>BRKX01000006.1:15407500-25407500 GCA_026008535.1 Perilla frutescens
TCACATACAAACATAAAACATACTACATAACACACACACACAACTATTGTATTGATACTATTATGCAAATCAAATGGTACTAGTCAGCATACAGAGTGATACTACACCACACAAAAATAAAATATAGACATATAACCAATATCAGTAACTAAACCACTGGATTTTTACACTTACAAAAAACATATCAAACCGGCTAGACTGAATTCTAAAGACATAAACATACCATCTAATAAAACACAACTAATATTTTGATATTATTATGCATATCGAATGGTACTAGTCAGCATACAGAGTGATACTGCAGCACACAAAAATAAAATAAAAATATAGTACATAATAATTATATAAAATTTCAAATTAAATAGACAAATCAACACATCAAATGGTACCACTCAATTTCCAATGTCATACTCAATACATACAAGTCAAAATGCACAAAAAAACACAAAACCAAATCGGTCCTAAAATTTAGATACTCACAAGCATCTCATCTGGTACTAATCATCTACTGATACTCCATAAATAAATGTACACAATTCAAAACAAACACAGATACAAAATAGTCTAGACTAAACCCTAAATACATAAACAAAAATCAAATGGAAAAAAAATCACAAAATCCTAGCAACAAACTTTTTACAGAAACCGAACATGATTTCAACAAAAGAAAGAATAAAATCACCAATTACCTAACTACATATACTAAAACATGATGGGTCGAGAAAAGGTTGAATCTTCGACGACAAAGTGATGAATTAGTGGACGAAGCAAGGGCTCATCCTCAAGAGGAACGGGGAAACTGCTTGAGTTATTCTCAACGTGATACACCCCCGTAACAACTGCATCCCTTTTGTAACATGCAGCTCTAACTTAGTAGCATCAATTGAAGATTCAGCCGCCTTGTGATTATCCCTCAAGCTTTTGAGGACCAAAGCTTTCGTAGACTCATCCTTATTTTTCTAAACACCATCAACCTTTTGTAACAATATTCTGAGTAATATTAATTACATGTGATTCGAAAATTAATTAAACTGGGAAAAAGTAAGAGCATAGGCTGGCCATACTCTATGAAGTGGTGGCTTTGCATTTCTTCTAGGTTTCCTTTGCTTTGGTTGACCCACATATGCAACAGCAGCAATGCTTGTGCTCCCTCTGTCAAAGGAAATCAACATTCTTAAACTGTTGTTATGGTAAATTATTTTTTTCTACAAATTGTTATATAACAAGACAGGACTTTTAAGTGAATGCATTAAAATTGATCTTAATAGTAAACAAAATGTGACAGACAAAGACGGTCTCAAAAATCAATATTAGACTGAAGCTAGCAATAAAGGAAGTGGAAGCATGCAACAAAATCACAATAGTAATGCAACAACATTACATTCATAATAAGGAGAAATTATTAAATTCCTCTTCAGCTTTCTCTCCTCCCCAATAGGGTGCCTTTTCTTTTCTCTCTCTCTTTCTATGTGAAAAAGTATGGTTACGCTTTCTTATTGCACTTTGTTTCTCCTTTTCCGCAAATACAACTAACATTCATCGATGATGAAACGAAAAACATTGAGACTAGGGCACCAACCTAATGTAAAGGGACCGATTCCAACTTACACGCTTCACCGTCACAATACTCTTTCGAGTCTTGTTCTTGCTGCTCGAATTCAATTGCCTCCTGCCAATAAATAAAAAAAAGAAATCAATTCCAACGAAGACGATAATAGAAAAATGTAGTCAAATTTTTTTTATCAAATACACACGCACACAGAAACAAACCTTGGTTGAATCGCCGGTGATGAAGAGGTGAATCAGCGAGATCGGGGTGGATGGAATCGGAAGAGCAATCGAGATAGAGATTGGGAGAGAAGGGGCGGCTAGGGTTAATTGCAGATTGAGAAGGAGAAAAATGACTGAAATGAGGCAAAAAAAATATTTATACACCAAGTTGCAAATCCGAGTCGGGTCAGAGCGGGTCGGCCCGTCTGATGGGCCGACCCATGCACTAGGTGTACAGGAGTTTTTGCAGTTTGATATATCTTTACGTCTAAAGATTGTGTGGTTATTAAAAAATAAGCTTAAATTTTAATTTAAACTAAATTAGATAGGTTTTTAAATTAAACATAATTTAATTATAAATGTTAGAGATTGGTTGATTAATTATTAGACAATTTAGCTAGTGTATTTTTGTTTAAACATGTAAAAGGTATGTTTGACTAATTACCACTAATTATGCTACGCACACAAATATATATAATAATTGGTTAACTAAGCAAAATACAAACGAAATTTTTTATGATATGTTAATATCCGTTTGAGCAAGTGGTTTGGGAATATATTAAGATAAAATTAACTAATTAATTGCATAGTTGTTTATTGCTTAATTGCATATTGTGCATTTCCGTAATTGTGTTAAGTAATTAAATATGTAATAGAATATTCATTAATTAATATATTATATATTTCTAATTACAAAAATGTTAGTTGGGCAGAAAACAACTACTTTCCTGTTTAGACGCATTATCTTACTTTTAGATATATATTAAGATAAGATAAGATATTTCTTATATATAAAATTGAAAACTTATATTTAAATTTTCAAATGTAAATACCTGTAACGCCCCAGTCCCACTAGGACCAAAACATCACCAAAAATATACGTATATGCCTACGTGATAAATACTTTTCAAAAGATAAGATTTAACTTTATTAATAATTTGTAAACGGACAGCACCTCGGCTTAAAATGTTCAAACCCGCACTCAGGCGTTCTTAAAGTCAACTTCCAACAAAGCTTTTCAAAATCAATGACTCACATATAACCAAATTATGACCTGTCAACAAGCAATAGATATAACCAAACAGGCCACACATTCAAAAACTTCACGGTCAACGCTTATATACATTCAAAAAAAAATATATATATATATATATATATACAATCAAAAATTGACCATTAGGGTCAAAAACTTTCAAACTTAAAAGGCTTGCCGAGTACCAACGGAAGCATTTAATATTTAACACACAAACATAAGTTTAAAGATAGTTTTAAAGCAAAAACCACATAAGGGTCAACCATCAAAACCCAATCCAGCAACACGTCATCAACCAGCTCGATCTCCAGGACCTGAAAACATTTGAAAATATTTGGGTTGAGTGCCAGAAAACACTCAGTGGGCATTGATATTCGTCCAAGTCATTCTTTCATGCTTTAAAACTGTTATGCTGCATAAATCATGGAAAATAACCATGAACATACTTTATAACAAAGTTTACTCTTCTTCATTGGATGAGAGACCCAATGTGATCACATGAATACTTTACGGTTACTTATTTAGACATTTAGTCACAAAGTAAACCGTCTTGCTTGTAAGTCGAAATTTCTCTATGCATGAAGTCTCAACACATCCAATCATTGCGTAAACAATGTTATTAAAACATTTAACATACTTTTCATGGACGAATTTAAAACATAGTTGTGAGTTATAGAAAAACCCACATGGATAATCTCAAAGTGCAATTTATGTGTGAGATGCTACTATGCTTTCGGCTCGTCTCAACCTATAAAATACGAAATTATTATTTAAACTATTTATGACCTAGGCTATTATTATATTGGCCTACATTAGGATTCTAAGGGACTAGTTCATTAAGGTTGTTAAGGCTTCAAAACCTTACTTCTAAGTGTGAAACCCTCAGAATGGAGGAGCTAAAAACTCAGCTACATAAACTCTTAGACAAGGGCTACATTCAACTCAGTGTCTCACCATGGAGAGCATACTACTATGGATTTTGTGGTTGGTCTGCTCAACAACCCATTGTTTCTTTTATGTAGGATTTTGCTGAATGACTGGCTCTCTGTTATTGTTGCTGGAATGCTGAGCCACATATCTCATTCTCATTCTTTTGAGATCATAAAGGTACTTCTCCCAGTGTGGTCGAATGTGACCTTTCTTCTCACAATAATGTCAGATGATTATCTGTTTATTGCTATTATAAGCATTCATCTTCTTGCGAGTAATGTTCTTTTGGATATGCCGAACATTTTCTTGTACATGCATTAGTTTGCTTGTACTTTCTTTGACAAACACTATCTTGGACTGTCCACCATTGTATCCAAGACTTGAATGACTCTTTCCTGAATGTCCTTTAGTTGTGGAAATCTTATCAAGATTCTTTATACTATTGTTCAGTATGTTGACATTCTTTTTTTATGGATTTGAGCTCCGTAGACAATTCATCAATCTCCTTCTTTTGCTGCTGAATAGTATTCATCTGTTCCGCATTAGATTTGATCAGCTTCTCTTTCTCATTGAGAAGATCCTTGTTATGAGATTGAAGAGTCTTGTTGATCTCAACTACTTCCAGCCATCTTTCATACATCTTCTTGTATGTCTTGACAAGTTTTTCTTGGCTGAAGCCTTCATTGTCTGATTCATCATCTTCTGCATTATTGAAGAGATCCTTGAATTCTGAGATTTTTACTGTAAAGGCAATAGTTTCTTCATCTGAATCACTGCTGCCCGTTTACAAATTATTTATAAAGTTAAATCTACTTTTTTTTTTAAAAAAGTGTTTATTACGTAAGCATGTACGTATGTTTTGGTGACGTTTTGGTCCTAGTGGGACTGGGGCGTTACAGGTGGTATCAGAGCAGGTCTACGTGATTGTAGGCCTGTGATGTTTTCAAAATTGAAATGTTTTGAGTATTGTGTTATTAAAATGGTTACCCATAACCCAGTAACTATCGTCTCGCCAGGCTTACTCCGGGAAGGTACTAAAGTTCATGTTTTAAGTTTCTTTAGTGCTCTTATGAAAAGTGTATGTATATGATTGTATGCATGATATACAAATGCAAGTGATCTTAATGTGTGATTTAAAGAATGGCGAAAAGTATGATTTAAGCATTTTGAAAGTTATGTTTTACAAAGCATGGTTATCAGTGTTTTCATGTCAAATCCATTTGATGCATAAACATCATCTGAGCTAGTTTTAGATCAGAACTTAGCTGGGATTTGAACATAGATGCACTGAACATAAGTACCTAGTTTGACTTTAGAGCTTCTTTAGCTCATTGGAATTTATGATCTACGAATCTAAGTGCGCTCTATCATTGCCTTAGAATCTTATAAGAGTTTTGACGATCAAAATATCTAACATATGAAATACGTATATAGGATGCCGCAAAGACGTTAAAATAATCAGGCTCAAAATCCTCCACAAGAAGATACGGCACGTGTTATCACTCAGTTTCGAACATACCAACCTCCGACCTTTAATGGTCAAGGTGAATCGACTGAATCTGAAAAATGGCTACGAATGATGGAACGCACATTCGCATACATGGTGTGTACTGACTCATAGCGCATCGCATGTACAATCTTCCAGCTCACTGGTGATGCTGATCATTGGTGGGAAACGCATAGGAGGTCGATGACGCCTGAACAATTTGCGAATATGACTTGGGAGGATTTCAAGCAAGCTGTTATGCGGAAGTTTGTTCCCATGTGTTATCGGGATCAGAAAGAAACTGAGTTCTTACAATTAACTTAGGGAAATATGACCGTGAATGATTATGAACGGAAGTTTAATCAGTTATCTAGGTATGCTCCACACCTGACAGACACTGATGAGAAAAAAATCCACAGATTCAAAAGAGGCTTACGAACTGAGATTAGCAGTATCATAGCGGGGCACGGCATGGCCACATATGCTGAAACTCTTGAACGAGCTCAAGATGTGGAGTTATCACTTTGCAAGAATATTGAAAAGAAGGTTGAGGAGTTCAGGGGAAAAAGGAAGTGGGATGAGAACAAGAATAAGGGTCGCGGTTTCGATAAAAAGGCTAGGATGAAAGGAGGATCAAATTCCAAAGCACAACAAGAAAAGCCATTATGTCAAACTTGTGGAAAGAAACATAATGGTGAATGTATGAAGGGAAAGAATGTCTGCTATAGGTGCTGGCAACCAGGACATATGGCATTTAATTGCCCAATGAATAAGGGGAAAGAAGTGGCTAGGCCAGGTCAACCTCCGGCAAGAAATGATCGAGCCTTTGCTCTCAATCGACAAGATGCTGCACGATAGTCTGGAAATATGGCAGGTATGATTAGCATATCAGATATGCCTGTACTTGCATTATTTGACACTGGAGCTTCGCATTCATTTATATCTGCCGCACTATGCTCTAAGCTAAAACTGACTAAGCAAAGACTTGGTGAGGCCTTAGAAGTTAGTATACCTTCGGGGAAGATCTTAATTGCTAATCAAATATGTAAAAACATAGATTTAAACCTTGGGTATAGATCACTAAGTGCGGATTTACATGTTTTAGACTTAAGAGACTTTGATATATCCTTGGAATAGATTGGCTAGAAGCTAACCATGCCACAATTAACTGTCTTGAAAAGGAGCTAACCTTTCAAAGACCGGAAGAGCCGGAATTCACTTTTCATGGATCAAAGTTAGGAACTAGAGTAAGAGTTATTTCCGCAATGAAAGCAATGAAGATGCTTAGAAGAGAAGGATGTGAATCATTTTTAGTGAGTTTGATAATGAACAAGTCCGAAAAGGTGATAATTGATGATGTACCTATGGTGCGGGATTATAAAGATGTATTTCCAGAGGACTTGCCAGGTCTGCCTCCAGACAGACAGGTTGAATTTATGATATTCTTGCTTCCAGGAGCTGCTCCAGTATCAAGAGCGCCATATCACATGGCACCAAAGGAGTTAGAGGAGTTAAAAACTCAGCTACATAAACTCTTAGACAAGGGCTACATTCAACTCAGTGTCTCACCATGGAGAGCATACTACTATGGATTTTGTGGTTGGTCTGCTCGACAACCTATTGTTTCTTTTGTATAGGATTTTGCTGAATGACTGGCTCTCTGTTCTTGTTGCTGGAATGCTGAGCCGCATATCTCCTTCTCATTCTTTTGAGATCATAAAGGTACTTCTCACATTGTGGTCGAATGTGACCTTTCTTCTCACAATAATGTCATATGATTATCTGTTTATTGCTATTATAAGCATTCATCTTCTTGCGAGTAATGTTCTTTCGGATATGCCGAACATTCTGATGTGACCCGGGACTCAATGACCAACGAGACACAAAAGAGGTGGAAGCAAAGGAAAGAAACTACGTCGATTACGAAAGGATTCTATACTCGAATAACTAGACAACTAAGACTCAATTAAAATACCTAGACAATGACACACAAAATAACACAAATCCAAATAGAAATAGGGCTGTTTTGGACGAGTTTATGGACGGCTTGGATGAAGGTAATTCGATGGTGATGAATGGGTTTAGAATGGCTAGAGTAGATAGGATATGATAGAGATGAAACGGACTTATGGATTGAATCGGAACGAGATGATGTTGAACTCGAACAAGGGCTGGACTTGGAACGGACGTTGATGATGAAGGCTGGATGATGAAGGTGTTGTGAATTACAACCTGATTAATCACCGGCGTATCTTGTACGATGAAAATGAATCTCTAAGTTGTTCTTCGTAGCGAGTTCACCCTAATTCTTCGTATGAATTAGAACGTTCCCTTGGAATTAAGACTCAAAGTTTGCTAGGCTTCAAGAATGATAATTTTCGAGGAAAACAATCAAAAACTTTAAACGGTTGAGACACAAATTGAATGCAAAAGCAATTTTAATCAATAATGTCTAAAATATCAAAGTAACATGGTTCCCCTATTTATAGGGCCTATTATGCACGAAAATAACTAATAAAAAGGCCTAAAAATCTGATCCAAAAGGATCTCTAACTATACTATAGAAATACCTAAACTAGAATTCTATTCAAGGTAGGAAATTGCCTTAAATACAATTCTAGTCAAACCTATGATATTATGAACGAAAATTACACTTATTAATTAATTAAAAACTGATCTAAACTATAGTCTAAAGTAATTAAATAAATACTATAGTCTAGATAAAAATCAACCCTTTAATTAAATTAAATCAAGGGCGAAAACAGCTCCATGCACAAATGCACTTCTTCTTGCTCTCTTCTTCAACTCTTCAAGTTATATTCTCCATGGTATGATCTTGATCTTCATTAGTTAATAAATTAACTAAAGTATGGCTGCACTTTGCATCTTCTAATTCCTCAAACTTCTTGCGAATCATCACTTGGAAATAACCTTGTAATTTCTTCGCTCGAAGTCGCGTCATTGGACCTTTGAATTGCAGCTCGGGTTCAAGGCCTTCAATGCCTTGCATGGCTTCATCACATTCTCTTGTACATGCATTAGTTTGCTTGTACTTTCTTTGACAAACACTATCTTGGACTGTCCACCATTGTATCCAAGACTTGAATGACTCTTTCCTGAATGTCCTTCAGTTGTGGAAATCTTATCAAGATTCTTTGTACTATTGTTCATTATGTTAACATTCTTTTTTATGGATTTGAGCTCCGTAGACAATTCATCAATCTCCTTCTTTTGCTGCTGAATAGTATTCATCTGTTCAACATTAGATTTGATCAGCTTCTCTTTCTCATTGAGAAGATCCTTGTTATGAGATTGAAGGGTCTTGTTGATCTCAACTACTTCCAGCCATCTTTCATACATCTCCTTGTATGTCTTGACAAGTTTTTCTTGGCTGAAGCCTTCATTGTCTGACTCATCATCTTCTGCATTATTGAAGAGATCCTTGAATTCTGAGATTTTTGCTGTAAAGGCAATAGTTTCTTCATCTGAATCACTACTGCCCGTTTACAAATTATTTATAAAGTTAAATCTACTTTTTTTTAAAAAAAAAGTGTTTATTACGTAAGCATGTACGTATGTTTTGGTGATGTTTTGGTCCTAGTGGGACTGAGACGTTACAATATTTACACAAATTTTTAATATATTTAATTAAGGTTTTTTAAAATATTTAATAACAAATAAATTTTGTAATTTTAAAAAATATGTTTAATATTAGACTCAAACTTGGATCCTTACACTTCATCTCAATTGAAAGATCAAAACAGTTGTCAAAGTTTCTATATCGGGCCTTATAATTTATAGTTTGTTAATTCAAAATTATATTGGTTGGTTATTCAATGTGGCATAAATTTAGTTTAAAAATTAAAATACATAAGAACTAAATATATTTATTATTTAAAAATGTTAATATATTTATATCAAAATTTTATAATATTTAAAATTATAAATTTAAATTTAAAACATATCTAATATTAAACTTATAAAATCAAATATTACACATACATCTCAATTGAAAGACCAATAATCACGGCGGGGATTATAATATTTGAGCATCACAATTTATAATTTATTCATTGGAAAAAAAAAAAGAAGAAGTTAATTGAGTTGGAATTCTTAAATGTGGGATAACTTTACTTATGACTTATGACTTATGAGTGTTGGGTTTTTTTATGTGGTATATTTTTAATATGAAAAATCTTAATATATGAGAGTTAATTGTTTAAAATATATTTTATATATTTCAAATTGTAAACTTAAATATATTAAAAAGAAAATTATTTTAAATTCACAAGATTTACATATTTTTCATTCGAATAAATGAAAAAAAAGTGATAATTCCAATAATTCTTATATGAGCATAAATAAAATAATCACAATAAAAATAATCTTAATTAATAGCATATGTATGTATGTGTGTATGTATGTATGTATGTATGTATGTGTGTACACATACATACATATATACATGCATGATGAAATTTTATTATCATTCTCACCAATAATATAATGATTATATTTCATTTCATGATAATACATTCCGATACACATATAACTCGATCTATAATGTATTTCATTTACAATACTTTAGGTCAATTTCTAGAAGTTGGGGTTAGAATTTTATAGTTCAGACAATTGAATTTGGAAACACTGAGAAATAAAAATGTAGGCAAAAATACAAAAATCAAGAAATACATATATAGCTCATTCGTAAACAAAACATAAAAAAAAAAAAAACACACACACACACAATAGAATATAAAAGATACGTGAAAATAAAAAAAAATAAAAAAAATGTACAAAGGATCAAATTAAAAGTGTTGACGTGTAAATTAGTAAATACTTATTCAAAAGAAAATGCATCGCGGAGGAGAATTTTGCCGTTTAGATTGAAAACTAAAAATGTTAATTAGACTAAAGAAAATATCAAAGAAAGAAATAAATATTCATATGGTTTTGAAATTAAACCCAACTATATCCAGTGCCAATAACCAAATGTAATTATACTTACAATTTGAAAAAAAAAACAAAGCAAAAGAGATTATAATTCAATAGAAAGAAATAATATTATATATATGTGACTCTATTATATATATATATATATATATATAGGGATGGGATCTGGTGAGAACCGGTCGCTAGGTGAGAACCGGGAACCGATCCCATCCGTCCATCCTACAAAATCAACGCCCCAGATCCATCTAGATTTTCGGTGGCATTTTTGTAATTATCGCAAAAATCTTCAATTCGCGCGTCTCATTAAGGGTAAAATCGGAAATGAACTCAGAAATTGTCCAGATTCAATTTTAGCATCCGACATCGCACATTTTAGCCTCATGCATTTCTCATTTTAGCATGTGTTGATAAACAAAAATGGAACGATGATTTCATTGGAATGAAATGCAATACACCCTATTTTGGGACAATGAACCCTAATAAGAATCTCATAATTACTAGTTGGGATCAGGAACTTAATAAACCCTAATTGGGAACGGTGAACCCTAGTGAAAAATGTCAGATCAATTTTAGCCTCCTACTTCGATAATTTTAGCATTATGCGATTCTCATTTTAGCCTCATGCGATTCTCATTTTAGCCTCAGAACAAAAGGGAAGAAATATTAAATTACTATATTACCCCTCCGTCCAGAAAGTTGCCGAAAATTACAGGAATGCCACCGCCCATCCACTTAAATCTGATTTAATCTGGACAGTCCAGATTGAGTCAAACAAGGGCTAGGATTGGTTCTTAGTTACCACCTGGGGGAAGGGTTCTCATTTGATCCTTTCCATATATATATATATATATATATATATATACATATATATATATAGGGGTGGGGTTATATAAAAATAACCCCTTGTGTGAGAAATGAGAACACATCTCACACCATACATCCATCAAAAATCAAAGGTCCAGATTTGATGAAAAAGGCGATGGCAATTTTGTAATATCTGAAAAGTTTTTCGCGCGGGGGTATTACTGTAATTTGGTAATTCTTATAAAAATCGCGGAGGATTTGATAACAAATCGTTATGCTAAGAAAGTATTATCATAATGCTAACGAAGCATTATAGTTATGCTAATTAAAGTTTTCAAATATTGTTGGCGAAAAAAATATTCTAAAATTTAATTATAAACCTAATTCGATTTAATAAACCCTAATTAAATGGAAAAAATCATAATTGGATGAAATAAACCTAATTAGATGAAATAAACATTGATTGGATGTGGTAAACCCTAAATGAGTTGAAAGAAATCATAATAATAATATATTTGTACTACGTTAGCATTATAGTTTTGGTTCGTCAGCATTGCGAATACACTATGTTAGCATATGACAATACTCTGTCAACATACGTTATAAATTATAATTGGATAGGATAAACCATATAAATCAATTAAGAACTATAAACAAAAAATTAAATTTCAAAAGAATAATGATAATTAGATGGAATAAACCATAATCGAGATTAAATAAACCATAATTGAGATTTAATAAACCCTAATAAATTTATACTATGTTAGCATTATGATAATTCTTTGTTACCACATCGAATATATTATGGTAGCATATGATAAATGCTTCATTAGAATACGTTCATATGTTATCATAATGCTGACGAAGAATTATTATATGCTAACGAAAGCATTTACAACCTGGGCACGCGTAAAAAAATTTCTTTTTTATTTTTCGTTCATATTTTTTCATCCAAACATAGTCTTTCGGCATCTTAAATGAAAGAGCATGAAGAGAGCTTTAATTTGATATATTTTTTGTGTGCATTGGATTAAAAATGAGGAAGTTATGGTCGATTAAAGTTTTTAAGATTTTTTTTTAATTGCTGACATCATCAATTTTAATGGATTTGGACGAAAATAGCCCTCCTTCCTTATTTTTTGCCCTATTATTTACAAAATTGCCACCTTAAATCTCAACCATTGGATCATTAAATTGGATGGTGTAAGATGTGTTCTCATTTCTCACACCAACAAGGTGTTCTCATATGAACCATATCCTATATATATATATATATATATATATATATATATATGGGGTGGTTCTGGTGTAAACCACCCCTAGTGTGTAAGCTGTAAAGCAATCTATCTCCATACATCCTTCAAAATCCAATGGTTTAGATTTGGTCAAAGGGCGGTGACATTATTGTAAATAAGAGGAACTTCAAAAAACGCGATGGCATTTTGGTAATTTTCGCGTCTAGGTCAAAGTTTAAAAAATAAAGAAAAATAGCAGACTTTCAGGACGCGGGCTAATGAAGACACATTCATATACTGACCAACACATAATCATATGCTAACGAAATAATATCACTTCATTCACAACACAGAATTGATTTTGTTAGAAAATTATTAAATGACGAGTTTTATATGGTTGGAAAGCTAGTCAAGCCTAATTTTCAACAAAATATAATTTTAAAAAAAATATGAATCGTGGACAAAGTTATAGTTGTTTGATTGAAGGCTGTTAGTTGCATTATTTGGCTTCAATCTACAACAGTATTACTTTTGTGAGCATTGTGTATTACTTTTCTTTAGCATTACATAATACTTTTGTTAGCATACGACAATGCTAACAACAACAAATGATAATATGTAATAAAATTAAATTATTGAACTCTAAAATTGATGTGATAGCAATATAACTAATCATGATGCTAGTGAATCATCTGTCATATGCTAATGAACCATGCTTAATTGAGATGGATGTTATACATTGATAATGCACATACAATATTAAATACATATGAAACTATTACCAGATATAATTATGCTACATTAGCATTATTATAATATTTTAATTAACATATGCAAATGCTAACGTTAGCAGTGCATTAGCATTCTCGTATAAAAAATATCTTAATGCATTAATGTATTGTTCATTATGAATATAATTGATACTAATGAAATATTTGTTATATGCTAATGAAACACATCCTAATTGGGATTAAATAAACATTTATAGTAATATAATTGATGTTAGTGAAGCATATATTATTGAGATGTAATAAACATTTACATGCAGTAATATAATCGATACTAATGACATATTTAGCATATGCTAACGAAGCATTTGCCATATGCTAATAAAGCATTTGTATATGCTAACGAAGCATACCTTATTACGATTGAATAAATCTTTATCGCAATATAACTCATGCTGACGAAACATTTGTCATATGCTAACGAAACATGTGTCATATGCTAACGAAGTATTCTGAGCCTGAATACGCGTGAAAAATGAAATTTTTATATTTTTCATCTATATTTTTCTAGATAAACATATGGTTCACTGATCTTAAATGAAAAGGGATTAAAAAACTTTTAATTTGATATATTATTTGCGTTAATCCGATGAAAAACGAGCAAGTTATGATTGTTTGAATTTTTTAAGAATTTTTTTAGATGTTGAGTCAGTATGACATCAGCTTTTTTCAACAAACGGACAGAAAAATCCCCATAGATTGAAAAAAATTGTGAACATTACAAAACTGCTACCGAATTTTTCTCCAAATCTTGACCGTGTATTTTTTTAGATGGATGCATGGTGGGAGATTAGTTTACAGTTTACACACTAGAGATTGGTTTGTATTTGATTATATATATAGAGGATGGATCAAATGAGAACCATGACCCCATGTGGGAACTAGGAACTCATCTCATCCATCCATTGTTTTGATTTAGATGGCTAAGATTTGGTCAAATTTTGGTCAAAGGCGGAGTGGCAAACTTGTAATATTTGAGCATAATTTTCGAAAATCATATAGACAACACTTTAAAACCGTTGTCTATTCTTATAAATTTCGTATGCTAAAATGAGAGTACTATCATGCTATTATGAACATATATACATGCTAATATGAATATATATATATGCATGCTAGTATGAACATATATACATGCTAGTATGAACATATAATGTCTTACTATTAACGACACTACTACTGCTATTATGAGTAAAATTTATGTGTTTTATGAATATTTTTTCATGCTGTTATGAATATTTTTTCATACTATTATGTGTATATTTCTATGTTATTGTGCATATTTTGTCATGCTATTATGAGTTTAACATCACGCTATGATGGACGAAAAATATATTCTCGAATAAACATATGAACAATGGATCTTAAATGAAAGAGCACGAAAAGAGCTTTAATTTGATATATAATTTGCTATATCTAATGAAAAATGAGCAAGTTATAGATGTTTAAAGTTTAAATAAGAATAAAATATTGTGTGGTTGAGATTAGTTCCTAATTCTCACATGGGGATTGGTTCTCATGTGAACCATACCCTATATATATATATATATATATATATATATATAATTGATGTATGAAATATTTAAGTGGATCAAAAAACACAATCTCAATTAAATCTAAACCATATCCAATTAAAAAAGTTCGTTACTTTAGAATACAGATAAAAAACCAAAACCAACTCAATCTAAAAGCTGAAAAAATGAATCTATTTACTTCATTATGCATTCCCTCTAACTTCATCTAATTAAATGCCTAATTTTCCAAAGATAGAAAAAAAGTGAGACCATATTGGGAGCTTTTCTACAACATAGTGTGAACTCTTATTTTGATATTTTTGGTGGAAGCTTGAATTACATACAATTGAAATCATCAATATACAATGAAAAGTTGAATTAAATCATTAGATTTTAAAACCATCCATTAGAACGATTTCGATGTCGATCTAAAATGATGATCAATTTGCACAATGATTTTTTTTTATTATTTGAATGAACTACCTTTCCGCGGACGACCCAAAATGAATCAAAGCTGGTGTAACAGAACTATATATAATCTTCAAGAAGAGATGGCAGATTGTTATGAGTACAACAAATCTCCAAAATTTGTTTCAATTTAAAATGATGCATAGAGAGAGAGAGAGAGAGAGAATTGATTACAAATTGGTAAGTTAGGTAGTTTTGGCAAACTTGTAATATTTGAGCATAATTTTCGGAAATCATACAGACAACACTTTAAAACCGTTGTCTATTCTTATAAATTTCGTATGCTAAAATGAGAGTACTATCATGCTATTATGAACAGATATACATGCTAATATGAATATATATATGCATGCTAGTATGAACATATAATGTCTTACTATTAACGACACTACTACTGCTATTATGAGTAAAATTTATGTGTTTTATGAATATTTTTTCATGCTGTTATGAATATTTTTTCATACTATTATGTGTATATTTCTATGTTATTGTGCATATTTTGTTATGCTATTATGAGTTTAACATCACGCTATGATGGACGAAAAATATATTCTCGAATAAACATATGAACAATGGATCTTAAATGAAAGAGCACGAAAAGAGCTTTAATTTGATATATAATTTGCGTTAATCTAATGAAAAATGAGCAAGTTATGGATGTTTAAAGTTTAAATAAGAATAAAATATTGTGTGGTTGAGATTAGTTCCTAATTCTCACATGAGGATTGGTTCTCATGTGAACCATACCCTATATATATATATATATATATATATATATATATATATAGGATATGGATCATATGAGAACACTTTGTTGGTGTGAGAAATGAGAACCCATCTTACACCATCTATTTAATGATCCAATGGTTGAGATTTAAGGTGACAATTTCGTAAATAATAGGGCAAAAAATAAAGGAAGGATGGCTATTTTCGTCCAAACCCATTAAAAATGATGATGTCAGTAATTAAAAAAAAATCTTAAAAACTTCAACCGACCATAACTTGCTCGTTTTTAATCCAATGCACACAAAAAATATATCAAATTAAAGCTCTCTTCATGCTCTTTTATTTAAGATGTCGAAAGGCTATGTTTGGATGAAAAAATATGAACGAAAAAAAAAAAAAAATTTACGCGTGCCCAGGTTGTAAATGCTTTCGTTAGCATATAATAATTCTTCGTCAGCATTATGATAACATATGAACGTATGCTAATGAAGCATTTGTCATATGCTAACATAATATATTCGATGTGCTAACAAAGAATTATCATAATGCTAACATAGTATAAATTTATTAGGGTTTATTAAATCTCAATTATGGTTTATTTAATCTCGATTATGGTTTATTCCATCTAATTATCATTATTCTTTTGAAATTTAATTTTTTATTTATAGTTCTTAATTGATTATTATGGTTTATCCTATCCAATTATAATTTATAACGTATGTTGATAGAGTATTGTCATATGCTAACATAGTGTATTTGCAATGCTGACGAACCAAAACTATAATGCTAACGTAGTACAAATATATTATTATTATGATTTCTTTCAACTCATTTAGGGTTTACCACATCCAATCAATGTTTATTTCATCTAATTAGGTTTATTTCATCCAATTATGATTTTTTCCATTTAATTAGGGTTTATTAAATCGAATTAGGTTTATAATTAATTTTTAAAATATTTTTTCGCCAACAATATTTGAAAACTTTAATTAGCATAACTATAATGCTTCGTTAGCATTATGATAATACTTTCTTAGCATAACGATCTGTTATCAAATCCTCCGCGATTTTTATAAGAATTAACAAATTACAGTAATACCCCCGCGCGAAAAACTTTTCAGATATTACAAGATTGCCACCGTCTTTTTCATCAAATCTGGACCTTTGATTTTTGATGGATGTGTGGTGTGAGATGTGTTCTCATTTCTCACACAAGGGGTTGTTTTTATATAACCCCACCCCTATATATATATATATATATATATAATTGATGTATGAAAAATTTAAGTGGATCAAAAAACACAATCTCAATTAAATCTAAACCATATCCAATTAAAAAAGTTCGTTACTTTAGGATACAGATAAAAAACCAAAACCAACTCAATCTAAAAGCTGAAAAAATGAATCTATTTACTTCATTATGCATTCCCTGTAACTTCATCTAATTAAATGCCTAATTTTCCAAAGATAGAAAAAAAGTGAGACCATATTGGGAGCTTTTCTACAACATAGTGTGAACTCTTATTTTGATATTTTTGGTGGAAGCTTGAATTACATACAATTGAAATCATCAATATACAATGAAAAGTTGAATTAAATCATCAGATTTTAAAACCATCCATTAGAACGATTTCGATGTCGATCTAAAATGATGATCAATTTGCACAATGATTTTTTTTTTTATTATTTCTAATGAACTACCTTTCCGCGGACGACCCAAAATGAATCAAAGCTGGTGTAACAGAACTATATATAATCTTCAAGAGATGGCAGATTGTTATGAGTACAACAAATCTCCAAAATTTGTTTCAATTTAAAATGATGCATGCATATATATATATATATATATATATATATATATATATAGAGAGAGAGAGAGAGAGAGAGAGAGACAGAGAATTGGTTACAAATTGGTAAGTTAGGTAGTTTTGGCGGGAAAATAAAAACCTAGACTATCTTACTTTTAGATATAAGTAGGATATAATGGCTACATTTAAAATAACATCCAATGCAATAGTATGATAATTTAGTAAGGTTTGAAATAGGCATTACAATGTGCTTAAATAAAAATCATTTTTATAATGACTGCTCCATTTTTTTTTTCGTGAAAACAAATGTGAGTGAGTAGATGATTTTAGTGTGTTTATTTACTTTAATCTGATTTGGGATGAATTGGTAAAGGATGCACAAAATTAGCTATTTTTTTTACTGACACACCCGATCTGTTGATATTAAAGAGATTCAAATTCATGATCTTTGATCTTCAAATAACTTTATTCCACCATTAGATCATCTCTACCGGTACATTGAGTGTCAAATATACAAAAATGATATTCCATTTTGGAAAAATATTGAAAAGTTAAGCACTTTATTTATGTTGTCAAGTCATAAATTCTCCAAACGAATCCACACACGAGCATCCAAATGTACCTCACCATTCGAGTCCACACATGAGCACGTGCACGTTTCACTCGTGCATCGTGCACGTGTCGCAATCGGATGATCCAGAATCGTTCACTCCAAATTATTTAATCTGAAATAATAAAGTCGTTTCTAGGGACATTTGCCATAGTCTGTTGTTGTACGTACACGGGTATGGAGAAAGAGTCTAAGTCTTGCCTTGACTATCTCTTTTCTACATTTCTGCAACCATACGACATCGTTTGTAACAAGTACGCACATATGATATGCATTGATGATGATAATTAACAAAATACGAAATATGATATAAAAACGTAGCATGCATGATATCTCATACTTTTAACAGTGGTGAATCCAGACAAAAATGTTTTGTGAGCCTCACCACTGTCTATAAAAAATAATCTTTTTGACCATTGGTAAGAGGTTGAAACCAGCCGGCGACGAACAAACTTATAGAAAAATGCTAATTCTCCTATGCACAAGGTGCATATCAAACAATCAATGTTGACTTGCAAAAAAAAACTGTCAAAATCTGTATCAATCGTAATAGTAAAAAGTTTTACTCAAAAATTCAAAAGTATCACATGTATCTTTAAAAATTACCGAGTTTGCTAGTTAGCGCAATGCACGAGCCCATGCGTTAGCGTCGGGTAAGTGCGTTGCGCGAGTCACTGGATTTCAAAAAAATTAAATTAAATCACTTTAATTTTAGGGTTCACTAATTCCATTTTCGGATATATATTTATTTCAAAATTAGATTTTTTTATTTTCAATTAGAGTTTATATTTATTTTGAAAAAATTAATTATCAAGCGCAATGCACGAACCCACGCATTAGTGTTAGGTGAATGCATTGCGTGAGTTGCTGGATTTTTTTTCACTTTAATTTTATGGTTCATTAATTCTATTTTAGGATATTTATTTCAAAAAATTAAATCAATTCACTTTAATTTTATGATCCATTAATTTTATTTTAGGGTATATATAATTTTTGTGAAAAAACTAAAAAAATGGAAAATTCCAAAAAAAAAAAAATCGAATAAAAAATTAAAAAACCAAAAAAAGTAAAAATATATATGTTGGCGCATGGGGTAAACGCGCCCGACAATGGGCAATTTTTGGATCATTTTTTTTTTTCTTAATGGGATTGAGCTGGTTTAATAGGGACATGCTCATACACCTAGTGCATAGGAGATCATCTCATGGATAAAATATTTAAAAAAACATTTATTGTGGCTACCCTAATCCCCCCGGATCCACCATTGAGCTCTATTTAAGAATTTTAGTACGTAAAATATATTGTGAAAGATATGGTTCATTTCCTTTTTTATATGAAAAAATTTTCTTATATTATATTTTGTAATATTAGAAAGCTCAAAAATCACAAATTTTATGGCATACCCAAAATTGAAAAACAGACATACTGTAGTTGTAAATTGTAGTGATCTTGTCGATCGACTATTACATGAAATACAATCACCCAACATATAAAAATGATATATATTCATATCATGGGTACAAAATTAAATACTGTACATGTAGGTTCTAAAAATTAGAGAGACATTCAATTGTCGGTATCAAATTATATCTTAGAATTAACAATTATTTTCAAAATTCTCAAACAAATCTTCGAACTTGAGAGTTTTAAAAAAAAACGTGTTATCAAATAATTCACAGGCAAACACTTACACTCCCTCCAAAATTTATGGTGCTAAGAGTAGGGGTCGGTCAGTATGAGTAGGCAGTATGCTGTACTTTACATTTTTTGTCATACTTTGTATCTTATTATAATTTACCATGCGATAAAAATCATATCATTGTTGTATCTTATTTTTAGTATAGCTTAATTTGATATACCGAAATTCGTTATGACACATAATATACACTGATAACATTTCGACATAAGGTATACCTTATCGTACTGACATTTCAATATACCATATCGTACCGATATTTTAATATTTTGTACCGTACCAATATTTAGGTGTACCGTATCGTACCGAAATTATCATTATATCTATTCATCTTAACTTTTTGTTTTAAATATTTGTAGAAAAATAGAAAATTATTATTTATTACATTTAATTTCAGTTTTTTTTCATTTTCAGTCATAATTTAGGTAATAAATTAGGTTAAATGCCATATTTTCACTAATTTAGAATAAACTTTGTAAGTATCATATTACTATTAATGCATTGAATTATTTTTATATCTCATAATTTATGTATGTCTCATTTTTTTCTCAAATATTTATCTAAACTTTTAGTTTTAAAGATTGAAGAATAATAGAAGATTATTATTTACTGTTACATCTAATTTCAAAGTTTTAGTTTTTTAATTATAATTTAGGTAATAAATTATATTAAATATCACGTCCTTGCTATACCTGTATGATAAACCTACTAAGTATTATATTATTACACTGTATTTTCTTATATCTCATAATTTACATATATCTCATTTTCTTTAAAATTTCTCGATTATTCATCTTAATTTTTAGTTTTAAAGATTGAAGAAAAATAGAAGATAATGATTTATTATTACATTTAATTTCAAAAATTGTTCATTTTTCAGTTATAATTTAGGTATTAAATTAAATTAAATATCAAAATTTTGATTTTTTTATTATAAACTTACTAAGTATTATATTATTGCATTGTATTATGGATGTGCAATTTTTTTTAAATAAAACTATATATTAGATATATATTGAAGTACTAACATGTATTGAAGTGTCGGTATACTATTATATACCAATATATGATAGTATACCGAACTCTCATTATGCCGGTATAGTGAAATTTTAAAAAATTCATACATTTATTGTACTAGGAAATTGTCATCTTATCGAAAAATTAGTGTACCGTAAATTTAAATATTTTCGGTACGATAAGTGTTGTATATCAGTATTTCAACCCCCCCCCCCCCCTCCCGGCTAAGAGCATCTCGAAGGAGGGTTTTGTTATAGAGCCCATTTTACCCTATTGTAAAGAAAAATGTGGTATGGGGCAAATCTATCCCCAACCAACAATTCAACATTTCACTCTACGATGAAGTATTCTATATTTATACTTTTTATACTGATTTTTTTTATCAAATTATTGTGTAACATTTTTTAAAAAATATGTTTACTTTTAATATTTAATATTATTTAATTATAATTAAAAATAATATAATTAAAATTAATTTGTAAATAAATTATTTTAGAAATCTATAATTTAATTTAGATTAATTTGTATATAAATTTATTCGAACATAATATAAGTGATAATTACATTAAAATAAGAAGAATTGAATAATCTCCGATCATTTCAATATTATTTATATATGCACCAATTAATCCTAATCATATACGAAAATCAATTAAAAGATACACCCTTAATTCCAATTTTCTTCACATCTCAACGTTCAATCATTTTCATATCTGAAAATCAGAAAAATTGAATAACCACCGTCAGTTCCGATTTTCTTTACACCTACGCCATTCAACATATCTAAAACTTAGAAAGCAAATTCAAACCATACTAGAAAAATATTGTATTGCATATTAAGTTGTATTTTTATGTATTCTTATGATAATTTTTATTTTAGTGTAATGTATTTTATGTTATTTTTATGTATTATTATAATTAGGCATAGGTATCTCAAGGGAAAATCTTGAGGAAATTAGATATAATAAAATATAGGCTTTAATTCCCTCAAGAAAATAGAGAGTGTGTACTCGAAATTGGATCTTCTTATATTCGCGAGGATTGAAAATTACAAATAAAATTATAAAAAAATGAGGGGCTGAATCAGTAAAATGATATTTTAAAAATATTGTGAAGGACATAATAATTTATTTAGATTGATCAAAGTATGCATACATACTATATCATATTCCAGAGAGGTTCTTTTTTTACTGGAACAAATCATCTATCCCACACTTCAAAAATCTTGTTTTAATAATATAATACACTCATTGCATGTATTATGCATATTATATTATTAATAATATTTTATATGTGTTCTCTTGGGAATGACCTAGTGGTGGGGTGGTATTTCTTGAGGTCAAAGATCTCAAGTTCAAACCACCATCAATACTAAACTCACACCTGACCTGTTAAGTGTGGTTTACCTCCTCTGTGTAGCGGCTGCGGATTACCCTCAACATCAAAATAATAATAATAATAATAATAATAATAATAATAATAATAATAATAATAATAATAATAATAATATGTACACGAACACGCACATTATATTTTCGGTAATATGAAAATTGGAAAGGGATTGATGGGAATCGGATCCGTACTACAGTAGGAGTCGGGTGTGTGGGTAGTGTTTCCCTCTTTCACCCAATCACTTATCTTGTTTTTGTGTTTTTTAAAACGTGCTTGCTAGTGACAAAAAATCCTATCCTACGAAATTGTATACATATATAACGGTGCCAGATTTATATCAAAATATTTGGTGGGACTTCACTATATTACATATATATATACACAAGGGGTGCACTATAATCAAAACTAGACTTTATGTGTAAACTAGGAACTAATTCTAATCATTTAATTTGTATGCATGGATGGTTTAGATTGAAGATTAGAAAAATGGAATATATGTTAAATTTTATGTAAAAGTGGAAATAGGAGGTGTTCGATATTTATTTTCACATAAACTGCAAGCGTACAGCGAAGCTTATAGGACAGCGGTGAACAAGGTCGTATCCACAGGGATTTAATGATTAATCTGCTAGTTATCTAATTTAATCCCTCACAGTTATCTAGACTATAAAACATGGTTGAATTTAACTAATTAAAACTAAAAATAATAGATAAAATAAATCACCACAACAGAGATCAACACAGATAAATCAAACACTGGAGGAAAAGACGTATTCTAGGATTGGATACTCATTATTTAATCCATTCTCTTAATCAATTCATTTAGTGTTTATGTTGGGATTTAAATCATGCTAGAACAATCACTCATGCATTCTAAACCTTCTCTCATTCTAAATCTTCTCTCGAAGTGCCTAGATTGTAGATCACACAACAAATATTAACGTGTCCGTTCTATACCTATTATGCAATTCCTAATGGTTCCAAAGATTTATTGTTCTCTAAATTAATCGCAACTCTCTCTAGTGATATTGACTAACCAGTTAATTATTCCAGATCTTGTGTTAAAACTCATCTCTTGAATTATGGATTAACACATCAAATTGTATTATTTAGTGATCAGGTAAATAATATAGAGAAAAACAGGAATAATCAAAACATAATAAAATCATAGACACCAAAATAAAATAAATGAAAAGAACTTCATAAATAAATCATAATCCAACCCTAGAATACTAGGGTTTTAGCTATTCATGGCAAAATAAACAACTAAAACAATCCACAAAGTAAATATTGTATTCTAAGAATAAAGTAAATAAAACCCGGAGATTATATATTGGCTTTGGTCTTGAACACTCTTGAATCCTTTGGTCTTGTTCTTTGCGTCTTCTTTTCTCTGCAGCAAACCTCTAGTGGTAACTTTTTAGTAGGTGGAATTCTGTCTAATTTTCGTGCATCAAATCCTTAAATACCAAGTTAAGAAAAGTCCAAAAATAGGTCAAAAATCGGACAGGCCCGCTACATTCGCGACCTCGCTCGCGACCTAGTCACCCGCGACTCAGGTCGCGAGTCCACGTGGCGCTGATGTGGCCAAAATTCACGACCAGATGCCCAAATTCGCGACCGGGTCGCGAATATTTCAAAGGAGAACCCCCCCTGTCACGACGGTGCAGAAAACTGCCCAGGGGGTGATTCGCGACCCGGTCGCGACTCCGGCCGCGAGTCCACGTCAGCTCCGGCAGCCTTTCACTGTTTTACTTCGTTCTCACTCGTTTCTCGTCCGATTGACCCGATTCTTTTTGCAATGCGTTCCTAACTCGATTTCCTATCTTTCTAGGGTCTTCCCAGGCTCATTTGAAGTCCACAAAAAAAATGGCATTAATTCCCTTCACAATGAACAAACATGTGACATTGCACAAAACATAAAAAACTATGCAAAACTCAACACTTCATGCATGCAATGCTAATCAAATGCCACTCAAATGTACTTCAAAATACATGTAAAATATGAGGTTATTAGGAGGGTATTATTGGAAATAGGTGCAAAATCTGATATGGAAACATATTGTAAAATATGAATCAAGATACGTATCTAATATTATGAATTTTCCCAATGACATCATTCAATTTGGATGAGTAATTAAAAAAATCCTATCATTATGATTTCTTCATCCTCAAAGAATTCCAATCGCCGTCCAAAAAATTTGTGAACTCTCGATCATCTTCCCTTATCGAGAGACATCTCCTCCGCCGTTGTTCCACCAAGCCACCATCCCCACCAATCTCGGAGAGAAGTTGAAGCCACCGTAAGCACCAAACACCGCCAACAACAGAGCGGCCATCCCCTACCAACCGTCGTGCCGAACAACCATCCACCGAAAATCAACAAATACATCTGTACAATCCACTCCAGGCGACTTCGAGGCAACATGATAGAGTTGTGACAGCAACGTGCATGATGATTATGCAACTATGGAGATTTGTTGCAGGAGACGCCAGTAAATCCAATCACTGTCAGAAACGAAGTCGATCCTCATGAGGAACTCCATTACAGCAACCTAAGCATCGAAATCTCAACAATGGTGAGAGTTAAAGAATGTAACTATTTATGTTTTATTTGTATTTTTTGAATTGGGATATTAGGTTAAATGTTAATTGTTAGTTTGTGCATCATATCAAGAATAAAGTTTGTTAGCATCTAGATTTTACTTGAATCATATGCGTATCATTGATTTCATTGCATTAAACATTATGATAAATAGCTTAGGAGATTAATCTTGCTGCTTTGTTCTCAAGTTTGAATTTTGGCAGCAATCGAATGAGGCATAATACGTCAATCGTTGAAACTATCTCAATTTTATATGAAACTCGCAACAATATTTTTTGGCTATGGTAGCATTGAATTTATATTATATAAGCAACGTTTTTATAGGTAGGCAAATGGTTTTATTAGCTATTTTGTATGTTGTATATAGCAGTGGTTTTTAGTTAGTATAACAGTGAATTTATGTTTTACAAGCAATAATTTCATTCTATGTCAACTATACATGTATTGGGGGAAAAATTAATTTTTAGTTTTGAAGTAATCCTTCATTGAATTTTAGTGGTTAATGGATCATTTTATAATATTGTGTTGAGTAATTAGTTATTGCAATCTCCAATTGAACTATTTTGTTGCGCTTTTAAAATGTATGTTTGATGTTTCTCTTGTGTTAATTTAATGATGCAATGTAATGTGCATTTTTAATGTAATCTATAGATTCGTATTGAATATTCACTGATAATATTTAGATGTTTATATAATTACTTTTCCGAAGATATTGTGATTTTGGTGTGTTATTCGAATCATAGCTGTAATCTAATATGAGATTTTTTTTTAATGATGGTAACTAATTAATTTGTGCGTTGTACATAATATATGTTATTGTACAACTTAACATGAGTTTTTTATATTTCTTTTTAAGTATACATTTGTTGCTCTGAATTTAAAGTATGATAAATAAGTATTTCAACCTAACTGGTTAGTATATGTGATTATGCAGCTTAATATGTATGTTTTTTTGTTGTAATATATAGATTCGTATTAAAAATTTATAGGTAATATTTCCATATTTATATTTTTTCCAAAAATATTATGATTATTTTGTGTTATCCAAGTTATAAACTGTAATATAATATGACGTATTATTTATTATTATTTTTTATGGTGGTGACTAATTAGTTTGTATGTGTGTAATATGTGTTATTGTATAGCTTAGCATGTGTTTGTTTATTGCTTTTTAAGTATAAATGTGTTGCTCTAAATTAGAAGTATGATTAACAAGTATTCTGATATTGTTGCGTATGTGTGTGTGTGTATAATGTGTTATTGTATAGCTTATCATGTATTTTTTCATTGCTTTCTATGAATACATTTGTTGTTCTGAATTTTAAGTATGATAATAAGTATTTTGACCTTGCTGCTTAGTTTGTGTGATTTTGTAGCTTAATATGTGTGTTTTTGTTGTAATGATTACACGGGGCCTTAGTATTTGATAATTCATTTATGCATTATTGATCTCCATTGTAGCTGCAACCTTTTGATCAAATATCAAGTGCTAAAGTCAAAAGCGGTAAAGGCAAATGATCATCAAAATCAACAAATGTTGGAACTGATGCTTTTCCGAAGTTATCAATACGACCATTTTTGGTGAATTAGGTCACAATTAAAGACATGACTGGGAAGTAAAAATATGATGTGATGGAAATGAGATTTTCACAACTATTGCATCTGAGCATTTAATTAAATTTATGGCTTCGATATTCCTTTTTTTGTTTTTACCTAAGATAATGTATTTGACTTTATTAAGTATTGAATCCATACTATATAAGCAATGATACTGATATAATTTAATTAACATGTTGTTTAGTGAATGCTTAAGCAAATGCAATATAATGCTTACTTTATTATATTTTACTGCTTAAATCACTTGGTTATTGTCTGAAATTACATTTGCTAACTTTATTAATGCTTAGTATATAGTAATATGTTGCTTGAGTTATGTAAAGTTATTGCTACCTGCATATTCATAATCACATAACAAAAGGTGTGTTGGAATGAATAAATTATTACTTATTTGTAATGGCTTCAGTGGTTATACCATATACGTTCAATGCAAGTTATCATGTGGGAGTTTATAAAAAAAAAGCTATAATGCAAAGTATAAAAATGATATTAAAATCCAGGTAGCAACAACGCTCAAGTGAACAATATGACGGCATTGAAAATATGAACAATATGAACAATTAATATCACTGACTTCTTCATTATAACCTCACTTTCTCATAATTAAAAGTAATAACTGTAAACCAACCAAGCATTGAAAGCAACAATTATGTATTGAATAAGAAATAAGAAGACAAAAAGTAAGCAACAACGTACCAACTATTAAATATTATTTTGATTGTTTTTATTACGAAGAACAATGATGACAATATTAAGTCAACAATTTATAAATCGTGATATACAACATAAATTATGAAGGAAACTCTATGAATACCTGAATTATCTATCATTGATGAAATCATTTTCATGTTCAATAATGAATTTCAGTAATATGAGGTACACTTTTTAGTGAATTTTTTATGGTTGAAATAGAAGAATTTTTTTTTATTGAAGAAACTAATATGGATGTAAGTAGTGGGGAAATACAAATAATTAAATTATATATTGATAATAATTGTTAATGAATACAAAAAAGAAGTAGTGTTGATGAAAGAAAAAATACCGAAAATAAAAAAATGATGAGGGAAAATACAAAAAAACAAACAAACGAAAAAAAGGGACTTATAAATTATAATTAGAAAATAAATTTCATAATAATGGTGATAATCATGATAGTAATGGATGAGAAAAAAAAAAAGGAAATAAAACCACTTATTGATACGCCAAAGCATGTAATTATGAGATTGTATAGAATAAATCACTTTTTTACCCTTAATGAAAAAAAAACGCATGGAAGATTAAAACACATTAAATAATTATCTCAATCTAGACCACTCATTTTTATTCATCTAATGACTACAAATAGTTTATAGTTTACACATAAATGATTGGTTCTCATTTGATATACATCCTATATATATATATATATGAAAAAATTAACGGTCGTAGATGAGGGACAAAACCGATCGACGGCAAAATATCATATAGAAAAAAAGGGAGGGGAGAAGAGGGCAGGGGAGGTGTGGGGTGTGGTGGGGTGGGATGGGGAAAGGCGTAAGGGCATACTACAGTAGTCTACATTCCTTATCTCACTATTGTGTTTCACAATCAAATTTAATATTTTAAAATATTTATTACAAAAATAAAATTTATTATAGTATAACCAATCATAATTAACATTTATATCTAAAAATTGAAAGTTTAAAAAATTATATACCTTAATTTTGGAATAATCAACCCTATTAATCAGTAATATTAATTAAAACACATACAATAATTATTAAAAAATAAATATAAACCATTATTGGGTGAAATAAACACCTAAATAATAATTGCAAAGTCAAACTAAAGCAAACACTAGAAAAAAATTGCAGTTTATCTGTCGCTAAATCACAATTTTTCATCATTAAAAGGATCTAACGACGGATTGTGTCCGTCGTTAAAAGTATGATCAGTAGCAGATTTAACGACGGACTATTTCAGTCGTTAAGTGTTAATGACGGACAAGGTCGTCGTTAAAAATGTCGCTCATTTTAGTCGTGAGGACTTTTTAATGACCGACATGTTTGTCGTTAGATCCATCGTTAATACTTAACGACTGAAATAGTCCCTCATTAAAAAAATTCATCCATTTCAGTCGGATTTTTTTTAACGACGGATGCGACCATCGTTATTTTTTAATTGTTTTTATTTATTGATTTTTGATTTTGTGAATTTGAAGACGTTTTAAATCGAATGAAATACATATAAAATATTATATAAATATTTGGTTTGAATGCGAAATTAAAAATACAAAAGTAGTTATCCAAAGTCATATATAATCATACATAACAATTTTTAAAATTGTCAAATGAATCCACTACGTACATGTTAGGGAGAGGCTGAGACGATGATGACCCACTGATGTCCCCGAACCAACGTTGCATCTACTGAAGGAGAGCAAGCTTCTGATCCATTATTTTCTGGTTCTTCTGCTCCCAGGTCTGCCCCCGTTGTTGAAAACACTCCTTCTGTGCTTACAGTTTCACCTCCAAATCTCGGATGGCGGCTTGAGAGTCGTAGTACTGGAAGCCCACTGAATCAATACTATCACTCCTCTGACTATGTCCGATGTAGGTAGCAGCTCGATTGCCCAGCCCGAAGATGCTTCTCTTCTCCACGCCCACGATATCGATATAGATTGATGTCGTGTCCACATTCTGCGGCTCAGATGAATCAGGGAGCGACTGACTCCTCTGCTCAATCGCAACATGTACCTCGTCTTATATATATTAAATAATTAAATAAAAGTAAACATGTCTGTCTGCAAATATATAAGTAGACATATAGTTTGAACACACTTACCGCGATGTGTTGTAACTTGTGATCAGAGTAGTTGGCGTCATTGCTGTCATGCAATCTCATAAAGGTCTCCCACCTGATTTGACCTGTCGTGATACCCTTTTGTGACGCTTACCAATAAAGTCAAGATATTAGTATTCATACGAAAATCAACACGTAAGAATTGATTAACTTAAAAATAAATTATAATAATTAGAGTACGAATCAATGCTGCATCATGCGTCTGAGCATATCAGGATCCGTCTTTGTGCTTCACAATGCTAGTACCAGGCCCATCCGGCTCAGACATTTTGTTCTTCGATAAAATCTGAGCCTTCTTCTTAACTTCTAGAGTGTCCCACACTACAAGAAAATACCGAAATAGCGACGGAATCAGAGACAGAATACTATCCGTCTCTAACTAGAGATGGAATCGGAGACGGAATACTATGCATCTCTAATTAGATATGGAATTGGAGACAGAATGATATCTGTCTCTAACTAGAGATGGAATCGGAGATGGAATACTATCCGTCTCTAGTTAGAGACAGAATTGGAGACGGAACATCGGCTGAACTTGCTGGATCACATTAGAGACGGACTTGCTACTGATATTGGCGCCAATACTTTATGCCAAATGTAACGACGGAATCTACGATAGATATTTCCGTCGTTGATTTTTTAAATTATTATTTTTAATTATTTATTTGGCAGAGACAGAATTATTTTCGTTGTTGATTTTTTTTAATGTTTTTTTTGTAGAGATGGAATTATTTCCGTTGTTGATTGTTTTTAATTCAATAAAAGAAAATGAGTTATTAATGACAAAAATTTAATGAGAGTACGTCAATCTTGTCATTAAAACCATAATTTTTGTAATTTTAATGAGCAAAAAAAAAATCATAATTAAAGAATTTATCTTTTGGGAATCGCAAAAATATCCCCACTAAAGTCACTATTGATGCTGAATTTTTAGGCGGGAATATCTCCCTCCATTAAATTGATTTTTTCTCACAAAAACCAAAAATAAACTATAAAAACTCCTAAAACCAAAAGAAGGGAGAGAAAGAATGGAATACTAAAAAATAAATATACTATAAAATTTATGATTTTAATGATATTTATTATAAAATAAAAATCAATCCTGACATAAATAATCATAATCAATATTTATAAAAAAAAATTAAAAAAGTTATAAAATTTAATTTTGAATTAATCAACCATAATAATGAATTATTAATTAAAAATTAAAAATTAAATACTAAAAAATAATCATAAACCCTAATTGGGTAGGGTGAGCCCTAAAAAATTCTTAAATTAAATTAAATTATAAAAAAATATAATTGAAGAAAAAAAAATATGAAAAAAATGCATAATTTAAAAGTGTAATATGGAGTGTAATTGAAGAAAAAAAATATAAGGGTAGCTAAAGAGTTTGTTAATAGTGAGGAGATTCATAGGTTCCTCACAATTAATAATAAATCCCATCACTGTTCACGCATCACAAAAAAATCCGATCATTATTGAAAAAATCCGATCATTAATTTTTTCAGACAGATTCTAGAAAACCAACTACAAGATAGCCAAGAGCAATTGCAAAAAGAACGAGAAGATGCTAAACAACATATGGAAGAGGTTTTGCAGCAGCAGATGGAACAACACCAATGACAGATGCAGGAAATGATCGAGACCTATCTATCAGTTCGGATGCAGCCCCAATTGTTCAATTCACAGCCACAACAACCTCCACCAACCAGTTAGTTATGTTGTGTTTGTGTTTTTGGATGTTTGGTACTTGTATTATAAACTCCTTTGTTATGAATATTGGAAGTTTGGCTAGTACATTGCAACTTTTGTGAAATATTGTACGGATGATATTATGATGTTTATTGTGATTCATATAGTTGGATTTTATTTGATTTGATGATATTCGAATGTTTTTTATTGGTACTAATATATTTAATTTATATACATGTATAAATCATTAAAAAAAATCATACTAAAAAAACAGATTAGAGACGGAATATTCAGTCTCAAAATAATAAAATTGGTTTTCAATTTAGTGACTGAATATTCCGTCTTTAAAATTAGAGACGAAATAGAGACAGAAAATTCAGTTTCTTTAGCGCCCCGATCCCGAAAGACCGTGAAAATGGATGCCACGGGGGTGAGAATTAAGAAGCGGGAAAGAAATAGGATAATTTCATTAACGACGGGATGATAATCCAAAAAGAATTAATGTTTAGAATAAAATTTAACAACCGAGTATGCCAAAGATAGGTTATGCCTTCCGGAAAATTAGACAACATAACCTCTGTAACTAGAGCAAATCCCCGTTATAAACGGCTGTAATAATTCAATAAGCCCTTTCATAGGCCAAACGGAAACAAATAACTAGATACCAACAATCAATAGACCCATTTATAGGTCGACAAAAGAAACAGACACCAATATGCTGAACAAATGAAGCCCTTCCATATGCCAAAATGAATGATCAAATAGACATAACGAAAGACGGGCTTCCTCCTCTTGGAATAATTATGTAGCTAAGCATATGATACATGTTAACCAGGAAGTCAACAAATGTTCAGAATCAGAGAAGCAGAAGCATATCAACAAAATACCAAGATCAGAGTTCTTAGCATTTAGCAAAAGAATATCATATGTGCGGAAGCTCAATTCTTAACAGAATACTAACAAAAAGAGACAACGGAAAAATATGTAAATCATAATAGCCCATATCTCAGTCTCGTCACCTCCACGCTCTAGCCTACTGACCTGAAAATATTTGAAAAGATTTGGGCTGAGTACTAATGCACTCAGTGGGCAAGTTTTGACAATTCAAGTTATGCAAATCTTTTTGTTAAAGTAATCTATCTGTGTTCATGCAGGTAGTGAAGCTTAGGAGGTTTAAAAATTGGAAGCAACCTAAGTTCACCAAAACATTTTATCGTGAAGCACTTAAGAGTATAACCCGTCACTGCCCGCAACCCAAACTACATCACCAGCGCATAACGTTGAGTATGGCCATAGTATACCCAAAGAGTATAACCAATAAGTGTTTCATTTTAGTCTCACCGACAAGGAGTAGGGCAGGACAAATAATGCATGCATACTGTAGCTACTCACATTGACACAGCGTTGGTTTATGAGACTCCGACAACATACAGTAGCACGTAAATATTTAACACAGATAGTCACATATGCAATTTTAACAAAGCAGAGCTTAATAGCTCGAAAGATACAATTTGCAAAGATATAATATAGCCCACCTTTCTCGGGATTCTGAAAAGCTAACTTCTGAAGAATCAACCCTGATACTCTTTCTCTAGCTCAGCTGGTACTACAGAAGGTAAACTTCAACTCAGGATAATTGCTATATTTTCGGGAATTAATCTACTATAAACGGAACTATTATTAATTCTATTCTATTCTAAAATAGATTGCGCAACTCTAGAGACCTTGAATAATTTCGACGAAGAAGGAAATAAATTCCAAAACGTTATTCTTGCTTTACTGGGATCAACTGATTTGACAGGGGTCTCTTTCCAAAACTTGTCATTTATCCAAATTTTACTAGATCTACACCACAACACTTTTTAACCGCTCGGAAATTACGAAAATATTCAGAGAAGATACTATGCATGCCAAGAGTAAAGAATGAGAAATTTAGAATTTTTCGATAACACATGCTCTCGGAAATAAAATAACTGCTTATATTAAATAGTCGATATTATTCAAAACTCATCCGAAAATTACGAAATTTGACGGGAGCATAGGAAATATTATTTCGAGCAACTTTCGAGAAGAAACTTTTTCGATTTGACGACCCAAAATGGGTGAAACGGGAGTTTCGGTAAAAATATTCACAGATTTTAGCTGAAAATGTATCGGTCTCGATCGAGCTCGATACTCGTTGGATTTTCGCTCAAAAGTACAATTTTTGATAGTGCAGAAAATAAAGAATTTAATGGTGTAATCAGATCAACGATCGAACGGCTAGATCATAAATTCGAAACTGGCAGATTTATAATGTAATTTTCGGATCCGGATTTCAAACGACAAGAAATCAAAAATCTATTCCGGTTAACTACAAGATCCAAATGATCAAAGACTATTTTTAAAAAGAAGATTTCTAATACGACTATCCAGGAAGAGTAGATCTGAGATTTACATAAAATGAAAACGGGGAAAAATACCGAAAACTCACAACATCAAAAATCGGAATCGGTAGAATTAAAGATAATCAAAATATAAGCATATTTAGAACTTGAAATTTCTAAATTCATCGATCCGAATGACCAGAATCAGAGAAAGTACCTTCTCCGAGGAATTGGTGGCGGTCACGATGATTTTCCATCGTGATCATCCTTTGTGTCATCATTTCAATCATGTATTCGTGATCTACGCGTTGACACCTTCAAAATGACTATTTCAAAATTGAAATAGGAAACTAGAGTCGTACATTCTCTGGAAGCTGCTCGGCGTTTCAATTTTGAAAATGAATGAAAAATGAAACCTTAAGCTCCTATTTATAGAGGAAAAATAAATAGGATAATAACGAATAAAAGAAAGAGGATAATGATGGAAAAAGAAAAGGATAATTACGAATAAGATAATCTTTTGAAAAAGAAATTGGATAATGACGGATGTGCCTTTTTCTATTAAATTTTTTATTTTCCAACTTAAAGTTGTGCCAAGAGTTCATTTGAACTCGAAATTTGAAATTTCAAAGGTTGGCATGATTCTTGAAACATTTTCTATCAACCTGAGAAAAATATCATAACATATTTTTAAGGCAATTTTTGACCAAATTAGATTTAACAGATTTCCCTGGCTGCGATTTTCCTTTATTTGAGTCCTTTAAGGACCCAACTTATTTTCTAACTTACCAGAGGGTAACATAAGTTGAATAAAATCTTCTAAAATATTTCGGGGTATTACAGTTTCCAAATTCAAAAACGGTCTCCAATTTAGTGACTGAATTTTCTGTCTATAAAAATAGAGACGGTAAATTCGATAACCAAATACTGGCGACCAAACAAGGCGACTGAGAATAGAGACATATTATTTCTTCTCTAATTCGTCTCTAAATTTTAGAGACAGAAAATTTTCCGTCTCTAAATATTTAGCGACCACGATATTAGAGACAAAATTTTCCGTCTCAATTCCGTCGCTAACTGGATTTAGAGACGGAAAAAATGAATTTGGAGACGGATATTTCTGTCTCTATTCCAGTATTTTCCCAATACATCAACCATGTGTCCCAAACATCCTCAGGAATACACACAGGCCAACCTTCCCTCCTCTATTTCTTGAATGTGTGGACCATGTCCTAGTACCTCTGAACCGCCTTCCACGACAATAAACTCATTATCATAGGAGTGATAGCTAGATCCCAAATGATATTGAATTTAGAAATTAAATAAGCAATTCGGTAAAAATTTCGGCAGCGCCTATGTGTAAATTAAAAAAACACACAAACACATACAAATTCACAAACAGATTCACACAAACACACACACACACTGCACACACATTGAAAATGAGAGAGAGAGAGAGAGAGAGAGAGAGAGAGAGAGAGAGAGAGAGAGTACCTGTAGCGTCGGTGGCTGCTGTCTGAGTGGTGAGGCGGAGGCCACATCGAGGTGGCGCGACGAGCATGCTGGCGGTGAGGCAGGCCGCAGCGGAAAGGGAGAGAGAGAGACTATGACGAACGAGAAGGCGACAGCATCGGGATGGGCTCGACGGTGATCGGTACGGAGGAAGGCAGCTAAGGTTTTGAATTAGGGAAAATGAGGAAGAAGAAACTTTTAATATGATATTAAACCGATTTTTAACGACGGATCTAATAACGGATTAGTTCGTCGTTAGATTTTATTTAAATTTATTATTAAATCAGAAAATAGTAACAATTGATTAGTCCATTGTTAGATTTTATTTTAATTTATTATTAAATAAGAAAATATTAATGACGGATTAATCTGTCGTTAGATTTAATTTTACTTTATTATTAAATTTGAAAATATATTTTATTTTAATTTATTATTAAATCGAAAAATACTAATGACGGATTAGTCCGTCGTTAGATTTAATTTTAATTTATTATTAAATCAGAAAATATTAATAACGGATTTATTCAGCCGTTAGTTTTATATTTTTTAAATAATAAAATCCATAATGATTGAACGATATAGATCATATCGGTCGTTAAGTTTTTTAAAAAATTAACAAATTCAGAAAATACTTAACGATGGATTGTGTCCGTCGTTAATATTTTATATTATATTTAATTAAATTACGAAAAAATTTAACGACGGAATGTATCTGTCAGTATCTGTTAATAACTGAAAGTCCGTCACAAGTCTATCGTTAACTTTTAGCGCCAAAAACTCCCGTCTTTTTAAATTCTTGAAAAGGCTAATGATGGATGATCCGTCGTTAGTCTGTCGCAACTAACGACGGAGATGAATCCGTCGTTATATCGTGATTTTTTTGTAGTGAAAATAAATTAAAATTGAAGAAAAAAATTAATAAAAATCTAAAAAAAATCAATATGGACATCAAGTGGAATATGTGATTTCATTTGAATCAAAATTCGAATAAAATTAATACTGTTGAGCACCAGCAACAAAGAGAAGTTCAAAATACATCATGGGATCATTGAAATAAAAGGTGGGTAATTTTTGGGAATAAAACATTCGACCAAATGTTCTAATATATGATCCGTATCTGATTTCTTTCCCCCAAGACGAAAATAAATACTTTTTAAGAAAATGACTTATTATTATTATTATTATTATTATTATTATTATTATTATTATTATTATTATTATTATTATAATTATAGTAAACATTTAGTCCAAAATCATACAACTTTATCGCAAGGACATCTCCAATTTAAAAAAAAAGACTAATATTACATGTTTTAATTACTATATATATATATATGTTAATAATAATCAATGTATATTAGATAGCATCATAAATATATGGCAAAAATTTGTATGCATTAGGTGTATATAAGCTTATATGAGACGGTCATTGCATTTGATCGGGTCAAACGCCGGTCAACCCGTAAAAAAGAAAAATGGTAAAGTAGGTGATACTTTTTAAGGATACAGATGATACTTTTTGAATTTTGGGTGATATTTTTTAATATTACGGTTGATATGATTTTGAGGTTTTTTATTTATTTATTTATTTTGGCCTATACTTTTTAAAGATACAGATGATACTTTTGGACTTTTGAGTGATACATTTTAATATTACATTTGATACTGATTTTGAGTTGACCGAGTCAACGCGCGTTTTCCGATGTTGACCGGTCAACACGTTGACCCGGTCAATGCGTCTGATGGTGCACCTAGTGCACACAAGTGATTCTCTAAGTATATACATAGCGTATGTGTTAATAAAATGACACACGAGTAACCATGATATATTCAATCTCTCAAAAATCCCTCACCTAATTCAAAAAACAAAAAAACAAAAAAACAAAAAAAAAAAGGAAGAAGAAAAGGAAATGACGCATGAAATATACAATGACAATGAAATCAAACTAATATTCGTGAACGAGTTGATCTGATTACAAAAATCAACTGCATTTTCCCTCTATAAAACAATCCTAGGTAGTTCAACATTAACTCAAACTTCAAGAAAATCCCAACACTACAAACACACCATTCTACTAAAATAAAATCTACCAAAACCTTTTTCAAATACTCAAAAACAGCCATGAAAATCGAAACAAGCTCTAGCGTCGAACTTTCATCGTTGCTAGCACTATGCTTAGTTTCCTTATTGTTCTTCAAACTCGTATCCATGAAGAAAACGCGGATTACGGCCGCGGCGGCGCTTCCGCCGGGGCCGACCGCCTACCCGATCATCGGCAGCCTGCCGCAAATGCTGATGAACAAGCCATCATTCCAATGGATACACAATTTCATGCAAGAACTCAACACAGAAATTGCCTGCATCCGGCTCGGGCGGGTCCACGTCATCGCCGTCACTTCACCGGAACTTTCTAGAGAGTTCTTGAAGAAGCAAGACGCCGTCTTCGCCTCCCGACCCGACGCCGTTTCAGCTAGGCTCGTGAGCGACGGGTACTTGACGCTAGCCCTTTCGCCTGCCGGCGATCAGTGGAAGAAAATGAGGAAAGTTTTGGTGTCAGAGGTGCTCTCGACCGGTGTGTTTCGACGGCTCCATGCAAGAAGATGCGAGGAGGCCGATCACCTCGTTCGATATGTATACAACCAGTGCCAGAATCAACACCAAAATGGAGGTGGTATCGATGTGAGAGATGTATCGCGGCATTACTGCGGAAATGTGATAAGGAAAATGGTGTTTGGTGAGAGATTTTTTGGGGGTGGAGAGAGAGATGGAGGCCCGGGAATTGAAGAGAGAGAACATATAGATGGGTTGTTTACGATACTTAAATTTCTGTATGGATTTCCCATTGCTGATTTTGTTCCATGGCTGGAGATTTTCGATTTTGATGGACATAAAAAGATTGTTGCTGATGCTGTCAAGAATGTAAGAAAATACCAAGATCCAAAAATCGACAAGAGAATGGAGATGTGGCAGCGAGGAATCAAGAAAGAAGAAGAAGAAGATGATGATATTCTTGATGTTTTGATTAACCTCAAAAACTTGGAAGACGAGCCCCTCTTGTCAGTTCGAGAGATCAAAGCACTAATTCTTGTAAGTAGCTAGCTAGTATATATAAATATATTTAATTAGTTTCTTATAAATATGATCATGATGATAGTGATGATGAGGGTTTAATTTGATTTATTAATTTACAGGAAATAATGATCGAGACGGTTGATAATCCATCAAATGCAGTAGAGTGGGCTATAGCAGAGATGATCAATGAACCAAAGATTCTTGACAAGGCATGTGAAGAGTTGGACCGAGTCGTAGGTAAGGACAGACTCGTGGAAGAATCGGATTTGCCTAAACTAAACTATGTGAAGGCTTGTCTAAGAGAGTCATTCAGGTTGCACCCACTAGCACCTTTCAATGTCCCTCACGTTTCGAGTGAAGATACCGTTGTGGGTGGCTACTTCATCCCGAAAGGGAGCTACGTGGTGCTCAGTCGTCCCGGCCTAGGGCGGAACCCTAGGATCTGGGACGAGCCTCTCAAGTTCAATCCCGAGCGCCACATCATAGATGAAACCTCGGAAGTCGTGCTTACCGATCCTGAGTTGCGCATGCTGACGTTTGGTACCGGAAGACGAGGATGCCCGGGCATCGTGCTAGGTTCGACCCTAAGCACGATGCTTCTGGCTAGGCTTATTCAAGGTTTTAGCTGGAGGCCACCACTTGACACGAATTGCATTGAATTGGCTGAGTCCAAACATCACTTGGCAATGGCTAAGCCCTTGATTGCTCATGCAACGCCTCGCTTGGACTCCCCAATTTATGCTCAACTCATAGGAAACTAGTATTATATATATTACATATATATCATATTTAATTTATAACTTTCTTGATGGCTCCAACTCACTGCCTTTTAGTTATGCTAGTTACCCGTATACTTATAGTATGGTCATGCTTGTATTGTATGTTGTTTGTGAAATTGTGAGTGTGTATGTGTATGATTATTAAGTGTGCTTTCAATTAAAGTTGGAGGGGGACTACATGATAGGATGTTGCTAATTAATTGTTCGATGATGTCAATTAAAATAAAGTACGTACGTTTTATATCTTCTTTTTAGTTTAATTAAATCATATCGCGACCGTTTATTGAAATTGCTAATTTAACTCGAACAATTCCGACAAAAAATGCAAATGAATTTCTGGGCTAGCTGGTGAATTACTTGGGATCCACTCGTAAAATACTCAGCACTTGGTCGAGCTCATTTATACTATGCTCGATAAGCTCGCAAGCTTAATTGAACTTATATTCAATTTATTATTTTACCCATATATAACCTATATAATGGCAATCTAACATGAAATCTATGAGTTGTCCTGAATAGCTCAAGAATAAAGAAGAATGTTAGAGTCAGAAAATTCTAACCCAATAATAATTTATCTTGAATGGGTCCAAACCGAATAACCTAACACAAATAGTCTGAATTTCAATTGCTCATCGTTTTGTTTTGATTAAATATTGTAAGTGTAGCTGTTGTTTTAGGTATGCTCAAATCGTCTGACTCGGCATTCAGTGATTGAAATTTTGGATCAATATTATATTTGAGTGGCATAATTTGTAAAATGGCATTAAATTTTAAATATATTTAAATGTTTATATAAAATATCTAGAATGATTTAATTTTTATCACATCAAACTTCATATGATATGAAATACTTATCTAAAGTTGCATGTGATACAAATATTTTTTTTAACATTTCCTAGATAAATAGTAAATGAATGAATCTTCTAAATTTAATATATATACCAATGTACATGAATGATATACATACATTTGATTTTTTAAAATTTATAAATCTTTTTTAGGAAAAAAATTCACGAATCTTATTTATCTTTTAAATTCATGAGTTTTAAAATATGAAGAGACACTTTTTCAAATGACATATAATATATATTGTTTTTTTTTAAATGTAAAATTTTTATATATATACTTTTATTTAAGAATAACCTATCTAGTTTAATATTTTTCTTCTTATTATACAACTATATAAAAATTTTACTGTATTAAGTATTTACCAGTCAAATAATGTTGGCCTGAGATGCACCGAAAAGGCCAAAAACTAAAAGAAACACGCGAAATGAATTTTTTTCGTGGATTTTCTAAATCATGCAATCTGACACGCAAAATCATGCAGCTTATCTTTATTTCTTAAAAAATCATTTAACTTAAAAAAACTCCTCATGAAATAACTTATCCGTACAATCTGACGACTAAAATTACCACATGCAAAATGATTTTTTCGTGGGTCTTCTAACTGCAGAAAAAATAATTCAAATGTGAAAGTTGAGGGCTTGTTTCGTTTTTTATTTCCAACGTGAATGTTCAATTTTTCATTATTTTCTGTTTAATTTACAAGGTATATTGATTTTTGAAAAAATGTAATGATTTTGTTATGATAAATAATTTAATATTTAGAATTATAAGTTTGGAAAATGGAAATATGTTTGTTTGATTATTGTTTTCAATTTAAACATGCAGTTGAAATGAAAAGATAAAGAGACACACTTGTGGTAGATGGTCTAATAGATCTCTTGCGTTAAATGGATATTATTTGACCCAACAAAATGATCCCGCTCCCTTTTTCTTTTTTATTTTTCTTTAAGTGGTCCCCCTCCCCTTCCCCTCTTTTCTTTTATTTTCAATTTTTTTTCAATTTTTAATTTCTTCTTTTTTAAAAAAATATATAATTAAATTTTTTTGGTGAATTTTTTATTTTTTTTTTCCGATTTTCTTTGTTTTTTTTTTAATTTTTCCCAAAAAAATTTATACCCTAAAATAAAATTAGTGAGCCCTAAAATTAAAGCGAATTGATATAATTTGTTTGAAATAAATATAAATTTATTCTCTAAAGTGAAATTAATAAATCCTAAAAAAGTACAAAATAAAACCCTAAAAACACCCCCAAAAAACCCTTAAAACACAAAATAAACCTCTAAAAGCACCCCCAAAACACGTGAGCTCGTGCACTGCGCTTGATAATTACTTTTTTTGAAATAAATAATATACCCTAAAATGAAATTAGTGAACCCTAAAATTAAATTGAATTAATTTAATTTCTTGAATCAATTTATTTTTTTTATCCGGTGTCTCGCGCATTGCACTCATCCGATGCTAACTCGTGGGCTCGTGCACTGCGTTCGATATAAAATAATTAATTAAAAAAAAAAGGAAAGAAGAAAGGGAAAAGAAATGAAAAAAAAAAGAAGAAAAAAGAAGGAAAATGAGAACTGCCAGCAACGAAAAAGCAGAAGAAAAAAGGCGGTGGTGCGTGAGGTACATGCGCCGCGCATGGGGGAGCGTGTACCTCACGTGCCTACGCCTGGAAATGGATTTTGAACGAGTTTGGGACGGATTTGGGTATCATTTGATCCGTCTAACGTAAGAAACTTGTTAGACATTCTAACACAAGTGTTTATCAAAGATAAATATTTGTGTGGTTGAGATAAATATTTAAATGATGGATCCCCACTATAATAATATTTATATAATTGAATAAATTATATAGGATTGGAAAAAATAAAAGCTGAAATTGAAAATGAATAAAACCAAAATTCATTTCAGCATTTTGATTAGTAAAAAATTTGGAAATTTCCACATGAAAATAAATCTACACGAGCCCTGATATTTTAAGTAAATTTTAAATGTTGATAGCTTAAAATCAATAAATGACCAAAGAACTCTCTTTTTTTTTTTTCCAAACATTCGATCTCAAAACTCAATTATTAAATTTTCATATTTCATAAGTCGAAGTTGAACATGACATATATTTGTTCAAGCTTGGCTTGAACAAGAGGAAAAAAAAGCTTGAATCGAGCTCAAACCAAACTCGAACTTCAATATTCCTTTAACGAGCCGAGCTCGAACTCCGGGTGTTCGGCTCGATTCGATACGTTTACAGCGCTACTCACACACAGACATCATAAAAATATCAAAACAAAACAAATTATGGCTCATTCTGCCTTTCAAGCTTAGGAAAGACCTTTCCCAGTCATAAAAATAAATCAATTTGGCAACAAGTACACAATCGGCAGACAGCCAATCATGTCTCCATTCAGTGTGGATTTCGTAACTGAATGATGATAATTTAACTACTAGCTCCTTCCAAATCAAGATACCCCGTGCACATCTGCAGATAGCGGTAACAGGTCTCTTAAAAAAATTGAGAAGGTAGACAGAACCAAGTAGCGTCACTTGGCTCACTTCAACAATCTACAGTAGTTAAACAGAGTACAAATTTAGAGGGCCAAGACTTGGAAGTGGCTAATGAAAACCGCAGGAATTAGCAACAAGCTTCAGCATCTGCAAGAGAAGCATTTACAATCTCATCGTTTTGCACTCTCCGACAAGTTCAAATTATTGGGTTCACCATGCATATTTCTGCAAAACGCGATTGATTGGCTCTTGGAAATACTGGAGTGATATAAAGATAGCTTCCTGCTTTCAGGAGAGTATTTTAGAGGTGGCAAACTAGACAAGAGGGTGACTTACTCGAATGGTATGGGAAATGATAGGACATACGTACCTCTGTCCGTATAGTTCGGCTTCCTTGATGGGGGCAAGTATTTAGATACGAGTCAAATATGTCATTGACAGTTTTCCCCTGAAATCAGCAGATACCATCATTCATTTTAGTTTCCAGGAATTTTATTTTTCGGTTTAGCTTCTAACACACATGGGGTGCAAATTTAACTGTTTTTTTCTAAAACTAGTGTGGATTAGGAAATGCATAGAGCCGGAAAATCAAGAAGTTGATAAACGAAATACCTTCAAATTTGAATCCAATTCAACACACTCTTCCAGCCCTGCAACTCCACCAAAAGCAATTAAAAGGTGCCTGAACGATGGTAGAGTAAGCTCGGAAGAGTTAATAACTGACCCACGTTCGGAGGTACCAATCCGATGATCATATCCTCCCTGTTAAAGAGTCAAAAGTTCGGTGAGCAATGTCTCAATTGGAAAGATTAATGTAATGCAGTAAACACTTGAGATAAACCAAAAGACGATTGACAAAACCTGGTATGGGCAGTTCTTGAACACAGAACTGATGTTTGCAGCATATCGCACGTTATATCCCCAGTACATTCCTTCTTCTCTAGGTCTTGAAGAAGGAACAATTTTCCGTGGACCTGAAAATTGTGTTGCATAGAACTCATTGTTCTTGTATGATTTTGCCCTCATCAGAAAGGTTTTACTCACCTGCATCTAGATTACGGTTTGCTCCCATATCTACTGTTACCCTTGTTCCAGGTTCAAGAACTTGATCAACCATAATATTCTGCATAAGTAGGCCTTTAAATTGCAGACTGAATCCAATCAGCCAACAAACTAAGCTATTGTAGAAGCAAGAAGCCTAGTCACATAAATCCTTCTACATGCCATCTCACGGCAGGGAATATTCATTTTAATAGGAAAAACTATCATAGAGAATGAACGAGTGAAAATGGAAACGAGAAGCCAAGAAATGTGGAACAGTTAGCAGTTACCACCAAATGGATGATCCGTACCTTGCTGAGACCCACATCAACAAGCGTTCCCACAGAACCTTGATCTAGTTTTTCTCGCGAGATACCTAGAACAAAGATCAATGCACTCACCGATTAAAAGATATAGTGCCAAATATTAAACATACAGAGAAAATAAAAATAAATCCTAAATATTTTAATTGCCATATCAAGTAATAGATGTTCAGAGAGTGCAGTGATGAATTATGAACAGATATGATCCCAAGACTATCAACCTTTAGCTATGACTTAAAACCACTATTATTGGGTCTGCAGACAAAGTGTGTTCAGAAGTTCTCATCTTTACCCAAGCATTTAGCTTGTGAAAATTTGAGGGGGAGATATCACTTAAATAAACCCCTCAAGTTTGTTCATAACATTTGTAGACAAAGGGGCTTTGGGAACTAGTGAAAAAAAGAACAATCAATGAAGTCAAGCTAATATGGAATGGAATCAAATAATTAATTCAAGGTGGAGACACGGAAAAGAGTGGAGGGCATCAGCAAAATATTGTCAACACAAAACTTACCTGAAGTTCAGCGATCAAGTGTAAGCCATCATTTGCCCAACTTATCTCAAATTTCAAGAAAAAAAAGAGGTATTTCTAAAGAAATGGCATGATGAATGTCTTTATGCTGAAGGAAAATCAATACATTCACATCTGTTCGACTATGTGCAAACATGTGAAAGAAAATAACTTCTCTTGGCCATGAAACAGTCAAGCGGTTACATCCAAATCCTAAAAAACTTAGACAGGTGCAAAGTAATGACCATCAGCATTTCAAGATATCAACAGGAAACTTACCTGAGATTCAGAGATCAAGTGTAAGCCATCACATGCACAAACTTTGCACCAAACAAGTGAACTATTTGTATATAGATAGATTATTTACTAAAGTGACTAGAAGAGCCTGGAGACCAAAACATAGTAGGACCATCCGTGTGTGTAACACAGACATTCACAATAGTCCGGACTAGGGAACCAATGAAAGGGACATGAAGATGAAACAAAAGGATAAAAATCAAATATGAGTAGCAAAGACACCAGAAAGTTCAAAATTATTTCAGTTACACAAATACAGTGCCAAACCACATTCACCACTCCAGTCACCCTATCAAATATGCAGTGTGAAAGAAATAAATGTAACAGAGTTCTAGCATGCTACCTTCCCTGTATGAAGCCCATTCATGCTTGCGCAAATGATGTGGGGCGTCAAGTGGGGGCAACAACCCCTGCAGAAACACATAAAAATGTGTAAACACTAAACAAGCAAAAAAAGAGATATAATGTTTTCCCGAAATGAGCAGATACTGACCACAAATTTTAAACTGGTGTGCCATGGGAATAGACTCTTCCTGAGATACTGCGGGGTCTCAAGATAACTCAAGATTCTCATAAGAAAAGCAGCACCGCTCTCATTCTCGCCTGAATCATTGTCCATTATTTCAGTTGAAACATCCTCCAATGTATTCTTGTTATCAATTACAACCACCTGTTAACAAAAGCAAGGTCACAATTCTGCAGTTGAAGCACATATCAAGATCCACATAGCTACTTCTAAGCAAGAGAGAAAAGTCTTTAAACCACAATAAATAAGAGAAAAATAAAACCCACATGTGTATAGTCTAGGGATGGCAAACAGCATGCTTCCTTTAATCTGGACAGTCAGATTGAATTTTTTTTCCTAAAGAACCTTATATTTATCTAAGTTCAGATTATTGTTTCCAACTAACAGAAAATCTGAACTAATATGACTACAATGAACTGACTTGCAGAAAACAAGAACATCAGAACTTGGAGTAGGTCATATAAAAAAGATTAATCTCGACGAAGGTCTGGAATTAAAATAAAACCCGTTATGTATATGTTCAATAATTATACAAAAAGACACAAAAAACTCTGATAATAGCAGCAGTCCAACCTTGTTAAAGTCATTCAGTCTCAAAGCAAACAAGGTTCAAACTAAGGTGTTATGATAATGAAGTGTCAAATCAATCCTCTCTTGCTCAACAAGAAAGCAGCAACAATCCATAGTCCATAGGGCTTTATGGATGTGCTACTTCCTCAATTATGCTTTGCATGAAAGAGCAATTTACCAAAGACATACAAAGGATTCTAGGCATAAATCCAACCGATAAAATTGTGGGCAGATAAGAACAACTGTGATTTCGGGAGCTAGATTTCTATCCGTACTGATGTGAATATATAATAGTTAACAAAATCAGGTTTGACCTATATAGAGTATAAACAGAAATAGAGTTCAACCTCATCAATTTGAAAGATCGTAGCAGCCCGCGCAACCTGACCAGCCAACTGTAAGGAAGTAAAAAATGGCAATCAGAAGAGAAAATAATCACATATTCAATTAAATATAAAAAGTGGATTGCATTACTTCCATAGAATTTCCTCAAGGAAAACACAGTGCAGCAAACTGGAAACAGAGGAATACTACAAAAGAAAAATGGATTCACAAAGCCAAAGAAAGCCCACATTATTTATCTTAGAGCTACATCAATATTCTCATTTAATCAAGTAACTAAGAACTTTTAATAGACTATGTACCCTCCATCAGCAAAAAATCAATCTGAAAAAGTAATCTTCAACAACAAAATAAAAATAGAATAAAAACGTAATTTTAAAGAAAAAAAAAATAGTACACGAGTAGCGAGTTCATGGGTTTGAGCATTATCGATTATGGAACCGGGAAGAGCAATGGTGATAGTGGGTCTTTCAGTTGTCAACGGCACGACGTCGTTTTGCTGTTCTTCAACTTTCTCTCTGTTTTTCCTCTTCTTTTTTGAACGCTTTTCGTTTGATTCGGGACCGCCGTTTTCGGAACCCCCACTGTTTTCAGCTTTCTCTCTCTTCTCCTTCTTCCCCATCTCTCTCCCAGCTCGCTCTGCAGTCGGGGTTTTATGTTGATTAGGGTTTTTAGTCGATTAGGGTTTTTAGCGCTTCTACTTTAATAGATGTTCCTACATCCATCCCGTTAGAATAATTCTTTTTTTTTGTTCTTTCCAAAATTTCCATTTCCCTCAATATAACACAATTTAGCGATATAGAAATTAATTTTGAATTTCCGTTTGTTATATACATATATATATATATATAGGGGTGAGGTTATATAAAAACAACCCCTTGTCTGAGAAATGAAATACATCTCACACCACCACACATCCATTAAAAATCAAATGTGCAGATTTGATGAAAAAGACGGTGACAATTTTGTAATATCTGAAAAGTTTTTCGCGCGGGGGTATTAACGTAATTTGGTAATTCTTATAAAAATCGCGGAGGATTTGATAACAAATCATTATGGTAACGAAGTATTATCATTATCCTAACGAATCATTATAGGTATGCTAATTAAAGTTTTCAAATATTGTTAACGAAAAAAATATTCTAAAAATTAATTATAAACCTAATTTGATTTAATAAACCCTAATTAAATGGAAAAAATCATAATTGGATGAAATAAACATTGATTGGATGTGGTAAATCCTAAATGAGTTGGAACAAATCATAATAATAATATATTTGTACTACGTTAGCATTATGATTTTGCTTCGTCAGCATTGCGAATACACTATGTTAGCATATGACAATACTCTGTTAACATACGTTATAAACCATAATTGGATGGATAATAATCAATCAAGAACTGTAAACAAAAAATTAAATTTTTAAAAAATAATGATAATTAGATGGAATAAACCATAATCGAGATTAAATAAACCATAATTGAGATTTAATAAACCCTAATAAATTTACACTATGCTAGCATTATGATAATTATTTGTTAGCACAGCGAACACATTATATTAGCATATGACAAATGCTTCGTTAGCATACGTTATCATATGTTATCATAACGCTGACGAATAATTATTATATGCTAACGAAAGCATTTAAAATTTGGGCACGCATAAAAAAAATTTCTTTTTTATTTTTCGTTCATATTTTTTCATCTAAACATAGCCTTTCGATATCTTAGATGAAAGAGCATGAAAAGAGCTTTAATTTGATATATTTTTTGTGTGCATTGGATTAAAAACGAGCAAGTTATGGTCGGTTGAAGTTTTTAAGATTTTTTTTTAATTGCTGACATCATCATTTTTAATGGGTTTGGACGAAAATAGCCATCCTTCCTTTATTTTTTGCCCTATTATTTACGAAATTGTCACCTTAAATCTCAACCATTGGATCATTAAATAGATGGTGTAAGATGGGTTCTCATTTCTCACACCAACAAAGTGTTCTCATATGATCCATATCCTATATATATATATATGTATATATAACACTCCTGGTGTGAAAAATGAGACTACATCTAACACCACACAATCCTCAAAAATCAAAGACTCATATTTGATGAAAAAGGCGATGGCATTCTGTAATATTTGAAAAGTTTTTCGCGCGGGGGTATTATTGTAATTTGATAATTCTTATAAAAATTGCGGAGAATTTGATAACAGATCGTCATGCTAACGAAGTATTATCATCATGCTAACGAAGCATTATAATTATGCTAATTAAAGTTTTCAAATATTGTTAGCGAAAAATGTATTCTAAAAATTAATTATAAACCTAATTTGACTTAATAAACCGTAATTAAATGAAAAAAAAACATAATTGGATGAAATAAACCTAATTAAATGAAATAAACATTGACTGGATGTGGTGAACCCTAAATGAGTACTACATTAGCATTATAGTTTTGCTTCGTCAGCACTATAAATACACTATGTTAACATATGACAATACTCTGTCAACATATGTTATAAACCATAATTGGATGGGATAAACCATAATAATCAATTAGGAACTATAAAAGAAAAATAAAATTAAAAAAATCATAATTGGATGGAATAAACCATAATTGAGATGAAATAAACTATAATTGAGATTGAATAAACCCTAATAAATTTGTACTACGCTAGCATTATGATAATTCTTTGTTAACACGGTGAATACATTATGTTAGCATATGACAAATGCTTCATTAGCATACGTTATCATATGTTATCATAATGCTGACGAAGAATTATTATATGCTAACGAAAGCATTTACAACTGGGCACACGTTAAAAATTATATTTTTTATTTTATTTTTTGTTCATATTTTTTCATCTAAACATAGCCCTTCTACATCTTAAATGAAATAGCACGAAAAGAGTTTTAATTTGATATATTTTTTGTGCGCATTGGATTAAAAACAAGCAAGTTATGGTCGTCTAAGTTTTTAAGATTTTTTTTAATTGCTGACATCATCATTTTGAATGGGTTTAGACGAAAATAGCCCTCATTCCTTTATTTTTTGCCCTATTATTTACGAAATTGACACCTTAAATCTCGACCATTAAATCATTAAATTGGATGGTGTAAGATGAGGTCTCATTTCTCACACCAGGAAAATGGTCGCATTTGATCCATCCCCTACACATACATACATATATATGAATGTTACAAAATTCAAATGTGAAGTTTGGTCTATTGGTAGGAGGCTGTGAAATAGAAAGGGCTTTGCTAATACCAAAATTTTATCTACTTATTTTGTGTTTAATATAATGTATATATAGATTTAATGATGTAAAATTTATTATAATGTTGTTGGGTTTACGGGTGTTGAGTTGCACTTGGCTGTTATGGGGCGCTTGAGTTCAATTCTTAGGTTAAATATTTCATTTATTTATTAAATTATAAGCCGAAAAATATGTACCCCATTTTTACTTGACTCGAACCATTAAATTATTAGGATCGATCGGAATGGATCAAATGAGAACTAAACTTTCATGTGAGAATAAGGAACTGATCTCCATCATCCATCTACAAAAAATATGTGGTTTAGATCAAAAGCAATATAAGGTGACATTTTTATAATTTAAGAGTTATTTTAATGAGTCTAGGGTAGTTTCGTAATTTGGTAGATGTAATTAAAATATTATGTTTTTTTTTTCTCTGTCTCATTCTCTATCTCTACGCTTCTTCGCCATTTCTTTGAGTTCAACATACAGTAGACAAATTCACTATCACTTAGATCGAATTCAATTTGAAGATCAACTAGATCAAATTCAAAGTAATATTTATTCATCTTTCTTTATGGTTTGCTCTCTCTCTCTCTCTCTCTCTCTCTCTCTCTCTCTCTCTCTCTCTCTCGTGGGTTTGATCTATCTTTCTCGATCTTTTGTCATTTTGTGTGTGCGTGTTTTCTTCTTCTGCTTGTTGTTGTCGTCGTTGTTGTTATTTTACTCTATCTTTATCTCTATTATTATTAGCGGTTCAAAATTAGTGTTATATACAGTTAATTAAGTTGATCTTTTCAACTTTCATAATTAACAAATGTTTTTAGTTCTTTGTATTATTGCTAGCGTATGGGAGTGTCTAAAATATATTATTAGAGGTTCAAAAATTATATTTTTTTGTCTTATTGGTTTTCTACAGATTATGTTTTTACTATACTATACACATGTGTTATTTGTCAGAATTTGTTAGGATTACAGTACGTCATATTAGCATTACAAAAGTTGTTATTATCATTACAAAATGAAAAATTAGCATTATAAAAATAGTTTGTCAACATTATAAAATATCTTGTTATTAGAGTATTGGCATGATGAACGATTTATTAGAATTTCTATGACTAGTTTTAGTACTATCAAAGAAGATATTAGCATTACTATGATTAATAATTTATCAGAATTTGTTAACATTACAACATGTCTCATTAGCATTATAAAAGTTCTTATTAACATTACAAAATAAATTATTAGCATTATAAAAACAGTCGGTGATCAACATCATAAAAATAGCTTGCTATCAGATTTATGGCATGATGAACAATTTATTAGCATTACTATGATTAGTTTTCGCATTATCAAAGAAGATATTATCATTGCTATGATTAGTTTTAGCATTACCATTATTTTTATATTTCAATTTTTTTGTCTTATTTAATTAGTAGATTTTGTTGGTACCATTATAAAGATTTCTCCTAGATTGTCTGAATTTTATATACATGAAACAATAGCACAAGGAGAGAAACATTTCAGAAATAAATTTCTACTTCCAATCATGTACTAAAGACACTTCAATTAGTGTTGAAGACATTTACCTAGAAGATGATGATGAATGAAATAATTATTATATATATATATATATATATCAAATTTTTAACTTTTATAATAACTGTCACTTTTTTAAAATTGTTATAGTGCTTCTCAATTGACATTATTATTTTAATAACATGCTATTGAAATATTAATATATGTCAAATCCATGTTTTTTTGTTAAAAGTCAATGCTTTTGATGCTCTACTTTAGTAGTATATAAATAATATGATATGATAATACTATCATTTAAAAATTCTGAAAAATTGTATTCCGTGTTGTTGTGTGTTTATGGTTACTCCATTCATGTGTTCTTGAGAGTGACAGGAATAGAAGCAAGAATAGGTAAATAAAAGCAGTAAAAGAATGCACGAGATTGATAAACCAGTTCGGTTAGCCAACTTACTCTGGGGGCGAAACTTGAAGATTCGTCCATTACTCATTCATGAAGTGTATTGAGGAACTTACATATACAGGACTCCCTCCATATGCTGCCCGTGTTGGGATTTTTTCGAATTAAACCATCGCAGGATCTATTTGGTTGTTCATTAATCCGTGTTCATGCAAATTATAATTTTATGTAACATTCATGTTTATCACAGTCTAATCAAAAATCATGCAAATCAGATTCGAATCTAATTAAAGCGGAAGACATAGAAAATGAATCTACTTACAAATCGATAGACGGTCTGTGGACAAGATTAAAGATCTAATCTTGCTGTTGAATGAACCAGAACAGGCGCCCCCCTTTTCTTAGAAATTCGACCATTACACAATCTTACTCCAAGATCTTCTGTTGTATTCCCGGACTATAGATTCAGAGTGGGCTGAAATCTACTAGATAGGGTTGTGAATTCTGTAGATATCTTGAGAGACAAAGAGGAGCTGATCTAAAGTCTATAAATTTCATCCCCCCCTTCCCCTTTTATAGGGAAGTGGGCGAAAATTTACTTCTCAAACCCTACTGGGTTTGGGCCTCTATCTCAAGTTCTATATCCAGTCCACTATCAGTCAATTTGGGCTACAACAGGGATCTAGAAGAATATTAAATTGACCCACTAATTTATTTAATATCCAATATCCAATAAACCTAGGATATAATTAAATAAATTAATTTTTTCTTTTATTCCACTAAAGAAGTAAAATTGACCTACCAATTTAATACATATTTACGAATATGTTTTCTCCTTTAGTCCAGCCATTCCCCGTGTTTAAGATATAATGTTCATTAATTAATTATGTCAGCCTCTGACAGTTATAATTAATTAATATCTAAAACCTTGAGTAGTACCACACGAGCTTTATCATGTAAGGAATAAATTCCACCTGCAGGGTTTCAACATGAACTTGTGTTTCCTCAAGAGAACATCATCAACCTGGCGCACCAGGACACGGTGCTCATGCATACTACTCGAGACATCATGTATACATTGTTATTACCCAAAATATCGAATTCGATCTACGAAAAGATCTCACTTATTGGTAAATCAAAGTAATAATCAACGCACACATAAGCTCGCCAATATCACATGAGTTCAGAACCCGAACTCTATGGATCTTTATTCTCTCAGTAACTGGGTCAGAGACAGAGAATAGTATCCTATCGCGATCCTCCCCAATACACTAACAAGTGTAATAGAATAATCAGTTAGTCAAGATAAATTAACTTGTCAGATTATTCTATGGTGTACCGATGGTGTGTTTAGGACCATCTAAGCCGTGAGCTTCTTTAATACATTACAAGGTTCTAATAATATGATCTTATCGTGTGACTCCTCATACCATATCATCTACAATGTAAGTATATGGAACATTGCATAGAATAATTATAGAACATAATCTAAATGCAAACAGTGACTGCAATAACTTTCATTTCATATCATCATATCATCAGAAAAGTATACAAAGACAAGTCTTCTAGTATACAAAACCAACAACCCGTTCTTCTTCACGAACTCTTTCATTGAACGAAAGCTATGAGATCCTCTCAAAACCATGACACTAGACTCCCTCTAGCTACCCACAACTTTAGCTTACAATCTCTCTCGAGATTGCGTACAAAACGGATTAACAAAACCCCTCACACATTTCACTCAAAAACAATCAATGCTAGACTATCACATTGAACAGTTTAGGGAACAACTTCTAGTTATTACAATGAATCACAAAATAATGACTCTCAAATACTCAATTTAGAGAATCAAATATTGTTGGGGGCAAACCATCGATTGTTGAATGAATCAGCCTTCTTATACTTCATGTTTTCTTTATTGACTTGATCTTCAATCTTCATCAACAAGGTAATTAAGTGATTTAGGGTTTGTGATTTTTTCCATATTGGTGTAGATGCCTTCCATGATATTGAGCGTCTAAATCAACATGTCATCTACTCCAAAAAAAGGCAGTCAAATGATCCGATCTTGGCTTCCCAAACTCGTTCGCACAAGATCAACTTAACATGGAAACTGCCATATATATCAGTATTCGGGAATGTGTCTGGAACATCAGAGAGAACAGTTCATCAATCGTTCATTAATTTGCACAGCGAAATTAGCACATTACTTCAAGCACATCTCCTCGAACACTTCATCGAACATAAATCGCCAAAACAAACTTAGTGCTACAAAATGGCACTAACAATCTTCCCCTTTGGCGTTTATGGTAGACAATAATCAAAGATCTACACAACTCATGAATAAACTCGCAGATCAAAGGCATATATCAAAAAGTGATATATATATAAGATAACGTTCTGGCACAGTTACTGGAACTCTTCCTGAAACGACACTTGGAGTGAGAGTTTCACCGTATCACAGACATTGTCTTGCAGTCTCAACTTCAAATAAGTTTTTCACAATCTGCGAACACTCCCCCTGTCTTCGCAGTCTTCTTCTTCTTTCTTCACGACTTTCTACCATTCACTTCTTCTTGTCCTTCTTATTTCTTCTCCCCCTTAGTGGCTGCCACAAATGACAAGGCTCAGGTGGGAGGTACACCAACTATTAGGAAAAACTATCAAGGTTTTTCTTACAAGGGGTTTTGATGAGATGTCAAAGTATGTCAAAATATGAAAAGAGCCTTAAAAGAACTGAAAAGAAATCAAGCTGAAAACTGAAGATGATCATACAAAGTCAAAGCTATCAAGCCAACAGATATGATCAAATCGTGTGAAAGAGGAGAGAAGAATAGAGATAAAAAGAAGACTGTAGCTTGCTAGAATAATCAGCAAGGCAAACTGGAAGTTGCAGGTACCAGTGAGAGAATGTATCAACTGCCACCAGTCTACAGTAATGAACTGATGACCAATACCAGTTCAAGGCCGCCACCAGCTGAAGAGATGTTTCAGTTGAAGTGATGAACTGATGAACATACCAGTTCAAGGCCGCCATCAGCTAAAGATATGTTCCAACTGAAGAGAACTGAAGGACATACCGGTTTTAGACCACCACCAGCTGAAGAGATGTTCCAGCTGAAGTGATGAACTGATGGGCATATCAGTTCAAGGCCGCCACTGAAGGGAAGTCCCAGCTGAAGAGAACTGAAGCACATACCAATTCTAGTCCAATACCGGCTGAAGAAATGTTCCAATCAAAGGAAGATCCCAGCTGAAGGGAATACTAGCTGAAAGAGAAGAACTGAGGGACATGCCAATTCTAGATCATTCCCGAATGAAGAAATACCAGTTGAAGAGCACATCAGTTTGAACTGATGAACATGCCAGTCCACGATGACATCAACTGATGAAGATTACCAGCCGAAGAGAGGACAATCACGAGCTGAAGAAAATACCAGCTCAAGATATTCCAGCTGAAGAGAATACCAGCTAAAGAAATGTACCAAGTCTAAAGATCCATGCTGAAGGAAATACCAGCTTAGGATATTCCAGTTGAAGGACCATACCAACTGAAGAGAAGACCAAGGTACAAGCTAATGGAAAATACCAACTCAAAGAATACCAGCTGAAGAATGAAGTTTCAGCTGATGAAGCACCAGTTCGAAAAATACCAGCGGATGACGCATCAGTTCTGAAGTCCAATTGATAAAGCGCCAGCAACCGAACTGAAGACCAGTCCATGAAAGTTCAAGCTGAATGGACACAAGTCCAAAATACCAGCTAAAAAACACTGGTTCAAACTACCAGCTGAAGCAGAAGCAAACTGGAGCTCAGAAGGCATCAAGCACAAGCCTATAAACGCCAGCTAAAGATGATCTCAACTGAAGCTTTACAAACTGCTAAGGGACACGCATAACTTACAGACAAAAGAACTGAAGATTCCAGCTGCCAGACAAAACTTAGAACTGAAGATCAAGAAGGAAGCTGCAACTGAAATTCAGATAAGCCAAAGAAGATCTTGAAGTTAATGCAACCGAGATCTTGAAGCAAAAGCTCGTCAGAAGAGCAATGGCAACCCAACGGCCCCATTAACTAAAAAGCCTTGCAACTGGTTTTATCATTTATGATCCAACAGTGATCACCACTGGTCACCAACTCACCTATCTTTAAAAGGTGAGCTACCCTAGAGAAGACAGCGGGACTTTTGAGAATTTGGAGAGCACTTTAGTTAAGTCTTTCGGTGAAGACATTCGCCGAAGCACTAAAGCCTTATGCTCAAAGAACTCAGAAAATCAAAAGTTTCAACTGATGAGAATGAGCCTTAACGCTCTTCAAGCTAGATGTTGAAGATTTCTAGCCAGAGCTGTTCTCTCAGTCACCGTGCTTAAGTGATCAACTATCCCAGCTCAGACGCAAACGCGCAAAGGAGCAACCCAGTTGATACCAGTTTCAAGACTGTACTCTTGAAGATCGAGCGAGATCTAAAATCATGAAAAGACGAGCAATAACACCTTATCTCTCCAGCGAGTAGTTGGGGATAGCAAGTGTAAGCTGTCGACCTACCGGCTGAGGAAGTTGATAGTGTAGCTTCCGGGACAGCAACTGTCTTCACTGTGTAACTGTAATAAAGGAACTTTACACTTGTATAGTGAATTACCCTTCTACGGAAGGAAGAGAGGACGTAGAAGTTGAGCTTCGAACCTCTATAAACTGCTTGTGTGCTCTGCTTTAATTTTCAGTTCTGTTGCATATTTTTAACTGTACACCATAAGCACACACAGCACTCCGAGCTAGCAGATCTTCTCAACTGATCTCTACATAGCATGGATAATACTTGTGAGTCAAAACGGGCCCTGAATATTCCGCATCTAAGTTCAATTTTGTAATCAGTTTATTCACCCCCCTAAACTGATTCTGACTTGCCCCAGGACCAACAAGTGGTATTAGAGCGGTTGATTCTAAAGATCGGCCCTTTCTACAGATCAACTGAATTAGATCTAGTCATCTGTGTTAATCTGTAAGCTTTGGGAAACCATAAGCTACCTATCTTTTCAGTTGAGAACTATGATAACTGGAGCAGGAGAATGAGGGCGCATCTCTGCTCAATCTACGAGAATATGTGGGAAGTTATCGAGGATGGTCCAATCACGATCATGATGGATAATGAAGCCCACATTGCTGATGTCAACCAACCAGCAAGGATCACGAAGCCAACTCATCTTCTCACGGGTGAAGAGAAGAAGTTGAAGAACCTAGAGTTCATGGCCTAAGCCGCGTTATTCCAAACTCTAGATGAAGACCACATGAAGGACACAAAGAATTGCAGAACTGCCAAGGAGATATGGGACTTACTTACAGATCTGTGCAAAGAGTCCGAAGCTATTAAAGGAAACAAGCTCTAACTAGCAGTCGACAAATATGAGTCCTTCAAGATGCACTCAGATGAGACCATCTCCAGCTTTGAAATAAGATTTCTTGGCATCATCAGTGAGATGAATAATCTGGGAAGAACATATCCCAACAGTGAGATGAACTCCAAAATTTTGGACAATCTCACCGAGGAATGGGATATGAAGATGATTGCTACAAAAAAGTCAAGAGATTTAACCAGCATCACCCCAAGAGAACTCTTTGGTTCTCTTAAGGCTCACAAGTATAGCCTAAACTGAAAAAGAGAAGCATCCACATCATCCGCCCAAGATGCAGCCTTCTACAGTGAAAGAAATCGGTTTAGAGAAACTCGAGAATGAAATATCTTCCGGCCTAGAAGTTCTCAAGCCAGAGAACAACCAAGTAGCTCAACTGATCGCAGAAGAGAAACAGTGGAGAAGAAAGAGAGACTGACTGAAGATATCAATGATAAAATCCAGTCAGTTGCCAAACTGCTAGAAAAGCTAAAGCAGATCAGAGATCAACCATCAGTTATGCTTCAAACTGATGATGAGCCCAGAGACAAGAGAAATCAACCGCCTGTTGAACAACCCTGGGTAGCCAACAGAAGCATGGGAGAATGCTTCCATTGCCACAAACAAGGACACTACAGGTATGAGTGTCCAGAGCTCCCTGAAGATAAGAAGGCCAAGGTGAAGCGAAGCTTTTTCAAAAGAAAAGCTATGATGGCCAACTCAGAGAACGCCGTCCTGGATGACTCAAATTATCCATCAAGAATTGACTCTGACGGCTATAGCTCTGAAGAAGAGGCATTGTTCTGCCTCATGGCTGACAATGAAGAAAAAGTTAGTACCAGCGACTCCTTAACCTCTTTTTATCACATTCATGAATCTTCCATTACTAGCAATGAAATAAATGAATAATTAAGAATGCTAGAGGACCAGTTAGCTGCTATTTCAAGCATGCATTTACAACTGAGGAAAGAAAATAATGACCTAAAAGATGAGGTCAAAATACTAAGAAGTGATCGTGACAGAACTGAATCACTTGATTCTCAGTCACCTGAATGTGATAAGTTGCAGCTTAGTTTTGATGAGCTAAGAGCTGAGAATGATAAGCTATGGCAAGAGGTACATGAAAGAGAGAGGATTTCTCTTAAATTCAAAACAGGATCTCAAACTCTTGATGAGATTCTAACCCATCAAAGAGTTGAAATTGGTAGTACAGGGTTAGGATACAACATGTACACTGCCTCGGAGAAAGGAAAGACAGTTATTCAAACCAGTCAAGAAGGAACACTTCCTGGTTTTATCAGACCTGCACCAACCCAACAGTTGAAGAGGCCAAAGGCGAGGGAACTGAAGACATCCCTACAAATCTGCCTAAAAGGTCCAGCCAATCCTCCCAACTGAAAGATGCAGTCCAGCTATCAGTTTGGCAGAGGAAGTCATCTCAAAGAAGGCCACAAGCTAAAAATAGGCAGTTTGCCTATCAGCAAAGGCATCCAGCCTTTCAACAGAGGTCGTCAGTTCAGCCAAGACCTCCAGCTCATCAGAGACAATCAGTTCAACAAAGATCACCAAATTTTCAAAGGCCCAAACCTCAAAACCGGCCTATGGTGAACAGAACTGACCGGCTAACTGAAGTAAGGAGAAATACTCAGTTTGGACCACAGTCTCATCAGGATAGGGCATCAGTTTAGGAGAGAACTAGTCAGCCAGCCCATCCTCGAAGACACCCAGGATGTCAACCTGGAAGAGAAATTGACTCAAGAATAAAATTTCCCACAATGCCATATCAAGCACGTCAACATTCTTAGATCCCTTTGGAGAAGTTCACTCCAACGGATCTCGCAACACAATATAGTGAGTACCTGGACTCAAGGAATGAACTGAGAATTAACCCTCACTATAACTGTTTTGCCAACTAGCCATACCATAAGAGCAACAGAGCTTGTGGTGATAATAAAAATTGGCCGCCGAAAGGCAGATAGTTGATATCATCTTCGTAAAGCCCTTGAAACAAAATCTGTCAAGCTATGTATCCAATTGGGGCTTTTGGAACTAGTATCACAAGATGAAGATGATCAAGAAAATAATGGGAGAATACAAAAGGCAACCCCAACTAATAAAAAAAACAACAAGAAAAGGAGAGCAGAAACTGAAACTGAAGCTGCATCAGTTCAGTCAACAAGAGATGTCAAAACTGCTCATATCAGCAGTTAAAACAAAACGCAAGCTGAAAAAGTTTACAAACTGATGAAAAGCGTGGAAGCTGAGAACTCAAAAGGCCAGAACTGATCAGATGCTCAATCAGTTCACAATGGAGAAAACAACTCGTGATCAGCTGAAGCAAGCAGCTGCACTGGAAGGAGAGCTGAAAGCCAACTCAATAAAAGGAAGAGTTGAACTGAAAATCTCAGTTGAAGCCGGTCATGCCAACTGGAGATTACCAGATGTTGCCAAATCATCTGATAACGTCAGCAACTCAAAGCCACACGGAAGCACCAAAAGAGAGAGCTTCAAATAGATACGTTTGAATCTAACTTGTTTAAGAGAAACGGTAAAATGACGTGTTGCACTATTTTACCATCGGACTTCACTCTCTCTCATTATTCGTATCCAACGAATTTACTTCAGTAAAGGAGGCGACCTTTCAGCCAATCCCTCGCTTCAAATCCAATCCTCCAATTCACTAAAATTAAATATTTCCAACCGTTGGATACACACCAAATTCTCAATAAATAGGTCAGCTGAAAAACCCCAAATCCAAGTTGAACCCTAGCTGCCAAATCATTTCTCACAAATTGCCAAGAATCTGTCAAAAATCTTTCATAAATTTCAAATCTTCAAACAATGGCTGAAGCTTCTGATCTAACTCCTCAAAAGATGTACAACTTCAGAATAACTAGAGAGGACTCGTCGACATTCTGCAGCAAGCTCTACAGAGATAAATTCTTTGAACCAACTATGTTTGTTCTCAACTGCAAAAACTCAGCACTCAGTGGCGAGATTATCTCAAAGCTATATCAATCAAATCTGAAAACCTTCATAGAGGCTCATCCTAAGAAGGTATATCCAGAGGTAGTTACAAAATTCTACCTTAATGCCAGAAGCTCAAAGGAGTCGAGTGAAATCACAATTGTGGTCCGAGGAAGACGGTTCACTCTCACTGCTGAAAAATCTTGGAGAAATGTTTGAATTACCTACCAGGAGGTTAATTCTTGATGACACCAAGGTTGATATGAGGAAGGCATATCAACTGTGGAGGAGACAAGGCTTAAGAAAAGTCTACAAGAACAGCCATTTTATCTCAAGATTTAAGGATGGATATCAAATGCTGGCCTCGATCGTGGTCAGAATGATTCTTGGAACTACAAGCAGTCACTCAGAGATGTCTAAGCCAAAATACAAGACATGTATTGCTATTAATGATCAATTGGACATTAACTGGGCTCAACATTTTTTCAGTCAAATCAAGAAATTCGTTCTACTTGTTCAAGAACGAAAGAGTGAGAACGTATTTCCACAAAGCATCTGTTATCTCAACAGAGTCAGTCTGTTCCTAGAAATAACGTTCCCAGAGCTGATGGCTGAAGAAACAAACTACTCACCAATGAATAGAGGGGACTTCATTCCAACGCCAACTCTATTTGTCAAAATTGAAGAAACTGAGCCAATACATCACAAGAAAAAGATTGTAGATGTAGAGGAAAGTGGAAAACAATTGGCAAGTGAAACAACAAGGGATGACTCCTCAGATTCTGATGAGTATTTTATAGACTTGGATCGAATAGCTGAAGCAGAAGCTCGAGCAGCTACGACTGGAGCTGGAACTAGCACATTCTTCAGAGCAAGAGTCTCAGCTGACCACCTAAGAATAGTCTTGATTGAGTCAAATATAGAAGATGAAGAGATACTAATTACCGGACTAGCTCTAAGAAAGAAACCAGTCCATCAAAAGAAGAAAAGAAGTATAAGGGCAATTAAGAAAAGAGAGGATAATTTGGTAAAAGATCAGCATCCAACAATTACACCAAACCTCTCAGCAGAAGATGTCACTCCATGTGCAAATCCAATGGACTTACTTCCTGAAAGAGGAATACCACATAAGGAAGTACAAGCGGAGTACTTCAAGCATACCTGTCCGCCGATGCCCCAAACGGCTGAAAACATCAGGCCCTTCTCAAAAGGAGAAGACATCAAAAAATGGGCAGAGGAGACGACTCAGCAGTATGCAGCATAGCACTATGCTCCCAAACTTGCAGGACATGAAGAGCTGTACAAAACTCTTACCAGATATCTTTACTGGTATCTATGGAGACATGTTTATCAAATCAATCAATTTCTATTTCTGTTAGCCTTCCATGGAATGAGTTTCTGGAAGATGGAAGAAGAATGGGGTACGTGGTGGACAAGCAGCAAAAATGCCGAAGCCACAAAGATCAAAGATCTGAAGAGACAACTAAGTCTCAGGAAGATATGTGTCAATCCATCCAGGGGATCAATGGAAAATATCTTCAGCGAGATCCGTGACAAGAATGGAATCAAGCCACCCACCTTCTCTATTGAAAAGGAGAGCAAATGATGGTTAAGTCTGCAAAAATGGCTTCATGACAAAGTAATCAAAGGTCAATCAGGATCACAGCCTGAAACCATATCAACAGGAGAAAAAGAAGTGTCCTTGGATGATCTCATAGAAGAGGTGCTAGGAGATCTACACAGAATACCTTCCACTGAAGAAACTCACAAGTACATCACTGACTTGGAGTTTGAAGAGTTGCTAAACTCACCAGTTAGACCAGAAGAGGGTCAAACTGAAGGGCCAACTGAGTCTGAAAAGAACCAAGAGGAATCTCAAGATGCTTCTACTGCAGAGCCATATCAAGAAGCTCAATTCACTGAAGAAACTGAGAATGAAACAGATTGCCAACTACTATTTATAGGTCAAGACGAGCAAATCTCTCAGTACAATTCTACAGTTCAAACACCTCTTGATGAAGTAACTCATGAACCTATTTCTGAAAAAACAATAACTAATCATGTTGATGAGGTGCCAGATTTGGAAAATCTGACTGATCAGTTGATTGAAGAACAGCCTCAAGGCTATACTGGCTCACTAGCTATGGTGGTGTACAAAGATCCAAACCAGCGGACATCAGAAATCGTGTTGCCACCAACAGAGAAGAGCTATGGTGAAACAGAGAGCCTGGGAAATCCTGAACAGACCAGGACAACCCCCTGCAATGAGCTAAGTGAAATAAAAAATGGAGATGAAGCCATATCAAAAGATGATGAACCACCACTTGAAGGTCTCATCCTCCATGAAAACAGAGTAGCAGAAATACAGCTCTAGGAGCAACCAGAAAGCTCCATTGCTCAGTGCACAAATCAGCATGAAGAGCAGTTTCGCAGCATTTAGGAGCAGCTAAAGCTTCACTCAGAGCTCATCCAGCAATTACATGATCGACTGAATGCTCAACAAGTTGCAGCCACACCATCCAGCCACGACAAAATTGGTGAGCCACCTGCTAAAAGGCAGAAGACAGAGCACAAGAAGGATTAGAGACTGATCAAGCTTCGCTGATAGAACCTCTAAGTGTTCTTCTTGTAATTAAGCTCTGTAACTCTTTTTGATCAATAAAATAAATATTTTATTGATAAAATGCCACCTCAGCAAAATCACTTGAATTCTTATCGTTGAAAATCTGACAAAGGCATTTAAAACAAACAAACAAAAGCAAGGGACACAATTTTTCAAAGATATATGAGTATTCATTCATTACTCATAAATCAATTCAGATCTAGACCCCTCCCTTGCAAAAAGAGAAGAGACATACTCATTTCCCAATCTCATTCAAAGAGTCTCTTTCTCTCTCTCATCTCTCCCAAGAATTCTAGCCAAATCTTCTTCAAATGGCAGAATTACTTAGTTTCTCCAACTCTTTCAAGAAACAAATGATGAGAGACAAATTCCTTGAAAGGAAGAAATTCCAGGATATTCTTAAAAATTCAAACGGCCAGAACCTACTTGTTTATCTTCACAAGACAGGGATTCTTCACTACCTAGAAACACCACCCAGATTCTTCAGACAAAGTCGGGTGTGTGAATTTCTTCTCCAAGCACAAATCAGTGCTGATGGCAAGGAGATTATATCAGTTATCCAAGGCCGACCAATCAAGATAATTGAAAGAACAGTTGCTGAGGTTTTTCAACTTCCAAGGTAAGGCGCAACCGTTCAAGACTTGAGTGAAGCAGCTGAACCATACTGGAGAAAGTGGAAGACCCCCACCTGCAAAAAGGCATTCAGTTTTTTTCCACAGCTAAAACTGATCTAAGACCAGAGTATGGAGTACTGCTCGACATCACAAACAAGATGATGTTTGGAGCAATTGGAAGCCTAAGCCAGCTTACCCAGGAGAGGTACAAGGTGATGATACACCTAGCTGAAGGACACAAGACAAACTGGGTAGAGTTTGTATTCTCACAGATCAAGCGTCAAGTTCTCAAGGCTTTCAACTCAAAGAGAACACGAAAGTTTGAGTACATGATAGGACTTGTTCTCAGAATGAGCAAGATGATTGAAACATCTTGAAGCTGCCAAATGATGATGCATTACCAGTCCTCATCTCAGACTGGATTCCCAAAAGAGAAAGCATCCATCTGCACTCACTCAAGAAGAAAAGGCTACGAAATGGCAACACAAATGCCACAGCCTCAAATACCTCAACTGCCAATGCTGTCCAGTCATCAGTCTCCAAGAATGGATCAACAATGGACTTCCAAGACTGTTCCGATCCAGATGAGCTTATTCCATTCATCGGAATTCCTCATTCAAACTATGGAGCTAACTACTTCAGGAGAACTTGTCCCCCTCTCCAATTGATGGAAGAAGATATTCGCACTTTCTATAGTAGTGAATATGCAGCCAAAAATGCACAAAAAGAGGTAACAAATTTACTTCTTACTCAATTTGCATTTGTGGCCAAGCAAGATCAAGAGCTTTTTAAGCTGCTAAATCGGTACTTCTACTGGTACAACTGGAGACACTCGATGTCCATCCAATCTCATTTCTTGATCACTGCTTATCACGGCATGAGTTTTTGGCAAAGAGAAGAAGTCTGGAGTTTGAAATGGATAGGGTCTGCAAATCCATTCTCTCCAACGATCGTGCAAGTACAGAGGATTATGAGTCATAGATTGACCAAGAAAATTCCTCCAACTGCCCTACTTGCTGAATTGAGAAGTGACATCAAGGCTCATGAAGAAGCAGGAGCCAAGCAGCAAGAGACCTGCACAATCAGCCCTGCCTGCATAAAACTGAATTTTAGATGTCTGCCAAATCAGTTAGATGAGCCTAATCGACCAATTGAACATGTAACTGCACAGAAACAGCGAGAGCCACCTCTCACTCCAGTTGCAGTGAGTCGACTGTGTAATGATGAAGACACTGCCACATCATCCAATCTCTTATCAAAGAGATATGTCACCCCACTGATTGCTTCAAGCCACAAGATAGCCGCCCAACTGAACCTGCAGGAAGTTCAGCACAAGTCATCCTCAAGAAGGAACTTGAACAGAAGGTGAAGGGTCACATCCGCTGAAGCTAAGCACCGGAGTTAATTCGTACAGAAAGTAAGGCCAGAGAAGCCTGCTGAAGGAGCTGGATCCGCCTCCAAGATAAAGAGGTCAAACTACCCTAATGAGAGCAGTAAAGAGTATCCAGTTCGGCCCCTCAAGAAGAGAAAACTGACTGAGATATGATCCATCAGTTCAACAACTGATTTCATCAGTTCAGTTATGAATTAGTTCCAAGGGCCAAGAAGAAGATATGACTAGAACTGATCGATCAGTTACCACATCATCAGTTCACTAAAAAGTAATCAGTTGGACGGGGTAGCCCAACTGCCAAGGAAAAGTTTAAATTGATTATAATCTTTAAACTTATTCCTCATCACATTAATGCCATCGTGATCTAACGGACATTATTTTCAAATGGGAGATCTCTCAAGATAGCAAGTCTTTAATGCTACTGAGCAAAAACAATCACTAAAGTGGAAAGTGAGTTGATAGCCTGAGGGATATAAATAGCAAAATCCTGCATAAAATATTTGCTATTTATGGCAACTATCCCATTTCTAAATGGATGAAATCTCAACCGCTGATCTACAAGTTGAAGCTAACCTTGTTGACGGCTGAGATGATCATCTCATTTATGCCAGCTACAATCAATCAAATCCATTTAAACTGATCAGCCGATGCATACTCGGGTGAAATTCGAAGTACATGCATGCAAAGCTTCTTTAAATGCCAAGGAAATATTGATCTAAGCTTCAGATCAAACTCAAACCCTCACTGCATTTGTTTTGCATCTTTTTTCTCTAATACATTCATTCTCTCTCAAACATTTTATCAAAGAATGGAACTGTCTGCTCAATACATCGACCCAGCCAGACTTGCTCTCAATCTCAAAAGAGACAAGTTCGTAGAACTGGACTACATGATGGAGAGACTTAAGGCTGATTTGTTCCATCACTTAATCTCAGCAGCGGAGGAAACTGAACTCTTTCAGTTTCTCACACGAGGTCCAAGATTTGGATGATGCTTTCCAGAGACAGTTGCCGAATTCTATATCTTCTCTGACATCACAGAAGATGGCAACATAATCTCAATAGTCAGAGGAAATCCGATCGTGATCACTAAGGAAGTTGTGATGGAGTCACTCCATCTTCTCGGAACAGGTGAACAAGCAGACACAATACTCATGCCAAATCATACAAAATTGTGGCGTCAATGGACGAATCCAGGAGTCCAGCATAATGACCATTCTCACAGACTGAAGGACAGTCTTCAGCCGGAGTTCATTCAACTCCAAGATATAGTCATGCATTACCTGAGAGGCAATTTGGACTATACTCACTTCAGCGCCGACAATGCTCACCCGATGGCACTTATTTACAACCGATACAGAGCTGATTGGGCATCGTATGTGCTATCCCAACTATGCCAAAATGTTCGCAGGGTCAACTTTGACCATCAAACTGGAACATTCACAGAGAAACTGGGGTTTCTCAACAGGATCGGCATGATCATCACTGATTAGATCCAACTTCTCAATCAGAGAGGTGAGTTGCTGGACAGGAGAGATTATCTCCCCACAATCTTTGTCAAAAAGAGAAAGAATCTCAAACCTTTTTGCCTGCGATCAAGGAGGCAGCGCACTGCAGAAAGAAGGCCACTCCACTCTGACTGAACCAACTTTAAATAGTCAAGAAAAACAGCTCATGTTAGATAAAGACATGACCACAGAATCAACTGCGCCAACTGAGTCTACACCAGCTGAAACCCACTGCATGGATGGTGTTGAAGAAAGCTTCAACAACACTCTCGCTGATTTGCTCAGCAGTTTTCAGCTTATCGAGAGATACGACTCTGATCTCTTCAATCAACTGAGGAGATATCTCAGATGGTCACTCTGGAGATATCATGTTGATGAAGCAGTTATGTTTACACTACTTGATAAGAAGGGACGATTTTTCTAGAGTCAAGAAGGACTTTGGAGCAGGAAGTGGATGAATCATCCAACGACGGCCACTCCCACTCTCTCAGAGATTATGGATTTAATGATCAACAGAATCCGAAATGGAGTACTTGCCGCAGCTCCACTGCCGTTTGTAGAGCCATCTAACTCATCCTCCACACCTATGATGTTCAACCACCCACCTCCAACTGAAGAACTACTCCCACGATTGACCATGACGACAACTGAACATCAAGTTCAATCTTCACTGCCAGATCTCGGGCAGTTCATGCCAACTGAAGAAGCCTCAAACTGGCTGCCCTCACCACCAAGGGAATAGCCATTCTCTTCCCTATTTGAAGGTAACCTAGCTACAACATTTATCTTGTTACCAAATACTCTCATTCCATCCTTCGATCTACACATGCACACCCTTTTGGATGATGCCAAAAAGGGGGAAAAGATTGAAGAAATTGAGGAGAAAAATGATGGAAGACAGTTTTTGAGTCTCTGGGATGAGATTCAAAGGGAACCCTCGCAGTTTCAAGAGAAAGTATAGCCTCAGGGGGAAGAAGTGAGAACTGTAGGAACTATTCAAGAAAAGAGGCATCAGCCTCAGGGGGAAGATTGGAGAGCTGTCCAGAGACATTTATCTCAGGGAGAAGTTTGGGGAGAAGTCTGGAGAAATGCTAGTGCCAGAGAAAAAGGAAAGCCCAACAATTGGTGGAATAGGTGAAGAAGGAGATGAGATATCAGCTCAAGAAGCACAGCAGCTGAAGAGCTAGAAACTCAAAGAAAAAGAAAAGAAAAACAAATTGTTGTAGATTGAAAGATATCTAATCGGTTTACTTAAGCAGTTTCTTAGCTACAAGTTTTCTTGCTTGATTGTGTCCTTACTACATAGCTCAAAAATTTCTCAATCAGTTCTTCTATCATTGCTCAATTTTACCATGTTTTGGACATTATCAAAAAGGGGGAAATTGTTAGGAAAAACTATCAAGGTTAAATATGAAAAGAGCCTTGAAAGAACTAAAAAGAAATCAAGCAGAAAACTAAAGATGATCATACAGAGTCAAAGCTATCAAGCCAATAGATATGATCAGTTCGTGTGAAAGAGGAGAGAAGAATAGAGAGAAAAAGAAGACCGTAGCTTGCTAGAATAATCAGCAAGGCAAACTGGAAGTTGAAGGTACCAGCGAGAGAATGTATCAACTGCCACCAGTCTACAGTAATGAACTGATGACCAATACCAGTTCAAGGCCGCCACTAGCTGAAGAGATGTTCCAGCTGAAGTGATGAACTGATGGACATACCAGTTCAAGGCCGCCACCAGCTGAAGAGAACTGAAGGACATACCAGTTCTAGGCCACCACCAGCTGAAGAGATGTTCCAACTGAAGTGATGAACTGATGGACATACCAGTTTAAGGCCGCCACCTGCTGAAGGGAAGTTCAAGCTGAAGAGAACTGAAGCACATACCAGTTCTAGACCTCCACCAGCTAAAGGGAAGTTCTAACTGAAGAGAACTAAAACACATACCAGTTCTAGGCCGCCACCAGCTGAAGGAAAGTCCCAGCTGAAGAGAACTGAATCACATACCAGTTCTAGTCCAATACTGGCTGAAGAAATGTTCCAGTCAAAGGAAGATCCCAGGTGAAGGGAATAGCAGCTGAAAGAGAAGAACTGAGGGACATACCCGTTCTAGATCATTCCCGACTGAAGAAATACCAGTTGAAGAGCACATCAGTTTGAACTGATGAACATGCTAGTCTACGATGACATCAATTGATGAAGATTGCCAGTCGAAGAGAGGACAATCACGAGCTGAAGAAAATACTAGCTCAAGATATTCCAGCTGAAGAGAATACCAGCTGAAAAAATGTACCAAGTCTAAAGACCCATGCTGAAGGAAATACCAGCTTATGATATTCCAGTTGAAGGACCATACCAACTGAAGAGAAGACCAAGGTATAAGCTGATGGAAAATACCAGCTCAAAGAATACCAGCTGAAGAATGAAGTTCCAGCTGATGAAGCACTAGTTCGAAGAACACCAGCTGAAGACGCATCAGTTCTGAAGTCCAACTGATAAAGTGCCAGCAACCGAACTGAAAACCAGTCCATGAAAGTTCAAGCTGAAGGGACACAAGTCCAAAATATCAGCTAAAGAACATTGGTTCAAACTACCAGCTGAAGCAGAAGCAAATTGGAGCTCAGAAGGCATCAAACTCAAGCCCAGAAACGCCAGCTGAAGATGATCTTAACTGAAGCTTTCCAAACTGCCAAGGGACATGTAGAACTGACAGATAAAGGAACTGAAGATTCCAGCTACCAAACAAAGCTCAGAACTGAAGATCAAGAAAGGAGCCGCAATTGAAATTCAGATAAGCCAAAGAAGATTTTGAAATTAATGCAACCGAGCTCATGAAGCAAAAGCTCGTTAGAAGAGCAATGGCAACCCAACGACCTCATTAAATGAAAAGCCTTGCAACTGGCTTTATCATTTATGATCCAACAGTGATCACCACCGGTCACCAACTTACCTATCTTTAAAAGGTGAGCTACCCCAAAGAAGACCGCGTGACTTTTGAGAATTTGGAGAGCACTTTAGTTAAGTCTTTCCACGAAGACGTTCGCCGAAGCACTAAAGCCTCACGCTCAAAGAACTCAGAAAATCAAAAGTTCTAACTGATGAGAATGAGCCTTAACGCTCTTCGAGCTAGCTGTTGAAGATTTCCAGCCAGAGTTGTTCTTTCAGTCACCATGCTTAAGTGATCAACTACCCCAGCTCAGACGCAGACGTACAAAGGAGCAACCCAGTTGATACCAGTTTCAAGACTGTACTCTTGAAGATCGAGCAAGATCTAAATTCGTGAAAAGACGGACAATAGCACCTTATCTCTCCAGCGAGCAGTTGGGGATTGCAAGTGTGAGCTGTCGACCTACTGGCTGAGGAAGTTGAGAGTGCAGCTTCCGTGACAGCAACTGTCTTCACTGTGTAACTGTAATGAAGGAACTTTACACTTGCATAGTGAATTGCCCTTCTGCGGAAGGAAGAGAGGATGTAGAAGTTAAGCTTCGAACCTCTATAAACTGCTTGTGCGCTCTGCTTTAATTTTCAGTTCTGTTGCATGTTTTTAATTGCACACCATAAGCACACACAGTACTCCAAGCTAGCAGATCTTCTCAACTCATCTCTACATAGCACGGATAATATTTGCGAGTCAAAACGGGCCCTGAATATTCCGCATCTAAGTTCAGTTTTATAATCAATTTATTCACCCCCTCTCTAAACTGATTCTGACTCGCCCCAGGACCAACACCAACATCATCAGCTACAGGAGCAGCCTGGGAAATAGCATGAACGGCAGGAGCAGCTGGAATCAGCTGAGATACAGTATCAGCCACAGAAACAGTATAGGGCACAGCAACTGCAGAGCATGGTCAAATAACACTTCCAGACCATCAAACACATGAAGTACCATTGATCATTGTCCTTCTACGTGTCTTCTTTCTTTCATCTTCGTCCTCTTAGTGATTTCAATAAGTGGTAAGAAATCACAAAACCAATTCACGCTTTCTGTTAGAGGTGAGCAACGGTCGGTTCGGTCCCCGAACCGACCAAAATACTGAAAACCGAAGGCACCGACAGTGGCGGCGCTGCCCGACCGACCACCGACCGATGGAGGTCACCCACCGAACCGACCACCGACCATGTCATTCGATCGGATCGGTTCGGTTAACCGATAAAAATAACAACTACCGTCGATGACCAGACCCATCGACAACCAACTACACATACTAAACCCATGTATACTCCAAAATCGAGAATACACAAGAAATCCTCAAATTAAAAATCAATTCTTTTAACTCCTGAATCTTTAATCCTCAATCAGTGTTGACGGGAGAAGAGAAAAGGATAAAAATGGGGATGTAGGTGGTTTGAGTTTCAAAAAAGTAAGAGAGAGAGAAAATAGATGGGAAGGGATGGTGGAGGTGGCGTGTGTTTCAGAAAAGCAAGAGAGAGATATAGAGGGGTGTAGATAGGCAGGGAAGCTGTTAATTTGGGGTGAGAGAGAGAAAGGTGGGGTGGGGCTCGAGGTTTGTTTAGATGGAAATAAATGAAGAAATATAATATATATCTATATGTATATCGGTCAGTTCGGGGAACTGACTTTTTTTTTCATTACCCGAAAACCGACCGATACACCATCGGTTTTATTAAAAATAACCGACAATCGACCGAAAGAGATGCAGCACCGCACCGACCCGACCGAAATCGATCGGTTCGGTCGGTCGGTTCGGGTTTCGGGTGGTTCATGCTCACCCCTACTTTCTGTACCTGTAAAAGTAGGAACACTTCTGGAAACAAATTTTTCTTTATATCTGGCACAGGTTCAAATTTTATGGGAACATCTATTAAATCTTGAACCACCAAGTCAGCTTTTGTTGTTGCTTTAATCTGGGAATTATCAAATTTATCATCAAGAACATTCCCTGGAACACATTCACTCTTTTTGTCATCGGAAGAGTTGGAGGCATAATTGCATTTTCCTTCAACCTTTTTTACCCAAACTTTGGGAGTTTTCTTTGTGCTAAATTAGCTGGCACTTTTCTTCTTCAATTTAGCCAAGTACTTGAAACAATGCGGTCTAATATGTCCAACACAGTTGCAATAATGACATATAGGGACAAATGATTTCTGAGAAGATCTTTGAATTGTTCTTGAACTTGTCCTGCTATCCGTCTGGATCTTTCTGTGATGTTTTCTTGAAACTGTCCTTGCATGAATCTGAATCTTCTCCTTTCCCTTTTTAGCTGAGTTCCTTTGAGTAGTCATGCCAGGTTTCTGTTCTTGAGAGATAATATATCTTCTTCTCATCCTTTTTAAAGCATTTATATAACTTCTGCAATGAGAACGAATGTGTCCCGAATTTTCATAATAATGACAAATAGGAACAAAACCTTTTTCATTATTTCCATGAGAGATTTGATGCAAGAAGTTATCTCTTTCATGTTCTTTCTCTTTAACTTCTGTAGTTGGGGTAGGAATAACTTTTATGCCCAAGGTTTGTGCTGCAAACTGTTCCTGGCAGTTATATCCCAAACTAGATTTATCTCCGAAACTCTTTCCTGCAGACAAAATTTCATCTAGTTGAGATGTTCATGAATTCATCATCTTGATATTCTTCTTCAGCTGCTGAAGTTCACTGATCTGTTCCTGCACACTGTTCTTGGAAATCAAAAGTTCAGATTCAAACTTTTTATTTTCAGCAACAAGAGAATCACGTTCTTTAACCAGTTGATGATTCTGTTGAATCAGATCTTCATTTATTTGAACCGCCATGTTCCAACTGGAATGCAATTTAAAGAAGGACTTAACAACAGTTTCTTTAGAGAAATCTTCATCATCGCTGCATTCACTAGTTGGAAGAGAGTCATTTGTTGAAATATTTGTAGGAACCTCGTGGTATAACAAAATTTAGAGACCCGTTCTTAGTAACAAACGCAGTATGATTATCGGTACAAGACTCTTCTTCACTACTACCATCATAAGTAAGATCGCTATCCAATGTATTTGAATGGATATTAATTTTTTTTGATGTATTCGTGCATTCAGATTGAATATGACCAATCCCACCACATTATTTACATCGAATCTTTCTGTATTTTCCACCAGATCTTGTTTCAGCAGCTTTATATTTCCTCGAAAGTTTTGGATACTTGTTCAATCCATCAGCATGAACAGTTTGAGGAACTCCATCATGCAAATTCTGACTGATTTGCATTAAGACCTGAACAAGATACTTGGTTAGTGAGGCTATGGATTCTGCAACCTTATCATGATCATTGAAAGTCAACTCCGGTTCGATATTGGAAGGGGAAACATTAGTGCCTAAATTTGTTCTTTCAGGCTTTTCATCATTAGGAAGAGATATCTCAAAGGTAAGCAATGATCCTATCAATTCTTCCAACTTCATGTTGATGATATCTTTTGCTTCCTCAATTGCTGTTACTTTATGGGCAAATCTTTTTGGAAGAGATCTCAATACTTTCCTCACGAGATTTTTATCAGAAATCTTTTCACCAAGTGTAAAACATTCATTTACAATACCACATAAGCATGAATTGAATTCACTTATGGTCTCTTCATCATGCATCTTGAGGTTTTCAAATTTTGTAGTTAATAACTACAGTTTGGACCTACGAACTTCATTTGTTCCTTCATGTGTTATTTAAAGGATGTCCCAAGCATCCTTAGCAACTTCACAAGTGGAGATTAATTTGAATATATTCACATCAACAATAGAAAAAATTGCATTTAAAGCCCATGAGTTGAAGTTTGCCGACATATTCTCATCGTTGGTCCATCTGGCTTCAGGTTTTGGAACAATATTATCCAATTCTTCCACTTTTGTAGGATGACTCCATCCATTTAGCACCACTTTCCAAGCTTTACTATCAATAGATTTGATAAATTTCTTCATCCTTGCTTTCCAGTAAGCATAGTTGTTTCCATCAAGAATTGGGGAGACGTTCTTCGTGCAAAGAGTTCATTCTCACGAAAACAAATACAAAATACGGATTAACAAATCCAAGCACCTGTGTAACTGGTGACCTGCTCTGGTGCCAATTGAAAAATCATAATCCGTGCTATTATGTGTTTATGGTTACTATATGCATGTGTTCTTGAGAGTGACAGGAACAGAAGTAAGAACAGGTAAATAAAAGCAGTAAAAGAACGCACTAGATTGATAACCTAGTTCGGTTAACCAACCTACTCTGGGGGGCCTTCGTCCAAACTTGAAGATTCATCCACTACTCAGTCATGAAGTCTATTGAGGAACTTACACATACATGACTCCCTCCTTATACCGCTCGTTCTTCTTCATGAACTCTTTCGTTGAACAAAATATGTGAGATCCTGACACACCGTTGTTTTGTGTGCAAAATTACACCTGTGGGCAAAGCCCGACAGATGCTTAAATATGCCCTCAGCAGCTAGTATAGCGCCTGGAGGTAAATATCATCCCACGAAGAGTGGTTAACTTTTCTATTCTTCTTTGTATCCTTTGGAACTTGAGAGAATTATTGTCACTAATTCGTTCATGTAAAATTAAATGCAAACAAAAAACTCGGGTGTAAACTAAATTAAATAATAATAAAGACATGTTCAAGTCAAACGTGAGTTCGGATTTAGTAAGTGTATGCAATCCTGGGCACAATACCATAGGTACCTCGATAAGACCGTTTGGTTATAGGGAGTAGGTACGGTCACCTTACTGTAACAACCCGGATTTTTAAAATATCATTAAGAAATTCCTAATTTTAATTAAGAAATATTAAGAAGAATTTTGAGCATAATAAGGATGTTTCGGTTGTAAGCCGTGATTTTAGGGGTTATTTTTCGTAAAATCGTCTTTTCAAAGAGTTCGATTCCAGCTCAGTCATGGCCGATTTTGGTCACGTTTGGAAGGTGTTGACCCAAAAAGCGTGCCGGTTGTAACGCCCCAAACCACTTCGTTTGGCCACGTCACTTAACATACAATTTACTTACTTATTTTTGCGTGCTTATTTTAATATGAGCGGAAGCTAAGGTCAAAAGCATGATATTAACATAATAAGGTAAGACATCATAATTTTCAATATGAATTTTTTCGCAATTAAAGCATGCAATCTATCATATCTATCATGTCACACAACATGGTTTTAAGTAGAAGCATTGTGTAAGCCCATCCACAAAATCATACAATCATCTAATCTATCGGGCTCATAGGTCTTACACAACCCGCCCGTCTAACACCCTAATTTAACATACATAATACCGGGATTAACAACACGGTTCACACATAGAAGGCTCCAAGGTCGAACAACCCGCCTTTAAATTGTTTTGCATAATATCAAGTTATATACATCATGACCTACAAAAGATCGGGCTATTCCCATCCCCAATAATCATTGATCATAAAGCAAAAGAATGATCAATGTAATAATAATAATAATAATATGAGTCGTTCAAAGAAGAGCATGCAAATAAAACACAAGCTTGTGGGGTTCTCTTGTGTTCACAACGCTCCTACTCGGGCCTCGACTCCTCAACCTGAAATTCATTAAATGAATGGGGTGAGTTTTTAACAACATACTCAGTGAGGAACACTGTAAACAGTTATAGCCAATTGCACAAGTGAAAATATAACATATGGATACTTCTTTACTTTTGTGGAGACTAGCCTCAACCCCGTAGGGCCCAAACATCATGATGCCCCCGTTAATGAACGTCTTTATCCCTGTAGGGATGCCCGTAGGCTTATTATCACCCAGGAAAGACATTAACGAGTCTATTATCGATCCCGAAGAATCTCTTTATCAACCCCGAAGGATCTCTTTGTCAACCCCGAAGGATCTCTGTTCTGCCTCGAAGGGTCTCATTCATACTTATACGATCAAAGCACAACAATAACTATAACTTTACACGTGTTCACAGTTTAGAATTACCCCACCTTAAGAGACGCTTTCGAATCCTTTTAACCTTGAAATACTCCTTTGCCGTGCACAAGTTGTCCACCTCGAGCCCCAATACGTCGCCTAGCACCTTTAAATCCCCTTTTCATTTTAGATGTCGAGTCATACAATTAAATCATAATTTAGACCAAACTCATGTTATACTTTGCTTTAAGGTCTTCAAACATACCCACATACACAACCATGGATATACAAGCTCATACTATGATTTTGGACTTAAAATACACATTAAAACTCTTTGAGACATTTAATCGAACACGTTACGTGCACCCATTGAAACCACCAGATCATGACTCAATTTAAATCCTTTAAACCCAATATTTCAAATACAAACACCTTCATCCTAGGGCTCTAACATACATGAAAATCAACTCCATAAAAGCATCACAACACCTCCAACCAGACATCAACAAAACAAGGGGAAATTAGGGCAAAAATCCAAACCCTAGCAACAATGAACCATAGGAATTCGATATAACTTCACATATAGCTTCAAGGAGGTAAATAAACCATATGTTCAAGATATCAAGGCAAGAGGATCAATAAAATCGAAAACCCTAATTTTTGGGTATGAACCCTAGATTCAAATTAACATGAAAATGGTGTTTAATCACCAAGGTGAAGAGGGTATGAAGTTACCTTGGTTGATGGAGGATGATGAAAAAATCCACCCAAAGCTTGAAGAATTTCTTGAGAGGATTTGGGAGAAAATCGCCCAAAAGAGAGAAGAAATGAAGGTGAAATGAATAAGTGTGGTATTTATAGGTAAAAATCCGGACAGAAAAGTCGTCCAGCCCGCGTGACCGCGCGCCTCCCCGCGACCGCGCATGAGGGCTCTCGGCCAAACGCTCCCCGCGACCGCGCAGCCCCGCGCCAGCGCGCGCGCCTCGCCTGCCCTGCGGGCACGCAACACCCCGCGGGCGCGCGGCGTGCTCAAATCGACCCCCGAACTATTTCGGCCCCCGGACATTTCCAACTCCATTTAGGGTGTTCAAGGTATTGCAAACTAAAATTAAATACAATTACATTCATTCATTTTCATATAACTCGACACTTTAGTATTTAAAATTCAAACTATATTATACACTCAGTGTAACATCACTGTGTGCTATGATGTATCGGCTCGAGTGGGGCAACCTGCATTGAAACAACGACATAAAATACGAACATACCATCATAATTAATATTCAAACAATATTAATTCAACATCATTTTCCAAAATTATAATTTATAATTTAGCAAAAAGGATCGGGGTATCACACCGGTATTTTCAGATTTTCAATCCAAGGTCGTTTGAGGTCCCAGCGATGAAAAGCGTAGTAAGAGCGGGAATAGTGTTTTTCCGTAGGAGCGCGATCGTTAGAAATTCGTGAAATCTCGTGTGTTGAGCCGAGCCTTATTTCTTCGAGCCTACCCTATAGAAAATTTCTCAAGGAATCCGTTGGCATTCCCGGATTTTCATTTTGAGGTCAATTGAGCGCTCGGGAATTTTATTTGTCCCTTGTGTGGAATAGTAACTTTATTTTTGGAAAGAGAATCTTTTCTTGTTTTCCTTCAAGACGACTCATTCTTTATCCTGAGTCGAGTTGGTTCAATAGTACTTGAGCCAACAAACCTTCCGGTATTTTTGGATTTCGTGTCTAAGGTCATTTGGGCCTCGACATCGAATAAAGCACCTTTTAATCAAACCCGGAATTTCTTTAGCAGTATTTTTGCACTGCAATAGCTTCCAGGGGAAGCTTTATTTTCCCCTATAAATAGAGCCCTCCTCCTCCCTTCTTTCTTGCTCATTTTCATTTCTTCACCCCCATTTCTTGAGAGTCGAGAGTCAAGCATCGAAGTTGAGCGAGGAGCACTCTTCGTGAGTGCACCTCCGAGATGACGAGTTGTGTTGGGCGAGTCCAGAGTGGAAGAGTGGAGGAGGACCTGCAGCCGCCGGGAATCGCCGAGGTCCCGCCGGCGCGAGGGACCCCGCGGTTGCGGGGGTACCCTCTCGGCCAGAGAGGTGCGCGGGCGCGGGAGGTGCCGCTGGCGCAGGGGAAGTCGCGCGAGCGCGCGGGGGCTGGTGCGGCTGGTTCGGCAGGGTTTCGTCCGGAAGCCATAACTTTTGACTCGGTTTGAACCACGAGGCCCATGAGTATTCAAATCGAAGCTCTTTCGAAGATCTACGTCTCTGCAGAGGCCAATTATCCGGAATTTCGATCTTTATAGTTGGATTTTCCATCCCCATTTTTGATAATTTCAGATGTCTAAATCCTTTTAATTCTCATGTTTTAAGTCATAGTTAAGGGTCGAGGGTTTAGATATCATCTCGATGTATTATTAGGATCTCGAATAAGGCCACAAGTCATTGATCGACTTTCGTAAGAAGAGGTGAACCCCGAGGAGACCTGAGGAAGAATTTTCGGCTCGTTGCTTCGTCCACATGCTAGTTATCAATGTGCTCGTCATTGAGGTGGGTGGTTCTAAACCAAACCTATGCTTTGAGCTATTAAGCTCTAGAAGCATGATAGGGCAAGATGAATATCCAATTAAAATATTTTATGCGCTGCCTGATTAGTCTCTGTACAAGAAAGGAAAGGAAATGAAGGAAGAAAGGAAGTTATAGCATAATTATGTTAATTGTTATTTGAGCTCTTGATTAAGTAAAAGATGTTTTGATATGTTGTAATATCTTATAGTTGATTTATTTAAGGTATAGACGATCATGATCATAAGTTAAGTTGTTATTGATATTATGATTGAGGAAGGTTGTTTAAGTGAGTAATGCCTTGTAGGTTGATCATAGAATTTCCTTGTGGCATTAAGGTTATAGTCTTTATTAAGGAATGCAATCTAGACGATTTAATCTAGACTTTGATTTATACTAAGCATGATTAAGTATTGAGGCTTGATATTAAGGTTTGAATTTGAGAATTCAAGGTTGAGGATTAAGTATTAAGGAATTAAGGTTAAGGTTTTAATATTGAATGTTATGATTCAATTCTTGTTAAGCATGTTATTGAGCTCAAAGAACAGTTTTATTGCATTATCATGTTGTGACCTTCGTGTCACTAAAGTTAATCATTCGATAAGTAAAGGGAGTCACTGCTGGGTAATCCTCTCGCATACTCGAGAGGATATTTGAGGTAACCCTTCTTCTATCCGAAAGCAGGCCTAAGGGTACAGTAGACATCAGGTTTGAGCCAGGAAAGGTGCCAGAAAAGAAAGTAAAAGGTTTTACGGATATGGAGAGGGCTTTTACATTTTGCTCTCCATATGCCGTTAATGGATAATTGGATATTTCTAAAGTTTATTAAAAGAGTTTTCTTATAAAACCCCACTGAGTACATTAGTGCTCACCCCCTTTTTTTCAAATGTTTTCAGGTTGAGATGCTGAGGCCGGTGATGTGCTGCTGGAGAGGTTGCCTGAGTTGTCTGAGTTTCTAAAGTTGTTGCTTTATGGTTACATGATTTCTTTCTGCTATGTTTCTGCTAGGTACTCTGACATCTAGTAATTAACCTTGATACATGTAACTTGATTCTTGATAATAGTATGTCTCAAAGGTTATGATTTCAATTATCAATAAAGTCTTTGAAGAAGTATGTGTTCTTTGACATATCCGTTTATTCTCTTATTGATTCCGAGTTATTTGAATAGTCATTCTTGTTGAGCATTTTGGTATCTATTTATTTTCAGTTAACTTGTGAATGAGTCTTGCATGCTTGTTATTGTTATTCGCCCACGAAGTTGCTTTTTCCTTTCAAGCATTATTCCACTCGTTTTCGGTTAATCCTAAGCCGTTTTCTTGTTTCGTCCTATGAATAGGACAATATGATTTGTTTGACTCCGACCTATTAATGGGTCTTAGATGTTGTGACCTATAAAGAGGTTTTGTTTATTTAAAAAGTCAAATTCCTATCTGCTTGTCATTGGATTCTGTTTAAATTTTGATTGGCCTATGATTAGGCATTATTTTGACTTGATTAAACCTTTGACTCCTTTGATTCATTGAAAACGATAATTCCTTTCGAGTCATAAAGTTAAGTTACCTAAGTTTTTGAGACGATAACTTAGTTTAATTCTAGAAACACCCCCCTGGATTTCCAATTTTCCCTGCTGTTTTTACGCCTAACACCCCGTCCCCGTTAAAAATAACCACCTAGGGACCGGGCTGTTACACTTACACTCCTCAATTCCTTCTTACTATATAAACTAAGAGCGATACGGTCGGCGACTCTTAGTCCCTAACTATCCAAGACCCAACGAAGAGAGTCATGCAGAAGGTTTACGAGGATAGCAATATTCAATCGAAGGAACCCAATGTTGGCATATGGGACCCCTTTATCGGTGCCCATATCCATCTATACTTTAATCTCCAAGCTTCAGTGCCTGTTTTATCACTTAGTGACTCATCAGGGTTCGGTCGCCCTTACTTCCACCCTGACTTGCATAAATAATGACTTAATTAAGAATGGCCAACTCTTAACCTTATCATTGTCCTGTCATCATTCTGCCCAGAATGAAGTTGGGAATCAACTCGAGATAAATTAAGATCGATTAGCCTCATGCATACATACCACCTTTATCCTTTTCACATTCAACTTGAACACTACTTAGCCAGAAAACATAATAAATAATAATGTAAGAATATATAAACAACACATGAGAATAATGAAAACGAACTAGATTAAATCTGGACCCAACTCCAGATTTGGGCAAAAGTAAGTACGCGTATCACTCGAGGCAAAAACTACCAATTGTTGTGCGGAATATTCACAAACTAAATAACTGAAACTAAAACTACGAAATTGTAAAGTGAATTTGAGTGTCCCTGAAATGAAACTGGAAACTAGTATTTATAGTTGTTGTAACGACCACACACGGCCCAACCCAGCCCACTCAGGGGCATGAAATTAGTTGGTCTCCCTCCACCTCGCCATCATGGTAGTGTCACGATTTTTCAGGGTAGTGGTTGATGTCATCTTTCTCTCTCCTCTATCCTTTCTTTTCTTGAAATCCTACTCTTTCTTCTTTTCATTTACAGGACCGTTGATCCCCACCTTTTGTGGAACTGCTACTGACGTGGATCCAGGTTGTTGAGTAGAGGTGGTTGCTGAATTTCTGTGTTTAATCCGCAACAGACTCTCAAAACTTCAGCACCCTCTTTATGCCCTTAATGTAGTAGGCACCACATTTACGCCCATAATGGATCCAAATGTGTTCACTTCCCCCTGTTACACTTTACTCCCTATAGGACTCTAGACTCTATTAAAAGTACTAAAAGCACATAAAAAGACAAGGTAAAAGAGTACAAATTTGAGTCTGTATCAGATCCCCTCACTCATCATCGCTGTATTCATCCATCTTTAACGGATCATCATCAGAAACATAATTATTGATAAAAAACTCTTCTCCATTACTACCATTAAGTAGTCAGCGTTTCACAGCGGAAACATCTTTTTCTATAGCATCCATCTCACCAAAATAAGCACAAAACACGGATTAACAAACCCAAGACCACACCTGTGTAACTGGTGACCCGCTCTGATACCAATTGAAAAATCGTAATCCATGCTATTGTGTGTTTATGATTACTGCATGCATATGTTCTTGAGAGTGATAGGAACAGAAGTAAGAACATGTAAATAAAAGTAGTAAAAGAACGCACGAGATTGATAAATCAGTTCGGTTAGCCAATCTACTCTAGGGGGCGAAACTTAAAGATTCATCCATTACTCCTTCATGAAGTGTATTGAGGAACTTACACATACATGACTCTCTCCTTATGCCGTCTGTTTTTCTTCACGAACTCTTTCGTTGAATGAACGCTGTGAGATCCCCTCACAACCGTGACACTAGACTCCCTCTAACTACCCACGACTTCAACTTACAATCTCTCCCGAGATTGCGTACAAAAACAGATTAACAAAATCCCTCACGTGTTTCACTAAAAAACACTCAATGCTAGACTATCACGTTGAACAGTTTATGGAACAACTTCTAGCTATTACAATGAATCACAAACTAACGATTCTCAAACACTCAATTTAGAGAATCAAATATTGTTGGGGGTGGACCACCGATTGTTGAATGAATCAGCCTTCTTATACTTCATGTTTTCTTTGTTGACTTGATCTTCAATCTTCATCAACAAGGTAAGTGATTCTTTTCATATTGGTGTAGATGCCTTCCATGATATTGAGGGTCTAAATCAGCACGTCATCTACTCTAAAAAGGCAGTCAAACGATCAGATCTTGGGTTCCCAAACTCGTCTGCACAAGATCAACTTAACATGGAAACTGCCATATATATCTCTGTTCGGGAATGTGTCTGAAACATTAGAGGGAACAGTTCACCAACTATTCGTTAATTTGCACAGCGGAATCAGCACATTATTTCAAGCACATCTCCTCGAACACTTCGTCGAACATAAATCGCCAAAACAAACTTAGTGCTACAAAATGGCACTAACAAATTCAACTGTTAAAGTTTGCATGTATCAATACTAACCATAATTTCACCACTGCTATTACTTTCACCTTATGTGTATCATATTTTTCTAAATTTAATGAAAGCAATGATAATGCTAACACTATCGAATAATAATGCTAATAAAACAAAATTCTAACGACGTTGCTCATTGTTGGTTTATAATGTTCCTCGTAAGTTTTTCTACTAATGCTAACATTAGTTATGATAATGCTAAAATGAGCAATGATAATGCTAACACTACCGAACGATAATGCCAATATAATAAAATTCTAACAACATTGTTCATTGTTGATTTATAATGTTCGTGATAAATTTTTCTATTAATGCTAATATTAGTTATGATAATGATAAACTAAATTATGATAATACTAAAACTTGTGAACAATAATGTTAATAATACAAATCGTACATCTAAATCAAACAGTGTCAATATAATTGTCCATGGGCTAGATTTTAAATATTTCTAAAAATTTTCTGATGCTATCAAAACAAAACGAAACTGCTAATTCGTCATGAAAGAATGTAAAATATTTTTTTAAACGTTAGATTTTTTTTTTTTGTAATGCATATGATAATAGTCTCATAACATTAGTATCATCAATGTTAATTTTAATATTGTCAATACTTATATTAGCATCATCAGTGTCTTTATTAGCATATGATTATATTTCTGTTAGCACGTGCCCAGAAACTTTGTTTTTTTTAATTATTATTTTGACCTTAATATTGATAAAATTACGAAAATGTCACCGCATTTTTCTTATATTCCTTTTATTTACAGTTATGCCACCATTTTTTTTTTGACCAAATCTAAACCATCTAATCTTAAAATTGAAGGGTGTGGATTGGTTCCTAGATCTCACATCATAATTAGTTCTCTCTCGAACCACTCCCTATATATATATATATATATATATATAAATATAATAGTTTAGTAAAAAAAGTGTTGGTTTTTAAGACGACGTGTATGGATAATGCTAATATGAAATCTTCTTATGATAAATTGATTGATAAGAATAGATTATAAATTGTTAAGACCGCATTGTTACATTGCTGAACTGGTAACATCATATTGCTATAAGTTTTATATTGCCAAAGTAGGGTGGAACTTGGTATTTACGAAGTTGGAAAATTTAGAAAATAAGGTTAGAAAGTTTTATATAAATGTCAATTGAGTAGATCCCTCGTAAATAAGGTAACCTAATAAAATTTATGTGAAGTACTAAAAGGCTTACCAGATGAAGTTCATATGTTTATGGGAGAAATTTAGACATTTATTTTAAACTCTTGAAATTTTATTAAAAAATTAACCTACTACTACTATCTTCCTCAGTTTTCTACCTTTATATTTTATATGCCTTCCTCATATTCCTCGAGTTTTTGACATTATCATTATAAAGAAACACACTATCCTAAAAAAAATAAAAAATAAAAATAACATAACTAAGTATATATATACATACATATATAATTAATCAGGTCATGGCAAGAGATATAATATATTCTGATATTAATAAACTACAAATATATTCTGTACATGATCATGAAGATTCAGTATAACAGCAGCAAAAGAGGCCATCCATCCCACATGCACTACTGTGGTTGAAATGGTAGAAACAAAAATAATACAACTGTTTGTATAAATGGAGAACCTATTGCAAAAAACTTTCCTTTTCTTCCTTTCTCTAGAGATCAAGTTTACAAGAACCGTCTTGGCTGCTGCTAAAATCTAAGAAAATTATCGATGTGTTGTCTTTTGTACGCTGTGTTCTCGCCTCACTCAACAAAAAATTAGCTATCTTCTCCGTGGAATTCTCTATGTCCATAGCATTTCTCTCCATTGCCTGTCGGAACAAGATAGATATCATCTAAGAGAGAGACACACAGACAGACAGACAGAGAGATTACCTGATGCACAAGCTGAAATGCCTTCTTGATATTGATAACATCCCAGAAACCATCACTGTATACAAAATCCACAAATTTACTAAGTTAAGAGAAAGAACTAGGTATAACTCAAAACAGTTTTTCGACTAGCACTTCAAAAACATTTCTAAGGCATAATTGTTCCTTCAAGAAAATCAGGCAGACATTGGGCCCTTCTAAATGAGCAGGGATATCTTGAGATTCACCATAATTGTTCCTTTAAAAATATATTAATATCTAAGCTGAAACCATTCACAAATATTACTGAAAGAATAAGCAAAATTAAAGACCAGAAACTAACCCATGTTTTCATTAATTAAATGGCTAAATACTAAAAAATCATGAAATTTTGATTGTTTAATTTCCAATTGCAATGTGAACTTTTAATTTTAACAGTATCATTCATTAACTTTCAATTTTTTTCACTTCAGTTCACCAACAGGAATTCTGGTGGACAAAAAAAATTGGAAGTTCAAAAATGACAATAAACAATAAACAAAACTTTGTGGTTTTTTTTTAATATATATGATATTTAACAATTATATAAATTCATTAAAAGCAAACTCACCTAGCTAAAAGGGCAAAGCCCTCGCTTGATTTGTCTATGCTTACAACTTCACTAATATAAGGTTCTGCACTGAAGCGAGCATCCTGCTCCTTCAAAAATTTATCTCCAAGCATCCTGGCAAGGTTAATACCTGAAAGCAAACCATTTCCCACAAACGAGCATGCAGATTAATATTCAAGAAGAAATTATTGATTATAAATTCAAAACTTATTACCGCATATCCGAGTTTCCCCCTCTCTCAAAGGTGCTCCTATTGCTTGAATACGGAGTCTTTCAGAATAACTAGTTATTCGGTGGTCTTCGGTCATCCTTATCTGCTTTCCTCCAACACTGCGAGAATAAAGTTTGAATCAGGCAAGTGCAAAGAAAACTGATCGCGCCAAATTAAGGTAAATAGATGTACAGCTGTCTAATCCCCAGCTTGTAAGCCCATGGTATATACACACAATGAAGATACTCAAAAAAATAAATAATGCTACATCACAAGATCAAATAAAGGAGGTATGCTTTCCACATAGTACAGAAGAAACAATTTTAAGCAGAAATCATATGGAGGTTAAAAGTGTAAGAAATGTTAGCTTTGATATAACAGAGTAATAGAATACACAGACCTATCATGGTGGGAGTTGCTAAGAGGCCAAATAAAGTATCTCAACACAGACACTCAATAAATGAGTGAACTTTGATAAACCTAACAATTTAGCATAGTGAGATGGGTTCCCACTATGTAAAGGCACAATTCAAATGAGACTCTCGTTCTCCCAATGCAGGTTGAATAATTCAAAAGCATATATAACCCTAGTGGGAGCACACAGGAAGATCATGGATGGCTCATTGAAGAAGTCCCACGTACTTAGAGATTTTATATGAGAACCAACACAGTCTCAAGTTCCTTGATCACAAGGCAGGAAGAGGATGGTTTTCCTTGGTAATTGATCAGGTGCGACATTTTGAGCTAGTATAAGGAATTCGTTAGCAATAATTTGGTCAAAAGTTTTCCCAGATCACAACATATTGAGGGAAAGTTCCCAACTTAGCATTTCCAGAGATCATGGGGCAGAACTAATCAATTGTACGGACTGTCAGGAAATGGCATATAAACGTTCATTAAAAATTGCACAGTGGTTAGTCATAAGAAAAAAAATGAGGATAACACCATCCACTACTAATTATTACTACATATTAAAAGCATCAATTGCAGTAAAGATTCCAGTGCTTGTTAGAGTGATATACTACAGATCTCCAATAAATGTAAGCATGATATATATCAAAACCTACTTTGCAACACAAGCTGAGTCTCCAACATTTGCACATTGTGCATAGAAATTTTGATGACCATCAGCCCACACCAGAAGCACTGTCGCAGTACAACCCTGAAAGATATTTAATAGTACAACAAAATATGCATCTTTCAAATATCAAAAGTGATATATAACAATATAAGGAACATAAATGCAGTTCCTTTTTACTAATGTAATGACATGAAAAGAATTTTACGACAACCTAATCACATTCAGTATAATTCAACATATATAGGTAATGGGTGGATAATAGCACCCAGCCACCCAGCATAAAGGTCAAATTTAATTCCAAGTAATCGAAAGTAGAAGAGAAATTTTGAGTAGAAACCTCGTAGTAGTGGTTAATGCGTGCCTCTGTTTGGTAAAATGCTTCTCTAAGGACCTCAGAAGCATCACACTGAGACAGAACTTTCTCTCTTCTGAACGAATCTGACAAGATTCCAGCAATTACTTCAGGCATTATTCTGGATAGTAAGCAAAACTAGAGTGAGTATACATGAGCATAGGTGAAAGATTTTGGAATTAATCATGAATAATGAAAATATTGAAAGTGAAATCCAGGTCCATATGGAGGGAGCAACTAAATGGCTTCCACTCAGCTCTTCTATTCAAAACTATTGGTTTAGTTGCAGAAACTTGATTACAACATTTTTTGGTAAGAGAAACTTAATTGCAATTCAAGATACTCTATTTCAAGTAGGCATTTTCACAAGAACATGATGATGGAAATCATTTCCCTTATTCAGCAGAAAAGCATTGATCCCTGGTTTTATTACAAATTGAATTTTGATAGGTTTATAGAGAATGGGAAATAATCCTTTAAAATAAACACATGTGAGCTTCCTTAGGATAGATTAAGAAACTTGTATACACCTGACTGTTGACAGAAAACATCTTTTGGAAGCAAGTTTATGAGAATGGGAAATAATCCTTTAAAACAAACACATGTAAGCTTCCTTAGGATAGATTAAGAAACTTGTATACACCTGACTGTTGACAGAAAATATTTTTTGGAAGCAAGTTTATGCTGGGTTGTGTAAATAAAAGGACCATTTAAAGTCAATAGACATGAAAAACTAACTTGCTAACAGAAGTGGCCGCATCTGCTCCTCCATGTCCATCACATATACCGAACATCCCAAACTGCAAAATGAAAATTCAAAAATCTATTAGCCATTTCAGGTACGCACATAGATCAGTAAGACATGGATCATACTCCAAAACCTGATCCATTCCAGGAAGAGGCCACTGGTAATAGCAGACATCTTCCATGGCCAACTTTTTCCCTCCTCGACGCAAAGCCATGGGATCTGATGCTATACCAATCCTGAAAGGGATCTTGCACTCTGTTTGAGATGTAATATGGACCTGCCACATTAAACGGAGGGAATAACAATCAAAATTTCACATAATAATTGCAATATCAGCGAGCACACACACAGTGATCATGTGGAAAAATGACACATTGGGTGCAGTGAAATTCCACAAAGTTGCTTTTATGTACCAAAATCTTCGAACTTGTGCCTAAAGTTACTGTGTCGCCACTTGAGAGCTCAATTGGGTTACTCCAATGTCTGCTTCCAGATTGAGTGGGGAGGACTGCCTGGGAGTTCACTATTGTACCATTCAAGCTACCCATGTCAACCAGCTCCCACTTTAATTTCTACAACAATATGAAGTTAGATAGCATAAAAGATAAACATATGCAGTATTGCATATCAAAGTGCAAAGCTTACATTAAGATTCCAATTTATCATCGCATGCTTTCCAGAGACCTCAGAATCCTTAAGTATTACATCACCAGGTGACACTCTTCCAATAGTCACTGGAAGCTCGGATGTATTGGTCGACTGAACAGAATACTGAAGCCCACGAGAAGGACCAGAGATTACCTCCAGCTTGAGACAGCTTCCTGCACTTCTAAGAGAACAACATGATCACAAGTTTTACATATTCAGCAGTCAACAGATGTCAAAAGCATTAAGATTCATGCAATCGACAAGAAGAATATTACCCTGGTTCGCAGTGTGACTGGGAATAGACTTTGGGTTTGGGCTATAAATATCTCCTCTTTTTTCATATTTTCGATCTTCAGGAAAAAGATTTGCTGCCAGTGGACGCTGAAGTGTCTGACTAACCAAGGAATCCTCTGAAGTATTAGGAATGTCAAGAACAAAATCATCTGGAACAAGCAACAAGTAAGGTTTTCTTCTCCTTAGACTCACATGAAACTATAAACAAAGAGGGCAATAGTATCAATTACTGTGTGTCGACTGGGAAGACGCTGATGGGAGCCTTTGTTTAGGTGCTGCTGAAATAGGATGTGTTGAACTAAAACTCCCCTGAGTTTGACGACCAGCCGGCTCAATGGAGTGACTTAACGTAGACTCGCTACTTTCAACAGAACCAAGATCTCCCGAAACAAGAGGTCTCTCAATGTCATCAACCTGCATCCAGAATCTTACAGCATGTAAAACCAAGAAAAAAATAGAAAATACAATGTATGAAGAAGATACACCGCAAGTCTTTCACCGTGGAAGGGTATAGAGCGTAAATCACATATCCTTGACAATTAAAGGAAGGAATATCAAATTCCAGGTAAAGGCACATAATATATTTCCAGCTCAAACATTTGGAATTGAACATTCCTTTTATCACACAACCCAATCCGTAAACAATTACTCAGCATAGCCACAGGCCAAATAAAAGTTTTGCGAGTGTCTGGTTCCTATAGCTTGTGCCAAGCAGCAACACCAAAAGCTATAATTGCCAGCCACAATACTGGACATGTGTTGTTTGCATTTTAACTATATCAGATCAAAATCCATAGTCATTGAAAAGCTAGAAGATTTCAACCTTGCTATCTATAGCAAGCTCAAAACCAGACTACCATGAATCCAAAATCAATGAAACTCAAGACTTCCTTTTACAATCTTCATGATAAGTGGACTACATTTTCAATAATTGCTTATTACGGTGCCTCATACATTCTGCACTTGATTAAAGCCAACAGAAAAGCCATCTTTTTTTATCATGTTAAGATACATTATTTCGCAGATAACTACACAAAAAACAAGATAAATGAAACCCGGAATTTCCAGCATTTAGGAGATATATCCTTCAGTTCTAGGATAAATTATTCAACGGCTATCTCTAAAAATGTACTTCATAACAGCCTCTCGCAAGCCCCCCATAACTCAGGAGTTCACTACAACCAATTTTACATATATGCTAAAAACATAGATGATTATTTAATCCATTTCCAACACACATTCATCAGGAATTGGGAACTTTTACAATAATAAACGGACATGAGCTAAAATTACTGCAGCAAATGTAAAATCTTCATCGCCGATATAGATTTAGATAATTAACAGGAAAATGGGCATCATTAACAAAATCAAACAATGCAATCTCCACAGAGCAATCAAGAAAGCGCAACAAACAAAAAAAAAATCGTTCATGAATCATAGCCGAATAACCAAAAACAAATCCTAAAATCCAAACATGAAGAAACACACCAACTCATCAATCCCATTAATCCATAACCTAATTTAAAAACAAAAATAAAAAATCTTGGCAACAAATCAAATCCGAAAACACACATAAAATCAATCCCGAGGCAGACCCTGATCGAGACCGGCGGACGGCGGCGAGCGGCGGTGGAGGCGGAGAGGAAGCGGCGCCATGGTCGGAACTTGCAGGCGATGAGGATGAGAATTACGATGAACAACAGCATAAGAATCACTAAGGCAATACTCAACGGCGATGACGAAAACAAAATGCTGACGCTGCTAAGACGCATCGCCTTCTCCATCGGACTGTTACTGCTATTGTTTTCTCTCACTAGAAACGAGGAGAGAGAAAATTACATATTTTTATGGAAATTGGAATTGCAACCAACCATACCAACCAACAATACTGTGTGACTGTTTGTTTGTGTAGCCTCAGCGAGAAGGTCGTTTTGAAATGGTCGCATATTTTATTTTATTTTTTCCTTTTATTGTTCCAAATATTTCCTAATAAACAAACAAAAAATATATTCAGTTATTACATCACTCAATATATAGTTATTTTAGTTTGAGTGGCCCACTAATTTTTTTTTTTTAATATTTCTGAGGAGAACGTCTCATTTCCGTATTTCACACAATCACTTACAATGGGATTATTACAAGATCGAATTATAATTATGTACAATTGAACACATTTTAGAACCTAATCTACAATTAATTTATTCGAATTTGAAGCATCTATTATTTTGTAAAACAAAGAACAACAAAAGTGAAAACTGAAAGATCGTTCATACTCTGACGATCAAGTCAGTTAATAATTGAGAAGGGAAAAACGTAAATAAAAGTAAAACAATAAAAGTCACGTTCAACCATTTCATAGGGCCCAAAATCCCTAAGCTTGTTCAAGGTTGGAGATAAAGTTAACCACCCCGCCCCCACCCTCTCCACCCACCATTTTTTTCTATGTATTTTTTTTCGATCGGTAAGTTCCGATCTCCTCATTGGCGAAAGCGAATTCACACACACACACACCGTAGCGAGGCTCCCCAAATATTTCTATCTGGATCCGCCACTAAATCTGACCTAATCAACCTGAAGATAACATGATTCTGGTGTCGTGTGTTGCTTGGTCCAACTCAAACATCTTGATTTAATCGCAGATATCACTTCCTTAATTCTTTTGGGACAAGTTCCAAAATATCGAAATCCTTTGATTGGGTTGGCTTATCATGATTAAACAAAAAATGGCTAATACATCACACCATATGATAATTTTATGCGCACAACATAAACACCAAACACCAACATATTTTGTTATAACAAGACTAGCTATGACATTGTATCATAATTTTATGTGCTCGTATTGTATAAAGTTGAATTATACATAATTTTCATGATCATTTTTCTTACTTTCTTAGAAAACATGATTGCAGTTCAAATGATCTTGCTTTCTTAGAAAACATGATTGCATTTGAGATGCAATGAGTATGAATATGATTGTACTCGATGAAGAAGTACACCGCAAACAAAGAATAATATAATAAAATAATAAATGAGAAATCAAGTCAATCATCACATTTTTGAGTTTTCAATTTTCTTTCACACACACATGCAGTATAGATATGATATAAACTTTGTTCCAAAACAGACATATTTATTTATTTTTGATGTAATTTTTATTTAATATATTAGAAATAAATCATTTTTATTCTATTTATTTTGAAAGTACAGAGAAAAAAATATAGATATAATCTAAAAAAAATACTAAAAAGGGCCCATAAATTTTGCATCTTCTACGAAAGTTGGATCAGATATTTCGACCCATCTATTTGAATATTGGGATCAGATATTTCGACCGCATAATTTTAAAGGACTTTTAAAAGTCTGAATTGAATACACCAAGATTTCGTTGGACTTTTAAAAGTCTGAATTGAATACACCAAGATTTCATTGGACTTTTAAAAGTCTGGATTGAATACACCAGAATTTCGTTGGACTTTTAAAAGTCTGGATTGAATACACCCGGATTTTAAAAGTCCAACGAAATCCAACGAAATCTCAATCCAATACACCCCCCTAAATTACAAGTTGATATTTTAATTGTATACTTTAAGAGCTGTGTTAAATTTGCATGTATATATGCTCAAAATTCATGAATTTTTGGGCAGTTAGTAGTATTTTTGAAGTTACGCAGATTACAATCTAAAAATAACTTTAAATCTACATATTACGATTAGAAGAATTATAGTCAACTTATTACCAACATCCTAAAACTATCAATTTAGAACATAAATGACTGAAACTATAAATTTTTGGATCATCTTACAGGAAAAATTAGTAAAATAGGCCAAGATCCAAATCATAATACAATTAAATATCAATAAAAATTTGCATATGTCATTTTATGTGTGTTTGGATCCGAATCTTGACCTCTCTGAGAAAAGCTTTGATGTGAAATTTTTTACTAAAAAATCATGTATCTTGATTCCTTATTTTTTTAATTTGATTAATTATCAATGAAATCAATACGAATCAATTGAAATTTATTAATTTTTTTTAAAAAGTAAAAAATAAATTCAAAATGTTTGAGTTTTATATTGATAATTTCAATCATTAATGTCTTAAAATTGATAATTTCCACTCTTTTATTACCCGGATTGATAGCTAGTTGATCGGTCAAAATTTGGCACACCCCACAAGTGTGTGGGGATATGCAAATAGTAGTGAAAGTGTTGAATCCATAGAGACTCAACTATAAGTAATTTAACGTACTACGATATTGGACCTCGATTATCTAGACCACGGAGGAAAGTGAGAAGCTAACAAATCTAAACTAGGGAAAGTGATAAATTAATACGAAGAATAAATGAAGGAAAAAATGGAGATAAAGGTACTCTCGGGTTGAATTCTTTGGGTACTAAGCATAAACGTGCCTCGAAAGTCTATTTGTGTTGTCAAATCTCACTAGTACAATCTCTAATGCGACTGCGCCATAAGTCCTATCTTGAGACACTCAAATTATAGGGTACACACTAAGATCACCGTCTCTGATTGATTCAGATACATGTACTCGTCAAAAGCTTTCTAAGATTGATAGTCCTCACACTAACCCTCAATTCTCTCGAAATTATTGACAAAGATGTCTCCTACCTAGGATATTTGTCTATTAAGACACATCTCTTGAATTATGAATCAATAGATAGAATGTGTCAATTAGTGATCAATTAATTAACATTCACACATAGCATAGACACAAGAAAGGAAAAAAGGGACATAAACAATTTATAGAAAAAGAAAGGGAGAAATTTTAAAGTAACCAAATTCAAGTTGTAATATTCTTTTATAACCAAGAATTTTGAAGTCTTCTTTTCTAACCAAACAAATATGTAAAAGTCTAATTCGCCCTTTGTAAATGTTTGAAAAAGTCAAAGATGACATGCTCCCCACACGGTGGGTCCAAAAATAAAAAAATGTATACATTCATGGAAAGATATACACGTTGAATGATATATGAATTGTACACGGTGGGTCCAAAAAATAATATACATGTTGAATGATATATGAATTGTGCATGGTGAATGATATTTGAATTAGAAAATGATATATGAATTGTACACGGTGGGTCCAAAAATAATATACAAGTTCATTTTTTCTTTTGTAACAGTTTAAAAAAATTATATAAAAAAAATAAATTGTACACATTCATTTTAGAAAAAATTGTACACGCTCATTTTAGAAAAAATTATACACGTTCATTGAATTGTATACACGGTCAAATTTTTGTACACGGCCAAATTTATTTCATTTTAAATTTATACACGGCCAAAATTATACACGGTCAAATTTATTTTATTTTTTCATTTCAAAGCACACAGTCTTGGGTAGTTGGATTTTAAATGAGATGCAATAAATAAATAAATTAATTAATACGTTCAATGAAAGTATAAATTTTTTATTTTTTAATTTATTTCATCTTTTCAATTCAATTCTCACAGTGGTGTGTAGTTGGATTTTAAATGAGCGGTATTAAATAACACACACCAAACGAGCATAATAGTTGTTGACTAAGGGAAAATTAGCATTTCAAATCCATTATACTCTTTTGTCGAAAAGTTTGGGACGATTTTGGTTGAAAAGTTGGGACCGAAAAATCCAAAAAGGCAAAAACATTGTAATGTATATTCAATTTTTTTTTTGTTTTTATGGTTTAAATTGTTTAAATTTTATCATTTATGGGAAAAACATTGTAAAAATCATAATCATCCGGTTGAAATGTGATAATCCGCAACATTATATTTCGTAGTGGAAAAAAGTTGTATCTCTTAAATGATTAAGTTATGAAATATATTTTTTAACTTTTTAATTTTATTGTAAGATGTTACAAATAGATTAGCATGTATATATGAACATCCATACCTGTTGCCAATAGAAAAATAAAATTAAAATAGTGAAATTCAAAAAAAAAAAAAAATACAGGGTGCTTTTCATACATTCTACACGGTTGACCATGTAGTACACAGTGGTTGACCGTGTACTACACGGTCAACCGTGTAGATTTTTTTTTTAACTAGAATCACATTTCTTAATCTGCAGATGGCTTGCAGGCAACGTGTAGTTGTACAACACAGTGATAGATGGGAGAGATTAGAGTACTTAGATGGTGAAGATCAAGTTGTGCACCTTCCATTCAATCGGTTATCTCGTGATAGTTTGATACAGGAGATTTATGACTTTATGGAGACATCTTCGAGCATTACTTCGTATACGTTGAATTATTTGACGAGGGCAGGTGATGGAAGAAAATTGAAGGGGCTAATTAAGACAGATGTTGATTTAATTCACTTAGTCCAAGAGCAAGATGAGCCTACGGTGTATGTTATACAGAAGAATATTCAAGAAATTCCAACAACAAGTGAAGTTCCTCCATTTGTACATACACATGATTCGGATCACGAATTGGATGAGTCGTCTGCTAAAGAGGATGAAGATGATGATGATAACTATGAGAGTGAATTACGGCGCACTCAAATTTCTAAGTTCTGTGAATGGATTCGTGAGCCATGGAATCTTGATGAGTTTGTGTCTATTCTGGAGCATAGCGGTCCTCACAGCATGTCATCTCAAACTGTTGCTTCTTATGAAGAAGGTCTCACTATAGAGGGTCTACCTGTCGCTCGTTGGATGATCTCTGTGGGCCATACTAATGACGACAACCCAATCTTAACGATGATCAGGATGAGTTGGACAGTGAGGACCTTGCGGTTGGGAATACATTCTTGAAGAAGGATGATGTGCTAATTGCTGTGTAAAACTGGCACATGCAGCGGCAAGTGGAGTATTATGTTTCACGTTCGACTAAGAGCTAACTGGAATTCATTTGTAAGAGAAAATATATATGTGCCTTTAGATTATATGCAAAAGAAAAGGACGAATTATGGAGAGTGCAAAAATTTGAGGATACTCATACGTGTTGGCTTGACTTGACACGTAATGCGCCGAGAAAAATGTCTTCAAAGGTGATGGCTGACTATTTTTCAAAGAAGATACGGTACGAGGGTGTTGTGTTGAAGCTTAGAGCAATGATTGCCGAGTTGTTAAGAGAGTATGGTATTGAGGTTGAGTACGGTGTTGCTCTACTTACCAGCAATCTTGCTATAGAGATGGTTTACGAGGGCAATGATAAGTCTTTTGAGATGCTTCCTACATATCTATACACATTGAGGGCAAACAATCCTAGTACCGTCTATGAGATCCACAGGACGAGCGATCATCGTTTCAAGTTCATGTTTGTCGCACTTGGAGTTTGCATATCGGCATTCAGACAGTATATGTGGCCAGTTGTTGTTGTTGATGGTACGCACCTGAAAGAGAAAAGTAAGGGTGTTCTGTTTGTCGCCGTCACAAAGGATGGTAACGAGAGGTGTTTCCCACTAGCTGTTGGTGTGGGTTCTGTTGAGAATGACGAGTCATGGACATGGTTTTTGCAGCGTTTCAGAATGAGATTTGGAACTCGAGATGATTTGGTGATTATTTCAGACCAACATCAAAGTATCAAGAATGTTGTTGCCAGAGTGTACCCAGAGGCCCACCACGGGTTTTGCTATTACCACATAGCAAAGAATCATGCGAGACACGGTAAGCATCTCATTGTTGCGTTCAAGAAAGCTGCATATGCATACAGACAAGAGAGTTTTCTCAAGCATATGTCAATGATTGCGAGGAATGAAACTGCGTACGCGAGCCTACTTAGTATAGGTGTTGATCATTAGGCCCGATCTCAATCTCCCAAGCGTCGTTACACTTTCATGACCTCTAATGTGGCTGAATCTTCCAATGCACGCTTGCTATGGGCTAGGAGGTTTCCCATATGTTCACTGATTGAGGTCGTCAGGAGCGTGACCAAGAGATGGTTTGATAAGAGACAGGAACTGGCAGTATCTAGGGATCATGTGATCACAGAAGGGGCGTACAAAAACTGTCCAAACAAGGTGAGAAGGGACGTCACTTTGTGTCTCGTCAAACCACTGCATATACTTATACGGTACCTCTAAAGATAATTTAAATGTGTCATTTATACTTATATTATCTATAGTTATTACTAATATCTTTTAACTATATGCTTACATGAGTGCTGGACATAACATGTATGATTATGTTGAGTACTATTACAAATAGGTCAACATGTGTCTTACATACCATGAACGTGTCTATTCCGTACCAAACAATGATAAATGGACTATTCTATTCCAGCAAGCCTCCTTCACACTCCTCCCTCCTATAGCGGTTCGCCAACCTGGACGACCAAAAAAAGGGTGGTACCGTTCATCAATGAAAGGTTCAAGCTCCAGGACCAGAAGACAACAAGTATGTTCAAGATGTGGAGACAAGTCAAAGTGTACAACCCCACATGCTATTGGATCCTCGGAGGCAAATGCAACCCAAGGATAACGTCAACCCAGAAGATGCGGGATTTGTGGAGAAATTGGCCACTCCAGAAGAACTTACCCTTTGAGAGCTGATGAAAGTTAATTTGAATTTCATGTAATGTAAGTTTGTATTCGTTATTCCGCACTTCTTAGATTGTTATGTTTTATTTAGTTTATGTTCGATGTTATTCGGATTATGTTTGTATTTCTCATTTTATCTATTTTAATTGAAGTTATCTGCCAACACAATTCTAAATAATATTCAATCTAGCTCCATATAATATTCCAAACGATTATGTCTTACATTCCCAAAATAAATAAACTATGACATATCATGACAGAATTGATAAAGTCTAATAGCACAAACATGTTGATATGTCTGGACCCACTCTGTAGACGAATACAATGGCATCGGCTTGGCGGAGATAAGGCGATCAACCTGCATGAGCGCAAAAGGACCACAACTGACACCATCAGTCTGTTTGTACTGATACCGCAGGTCAGCACGCTCGTACCACAGCTTTTGGTCTATCATGTGTCGACGATGATGCCCTCAGTAGCCGCTGGCTTGCAACAGTGGTAGGAGCATGTGCATCAATGGCCACAGCTGACGGGCACAGTAGTGATACGTGAAATCGTCAGCCGGATTATTCATCACGTGGTACAGTGAGTTATATAGCCAGACCTTCAAGTGGCGGAGATCGATGTGCACAATAACCCAATGCCCACCTACGAGACAACACGTGATGACTTAAAAAGGGAAAACATAATTGGTGTAAAAAATTAAAGTATTCTATAATATGTCGTACATTTACTCGGGTATTCAAATAAGCACCGAATTACTTATGCGGTCAGCATTCCACCACAGACGAGAGAATGTCGTAGTGCCTTGTATAGTGTGTATCAAATCCTCATTCCACTTCCAGTCTTGCTAGTAGTATGTATGATAGTAATCTTTATTTCCCTCTAGGCCTTCTGGATGGCATTTCTTCCACTCATCCTCTAATCGATACTACAATCACACATATTAGTTTTTAAAAATGATAAACACCTTGAGACAATTTAGGAATACTAGCAGAAACACTTACCCAGAAGGTTGACTGTACAATGACTGTATTCTCAGCATCTTTTCTAGCCCTCAGATGACGCCTTTCCATAATTTGCGCTGGAGTGTCCACAGTAACAAGTCCATTTTAGCCATCTCGAGCTGGTATCCAATGTTCTCTATACGGTTGAACCATATAATATCCAATTGCAAACCCTAAGCCCCTCCAACCTTTATCTTTGCATCAGGACCCTTGGCTTGAAAGGCTTCATAAGCTAGTTCTGTATGCTTGAAGAGACTCAAGGTGCCATCTCCGGATGATCTTGACCTACGTGTAGGCCTAGAAGAAGTACTAGCCCGAGAAGAAATATGGTGCGTCGTTTTTCACCAAAAATAATCCAACACGCAGTTGGTATGCCCACACTACCCAGAATAGTGGCAAGCAAGATCGTCTCCCAAAGGACCGGCGAGAATTATCCAACACTTCAGTCTGCAGTAACCAAACTTCCCACTGAATATCTTGATTATAATGTAAAAAATGAAAATAAAAGCAATTAAACAGAGAGTAGATTTCTTCACAGATTAAAAAGGTATTCCGACTTCCAATTAACTCCACCCTAGCTTAATTATTCCAATTAAATGACATGCTCAACAGGCTCAATTCTCACGTTTAGGGGCTCATCAAGTTTTTTTTTTGATCAAGTTCCACATTTCGTCATCCAAAAATACATACGAGCAATAGCATAATTCAATCACAAGAGAATCAATCAAACAAACCAAGTCAATCCATGTTATAACCCCCTCCTTCTCATGTAATCCAGTCTCAAGTAGCCAATGACTTGACAAAAAACAACAAACACACGAACATAAGAATTTTTTTTTACTTGCAAAAACCAGTAAAATAATAACTCTCCCCCCCATACTTAGACAACACAGTGTCCTCACTGTGCAGAAAAGGGGAGTAACACAAATCAAAACAGGAAAGTATAAAGCAAAACAAACTAAGTAGAGAGGGTAGAACGAGCAAACTGTGACAATTATGGAGAGCGGGAGACATGGATGATAGTCTGCTCAATTCGGCTCGCCTAGCTCAGCGTATGTTGATAAAAAAAAACTCTGTAAGCTCGGTAAGGGTAGGAGCAGCGTTGGAAAAAAAAGAACCTGCACTAGAAGGCTGCACTAAAACTTTTTTTTTGAACAATAATAATAAAAAAACAGAAAGTAAATAAATGCTCGGGTTGCCTCCTGAGAAGCGCCCTTATTTAACGTCCAAGACTCGATGTAGGGAGGCACGATCAAGAGACAATTTTGGGGATAGCAGATCTACCTCTGTTGAAAGTAGTCATCTCCATCCCCACACCTTTATGCTTCTTCAAAAGTCTGACCAACCTTGCTTCTTGCCCCTTCAACTCCAGTACGAGGGCCTTCACATGAGATGGTAACATCGGTTTTGAGTTGGTCGGTAAGGGCATACGGCCCGTCAGATTCCAAGTTGGAAATTCATTGGTGGGGTACAACCGCATGATGACATCTCGAATCTCCTCGTCTTCATCTGTTATTGAAGCAGTTTCAGTCAGCCCACCAAAGAGTACCTTCTTGAACAGCTTGAGGATCTCCTTTTCATCATCCTCTTTCTTATTTCGAGCTAACCTGGATGGAAAAGGTGCTGCAACTAGAGGGTTAGAAACTTTTGATCCAACATTTACTTGAGAGGGAAAAGACATAGTAGGTTGTTCATTCCTTTCGCCAGATTCTTTTTTCGGCCCTTCAGTATGCCCTTCCGGCTCCTTTTCTTTCTTCTTAGCCTTCAACTCGGCTAACTCCTTCGCACTTCTCAAAGTGACAGTGCAAACATGCGCTTTTGGATTCATTTCAATTTGAGATGGGAGTTTTCCCTAATTCGCTTGCATCTTGTGGATTTGAGTGGCAAGTTGGGTGATCTGTGTGCCCATACTCCCTAGAGTGGCTTGCGTCTCTTGTTGGAAGGCGTTCTGGCTCTGTGCTAAACTGTTCACGAGTGCACTGCTGTGCTCCAGACATTTCATAATTTTACTCATGCTCAGTGCAGCACGATCGGTATGGGCATACTGCCCACCCTGCAGCTGCCTCGGAGGCAAAACTCCCGGCATCTTCTGATCTGGTTGCCACCAGCCGAAATTAGGATGGTCTCTCCAGCCTGGGTTGTATGTATTTAAGTACAGGTCATAATTCCTCCATCTCAAGGCATCTTTTTGCGCATCACCGGACCCATAGCATGCTTGCTCGGTTGGAGAATCTTGCACGGTAGGACAAGCATCAGTGAAATGGCCATTCTCCGAGCAGATTCCATAGTGGATATTTTGAGCTTGTGCCATAGCTAGACTTCGAACCAGAGAAGCATCGATCTTTTCATTAACACCGGAGCTCTCAACTCACTCAATCCTCTTCATAGGTCTATACCAGTCATCATCCTCTTCTTCATATTGTTGACCTCCAGAGACCATGTTGATGATGAGTTGTTTTGCCTCGGCCAGTGTCTTGTTGGTCAGAGAACCTCCGCTAGCAGCATCAACAATCTTCCTGTCAAAGGTTGACATACCACAGTAAAAGTAGTTAGTGAGCAATTGATATTCAGAGAAACCGTGGTCTAGACATTTGCGGCACAACTGTTGGAATCTCTCCCAGTAATCGGCCATGCTCTCATTTTGCTTCTGCTAAATGCTGCTGATCGCCATCCTTAAGTTTGCAGCTCTTGATTCAGGAAAGAACTTGCATAGGAATTGTTCCTCCAACTCATTCCAAGTGGAAATAGAGCTCGATGGGAGATCAAACAACCAATCTCTAGCCTTGCCCTGCAAAGTATGAGAAAAAGTCAGTAATCTCAAATTATCAGCAGAGAAGCCTTGAGGGCGTAGAATAGAGCAAACTAAATCAAATTCGGCAAGGTGCTTGTGTGCACTCTCTCTAGGTAGATCGCCGAACTTGGGTAAAACTTGAATAAAGCCATGCCATATTTCAGAATTATTTGCAATCGGAGGTAGCACGATGTAAATGGGTCGATTATTTCTGTGGCGACTTAACTCTCTGATTGGCGGGTCAGGTCCAACAACATTTGCGAGAGCTTGATTTCCATTGTTGGCCATGTTTTCCTCGAACAATTGATCAAGATCAAATGTTCCCGAATCAAATGTGGAAGCCTCCTTAGACTTCCGGGCAGCTTTCCTCAACTTATGGTAAGTTCTCTCTGGCTCTGGATCAAAAACTAACTTTCCTTTTTGTGAGGATCGAGTCATGCACTGTAAAAACAAAACAAAACAAAGAAAAATAGCAAACTGAAAATATTAGAATAATCACTGCTTAAAAACCGATCCCCGGCAACGTCGCCAAAATTTGGTGCGTCGTTTTTCACCAAAAATAATCCAACACGCAGTCGGTATGCCCACACTACCCAGAATAGTGGCAAGCAAGATCGTCTCCCAAAGGACCGGCGAGAATTATCCAACACTTCAGTCTGCAGTAACCAAACTTCCCACTGAATATCTTGATTATAATGTAAAAAATGAAAATAAAAGCAATTAAACAGAGAGTAGATTTCTTCACAGATTAAAAAGGTATTCTGGCTTCCAATTAACTCCACCCTAGCTTAATTATTCCGATCATTGACGCAATAATAACTTCAACTAATGAATGCAAACCAGTTATAGCCACCGAAGACACTTCTAACGCGGCCTAATTTCTCCTTAGCTTCTCGATAATTAGGAAGACACTTCACTAATTATTTTCCTAATCGACTGACAACCGTAAGAGACACTCTATAGATTTAATGAGCCGACATCTTTATGCACTAGAGAAACCCGATTCAAAACCAACAGACTCTGACACAGGACTATCGAATTAAGACTGATCTTCTCTCGATTCTGAAGAATCGTTGTACCACTAATTAAACCTAAACCACAATTATGGATGGCCAATTTAATTGGCTACTAATTAATTCCGATCTACTAAATATGTGCACCTACCTAGCAGAGTCGAAACAATTAACAACTTTAAACACAGAGAATCACAGATGCATTCATATAATTAAAGTATAAGAACAAATTAGATCTCACAGAATAAATACGCTAGGGATTCGTTAATCTTCACTGGAATAGAACACGCTTAGCTTGAATTCATAATTGGATTGGCACCTCAGAAATTAATTGATAGAGAGAACGATGAAGAAAGGAATAAAGAATGAAATTGAATTCTGAAATCTGCAGAGAAAAATCCGTTTCTAGCGTCTCTTAGTGTCTGGAATTAATCTATACTGCAATGGATAGAGTCCTACTCTATCTAGAAGTCTTTTTATCCAAATCCTTAATTAATTAATTAAAAAGCATCCTAATCCTAATCCAACTAGGAAAATAATAAAAATAAAGTCCAAAAGTAATAAAAAAAGATGTAATTTTCGTCCATGGCCCACAGCTAGTGCATATCCACTATCTCCAGCCCAAATACTCGCATAATCCATCAGTCGGTATGACCATACCGACTGGTTCCATACTCTCCAGCTTTTCTTCAATCCAATTGCGTCAAAACCCTTCAAAACAATGTCATTATCTCCACTTCCATGTCAACCACCTGAAATTAACCACAAGACACAAATTCTCCCACAAAACTTGACCATGGGGTGAGTAACACTGCAGAAACATACCAAAAACGACCCAAAATATATACGAAATAACAACCTAATCAAAATACTAGGCCGAGCTGAACTGTTCTGTGATTCCAGGTCCTAACTAGAAGAATTAATCTGGTATTCATCATCTGCCTCTGGTTCCACATGTGCAGAGGTTATCCCTACCTCCTCAACCTGCATTAAAGTTAGTTAGTATATGATATATGATGTTTCAAATCATTTAACATAATTTAAAAGACAAAAGACTCACATGATGTGGAATGACATCCTCCTGGCCATGAATAGTCTGTCTCCTCTCAATCTGCTCAGGAGCCAACTCTATCTCGTGAGACCGGCTGCGACTCTTCTCCACCTACGATAACTTCACTCAGTCAATGACGCAAAAAAATTAAAATTAATAAACTAACAATTAAAGATACCCACCATCTTCTTAGGGCTCAGCTCCGATCTGCGATTGTGACTGTGGCTGTGACTCCTCCGATTATGTCACCTAGACATTACATCAAACTTTTCGATCATCTCTGTCATGAAGTCTTTAAATCGAGTGAACAGTGTCTCATCGTGTTCATTCGTCTTCTGTATTCTCTTTTTTAGCTCAACTATGAAGTGACTAGACGTCTCGCGTGCAGACTCTTGTGCTGCCTCTTGAGCTATCTCTTGCGATTCGAGTGCAGTCTCCTGTGCTGCCTCCCGAGCTATCTCTCGATACCTATCCACGTGGCGATAGCAAACATGTCCTTCATTCATACTAGATGATGATGTGGATGCCCTGACCCGTTTTCCACGATGCTGGCCACTAGTAGGGCATGTGACAGTATCCACTGCACCAGTCTCTCCACAAGTATGAGGTAAGCAACCTGCGGACCTCCTCGATGTAGACCGAGTAGCAGATGTAATAGGAGTCGGTCCTGTAGGAGGGATAGGCGCTCTGGGAGGTGTTATTGCTCTAGACGAGTTGACCCCTCTAGGAGGAGTCACTGCTCTAGGAGGAGTCACTGCTCTAGACTGTGTAACCTTACGTGGTCGCTTTGACACCTGTAATTTCACCACATAAGACACGCCCATAGAATTCTCAAACTGCGTGCTTCTGAAATAGGGTAAATCATCATCATTCTCGGTCGGCTGTAAAAATGTATGACACAGAAGCTGCCAAAATATTATAGGGTTAGTTAGTACTAAAGCGAATAAAATATTTGATTTCAAGTTGAATTAAATAATCATACATACCTCTCCCTCAGTGAATAATGCGTCTAGACGAACCGCTTTATCTTTGAACCTCCACTTCAAACACCTCGGTATTGCAATATCGGACACTAGAATGGCACAGTGCCATCCCACATGAGGTATAGCCTCATAAGCCCATATCTATAAAATATCATGTTTGTTAGTTCAGTATGAAATACTTAGAAAGTCTAATTTAGAAGCACAATTGAGACAGTACCTGCAATGCCCAGACAGACCCGTAGAAATGGTAAATCTTCATCTTTACCGTCAATTCAACTGGAATGAGACTAATGTAATGCAATAAGGCACCGAATGAATAGAAACCCCATGGGAAAAACTTCCATCGCTGTGTATCCTCCACCAAAACCCACACCCAATCATCTATGCAACGCGGCAGGTCATATCCGAACACCATACCGTACAAGAACAACACATTGGCCACCTTCAAATAATCAGAAGCATCATCTCCCAGCATATAGTGTGTAAACCTATGATGCAAATCATGTATCGAGATAGGTACACAACTTAACGCCTGACTATAAAAGCTATCTCGAGGAATGCGGTGCTCTACATATGAATCAAAATCAGATCCACCGAACATCAACCCCATCACTAGTGCATACTCAACGGGGGAAAATCTAATGTTGGTTCCTCCAATATGGAACCAAACCTCATGCTCTACATCACCATCTAGTGCAATCTCCCGTGCCATGACTGCGTGTAACGCTGTATTGCAACTAGTTCCTCCAACAAAGTTCATTAGTGCTCCAAAAGGTCCATCCCTAAACTCTCGAACCATATCAACACCAGTATGCGCTACAGTCTGTAGTATATCTACAATGATAGACGCATAATTCTTCCAGTATAAATTAATCGAGCATGATACGTCCTGTATAGCCTCTCTCTTCCACACCCAGTGACACTAATATTTGCAAACGAAAAATTAATAAATAATAAATAAATAAAAGTAATACATTAACTTAATTACCTAAATTAATTATAATAACTAAAAATTACCAAATTAATTAATATATAAACACAACAATTAATTAGGATTGTCAAGATTGTTTGTAACAAAATTGTTTAACTATTTTTAATTTCTTTAATTAAAATTCATTTTCTGATTTTTGTGAAAATTAATTAGGAATGTCAAGATTATTTTCTTATATACTAAGGATAACAAACACGTCCTTCACTAATTATGAATTAATTACTTTGGAAATTTATTATGTTCTTCAATCACAATTTTATTATTTTTGAATATAGAAATACAATTGCAACGTCGTACATGTTGATTTTTAAATACAATTATTTAATATTATGAATTAGTTCTTCAATTATTAATTAATCCATATTTAAATTTAATATGTTCTTCAATTAGAATTTAATTAGTTTTTAATGGCTATACAAATTTCTTTAACAATTTTTTAAATTCATAACATAATCATTCTTGTTGTGTTTTTGCATAAATTATTTTTTGATTTTATTCGAATAAAGATAAAACTAATTAAATAGGATTTAATTAGTTTTTTCTTCGATTAGGATTTCAACGTACAAATTGAACTAATTACAATTTAATTATTTTTCAATTATGATATAACTACTTTTTGAATTAACTTTCATATTTAATCTTTCAAATAATTTTCAATCGATACTTAATATTTATTAATTAGGTTTTTAATTTAAGCTTAGCGTGTGAGAGGTTGAGTTAAAATGTTTCATTAAATTTTTAAATTCTCTTAAATTGGTGAAGATTTATTTCTTAAATTGCTTGTTCACGGGCTAAATTAAGAGTTGCATGGACGTCAAAACAATTACAATTTTGAACGTATTATTTTCAGAATTGAAATATTCTCACTTGGTAACTAAAAATGAATAATATGGCTATCTATATACTGATGTTAAATGGAACAAATTTCAGAAATTGTTATTGTTATTGCTTATTTCTACACGGTGAAAAAATTACAATTACAATTTTCATAAATTGTATAAATTAATTCACATAACTCATGAAGAAGATTTGAATAGAATTCACCATATACAAAACTAAAAAAATTACATACACAAAGACATACCAAATGCATACCAAAAAGAAAAAAAAGGTTTGAGCATCGTGTAGTACACGGTGGACGACCGTGTAGTGCACGGTGCTAGACCCAGTTTTTTTCTTCTTTCATCAACAACTTCAGAGCGTCATATTTGCAAAAAACCAGAGTCGTCCAACGAGATTCAAGAAATTTTTGGAAGATAATATATGTTCTTACTTCTTCCTCAAATCATTACTAAACTAAATAGAGAAAATGTGTTCTTACTCGAATCATTAAATTGGAAGTTTCAAAAATGAATATATGGCATAACAAACTCAGAATCTGAGTTATACACAGGCAAAATCCAACCCAATTCACAATCCAAAATTCCAAATACAAATATACATCAATTAACTAATTAATTGAACAAATTAAAGTAATTAGCAAGATATTAGAGAATTTACGTGTTCATCCATTTTTCCGAGCAACGAAAGGGTTAGGGCGTGGCGGTGAATCTGCACAGCGGCGGCTTGGCGGTGACGGATATGCACAGGTCGGCGGCACGACAACAGACCTTCACAGTGGCGGCAACGTCGGCTCAGTGTCGTCGGAGACGCGGCAACGTCGGCACAGCATCTCCGTCGTCGGGGGTGCGACAACGGTCGTGTACAAATTTGAAGCGGCCGTGTAGAATTTTGGGAGTATTTTTTGGGAGCAAGGCCGTGTAGAATCATAGATGGAAAAGGTGTGTAGAATTTTTGGGGGAGCTGTGTAGAATTTCTGGGAAGAGAAAGGTCGTGTAGAATTTTTTGGAGGAGCCGTGTAAAATTTATCTAGTTTACAATTCAGCCGTGTAATTATTTCTTGCGTACAATATTTTTTAGATTCTCGGTACCGGGCCTACAATTTAGTAAGGGTAACATGGGTACCGAAAATTTGTTTGGTTAGAAAAGAATAGTTTGTAATGTTTGGTTAGAAAAGAATTTTACAAGTTGAATTTGGCTAGAAACATATATTCACACAAAAGAAATGCATAAATATATCCAAATAGTTTCAAAACCCTCAATACAAAATAATATAGCATAACATAGTACAATCCAATGACTAATTTTTTTTTTAAAAAAAAGATAAAAACAAGAAAAGAAACTCGATACAATCCGAAAGTTGGGCCTTGACTCCAATCTTGCTTTCACTCTTCTCATCTTTATTCCATCTTCCAACCCTTACTCTTTATTCACTCTAGCTACGTAGAAACCCTAGCTGGTATGTTGTCCGGTATTTTATTTCACCTAAAATACTACTCGTAAGAGAACGATGTAATTTATAGCAAAATAATGGTGAGCAATGTTATATCCACGGATATTGGCTATGTACCTTTACTAAGTACCCAATTATATTGTCCTACTTTATCTAGAGAACTGAATTAAAATTTTAGATTTTTAATTAGTTAACTAAATGTTGTAGATTAAATAACTAAACCAAACAAAGAAACTGGATAAACAGATGAGGAGATGGATCCTAGAGTGTTGCTGTTAAATGGATTTCACAATTCTAGACAATTTATTCAACTAATTTAATTCTAAATCTTGTATGAAAATCACTAATATAATCACAATCTCTCTCTCAAGTAAGTTATGAAAGTAGATTAGATTATAATTCTTATTTCTCGATTTTGAATTATTATCTAACTCCAATTAGCACCTAAGATCTATTTTTCTCACGACACCTATCAATCTCTCGATCTAGCAGACTCGTATGTGCAATCCTAATCCATTAATATATTAACCTCTCTTGAGTGAATAATAAATTAACTAAACAAACGTAAATGATGGTTAATTCATTCACAGAAGACAACAATAATCAAGGATGCATAAACAAGAAATAAAACAGATTAATAAATTACTTCAAATCATAAATTCATAAACATCCAACAACCCTAGGATCTCTAATAATTTGGCTACGTATATGGTGTTCAAAATTAAATGATAATAAATACGAATAAATAGTTAATATAATAATCCCAAATGAATAGAGCATAAATAAACCTAGTCTAAATGATGCTTCTTCAATCTCTACGATCTCTTCTTTGTCTTTTCCACTGCATTCTCCGCTCTCTCTACAGGGTAAAAGTTCTCCTAATTTTGTGCATATCAAACCCTTATATAGTGGAGGAAGTTCAAACTCAAGAATGAAAGAAAATCCGGTCTAGGAAGGAAACTCTCCAAAAGTAGCCGAAAGGAGCATGGGCCGTGCTTAAAATAAAAAAACTCACTGTGTTGAAAAAAAAAAACAAAGCACGGACCATGCTCCCCTCTTCGTCACCTGACACATTTCACCGTTTTGCTCCGTTCTCGCTCGTTTCTCATCTAATTTACTTAATTCTTTTTGCAACGCACTCCTAACTTGATTATATATCTTCTTAGGCACTTATCAAGCTTAATTTTATCTTATAAAAACATTTAGCCATAAATTCCTTCAAAATGAGAAAAAACGTGACACTGCACAAAATATGAAAAATTATACGCAACTTGTCCATTTATGCATGCAATGCACATGAACTACCATCCAACCAGACCTCAAAATGCATGAAAACCATGAAGATCAAGAGTATATCATGTGGGTTGATACGTGGTTAGGATTTTGAGGTGTAGGATGAAAGGATTTTGTGTTGTATGGAATATGGTGTGTTCTCTTTTTTCAATTTCGTCCTAGGGGGCATTTTAAAGAGGAATAACTGAATAACGATATAAAAAAGAATAATCTGAAAATGTGTGCATGAGGTACAATCACATTTGTTCATGCTCATGGGTCACGGGTGAAGGACGAAAAAAGGCCAAGTGATACCCGACCAAGGCCTTGTTCCCAAATGTAACACAGGCTTGCTCCCAAGTGTAACACTTTTTATGTTTTGAGTTCTACATATAGAACTTCAATCCACTAATATCTTAAGATATGTTTTCTAGGCATTATAATAAATATACCCATGATACTCTAATATTGTGTTTACTTGCAAAATCAAAGTCGACAAATAGGGAAGCGCCCAACATCTGCTAATCATTAATGTGTAATTATGCATCAAACCTTAAGAGTGTGATATGTAATACAAAAGATAATTACTAAAAATATAAGACTAAAATATCCTTACATAAATTAATTATAGAACACTCACATGATGTGGTAATTAACTAATTAAATGAGAATTTTAATACATCTAGCCAAACAATAGATTATTATTATTATTATTATTATTATTATTATTATTATTATTATTATTATTATTATTATTATTATTATTATTATTATTATTATATAGTGCATATATTTCAATACACCAAATCACATAATATTGATATTTTATATGATAAAAGACATCACAGTCAAATATACCAAATCTTATACCACAATGTCTAGCGAACTAGCCCTATATATGTATACTTGTTCTACATGAGTTGTTGATAATGTTTTGGTTCCAACCTTGGCAATGCATGAACAATCAATGGGTTGGCCAATAACAAGTCATCACTTGACTCGGATAAATCAATGGCTGGCATCAGTGGCGGATTCATGAATATTTTTTTGGGGGAGCGGAATGTTGCGTGACGGAGTGACCGTTGCTCATTTTATCGGATTCAATTATAGTGGCTACAAGGAAAAATTAAATATTTATATAGTATTTTTATTTCATTTAATTAGAGACCGTATTAAGAAAAATACCGTTTGGATATTAAATTTCCTTGTAACAGTATCACGAAGAACTAAAATTCGAGTATAGTATTTTGAAATTAAATATTTATATAATATTATTATTTCATTTAATTAGATACTATATTAAGAAAAATACGGCTTGAATGTTAAATTTCCCTTGTAACAGGATCACGAAAAACTAAAATTCGAGTGTAGCATTATAAAATATGTCAAAAACCTAAAAATGAAAGAAAAAAAATAAGTACCTGGGTGTAACACCCAAATTATATAATTTAAAATGTTACTCTTTCTATTCTTTAAAGCGGAAAGCTATTAACAAAAATAGCAGTTCGAATAATTAATTTTTTTTTAAATATTAACCTTACTAGAAATTCTAAGAAGAAAATAGAACCATATATTTCAAAAATATATGTACTTAGATCAAAATACCTGCATTTCATAAACACCAAGTTCATTTCAAAAAGGAACTCACAAGTTCTAAAATATAAAATTCACACTCCTAATATTAATAAAACCATATTAGCAAACCACTAGCTTAGATTAGTTCAAAAACACTAGCGACGCGCATAATATCAAGTTCAAAATAGTAAACTCTAAACAAAAAGCCCAAGAATTTCAGGTCAAGTAATCAAAATGTCTTGAGCATGCCCACCCTATTTCCTTCACGCGGCTCCAAGCTCACTGACCTGAAAATATTTAAAAATGTGGGGTGAGCACTCTTAAAACGTACTCAGTGGTGGGGTTCATGAGCATTTCTTACTATTTATCCAGCTGAATTTAAATCGCAGGAATAATGGATTTAGAGTACTCTTCTTCTGATTCTAGAATACATCTTGAACTATGCATAGGACATATTCTGGTGCGTACAAAATGCTTCTGTGCGTATGAAACGCTATTCTGATCTAATGCGTATAAAACGCTATCCATATTCCATCCACGATAATTCAAGTTGGATTAAAAACATTTCTGTCTGAAAAAGCATATATCATATACTTTTATTTCAAAGATAATAAATTTACCCACCTAATAATAGAGAGCAGGTAAAATCAAGTAGAGAATCATACAGACGAGGGTCCTAATTGCGCCGCACCTAGTATCAAAATAATATCATTAAACTATTTAGTCTAATTCTAGTTTTTAAATAAAATCTAAAAATCAAAGATCATAAGACTAAATAATTAATTTATAAAGTTCTTCAACCTTTTGACGTCATTTTACATTTTAAAAGAAAGCAAATGGGTTCCAAAATAAGTTATTTTTAGTTAAATCCTCCGCTTACTTATCAAGATATACGACTAAAATTAGAAACAAATTCCTAAAAGTGAAAATAAAACCAAATCCTTAATTCTCACTCTCTCCTCCACCTTTACTTCTTCTCTACCAACACCTTAAATATAAGAATTCGATTAAAATGAATTGGATCAATAGGATTTCAAGCTACCAAATTTATATCCATGGTAATTATTCAGCAAGAAAATGACTATCATTATTATAAACTTCTCGAGAACAATAATATTATATATGAAATCCTATCACAAGTATATATTAGATCTTAGTTCTATACTTGAGCAAAAGCTCACGATTTAATAAATCAGTTATATTTGTTAAAGAATATGTTTTAAAATTTAGTGTAATCACAAAATCATCTATATATGCTATTGTAATAGAAACCCTATCTTCCCAAAATCTGTAAATTTGATTTATTTTAAATACTATATTTAATTAGTAATTAATTAAAGTATTGAATTTAATATTTTAGTTAATTACCATGCAGGGGAATCATGAATCATGTTATTATAACCATATATAATTCATAAACATATTGCTCTTGTATGTAATAATCGTGATATATAATTAAATGATTATAATAGAAAGATAATTAACTTACCTCAATGATACAATAGTTGATGAAAATTTTAGGAAAGTCAAGTTCTTAGATTAGGCTATAGAAGGGAAACATGCAATGTAAGAGAATATACGAAAGTGGTTTTTCATCCCAACTCTATTAATATAACAAAAATTATTATATATTTTTTTTAATTATCCTTTAAACCTTACTCATCACTTCTACAAATCCCTCCTTGTGACACATCACCCTCTTAAACTCTCCTTATGACACGTATAGGAGGGAAAAAAAAAGAAAGAGAACAAATGCAATCCAATCCATTTATATGCAAAATTTTTATTTATTTACTTTATTATTTTATTATATTATCAATCATCATTAAACTTTGTTTAATCTAAATTTCGCCCACTAAGAATTATAAATTATACAATTGTATTCACTGTAGATTCAATACTTGCTTTATTCAAAATCTTAAATTTTATTTTGTATATTGAACATTAATCTTTACTAGGGGCGCAATGTCGGATTCCATCAAGTCCATCTAATTTTATCGAGCATTACCACATAATTAAATCTCAAATTTAAAGCAATTAAATAATTAAATAGTTTAAATCACGTAGAAGTGGGTTGTTACACTGGACATTCTTATTGAGGTCTACTTTTTTCTTTGTATCTGCACAAGTTGGACCTTATAATTTCAAATGGATAAATTTATATCTGAACCCAGTCCAATCAAATTAATAGGTCAAGTCTCGTATACATCACCCCAAATCCAATAAGACACATATATCTATCTGATGGGTCGGGGTCAACGCGGGTCAATCCGCAAAAAAAAACAAACTGCTACACTAAAAAGTATCACTTGAATCATTAAAAAGTAATCAGTTTGCTACTTATCTTATATGAGTTTATGTAGTTAAAATTGTGATTTTTTATATTCCAATTAATGTTTAGAGTTTAGGAGTTTAAATTTTTTAGGGTTCATGGTTTTTTTAGGGTTTTTTAGATTTTTAGGGGTTTATGTTGTGTTTTAGGGTTCATGTTTTTTTAGGTTTATAAATCTCAATTAAGGGTTATATTTATTTCAAAAAAATTAAATCCATACACTTTTATTTTAGGGTTGACTAATTCCATTTAGGGTATATATTTATTTTAAAAAAATTAAATCCATACACTTTTATTTTAGGGTTGACTAATTCCATTTAGGGTATATATTTATTTCAAATTTTTTTTTCATTTTTAATTACTATTTATATATATTTTGAAAAAATTAAATTAATTATCGAGCGTCATGCACTAGCACACGTGTTAGCGTCAGGCAAGTGCATTGCGCAAGTTGCCAAATTAAAAAAAAAAATCATTCACTTTAATTTTATAGTTCATTAAATCAATTTTAGAGTTATATTTATATTTATTTCAAAAAAAAAAAATTAATTAATTTAAAGTTTAGGGTTCACTAATTGTATTTTAGAGTATACAATTTGGGAAGGGGGGCAGAAAAGTTATGATTTTTTATATTCCAATTAATTTTTGGAGTTTAGGAGTTTAGATTTTTTATCGTTCATGGTTTTTTAGGGTGTTTTTTTTTTTGTATTTTTTAGATTTTTTAGGGGTTTATGTTGTGTTTTTAGGGTTCATGTATTTCTTTAGGTTTATAAATCTCAATCAGGGGTTATATTTATTTCAAAAAAATTAAATCCATACACTTTTATTTTAAGGTTCACTAATTCCATTTAGGGTATATGTTTATTTCAAAATTAATTTTTTCATTTTTAATTACTATTTATATATATTTCGAAAAAATTAAATTAATTATCGTGCGTTATGCACTAGCCCACGTGTTAGCGTCGGGCGAGTACATTGCACGGGTCACCAAATTAAAAAAAAATTATTCAATTTAATTTTATGGTTCATTAAATCAATTTTAGGGTTATATTTATATTTATTTCAAAAAAATAAATTAATTCATTTCAAATTTAGGGTTCACTAATTGTATTTTAGAGCATACAATATTGGAGGAAAAAATAAAAAAAATAGAAAAATTGCAAAAAAAAAATAAATTGAAAAAATAATAAAAAATAGCCTACAATTGTTGACTTTTTTTTACTGATATCTGTTATTGGGCCTGAGCCCGTCTGATGGGCCCAAACCCATACACCACATGCACAAGAAATTGTCTCAATTAATTTTTTGATGCTAGGCTACTTATGGACTTTCAAATTTTGAATTTCATCAACGCTTTATAAGTCAAGTATTTTAGATCAAATTGCTCGTGTCCTCCCGTGTTACATTCCGTGCGACATAACTCTTTTTTTTCAATATACCCTAGTTGGAGAAATATGAATCTTAAATAAAATGATTTAATTGAATTAAATCATAATAAATTGAATATATATATATATATATATATATATATATATATATATATATATATATATATATATATAGGGAAGGGTTCAAATGAGAACCCTTCCCCCATGTGGGAATTAGGAACCCATCTAGTCCCTCCATTACTTAGATCTTAATGGTCATAATTCAGTCAAAGTTTGGTTAAATGCAAGGTGACATATTTGTAATTATTTACAACTTTAAGTAAAAGAGGGTATTATGGCAATTCAATAATTCTTATGTTTTGAAATATGATTTTTTCCACTCTCCAACATTCATGATTTTTTTTCTTTGTGCACCTCTCTCTCTCTCTCACTCACTCTCTCTCTCTCTCCACTCTCTCTCTCTCTATTTTTCACCTATTTCCTCTCCCCTCTCTCTGTTTGTTTTTGTAAACCATTTACTAAATACAAATTGAAAAATTATAATAATTTAATAATTTATTAAAATAATAAAATATTATACCTATAAATATATATATGTGGTTAAGAGGATTTTTTATGCAAAAACTCAAAATTGATATTGCCAGTTCAGACACTATTTTGAATTCTTAATGATTTTATTTTTTTGACATTCACATGCACATTTTAAATTTTTAGATTTTTTTATTTGTTTGTAAACGTTATTATTCTTTTTGGATTAAATGCTATTTTTTTTAAAATTATCCTAATTAAACTTTTACCTTATTTCATCTTTTTCATATAATGTTGTTGATTCACGTATTCATCTTTTTAAATTATTTCGTCCAATTCTGATTTAGGTATTTATTTTCATTTCTTCGTCAATGATTCTGTTATTATTATAGTTCGTGCTAAAATGACATATACATCATGCTGGAATGGTTCATAGTCCATGCTAAAATGACATGACTTATACTGATATTGATAATATCATTCAAATTTATTTATGATATGTGATAAATGCTACTGATGTGAGTTACATGTTGGATAAATTTCACAATAAACTGAAAGTCTTCAATTAAATAACAATAACTTTATCCACATATAAACGTAATACTGATATATAACGTCATGCTAAAACATCTAATACACTATGCTAATATAAGAGTAATTTAATGCAAAATTTCATAAACGCAATGTTTTTTTCATATAATATATCAAATTATAATTTTTTTCATACTATTTCATTCAAGATCTCACATGGCTTTGTTTATCCGAAGAAATATGAAGAAAAATATAAAATATTCATTTTTAGGGGTTATTTTATTTTATTTCAAGAATATATTATTTTTTTTCAAAAGGTTTATGACATTCCCTTTGTGGTTATTACATTAATATTAAGGTTTATCAATCTCAATTACTGTTTAGAATATGATGCTAAAATCAAAGAAGTATGAGGCTAAATATATTCCCATTACGGTTTATTGCATCCCCCATTATTATTTATCAAATCATGCTAAAATTAGAAAATTATCAGACCAAAATGAGGGATGTAGCATGCTAAACTTGATGTCACATTCTCATTAGGGTTCATTGTTCTCCATTAGAGTTTATTGCATGACCTGTTACGGTTTATAGTATTAGAATGAGGGATGTATCAGGTTAAAATGAGGGAAGAATAAGGCTAAACTTGATGTCCCGTTACCATGAGTTCATTATTCCCAATTAGAGTTTATGACATTCCCGTTAGGGCTCATTGTTCTCAATTAGGGTTTACAACATTCCCATTAGGGTTTATTATTCCCAAGTAAGGTTTATTATGTAACGACCCGCTTCTACGTGATCTAAATTATTTAAATTATTTTATTGCTTTAAAATCGAGTTTTAATTTATTTAATAATGTTGATGAACTTGAGGTAGTCTGATATTGCGCCACTAGTTTAGAAAAGAAATTTTCGAACTTAATTTGGACTTAGAATTATTATATGAGCTTGTCAAATATTTTAAAACCTATTTCTTATGTTTTTTTAAATAACAATAATTTATTTAAAGATAAATATGAAATTAAAATTAATAATTTCTTTATTCTTAAAATTTATATTATCCTTAAAGTTTATATCCTATAAATTTATATTTATCCTTATTTATCGTTATCTTTTTAAAATCTTATTCCTATCCTAAATTTCCTACCTCTGTTTATACAAAGGATATATCTAATCTACTCAACTAAAAATTCATGTTTCAAAGTAAAATACATAGACTTATACACGAGTCAAATTGGTTGGTTTATTTTTGGCAAAGTTCCTGTAAATTCGTCATTGTTTCGGTAAGATTTTACATTTGAGCTTTCACATCCCCACTATTTGTTGATGAAAAGCTTTACCAAAATTCAAGCATACAATCTCAACATATTTCACTAAATTCCAACAATCAAAACCATTTGATTGTGACTCCGCACAACATAAATCAAACAGAATCAAATTAGCTATTTTCAGAATTCCCAACTCACGTTTTCAACAACCAAAACAGAGACCAAACTATGATCTATTCTTACTGCATATCATGTATGAAAATTCATACACATATTTGTAAAATATTTATGCCAATTACAGTAGCTTATTTAAAAGAATTCAAGATATGTATACTTCCTAATTTTCGTATCACAATTCATAAATCAAAAACTTAAAACTTGCTTCATCACTCAACATCACCCCATACTCATGATTCAAACTTTCCAAATATTTAGAAACTAAATTAAAGAATTTCAAAAATAAATAGAAAATTTAGAAATTAAGACAACAAAAGAAGAGAGGGGAAGTCGCTAGGAAGGGTTGGTGTATGAGTCTTTTTAGTTTTTACTCAGACAAGTCTGAGTTGTAGCTGGGGCTAGGCTCACGATGGAGTCAGAGAGTTAGGGGTTGTCTCGGTCGTTCCATCTGCTCTAATTATCTAATTTATTGAGTCTCGTTGTTGTGTCTGAGCAGCGCAGTCAAGTTGTCGGTGAGTTGCTGTTGTTGCTGAACTCACACCGTGTCGAGGATGAATAGGTGTAGGTCAGATTTGAGTTGAGTCTTATCTGAGTCACGTTTGAGCTCGTCTGGCTCGAGAGGGCTGGTCATTGGTGTGCGGCGGTGACCTCGTCGAAGTTTATCGAGACAGGGGGTTTGAGTTCGCGTTGGGTTTAGGCGTTGGAGTCGTGTAGAAGAAGAGGGAGATGATTTAGAGATTTACTATCAAATTGGGATCTCCATTTTGGTATACAGTCGAGAGAGAGAGAGAGAGAGAGAGAGTTGAATTGAGGGATTTTGATTCCCAATTGAATTTGCCGTGATTTTTAGAGAGAACTAGTACAGTGCCCGCGCGTTGCGCGATGGAAGTAACGCGGGATGTGAGACGTACGTTGCATGGTGGAAACGTATTGTTATTTCCTTGATGCGTTTAAATTAATATTATGTTAAATTTTATGTAATTTTACATAGTTTAGTATTTAAATTGTATAAAATTACTTGTAAGACTATCAAAATTATTAAATGTATACAAAAAATTATTAACACAAATTTTAGATAACATATATATAAAAAGTATTTATATAGTTCTTAACAAATTAAAATTATATTAATTCTCAATTAAATCATACACAATTTATAAGTATATATTATGAAAAATAATACTGAATAATTAAAAAAAATGATGAAATTTACAGATTCTGAAAAACTTCTCTGTACACAACATTTGTAGTGGTGTTTCTATCATTATGATCAACTAAGATCTTCAAGCCACTACGACTTCTAACCCTTGAAACAGTAACGTACAATTGGCCATGAGTGAAAACTGGTTTATGCAACAATAAACCAACATGTGACAACAATTGTCCTTGGCTCTTATTTATTGTCATTGCATATGAGGGCATGAGAGCAAATTGTCTTCTCTGAAACTTAAATGGCAATCTTGGATCAGCAGGCGTAAGAGACATTCTTGGAATAAGTACCATTTGCTGTGCATTTTTGCCAGTGAGAAATCTTGCTTCAAGAATATATTTGCCAAGCCTTGTAATCATCAATCGAGTCCCATTACATAAACCATTTGCATGATCTATGTTTCTCAACAACATAACAGGAGTACCGACTTTCAAAAATAATTCATGATTCGGAATCCCTGAGCATCTTATACTGTTTAAGAATTATGGAGTATGAACTTCTTGTAACAACCCTGTATTGTTTTCTGAGTTGCATGTTGAGTCAGAACTCAAATACAATCTGCAATCATCCTTATTCAAAGAAAGCATGTATTGATTTACAGATTCAACCGCATTTAAAGTTGGAGCAAGTATTGCTCGTTCTTGTAAATAAGTTGTATCTGTAATATCAATACCATATGATGGAAAAGTCCTGTCAACAATTGCTGAAATTGGATCTTCTGACCATTTCAATAAAATGTCATCCGGGATGTCAATATTTACATGTCCATCATTTGAGCCGCCGATTGTACCATCTCCAATACTGGCAATCCAATTTGCAAATTGTTCAACCTCATCAGCTGCATCATTGGGACCCAAATTTGACAATCTCAAATTTTTTATTAATCTCAATACCTTGCAATCTTTCCACAAATAAGAAGAATTTATTGTGGCGTGAACAATATCCTGTCTGCTTATTTTTGGAATAACTGGCAAGATCTGTCGGAAATCTCCTCCGAAAATGATTGTTTTTCCTCCAAAAATTCTATGTGCACTTGATGAATCAGAAACACGCATTATATCTCGAAGTGTTCGATCCAAAGCTTCAAAGCAGTACTTGTGCATCATAGGTGCCTCATCTCAAATTATAAGTTTGCATCTAACAATCAATTCTGCTAGCGGACTTTCTTGGACAATGTTGCAGGTGGAATCCTCATTTGGATTTAAGGGTATCTTAAATCTTGAATGTGTTGTCCGTCCACCTGGTAATAATATAGAAGCAATACCACTTGATGCAACATTTAATACAATTTCTCCTTTTGATCTCAATGCTGCTGATAATGTCTTCCATATAAATGTCTTTCCAGTACCTCCATATCCATACAGAAAAAACATGCCACCTGACTCTGATGATATATCATCCAAAACAATTTGATACACATTATGTTGTTCATCTGTAAGTTTGCTAACAAACACTTTATGATCATTTTCCAATTTGGTTCTGTCATATCTCATTTCATCATTTATCAATCTGTTTTCCTCAGACTGAAAAAAATCAGAACTTGGAAATGGCATACCTTCAAATTCTCGTAAAGTCCTTCCAAAACTCTTCATCAACTTTTCTATTTCTACCAGACAATAACTTTGAATTTGTTCATCGGTCAAGTGCAATTCTGTACATTTATAAGAATATTTAATAATTAAAGTTCAAATATTATGAAAAAATTAAACAAATATTAAAAAAATAAAATTTTAAATACCTGGATGTTGTAGTACTGATCGTTGCTTATATAATATGTCATCAGATAAATATATCCAATAATTATTCCACACAAGTTCTGGACGTCCCATTGAATCAGATGCTAACAGTGTAACAAATAACTTTCTCAAAGATTCAGCAGATGACCAATAGCTTGCTTCGATAATTCCATCAATAAATTCCTTATCATCATCTAACAACCCCAAAGCATAACATGCATATTTGAATTAAGCATACTGAACACCATTAATTTTTATGTTGTCTTCATAACACGAAGGGCCCCGCACTACATTAAGCAAACATCTCAAATAATACATTTCCCCACTGCCTGGAGGAACAAAGAAAATTCTTCCAATTGAGAAATTTTTTTTCCTCGGCACCCCATTCTTTTGTAGCTTTTTTCCAAACAAACCTTGTTGGAAATTGAACATAAGTAAGTTTTCGCGCCTCCGGATACTTCTTATTTATTTCAAACCAAGCTAAAAACATACTTTTATGAACCGTTGGTCTATTGAGGACATCATCAATAGAATCAGAATCTTGAAAGAAAACTGTCTGTTCATTTTCAAGATGAAAACTTAGGCCTTGTTTGGTTTTATTTTCAATTGTAATTTTTAGTTTCTAGTGTTTCCGGCGTGATTTACGAGGTGCATTGGTTTTGTAAATTTGTATTGATTTTTGTGTGGAAAATGAGAATATGTTTGGATGAATGATGTGAATTCCAAATTTTTAATAGGGTTATAGCCTTATAGGATTGAAAATTAAAAACTTGTTTGAATCAAAAATTAAGAAGTAGCAACATGGTGTAATACTATGCACTATAAATGACTTTACATTTTCATTAGAGTTATATATATAACTAACTAATTCAAATAAATGATGGATATTTTAATCTAACTAAATTAATTTATAACTCTGATATTTTCTGCTGATTTTCTAATGCAATCCGGTCATATTTTAAAATCTTAATAGAATATCAATCTTAATTAGCACGCGCACTCAATGGTTTTTAAAATTTGAGAATGCAAACTTTTGAATTTTGATCGAATTTTCTTATGCATAGATATGTAGTCTACATATGTTGCTTACAAAAAATAATAAATTATTCTTTTGGACTACATTATTATTATTATTATTATTATTATTATCATCATCATCATCATCATCATCATCATCATCATCATCATCATCATCATCATCATCATCATCATCATCATCATCATCATCATCATCATCATCATCATCATCATTGCCCAACATGATTTCATTATAATTTAAGTATAAAATAATTTACAATAATTTATTGATTTTGTATTTCAGTTTGATCACTTAAAATAAATAATTACATTTTTTTTATAATTGTCATATAGTTAAAGAAATCAATTATATTGCTAAAAAAGAAATCAATTATAACATGGATTTTACAAAAAAAAGGGAAATAGAAGTACAGACTGATAAATCATCTAGCCAAGTGAGCTATTCATCTACTGCAGTCCACTAAGCAGATTATTACAAGTTTTGGAAGGAATTTTAGATAATGCTCCTTCATATCAGTAGCAGATAATTCCAGTTAACCAAGAAGACCAGTTTATGCATATGGTAATTTAGGGTTCTTAGAAGAGCAACAACTCTAATAAAGGAACTCTCATGCTGCAAAACTGAAATACAAAATCAATAAAGGTGATAAGGCAGACTAATTTGAGTAGCCTTAGAAATGGTTTAGCTAGGCTTAGGAATGAAAAAGGGGAAAGATTTGTCGGGGCGAAAATCGAGCTGCCAAACTTATTCTCAATGGGTTGTACAGTAAAAAGTGGAAATTTTTGTTTGGAAACATAACCAAACAAGACCTTAATCTCTCAACTGGAGGGTATTTGTATTGAATGTGAAATCCAAATATTCTCCATGCAGCCTCACATGGGGAAATATATCTGCAATCATAATACATACTTATCTCATCAATATTTTTCCCACTTTCATCATCTTCAGCACTCTGATAAAATGCTGCAGTGACACGATCGTGACCTTTTTTCACATATTTGAACAGATATTTTATCGATCTTGACTGGTTGCACCATTCAACATTTATATGGGCAACATATTTCATCAAAAGGAATCGATTGTGAGGAACCACGTATCTATTATCCATCAGCATTCCATTCTTCAAAATTGTTCTTCCATTATCTCTACGTCTATATATTGGATATCCATCTTCATCTGTGGTTGTTGTCTCAGTAAAATTTCTTGGAAAATATTTACTGCAACGACCATCTCTCATGCATGGTGAATTTTTTTTCACAACACCACATGGACCATGAATCATGAAATCCTGCACAGCTGTGTAATATTGTAGATCAAGCTCTTTATCAGGTATTTCAGCTGATATAATCTGGTCAATCACTTCTGATCCTCTATTTTGATCCTTTTTCGATATGAAAAGTAGTATATGCGCATGTAGAAGGCCCCTCTTTTGAAATTCAACAGTGTATACCACTATAATTCAAGATAAAAAACATAAAATTAAATTAAAATAAAACCTTAAAAGAAAAATATATTTTAAAAAATTAACATGTACCTGCTTTAACATTTCCAAATATATTATTTTGACGCAAATCTTGAATTAAATTGTCCAGCTTCATTTTGAAAACTCGACAAACAATATCGGGACGATCTTCAGGTTTCAATCCTTTTTCCTGCACATATCTAACAATTTCTGGCCATCTTAGATTGTATGTAAATGTGATGAATAGATTTGGATATCCAGCCCACTGACAAATAGCCATAGCATCTTGATAATTTTGAATTATGTATCGAGCTCCTCCAGTGAATGTGGAAGGTAAGATAACACGTCTTCCTTGAGTTGCTGGATTTCTTTCACCTCTTGTTAGAGCCTCTTCTAAACCTCTATACATATGACATCTCAATGATTGTTGATGTGTACGTATGTATAAAAGTCTAGCAGATTCAATCATTGTGTAGGTATCAAAAATAAATTGTTGAAATAATCTCCTTGAGCTTAGAATGGTGTTTGCATCATAATCTCTTTCATGCAACCGATAGACAAAATATTCTCTTATGCTGACCATATTTCGAGCAAAACTTGATGAAGAACTCAAATCTGAAAGGGGTATATCTTCTCTATAACCGTCTTCACCATATGGAAATAGAAGAGGATATTGTAAACCCAAATAGGATGTATTTAACTCGTTAATGTGTTTCAATTCTCCTGTTTGAGTTTCCAATATTATGTCTCTATCTCCTAAAGACTGATCAAAATCTCCAACAACTAATGCAGCCACTTCAGACACACTTGGAAGATTATAGCTTCTAGCATCACCTCTACATCTACCAATCAATTTCAACTTAACATCAGATTGGCCAAGATCAACAATGTTGTGCTTTGCCATCCTAAATGACTTCACAAGAACATTATTATCATCCAACATGTTTTTAAGTGCAGAAACAATCTCCACATGAAGTGTGTGTATGTGCAACACCCTAAATTCTATAATTTAAAATGTTATTCTTTCTATCTTTTTTTTAAAGCGGAAAATGATTAACAATAATAATAGTTGGAGTTTTTTTTTTCTAAAATAATTATGATAGAAATCCCAAATAGGAAAAAAAAATATAGTACAATATATAATTTTTAGAAATATATACTTAGATCAACATATCTATGTTTCATAAACTTCAATATACTCCAGTGCATTTCAAAAAGTACTTCGTAAGTTCTACAATATAAAATTGACACTCAAAACATTGATAAAACTTTAATATGCAACAACTAATTTAAGTTAGTCCAAAAAATACTAAACGAACATAAAATATCAAGTTTAAAATAATTTATTCTAGGCATCAAGTCTAAAAGTCAAGTTAAATAACAAAAACGTCTAGAAGAAGCCAACCCTAATTTCCTTCACGCCGCTCCAAGCTTATTGACCTGAAAACATTTAAAAATGTGGGATGAGCACTCTTAAAACGTACTCAGTGGTAGGGGATTATGAGCATTTCTTTCTATTTATCCAACTGAAATAAATCGCAGGAATAATGGATTTAGGGTACTCTTCTTCTGATTCTAGAATACATCTTGAATTGTGCACAGGACATATTCTGGTGCGTACAAAACGCTTCTATGCGTATGAAACGCTATTCTGATCTGATGCGTATAAAACGCTATCCATATTCCATCCACGATAGTTCAAGTTGGATTAAAAACATTTCTGTCTGAAAAAGCATATATCATATACTTTTATTTCGTAGATAATAATTTTACCCACCTGAGAATAATGAGCACGTAAAATTGAGCAGAGCATCACAAAGTGGACGATTGTGCCGCGCCTAGTATCAAAATAAACTTGAATAAATCATTTGGGCTAATTCTACATTTTAACAAATCTAAAAATATATAAAAAAAAATATATAAGAAATTTTGATTACACTAAAATATTTTATATTCAAATACTATGGACCAAAATTCGGATAACTTTGCGGGATCAAAATATATTTTTATACAATTATGGGCCATAATGAATTAATAAACTTTGAGAGGCCTTTTCCTATTTTGCGAAAATTGAGAAACCCATTAATAGCATAATCAATCTTTAATATTCACCACATGACTTATTCTCTCTCTCTCTCTCCATCCAAATTCCTCAACGAAAATTACATAAAAGGATCCCCCAAATTTCACTCTAAATCCCTAACTCTCATTCTTCCTCTTCTTCTACTTCATTCTTCTACTTCTCTGCCAACACCTTGCTGCCAATTTAACATCAAGAAGATCATGGACACAAAGCCACCCTCAAATCAACAGCAAACCCAGCTACAAAACTCGACTCAGCTACTGACAACTTGACACAAACCGATGGCCAATACTTCACTACCGCCGACTACGCATCTAAACCCGGACTACCAAACATCAGCGAGTCTCACCGCTGCCCGCCGACAACCTTCGACCAACTACCAAACTGCCTAAGCACAACCACGGCTCAAACAAATGTCACCGAGACCCAAGCTCAGTCGACGACACCCCTGCCCTGCTTCTACAACCCAGATCCGCGACTTGACACCACAGACCAGACCAAGGCTCGACTTAGAAGACGACTCCTACACCAAATCCCATTGTCTTTCCTCTCTACTCTACTTTTTCTGAATTTTTATAATTTAGGTTCTAAATGCTTGGAAAGGTTGAATCTTGAGTATAGGTTGATGTTGAGTGATGAAGCATGTTTTGGTTTTGTGTAGTAAGTGTGCAGAGACGTGAATTTTGTATATAAGCTATTGTAATTAGCAGAAATATATGAGTATCTTGATGAATCTTTTAGACATGCTGTGCAACAAAATAGATGATAATTTGATCTTGGTTTTGGTTGTTGAAAACGTGTTAGGGTACTAGTTTAAGGAGTTGGGAAAATTGGTGACTGTGTGTATTTAAAAGCAAGAAGAATTTCAATTGAACTTTGTTTGTTGATATATGACCAATGAATTTAAACAAAATCATGCTTTCTTGTTTTCTTTTGCTTTATTCTGAATTTCTAAAGGAGATTGAAACCAGATGCTACTTAGCATGTTATCTGTGAAAACTGAATTTATCAAACTCATCATCATTAAAACCAACCATATATGCAATATGTACCTGAATTCTGTTTTGAATTTCTTGCATATATGCAATATGTACCTGAATTCTGTTTTGAATTTCTTGCTTGAAGGAGGAGTCGAAATTCTCTTCAAAAATAAAGGTATTGAAGTTGTAAGTTTTGAAGAAAAGAGTATCTGGCCGTTCTGTATAAATAAGAATAGGAAGCTTCTAGGTAGGATGATGATAAGAGTAAGATTATAACAAAATTCAAAATATTTAGGATAAACTTTAACTATAATATTAATTTTAAGAAAAAGGATAAATACAAGAGATTAATATATATTTTTTTATAAAATCTCACACTTATCCTTAAAATAAAATAAATTCTTTTGGTTTTAAAAGTAAATAAGGAATAAATTTGGAAATATTAAACAAGTCCTTATAATAATTCTGAAGCCAAAGTTTAAATTCTAAAATTTCTTTTCTAAACTAGGGGCGCAATGTCGAACTCCTCAAGTCCATCTAATTCTATCGAACATTATTAAATAAATTAAAACTCAAATTTTAAAGCAATCAAATAATTTAAATCACATAGAAGTGGATCGTTACAGTATGCCTTTTTGGTTCCTACATAAAATAATATATAAAATCAAATTAGAAGAAACATATATGTTATCGACAATTTTTTTAAAAAATGTAACAGAAATATATAAATTACCTCACAGACATCATTCTATTTGCGACTTCATTTTCAGTATCATAAATATATAATTGAGCAAACTTTGGTGTAGAACCTTGAGCTGGCAATAGACTTCCAATCATATGATAATTCTGACCGTGCAGTCGGAATGTCGGTGGACAATTGCCAGTATTTAAACTCAAATCTATCTTCCCTCCCATCGATGTAAAAGAAAACTTAATATTGTATGAACGGATATTTTTCCAAAACTTTAGGAGGCCTTCGAACAGGAGACAATTTAATTTTTCCACGAATACAACATGATGAATATTTCGTGGTGCGTGATTTTGAATTTTTTCCCAACCTTTCATCATACCAAAAATGTGCTCCACAAAATTCACAAATAAAAACTGGATCACCAAGATCTAAATAATCTGAAAATGTTAAAAATGTAAAATTTTAATTAAATATTTAATATATTTCATAATCATATTCATAATGGCTATTAAATCATATAATAGTGAAAAAAAAAGAATTTATAAAAAATTAACAAATTCAATATAAATCAATTATTAAATACAAATACTAATTAAAATTGCACATAATTATTAACTTACCAATACAATATTGGTGCCAATTGCGATGAAACTGCTCACCTAAATTGAAAAAAATAAATTATTATCATATTCATATAATTATTTTTATATTTGGATTTTTAATTTTCATTTATCATGTACTGCATTTAATACCTATATCAGAAATTTGTGTAATATGTATATCAATTAACTGGTCATCCTCCTCTGCTTCATTGATTGTTAAATCAACAATCTGTTCAGATCTACTTGTGCCTTGACCTGTATTTCAATAATTTAATAATGATTTTATGTTTTTTTTTAATCTAATATACTAAAACATAGTAATAATATTTGTGGGGGAAAAAAATTCACAGTATTCATTTTCAAACTTACCAATTCGATTTACAAAATCACTAAAATTAGTTTATTTGAAGACTGGTTAAATAATACAATAATATATGAATAAATATGAATGATTTAAATATTATAAAAATTATAAAACTTATTTATAATATCATAATCTATTACTTAAAAAGGTAATAAAAAAATACATGTATTAGAAATCTGTTCAACATGTGCGTCAATAAATCTTGTAGTATGTAAAAATTCCTCCGTTATTGAATAACTTGTAGTAAAAAAATATAGTACAATTACCAAAAATACAAAACAATATACATTAAATGTTTAATATATTTGTTTAAAAATATTTCTTACAAATGAGAAATACTGTCTTAAATTCTATTAATCACTGAATAATTTTCCGTATGAACATAATTATAATAATTTTTTTATAAATCATGTTAATAAATGTAAATTGATTACCCAAAATTTAATAATTTATGAGGAAGCCGTGAAAGATTGATATTATAAAAATTAAATTAAGGTAATAATTTATGCAAATTTATGTTAATATTTTAAATTTTAAGAATATTTTATAAAAAATTTAATTTTTTCTTCTTAAATCATTTTTTTTAGTTTCATTAAAAATATACTTAATTATGAGAATATATTATTATGTTTTTTGTAATTTCTCTTTTAATACTACAATTAACAACCTATTTAGTTTTATTCTCTAAGTATATATATATATATATATATATATATAATTATCTACATTAACTATTTATTTAGATAATAAGTTAGTAATTATATAATCATTAACAAAATTAATTAATATTAAGTATATTATATATATATTTACTAATATTATATTTTATTAATATAAATAATTTTTAATTATCTAATATATAATTATCTATATTACATATAACAAATGATTATATAAATTATCTAAAGCAATCATATTTGATTATCTATAACATTATTTAACATAATTATGATTTGGGCCATAATTTATTTATTTATGTTTCTTCATTTGCATTATGGTTTCTTTTGGGTAATAATATTAGTTAACTTCAAATTTTTTTTTATAAAAATTTGTAATTTTTTTTTAAAAATAATCTAAGCTCATGGATTTTAAAAATACTTAATTATGAAAATATATTATTAAGTTTTTTCTAATTTTTCTTTTAATACTACAATTAACAACCTATTTCTTTTTATTTTCTAAGTATATATAAATATATATAAAAAAAATTTATATATAAGTTAACAATTATATAACTAATTACTTAGATAATAAGTTAATAATTATTTAATTATTAAATAAATTTTTAATAACTATATTATATATATTTACTAATATTTAAAAAAAATCAGTATCATTCAAAATTTTTTAATAACTATATTATATATCTTTACTAATATTTAAAAAAAATCAGTATCATTCAAATTTTTTTACAAAAATATATTATATATATTTACTAATATTTAATTTTCCAAAAATTTATAAATTAAAATTTTCTAATATTTAATTACGTATATTACATAAAACAATTGAATATATAAATTATCTAAATTAATCATATTTGATTATCTATAATATTATTTAACATAATTATAATTTGGGCCATAATTTATTTATTTCCTTTGATTTCAGATTAAATGTTCATTTGGGCTTTGGTTTCTTTGTATTAATCTCGATTTTTTAAAGCCCAGCCCACTTCAACCCTTAGGGTTTTCGGACATTCATCAGTGGAGCCGACTTTATATAGCTCAACTTGTGTGCCTCCTTCTCGAGAAGCTTCATTTCAGCTTCCGCAGCTGTCTTCTTCTTCTTCTTCTTCTTCTCTCTCTCATGAATATCTCTGAAAATTTCTTTAGATGTACCCTTTCTTCTTCATAAGAAGATCTGCATCTAAGAAAATTTTGTAGAAGCATCATTTTAAGCTTCAAACACTTGAAAGTTGAAGCTATCTTCTCACCCTCTCTGTACTCCCCATTTCCTCTGCATATTTTGTTAGATTTAGGGTTTGTTGTTCGTCCATTTTCAGATTCTGAGTAAAATTTCGAGAATATTCATTTTATCTTCTACACTTCACACAGATCTATGGCCACTTTGTTTCTCTGCCGAAAATTTTATGTATATTTTTTAGATCTAAGGTTTGGTTTTCACATGATTAAGAACTTCTACACCATCTCCGTAAATTTCCACCGCTCTCTCCTCCCTATATCTCTCGGCCAAAATTCTCTCCAAAATTTTTTAGATCTACGGGTCCTTCTTCATATGTTCTTGAGCTTGAACATTCTCCAATGTAAAAGCTAAGTCTCTGAGTTGTACTAAATCAGTAGCACACACGAAGGGTTCAGATCTTCACAGATCTATGATTTTTTTTAGATTTATACTTCTCTGTATGTTTAATTATTTTCTGATAAATGTATATAATCGTCTAATATTTTTATATTTGTTAATAATTTTCAGTTTGCAGACTAAAGGCTTCACAGTAGGGTCATGAAGAACTTAGTGGATTTAAAGTTTCGTTGACGAATTTTAACAACATTTTGCATGTGGTTGAGGCCCCAGAAGCTTGTGAAGAAGACCAAAAAAGATAAGATTTTATTTTTTTTTCTATCCATCTCTCTGTGTAAAAAACATATGTTCTATCCATCTCTCCGTTCATACATTTTTATTTTCAGATGTTGGGTTCAATTTTTAACATGTTCGGTCTCACTGTAAATATGTTTACTTTTCTAAATCACTAACACACATCGAATCTCTATACAGCTGTAGTTCAGATATTTTTAAAACTATTCAGTGTTTATGTATATGTGATGCTAAAGTTTTACTAATCCTTTTCTTTTTCATATATATCAGGAGACCGATAGATGAGGCTTCCCAAAAAAAAAAGATGAGTAATTCTTGCAATATATCTCTATATGAATGTATAACACACTGACATACACTGAATTCAAAATTTCGATTTAACTTTCAATTTAAATTAAATTGCAGATCACCTAAATACAGAGCAACGAATCTAAGGAGATGGGTCAACTCTATATGTGTTTCGCACTGGTTAAATTTTAAAGTGCATCTACTACAGGTATATATAATTTCATTTTTTTCTCTGAAAAAACTGTCTGTTCAGACTCTTGTCTTTGTTTTCTTCAACATACGAAAAAATATGTGAAATGTTTTGCTTGAATTAAAACATAAATGTATGCTATTCTTACCTGATATCGATTATGACATACGAAGCCGTTTTATTTGTTCATCTGTTTCTTCAGAAAATGGACGATTTCTTTGTGTATTTTTCATTTTCACAGAGGTGAACAATAATTTGATAAGTTGTGATATTTGAATTTTTGAATTCTGGAAGTGGTGGCAGTTTTGAGATTTTTTTCTCTGCCCACTAACATGATCATTTTTAACTATTTTAGACTATTTATTAACTTTTTAATTTCAGTTAATAAATTTTAAAAAATAAACGAATTCACTGAATTAATTGAATTTTATGCCTTCTCTATTTAATAGTGTTTTTTCTTTCAATTGGTAATTTGTAGTGTTTTTTTTCTATTTAATATTTATTTATTATTTCTTTTTTACATGTATGTATTATGTCCTAAAAAATTATAAATAATTTGTATTTCTTTTATAATTTATTTTAATAAATTATTTTTATATTTAAATGTTCCCTGTATTTACAAAACTATATATGTAAACATCAATGTATGGTTGAAGCTTATAGGTTAAAATATCTTATATAATTTATATACCCTTGAATGTTATTGTTATTGGTTATTGTTAATATTAATGTGAAAGTTAATCTTAAGTGCTTTGAATTTAAATCCTGAGATATTTCTGTTATATACAAATCTGTTAATTCTATGTAATTTTAATTGTCTGTGCCTCTCATTTTAATCTGTAATTATAATTATCTATGCCTCTAATACTTTAATTGTTCCCATTATTGAAAATGTTTCTGTTATTTAATTTAATTCATTGTGATTGTTAATATTTTTTATACTTGAATGTTTGAAAATTTATTTGTATGCTATAATGTCATAATTCTGAAATCTGTTATATATATATTTTAATAATGATATATGTAAGCATGAATAGTTGTATTCTATGCTCTGTGCAATCATGTCTCAGATCAGTATGATCTGTAAGTGTTCTTTTTTAGAACACTCTCTGCGAAACCTCTCGATGAGAGGTTTTGGTTTGTGGCATTGTGTTTAACCCGATGGGATCATAGACTTTGTGTGACCCCCTGCGCCCCCTTTCAAACGGGTGATTGTGAACTGGACAATCCACTTACTCCTATATGGTTCTTGAACGGTTAATAATCAATGATGCAAATCTTTCGCAGTTGTTTCTGTTTATATTTTATTGTTCTTAAATATGTTAGAACATTATTATTTGAATCTGTTCTTAAACTGTTGAATTGTTGATGTGTATCATTAAAACATCGTATTATCTTATGTTTATATTTAATTTGTCAGCTCTGTTAATTGTGCTTTGTTTGAATTTTATGTTACATCTATGCTTGGATTTTTCTGTTAGAAATATATATTCATGCAATTTATGTTAAAATTTTTGAAGAAGGTTCATTTCAGCTTCATACGTTTGACACACACAGCTCTCTTCTCTCTCTCTCTCTATACCCCATTTCTATGTTGAATTATGTTATATGTACTGTTTGGTTTTTCAGATGATTAACATAAAGCAAATATCGAATTTTTCTTCATTGTTTGATTCTATAGCATAATAATAAAGCTGTAATTTTTAACTAAAACTTTAATGCAATATAATTTAACCAACATTATAACCTATAACAATTAAAGAAATATTGTCCATAACTACAATGAGAACAGAAATAAACAATTCAATTGTCTGAAAAACGAAGTCAATAAAAATAGTTCAATTTCAGATCATTGAACTACTCCTTCTTCAAATTCCTTTTCTGCCTTTTCTTCAATGCATTTGATGAGAACTCATCAATCAGTTTCCGATTTGTTTGATCATCATTGATGAGATCAGCCTGATTCTTTGTATCAGCTGTTGATTTCATAGTTGGTGGTGTTTCCAATGCATCACATATGAAAGCAACTTGAAAAATTGTTAAAATCATTAGACTAAATACATATCTATATTATAGATATAAACACATTTACTTTTTTTACAAATAAAGTACCTCATCATTATTTCCATGCATCTTTCTCTTTCCCTTTGATCTTGCAACACTCTCCTGAAAAATTTTAAGGTTTCATTACTTACAGTTATAAATTTTGTATAAATTTTTTTATAATATGCAAATTTAATCATTTTTTTTTCTGAAAAACTTACCTCAATGAATGACTTCATCTTATCATCAGTTGTCATGTTAACAACATTAAAAGGTTCTTTTATCTTTTCAGCCAACACTATTATTTTGAAAAACCCTTTGACACCCACCAATTCATCAATTTCAGTAGGTAGATTATCAATATATTTGTCCTGCAAAAAATATATATACATCAATTCTTTGATTGAGCAGAAACAACTAAAATACAATTTTTTTTAACTCACTTCTGCTGGTTTTTTCCCAATTAATTCCAATCCTTCACTATCCCACATATTCAATAGTGTTGTTCCAGTTCCATCTCCAACTTCAACATCCAATTTGTATCTGCATAAGTCAAAATAATTTAAAATTAGTGTAAGATGAAATTTTTTTTAACCAATATGTAAATTTAATTTAATATTTAATAATCACCTTGACTTTCCACATATGTCAAATGTTTGACATTGTTGACAAAAAAATTTCAACTCATCTTGTGGATGTCGTTCTTTCAAACACTTTTTGCATGCAAGGAATGAAAATCTTGAAATTCCTTCGATGCTGTTAATTGTGGCATGAATCCAGAACTCTCCACTCTGTTTTTTTGTCACATAATATGTTAGAATTAATCTATAAAGTAATAATACAAATTCAACCTTCACTAATATTAACCTGTTTGTCATCTATTAGTTGTTGAATTGTTTTTTGCATGGCAACATCATTTCTGTTTCCATCAACTGATCTTAAGGATGATATAGGGTCTTCCGTAGAATCAACCTGAATCAAAAACAGAAAACATTTAAATTTTTTAAAAAATATAAATATTTGAATTTTGAAATTTATTGTTTTAAATACTAAAAACAAAAATTTACTGAACAGACCATCTCTTCAACATATTCTCCTCCAGTCTTGGAAACTGATTCTTCCTCCTGTATGAAACAGACAACTTCTTCCATTATAAAATTATGTTGTTTATGTAATGAAATAAATATAATGAGTTATTTTATGATTTACCTCAATGAAAACTCCTTTTCCATAAACTTTTTCAATCACTTCTTTATCACAGCAAATTCTTGCTACACTGAAAGATCCAGTGTAGTTTCTTGTTTGTCCAGGTTGTACACTAATGTTAAACAACGCCTTTCTATTTGCTAATTTCTCAAATCCAGCTGGAATTCTGTCAATGTTGTGTCCCTATATAACAAATTTACTTAATATTAAAGTATTTTTATTTTATTTTTTAATTTTTAAATAATAAATTTTACCTCTCTCAATTCCAAAGCAGTTCCTCCGAGAAGAGCAATACATTCCTTATCCCACAATAAGAATGTTGTTGTTCCAGTTTGATCACCCACTCTGACTGTTAACTTGTACCTATAATATAAAATATCAAGTTAAAAAAATTAATTAATTTATAACAGAATATTGCAGATCAAATTATATAAATTTACCTTAGTTTCCCTGCAATTTCTGAAGTTTGACATTTTTCATAGAAATATCGTGTCGCAGTTGCTTGCAATTTCTTCTGACATCTCTTGCTCGCTAAATAGGACCAGTCTCCTACTGTCTCTACACATAATACACTTGCATATACCCAGAAATTCCCTGTCTGTAACAAAGTCAGATTAGATAATATGATTATTCAGTTAACTATACTAAAATGTTCTATAAGAGTACATAATACCTTTCCCTCTGATAAAATTTTAGATATGATTTTAAGCTCAAAATCACCATCTTATATTTCGTCATTCAATGTCCGTGAATATGATGTTGTCAAAGTAGAGATGGTAGCTGATCTCACCTTTCCAGTACTCAGATAACTGAAAATATAAAACACAATTAATTTACAACAAAAAAAAAGTAATAAAACTGCATATAAAAAAAATTATCAACAAAACTGCATAATGCCAACTCGAATTTTAAATTAATGCTATTACCTGGAATTAAACTCTGCTATATCCTCCTCAGTCTGATTAGTCAGAATCTTGGTAACATTAAATAATGTTGATACTCTGACCTCACCTAATTTAATAAAAATATGTATTAATTATAGTGCAATAAAACTTCAGAATGAAAATATGTATTTCTGAATACTTTATATAAAAAATATTTTATCTGTACAATTGCATTATAATTAAATTATTTCTTAATAAATTAATTTTCATTGCTAACAAAAAGATTATGACAACATGCATAACATTGTTTCTTAGAATTAATATATAAATGAATTTACATGATATATAAAATTGATCTGTACAGTTGCATTATAAGTAAATTATTTCTGAATAAATTAATTTTCATTGCTGACAAAGAACTTATGACCACGTTTCTAAGATTCTTTCTTAGAATTAATATATAAATTAATTTACATTATCCTATATCTGAATATAATTAATGTGAAAGTGTATTATATATTTTATACCTACTGGAATTTATTATTTCAGGCAATCATAGATAAAAAAGAAATGTATTTCATACCTCTAAAAATATTTGGTCTGCATAATTGCATTATAATTCCCACTGGCGCCTCTGGTTTAGAATCCAGAAATTTTATGACCTCATCAACATAATGCTCTCAAACTGTGCAAGTAATTGTATTCCCCCTAAAAATTTATTATAAAAAAAAATTAAGTGCCTCATAATTAGAGACTTGCAATAAAAAATTAAATAATACAAACTGTATTAGAATAATTTCGAAAAAAAAATTACTGAAACTGAAAATGAAAATCCTTACTCAACATCCTCCAGCACTAAGTCCATAAGCTTTGTATTTTTTCCGTTTATCTCTTTTTGTTGTGGTCTATAGTGTGATACTATGGTACCAATCACATCTGCAAAAATAATAATATTACAAAACATTAACATATTATATGATAAACATTAATAAATTTCGTTTAAATGAAATGTCTTACCAAACATTGCAGATTCACCTATATTCTCCATTTGTGCAATATCTGTGAACGTCTTGAACTCAAACAAACACTTCGAGAATTCTTCATGGAACACCTCAAATAATCTTGTGTGTTTAAACACAATTATTTTATGAATACATGATGTTGTCCTGTATTTCATAATATTGAGACCTATCACAAAATCGATTATTGCATATACACTGCCTTCGATCAGCCCATGTTTATATTTTTCGCTGTTGGATCCTGGAATTATAACATGAATTCTTTCAGCCTACAAAAAAGAAATATAAGGTATAATTTATCATAATTGCGAATTGCGAAAAGAAACATAAGGTAGAAATATACAAAATTTTTTACTTATATAAAATTGCGAAAAACACTATGAGCATTTTTACCTGACGGTCGTGGAAAATACATTCGATGCCCCCAGAATTGGAATTTTCGTAGCATCTTATCAATCGCACTTCAAGACCAAATGTACTTGTAACACCCTAAATTCTATAATTTAAAATGTTACTCTTTCTATTCTTTAAAGCGGAAAATGATTACCAATAATAATTGGTCAAGTAATTAATTTTTTTTTTCCTAAAATAATCTTGCCAGAAATTCCAAGAAGAAAATATAACCATATATTTTCAGAAATATATATACTTAAATTAAAGTACCTACATTTTATAAACACCAAGTTCATTTCAAAAAAAGTAACTCATAAGTTCAAAAATATTAAATTCAAACTTGGAACATTGGTAAAACAATAATATTCAACCACTACATTAAGTTAGTTCAAAAACAACTAAACATGCATAGAATATCAAGATCAAAATAGTTTACTTTCAGAAACTAGTGCAAAAGTTAAGGTCAAGCGTTGGAAATATTTTGAGAAAGTTCACCCCCATTTCCATCGCGCTGCTCCCAGCTCACTGACCTGAAAACATTTAAAAATGTGGGGTGAGCACTCTTAAAACGTACTCAGTGGTGGGGATTATGGACATTTCTTTCTATTTTATCCAACTGAAATAAATCGCATGAATCATGAATTTAGAGTACTCTTCTTCTGATTCTAGAATACATCTTGAACTATGCATAGTACATATTCTGGTGCGTACAAAACGCTTCTATGCGTACGAAACGCTATTCTGTGCGTATAAAACGCTATCCACATTCCATCCACGACAATTCAAGTTGGATTAAAATCATTTCTGACTCAAAAAGCATATAACATATACTTTTATTTCAAAAATACTAATTTCACCCACCTGAGAATAATGAGCACGTAATAATTGAGTAGAGAATCACAATGTAGACGAGGGTCCTAATTGCGCCGCACCTAGTATCAAAATAATTCCAAATAAATCATTTAAGCCAACTCTAATTTTAATAAATCTGAAAATTAAAATATTAAAAAAATTATGAGTTTAAAATAATTCATAAAGTTTTAGAAAGATATTAAGTTTAAATAAAGAAATCATACTAAATCTAAATTTTAGGAAATTTTATGACTAAATAATTAGTAAACATAATTCTGAACTAATTATAAGGTTTTAGAGATACTTATAGAATTAATCTAAATTTGCATAAAAATATCGAATTATAATCTAAACTATGAAATTAACCTTAACTAACTATTTAAAATTCATGGGCTATTGAGCAAGCTATTAAATCAAAATAAAATGAAAAGCCCAAGGCCCAATACTATTAGCCTCTATTTTCTCTCCACCCCTCTCCCATAACTCATCTGGATTCCAACAAAGAAAAGGAAGAAACAATAAAGTCAAATTCCCAAATTGAAATTCCAAATTCTTGAATTCAACCTTAACCCTCCCATCTCTCCATATTTCTCTCCCTCTCCCTCTCGACTGTGTTTCTTCTCTCATTTAGACTCTCTCTCTCTCTCTCTCTCTCTCTACCATAAACAAGAAAGAAAATGGAGATCCCCAAATTCAATTCTCTAATTCCACTCTCCTCTCAATTAAGTTCTCTCTCAACTCCAGCGAGCAAGCGTCGTCATCTCAATTAACCACGCCAATCACAAATTGATGGCGATGACGACGACGACCCGGGACAAACCCAGTTCCGGCAACGATCCCAAACCCGACGTGAACTCGACTTCCCTGCCTCGACAACTCACACCAAACCAAACGCCTAATGGTTCGACACAGGCTCACATCCGACATCACTCCGACTCGACGCAGCTGACTCGTTGTCCAACTTCAGGACTCGGCAGACCCGGCACCAGCTCGCCTCGACTTCTTCATTCTTTTTTTTATTTTCTTAGTCTATTTGAAATTATTCTATTTCTGTTTCTGAAATTTTAAATTTCTAGCTCTTAAATTCCCAAGGGCTTTATGTTATTTAACACTATGAAATTAACTTATGCGTGCTTGGTGAGAAAGAAATAAATTGCGTGGAAATTGATATAGGAATATCAAGAGCAATTCGAATGGTTAAGGTTAATGGTATGAAATTATACAGCTATGAAAGAAAAACGAAATTGAAAGCTTACCAAAAAGTTTTGTATTTGATGCTGAGTAATTAGGTTGCTGGATTTGTGTAAGGAAATTTTGATGTATTTGCTTTGAGTTATGGTTGAACAGCTATGATTATTAAGTCGGCAAAGTATCTTTTTTTTTTTTTTTTAAATAGAGATAGATATTGGAATTTTTCTAGATTTAGATAGATAATGGAATTTTCTAGCATTGTCACGAATAATCATTTTAAGGATTGTTATTAACAAGTTAGGGATATTAACATATATATATATATATGTGTGTGTGTGTATTTTTTTTTAACTTCACATTTATACCTAACAAAACAATTTTTTTTAATTCTAAATCAAATAAGAAATAAATTTGATAATATTTTCACAAGTCCATATAATAATTCTAAGACCAAGGTTTAAGTTCTAAAATTTCTCTTCTAAATTAGGGGCGCAATATCAGACTTCCTCAAGTCCATTTAATTTTGTTGAGCATTATCAAATAAATTAAATCTTAAATTTAAAGCAATTGAATAATTGAAATAATTTAAATCACGTAAATGTGGGATGTTACAGTACTTTTTTCTGGTTTCAGCATGTCGATAGTTCCAAAGACTGGAGCCATTTCTTCTGTTCTGGAAGAGAAAATATTGAATTATAAATTTGTTCCAGATCTTCCGAATACAGTCTGAAGACTCGTTGGATGATTTTTAGTATTTGTTGCTCAATTTTTTTTGGTTACAAACGTAGTGGGTAAGCGGGAGTGTTTAGTGGGGGTAGTTATCAATGTTATTCTCCAATATTTAGTATCTGTTTAATTTCCTGTTTAAAAATGTATTAATACATGCCATGAAATTATTAAATTGGTATACACATTCGGTAGTACATGCCATGGAATTATTAAATTGGTGTACACATTCGGAATTAAATTTAATTATGAAAAATTATTATATAAATAATTTCTACAATTATTTATATTGTATAGGTGTTTCAATCAGCACACGTTTTTTTTTATATATTTGCATACATTTTTTAACTAAAAATAAAGTCTTCAAGAAAAACACACGACAGTGAACACACGTTCTCAAAAATTTGCAAAATTAAAATTTTTTAAAATAATATAAAATCAAAATAATCAAACGAAATTATTGCCCTCAGTTCTCAAACAATATTGCAAAATTGCCATCCAATTTTGGAGGAAAAATTGGATTTTTTTCTGCTTTTATATATAGTATAGATAAGGGGTGAGGGTTTAATTGAAATTAAGTTATTTGCATTATGACCCATCATCTTTAATTTTTGGAAATTAAAAAAAAGCCTCACAAAGTTTATAAATTTCATAATTGCTCATAGTTGTCTAAAAATACATTTTGATCCCATAAACTTTTCACAAATTAATATCTAGTCCAGAACTTCATAAATTGATTAACTAAGCTCATAAATTTCTTAATTTGAGATTTAATCAAATTAGAATCGGCTCAAATGATTATTTATTTAAAATTATTTTAAAATTAGGTGTGGCGCAATTAGGACACTCGTTCACTTTGTGATTCCTTGCTCAATTGTACGTGCTCATTGATCTTAGGTGGGTAAAGTTATTATCTGCGAAATAAAAGTATATGATATATGATTTTTGAGTCAAAAATATTTTTAATCCAACTTGAATTGTCGTGGATGGAATGGGAATAGCGTTTTATACGCATCAGATCAGAATAGCGTTTCGTACGCACATAAGCGTTTTGTATGCACCAGAATATGTCTTGTGCATAGTTCAAGATGTATTCTAGAATCAGAAGAAGAGTACCCAAAATCCATTATTCCTGCGATTTATTTCAGTTGGATAAACAGAAAGAAGTATCTATAAACCCCACCACTGAGTACATTTTGAGAGTGCCCACCCCCACATTTTTAAATGTTTTCAGGTTAATGAGCTTGGAGTAGGGTGAAGGAAATGGGGGTGGACATGCTTTCGACGTTTTGGTTAATTAGTTCGTCTTTTGGTCTTATTATTTTAACTATTTTGAACTTGATCTTCTGTGGCTAATGTCTTTGGAACTAACTAAATTTAGTAGTTAAATATGGTTTTATCAACACTTCAAGTACGAAATTTTATATTTTAGAACCTATAAGAGCAACTCCAATGCTAACACCAAATCACCAATTTGGTGCTGAAACCCACTCCAATGCTGCACCAAATCCTGCACCAAATTGGTGCAGCACCAAATTCTGCCCCAAATTTAGGGCAAAATTTGGTGCAGCACCAAATTTGTGCTGATGGGCCCCACAACATTTAATGTATTATTTTATTATTTAAAATCATTATTAAATAGATTATTTAATAAATTTAATTTAATTTATAAATTATATATTCACTTAAATAGATTATTTAATATTCATTATTAAATAGATTATTTAATAATTTTAATTTATAAATTATATATTCATTTAATTTAAATTATAAATCATCTAAATAAATAAATAATTTCAATAAAAACACAATTAATTAAACATAATGGATAGAATGAAGTCCCACATATTACAAATTACTAAAAATTAACTTAAAAACACACTATAACTAACTAAAACTACTTGAAAAAATACATTACAAATCATTTCTAGATCCCCTAAGATAATTATAATATTGACCGAAATCGTTTGAAGAATCTTCAAACCCATGTCCTTCACCTTCGGATTGATTGAATTCTGAAAATTCTCCTTGATGAGGAGACGATTGAGATTCACGAGCTTAGTTTCTTTTTTGTATGATTCTAAACCAAAATTGATCTCTTGATTGGTTATTTCTTATGATTGGATTTTGAGAAATATCAAGATAAACATGACTTAAAGTACTTTTAATATTCCAAGCACATTATATGTTATAAATTTTTTAATAGTACATAATTTTTTAATAGCATATATTTTTTTAAAAGTATATAATTAAAAGTTATTAGTTTGGATAATCAATCATTTAAAAAAAATAATAAATCATTAAGCATATTCATATTTCAATTATAAAATAAAATGGAATCTTTAAGAGAATATTCTTATTTGGTGTAAAATTTAGTGCTGAGCATTGGAGCTGTAAAAAAAATTGGTGCTGAAACTGCACCTATTTGGTGCAGAATCTGCACCAAATAGGTGCTTAGCATTGGAGTTGCTCTAAATCATCTTTGGATGCTTTTGGAGACTATATGTGAAATATAAGAATTTCAAAACAGAGTTATATTTTGAAATTTATACTATGCTTCATTTTCCTATTAGAAATTCTAGTATGATTATAAAGAAAAAAAAGTACTAGATTTATTTATTTTTATTGTTAACTGTTTTCTGATTTAACATTTTAAATTATAGAATTTAGGGTGTTATATATTACATTCGCATTACAGTTTTCTAGATTCTTCATTATTGTTTAGTAGATCGTGCTAAAATGATGTAAGTATCAGGCCTAAAATGAGGGAAGTAGCATGCTAATTTTTTTGTCACATTTCTATTAGGGTGTATGACATTTCCATTAGAGTTTATACATCGCATTATGGTTTATTGTTTATAACATCAAGTTAAAATAAAGTGAGAATGAGGTTAAATTTGGTGTCCCAGTTCGATTAGGGTTTATTGTGTTCCTATTAGGGTATAGAAGATCATACTAAAATGACGGAAGTATGATGCTAAAATGAAATACTGTATGATACTAATAAAACAACAATATCGTGCTCGTATAAAGAAAAATTCACGCTAACAATGACATTTCCAAATATTAATAACAAATGTCTGAAACTAATATTCATCACCTTAAACTAATATTCTTCAACTTGAACTAATATTTATCAACATAAATTAATATTCATAAGAAATATGTCTTGAAACTAATAGTACTTGTATAAATTTCATTAACAGTACAAATCACTTCGACATAACAAATGCTTCAATATTAATTGGATCATCTTCACATGAGAGCCCGTAGTGTAGGTTTTCCTCAGCTTCGTTCCTTTTACTTTGTATGTTACTGTCTGTACTAAGAATTGTAGCACATATTTTGTTCTCATAAATTTTATCTCGTTTCGGAAAATATTCTCTCATTTTCTTTCTTAGTTGTAAGTCATCTCCTTCGTTGATTCACTTTCTCATTATTTTTTCTTCTTTATCATCAACTCATATTTTTCATTTTATAATATCTGTATAGGTGTAGGTGTTTATATAAAACTATTAGAAAAATATTCATGATATAACCCGCTAAAATGTATTACACAACATGCTAAAATGAGAATTTTAATAGCATGCCTCCAAATAAGTTCACCCCAATCTAATGAGAATATCTTTAATTTGATACATAATTTGTATAAATTTGATTAAAACGAGCAAGTCATAAACAAAAGTTTTACCATTTCTCCTATTGTTGAGGGCTAATGTGCCTAAGCAGCATAGCATGGATAAGGGGGCACTTCACTGGAAGGGAATAATCAGCCATATTAATTAATTATATTAACTAAAAACCAAGAAATAAATATTAAAAAATAAATATAAACCCTAATTGGGTGGAATGAGCCGTAAATAATAATTATAAAATTAAACTAACTCGTAACAAATTCAAATTGATGAATATTGAATAAAAATTAAAATAAGACACTAAATAGAATAAATAAAAGTGAGATAGAGGATTTCATTTGTATGCGGGGTTGGGTAAAATTGTGGAGATAACGGGGCTTTACAAAGTTATCTGCTTATGAGGGTAAAATAGGCATTAAATAATATTTTTAGTTTATTTAAATATTGAGGGGCTGTAGTGAGTAAAATTATGACTAGAATCATCCGTAGCAAAATCATTAACATCGTTCCTTCAATTTCTTTGATTTAACAATTTTAAAATACTATTTTTCAAATAAATTTGAAGATTGTGATTACAACACGAGTTCAAAGATTTTAAACTTGCTGTTACGGTAATTATAATGTCTGCTTGTCATAATCAATCTTAAGGCTTTTTTTTGGAGGAATTAAGATATATAATCTTAAGGCCTTTTTAGATTAACGAGAAACAAAGTTTTTTTTTTTTAGAATTCATCTGAAGTTTTTCGAGAATGTGTTGGAAGTTGTTTGCAATTCCAGAAGAAAGAAAGGAGTAAATAAGTTCATGTATACTTTAATACATTCACCCCAATAAGTTATATATTAAAAAAAGAAAGGAAAGAAAATAACAATTACACACCATGAAATCTAACACCTCAAACACTCGAAGAAAGCCATCCAGGAATATGTCTCATTAAAACCGATCAGAGTAAAGTTATAATAGGAAATTAAAAGAGTATCTGTTTTATATATTACAACCCAAAAGAAAAAAAAAAAGAGAAACGAAATGACTATTAATACATTCACCATTTCACCGTACATGACTCTTTATATATACTAATGAAGTCCTTAAAGTTCACTACATTAAATAAATACATGCGCACACTACCCTAGACACCCTGATATGGTTGCATTTTTAGTAGAAAAACACACACACAGCCTACAACCAATTTATGTTACATATGGATATAAGCTTTACTATATTTGGTGATAAACTTGCGGTTCCAACCGTGGTGTGGCATGAGCAATCAATGGCTTAGCCAATAACATACTTTGATGCGACTCAACCAATTCAATTACCGGCACATTAGAAGGTAGCCTCCAGCTAAAACCTTGAACAAGTCTTGCTAAAAGGAGTGTCATTAAATTAGAACCAAGCGTGACTGCAGGGCAACCTCGCTTTCCAAGACTAAATGACCACATTCGCAATTCAGGATCAGTAAACACCACTTGTGAGGATTCATCCACAATGTGGCGCTCGGGTTTAAACTTAAGAGGATCTTTCCAAACCCTAGGGTTCCATCCCAAGCCACGACGACTGATAAGAAGATGACTTCCTTTTGGTATGAAGTAGCCACCTACAATAGTGTCTGCGGTCGATACATGTGGAAGGTTGAATGGCGCTACAGGGTGCAATCTCAGTGCCTCTTTAACACAAGCCTTGATGTAGTTTAGTTGAGCCAAATCCGATTCTTGGACTAAGTTGTTCTTACCTACTACTCCATCTAACTCTTTATATGCTAAATCTAGAAATCGCGGTTCATTGATCATCTCTGACATGGCCCACTCCACAACATTTGATGGATTGTCAATTAGTGCTATGAAGATTTCCTGCCATCACCAATACCATAAATATTAAAGTCAAATTTAATTATTCTTATAATATTTTCTTTAATAATTAATAGAGAATAATGGTTTTGGTGCAAAATAATAACCCAAATCCCATGCTTTAAATAAAATAGCTAGTATTTTTTTTCTCCTACTCATTCCAATGCACAGACAATCTTAGCTTAATTATCTAAGATATCATTATATATATATATATATAGGAAATTAACTTACAATAAGTTGGGCTTTGATTTCTTGAGTGGACAACAGTGGATCATCGTTGGAGTCTTTGAGGCCAATCAAAACATCAAGAATATCTTCATTTGTATTTCTTGAACCATTTCGCCACATCTTAGCCCGATTATCAACTTCTGGATCTTGATACTTTCTCAAACAATCAAGGGCATCGCTAAGAATCTTTTTATGCCCATCTAAATCACACATCTCCAACAAGGGAATGTATTGAGCAATAGCAAATCCATAAACATATTGTAGAATTATGAACAATGCATCCATATGTTCTCTCTCTTCAATTCCCGGGCCCCCGTCCTCCATTCCCGATCCAAAAAACCTCTTACCAAACACCATCTTCCTAATCGTGCTGCCGCAATAAAGCTTCGCCGCCTCTCGCACATCCACAACGCCATTTTTGGATGGATTCTGGCATTGGTTGTAGACGTATCGAACGAGATGGTCGGCTTCTTCACATCTTTTTGCATGAAGCCATTGGTACATACTTGGCGTGACCACCTCCAATACTATAACTCTCCTCATCTTCTTCCATTGATCGCCCGTATGTGAGAGAGCTGTTGACAGGTAGCCGTTGCTGGTAAGTCTCGCCGACATGGAGTCCGGCCTTGTGGCGAAGATGTCGTCTTGCTCTTTGAAAATCTGTCGGACAAGTTCGGGAGAGCTGACGGTGATGACATGGACGCTGCCTATACGAAAACATGCGATTTCGGTGTCGAGACGTCGCATGTGGTTGTGTATCCACCGGAATGTGGGCTTATTTTTCACCATTTCCAGCAGGCAGCCGACGATCGGGTAGCCTGCCGGTCCTGGTGGAAGAGGATGACTTGTTGTTTTCTTGATTCTTGTTGTTGATTTGTAAAAGATTATGAAAAGGGTAGACACTAATGCTAGCAATGATAGAAATTCCATGGAAATACTCTAATTTTTGTGTTTGGCAAACTGGATAACAACTTGTAGCTTCTGATTGAATATTATGCTTATATAGCTAGAGATGTCCACGGTTCCGGTTAGAAACCGCCGGTTAGGTGGTTCCGGAACGGCGGAACCGGAATCGCACCATGCGGTTACGGTTGACGGTTCCGGTTTGTTAACCGGAACCGCCGGTTTGGACGTCGGGCGGTTTTGGCCGGTTACCGGCAATTAGCCGGTTAACCGCCGGTTTCCGGTTTTTTTTTTTCTTTTTTCCTCTATCTCTCCGAACTCGAATTGACGATTGGACGAAAAACTACTAAGTACTAAATCGATAAAATTAATAATTTACAAGTTAAAAACTAAGAAGTATGACAAAACACAAGTTTATTTGAATTTTGATATTATTATATAATTTTATTATTATAATTTATATCTTACAATTTACAAGTTATAAAACTTACAAGTTACATGTTACAACTTACAACTTACAAGAATATTGAGAATACAATTTAATTTATCAAATTACAAGTTACAAAATACAAATTGTAAATTAATCAAGCTTTGAAAACATGAAATTACAATTAACAAATTTACAAATTACAATTTACAAATAACAAGTTACAAAATACAAATTGTAAATTAATCAAACTATGAAAATATAAAATTACAATTTACAAGTTACAATTTGAGCTAATTTAGGAATTAAGGGGGAAAAAGAAATAATTGAAATTTAGGCTTGCACTTCATATGAAGCTGCCTACGTATCCCTTACCTTGGAATCAAAGCCCTCGTAGTTCATTTTACCTTTTTTCCTTGGCGAGTCTAGAATTCGAAGTCGTCGTCCCAATCATCTCCGGTTTGGCTCCCTCCTTCGGCTTCACTCTCCGAGCCAACTTCAATGAGCGGGTCATCCATCAAATCGTCCCAACAATTCTCTTGCTCTCTTAGGTCGGCTTTGGACTCGTCCTTCAACATCATTTGAGCTTCGAGGTGATTCGGTGTCAAATTTGATCTCGGTTCGTCCAACATGTAACCGGATTCACTGAAAGCTTGCTCGACCGCTACCGTTGATGTCGGGACTCCAAAAATCTCCCTTGCCATAATTGCAAGCAAAGGATACCGCTCTTGATTTCGGGACCACCACTTGAGAACATCATAATCGTTGGGACCTGCATTTTCATCATCGGGGGGCACAACAGGGTCTTGCAAATACATATCTAATTCATTTTGACTACGCCTAGTATTTCCTCTACCGTGGAAAAAATTTTGGAATTCTTGTAAAGCACTACCACGTGAAGATGAAGTATTTAATCCTAACGAAAAAGAACTACTAGAACCTGAAGAACGACTGGTTGGACGAGTTATACTATCAGCATATTTTAACTCATATTCTCTATAAAGTGAATATATAGACTCATAAATTTCTGTTTTAATTTCTTCAGTAGTTGGCACATGTATATCGGGATCGGAACCTGTAAACTCATAGTAGACAAAAACTTGTAATACATGTCAATCATATCGTTAGTAGCACTTAGTTTAAAAGTAGGATCTAATATTTTTGCAACCAAAAAAATATTAGGCACATGATCAAAATATTTTAGCCATTTTTTTACCATGGCTAGAATCATATCTTGCAAATCGGGTTTATGACTACAAGTATTAAATTTTGCAGCAATTAAACAACAATGATACATAAATTTACAAACAGTAGGGTAATACACACCGGATAAATCTTTTGTTGCATATTGAAAAACTTGTAAAAGCTCCATTAATTCAATACAATCATCCCAATACGAAGATAATAAAATAAACGATTCAATATGCGTAGCAAAAAAAGAACATAATAATTCACGATATTCAAAAGTTGCAGAAAGCATTTCATAAGTAGAGTTCCACCTATTAGGCACATCTAAGTTAAAAAATTTAGGATGCACACCAGCTTCCCTACAGAATTTTTCCCACCTACGTCTAACTCTAACTCTACCATGAATATAATCTACAGCATCACGAATAGGTTGGATTGAGTTATTTAATATTCTAAGTCCATCTTGAACACATAAATTCAAAATATGAGCAATACATCGCGTATGAAAATCTTTACCATGCAAGGTTGGATTACATGCTTGGATTAATTCTCTAATACTAGCCGTATTAGCACTCGCATTATCAAAACCAATAGAAAAAATTTTATCAAGCATTTTAAAATGATTGCAAATTTTAATAATAGCCTTAGCAATATTAGTAGCACTATGTTGACAGTTAAATCTACGAAAAGCAATTAAACGTTTATTTAAATTCCATGAATAATCAATCCAATGCAATGTAACAGCAATATAATGACGACGGATAAATTTATCAGACCAAATATCAGAACAAATAGCAACCCTATAAGGAATTTTACTAATAACACTTTTCAATTTCTACTTATATCTTATATGCAATTTTTCAAGGGTCCTAGTCATAGTCATTCTAGGTATTCTTTGAGCACCAGGATTATAAGCAGCTTTTATACGACGTTCAAAATTCATGCTATCGGCAAATTGAAGTGTTAAAGATTCTTCACAAATAAAATAACACATTTGTTCTCTAGCAACTAGAAGGTCAAACCTAAAGAGTTGGGATGAGTACGGCGTACCTTCACCTTGACTTTCGATATTTTGACTGCTTACCGGTTGGAAGTTGAGTTGCGATTAAGCTTGAGCACGTCCAAGTTCGACTTGATGATTGTTGGTGATGTGTGACCAGTACGTCCCATAGCCGCCTCCAGTGCGAAATTTGTATTGCTTCGGACAATAGTTGCAATACAAATCAAACACACCCGCTTCATTCTTCCTTGCCACCTTTCGGAAATGAATAGTGAAGAGAGCAGATTTTAGTGCCGTACTTCTTGTTGGAACGGCCTCCGCCTCTTCCTCCGCCTCCTCCGTGTCGAGATCGATGGATGGATTTCCGCTGAAAGCACGAGATTCTTGAGATCGTTGTAATTCTTCAAATTGGATCCATCTTGCCACTTCTTCATCAACTGCCATTTGAGCTGCAGTAGGATTGTTGTGAAAACCGGCACCACTTGGATCATGGTAGAAACCGCCACCACTTGGATCGTTGTAGAAACCGCTATCGGCTCCGCCATAGGGATTCACATATTCTTCAGGTTGTTGTTGTTGAAATTGAGGCGACGTCGTATCAGCATCATAAGAAATATGTACTCCAGAATGAGTACGACGACGATGACGTGGAGCTTCGGAACTATCAGCAATAGCTTTGCCTTTACCCTTATCGGCTCGACTACCTCGGCTAGACATGATGATTAGGGATGAATGGATGATAGAAAATGAGTAGAATTGTAGAAATGAAGAAATGAAGAAATCGAGATATTGAGAGATTGAGAGTGGAGACTGGAGAGACTAGAGAGTAACTTCGTAAAATTGTAACTTGTAATAAAACTCGAATAAGAAAATGATATTGCTTGAATAGTAGAATAGAGAGAATTTGAGTATAGAGAGAGAGATTGAGAGTTTGGTGTGGGTGAAAATGGTGGAGGAGATGGGGTATTTATAGGTGAAAATTGGGGAGTGGGGGGAAAAATTTAAAATTTGAATTTGAAAAATTTTGAAAAAAAAAAAACGGCCGAACCGCCGGTTTTGGAGCCCAAACCGGCGGTTTTCGGCCAAACCGCCGGTTTGGGCTCCAAAACCGGCGGTTCCACGTCAGCAATCCGCCTCCGTGCGTTCCTAGCCGTAGATCGAGATCACGCGGATCGTGATCTCAACCGTTAATAAAAAAAAATACACAAACCGCCGGTTAACCGCCCAAACCGGCGGTTTGAAAAAAACCTTCCCCCAAACCGGAACCGGACCGGCCTACTACGGTTGACGGTTACGGTTGACCGGCCTACTACCGTAACCGTCCATACGGTTCCGGAACCGGCCCAAACCGGCAAACTGGCGGTTATAACCGCCGGTCCGATTTTTTTTGGGCACCTCTATATATAGCCATATTTATAATGTGGATTGGTTAGCTAGGGTTCGTGGCTACTTTAAGTACTCCTATATGGCATCATTTAATGCGGTTATTATGCATGTACTCCCTCCGTCCCATTTATATAGTCCATTTTATCCTCCCACGTAGATTAAAAATATTTATGAAAACAAGATATTAAAGTTTAACTTCCATTATTACCCTTACTTAAAATTAATGACTCTAAAAAATTTAAGTGGTTGAGTTTTAATTTTCAATACATAGCAAGTGTATATTTGTATATTACCATGATAATTAATACTATTCATAGTTATGAGACTATATAATTGGGACACCTCAAAATAGTAATAGGGACTATATAAATGGGACGAAGGGAGTATTTTTTTTCCTTTTTAAAACATATCTATATAATATATACGGTATATAATAACAACACTGCATCTACAAATATAAATATTTATTTTCCCGTCAATTATCACCTTCTAAAAATAGAAATGTAGTCTTATATATTATTTAATTAATTATATTTTCCCATGTAAAATCATAAACATTAATATATTACAAATTCATTATTATATTTTTCCAATAAGTAACCTGCACCTAACTAATATTGCGGCTAATTATATATTAATATATTAATTTGTGGATGAATATCACATTACACGATGAACAATTCTTCATCATCTTCTTCTTCTTCTTCAACTTCTTCTTCTTCTTCTTCTTCTTATTATTATTATTATTATTATTATTATTATTATTATTATTATTATTATTATTATTATTATTATTATTATTATTATTTTGTAATTTAGAGGGAATTTCAATCCAGTAGTTTCGTTCAGTCTTATTGGATTGTCGGGTTATTTAATTTGGGCCAATTCATATTATACTCCATCCATCCCATTTTGATAGGCTGATTGAGAGTTTTCACGAGGATTAAAAAAATGATTGAGAAAGACAATTAATCAAGAAACTTCCTAATATGCTCCTATTTTGATATTGAATTAATGTCTAATGTGAACATATTAAATAGGGGTATATATTAGTAAATAAGCTAAATATATTTAGAAACATGTCTATATATCGGGACATACCAAAAAGGAAAACAAGCCTATCAAAATGGGACGGGGGAGTATTTTTTTTGGATTGAAAATTATTGACCCTAACCTTTTCATCTATTTTTATTGTTTTAATTATATTTTATTTCTAATTACATTAACAGATTTAAATTTATACATTTTTCCACATTACAATCATTTAGCTGAGATCAATATATAGAAGCTAATAGCCTAATACTACTACGAGAAAACATATGTTTGATTTCACATTGTTTTTTATATTTGGATTGATGGTTAATTATTTACATAATCAAACAAATAATTTTTTAAGTATGATATTTACTTCTTCTTCTTCTTCTTCTTCTTTTTTGTTGTCGAAGGTAACCCGCAGCCGCTACCGAGGTGCGCACTGGGTAAACCCCGCCCCTGTGTAATAGCCTGCAAACCACACAGAGAAGGTAAATCACACTTAGCAAGCCAGGTGTGACAGGCTCACTTCTTCTTCTTCTTTTTTAAATCAAGTATGATATTTACTTAACTAAATTATGCATATCTCATGCGTGTGGCGCATCGGAGAATTTGCTAGTTTAGATATATAGCATTTCCACGTAAATTCGATGCTATATATTCAGGTATATGACTATGTCAGAACTAGTACGTTGAAAATCTTAGGCAACAAAGAGAATATTATTTAATGTTAACTTTTTTATTTATGTTATGATTACCTATAATTAACACCCTACTAATTCAATAATTACATTTGTGCTCAAATTCATATACATTATGAAATATGTAAATACATACATGCGCAGTGTTACAAATTTACAATATTGTGAGCATGTCCATCTGTGGGATCGATAATTTACAAAAACTAAAAAAAAATGTTGCAAAATAATAATACTGTAAATATAGCTATAAATAAGAATGGATGGAATTCCAGTTTTTAATCAGATATTTTTTTTAAAACTCCCAATCAATTAATTAATTTAAGTAGTGATCGATTGGATTGATGACTTCCAAGACCAACTATCGACATAATTTGTATTTCATATATGTCTTGGCAAACCTCCCTCAATATATGGTTGTCGTGGCGCGCAATCACATCGAATCAAGTAAATATCAAGTCATATATTATATATACCTGATCACGTAAAACCATCTTACATCATATCACTTATTTAACTTGGATGAAATCGAAATTGCTGCGCTATATATATTGGTGTGAAATTTTCGTATTACACTAGTAAATTTATAATTTTGTAATAATTTTTGTAAAAATAAATTAAATATTAATTATAACATAACGAATCCTGATCAATATTTACCGACAATAAATTGAATTAAAAAGTATAATTATAATTATATAAAAAAACAATCATAATAATAAATTATTGATTCCAAAATGATAATTAATATTAAAAAATAATTATATATCATAATTGGTAAAAATGAACCATAACTAAAAATTATAAAGTTAAATAATTTTTATTTTTATAAAAACTATTATAAAATTATAAATTTAATAATGTAACACGGAAATATCACGCCACTAGTGCAATAGACGATTTCTGTGGATTGTGGAAGCATTTCCTCCCGAAATATCTGGAGCCGTTTCACGTAAATTCAATGTTTTTCATGTATATATATGGAGTATAATGTATCAAAACTAGTACATATATATCCAGTGACGAACGCAGAAATTTTACTTAGGGGGGTCCATTTAATAATACTATAAAAATGTTATATATATATATATATATATATACATAATTATATATGTGTGTGTGTGTGCGCGTACATAAATTCATAAACTATAGAATATAGAATTAGTGGCATGGACTGAAAAATCTACGGATTAGATTTGGGATAAAGATCATTATTAATCAACTAACAACCTCAACTAGTGAGGAAAATTCTTATTCCAAGTCCAGCGAGACTCACAAGTCACACCCCGCTCCAAACTGAGCAAGTTGGGGTATGAGCCACGATATTTGCTTCTCGATATATATGACAAAAGACAACTGTTATTTTAATAAAAAAAAATACAAAACTTTTGTATAAAAATATATAAATAAATATACAATAACTTATTTCAAATAAATAAAAATACAACAATTATTAATAGTGAAAATAAAACTGCACAAATTGAAATAATTCTCAATTTAAAAAAAAAAGTAAAAAATAAATCCACCCAAGAGAAAAAAAAAAGTAAAACCACCTTAGAAAAAAAGGTAAAATCAATATTGCTTTTGTGGGGGATTGAACCCATGACCTCAATTACAAAGATAATGAACTCTACCATTGGGCTAAACTTCCAATATAAAAGTATTATCATCTATATTTATAAAAGACTTACTAAAAACATATGTTATTACTATATTAATAATAAAAAAATTTAAAATTTCAGGGGGGCCCAGTGACCCCCCTTGGCCTAGTGTAGGTCCGTCCCTGTATATATCATTATTCAAGTTTTCTTCATTTATTATACATGATGTGGCATGCCACAATATATATATATATAGGATATGGATCAAATGAGATCATTTTCCTGGAGTGAGAACTAAGACTCCATCTTACACTATCTAATTTAATGATCTAATGGTTGAGATTTAATGTAGAGATGGCGGCAATTTCATAAATAATAGGGCAAAAAAATAAAGGAATGAGGGCTATTTTCATCCAAACCCATTAAAAATGATGATATCAGTAATTAAAAAATCTTAAAAATTTTAAACGACCATAACTTGCTTGTTTTTAATCCAATGTATACAAAAAATATATCAAATTAAAGCTCTCTTTATACTCTTTCATTTAAGATGTCGAAAGGCTATGTTTAGATGAAAAAATATGAACGAAAAATAAAAAAGATATTTTTTTACGCGTGCCCAGGTTGTAAGTGCTTTCATTAGCATATAATAATTCTTCGTCGGCATTATGATAACATATGATAACGATGCTAACGAAGCATTTGTCATATAATTATGATTTTTTTTTCATTAGCATATAATTATGATTTTTTTTAATTTTTAATTTTTCGTTTATAGTTCCTAATTGATTATTATGGTTTATCCCATCCAATTATGGTTTATAACGTATGTTGACAGAGTATTGTCATGTGCTAACATAGTGTATTCACAGTGCTAACGAAGTAAAATCATAATGCTAATGTAGTACAAATATATTATTATTATGATTTGTTCCAACTCATTTAGGGTTTACCACATCCAGCCAATGTTTATTTCATCTAATTAGGTTTATTTCATTGATGGGAATTTTCTTAACAAATACAGTTTACCAAAACAAGTTTCAAAATACCAATCCATATTGCAAGCGTACAGTATTCACTACAAAAAAATCTCAGTATAGCGACGGATTGATCCATCATTAATTCTAGATTTTCCGTCGTTAGAGTGATCTAACGACGGATGATGTCCGTCGTTAAACCTTTAGTCGGCGTGGTGTATCACCAACCGCTGGGTCCGTCGTTAGATTATTAATGACCGATCTAACGACGAACATATCTGTCGTTAAGTTGGTCCCCATTTCTGTCGTGGGGAATTATTAATGACTGGCATAGTCCTCGTTAAATCGGTCGTTAAAAAAAGGTCGGATCTTTTTTATTTTTTTTATTTTTAATTTTAATAACAGATCACATCCGTTGTTACTTTATCAGGAATTAAAATAATACATAATTAAAATATTAACGACGGACGTGATCCGTCATTAGTTCTATCTGAATTAAAATAATAGAAAATTTAAATGTTAATGACGGATAACATCCGTCGTTAAATGTAACGATGGTTAATCCGTCTTTACTCCATCATTAAGGTTATGCGCGAAAAACTCCCGCACGTTTTAATGCCTGAAAAGTTTAACAACAGCACGTCCGTCGTTAAACCGTCGCAACTAACGACGGACATAAGTCCGACTCTAATATCCATCGTTAAATTGGGATTTTTTTGTAGTAATTGTAGCACACGGAATCGAGTCGAACATAGGGAATTAAGGCAATTCAAGCTACACAAGCACCAATCTCATGTTGTTCTACAAGTCAAACTAAACGGATATGTTTTTGAGGATTTTCTACTCCAGACATGAAAGAGAACAAATTCACGAGTTCTATTATAACGAGAAATTGCAGCACAATTGAACTTAGGGGTTTAACTAACAAGTAAAACAGGGTTCTAGGGTAATGCTCATCAATAGGTATAGATAATTAGACATGAACCGACATGCTAACTCCACTCTTGTGATTTAAACATAACTAATCCTAGAACTCTCTCGAGCCTCTAAGATATATTTGGTCAAACAAGATTCCTCTCTCTCTAGGGTTAAATTCAAATTTTACCAAATTAATCTCAAGCAATCACCAAAACCAATTGGACATTAAACTCTCTTTATAACACCAAATTGGGCTCATAAATGAATTACCCATGCCAAATTACTTTTCTCAAAGATAATTCAACACAAATCTTACCCTAGGTGGCCAACCCAAAGTAAGATAAAATCAAAACATTGACTTATGAATAATAAAGAGAGGATAAAAGCATGAATTAATACCAAAAATCAAATACCCAATGTCAATTTTACATCACCCTAGAACAATGGAAATTAACTATTCATGCTTAGAATTGGAAAGCAACAAAATTTAACAATTAAAATAAAGATCATAGATAAGGTATAGAGTAAACCCGAATAATATTGATAAATCTTCAAAACTTCAAACATCCTTTACAAAATCTCTTCCAAGCACCCAAAATCTTCCACAATGCTCCCAGAATTTCTAAGTATCTATTTTTAGGGATAAAATTGAGCCTTAACCTAAAATTTTGAACAAGGATTCGTATTTATACTCCAAAATTTTCGGGTGCTGAAAATAAACCAAAAATAAAAATAAAAGATGAAAATTTGGAACAAGGCAAGGAGGTACGACACGGGGTCGGTCGTGCCTCATTTTTGTTGCATGGACCGCGCCTTCTGGCACGAGCGAGCTGGTCGCGCCACCTCCAGGTGAGTCGGATCGCGCCTCTGAACATATTTTTCGGGCCTCTGAATCAACGCTCGGTCGCGCCTCTTCTGTGCGCGGGTCGCACCGTGCGTGTGGTTGCACGTCGCGCCACCTGGCGCAACCGAGCTGGCCGCACCTCTTCGTCCTGGCGCAGGTCGCGCCGTGCAACGGGCTTTTATGCCCTCTATTTGCACGCACACTCGCGCCTTTCACTATGCCGGGTCGCGCCTCTTGTAGCCCTCGGAGGCTCGATCCGCTCATTTTATTCCCTGAAACGCGAACAAATACGTCAAACACATTTATTTAACAACTTAAAGCTAAAACGATATTTAAGACGGAAAATAAAGCAAAAGGGCATCATAAATAATGAAATTATGCTCGGAAATAGGGTGAAAATCCCGTTTGTCAACTCCTCCAAACTTAAACCCTTATTTGTCCTCAAACAAGAAATTAAGACGCAAGGAATCGAAAAAAACAAACATAGGGGATTTTCAAACCTTATTGTGTCAGAAGAAAACAATCAAAGGCACGCAAGGTAATGAGATCAAAGGTTTCAAACATAAATATCGAACTACGGAACTTCGCCCCCCTCCCTATTTAAGTAAAAAGATCGTACACACAAGTGAATCTCACGGGATTCAAAAAGGGCACATTTTCACTCAACATCGAATAATGCCAACATGCAACCATAAGCTTGCAAGAAAACTCATTATAATCAACACATATGCTAGAAACAAGAATCACATAGGTCTTGCAGGTTGAAGCGTTCGGCTCTTTAGACAGGTAGGGAAAATATAGGAAAGAGTGACTCCAAATCATTCTCATTTCCTAATAACAATCTAAACCAAGCAAAATTAAAGAGCTTTCTTCTACCCTTCTCACAATCACTTTGGAATTTAGAGCAATAAAACGGACAATCTTTAGCCTATTTTTGTTTATTTCTCCTATATAAGATCATTCACTTTTAGGTCAAGAGCTAGAGTGTTCATTTGTCTCTCTTTTTATTTTTTTCATCTTCACTCTATTGCTTTTCTTTCTAGTTCCAGGAGAAGAAATCAATTTGCATTCATCAAGGCTAACAATCACATTTTCATCTCGAAATATTTTTCGCGTTTTATGCTCCCAAGTTTTTATCGTTTCAAGCCTACTATTCCCTTCAATGCCCACTACCCTTGGCTTCCAAAGAAAATAATTTCATTCACGGCTCAAAAGGGGTGAACAAAGGTTACATCTCATAGAAAAAGAAAATTTGAGGCTCAAAATTTTGACAAGAACCATCTTAGGTCATCTTCATGTTTCTTTTAACATATACATAATCATAAGAGTTTGTCAAGCAAGTTCTAGAGATACTAGCATTGTCAAAGAAGCTCTCAAGCAAGAAAACAATATGGCCCAAATCTCACGTAAGCTACAAGTTATGCCAAAATTCCATGATTCAATCTATACGCCAATCACTAATCACCCATTTCCATGCATGATTTTTCAAAAATTTGCACAAATTTTTATCATCATAGACAAGGTAACAACAAATCCCCAATATGCTTAATTTTATCCTGCTTCTCTCTACTCATGCAAAGAAGACAAATAAAGGCTCAAGCATAGAAGAACATCACAAACAGAATCAAAGCCAAATCCGAGCATAAATTATTACATAGCCCAATAAAATCCTAATCGATCAAATATCTCCATACAAATCAACTAGGCTATCCAAATAGAACATCCCAAATATCCAAAATAAACATAACATAAATTGTTCAGAAATAAAATTATTCAGAAATGACTAAGACTCAACGGTCACCACTAGAACACCCCCTCCCCCAAACTTGCACCATACCAAAGGAAGGGCAAGTTTGTGAGGAAGAAGAGTAGGACCGTGAGAAGGTGAAAACTCAATTTCCAAAGCGATCGGAGTCTTAAGCTGGCTGCTGGGGCGGGTACGGAGGATAAGGAAATGGATACCGATACGGAGAGTAGGGGTGGAACTGCTGAGGGGGCCGCTGGGAAGATGAGCCTGGTCCACTCCACTGTCTCATCATACCTGTAAAATCATTAAAACCAGACTGAAAGTTATCAAAACTTCCTTGCAGGCCCTGTATCTCGGCACTAATCCCGATAAAGCGAGTATCAATGTGTGACTGGAGGTTGGTGAACCTCGTGTCAAGCTCCTCATGCGTGCCAGTAAAGCGGGTCCCAATGTCCTCCTAGAGGTTAGTGAACCTCCTGTTGAATGACTCTTGTATCCCCATGAAGTGCATGTCCATCTCTGTGCGCATATCTCCAAACCTCGAGGTCATGTCTACCCGCAAGTTGCCCATGTTTGTCGTCATCTTAGCCATCATCCCCTCCATGTTGTTGAACCTCTCCTCCTGCACATTCTCTCATGTTCTTCTATTTGCTCTGGGGGCCTGTGAAGTAGAGGCACCCGCTCGAGAGGGCCGACCAGGACCGGCATCCAATCGTGTCATCAAGGCTTGGTGCTCAGGAGTGTTCATCATCCAGTTCCTCTGATCATTATATGTGGTAACAGAGATGAGAGCGGGATTGGGGAGGGGGAACTGGACACGGTTCTTCATCTGAAACTGGTATGGCAGAGGAGCAGCGGACCCGATCATCCGTGCATTGCGAAGATGCTGCAAGTTCAGTCTTCGGGACCCGGGCACAACTACGTAGTTGGACAAGTCCACATCTGGAGCCCTAGAAATTGGGGTGATCAAGCCCTCAATGCACACCTTACTCCCAGCTAGTGCGACCTGCCTCTTACACTGATCCAAGAAATGTACAGCAAAATCCACATTTATAGCCTTCAACATGCACCAGACAATATAGATCTCCTGGGTGCGGAAACCGCTGTTCTCATGTCGAGCAAGAACAGTAAAAGAGAGGACCCGCTGAATGTATCGAAAGACGGGGTTCTGAATGTAATAAGCTTTTGCCTTGCTCGAATCATAGCGGACCATCATAAGGTTAGGATCCATGATACGCCTCCAGAAGTCATCAAGGTGATAAGTAGGGTGTGAATGGAATATCCCGCCTCATGGTGTGTCAAAAATTTGGTTCAGGTGGTCCATTATGATGCGCTTGTTTTGATTTTCCAGGCGAAATTTACACCAGATAGGCCATCTAGTATCCGTAGACTTGACCTTGAGTGTGGCCAAGAACTCATTCACCAACACAGGGTAGGTGACCCATCCTCCCTCCAAAGCATGTGCCTACCCCAGATGGCCAAAAAGCCTCCACACATCATCATAAATGCCCAACTGTCGGGTTGTAGCTACATCCACATACTTCGTGGCCAGAATTTAAGAGTTCTTCGAGATCCTCAACCACTTCACCATGTGCTCATGTTTAAGCAAATGAATGCCCACTTGGCTGGGATGATTTCCATTCCAATTCAATGGAGGGAACAAGGACTCATCCTCTTCTATCTCGTCCTCATTGATTTCATCCTCCTCCTCTTCATCTTCGGCCTCTTCATCTCCAGCCTCTTCATTTTTGACCTCTTCCTCTTCAGACTCCTCTTGATAATCTCTAATCTCTTTCTCTTCACTCTCGGACTCAACCTAACATCTACGTGGTTCACGGCCTCGTCTTACCATACCTTGCACATACAAAACAACATCCCATCAATGATACATTTAAAAAGACATAACACTATAACGGGCGTAGACACCACACTAGACCACAAGGAGCCAACACACAAGCACAACTATAAACAAGCATAATTTAGACTTCCTTCTCCATATCACAACCCCATTCAACTCTCACTTCATTCTAACAAATCACAATGTAAATCCAATGTGCATATAATCCAAGATAAAAGGGCTAAATGTTCAATCATCATTCATGAGGCATATATTCACGAAATTGAGCTCATCATATGCACAAAAGTTCCAAACACACATAAAAAATCCCCTAGTCATAATCTATAGCCCTATCCATGCTTTCAATCCTTCACCACATGCTCCATTTGGGTGCTAGTCATCAATTCAATCAACAAAAGGGCTAGCAATTACATACACAACATAAAATTTTCACATGAAGTTCAAATTAACACATTTTCCCCTAAATTGCTAGAATCCTAGTTGAGGAATATTGAAATTTCACCACACACATGACAATTTCTTGCACAAGCTACTCAAATTTGTGGTTTATGGGGGAGAAGCACATCAATTATCCAACAACAAGCACAATGTATATCTCCAATCCAAATTTTCCCAAAAATTCAAAATAAAGGATTGGAACCAAAATGATGGAAAAGAAAAGATTAAAAAACATCATACCTTGAATTTGATTGTCAAATTGTATGTGGGAGTGAAGAATTACAAAATTATTGGTGATTTGGGGGTGTTCGTGCGTGTGTGTGCGAGAGAAATTGAAGAAAGAAGTGAAATGAAATGAAAGATGGGTGAGGGTTTTAAAACCCGCATACGGGGCGCGACTAGAGTCGCGCCGTACCTTACCACTCGGGTTGTGTCGATCAGTGCAACCGAATTGCTCACACCATCATTTCTTATGCTCAGACCACGCCTCCTGGCACGACCAAGGTGGTATCACCTCTCCTCGTGTGGAGCGAGTCGTGCCGTGCAACGGGTTTTTATGCCCTCTGTTTGCACGCGCACTCGCGCCAACTCATGTATCCGGGTCACGCCACCCTGTGCTTGGGTGATGAGACCATGACTATGACTAGTAAAGAAGAAGATCAAGGCATGAAAAACGCAAGTGTTTGGAAGTTGAGAGACGATCTTGCTCGCCACTATCCTTGGGTAGTATGGGCATACCGACTGCGTATTTTCATGCATAGAGTTATCTTGATCAATGTGGGCCACAAATTTGAGAGAGTATTCCAGCCCATGTTCGACATTATTAAAGGTCCAAGTTGAAGATTGAAGGCTCAAATCCAATTGGGTTTATTTTTATCTAGATAGGATTTTTATTATCTTTATTTTTAGTCTTTTTAGATCTATCTTATTTAGAATTCTAGTTAAGGTAGAACTCTTTTATTTCCATAGATTTTCATCCACTATTGGACTTAGAATAGGTTTAGGAGCTCGATCCATATTGCTATAAATATGTGATCTTTATTTCATTGTTACTTAAACGTTGATTAATATTTGAAGTTTATTTTCAATAGTCTCACATTCCTTTGGTTGATCATATTTATCGATCCTTTGGTTGAGAACACACAATTCTTTAGGTCTAGTGAATCTAAAGTCTTATTTCATAGCTTCTTTTTAGTTCTTCGAGAATTAGGGGGAAGTTGCTAAAAATCTATCTAAAATTGTTCGAAGGAATTGCGCTTTGTCTTACCGAAGACGGGGTTCAATTGAAGACCAAGACCATTCTACCTATCACCTACACAAGACGCCTACACCTTCATCCACAAGTCATCCTCATCTGTCGTCTATCCTTCCAAGTAGTCCCATAATCGAGTTATCTTCATCTAGCCTTCACCGATTCTATACACGTCCAACATCCATCTTCCATCCATTCGTATTTTTAGTTTTATTTGTTTGGTTTTGTGTTTTGCATAGTTGAGTCATAATTTTAAGTGTCTTAGTTTATTTATTTTATCAAGTCTAATTCACTATAAAATCGAGTCCTTTGTTCTTGTTTTATTCGAGTTCTTAATCTTGTTAGTCGGATTGAATCCTTCTTAATTCTGACATGTTCAAGTCCTTAAGTCTTCTGCTACGTTTTCTCTAGATTTGGCTTAGACATATTGTCCGGGTCACATCATTGGGGCTCAACACTAGGTGAATTTTTGGCTCTATCCCCTGCACTTTCACACTTAACTCCTAACACTATTAAAAGACCAAAACACAAAAACCAAAAACACCAAGAAACCCATAACGAACATAAAACTAATTAACACAAGCAAAATTTTTTTAAAGAAAACGAAAGGAAAAATTGGGTTGCCTCCCAATAAGCTCTAAGTTTAACATCATTAGCTCGACGAAGTACCAAGCTCTAAATGTCTCTGAGATAGCACGTGGAAGCCCCTAGCTTATCCCATGGCTTGTAGAACTTCTTAACTTGATGACCATTCACTACGAAAAGACAACCATCGTTTTCTTAGAGTTCAACGGCTCCCCCATCGAAAATCTTTGATATTGTGAACGAGCCACTCCACTTTATCTTGAGTTTTCCGGGAAATAGCTTCTAGCGCGAATTGAAGAACAACACGGCATCCCCTCGATGCAAGTTCTTTCTTCCTCAAGAACTTTTCATGATAGAGCTTGGTCCGCATTTTGTAGATGGTGGAATTTTCGAAGGTCTCAAGCCTAAATTCATCAATTTCATTCAAACGGAAAATTCTTTCCTTTTCCGACATCTCAAACTCAAGATTAAGGTTCTTCGTGGCCCAATATGCCTTGTGAGTGAGTTATATTGGAAGATGGCATGACTTTCCAAAGACCATTTGATAGGGCAACATGCCCAATGGAGTTTTGTAGGCCGTTCGATAGGCCCAAAGTGCTTCATCAAGATGATTTGCCCAATCTTTTCCGTTTGTCTTCACTACCTTTTGGAGGACTTATTTCATCTCTCTATTTGCAAGCTCAGCTTGCCCATTAGCTTGTGGGTGGTATGAGGTAGGCATTTTGTGCTTTACTCCGTGTCGTGTTAGGAGGCTAGCCATCCACTTATTGCAAAAGTGTGTCTCTCCATCACTTATCAATGCTCTCGGGGCTCCAAATCTTATCAAGATATTTCATTGAAGGAATTTGAGCACAATTTTCGAGTCGTTGGTCTTGGTAGGATTTTCTTCAATCCACCGGGAGAGATAGTCCACTGCTAGAAGGATATAAAGATTTCCTTCTGAAATCACAGAGGGGCCCATGAAGTCAATCCCCCATACATCAAACAATTCCACTTCTATAATGGTGCTCATCGGCATCTTATCTCTTTTTGAAATCGAGCTCATCTTTTGGCACCGTTCACAGCTTTTCACGAACTCTCCACAGTCTTTAAACAAGGAAGGCCAGTAGAACCCGCTTTGTAGAATTTTTCTTATGGCTCTATTGGACACAAAATGGCCTCCACAAGGTGAATTCTGGCAAGCCTTGAGAATCTCACCTCATTCTTCGTCAGGCACACATCTTCGAAGCATGGTATCTACATATCTTCGAAAGAGATACGGCTCCTCCCAAATAAAGAATTTAAGATCATGAAAGAATTTCTTCTTTTGGTAGCCCTCCATCTCCACGGGCACTACTCCGGCAGCAAAGTAATTGACGATGTCTGCAAACCACGGTATAGTAGCTTTTATGGCCAAAATCATCTCATCTGGGAAGCTCTCGTTAATTGGTTTATAATCTTCATGCTCACCCTTTGGGTGCTCTAAGCAGGAGAGGTAGTCTGCTATCATATTTTCACATCCTCGTCGGTCTCTTATCTCAACATCAAACTCTTAAAACAAGAGGATCTAACTAATAAGCCTAGGCATCACGTCTTTCTTTGCAAATAAGTGCCTTAGTGTCGCATGGTCCGTGTGTACTAGAGTTCGGGCCCCAATGAGGTAGGGCCAGAACTTGTAGAAGGGTACACCATGGCCAATAGTTCACGCTCTGTGGTGGTGTAATTCACTTTGGCTGGATTAAGGGACTTGCTCCCGTAGTAAATTATCCGGAATATCTTATCCTGCTTTTAGCCCAATGTGGCCCCCATCACCACCTAACTCGCATCACACATCACCTCGAATGGCTCATTCTAATCTGGAGTGATGAGAACTGGGGCGATCATTAGAGCCTTCTTGAACGTCTCTGTTGTGTCCGAATTTGACTCCACACGCGAGACTACTTTGATCTGGACACCCGCAATCGGACGGGATTGATTGTAGGGCGGTGAGCTAACCCGGGTCGTGTCTCTCGAGGAAAGATTCATGTGGGTAATTATCTTTCTATGCCATAATTGTTGTCAAGCACAATAAAATGAAATACATCTTAAACATTCTAAACAAGAAGAAGGAAAGTTATACTAATTGACCTAATTAAAGTAAGTAAAATTAACTAATTGCACCACCAAACACAAAGATAGAGGATATGATAATGAGAAGAGCACTAGGGTGTGATTTTCTCAATGGTTTTATCACTATGCTTTATTCAAGTTGATAATGCTACTCTCACAAATACAATAGACCCTTCCGATTAGTTTAACTTCAATTACTGTCACCGTCTATCAGTTTAAACCTCTCTTAGCTATATCATACAAGCAAGATTAAGATGTTAGGCTTAGGAACCCCATCCACCTAACGTCGAAGGAACCAATTTCCAGATTTAGATTCACAATCAAGACTCCTCTAAATCCTATCAATGTTCAAGTAGTGATCAAGTACCTAAACATGAAAAAACATGATTCCAAACAACAACAACCAACAATAACAAGCAAAGATCAAAACCAAATTGATTATCCATCCCCTAATATATAAATTCGCCCAACACCATGCTCAAAACAACATAAACATCATAAAAGTCATTTATTCAACAACCAAAAGATAAAATCCATACAACTTAAACAATATTATTTATTGTCTCGAGAGTCTTGGGACAAATCCCCACAAATGGGCTAAAGCTAAAAGGAAAAGAAATACCAAATCGGAGCCTCTTCGTCCAAGCTTAGCTTCCGCGGATGGCTTGAAGTTGGATCCCTCTTCTCGGGCCGTCATCAAAGCGGAGTCTCTCCATCAAGCTTAGCTTCCTCAGATGGCTTGATGTCGGGCTCCTCTTCTCAGGCCTTCCTCCTTGAGTTCTAGCCCTCTTGCCTCTTCTCCTCCTCCTTTCTCTTTCTTTTGATCGGTGGTGGTGGTGGTGAAAAAAAGTGGTGAAGATGGAGAGAAGGAATATGAAGTGAGAGAGAGATGGGTGAATAGATGATAGGTCTGATGTGTAGTGTGAGGAGAGTGAATGGAATAGACCCTCCCAAACTGGTCTGAGGGTGTCACGTCTCTCAAACTAGTTGGGAAGTCCTCCCCTGAGTGAGCCTTTTTCCCTGCTTCTTTTCTCCTTCTGAGCCTCATTTTCTTTTCTTTTCTCTGCTCCATTTAAGGGGAGACATTCTCTCTCCTCGTGAATTGAATGTGGTGGTTGAGAGTTGATAGAGAGCAAGAGAAAAAGGTGGAGTTATTGGTTGATGGTAGATTATTCCCCAAACTCCTCCTACTCCTAGTCTATAATCACGTCAATTTAATTCCTCAGCTGGCCAAGTGGGTAGAGAGCATTGAAGAGCAAAACTCCGAAAACACAGCTTGAACTGATCGAAAAAAGGCCAAATTGGGCACCCCACGCCGGCGGAGCACGGTCGCCGTGAGCACAGCCGCACGCCAGCAGGGCCTTCGAGCTGGCAGGGCTGCTTCAGCTGGGATTCTAGCTTTCCATCTCCACTTTTGGAGCTTGAGTTGGGCTTCTTTAGTTTTAGTGCTTCAGCTGGGTTTCATCAGTTTTGGTGCTTCAGTTAACTTCATTAGTTGGGGGACTTAGCTCATCTCATCAGTTGGGTCTCCAACTCAGCTCCAGAGTCTTGGAGTTCCAGCTTCAGCTTCAGCTACTTGAGCTCCAGCTCCAGCTCCAGAGTTCCAGCTCCAACTTCAGCTACAACTCCACTTGAGCTCCAGCTCCAAAGTTCCACTTGAGCTTAACTAAAGCGGATCAGTCAACTGATTCGCTCCAGTTTAGCTCCATGTTCTTGGCTTCAACTTGAAGTCTTCAGTTTGATGCTTCAACTTGTGCTCAGTTCAGCTCGGCTTGTGATCAGTTCAACTGACATCAGTTTGGTCATCAGTTTAACCATCAGTTTGGCCATCAATTAGGCCATCAGTTTGCCATTAGTTGGGCATCAGTTTGGCCATCAGCTGGCTCTCCAGTTGGGTCTTCAGCTGGACTTTCCAGCTGGCTCTTCAGTTCTAGACTCTCCAGCTGGCTCTCCAGTTCAGCTGGACTCTCCAGCTGGCTCTTCAATTGGACTTTTCAGCTGTTTCCTTCAGTTAGGCACCGGTTGGCCATCAGTTGGAACCAGTTAGCCATCAGTTTGGCATTCTGGCTACCAGTTTGACACCAGTTGGCCATCAGTTTCGAGCTTTACTTTGGGTATGTCCTCAGTTGTGGCCTTCAGTTTGCCCCGCCTTCAGCTGGGCTTCCAGCTTATTCACCTTTTATGCTATAAAATACCACAAAATAGATCCACAAAAGTCCACTTTCATGATTGATCGAGCTGTGAAGAATTAGGAGTGAAATGGAGAAGGATTGCACTTGAAATAGAGGGAGAAATTAGTCTGGAAAGGAAAGAAATAGCACTCCGCGCGAGCGGGGGGCGGGGAGGGCATGCCGAGAGGCTTGGAGCACTGTGGGGGGTGGGCCTGGGGGGTCGTGGGGGCTGGGGTGGGCCCCGCGGGGGCGGGTGGCCATTCCAGCTTTCGGCAGCTTCCACAGTTTTGGCTCGTTCTCGCTCGTTTCTTGGCCGATTGACCTGATTCAACTTGCCACGCGCTCCTTATTCCATTCTGTATCTTCCCATTATCTTGAATCCCTTAAATGTTGCAGTTATTATCCTCCATTTTCTGAAAATCTTGTGCAAATCTACACAACTCACCAAAAGAGCAAAAGTGAAGGAAATAACATAAAAATCACACAAAAATAAAGGAGAAACACCTACTAAAGATACAAAATGCCTATGATAAAATAGGACAAATATACACTAAACAACTCTCCCACACTTAACCTTTTGCTTGTTCTCAAACAAACAAAATCATTCAAGATATAAAGCAAGAAGGAATTGCCCCCAAGAAGATCATGCACATTAGAACATTCCATACTATTTCAAACTAAAAAGCTTATCATCAAGGAGAATGATACATTTATAAAACAAGGCATGTAGCTCGTCCAATGAGAATAAGTAGGCAAGTTGTTCTCAAGGCAAAATGCAACAATTATCTTGTAGAACATTCCTCTCACTAACTCCCCCACACTTTATTCAAAAAGAACCCGGGAATGCACCCAAAGGATATAATTCGTTAGGTAAAATCATCGGGGTGTACCGAGCTTCCTAACGTGGTTTCCCATACTCATCATGGATATATTCAAATGAATGACACACATGATATGAGTAGAATCCAAAGTGCAATCCCGTTATTATAACAATTAAACAAGAGGATATTGATCAAAATTCACAAGGTTTAGTCCTTAAGGATAAAATCCCTAGTGTCCTTGTGTGGTTTCCCATGCTCATAGTCAATTAGACGACTAGAGGAGCAGAAATCCTTATTATCCTCACTTTATTAAAACATACATAACATTTTATTCTTTTTTTTCATTCATTTCTTCTTTTTTTTATATAAAATACATTATAGGAAGTTAGAGGAGAGAATGTTTTTTTTTCAAGCATAATTGACACATTTGACAAGAGAATGAATCAAGCCTTCAAATTCTTAGAGGACGAGACCCCACAACACAAATTATGTAAATATAATCATTCTTCAAGACAATTCACATTCTACAATGAAATAATGGGAATGATTTCATGCACCATGATCATCTTAACAATAATCCTTTAAAGATTCATATTCCAAATAATCAAGTTTGACAATTAAACAAAACAAATCATGCTAAGTGCGGGTATCCACTAATAAAACATAATCAAAATAAAACAAAAACGACACATAACATTTTTGAAATAAAATTTTAAAATTCAACATAATTTCAAAAATATAATCATAAAGACATAAAAACACAAGTTCACCCCCCCCCCCCCACACTTAAATCATGCATTGTCCTCAATGCAAGAAATAAAGGGAAGAGAAAACATTACAGAATGTAGAAGACCGGCAACAGGCGCAGGTTCCTACGAAACAACACGAACAACAAACGACGAACAAGGAAAATAATACGAAAATCAGAAAATAAATAATAAATAAAACAACTTCACTGCTCTTGGTGGCTGAAAATGTGGTGGAGGTGGCCGTGGAACTTGTGAAGAGTAGGGTTGAATTGGACTCTTTATTTGTAGGGCAGAGGGTGCGCGCTAGTGGAGGGTCTGTGCTCATAGAGAGCTACACTTAGTCATTTTGCATCAGTTTCCTTTCCAGCAGCGCACTCTCAACTCTTTGTCCCCTGTGAGACAACAACAAAAACACACTTAAACACACAAAAAGGGTAAAAACTAACTAAACATGAAAGTAATAAAATCATGAGTTGCCTCCCATGCAGTGCTCATTTTAATGTCCCGAGCTGGACAAAGCCTTAGTAGATTATCATGGAGGATCATTGAGCACGATCGGCTCGATTCCGTACTCCCATGGTTGGCCTTCATTTCGAGCTTCATCACTCTAGGAGTAAGCTTCACTCGAACGTTCCCCTTTCCAGTTGGGTGCTTCTCTCCTCCTTTGTCTGTGGATGTTTTGAACACAGGGCTAACTTCTAGTTTAGACATCTTGTACCTTACATACACAGACTTAAACAAGAAAAAGGATCACACGCAACTGGGGAAGAAGAATTTAAGGCTTAAAGAAAAACAAAAGAAAATAAACACAAAGAACAAAATAAAAACAAGACAACACAAAACACTCCGAAACAAAAATAATAGAACACAACAAAACAACAGAAAAACACAAACACTAAATAATCACAAAAGCACAAATACGAAAACAACCACAAAAACAATTATAACAAAAAAAAAGATAATTCACCTAAAGCTTTCTCCGGCAACGGCGCCAAAATTATTGTGTCCGAATTTGACTCCACACGCGAGACTACTTTGATTCGGACTCCCGCAATAGGACGGGGTCGATTGTAGGGCGGTGAACTAACTCGGGTCGTGTCTCTCGAGGAAAGCTTCATGTGGGTAATTATATTTCTATGCCATAATTGTTGTCAAGCACAATAAAATGAAATACATCCTAAACATTCTAAACAAGAGGAAGGAAAGTTATACTAATTGACCTAATTAAAGCAAGTAAAATTAACTAATTGCACCACCAAACACAAAGATAGAGGATATGATTATGAGAAGAGCACTAGGGTATGATTTTCTCAATGGTTTTATCACTATGCTTTATTCAAGTTGATAATGCTACTTTCACAAATACAATAGACCCTTCCGATTAGTTTAACTTCAATTAATGTCACTGTCTATCCGTTAAACCTCTCTTAGCTATATCATACAAGCAAGATTAAGATGTTAGGCTTAGGAACCCCATCCACCTAACGTCGAAGGAACCAATTTCCAGATTTAGATTCACAATCAAGACTCCTCTAAATCCTATCAATGTTCAAGCAGTGATCAAGTACCTAAACATGAAAAAGCACGATTCCAAACAACAACAACCAACAATAACAAGCAAAGATCAAAACCAAATCGATTATCCATCCCCTAATGTAGAAATTCGCCCAACACCATGCTCAAAACAACATAAACATCATAAAAGTCATTTATTCAACAACCAAAAGATAAAATCCATACAACTTATACAATATTGTTTGTTGTCTCGAGAGTCTTGGGACAAATCCCCACAAATGGGCTAAAGCTAAAAGGAAAAGAAATACCAAATCGGAGCCTCCTCGTCCAAGCTTAGCTTCCGCGGATGGCTTGAAGTCGGATCCCTCTTCTCGGGCCGTCATCAAAGCGGAGTCCCTCCATCAAGCTTAGCTTCCGCGGATGGCTTGATGTCAGGCTCCTTTTCTCAGGCCTTCCTCCTTGAGCTCTAGCCCTCTTGCCTCTTCTCCTCCTCCTTTCTCTTTCTTTTGATCGGTGGTGGTGGTGGTGAAGATGGAGAGAAGGAATATGAAGTGAGAGAGAGATGGGTGAATAGATGATAGGTTTGATGTGTAGTGTGAGGAGAGTGAATGGAATAAACCCTCCCAAACTGGTCTGAGGGTGTCACGTACCTCAAACTAGTTGGGAGGTCCTCCCCTCAGGGAGCCTTTTTCCCTGCTTCTTTTCTCCTTCTGAGCCTCATTTTCTTTTCTTTTCTATGCTCCATTTAAGGGGAGACATTCTCTCCTTCTCTCTCCTCGTGAATTGAATGTGGTGGTTGAGAGTTGATGGAGAGCAAGAGAAAAAAGTGGAGTTATTGGTTGATGGTAGATTATTTCCTAAACTCCTCCTACTCCTAGTCTAGAATCACGTCAATTTAATTTCCCAGCTGGCCAAGTGGGTAGAGAGCACTGAAGAGCAAAACTCCGAAAACACAGCTTGAACTGATCGAAAAAAGGCCAAATTGGGCACCCCACGCCGGCGGAGCACGGTCGCCGGGAGCACAGTCGCACACCAGCAGGGCCTTCGAGCTGGCAGGGCTGCTTCAGCTGGGATTCTAGCTTTCCATTTTCAGTTTTGGAGCTTGAGTTGGGCTTCTTTAGTTTTAGTGCTTCAGCTGGATTTCATCAGTTTTGGTGCTTCAGTTGACTTCATCAGCTGGGGGACTTAGCTTATCTCATCAGTTGGGTCTCCAACTCAGCTCCAGAGTCTTGGAGTTCCAGCTTCTGCTTCAGCTACTTGAGCTCCAGCTCCAGCTCCCGAGTTCCAGCTCCAACTACACTTGAGCTCCAGCTCCAAAGTTCCACTTGAGCTCAACTGAAGTGGATCAGTCAACTGATTCGCTCTAGTTTAGCTCCATGTTCTTGGCTTCAGCTTGAAGTCTTCAGTTTGATGCTTCAACTTGTGCTCAGTTCAGCTCGGCTTGTGATCAGTTCAACTGACATCAGTTTGACCATCAGTTTGGCCATCAGATGGGCCATCAGTTTGCCATTAGTTGGGCATCAGTTTGGCCATCAGTTGGCTCTCCAATTGGGTCTTCAGCTGGACTTTCCAGCTGGCTCTTTAGTTCTAGACTCTCCAGTTGGCTCTCCAGTTCAGCTGGACTCTCCAGCTGGCTCTTCAATTGAACTTTTCAGCTGGTTCCTTCAGTTAGGCACCGGTTGGCCACCAATTTGACATCTTGGCCATCAGTTGGAACCAGTTAGCCATCAGTTTGGCATTCTAGCTACCAGTTCGACACCAGTTGACCATCAGTTTTGAGCTTTATTTTGGGTATGTCCTCAGTTGTGGCCTTCGGTTTGCCCCGCCTTCAACTGGGCTTCCAGCTTATTCACCTTTTGTGCCATAAAATACCACAAAATAGAGCCACAAAAGTCCATTTTCATAATTGATCGAGTTGTGAAGAATTAGGAGTGAAATGGAGAATGATTGCACTTGAAATAGAGGGAGAAATTAGTTCGGAAAGGGAAGAAATAGCACCCCGTGTGGGGGAGGGGGCAGCGCGGTTGGGAAGGGCATGCCGATAGGCTTGGAGCTCCGCGGGGGCTGGGGGTGAAGGGGGCGCCGCGGGGTGGGGGGGTTGAGGCCATTCCAACTTTCGGCAGCTTTCACGGTTTTGGCTCGTTCTCGCTCGTTTCTTGGCCGATTGACCTTATTCAACTTGCCATGCGCTCCTTATTCGATTCTCTATCTTCCCATTGTCTTGAATACCTCAAATGTTGCAGTCATTTATCCTCCATTTTCTGAAGATCTTGTGCAAATCTACACAACTCACCAAAAGAGCAAAAGTGAAGGAAATAACATAAAAATCACACAAAAACAAAAGAGAAACACCTACTAAAGATACAAAATGCCTATGATAAAATAGGACAAATATACACTAAACAGTGTCGAATGCCTGCAAACATTCATCATCAAACATAAATTCATTGGCGTTTTCAAGGAGGCGACATAAAAGCTTAGAAATTTTTGAAAAATCTTTGATAAAATGGCGGTAAAACCCGGCATAGCCTAAGAAGCTTCGAACTCCCTTCTCACTTGTTGTGGGTGAGAGCTTTTCAATTGCAATGATTTTCGCCCGATCCACCTCCAAACCTGCAGCGAAAACCTTGTGCCCAAGTACAATACCATCCATAACCATAAAATGACACTTCTCCCAATTGAGAACAAGGTTAGTCTCTTCACATCTCTATAACACTTGGGTTAGGTTTTCCAAATAATGATCAAAAGAATTCCCAAAGACGAAAAAATCATCCATAAAAACATCCATAAGGTTTTCAATTAAATCATGAAAAATTACCATCGTGCGTCTTTGAAACGTAGAAGGAGCATTACAAAGAACAAAAAACATTCTACGAAATGCAAATATGCCGTAAGGACAAGTAAATACAGCTTTATGTTGATCCTCAGGGGCTATCAAAATTTGGTTATAACGAGAGTAACTATCAAGAAAGCAATAAAATTCATAGTCCGCTAGTCTATCAAGCATCTGATCACTAAATGGAAAAGGGAAATGATCTTTCCTAGTTGCGGCATTTAGAGCACGATAATCAATGCATACCTTCCATCCTGTCACAAGTCTAGTGGCTATTAACTCACTACTCTCATCTTGTACGATGGCCATGCCCCCCTTCTTAGCTACGACCTGGGTGGGACTCAACCACTCACTGTCAGATATAGCATACACAATCCCTGCGTCTAGCCATTTTAAAACATCTTTTCTCACTACCTCCTGCATAATTAGATTAAGTCTACGCTGTGGTTGCACACGAGGTTTATAATCATCTTCAAGTAAAATCCTATGCATGCACACAGATGAGTTAATCCCCTTCAAATCAGCAATAGACCAACCTATAGCAGATTTATACTTTCTCAAAACTCTCAACAACTTGTCAAGTTCAGAAGCAGACATGTAAGTAGACACTATAACAGGGTAAGTCTCATTTTCTCCCATAAACGCATACCTCAAATGCCCCGGAAGGGGTTTCAACTCGACTTTGGAGTCCTTTCCCTCCGCTTCACTTTTCTTCAATGCTTTCTCCTTTTCGTCCCTCAAGGGCAAGAAGTGGTTCCCTCTACATAGTACTTCCTACAATGAATCAAGAGCACAAGTAGATTCCACAATATCGGGGTTATCATTAAACAAATCAAAAGGAGATGAAGAGTAGAGAGAATCAAACAAACACATCTCCAGAGCATCATGTGAGTGCTAGAAGTCGGTCATTGTTTCTTCTACACAAGATTCAACCACCCTCATGACTTTGCACTCCTCTACTCCTTTGGCCTCCTCATCATCGTGGAATTTCATTGCATTGTAGATGAAAAAAGTAATACTCTCATCATTTAGCCGAAGTGTAAGCTCTCTTTTAGAAACATCTATCAATGCATTCCCCGTTGCCAAGAAGGGTCATCCCAGAATCAACGGCACATTTTGGTTTTCCTCCATATCCAACACGACGAAGTCTACAGGAAAAATAAAGTCCTGAACTTTCACCAATACATTCTCGACTACTCCTCTTGGGTACGTCAATGACCTATCGGCCATTTGGAGACATATGGTTGTCGGTTTTATCTCCCCTATTTTAAGCTTTGAGAAAAATGAGAGAGGCATCAAGTTGATGCTCGCTCCCAAATCACAAAGGGCATTTCCCTCCAAATGGTCTCCAATAGTGACCGCAATGTTAAAACTCTCTGGGTCCCTTTTCTTCATGGGTAATTTTCACTGGATTAAAGCATTACAATTCTCAGTAAGGTTCACTGTCTCAAAATCACCCAACCTCTTTTTCTTCTGATGACCTCCTTGAGAAATTTAGCATATGTCGGCATTTGTTGTAAGGCCTCCATGAGGGGTATATTAATTTGTACCCTTTGAAAAATGTCAAGAAACTTGGAAATTTACTCCTCATGCTTAATTTTCCGAAGCCTTTGCGGGTAAGGTACATTCACCTTCGGCTCAACCTCTTTTCTTTCCATGGGCACCACTTCATTCTCCATAGGTGCGTCTTTCTTTGCATCTTGCAAATCTTCCTTCCTTTCTACATTTTTCTCATCTCCACTCCTAGCTTCTTCCTCTTGAACCAGCATGGCGGGCTCTTTGTAGGATGTGCCACTTCATAGAGTGATGGCTTTATAATTCTCTCTCTGATTGATTGTAGTATTTGAAGGAAATTGGCTTGGATGGTGTTGGCCTCCCAAAGCAGAAGCAAGTTGCCCCATCTATATCTCTAGCATCTTAAGATGGGTATTCACGGCTGCTTGATTACTTTCTATCTTCTCGAACCGGGTTTGAGATTCTCTCATATATTTGTCGGTCTTGTTCATGAAGGCCATAAGAAGTTCATCCATTTTCATCTTCTTATCTTCATCAATAACCCTGTTGGTAACTGAAAATCTGAGAGATGGTTGAAGATGATTGTTTGGATTTGAATAAGACAAATTTAAGTGAGGCGGCCTCTGATGGTATTGATTACCCCCTTGCCCATGCAGACCTCCATATGGGGGTTTGAAGCCTTGGTTAAACGGTCTCTGGTGGTTTCTATATCCCCATTGGCTAACAAAATTAGTCTCTTCCAAATTAGGCAACATGGAAGACTCCGGCCTTGTTGATGTCATAGCTTCAATTTTTGAGTTCATGGTGGTCACTTGGGCAGCTAGAAGGGAAATATCATATGTGCTAGTGGCGTCGACCTTCTTTAAAATCTGTACATTTTCTCTCTCCCCTGGCCATTGATAGGCATTAGAGGTCATCTCTTCAATAATAGTAATGGCCTCCTCGGGGCCTCATGCCAATAGTGAGCCTCCAGCGGATGCATCCAAAATACTTCTCACATGAGGCTTACATCCACCATAAAACACACAGACTTGGTGGTCTGTGCCAAAACCATGGCTCGGGCATTTTCTGAGCATTTTTCTAAGTCTTTCCCATGCTTCACACATTGTCTCCTCGTCCCTCTGTCGGAATTGGATAATCTCTCCCTTTAGCTTGAGCGTTTTCACCGGTGGGAAAAATTTCTGGAGAAACTTAGAAATCATCTCGTTCCAACATGAAAATGCCCCAGGTAGTTGGTTCAACCACCAAGCTCTTGCTTTATCCTGAAGAGAGAAGTAGAACAATCTAAGACGGATAGCGTCTTTTGGCACTCCATTGATCTTTACGGTTCGTGCAATCTCTAGAAACTGATTCACATGCTCGTGAGGGTCCTCTAGAGCCAATCCACCAAACTGATTCTGTGAGACCATAGCAATTAAATCTGGCTTTAGCTTGAAGTTGTTCACCTGAATAGTCGGGCCGTTAATTAACTACTTTTTTATTCACTACTGGTTGGAACAAGTTTCGGATAGGGGCCTCCTCAACTTGAGCACGGATTCCTCCTATGCCCTCAATTGCCCACTCATCTCTTCTAACTGCATTCACATTTAACAGATCAATGGATCTTGATTGGGTGGAGGATTTTCCGCCATCATTCTTCATCACCTACGAGGGTTGTTATGTCAGCTTGTAGCTTTAATTTTGGGATCTATTTCGAGCAAAAGGTCATCTTGTGACCTTGTTCGCTTGCACTACCTGTTGAAGAACTAAAGGTAAGTTGGGTACTTCAAGAAAAGCAAAATAAAAATATTTGAGCTAGCAAAACAATACTTGTATTGATATTGCATAAAAACTCGAATTAACAACTAAACTCCCCGGCAACGGTGCCAAAAACTTGATGGGAATTTTTTTAACAAACACAGTTTACCAAAACAAGTATCAAAATACCAATCCTATATTGCAAGTGTACAGTATTGTAGCACACGAAATCGGGTCGAACACAGGGAGTTAAGGCAATTCAAGCTACACAAGCACCAATCTCATGTTGTTATACAAGTTAAACTAAACGGATATGTTTTTGAGGATTTTCTACTCTAGACATGAAAGATAACAAATTCACGAGTTCTATTATAATGAGAAATTGCAAGAGAATTGAACTTAGGGGTTTAACTAACAAGTAAAAGAGGCATCTGGGGTAATGCTCATCAACATAGGCATAGATAATTAGACATGAACCGACATGATAACTCCACTCTTATGATTTAAACATAACTAATCCTAGAACTCTCTCGAGCCTCTAGAATATATTTGGTCAAACAAGATTCACATATCTCTAGGGTTAAATTCAAATTTTACCAAATCAATCTCAAGCAATCACCAAAACTAATTAGACATTAAACTCTCGTTATAACACCAAATTGGGCTCATAAATTAATTACTCATGCCAAATTACTTTTCTCAAAGATAATTCAACACAAAATCATGCCTTAGGTGGCCAACCCAAAGTAAGATAAAATCAAAACATTGACTTATGAATAATAGAGAGAGGATAGAAGCATGAATTCATACCAAAAATCAAATACCCAATGTTAATTTTACATCACCCTAGAACAATGGAAATTAGCTATTCATGCTTAGAATTGGAAAGCAACAAAATTCAACAATTAAAATAAAGATCGTAGATAAGGTATAGAGTAAACCCGAATAATATTGATAAATCTTCAAAACTTCAAACATCATTTACAAAATCTCTTCCAAGCACCCAAAATCTTCCACAATGCTCCCAAAATTTCTAAGTATCTATTTTTCGGGATAAAAGTGAGGCTTAACCTAAAATTTTGAACAATGATTCGTATGTATACTCCAAAATTTTCGGGTGCTGAAAATAAAGTAAAAATAAAAATAAAAGGCAAAAATTCAAAACAAGGCAAAGAGGTGCGAAACGGGGTTGGTCGCACCTTATTTTTGTTGCACAGATCACGCCTCTTGGCGTGACCAAGCTGGTCACGCCACCTCCAGGCGAGTCAGGTCGCGCCTCTTAACGTATTTTTTAGGCCTCTGAATCAACACTCGGTCGCGCCTCTTCTGTGTACAGGTCGCGCCGTGCGTGTGGTTGCACAGGTCGTGCCACCTGGCGCGACCGAGCTGGTCGTGCCTCTTCATCCTGGCGCGGGTCGCACCGTGTAATGGGCTTTAATGCCCTCTATTTGCACGCGCACTCGCGCCTCTTGTAGCCCTCGGAGGCTCGATCCGCTCGTTTTATTCCCTGAAATGCAAACAAATGCGTCAAACGCATTTATTTAAGAACTTAAAGCTAAAACGATATTTAAGACGGAAAATAAAGCAGGCATCCTAAATAATGAAATTATGCTCGGAAATAGGGTGAAAATCCCGTTTGTCATTCATCCAATTATGATTTTTTCCATTTAATTAGAGTTTATGAAATCAAAGTATGTTTATAATTAATTTTTAGAATATATTTTTCGCTAACAATATTTGAAAACTTTAATTACCATAGCTATAATGCTTCGCTAGCATGATGATAATACTAAGTTAGTATGACGATCTGTTATCAAATCCTCTACGATTTTTATAAGAATTACCATATTACGTTAATACCCCCGCGCGAAAAACTTTTCAAATATTACAGAATTACCATCACCTTTTTCATCAAATGTGGGCCTTTAATTTTTTAGGATTGTGTGGTGTGAGATGTGGTCCTAGTTCTCATACTAGGATTGATTTTCACCTAACCCCTCCCATATATATATATATATATATATATATATATATATATATATATATCATGATCTTCCTAATTATTTTTTTTCAAACCTATCTACTTAGATATTTAGTTAATAATTGTTTGAGATTGGGTTGAAATAACGGTCTCAATTTTGCCACCACGAGAAAGTTGAAAATCCTTGGGCAAGAAGGAAAATATTGGACCAATCCCGAGCCTAATCGTGTTATATTTTATGTGTCGTAACTACTTTTTTTAAAATTAATTTTTTTAATTTTTTTAATATACTTTAATTGGAGAATGATGAACCCTAAATAAAAATAAGTAAATCGAAATAAATTAAAAATAAAAAAAAAAAGTTTGGCCATAGAAAATGTCACAGCCTCACGGGAGATCTGCTGTGGGAAAATATTTAATGCAAGGGGGCACACTTGTGTGAGACCTTCTAACGGGTCTCTTACGTTAGACGGATCCCCACCCGAGCCGACCCAGCAATATATATATTAAAAAAAAGCCTTGGATCACTTCGGTAGATAAAATATGGGTAGTCGGTGGTAGTGTTGAAGCTCAGTAATCCCTTGATCAGATCGCCGATGCTAGATCGAAGCTGTTGGAAGACGACGGGTCGGACTGCTGGAGAACAGCTATGGAGTGGACAATTGAGACCTTGATCTTCCCGGTGAGGTCGGTGGAATCGAGGGCATTCTAGAGATTCTGCATTGCCGGCAGCAACTGCGACATCAGATTCCGGTCGTTGTACGACATGATCTCGTTGCCGACGTTGATGATGATGATTTTGGAGGGGGGTAGAAGGGAACAACGTTGGCGTCGATCCAGCTCTTGGCGAAGGCAAGGTCGGATGCCATGCCCGGAATGTCGGAGTTGGATGCCCCGATCATGAGGTCGATGCCGGTGCCGGCGAAGGCCTTGATCACCACCGGGTCAGACCCGTACAACCGTACTTTCTCGATGGCAGAGGACTGGAGGAGCTTCGTTGTTGCTTCCGACGGCAGGAGGTTGTCGGCCACTTGGCCGTAATTCACTCCCAGAAAGGACTCCGATTCTGGCAAGAAAATAAATAAATAAAAATTAAAATGTTGATAAAGAAATAATGACTCTTACTTAACAAAGAAAAACGTTAGTAATAAGATTCTTGAAAACATACGGGAGAGTGGAGTGGAGTTGAAGATCAAAAGGGACAGAAGCACTGAATCTCTTTAGTTTTTAGCTATTTTTAATTGGAGATTTATGTTGCTTTGAGTAATTCTTGGATCTATTTTGGGTTTTGAATTTGTAGCAGATATATTGTCACAGGTGCGTTGAGGATATCATTGTTAGTCTTGTAAAGTGGAAGATCGAGACCGTGTTGAAGATTTTTACGGATACTTTTATTTGGAATTAGTATTACTTTCTTTTGTAATTAGTGATACTTTATTTTGTAATCAATAATATTTTTCTCTATGATAATAAAATAAATTTTTTTACTCAAGAATGAGTTTTTATTGTATTCATAGACCCGATTCTTAATTTGAGATTATGTTTTAAACTGACACTTTTCTTTCTAATTAGTGATACTTTCTTTTATAATTAGTGATACTTTCTTTTGTAATTATTTACACTTTTTTCCATAGTAATGAGACTTCACTCTATAGGTGATGATATTTCACCTCATAAATAATGATACTCGCATGTGAGTTAATGATAATTCACTCATAAATAATGATACTTAAGTTAATGATACTCCACTCATAGTTAAATGACATTTATCTATTCTGGATTTGATAATTAATGTTTAATCATTAATAATATCATATTATACTCCACTTCCGAGTTAATGATACTCATCCATAATTAATTATACTTCACAGACAATTAATGATACTCATCAGATATATATCTAATGATACTTCACTTAATAGTTAATGATTTTTTGCCAAATTTATATCTAATATCTAATGATACTTCACTTAATAGTTAATTGTATTTAGCCAAACTTATATCTAATGATACTTCGCTTCATAGTTAATGATGCTTCACTTCACAGTTAGTGATACTTCACACATATATAGTGATACTTTATTTTATAGCTAGTGATATACCTAGTAATACTCCAGTAGCTGCGCGTGGGGGCGCGGGTAAGACACGCGTCTGCGCGCGAAAATGGACTTGAGGGCGGGTTTTGGACGGGTTTGGATTTTATTTGACTCGTCTAACGTAAGCGAACCGTTAGACGGTCTCATACAAGTTTTTGTCTTAATGCAATAATCAAAACTATTTCATATAAACAAAAACTTGTATGAGACGGTCTCATACATGAGACGGATCAATACATGTGAGTTAATGATACTTCACCCATAAATAATGATCCCCGCATGTGAGTATTGACCCGTCTCATATATGAGACGGTCTCACCCAAGTCTGCCCTTTTCATATATATAATTAAATATGTGATGTAAGGTGCCTGTATGACTTGATATTATTTGATAGAACGTGATTGCGCGCCTCACAACTATTAGGTTAATTTGGCAACACATGCAATAAAAAAAATTATGTCGTCGATAGTTGGTTTTGGAAGTGATTGAGTACTTTCGCTTTGCATTAAATTAATTTATTGGAAATATAACAAACTCTCATTAAACTAATACCCGAATTCCATCCATTCTAATTTATAGATATGGTTTTCGCCATTTTTTTAGTTTTTGTAAATTATTCAGCGGACCATGTACATGCGCACAATATTGTAAATTGGCAAAGCACATCTTCAAGTTCCTATACTATTAAAATTTATTTCACAAGGTCCTCATATTATTTTTTTATTTTAATAAGTCCTTGTATTTTTATATTTCTTCTCAAAATGCCCCTTTTTAACGGTGCATGCTTAAACCATTAGCAGTAACATTATTTTTTTTCCTATTGAAATACTACCTAAATTTACAAGAAATGGTTAAAACAAAAATTATATGAAACATTAAATGTTTTTGAACTTGTATGAATGGAAGACGAAAAAGAAATAGTATGACGACCATGAAGAATAACGATTATCCCAAAATATAAGAGGAATTACTATTGATGTATAGAACAAATCCAATCTGGACTTCGATTATGTCAAATTTGATATGAAATCCATTTTATTTTTCTAAGGTAATTGGAATATAATATCTGAGTATCTATACATAATACATGAGAGAAAACAATAACAACAACAACAACAACAACAACAATAATAATAATAATAATAATAATAATAATAATAATAATAATAATAATAATATTCGCCAATCATCATGTCTATTTTAACGGTAATGTAAACGGTTTTAGTAAATCCATTAAAAAACGATCTCTTAATTAGGATGAAATATAAAAGTACAGGAACTGCAGAAAACAAAAATATAGTATGAGGACCTATTGAAATAAAGCTTAATAGTACATGGACCTAAATATATGTTTTGTCTTGTAAAATTGTAATACTGCACATATGTAGATTATATATTTCATCAATGTTTTATTTGAACACGTGTAATTATTGAATTAGTAAGGTGTTCCACGTTTGCCAATGAGAGAGAAGGGTACATTATTGGAAAAGCCAATTGAATAGATGGTGAATAATATTGGTGATGATGTTGAGATATTAGTGGCATCAAAAGGATTGCTTTTTCATGTGTTCATAATTTAGTTAGTGTCAATTTACAAATAGGAGAAGATAAGAGTGTAGATTTTTCAGATTGATTTTTTATTCCAGTTAATTTCCCTAATTCCAATAGCCATAAAATGTTCCTATCAAATGAAAATATGTCGTCAATTTGTTATGTCAAATCCATGGTAGTAGTAAAGATAAACTTCATCTGATAAATTATACAATAATGGAGAATTGATAAGATTATTTATAATTAAAGTTAATTATTGCAATGTCGTTATAATTGGAAATCTTTCTTCCATTGTTGGTTTCTGATGGTACCTCAACAAATTGAATGTTGAGTGATGGCCGGGGTCGGCATAATTGGGTTGTGATCCCGGAATTTTTAGACATTTTTTTAGTAATTTTCTGTAAAGAGTAATAGAAATGAAGAAGAAGGTTTGTAGGTTGCTGAAATTTTATGAAAAGAAATGGGGGACGGTTTTAGAGTGCAGAAAAGTGAGGAAGATCTGGAGTAATTTATTTTTCTACTCATTTCATACTATCTTGGTTGGAGTATATAAACTACCAAAGTTTTTGGGCCTCACAAATATAAATTGGGCCTTTAGGGAATAAAATAAAACATAATTGTATATAACTAGTCAACGCTAGCAATATATACCCTAGCTAGTTTTATAAAAATAATCTATCAATATATATATTAAAGCAAAATCGCAATGATAAAATTATCATAAAAATAAATCAGTTAAAACTTGATTAAAATATAACTGTTTTCCAAAAATTAACGCGAGCAAGTCTGTAGCCCAGTTGGTTAGGTGAGTACTTGCTCCTACAAGCGTGCACTTTTTCTTCCTTTGTTTTGTGGGAAAATCTTGTACGCACTAATACACACTACCATATCTGTCACAATAGATGTATTAGGACACTTTCATGTGTCCTAATAGATTTATTAGGACACATTGAAATATCCCAATACATCTATTGTGACTAGGGTTGTAAACGAGCCGAGCTCTAGCCCGGTGGTACTCGGCTTGGCTCGACTCGTTTAGATATTCGTGAGCTCGAGTTCGACTCGAGCTTTGAACTTGGGCTCGAGCTCAACTCGACAGAAAAAAATTGGGCTCGAGCTCGACTCGATTATTTAAAATTCGAGCCCGAACTCGAGCTCAACTCGGTTATTTAAAATTTGAGGCTCGAGCTCGAGCTCGTTTATGTGCACAATTATATTATAAGTCATAAGTCATTTCATATTCCAATATATTAAGATAACTTATAAATTAATCATTCTATATTATTTAAGAGACTACTATTTCTTAATTTATTTAATTATTATTCTTAGTTTAGCTTATTTAATGTTAGTCTTAATTTTTGTTAATTTTTTTTTAACTAATATAAACTATAGTTATATAAACTATATACTATAATACAAATTGTATATATAAATAAGAATATAAGATTAACTATATAACATTTGTGCTAACTACTAAGAAATAAGAACATTTTTAATCTTGAATATTTGATTTCTTAATTTTGATAACAAATTTTTGAGAAATTATTATGTTTTCAATATCATTTATTTCATTTAATATTTCTTATTTAATAAATTGAGAATGATTATTTTGTCAATATTAGTCTTAATTTTTGTTAATTTTCTTTTTCCCTTTTATTGCTATGTAAATTCTAACTAATATCAACTATATACTATAATAAACTTATTGTTATGTACATTTTAACTAATATCAACTATATACTATAATAGACGTTAGTTTATACAACTAAGTGTTTAAGATTAACTATATAACATTGGTGCTAAGAATATTATAACTTTTGAACATTTGATTAGTTTTAATTTGTGTTAATTTCATTTTTTCTTTATTACTTTGTTACTTTTGATAATATTAATTTAATATCATTGATTTAATTTCATGCATTAATATTTAATTATGAGTATTATTTGTCAAGATGTCAATATTAATCTTAATTTTTTAATTTCATTTTCCTTTATTACTTTACGCAAATTATAAATTTATAATTTATAACTTATAACTTATATTCTTATAATATTATTACTTTTGAACATTTGATTAGTTATAATTTTTGTTCATTTTCCTTTTCCATTATTATTATTTTTTTACTTTTGATAATATTAATTTAATATTATTCATAATTTCTCTTATTACTTAGTATTTATTATTGAGAGTTCAATTTCTTAATTTTTATTAATATTAATATAATATCATTTCACATTTCATATTATTATTATTATTATTATTATTATTATTATTATTATTATTATATGTAAAATTGTATATAAGATAACTATATTATATATAAATATATAATATGTGTATATATACAGTTCATTAGTTTGTCTATTTGTTTATATAATTGTTACTCTTGATCATTGATTTTTTAATTTTAATAATATTAGTTCAATAGTTAATACCATTAATTTCGTTTTATTTTAAATGCGAAGTATTAATTTGACAAAAGTTACAATATAAATAATATTTTAAAAATTACAAAAATAGTATGTGTCCCGAGTTCTAAATCGAATAGCAAACGACCCTGGCTTGAGCTCGGCTCGTTTAAGTACTCGCGAGCCAGACTCGTGATACAGCTCAAGAGCCAAGCTCGAGCTCGACTCGTTTAACTACTCATGAGCCTGCTCGCAAGACAGTTCGTGAGACAGCTCGTTAAAAAGCTCGAGAACCTCAAGAGCCAAGTTAGCTCGTGAGCTCGACGAGCCCAGCTCAAGCTCGGCTCGAGAAAATAGCGAGCTCGTTTAGCAAGCTCGAGTTCGGCTCGTTTAATAAACGAGTCAGTTTCAAGTGAGCTTTCTTCGAGCCGATACCCAAATATCTGCGAGTAGTTTGGCTTATTTCTAACCCTAATTGTGACAGATGTGCCACTACCCCAGCATGCGTACAAGAATTTCCCTTGTTTTGTCCCCTTTAGTTCAAGTTTTTTCTTTCATTTATTTTGTTCTTTTATTTCATTTTATTGTTTATGTTGTTAGTTTTTATTCAAGCAATAATCATTGTATCTTTTTTCTTTTTGTTCTTTTTTCCCTTTATTCAATTTGTTCTTTAATTTCATTTTAACTATTTTCCATTTTGTCATAAATTTCTTTTAGTTCATTTTAATGTTTAGGTTATTAATTTTTATTTAAGCTCTAATCACTGTATTTATTTTTTGTATTAAAGGTCACAAAAACTTACGCTTAAAGTTTGCTTGTTGCCTTTTATTCTTTTTTTTTGTCCTTTTGTTAAGTAATTAAGTTTAATTTTTCTCTTTAATTCATTTTAACCCTTTGTTTTTTTTTTTTTTTTGCCTTTTACTCTTTTTTTTTCCTTCTGTTCTTTTTTCTTCTTTTTCTTCAATATTTTTCTTTTTCATTTCATGTTAACGTTTAGATTATTAATTAATTTATATTTAAATAATAATCAATGTATTTAATTTTTCTAAAAAAAGTCTGACAAAACTTATACTTGAAGAAAGAAGTCAATGCTTTGCAACAATTTTAAATATAAAAATATATTATTTTACTTTTCAACTCTAATGTTGAAAGTTCTCATTTGGTCGAAGTTTTATTTTATTCTATTTCCCTAAGCAAATTTAGTTGCTTGTATGTTTGCTCTTAACAATCATTAGAACATGATTCGAATTTTTTGAATGACTGAAAAAATTGAGTGTTGAAATTCTATTTGTTTCTCGCTTGCTAAATTATGAGTTTGCAAAATTTTCAAATTTTATACAAATGATATAATAAATACACTATGAAAATAGATAAGATAAACATTTTATTCCATATATAACCATAATCTATACTTATAATCCCTAAAAATGTAATAATATAAATTGAGTTAAAAATAAATTGCCAATTCTTTATTTATTATTACATATAAAATGTATTAATCATTTTACTATAAGTAATCGTGACGATGTTGATAACATTCTCACTAAACATGTTGTATATAAAGAAGTATTACAAAATTTATATAATATTTCACAGTTGTGTTAACTTTTTATTTTATTTTTTTATTTTTCTTTCATATCTAATTTGAATATTATTATATGACACTTAGGGTTGATAATTTTTGACACGACACCAAAATAACGGGTTAGTATTTGACCTTATTGTGTTGTTGCCGTATCGCGTTTCATGTCAACTTGCTAAACACGATAAAAATTAACAGATTACCTGATAAACCGATAGCGACACAATAACCTGCGAACCCGATCATCTGTTACACCAAAAATATATATTTATTATTTCAATTTTCCTTTATTTATATATATTTGTCTAATGAATTATATTTATTATTCCAATTTTCCTTTATGTATATATATTTTTCTAATGAATTATATTTATTATTCTATTTTTTTTTATTATTGTTGTGTTGTGTCGTTATCGTGTCGTGTTAGCACGATAAAATATCAGGTATGTCATGTTCGTGCGTATCGTGTTAGTGTCTTGATAAAATTATCGTGTTCGTGTCGGACAGATTCTTATCATGTTGTTCGTATTTAGCCTTATCGTGTCGTGTCGTTATCATGTCGATACAATAACATGAATTGACAGCCCATGACACTTACTAAATCTATCTATAAATATATAAATAATAAAACATTTAGACATAGATAGATAATAAAATGTGTTCGTACATCGTACAATATACCAATATATATATTAAAGTAAAATCGAATGGGTAAAATTGTAATTTAAAATATCAGCCAACATTTATTAAAATTAATATTTCTGCAAAAAAATGTATTAGCGGCCGATTGGTTTCAAAGCAGTCTCAAGAAACATGTTACCTAGTATCGAAATCTGTTGCACACTCTTTTTTTTTTATTTACTTTTCCAAGTTTTTCCTTACGATTTTTTCTCCTTTTCATTTTTTCCATTTATTTTATTTTTGGGTCTTTAATAATTAATATTAATATTAATTATTTATTTTGAATTTTGAATTTTTCCATCATTTATTTTAATAATTAATATTAATTCTTTATTTTGAATTTTGAATTTTTCTCATTTTCATTTTTTCCCTTTTGGATCTTTTCTTTTATTTCCATACTTTTCATTTTTTTTCTTTTATTACTTAATATTTTTGAGGTGCATGATCAAGTTCACTATATATTTTAATAATGAATATTAATTCTTTTTCTTTTTCTTTTTCTTTTTGCCCTTTTCATTTTTTTTTCCTTTTCATTATTTCTTTTATCCTTAGGTACATGATCAAACCCAATGTTTATTTGGGCTAATTGTCTTAAAAATTATGAACTTTGAGCTTAATTGCAAATTTAACATGAACTTTAAAAATAGGAAATTAAAACACCAAATTTGAATTTGTGTGTTATTCAATATCCCCAAATTTTTTATAAAACAAATTGACTTTCAATCCAACATACAATTATGGCCACTTTGACATCATTTTCAAAAATTGATGGTCGATTCATGAAGGGCTCAAAGAGACGAGCAAATTGTATATTGGATTGGAGGTCAATTTATTTTATTAAAATCATAAAATCACAAGTGGGCCCAGCAGAGATATACATGGACGAAATTCTTCTTTTCAATTGGCGATTTTTCACAAGGAAAGAGCCTTAGAGTCCAAGAAGGAGTAGAAGACTTACCATTGGGAGAGAGGAGAGAGAGAATATAATATCTAGAAGACACATATATATCCGGAATTAATTTTCTCTCTCGAGATTGGTGATGCACTATTTATTATGCACTAAATTGCAACTAACACAGGACAATGCAATATAGCAAGCGAATCGAGTATCGTATCCACAGGGACTGAATATTTGATAATACTGAGTACTAAGCTAACAACTCTCTATTATCCAGGCTACCAATATATGAGTTTACTAAAACTAGGCACGAATTTAAATAAAATAAAAGAACAGAACTAGAACCAAATAAACACAAGTAAATAAACTAAGCAAATAATCAAACTCAATCAATTAATGAAATATTAATCCTGGGGAATGCAGCACACATGTATCCACTATGATTCAATTTAATCCTAATCTTTCCCAATTTTAATCCGATTAAAGGTGAGGAATCAGAAATATATCTACCTATCTCCGCCAGGTCTCAAGGTAGAAGCAGATTAACCAACAACCTATTACTTTCGTCTCTAGGTTGATTTACTAACTCCCGATAGAACCACAGATTTAAATTCCCCTACAGATTCCTTAGAACGTGTATCAAATTCTTCAATTAATCTCACTAATTAATTATCTCCGCCAGGACTCAAATTAACTAGCTAGCATGCATCAATTATGATCAGTAATTAAGCATGAAATCAAAAGCACTTGAACATTTGAACACATTAATCGGAAGGGAAAAATAACAAGATTAAATTAAATACATAGCTTCAATCATGCTTTGCAAACCCTAGAATTAATATGCGTTTAGCCGCTCATGGCAAAATAGAAATCTAATAAAATATGCATTACAAAAGTCATGACAAAATTAAATTAAAACATGAAACACTTATGCTGGATGTTTAAATCTTCAATCTCCGTCTTCCTCTGTCTTCACAGCACTTCTCTGCTTCAATATAGGGTGAAAATTTCTCTAAAAATTGTCCAAAGCAGAGCGCCTTATATAGTTGGGGAAATACAGAGTCCAAACAAGGAAAAACACCAATTTTCCAGAAACAGGCGGCACGGGCCGTGCCGTGGCTACTGAGAGTCCGAAAATCGCATGTTTAATGGCACGGGCCGTGCCGTCGGACAGTACGGACCGTGCCAGCGCGCATCCTCCGACACACTCCACCGTTTCGCTCCGTTCTCCCTCGTTTCTCATCCGATTGACCCGATTCAAGTTGCGTTGCGACCCTCTTTTGATCCTCTATCTTTCTAGAAACTTTTCTCCTTAAATTGGATCTTGGATAAATCTCAAATTCAGCTCAAACTTGCACAAGAAACACCAAAACATCAAAAAGCACACGGAAACTCGAAACTAGTATAAAAACTCAACAAATGCATGCATTACTCTACGAATATGAGCCATACAACTACTCAAATGCATGCAAAATCCATGTTTATCAATTGGACGCCATTCACCATTGAAGAACGCAGATTTCATAGTTTTCCTATTTTTCCAGACTTTGTTATTATTCCATGATGATGTTCTAAACACTTTTCTAGCGAGAGGATAATCGAGACTCGGATTCTACACGTTTGTGAGATCAAATTGGTTTTATCATAATTTATTTCTCTCTTTATTTATAAATCCTCTGTTTGTGATTTCTGTTATTGTTTTAATTATTATGCAAAGTGCACGTTGTATGATTGTTAGAATGATTTCTTGCTAGTGAATTATCTAGATCCGTAATTGTCTAGATTATTTGCCTAAGTAGCGCAATTGGATAGATTGGGGGTAAACAGTCCCGTTTTCGACACTTTGGAGATTTATAATCTTATCTGAACGGGTCATCGTATGATTTTCATGGGTTTGAATTGGTGTTTCTCTGGTTATTAATGTTGTTAGTAGATTTAATTCTATGGTCGTACCTAGGATTGTCTATTAATTAGAGAAGTAGTTAATGGTCGTACCTTGGCTGCCGAATAATTAAGGAGAAACGAGGTTGTTAGGTCGTACCAATAGCCATAGCCAATTTAGAGAGGGAAGTGAATTATATCTGTGCATCTGTGATCAAATTATGTAGTCCGTTGTCGAGATTATTCTTGAGCCAGATATTTCTCTTATTTGATCTTCGTTTGTCATTTTATTTCTTTGCCATTTAATTGATTTCGTTGAATTATTTTAATTCCAGTATTCAAAACCCACCCCATTTAGTTATAGGATTTTAGATAAAAAGATTAATATTTAATTTACCAGTCTCTGTGGTTCGACCCTGCTTGCCGCTATTGCAATTTATTTGGATATTGAAAAGCAGGTTTATTTTTGTTAGTTTCGACACCCATCAAATTTTGGCACCGTTGCCGGGGACTGGTGTCAAGTTAAATTTATTCTTTTTGTCTAATTTATGTCAATTGTCCCAACAGGTGAATTGTTGTTCGATCCAGACATTGAGAAGACTCCTAGGCAATTGCAAAAAGAAGCTAAATTGAAGAAGCAGCATCCTCCAGCTTCATCGTCAAGTTCGAGATCTGAAGAAGAATTGTCAGAACAGTCAGTTGAAGTTGAAGTCGAAGTAGACAGAATGGCGAACAACAGAGAAAGAACTCTTCGTGATTTAGTTGTCCAAGATGTGAATCAACCTCCGCTGTGCATTGAGTATCCGGAGATGGAGGTTGATTTTGAGCTGAAGTCTGGTCTTATTCACTTACTCCCGAAGTTTCATGGTCTTGAGAATGAAGATCCACACAAACATCTAAAGGAATTTCATGTGGTGTGTAGCACAATGAAGCCAAAAGGAGTCACAGAGGACCAAATCAAGTTGAGAGCTTTCCCGTTTTCTTTAGAAGATAGAGCCAAAGATTGGTTACTGTATCTATCTTCTAACACAGTAACAACTTGGGAAGAGATGGGGAGGCTGTTCTTGGAGAGATTTTTCCCGACCACCAGAGCTACATCACTCAGAAAAGAGATTACCGGGTCAGACAGAAGGAATCGGAGACCCTCTACGAGTATTGGGAGAGGTTCAAGAGGTTGTACGCCAGCTGTCCGCAACATGGGATTTCAGAGCTATTATTAGTCAATTACTTGTACGAAGGACTGTTGCCTGCTGAGAGGAAGTGGATAGATGCATCGTATGGAGGCACAATCAGTGAGAAGACGCCTACACTGATTAGGAAGATCATCTCTGATATGGCTGAAGCATCACAGCAATATGGCCGCAGACAAGAGACTCCCATCCGAAGAGTGAATAAAGTTAGCTCATCTTCTCTCGAAAGTCAGCTATCTGAGCTGACGTCTCTAGTGAAACAACTAGCCATGAGAGATCTGCCACAGGCTAGAGTATGTGGAATTTGCCTTGCACCAAATCACCCTACTGATTCGTGTCCTACTCTTCAGGAAGACGCGGGTGAACAGGTGAATGCTGCAGGAGGTTTTCCAGGCCCACCATGTAAGAACTACGACCCATATTCGAATACCTATAATCTTGGATGGTGAGATCACCCGAATATCATATATGGCAATAATCCACAATCCCAACAGTATCAGCCGAAGCAGACAGCTCCCCTAGAGAGCAGTTCCGCCGAAAACTCCATTAAGACGCTTGGATCACTTGTTCAGCAATTTATAGTAAAGCAAGATGCTGTTAATTCCAAAACCGAGGCGAGTATTCAGGAGCTGCGTGATCAAGTATCTCGAATTGCTTCATCGGTGAGTCAATTGGAGTCTTAAGGAAAACTACCATCCCAAACTGTGATTAATCCAAGGCATAATGCAAGTGCAATCACCTTAAGAAGTGGGAAATAATTAGCCAAGCCAGATAGAGAAAAGAAGAAGTCGGCGAGAAGAGAAGTTGAGAAAGAAGCTGAGATTGCTCCACAAGATGGCGAACAGAGTGCACCAGAGAAAGATAGGCCGTCTGAGGCCTATGCAGTAAAGCCACCATTCACATCTCGGCTTAACAAATCAAAGAAGGAAGAAGCTAAGAAAGAGATACTCGAGACCTTTCGAAAAGTGGAGGTGAACATTCATTTGATCGATGTCATCAAACAGATACCTCGATATGCAAAATTCCTAAAAGACCTGTGCACGAACAAGAGGAAGCTGAAAGGCAATGAAAAGGTAAGCATGGGCGAGAATATTTCTGCAGTCATTCAAAAGAAATTGCCACCTAAATGCAAAGATCCAGGTATGTTTACTATCCTCTGTAAAGTTGGTAATCTGAGGATTGAGAGAGCTATGCTAGATCTAGGGGCTTCAATTAATGTCATGTCTCTTTCTGTCTATTCTGCTTTGAATGTTGGACCTCTGAAAGAAACTGGTGTAATTATTCAACTTGCGGATAGGTCAAATATGTATCCTGAGGGAGTGTTAGAGGATGTGTTGGTACAAGTGAATGAGTTAGTTTTTCCTGCTGATTTCTATGTGCTAAATATGGCTGAAGAAGGATATTCTAACTCTGCATCTATTTTGTTAGGAAGGCCATTTCTTAAGACCTCTAGAACTAAGATTGATGTGCATGATGGTACCCTTTCTATGGAGTTTGATGGAAATCTGATTAGGTTCAATATTTTTGAGGCTATGAAATATCCTAATGAGGTTTCTGGTGTTTTTATGCTTGATGTGATTGATCCTTTGGTCGAGAAAGTGTTTGAGGTCTCTGACTCTGATTTTCTGAAGACAGCTTTGACTAATGCCTTTGATCTGAAAGAATTACAGATTCTAGACAGCATGTTTGGCGTGGACGAACATTTACACGACGCTGTTCAAGAATTGGAAGCTTTAAAGCCTGAAGTCTAGCATGTTTTCAAATTAGAGTTACCTGTTTCTCATGTGAAATTTCTCCCTTCAATTGTGCAGGCACCCAAGCTGGACTTGAAGCCACTTCCTGTGCATCTCAAATATGCATTTTTAGGAGATAATGACACTCTTCCAGTCATAATCTCGAGCAAGCTTCAACCAGTGGAGGAAGAAAGATTGATTCGAGTGCTACGGGAGTGCAAAGATTGGCTGGACCATAGCAGACATCAAGGGACTGAGCCCTTCGACTTGTATGCACCGAATCTTGTTGGAGGAAGATAGCAAGCCATGTCGTGATCCTCAACGGAGACTCAATCCAGCGATGACTGAAGTGGTAAAGAAAGAAATACTAAAGCTCCTCGACGCAGGTACTATCTTTCCGATCTCTGACTCTAAATGGGTAAGTCCAGTTCAAGTCGTTTCGAAGAAATCTGGTTTTACTGTGGTTAAAAATGCAGAGGGTGAGTTAGTTCCGACCCGAGTGCAAAATGGTTGGAGAATGTGTTCTGATTATAGAAAATTAAATGCAGTAACAAGAAAAGACCATTTTTCTCTGCCTTTTATTGACCAAATGCTTGAGCGCTTGGCAGGTCGTTCCCACTATTGCTGTCTAGACGGATATTCGGGTTTTCATCAAATCGCGATTACCCCGGAGGATCAAGAGAAAACTGCCTTTACCTGTCCTTTTGGTATTTTTGCTTGCAGGCGGATGCCCTTTGGATTGTGCAACGCTCCTGCAACGTTCCAAAGGTGTATGGTTAGCATTTTTTCTGATTTTGTTGAGAACATTATTGAGGTATTTATGGATGATTTTACTGTATATGGGGATTCATTTGATGCATGCCTGATTAATCTCACTAAAGTGTTGCAAAGATGTGTTGAAACTAATTTGGTTTTAAATTATGAGAAATGCCACTTTATGGTTGATCAAGGAATGATTTTAGGGCATATTGTGTCATCTAGAGGCATAGAAGTCGATAAGGCTAAGATTGATGTTATCAAATCGTTGCCTTACCCTACCTCTGTTAAGGAAGTCCGTTCTTTTCTTGGACATGCAGGTTTCTATCGACGTTTCGTCAAGAATTTCTCCAAAATTGCTCAGCCTTTGAGTAAGTTGTTGCAAAAAGAGGTAGAATTTAATTTTGATGATGCCTGCAAGAATGCCTTTGATTTGTTGAAAAATATGCTCATTTCTGCACCTATTATTCAATCACCGAATTGGGAACTTCCTTTTGAAATTATGTATGATGCGAGTAATTATGCAGTCGGAGCTGTTTTGGGCCAAAAGGTTGGTCAAGTTCATCATGTTATTTATTATGCATCTAGGACTCTCGATCCAGCTCAAGTAAATTATTCCACCACTGAAAATGAACTTTTAGCTGTTGTTTTTGCTCTTGAAAAGTTCCGGTCTTATTTGCTTGGTACAAAAGTCATTATCTTTTCTGACCATTCTGCTCTCAGGTTCTTATTCACCAAAAAGGATGCTAAACCGAGACTCATTCGTTGGATTCTTTTGCTTCAAGAATTCGACATTGAGATAAAGGATAAGAAGGGCTCTGAAAATCTAGTTGCCGACCATCTTAGCCGGTTGCCCACGAGTGAAGCACCGTGACCGTTGAAAGATGAATTCCCAGACGAGTGTCTCTACTCCATTCAAGCCTTTACACCCTGGTACGCCGATATAGTTAACTATCTTGTAACTAAGGTATTACCTAGTGATTTGTCGAGAGCTCAAAAAGATAAGATCAAGAGTGATGCTAAATATTATGTATGGGATGAGCCTTATTTGTGGAAGTTTTGTTCTGATCAAATTATTAGGTGGTGTGTTGATGAGCATAAAATTCCTTCCATCTTGATGTTTTGTCATTCCTATGCATGTGGTGGACACTTTGGTCCTAAAAGAACTGCTAGGAAAGTCTTGGAGAGTGGGTTGTTTTGGCCTAATATTTTTCGTGATTCATATTTATTTTGCAAATCTTGTGAAAGGTGTCAAAAGACTGGAAGCATAGGCTATAGAGATCAAATTCCCCTTAATCCTATCATTGTTTGTGAAATTTTCGATATATGGTGCATTGATTTTATGGGACCTTTTCCCAAGTCTAATAATTTTGTGTATATCATTCTTGCTGTTGACTATGTTTCCAAGTGGGTTGAAGCGCAGGCTACTCGTACTGACGATGCTAATACTGTTGTTAAGTTTGTCAAGTCCCACATCTTTGATAGATATGGCACACCTCGAGCCATTATCAGTGATCGTGGTACTCACTTCTGCAACAAAGTGGTAGGGGCATTATTCAAGAAGTACAACATAACCCACCGAACCTCTACTGCTTACCACCCACAGACAAGCGGCCAAGCCGAGGTTTCTAATAGAGAGGTGAAAGCAATTCTTGAGAAGACTGTGAGACCTGATCGAAAGGATTGGAGTTTGAAGCTCAATGACGCGCTTTGGGCGTACAGAACGGCTTTCAAAACCCCTATAGATATGTCTCCTTTTCGGTTGCTTTTTGGTAAACCATGTCACTTACCTGTCGAGCTTGAGCATAAGGCTTTCTGGGCCGTTAAGCAACTCAACCTGAGTGTGGATGAAGCTGGAACTCATAGAAAATTGCAGCTGCAAGAGTTGGAGGAAATCCGAAATGATGCCTATGAAAGCTCCAAGATCTATAAAGAAAAGACAAAGCGCTTTCATGACCAAGTTCTCACTAGAAAGACTGTCACTGTTGGTCAAAAAGTTTTGCTTTACCATTCCAAGCTGAAATTGTTTCCTGGAAAATTGCGCTCTAAATGGCTAGGGCCCTTTGTTGTCACTAACGTGTTTTCACATAGTGCAGTTGAGATTAAGAGTTTTGATTCGGGAAAAATTTTCAAGGTGAATGGACATCGTTTGAAGCCGTTCTATGAGGGATTTCAAGTGCAAAGCGCTGATTGCATTGGGCTACAAGAGCCCCATTACTCACCCTGAAGAGTAGGGAACGTCAGGCATAACGACGATAACCAAATGCGCTTGGGGGGAGGTAACCCACCTTGGTTTTTCTTTGTTTTTTGTTTTGGTTTTATTTATTTTATTTTCTTGGTTGTTTTTGAGGCACTAACAAGCTAACAAGTGATGACTAGAATCTTTGTGGCTGTTTTGAGTGAATATAGGTACCCAGTTTTTTAGAGAAATTTTGTGCTGAAGGAAGCTGCTAATAAGGCATGGCCATACCTTATTTTGCAGAAGCTCCTGTTTGGATTTTGAGCTGGGGGAGAATTTTTGGCCCTGAAGGGAAGTGTTAATAAGGCATGGCCATGCCTTACTTCGCGGACGCTCCTGTTTGGTTTAGTGAAGAGAGACGTGTGATGGCTTTGTTCCACTTAGGAGGGGATGTATTTATTTATTAATTAATTTAAAAAAAATTAAAAAAATCAGAAATAGTGTTTAGTTGATAGTTTTTTTTTTACTTTATCTTATTAGAATAGGAATAGAGTCAAAGTCTTTGGAATAAGTCAACATCCCCCAATCCCCAAATTGAAGAACCCTAAACATCGAGACTCATCTTCATCGCCTCTCAATTGCCATCTTCCGCCGAGACACCGCCATTTGCCTCTCTACCGGAAGTGGCCGCCGCCATATCACGCAGACCGCCGACCTCTGCAGTTCGCCTCTGTTTTCACCGCCAGTCGCCGACTCCAGCCGTCCGCCGCACCAGTCCGGCGAACCTCCATATCCGCCGCTCAACCTTACCGCTGCAGCCAACCACAGTCGACCGCCACTACCCGTTTGGTCGCCGGAGATCCGTCCATCATCTGCCCCTCTGCACACTCTCTCCACACCCGCAACAGTCACGAGCCACCGCAGCTCTCTGCCTCTGAACCACTGTCGTCCGCCGCTGTAGTCTATCGCCGTTCACTCCGTCACCACCTCCTCAGTAGCCGATTTCAGAGTAGTCCTCTTTTCTCTCTTTTGCAAATACATTGAGGACAATGCATTTCTTAAGTGTGGGGGGGTTGGTTTGATTTTAATTTTGTTCTATTTTCAAATTGTCGCTTGTTGGTGTTGTTTTTGTCTTTGTTATTTGCTTTTTGTATTTTCTGTTTTAGTTTTTATTTGCTTTTTGTTGAGAAAAAAAAAAGAGTCTCTTTTTCTAATTGGTAGTTCCTATCCGTTGCTATGATTTAAATTGTGATGCTTCATTGAGATGAATTGGTGTACAGTTGAGTATTGGCATGATTTGATTGAGTTTACATTCTATATACCTTGATCTTTTGCTTTTGATGATGAATTGAATGAAGAGTGTGTGGAATGATATGCCAATGACCTTTATTTTGGTGAGTTTTGAGCTTGAGCATCACTAAACTTAATTGCTCGTTCTTTTCATGTGCGAATGTCATGCATAGTCGATTATCTTCTAGAACTTACTTTGCTATGCATTTGGGATTACCTCAGTGATGTGGAATGTGAAAAAGGGCAATTAGGAAAAGCCAATTTTAGCCTTCTATTTGAGCTTACCTTTGAAGAAAAATCCCTAGATAGCCGTTTTGAGCCTTGGCCTGTTTTTATTGAATTTTAACCGCATTACTAGCCATGTTTATCCTTCTTTGTTGTGATTTCCATGTTTTGACCCCTTTTATTTAAGGAATGTGTATACTGGTTCATTTGGGTTGGTATTGTGAGTTGGCTAAATTTGGGGAGTAGAAGTGAAGTGCTTGAGATTGGTTTTGAAAAAGAAAATAGAAAAAAACATAAAAAGGGGGGAGTTTGGAGCTATGATTGGGAAGTGAAAATTGAAAAATAAAAGAAAAAAAAAATTTGATGAAAAATCGAAAAAAAAGACTGTGAGAAAAAAAAAAGAGGGAATGAAAGACTTGGAGAAGGTTGAAAGGAAAGAAAAAAACATTTTGTTGATTAGAACCTTCATGTGTGAAAAAGACAGAAGGATTGGAAATTTGTGTCATTTCGATGTCTTATGAAAATTGTATTGTCATTCCTTCAATTTTGAACCCTAAATATCCTTGTTTATCTAACCTGACCCAAAGCCCCGTTACAACCAAAATTGAAGTCCCTAATTTTCTATTTTTGCTCACTGTTTGGTGCCTATTTGATATATTTGCAAGCTTATGGAAGGGTCTTCTATGTTTTGACTTGAGAGTCCAGATATTTGGAGCCTTGAACACATTTGAGCGATCTTGAGTGAATCTTGGTGAGGGTATTGAATTCCACTACACTTGGATTTTGAGAAATAATGGAAGTATTTGATTATTGGTGTTAGTGGTGAAAATTCATTCTTCTCATTGTTGGTGCTTAATTTGTGTATTGGTTCATTTATTTGGAGCATTATGGTTTGAGTTGTGAAAGGGCATTGAAGTTGTTTTTGTTTTGGTTTTATTCTCTTGCTTGAGGACAAGCAAAGCTTAAGTGTGAGGGGGTTTGATAAGTTGCATATTTGCACCTATTTTTAGGTGATTTCCCCTTATTTTACTAAGCTTTGTTGTGCGTTTATTGGGATTTGATGATCTTTTGAGTTTTGCAAGGGAATAAAGGTGTTTTGTAGAGAAGAAGGCTAAAATGATCATTTTGGAAGCAAAAGAATTGAAGGATTTCGAGTAGGAAGAGTCCAAGAGCTTCTAGCAGATAAGGCGTGGCCACGCCTTAGTCTGCTGGCGGGATTTAATTCATAAAATCACAAGTGGGCCCAGCAAAGATATACATGGACGAAATTCTTCTTTTCAATTGGCGATTTTTTTCACAAGGAAAGAGCCTTATAGTCCAAGAAGGAGTAGAAGACTTACCATTGGGAGAGAGGAGAGAGAGAATAGAATATCTAGAAGACACATATATATCCAGAATTAATTTTCTCTCTCGAGATTGGACGCCATTCACCATTGAAGAACGCAGATTTCATAGTTTTCCTATTTTTCCAGACTTTGTTATTATTCCATGATGATGTTCTAAACACTTTTCTAGCGAGAGGATAATCGAGACTCGGATTCTACACGTTTGTGAGATCAAATTGGTTTTATCATAATTTATTTCTCTCTTTATTTATAAATCCTCTGTTTGTGATTTCTATTATTGTTTTAATGATTATGCAAAGTGCACGTTGTATGATTGTTAGAATGATTTCTTGTTAGTGAATTATCTAGATCCGTAATTGTCTAGATTATTTGCCTAAGTAGCGCAATTGGATAGATTGGGGGTAAACAGTCCCGCTTTCGACACTTTGGGGATTTATAATCTTATCTGAACGGGTCATCGTATGATTTTCGTGGGTTTGAATTGGTGTTTCTCTGGTTATTAATGTTGTTAGTAGATTTAATTCTATGGTCGTACCTAGGATTGTCTATTAATTAGAGAAGTAGTTAACGGTCATACCTTGGCTGCCGAATAATTAAGGAGAAACGAGGTTGTTAGGTCGTACCAATAGCCATAGCCAATTTAGAGAGGGAAGTGAATTATATCTGTGCATCTGTGATCAAATTGTGTAGTCCGTTGTCGAGATTATTCTTGAGCTAGATATTTCTCTTATTTGATCTTCGTTTGTCATTTTATTTCTTTGCCATTTAATTGATTTCGTTGAATTATTTTAATTCCAGTATTCAAACCCCCCCCCCATTTAGTTATAGGATTTTAGATAAACAGATTAATATTTAATTTACCAGTCTCTGTGGTTCGACCCTGCTTGCCGCTATTGCAATTTATTTGGATATTGAAAAGCAGGTTTATTTTTGTTAGTTTCGACACCCATCAGGTTTGAAAATACAGCATAGATATAAAACAATACAACAAAATTATATCATGCTTGATTTTTTTTTTACAACTCAAGTTATATGCTTTGTTCAATTAATACCTCAATTTGTTTGTATGTGTATTTGAAAAAAAAATGATATCGTGATTACTATTTTTCTAATTTTTAGTTTAACTGATGCTGTGAGAAAGCTACGTGTATAATTATACATGCTTTTGTAGCGCCCCGTAAATTTTAAAGTATTTTACTACTTTTAATTGATTCTTAAATATTATATTATTGAATCTTATAAGTCGCGCAATAATTAATATATGTTTTAATATGTATGATCGAGTAAATGTTTTATTTATGTATTGGTTTTAAGCCCAATCTCTATTTTTTTCACATGGTCCAGGATATTTTATTCAAAGCTCGAGTAATTTTCGAAGCCCATTATTTGAACCCTAAACATAAATTATCATATCCATGATAAATCAAATTTTGAAAAAAAAACAATCCAAATTTCAACATTTTCATTATTAATCCTCAATTTTTAGTATAAATAGATGCACTATTTCATCTTTCTTCTCACACCAAAACAAAGAAAACACATATAACACAATATTTTCATTTCTTTCTTCCTAAAGTATTCAAGGAGCTTTACGAAAGGTACAGTTTAATATCTGGTTATTGTTTAAAATATACATTAACCTATTCCTTAAGCATATTTTTTTTATATATTCACGTAAACCTTAAATCATGCATTGATGTTTTTATATTCAATAATTGATTTCACGTGTTTAGTATTGTGTGCTTATGCATATCTATATTGCATGTATATGTGTATAAATTTGTTGTGAGCGTGGGTATATGTATATGCATATGCATATGTATAGCATGATTAAGAATTAATTCAGTTGTTCAAATTAAAGCATTTTCGCATCGTGCATTAATCCTACACAGCATGTTATCCGTTTTATTAATTAAAGATAATTAATTCACAGGCAAGGCGTGCCAGGATATAAATAATTAATCTCAAGTTAAAATTAAGGTGAAATTTTACATTGAAAATTGTATTGTTATCCTTTTTATATGTTTGTACATGAGTTATGTGAAATTTCAATACATAGTCTTCTAGACTATTAAGTACAAAGTTTTCTAGACTATAAAGTACAGAGTCTTTAGATTATAAAGTACCGAGCCTAAGGGCTAATGCAAAAGTACAGGTTACATGAATTAAGTCTTTTCACATGCTTTTCTATTAAATTTATAGTTACATCCCCCACTGAGTTTAAAAGAACTCACTCTAATCTTTTGTTTTCTTTTAGGCAAGAGCTCGGGTGATATGTGAGCAAACAAGATGTGATGATGATAGTCTAATAGTCAAGCATGATTAAATGAGAATTATTTATTTTATTTTTGACTTATTTTTTTGAAACTTCTAGTGTGTTTCAATAAAGTATTTTATTAATGAAAAGAACGAGTAACGTGTCCTTTTTTTATTAAAAGTGGAATTGGGGTGTGACACACTATTTATTAATAAATAAGTGACCGTAAGTGCATTGTGTTATTGTAATACACTGGCGAGCAAGGGTATCGTATCCCACAGAGACTGTACTCCTATGTTCTCAAACACAAATACATAATCAATATCTAGACATTAAATATGCAGGTAGAGAGGAAAAATAAATAACAACAAATAAAATAGCAGAATTAAATACTTAAACTTATTAATTGGGAAACCTAGATTTTAGGGAAATTAGATTATTATCTCATTTATTCATATTCATTGATTCTTGCAAACCGACTTTAGTCTTTAATTTATCAATAGTGGAGAATCACTGGTTTGTTATCGGGCTACTTATTAAGTGCATAATGAATATGCACTTCACTTGATCGGTTATTCACACATATCATTACTCTCAATCAAGTACACGAAAATTTATTGAACCATACATAATACTTGTTCACTGGGTTGGTTCTTCCAAACACACATAACCTGAATTCTATCTTTCTATCAATTAATTCTTCTCCGGTGAGTACATCAAATTAATCGACTAGCATGCATAAATGGTGATCAAGCACTCATACAAGATATAAATAAGCTCATAGAAATCAAGCCCCCGAGAGATAGCTTGAAGAAATTAATCAAATTATATTGATAAAATCCATAACATCCAATCCCTAAAACCTAACTATGAATTTAGCTAAACATAATTAAATAAATAATAAAAACTAGAGTATGGGAATTCAATGACAAAATAAACAATAAAATCGAATAACACGGGGGAATCCAGTTGTCTTGTCTCTTCTGCAGCAACACTCTGTCTCTAGCAACCTTGTCACCTCCTCTTGAGTAGATGGCAAATGGGGTCTCTTTTCTCGTGAATCAAAATGGGGACTTTTATATCTAGGTTTAAAATATTAAATTGGAGATAAAAATTTACATTCCCGCGGATCTGAACACCTGGGTCGACCCATGTGTTTCAGTCGGCCCAGAGGGTAGTTTTTGCATAGGGTCGACCCAAGTGACTTCGGTCGGGTCGATCCATCCCTTTATAAATTGCACTGGCTTGGGTCGACTGACACTTTCCAGGTCGGTCCGAGTATATTTCACACTGGGCTTCGGATTTTTACAGGCTTTATTTTTTACTGTTTTGCTTTAATTATGCAACAAAAGCACAACTATTATTACAAAACTAATAAACACATCAAAACTCCAAATGATAATAATTAAATCACAAAAGCTATATAAAATACACAACTTAATACTCCCTCCTATTCAATTCATATCCAAAAATTATATAAAATACATAGCTATCAGGGTGTTAAAGCTTTCAAGAGTTAAATGTGATTATTCGAATATCTAAAGAAGGTCTCTATCTAACTATATAATATTTGTGTAATCACATAGCATAATTTAAATACATTTGTGACACATAATATTTTCTCATTCAATCAGAATATGCTCACATATAAAATTTAAAATATTAATTTATAAATATTTGAAACGTACATACAACGTGACGGAGAAATATTAGTTAGATTTATCAGAAGCATATCAAGACTTGTATAAAAGATGCATTTGGAATGAATTATGTAAGACCATTCATATCCTATTGAGTGGAGGGTTGAATGGTCAATGTACTTTTGATTCACACTCTAATAAACAATGTGTAAAATAGACTTATATTTGTTACACACTGCAAAATGCAAACGCCCATTCCTCAAACACACGTTTCCCAACGTGATTTTTTTCCGACCAAAATCTTGGCGGCTTGTCATCAACGACGCAACTACTTTTCAAATTCCCGACCGCCCCATTTCTTCATTACTCCAATTCAGTTTGAGTAGTTCAATTAGTTGTTGTTGCACAAAAATTAAGCTTCAACCTTGAAATGGAATCTTTAGTGGAGGCGACATCAGGTGCGGTTGGTTCACTGCTCAGCACCACCATTTTGTACCCGCTTGATACCTGCAAGACTAAGTATCAAGCTGAAAATCGAGCCCATCATCACCAGAAATACAGGTTCCTCTCTCTCTCTCTCTCTCTCTCTCTCTCTCTCTCTCTCTCTCTCTCTTGCTGTGGTGGAAGTCATAGTATTATATAATCTATGCCAAGAATTCAATTTTGCTTTATTGCTTGCTCTGTAAGTTCCTTTTTACTGTAAGATATGCAACAAGAGAAACATAGAACTGATAACTGAACTTATACAATTAAGAAGCTAGCTAGGTATTAGCTAAAATTCTGCAAATAAACAGGTATTAATGAAACTGTGGTTTGCTCTTTTGAGGATGCTGTTCTTATCATGACCTGATAAGGTTGGCGGTTGTTAGTTAGATATTGGAGGTAAATGAAGCTGGACTAACTTTTGTGGATTTATTATAACATTTTCTAAAAACTTGTGAAAATTGGGGATTTTGAGGAGAAATTGTTCTTATTGTATATGTTCATTTCTAGGCTTGTCTGAAAGGGTGGAGAGTGTGAAAGATTTTGCTGTTGGACTTGAAGGCTTTTTTGCCTGATAATGCGTTGATGAAGAAGTAGACACGATTAAGCTTTCTGGTTCTTGTCAATATTTTACCTCAACTCTTGTCACAAAACTGATGAATTGGTTTTAAACACACAGAAGAAGCTAGGGATGATATTGCACCTAAATAATGTAAAATGTCGAACCTCTTATAGTGTCGAACCTCTTATATTGGAACTGGCTATCAGAACTTTGCTCGAGTCTGTGAGACCTAGTGTCCAAATCAATATGAGTTCTTACTGGTAGAATGCTACAAGTGCCATTATTCGATCCTCAGCTCAGTTTCTACTCTCGTTTCATTTTGTTGATCGACCTGTCTGTTGGTAGTTTCTTATGGTAGTAGTTCCTTTTTTTTCTACACAGGAATATCTCAGATGTTCTCTGGGAGGCAATATCTACACGTCAAGTACTTTCCTTGTACCAGGGTTTGGGAACAAAGAATTTCCAGTCTTTCATTTCGCAGTTTATCTATTTCTATGGATACAGCTTCTTTAAGAGACTTTATTTGAAGAAAAGTGGATTTAAATCTATTGGAACTAAAGCCAATTTGGTCATAGCGGCCGCTGCTGGTGCTTGCACAGTCATAGTGACACAGGTGAGCAACATTTCAACTTGGTGTTATGATTTTCGAGCCATGGATTCTTGTACTGTTTCTGTTGGATGATGATGGCATGATGGTGTTTATTATATAGACGGTCCAGTGAATGAAATTCCCTACATCTTTCAGTTTTTTTGAATGAGTTGAAAATTTTGAAGGAAAAAGATGCACCAATCATCATCAAGATCACACTATTATTAGAAAGAAAACTTTGGGTGTGAAAATTGTAAGGCTTATACTCCATATGGCCTGGATTCTGATTTGTTATGTATCGTTGGTTACTCGACAGTTCGTTCTGTTAATGTGTTGAAGTCAATCTAGTTGAGTCATTCACTATTTTTTCGCCATTGACATAATTTTTGTTTTTTCCACTTCAGCCTCTGGATACAGCATCTTCAAAGATGCAAACGTGTGATTTTGGGAAATCGAAAGGGCTTTGGGAGTCCCTCTCGGATAGCACCTGGAGCGAGTTGTTTGATGGTCTAGGCATCTCTCTTCTTCTCACTGCAAATCCTTCCATTCAGGTTCGATGACTTGATTCTTTGTATATTTTGCTGAAACAAAAGATTCTGATTGCATAATCAAATTGTGCACACAGTATACAGCCTTTGATCAATTAAAGAATAGACTATTAAAGGAGAAGATGAAAAAAAGGGAAGGTGATGCAACATCTCCAGAAGCTCTTTCTGCATTTTCTGCTTTTGTGTTAGGCGCCGCCTCAAAATGCATTGCTACCTGCTTAACCTACCCTGCTATAAGGTAAGAGCCTACTCGCCCCCTCTTTGTGACAAAATAAATATGTCGGCTCTACATTACAGAAAACAAGCATTATGGACAGGTGCAAAGTGGTGATCCAGTCAGCCGAGTCTGATGAAAACAAGGACGATAAACCTCATCTAAAGCCCCGTAAAACTGTGTCTGGTGCACTACATTCGATTTGGGTGAAAGAAGGGATACTCGGCTTCTTCAAAGGTCTGCAGGCCCAAATCCTGAAGACTGTCCTGAGCTCAGCACTGCTTCTGATGATAAAGGAGAAAATCACAAAGTCGACATGGATCACAATGATCGCACTAAGAAGGTTTATGCTTCTATCCAGAAGCCGGCTAAAGAGCTCCTGAAAAGGCCTCAGCTCGAGTCCCTCGTGCAAGTTGAAAGCACAGAACCACGTCGTGTGAGTATGAATTCGAATAAGGTTAGAACACTACTTGTATGTATTCAGTATTTGAATGCAGGATCAACAATCTGATTGCTTAATTGGCTCCCCCTTCTTTTCTTGATATCATTCACTAGAGAGCAAAAAATATGGTTCTATTATAATTGAATTCAAGAATAGGTGCATTTTTCACCGGTGTGTTGTAGATTTCAGTGATTCTTGATGTTTCTTGCCCTTGTTTGAATGAGATTTTGTTTGTTTTCACTTCTTGATCTTGCCATATATTCTTATTGGTGAACAGTGATTTTTTTTTTATAAAACAAACGCGCGTATTCATACACACACAACTGATTCATTTGTTCAGTTGTATTCTTTTACATGCAAATGCAAATTAAGTCGGGTTTCATCTCGTATTCTAAGGGGATGTATTGGATTGGGATTTTGATGGATTTTGTTGGACTTTAAAATGTCCATGGATTTCTATGGATTTTATAAATCCATAGACTCCACATGGAGTCTCCCAAAACTCCACATGGAGTCTCCCAATTCCACGCAGAGTCTGGCGGATTTCGTATGGATTTCAGACCGATTTTGAACAATTTCAAGGGATTTCAAATCCATCTCACCAGCGCTCGTTGGACTACAACGATCGGTGTACACGGCAAGAAAAATTGAACCCAGCGGCCGTTGGAATCGAGCGGCCTTGATCCCAGCGGCCGCTGGAGTGCCATCATCGGCAAGGCCAGCGGCCGCTGGGGTCGGGTGACGGCTGGGGTGCCCGATTTCAACTCCTCACCGGCCGCTGGAACACCGCGCTCGCCGGGTTTTCTAAATCCATCGAAATCTCGTGTCTGGAGGTCGGATTTCATCCTTCGTAATTTTCACGTGAAATCCAGCCGAAATCCATCGAAGTCAATGACTTTTTAAAGTCCGTGGATTGTTGAATACCTCAGAATTTTAAAGGACTTTTAAAAGTTTGGATTGAATACACCAGGATTTCATTGGACTTTTAAAAGTCTGGATTGAATACACTAGAATTTCATTGGACTTTTAAAAGTCTGGATTGAATACACCCGGATTTTAAAAGTTCAATGAAATCCATCAAAGTCCACAACCAATACACCCCTAATACTGCGTAACAAATTTAAAATGGCGTATTACAAGTTTTCATCTTCCTTCTGTCCTATATCTAGAAACTAGAATCATTTTCTTCTACAAATTAATTTTTATTTTTATTTTTTACACGTGCATTACAATATTAATCATACCACATAACAATAATTATCTATCCGTTACGAGAAGAGGTTATACAGTTATCGATTTCATCAAATTCATGGTACAAGTTTAGTTTGCCTAAGGGATCTTTCATATGGAATACATTACATGTCCCTTGTTTAATCTCTAATAAAAATAAAAACAACCAAGAGTTTTAGTTATCGACTCACTTTAAAATTAAGAAAAGTAAACAACAAACAATCAATACCTGATAATTTATAGTAATCCACCAAAATGGTAAGACGTTATACCATTTAAAAAATATATAGATTCTTGAATTTCCACAGCCGCCGCCGTGAAATCTCCGTTGATTACGGACCTCTGGCATTGGAGGCGGTGGTTGTGGAAAATTCTAGTTATATAAAATTAGTAGACCAAATATAAACAAGCGGATCCGTGGCGCAATGGTAGCGCGTCTGACTCCAGATCAGAAGGTTGCGTGTTCGATTCACGTCGGGTTCAGTTTTTTTAAAGATTATTATTTTTTTTTCTTTAAAGAATTTTTGTTGTTTTTAGAGAAATTTTGGTTGTTTGGAGACATTACCACTAAAACAAGCAAGAAAAAGAGATACAATCATCGTTTACGAGAAAAACAATTGCATACTTTGTTATGTTCCAATCGACATACATAATTGGATTCAATATTCTCAACTACATAATAAAAAATAAAATAAAAATGTCTCACTCATTAAAAGTGTAATAAGCCGCGGTGTATGTTGTTGAAATCTAGTTTTACATCAACATGAAAAGGCCAACCACAAGCAACACTAGGGGGCCGATGGCGATGGTGCTGAGACGGCCAGCTTCCCCGTTGTCCTTGTTAGTTCCCGGTGCGTAGTTCCCCTCCGGGGTGCTCGTGGTCAAAACGACAACTATCCAGTTATCCTCACTGCCAATCCCAATGCCGCTGAACTTGGTGTCGTTTAAATATCCCGAGTACTGAGACATTGTGAAGTTGGACAGAACGAGGCTGGGGTCGAGGTTAGGAACACAGGCAGGCATTATCTGCCCGTCTCTCGTGGTTGTCACATTCAAATGGCACTTGGAGAGAAAGTTAGGGAAGTTGGAAAACAGAGGCTCGGTTCCAGGTACAGTGTTGGCACCCGTCGTGTTGGTACAGGGTTGGCTTTTGAACTGATCTGCTACTTCGCTAGCAAGACACTCTGCTCGCTCATTCTTGGTTAGAGACGACAAGTTTTGAGACGTTCGGTACTGGTTGATTTGCTGAAGAAGATTGTCTTCCTCGTCTGCATTGCAACAACCACATCAGATATCAATCAAACTAATACTCATTGGACCTTAAATAGATCAGAACTGCTCAACTGTCATCATGTAACAAGAAAATAACAGGGTGAAGAAACAGTCCCAATCGCTAGCAATGAAGTTGGAACTCTTATTAGGATGCCAATCACAAGAGACGGGAGCCTTCTATATATAGAACTCATACGTGTCCAACACAAACGTACTGAGAGAGAGAGAGAGAGAGAGATCAACTTTAACATGAAACCAAACAAGATTTCAGCAATTTGTCTTAAAAGGTAATATGATTCTCTTCTTTTTACATATTTCTTGATATATTCTGAGCTTAACATATCAATTCCTACTAATATCCTATAACAAGATACATCTACATTACATTATAAGCATTAATTTTCTTCCTAGATCTGAAGGTACATAATTCATCTACTATACATGGATACAAGTTAGACTCGATAAAAGCTCGCCTCAAAATTCTATTTTAATTATCAAACGAGCTCAATGCAGCAGTTCCAAGCTCAATATATAGTTCAAAGTGATTCTTCAACATCTCCATCCATAACCAGGAAATATATGATGTTGATATCAATATCTGACTGGAACACAAAAAATCAAAAGGAAAAAAAAAAAGGCAGATCTAACATACTAAATGGCGTTCGATTCAAGAAATATCTTTAGTAGCATTATACAAAACTTCAAATGCAAGTCTACAAACAAGGAGAGAGAGAATGCAATATTGAAAAAAGTAAGATTCTCAACTAGAAAATGGAATAATTATTGAAATTAATGAAACTGAGATGCATCAAATATTCATACATATACCTAACAAGAATCAATCTGCGGTACAGATAATCACAACAGAGCAATAATTAGATCACAACACAATTTCTTCTCACAAGGCAAATCCAATAACCCACCAACTAAATAAGGAAACTAATCAGATAAAATAAACGACAAAGTTCAAATCTTTTCGAGTTCAGCAACACACACAATTCAAACTGGCGCTAATTTTTCTCTGTAACTAGTCAAAATCTTCAGATAAAGAAAACAAAATTACAAGTGCAAGAGAGGAAACTGAAGTAAATCTGAGGGATATATAAATGCGGGAGTGGTAAGGAATAGTTAGGGATTCTTACCATCGCATTTGATGATGAGGGCGGAGTGAAAGAGTAGAGAGAGAAAGAGAAGATGAGAGAGAGATGCCATTGAAGAAGAGCGTTAGAGCTGAGCTTGCGAAAATAGAAATCTTGGTCGCGACACGGTTATGACTATATGAAAAATCTGTTGCGGTGTCCTTTTCCAAATTACTTTTTTTGGTACAACTTTTTAATTTTTACTAACAAATTCGTGAAAATCAAATTAAATAATTCGGCATTCAATTCTTCACTTTTTTTATATGAACATATCATATAAATTTAGGCATAGTTTTGAGTTTAATAGGAAGTATCAGTATTACTAAATTTAACTCACAAAAATGATACTAAAAAAACAGAGGTTTAATTTGTAAATTAGAATAATATTGAGTTGGTGCTCAAGATTTTGCTGGTCTATCAGCCACGACAGCGACTACAGGCCTAAAATTAAAAAAAAATTAAATAGCCGATAATAATCATATAAATTCATGTAAGTCTTTCCAAAACGAATTATTTTGTATTATTTTTGTCCGATCAGTAGTTACTAACTCTTGGCTCAGTTGTTTTTTTTTTTTGGATTAAGTTTGAATTTGTTTTAATAAGAAAGTGGTGCTAGTGCTAGATTATGTGTACCTTGGCATCACTACTACATTGAGCTCCGTCAACACCTTCTAAGTGAATTACTTTGAACACGTGTCAAAAATATATGGTGTCGTAATAGCTCAAAATGGTAGCATAGAATTTTTTAAATACCGTCAAAGCAAAAAAAATATTTGGGAAATTCTATTCACAACTCCCAATTTTCTATTCATAGCCCCATAATTAAATAAAATATATACAGATTATTCAATTAGACAATTTTACCCCACAACCCCCTTATTTAAAAATCATATTAAAATATGTAAAATAAAGCCCCAAATATTGTATACCCCCCATCTTCCATTAAAAAAATGATAAGAAAAAACTCGGAGAGAATTAGTCATGTGGTTTCTATGATTTGCTTTGAAGATAGCTAGTACTCTAATGGAATCTGCGTCTTCATTCTTTAAAAAACATGCTAACTTTTTTAATATTGATAATATTTTTTTTACAAACCAATTATGGAATGATTAATCAAATGTTAGTTTGATTTTTCCAGTATGTCTCTCATTTGACAGCATATTAATTTGTTATTCCAAGGAATCAAATTGATTTCGCTGGGCATTGAATATTCTTAAATGAAGACACAAAATATGGTATGCTTTAAAATAAATAAAATTTGAATCCGTCCAAAGTGTGTATGTGTTCTTGATTTTCTTTACCCAAATTAAATTACCAGATTTTTTAAACCTCATTCCTCCTACATTGATCAATCGCAGTAGAAGGGAGAAGCGGGTGTTTATCAAGTTTGTCTTCTTCTTCTTCTTCTTTTTTTTTTTTTTGAGGAAAGTTTATCAAGCTTTTTAATTATTGATGCAGTAGCGTGTGTTTTAATTATCAAAGAAGGGTGAGGAACGAGGGCTATAAATTAAGGTTTTATTTTTATTTTAGTATCAGTTTTAAATGTTAGGACTGTGAGGGCATAAATATCTAATAAAAATAATATTTATATATTAATTAATTTGGGGCTATGAAAAGTAAAATGGAGGCTGTGAATAGAATTTCCCAAAATATTTTTGGCATAAACAAGAAGTCCACTTATGGCAAAAGGCATGTGTTATTTGCCATTAAGGCCTATTCTTATTAAAAAGCATGCACATAAAAATCTGTAACAAAATCTCAGGTTTAAAAATTAACACAGCTATAAGTAGTCACTGCATAAGAAGGAAAAAACATGCTTTAGATCTGTCCAATGATGACATCGCCACCGGAAACCTTGAATTCGGAAGGTGCTTTCTCCACATTAAGAACCTTAACCTTGCCGTCGTCCACATAAGCCGACCACCTGTATGAAAAGAACACGACGAGCATGAGGTTTAAGAAGATGGATCAGCAGCAATCACTTGATGCAAAGAATCGAGCAAAAATACCTATGGGATCGAGGTCCAAGTAAGGCAGCGGATAGATCTATCATCAAGTCGAGCTTTTTGTGGAAACTCCCATCAAAATCTCCATAAAATTCAATCTGCAACAGCACAAGATGAAGTGGAACGCGATCAAAATACTTACAATTCAAGTTTACCAAGACGAAAATCGATAGCGCAAGCATAAGATGAAGGGGCAGCCCTTTCCTAACTAGATAATAACAGCTGCCCTTAATATATGCTGGAATAGAAATAGAGCAAATCATTTTGAGACCGATGATTTGAAATAATGCAAAGCTGGTTATCACTTATCAGAGCACAGAGCCAAACCAGATTTTGAATTCAAAATCCAACTAGAAATAAATTCCATCCAGCATTACCAAATATTTGTCCCAAGAAACGAACGACATCCTTAATTCCCAACCAGGCTACAACTCTAGAATGAAGTGACTAGAGCAAGAGAAACCAACTTGATGAGTTACTAGAACTCTATTGTGGCCGAATGCGTAAAATCAGTATGCCACACACCATTAGAAATGTTCATCTTTCTCGAGCAAACAGTAGATGAGCGACTTACAGCTTCTTTAGCCTGAAGTTTTTCGGCCCAGCCATTTATTACGTAGGGGTCATTCACAGCTACACATATAACTGAATCAATTCCCTTCACCTTGAACTTGTCAATATTGCTTTTGTAGCTAGGGACATGTTGTGCCGTACAAACTCCAGTGTATGCTCCCTACGGGATAATAAACCAAATTCACTACGTATGGAATGCAGGAAAACTAGAAAAGAGAATAGAAGAAACGGAGTAAATTATTCTCCTTTCTAAAGAAAAGGGGAAAAAAAGGTAACAACTAAATCAAGCTCGATTTTTTCCTACTCTATCTAATATATTGACAGGAAAGATTGTAAACTCAACTTCTGACTCGATTCAAATTATACTGAGTCATCATAACTAGTTTAACTTCAAAGGTTCAAATAATATGCTCTATTAGAAACTTCACACAATCTACGGAAATACGAGAACAGAAGATAAAGAATGAGGTAGTTCCTGCCTAAACTAAGAATTTTCAGCAAATGATTCCATATATATTCGTTCCTTGATGAGTTTTCGATTCTTAAAATTTCATTTGAGCTATTTCTCGAGTGATTTTACTGAATTTGAAACTCATATAAAACCATTACAAGTGAAATATTTCCAGAAAAATTTTAAATGTGTCTCCATCCAAATACATCCTCATCTCAACACAATAAACTAAATTAATCACCGACATAAATTAAAAAAAAAAAAACAGGAACTAAAGGCATGATTCCACAATCCCCATTTCAATGAATAAAACATAACTATACATGAACAATCAAACGAAAAAAGAAAAAGAAAAGAAAGAAACAATCCAAATAACTCACCGGAAGCCCAAAGATGACAACTTTCTTATCCTGAAAAGCGAGAAAAAAAGAAGAAGAATTAACATTCCAAGAAATCAATCCTACAGAAACCCAGAAATCAAAATTAGAAAAAAAAAAAAAACTGCAAGATTCCAATACCTTGAAAATGTCTTTGAGTGGAGTGGTGGCGAACTTGGACGAAACGCCGTCGTCCCAAGAGCGAGCTCTCTGGAGGGAAACATCCGGTGCGGCCGAAATCAAGTCTGAGCCCACTGCAACCGACGCGTATGCCCTTGATGCTTGGATCCCGCTTATCACCGACTTCATCACCGCCGTTCGCTTCAGCAATGCCATAGCTTAGCTCTTTCCCGACCCTTCGGATTTTTTCCTCTCTCTCTTTCTGGTTGTTAAAAAATATTTCACGTTTTAGTTCTACAGAAGGGGATTTGCAAATTAAGGCACGAGTATTCTTCTCAAAAGTCAATATTTTACTGTTTCCCAATTGAAACTAATTTATAGATCATGGTTGTTTGTAAATAGTAAAACATCTGTGAAGGTATCAATTCTAGTAATTTAATAAAAAATATCATTCTTTTTCATATTGATCTTCATTTAATGCATTTAAATAATCATATTTAACTCATTTAATGTATTTACACAAGAATGTTTAAAGTAATTTGATTATTTAATTACTGTATTTATTAATATGTGTGCATTCATCCAAAACAACATTTATTCAGAAACATAGAGAGTATTACTTTGATCATTTATATTAAAAAATTTGATGTACCGCCATACCCCATAAGATCTCACCCGTCATTTAGATGCACCACTTAAATAGTTATCCAATCACAAAGTTTTGTAATCTATTCGGATAATGCGTTGGATTAGTTAATAAAGGGTTAATTGATTAGAAATCATGAATTTTGAGTTTAGTTATAAATTTAATTGATTTTTAATTCAATATATAATTGTGGTCACTTTGACTTATTTTCAAAAAATGATGGTCGAATGATGACGGGCTTAAAGAGATGAGCAAATTGTATATTGAATTGGAAGTCGATTTGTTTTATAAGAATTTGGGGATGTTGAATAACACACAAATTCAAAATTATTATTTTAATTGTATATTTTTAAAATTCATGTTAAATTTACAACTAAGTTCATGATTTTTAAGATAATTAACCCGATTTAATTGGATAACTTAGTGACATCATACAATCTCAGGTTGGTAATGTTTATCGACTAGCTCTTAACATTATATGATCTAACTATTCGCTGATATGATTAGATAACCCGTAAAAGTTAACTAAGAGCAACTCGAACGGTAAATATTTATTTGGTGCATATTCTGCATTAAATAAGTGTAATTTCAACATTAATTTTTTTTGCTGTTCCAATACTCTGCATCAAATAAGAAAATTTTCTTAAAGATTTCATTTTGTTTTATAATTGAAATATGAATGTGTTTAATGATTTTGTATTTTTTTAAAATGATAATTATTCAAAATTAATAACTATTAATTATATACTTTCAAAAAAAGTATATTAATTAAATATTATGTACTATTAAAAAATCATAACATATAATGTGCTTGGAATAATAAAAATACATTAAATGATTATTAAACGCTTAAAATTAATGAAAAATATTACAAGACTACAACATTTATGAAAATACATATATTTTGGTCTCAATATTCAGAATTAGTATATTTTTGCCACATATTGATGAGTCCACGACAGGCCTTGAAGAACCAAACTCGGAGCTGCAATTACGAGATCCAATTGCACGACTTCGAGCGAAATAATTGCAAGGATATTTCCAAGCATTTGTTCGTAAGAAGTTTGAAGATGAAGAAGGAGTTGAGAACAGCTCCAAGATTGTTGTGTTGTTTAAAATTAAAGATTGAAAATTAAGGTTTGAAGAACACACGTGCATGGATTAATTCGAGCATATTGGCAGCCCATAAAGTTTAATTAATTCACCACATGTTTGAGATCAAGAGCCCAAGTTTGAAGGCCCAAAGTTGTTGGGTTTAATTTATCCATATTTTGGATTTTTCTTATTTTACTTTTTGGTTATTTTTGTTTTTTTAATAAGGGAATTTCTAGAAGGTCTTTTTAGGTAGGTAATTAGAATTTTAATTATGGGAACTTCTTTCCTTGTTAGAATTCTAATTAAGGTAGGTTTCCTAGTCTAGTTTAGATAGTTTTCTTTATTATTTTCGTGCATAACTAGTCCTATAAATAGGACATCCATGTTACATTATTATTTAGACCATATTTGATTAAGAAGAATTTACCTTTCAATATTGTCTCAACCCAAGATGCTCTTTTGTTTATTTTCAGGCGAAAATACACACTCTTAAGAAGCTTGCAACTTTTTAAGTTTTATCTTTAAATCTTGTTCTAATTCTCTTGTGGAGTTAGGGTCGGATTTGCACCCGAAGAGAAGTCAAGTAGTGATTCTTCTTGTGTATTTTTTTACACTTGGAGTTTCACCCCTATTTCAATTCATTCTACAACACCATCATCGCCAACCATCCCCGACGACTTCCAGCAACCATCCAACGTCCATATCATTGTTATCCATCAAGATCCAGTCGAGTTCAACAAGTGTCCAAGGTCAGTTCATCGAGTTTACCTACACGTGCTCAATTCAGCGAGTTAAGCACATATAGATAAAATTGAGTCATTCTTTGTTTTTAATTCATTGTCTTTGTTTATTTTTATCGAGTCTAATTCAACATATTAATCGAGTCACAATCGTCGTGTTTTTTTGTCATTTATATTGTCTAGTTTAGTCGGATTGAAGCCTTTCATTAGCTGACGTGCTCGATTCTAGATTCTTCCGCGCGTTTTTCTCTCGGTGTTGATTATTGTACCGAGATCATATCATATATGTTCCACTAATGCATTTCGAAGCGCAGTGTTAGCATCTTTGTTCTTGATTTCTCTATATCGAGCAAGAAATTGCTGCACCGAACACTATCATTTGTTGGCTCCTCATTTGTTGATAACTTGAGAGAAGAAAATAGGATTTTATAAAAAAATTTGGATTCTGTTTCCGATCTCATTACACGTGAATATATTCGTGGTGAACAAATTAAAATTATACAAAAAAGAAAATTTGGATTTTATTTTAGTGTTTTTTTAAGTTAATTTGTAGTAATTTGTAATATGTGCGACTTTATTATATCAATTATATTTAATTAATTGTGCTTTTATTGAAATTAATTATTTATTTAGATGATTTATAATTTAAATTAAGTGAAAATATAAATTATAAATTAAATTTATTAGATAATCCATTTAATAATAATTTTAAATAATAAAATAATGCATTAAATATTATAGGACCCATCAGCATCAATTTATTTCAGTATTGAAGTGAATTTCTATATCAAATTGATATTTTAATCCAGCATTGGAGTCACTCTAATAACATTCATGATCAAGCAAGAAAAATGCTACTGATAACTTATTTTTATGGAGCAATTTGACGGAATCACATTTTATTTTCTCAAACACATCACATATTCAAACCCCCCTTTAAAATTAGGTCTTTATATTCCTAATCTTTATTTTGTAATTTTAGTTTTTGAGGGGAAAATAAGCAAGGAACATAGAGGAAAAAAAAATGTTTAGAAGGAGAAGAAAATTAAAAGAAAAAAAATGTATTAAAAATTGGGGGTTCTAGACTTTAAACTAAAAAAAATGCAGAATAGAAAAACCAAAGTATTTAAAAGAGTTTATTAATATGATTTCTTTTCCTTTCTAGTTCTACTTACTTTCTTCTTTAACATCTTTTTTTTTTTCTAGATCCAAATACTAATAATAAAAAAAATACGATTTTGAATTCATGCAAAGCCAACTTGCCACCATCACATTACTCAAGGGGGGGTTACACGATGGTCGATGGGAGAGCTTGAGGATTTAGATAATTCCCGCTGATCGTGTGACACGATTGGAGGGAACGGGGTTACATGTTTAGAGGCAAGACATGGCCAAATACAAAGAAAACAAAAACAGAAGGCATATCTAATATAGGGATTATTGATCATTCAGAAATGAGTTTGCTTCAATCGACTCATCAAGATTTAACGGGCTCAGCTCGAGGCCTCCACAGTCCAAGCCGGTACTTGTGAGAGTACTTCAGTATCAGCTTCCTCTACATAAACAGAGTAAAGAAGGTACATTTGCAGTCAGAGATATGAAGGGACTAACCAAGTTCGCATAATTGTCACCAAATTTGCAGAGTTACACTAGCATGTTGTTTCAACCTTGCTTTTTAGGGCATGTGACAATTCAGTTTCTGAGAAGGCATTATGCATGGAATGGACCAAAAATGAAGTGAAACAATTTAGCTTATCAATAAAAGCCACATTGTCTTGCAGTTAACTAATTAGCTCATTTTAAGATTGTCCGAAATGAAGTAAAAATATGCTTCTATCTTTTAAGGCTTTACTGGATGATAGAAGGGTCTGCCTTTGTCATCTGGATACCTAGAAAACATTTCAATAACTCAAAATAAACAATCATATCTAAATTTCGAGTTAACTAGAAATAGCTCGTGCAGGACTCAGTGCAGATCAGAAGAAGATGGACCAGAGGAGCTTCTCAAGACTTCGATAGTATAGATATGTTCATGCATCCATATTGCAATCCGAAACCCGAGTCTCATTATATCTATTGGACAATTTTTTCCAGTGACGATACAAAAATTGCATCCAAATCAACAATTCACTTCGATTTTGATATTACCTATGTTACAGAATGCCCAGACTTTCACCATGAAACTGGCAGAACGAAAAAGTTATGAAACAGAAAGCACAGTAAATGACACAGTCACCAACAACAAAAACGATGACAACATGGCTACTCTAACATCTAAATTTGGCCCTTGCTAATTTTTTTTCAAAAAACTAACAAAAATCCGATAACTTAATTACAGCGCCAAGCGACACAAATACATTTCTCGACCAAAAGCACTAGTTCTTTCGAAAGAGAGGGAACAGAAAAGCTATTGTTCCTAGTGCTTCACCAAGCACAACAAAATGACTCAACCAAGACTACAACAACTACGCAAATGCCTTTACAAATTTTCTCCTAGTGAATCATTCAGGAATCAGAATTGCAAACAAAGAAAACGAAACGAAACAAACATAATCATCACCACAATCAGCGGTGTTGTAGAAAAAAAAAAATCACATTATTTACTCCTACGCATTTCTTTCTCTCTCTTTTTTTCTTCCAACGAATGCAATAATTCCTTGTTCCTAGAATACATCCAAATATGTAGGCATTTAAATCACACACAAATTCCAAAACTCATAATCAAACACAGCATAAGATACATACATATATCAAAACATTTAAATTAGGAAATTTGTCTTACGTCTTTGCAGGGGATTCCGAGGCGCTTCAGCTTGATAGTTCGAGTCACAAGAAGCTTATTGAAATCTCCAATCTCAGCTTCCAACTTCTCCACGTGATTCTCCAATCCTCTCCCCACTCCATTCAAGAACTCCGGAATCCCGACTTTCACTGCATTTGCAACCCATTTTGATAATCGTAACAAAATAAAAAAAAAAAAAACCTTGAAACTGACATTCAGTAGACTAAAATCAAACGAGCAGTAAAATAAGAAAGGACAAAATCATCTTGTAATTTCTCACCGACGTAATGGCTGGATTTGGTGGAGAAACTGGATATTCCCGCTGCATAATTCGAATTCGTCGATAATGAGGAGGACAATCGGCTGCTTCCCGTCAGGATTTGCCTCCAAAAAGCCATATCAAAAAATTAGGGGAAATAGATTTCGGATTTTCTCTGTAGAGCAAAAGCATAAACCCTAAAGAAGGTTCTGGCTTCTGGAACGACGTCGTCTCGGAGTCTTCGTCCTTTTTCTTTTTTTCTATTTTTTTTTCTTTTCTTTTGCAGATTATATCATCTTTATGTATTTGACGCTTTTAATTTAATATCTACTTTTAGATTTTAATTCAATATTGTACTTTTTTTGTACAATATTTTAGTTTGTTTTAATAATCTTATCGGAGTTTTTTTTAAAAAATAAACAAATCACTTTAGATCATATTTAATTGAGCTTATATAGGAGCATTGGATGTCAACCATACACGTAGAGTCGATTTTTTTTTCCACTCATACACCCGACTTGTGATATTGAGTAATATAGAGTGGATTTTTTAAAATTATCCAAAATACACATTTATATAATATTTTTTCAATATTCTTTTTTTTTTAGAATTCATATGGATATATTAAGGAGAGGTTAATTATATTGATACTGATTTTATTTTTTCACCTCATGCTATATTTTCAATATTGGCGCATGTTTTTAAGACATAAGGAAAAAATAAAAAATCGGAACCAACATATAAGATCTCCTTGTTATATATATATCCCCAATTGAAAAATCATTAGATAAATGTGTATTTTAATTAAATAAAAAAATTGGGGGTGCCCCGTGCGGTTGGGATCGAATGTTCCATGTTGCATGTGTGAAGCCCAATCGAATAAATGATTGGACTGGCCCATACTTATACCAACAGACCACAGCTTATTTCTCTGAGGCCCAAATCATCTCTCTTTTTAGTTCACCAATCGAACCTCCACCTCCGACGGTTATATATAAGTGTGTTATGGATAAATCAATATAATAGCCTACAAATTATATTTTAGAAAATATATATATCTCTTGAGGATGGCCTAGTGGTGGAACCATATAAGTTCGAGAATGAAATTTTCGAGTTCGAATATCCACCAACATCACTAGATGTGAACTTGTTACACATGATCATAAAAATAATATTTACCTAATATGCATATCGGGTAACAATTACGGGTCACTCGTTATCAAAAAAATAATTGAATTGCATTAGAAAATTCGTCTACTTAAAATTGGTTTGTGGGCCCAAATGTGCCGCACGACTCGGCAGTCCAATAAGTAAAAAAAAGAAGAAGAGGGGTGTAAATTCCGGCTGGTCAAAGAAAATAATAAAAATGTGAATAATATTTATTTGATTTTTCTCAGAAACGAAAATTGGGTGGAGTGGATGGGAAAAGACAAAAGAGGGGTTTGACTTTGGCCGGAAGTCACATGAAACTTGCAACTTATGTTTCTACCACTGACATCAAATGGCCGGAACGCGTTTCCGTCAATTCTTATATATATTGGGTAAATATCGTAAAATGTCATATGAACTCCTTATAAAATGATAGGTGTGATGGTGGTTGCTTCAGTGTTAAATTGAATCCAACTAATAAAATTATAAATTGAAATTGTTAAAAGATGAAAATTAAATCAATCAATCCAAATCCAACTATAATTCTTTGGTTTGATTTTCGATTTAGCCGAATGAGAATGTACTTTTTTTTTTTGTTTTTCTAAACATCTCTATACCTAAAAAAAAATATGAAACTCAATAAATAACAAGCATTATAATGAATAAATAATAAAAAAAATATTTTATGATTCAGTTGCGTACATTATCAACTTATCACAATATTACAAGTCATAATTATACTTAACAATAAATAGTTCAATACACCAAAAAAAAAATCTCAAATTTGTACTTTGAAGTTGAAGCACTCTTGCATTTTGCCCTAATTCACAAATAAGCGTATAATTTTATTTTTGGACTTTTTTAATTTATCTCTAATATTAAAAATGAAAATTATAAATTATAAAATATAAATTAAAAAATTGTAATTTATATACTTGGGTTAGTCGATCGAAACATTTTTAATAAAATCAAAACCAAATCAAAATATATTTTGATTTTAATATTCAAAATCAAACCCACGTTGAAGATAAAATCATCAAACTAATCAAATGAAATAACTCGTTTCGATTTGAATTTTTTATTTTAATTCGATTTTGCATTCCCCTAATAAAATATCACGACCTTCAAAATATTTTTTGTATAAATTTATTCTCGATCAAAAAAATTGATATCGGAATAATGAGATATATGTAGGTTGTGGGATTCACGCATGAAATTCTGTGTTTAATATTTTAGTTGTTGAATATTGATAAATTAAATTAGTTTTAGAATTTATTAATTATAATTAGGGTTTTTGGACATTTATTAGAATGAGGAATCTGTGTTCCGGTAATTATAAGAATCTACGGAATTTGTTATTTGACGCCTGCCTCACTGCCTGCATCAGAATCATAATTCATATATGTAGTAGGATGTAGCTCTTTAAATTCTTTTATTTTATTTAATTAATGTTGTCACCGCTGCAGCCTATTGGATAATTAATCATGGCCGTTGATGGCCTACCATCATCGTTATCGCTTCTCATCCCTGTTTTTCCCATTCTACCCCTCGCTGAGCGGCTCATCAACTATTCTTTTTTCGGCTAATGCCCTCGGCTGTCGGCTAACTATATTATTTATTATTTTACTCTTTTTCCTTAAAAAAAGAAGAAGTTATTACTATTCAGTATTTACTTCCTTTTTCATTCAAAGGGAAAATGTGGGTAACAGATTCAAGAGAGGCTTACAAAAGAGGAAAACAAGAGAAAAAGATATATGACGAGATGTTCAGTTTTTCTCGTGGGGGTGTTGGAATAATAGTTAGACTTGGAATATATCTTTAAATTTTTTATGTGAATTATTTTTGGTTTTGAAAACAAAAAATTACGAATTAAAAATGTAATAGATATCTTTACTATGAAGATGAGGGACTCAACATAAAATTTTCTAATTGAATAACAAAATATATTGGTCTTTCAGGAGATGGTTTCATGAACCACAGAATTTAATATGCGAGATATAGTAGTATTTGATATTTGTGTGCATATATAATCATTTATGAATAAAGTAAGTAATAAATTTTCTCTAGAAATGAGATATTAGTGTGTGGAAAGAAAAGGAGTGTGTGGAAATAGTTTTACTTTCCGTTGAAGCTAGCTTAAAAATTGTTGCATAAGCCACTTCCTCTCAATTGCATTGCATGGGAAAACGTACACAACATGCATTTGTCCGAGTTTTGAGGTCTCAAAAGTCAAGCCCACAAAATAATTAATTTACAATTCGAAAGAACGAATCCATGTATTAGGATGCATGGTTTAATTGGTATAATATATAACGAATTACTTAAAATGATTAAGCTAAACTATGTTAATTTTATTATTCTTTTCAAGCAATAGCGTTTTTTGTTTTTAAATTAAAACACTCGAACCTTTCAATCACTCAAAACATTGATCAATTGTCCCCCGAGTAATTATGAATTACATGTAAAGATAAATGTGCAGGAAATTTCTTATTAATTTGAGGAGCTTTATGAATTTCATGGCATAATTCTCCCATTAAAAAATCTACCAAATTTGTTTAATTTATTTTTCAACTAATTAATTAATGAACAAGAATCGGTGACCGATGACTGAAATTAAGGGCGTGGGGTCTGGTGGTGGGTGAAATTAATTCTTCGTTCTTGAATTAATTCATAAATAAACTATTTCAATGGTATATTTATAAATTGTCACATAATTAGTTCCATTATCATATGCGTGTATCACATTATTTATATAAGATGTATGGACTGGTTGGAATAAAATATCAGTTGGAACGCAATACGATCTTCTAATTTTTTATTGTAATATATTATCCTACTTCATTAGAGATATCCAATGCACTTAATAATAAATTAATAATTTGACTTATTGTTTAAACACAGTACTATATAAAAAGAAGATATGATCCATACTGCACTCAGAAAATTACACCAAGTAATTTGTTCATTCGCTAATAAACACATTATTGTCACTTAAATCATGAACTTTCAGTTGATTTATATTCAACACAAATTTTGAACAGTTTCAATAACAACTAGAAGTTTCAATTTGAATCAATATGAACACACTCGAATTTACTTGGCGTCCGTATTCAGCACAAAATCACTCTATTTTCAACACATTGATTCAACAACCTCAACAATTCAATATAATCTCAAAAATAAGTGGTTTTGCATTGAATCTGAGCGTGTTTATTATGTTAAAAATTAAAATTTTGGGTCATTATTAAAATATTTTACACAGAATTCATGATTTAAATGCAATTAACTAATACAATATAGGCCAAATATATACTTATGTCCCGAACTTTGACCTTTTTTCTAAAAATGTCCCGAACTTCAAATAATACTAAAATATGTCCTGAACTTTGACATTTTTTCTAAAAATGTCTTGAACTTCAAATAATAACAAAAATGTCCTGAACTTTTCACTTTTTTGAAAAAATGTCATAGGATTTAATTTTCAGTTTCGGATTAATGACGAGGCATACCAGAGTCCAGCGTGTCAAAGTGAAATATAATTTTTTTTTAAATCTCAATTTGAAGGGTATACAATTTTTTTCTGCAAATCGGATTGATTCTGTTCAGATTGAGATTTGGGGAGAATAAGAAGAAATCATTTAATTTTCTTTTTTCCATTAGGATTGAGAATTTCGAAATGAGTGAAAATAAAACATTTTTTTCTCTTCAAATTGGATTGGTATGAGACATTTGTTGGAATGAAAAGTTACAGTTTTGGAGATGAAAACGGAAAATAATGTCGTCATTATTTATTTATTTTAAAAAAATTACGAAGTCCATGTTACTTTGGCATGTTAGATTTTAGTATGCCTCGTTACTAATCCACCGCCGAAAATTGAATCTCATGACATTTTTGAAAAAAAAAAATTGGAAAGTTCAGGACATTTTTGAAATTTTTTTTTGGAAAGTTCAGGACATTTTTTTTGATTATTTATAAGTTTGGGTCATTTTTAGACAAAGGTCAAAGTTCATGATATTTTTAAAAAAAATGTTAAAGTTCAGGACATATTTTGGTATTATTTAAAATTCAAGACATTTTTAAAAAAAGTGTCAAAGTTCAGGACATAAATATACATTTGGCCTACAATATACATAATCACCAAATATAATACAATATCTAGGATACCAAAGGAATAAAACAATATATAAGAGTATTTAAGCAAATTAATAAGCAGCCATGCACAAGTATCCACCCACCCCCTCATGTGACATTATGCAAAATAATACCTAGAAGTTTGAGCTTTGAATGAAGAACTCCCTCGAAATTATCACCTCCTAACCCCACTTCTTTTGACTTCTATCACTCATAATTAATTAATTAATTAGGTCGAAGTTAATTGTTTTTTTTAATAATAAGCATATGTTAATCACGAGATTCAATTAACCACCATACTAATTCTTGAGGTTTGATTGGAAACCCAAGTTATTATCCACTCCCTCCATTTCAAATTAAGTTTCATTTTGGATGAATACACACATATTAATAAATTAACTAAGTTACTTAATACATTTTTGTTTTTTGAATACATTAACCGAGTTAAATATAGATGTTTGAATGCATTAAATGAAAGAAAATATGTGAAAATTGTGAATTTTTTGTCTCGAATTTGTAGAATGACACTTTTTTTGAAACAAAATTAAAATAGTAGAATGACACTTATTCAGAAATAGAGGAAGTATTTTATACGTACATGTCATGGGCTTGTTTACTAGGTTATAAGGGGTGATAGATATCTATGATACCTTAATATTATGTTTGCTAGCCAGTGTAGTAGAATTCGGCCTAGGCCTTAACCGTGGTGAAAATGGTGTATTCATTTCTACCACATTATTCGATCTAGTTATATTTTTTAAGTTGAGTATTTTAAACATAAGCTTACCTTAGTTTAGATGGTAGATTGGTGCTGTAGGGACTTACTTTTTCACGAGGTCCCATGTTCGAACCATCCAAACATCAGGGCAATTCATATCACAACCTTTAATATTTTTGCAATTGTAATATCCCTAATATTAATCTGACATTTATAATTATTTTTTAATTTTTAATTAATAATTAATTATTATGGTTGATTTTTTCAAAATTATGTTTAATAATTTTTTAATTTTTTTTGTTGTTGACTTGTTGATAAATGTTGACTATGATTAATTATGTTATAATTAATTTTTATTATATAATAAATATTATTAAAATCATAAATTTAATAATGTAACACAGAGTGAAAACGAAAAAGTGTAACAAGTTAACCCATTATTAATACACCAAAATAAATATAATATTGATATTTTATATGGTAACAGATATTCCAGTCAAACATATCTAATCTTACACCATATTATCTAGCAAACGAGCTAGCCCTAAAAGAAGTATGTTTCAAGTATTTCTGTCCAAATCTGTTTCAAAGTTAGAAGTCATAGTAGTTCAAAAAAATTATAATATATATGTACAAAAAATATATTTAATTATAGTAGTTCAAATATTACATATAAGGAATTGAAACCCCACAAATTTTGTACTCCTATATGATATTTATATTTTTCTATCTTTTTATTATTATTATTATAACTTGCTCAAGTGTGTGTGTGCCTATATATATATGAATATAGAGATGGGATCATGTGAGAACTAGACATTCATGTGAGAACTGAGAACCGATCTCAGCCACAGATTGCTCTGATTTGAACGGTTAAGATCAGATTAAAATTAAAAAAATCGCGGTGGCATTATTGTAATATCAGCAATTTTTTAATAAACCAAGGGCATTTTTGTAATTTATTAATTATGTTATGTTTTGGAAAGAATGTATTTCGGTATGTAGTTTCTTTTCGATTCGAATCTCTTTCCTTGTATATATCAAATTCTTTTGTGCTTATATAATCGAATTTTCAGTCGATTGTTTTCGAATTTTATTCACCTGAATCGGTGTTCACGCGATTTTTTTGCTGGAGTTTGTGTTATTCACTTTTATTTGACGAAGATGACGGGTAAAAAATAATTTCTGTAATTTTGCTGCGATTTTTTTATACGTTTGTTTGACAAGTTTTACGAAGCTTATTTTGAATTTTTGACAATCGACATCTGTTTTTTAGGGTTGTGTATTGTGTGTTTTCATTTTCTATATATATGTAGAGTTATTAGCATCAGAATACTAATTATTAGCATTGTGTATTTAGTTTTTATCATTGTATAAACGATTGAATATCATAAGAGTATCTTGTTAATGGAATATTTGTACGATGAATGCAGAATTTGGAATAACAAATGAGTATTATAAAAAATATTTTCTTAACATGTAGTTTAGCACTACTGTGAACTACTTTAGCATTGTTGTAACGTATTTTAGCAGTAATGTGAACTATATTAGCACTGCTTTTAGGTTGATGAAGCTTACTAAGCTGTTATTTTGAAATCTTGACGATGAGCATGTGTTCTTAATGTTGCATATTGTGTGTTTTCATTTTATGTATATCTGTATATTTATTAGCATCACAATATGAATTATTAGCCATGCAAAAAGTAAACTTTGGTCAGACATTTGCTATACGAAGTTAAGTCATACTGTTTATTAACATCTTATTATTTGTATGATGTTATGATAACAATATGTAAATATAATTGTCATGTGTTCATTTTTTTATTTCTGTCTTTGTACTTTAGCACTGATGTGAACTATTTTAGCAGTTTTGTAACCTAGTTTAGCACTATTGTGTTTTTAAGGATGTATATTTTGTGTTTTAATTTTCTGTATATCTGTAGATTTATTAGCATGACAATATGAATTATTATCAAAATAATCAGTTTAAATTATATCCTTGACTTAACATATACTTTAGCACTACTGTGAAATATTTTAGCACTGTTGTTATCTACTTTAGCACTACTGTGAACTATTTTAGCACTACTGTAAGATACTTTAGCAGCACTGTGAATTTTTACATCATTATCTTAGAATATGTTATAAATGTGCGGATTGTGCTTCTTCCAATTTGGAGATTTCACCTGTGTTTTCTGAATTTTACACACCTGAATGTGAACCATCTTTGAAGCCTGCCTTGGGCAAGACTTTCCCTACTTTAGATGATGGTATAACATTTTACAAGGTGTATGCATCATCGTGTGGATTTGATACTCGTCTGTCTACTACAAAGAGATCTAAAGATGGTACTATAATTTGGAAGTATGTTCTGTGTAGCTGTGAGGGACTTAAGAACACATCTGTTGATTTTGGTGAATCTTCAAAGAAAAAGAGACATCGTGTGTCGAAGAGGAATTCATGTATGGCTAGGATTGGTTTTAAGTATATTGGTTGTGATGGGTACAGTGTTGGATTATTTGAAGAAAGACATACACATTCTCTTGTTACGGATACACACAGAGAGTTTATGAATCTGAATAGGAATATAGATCCTTCACATCAAATGTTTATTTTAAACTGTGCAAGGGTGAACATCGGACCTGTGACGACGTTTAGATTAGTAAAAGAAGTTGTGGGTGGATATTCCAATATAGGCTGTACAGCAGTTGATTTCAAAAACTTCAGTCGAGATCTCAAGGCGTATACTGTGGGTGTAGATGCGCAAATGATGTTGGATAAAATGTCCAAAAGGCATGAACTATGTTCTGCTTTCACATTTGATTATGAAGTTAACAAGGATGATCAGTTGAGGTGTGTGTTTTGGGCTGATCCTATATCAAGAAGGAACTTTTCTCTATTTGGGGATGTTGTATCGTTTGATGCAACATATAGGACTAACAGGTTAGTGTGCTATATTTGTTTAGACTTGTTGTTCTATTAGTTTTAGCATTCTGTTGGTTTAGCACTGGTATTTTCCTATTTAGCAATTGCACTTCCTTTTTTAGCACTTGTAGTGTATATTTTAGCACTTGCATTGCTTTTTTTAGCACTGTTAACTAATGTTTGAATCTTTTATATACTATGCTAGAGACATGATAATAACAGAGGTTTGTGAATTTTTATATTTTTGCAGGTATTCAATGATTTTTGCACCCTTCACCGGGAAGGACAATCACGGGAAGCTTGTAACCTTTGGTGCTGCTTTAATGTCGGGTGAGGATGCTGAATCTTATTCATGGGTTCTTCAGAAATTCAAGGACTGTATGGGTGCTTCTCCTGGCCTAATAATCACTGATCAGGATCTTAGATTGAAGGTTGCTGTAAGACAGGTACTTCCCAATACCAGACATCGATTGTGTATGTGGCATATTATGTTTAAAGTTCTAGATAAGTTGCCTGCGCATATCAGAAAGAACGAGACATTCAGAAAGAGGTTAAATAGTATTGTGTGGTCTAATTGTATAAACATCACATATTTTGAGTTGATATGGAAGGAAATTATGGTTGAATTTGGATTGGCAGACGATAGTTGGTTCAAGTCATTGTATGATATTCGTGAAGATTGGGTGTCTGCATATTTTAGGGATTTACCGATGAGTGGGCTGTGCAGGACTACCTCAATTTCAGAGAGTGTGAACAGTTTTTATTCTAGGTTTCTTAGATCAAAATCAAACCTTGTTGAGTTTTTGATGAACTTTGATAGTGCACTTGATACTCAGAGACATGCACATGCCTACTTGGACAGCGTTGATGAGTCATCAATTCCTCAGTTGAAGACCCCATTCACATTTGAGAAACATGCTGCCACTGTTTATACTAGGAATAAGTTCTACGAGGTTCAGAAGGAGATTGAAGATGCATGTTATGTCTGTCGTGTTTGTAATATTTCAGAAAATGATTCTGTTGTGACGCTAGAAGTGAAGGATGGTTTTGGTTCTACAAATAAGGTTGTTCACAACAAGGTTGAGGATTCCACTACATGCAACTGTTTGAAATTTGTGAGGGATGGGATCCTCTGCTGCCACATATTCACTCTATTCAAAGATTTGAAATTGGAGTCGATACCTCCTAAATACGTTGTGTCTCGTTGGATGAAGTCTTCTCTCATTAATGAAGCAGGTGCATTGTTGGGTGATCGGTGTTTTTTGTTGGAGGAGAACAAAATTGTTACGAACCAATTAATTTCTGAGTTTTATACATGTCTTTCTGTTGCTGAAGGTGACACTGCAAAGATGTCTCTGTTGTTGCAAAGTTTACACGAGTTAAAGGAGCGGTTTTCATCTGGTGATATTGAAGACGATACTATCTCAAAGAAAAGTATATTATTTTCTGATTTTTATGGATTGTGTGCACCTAGTGAAGTTGAGGTGCATCCACCTGAGCTTGTGAAGACAAAAGGCAGTGCAAGTCGTATAAAATCAAAAGAAGAGGCGAGAGTTGAATGCGCAAAGAAACCTTTAAGGACCTGCAAGAAGTGTGGGAAGAAAGCCAATCATGATTCTAGGAATTGTGGGAAGAAGTAGATTCATTTTATTTTATTTTTTGTACTTTTTTTTATACTGATTTTTTTATTAATGATAGGAATATTCTTTCTTGTAATGCAAAATAGGTATAGATGTTGTTTCATTTTTTGAATTGCTAATAAAGGTTTTAATATTTCTAGCAGGTGTGTAACATTAGTGCTAAACAAGGAAACTTAAGTGCTAAAGAACAAACCATCAGTGCTAAAATTCAAACGTTCAGTGCTAAAGTAGAATTTGAAATCTAGGATTCAAATACTAGTGCTAAAAAATAAATGGCAAGTGCTAAAAAATCATATGCAAGTGCTAAAACTACTGAACTATTACATTTATTAGAGATGGTAGTCTGTCTTTATATAACAATGCTAAAAAAAGAACTGTAAATGCTAAAACACTGATAGAATGTCCAAAACTGTTATATATATATATATATATAGAGAGAGAGAGAGAGAGAGAGAGATGGAAGAAAAATGAGTCTAAAAATATATATATATATTTTTAAGATGGTAGTCTGTCTTTATATAGCAATGCTAAAAAAAGAACTGTAATTGCTAAAACAGAAAATAATAGTGCTAAAGTATAAAACATCGGTGCTAAAATAAAAACTTTTAGTGCTAAAGTAGAATTCCAAATGTAGAATACAAATTCTAGTGCTATAAAAGAAATGGCAAGTGCTAAAAAATCATATGCAAGTGCTAAACTTCTGAACTATTCATTTATATTAACACTTTTATACTTTGTGAATACTAAAGTATTCACAAGAATAAGAAATTGTGTCAGTTAGTACAACATATTCATCCACCAATACTATATACTATCAAAAGACAAAAAATGTATCATATGTAAATACAGATGTTCAAATCATTATCCAAGAAGTTATTTCAATTTTCTCATTTTTGTGGGGTCTACCACAATTTCCCCCTGGGTACATGATTTTCTGTAGAATAGATTTGCAGCTTTCAGATGTTGATCCTTCAGTGTGTTACTGTCTGCATTTATTATTGCAGCACAATATTTTGCTCTTAAAAATTTCAACTGCCTGTCATTGGATTTCTTCAGACCACTCTTCCAGGTTTTCAAACCACCACCTCTGTATGTCTCTATGTGCCTCATGACATAGACGCCACAATCATACTTGTTCTTTGTATCCCTCCATGGCATCTCCATCCTGGTAATCTGATATTTTTCCTTCAATCCATTTGATTTGATTTCAAGTCCAGAAGTTGTGAGGAAGTTAGCAAAAAAGTTCACCTGTATGTGTTTTTAAAAATTAGTTTTTTTAATTGCTACAGATAGAGATGAAAAATAATTGGTGACAAACTCATATATTACCAGGGTTTCTGGAATGTTGCTGTACTTGATTTTGATTCCATCCTTTTCACTATCCGCTGTACTTGAGTTATCAATAATCTCAACATTGAAGTTAATCAAATCAATGGAGATAAAGAAGAAGTGATCTGAATGGCAGATAGGGAAGAAAAACTGCAGATAGAGTTGATATGGATTGTTAAAAAAAATTTATTTAATTGATATAGATATGTATTGCTAATATAAAATTTCACAATGCTAAACAAACACCATAGCAGTAATACCAGTTCAACATCGCTCAAAGATATCGATGGGCAGCACTTGAGCTCATATGCTATTTTGTCAACAAAAGATGCGCATCTTTTGGAAGAATCCCATGAAGATGGTGCATCAACCACAGTGAAGCTCTGCAAGAAGAACATTTTTTTTAATTATATTGACTGCAGTTTAAGCACTATATATGGATTTCTTCTTAAGTAGACACTTACGCAAGGCTGTGTACTGAAGAAGAATCTTAGTTTAGAGTTTGGGTCTCGCATTTTCTCATTTTCATTGAGGATGGTGCTCCAAACATCCAGAACAGAGGCACTGATGTATTCAAATGAAGCCATGGTAGTCATATCTTCCCGTGTAATGGAGACTCGCTTGTCATCATACAAGATTTGTTCACTGGTAATTCAATATAAATAAAAAGGCTGTCATATACCAGTATACAATATGATCTTTTTATGAAGTATTTTTGCATGGCATGAGTCACATACCTGCTTTCTATATCATTCTGCACCACCCAGTAGAATATCTCCTATTGCTGCTTGTCAAGTTGTTCCTTGATATCAACAGTTCTGACCCTGTATGGTGACATCAGCTTCTCAGATGGCTTTTTCTGCTGTTTAGTTCTTGTCTCCATTCGGGTAGCTTGAGCCTGTATCATGTGTTTTGAAATAAATATTTATTAGACCTTTTTGTAAAAGTGTAATAAAGATGTTGAATGTTACTTCAATAGCTATATCACACCTCAGCATTATCCAGAACATTTGTTGACTTTGATGCTGCATTAGTCTCATCTGGCTTTGATGTATTTGAGTTTAGATTTTCAGTCTCTACCTGCGATCAATTTTTATGTATATTATGTATTTCTAAAATAAGTTATGACAGTATTAAAACAATGCATGAGAATTCTAAAATAATCCATGATAGTGCTAAAGTAAGTAATGATAGTGCTAAAATAAGTAATGAGAGTAGTAAAGTATTAAAAATACTTTTTCCATAGTTATATCACACCTCATCATTATCCAGAACATTTTTTGACTTTGATGGTGCATCAGTCTCATGTAGCTTTGATTTCTTTGAGTTTAGATGCTCAGCCTCTGCCTGCAATGAGTTTTTATGTATATTAGGTATTTCTAAAATAAGTTTATGACAGTGTTAAAACAATGCACGAGAATGCTAAAATAATGCTAAAGTAAGTAATGATAGTGCTAAAATAATTCATTATAGTGCTTAAAAAAAGCCATAACTGTGCTAAAATGAATCATGGGGTGCTAAACTAAATCAGGGGAGTGCTAAAATAAATAATGAGAGTCCTAAAGTATTAAAAATATTTTTTCCATACCTGCCTCATTGCATTCTTCAGGATTTCAGTATCAAATGTGTCAGTTTGATTTGGTTCCTTAACCACCATATTCTGTTCAGAAATTTCCTGTGTAACCTTCATTATCCCAGCCCATGCATCATCACTTATCCTAAGACTGAATGTTGGGCCTTCATCAGCATATATCTTCTCAAGCTCTGCACGCTTTGCCAGAGCTCTTTCAATCTCCTCAATTGCTGATATTCTTGCTGGATCACTCCAGAACTCATCATCGTCTGGCGTTGCTTGTGGCTGGGTCTGAGTGTGTGATGCCTGCGAAATTGGACTTGGCTGTTTCTTTACCAAAAGCTGCTGGGCTGTTTCATATGACTTCTTAAAGAAGACGTTCTCCATCATGTGTTGTGGCACATCCTGTACTATTTTCATCAATGTAGTCATTGCATCAGCCATTCTCTTGCAGTCATCAATCAGCTTCTGAGCATATTCTTGCACAGGATCTAATGTCGATGCTGGAACAGGACTTTTTGGTTGTTCATCATGATTTCTCTCAACACCAGTCTCCAGAGCAAGTGGAGCTTCATGTTCCTGAGGACCAGCCTCCAAACAAGCAATGGTGTTCTCAACCCTTCTTTCAGACTCTTCTTCTTCATACGGGCCATAGATATGGCCTCCTCCAAAACCACTTTCTTTCAATTCTGACTGCTGTCTCTTGCACATAAGCTTGTGTGTCCAGCCTTTGAATGCTGGAATTGATCGTTGAACTCTTCTGTTATAGGACACTACTCTGTCCATATAAAACATCTGTGGGGGGGTAAATGTTATTCACATTAGCTTGAGCATGGAAATTCAGAGTTGATTTTAATAATGTATGCTAATTGCTAAACTAACCATTAAGAACAGGATTGGTCCATTGTAGTATTTATCATTCTTCTTTCTCCAAAGTATTGTCTTCTGCACCAGACACCTTATAGTGTACTCACACCAGTTGTACTCACGTATTCTGTCAACATCATCAAAGATGTGTACCAGCTGTGGATGTACATATCCATTCCCCGTTGATTCAATGAGGCTATTTGTAAGCAGAACCATAAAATGTATCTTGAACCATTTTCCACCAGCTTTATCTTCCTGCATTTTTTCCGAAACATGTGCCGGAGAGATTCTGTGTTCATGTTTATCAAACTTCTCTTGCCATTTCTTCGTTTGACTATAGCTTTGTCTTCTAGGTTTCTTTTCTATACGCAGAGGACCACTTGGAAACCCCATGATCAATGATACATCAGTTTCATCTACGTGCAATCGTCGATCTCTCTTCAGGATCAACTCACAACTCTCGGGATCAAAGTTATCTACCAACCAGTAGCTAAGTACATGGGGTAATTCCTTTATATTCAAATGCAGAATGCTCCCAAATCCAAGGGATTCAACAGCACTCTTCTGCTCATCTGTGAAATTTTTGATTGCATCATATAATATGCGCGGTGTTGTTCTGCTTTTAAGCATTTGAAGATCTCCCTGCTTGGATTTTGCTGCTGGACTCTTGGTTTCAGAAGTACTTGTGTCTTCAACATCTGAGTCTGGTGTAGATCTTATCATTTCAAGTAATGTCAGTGCTAATGTTCTTGACTGAGATTTGAGAGCATTGACATCATGTTTACTCTTTGATCTGATCTCATTAGTTATTGATATATTAATATCATCTGTGGACCTTGTCTTTTTGCTTGTACCTATATATGTATAGTTTTTATTAGACTGTCTGACATGTCAAAATATATTGTATATCTGTTGATGCTAATTCTGTAGAAAACTAGTGCTAAAATGAAACATTAGCATATTTGATAAAAAAATGAGTATTAATTTCATAATAATAAAGTTTTGCTACATGTCAACACATAATTAATTCATGATATGACACTATAGTACCATTATAAATATACCATGTATGTTATATAGTTGACTGGTTAGCAATGTAATGTCTTATTTTAGCATTGTTTGATAATATTGTAGGTTTTTAGCACTGTAACTTCTTATTTTAGCATTGGTTTGATTATATAATATTATACTATCATTATAACTAAAACAGAGCATGGAAAAATTTTGTCATATATATTAAATATGTTTATAAAGATAAGAAGTCTTATGCTTAGAGTTTGATCTCCTTGATGCTAATTCATTTTTCTAATATAATGATGCTACACATTAAGACATAAATCATTCACGATGTTACTGTTTCAGATCATTGAAAACGAAATCATGACATGCAACACAGTGTGCAAAATGCATATACATTTCTAAAATTTTTGATTTCGTATACATGTGATTATTATCAGTAAACGATAACATTTTTACATATTTAGATTTTGTAAGTGTTTATTTCGTCATATATGAGGTTTTGTCATGGTTTTAGCACTGTTCCTTTCTGCATATTTTTTTTTGTTAGAACCAAAATGAAACACACATAATTTATTTTTATGATGAACGAGAAGAAGAATGTGTTACGTACCTTTTTCAATCGCCATGTCTTCAGGTTTTCTCTTCTTTTTCGAAGAGTCGCTTCGGTTCTTCTGGGTTACGAGCTCTGTGCTTTGTGTTTTTTCCATATTGACGATTTTGGTGGTTGAAGTTTTTGAATTAAAATGTTGATAAAACCCTAATCATTTATGTTTTTGTGTTTGAAGTCTTTGAATCGAAAAGCTTTTGCGTGTTTGTGTGTGTATGTTTTTGCAGAAGTTATGGCGGGTTATTATTATTATTATTATTATTATTATTATTATTATTTATTATCAGTTTTTTTGTTTTTTTTTTTGGAAAAAAAGTTTTTTATATTTTTTTCAATTATATATTAATTTTTATTATGGAAAAGATAGTGTATTTTCATATTTCATATTTTAGCACTGGAAGTTTTTTGTTTAGCACTGCTAGATTGTATTTTAGCACTTATGGAACTATGCAGGGTTATGTTTAGTTTAGCACTGGTGGGTTCTACTTTAGCATTGATATTTCATATTTTAGCACTTGAGAAACAACCATTTTTGGACTAATAGTTACCATTCTTAAGTCTTAATTATTTTAGCACTGGAAGTTTCTTATTTAGCACTGATACATTGTATTTTAGCACTGGTGGGTTCTACTTTAGGATTGATATTTCGTACCTTGAGGGCATATCTGTAAATTTTTTTTAAGAGTTTCCTTATAAAATGATTGATGTATTATAGTTTATACGTGATATGTAACCAGTATTTCATGAAATTACACAATATAAATATAATACAAATAACACAACATAATGTATCTATTCTCTATATGAGGTTTTGACATTTTTATGAAGCTATGTTCTTCACGTTGGATTAAGGATTTTTTAACTTTGATATATGCAAGTTTCATTTTCTGCTTTAACTTAGCCTAGTTTAAGATTATGTGAGATTTTGTAATTTTTGTGTGAATATCCTTTGTTTTCTACCGGCTTATTGTAATTTAAATATACTAATATTTAAATTGGACCATTCATGTTATTCATTTATGGAATAGCACTGGAAGTATCTTATTTAGCACCGGCACATTGTATTTTAGCACTTGTAGTTTCAAACAAAATGAAAAAACACTGAAATTAATCATAATTAATACACGATTAAATTATCAAAAAAATTATGCAACAAGTTTAATTTTTTACAATAATTACAGAACCCTAAAATCCTTCTGAAATGCAAAATGAACAAGTATGGCATTCCATGATCTCAAGCCACAAACGAAGCCAACCAGTCGAAATCCACACCGGCGAAACCACCGGCGCCGTCCATGATATCACGAAGTTCTTCAAAGTATGGCATTCCATGCAGCCTAAAGTCCCTCCACCTGGGACTCTCCTAGTGTCATAAGATTCGACACAAAAAAATTGTGTTAGGGTAGTAAAATTAAAATGTGAAAAATAAATCATACTTACATTCTGTCCCAGTCGCTCAAAATACTCGTCTATCGCTATGACTATATTTTGGTATTCGTTGTAATAGATTCCTGGGTGTCGTATGAAAAGATGGAAACTCCATATCTTCTCCTTTAATTCGTTCAATTTCAGCACGAGTTGTATCAATCTAACTCTTTGATTAAGAACCATCGTCATTGTCACTGAAATATCATCCAGAGAATCTACAACCTCGTAGTTGTCAGATACATCCACCATCCCAACTCGAGTATGTAAAAGATCAATAAAGAATTCCTCTGTGTCTCGTGACCAATTCATATTTTTTTTTTGGAAGAATTTTTTTTTGGGAGATAATGGAGAGAAGTTGAAGAGTTGCACGTTTGAATTTTTTTTACTGGAGAAAAAAGAGCCTTTATGGTTGTATTATCCTCGTAAATTTGAATTAAATAACATATCTTTGCCACATGGCAATATTTTTTTTGGTAAAATGTATTTTAATTGAATAAAATTTAGTATTAGCGTTAGAAAAATAATTTTATACTTTAGCACTGATGTTTCATATTTTAGCACAAGTGTTTTGTATTTTAGCACCAGTATTTTGTATTTTAGCACTAGTATTTTGTATTTTAGCACTTTTAGTTTCTACTTTAGCATATATGGTTTTTACTTTGTTTCTTCAGTATTATTTGTCTTAGCATTAGAATGATTGTTTATTTTGCGTTTAATGTGGCAATATATTTTAGCTCTGCTAGTTTTATTTTTAGCACTGTTACTCACAATTTTAGCATGCGAAAATTTTTCATAAATTTTCTAATATCCTATGCTTGACTAAAGTAAGGAGCAGCAGTAGCTTTCATACATGATACATGCATTGCATTAGCTTCTCAAAATGCCCTATAATTAGACCTCAGATATGTAAATTATGATGTGCCCCAGCAAATTCCAAGGAAGCAAATTAGTACAAATATTTTCACAAAACTATCCATATTTCACAAAATGAAGATTTCATAAGCATTCCATAATCCAAAAATATGAAATATGAAAGTTGTCTAAAGCATTAGAGAATTTGTTACATATATAATATTTGTTCACTGATTATCATCTTCTAGGTAAAGCTTTTCAAAACTGATTGGGTTGTCTTTAGAAGATGCTCGGAAGTAGAGTCTTGAATCTCTGACGTTCCTCTGCCTATGGATGTTGCATTCTGCAGTAAGAATGGCAGCACAATACTTGATCCTTAAGTATTTCAGCTGCATTTCATTTCTGGCTCTTAATCCACTCCTCCAATTCCTCACAGCATCCCCTATATACGTCTCCATATGACGCATTACAAAGACCCCACAATCAGTCTTGTTTGTTGAAGTTCTCCATGGCATTTGAAGACGGTTCATGCTCTTGATATTTTCAGACACTTCTTTTGATAGTTTTTCAAGCCTAGTTATCTTCAAGAAGTGAACGAAGAGCTTGATCTGAAATTTATGATTAAAGTTAGTTCATTTTTATTATTGAATTGAATGTGTTTTTTTTAATTTGTTTCAGTAGTGAAAAAATCAATAAATAGATATGTTTTCTTACCAGTTTTGCAGGGATATGCTTATATTTCAATAGGGGGTCGTCATGCTCTCCTCCCATGGCATTTGAATTGTCAATGATCTCAGCCACCATTCTTCTTGTATCAATGACAATAATGTAGAAGTGTTCTGATTGGATTATTGGAAAGAAAAACTGCAAACAAAATAGTGTACATTAGTTATTTTCATGATAACTTTTTACAATTTTTATAATCAATACGTACCATGTCCATCTTATCTACTTCCACATTTGGATATTTTCTTAATTCATGGAGTATGTTGTCAACAAACAGTTTTGAAATCCTCTACTCATTCCATCCCTCTGGAGGTGCAACAACTGTGTAGTTCTATAAAGAGAAAATGAAGATTTTTTGATCACGAATGTGTAGTGTTTTTTAAAACAGAATAAAGTGAGTTAATTATAAATAGTAACTATGAAATTATTCACTTACGGAAACGTTACTCGTTAGGAAAAATCTCCTAGGAGTGTGTTGTTCAGGTCTTTGCTTGAGCATAGTTCAATATGCTACTCCATACATCAATGACAGCAGAACTTATGTATGTTTTTTTGTTCAAAGTCAGCATCTCAGCTCTCCTCAACTCTGTCCGCTCATCAGCATACAAGACAACCTCCCTAATTTTGGATAAATTTCTTTTTTGAGTGTAAAGTGCAGTCTGGTAGAACAAAATGGCACTTATAATTTTTATTTATATTATTAGTAATGTATTATAAATGTACCTTTCATCATCACTCTTGTTTTCCATCGCCCAATAGTGCAGCTCACAGTCAGAAGGTGTCAGTGTCTCTCTTGTGTCCACAAGGTTTCTAAAATGGTCAGGTTCCTTCATTATGGCCCTTGACCTTGTGAAGACTGTGCTTGTTTGGATCACTGCCTTCTGTATATTTTTAGATGTTAATTGGAATTAAAAACCTGTTAACAATATAAGTTATTATATATGTAATATTATGTGGTAAATACCTTTTTTTTGCTGACTCTTGTTGTTTCAGCTGTCTCTGTGGGCATCTCACGGTATGCCTCTTCTCTGGGCCTTTTGATTGCCTATTTTAACAATCATTTCATAATATTGTAAATTTTCTTCTGAACATTATTACTAAACTTTGATGACAATGCTAAACAATGAATGAAGAATTCTAAATTATATAATTATTGAAATGCTTACTGGAGTGTTTGAACTGCATCTCTCTATCTCAGGGATCTCAACAGCTAATCCCTTCCCTTTCTCTTGCTGCTGTCTCTCCTCTGCCAAACCTTCTCTTTGATTCTGATATGTTTTTTGTTCAAATCAGATAAGTAAATAGTTATTTATAAAAGTAGAATTCGGTGATGATTCTAAACAAAGAAATTAGTAACATAAAAATATATTAGTGATGGTATATGACCTTATGAGCTAACGCGATGTCTTGCTCATTCACAGTTGGATTCTATTCTTGTTCGACTTCTCTCTGTCGAACTTCTTCTACCTGACAAGCTCTCTCTCTCTCTGTTTTCTTGTATGAACTCAGCCATTGTGTATGCCGGCCAAGGGTAGCCACCTCCGAAATTTCCAGTGGCAAGTTCTGTTAACTCCCTATCAGCAAGCAAAGTATCTTTCCATTCATGAAATGCTGGGATGTACCTCGGCACCTCCCGGAAGTACACTTCAACTCTATCCAAGTACATCATCTATTTGAAGTTGACAGTTTTTTTTAGTAATGTATATAGATAAATGGTTGCAGTGTTTATACAAGAAACTATAAACACTTCCTGTTTATTATACAAGAACTACAATAAAAAATAAATAATTAATATGACTTACCAACAAAAACAGAATGGGACCTGTGAAGGGCATGGTTTTGTTGCTCTTCCACTTGACAGTGTGGGTCACCAATGATCTCAAGACATAGTCACACCAGTCATATTGACTAACATTGTCAATATCTTGCAAGCAGTCCATCAAGTTTTTGTAAATATGTCCGTCGTCATAGTTCTCGATCATGGAAGTAATTACCAGAATCATGAAGTTCATCTTGAACCATTCTCCTACTGTTGTATCTGAGAGTATGCTAGTGAGTAAGTCATCCTTCTGCATGACCTAGCATATCTGGCCTCTAACACTCTTTTGTATCTTGTGTGGTCCTCTGGGAAAATCGAAGATCACAGACACATCAGAGACCTCAATCCTCAACCTTCTCCCATGTTGTAGTTGAAGTTCTCTTGATACTGGGTCAAAGTTTTCAAGCAGCCAGTATGTTATCTTTTGTGGCAATTTGATTATATCCAAATGAAGAATGCTGCCAAAGCCCAGTTGTCTCACTGCCTCCTCTTGTGCCTTATTCATTTCCATAACTGCCTGTGATAGAATTGATGGCAATGTTGTTGCTTGTAATAGTGGATATCTATCAATGTTTGGGGCTGTTTGTACTATTTGTGGTGTGCTAGTTTGACCTTCTCCACTTCTTTTAGCACCTGTAATTTTCATGTATAATTCTGTTAACTAGACATAAATAATAATGCTAAAGAACAGAATATGAATGCTAAAATATGAAATCACGGTGCTAAAACTGTAAACTAGAGTGCTAAAATCAAGAAAATATACAGTTGAATCACAGATAGACATAAATAACAATGCTAAAGAACAGAATATGAATGCTAAAATATGAAATCATAGTGCTAAAACTGTAAACTAGAGTGCTAAAATCAAGAAAATATGCAGTTGAATCACATATAGACAAAAGGTGTTATGTTTAGAAAAAAAAGAAACAAAATATGAAACTCCTAAAATCAATTGCAATGCTAAAGAAAATAGAATTAGTTGAATTGAAGATGGACAAAAGTGTGATTTTTACAGAAAAAGAAACAAAATATGCAATGCTAAAGAAACAAAAACTCAATGCTAAAATATGACATCACAGTGCTAAAACTGTAAACGAGAGTGCTAAAATGAAGGAAATGCGAAGTTGAATTACAAAAAATGGACAAAAGGTGTTAGTTTTATAAAAAAGAAACAAAATATGAAACCCCTAAATCAATTAGAATGCTAAAGAACAGAATCTGAATGCTAAAATATCACATCACAGTGCTTAAACTATAAACTAGATTGCTAAAATGAAGAAAATGTGCAGTTGAATCACAGATAGACAAAGGCGTTATGTATGTGTGGAAAAAAAAGAAGCAAAATATGAAAACTCCTAAAAATCAATTGCAATGCTAAAGAAACATAAACTGAATGCTAAAATATGACATCACAGTGCTAAAACTGTAAACTAGAGTGCTAAAATGAAGGACATGGGAAAAAAGGTGTTAGTTTTATAAAAAAGAAACAAAATATGAAATCCCTAAATCAATTATAATGCTAAAGAACAGAATCTGATTGCTAAAATATCACATTTAAACTATAAAAGTTCAGTGCTAAAGAAACAGAAACTGAATGCTAAAATTAAACAAAACATATAAAAGTGTTTCATGCTGATGTTTGAAATAAGTGTCATGCTAAAATAAAATCACTAGACTGCTAAAAAATGAACGCTAAAATAAATCACGAGAGTGCTAAAATAAGTCATGATACTGCTAAAATAGGAGAATGAGAATGCTAAAACCCTAAAATAAAAAATATACATGTAAATCACATATATATTGCAAACATTGTTAGGTTTAACATGTTTATACAAGTTATCCGTCATTTAACAGTACAAAATGAAATAGAAAAATTTACATGCAATAAAAATAAATACAGTTTGTGCAAGATTAGGTTTTTGTACGTGTTGCGCTTAGAAAAATAGAAAATACATTGTTACATTATCATGATATAATGCTAAATTGATATTTATAGCAAAAGTAAACTGATAAATCAACACAGTATAATCGCTAAAAGAAACGAAATTTCTCAAAATAAGAATGAAATACATATTACCTTGAGTGTTCATGTTTTTCTAACGATTTTGTTGATTGTTTCGGAGTTTTTTACGGTTGATTTGTAAGTATTTTCGGTTTATCTTTCAAATCTTTACTGTTTTCGTTTTTGCGCGAGTTCGTGCTATAGAATTTTCTCTGAAAAATTCTCTGAAAAATTGCTTTAGAATTTGAATACGTTTAAATTTACGATTTTAACCTCGACGAGTTTCAGGGGCACCGAAGTTGTGATTTATTACAATAATGCCACCGTTTTTTTTAATTTTGATGTGATCTTGACCGTACAAATAGGATCAATCTATGACTGAGATTGATTCTCAGTTCTCATGTGGGGTATGGTTCCTTCTGGAACCCAACCCTATGAATATATATATATGTATTTCATGTTACTATTTGATGAGCCCCTCAATTAAATTTGTAGTTATTACATTTAATATATATATATATATATATATAATTTATTTAGTACTATGAAATGTCATTTTGTGATTGCATGAGTGACAAACTAGTGTTTAAATTAAATAATAAATAATAAAGTTATAATAAAAAAGGCAGCACATAAAAACTCGTAAATGATTCCTAAATTATGGTTACAAAAATATCAATTTCATCGTACGATAATATTGAATCGGACAAAATTGATGATGATTTCATAGTTTGTTAAACGCATTCCTGATGCTTCAATCCAAAAAATTCCTTAATTTGAAAGCAAGAAATCTTCAATGAATAATTATAAATTACAAATTAAATGATTTCGTTGCAGAATATGTATCAAATTGCGGTTGTTAATCCTTGGACGCAAAATATTTCTTAGTTTAAAATACATTCAAAAATGAATTAAGAAAATGATGAATTATATTCGACATATAACAGGGCGGGCAAATTGATGGATTTGTTGCTGATTACATCTAACTGATTAAAATGATTTATAAAAAAAAATGTCCTTGATTATTTATAATAAACTGCAAGTTGACTTAATTAATTAATGTCCTAAATTAAGGAAAAATGCCTATCAACCTTAGTTTGATCGAACGTTCCAATAATTGATCGAGTATACTCATTCTTAAGGAGTACGCTAATTTTATTTAATTTATTTTAGTGTATATATTCGGTGTGTCACATATTATTTCTATTAATGTATATCGTTCTTGATTTCTTGAATATTCGTGAGAAATTAGTTTAAATCTGAGCACAATAAAAATTAATTCATTTTGAGATATATTTCGAGCCTCAACGACTTAATTAGCTAGTTATCCACGCAATTCTATAATAACAAAATCCATAACATGCTGTTGAGGTCCTATTTTGGCATAATCCCAAAAACTAGACTCACGCCCATTTGAAGGTTTAAAGAACTGAATAAGATCGACGTCTCGTGATAAAATGTCTCGAGGTTCACACCTTGAAGTCCCTCTCTCGAGATTCATACCTCGAGGTTGATACCTTATTCCTCGAAGTCCAGAGGTCTAAAAGCGAGATTCCACGATCGAATAGACTCAAGAAGAAGACTGGGTGTCTGGGTCAAAGTATCCGTTGAAGATAGCCATGACCCCGTCAAAAACCCTAAAGATCCCTTAAAATCCGGAATTCAGTTACAAGTTGGTGAGTATATATATCTACATTCATCATAGACGGGGGACAGTCAATCATTCATAATATACTAGCAATTCCAACTAAAATAGAAGCATCCATATCATAATTCCGCAAGCAATGAATACCCAAGGGTTCACAGCAACGAAGCTCGACCCCCCTTAGACGACTTTAATAGCTTTATAATTCTGTAATTTATTCGATTTTACCTTGATTTATTCGATTCTGACTTGAGCGTCGGAGTCCGTTCGATCGTCAACCCTCTGACAGTCCTTCGGCTTCACGTGTTTTCTTTGTCTTGTAGATCGCCGGAGCCCAAACTCGAAGTACGATTAATTGTAGAGATTTTTGACCTCTACACATGCAACATGTATGTCATTAAGATAATTGGTAGTAATTAATTAACAATATCAAAATGGGTTCTTAATTAGCAAAATATATATCCTTTTTTTGAATTAACTAACACTAGAACGGTAGGGTAGGGGAGTAGGGAGGGACAATTTAATTTGTTGTAATAAGAAGTCGATACTAAACAAATTCCAAGAACCCTAATTAGGATTTTAGGGAGTCAAAAATTGATTCTTACGCATGTGTATTTGTACGAATTGAAATTTAATTAGGGATAAATTATTATATATATTTTAAAATGATAATGACAGACACTAAACCTAGAAAGCTTAAAGAATTCCTACAAAACTCATTTTATAATTCAGATTGAATTAATTACCCTAAAATTAGGGGACAAAAGTTAGTGCCACATACTTAGACCATTGTTACTATTTGTCGGAAGAGTTTAATTTTTTTTTTATGTTACAATCTTCACATATCATTATATCAACTCAACTCATGATCGACTTACCCCGTTTGAATGAAATTTACCACTTATTTTTTATGATGAGAAGAAAACTCCAAGTGCAATTCGAGATACATTTTGAATATTCTTTCATGTGGAATTTCACCTACCTATTATGTTGTAAACTGGAAAAAAAAAGAAGAAAAAAATGAGGCAAACCGTACGTATAGGTTAGAATTTGAACTCGTGATAACACCTTACTGTATATTAGTTCATAAATTAATTTCAAAGACGAAAAGTCACATAATAAGTTCAAAAAATATTAATGTCTTCAGAGGTCGAGCTCGTTGTACAAAATTTTCTTGATGTAATTTATATATTATGTTCATAGAAGAAGGATCTAATCACTGAAAGTTTGGTCGGAACATGTTTTTTTTTTACTGGACAAATCCGGCTCATACTTAGTGATGTTTGATAACATCACTTCACTTCTAGGCCATCCTCAAAAGAATATAATTGGAACATATTGTATAGTATATGTTTTCGCTTACCCACTCCAATACTCTTTTTGAACAAATTAATTAGAAATTATTGTTTAGAAAATTATTGGAATGAGACATATTTTTAAACAAAAATTAACATCCATCAATAATTGTCTACCCACCCCACTTCCTCAAAGTAGCTAGCACTATTTATGTGTCAATCCTATTTCATATTGACACTTTTTGACCATTTGTTGATAAAGCGGGTCTTATAATCTGCTTCTCTCTGCCTTGTACCTTGTTAGTTGTTACCATGCATGAGAAACGCGTTTTATACCTGCCCAAAAATTAGGCTTCCTTAATGCTAAATATGGGGGATTAAGATCCAATAATTATTTTCAATTAAGGTGCCTAACGGTTTTAGAATACATATTTTATTCAATTCGGTGCTATTCAACGTAGTATCCGATGATTTTATGTGTTTACCCCTAATAAAATATTACTCCCTCCGTTCCGTTTGCAAGGTCCAGTTTCTATTAAAATAGATAGTAAATAATAAAAAGATGGACCTTATTATTGGGACGGATGGAATAATAATTAATGGTATTAAAACTATCTCATTCCCAACCTATCAAGGCGTTTGTTTTTATTATGCTAGTATTTCTCATTCGTGATGCATAAATTTATTTATTTTTTGAACACATCATTAAAAATTGGACGGTTTCAAATGACGTGATTTTCTGAATAACAATTTATAATTATCAATGATTAAAGAACATTTGATTTCTTTTAAATATATGGCATGTATAAAAAAATATAATTATTTATTTTAAATGATAAAATTGAAATAGATAGTCAATAAATTATTGTTAATTATGTTATACTTATAAACTATAGTCAAATCATGATGATAACAATAACAATAACAATATAGTTAATTTACTTTTAGTCCCATTAGAATATGGTTAAAACACTATTAATCTCAATTGTAACTTTTTTTGCTCCAAGTTTAATTTTCATGAAATTTTTGGTTCAGAATGATATGTTTCGACTTTTCTGGTCTCAAAACTAACTGGATACTTAACGAGTTCATTAAATTTTAAGACCAAAAATGTCGAAGAATATCATTTGGGACCAAAAATATAGAAAAGATTTAATTTTGGGACCAAAAAAGTTACAATCAAGACAAAAAAAGTATTATCAATTTTTTTAGTTTATTTTTCATTTTTATTCTTCAATTCAATTTCTTGTACTACTTTAGTTTAATTTTATACTTGTTATTTAGGGTTCATCCTATCCAATTAGAATTTATTATATTTTTTAGCATTCATTTTTTAAATAATTAATTAAATTTTTTTATTGTTTTCTTTAGTTTGAATTTTTTTCAAAAAATAACAAATAAAAGATTTAAAAATAAAAACTGAGGGCCATTTTAGTAAGTGTGGCTGAAATAATTTGTTTGATGATAATAAAATATATGTAATTTGAATTAAATTACTTGAGTTTGATAATAATAAGGGTTAATTGCCTTAAAATACACAAATTTTGAAGTTTTTTTTTTTTTTTTTATTTTCACACATTTTTAAAAGAAAATATACTTTTAATAACATAAACTTAGTCCTTGTTTGATTTTTCACATAATTTTCAAATTCCGGTCAATTGAATATGACGTGGCAGCCAGCCAATTTGGTCTGAATAAAAAGAGAAGATGTGTAACAGCCCGGTCCCAAGATAGGGATTAACAAATGGGGACAGGGTGTTATTAAGGGATTATTGAATAAGATGGAAGTTTAACAAAGAAAGTTTTGGGGATAAAGATATACTTTTGAAAGATAGGCGACGATACTCGAGTTTACTTAATTAAGAAAAAAACATGCTTTTGCGGAACTAAACGGCTAACTAATCAGATACCAACATGCACAGACCCATTTACAGGTCCAAACGGATAGACAAATACCAATTTGAACAAGCCTCTTCATAGGCGAAGAAAATACATGCTCGAGAAGTAGGAATAAAACTAAATATGCATCACTTATATATATATATATATAAATAATCATGTTTTGGAGAATATCCTTAGAATCTTGATAAACATAATTGAACTTGAAAGAACTTGGAAAAAGTGTATCAGAGTAGCAGAAACATCATGGGGTTCCAAAAGAAACTTTATATAATAGTAAAACAATCTTGGCAGCCAACCCACATCCACAACCACCATCATCCTCAACATCTCAACCTGAAAACATTTGAAAAAGAGGGGGCGTGAGCACTAATGTACTCAGTGGGTTTTAATAAAAGCTTCTTTAATAACTCAAGAAATATCCAATAATAAACTGGCGGTATATGGAGAGCAAAACGCAAAAGCCCTCTCCATATCCGCAAAACCTTTTCTTTACTTTTGGGCCCAACCTTGGCTCAAACCTGATGTCAACTGTACCCTTAGGCATGCCATAGGATAGAAGAGGGGTTACCTCAAATATCCAAACAAGTTTGCGAGGGAATTAACCCAGCAGTGACTCCCTCTAAAAGTTGTGAGCTCAATTCCTGCTTAAGCGAAATGCTAAGTTCTTTTCTTCCTTAATCTTGCTAGCAAAACCAATCTTAGAGCAACCTCTAAGAGCTAGTCCTTTAATAAAGCATAATCTCGGCCTATAAGGGTTTTAACGCTACCCTAACAAGGCAATCCTTAATTCTTGACTTACGAGCCTTAACACAGCATAAACAAAAAAAAAGGAGATGAACGTAAATAAATACGAATTTTAACTAAAGACGATTCTAAACATCTTATGCTAAGCATAAACAATACTTTAATATTTCTAGCATTTCTAAACATGCTCAAGAGCTCAATTAAACATACTATCTTTCTTTCCTTCCTTCCTTGTACAGAGATCGATCAGGCAGAGCAAAAATGCTTTATTGGATATTTCATTTGCCCTATATGCTTCTAGAGCTTATTAGCTCAAAACTTAGATGAGTATAGATTTACCCACCTTGATTACTGGACAGAAGATAAAGCAACAAGCTAAAGATTCTTCTCCGATTTCCTACGAGGCTTACTTCCTCCTACAAAAGTCGAATCACCGACTTAGCGACCTCTTTTGAAGAAATCAACTATTTAAAGTGAGAAATAACGACATCTAACACGAAGACTAAAATCTAAGACTTAAATACAGATTGCACGACTTTATGACTTCATAAAATTCGAGAAGAATTTACTTGGAGAGTTTATCTTTCGATACTCGAATTTAAACCGATTTAACTTGAAAAGTTTATTTGAAATAACTCGGAATTAGCTTGAAAATCTTCTTAAATTAAACTTGGGATAACTCAGGATTAGATTGGAAAAACACAACTCGAAAGACTCGAAAAGAAGGTAGAAATATAGCCGGAAAAATAATCAGCGTGAAACAACACGGGAAAGGGGGGGCCGCCGCGGCGCACATGGGCGCCGGCAGGCTCCCCGCCCCCAGCGGGCTAGGCCCGGCCGAGGGGAGTGTGGTGCAGCGGCGCACCCCCCCTCCCCGCGGGGCTCCTTTCTCCTTTCTCTCTCTAAGCCCAATTCTGGGCGATCTTCAATTGGGTTCTTCGTGTTCGTTGATTCTTTCGACGAACACGAAAAACACTTAGCCCGAAATTTCTTAAAAACAACATACTTGAATTTAACATGCAACAACGTGCTTTAAATTAAAAAGATTTTTGGCATTATAACGATATATACACGATAATCCTCTTTAAATATTTAGAATAACGACGAAATATAACGTAAACGTTATTAACTTGGAACTTCAATAAAAATTGAAATACAACTTAGACGGAAGGTAAACGAGCAATAATGAAGAATGCGAAGAACGTAAAGAACGGAAATTAAATGCGGAATTTAAAGACGGAAAAAGAAATGGAGATCTAGACTGACGAACAAGAATGGACGGGGTTAGGTGCGTCAAAGGAAGGTGGCTAGCTCGGCGTCTCGTCGAGTTGCAACGGCGGCAGAGCCGCCCGCTACAACCCAACGGCGCCTCTAGCACCTTCTCTCACCGCGTCCCTTCCACGCCACTCCGCTCGTCGTCTTGCAGAACACTCACGAAGAACGCTTTTTACTTCGACAGAACTTTCTCGGCTCTCACGAGCTTTCCCACTCTCTATGAAGTGAAATGGAAAATGAATGCAAAGGGGTGGCCTTGTATTTATAGGAAAAGCTTTGGCTTCCAAGGGAAGCCACCTCAGTGCAAGAATACTGCAAAAGTTATCCCGGGTTCGGTTAAAAGCTGCTTTATTCGATGTCGAGGTCCAAATGACTTCAGACACGAAATCTAAAAATACCAGGAGACTTGTTGGCTCGAATACTAGTGAACCAACTTGATTCGTGAAGAAGACGGGGTCGTCAGAAGAAAGACGAGCAAAGATTCCCTTTTTGGAATTACTTTTTACTATTCACCCAGACTGACAGATTTTACTCCCGAGCGTTCGATTGACCTCAGAATGGTAATCCGTGAACGCCAACGGAATTCTTGAGTCATTTCCCATAAGAGGGGCTTGACAGAACTAGACTCGGATCAACAAGGAGGATTTCGTAAATTTCTCAAAACACGAACGCACGCAAAAGTTACTATTCATTCACTTTTAAAATACGTTTTTCATCACTGGGAACTTAAATGACTTCAGAATTACAATCCGAAAACACCGGCATACTCCTTCAGTTAAAACCTTTCTAACGAGGCCATAAAAGAATTAAGATCAACTTTTTTGAAAAGACGATTTCCACGAAAACTGACTCTTAGAGTCGTGACTGACATCTGACCTTAATTAACCTTAATTAAATTTCTTCCTTAACTTCTTAATTATCATTAAGAATCCTCTAAACCTTAATCAAAAATCTGGGGTGTTACAAGATGATTCTCTATCCCAATATTTTTAGTTGGATGAAATCGATCGCCTAATGCATTTTTCTATTGCAGTATATTTTTTTTTAATTTTTTCTCCAATTTCATTTTCTAGTGCTTTAGTTTAGTTTTTCAATTGTTATATTAGCGTTCATACTACCAAATTAGGGTTTGTTATACATTTTTAGCATTTAATATTAGTTTTTTTATTATTAATTGACAATTTAAAAAATTATGCTAGCCACTTTACTTAAATTCCTCTAAATTTTTATTTTTAAATATTTTATTTGGTATATTTTGAAAAAAATAATTGATTATTTGAAAAATAAATACTAAAAAATTATAATGAACTCTAATTGGGTAGGATGAATCCTAAATAACACATAGAAATTAAAATAAGCACAAGAAATTGAAATTGAAGAAAAATATGATGAAATTAAAAAAATGCACATTTTTTTTGTACCAATCGTTAAGTACTTATGTCCCAAGTTTAGTTTACCCGATATTTTTGGTCCCAAATGATATGTTTTGACATTTTTAGTCCCATAATTTAGTGGTCATTAAGTGTTCGGTTAGTTTTAGGACAAAAACGTTGATACATATCATTTGAAACCAAAAATGCCGGAATAATTCTTTTGGAACCAAAAAAGTTACAATAGAGACTAAAAATATTTTGACCATATTCTAATGAGACCAAAAGTGGAATTGGCCCTACTAATAATATAGCGTAGCAAAAATGAAGGCTTTTTACAGACAACAAATGTAGATCGACTACATGTCCTCCACCAATGTGCAAAAAAATTAAAGGGCAAATTTCATATTATTCCCCTATGATTTTCCGAAAAATAAAAAAAAAAAACCCATGTATTTAATAAATAGTCTAAAAGCCCCCTATGTTATGTATAATTCATAAAAAAAAACCCCTATGTTTCGACAGTATGATTTGTTTTTTTTCAACAATTTTTATTGTAGATAAATATATTTTATATCATTTGAAAATTATAATATTTGGTTATACTGCTACTTTTTAGCTATTTTGATAATTTCCCATGTTTCGTATTTTTTTACATATAAATATATTTTATATTATTTAAAATTTATAGTATTTGGTCAAACTACTATTTTAAAAAAATGATTATATTTAAAAATAATAAAAAAATTGTAAAAATAAGAATCATAAACTCTTTTTAGTAAGTATAATTCACTCTCTCCAAAATGTGTTTTTTTTTTATGAATTATACATAACAGAAGGGAGTTTTAAACTATTTATTTAACATAGTGAGTTTTTTTTTTCGGAAAAATATAAGGGAGTAATATGAAATTTTCCTAAAATTAAATAAAAAATATTACAAATCTCAAATTTCCAAACAAACAAAATAATAAATAGGACTGGAAAAGTTTGTTTAAACACACGGTTGTAACTTAAACACTTGGAAATGTATAAGAAATAATATATTACAACAATTAGTGTTTTCAAGTAATAAAAGAACAAATACAATTGCAAAAGTCTGTGAAAAGACAACAATTATAACTTAAACAATTGAAAATGTACAAGAAATAACATATTACAACAATTAGTGTTTCCGAGTAATAAAATAACAAATACAATTGTAAAAGTTTGTTAAAGGACAACGGTTTTAACATAAACAATTATAAATGTAAAAGAAATAGCATATGACAATGACTAGTATCATTACCATTGTCTATTATTAAAACTGTTATCTATTTAGGAGTCGTTTGCTTTAGTAGATAAGTCAGCATTGATATGTTTATCCGAGTTAATTCAATTTTTGGTTTGCTAGATTCAGGTCCGGAATTGATCAGAGGCCTTTGATTGAATTTGATTTAATCAAGCAAATGGATGATAATTTATCATCCCAATGATGGTATGATTATTAATCCTCCCACAAGCCTAATAGGCAAAAGTACACAAATACCCTCTGAAAAATTACACTTTTACTAAAATTAATAATTTAATAGTTATAATCTTAAAATTTTATAAAAATAATTATATCTTATTAAAATTATTAATAAATATTTTAAAATGGTAATAAAAGTAATTCAAATTTTATTAAAATTAATAATTTTAATAATTATAATCTTAAAATTTTATAAAAATAATTATATTTTATTAAAATTATTAATAAATATTTTAAAATGTCAATAAAATTAATTCAAATTTTATCAAAATTATTAATAAATAATTAAAATTTTCAATAATTACACTTTTGAAAATTTTAATAAAGATAACTGCAAGTACAATAAATGTTAATGAAAATCTATGTGGAGGGTAATTTAGGTATTCAAATACATTTTAATCATTATCCGTCAATACAAATATAATATTGACAATCTATCATAAATTATTAAAATCACAATCAAGCAATCTAAACACATGATTATTTTTATCAAATCAGTACAATCTTACTGTATCTTATCAATCTTATTTATCTCATCTACCAAACCAAACGAGCCCTTAAAAAACTGTTGTCTAAAATATAATTATTATATTTTAAGAAAGACAACAATTTATAGCAAAAGTGTTGTCTATCCACGATTTTACTTAAATCTCACATATTATATATCAAAGTGACATATATTTAATTACATATTTATAATATCAGTCCGAATGTCCGATATAGCCAATTATATATTTTTATAAAGACAAAGGACAAACAAAGCTAAAAATTTCAAATATTATCTAAAATATATGTCCTACATTTTTTTTTTCTTTTAGTATTTTGGATTGAAATATGAAATAATTAATAGATACCTTACATACCACCAAAAAAAAAAACTGTACTAATACATATTATAAATAAAACAAAATAAAAAAGGGGGTAGACACGCAATGATTAAAATCATGCACAAGATTGTAAGATAGTGACTTTAATCAAGATAATGATTGTAGTAAGCATGATTGGTGTCTCTCATGTTGTTCCAATGCCACGTGAATTAAACAACATTCAAATATATATTTTGCAGCTTTTGTTCATCATCGACTTTCTTTTAATCTTAAATCATCAGGCTATATTTATTTATTATTAGTTGAGACAACTTAAAGCAATGGTCGCCAATCTCGATTTAGTTTTGGGTTTATGATGTGATTTATGAAACCATACAAAAAAGTATTATATTTCCTTTTATTTTTGGAAGAAAATTCGCAACATACGATTCTTCTGAAAAAAAAAAAAAAAAAAGAACTCCTAAAACTCAAGTAATATGTCAATTAAAGAGATGAAAAAATAATGTATATACATGAATATTCTTAGATATCCTTGTGAAGGGGGTAGCCATGTAGGAATAAGACGTAAACGGTATTACAGTGTTTTTGGAATGTGAACAAACTGGAGTATAAGAAGAAAACAAAGATAGAAGTCAATGTGTTACAACAGGTCTAATGTTATGACAGATGAGAGTGTCACATTAGACCTGTTGTGACACATTGAGTATTACCCATTGGATAGCATAGAATTTTCCAAGTGCAATGCAATAATTGAAATGCTGAAAAGTATGACAATGGATAATTTAAACACAAACTGCAGAGATTCAGGTTAAATCTCGAACTTTGGTAGCCGAGACGAGGGACCTCTCTCCGCAAGACAAATACACACCCTGGCTAGGGCTAGTGCTCACAATTTGGTATTCGTCTTGGTAGAAGAGAGATGCATATAGCATGGTGTATTTCCCAACATGCTGGAGTGTCCTATTTGTATGCACCACTCCTTGGTAGAAGAGAGATGCATGTAGCTTGGTGTATCTTTCAGAATGCTGGAGTGTGTGTCCTATTTATAGGCACTACTCCACATAGAGAGATGCATATAACTTAGATGCATATAGCTTGGTGTTGTGCCCTATTTATAGGGACTACTCCACATAGAGAGATACATATAGCTTGGTGTATCTTCCAATATGCTGGAGTGTCCTATTTATAGGCACTACTCCATACATGGGGATCATCTTGGACCGAGCACTAAGACATGCACGGGCTCGGGCACGCATGCGCACACGTGTGGGTTCATAGCTCCAATCCTGTTCACATTAGATATTACACTTAAGTGTTTAAACACTTAAATACACATCTTAACTAAGTTGAGAAATCAATGTGGTATTATTAAATGTGCTTTAAACACATTTCTCCATACTGCATAAATGCTCAATCGTGTGATAAATTTCGATAATTAATTTCTCATCACCGAAAATCGATTTTGAGAAAATAAAAACACTATGATTATCTACTATAAAAATAGATCAATCGTACACTATTTAATTCCTCCAAAATTAAATACATTGGCCACGACAAATCGGAGAAAATGAGCTATGACTCATTTTATTAAACCAAGTTTCCAACATAAGATAAATTAATAAAGATTAATTTGAAGAAAGTTAGTAATATTTACAATTTTATGAGTAATTTAATTTGATAGTAAAATAAATCCCATTGCAAATTATTAGGATTTGGCAAGTCTTAAAATAACTAAAGGGCCAACCTTTTTTTTACGGAGGGTAATCCACAATCACTACCCAAGGGGCAAGAGTGCATCCTAGGTAAATCTCGCTCTTTTGCAATATCCTACAAACCACACTTACAAAATCAGGTATGATAAGCTCATACTTACTCAGGCCTTCGATATCAAACTTACACTACTCCACCGGTAGGTCATCCCCAAGGGACGATTAATATTAAAGGGCTTACTTGATTTGTTGGCATATCATACAAAAGCTACAGGTGATATGATATATTGTTAGTCAAAACAGTGAAGGAAAATGTTTTCATGAGATGTCAAAAACCAACGGAAATTAAAGTCAAGAAAACTGTATTGAACTCGGTCAGACTGAAAGCAAAGGAAGTCTCGATGCTTTGATGAGACATAAAAAATCAACGGAAACTAACAAAGATGGAACTGAATTTAGTCAGACTGAATGCCGAACTGAATTGAAGAGAAGTTCACCAGCTAAGTCCACTCACAAACTGAACTGAAGAGAAGTCCACCAGCTAAGTCCGCTCCAGACCTGAGCTGAAGTGAAGATCAACAAGGAACTTAACTAAAATGTCTCGCAACTGAAGAGTAGGACTTTTAACTGAGCGTTCCAAACAGAAGGATGTTGACTAAGCAAGCAACTGAAAGTCTGTCACAACTAAGTTAACTTAGGTATAAATGATGGGCATTCTGAACCTTTTAACGGTCCTCTTCACCAACTCATTGTTAGAGTTTTTTCGAATTGAACTACCGCTTGATGTAATTGGTTGCTCATTAATCCTAGCTTCATGCATATCAAATTTTATGCATGCATATGTAATTAATTAACCGAATAGAATTATCTCATACGTTGTATTTTTGATACTGCATAAATTGTAGAAGATAGAATCGAAAAACAACTTATGAATTCGAGTCGGGTTGAGGACAAGATTAAAGGTATAATCTTACTGTTTAATGAAGATGAGATCAGCGCCCCTTCCACTGTGTAGAAATTCCACTTCTCAATCTTCTGTTGTATTCCTTCACTGTGTTTAGATACAGAGTGAGATATATACTACTAAATGAGTGTGAATACTGTGGGGATCAAGAGAGAACAAAGAGGGACTGATATTTAGCATGCAATTTTCAACCACCACCTCTCATATAAATAGGGAGGTGTCAAAAAATTACTATCCAACCCTAATGGGTTCGGGACTCTCACTCTTGTTCCATACCCAGTCTACTAAAGTGATATTGGGCTACAAAGGGATCTAGAAGAATATTAAATTGACCTGATAGATTTATTTAATTTCTAATATGCAATAAACTTAGGATATAATTAAATGCATCAAGTATTATTTTTATTTTACTAAAGAAATAATACTGACCTACCAATTTAATACATATTTCTGAATTTACTTTCTTCTTTAGTCAAGTCATTCCCCATGTTTAAGATATAATGTCCATTAATTAATTCTGTAAACTTCTGACAACTATAATTGATTAACTGCTTGTTCCTTGAGTAGTACCACACAAGATTTATCATGCACGAAATAAATTCCACCTGCTGGATTTCATATGAACCACGTGCTTCCTCAAGAAGACATCATCAACCTGGTGTACCAGGACATGGTGACCATATCTATTGCATGACCCATCATATATGTATATGATACTGCCCAAGATATCGAGGTTGTTGATCCTATCTGAGAATCTCACTCATCGATAAATCAAAGCAATACCATAACAGATATATGTCCGCCAATATATATGGCTTAAGAACCCGAACTATGTGGATCTTTATTTTCTCATTTAAGGTCAGAATAGATAACAGTATCCTATCATGATCCTCCTCAATACACAAACCAGCATACTAGAATAATCAGTTAGCCAAGATAAGCTAACTATTAGATTATTCTACGGTGTACCGATGGTGGGTTCAGGACCATCTAAGCTGTGAGCCTTTTAATACACTCCAAGGGTTCCAATGATATAATCTTTACCGTGTAGTATACCCATACACTATATCATTTTTAATATAGGTATATGGAACTTGGCAGATAGATATAATAATATATAAATGCACACAGTGACTGCAATAATTTATTCAATCTATACCATCAAAATAATTGTAGCATGTATACAAAGATAAGTCTTCTAGTATACAAGACTAACACTCGCAACATATTTAATTAAACCTAAGATGACCAACGGTCATATTTAACTCATTTCTATAAATGAGATAAATTAGAACTTAATAAAAAAAGATTTTTGCGATAGGAAGATCCTTGCGAGTAAGTGATTATTATTATTGAGAACCAGCTGAACTATCTACGTGTGCAATCAATTTGTTAACTCAGAATCTAAGAAAAGATTACAAGAACAAATTGTAATAATTAGCTGTCAAAAATCCTTGAGTTGTAATATTTAGCAAAAATCCCACACGAGAGAGAAGAGCTAAAAACCTATCAGTTCATACATCATCCAGCTATTATCAAAGCTCTGGCCAAAACCTCTCTCCTTGATCATCACTCTATCAACACTTGCTTAGTTCAAGAAGCATAATCGGTTGATAACAAAAGTTCAAGACTTAATCTCTTGAAGATTGAAAGAGATCTAAAATCTTGTAAAAATGCTAATAGAACCTTACTCTCTGTCCAAGTGTGAGCCGCCACTAAAGGAACTACCACCACAATAGCTACCTGCCGGAAACTGTAAGTGTGAGTCCTCGACCCAGCTAAGATAACCGTGTAAAGAGACTCACTGTTACCAGGTTCAGCTACTATTTTCATTGTATAATTTGTAAGATTAACATCAAGTTATATAGTGATTTTTTCCTTCGAGTAAGAAGAAAGAGATGACGTAGAAGTTTTAAGACTTCAAACCTCTATAAAATCATTGTGTGTTGTATCTTACTTTATCTTACTTATCTTTACGTTTGCACACAATCTTACACTGCACACAACTGAAGTACTCTTAACTGAAAATATAATTTATCAAACCAAGCTTAAAATGAGTCGGGGCCCTAATTATTTCGCACTTAATTTTAGTTCGAAAAAGAGTTTATTCAACCCCCTTTCTAAACTCTATTAGACTCGTTTAGGACCATCATATATGTAAATTGTTTTTAAGTGGTTTAATTGATGGAATGACATCCTTATGATTGAAAAATTATTAATTAAATTCCATTATTTTAAGCCAAATATTTATGGACATACTTATGAATAGTAGTTACGTGAATTCCAAAAAAGATGGGTAATTTGTAAGCTTCAAATAAATTAACCCCATTCTTAGTACATACACACATATATATATATATAGTAACTTTAGTCATTACTTAATTTATGGTAAAATTGAATTGGAAAAAATGTTACACATGAAATCTATTTACATTTCCTTCCCACCTTATATACTCGGATTTAAATTCGAGATTTTATGCAAATAGATATAGAAATTATTAAACATTACAATCAATATTAGAATGCATGTCACTCAATTATTTAACATTGACTAGAAAATGATCATACGGGTTCAAATTATGTCACCACTATATTCTAACTTGAGCTATCCATTATCATAAGTGTTTGTTATGGGCGTGTGGCTTTATGGGTAGCTTATAAAAACATACTGCAAAATCCTACATTTGATAATTGTATTGAACCAAAAATATTGGGGAAAATATGTAACTATATAAATAAATTATATACTTAAATAATTTAGTATTAGATGCAAAAATCTGTGATTGATTTTTTTATCAATCATGATCTTGTTTCACATCCGTATTGTTGACCTTGACTTAGAAGAGTTTCTTTTGGGGCTTTAAACCCAGTAGTGTTTTAGGCTTCATTAGTGGTCAAAAGCATATAGTTTTATTGGATCGAAATTATTAAGATATTAGCCCATTTCGTGTGGTTCAGTTCCTGGCCCAATACCATTTACCTTGGCGGCCCATCTATCATGGCCCATTGATGCGTCCCAATGCGACCTTTGATCTCCTTAGGCTTCTTTAAATGAAGCCCCCCCCAAATTCAATGTTCATCATCTCTTACACTCTGCTCTCTTCTTCTTCTTCTCTCAAACCCTAGAACAAGCTCTGTGCTTGTGAGCTCTATATTCTTACTCTCTCATCTGTCCCACGAGCTCTGTGTTCATACTCTCTCATCTGTTCTAGTTCGTCTAGATTCCATTTAGGATTTTTTTCGTGCCAGTATCCTGGGTTTAAGCGGTGGGTTAGTCATGGGTTTGCGATAAGAGTGGTGTTTTCGGCATGAGGATAAGCCGTTCTCTTCTACCTATTAGCCTACTGCGCGTTCAGTCACTGTTTGGAGAAGTCATCGACGTTTAGGTTACCCTGAGCTTTCTACTCTCAACTCTTTAAATATGTCCCTAGAAAGACTTACGGCGCCGATTGCAAGGCGACGGGAAACAAGCGGTGAACCACCAGCGAGATGAGATACCTTACAATGGTATCAGAGCTATGGAGGAATCTCGTCGGGGTACCCTCCATTGCCCTTCGGCTCCATCCCACCGTCTTTGGTATTTAATCGGTGCATAAGTTGAAAACTCCAACCGCGGGAGTTTCTGCTCTGGTATAACCCTTTGACCCTTTTGACCTAGCGTTTTATGTATTATTGCTTGAATCTATGTGATTCTACTTAAATCTGTGTGATTCTGGGTATTACTATATCCTGGTTCTGTGTGTGATCCTTGTGCTTCCGCTATCTCTCTTTCTCTGATAATTTTTTGGGCGTGTGCGTGTGTGATTCACTTTCACTCACAAAGGACCCGAGTGATCCTTGTGCAGCAGGTTAACCTGGTCTGTAATTTGAGCAATCATTGGCATTCATCACTACCTGCATGTTTGTCTTTAAGTTTTTTTGGTATCTGCTGTGTTTTCTTTGCTCCCTGTTGCATATTTCTTGTGCCTATCTGCATCTTTATCATAAAGATGGATTCATCATATCATACAACCCCATTTGATGGAAAAATTGATTTTTAAATTTTGAAAATAAAAATTGAATGTATTCTTATCAAAGAAAAAGTGTTTAAAGTTGTGCTTAATGGCTATGCTCAAATTGAAACTGATGAAAAAAAGATTGAAATGAATGCTAGTGCTAGATCTTTAATTCTGTTAAGTTTACATGATTCTATGATGAGGCAAGTTGTTGGGATAAATTGAATGATTTGTATATTCAGACTTCATTTCAGTCACTATCATTTTTGCAAGAAAAATTCTTCAAATTCAGGCAGGATATGTCTAAAGATATTGATGCAAACTTGGACAATTTTAACAAATTAATTCAAGTTATGAAATTGGAAGGGGATGATACCATTAAAAATATTCTGCTACTGTGCTGTTAAATGTCATTCCTGATAAGTATAATGATGTGAAATCTACTATTAGATATGGTAGGGATGTTGTGACCTATGATATTGTTTCTAATGGCCTGAAATCAAATGAACTTGATATAAAGCATGAAAATGGAAATAGTAGCAAGAATAATGGTGAACTTATGCATGTGAGAGGGAGAGCCTCTGGTAAAACTAAAAATAATAACTCTGCAGATAAGAAACAACAAAGGCACATGTCTAAATCTAGACTTGGTAATCAGAAATGCTACAATTTTAACGAACCGGGTCATTATGCTAACAGATGTGATAAACCTAAGAAAAATAAAAAATGAGCAATTCAATGATAATAATCATGCAAACCTGGCTATTGAGTCAGAAGATTATGGTGATGTTCTTATGGTGTTTGATTTGTTCTCTGAATCATTTGTGAACTATGTGTCTAATTCTCTGTCTAAATTTGAGTGACTTGTTGATTCTGGATGCACTTTTCATATGTCTCCATGCATAAACATGTTTTCAAACTTTGAACCTATTGAAAATGGTCCCCTGACTATGGAAAATGAAAAGAAAAGTTCTGTTGTTGGTATTGGAGAAATTTGCTTGAAATTTGACTTTGGTGCAACTCTCACCTTGGAAAATGTTAGATATGTTCCTGACCTAAGATATAACCTAATCTCTGTTGCATGCTTAACTGATGATGGCTTTCTTGCTAAAATTTAAGTGGATGGCATGAAATTCTTAAAAGGTACTATGGTGATGTTTAAAGCCCATAGATAACATAATTTGTCTGCCTACAATGCTAGCCTCTTGAATTTTATCCCTTCAATTATAAATTATGTTCAGAATGACAAAACCATGTTATGGTATGCTAGATTAGGTCATATGAGTCATAAAAGTCTTAAAATGTTGCATAAAAATGGTTCATTTGAAACTAATCAATTATCTGACATGCCTTTCTATGAGAATTGTGTGATGAAAAAACAACACAGAGTTCAATTTCCTGCTTATGGTTATGTTAACCAATCTTCTAGCTCTGAAATCCTTGAATATCTGCATGTTAATGTTTGGGGTCCTGCTAAAGCCGATACTCGTGGTGAAAATTGGTATTTCTTTTCTGTAATTGATGATTTTTCCAGAAAAGTATAAGTTTTTGTAATGGAAAAATAAATCTGATGTGTATGATAAGCTTTCTGCTTGGAAAATTCAAATTGAGAACCAAACTGGAAAGAAAATAAAAACTTTAAGAACTGATAATGGTTTAGAATTTTGTAATGTCCTGATCGATCAACTATATGTTGAATATGGTATAAGGAGACACAAAATTATGCCTTATACACCTCAGCAAAATGGTATTGCTGAGAGAATGAACAGAACTTTGCTTGAAAGAGTCAGAAGCATGGTTGGATCTTCTGGTCTCTCTAAGAAATTCTGGGGCGGAAACAGTCTCTACTGCAGCCTATCTCATCAATAGGTCTCCCTCTGTCCCTTTGCATGGCAAAACTCCTAAATCTGTGTTCTCTAATAAAACTATTAATTTTTCTCACTTAAAAATCTTTGGTTATGTTGTTTATGTGTATCAAAAACATTATAAACTTGATCCCAGTCTAGGAAATCTATATTCCTAGGTTATCCTGAACGTGTGAAAGGTTATAGGTTGTGGGAGAATAGTGTTCCTATATTTAAACCTCTAATAAGCAGGGATGCTATCTTTAATAAATATGATTTTCTCTGTTTATCTTCCTCTACGCCTGTTTCTATGACATCTCTAAGTGAGGTGGAGCACTTGTCTGTGTTAAGTTAGCATGATGAGCATGATAATGTGAATGAACATGTGTTTGATCATGAGCCCGATAGCCCTATGCATGATCAACCTGGCAACCATATGTATGAAAATCTTAATAATTCTGAAGAAGAAGAAGATGAACTCAATAACCTGTAGAATTACCAATTTGCTACATATAGGATGAGGAGGACTGTGAGACAGCCTCAGAGATTTGTTGATAATCACATGTCTATGCTTGGTTTTACTATGTTCAACACTTTGGAAAATGGTAAGCCTCAAACTTATAAAGAATCTGGTAACTGGATTGATGTTATGAAGGACACGAAATCTTTATATGGCAATAAAACTTGGATCCTAGTGCCTAAACCAGCTAAGTGCTCTATTATTCAATGTAAACGGCTTTATAAAATCAAAAATGAAACTGCATCTGTGAGATACAAAGCTAAACTAGTTGCTAAAGATTTTACTCAAAAAGAAGGGATAGATTACAATGAAATCTTTGCTCATGTGGTAAAATTCACTACTATTAGAATTATATGCTTTCTTTTGTTGCTCACTTTGATTAGGAACTGAAACAGATGGATGCCACCACTACTTTTTTGCATGGTAATCTTGAAAATGATATCTTTATGAAACAACCTGAAGGTTTTATGAATCCTGATAAACCTGAGCATGTTTGCATGCTTAAGAAATTATTGTATGGTGTAAAATAGTCCCCAAGGCAATGGAATAAAAAAAAATTGATGATTGCATGCAATCTCTGAAATTTAACAAAAGTGCCTTTGATCATTGCATGTACTTTAAGAAAACTGAATCATTTCTTGTGCTCCTTCTCCTCTATGTTGATGATATGCTTCTGATTAAACCTTGCATTAAATCTATAAAACATGTTAAAAAATGCCTATATGAAAACTTTAACGTGAAAGATTTGGTTGATCCTAGAAAGATTCTTGGTATGCATATTCATAGAGATAGAAAGAATTTCACTCTTGTCTTTAATCAGATTTCTTATGTGGAAAAGATTTTGAGTAAATTCTCAATGATGTCTCCTAAGCCTATAAATGTGCCTCTTGCCTCTCATTTTCAGTTAAGTAAGGATTAGTCTCCCAAGACTAATTCTGAAATCAGTGATATCTCTAAAGTGCCTTTTTCTAATGCAATTGGTTCTCATGTTATATACCTCATGATTAATACAATGCCTGACATTGCATATTCAGTCTCATGTTTGAGTAGATACATGTCCAATCCTGGTATGCCTCACTTGGAAGCATTGAAATGGCTTCTCAGGTTTCTGAAATATATATCTAATTGTGGTCTGACTTTCTCAAGCCAGTTGATGGTGTGAAACTTGTTGGTTATGTGGATTCAAATTATGCTAATGACAGAGATAACAGGAAATTCACTATATCTTATGTGTTTACTTTGTGTGGGTCTTGCATAAGTTGGAAGTCTCAACTCCAACATATTGTTGCTCTCTCTACTACTTAGGTAGAATATGTTGTTGCTACTGGGGCTGTGAAAGAAATCGTTTGGCATAATGGTTTGCTTTCTAAAATTGGTTTTGCTAACACCTGTCCTAACTTATTTTTTGATAGCCAGTCTGCAATACAATTATGCAAGAACCCTGTGTTTCATGACAGAATAAAATATATTGATGTCAGGTTTCATTTCATTCATGACATTGTGGAAAAGAGAGAAATCCAACTGGAGAAAATCCCTACTGAGTTCAATCATGTAGACATGGGAACTAAGTGTTTACTAGTTGAAAAGTTGGTATCATGTCAGAGGATTTTAAACTTTGATTTTGGTTAAATCTCTTTGATATCTTTCTTCTCATGTTCTGTGTGAACACATTGGTTATTTTTTACACTTGTTCTTTGTGAACACATGCACTTATGTGCACCGTGGTTGATCATTCTATGATTTGGACTTTGTGTTTTTCCTGTCCATCTCCTCTTGTCTGTATGATCTTGCGGGAGAGAAAAAGCTATGATGAGTCCTACGATGCTCATTTCGAAGATCAAACACACTATTAGGCCATAGGTTGAGATTGTTGGGATATTGACCCATTTCGTGTGGTCCAGTTCCTGGCCCAATACCACTTATCTTGGCGGCCCATCTGTCATGGCTCATTGTTGTGTCCCAATGCGACCTTTGATCACTTGGGGCTTCTTTTAATGAAGCCCACCGACTTCACTGTTCATCATCTCTTACACTCTGCTATCTCTTCTTCTTCTTCTTCTTCTTCTTCTTCTTCTCTCAAACCTTAGGACAAGCTCTGTGCTCTTACTCTCTCGTCCATCCTAGTTCGTCTAGATTTCCCTTGGGGTCTCTTCGTGCAAGTATCATGAGTTTAAGTGGAAAGTTAGTCGTGAGTGGTGTTGTCGGTGTGGGGATAAGCCGCTCTTTTCTACCTCTTGGTCTACTGTGTATTTGATCATTGTTTGGAGGAGTCATCGACGTTCAAGTTACCCTGAGCTTTCTACTCTCGACTCCTTGAATCTGTCCCTAGAAGAATGTACGACGCCTACTGCAAGGCGACAGAAAAAAAAAAAAAAAAAGAACCGCCGACGAGACGTGATACCCTACATAAATAAACTAGCTTTAATGGGTCAAACCAATTTTTTGCCGTAACATAATAAACTTTTATCCATTCTTTTAGAATATTCAATTATCAACCGAAATTCAACTAACTCCGATGCTCATCTCATAATTTCATCAGGAACCGATACTCCAACTAGCTAGCTAGGTTTGATGTGATGGACCATAAAAGTTAGTTTGCATTTTAGATGCTCCAATTCGTTTGGAGGATCTTGTGAGATTATTATATTTATATTAGATTCTCATAGTCCTTATTTATGCTGCTTACACTAGATTCTAACTCGTAAATATTTAATATTCGACTTTTTATATCGGATTTTTGGAATAATGATACCATGACTATAAAATATAATCTTTATTAACTACGCTTAAATTATTTCGTAGTAAATAGAATATCCTACCTCAAAATTTTCAATGAGATTTGTCTAATAAATGACATTGTTTTAATGTTTAAAAATTGAGAGTATTGAATTTGCTACAAATTAAAATATCATCACTATTTATTCGAAAAAGTGTCCCATTATAGTATAATTTAATATGAACAAAAACTAGAAGACCTCAATTACAATACCACGCGAATTTGAAAAACTCAACTCATACTAAAACAAATTATTTATATATATTTTTTAAAAAACGTATTCACACATTATAATCAAAGAACCCATATATATCATAAGGAAAAACTCATAACTCTCTGTTTTTCCGGGAAAAAAACATATTGAATTAGTAGTTAGAAAACCCCTATTATTGTAGATTCATCACACTAGTTCCAAATTCCTTAATAATCTAAGATCATTAACTTTAACATTACTACAAATTAAAACTTGGGAACATTCTCACAATTGCAAAGATAAAAAAAGAATAATAGTTTTATAAAATAAATTTATATTTTTGAAATAGTCATTTTTATTGAACTTTATCATAATAGAAAGAAATTTCGGAGTATACGTTAAACATGAAAGTTTTTTTATTTTATTTTATAATTATGGGGGGAGAAAATGCATATGGAATTCAGGTTATAATAATATTATCGAGATGTATCTGGATGAGAAAGAGGGAAAAGGTAGCAATCGTATGCGCCACAAGTGTTGATAAGGCAACAGCAAACGTACAACAAGTGATAAAAGCTCAGCAGAATATGGTAGTACTTTGGTATCAAGTACAGCGGGGCCCACGTGGGATTAGACAGATGGGGTATGTTCTCCAATGCGGAAACACTGATAGATCAACGGTGGGGTCGCGCGCACTGGAACACATCTCTGCTTTTGATGCTAAAATATTGTTTGTTGATAAGACTACACTAATCTAATCTAAGCCGTAGGCTGCAGAATTCGTGTATAGTCTCCGCGCCGTTAGATTTGATATTTGATGTACCTCTTTAACAAGCTGTTACCAGGTAAATTATATCCCATGTCTCTCATGCTCCAATGCACTAAATGTCATAATAGGTGGTGAAATATAATAATAAATACTTAATATTGTAGTTTCGTGTCATAATAGGTTTAAAGTGTATTGTACCGTGATGCACCATAGAAATTACCATGTTACCATGTCTTCTCCCTCCCTTTTTTTTGTTTCCAAAATATGCTAAATAATTAGAACTTTTATTTTATGATGGACCTACTTTCAATTTTTAGTTATTAGATGCATATATTCGTGGTTTATATGAATAAATGAATATTTAAGTAGTAGGTCTTATTATACTCTTGATATATGATAGGAGAAAGTGTTCATACAAATTAAAAATTGAATAAAATGAAGATGCTTTAACTAGTTAACACAGTAGAATTTTATTTTATTTTGAAAACATGAGATATTTTTCAACAAAACATCAAATTCTTAATTGATCAAAACATAATAATATTATTTTTGACAGAAATAAAATGCATGCATACATTATCCCAAAAAAAACTCAATCTAAAACAAATGATAAAATACAAAATCACATAAATTTCTTTCTACAGTATCGTCTCAACTTGAGATTGAAAATTTCGAAATAAAATCTTACCAACATTATTAAGTGTGAATCCACCGCATCTAATTTTTTAAATGTGGTATGCGAAAAAGTGAATACAGCAATCTAATGGACATCTTCCAAAAAACAAATAATCATCAATCAATTGAAAAAATTTGATAACAGGGTCCACCGCAGAAATCGTGATATCTCAGAGAAAACCAGTCTCCGTAAACTTTTTTTAGAATACATGTATCGTAACTCATTAAAAAAAATAAAAAATAAAGCTTCCTTTCATACAAGTTTAAATGTAACATGAATCATATACTTATCTTTTATCCTTACTGAACTTCAGAAAAACAATCCATGCCAAAAAAAAAGGAGGCACCACATGTAAAAATTTACTATCAACTAATTCTCATGCATGAATGCAAATTTACTGCCAAAATAATTGAATATTTTCATCTTATTTTTGTTTTGGTTGTTTACTATAGTGTCAGATAATATTCGCAAAGATTTCGTGATTAGAAAATTCCAAAATTGTCCTACATGACAAATGATTCTATTGTGTTGTGATAGTGATTTAACATTCAACTCCATCTCCAATTAATAATACAGAACTTATTTCAGGATATTTATATTAATTTTCCAATTTTCAAACTACATATCTTGCCAAGGTGCTTGCATTATGTGCGAACCATTGATTTTTATTAAATGAGAACCTTTTAATTTTACTATTAACAAATATATATATATATATATATATATATAATATACAAATTATGAAAACAAACCTTATAAACCATACAGTAAGTATAAGATGTATAACTAGACAACCCTAAAAGGGTATCTGACCTACTTTAAATTATATATAAATATATATACCATGTAATTAACATATCTTTTAACAATTGTGATTGGAGGTGGAATATGAAATATGAAATAATCAATACTAGGGCTTGGTAATGTATAGTATAGATACAGAAAATTGAGTGCGAAAGGCAGAGTGTAAGAGTGAAAAGGACCTAAGGTTTATTCATGAAATTTTGTAGTCGACTCTCTCTCTCTCTCTCTATATGATATATACCCCGCATTACATTACAGTCCACAAAATCAATCATAAATGCATTGGCCCCACTAAATGTTAAATTCTCCACTAAAATGCATCAGTCAAATACATAATCATTCCTATTAACTTCATAACTCATCAATTTAATTCCACACGCAAATGCCTTCCAAATCTAACTATTCATCACAATGAACGTACGGATACTTCTTTTTTTTTCTTTTTTTTTTTTTATAAAAAAAATCAAGCTTAGCACAAGCTTTATATTTTATCAACGGCTTAAAATTGTCCTTTAATTAGAATAAGTTAGACTCGATTTTGAATCAAATATCAAGTAGCTAGTGCAATTTAATTTTCTAGTCTTATTGAATAAAATTCACGTGAATGGAAGGGGCAATCATAAATTGAGAGAGAGAGAGAGAGAGAGAGAGAGATTTTGAGGGAAGATAAGATAATGACAATTGGGGGGAGAGAAATGGGCTTTGTTTATTGTTTTTTTTTCTCTCTCTCAAATCCCATCTTTTACATTTTTATTTCTGTTTTTCAACATATAAACATTATATAAACATTCTCATCAACAACCACCACCACAATCCCCACTTACATCTCTCATTTGTCTAAAACACCTTTGCATTTCATATATTATCTATCAAATACTCCCTATCATGAAACACTAATCTAAACTTAGGATTCAAAATGGGGTACAAATTAATACAAAAAAAAAAAGAAAAAGAAAAAAGAAAAATAGAGAGAGAGCAAATTCAAGTAAAAACATTTCCATGTGTAGGACTATTGCATCAAGACTAGCAATTCAAGAAACTATGAACTAGTCAGCCCGGAGCCATCCATTGATCCAACCATCTCTCTCTCTCTCACATCACACTACAACTAGAGGTGTTTTCATCACTGAACATTGCATACTGGTCGGCCCGCTCGCCCGGTGGTGGAGGGTACGGGTAGGGCGGGTATGGTGGCATGTAGTTCACGGCGGGCGGTGGCCGGGCATACATCATGGGCTGGAATCTCTCATTCCCATTGGCCCTTTGCTGGTTCATCATCATGGCTGCTAATTGTTGCTGATAGTAGGGGTTGGGGTTGCCCTGCATGTGCTCAGGACCGCTGCCACCGGGGATGTACCCCGGACCACCAGTGGCACCACCGCTCATGGCTGACGCCGGGAGGCCTTGCACGGCGGCGAGGTTGCTCATTTGGCCCATGGGTAGATGATTGCTCATATGATGCCCCATTTGTCCCATTGGTGGCATATTTTGCATATGCCCCACATTTCCACCACCATTCATAGCCATCATATTAGGCATGACATGAGCTCCATCATTTACTTTCTTTGCCCCATTAGCCATGAAATGGTTGCCGTTAGCCGGCCCCCCGCCTCCTCCACCGCCACCATTCTTGTGCTGACCACCATTACCACCCCTATTCTGACCACCACCATTCTTTCCACCCTTTGCACTACCACCTTGATTCTGATTTCCACCACCGTTGTTCCCGTTCCCGCCCTTCTTGCCACCACCGCCGCCGCCAGGGTGTATCTGAACAGGAATATTCCCACCACCGCCACCTCCTCCTCCGCCCCCGCCTTTCTTCCCATTTCCAGCGCCATTCCCTCCATTGTTTCCACCATTGCCAGCAGGCTTCATGTGCTGAGGGAGCTGGCCATTCATCATATTCTGCATCATCACGTTAGGCATCTGCGGACCGCCATGCCCATTCCCTATCATCGGCTTCATCTTATTCAGTGGGGCGTGATCCATTTCATCATCGAGCTCATCATCATCAAACTCATCATCATCATCATAGTCATCATCATCGAAATCATCATCACTCAAATCTTCATCCTCAGGCAGTTTGAACTTCACCGACTTCGCATTCTGCTCCTTGCCATGGTTAGGAGGCATCTTCATATCCTTCATAAACTGAGGCAGCATTTTCATATCTTGAAACCCTTTCATCTGCTGCAGCTGTTGAAGATGCTGCTGGAGCTGTGGATTTTGGCCCTGAGGTCCGCCGCCACCACCACCACCTCCTCCTCCTCCTCCTCCTTTCTGTTGGTTGTTGCCTCCACCCTTCTGGCCTTGCCCCTTGTTATTACCACCACCACCACCCCCCTTCCCACCATGGTCGATTTGCAGATTCTTGAACTGATTGTTAAGGTTGTTTTGATTGTTGTTGTTGTTGGGCTTGGCACCCCATAACTCAGCATGTTTACCATTCTTGATTAGCTTCTTAATCAGTGTGTTTGGATCAACATTTCCAGAAACTGTTACCTTCCCTTGTTCTGAATCTATTTTAGTAGTGTATACACCTACCACAAAAATACACAAAATTAGGCCTAATTTTTTTCAAGATTCACACACACTACACTAAGCAGCAGTATGTGCTGAAATAAAAACATGAAGCCCATCTGTGGCAATGAACAATTAAAGAGTATAAAAATTATGAATATAAATTAGTGGCAAGAAATAGAAGTATACCCTCAATCTTCTGCAAGATTTTCTTGACTTTATGCTTACATCCATCACAGTGTATATTGACTTTAAGAACACAAGTCTGCAAGTACGAAGCAAAGACAGAGAGGCACACAAATCAGGATAAAGTTCACAACTTTCTCACTTGGGAGCCAAAATCAGAGCAAGAAAACAAGAAATTAACGCTGAAACAACACCAAAAACCAAAACTTTGTCTGAATGAAAACGTCCATTTTAGTGAATTAGCAGAAAGATGCATCTACGGGAGAGAGAGAATGGGAGAGAGGAAAGAAATGAAATGGCACTGAAAATCTTGAGTCCGTTACAAGATAAAGCCATGCCAGAATGCACACGCAACACCACCTCTCTCTCTCTACACACGCAGAACACACGAGCACACACCATTTATCAAGAAATGAGAGAGAGAAGAAGGTACCTGGATCTTCAAGAACTCGTCTTTACTCATTTTTCAGCCCCTCAAAACACAAGAAACGCAAATTACAAACAGGGTAATGCGGTGAGAGAAAAAAAGAAACGGGTAGATCTGAGACAAAATAGTTTCAACAAAGTAATGTGCAGTCCCTTCACAGAGCTCACAAAGAGGAAAAGGAGAAAAAGGAATTCAGCCACATTAACACTTCCCCTGCTGAATTCTGCCTACCTCTATTTCAGAGTTTTGGAGAGAGAGAGAGAGACTGTTGCAATGGGAAAAAACTCACTTGTCTTGCTTTTGGAGCTTTATTTATGGTTTCCCTTTTTTAATATTAAATTTAATTTAATTGTTTATAATAATAAGGTGGTGGAAACGATAATTACTCTATAAGCAACTTTTAATCAAATATTTATTTAATTATTTCTGTTTTCCCCCACTTTCATAGATATTGGCACAATTTTGGGCTTTAATGCTTGCGGCTTGGCTTTACATGAAGCTGCAGCTCTTCTCGGCTCGGCTTAACTCAACGGTCGACTCACTTAACTATGGTTGGATTATATAAGAAACAAAATCTGCTGAAATATCTGCATATTTATTACCGTCTGATGTGAAGGAGTTGTCAGATTTTACCCCTCAAAAAGTAGGTTGATGCAATAAATTTTGTTGTGGTAAAAATAAATATAAATATTTATTATTATTATTATTATTATTGAGATAAATAGAAAAAAATAGTACACTACACAATGTACTGTGCAGATTGCTACAGTTGGCATTCATTCATATTGTCAGATTACTATAATGCCCTTTTTATCTGTTATACCTAGATTTGCTTGATGGGACATTTTAAGTCAAATCCTCTTTATTATTACATGGAAATTAAATTGATTGATTAATTGTGTTTTTAAAACAATTATCGAGTAGAATCTGCAAATTCTCGTTTTATTCAGTTTGGTCAAAGATTGAGTCAAGTTTATATCTGATTTAAAATCTAATTCTTATTTTCTAGTCTAAAAAAATTATATTTATTCAACACTAAATTAATGAAATAAAAAAATAAACCAGAACTCTACACCTGTAAAGATCCATACCATCTTGAGAAAAATCATGAATGTAGCAAGTTGAACTAATCATAGCCAATGAATGATACATGCATGGAATTTTATTTTATTTTTAGACGATATATCTATATAATATTACTCGTTCATTAATGTGTTCACTTTATTTATCTCTTGTTGTGTACGATATTTAATTACAAAAGTAGATATTATATGGAATAGAGGAACGTGTCTCTCAATAGATATAATACTTAAAAAAAATTAGAGATGAAGAGTGTGTGAGAATTTTCAAAACCATGATAAATAATAATAATAATAATAATAATAATAATAATAATAATAATAATAATAATAATAATAATAATAATACCAATTAATCAATGCCAACTATTTTTCCTTAGTCACATGTTACTCTAGTTTTCTTTTAAGAATTAGACAGACAACATAGGTGGAGGCAAAGAAAGCTGTAAAAACTTGGTAAAATTTAATCTCTCTCTCCCTCCCTCCCTCCCTCCCTCCCTCCCTCTCTCTAAATGAACACTTTCCTTTTTCTTTTGAATATGCTAATAAGTGTTTGTCTATCTTAAAAGGCTAAACAATGATGAAACCCTTGTGCCTTTGTCCTTGCTTCTTTGTATATAGTTTGAATTTTGTATATTCTTTATTTATTTATAATTTTTTTTAGGGAATTTGATGTGTAGTCTCAAAGGGCAAAGGGGCCCCTTTTAGCCATAAAGGAAATGTGAATTGGCTGGAAAAGAAACTTCAAAACAACTTGTCATTCTAACTATAATAATTCTTTGCTGCTTTTGGATGACATTCACCAAATTCTTGAATTTCTCGAATTTTTTTTTTTTTTTTAATGTTGAAAGTTTTTAATTTGCTTACTGTTTACTCAAGAGACTGCATTTCTAGTCCTTTTCTTTTGTGGGTTCCTTTTCTTTTATGGCAATTGATGAATTGTTTTGGTTTTTCTTCTGCTGATATTTAATGTTGATGGAACTGAGAAATTTATTGGATTGGAAAAAATAATGCTAACAACCAAGAATATGAGTAGAGGATTGAGATTCTATTGTAGTTTTACAAAAACTAACAAGTACATTTGTTATTGAATTCTCTAGCTTATTTGTATATAATAATATATTCTTTAATTCATAATGAGGGGGAAAACTGAAATTTTTAATTATGTGATTGGTCATTCAATGATAATGTTCAACAACCATACCTTTATACTATACTGATACCAATCCTTAACAATAGCCCACAAACGATACAAGAAAATCAAACGTAATGCGACAGCATCAATTTAAGAGATTTTTCATTTTTAGTTTTTGGATCAACTCCGGACTCTTCAATATATAGAATAACAATAATAAGAATTTGGAATTGACCTAACGTATACAAACTACACGTAACATTAAAATAAATAGATGAACAATTTTACGAGTTTTGACCCATCACGAGGAGATGGTCCCTTCGGAGAGTGACATATTTCCTTCCACATCTTATGTTACTACTTAGTACCAAGTCAAAAAAAAAAATTGGCATGTAGATTCTAGATTGCGTTCAGAACTGAATGCTACCGTTGACGCTTGTAGTTCTAGAGGCATATAGATAGCTACTCTCTCTCTCTCTCTCTCTCTCTCTCTCTCACACACACGCACACACACACACACATATATATATAAAAGACTGTATGTCCTTGATTGGGTGTGGCTGGAGACTCAGAAAGTGTCCCAGTGCATGTGTAGCTCTGAAATCAGATATAATAATGTCCAACAATAATGAAAGAAATAATTCTTGAATTTACTGTACCTACAGCCTCTAAAACCAGTTGCAGAAATATAATAGCTACACATTAACAGATGGTCCCCAGCCCCATGTAGCAGCAGTGGGTCACATCTGGTACAACATTCATTCCTCTACGTACAACACCTTCGGTGTTCGTGTTTGTGTGTCGTGTAAATAAACTGCACCCAATGAACTTGCAACAGAAATTGCTACAACTGAAAGTATGTATGTATGTATGTATATTGCTGTACTGTAACCAGTGCACGAGTATAATCGACACGCGGTAATTTTGTCGAGAGGACTATCGATCTATACAGATGAATATGGAGCGCTGGTGTGCGCTCAAGGGTATACGAGAAACTTATCTCTTGCGATGCAGCATCAGCAGTAGTGATGGAATTAATGAATGTACACAGAAAATGGGACTGCTGCTATTCTTGATTGTCTTGAGGGCCATCAACCTTGATCAGAAGTGGCTGGTGAAAATTTACAGTCAAGTCGGCCGCCACCGGTAATTCTGGTGAGGCGGGACTGACATCCGCATCCTCGTTTTCAGCCAATGCTTTTTCTAGGGCAGATTTTGCCACTCGTGTTACGATGATCATCAACACCACTGCAAGCAAACATGTGGGATCAGGTTGGAAGTTGTTAAGTCAGCTTATAGAAATGAAACTATAATGAAATGCTAGAAGTTAGAATCTTTGGAATACAACAACACAGGTGAGAGCAACGACCCGAATGATGCAGAAAAGGCGAGTAAAATTAAATCTAAGGCGAGCCTTGACACTTACCGGATACAACAAGGCTCAACGCGATAAATGCCTGCATGAGGGATAAAAAGCATGCCGTCACCAACGACTTGAAATGTAGTCGGAAACATTAAAATACGATCGATCAACACAAACAAGACATTTGAATTTCATTTGTTGGATAAGAAGTCAAAATCAAGTGTAGCACCAGTGACTCAGCTAGACAAAAAGTTTAGATCAAAGATTATTCAGCCTCATGCAACCTCAAACAGAAGAGCCAACCACAGAACAAGCTCGTTGAAATAAAAACAATAATAACAACATAAGACCTCTTACCCAGCGGGTTTTAGAAAATCCGCTCCATCCATGTGTTACGTCTGAAAGATCCTTTAATGTTGTTCCAACATACACCAAAGCAAGAGTTATTGGCTGCAAACAGAACATGAATCAGCACTTACATCAGATATACTACATCGAAATATTATCCTGAATACCATGAATTTGTAATCACTTGAGAAGGATCAGATAAGGAAGGTACACACCATCATGCCCAACCACGAAGCCAGCAAATATGGAACTAGTGGGACTGAAGTCACGGATAGGAGGTAGTTCAGCATATTGAATGGAAGTAACGGAACAAGCCGGAGCAACAACACAATCTGTTCAATGACAAGAAATTGACGAGCATACACTCAATGACATGATTTTGTAAACATACATATCAGAATATTGAATCAAGCACGACAGATAATACAAATTATATCAAGAGTAAACTCTGAATTTAGAGTGAGAAGAAAAACAGACCTTAAATCCAGACCTCCGAATTGCAACTTCAACTGCACAAAACTGTGGATAGTCTTTCAACTTGGACATAACAAACGATCTCCCTAGCTGCCATAGTTTGGGGGGAGAAAATACAGCCATGACTATCTAGCTCGAAGCATGTTTTTTATGGTTGCTACCAATTCATAAAGGCACAATAGGAACTAGACAACCAAACATCAAGCTCCTATCACCGAGAAAACAAATGCTACAATACAAATGCAAAATAACTTACAGTTCGCCCAAGAAGAAATGCAGCGCCAGCGCCTATTGTAGCTCCAACCGAATCGGCAACAAAACCGACTGGCAAGCCAAAAAGATAGCCACCACCTAGCTGAAAGGATTAATTCAACCAGAAAAGCAAAAGATGGAAAACCTCAGAAAATTTTCACTGCACGTTCCTGAAGACCATTAAAGAAAAGTTAATCCTTACTGTAAGTACTGAAGCTGGTACAGCCAATATTGTTAAAGGAATGTATGCCACAGCTCTGCAAAGTCCAAGAACAACATATCACTAAGAAAACAAATAATGTATGTGTGTGTGTATAAATGTAGAGAGAGAGATAGAGAGGGTTTAAGTTTATGAACACTTTAAACATATTGCATATTGATTAGAGAGTGGAGCCAGTTTTGATAAATTAAGAAACAATATCCTCTGGGTAATGTAGCCCTTGGTTATGAATGAGCTCAAAAAGTGTACCTTTAAGGTAAAATGTTCATAGAAACGAAAAAAACAACAAGAATCAGGGAGTAAATAAGACGCCATAAATAACATTAATTTATTTTACAATCAAGTAAACAGTGCAGAGATTGCTAAAGTGGGAAATCAAATTTTATCTAATCCAAAAATTGGTCTTTTCAAGATTGTTTACAAGCACATTAAGATAGCACTTACAGCACCAGAGGACCCCAAGCACCAAGATCTTCCTCTACCCATACTAAGAAATCACGGAGCATCTGCAAGGGAAAATGAAAAAAGATTACGAAACAATGTTAGTAAATTCATTTACACAATTTTTAAATGTTTTGATTTGGAGCGTGTGTTCAATGAAGCTTGCTGCTAATAAAGCACTATCCAAGTTATTTAATATTCTTTCAAACACACAACCCAAACAAAATATTCACCCTAAAATGGTCCTAATAGTCTAAATGAGAAAACATAACTCAACTTAATCCAGCCCATCATGCTTTAGCTCCAAGTTATTTCTAACAGAACTTAGATTAACCATTTCTTGCTAACATTTTTTATTCTTTTCTTGAAAGAAAATACAAAAAAACCAGGAACACTTTTTCATTATTCCGAGATTTTATTCGATGGTCTGAAAAAAAAAAAATCAAAGCTACGTCATCAAATCCCAAAATAATTCAAGAAAACACCCAAAAAAACTATACAACAACGCCGCACCCGGAAAAAAATAATAATACATGTGTGTGTGTGTGTGTGTGATCAAGAAAGAACCCAAGAAGCAAAAAAATCCAACCTTTTCAACAGGGAGAGTGAAGCAAGCAATCACGATAGCAGCGAGCAGCAACAAAAGCAAGAAAATTCTGAGAAACGAAACCCACGTGATTTTGAACGCCATTTTGATTGAATGTGGAGAGAAAAACTAGATGGTTTAATCCCTTCAATGTCGAGAGCGAAATCAAATTTCGCCCCCAAAATCGCCAAATTGAATTGAAAAAATCACAAAAGAAACAATCTTTCACCACCCTAAAACGGCAAGATTCTTAGAGAAAATACTATAAAGATTGAGCATTAGCCATCTAATTGGGTGAACCGATACTTATATTCTTTCCTTGTAATTTCTGGGGTTCGTAAAAATAATTTTGTGGATTTTTTTTCTTTCGTTTTCTGTTTTTAATTTTTTTTTCTTTTTCTGGAAATTTGCTGCTGGCGATGTGATGGTTTTTCTCTGGTATTACAAGATAATAACATTCCCGCTAGAAGGTCGAAACTGCCCTCGACTCTTCTTGCACGTGACGTCACGTGATTTATGTAAATTAGTTGGTTGTTTGAATTTAGACCCCACATCCGTGTTAAACTCTAAAATTATTAATTTAATAATATTATTATAAAAATAAAAAAGATAACTTAATTATAATAACATCTTTTCGGAAAATAAATATCCATTATAATCACATTTTTCGGAAAATCAAAATAACTTTGTTTTTTTATTTTCTTTTTTAATTATTTATCAATTTAATATATGTATAATTCATAATATTGTAATGCATTTTATTTTTTATTTACATGTGTTCATAACATTATTTAGTAGTCTTCAATAAATAAAACTGATGGAAACAAAATATTGTAGATTAATAAATTGCACACAATATATTTCTTCCTTGCAAGTCCAATATAAGGACAATTATTTAATTCGTGTTGTCTTATATCTAGGAGTGTGCGAATGATTGGTTTGGTGCAAAACCGAGCTAAACTAACAAAACCAAATAAAAAATTTCTTAAGAAAATTCAAACCAAACCAACCAAAATAATATAGATAACCGAACCAAACCAAACCGTAATTCTTTGGTTAGTTTGGTTTGGTTATCGGTTTAATCGAATTTTTAGTGATTTTTTTTTTCCAAAATAATTATATCTAAAGAAAATAACATGCATTCAATAGATAACAAACCATATATTAAATAAGTAAATATTTTAAAAATTCTATAACTAGAAAATTGAAACTAAATATTAGAATTACTAATATTATTTTGGTATAAATACTTTTTAAATTTATTAATTTAGATATAATTAATATTAGAATTATAAATCATAAATTATAAATATAGTGTGTATATATATATATATATATATTGATTGGGTCGGTTTTAACCAAAATATTTTTTACTTAAATCGAAATCGGACCAAACTATATTTTGGTTTTAATATTCAAAACCAAACCAAAATTAAAGAAAAAATGACCAAACCAACCTAACTAAATAGCTCGATTTGGTTCAGTTTTTAGTTTTGATTTAATTTTGCACACCCTTACTTATATCTTAAAATCACTTATACAATTTCAATATTTTTTATACTTCACTTTTGTAAAAATTATTTATTTGTATTTATAAATAATTTATATTATTCAAACCTAAAATGCATAAAATGATCTCCGTGCATCGCACGGGAGAAATACTAGTTACAAGATAATAACATTCTCGCTAGAAGGTCGAAACTGCCCTCGACTCTTCTTGCACTTGACGTCACATGATTTACGTAAATTAGTTGGTTGTTTGAATTTAGACCCCACATCCCGTGTTAAATTCTAAAATTATTAATTTAATAATATTATTATAAAAATAAAAAAGATAACTTTTTATTAGCTACTTAAACTTTTAAAAAAATTATTTTAGTCAATAAATTTCAAAAATATTTTTTTAGCCACTTTGGACCAAAATGTCATTTTGCCTTTTTTAAAGAAATATATATATATATATATATATATATATATATATATATATATATATATATACACACGTATTTATGGAAATACATAATTTTTCCAAAATCTAAAAAATATTCCCTCTCTCTTTCCTCAAAACATTAAATCGAAAATGTTTTCCTCTCTTGGCTTCTCTCTCAACTACTCTATCACTTGCTCACACATTCAAAGAGGTAAAAAGAAGACGAAGACGAAGCTTTGAACGAATTTTTTCCCTCTCTCAGCTACTCTCTCTCTTGCTCAAGCATTCAAAGAGTCAAGAAGAAGACGAAGCTGAATTTCAAAGAGTGCAAAGTTTGTGAAACGTGAACTTCAATTTTATGTGCCTTAATTTGAAAGGTATTGCTCTTACCTCATTCACATTTTCGTACTAAATTCAAGACCAAAAAAATGTTCTTAATTGCACGCCGGGTTGTTCTTAATTGTGGTCAAGACCCGGCGAGCAAACGAGTGCGCGCGCGATGACTCTAGCACTCCCGGACTGTTGCGCGTTTTTTCAAGTGCGCTTGATGTGACGCACAATATGTCGTGCGCATAGTATCACACCCGGGCGCGTGCGCATCGGAGCGAGTGCGTGCTCGCAGAGAGTATGTGCGCGCCTTTTACGTGAACTCTTTCTGTGTTCATCCAAGATTATCGACATATATGTGTACAACATCATCATTGCATCGGTTTGAATATAACTGTATCGACATTAATATAAAACTATTAAAATTCTTAAACACACCAAAAAATAAATTTTAAAAATACTTATGCGCGCACTCACTGGTCTTCGATTCTTGAATTGACATCGGCAATCATAGAGACTACATTTTTACGTTAATGGGATTAAGGAATATTTATATATATTTTTTTTTTTTGTGCAGATGAGCGACACAAACATTGTTTTATATCATGGAGGGTTTTGGAGAGACAACACTTACATAAATGGGATCAAAGAATATGTGCATGTTCCACCAGGTGGTATGACATACATTATAATTCATAATTAAATGCAAGTTGGATGCTCTCTCATGTGTTGTCGATGCGTATATACTACTGTCGATGACTATAAATTATTTGGCCAATGCGAAGATGAAAGTGTAAGCTAGAGGGCACAGACAATATCCCGTAAGAATGTAAACAAAAAATTCATACATTATAATTCATTCCACTCTTTTCAAAAAATATGTTATGTTTGTAATAAGGTTACAAATCTGACGTACATAACGTTCACCAAACATGTTATATAAAAAAATATAATTACACAACATTGAGTTTTGAAAATTTAATAGATTAGTCATGTTGCCCCAAGGTGCTCTCATCAGTGCTATATTTGAACACCGTTTGGGCCACGTGCTTACGAAAAACCATAATATCAGCCGATGTCTCCATTTTGTTCTGTTCGTCAGACAATATCAGTTCCACGTACCACAAAGCATATAAACCACAAATGACACTATCTTTTAATTTGTACGGATTGTTCTGGAGAGGCCTCAAATACCACTGGGCATACCTCGGTTGTGGATCATCTCTTACATCCAAGAATCCGTAATATTTTAATATTTGCGGTAAGATGCGCATCAGTGGAATGAAGGATTTTTTCCGGCTTTCTTCCATGTGATCTGTCTAGATGATATGTTTTGGGTCGAGCGCCGATACGAAATACTTCTAGAAATCTACGTAACATGTTACCCAATGACCCTCAGACAACTCCATCGTGGACTGTAGAAGTTCAGTAAAGAATGCATGTCCAACGCCATAGCCTATAGCCACATTTCTTCTGCAAACAATCATAAAACCAATTGCATACATCACCAATTACATTATAAATAACAACTAATGACACAATTACGATATAACATTAATTATCACTCATAAGCCATCTTTTTTCCATTTGGACGAAATGGGTTGCACAACGCAGCCGACGCTGCCCTCCTTTGGACTTCTTTGTAATTCAATTTCAGAGGGTTTCTCTTTCGGAATTATACCGCTTTCTACGGATGGATCAGATTGCGGCTGCAGGTTTGGACATTGCGTTCTTTCACCTACATGTGTCATCTCTACAACTATTGATCCAAGAAAAAGTCGGATATGCCATGATGTTGTTTCTTCTGTATGTGATGTCTCCGCAGCAGTTGGTTCTTGCAGTTACCGGCTAGGCCATGAGCTTCTTACTCTTGTTTTCTTCGGGCTAGGCCATCCCCTACTCTCCTCCTCCCTGGACTGTATGTCTTACGGGGATTTCATCCCCATTTAAATTCTGGATGTCATCCCGAATCGTCCTGAATTAAAAATAAAAATTATTATTAATTAATTTAAATTTTCAGCTTACTATATTCATACAACATGAATATACATGTCCACTTTCTCGGTCATCAGAATGCTGATGACTTTATTTTTCTTTGTAAAGTCACGGAAGAAAATGACATAGCCAACTCTGCATTCTATCCACAACTTCTTGAGCCACATGTTGTGCTGCTTGCTCAGCCGCAAGATGGGATGCTTGCCCAGCCACTAATCGAGCAGCTCTCTCAGCCACATCATGACACTCTCTCAAAAAAATTCTCTTTCGGAAGTGGACAACGACTGAGTCCTGCCGAGATCCATAGGCTCGCTGACAAATCTTGTTTCCGGTCCATGTTCGTTCAAACCACCCGTTAACCAGTCATTGCCTTCATGGGTGTTGGTAAACAGACCATTATCTACAAAGGTGTCCGCAAACGGGAAATCATCATGTGTAGGGAGTGTTGACGGACCAAGTTCATGTGACCGAGTTTTAATAGCACGACGTGGAGCATGTTCCAACAAGAATGGACCTTGTTCTATGCTATTCTAATAAATAGAGGCACTTTCAAGGTTACAAGGTTTCAACTTGCGGAATATCTACATTAAAAAAACATTTCAAGACATTAAGTAATAGTTTTTAATATTAAATATTAATGAAACGTTAAATAAAACACATATACTTCTTCATACCTTGCCTCTGATATCTTTGATATCACAATTTTTAAATTTATATAAATATCGTAAAACTCTTGGTATAGCATTTGTTGATGCTACAATACTACAAGTCTCACCCAATAGTGGGACATCACAATAAATTCATACCTGCATCAAGATAGTGTATCAAAACTTCAATTTAAATCAATATATTTTAATCAATTTAACCAATATAAGTTCAAATAATTAGCATGATATTACAATTATTAAAGTAATTTATTTCAGCATACCGTGAATGCTAGTGCGAAACCGTATATGTGATGTGAATTTCTTTTTGAAGATTCCCGTCGTGATGTCGGGATATTGGTCAGGTAGTAGCAGTCTTTGGTAGGAGTAGCTACCCCATGGAAATGATTCTCATTTTTCTTCATCCTCGACCAACACCCACAACCAATCAGGAATGCCATGGTTTGTGTCACATCTAAACAACACCACATTCACAAACAACACTTTGGCAGCTTTCAAATAATCTTGGAGGTCGTCCCCAAGACCCTTTTCTGTGAACTTTTTCCTCAATTCAGCTAGTGTTATCTACTTTTTGTGTAGAACCCGACTATAGAAGTAGGACGATCTAATCTTGTGGACTTTATATGGATCAAAATTTAACCTCCTGAAATTCAAACCACACACCAGAGCATATTCAAAATAATTGAATCTTAACTTTTTCTTTCCTATTTTAAACCACATCTCGGTGTTATCCCCTCCATCCTTCACTATCTCATGTGTGAGGAAATGGTGAACTCCTTTATTGCATCTTTCTACTTTGCTTGGAATTTTTAACAATGAATCACAGTACGAATTTCGCAATTGGCCATATATATTCTCACCATAACGCGCCAATACAGCTTTGATTTCACCAATATAGGTCGTGCGACCATGGTTAGTGATCATGTACTGCGTATTTATCATTTTCTTCATCTTCCATGCCCATCCATCCTACATATAAAATAAAACTCAACGTATTAACGAAACAAAAATTATACGAATGCATAGATAAACTAAAAATATGTAAGGTTATCCTAGCGAAAATTGTATATGTGTGTGTAAGATTTAAGAAAACTTTATACTGATGCAATGAAATGCTGGGCAAATGGCTGCCGATTTATCAAAAGAGGCGTGTCGATGCTTGCCATTAATGCTCGCATCGGTTACGCGCAAAACTAATGCGCGCACAACTGCTGTGCGTAAGACCCCTACGCGCAACCTACTACGACATCCGCACTCAATTAGCTTTCCGCACAATTAGGCGAGAGTGAAAATGCGCGCTACAAACACGCGTAAATTCAACGCGCACGAACGCACACCTAAAAACTTCAAATTTTCAAATTTTGTCTACTTCAAAAAAACCGTAAAATGTTCCATTTTTTTCACAGATCAACTTCAATAGAATATGTTTTCAGATACCTCTAACACCGTTGCACGTCGTCTCTTACACGGAGGACCTTCTTCATGATTTTCTTCAGTATTTGACATTTTTCGTAAAAATCGGACTTCAAAAATGAACAACAACAATAACAATGTATTAATGTTATAAACAAAATCCAAGAAGTAATGTAGTAAAAAACCAGACCCAAAACCCTAAAATCCATTCAACTTTGCAAACCCCCAATCCAATCAAATACCCAAATCCTATGCAAACTCAATCAACTACTCAAATCTCACATTTGCTCAATAATGTGCGACAAGAATGTAGCAGTCGCAGGATTTTAGGAGTCGCCAGATTCACTGTTCAATTTTGCGGGGAGAGAGAGAGAGAGAGAGGAATTATCGTTTCTGAATTTGAGAGAGAGAGAGAGAGAGAGTTTTACAATTACTGTGTCTGAATTTTTCATTTTTTTAGGCTGATTGATTAAACTAGGGACAATATAGTAATTCTGGCTAAAAAATAATATTTAAAAGGTACTGGCTAAAATAAATTTTTTAAAAGTTTAAGTGGCTAGTTTGGCCCATTTCCACAAATAAAAACTACTACTATAATCAATTTTAATCAACATTTGTCACAAAAAATCGAATTACAAAAATATAGATTCTAATTGTGTAATATAATAACCGAATAATAATTCAAAATTAAAATACTTAAAAATAAGTATATACATAATTTGATAGAATTAATAATAGTTAATTATTGTAAAACAAAATTAAATTACAAGAAATTGAAGAAAGAAATATAAGAAAAATCACAATTTAATATTGTAACAAGGAGTGTAGCACAAACTGTGTAACGGAAAATCCCATATGCATTTTTCAATACTAGAAAACTTAATTTAACCATTAACTTAAAAAATAATTTATGTAGCTGAATTCCCAAATCTACCCCTAAAAATTATTTTTAAAAAAAAAAAAAAAACCTCTTACCAACTCCACACACTTCATCCGATTTTTATTAATTTTTCTTCCATTATTTTCTTCAATTTTATTATGAATTTATTTATTTAATGTGACAATTATGATTTATGATTTATTCCACTCAATTAAGATTTATATATAATTATTATTAATTTGGCATATACTTTAAAAAAATGTAAATTCATCTTAGCAACAATGTTATAATAAAATTTATTTGTATAATAAATATTATTAAAATATTAAATTTTATAGTGGAAACGAGAATGCGAGAGGAATTATATCACTAAAGATCTCATCAGTCAGCCACCAACCCCTCTCTCTTCTCCCTCACCTCCTCTCTCACACCCCTCTCTCTTCTCCCTCACCTCCTCTCTCACATCTTATCCTACAACCACAAACACAAACACAAACACAAACACGAAATTGTTTGCATAACACGACCGGTCGGCAGTCGTTCTCCAAATAAGTGGGATAAATGGCCCAAGATGCTTTTATTTTGGTTACAAAATTTTCTCAAAAAAAAAAAAAAGTGCCCATAATTTAATAAAATAAGGGCACAAAATATTTGTCTCATAATTTGAATTAAGATTCGAAGTTTTATATGCATTATGCAAATAAATTGATCATAATCTAGTCAAAGAAAAAATAAAATAATTTATACTGGCTAGCTAGCTGTGCAATCGACTTTTTGATAATTTCTACCTATAAACTCCGTGAGTTTTCGGTGTTTTTTTTTTTTTTCATTTTCATGTGGCGGTCATCTAACAGGTACAATAACAAATGGAATAGCATTTCAAAATAGAGAATCCCATCCGATTATCGAGTCAAGACATATCACTGGTGATGGATTTACATAGGGTCGGGGGGGGGGGGGGGCACTGGCCCTTGAAATTTTTGATAACATTCAAGAGTATTATCGTCATTTCAAAATTATATTTTGAAAAAATAAAAAATTATAGATTGTTCTATATTTCTATTCCTTCCACAACGTATGAATGGTATAGATAATAAACAAAGGCAGCTAACGGCCTCTCCCAGTTTCCATCATTAAAAAAAAATTCTTTTTTTTTTTTTTTGTCAATTTTGCCTAGAATTCTTATATTAAGTTTAAATTCATTGTTATTTCTTGTTCTTCTTCTACCATAGAGTTGAGATAGAATATGATTGCTAATAAAATTATCAGGCATTCATAATTCTTATTAACTATTAGTTTAAGCTTTTAGTTATTAGCGGATCTAATATAGTTTATTTTTCTTAGATAATTGTTTTAATTTCTTCCTAAATGTATGATTGTTACTTTGTTAGTACGTTACATTGATGAAATTGCATTTGTAAATATTTCGAAAGGATATTTGCATGCACTCATGAAAAATGAACTCTTTTACATACGTACATACTCGTCTAAATCGTGATATTTTCTTTAAAACAAAAGTGTGTATCTTTCTAGTAAAAGAATGAATAACAAATTCTTTTTATCGAGGTTTGACAACTCATTTTTTTTAGCACAACTTTTATGTATCTCTTAAATATCTTCACTGAAAAATGGTGGGTTCGGTCCATATTTTTTTGACTCTTTATTGTTCTCACAAAACAACCTCAGGAAATAGAGAATCTAAAAATTCATTTCTTTTATTTCTTTGGCATAATTTCATAATTTCAACCCTTAATTTTGGACATTTGTTATGCAGATTTGTTAATTAATGTATGAACATCTGTTTAAATGTTGGAAACCGTTGATTTACATACTATATGTTCGATTAGATATATATATATATATATATATATATATATATATTTATCATCTAAGTCTCTCTTAGTTATCCACAAGAGTTCATGATTTCTTGGATATCTTCACGAAATCATGAACTTGTGTGGATATCTATACGAAATCATGAAATCATGTAGATATATTGAAGAAATCAGTATCTCGTGAAGATATTTACACATGATGGAGGTTGTAATTGTAACTTAATTGTTTATTTATTTAGTTTTTTAAGTTGATTTATTGATTTATTTTATTGCTTAAAAATAACGGTCTTGAGTATGGAGGAGATAGTCTTTACAGAATGTCACATATGTTATCAATTTGTATTGGAAGATCTAATTTGTGATATTAAGGATGTGTTAGATATGGTTGAGAGCCAGATCTAATAGAACATATTTAGGAGGGAATGGTATTTTAGTCACTTAGATGAATTTTGTGGACGAAAATAGTTGTTCACAATGCTATACATGAGATATTAAGTCAAGAGATAATCATTGATGGTGCACGGGAGTATGATTTTTAGTTCAGTATTTTCGGAATCAACTAGTGACCAGTTTGCATGACTGATGTGGTTAGAGTTTTGGGAGATTTGATTTTGAATAATTTATTAAAATAGTATGATATTTATATCCAAATAATATTCAATTATAATCGAATTTAATTTAGAATTAAGAATTTCATTTGAACTTCTTGTCGGTCAGAATAGAACTTCAAATGAAATTCTTGAAATTATTAGTCCTTACTAAATTCAATTTCAAATTCATTTTTGAAATTATTAGTCCTTACTAAATTCAATTTCAATTGAAATATTTTTTGGATATAAATATTATACCATTCTTATAAATTATTATCTTAACTTTATTTTAAATCTTGAATCGCATCAATTGAAGTTATGCTAAAATACAAAAGTGTGCCAATTTTTCCGAAAAAATATGTCAATGTCACAAAACGTCAACTTTTACGTTGTTATTTAATTGACATTATGATATTCTTATTTCTGAACAATATGTAGATATTTAATTGTGGTGGATTACCCTTCTCATAAAAAATAAATAAAACAATAGCACCCTAAATCGGAAAGCCACGAGCATAAAACGTTGCAAAAAATGATAATATAGATCTATGAACTTTACAGTGGTAAATGTGGGATTACACTTATGAAAAAAAAATTACAAAGAATTACAGAAGAATATATCAATCTGCTAAAAAAAAGTTATATTCTCATATGTTATATCCAAGCCACCCAATTTAACTATTTATCTGCACATAATATCTGCTATTTTCATAGAAAATATTTCCATCTTGCCCTTGATCATGGCCAAAAAATTGTCCCTGACCTGTCCAAGGCCAATGCCCCCCAAGTCGATAAAAAATGCGCCATTAGGTCAGGTGGCCAAGGGAAATCGAGGTAGCATAGAATTTCCCGTTCACACAGATCTAACACACAGCGCATTGATAAGTACATGGCCGAGCATGAGGTCAACAAAGTACTGGTGCCCGATTTGGCCATCCCGCCACTTAGCCTTCAGCGGGGCACGGCCGTAGTGCACCCCGTCGTTGCACCGGTTGTCGAAGTGCCACGGATAGGTCATGTCAAAGTCATCTATGACTCTATCCAGCAGGCCATACTGCCTCAGCTTGTCCAACACCACTCCATTGAATGCCTCCATTTTGTGAGGGTTGAATGCCATTGATCTAGCATACCCACCGGTAGCCACCGTGGTCCTGTATATAATCTCAGGCGGCCGCAGCCCTCGTCTCCTCACCCCCTCCACCACCTCCGCCCAAAATGAAGCTGCATAGTCTGCACCCTTGATGAAGTTCCTGATGGTAGACCAGTATATACCGTCGTGCAAACCCGAGTTCATTATCACGGTGTCTGGAACCACATCTTGAGAGAAGTAGGCCTTCAACATGTCTCTGTAGTTTTCATTGATCAATGAATTCAAGCCCTGGTAGTTGCCAGTGTGGTTCCAGTGTCCATTGAAAATGCTGGTGAATCTGACCGTCTGAGACGCGTTTCTTGGATTGGTGATGTTCATATCAAACAATCTTGGAACGGAGGGAATATCGGGCACATCCAAAATGAAGTGGAGGATGTTGCGGATGGTGTCACAGTGGTTGGAGTCGCCCCACCAGAAGATCCAGCGCTTGTTCAAGCAGCTCCACGCCTCTTGGCTCGAGTAGAGCTTGAACGAGCAATGAGCTGAATACACCCATCCGTTGCTCTCTAGCACGCCTAATGGACCATCACACCATGGCTGCTGGCAAGGAAAACTCGGCTTCTGGCACCTATACCTACCATCATGGCTAATCGGGCAGCTTATGTTCCTAGCATGCCGTGTCCAACGACCAGACCAAACATCCCTAGTGTAATCACTCCTCCTACATTGCCTTATCTCAGGCAGCTGTGATGAAGAAGACCTCACAAACTTGATTGGAATCACGCGAAGAACCCTATCCAAGGCGAACCTAGAAGGGGAAAACTTGAGACCTTCATAATGCCTAAACAACAGAATGATAGTGAGATTGTAAACCCCAGCAAAATCAGGATGGACTTGAAGTGAAAACGCATAGGTCCCGTTGCCAAGGTCCTTAACCGGAGGCCTCGACTTCCATTTCTCACCAGAAAGATCAGTCTCAAAGTAATCACCCCCTAAACAATGAGGCTCCCCTGCCTCATCCACAGCTTGGAAAACAAACTCGTGCATTTCACCAGCCAACAACTCCACATTGTTATTGTTATTACCATCCAAACTATCAACTCTAATATCCATACTTCTTGAATCCTTGCAAGGCTCACCACCTGGAGTCAACCACTTTGCAAGAAGATTAGATGAATAATTCGCCTCCAACTCGGATGAAATCCAAGACATAATCCTAGGACTAGAAGAAGTGTTCACCTCATTCAAATTTTTGCTCGAATTTGCTGAAACCCCAGGGCTCAGAAGTGACACATTCTGGGTTTCATTTCCAACCAAATCAACATTTTCATGGGTTTTTGCCAAAATTTGATTTGAGAGATTCAGATCAATCTGCTCATGGTTTTCCATTTTGTGCTGGGCAGAAAGATTCCTAAAGTTAAAATCTTTAAAGGGTAAAGTTTGTCTAGTATCCAGCTTCAACACAACAAAATCATTGTGAAAACTGCTCACATTCAAACCATCAATTCCCCAAACAATCAAGATTCCAAGAAACACGCACATCGTCAGAATCTTGAACCACGAATGAACTATGGGGTTCGGCCCCAAAAACCATGCAGAATTCCCAGATTTCTCCCTCATCTGACAACACAGCACGCCAAGAAAGAGAAAGCAAAAAAAAAAAAAACAATTAATTCCTAAAAACTGCATTATTTTAAGTAAGCAGCAGAAAATAAGCAACATTCCCAGTAAAGTATTTGTACGCTGCTATGTTTTCTTGAAAAAATAAAACAAAGATATCTCGAGAAACTTACTCTTTTTCCTTCAATATACAGCACAAGTTGTCCGGATTTTTTTTTTCCTTTTGTCTTCCCTCAATGTAGCCGGAAATCCCTCCACTTCTCTCTCTCTCTCTCTGGAATATTGTGCAGAGTGATTGTAGTGGAGAGTTGCAGTTGTAGTTTTAGAATGATATGATGTAGAAATAATGTGAAGGCGGAATTGGAGCTGGAGTTGGATTAGTATGTGAATTGTTGATGGCCATAATCAATTCTTGAAATGACTGATTTTACCATGATGCCCTCCTAGTTTCCACCGTCCACCGACAGACAGTTGGCCTCAGTTTTGTGGCGGAGTGCCGGTGCTTCCGATGGGTATTTTTGTCTTTTTACTCACTCGCCGTTTGCATGGTGTTGCAGGACTTCTTTCCACGCGTCGATAAATTCGGATACAATTCTTTTTTTTTTTTTTTTTTGTGAAACCCTTTATATATTATATTATCCGTGTAAAACTCAAACTACATAAATTTCACATAAATGTGAGATACTTGTTAGAAAATTAACGGTATCATGTATTTTACTTGTTAATTATTTAAATTAAGGTCAAGAGAGTTAGTATTTGGCCATTCTTTTACGAAGATTATTAGAGTGTGAAATCGTCCTTCTCTACTTATTTTCAACTCGTAGAAGGGTTTAAACTTTTTCGTCTAAAAAAAAAAATTCAACACAATATTTTTTATTTGATGTTTCATTTAATTAAAGATAAAAGAATTTGAGCTTACAAGTCATATTTAATTATTTAAAGAAGAAATGGATCGGAAGAGATCAGCAAGTCAGATTTTGTTTTGAGAAAAACTATTAAGATGATAATTTTATAGGAATATGAGTTATCGGTATAATGAGATTATACTTAAAAAGTATTAATTAGTTTAAATTAGTTATAGACTAAAGTGTGAACAAAAAGCGTAGGCTTCGCCGAAGCAGAAAAAGAAAAAAGAAAAGAAAAAACCCCCACAAACCACCCTTGTAATCTGCGATAAATAATATTTGATTTTGTATATTTTGTCATGTATGTTATTAATAAAAAACAACACATACCATTCAAACATAGTTCTAAAATAGGATCAAAATCTGATAAATTTTAATTTTGTGAGATCTGTAAACATAAAATCCTTTTACAAATTAATTTTATCAGCTTTAAGACGATTATGTATTTATCAGCTTTAAGACGATTAATTTTGTGTGTTTATGTGTGTGTGTGCGCGTGTGTGTGTGTGAGAGAGAGAGAGAGGAATATTAAGTGATTAAATATATATGAAATAAGACCATATTATGAAAATCAACTATATAAGTCAAAAGTAGTTGCCCACTTTTTGGACTAATCAATTAGTGCGCTAAACCTACCGCACAATTGATTGAACTTTAAAGTAATTAATTTTTTTTTTTCCCTACAAAAATAATAGTATCTGAAGTTTGATATAAAATTAATATTCATACATATTAATTTAATGATGAGGTCTGAACTATAAATTTCATCCTTGTACGAGCACCATTTTGGTGTCATCAAATAGACATTGAATAATTTGAACTAGACCACAAAAAGCATTTTGCTTGACAATAATTGACACTTAAAAATCGATAATTAGCGTTTCATCTTTTTTCTATAAAGATGATTAGCTACAGTAGTCTTCCTAGTGGCATAATCATCACTTCTCTAGTTGTGTTTGCGTTTGAATTCCAACCTATAAAAATATACATAATAAAAACATCGATAGTTACAATAAAATTTACATATATATATATATATAATTCAGACGTTTTCTTTAGCATTAGGGATTTAGGGTGTAGGAAGACACTTAGTAAATTGGTTTGGGTATTTTCAATGTATAATTCGAGTCGATTTATTTTTCACAATGAAACAAAAGTAAAATGTGAAAATATATAAATAAATAATTGAATTTATAATGCTGGCATTAAATTATGGGACAAAGATCATGTGAGGGAAGGCAGTGCACGTGACATGTGTCTCTCAATTATTTGGCACTACATGGCTGGATAGATTAGAGAGGTACATATTCCTATACCTATATGTCTTACAAAAAATTATAAATAAATTATATCTTACACAAACACACATGTATAAATGCTTTACAAAAACCTCCTATAATCCGAATTAAAAAAAGGAGCATTCACTGCAAACTAGTCATGCAAATTGTCTCTCTTTAGACAAACAACTAACATCTAAACAGAATGTGTTCACGAGATTTTCTATTACATTTTTATGCTATATTTAACATTTCACTATCACTAATACACATTGCCTGCCTCGGATATAGATTTACATATGTGAACTTGTATTCTAAATAAGGAATAATGTATTCCAACTTCTATGTTCTGTACACCATATGAAACTGAAATGGCAACTCAGACAAGATTTTATAATTCAGAATTTTTTATTTTTTTTTATAAAAGTATTAGACAAACAATACTATATATTATCTCATTGCAAGCAAATTTAATCATCTTAGATTATAAGGCTACATTTCAGCTGTAACAAAATGGAAAGTTTGTCTGAAATGTATGCATCTAGAATCTCATTTCAACTCTAATTTTTGGGACCTTAATGTACAGACATGGAATGAAAAATTTGGTAAAATATGGAGTGATGGAGGATTGTCAAGGACTGCCTATCTATTGTCGAACCTGACGATGGAGGTCGAAAAACAAAAGTTGAGACCCGTAGTTGGAAGGTGCCACATCAGCTCCACGGATCATCCCATCCTTTAGGCCCATCTCTCTTGATGAACTCAGCTATTGCTTGGACGGCTTCCTGAGCTCGGTTGGACAGCGAGTGGCTTCCATACTCAATTTCTACTTTCTCTGTGCCGCCCATTGCTGCACACAACCTGGAGAAATACGTACAGATACCACCATGGTGGTCAAGTTTTGAGTTTGATAATTACAAACAATGATTTAATGTACGAGGTTTTATGTTTAGGATACTAAAATAATTCAGAAAGGTTCACGTTCTTGCCTGTTAACGAGGGCTTTCTTGTCCACATATTCTGGTACATATTCGTCTCCCATGGAAAACATGACCTACAAAAACGTAAAATAAACAGAGCTGGAGCTTTCTGAAATTTGCCATGGAGAGAGCTTTTCTAGACAACGTGGCATGAGCAAGATATTGTGCCATATTGAACAAACGAGCATGGATATAAGATTCGAAACATGAGCTTCTTTTATGAGCTGAGCTACAGTCATCTAAGCACCATGAATCCAAGCATTAAATACAAAAGAAACCTACCAGGGTAGGTGTGTTGGACATGTGCCCGACTTTCTGTCTCAACTGGTCTTCACTAAAGTCGGAACTGAACAAGTCATCATCACCATTGTACGCACACAGAGAGTGAAATCTGGATATCACCCGGAAACAATAAGATCACATATCTCGCGCAATGCACCATACAGTTGCTAACTTGCTATAAGTAAAGAATTGCTACTTGAATTACTTACCTATAGGCAGTAATCGGAGAATCTGGATTGGCTTCCCTTGGCATCAATTCTGATCCCCGGCCTTCATTTATCATCATTGAAGCCAAATCAATCATGGAGGCAGTTTCTGGGAGAGTAGCTCTATATTCACGGTCACTAACTGGAGCCTGAAGATCGGGTCAACAAATGAAACTTAAAGGATAATAAATTGAGGAGATATAGCCATGTAATGCTGTTGAGCAAAAAAGCTCACAGCTAAAGTGCTAAAAATTGCTAATAAGATTAAAGCCACATCTCTCTTTCACTGCTGGAAATGTTTCGGAAGAAAATCATGTGATATTTACACAGAAAAATTACCTGTAAAATGGCTGCACGAACTGCTCTTGAACATGCTGCATTAGTGCGTAGATAATATACAATATCCTACACAAAATCAAACGAGCCTTAGCCATATTTGGTAATCATAGAGTGAAGGCCATTAATGCCTTAGATCATGGGGCTATCTCTAATTCGATTGAAGTGCATCAAAATTCAGACGACCATTCACTAAAACAGAATCAGCAAACTACCTGGCATCCAGTACTGTGTCCAAGTAGCACTACACCTTCGGAATCTTCCTTGTTTATCAGGTAACTAATTAATTGATCGAGCTCCATGGCGTCCTTCAAGAAAATGCAATCATAAAAGTTTTTAACAAACAGAGAAGCATGAAAAAATCATCACACAAACCCCACAATACTAAAGAAGGTGAGATAGGGAGAATATAATTTACAGAGCAGAAATTTAGGTTGACAACATTTTCACATCGCAACAGTATAACCATGACAATAACAATTGAGAAACGTGAGGAGAAAAAACAATTCATTCTCCCATTGAAGTTCCACCCCTTCTCTGTGAGTTTAAGACTGCACGGTTTAGAATGAGGCTAAGATGAACGAGATCATTGATAAACTCCATGTATGTGATAGAGACCGAAGACTCATTGTTTATACTCGTAGCTCGAGAGAGGTTGCTCGTGAATTATTGCTTGCTTTACTTATGGTTATTTAATTAGTCATTTAATTTCTTATTTCTGTTCCGGATTACTCATGGGCCAATTGATAGAGATTGGGCTGTCCATGGGCTATCTTAGTAGGAAAAGTCTTTATAGCGCTCTGCGCGTAATTTGGTTATGCTTTTGGAATATCAATTAGGTTTACGGCTTTGGAGCTGGGCAGGTTATCTGTAACCTGTGGCTAGAGATATCGTTTCTCTAGATATATTATTCATTTATTTCATATCATTCGTGTGTTCGTACCTTTACCTTCCATCAGTATGTTAAAAGAAAACTCTATCATGTTGGTTTTTTCATAGCATGTGAGATTCTGACGGAGATATAAACTTGGTCAACTACATAAAATGCATCAACATGAATCAAAAGATGTATTGACAAATGACAAGTGCTCAATACCCATTATTATTGAGCATATGAGAATACACTCTCTGAAAATAAGCACATGAAAGAACAAAATGACAGCAATGAACAGGTCTGCAAAGGAGCATTAAGATTTACTCTATTGGCACCATAAAACATGAATTTGACATCGAATAAATTTACTTGTTTCAAGCTTGAGATGCCATATCCACTGTACGATGACGAGAACAGAAATTGGACAAGTGACCAGTGCTCTTTCTCCAATGCAATTGCCAATGGCTCCAAATATCTAGAAAAGTGAAAATTATCTTTATTAGGATGAAATAAGTAGATGTGCTAGAGTGTAAGTCATAAAATGGTTGTTTATTCATGCACACATGTCTACCAAGAGCAAGAAAGTCTGCGCACCTCTGAGTTACATAAGAAACACCATGCATATATTTTTAGTAACTCAAATCTGGAATCATGAATTTAAAGTTTAAATATAACAAGAACCAAAACCTCCAACAAGGACAAGACATATTGAATCTATAAGCCAATTAAGGTCTTATAACGAGGATATGGTTGGGATGTCTCTAAGTTCAGACTTTCTAAAAAAAGATTTATGTTATTGGGTACAAGTTACAATCTTTAAAAAGCTTACGCTTCTATTGGGTTGTTAGGCATTTGAGGACCGGGAAACAACGGTACTCAAACAAATATCAACACCACAATCTCCTGATAAGTGCACACTTTTGCTCTCTGAGTGAATGAACTTAGGGTGATTTGATGACAAATGATAATGGAAGAAAGAAAATAGAAAGTGGCATGCAAACCTCAAATTTTACATAGACAACAGCAACAGTTTTACAAGGGTACAAGAAAAAGTTAATATTAAAAAGTGACAAGTATCGGAACCAGCATCGAATAACATACTCAGTGGCCAGGAACCCATCAGTCAGCCCACCAATAAAAATAACTTGCTGTTTGTGATCGCCTGTTTTGAAAGCAACCTGTACCGAGAGAAAGAAAGAAGAAGAAAACATTAAGAGAAAAGCGGTCTTAAAATTAACTATGAAACATGAGCACCGATGAACGAACACTCAATTACAGGACGATTATTTGTACATCCAATCATCAAAAAACGAAAGGAAGTCATTAAATGAAACAGATTAAGTCTATTTCTTGTTGATATGCAGAGTGAATCAGAATTTGCTCTAGATGCATCACCAAAAACATAGAAACCTAGCAGATTTACTTAGGCTTTCATAATTCGAGCATCTTGTCTATCAATTCTGACAATGTGACTGTAAGAACAATAAGGCACACTAAATATTTCAAGATTTCACCAGCTGAAACTTGAAGGGAAAAAAAAACATATGCTATCTATGCACAAGATGTGGCTAATTATTTACAGTTGGATGAAGATTACGAATTATTTACCAAAATGTGTATGTTCCACATATCAATCTAAACATCTCCAAGAAAAATAAAAATGAATAAAATTCAAAGTTATGCATAACAATTTCCCAACTCATACGCTAACAAACCAATATCAGTCCACAAGCTCATTTCTCAACATCACCACTTAATTCTCTGGATTAAATCTAAGATCACAGATCATTGTGAAACAACAAAAAGCCATCGCAAATGTTGCTCGGTCATTTACTTTCTTGAAAGTTTTTAATTTCTCTAATAAAAATGAACAGAAAATCAAAAACTTTGTCAGCTCTCCACAGCTCAATTTCAAAACTCTGGTATAAGACATCACTACTATAACCCTCAAACCGTGACAATGTACAGAAATTCCAATCTTGATCTCTAATTTAGTAACATTTTCCAAAATATATAGCGTAAATCAACAACAAACCATTTCTTTAAAAAAAAACCCCTAAAACTCAGCTCAAGATACAAGTATAACTATAGAAGCTAGCTTAATCAAAACCAGAAAAGAACAATCTTTTTTTTCTAATTTTCTCAACTTATCAATGATTTTCTTTTCCCTCACCTGAATTGGTTTCGGCCCGTACTTAAACATCACCCCACGAAATTGACCCTTCTTGTTAATGGGTCCAGCGCCACCTCCCGCACCGTCGCCAGCAGCGGCGGCGGCTTTGACGTTGTTGGACATCTTGGCGGAGGCGGAGCGGCCGCGGATAATGCCGGAAAACCAAGAAGTGCCTGACGATGCCGTCTGCGACGGCGCAGAGATCGAAGATGGTGTCGAGAGATTCATATTAGAATTCTCCATTGAAATTCAAAGAATCCATCTTCACTACAGAGCGTTAACTCTTTTAAATTTCCCCTTTTTGAATATTTTTGGCTGCCAATATATATTTTTTTTCTTTTCAACACGATATTTTTTGCATACTTTAATTTGGTAAGTATTTCCTAATTTATTAGTAGTATCGATATAAGGAGATTTTTATGATTTTTTAACTAATCATTTCAATTAATGTCATATCGCATGATAATAGTTTCTTTTTCTTTTTTTAGCCAGAATTATAGTCCAATTGATTTATTATGGGTGTATTACATTATTTTTCCTTTAATGTACTTATTTTTCATGTTCTTTGAAATTGATGATATTTTTGTTTCTAACGATTAAGCGTGCATTACTTATATATTTTAATATGTTTTAATTATATTAATATGAACATAGATAAATATTGAAAGTCCTTAATTGATTTTTTTTATTAATCGACTAGGTGCAATCACAACACCATGATTGAAGGATCAATATATCAAATGGGACGAATACTGTATAACCCGATCATAGTTCAGTAAATTTAGATCAAACGAAGTTCGAAGTATCAATTTAATTTGATAGAATTTGTGTATCAATTTATATTATTAAGTGCAAATGGAAATATATAAAAGGAAAACTATATATTTATTTGTTGAAATGAGAACAAACTAATTATCAGTGTAAATACGTAATTGTGATTATTGGTAGGTTTCTATTAGGTTGCCTAATACCTATAAAACAATTTTATTCACAAAGATTTTATTAAAGAATGATGGGCCGCTATTTAAAACAAAAAAAAAAATTCAAGCAATGACAGACAAATCTATTATCTATCCTTGCTAATTTGTTTATATATTGGGCTTTTTTTTATACAAAGCCCATAAGCAAGTCGAATAAAAAGAAATTGGTCCAAATAGACCAAATTAAAAATCAAAATATGATTTTACTCATAGTTCTTATAGATAGGTAAATATTATTTCAAATAATAAGTTAGGAAAGAATCGTATACGTTTATCTGACTTGAGGGATGTTTTTAAGAAGTAACAATTACAACTCCACATTTTAATTATTGCAATTAAAATATTTCCATGTTCACTTTGTGTTCGACATTATTTTTGTAAGACAACATTGTTAACATATTGGGTTCCTTCATGTACTACTAACACTTTAGAAGTCAAGCTTATCATATCAGGCGTAATTTATTCAAAATATACTCCCAAATTATCTCGTTATAAAATAAAATAATAATAAAAGCACAAAAAATCTAAAGATTTGCAGGTCATGCAAATTTGAATGTTAGCTTATATCTCACTATAAATAAGGAGGACAAAGTAAAACATAATGCAAAAATAAATAAATATTAATACATCCTCGGATCTAGAGAAGAAATAAGATACGAAAAAAATTCAGCTACTCCACACCACACACACACATCTTTATACCTACCACGTGAATATGTGATCCAATTTTTTCCCCTTAAACCAATTTAATAAAATACCAATTTATTTGGACAAGGGTTGTCTTGGACCATATCGCCTATATTTTTAGTAGTTGCATTACAAGTTGTACAAATTATTATTATTCGGTACTTTCATCAGAGAATACGAATGATTGCTACCAATTATATCACAAAATCAGTAGTCGATTTACTACCACTATTCTTATCAGTTCATGAACTCAGAAACTGAGCTTTTTAAAAATTTTATCAAGTCAAGTAACTTACGAATCACCTCAGCGCAGTAAAAATGTCATAGAAGTGTGCAAATGATCACTTTGATATAAAATTGATTACCAAATTTCTTCAAAAAATAAATTCAAACCAGCTAAAATAATTGATATATGTAATTTAACCAAACCTATTGTTTGATTTTCGATTTAATCGATTTTTATGTAATTTTTCATATTTTCTTCTAATAATATTACGTAAAGAAAAATACATAAGAACTCGAGAAATAACAAATGACATATTAAACAAGTAACAACAATATATACCATAGTTCAATATTAGAACTATTTAATTGTAATTGTAACGACCCGTCCCAGGGGTCACCCATGTTGGTTTTGTACTTTTGTACACTGAAAAGCTTCTATTCGTATACATTAAATAATATTAAGATGATATAGAATGAATAATTATTGTAGTCACTATGTGCACTTAATTATTATTAACTGCACATTTTATATACTTGCATTGTAGATGATATAGTGTGGGTCAATACACTGTAAAGATCATACCATTGTTTCCTTGCATTGTATTAAAAGGCTCACGGCTTAGATGGTCTTGGACCCACCATCGGCACACCGTAGAATAATCTGATTGTTAATTTATCTTGACTAACATATTATTCTAGTGCATTGTTATATGTATTGAGCAGGATCACGATATGATACTATTATATATTATATATTCTGACCTTGGGTGAGAGAATAATGATCCACAAAATTCGGGTTCTTAATCCATATATTATTGACGGACATATATATGTTATGTCGATTGGTTTAATTTATCAATGAGTGAGATTCTTTGATAGGATCAACAATCTCGATATTTTAGACAATGACATTTACATATATGATGGGTGTGCATTATATATGACAACCGTGTCCTAGTGTGCCAGGTTGATGATGTTTCCTTGAGGAAGCACAAAAATCATGAGAAGCCCTGCAGACAGAATATTAATTTATTATTACATGATAAAGGAGTCGTGTGGTACTACTCTAGGAATGAAGATGTTAATTAATTATAGTTGTCATAATCTTACATAATTGATTAATGAACATTATATATTAAACATGGAGAATGACTGAATTAAAGGAGAAATCATATTTGTAAATATATATTAAATTGGTAAGTCAATATTATTTTTTCAATGGAATAAAAATAATATTTAATTTATTTAATTATATCCTAGTTATGGATATTGAAAATTAAATAAATTAGAAAGCAAAATTTAATATTCTTCTAAATCCCTCTTGTAGCTCAATATAATCATAATGGACTGGGAATAGAACAAAAGTTAGAGGCCAAACCCATTAGGGTTTAATTAAGATATTTTAGAAAATCCCTTATTTAATTAAATAAGGATGGTATTTTTGAAAATTTTAACACTTCAATACAACCTCTTTTTTATGCTTTCTTGATTCATAGGGTTTTCATACACTCTAGTAGTTGATAGCTGTGTATTTTACACAATTTTTGGATATGAATTGATGATGTTTATTATATGAAGTTGTGTATTTTATATATCTTTTGTGCTTATATTGTTATCATTTGGAGTTTTTGATGTGTTTGCTAGTCTTGCAGTAATAGTTATGATTTCATTGCATATTTGAATCAAAACCGTTAAATACGGACAAGAAGAGTTGAAAATGGATTTAATTAGGCTCTTGGACTTGATTAAATACTAAATTAAAGCTTAGTGGACTGGATTAGATGATCAAAATCCGAAAAAATCCGAAGCCCAGTGTCAAATACACTTGGGTCGACTCGGAAAGCGTGGGTCGACCCAAGCTCGTACAAATTACAAAGGCCTGGGTTGACCCAAACCAATTCACCTAGGCCGACCCTATACAAAATCAGGGCTCTGGTCGACCCATGTGTGCGGGTCCACGGGACTGTAATTTTTATCTCTAATTCAGGATTTTAAACCTAGATATAAAAAGCCTCCAAGTGATACACGAAAAGAAGACGTCTCATATCATATCATACACTTAGAATACACCAAGAAAGAGGAGAAGAAGACAGAGGTTTGCCGTCTACTCGAGAGAAGTTGACAGGGTTGCTAGAGATGGAGTGCGACCAGAAGAGACAAGACAACTGGATTTTCCCGTGTTAATCGGTTCTATTGTTAATTTTGTCTTGAACACTTATACTCTAGTTTTTTTTTAATTATGTCTAGCTAATTTCATAGTTAGGTTTTAGGGATTGGATGTTATGGATTTTATAATATGATTTAGTTACTTTCTTCCTGCTATTTCTCGGGGCTTGATTTCTATGATTTTATTTATATCTTGTATAGATGCTTGATCACCATTTATGCATGCTAGTAATTAATTTGAAGTACTGATCAGAGAAGAATTAGTGATAGAAAGATAGAAATCAGGTTATGTGTGCTTGAAAGGACCGACGAAATGAACAAGTATCATATAGAGTTAAATCTTCATGTGCTAGATTGAGAGTAATGACATGTGTTAAGAACCGACTGCAGTGAAGTGCATGCTCATTATATCTAAGTTATGATTTGTGTCTTTAAAGCAGCCTGATAACAAACTAGTGATTCCCCACCATTGATAGATTAAAGACAAAAGTAGGGTTGCAAGAGTTAATGAATATTGATAATTGATATAATAATTCAGTTTCCTTAAAGCCCATTGATCGGGCTATTTCTACCTAGTTATTTTGGGCCAATTTGGTGCGATTTATCAGTGTTGATTGCCTTGTAATGATGCATTTTTGGAAGAATGTTGTGTTTTGAGTATATTACAGGGAATTAACACAAAGTTGGAGAAATTGGCATGTTTTTGATGAAAGAACAAACTGAGCAAGGAAAGTTGATATGAAAGCTCGGGAGGACCATACCGTATGGGCATACTGCAGAAAAGATGGGCCGAGAACTCGGAAGCTGGACCTGGGCGTGTGCGTTTGGGCTTATACACGGATCTAGTTGAAGCCCACGGTTTGGGCGCGGAAATCAATCTCTCCACCGCCTCAAGAGTCCATCTTTTGTTAATTACCTAGTTGGGATAGATTAGGATTTCATTTTCCATGTTGGATACTATTTTGTTAAGGATATTATATATAGATTAGGATTGATCTTGATTTAGATTTTTTTATCTCCATTCACGCAAGAACAAGAACAGAGACGTGTTGAGCAGTTTTAATATCATCTTCTTCGCTATTTTCATTGCGTGCTGCTTTATGATTTTTTGGCGTTCGAATTCAATTATGCAATCGAGCTAAGTTCATCCTTATTCCGGGGACAACAAACGAAGCCCTAGCCTAGCTAAACTGTGAGATCTAATTATTATTTTTCTCGTTTAATTAATTTGCATGCACTTGTTATTCTCGGTATTTCGAGTCGTTAATTGTTTCGATATTACTAGGTAGTTGCAAATATTTGGTAATTCGGAATTAATTAGTAGCCAATTAAACCGGCCATCCGTAATTGTGGTTTAAGTTTAATTAGTGGTGGAACGGTTCTTTAGAACCAGGGGAATAACAATCTTAATTCAACGGTCCTATGTCAGAGTCTGTTGGTTATGAATCGGATTTCTCTAGAACTTAAGGTTGTCGGCTCATTAAACTTATAGAGTGTCTCTTACGGTTGTCAGTCGATTAGGGAAATAATTGGTGAAGTGTCTTCCTGATTATTGAAAAACTATGGAGAAATTAGGTCGCGTCAGTAAGTGTCTTCGACGGCTATAACTGATTTGCATGTATTAATTAAATTAATCTTTGCATCGAGGATCGGTTTAAAAAGCTAGGGTGGAGTTAATTGGAATCCGGAATATTTCTTCTAATCTATTAAGTCCGTTCATTCTGTTCACTCGTGTAATTTTCTATTTATTTATTAATTTCGTTTGTTTTATTATGATCACAAAACCCCCTTGAAAGTTTGGTTCTGCAGATTGGAAATTCAAGAGTAATTCTCGCCGGTCCTTTGGGAGACGATCTCGCTCATCGCTGTATTGCGCAGTAAGGGCATACCGACTGCTGTCGGGATATTTATTTTTGATGTAAAACGACGCATCAAATTTTAGTGCCGTTGCTGGAGATCGGTTCTAAAGCAGTAATTACTCTATAATTTTCAGTTTGTTATTTTATTCTGTTTTATCATTTTTATTTTCAGTGCATGACCCGTTCCTCACAAAAAGAAGAGCTATTGTTCAATCTGGAGTCGGAAAGGACATTACACCAGTTGAGGAGGGCTGAAGCTAAAATTAATCACCATGGCAGATAATGCAAATCTCTAGAATCCACCAGCAAATCAGGCCCCTGCTAATGCCAATGCCGCTGAACCTGCTCATCTGATTCGAGAGCTGGGCCGCCATCGGAACAACAGACCCATCTGCATCATGTTACCTACAATTGTAAATAATGCAGAGATACGACCCGGGTTCATACAGGTTCTGCCAAAGTTCAATGATTCACCTGGAGAGAGTGCACACACACATCTGGCAGAATTTGATCTAGTCTGCTCCACATTGCGCCCTCAAGGATTTTCTGCTGACAACCTGTGATTACTGACATTTTCACACACTCTGCAAGGCAGGGCTAGGGAGTGGCTCTTTGATTTACCATCTGGCTCGATCACCTCATGGGAAGAGTTGAAAGAGCAGTTCCTGCGCAAGTTCTTTCCGGAATCCCGAGTTGTGAATCTGAGGATGGCTATTAGCAATATCAAGCAAAAGCAAAATGAAAGCTTGACTGAATACTGGGCGAGATTCCAGCAACTGTGCCGCAAATGTCTGGACCATGGATTCTCTGATTATCAGTTGTTCATCAATTACTTTTACCGTGGCATGTCTTTTTTTGACAGGAAAATTGTAGACGCGGCCAGTGGAGGATCTCTCATCAATAAAACTTTGGATGAGGCAAAACAGCTCATATTTGACATGGTTTCTGGAGGACAGCAGTATGAAGATGAGAATGATGATCGCTACAGACCAGTAAAAGGAATTGATCGGGCTGAGAACTCTGGGGTGAATGACAAGATTGATGCGCTGACTTCTCTAGTTCGAGGCTTGGCTGTGGCGCATACGCAGAATGTTCATTGCGGAGTATGCTCAGAGAATGGGCATTTCACCGATGCTTGTCCTACTTTGCAAGAGTCTCCAACCGAGCACGCCTGTTATGGATCGGGCGATGCACAGCAAGATGCCCTCAGGGAAATAAATTACGATGCCCCACAAGGAGATGCTTTGATATTTCCTCAGGGTGTGGTAGAAGATGTCCTTGTCAAGGTTAATGATTTGATATTTCCTGTTGATTTTTTACATTGTTGATATGGATGACTCTTTTTCTGCACATTGATCATTGATTCTGTTAGGGCGTCCATTCATGAAAACTGCAAGAACTAAGATTGACGTTGATAAAGGCATGCTTAGCTTCAAATTTGATGGGGATGTTGTTACATTTAATATATTTAAAGCTATGAAGCATGTTGAGGATCCTGAGGCTCTTTATATGGTTGATATTGTTGATTCTCTAGTTGACGAGTTTGTTGAGCATAATTTCAGGGATGATAAGTTAGAGCAGGTAATCTTTGGTGGAGTGACTGAAACAACCGCAAATTCAGAAGAAGAAGCAGCAATAAGAGAGATTATACAGCAGCTATATGCCACCAGTGAGTTTCTGGCTAGGAATCTGACAGGCTGTATGCCCATACCGACGAACACGGAGCCGATTCTACCATCTCATGTGAAGGCTCCTGTTCTGGAATTGAAGGTCCTCCTTGAACATCTGAAGTATGCATACCTGGGGGAGCACGATACGCTACCCGTCATCATTAGCAAAGACCTTTCTTCGGGGTTTTGAAGAAACACAAAGGAGTTATAGGCTAGACCTTGGCCGATATCAAGGGGATCAGTCCAGATATTTGTATGCATCGTATCCTCCTTGAAGCTGATCATAAGCCCTCCAGAGATCCACAAAGAAAATTGAATCCTGTGATGAAGAAGGTGGTGTTAAAATTTTTTTTGAAGCTACTCCAGTTGGGGATCATTTACCCAATTTCTTACAGTGTTTAGGTTAGTCCAGTACATGTGGTTTCGAAGAAGTCCAGACTCCAGCTTGTCAAGAATGAGAGCAACGAGTTGCTCCCAATGAGATTGCAAACAGGTTGGCACATGTGCATCGATTTCCAGAAACTGAATGATGCTACACGCAAAGACCACTTCCCACTGCCATTCATTAATGAGATGCTCGAAAGATTAGTGGGAAAATCTTTCTTTTGCTTCCTAGATGGATACTCGGGCTATTTTCAAATTTTTGTAGCCCAGGAAGACCAAGAAAAGACGACTTTCACATGGCCGTTTAGAACGTTTGCTTGCCGAAAAATGCCATTTGGATTATGTAACACCCCTGGAACCTTCCAACGATGTGTAATGAGTATATTTTCCGATTTGATTGAGAGTTGCATCGAGATTTTTATGGATGATTTTACAGTGCATGGGGACTCGTTCGAGCAATGTATGGAGCACCTAGACAAGGTACTTCAAAGATGTGTTGAGACCGACTTGGTGTTGAATTTTGAGAAGTGTCACTTTATGGTGCAGCAAGGCATTGTGTTTGGGCATGTCATCTCTGCGAAAGGGATCGAAGTTGATAGAGCAAAGGTTGATTTGATCGTAAAGCTGTCTTACCCTTCAAATGAGAAAGAAATTCGAGTCTTCTTAGGCCATGCAGGTTTCTACCGGTGCTTCATTCAAGACTTCTCAAAGATAGCTCAACCAATGACCAAATTGCTGCAAAAAGATGCTCCTTTCAATTTTGATGATAAGTGTAAGAAAGCTTTTGATTTGTTGAAGGAAAAACTCACCTCTACGCCCATTATTCAGCCACCTCAGTGGGGCCTACCTTTCGAGCTCATGTGCGATGCAAGCGATTTTGCTGTTGGAGCTGTGCTTGGACAAAAGAATGGAAAACAAAGTCACGTCATTTATTATGCTTCCAAGACTCTTAACCCAGCTCAGTGCAACTATACAACAACAGAAAAGAAACTTTTGGCTGTGGTTTTCGCTTGTAAGAAGTTTAGATCCTATCTTGTTGGATCGAAGGTGGTGGTGTACACAGATCATGCCACTCTGAAGTACTTACTATCCAAGAAGGAATCCAAACCCCGCCTTATCCGATGGGTGCTCTTACTGCAGGAATTTGACTTGGAGATTAAAGACAAGAAGGGAGCTGAAAATTATGTGGCTGATCACTTGAGCAGATTGTTGACGAAGTCCGACGATATGCCTATACCGGACGATTTTCCAAATGAACTTTTACTCGCAGCTGCAGGTATAGCCCCTTGGTATGCTGATTTGGTGAATTTTCTCACCACCGGGATGTTTCCAAAAGGTACAGAAACTGCTAAGAATAACAAGTTGAAAAGCCAAGCTAAATATTACATTTGGGACGACCCCTATTTGTGGAAAACTTATGCTGATCAGGTCATTCAACGATGCATCCTCGATGATGAAATCCATTCCATCCTGCTATTTTGTCATGCCCACGCCTGTGGAGGCCACTTTGGGCTAAAGAGGACAGCTCGTAAGGTTCTCGACTGTGGTTTTTATTGGAAAACTATTTTTAAAGATGCCTACTACTTTTGAAAGAACTGTGATCGTTGCCAACGCCTTGGTAACATTTCTTCAAGGAATGAAATGCCTTAAGTACCTATCCTTGTGTGTGAAATTTTTGACATCTGGGGCATGGACTTCATGGGTCCCTTTCCAAGTTCTTTCGGCAATTCTTACATCCTGTTAGCCGTCGACTATGTTTCCAAGTGGGTCGAGGCCAAAGCTACTCACACCAATGATTCTAAAGTGGTTGCTAAGTTCCTCAAATCTCAGATTTTTCAATGCTTTGGTGTTCCCCGAGCTGTGATTAGTGACCAAGGCACGCATTTTTGTAACCGCACCTTGGAGGCCTTGTTTAAAAAATATGGAGTTCATCATCGAGTTGCCACAACCTACCATCCGTAGTCCAATGGGCAGGCTGAAGTCTCGAATCGGGAGATCAAGAATATTCTGGAAAAGACCATAAGCCCAAACCGCAAGGACTGGAGTCTGCGTCTAGACGACGTCGTATGGGCATACCGCACAATATTTAAAACGCCCATCAGGATGTCACCTTATAGGTTGATCTTTAGGAAGCGATGCCACTTGCCGGTGGAGCTGGAACATCGAGCTTTTTGGGCTGTGAAACAATGCAATTTGAACCCTCAATTGGCAGGCCATGAAAGACGTTATCAACTGCAAGAGCTCGAAGAAATTCAATTGGAGGCCTACGATAGTGCGAGTTGCTAAAAAGACCGCACAAAGTTTTTGCTTGACAAGTACATTCGGAGAAAATATTTTGAAGTCGGCCAAAAAGTATTGCTTTTTAATGCTCTCCTCTGACTCATGCTAGGCAAATTGAAGTCCCGTTGGACGGGACCCTATGAAGTTGTGAGTGTCAGCCCACACAGAGCTATGGAAATTCATAGTCTCGCTACTCAGAAACTGTTAAAGGTTAACAGCCAATTGCTCAAGCCATCTGTGCCGAGCTGGAGCTGTCCACATTTAACAAGGTTGATTTGGCACCCCCGGTTCCCACACCCTGATCATGTTACACACGTCGAGCCTCCAACGTTAACTACAAGTGGTTCTCGGGAGGCAACCCGATTTCTTTTTTTTTCCTTTCTTTTCGTTTTCTCCCTGTTTCTTGTTTTGTTTAGTTAATTTTATTTATTTCGTTCTTTTTTAAAAAAACAAAACAAAACAAAACAAAAGGAAAAAAGGGGGTGGGAGTCGGCTGGACCTTTCTGGCCCAGATCCTAAGTGTGGGGGGTCAACTCTATTTTTTATAAAGCATATGGATTAAATTGCAAATTACTAAAATTCCCCAATTTGGGGATTTCCTTTTAATTTTGCCTTAATCCCCATTCTAATTTCACCCCTTTTTTGCCTTGGTAATTTTTCACAGGCTCATTGATTTTTTTTTTGTTTTTTTTCACTATCACAGTTTCTCGCCGTCTCCAACCACCGCGGCTCTGCTTCTCCGACCGATCAACCACCGCCGGCCATCACCATGGGCAAGAAACGAGCTTCGAAAAAGTCGGCTTTGGCCGCCTCCACTAAGGCTGCTTCAACTTCCACACCTCGAGAGCCATCACCACCGCTTTCGCCGCCACCCTCTACGGTGGCCACTTCTCCACCTTCACCGACGAACTCCACTGCGGATGCCTTTGGAACAGCACCATCGCCGGCGGAACCCTCTCCGACGCCAGCCACTACCACCATTCCTCTAGAAATAAACGCCCTTTCACCGTTCCTTCGCCACTCACGGTGACATTTCGAGAAGGTGGAATCCGCCACCCCGACCGTCAGTAAGCGGTGCCAGACCAAGCCACCCTTCTACGTCGATCTCGATGTCGGCACCTCCGTTTCCCCACCAGCGGAGACCCCTACTCCAACGTCGGAGGTTTCTCCAGCCCCTGCTACTACACCTCCGACGTCATCGCCACTCCAGACTGAGGCCGCCTCCGCTACACCCTCGATGGAGGACGTTGCCACACCACCGGGCTCTTCACCATCTACTCTAGTTACCGCTCCGCCTTCACCGCCTCTGTCGATGACACCACAACCCCCGGTGGAATCGCCACCACCCTCTCTGCAGTCTGAACTGACCCGCCGTCGGACCTGTTCTTAGGCCGCTACGGCTGAACCCTCGCCATCAGCACAGGCACCTGCTCATTCCAGCCGCCACCATTCTACTCCATGCCTGCCATTTCGGCCGGCCACCGAGGTACAATACCGCGCTGATATGAATGTGAATTACATTCTTATCGGCGCGCGTGTATTTGACTGGAACAATATTTCTGTTATAGGGGTCACTGATAGAATTCGTGCACATTTTGATCGAATTGGTTGGTCTCGCATACTAGACGCGTCTGTACCTGTTCATAGAGATCTTTTTCTTGAGTTCTCATCAACTTATGTGTTTGATGCATTGAGGGGGCTCGATGACAATAATTAGGGGTGTGCAAACGGTCGTCCGGTCCAGGACCGAACCGAACTAGATGGACCGAACTGACCGATTTAAGTAATATTTTTGCCCGGACCGGACTGAAATAACATTATGACTGAACCGAGACCGACCGAATTTTCTCGGTCGGTCCGGTCGGTCCAATTGAATTGCTTTATATTTTTTCCCAATTTCTGTTCCCTGTTTTAACTTCAAATATTCCTAAATCATAAACCAATCATATGAACAAAATAAAATACAAACTTAACTATTAATACTTAGTCGATTACAAATTATAAATCATTCGAATTCCAAAACAAACAATCCAAAAATCAAAACAAGTACTCAAGTAGACAACTAAACTTCAACTAGTCATTGTCTCATCGACATCAAGTAAAAACAGATCACAAGTCAGTGAGTTCCAATCAACATTGTGTAATTTGTGTCATTGTGGTTTCATTGGAAAGACTTGCTTCAATATCTTTGATACCTACAAAAAAACATATATATAATTAGATAATTATTATAGATCTTACAATAAGTCAATAATAAAATAGAAGTAAAGAAAATACACACCTTCTTCATGTTGTAGAATACTTTCTAAATCTTCTTCAATTGACTTGGGTTGGTTTGAACCCCTCAACCAATCTTGAGCACATAAGAGAGCTTCTACAATTTTAGGAGTTAAAGAACTCCTAAAAGGATCAAGAACCCTACTTCCAGCGCTAAAAGTGGATTCGGATGCAACTGTAGAGATGGGCATTGACAAAATATCCCAAACAATAAGTGAAAGAATAGGAAATCTCATATGGTTAAGCTTCCACCAATTCAATATGTTGAAATCATTTGTTTCCACATCAAGAGGATCTTCTTTGAGATAGATATCAATCTCATTTTTTCTTGCATCTCCACTTCCACGTCTCATCCTCTTGAACATGTCGCCCATAGTACACACATTGTATAGAGGTCTCCTTTCAGGAGATTGACCTGCTTGGCTTGATGATTCCCTATTCATGCCATCACTTTGAGGTTGATGTACTGCTCTATACTCATCCAATAATTCATCCATGTCACACCTCAAAGCAATTGCTAGCTTTTTACCCTCTTCAAATCCATACTCTTTTTGCAAAACAAACTCAACGAACTCAAGCTTATATCTTGGATCAAGAACAACAGCCATAAAAATAAGCTTGTTCATCTCTTGAAAATTCCCCCAATATTTATCATATTTTAACCTCATTTTTTGCCCCATTAATTTCACATTTTTATCAGTACTACTTACCCAATCCTCCAACAACAACCTCACTGTGCTAATTTCATGATAAAACACATTAGATATGACATGCAAAGAAGCAGAAACTCTTAGTGTGATATCATAAAATACTGATAAAATCTCAGTCATCCTCTTAGCAATTTCCCAATCCACAAATGTAGGCACACCATCAACTAGATCAATCTTAAAGTGAGGATCTTTGATATCATATAGCTCAAATGCCTTTTCAAACTTAAGTGCAATACTCAACATTAAATATGTAGAGTTCTACCTAGTACACACGTCAAGGCACAACATACTCTTACAATCAATCATTTCCTCTTCACAACATAATTTAAATCTAGCCATTCTTGCAGGGGAGTGCCTCACATACCTAATAGCTTCACGAACTCTCTTAATTGATGAATTTATTTCTTTTAAACCATCACCAACAATTAAATCCACAATATGAGCCACACACCTCATATGAAGATAACTCCCCTTCGCCACAGTACAACCCTTAGAAGTCAATCTCATTTTCAAATAGTTAAGACAAGTATCATTAGACTTTGCATTATCTACTATGATTGCAAGCACTTTTGCAATCCTCCATTCACGCAAGCAACTCTCAATCACTCTACCCATTTCCTCACCCTTATGACTATCAACAGTGCAGAAATTGATAATCTTTTTGTTCACTCTCCAATCTTGATAAATATAATGGGCAGTGATACACATATAGTTAAGATTTTGAATGGATGTCCATGTGTCGGTAGTAATGCAAACAATTTGTTTAGACTTCTTGAAAAACTCACGCAACTTCACCTTTTCATCTAGGTATAATTGATAACAATCCCTAGAAACAGACCAATGTGATGGCATCTTAAACTGAGGCTGTAATGCTGCAACAAAGCTAATAAATCCTTTCCCATGCACAAGTCTAAATGAGAGTTCATCCTTAATCATCATTTAAGTCAATTTCAATCTACATGCATCTTGATCAAATTTCCAAGTAATAAGACTACCCGTGGTTTCTACCCTCTCACCTATAGGCTGTAGTGATAAATGAGATTGCTTAGGGTTTTTATTATTTGGATTAAATTTGCAATCTTTCATGTGACACTTCAATCTAGTTGTCCCATTCTTAACTAAATCACAACCATAAGACTTAGGACAATAGTTGCACTTGTCTTTTTGTTCACCATTCACAGTTATTCGAGTGAAGTGATCCCACACCTTAGACCTTGGCTTTATTGGCCCCTTTGCCTTCCTCTTCTTCCCCTTTCCCTTTCCCTTCTTCACACTAGAAATTGATTCATCGCCTGTTGCAGCTGGTGTTGTGTTCTCATTCTCATTTGATGGGGCTTCCTCTTCACTCATGTCATCATTACAATCCAAATCTTCATCTTCGTGAATTTGTTTCCTACAATAAGTAGCAAAGAGAAAAATAATAAGAAAGAGAAAAATCAACAATAAACTAGAAAAATCAACAATAAACTAGAAAAATAAACAAGATAAGAGCAGATGCAAAACTGATCCAAATTAATAGCTTGACTGCACAATAGAACAAGGAAAGAAGTGGGTACAACAGCTCTTGCACTGTCATAATTAAATCAATATTGTTTGGCAATTGGCATGCTAAAAAATTGATTCACAATTACACAGCAAATTAAGAAGGAAAACAGAGTTACACACACATCAAATCATTGATATGATCCAAAAATTGCAGCATAAAATATTTTAGGAAATGGAATCCACCACAAAAAGTAATATAAGACAATAATTCATAACAGAAGCTTATGTCTTCCACTTTTACACTATTGAATGAGTTGCAGACTACATAATTACAAACTAGAAGATGAGAATAAGAGCAAATATAGAAGGCTGCAAACAGTCTAGTATCTAGCAGTGATCTTAAATAGGGTCTAGTTGTCTACAAAATATTAGAAAGACAAAACCAAGCTTTTGTCTGTAGCGAGCATTCCAATCATATAGCTCCTACAAAATATAATGGGTCAAACACCTAAAATGTAACCAAATTATTCTCTCAAAGAATAATGTCTTCTGCTAATTTGTTTGGAAGTTTGTTGAATGATTAAATCTAAATATGCTGAATAATTAAATCTAAATATGTTTGAAGTTTGCCTAATTAAATCTACTAAATCTTGTTGCAGTAAAACACGAAATTATTTACAGAAGTTATTTAATCTATTAAATATTCAATCCTTAATCTACTAAATCAATAATCCAAAAGCTTTGTTATCAACAAAATTGTAATACAAAAGCATTATTCCGTAGAAATCATGATGTTGAAGCTATCAAATCCCTAATCTAATATTCCTTAGAAGTTAGAAATTGTAATACAAAACCAATATCTCTGGACTCTGGACGAATAGATACCTGGGTGAATGGGACGGCTCGGCGAACTGGACTACAGCGGCAGCGGCGATGATGTCTCAGCGGTGGCGATGTAGTGAGTCTCGGTCTCCAGTCGGCGGCTGTCTCAACTCTCAAATCTCGTCTCTCTCTCTCGGCAGTAATGAGTAGGGTTCACCGGTACATAATAAGAATAACTATTAGTCTATTAAATATTAAGTATTAACTAAATAAATATAAGGGTAAATTGGCTTAAAATACACGAACTTTGGGGTCATTTTGGTTTTTCACAAGATTTTAAAAATGTAGTTTCAATAACACGAACTTAACCTCTGTTTGGTTTTTCACATGATTTTCAAATTCCGGCAAGTGAAATCTGATGTGGCAGCCGTAACTGCCACGTGGCAGTCGGAGATGCCACGCGTACATCTACGTGGATATCAAATTGCCTTAAAATACACAAACTTTCGACTGATTTTGGTTTTTCACACAAATTAAAAAATATCAATTTTAGTTTTTTTTTGATTTTTTGTGTAATACCGAAAATTCATCGATTATTACTACAGAGTTGTTCTAGTAGACATTGTGAAATATTTTGAATTTTCTTAGTTGATGCAATATATAAAATTTAGGTTCGAAAAATTAAATAAAATAACTACCGGACCTTTTTAGTTTTCAATTTGAAGAAAAATTTAAATAATATGACTTAAGCTAGTGTAATGGTATACATAATTGAATTCTGAATACAACAATCATCAAGTCATAAAAAGTGGTCAATAACGTATCGTATATGTTGATAAATAATATTACATAATTAATTAATTGAGTTTACAAATAAATTGATCACGTAGTAACTACATATTAATTTTTCATATATGCATAATAGCATCTTCTGATATAATTTGAGATTATCTAACATATAAAGTTATATCAAAATATGCTATTAAACATATACGAAAAACTAATATGTAGTTACTACGTGATCAATTTATTTGTAAACTTAATTAATTAATTGTGTAATATTATTCATCAATATATAAGATATGTCATTGACCACTGATTGGTCCTAAATCCTCTATGTTTTAAAGGTGATTTTTAGTGTATATTGTGCTAGACTAACTACCAATTTGATATATTTTGTGGATAGATTTGTTCCTTGAGTTTGTGCAGGTAGTTAGTCTCAATTAAAGGAAAAGAGGTGCATTTTGCAAAGTTATGGATCGGTGGTAAGGGCATACCAGTGAAACCGAATTTTTGCTGGACCGATCCAGTGGGCCGAGAAGTGTTTTGATGGGTCGAGCCCATGTGTTGAAACCTCCAGCGGGCCCAGCGAGAGTTATCTAACTTTGAAGAGCTGGAGGCAGTTTAAAAGTGTCCAAATACAACAAGGATTCTATTTTGTTAATTACCTAGTTTAGATAAGATTTAATATTGTTTTCCTATTTGGAGTAGAACTCTATTTTGGTAGCTAGATATATTAGGATTTATTCTATTCACGAGGAGACATCATCGTTCCAGTACAGAGCGCAGAGACGCAACATTATTCAGTTTTATTCAATTCATCGTGTTCAACTTTTACAACTCTGCGCGATCATAATGCTACATGAAGTCTAGCTAATCTACGCGCATATCCTAGACGCGAATCAATGAAACTCTAGCGACTAACTGTGAGATCGAACTGCTCAATAATTCTTTTGAATGCATGTGTCTGCTATATCTCGTTTTTATTGTTGTTAATTGTTTCGTGTTTTCTAAGTAGTTGCAAATATTTAGGAACGCGAGATTAATTAGTAGCCAATTAAACCGGCCATAAGTAAACGTGGTTTAAGTTTAATCTGTGGTAAAATGGTTCTTGAAACCAGGGGATTAGCAGTCTAATTTTATCCTTCCTGTGTCAGAGTTGGGTAGATTAGAATCGGGTTTCTCTCGATCATAAGGCTGTCGACTCATTAAAACCATAAGAGTGTCTCTTTACGTTTGTCAGTCAATTAGGGAATTAATCGTTGAAGTGTCTTCCTGGTTAACGATAAAATACGGAGAAATAAGGACGTGTCAGTAAGTGTCTTCGGCGTCCATAACTGGTTGCATAATTTATTTGAATTCATCTTTGCATCTGTGATCGGTTCGTTAGCTAGAGTGGAGTTATTTGCAGTCCGGGATATTGTCTTCATCATTGTCAACTTCGTTTATTGCCTAATTATTTTACTTAATCTAGTTCTTTTATTTTGTTGTTCAAGTCAGTTCATAAATTTCGAATTTCCCTTGTTAAAGTTGGTTATACAGATTGGAAAATAAAAGTGAAACTCGCCGGTCCTTTGGGAGACGATCCTGCTCGCCGCTGTACTCTGCAGTAAGGGCATACCGACAGACCAGTCGGGACATTTTATTTTTGGTGTAAAACGACGCACCAAATTTTGGCGCCGTTGCCGGGGATCGGTTTCAAGTAGTGCTTATTTTTAATTTCCAATTTGTTATTTTACTTTTTTATTTTTCTTTCTTGTTTTTCTTTGGTGCATGACCCGTTCTTCTGCAGAAAAGGATTTGGGATATTATTCGGAGCCAGAGCGGACTTTGCACAAATTGAAGAAAGCTGCAAAGAAGCCTAAGAAGCTGTTTAAATCTGAACAGCAGGGTTCGAGTTCTCAGCAGCGACCCGAAATGGCTGACAACATCGAGGGTCGTGACAACCCGAACAATCAGAATAATGAAGACCCACCCTCAGCTCAAGGGCAGAATCGTGCTCTAGCCAATGTACCAGCAGAGGCACCCGCACCGTTGATTCGAGAGCTTGGTCGCCATCGAAACAATCGACTTATCTGTGTGGTGCTGCCAACCATTGCTCGAAATATAGAGATCAGGCCGGTTTTTATCCAAGTTCTTCCTAAGTTCAGTGATGCACCAGGAGAGAGTGCACACACACACTTGGCCGAGTTTGATTGGGTCTGCTCCACTCTGCGGCCCCAAGGCTTTATTGATGACAATCTGCGCTTGCTTACATTCTCTCATACACTGCAAGGCCGAGCCAGAGAATGGTTATTTGATCTTCCCCCAGCTTCGATTTCCACCTGGGACGAGATGGAGGAGCAATTTTTTCTGAAATTTTTCCCAGAGACTCGAGCAGCAAACCTTCGCATGGCGATATCTAGTATCAAGCAGAAGTAAAACGAGAGTTTGGGAGAATATTGGTCGAGATTTCAGTAATTGTGCCGAAAGTGTCCAGATCATGGATTCACAGAGTTTCAATTATTCATCAGTAATTTCTATCGAGGCATGTCCACTTTCGATAGGAAAATTGTTGACGCTGCCAGTGGAGGTTCGCTTACAAATAAAACTCTTGCCGATGCCAAGCAGCTGATAATGGACATGGTATCTGGTGGGCAACAATATGATGATGAGGATGAAGGTCGCTACAGACCTGTGAAAAACATTGAGAGAGCCGAGTGATCCGATGTGAATGAGAAAATTGAGGCTCTAACTTCTCTCGTTCGTGGATTGGCTGTAGCCCAGACAAAAGGATCTCGTTGTGGTATTTGCACTGAGGTTGGACATTTTACTGATGCATGTCCAATGATGCAAGAGCCCCCACCTGAACAAGCTTGCTATGGATCGGGAGATGCGCAACAAGATGCACACAGGGGAATTTACTATGATAGTTTAGGACGAGGAGATAATTTCCGGAGGAAAAGGAATTATGATCCTTTTTCTAACAGCTATAATCCGGGTTGGAGGGATCATCCCAATTTTCGATGGAAACAGCCTGGAGACCCTCCTGCACAAGGGGATTTTCCCCTGAAGCCTGCGAGAGATGGTCAGTATGCCCATACTGACAAGCATGTTCCCAGTATGAGCGAAATTATGAAGTGCCTAGAGCAAAGCAGTACTTTGGTGAATAATTTGGCACAGAGTCAGAAAGCATTCCAGCAAGAGACTCAAGCGGCTTTAGGTAGCATGGGAACGCAAATTACTCAACTTGCTACACAGATGAATAAGATGCAAGGCAACCCAGGGAAGCTCCCATCTCAGACGGAGCAGAATCCTAGAGGAAACGTCAGTGCAGTAACACTCCGGAGTGGCAAAGAACTTGCAGAAATTGTGCCAAAGAAGACAACCCCGCAGGAAGGGCATACTGCGGAGAATGCAGAAAGGGCCGATGATGAAACTGAGCAGCCTGTTGCTCCAAAAGCCCAAACTGAGGTAAAATATGATCTTAAGGTTTCTAACCCCATTCTGCAGCTCCCTTTCCTTCCAGGTTGATTAAGCACAAGAAAGACGATGAGGAGAAGGAGATTTTCAAATTGTTCAAGAAGGTGGAGATCAATCTTCCACTGATTGATGCCATCAAGCAGGTGCCTAGATATGCTAAGTTTTTGAAGGAATTGTTCTCTAAGAAGATCAGGTATGGGAAAGATGCTAGGATCAAAGTTGGTGAAAATGTGTCTGCAGTCATTCAATGCAAATTATCTCAAAAGTGCCGTGACCCAGGTATGTTCACCATTCCTTGCATCATTGGAAGTAAGAAAGTGGAAAAGGTAATGCTTGATTTAGGTGCCTCTAAAAATGTTATGCCTCTTTCCATGTATAAAGACTTACAGTTAGGCCCCATGAAGGAAACCCGAGTTGTGATACAGTTAGCCGATAGGTCTAATACTTATCCACAAGGTGTTGTAGAGGATGTTCTTGTCAAGGTCAATGATTTAATTTTTCCTGTGGATTTTTATATTGTTAACATGAACGATTCATACTCTGCTCACCGATCTTTGATTCTTTTGGGTCGGCCGTTCATGAAAACTGCACGAACTAAAATTGATGTAGATAAAGGCATGTTGAGTTTTGAGTTTGATGGTGACATAGTTACTTTTAATATCTTTGAAGCAATGAAACATGTTGAGGATCCAGAGGCTATCTATATGGTCGATATTATTGATACTGTAGTTGATGAGTTTTTTAAGCATAATTTCAGGGAAGATAAGCTTGAACAGGTACTGTTTGGAGGAATGACTGGAGCAACTGCAGATTTTGCAGAAGAAGAAGCGATTCGAGAAATTATCCAGCAGTTGTGTGCCACCGAGGAGTTCCAGCCGAGAAACATGTCAGGCCGTATGCCCTTACTAGTGGATACAGAGCCGATATTGCCTTCCCACGTGAAAGCCCCAGTTCTGGAATTGAAGGTTCTGCCTGAACATCTCAAGTATGCGTACTTGGGAGAGGAGAACACGCTGCCGGTCATCATCAGTAAGGACCTCACAACCGATCAAGAGCTCCGATTGGTCACCATCTTGAAAAAGCACCAAGGAGCTATCGGTTGGACTTTGGTGGACATAAAGGGGATTAGTCCAGACATTTGCATGCACCGCATTCTGCTTGAGCCTGACCACAAACCATCAAGAGATCTACAGCGGAAGCTCAATCCAGTCATGAAAGAGGTTGTTTTAAAGGAGATTCTGAAGCTATTGAAATTGGGAATCATTTACCCAATTTCTGATAGTGTATGGGTGAGCCCAGTACACGTCGTCCCCAAGAAGTCAGGGTTCCAGTTGGTTAAGAATGACAACAATGAGTTGATTCCGATGAGGCTACAGACTGGTTGGCGCATGTGCATCGACTTTCGCAAGTTGAACGATGCTACACGCAAGGACCACTTCCCCTTGCCATTTATCGATGAGATGCTCGAGCGACTAGCTGGGAAATCATACTTCTGCTTCCTGGATGGGTACTCTGGCTACTTTCAGATTCATGTAGCCCAAGAAGACCAAGAAAAGACGACTTTTACCTGTCCCTTTGGAACGTTTGCCTGTCGCAAGATGCCATTCGGATTGTGTAATGCTCCCGGCACCTTCCAACGGTGCATGATGAGCATTTTTTCCGACTTGATCGAGAGCTGCATCGAGATTTTTATGGATGATTTTACAGTTCATGGAGATTCTTTCGAGCAATGCATCGAGCACCTGGATAAGGTCCTTCAAAGGTGTGTCGAGACTGATTTGGTGTTGAATTTCAAGAAATGTCATTTTATGGTGCAACAAGGCATCGTGCTTGGCCATGTCATTTCTGCAAAGGGAATCGAAGTCGATCGAGCAAAAGTTGATTTAATCATGAAGCTTCCTTACCCTTCTAATGAGAAAGAGATACGTGCTTTTCTAGGGCATGCCGGATTCTACCGGCGCTTCATTCAAGACTTCTCAAAAATCGCCCAGCCGATGACCAAGTTGCTATAAAAGGATGCTCCGTTCCTGTTTGATGATAAATCCAAGGAGGCGTTTGATCTGCTAAAGCACTCACTCACTTCTGCCCCAGTGATTCAACCACCAAAGTGGGGCCTCCCTTTTGAGATCATGTGTGATGCAAGCGACTATGCTGTTGGAGTTGTTCTCGAACAAAAAGTGAAGAAGCTTAGTCACGTCATTTACTGTGCTTCGAAGACACTTAATCCCGCTCAATGTAATTACACTACAACCGAGAAGGAGTTACTCGCTGTGGTTTTTGCTTGTGAAAAGTTTCGATCTTATCTCATTGGATCGAAGGTTGTAGTGTATACGGACCATGCTGCTTTGAAGTATCTACTTTCCAAGAAGGAGTCCAAGCCTCGCCTAATTCGCTGGATACTGCTACTACAAGAATTTGATCTGGAAATTAAAGATAAGAAATGTGCTGAAAACAATGTTGCTGATCATCTGAGCAGACTGCTGATACCATCCGACGGTATGCCCATACCGGACGATTTCCCAGACGAGCTCTTACTGGCTGCAGCCAGTACAGTTCCTTGGTATGCGGATTTAGTTAATTTTCTCACCACTGGAATGTTCCCCAAGGGAACCGAGACAGCCAAGAAGAATAAACTGAAGAGCCAAGCTAAGTACTTCATCTGGGACGATCCTTATTTGTGGAAGACTTGCTCTGACCAAGTCATTCGACGTTGTATTCCGGATGGAGAGATTCCGCCCGTTTTGGAATTTTGTCATGCTCATGCTTGTGGGGGACACTTCGGTCCTCGGAGAACAGCTCGCAAGATTCTCGACTGTGGCTTCTATTGGGAAACACTTTTCAAAGATGCCTATTCTTTTTGCAAGAATTGTGATCGATGCCAACGACTTGGCAATATTTCTGCTCGAGATGAAATGCCTCAGATGCCGATTTTGGTGTGTGAAATCTTCGATGTGTGGGGTATGGATTTTATGGGGCCGTTTCCAAGCTCGTTTGGAAATTCATATATTCTTCTTGCTGTGGACTACGTCTCTAAATGGGTTGAAGTGAAGGCTACACCGGCAAATGACTCCAAGGTCGTAGCAAAGTTTCTGAAAACACACATCTTCCAACGATTTGGTATTCCTCGAGCTATAATCAGTGACCAAGGTACACACTTCTGCAATCGAACCTTGGACGCCCTTTTCAAGAAATATGGAGTTCATCATCGTGTTTCAACAGCCTACCATCCTCAGTCCAACGGCCAGGCCGAAGTCTCTGACCGAGAGATCAAGAATATTCTGGAGAAGACTGTGAGTCCAAACCGGAAAGACTGGAGTCTGCGCTTGGACGACGCAGTATGGGCATACCGCACAGCATACAAGTCGCCTATTGGTATGTCACCATACAGATTGATTTTTGGCAAGCAGTGCCATCTTCCTGTGGAGCTCGAACATCGAGCTTTCTGGGCTATTAAGCAATGTTGCATGGATCCGAAGTTAGCTGGGCTCGAAAGGAAATATCAATTGCAAGAATTGGAAGAAATTCGGTTGGAAGCTTATGATTCTGCTCGTTCTTACAAAGAGCGCACTAAATTCTTACATGATAAGCATATTCGGAGAAAAAGTTTTGAAGTTGGCCAAAAAGTACTCCTGTTTAATGCTCGTCTCCGACTCATGCCGGGCAAGTTAAAGTCTCGCTGGACTGGCCCCTATGAAGTGGTTCATGTTAGCCCGTATGGTGCTGTCAAGATTCAAAGCTTATCCATGGATCGCCCTCTTACAGTTAATGGCCAATTATTAAAACCATATCTTGCTGGATTGGCATCGTAGTAGTTTGACGGGGTCGAGTTGGTCACCCCGAACTTATCACAGTGATTCAACTTCACTTGCGTCGAGCCCACGACGTTAAATAACGACGATTCTCGGGAGACACCCCGATTTTCTTGTTTTATTTTGCTTTTTTTAGTTATTTGACTTCTGTTTTCTTTTCCTTTCGGTTATAAAAAAAAACCATAAAAAAAAAACATAAACTTTTGATGAGGTGTGTGTTGGGGTCGAGTTTCCCTAAGTATAGTGACATCTTGCTGCTTTAAGGGTTTTTGTATTAAGCTTGAAGTAAGGAGGGGGGTTTTTGGGCAATTTAGTACAGAGAAGGACTTCCTTGCAATATACCCTAATTTAATTTGGGGATTTCCTTTTACACTTAGCCCTAATCTATTTTACTCTAATCCTCAATTTACATTTCTTACTCTCTCTTTTTCAAGTTTTTACAGCCCCTTCTCCTCCCGCGCTAAATTCCGCCATGGCCAGAAACAAAGGCAAGAAACCCGCCGCCTCGCCTCCGCCACCGCGGACTCGCGGCCAAGCAAGAGCCACCACACCACTACCTCGCACCCTTGTTGACGAGCCGACACCCTCCCCCTCCCCAACTAGGCCACCATCGCCTACTCCTACTCCGGCACACTCGCCGACCCCGTCGTCCGAACCAGAGCCATCCTTTTCGCCGAGAGTTCGCTCGAAGTCTACTGCTGGAGGCTTTAAGAAACGGAAAGCCCCCACTGCTTCCGACGGAAACTCCAAGAAACGCCGCGCTCCAACACCACACCCGCGGACTGTCACTCCGCCACCGTCTCCACCGAACTCCCAACTCACCGCGTCGTCTGCCCCGACGAAGTCACCGCCGCCATCCGCTGATCCGTTTTCTTCTCGCCGCGCCCGTGGTCGCCGGTCTCGCTTCCGCTCGGATGCCGACATCGAGCGACGTTTCCAGAAGTTCACCACCCGGACGCTCCTTGGACCGCGACTCTTTGATTGGGAGAGTATTGCTTCTCTCGAGGTAAATTCCTCTATCCGTGAATATTTCAAGGGAATCGGTTGGGAACCCTTTTTGGACACGGATCGTTCTGTTTTCGATATGTTAACTGTTGAATTTCTGGCTTCTTTTGTGTTCACATCTTCGAGTTCTTTATCGGATTCACATGCTATTCTATTTCGTATGGGTGGTCGTGATTTTAACTATTCTGTGAATGAATTGAATGTTCTCCTTGGTTTTGAGTCGGGTGAGTCCTTAAGTGGTGTTGATTATGATTGTGCTTGGTGTGATGCCCCTGTGGAGACTGAGTCTGCGTTGACTGCACAGTGGCGTGCATTATCGATTGAGAGTCAGTATGTGCAAAGATTGGCTAAAAACGTATCTATCCGTGATGATGCTATGCGTCTTTGTCATAGGTTCTTGGTTATCAACTTCTTTGGTCGCATTGATATGCTCACTGTAGTCACCCAACACGAGGTCTTTTTGCTCACTTGCATGCTAAAGAAAGAAAAGGTGAACTTTGGTTTTTGATTGGCTTCCCAGTTTGCCTTTATTGCTTCTCGGCCGAAAGACAAGGTGCCATTGGGTCATTTTATCACACTCTTAGCCGAGCGTCTTCATGTTCCTTTCGATGGATATGCCACTATTCCTCGCACTTTGGTTACTATGACTGAGTTGAACAAGATGCGTTTGTTATTGGTTAATGCCTCAGGGCACTTTCAGTTTGCTCCACCGGGTGCTCTTGCCCCAAGTGCTTCTTCTGCAGGTTTTGACCCCACCGCTCTCCTCACCGCCTTCGAGGCCCTCCTCCAGCAGCTCCAGCGCAGCCTGGCGGATATTGATACACGGATTGCGGCCCTGGAGCAGGCAGTCCGGAACCTGGAGCCCCGTCCTTGAGATTTGAGATTTTGGTCCACTCTTCTACCCCTACTTTGTTTTTTGTTGTGTGCTTGATTTTCAGTTTATGTCTGCTTTCATTTCTTTTTGTTTTTCTTCTGTGTTTTGACCTGTGAGGACACGGTCATCTTCTAAGTGTGGGGTGGGGAAAACCAAGAATCCCCATCCTTGGTTTATGATTGTGTAGTGTTTTCATGATTTTGCTGTGTGTGTATTTTTTATTTATTTTTTTTTTTGAAGTTTTTTTTTTTTTTTGCAAATATGACTGTTTGACACTAGAGATAGAAGGAGTATGGGCTGTTATGAGGATTGATGGATTGGTTGTGTTGTTGTTTTGTGGAATACTATATGCTGTATGTGCATGATTTCGAGGATGATGGAATGTGCAGTTTGATCACATTTTCTATGCCACATATATGCGAGTTTTGAGCCTGAGCAATAACATTTTACCTTAAGGAGGCTCATTTTCTTTGTTTGAGAGTGTCAGATTGTGGTGTTGGATATTTTGAATTGACTAATTGCCACGGTTGCCTATCTTTGAATTGTGTTTGAAATATGATAAAGGCATTTAGGTTTAACCCCATTTTTCCCTAAACTAACCCACCTGTGCAATTCCCCCTAGTGAACCCATTTGAGCCATTCTACCTTCATTTCTTTTTGTGCAAACCAAGAAACACTCAACCATACTCATTTCATTCTACGAACCAGTTTTGCGCACCTAAGGGAAACATGTAAGTGTCATCTGTTGAAGCTGTACGAAGCATTTGTTCAGTGCATGAAGGAAGAATTAAAACCTTTGTCCTGTTTTCGATTGAAAAGAAAAAAAAAGAAGAGAAAACGAAGCAAAGTTTCAGAATAAAAAAAATAAAAAAATTGTAGGACAGGAGGGGGAAGAAAAGAAAAGAAGAAACAAGCAGATGTGTTGATGAAACCTGAGCACCAGTTTTGAACAATTTTTTTAACAATTGCAGCTAGCTATGAAGCGAAAGCACTCGCATGATTTCCCTCATTTTGCCTACTTAAGCCATAATTATCCTACCTTTCACCCTAGCCCCGTTACAACCCTGAATAAAAGACCTTTTGATTCACCCATGGTTTGAGTGATAAATGCAACTGTGACAAGAAAGGCAATTCTATGATTGAAAGCACACAATCTTTACTGAGAGAATTTTTCCTATTCCCATTTGTTTTCGAGTGAATTTGAGTGACCTTCAGTGAGACTGGATTGAAATGCACTTTCTTAACTCGAATGATGAATACATGCATGATTATGAAGCAAAATAGGTTGTGATCTGTGGAATGGAACATGACAGCCTTTACTCACTTTTACGCTCGAGATTGAACAGTCAATATTTGCAAGTTTTTATGTTTTCGAAAGTTGTGTGTTTGAGTTGTTTTTGCATGTGCTTGAGGACGAGCAATGTTCAAGTGTGGGGTAGTTTGATTGGTCCTAAATCCTCTATGTTTTAAGGGTGATTTTTAGTGTATATTGTGCTAGACTAACTACCAATTGGATATATTTTGTGGATAGATTTGTTCCTTGAGTTTGTGCAGGTAGTTAGTCTCAATTAAAGGAAAAGAGGTGCATTTTGCAAAGTTATGGATCGGTGGTAAGGGCATACCAGTGAAACCGAATTTTTGCTGGACCGATCCAGTGGGCCGAGAAGTCTTTTGATGGGTTGAGCCCATGTGTTGAAACCTCCAGCGGGCCCAGCGAGAGTTATCAAACTTTGAAGAGCTGGAGGGGGTTTAAAAGTGTCCAAATACAACAAGGATTCTATTTTGTTAATTACCTAGTTTAGATAAGATTTAATATTGTTTTCCTATTTGGAGTAGAACTCTATTTTGGTAGCTAGATATATTAGGATTTATTCTATTCACGAGGAGACATCATCGTTCCAGTACAGAGCGCAGAGACGCAACATTATTCAGTTTTATTCAATTCATCGTGTTCAACTTTTACAACTCTGCGCGATCATACTGCTACATGAAGTCTAGCTAATCTACGCGCATATCCCAGACGCGAATCAACGAAACTCTAGCGACTAACTGTGAGATCGAACTGCTCAATAATTCTTTTGAATGCATGTGTCTGCTATATCTCGTTTTTATTGTTGTTAATTGTTTCGTGTTTTCTAAGTAGTTGCAAATATTTAGGAACGCGAGATTAATTAGTAGCCAATTAAACCGGCCATAAGTAAACGTGGTTTAAGTTTAATCTGTGGTAAAACGGTTCTTGAAACCAGGGGATTAGCAGTCTAATTTTATCCTTCCTGTGTCAGAGTTGGGTAGATTAGAATCGGGTTTCTCTCGATCACAAGGCTGTCGACTCATTAAAACCATAAGAGTGTCTCTTTACGTTTGTCAGTCGATTAGAGAATTAATCGGTGAAGTATCTTCCTGGTTAATGATAAAATACGGAGAAATAAGGACGTGTCAGTAAGTGTCTTCGGCGTCCATAACTGGTTGCATAATTTATTTGAATTCATCTTTGCATCTGTGATCGGTTCGTTAGCTAGAGTGGAGTTATTTGCAGTCCGGGATATTGTCTTCATCATTGTCAACTTCATTTATTGCCTAATTATTTTACTTAATCTAGTTCTTTTATTTTGCTGTTCAAGTCAGTTCATAAATTTCAAATTTCCCTTGTTAAAGTTGGTTATACAGATTGGAAAATAAAAGTGAAACTCGCCGGTCCTTTGGGAGATGATCCTGCTCGCCGCTGTACTCTACAGTAAGGGCATACCGACAGACCAGTCGGGACATTTTATTTTTGGTGTAAAACGACGCACCAACCACTTTTTATGATTTGATGGTTGTTGTATTCAGAATTCAGTTATATATACCATTACACTAGCTTAAGTCATATTTTTTAAATTTTTCTTTAAATAGAGAACTAAAAAGGTCCGATAGTTATTTTATTTAATTTTTTCGAACCTAAATTTTATATATTGAATCAACTAAGAAAAATCAAAATATTTCACAATGTCTACTACGACAACTCTATAGTAATAATCGATGAATTTGCCATATTACACAAAAAAGCAAAAAAAAAAATTTGATATTTTTTAATTTGTGTGAAAAACCAAAATCAGTCGAAAGTTTGTGTATTTTAAGGCAATTTGATATCCACGTAGATGTACACGTGGCATCTCCGACTGCCACGTGGCAGTTCCGGCTGCCGCGTCAGATTCAACTTGCCGGAATTTAAAAATCATGTGAAAAATCAAAAAGAGGTTAAGTTCGTGTTATTGAAACTATGTTTTTCAAATCGTGTGAAAACCAAAATGACCCCAAAGTTCGTGTATTTTAAGCCAATTTACCCTAAATATAAAATACTAAAAATCTAAAAGAGATGTATAGCTTATGTTCAGTCTATCGGTTTTATCGGTCCTAAAATCCCTAAGACCGAAACCGACCGAAATTAGCTTTGGTCTCAATTCATAGGACCGAAACCGAATTACACAGAGTGAAAACAGACCGAAATTAGCTTTTTTCGGTCGGTCCAGTTCGGTCCATTCGGTCGGTTCGGTTTTTGCACACCCCTAACAATAATGCTGCGCTTTTCTCTTTGCGAGGTCGTCAGTTTGACATGTCTATTAATGCTCTGAACATTGTATTGGGATTTGAGAGTGATGAGTCGATCTATGATGCCTTGTATGAGTCCTCTTTCTGTGATGTTCCCATGGCTTTCTCTACCCGTGCTTCTGAGCGCTGGAGCTTGTTATCTATAGATTCTGCTTTTATTGCTCGCTCATCTAGGAGTGCTCACATTCATGACGATGCTTTACGTCTATGTCATAGATTCATTGCATCTAACTTGTATGGCAGATTAGATATGATGAATGTAGTCACATTACAGGAGCTCTTTATTCTTGATTGCATGATTTCTGGTGACAAGCTTAACTTTAGGTTTTGGTTGGCCCTGCAGTGGCAATACAACGCCAACCACTTTCTGTGTAGAGCTTCTTTGGGCTGCTTTGTTACTTTAGTTGCTCAGCATTTGCACATTCCTCTTGGTGGTCCTGATCCGTTGCCTGCTATTCTATTTACTGTTGATGATTTTGCAGCCATGAGGCTTATTTGTGTTGATGCCCAAGGGCAGTACCAGCTCACCTGACCGGGCGTATAAAGCCCGAGTCATCTTACTAGTGCATGTACCCCTTCTTCGTCTGCCGCACCTGCTGCCCCCGCTTCTCTCCTACGTAAGATTGAAGCTTTATTCACTGCAGCCACACGGGGCCTAGAGGATCACCTTGGGCATAGATTGGATGCGACTGATGAGCGTCTCATTGCTCTAGAGTAGGCCCTTCGCCATCTAGCTGATTGAGAGTTTGCCTTCTCTTCCCCCTTATTGTTGTTTTCTGTCTTCTATTTTAGTTTTGTTTAGTGTGTTGTTTGGTTTCTGTTTTTGTTGATTTCTCCTTTCCCTACATGGTGAGGACACTGTGGTGCTTAAGTGTGGGGGGGGAGGTTGCTAGTTTTTAGAGTCGTTTCATGTTGAAACCAAACCAAACAAAAAAAAAACTTTCTGCTACCTTTCGGTTATGTTTGCATTTTGGACAAGTGTTGGCTGCCAAGATTTGATGAGTATGATGAGGAGGGGTTGTGACTTGGTTTTGATTGGATTGTTGGTTGTTGTATTGTGATTGGGATATGCCATGCTTTGATGATTTCTTGAACGATGAATTGTGCCTTTGATCACATTTTCTTGAGCTTATAAATGTAAGGTTTTGAGATTATGAGCATGACTTATCTCTAGAGAGCTCACCTTTCTTTGATGAGTGTGTCGGGTTATGTTGCTTGATACTTGATTTGCTTTTTTGCCATGATTTTGCTTCTTTTGAGTTTCAAGCATGAAAATGATTAAGACATTTAGGATTTACCCAAGCTTTGGCCTGAAGAAAACTTCCATACCCTCAACTGATAATTAGTGAGCCTGTTTGAGCTTTAAATTCCAATTTTTTTTTATTTCAGCCATTATACACTTAGCCATAGCCTTTATTTTTGGCCTGCTTTTGACCTTGAAAATATGCAAGTAATTTCATAACTGTTTGAGCTGCACTGATAAGAGAGGTGATGATGGAAGATTAGAAGGGAAATTCTATGCTCCTGTCCTACAAAAGAAAAGAAAAAAATATATAAACAAAAGAGAAAAGAAAAAAAAGAGAAGCAAAGCTTCAGAAAAAAAAGAAGAAAGAAAAGAGTAGGACACAGAGGGGGTGAAAGAAATAGAACTTAATGAAAATATGCCCTGTGTTGATCTGTTTTAAGAGAACCAGCCTTGAGTTGTAATTGTTAGGTATTTGCAGCTGTGTTTGAGATCTGTACCTTGAAATACTTGCATATTCTCATTTTATTAAGCCGCTTCATCCAAAAGGTATCCTACCTCTAAACCCGAGCCCTGTTACAACCTTTGGAGAAAGACCTTTTGATTCATGTTTGATCTTAATTGTTGGTTATTTTTTCAGTGACATATGAGCAAATCTATGTTGAGAGTAACAAATCACGACTTGTGTGAATTTCCGTGTATCCTTACTTTTGTTGAGAGATCTAGAGTGAACCCTGGTGAGGCTAGATCACTGTGCACAATTTTGACTTGAATGAAAATCATTGGTATATTTCTTGAAATAAGACATGTTGGTGGTTTGTGGTTTGATGAGTTATAATCCCTACTCCGAGTACTTTTCGGTTCGAGTCAGCTACACTTGCTCTGTGTTTCTTTTATTTGGAGTCTGTGTTTTGTTTAGATATGCTCGAGGATGAGCATGGTTTAAGTGTGGGGGGATTTGATCGGACTATTTCTACCTAGTTATTTTGGGCCAATTTGGTGCGATTTATCAGTGTTGATTGCCTTGTAATGATACCTTTTTAGAAGAATGTTGTGTTTTGAGTATATTACAGGGAATTAACACAAAGTTGGAGAAATTGGCATGTTTTTTATGAAAGAACAAACTGAGCAAGGAAAGCTGATATGAAAGCTCGAGAGGACCATGTCGTATGGGCATACTGTATTAAAGATGGGCCGAGAACTCGGAAGCTGGACCTGGGCGTGTGTGTTTGGGCTTACACACGGATCTAGTTGAAGCCCACGGCCTGGGCGCGGAAATCAATCTCTCCACCGCCTCAAGAGTCCATCTTTTGTTAATTACCTAGTTGGGATAGATTGGGATTTTATTTTCCATGTTGGATACTATTTTATTAAGGATATTATATATAGATTAGGATTGATCTTGATTTAGATTTTTTTATCTCTATTCACGCAATAACAAAAACATAGACGTGTTGAGCAGTTTTAATATAATTTTCTTTGCTATTTTCATCGCGTGCTGCTTTATGATTTTTTGGCGTTCGAATTCAATCGAGCTAAGTTCATCCTTATTTCGGGGACAACTAACGAAGCCCTAGCCTAGCTAAACTGTGAGATCTAATTATTTTTTTTTCTCGTTTAATTAATTTGCATACACTTGTTATTCTCGGTATTTCGAGTCGTTAATTGTTTCAATATTACTAGGTAGTTGCAAATATTTGGTAATTCAGAATTAATTAGTAGCTAATTAAACCGGTCATCCGTAATTGTGGTTTAAGTTTAATTAGTGGTGAAACGGTTCTTCAGAACCAAGGGAATAACAATCTTAATTCAACGGTCCTGCGTCAGAGTTTGTTGGTTATGAATCGAGTTTCTCTAGAACTTAAGGTTGTCGGCTCATTAAACCTATAGAGTGTCTCTTACGGTTGTCAGTCGATTATGGAAATAATTGGTGGAGTGTCTTCCTGATTATTGAAAAACTACGGAGAAATTAGGTCGCGTCAGTAAGTGTCTTCAGCGGCTATAACTGATTTGCATGTATTAATTAAATTAATCTTTGCATCGAGGATCGGTTTAGAAAGCTAGGGTGGAGTTAATTGGAATCCGAAATATTTCTTCTAATCTGTTAAATCCATTCATTATGTTCACTCGTGTATTTTTCTATTTATTTATTAATTTCATTTGTTTTATTATGATCACAAAACCCCCTTGAAAGTTTGGTTCTGTAGATTGGAAATTCAAGAGTAATTCTCGCCGGTCCTTTGGGAGACGATCTCGCTCATCACTGTACTGTGCAGTAAGGGCATACCGACTGCTGTCGGAATATTTATTTTAGGTGTAAAACGACGCATCACTCATGTTTCCCTTTATTTGATCGTCCAATTATTTTATTATGTGCATTTATTTGTGTTATTTTATTTATTTCAATTTTACCTGCTTATTTAGTGTCTAGATATTAATTAGGTAGTTGTGTTTAAGAACGTGAAGAACGTGAAAATAGCAGTCCTTGAGGGATACGATACTCTTGCTCACCTAAGTATTACAATAACGCTGTGCACATACAGTTCACTTTTTTGTTAATAAATAGTGTGCCAGTAGTTTGTAGCCTACCCTACATCTAGATAATGTTTGGGAATACAACAAAAGATCGAGAAGTAGAATATTGGAACTATAAGATTCGAGCATAAGCAAGAGTAAATCGCCGATCTTCATATTCTCCATCAACAACGAGATTAGATCTTTAATCCGGTGATCAACCCGACAACATATGTGAATGTTTTTTCGACAATTACTATATTCTGCATTAATAGTTTCGAATTTGATCTTGCATGCTAATTCAACATATGATAATTAATATCATATATAAAATTATGATTTACATGAGCATAGAATTAATGACATTCAAATAGATCATGCAACGGGTTAATTCTAAAAACCCTAACAATTGGTATCAGAGCCATGTTTTGGCTCTGCTAGAGAATTAATTCTATGATTAATTCGAGTTGTATGTTTAAATATGTAGATAAATTTTAGGTTTTAAAAATTTCAGATTTATTAGTTCATGTAGTTCAAATTTTTTGAATAAAAAATTGGAGATGAATTTTGATCTTGATAGAAAATTCCCAATTTTTTGTTCTGTGGAATTTTCAAAAATAAGGATTTAATTTGGAAAGGATTTTTGATGATGATCAAAATTTTCAGATTTAATCCTTATGTATTTTTAAAATTGGGATTAAAAAATTTGAAGGGATTTTCGAAAAATCCTAATTTTTTTATCCATATTATTTTTCAAAAATTTAAGTATTAAATTTGGAAAGGATTTTTAACATGTATCAAAATTTCATGATTTAATTCTAATGGGGATCGAAAATTATGGGGATTAGAATTGGAGGAGGTAATTTTTGATGTATATCAAAAGTTACCAAATTATAATCCAAGTAGATTTTAAAATAGAATTATAAATTTAGAAAGTGTTTGAAGTGGATCAAAATTTTCAGATTTATTATTTGTGTAATTTTCGAAACCTAGGTATTTAATTTGGAAATGCTTTTTGAATAAATTCAAAATTTTCAGATTTATATTTCCTAGTAATTTTTGACATCTATATAATTAATTTGGAAATGATTTTTGATTAATATAAAAAAATTTAGATTTAATTATTATGGGATTTTTGAAATTTTTAGGATTTTACTTGGAGGATTTTTTATTAATGTTAAAAAAATCAGATTTAATTTTTGGGTAAATTTCAAAAATTTATTATTTAATTTGGAAAGGATTTTTTATGTATATATAAATTTTCAAATTTAATTACTAAGGCATGTTCAAAAATTTTAAGATTTAATTTGGAGGAATTTTCCATTTATTTTGAAAATTTCCAGATTTAATCTTTGGGATTATTTCCGAATGTATAAGATTTAATTTGGTAGAATATTTTAATGAATTTTCAAATTTACAAATTTAATCTTATGGTATTTTTGAAAATTTTAATCTAATTATGGATAATTTTCGAAATGATCATGTATATATATATATATATATATCATATGCAATTTTATGTTTATTATTTAATTTGGTAGTTGTTGTATGTAGACAGTTTTTGTTAGCAGGTGATACCAACTATCATCATATTTAATTATGTGATGTGATGATTTAATTTTATGTTGAATGTATGGTTTAATGTTGATGGTCGTATGCCGGTTTGGCTATAAGGTTTTTATCCATGAGAAAATCCATGGATTGTATTACCATTTTATTTTATTACGTTGGTTTAATGTAATAGGGAAAATAAAATGTTAGAGTATTTAGATGTCGACTTTCGAAAATCATCATGTTCTTGAGTTGTATTTTTAATTCATTTATTATTCTAGATATATTAAGATTTTTCATAATTAAAATCTTTATCATATGAAAATTGAATATTTAAGATAATGATTATTTTATCCTAGTGTTTTAGATAAGATAATTGATGTCTTTTGATTTATTCAAATATGATAAGATAAGATTTAAATTTGGAATAGAAATCCTTATAAAATTAGATAAGGATATGAATTCTACCTAAGGAAGGAGAATGAAGCAGTCCCCAATCAAGGATGGATGAGATGACCGGGCTCAATCAAAATCCTAGACAGTGCTAAGATTCTGATGAAATTGAGTGGTGGTCGGCGGCAACTTGTCCTGTTATCCGGAGCTGGTTTTCCTATTTTATCTCATAAATATAACATGAGAAATATGTCATGATAGTTGGTTTAATTATTGTGGTTATTATGTTGTTGTTTACATGTCGTTGATGTTTATCATTTTATGTGATGATTTTGCATGCTAATGAGATAAAATGAATAGCTCAAGTATAAATAACTAAGTGGAAGAGATACATATTAAATTATGTAGAATTCTCAAATGATCTCTCTTAATCTTGTTTAATTGAGAAGTCATGGGCATGCACGTTGACATTAGAGTCTCCCTATCGGATGTGTCATATCACTAGAATATCTAGAAGTTAAACTTCTCAATAGATAAATGTAGGACACTGTAAGAATAAATTGACCCCCCCCATCTGAAGCAATCTATTCGAACCAGTATGCCTTATGGTGAAGATGATGGTGTTCACACTTAGGTGTAATTTATTAATAAATGTTCACACTATCGTGCTTATTAATTAAATGATTACATGACTGGGAAGATTTCCAACTATTGATTCACTTGTCAAAATGAAACTTGTGTGGAGGTAAGTTAAAGGCTAATAACCTGTTTAAAAATGAATTCCATAAATGTCAACACTATCATGACTTATGGGAAACATTCTTAAAATGTTGGTGGAGTAATTCATATATTGTTTTGAGGTATCAGTGTGAAATCACATAAACTGTGTGGAGATCATCATGTGCATTATCATGTTCACGAACATTGTGAGCAATATACACAACTAGATTGATGAAAAATAATGCAGTAAAGAACACAAGGATGATAATCCTGTTCGATCAACTAATCTACGTCAGGAGGACTTCTCAAGTTTGTAAGAAACAATTAACTACTATGCTGTATGGTTACAAAGGCTTTTACACGATGACCTCCCGTCACTCGACCCATTTTCCTACCCACTACAATCTCTTTCGCTAGATTGAATTATGAGATCCCCTCACAACCCAGACCATCTCTAGTTTCTACATGAAATCTCTCCCGAGACTCCTTTAAAAGTGTATGAAGGAATTTCAAACATATTCAAACTCGGGTTTAATCGAACATATTCGCAGACAAGTTCATGCAATATTATAAATATTTCTAACGAGTAAATTAAATAAGCTATTTTTTTTTTCGAGTTCGAGTTTGAACATGTAAATTAAACGAGTTTTTTTTTCTCGAACATTCGACCTTGAGCTAGATTAGTAAATTTTTGAACATTTCATGAGGTGAGTTAGAGCCGAATTCGAGCATGATAAATATTTATCGAACCTAACTCGAATAAATAAGAGGAAAAAAGCTCAAATCGAGCTCAAACTTGAATATTCCTTAATGAGTTGAATTTGAATATCAAGATTTTCGGCTTGGCTCGGATCGTTTACAATCCTTGCTATGTGGAAGAAAAAATTAATAGAATTATCACATTCTATTCCATATGAATATTACCGGATGGGATAGGGTGGAATTTCTCAAATTAACCGGCATCTATATAAATTCGATGACACCTGTCTTTTGATGTTACGTGGAACAAGACTGATTTATTTATTTATTTATTTTCTCACACACTCAATCTGATGATATTGAGGAGATTCGAACTCGTAATTTTTAATTTTCAAACAATCTCACTCCACTATTAGGCCATCTCTATCGGAGTAAGGCTAATTCAATCGGTGACATTTGCTTCGTTATTATTTCAAATTTAAAGTCTCAACATTTTTCTTAATTTTTTTACTTTGAAAGATGTGAAAAAAAGAGGATGTTAATAGATCGAGTTGTTGAATTATTGATGCGAAATGTGATAACATTATTTATGTCGGTAAAAATTAGTACGATGTTGGACTGAATGAATGAATTAATGTTATTAAAATCGAATTCCATCGAAAAAAACAACAGTCCAATCTAACCACCCATTTCCATGAGCTTAAAAAATAGCATCACGCCAAAATCTACCGAACAGTCAGTAGTCACACTCGATTTGATATATGAATGAACTTATTTTAAAATAATCTTAATTTGTGTTCCTAACTCCGAGCTTCCATTTGTGTAAAATTATGCGTGTATGAGTTTAAACTTTGTTTAGTATATTTTGAAATATTAATTACTATTACATGTAATATTTAATTAGCATATACCAATTTAGTCTACTATGCCATTATTTTGCGTAATAATATAATTAGCTTTGATTTAAACCGTGGATTAAACCGTTTTAATTATTCGACACGCTAAATGTAATGAATTTGGCTTGATTACACTATAAAAACTCTAAAATTGATAATACATAAATACACACACACACACACACACACACACACACATATATATATATATATATAGGAGTGGATCCGTTGGCAACCCTCGTTCATGTGGGAACTAGAAACTCATCACATTCACCCATTTCCCAATCTGAACGGCCCAGATTAGAACAGATAAAGTGGAGGGGCGGTAGCAAACTCGTAATTAAAACGAAAACTTTAAATTCACGCGTTTCATTAAGTGTAAAATTGGAACAAAATACAAAAAATATAATACAGCTTCTCACGAAATATGATTGAATTTTTAAAAAAGTGACATCATCATATTTTAAAAAAATTCTTAAAAACTTTAAATGATCATAATTTATTCATTTTTAATCGGATTTACGCAAATCATATATCAAATTAAAGCTCTTATTCATACTCTTTCATTTAAGATCCATATTGCATATGTTTATTTGAAAAAAATAAATAAAACATATAAAAAATCATTTTTAGGCATAATCTTCACATAGAGCGGCCCCAGATTTATATTAGCATAGTGTGTTAGGAAAAACTATCAAGGAACCCCTAGATTAGGTTTTGATGAGATGTCAAAATTAGTTATGAAAAATTGACTAAAATTCAAGCGGTAGTTCGGAGCTGACCAATCCAGGGCATCAAAAAGGAACTCAAGTAGAGTCAAAGTCAACCAATCTGAAGAATGGTCTACAAGCTGAAGAATACGTCATCCAGTCAAGATTCAACTCAACTGATGAGTCGAACCAGTCGAGACAAACTGACATCTAAGTCAGTTTAGCTGAGGGAGAAAAGAATTAACTAAAGACTGAAGAAACTGATAAAACATCAGTTCAAGCTAGAAACTGGAAGTATCCAAGTGATGACCAAACTGAAGTAAACAAGACAGATCAGCTGAAGGCCAGAACTATAGTCAGCCAGCTTATGATTAGTCAAGCTGACAAGAAAGCTCAAGATAAATCAGTCAAACTAACAAGATAGCCAAGAACTTGAGATCAGTCGAACTGGAGAAACAAGCTCAGAACTGCCAACTGGAGCAATAGCCAAACTCAGCTGACAAGCTCAGAACTGCCAATTGGAGCAATAGCCAAACTCAGCTGACAAGCTCGGAACTGCCAACTGGAGCAATAGCCAAACTCAACTGACAAGCTCGGAACTGCCAATTGGAGCAATAGCCAAACTCTGCTGACAAGCTCGGAACTACCAACTGGAGCAATAACCAAACTGAGCTGACAAGTCTAGAACTGCCAACTCGAACTTAAAGCTGCCAAGAAAGCTGAAGCCAGAGAACCCTGGAGTTTATTGCTCAAGCCGGCGAATCTTGGAATAAATGCTTCAACAAAGATCCTGGAATTAAATATCCAATGAAGATCGATTGGCAGAGTAACGGCTACTTCAACCAAAAGCTCCAAGCGATCATTAAAGACCACCTGTCATTGTTGAGTCAACAGAGCCACCGATCAATGGACAATGGAACTCAACGGTCATAAAATCACTCCTCTATAAAAGACGAGTGAATCAAAGTTTAAAAAACACCTCACCAACTCTTCGCCTACACAACTTTCGCATATACAAGCAAGAGCTTTTCTTTCTCCCTCCCACTCGAGCTCAAGTTCAGCATTTGATAGAAACTGCGAGAGTCCAACTGAGAAGAAGAATTTACAGAATCAAGATATTCAGCCAGCTGTTGACGATCCAGCCAGGGTAGCCTTCTCAGTTCCAGCTATACAACGATCAACTACCCAACTCAATCAAAGGAGCACATCAGTTGATACCCTCTGTTCAAGACTCACCTCTTGAAGATCGAAAGAGATCTAAAACCTTGTAAAGACGACAATAGCACCTACTCTCCTAGCGAGCAGTTAGGGACTTCAAGTGTGAGCCGTCGACCCGCTGAGGTAGCGAGTAGTTACCAGGTTCAGCCAACTGTCCTTCATTGTGTAATTTGTAAAGAAACTCAAGTTATATAGTAAAGTTGCCGTTCTGCGGAAGGAAGAGAGGACGTAGAAGTTTGAGACTTCGAACCTTTATAAATCGCTTATGTGTTGTACTGTTTTAATTACTGCATAGCATATCTTTAAACTGTACACAAGTTCACACAATCTGCACCAAGCAGTCATAACTGATCAATCATCTAGTGCATAGATAAGTTCTTCTAAGCGAGTCAAGGGCCCTGTTATTCTGCATCTAAAGTAAAAGTTTTTAAAGTTCTTAATCAGTTTATTCACCCCTTCTAAACGGATATCGACTCGTCCGGGACCAACAAGTGGTATCAGAGCGGTTGATTCTAAGGATTAGCCGTTTCTGCAGATCAACTGAATCAGATCTACTTATCTGTTCTAACATTCCAGCTATGGGAAACCATAAGCTACCTTTTTTTTCAATTGAGAATTATGATAATTGGAGCAGGAGAATGAAGGCGCATCTCTGCTCAATTCATGAGAATATGTGGGAGGTCATCGAAGATGGTCCAATCATCATCATGATGGACAATGATGCTCTCATAGTTGATATCAATCAACCAGCAAGGATTCCAAAGCCAACTAATCTTCTCACCAGTGAAGAGAAGAAGCTGAAAAATCTAGAGTTCGTCGCTCAAGCCGTATTATTCCAAACTCTAGATGAAGACAGAATGAAGGACATAAAGAACTGCACAACTGCCAAGGAGATATGGGACCTACTAGCAGACCTATGCAAAGAGTCCGAAGCCATCAAAGGAAACAAGCTCCAATTGGCAGTCGATAGGTATGAATCCTTCAAAATGTAGCTAGAAGAGTCCATCTCAAGCCTTAAAACCAGATTTCTAGGCATCATCAGTGAGATGAACAACCTCGGGAGGAGTTACCCCAATTCTAAGATGAATTCCAAGATACTGGATAATCTCACTGAAGAATGGGATATGAAAGTGATAGCTACAAAAGAATCAAGAAATCTAAATAGCATCACTCCAAGAGAACTGTTTGGTTCTCTCAAAGCTCATGAGTACAGTCTAAACTGAAAGAAGGAAGCATCAACGTCGTCAGCTCAAGATGCAGCTTTCTACGGTGAAAGGAACCGATTTAGAGACACTCGAGAAAGGAACAACTTCCGACCTAGGAGCTCACCAGCCAAAGAAAATTAAGGCGGATCTTCAACTGAACGAAAAAGAGAAGCAACTGAAAAGAAGGAGAATCTAACTGATGACATCAATGATCAAATCCAATCAGTTACCAGGTTGCTAGAAAAGTTGAAGAGAGTTCGGGATAAACAATCAGTTCCACCTCAAACTGATAAAATCCCAAAAGATGAGAGAACTCATCAACCAGTTGAACGGTCAGCTGAACCATTCAGGAGTGGCAACCGAAATCTTGGAGAATGTTTTCACTGCCACAAACAAGGACATTACAGGTTCGAATGTACAGAACTCCCTGAAGACAAGAAAGCCAAGGTGAGGAGAAGCTTCTTCAAAAGGAAAGCAATGGTTGCAAATCTCGAGAATGCCGTGCTAGATGATTCAGACTATCCTTCTGAAATTGATTCTGATGGCTACAGCTCAGATGATGAAGCGTTATTCTGCCTCATGGCTGACAATGATGAAGAGGTTAGTACAGCTGATTCTCAAACATCTTTTTATCATATCAATGAAGCAACTGTCTCTAGTAATGAACTTGATATGAAACTTATGATGCTAGAAGACCAATTAGCTTCAATATCCTGCTTGCATGTTGAACTGAAAGATGAAAATGATGAACTGAGAAATAGAGTTAGGAAACTGAGTATTGATCATGAAAGATTGAATTATCTTGAGTCTCAGTTTATAGAATTTAAGAAATTGAAATTGAGAACTGCTGATCTAGAGGCTGAAAACCAAAAACTCAAGTAAGAGATCCTTGAGAGAGAAAAAGTAAATCTGAAGTTCAAAAAGGGATCTCAAACTCCAGATGAGATATTAAGTTATCAAAGAACTGGAACTAGTAGCTCAGGGCTAGGATATAGCAAGTTCACTGCCCTAGAGAAAGGAAAAGCAGTTGCTCAACCCAGTGATAAGGAAATCCTAAAAGGGTTCACTAGATCTCATGATCAGCTAGCTGATCCAACCAAAGGAAAATGAATATTGAAAAATCCCCAAACTCAGCCTAGACAACTTGGTCAGTTTTACCAACCAAAAACACCAGGTCAGCTGAAGCCCAATTTCCAGCCAAAACCATCAGCTCAGTCAAGTCAATTCACTCGTTCAAAGCCTCCAGTTCAACAAAGGCCACCAGCTCAATATAGAATGTCGACAAGACAAACTGATAGATCAGTTCATTTTAAGAAAGACCAGTTTAGATCTCAAGCCTACCCTGCCAAACAGTTCAATCAAAGCACTTCTAGGAGAGATCAAAGAAACTCATTTCAACCTTATCATCATTATAATGAGTATCTGGATTCAAGAAATGAACCAAGAGCTGATCCAAAAGGATTCAATCCAGTAAACTGGAAACACACAAGGCATTGGCCTGATAGAAGAACTCAAAAATCTCGAGATAACTGCGTGTTAGTTGAATTGTTTTATCCCACTAACTTTCAACGCAGGTATCATTCAACTGACTCCAGAAGAGTGGAAAGAAAGTCAAAACTGATCAAACGGTCTAAATCAACTGACTCTTTGAGTGATAAAAAGCCAAAAGTTTGACAAGTGTGGATTCCTAAGAGCTTGATGTATCAACAAGGACCCGATATAAAACGGGTCCCTAAATGCTAATCCTTGTCTTTGCAGGAAAAGAGCATCCTATCTATGAAGAAAACCAAAGATATTTGGTATCTAGATAGCGGGTGCTCCAAGCACATGGCCGGAGACAGAGAAGATCTCGACGGTTATGAAAAAGTCAAAGGTCCACTTGTCACATTTGGAGACAATTCCAAAAGCCGGACCATTGGAGAAGGGTTCGTAGTCAAGGGAAAAGTAGTAGTAAATGGAGTCTCCCACATGGATGGACTGAAGCACAAACTACTCAGCATCAGCCAGCTGTGTGACAATGGCTACTCAGTTGACTTCACCAAAAACTCCTGCAACATAAGAGACAAGTCAACTGGAGTAATTCTGCTCACTGGCATAAGGAGAGGCAACATGTACATTGTTGACTGGTCAACCGACTACTCAGAAGCTTGCTTTCTTTCTAAAGGATCAACTGAAGCAAGCTGGCTATGACATCGATGACTGAACCACCTCAACTACAAAACAATCAACTACCTAGCCAAGAAAGAGTTAGTTGAGGGGTTTCCCAAGGAAATATACAAGAAAACAGGTGTATGTGGACCATGTAAAAAAGGGAAGCATGTGAAGTCATCCTTCAAGAATAAGAGTCATCCACCAGGAACAACTGTCTGTCTTCAACTGCTACATATGGACTTGTTTGGTCCAGTTAGACCACAAACTCCAAAAGGCAAAGGATTCACTCTTGTAGTAGTTGATGATTATTCAAGATATACATGGGTGGAATTCTTGAGGAGCAAAGATGAAACTTATGACAAGCTAACAGCGCTGATCAGAAGGCTACAAACTGAAAAAGAAAGATCAGTTCAAAGGATTCGCTCCGACAATGGAACTGAATTTATAAATCAGCAAATGATCAATTTTCTCAACCAGCTTGGAATCATTCATGAACACTCAGCTGTAAGAACTCCACAACAAAATGGTGTAGCCGAACGGCATAACCGGACACTCAAAGAAGTAGCTCAAGCAATGATAGCTGATGCCAACATAGCTGAAGGGTACTGGGCTGAAGCAGTCAACACAGCTTGCCATACTCAAAATCGAAGTGCCATTGTAGCAGCCCATGACAAAACACCTTATGAACTGTACAAGGGTCGTAAGCCTTCTATCTCATATTTTAAAATATTTGGTTGTAAATGTTATATTCACAACAATGGCAAGACTCAATTGAAAGCTTTTAGTCCTAAAGCTGATGAGGGAATATTTCTTGGGTATAACTCTCCTCATGTACAAGCTTATAGAGTGTTCAATAAACGAACTCTTGTTGTTGAAATAACATGTCATGTGGTATTTGATGAATTTGCTAATGAGTACAGGAACAAAGAAAGAATAGACACATCAGTTCAAGTACTACCTAGTAAAACTGAGAACTCACAGGACTATGTGGATCATATTGTTCCAGAGCGGCTTGAAGTTTCACTAGAAGAAGGCAATGAAACTGGTACTAAACCAGTTGAGAACAATTTGGTCAATGAAGACACAAATCGTGCTGAGACCACAAACCCCACAACTGAAACAGGGGGAAGAACTGATAAAAATGCCGAACTAACTGATGAAAGGGCGACTGATGACATCACCATAGAAGAGCCAGTTGAAGCTATGTTGCCCAAATGGCTCCGAAGCCACCCAACTGACAAGATAGTTGGTGATCCAAGAAGTTGAGTCCAAACTAGAAGTTCAACTGAGCATGCATTATTCACATACTTCATATCTCAAACTGAACCAGCAAACATCAAAGAAGCCTTAGAAGATTCAGATTGGATCATGGCCATGCAAGAAGAACTGAACTAGTTCACAAGAAATGACATATGGTTTCTTGTTGATAGGTCAAAAACCCAGAAGGTCATTGGTACAAAATGGGTTTTTCGCAACAAACTGGATGAACAAGGAGTGATCACAAGGAACAAGGCTAGACTGGTAGCCAAAGGATACTCACAAAGTAAAGGGATCGACTTTGATGAGACATTCACACCAGTTGCAAGATTGAAAGCCATCGGACTGTTCCTAGCCTACGCAGCTCACTTCAATTTCATAGTCTACCAAATGGATGTCAAGAGTACTTTTCTTCAAGGAATACTCAAGGAGGACGTGTATGTCGAGCAACCGCCAGACTTTAAAATTGGTGATCAAGTCTTCAAACTGAAGAAGGCCCGACTGAAGCAAGCTCCAAGAGCGTGGTATGAAACTCTAACAACATTTTTGCTGAAAAATGGGTTTCAAAAGGGAGTCATTGATCGAACTCTATTCCGAATAGAACGATCAACTGAGATCTTGATAGTTCAAATTTATGTGAATGACATAATTTTTGGATCAAAAAGCAAAGATCTATGCACACGATTCGCTCAACTGATGCAAAGCGAATTTGAGATGAGCATGATGGGAGAAATGACATTCTTCCTAGGACTCCAAGTGAAGCAGCTGAAAGATGGGATCTTTATCAGCCAGGCGAAGTACACCAAGGAGCTAGTCAAGAAGTTTGGCGTAAGCAAAGGAAAAACTCTCAAGATTCCCATGAACACATCAGTTCAGCTAACTCTTGATGAAGAAGGAGAATCAGTTAGCCAAACATACTACAGAGGAATCATTGGGTCGCTACTTTACTTAACAGCTAGCCGGCAAGACATCTCTTATTCAGTCGATCTATGCGCATGGTTTCAAGCTAACCCAAAGAAAAGTCATCTTGAAGCAGCAAAGAGAATTATCAAATATCTCAAAGGAACCATTAATCTTGGACTATGGTATCCCAGAGATGATAGTTTGAGTCTGATTGGTTATTCAGATCGACAAAAAAAGCACCAGTGGAACATGTCAGTTTCTGGGAAGCAAACTGATATTCTGGTTTAGCAAGAAGCAGCACTCAGTTGCCACGTCAACAACTAAAGCAAAATATGTAGCTGTGGGAAGCTGTTGTGCTCAGATACTCTGGATGAAGCAACAGTTGAAAGACTACAAAGTCGAAACTGAAGAAGTACCTATCTACTGTGACAACAATAGTGCAATTGCAATATCTCAAAATCTAGTTCTGCATTCAAGAACTAAGCACATTGACATAAGACATCACTTCATCAGAGATCACATCAAGAAGAAAGATGTATGTATCAAATATGTCAACACTGAGAAGCAGATAGCTGACATCTTCACCAAACCACTGCCAGAAGCAAGGTTTATGGAGCTATGCATACAGTTGGGGCGACTTTAGCTAGCATCACAGGATGAAGATAATCAACTGGAAGAAAAAGATCATGAATCCATTCCAGCTGAAGAGATGAACTAAACCAAAAAGGTGGGAAACTGATCAGTTGGACACATAAGCCATCAGTTTGAAGTAAAGCAAGAAGCTGTGGAGAGAAAAGTAAACTGGAGATGATCAGTTTACTCCATGAGCTTGACTAAATCATCAGTTCAGTTGCTCAAACTGATGATCCAGTCAGTTATGCAGAACATACTAGCTGCAAATTGATCAAACTGATGAAGAAGTCATAGGAACTAAAGACAACTGAAAAGGAGATATCAGTTCAAAGACCAGCTGAAGAAGAACAGCTGAACTAGGAAGCAGCTGAATGAAGGTCCACGCAGTCAAGACCAGTTCGGAACTGGTGATAAGACATTTTAGTTGGAACTGATCAACAGAAAGACCATCAGTTACACTCGAAACCAACTGATGACGTAACCAGTTTCAAGCCAAGGAGAAAGTGCTAGAGAGAAAAGATAAGTTCAAAAATTTTCAATAGTGGAAACGGTAAAAACACGTGTCACTCAAATATTACCATTAAACCTTCTCTCTCTCTCTCTCTCTCTCTCTCTCTCTCTCTCTCTCTCTTCATTTATCCTTAACAGATAGAAATGAAAGGCCAATCGACGTGACGATTGAATTAATCCGACCGTTGAACTTGGGCATACGAAGCGTCACAACCGTTGGATGAACCCCATCATATTTTATAAAAGGGATGGCTGAACTTTCATTTTTACTTTTACCGATCTCAAGCACAGTAAAGAATTAAAGCATTTCTCCTCCTTCAAGTCTTGAAACTGTTCTGCAAATCTTGCGAAAGTAAAAATATTCAGTTATGAAATTCAGTCCAAGCCAATTTATCCTTTCTAAACCATTCATCTCGAAAACTCCATGGCCGACAGACGCATACTAGTTGTTCGACGAAAGTTTGACTTTAAGAGAACTGGTGAATCTTCACGAGGATTCCAAACGAATCTCTACAGAGATAAGTTCCTGGATATAGGCGCTTATAGAGTAAGGTGCTCAGATTCCCCTCTTTGCAACTCACTGATCACAAAGATAGAGGAAAGCGGTTTGAAAAGCTTCACTGAAGAATACCCATCAAAGATCTACCCAGAGGCCGTGTTTGAGTTTTACTTAAACTCAAAAGGCTACGATGACAGAATAGCAACTGAAGTTCGAGGAGTTGAACTGGTGATAACTCCAGAACTGCTAGGAAGATTATTCAAACTGCCAACTACTGGAGCACGGTTGCAAGATGTTGAAGTGGACCAAGAGGAAGCTTACCGCCAGTGGAAGTGGGAGGATTGTGCAGATCCTTATAAGAGCAGTACATTCATGTCTCTCTTCCAAGAAGAATATAGAGTTCTGGCATCAGTTGCTGCCAGAATGATTACTGGGATAACTGGAAGCCATTCAGAGATGTCGGAGCACAGGTACAAAATCTGTGTAGCAATCATCAGAGGCATCAAAGTAAACTGGGCTCAATACTTCTTTGAGCAAATAAAGAAGTATGTCGATATTGTTCAAAAGTACTGGTCGACAACTGAGTTCCATTAGAAGATGTGCTATCCAAGCAGAATAAGTATCATATTGGAGAATATTCTTGACTCCATGTCAGAGGAAACTGACACGCTGATGATCGGCAAACTGGATTTTATACCAGTTACCGGCAAGAGGCAGCCAGCTACAAAGTCCATATCCATCAAAAGCAGTCAGCCAACTGCTGCCTTCTCAAAGAGAGCTGAGGAGCCTACAAAAAGAAAAGGCAAAGAAATTGATGTTGAAATGCCGCAAGAAGACTTCGATTCAGACGACAATCTCCCAATAAGCCAAATGTTGGGAAGCACAATTAAAGCCAAGCCTCTGCGCCAAGTTCGTTGTGGATTAACTATTGATTCACCTAAAGAAGTGATCTCTACCAAGCCAGTTCAGGTCAAGGAAAGAACTCGCAAATCAAAAAGGAAGCCCGCATCAGTTCAGTCAAAATGGAAGAAGAAGAAATCAGGGCCTCCACCCCCTCCAAAACTGCCTCCTCATAACATCAAGGTGTTCGATGTTGCACCAATTGAAGGAGATGACATAGTGCCTGATAGAGGAATTCCCCCAAAGGACTCAGGAGCTGAATTTTTCAGAACGGCATGCTCTCCGATGGGAGAGACAGAAGAAAACATAAGAGCTCTATCGAGAGCTGAAATCGTCAAGTGTTGCGCTGATGAACAAGTGCAAAAGTTCATAGCCGAAAACTTCATTGAAAATGTAATTGGAACAACCGCTCTCTATGCAGCTCTATCAAGGTACGTCTACTGGTACCTTTGGAGACATTGCTTCAACTCCAAAGCCCATTTTCTCCTAACTGCTCTGCATGGGATGAGCTTCTAGAGAAGGGAAGAGTGGTGGAGCATGCAGTGGGTTGGACAGGAGACTCCTGAGCAAAATCCAGTTATCACATTGAAGAGAATGCTTGCCATTCGAAGGAACCACCCCCACCTAAAATGACAAACCTTGTTGGACGTGATGAATGATCTACTCAACTGGGCCAATATCAGACTGGCACCTATGCAAACTCAAGCTGAGCAACAACAATGGAAATAGCCTCAGGTTCAACAGCATTGGTTGCTCAGTGAACTGCTAAAACTAAGGTAGCAACAGTGTCGGGAGGTGCAGAACCAGTTCAAAAAAGAAGCTCAAACCAGTCAAAAAGGGGCGGGAACTGCTGTAGATTACAGCCCAAGACAAACTGCCATAACATCTGTGGCTAGGCAGTTAACTTTCGAAGAATCGCCTCAATCGGATGACATCATCATTGACCTTATTGATGATTCTCCTGAGATGTAACCAGCTGACGAGCGAACAGCCAGCGATTTGAAGTTTGAAGAACTGCTCAAATCTCCCATTCTACCAGATCTGCCAAGTGATGAAGAGCCAAAGAAGCCAACTGAAGAGACTCGACTGCCCGAGGAGCCAACTGAGACACAAACTGCTCCTCCCCAAGAGTCAACTCCAGAGTCAGCTAAGTCTGACCAGCCAGCTGGACAGAGTGCTATAGTAAATGACTAGTCTATATATCAAGGTACACTAGCTCTAACTTTGTACATTTATCCAATCCAAAGAGCATTTCAAGCTGCCGCTCAAAATGCTGCACCAGAGAACTCATCAGAATCAAGTTATGATGAGACAATCATTGTGGAGATGGATGAGATATCCTACATAGTTCCTTGCAAGGAACTTGTTGGAACTGAAGAAGGAGAGGAAGCTGATTCTAAAGCAGTTCAGTTTGTTGCTCAACCAAGCAGTTCCACAGTCCAGCTCCCTCCATATTATGTGGAACTGATTGATACCCTACAGCAACATGTTAAACTGCATTCTGAGCAGATCAAGCAGCTGCAAGCTCATCAAAGACTCCAGTCAGCTGAAACTGAGTCAGCAAGCAGCGATAAAGATGAAGAAGAGGAGCTCACTGAACCGCTGGCCAAAAGGAGGAAAACTGATCACAAGAAGGACTAAGTGGCTGATCAAGTTAAACCTGATTAGAAAAGCCCTAAGTGTACTTCTTATTAATCAGTTTGTAATTATCTTTTGATATATTTATAAAAGTTTATTTTTTTATTTCAAATAAATGTCAAGCTTCACATTTATTTTGAAATTTTGACCGTTGCAAAACAATGACACGTGTCAACGTCATTAATTGCCAACGACCAAAAGATATCAGAGGCTAGTACCATTCCAACCATTATATCTATGAGCCTATCCAAACACTCATAAAAAGCCTCTCTCTTTCAAACCTCTCAAAAAGCCTCATTCTCCTACAATCTCAAAAACTCTCTCTCTCAAAGATCTTGAATTCCTCAATATTTCAGCTAACCTCAAAGATGGCCGAATTATCCAGATCTTTAAATTCCTTCAAGGAACAACTTATGAGAGATAAATTCCTTGATAAGAAGAAATTTCAATTGATTCTAGATGAATCAAACAATCTAATCCTTCTGTCAAATGTTCATAAGACAGGAGTTCTTCACTACCTGGAAACACCATCAAAATTTTTTAGACAAAATTTTGTGAGTGAATTTTAGCTTCAAGCAAAATTATCTGCAGATGGAAAGATGATATCATCAGTGATTCAAGGAAGGATGCTACAAATCACTGAGAGAACAATTGCTGAAGTGTTTCAACTTCCACAAGAAGGTTCATCCGTTCAAGATCTAAAGAAATCTACAGATTCACACTGGAGAGAATGGAAAGCTTCAACCTGCAACAAGCAATTCAGTTTTACCACAGCTGAAACTGACCTCAAGCCCGAGTATGGAGTTCTACTTGACATAACGAACAAGATGATGTTCGGGACCATTGGAAGCCTGAGTCAACACACCCAAGAGAGATACAAGGTCATGATTCACCTTGCTGAAGGGAGACAAACAAACTAGGTAGAATTTGTCTTTCAACAATTCAAGCATCAAGTCATCAAGGCCGCAGACTCAAAGAAATCTGGCAAATTTGAGTCCAAGGTAGGACTTGTTCTAAGAATGAGCAAAATGCTTGAAGACCTGCTGAAGCTTCCAAGTGATGAATCACTACCAGCCCTTATTTCCGACTGGATCCCCAAGAAAGGAACTGCCTATCTTCAGTCACTGAAGAAAAAGAGAAGAGGCAAGGCCAAGACGAACAACCACAGTTCGAGCAACTCAACTGCCAATGCCGTTCATTCTCCAAAATCAAAGAACGGATCACCAAATGATTTTCAGGTTTGCTCTGATCCAGATGAGCTTATTCTATTTGTTGGAATCCCTCATCCAAACTATGGAGCGGACTACTTCAGAGGCACATGCCTTCCTCTCCAGCTGACTGAAGAAAATATTCGCACTTTCTATAGTGGTGAATATGCAGTCAAAGGTGCACAAAAGGAAGTGACCAATCTCCTTCTCTCTCACTTTGCTTTTGTTGCACAACGTGACCAAGAGTTGTTCAAACAACTCTACCGGTATTTCTACTGGTATAACTGAAGACATTCTATGTCCATCCAGTCTCATTTTCTTCTAATTACCTTTCATGGCATGAGCTACTGGCAACGAGAAGAAACTTGGAGCATCAAATGGATAGGTTCATCAAATCCATTTCCTCCAATCATTGTGCAAGTTCAGCACATCATAAATCACCGGCTTGTTAACAAGATTCCAGCAACCGCCTTACTAGCAAAGTTCAAATCCAGCATCATGCCTCAAGCAGTTGGGATTGCAAATCAACTGCCCAACTGGCTCGCTTTGTCGACAACTGAACTTTGATAATTTATCAAGTCAGTCAGCTGAGCCATCACGACAAACTCCACCGGTCATCAAAAGGAGAGAACTTTATCTCTCACATGCTAAAGTCATGGCTTCTCAGAAGAATCCAAGGCATGCTGATGAAAGAGACAGTGATGATGAGGATACTGCCACATCACCAAGTCTCCTATCCAAGAGCTATGTCACTCCACTGCTCACATCTAGCTCTAAAGGCATATAGTTGCCTATAAAGAATGATCAGTTTCGGTCATCGCCAAAGGGAACTTCACAGTCCCTCAGTCAAAGAATGAAAAACTCATCAGTTGCCATCTAGCTTCACCTTCGCCAAGCCAAGAGAACAGCAAGGCCTGAACTATCAACGCACAAAACTACTTTCAAAGGAAGCAGTGCAGCTAGTCCAGTTAGGCCCTTCAAGAAGTGGAAACTGTCTACAGGAAGCCAAGCAACTGATCAAGCCAAATGATCAATTCAGTTCCGTTGCAGCTGCAGCTTCAGCCAGCTCATCAACAACAACTGAGAATTAAGACTCAACTGATCATCCAACCGTCGAGCAATCAATCAGTTGGACTGTATCCCAACTACATCCGGATAAGTTTTTTATTATTTTTCAAAACTTATCATAATTACATTGTTACCGTTGCGATTATGCAATTTCTTATACTATATTCAACGGTTACAATTTGAAAATAGGGTTCTATCTCACAAAGTTGCCCTTAATATCTCTACATTAATATTAAAGCAACTCTTCAAAGAGGAGAAGGAAAATATAATTTTTTAATGAGATATAAATAGAAAGATCTGCATAAAATATTTCGCTATTTATGGCAACTACCCCATTTTCAAAATCGCTACTTCTCAGCCACAAGATTATAAAGTTACTTCACCATTAAACGACTGAGATGCAAGCATCATTAATTCAGCTAATCAACCATCAAATCGGATAGCTGATTAGCTAAGAAAAGCAATCGAGTGCCCTCGATTCCTGCATGCAAAGATGAATAAATATGTGCAAAGAGATGAAGGCTCCGATCATCTGCGAACTCTTTCTCTCTCTTGCTTTGATCATTTGTTACCTTTCTCTCTCTCCTTAAAAACACTTGCATATCTAAGCTAAAATACCATCTTTTTGCAGATATGAAACCCCCATTTCCGACGGTAAATGTGAAATCTCTCGAGCGCAAGATGAAAAAGGATAAAAGTCTAAATTTAGAGATGCTTAATGCATGTCTCGCCCCAGATGCTTTTTAAAGGATCTATTGACCATTGGAGGCCACTGGTTTGCTACCCTTCTTGACACTCCTGCCAGTCAAGAACATACCTATGTATGTTGCTGAGTTCTACTACAATGCAACCATCTCTGGTGACAACATCATCTCCACCGTTCAGAATCAAGTGATCACGGTGACAAAAGATACGATGATGTCCACTCTTCACCTCCCCGGCAAAGGCCCAAATATGATGGGCCTGAAACTGCCATGCAAATACGCACTGTGGGATGCTTGGAAGCTTCCTCATGTGCACCACCATGACTCTTCACACAGACTGAAGGAGAGCATGCCCAGTGATATTATCCAACTCTTGGATATCACCGACCATATCTTACATGGCAACTTTGAGACGGTCCAGCTCTCCGATATCAAAGCCCATCTCACAATCGCTCTATACTTCAGATGTCAAGCCGACTGAGCATCCTTCATCCTTGCTCAACTGAGAGCTAATGTAGAGCGAGCGGCATATGATCCATCAACTGGCTTATTTTGTGAGAAGGTCGGGTTTATGAATCGCATAAGCCATATCATTCAAAGCCAGTTTGATGAGGTCATCCCAACTGGCGAACAACTCAGAAGAAGGGACATGCTTCCAACTATCTACTGCCATCAGATCCCGAAGCGTTCACGTCCACAAGGGCCTTCCAACTCAGATCGAGGCAAGGCACCCTTGGAAGCACCCGTCAGCTCATCTGACAAACAACAGCTGCTGATTGAGAATGAGCATCTTTCAAGGCTGAGTGATCAGCCTACAATATCAGCCAGCTCCCAACCTCTACCGTTAGTCCAACGTGACTCTATTGAGGTTAATTTTGAAGCAGTTCTAGACCATCATCTCAAAAGCTGCTTTGGTCTCATTGAGGACACAGACTCCCCTCTATTCGAGCAACTGCGGCAGTACCTGCAGTACCACATATGGCGATTCTAACTGGATGAGTCAACAATGTTCCACCTCATCCACACCCGTGGCTCCACCTTCTGGATCAACGAAGGAACATGGAGTAGAAACTGGATGAATCATCCACTCTCCTCGCCACCAACGCTTTCAGAGATAATGGATTCGATGATCAAATGAATCCAGCTCCGTATTCCAGCCGATGCTCCTCTCCCTGACAACGAACCGACCAACTCCTCATGCACACCCTTCATTGATGATCCACCCATTCCTTCAAACGATGAGATCTTCAACAACTTGGCCTCAATGAACTTCAGAGAGCAAGACATCTCTGATCAAGGTTAATTCATGACAACTGAAGACGCCTATGCATGGCTCTTCTCACCCATGCAAATTCCTTCAGTTCTCTCAATTCATAATGACAATTTGGCAACTGTCTTCACCTTCCTGCCAAACTTGTCACTACCATCATGCGATCCACTCCACCTTTTGGATGGTGCCAAAAAGGGAGAAGATGGACAGTATGATGATGGATGCCAGTATGGTGATGGATGCTTGACTCTTTGGGATCAGCTTCAAAGAAAAATTCATCATGAGGGAGAAGATCAGCTTCAGGGGGAAGCATGGAGAATATAAAGAGTCCAAGAAAGAGGAGAATTCAGCAGAAAGAAAAGGAGCAATTGGATCAATTTTCAGGAAGTAGATTGGTAGTTTTAATTACTCTTAAAATAATAATATGCTTTAAAGTGAATATATAATACAAGTTTCAATCATGCTTATAATGCTCATGCTCTGATACTTCATGCTCTGATACTTCAAGTTTGAATGCTCTGATACTTAAATGCTCTAATAATGCTCTGATACTTAAATGCTCTAATACTGGAATAAAAGCATGCCCAAAGTGAAAGAATGAAAGAATGCTCTGAAATTTGAAGTTCAAATTGTCCTAATACTTGAATTTCATACATATCTTGAATAGTTTGATACTTGAATGATAGCATGAATGACAAATGCTCTGATACTTGAATGAAAATCATGAATCAAACTTTCTCTCAAACTCGCTCTGAATTTGCTCTAACTTTAAGAATCTGCTTAAGCATTTGCTACACTTGAAGTTTTTCCATCATCATCAACAAAGTTTTGACATCATCAAAAAGGGGGAAATTGTTAGGAAAAACTATCAAGGAACCCCTAGATTAGGTTTTGATGAGATGTCAAAATTAGTTATGAAAAACTGACTAAAATTCAAGTTGTAGTTCGGAGCTGACCAATCCAGGGCATCAAAAAGGAACTCAAGTGGAGTCAAAGTCAACCAATCTGAAGAATGGTCTACAAGCTGAAGGATACATCATCCAGTCAAGATTTAACTCAACTGAAGAGTCGAACCAGTCGAGACGAACTGATATCTAAGTCAGTTTAGCTGAGGGAGAAAAGAATTAACTAAAGACTGAAGAAACTGATAAAACATCAGTTTAAGCTAGAAACTGGAAGTATCCAAGTGATGACCAAACTGAAGTAAACAAGACAGATCAGCTGAAGGCCAGAACTATAGTCAGCCAGCTTATGATTAGTCAAGCTGACTAGAAAGCTCAAGAAAAATCAGTTAAACTGACAAGATAGCCAAGAACTTGAGATCAGTCGAACTGGAGAAACAAGCTCAGAACTGCCAACTGGAGCAATAGCCAAACTCAGCTGACAAGCTCAGAACTGCCAACTGGAGCAATAGCCAAACTCAGCTACAAGCTCAGAACTGCCAACTAGAGCAATAGCCAAACTCAGCTGACAAGCTCAGAACTGCCAACTGGAGTAATAGCCAAACTCAGCTGACAAGCTCGGAACTGCCAACTGGAGCAATATCCAAACTGAGCTGGCAAGTCCAGAACTGCCAATTGGAACTATCAAGAAAGCTGAAGCCAGAGAACCCTGGAGTTTATTGCTCAAGCTGGTGAATCTTGGAATAAATGCTTCAACAAAGATCCTGGAATTTAATATCCAATGAAGATCGATTGGCAGAGTAACGACTACTTCAACCAAAAGCTCTAAGCAATCATTAAAGACCACCTGCCATTGTTGAGCCAACAGAGCCACCGATCAATGGACAATGGAACTCAACGGTCATAAAATCACTCATCTATAAAAGACGAGTGAATCAGAGTTTAAAAAACACCTCGCCAACTCTTCGCCTACACAACTTTCGCATATACAAGCAAGAGCTTTTCTTTCTCCCTCCCACTCAAGCTCAAGTTCAGCATTTGATAGAAACTGCGAGAGTCCAACTGAGAAGAAGAATTTACAGAATCAAGATATTCAGCCAGCTGTTGACGATCCAGCTAGGGTAGCCTTCTCAGTTCCAGCTATACAACGATCAACTACCCAACTCAATCAAAGGAGCACATCAGTTGATACCCTCTGTTCAAGACTCACCTCTTGAAGATCGAAAGAGATCTAAAACCTTGTAAAGATGACAATAGCACCTACCTTCCTAGCGAGCAGTTAGGGACTTCAAGTGTGAGCCGTCGACCCGCTGAGGTAGCGAGCAGTTACCAGATTTAGCCAACTGTCCTTCATTGTGTAATTTGTAAAGAAACTCAAGTTATATAGTGAAGTTTCCCTTCTGCTGAAGGAAGAGAGGACGTAGAAGTTTGAGACTTCGAACCTCTATAAATGGCTTGTGTGATGTACTATTTTGATTACTGCATAGCATATCTTTAAACTGTACACAAGTTCACACAATCTGCACCAAGCAGTTATAACTGATCAATCATCTAGTGCATAGATAAGTTCTTCTAAGCGAGTCGAAGGGGCCTGTTATTCCACATCTAAAGTAAAATTTTTTGAAGTTCTTAATCAGTTTATTCACCCCCTAAACTGATATCGACTCGCCCGGGACCAATATAGTGTATACAACATTTTAGCATGACCTATATAAATTTTAGCATGTTGTGTAATACATTTTGATAACCTCATATTTTATATGTATTTTGAGGTATATTTGAGTGGTATTTGATGGGCATTGCATGCATGAAGTGTTGAGTTTTGCATAGTTTTTTATGTTTTATGTTATGTCACGTGTTTGTTCATTATGAAGGGAATTAATGCCATTTTTTGTGTGGACTTCAAATGAGCTTGGAAATACCCTAGAAAGATAGTAAATCAAGTTAGGAATGCGTTGCAAAAAGAATCGGATCAATCGGACGAGAAACGAGTAAGAACGAAGTAAAACAGTGAGAGACTGTCGAATGCTGAAAATACCCACGACCGGACTAGCGACCCTGGGTCGCGAATGACTGTTTTTCATTTTTCTACACGGTGGCGACAGAGGCAGGGTTCTCCTTTGTTTTATTCGCGACCTGGTCGCGAATTTTGAGGTTGGTCGCGAATTTTTGCCACGTCAGCGCCACATCATGCCACGTAGACTTGCGACCCTAGTTGCGGGGTGAGCGGGCCTGTCCGATTTTTGACCTATTTTTGGACTTTTCTTTACTTGGTATTTAAGAGTTTGATGCATGAAAATTCCAGACAATTCCACCTACCAAAAAGTTACCACCAGAGGTTTGCTGCAGAGAAAAGAAGACGCGAAGAACAAGACCAAAGGATTCAAGAGTGTTCAAGATCAAAGCCAATATAGAATCTCCGGGTTTTGTTTTGTTTATTCTTAGAATACAATGTTTACTTTGTAGATTATTTTAGTTGTTTATTTTGCCATGGATAGCTAAAACCCTAGTATTCTAGGGTTGGATTATGATTTATTTATGAAGTTCTTTTGATTTATTTTATTTTGGTGTCTATGATTTGATTATGTTTTGATTATTCCTGTTTTTCTCTGTATTATTTACCTGATCACTAAATGATTCAATTTGATGTGTTAATCCATAATTCGATAGATGAGTTTTAACACAAGATCTGGAATAATTAACTGGTTAGTCAATATCACTCGAGAGAGTTGCGATTAATTTAGAGAACAATAAATCTTTGGAACCATTAGGAATTGAATAATAGGTATTGAACGGAGACGTTAATATTTATTGTGTGATCTACAATCTAGACACTTCGAGAGAAGGTTTAGAATGCATGAGTGATTGTTCTAGCATGATTTAAAATCTCAACATAGACAATAAATGAATTTATCAAGGGAATTGATTAAATAATGATTTCTCCAATCCTAGAATACATCTTTTTCTCTAGTGTTTGATTATCTTTGTTGATTTCTGCTTTGGTAATTCAGTTTATTTATTATTCTTATTTTTTAGATAGTCAAATTCAACCATGTTTTATAGTCTAGATAACTGCGAGGGATTAAATTAGATAACTAGCAGATTAATCATTAAATCCCTGTGGATACAACCTTGTTCACCGCTGTCCTATAAGCCTCGCTGTACACTTGCAGTTTAGGTGAAAATAAATACCGAACACATTTTAGCGGGTGATATTATGAATATATTTCTAACAGTTTTATATAAACATCTACACCTATACAGATACTACAAAATGAAAAACACGAGTTGATGATAAAAAAGAAAAAAAAATGAAAAATTGAAGCAACGAATGAGATGGCTGACAACTAAGAAATAAAATGAGAGAATATTTCTCGAAACGAGATAAAGTTTATGAGAGCAAAATATATGCTGCAATTCTAAGTGCAGACAGTAACATACAAAGTGAAAGGAACAAAGCTGAGGAAAATCTACACTACAGGCTCTCATGCGAAGATGGTCCAATTAATGTTGAAGCATTTGTTATGTCGAAGTGATTTGTACTGTTAATGAAATTTCTGCAAGTACTATTAGTTTCGAGACATTTCTTATGAATATTAATTTATGTTGATAAATATTAGTTCAAGTTGAAGAATATTAGTTTAAGGTGATGAATATTAGCTTCAGATATTTGTTATGAATATTTGAAAATGTCATTGTTAGCGTGAATTTTTCTTTACACGAGCATGATATTTTTATTTTATTAGCATCATACAATATTTCATTTTAGCACCATACGCTATTTCATTTTAGTATCATACTTCTGTCATTTTAGCATGATCTTCTATACCCTAATAGGGACACAATAAACCATAATCGAAATGGGACACCAAATTTAACCTCATTATTACTTCATTTTAACTTGATGTTATAAACAATAAACCATAATGCGATGTAATAAACTCTAATGGAAATGTCATAAACCATAATGGGAATGTGACAAAAAAATTAGCATGCTACTTTCCTCATTTTAGCCTGATACTTACCTCATTTTACCATGATCTACTAAACAGCAATGGAGGATCTAGAAAATCGTAATGTGAATATAATAAACCTTACTTGGGAATAATGAACCCTAATGGGAATATCATAAATCATAATTGGAATGTCATAAACCCTAATTGAGAACAATGAAGCCTAATGGGAATGTCATAAACCCTAATTAGGAATAATGAACCATAATGGTAATGGGACATCAAATTTAGCCTTATTCTTCCCTCATTTTAACCTCATACATCCCTCATTTTAGCAAGATACTATAAACAGTAATGGGTCATGCAATAAACCCTAATTGAGAATAATGAACTCTAATGGAAATGTAATAAACCCTAATTGGGAAGAATAAACCCTAATGAGAATGTGACATCAAGTTTAACATGCTACATCTCTCATTTTAGCCTGATAATTTTATAATTTTAGCATGATTTGATAAACAATAATAGGGGTGCAATAAACTGTAATGGGAACATATTTATGTTAGAAAAATTAAACCATACAGGACATGCAATAATCCAGATTCATACCCTAAATCAATGAACTCTATGATGATTAACCGAGATATAATTATAGCGGAAGCGTACCTGAATCCATAGTTATTGAATCTCGAATTCTTGATGTGGTATGGATCTTCCAAACGATCGGCACCTTAAGTTTGCTATAGAGAAGTCTGTAGAAGGAATACAGATTCTATTTTTCTGTCTGTCGTCGTTTGGGGACCATAACCCTAACTTATAATAATAAGTTATCTGGCATTTGCAATTCGGCCCCTCAACAAATTACAAATCTATTAATAGTATCTACACAATAATATTCCATGACAATATTAATACCCCTTTAATCCATAATTATAACCTTATTAGATCACTTTAATTGGATCACTTTAAGACAGCTATACACATTTAATTAATATATATAAGTCCACATAAAAATATTCCAACAATCTCCCACATGGACTATATATATTACTAAAGAAATGTGTAATACCTTATGAGCTCAAACTGTGCTGTCACTTTAAAGGTATCCTAAACAATCTCGTTCATTGATTATACAAGCATAGGACTAAAGAGGTTGTCATCACTTTAAGCGTGAATAGACCCATCAGTAATCACATATACCGATACAACCAAATGACATAGATCAATCATGGATGTGTAGCAATGAAATTACATGTCATGTGATCTATCATGCCTATTTCCAACTGGTCCACTTTATTTCATAGTGAGATCAAACATAATTAAAATAACAGAGTGTAATAAACCAAATAACTGAATACTTTATATCTGTACAGATTTATCCATAAAACACAAAACGTGTCCAAATCATATTATAGAGTTATCAAACAGTATAGACTCCCACATAACCAATGCATACTAAAACAAAATCACACCCATATGAGCAGTATGCTCATGAAAGACCTTGGGTGTTAATCCTTTAGTAAGAAGATTCGCAACCATTGAGTCTGTCCCTATATGCTCTATAATAATCTGTCCACTCGGTACTCTTTCCTTCACAACTAGGAACTTAATGTCAATATGCTTTGACTTACTAGAGCTCCTATTGTTATTGGAATACTTCACTGCTGAGTTATTGTCACAATACAACTTTAGTGGTCTTTCTACATTCTCAAAAAGTGCAGCCTAGTGACAAAATTTCACAGCCATATTCCATGATTGGATACCTCAAAACATGCTACAAATTCAGCTGCCATGGTAGAAGATGATATAAGTGTCTGCTTAGCACTTCTCCAAGAAATGGCTTCCCCAGCCAATAAGAAAATGTAGCCTGAAGTGGATCTCCTACTATCTTGGCATCCAGCAAAATCAGAATCAGAATATCCGATGATCTCCAAATGATCTGATTTTCTGTATATGAGCATATAATCCTTTGTTCTCTGTAAGTACCTCATAACCCGTTTAGATACTTTCCAATGATCCATACCGGGATTACTTAAATATCTACCCAATATTCCAACAACAAAAGCTACATTAGGTCTTGTGCATACTTAAGCATACATTAGACTCCCAATAGCCGAGGTATAAGGGATCTTCTGCATTTCCTTAAGTTCCAGATCACCTTTTGGGCACTGATCGAGACTGAACTTGTCTCCTTTAGCTATAGGGGTATCACATGGTTTGCAGTTCTGCATACCAAATCTTTGCAACACTTTCTGAATATATGTCTTTTGTGATAATCCAAGAATACCCCGAGAACGATCTCGATGTATCTGGATTCCTAATACAAAAGAAGCTTCCCCAAGATCTTTCATCTCAAAATTCTTTGATAAAAATTTCTTGGTATCGTGCAGCAAGACAGAGTCATTGGTGGCAAGCAGAATGTTATCCACATACAAAACCAGAAAAATACACTTACTCCCACTGAAAGTTGTGATACACACAATCGTCAGCAGCATTAGTCTCAAAACCAAATGAGACTACTACTTGATGAAACTTGTGGTTCAACTGACGACAAGCCTGTTTGAGCATATAGATGGATTTCTTTAACTTGCAAACCATAGACTTTGGATCTCCGAACACAAAGTTTTCTAGTTGCACCATATAAATCGTCTCATCAATGTCACCATTGAGAAACGCTGTTTTTACATCCATCTGATGCAACTCAAGATTAAAATGTGCAACTAACGTCATAATAATTCTAAAAGAGTCTTTCAAAGAAACCGGAAAGAAAGTCTCTTTAAAATCAATGCCTTCTCTTTGAGTAAAGCCTTTAGCCACAAGACAAGCCTTATATCTTTCCACATTACCTTTAGAATCTCTTTTGGTTTTAAAAATCCATTTATAACCAATAGGTTTCGCACCTGCAGGTAATGGGACAAGATCCCAAACTTGATTGTCTTGCATTGACTTGTACTCCTCATTCATGGCATCAATCCACTTTTGAGAGTTTGGATCATTCATGGCTTGATGGAAGTTGATATGATCGTTTTCCATCATTCCACTATTTTTCTCACTTTCTAGGAGATATACTTCATAATCATCCGGAATAGCATTTCTCCTATCTCTCGTGGACCTTCTTAATGGCATTAGTTCTTGAGGTTGTTGAGGTTGTTCTTCTTGAATTACTGTATTATCCTGAGTGGGAAGATTTTCAATATTATCATATTGAGGTTCCAAATCTACTTCTCGACTAATCACAGGAATAGAAGCCTGAAAATCGTCAGAAGTAGTAGTAGGAGTCGATACTGACACCTCCTCTAAAGTAATATCTCTAACCTTATTTCTCTTCCCAAACTCAACATCCTCAAAGAATACTGCATTTCTCGTCTCAAAAATTATTTTTCTAGTGGGATCATAAAACTTGAAACCCCTTGATTTTTCTAAATAACCAATAAAGTATCTGCTTACTGTTATGGGGTCCAGTTTCTTTTCATTTGGCCTATAAGGCCTAGCCTCAGCTGGACATCCCTAAATATGAAAGTGCTTCAGACTAGGCTCTCGTCCGTTCCAAAGCTCAAAAGGTGTTTTTGCAGCTGCTTTAGTTGGTACTCTATTGAGAATATAAGCTGCAGTTTTCAATGCTTCTCCCCAGAGTGATATCGGTAAGGATGAATGACTAATTATACTCCTAACCATATCCTTTAGAGTTTAGTTTCGTCTTTCAGAAACACCATTCATGCTAGGCATTCCCGGCATAGTGTACTGTGGGATGATTCCACATTCCTCTAGGAAGATAGCAAAAAGACCTGGACGTTATTCGTCTGAGCCATCAGATCTACCATAGTACTCACCACCACAGTCAGATCGTACAACTTTAATTATTTTGTTGAGTTGATTCTCAACTTCAGTCTTAAAAATTTTGAACTTGTCCAGGGCCTCAGATTTCTCATAAATTAGATATAGATACCCAAATCGTGAGTAATCGTTTATAAATGATACAAAATAAAGTTGACCATTCCAAGAAGCCGTAGGGAATGGCCAACAAATATCCGTATGTATCAATTGTAAGACGTTTGTAGTTCTGTTGGCACCTAATCTCTTTATTTTGATCTATTTTCCTTTAATACACTCAATACAAACATTCAGATCCGAAAAATCAAGTGTATCTAAAATACCATCTGACACAAGCCTCTCAATTCTGGTTTTTGAGATTTGACCCAAACGCTTATGCCATAAATTTGCTGAATTTTCATTATTTAATTTTCACTTAGTACCTCTCGATTCAACATGCAAAGATTCATTATAGGAAGTAATAATATCGAGCACATAGAGATTGTCATAAGCACTTAATGAACCAGTACCAACCACATTGGAATTTAAAGAAAGACTGAACTGACAATTCCCAAATGAACAAGAAAAACCATATTTGTCCAATGAGGAAATAGAAACCAAATTCCGTCTAAAAGACAGTACAATAAAAGTGTCTTTCAAATCAAAAAAGAAACCAGTTCTTAATAACAATCCAAAATGCCCTATTGCCTCCACTTCTACCGACTTGCCATCTCCCACATAGATGTATCTTTCACCATCAATTGGCTTTCGGCAGCTCAGATAACCCTGCATTGAAACACTTATATGAGTGGTAGCACCAGAATCTAACCACCAAGTGTTACCAGGTACTGAAGCTAAATTAACTTCAGAACAGACCAAAGTAAGAAATGTACCTTTCTTTATGCGCCAAGCGCGATATTTGGGACATTTTTTCTTTTGGTGTCCAGGTTTGTGACAAAAGAAACAGTCATCTGAATTTTCTATTTTCTATTTCTTTTGTACTGGACCCTTATCTTTAGCAGCTTTCTCAACCTCCTTAGTTCTTTTGCCCTTATCTCTAGAAGTACTAGCCAGCTGAGCAATCTCAGTTCTTTCTTGCTTCAACCTTTCTTCCTCTTGCACACAATATGAAATGAGCCCATTAAGAGTCCATTTCTCCTTTTGACAATTATAACTGACCTTAAACTGACTAAACTGTGGAGGAAGCGATATCAGAACTAAATGCACGAGTAAGTCCTCAGACACATTGAGCTTTAGTGTACTTAATTTTGAAGCAATATGAGACATCTACATGATGTACTCCCTTATGTTTTCCTTGCCCTTATACTTTAGTGAGATCAAGTTAGCTAAAAGCGTACTTGTCTCAGCCTTATTGTTTTTCACAAAACGCTTTTCAATTTCTGCAAGGTACTCTCTGGCAGTAGTAATTTCCTTAGAGGTAGTGCCTCGAAAGGCTTCTGGAATGATGCGCTTAATGATCATAAGACTAATGCGATTCGAGCGATCCCACTTCTCAAAGTTTGGCTTTTCATCCACAGAACTTGCATCCGTCAGAGAAGCGGGTTTGTCAACTCTTAGCGAATAGTCTAGATCCATGCAGCCCAAAATGATCAGAATGTTTTCTTTCCAATCCTTAAAGTTTGACCTGTTGAGCATATGAATGTTGTTGGTGTTAGCAGAAATAGAAGTAGCAGACATCATAGCTGAACAGAGAACAAAAAATCAAAATTAACTTTCATGCTCACATTAAACTGTATAATCAATATCAAATTCAAATAGTTGATAACATCTTGAGGCACTGGACACAACACTAATATCAAGTCTGTGGACAGTAATATTAATTTGCAAGTGGATGCCTCTGTGTGGTGATCAAATACTGACAATAAATCCTGTCAAACAATAGCCTTCCTATGGGCCGATATATTATTTACATGGACAACCTTATAATTGTCACGCATTTATCACTATAGATGTTTGTGTATTTCGGCCAGATATTAACCTTCCTGTGGGCCGGCTAATACCTGCATGAAGATACACTTACACAAACATCTAATATTTTCCATGAATAAATCTATACATAGAGGTCACTGTGGCGACTTCACGTTTCAATAAATCCACTTTAAATATTAGACAATTAATAAGGAAAATGAGATGTGCCAAACTAATTTAAAAAATTTAATTGATTATTAAACTGAATTCGGGGGAAAATAGTCAAATTATCGAAAAAAGCTTCGCCACCCTTATATAGATACCGAAAGTTTAAAATTAACTTAAACTTCGGCGCTTTATAAATAATATAAAGCTATTTTTCAGAAACATGATACATAAACAGAATTATAACAGAGAACTCAAATACAAAAAATTAAACATCTGTCTCCCAAAAAGATCGTGAATAGAAGTTCACTATATACCAAATTATCCCGATTTCAATAAAACTTATTACCAGACTTGAAATCATCAATTGGATCCTCAATAATCATAACAACATAGTGTGCAGACGTCATTGTAATAAATTAAATTACAATAAAACATAATCACAATCATGGCAATCCTCGGTTTGCGTGAATAACATATATACAATTATCAACTTATGGAATTGATCTGATTTCTGAATCCATATAAAAGGCATATTCATGCAATTCATGCGTGAATTAAATGACAGTAAACTCGAATTCTAAATTTCTCGATTATAACACAAATTAACAATTAATCGCACATGAAACCAAAACCATAATTGAGATTCACCAACATCCAAAATTCAAGATTTATCAATCTTTATTTACAGATCTCAGAGAATCATACATAGGGTGGCTCTGATACCATTTGTTAGAAAAATTAAACCATATAGGGCATGCAATAATCCAGATTCATACCCTAAATCAATGAACTCTATGATGATTAATCGAGATATAATTATAGCGGAAGCGTACCTGAATCCATAGTTATTGAATCTTGAATTCTTGATGTGGTATGGATCTTTCAAACAATCAGCACCTTAAGTTTGCTGTAGAGAAGTCTGTAGAAGGAATACAGATTCTATTTTTCTGTCTGTCGTCGTTTGGGGACCATAACCCTAACTTATAATAATAAGTTATCTGAGATTTGCAATTCGGTCCCTCAACAAATTACAAATCTATTAATGGTATCTACACAATAATATTCCATGACAATATTAATACCCCTTTAATCCATAATTATAACCTTATTAGATCACTTTAAGACAGCTATACACATTTAATTAATATATATAAGTCCACATAAAAATATTCCAACAATTTAGCCTCATACTTCTCTGATTTTAGCATCATATTCTAAATAGTAATTGAGATTGATAAAACTTAATATTAATGCAATAATCACAAAGAGAATGTCATAAACTCTTTGAGAAAAAATCATATATTCTTAAAATGAATGTATTGAAAATAATTTACAATCATTGTAAAACATGATAATAAACGATGCCCAGTCACTATAACATCATTCTAAGTTGAAAAAAAATAAAATAAAAAATTCAACCATACAATTCTTAGCATCATGATCTGAAAACTTGTGGCACTTGATGTACATTCTGAGTTTGTTCTTCTTTCTCTTCTTTGCCTCCTTCCTAGATATCAAATGACCGTCACTACATTTTGTTTTAACCAGAATAAGTGGATGAATAATAACTTCAGAAAGGGTAGTGAACCGTAGAATTGCTCAAACATATTGTCTTTCTATGTAAAGTAGAAGCCTCCATATCACCAGATTAAAATAATGCTTTCAAGTTACGCAGCACAACTAAAAATGAATTCATCTTGTCCAACTAATTAGGATTAATAAATTTTAATTGTGATATAATAAACTCTAAGTGTAAATTAATAAACCCCAAATGGAATGGAGTAAATTATATTTGAGTTGTTAGCAAGATTTTAGCATAATATATATTTGATTTTAGAATGATCTACTAAATCATAATTGAGACTAATAAATCTTAATTGGGATGTTAACACGACTTTAGCGTGATATTTCCTTAATTTTAGCATAATTTTTGCATGATATTTTTTCTTACTTTAACATGATATATGTAATGAACTTTTATGGGGCTATGATAAACTCTAATATTTGACTATGATAAATCATAATTGAGATTAATAAATTCTAATTGGGTTGTAACAAAATGTAATTCAGAAAACATACAGTCATAAACACATAATATTAATATAATTTTACAAAAAAAATGACGTGCTAAAACCAATGTATCATTATGCGAAAAGTGTACAATATATGATGCTTGAATGAATACAATATTATGCTAAAATAAAAAAATAAAAAGCCAATCCATACAACTTCTAGCATCATGGCATATCATCATTTTGCACTTACTGCACATTTTGAGTGGTTTCTTGTTCCTTCTTGTGATTGTCTCTTTCTTAGATTTCAAGCGACTTTCATTACATTTTGTTTTAACCGGAAGAGATGGGTACAATTTCGAAAGGGGCATGTGAACTGTAGAATTTCTCAAACCTTATCATTTTTACTATGCAAGGTTGAAGTTTGATCATCACCAGACTGAAACAATGCTTTCAAATTACACAGGCCATCTAAAAATGTCTTCATATTCTCTAAATCAAACTCGTAGAGACTCTATACTTTTTTATTTTAACTACATTTCTCACATCACCGATCTCAACGACTGTGTTCTTCTCATCCTCTCGGTTGCAATATATATATATATATATATATATTTATAAAATGGTTTCATCTTTACACTTCTTCTCTCATGTAAGACGAATGTCAAAATCATAAAATAATACATAGATCTTATAAAATTTTATACATTCATCGAAAGTTTTAAAACTATGTTCAACAATCGCCTTCAATTCAGTATTTGGTAAGTATTACTCAATCATATCACTACAATCACTCAATAAAGAAAAAAGTTTCCACATTAAAAAAAATAAAAAATATATAATAGAAACATATATAACATGCTAATATAGTCATATAATCATACTAAAATTGTATGTTATCATGCTAAAATAAATATTTAAACATGCTAAAATTAATAATTTTACATGCTAAAATTAATAATTGTACATACTAAAAATGACAATATCTCTACAATTCCTAATATGACGATAACTATATTCTAACAACTAAAAGTAATTTATGTGATATGATACTCAAATAAACAAATTAAACCAGTATCGTACAAAAAAGTAAATATAAAACAACAATGAATTTTGATGGCCGTCAATATTCAATAAATACACAGCCCACCGCAAAAACTAAACAACACATCAAACTGTAAAAATTAATCGAACAATATACAATAAATAAGATACATGGAGTCTCCATAAAAAGACAACGTATATAAATTCTAGTGATTGCAACGTCGAATCTTCGCAACAAAAAGATGAATGTAGCAACTAGATAAGATTATAAATAAAAAAATCGTGAGAAGAAAAAAGAAATAAATCGATACACCAATCTACAAAAATTAATCAAAAATATAAAATAAATAACATACTTGGAATCTCCATACAAGACAATGCTGATGAACACTCCAAATAGCAAGGTCAAATCTTTAACACAAAATGATAAGTGCTGAATCTGAAAGGTGATGAGAAAAAAAAAAAAAAAGAGACGACGCTGAAGACAAAGTAAATTAAAGAGAGGGGGAGAAGGGAAATAATAAATACAGGAAAAAATCTCAAGAAGGAAAGAGTTGAATTATTAAATTACTACATTACCCTCCTCTTAATTAAACTTGTCAAAAATAATAAAAATGCCACCGCCCTATACATTGAATCTCGACCGTCCAGATTGAGTTATTGAATAGATGAGATGAGTTCCTAATTTCCACATGGAGGAAGGGTTCTCATTTGAAACCTTCCATATATATATATATATATGTATGGGCACACTATTATTCCATTTTTTTTAAATTGGTTAAAAAAAATATAAATTTAGTGTGAAAGACATAATTACCAATTTACTATTTGTTTTGCCACTTCGTTATTATTTTTAATTGAATTGAGAGGAACATATTATGGCCAATAGCCCAATTAATACCAGTCCTCAAATCTAAAAACAGAATTAGACTAGAAAGGTATGACTGATCTAATTGTAAAGGAGTATAATAAATAATCTATTTGGATAACAAATTGTGAAGCTTTTAAAATTTAAAGTTGAATGATAATACCGTAATTTTTAAAATAAAATTAATCCATTTAAAATAAAATTTTATTTCTTACATAAGTTGAGTATCTCTTCAAAAATAGTGTGTGTTGTGGCGTTGCCTTTTCGTGATCGTGTATTTTTATTTGTAGGAAAATACTTAAAACTTATTATGAAATGATTTTATTTCAGAAAGGCTAGTAATCATTTAAATAGTTTATAAAAAGGAGAAAAGGATATTAATTTGATGCATGTGACTCTGTGTTACCTATTTTATATTTATATTTTCTAATATATCTTAGTTTTCCTCTCACTGTAATCTAATGTGCATAATTTAGGAAATTTTATAGGGGTAAAAATGGGAGGAAGAATGTTAAATATTATAAAATATCATATAATTTGAAATAAAATTTATACTCTAAAACATGTAATGATATAAAAGTGAGGGAGTATTATTTTAAAATGAGATTGAGCTATATCTGTTTAGAATAGCATAGGAGATCCTCAATTAATCAACCATATATACACTCGAATACACTATAGTCTATATAAAAAATGTGATCATCAACGCTAACACGTTTTTGCAAATTTAGCACATTTTTTCGATTTTGAAATTTAAATATGCAATTTTTATTATTTTTTCGCAAATTTTTCTTTCTTATTTATAGCGCCAGTTGCAGTATTGGGAAATATTAATTATATATCCCTCTACTAATAGAATTCTATTGGAAACATTTGTAGTTATTCCATGCTATTTATTTTAAACTTATTGAATGATCAAAACCATATTAATAAGAAAAAAACTAAAGGCTATCAGTATTTTATACTATATAATTGTCAAGGGATATAAATTTATAAACTTATATATACAGTATAAATATGTATATACACATTTCTCAATTTTTAATATTTCCAAAATAATATCACTACATATCTAATTTCTTCTCTCTTACAACTAAGCCCATTACTATATATAACCTCTCTCTCTCTCTCTCTCTCTCTCTCTCTCCTCCCTCTGAAAATCGCACGCAGACAGAGAGACCTTACAGGGATATTCACACACCGCTGCCACGCGATCAGCACGAGCGCACACTGAAGCTCGGAAGGGAGGCACGAAATCCGAGTTAACGGACAATTATGCACTTTGTAAATGCAGCGGCGCTGCTGTCGATAGCGGTCAGGAACGGCGGCGGAGGCGGTGGCGGCGCAATGTTAGGATCGGAGATAGAGTTCGGCACCGTTTGGTGGTACGTTTACGCGGGAGTGTCGTGCTTCTTGGTCATTTTCGCGGGAATAATGTCGGGCCTGACGTTGGGCCTCATGTCGTTGGGCCTTGTCGACCTCGAGATCCTGCAGCGGAGCGGAACCCCCTCCGAGAAGAAACAGGCTGGTGGGAAAACTATTTCGTTATTTGTAGCAGATATTTCGATCTTGTTGTTTGATTATGGCTGAGTTTTTGTGATATTGTTTGTTTTGGTTTGTAATGATTGGTTATGAGATAGCTGTAGTTGGATTTGGATTTTGTTACGAGTATGGTTGTGTTTTTGTTAATTTAGGCTCGTGATGATTGATTGTGAGATAGCTTGATGTTGGTTTTCTTTTTTAATAATTTTTATGATGTTGTCAGTTTAGGCTTGTGATGATTGATTCTGAGATAGCTATAGTTGGATTTTGTTACGATTTTTTAGGTAACTGGAATTATAGTTATAGGTTGTGGAGGGGATGGTTTTAGTTTAGGATTGATGCTTTCCTGTTTGGAAAGATGGGAATTTGCACTTCAATTTCTCTATTGGCTGCTGTATAGTTTAGTGGTTTCGCACTTTCGCTAGACTGATGTGAAAAAGATGTGTCTTTTGTTGGTTTTATAGTGTTAGTTTGGAGGTGCCTACACATTTCTGGTGATAATTGGAAAAAGATAGGACTTTTTCAATTGAAGTAATGACTTTGATATGCTATTTTGCGCGATAGAGTTTTTGATTGCATGGTCGTTATCAATACTTTTATTCTTGTTAGTGTATGAATAGAGTGGGTTGCTTGAAATGATGACTAATAGATTGAAGTTGTTGATTGAATAACTTAAAAGTGGATCTCTGAATGACCTCGTCATTTATTTAGTTAGAAATCAGCTTCACGGCTTATCTTATTCTTATATGAGCTAGAATAAATTTCAGGTTGAATAGGGATTATTGAAAATGATGCTGATTTTGTATATGCCTGGCATTTGATGCCACATGTATCCGTGTAACCTGGTCTTCTTTATTCATCGTATACAATCATTGTTGCTAATGTTGGATTTTTTTTTTTATTGTTGTTCTTAAATTTTTCGATAATGCTTCGCCATTATTATTTAGCAGTGGAACAGTAAATTTGGGATGATAATAGGATAGAGATGGAGTTTCAATGAGAAGCAAATACTGGAATCTCAATGTCTTTTGAGCATAGCAATGTTGGCAGCATAACTAATGGTTAGGATTCTAGTTCTAGAAAATACCTCAGCCAATGTAGATATGAGCATGATTTCGGTGGGCTGGTGAAACTTGTCATAATTTTCGTCCCATGACATAGTAAAGTGCTTTTTAAGGAGCTGTATCTCTCTCTTTTCTTGAACTTTTGTATCTGTGTTTCTCTCGTATATTTTTGCCATTTAACCTGAACCTAAGAAATTGTCTTCAGCTGTGATACTTCCAGTGGTTCAGAAGCAGCACCAGCTTCTTGTGACATTGCTTTTATGTAATGCTGCTGCAATGGAGGTACCGAGTTTTTTTTTTCTTTCTAAATATGTATAGGTCAGTGATCAAAGAAGCTGAAAATGAGCAAAGTTGCATATTCTTGTATTAACTGATTATTGAGTTTTAGAGCTCTGTATTGTATATCTTATCGAACATGCATGCTAATGCTTACTTCCATTTTATTTGCATCTTGCAGGCCCTTCCCATATACCTGGATAAGCTTTTCAATCAATATGTTGCCATTATACTATCAGTTACTTTTGTCCTATTTTTTGGAGAGGTATTCATTTATACGGGTTTCATCTTTTGTGCTCAGCCCTCGCTCTTTCTGGTGTCCATTCTCCTATGAATTTTTAATTATTTTGTCAGGTTATCCCTCAAGCAATATGCACTAGATATGGGCTCGCCGTGGGTTCTAATTTTGTGTGGCTTGTTCGTTTTCTGATGATTGTCTCCTACCCAATTTCTTATCCAATTGGCAAGGTAATTTGTGATTGCCAATGTGTTCTAGCATTTTCTTTGATCAAGGTGATTGCAAATTTAAACTCCCAATTTTTGCCCATTAAGATTCTCACGTAGCTCACGGCCCTTTTCTCCCGAGCCTAAATCAAGTAGTAACTTGTGCTTATCGATATGTCAGGTTGTGTAAGACAATTTTTTTTTTTGGTGTTGAGCATTTTGTTTTTAGTAGTATTGGTTCTTTGTGTGCTCCCAAGAGATGAATTTACTACCAAAAAACATGTTTCTGGAAATAATTTGTCATACCTTTTGAATTGAATTTTGAACTTAATTCTATCCACTTCCCTACGTGCATCACCGCCCCCCTGCCAACCCCCATGCTAGTGCTCTAATCGATTGAAACTTTGAGTCTTGAGATTTGGTTATTCTATGAATTCAGGTTCTGGATTGGGTTCTGGGACATAATGAAGCACTGTTTAGACGAGCTCAGCTGAAGGCTCTGGTTTCCATCCACAGCCAGGAGGTAATAATACTTGCAAGTTGCTGGAATTTTTTCTTTAATGTGCACTTTCCTTTTGATTTCTATTACGATGGGCTACCCTCAATTTTTCTGTTATTTAATGATATTATAATCCTTCAGATTTATGTTGAAATTGCCAGGTCTCATCGGCTGGTAATGTATAATTTTTCCTTGATTGGCATTTAGCTGTCAACTCTCAGTTTTTTTTTTTTTTTTTTTTGGTAGGCTGGAAAAGGTGGTGAACTAACGCATGATGAGACAACAATTATTAGTGGAGCGTTGGATTTGACGGAGAAGGTATGGTGTTAGCAGGCAGAACACCTCGCACTATTCTCCATTTTTTTTCTCTAAAGAAACATCATTTCACTTTCTCTTCCTTGCTGGAAACTTGGCATTGCTGGTTTTTCCCTTCCTGTTTCCTTTTGCCTAAGAACAATTGGGGCCATTAATAACTATTTTGACATTTTTGATTCTAAAAGCATCAGAAATGTTCATTATTGTAATATTGGACAGCAGGATGGATGGACTATATCTATACTGTTCTATTTAGAACTTTAAATTCCTAAATCTGCTGGTATTCCCTTCTGATTTAGTTCACCCGTCAAAACACTAGTATTCTTTTGCTAGTTTTATCAGGATACCTTATAGGTCATAATGATCTCTCAGGTTGTATTGTTTCTGAATTGCTTTGAAGTCCTTCTCAGTCGAGTACTGTAATGTTATGAAAGCATCTTTTGTCCACTTTTACTGTTTTTCTCATTATTTTATTTGCCTGCATATGTGACCAGACTGCTGAGGAGGCCATGACGCCAATCGAGTCAACATTTTCACTGGATGTTAATTCAAAGCTAGACTGGTAACTGAAGGCTAAGATAAACATGTGGATCTGAGTGGTCGAATTATTTATGCCTATGTTGTTATTGAAGATGACTACATTATGTTCTTGTATTCCATATATAGATGCTTTTAAAATGCCAGAATTTTCATTGATTACGGTTGTCATTGAATAATTCTTCTTGTTAGAAAAAGTTGTTGCATGCTTTCATGTTGTTGATTTAAGAGAAATATCACGTAAATTTTATTTTGCATCATCTCAGGGAAGCTATCGGTAAGGTTCTGGCTCGTGGTCATAGTCGCGTTCCTGTCTATTCTGGGAATCCAAGGAACATTATTGGACTTTTACTGGTAAGATTCTGAAAATAGAAGTTTTCTAATTCTTATCCTAATTACGTAATTTTTACATACATAACAACAATTAGGTAAAAAGTCTTCTTACGGTGAGAGCAGAAACAGAGACCCCTGTTAGTGCTGTTTCTATTCGAAGAATTCCACGGTATGGCATTTCATTCGTTACATCTATCCTAATCTAAAAAAAGAAATTATTGATATGCTATCTATTGTATTTTCAACTATGAATGTTTAAAAATTCATATACACTCGTTGCTTCCCAGTGTTCCTGCAGATATGCCACTTTATGACATACTCAACGAGTTTCAGAAAGGTAGCAGCCATATGGCCGCTGTTGTGAAGCCCAAAGGCCAAAACAAAAGGCCACCGTCTATATTGGAGAAGGCTGAAGAGAGTGAAGTCATGAACGGGGATTCAGATATAACTACTCCATTGCTATCAAAGAAAGAAGACAAGGCAGACAGTATAGTTGTTGACATTGAAAAGGTTTCGAGGCCACCATCCAAAAATAGCCTCACATATAGTGATGCAGTTCCGAATGTGTTGGTTGCTCCAGATGACCCTGAAGATGGTGAGGTTATTGGCATTATCACCTTAGAAGATGTATTTGAAGAACTTCTACAGGTACAGATTACCTCTAAATTAACTCCTAGACCTCGTGTGGTGCTTTGTGTCACCAGTTAATCAAATAGTTAATGGTTTTTTTTTTCTTCTATGGTGCAGGAGGAAATTGTAGATGAGACGGATGAGTATGTTGATGTCCACAGAAGGTACTCGAGAATCGGAACTTCTGTTTGTTTTGTGGCGAATACACATTTTTGACATTCTGTCGTGCTGCAGGATACGCGTAGCAGCAGCTGCAGCTGCTTCATCAGTCGCTCGTGCCCCATCAATCCGGAGGTTAACTGCCCAAAAAGGAGCTGTAAGTAGTCTGTTCGAATGATTGTGTTACTAGACTTGAATATTGCTATATATACATATATTGAAGAGATACACAAAATTTTGGCTCTAGTGTAAATTTCTAACTCGATCAGATCTCCTGAACTGCAATCAAAATAGAATATATGTGATTCTCTAAAAATAAAACAATACATGTGACGAAGCTATTATGTATCTATATGGTTAGAATCCATGATTGCCATGTAAGTTTCCTTCTCCATAATCTCATGCACTGGAGAGGAAAGAACACGAGCGTTTATAAAAATTCTAGGAGCAGGACGAGCTTTCTACATCCTTACATGTGATAGCTGCTCTACCATCATATGTTTTTTCTTGATTCATGCACAGGGATCCCAGTACAAACTAGGGCAGCCACCGAAAAAAGGCGAGGATGACCCAACTTCCGCGAAGTTGCAAAATAATGTTGGTGAGCCTCTTCCTGGTAACAAGAGATGATGAGAGGATTTTTAGTTTTCTCGTAGAGAATGTCATAATTGGAGAGGGGTATTGTGATTTTGGTGAAGGAATGAAAGACTCCAGCTTGTGTAATAGCGTTATTCTTTATATGTAGACCCCAAATTTTTTGCAATATGCAATAAAATTTATGTTTTTTTGGTAAGTCTGCTTGTATATTTTAAACTGATGGCCCACGAAAGAACCATCGTAATCTGTCATCGATCTCAAGTTTACATTCTGAAACCAAGAATTCTCTCAACTCTGCATCAGGTCGCTGTGTGAGAGAGAGAGGTAGTAGTAGTGATGCAAAAGAAGAAAGAAAAGAGAGACAACACAACACATGTTATGCACTTGTCATTAATTATATATAAAAAACATACATACATATGTATATATGTGCATTAATCTTATAAGAGCGAGGGAGCACCCACACAATGTAGAGACGAGTGCAACGCGTATACTTCTGCCATGACCACCGCGCCTTCTCCCATCATACTTATATAGCTTGCATCAAAATTATTCTTCATTCACTTACTTTTTAGATCCATCCACCATCTCATATGCAAGATATATATATATATATATATATATCATGGACAATATAATTGGCACATATATATGAATGTATATCAGTATGTGTGTTTATTTTAATTTTGTGGTTTGAGGCAAAGTTAATTAGTGTGTGTGTGATGCCAACTTGAGAAGAGATGGGACCCATTGTTTAATTTGGAAAAGATGAATTTGCAGAGTCATCAGTTTGTCTCCCTGCCAAACTCTATGGAAAGGAAAGGGACTCCCCTCCCCTCATTTTTTAATAATATTTTTATTATATTATTATTTTTGTTTGTCTCAATCTACAGCAAAATTTGAAGTCTCCATAAATATAATCTGATTTTCAGGAAAAAAATTGTTAGTTAATGAGTGTGTGAGATTGAGCTAGTGTGCTGTGTTGCACTAACACCTTATATATTAAATGCTATATACCCTCGTCTTATCCTACATTTTTGTCTTGAGATATTTATTCGTGTACGTTGTGGTCTATTATATATAATTAAAAATATCATTCTTCTTTTTAATATGATCAATTGATCATGATCATTTATTTATAAATAACACATCTCCAGCTTGTTTCAAGACAGCTAGAAGGTTTAATTAGAGTATTACTGATTGAGATGTATAGTCGTGGATGTGCATACATACATACATACATACATACATATATATCAACTTACAAGGCTTAAGACCTTCAAGTCATAAATTCGTCACTCCATCAACTAGCTAGGTGGTCTGCCCTTCATTAATTTCCATTCTGTATCTTATGAGCTAGCTTGATCGATTAAACCAGCTTGTGCTTGTGCTTCTGCTGCTAATTGTTTTGCTAATTAAATTTTGCGGCTAGTTTGCATGCATTTTTGCATGAGAGAGAGAGAGAGAGAGAGAAGATGATCAGTAGGAGAGATACAAATCCCTTAAATTATTAGATATTCATATGTAGTCAATTTTCATTAAAACCCCAAACTGTACAATTAAGAATCTGCATCTGATTTTACCTATGCATGGGGACATGACATGCATCAATATTGAATTAATATCGATTGCCGCCACCAATTTTAGTAAGATCACTATCTTTCAGTACCTATTGGCTATTGTTATAAAAAAAAAAAAAAAACGAAAAACACAACATGAATACACGATAGTTAAATTAAAACTAACCTAAAACAAGAAGAATAGAAATTAAACCCGTAAACTAGCTAGGTACGTATATTTCAAGAATACTTGTCCCAACATAGAAGCATAGTTATGCAAACTCTCATAATGTAGAGCTTTCCTCTCACTTGCCTCACAACTCTCCTCCATTTCTCAAACCTCCTCCCCATGGCCTTCTCTTGATGATCAAACCTCGATGGATCGATACTCGAATCTAAGAACCCTAATTTGAGCACTCGAACAAGAAGTTCCACAAGAATATTTAAAGGGCTTAGATGAAGATTTTGATGGTACAATGTAGGGACAATGTGTACCCTCAAAGTCCACAGACATCACGTGCAATAACCCTATCTAAAACCCTAAATCCACATTAAACACCACGATCATTGCAATTTGACAACCGTGTGTGTGATATATGTGTTTTTTAGTAAGAAAACTTGAACCCCACCCTCATTTTCAAAGAAACAATCTTTTCTATTTCTATAAGGCTGAACTTTCTAGACACCCAAGCAAATGAACAAGAGCCTCAAATGATTCTCCAATTTGTCTCTCCAAAGGGTCCATTTTTGTTCGTGGAAGACATATATATATTCCTCTTCATTTGATTTTTTTTTTCTTTTTGACCAACGAGCACAGAATTAAGACATTCGATCTACCATCTCGGAAAATTCTATGCTAGTACATGGGGTACCATAATGTAGAAATTCCCCTACGTCTATCAGGAGTAGATGTATATGGGAAGTTCAGGCTACTCGTTTTTTTGTTTTTTGCTTTTTTAATTTTATTTTAATGCTAGCTAGCGCATGGAGTAACACAAGGCTCTTCATCTATAAAAAGTAGACGACGTGTGTGGGAAGTTGGATCTAATCGACTAATCAGATCAAAACTACAGGTAATATATATGTCCCCAATTGTCATTCAAAGGAGGGGCAAAGAAAAGATATATTTTTTTTAATTTATTTCATTTTTCTATTGAACATTTCAATATCTTATCTTAAGTTAAAAGAACTTAAAAGATAAGATTTTCTTTACCAACAAACTTAAGATGATAAAGGGGGTGGACCTAATTAATAAAAATGATATGTATACATCCAGCTAATATAAGCTCAACAAAATTGAAATATCTCTATGGTTAGGACAAGTAGTGGCCCTCATGTGAGTTTTAGTCCATAACAAAATTAGGGACAAAACATGGTTTGTTGCCCAATCACAACAACACAAGTGTCAGGCTGTGTTCACTATATTGGGACAACAATTGTTTCTGACATAGGAATAAATAATTAATAGTGCCCTAAAATTCACCTCATATCATGATCAATAAATATATATATTTTTTTAAAATCCAACCATGGTGGCAGTCATGATCTGCATGGGAAAGATTTTTTTTTTTGGGCAAATGAATGAAGATTTAAGTACAATAATGCATGGGAAAGAAAAAGAGTGGGAGCATTATCTATCTGCATTTGAACGATAATGATGTGACTAACTGAAACACCTCCATCACAACATTCCCATTTTTAAGAGGAAATTAATTTGTGTTCAATTCTTTCTAAAATCATGAATTGAATATTTTCATTAAGTTATAAATTTTTGAGTTAATTGTCTTAAAAATCATGAATTTTGAGAAAAGGGGAACTAAATTAATTCAAATAACGTTCCGCCGGCGGAAAGTCCGACCACACAGTATCTGGGATAGCACCGGTATAATAAAAGAAACCAGAATTACAAGACACTAACTTTGCTAAGGAATGAGCAACTCCGTTGGCTGATCTACGACTCCAACTAAAAATCACTTGCTCCAGATGAGCCGTCTCTCTCCGAATTGATTGGCATACTGCTCCTTGGTAAGAGAAGTCCTCCTGATCTGAACATAATGTGTGGTAAATTTTTTGACAGTCTGTCTCAAGAATAATCTTTGTTCTTCCGTACTCCTTTGCCAATACGAGGCCTTCTTGACATGCCAATCCTTCCGCGATCTCCGCTTCCACATGAATCTCGAGCTTCTTGCATCTGGACATGACTATCCTTCCCCTCGATTCTCGAATAATAATTCCCAAACCCACACTCCCATCATGATGAATCGAAGCATCAACATTGATCTTCCAAAACCCCTCCGGAGGCTTCTGCCAAACATCTGTCGCAACCAGCTTTTGATTTACTAACTGTGAAGTCTTCATCTCCTCTAATTCTTGTTGCAGCAGCAAAGCTAATTCAAAGTGTTAATATCTAAGAAGAAAACTAGATGAGCAGAAAGTGTTTGTAAAAATGCAGAGTAGAGATTTGAGGAAATTTTCTGTATTGATCTGAATTGATTGTAACATTATCAACATTACATATTTATAGAAGAAAGAGAAGTAAACTGCAAACTAACTAACTTCCACTTTTTATGGAATGAATGACAAGTGGCAAATCTAACTCTAACTTCCTTCAACTATCTTTAATTAACACTAATGAAACAGTGCTTAATATAAATACATTAACACTCCCCTGTAGAAGCCAAAGCTAAGAACTTTTAAGCTTGAGTTTATCTCGTAGAAATTGAAACCTTGTTTCAGATAGGGCTTTTGTAAAAATATTTGCCACTTGGTCTATAGATGGAACATGTCCAATTTCCACAGTTTTGTCTTGAACCTTTTCCCTTATGAAATGAACATCGACCTCTATATGTTTGGTCCTTACATGGAAAACTGGATTTGAAGCCAAAGAAATTGCGCTGCAGTTATCACACCATATTTTTGCTGGAGTACTGACTGAAAAGCATAACTTCCTGCACAATGACTGAAGCCAAACCAGATCTGCAGTCACATTAACTAAGGATCTGTACTCGGACTCGGCACTACTTCTGGACACAACCTCTTATTTTTTAGAACTCCAAGTGATTATGTTTGAGCCAATAAACACACAATGTCCTCCAGCTGATCTTCTATCATCTGGACAACTAGCCCAGTCAGCATCAGCATAGGCCTCAAGTGTAGATGAAGTAGTTGGAGAGAAACTGAGATGTAACTGCCTTGTTCCTTTCAGGTACCTCAGAAGCTTCTTACAAGCTGACCAGTGTGAATATAAAGGCTCTTGTAAGAACTGACTTAACTTGTTAACAGCAAAAGAGATATCCAGTCGTGTCAGAGTGAGGTATTGTAATGCTCCAACTGCACTCCTATATAAGGTAGGATTATCAAATGTTGATCCATCAGACTTTGATAATTTTATAGCAGAGACCATAGGAACTGTACATGGTTTACAATCTGTCATATTGTGTTTCTCAAGAAGATCATCCAAATATTTTTTTTGAGAAAGAGTAAAATAGCCATGTGCATACTGGACCTCAATACCAAGGAAATAGTGTATAGTGCCAAGGTCTTTAAGAGCAAACTTCTCATTTAAGTTGTGAATAACCATCTGAACTTCATGAGGATCATCACCAGTGACAAGAATATCATCTACATATACCAATATAAGCACACTTTTAGAATCATGATTTTTGAAGAATAATGAGAAATCAGATTGAGATCTGTTGAATCCTGCTTCAACCAAATAACTTTTGAGTGTCTTATACCAGGCTCTGGGTGCCTGTTTTAAACCATAGATAGCCTTAGTGAGTTTTGTAACAGCCCGGTCCCGAGGATGGGGATGGGGTTGTTGTGCATAAAATAGCATGAAAAATCAGAAATTCAGGGGGGTGTTTTTAGAATTAAACTAAGTTAGCGCCTCAAGAACTTAGGCAACTTAACTTTATGACTTGGAGGAACTATCACTTTCAACGAATCTATAAGGGTCAAAGGGTTCAATCGGGCCAAATGGGTCAAAGGATTTACTCAAGTCAAAGGAATGACAAATCACAGGCCAACCGAAATTTAAACAGAATCCAAAGACAAACAGATAGGATTTTAACTTTTCAAAGAAACAAGACCTCATCATAGGTCACATCAACTAAGACTCATAAATAGGTTGGAGTCAAATATATCTTATTGTCCTAATCATAGGACGAACCAAGAAAACAACTTAAGATTTACTTGAACGAATCATAATCATACTTGGAAAGAAAAGCCTATTTGTAGGCGAACAATAATGGCAAGCATTCAAGACTTATTCACAAGTCAACTGAAGATGAATAGATACCAAAATGCTCAATAGGTAGGACTATTCAAATAACTCGGAATCAATAAAGGCATAGACGGGTATGTCAAAAGAACATGCTTCTAATTCTCAAGACTTTATTGATAACACGAATCATAGCAATTAGGACATGCTATTCTCAAGAACCAAGTTACACATCTCAAGACTAAATACTAACATCAGAGTACTTAGCAGAAACTTAGCGGAAGAAAAACATGTAACCATATAGAGCAACAAACTTGAAACCTTAAACAACTCAAACAACCCCACCAGCAGCACATCACCGGCCTCAGCATCTCAACCTGAAAATATTTGAAAAAGAGGGTGTGAGCACTAATGTACTCAGTGGGGTTTTACGAGAAAACTCTTTAATAAAATTTGGAATATCCAATTATAAACTGGCGGCATATGGAGAGCAAAACGCAAAAGCCTTCTCCATACCCGCAAAACCTTTTACTTCCTTTTCTTGGCACCTTTCCTGGCTCAAACCTGTTGTCTACTGCACCCTTATGCCTTAGGATGAGAGATGGGTTACCTCAAGTATCCTCTGAGTATGCGAGGGGATTACCCAACAGTGACTCCCTTTACTTTCAAATGTTCAACATTAGTGACACGAAGGTCACGGCATGATAATGCAAATAAACTGTTCTTTGAGCTCGATAACCTGCTTACAACATAAGCTATATCCTTCCTTACTTAACCTCAACCTTTCTTACTTACTTAACTTAGCTAACAATACCAAGCCTAGAGTAATCGTCTAAGGCTAATCCTTTAATTGAGCATGAACTCGGCCTATAAGGAATTTATAACTTGCCCTAAAAGGAAATCCTTAACTATACGAGCTTTTAACAAAGCATAAATATTTAAATATGAGGAATTGAACGCGGATAAACATCGATTGCAATTAAAGCAATTCTAGATCTCAGACTAGCATCAATCGTATTTAAACAATTTTAGCATATCTAAACATACTTGAGAGCTCACTTAACTTATAATAACTTCCTTTACTTATCAAACTCAAATAACAATTCAACAATATCATGCATATAGCTTCCTTTATTCATTTTCTTTCCTTGTACAGAGACTAAACAGACAGAGCATAAAATATTTTAATTGGATATTCATCTTGCCCTATCATGCTTCTAGAGCTTAATAGCTCAAACCTCATACTTGGTTTAGAACCACCCACCTCGATGATGAGCATTTTGATAACGAGCGCGTAGACGAAACAACGGCTGAAAATCCTTCCTCGGGCCTCCTCGGGGTTCACCTCTTCTTTACAAAAGTCGATCAACGAATTGAAACCTTATTCGAGCTCCTAATAAGACATCGAAATGATATCTAAATCCTTGACCCTTAACTATAACTTAAAACACGAGAATTTAAAAGATTAAGGCATCCGAAATTACCACAAAAGGGGACGGAAAATTCGATTCGAACGATCGAGATTCCGGATGATCGGCCACTGTTACCTCATCGATCATCTAAAGATCTTCGATTTAAGTACTCATGGGCCTCGTAACTTCAACCGAGGTGAAAGTTATGGCATCCGCACGAAAACGTGCCGGAGCTGCCGCAGCAGCCCCGCGCCCGCGGAATCCCCACGCCCACGCACCAGTCGGGCCGAAAGGGCATCCCCGCGACTGCGCTACCTGGGTGATTTCCGGCGGCGGAAACTCCTCCTCCACTCCTCCGCGCTCGACTCCCCGAACAAAACTACTCATCTCGGAGGTGCGCTCACGAAGAGCACTCCTCGCTCGACTTTAGAAATGGAGGTGAAAGAAGTGAGAATGAGCAAATGGGAATTAAGGGGGGCTTCCCTATTTATAGGGAAAATCCAAGCTTCTCCGAGAAGGTTCTTCAGTGCAACAACACTGCTTTAAAAATATCAGGTTCTGTTAAAAGGCGCTTTATTCGATGTCGAGGTTTAAATGACCTCAGACACGAAATCCAAAAATACCGGAAGGTTCATTGGCTCGAGTACTATTGAACCAACTTGACTCGGGATAAAGAACGAGTCATCTTGAAGGAAAACGAGAAAAGATTCTCTTTTCAAAAATAAAGTTACTATTCCACGTAAGGGACAAATAAATTTCTCGAGCGCTCAATTGACATCAGAATAACAATCCGGAAACGCCAATGGATTCCTTGAGAAATTTCCTGTAGGGTATGCTTGAAAAATCAAGGCTCAGGTCAACACACGAGATTTCGCAAATTTCTAACGAATGCGCTTCTACGGAAAAACACTATTCATAACTTCTTTAATTGCATTTAAATAACCGGGAACTCAAACGACTTCATATTCAAAATTTGAAAACATCGGCATGCTCCTTGGGTCAACGCCTTTCAAACATGACCAAAATTAGCTGCGACTGAGCTGGAATCAAAATTCTCGAAAAGATGATTTTACGAAAAATAACTTTTAAAATCGCAATTAAGAATCGAAACATTCTAATTATGCTCAAAATCCTTCTTCATATTTCCTAATTAAAATTAGAAATTAATTAATCACCTTCTGAAAATCCGGGTTGTTACATTCTACACCCCTTAAAAAAAATTTCATCCCGAAATTTACTTCCTCTTAACTGAGATCTGGATACTTTCTAAGAATTCACAGCCTTACTGGAACGACATAGGTTCGAAACCTTTACTATATGGCTAAGAATAGCCTAAGGCCTTCCTTAATAAATTAGTCCTTAAGCAGGACTTTTACTTATATAATCTTTCTTCTTTTCTTCCTCAAAGCTTGAGCATCTTCTATCTTTTCTTCCTAATGAAATCTCTTTCGAAATATCGCTTCACACGAACTCCTTATGATCTTGCATTCGAACGGACTTCTAGAAACTATTCGATCAACGAAATAAATAAAAGAAAACTTCACCAAGCTTGCTCCTTGAGCACGGACAATCTCAACAAGTCCATCCTTCTTTTGTTTCGCTTGGCTTTATTTTTACTTCTGACTTTACTTCACGCAACCTTGAGAAACCTTAATAAACTCGAACTAGATGAAAACCTCGAATCAATCGAGCACCTCCTTCGATGGTTCCTTGCACGCTCTATCACATTCAATAACTTGCTTTATCTTCATCTTTAACTTCTTGAGGTTCGACTTCTTCGTCTTCTTAGGGCGTACTTCGTGATGCGCTCCAAACTTAAATTCTTGACGCAACTTAAATCCAAACTTCTTCATCGCAGCCGTCTCATTTTCTTGAAGTAGTCATCTGACTTCATGGCTCCTGCTGATGGTCACCATCGAAAGGGATACGACAAAGCGACTTGATCTATGGCACCTTCTGGACTCAAAATAGCTTGACTTCAACTTCTTCTGGAAGCTCGGTAGAACACCGATATATCTTCAAACTCTCTTGGCTATGGTCGCGACGACAATCTTCATCTTCATTAATCGGCTTGAAATAAGTGATAACTTCTGGGCATCGAACGCGACATGACCTTGAATGTACTGTGGGTTATGGGCCCACCACGCTTCCGTTGCGCCACTCTGATAATTCGCCTTTAACTTGACTGCTCCTCTTCTTGCTTATCGCTCGAAACTGAACTTCATGACCTTCTTCTCAATTCTACTAAAATCTCGAAATCCTTTATCCTTCTTATGAGCGCTCTATAAATGTTTTTTCGAGCCGCTTCTTCTTAACTCTAGCTCCTCGAGAGGGAACTTACTCAATCTAAGGCTCCTGAGAGAACTTAAAGGGAATTATAGAAATTCTTCTTCATTTAAGCTTGCTATAGTCTATGTTCTAACTATATTCTCTATGCCATATAGAGCAACAAACTTGAAACCTTATTGATAACACGAATCATAGCAATTAGGACATGCTATTCTCAAGAACCAAGTTACACATCTCAAGACTAAATACTAACATCAGAGTACTTAGCAGAAACTTAGCGGAAGAAAAACATGTAACCATATAGAGCAACAAACTTGAAACCTTAAACAACTCAAACAACCCCACCAGCAGCACATCATCGGCCTCAGCATCTCAACCTGAAAACATTTGAAAAAGAGGGTGTGAGCACTAATGTACCGGAAGGTTCATTGGCTCGAGTACTATTGAACCAACTTGACTCGGGATAAAGAACGAGTCATCTTGAAGGAAAACGAGAAAAGATTCTCTTTTCAAAAATAAAGTTACTATTCTACGCAAGGGACAAATAAAATTCCTGAGCATTCAATTGACATCAGAATAACAATCCGGAAACGCCAACGGATTCCTTGAGAAATTTTCTGTAGGGTATACTTGAAAAATCAAGGCTCAGGTCAACACACGAGATTTCGCAAATTTCTAACGAACGCGCTCCTACGTAAAAACACTATTCATAACTTCTTTAATCGCATTTAAATCACCGGGAACTCAAACGACTTCAGATTGAAAATCCAAAAACACCGGCATGTTCATTGGGTCAACGCCTTTCAAACATGACCAAAATTAGCTGCGACTGAGCTGGAATCAAAATTCTCGAAAAGACGATTTTACGAAAAATAACTTCTAAAATCGCAATTAAGAACCGAAACATTCTAATTATGCTCAAAATCCTTCTTCATATTTTCTAATTAAAATTAGGAATTAATTAATTACCTTCTGAAAATCCGGGTTGTTACAAGTTTACACACATGATGAGGAAATTTTGCACTCTCAAAACCTTTTGATTGTGTCATGTAGATTGTCTCTTCAAGATCTCCATTTAGAAAAACATTATTTATATCGATTTGTCGGATACCCCAACCTTTCATAGCTGCCATGGTAAACACAAGTCTGATGGTGGAAAATTTCACAACAGGACTAAAAGTCTCCAAGAAATCCACCCCTGCATATTGTTCAAAACCCCTTGCCACCAGTCTAGCCTTCAATTTGTCTAAAGTCCCATCAGATTTCTTCTTCACTTTAAACACCCACTTATTGGAAATGAGTTTTTAGCTTGAATTAGAAGACACCAGAATCCATGTTTTCTTATCCTGAAGAGTAGAGAACTCAGCCTTCATTGCTTCAACCCGAGCTGGATCTGAAAGAGCTTGTAACACAGTAGTTGGTTCAACAGGTAGTGAATTCTCTGATAAAAAAACTTTAGGTTTAAAAATGCCATGTTTGGATCTTGTTATCATAGGATGTTGATTTATAGTAGAAGGAGGAGATAAAGAAGGAGAAGATGGAACACCAGAGGAGGAGGAAGAACTGATGATAGAATTTGTATTATGAGAAGACTGATCAATAGGACAGGAAGACACACAAACATATGAGGAATAGATGTAGAATTGGAATCTGAAGGAGTAGAAATTATGGCAGTAGGATACGTGGTAGAGTGAGTAGGTGCAGAAGCAGAATCTGGAATAGTAATTATATTTTTGGTGCTAGGAGAATTTTGAGGGACAGGAGATTTAGAAGGAATAGAAGAAGAGCAGAGATCAAGATAAGGAAATTCAGCTTCATTGAAAAGTACTGAATCAGAAATGTAGAACTTACCAGAGGGATGATAACAAATGTATCCTTTGTGAGATAAACTGTAACCCATAAAGATGCACTTGCTGGATCTAAATTGAAGCTTGTGAGAATTATATGGCCCGAGGAAGGGAAAACATGTGCAATAATATACACAGCAGTAGAGAATGATTCCCACCAGAATTTGAGAGGTAAAGAAGCTTGGGAAAGTAAGGTTAAACCTTTATCAACTATATCTTGGTGTTTCCTTTCAGCTTTTCCATGTTGTTGATGAATATGAGGGCAAGGGTGTTGAAAATGGATACCTAAAGTTTGAAGATGTTGGACTAAAGATCTATAGTCCCCTCCCCAATCAGTTTGAAGTGCTTGAACAGAAGCCTGAAACTGACACTGAACCATGGCTAAGAATTTTTCAACTACACAAACAGCTTTAGATTTAAGAGATAAAGGATAAATCCAGGTGAATCTTGTAAAATCATCTATGAAATGAATGTAGTATTTGTAACCATGAATACTGGTAGTATGTGAGGGACCCCATAAATCAGAATGAACAAGTTGGAAAGGCTTAGTTGTTCTGTTTGATTGAGATACATGAGGGATTTGATGTATTTTTCCAATTGAACAAGCATCACAAAAGCAAGTAAGGCAGGTTTAAAAGGAATATTGATTGTATTAAGAACTTTAGACAATATAGAAACATGTGGATGGCCAAGTTTTCTATGCCATGTATTGGAATCTGTTATACAAAGATTTGCACTAGACTGAGAACTAGGTACTGTGTTCAATTTCTTACAGCCAGCATGAGTAGAGGACAATGAGACTAAGTCCAAGCCATCTTTATTTGTAGAAACTTCTGAAACATAAGTGTGAGGAAATCTTGATTTAGTTGACACAGAATCAACAGAGGTCTGACTGGTCTTTAGAGGCAGCATTGACAGATCAAGTTTGTAGAGGCCTTGCTCCAGAGTTCCTTTCATCAAAACCTTGTGACTGACCTTGTCCTTAACAAAGCAGGCATTATCATGAAATTCAACCAACACACCATTATCTTTTGTGAACTGAGAAATGCTGAGTAAATTTTTTGTAATCTGAGGAACATATAAGATATTGTTCAACAGAATTGAATGGGACATATTTGAAGCAACTACCTTACCTGAAACAGCAATTGGTAATTGATTTCCATTACCAACCATCAACCTTTCATCACCATGCATAGCATTTTGAATGGTCAGATTTTGTAACTCATTTGTAATATGGTTTGTGGCACCACTATCCATCACCCACTGTGCTTGAGTATTCTCAGTATAAAAATCATCCTGATACTCAAAGGAAGACATGTTAGCTATATATGCTTGAGAAGGTGGAGAAGTGTTACCTGTGAAGTTAACATCAAATCGTTTGTAGTATTTGAGAGCTACATGTCCAGTCTTGCCACATAATTGGCAAACAATTTTTGTGTCTCTAACAAAACCACGACCCCTGCCTCTGATAGAAGAACCACGAGGCATAGAAGAAGCACCATAAGTGCGGTTGTAGACAACATTAACACTGGGAAAATGAAGAGCTTGACTGTGAAGTCTTTGCTCCTGAGCCTGCAACGCAAAATGTACTTCTTGTAAAGTGAGTAGATCAGATATATGGGTGAGATTAACTACAATCACTTCATACTCCGGACCAAACCCAGCTAAGATGTATAAAATAAGCTCCTCATCAGTGATAGATTGGCCAGCACCAGCTAACAAGTCGGCATAACTCCTCATCTTAAGCACATATTCATCCACTGACAAGTCACATTTGCGTGTAGTCTGCAGCTGAAAACGCAGCTGCATAATCCTAGCCTTGGATTGAGACTGGAACAGAGATTCCAAGATGGTCCAGAGATCGCAGGTGGTTTGGCAACGAGTAACATATCCAAGCATCGCTTCACTGATAGAACTGAGTAACCAACTCATGAGAAACTGATCTCGACAGAGCCAGAGTTGATAGTCTGGATTAGGAATGCAGCGACCGGTAGACGGCGTCGGTAAAAATTGAAATGGAGGAACATTTATCGGATCTATAAATCCAGCAAAACCGTGAGCAAGGATGGTGGCAAGAACTTGCATGCGCCAAAACGCATAGTTAGATCGATCAAGGCAGATATGAATGGTTTGCAGATACGGAAGCTCAATGGATTGAGAGGGCGCCATGAACAGAAACTGGCGAAGGAACAAGAATGTAAAAAAAAACTAGACCAGATCTGCAATAGAAATGCAGAAAAAATGAGAAGAAATCCACAATAGAAATGTGCCGTTTGGACATTTTGGAAAATGAGCAGATTTCTTTTTTTCCAATTAATCCACAAAAGAATCGCGAACAGGCTATGGAATCTCGGTTCATCAACACACATCACCTTCTCAATCCACCTTCGGACACTCATCTCCTTTGTCGTCAGATCAATGATGAGGCGAAGGGGAGATGCCTGCCAGAAAAACCGACTCCAAGAACAGTCCCTCAAGCAATGCTCGATAGACTCAGCCCCTTCCCCGCACCTTCGAAAAATCTGGTCACATTCAATCTTCCTTCTTCTCAGCTCCGTTACCACCGGCAAAATTCCCTGCACACAACGCCAAATGAAGTGACGAATCTTCGGAATCACCTGCAGGCCATTTATCCATTTCCAAATTGGATTCCCTCAATTCGATGAAGATGGTATGTGGTCTTGATGATCCCTTAAATTACATGCAGTCACATATCCTGACTTCACTGAGTAGATGCCATTTTTATTATGTTTCCAGATACGTCGATCTCTTTCTCTATTTAAAGGAAGAGGGATAGTAAGAATCAACTTCACAACTTCAGGAGAGAACATCCGAGCAAGTTTATCAACCTGCCAACCCGCACCCTGATCTCCAATCAACTCTGCAATAGTACTCTCGAGGTTCTCCTCATCGCCGCCAACCAGTAACGATCCACTTGGGAGATTGGGAATCCATTTATCCCTCCATATATTGATACTTCGTCCATCCCCTACTCGCCAAATAACCCATTCCTTGATGATCTCCTTACCTGCCAGTATGCTTCTCCAAGTAAAAGATGGATTATGTGCATGTCTGGTATCAAGAAAAGAGATTCGAGGGAATTTAACATTAGTTTTAAAAGTAATCTATCTATACATATATTAAAACAGAATTGAAGGAGTAAAATTATAATTAAAAAATATTAGCAAAACGATTCATTATAATTAATTCCGTGTTCAAAATGTTCATATGGTGTACTGGTATTTGGCATAACTAAAACTTAATTGGCATTGAAGGGCACGGGATCAAATCCCCACCGGCTCAACATTTAAGATACTTATATTTCCCAACAACATGCAGTTTCATTGGCTCAACATTTCAGATCTTTTTTTTCTTTTTAAATTTAGGGTTGATCTCATTTCAGATTTTTGCCCACACATTTCAGATTTTTGTTATTATTTTTATTTAAAATTTAGAATTTATCTTAAATCAATCCCATCATCATCCTCCTCCTCCTCCTCCTCCTCCTCCTCCTCCTCCTTCAATAGCTACAACCAACATTTAATTTCTAATCACTGTATTTATTAATTATTGGATTACGTTTCATTGCAATTATCATTATTCTTTAAATTTAGAATTTTTTTTCTTTAACTCACGCAGATTCATATTCAATTTTTTATTTTTACAAATTTTTTGATAATTTCTACTCGGTATGAATGATGAAAAAAATATTAACAATTTAAATTTAAAAATGTATTTATTTTTCTTTCTACTTGGCGATTCATTTTATAATTTGTACTCAATACAAATGCAGAACAATGATTCATATATTTCCATAACTATTGAGCTCTTGATTTCTGCTACAAAATTGAGTAAATCGTCCAATTCCATTAAATAAAATCCTTATTATTTACATATTTTTTATTTCTTTTTTTTTTTTTGAAAAATCACTCCCTTTCATCAATCAAAGACAAAAATTAATTATTTCCAAAAAAGAATCTCAATTTTTCTCGCGTGGAATTTTATTTTTATGACTTAATATGTGTACATCCATCGCGGCTCATAGACGGTGTTTGTGTTAGGAAACCCGCTGGGATTGGAGGCATTGTAGTTTTAAGTTTTGGCGCAGGGATAAGATGAGGATAGAGAGAGCTGGTTGAGCAAAATACGAGTCTCGAATATATATATTTTTATTTATTTTTATTATTTTTAAGAGAGCTATTCTGACCTTGTAGTTCATTAATATAATGGTGTTTTTTTTTCAAATATGGAAGATTATTGTTGGATAATTTTCAGATTGAATAAATTAAATGTAAATCAACAACAATAAATTAATGTCACATCGGGTCGCAAATCCTAATTTCATCCTATCTATCTTTACCTAACTTTTTTTCCACATATCGACTAATATCATTTGGTTATTTTGAGGATACAAAAAAAAAAAGAAAAAAATGTCTAAAACCTTTTTAATTAATTTAAGGACATATTTTTTTTATTTATTATTTAATTGACAAAGTTTAAAGACCAAAACTATTTTTTAATTATGTTACATAGTTATAAGCATATGATAATTTAGATTAAAAAAAATCCTACACTATTTACTCATTAAATGATAACGTAATCACAATCAAAATTTTAAATATTAAATTTATAAAAATTTAAATTCATACAACGTACGGGAGAAATACTAATATATATCTTAAAGTAAAATCGCAGGGCCAAAATTATCCAAATATAAAATTAGTGAAAAATTGGGTAAAAATAAATTTATTACTGAACATTTCTCCAAAACCATGTATGTTGTTATAGTGGTTGCCCCACATTTACTTTTATCCATCCAAACAACGGTAAGTAGGTTCGAAACTTCCTGCCCTAGAAAACAATATTCAATGTTTTCTTTTTATTTTTCTAAACTTTTTTAACGATTCCATTTATTTTTTTTTATTTTTGGTAAATTATATTATTAGTTTTTTTTATATGACATTAGTAAAGCCCACAAAATTCGACTTTTGTTTGTTGTATATTTATAATGTTTTAATATTTTTTAATTTTTATTTTAACGATTTCTTCTTAAAAAAAAATAACTTTTTTCCAACTCCTCTTTTATAATTAAATCCATTTTTCAAGCTTTATAACTCTTTTTCATAAAAAAAAAAGAGTTTTCAACTCCTCTGCTACAATTAAATCAAATCAATTGCCTTTTCAGTTTCTCTTAAAGAATTAAATCCCCATCGAATGATAAAAACTTGTGTTAGACCGTCTAACGGGTTATAATCCGTTAGTTAGACGGATCCTATAATCTGATCCGATCCGATCCATTTAACTAAATATAAAAAAAATTAAAAAAAATCAACCCTTCTTCTCCAACGCTGATTCCCCCAAATCGCTCCACCTCTGCCGCTACAACCCTAATCACCACCACCATTACACTGCAACCCAAATGGCCACCACAGATTATCACCCCACCTCCGTCGTTGTCACCCAAATCGCTACCGGCAATGCAATCACCTGCTGCCACCAAAATTTAACCCTTCACCTCCGATGATATTCCCAAATCGTCACCACCGCCACTGCAACCCAAATTGTCTTACAACTTTCACCACCGTCATCATCGATGTAAGGTCGCCACCACGATTCTGCTGAAACTACCCCCGCCTCTGAAACAGCCACACCCATCACCACTGCTTTCAAACAGGGAAAATGTAAGTATTTATATCTCCAATCTCTCAATTCTCTCTGCAATCTCTCTCTCTCTCTCTCTCTCTCTCTCTCTCTCTCTCTCTTATTTCAAGAGATTTTGAGGCCAACGATGGAAATGTGATAGTGCCGAACTATATGTAGTGAATGGTCCTAACATTTATGTATGTCGTCCATGATTATGGAGATTTTAGGTTATTTTGGGAGGAAGTGAAACAATATTCATGTTTTATGTTTTTTTATTTTGCTAAATATTGTGTGTTTTTATGGTATGCTGATTTATCAGGATGATGTATCTTCTTGCTGCATCTGCTAAATGAATTGTGTGTAATTAATGGTGAATGTCGATTGAATATATACTAAGCGCAATGCATTTTCTTGCTGCACTTGCTGCTGTTGGTTTGAGGTTAAGACATCTTGATAGGCAAATTATGATCGTTTTTAACATCTTTTGCAACACATTAAATTTCCTTCCAATTATGTTAGATAGTGACTTTGAGATTTAAAGGATAGCGATTCAAGAGAAAGGGGAGAGGTGACTGCAAATTCTTAAACGTTAGATGAAAGTGGAAGTAGGGATTATCACATGATTCACATAGCAGTAATTCCAAAATGACTAATCCTATATCTGTGGAGTTTGTCTTCTGACTGTGTTCATTGTTTCTTAAACAAATTTATTAATAAAAACTACACTTAGCAGCATTTTGTTACTAATGACTATGTCACTCACGTGACTGCATTAATTGGAATTCCAATATTTGCTTGGTCCAAGGCTTTTAAGGTAAAGATTAAATAGTTAGAATCTTACAACACCACATATTCTGCAGCAAGAATTTCTCCTTTTTTTTCTTCCTGCTTCTGGTATTATGGATGAAACAACAAGTCAAAAGAGAGAAATGATGAAATCAGGTACAGACTTGTTTGGACATAGATGACAATCTTAGTTTGTCAAAGATTCGTTCCTTGTTGGTGGGTAGATTGGTTAGGTAGATTGGTAGACAGGGTGAAGATTTTAAGAGATGTTTTATTCTATAGGATTTGTCATCATTTTTTATGCCAACTAGAAATCAACTCGTTGATCTTACAGTTATGAGATCTTTAGTGGATATTGGACCAAATGGATAATTATATTGGTGATGTTTATAAGAGTGATGATTTATATGAGGTATGAGTTATTGTAAGACAAATTTTCATGTACTTTAATATTTTTGTTTCAGGCTAATGGAAGCTGAAAGTTAAGAGCTCAATATTGTGTAAAGATTATTCTTTCAAAATTAAATAATTTGGGCTTAAAAGTGAGGAATGATGTTCTTGAATTCATTAAGAAGAGTAAGAAATACAAACTGGTACGATATTAACATTTTCTTTATGTTTTTGACATTCTAGATGTTGATAAGAGATGCTTAGATGATCTTACAATGGGTTTCTATAGCCGAATATTAGATTATATTCGACTCTTACCTCTTTCAAATAAATTATATAAGTGCATAAGACTGAGTTATCATTGTACTTTTAGATGCATCAGTAGTAAAACAGGCGAGGAATCTAAAGCCTTGAATGTGACATACATTTCATAAGCGTGCTTTTACTCACCTTGCTACCAAGACTTTTGTCACCAGTAATGAGTGCTGTGCTTTTTGGAAGTTGTAACCATCTTCTCCTCCTTGTACAATTGGTCTGCAAGTGTAATAGTTTGATAATTAAATATCTTGGCAGCAATATCTATGTTGAAGTAGAAGTTGCCATTTTTTATGCTTTTCAAGAACAACTGGGAAGCTATCTGTCTTGCTTTTATGAACCTCATATCTGGTGACACTTTATTTCATAATTGGTGACACTTCACTTCATAGTTGGTGATATCTCGCTTTTATATCGAATCAAACTTCTTTATTTTTTGCTTCTTTGTATTAAGTCTCATATATTAAAAATACAAATTTATATCTTTTTTGTTATTTTTTTATATGTTTTGATTAAATGTATATTTAATCTCTAATTTGTTGACTCATACTGCTTCATAGTGACACTTTACTTAATAGTTGGTGACACTTCATTTCACAGTTGATGATATCTCGCTTTATATCGAATCAAACTTCTTTATTTTTTGATTCTTTGTATTAAATATTATATATTAAAAATACAAATTTATATTTTTTTCTTAGTTTTTATTTATGGACATTTATTGCTATTTTTATTGATTTCTTTTTATTGACTCCTTCTCTTCTTTTCTTAAGATGAGTTGATTTTTTTATTGGATTTAAAAATTATTTTAAACTTTGTAGTGATTATCATATATTAAAAATATAAATTTTTAATATGTATTATATGTTTTTATTAAATGTATTATTAATATATAATATGTTGATTTATACTGCTACATAGTTGGTGACACTTCACTTAATAGTTGGTGACACTTCTATTCATAGATGGTGATACCTTTCTTTATATCGGATCAAACTTCTTTGTTTATATCTTTTTTCTTATGTTTTATTTATGAACATTTATTATATTTTCACTGATTCTTTTTGTCGACTTATATTGTTTCATACGTGCTGACACTTCACTTCATAGTTTGTGATACTTCATTTCATAGTTGGCGTTACTTCACTTCATAGTTGATGATACCTCACTTTATACCAGATCAAAAATCTTTATTTTTTGCTTCTTTGTATTAAGTCTCATATATTAAAAATACAATCAATCCACAACTAAACATTGCAGACATTTAAATAAAAAATCAAGCCACAACTAAATATTGAATTTATTTAATAATGCCATACAAAGAAGTGTCATATGTAAAAAAAAACTAGGATTAGAGATTTTGGAATCAAACTAAATTGAAAATGATGCATCATTTGTATTCTTCTTCTTAATTTTTTTGAAAATGCCTTTTGATTCTTTTTCTCCTATTCTTAGTGGTTGAACATGCAGGATCCAATATGTTAATGGATGAGCTTAAAATCTTTGTATCCTCTATGGAATGCATCGTAGTCATCAATGCTTCAACATCTGCAATAATCATGTTATGTCCATTTTCAACAATTTTTCTTCATTCTTCATTATCTTAAACTTTCATGAAAGTAGTGTAATACTTTCTCATCATCTGCAATAACCATGTTATTAAAAGAAATACTGAAAGTATCATCAAATATGAAGGGAGGTATCACCAACTATGACATTAAGTGTCACTAGATATTAAGCAGTATAAGTCAACAAATTTATTGAAACAAAAAAAATAAAGACGTGTCACCTGATATTAAGTGATGTATCACTAGATATAAGTGGAGATATCACCAACTATGAAATGATGTATCACCAGATATGAAGAATTAATAGAAGTCTTAACTAATTTTAATATTTTCAATAATATATTTAACTATTATGTGAAACTTCATTAGTAGTAATGTGAAGTATTATTAACACAATGAACATGTACAACAAATTATCACATTGAATTAATAAGTGAGGTATCACAAGATATGAATTATTTATGTAATCAAAAAAGTGTCACGAGATATGAAGCGAGTATCACCAACTATGAACTGAAGTGTCACCGGATATGAAGCAGTATAAGTCTTAACAAATTTTAATATTTTTCAATAATATCTTTAACTGTTATGTGAAGCTCCATTAATTGTACTGTGAAGTATAGGTAACATAATGAGCATATACGACGACTATCACATTTAATTATTGAAGCAAAAAATAATGAAGTGTCACTGGATATGAAGCGAGGTATCACCAATTATGAATTGAGGTATCACCAACTATGAACTGAAGTGTCACCAAATATGAAACAGTATAATTTTAATATTTTTTAATAATATCTTTAACTATTTTTTGAAGCTCCATTAATTGTAATGTGAAGTATCAGTAGCATAATCAGCATGTATAACGAACTATCGCATTGAATTATTGAAGTAAAAAAATAATGAAGTGTCACCATATATGAAGCGAGGTATCACAAGATATGAAGCGGGGTATCACCAACTATGAATTGAAATGTCACTTATTGGGGAATGCTAACTGAACAGATTCATGCTCTTTGACACAATCAGTTTCTCCATGTTCGTCATTTGAATCATCAGCTACATGTATATCTAAAAACTACAAGAATAATATTGTAGTGCTCAAATCATAAAATCACAACAAATAACCTAAAAAATAGAAATTCAAAGTAATTCATTTAGAGGCATATCATCGAACACAAGGTATGCATATATAGAACATGGCTCACAAACTTACAAATTTCAGAAACCTAATCATAAAATCATCAAATAAACATACCATTTGTAGAAGATGTGTTATCACTGGTGTTCAAGGAAATTTTGCAAGGTGTAAATCCAACAATAAATCGATTGATTGTTTCGATTTATCCATGAAATTTGGAAGAAGATAAAATCACATAGAGAGAAGTGTAGATTTTGTTGAGAGGGAGAAAATCGAGCCGGACTCTCTTCTAAGAATCTCACATCAGCTCCAATCTACTATTTTTTTTCCTTATATATATATTTTTAGATGGGTAGGATAGCGGGTCGGGTTAGAATTCATCTCACAGGAGACCACCCTAAATCAAATTGATTCTAGGTTTTAAACTTCTGCTATTTTTTCAACTATTCTTCAACAATTGAGTCAAACCGACTCCATCAATTAAATTGAATCAAATTAAGTGCTTTTCAACTTCTTCAATTAAATTGAATCAGCTCGAGCTCTTGATTCTTATTTTATCCTGGAGTTGAATGATATATTTTTCATTTACTGATGAAGCCATGCAAGGCATGGAAGGCCTTGAACCCGAGCTGCAATTCAAAGGTCCAATGACACGACTTCGAGCGAAGAAATTACAAGGTTATTTCCAAGTGATGATTCGCAAGAAGTTTGAGGAATTAGAAGATGCAAAGTGTAGCCATACTTTAGTTAATTTATTAACTAATGAAGATCAAGATCATACCATGGATAATATAACTTGAAGAGTTGAAGAAGAGAGCAAGAAGAAGTGCATTTGTGCATGGAGCTGTTTTCGCCCTTGATTTAATTTAATTAAGGGGTTGATTTTTATCTAGACTATAGTATTTATTTAATTAATTTAGACTATAGTTTGTATCAGTTTTTAATTAATTTATAAGTGTAATTTTCGTTCATAATATCATAGGTTTGACTAGAATTGTATTTAAGGCAATTTCCTACCTTGAATAGAATTCTAGTTTAGGTATTTCTATAGTATAGTTAGAGATCCTTTTGGATCAGATTTTTAGGCCTTTTTATTAGTTATTTTCGTGCATAATAGGCCCTATAAATAAGGGAACCATGTTACTTTGATATTTTAGACATTATTGATTAAAATTGCTTTTGCATTCAATTTGTGTCTCAACCGTTTAAAGCTTTTGATTGTTTTCCTCGAAAATTATCATTCTTGAAGCCTAGCAAACTTTGAGTCTTACATTAAGGGAATGTTCTAATTCATACGAAGAATTAGGGTGAACTCGCTACGAAGAACAAGTTAGAGATTCATTTTCGTCGTACAAGATACGCCGGGGATTAATTGGGTTGCGATTCTCAACACTACCACCTCTGACCTTCATCAAACGACGTCCTACATCCTTCACCAACGTTCGTGTCCCTCCCAAGCCATCAAGACCTGATCGTGTGTCGATCATCAAGGGTTCGGTTCCATTCGGCATAAATTCATCGTGTTTTCCATCTATACCGTAAGTCCTTCGAACCATTATCATATCCTATCTTCCCTAGCCATTCTTAACCCATGAATCTCATCCCCAATACCATCATCTTCCAGCTATAATTCTCGTCCCAAATCAGCTCCTTTCTTGTTGGATTTGTGTTCCGTTTTTGTGTCGTAGTCTAGGTATCATATTTAGGTCTAGATTCGTTCGATCATTGTTTTTTTTTTTTGAGTTTCTATTCCTTCAAGTCAGCTTATTTTCTAAATATTTGAGTCTTAGAGTAGGGTTGAATCCTTCCAAGTTGACGTGTTCGATTCTAGAAGTCTTCCGCGCGTTTTCGTATCCTGTACAAATTGTTCGGGTTACACCATTTACAAAAATCATGACAAATGTAAAAAAACAATCCCGCTTTCATCGACCAAATTCTGATTTCCACCCAAAAACCTAACCCCAATTTTCCTTCAAAGAATGTCAATTAAAAAATGACAGAACAATATTTTTCAGTGTTGCAGAATGCGGTCTAGGCGCCACCCCCGAGGCAAAAATCATGTATTGGGCCCTCTTGTGCGGACTAGCTGCTTAGGTGGAATTGTTCGGCGATTACGTGACCGAGTCTGTTTAGGCGGCCGAATTTCATTTTTTTTAAAAAATATTTTTTGATATATTAATTAGTAAACTTTAATTGATATTATTTTGTCATGACTTTAAATGTTATTTTGTCATGAACTTTAAATAATTTAAACTTTCAATCTTTGTTTTATTTTGAATTTTGAATGATTTAAACTTGAATTGATATTATTTGGAATGTAAAGATTTATGAATTTATACATGAATTTTTTTATATTTGCTAAGAAAAATATAAAATAAAAAAAAAAGCCTAGACCCCGTTTAGGCACTCCAGATACTAGGCCCCCTCAACCGTCCGATTAGCGCCTAGCGCTTTCTGCAATCTTGATATTTTTAGAAGGAGAGGTGTGATCACTAAAGACGATCATTATATTTGAGATGGTCACCTCCGAAGCACCGATGGAGAAGAGCGGTTGCTCGGAGGCCGGAGATGCGGAGACGTTGTGCTGGTAGAAAGGAGAAAACGGATGCCGTCTCCTTTAGGAAAAGAGAAATTGAACGAGATTCACAAATTTATTCAATTTTTTACTATTATAATTTTATACTAAAAGAAAAACAAGAAATTCATCTACCTATATTGGGTTTATTATTTTAATTCATAGATATTATAAGTTTTAATTTTTTTTGAGTTTTGGTTGAATCCAGTAAAACACTTAAAATGTAATTTAATTTTTGATCATACAGACTATAACAAAATTTTAGTTAACCTAATAATTATTTGTAAGACTCACAGATCCTACATAATCTTTATATTTAATAAAATTATTTTTTTCAATTTTATTTTATTATTGTTAATCAATTAGAAGATGCTTCAAAGATTGTACCAATTACTAAGGATATACATAAATTTCCAAGAAAATCAAATCAATGACAATGTGGTCACTTTCAAAATTTAAATACTAATTTATAAAAATTTATATCGTGCAACACACGGCAGAAAAGTTGAAATCATTTTATTTTGTGTTGAAACCGAAAGGTTGTAAATACTGTTATAATTATTTGTACATCATTGTAAGAAAATGAACATTTTTTCTTCTTCTAATGTGCTTTGTGCGAATGCAATCATGAAATCCATAAAAGAAAAACTAATGAACTAATAGGGGAATAAATAGTGAAAATGGTCATATATTAAGGGAAAATTAAATATTAAATAGACGCTCTGTCCAATAGACAATAGTAAAACTATTGTGGAAAACAATTGTTGTCTATTTTCTTATTTTTATTTTTATTTTTATTTTTATTTTTACTTTTATTTTTATTTTTATTTTTATTTTTATTTTTATTTTTATTTTTATTTTTATTTTTATTTTTATTTTAAATGATATGAAAATGAAAATGTTAAACTAAAATAAACATTTTTATCATTCTCCTTACTTTCCAATATATATACAATTCAAACTATACATATTTAATTTTACCTATCAATGTAAGTTCATTAAATCAAATATACATGTTATTATATTTACTTTCATTATAATTATTTATTATTTTTTTAGATTACTGTTGTGATTAAATGTTGTTAGTCTTTGTCTATGTGTCTGTTGTGACTATATTTTAGGATTATTTTAAATATTTTGCATTGGTAGCTTAATTTAAATACATCATTTGTTGTGAAATTATAATTGTAAAAAATTATTTTTTCAATGGGATCATGTACAACTTAAATTAATATCACAATTAAAAAAATTTAAATTTATGCATTGCACAGGAAAAATACTAGTTAAGCAATTAAAACACCAACTTTTTTAATATAGCAACCCGTAATTTTTATAACATTTGCTACATTTTATTTTCAAAAATGATTTTTATAATGCATGTTACATTATTTTGTTATGTTCCCATAAGTTGTACTTATATTATTATTATTATTATTATTATTATTATTATTATTATTATTATTATTTTAAATAGTGAAATTTTAATATCATAAGGCCCAAGTTATAATTCCTTTTTGCTTAGCCCAAAATATTAAATTAAAGCCCAATTTTTTATTTTATTGTTTGAGCCCAATATTTATTCATTGGTTTGAGCCAGATTATTGTCGTCTTCTTCCAGAGATAGATTTTGGCAACATGGCCATTTTCTTTCATTCAAGAAACGTATGTCTTTTCATTTGTCGAGCCTCTCCACCAGCCTCCATCATCTCAAAATTTATTTCTACCATTTAAACCTCAATTTTTCACCTCCATTTCTAACACTATAAAAAGAGCATCATTTGCATCATTTTAAACACACCAATCATCTCTCAAAACATCTTTTAGAACATTTCAATAGTTGAAGCTTTCTGAGGTATATATATATATATGTGTGTGTGTGTGTGTGTGTGTGTGTGTATACTTTATTTTCATACTTTTACATTTCATTGAGGGAGAGTATTTGAGAGAGAAATGGGTGGATTACCAATGGTGGCGATCGTTGTTCTCGACGGTGGAGATGACGGAAGGGGCTGCTGCAACGGATAAATCTCTATAGCAGCTATCTTCCGTTGGCAGCGGGATTGGTATTGGCGGTGGTATAGGAGCAAGAGTTGGAAACTTTCACTGGAGAAATTGTTCAGTTTCCCAACTCTTTGCTCCAGATTCTGAATCCCCCCAATTAACCAGAAATTCAGTCACTCTCCAATCTTCTACAGTAGTGGGAGCAAAAATAAAATCACCATCATCATTGACTTGTGGTAAGTCAATCAATGGGGACACAAATGGGCTGATGAAATGCTTGAGCAACGAAACGTGAAAGACATGGTGTATACGTAAAGTTTCTAGAAGATCTAAATGGTAGGCCACTTTCTCAATTCTTTCTAAGATAGTGTAGGGACCGTAGTATTTAGATGTTAACTTCATATTCCTCAGTTGGACTGTATTTTGTCTGAAAGGTTGCAATTTCAGATAGACTAGGTCACATATTTGAAATTCCCTTTCTTTTCATGATTGATTGGCATTTCTCTTCATCATCTCTTGTGCTTGATACAGGTTCTGCTTGAGCTCCTATTACAGTTGTTGCTTGTGTATTACCCAGTCCCTAATCTCAGTTTATGCAGTGCTAAGATAGGGGTTTAGGGAAAACATGGGGGATAGTAACCGTAGAGGGCTTCAAATGGTATCATCTTCAAACTAGTGTGGTAATTAGTATTATACCAAAACTCAGCCATAGATAACCATTTAACCCACTGCTTTGGATGTTGATGCACCATATACCTAAGATAAGATTCGAGGCATTGATTGAGCCTCTCGATCTAGCTGTCGGATTGGGAATGGTAGGCAGAGGTGTAGTCCAAACTAGTTCCCATGAGCTTGAAAAGCTCTTTCCAGAATTGACTAGCAAAAATGGGATCTTGATCAGTGATAATGCTTCATGGTCTTCCATGCAGCTTGTACACCTGATCCAAAAATACCAGAGCCACTGTCATAGCAGAATAAGGGTGGCTCAGGGCTATAAAATGCCCATATTTAGAATATCGATCTACCACAACTAAGATCACATCCTTGCCATTTGATTTAGGTAGGCCTTCAATAAAATCCATAGATATGTGAGTCAAAGCTTGCTCGGGAATAAGTAAGGGTTGTAGTAAAACAAGATACTTGTTGGTTTTGTATACTAGAAAGCTTGTCTTTGTATACATTAAACAATATTAAGATGATACTGATTGAATAATTATTATAGTCACTGTGTGCATTTAATTATTCTTATATTTAAATACACGTTCTATATACTTGCATTGTAGATGATATGGTATGGGTCAACACATGGTAAATATCATATCAAGTTTCCTTACATTGTCTTAAAAAGGATCATGGCTTAGATGGTTTTGAACCCACCATCAATACACTGTAGAATAATCTAATTGTTAGTTTATCTTGACTAACAAATTATTCTAGTACATTGGTGTGTGTATTGTGGAGGATCACGATATGATACTATTCTCTATTCTGGCCGTCAGTGAGAGAATAATGATCCACGGAGTTCGAGTTCTTAACCCATAGATATTGACGGACATATACATGTTGTGTCAAGTGCTTTGATTTATCAATGAGTGAGATTCTTCGATAAGATCAACAACCTCAATATTTTGGGAAGTGGTGTTTACATATATGATGGGTCGTGCATTATATATGGCCACCGTGTCATGGTGCGCCAAACATATTATTAATTTATTCTTACATAATACGGTAGTCGTGCAATACTACTCTCGGAACAAGATATTAATTAATTATAGTTGTCAGAAGCTTACATAATTAATTAATGGATATTATATCTTAAACATGGGGAATGACTGAACTAAAGGAGAAAACATATTCATAAATATGTATTAATATTTAATTATATCCTAATTATGGATATTGGAAATTAAATAAAGTAGCAGACCAATTTAATATTCTTTTAGATCCCTATTGTAGCCTAATATAACCATTATGTATTGGGCATAGAATAAGTGTGAGAGGCCCAAATCCGTAACAATTTGGAGACATAATTTTCAAAAATACCTTTATTAATAAAGGGGATAATTTTCAAAACCCCTTTATTAATAAAGAGGATGATTTTCAAAAATTAATCAATCTAATACAACCCCTCTTTTGTGTTGTGAAGTTACATAAACCATGAAGATATAAACATGTTCATGATCATGTGCAAGTACATTATGATGAACATGTTAGGTCAGAAAGATAAATTAAAAATAAGTAAATGACACGAGGTTGATAACCCTGTTTGATCAACTGATCTACGTTAGGGGGACTTCATAAGTCCGTGAGAAACAATCCACTATTCCATTGTAAGATTACAAAAGCTATTACACGATGACCTCCCGTCACTCAACCCCTTTCCTACACACTGCAGCCTCTTTCGATGGACTGAATTGTAAGATCCCCTCACAACCTAGACTCCCTCTAGTACCCATAGGAAATCTCTCCCTAGACTCCTCTAAAAGTGTGTATGAAAGAATTTCAAACACATACTAGACACACAATGATAACAAAGATCAAACCTAGTCTATCCGAATACTACATGCTTCAAACTTGAAGTCTTTTAGACTCTCTAGCTCTTATGTATTCGTAAACCTCAACTCGCTCACTAACTAGTCTGATTCCCAAGCTATTTATAAACACAAAGCATAGCCTAAATAAGGTAATCAGATTGTCCTATTTTGAATCAAACTTAATAAGGAAACTTTCCTAATTTAATTCAGACTCCAACTAGTTAGATGATTTCCTTTAATAGAACTCGCCTTCTTCCTTCTTGATCTTCATCTTGAACAAGGCACCTTCTATTCTGAAACGTCCATCTTGAAAAGGGAGTTCAACTCCTTGAAATCAGCTTGGAACATCTCTAGGAAACTCTTTGGATAACAATGTACATGATCATGTTGTATCTGCTCTGTTGTATTTCAATTTTTATCATATTCTTTTTCTTTATCAGCAGTTTTAATTTTTTTAGCAGATAAGGATTATAAATATGCATATAAAAACATCTATTCAAAAAGATATAATATCAAAGATTTGATATTATAGAACATTAAGAACAAAAATATCTTGCAAAACATGGATGCAAGATAATAAATACGAGAAATTTTAAAAATTATCTGAGCTTTACTCCCCTTATTTGCCACCGAGAAAGGTAAATGAATAAAAAAAGAACTACTCAGATTTGTCAAATGCTTCATCCTTTTCTTGATCATCAGATCCTCTTTCTGCATCATCATCTTCTTCTTCAGTCTTTGTAGCCTCTTCAGCCTCTTTTTCTTCTTCTTCAGTCTCTTGCTCCTCTTCTGCAACTTCCTCTTCTGTTGCTTCTTCTTCTGCAGCTTCTTCTTGATCATCATGTCCTTCACCCTTGGATGTAGTCTGTGGAGATCCCGTCTGAGTGGTAGCTATAGCAGTACTTGCAAGTTTATGCAAGTTGTGAACATGTTCAGGTACATCGACTGCTGGGGAGCTAAATTCTTCTTCAGATGAGAGTTCAGCTATCAATGCTTGAATCTTCATCTTCTCAAAGGTATGCTCAGATGTCAATCGAGCATGTAACTCGAGACTGTTCTCTAGAAACTTAGCATAATGCCTTTTCTGCAGATACATCAACACCTTTCTTTGATGCGATAAACTTTTTGAATTGTACGCGTAGATGATGATCACCAATCTCAGGAGCAACTGTGATGACTAGAGGCTTCTTGAGAGGCATAACTTTATCTATTTTTGTAGAGACATTCTTTTTTTTTTCTTCTTGATGATGCCATAGATGAAAGATGGGTAACACAGAGGACCTTTCACAATAGTGAACTCAGCACTGCTCATTAGCTTTCCGAACACATACTCCCCATAGTTGAACTTCTTTTCTGTTCTCAGATGGAACAGAAATCTCCCTTAAGCCCGTGTGACTGTAGTTCTATGCTTGGTCGACATCTAGTTGTATATCACGATGCGAAATAATGCACTTTACTTCTGAGACAACTTTGAAGATGGAATTGTCTAAGGATTAGAGGGCTATTTAGTATAGATGCCCTGGGTCAGTTCTTCAGCAACCACTCTCAGTCATCTATCTCTTCCAAATGTCCCTCAACTGAGCAATCCATAAACTCATTGATGAGTTCTGGTGAGAAATCAAGAATTTATCTTCTGACAAAGACTTTATGAAAGTTTTCAGATTCAGGATCATCTATATCCTAATGCTTCAGTCCTTCAACATGTGAGATTCCATTGACTATCACCTTGTCTTTCACCATGAATCCTTCTCCTATGATTTGGCTTTTGGAATTATCTCCAAATGTGACAGCGGACCTTTGACTTCTTTGTATCCTTCTAGATATTTTCTATCTCCCGTCATGTGCTTAGAACACCCGCTATCCAAGTACTAAATATCCTTGGTTTTTCTTCCACATAGGATGTCCTTTTCTTGCAAAATAATGATTAGTTTTTTGGTACCCAATTCATATCGGGTCCTTGTTGACTGAATAAGTTCTTTCGAATCCAAACTTGCCAAATTTTTGGTTGTTCAATGTTTAAGGATCCAGCTGACTTAGATCCACTGATCACTCTTTTTTTGTTTTCAGCTTTCCTTCTCTGAGATGATTCAGTTGAGTGATACCTGCGTTGAGTCTTTATAGGATAGAATAGTTCAACTGATCCTTGATTGCAGGTATCTTTATAGGATAGAATAGTTCAACTGATATCTTTTGGGCCATTTTTGGTATGGTTTGGTCATGTTAAGTGCCTTGTAATCGAATTTTATGGAAGAAAATGTGTTTTGTAAGTGATTGCAGGTAATTAACATGAATGTGAAGGAATTGGCCCGTTTTTGGGAGCGTGCAGTCAAGGTTGATTGAAGCAAAAGCTAGAAGAGTTCACAAGGCAGTCAGTATGGGCATACTAAGTGAAAGGAGTACCGAGATTACAGATTTTGGGCCTGTGCGCGCGCAGAATTTGGGCTGGAGCGCGAATTACTTGAGATCTCGGGCCTGGACTGGAGTTATTAAAATTTTACAGCTTTTACTTTTTATTTTATCTCTTTCCTAGTTGATTAGATTTGGGATTCTACTTCCTTAATTAAACAATTGTATTTAAGGATATAGAGAGAGATTAGGATTGATATTCTATACTCATGCAAACAGCATAGAGACATGTTCTAGCAGATTTTATTCATCTTCTTCATTGATTCCATCATGTTCTGCTTTACGATATTTTGGAGTTCTGATTTAATTATGCAATCAAGCTAAACTCATTCTTATTTCGGTGAAGATTAACCAAGCCCTGGCGTAATTATATTGTGAGATCTAATTGTTCTTTTTATTTTCATTAATTGCATGCATCTGTGATTCTCGATGTTTAAAGTTTTTAATTGTTTCGACTGTGCTAAGTAGTTGCAAATATTTAGTAGATCAGAATTAATTAGTAGCCAATTAAATCGGCCATCCATAATTGTGGTTTAAGTTTAATTAGTGGTACAATGATTCTTTAGAATCAAGGAAAGAACAGTCTTAATTCGACAGTCCTGTGTCAGAGTTTGTTGGTTTTGAATCGGGTTTCTCTAGTGTCTAATGCTGTCGGCTCATTAAATCTATAGAGTGTCTCTTATGGTTGTCAGTCGATTAGGGAAATAATTGGTGAAGTGTCTTCCTGATTATCGAGACACTAAGGAGAAATTAGGCTACGTCAGAAGTGTCTTCGGTGGCTATAACTGGTGTGCATGCATTAATTGAAATTATTTTTATATCGAGGATCGGTATAATTAAGCTAGGGTGGAGTTAATTGGAAACTGGAATACCTTTAATAATCTGTTAAACAACTCTCTCTCGGTTGCTGTTTAATTTGCATTTTTACTTTACAACAACAAAATTCGTGTGGAAAAATTTGGTTGTTGCAAACTGAAAGTGTGGAATAATTCTCGCCGGTCCTTTGGAAGACAATCTTGCTCGTCACTGTTCTGAGTAGTGTGGGCATACCGACTGTCGGTCGGATTATGTTTGGTGTAAAATGACGCACCAAATTTTGGCGTCGTTACTGGGGGATCGGTTTTAAACAGTAATTATACTAATATTTTCAGTTTGCTTTTTTTTCTTTATTTTGTTATGTTTTTACAGTGCATGACTCGATCCTCACAAAAAGGAAAGCTAGTTTTTGATCCAGATCCTGAGAGAACTTTACGAAAGTTGAGGAAAGCTGCCAGGGAGTCTAGGGAGGCTTCCGAATCTGATCTGGGAACATTTGATCTTGATCAACTGTTCGAGGAAAACATGGCCAACAATGGAAATCAAGCTCTCGTAAATGTTGCTGAACCTGAACCGCCAATCAGGGAGCTGGGTCGCCACAAAAATAATCGACCCATTTGCATCGTGCTGCCTATGAGTGCAAATAACTTTGAGATACGACCTAGTTTTATTCAGGTTTTGCCTAAGTTCGGCGATCTGCCTAGAGAAAGTGCACATAAGGACTTAGCTGAATTTGATCTAGTCTTCTCTACTCTTCGTCCTCAAGATTTTTCTGCTGATAATTTGAGGCTACTAACTTTTTCTCATACTTTGCAAGGCAGGGCTAGAGACTGACTATTTGATCTTCCATCTAGTTCGATTACCACTTAGAATGAGTTGGAAGAATAATTTCTGCTCAAGTTTTTCCCGGAGTCCAGAGCCACAAATCTGAGAATGGCAATTAACAGCATTAAGCAGAAGCAGAATGAGAGCTTGGCTAATTACTGGGAGAGATTCCAACAATTATGCCGCAAGTGCCCAGACCACGGGTTCTTTGAATATCAATTGCTGACCAATTACTTCTACCGTGGAATGTTTACTTTTGACAGAAAAATTGTTGACGCTGCTAGTGGGGGATCTCTCACTAACAAGACACTGGCTGAGGCCAAGCAATTTATCATTGACATGGTCTCTGGAGGTCAATAGTATGAAGATGAGGATGATGATCGGTATAGACCTGTGAAGGGAGTTGATCCAGCTAAGAACTCCGGTGTTAATGAAAAGATTGATGCTCTGACTTTTCTGGTCAGAGGGCTTGCTGCAGCATAAACTCAGAATGGCCATTGCGGAATGTGCCTAGAGAATGGGCACCATACTGATGCTTGCCCAACTTTGCAAGATTCACCAACAGAGCAAGCCTGCTATGGATTTGGTGATGCACAACAAGATGCTCTGAGACGGAAGATGTACGATCTATATTCCAATACCTACAACCTAGCCACAGGGCGGTCAGTATGGGCATACTGACAAGTCTAATCCGAGTATGAGTGAAATTATGAAGTGTTTGGGGCAGAGCAGTGCCCTCGTGAACAATTTGGCACAGAGCCAGAAAGCATTCCAGCAAGAGACGCAAGCCGCTCTGGGGAGTATGGGCATGCAGATCACCCAGCTTGCTACTCAAATGAACAAGATGCAGGCGAATCAAGGCAAACTTCCCTTCCAAGCTAAGCAAAATCCAAAGGGGAATGTTAGTACGGTTACCTTACAAAGTGAAAAGAAATTAGCCGAGTTGGAGGCTAAGAAGAAAGAAAACGAGTAGGAAGGGCATACTGTAGAGCTAAACAACAACTCCAGAGCACAAGAAGAACAAATTTCCAAACTTACTCCTCCTAAGGTCAGTGTTGAATCTAAAATTTCTAACTCTCTAGTTGCAGCATTCTTTCCTTCCAGGTTGGTTTGAAACAAGAAGAAGGATGATGAAAAGGAGATCCTCGAGCTGTTCAAGAAGGTAGAAATCAATTTGCCTTTGATTGATGCTATTAAGCAAGTTCCCAGGTACGTGAAATTCTTGAAAGAATTGTGTGCTAAAAAGATGAGATATGGGAAAGATGTGAGGATTAAAGTGGGTGAAAATGTTTCTGCTGTCATTCAAAGAAAGTTAGCACAAAAATGTAGGGACCCTGGTATGTTTATTATTCCTTGCATCATTAGCAGTAAGAAAGTTGAAAGAGTCACGCTAGACTTAGGCGCATCCATTAATGTTATGCCTTTGTCTATGTATAAGGAATTGCAATTAGGATCTATGAAAGAAACTCGTGTTATCATTAAGTTAGCCGATAGGTTTAATGCATATCCTCAAGGTGTGGTAGAAGATGTTCTTGTTAAGGTTAATGATTTGATTTTTTCTGTGGAGTTTTACATTGTTGACATGGATGACTCTTTTTCTGCACATAGATCATTGATTCTGTTAGGACATCCATTCATGAAAATGGCAAGAACAAAAATTAATGTTGATAAAGGCATGCTTAGCTTTGAATTTGATGGTGATATTGTTACATTTAATATTTTTGAAGCTATGAAGCATGTTGAGGATCCTGAAGCTCTTTATATGGTTGATATTGTCGATTCTTTAGTTGACGATTTTGTTGAGCACAATTTCATGGAAGATATGTTAGAACAGGTACTTTTTGACAGAGTAACTGAAACTGTTGCGAATACAGAAGAAGAAGAGGCCAATAGAGAAATCATCCAGCAGTTGTACACCACCAGTGAGTTTTCGGCTTGAAATTTTCCAGGTCGTATGCCCCTACCGACCAACTCAGAGCTGATTTTGCCATCACATGTGAAGGCTCCCATACTGGAGTTGAAGGTCCTCTCCGAGCATCTGAAATATGCTTACTTGGGAGAGCAAGATACGCTGCCATTCATCATCAGCAAAGATCTAAGCTTGGAGCAAGAATGACGGTGGGTTGAGCTGTTGAAAAGGCATAAGGGAGCAATTGGCTGGACATTAGCCGATATCAAGGGAATCAGTCCAGATATCTGTATGCATCAGATTTTTCTTGAACCTGATCACAAGCCTTCGAGAGATCCACAAAGAAAATTGAACCCAGTCATGAAAGAAGTGGTGCTCAAAGAAATCCTCAAGCTGGTCCAGCTAGGGATTATTTACCCAATCTCCGATAGTGTTTGAATAAATCCAGTGCATGTGGTTCCGAAGAAGTCTGAGTTCCAACTTTTCAAGAATGAGATTAATGAATTGATTCCGATAAGGCTGCAAACAGGTTGACGCATGTGCATCGATTTTTGGAAGCTGAATGATGCTACACGTAAAGACCATTTTCCCTTGCCGTTTATTGATGAGATGCTCGAACGCTTGGCGGGAAAATCCTTCTTTTATTTCCTGGATGGTTACTCGGGCTACTTCTAAATTTTCATCGCCCACGAAGACCAAGAAAAGACGACTTTCACTTGTCTGTTTCGAACATTCACTTGTCAAAAAATGCCATTTGGTTTGTGTTACGCCCCTGGCACTTTCCAACGGTGTATGATGAGTATCTTCTCCGACTTGATTGAAATCTGTATAGTGATTTTTATGGATAATTTTATAGTACATGGAGACTCCTTAGATCAATGCTTGAATAATCTGGACAAGGTACTACAGAGGTGCGTGGAGACAGATTTGGTACTCAATTTTGAGAAGTGTCACTTCATGGTGAAGCAAGGAATTGTGCTCGGCCACGTTATTTCTGAGAAAGGGATCAAAGTCAACAAAGACAAGGTTGATCTGATTGTGAAGTTGTCCTACCCGTCGAATGAGAAGGAAATTTGAGCTTTTCTAGGCCATGCGGGTTTCTACAGGTGTTTTATCCAAGATTTCTCGAAGATTGCACAACCTCTGACAAGTTGCTGCAGAAAGATGCCTTATTCATCTTCGACGACAAATGTAAAGAAGTTTTCGATTTGTTAAAGAGCAAACTCACGTCTGATCCTATCATATAGCCACCTCAATGGGGGCTTCCATTTTAGATCATGTGTGATGCAAGTGACTCTGCTGTTGGAGCTGTACCTGGGTAAAAGAGTTGAAAGAATAGCCATGTGATATATTATGCTTCGAAGACTCTTAATCCTACTCAATGCAATTACACGATGATGGAGAAAGAGCTTCTGGCTGTTGTCTTTGCATGTGAAAAGTTCCGATCTTACCTTGTTGGATCGAAGGTCGTGGTGTACTCTGACCATGCGGCTTTGAAGTATCTACTTTCCAAAAAAGAATCTAAGACTCGCCTCATCCGTTGGGTGCTTCTGCTACAGGAATTCGACTTGGAAATCAAGGATAAAAAAGGAGATGAGAATAATGTTGCTGATCATTTAAGCAGACTACTGATGAAGTCAGATGGTATGCCCATACCGGATGATTTTCCTGACGAACTTTTGCTGACAACTGCGAGCGTGACCCCTTGGTATGCGGATTTGGTTAATTTTCTGACCATTGGGATGTTTCCAAAAGGAACTGAAACTGCAAAGAAGAACAAATTGAAGAGCCAAGCTAAATATTTCATCTTAGACGATCCCTATTTATGGAAGACTTGTGCTGATCAAGTGATTCGACGTTGCATACCGGATGATAAAATAGAGTCCATTCTGATTTTTTGTCATGCCCATGCGTGTAGCGGCCATTTTGGGCCGAAAAGGACAGCCTGTAAAATCCTTGATTGTGGCTTTTATTGGGAAATAATTTTTAAGGATGCTTACTACTTCTGCAAGAACTGTGATCGATGCCAACACATTAGTAACATCTCTTCAAGAAACGAGATGCCTTAAGTTCCAATTTTAGTATGTGAGATTTTTGATGTATGGGGCATGGACTTCATGGGCCCTTTTCCTAGTTCATTCGGCAACTCCTACATCCTTTTGGCCGTCGATTATGTCTCCAAGTGGATCGAGGCCAAGGCTACGCATTCTAATGATTCTAGGGTGGTTTCCAAGTTCCTCAAGACCAATATCTTCCAACGATTTGGCGTTTCCCGAGCTATCATAAGTGACCAAGGCACGCATTTTTGCAACCGAACTCTGGAGGCCCTTTTCAAGAAATATGGGGTTCATCATCGAGTTTCCACCACCTACCATCCTCAATCTAATGAATAGGCTGAAGTCTCGAATATAGAGATTAAAAATATCCTGGAGAAGACAGTGAACCCAAATCGAAAGGATTGGAGCATACGTCTGGACGACGCCATATAGACATACCGCACAGCGTATAAATCACCTATTGGGATGTCGCCTTACAGATTGATCTTTGGGAAGCAATGCCACCTGCCTATGGAGCTGGAAGATCGAGCTTTCTGGGATGTTAAGCAATGTTATCTTGATCCAGCAATAGCGGGCCATGAAAGACGGTATCAACTGCAAGAACTCGATGATGAAGCCATGCAAGGCTTTGAAAAAATAAACCCGGAGCTGCCATTCAAATGTCCAATTACGCGTATAAGAGCCAAACAACTTCTATGTTATTTTCAAATATTAATGCGAAGAAAGATTGAAGTTGGAGAAGAAGAAATTGGACACAGCCCCAAGTGGATTTTACCATTATCAATTGAAGATGAAGATCAAGATCACACCATCGAGAATATTACTTGAAGATTTGAAGAGAAGAAGTGCACATGTGTATGTGCATGAAAGTGACGTGTACATGTGCATGAAAGAAAAATCATCTCTTAATTATTTTAATTAAGGGATTGATTTATTTAGACTTTAGTATTTAATTAGATCATAGTATTTGATTATTTGGGTCAGTTTTTATTATTTATTTGATGTAATTTTCATTCATAATAGTATAGGTTTGACTAGAATTGTATTTAAGGCAATTTCCATCCTTGAATAGAATTCTAGTTTACTTATTTTTCTAGCATAGTTAGAGATCCTTTTTGGATCAGATTTTTAGGGATTTTTATTCATTATTTTTGTGCATTATGAGCCCTATAAATAGGAGAACCATGTCACTTTGATATTTTAGACATTATTGATTAAATTTGCTTTTGCATTCAATTTGTCTCTCAACCGTTCAAAACTTTTGATTGTTTTCTGTCGAAAATACTCATTCTTGAAACCTAGCAATTTCAAGTCTTATTCTAAGGGAACATTCTAATTTACATGAGGAATTAGGGTGAACTCGCTACGAAGAACAACTTAGAGATTTATTTTTGTCGTACAAGATACGTCGGGGATTAATCGGGTTGTAATTCACAACACCATCATCGTCCAGCCCTCACCATCGACTTCCTACACCTGCATCCACGTTCGTATCATCCTTCAACACCTCAAGATCGATTGAGAGCTGTTCAACAAGAGTTCGAGTTCGAGTTCGATCTCTCATCCGTATTCGCCTTCTACACCGTTTTCTGTAAGTTATTCTAATCATTATCGTATCCTATCTTCCCTAGCCTTTCTTCACCATATTTCCAGCCCACAATATCTTTTTCCCAGCCATATTAATCATCCAAAACAGCCCCCTCACCTTGAGATTTGTGTGTTATTTTTGTGTCATCGTCTAGATTCGTTCGATCATTGTTTTCGAGTTTCTATTCATTTAAGTCAGGTTATTTTCGATATATTTGAGTCTTAGAGTAGAGTTGAATCCTTCCAAGTTGACGTGTTTAATTCTAGAAGTCTTCCGCGCATTCTCGTATCCTATACAAATTGTCCGGGTTACATCACTCGAAGAGATTCGTTTAAAGGCCTATGATAGTGCGAGTTTTTACGAAGAACGCACTAAGTTCTTGCATGACAAGCACATTCAAAGAAAACACTTTGAGGTTGGCCAAAAGAGACTCTTGTTTAATGCTCACCTCCGGATCATGTCGGGCAAGTTGAAGTCCCGTTGGACGGGCCCATATTAAGTTGTGAGTGTTAGCTCTCATGGAGCGGTCGAAATTCGAAGTCTCACAACTCACAAGTTGTTGAAAGTGAATGGCCAGTTGCTGAAGCCATATTTTGCTGGAATGGAGCTGCACAATTTCGACTGGGTCGATCTGGCGACCCCTGCTATTGCATCTTGATCGTGCTTCCCCACGTCGAGCCTCCGACGTTAAATAAAGAACGCTTTTCCGGAGACAACCCGTGCTTTCTATCTGTTTTCTTTCATTTTATTTTTGCGTTCTTATTTACTTGTGTTTTTTTATGTTCTTTTATTCTCCTTGGTTTTATCTTTATTCTTTGTAATTTATTTGATTATTTCATTTTTTTTAGTTTTCTATCACATATAAAAAAAATAAAGGAAGGAGAAGGAGCCCCTGTGCTCACATTCTAAGTGTGGAGGGGGGAGTTGGATATTTTCAGATAGAAGGGGCCAAATTGCAATTATCGCATTTTTAATTTGGGGATTTCTATTTGCAAGCCCTAATTGCCTTCTAATTTAACCCCATTTCCCTTAATTGTTTTACCCCCCCTCTCATTCAAATTTTCTACTGCCTCTTCAGATTTTTCACCGTCGATTCCTACACACCGTTCGTCTTCTCTGACAAGTCCCTCGCCGCTGGCTTCATCCTCATCATGGGAAAGAAGAGAACTTCAAGGTGTGCCTCCACCGCCGTCTCATCACGACAACACACCGTCGCCCCCACCGGACGTTTCCCCTCGTGACAATTCGCCACCACCTTTTCCGGTGGCCTCCGCCGCAGCCATCGCGCTTTCTGTGTCGCCATCTCAGCGGGCCTCCTCGGCACCACCGCAATCTCCGGTGGTCCCTCCGACTAACACCAACCCTTCCACTTCATCGCCATCGCTGCCCCTTCGGGCGAGTACTCTACCATCACCTCCGATGGTTCCCTTTCTGGGCCGCTCTCGACGCCGCTCAGAGCGGACTGAAACCTGCTCTTCTACCGTGAGCAAACACCGGCGGACCAAGCTGCCACTCTATGTAGACCTCGATGCTGGAGCTATCACTTCTCAGCAGCCTGAAGCCACTGCTCACTCACTGAATGACTCTCCTCCTTCTGCGACTAGCCCTACGGCTTCTCTGCCGCTTTTGAACGACACCCCACTCGTCGACCCACCCTCTGTGGTGGAGACTGAGCCGGCGTATTATTGCTCCGCTACCATCTCACCTCCGCCTCCTTCCATAAGCCGCCACACTCAGTTGCAAAAGGCTTAAACCAGCACTGCTACGCCGCCGGTGCACCCTCCAGAGTCCGCCTCTTCATTCTTAAGAAGGACCTTTGTCCAGTGACCCCCATTCTGGCCACCAAATGAGGTACAACAGCACGCTGACAGGAATGCTGATCACTACCTTGTTGGCGCACATGTGTTTGATTGGGATAGTATAGCTGTTTTAGGGATCAATGATGCTATTCGTGCTCATTTTGCTCGTATTGGTTGGTCTGCTGTGTTGGATGTGGCTTTGCCTATTTATAGGACGCTTAGTCTCGAATATCTGTCTTCTTATATGTTTGATGCTTCGAGGAGGCTTGATGATGCGCATGCTGTTTTGTTTACTTTAGGAGGTCGCAAGTTTAACTTGTCTGTTAATACTCTCAATGTGTTGCTTGGCTTTGAGACTAATGAGTCTGTGCATGATGAGTTATATGAGTCTGCTTATCAAGAGGTTCCTTCTTCCTTTTCCTCACATGGCATGAACGGTGGAGTGTTATTTCTATAGATTCTGACTTTGTGCCCCGTTTCTCTTGAAGTGCTCACATCAAAGATGATGCATTACGTTTGTGCCATAGATTTCTTGCTTCTAGCTTCTTTAGTTGCATTGATGGGATAAATGTAGTGACTGTCCAGGAGCTCTTTATACTTGATAGCATGCTTCTTGGTGAGAAATTGAACTTTGGTTGTTGGTTGGCTAGGCAATGGCAGTTTAGTACTAATCATTTTCTTTGTAAGGCCCCATTAGGTAGTTTTATTACTCTGTTGACACAACGTTTGCATGTCCCTATTACTAAGCCAGAATTTTTGCCTGCTACTTATTTCACACTTAAGGACCTCTCTGCTATGTGTCTGCTTTTCGTTAATGCCCAAGGGCAATTTCAGTTGTCTCGACCAGGTGTTCTAGGTCCGAGTTATGTTTCAAGCGTAGGTACTTCGTCTAGCTCTACCTCGATTCTTCCCGAGCTTGAGGCCCTATTTGAGCATTTTACTCAGCGGCTGGAGCACCGCTTGGATGCCCTTGATGAGGGCCTCTCGATAGTAGAGCAGGCTATCATCCACTTCATTCGCTCCTCCTGATTACACCGTTTGCCCTCTCTACTCTCTCTATTTAGTTTCTTTTATTGATTTTGTGTCTGGTCACTTCCCTTTCCTACACAGTGAGGACACTGTGTTGTTTAAGTGTGGGGTGGAGGAAGTTGTTGGTTATTGTGTTTTTTATTGTAAAAAAAAAAGAAAAAACTATGTTTTGCTTGTTTTATATTGAGTATTGGCTGCTTAAGATCGAATTATACGAGGAGGAAGGATTATGACATGGTTTGACTTGGTTTGTTTGATTGATTCTCTTGTGATTGAATTATGCTTTTGCTCGTATGTATTTTTGGATGATGAAATGTGCAACTTAATCAAAACTTGATGAGCCTCTAAACGTGAGAATTAAGCCTGTTGAGCATGTTATCTACATATAGGAAGCTCAGTTCATTTTGTTGAGTGTGTCGAATTTGCATGTTTGATTCCTGATTTGCCCTGTTGCCATGACTACATCTCTGTTGAGTTCTTTTGCATAAAAATGATTCAGGCATGTAGGATTAACCTTTGTTTTGGCCTGAATAAATTTTCCACTCCAGAACATTACCCTCTAGTGAGCCAGTTTGTGCCTAATGCCTATTTTCGTTGTTAACGGCCACTATATATTCAGCCTTAGCTTGTTTTGGTCTGCTCTTTTCCGTGAAAGCATGTAAGTATTATGATATTTGAGTTAAGTTGCATTCACATTTACACTAGAGAAGTTGGTGCTCGAAAATGAAAAAACTATATGTATGCTCTTGTCCTATTCCACGAAAAGAAAAAAAAGGAAGAAAAGAAATAAAAAAGAAAAAAAAGAGAAAGAAAAGCAAATAAAGAATAGGACAGAGAGGAAATAAGGGCTGTGATTAGCTGAAATAAATTTGGTTGCCCTGCGTTGCTTTATTTTTGAAGACTAGCTCTAAACTTGGAATGTGTTGAGATATTTGAGAAGTTACAACCGACTTTGAGGATTGTATTTTGATGTGGTTACATGTTTTCACCTATTTGAGCCACTTTACCCAAATTATCCTACCTAGGCACCCTAGCCCCGCTACAACCCGTTCAAAGACCTTTTCATTTGTGAATAGCTCTCATTTGCTTGGTAGTGGTTTTGACATGGGAAAATCTGTGTTTGAAGGCATTAAGTCGTGACTTGTGTGAATTAAAATCTGTCCTTACTTTCTTTTGAGAGAAATAGAGCGAACCTTGGTGAGGCAGGATTGAGTTGCACGTTTTTGACTTGAATGAAGAGCATGTGTACATTTCATGAAACAAGAGAAGGGTTGGTGGATTGTGGTTGGTTGTGTTGTAATCCTAACTCTAAGTATTTTCAATTGAAGGCAACTGATGTTTGACTTGTCATTTTCTTTTTTTTTTTAGAGTCTGTTCTTTGTTTAGATATGCTCAAGGACGAGCATTGTCTAAGTGTGAGGGGTTTGATTGGGCTATTTTTGTATATATCTTTTGGGCCATTTTTGGTATGGTTTGGTCATGTTAAGTGCCTTGTAATCGTATTTTATGGAAGAAAATGTGTTTTGTAAGTGATTGCAGGTAATTAACACGAATGTGAAGGAATTGGCCTATTTTTAGGAGCGCGTAGTCAAGGTTGATTGAAGCAAAAAATGGAAGAGTTCGTAAGACAGTCGGTATGGGTATACCGAGTGAAAGAAGTACTGAGATTATAGAGTTTGAGCTTATGCGCGCGCGGAATTTGGGCTGGAACGCGGATTACTTGAGATCTCGAGCCTGGACACGAGTTATTAGAATTTTACAGCTTTTGGACTCTTTATTTTATCTCTTTCCTAGTTGATTAGATTTGGGATTCTACTTCCTTAATTAAACAATTATATTTAAGTATATAGAGAGAGATTAGGATTGATATTCTATACTCACGCATATAGCATAGAGACATGTTCTAGCAGATTTTATTCATCTTCTTCGTTGATTCCATCGTGTTCTGCTTTACGATATTTTGGAGTTCTGATTTAATTATACAATCAAGCTAAACTCGTTCTTATTCCGGTAAAGATTAATGAAGCCCTGGCGTAATTATTCTTTGAGATCTAATTGTTCTTTTTATTTTCATTAATTGCATGCATCTGTGATTCTCGATGTTTAAAGTCGTTAATTGTTTTGACTCTACTAGGTAGTTGCAAATATTTAGTAGATCATAATTAATTAGTAGCCAATTAAACTGGTCATCCGTAATTGTGGTTTAAGTTTAATTAGTGGTACAACGATTCTTCAGAATTGAGGGAAGAACAATCTTAATTCGACAGTCCTGTGTCAGAGTCTGTTGGTTTTGAATCGGGTTTCTCTAGTGTCTAATACTGCCGGCTCATTAAATCTATAGAGTGTCTCTTACAATTGTCAGTCGATTAGGAAAATAATTGGTGAGGTGTCTTCCTGATTATCGAGAAACTAAAGAGAAATTAGGCTGTGTCAGAAGTGTCTTTGGTGGCTATAACTAGTTTGTATGCATTAATTGGAATTATCTTTGTATCGAGGATCGGTATAATTAAGCTAGGATGGAGTTAATTGGAAGCTGGAATACCTTTTATAATTTGTTAGACAATTCTCTCTCGGTTGCTGTTTAATTTATGTTTTTACTTTACAACAACAAAATTCGTGTGGGAAAATCTTATTGTTGCAAACTGAAAGTGTGGAATAATTCTTGTCGGTCCTTTGGGAGACGATCTTGCTCGCCACTGTTCTGGGTAGTGTGGGCATACCGACTATCGGTCGGATTATTTTTGGTGTAAAATGACGCACGAATCCTCTTTGGACTTGAGGAATTTGTGCTCTTCGGTTAGGCCAATATCTTGTGTTTTTCCAGTTTGAGGGACTGAACCCTTTTGGATTGATCCTTTGATCATTTCTTGAGTTTAAAAACTCATCATATTGATTTCTAAGTTCAAACATGTTTCTTTGGTTCCTCTTATAGTTATTCTAATTGCCTCTATTGACATGTGGATTGAACCTTTAATTTTAGGTAGAGTAGGTTTGAAATCTGTGAAAGGTGTTTCTCTTAAATTTGAATGATCTCTCAGTTTGGTTCATTGGTGGTTTAGGTTGAAAGAAATGACCGATTTGCCTGGTTTCTTTTTTAGGGTTTTGAGCAGACCTTTACCTTTTGATGATTCTATTGAATGGGGCTGAGTTGGCCTAGTGAATCCTTTTAGAATATCTCTTTCATTGCTATGCACGACCGTTTTTCCTTTCTCTAAAGTTGTGAACTTGTTATAGCCTAAACTTGTATTTCTGGACTCGGTTCTTTGATGACTTAGAATCTCATCTAGAGTTTGTGATCCACTTTTGAACTTAATGGAACTTTTCCTTTCTCAAGGATCTCTCTTTTGAGCTTTTGGTTTTCTTCTTCTAAATCAACAACTTTCAGTTTCAGCTTCTCAAGTTCTTCTAGTTGTGATTCAAGATAGCTTATTCTTTCATGATCAATATTCAGGTTTCTAACTTCATTTCTAAGATCATCATTTTCATCTTTCAGTTTAACATGCATATAAGATATTGATGTCAAGTGATTTTCTAAAAATATAAGCTTTTCATCTAGTTCCATGCTTGATATAGTAGCTTCATTTATGTGATAAAATGAGGTTTGAGATTCAGCTGTACTAATCTCATCATCATCATTGGCCATGAGGTAGAATAGGGCTTCATCATCTGAGCTGTATCCGTCGAAATTGATTCTAGATGGATAGTCCAAATCGTCAAGTACAATGTTCTCAGACTTTACTATCATTACTTTCCTCTTGAAGAAGCTTTTCCTTACTTTAGCTCTTTTGTCCTCTGGAAGGTCAGGGCATTCAAACCTACAGTGTCCCTATTTATAATAATGAAAACACTTACCTTGAACTCGACTGTTTTTTCTAGTCAGTTCAGCTATTTTTTCAGTTTGGTGCTGGTTTCTGTCGACTTTTGGAGTTTCTTCAAGTTGAAGTCAAACTGAATGCTTGTCTCTGACTATTTTCAGTTTTTCCAATAGCTCGGTCACTGATTGGATTTGCTCATTGATGTCTTCAGTTAAGCTTTTCTTTTTGTCAGTTACCTTTTTTCTACGATCAGTTAAGGATCTGCTTAGATTCTCCTTGACTAGTAAGCTTTGTGCTCGGAAGTTGTTCCTTTCATGAGTTTCTCGAAACCGGTTTCTTTCACTATAAAAGGCGGCATCCTGAACTGAAGACGTTGAAGCTTCTCTCTTCCGGTTGAGACTGTATTCATGATCTTTGAGAGAACCAAACAGCTCTCCAGGAGATATGTTGTTCACTAATTATGCCCAAGAATCTAGCTTCAAGGCTTGTGATAGATTCTTCTGGTTATATCTTGGAGGACTCATACTTATCAACTGCAAGTTAAAGTTTGTTTCCCTTGATGGCTTCTGACTTTTGACATAGATCTGCCATCAATTCTCAAATTTCCTTTGTGTTAGTGACATTTGCACTAAAGTGTTTAAGATTGTCATAATATGTATGGCAATTTCAAAGAACACAAAAGGTTTTGGTTTTTCAAGATTAAAGACCATGTTCTGGACATTACAATGAACATTCCACTGCCAATCTGATTGAAGATCAAGGCATGTACTTAATCATGTTCATGAACATGATCATGTACATGGTTGTCCAGAGAGTTTACAAGAGAGGTACCATGCTAGATTTAAGGAGTTGAAGCTGAAGATTCAAGATGGACGTTTCAGAATAGAAGCTGTCTTGTTCGTGATGAAGATCAAAGAAGGAAAGCAGGAGTTCTATTCAAGGAAGATATCTAAACTAGGGTTATCTGAATTAATTAAGAAAAGTTTCCTTATTGAATTCAAGTCAGATTAAGACTTCTGATTACCTTGTTAAGGCTATATCTTTCATCTATATATAGCGTGGGAGTCAGACTAGTTTGTGAGATTAATAGATGAGCTTGCATGGAAAAGCGTCACTGAAAGATGGAAAAAACCAACTTTTGCTGATGAGATCGAGATAAGTACTGAGGATTTGAATCCGGAGTTGCAACTGAGAGGTCCAGTGATGAGATTAAGAGCCAAGAAGCTGCAAGGTTACTTCCAGTGCTATGTTGGAAAGAAGTTGGAAGATGATGGAACTGATTTCAAGCAGTCCAAGTTGGTGACTATATTAAGCATCGAGGAGCTCGATTGAAGCAATGGCAAATTCGTTCCTTGCTGATTTAATTAGTTATTTTATTTATTTCTAATCTATTATTTTAGTTGTTGTTTTATTTATTTAGCAGGCCTAATTATCACAATTTGTTTAAGTGATATTGGACCCAGTAGTAGTTTTAATTAGCCCAGTTCAAATTCTACTCCCAAGACACTTTAATTTCGTTTCTTAGGTTTATTATTTAGGGGATTTTCGTTCATTGTGAAGATTAGACACGTTTTAAATGAAATACAGTGCAAAGCTTTTCAACTTATCTCGAAAATCAATAGTTCCTTGGTAGAGTTTGTTTCTGGTGAATTCAAGCTTGAAATCAATTGATTCATTCATGCATCTAGTAGTATACAGGTTAATCAAGCCATCGAAGATTGCTCCATAGGCGCGTTTCGGATTCTCGTCGATCTGGGGTTCGTTTCGGGTAAGATTCACTTCTATCTTACGTTTCCATCGTTCCACTTCGTTCTTGTAACAGCCCGGTCCCGAGATAGGGGTTAACTAATGGGCACAGGGTGTTATTAAGGGTTAATGAGGTATAATGGACGATTAATGGGGTGGTTTTACAGTCAGGATATGCTTTTAGACGAGGCTACTTGGGTTTACTCTTATTTAAACGGAAGCATGCTCAAGCAGAATGATATGATAATAGATACTAATCCATATAAGCCCTTTTGTGGGCGAAATGAAATCATACTTCGAGAGATAGAAAATATGCCTTAATATGCATCTTATACTCGAATAACCATGTTTAGGAAATATTCATCTATTCTTGATAATCATAATAGAACTTTAAACAGAATTAGAAAAAGTGTATCAAAGTAGCAGATCACATAGTGGGACTTCAAAAGAATATTAGGTAATAGCAAACAATCTTGGCAGCCAACCCACATCCACAGCCACCAACATCCTCAGCATCTCAACCTGTAAAACATTTGACAAAGAAGGGCATGAGCACTAATGTACTCAGTGGGTTTTAGTAAAACACTTTAATAAACTTCAAGATATCCAACAATTAACTGGCGGTTTATGGAGAGCAAAACGCTAAAGCCCTCTCCATATCCGCAAAATCTTTTATTTTTCCTTTGGGCCCATCTTGGCTCAAACCTGACGTCAAGTGTACCCTTAGGCATGCCATAGGATAGAAGAGGGGTTACCTCAAATATCCGAATGAGTTTGCGAGGGAAAAACCCAGCAGTGACTCCCATAATAGTTCCGAGCTCATATCCTGCTTAAGTGAAAAGCTAAGTTCCTTCCTTTCTTATCCTTACTAGCAATATCAAGCTTAGAACAATGTCTAAAACCAATCCTTTACTGCTGCATGATCTCGGCCTACAAAGGGTTTAATGCTACCCAAACAAGGCAAACCTTAACTCTTAATTTTGCGAGCTTAACAAGCATAAACACTAAATTACAGAAGAAGAACGTAAACAAGTACGAATCGGAGCTAAAGATAATTCTAAACATCTCATGCTAATCATAAACAATATTTTAGTAGTTCTATCACTTCTAAACATGCTTGAGAGCTCAAGTAAAACATAAAATCTTCCTTTCTTCCTTCCTTGTACAAAGATCAATAAGGCTGAGCAAAAATACTTTATTGGATATCTCATTTGCCCTAACATGCTTCTAGAGCTTATTAGCTCAAACTTTAGATGAGTATAGGTTTACCCAACTTGATTACGGAACAGAAGATGAGGCAACGACCTGGTGGTCTTCCTTAGTATTCCTCCGAGGCTCGATCCCTCCTACAAAAGTCGAATCATTGACTTAGCGGTCTTCTTTGAAGATTTCTAATAACATGAGCTAAAATGTTACCAAACTAATATTCCCTTAGCTATGACTTTAACATGGATAGCACGACTTTTGACTTTATAAGGTTTCAAGAAGAATTTATTCGAAGAGAATCACACCTTGGTTACACGGGTTTTAAACGGAAAACATCTTAAGAAGTTTACTCGAAATAACTCGAAGATAATCTGAAAATATTCTTAAATTAAACTTGGAATTAACTTTGGAAAAACACGACTCGAAAGCTCGAAAAAAGGGTACGGAAATAGCTAGGAAAAAAATCAGCATCGGATGACATGGGGGGGCACCGCGCGCCCGCGGGCTTCTGGGTCGAGGGGGGTGTTGCGCGGCCGCGCACCCCCCCGCGGTCGGGGCACCTGGTTTCTCTCTCTTCCGTCCAATTTCTGGACGGACTTCAATTTTTCTGGGTTTCTTCAGTGTTCATCGATTCCTTCGACGAACACGAAGAATATGAAGAACACTTATAAAATTTTGAAAAAACACGCTTCGATAATTTAATTTAACATGAAACGGCTTGCCTTAATTTACAAGGACATCGGCATTATAACGGCATAACCACGATAACCTTCCTTTAATATTTAGAATAACGACGACAAAATCGTTAAATGTGGCTTGAACGGAATTTAACAGAATAAATGAGGCTAATCTTTTTAGAATGATAATAACGGAAGTAGAATGAGAAATATAACATAAACGTTATTAACTTGGAACTTCAACAAAAATCGAAATACAATTTTTAGACGAGCAGTAATGAAGAACGCGAAGAACATAAAGAACGGAAAGTAAATGCGGAATTTAAAAGACGGAAAAGAATGGTGTTGAGACCGACGAGCAAGAATGGACGGGGTTAGGTGCGTTGAAGGAATGTGGTTAGCTCGGCGTCTCGTCGAGTCACAACGGCGGCAGAGCCGCCTGCTACGATTTCAACGGCACCCCTAGCACATTCCCTCACCGCATCCCTTCCACGCCACTCCGCTCGTCGTCTTGAAGAACACTCACGAAGAACGCTTTTTTACTTCGACAGAACCTTTTCGGCTTTCAAAGCTTTTCACCCTCTCGATTTAGAAGTGAAGTTAATGGGAAAATGAGTAAGGGATGCTAAAGGGGTGGTCCCCTATTTATAGGAAAAGCTTTGGCTTCCCTTGGAAGCCATTGCTGTGCGAGAATACTGCAAAAGCTACCCCGGGTTCGGTAAAAAGCTGCTTTATTCGATGTCGAGGTCCAAATGACCTCAGACACGAAATCCAAAAATACTAGGAGACTCGTTGGCTCGATCACTAGTGGACCAACTTGATTCGTGAAGAAGACGGGGTCGTCAGAAGAAAGACGAGCGAAGGTTCTTTTTTTGGAATTACTTTTTACTATTCACTCGGACTGACAGATTTTGCTCCCGAGCGTTCAATTGACCTCAGAATGAGGATCCGTGAACGCCAACGGAATCCTTGAGTCATTTCCCATAAGAGGGGCCTGATAGAACGGGACTCGGATAAACGAGGAGGATTTCATAAATTTCTCAAAACACGAACGCACGCAAAAGTTACTATTCATTTTCCTTTTAAATACGTTTTCCATCACCGGGAACTCAAATGACTTCAGATTTAAAATCCGAAAACACCGGTGTACTCCTCGAGTCAAAACCTTTCTAAAGGAACCATAAATGGTAATAAAAGAATTAAGATTATATTTTCTGAAAAGACGATCCTCACGAAAACTGACTCCTAAAGTCGTGACTGACATCCAATCATAGCTAACCTCAATTAAATTTCTTCTTTAATTAATTAATTAATATTAATAATTCTCTAATCTTTATTCAAAAATCTGGGGTATTACAGTTCTAGCCACCATCACGCCTCCACACACCCTGCAAATCATCCATAGTCATCACCATACACGTTCTATTAGCCAGCAAGTCTAGATTCCATCCATACAAGCCCTAGGTCCATTTATAAGTCGAAAACAGTCCGAAATTTGACCACCAGGCAATCTCCCAATTTAATCATGTGTTTTTGCTGAATTTTGGATATGTTGTTCAGGATTTCTGATTGTACCTTGTGTTAAAATTTGAGCTTAATCCGAGTTTTTTAGCATCAGTTTCTGTTCGCATCTTTTCTACGATTTTTAGGCTTTAATTTGGGGTTTTTGCTATTTAATCCTTGTTCGAATTTAATTGAGTGTTTAGGACAGTTTATTTGATCATATTTAAGTGTTATTACAGTAGATATCTTGGATTGAATCCTTCCGTATAGTTGACATTGTTTCGATCTTTGCTTCCGCCTTATTGTTGGTCGTATGAGTTGCTAAGGAAGGAAAGCATGTGGAGATTGAAGAAGATGAGTGGACTGTGTCGTAGAAGAACTGGTATAATATCAACTATAAAACTCTCAATGCAATATTCTCTATAGTAGATCTTCAAACATTCAGCCTGATCTCACCTTGTGAGACTGCCAAAGCTACATGGAATATTCTGGAAACTACCTTTGAAAGGACGAGTTCAATGAGGCTGTTAAGGCTTTAAAATCTTACCTTAAAGTTTGAAAATCTCAAAATGGAGAATACTGAGTCCATTTGTGAGTTTAATGCTAGGCTGAGAAGCATATCAAATGAGAGTTTTGCTCTTGGTGAGCCTATCAGCAATGGAAAGGTTTTCAGATCTCTTCCAAAGAAGTTTCCTTACAAAGTTGCTGCAATTGAAGAAGCGAATGATATCAAGAGTATGAGACTTGATAAGCTGATGGGATCATTGAGGATGTTTGAGATGAACCTGGAAGATGAAGACAACAGCCCAAGGAAGAGAGGTATTGCTCTTAAAGCTGAAGTCTCTAAGGATGTACCTGGACATGTACAGAAATAAAAAACTGTAATTGATTCATATACAATGAATAATATGGTTTTGATCACCAAGAACTTTAGTCGAATGTTAAAAAGAGTCAATAAATAGTACTCTAGAAAGACCAATAATAGAAGACAACCATATAGTAATTCTCAGCAAGATAGAAACTCTAGTGGTGAGTAGAAAGAATTTCAACCCTCAAATTTCAGAAGAGGGATTCAGTGCAGAGAATGTGATGTATTTGGGCATATTCAAGCTGAGTGTGCAAACACTTTGAAGAGAAACAAAAATAATTACAATGCTTCTCTCAGTGACAACGATTCTGAAGGAAGCATCAGTGATTCAGATGAGGATACTATTGCTTTTACAGCAAAAGTCTCAGAATTTCAGGATCCCTTCAAACTTGCAGAAGATGAAGACTTAGACAATGAAGATTTCAGTAATGAAGAATTTATCAAGACATACAAAGAGATGTATAAAAAATGGCTGGAAGTAGCAGAGATCAACAAAACTCTACAATCTCACAACAAGGATCTTCTCAAAGAAAATGAGGAACTGGTCAGGTATGATGCTGAACAGAAGATTACTATTCAGTAGTAAAAAAAGGAGATTGAAGAATTGTCTGCAGAACTGAAATCCATCAAAAGGAATGTCAACATGCTGAACAATGGAACTAAGAATCTTGATAAGATTCTTACTACTTCAGGATATTCAGGAAAGAGTCATCCAGGTCTTTGATACAGTGGTGGACAGTCCAAGACAGTGTTTGTCAAAGAAAGTACAAGCCAGCCAGTGTATGTACAAAATAATGTTCAGAACATTTAGAAGAACATTACTGATAAGAAGATGACTGCTTATAATAGCAACAGAAAAGGAATCATCTGCCATTACTGCGAAGGAAAAGGCCACATTCATCCACGTTGTGAGAAGTATCTTTTTAATCTCAAAAGGATGAGAAGGAGGTTTGTGGTTCAGCATTCCAACAACAATAAGAGACCAGCTGCTCAGAAAAGGAAGAAGCCTGCACAGAAGAAGCAATTGGTTGTCAAGCAGACCAGTATGATTGCCCATACATCTTTAAGAATTGAAGATAAGGGCAAATGGTACTTTGATAGTGACTGTTTAAGACATATGACTGGAGATTGCTTAATTGTGCAGAACTCAAAGGCCTGCTCATCTGATTGTCACCTTTGGAGATGGAAAAATGGGAAAAGTAATGGGTAAAGGTGAGTTGGTTGTCGAATGAATGCCTAAACTGAAGAAGGTTATGCTAGTTGATGGACTCAAAGTCAATCTTATCAGCATCAGTCAACTATGTGATGATAACATGACAGTTGTCTTCACCAAAGAAAGCTGCAAGGTAATGAATAAGAATAATAACTTATTCATGGAAGGAAAATGATCAGCTGACAATTGCTATCAGCTACATGTTCCTGCACAATGTTCTGTAACATGTCAAAGAACATCTATAGAAGAGTAGAGATATGGCATCAGAAATTTAGACACATCAACTTCAGGAATCTCCAGAAGATCATCAACAAGGAGGTTGTCAGAGGACTACCTCAAATTAGAATTGGCAGAGATAAAGTATGTGGTCCATGTCAGATTGAGAAGCAGTCCATATCTCAACATAAAGAAGTTTAGGACAAAACTTCTAAGAGGAAAGCTACGGAGGAAAGAAGTATGTTCTTATCTGCATTGATGATTTCTCAAGGTTTATATGGATAGACTTTCTCAGAGATAAGAGTGAAGCTTTCATGATATTCAAAAAAATAGCTTGCAAGATCACAGTTGAAAAGGATCAACACATTATCAGAATCAGAAGTGATCATGGAAAGGAGTTTGAGAATCAGTACTTTGATAATTTCTACAGTGAGAATGGAATTAGTCATGAGTACTCAGCTCCCAAGACTCCTTAGCAGAATGGAGTTGTTGAGAGGAATAACAAAACTCTTCAAGAGATGGCAAGAACCATGATTACTGCTAAAGGAGTTGTTGCTATGTTCTAGGCAGAAGCCATCAATATTACATGCCATATCAACAATAGAGTTCATCTCAGACCAGGTACTTTCATTACACCATATGAGATTTGGAATGAAAAGATACCTATAGTCAAGTACTTTCATGTGTTTGGCACTACCTGCTATATACTCAATGATAGAGAGTATCTCAGAAGATGAACAATATAAGAGTTGAAGGGATGTTTGTTGGATACTCTAGAAACAGTAAATCATACATGATTTACAACAAGGAGATAAAGGCTATCATAGAATCAGTTAATGTCATATTTGATGATCAGAACGATTCTGTCAACACCTCTGAAGAAGATGTACACATAGATATGTTTGAACATTCTGAAGTATATGATGATACATATAGAGAATCTGAAGAATGGGAAAAGTGAAGCAAAGGAAGCCTTCACGACAGATCATCAAGGATCATCCAACTTGAGAAGTAATTGGAGATATTCATGAAGGAAGAATGACCAGAAGTAGACTAAGAAAGATGATGCATGATGAAATATTCAATGTTTGTTTCACATCTAAGATTGAACCCAAAAATGTCCAAGAAGCTTTCAAAGATGACTACTGGATTGAAGCTATGCAGGAAGAGCTTCTACAGTTCTCAAAGAATGATGTTTAGGATCTTATACAGAAACCAGAAGGAATTAATGTAGTCGGGACTAAGTGGATATTCAAAAATAAGATTGATGAATCTGGGAATATCACGAGGAATAAAACCAGACTTGTTGCTCAAGGATATTCACAGATTGAAGATATTAACTTTGATGAGACATTTGCTCCAGTCACATGGATTGAATCAGTCAGACTACCCCTTGCAATGGCATGCATGATGAAGTTCAAGCTATATTAGATGGATATTAAGAGTGCATTCCTGAATGGTTTTCTGAAGAAGGATGTGTTTGTAGCTCAGCCTAAAGGATTCGAAGATCCTCATCATCCAGAGTATATTTTCAAACTAAAGAAGTTTATGGTTTAAAGCAGGCTCCTCGATCTTGGTATGAAAGAATGGCTACATACCTTGTTAGCAAAGGTTACAACAGAGGAGGAGAAGACATAACATTGTTCATCAGAAAGGAGAAGACACAAGTGATAGTGGTTCAAGTATATGTAGATGACATAGTGTTTGGCTTAGTGTCCGAGAATATGGTCAATGACTTTATCAGGAACATGGATATTGAGTTTGAGATGAGCCTAGTTGGAGACCTAAAATACTTTCTGGAGCTTCAAATTAAGCAGTCAGAAGAAGGTATATTTATTTCTCAGTCCATGTATGCCAGACACTTGGTCAAAAAGTTTGAACTAGAGAATTCTAAGCATAAAAGGATTCCTATCAGCACTACGATCAATATTGGGAAAGATAATACAGGAGCTGAAGTTGATCAGACTCTATATAGATGCATGATTGGAAGTTGTCCATGCCTCACAACAACCAAACCAGATATAACATACAGTGTGGGAGTGTGTGCCAGATATCAGTCTTGTCCTAAGGAGAGTCACATGAAGGCTGTGAAGAACATCATCAAGTACATCAATGGAACAGCAGACTATGGATTATGGTACACGTCAGATACAAATTCAAGTCTTATTACCTACTGTGATGCTGATTGGGCAGGGTCTCTGGATGACAGAAAAAGCACATAAGGTGCTTGTTTCTTTTTAGGAAATAATGTTGTTTCTTGGTTCAGCAAAAAGCAGAACAACATCTCATTATCAACTGCAGAAGCTGAATACATTGCAGCTGGAAATAGATCAACTCAGATCATTTGGATGATGCAGATGAAGGACTATGAGGTTGCTCATGATACATCTATTTTGCATTGTGACAACATGAGTGCTATCAATATATCCAAGAATCTAGTGCAACATTCAAGGACAAAGCTCATCGACATCAGACATCACTTCATCAGAGAGCTAGTTGAAGAAGAAGTTCTAAAAATTGAACATGTGAAGACAGAAGATCAATTAGCTGATCTTTTCACCAAGGGACTGGATGCTGCTTGATTTGAGAAACTTAGAGCATCCCTTGGGGTTTGCTTGGTTCAGTAAAAGCAAGAGGAGGGGTATGAATGTGTCTAGTTCACACTCAGCAGGAAAGAACCATTCTTGCACAAAGGAACTGAACATTCCCATAAATGTTCATCCAAATGTACATGAACAATTTTTGAAATTCCTGAGTATATCTTTGTCAACGACTAGTTCTGACTCACAGTCATCATCTTTGATTTTCTAGGATTTCTCTCCAAATTCTGAGTCTAACGGATACCCGAGGATACGTATAGAATAGAGTTATCTCTTATATATACGTGTTAGTGCCACAGTTATGCACTAAGAGTTCATGTTGTTTTGTTGGCGAGATATGTTCGATAATGTGTGCTTGGATATGTCCCTAAATCTATTCATTCCGCTGTGCGTGAAAAGAAGAACAGTTGGCAAACTGTTCCCTTTGATGTCCCAAACAGAACCAGGGACACTTGTATATGGCAGTTTCCATAAATAGAAGATCTTGCCCAGATCCATTCATAGAAGGCAAGATATGTTCGATTGACTGTCTTGTAGAGTAGACATCGAGCTGCAAATAACCCTCATGTCCAAAGAAAGTATCTACACACTTTTAGGAAGATCACAAACCATCGATTCACTTCCATATTGGCGACGCATGAAGATCAGCGACAAGTGTGAAGTGAAGGCTATTTGAAGACTGATTCATTGTGCAATCGGTGGATGTTTGTTTAGATTCTCTTAGCATATTATTTGAGAGTCATTGAGCTTTGTGTCCCAAGTATTTACTAGTAGTTATTCCTTAAAACAGTTCAATGTGATAGACTAGTTTTGAGTGTTTTTGAGTGAAACACATGAGGGGATTTTTAATCCGTTTTGTACGAAATCTCGAGAGAGATTCTAAGTTGAAGTCGTGGGTAGCTAGAGGGAGTCTAGTATCACGGTTGTAAGGGGATCTTACAGCTTTTGGCTAGTGCAAGATTTCATGAAGAAGAATGGGCGACATAAGAAGGGAGTCCTGTATGTGTAAGATCACAAATACACTTCATGAAGGAGTAACAGTCGAATCTTCAAGTTTGGGAGCAATCCCCCCAGAGTAGGTTGATTAACTGAACTAGGTTACCAATCTCGTGCGTACTTTACTGCTTTTTAATTTATGTTCTTACATTTATCCCACACATATCGTAGAACAACTTATAGCAGTGTTTATTAAACACTTGTGAGCACGGATTCTCATTTTATCAATACGTTTAGCCGTTTAGAGAGATCATTCATTCGCTTTAAAATTCTGATACCTTGAGTCTTTTCTCTCAAAATTTCTGATTTATTCGTGATCATCTCTTCATTCTGTTATTGTTTCCTCTTGTTTTTCTCAGAACAATCCTAAATTCTTTCAATGGCTCCTAAAAGAAAACTTGTCCGTCCAAACAAGGTTATAAAACCTAGAATAAGGTATGGAAAAGTGACATATTCCAAGCCTCAGGACCGGTTTATGGAGAATCTTCTTACAAAAATCCTATTCAGAGGGCTCTCTGAGATGAATCTTCACGCAAAGACACTGAAGATTATATAGAGACATTCTATGGAGAAGAAGAAGAAGAAGAAGAAGAAGAAGAAGAAGAAGAAGACTTAGAGAAAGAAGAACCAAAAGTTGCATCTTCTGCAAAGAAAACAAAGACTCGGAGTCTTACACTCCAAGATCTGTTGAAGGAAGCAGTGCAATTTTACAATGTAAACAAGAAAACTACTGCAAAGAAGGTAAGAACAAATGGATTAGTAGTCAAGAAATCAAAGAAGACTGCTATTCCTTCCACAAAGAAAGTCATCACAGCACCTGCTGCTCAAGCCCTTCAGAAAGAGAAAGGATCTGTTGCTGATGATGAAGTTGTGCCTGAAGATGTTCCTGGCCGTATCGAGGAACATGTTGCTGTTGAGAAGAGTACTATAGAGACAACAACACCTGTGAGTACTACGACAAAGAAGAAGTCATCCAATCAACCTTATACTACAGAAGGTGATGAAGTTTCAGGGGGGATGATATTCCCCCCAAGTTTGAAGATGAAGGCAATAGCCGCTTCTATTGCTAAAGGAAAGAAAAAGGTCATCAAAAGACCTTTAGTTGTTGATCCTGCTACTGAAAAGGAAGATGTTCATAGTTCATCTTCAGAGTCTGCTGAAAAGACTCTTGTTCTACAATAGGAGAAGCTACTGGCTTCAGCCCAGTATGATCTGTTCACCAGATCACCTGTCAAGAAGATGACTCCAAGAAAGAAGACCTCTACTGCTATGGTCCAGATCATTCAGAGAACACCAGTGACCAGAAGCTGAGCATCTACCACTCCACCATCTACTACTACATGAGTCAAGAAGAGGAAAGTTATTTCAACAGCTGAGCCGTCCAAGAAGGCTAAGAAGTCTGCTCAACTCAGAGATGTACCTGAAGATGTTCACTCTGATTCAAGTAAACATGATACTAAAAATCTTAATCAAATTATACATCTGCCAGATATCTCTAAACATACTTTATTTCGATCTATAAAACATGCCAAGCTATGGGAGAAAGTGAAACAGAGGTCTATGATCTCTAAGAAGAAGGTGGACAAAGATACACTAGTAGCTACTGGTGTGTATACATTGTTGGAGAATGCAGGATTACTTGGAACTGTGCAGAGGGTGCATGAGTTTGTTCCGCTGGGAGTATCAGAATTCTACTGCAATTTGACCAAGGAGATTGATGATCCGGAATCAGAAGACTTTCATAAAGTCTTTGTCAGAGGAAAGATGCTGAATTTCTCACTAGAGCTCATCAATGAGTTTTTGGGATGAAATATTGAGGGGGAGTTCAAAGAAATTGATGACTGGGAGATGGTTACTGGAGAACTGACCCATGACATCTTCATAAACTGGCCCTCCAATCCTCAGACAATTCTTTCATCCAAGCTGACTCACAAATATAGAGCCTTGTTCAGAATTCTGATCCACAACTGGATGCCAACTAAGCACAGAGTTGTAGTCACACAAGCGCAGGGAAGATTTCTGTATCACCTAGGAACTGGCATAAAGTTCAACTATGGTGAGTTTGTTTTTGGAAAGCTTGTGAGCAGTGCAGAGTCTACTGTGGTGAAGGGACCTCTGTGCTAGCACTCTCTGATCTATGGCATCATTAAGCAACAGAGGAAGAACATCTTAATAAAGAATGACAGAGTCATTCCACCCAAGAAGCCTCTATTGATTAAAGTTGCTCCTGAGATTGGTGATCATCACATAAGACTTCAGTTGAAGAGGTTCATTGCCTCATAGAAAGAAGGTGATGCAGCTGCTGAAGAATATTCAACAAAGGATCTTGTACTGAAATTTCTGGAACGAAGTCTGGTGTTCCATGCTCGACTGATTTCTAAGCATACTTCTGAGAAGATGAAGATTCAGGCTTTGATAGCTAAAAATTCTTCAGGAGAAGAATTTGCTTCCCCAGCAGTAGACGTTCCTGAACATGTTCATAACTTGCACAAGCTTACAAGTACTATTGTAGCTGTAGCTTAGAAGGGATCTCCATCAGCTCCAAAACAATGTGAAGCACTGGATGATCAATCTGCAGAAAAAGAAGAGGAAGAGGAAGATGAAGCTGAAGAAGCAAAGTCTGCAGAATAGAGCCTGAAGAAGAAGAAGAGGCTGATGAAGAGGAGCAAGAGGCTGATGAAGAAGATCAAGAAGCTAATGAGGGTGATGAGAGAAACTATGATGATACTGAAGAAGGGTCTGTTGAAGAAGAAGGAGAACAAGCATCTGATAAATCCGAGTAGTTTCTTTTTACTCCTTTACCTTTCTCAGTGGCAAATAGGAGGGAGTAAAGTATTTTTTTTTTAATTCTCCTATTATGTTCATTATCTTGCATCCATGTTTTTGCAAGATAGTTTTTGTGCTGATTTGCTGTAATATCAATTTCTTGATATGATATCTGGAACAGATGTTTTTATCTGCCTTACTATGATCCTAATCTGCTAAATAATTTAAAATTGATGATGAAGAGAAAAGAAGATGATAAAAACGTATTATAGCAGAGCAGATACAAGCTGATCAAAGAGTGAAAAACAGCAGGATCATATGATGTTCATAGGGACATTTAAGAATGTTTTAAGGAACATGATCTTTCAGTTGAAGATTTTGTTCTTTAAAAACATAGAGCTGATTTGCCAACAGATAAAGACAAAGGGGGGGATTGTTAGTACTATCTGTACTAAGGTGTTCAAGATTATCATAATCTGTATGGCAATTTCAAAGAACACAAAATATTTTAGTTGTTCAAGATTGAAGACCATGTTCTGGACATTACAATGAATATTCCGCTGACAATCTGATTGAAGATCAAGACATGTACTTAATCATGTTCATGAACATGATCATGTACATGGTTGTCCAGAGAGTTTACAAGAGACATGCCATGCTAGATTCAAGGAGTTGAAGCTGCAGATTCAAGATGGACGTTTCAGAATAGAAGCTGCCTTGTTCGTGATGAAGATCAATGAAGGAAAGCAGGAGTTCTATTCAAAGAAGATATCTAAACTAGGGTTGTCTGAATTAATTAAGGAAAGTTTTCTTATTGAATTCAAGTCAGATTAAGACTTCTGATTACATTGTTAAGGCTATATCTTTCATCTATAAATAGCGTGGGAATCAGACTAGTTTAGGTGGCACATACACGAATATACATAACTAATTTAGAGAGTCCACAAGACTTCACATTTGAAGCATTAGGTATTCGGTATTGTTAGACTAGAGTTGATCTTTTGATCATTGTTTTTCTAGTCTGTGTTTGAATCTGTTTCATACACACTTAAAGGAATCTCGGGAGAGATTTCCTATGAGAACTAGAGGGATTCTAGGTTGTGAGGGGAGCTTACAATTCAGTTCATCGAAAGAAGTTGTAGTGGGTAGGAAAGGGGTTGAGTGACGGGAGGTCATCATGTAATAGCCTTTGTAACTATACAATGAAGTAGCGGATTGTTTCTCACGGACTTGTGAAGTCCCCCTGACGTAGATCAGTTGATTGAACAGGGTTATCAACCTCGTGCGATTTACTTACTTTAAGTTTATCTATTCTAATCTTGCATGTTCACAATACTGTACAAGTACATGATGATGAACATGTCCGCACAGTTTATGTAACTTCAGTTTGAAAGAATGATTCTTGAGCAACAAACTCTATTTTTTTTTAACTTCTTTTCTTCACTGGTGAGAAGATGAGTTGGCTTTGGAATCCGTGCTGGTTGGTTGACATCAATGATGTGGGCATCATTATCCATCATTATTTTGATTGGACCATCTTCTATGACTTCCCACATGTTCTCGCGTATTGAGCACAAATGAGCTTTCATTCTTCTGCTGCAGTTATCATAGTTTTCAACTGAAAATAGAGATAGCTTATGATTCCCATAGCTTAAAATGTTAGCACAAATAGATAGATCTAATTCAGTTGATCTACAGACACGGTTGATCCTTAGAATCAACCATTCTGATACCACTTGTTGGTTCTGGATGATTCGTATTCGTTTTAGAGGGGGAGATAAACTGATTTCAAAACTTATAAATAAATGCAGAATTCTTTTGGGGCCCTTGACTCATTAGATAGAACAAATTGTCTATTTTCAGTTTGATGGATTTCAATTGGCATATGATCTAGTTTGTGCGAGTTTCAAAAGATAAACAAGATACGAAAACAATATAACACACAATCCGTTTTATAGAGGTTCAAAGCCTTAAAACTTCAATGTCCTCTCTTCCTTCCTCAAAAAGGATGAATTCACTATATAATTTGAGTTCACTTTACAAATTATACAATGAAACAAAAGTTAGCTGAACCTGGTAATAATGAATTACTTTACAGAGTTACCTCAGCTGGGTCGACAACTCACACTTATAGTCTCTGGCAGGTAGCTATTGCAACAACAGTTTCTTTAGCAGCTACTCACACTTAGTCAGAGAGTTAGGTGATATTAACGTCTTTTTAAGGTTATAGAGATCGTTTGATCTTCAAGATGGTTGGTCTTGAACTTAGATTATCAAGTGATTGAGCTCCTTGAACTGAGCAGATGTTGATAATTTCTGAATCTTTATTGAGAAGAGCTTTAGTTGGGCTTTAGTTGAAGACTGGATGTGCTTGTGATTATACAGCTCTTTCTCTTCTCAAGCGGATTTTTGCAGATGACTTTGATGCTTTGTCAAGCTAATGTAGAAATTAATCTTCTTTCTAATGTTCAAACTGAGAGAGAGCTTGATCAGTTTGATGTATTTTGAGAATTATAGAGAAGATATTCTTTCTTGCAAGAGGAGTATATTGGTTCTTTTTGAATATTTGGCAAAAGTCTCCTTCATATTCTGTTTCACTCATCTTATATAGAGAAGTGTAAAATGATTATTGGTCATTGTTAGACTTTTGTCTAATGATTTTGTTGGTGCAGATAGTCATTTTGAGTTTAGAGCCATTTTAGTAATTACTTCTCGGTTGACCTTTGGAATGCATCAGCTCAGTTTGCTCTTTCGATCAGTAGTCTTTAATTTGGTTACAGTAGAGAGCCATTCTGATCTTAGGTCTGTCTTATCAACTGACGTCTCAGTTGGCTTCTGTGAAACATTCAGTTTACATGCTTAATCAATCTTCAGTTTGAGGTGGCTCAGTTTAGATATCTCATACTTCAGTTTGCAAACTTCTTTGACTACTTCTCTTCAGTTTTGACACGAACTTCTTTGACATAATTCAGTCTACGAACTTCTTTGGTTCAGTTTGGACTTCAAATTGAATTCAGTTGATGTCTCTCATTCAATTAAGCTCTTAGAATGAGCTCAGTTTCATCATCTTGTTAAAGATCTTATCATCAGTTACGAACTTCTTTGACTTAATTCGGTTGGACCTTAAACTGAATTCAGTTGATGTCTCTCCTTCAATTAAGTTCCTAGAATGAGCTTAGTTCATTATCTTGTTAGAAACCTTGTCATCAGTTTAGTTTCCATGATAGACTTGGTGCTTGGTTCAGTCTTGAATCTTCTTGATATCTCATCATCTTTAGTTCAATTTTGGGGTAGATTTGAGACTGAATCTTTTTAATAACTCATCATCTTTGGTTTAGTTTCGGGGTAGACTTGAGCTCAGTTTGTAACAGCCCGGATTTTCAGAAGGTGATTAATTAATTCCTAATTTTAATTAGGAAATATGAAGAAGGATTTTGAGCATAATTAGGATGTTTCGGTTCTTAATTGTGTTTTTAGGATTATTTTTCGTAAAATCGTATTTTTGAGAATTTTGATTCCAGCTCAGTCGCAGCCAATTTTAGTCATGTTTGAAAGGCGTTGACCCAAGGAGCATGCCGGTGCTTTCGGATTTTGAATCTGAAGTCGTTTGAGTTCCCGGTGATTTAAATCGCGTTTAAAGGAGTTATGAATAGTGTTTTTCCGTAGGAGCGCGATCGTTAGAAATTTGCGAAATCTCATGTGTTGGCCCGAGCCTTGATTTTTCAAGCCTATCCTATGGAAAATTTCTCAAGGAATCCGTTGGCGTTCTCAGATTTTCATTCTGAGGTCAATTGAACGCTCGAGAATTTTATTTGTCCTTTGCGTGGAATAGTAACTTTATTTTTGAAAAGAGATTAATTTCTCGTTTTCCTTTAAAACGACTCGTTCTTTATTCCGAGTCAAGTTGATTCAATAGTACTCGAGCTAACGAACCTACCAGTATTTTCGGATTTAATAAACGAGGTCATTTGGACCTCGCCATCGAATAAAGCGCCTTTTATCCGAACCCGATATTTTTAAAGCAGTATTATTGCACTGTAGAAGCTTCCCGAGGAAACCATATTTTTGGCTATAAATAGGGGAGCACCCCTCCCTTCATCCTCGCTCATTTCATTTCTTCATCTCATTTCTGTAGAGTAGAGAGAGAGAGTAGAGGGGAGCTCTCTTTGTGAGAGCACCTCCAGTGAGAGAGAGAGCGGAGTGGGAGCGCCGCGGGGGCAAGGAGCGCCGGGGGCAAGGGAGCCCGGCAGGGGGCAGCACGGGGCGCCGCGGGGGCAAGGAGCCCTGCGGGGGCAGCAAGGGGCGCCGCGGGGCCAAGGAGTCCCACGGGGGCAGCAGGCAGCGCCGCGGGGGAAGGCAGCCCTGCGGGGGCAAGGGCGCCGTGGCGGTTGGGCGCGCGGGGGCGCGGGCTGGTTCGGCAGCTCCGGCACGTTTTCGTGCGAAGGCCATAACCTTTTCCTCGGTTGGAGTTACGAGGCCCATGAGTACTCAAAACAAAGCTCTTTCGATGATCTATGAGATAGCAGTGGCCGATCATCCGGAATCTCGATCGTTCGAATCGGATTTTCTGTCCCCGTTTGTGGTAATTTCGGATACCTTAATCTTTTAAATTCTCGTGTTTTAAGTTATAGTTAAGGGTTAAGGGTTTAGATATCATTTCAGTGTCTTATTAGGAGCTCGAATAAGGTTTCAAGTCATTGATTGACTTTCGTAAAGATGAGGTGAACCCCGAGGAGGCCCGAGGAAAGATTTTCGGCTCGTTGCTTCGTCTACGTGCTCGTTATCAAGATGTTCGTCATCGAGGTGGGTGGTTCTAAACCAAGTATAAGGTTTGAGCTATTAAGCTCTAGAAGCATGATAGGGCAAGATGAATATCCAATTAAAATATTTTATGCTCTGCCTGTTTAGTCTTTGTACAAGGAAAGGAAATGAATAAAGGAAGTTGTATGCATGATATTGTTGAATTGTTATTTGCGTTTGATAAGTAAAGGAAGTTATTATAGGTGAAGTGAGCTCTCAAGTATGTTTAGATATGCTAGAATTGTTTAAATACGATTGATGCTAGTCTGAGATCTAGAATTGCTTTAATTGCAATCGATGTTTATCCGCGTTCATTTCATCGCATTTGAATGTTATGCTTTGTTCAAGCTCGTATAGTTAAGGATTTCCTTTTAGGGTAAGTTATAAATCCCTTATAGGCCGAGATCATGCTCAATTAAAGGATTAGCCTTAGACGATTGCTCTAGGCTTGGTATTGTTAGCTAAATTAAGTAAGTAAGGAAGGTTAAGGTTAAGTAAGGAAGGAAGTTAAGGAAGGATATAGCTTATGTTGTAAGTAGGTTATCGAGCTCAAAGAACAGTTTATTTACATTATTATGCCGTGACCCTCGTGTCACTAATGTTGAACATTTGAAAGTAAAGGGAGTCACTGCTGGGTAATCCCCTCGTATACTCAGAGGATACTTGAGGTAACCCCTCTCTCATCCTAAGGCATAAGGGAGCAGTAGACAACAGGTTTGAGCCAGGAAAGGCGCCAAGAAAGGAAGTAAAAGGTTTTGCGGGTATGGAGAGGGCTTTTGCGATTTGCTCTCCATATGCCGTCAGTTTATAATTGGATATTCCAAAGTTTATTAAAGAGTTTTCTCGTAAAACCCCACTGAGTACATTAGTGCTCACACCCTCTTTTTCAAATGTTTTCAGGTTGAGATGCTGAGGCCGGTGATGTGCTGTTGGTGGGGTTGTCTGAGGTTTCAAGTTTGTTGCTCTATATGGTTACATGTTTTATTCCGCTAAGTTTCTGCTAAGTACTCTGATGTTAGTATTTAGCCTTGATATGTGTAACTTGATTCTTAAGAATAGCATGTCTTAAATGCTATGAATTCTAGTTATCAATAAAGTCTTTGAAGCATGTTCTTTTGACATACCCGTCTATGCCTTTATTGATTCCGAGTTATTTGAATAGTCATACCTGTTGAGCATTCTGGTATATATTCATCTTCAGTTGGCTTGTGAATAAGTCTTGCATGCTTGTTATTATTGTTCGCCTACAAAGTGGCTTTTCTTTCCAAGCATGATTCTGTTCGTTCAAGTTAACCTTAAGTTGTTTTCTTGGTCCGTCCTATGATTAGGACAATAAGATATATTTGACCCCGACCTATTTATGAGTTTTAGTTGATGTGACCTATGATGAGGTCTCGTTTATTTGAAAAGTCAAACTCCTGTCATTTGTCTTTGGATTCTGTTTAAATTTCGGTTGGCCTACGTTATGGCGTTCTTTTGACTCGATTGAATCCTTTGACCCTTTGACTTGTTTGAACCCATTGACCCCTTTGAATCGTTGAAAACGATAGTTCTTCCAAGTCATAAAGTTAAGTTGCCTAAGTTCTTGAGGCGCTAACTTAGTTTAATTCTAAAAACACCCCCCTGGATTTCAACCTTTGAAGAGAGCTCTTGCATCTTACAACTTCCTTGTGGATCATATCCAGGTTTTACAAGGAGTATGAAGGCTTTTGGACCAAAATTCGTAGCAACTTCATGTTCTAAGATTTCTCCATGCTCGGTTGCACTACCTTAACTTGGCCTGACGAATCCATCAAGTGGTGGCGGTGTTGGCTTTCTCATATCAATCTTTGTCAATGGCATCATTAGCAATGTTTCTCTTTTAACCATAGATGTCTTATCTTCATTTCTTTGACTATTTGTGTCTTCTGCAACTTTCAGCAACTTTTTATTCGGAAGATAATACTTTGCGTCAGCAAAGTGTGATTCGGACTCCAGAAAAGGTTTATAATCTCCGATTATCTTCTTCACAACACCATCATGACAGTACTTGAGACATTGATGCCATGTTGAAGGAACGACCCCATTCTCATGTAACCATGGCCGACCGAGAAGCATGTTGTATGACGTTTTTGCATCTATCACATGTAGCAATGTTGTTGATGTCATATCTTCCATTGTCAGCTTCAATCTTATTGTACCAAGAGCCCTTTGTCCTTCATGATTAAAACCTTGTATCATCAATCGGCTGCTTGAGAGTTCATCAGTGGAGATCCCTAGCTGCTTCAATGTGCGTAAAGGCAAAATATTGACTGCAGACCCTCCATCAACAAGTATTCTATTCACTCTTTGATCATGGCTATAACCGCTCATGAATAAGGGACGATTATGTAGGTCAGAACCAAGCTCTAAATCTTCATCAGTGAACATTATGCTAAATGTGTAGTCAGCAACAACTTCACTTGAATCTTTGTTGAGCTCTTTCTTCATTTCATCAATATCCTCATTATTCATCGCATTGCATGACTCGAATATGATGTGGTTTGTTGTGGCTTTATCTTCTTCAAGTGATATCATTCCTTGACGCGCCAACTGCATGACTTTATCCTTGAAAATAAAGCAATCTTATATAGCATGTCCAACCAGCCGTTGATACTTGCAATATTTTGGGTTGTCAGTCCGTCCTGCTTCTTCCGGTCGCTTCATTTCTGGCAATTCAATGAGTTTTACCTTGATTAAGTCGTCAAAGATTCCAGAAACGTCTGAGTCCAAGAACTGGTACTCTCTCTGCTGCATTTCTTTCAGGGTCAACTTTCTTCTCTCTTTATCTTGAGGAACACTTTGCTTTTCACTTTTGTCTGCATCATTCCTTAGGAACTTCATGGGCACTACTTTCACTGACATAGACTCTTCTTTTAGGTTTTTATCAAATGGTTTGCCCCCTTTCTTGAATTCTTGTCTTTCTTTGAATTTGCGGGGCTCTTGGATTGGTGGTCCTTTGACTCCACTAGCTGCTATACTCAATTCCATGTGATGAGCCCTTGTAGCTAAGTCTTCAAATGTACGTGGCTGGATCCCTTTCAGAATGTATTGAAGGCCCCACTGCATCCCTTGAATGCACATTTCTATAGCTGAAGTCTCTGACAACCGATCTTTACAGTTGAGGCAGAGATTCCTCCATCTATTGATATAGTCAATCACAAGCTCCTCATCCCATTGGTGCGTGTTCGTGAGCTCCACCATGCTGACAGTTCTTCTGGTACTATAAAAACGATTAAGGAATTCATGCTCCAATTGCCCCCAACTGTCAATCATATTTGGCTCCAGATCAGTATACCAGTCAAAAGCGTTGCCCTTGAGTGAACGAACAAACTGTTTCACTAGGTAGTCATCATAAGTTCCAGCATTGTTGCACGTTTCGATAAAGTGAGCGATGTGTTGTCTTGGATTGCCTTTTCCATCGAACTGTTGGAATTTGGGAGGTTGGTAACCCGGATGCATCTTCAGATTGTCAATCCTCAGGGTATAGGGTTTGGAGTAAGCTAAAGATGACTTGGTGCTTCCTTCAAACTTGGTCTTGATGGTTCCTTCGATAAACTCCTTGAGCTGATCAATTTGGATGAAACCATCTGAGGAGATTTCCAGATTCTTAATATATTGCTTCCTTTCTTCACTTGTCTGTCGTTTTGAAGATGCTTCATCATCATTATCTTCTTCTTCTTTTTCGTCTTTGATGACATGATCGGCTGGACCTTTACCCTTTCGGAGTCTTGAGATCTCTGTATCTTGGTTTTGTATGTGCTTTTGCATTTCCTCAAACAACTTCGTCAAGTTTGCAAGTTGTTCTTCCGTGGTTAATGCATCCGCCATCAAGACTGGTGCTTCGGGTGAGTAGCTTGCCCATGAGGTAGAATCGTCTATCAACTGCTCACCATTTTCTTCTATGCCAGCGATATGCAATTCTTCTTTCACCATAGTAGTTAATTTGGAGGCCTCCAAAGCCTGTTTGGCCATACTTCGTGTAACCACCCCAACACTCTTCATAGTAGTTTCAGCAGCAGTTAAGTTTTTGGACATATTTGGATTTGGAGAAGAGGAGAGATAAGAGGTAGAGATAGTCCCACCGGGCGTGCCAAAATTTGTAACACAAATTTTCGTGTATTTGAATAAATAACGCGAAAAGTATACAAGTAGATTTCTTCTTGGAATTTAAAGTGCGATTGTGGTATAATCTCTGTCTTGATCCTCTGATTCTTCTCTTCAAAACTTGATCTTCAAACACTTCTTGAAATCTTCTCTTCAAAACTTGATCTTCAAACGGTTCTCGAAATCTTCAGAGCGAATTTGTCTCTTCGATCTTCTTGAACTTGTTGTTTGAATTTGATGACGTTATCCGGAAGGCCGACGACCTTGATTCTGGATTGAACGCTGGATTTGAGATGACTCTGGCGAAGAACGCGTTGCTTCTACGAAGAACGTCTTGAATCTTGCTAGAACACCTTGACTTTATAACGTTGTCTGGAGGGTTGAAAATCTTGATCCCGGATCAGACGCTGGATTTGAGATTATTACGGCGAAGAACGCGTTGCTTTCTACGAAGAACGGTTTAAATCTCGCTAGAATGTCTTGAATGCTGGAGAGAATTTTGTAGAGAATTTTCCTCCAACTTCTTGAGCTCTTCAATTATGATTTCAGGTGTGTTTTCATATGATATGGAGACCCCTATTTATAGTTGCAGGAGGATTTAATTTAGGAAATTTAGGGTTGGGCTTTTAGGGCTTAGATGGAGTGGCCATGGGCCTAGGGCTTATGTGGCGCAATTCTATTGGCTTGGAAGATCTCTATATTAAATATTTTATTTTCTGTGCAGATTTGACACATGCCAGCTTCTCATTAGTCAGTAAAATCCATGTAATAAATATTAATTATATATTTATTTAATCTTGGAATCATATTTAATTTAATCCCAAAATATAAATAAAATATAATAAAATATTTAATTCATTATTTTACACATAACATAATTTAATAGGCAATAAATTTAATTTGCCTACACGACCTATTTATGAGTTTTAGTTGATGTGACCTATGATGACGTCTCGTTTATTTGAAAAGTCAAACTCCTATCATTTGTCTTTGGACTCTGTTTAAATTTCGGTTGGCCTACGTTATGGCGTTCTTTTAACTCAATTGAATCCTTTGACCCATTTGACTTGTTTGAACCCATTGACCCCTTTGAATCGTTGAAAACGATAGTTCTTCCAAGTCATAAAGTTAAGTTGCCTAAGTTCTTGAGGCGCTAACTTAGTTTAATTCTAAAAACACCCCCCTGGATTTCAGATTTTTCGTGCTATTTTACGCACAACAACCTCGTCCCCATCCTCGGAATCGGGCTGTTACAGTTGGTATTAGAGCCAGGTTTGCAAACACTGCAGGCATGTGTCTCTCCTTGAAGTAATTGATGGAACACTTATGTGAATATTGAATTGTTCAAAGGCATTAATCAGCAATCCCCAGCTCACCACTTCCCTCGCATCTTCAACAAAGCTAAGGTATGATTGAGTTAAACTATATTGATTATATTTAGTATAATTTTTTGAAAGTACAAGATAAGAAGAAATGTTTTGAGCAAGACAAGGTTAGTCGATTTTGAAATCGAACATTATTTCTTTAGAAATAAAATTTTTGGTTATACCAAAGTTTAAAGTGGAACTTATTGAAGTAAGTTCTAGATCAATGTTTTAAGAGTTTTGAGTCGTCAAGGACTCGATCAAGAAGTAAATCTTTTCAGAATATTATTTTCTGCAGATACTCAAACTATTTCGGTCATTTTAGACCGTTAAAAATTTTGAGTAGAGTTATAAAGTTTGAAAGTTGATTTGAAAATCTTCTTTGTGATAAAAGCTTGTCTACTGCCTATAAGAAAAGAATTTAAGGATGAGTTAATGATGAATGAGGCATAGAGAATATAGTTAGAACATAGACTATAGCGAGCTTGAATTAAGGAGAATTCTAGAATTCCCTTTAGGTTCTCTTAAAAGAACCCTAGACTGAGTAAGTTCCCTCTCGAGGAGCTAAGTTAAGTAGAAGTAGTTCGAAAGAACATTTATAGAGCGCTCATAAGAAGGATAAAGGATTTCGAGATTTTAGTAGAATCGAGAAGAAGGTCATGAAGTTCAGTTCGAGCGATAAGCAAGAAGAGGAGCAGTCAAGTTAAAGGTGAATTATCAGAGTGGCGCAGCGGAAGCGTGGTAGGCCCATAACCCACAGTACATTCAAGGTCATGTCGCGTTCGATGCCCAGAAGTTATCACTTGTTTCAAGCCGATTAATAAAGATGAAGATTGTCATCACGACCATAGCCAAGAGAGTTTGAAGATATATCGGTGTTCTACCGAGCTTCCAGAGGACGTTGAAGTCAAGTTATATTGAGTCCAGGAGGATCCATAGATTAAGTCGCTTTGTCATGTCCCTTTCGATAAATAGGAAGAGATCTCCGGATATCGCTTTTCCGACCAGACGCAGCCATTTGAGTCCAGCCGACTCGTGCTTTTTCATAGCAATCTCGCCAAGAAAAAGGTACGTGATGCTTAAGAAAGAGAGAGAAGACCTAAAGAAGAAGATCGTTAAGAAGATAGACCTAGTGTTTGAAAGATTGAGAGTTTCAGGTTGATGGAAGTTTTTTGTTGAGTCTATTTATTCATTCTCTTGTCAATAGAATCGATTTATTCATTCCCTTTTTGAAATCAATTTATTCTCTTGTTAATTGAATCAATTGCCCTTCAATAAGCTTCATATTAATCGAAATTCTCCATTTATACCATTTGAAATTCTTTGATTATATCCGTTTGGATAATTCGTAATCCTTTGGATGGTACTTCTTTGATCATCAAGAATCAGTAATAGCATTTCCTTGATAGGCCATGCTGACGCCTTTGAGAGAATATTGAAGCACGGTTTTCAGTTGCTAACCGTTGATTTCTTCCATATCTTTGTTATATGCAAGAATCCTTCAAGTTTATAAGTCCTCTGAAAAGGCAATATTTTTGGCATATATAACCAAGTGTTATATTCTTTCTAGATTTTGACTTTGTCAAGAAATTATTGATTAAGATAAAGTCCTCACTTCGAGGCATTCGTTTATTTACTCTCACTCATAGAACTCGAGTGTGGATCTTGGAATAAAGCAGAGAGTTATAGTAGTATTCCTTTTAGTCAAGGTTGGAGGAATAAGAGATAGTATTTCCTAGAAGGAAGTGGAATCTAAGTAAGTGCCAGATAATATTCTCTAAGTTTAGGACGTGCGTTTCTAAGAGGATTTCTCAGCTCATTGCGATCTATGAAATGTCGGCAAGTAAGTTCCAAGCATGTAGTTCAAAGTCCAGATGTGCGATGTTCATACCTGCAAGAAGTGGTGACCACCAGCAGGAGCCATGAAGTCAGACGACTGCTTCAAGGAAAAGAGACGACTATGCGAAGAAGTTTAGATTTAAGTTGCGTCAAGAATTTAAGTTTAGAGTGCATCTCGAAGTACACCCCAAGAAGACGAAGAAGTTGAACCTCAAGAAGTTAAAGATGTAGATAAAGTGAGTTTTCCAGCGTGATAGAGCGTACAAGCAACAATCAAAGGAGGTGCTCAATTAATTTGAGTTTATCATCTAGTTCGAGTTCGTTAAAGTTTCTCAAGGTTGCGTGAAGTAAAGTCAGAAGTAAAAATAAAGCCAAGCGAAACAAAAGCAGGATGGACTTGTTGAGATTGTTCGTGCTCGAGGAGCAAGCTTGGTGAAGTTTTCTTTTATTTATTTCGTTGATCGAATAGTTTCTAGAAGTCCGCTCGAATGCAAGATCATAAGGAGCTCGTGTAAAGCGATATTTCAAGAGAGATTTCATAAGGAAGAAAAGATAGAAGATGCTAAGGCTTTGAGGAAAAAAAAGAAAAAAAAAAGGTGAACGATTATAGAAGTATTAGTACTGCGTGAGGACTAATTTATAAAGGAAGGCTCCAGGCTATTCTTAGCCGTATACTAAAGGTTTCGAACCTATGTCGTTCCAGTAAGGCTGTGGATTCTTAGAAAGTATCCAGATCTCAGTTAAGAGGAAGTAAATTTCAGGACAAAATTTTTTTAAGTGGTGTAGAATGTAACAGCCCAGATTTTCAGAAGGTGATTAATTAATTCCTAATTTTAATTAGGAAATATGAAGAATGCTTTTGAGCATAATTAGGATGTTTCGGTTCATAATTGATTTTTTAGGATTATTTTTCGTAAAATCGTATTTTTGAGAATTTTGATTCCAGCTCAGTCGCAGCCAATTTTGGTCATGTTTGAAAGGCGTTGACACAAGGAGCATGCCGGTGCTTTCGGATTTTGAATCTGAAGTCGTTTGAGTTCCCGGTGATTTAAATCGCGTTTAAAGGAGTTATGAATAGTGTTTTTCCGTAGGAGCGCGATCGTTAGAAATTTATGAAATCTCGTGTGTTGGCCCGAGCCTTGATTTTTCAAGCCTATCCTATGGGAAATTTCTCAAGGAATCCGTTGGCATTCCCGGATTTTCATTCTGAGGTCAATTGAACGCTCGAGAATTTTATTTGTCCCTTGCGTGGAATAGTAACTTTATTTTTGAAAAGAGATTAATTTCTTGTTTTCCTTTAAAACGACTCGTTCTTTATTCCGAGTCAAGTTGATTCAATAGTACTTGAGCTAACGAACCTATCAGTATTTTCGGATTTAATAAACGAGGTCATTTGGACCTCGCCATCGAATAAAGCGCCTTTTATCCGAACCCGATATTTTTAAAGCAGTATTATTGCACTGCAGAAGCTTCCCGAGGAAACCATATTTTTGGCTATAAATAGGGAAGCACCCCTCCCTTCATCCTCGCTCATTTCATGTCTTCATCTCATTTCTGTAGAGTAGAGAGAGAGAGTAGAGGGGAGCTCTCTTCGTGAGAGCACCCCCAGTGAGAGAAAGAACGGAGTGGGGGCGCCGCGGGGGCAAGGAGCGCCGGGGGCAAGAGAGCCCCGCGGGGGGCAGCACGGGGCGCCGCGGGGGCAAGGAGCCCGCGGGGGCAGCAAGGGGCGCCGCGGGGGCAAGGAGCCCCGCGGGGGGCAGCAGGCAGCGCCGCGGGGGCAGGCAGCCTCGCGGGGGCAAGGGCGCCGTGGCGCTTTGGCGCGCGGGCTGGTTCGGCAGCTCCGGCACGTTTTCGTGCGAAGGCCATAACTTTCGCCTCGGTTGGAGTTATGAGGCCCATGAGTACTCAAAACGAAGCTCTTTTGAAGATCTATGAGGCAGCAGTGGCCGATCGTCCTGAATCTCGATCGTTCGAAATGGATTTTCCGTCCCCGTTTGTGGTAATTTCGGATGCCTTAATCTTTTACATTCTCGTGTTTTAAGTTATAGGTAAGGGTCAAGGGTTTAGATATCATTTCGGTGTCTTATTAGGAGCTCGAATAAGGTTTCAAGTCATTGATCGACTTTCTGAAAGATGAGGTGAACCCCGAGGAGGCCCGAGGAAGGATTTTCGACTCGTTGCTTCGTCTACGTGCTCGTTATCAAGATGTTCGTCATCGAGGTGGGTGGTTCTAAACCAAGTATAAGGTTTGATCTATTAAGCTTTAGAAGCATGATAGGGCAAGATGAATATCCAATTAAAATATTTTATGCTCTGCCTGTTTAGTCTCTGTACAAGGAAAGGAAAGGAATAAAGGAAGTTATATGCATGATATTGTTGAATTGTTATTTGCGTTTGATAAGTAAAGGAAGTTATTATAGGTGAAGTAAGCTCTCAAGTATGTTTAGATATGCTAGAATTGTTTAAATACGGTTGATGCTAGTCTGAGATCTAGAATTGCTTTAATTGCAATCGATGTTTATCCACGTTCATTTCATCGCATTTGAATGTTATGCTTTGTTCAAGCTCATATAGTTAAGGATTTCCTTTTAGGGTAAGTTATAAATCCCTTATAGGCCGAGATCATGCTCAATTAAAGGATTATCCTTAGACGATTGCTCTAGGCTTGGTATTGTTAGCTAAGTTAAGTAAGTAAGGAAGGTTAAGGTTAAGTAAGGAAGGAAGTTAAGAAAGGATATAGCTTATGTTGTAAGCAGGTTATCGAGCTCAAAGAACAATTTATTTACATTATCATGCCGTGACCCTCGTGTCACTAATGTCGAACATTTGAAAAAAAAGGAAGTCACTGCTGGGTAATCCCTTCGCATACTCAGAGGATACTTTTGGTAACCCCTCTCTCATCCTAAGGCATAAGAGTGCAGTAGACAACAGGTTTGAGCCAGGAAAGGCGCCAAGAAAGGAAGTAAAAGGTTTTGTGGGTATGGAGAGGGCTTTTGCGATTTGCTCTCCATATGCCGTCAGTTTATAATTGGATATTCCAAAGTTTATTAAAGAGTTTTCTCGTAAAACCCCACTGAGTACATTAGTGCTCACACCCTCTTTTTCAAATATTTTCAGGTTGAGATGCTGAGGCCGGTGATGTGCTGTTGGTGGGGTTGTCTGAGGTTTCAAGTGTGTTGCTCTATATGGTTACATGTTTTATTCCGCTAAGTTTCTGCTAAGTACTCTGATGTTAGTATTTAGTCTTGATATGTGTAACTTGATTCTTAAGAATAGCATGTCTTAAATGCTATGAATTCTAGTTATCAATAAAGTCTTTGAAGCATGTTCTTTTGATATACCCGTCTATGCCTTTATTGATTCCGAGTTATTTGAATAGTCATACCTGTTGAGCATTCTGGTATATATTCATCTTCAGTTGGCATGTGAATAAGTCTTGCATGCTTGTTATTATTGTTCGACTACAAAGTGGCTTTTCTTTCCAAGCATGATTCTGTTCGTTCAAGTTAACCTTAAGTTGTTTTCTTGGTCCGTCCTATGATTAGGACAATAAGATATATTTGACCCCGACCTATTTATGAGTTTTAGTTGATGTGACCTATGATGAGGTCTCGTTTATTTGAAAAGTCAAACTCATGTCATTTGTCTTTGGATTCTGTTTAAATTTCGGTTGGCCTACGTTATGGCGTTCTTTTGACTCGATTGAATCATTTGACCCCTTTGACTTGTTTGAACCCATTGACCCCTTTGAATCGTTGAAAACGATAGTTCTTCCAAGTCATAAAGTTAAGTTGCCTAAGTTCTTGAGGCGCTAACTTAATTTAATTCTAAAAACACCCCCCTGGATTTCAGATTTTTCGTGCTATTTTACGCACAACAACCCCGTCCCATCCTTGGGACCGGGCTGTTACACAGTTTTTCCTTGAGCATTTCGTCATTTCATCAAAAAATTTCTTGATTGTTTTGCGTAATAGTTTCTTTCTCAAGACTACATAGTTTACTTGAATTAGAAAAATGATTCTAGGCAATCTTTGTTACCCTTGATTTTTCCCAGAATTTTACCCATCTCTAAAAGATTTCATAGTTAGACCATTTGAGATTTTGAGCCTATTCTTTGATAACCAGAGAAACTAAGGAATTTCATGTTTGGATGATTGGAAATATTTTTGGTGTGGGTCAATGGTGCAATTTTTGTTGTCATGCTATAGATATTTGATGTGCTGTGGAAAAAAGGTTATTGAGTCTTATAAGCTCTGTTGAAAAAGAGAAAATAGAGTAAAAATGTATATATGAATATATATATATATATATAGGGGAGGGTTAGCATGTAAACATACCCCTTGTGTATAAATTGTGGATCAATCATAGCCTCTCATTTGATTAGATCAATGGCTATTATTAATTAAGGAAGAAGTTATCAATATTGCTATTATTTAACTTGTAGATGCATATAAGGGTAAAAATGTATAATTGTATTTATGTTATTCAATAGCACCATGATTTATGCATACTCTTAAAGGGAACAAATTAAATAATCTTAATAGCAAAATGAATTCCATTTAGTAACGTCTAAGAAAGATTTTGAGCAGTTCATTGTGATTAATTTATTTTGAAGGTGAGTATTATTGCATTGGTTTATATTTATTGTGTTGTTTTTATGGTTCTGAATGTTGTTATTCATGGGTGACAATACTTTTAATTATGATAGTACTCAAAATAAGTAGTTTTAGTCACACCATAATTATTTTTAAGCACCGATGTTTTATGATTTTTATTTTTGGTATTGTTGAATGCTGGTATTAATGTGTGATAATGCTTTTGATTAGGATCTCAATCAAATTAAGTATTTATGATTGCATAATAATTATTTATAACAACCTAGCTATTTGTGATGTTTTTTTTTTTGTAATTTTGGATGTTTGTTAATGTTGGGTGATAATATTCTTTATTATGATAACTTTCACGTTTGTTTTATATTTAAAAAATACACTGATAATGAATATGTATGTGATTTTTGTGCAATGTTAATTGAAAATTTATTTAGTCAATTTAGTATGTCGTAGCGTGTTAATCTAACACCTGTGAACAATGTTATTTTAAATTTTATAGTTCTAGATATTTATATTATTCTTTGTAACACTATTTTCCTATTGTGAGGTTTTTCATTTTTTTTTATTATTTAAAATTGAGTTTTTTTAAATTATTCTTTGAAACACTAATTTTAGATGCTTACGTTGATACTTTGTAATGCTATTTTCTATTGTTTGATTTTTTTTTTTTGTGATAACATATGTACTATATATTTTGATGCTATTTTTGCTATTTATAATGCTTAACTTGAGAATTATGATGCTATTTTTCATATTTCAATCAAGATTCATCCAATGGAAAAGAAATTCTGAAGTTGTTTTTTTTTGTTGTTCGAAATTGATTTTTTTTTTTGTGACAACATATTTAATTTTTCTAATTCTAGATGCTTACATTGATACTTTGTAGTGCTATTTATTGAAGTTTAAATTTTTGTGTGTGTGATAACATGTGTACTATATATATGGATGCTATTTTTGCTATTTCTAATGCTTAAATTGAGAATTAGGATGCTATTTTTCCTATTTTGAACAAGTTTCATCCAATGGGAAAATAAATTCTGAAGTTGATTTTGTTGTTCGAAATTGTTTTTTTTTTTTGTGATAACATATATTATTTTTGTAATTTTAGATGTTTACATTGATTCTTATTTTTCTGTTGTTCAAAATTGATTTTTTTTTTTGTGATAACATGTGTACTATATATTTGGATGTTATTTTTGCTATTTCTAATGTTTAAATTGAGAATTATGATGCTACTAATACATTAATATGTTGATAAAAAAAATCATTAAAATTACTCCCGAAAAAGCCTAACAAAAAATGAGAAAAATAAAAAAGAAATCAACAAAACTATAAGAATCATTGATTAAAAAACCAACACCAATAAAACAAAAGAAAGCATTACCAGATCAATATCATAAACCATCTCCTAATAATTAAGCTATTAATACATTAGCATTCTGACAAAAAAAATTATTAATATTCTCCTACAAAAAAACATACAAGAAAGTAAGTTCATGAGAAAAACCAACAATATGATAGTGAACCTGGGTTTTCTTGTGTTCTGTGTTTTGTATGGTGAATATGCCATTGAAGTATTTATTCGTTGATGAACACAATATGATAGTTGAGTAAAAAAAACATCGATATTCTTGAGTGAAAAAAGCATATAAATCAATTTCAAATCTCAAAGCATGACGGATAAACATAAAAAAAATCAATGAGCAAATTGATGGTGAGAATTGAAGAAACGAAAATTCTAAAATATTATTGATATATTGAAAATTAGAAGCAAATATTTAAGAATGAAAAAATTAGAAAGTAAATGCAAAATGTATAAAACGAGATTCAATGAAACAAGAATTTAATTAGATATTAATGATATTATAATGACTAATATGACCTTTCTTCATAAAATAAATATAATATAATGATTAAAATAGATATAATCCTAGTCATACATCTATCAAATCTAATGGATGAAATCAATCCACAATTTACACATGAGGGAAGTATTTATAAAAGATCCATTCCCTATATATATATATATATATATATATATATATATATATATATTCAAAAGAGCCTACATTACAACCAACATAAGTCCTAGTTGATTTTTAATTCAAGTTTACAATTTTTTTAGTAGTGGAGAGATAGACAATTCACAAAATTATGGTGGATTGCTGTATTTTTCTGATTTTTGAGAGTTTCCCTCATACACTTGAGTTGGAGAGAACTTTTATATTTACCTTTCAAGAGGCTTTTAATGCCAATAAGTTTTGATTGATATGCTATTAGTTTTATCTGTCTAATCTTTCTATGTTCAGTTTAGCGCATCTGGGATGAATTCGAGGCAAGTACTTTGATTATCACTTCATATCCTTCCTTTCTTTTCTTTTTCATTGCTCAGGACTAGTAACAGTTTAAGTTTGGGGGTTTGACAGCTGTGTATTTTACACAACTTTTGAATATGAATTGATGATATTTATTATATGAAGTTGTGTATTTTATATATAGCTTTTGAGCTTATATTGTTATCATTTGGAGTTTTTAATGTGTTTGCCAGTTTTGCAGTAATTGTTGTGATTTTGTTACATATTTGAAGCAAAACAAGTAAATATGGACAAGAGGAGTTGAAGAGGTGTTTAATTAGGCTTTTGGGCTTAATTAAATAATTAATTAAAGCCTAATGGACTGGATTAAATAATCAAAACCTGAAGAAATCTGAAGCCCAGTTCGAAACAGAGTTGGGTCGACCTGGAAAGTACCGATCCACCCGACCTAGTGCAAGTTACACAGGGGTGGGTCGACTCGACCCTAGTCACTTTGGTCGACCCAAGTAGCTCGATTGACCCACACGCACGGATCTACGGGAATGTGATTTTTTCACTCCAATTCAGAGTTTTTAACCTAGATATAAAAGCTCCTATTTTTGACACACGCCACAACAAGAGAGAGGACACCCCATTCAACATTTTTACACTTAGAAAACACCAGAGAGAAGACAGAGAATTGCCATCTACTCCAGAGGAGACGACGAGATTGCTAGAGACGGAGTGCCATTACAGAGAAGACGAGACTACTGGATTTGTCACGACCCCAAATTAATATCTGATTAATATGAAGTGTGACTGGCACGACTCGATCCCAATGAAGGTTGGATCAAGGCGCGAACCAGAAATAATTAAATAAAGGAATAAACTACCGTATTCCAGGAACGATAATTTACTGTGAACTCTAATTCAGAACTAAGTTTCAATTCACAAAATATAACTGAATATATAAATACCTCAGAGTAGCAAAAAGGTATCATCGAGTTCAAGACATACTGAAGACTTGACTCGGTTATACTAAAGTAGCGGAAGCAAAATAACATGACAAAATACATGAAATATTCTGAGTCCTGTACAATACAACTTTCTTTCCCAGCACTTCACCCTGCATCATCAATCCTCAACCTGCACATTTAAAAACAAACATGCAGGGCTGAGTACAAGTATACTCAGTGAAAACATTGCTAAAATATCATAATATATCTGATATTATGAACGTTTATAAAAACTGGCTTTATTATCATGCATCTGAGTAAACACATAGGGGTTTTATCTGAAAAGGCCCTATGTTTTACTAAATCATTTTCTTGTCATTGCGCCCCTTTCTGTTGTATGATCATCCATATTCCAACTGGTGTGCCAAGGAATAGCTCCGCTCAGCCTTTTCCGCACACATCGAGGAACAGATCCGCTCAGCCTTTTCCACGAACGTTTAGAACCGTCGATATCTTAGTCAGGAATAGCTCCGCTCAGCCTTTCCCTCTTCCTAATATCACCGACCCAAGTGTACACTAACCTCGGTTAACACGCTAGATTAGCACGAGGCCCGATCGATTTAAGAGTTAGAAAGCCCCTTGCGAGCTAACTAAATACGGATAAGGATATCATACAAATCAAACATTTTATGCATGACAATCATTTATTTACATCAGAAATAATTAACTGCAGGTGAGTAAAAACTCAAATCATTATTTGGACTAAGAGTCCGTTGAAAAAGAAAGCCCACCTTTCACCGACGTTTTAATTACTGCAGCTGCTAATTCCCCACTGGTCTTATCCGTTGCGGATCTGCTAGTCTTCAGTAGATAAAAATACACTTAGCATGTTGATCCAAATCCGATAGGACTCAACACGAAACGAAGGCCTATTAGGGTCTAGTATCCATTCTAAAATTCTCTTAGCTTAAGGGTTATTCTCAACCCTACCTATTAGACATATTAAGGCATACATCATCATCATTTAAGGTATCAACAATACCTTAACATAATCACAAATAGACTCTAGGAACAAAGTCATCACGAAGTTCGTTGACTAAACAATGTTCCGCACAATGTCTATCTTTGAAAAATTCTCTGATTTGAATCACTAAGGTGTAGGGATTGTACCATATACCAACGGAAAGCCACGGGAGTCTAGTTTACGGCTAAATTTACGGTGACTCAAGATGATAAATAACGAAAAAGTTATGATTATTTTACTAAAAGGTGGCAGAATTGCCAGAATTTCCGAAATCAAACTCGTGACCTGACTTTGAAGATTTTTCACGATCGATTCCAGAAGCGTTACAGACTGAGATATATACCATTAGAAAGCCACGGAAGTCTAGAATTTTTAAAAATTTATAGTGGCTTAAGATGATAACAAATGAAGCGGATATAACCGTTTTACCAAAAGGTAGCGTATCTGTCCCGAATCTCTGAAACAGAATACATGACCTTACTTCGCCGATTTTTCATAAATTCCTCAGAACGAATTATGGAATGAAACCTATACCATTGAAAATAAAATTAAGTCTAGTTTTTGGCAAAATTTACGGTGTCTCAATCGGACGTAAAACGAGGGAGTTATGCTCATTTAACCGGAGGGTGGCAAATCTGCCGAACCGCGCGCGAAATGCACGAACTCAAACAAAACATATCTAAAAATTCATTTCTAAATGATTTAACATGCTTTGAAACACCAAACCTCAATCCAACATGTTTAAACATCAATCAACATGTTATCTCAAAATCTTTGCAACACAAATATATATATATCTTGCATGAAAAAAAACTGGAACATAAATCATGCAACAATATAACTCCAAGTTTTCGAAATACCTTTCAAAAGTCGAAAATGGAGATGAAGAAGATGAAGTCGCAGCTGGTGTTCCTCCCTCTCACTCTCTCGTAAATTTTGAAGAAGAAAGGAACGAAAAAGAAGAAGAAGAAGAAGAAGAAGAAGAAGAAAGAAATGAAGGTGAAGAAAGGTGGCAGCTCTCTCTCGGCAGTAGATATATACCAAACAAATATCTATTTTTACTATTCCTAATATGGATAATTAAGAGCAAATCAAACATGTTTATCCACTTTCTAAATTTGGATAATTGAAAAGGGGACAAAAGCTCACGTGGGAGACATGGCTTCCCCATACTTAGTTGACTTTAGCTTAATTTTTTTTTACAACAAATATATATATATAAAACCATGCATAGATTTATTATGTTATCCACTTGCCAAATTGGATATATGAAAGGAAAAAAAAAACGTGGGGCATGGTTACACAATCTTGGTTGATTAAAAAAAAAAATACTCGGTTGCTCGATTATCGTGATATTTTCCGTCTCCGGAAAAATTCCAAACTAAACCGATACTGTTAAATAATTTACTTACTTTAAAACAATAATTTAACAAAAATTATTGGATTTTAAAATACTATTTTAAAACACTGATTTTAATTTCTCGACAATTTAAAACATCCGAAACCTAGAGAATATCTGATTCTCTTGACTTGAGCATCTCGTTTAAATTATCTGAATTTAAACAATTGCATGACTGGAGAATATCTGATTCTCCCAGTCCTGAAATATTTATCGGAATTTCTGATTCACGATAATCACGCACCGTAAATAAAATAGGAATCGAATTTATCTGAAATTACGATTCCGGCTTTCCATACAGAAAAGGAAATTAAACCCTAACAGAAATATTTAATCCACCTACGGGATTTTAATTAACCTTGAATTCATGGAACTTAACGGATACTTCCGACCCTAATCTGACTGAAAATTACTATACTAAATAGTAATTGCAACAATTTACTGCAGTTAAGCAGTAATTAATTTACGGGGTATTACATTCCACCCCCTCTTAAAATAAATTTCGTCCCGAAATTTACATACCTTAGAGAAACAATTCTGGGTATTTTGCTTTCATCTTATCCTCGAGTTCCCATGTCGCTTCTTCCTGACCATGGTGACTCCATAGGATCTTAACTAGAGGAATAGACTTGTTCCTCAACTCCTGGACTTTTCGGTCCAAAACGGCTTCTGGTCTCTCTTCATAAGTTAGATCGGAATCTAACTCTATCTCGTTGTGCTGGATTACATGCTTAGGATCATACACGTATTTCCTTAACTGAGAAACATGAAATACGTTATGAACATTACCAAAACTGGGTGGTAATGCCAATCTATACGCCACTGAGCCTATCCGCTCAAGGATCTCGTAAGGTCCTATAAAACGTGGTCGTAACTTTCCTTTTACGCCGAATCTTATTATTCCCCTGAGAAGAGATACTTTCAGGAAGACTTTGTCTCCTGTTGTAAATTGTAGATCTGTACGGCGTTTATCAGCATAAGACTTCTGCTGACTCTGGGCTTCTTGAATCCTCTAACGGATTTTTCTAACAATTTCAATCATTTCTGACACTGAGTCTGGCCCAAGAATCCTTCTCTCACCCACTTCATCCCAGTAAAGTGGTGATCTACACTTTTGCCCATACAACGCTTCGTACGGTGCCATATTGATGGTTGTCTGATAACTATTGTTATAGGCAAACTCAATCAGCGCTAATATTTCCTCCCAGCTTCCACCCCTATCTAGGACCACTGTTCTCAACATGTCCTCTAATGTTTGGATTGTCCTCTCGGACTGACCATCTGTCTGTGGGTGAAACGCTGTACTGAAATTGAGTTGAGTTCCTAGCTCTTTCTGTAAACTAATCCAAAATCTCGAGGTAAACTTTGAATCTCTATCCGATGTTATCGATACCGGAACACCATGAAGGCGTACAATCTCTCTGACATAAATCTGAGCTAGCTTATTCGATCCATCCGTAACTCGGATCGGAAGGAAATGAGCTGACTTTGTGAGCCTGTCAATAATGACCCATATGGCCGTATTCCCTCGTCTTGACTTGGGTAGGCCTGTTACAAAATCCATCGCTATGTGTTCCCACTTCCACTTGGGAATCTCTAACGGTTGTAGCGCACTGTAAGGCCTCTGATGCAATGCCTTAACTTGTTGACACGACAAACATCACTCAACATAGGAAGCTACGTCCCGTTTCATTCCTTCCCACCAGAATTTCTGTTTCAAATCCTGATACATTTTTGTACTTCCCGGGTGTGCTGTATATGGAGTATCATGAGCCTCGCTCATGATCTCATTTCTGAGCTCAACACAGGGTGGAACACATATTCTATCTGCATAAAGGATAACATTATCTGATGCTTCCTTGAAGTTTTCTATTTTTCCCGATCTGATCTTCAAGCGCATCTCTTCCATGGTTTGATCTTTTCTCTGTGCCTCAATTATCTTTTCTCGGAGATCTGGTACAGCTACTAATGTTGCCACACGACATACAATCGTCTCAGGTGGGTAAACCACCTCTAGCTGTAAGCTTTCAAAATCCTTGATGAGTTTCGACTCCTGAGTAAGGAGAAATCCCAACCTGCTTGTCTTACGACTCAAGGCATCTGCTACTACATTAGCCTTGCCTGAGTGGTAACTGATTCCATAATCGTAGTTCTTTACCAATTCAAGCCATCTGCGCTGTCTCATATTTAGATCCTTCTGCTCGAAAAAGTACTTTAAACTCTTATGATCTGTGAAAATCTCACACCTAACTCCGTATAGGTGGTGTCTCCAGATTTTCAAGGCATGCACTATTGCCGCCAATTCTAAGTCATGCGTAGGATAATTCAACTCATGAATTCTTAACTGTCTGGACGCATACGCTATGACTTTGCCTTCTTGCATTAGGACACAGCCTAATCCATTCTTCGAAGCATCTGTATAAATCACAAATTCTTTATCACTGACCGGAATGGCTAAAACTGGCGCCGTAGTCAATTTTTTCTTAAGCTCTTGAAAACTTGCTTCGCATTCTTCTGACCACTGGTACTTGATTCCCTTCCTTAGCAATTGTGTCATTGGCCTAGCTATCTTGGAGAATCCTTCTATGAATCTCCTATAGTATCCCGCTAATTCCAAGAAACTTCTGATTTCGTTTGGAGTAGTTGGAGGATTCCATTCCTGCACTGCCTCTACCTTAGAGGGGTCCACTTTTATGCCTTCTGGTGACACAATGTGCCCAAGGAACATTACTTCCTTTAGCCAAAATTCGCACTTGCTGAGCTTGGCATAAAGTCGTTCCGTTCTTAGTGTTTCTAACACTATCCTCAGATACTCTGCATGATCTGATTCATTCTTAGAGTAGATGAGAATATCATCTATAAACACAAGGACAAACTGATCCAAAAATGGATGAAACACCCTATTCATGAGATCCATGAATACTGCTGGGGCATTTGTCAATCCGAATGGCATTACTGTAAACTCGTAATGACCATATCTGGTTCGGAAAGCTGTCTTGGGTATATCTTCTGACTTGATCTTCAACTGATGATACCCAGACCTTAGGTCAATTTTTGAGAATACATTTGCTCCCTTGAGCTGATCAAAAAGATCATCAATCCTTGGTAAAGGATACTTGTTCTTCAACGTTAGCTTATTCAGCTCACGGTAATCTATACACATTCTCAATGTGCCGTCTTTCTTTTTCACGAACAGGACTGGTGCTCCCCATGGTGATGCACTAGGTCGGATGAAACCTAGGTCTAACAATTCTTGCAACTGAATTTTGAGTTCTTGCAACTCCTTTGGGGCCATCCTGTACGGAGCTTTGGAAATCGGGGCTGCTCCCGGTTCCAAATCTATTACGAATTCAACTTGTCGATTTGGAGGTAATCCTGGTAATTCCTTTGGAAAAACATCTGCAAATTCTTGCACCACTGGAACATCTTCTATTGTCCTTTCTATATCGTCTACCTTGTTTAGATAAACCAGAAAAGCTTGATTTCCTCTCTTGATCATCTTCTTGGCCTGCAGCGCTGAAATCATTAGGGTGAACTTTCCCATTTCTATGCCGTGAAAACTTGTTGGCTCTTCTCCTGGAACTTGGAATGATATCTTCCTTTCATTGCATAGGATTGTGGCATGGTTTTCTGACAACCAATCCATCCCTAGGATTATGTCGGTATCCCACATCAGTAGGACACTTAGATTATCGGCCTTAATTCTAATTGTTCCCAGGTCTATTTCTATATTCGAGCAATTGTGAGTCATAGTCATAGTTCCGCCAGCTGGTGTTAAAATCTTTTTCCTATGACTAGCTCGTTCAGTTTTAAGCTCTAACTTATCACAGCATGCTTTTGAAATAAAGGAGTGTGATGCTCCAGTATCAAATAAAACAACTAAAGGCATGCCATGAAGTTTGCCCATACCTGCAAGATTACCTTTCTGCTTCCCTTTCCCGGAGGTACTGGGGTTCATTGCATAAGACCTGAGATTTCCTTGCTGCATCTGCCTCTGCTGTTGTTGTTGGGGTTGCTGACTTTGTTGACCTGATTCCTTCAGGGCCTTAAGTTGCTGAGGGTTCCGTTCCTGTTGTGCTTTTGGGCATTGCCTCGCATAGTGACCTTCCTGGCCACAGTTATAGCAACTTGTGTTTCTGGCCTGACACATGCCTTGGTGGCGTTTGTGGCACCTTGGGCATAGAGGAATGTTGGGTTGTGATGGTGCAATTCTCCCCTGAGCAGGAGCACTCTGCTGGCTCTGCTGCCTATTTCCTTGCCAAGGCTTTCTGTAGTCTTGGTTCCTATTCTGGTTACCTCCATCATTCCACTTTCTCTTCCCTTGGAAGTTCTGTGATGGAGTCCTGGCTGGTGCTGGTGCTGAAGTAGGTGTTGGAGCTGATATTGGGGCCTTTCTTTCTTCAGGCATTACTGCCTCGATGTCTAATGCCCTGTTCAGGGACTCGGCATAGGTCAGGTCTTCCCGACTTGCTAAAGACATGGCAATCTCATTCCTTAGTCCTAGTCTGAACTTAGATGCCATCTTCTCATCAGTATCGACCTGGAGAGATGCATACCGTGACAACTCACAGAATACTCGCTTGTACTCTGTGACGGACATCTTCCCTTATTTCAGAGTATGAAACTCTGCTTCCTTCTTGACTCTGAACGTCTTGGGAATGCATTTGTCATAGAATCCAGTTTTGAACTGATCCCAAGTGTAAGCATCAAGTTGCTCCGGAGTCATGGTCCTTCGGTGAGACTCCCACCAAAAATCTGCCGATCTATTAAGCTGGAATGCTACACAGGAGAGTCGCTCCTGGTTGTGACATCGGAGAAAATTAAAAATCCTTTCCATGGATCTTATTCATGCTTCGACATCTGATGGATTTCCTGTTCCATCGAAAGTTGGGGGGTTCTGTCGTAGAAAAAGCTCCTCTACTCTACGCTGTGGAGGTGGTGGAGGTGTCTGCTCCCTTTGTTCCTCTTGTCTTTCCTATTCTTCTTCCTCCACTCTTTCCTGTCTTTCTTGCCTTGGAGGTCTCCCTCTAGGCCTATTTTGTCTTCCTCCTCGTGCTGCTCTGGGTGGTACCATTCTGTAATTATAATTTCAAATTATAATTAATAACTAAGTCACTGACCACTATTGTATAAATAACTCATGCTTTAACTGATCCTTAACATATCTTGAGCATGTAAAACACTTTTAGAACTTTAAAGCATAGATCAACAGTCTTCCGAGCTTAAGTATATATACATATCAGGGAAAATCACCTCAAAGAGGTCTTACAAGTACATTTCTCCTGCATGGATGCTACAAAAACCAACCATGCATGGACGACAGAATGCTTACAAGCTAACGCATTCCTGTCTCAAAAGTGGGGATGCCTAAATCCCAAGAATGGTCCTCTAGGGAACACATTCAACTACTGAAATGTACACAACAAACTAGATCATCCTGATACAAAATACGCCTAATATAGCACAAAAACTAAACTATCCAGACGAGCTACTGGCCGTCTGACCATCCTGGATCTCCTGAGGGTCATGTCCCTCCTCTGGCTGTGAAGCCTCCGAGGGCTCCTCCTCCTCTGACTCCTCCTCCGCTGACTCCTCCTCTATCACCAGTACTAGACCGTCTGCAGAGGCTGCACCTCCCTCCTCAGCTCTCTGGTGGCGCACCTCGTGCACTACCTCTATGATCCTCTCCGGAGGATCTGCCACTGTCTGGCGCTTCCTGGGATGAAGCTCGTCATCTGAGTCTCTCGAGACTGCTTCCCTTACTTGCGAGGGTCCCGCCTCATGATCATTCATGCACCTCTGATGAGGCAGGAGCTCAGCGTCTAACCGCACTGCTGGCTCCGGAGGTGGTGCTGCGTGTGCCGCTAAAACAGGAGGAATGCGACGATCATAAACTCCCCTAGGTGGCTCATCCCTAAGAAGGTAGCCCTGTATCTGAGCATATGGGCCTGGGAGGGGTGCACGCTCTGTCAGGTACTGGTGCATAAGTAGAGCGATGAACTCAGGCAGATTCGCCATCAACTCAAAAGTCTCTGAGTGCTGGCATATATAAAAATAGGAGGCCCCTGATGCCCATCCTCGCCACTGTGGTGGAAGCACTCTCAGCAGGCGCTGGATACCTTCCACATCTCTGAGCCTTGCACGCACCCATAGCTTGTGGTAGTGTGCCAGAAACTCTACTAACGTATCCCCGTTCTCCGGCTCACAAGCCCTAAACCATATAACATATTGTGCAACTGATATAGGCACACTCTTCCTAGGCGTACATATCTATCTCGCCATCTGAAATATAAAGGAGATTTCTCATGAGAAACTCATTTATATAAGCACGCCTGATAAAACACGCATACAACAGCAATATGACTCTCTGATCTAATATACTGTACTGAACTCCTGACCGAACTACAAGATCACTATACTGACTGAAAATTCAAACCTCTTTCAAAACTAAAGGAAAATAATTTCCACACTCAAAATTGCACTAAGATGAGTTCTTAATGATGAACTCTCTGACTTAGAACATTTCCTAAGTCTATTTTCGAGACGCTGACTCGAAAATTTTAACTTCTCTTGAACAACCTTGAATGATCTTCAAAAATTCTAATCGATTCTCAAAATTCTGCTGAGCCATCTCGAACTCTTGCACTCTCGTTCGGGACGCTAACTCAAAATACTTTCGGTTTGAGGTTTCGAAACGCTAACTCGCAAACCTTACAGAAATGAGGACTTGATGCATCAACTACTGGAACTGGAATCTCTGATCATTATGCCTCCTGAAACTGGATCTGTTTCTGAAACTTGTCTTTTTCCTTCAAGTTCTTGAACTTGCTGAATTTCTTCATCATGTTCCACTTGCTGAGTTTTTTTTTTCTTAAATGAAAGCTAACTTAAAGGGAACTAAGGCAATCTAGATTCCTCTAAATTCCTCTATGTTCTCTGAGGCTTAAATTCATAGAAACAACCTGATAATAACTAGATCACTCTGATCTAAACTGCATGCTCATTAAAATAATAGCACGAAATTCTTGCAGTCTAATTTATCTGAAATTCGACTGTACTTAGAAGTCCGACTTATCAGAAGTCTGACATAACTGAACTTTTGCAATTATAAAAATTGCACAACTGGAATCTGGCAACCTTTGTGCCTTCTTAGCTGCTGCTTCGTGAGCTTGCCTCAACGAAATAAAAATCATTGAAACTCTTTTTAAACATAAATGGGCTTTAATAAACATTTTTCTGATGCACAACTTTTGCCAATCCCTGATTGGTCTTACTGAAAAATTTTATAAAATCGCCAACATCTGGATGGCCTGAACTGAATGATTTTATAAAAGAAAATTCCAACATCTGGATGGCCTGATCTGTATACTGAAATTTGACAATTCCATACCTTTCTTAGGTTGAACTTGATGTGAGGGAGTGCTGAAAGTTGTTAACTGATCACTAAACAGTCTAAGGAACAATCTTAGACTTCACTTGAAAAGAACTTAGAGCTCAGAGCAAAGATCGCTGTGATACCATTCTGTCACGACCCCAAATTAATATCTGATTAATATGAAGTGTGACTGACACGACTCGATCCCAATGAAGGTTAGATCAAGACGCGAACCAGAAATAATTAAATAAAGGAATAAACTACCGTATTCTAGAAACGATAATTTACTGTGAACTCTAATTCAGAACTAAGTTTCAATTCACAAAATATAACTGAATATATAAATACCTCAGAGTAGCAAAAAGGTATCATCGAGTTCAAGACATACTGAAGACTTGACTCGGTTATACTAAAGTAGCGGAAGCAAAATAACATGACAAAATACAGGAAATATTCTGAGTCCTGTACAATACAACTTTCTTTCCCAGCACTTCACCCTGCACCATCAATCCTCAACCTGCACATTTAAAAACAAACATGCAGGGTTGAGTACAAGTATACTCAGTGAACACATTGCCAAAATATCATAATATATCTGATATTATGAACGTTTATAAAAACTGGCTTTATTATCATGCATCTGAGTAAACACATAGGGGTTTTATCTGAAAAGGCCCGATGTTTTACTAAATCATTTTCTTGTCATTGCGCGCCTTTCTGTTGTATGATCATCCATATCCCAACTGGTGTGCCAAGGAATAGCTCCGCTCAGCCTTTTCCGCACACATCGAGGAATAGCTCCGCTCAGCCTTTTCCACGAACGTTTAGAACCGTCGATGTCTTAGTCAGGAATAGCTCCGCTCAGCCTTTCCCTCTTCCTAATATCACTGACCCAAGTGTACACTAACCTCGGTTAACACGCTAGATTAACACGAGGCCCGATCGATTTAAGAGTTAGAAAGCCCCTTGCGAGCTAACTAAATACGGATAAGGATATCATACAAATCAAACATTTTATGCATGACAATCATTTATTTGCATCAGAAATAATTAACTGCAGGTGAGTAAAAACTCAAATCATTATTTGGACTAAGAGTCCGTTGAAAAAGAAAGCCCACCTTTCACCGACGTTTTAATTACTGCAGCTGTTAATTCCCCACTGGTCTTATCCGTTGCGGATCTGCTAGCCTTCAATAGATAAAAATACACTTAGCATGTTGATCCAAATCCGATAGGACTCAACACGAAACGAAGGCCTATTAGGGTCTAGTATCCATTCTAAAATTCTCTTAGCTTAAGGGTTATTCTCAACCCTAGCTATTAGACATATTAAGGCATACATCATCATCATTTAAGGTATTAACAATACCTTAACATAATCACAAATAGACTCTAGGAACAAAGTCATCACGAAGTTCGTTGACTAAACAATGTTCTGCACAACGTCTATCTTTGAAAAATTCTCTGATTTGAATCACTAAGGTGTAGGGATTGTACCATATACCAACGGAAAGCCACGGGAGTCTAGTTTACGGATAAATTTACGGTGACTCAAGATGATAAATAACGAAAAAGTTATGATCATTTTACTAAAAGGTGGCAGAATTGCCAGAATTTCCGAAATCAAACTCGTGACCTGACTTTGAAGATTTTTCACGATCGATTCAGGAAGAGTGACAGACTGAGATATATACCATTAGAAAGCCATGGAAGTCTAGAATTTTTAAAAATTTATAGTGGCTTAAGATGATAACAAATGAAGCGGATATAACCGTTTTACCAAAAGGTAGCGTATCTGTCCCGAATCTCCGAAACAGAATACATGACCTAACTTCGCCGATTTTTCATAAATTCCTCAGAATTAATTATGGAATGAGACCTATACCATTGGAAAGAAAATTAAGTCTAGTTTTTGGCAAAATTTACGGTGTCTCAATCGGACGTAAAACGAGGGAGTTATGCTCGTTTAACCGGAGGGTGGCAAATCTGCCGAACCGCGCGCGAAATGCACGAACTCAAACAAAACATATCTAAAAACTCATTTCTAAATCATTTAACATGCTTTGAAACACCAAACCTCAATCCAACATGTTTAAACATCAATCAACATGTTATCTCAAAATCTTTGCAACACAAATATATATATATATCTCGCATGAAAAAAAACTGGAACATAAATCATGCAACAATATAACTCCAAGTTTTCGAAATACCTTTCAAAAGTCGAAAATGGAGATGAAGAAGATGAAGTCGCAGCTGGTGTTCCTCCCTCTCACTCTCTCGTAAATTTTGAAGAAGAAAGGAACGAAAAAGAAGAAGAAGAAGAAGAAGAAGAAGAAGAAGAAGAAAAAGAAAGAAATGAAGGTGAAGAAAGGTGGCAGCTCTCTCTCGACAGTAGATATATACCAAACAAATATCTATTTTTACTATTCCTAATATGGATAATTAAGAGCAAATCAAACATGTTTATCCACTTTCTAAATTTGGATAATTGAAAAGGGGACAAAAGCTCACGTGGGAGACATGGCTTCTCCATACTTAGTTGACTTTAGCTTAATTTTTTTTTACAACAAATATATATATATAAAACCATGCATAGATTTATTATGTTATCCACTTGCCAAATTGGATATATGAAAGGAAAAAAAACGTGGGGCATGGTTACACAATCTTGGTTGATTAAAAAAAAAATACTCGGTTGCTCGGTTATCGTGATATTTTCCGTCTCCGGAAAAATTCCAAACTAAATCGATATTGTTAAATAATTTACTTACTTTAAAACAATAATTTAACAAAAATTATTGGATTTTAAAATACTATTTTAAAACACTGATTTTAATTTCTCGACAATTTAAAACATCCGAAACCTAGAGAATATCTGATTCTCTTGACTTGAGCATCTCGTTTAAATTATCTAAATTTAAACAATTGCATGACTGGAGAATATCTGATTCTCCCAGTCCTGAAATATTTATCGGAATTTCTGATTTACGATAATCACGCACCGTAAATAAAATAGTTATGACTCAAGTGTACACTTGGATCGGTGATATTAGGAAGAGGGAAAGGTTGAGCGGAGCTATTCCTGACTAAGACATTGACGGTTCTAAACGTTCGTGGAAAAGGCTGAGCGGAGCTATTCCTCGATGTGTGCGGAAAAGGCTGAGCGGAGCTATTCCTTGGCACACCAGTTGGGATATGGATGATCATACAACAGAAAGGCGCGCAATGACAAGAAAATGATTTAGTAAAACATAGGGCCTTTTCAGATAAAACCCCTATGTGTTTACTCAGATGCATGATAATAAAGCCAGTTTTTATAAACGTTCATAATATCAGATATATTATGATATTTTGGCAATGTGTTCACTGAGTATACTTGTACTCAGCCCTGCATGTTTGTTTTTAAATGTGCAGGTTGAGGATTGATGGTGCAGGGTGAAGTGCTGGGAAAGAAAGTTGTATTGTACAGGACTCAGAATATTTCATGTATTTTGTCATGTTATTTTGCTTCCGCTACTTTAGTATAACCGAGTCAAGTCTTCAGTATGTCTTGAACTCGATGATACCTTTTTGCTACTCTGAGGTATTTATATATTCAGTTATATTTTGTGAATTGAAACTTAGTTCTGAATTAGAGTTCACAGTAAATTATCGTTCCTGGAATACGGTAGTTTATTCCTTTATTTAATTATTTCTGGTTCGCGCCTTGATCCAACCTTCATTGGGATCGAGTCGTGCCAGTCACACTTCATATTAATCAGATATTAATTTGGGGTCGTGACAGGATTACTCATTGTTTTTCAGTTCTTTTATCTTTTCTGTCATGAACCCTTATACTCTAGTTTTATTTGTTAATTTATTCATGTCTAGATAATTTCATAGCTAGGTTTTAGGGATTGGATATTATGGATTTTAATATATGATTTTGATTACTTTTATTCTTGCTATCTCTCGGGGTTTGACTTCTATGTATTATTTTATATCTTGTATGAATGCTTGATCACCATTTATGCATGCTTGTCATTAATTTGAAGTACTGACCAGAGAAGAATTAATGATGGAAAGATAGAAATCAGATTATTTGTGCTTGGAAGGACCGACCAAGTGAACAAGTATTACATAGGGTTGAATAGATCTTCATGTGCTAGATTAAGAGTACATGTGTGAAGAACGGCCCGCAGTGAAGTGCATGCTCAATATATCAACTTTATGATATATGCCTTAAAAAGCAGCTTGATAACAGACTAGTGATTCCCCACCATTGATAGATTAAAGACATAAGTCAAGTTTATAGAATTAATGAATATTACTAATTGATATAATAAATCCAATTTTCCTAAAACCTAGGTTTTCGTATATCTGTTTAAGTCCAACAATTTATTTAATGTGTTTTTATTTTGTGGAAATAGATAAAAGTAGACAAAAGTAAATAGTAATTGGGAAAAAACAACAACTTTTAAAAATAGGTAGTTTGTTAGGCAATTTGTACTATAATAGATTTGGTCTCCACACCCAATCATTGGCTCAGTGTACTTTTGTCAGGGCATTATCAATCAATACACAACCTTAGAATCGAAACCATAATTTTCAAGCCATGATTGAATGAACCAAGCATCGATTAATGAAAATAAGCCACGATTAAATAAAACAAGGCATCGATTAATTTTGAAGAAGGCATTGATTAATTTTGAAGAAGGCCTCGATTAAATTAAAGAAGGCCACGATTAAGGCCTTGATTATTCAAAGTTAATCGAGGCCTCAATTAAATGAAATGAAGGCCTTGATTAACTTTGAATAATTGAGGCCTCGATTAAATGAAATGAAGGAGGCCTCGATTAACTTTGAAAAATTGAGGCCTCGATTAAGTTTAATTAATCGAGGAGATGAAGAGGCCTCGATTAATTGTGTGGCTTCTTTATGATCAACGATTGGCTTTTATTGAATGCATTTATTTCTTGTGTATGTGAGGTAGTTACTGATCTTCATTAAATAAAAAGAATGGGAAGTTACTGAGCTTCATTAAATAAAAAATATGGGAAGGTAGTAATTTGTTGACCGAATTCAATACATGATTTTATTACTGTGTACGGTGGTAGGTAATTTTTTTGAATAAATAGACAACAACACTCAAGCATATTCACAATACAATAAAATTTACAGAAATCCTTTTTTTTAGCAAGGGGAGAGTTTTTTTCCTTTGGAGCAAGGGTCCGAAAGTTTTATTCATTAAGAAGAAAGCGGTGCTTCGTTTCTATCATTTGAAAGGTACATTTTGTACTCTCCATTTTCGTGAAATTCTTTTGTAAATATTTCTTGTTTTGATTATATTGCATGTGTGTTGTTAGAAAATAGGCGAGATGAGATATTTGCATGTCGTAGCATTTAATTACATTAATAGTAGACTTTAAAATCTAAATATTATGTTAAATGTGATTTATTATGTTAATCGAGGCTTATATTACGTTAATCGTGGCATTAGAAAATAATCGAGGATAATTTAAACTTAATCAAGAATAATTTAATAGAGGCATAATTTAAAATTACAATTAATCGAGACATAGTTTAAAATTAATCGAGGCAATTATAATTAATCAATGAATTTTTAAATTAATCAAGGCTAATTTTAACATAATCAATGCTCCTTTTAAATTAATCGAGGCTTTGTTTAGAAATAATCATGGCTATTTGAACTATTAATTGTGACTTTTTTAACTTAATCGAGGCCTTATTTTAAATTTAATAGACACATAATTTAAATTACAATTAATCGAGGCATAGTTTAAAATTAATCGAGGCTATTATAATTAATCGAGGCATTTTTAATTTAATCATGGTTAATTTTAAATTTAATCGAAGTTCCTTTAAATTAATTGAGGCTTGTTTTAGAAATAATCGTGGCTATTTGAACTATTAATCGATGCTAATCGATGCTATTAATTGAAACTATTAATCGATGCTATTAATCAATGCTAATTTTAGAATTAATAGAATTATATCGATGCTATTTGAACTATTAATCGTGGCTAATTTTAAATTTAATCGAGGCATAGAATTAATAGAATTAATCGATACTATTTTAACTTAATCGAGGCATATAATTAATAGAGTTAATCGATGCTATTTGAACTATTAATCGTGGGGAATTTTAAATTTAATTGTGGTTAATTTTAAATTTATTAATCATGACTTTTTATAGGGTTTAGGGTTTGATCATGGCTTTTTAGGGTTTAGGTTTAGGTTTTAGGGTTTAATAGGTTTTAGGTTTTATGGTTTAATAGGTTTTAGGGTTTAGGGTTTTAGGGTTTAATAGGGTTTAAGGTTTAATCGTGGCATCATGTGGCATTGTTTATCAATTACAGATGGTTAGATGTAACATTATTGTACGACACAGTAGACGATGGGAGATATCAGAATATGTAGATGGGGACGAGCAACTCATGACGATGTCATCTGATAAGCTGTGTTTTAGCTCACTGGTGAGGGAGGTTCATAAGTTGTTGCGGACTGACCCAAGCACGGTGGAGTATGAATTATTTTACCTGACGAGCACCAATATCGGCAGACGGATCAGAGCTTCTTTGTAAGATGATAGAGATTTGCTGGATCTGTTTCAAGAACAGACTACCGAGATAGCCGTGCATGTGATTTTAAGACATCTGGGCAGTTCTGGAGTCGAGCCATCTATTGGCACTGAACATAGAAATCCGTGTAGAGATGACTATGTTTCATACTCCCTACAGTACTACGAGATACCGAGTAACCCTGTTGATTGCGGTCACTTCCAGCATGAAGAAGCGGATGAGACACTTGTTGATGAAGAGGCAAAAGCAGAGCCGCATGCTGGTAACAGGGAAGAAGAGGTAGAAGGAGAAGAAGAAGAAGAAGAAGAAGAAGAAGAAGAAGAAGAGAATGATAGAACGAGGTTGATGGAATCATTATTGACAGAATTCTGTGGATGGATTCGTTCCTCTGATTGCACAGACAGATTGTTAGGACTGACGGGAGCCGTATCATCATCTACTGTCGGTTTTCCGCATAAAGCTGACGGGAATTCGAGTAATTTGGTGGTTTCCCTCGCGGATTTAGACATTGCGGGCCCACTGTCTTAGGATGAGGGACCAGCAGCACAGTCAGATACACTGCATGAGGGAGTAATTTTTCATATGAAGGATGATCTGGCTCTGGTTGTCGGAATTTATCACATGCATAATCGAGTTGAGTACGCCGTGTATAGATCAAACAGGACACGACTGGGCTATATCTGCAAGCGTAGCAGTGATTGTCCGTTGAGGTGCTTTGCCGTTGTTGATGGACATATGTGGAAAATCTACAAGTTCAACGAGACTCACACGTGCTATCTTCATATGAGTCGAATTGCTCCGTGCCAAGTTCCTACATGAGTGCTTGCGAAATATTTCTCACGTAAATTAGTCGATGAGAGGATGGTTCTGAAGCCAAAAGAGATGGTGGCGGAGTTTATTCGTGAATTCAGCATCCATATTGATTACAGCTTCACTCTGCGTGCGAGGAATATTGCCATCGAGATGATATATGGAGATACAGAAAAGTCCTATGAGCAGTTGCCTGCATTTCTGCACACTTTACAATTGTTGAGTCCAGGGACTTTGATTGACATGCAGATCACGGGTGAGGATAGGTTGAAGCATATGTTTCATACTCTCGGACCATGTGTCAGGGCATTTCTCCATTATGCGCATCCATTACTTGTGATTGATGGGACATACCTTAAGAGAAAGAACAAAGGAGTTCTGTTTGTTGTCGTGATGAAGGACGGCAATGAACAACTCTTACCTGTTGCAGTAAGGCTCGCACCGATAGAGAATGAAGAATCTTGGTTGTGGTTCTTGGGCCAAGTGCACATGGCTCTAGGTGATATAGATGACCTTCTCATCATATCGGATCAGCATCAGAGCATTAAAAATGCTGTAGCGGCCGTTTTCCCGAGAGGGACGCACGGATTGTGCTATTATCATTTGAAGAATAAGATGACGAAGAAAGGAAAACACGTGACCGCACTATTTGAGGATGCCTTCTACAGCTATCGGACAGACGCATTTCAGGCGAACATGTTAGCCTTGGAGCAGGTGTGTCTAAATGCGTACCAGAAGCTATGGAATATCGGCCCAGTGCATTGCTCATGTTCATAGTGTCTCGTACGGCGTTACAGTTTCATGATGTCTAATGCGGCGGAGAGTCTCAATGCTCGCCTGTTGTGGACTAGGAGTTTGCCTGTTTGCTCACTGCTTGAGCTCTTTCGATCAATTGTTGAGCACTGGTTTGTCAAGCGACGTGCGGCCGTACTGGGCTCAAATCATGTGTTGACTGATGAAACCGCAAAAAAACTGTCAGGAAATGTCGAGCAGGGGTGATGCTATACCGTACGGGCCATGACATTAGCGTATTTATGGAAAGTAGAGGTCGGAAGGGATAGCTACATGGTTGATCTCCAGCACCGCACCTGTGATTATTGTGAGTTCGAGTTGGATTTGATACCTTGTTCTCATGCGGCTGCGGTCATCTAGTATTACATTTCATCTTCCTTTTTTGTTCTCACCTTTTTACATAGTCACTTATTTGTAACTTTATTTTTCCCTTTCGCAGTTGCACTGGTGGGGTCGTATATGATTATGTGGATAGATGTTACAAGGTGGAGAGCTTAGTTGGCATGTATGACTCGGTCATCATGGGGTTACCTCGTCCAGAAGAATGGGTTGTGCCCGATGCCTGCAGAGATTGAGTGGTGATGGCACCAAAGATTACACGTCGTGTTGGTCGTCCACCTATGTTCTGAGCTCGAGCACCATTCGAGGCATCCTTCAGTGCACGAAGACAGTTTTGCACTAGATGTCATGGATCAGGGCACAACAAACGTGCATGGACATCCCATCTGCCTATTTCTGGTGTGGATCTAAATACTCCAACAGAGGACATGTTTGTACGCAGGAGAGCGCCTAAGAAGTGCAGCATATGTGATAGTACAACACATACTTGCCCAACCTATCTGGTCCATTTGGCGGCGGATATCGACTGATTATTTAGGATTTATGTGAAGTTTATTGAATTTCTTGATATTTGGATCTTATGTCAAATCTATTCACTGATTATCTAGAATTTATGTGAAGTCTATTGAATTTCTTGATATTTGGATCTTATGTGAAATCTATTGAACTAACATTGATAAATGTCTGTAAGTAATCATAATATAACAGCAAATGATAATATAATATCAAAAGTACATCCATAAAAGTGTAATGTCAATGTCAAATGGTAGGCATGTCTCTATAATTCAACGAGTAAACCTTAGCCCCTATAACCCTCCGACACACATGTACTTCCTCCTCCGTTACAGTGGACAGGAGGGCTCTACCCAATAGACGATCCACGTACATGTAGGCATATATTCCACAACTGGTGCCATCTGTCTGTATGTATTGATCTGGTAATGACTTGTCCAAGGTCATTGCAAAAGCACATCGGGTCAGCATCTGAAGACCCTCCTAAAATCCGGCACATGTGAGTAGGCGTAGAAGTAGACGGAGTAGGGGTATCAACTCTCTATCTTGCCTCTCGTAGAGCACACGGTTACTCGGATCATCCATGTGAAACAGGAATGAGTCGTACAACTCCACTACCCAATGCTGCTGTAGAACGTTACATACCATGATCACCTACAACATAAGATAGGGATCATATCAAGTACAATGTTAGCAATTAATATATATGACAACATATTATTTTCTCGTGAAGTTAACTTACATAATCACGCCCCATCCATGGCACCTGATATCGCTATCTCTGCCCTGGATCCGATGTATCAGTCTCTCTGGAGGTGTCCACCACTGATAGTCATCATCCACGTATGTCTGTACGCAATTAGGGTCAAGAGGATGAAGTCTCTTCCATTCCCTGACGAGGACCTCCTACAAAAATAAATTATGATTAATCGTGGTGTAAAAAAAACTAACTAACAATGTTTTGCAAAAAAAAGTTCAAATAAGTATTTGAACTCACATATAAACCAGTATTAGCCACTACTGTCGGACACCTGGTGTCTCTCCGTAATCATCGACACGTCATGGTCAAGAAGTGGCTAATGTGAATCTCACGCAGCTCCTCCCTCGGATTCTCAAGCTCGTTAAACCACTTCTGCCATAAGTGCGAGCCGTTGACATAGAGTTGAATATTCACACCGGCACCCAGGAGTTGAATCATGCATAGGTCGTCGTGAGAATGGCATCATCAATGTCATTCATGGGTTGCTGGGTCGAGCTGAATCCAACAGGGTGTGGAGCACTCTAGGGAGGTGGGGTGGGCGCCCAATGAGCTGCACTACAGTCGCTCGGCTCCAGGCTGTGGTGGCCCATATCAGGTGTGGGTGACCTCCGAAGGCCACTCCGCAGGCCGACTACGGCCCTCTCAACAGCCTGGTCCATGTACTCCTTCACATGGGGCATCATCTCCTCCATCACAGCTGCCGCAATCCTCTCGAGCCAGCACTCCATAAAACTATCTGAGGGCTCCAAGGCACCTCGTCTAGCCCGTTCGTGCTCCTCGCTACTCTGAGATCGATCCTTCCTTGAACGCTTTGTTCCTCATGCTCGATGAGGGCTCAATCTACGATCCGGATCTGCTATATGCTCTGCTGCCTCGTCTGTGGGCCCGCGGAGACCGGGGATCTCATCATTTGACTCATCCCTCAATGCCCGGCTCAAGGGTCGACTGGTCACCTGTCAACCATCCTGTGGTGTCCGAGCAGCTCTAGTGCCTCAGGCTGATGGGGGGACAACCTTCTCTGCTGAACTGGAACAGCAAGATGCAGCATTTGCAAGCATCTTCTTCTTGTTCCCCTTTCGAGAGGGAACAAATCTCACGCTCTGAGCACTAGCCTCCAACTGCATGCTCAGGTAATATGAAGTCCCCGTCTCATCAGGAGATGGTACCAACATAACCACACGTGACTGCATGGAGTTAATAATAATATCATTAAGATGAATTAACAAATATAGATTGAATATTCTAAATAGAAAAAGAAACCTCAAAACGTATCGCTTGCTGTAATAAGGTGGTTGGGTCAGTGGCAGGGGGAATAAATGTCCACCTCAAACATCGAGGCACAGTGAGTTGTCCACTATGTACACCAGTCTCATGGGCCAACTCCGATATTACCTCACAAGCCCATACCTGTAAAGTGGATTAATAGATTAGTTACATTCTCACTTGATTTCACTATGCATCATTATTTTAGAACAATAAAATTTAAACTAACTACCTGGAGTGCCCAGATCGGCCCGTAAAAATGATACTGCCCGGATCCTTTCCCGCCCATAGCCTGTCAAGTCATGGGGAGGAGGCCGATGAAGTGCATCAGTGTCTGGTAAGAATATGCACTCCATGGAAATGAATTCCATCACTCCACATCCTCCGCTAGCGCCCACACCCATGGATCCATGATCCAGTGCTGATCTAAGCATAGAATCATCCGGTATACGAACAATATGTTCGCAACCTTCACATAGTCCGGAGCGTCTCTGGCCATCCTCATCTGTCTGAACATGTCCTCCATCTCACGGATGGTCGTGCACTTTCCTTCGAACAAACGATGGTACACAGATCTCGACGGAACAATATGATCGACATTCGGATCGAATGTTAAGCTGCCGAATCATAAACTTGACACCAGGTTGTACTTACTCGGACTGAAATGCAGCTGGGAGTGATGAATATGAAACCATACCTCCCGTCCCACCCATGCACGATCCGACATGTGCACCTCGTGCGTCATCAAAGCCTGAATCACCCTCTTCTGGACGTCACCACCCCTGTAGTCCAGAAAATATTTGAAATATCCGGATCTAAACAATCAGACGGCGTCGTCACCACTATCGTATGCAGTGTGGCTCTAATCAGATCAACAACCTCCAGTTTGGCATACACCACGATCGAAGGCCTCAGGCTACGTAACGGCAGTCTAAGCCAATCACTCTAACAACATTTTCAAAATTACAATTAAAATAAATACTTTTAATATTTCATATAAATTGGAAATTCATAAAATTTAAATTAATCTGAGGAAATGCAATTTTTAAAATTAATCGAGGTACTTTTAAAATTAATCGAGGTAATTTTTAAATTTAATCGATGCCCATTTAAATTTAATTGAGGCTCGATTTAATTAATCGAGGAAATTTTTAAAATTAATCGAGGAAATTTTTAAATGAGCCTCGATTGATTTTAGCCTCGATTATTATGTCTGGATTAATTAGCCTCGATTAATTATAAACATGAATTATGAAATTATGAATTAGCCTCGATTAATTATCCTCGATTAATTATAAACATGAATTATGAACGTATGAATTAAACTCGATTAATTTTTAAGCAAGCCTCGATTAATTAGCCTCAATTACTTTCAATATGCACGATTAACATAATACACGCCTCGATTACTTTTAAACATGCCTCGATTAATTTGTGAGAGCCTCGATTACTTTCAAACGCCACAATTAACATAATACAAGCCAATATTAGCATAATAAGCCACGATTAATTCAAAACCACAAGCCTCGATTAATCAATGAGAACCTCGATTACATTTAAACATGTCTTGATTAATCTATGAGAGCCTCGACTAAATTCAAAAGCATCAATTAACATAATACAAGCCTCGATTACCATAATTTTCTAAAAATCAAGCCACGATTAACATAAACAACCACGACTAATTTCTAAACTAATCGATGCCTTAAATTAAACAACCAATTCAAAAAAAATCAACCAATTTGAAGAGAAGCTTACTTGAGAAGATGAGGTCTCCGGTCGATCAATGGGTCCTCACTCCATCTCCGGCGCCGGCGTCGGTGAGTCCTCAACTGGAATGGACGGTGAAGACCGTCAGTTGGAGAGAGAGAGAGAGAGAGAGAGAGAGAGAGAGAGAGAGAGATACCTGAGCGTGGATTTGCAGCGGCTGCAAAAATGGATTTCAATCGAGGATTTGCAGCGGCTTCTTCGATCTGGATCCTGGATGTGCAGCTAATTCAAAAATGGAGAAATGGAGAGAGAGAGAGAGAGAGAGAGAGAGAGAGAGAGAGACGACAGACGGCTTAGTGTTTTTTTTTTAATTCTTAATCATCGATTGGTTTTAATCGTGGAGACGTTTTTTGCTTTTCGGTCGGCTAGATAGTGAGGAGAGAGAGAAGGTGGGGGTGGTTGGGAAAAACTTAATTCAAACCCTAAATAATAAATATTCCATTTTTTGCAGTTACTTTAGGTCATAATTTGTACAAATTTGAGATTCTGCGGGTCCATTGATAGGGTTGATAATAAAACATGTAAGGATTGCCTATTAAACTACTCCTTTTTAAATTCTTTTTCCCAAATCTTATTTACTTTTGTCGTGAAAAAAATTTGCCCTTTTTATTTTTATGCTATTTAGTTTTATTCATTTTTACCTGCTTGTCTCGTATCTAGATATTAATTAAGTACTTGCGTTTGAGAACTAAAAAATAACGGTCTCTATGGGATGTGATATTCTTGCTCACCTATATATTGCAAACACACCGTGCACTCGCGGTACGTTTATTTATTAATAAATAGCGTGTTAGTAATTAGCAAAATTGTATTTATTAATAAGTGGATTAGATTAATTAGTTGCAGGGGAAGCTTGTATAAATTTTTTGAAATCGAAGAGTAAGCAATTGAGGCTTATTAATAAAGCTTGTATTTATTAATGTAAATTTATTCATTAAATCAGTGCTTTATTAATGAGATTGATTAATTATAAATAAATAAATAAATCTGGATAGCCACAAATCACAATGTACATCACTGCTCATTTGCTTGTGTAACAGAGAACAAAATTGGAAAATCAAATAATCCAAAAATAATAATTATCAATCCGCATATGTTGTACTCCAGTGTACAAGCGGGGAAAGCACGCTAACACGCGCCGTCCCTCGCCCCCACGCTAACATGCGCGCCTCCCAATTCTCCACCTGAAATACCTCCCACCCCCATTCCCCCACCACCGGCGTCCACTATCATGCGCCATCTCCTCCTCTCCTCCAGCATCATCATGCCCCCTTCCGCCGCCCGAAAACCCACCGCCGCCGCTCCCAAACCCCTCTCCCCCCACCCCAACCCTTCAACGAATTCCCCAAATTGCCCCTCCCTCTGCCGCCACTCCCCCTCCGCCACCCTCGACCTCCTCATCTTCATCGTCGTTCTCTTTTCCGGCGCCTTCCTCATCACCTCCTATTTCTCTTACCTCTTCCAATCTCTCTCTCTCATCCTCCCCTCATTTTCCTCCGTCACCTCCCATCTCTACCGGCACCTCTCCTCCGACCCCCAATTGCAGTTCATCTTCTTCGCGCTCTTCGCCGCCTCGTTCCTTGCCTTCTTCGGCTTCTTCGAGATCTGCTGCGGCCACCGCTCGAGGCGGTGCGGGCGCGCCGGCTGCAGGGGGCTGAAGAAGGCGATGGAGTTCGATTTGCTGCTGCAGGGGGAGGAGCTGCTGCGGTTGGGTGACGGGAATAAGGCGGTGAGAGACGTCAATGAGCTGCCCTGGAAAGGCGGTGCCGACGATAACCCCGACTACGAGTGTCTCCGCGCCGAGCTGAGGAAGATGGCGCCGCCCAATGGCCGCGCCGTGCTGCTCTTCTGCCTCCGCTGCGGCTGCCCGATTTCGAAGCTCGAAGGTTGGGGACCTAAGCGCGGCCGGCGCAACAAGAAGTGAGTGGTTATGTTACTGGAATGTGAATGGTGAATTGTGTTTCAAGGGTTTGATTTTTGTTGATACAATTTGGTTTGCTTTTATTGAATGCTAGCTTATGTTGATCATGACTTTATTTATGCTTTTGTTGTTGGGATTTGTTTGAGAATGATGTGATGATTGGAATTTGAAGTGTGAATTCATGTATTATTGCTTGTAGTTGTAGGTTTTCTTTGATGGATTGAGGTTTGAGACAATATTTTGCTCTGTTCGTAGTTGGTTTCTATTGGTTTTACTAAAGATGTAGCTTGAGTTTGATCCAACATAATCATAGAAATACTTGATGGTTTCTATTGTCTATTTCAATCTCTCATTTCTGCTTTTTTCTCAGGGGCTTAGGAGATCATCGCTGACCATGCTGGATTTACACATTCCTTTTACCATTGCTTTCATGAAAATACTGTATCATCCACATTCATCTATACGGAGTCAAGTCCAAATAAATGATCCACATTTATCTTCACTTGCATTAGTCTATGCCATACTTGTCTACATTTTATATTTATTTACATCGCAGAAACCCCATTTATTTGACCAAACAACAGACTCGTTTCTTGTAAGACCAAAGTAATAGTGCGAAATCAAAATGAAGGTGAGATCATTTCAGCAACTGATATATACTACAATCAAATGGTTCTAAAAGTACAGATGCCCAGATTCAGCATCAAGTAACTACTAGCAACGGCAAGGGAGCCGAGCGTTACGACTAAAAATCCTCGTCCATCTTGAACTCGAAATTCTTGGAACTATCTTGCAAATTTGACATGACCGATGCTTTCTGATACTCGCCCACCCTCCTCTCGAAGAAGTTGGTTTTCCCTCTGCAAAGACGAACACAATCTTAATATGAGAACAACATTAGATCATACACAAGTTCATTGGTCTGAGGCCACCAGAGAAGGAAGTTTTCGACTTTATTATTCATTCAAAAACTTTCACAAATAATAGCTGTGCCATCAAAATATGTTAATGTGTATTTCAATCTTGGTTTTCATGACACTTACTGTAAAGATATGAACTCCATCCAATCAAAAGGGTTTTCGACATTATACGCCCTCGGGCATCCTAAAGCCACCTGAGACGAAAAAAATAAAAACATATAAGCACAATAATGGAGAGAGAGAGAGAGAGAGAGAGAGAGAGAGAGAGAGGTACCAGCAGTCGATCAGCAACAAACTTTATGTACTGGCTCATCAATGCTGAATTCATACCAATAAGAGCACATGGAAGAGCGTCACAAACAAATTCAGTCTCAATTTCAACAGCTTCTTGCACAATAAGATGGACTCTTTGCCAATTCAGTTGCTTCCGGAGTAAACTGCAGAATCGAGCAAACAGATTAACTCCCTCATTCTGACAGCCATCAGTCTTGTACATTGGGACATGACAGGGCAAAATACCTGTACAGGAGGCAAGCAAAGTCACAGTGCAGACCCTCGTCTCTAGAAATAAGTTCGTTAGAGAATGCCAGGCCAGGCATCAACCCCCTTTTCTTAAGCCAAAAAATCGAACAGAAGCTGAGAATAAAAGGAAACTAGATCATTATAAGGTCAAATAAATGGATGTAAAATCGGGTGGTGTTGTGAGTATACCTCCCAGAGAAGAAAATCCCTTCAACACAAGCAAAAGCAACAAGTCTCTCAGCAAATGAGCTAGAGCTGCACAATATTGCACGCCAATCATGATACAACACATATCATCAGATAGACCATCAAATGCCAATACAGAAATACGATGCCTTGATGCGGATACAGAACATATTCCTAAATTCTATTTCTACTATCAGCATAATCTTTTGGAAATAGACTCAGGAACTCAAGAAAACAGTTTTTTTATTCATTGGAACTCATCAGAATCGTAACCCGGGATGATTTTCAAGAACATAGACACAGGACAGCTTGGAGTTATCATTAATGGGCTACACGTAATTAAGCAATAAAAAATTTAAACGAGGCCATTCTCTGATCCAATAACATTTTTCATCAAACTATTTGAAAAATACACTCAAGAGTAATTAATACCTCTTAATCCAATTCAAAGCCCACTTCGCTTTGTGTGCAATACAAGGAATATTTTCAACTGCATTAAACAATCTGTTCTTCTCCTTTGAGTCTTTGATATATGTTTCCAAAAGCAAGCTATACATCTCTGTAACAGTAAAGAAGTCCAGAATCAGCTTCATGAAGCATGAAACCATACTAAAATACCATAAGGAATTAATTAAAGATCTATACCTGAATGAATGTTTTCCATAGCAGTTTGGAATCCATAGAATGCCCTAGCCTATAACAACCAGAAGAATCAAAATATCATCCAAGATGTAAATAAACATACTCAAATTCAAATCTGCTCAACTCAACAAGTAGGATGATAGGATAACACATTTTCATCAATATATGTTTTCTAACAAATTCTGGATAAGTTCAAAGTTGGAAAAGCAAAACTGCATGTATAGGAATTAATCCATCTTCTCAAGACATGTAAATTCTTAGAACAGGTTCGCACCAAGAGAAACAATCATCATAGCATAAAAGGTGACTAATCAAAAGCATCCAATAAAAACTACTTCGTGATCTATCACAAAAGAACAGTAGATTTAAACCAAAATCATGAAAGAGAAATCATGAGAATTCCATACATAATGTAACTTATCAATGTTGACACTGATACTGGTTCCAAATCAAACGACAAACATAGGTATATCATCTTAGTAACAAAGTTCTTTTTCACATATAACTCAGTATAATTGTTCATCACCTCTGCAATCTGAACATCATTCAGGAATCGGGCAGCCAAGTTTTCCAAAACAATGCCATCCGAGGCAGCAAAGAATGCCAGCACATGACTTATGAAGTGCTTTTCGGATCGAGACAGAGCTTCCCACTGCTGCACATCCTGTGAGAGGTCAACCTCCTCAGCTGAAAACCAAGATTTCATGTCAAACGCAGAAAACAAACATGCATATTATAAAGCAAGAAACAGAGGAGACAAAATGGAGCAGTCTCTAAATTAAGTTTGATTATTTATTATTCAATTTGAAATACACATTAGCAACTATAGCCCTTTTAGTTAAGCAATTATTTAAATTATACACGCAATTCAAAGAATTCGAAAATGCTAAAAGAGATCAATCTTGGAACAAATTATCAATCCCATATCAGGAAACGAAATTATCGATCCCATTAACAAATTATCATGCATTCAATCAAACAATTATTCCACAAACGTACCATAGTATAAAGGCAATAACGAATTAATAAAATGATTGAAAACACATAAACAATACCAGTCCAAAAACTGGCTTTTGCTTTCTTGTACAACTCCCAAAGCTGTGGGTACTCAATAGGAAACATGCAAAATTTCTGCGGTTGCTCCCTCAAAATGGGTTCTTCCTCCTTTTCTTCTTCAATTCCCTTTTGTTCAAACAATCTTCTCTCTGTTTCACCATTCCTCAAAGAACCCATTTTTTTTTCTTGAAAAAAAAATGTATGTATAAAGTGACGAGGTTTTTCTCTTATCTATACCTTTCCGTGAGGGGGAAGTAGAGCGAGAGTGAAACCCTACAAAAACCCTTTCGCAAATTAATAAAACGACAATTTTTGTAGATTCCAAATTTTCCAATTGAAATCGAAAAGATTTTTCCTTTTTGTCTCCCAAGATTGAAGATTTCGTTTAGGTTTTTTTTTTGTCTGCGTGTCCTTTTGCATGGCCTATTGAGAGTTTTGTGGGTTCTATTTTTTCTATTTTTTTTTTAGTGGGGGTTGGGAGGTCTGTTTCACAAGAAACCATTCCTTTATTACGATTTATTGTATTTTTTTAAACAATGTTAATATGTTAGTAATTAAAATCAAAACTATAAATACTAATATAAAGTGTGTCAAATCAAGGAAATTGCCCTAATAGAACGCTTGTGAACGTCTTATCTAACTAACTTAATAAAATGGAGTTCATTCTAAAAAAAATTCAGATTTAAAAATATCAAATCATCGATAATTATTATAATAAAAAATTATATATATTGTTGGTCCCGGACGAGTCTGAATCAGTTTAGAGGGGGTGAATAAACTGACTCCAATTCTTAAAACAAATGTGGAATGAATAAGGCCCTTGACTCGCGTAACAAAAACTTATCAATGCACTTGATCAATTGAGATAATCAGTTGGCTCGTAAGGGCAACTTGTGTGATGTATGTGTGCAGTTAAAGAAATGCAACTAAAAAGCAATAAGTACAGCACACACAAGCAGTTTATAGAGGTTCGAAGCTTAAATTTCTACGTCTTCTATTCCTTACTGAAAAGGGCAATTCACTATGTAATGGTAAAGTTCCTTTATTACAATTACACAATGAAGACAATTGTTAAACCTGGCTAACGACAACTCTCACGGAGCTACGGTCTCCTTTTCAACTGGTGTTGTCCCGAAAACGGCAATTCTAACGAATGCGGTCTCCTCAGCCGGTGTCGACAGCTCACACTTGCGATTCCCAACTGCTCGCTGGAGAGATAAGGTGCTATTTCCTGTCTTTTCAACGTTTTAGATCTCTTTCGATCTTCAAGAATACAGTCTTGAAACTGGTATCAACTGATGTGCTTCTTAAACTTGAGCTAATTAGTTGATTGGTATATATCTCTGAATTGAGAAGTTTGCTCTGGCTGGACTCTTCAACAGCTAGCTGGATGATGAACGTTTGGCTTCTTCTTCTCAGTTGGGACTTTTTGCTGCAGATGATTAGAGCTTGGTCTTTGAGTTGTTCTTTGCGAAAGGTCTGTTTTTGCAAAGAGTTTGTTCAGCAAAAGTCCTTATTCACAAGTTGAATCACTCATCCTTTATAGAAGAGTGAGCTTGTGACCGTTTGTGGATCAACGACTGATCATAAATGATTCGTTGATTTTTAAAGCCGTTGAGGGGCTTTTTGTTGATGTAGTCGTTGTACTGTCGTTTGTTCTCTGACAAGCTTTTACTTCAAGATCTTGGCTTGCATTAACTTCAAGATCTTCTTACTGGCAGTTCTGGAAATTTTGACTTCCAGTTTCGGCTTTTGTCTCGATCATCAGTTCTGAGATTCAGTTAGCAGTTGTGATCTTCAGTTGGGTCATATCTTCAACTGGCAGTTCTGCGCATCTTGATGGCAGATTTAAGCTCCAGTTTTGACTTTCTTCAGCTGGCAATTCTGGGCTCTGGCTTGATACTTCTGAGCTCTAGTTAGGCTTTCTTCAGTTGGCAGTTCTGGGCTCTGGCTTGATGCCTCTGAGCTCCAGTTAGGCTATCTTCAACTGACAGTTCTGGGCCTTCAGCTGGCATTTGAGCTTGCGCATCTTCAGCTGGCATTCAGAGTTGGCGTATCTTCAGCTGGAATTCTGGGCTAGCGCCTAGCAGTTTTTCAGATCATGAACTGCAGACTAAATTGCTCCGATCGGTAGGTGTGTTTACCATTTTGACCCTGATGGTCAGTTGGCACTTTAGGCTTGTCAGTTCCACTGCTCTGACAGCTTGTATCTTCAGTTTTCTTGACTTACTAACTGATTTAGTAATCAAGCTTCTGCTTTCTTCTTTCCTCAGCTCTTGGCTAGATTTGATCTGCTTCTTTCTCCTCTTTTGATTGATCATGCTTTGGCTATGCTTAGCTCAATTTTTTGTTCGATCAATCTCAGTTTTCTGTTTGATTTTCTTTCAGTTTTTCAAAGCGTTTTGACATGTTCCGACATTTCATCAAAACCACAACCGGGATTATTTTTGATAGGTTACTCTTGATAGTTTTTCCTAACATATATATTTTTTAAAATTTTTGTTGGTTCTCCATCTTGATCTTCTCTATCTCACACACACTTTTAATTATAGAATTCATTTGTATTATATTCAATAACACATTTTATTATATATATGTCATTCAAAATTTATTTGTACAAATGCATGAATGAATGAATGAATGAATTATCAACATATATTAAATACATTAAATAAAATAATCAAGTAAATTATTTGGTAAAACATCATAATCGGTAGCATGATATGTTTTATTATACTTTATACATAGATATAATATTATAATATTTTTTAATTATATTTAATAATTTAACATTATGATGAATGAATAACTAAATCAAATAGAGATTATTATTTATAAATTCACATAGTCTAATTTTTTATATTATTTTTGAGAAAGTATAGAAGGTTATTGGATATACAATCATAGTTAGTATATTTTATAGGGTTAATTACACTTTAGTACCCTAAACGTTGGACCTTTCATACTTTTGTCCCAAAGTTTAAAAAATTATATATTAACACTTAATATTTGCACAAATCAACACTTATAGAACTAAAATAATTATCCAGTCTAGCAAATATAATGTGGACTGCAAAAAAAATAATCAAACTCGGTCTTTAGCTTATTTCATTTGTACAAATATTGAATATTGTCATTTCATACAAATAACTATTGTACAATTTATAATAAAATATTTTGATTGTAATAGTTTATTAATTATTTATGCAATTATTTAAAATATATTATATTATAATATAATATGTGTGTATATACATATGTATGTGGTGTGTATTCAAACAATTACTTCTTTTATTGATTGTCAAATTAACTCCTTTTAGATTCAAAATAATAATTATCTAGCATAAAAAATATTGGTAATAATTGCCTTTAAAGTGTTCTTGACAAAACTTTGGAACAGAACCTTATGCAAGAGAAGACAAAGATGACATAAAATAAAAGAATCAGACTGAATTGAAATATAATATTAAGCAAACTGGATTTAACTTTCTGTTCTTGGATCCGTCTTGAACAGTTTTAGGAACATGCAGGAACCGTCTTCAAACAGATATAAGAATGTGATGGAGACCTCCTGAACAGACTCAGGAACCCACTTGAGAAGTCTCGAACAAATCCTGGAATCGATAGAAAACGTCTGTAACAGATTCTAAAACAAACTCAGAAATGACTTGGACAAGATCTGAAACAATTAGCAAACTGGGTTTGGAACAGAATTTAGTCAAGTCGAAGAGACATCTTTCCACAAGACAGTTAACGATCCGATTAGCGCTCATGGTATTGGCATTTGTCTCTCAAAGATAAAATAGCTCCATCCTTCCCGGATGTAGCACCACAAGCCCGGAAGGCTCCGACGAACTAGATAAATGCGAAGACTGAGAAATTACAAGCTTGAAAAGATGATGCAAGATGGATGATGCAATTTGATGGAGATTTTTCATATGAAAACTTATAGAAAACTCATGGAAAACTTCATTTTTCCTATCATGCAAGAATGCCTATTTATATATACACATTACACCTCTTTAGTGATTAGGATTTGGGCATTCAAACCACCTCTAGTAATGAGAGCATCCACCACTTCAACTTATTAATTCTATAAGGAGTGGGTTTATCCATTACTCCACTTCATTAACTACACAAGGAGTGGCAACCCTCCATTACTGCAGAAGTTACTCCACTATCATAAGTAGACTCAGTTACACTCCTAAATATCAGGAGTCACATCCGTCTACACCAATGGGTCAGATACCGTACCGTCCCCGAATATGTTCCTGATAGATTGTCCAACACTTGATTTGAATCGACTAGAAGATACTTGGGCAAGGCCAAATCTACCCAAGTCCAAATCAATGTCTATCTCATGACTCAAGCCAATACACGAAACAATGTCACTGACACCGTTCCTGACCCGAGAACAAGAACATAAACAAAAATGGGTATGGGCATGCTCACACATTTGTGCACATCAGATGTTACACCCAAGTGATTACACACTTAAGTACAAGCTTAATTAGATTAGGCTTTGATTGTGAGATTCCTCAAATATAACACCGTACATTTTTCATCTAGTATAATGCCCTTTAAGTGATCAACTTAGCGATTAATTTCTCTTACCGAAAATTAAGTTTGAGAAATAAAATACTATGATTATCTAATTCAACATAGATAAATCATACAATATTTAACTTCTCCAAAGTTAAATATTATGGTCATTGAAAATCGGATAAAATGAGTCAGTATAACTCACTTTATTAAACCCAAATTTTCAACACTCTCCCACATGAGTTGAAATCCGCGCATGCATGAATGTAGACATGCAACCCAGTCCTCAAGAGACACAATTGTATAAGGATAGGTAGTTTTTGGCTTTGAACCTTCCTTTATCAATGTTATTGGATATACTGGCGGTTTAGTAGGCGCGATGCCTTAAACTATCCCTCCTTGGTGTATACCTAGACAATAGCATTGTTATAACAATGTCTCAAACACTATCTGTTCTCACATTTGTGCCAGTTTCTGGCCCTGAGCAACCTCTTTGAATTCATAAGTATCACATTGAAGTGGTCCCACTCTACATTTATATGTGATCTCTTTCCTAAGTATCCTCCAATACTCAGCCTCATAGACCTCTATGAATCATTAAAAGTCATAATACTTAACCTCACCACATGCAGGTCAACAAACTTAACTTGCTCTCCAGAGAACAATTTATAATTTTCAAGTGCAATGACTTGAAATTTTATAGCTTAGTTGTCTCTTTAAACCAAGTTTTTAGGATCTCCAGTCATCATCAATTAGGTTACACCTATATCATTCTTCTTTGTGGATTTTAATCCAATTCCATCTAGCAATATGGTCATTTGATCGCAGTTTAACCATTTGGTCAGTGGATCTGCTAGATTATCTAATGACTTCACATAGTCAATTGAGATAACCCTACTTGAGATCATATATCTTATGATATTATGTCTCCAATGGATGTGTCAAGACTTACCATTATACATCACATTTAGTGTCTTTTCAATAGTAGTTTGGCTATTATAATGAATCATCACTGTAGACACTGACTTACTCCGACATGAAATATCTTTACTAGCTTTATCTAGAGTAATAAACTCAGATTCTGTGGTGGATAAAGCTATACACGTTTATTTTGTTGATTTCCATGACACTACTCTACCTTCAATAGTGAATACAAATCCACTCGTAAAGAATTAGTCTTTTCTATTTGATATCTAATTCGCATCACAGTACCCTTCAAGTACATGAGAAAACCTCGTATAGTACAACCCTAAGTTAAGAGTATCTAGTATCTCTTAAGTATCTCAGAACTCGTTCCAGAGCTTTCCAATGTTCATTTCTTGGATTGCTCGTGAGCCTACTCAGCTTATTCACAACGCATGGAAGATCATGATGTGTATAATTTGTGATGTACATCAATTTTCTAATGATCATTGCATACTCATCTTGAGCCACAGACTCTCCACTATTTTTGCTCAAGTGCACATTGAGTTCCAAAGAGGTGCTGATGAACCATCAAAAGCATTGAATTTCTTAAGCACTTTCTCAATATAATGAGATTGTGATAAGATAATTACTTCAGATGTCTTTATGATTGTGATTCTGAAATTGCACACCCATGTGAGAAGTATCTATCTGCACAACATTCATAGTAAAGATACTGAACGTTTAAAAGATGTTCACAATAAACTTCAAGAATATTATTGTGAACGTTAAGACGATTGCAAAAAAGAAAGAACACGGAGATTTAGTAACCTTGTTCGATCAATCGATCTACGTCAGGGGGACTTGTCAAGTATGTGGAAAATAATTCACTACTCTGGTGTCACATTTAATGAGGAATTTACACGCAGCTAACCTCCCATCACTCGCTACACGCAATTGAATTGAATTGTGAGATCCCCTCACAACCTAGATGTCTAACCTATCTAGTTCCTACAGGAAATCTCTCCCGATACTCCTTTTAATAGTGTATGAACAAGTGTCTTTCAATACACGATGACTAGAACATTAATCTCTAGTCTAAGACACAACTGTAACTAAGTGGCTCAAAACAGTTAGAGCTCTTAAACAATACTTGTGCAGTGCTTCTGTTCGGTGTGTTTTCTGCACTTCAACATGTCTGTATCCCATGATATTTATATATGAATAGAGATAGCCTAAACATGAGAACAAATATCCTAATTTGATTCGAAAATAAGCAAGGAAACTTCTCTTGTTTAGAATCAAGATCAAACTCGAACCATGTTAGGTTTTCTTCTAATAATAGAACTCTGCCTTTGACTTCAGTCTTGAACTCTTCTGTTGAATATGGCAGCTTCTGGATAGATCTCTGAATCTTCTCTTGGCTGTAAACCTTGAACAACTCCATTGATCTTGAAAGAATAATCTAGACAAAGAATGTCTATGTAAATGTTCAGGAACGTTACAATGAATATTGTTGATCTTTGAGTTTTCTTCAATGTAGACGTACATGTACTTTGCAATGTACATTGTTGATCTTAAATCTTTACTTCAGGTAGCACATGAGAATCTTTTTTATGTTCACAGGCTGACTTCAGGCTATCACTCAAGCTAGCTAGCAGTACTCAGCATGTTGAACAATCTTTGTTGTGGCATAATGCACAACAGTCTTCTTTTCAGCTCAAATCCAAACTTCTTGCTTTGAGTTGTTTTCAGGAAGTTCAAATCACATTCACGTATGAATGTTGTCCAGAACAGTAGTAATGTACTTGGAAAAACCAAATACTGAAGTGATTTATGAATTGCCATAAAGATGACTGACAATCAATCACTTATAACAAGAGTAATGTAGAGCTCTCAAGCATAGTGCAGTGACTTATAACAAGAGTAATGTAGAGCTCTTGATAAACAAGCATAGTGCAGTGACACCATTGAATCAATCTGAACCAACTTTAATGATTGGTGTTTGTTAGGAAAAACTATCAAGGAAACCCTATAATAGTGGTTTTGATGAAATGTCAAAACATGTAGAAATCTCTATGAAAAACTGCAGGAGTTCCAAACTGGAGAAAGTAAACTGACCAAGAAGAAACTCCAAAAATAGCTCCGCTAAAGCAAGAAGTTAACCTGCTTTGGAGCATGGTCAACCCAGCTAAAGAGATGTTTTAGCCAGTCAGAGAACAACCCAACTAAGGTTTAAAGCTCATCTTGAATCAAACTGACAGGAAAGTCAGTAAAGCTGATTGAAGAAACTGACATCATGACAGTTTAACTGAAGACTGGAAGCATCAAACTGATGGCCAAAAATCAAATATCAGCTGACAAGAAGACAAGTCAACTGATAATGGGCAGAACTAGGGTCAGCTAGCTCAAAGTTCGAACATGAGACAAACTGCTGACCAAGTTCAAAATAAGACCAGTCAAGCTGACAAACTGTTCATCAGTTTGTGAACAGTTAAACTAGTAAACAAGCTCGATATAGGACCAATCGAACTAACTAACCAACCAAACAGTTATGATCAGTTGAACTGACAAAAGAGCATAGAAGATCAGCCAACTGAAGCCACAGCCGAACCAAGCAGCTGGAGAACTGCAAACCGGACCAAACCACAACTGAAAGATGAGCAGCTGGAGAACTGTCAACTGGAGTCCTGAACTGGAAACCAGACAACTGATGAGTCTACCAAACTGAAGCTTCCCGCATTTAATGCTCAACCAAAAATCTTGATATTAATGAAGAAGATCTTGGAGTAAATGCTCTGCAGAGATTGAATGGCTGAGCAATGACTAATTCAAAAAGGCTTCAACGACAATAAGAATCAACTACCGTCACTAGTTTAGCCGAATTAATAATCGGTGGAACCCAACGGTCACATTATCACTCTTCTATATAAGAAGAGTGAATCTCATTTGATTTAAGACTTTTCGCACATACTACTTTCTATTCTTAGAATACTGAGCTTTCTTCTCTCCTTCTCACAGCTCAAGATCAAACACTTATATAAAGCAGCGAAAGTCCAACTGAGAAGAAGATCTTAAAGAGTCAATCAACTAGCTGTTGAAGAGTTCCAGCAAGAGCAAGCTTCTCAGTTCACGAAAGACAACGATCAACCACTCAGCTCAACTCAATGAGCAATACAGTTGATACTAGTTTCAAGACTGTATTCTTGAAGATTGAGAGAGATCTAAAATCTCATAAAGATGGGCAATAGCACCTTATCTCTCCAGTCAGCAATTGGAGATCGCAAGTGTGAGCTGTCGACCTATCGGCTGAGGAGACCGCGGATTGTTGGAACTGTAGTTTTTGGGACAACACTAGTTAAAAAGGAAACCGTGACTCGTAAAGTTGTTGTCAACCAGGTTCAACAATTATCTTCACTGTGTAATTGTAATAAAGGAACTTTACCATTACCTAGTGGATTGTCCTTCTCAGTAAGGAAGAGAGGACGTAGAAGTTTAAGCTTCAAACCTCTATAAACTGCTTGTGTGATATACTTATCGCTCTTTGCCTGCATATCTTAAACTGCACACTTCACTCACACAAGCTGCACATTTGCGTCAACTAATTGTGTGCACTGATAAGTTTTTACTCGCGAGTCAAGGGCTCTATCTATTCCGCATTAAAGTTAAAAATTTTTAAGTTAGTTTATTCACCCCTCTCTAAACTAACTGCGACTTGCCCGGACCAACAAGTGGTATCAGAGCGGTTGATTCTAAGGATCAGCCATTTTGTAGATCAACTGAATCAGATCTACTTATCTGTGTTAATCTTCCAGCTATGGGAAACCATAAGCTACCTTTTTTTTAGTTGAGAACTACGATAACCGGAGTAGGAGAATGAAAGCTCATCTATGCTCAATACATGAGAATATGTGAGAAGTGATAGAAAATGGTTCAATCACTATCATGATAGATAATGAAGCCCACATAGTTAATGTTAATCAACCAGCAAAGATCCCGAAGCCAACTCATCTTCTCACAAGCGAAGAAAAGAAGTTGAAGAATCTAGAGTTAATTGCACAAGCTACACTATTTCAAACTCTAGATGAGGATTGAATGAAGGATACAAAGAACTGCCAAACTACCAAGGAAATATGGGACTTACTAGCAGATTTGTGCAAGGAATTCAAAGCGATCAAAGGAAATAAGCTCCAATTGACGGTCGACAGATACAAGTCCTTCAAGATACAACCAAAAATACCATCTCAAGCCTTGAAATAAGATTTTTAGGTATTATTAGTGAGATGAACAATCTGGGAAGAAATTATCCCAACTCTGAGATGAATTCCAAAATTCTAGATAATCTCATAGAAGAATGGGAAATGAAGGTGATTGCTACCAAGCAATCAAGAAACCTTAACAGCATCACACCCAAAGAACTCTTTGGCTCTCTCAAGGCTTATGAGTATAGTCTAAATCGAAAAAAAAAGCATCCACATCATCAGCTCAGGACGCAGCCTTCTATGGAGAAAAGAATTGATTTAGAGAAGCTCGTGGAAGAAATACCTTCCGACCAAGAAGCTCACCAGCCAAAGAAAATCCAGAAGGATCAGCAACTGATCGAAGACGTGAAGCAACCAAAAAGAAGGAAATTCTGACTGAAGATATCAATGATCAAATCCAGTCAGTAATAAAGTTGCTTGAAAGGCTAAAGAAAATCAGGGACCAGCAGTCAGTTTCACCTCAAACTGATGAAGTCCCTAAAGGTGAAAGGAATCAGCTAGCTGAACGATCAGCTGAACAGTCCAGGGTAGCCAGCCGAAGCATTAGTGAATGTTATCACTGCCACAAATAAGGACACTACAGATATGAGTGTCCAGAGCTCCCTGAAGATAAGAAGGCCAGAGTAAAGAGAAGCTTTTTCAAAAGAAAAGCAACGATGGTCAACTCGGAGAATATCATATTGGATGATTCAGACTATCCATCTGGGATCGACTCAGACGGCTACAGCTCAGACGATGAGGCACTATTCTATCTCATGGCAGACAATAAAGAAGAGGTTAGCACTTCTGATTCTCTAACCTCATTCTATCATATTTATGAAGCTTCTATATCTAGCAATGAACTGAATGGACACCTAAAAATGATAGAAGAAAAGTTAGCTTTTATATCCAGTCTGCATGTTGAATTAAAGGAAGAAAATGATGGACTAAGGGATAAGGTTAGAAGACTGAGCATTGATCATGAAAGAATGAAATCCCTTGAAGCTCAGTCATTAGAATTTGAAAAATTAAAGCTAAGAAATGTTGAATTGGAAGCTGAGAATTGTAAGCTTAAGAAAGAGATTCTTGAGAAAGAAAAAGTATCTCTTAATTTCAAGAAAGGATCTCAAACTCTAGATGAAATATTGGGTCATCAAAGAGTTGAGTGAGGCAGTCCAGGGCTAGGGTACAACAAGTTCACTGCCGCAGAAAAGGGTAAGGCAGTTGCCCAAAGCAGCGATAAAGGGATTCTAAAAGGATTCATCAGACCAGCTGAAATATCTCCAGCTGAGATAACAAAAGGTAAAGGAATCCTGAGAACTCCTCCAATCCAGCCCAGGCAACTCAGCCAATCCTTTCAGCCAAGACCACCAGCTCAAAAGAAACCTACCCAAAAGCCAAGACCATCAGTTCGATCAAAACCCTCAGCTCATCTAAGGCCAACCTTTCAAAAAAGGCCACCAATTCATGCCAGGTCATCAGTTCAAATGAGACCTGCAAATCCCCCAAGGCCAACCTATCAACAAAGGCCACCTGTAAATCTAGCTGGGAAATCTTATAACCCCAGAAGAAAAAATCAACCCAAATCATTTCATCATCATAAGCCTGGTCAAAGCTCTCATGGAAGAAGAGTTGAAAGCTTATTTGTATCCCAATATGATGAATACTTGAATTACAGAGATGATCCAAGGTATTATCTAAGCAGGAGCAACACCAGAGTTGTGAAGAGCATAAGGAACTGGCCAGAGCAAAGAGCTCCAAAAGCTCAAAATGAAAGAATATTGGTTGAAGTGTTTTATTCTAACGTACATCGCAGGTACCGATTAACGGACTCAACTCAAAGGAGAAGAGTTAACAAAAGTCCAAGGTTGATCAAAAGATCTAGATTAGAGGGATCATTGACTTATGAAAAACCAAAAGTTTGGAAAATATGGATCCCCAAATATTTAATTAACCATCCAAGACCCGATATTATATGGGGACCTAAAAACTAATCCTTATTTTGCAGGAAAAGAGCATCCTATCTAAGAAAAAGGCCAAAGATATTTGGTATCTAGATAACGGGTGCTCCAAACACATGACAGGAGACAAAAGGGATCTCGAAGGATACAAGGAAGTTAAAGGGCCATTAGTCACATTCAGAGACAACTCCAGATTCTGAATCATTAGAGAAAGGTTCGTGGTTAAAAGAAAGGTGGTAGTCAATGGAGTCTCCCATGTAGAAGGACTGAAGCATAAATTGCTCAGCATCAGCCAGCTATGTGACAATGGATACATAGTTGATTTCAATTGAAGCTTATGTGACATACGAGAAAAATCAACTAGAGCAATCTCCTAACTGGCCAAGATGACTGAATCAGTCAAGGAAGAATCATCTGACTCGGAGTATAACATTCCCATCAGTCAGAGATTGATGCCATCAAATAAAAGAGATGAAAGTAAGAGACAGGCTGAGACAAGAGATAACCTCGTATTTTGCATGTGTTTTGAGGTTCATTTGAGTGGTATTTGATGGGCATTGCATGCATGAAGTGATAAGTTTTGCATATTTTTCTATATTTTGTGCAATGTCATGTGTTTGTTCATTGTGAAGAGATTTAATGCCATTTTTTGTGTGAACTTCAAATGAGCTTGAGAAGACCTTAAAAAGATAGAAAATCAAGTTAGGAATGCATTTAAAAAAGAATCGGGTCAATCGGATGAGAAACGAGTGAGAACGAAGTAAAACAGTGAAAGCCTGTCGGACTGCCATGTGGACCCACGACCAGTCAGATTATTCGTGACCGGGGTCGCGAATTTTTTTCTTCAGATCCCCTTCTCTGTCGCAAGTGTGCAGAAAATTACCCGAGATGGACCCGTGACTGACCCAATCGCGGGTGGGGTCGCAAATCGTGCCCTGGAAATCCGATTTTTATTTTTTTTGCCAGTTTTCTTTCCTTTTTCGACTAGGATACTTTCTACACTATATATATCTTCTCAAGAACGAAAATTAAACATCAACAAACCCTACGATAACATCAAAAAACCACAACACACATCATATTCCTCTCCTAAAGATAGAGATTGAAGAGCAAGAGAACAACAAGTTGAAGATCAAGATCAAGATTCATCCTCCGAGTTTTATCTTATTTTTTATTCCAAACAATGTTTTCTCTTGGATTGTTATTAGCTATTTATTTAATTATGAGTAGCTAATTCTCTACTATTCTAGGGTTTGATAGTAGTTGATTTTGAAATATGATGTATATTTAATTATATGATTTTGATTCTTCTTTTATTCTTTATGTTCTTAGTCTTGTTTGCTTGATTGATTGATCACCATGAAAGCATGATTTGTTGTGTTAATTCATAAATCAAGAGAGGAGTTTTAACACTTGAACACAAGAATACAGAGCACATTAATTAATAACAATCGGGAGATTTAAGGTCAGTTATGAGGACCATAAATACTTTGAGCTTTTAGGAGTTGCATAATAGTAATTGAATGGACTAATTAATTCTAGCATGTAATCTATGGTTTAAGCACTTCGAGAGAAGGTTTGAATTAAATAAGTGATTGTCCTAATAAAAGTCGAATTGTGAATAAATTATATAATTGAATTGACATTGTATGGATAAATCAATGAAATCAAAACCCTAGAATATTTCCCTTTAAATTTAGACCCGAGTCCCATCCGTTCATCTTTTATTTACTTTATTTAATTTCTTGTTTAATTAGTTAATTAAATCGAAATCTTTTAATATGTTGCGTAAATAGTCTTAGGAAGTTGACGTTGCAATACTCACGCATAAGTTAATCATTAGTCTCTGTGGAATAGGACATTGCTCATCATCGTACACAGCTACACCATGCACTTGCGGGTAGTCAATATTTTGTCGATCAACAATCGCAGCTGAAACAAGAGCTACAATACCAGTTCAGTCGGAGCCTGCTGGAAAGAAAGCTCAAGGAAGCTTAGTTGGAGCTAAATTATCAGCTCAACTGAAGACCTCTGCAAAGAGACCTGTAACACGGGTCAAAAAGGAAGCAGAAGAAGCAGCTGAACTGAAGAAATCCAAGACACAAGCAGAAAAAGGAACAACAGCTCCACATAAAGCTTTAACTGGCGCCACCCAGTTCGAAGGACAGCCAAGCAGCTCAGCAGTACAGTTCACAAGCTATCACGGAAAGATGATTCAAGACCTACAACAACAGGTAAAAGTGCTCAGTGAGCTTGTCAAAAAGCTGCAGACTCAAACTGGATTCCAGCCAGCTGAAACCGATTCATCAAAAGGCAAGGAAGAAGAAGGCAACATTGGAGAACTAGTTGCAAAAAGAAGAAAAACTGAACACAAGAAAGACTAAGAGTCTGATCAAGAGCAGCTAATTAGTTACTCTAAGTTAAATTCTTGTAATTCAGTTTGTTCAATATTTCTTCTATTAAATAAAATGGTTTATTTTATTCCCAAAATAAATGTCAAGTCAGCATTTATTTTGAATTTTTCTGACCGTTGGAAAACAATGACACGTCTTATCGTCATTAAATAACCAACGACTAAAAACAAAAAGACAAGGGGTCATTATTTCACTCAACCAACGTATTTATGAGTCTCCTTCCTCATTCATAAAAACCCCTTAGCTCTTAGCCTCCTAGAAATACTCATTACCTACTTACCTCAAAAGTATTTTTCTCTATTTCTCTTCAGAACCTTGAATTCTCTCTAATTCAACCAACCTCAAAGATGGAAGAATTATCTAGCTCTCTAAACTCCTTCAAAAAGCAAATGCTGAGAGACAAATTCCTGGAAAGGGAAAAATTCTAATTGATTTTCAAAGATATGAAGAATCCAACCCTTCCGGTGAATCTTTACAAGACATGAATCCTTCACTACCTGGAAACTCCACCAAGATTCTTCAGACAAGACTTGGTTACTGAGTTTTTACTAAAGGAAAGAGTAACTGCAGATGGTCAGAGCATATCATCAGTGATTCGAGGACAACCAATCCAAATCACTGAAACAAAAGTTGCAGAGATCTTTCAATTTCTGAGAAAAGGGTCAAATGTTCAAGATCTGAAGAAATCTATAGAGTTATACTGGAAAGAATGGAAAGCTCCCACCTGCAAGAAGCAATTCAGTTTTACAACAACTAAAACTAATCTGAAGCCCGAGTATGGAGTTTTACTCGATATCACGAACAAGATGATGTTCGAAACAATAGGAAGCTTGAGTCAACTCACTCAAGAGAGATACAAGGTAATGATTCACCTTGCTGAAGGACAACAAACAAACTGGGCAGAGTTTGTTTTCTCTCAACTCAAGCATCAAGTCATCAAAGCTTCTAACTCAAGGAAAACTTGAAAATTTGAGTCCAAAGTAGGACTTGTTCTAAGATTGAGCAAGCTACTTGAAGATGTGCTGAAGCTACCAAATGACGATGCCCTACCAGTCCTGATCTCTGACTAGATTCCCAAGAAAAAAAGTGTTTACCTTTAATCACTCAAGAAGAAAAGGAGATCAAAGGCGAAGGCAATTAATACTACATCGAGCACCTCAACTGCAAATGTCATTCCATCTCCTAACTCCAAGAACAGGTCATCAGTTGATTTCAAGGTTTACTCTGATCCAGATTAGCTCATTTCATTTATTGGAATTCCTCATCCAAACTATGTAGCTGATTACTTCAGAGGCACTTGTCCTCCACTTCAGCTAATTGAGGAGAATATTCGCACATTCTATAGTAGCAAATATGCAGTCAAGAGTGCACAAAAGGAAGTGACAAATCTTTTTCTCACTCACTTCAGTTTTGTTGTAAAGAAAAACCATAAGTTGTTCAAATAACTTCATCGGTACTTCTATTAGTTCAACTGGAGACACTCTATGTCAATCCAGCCTCACTTCCTACTAACTGCCTTTCCTGGCATGAGTTTTTGGTAGTGTGAAGAAACTTGGAGTATCAAATGGATAAGAGCCTGAAATCCATTTCTTCCAACCATTGTGCAAGTCCAGCACATTATGAACCAACGGCTTGACAATAAAATTCTAGTTAATGCAATGCTAGCTGATGGATAAGCCAACTTGAGATTTCAAGAAATTGCGAATGTAAATCAATCAGTCAACTGCTCAACTGGAGCTCACTGCAGAAGACTGAACTTTGACAATCAGTCAATAGAGCCATTCTGTCAAGTTGACACTGCAACTGAAAGGATAGATCTAGATCTATCACATACTCAAGTTGTAGTATCTCAAAGGAGTCAAAAACAAGCTAATGAAGGAAACAGGGATGATGAAGCCACTGCCACATCACCGAACCTTCTATCTAAAAGCTATGTTACTCCTCTCATTAAGTCAAGCTTTCAGACAGCTCAGTTCAGATCACCCAGCAAAGTAACTTCACAGTTCATCAACTTAAAGTTGAAAAGCTCATCAGTTGCACTTCAGCAACTCCAGCAAACTGTGAAAACTGCTAGGACTGCACAACCGAAGAACACAACTGGCTAGTTTCAAAGAGAAAGAGATCAAATTGCTCAAGAGGAAGCAGTGAAGCTAGTCCAGTTTAGCCACTCAAGAAGAGGAAACTGACTCCAACTAACAACTGATGAAATTTAGTTCAGTTGACACATCAGTTAGTTCGATGCAGAAACTGGAGAAGAGATTGAACTGCTCAACAACTACCGTACCAGTTCAATCTAATCAATTAGTTGGCAGTATCACAACTGATTCAGGACAAGCTTTTTCTATCTCACTGTTCATAAAGCTTATTTTTGAATAATTACCATTGAGACCATTAAATTCTCAATCTCACATCCAACGGTCTCAATTTCAAAATGGGTTCATTGTTCATCTAGTTGCCATAAATGTCTCTATGCTAAGTATTAAATTAGCAACTACAAAAGTAGAAATAAGAGACGAACATCTGAGGGATATAAATAGCAAATCTGCAGAAAAATATTTTGCTATTTATGGCAACTACCCATGTTTGAAATCCATTAGCTCTCAGCCGCTTGATCAAAAGTAACAAAACAAGTGGACGGCTAAGATGCATGCATCATTTACTCAGTTGATTGCCCATCAAATAAACTAGCTAATCAGCTAGAGAGTAATCAACTGCTGCCTTTCACAACTGAAAGAGAAGCGGTAGAACTAAGAGACCAATGCCAATGTTACAGCCGCTCATGGAAGCTAATGGCTCCGACAAAGGGAAACAGCCATTACTCGACAACATCTATACTCAAAGAAAGCAGTCCGCGACTGAGAGTGATCCACTCACTCATATGAGTGCTCAGTCGACTACCAGAGCAATCTCAAAGCAACCATCTTCAGTCCGAAAGGACTTCGTTAAAGACAATTTCTTCAACTCTCTAGACCATCAGCTGAAAAACTGCTTCGGTCTTATTGAGAAGTTTAACCCCTCTCTCTATGAGCAACTTCAAAAATATCTCCAATACCATTTATGGAGATTTCAGGTAGACGATCTCACTATACTACACATGGCTGAAACAAAAGGCGCAGCCTTCTGGATAAACGAGGGCTACTGGAGCAAAGCTTGGATGAACCATTCATTCAGCATGCCGCCTACACTCGAAGAGATCATAGATTATGTGATTCGAAGAATGCAGTGCTTAATTCCAGCTGAGGCACCTCTACCTACCTATGAGCCAACTCACTCCTCATCCACACCCATGCCTGAAGATATGTTGTTCTCTTCAGAAGAAGAACTTCTCAACAACTTGGCATCCATCCCCTTTGAGTATCAAGATCCTTCTTCTCTACCTGATCTTGTTAACTTGATGCCAACTGAAGAGGCTTATGCATGGTTGACTTCACCAACGCTTGACCCTCCAGTCCTCCCCATCTTTGACAACACTTTGGCAACAACATTTTCTGTTTTGCCACACTTGTCAATACCATCATACGAGCACCAATAGCTAACCCTTTTGGACGATGCCAAAAAGGGGAAAGAGATATATGATGATGGAAATCTAACTCTTTGGGAGCAGATCCAAAGAGAGGCACAACTTCAGGGAAAAGCTGGCCTTGAGGAGGAAGTAGGAAAGCTTCACGGGGAAGCTAACTTTCAGGAGGAAGCACAGCTTGGAAGTCAAGCTTGGGGCATTCACTACATTCCCGGTGTGAGGGAGAGAGAAGAGTTAAGCAAAAGAAGAAGGAACTGAAGGAGCTGAAGGAACTGAGTAAAGAAAGAAGTCAAAAATATCAAGAGTTGATATTTTTTTCTCTCCCTATTAATTTTCCTTCTCTGAGTTTATGCTTCACATCTCATGCTTATGATTGTCTCTCTTTATACTTTGATATCATAAGTTGATTACTTGCTCTGATATCATGATTAGCCTACTGATATCATGCTTTGCTCTGATATAATGCATTGAGAATTCTCTTGATTTCTAACACTGTTGGCAGTTTGTATTTGATGTTGGAAAGGGAGAAGAAAACTAGACAAGATTTAGTTTTACTGAGATTTATCAATAGTTGGTGATTTTTAGGAGATGATTGAGAGTAGCTAAATTAAGAATTTTATAGGATAAATCACTTAACCATATTTTGCCTACCTGTCCAAAGAGTCGACGTTACAACCAATATAATTCCTAGTTAATTTCTAGTTCAAGTTTACATTTTTAATAGTGGAGAGATAAATGATTTGCAAGCTTATGTTGGATTGCTGTTGATGAATGGTATTTTTGCACAATATTTTGAGGTTTAAATGAAGTAATTTGAAGAGTTAGATGTGTGCGTTAACCCAATTTGAGCTTTTAACCTCCTGGTTTGAAAGTTTTGTTTCTTGTTTGAGTTTTACAAGAAATGGAGGATAAATTACTGCATTTGAGGGATTTAAGATAATGCAAAGATAGAGAATCGAATAAGGAGTGTGCTGCAAGTTGAATTAGGTCAATCAGCCAAGAAACGAGCGAGAACAAAGCGAAATCGTGGAAGCTGCCGGAGACGTTTTCCAAGCGTGACCTACTTAGGTCGCGTTTCAGGCTTCATCCAGGCACGACCCATAAACAACACGGCCTTCTCGGGTCATGTTTCAGGCCTCTTCTAGGCACGACCCAAAGCGCGACCTCCTCCCGATCGCTCCCCAGAACACTGAAAAGTGCGACCCATTTCCCGCATTGTAGAGCCTTCTAGACCTCAATTTTCTTCATCTGGAACGTGATCAAGAAGCGGGACCTCCTCCTGGTCGCGTCCTGAACACTGATTTTCTACTTTTTGTTCATTTTTGTCCCATCTTCATTTTCCATTTCTTCCCCCACTATATATACCCCTCTATGGATGAAAAAAGAAGGGGAACCCTCACAACTCAAGCCTCCATTTTCCCCCAAAACTCTCCCAACACAAAATCCCCTTCTCTCATCTCCCATTTTCAAAACCTCATCCATCAAACCCTCACCCTAGCTAGGATCTCCACCTAGTTAAGGTGAATAAGGAGCAAAGGCTTAAAGATGGAGCAAAGATGGGATGAGATGGAGCAAGAAAGGAGTCAAGACCCAACTTCCAGGTTGTATCAAGTTTCTTTTCTTATTTTTATCTTTATTTGCTTTGAGATGATTTAGTCCTTGCATTTATATGATGTTAAGCTAGATTATTTTGTATTTTGGGATTGAGATTATTTGGGTATTTATGTATTTCTATTTCTATTGATTGTTTATGGTCCTATTTCACTTCTTGTGGTTATGCTATGTATGGGTGTTGATTAATTGATCACTAATTTACACGATTTTATCTATTGATTCAAAATTTGAGAGATGAGTCTCAACAGATGAACCCTAGGCACAAGATACCTTTGTCAATAAATTCGAGAGAATTGAGGCTTAGTGTGAGGGCTTGAAATCTTAGGAACTTTTGGTAAGTACATGTGTAGGATTCGATCGGAGATGATGAACCTAGTGTTTGCCCTGCAACTTGAGTATCTCGAAAGAGAGCTTAGGATGCATTAGAGATTGCCCTAGTAAAATTCAACGCCACAAATAGACTTTCAATAGGATCTTAGCACTAAGTACCCGAAGAAATCAATCTTGAGAGTACATCTACCTTCTTGTCCCATTTTCCATTTATTTATTGTTTTCATTAGTTTAGATTAGTTAGCTTTCCATTTTTCTTGTCGTCTAGATAACAATTGGAATTCGATGCTATAGTACACACAATTATTTCTAATTTAGTCTTTGTGGATACGACACTTGTTCACTACTATCTACACAGCCCCATCCTCTTGCGGGTTGTGCTAAAAAAATAGCCGATCAGCTGTATTTTCTAATTTTGAGAGTTACACCTTATACACTTGAGTGTGTAGTGAAATTTTCATATTTATCTTTCGAGAGGTTTGTAATTCTAATGAAAAATTTTGATTAATGTGCTATTAGTTTTATCTGTCTAATCTTTTCATGTTCAATTTAGTGCATCTGAGGGAAATATGAGGTAAGTACTTTGATCATCACTTTATATCTTTCCTTTTTCTGTTCTTTTTCGTTGCTTAGGACTAGCAATAGTTTATTTGAGGGTTTGGCAGTTGTGTATTTTACACAAATTTTGGATATGAATTGATGATGTTTATTATATGAAGTTGTGTATTTTATGTAGCTTTTGTGTTTATATTGTGATCATTTGGAGTTTTTGATGTGTTTGCTAGTTTTGCAGTAATAATTGTGAATTCTTACATATTTGAAGCAAAACAGTTAAATACGAGCAAGATGAGTTAAATAAGGATTTAATTAGGCTTTTGGGCTTACTTAAACACACAATTAAAGCCTAATGGACTGGATTAAGTGATCAAAACCTAAAAAAATCTGAAGCCCAGTGCAAAATCATAAAGGCCTGGGTCGACCCAACCGAGCTCACATGGGTCGACCGTGTGTAAAAATAGGCCTCTGAGTCGACCTAATCACATCGATCGACCCATGTATGCGAGTCGACCTAAATTGAAGCCGCGTGACAGCTACGGTCAACGAAGAGGAACGATCACCGTAGCTCGAGGGAGTTGAAATATCCTTAGTTATATTTAGAAAAGAACACAATTATGCAAAGGATCATGTCAATCACATATTATGATCCCGTCAATTACGACACAAATTAAATATCATTTATTACTCTCCCTTGTAAGAGATCGTATAAATACAGCCTTAACGACACTTTAGTGGGGGGAAGAAAAAAGACCCTACTTTTCTGTTTTGCTTTCATTCTATGCTGATGGTACTATTTTTCGGTTCATTTACTGTTCTTTTATCATCTCCGGCTACCATCGCCTTAGTTTATCCGGCTCCGATCTATCGTTGTAGAAATTACCCCTACAATTTAGCGCCCACCATGGGGCCGGATTTAAGACTTTAGGCAATTTCATACGACGTTCACCGGAACAATGGCTGGATCACGATACTCCAGGCTGGACCTGAATCTGAAGGATACCGGCAACTGTCGCGACACCCCTCTGGAGTCAGATCTCCGCAGCAAGTTGCGGTCACGAACATTGCACGGGAAAAATCATACCACGTCAGAAGACGACGAGATCTTCTTCTAACTGACCAGACAGATCCAGATACAGACCGAGCAAATGGCTAAGCAGAACGAGCAGATGACCAAGTTCGATGAGCAAATGAGCGTTTTGCAGAAGCACAACCAAGAGCTTCAAGCCAGAATCGATAAGCAGGAGGCTCTCCATCCCCGGAACGCACGTCAGGACGTGAATGAAGATGTCAGATCTGGCATCGGGATTAGACACGGAACAGGCTATCAGGGGCCAAATTCTATCCCTTTCATTCCGGCTAAAAAATTATCATTTACTGAAACCCCTGTTATTAATGTTGCAGGAACTAGCCAACCGAAAAATGGGTCGTTCTCTACCGAGATGGCCGATCGACCCCCGCCAGGATTCGACCCAATCAATGAGCTCAGGGTAGAGCTCAAATCGGATCTAGACTCCCGATTGTCTAAGATTCAAGAAGCCATATCCAAAATCCCAGGAGTCACCCCCGACATACAAAAAGTCGACCGTAACAGTTATGCCGACTCACCGTTCGCGAACCGGATAAACCAGGTGGCTCTACCTCCCCATTACGCTCCTCCAACCATGAGGCTGTACGACGGATCTACCGATCCGGATGAACATATCGCTCACTACAAACAGAAGATCCATTCGGCATCAACCAACCCGGATGACCTCGAAATTTGCATGTGCAGGAGCTTCGGCTTGACGCTAGAAGGAGCAGCTCTAACATGGTTCACTCGCCTCCCAGTTGCCTCCATCGACAACTTTGCCGAGCTCAACAACAAATTCGTACAACATTTTGCCAGCAGCAGGAGATTAGCAGAGAGGTCGAACGACCTATATTCGATCGAACAGGGCCGGGGAGAAACATTACGCAGCTATGTAGGATGCTTCAACAAGGAGAAAATCTTGATCACAGGCTGCAATGTCGACACAGCCATCACTGCTTTCAGAAAAGGTCTATTGAAGAACGGAGACCTATACAGAACATTGACTATGTTCCCGTGCCAGACCTTTGAAGATGTCGTAAATAAGGCCCATGCACAAATTAAATGGGAGAACGATCAAGCACATCTCGCCTCCCGATCAGCTAAAAATGACAGGTCAGATGCTCGTCCAGGACCGTACCGCCCGAGGGATGATAGGGATCGATTTGCCACTCCGTACAGCAGAATCAACCGACCCAGAAGATACGAGCAACGCCCACTTCCTGAGTACAGCTTGAACATCGAGCCAACGGAGGTCATTGAAGTTTTGATGAAGCTCGGAAGTAAGGTTCAGTGGCCACCTAAAATGAGAGCTCCAGACGTACAAAGAGATCGACGGTTGTACTGCGAGTTCCATAGCGACCATGGCCACACAACTGACAATTGTGTTGCCTTGAGGCTGGAGGTGATCGAGCTACTCAAAAGAGGATATTTGATAAAATTCCTTACCAGCAAGGGACAAGAGAATTGGGCCAAACATGACGAAGCTCAGGCAGAGAAGGATTCAAAGCCGGTGGATCCTACCCAAATCCAACGTACGGTGGGTTGCATTACTGGAGGCTCTGAAGTTAGTAGAATCTCCAGGAACGCAGCCAAGAAACATTGCCGAGAGCTCCGACCAGACACAGCCGTGCCGAGGAGGCTTACGCCACTTCCTCCTGTTGACATAAATTTCTCAAGCGAGGAGGCCTCCACCCTCGCCCATCCTCACCACGATGCTCTCATTATCTCAATCCTTATTGCTAATTGTCTTGTTCGTCGTTCTTTAATTGATAATGGTAGCTCTGCTAACGTGATCTTCTTGTCAACTGTCAGGAACATGGAAATTAGTGAGGATGACATTGTGAAAAGGTGCACCACTCTAGTTGGCTTCAGCGGAGAATCAAAGTCTTCGGTGGGCGAAATCACACTACCAGTTTACATCGAAGGAATAAACAAGCAAACTAAGTTTACCGTGATTGACGCACCTTCAGCGTACAACGTGATCCTTGGCCGTCCCTGGCTTCATGATCTCCAAGCTGTGCCATCCACCTTCCACCAGATGCTCAAATTCTCAACTTCTTGGGTAATTAGGACCGTTAAGGGTGATCAGACTAGTTCCAGGGAGTGTTATAGATCGAGCTTGCCAGGAAAATCAAGGGGAAGAAAAAAGACCCTACTTTTCTATTTTGCTTTCATTCTATGCTGATGGTACTATTTTTCGGTTCATTTACTGTTTTTTAATCATCTCCGGCTACCATCGCCTTAGTCTATCCGACTTCGATCTATCATTGTAGAAATTACCCCCTACAATCCCCCAGCCAACTCAGCGGTGAGTTGGATCACCGAACTCATGGTAGGATTCACTTCCTTCCAAGCTCCATACTCCAACAATAGTCGAGGACTCCCGCGCCCACGATCGATCTCTGCACGGTCGATTTAGTCGGACTCTCATCCGCCACAGCCGACCCCCTTCTCTGCCACGATATATAGCAAAATTTTCCTTAAATAAATATATATCATAGTTTTTCTTAGTAAATTTATGATCGACCCGCGCGTCGGTCAATAAATTAAACAAGAACGGATTACGAATTCGTCCCATTCCGATCGACCCACGAGTACTGATCGATGAATCTAAACACGAATGAGACTATGAGTCCGTCCCCTGGCTTAGCTAACCGAGTTCAATTAAACAAGAACGACCCATGAGATCGTCCAAAGACCCACGCGGTCGATATTAAAGCCATTCGGGCCACTCCACGATTCAAACAAATCGGACCCCTAATGAAATTTTGTCTACCAGTATTATTGCACTTATCACTTGCAGGAACAAGCACAATAAGGAGCTATTGTTGAGGCCAAAAGCTAAATTGAAGCCGCGTGACAGCTATGGTCAACGAAGAGGAGCGATCACCGTAGCTCAAAGGAGTTGAAATATCCTTAGTTATATTTAGAAAAGAACACAATTATACAAAGGATCATGTCAATCACATATTACGATCCTGTCAATTACGACACAAATTAAATATCATTTATTACTCTCCCTTGTAAGAGATGGTATAAATACAGCCTTAACGACACTTTAGTGGGGGGAAGAAAAAAGACCCTACTTTTCTGTTTTGCTTTCATTCTACGCTGATGGTACTATTTTTCAGTTCATTTACTGTTCTTTAATCATCTCCGGCTACCATCGCCTTAGTCTATTCGGCTCCGATCTATCGTTGTAGAAATTACCCCCTACATTGCTCACCTAAGTATTACAATAACTTCGTGCACTTGCGGTTTACTTATTTGTTAATAAATAGCGTGTCAGAATCCCAACTTCCTTTAGGCCTTCAAATATTTCTTAAATTTATCTGCAGCTAATGGGTGGGTATGTCTTCAATAAAAAGAGTCACGATGTAGCCATATTCTGCAACAAATTTAAGAACCAAACAAGCCAAATAATCCACTCTTCTTAAAACTCTACATCTCTTCTTCTTCTTACCATCATTGTTCACATTATCTGGAAGTGAATTTTCCCCCCTCACGATTACACACCAAATACTTCCAAATAATAATACCATCATCAACCTTCTTTTCTGATCCAAGACGAATATCGAAGCCACTTGCTTCAGCATATAAACCGTATAAAAAAATAATTACTTCTTCAAGAGTTGTAAACTTCTGCACAATAAATGGCTTTAAAAATGTATTGCATTTTGGTATATATGACTTCCACACGATCCCATGATTGAATCAACATTAATTCCTGCCATTTAAAAAAATAATATTACCCACTATCATAATCATATAACATTGCTACCATGTCAACATATATATACTATTATATCTTACAACATATGCTAATAAAACATAAAACAATAATAAACAATGGTCAGACGTTGCTATAAACATATACATAATTTGCTATTAACAGTTCCATACTTTGCTAATAGTCATTCATACGGCATTTTGTACTCAAAAGACTACTATTGCGGACCATTGTCTGCAATCAATGTCAACATGTTCGTACCATATAAGGATCCATCGAACAACAAAAGAAACCCATATAACAAACAGATGATGAATTTGCTAAAAATAAATACATAATTTCCTATAAACATATGCATATTTTGCTGACATTCATTCATATGATTTTGGCCAGTTTTTTCTTTACAACTAAAAAACTACAACAATCAAGTACAAAATACATCTATCTTCCATAAGAAACATGATAAGACTATTGTCTGCAATCAATGTCCAACATCTCGGTACCGTATAAGGATCAGTCGAACAACAAAAAAAAAACTCATATAATAAATAGATGTTCATTTGCTAAAAAAAGATACACAATTTGCTAAAACACGGATGCATATTTTTACTAACATTCATTCATACAATTTTGCCCGGTTTTTTCTTTACAACTAAAAAACTACAACAATCAAGTAAAAAATGCATGTATCTTCTATAAGAAACATGATAAGATCATTGTCTGCAATCAATGTCCAACATCTCGGTACCATATAAGGATCACTCAAACAACAAAAGAAGCTCATATAATAAACAGATTAGTCATTTTCTATTAACAGATACATAATTTGCTATGAACAAATGTATATTTTGCAAATATTCATACATATGATTTCGACCAATTCTTCTTAACAAAAAAAAACTACAATAATGAAGTAAAGAATACTTGTATCTTCCATAAGATACACGATAAAATAAGATGTTGAAAATATATGATCGATTCAGAACTTGTGAAAAAAGTCTCCTGCAAATAATGAAACCGGTGCTTCAACGATGATGAACAGACAGATGATAAAACAACCGATGAAGGCGGCGATGAGATACAATGCTTCGAAAAAGTATCTTGCAACCCAATGAAATCGATGCTTCAACAGTGATGAACAAATGGGTGATGAATTAAGATATGAAACAACGATGAGATGCGACACTATGAAAAAAAATCTGAAATAACTGTCCAAAAAAAATAAACTGTATGAATGGTGTGTCGTTTTTCACCAAAAATAAATGTCCCGACACTCAGTCGGTAAGCCCTTACTGTAGAGTACAGCGGCGAGCAGGATCGTCTCCCAAGGGACCGGCGAGAATTACTCTTTATTTCCAATCTGTATAACCAAACTTCAAACGGGAGTTTTGAGATTCTTAAACTGAATTTAACGAAAGCAATAATGAAATTAAATTAAATAAACAAATACGTAGAGAACAGATTCTAACAGTTATTAAAGAGATATCCCAGATTCCAACTAACTCCACTCTAGCTCACTTAACCGATCCTTGATGCAAAGATTAATTTAATCAACTCATGCAAACCAGTTATAGTCGCCGAAGACACTTACTGACACGACCTAATTTTTCCATAATTTCTCAATAACCAGGAAGACACTTCACTAATTATTTCCCTAATTGACTGACAACCGTAAGAGACACTCTATAGGTTTAATGAGCCGACAACATTTAATTCTAAAGAAACCCGATTCAAGTCCAACCGACTCTGACACAGGACAATCGAGACTTGACTGTTATTCCTCTGGTTCTGAAGAACCATTTTACCACTAATTAAACTTAAACCACAATTACGGATGGCCGGTTTAATTGGCTACTAATTAATTTCGGATTACTAAATATTTGCAACTACCTAGCAAAATCAAAACAATTAAACGACACGAAAATTAAGAACAACAGATACATGCATTCGATTAAATGATAAAGTAGTTAGATCTCACAATTTAGTCAGCTAGAGCTTCGTTAAGTTGTCACCCGAGATATGATCGAACTTTAGCTAGAATTCATAACACAACTTGATCGCATAAGAGTATGGAAAACTAGAACACGATGAATTGGAAAATAAAATATAAAAACTGAATAGAATCGTGTCGCTGCTTCCTTGCGTTCGTTCTGTCTGAATTGAGTTATTTTTTCAAAGTAAATTAGATCCTAATATATCTAACATCCATAAAAGAGTTTATCTTAACTAGGAAATAAAAATCTATATCTATCTAAACTAGGTAAGTTGACTAAAAAGACTCCTTAAGGCTGTAGACTTCTTTATTGCCGCCTCTAAGCAATTTCCGAGCTGTAATTCACGTCTGGGCCCACTGAAAGTCTCAAAATGAATGGATCGGCCCAGTTCTAATTGTTAAAGCCCACGAACTGCGCCCAGAATTCTTTAGCTCCTGCAGTATGCCCTTACTGACTGCGATTTCAAATCTCCTTACGTCAAAATGCGCAGCTTTAGTCTAGAATCTCGGCTCTTTCTTCACTATGGGGCTAGCTACCTGCATTCAACTCAAAAGACACTTCTTCCCACAAAATAGAGCAATAAGGTAATTACATAGCAATAATAGACATCAAACAGACCCCAAAACTTAGGAAAATATGGTCCAATCAATGAATTTAGGAAATCTCATGATATATGGAATCGATATATTTGATATGAGATTACATATGAGTTGGAATTATATCTATACTCTTGATTTAAAAATAATTATTAAGAAATTATATATTTGACCCCATTTTTGAGAGAGAGAGAGAGAGAGTTAGCTCCCAACTACATTAGGGTGGTCACAATGGAGATTCTTCACCAAGTTCCAAGAAGCTGAAAGTTGAAATACGTGCACTGTGGCTGCCAACCTGTCCAATTTCTAAGAAATGGGATACCTCTTTTGAAACTCAGGTATATACAGTAATATGTCACTTTCAGCTATGGGACCCGCCATATGCTGTCACTTTCAACTACTACACACACACACACACACACACACACACACACATATATATATATATATATATATATATATATATATATATTATCGTTTTATTATGAGAAAAACACTTTTTTTCCTTTTTTCATAATTTAACTACTATTGTATTTTTATTTTTTGGATTGAATGCAAATATAACCGTTGCAATAACGGCTATCTTATTATTTTATTTATTTATTACAATTAAATTAGCTAACAGTTATTTCTAATTTTTTCCTATAAATAGAAGTTCAAGTGACTCTTTTTTCACAATTTTTAGATTATTTATCTCTTTGCTACTATTATCATATTTGTCCATCTCTTCAAATTTAAATTTAAAGATGGCTGACAAATACGGTCGACCATTTCCAAATTATTTTAGTTCGTCAAATACGCAAGGGAATTCAAGCTCTCAAAATTCTGAAAATCATCCTAATTCTCAATCTTCACAATTCCCTTTCTATATATCACATTTTCCCTAAATTTTTCCACTGTTGCTCCATATTTCATGCCCCCTTCTCAATCTTCTCAATTCCCTTGTATGTCTCCACGTGATTATTATGCAGCAATGGGTAGCTAGTTTATGTCACAACCTTCTCAAGTATTTTCTCCGTCACAATCAAATGAATCCAGATGATCGAGTCACGGAGGGTCTGCATTCGACAACGAGCCAATGCCACAATTTGGCTCTCAATTTCCACTACACTCTACACAAACTGGGCTAGAGCACATCAACCTTGAAGATGAAGATAAAGTTATTGATGACAACAACAAATGTGTTGGTAGATCTCATGGCCAAGTGAGGATGATATGGACAAAAAAGAAGGAGATTCGTCTTGCAAATTCTTGGAGCACCATCAGCACTTGCTCAAAAACTGGCAATGCACATAAGGATAAACAATTCTGGGAAAATATTGATGCATACTTCAACGAGCACCGATCTGCGGGTGCTCCCACTCGAGAATGAAAACAGTTGAAAGCACATTACTATAAGGCAATCCATGAAGTTAACTTATTTTCTCGATGGTACAATAATTTTTATAGCAATCGAGGTAGTGGTCAGAGTGATGATGATGTGTTGGAAGCTACAATTGCACAATGACAAGTCGCGCACCCAAAAAAAGACTTCAGGTATATGCACGTATGGAAGATAATGAAAGAGTTGGAAAAATGGGCTCCCCAACAAATGAGCTCTAACATGAAGTCTAGGACATCTGATACTAGGGAGAATAGTTCAACAAATCCAGATACAGATTGTGAAGCACATCGATCTCGTCCAAGAGGGCAAAAAAACTTAACAAAGCTAAAGCCAAAGCAAAAGTTAATGAAAAGGGTGAAAACGATGAAGCATGGGAAAAAATGCAACAACTTCTCGAGGAAAAAGCTAAGATAAAGAATGAAAAGATAAAGCAGAGAAATAAAGAGATAAAGCAGAGAAAAATCGAGGCGGAGCTGCAGCAAATTGAACTAGAGCATAAGGATTTTGAACTCATCTGTACGGATATGAGTGGAATGCCGGAGCCACAATTAGCCATGCATGTAAAGAGAGTTGAACCATCAAAATTAGGCATGGCCTGATCTAGATTGTGTGTTTCCTTTTAAAATGCTGATTTATGTTGTGATTCATTTCTATCGTTGTACTGTTGTAATGTTATATTAATGTGTGCATCAGTTATTTTAAAATGTTGATTTATTATTGTAATGTTATATTATTGTATGCATCATTAAAAAAATCCAGTTAATTCTTATGACTACATTTAATTCAATCTATTCTATGATATTAATAATTTGCTATTGAGATATCGGCATAGAAATGAGATTTTTTTGATTGTATTCAATTAATGCTAGCAAATAAATAATACTGAAATAGTTGTTGCCAACTATAATAATAATAACTTTGCTTTATGTTGTCGGCAGAGAAATAAAATAATACGAAAATAGTTGTTGTCAACTAGCTGTTAGCTATAATAATTACTTTACTTTCTGTTATCGGCAGAGAAATAAAATAATACAGAAATAGTTGTTGCCAACTAGTCGTTAGCTATGATAATTATGTTATCTATAAATTAAAGTTCATTTTCTGTTATTTTCATTCTCAATCAACTCTCCACTCTAGAGACGAAATTCATTCTACAAAAATTCTCTTTTATCATCAAAATGTCTTCAAAAAACAAATAATTCGTGAGGAATGAAATACTGGAAGAATGAGATGAGCTCGAATTGATGATGCTTGATCATCTTGAGAAAAAAGAGCAGCGACTTCATGTGGCTCAAAGTTCTTCAAAAAGAACCAGAAGGTATGTCAACCGAGGCCGTGAAGAAGGTCATGCTCATCTTGTCCGTGATTATTTCTCCGACGATCCAATATTTGCTAAGAATATATTCTATCGTGGATTTTGAATGCGAAGAGAGCTATTCCTTCACGTTGTCGATTCCCTGGAAAACCATTCAGATTATTTCAAGTAGAGGGAAGATGGATTGGGCAAGAAGTGTTTATCTCCACTACAAAAGTGTACGACAACTATCCGTCAATTAGCATATGGTTCTCCGGCGGACTCTCTCGATGAGTATATACGGATGGGTGAGACAACCGCATTGGATTGTCTATCCAACTTTTGTCAATTTGTCGTTGAAATCTTTGGAGCTCAATACTTGAGAAGCCCAAATGTTGCAGACACATAACGTTTACTTCAAATGCACGAGCAAAGACATGGATTTCCTGGTATGTTGGGGAGCCTTGACTGCATGCATTGGGAAATGGAGGAATTGCCCAATTGCTTGAAACGGTCAATATACTCGAGGCAAGAATGAAAATATCGCTATTGCAACATATATCGTAACTTTAATTTTACAGATATATCACCGGATATATCGATATCGCATATCAATATCGCAAAAAATTGAAAAAAATGACGGAAATCATATTAAAATCTTGGAAATTTAGCAAGAAATTTTAGGAACTATTATGACATATTATTATGCACATATTCCACTAAATCGTTTGATAGAATTGTATTTTGAAAGCAAACATATGAATTAATAATACATTATATAAATACCGTCTGAGACAATACATTTGACAAAATAATATATAATACAACATAATATAACTAAATAAATATTATAAAGTACAATTAATACCAAAATGAGGATCTATGAAGTTCAAATATCAAATGAAATCCTCTATCCCATTTGGTGTCCCATTTTGATTTTTATTCGATTTTCATCAAATTTTTTCTTCAATTTCAATTTGTTATGGCTTAGTTTAATTTTATAATTATTATTTAGGGTTCATTCCACCCAATAAGGGTTTATATTTATTTTTTAATATTTATTTCTTATTTTTTAGTTAATACAATTGATTAATATGGTTGATTATTCCAAGACTAGGGTATATAATTTTTAAAATTTTTAATTTTTAGCAATAAATGTTGATTATGATTTGTAATACTATAATAAAATTTATTTTTATAATAAACATTTTTAAAATATTAAATTTTATAGTGGGACATAATAGTGGGACATGAAAAGTGTACTAGAAGATTTTATCCCTTCAAATATAGTAGATGGAATGTCATCTTGTTCTAAACAATATTGGTACTAACTCATCACATTAGAGTAATTATGGATATAATTATGCACATACGCTTGATATGTTTCTTGATTTCTTAGATTTCAATTTCGTATGATATATGGGGAGAAAAACTTTAGTGATTTGTCCATCATGTCCCCTAACTGAAAAAATAAAGCCGATGCATCTCACTTTTCAATCTAAGACATCCATTGGTTTCCTGGTCTTCTTTCTCTTATAATTTTTTGCAAAGTGAGTGTCTTTATAAAGCAAAGAATATTGAAACTCAAATAATTTCATTGAGGACCTAAAAAAGACCACAAAAATATATATTATTAAATAAAAATTAAAATATATTATAGAAATATAAAAAAAATCGCGATATATTGCGATATTTCACCGATACTCGGGAAAAAATATATTCTCCCCAATATTTGTATCGCAATACCAATATCCGCGATATTTCAATCCTTGACTCGAGGTGATCATGGAGTCCCAACAATAGTTCTAGAAACGGTTGCATCTGCAGACTTGTGGATATGGCATGCTTTTTTTGGTGTAGCTGGATCCTACAATGATATAAATGTTCTTTATGGATCACCATTATTCAACGCTGTCCTACAAGGAAATGCTCTAGAGGTTCATTTCACGGTAAATGGCACATCGTACGATCAAGGATACTATTTAACAGATGGAATCTACCCGGAATGGTCTTCATTTGTCAAGAGTTTTCCGTGCCCTATAGATGCAAAGCAGAAATTATTCAAGGAGAGACAAGAGGCTGCAAGAAAGGATGTCGAACGGGCATTTGGAGTGCTCCAAGCTCATTGGGCGTTAATTAGAGGTCCTGCACAACCTTACTACATCGATATTTTGCGGAATATCATATATACGTGCATTATTCTGCACAATATGATTATTGAAGATGAAAGAGATGGAGCAATCATTTGGTCTGATGAAGACACTCCTCCTTCGATAACAATTAACTTAGGTCCTACCCAAGCATTCCATGCCTACCTTCAGAATTTCACAAGGCTGCGTAGCAATGAAACACACCATCAACTCTGAACCGATTTAATCGAGCATATTTGGGTACGAGAAGAACGCGATTAGTAATAAAATGTTGTAGTATGTTATATCACTACAAGAAAAATGTTCATACACCACGCTTGATTAATGTACCGGGAGATCTAAGAGAACCATGTTCAGGGCGATCTCAGGTGACTCACTATAGATGACTTTGATGAAAATTTTAGTGTAGAAGTTGTTGCTGCCTTAGTTCAAGGCTTTTATAGTAACATCAAATTGTAATAGAGTTTTGGATTGATCGATATTGTAGTAGTTTGTAACGAAGAACCGGGAGCTAGCTTTGATAGATTGAATTTTATATTTTGGACATGTATGTATTGTATTTTGAATGATATTTTAATTTGCATTTTGAATGATATTTTATATTTTTTGACGATTATCAATTATAATATTTTTTAATTTGGGATTAATATAGGATAAAAATAATTTAAAAAAAGGGGCCAAAAAATAATAATGACCACGGTTTTTTTAAAAAAATTGTGGTAAATTTACCACTATTTTAGTAAGAATGGTGGTAACTTTACCACGGTTTTTTAAGAAAATTGTGGTAATTTTACAACGGTTTTAATAAATCCGTGGTAAAATTACCACGGTTATACTTAAACTGTGGTAAAATTACCACGGTTTTTTGTAACCGTCATAAATTTACCACGGTTTTTCATAAATTTACCACAGTTTTTTAAAAACTGTGGTAAAATTACCACGGTGAATAACCGTGGTGTATGCCATCATCGTAAATTAACCACGGTTTTTTTAAAACCGTGGTAAAATTACCACGTTGATTACCCGTGGTGTATGAGCGTGTGCATAGACGACGCCCACCTAGACCACGGTGTATGAGCGATTTTCTTGTAGTGTATTGTTTCAATTTTCTAATATTGTTGTATTATTATTGTTGTTGTAACACATTTTGAATAATATTTTTCATTTATTATTTAATGTTATAATTTTAATTTTTTAATTAAATTTTTTAATATTGAAAAAATAAATTAAGTATGCCATCAAATTTAATTAATTATATAAGTGAATATTATAAATAAATTCAATATATATATATATATATGTGTATATATATATATGATGTGTATAAATGGGACCCTCTTAAAAGTTATTTTTTAACTTTTGCATAGTGAAAAAATTGTATTAAAAATTAGTGGAGGTTAACTTTTAATGGCGCTAACATGATAATGAAGAAATTGAGATTTTTAGGTTCTAGACTGGTATCACCCTTAGAAGTAGTATATGCCAATAGGCTTTACACCTAAGCCATGTGATTTGCACATGCCACCGCCTTCATGCAACAATTATAAATGTTAGGTTTTGTATGTTTTTATATATGTGGGGGGGGGGGGGGGGGGCGCATTTCAACAATATTATATCACATGCAATCATTGTATTCTACACATTAATTGCAAAATACACACATTGTATATTTAATCTTGATTCAAAATTAGGCGTTTTATATTTGGATGTGTCATCTGTGTTATTTATAGAATATACTAGAGCATGTGAAAAAACTAATAAATATATGCCACATTTATAGAATTTCGATGAAAAAACATGCAGACGAATATACCTTATATATAGAGGTTCATTATAACGAGCGCCGTATTTAGTGTGAAATTATACATCATTTTTATTTATTATAATTTTATTATTTATTTTATTGTATTTTAATAGTAATTAATTATAAATATATTTAACACTGAAACACAAAAAGATAAACAAGAAAAATAAAAACTAGCACTAAATACAATAAAATAAATAATAAAATTATAATAAATAAGAATAGTGTCTAGTTCTCACCCCCAATACAATATACGAAATCGTTTATTGTACATTCAATTTTTTTTATTTTTTTTAAAAAAATTCAATTTATTATACTTTGGTTTAACTTTACACTTGTTATTTAGGGTTCATCCTATTCAATTATAGTTTAATATAATTTTTTAGTATTTAATTTTTCTAATAATCAATTTATGACTAAAAATTGAAAATTAAATACAAAAAAAAAACATAATGCATTCTAATTGGGTATGATGAACATAAATAAGAAGTGTAAAATGAAATCAAAGTATAAGAAATTGAAATCGAAGAAAAAGATCGAAAAAAACTAAAATAATCGAGTGTGTAATAGGAAATGCAACATTAAATGTGCGATGGAGGATTTCAGCTGTTAATACAGTACTCATTATAACCATCCCTATACACATGTATGCATATTTATATATTATTTACGCTTGGACTCATCCTTTAAGGGGGCGTTTACTTTGGATGATAGATAAGATAGATTATATTGATAATGTATGAGATTGAGTATTTGAAGGATTCGAGTTTTAAAATGGTTTAATCCATCAAAGTGTGGTAGATTAGGCTATATTATTTTTATCAATCCAATCTATCTAATCAACGCCCCCTAATAGTTTGAATTTCATCAATATGTTTTCAATCGACCACATGACATTTTTGCCCGGGAAATTCTGGGCCACATGTAGGGGTAGTGGCCCAACTGTCATAATAGATTATTCTGACACTTTCATGTGTCATAAAATATATCTATTGTGACAGTTGAACCACTACCCCCAACATATGGTCAATAATATTTTCTTTTTTTTTCACTCACACCGTAAAAAAAAAAGGGACATTTATTACAAAAATTTAATCAAATTATACGAGGTAATATATGACGAGAATTTTCATGCTTAACGGATTAAAGAGTCACGTGTCTTTTTTCTTTTCATTTTCTTTTTTAGTAATAGCATGTTCAAAAAGAACAATTCTTCCACTCGTATAGGGAAAGATACAAAAAGTTTTTTTTTTTTTTTTTCATTTAATAACTTTGGTACATAATTAGAACATATTCTACCTTTACCAATTAAAGAATAAAATTTATCCACGACGATTAACGACTATAATTATTTAAAATTTCATAATTCTGTTAATCCTTATCTAGGATTTTTGCTGTCTTTACAAAATGAAATCCTCATGTTATATAGTACTACAAGTCTGCAACTATGAAATATTTTTTTTTTTTGCTTCCTATGGAAATATAATGAATAATTACATTGCATTTAATTTGCACATTAATTATACATTTTAAGCAGTTTCCTTAATTAATCCAATCATGCCTGTAAAACCGGATTTTAAATTTCTATGCAATATAGTTTTACAGAGACAATCTATATCTTGACATCTTTAGCTTAAGTCAAACTTATACTTATAGTATGTGTTGTGGATAAATTTCAATATATTATATTGTATAGTAATCTATAAACCCGAAATAACTAGACGAGGGGTAAATTGGATTACTGAATAAATACCTGTAAACTATTATTCCCTCCGTTTTATTTTGATTATTGTTTTAATTTTTTTTATCTATAATTAATCATTAATTTTATGAACTAATATGCCCATCCCTTACATATAACATAAAATCTTATTCACTTATATTTTCCTAAAAATAAGACTACATTTTCTCTCTCCATATATTTTTAGAATTTGGGATAAGGTTAAAATTGGAGGAGAGAGTGTAAAAATATATAAAACAACAAATATTTTGACATAAAATAAAAAATTAAAACAATAATCAAAACGAAACGAAGAGAATATATAGTAATTCATAAATTATAAATATAAAATTAACTCATACTAGTACTAGAATATATCATAGATCACACCACACAATTCTTAAAAATCAAAGATTCAGATTTGATTAAAAGAGAGGTGACAATTTTGTAATATTTGAAAAGTTTTCGTGCGGGGTATTAATGTAATTCTGTAATTCTTATAAAACTCGCGGAGTATTTAATAACAGATCGCCATGATTATCATGCTAACTAAGCGTTATCGTGATGCTAATTAAACTTTTATAATATTGTTAACGAAAAAATATATTTATAAATCTAATTTGATTTAATAAACCTTAATTGAATGGAAGAAACTCTAATTGGATGAAATAAATCTTGATTGGATATGATAAAGCTAACAAATTATAAAAATAATATATATGTACTACGTTAGCATTATGATTTTCCTTCGTCAGCACTGTGACTACACTATGCTAGCACATGACAATATTCTGTCAACATATGTTATAAACCATAATTTGATGGAATAAATCATAATAATCAATTTGGAACTAAAAAAAGGAAAAATAAATTCAAAAAAGTAAATTACTAACCATAACTAGATTGAATAAATCATAATTGAGATGTAATAAACCTTAACTAAACCATAATTGAGATTGAATAAATCATAGTAAATTTGTACTAAGCTAGCATTGTGATAGTTATTTGTTAGCTCATTGAATATATTATGTTAGCACATCACAAATTCTTCGTTAGCATACGTTATCATACTGCTAACGAAGCATTATTTTAAGCTAATGATTGCATTTAAAATATGGGTATGCGAAAAAAATTATCTTTTGTATTTTCCGTCAATATTTTTTCTCATGAAGATGGTCTTTCGACATCTTAAATGAAAGAGTACGAAGAGAGCTTTAATTTGATATATTTTTTGTGTGCATTGGATTAAAAACCAGCAAATTATTATAATTTAAAAATTTTAAGATTTTTTTTTAAATTGCTGACATCATTAATTTTAAAGGTGTGGACCACCTTTCCTTTCTTTATTATTTGCATTATAATTTATAAAATTACCACTATCTTTTTTTATTAAATCTTAACTATTAAATCATTAAATTGAATAATGGAGATACGATCATAATTCACTCACACACCAGGAATTTTTATTTTATTTTTTATTGATCCATTCCCTATATGGTTATATCCCCTAATCAGAGAATATTATATATATATATATATATATATATATATATATAGGGGGTGGTTCTGATGTAAACCATCCCTAGTGTGTAAATTATAAATCAATCTCTAACCACACATCCATCAAAATTCAATGGTCAAGATTTGGTCAAAGGGACGGTGGCATTCCTGTAAATAAAGAGAACTTAAAAAAATGCGGTGACATTTTGGTAATTTTTGCGTCTGAGTTAAAATTAAAAAAAGAAGAAAAAATCAGACTTCCAGGACGCGGGCTAACGGAGACACAATCATATGCAGATGAAGACACAATCATATGCTAACGAAGTAGAATTATTTCATGCACAACACCTAACTTTAAACACAAAACTGATTTTGTTAGGAAATTATTAAATGGCGATTTTTATATGGTTGGAAAGCTACCCAAGCCTAATTTTCAACAAAAAATAATTTCAAAGAAATATGGATCGTGGACAAAGTTATAGTTGTTTGATTGAAGGTTGTTAGTTGCATTATTTGGCTTCAATCCACAACATTATTGCTTTTGTTAGCATTGCGTATAACTTTTCTTTAGCCTTACATAATACTTCTGTTAACATACGACAGTGCTAACAACAACAAATGATAAAATTCAATAAAATTAAATTGTTAAACTGTAAAATTGATGTGATAGCAATATAACTAATCATGATGCTAGCGAATCATCTGTCATATGCTAACGAAGCATGCTTAATTGAGATTAGGGATGTCAACTTTACCCGTAGGGTAAAATTACCCGCAGGTAAACGGGTTATAGGGGCGGGTAGTACCCGTAGATTCGGGTAACGGGTAGGGTACTACCCGTACCCGTTAAATTTTGTTAGGGTAAGGGTAGGGTATGGGATTAAGATTGTACCCGATTACCCTAACATATTAAATATATATATATATATATATTTTAATTAATCTTCTAGTTTTGTTGTTATGGTGGCATCATAAGAATTTGATTTGTTTGTATTGGTTATATTTTGATAAAACTCATCTATTAATTTTTTTTTTGTATTTTTGGGAATTTTTATTGTGATATATTATTAAATAAATCTAAACGGGTAACCCGTTTTACCCGCGGGTATCCTATTACCCGTAGGGTAGTACCTGTACCCTACCCGCTATAAGAAATAGGGTAATATGGTAGGGTATGGGTAGGATATTTTATGTTAGGGTAGGGTATGGGGAAGGCATACCCGTACCCTACCCTACCCATTGACATCCTTAATTGAGATGGATGTTATACATTAATAATACACATGCAACATTAAACACGTATGATTCTATTATCAGATATAATTATACTACATTAACATTATTAAAATATTTTAGTTTGCATATATCAATGCTAACGTTAGCGATGCATTAACATTCTCATATAAAAAATCTGTTAATGCATTAATGTATTGTTCATGATACTAATGAAATATTTGTTATATGCTAATGAAACACATCCTAATTGAGATTACATAAACATTTATAACAATATAATTGATCTCAGTGAAGCATATATTAATTGAAATGTAATAAATATTTACAGTAATATAGTCGATGCTAATGAAATATTTGGCATATGCTAACGAAGCATTTTTCATATGCTAATGAAATATTTTTTATATGCTAAGAAGCATACCTAATTATGATTGAATAAATCTTTACCGCAATATAACTGATGCTGACGAAACATTTGCTATATGCTAACGAAACATATGTTGTATGCTAACGAAGTATTCTGAACTTAAATTGTCATATGCCAATGAAACATATGTCGTATGCTAACAAAGTATTCTGAACTTAAATTGTCATATGCTAATGAAACATATGTCGTATGCTAACAAAGTATTCTGAGCTTAAATTATCATATGCTAACGAAACATATGTCGTATGCTAACGAAGTATTCTGAGCTTGAATACGAGTGAAAAATGAAACTTTTGTATTTTTCATCTATATTTTTCCAAATAAACATATGCTTCACTGATCTTAAATGAAAGATGATTAAAAGACCTTTAATGTGATATATTATTTGCGTTAATCCGATGAAAAACGAGCAAGTTATGATCGTTCAAAGTTTTTTAAGAATTTTTTTAGATGCTGAGTCAGCATGACATCAGCTTTTTTTCAACAAATAGACGAAAATACCCCCATAGGCTGAAAAAAGTAGTGAAAATAATAAAAATGCCACCGCATGTTTGATTAAATATGGAGCGCCGATTTTAATTGAATGTGTGGTGATACATTGGTTTACAGTTTACACACCAGGGAATTGTTTATATTTGATCCATTCCCTATATATATATATATAGGGAAATGATCAAATAGGAACCAAATCCCCCGTGAGAACCTAGGAACCAATAATAACCTTAGATTTGATTAGATCTAATGACCATAATTTAGTCAAAGTTTTAGTCAAAGTAAGGTGGCAAACTTGTAATATTTGAGAACTTAATAAAGGCGGGGTTATTTTCATAATTTAGAAATTCGGTTATGTTTTTTCGGATTTTGGGCCCAATTCTCAGAGTTAAATAGACAACGCTTTAAAACCGTTGTCTTTTCTGGCATTGTATTAATATGCTAACCTGAAAGATTTATATTGCTAACATCAACAGATTTTGTTGCTAACATGAGGTAGACTCATATTGCTAACTTGATGAGATCATAATATTAAATTGACACGTATTAAACATCACACATATAACACTGGACCACATTTAAAATAATATTGTGTAACATGTGTAACATCATTCATACATACAACATATTGCTAATATGTTAGAGCATATACACACTGCTAATATGTGACTAATAATTTGCTAATATGTTAGTAACATGTTGCTAATATGTCAATAACGATATGCTAGTATGACTTAAATTCTCAAATATTACAAGTTTTCAAAATAATATTAAGCATTGATAAAATTATAATTGTTTATGAACTTAACTATATATAGCTCATACTTTAACTATTTTCTCATAAAAGCAACTTAAAATTCAAAGTCGTGCATAAAAAATTTCATGTTAGCAACATAAACACAAGATATGAGCAATATTGTGATATCATATTAGCAAATGTCTGTCAGTTACGAGTTGAATATACGTAAAAAAAGTTTTTTGTATTTTTCATCAATTTTTGCTCAAATAAACATATGCACTATGGATCTTAAATGAAAGAACATGAAAAAAATCTTTATTTTGATATATTTTTTGCGTAAATTGGATAAAAAACGAGTAAGTTATGATGATTTAAACTTTTTAAGAATTTTTTAAAAGATGATGACATAACTTTATTAAAAAAATTGGAATTACCTCTTATATTTCGAATTTTACATATTTACAACTATGCCATCGTCTTTTTATCCGCCACATCATCAAAATCCTTTAATTTGATTGGTTCCTAGGTTCTCACAGGGGATTGGTTCCTATTTGAACCCACCCATATATATATATATATATATATATATATATATATATATATATATATATTATAGAGATCAAATGAGAACCAATACCCTGTGTAGGAACTAGGAACTATTATGGAGCGTTGGATCATTTATTTTATAAGGCTCAGATCAATCTCAAAAAAATGGGATCAAATATGCAAAAAATGGGGTCAAATATGCAATATGTTAAGAATTACATTAAGTGGAGGGTATATATGTAATTGTAATGCATATTAAAAATCTGCAGTAAATATATCCCTTCCATATATTGTGGGATTTATATGGAACGATTTTTTTTTATTTTGGACGTTTTCACTCTGTAAATTTTTTACATAGTTGTATCTATCGGTGTTTCATATATTTCTTGGGGTTGAGGATTCGTTCCGGACAATTTTATCGTCGGATTCCACAAGTTCGTACTCCATCGTATATTATCATCACTCTAGTCATCGTCTGATTATGGAAGATACAGGTATTATGTTATCCATTAATGTATCATTGTAGGTGTAGAGATATGGGTGGACTCTGAAATAGACGCGTATTTCTGACGTTTAGCAAAATTTATATGTATAATTAGCAAATTATATATATATTAATAGCAAATTTGGAATACTTTTATGTACACATACGATTTTGTTTAAATTATTTCAATATGCTTTGCATGATACTGAGATGATGCAGACTGTGGGAATTTCATATTTATTATAGATGATAGATCATTTTCGTAGTTGGTTGTGGTATTTATGAAGTTATTAAAAAAATAGTTAAAATTGGATGAATTGTTTTGTGCGAAATAAGTTTTTTTTTAACCATGCTATTAATCAATTGTATAGTATCATCATTATCGTCATCGTGTGATAATGGAAGATATAGGAATTATGTTATCGATTAATGTATATCTGTAGATGTAGAGATTTCGACGTATTCTGGTATGGACGCGTATGTCTGGCTATTAACAAATTTCGTCTTCATAATTAGCAAATTATAGAAATGTTAATAGCAAATTAGGAATATTTGTATGCGAAAAGAAATGGTTCGTTTTTTTTTTATAAAAATTTGTTTCAATTTGCTTTGAATGATATTGAGATGTCCACAGACAATGGGTATTTCATATTTATTATAGACAATAGATGCTTTTCGTATTTGGTTGTGGATTTTTTCAAGTTATTAAGGAAAAAAGTAGTAAAAATGGCATGAATTGTTGTGTGCAAATGAAGAATGTATTTTTTTTTTCCACAAGTTATTACTCCATCGTATATTATCATAAGTGTCATCATCGTCTAATTATGGAAAATACATGTGTTATGTTATCGACTAAAAATATATTCATAAGTGTATGGATATTGACAGATTCAGTTATAAACGCGTATGTCAGGCGTTTAGCAAATATTTTATGTGTATATAGTAAATTATATATATGTTAATAGCAGATCGGGAATACCTTTATGTGAACATACGATTTTTTTAGTTATAACATATTATATAAACGTGTATATCATATATTGGATATTCTCATAGCATTATTTTGTATAGCAGGGATTAATGCTGACTCAGTTTTGGGTCCTTGTGGAAGCTACATACCAGAATGTAATCAATCTTTGAAGCCATTTGTTGGTCAGATGTTTAAAAATATCGAAGAAGCAACTACCTTTTATCGGATTTATGGTCAAGCAGGTGGTTTCAATATTCGACTTGGATCGGAAAAAATGATAGATGGTGTTGTTATTTGGAAGTATGTGGTATGTAATCGTGAGGGGGAAAAAAATTCACTTCCAGATGAAGTGAACAATGATGATGAGGAGGATGATAAGAAGATAAAGAGGCATAGAGTTTCAAGGAGAGTGAATTGTATGGCTCGTTTGGTTGTAAAATATGTTGCAGAGTATGGTTACACCGTGACTGTTTTTATTGAAGAACATACCCACACATTAGTTCCTGATCAATTTAAGAAATATTTGAAGGCTAACAGGAAGTTGGGATTTGTTCATAAGAATTTTATTTTGGATTGCCATAGAGCAAATATAGGTCCGATGGCATCTTATCGATTTTTTAAAGAAGCCGTGGGTACTTATAATGATGTTGGATGCACTGGGAATGATTATAGAAATTTCTGTCGTGATCTGCGTGCATATGTTTCCGGGTGTGATGCGCAAATGATGTTGAATACTATGTTCATGCGGAAGGAGTCATCTAATGCATTTTTCTTTGCCTACTCTGTAGATAAAGATGACAATTTAAAAAGTATTTTCTGGGCTGATCCGATTTCCAGACGTAACTATGTTGTTTTTGGCGATGTTGTTTCGTTTGATTGCACGTACAAAAAAAATAGATATGTTTATAGCAACATAATATTATGTTATTAGCAAATGTTTCACTTATTATTAGCAAATTTCATATAGCGTACTACAGTTATTATAATTAATTATAATGTCGTGAATTGTATTTTTTAATATGGTGGTTACATCAGGTATGAGATGATTTTTGCACCATTCACGGGCAAGGACAACCATGGAAAATGCGTCACGTTTGGTGCTTCTTTGTTGTCTGGTGAAAATCATGAATCATACGAGTGGGTATTTGAGAAGTTCAAAGAGTGTATGGGTGGATCTCCTCGAATGATGATCACGGACCAGGATCCTGCCATAAAGATTGCAATCGACCGTGTTCTTCCTGATACGAGACATCGTTTGTGCATGTGGCATATTATGCTAAAGGTTCCGGATAGGTGCCCACCACGATTGAAAAATGATGATGCTTTTAAGAAGAGACTTAATGATATTGTTTGGACTGATATGATTGAGCCTTAAGAATTCGAGGAAAAATGGAACGATGTTATGGTGGATTTTGATCTAACAGAGCATAGTTGGTTCCTTTCATTGTTTGAGATTAGACAATATTGGATACCGGCATATTTTAGGGACTATGCAATGAGTGGATTGTGTAGGACTACTTCTATCTCTGAGAGCATGAATAGTTTCTTCAGTATATACTTAAATCTGGGGTCTAACCTTGTCGAATTCCTAATGCATTTTGATAGTGCTATGGATGCGCAGAGGAATTCCAACGATCTTCAAAATAATCATGATCATTTGACAATTCCTCAAGTAAAGACGCCAAAAAAATTTGAGAAGCATGCAGCTACTGTTTACACGAGTAACATGTTCCTTAAGGTTCAAGAAGAGATTGAAAAATCATGTTACAGTTGTAGTGTTCTCAGTATGGAGAGATGCGATGTCGGTATGATATATGAAGTCGAAGATGGTGGTGATCGCACGTTTACGGTCTCTTACAACAAAGAAGCAGATACTGCTCTATGTAGCTGTAAAAAATTTATCCGGGAGGGTATACTTTGTTGTCATATTTTCCACCTATTCAACCAGTTTAAGTGGGTTCATATTCCTGATAAATATATTGTTGCCCGATGGACCAGGGCTGCTTTATTGAATCCAGCTTCAGCTTATCGGGATGATGGTTTTGATAGGTGTTTTGCATCTGATGAGAGAAAACAAAGAATTAGTAGGATGATATCTGATTTTTATGCTTGTGTGAGAGCAGTTGAAGGTGATGAGGAAAAGACAAAAATTTTGATGAGTGGCATTAATGATTTGAAAGATGTGCTGGTGACTAATGATACACAGAGTCGCCAGTCCACATTAACTAAGAGCAAGTTGTTTGACATTTTTTTCGGATCCGAGAAGCCAATTGAAATCCATGTGAATCCACCTCTGCATGTTATGACTAAAGGTAGTGGAAGTGGGATTAAATCAAGGGAAGCAAAGGCTGCTCGTGATGCCAACAAGCCTCCAAGAAAGTGTAGCAAGTGCGGGGTGAAGGGTAAACATGATGCAAGGAATTGTCCTGGTCCATGATATATTTATTTTCCACTTTTAATTAATTTTTTGAACCATCAATTCAGGAGACTTGAGTCTAAATGAACATTGTTACGTTTTCTTGTTATTAGCATTTAGCAAATTTGTTATCCGTGATTAGCAAATTATATATATATTAATAGCAAATCTGTAATACGTTATGTACAAAATACGATTTTGTTTAAATGGTTTCAATATGATTTATGAGTCAATTTAATGATTTGCTAGAAAATAAATAATAATTTGCAACGACTAATTGGATACTTTGATAATTTGGATGTTACGTATTATATTTATTTTATGGAAATAAGGATTTCTGTACGAGCCAGCTATTAAATTTATTTAACGGGAGGATTATAAGCACTTGTATATCCAAATTTTAGCAAATATGTTATACGTTATTTAGCAAAATTCGAATGTATTAATAGCATATCGCGAAACATTCATGTTATGTATAATTAGTTTGATATCATGAAACATAACAAATATATATTAATGAATAAAACTGTTATATTAAACCATGACTGTTGTGCTATAATTCCTATCATAATATGCTAAAACCAACTATCAAATTAGAACCAATACATAAGTCTTTTACAGCAACAGTCAAATTTATGTAATATCTAAAGAATTTCAGTATGCGTTATTCAACCTAGCAATTATTCATAACTATGGCGTCAATATTGTGTGGACCATCACCACACGTTGCCCTGTAATATAGGCTTGCCTCAGCCATTATGCGCTCCTTGTGTATGTTACTTTCATCATTAAGGATAGCTGCACAATATTTTGCCCTTAAGTACTTCATCGGCTTCGCATTATCACTCGTGAGTCCGGAGCTCCACTGCCTCAAACTCCCACCTTTATATGTTTCCATGTGTCTCATCACGTAGATACCGCAATCCACTTTATTAGTGTCATTTCTCCATGGCATTTGCAACCTCTGCAATTTCTGAAGCTTCCTCTCAATTAATGTGACAATTTTGGCGTTCCCCGTATTCGTCATGAAGTCTTTAAAAAAATTAATTTGTGTTTTGCACCTTATATCATTAGTTCATTACAATGATAGAAGAAAATATAATTTTTTAATTTACATACCATTATGTTCGGAACATCTCCATACTTTGAAAGAGGGTCAACACCATCCATATCTAATGCTGATGAATTATCAATAATTTCTCCTTTGCACTTTTTTGGATCAAAACACACCAGGTAGAAATGGAAATGGTGGCACACTGGGAAAAAGAACTGCAGCATGCAATTAATAATTTTGGATGAACAACAAAAGCATTTAATATTAATTATAGACACATACTTTTTAAAGTATAATTAATCTTACCATTTCTATGTTTGCTAAATGCAGGCCGTCCACGTTATTAATCTCACCCAGCTATCTACTAGAGAATGTCGATGATCTTCTAGCATAATCCCATGTTGCAGGCGCGGCGACTGCGGTCCCTAACTGTTCATGATTGAATATTATATGTTGCATTTAAAAATATTTTAAATCTTTGGAAATTTAAACTACATTAATCAACTTACACACGGGTAAGTCGTTGCAAAAAATCTCCTTGGTGAATTTGGTCCCCTTAATTTTTCATTGTGATTCATAATAACACTCCAAACATCCAAAATAGCAGAACTTAAATATTCACCAGGTGATAGTGTCAGCAGTTCTCTCCTCCTAAACTCCATTTTAGAATCAAAATACACAACTTCCTCACTGGGTTGAAACAACAAATGTTATTATCTAGTCAAAGTTAACACATATCATTGTGCAATATAGTAATAGTGAAGAAAATACGTACATGTTAGCCTCATTGTTTCTCATAATCCAGTAGTACAATTTTTTTTGTTGCATGCTAAGTTTGTCGCTTGCAACAATTGATCGCATAAGATAGGGAGAAATCAAAATATTTGTTTTCCGTAACTTACTTTTTGCTCTAATTGTCATTTTATCTCCAACCTGTAAAGTAGATAGCAAACATAACATGGTTGGTAATAAGCTAATTGCACTGTATTTTTTAAACATATTTGATTTTGATATGGTGAATGTAAAATACTTAGGTTAAGAGCAAAATAATTAGCATATATTTAGTGAGAAATATATCCGATTACAAAGTCACGTTCAGTTCTTGTGAATGTTAGGATAATTAGTTACAAACCTTTACATCAACCGAATGTCATAACTTACTACAAAATATCCGAATGTATTCACATCCACGGATGTTCAAATTATACATTTCCAAAATTAAACACTAACAACCACATAATCATCTTTTTCGTTTCCCCACCACCTTCCCTTTGCCTTTTCCCCTTTCCACTTTCTTCCCTTTCCCCTTTGCCTGCTAACATAAATTACCAAGTTTAAATGAAATCTACAAAAAGTACACATTCATTATTTTTTAAGTAAGCATTTGTACTAAGGACATATTACCTTGTTTGTCTTCGTGCCAACATTGGCAACCACCGCCCCCTAAAGGTATACTCATTGTGTAAAATATACATCATTAAATCGTCAGTTTAATAAATGGTGGCATTAATTACTTACTATTTTTTTCGAAATAGTTCAAATTGGAAATTTGGCATGTAACATAATTACCTTCTCCCCAACGTCCATCGATGCTACTACAGGCTCATCAGTCACAATGTCGATACTTTCCATCACCTGTTAGACATAACAAACACACGTTAATACACAACTCGTTTCTTTCTGATCTGAAACCCATTGCTTGATAAATTGCTAATAATACTACTTTAATTTGCTATAAACAGAAGACAATTTTGCTAAATATTGAATCTGATGATCAAAACATAACAGTCTGTAAACAGCAAAAAACCACACAACATTATAAACATTTCGTTCTGATCTGACACACAATGCTTGATAATTTGCTAGTCGGATTGATCTAATTTGCTATTAACAGAAACCAGGTTTGCTAAACCTTGAATATGCTTATTAAAATATCATAGTTGCAAATTTTGCTAATCAAATCGTACTAAGTTGCTAGAAATAGAAATCAAGGACAAATAATACATATACCATGTTATAAACATAACTAATTAATCTTCAAATAACCAATGCATATACAATGTGCTAATCATTACTTTATTTGATAAATGTCAGGCTCCACGAAAATCAAACAAACCCACAAAACAAACACATTATTTACATTTCATTAAAAAAAATTAATTGTTAGAATTATTAATCAACAACCAACACCCGCATGCATATCAACAATTGTAAGCTACAATATCGAGTTGCTTAAATGGTGATTCTCCTATATATGCACCAGCATGTTTTACATAATAATCCCATATTAATTTGATAATCATATCTGACTAATTTTTAAAGCATTTAATAGTAATTTGCTAAACAAAAATGAACCAAACAATTTAACCAGCAACAACTACCAATGAAAGCAAACAATTTGTGAGCAATCTGTTACCTTATCCTTAGCATGTTCTCCAAGTACCGGAATAGGATTTCCATCAATTGGGGTTGATACACTAATCTGCAATTATATAAATGGAAATAAGTAAACATAAGTATCATAAACAATATATAGACATCTTTATTACCTCATTCTGTGCATGATCAGCTCCCGGTGCTTGAACTTCTATGACCTATAGTATTTTAATACGTAATATTAGGAAGGAATAATAATGTGACAGATATCTAAGACTTTTTAATTTAATATATACCTCTTTCATTGGGTTACCATCAGTTGGATTAACAACTTCGCGCGCTACATTCATGACGCCTGACCAGTCTTGTGTGAAACCCAGACTGAAACTGGGCCTATCAAGCTGTCTCTTCAGCTCATCCCTCCTTAGTGCTGCTGCTTCTATCTCCAACAATGCAGCAATGTGGTCTGGATTGTCCCAGAATTCCATATCCTCTTGTGTGGCCCTTGGCTGGGACGTGCAAGGCGTATCAAGACTTGGCACTGGTGCTGCTCGGCTAACCAACAACGTGGCCTCTACGGTTTTTCTAAATGTAGCATTCTCCATCATCTCGGTCGGTAGTCGGCTAATGGTTGCCATAATAAGTGACAACGTGTCACTTATTATCTTGCCCTTCTTCAAGAGGTCGGCGGCAACAACCTTTATATCTGTCAACCCTTCAATGTTTGCTTCTTGGCCAATGACGGGCTCTTCTTCGACTCTGCCACCATCTACTTGTTCTTCTTCATGCTCCATGTGTGCACCATAATCGGGTTGTGCCTCTGCCCGTGCACCACCTGCATCATTTTCAGCTACAACATGTTCTGGTTCATGCTCATCTCCAGTTGCAACAACTTCTGCTTCTGTGCATGGGTTAGAGCAGAATCCCTTCCCAAATCCTCCATCTTCAATCTCCAAGTTTTGCCTACGTAGCAACATCTTATCCTTCCATTCCTTAATGGCTGGGATACTCCTTGGTACCCTCCAGTAACCAAGCACAACCCGATCCATGTACAACAATTGCATCATGAAAGATCAATTACAATATTAGTATTTCATTAGAATAACGACATTTGATATTTTAAATCAATTTTTGAGTAGCCTACTGTAAATGACAAACACTTACACTGACAAATAGAGATGGTCCAGTGTAAAACTTGTCCTTGCTCTTCTGCCAAACAGTGGTGTGCTCAACCAAACACTTGATGACGTAGTTGCACCAATCAAGATTGGCTACTCTGTCTACCTCTCGAAAGTGATCGAGTATTTGGGGCGACACGTAGCTGTTGCCTATACTTTCAACCAGGCAACATGTCACCAACACCATAAAGTGCCTCTTAAACCAGATGCCTCCGTCAACCTCCTCCACCGCAGCATCACATACATTCTTCGCAAGTATCTTTCTACAATTTAAATCTGCAAATCTCGCCCACCATTCCTTAGATAAGCCCGCTTCTGCATTTTTTGCCTTCCTCAAAATAGGGTGTGGTCCTCTTGGGAAGCCGAAGATCAACCTGACGTCGTCTTCACCTATACGGACACGCCGATCTCCATCAAGCACAATCTCGCACCTCTTCATGTCAAAGTTGTCCAACACCCAATAAGCGATCTTTGGAGGCACGTCCTTAATATTAAGGTACAGTAAGGCACCAAAGCCTAAATCTCGAACACTTTGCTTCTGATTTTCATTTAATTTCGCAATTGCATTGCGCAGAGCCATTGGATTAGTTCGATTTTTCAGATTTGTGTAATCTTCCCTTGGCCGCTTCTCGAGCTCATTTGATTTTTTCTCAGCATGTGGAAGTCCAGTAGAGCATTCGGCAACATTAACATCATGACGTTGCTTCGTCCTAGCCTCTCTGTCGCATTCGTCGTCACCTGCTCAAACAAAAAAGTAAATGATCACGTTAGAAGCTAGCATTTTTAAAAAATATAACAAATGCCACATTTGAAATATTAATCAAAAATCAATCCACATAGGCTTTTAGAATCAAATATAAATCAGATTGCCAAATACTGATGTTACTTTGATACAAACAAAAATAAAGCAACCTGCCATGAAAATATATTAGTAATCTGCTATTAGTTTCTAAATAATTTGATAATTACACCTTTATAATTTGCTATAAGCAAAACGAAACTATGCTATAAACACACCAATTTGATATAAATATAAATTTGCTAAATGAATCACACCAATGTAATCAAATGCCATTAATAATACACTCTTCTTTCTAGCCATGGAAGAAAATGCAATCAACTGTGTATTTTCTAATCTGATAATCATATTATACTAATATGCTAAACAAAATATTATTCACCAAATAAAACGATTACACATTAACCAAAGTCCTTAATTTTTGCTAATTATATATTACTAAACTTTTACTAATATCTGACCAAACCATATCAAAATACTTGAACAAAATAAAATACATATTACACGAGTCCAACTTATAAGGTATTTAAGGTATTGCATATGCCATTAGTTACTAAATAATTTGCTAATTATTTATTTATAATATGCTATACAGCAAACTATTTAATCTGCCATTAGTAAGGTGTTAGAAATGTAAATAACATGAGTTGGTACAAGTAAGAATACTCCTGAAAGCACATAATTACAATCTAATCTGCTAAACATACTATAATAATTTGCAAATCAAGCCTGAGTATTTTGCTAAAAATATCAAATCCAATTGAACCAACAACACCAAATAAAACGATTCCACATTAACCAATGTCCTTCATTCTTGCTAATTATAAATTACTAAACTTTTTCATACATCTAACCAAACGACATCAAAACAATTGAACAAATAAATTATATATTACATTAGTCCAACTAGTAATGTATTTTAGGGCATGATAAAGTACACATTTTTAATCTGTCATTATTTACTAAATAATTTGCTTATTATTTATTTAAATTTTGCTATATATCAAATAAATTACATATTCACAGTTAAATTTTTCATTTTGATATAACCGAAAAGGATACTTACTATTATTCACATTCACTCGGCTTCTCTTCTTATCATCTCGTGCCGGCTGCCTCGATTTTGCTTCTGTGTCATAATAGAACAAAAACCACAAAACATTACAAACATTAAATTCAAACACTAATTTTGTTAAAACATATGAATAGGATATTTATAACAGCCTGTAATATCATTTAACAACCTTTTGCCCCACTGTCCAACACTGCCTTCTTAGCACGATTACCTTTATCGCTGTTACCTATAAATAAAAATCAAAGGTTGATCATAGTTATACAATACAAAATATGCTATAACAATCCATCCATCAATTTGCTAATCATATATTCAAAATATGCTACACAGTTAAGAAGAATATGCTATTAACATCCCAATTTGACTTAATTAACAAAATATTCATATAACCCAAAAACAGATGACATAGCTAACATAAATAACAAATATTTATAACTATTTAATTTGCTAATGATATTCATTTATTTTGCTAATGATATGCATTTGTCAGACCAATTCATATATACCCACATCCAACAACCTTAAATAATGCTAATAATATTCAAGGAATCTACATAAAAGCATGTCTTAGTAATATGCTACTCATGTCTTAATTATTTGCTAATTCTGTATCACTAATTTGCCATATACAGAAGATCAGTTTGCTTCCTTTTATGTTGTTAGTTCAAAGGAAAAAAAGTAAATTTTTTATTCACAGATTTTCTAAAGTGAAAATCTGACATGAATTACACAGTTTTCTTGATCCAACAAATTTAATTCAATTTAAGAACCAACATTTTCTATTTGGTCTCGTGTTAAATATCAACAATAATATTACAAGGTATAAATAAAATAAAACATGGAATATAAGATTTGAGAAGCTATCCATCTATAAATTTACCCAAATAAAAACATATTCAACATAAAATCATAAACTAAAACGAAAAAGGAATGATCACAACTCACAAGCAATTGGCAATCAAAAAACCCAATACTTAAATAAATAAACATTTGAAACGCACTGTAAATATAATAACTACAACCCGCTTCCGTGGAATGAAACAACAAACACAAAAGATCAAGTTGATAAAACACGAATCCCATCAGCAAAATTTTACAGTTGGAACATTTGCTAATAATGTAGTACAAATTTGCTAAAACACAAGTATGCATTATTCATATATATACCCATCCTATACCGATGCTAATCATATATTCCAAATTTGCTAATCATATATTCCAAATTTGCTAATAATGTAAAAAAATTTACTCATATACCAAAACATTAAAAATTGCTACTAATTGATAATAATATACAGATAATTTGCTAAATGCATCAGATGGAATTACATCAAAAAAATTTGAAAAAAAATAGCGGGATACTCACCTGTTCGTACGGCCTTAGCCCTCTTCGCCATTTCCCGGCGAGCGTCCAGATTCCGGTCGGCTTTCTAGCGGTGGATGGGCAGTTGTCATCGTATGTCTTGCGGCAGGCGTCTTACCGGCCAGTAATGAGCGGCGATTGACGGTTGTGATAGCTTGAAGACGGCGGAGGCGATGTGGAATAATCGGGTGGGAGATTGAACTCGAGCGGAAGGCGTCGTTCGGCGGCGTAGGCGCGGCTAACCAGTTGTTGCAGTCAATAGACGGCTTCTGGAAAGGTTTCCGTCCACCGGTGATCTACGAGTGGCGGTAGACGATGGCAGACCTTGAAGAGAGCGGCGGAGATGTTGAAAAATTGAGGGGGATATTTTGTGACGTTTTGTTTTCTAGGGTTCATCTATTTGCTATTAATGAATGAAATTATTTTTGTTAAAATTAATCCCACTTCCTACAAATTCGGAACATGATAACACGGTATTTTGGTTTCTCAATAATACCCTTATTATGGTTGCAATTTATGTAAAAAATTATCATTTTGCAATTTGACCCCTAAAATCTACAATCAATCTTGACCATTCAAATCATAGAGATCTATGGATATAAATGGTTCCTAGTTCCTACACAGGGGTATGGTTCTCATTTCAACCCACCCCTATATATATATATATATTTGAACCCACCCATATATGTATATATATATATAGGGAAAGGATCAAATAGGAACCAAATCCCCCGTGAGAATCTATGAACCAAACATATTAACAAATTATTAGTCACATATTAGCAGTGTGTATAATCTCTAACATCTTAGCAATGTGTTCCTAATATTATGATCTCGTCAAGTTAGCAATATGAGTCTATCTCATATTAGCAACATAATCTCTTGATGTCAGCAATATAAATCTCTTATGTTAAATTGGTTCCTAGGTTCTCACGGGGAATTGATTCCTATTTGAACCCACCCCTCTATATATATATATAGGGGTGGGTTAAAATGAATACCACCCCCCCTATGTAGGAAATAGGAACAAATTACATCCATGGATCTATGAAATTTTAATGGTCAAGATTCGATTAAATTTTTAAGGGGCAAATTGCAAAAGGACCATGTATTAAAATGACTTTGACTTTCATAAGGGTAATATAGTAAGAAAGAAAATCCACATAATATCACGTTCCTAATTTCTAGGAAATATTATGATATGGAATCCTAAAGGATATGGAAACTAGCTCTTCGATTCACTTCCCTATGCAAAATTAGGGTGATTTAATAGCCAAAAGTCGCTGGTAATAGCTAAAGAGGTGAAACACTCTTTTAGATCTCAAAGAAAAAATGAGACGCATATTTCGATCGATTTCATAGCGATTTTCACCTGTTTTTCGGCGGCTTCTTCAGATCTGAAAAAGAAAAGAGGCTATATGGCAATAGCAGATGGGGTAGATGTGTATCAAGAAGGCCTGCAGGTATTATATCGGCGGTTCACTTTGTGATTTTTTTGTGCAGTTAGTTTGTTTATATCATTTTTAAGTTGGTTTATTTGCTAAAAGTTAGAATTTTATGATTTTAGTGGTTTTTTATCTACTTTGCTTGAGATTACATTCTTTTCGTGTTTTGAATTTATCAAAATTATGAATGTTAGTAGCAGATTGCAGTTTTATTTGGTTAAAGATTTCAAATATATTGGATATTATTAGCAAACTAAATTGTTCTATTAGCAAATGATGTTGAAATTTATAGCATTCTTGTTTGCTTGCTTTTCTTATGCATGGATAATAATTTATTTGGTTATCGTTAGCATATTAATGTGTTATAATTAGCACATATTGTTGCTTGAGATTTCAAATATATTGGATAGTATTAGCAAACTAAAAAGTTACGACAATGTTTGCTTTGGGATCTGCTCGTTTTTTTATTTGGCTTTTTTAATGGAAGTTGCTTTTTTTTGTGCGCCGATACTTGTTTCTACTGGATTTTTCGATGAAAAGTGGTTGTAAGTAGTGATGATTAAATATATGAATGTTGTTGGGGTTTTTTTTTTGGGTTTTCTATGATGCATGTGATGCGCACGTGTTCAAAAAAGAGGTGAAACTAGACAAGTTCTTCGTTGGGGGACCATTCAAAATCAGTAATTTGGGGGGAACATGGAAAGGGAGTCTTGTTTGTTTGAATGCATTTAGCAAACTATATGCTCTTTATATGCTAATGAATGAATATTGTTAGCAAATAAATCTGCATATGTTAGCTAATTTTGTTGTTATAAAATTGATACAATTTGAAGCTGAATATAGAAGGGCATTATTAGCAAAATTATTTATTCTAATAGCAAATTTGAATGAAACTGATAGCATTTGGTATTTGGTTGAATGCAGTTAGCAAACAATCTGGCCTTTATTAGCAAATAAATGTATATTGTTAGCAAATAAATCTTCATATGTTAGCTAATTTTTATATTAATCAAAATTGCTACAGTTTGAAGCTGCGTATAGAAAGGCAGTTTGTTGATTACTTTTTTTCAGAGAGAATAACAATTGATTTGGGCAGTATTAGCAAATTTATATGTTCTATTAGCAAATATGGTTGAAGCCTATAGCAATTGTTATCTGTTTGAATACATTTAGCGAACTATATGCTCTTTATTAGCAAATGAATGAGTATTGTTAGCAAATAAATCTGCATATGTTAGCTAATTTTTTTGTTATAAAATTGATACAATTTGAAGCTGAATATAGAATGGCAGTTGATTTGGACAGTATTAGCAAAATTATTTGTTCTAAATAGGAAATCTGAGTGAAACTGATAGCAATTGGTATTTGGTTGAACAAAATGAGCAAACAATCTGGTCTTCATTAGCAAATAAATGTATCTTGTTAGCAAATTGCTACAATTTGAAGCTGAGTATAGAGGGGCAGTTTGCTGATTAATTTTTTCACGAGAGAATAACAACTGATTTAGGCAGTATTAGAAAATTTATTTGTTGTATTAGCGAATATGGTTGAAGCTGATAGCAATCGTTATATGTTTGAATACATTTAGCAATCAGTCTGCTATTGTGTAGCAAATTTAGGAATCAATCTGCTATTGTGTAGTAATCAGTTTTGTAGCAAGCTTAAAGATTACCTTTGGAAATTTATATAATGATGGTACCAATTGTTGTGAGCATATTAAATATATTTCATTTTAGTATGCATATATCAAAATAAAAATTGATTTCTGGTTGTTGAATGGTTTTGAATTTGTATATGATTGCATTTTATGTTTGTTAAAAGTTCTACCAAACTTTTAGTTTTCCATTTGCAAAACTGTTTTGGATTGTAATCTTTATAATTTTTGACGTGCAAAATATTATAATAACTAATGTATTACATATGTGGGTAAAGTATATGCAACTATTATACATGGATCGTGTGATTCTTGGGTACAGAAGAATACCAAGGGATATCCTCGCCATCAAACAATGGAAGAAAAATATGTTGTTACGAAGGCAGACCATGGAGATTTCTGAAGGAGGTTTTGGGCAAGGGTTTTGCAATGGTCCATGCACATTAGATGAAGTTGTCAGTGTTGATGCTAACCCAGTGGCCAAAGAAAGAGTGCATGATTTAAATGAAACTGCAGACCAAGGGATACCACCGGCAGCTCATGGTACAGATAATCTTGGTGATATTCTAGAAGATGTAGCAGATGCAGATGAACATGTGAATGGTCCTCCATTAAATGAAGCTCATGATGTGGGTAACATTCACAATGAAAGCGTAGAAGAAGATTTCAGTGACATACAATTGTGAGGAAGCCTAAAAATATAATATATTTTTTTTATATGCTAACAAACTGTTTTACTGTAACTAGCATATATGTGTGTAGTAAACATCTATAAAGCAGTTAATTTTGGCATTTGTAATACATATGTTATGGTGATTAGTGATTTTTTTATTTGTGAGCAAATTGTTTACCCATAACTAGCAAACATATGTGTTGTAAATAGCAACACATTTAACTGATAATAGCAAATGATTTTATTAAGATTAGCGAAGTTTTATTTATATATTAGCAAATTATTTACCTATAACTAGCAAATATACGAATGCATAGTAGCATATATTCTGTTTGTTTGTGATACCAATATAGCTTACAGTATCTGTTATTGTTTGCAAATTTGACCCAAATATTTACGAATTTGAAATTTGCTTTCTTTTTTGGGTTACTTAATTATACTACTTTAAATACATTTAAAACCCTTAAAATTAAGTCATATATATTGGGTATTCTAAAATTTAATTTATTTTCTTTAATCTTGTAGACAATACTGAAAACAAAGTAGAAATATTATAAACATAAAGAAGGCAAATAATTGGAACTAACTAGAGTCCAAAATAAAATTAATCGCATATAATTAAGTCCCAGTATATAATCAAAGAGATTTTAACAACAATACTGAAGGAGTTGGATAGTTAATTAGACAATGATTGATGAAGTAGTTTTTGTTCGTGGTAGTAAAAAAATTGCTAGTTACAGCTGAACAATTTTGCTAACATATATACACAAAACTTCGTTAATCTGAATAAAGTCATTTGTTATTTGACAATTAAAGTTCAACTCTTACATTAAAATTCTGAATTAGCAAATCTCATTTCATTAGTTAGCAAATAATAATATGGCGGATAGCAAAAGTCTGGTAATAATGAAATCACAATCACAACTTCAACACATACATTAATAGATTAGCAAACCACGTTTCATTGGTTAGCAAAAAAAATATGTCGGATAGCAAAAGTCTACATCTTGTTAGCGAACGTTTTTATACATAATTTCTTTCATGCCATCTTTACCTTTATATTTTCTCATTTTGATTAATGTACTAAATTATCCTAAATCACGTCATATACAATTTTATGATTAGTTATAATATAATAAATTTTATTTTTGTGAAAAATATTATTAAAATTATGCAATTTTAATGTTAGTAAGCGAATGAGACACACAATTTGAACTAACTAATTTCATAAAAGTTTGGTTTATATTATTACCACGAAGAAGCCTAAATATTTAGCAACTACTTGACAAAATAAAAAAATAGACACGGAAACATGGTCCCAATGAAATTGTTGAATAGTATCATCAGCAGAAACATTTCATTTTGCGGGAATATCCTTTTTCATTTTGTTTGAAAAATAAAAGAAAGTAAAATCAAATATCACAAAATAGTATTAATGCATATTATGTGTTTAAGATGATGTCCCTAATTTTACTAATATATATGTCTATCGATACAAATGAATTAAAACGTTGGTTTTGTTTATTAGGCATGGGAGGAATGGAATAATCTTGTTGCATTAAAATTGGAATTCCCCATTAATCATAGGATTTGATTTATCATTTATGGATAAGATTTAAATTACTACTATAGCCCTATTTTATTTTAATTATCAACTAATTGCAATCTAACCCCATCTATAAAAATAGATCTTGACCATTAAAATAAATTGATTGTATGGCTTTGATTAATTCCTATTTCCTACATGGGAATAGTGTTCCTATTTGAACTCAGATATATATATATATATATAGGGGTGGGTTAAAATGAGAACCATACCCCTGTGTAGGAACTAGGAACCATTTATATCCATAGATCTCTATGATTTGAATGGTTAAGATTGATTGTAGATTTTAGGGGTCAAATTGCAAAATGATAATTTTTTACATAAATTGCAACAATAATAAGGGTATTATTGAGAAACAAAAATACCATGTTATCACCTTCTGAATTTGTAGGAAATGGGATTAATTTTAACAAAAATAATTTCATTCATTAATAGCAAATAGATGAACCCTAGAAAACAAAACGTCACAAAATATCCCCCTCAATTTTTCAACATCTCCGCCGCTCTCTTCAAGGTCTGCCACCGTCTACCGCCACTCGTAGATCACCGGTGGATGGAAACCTTTCCAAAAGCCGTCTATTGACTGCAACAACTGGTTAGCCGCGCCTACCCCGCCGAACGACGCCTTCCGCTCGAGTTCAATCTCCCACCCGATTATTCCACATCGCCTCCGCCGTCTTCAAGCTATCACAACCGTCAACCGCCGCTCATTGCTGGCCGGTAAGACGCCTCCCGCACGACATACGACGACAACTGCCCCTCCACCGCTAGAAAGCCGACCGGAATCTGGACGCTCGCCGGGAAATGGCGAAGAGGGCTAAGGCCGTACGAACAGGTGAGTATCCCGCTATTTTTTTTCAAATTTTTTTGATGTAATTCCATCTGATGCATTTAGCAAATTATCTGTATATTATTATCAATTAGTAGCAATTTTTAATGTTTTGGTATATGAGTAAATTTTTTTACATTATTAGCAAAATTGGAATATATGATTAGCAAAGTGAGATGCAAATTTGGAATATATGATTAGCAAATTTGGAATATATGATTAGCATCGGTATAGGATGGGTATATATATGAATAATGCATACTTGTGTTTTAGCAAATTTGTACTACATTATTAGCAAATGTTCCAACTGTAAAATTTTGCTGATGGGATTCGTGTTTTATCAACTTGATCTTTTGTGTTTGTTGTTTCATTCCACGGAAGCGGATTATAGTTATTATATTTACAGTGCGTTTCAAATGTTTATTTATTTAAGTATTGGGTTTTTTGATTGCCAATTGCTTGTGAGTTGTGATCATTCCTTTTTCGTTTTAGTTTATGATTTTATGTTGAATATGTTTTTATTTGGGTAAATTTATAGATGGATAGCTTCTCAAATCTTATATTCTATGTTTTATTTTATTTATACCTTGTAATATTATTGTTGATATTTAACACGAGACCAAATAGAAAATGTTGGTTCTTAAATTGAATTAAATTTGTTGGATCAAGAAAACTGTGTAATTCATGTCAGATTTTCACTTTAGAAAATCTGTGAATAAAAAATTTACTTTTTTTTCTTTGAACTAACAACATAAAAGGAAGCAAACTGATCTTCTGTATATGGCAAATTAGTGATATAGAATTAGCAAATAATTAAGACATAAGTAGCATATTACTAAGACATGCTTTTATGTAGATTCCTTGAATATTATTAGCATTATTTAAGGTTGTTGGATGTGGGTATATATGAATTGGTCTGACAAATGCATATCATTAGCAAAATAAATGAATATCATTAGCAAATTAAATAGTTATAAATATTTGTTATTTATGTTAGCTATGTCATCTGTTTTTGGGTTATATGAATATTTTGTTAATTAAGTCAAATTGGGATGTTAATAGCATATTCTTCTTAACTGTGTAGCATATTTTGAATATATGATTAGCAAATTGATGGATGGATTGTTATAGCATATTTTGTATTGTATAACTATGATCAACCTTTGATTTTTATTTATAGGTAACAGCGATAAAGGTAATCGTGCTAAGAAGGCAGTGTTGGACAGTGGGGCAAAAGGTTGTTAAATGATATTACAGGCTGTTATAAATATCCTATTCATATTTTTTAACAAAATTAGTGTTTGAATTTAATGTTTGTAATGTTTTGTGGTTTTTGTTCTATTATGACACAGAAGCAAAATCGAGGCAGCCGGCACGAGATGATAAGAAGAGAAGCCGAGTGAATGTGAATAATAGTAAGTATCCTTTTTGGTTATATCAAAATGAAAAATTTAACTGTGAATATGTAATTTATTTGATATATAGCAAAATTTAAATAAATAATAAGCAAATTATTTAGTAAATAATGACAGATTAAAAATGTGTACTTTATCATGCCCTAAAATACATTACTAGTTGGACTAATGTAATATATAATTTATTTGTTCAATTGTTTTGATGTCGTTTGGTTAGGTGTATGAAAAAGTTTAGTAATTTATAATTAGCAAGAATGAAGAACATTGGTTAATGTGGAATCGTTTTATTTGGTGTTGTTGGTTCAATTGGATTTGATATTTTTAGCAAAATACTCAGGCTTGATTTGCAAATTATTATAGTATGTTTAGCAGATTAGATTGTAATTATGTGCTTTCAGGAGTATTCTTACTTGTACCAACTCATGTTATTTACATTTCTAACACCTTACTAATGGCAGATTAAATAGTTTGCTGTATAGCATATTATAAATAAATAATTAGCAAATTATTTAGTAACTAATGGCATATACAATACCTTAAATACCTTATAAGTTGGACTCGTGTAATATGTATTTTATTTTGTTCAAGTATTTTGATATGGTTTGGTCAGATATTAGTAAAAGTTTAGTAATATATAATTAGCAAAAATTAAGGACTTTGGTTAATGTGTAATCGTTTTATTTGGTGAATAATATTTTGTTTAGCATATTAGTATAATATGATTATCAGATTAGAAAATACACAGTTGATTGCATTTTCTTCCATGGCTAGAAAGAAGAGTGTATTATTAATGGCATTTGATTACATTGGTGTGATTCATTTAGCAAATTTATATTTATATCAAATTGGTGTGTTTATAGCATAGTTTCGTTTTGCTTATAGCAAATTATAAAGGTGTAATTATCAAATTATTTAGAAACTAATAGCAGATTACTAATATATTTTCATGGCAGGTTGCTTTATTTTTGTTTGTATCAAAGTAACATCAGTATTTGGCAATCTGATTTATATTTGATTCTAAAAGCCTATGTGGATTGATTTTTGATTAATATTTCAAATGTGGCATTTGTTATATTTTTTAAAAATGCTAGCTTCTAACGTGATCATTTACTTTTTTGTTTGAGCAGGTGACGACGAATGCGACAGAGAGGCTAGGACGAAGCAACGTCATGATGTTAATGTTGCCGAATGCTCTACTGGACTTCCACATGCTGAGAAAAAATCAAATGAGCTCGAGAAGCGGCCAAGGGAAGATTACACAAATCTGAAAAATCGAACTAATCCAATGGCTCTGCGCAATGCAATTGCGAAATTAAATGAAAATCAGAAGCAAAGTGTTCGAGATTTAGGCTTTGGTGCCTTACTGTACCTTGATATTAAGGACGTGCCTCCAAAGATCGCTTATTGGGTGTTGGACAACTTTGACATGAAGAGGTGCGAGATTGTGCTTGATGGAGATCGGCGTGTCTGTGTAGGTGAAGACGACGTCAGGTTGATCTTCGGCTTCCCAAGAGGACCACACCCTATTTTGAGGAAGGCAAAAAATGCAGAAGCGGGCTTATCTAAGGAATGGTGGGCGAGATTTGCAGATTTAAATTGTAGAAAGATACTTGCGAAGAATGTATGTGATGCTGCGGTGGAGGAGGTTGACGGAGGCATCTGGTTTAAGAGGCACTTTATGGTGTTGGTGACATGTTGCCTAGTTGAAAGTATAGGCAACAGCTACGTGTCGCCCCAAATACTCGATCACTTTCGAGAGGTAGACAGAGTAGCCAATCTTGATTGGTGCAACTACGTCATCAAGTGTTTGGTTGAGCACACCACTGTTTGGCAGAAGAGCAAGGACAAGTTTTACACTGGACCATCTCTATTTGTCAGTGTAAGTGTTTGTCATTTACAGTAGGCTACTCAAAAATTGATTTAAAATATCAAATGTCGTTATTCTAATGAAATACTAATATTGTAATTGATCTTTCATGATGCAATTGTTGTACATGGATCGGGTTGTGCTTGGTTACTGGAGGGTACCAAGGAGTATCCCAGCCATTAAGGAATGGAAGGATAAGATGTTGCTACGTAGGCAAAACTTGGAGATTGAAGATGGAGGATTTGGGAAGGGATTCTGCTCTAACCCATGCACAGAAGCAGAAGTTGTTGCAACTGGAGATGAGCATGAACCAGAACATGTTGTAGCTGAAAATGATGCAGGTGGTGCACGGGCAGAGGCACAACCCGATTATGGTGCACACATGGAGCATGAAGAAGAACAAGTAGATGGTGGCAGAGTCGAAGAAGAGCCCGTCATTGGCCAAGAAGCAAACATTGAAGGGTTGACAGATATAAAGGTTGTTGCCGCCGACCTCTTGAAGAAGGGCAAGATAATAAGTGACACGTTGTCACTTATTATGGCAACCATTAGCCGACTACCGACCGAGATGATGGAGAATGCTACATTTAGAAAAACCGTAGAGGCCACGTTGTTGGTTAGCCGAGCAGCACCAGTGCCAAGTCTTGATACGCCTTGCACGTCCCAGCCAAGGGCCACACAAGAGGATATGGAATTCTGGGACAATCCAGACCACATTGCTGCATTGTTGGAGATAGAAGCAGCAGCACTAAGGAGGGATGAGCTGAAGAGACAGCTTGATAGGCCCAGTTTCAGTCTGGGTTTCACACAAGACTGGTCAGGCGTCATGAATGTAGCGCGCGAAGTTGTTAATCCAACTGATGGTAACCCAATGAAAGAGGTATATATTAAATTAAAAAGTCTTAGATATCTGTCACATTATTATTCCTTCCTAATATTACGTATTAAAATACTATAGGTCATAGAAGTTCAAGCACCGGGAGCTGATCATGCACAGAATGAGGTAATAAAGATGTCTATATATTGTTTATGATACTTATGTTTACTTATTTCCATTTATATAATTGCAGATTAGTGTATCAACCCCAATTGATGGAAATCCTATTCCGGTACTTGGAGAACATGCTAAGGATAAGGTAACAGATTGCTCACAAATTGTTTGCTTTCATTGGTAGTTGTTGCTGGTTAAATTGTTTGGTTCATTTTTGTTTAGCAAATTACTATTAAATGCTTTAAAAATTAGTCAGATATGATTATCAAATTAATATGGGATTATTATGTAAAACATGTTGGTGCATATATAGGAGAATCACCATTTAAGCAACTCGATATTGTAGCTTACAATTGTTGATATGCATGCGGGTGTTGGTTGTTGATTAATAATTCTAACAATTAATTTTTTTTAATGAAATGTAAATAATGTGTTTGTTTTGTGGGTTTGTTTGATTTTCGTGGAGCCTGACATTTATCAAATAAAGTAATGATTAGCACATTGTATATGCATTGGTTATTTGAAGATTAATTAGTTATGTTTATAACATGGTATATGTATTATTTGTCCTTGATTTCTATTTCTAGCAACTTAGTACGATTTGATTAGCAAAATTTGCAACTATGATATTTTAATAAGCATATTCAAGGTTTAGCAAACCTGGTTTCTGTTAATAGCAAATTAGATCAATCCGACTAGCAAATTATCAAGCATTGTGTGTCAGATCAGAACGAAATGTTTATAATGTTGTGTGGTTTTTTGCTGTTTACAGACTGTTATGTTTTGATCATCAGATTCAATATTTAGCAAAATTGTCTTCTGTTTATAGCAAATTAAAGTAGTATTATTAGCAATTTATCAAGCAATGGGTTTCAGATCAGAAAGAAACGAGTTGTGTATTAACGTGTGTTTATTATGTCTAACAGGTGATGGAAAGTATCGACATTGTGACTGATGAGCCTGTAGTAGCATCGATGGACGTTGGGGAGAAGGTAATTATGTTACATGCCAAATTTCCAATTTGAACTATTTCGAAAAAAATAGTAAGTAATTAATGCCACCATTTATTAAACTAACGATTTAATGATGTATATTTTACACAATGAGTATACCTTTAGGGGGCGGTGGTTGCCAATGTTGGCACGAAGACAAACAAGGTAATATGTCCTTAGTACAAATGCTTACTTAAAAAATAATGAATGTGTACTTTTTGTAGATTTCATTTAAACTTGGTAATTTATGTTAGCAGGCAAAGGGGAAAGGGAAGAAAGTGGAAAGGGGAAAAGGCAAAGGGAAGGTGGTGGGGAAACGAAAAAGATGATTATGTGGTTGTTAGTGTTTAATTTTGGAAATGTATAATTTGAACATCCGTGGATGTGAATACATTCGGATATTTTGTAGTAAGTTATGACATTCGGTTGATGTAAAGGTTTGTAACTAATTATCCTAACATTCACAAGAACTGAACGTGACTTTGTAATCGGATATATTTCTCACTAAATATATGCTAATTATTTTGCTCTTAACCTAAGTATTTTACATTCACCATATCAAAATCAAATATGTTTAAAAAATACAGTGCAATTAGCTTATTACCAACCATGTTATGTTTGCTATCTACTTTACAGGTTGGAGATAAAATGACAATTAGAGCAAAAAGTAAGTTACGGAAAACAAATATTTTGATTTCTCCCTATCTTATGCGATCAATTGTTGCAAGCGACAAACTTAGCATGCAACAAAAAAAATTGTACTACTGGATTATGAGAAACGATGAGGCTAACATGTACGTATTTTCTTCACTATTACTATATTGCACAATGATATGTGTTAACTTTGACTAGATAATAACATTTGTTGTTTCAACCCAGTGAGGAAGTTGTGTATTTTGATTCTAAAATGGAGTTTAGGAGGAGAGAACTGCTGACACTATCACCTGGTGAATATTTAAGTTCTGCTATTTTGGATGTTTGGAGTGTTATTATGAATCACAATGAAAAATTAAGGGGACCAAATTCACCAAGGAGATTTTTTGCAACGACTTACCCGTGTGTAAGTTGATTAATGTAGTTTAAATTTCCAAAGATTTAAAATATTTTTAAATGCAACATATAATATTCAATCATGAACAGTTAGGGACCGCAGTCGCCGCGCCTGCAACATGGGATTATGCTAGAAGATCATCGACATTCTCTAGTAGACAGCTGGGTGAGATTAATAACGTGGACGGCCTGCATTTAGCAAACATAGAAATGGTAAGATTAATTATACTTTAAAAAGTATGTGTCTATAATTAATATTAAATGCTTTTGTTGTTCATCCAAAATTATTAATTGCATGCTGCAGTTCTTTTTCCCAGTGTGCCACCATTTCCATTTCTACCTGGTGTGTTTTGATCCAAAAAAGTGCAAAGGAGAAATTATTGATAATTCATCAGCATTAGATATGGATGGTGTTGACCCTCTTTCAAAGTATGGAGATGTTCCGAACATAATGGTATGTAAATTAAAAAATTATATTTTCTTCTATCATTGTAATGAACTAATGATATAAGGTGCAAAACACAAATTAATTTTTTTAAAGACTTCATGACGAATACGGGGAACGCCAAAATTGTCACATTAATTGAGAGGAAGCTTCAGAAATTGCAGAGGTTGCAAATGCCATGGAGAAATGACACTAATAAAGTGGATTGCGGTATCTACGTGATGAGACACATGGAAACATATAAAGGTGGGAGTTTGAGGCAGTGGAGCTCCGGACTCACGAGTGATAATGCGAAGCCGATGAAGTACTTAAGGGCAAAATATTGTGCAGCTATCCTTAATGATGAAAGTAACATACACAAGGAGCGCATAATGGCTGAGGCAAGCCTATATTACAGGGCAACGTGTGGTGATGGTCCACACAATATTGACGCCATAGTTATGAATAATGGCTAGGTTGAATAACGCATACTGAAATTCTTTAGATATTACATAAATTTGACTGTTGCTGTAAAAGACTTATGTATTGGTTCTAATTTGATAGTTGGTTTTAGCATATTATGATAGGAATTATAGCACAACAGTCATGGTTTAATATAACAGTTTTATTCATTAATATATATTTGTTATGTTTCATGATATCAAACTAATTATACATAACATGAATGTTTCGCGATATGCTATTAATACATTCGAATTTTGCTAAATAACGTATAACATATTTGCTAAAATTTGGATATACAAGTGCTTATAAATTCTCCCGTTAAATAAATTTAATAGCTGGCTCATACAGAAATCCTTATTTCCATAAAATAAATATAATACGTAACATCCAAATTATCAAAGTATCCAATTAGTCATTGCAAATTATTATTTATTTTCTAGCAAATCATTAAATTGACTCATAAATCATATTGAAACCATTTAAACAAAATCGTATTTTGTACATAACGTATTACAGATTTGCTATTAATATATATATAATTTGCTAATCACGGATAACAAATTTGCTAAATGTTATAAATACGCGTCTGTTCCAGATTCCAACCATATACACCTACAACTATAAATTAATGGAAGATCAAATTATCCAATTAGTCGTGGAAAATTATTATTTATTTTCTAGCAAATCATTAAATCGACTCATAATCTATTTGTTGGTGGTTGTATTATATTATTTAGTTAGAGATGGCCGATTCTTTAGTATTATACCATAATATTCTTTAGTAATATTACAGAAAAGTAATGTAAGGTATTTATCAAACTAGCATACATGTCATAAATCGATGAAATAATAATAAGCTGAACGCACACAATCTGCTAATCAACATATAAATATTTGCTAATTTCGGATATATTACTTGCTAATAACAAGAAAACGTAACAATGTTCATTTAGACTCAAGTCTCATGAATTGATGGTTCAAAAAATTAATTAAAAGTGGAAAATAAATATATCATGGACCCGGACAATTCCTTGCATCATGTTTACCCTTCACCCCGCACTTGCTACACTTTCTTGGAGGCTTGTTGGCATCACGAGCAGCCTTTGCTTCCCTTGATTTAATCCCACTTCCACTACCTTTAGTGATAACATGCAGAGGTGGATTCACATGGATTTCAGTTGGCTTCTCGGATCCGAAAAAAATGTCAAACAACTTGCTCTTAGTTAATGTGGACTGGTGACTCTGTGTATCATTAGTCACCAGCACATCTTTCAAATCATTAATGCCACTCATCAAAATTTTTGTCTTTTCCTCATCACCTTCAACTGCTCCCACACAAGCATAAAAATCAGATATCATCCTATTAATTCTTTGTTTTCTCTCATCAGATGCAACACACCTATCAAAACCATCATCCCGATAAGCTGAAGCTGGATTCAATAAAGCAGCTCTGGTCCATCGGGCAACAATATATTTATCAGGAATATGAACCCACTTAAACTGGTTGAATAGGTGGAAAATATGACAACAAAGTATACCCTCCCGGATAAATTTTTTACAGCTACATAGAGCAGTATCTGCTTCTTTGTTGTAAGAGACCGTAAACGTGCGATCACCACCATCTTCGACTTCATATATCATACCGACATCGCATCTCTCCATACTGAGAACACTACAACTGTAACATGATTTTTCAATCTCTTCTTGAACCTTAAGGAACATGTTACTCGTGTAAACAGTAGCTGCATGCTTCTCAAATTTTTTTGGCGTCTTTACTTGAGGAATTGTCAAATGATCATGATTATTTTGAAGATCGTTGGAATTCCTCTGCGCATCCATAGCACTATCAAAATGCATTAGGAATTCGACAAGGTTAGACCCCAGATTTAAGTATGTACTGAAGAAACTATTCATGCTCTCAGAGATAGAAGTAGTCCTACACAATCCACTCATTGCATAGTCCCTAAAATATGCCGGTATCCAATATTGTCTAATCTCAAACAATGAAAGGAACCAACTATGCTCTGTTAGATCAAAATCCACCATAATATCGTTCCATTTTTCCTCGAATTCTTGAGGCTCAATCATATCAGTCCAAACAATATCATTAAGTCTCTTCTTGAAAGCATCATCATTTTTCAATCGTGGTGGGCACCTATCCGGAACCTTTAGCATAATATGCCACATGCACAAACGATGTCTCGTATCAGGAAGGACACAGTCGATTGCAATCTTTATGGCAGGATCCTGGTCCGTGATCATCATTTGAGGAGATCCACACATACACTCTTTGAACTTCTCAAATACCCACTCGTATGATTCATGATTTTCACTAGACAACAAAGAAGCACCAAAGGTGACGCATTTTCCATGGTTGTCCTTGCCCGTGAATGGTGCAAAAATCATCTCATACCTGATGTAACCACCATATTAAAAAATACAATTCACGACATTATAATTAATTATAATAACTGTAGTACGCTATATGAAATTTGCTAATAATAAGTGAAACATTTGCTAATAACATAATATTATGTTGCTATAAACATACCTATTTTTTTGTACGTGCAATCAAACGAAACAACATCGCCAAAAACAACATAGTTACGTCTGGAAATCGGATCAGCCCAGAAAATACTTTTTAAATTGTCATCTTTATCTACAGAGTAGGCGAAGAAAAATGCATTAGATGACTCCTTCCGCATGAACATAGTATTCAACATCATTTGCGCATCACACCCGGAAACATATGCACGCAGATCACGACAGAAATTTCTATAATCATTCCCAGTGCATCCAACATCATTATAAGTACCCACGGCTTCTTTAAAAAATCGATAAGATGCCATCGGACCTATATTTGCTCTGTGGCAATCCAAAATAAAATTCTTATGAACAAATCCCAACTTCCTGTTAGCCTTCAAATATTTCTTAAATTGATCAGGAACTAATGTGTGGGTATGTTCTTCAATAAAAACAGTCACGGTGTAACCATACTCTGCAACATATTTTACAACCAAACGAGCCATACAATTCACTCTCCTTGAAACTCTACGCCTCTTTATCTTCTTATCATCCTCCTCATCATCATTGTTCACTTCATCTGGAAGTGAATTTTTTTCCCCCTCACGATTACATACCACATACTTCCAAATAACAACACCATCTATCTTTTTTTTCCGATCCAAGTCGAATATCGAAACCACCTGCTTGACCATAAATTCGATAAAAGGTAGTTGCTTCTTCGATATTTTTAAACATCTGACCAACAAATGGCTTCAAAGATTGATTACATTCTGGTATGTAACTTCCACAAGGACCCAAAACTGAGTCAGCATTAATCCCTGCTATACAAAATAATGCTATGAGAATATCCAATATATGATATACACGTTTATATAATATGTTATAACTAAAAAAATCGTATGTTCACATAAAGGTATTCCCGATCTGCTATTAACATATATATAATTTACTATATACACATAAAATATTTGCTAAACGCCTGACATACGCGTTTATAACTGAATCTGTCAATATCCATACACTTATGAATATATTTTTAGTCGATAACATAACACATGTATTTTCCATAATTAGACGATGACGACACTTATGATAATATACGATGGAGTAATAACTTGTGGAAAAAAAAATACATTCTTCATTTGCACACAACAATTCATGCCATTTTTACTACTTTTTTCCTTAATAACTTGAAAAAATCCACAACCAAATACGAAAAGCATCTATTGTCTATAATAAATATGAAATACCCATTGTCTGTGGACATCTCAATATCATTCAACGCAAATTGAAACAAATTTTTATAAAAAAAAAAACGAACCATTTCTTTTCGCATACAAATATTCCTAATTTGCTATTAACATTTCTATAATTTGCTAATTATGAAGACGAAATTTGTTAATAGCCAGACATACGCGTCCATACCAGAATACGTCGAAATATCTACACCTACAGATATACATTAATCGATAACATAATTCCTATATCTTCCATTATCACACGATGATGATAATGATGATACTATACAATTGATTAATAGCATGGTTAAAAAAAAACTTATTTCGCACAAAACAATTCATCCAATTTTAACTATTTTTTTAATAACTTCATAAATACCACAACCAACTACGAAAATGATCTATCATCTATAATAAATATGAAATTCCCACAGTCTGCATCATCTCAGTATCATGCAAAACATATTGAAATAATTTAAACAAAATCGTATGTGTACATAAAAGTATTCCAAATTTGCTATTAATATATATATATATATATAATTTGCTAATTATACATATAAATTTTGCTAAACGTCAGAAATACGCGTCTATTCCAGACTCCACCCATATCTCTACACCTACAATGATACATTAATGGATAACATAATACCTGTATCTTCCATAATCAGACGATGACTAGAGTGATGATAATATACGATGGAGTACGAACTTGTGGAATCCGACGATAAAATTGTCCGGAACGAATCCTCAACCCCAAGAAATATATGAAACACCGATAGATACAACCATGTAAAAAATTTACACAGTGAAAACGTCCAAAATAAAAAAAAAACCGTTCCATATAAATCCCACAATATATGGAAGGGATATATTTACTGCAGATTTTTAATATGCATTACAATTACATATATACCCTCCACTTAATGTAATTCTTAACATATTGCATATTTGACCCCATTTTTTTGAGATTGATCTGAGCCTTATAAAATAAATGATCCAACGCTCTATAATAGTTCCTAGTTCCTACACAGAGTATTGGTTCTCATTTGATCTATATACTATATATATATACATATATATATAGGGGTGGGGTTATATAAAAATAACCCCTTGTGTGAGAAATGAGAACACATCTCACACCACACATCCATCAAAAATCAAAGGTCCAGATTTGATGAAAAAGGCGGTGGTAATTTTGTAATATCTGAAAAGTTTTTCGCGCGAGGGTATTACTGTAATTTGGTAATTCTTATAAAAATCGTGGAGGATTTGATAACAGATCGTTATGCTAACGAAGTATTATCATAATGCTAACGAAGCATTATAGTTATGCTAATTAAAGTTTTCAAATATTGTTGGCGAAAAAAATATTCTAAAAATTAATTATAAACCTAATTCGATTTAATAAACCCTAATTAAATGGAAAAAATCATAATTGGATGAAATAAACCTAATTAGATGAAATAAACATTGATTGGATGTGGTAAACCCTAAATGAGTTGAAAGAAATCATAATAATAATATATTTGTACTACATTAGCATTATAGTTTTGGTTCGTCAGCATTGCGAATACACTATGTTAGCATATGTCAATACTCTATCAACATACGTTATAAATTATAATTGGATAGGATAAACCATAATAATCAATTAAGAACTATAAACAAAAAATTAAATTTCAAAAGAATAATGATAATTAGATGGAATAAACCATAATCGAGATTAAATAAATCATAATTGAGATTTAATAAACCCTAATAAATTTATACTATGTTAGCATTATGATAATTCTTTGTTAGCACATTGAATGTATTATGTTAGCATATGACAAATGTTTCATTAGCATACGTTCATATGTTATCATAATGCTGACGAAGAATTATTATATGCTAACGAAAGCATTTACAACCTGGGCACGCGTAAAAAAATTTCTTTTTTATTTTTCGTTCATATTTTTTCATCCAAATATAGCCTTTCGACATTTTAAATGAAAGAGTATGAAGAGAGCTCTAATTTGATATATTTTTTGTGTGCATTGGATTAAAAACGAGGAAGTTATGGTCGATTAAAGTTTTTAAGAATTTTTTTTTTAATTGCTGACATCATCAATTTTAATGGATTTGGACGAAAATAGCCCTCATTCCTTATTTTTTGCCCTATTATTTACGAAATTGCCACTTTAAATCTCAACCATTGGATCATTAAATTGGATGGTGGTGTGAGATGTGTTCTCATTTCTCACACCAACCATGTGTTCTCATATGATCCATATCCTATATATATATATAGGGGTGGGTTCAAATAGGAACCAATCCCCCCGTGAGAACCTAGTCACCAATCTAACATGCGAGATTTATATTGCTAACACCAAGAGATTATGTTGCTAACATGAGGTAAACTCATTTTGCTAACTTGACGAGATCATAATATTAGCAACATATTGCTAACATGTTAGCGATTATACACATTGCTAATATGTGACTAATAATTTACTAATATGTGTGGTTCCTAAGTTCTCACGGGGGGATTTGGTTCCTATTTGATCATTTCCCTATATATATATATATATATATATATATATATATATATATATATAGGGGTGGGTTCAAATAGGAACCAATTCCCCGTGAGAACTTAAGATTTGCTTCTTATTTGATCATTTTCCTATATATATATATATATATATATATATATATATATATATGGGTGGGTTCAAATAGAAACCAATCCCTATGAGAACCTAGGAACCAATCAAATTCAATATATATATATATATATATATATATATATATATATATTCTCTATTTTTTTACCTCTCCGTGTCGCCAACAGGAGCCCCCCCCCCTCTCTCTCTAAAAGTTTAATTAAAATCCTCGGTTTCTCTCTAAGTCATTCACTTTGCAATCCCCTTTTCGCATATATATATATACACATGCTTTTACACAGTGACATTAGAGATCATCGCCAACGATCTAGGAAACTCCAATTTTCCAGCTACATATTCTAATTCCTCGTACACGCTTTCGCCCCTCGAAACAAAAATCTTTTTTTCGTTTTTTGCTTTTCCCATAAAAAAGTAATCCTGAACTCTGCAAATCGATTAAAGATCATATTTTTATGGTCAATTTTTTTCTTAACCGGCGGCCCTTCCTTTCTAATCGTTTTGAGGTTTTTCACTTGAAAATATCATCTGGGATTTCTTCAATTTTTTTATTTATCTATCTGCTGAAGTCTCTTAATTTTTCGATCCAAACGATATTTGAGGCTTTTGCTGGATAGTCAACACTTTCTGGGTTCTTTGTGATCTAATTTTGCTCGTTCTTATTAAAAAAATCAAGTTCAGCTACTTTTTGGACAATATGCAGCCTGATCAGAGGAAAAAGGTACAATCTTTTTATTTCAGTTGTGCAATTACTTTTAAATAATATTTAACTGGAATATTCTGAGTTGGAATTATCTAGTTTGATTCCCGTTTGTGTGTAATGTCATATAATTTGGCTCGCTGAAGTGAAGATTTCATGTAAATATTTGATTTTAGAATTTTTGAGATTTGTGGTAGAATTTAATTTATAAGGGGTCAAGAAGATTGGAGATGCTAGGAGTTATATGGATTGTTTTGTATAAGGTAGTTTTAGCCTTAAGGTAAAAAATTACTATTTATATAGCATTTTATTCGAGTTCGACCAATTTCTTGATCTTCTCTTTTTGTTAAAATCACCATGGCAAAAGCTTATCCATAATATATTTTCCTCGGAGTAGCTAATTTTGATTATCTGCTGAATAAGTTTATCCTAGAAATTATAGGTTGAAAATTCTTGCTTCCTTGGCTCCTGTTTGAATGGCAAATCAAATGACTCGAGTTTTACAAATTGAATCTAATGAATGTGGTTTTGTTAAAATGTAAAGAATGTAGCATTTTTGGCCAGTGGTGAGCTGATTAGCGCGTTTTGTCACGAATAGATCATAGATTGATGGGTATGCAGTAGTGTGATGTTATTTAAACAAATAGCTTGCTTCCCCTCTTTCTTGTTTTTCATGTTTCTTTGTCTATCCTGATAATGAATGCTTTTTTGGTAGTTTTAATCTTTTATGTCTTAGTAGTCTGCACTTCAGTCATTTATTCTTTATTCTTTTTCATCGATTTGTTTTTATATGACCATTCCTGTTAGGTTGTAGTTGCATTTTTTTTTATGAAAAGATAGTTTACACATTTTCTTTGGTCCTGATGACTTGAAAATATATGTAATTTATTTGGTAGTTTTAGAACTCTAATCTTGTAAATCCACATTCGAATGTCTGGTTGAATATCAATAAAATGATATGCTGTAAATTGGAATGGGGTGGCACAGGGACGCTTAAGGTTTTTTTAATTTGTAATGGTGAAAGCAGAAGATAACTTTGATTTTGGGGTGGAATCTAAAGTGCAACTCATATTATTAAATATCGTAAGTCTGTAATTCATGGTATTGGTTTTATTTGCTTACATGTTTTCGGTTTTTTATCCTGGAAAAGTTATTCATGAAAAATTGTCAATTTCCTCCCCATGATTTCACTATCTAAGTTTCTTTTATTCTTATTTTTCTTCATGTATGAATAAAGTATGGTGTTATTCTCAGGGTGTGGATGTAGATTTCTTCACACAGTATGGTGAAGGAAGCAGATATAGAATCGAGGAAGTAATTGGAAAAGGTAGCTATGGTGTTGTCTGCTCTGCATATGATACTCATCTTGGAGAAAAAGTTGCAATCAAGAAGATAAATGATATCTTTGAACATGTCTCTGATGCCACCCGAATTCTTCGGGAGGTTAAGCTTCTTAGACTTCTTCGACATCCAGACGTTGTGGAAATCAAGCATATTCTGCTGCCGCCGTCTAGAAGAGAGTTCAAGGACATATACGTAGTGTTTGAACTAATGGAATCGGATCTCCACCAGGTCATTAAAGCAAATGATGACTTGACTCCAGAACATTATCAATTCTTTCTGTATCAGCTTCTTCGAGGCATGAAATACATTCATACAGGTTATGCAACTGCTACGATCTCCAAATATAACTGTAGTGATCCTCAGTGTTGATTGACTACGTTTCACCTTGTTTTGTCTGCACACTTAGATTTATTTGCACAAAAAACTTGATTAGGGAATTTTTTTTATAAATAATTGTGTATATTCACAAATCGCATCCCTCTGTTCAGCTAATGTGTTTCATCGTGATCTGAAGCCAAAAAACATCTTGGCAAATGCTGATTGCAAATTAAAAATTTGTGATTTTGGCCTTGCAAGAGTGGCCTTCAATGATACTCCTACTGCAATATTTTGGACGGTATGCTTTTTTCGTCTTTATTTTCTCAAATGCTGATTTGTTTTTTATATCAACTAATTATGTCCGCAATAAATTTCCTATCTTCGATACTCTTGTAGGATTATGTCGCAACAAGGTGGTATAGAGCCCCTGAATTATGTGGATCTTTTTTCTCTAAGGTATAAGTAGGTGACTTCATTATTTGTTGCAAATTCATGATGAATCCAAACTCCACACTGTCTAATGTGAAGAAAATTGTGGTAATTTTCTAATTTTTATTTTCTTGTGCCGCCTTTTGCAGTATACACCTGCAATTGACATTTGGAGCATTGGCTGTATATTTGCGGAACTTTTGACTGGAAAACCTCTCTTCCCTGGAAAAAATGTCGTTCATCAATTAGACTTGATGACCGATCTGTTGGGAACTCCACCTCCTGAAACCATAGCAAGGGTGCGCATCATTATTATTATTATGTTTTGGGTGGTTGTGACTTGTGGCCTTGTAGGTGACCTTGAATTCCAACCCTAGTTAGCTTATTCAATTGTATCATATGACAGATAAGAAACGAGAAGGCTCGGAGGTACTTAAGCAGCATGAGAAGGAAGAAGGCAATTCCTTTGTCCTACAAGTTTCCAAATGCTGATCCCTTTGCTCTTCGCCTCTTACAAAGAATGCTTGCTTTTGATCCTAAGGACAGACCTTCTGCAGAAGAGGTTACAATCTTTTTTCTTTGTTCTTCATAGAGATAAGAGCACTTCCTTTATTTCAAATTTGTGAAAATTATTGTTTCGAGCTGTCAGGCTCTTGCAGATCCATACTTCAGGAACTTAGCTAGAGTTGAGAGAGAACCTTCTGCACAACCAGTTACTAAAATGGAATTTGAGTTTGAAAGGAGAAGGATTACAAAGGATGATGTCCGAGAGTTGATTTATCGGGAAATTCTTGAATATCACCCGAAGATGTTGAAAGAACACTTGGAGGGAGCTGAACCAACAAGCTTCATGTATCCAAGGTATTTCCATTTGCACCTGAAATTTCAAACTCGAGTTCTGAAGCAATGAATCTCGTTCACAATTGCCAGATACAGCATATTTTAATTGCATCCTCCTTTATAGTGCTGTTGACAAATTCAAGAAGCAATTTGCGTTTCTTGAGGAGCACTGGAGAAATGGAGGTGCTGCTCCACCTACTGAGAGACAACAATCGTCGTCTTTGCCCAGGTAAACATAATTTTCGTCTCTATTCGTTTTTTATGCTTTATCCCGTGCTATAACTTCCCCCCGAATAATAGAGGCAACTGAAAGTTGTTTTTGTTGCAGACCTTCCGTGCTATATTCTGGTAATTTAAATTCGAGTCCTGCTGACATTGCCAATGATCTTTCCAAGTGCTCCATTGAAGAAGTTGAGAAGCCACACATAAATCGGTCTCGTGCAATTCCCATGACACGACTACCTCTCCAAGTTCCTGAAAATACCCAAGGTAAGACATCATTTCCTGATACATTTCACTTATACCAATGCACTTCGCATTATTGGATAGCAAGCTATTGAATCGGATGACATCATAATACGGTGCATATTAGTGAAGCAAACCACAAGATGTTACATGAAAATGCAACAGAGAAATCAAATCGATCGTATACTCAATTTCCATATTTGTTGTCACTGATATAGCAAGGGCAGCTGCATGGCCAGGGAAGATTATCGGCCCTGCGCTGCGATACAACAATCATGGTGCAGCAGCAGCAGCTTCAGTAGAGGCGACTGAACAGCGGAAAACGACGAGGAATCCTACCATGCACGCTCAATACATTGCTCCTAATCCTTCTTACCCAAGGAAGCACGCAGGCTGCAAGAGTGAGGATGGGGAAGGTGTCGGTGAAGGAGCCAACGGGCTGCAGCGCAAACCAGATCTATACATGGCAAGAAAAGTTGCTGCCGCTCAAGGTGGAGCTGGGAGCCTCTGGTACTAAATTCTTGATACGATAATGGCGAGCTGGAAGGGTTTTGAAGTTGCCAGGATGAACTGAAGCTTGGTAATGGCGGAATCTGCCTGAAGTCGGGGAGCTGTGAGCTCGATATATACTCGACAGAAATACAGCCACCATTGGAGATTGATGAAATCAACTTGGAACGATTGATGGGGCTCAACTGGTGTGAGTGTAGTTCACATCAGAGCATCAAGTCATTAAGATCGGATGATTTTGCTGCTGTTTTACTGTTGTAACTTTGTACGGGATTTACCTACCACGACGGACGAGCTTTTTAGGGTTTGAGTGGTCCAGATTGAAGCTGAAGATGAAGATGAAGGTAAAGTGACGAAGAATGCCCTGACAATGGATCTTGTTTGCTGTACGAGTATATCTGTGTAGTTTGATAGTGTTACTATTTGCTAAATTATGTTAATATATGTGGTCTTACTATACTATGATTCTACTACTTTGTGCTATACTCCATTAATTTCATCGTAAAAATATATATTATAAATTCTGATATATTTTCCTCCTTTTTTGATCCAAATAATCTTGATATCTTTTGGTCTAGCTACGATTATCTCACTTTACTAAATCCAAATGTTGAGTTCTCTCCCCTACACAATTTCTTGAGCTTGAATCTTCAACTCTTACTCGAGAATCTACTTCTCCGCAACAAAATCCATGGCTAAAAGGGTTTGACATTGTGCAATTATATTAGTGTTTTGGTTCATCGAGTGAAATGCACTTAACTTGCATCATGTTCAAACTCATTCCTGCCATTTGCCTTGTTTTCCTCTACTGTAAGTAAATAAGTAATGTGCTAATAACTAATAAGCTTAGCTTATGGTAAGACCACAAAATGTATGTGGTGTTTTTAATAATAATAATAATGATACTAATAATGTTGTGTGATTTGGCCCATCTTTTTAGGCCCAATTGCCTGGCCCATTTCTCTCATTAATGGTGGCCCATCTTAACTGCCATTACGGTATTCCCAATGCGATCCCTCGCTGCCCTTTTGCTTCATTAAAAGGAGTCTGGGGCTTCACTATTCACCCATGCCTTTCACTCTCACTCTTTGTTCTTGTTCTTCACTTTCTGCAAACCTTAGAACAAGCTACTTGCTCTACCTTACGATCTTCGGTGTGTGCTTGATCACTGTTATGAAGGAGTCTATCGAGTTCAGGTTACTTGAGCCTTGTTGTGCTTGAATCGACTTTCTGTCCCCTGAGGGACGAATGGACCGACTGCCGGTGACGGAAATCAAGCGGTGAACCTCCCGGCGGGACCTGATACCCTACAAATAATAATAATAATAATAATAATAATAATAATAATAATAATTGTGTGTGTGGATAACCATATATATATATATATATATATATTATTGGAAACATTTTGGATTTAGTGTCGAAAAATAAAGAAAAACTGCATAACTCTTATGTCTTATCCAAATCCAATGGTCCCAAAAGTGCAAGAAGGAATGACAGCATGCCATGTATCAACCAACCCCCAAAAAGTGGCATATATATATGTACAAAGTACAAATGTGTATATCCGACATCACTCTCCTTAAAACTACTTCACGGCCTAAATTATTTCTTCTCTCTTTTTCAGTTATAGTTTAACTCCAAAAATGAAATTAATAATAATAAAAAAGATGCATATCAGATTATTGATCTTGCTGTAGCATAGAATTTCTGGCATAATAATTAATGTTGTTGCAAATTGCTAAAAGGAACACTATCATTCTCAAGAGACACTATGCTGCTAAAATAGACTAAAGTTGTTGAACAAATGTCTATTTTCAGTCAGCATAAATTGCATTTTGAGTTAACAAGATTCAAGATTTCGAAGTTGTTGTGGTTGTTTTCTACTTTTCTTTGTTGGAGTAGGGTGGGAGTGACCAACATTAAACAAATATTGCATTACAAGGATGCAAGTATTGTTAAAGCAGCATTGAGATCATCCAATATTGTGAAAATGAACAAGAAACTGATTCATAACTTCTTGTCTGTATTTACAGTGTTGCATTGCAGCACATGCAACACAGAGAGAGAGAGAGAGAGAGAGAGAGAGAAGCCTTATCTATATTTGTCAACTATGTTGGAGACCTCAGAAAGATCAATACCTATTTTCCTCCACAAAAATACACTGCCCCTATCTGCTAAGCAAAAGCCAAATAACTATTATATTTCCCTCCCTCCATCTCTCTTTCTTTTATCATTCTTCAAACCATTCTGTTTATTTATCCACTGCCACTCTCTCTCTCTTTCTCTCTGGGACTAATGGCACAGATTTTAGCTCCTTCTGCACAATGGCAGATGAGAATTGCAAAGAACTCAACAGATTCGAGCCCATTAACCTCAAAGATGTGGAGCTCTCTTGTTATCAAACAACACAAGAAAGGGGCAGTTAAAAACTCTGCCAAATTTAGAGTTTTGTCTGTTCAATCTGAAAACAGCACCATCAACCGTATTGAACAGATGCTAAACTTGGATGTAAAACCGTATACCGACAAGATCATTGCTGAGTACATTTGGTATATGTTTCTCTCACATCATGTTACATTTTTTGTCCAAATTTATCAGCATTTAATGCCATTAAAGGTGCTTGCATTAGAACTATGTTGTTTCCAGATGTTCATGAGCTTTGTATCTGATGCCTCCATGACAGGATTGGAGGAACAGGAATCGATGTTCGTAGTAAATCAAGGGTACAAAATGCATATTTCGTTTCTTCATTTTCCTTTCCTGTTTGTTGCATCATGACAAGAACTTGTTTGTGTTGCTTTGTCTATGTTGTTGTGATTTTAGACCATATCGAAGCCCGTTTCACACCCTTCGGAGCTGCCCAAGTGGAACTATGATGGCTCGAGCACAGGACAGGCTCCTGGAGAAGACAGTGAAGTCATCTTATAGTAAGATCATCTGCATAAGATTGATGCATTCATCATTTTTTTTTTTACATTTTGAAATTTTTTGCCTTACTCATTCTAAATGTATGTGTAAATCAACTATGTAGCCCGCAAGCAATCTTCAAGGATCCGTTTCGAGGTGGCAACAACATCTTGGTGAGTTGAAAAATCTTGGTTTTCTGTCTCTTCATTTTGCTGCTCTGTGCTGAACTTATTGAAGTGTGCAGTTACATGAACTTAGACATCATTTCCTGTATACTTGGATGATTCATAACAGGTCATATGCGACACGTATACGCCAGCAGGGGAGCCTATTCCAACGAACAAACGCTACAGAGCTGCTCAGATCTTCAGTGATCCAAAGGTTGTTGCTGAAGTTCCATGGTAATAATCTCTCATATGTATGCATAAGCTTTCTGCTCCTCACAATTTTTGTCGAAATTATAGCCATATTTGGATAGTAATCACAGCTTTACATAAAAAGTCGACTTGAATTAGGTATGGCATTGAGCAAGAATACACCCTACTCCAAAACAATGTGAAATGGCCATTGGGATGGCCTGTTGGAGGCTATCCTGGACCTCAGGTACCCTATATCTGCATTTAGACGCGTTCTTGTCAGTTGAACTGTTTCATTTGATCGAGCAATTGATTGATCGTTGCTTGGTATAATCTTAGGGCCCTTACTACTGTGGAGCTGGAGCAGAAAAGTCATTTGGGAGGGATATATCAGATGCTCACTACAAGGCTTGTTTGTATGCTGGAATCAACATCAGTGGTACTAATGGGGAAGTTATGCCCGGACAGGTCTCTTCAATGCAATCCTTCTCCTTTCATGTCTGAATTTGAGCATCTACTGCAGAATCTGACTCAATCTGTTCTTATTGAAGTGGGAGTTTCAAGTTGGTCCAAGTGTCGGGATTGAGGCCGGGGACCACATCTGGTGCGCGAGGTACCTGCTTGAGGTAAGTGAGCAGAAGGGGAAGGCATTGTTTTTTCAGAGAAATTAATGGACACGGCATTGCTCTTTCTTACATTACTATTAGTCCATTTCCTTTTAGATATTTTAGTTCTGCACCTTTGATTGTGTTCTGTTACCATTTTTACAGAGAATTACAGAACAAGCTGGAGTTGTTCTCACACTTGATCCGAAACCTATAGAGGTATGATGAATTGCATTCAGACATTGCTGTTTTCGTCTAGCAGAAACTAGTCCAAAATTGTGAAAAAAACACTAATCTCCTATCATGAAAAAATATAGGGTGACTGGAATGGTGCAGGATGCCACACCAACTACAGGTTGTTTTTTTTTTTTTTTTTTTTTTTTTTGTATTGATACGAATTCTGTGTCCATCATTCATACTAGAACGAATCTATCTATCAGACCATTCTGTGATGAAGAAAACTCATTTTGGACTAAAATGTAATGTTATGTTTTTCGATTTTTCAGTACTAAAAGCATGAGGGATGAAGGTGGTTTTGAAGTGATCAAGAAAGCAATCTTGAACCTGTCTCTTCGCCACGTGGATCATATCAGTGCCTACGGAGAAGGGAACGAGAGACGGCTGACGGGGAAGCACGAAACAGCCAGCATCAACACATTTTCATGGGTAGAATATGCTTGAAAAATGCATCAAGATGGAAAGGCACACAAAACTAGTCCCATTTTTTTCCTGAATTTCTGCTAATATTACCTCAAACTGATAACTGCAGGGGGTTGCTAACCGAGGTTGCTCCATTCGTGTGGGACGCGACACTGAGAAGAGTGGCAAAGGTATGCAGACTTGATCGATTGTTTGGTAGAAAAAAACCACCCAGTGAGATTGTTCATGTATATATATATATATATATATATATATGTCATTGCATTGCTGATAAAAATGCATATAATTTTGTTGTTTTAAGGCTATTTGGAAGATAGGCGGCCGGCTTCTAACATGGATCCCTACGTTGTGACTGCATTGCTGGCTGAGACAACACTCTTGTGGGAGCCTACACTTGAGGCTGAAGCTCTTGCTGCACAGAAGGTGTCGCTGAAGGTCTAAACAACACACACAGCATAGATGAGCTCCATGACTCTAAGATCTTGTTTAGCAAGTCCCTTTTCAGAGATGTGTGTCAATAAGGGACTAATTTGAGCAGTTCTTGAAAAAAGTTCAACATAAATTGTTGGCATTGATGATAATCTAGGACAATAAAGTGTTTTTGTTTCAATGTTACTAGAATGACCCAGCGATGCACATATAATATATGTACAATAAAAACATATTTAAACTAAAGTCTACGTAACAACTTCCAAAAATTGAAGATCTTAAAGAATAAGTTTAGGGTTAATTGCCTTCAAATATACAAATTTTGGAGTGCTTCTGGTTTTCACAAGTTTTAAAAGATATAGTTTTAATAGCTTAAACTCCCTTGTTTGATTTTTCACGTGATTTTGAAATTCGGACCACTTGAAAAAATAAAATCAATCCAAAATTTATGTATTTTAAGACAATTTAGTGTCCGCGTAGCTGTATACATAGCAGTTCTAACTGCCATATCAAATTCAATTGGTTTGAAATCGAAAATATGTGAAAAATCAAACAAATGCTAAGTTAACGTTATTAAAACTACGTTTTTCAAAACGTGTGAAAAACTAAAAACATTTCAAAATTTGTGTATTTTAAGATAATTAACCAAATAAGTTTATATCGGTCACTTTGGGGACACTCATCCCCCTCCCAACCCAATAAATAAAGAAAACAAAGCCCCCAAACCCATTCTTTGTATTAAAAAAGAATAAGGAAATGAAAACTTCATATAATTTTTACTCAAAAAAAGAAAAGGTTTCATATTGTAAAATAATCGAACTGTTGTAAATTTACTTTTATATATATAATGCGAGTTAATATGAAACTTATTGAATTTAAAATTATAGTTGATTTTTAAAAATAAAATATCTCGTGCATTGCTCCAAAGAAACACAAAAGTAAATTTATAATATGTACTAAAAAGGTAAATTTGCAATGAAAAGACAGAAATAAACATCTAAATATGAATATTGAAACTTGTAAGTTATACAAATAAATAATTTTATAATTTTATTGGGACTAAATATACATATTCTATTTTATGAGTATTTTCCCTATGCGATGCATAGATGCTATTTTACTCATTTTAAGTTCAATTTAAATTATATATATATATATATATATATAGCTATAAAATGATGTAGATATTAATGAATATATTTCAATACACAAGTCCATGAAAAAGATAAATTAACCTATAATATTTTTCCTTTCACCAATTAAGAGAATGCAATTCATTGAATTATTTTAAAAAAATCAAATATAAAATAACTTACATAATCTAGTATTGAGTCACTTTTTTAGTTTAGCATATAGATATGTTAATTATATCTTGGTTAATACGAGCAATGTGTCGCTTAATGTCTTATCACCCATGATTTGGTGTCTGATATCATTTTAATAATATTCAATCTCACTTAAAACATTAAATTATTAAATATGAATATCATCATATATTTATAACATCTTCATAAATAGAACGTAAAGTTGTGAAATAGTACAACAGAATTAATTAACTTATCATGCTTACTTGAATTGTTGTTTGATTATATTACCATACTGTCTGAAATTTGATGCTTGAAAATTATTCAAAACATGAATTTTTCTATTTTTGTTATTTAATTGCAGTATTGAAATTAAAACATTGGTGTATATCTCAGTATACAATTGTTGCAGAATGTTAACTAAAATAAAACTACGCATGATACATCACCGATTATTATACAACATAAATGAAATTACATGTATATAACTGAATTATATTTTTTTTTAAATTCATGAAGTTGTAATCCATTGTCATTTAATGAACACTCTATATTTTTTCTTTTGGGATTTTATATATGTATTTTCAATTTATAGATCGAACAATAAAATGGAAGCACACATGAAAGTACACAATACATAAGTTAATGAAATCAAGCATTCTCTAAATTGTTGATTATAAATCATCTAAAAAGAAAATAACGGATGGAAGAAGCTTTCGATTGTCCTTCTACAGTATTTGATCAAGATATACATTTGTCTTCCCCCAATGAATAACAATTAAAATAGAATGGATGTAATTAGGGATGACAATGGGTAACGGACCTTATGGGTACCCGCAAAAATTACCCACGATAGGTAGGATAATTACTCACTTAATGGGTACGGGCACGGATACGGATAATTACCTACAAATTTTAACGGGTACGGATGCGGGTATGGGTACCTTAGTACCCAACCCGACCTATAATAATAATAATAATAATAATAATAATAATAATAATAATAATAATAATAATAATAATAATAATAATAATATTATTATTATTATTATTATTATTATTATTATTATTATTATTATTATTATTATTATATTGTATGTATTAAATTGTATTGTGATATGATATTATTTGTTGGAAATTTCATGACATTATTATGTTTGTAGTTTTTTTTATGAAATGTTGCATTTTCATGAAGGGTCTTTGTATTATATTTTAATCGAATTATGATTTAGTTTTAATCAATATTTTTAAAATCATAAACTATTTAATCATAATTTTGAATTATTTAATACAAATAATATTTTCTAAATAAATATTCAATATTATGATAAAGAAATTTGTATGTTTATATATTTTATTTTTAAAATATGACCCTTATTAGAATTAAAATGAAATTGAACACGAATAAAATTTGGACTAATTGAAATATTAATTTGTAACTTATGTTATTTATTCTTACACACACACACACACACACATATTGTAAACTTGATAAATAAATTATTATAAAGATTACATCTTACATAAAATTAATATTTATTTTTAAAACATATACGATAAAAAAAATACAAATATAAGTATGTTTGAATGATTATAAAAAAAAAGTCATTAAATTCATTAGAAAATATATTATTAATTTTATGTCACTATGAGATGTTCATCAATATATGTACATTAAAAAAAATATTTATTTATTTGCACAAACATATTATAGAGAAATAATCTATAATAAAAAAGTTAGAATTTATAAACATAATTTAATCTTTTTTTTTATCTCTTTTTAAAAATAAATAATTATTTTTTCCATCATCTATATGAATTACATATCGTATTCAATATATTTTTCATATATTTAAAGTATACACATAATATATATATATATATATATATGTATTTAACTACGATTTTTTTATATTGTAACTTATAAAAATATTTTAAAATTTATTAAATAATATAAAACATTTCTCGTGAATCGCATAAAAAATAGTTAAAATACGGGTAACGGGTACGGGCATGGGTAGTTAAGTACCCAAAGGGTACGAGGACGAGCATAAAAGTGATACCCAGCGGGTATGGGGATGGGTACGGGTATTTTTTTCAAAATGCGGGTATAGGGACGGGTACCGTAGTACCCTACCCATTGTCATCCCTAGATGTAACCTACCTATGATAATAGAGAACACTTAGACGATTTTTTTCATAAATTCCAACGTAGATTACCAAAGCAAATTTGATCTCCTCACAAAAAAATGTAGAATGAGATTAGAGTTGCATGATTCATTCCCCATTCGGTAATAATCAAAAGCGCCAAAAGTTCAACATTCTCTGAACAATTCTCGCTTCAAATACATATTTATAAGATTCTTCTACCTAAAGCACACCAAAACAACAAAATTTAAATAAATTAAAACTCAAATCTCCAATAGGAAATTTGACACAGGAATTCAAACAAACGCATCTTGGTATTTGGACTTGATGACATTAATTTAGAGGGTTGTTGCCTTATTTTCAGATCAAATGTCAACTTCGGGATGAATTTGATGAAGAATGCATTTGATTGCCTTGCTTATGAATCAGTCTTTGAAGTTTTCGGGGGAGGATTTGTATCCTCGATCTCTTTTGACTTGGTATTTGAACTTGATAGCATTAATCAAAATGGTTGTTTCCTTGTTTCCAGATCAAACGTCAACTTCGGGATGAATTTGATTAAGAGTGCATTTGATTGTCTTGGTTATAAATCAAACGCCAATTTCAGGTTCATGATGGATTTGATTAAGAATACCTTTGACTGTCTTGCATATGAATCAAATGCCGCGCCTTGAATATTTGAGAGAATTTCACTTATGGAATTTCTTCTTAAATTCTTGAACTCTTCAAATTTGGTGTGATTTCCAACTGATATGAAGGCTCTATTTATAGTTGTAGGGAAAGAGATCCAGAGTTGACGTGACATGATCTCATTGACTATTGGAAATTGATATATATATATATATATATAGAGGGGTTACATAAAAACACTCCCTATTGTGAGAACTGAGACTACATCTAACACCACACATCCATGAAAAATCAACGGTCCAGATCAATTCAGATGGCGGTGGCAATATCATAATTAACTCAAACTAATGAAAAACCGCGAAACCGTTAAGGGTATTTTCGGAAAAAATTTGAAACATTAATACACGATAGCTATAATCATGAAAAATTATACTCACGTCGCTTCAAAGTTGATAACTTCCTCCCCCACGAAATCGAAGAACAAAAACTGAGAAACCAACATTGAATTCTAGGGGTTTCACTGTTGAGGATAAAAATTAACGAAGAACATAAGGTTGCTGAAGATGAAAATCGACGAAGAAGAAGACGTTGCTGAAGAAATTATGGCTGATAAGAAAAAAAATGGTTCAAACTTCGAAAAAAGGTAATGTTACATAAATTAATCGAGAAATTTTTTCATTCAAGTTGAATTTCTTCGTGGTAGATGAATGATGTTGTGAACAATTAGCATGAACTAGGATTTCCTTTATTTTTTCGTTTAATTTTGAGTAGAAATTGATCTTTATTGATAATATGTCTAAATAAGGCAGAGATTTTGTACACCATTAGCATTGAGTCTGAATTTGGTTAGCATAATATGTATAAACCTGCCATGGTTTATTTCTGTTTGATTTTGAGTAGAACTTGATCCTCTTGGATAATTTGCATAAATAAGGCAGAGAGCGTAAATGTTGTACACCATTAACATGCACACTGAAATTGTTTAGCATAATATGTATAAATTTGATGTAATTTGTTTTTGTTTAATTTTGAGTAGAAGTTCATCCTCCTGGATAATAAGCAAAAATAAGGAAGAGAGCATAGATTTTGTACACCATAGCATTGAGTCTGAATTTGGTCAGCATAATATGTATAAATCTGCCATGGTTTATTTCTGTTTAATTTTGAGTAGAGCTTGATCCTCCTGGATAATGTGCATAAATAAGACAGAAAGCGTATAAGTTGTATACCATTAGCATAGACTCTGAATTTGGTTAGCATAACATATACATATCTGCTCTTGTTTGTTTTTGTTTCATTTTGAGTATAATTTGACCATCTTCAATAATATGCATAAATAAGACAGAGAGCATAGATATTGTGCACAATTAGTATTCACTCTTACTTTTGTTAGCATTACATATACATAACTGCTCTTGTTTGTTTCTATTTCATTCTGAGTATAATTTGATCATCTTAAATATTATGCATAAATAAGACAGAGAGCACAGATGTTGTACACAATTAGCATTCACTCTGACTTTTGTTAGCATTATATATACATATATGCTTTAGTTTTATTAACATTTCATTCTGAGTAGAAATAAATCATGTTTCATGATATGTATCAATAGGATAGATAGCATAGATCTTGCGCACTATTAGCATGGACTCCAAATATGGTTAGCATAGTATATACATATCTTCTATTGCTTATTAATGTTTCATTTTGAATAGAAACAAATAATTTTCGATCATATCTATACATAAGACAGATATTATAGATGTTGTATACTATTAGCACAATATATACATATTTGCTCAAGTTTCTTAACTATTAATTTCGAATCATATAGCACAATATATAAATTTTGTATAAATCTGTCTTTATGCTAACAAATATCCAGATTTGTTGCTGATATATATATATATATGTGTGTGTGTGTGTGTGTGTGTGTGTGTGTGTGCTGATGAGGCTTTTATAGTGTTGCTGATATAGTTATGTGTTTGTGCTAACGAAGCTTTTATTTGTTACTAATTTTTATAATTTCTACTGTTATTTCCAGAAGATAAAAGGAAACGAAAATCAATAGAGAAAGATGAAGAAAAATAGAAGATATAATTGCACGGGAAAGAAGAACAAAAATGAGTCATGAAAAACCAGTTCCAATTGCTCCAGAGGAGGATACGGAAAATCAAATAGAAACTGAAGATGATGGTGATGACGAAGCCACGAGCAGTGAAGAAGTTGATGATGATGCATCAGAAAATTCCAGACTCTTTCAGCGTTTACCTTCTCTGAAGTTGAGAACGTCTCCAAAAGCTCTTTCTAGTGTTGTAGAGAAAATGAACCCAGCACAAAAGAAAGTTGTTGAAGAATTAGGCTTTGGAAGCATACTAAATCTTAGAGTGAATGCAGTACCACAAAAGCTCGCTTATTGGTTGGTGGATAATCTTTAGCAGAAGGCTGCATTTTTTATGCTAGGGATGTATCTCTCATACTTGGATTCCCAAGAGGACCGAGAAAGATAGTAAAGATGAAGAGAAGTGAACCATGCAACTTTGTGAATGAGTTTAGGGAAAGAATGAACAAAGGATACAACAGGATTGGAGTATCAGATGTTCATGATGAGACACTTATTGAACTTGATGGTGGGCAATGGTTCCATAGACTGTTCATGGTATTACTTACAAGCTGCCTCATAGAGAGTTCAGGGAATGGATATCTTTTCCCCCCAGCTTTTGCATTACTTTGACGATGTTAACAATATACCTAATTATGACTGGTTTGAATATGTTGTGAGATGCTTAGTGGACACTACAATGAAGTGGCAACATCACAAGCACATATACTTCACAGGGCCAATCTTTTTTCTAGTGATAAGTATAAAAAACTAAGTTTTAGCGTACTTATATATCTATGTTAGCATACTTGTACATCTATGTTAGCATACATGTACTTGGTTGTTAGCAGTAGAAACATTTTATCAAAAACTTAATACTAGATATTTACTCATTATCTTGAGAGTTATTGTTGATTGGTATTAACATACTGCATCATCAGATAATAAGTTATGATCCATTTTTACAACACAACTTGATTTACTTGTTATTATTCTATTCAACAGATGTTTTATATAGACCGACTAGAGTCATTCAATAGAGAATCCCAAGGTCTCTGCCAGCATTCACGGGTTGGACATATACAGATTTAATAATTAGACAGGCACAAGAGATAGCATCTGGAGGTTTTGGAGGAGGATACCCATGTCAACAATACACAATGATTGATTATATGAGAGATAACCCACAACTCTATGATGAGAAAGTGAATATGCCGCCTGCAAATGCCAAGAATGAGTCAGGTCCCAGCAATGTAGCACATCCTGAGAGTAGGCAGCCACTTCTCACTGCCACTGATTATGCAGATGAGATGATGAATACAACAAAGATTATGACAGATGCAATGGTTAGACTACTGGCATTGATTCAAAGATCACCGAATGAAATGTTTGAAAATCTATTTTCAAGAAAACATTAGAGATAGTGAACAATCTTCTTCTGCGAAAACCTATCTCATCAATACCTCTCGAAGTGCCTGCCAAAGAACCATCACAATCAACACAAGATGACGATGACTTCTGGTCCAACCCATTGGTGCGTCATTTTTCACCAAAAATAATCCGACATGTAGTCGGTATGCCCACACTACCCAGAATAGTGGCAAGCAAGATCGTCTCCCAAAGGTCCGACGAGAATTTCCTAACACTTCAGTCTGCAAATAACCAAACCTTACCAAAGAAATGTAAGAAAATAAAAGCAATTAACCAGAAAGTAAGTTTTCTTCACAGATGTAAAAGTATTCCAGCTTCCAATTAACTCCATCCTAGCTTAATTATTTCGCTCATTGATGCAATGATAACTTTAATTCATGAATGCAAACCAGTTATGACTACCGAAGACACTTCTGACACGATCTTATTTCTCCTTAATTATTCGATAATCAGGAAGACACTTCACCAATTATTTCCCTAATCGACTAACAATCGTAAGAGACACTCGATAGATTTAATGAGCTGACTGCTTTAGACACTAGAGAAACCTGATTCAAAACCAACAAACTCTCACACAGGATTGTCGAATTAAGAATGTTCTTCCCTTGATTCTAAAGAATCAATTTACCACTAATTAAACCTAAACCAAAATTATGGATGGCCGATTTAGCTACTAATTAATCTCGAACTACTAAATATTTGCAACTACCTAGCAGAACTGAAACATTTAACAACGATAAACATAGAGAATCACAGATGCATGCATATAATTAAAGTATAAGAACGAATTAGATCTCACAGAATAAATACTCTAGGGCTTCGTTAATCTTCACCGGAATAAATGAATTTAGCTCGAATTCATAACTGGATTCGAACTACAAAAATTGTTTTAGCACTAGCGATGAAAAGAACAATGTTTGAAAGATGAAAATAATCTGCAGAATTCAACTTCTTCTCTCTGGCGTAAAGTCTCTGAATAATGTCTACTCTATCTAGGAAATCCTTAAATACAATTCTTAATTAAGGAAATACAAGTCCTAACCCTAATCTAACTAGGAAAGTAATAAACTGGAGTCCAGCAATGATAGTAGACCCAAAGATAGTCACCCAAGCCTAATAGCTCGATCAACTCACGTGCTCAGTCTAAATCCGCGCATAAGTCAGCCCATCAGTTGTTTTCTCGGTGATCCATCCAGTTAGTATGCCCATACTGACCACATTCCAAATTCTCCAATTTTGCTTCAATCATCTCGACTGTAAAGTCTCCAAAAACAAGGTTAATTTCTCCACTTTTGTGTCAACCACCTGTAATCATCCACAAAATATAATTTCCTCCACAAAACCTGATCGTGGGGTAATTAACACAGCAAAAATATAGTGAAATAAACCCCAAATATATATGAAATAATAGCCCAATCAAACCCCCCATACTTACACAATTCTCGTCCTCGAGCATAACTAAACAAAAGACAGACTCTAAAAAGACTCAAAGATGACAAGTCAATCATTAACAATCTTTAATGGAAAACAATCAAAGTCAGAATTAAGTTACAATCATCTATGAACCACCAACCATTCTCTTGTTTCATGAAGTTGTACACATGCTCTTTATTCAAGTCAAAATCATGCAAAACCAATCCTGCCTCACCAAGATTCACTCAAGTTCTCTCAATAGAAAATAAAGGCAGAATTTAATTCACACAAATCGTAACTTGGTGCTCTCAAACACAGATGATGCGGGGTATTTCTCTCCACAATGGTTTCAATATTTATAAAACTCGTGTCATGCCTACAAGTGTATAAGCATATGATTGTAGATATGATGATATGAGGTCGATCCACAGGGAAAAGGAATTAAACGTGAAAATGCAAGTACCACGATGATAGATTGATGAAATATCTAGACTATGAATAGATGAGGGGTGATTATCATAACACAAAACCAATACATAAGCTAAATAATGCAATACCAAACAACAACGATAAACAATCTAAATAGCAAATGAAATAAACAACACCAACAAGAGAGAGATATTTGAAGGTGATAAATAAGGGCAAGACTCTAGGATATGGATTCACAACATTCCTCTTGATCAAACTACAAGGGTTAAACACACAATTATGCTAAGTTCATAGATAGGAAGACCACAAATATAGAAGGAGCATCTCTCGAATATCTCCTTAATTGCGAATGCGACAAGGATGGCTATCTCTAACACATTCCAAGGTCGCACCTACCAAAGGCTCTAAGGGGTCACATTTCCTTCCACATATTCGACATTCAACGAAGAGTACAAATACATAGATTCAATCCATACATGCTTATGATCACAAGATTGACTAGATGCATGTGATTCAAACATTTGATGTTAAATGAATGCCACTTCAAACAACACCATACAAGAACTAGCAAAGATTGAAATCTTGACAAAACACACCCATAGATTAAACCCTAGTCAAGAACAAGATTCATATTGTTTCTCCACATCCTAGAGCCCTAAGGCTCTAGCCAACCATATTTACAACAAAATCAAGAATACAAAAGGAAGAGTCAAAATCCATTCTAAGTACAAGAGTAAAAGATGGAAGGAGAAGATAAAACCCAATGTTGAACAATCTCCTTCATCCCTTGGCTTGAATCCTCAAATGGATGGATGGATCTTCCTTCTTCTTCTTGATCTTCAAAAATCCCCAAATGTAGTGTTTCTTCAAGTGTATTTCGAGTGGGAGAAGTGTTGGGGGCGTCCTTTGAAATCCCCAATAGATATATAAAGTAATGGACCAATAATTGAATGCCAAAAGTCACTTTTTGAAATTCGTCAAGGCGAAGCGCGACTCCAGTTGATCGCGTTTTGGGGTCGGGTTTGGACGGAAGAAAAACAGCTCTCTGAAGCTTGTACAGAGCGACCGAAGGGGTCGCGTTTTGACATCGCGTTTGTTTCTTCCTTGGAAGCGCGACCTGAAGTAGTCGCGTTTCGGGGTCGTGCTTCCCTTTGCTTTTGAAGCGCGACCCCAGGAGCTCGCGCTTTTTCGTTGCGTTCCAGCTGGAGAAAACACCGTCTCTGAAGTGCCGAAGCGCGACCAAACGGGTCACGTTTTATTATCGCACTGTAGACCGGCTGTGGCGCGACCCTTAGGTGCTCGCGCTGCATGGTCGCGTGTTGTCCAATTTTAAGTTTTTCTTGTCTTTTCTCGTCTTTGTGCATGCGTTGATCGATCGACTCACAACCTGACTCCTTTTGGCATTTGTTTTCCCCAAAAACTCCCTAAATTGGTCACATTATACCAAACAAGAGAGTTAAACAATATTAACAATATTTACAACATATATACATGATAACCAAGTGCAAATGCACTCAAAATGAGTGCAAATGAGTGCAATTTATGCACTCATCAACAGACTTGATGATATGTTAAAATCTCTATCATGCAAATGAGATTAATGCACAAATCAAAAGGTCTTTTTGAATGGGTTGTAACGGGGCTAGGGTGCACATGTAGGATAAAAAGATAGAATGGCTCAAATGAATGAAAACATGCAAGTCTATCAGAACAACATCCATTCACGTTCTTCAGCTACTTCTCAATTCAACAAAATCCAAGTTGTGTGCTGGTCTCCAACAATTCAGGGCAACAGAAGGAATAACATCAATTAAGTACAGCCCTTTCTTCTCCATGTTCTTTCTATTCCTTATTTTTTTTCCTTTTTTTTCATTTCTTTTTCTCTCTTTTTTTTTTTTTTTTTTTGGAATAGAACAGAAATATATATACACTTTGCAACACTCCAGCACCGAATATCTACAAGTAGAACTTGAGCTCATGAACTCATTTAGACACAATCCAATATACTTACATGTTTTCATTGGGACAAAAGCAGGCCAAAACAGACTTAGGCTTAAATTTCTTTTTTAGTGGTTGTAATAATCAAGAAAGGAAGAATCAGGCACAACGAGCTCACTAATGGACAATTTAGGGTACGAATAATTTATTCAAGCCAAAGCATTGGGTAATCCTAGATGCCTTAATCATTTTCATGCAAAAACCTCAAAAGTGATGTGACTATGGCAACTGGGCAAATCAGAAATCAAGCACTCAAGTCCGATACATTTAGCAAGAATTTGAGCTTTTCTCATATATATATCATGCTCATCAGGCTCAATTCTCACACTTTAGTAGGCTTCAACAAATTTGATCAAATTCTGCATGTTTCGTCATCCAAGAATATATCCGAGCATATGCACAATTCAATCACAAAAGAAAACAACCATTCAAGACAAATACCATATCATAATCCCTTCTTCTCATGCAAACCATTTCAAGTATGCCAATAACTCAACAACCAAAACAAAAGAAATGATTTATTTTTTTAGAAAAGAAACGGTAAAAGCAGTAAAAACAAACTGTACAGAGGGGGATAGAGGGCTTTCCGTAGGGCAGTCATGAAGATGGAGAACGGGAGAAATTGATGACGGCCTGTTCAACAGCAGCGAAGCGGTCACCGAGAGCATCAAGCCTGCTTTCAATCTGGCGCTCTAGCTCAGTCACCCAGCTCGGCGTATGATGATCAAATAGCTCCTTGAGCTTGGCAAGAGTAGGAGCATGGGAGGAGCCTGAAGAAGGACCTGCACTTTCTCTTTTTTTTTGAAAGAAAAACTTAGAAAAGAAAATACAAATAATTGCTTGAGTTGCCTCCCAAGTAGCACCTTTGTTTAACATCAGATGCTCGACACAATCATGGCTCAATTACGAGACAATTTCGGGCATAGCCAAATCTACCCCACCAAAAGTACTTGTCTCCATCCCCGCAAAATATGGCTTGAGCAACTGACCATTTACTTTCAAAAACCTGTGAGTGCAAAGACTTCGAATCTCTACTGCACCATGAGGATTGACCCAAACACTGTCAGAAATTAGATAAATAATCCCTAATTGTAGCAGTTTAAGAATTTCTTTGAGCACCACCTCTTTCATGATATGATTCAATTTTCTTTGCGGATCTCTAGATAGCTTGTAATCAGGCTCAAGTAATATCCGGTGCATGTAGATATCTGGACTGATCCCTTTTATATCGGCTAATGTCCAGCCAATTGCTCCTTTGAGCTTTTTCAAAAGCTCGACCAACCTTGCTTCTTGCTCTGTGCTCAAATCCTTGCTTATGATGACAGACAACGTGTCTTGCTCTCCTAGAAAAACATACTTCAGATGCTCCGGGAGCACCTTCAATTCCAGCACTGGAGCCTTCACAACAGATGGCAAAATCAGCTCTGAGTTGATCGGTATGGGCATACTGCTTGACAGATGCCAGGTGGGAAACTCACTGGTAGCATACAGCTGCATGATGACATCTCGAATCTCCTCATGTTCTCCCGTTATTGCAGCGGTGTCAGTCATCCCACCAAATAGGACCAGCTCTAACTTATCTTCTCTGAAATGATTCTCAACAAAATCATCAACTAATGGGTCGACAACATCAATCATATATAGAACTTCAGGGTCCTCAGCATGCTTCATAGCTTCAAAAATATTAAATATGACAATATCACCATCAAATTCAAAGCTAAGCATACCCTTATCAACATCAATTTTTGTTCTAGCAGTTTTCATGAATGGTCTTCCTAAGAGAATCAAAGATCTATGTGTAGAGAAGGAATCATCCATGTCAACTATGTAAAAATCCACAGGAAAGATCAAGTCATTAACTTTTACCAGATTATCTTCAACCACACCTTGCGGATATTGATTAGACCTATCAGCTAACTGAATGATAACACGAGTTTCTTTCATAGGACCTAATTGTAATTCATTGTACATAGACAGAGGCATAACATTGATAGATGTGCCTAAATCTAGCATGACTCTCTCAACCTTTTTACTGCTAATAATGCAATGAATAGTAAATATACCAGGATCCCTACATTTCTGTGGTAATTTCCTTTGAATGACAGCAGAAACATTTTTCCCAACTTTAATCCTTACATCCTTCCCATATCTCATCTTTTTAGCACACAATTCTTTCAAAAAATTTACATACCTGGGAACTTGCTTAATAACATCAATCAATGACAAATTAATCTCTACCTTCTTGAACAGCTCGATAATCTTCTTTTCGTTATCCTCCTTCTTATTTCAAACCAACCTGGATGGAAAAGGTGCTACAACCAGAGATTGAGAGTTAGAAATTTTTGGTTCCATATTTACCTTGGGTGGAAAAGGTTCGGTAGATTATTTTTCCTCTGCCCTGGACTCTTTCTTTTGCACTTCAGCGTGCTCGTCCGCCTTCTTTTCTTTCTTCTCAGCCTCCAACTCGGCTAACTCCTTCTCATTTCTCAAACTGACAGCACTAACATTATTTTTTGGGTTCATTTCAGTTGGGATGGGATTTTATCCTGATTCGCTTGCATCTTGTTAATTTGAGTGGTGAGTTGGGTGATTTGAGTGCCCATACTTCCTAAGGTAGCTTGTGTCTCTTGCTCGAAAGCTTTTTGACTCTGCACCATACTATTAACGAGTGCATTGCTCTGGTCCAAACATTTCATGATATCATTCATGCTTGGCGCAGCACGATCGGTTTGGGCATACTGACCACCATGTGGCTACCTTTGAGGCAAAACTCCAGGCACCTTCTGATCTGACTGCCTCTAACTGAAATTAGGATGGTCCCTCCAACTTGGGTTATAGGTGTTCGAGTATGGATCATACTTATCCCATCTCAGGGCATCTTGTTGCGCATCTCCGGACCTATAGCAGGCTTGTTTGTTTTGAGGATCTTGCAAAGTGGAACAAGAGTCAGTAAAATGGCCATTTTCTGAACAAACTCCACAGCGGACATTTTGAGTTTGTACCACAACAAGGCCTCTAACTAGAGAAGTTAGAGTATCAATTTTCTTGTTGACACCTGAACTTTCTGCTTGCTCAACTCCTTTTACAGGCCGGTATCTGTCATCATCCTCATCCTCATATTGTTGACCACCAGAGACCATATCAATGATGAGTTGCTTCGCCTCTGCTAGATTCTTGTTAGTTAAAGATCCTCTGCTAACAGCATCAACAATCTTTCTGTCAAAATTCGACATACCACGGTAAAAATAGTTAGTGAGCAATTGATATTTAAAGAACCCATGGTCCGGATATTTACGGCAGCATTACTGGAATCTCTCCCAGTAATCAGCCAAACTCTCATTTTGCTTCTGCATGTTGTTGATTACCATCCTTAAGTTTGCAGCTCTGGATTCTGGAAAGAACTTGCGTAGGAATTATTCTTCCAATTCATTCCAAGTTGTAATCGAACCCGATGGGAGATCAAACAGCCAATCCCTAACCCTGTCTTGCAAAGTATGAGGAAAAGTCAGTAATCTCAAGTTATCTGAAGAAAAACCTTGAGGGCGTAGAGTAGAGCAAACTAGATCAAATTCGGCAAAGTGTTTATGTGAACTTTCTCCAGGTAAATCGCCGAACTTGGATAGAACTTGAATAAAGCCAGACCTTATTTTAGAATTTTGAACGACAGTAGACAGCACAATGCAGATAGGTCGGTTGTTTCTGTGGTGGCCCAACTCCTTGATCTGAAGTTCTTATTCAGGTACTGGGTTGGAGCTCGCCCCCCCTCATTGGCCATGTCTTTTTTTTCGAATAATTGATCAATACCAAGTCTTTCTGAATCAGATGTGGAAGCCTCTTTAGACTCCCTTGCAGACTTCATCAACCTTCGTCAAGTTCTCTTCAGCTCTGGATAAAAAACTAGACTTTCTTTTTGTGAGGATCGAGTCATGCACTGGAAAAAAATAAATATAAAATATAGCAGACCAAAATATCAGAATAATCACTGCTTAAAAACCGATCCCCGGCAACGGCGCCAAAATTTGGTACGTCGTTATGCCCACACTACCCAGAATAGTGGCAAGCAAGATCGTCTCCCAAAGGACTGGCGAGAATTTCCTAACACTTCAGTCTGCAAGTAACCAAACCTTACAAACGAATATCTTTATTATGATGTAAAAACAAAAATAAAAGCAATTGACTAGAGAGTAAGTTTTCTTCACAGATGTAAAAGTATTCCGGCTTCCGATTAACTCCACCCTAGCTTAATTATTCCGCTCATCGATGCAATGATAACTTTAATTCATGAATGAAAACTAGTTATGACCACCGAAGACACTTCTGACGCGATCTTATTTCTCCTTAATTATTCGATAATCAGGAAGATACTTCACCAATTATTTTCCTAATCGACTAACAATCGTAAGAGACACTCTATAGATTTAATGAGCTGACAACTTTAGACACTAGAGAAACCTGATTCAAAACCAACAAACTCTGATACAGGATTGTCAAATTAAGACTGTTCTTCTCTTGATTCTGAAGAATCAATTTACCACTAATTAAACCTAAACCACAATTACGTATGGCCGATTTAATTGGCTACTAAATGAATCTTCACCGGAATAAATGAATTTAGCTCGAATTCATATTTGGATTCGAACTATAAAAGTTGTTTTAGCACTAGCGATGAAAAGAATGATGTTTAAAAGATGAAAATAATCTGCAGAATTCAACTTCTTCTCTCTGGCGTAAAGTCTCTGAATAATGTCTATTCTATCTAGGAAATCCTTAAATACAATTTTTAATTAAGGAAATAAAGTCCTAACTCTAATCTAACTAGGAAAGTAATAAACTGGGGTCTAACAATGATACTAGACCCAAAGATAGTCGCCCAAGCCCAATAGCTCGATCAATTCATGCGCTCAGCCCAAATCCACGCATAAGTCGGCCCATCAGTTGTTTTCTCGGTGATCCATCCAGTTAGTATGCCCATACTGACCCCATTTCAGATTCTCCAATTTTGCTTCAATCTCAACTGCAAAGTCTCCAAAAACATGGCCAATTTTTCCACTTTTGTGTCAACCACCTGTAATCATCCACAAAACACAATTTCCTCCACAAAACCTAATCGTGGGGTAATTAACACAGCAAAAATATACCAAAATCGACCCCAAATATATATGAAATAATAGCCCAATCACTCATAACACATTGCAACAATTGTAGAGATCGAGAAGGCACTGGCTAAGAGTGATGCATATGAAAAGAATGTAGATGACATGCCAAGCTTCAACCTTGGTCTAACACAAAATGATGATAGTTGGTAGAAGGTGATAAATGTAGCTAGGTATATTCAGCAATCAGAGAAGTCAAGTGAAAGCGAGGTGATACTATATACTTTAAAATATTTTAAATTTAATTAAATATCACACTTTTTATATGAATTCTTTCAACATCATTTAGGGAGAAGAATTGAATGATGACATTCAAGCAGATTGCAGTAAAAAGGAAACTCGTGTTCCTGATGAAACAGAAATAGATATATACACAAACTAACTTGTATTCCTAATATAGTTATTATATAACAAACTAATATCAGGTACCTCATAAAGAGACGACTGTGGACGAGATAGAAAAAATGACAAGGGCACAGTGGAAGTGACAACAACTGACAAGAGTAAAGAAAAGGTACAAAACTTTTAACCATGGTTAGCATTGTACATCACTTAAATTAGCACAAAACATTTATTTGATCAGCATACACATAAAACACATTATATGATGTGTAATATCGAATGCATTATTAACACCCCCATTTAGCCAGCCTTTTCATATTGATTAATTAGCATGAAATATACAAAAAATGTATTATTTTAAATAATTGTTTAATTTCAAGCAGAGTGTTGTGGAAGATCACACTCATATCAGAACAAGGGGCAAGGGTTTGATAAAGCCATTTGAAGCATTGATGTCACTATACATATCAAGGATTGTCGATGTGAAGGAAACAATGACAAAACTTGAGGGTGAACTCTACTTCTAGGTGATTCACAAGAATGATAAAACATCGAGGTAAAATGTAAATATGATATTATTTAACATTTATTATAAATGAAAATAATATACCAACATACATATGCAGGGAGGAGATTTTATACTCTGATGGATGAGTCATGATCAACAGAGGTGAGCTGCAGACTTTAACACCGAACACTTACATCAGTTATGCAGTTCTTGATGTTTGGAGCACGGTGTTGAACCACAATGAACGTATGCGATCAAAGGATTCTCAATACAGATTTTTCTTCACAACCTACTCATGTGTAAGCAAAATATTTTATCTTCAAGATCATTATCTTATTTCCATTAAAATCATTAAGTTTTAATATGTTGTTATTGACATATAGATAACACAATTGTCGACCCTGCCAAGTCTTGGAATGCAAATAAAATGATGAGTGAATTTATTGATAGAGTTAAGAATGAGGTGAATGCATTTCCATGGGTCAATCTGTCAGAAATTGATATGGTATGATCTTATTAAAAATTTCATTAACCTCACACATTATTCATATAAGTAACTAACTCTGGCAAAACATATATGCAGTTTTTCTTCCCAATATACCAGATGAATCACTTCTTCTTGATCTGTATTGATTTGAAAGACATGGAATCAGTTATCATAGATAATTCAACTGCCATGGAGAAAGAGAAGGATGGACTGAAACTGAAATATGGCGATATTTCCAATCTCCTGGTAATGGATACTTACAGATTAAAAACCATTATAATATTGTTTATATACTTACAGTTTTATTTGACTGTACTTACAGATTAAGTATTTTGTTGAATACACTAAGAAAGATGGGTTGGTTCAGAGATCAAGAAGTATATTACATCCTCACAACGTCCACAGAAGCCCTAGAGAAATGACAAGAACAAGAGTGAATGCCGGGTGTATATCATGCGAAATATGGAGACATACATGGGAAATGGGGTGAAGAACTAGAAGACGGCTGAAAAAGAAATCTCCAAAGTAGATGGGGTACCTGAGGATGAAGTACTACACTGCTATTCTGAATTCTAACACCAACATTCATAGGATGAGAATGCACCAAAGGCAAACCTCTATTACAGAGAATCTTCAGAAGATGGTCCCGTTGATGTTGCAGGATTGTATCTCAACAAACAGAAGTGATGAATGATACTGTGATGCATTAAATTAATATTATATTCAAATAATATCTTGCTTACTACTATGACATATTAAAATAATGTTTTGTAGGGTATGAATGCTTGCAACTATGATACATTAAAATAGTATTTTGTAGGGTGTTACTACTTAAGTAATTATCTTTTGTATATGTCAATGATCAAGCATCTGTACGTATGTCTTTATGCTAACAAATATCCAGATTTTTTGCTTATATATATATATATGTCTTTGTGCTGATGAAGCTTTAATTGTGTCACTGATATAGTTATGTGTTTATGCTAACGAACGAAGATTTTATTTGTGGCTGATATATATAAGTCCTTGTGCTCATGAAGCTTTCATTGTGTCGCTGATATAGTTATGTGTTTGTGCTAACAAATCTTTCACTTGATATTCATATATATAAGTCTTGGTGTTGATTAAGCTTTGATTGTGTCGATGATATAGTTATGCGTTTGTGCTAACGAACGAAGCTTTTATTTGTTTCTGATATATATATAAGTCATTGTGCCCATGAAGCTTTCATTGTGTCGCTGATATAGTTATGTGTTTGTGCTAACGAAGCTTTCTGTTAATGTTTATATATATATATATATATATATATATATATATATGTCTTTGTGCTGATTAAGCTTTGATTGTGTCGTTGATATAGTTGTGTGTTTGTGCTAACGAAGCTTTGATCTGTTGCTCACACACACACACACACACACACACATATATATATATATAGGGATGAGATCTAGTGAGAACCAGTCACCAGGTGGGAACTAGAAACCAATCTCATCCCTCCATTTCACAATCTGGACGGTCCAGATCAATCCAGATTTTTCGGTGGCAATTGTGTAATTAAAACGAAAGTCTTCAATTCGCACGTGTCATTAAGGGCAAAATCGAAACTGAACTCAAAAATTTCCTAGATTCAATTTTAGCCTCCGACTTTGCTCATTTTAGCTTCATGCATTTCTCATTTTAGCATGTGTTGATAAATAAAAATGGAACAATAATTTCATTGGAATGAAATGCAATACACCCTATTTGGGGACAGTGAACCCTAATGGGAATCTCATAATTACTGGTTGGGATCAGAGCCCTAATCGGAACGTAATAAACCCTAATTGGGAACGGTGAACCATAGTGGAAAATGTCACATCAATTTTAGCCTCCTAATTCAATCATTTTAGCATCATGCGATTCTCATTTTAGCCTCACACGATTCTCATTTTAGCCTCAGAACAAAAGGGAAGAATTATTAAATTATTAAATTACTATATTACCCCTCCGTCCACAAAGTTGCCGAAAATTACAAGAATACCACCGCCCATCCACTTAAATCTGATTTAATCTGGACCGTCCAGATTGAGTCAAACAAGGGCTAGGATTGGTTCATAGTTCCCACCTGGGGAAAGGGTTCTCATTTGATCCTTTCCCTATATATATGTATATATATATATATATCCTTGTGCTAATGAAGATTGTATATGTTTTTGTGCTAACGAAACTTGAATTGAGTTTCATATATAGACATGTTTTATGCTGATTAAGATTTATTTGTATTAGCTAAATAATTTTTTCTAGCAATAATGTATCAACAAATAAACAAAAGTACTTCATTCATACTTCGTTTGCACAAATACATACCTATATCAGCAATACAATAAAGCTTCGTCAGCACATACCAACAAAGTAAAATAAGCTTATACATGATTATAGAATCAGAATCATCTATTTACATCTTATATGCATCGGGGTATTTCTCATTAAAAATAACCATAAAAGACCATTAAATTTTTATCCTATCATTAAATATGAAACGATTTGTTCATCATTATCACAAATTTTAAAAAAATCCAAATGAAAATATAGAACTTGCACAATTCAACATTTTCATATAACCATAAACCAGTCATTTACCTAAGACTTATGTTATTAATAAAACTAATGATTTCAACATCTTCATTATCACCGGATTGGTACCTGCAAAGAATAAATAAAATATAAATATAATTGGGTCCCTGATTTAGAATAAGTAAATAAAATTGAATATACATAAAACTTAATCAGCATAAATAGATACCTCCATTAGCATCACATGTTTTATAGCTCAGCATTAGTCATTCACTTTGCCACAATTCCTAGAATCATGCCTGCATTTTTATTGCACTTCTTACATGTTCTTAAAGGTTTTTGCTTTTCTCGAACGGCCTTCTCACCTCTTGGTATCAATCGGCTACCACTCTCTTTAGTTTTCACAATATCCGGTGGCAATACATCTACTTGTGTAGGGTGAGAAGAATCGTAAAAATTATAAAACATTTTATTCTTCTCAGACTGAATTCCTTCTTCAGAATTGTCATGCTTTAAAAATTCTTTAAAATCTCGAACACACTGTAATAAAGCAGAGAGTTTTTTATCATCACCATCAGCAACACCAATACATGCATAAAACTCAGAAATGCATGTGTTAATCTTCATTTTATTCTCATCAACCGCAACACAACTATTACCAAATCTCTCAAACATTCATTCACAGAATGAAACATGACCTTGTCCACCGAGGAACAACATATTTATTAGGAATTCTATCTACATTCAAATCCTTCAATAATATGTATATATGACAGCACAATAATCCTTCCCGAACAAATTTTGCACAATTGCATACAACTGTGTCCTCAACACTATCATATACAAACTGAAAAAATCCCTTCTCCATCATTAACATCATAAAACAGGTGAGGTTCATTCTCAGTTATACTCATAATGTGGCATTTAAAACAAGCCGAATAAATTTCCTTCTGAACCTTAACAAAAATATTTATAGTGTATACAGCTGCAACATGTTTCTCAAATAAAATCGGAGTCTGCAATGAAGGAATTGTTGATTCATCAACACTATTCATCTCAACATATGCATCTGAGCATCAATTACACTATCATATTTCATAAAAAATTCAACAAGATTGCAGTTGGAATTTGCAAATGAGCAGTAAAAGCTGTTGGCACTTTCAGAAATTGATGTAGTCCTACACAACCCACTCAATAAATGATTTCTAAAATAAGCAGGAATCCAATTATATCGAAGATCATACATCGACTTGAACCAAGCTATATCAGTCAAACCATACTCAGACATGATTTCTTGCCATTTTTCCTCAAACATAGCAGGCTCTATAACATCAGACCAAACAATCTTGTTTACATTTTCCCTTAATAATTTATCCTTCTTCAAATGAGGAGGGACCCTTTCTGAAAATTTCAACATGATATGCCACATGCATAACCGATGTCTCATGTCAGGAAATACATGTTTCACCATATTCTTCAATGTAGGGTCCTGATCAGTTATTAACATAATAGGAGACCGACCCATACAATCCTTAAACTTTTCTAAAACCCAACAATATGACACTGTATTCTCATTTGATAGTAAAGCAGCACCAAATGTAACACACTTCCCATGACTATCCTTCACAGTAAAAAGAGTAAACACCATCTTATACCTATTTAAAGAATACATGAATAACCTTAAAAATTAAGAAAAAATTCAACTAGCTAGCATGAAAATGAAACTGTGTCAGCATGAATATGACTACTATTTAGCATTATTGAACAAGTTAATTAGCATTCAGAAATAAAACTACTATTTAGCATTATTGAACCACTTCATTAGCATTATTGAACCACTTAATTAGCATTCAGAAACAAAACTAAATCTATACATAATTATATATGTCATTTATACTTAAGAAACAAAAAATTAAAAAAAATATTACAAACCTGTTTGTGTTATATGTAGCATCAAATGACATTGAATCACCAAATGCTGCAAAATTCCTCCTACAAATTGGATCTGCCCAAAAAATATGCCTCAACTGATCTTTCCCATCAACTAAATACTCAAAATAAAATGCAGAGCACAACTCCCTCCTCTTAAAAAGATTATCAATCATCATTTGAGCATCTGCACCAACAATATAAGCCCTCAGATCACGTGTAAAGTTCTTAACATCATTCTTTGTACATCCTATATTAGAATGCCCACCAACTACTTGATTATATAGTTTAAAAGAACTCATTGGGCCAATATTTGCTCGAATACAGTCCAAAATAAATTTCTGATGTATATGTTCTATATTTCTATTTACATTCAAAAACCCCTTATGTTTATCAGAGACTAAAGGATGTGAGTGGCGTTCTTCAAAAAAGTGAATTACATATCCATCTAGACTACTGAACTTAAGAACTACACGTACCCTGCATCGCAACCTCCTAGAAACTCTACGTCTCTTCTTCATAACACCATCAACAGTAGCATCAAAATCCACAGCTGCATTCTTTTCACCCGCACGATTGCAGAGAATATACTTCCAAGTAATTGTACCATCTTTAGACTTTCTAACAGTAGAAAATCGAATATCAAATCCACAACGAGCGGCATAAACCCTATAGAACTCTATATCATCCAACATATTCTTGAACATCATTCCAACAACTGGCTTCATAGAAGAATCACACCTAGGTACGTAGTATTGCGTCAAACCAGGAGATATAACTATACAAATATCTGAATAATCATCAACTGAATCCGAGTCTGCCACTTAATAATAGAATATAGGAAAATATATAGTTAGCATGTAATGTATTCTTGATCAGCATATACTTAATTATTCATTATCTTCTATTGCATCAGACTCTGCCACTTAACAATGGAAACATAAAATTGCATCGTTAGTACATAAATCATTCTCAATCAGCATATTTACAGCATTTATCATGCTAACAGTATCCACATAATATACAAAATTCCAAAAACTACAAAACTAATAAACACAAAATAAACAATTAATAACCACCAAATCGGAGATCATACTGCATTGATAAACATAGAAATCAGAAAATCAAACATATCAAAATCGAAATCAAAAATTGAAAAATCATGGTAAATACATAATGAGTCATACATACAACTCGCATAAGCAAAGAAAAAAAAAACCTCGCGCAACATCAAAGACATCGATAACCAGCAAAACACAAAGATCATCGCTTAGCTCTAATCAAATAAAAAATTAACGAGCATATAAAACTATCAATCGGACAATAAAATTGGACAAAACATACCTGGTGAATCCATCAAATCCATCGCGACAACCAAAAAAGATAGCAACTATCGATCGAAAGCAAACGAAGAAATCATAGAAGAAGAGCTCGCGAAATCCGTGTGAGATATGACAATCAACGATAGGTTTGGAAATAATATCTCGCTGATATCAAATAAGACAATTACTAAATTACAGAAAAGCCCCAGCGGCTGAAAACTTCAGCAAAATCACAAAAATGCCACCGAGATTTTGCTTAAATCTGGACCCTAGATTTTATCAAGATGTGGGTGTAAAATGGGGTCTCATTTCTCACACTAGGAAAATGGTCTCATTTGATCCATACCCTATATATATATAAATATATATATATATATATATATTTGTAAAGATATTTACTTATTGCCAAAGACTTTGATATTTATTATATAATTATATCTTTATTAGTTATCTTAAGATTCCAAAACTAAATAAATATATAAAAATCAATAAAAATACTATTATAATATTAAAATTTCATTATCTACAGAATGTCTTAATAAAAATAACCCAACATTCTAACAATTATAATTTAATTTTCAATGTTATGATTTTTTACCACAAATGATTTAGGCAAAAATATTCTTCCGATCGATTATATCTTTACCGAAAATATTTAGTCAATTCTATTTAAACGTCAAAATGTTAGGAATTATTTAAAATTATTAAAATGTTAAGTTATTTTTATTAAAACCTTCCAACCATTTTCAGAATAGAAACTAATATTATTAAATAAATATATCAATTATTTGAACCTTAAATTATACTATAATTTAGTAATTTACTACTTTATTAAAAAATTTAAATACGATACCGGTTGGCAGTATATTTTTCTCGCCGATAATATAATTAACCATTTAACCATAGAGACAATAACAGACTTCACTTTCCTTCCAAATAACAGCCCCTCAGCTTCTTCTCTCCTCCGCCTCGGCTGCGCCACCGCCGCCGATGTATTCGGCGCTCCTTATCGCGCACCCAAATTCTCCGGCGACAGTCCCATCTCTCCGTCCGCTCCCCTCCGCCAGAAATTCGACACAATTCTTGAACCTATTGTTGCCACACCGCCACTCCACAAAACTCAAACCTCAAATTAAATGTGCAGCAAATAGTAGTAATAAAACTGGGAGCAGTAACAACTGGGAAAAATGGATGCCCAAAAATCTGTTTGCTGCGGAGAAAGTGTTTGGAGCAATATCAGGAGCAACGTCCAGCCCCATTGCTCAGTACATATCTTCTCCCACCACTTTCTTGCACAGCGTGGACCCCAGAATCAAGATGGTAAATTTCTTTCTTCTCTCTCTCTCTCTCTCTCGGAAATATTTTCCGAGAGTTTGATTTTGTTGGAAAATGCAGTAAAAATTGTATCTTTTTCCCCCCTTTTACCTCTTGAAGTCCTTTTGTGTTGGAGATGCTGGAAAAAGTCTGCCTTTTTTATTAATAATATCAACAGCTTCTTTGTGGAAGATGATATGAATTAAATAATGATAATGCCCAATTCGCCCTATGATTTCAGGAAGACTATTCCAATTCGAAGGGGAAGAAAAAAAAGTGATAGGAAACCGAAATATGTTCATAAATTGCATATGTTCTCAGTGTTCTAAGACTTGATGTATGTGTCTTGCATTAGAAAAGCTCAGCTCACTTGAGCCCTTCACGAGTTATTATGGGAGTTTGTTCTTGTCTCATTTATGTCTCTTCTTGCAAATTTTTTGTTAAAAATCTGTTATGTGCATAACTGCTTCTGCAAATAAATATGTATGTGTCTTGCATTAGAAAAGCTCAGCTCACTGTGAGCCCTTCACGAGTTATTATGGGAGTTTGTTCTTGTCTCATTTATGTCTCTTCTTGCAAATTTTTTGTTAAAAATCTGTTATGTGCATAACTGCTTCTGCAAATAAATATGTAGTATATAATTATCTTATTGCCTTTTATGTGCAGGCGTGGCTGCTCGCATTGGTAATTTTACCTGCAAAATCAGATATGGTGGTACGTCTGGGAGTAGTAATCTACCTAGCCTTGATGTCCATGTGGGTTCAGCCTACTGAGGTGTGGAAGGTAAGGATGATCACGAACTTAGATGCTAACTGTTTCTGAGTATGTGTAAGGAGGATAAAGTTTTCTTATTCTTGTTTGAACACAGCATGTGTTACTCTTGTAGTAATTGTACTTCTGTTTATGCAGGGAAATTGCCTTATTAAGTGTCCAATATTGTTGTAGGATCAATTGGGAAGAGTGACTTTGCTCTGCGGTATCTTGTTTGTTTTGTTGGGGTTGAGTACGGACAGTGCACCTTCCCTTTTACAATCAAGAAGTCCACCATCTTCAGTGACTGGATTACCGAATCTTGCTGCATCATTTCAAGGTTATAAATATGTATTAATGAAGTTTGGACCATTACAATTCACCAGTAAAGGCTTGTCAGCTGCTAGCACAGCAGCTTGTTTAACATTCACTGTAAGTTTGCCTTACTTGAGTATTTGGACTAGGTAGACTTACGCCTTCACATTTGCAAGATGCGTGATTGGTACATTGTTGATAGAATTACGCGTTCACATTTGAATCTGCTTTCTCTATTATATTCTACATGTCTTATCGGACCCCTTTTTTTTGTTGATTTCTCCTTGAAAGATCTTCCAAAGTGCTAGCCTTTGCTTGACGACAACAACACCCGAGCAGCTTGCATTTGCTTTGCAATGGTTTATTTTTCCTTTGACGAACCTTGGTGTCCCAGTGGCTGAAATCATCCTAACCCTCCTACTCTCATTAAGATTCATCAATTTGGTATTTGATGAGGTAAGATAGGCTTTTGTAGTCAGCTTATTTTGAAAGTTGATGACTTATGTCAGATGCTTGTAAATGAGCAGTGAAAGTCTGTGTAGTTTTCAAATTTTCTATGCAATCACAGGTCCGCAATGTAGCCCTCGGCATTGTATCTCGTAGAATAAAATGGCAACAATTGACAACCCTGGAGACAATAGATGGTATTCTCCAACTTCATTATGTCTGTCTTTAGAATAATTTTTTGCAAGTTCACTGCAACATATCCAATATTCTGCTACAATTTTAGTCCAAACAGTACACAAGTCACGAGTAGTAGTTGCACGTTCTGCTTCTTATAAAACCTCTTGATGGTCTGCAGTTTTCTTCACATACATCCGTCGGATCTTCAAGAATATTTACAGCCATGCAGAGCAGATAAGCCAGGTCCCTCTTCACACCTATTTTTCTTTCCTGCAGCTATATATATGTATATATAATCTTTGAATCTTTTATATCAAAGTAATATTAATATGTTCTAGTTCAACAAGTAGCATAGCACAGATCTTCAGATCTTCAGTCTGACTTTGTTGATGACCGTTGCTATGTATCTCTCATTTGCAGGCAATGATCGTTAGAGGTTTTCGTGGAGACGCTAATTCTTATCGGGTTTTGTTGTCCGTTGGTTCGTCTGCAAAAATTGCTAATATCATTTCTTTCTCTTGCCTCGTCGGCCTACTCTGTGTTTCCACTTTGTCGAGATCCATCTAGCTTGCCAACAACGCTCAAAACTGTCCCTTGTTTAATTGCTATGAATAGTTTCTCCTTTTTCTTTCTATTTCCAGATTCAAGAAGGTTTTTACTCTCTTTAGACTTGCGAAAGCGTGCAAATTCAAATAATATTTATAATTCTCTTTTTTAGAAGTGTGAATTGATTATTGTAATTGAATGATTATCGTGTAATTCAAATAGTTAATAAAAATTTATAGCTCGATATGCACCGAACTACACTTTATAAATATATTAATGTTAGAAAATTCAAGATCAATCAATAATTAGAAAAATTAATTATATCAAATCCTGCAATCAATTAATTGTTTCCCAGACTTCTCGAGAGAAATTAAAATCTTAGGAGAGAATATTAAATATGTGATGGAACATTCAATAGTGTTTTTTTCCTTTTATATCTATCTATGCAGTTGCAAATATGTTGAAGAAAAAGTAAGAGGACATGAAATTCAATTCTAGGAAATGTACAATAGGAATTCCATGAAAGAAGTTTAATTTTTCATAGTTAAAAGAGTTCCAATCTCGCAGTGAATATACGAAAAGAAAATAGGGAAGAACAAATTGAGGTGAGTTTTGATAAAAGCTAGTATTCGAGGTCGAATACAGGTACAAAGAAAAAGTGATGCTATTTAATTACATGGCTGAAATAGGTGAAAACTAGCCCCGAGTTACAGAAGGTTCAGAATTGAGAGCTTAGCTCTGAACAAAGATAAATACATCGCCATTTCTAACAGATACACTCCTAGTTTTAGTTTTGCCAACAGAAATTCCTCCTACCTTCCTGCATGATCTCAAACGCGAGTTTGTATCTCTCCAGTGACGCTGCACCGGCCTCGATATAGTTTCGAGCTTCTTCTCTCAAGCTCCACGACATCAACGCCTTCAAATCTTGCGCGCCTCCTGCTGAGTCAGCATCTCTCAGGATACCGTATTTCGCATTTTTGCTCCATCGATGCAGGATGTACCGCGACGGGAGCTCTCTTATGTTCATTATTTGGAACACCTTCAGAGCATGCCTGCAGAGAACACCTTCAAACTCGAACATTTTGCAGCTGCAGTTGATGTTCAGGTTTGATGCATTGAAGGCAACAGTTTTCGTCTCATCCGCATTCCCGCACTTCTGCATCATGTATCTACTGATGGCTCCTTCCACGTTTATCTTCATCCCGACGTAACTATAGCATTCCAGGAGCTCCTTCTGGAATACCTTGAACATTGTGATTGTGTAAAGCCTTCTGCATTGTTCTTCTATTGGGTCCTTTGTGTGCAGAACTGGTTGCAAATTGAAAGAGTTGAAGTCCTCCTTCCTTTCCTCTTCCCGTCGCTGTTCCAGAGCTTTCTCATAACGTACAACAAACTCGTTGACGGGCGTCTGAGCTGTCAAGAGTGTGCCAAAATATGACTTTAAGCTCCCATCCACGGGTATACCAGCAAAGAATGTTCCTTTAAGGTACAAGGGCACCCAACTTATACGCATTCTATACATTTCCTTGAACCATGCATTCTCTCTCAGGTTGTATTTATCCACAAGCATATCCCAAGCAGATTCGAATTCTTTAGCCGTCTGACTCTGAAAGACGCAGGTTTCATAATCATATCTGAAATCAGCATACATCGAGAGCAATGGGCCTAAGTTCTCCTGTTCTTTAGCAAGGATTTGCCAGGCAGAAAACCGATGATGTGTCCCCGGAAAAACCTGAGCAATTGAATGCTGAATTGCCTGGTCCTGATCGGCTATTATGGAAACAGGGTGGTGCCCCGACATTGCCCTAAGCCACGCCTGAAAAATCCAAGTAAGCGACTCCTCAGATTCATCGGCTACCAAGGCACAACCAAGCAATACTGGTTGGCGATGATGATTAACACCAACAAATGAAGCAATTGGCACTGAATAACTACCTCGTCTGTATGTTGTATCAAAGACAATAGCATCTCCAAATTGAGTGCATGAAAATCTAGATCGTGAATCTGCCCAAAAAATGTTCATGCCTTTACCTTCACGAATTTCCACTCCATAAAAGAATCCTGTATCTTCAGCTTGCCGAGATTGAAAGTACTCGAGAAGCAAAGTATACCAATTACTACTAATATTGCTCTCTGAAACTCGTTTAACAAGGCTGAGACCTCCATTTGTCTCGACCAAATCCAAGTTTTCCAGCATGTTGCTTCCTTCCTCTCTATATCCCTTCGATGCAACAGTCACAGTTCTACTAAGATCTGAAGGAGTTTCAAATTCATGATTATGTTCCTTCTGAAGACGATCAACCACCCACTTTCCTGATTCTTGCCTCTGTATCCTCATATATGCTCCACAGCCAAGTCTTGAAGGATGCTGATGCCCTTCTTTAGAGCACACAAATCTTCGAGATGTAATTGACCCATCATGCTTGGAACGGAATAACTGACCTATCCTGATCCTGAACCCTGCACTAGCTGCATAAGTGTAGTAGAATTTATAAGCTTCATTGGCAGAGTTAAATTCAAGCCCTTTATGTGGTTCAGGTACAGGTCCAACGATTCCATCCATCTCTTCCTTTTTGAGACGTTTCATATCAACTACATCAGACGGACTATCATCCTCATGTGATCTGATTCCTGTCCGACTAGCCCCACCAGCCGACGATGACCTTGGAGTTGGAATAGTTTTTCTCTGTATCCGAGGTGGACAAAGTTCTCCAGATGCTTCAAAATCATGATTGTGTTCCTTTTTAATATTAGCTAAAACCCATTTCCCAGAATCAACCTTTTGCACTCTTATGAAAGCTGGACAACCAGTTCTTGAGTTGGTCTGAAATCCCTCCTTCGAACACACAAATCTCCGGGAAATAACAGCACCATCAACTCGAGATCTATACAGCTGCCCAATCCTAATCTTGAACCCCACTTGGGTTGCGTAAGCACTGTAAAATTCCTGTGCCTCTTCAGCTGAATCAAACTCTATCCCCGCATGTGGTTCCATCTTAGACTGCCCAACATCTTCCCGGTGCCCATTGCTTTTTGCAATAACTAGAGCTGCTGGTTTTGTCCTAACAGTCATGATATTTCCCAACTCTTCCCTATTCATATCAATATCTGCAGTCATCAACAACTAAAAGTTACCAAAATACAAAATCCTTAATTTAAAGTGAATAACCAATAAAAAATAGCGAACTCTACATAGGCTCTTTAGAGTGTAATGGCTTTCTCCACTTCACATATTGGTGAGCTCCTTCATGATATTTTTTTGTTAATATGTATATGAATCTAAAGTGCTTTTCCCTTGTGAGATAAAATAGGTTTTTGTAAACTATTTACCTACATGTCAGAACCCTCATATCGAGTAACCTTATTAGGATAAAATTCATTAACTCATAATAGACAAAATAATAGCATTTAAATTGATAGATCTTCCAATACCAAATGTCAAATGAGTAGAATCTCACCTAAGTATATAAGAACTACAAATTTAAAGCAGCAACTTTTTAGAAACCCTCTCAAAGCAAATTAGTGCATGTTGTCTACTAATCACAACTCATCGTTGCTAATTCACTGATTTTATATTGCAACACAAAGAGCAATTACTATTTTTTTCCACATAGGAAAATACTGAAAATGTGTCAAAATGATCCGCCACTGTGTGGATATAAGACATTTCCCAATAACTAACAAAATTTAGATCTATTATGTGACTAAAATAAAATCATCCCAAGTAAATCCATTCACACAACAAAAAAGCATATTGACACTTAATGGTTCGAGAAGTTCCCATTCCATGAAGAAGGCCACATAAAGTCACAAAGATTTATCATTTACACTATCTTCTTTTCCTCCCAGGCACAGGTAATATCATCAACCACAAATTCATTACATAGTCTACTGTCATCTCATCAATTCTAAGTCATGCCCAAACATTGTGATCAACTTTTTACTGCCTCAAACAATGTTGTGGCATAGTATCAATGAGACAAAACATGAAAATCCAACGGCACACATACAAGATTATATAGAATGAAATTCTTCAAACTGGGAAAACAGAAATAGTATAGAAAAGATGATGAAGAAACAATATCCACTCAACATTCCGATAAGGTGATTAATATAAAAGAAACAAACAAAAACTTCAGCATGCAGTTTCAAGAAACAGAATTCGAAATCCAATCTTTTTCATCACCCAAATCAAATGTATATATTTCTCTAAACAAAAAGGTCTAGCTTCAGCTCAAACGCACAATTGAAGTTCCATCACCAGAAAAAAAATATATATATATATGAACAAATGACCGAGAAAAAGCAAAAGACACAACCTTGAAACGCATCAAGAAATATCGGGGAGAAACAAAAAGAGCTAGGGTTTTACCTTTCGCATATCCGCTGAAGCTGAGACAAAAATCCCCAAAATCTAGGGTTTCTACCACCTAAAATCCCAGTAAAAAAACAGTAATTCAACGGGGACCAGCTCGCATTGTGACACCAAATCCACTGAAATGGAATGGGCAAAAACCCATCATTTCCACCATACAATTGATCAAGGCAGAAATTTAGGTTTAATAAAAGATAGTCTAAATTCCGACCGATAATTTATTTGTACTTTTTTTGGAAATTAAATTTATTTGAGCAGTGGATTTTGTGGGCTGAGATGGGGTTGATGCTGAGCTGAGGTGGATTTTCAGTACGTTTCGCCTTTTCACGGTCGTTGAGAATGGGTATCGCATCACGGTTTCTATACTGTGTTACGGAGGTCTATGGGAAACTCCGTACGACCTCACAACCAACCCGCCCCTACTCCTCGTCGATTATAGGATTAGGATTTTGGAGTCTAATTGGTGATTGGATAAGCACCATCAATGTATACCCTACTTCACTTGTTTGCTTTCTTAATATCAAATTATTAATTTTTATTTTTTATACTTTAATTAGTGAAAAATATATTAATTGTCTCATGAATTTTATTTTTATGCGAAAATAATGAAATTTAGAAAATATTTTATTTTTAAAAATTAAATAACTTAAATTCATGAACATTAAATATATGTGTCAATAAAATAAATGAATCATGTTTGATTGATTCCACCCTGGATGAGTTGATGCATTCACTAAGTGTGTTTTTCACTACAATTGTGAGTGAAAAGTACACATATATGATGCAACGCATGTGGGGTCTAACTTAATTTGTTAGTAATATAACGCTTTCATCGTGTTGCATTAAGTGATACATGCATGTCATAATATTTATTTTACTTAAATATATATTCGTATGCATAAATATAAATATGTATGAAAATATAATATGAACTAGATAAGATTTACACAGAAATGCATATATAATCACAAGATAGTGTGAAAGCTATTGGTAAACTTGACATATTTGATTATGAGTGAGATTTTGCTGTGAACAGGAGTCGAATATAACGGAAATCGGAAGAGAAGATGGCTGGAGATTAGAGCAGAGATGGGGCCGGGGTTGTTGATTGCAAGATTCCATTTTTAGAAATACTTCATTTTGGAATTGGGGAAGAAAGAATTGAGCATTTTGAGTAGTAGTTTGCGGGTCTGATCCAACTTGAGGAGAATGTGTGGAATTTATTCAAAATTGGTCATTGGGCTACATTATTTTCATTATCATATTATGTTGTTCCCATGGTCCCATAAGGAACCTTATTTCCGCAAGGATTTCGATGGTAAACATATAAATAGTTGTATTTTATTTTATGTAAGGCAAGAAAGAATTAACTTAAGTTTCCTCTCATTTCTTCTTCTATATCTCTCATTATTTCTTCTCAGATCTCCTCCCATTTCTACCTCAAATATCATCAAGACAAAACTTTAGTGTTAATCTGCCACATCAGTTTCAGAAAATACAGAAAATTATAAAAAAATGTCTAAAATTTCCAGGATCACAACAATTGGGATTCGGAGGCATCTATCCTCAGTCGTGGCGGATGGACTCGTCTCAATGAGCTGCAAGAGGGACAAAATAAATTACTTCAGATGTGGCAGATAGAAATACAAAAAAGAGAAGTTGCAGAATTGAAACTTTAGGATCATGTAGCAGAAATTAATATGAGTATTAATGAGATATTCGAACACCTTTTCAACACTCTAGCTCATATGAAATTGCAGCTGATGAATGGCAGTAAATGAAAGGGAATAGCAGATGATGATCCAATCCATGGGGTCCCATCACATGTTTATGGTTTTGGCAGTGAAGGATAACAATTCAAAACCTAATCTTCAAACATGAATAAAATTTTCACTGATTCATACAATGCTCAGGTAATTAGTTCTCTGCCCAAGCATGAATTTCCCAAATTTGATGGATCCAACCCTAGAGTTTGGATGTTGAAGTGCAATGAATATTTCAAAGCGGTGCCTAATATTCTTGATGAGAAAAAAAAATATTTTAGCTTCTACGTATTTTGAAGGGAAAGCAGCCTTATGGTATCAAAATTTCAGTTCCAAACACGTGGTGGTTAACTGGAAACAATTTATGAAAATGATATTAGCCAGATTTGAAGATCCTAAAGAAGCTAAGATAGTAGAAGAGTTTAACCAATTGAAGCACACATGTGACTACATGGATTATGTTGGTAGGTTTGTGGAATTGAAGAAGTATATGTTGATGTTTGGTCAAGGGATTTTTACTGAAGCTTACTTCATGGAAAAATTTCTAAGTGGACTTAGTGATGATGTGAGAGCTGCTATTAACATGTCTGCTCCTACTTCTTTGGAGCAAATTATAGAATTAGGCAAGAATCATCTAATTACCATAGGGGTCTTCACTAAGATGACTAAGGGGATGATAGATGTTCCTAAATCTACTAACCAGAATGACAATAGATTCACAACACAAAAATTTCCCAAGTGCCTCAACCTGCTCTAATAGAGGATCTCTGCCACGGACTCCTCTCATTAAGCTTCTCACAATGACAAATCTAAATTCTCTCAATGTATTTTGGAGTACGAAATAACCTCGCATCACACAACAACACAACTGATAGAGAGAAGAGCACAGAAGATCTGCTATAATTGTGAAGATGAATTGACACCATGGGAAAGATACAAGCACAGGATTCATAAAATGAATATGTACGGTCTATCTAAATATGAAATTTAAATTGTGAATTGTTATTGAATTTCATTATTTGAATTAATTTGTTAAATTTTCATTTATGTAGAATATGGTCTATCTTCCTCATCTTCCAATAAACCTAATAATAATATTTTTATAAAAAATTAGTCTTGCATAGAAATATTTATACATGTTTATTTATATGAAAATTATGTTTTTTATGTCATGATATTTTGTATTTAAATATATTTATTTAACTGCGTGAAAAAAAAACTACACAAATGTAGCCTCCTAAAAAAAAATTATGGTTCCGTCATTGTGTGCGTGTGTGTGTGTATATGTGTAGTGCCATATAGTGGCATAAATAAAAATTAGGGAGATGCTATTTGCACCACTAAATCTACTTTTTGCACCACAAATTAAAAGAAATAGAAAAATAATAATTTAGAATTTACTTAAATATCCTTATAAAAAATTAATAAATAAATAAAACAAAAGGAAAAAAGAAATGAAGTCATCTTCTCCAACTTTCACTCGTTGCTGCTCTGGTCTGCCAAAAAACAATCCGATCAACTCCTCCACCGTCACGAACATGCATCTTCGTTTCTCCGGTATATTCCCCTCCAACTTCACTAACCTCCAAATCAAATAAATTAAACAAAATATTAAAAAACTAAATATTGGCCATCTTCCTTTTCCCAACAGATGCGGACACAATTGCACAAATATTTCACAGGCTGCAAAGGCATGTCAACCTTTGTCGGAATTATTGAAATACGTTCTAAAACTCAATTTTTCGAGTCCCCATCAAAGATCGAGAATCTATTTTCAAACACCATCAAAGATTGCTTCTAATTGCTGACTTTTCTCTCTCCTTCGAGTCCCCAACAAAAAAAGTTAGAAATTCATAGTTTCAGAAGTATCAAACACCATCATAGTTTCATAGCAGAACTTGGTAGTACATAGAAGAAGAAGAAGAAGAAGAAGAAGAAAAAGGGGTTGTGATTTGGGAGAAAAGATGGCTGGGGTTTGGTTTGGGGGATTCTGGGGGAGAGACAAAGAAGGGGAGATGAGGGGTGGAATCGGGGGAAGGAGGGCGGGTGGCTGGGAGCGAGGGCGGCGACCCGTAAGAAAGGGAGGGTGGTGGTGGTGGGAGAGAGATTTCCGATTTCATTTTTAAAATTGATTTTTTTATTCTTTTTAATAAAATAAATATTTTTGGAGACAGGCTATTAATGTAAATACATGTTGTGCAAAAAGTAAAATTTGTAGTGTAGTGAGTGATGGAAGTGCAGAGAGTAAAATATGTGGTGCAAATAGAATCACCCTAAAAATTATAAACCTTTTGTTTTCCCTTGTGTAACTTGTATACCATTCGTGTTGGTTTCTAATTTGAATTCATTAAAGTTGAAATTGTTAACAAAAATTAATTTATATCATGTTATATACATACCATTATGTATTTAATTGAGTGTGTGTTAATATATATAGACATAAATAAATATATTAAATGTATTTTTCTTTAATATCAAAATGTATTGTATATTATTACAAACTCAAGTGAAATAAATAAATAAAAGAATGCACTCCGTTACTTATATGAAATATCGGACAGAAAAACATGCATGCATATTCTAATTGCAATTGGTGTTATCCAAATATTCGAACTAAATTACAAATGCCCAAATATTTTGTATAATTTGTTGCTTTGGCTCATTTTTCCTCATTTAATTTGTTGTTTACAATTATATAAAATGCGTAAATTTTTTATTTATTTATAATTGTTTGTTCATTATCTAAAATCAAATTAAATGTTTTCTATCGGATACAAAAATTGTTGGGGTTTTCTCGAATTGTACCCCACAGGATCTATTTGGATGCCATTAATTCTAACTCATGTAAATCATAATTTTATGTGTGACATTAATTATCCTATGTTGAATTAACATGCAAGTTTCAATTTCGAATCTATTGCAGCGGAATAAAATGAAATCTATCGAAATCGGTACTTACAAACTTTGTCGGGTTGTACACGGGATTAAAGGTCTAATCCCGTTGTTGATGGAGAACACACAATCTTGGTTGACCATCATGGTGTTCAAAATCTTCACAGCTCCCATATTCTACTTCTTGATCTTCTGCTGTATTCCCGGACCTTGTTTAGATGCAGGGTGGACTGCAGACTACTAAATGGTTGTGGAAAACCTAGGAATCAAGAGAGCACTTAGAGGGGCTATGTAGATGTGTATTTTTCTTATAATTTTTGTGGCCCCCCTCTCTTATTATAAGGGAGGGGGCGAAAATTTCATCTCCAAACCCTATTGGGTTGGGCCTACAACTCTTATTCTATTCCCAGTCCACTTAGGTCATATTGGGCTACAACAGGGATCTAGAAGAATATTAAATTGACCTACTAATTTATTTAATTTCTAATATCCAATAAACTTAGGATATAATTAAATAAATTAAGTATTATTTTTATTCCACTAAAGAAATAATACTGGCCTACCAATTTAATACATATTTATGAATATGTTTTCTTCTTTAGTTCTGTCATTCCCCATGTTTAAGATATAATCTCCATTAATTAATTATGTAAGTTTCTGACAACTATAATTAATTAATATCTTGTTCCTTGAGTAGTACCGCACAATTTCCGTATCATGTAAAGAATAAATTAATATTCTGTCTGCAGGGCTTCCCATGATCTACGTGCTTCCTCAAGAGGACATCATCAACCTGGCGCACTAGGACATGGTGACTATATATAATGCACGATCCATCATATATGTAAATGCCACTACCCAAAATATTGAGATTGTTGATCCTATCAAAGAATCTTACTCATTGATAAATCAAAGCAGTCGACATAACATATATATATATATATATATATATGTCCGCCACTATACATGGGTTAAGAACCCGAACTCTGTGGATCTTTATTCTCTCCTTTTAGGGTCAGAACAGAGAATAGTATTCTATCTTGATCCTCCTCAATACACCAACAAGTGTATCAGAATAATCAGCTAGTCAAGCTAAACTAACTATCAGATTATTCTACAATGTACAATGGTTGGTTCAGGACCATCTAAACTGCGAACCTTTTAATACTTTGCAAGGAATCTGATGATATGATCTTTACCGTGTGTTCACCCACACCATATCATCTACAATGCAAGTAACATGCATATAAATATATAACAATAAATATATACACAAACAGTGATTGCAATCATTATTCAATCTATATTATTTTATTTTTATTTATTGTAAGCAAAGACAAGCTTTCCAGTATACAAAACCAACAATCTCCCACTTATACTCGAAGCATGTCTTTCAAGTATAAACAACACATTGGCTAACTCTTCAACATAACATAAACTTAAAAAGGTCCCGGGTCTGCATCAACTCCCATTATCTACACTTGACCATTGAAGGTCTGAGCTTGGAAGGCTTGTGAATGGGATAACCATTTTTATATTCCAATGCAATCTTGACCACTGCCACATTTTCCTCCCTTATATTTTGTATAAGGTGGTACTTTAATCCTCTGTGTTTAATCGCCCGTGGACTCTGGATTCCTTTTCAAATTTGCTACTGCACTGGAGTTATCACTGTGTGCCGTGATACTCGGCAAATCAGGAACCACGCTCGAGTCCAACAAGAAGCTATGGAGCCATACAGTCTTTCGTAGCCTCAGAGCCAACCACATACTTGACTTTCATGGTGGAGTGAGCATGCATTTCTGCCTTACAACTCCATGCCACAACTCCCCTTCCCAATTTAAACAAATGTTAAGAAAGATTTACTTTGATCCTTTTTATCGATTTTGGAAAAACTAAGTCCGTATAACCCAAAGTAATTAGACTGTCCGAGTGGTAAAACGAGCATACTATCTCGAGTCTTCTTGAGAATACTATTTTCCATAGTCCATTGTCCTTAACTAAGGTTAAAATTGATATCTTTCCACTATGCCACTGCATAGTATATATCGGTCTTTGCGCATAGCATACCATACGTGAGAATTCCTTTTGCTGAAGCATAAGGAATCTCATTTCCTCTCATCTATCTCATTATGTGTTTGGGGAGCATAATTCTTTATCATGCTAAAGTTCAAAGGAAGTATTTAAGCTTCAGGGACAGACTATTAAACACTAAGTCGATTAAGACTCGATATCTTGTTCACCATCTAGGGTTTCGATCTCTGATAAGCAGCTTATCATTCAGAGAATGTGATCCCTTACAGGAATGAAATTGACTATCTTGGTGCTTATTAGATTTTTCATGGTAATGCATTTTGTTGTGTAATTCTGATGTCCGAAGAGTTTCTTGAGATTACACCATAAGAGGTTCTCACTACTTTATCAGAATTCGCAACTGGTTTCTTATGACATTCCTCATCAAGTACAATTAAACCTTTAGCCGTTTAAGACAATATTTTAAGTTCCGAATCCAGTCTTTAGTATTTCACCGATATAAAACTTTTGAGAATAGAAGACAAGTTGGAGAGTCCCATGATAATATAGAAATAACTAAAAAAGTAAACATGCAGTACAGTCATACCTTTTCGGATAATCATATAATTGAAATCCTCAAAAAGAATTATATGTATATCCACCGACATTTTAAAAATATTTCCCATAAGCTACGATAGTGTGGACGTTTATGTAATTCATTTTTAAACAGGTCATTAGCCTTTAATTCACCTCCAGTCAAGTTTCCTTTTGATAAGTGAATTAATAGTCGGTATTATTCCCGGCCATGTAATCATCTAATTAATAAGTCACGATAGTGTGGACGTTTATTAATAAATTACATCTAAGTGTGAATACCATTATCTTTGCACCAAGAGCACTATTTCAAATTTAACTGCTCCAGATGGAGGAGTCAGTTAGTTCTAATAGTGTTCTACAGCTATCCATATAAGGAGATTTAACTTCTAGAGAAATCTGTGATATGACACTGATTCGATCAACAATAAGGCGGAAGCAAAGAATCGAACAACGCCAACTAGGTATGTGATTCAATCCAACAATAAACTAAACAATACTGAATTAATAACCTCAATATACTGTACTAAATCAAGGAATTCGAATTCAACAAGAATTAAACACAAAACAACCCAAATAATCCGTAAAACCCTAAATTAAAGACACGAATAGAAACCTATGCAAACGACCTTGGATTGAGCTCAAATTTTAACACAAGGCACAATCTGTAGAGATGCAAAACATATCCAAAATTCATCTAATTTGGCCAAGTGGTTTAAGAGATCTAATGGTTGGAAGTTTCTGACCCGATTTAAGGTTTTTCGACCTAAATCGCTGAATCCGAGTTTCGATCTGAAGGAGGACGATTTTAAGGGTGTTGATGAGGATATGGGAGTCTTATGGACATGGATGGTGGCTGTGGTGATGGTGGAAGGATCGATGATGAAGAAAAATGAAAAGGATAGGTGAAACTTACCTGAAACGAACCCCGAATCGACGAGAGCTCGGAACGCGCCTATGGAGCAACCTTCAATGGCTGTCTAACCCGGATACTACGAGATATCACGAATGAGACAATAGATTTCAAGATTGAATTCGCTAGAAACAAACTCTACCAAAGAACTATTGATTTGTTAGACAAGTTGAAAGCTTTGCGCTGTTTTTTCATTCAAAACATGTCTGATCCTCAATAGGAACGAAAATCCCTAAATAATAAACCTAAGGAACGAAAATTAAAGTGTCTTGGGCCTAGAATTCGAACTGGGCTAATTAAAACTACTACTGGGTCCAATATCACTTAAACAGATTGTGATAATTGGGCCTGCTAAATAAATAAATCCACAACTGAAATAATAGACTGAAAATAAATAAATTAACTAATTAAATCAGCAAGGAACGAATTTGCCATGGCTTCAATAGAGCTCCTTGATGCTTAAAATAGTCACCAACTTGGATTGCTTGAAATCAGCTCCAACATCATCCAGCTTCTTCCCGACATAACACTGAAGGTATCCTTGGAACTTCTTGGCTCTAAGTCTCGTCACTGGACCTCTAAGCTGCAACTCAAAATTTGAATCATCAATGCTAGCACCGGGCTCATCATTCCCCCTTCCTCAAAAGAATTCGACCTCGAATTCGGGTCCTCCTCATCAAAATCATCTACAGGAAAAGGAGAGAGATCAGAAACATTAAACGTTGGAGAACATTTATACTCACCAGGCAGATCAAGTCAGTAAGCATTGTCTTTGACTCGAGCAACTACAGTAAACGGACCATCTCCACGAGGCATCAACTTCGACTTTCTCAAGTTAGGAAAACGTCCCAGGCTGAAGTGAACCCAAACCTTATCACCGGGTTTGAATAACACTTGCTTACGGTGCGTGTTCGCCTTAGCTGCATTTCGAACTCCTTGAAGCTCGATCCTCGTCTTGACCTTTTCATGCATCTCTCGAACCTGTTCAGCCCTACGAATACCTTGCAAACTCGAAAGATGATCAATAGGCAAAGGAATAAGATCCGTTGGAGTCAACGGATTGAAACCATAAACTACCTCAAAAGGCGACATATGTGTAGAAGAATGCACGACCCTATTATATGTAAACTCAGCAAATGGTAAACATTCTTCCCACGATTTCAGATTATTTTTCACTAATGCACGTAGAAGAGTACCTAACGTTCTATTTACTACCTCAGTCTGACCATCTGTCTGTGGATGACATGCAGTATAAAATAATAGTTTAGTACCCAACTTCCCCCACAAAACTCTGCAAAAATGCCCCAAAAATTTCGAGTCCCTATCAGAAACAATGGTTCTAGGGATGCCATGCAGACGAACTATTTCATGAAAGAACAAATTGGCAATATTAACAGCATCATCAGTTTTTCTACAGGCAATAAAATGAGACATTTTGGAAAACCTATCAACTACCACAAACACAGAATCTTTGCCAGACTTCGATCGAGGCAAACCCAAAATGAAATCCATAGAGATATCTACCCAAGGAGCAGATGGCGCCGGCAAAGGCGTATAAAGACCAAATGGACTCGAAGTGGATTTAGCCTTCCTACATGTAATAAATCTAGCACATACTCTTTCAACATCCCTTTTCATGCAAGGCCAATAAAAATGCTCATGCAAAAGATCTAACGTCTTATTGACTCCGAAATGACCCATAAGACCTCCTGCATGTGACTCCAAAATAAACAGCTCTCACATAGAACAATCAGGCACACACAATTTTGCATCCTTAAACAAAAATCCATCAACAATGTAATATGAATCCACAGCACGAGATTTTCCAACACAAGATGCAAAAATAGGTCCAAAGAATGGATCAGAAGCATAAAAACTCTTAACATGCTCAAGACCTAGACACTGTGCATGCATAACAGAAATCAAAGCATACCTGCGGGAGAGTGCATCAGCAACCACATTCTCCTCCCCCTTCTTGTACTTGATCACATAAGGGAACGATTCTATGAACTCCACCTATCGAGCATGGCGCGAGTTCAGGCTCTACTGTCCCTTCAGATGCTTCAATGACTCGTGATTAGTGTGAATCACGAACTCTTTCGGGCGCAGGTAGTGCTGCCAAGTCTCCAAAGACCTCTTCAATGCATACAGCTCCTTGTCGTATGTAGAATACCTCAGAGCTGCGCCATTCAACTTCTCGCTAAAGTAGGCGACCGACTTCCTATCCTGCATCAAAACAACACCAATGCCTATACCAGAGGCATCACACTCAATCTCGAACATCTTATGAAAATCAGGTAAAAGCAACACATGAGCATTACACAATTTTGACTTTAGCAAATTAAAAGCATGCTCTTGGGCCTTGCCCCACTCAAACTTTCTATCTTTCTTACTGAGTTCGGTCAACGGGGAGGCTATAGTGGAAAAATCCCGCACAAAACGGCGATAAAATCCAGCCAAACCATGAAAAGACCGAACATCAGCACATATCTTAGGCGTGGGCCACTCCTCAATGGCCTTAACCTTAGATCTGTCAACCTCAACACCTCGACTACTCACAACAAATCCTAGAAAGACAACCTCATCCATGCAAAAAGTACACTTAGACAAATTAACATACAACTTAGCAGCACGCAACAACTCAAAAACATGCCTAAGATGTCTAACACAAGTACTATAGATAAGGATGTCATCAAAGTAAACGACTACATACTTCCCTATCACATATCTCAAGACATGGTTCATGAGACGCATGAATGTACTAGGGGTGTTGGTAAGCCCAAATGGCATGACAAGCCATTCATACAATCCATGCTTCGTCTTGAATGCAGTCTTCCATTTATCCCCCTCACTCATTCTCACTTGAAAATATCCAGAACGTAAATCAATTTTTGAAAAGATAGACGGTCCAGACAACTCATCTAACATATCATCCAAACAGGGAATAGGGAAGCGATACTTTACCGTTATCTTATTAATAGCCCGGCAATCCATGCACATGCGCCACTCGTTATTCTTCTTGAGGACGAGTATGACGGGCACTGCACACGGCGATAGGCTCTCTCCGATCTGCTTCTTCCCCAGCAACTCCTTGACTTGACGATCTATCTCTTTTATCTCCTCAGGGTTGGTATGGTAAGCTGGTCAGTTTGGGAGGACTGCTCCCGGTTGAAAGTCGATCTGGTGCTCAATTCCACGAATTGGTGGCAGACCACTCGGTATCTCCTCTGGGAATACATCTTTAAATTCATCCATTAGAGGCTGCAAAACAGGAGGAACAACAATATCAGAAGTATCATTAGCCTTAAAAGTAAGGAGAACTATAGGCATACCAGCTTTAACTGCTTTTTGTACACCTTTTGCACTGATAAACAAGTTCCGGTGCACGGGCTCCGAACTAGCTGCACTGGAGGGAGAAGGGGCTGCACAAAGGGCGGCTTTAGTAGGATTCTTGGGGGTGGGCGTGGTTCCCTTGGCGTTCTGAGTCGTGGCCGCGAGCTGTCCGGGTTGAATATGCTGCTTGCTCTCGGCCCGTTTCGTCTTCTCTTCCTTAAATCTCTGTTGCATCCTCATTTGATCTTCATTGATGTCCTTAGGCATCAATGGCCATAATCTGGTGGTCCGTCCATCCCGGGTCACCGTATAAATGTTGGGTTATCTATCGTGGATCGCCTTCCTGTCAAACTGCCACGGACGACCAAGCAATATATGCGACGCTTCCATAGGGATGACGTCACAAAGAACAGTATCAGTAAATCGACCAATGGAGAAAGTAACACTTACCTGATATCCAACGCGGATTTCTCCTCGGTCAGTCAGCCACTGCAAATGGTACGACTTGGGGTGTTTTTGTGGAATCAGATTCAACTTCCCCACTGCGTACTGGCTGATCGCGTTCACGACGCTACCACTGTCAATGATGAGTGAACACGTCTTATCTTGGATTTCACAGCGCGCATAGAAGATGTTTTCACGCTGATCATTCTGATCCTCCTCTCGAATCAGGCTCAATGCTCGGATCGAAACAAGACTAACATGGGCTTGATTCGGCTTCTCATCTTCAACCTCGTCCACAAGTGGACGGTCAAGGGGCTGTTCGGTGCCTCCTTCCACTTCTGCTTCATCGAGCTCTTCCTCACTTGCTGACTCCAGCTCATTCTGCTCAGTAAGGAAAAGAACTCGGCGGTTCGGACACTGGGCTTGGAAGTGTCCCCATCCTCTGCACTTGTGACATTAAACGTCACGTGCTCTCCATGGAGTACTATTTGAAGACTGACTGGGCTGCACTGTTCGATTTGGATTGCCTCTGTTCGGTGCAGGCGAATTGTACTCAGGTCTGCGGTGCAGACTGCTCAAAACGGTGAACGGGCTGGGACTGCTGGTCATGATGATGTGGAGGGGCTGTTCTAGGCATAGAAGACTCGCCTCGACCCCACTGTGTCAGTGCCGGCGTCGACTGTGATGGTCTCCTGCGGCCATCTTTGAGCTGCCGCTCTACTATTGAGGCATAATGGACCATGGCCTCAATACTGGTGAAGTCCCTCAACTCGACTTCACAGGCGATGTCTGGATTCATTCCCTCAATGTATCGGTTGATTGTGGCAACCAATGTCTCTTCTTTCCTAACTCGATTAAGGGTTGTCTTGAGTTCCTTATGGTACTCCTATATGGAACGTGTACCCTGTCTGATTCGGTTCAGTTTCTTCTCGAGGTCACGCTCATAATGTACCGGAATGAAACGTTCTCTCATGACGTCCTTCATCTCATGCCACGAATCAATAGGTGGGTGGCGCTCTCGGCGTAGCCGGTTCTGCTGGAACTCCCACCAGGTGGCTGCATATCCTCTGAACTCTAATGATGCTAACTGGACCTTCTTCTGCTCCAGAAAATCATAGCAGTAAAAAATCTTGTCAACCTTTCTCTCCCAGTCAAGATAAAGGTCTGGATCATGTAATCCCTCAAACTCAGAAATGCTTGTCTTAATGTTATTCAACAGACTTTCAGGATCCGCACGTCGGGCTGCATGTCGGTGGTAAGGCTGACGTGGTCGGTCACGTCTCTGGAATGGATCATACTCATCCTCAAATCCCTCTGCGAAATCATCAAAAGCTTCTGCAGCATCTCGATCATATGGATCGTTAAACTGCACCTGAGGCTGGTGATGCTGAGCTTGTGGTGCTCTAGCATTTGCTCTGGCTGGCTCGACTACAACAACTTCAGGCTGACGAGCTGCTTCAGGCTGACGAGCTGCTCTTTCTGACTGGACAGGTTGGGCTTGAACTAGTGGTGGTGCGGGAATTCGAGCAGCAATAAGCTCGAGCTGTGCCATCACTTTGGCTAATGAACTATCCAACTTATGCTCTAGTTCCTGATGGTGGTACTGGGCATCCCACGGCTGTGGCATTGATGAAGCCGCGTCTGTAGGAGTACCAGGCGATGCGGGTGCCTTATCATTTGTCTTGTTATAACCATCTTTGGACTCCATTGGTACCTGCAACACAAATAAAACAAAGAAAACAAAAGAAAACAAAAGAATAGGACCTCACTTTTTTTTAGCTCTCATGTATAGCACTCAAAGTGTATAAACTTTTAATAAAGCTCGAACTTTAGCGACTCACAGTAGAACTCGAATTCCAGTAGTAGAATTGCTACTGACTCCTCCAGCTCAAGTCAAGAGCTCGAACTTGACTCCCAAAGTACCACGGGGTACACAAAACACCACGAAGTAGGCTATAAAGGGTAAAGGTCGGCTGTAGGGGTGAAAAGGGAGGAAAATTCGAAGAAATGGCAAAATCGGAAAATGTTCAACAGGCGATTTCACCCTGAAGATGGCTGAATTTGGCCAACCGTACCTATATGTCATAGAGAAGCAGTGAGTTTTGTTCAGCACGTCGAGACGCTTTCGGAATGGTATTATGGGCAAAAATCGGAGTTCTGGAACAAATTTGGCAGAAAACCGATTTTTGACTGCGGAGTGATTGGTGGATGAATTTTTAGTGGATAAGTGTGGGAGGAAAAGGCAAGAATAATGCTGGAATATGGGTGGATATGTGCTGAATTATGGAGCTAGATTGTACCAAGTGTGAATACGAGCTCAACAAAGAAATAAAAATCAAAACCAATTAGGCAACAAATCCCAATCCTACTAGGAAACAAATAAATCAACTCCTATAACACTAGACACAAAATTTTCGACCCTTCCCATCTTCTCCAGCAATAGGACCGCAAATTATGACTCCCCAACAACACAAGAAGCTGCAAAGTGACGTCCCCAATCGCTATACGATGAAGAATGGCAAATCGCGACACGACTTAAAGAAAACAAGACAAATACTACCCAAACTCAACACGACTAATCAAGAACTACCAAGAACTTCAAGAATGAATCAAGATACTCAAGAAACACGGTGAACACAATAGGGCTCGATCAACTTCGTCTTCTTTTTTTTTCTCTGTTTTTTTTATATCAAATTTTTTTTCTCTCTTTTTTTTGTACGATTTTTTTTTCTATAAATGATCGATCCTTTTTGCCCCTACTATGTCACACACACGAATTTTGGATTGAACCACGACCAACCGAAGTCGACGTGGCTCTGGTACCAAAATTATGATATGACCAACAATAAGGCGGAAGCAAAGAATCGAACAACGCCAACTAGGTATGTGATTCAACCCAACAATAAACTAAAAAATACTGAATTAATAACCTCAATATACTGTACTAGATCAAGGAATTCGAATTCAACAAGAATTAAACACAAAACAACCCAAATAACCCGTAAAACCCTAAATTAAAGACACGAACAGAAACCTATGCAAACGACCTTGGATTGAGCTCAAATTTTAACACAAGTCACAATCTGTAGAGATGCAAAACATATCCAAAATACAGCTAATTTGGCCAAGTGGTTTAAGAGATCGAATGGTTGGAAGTTTCTGACCCAATTTAAGGTTTTTCGACCTAAATCGCTGAATCCGAGTTTCAATCTGAAGGAGGACAATTTTAAGGGTGTTGATGAGGATATGAGAGTGTTATGGACGTGGATGGTGGCTGTGGTGATGGTGGAAGGATCGATGATGAAGAAAAACGAAAAGGATAGGTGAAACTTACCCGAAACGAACCCCGAATCGACGAGAACTCGGAACGTGCCTATGGAGCAACCTTCAATGACTGTCTAACCTGGATACTACGAGATATCACGAACGAGACAATAGATTTCAAGCTTGAATTCACCATAAACAAACTCTACCAAAGAACTATTGATTTGCGAGGCAAGTTGAAAGCTTTGCGCTGTTTTTTCATTCAAAACGTGTCTGATCCTCAATAGGAACGAAAATCCCTAAATAATAAACCTAAGGAACGAAAATTAAAGTGTCTTGGGCCTAGAATTTGAACTGGGCTAATTAAAACTACTACTGGGTCCAATATCACTTAAACAGATTGTGATAATATGGCCTGCTAAATAAATAAATCCACAACTGAAATAATAGACTGGAAATAAATAAATTAACTAATTAAATTAGCAAGAAACGACTTTTCCATGGCTTCAATCGAGCTCCTTGATGCTTAAAATAGTCACCAACTTGGACTGCTTGAAATCAGCTCCAACATCCTCCAGCTTCTTCCCGACATAACACTGAAGGTATCCTTGCAACTTCTTGGCTCTAAGTCTCGTCACTGGACCTCTAAGCTGCAACTCGGAATTTGAATCATCAATACTAGCACCGGGCTCATCAGACACATCCGATATGCAGGAAGATCGATGTCAACGTGCATGCCCATCACTTCTCAATTAAACCAGATTTAATGGAGACCGATTAGATTTCTATATACTTTGGTATGAATCTCTCCCACTTTGTTATTTATACTTGAGGTTTTCGTTTTATCTCATTAGCATGCAAGAACATCACATAAAATGATAAACATCCATGACATGCAAACAACAACATAATAAGCATAATAATTTAAACCAGCTTTCATGGCATATTTCTCATGTTGCATTCATGAGATAATCTTAGAAAATCAGCTCCGGAAATCTGGACGTCATCCGCGCCACCACCAAGTGTCTCGTAAAAACCCTAACGCCGATTTAGGGTTTCGGGATGTGTCCGGAATGTCGTCCTTCCTTGATTGGGGCTGCTCCACTTTCCTTCCTTGAGTAGATTTCGATCCTTATCTAATTCTATAAGGATTTCTATTCCAAATTTAAATCTTTTCTTATCATATTTGAATAAATCCAAATATATAAATTACCTTATCCAAATCCACTGGGATAAAATAATCATTATCTTAAATATTCAATTTCCATATGATAAAGATTTTAATTTTGGAAAATCCTAATATATCTAGAATAATAAAGGAATTAAAAATACAACTCAAGACTATGTGATTTTCGAAAATTACATCGATACTCTAACATGTATTTTTTCTATTACATTAAACCAACATAATAAAATAAATGCTAATCTAATCCATGGATTTTCTCATGGATAAAAACCTCGTACCCAAACCGGCATACGACCATCAACAACCATACATTCAACATAAATTAAATCATCACATCACAAAATTAAAAAGCCATGATAGTCGGTATCACCTGCAAATAAAAAAACGTCTACATACAACAACTATCAAAATTAAGTGATAAACATAAAATTGCATATAATATCCATACATGATCATTTTCGAAAATTATCTTCAATTTAAAATTGAAATTTTCAAAAATACCATAAGATTAAATTTGGAAATTTAAAATTAATTAAAATATTCCACCAAATTAAATCTTATACATTTGAAATTATCACAAAGATAAAATATGGAAATTTTCAAAATAAATCGAAAAATCCTCCAAATTAAATCTTAAAATTTCGAATAATACACTAAGATAAAATTTGGAAATTAATTATAATTTTCCACCAAATTCAATCTTAATTCTTCGAAAATAACATAAGGAATAAATCTGGAAATTTTGATATTAATTAAAAATCTCTTCCAAATAAAATTCCTTACTTTTCGAAAATCCCTAAATAATTAAATCTGGAAATTTTCATATTTATCAAAAATGTATTTCAAATTAAATACCTAGGTTTCGAAAATTCTAAGAATGATAAATTTGGAAATTTTGATTCACTTCAAATACTTTACAAATTTAAAATTCTATTTTGAAACCTATTTGGATTATAATTAGGTAACTTTTGATATTCATCAAAATTACCTTATCCAATTATAATCTCCCCTATTTTGAAAATATCTCTAGGATTAGATATGAAAATTTTGATAACATCAAAACTCTATTCCAAATCCAATTCCAAATTTTCGAAAATATGGATCAATTTAGGGAATTAATTTAACATCAAATTTTCAAAATTTGATCTCCAAATTACATCTTCAAAGATTTCGAAAATTACCCTAAGATAAAAATTGAAAATTAATAATAATTTTCTACCAAATTAAATCTTAAGTTTTTGAAAAATTTGCCTTAGGATTAAATATGGAAATTTTGAAATTAATAAAAAAATCCTCCAAATTTAAAACCTAAAAAACGCCCATCCCTGATTAAATAATTTTGAATTTTGACATTAGTCAAATTCCTTTCCAAATTATATGGTAGGTATCAAAATTACTAGAATAAAAAATATGAAAGTTTTGATCCTCTTCAAACACTATTCAAATTTAAAATTTTATTTTGAAACCTACTTGGATTAGAATTTGGTAACTTTTGATATACATTAAAAATTACCTTCTCCAATTCTAACACCCATAAAATTCGAACCCCATTAGAATTAAATTTTGAAATTTTGATATTAATCAAAATTCTATTCCTAAATTAAATCCTAACTATCGAAAATTACAAAAACTAAAATTAGGGAATTAACATACAAATTTTCGTCCACCAAGAATATGGAAAATTGATTTGATCAAAATAGCTTTCCACATTCTTGGAAAATCAAACTTTGGAAAATTCATCTTCAATAATCTATCATTCCAATTACAATATCCCAGACGATCAAAAATCAATACCAAGATAGGATTTTCAAAATCCTGTCCAATTTTAATATTTATCTTTTGAAATCTATGAAATTAAAATCTGTAAATTTGATATTCATCAAATTATCAATCCAAATTAAAATTCATAGAGGACGAAAACTCACGTAGATTAAAATTTGAATTTTTCGAAGAACATCAAAAAAATTCATCCAAATTTTAATACTACTTATTTCGAATTTCATGAACAAATAAATCTGAAAATTTAAACACCTTAAATTCATCTACAGATTTATACATATAATTCGAAATTTACATAGAATTAATTTTAGAGCAGAGCCAAAACCTGCTCTGATACCAATTGTTGGGGTTTTCGCGAATTGTACCCCACATGATCTATTTGGATGCCATTAATTCTAACTCATGTAAATCATAATTTTATGTGTGACATTAATTATCCTATGTTGAATTAACATGCAAGTTTTAATTTCGAATCTATTGCAGCGGAATAAAATAGAATCTATCGAAATCGGTACTTACAAACTTTGTCGGATTGCACACGGGATTAAAAGTCTAATCCCGTTGTTGATGGAGAACACACAATCTTGGTTGATCATCATGGTGTTCAAAATCTTCATAGCTCCCATATTCTACTTCTTGATCTTCTGATGTATTTCCGGACCTTATTTAGATGCAGGGTGGGTTGCAGACTACTAAACGGTTGTGGAAAACCTAAGAATCAAGAGAGCACTTAGAGGGGTTGTATAGATGTGTATTTTTCTTATAATTTTCGTGGCCCCCCTCTCTCTTATTATAAGGGAGGGGCGAAAATTTCATCTCCAAACCCTATTGGGTTAGGCCTCCAACTCTTGTTCTACTCCCAGTCCACTTGGGTCATATTGGGCTACAACGGGGATCTAGAAGAATATTAAATTGACATACTAATTTATTTAATTTCTAATATCCAATAAACTTAGGATATAATTAAATAAATTAAGTATTATTTTTATTCCACTAAAGAAATAATACTGGCCTACCAATTTAATATATATTTATGAATATGTTTTCTTCTTTAGTTCAGCCATACCCCATGTTTAAGATATAATTTCCATTAATTAATTATGTAAGCTTCTGACAACTATAATTAATTAATATCTTGTTCCTTGAGTAGTATTGCACGATTTCCATATCATGTAAAGAATAAATGAATATTCTGCCTACAAGGCTTCCCATGATCTACGTGCTTCCTCAAGAGGACATCATCAACCTGGCGCACCAGGACATGGTGACCATATATAATGCACGATCCATCATATATGTAAATGCCACTACCCAAAATATTGAGATTGTTGATCCTATCAAAGAATCTTACTCATTGATAAATCAAAGCAGTCGACATAACATATATATATATATATATATGTCCGCTACTATACATGGGTTAAGAACCCGAACTATGTGGATCTTTATTCTCTTCTTTTAGGGTCAGAACAGAGAATAATATCCTATCGTGATCCTCCTCAATACACTAATAAGTGTATCAGAATAATCAGCTAGTCCAGATAAACTAACTATCAGATTATTCTACAGTGTATAATGGTTGGTTCAGGACCATCTAAACTACGAGCCTTTTAATACTTTGCAAGGAATCCGATGATATGATCTTTACCGTGTGTTCACCCACACCATATCATCTACAATGCAAGTATATGGAAACATGCATATAAATATATAACAATAAATATATACACACATAGTGACTGCAATCATTATTCAATCTATATTATTTTATTATTATTTATAGTATACAAAGACAAGCTTTTCAGTATACAAAATCAACAAAAATCGTTTGTTATAATACAAAAACATTTTAAGTGCTTATTTACCATTAGCGTGGATCCAATATTTTTTTTGGATTTATTCGTCTCTTTTCATTAATGATAATTAAGTAATTAACATATATTGGGAAAACCGCAACAAATATTTTTTTGAATAAACAATTTATAAATCTTAATTTTATTTATTTTTATTGTACATATTAATTAAAATTAATTTCTTTTTGATAAATTAAAATATGTGCGTCGCACATGAGAAATACTAGTTAAATTAAATTATACATTTGATGGACATATTATCATATACATATTATATATACTAGTACTATATATGCACACTTAATTAATAGGTATATATTTAGGGCTGTAAATAGAGCCGCTCGCGATTTATTCGGAGTTCGACTCAAAAAAAATTCATTTGAAATTCATTTATTTTCTAAACGAGGCGAGCTCGAGCCTCAAATTGAGCTCGATAAAATTATCGAGCCGAGGTCGAACAGAGTAGTATTCAGCTCGGCCAGCTCGCGAATATGTTCGAGCTCGAGCTTAGTCAAACATGTTCAGAAATATGTTCATGAATATTATAAATATTTCAAATGGGTAGATTAAATAAGTTATTTTTCGAGCTCGAGCTCGAATATATAAATTAAATGAACTTTTTTTCGAGTATTTGAGCTCAGGCTCATTTAGTAAATTTTCAAGCATATCACGAGTCGAGTTCGAACCGAATTTGAGCATGATAAATATTTATCGAGTCGAGCTTGAACAAGAGGAAAAAAGCTCGAATTGAACTCGAGTCGAGCTCAACCTTGAATATTCCTTAATGAGTTGAGCTCGAACATCAGGGTATTAGGCTCGATTCGGTTCGTTTACAGCCCTATATATATTCCATCAAACATTGCATCAATATATTTTTCCAAATTTAGTTTTCTTAATTTTGTACTAATACTATTATATGCACTTAATTAGCAGATTTTATCACCTAAAAAAATTAAAAAATGGATTTTACTATATATAAATATATGTACAATAATGAATTTAAATTTAAGCAAAATAAATGTATTATTAGATTTTCAGATTTGGAGGAAGTTTTGGGCCGAAAAAATTAATTTAACTATTTTTAACAACTATCATGTTTTTAGATATAGTATAGATGAGAGGAAACTCGATGACAAACTAAACTGAAATCTACTATGTGAAGAGGTATATGTAACAAATGGGTTGAACGTATACCGGCTCATCGAGCCAAAATTTTAAGTCCAATCCGACCCATGTGCTGAAAATTATTATGAAAATATTAAATACTATAATAATACATGTAGGCTAGGCCAAGCCAAGTGGGGGAATTTTCTATGCTACCCCCCGGATGCTACCCCCGTTTATACCTATGCGACGCGTGTCCACCCTTTTTTTTTTTTACTTCTGCTAAATCCCAAAATACACCGTATTTTTGGTGGAATACGGTGGGCATCATATTGAGACAGTTTTAGACTTCTGTCTCGTTACGGTATATGGGCCCCACTGTTATGTGGGCAAGCCCTCAGTGGTTGTCGGCAAGTATTACATTTTCCGATTTGTGCGACTCCGACGCCGTTTTCCGACGTCGGCAAGTTGTCTGGCTGGTCGATGGGTTTGAGATCTTCCAGATCCACCCATTTTCAGAATTTTTGAACTTCATTTGGGGATGTAATTGATGGCACCTTTAGAACCCGCAAACCCTACCCTTTCTCAATCATCAAGCCGTGGGTCCAAATTGTCTTTACTGAGGCGAAAGTACCTTTTCCTTTAATTAGATTAATCTTAAGCGAAGTTTATAAACTTTATCTTAAGGATTATTATTTGATGTTTAACATATGGTATTATGATTTAAATAATTTTAAAATATAATTAATAAGAATGAAAGTATAGCTTAGTTATTCGTGCGTGAATAGTGTCGTTGGTTTCAAAAGTAGAAAAAAAAGAAGGCGACCCTTCATTTTCCCAAATATTTCATCGAAGCTCTCCCTTTTCTCCTTTCTGTCTAGACGGCACGAAGTTTGCCGGTGAAGGAACCCGTGACTGTTAGAGTCGGTGAGCCCAAAGGTATGTAGACTTTATTTTTCACGGCATAGCTCTCCGTTCTCTCCTTTTTTGGCTCAAAAGTTTTATTTGTTACCGTCGTAGTATTTATTTCTTCATCCTCAAATTGTGCAGAAGTATACATTTGTGAATGCGCTGCAATGTCGTCCAGATGAAGGTCGTTCGGTCCCCCCACTGGGAAAATATCATCTAAGGATAAGGCGAGGAATCACGGTTATGGCGACTGGGACGGTTAGTATTCGAAACTCTGTACACAAATGAAGCCTATTTTCGCTACTTGTTCTACTCCGAGTCACATTTGTCTATCTTCTGTATCCGCGGTCATATTCATGTGTTGCATGCTACTGAGTCAAATTCTTAGATTAGATGATGCAGAAAGAATTGGTTTTGAATGTCGTTTTTGGTTAACAGTTGTTGGTGGCGCGATTTCATTTCGTGGCAAGCTGCACTTGATTATGAAAGATGTGCGTGAAAGATTGAGCAAAAAGAACCTTGAATCTTTTAGGGCAACTTGCTTTGGTCATTTTCTTGATGTGCCACCCATACAAAATCAAGGGCAGTTGATATTCCTTTTGCTGAATGCACTCGAGCCTGAATCGGAGTCAAGGAATACTATGGCTTTTAGGATTAATGGCTGATCGGGCTTATTCTACTTGTTCTCATTTATGCTATTTCATGCCTTAACCACTCGTTCACTACATGTTTTGGAAAGATTTGATGTGTTTTTAGGAGATGTGCAGGTGGAAGGAATGAAGTGAAGAAATGCTCCATCTTTTGAAGAATGCAAGCAAGCAGCTCGCAATACAGTCGGTTTGGGCATACCGCCAGAGGCATGGGCCGAGAAAATTCCAGAACTGAAGCTGTGCGCGACTTGGGCCTGTTTTGTGCGAAAATCTGATCCAGCCCAAGTTCTAGACGCAGATTTATGATCTTCATAGCCTAAAAGGAGTCCTATTCTTGAAAACTTCCTAGTCTAGATATAGAAGATTTATTTCCTTGTTGGATGCTTAATTTTAGGGATAGCTTTTGATATATTAGAATTTATTTTGACTAGAAGGGATATTCCATCTCAGAAACGCAGCAACAGCAGCGAGAGACGCTGCTGCAAATTTTATTCATCTTTTTCACTTTTCTATGGTATTCTGCTACACGATATTTTGGTGTTCGAATTTAATTATGAATTCGAGCTAGACTTTCTCCATTCCGGGATCAACTCACGAAGCTCTGGCCAATTAAATCTGTGAGATCTAAATGTTTTTTCTCGATTAATTCATGCATGTGTATTTATTATCCTCCGTAAGTCGAGTCGTGATTGTTTCGATTAAACCGAGTAGTCGTGAATATTCGGAGTATAGGAATTAATCACTAGCCAATTAATTCGGCCATACGTAATCATGGTTTAGGATTAATTAGTGGTAAAATCAGTAGCTAATACCGTGGGGATAATAATCTGGTTCGGTGATCCTGTGTCAGAGTTCGCTAGATTAGAATCGGGTTTCTCTCGAGCATAAAGCAATCGGCTAATTAAATCTATAAGAGTGTCTTTTGGGTTGTTAGTTGATTAGAGAAAATGTGTGGTGAAGTGTCTTCCTGCCATTCGAGAAAATACGGAGAAATAGGGATGTGTCAGTAAGTGTCTTCGGCATCCGCAACTGATTTACATGTAATAATTAATTGTATTCTTGAATCGAGGATCAGTATAATTGTGCCAGAGTGGAGTAGTTGATATCCGGAATATTTCTAATTAATTGTTTAAACCCGTTGCTCGTGTGTGTATTTTAATTCCTTGTTATTTAATTATTTTCGTGCACTACAGTTTATACCCATAAATTTCCCCCCTTTTAAAGTTGGTTTCTGCAGATTTGAAGTATAGAATAATTCTCACCGGTCCTTTGGGAGACGATCTCGCTCATCGCTGTACTGTGCAGTATGGGCAAACCGACTGCTGTCGGAACATTTATTTTTGGTGCAAAACGACACACCAATGGCAGGGTAATGGAACTAGGTCGAAAAGAGTTCCACTGCATTACCAGTCTGAATTTTAGGGGAGGTGTTGAGGTCTCTTCTTCATCTAATATTCGCTGCAACATTTTCAAGAGTGCATGGAATTTAAAAGCCGTGAACATTGATGAAGCCTTCAGGAATTATAGTGTGAAGCATAGGGGTCATAGTAGCCTTGTGTTGAAGTTAGCTTTGTTGCATGTTCTTTATGGTTTGCTGTTGAATAGGGATCAGCTGAGCAAGAAGGTAGAGGTAGAATTTATGCATCTTGTGGATGACGTTCGTCTGTTCAACAGATATCCGTGGGGGAAGGTTGCATATGAGTTCTTGGTTTCTAGGACCCATGTGGCCAGGAGCAATGTAAATTGTTTAAATGAGCACTCAGACAGGCCAACTACGGATGTGTGTGGTTTATCCGTATAGAGGTGCCCAAATAAAACCAGACCGGCGGTTATAACCGCCGATTAGCCGGTTTGGGACGGTTCCGGAACCGTACGGACCATCAACCTTCCTAGGGCGGTCCGGTTCCGGTTTGGCGGACGGATTTTTTCATACCGCCGGTTTGGGCGGTTAATCGGCGGTTTGTATATATATATATATATATATATATATATATTTTACGGTCGAGATCACGATCCACGTGATCTCAATCAATGGCTAGGAACGCACGGAGGCGGATCGCTGACGTGGAACCGCCGGTTTTGGAGCACAAACCGGCGGTTTGGCCGAAAACCGGCGGTTCGGCCGTTTTTTTTTCAAAATTTTTCAAATTCAAATTTTAAATTTTTCCCCCCACTCCCTAATTTTCACCTATAAATACCCCATTTCCTCCACCATTTTCACTCACACCAAACTCTCAATCTCTCTCTCTATACTCAAATTCTCTCTATTCTAGCAATATCATTTTCTTCTTCAAGTTTTCTTACAAGTTACACTTTTACGAAGTTACTCTCTCCACTCTCAATCTCTCAATCTCAATATCTCGATTTCTTCATTTCTTCATTTTTACAATTCTACTCATTTTCTATCATCCCTAATCATCATGTCAAGCCGAGGTAGCTGAGCCGATAAGGGTAAAGGCAAAGCTATTGCTGATAGTTCCGAAGCTCCACGTCATCGTCGTCGTACTCATTCTGGAGTACATATTTCTGATGATGTTGAGACGACAACGCCTCAATTTCAACAACAACAATCTGAAGAATATGTGAATCCCTATGGCGGAGCCGATAGCGGTTTCTACAACGATCCAAGTGGTGGCGATTTCTACCATGATCCAAGTACCGGTGGTGGTTTTCACAACAATCCTACTGCAGCTCAAATGGCAATTGACGAAGAAGTGGCAAGATGGATCCAGTTTGAAGAATTACAACGATCTCAAGAATCTCGTGCTTTCAGCGGAAATCCATCCATCGATCTCGACATAGAGGAGGCGGAGGAAGAGGCAGAGGCCGTTCCAACAAGAAATACAACACTAAAATCTGCTCTTTTCACTATTCATTTCCGAAAGGTGGCAAGGAAGAATGAAGCGGGTGTGCTTGATTTGTATTGCAACTATTGTCCGAAGCAATACAAATTTCACACTAGAGGAGGCTATGAGACGTACTGGTCACACATCACCAACAATTATCAAGTCGAACTTGGACATGCTCAAGCTCAATCGCAACTCAACTTCCAACCGGTAAGCAGTCAAAATATTGAAAACCAAAGTGAAGGTACGCCGTACTCATCCCAACTCTTTAGGTTTGACCTTCTAGTTGCTAGGGAACAAATGTGTTATTTTATTTGTGAAGAATCTTTAGCACTTCAATTTGCCGATAGCATGAATTTTGAACGTCGTATGAAAGCTGCTTATAATCCTGGTGCTCAAAGAATACCTAGAATGACTATGACTAGGACCATTGAAAAATTGCATATAAGATATAAGTCGAAATTGAAAAGTGTTATTAGTAAAATTCCTTATAGGGTTGCTATTTGTTCTGATATTTGGTCTGATAAATTTATCCGTCGTCATTATATTGCTGTTACATGACATTGGATTGATTATTCATGGAATTTAAATAAACATTTAATTGCTTTTTGTATATTTAACTGTCAACATAGTGCTACTAATATTGCTAAGGCTATTATTAAAATTTGCAATCATTTTAAAATGCTTGATAAGATTTTTTCTATTGGTTTTGATAATGCGAGTGCTAATACGGTTAGTATTAGAGAATTAATTCAAGCATGTAATCCAACCTTGCATGGTAAATATTTTCATACTCGATGTATTGCTCATATTTTGAATTTATGTGTTCAAGATGGACTTAGAATATTAAATAACTCAATTCAACCTATTCGTGATGCTGTAGATTATATTCATGGTAGAGTTAGAGTTAGACGTAGGTGGGAAAAATTCTGTAGGGAAGCTGGTGTGCATCCTAAAATTTTTAACTTAGATGTGCCTAATAGGTGGAACTCTACTTATGAAATGCTTTCTGCAACTTTTGAATATCGTGAATTATTATGTTCTTTTTTTGCTACGCATATTGAATCGTTTATTTTATTATCTTCGTATTGGGATGATTGTATTGAATTAATGGAGCTTTTACAAGTTTTTCAATATGCAACAAAAGATTTATCCGGTGTGTATTACCCTACCGTGTGCAAATTTATGTATCATTGTTGTTTAATTGCTGCAAAATTTAATGCTTGTAGTCATAAACCCGATTTGCAAGATATGATTCTAGCCATGGTAAAAAAATGGCTTAAATATTTTGATCATATGCCTAATATTTTTTTGGTTGCAAAAATATTAGATCCTACTTTTAAACTTAGTGCTACTGACGATATGATTGGTATGTATTACAAGTTTTTGTCTACTATGAGTTTTACAGGTTCCGATCCCGATATACATGTGCCAACCGCTGAAGAAATTAAAACAGAAATTTATGAGTCTATATATTCACTTTATAGAGAATATGAGTTAAAATATGCTGATAGTATAACTCGTCCAACCAGTCATTCTTCAGGTTTCAGTAGTTCTTTTTCGTTAGGATTAAATACTTCATCTTCACGTGGTAGTGCTTTACAAGAATTCCAAATTTTTTTCCATAGTAGAGAAAATACTAGGTGTAGTCAAAATGAATTATATATGTATTTGCAAGACCCTGTTGTGCCCCCCGATGATGAAAATACAGGTCCCAACAATTTTGATGTTCTCAAGTGGTGGTCCCGAAATCAAGAGCGGTATCCTTTGCTTGCAATTATGGCAAAGGAGATTTTTGGAGTCCCGGCATCCACGGTTGTTGTCGAGCAAGCTTTCAGTGAATCCGGTTACATGTTGGACGAACGAAGATCAAATTTGACACCGGATCACCTCGAAGCTCAAATGATGTTGAAGGACGAGTCCAAAGCCGACCTAAGAGAGCAAGAGAACCGCTGGGATGACTTGATGTATGGCCCGCTCATTGAAGTTGGCTCGGAGAGTGAAGCCGAAGGAGGGAGCCAAACCGGAGATGATTGGGACGACGACTTCGAATTCTAGACTCGCCAAGGAAAAAAGGTAAAATGAACTACGAGGGCTTTGATTCCAAGGTAAGGGATACGTAGGCAGCTTCATATGAAGTGCAAGCCCAAATTTCAATCATTTCTTTTTCCCCCTCTAATTCCTAAATTCTAAATTAGCTCAAATTGTAACTTGTAAATTGTAATTTGTAAATTGTAATTTTATATTTTCATAGTTTGATTAATTTACAATTTGTATTTTGTAACTTGTTATTTGTAAATTGTAATTTGTAAATTTGTAAATTGTAATTTCATATATTCATATTTTCATAGCTTGATTAATTTACAATTTATATTTTGTAACTTGTAATTTGATAAATTAAATTATATTCTCAATATTCTTGTAAGTTGTAACTTGTAAAATGTAAATTATAAGATATAAATTATAAAATTATATAATAATATCAAAATTCAAATAAACTTGTATTTTGTCATACTTCTTAGTTTTTAACTTGTAAATTAGTAATTTTATCGATTTAGTACTTAGTAATTTTTCGTCCAATCGTCAATTCGAGTTCGGAGAGATAGAGGAAAAAAAAAACCGGAAACCGGCAGTTAACCGGATAACCGCCGGTAACCGGCCAAAACCGGCCGAGGTAAAAACCGGCGGTTCCGGTTAACAAACCGGAACCGTCAACCGTCTACGCACGGTGCGGTTCCGGTTCCGCCGTTCCGGAACCGCCTAACCGGCGGTTTCTAACCGGAACCGGCCAGAACCGAAACCGTGGGCATCTCTATATCTGTAGCGCTGCAGATCTTTGCATTTGAGGTTATGCCGCCTCTTTCGAGGCGTTGCGCGAGGAGAGTTGATGCGCACATTTTTCTGAGGATGTTTCGGTGGACCACTGAAACATTTTACAAATATGCCTATCTCCTGACCTTTTTCCAGAATTGTGCTACAGACGTTGTGGTAGTGTAGTTGTATTCGATATTTCATTTTTATGTCGTATATAGTCCACTGAGGTAATTCTGATGTATCTTGTGTTTTTGTAACAGATGCCATTTGTATTTTCTGAGGATGAAATGAGGAGGCTTGTAGCACAACAATTGTGGGATACAGTTGCGGGGAACAAGGTGAAAGTTACACCCGTGAAATTGCTGGATGAAAGTGATAATCTGGTGGAAATAGGTGGAATGGTGAGAGCACTTGGAGTGGAGAGAGGGAAACAAATCAATCCCAAACTCATAGATGATGATGAGAGCATTGGAAGGGGACGGGACACGAACGAGAGTTCTGCAGCAAGAAGGTCCCGTAGAAAGCACACTGCCAATATTGGCTAGTTGCTCAGATCTGTGACTACGCCTTCATCACCGAGAGTGTAGAAAGATGACATCCATGAGTCCAATCCCATTTAAAAGCTCGGGGAGACTCTGTTGGTAATTTTTCTTCTACCCTTTCTTTGAGTTTCATAACATGAGCACATTCACACAGTCCCTCAAAAATAATTGAGTGAGCTTGTCCTGTCTTTTAATGTGGCCTTGTGAACTACCAGGGAATGAACACCTCATTGCAGACTGGCTCAAGAGGCATTGAGAAGCTTTCAGAGATGATATTGGTATGCATGTTCTAGTAATTCAATCGTAGGTCTGCATATATTTTAAACATCATTTTTGAGCCGGTTCTTTTCTTAATTGTGAAAACTAGACGATGAACAGCATGTTGCAGACTGCTCTGGAAAAAATTGATTCTCTAGAGACAGCAGTTGATGATCTGAAGAAAGGGTTCGACGGTGTTGGATCAGTCCAAGGTGAAGCTGTTAGTGGTAAAGGTGTTCTGTTGGATGAGAGTCCAGTTAAACAGAATTCCGGTGGTGTTGGGTCGGTTGAGGCGGGGAGGGGTTCCCGCAGTGCTAAAGGGAAGCCTAATGAGATGAAGGACAGTGATGACCTGCATGAAACAATGCAGCATGTTGATCATCCGGCAGTTTGTGGGAAAGATGCAGCTGTCAAGGTGACCGACTTGAATGAATGCGTGGGATGTGGTGAACCACAAGTTCAGTTGTCCGACCTTCTCTCAGCAGAATTGTCTATGTGGTTGAATGATGAACCTGCTGTCCAACAGCCAGAGATTGACATGAACAAGTCTCCATCTCCCGAGTATGAGATTTCTGACCTATCTGCCTATTCTCCAAAATTAGAGACTGAGGAAATTGAGAGCACCAAGAAACCCCCAAAGAAACGCTTGTTCTAGGAGGTAAGTGAGGTGTCTACACCCCGATATTCAGTTATTATTGGTGAACCACTACCGAAAAATGCGAGGAAGGGTGAAAGTAATAAACCGAAGCTGCCGTGTTTGGAATCAGTGAATTGGGAGAGTTTTCACCCCATTAGGGAGTATGCGTGGCCTGCTGAGAAGCCCTTTCATGATTGGCTTAGGCAAAGCCGGCAGCACATACTGTATGTCTTTTTGTAAGTGTTGTCCGAATTATCTGTCACTGTTAATCATGCTTAATGCACTCCCTGTTCTTGTAACACAGGAACCCCATAATTGGACTACCAACCAAGTGCAAGAGCGAGGCCGATGCAAAGTGGTTTCTCCCCTTGGCTATATCCCAAGGGTGGCTGGCTGATGAGGTATGTATCTAGTCCCATCAATCATCTTTTAAGCATGCTAGCGTTTTCTATGTGAAGTAATGGATGAAGCGTATTTTTGGTAACTTGTAGCATTATGATGTGTTTGTTAGAATTTGTTGCCTGAAAGAATGTGAATTACGGATGTAAATTGCAAAGTTAAAAGACATGTTGAAGCTAGTGTTACCACATTGCCTTCAACATGCAGCGGAAACGTAAATAGAACTTTGCACAAAACAAGTTTTAAATCACACTCCTTACGGTGTGTGATTGCCTCAAGGCGAAATTCACTATCACAAGTGAAACACAAAAATAATGCTGATGTTGTCTCGGTTCACTCCCTTGACAACACTGCATAAAACATACAGAGGACTATCCAGCTTCACTCACTCGAATAATCACTCAAAAACAAACTTATCTAAACACATAGATAGATTACAGTCAGTCACTCTAAATCCTAGACCTCTCAAAATTGACTATCTAACCTACACACACAACTGGAATGAAAGTCTCCAGCTGATTGGGACACTAGGCAGATGTCGAGGAAGATGTCTTGGATTTCAGAGATGACACTAGATGCAAGATTCAGAGCTTCTCACAAACCACGGTGATAACCTGCTTGCATAAATGATTTTAAGGTCTAAGGAGACCTTAAATACTTCCTCCATCTTGTATAGACAGTTGCTCCACGAGCCCAAGAGACTAGGACTTGAATCAACCTTTTTCCACTACCCATTGCTGAAGTGGACTTGAGATAACCGTCTTCTGCATTGTGTGGCACACGTTCTTCAACATTGTGCAATAGTAGCGGTTACTCCAATGACCCACGATCTCTTGGAACAGTTAGTGTCCAAGAAGGAGTGGGAACATCACGTCCCCATGAAATCCGGAACAGATTTTGAACAAGTCAAAATCAACATTATCCACGATTTAATTCATAATAAAATATCTAATAAATCCCTAAATACGTGGAAAATGATATGTGACAAAAATCATAATTTATTCAGATTAATTTAAAATAAATTAATCTAAAATACTAGGAAAGGATAAGATTAATAATCCGAGTGTTATACTTAATGTGACGAGAATGACGGAACAACATTAGGTACGACATTGATTGCAATGTTATCAACGAAGTGATAAAATCATCTGGAACACGTCACACTCAACAATCTCCCCCTTAAGCTTATCCTTTCTGCACAAAACATAAAGCTCAATGTATACATGATTAGAGCCGCAACGGAATATGATCAAAAATATTGGAGTTCAAAAACTCCCCCTTAAGGTCTGCTTCCCCTTAAGTTATTATCTGTAAAATAATATACCAGTTAGTGGGTATAATCCCCTATACATGAAATAAAAGGTTAGTGGGTATTTACCCCTGTTCAGAACAAATTAGTGGGTAATTATCCCCTATACAGAAATTATAATAATGTTGAGAACATTCTCAACACAGCAAACAACACATATCTTTAAACTTATGCGAAAATAATGTTGAGATCATTCCCAACATAAAACATCACATATTGCACAATATGTGATCAATAAGGTAACAATACCAAGATTATCACCATATAAATAATATGCAAAAATCAAGCATATATAGATATCAAAATCATCAGACTAAACTAATGATGAAAATCAACTATTCAATGATATTCAAAACTTGAATACCCAAAACATCCAAACATTACGAATAAAACATGTGTCGAGCACATCAACAAGGACGTAAACACATCCAAAATAAACTTGTGTCCAGCACAATACATAACCAAAAAAAATTGTTTTTGACAAAGAAAATTCATATTTTCTTTTTTCCCTTTGCCTTAGCCACGGACTTTCCAGCCTTCTTTTCTTCAGCACCATCATCACCAGCGGCAGCATCTACTCTCCCTTTTTATGTAGAAAGTGCACTTCGCAGAGCTTGGTGATGTTCAACCATAGCATTGGTGAGGACTGTGCTTTGATGGATCATAGAATCCATCTACTTGATAAAAGAATTTAGCACCTACACAGAAAATGTCACCAAATGTGAAGATGCACTAGCCAATTCACTTTCAGATCATGGGGGAGAGAAAGCAGTCTCTATTCCAACATCCTGATCAACATCTCTGGAGGCAGCCGTGGAGCTTAGAGCAAGGTTGTAAGGGAGATCCATCACACGATCATCATTCCCTTTTGGTTTGACAATTGTGATAGTCGATGTTTCAGTGACTATCTTCTTCTTGTTTGGCTTCATGCCTTGCTTAACCATAACTGCATAGATGAGGCAGGGAAAAGGAAGGATGCTGGTGTTGCTGGTCTTTGTAGCAGCCTTCATCACATAATCAAATATGTAGTCTCCGAGGCTGAAGGGGATCTTAGTGCCAAGTTTAACGAGCAAAAATGCTTGATCAACAATGAGGACTGAAGTGTTAGTGGTAGGTAACCAATTACACATAATAATCTTGTGTAAGACAGAGTATAAGAATGTAAGCTTAGAGGTAGAAATTTTATTTGTCCACTTGGTTACCAATCCACCAGTTATAGTCGACACAACATCATCAATAAGATCTAGACTAACAACATCATTGTCATTGCCTAGACCCAAGAACTTGTTGATCACCATCGGATTAAACTTAAACACATGATCGCGCATATAAATTTCCCCATATTTGCTCCTTGTTTTATCTCCCATATCAAGAGACACATTGGCATAGAATTCAACAATCACATCAGGCTCAAATGTCGACAGAGATGAAACATATTTCCACAGACCCCTCTCTTTCAAAAACACATCCATGCCATACTTCTTAAAGCTTAAGACATCAATTTGTTTATCAACGCGCACAGGACGGTTGCACATAATTTTGTATTGAGCCTTAGCATGCTTAGAGTAGAAAGTCTTACTAAAAGCAGAAGTAACATCATGAGGGGAACCTGGTGGATAGACTGGTTCAGAATCTTCAGACTCAGCATCATCTTTGACATTGCCTGACTAAGTGGGGAGAGAACATCTCGAGCAGTGTCGGAAGAGACCAGATCATGAGAAGAAGTGGGATAGGTGGCTTTCTTCACAGCCTCAGAAGAAACTTCTTTCTTGACAGCTTCAGGAATCTCCGAAGCAGTTTCCTCTTCTTGTTCAGCATCCACTTCAACATCAGCAGGGGCTTTAATGGGAGAGTTCTCAGGAAGATTTTCCTCATCATCTGACTCATCCTGTAAAGACCTCACCAGCTTGGTCTCCATCTTTAGAGTTCTCCTAGCCTTCTTGCTAGTATCTTCAACCTCTTCTTTTTCAGTGTCTTGAGAACTGTGAAGCCTCTTAGATTTACAAGTTGGTCCGACCTTCTTCTTCTTGCTAGCAATAGCTTGAATGTGCACTCCAAGATTGGGATCTATGGGGTTTTCTTCTTCACCTAAGAGTACTTGTTGAAGTGGTGTTGAGTTCAGCACTTAAAGCTCTTCAGGAATTTCAGCTTCCTTCATCGGAGTATCAGTATGTTCAGTCGGAGGAGATGAGGGTTTTTCCGACTCAGATTTTGCACCTTCCTCACGCACTCCAGGTGTTTCAGTGACTGTGGGGGTTGATGTTGAAGTTCCAGCAGGAACTGAGGTTGAAGATGGAGTGCCCATGGTTTTCTCTAACACTTGTTTCATTATTTGAAACATAGTAGCTATGTCGCTTGGATCCGCCATGGAAGTTCTGAACAAAAAACTTGAGAGCAACAAAGAGAAAAGAGAGAAAGACAAGATGAAGGAAAATGAAGCGACTCGATGGAGAGAGAATGAGTGAGAGATTTGAATTTTAATTCGAGATATGGATGTCAAGATCCCTCAAATCTCGGAACTCTCCAAAACCGTCACATCACTATAAACAAGACTAAAAAAAATAAAAATTAAAAAATGGATTAGTGGATAGGGATAACCGAAGGTGTACTTATCACCAAAGTACAATTAGAGATATTTATGGGCCCCCTGAACAAATCCGTCCCTTTTCTTCCTTTTTTTTATTTATTATTTTTAAATAAAATAATAAACAGATGGAATACAATTACATGACAAATATAATTCTAGGCATATGTTTTCTGAAGATTATCGTTTTTCTGCAATCTTGGTCACAACATCAGCTACAACACAACCAAACAGTGAATAAACCCAACTATAATGTACTTTATAGAATTACGAGTAATTCATTCACAAACATAGACATAGAATTTTCAAGTTGCTGATTTTGTTAACTAGAAGCAGAACCACAATAATTTCACTAATTCAGCCGTAAATTATATTTAAAATAAATGACTAAAATAAATAAATGAAAAACACACAAGATAAACAACTGATGTTGATACAAAGAACTCACATAGAGTTCAACATCAGTAAACAAAGTGAACTAATTAAATAGAACACATTCCAAGAGACTTTTTCAAGGCAGAAAATCTCTCAAAATCAAAGGGTTTGGTAAAAATATCTGCTGTTTGATTCTCAGTGGATATGTATTTGATGTTTATGATCTCCTTTTCCACCAAGTCTCTGATGAAGTGATGTCGAATGTCGATATGCTTAGTGCGTGAATGTTGAACAAGATTCTTAGAAATTTCAATAGCACTAGCATTATCACACATCAGGGTTAGTGATGAGCTTGTCATGCCATAGTCCTTCAACATTTGATTCAGCCATACCAACTGAGTACAACAACTAGCAGCTGCAACATATTCCGATTCAGCTGTTGACAAGGAGATGCAATTTTGTTTCTTGCTTGACCAAGAAACCATATTGTTCCCCAAAAAGAAACAACCACCACTTGTGCTCTTCCTATCATCAACATCACCTGCCAAATCTGAATCACTGTACCTAATGAGGCTGGTATTGGTGTCTTTGTAGTATCTGATTCCAAAGTTGACTGTACCAGCAACGTATCGAATTATTCTTTTGACAGCTTTCAAGTGAGACTCCTTGGGTTGAGCTTGGTATCTAGCACATACTCCAACACTGAACATGATGTTAGGTCTGCTGGTGGTCAAGTAGAGCAAGCCTCCAATCATTCCTCTATACATCGTTGGGTCAACATTGACTCCAACATCGTCTTTACTCAGTTTTTCAGAGGATCCCATTGGTGTCTTCATAGGCTTTGCAGCATCAAGCCCGAAGCGCTTGATCAGATTTTTGGCATACTTGCTTTGGGATATGAAAATCCCATCTTTGTCTTGTTTGATTTGGAGACCAAGAAAGTAGCCAATTCTCCAACCATGCTCATCTCAAATATGCTGCATGATAACATCATATTTTACATGTATTTTGAGGTACATTTGAGTGGTATTTGATGGGCATTGCATGCATGAAGTGTTGAGTTTTGCATAGTTTCCTATGTTTTGTGCAATGTCACGTGTTTGTTCATTGTGAAGGAAATTAATGCCATTTTTTGTGTGGACCTCAAATGAGTGTGGGAACACCCTAGAAAGATGGGAAATCAAGTTAGGAACGCGTTGCAAAAAGAATCGGGTCAATCGGATGAGAAACGAGTGAGAACGAAGCAAAATAGTGAGAGGCTGCCGGAGCTGAAATATATTCGCGACCGGACTCGCGACCGGACTCGCGACCGGGGGGGTCGCGAATCTCCTTCTTCCCATTTTACTGTATGTTCGCGACAGAGAGGGGGTTCTTCTTGTTTTATTCGCGACCTGGTCGCGAATTTCAAGGTTGGTCGCGAATTTTCTGCCACGTCAGCGCCACGTCATGCCACATATTGCCACGTGGATTCGCGACCTGAGTCGCGGGTGACTGGGTCACGAGCGAGGTCGCGAATGCAGCGGGCCTGTCCGATTTTTGACCTATTTTTGGGCTTTTCTTTACTTGGTATATAAGGGTTTCCTTGGACGAAAATACACACAATTCCACCTACCCAAAAGTTGCCACCAGAGGTTTGCTGCAGAGAAAAACAGAAGCGAAGAACAAGACCAAAGGATTCAAGAGCTTTCAAGATTAGAGACAAATTAATTCTTCCGGGTTTTATTTTCTGTGTTCTAAGGATTGTTCATGTTTTCTTTGTGGATGATTTTTGTTATTTATTTTTCCATGGATAGCTAAAACCCTAGTATTCTAGGGTTGTGTATGATTAAAATTATGAAGTTCGTTTAATCTATTGATTTCTCATGCCTATGATTTTATTGTGTTTTGCTTATTCTCGTATTTATCTGTATTATTTACCTGATCAATAAATGGTACAATTTGATGTGTTAATTCATAAATCGAGAGAGGAGTTTTGACACGTGATCTGGAATAAGTAACTCGTTAATCAATAACATTCGAGAGAGTTGAGATTAATTGAGAGAGCAATAGACCCTAGGAGCCTTTAGGAGTTGCATGTTAGGTATTAAACGGAGACGTTAATACGAGTTTTGTAATCTACAACCTAGGCACTTCGAGAGAAGGTTTAGGATGCATCAGTGGTTGCTCTAGCATAATTTAAGTCCCAATATAGGTATAAGAATGAAAGGATTAAATGAATGGATTAGTTGATGATTAAGCAATCCTAGAATACGTCTTTTAGTTTATTTATTATTGTCAGTTTTTATTTAGTTCAATCCAATCATGTTTTGTAGTCTAGATAACTGCGAGAGGTTAAATTGAATAACTAGCAGTTTAATTATTAAATTCCTGTGGATACGACCTTGTTCACCGCTATACTAGAAGCTTCACTGTACACTTGCAGTTTAGGTGAAAATAAATACCGAACACTGCACATTGCATCAACAAACTCCCTAAGGAGATTAGAACATGTGGATCCAAACACAATATCATCAACATAGATTTGTGCAACAGTGATGTGTTTGTGAATCCTTTTGATAAACAATGTTTTATCTACTATGCCTCTTGAAAAACCAAAGTCAATTAAAAACTCGGTAAGTCGAGCATACCAAGCTCTAGGAGCTTGTTTAAGCCCATACAATGCCTTGTGTAGTTTCAGCACATGGTTTGGTTTTTCATGACATTCAAAGCCTTTTGGTTGTTCAACATAGGCTTCCTCATTTAAAATGCCATTCAGAAAAGCGCTTTTGACATCCATTTGATGCAATGTAAACCCAATGTGGCAAGCAATGGCAAGTAGGAGATGGATAGACTCTATTCTAGCAACAGGAGCGAATGTTTCATCATAGTCTATTCCCTCTACTTGTGTATAACCTTTTGCAAATAGCCTGGCTTTGTTTCTAACCACATTCCCAGACTCATCAGTCTTGTTCTTAAATATCCATTTAGTTCCAATTACATTTTTATTTTCAGGCCTTGGAACCAATTCCCACACATTATTTCGAAGAAATTGGATAAGCTCATCATGCATTGCCTCTATCCAGAATTCGTCTTTTAGAGCTTCTTTGACATTTTTAGGTTCAATACTGGATAAGAAGCATGAGATAGACACAAGATTAATAACTGATGACATGCAAACCTGTTTGACCAATTCAGCAACATCGGCTGAGCTTTTTGTTCTGATTTTGACTCCTTGAGATCCATCACCGATGATTTGAGAATTTGGGTGATCTCTTTTGATTCTTCTTGGAGGATCATGTCTTGGTTCATACTGGGCCAGTGGTAGATGGTCATCATCGCTTTCAGAGGAGGATTCTGAGTCTGGTGTTTGAGGTGATGTTGATCCTTTTGCTGAGGGAGAATGAGCATTGGATTTGACATCAGGACTTCTTGTAGGACTTTTGGCAGTTTCACTAGGCTCCTTATCAGCAATATCTGGTTCATGAAGGAGAAAGGACATGTCATCTTCCTCAGATCTCGTTGCCAGGCCTGTAAGATCATCAAACACAACATTGACAGATTCTTGCATAGCTTTGGTTCTTAGGTTAAGAACACGATATGCTCTGCTGTTTTGAGCATATCCCAAGAACAATCCTTTATCACTTTTAGAGTCAAACTTTCCAAGGTAATCTCTGTCGTTCAGGATGTAGCAGACACATCCAAACACATGGAAATATTTGAGATTTGGCTTTCTTTCTCTTAGAAGCTCATAAGGTGTCTCCTTTCTTCTTAGTCGAAGATAGACTCTGTTCCCGATGTGACAGGCTGTGTTGACAGCTTCAGCCCACAGCTTCTTCGAAAGCCCTTTAGCCTGTAACATTGCACATGACATTTCCTGCAGAGTTCGATTCTTTCTCTCCACTACTCCATTTTGTTCAGAAGTTTTGGGAGCTGAATACTCATGGAGTACTCCTTTCCTTTCACAAAAGTCATTGAATGCTACATTCTCAAATTCTCTTCCATGATCTGTTCTGACGCATGCAATGTTGGTGTCAAATTGCAAACACATTGTGCGGCAGAATCTTTTAAAGACTTTGAATGTTTCAGATTTTTCCTGCAGAAATTCAACCCAAGTGTACCTTGAGAAATCATCAACAATGACAAGTATGAAACTCTTACCACTCATACTCTTTGTATCGACTGGTCCCATAATGTCCATGTGTAAGAGTTGAAAACATCTTGTTATTTGACAACCACCCAGGCTTTTGTGAGGAATTCTGGTTTGTTTTTCCTTTTGGCAGGCACCACATACAACATCGTGATCAACATTCAGTTTTGGTAGGCCACGGACAGCATCCGACACAATCAGTTTCTTCAAATTTACCATGCTCATATGACCGAACTTTTGATGAATCAACTTGGTTTCATCATTAACAGTCATGTTGCACGTTTCATCTTTGTCAGCATGGTAATAATTATTAGATGCACGGCTTCCAAACATTATACATTTGTCATGTTTATCAAACACTTCACAAGTGTTTTTATCAAGCTTGAGATACATACCATCATCACAAAGCTGACTAATACTGATCAAATTTGCTGTCAGTCCTTCAACATGTAGGACATTCTGAAGCTTAGGAAAATGTTTGACATTCAATGTACCTTTTCCGACAATGTTTCATTTAGCTCCTCCTCCGTAACTGACTTTGCCTTTGTTTGAAGTGGTATATTCTTCAAGAAACTCCTTATTGCCGGTCATTTGTCGAGAACATCCACTGTCGAAGTACCATGTGTCGGCAATGTTAGCCTTCAGTGATGTATACACAACATTGCATGTAACCTTCATCTTTTTGGACTTCATAGGATTCTTGTTCTTTGATGTGATCCCTGATGCTGTTGTTCCGTTCGCAACATCATCATGAAACTTAAAGCAATGTGGTTTGATGTGTCCCGGCTGCTGACAGTAATGGCACACATATTTTCGAACCTTTGAGCCCTTACATTTCTTCTGATAATCAACTTCAACATTGCTCCCAGTCGGCATGGTTGGGTTGTTCTCCTTCACAAATTTCACATCATTGTTATTTAAGGCTTCATTTAGGACATTCGTTCCTTAATTCCATTTCTGAAACGTTCTTGTGGTGCTCTCCACTTCCTTTTTTAGTTTAGTGATTTCAGCATCACTTCTGGTGAGTCTAATTTCCAGACCTACGATCTTCTCTCTAAGACACCGATTTTCTTCCACAAGAAATTTCAGTTCTTTTGATTGAGCTGTCCATTGACTGCAGACTTCATTCACAACATCATTGAGCTCATCAAGAAAGGCAGATGGGCGTTCTTCCTGTGGATCAACCTTTCTGATCTCAGAAGTATAATTAAACTCATTCAGTAGAGTCACTTTGTTGATAACATTGCAATCAATTTCATACCTAATGTTGTTCCGTCATTCTCGTCACATTGAGTATAACACTCGGATTATTAATCTTATCCTTTTCTAGTATTTTGGATTAATTTATTTTAAATTAATCTGAATAAATTGTGATTTTTGTCACATATCATTTTCCACATATTTAGGGATTTATTAGATATTTTATTATGAATTAAATCGTGGATAATATTATTTTGACTTGTTCAAAATCTGTTCCGGATTTCATGGGGACATGATATTCTCACTCCTTCTTGGACATTAACTGTTGCAGGAGATCGTGGGTCATTGGAGTAACCGCTACTATTGCACGATGTTGAAGAACGTGTGCCACGCAATGCAAAAGACGGTTATCTCAACTCCACTTCAGCAATGGGTAGTGGAAGACGGTTGATTCAAGTCCTAGTCTCTTGGGCTCGTGGAGCAACTGTCTATACAAGATGGAGGAAGTATTTAAGGTCTCCTTAGACCTTAAAATCATTTATACAAGCAGGTTATCACCGTGGTTTGTGAGAAGCTCTGAATCTTGCATCTAGTGTCATCTCTGAAATCCAAGACATCTTCCTCGACATCTGCCTAGCGTCTCAATCAGTTGGAGACTTTCATTTCAGTTGTGTATGTAGGTTAGATAGTCAACTTTGAGAGGTCTAGGATTTAGAGTGACTGATTGTAATCTATCTATGTGTTTAGATAGGTTTGTTTTTGAGTGATTATTCGAGTGAGTGAAGCTAGGATAGTCATTTGTATGTTTTATGCAGTGTTGTCAAGGGAGTGAACCGAGACAACATCAGCATTGTTTTTGTGTTTCACTTGTGATAGTGAATTTCGCCTTGAGGCAATCACACACCGTAAGGAGTGTGATTTAAAACTTGTTTTGTGCAAAGTTCTATTTACGTTTTCGCTGCATGTTGAAGGCAATGTGGTAACACTAGCTTCAACATTTCTTTTAACTTTGCAATTTACATCCGTAATTCACATTGTTTCAGGCAACAAATTCTAACAAGTGGCATCAAGAGTCGGTACTTGACACACTAAGTACTCGATCCGGTGTTGCTTGAAATTCCGTGATGGATATTCAAATTAATCAATATATTCCTCCTGCTCTAGATAGCAATGGTGGTAACTATGTCATGTGGAAATCTCGAATGAAAATCTACATCAAATCTATCGACGAAAGAGCATGGATGGCAGTTATTGAAGAATGGAGCCCTCCTAGGATGGAAGGTCCGAATGGAGATTTTGTGTTAACTCCGGAATCTCAATGGACAAATGATGAGAGAATAATCTCAAATTTTAATGCCCATGCTCTGAATGCAATTTTTGTTTCAGTCGATGTTCCATGTTTCAAGATGATTTGCAATTGTGTTACTGCATATCAAGCATGGACCATTTTTCAGGAACATTGTGAAGGGTCTGCCAGTGTAAGAAAGACCAAACTGAGGTTACTCACATCAAAATTTGAAAATTTACGCATGTTTGAAGATGAAACTATTTCATCTTATGCTGAAAAATTATGTGAGATCTCAAACCAATCGACCGCTCTTGGAAGTCCAATATCCAATGAGAACATGGTGAGCAAGTTGCTTCGTACTCTCCCAGAAAGATTCAATATGAAAATTTCTGCAATCGAAGAAGCACACGATGTAGGAACCATGAGTATGAGTGAAGCGGTCAGTATTTTGCTAACATTTGAGATGAACTTGCAAAATCAGAATGCAAACTCAACTTCAAAGGGAATTGCTCTCCAGACAACAACTGTGTCATCTGATGTTCGTGATGATGTTGACAGTCTTCAGGAAATCAATGAGGAAGAGAATCTAAGTGTTGCACTCTTAACAAAGAAGTTCAACTCACTGGTTCATTCCATGAAGAAAAGTCCTCCAAATATCAAACCTCGACGGCTGTTTGAATCTCCATCCTCATCAACATCAAATTCTAGAAGATCAAATGTCAAGAAGGAAGTCGCTGACACTGGAAAAGACATTGATTCAGTTCAATGTAGAGCATGCTCTCGGTATGGACATTATTCAAATGAATGTCCAATAGCACGAAGAAGACAAAGAAATAATTTTAATATTGTTCTCAGTGATGAGTCTGACACTGAAAATGATTCAGATCAGAGAGTGTTGTTCATCAATGTGATGGAGGAAGATGACCAGATAATTGATGCCCTGAATGGTATTGATGAACTTGATGGTCTAGACATTGAAAAATGTGAAATTGAAGATGAGGTTCTCCCAGATGTTGAAGATAAAGCCACTGAGATCTCTCCCAACACTACTAATTGGTATGAAATGTTGACATTGAAGAATGTGACATTGATTGCAATGTTGTTGAATCTTGTGATTACATATTTTCGTGCTTTTCCTGATCAGTTTAATCAAGATTGAACACTCATCGAGACTATGGGAACAGTAAGCATGCTACTTCACTTTCCTTTCTAGTCCATGCTATCATTTAAAGTGTTAATTTTTCCCACGGTTTGGACAGCAAGCATTGGTGATGGAAAGCATGGATCGAGTACCTGAGAGGATTCTTGCCTACGTTGAAGGCCAGTACCCATATCAAGGCGAGAAACCCTGGCATGTAGTGGATAGAGTGCTCAGGATTGGGAATATTGAGGGGAGCCATTGGGTGCTTTACAAGCTCGACCTTGGCCAGCAAAGGATTATCGTCTTCGATTCTATGTCTGGGGATAAAAAGGAATGGGATGATATCAAAGAAACGTTTGGGAACATGTGCAAGAATGTGGCGCAGCTTGTGGATGTCTTAAATGTGTACCGGGGCAGGAGCACGAAGGCAGCCTTGAAGCCAGTCTGGGACTTGGTTAGATATGAGCACCCCCCCACAACAAGGCCATACATCTGACTGTGGAATCATGTGCCTTAAGTTCTTGGAATGTTTCCTAACAGGTACCCCCTAGCTGCAATCGATCCCGCTCGCTGTTCTCAGTACATGAGAGCTTTTTGCAAGGAGCCACCCTCTTGTCAATTAAGTTAAAAGGATGATGTGGAAGGTTTTGTGAAGGGATATGCATGCTTTTGTTTTGTTACATGCATGGATACTGTTATTAATATTAGCTGGATTACACGTTGTATCAAGCGTAGGACTTTTGCTGACTAGTCGTGTGGTGATACATATGGAATCCAGCCCGATGTTAATGTTTTTTTGTTACCATCACCAACAATATATTACTGTGGTCCTACTGTGAATAGTTTATTAGTAAGATTCAAGCTGAGTAATGATGCAATTTATTTTGGTTGTTTGTTTTTTCGATTTGTATGACCTTGGATCGCAAGAATGCACCCGTATATTCGGAGGGAAGTGCACTAAAATGGACTTTGAAAGCACCCGTAAGTTATCGGGACCATGTTGTACAGTAGGAGCTAAAAATGAATTAGGAAGCACCCGTAAATGGATATAAAAGCACCCGAAAATGATATAGAAAGCACCCGAAACTGAAGTTGAAAGCACCTGAAAATGCTATAGAAAGCACCCGAAAATTAAGTTGAAAGCACCCGAAAGTGAAGTCGAGAGCATCCGAAAATGCTATAGAAAGCACCCGAAAATGAAGTTGAAAGCACCTGATGAAGTTGAAAGCACCCGGGTTTTAAGTTGAAAGCACCCGAATTAGAAGTTGAAAGCACCCGAAAGTGAAGTTGAAAGCACCAGAAAGTGTAGTTGAAAGCACCCGAAAATGAAGTAGAAGCACCCGATGAAGTTGAAAGCTCCCGGGTTTTACCAGATTTTAAGTTGAAAGCACCCGAAAGTGAAGTTGAAAGCACCCGAAAATGAAGTTGATGGCACCTGAAAATGAAGTAGAAAGCACCCGAAAATGAAGTTGATGGCACCCGAAAATGAAGTAGAAAGCACCCGAATTTGAAGTTGAAAGCACCCGAAAGTGAAGTTGAAAGCACCCGAAAGTGTAGTTGAAAGCACCCGAATCTGAAGTTGATGGCACACGTAAATGCTATAGAAGGCACCCGAAATGGAAGTTGAAAGCACCCGAAAGTGAAGTACTGTTTGGCTAGCCTATTATATTTAGCTGCACTCGTTTCCTCCGCAGAATGAACTCGTCGGCCATGCCCGCACCCGTTTTGCTCCTATCATACACCCCTTCCCAAGTGGGTGCTGAAACAATTAAGTGCACCCGTTTTGCAGTGGGCGGGCCAAAAATTTTAATGCACCCGGCTCCACAAAATCGGAGCTCCTCCCAAACGTGTGAAGGCACTATTCACACCCGTGGCATTAAATAAATTTGTAACCGGCCGCGATTAAATTGAATTTGAAAAGGCTCATAAAATATTAATAATTATAAGTTTTGAATTCCGATTCTCTACACATATCACAATTTCTATGTAATAACTCGAATATATTCTAAACAAATTTTATGACAACCAATTTCTATGTCATTTTGCGAAAATATTGTAAACATATGTTATGACTTTTTTCCGCTTATAAACTTAGTTTATTCTTTTCCATTCCTAGAATTCTAAAAAAAAAAAGTAATTATACCAACATATTAACTATATTTTATGCAGGTACACATAAATTTTGATAATAATAATAATAAAATATTAGTAATAATAAATAAAAATAAATATTATATGGTATGTATGTGTGTTTATTTTGTAACTGTTAAAATAAACAGATAACAATCATTAATAAATATGATAGTACGTATATAAGTTACAAGAATTACTATAAAGTATAAAATAAACAAATATTATCTAGAAACTGGAAAATATACATATAAGCATTCTGAGAAAATTGAATTGGCTATTTTAGTTCATTAATTGGAAGAATGAAAAAACACGAGTAAACGCATATTCTTATTCCAATTTTGATTATTATTGGTATTTATTTTGCCCCCACGATTTCCCTTTAATATATCTATAGATAGCTGTCTTATTGTTTAGTCTGTAAAATATATTTCATATTTGGTAATTTAGAACATTGAAATAACATTTAATTAGCTTTTTTCAATATATTGAAACGTAAATTAAAATATATATAATGGGAGATTGATAGCCATTGAAATAAAAAAAGCAAATATTGAAGGTATTTAATGAAAAATCATTTAAGTATTCTTGCGATATCATGAATTGGCTTGGCTGGAGTTAGAACGCATTAATATTATACGCTATAAATTAATTATTGTCTTTTTATTACGTTTATTTCGTAATATCTTAACAAAGCTGGCTCCTTTTTTATTACATTCTCATGAGAGTTCGGTAGCATTTTCATAAAAAGAAGAACTTTCGTTATTATTCATTCTTAATAAACTCAAATTCTTGGTAATTATTTTTTAACACCTCTTGAGCAAGTTTTAATTGGAATCCGTGTGTTTTAAGTGTGCGACAATGCACCCGCGCTTGGGTCAAAATGTTCTCATGCACCACCCGTTGTCACTAGTGGGGTAGCAAAGCCTTCAAAATGCAAGACATTTTATGTAATCGTTATATATAACATGCCCCGAATAGTTGGGAAATGCCTAGAATTAGCCCACGCTACTAATCGTCTTCGCACTGTTGGTATAACCTAAGTGCGAAAAGGCGACAATAAGCATAGACAACCTCCGTTTTCGAGGTCATTGGAAGACGTTTCGATGAGATCAACCTCTGTATGGACATCATGGCAAAGATGCCGCAACTAACACTATCTGTTTGCTTGTACTGAATTGTCTTTGGCGCACGTCTAAACTGCAACTTTTCCAGCTTTTCGGGACCGTTTTGATGTTGCCAATATCCTGTGGCTTTCAAAAGCGGTGGAATCATATACATCAACGGCCACAACTGATGTTCACGCATGTTATAAATTTCATCATCAGTACTATCCCTCGTCTTGTATATTAGAGAATCGTATAAGTCTATGGTCCATAACTGCAGATTGATCCGAACACTGACCCAATGCTTACTTACGAGACAGGCAGTGATAACCTACAAGTGAAACATCATTGTCATATCATTGTGAATCATGGTGTTAACGACCAATTCTATCAACATGTAAAAATGACTTACATATTTCGCGTTCCTCCACGGTTTCGCAAATTGCCTCATCCCTTGTACAGTTCGTATGAGCTCATCATTCCACTCCCATTCATCATAGAAGCCGCCTAAAGTGTGTGGCGTAGACTTGAATTTCTTTGCGTCCCCTGGCCAACATTTTACCCATTCATCCGCCAAGAGTTTCTGCGGCCAATATTTTGTCATGGTGAGTTGTACTGTTAATTATTTCTGCGATAAGTTATTATTTCAATTTTCATGAACACTTACAAAGAAAAATGACTGCAACACGATGGTGTTCTCTCCATCGATGCCGTCCTTTAGTAGGCGCCCTTTCTCGAGCTTCACTTGAAATAGCCACAGAATTAGGTCCACATGCATTTCTGATAGCGCGGTTTTTGGGTCCTCCAATTCGTCGAAATCATGTTGCGACAAGTGAAGACCGTGAACCTTCAGCCTTGTCAACGCATCCGGTCCCTTTTCCCTGAAAGCGGAGTACAAAAGCAGTGTTCTAGGCACGCTATCAGTTGGGGGTGACTCCATATCAGAATCATCTAAACCCTCACCAGAGTTAAGATCGCATGAGTCCGAGTAGATCTGACAGTCCTTCGATTTATTTTTGTCTGCTGCAGCCACCATATCTCTTTCTGTTTCAGTCAATCCCTCCCTCGCATCCAATTCTTTCGGGACATGGTCTGTCCCAGCCTCATGAAAGCCTGTACCAGTCGACCCGTCTCCCTGGTCCATTTCGAGTGGGCCAATTGGAACCACATCTATCGCCGTAGGAGCAGAGGCGCTCACGACCAATTCACCAAGCTTTTCCCCCACAGACATATCTCTGAACTCCGGGTCTATCCCCTCCTGCACCACCACAAGTATTTCCCCAGCAGGAGCAGGCAATACGACCTCTTCAACCCTTTCATCCACCGCCATTTCTAAACATGCGTTGCCTCCCTCCTGCTCTAATCCAATTCTTTCCCCCGAAGGAGCAGACAATACCACCTCTTCAACCATTTCCTCCACCGCCCTTTCTGTACATGCGTTGCCTCCCTCCTGCTCCAACACAAGTATTTCCCCAGCAGGAGCATGAAATACCACCTCTTCAACACTTTCCTCCACCGCCCTTTCTGTACATGCGTTGCCTCCCTCCTGCTCCAACACAAGTATTTTCCCAGCAGGAGCAGGCAATACCACCTTTTCAACCCTTTCCTCCACCGCCATTTCTGTACATGCATTGCCTCTCCCCTGCTCCAATCCAAGTCTTTCCCCTGAAGGAGCAGGCAATACCACCTCTTCAACCCTTTCCAACACCTTGCTCACTAATGTATGGCCAGTGTCCCCCCATCTCCACAGCACGTTCCCTTGTAGGGACAGAGTTTGTAAACGGAAGCTCCTGCGGCCTTTCCCCCAACTCTATTTCTGTGGGGGCAGTGCCACTCCGTTGAGGCTCACCTTCGACAGTAGTGGCAATGATGGCGCAATCCAATGTCCCTCCTCCCTCGTCCTTTTCACCAACACCACTCCCCATTACTATGTCCTCCACAACTGACTCTAGTATTATGCTCTCTCCATTCATCCCAACGTCAGCATCCCTTTCGCCAAGGTTAGGCACCAGCTCCCGAAGCACTGTGTTATCATGCTCCCGAAGCACGTCCACATCATCCTGAGTATCCACCCACATCCCCTCTTCTGCAACCGTAGCTGTTGTTTCTATAGCACAAGTCTCACATGTGTGTTGAACAACCCTCTCACGATCAGTCCCTGCCCACTATCCGTACTTGCTGGTTTGAGCACAATTCCATATGATGTCGTGACTTAGAATTCCTTGACTCGTTGGCTGTAGATTCCATAGTGTGTCCTCAATGTAGTCATGGCCAATGCTTGTAACTAAACGTTCCATCTGCAAGACAACATATTGAAATTAACAATCTTTAGAGCTGTAAGTTTGAACAATGTAGATGGGTAGTATACTCACATCAGCCTCTTTTGTTGCAGAGTACGATGAACGAGCACATCCGCCGGCACTACAGGCCTCTACTGGACTGCGACTACCACTAGATAGCCTGACAAAGGGTTGCACAAGGTCTGTCAGGACAGACTTCATTCGTTCGAAAAGTGTCTCCTCTCGCTCTATGTGTGTTTGTTCAATGGACGTTATATACTATCTTAGATCCCTCAGTCACGCCTCTTGGCGATCTTCGAACTCACGGGCGACTGTGCGAGCGGCTGCCAGGGCTACTTCAGCTATCACCTCGCACATGTCGTGAAGACCCTCTTGTGCATCTACATTTCTACTGGACGAGGAAGCGTCTGCCCTTGCACGCTTTTCCTGAATCTGTGAATCAATATTCAGCTCATGATGTGCTCCTCTCTTCCGGGTGTGACCTGCGCCCGTCTCTGAACATGTTGCACCTGACGATGGAATTGTCGAGAACAAAAGACGTCTGCATGGAATGCGTGCTGGAGGGTTGGTCGCCCCAACAACCTCATGATATAATGGCATCTTCGTCTTGATCCGAGATACGACAAAAGTCACACCGACAGGATTGTCCACTTGGGTGCTTAGATAATAAGGCATTGCCATTTCTACATCAGTAGGCTCCAATGAAACTAAACATGTAGTCTGCGTAGATTTAAAATACTAGTTAAATCTTACTGAATCATATAAGGTTCCATGGAGAAGGAAATGCATAATTACATATTAGTTACCGCTTGATCCTCCAACAAATGCCCAATCAAAGCAACTTTGTTTGGAAACGACCATTTCAGGCACCTCGGGAGCACATTGGTGTCCATAACCTGGCCACTCCGTTGTCCGAGTATTGGTATAGCCTCGTACGTCCAAACCTATGAATTGTATAAGACAAATTTTATAAACATGAGGGTGCATAAATTGTCCTCGGTGGCGAGATGCGTGGCATTTACCTGCAGGACCCAAGCAGGGCCATAGAAATGGTATGACTTCTTGACCTTCTGTTTCTCTAACTGTGCAAGTTCCCTTGGAACTGCATTTATATAGTGCATCAACACCCCGTACGCCAGTGAACCCCATGGGAAATCATTCCAACGTGCTCTGTCTTCAACCAATGCCCATACCCATGTATCAATGATATGCGGTAGATCATATCCGAGCACCAATTGAAATAGGACCACCACATTTGCAGCCGTCAAGTAATCATCTATGTCAGACCCAAGATCGAAAGACGTCAACCTAGAAGAAAGCTCCCACAACTTAATGGGTTTGCCATCCAACACGCGGTGGAAAAAGTTGTTATCTGGAATGTCATGGTCCTTACAAGGATCGAAGTCTGATTCGCCGAATTTCAGGCCACTCACTAGAGCGAAGTCCGTCTGAGCAAATCGGATGTTCGTACCACCAATATTGAACCAGCATTCATTTTCTGTTGCACCTTCCAAGATGATCTCCCTCGACATCAACGCGTGCAAGGCAGCATTGTTACTGTTCCCTCCAACATACTCGACAAATTTTCCAAAACAACCCTCTCTAAATCCATCAAGTAAATTCCCTCCCTCTATGTCGTCAAGAATCTCCAACGCCTGTATAATATGCTTCACATAATTCTTCCAGTATATGTTTATTTGGCAATTAGTATTTTGCAATGATGATCTCATCCACACCCAGCTTCGAACCTTATAACATGAATCAATTAGGCGAATATCATCAACTCCTGCAATAAAAACCGTCATAGTGGGTGAGAAAATAAAATTAAAACGCCTACCTCTTGCATTTCTACCATCGTCAATGTCAATGGTGGTGGAACCGCTGGTGTGGGCGTGGGGGGTTCAGCAGCGGGTTAAGCGTCTATCTGCGGGTGTGAAAATGGTAACGCGGGAGAGAGTGCGGTTTTCTAATTTTCAATTATTTAGGAAAGTGCCTCCGTAAGGTTCCTCATTTATGAGACGACATCGTTTTGCTCAGCCTTATAAATAGTTGGTCCAAAGTGACGTCATTTAGTAAATGAGGCGGCGTCGGTTGTACAATCAAATCCCTAAAATTGAAAAAAAAAAAAACCCCAACAGGTGCCCTGATAATCGACGTTGTTTCATTCCAGGACTCGATTTGGTCTTTGGGACCGAAAACGGGGTATCCCGTCCCAGAACGTGTTAAGTATTCACCCGCATTCAATTTAATGTAAATTTTTTTAACCAGATAAAAAATTATTTGCCGCATTCAAAGTTGGTTATCCAGTAAGATATACTTTTCGATTATATTGAGTCAAAATTATAATATTAAATAGTACATTTCAAGGATCGGAATACTTCGAACAAAAAATATCAAATTATGAGCTAAAATAAATTATCATTTTTAATTGAGATTTGTTAATGAAACAAACACAAATAAATTTGATTCATAAATTACGATTTATAAATCATATTTCAAAAAATGTTTTGTTATGTAATCGAATTCAGATCATTGTGAATATTTACTTATTATTTGGAACATGCGCCAATGTGTAGTTAAAAATAGTAAAATAACATATGATGTTTATTATGACTTATACATTATATTAGAAAACATATTTTAAAAGGTATTTGTCTGGACTCGGCTTGTTTACAGCCCTATTTATTTATAAGTAAGTTACTAATAATATTAAGAAGAATAAAAATAATCATAATAATAATACCTTTGCCGTACACGGGTAGTTGTTCCACGTACCCGTTTAGCCTCCAACAACTCACCGGGTGGAAAACAAAGGAGCATGATGAATTTTTTCGGAAACATTATGTGCATCCCGGTGCATTTCTCCATTTAGACAAGGTTAATCGGAACCCATTTCCAAGAAAGGATCGGCTGACCGGGTACACTTGAAACAGACGGGTATATTAGGTATCTGCGTGCGCGTCCCTAGTCCAGGGTCCTATACCCCAATTCACCCGGTGGTATGGAACCGGGTCCAAATTGATATCTTTCTCGGTGGGAACTTGACGACCCGCTTTTTTCATATTTCTGAATTCTAATTACCAATGTATATGTAGCAACATATCTGTAAGAAATCAATTATATTAACAATAAATACAAAAGTAATTAGTTGAACCAAGGAAAAAATAAATTGAATTAGTGATAGATAAAAGAATAAATTATTTATAAAAACAACCTCCATACAAAGATCATTCATTTTCTTGTTTTTTTTAATGCAAATAGTAGGTTGTAATGGAGCGATAAAATGTAATCCGATGGGTCAAACAAATTATAGTTTCATTTAATAATTATTTATAATTATTATATTGTAATCATGAATCAATCTAATAAAAATTGCATAATTTACATAAAATTAATATTTTTTTGAAGTATTAAGTACAATACATACCAATTTCAATCAATATAATACGCGTCAACTCTGTACCTATAGATAAAATAATGTATAGGTATGAACAATAAGTGCTATATTAATATTTCAATTATTTCAACTTCTATCCACTGACAGTTCAGTTATCACTTATTTCTAACAAGGGTCAAATTTTAAAAATTTAATATATAAACAAAAAAAATTCGTTATAGCAAATTATTTATTGCATATTTTTTTATAAATTATTATCTGTATTAAATAATACAAAATTATGATTAATAATTTAGTATTTTAAAAATATTGATTAAAACTAAATCATAATTTGATTAAAATATAATACAAAGACCCTGCATGAAAATACAACATTCCATCATCATCATCATCATCATCATAATAATAATAATAATAATAATAATAATAATAATAATAATAATAATAATTGGCGTGCTCCAATGATGACGATAAATTCCTCTAATTGCCTATTATGCAAGTACTATAAACATATGTCAGGATAAATTAAATTTATGTCTCACGTTCGTGTGTATTTTAAATACATACTAACTTTATTTTATTCATGGTAAAAGTTATCATGATGATGCTTTCAGGACTTAGAGCATGAGTTACATTAAAAATATTAATTTATAAGGATGATGTTGTGCCGACCACAAATTATTTGTAATGCATTCCAAGATTTATAATGAAATTAAATATTTTTTACTTTAGTTTTTTAGTTCAGTGTAACCTGGTTTGGGCCACTTGGATCTGAAACTCTACAGCTCCAAAGATATCCGACTTCGGCCGACTGGGCCGACCACCTGGCCCATAACTCAAAAAATAGACCAAGGTCCACACGGTCCCAACCAGTATTGTCTCCGACGGCCCAATCGGTTCGATCACCATAGCCACCTCTAAATTTAATATTTCAATTATTTATAGAAACATGTTAATATATAATCAATCCGAAAGAAGTAATTTGATTTGTAATATAATATATTTTCTATCATTTTTGGAAGGTGCAAAAGGGAGGGGGAAGCACATTTTTGTAGAAAGCACCCGAAACTGAGTTTGAACTCACCCGTAAATGCAGTGGACAACACCCGTAAATGCAGTGGAAGGCACCCGAAAATGCTTTAGAAAACACCCGAATCTGAAGTTGAAGGCACCCGAAAGTGAAGTTGAAAGCACCTGAAAATGCTCTATAAGGCACCCGAAAATGCTTTAGAAAGCACCTGAATCTGAAGTTGAAGGCACCCGAAAGTGAAGTTGAAAGCACCCGAAAATGCTCTATAAGGCACCCGAAAATGCTTTAGAAAGCACCCGAAAGTGAAGTTGAAGGCACCCGAAAGTGAAGTTGAAAGCACCCGAAAATGAAGTAGAAAGCAGCCGAGAATGAAGTAGAAAGCAGCCGAAAATGAAGTAGAAAGCCCCCGAACTTGAAGTAGAAAGCACCCGAATTTGTAGTTGAATGCACCCGAAAATCAAGTAGAAAGCATCCGAAAATCAAGTAGAAAGCACCCGAATTTTAAGTTGAATGCACACGAAATTGAAGTTGAATGCACCCGAAAATCAAGTAGAAGGCACCCATAAATCAAGTTGAAAGCACCCGTAAATGAAGTGGACAGCACCCGAAAATCTAGTAGAAGGCACCCGAAAATGCTTTAGAAAGCATCCGAAAATCAAGTTGACGACCCCCGTAAATTGAAGTTGAAAGCACCCGAAACTGAAGTCGAAGGCACCCGTAAATTCATATAGAAAGCACCCGAACATGAAGTTGAAAGCAACCGAACGTGAGGTTCACAGCACCCGTAGATAAAGTGGACAGCACCCGAAAATGAAGTAGTCGGCACCTGAAAATGCTTTAGAAAGCACCCGAAACTGAAGTCGAAGGGACCCGAAAATGCTATAGAAAGCACCCGAAATTGAAGTTGAAAGCACCCGAATTGTATACACTCTCATAAAACAATTAACATTTATTATTATTATTAACATCATTATTTATATTCTTATTATTATTATTGTTATTATGTTGTTATTTATCATGCCATTTTTCCTGTACGGTTGTTTAGTGTTCATCATTTATAGATTTCGAAGGTGTGTAAAAATACTATATACTTGATACAATAATATTTTAACTGCCCCATCTGCTATTTTTGTAATTTTATATGCTAACATTAAAGATATGTTTGCCACAAATAATTAAAGAAATTTACAAATAGGGATTACCTTTGTTATAGAATGATGGCATATATTGATTATATAAATATTAATTTTGGATTGATTGTAAATACCTGTAATATCTTATATAAAATATTTTTAACAGAAAAATTACTATGGAACACATAAAAATCAAAATTAATTGACATGTTTATTCAATGTTTATTATTCAGATTTTATCGCCCCGAAATTTCCGTTTTGCCCAATATAAATGACCGGGACAGACTGAGGTACTAATTATGGAATAACTTCTTACTTTTATATAGATTAAGATTAAGATTAAGATTGAGATAGAGATTAAGATTAAGATTAAGATTGAGATAGAGATTAAGATTAAGATTGAGATAGAGATTAAGATTAACATAGAGATACAATGGACACAATCGCCATCTAATTATGTGTTTAAAAATATTCCGATACAATTGCATAAATAATAATTATAAATTTTTATACCCTAAATTTTGAAACAACATATCAGTTATTGGGTGTGGCTTCATATATATAAATTAAGGAATGATATACAGTGGATAAATTACAATCCTTCGAATTCCGGGTGCATTTTCACCCACTAAGATATATTACAATAACACGCGGGTTGAGATGTTTGTTCCAGGGGCATATTTACCTGTTCTCACCTTAATTAATGTACCATTTACTAAACCCAATTTTGAACCCGTTGACATCGACTGTGGATAAGGAAAACCACAATTGGGGATCTGGAGGGCTGCAATCCTCACCGACGGAGAATAACTGCCGCCCTTCAAGCACATCACCTGTTGCAGCGGCGATGGAACCTTCAAAATGTCTTCGGCGATGTTCAAGGATAAACCCAAGTTCTTCCAAGTGATAATAAAGGACGACTTCAAATGACGCCTCGTAAGTGAGCTTAAATTGAAATAAACTCGAGTTTGATCCCCCATAGCATGAAATGTTAATGAATGTGAGGCGGGTTTGCGTGCAGGATCTACCGCTTAAATTCTCAAGGGCCTACGGGTCAAGGGTCCCTAAATTGTTAATGATTACAACGGATGACGGAAGAAGATGGAGTGTCAAAATAGAAATGTCGGCTGCCGCCGCCGATGACTCGGAGTTAGGGCTTCACTTCACCGATGGGTAGAACCTACTCGCAGTGTCAACGGGCTTGCGAAAGTGGGAATTTTGCATCTTTACGCAGGTGTCTAATTCAATGTTCGATATGGTCATTTACGGGAGCGATGGGTGCATGCGGAACAGTTCACGCACAGGCGGTGGCAAAGGTTAGACTGACAACCCCGTTTCATATGACTGCTTCCCCTTGACTATCTATCTCTTAAACTCATGTTGTGTTGGAATCTAATGAAAATGTCTACATTTTAGAGCCTGCTTCATCCTTCTGGGCGATTTATATGGATTGTTTTTGCTCACGGATGGTATGACAATATGCCGTAGAATTAATTATGTTGCTTCGACGATCAATTAACCTAATAGACTAATCAGTCATGATTGCTCTATTTCATAGTACGTACCGTGAGATTTTGAGCGGCAATACGAGGACTTCGAAAGACTTGTTTCAATAACCTTGCAAAATAGTTATGGGGACACCTGGGATGTGAAGCTTAAGCAAAAATGTTTTGGTGCTGATCTATTCCTAAATGATGGTTGGAGCAAATTTGTACAAGACAACAAGATTGGCCACGAAGAGTTTATGATATTTCATTATCTTCCGGCTTCAACAACTTTCGTTGTTTCTATTTATGGCACAGATGGGGTACTAATAGACACTTCACGTTCGGAGCAGAATTACTACCATATCCATACATGCCAGTCTCGTTGATGGATTGTCACTGTTGATTAACTTTCCGAGGCAACTACCAATGCTAATAATGTGCTTATCAATGTAGTTTGTCTCGTGTTTTTCTTGCAGCTGACCGTGCCGGATCTGTTCAGAGAGAAGCTGCAGCCGAAAGTGCTCGTCTGAAGTTCGTGTTGAGGTTAACGGCATCCCAAACCGACCAGAAACGAGTTGTGAGTTGGATTTTAAATGCTGTGGAATACATTGGCCCTCTGCAGTTAAAATATTTATAGATACAACTAATCTGAAGTGGTGTCTTCATTTCCCCAGGACGTGCTAAAGAGCTTGGCTTCCGCAATTGGGTTGGAAAGTGGTGAAGGGAGTTTTCAGCTACAGAACCAGGAAGGGCATGGGTGGACGGTGTATCTAAGAGCTCGGAGGAACAATGTCAGTAATGCCAGGTACTCTATTAAGGATGGATGGATGCAGTGTCTACTTCAAAACAACTTTGCGGTCGGAGACATTTTGCTATTTGAATGCCTCTCTTTTAAGGTTGTAACAGTTTATAAGGTGGATGAGGTCATGGGCACACAGCTCCTACTGGGAGCGGGGAAGGGAGGAATGCTTTAAACATCTGCTGATTTTGCTGAAATCTTTGTTGGGGAGGATGCTGTAAATGGTTATCTCTGTCGTTAACGGGTTATGTTCAAATTAATTTTTTCATGTTATATAAAAAACCTTGGCCGTAAACATAATTAAACCCTACTGTATATTATGGGGTGTAAATATTTTTGGTAAAAAAGCTTAAATTCGGACTACAATTCTCGGACAATTCTGGGGCGTAATTTGGGACGTAATCTGGCTATATTTACGTACTTTAACTATAATTTAATTGGAATTGGTCAATATATTTTCAAAGTATTAAAATTAGAACATAATTAATTGATATACAAAATACTTGAGAAACTGGTTGAGGAACTTATTGAGAAAGCAGTACCCGCGTATCCCACATCGGAAAAATATCAAAAGTTACTTTTGTATATATTATATCTTATGTCAGGGTTAGTTGTCAATGTATGGGGTCTGATCCCACTAACATGGACTCACTTCACAGCTTCTGGGCCTCTGAATTATGTTTGACTTGGGCCTTGAATATACTTTAACTGGGCCTGTAAGGCCCAACCCTAGGCCCAACCCTTATGACAAATTTTTTTTATATCTCTATTATTTTTTTCCCTGTATTTTTTTTTTGTATATCATCTATATACATAATATTATTTGTATTATTTTTTTTGTTATTATTAATATTATCTGCGTTTTTTCCATTTAATAAATCGTACAATTTGACTATAATCTGATGAAGTTCCAATAAAATTTATTTACATAATCTGATTAATTTCCAATATATCCCTGGTATTATCGGTATATTCTTAATATTATCTGTATTGAAAGTGTATCAATATATTTAAAAAAAATTCAAATTAATACTTAATTAATTAATTAAATTAGTGAAGTCAGTTCGAAGTGAATTGAATTAAAACATCAAACTAATATCACCCAAACACAATGACAACTACAATTAAATATGACTGAATTAAAACAAAATTGCAAATTTCAACTACCCTTCTTCTTCTTCTTCTTATTCGTTTTTTGCCCCATGTGGGGAAGTCTGTGAAAACAAGTGGATGCTTCCTCAACGGGTATTTACAAATGGTAAACGGAAGAGGTGCTTTGGTCCCAGATTCGGGTGGATTTGGACCCCACAAGTGTCACCATATTGGGTGGTCGCCTACAGCGGGTTCAAGTTATCGGGTACACTTCGACCCGTTCTTCGAGTCATTATCTCTGGACGGGTGCACCTCACCGCGTGTAAATATAGAACCCGGTCGGGTAGATTAAATTACTTTCTCTAAAGGGACTCATTATTCAAATAGGTAATCGAAATTCAAATAATAAGTGTATAACAATTTAAATACATCGTTAAGAACATTAAATATGATCCATACAGAACTGAAATAACTCGATTTTAGAACATCGTAGAACGGACATAGATTATAAACTACGATTACCGGAATTGTGAATACTAGATAACAGACATACATTGGACGAGTGAGGGAAAAACCTGGAAAGGAGTCAATAAAGCCTCATCCATGGAAGATGTCTTGCCGAACAATCAGCAGGAATCAGAATCTTCTGAATAAAAATTTTCCACCCATTCTTCAGACGAGGTTCGAGTACGTGCAGTCAATCCATCGAAATCTATGCCTTCGTCTTCACCTTCATGGAAAAAAAGTTCAAACAGCTTCGTATGATGTGGCTCGTCATTGTCCTCGTAAGCATGGGCAAGTGGTCGGATCTGTAATATTAGTGAGAAAATGAGTAATATATGTAAGTGGCAATACATAATTCACCTAAAAGTGTAGTTACACTGGCTAGTTTGTCCCAAGTGTTTGGAGCTAGTGGAATGAACTTCTTTTCCACTGTAGAGTGTCTAAGATCAAAGGGCAGTTGCTTCAACCAGGAGGACATTTCATAGCGCTCTCCTAGTAGATCGACATGTCTTTTGTAGAAACTCAACGTACGGCGTACATTGAACTTTGAATTAATGATGGCTGCCACTGCCTCTACTGCATGCAGATTATTGTCGCTCCCAGGAACCCAGCAGCCAGTTTTCTTTTGCTTCAGTAGCTCGTCAATCATGTGTTCTTCAATAGCGGGGTACAGCTTTCATCGTAGAAGTAATCATTTTGAGGCATTTTGCACTTGAGCGAAATGTGTATTGTGTTCTACTGTTAATACTTGGTGGAAGGCTTCCACATTTCATTAATATCACTTGTCATACAATATTCCCAATGCAACACTGGAAAGCAAAGCTGGCTCAAGTGCAGCGAATATATTCTATTAGCATGGGGGCAAGCAGTAAAAAACAAAAGGGATACATGGTAGAAGGAAGTGACACGTGGAGTAGGGAAATGTTGCATCCACGTCTGTAGCAGTGTGGTGTCTCCACACATATATGTTGAAGGAGAATGCAATATCTTATCGGGTACTGGTAACCATTGGGCACGACATCAATAAATTGACGCAGGGATTCATTTGAAAAGGTCAAATCCTAGATAATCATTCTAATTCCCACGATGTTGTCCAATCAAACACATTATTCCAAAACGGGTTCATTCATCAGGAGATCACCAAAAAAAACACACATAATATGAACGCATACAAAGTAATTTACACATAAGACGGTAGGTTTTTCGCAAGTTAGAATAACCGTGAATACAGAGCAGAAATACGGAAAGCATAGTTCACAACTTCATACAAACAAACATACTTATTTAGCCCTATATAAAGCATGTCATGCATGCATGCAGGGGTTCATTGTTGCTTAGAAAGTAGGATTGATTACGACTTCGTCAAACGACTAACCATCGTTCTCATCTTCGCTGTCGGGAATCACTCCACTCCCTTCAACATAGGAGCTCAAAGTATTGGGTTCGATGGACTGATCATGGTCAAAAGAGGCTTCAATCACCTCAAACAACTTCTTCATCAGGTGTCAGTTTTCCTCTCCCGCATTCTTGTAGACTAGAACATCGGGCCATATCTACCATTTCAATGGAGTATAATTATTCACGCATTCTCAGAAATAAATTAAGCATACCATGAGGTGTAGAGTCTAATTACCTGGTGAATACGCGTCCATTCACCATCCTCAACATTTACAGTGTTTCGCATTTGATCATACCTGTCAGGGTTAACTCGATCAAGCAACCAATGGAACATTTCAAACCTTTGGCGCCACTGGGCAAACTTCCTCTTGAAATCAGCCTCAGTAAATGGGAGATTCAAGACCCTTTGGATATAACTACAAACACGAACAAGCACCTGCAGGTTCGCGTCCTCTCTCCCAGGAATCCAGTTATCCAGCCACATTTGATGTTCAAGCTCAGCAAGAACAACAGTTTCAATGTAACGAGACCATGGTTCAACAAAGAACACATTGTCTTGGGAAATTGCAGGGGGGGACATCTCATCCAAGGCAAAGCAGACACAATATTTAGAACTAAAGTACATATTGCAACTGGATATTATATAAACAAATAAGAGTACATGGGCATCCAAATGTGAATAGTTATACAGTGAATTGTCAAAATCATGTTAGAAAAAATGAAAAATAGCCCTACACAACGAATCCAATGAAGATTACACCCAAACTACAGGACCCGCGTTCTTCTCCACCTGTGAATGTGGCTTTAACAGCAAAAGAGGTTAGTTGCAAACAACAATTCGTCAAAAATCGAGTTATCGTATCATAAAGCCTGTCAACATAAATACCTGGAAAATGGAGGCAACATCAATGGGTTTATCCAAGTTATCATATTGGGAATATTGACTGCAAGTTGTGTAATTTTCCTACGGCCACAAAAATAGGACAAGCAAAATTTCAGGAACACAGAATAATTTAAAAAATATTAATTACAGGCGTATTGACAACACATGCACACCACCAAGTTCACGTTATATTTGCCATCATTCTGACAATCAACCCGAGAGATTGAAAGACTCCTCCTTCTTTTTGAATCAATTGATTTCTCTATGCTTGATTCGGACTGTTGTGAGCACTCTACGTCTGATTGGGAGAATTCACAGAGTTACCGAATTAGCCAATCATACAAACAAAAACAAACGAAGGTCATCATAGGTATGTGGAGGGAGCAGACCTGGCCACTTTGGAAGCTGAGCACCTCATTTCTGCCATTTACCCTTCTTTTTACTCCAATGCGATTGTGATTTTGGACTTGTGCCGCATTTGCGAGCGAGAGGCGGTCGAACTTGGGAGGAATGTCCCCCCGCTGATTCCTTTTGCCAAGAGACAGGAATGCTTGAAAGACCACCCTTCTGCAACAATGTTAGGTCTTTCTTGAGTGCGCCAATACGAGCCATCATAATTTGTTGAGCATCACTATTCTGTTTCACATCATGAGCTAACTCTAGCATCATCCTCATGACGTGGGTCACAAAAGCCATTTCACCCATGAAATCACATTTACTTGATTTGAAGAACTTTCCAAACTCGTTCTCATGTCTTTCTTTTGCCTTTTTCATCCACCTCCGCAAAATATAACATTCAGGGAACTTCAACACATTCATCACCAAATAAACTCGGAACATATGTCGGCACAAAACACCTTCGGTCTCCCACATGTGGCAAGAACATGTCGCCTCATGAGATAATCGGTTGAATTGCACTGATCGAATCTTTCTCATTAGGGGCTGAGACATAACCGTGAATTACATTTGAACGTCATCAACACATAATGGATTCCCGATAACAGCCACCGTAATGGCAAGTGACAATTGAGCCTCAAACAGTTTATACACACTCCGTGTATAAACCTCTGCAGCTTGCGATAACAAAAGACTGTTGTTCACAAACTGACCAGGGATGCCAACATTTGATGCATCATCTGCACGCTCTCTAGTTCGCCAGTCAATCTAGATTTGCTCATAATTCTCTACGATTTGTATCAATGAACATCTAGCATTGCATAAATCTTTCAGGACCTTATTGGTTGCCTCACTTCTAGATGTGGCAAGAAGACCAGCGCTGAAACAAGTGTTGGTGAACACCGAAGCCCATCTCCTCCTTAATTTATACATATTAGAAAACCAACTGTTGCCCTCAAGCTCAAAGGTTCGGATCATGGACTCCCAACATTCCTCAAACTCAAATTCAGACTCTACACCATTCATGCAATAATACCAGCACTTCCTAAACTCACTATTCGAATTCAAAGCTCCAAAATGAGAGGGAGCATTTCTAGCAATATGCCACTGACACAGTCTATGACTTGCAGTGCGAAATGTTAAATCAATGCCATTCATCAGTGGCTGACTTTGATCGGAAAAAATAACTTTGGGCTCCCTACCATGCATCGACTCCAAAAATGTAGAAAACAACCATTCAAATGACGTGGTGGTCTCATTCAATAAAAATGCCAACCGAAACAACACATTCTTCATATGATGATTAATCCCAATAAATGGCGCACATACCAAATTATATCGATTTGTTTTGTATGTTGTGTCGATCGATAAAACATCTCCAAAATACTCGTAGTCAATCAGTGAATGAGAATCCCGGAAAAAAAAATTCATTATGCGACCTTCAGAATCCAATTGGACATTCCAATAAAAGAACGGCTCTTCATTTGATTTCTTCACAAAGAACTGCACCAACGCACTTGCATCAACACTATCAACACTGCTTGAGGACTTCAATCGGTTCAAATGATTATAAGCATCCTTTCTCATGAACCCAATGTTCTCGGGCCCACCTGCTTCCTTCTCCATGAACCTGCATACCTGGCTAACTCCTATTCCAGCTGAGTTCATAGCCTCGACAAGTGATTGCTTTGCTTTAGATAAATGCCGGGCTGAACGCAACAAATAACTCTGATCCACTGCGAACATTTCATGATTATGTTGCTTTATCAATTTCTGTACTTTCCACGGGGCAGCACTACTATCTCTAACAATGCGTAGGCTATCTTTACAACCACAGCGAGTTACCTGCTTCTTGTAACAAGCTAGTCGTCCTTTTGATCGTTTCTCATCAGGCCACCCTTCACATGAGCATACATACTCTTTCATTCACAGCAAATTAGTACCAGGGAGGTAATTTTGGTCTCCCTTCCTAACATTAAACCCACGACACCTGCCGTATTCACAGTAAAGTAGGTACACTTAATCTGGACTCTCCACAATATTGCCAACTTCCAACCTATTCTCTAACTCCATAGATATTGAATCGTAATGACAACTGACTTCACCATCACAAGGACGACATTCATCCCTATCATCTTTCTCGGTAGGGATATCCTCGACAGATATATTATTCTCAATGGAAACATTCAATATTCATTTCAAATCATATAAACCTACAAAAATACTACAACCGTTAAGCATTAACCCTCAGCACTGCAAAAAAGAATAAAACTTCCACTCGCATGCCCATTTTAAACAACAGAAACTCATATAATAAATCCACCCATCCCACACAAATTGTGAATACGAAGATTCAATAAAATGCAACGTAAATAAACAAAACCATAAATACTAATAAACCCCCAAACGTACCGGTGCCGCAAAAATAAGTATTAACGAATCCAATTCAACAAAGGAGCGACTGTAATCAACAAACTTGACAGATTCAGATCAACAAATAATTCGATTGGAAAAGTAAAGTTAAGAGAATATACTATACGTTCATAAATAATGCGAGTACCTGAGTTAAAATAAGAAGCTCAACTCAATCATCCATTTCTTGCCAAATCCAGAGATTCGGAAATATAAATTGTGGGAGAATCGCCAATTATTCTTTTAATTGGTCTGCATACAAAAAAAATAAGCATTAGTTATTTAGAACAGAGAGAGGAAATAAAATATGAGCTGAAATTAAAAGGGCATTTATTTATTTAAATGGCGCCAACTTTTAAAAAAATCAGAGTTTGGAGAATGACGAAGGAAAGGTATTTTAGATCCATGGATGAAGTTTGAAAATTATAACAACGTGTGGATCTAGAAGTTCTCGGCGGCGTCGACAACCCGGATAACTTGCCGACGACATCAAACGGGGCCTCGCTCGCCGAATTCGCAATGTTTCACATCTACCGATATCCACCGACGTCGTGCCAATATTGGGGTGGGCCCATAGCCCTCTAACTTGACATAATTTACAAAATAAGTGTCTCAATAGGTTCACGGGCGTATTTCTCCAATAATACGGCGTATTCTATGAATTTCCAATAATACGAAAATATTAAAAAAAAAAGGACACATGTCGGCAAGGTATGTTGAGGGGGTAGCATAGAATTAGCCCCAAGTGGGCATGACTTTTAGTCTCTATATGAAGTTCGAAATTATGGGTGGCTCAAATCTAAAGCAGACAATGTAGTATTGACCATCTGCTCTCATGATTAGTGACAAGAGAGGTATATGTCAGAGTTATGTGTGCTCCGAAAATAATCAGATGATCATAATTAAAGTGGAAGTCTTGTGTGTGTTTTTAATTATCTTGATCTAAAAGATGAATGAATTAAGCCAAAATATATAGTATATACAACGCCAAACTAAATTATAATAAACTCGTGATTAATATATTCTTGAAACTATATATAGCCAATAGCTCAATTACTAAAATGAAATACAGTAAAATTAGTTTTTTATTTATTGGGAAATTAATTAAACAAAGAATTCCTTAAAAAACAGAGATGAAAGAAATAATGGTGTTTGCGTGAAGCAATGAATAGAGATTCGGAAGTGTGGAAAGACATGAGAGAATGATGGAGCGTGTAAGAATTTCATCCACTTCGAGAGATTTGCATTTGCTTAATTAATCACACAGAAACACACATATGACATATTATATATACATATACACACACATACATGTGTAAGTGTGTGTGTCATTGTCTGTGCGGGCAGGCATTGAAGAAGATAGTAGGGCTATCAATTTTTGACACGATACGAATACGCACGAAATTAACGGATTAGTGTTTAGTCTTATTATGTTTGTGTTCTTATTGTGTCGATCCGATAAGGACACGAAAATTTCGTGTCGGGTTCGTATCGGATTCGTGTAACCCGTTAATATTATATAAATACATAAATAAATATATTAATTATATATAATAATTTAAAGTATTTATTTAATCTAAAATTTTAGTTAAAACTCAATTATTTAATTTAAAATTTATTTATTTGAATTAAAATTTATTTATTTAAATTATAATTTTAATTTAATATGTACTATTAGTTATTTTATAGTGTGTCATTGTCGTGTTCGTGTTCTTCTCGTGTCTCTATAGTGTCGTGTTGGCATGATAAGAAATCGTGTTTTTCGTGTTCGTGTCGTGTCCGTGTTTATACAGACCGGATCGTGTTCGTGTTCGTGTTCGTGTCTAGCAGATTCTTAACGGATCGTGTTCGTGTTTGGCCTTATCGTGTCTTGTCGTTATCATATCGACCCGTTAACGACCCGACACGCACGAATTGTCATCACTAGAAGAGAGTGTGGAAGGATTATAATTTATAAGCACTTGAAAGTCTGCTAACATGTCTTGTTTGTTTCAAATCTTTGATGAATTCAGACCTTCCAACTATGAGTCATGATTACCTTATATATGGGGTCTCCCCAAGATAGATTCATACAAATATATATATATATATATATATATATATATATAATGGTGGGGTTATATAAAAATAACCCCTTGTGTGAGAAATGAGAACACATCTCACACCACACATCCATCAAAAATCAAAGGTTCAGATTTGATGAAAAAGGCGGTGGCAATTTTGTAATATCTGAAAAGTTTTTCGCGCGGGGGTATTACTGTAATTTGGTAATTCTTATAAAAATCGCGGAGGATTTGATAACAGATCGTTATGCTAACGAAGTATTATCATAATGCTAACGAAGCATTATAGTTATGCTAATTAAAGTTTTCAAATATTGTTGGCGAAAAAAATATTCTAAAAATTAATTATAAAACTAATTCGATTGAATAAACCCTAATTAAATGGAAAAATCATAATTGGATGAAATAAGCCTAATTAGATGAAATATACATTTATTGGATGTGGTAAACCCTAAATGAGTTGAAAGAAATCATAATAATAATAATATATTTGTACTACGTTAGCATTATAGTTTTGGTTCGTCAGCATTGCGAATACACTATGTTAGCATATGTCAATACTCTATCAACATACGTTATAAATTATAATTGGATAGGATAAACCATAATAATCAATTAAGAACTATAAACAAAAAATTAAATTTCAAAAGAATAATGATAATTAGATGGAATAAACCATAATCGAGATTAAATAAACCATAATTGAGATTTAATAAACCCTAATAAATTTATATTATGTTAGCATTATGATAATTCTTTGTTAGCACATCGAATATATTATGTTAGCATATGACAAATGCTTCATTAGCATATGTTCATATGTTATCATAATGCTGAAGAAGAATTATTAGATGCTAACGAAAGCATTTACAACCTGGGCACGCGTAAAAAATTTTCTTTTTTATTTTTCGTTCATATTTTTTCATCCAAACATAGCCTTTCGACATCTTAAATGAAAGAGCATGAAGAGAGCTTTAATTTGATATATTTTTTGTGTGCATTGGATTAAAAACGAGGAAGTTATGGTCGATTAAAGTTTTTAAGAATTTTTTTTTAATTGCTGACATCATCAATTTTAATGGATTTGGACGAAAATAGCCCTCCTTCCTTATTTTTTGTCATATTATTTACGAAATTGCCACCTTAAATCTCAACCATTGGATCATTAAATTGGATGGTGTGAGATGTATTCTCATTTCTCACACCAACCATTTATTCTCATATGATCCATATCCTATATATATATATATATATATATATATATATATATATATATATATGTAGAGAGAGAGAGAGAGAATATATATATGTATATGTATGTAGGGTTGGGTTCAGGTAAGAAAAAATCTTGGTGTGAGAAATGAGAAAAATGTTTATCGTATTGTATTTTATTGCTTAATTGCCATAGTTTTATTGCTTAAATAATTTATTGCTTAATTGCTATAATTTCATTGCACATGTGGGACAAAATAATTATGCAATAAAATTAATCCTATTAAACAGTAAATTACAATAAGATAAACATTTTCTCATTTCTCACACCAACAAATATTTATCACCTGAGGATATATATATATATATATATATATATATAGGGATGGGGTTATATAAAAATAACTCCTTGTGTGAGAAATGAGAACACATCTCACACCATACATCCATCAAAAATTAAAGGTCCAGATTTGATGAAAAAGGCGGTGGCAATTCTGTAATATCTGAAAAAAATTTCGCGCGGGGGTATTACTGTAATTTGGTAATTCTTATAAAAATCGCGAAGGATTTGATAACAGATCGTTATGCTAACGAAGTATTATCATAATGCTAACGAAGCATTATAGTTATGCTAATTAAAGTTTTCAAATATTGTTGGCGAAAAAAATATTCTAAAAATTAATTATAAACCTAATTCGATTGAATAAACCCTAATTAAATGGAAAAATCATAATTGGATGAAATAAGCCTAATTAGATGAAATATACATTGATTGGATGTGGTAAACCCTAAATGAGTTGAAAGAAATCATAATAATAATATATTTGTACTACGTTAGCATTATAGTTTTGGTTCGTCAGCATTGCGAATACACTATGTTAGCATATGTCAATACTCTATCAACATACATTATAAATTATAATTGGATAGGATAAACCATAATAATCAATTAAGAACTATAAACAAAAAATTAAATTTCAAAAGAATAATGATAATTAGATGGAATAAACCATAATCGAGATTAAATAAACCATAATTGAGATTTAATAAACCCTAATAAATTTATACTATGTTAGCATTATGATAATTCTTTGTTAGCACATCGAATATATTATGTTAGCATATGACAAATGCTTCATTAGCATACGTTCATATGTTATCATAATGCTGACGAAGAATTATTAGATGCTAACGAAAGCATTTACAACCTGGGCACGCGTAAAAAAATTTCTTTTTTATTTTTCGTTCATATTTTTTCATCCAAACATAGCCTTTCGACATCTTAAATGAAAGAGCATGAAGAGAGCTTTAATTTGATATATTTTTTGTGTGCATTGAATTAAAAACGAGGAAGTTATGGTCGATTAAAGTTTTTAAGAATTTTTTTTTAATTGCTGGCATCATCAATTTTAATGTATTTGGACGAAAATAGTCCTCCTTCCTTATTTTTTGCCCTATTATTTACGAAATTGCCACCTTAAATCTCAACCATTGGATCATTAAATTGGATGGTGTGAGATGTATTCTCATTTCTCACACCAATCATTTATTTTCATATGATCCATATCCTATATATATATATATATATATATATATATATGTGTGTGTGTGTGTGTGTGTGTATTGGCTTCTCTTTCTAAGACAGCAATTAGTGACTAGGGTAAATTTGTGATGAGGATTAGAAAAATTGTCTGGATACTAAATAATTGATAAGAGATCATAAATTCCTATTTGCCTATTGTCGAATGATGTCAATCAACTGCATGTACAAAGGAATTTATTTATCAATTTACACCTCTACATGTACCAAGAGTTTTCATTTTGTCTGCGCATGATCATGACATGGTCCGAAAACATAGCTCACAGCTGTTAGATTTACTGGTTATGTGTAGTGTATATATTTGTGTAATTAAGTACAAAGATATAATATATAATAAAAGTTGTTTCGATTGATTGATGATGGTTCAACGCGAGATATATAACATAAATTTGTTACAAAAAACTGAACACACTAGTTTTGCTTTGAGATTTAAGGTTGCAATTAATTTATTGTCAAACACAAAATTATATATATATATATATATATATATATGTATGTATTCAAGAATTTTATGAGATTTCCTATATCTTTTGCATTTGATATTGGAAGTCGGGTCATCACTATTATTAGCCACATTAGCTTAGGACTTTCTAGAAGCAACACGTGATTATCTCTTTCTTGATTTTGATTTTATATTTTGTATTTTATTTCTATTTTAGACGTCATATGTAATATGCATTAATATGATGAAATAATTAAATTAGAATATGATGCAAATTATAGATTGGAACTACTACCACTCATGGAAATATTGGCGCGCATGATATTGTAATATATACTCAACAAATTTTTCTATTTAACTGCTCCAATTGCAGATAAAAGTATACTATGTTTAGTTTAAAAATATATTAAGAAAATAAATCTTCAGATACGTGTAAAAACAGATGAAATATAATTTTCTGTACAACATTTGGTGCTACACAATTAATTTCATTGATTTTTCCTTGATTTTTTTATTCAATTTCAATTGTGCTTTGCTTTAATTTTACAGTTATTAATTAGGGTTCATCATACCCAATTAGGGTATACAATTATTATTTTTTTACAAGATAATCAATTATTAATGAAAAATAAAATTAAATATTAAAAAATAATTATATACTGATGAACCATAACTAATAAGTGTGAAATAAAACTAAAGCACGATAAATTAAAATTGAATAAAAAAATTAAAGAAAAATTAATAAATTTAACAAAATGTGGAAGATGATTTCACCCGTAAAAATATAATATATAGTTATAAGTTATTTTAGGCGTGCAAGCATGTATGGCGGCTAAAAGTCACTTTTAACCCTCTCAAGTTGTCCCTCGGCCTCTATGTATATTGCTAGTAGCCTAGTAGGGACTCAATGTTGCAAAAATTGGTTCAATTTTAAATTACACACATGGGCCTTGTTTGCCTTTGAGACACGGTACATGCAATTATATCAAATGTAGATTTATAGGGCTTTTTTGGTATATGAAATTTTCTACTCCACATTTTGTGTCAGTTCGTCTTCCATTATATAATTGAATCTTTTGATAATGATTATATATATTTATATGTGTTAAAAATTTTCCGTTTTGTTGACATTTTCACTATTGATAGTGAGAATAAAAATGAAACTCAAATAAAATTGTGAGTTTGAGAATTTTATCTACTTTGTGGGGGCATATATAAGAAGGGATGGGCTAGCTAGTTAGGATGGTCCGAAAATTACAACTTACAAGTTAGAGAAACATAAAATAAACAGTATTGATATATTTCACTTCATTGAGAAAACAACGAAAAAAGGATTAATCAAGCAAACGATACTAATTTAATTCTACAACTCAAAGCTTCAAATGTTAAATTGGTTGGGCTTTTAACTTTCATCGGGTTTTGTGTCTTCAAATTTCCAAATTCAAATATAAATGAATATTTTTCATTTCACCTTTTGATGCAAATAGGATAGAGTTGCATATGTTTTGCACTTCCCAAGCAAGGTTTGGTTGATGTTTGATTTTGGTCCTCAATTGTTGATATATATTCTCATATAAAGATCCTGCAGATTCAAGCATGCATAACATCAAATTATTTACATAACATGTATAAAATAAAATAAAAAACTTCACAAATTAATTTGGTTTGAAATCAACCCCATTATAACTATGTGAGTATTTTGAATTTCACACTATTATACATGTAACATACATCAATAAATACGATAAGAAAGATGGATCATGTGTCTTTATACTCAAAATCAAAATTTACCATTTTTTAACACTAACACACACACACACACATGTATGTGTGTGTAAGGGAAGTTTGGTGGTAGGCGTGCAGCAAATGAGGGGAGAATGTGGTAATAATTTGAGTGTGCCAACATACATTATGAGTATTTCCCCTCTTTTATATAGAAACTGCAAAATCTTGATGAGAATTTTGAATCATTATATCATTTCCAACTATTTTCAATCCATTCTTGCTACACACACTCTTTCACTTTCTGTCCTTTTCTTTTACTAACTTTAATTTTTTTTTATAAAAAAAAAATGAAACCTTTACCATCATATACATACTCACTAGAGATATACTTGTGTGTATGATTTCATCACTTTAATTACCCTTTCTTTTTTAGGTATTCATATCAAGTAGCTTCGAAGCTAAGTGCTTCTATGTATTTATTATACGGAACTAGAAACAATAAATTACTTAAATTAAAAAAAAAACAATTTTTAAAATTAACTAAACACAAGAATAATCGTGAGCCAATTATATTGGCTTTGGTATATTACGAAGAGTTTTGATGAACTAATATTCGATCATATTATGTTGGTATTATAACTGAATATTATTAATTAGTATTTATTTATTGTATTTAGGGGAAATAAGCATGGATATTCTAATTATTTTAGCTGCCACGCCTGATTCCCCAATGTACATTTTAAAATCGAAATTCTTCAATTTTTTTAGGGGGGGAACAATCGATGATTTTAGGGGCACGACTTGCATTCTTTATGCACACTTTTGCTAATATATATGTAAAAAGCATAGTTGTCCCTTTCAACCAGTTGTTTTCACTCACTAATTTTCACTCCTTCCTATAATTATAATATGAAATTAATATTCATATACAATGCAATCCGATTTATCTACTAATATATTTTAATAAGATATAGTTATCAATCATATATATTTACTTTAAAAAAAAACAATCAAATCTTGTGTAGAATGGACCCCTACACATGGAAGTTAAATCAGCTAGCCTGCTTCTCCTTCGGAACTCTTAATAATTGATATCATGCATTGAAGTATCTACATATATAATTATGTTTATACTTCTCTATATATGTGTGTGTGTATTCATATACTTAATCCCCTATCTAATCATTGTCACCAGCACATTAATTAACTAATTGTTCAAACAAAATTTGAATCTTTGACCACTTGCTGCCCAAACATAATTAGTTCCAAATTAACTCTGCACAGAATAATTGGAGATGCATGCAAAATTAATCTTGAAATTTTAGAAGATTTGTTTAAAGAAAAAAAAAAGGTAAGAAAATAGAGAGAATTAAAGAAGCCATGCATCGATTTAGATTGATGTTTTTGTCTTCCAAAAGATCTTACAACGCACAAAAATAGCCATAATCTTGTACTCATTCTGCCTGCAATCATTCTTTCTTGTTTCATCACCAGCATCAGCATGCCCTTCCCCCCCACCCCCCACCTATATATATATGTGTGTATATATATATATATATTACGGTGTCCTGTATCAGTCATAACAGCTCATCAACTTGTTCACACACAACACACTAAACAAAGAACATTTAACGATATACACATATACATCCTGTATACATAATTGCAAATTTGTTTAGCAATGGCGGTTTCCGGGTTCGAAGGGTACGAAAAGAGGCTCGAGCTCCAGTTCTACGGCGACGATCCCTCCGGCGGAAAGGGGCTCCGCCGCATCGACTTCTTCTCACTGGAGAAAGTTTTGCATGCGGTGCAGTGCACCGTAGTATCAGCTGTGGGCAACAAATTCTTCGACTCTTACGTGCTGTCCGAATCAAGCCTCTTTGTCTACCCCACCAAGATCATCATTAAGACTTGTGGGACCACTCAGCTGCTCAAATCTGTCCGTCCATTTGTCCACTTCGGCATGATGACCGGCCTCACCCTCTGCGGGTGCAGGTACACCCGCGGCAGCTTCATCTTCCCCCACGCGCAACCTTACCCGCACACGCATTTCGAAGAAGAGGTTGTTTATTTGGAGGAGAATCTGCCGGAGAATCTTTTGATCAAGAAGGGTTCGATCATGAACTCCAAATCTTGTTTCAACTGGCATGTTTTCACGGCGTGTGATGTGGGCCGCATGGGAGTTGCGGTGGGCGCGCACGCAGAGGATCTTTTCACGGTGGAGATTTGCATGACCGAGCTGGACCGGGTTCAGGCGAGGAAGTTCTTCCGCCGGTTCAATGATGGGAAAACCGGCGACTCGGCCGGGAGGGAGATGACGGAGGCCACGGGGATTGACGGCGTTAATGAGAACGCTCTCATTTGCGACTACGCGTTCGATCCTTGCGGCTACTCGATGAACGGGATTGACGGAAGCCGTTACTCCACGGTGCACGTGACGCCGGAAGATGGGTTTAGCTACGCTAGTTTTGAGTGCGTTTGCTCGGCCTATGACGACGACGAGGAGATTCTCGAGGCGTTGAAGAAGGTGGTGAAGATTTTCCGGCCGGGGAAGCTGTCGGTGTCCACGACGAGCGCTGCCGGGGAGGAGGCCTGGAGGGGGGTGGCGGCGGCGATCGAGCCCCTAGGATTGAGGTTGACAAGCTGCACGGCGGATGAGTTCCCGGATGCCGGCACCGTGGTTTTTCAAACGTTCAGCACTCGCCGGAAATAGAGTTGATGGCGGCGGCGGAGCTTTTGGAGGTGGACATGCCAATTTGTGTAATAGAGTGAAGTTGTGCATGCATGGAGTGGACAAATTAGTTGGAAATTTTTAGGTTTTTTTTTTATCATTTTCTTTTTCTTTATTTTCGTTGTTAGGAAATTAAATGATTAAATTTACATGCATGCCAATTGATGTCACTGCATTGGATGATGATAATTAAATGTGGGGTTGATTTGTATCTAGGGAAAATATATAAAAACAAAAAGTAATAGAACTATGGTTGCCAATTAGATATAGATGACTTTAATTAATATGATCATAAACCACATAAAATAAATAAATTTAACTAGAGGTATATATATGGCAATATAATATATTGTAAGCTCATGCTTATATTCATTATTAACATAAAATAGATATGGAAATATAATGCGAAAAAAATAATCGGACAACAGTACGTAGAGTGCGGGATCTATTTGTGAAAGGTGATTTTAAGTTTATATGAACTTTATATTCTCTTTTAATACATAATAGTCGTAACTCAAAAAATTTAGGAACGGTGTATCTGGTGTGTGTGTGTGTGTATAATTGATTCATTATTCTTATTCTTCCTTACGCATAAAAAATGTGGTGGGTCATGTAGAAATGATATCAGTCTCATTAATCAATTTAATTCCCAATGTTTGAAGGTTTAAACAAAAATAACTCAACGTTTTAATAATTACAATTTAATTTCCAACATTTAGATATTCTAACAAAAATAACCCAACGTTTAATATTAACAATTTAATTCTCAACATTTGAAAATTTTAACAAAAAATGACTCAATATTTTAAACTAAAAAAACTATTTCGGTCGATTTAAATCACATTTACTCTCAAGTGAGCTAGAGACCCATATAACAGACTAACATTTTTGCCGAAAAAATGACAAAAATGATTTTTTTCGCCTAAATTATCGGGTCATTTTTGTTAGAATGTTCAAACGTTGGGAATTAAATTGTTAATAATAAACGTTGGGTTATTTCTGTTAGAATATCCAAACGTTGAGAATTAAATTATAATTATTAAAATGTTGGGTTGTTTTTGTTAAAACCTTCAAACATTGAGAATTAAATTGTAATTTGCCCTATATATTGTTAAAAGTTTATTTTAACTATTATAGTGATTAATGAATTTTAAAAATCAAGTTAAACTTTGAAAGAACTTTAAATTAGAATGAACATGAATCTATCTATCTATCTATACATATATTAAAGTAAAATCGTAAGGGTAAAATTGTTATAAAAATAAATTAGTTAAAATTGTGTTATAAAATAATTGTTTGCCGATAAATTGTAAAAGCAAGACTGTAGCGTAGTTGGTTGGGGTGCGTCAATGCACCTATAAGCACGCCATTTCAAATCCTCCTTTGTTTGAAACAAACACCACAACACACATTCTAATACTACTTACGGTGTAAATATTCATATTTACATCACCAAAACATAACAAACTGCGCCCATGGAAAATATTTAAATTTTTATTTTTAATTCTAATACTACTTATGGTGTAAATATTCATATTTTTAACTTTTTACATTTTGTTAAATAAAAAAATATCACCAAAACATGAATAGATAGCCAGTAACAACCATTTACATCTTAATTCTTTAGATTTTCTAATATATATATATATATATATATATATATATATATATATATATATATATCACCAGAACATAACAAAATGACCATAAAAAATATTTGAATTTTCAATTTTTTTATTTCTAATACTATTTTGGTGTACTCAAATGACTTATAATATATAACGGCCGCTTTAAATGGAACCATTTAAATTTTTATTTTATTTTAATTCTAATACTACTCATAGTGTAAACAAAGGGATATAAGTTTTTAATGAAAAAAAGGAGATAAAATAGGTTACTCCATATAAAACAAAATAAGGAAAAATTGAAATTTAATTTTATGGTGTACATGAAATTTTCTGTTACATTTTATGCAACACTCCATATAGATACTACACAATTAAAGTTATTAATTTTCCACAAAGTGTCACTTATGATTCTATCTGTTTTCTAAGGGGCTTATAATTAATGAGAACGTTTAATGGCAGACATAAAAAATGAAGAAAAAAAGAACACCCAAAAAATAAAACTAATAAGAGGGTAGAAAGATAATAATAACAATAATAATAATAATAATAATAATAATAACAATAATAATAATAATAATAATAATAATAATAATAATAATAATAATGATAAAGTGTTTAAATGTTGACATCAATCTTTCAGATTCATGAAAGAGTTTAGCCAGTTGATTTTTCTCTCATTACATTTTATTAATATATATATATATATATATATATATAGAGAGAGAGAGAGAGAGAGAGAGAGAAATTTCACTTTTGATCCCAAAGGACACGCTATTCTCTCATTTTGGTCTCATCGATGTCGATTCTGGTCCTTTTTAAAAAAAAACGCTCACTTTTAGTCCCATAGGTTTGACAGTATCAATTTTAGTCCCTCGATTTTTAACGAAAGTTAAGTGAAGTGACGTAGGGCTTCGCACGTGAGTCATATGTGCCACTTTTGGGACCAAAATAGATACTATGAGACCAAAAGTGAAATTTTCTCTGAAATAGAAATCTTAAAATGCAATCAGCTATGAATGATTTTTGAGCCGAAAAATTGATCAAATGTTATATTTGTAAAAGGGGTACTTTTTGTTAATTTTTTTAAAAAAATTGGGTTATTTAAAACAAACACTTCAATAAAAATGCGATTTAATGACAGATTATATTCCATCGTTAAAATATCGACACATTAACGACGAATTAAGGTTGAGATGTTTAATGACGAATTTTTAATTTTTAAATTTTATTTTTTTATGTTAACGGTGGAATAATGACAGATTTTTCCGTCGTTACATTAGAGACAGAAAAATGTGTTGCTAAACATTTTTTTTAATTTTTTTAAATCTTAGCGACAGATTAGTTGCTAAATTATCCCGTATCTAAATTAATTTTGATTTTTTTAATTTTTTTTCTAATAGTATTTTAAATTTTTCAGTTAAAGCTTAATTACAAATTTGAAATCAAATGTTTTAAAGTTTTTATTTTTTTTTGTTTATTTTATTATTTTCGGATTTATTTGATTATTTTAATTTTTTTCAATATTTTATATTAGTTTTTAATATTTAAATTTTTTTAATTTTTCAATTTCTACCTAATAAAAAATTCAAAATTAGTCTTTTTAATATTATTAATTTTTTATTTATTTTCCATATTAAAATTTATTTTATTTTATAATTTTTTAATATTATAAACTACTACCTTTGTCCCTATAGCAAGGTCCCCTTCTATTAAAATAGAGAGAGTAAATAATAAGAAGGGAGACCTTGCTATAGAGACGGAGGGAGTATTTTTTATCATTTTATATTTTTCAATTACTAATTAATTACGAATATAAATTTTTTAAAATTTATTTATTTATTTTACTTTATTATTTTTCATTTTTTTATTATAAATTAGTAATTAATTACAAATTTAAAATTAATCTTTTTAATGTTATTAATTTTTTATTTATTATAAAATTAAAATTTATTTTATGCTTTGATTTTTTAATATTAAATACCATTTTTAAATTGTATATTTTTAATTTTCAATTACTAATTAATTACGAATATAAATTTTTTTCATATTTTTATTTATTAAGTTTATAATTTTTTAATTTTTGTAATCTTATTAATTCTTTTTAATTACTATATAATTACGAATTTGAAATTAATCTTTTTAATATTATTGATTTTTTATTTATTTATTTTTTTTAATTTTTTAACAATGTATAATATTTTTTAATATTATATATTTTTCAATTAATAATTAATTATGAGTATATTTTTTTTAATATTTTTATTTATTTTACTTTATATTTTTAAAAATTTTCTAATATTATTAATTTTTAATTACTAATTAATTACGAATTTGAAATTAATCTTTTTAATATTATTAATTTTTTATTTATTTTTTATTTTAATATTTATTTTATTTTAAATTTTTTATTATCATATAATATTTTTTAATATTATAAAATTTTCAATTACTAATTAATTACGAATATAAATTTTTATTTATTATTTTTAAAATTTTATATTATTTTATATTTTTTTATTATTTGATATTATTTATTAATATTTTAGCTTGGCTTGGCGCGCTTCCGTCACTAAAACGCAAATTTTTTATAGTGAAAGTCCAAAATGTAGGTATGAAAGTATAATTTCTCTTGATTTTTTACTTCACAAGAATTTAATTATGAAATAATCAACCATAATAATGAATTATTAATTAAAAATTAAAAATTAGATATTAACAACAATTATAAACTCTAATTAAATGTGGTGAACGTTCATAAACAATATTGTAAAATTAAACTAAATAAAAAATTTCCCTTGAATTTTACTTCACAAGAATTTAATTATGAAATAATCAACCATAATAATGAATTTTTTCTTTAAGAAAAAAATCTGGAAAAATTGTTGAAGATATTTTCAAAAATTTTCATTTGGAACCAAAACTGATAATAAAATGAGACCAAAATTGACATCAAATTTGACGGAAAACGTAACGGAGTGGGAAAAACTGAGAGTTTGAAACAATCGACATCAATGGGACCAAAAGAGGAGAGTAGTATGTCCTATGGGACCAAAAGTGAAATTCTCTCTCTCTCTCTCTCTCTCTCTCTATATATATATATATATATATGTATGTATGTATGTATGTATATTAACATCATTATATTTTAAGGGTTTGTTGATAATATTGGTTTATTTTATACTTTATAGTAATTGTATTAATTTTATATACATTCTATTAATTTAAAAAATAATATCATATTTATCAATAATTGTTATATATTTATTTTAATAATTAGAAAATAACACTTATGCCATATAACAATAACAATAAATTATATTATTATTATTATTATTATTATTATTATATTGTGATATGAAATCTATTTATTTAAATTAACACGTGGCCTCATAAAATATATTTAATATGTTAAATATATAAAACAAAGAAATTATTCAAATTTACCTGTGGAAAATACCAAATCTATACTATATATAAAAATAGAATAAATCCAACTTTGCCTCCAATTTTATGGCAATTTGGTAAATTTAATTGTGAATTGTGGCCATTTAAGTTTCAGATTTAAACTGCAAATTATTTTTATAATTAAAAAAAAATATTCCAATTAATGATAGTGGGTGTAAGGTACTGCAGTACCAATCAACTTCCAAAGCGGTTATCTATTAGGAGTTTAGGAGGGGTGAAACTGCAAATCTATTTTCATTCAACAAAACTGTGCAAATTTATTATCTTCTCTCACTCTCCTTTGATCTCTCTTTATGAAGTGAAGAAATTGAGAAAGTGACAGGAAATAGACCCTTGAAGCAGGATTCCATTTTGTTGCGTAAGCGTACTTCATCTTCTCTAATTGATGATATTACAAATAGGTAATTAATATTATTATAGTACTATTTTTAGAAGAATAATGGATAATTCACCAATACTTCAATTTAATTAGTCCTTCTCTTGCATATATTCATGCATATTTCTCCAATTTGTGTGTGTGCAAATTTTTTCACATTCGGAAATGGAATAAGTTATAGTGAATGAGTATAGAAAGAGGCTATGGTGTGTTAAAGAAGGAAATTGATCTTGGTCCCAGAAATTTGAGAGAAGAATTCTTGGATGCTTAGCTTTACACTAGAGACAAATCCCAACCTTGATAATCCATGTTTTTTATTTATTAATTAATCGATTTCTAATACTTTTTTTAAAAATGAAGTACTCCAGATTGGTTAACCTTGATGATTTCATTTCTTTTTTACAAAAACATTGCTCATGTGGAGATGAATATGCAGTTTTATTTCACATTTTGGTTTATAGTGATCATATATTTTTGGGTCTATGGCGCCATTTTTGTTTTTGTTTTTGCATTGAAACAGTTGGAGTTTTGGGCCTAGCTACATGGCATCCAATATTAAATTGTTTGAAAAAATTGAAACCAGATGACGATAAATTCTACTGTCAAATATGGATGACATTTGACGTAAGCGAAACAATGAGATTCGTATATTTCAGATTTACTGCTTCTGTATATTTGATTTATAGTTATAGACGGATTAATCAAATTACATTTTATTTAAAAAATAAGGACAAATTTAATTATCAACTGGACTGTGGATGAATCAAGAATTGCACCATTCCTGCCATTTAATAGAGAATGTTATGCTTTATTAGAAAATATGTTGGGCCCGGGGCTTGAATTATGGAGATAATGCACATGTTTTCCCCTCTTTTTTTCAAATTTATTTTGAAAGTCTGTATTTACTTGGAGCTGAACTCACAACAGTTTTATATGGCATTAATCTTTGTCTTGAGAATAGCCAATTAAACTTTATCTTCTAGCTAATGCCTCATATGTGCGAAGAATGATGGAAGAGCAACTTTCAACGATTTTTTGGTTAATCAGTTAATATGTGGTTTATTTTATATTTTTCTCACATATTTTTAGTGTTAATTCTATTGCGCATGCATTATATATCTAAATGGATTGGTTAAGTTTGTTAGACAAGAAGTATCTTTGAGTTTATTTATCTTTGTTTTGGCTTAAAAAATAGCTGAGTTTATTTTTCTTCATAATTATTTGATTATTAATTCCAGTTTTTCTGTTGCAATTTTACTATAGTAATGTTCGGGAGATGATTTATGTTGTTGCATTTCTCTTATGAATAGCGAATTGTCATTTAGTGATGGTTTTGCCTAAATGAAGCAAAATAATCACGAATTGTTACATTTTGTAGGAACCTATGAATAAGACACCTCATTCAAATTTAATGAAAGATCACATTTTCAAATTTGAGCTTTTTTCAATCATTTGTGCCATCATGTTGTAAGTTCATCATTGTTTGTTGTTGATGTGTTTTTTCATCATTTTAATTTCATTGCTTAGGGGGGGTGTATTCAATTGAGATTATGTAAGATTTTGTTGGACTTTTAAAATCCGGGTGTATTCAATCCAGACTTTTAAAGTCTTTTAAAATCCGAGTGTATTCAATCCAGCCATTTAAAAGTCTTTAAAAATCCAGGTGTAATCAATCAAGACTTTTAAAAGTCTTTAAAAATCTAGAGGTATTCAAAAATTTATGGAAAAAGTCATTGATTCTATTGGATTTCACCTCAAAATCACGTTAAAAATACAAATGATGAAATCCGACCTCTGCACACGAGATTTTCATGGATTTATAAAATCTTGCGCGCGGTGTACTCCAGCGGCCATTAAGGAGTTGAATTCGGGCACCCCAGTGTGCAGTTGACCCCAGCGGCCGCTGGAGTAGCCGATGAGGGTACTCCAGCGGTTGTTGGGAATAAGTCGAAATAACCCCATTCACGCGATTTTTTTTCCATTCTTCTACATTTCTCTTTCCATTTGCTCTGAGGAGAAACATTAATTGCTTAGCTCAACTTCAGTATATTCTTCTCACAAAGGTACTCTCCACACTACTATTTCTCGTTGTTTTTGAACACATGTGCTCATTATTGATTAGACTTAGCTTTGCTTTTTTGAGTTTCTTGCATGAGGAAAAAAAAATTATATAGGTTTTTCTTGAATTACTGTTTGACGTTGTTTTGGTACACTTTTACTCATTATTGATTGGATTTGGGTTTATTTTTGAGTTTGTTAAATGAAGAACAAAAAAAATATGTAGGTTTTTTTAATATTATGATGATTAATCGTTTATACACAATAACCCTAATATTGTACACCTGCAACTGTATGAATGCTGATAAATTTTTTATATGAAGTTTGAATTCACTTTGTATATATATGTTTTGTATCTCTATAATATAGTAGTATTGTCAGGGGGGATTCACAACAAGATACGAAAAGGAAGGCATGCTATGAACAATGGACTAAGGAACAGATCGACGTGTTGTTAGAACTTATGGTTGATGCCGTGGGTCGGGGATGGCGTGATAATAGTGGTATCTTTAGCAAAACCACTGTGGAAAAAAGAATACTTCATGTTCTTAATGAAAAACTTGGGTGTAATAAGACCTATAGCAATTACCAAAGCCGACTTAAATGGTTTAAAAATCGTTGGGCTTCTTATTCAAACCTTATGAGGTTTAGCTCTGGTTTTGGATATGATCCATTACGAAAAAGTTCAAGGCTTCAGATGAAGTATGAGATGTGTACTTAGAGGTAAGTATCATACTACAATAATATTATCGAATAATTTTATTTAATTAATATAGTGAATTAATAAATTTGTTCTTTATTTAATGCTAGGCTCACTCGAAAGACACAGACTTGTGCTATGGGGAATGTCCTGATTATCAGGACTTGGAAATTGATGTAGGAAATGGTGTTGCCGTAGGAAAAAACTCCATTGGGTTGGGTAGTGCTACTGATGCACAGACATTAGGAGATGATGAAAATAGAGATGCGCGCATAGAATATTTGACTTTTGATCCTGAAAATGAGGCGTTTGTCGCACTATCCCAAGATGAGCCACCATCATCTGGTTCCACACCACCTTCTAGGTTGCCTGAAGTGGCCGAGGGCTCTACTCAAAGAAGAAATCAACCCAAAAGAAGTAGAACTCAGTATGAAGCAACTTCTGGCTCTACTGAAAATATCATGAGAAAGATTAAAAAACTATCCACCACTTGTGAGGGAGTTCATAATATCTTACTGAAAAGAGATACCATACTGGAGAAAAGAGAAAAAGAAAGATCCTATATGATTTGGGATGCAATTAAAGAGATCCCAAATTTGGATGAAGACATTCGGCTCAAGACATTTGACTTGCTTGACACCAAGTCAAAAAAGATGATTTTTTGAAGATGACTATTGAGGAACGAGTTAAATGGATAGCTTACAAGATTAGAGAATATGGATCATTTGGGTCATATTTTACATACTATGCTATCATTTTTTATTATTTTGTTAGTTATCTTCTTAGGATTTCTAATGATCATGTATTTGAACTTATGAATTACATTTTTTGATTATTATTTTATTTATTTATTGATTTAAGTTGTAGTTTGTTGAATGTATTTGTTATTTAACATATTCATAGTGTCTTTAATCAAGACTCCATTCCCATTTTTTATATGCAGCATGGAAAATCATGAAATATTGGAAGAAGAAATAGAAGAAGAAGTAATGGAAGAAGAAATAGATGAAGAAGAGGAGATGGAACTTTACGAAAATGTTAGGCTCTCGATGTTGGCAATTAAGGCAATGATAGTTTTATTAGGAAAAATTGCTATGATGCGTCGGCGTATTGAACGTTCAGGAAAGTACAAGATTTAATCCTTTCTTTAAGGTATGGATCCTTTATTATGTAACGTATTTCAAATGTTGTAGCTTTCTTGTATCACATATTCACTTTATTTTAGGATTGTATCGGAGCTATAGATGGAACTCATATCCCGGCAATGGTACCAAACCGAGAAGTAAGCAGTTTTCATAACCGTCATGGTATGCAATCGCAAAATGTTTTAGCAGCTTGAAACTTTGATTTGCAGTTTATGTATGTGCTTAGTAGGTGGGAAGGTTCGACACATGACTCCAAACTTTTAAATGATGCATTATCAAGAAGAAATGGCCTTCATGTGCCTTAAGGTATGTACCATATTTTATAATTGTGTTTTTTTTTAATAGTGAAAAGCTAACTAATTAAAAAAAATATTTTATATGTGTTTTTTATAATTGTGTTTTTTTAGGTAAATATTTTATAGTTGATTGTGGATTTGCTAATCGACGTCAATTTTTAGCTCCATTACGTGGTGTTCGATATCATTTAAAAGATTTTGGTGGTCAAGGTCGTCACCCCAAAAATGCAAGTGAATTATTCAATCTTCATCATGCATCATAAAGAAATGTGATTGAGAGAATTTTTGGTGTCTTCAAATCACGATTCACAATTTTCAAAACCGCACCTCCGTTCCCATTTCAAACACAAGCAAAATTAGTATTGGCTTGTACTGGATTACACAATTTTCTCCGGAATGAGTGTCGCTCTGATGAATTTCCAGCCGAATATGAAGGAGATCAAGATTTATCACCTCTCGATACGGAAAAAGAAAATTTGGAATGGCTATTTCAAAGCCAACTACAACAGAGAACGGAAGCTAATGCATGGAGAATGAGTATTGCTAATGCTATGTGGGAAAGGAGGCCCATGTATAACGGTGATGGAAATGAAGATGATGAGACCGAAGATGGGAATGCTGAGTAATGTTTTTATGGACTATGGTTTTATTGGTATTTTATAAACAATTTGTGCATGTTGTGTCTAATTTTTATAAACAATTTGGATAACAATTTTTTTAATCGTTGTTGTATTTTTTCTTAACAATTTTTATTTTTTCTTGTGTTTTTAGTTAAATTTTACATTTGTTAATATGTAACACGATTTGAGAACATATTGGAAGGGCAAGTGAAGAATTGTGCATAATAATGTGCAGACAACTTAAGAGAAAAAAAGTCTGTAAATTATGTAAAATTCCACAATTTTTTATATTGTTTGAGCTCGTGGCTAGATTGCTTTTAAGATACAATATAATTTAAGATTTTCCCTTTCTTTATTTTTGTCATAATACACCAAAATGATTTTTATTCAACTAAAATAATAATTTGATCGTAAATTCAATTATAAACCTGACTTCAAAAATATTGTGATTGTAACTTCAAAAATATAAGTTTAAAATATAAGTTTTAATTTTTGGATCTAATGTGGAATTAACAATTTGTTTAATCATTGTTGTATTTTTTCTTAACAATTTGTGTTCGCAATTTGTGTATCTAAGTAAGCATCGTACTAAACAAGTAAAATGAAATGGAAAAACGGACTTGATCAACATAAATGACATAGAAATTGTTCAAGATGAAATTGTTCAACATAAAATACAAAATAAATATTAGGATTAATTGTTCAATACACCGAAATTGTTCAAAAAAAAGAGGATAAGCCCAGCGGTCGCTGGATCCCAGCGGCGGCTGAGAATCCAGGCCGCGAGCTAGGCTAGCGCGCGCTGGCACCCAGCGCCGGCTGGGAATGAATGCCGAGAGGTAGGCCAACGACGGCTGGAAAAAATTCGATCCATACCTACACAAAGCACAAATACCAACAATCAACCCAATAAAAAATAACATAAACACCAAACCATAATCATCAACAATACAAGTATATTCCAATTATCAAACAATCCAACCATCAAATCATCCAACAATCCAACAACAATCCAAACAATGCAATAATCATCAAACATAACATTAAATATCAAACATAACATTAACATAAACCAAACAATGCAACAATCAAAGTATAATCCAGGAAATGCAAACAACAAACCATTAATCTTGAGTTGGTGCCGGTGGTGGCAGGTAGAAGGCAGTCCAAGCATCCCACTGAGCTTGTAAGGATGCAATTTGTTGATCTTGCGTGTCAAACCTAGCGTTATCTTCTGCCTCTGCGCGTCAAACCTATCGTAGATCTCCTGCCTCAGTGATCCAAAGGAAGTGTCGATATGATCTCGAAATGACATAAAATCATTCTGGAATCACTCATAGAAATCTTCCGACATTGTAATAGGAGGTTGTTGTTCAGGGAATCGCTCTTCCTCTTCCTCTTCCTCTTCCTCTTCCTCCATCTCTTCATCTTCATTACCATCAGTGGATGGGCCGACATCAGGATCACATTACCTCTTAGCAATCTCAGCGCACACATACTTGCTCACACATTATCTCTTTGCAGGGGGAACTAACGTGTGCCGATCATAAATTATCTGAGCTCCTTTTAGCTCACTAAAATCAATCAAATACAGCCTAATTTCCCCTTTCTGGTGGCCTTTTATGGCACTGAGAACCCCGAGATTATGTGCCAAACCAGTCACATTAGGAGAAAACGAAGCATGGGTTCCTGCACGAGTCTGCATCTAGCTCATAGCTGTCCAAATGAAGTTTGAAATGCAAACTTTTGTGCCTTTCAATGCACAACACAACAAGTACACCTCAGTCGAGTTCACTTTGTTCGCCTGTTCCTTCCCTGACACACTATAAGCAATGAATTTGTGAATAATTGCCAATGCCTGATCTTTGATGTACCCATTGGACTTACCCGTATCACTCCAATTATCAAACCCAGTCAACTCAATCCAACCCGCATTAACATTAAACGAATTGGGTTTCTCTCATTCCCCGCTAGTAAGAAACCCAAAAACCGTTGTCATTATAGGAAAACTTATTTGGTAGTTTCTCCCGTTCATCCTAACCTCAATCTTCTTGTCATCAATCACATACATGATAGACAAAAATTCATAACACAGAGATTCATAACCAGAATAATCCACATTCTTAGCAAAATGTTCTAACCCAAAACCTTCAAATATCTGGTCACTTTTGCTACAATTTTCAAATCCTTCATCAACTCCCAATCAAAGTAACGAGGGTTTGTAACCAAAGATTTGTTAAATTTTCTATAAAGCTCGCCCTCTATTCAATTTTTAATAAAAATGGACACTCGTAACTCATTGTGAAATCCTCCTCCTCGACTTCATCATGTGCCCCGATATTCAGATTCTTCATGCGAGGAGGCATGATAGTGTTCGCAGCGGGGGTGGACTCGAATGGGCGGTGGCGGTATGGAGGCAGCGGCGGCTAGGAGCGAGCGGCGGTGGAGGGGGTTGGGAGAAAAATCATCTTTTTTTTTGTTTGCAAATCGCGTTCTGTTCTAATTAGGGCTCTCTGTCCATTTTAATTCCTAATTCCCAGCTGCTGCTGGAGTCCAGCGGTCGCTGGGACCAGCGGGCACTCATTTCCAACGGTCACTAGGTTCAAATTTATCCCCTGCTAGTTTTCAGCGAGTGCTGGTTTACACATACAACGGTCGCTGTGTTCCAACGAGCACTGGCAAAAAGGATTTCAAATCCATTAAAATCGTATGAAATCGGTCCGAAATCCATACCCAAGTCACGGAGACTCCATGTGGAGTTGGGAGACTCCATGTGGAGTCTATAGATTTTATAAATCCATGGACTTTTTAAAATCCTTTAAAATCCTACAGAATCTCAATTGAATACACCCCCCCAGTTGATTTGAGTAGCTTTTCTGATACCACAAGAGATGATTGCAGCCCTTGTAAACAAACAATGCGGCTTCTCTTATAAATTTTTAAGTTTTGCTCATGGCATGATGTGAAGTGCGAATTAATGGATGAAGTAACGTGAAGGGCGATTAGAGTCAATGTAAATCTTGGAGAATTCAATATATAATGTGATAAAATGTGTTCTTTTTGTATTAATAAATATTTTCATATGCATATAATTATATTATAATATTTAAAGTTGTTGAGTTATTATAAGAAGGTAGCAAAATTAACTTCACAAAAATATTATGCATAAAGAAGTGTCCAAAAGTTAAAGAAATGTCATTTTAATTTATTATTATTATTATTTTGATTTCTCTATTGAATTATTTTGCTATTTGTCCCTTTTATTTGTATAAACTATTAATTATTTTCATTTTTAAACAAATTATTTGTAATCATACAAAATTTTAATGATACATTAATGTCGTATCTCTCATCCGTGCCTCGCACGGGAGCAATACTAGTTCAGTTTAAAATCATAAAAAACATTTTAAATGTGCTTAGAATATATTCAAAAAACTACAAATAAATTGTGATATATGTAAACTATCGTTTGATGAATTTATAATTATTTCTTCTTATATACTAATACTATTACAACCAACATTTCAACTATCATCAAATTTTAAATTTAAAATGTGTAACTCTATTACCGTACATCATACGGAACATATACTAGTTGAATTTAAATATCAAATCGGCACATACATCATTGACGACTTATCTACGTAGATAATAAATAATATAAGAACCTGTATAAGACATTGTCGTTGGTCAAAACCCTCCGAATCCATATATATTTAATACTATATTTATAATTTTACTAATATTTTTGTAATGCTTGTTTGAGGTTTTATTAACCCTATTGCAAGTGCACACTGTATTTTATAATGTAGTGGTGAACAAGAAAATCGTATCCACATCAATTTAGTATTTTAATTATTTGAATACCACAATATAAGTTTACTCTCCTTATGCTATCTAGACAACCGAATTGAATGATTTGATTAAAAGTAAAAGAAATAAATGAATACAAATAAATATGGAATCACAAAGATAGAAATCGTAGAGAAAATTAGAAGATAAAGACGCATTGTAGAGTTGTCGAGTCATTATTCATTCCACCCAATTAATTTGTCAATTAATTACCTATGTTGGGACTTATATTTTGTTAGGACAATCACATAATTATTTTAGACCTCCTCTCGGAGCACCTAAAATGTAGATCATACTATATAATTAACGTCTCTGTTCAATTAATATCATACAACTCCTAAAAGATCATAAGGTTTATTGTCCTCTTAGTTATCCTCAACTACCTCGAGTGTTATTGATTAATAAGTCAATTGTTCTAGATCTAGTATTAAAACTCCTATCTCGATTTATTAATTAATACATCAAATCATGCTAATTAGTGATCAAGTAATCAACATGTAATAAGCACAAGAACAATTGAAACAAAACAAAGTCATATACAATTAATTAAACAAATCAAAAGAGGTTCATGAATAAATCATTTTCAGACCTAGAATACTAGGGTTCAACTATTTATAGCAAAATAAATAGCAAAACACCAACAATAAAAATTCATGTTCAATAAAATAAAAGACAAATAAAACCCGAAAGAATTCTCGTCTTTAATCTTGCTTGACTTGAATCTCTTCTTGCTCTTCAATCTTCTAGCTATTCTCTATAACTTCTTTCTATGTGGATAGATGATTTTTTATGTACATGGATGTATAAAATCGTTACTCTATAAAAGGGACTTCGAATAAATTGTGGTCAAAGTAGGAAAGTCTGTCAAAAATCGCGGTCCACCGTAGGAAAGCTTCTATTGCCCCACGACGGCTGGCCGGCTGCAGAAGGAGAGGTCCTGCGTTTTCAGTATTTGCTTAACCACTTTCGCCGACGAAACCACCAGGGTCGGGGTGGAGCTGTACCGCAGGTACGCCAGGGGCCGTAGCACTCCGATAGCTGCTGCAGGTAAATTAATATCTCTACTTTCAATCTCTTCAACTTGACCGAATTTCCGACCATCGGCAGCCCCCGAGGTCCCGGTGGCCGATTCTTCTTCTTCTTCTTCTTCTTCCTCATCGTCGCGGTTATCACAAATATAATACCAATAGTACTCATCACTGCGCCAACTATCATCATCTTAATTAATGACAATGTATATATGTATGTTTTGTGTGTGTGTGTGTATATATATATATATATTTTAATTTGTGAACCTTTGATTGCTCTACTTATACAAATTAAATTCAGGACCGGTCATCTATATATACGTATTTATGATGTGGGAGAGTTATATTATTCTATCAAGCTTTAACTATTTTTAGTGCTTGAATTGAATCATAACAAACACGAAACTTTCAATAATTATTTTGGGCTTTCGAGTGATAATTTTTTATATTACAATTGATACTGATTTTGACGAATATTTTGATCAACACATTAACTGTTTCATGTGCACCTAATTTTTTGTATTACAATTGATACTGATTTTGACGAATATTTTGATCAACACATTAACTGTCTGATGTGCACCTAGTGCATATAAGACCTAGCCATGGAACAAATGTTGGTCGGTGAGACCATAAAACTTTCCCAGTAAAGAATTAGAGTAGTCCTCAAGGGACCTTGTTATATACACCACATCTTTTATTTTTCACACTATAAATTAATGGCAAACACTTGCATGCATCATGATGCAAATAACACTATATGAGAAGAGTCAGTCAAACCCGTTTTTGACCCAGTCAACGCGGGTCAACCCGCGCTTTGACCCGGTCAACGCGGGTCAACTCATAAAAAAAAAACTGTCCAAAGTGAGTACCAACCTTCCTATTAAAAAGTATCACAAAACATTCGAAAAGTACCATCTGTATCATTAAAAAGTAAATGGTCTGCTAGTTATTTTATATAAGTTTATTTAGTTTAAATTCTGATTTTTTTTTTTAGTTTTTATATTGTATGTGTTGAGATTAATCTAAACACAATCATCATTCCAAGAATTTGCAAAGAAAAGCAAAGCACGAGTTCGGTAAAATAAAAAGTACCATGTGGTAAGCAGAAAAGTATCAAGTACGATAAAGAAATGTATCAACCTGAGATTAATACTATTACCATGTGCCACGTGGCACGTCCGCGTGGGGCCAGATGGCCGCCTGAAATAGGCGGAAATAATTGCTGTTGCATGCAAGTACACCTCTAAATTAATTTATTTTTTAATTAGTTATGAATTTATTGTTGTTCAATTTTTTATTTTAATATATATATATACATACATAGGTATTAAAAAATTAAATTAACTTTGAGTTAAGATCACCCTTCAAATTTTCGCCCAATATAAGTACGAAACGACGTCGGATCTGGTCAACCGAACTTCTGATAGGCGAAAACAATCGCTCTCTAAAACCCTTCACATCCGCCGCAGAGCCGCCATCACCGCCGCCGTCGCAACAATCCGGTAGTTGTTGTAGCACGTATCCGTTGTATTTATGGAGAACGGGGAGGAGAAGGGGGAGGTGAAATACGAGAGCTACGTGGTTGTTCACAACATAGCGAAGAGGCACAACGTCGGAACGCTTGCCCGCAGCGCCACCGCTTTCGGGGTGGCGGAGCTGATTCTGGTCGGAAGGCGCGATTTCAACGCCTTCGGCAGCCATGGCTCCACCTCGCACGTCCGTTTCCGCCACTTTCACACTCTCTCTCTTGCCCGCACCTTCCTCAAGGTTGCATCTCTCTTCCATACGTTTGTGTTATGTAGAATGTATGTGCATACATTTACATGCTCGCATAAGATTTAATTTTGACTATTTCGTGTGCTTGTCGAATGTATTTTTCTAGCTGATTTTTTTTTTTTGCTATTTTACTTCTAATTAGTTTAAATTGAGCTAAGATTTGTACTTTTTCTTTGATTTCAACTACTGGATTCAATCATTCAAATTTGCACTTGATGTGATGTACTCTTCATTTGAATTTAAAAGATTAATATGAGTAGGAAACAAGTGAATTCTCTGTTTTAAGAGTACTGATTTTTCTTGATATGATTTCATCTTAATATTTTGGCCTAAGTTGAGAATGGAATGTGCCATGAGAATTCTGTTACTGTTGTAATATTGAATTTTTCATCATTTTTGCGTGGTTCAGGAGAAGGATTGTGACATATGTGGAGTGGAGATCACAGATAATGCTATGCCAGTGAACGCGCATCCTTTCAGAAAAAGCACTGCTTTTCTTGTAGGCAATGAGGTTGGATGCTATTTCTGTTCTTGCTTTGGAGTTTCAAGTCCTGAATCTAAAATTTGGTGGTTAACTGTTGCCAAATGATGTGCTCAAAAAATATGAAGTCGAGCATAGTTTTCCGAACTCTGTTAATTTAACTCCCGTTTGTGGATTTCAGTATACATAGTATATGTTTTGATTGGGAAAGGAGCGTGCTTTGCTTGTCTGCATGTTTAGTGCGTATATGTCAATTAGAGACTACACGTTTATTTCAGTTTCTGCATACAAGAATTGAGTCGAGGATGAAATATATAACTAGATACTGAGTGTGGAATGTCGGTATTCTGTAGGGAACAGGGCTTTCTCCAAAGGAGTGTGAGATATGTGACTTTTTTGTTTATATTCCGCAATATGGTGGTGGCACCGCTTCTTTAAATGTCACTGTAGCTGCTTCCATTGTTCTACAACATTTTGCAGGTATGCTTATTTACTCTGTCAATCTTATCTGACGATGTGTTTCATGGTTCTAGTACCTGGTAGCATTTTGTATCAGCATAAACACTTGCAAATGGAAAAGTGAACCATCTCGTATGCTAATTCAGAGCACTTATATTTTATTATTGCTTATCCATGAACCGTGATATATTGTTTGGTAAATTAAGTATGTCTTCTTGGAAGTATAATTGTTTGTTTAATTTACTCCGACGACCATTTGGTGTATTCCGATTACCGACCTTCTTCCATTCTAATGAGTTCAAACTCGAGTCTATGAAAGTAAATCTAATGCTAAAAATTGGTTCTTGATGTAAAATGATTTATCTAATTGTTCTATAATTTCTCTGGAACTCACTCCATAACCTTTTTAACCTTGCTTGAATAACCGATCTTCTTGAATTTACGTACACTAACTTCAAGAAAAAAACATTCCAGTTTGGGCAGGATTCTCTGAGAGAACTCGTGAAGGGAACAAGTTTCTTGTGGCCGAAAAATCTGCTAACCAGACGGGTAGGAGGTTCTGTGCTGAAACAGCTGAATCCATAGCAGAGGAGCGAAAACTGAAAAAAGAAAATGCTGCAAATGGTTTCTTTTCTGAGAATGGAAACAATGAAAATCCTTCCAACCTTTTGGATTCATTGTTTGATTCATAACGAAGGTGCATCAGAAACAACGGCTTCCAAGCTTTTTTCGACAACTTAAGGTTCTGGATGGCATTATCGTTTGTGCTGGAGGTGGAATCTGAGTTCTTGGTCAATTTCAAATGCCAGAAAACAGTTGAAGGAATGCATCAATGTTGCAATATCTGGCCTTTGTAACATCGCGATTAGAAATTTCAAGTTGCAAGAGGTGAAGATCGATATTTTATAAGACTTAACAGTAAGACCCGTGTAGCAAGTTATTTAAATGCGAGCAAAATGCGTTTGGAATTTTTCGTTTCTGCAATCTGAATTGAAAAATGGTTGTTGCAATAGATATTTTGTACAAATTTGTCAGCTCACAAACAATTGTGCTGACTTTGTAATCTGCTAACTTATGCTTCAACTGATTAACAATCTAAATAAATAATTAGGTGTAATTTCTATATGATTTCTTTGAGCATGTGAAACAAGGTTTGACGTAAGATGTCGAATCAAATGTACTTGCTATCATATATGCCGGAAGTTATCAATTTATATATGCCTCATTGACTTGCATTTTCAAGATCATGGCTTTCTTGATCTTTGTAGTGTTCGAATTTGTCAGTAACAGTTTTGTATTGCATATCATGTTTTACTATTATCAATACACGACGCGTATATATTAGATGTCATGTCGCTGCTACTCGATATCCCAACAACGTGTTGAGTAAAATCAATGACAGAACTTGGTTTAACATTCTACTAGTAGTATAACTATCTCGTCGATCTAGGAGTATAATTGCTTGATTTAATTTTTTTGGAAGTCGAATATTATATTTATGATGCATAGTCCAATGTAAAAAAGCAACAAATATGTGATGCACAAACATCCTTCTCTTTTGCAGTATATATTGAAAAGCTCAAAAGCATATTTAAATTAATTAATAACATAAGTGTAGATTGGACAATATATGATGTCTAACGACATGTGAGATATATTCTAAATTTTAAAGACAAGGGATGTAAAAATATATTATATAGTATATTTGACGCAAAATATACTTTATTAACATTAAATTATAAAACAAAATAAAATTGAATAATTCTCGGTCACATCCAAATAGTACGTATAAGATAATTCATTGCACTATCATATGTATTAATTAGATCTCACAATTTCACTATATTCACATGGGGTGCTTTTCATAATAGTGAACCATGAAACGTAAAAGAGAAATTGAACCGAATTTAATCCCCCAACATGTGATCCTGGCTCCGTCACTGCACATGCATGCATGCCTTTAAGGCTTTAAGCTGAGGCAGAAGACGGAGTCAGGATCAGGTCAAGGGGGTACCCGATGCCGTGGCGGTTGTTAGGGAATACGGCAAAGATAGCGCCGGTAACCACCCCTACAACCGGCGGCAAGGCCATCATCAACGCCTTCTGAGTTGAGTCGAACGAAGGGTAGTAGCATTGCACAGAGTTAGGGTCCAAGAGGACCACGATAGCAAAAACTAGCACCGCGCAAAACGCATGCACAAAGTCCCCAACCCTAAGTCCGTACGACGACAAATCTTGTGACGAGGAAGCCGGCCAGAGGCCGCTACTCGTCACAATGCCGTAGTGCGTGACACCGTCGTCACTGTCGACATAGCTATCGGTGAAGGAGGCGAAGCAGCACGAGATTCCGCAGGCGGCGATCAAGATGCTGGATAAGTACTTGTTGATGGGGTCGCATTGGCCATTGTTGGTGAGGAGGGGGTTGAGGAATTGGAACAAGAAAACTGTGCCTGTTGGGAGGAGTTTGATGAGGTTGCCAATCCCAGAGAGGGTTGTTTGTGTTGTACTTTGAATTAAAGACGACATCTTTGGCAGTGTGTGTGTGTGTGTGTTTTCTATGTCGTCTAAGTTGAGGTACATTTTATAAGGTTGATGAGGGGTGGGGAATTTCGGACTTTCTTGCAAGTAAGCCAAGGCAACAAATATAATTATTTTTTGCTTTCAATCTTAGAAATTAATGCGTGTGTTTTTTTTTTATGTCGTTCGGATCTTTTATTGTTAAATGGTGTTTTATTTAATTTGTAGAGGTAGTACGACTATAATATAATATGCATGTTGCGTTTTAACAAAAGATTTAAAGTATAATGAGATAAGGTGTGCACCTAGTGATGATAATTGCCTTGAATTAGAGGATAATCAGAAAGAGGCTATTGGCGTATCTAGTAATCGCGTTGACAAATCCATGTTTAATTACATAAATAACATGAGAGAGAGTTACTTGCAAGTCTTCTAATCATTCGCAATTTGGATTAACAAATAATGATGGGATAAGACTTGTAATCATTTAAACCAGTAACCTCCTTCAAACATCCTTGGAATAATTGTGGCACCGCACAATGACACTAATCAATATTCAAATAATATGCCCTTTTAGAGTTTAGAATTAGAATTTGTCCATTGATTTCTTTCTTTCAAGGATCTCAATATTCTCCAACATAATCTTAATCGTCTTAAAGTAGATATTGGAATTCGATGATTTTTTGCCACATGCAACTTCCGCTACTTCACCCAACCCAAGACCATTTAAAGGATCAAAAACGACTTACTTCATCTTGAAAAATATTGTAATTATGAATTTCAATCTTCATTAAATAGGATCAAATTAATGACTTTCTTGATCTCGAAAAAAATATTGTGATTATGAATTTCACAATCTTCATTAAATAGGATCAAATGTGGCTTTCTTGATCCTGAAAAATATTGTGATTATGAATTTTAATTTGGGTGATTCTATTTATACCACCAATTTTTCTTTTCACACCATAATTTTTTTACGCACCATAAAAATTGTAATTTTTTTTTCATTATTTCTTTACACACCACATCAAAAGATTATTTTATCCTTCAATTTAAAAACTTAAAAAAAATAATTTTTAATATTAATAATTAAAAAAAGGAAAAAAAAAAGAGAAAAAGAAAAAGAAAGAGGAGAAAATTGCCGGCCATCCTCCTCCGACACCAGCCCAGCCACCATTTTTCCTCCTTCCTCCTCCACCACCAGCCATCTTCTTCTCATTATTTCTCACTTTTCCTACCTCTTTCACCACAATTCTTGCTTCTTACACCCACCACCACCACCAGAATATAAATTATTATTGCATTCTACCTCATTTTCTCCGACAACATCGACAAAAAAAGGCAAATTATACTTCGAAATATAAAGTTCGAATCTCCGTCTTTGGGTTCGAAAATTATTTTTCATACCCAAAGAAGGTGGTTTGAAATTATATCCAAATCGAACACGCATTAAGAGGTTTGGAAAATATTTTCTGAACCCGGATGAGGAGATTCGAAAAACATTTTTGCAACCTATAAAAGGGAGTTCGAACTATAAATTTAGAATGAGGGTTGAGAGAGGTGAATTTCGCCATGGTCGCCGGAATTTATGCAACTCAAATCTGCCATTTTTTTGTTTTTGTTTTTGTTTTCTTTGATTTTTACGTTGGATTCATGGTTGTGGGTTTGCAAATAGAGAGGAAGATGAAAGAGAAAGTGGTTGTGAGATGGAGAAGAAAGGCGAGGGCGGCAGCAGGAGTCTGGAGAGGGAAAATTATATGCTCCCCCCCGGGCACTACCCGAGCCCCGTTACGATGCCGACACGTGGACTTATTTTTAGAAATACTTAAACTTTATTTTTGATGCGTATATAACCGTATTTCTTAGCAAAAGAGGTGACTTAGCTATTAGGACACTTCTGCTCTGAACAGTAGCCTGTGGGACCCGCCCTCGTATCGGCAGTGTCGACTGAAGGATAGATGTCGACACCTGAAAGTTTTCCGACGAACATTGCACGTCGGCGCCGGTACGGATACGCAGTGGATTCAATTCCTGTACTCGTGGACAAGGTTTGGGATTTTTTTGGAGAAATCCCGACGCAAAGTTTGGCTAATTACGGAGTCCGATGAGTGAACAGTGTTATTGATATTTGGCGGATTTATGAAAATTGGCGGAAATTTTGAATTTGGTTATTATTTTAATTATATTCTCTTCTCTAGTGAGCATTTCCCCCAATTCTGAAAATCGATTTTACAGCGTCTTGAGCGGGGGTCACCGAATTTGCGTTCATCCTGCCTCGTCGGAGCGATTCTGAGAATTTGAGGTATGCAAAATAAAAAACAATCGTTCTTATTTCGTATTAGTATCCGTTTTTTGGGTTCCCTTACGGTAGGGGATTTTTATGGAGTTATTGTTAGGGTTCTATTTATGCTTTCAATTGAAGGGTTATTTTTAGGGGTTTTAACTGTCAATGTTTCAATGTGTCGGTTGTAATGTATGGGCACCCACATTGTGGTATTGATTTAGGGTGATTGATTTCGTGAATTCATGATGGATTTCGACGGCTCCCCCTGTTTTGATCATGAAGCTTTTTGGCTAGTTAGAAGGTTAGAAATTCAGATTTTCCAAAAAAATATCATTCTATTTTGCGACGCCCTAGTCAACGAAGCGCTTATATTGGGTGGTAAATTGAGTGGGTGTGATGGCCATAGTTGAATGCATGATTTCAGTTATTAATGAATATGTGGCTGTGGAACTCTAAACTTTTTTCAATTGTCTCTAATAAGGTAGAATTATAGGCTGGCTTGATTATCTTTGTTGATTACAATAATTGTCTATAGATTTATGGTGAAGATGAATATTGAATTGAATGTTTCGATGGAGAATGAGGCATCTTCTGAGGGTAGCACTCATGACAGAAAAGATGGAGAAGGGGCTGGTAGTGATGCAGAAGTAGGATGTTTGCTTTCTACAATGTTAATAGAATTAGAGAATCGTTTAGAAATTGGAAATGTTGTGGATAGTGTAGACCAAGCATATTTGTTATATTGTGAGTACGGCAAGTGCCGGGGATTTAGTGTGAGGAAGGGTGACCAATACTATTTCTCTGGGATGACCGAGCTTCGATGGAAGGAATTTGAATGCTCGTGTGAAGGTTGGCCTGATGATAAACGATCGAAAGGGAGAGTAGCATCATATAAGAAACAGATAACTAGGAGCAATTGTAAAGCGAAATTACGGATTGGGAGGGAGAAGAATTTGCAATGGACCGTTCATAAATTTGTGAAGGAGCATAATCACGAATTGCTCGGCATGCATCAAGCCTATATGTTACAGTCCGCTCGACAATTGAGCCATGCAAAACAGTCACTCATCGAGGCGCTTAAATCTGCGGGCATCGGATTTAGTTGGGCATGTCGGTTTATGGAAAACGAAGCCGGGAGGCCGCAAAATGTTGGTTTCACGAGGAGGGATGCCTATAATCACTTGAATCGGGTTAGGCAGTCAATAAGAGTGGGAAATGTCGACGCTAATGCTTTGGTGAATTTATTTGCTAAGAAATCGAACATTGAGCCTTACTTTTATTGGAACGTGCAGCTAGATGATGAGGGTCGATTGATGAATTTTTTTTTCCGAGACTCCCGTGCTCTTATTGATTACGAGTGCTTTGGAGATGTGTTATCGGTCGACACCACGTACAAGACAAATCGGTATGGCCTGGTATGTGCACCATTTGTCGGCATCAACCATCATAGGAGAAATGTGATGCTAGGTTTGGGCTTCTTGTCGAATGAGACGACGGCTTCCTTTGAATGGCTGTTTGCCACGTTTTTAGAGTCCATGCATGGGAAGGAGCCACAAGTGATCTTCTCCGATCAAAGTAAAGCGCTAATGAATGGGATTGATGCCACTTTCAAATCAGCGAGTCATCGGCTTTGTCAGTGGCATATCAGCCAAAACGCCCCCTCTCATTTCGGAACATTAAATGGCAACAGTGAATTCAAGCGGCAGTGGTATCACTGCATGTGTGGGGTGGAGACGAAGTATGAGTTTGAGGAGTGTTGGGGTTCCATGATCACTGACTATGCGCTCGATGATCATAGTTGGTTCTCCAATATATACAGGTTGAAGAAGAGGTGGGCGTCGGTGTTCACGAACACCTCCTTCAGCGCGGGTCTTCTTGCGACCTCACGTAGTGAGGTTACGAACAAGGTATTGAAGGATCTGTGCTCGGTGAGTTCCACTTTGACCGAATTTGTCGATAAGTATGAGCAGGTCCTGCATGATTGGCATTCAAAGGAGGCTGCCGACGATGCCCTGAACTTCGGTACACCAGGACAGTTCGTGAACAACAGCCTATTGCTGGCTCAAGCAGCACAAGTCTACACAAGGAACGTGTATAAAGCATTTGAGTCACAATTTGCCCTTGCCGTGAGCGTGGTAATAATCGAGAAACCAACCGACAACGTCGGCAGTGTTGATATGCAGTTTAAGGTCACCTCACAACCCCTCATGTCGAGGGTGCGAGTTGTCCAATACAACAGTGAATCCAAACGGGCCCTCTGCAGCTGCCATATGTATGAGACTGAAGGAGTTCTATGTCGGCACATACTTAGAATCTATTTTCACTTCGATGTGACTAGGCTATCGACATGCTACATCATGAGCCGATGGTGCAAATTTGTGAGGCAGTGACACTTAAACGAGACGGGAGACTATTCCATTGCGGACGGCAACAACGCCGTTGATGAAATGACCTTTGTGAACTATGTGATGAGGATCACTCTTGGGGTGGCGCACGATGTGAAAAACCACCAACAAGGCAGGAAGACATGTTTAGATCGAATACGTGCATTGAAAGGTGACGTGCATTCGATGGTCGACAAGGGAATACAACATAAAAGCCAAAAAGTCAGGAACCCATCGGGTGCGAGAGCTGATCGAAGCAACATTCGGGATCCTTCCCTAGCCAAACGTCGGGGCAAGACACCAATGACTTCGCAGTGGAAGCAAAAGAAACCGAACCCCAAGCCCTCACCTTCTGTTCCAAAGTGGCCGGGTACCAGAATATTGTCCGATTATGGTTAGTTTCATGCGAAGATTGTTATTTGATAATTATAATTGTCGTTGTCCTTCTTGCAGACGTCGAGCCTTCTGTTCAGGACGATACAAATACCGAGCGATCCAACGAGGGGGACGAGACTGACTCCGTTTCAAGGCGGCCGGCGTCGCGTGATTATGTCTCTACGACGTCATTTGAAGTATGGTTTCTTCACACTTACTCCATATCCGGCTCCCAATTTAGATTAATAATTTAACTGCACTACCAACCCGAAAATTCAGGACGAAGATGCAAGTTTGACTCAGTACTCTGGTGATGTTAATCTCGACGAGAGGCTATGATGTGTCTTCACTATTTGAAGTATGTGCTCGGCTATAAATCACACCAACGCTGTTCATATTATTTTCCCTATTCCACTTTTATTTATGTGACTGATGAGAAGTTTATGAATTTGATCTTGCTCAAGTCACTAACTGGATAGTCTACACCCGAAGCTAGGGCGGGGCCCAGCAGATCTTGGTGGGTGTAGGCCAGGGAGCCTACGATTAAGCAATTCCATATCGGCAGTGCCCTCCAGCTCATTCATCATGGAGGTAAGGCCTCTTTCATGTGATTGTGCATTGTTAAAGACTACCAATTCAGGTCCTACCGATACACGTAGCGTTTGACCAAGGCAGGTGTCGATGCTTCATTTCTCGGCCGGCTTTGATTTGATTCTGATTTAGACATTTCACAATTGTGAAACATGCTACATTTTAGGAAACTCGACTGTTAGAAATGCACATTACCCCATGCATCAGTAGTTAACAGTTTAAATTCACCTTCTATTAATGGTGACAACCGTCCTAACCATAATTCTCATCTCAGAAAAATTGGCTACAAATGGCACCAAGAGCGATATCACAAGATGACATTTTCTTTGTAGAGCCATGGACCAGGTTTACCGAGTAGGTAGCCCTGTACAAGCTGGAGCATCAACATTAGCATGGAAATTGGATCCCGGGTGACAATGCGGGTAATATTCGAGTCATTCACGCCCTCCGCGGAACTGTCGAACGACAATGTGAGATTGACCTTTTCAATGAACAATTCGAGCAGAAGGTGGCTCAGTGGGCCGAGAGATATGAGATGTTTTCATGGCTGCTAGACTATGGACATCATCGCTGCTACGATGAAGTCATCAACTTTGTCGACTTGCCCGATAGCATGTGGAGAAGGATTAAGCAGGTATATTCACCTCGCCTGTACACATGTCGACATTATATTATATAAACTGTATGGTTGTTATTTTATTAGGTACGCCCCGCGGCATTGGTGTACAAGAACGAGGGAGAGGAGTTCTGGACAACCTTGAAGAAGTTGTTTGAGGTGAATGATCCTTCGAGCGGATCTAGCCCCGCTTCATCCACTGCTGGGCCATGTGTCGACGAGGTTGATGCAGACGATATGGAAGATGAAGATGGAGAGGGTGCCTTTGCTCTGGATAGCACTGCCGATGTGGATGCCGACGACACTGTCAATGAGGCTGCCGACGACACTGTCGCCACTGTCGATGAGGCTGCCGACGACACTGTCGACACTATCGACAAGGTTGCCGATGTGTTCTTTTGATTTTATTTAATTTTCTGTATGAAATGAAGACTTACATATTATCTTTACATTTCGGACTATACCAGTGACACGTGTTATTTTCATGTAGACTTATCGTGCATGTGATCTTCTGTCTTTTGTTATATTTGTCGTGTTATGAGTTTGTCTTAATCATTTGTATCTACCCTCCTGTTAGTCATTATCTGCGTTTTCTATAAATTCACTCGCTACTGAAGCACTAAATCACCAGCATATGCACCAACTGAAGAGACCTAAAGAACTACAAATGGCTTTACCCATGCCAATTTCACAAGATGATGTATTTTACAACAGTTTGCCATGGAGCAGAACTATGGAGTCGTTCTGCATGGGCGAGCTATACTTCTTTGCGCACAAAGGCTTCTGGATCCCAACTGACCCCACGACTCACCAGACTTGCCTCGTGTATCTACAGCATGAGATACGCCAGCAATGTGAGCGTGAAATAACAATAGGGCAACTTCAGACACGACTTGAGCATTGGAGGGAAAGGTACGAATTATTTGGTTGGTTACTAAAATTTACAGGGCCAATTCTGATGAACCCCATGAGTAAGTGGCTAGATATCGACATGGCCGAGTGGCAGCGGATTGCCGAGGTATTAATTTAGTCTACTGTTTATCGTATATAGACATGGTGACATATTGAATTATCTGACACTTGTCGTCCCACATACAGATTCGCCCGGATGCACTTGTCTATATGAATGAGGGAGAGAGTTGCTGGAATTTTTTTAAGGTGATGTTCGATGTTGAGGGTCACCTAGATGTTATAGGTGACAAGGAGCCCAAGGAAGACGTCGGACCGCCACCAATTGACTCCGACGACAACGAGTAAAACATGTGTCCTCTACTTCATGTCGTTGTGAATTATGCGACTGTCGACGTGCCTAAGTCTTATTTCCCTGTTGAGTTCCATTAAAACTTCTATTTCTGTGAACTTGAATCCATTTACTTTGAATTTGGTTGTATGTTCGTTGTTTCGGGCTTCGTGCGTTCATGTGGAAGATGTTTGACTAGACTATTCTATGACCTTGTCGGTAAAGATGTATGCACACCTATTTCCAAAGCAAATTTTCGAATGCAGGGAATATATTCCTTTTGTATAATTATTTATCCATATACAATATCTAATGTCGGCAGGTTCCCCATTTAAAGCTAAAACGCCATTCTCAAATGCACTCCCACAAACTCCCCCCTTCTCTTCTTTTTTCCGTCCTACCCTACGACGATCCTGTCCAAAATGGCGCCACCTCAAGAGGCATTTTTCTACGATGATCATTGGACTGTCATGCTTGAATCCCGCATCGTGAATGAGCTACTTGATCAGAAGGAGGAAGGAGTGTGGACTGTCGGGTATGAAGACAACAACACGGCCATTTCCAACGTTCGGGCGGTCATCAATGAGGAATTCTCGAAGGAATACAGTATGGAGTGGTATGATGCGCATGTCAACATGCTAGCGACACGCTATGAGACTTTGAAGCTGTTGTGGGACTACACACCGGCCGAGTTTCAGTGGAATCGCAAGAGCAACAAGTTCTATGCTCCGGACGAGACATGGACACGTTTTGAAGAGGTATCCTACTTATCACTACACATTCTGCCGACACAGTTGGAAACTTTAATTGGGTAGTTAACTAAACAAATCTTGCACTTCATCAGCGCAGATGAATCCGTTGACGACGTTCTATTGAAGCAAGAGCGAGCCGCACTACCGATCCCTGATGAACTTATTTGAGACCGGCGAGCCTTTTATCGTTAGGGACGATGACTACTACCCGTTTCAGTCAAGCCAGAGCGACACTGAGTGAAGGTTTGAAATAAAGTGTGGTTCTAATGTTTTATCCCTTTTCCGGACATGTTGCTAGTGTATTCCAGCCTCCCATCGTTAGTGTTGTATTTAATTAATTATGCCGTGTTTTTGCATACTTTTAAACTCCTATCATTAGTGTTGTATTTAATTAATTATGCCGTGTGTTTGCATAGTTTTAAAATATGTGTTAAGCAAGATAAATCACAACTACATCGTTCAATTACGAGCAAAATACAACATATATAGCATCGGCACATTTTAAAATGCCTTACCAAAGCACATACAAAAACATATATAGCGTGGGCACATCTTGAACTGCCTGACCAAAACACATAGACAAACATCAATGAACTACTAGTCACCATAATATGTCGGCAGTTCTAATATTGACTTATGCACACGCAAAATATTAGCCCTTTATATATTTGCAAACCTACCATACACATCTGTTTGGCTAGACCTACAACTACATAAATAGATACATAGAAATCAGACAAATATTCAAATTTCATGGATACGGGCGAATAGTTCGGCGCAGAATGCCTTCCTGTAGTACGGCCCCTTATCCGGCATAATCTCATCGAACAGCTGACCCGTTAGCAAGCACTCCAATATCTTAACGCAGAAAACCCCACAGTCCGAGTTATTTACTTGCTGTGGAGGATGTTCAAACCGCAGCAGCTTCCACAACTCCGCGGGAGGACCGACTAGGGGCCTGTTCCTATAGACGTCACCGTATTTGCAAAGCAATGGCACATTCCGCTGCACATGGTGAAAGACGCTCTTGATGTCGGACCAGTCCTTGCAGCGTTTTGAGGTCGGGTCGAATACAACAATTGACTGAAGTCCGAAGTGTAGCATGTAAAGGACCCAATGATCTTCGGAAACATGCCCGATCCCATAAACCACATGAACTGAGTGCCATGGCTTCCCGCCCTGCTGAGGATAATTGCCGTCGACATAAGGGGTAATGCGATCACGAACCTCATCCATGTTCTCCAGAACCAATGTTTGCTGCATATTAGGTCGACGCTGAATAAGTGATTGGTAGCTTTCTAATTAATAAACAACTATATAGTCGTAATACTTACCCAGCCAAGTGACTCAATCAGAGTCCAATCCTTCTTAAAGTAACCAGGGAATTCTGATGAGAATATAATCAACAAATTCAACAGGACGTCGCATTGCTGCAAGGAATAGGACAATGAAACCGGAAGTGTAGTAAGACTTAGTAATGTTGAGACCCTATAAATGTCATGGGGACGGGATTCTAAAATTTAAGGTCACTCACATCATTATCGAGCCATCCTCTCGCTGTCCACAGCCCCTTGAACCAGGGGGCATCACATTGTCCCTTGCATTCCACGGGCAACGATAGCCTCGAAGGGCTGCAAAAGAGATCGCTTGTGTTTGGAGACGAATATAAAGTAACTAAAAATTACTCAAATGTGTAGTGATTGAGAACTCACGGCTGTTTCACGAGACCTTTCTCGTACCATTCGTGAAATGGCTTCACCACGGCCCACTTATACTCCCTCGCTACGACATACTTCCCGGACATTAATGCGGCCATTGGCGGCTCTCGGTGCTGCTTCGGCTTCGCCCTGGCACGAGATGGCTTTGTCTTCTTCTATGGCGGTTGTTCCCTCTCATAAGGTCTTGCTTCGGGGATGAAGAGCTTCCTCTTTGCGGGCAGCATCGTCGTCACCGGAGGAGCTTCTCGCTTATCTGAAACACGTAGATCCACATGATTCCATTGAGATAGCAAAGCAAAAAGAGAGCATGTGTGACGAAATACCTGACTCTTCTTCGCTCAGGAAGCTGATGTCAACATCCGTGTCCACAGCATCGCCTTCGCTGCCCTCGCCCACATAAGCATCCACTGCACGCAAGACATCATCGTCGACATCCTCCGCCACTGAGTCCTCCTCACCGAGCCTTCTGTCCTTACATGCTTCTACAACAAGCTCAACCAATCTTGACATGTCTATCACACCCTCGCCCTCGCCATCAGCAGCAACCTTGTCGGCAGTGTCGGCAGGTCTGTCGGCGGCATGATGGGCTTGTATGTCGGCAGTGTCGGCATCCGCAGCATTCTTGTCGGCAGTTTCGGCATGACTGGCATCCGCAGCATCCTTGTCGGCAGTATCGGCATGACTGTCGTCGGCGTCGGAAGCATGGCCTTGTATGTCGGCATTGTCGGCATCGGAAGCAACCTTATCGACAGTGTCGGCAGGCCTGTCGGCGGCATGGACTTGTATGTCGGCATCGGTGGCATCGGAGCCCTGCGGCTCGACTCCATCACTGGCTTCTTCCCTGTCATCTTTTTCATCATCCCTTGCTGTTTCCTTTCTCTCGTCGGCCTCTGTGAATGTGTTGGCCATCAACTTGTCGGCAGTCCCCGAGACTTGTCGACCAATGTCGGCAACATTGCCATGCATGTCGGCAACAGCCATATTGGTGTCGACCCCAACAGCGTCCCCTTTCCCGATATGCTCCCCACTGTTCTCCGCCATTTTCCGTCTCACGTTCGTATGCTGCCCGTCGATGGTATGTTTCTGTGCTTTGTACAGAGCATCGACTTTCCGCTCCACGCGCATGATGGCCTTATCCAAACTATCGATCCTCGCCAGGACAAGTGCATTCGAGTCCTGTCGAAAAGTCGACGGTGGCTTCATGAGCAATTAACCAAGCGTAGGTTTAACAAAGCAATAATAGCATAAATTCCTTACAACTATCATTCGGGAGATGGCCAATAAGGTCTCCGGTGCTCCAGCATCAGCCCTCGATGTCTTCTTAGATGGGTCAGTGCTCGTCGATGGCGGCCGCGACTTGGACCTTGAAGAACACGCACTGCCGACGTGTTTCCGCGGTGATCGGTGCACCTCCAGCGCCCGAGCCGCCCGCGATCCTACCACTTCCACTTCAGGCTCATTCTCAGGGATGTCATCTTCATCGATAAGACTTAAACGTCACGCCACTGGTGGTGGGGATGACTCATCATGGGTCAAACCCACGCTTTCCAACCTTGCAATCTCCGAGCTTGTCAACACAAAGGGAACCTGTTAACAAAGAGATTCTTGGTTGATCGAATGCCTTGCAAAAAATTTAAGTGCTTCCTACACCATTGAGGAGCAAGTAAGTAAATAATGTACCGTTGAGTCTGCCGCGTTGTCATTGAAGAACGACGCTAGAGCAGAAGCTTTAAAGTATTGATCGGCGGTCCAGTTCATGATCCGGGGGAACAACGTCTCTGGAACTCTGTGTGCGTAGTGGGATGCTAGCCTCGGCATCACCTCAAAGGCAAATATCTGCAGAACAAAAGAGCAACCACAAATATCCGTCGAAGGCCTCGACGAGGAACCCTTCGCGCGGGCGATGTTCCCTCTGGCTGCATGCGTCGATTTCACCAGGAATTGAGAAGCAACCTTCCCCCAAGGAAAATTGTTGAAAGTATCGTAGTCGTCGATGAGGTGCAGATACTCCAGCTCAATCGATTTCGACAATTGATCTCTATTCCAGAGTAGACCGAAGACGATATGAAGCATGTCAAGTCTCAAAACCAAGCTGCCAGCACCACGATGCATGTCGCTATAACTTTCGAATTTTTCATCAATGTCGTGAGCTTTCATGAAAGGCTTGCTCATAAAAATGTCTCGGTGCATGTCTGACGACGCCGGCGGTGGAGCTACTTCATTGAACCGCAAGCCGCTCAAGCAATAGAATTCCTGAGGCCCTAGTTCAATACGCCGTCCGTTGATCGAAAAACATAGCCGGTTTCGGACCTCAGACTCCAGCTCCAAGTGAGTCAGAAGGAAGTAGATGAGTTGGCCCTGACACTGAATGTCGGGCATGTCTATGAGATGGCCGAAGCATGTCCCCCGAAATGCCTGAACATTAGCCTTATTCAGCCGGCCACGCACCTGACTTATCACTTCTCCGAAATTTCCACGCACTGAAATTTGGGCACCTGCACATTCACGCACTGCACTTTGTTAAAAGAGGGTGAACCCCCTTCCCCTTGCTTCACACATAAGTCTAACATCACGTAATAATCATTTAATAGCCACTTAAGAGCACGACTTAGGATTTAACAATTTAATAGAATTCTTCAATTTAATATTGATGTTAACCGAAAATAAAACCATTACGTTATGGTAGAGCGCATAGTCTTAATCAATATTCGTGCCTATTCAGAAGGGAAAGAAAATACTAGTTTGAATCTTTCAATCTACCCCAGTCAGATCAATCGCAACAAAAATCCAATAATGCAAAATTCTTTCTCTAATCTAATTTCAAATATTTATCTTGCACGCATATACCATATTGCCTTGCAGTTACGTTGTTATGGGAGATTGCTAATTAGCTACTACACATTTAACGAATTTACATACGACGTAGATATATGTATAATTATCTAGCCCCTGCACTAGAGGCGGAGCCTTTCAACCAAAATCGAGTCCACGGAAAAACAATGAAAATTCAGAAACAGAGCATAAGGAAATGAGTTCAACACTTCAAGTCCGTTATCAAACATGTTTGTAATGAAAACCCTAACCGTGCGCAAACGAGTAAAATCAGAAACCCAAACGTTGATAAGGTGAAAATGGGGCACCTTTGCACACATACGACATAAATTACATAGATAAACTTGAAAATCGAAAACAGAGACTTACCCCTGGTAGTGTTTCTTGTGCCCTCCCTTCCTCGATGCGACGTCGGCCCCTCCGCATCCGGCGCTCGATGTTCACGATGGTGCGACATTATCCAACACTTGATTTTCTGAGAATGAAGACGACTTTCACCGAAAATATTAAAGGGTTTGTCAAAAAAAAAAATAACATACAAACGATCGAATGTTGTGAAAACAGAGTACACTTGCTTATAAAGCACATACCTCCTTCTAATGCGAGCGACGCCACTATTCGAAGACACCCAAACTTCCGCTCAGCAGTTGCAACCCCTCCGGCGAAGATTTTTTTTCAAAAAAATGGCGTCCGTTCGCTACGAAATTTTTCAGTTTTAGAATTTTACCCGCGCGCGGTTGTCGATGCACTTTAAGAGTGACTCTCTTTTCCGGAAACTATTTTTTAATTGGATTTTGCACGGGATTGGAACTCATACTGAAATTTTGAAAGCCCGATTTTTAAAACTAATTGACTCTGCCGACGTCAGTTTTGCTAATAACATTAATCTAGAAACCCTAACAAAGGTTTGCCGATGCAGCAAAATACCCCAAATTATATATATGCACGTTGCCGACACATATCTCGACACGTTACATTAAATACTGTTCAGAGGGTGCCATTAAGTCCCATTATTGGAAATTTAGAGTTTTCCACTAGACGTTACATTACACGTTTCATTTTTTGAGACGAAATTAATAAAAAATATTTCATAATTACACATTCAAAGTTCTATTTCGAACTGCCGATGTCATTTACACCTTTCAAAAATTATGTTAACCACAATTTTATCTTTGCCGACAACAAATACAGCTTATTGGTACAAGAAATCAACAGTGCCGATATGAGTTTCGATACTCAAATTTACGTACTAAATCGCATTTCTGGATAAAATTACAAGTTACACATCTTTTTCCACATTTCTTTAGTATCACAACAAGTCAATTGTTAATATATACCATTCAGATTACCATATCTTAAATTAAAATTTAGATCAAAATTTTAATTAACTATAATAATGGAACCCAAAATGACAAAAAAATAAAAAAAAACGTGAACATGAACTGTTCATAAAAAGGTAGTACATTGGTAAGGTAAAAAGTTCTTTTCGAATGCTGTGCAGCTAATGATGGAGCCAAAGTGTCCTAATAGCTAAAGAGGGCGTATTTGAGCAAAAAGTGGCCGTATTTCTCAAAGATATACTGATTTATTTTTATTGAGCGTATTTTTCCCCCCCGGGCCACGTGTCGGCATCCTAACGGACCCGGGTAGTGCCCGGGGGGGAGCATATAATTTATCGTCTGGAGAGGGCGACGGACAGAACTGGAGAAGAAGATACACATTTTTTTTTATTTTTTAAATTTATTTTTAAATAAAGTTTTTAATTAAAAAGGATATTTAAGTAAATTAATAATTATTTATTTTTTGAATTAAATTTATTGGTGGTGTGTAAAGAAAATTCAGTAGTGTATTTAGAATCACCCTTTCAATTTCCATTAAATAATAGTGATGCTATTAACAATTTTTTAAAAATGTTTTTGCAATTTTTATGGCATATATTTTACTTCTTAAGTAAATGTTTATTATGTTTGCCCTGATTTTTATTTCGCCTCCTACTATATAGACGACAATGTTGTGAAAATTTTCACATGATATCGTAAAAAATACACCTATGTCATTTATCTAATAGGAGGCGGAAAAAAATTGTGACGACCATAATTAACATCTACTAATGTCACCATTTATATCCCAATATTATTTTTTTGGAAAAACATTTTACAAAAAAAATAAAATAAATAAATAAATAAATTTGAGCATGCTATCCTTACGACAAACACAAAGATGGTCTCGTAAGTGCAATGAGGTCTCGTTTTGAGTTTCAAGTCATATACCCAACATCAGGTTGCTCGACTAATCGTGCAGTGGGGCGTGTTAGGGTGCTCGTTTTGCTTTATAGACAGGGGTAATTCTATTCATAACCTCGATTTTTCTCCCAACAACTCCCAAAATTAATTAAAATATAAATATACTTTTTTAGACATTTTTATCCACAACTAATTAAAAATAATGACAAAATAAGATACAATCCCTACTTCAAATCTATAGGAAAAAAATATAACCCCCACTATATATACTTAAAATTGCTCTAGAAAAATAAAATACATCGTCCAATAAAAATTACTCATTTATTTCATTATATGATCAAAGATAGATAATCTTTTTCATTACTGTAGATAGCAAAAATCAAATATTATATATAATATTTTTATTGATTTATATATATATTTATTTAGTTTTGGAATTTTATGAAATCCAAAATTAGATAAAATATTTAAATAATAAAGATATTATTATATGATAAATAGAAAGAGTCTTTCACAACAAGTAAATATCTTTCAAAAAGATATATATATATATATATATATATATATATATATCAATTTCCAACAGCCAATGAGATAGTGCCACGTCAGCCTTAGATCTCTTTCCCTACAACTATAAATAGGGGCCTTTATATCAGTTAAAAAACATACCAGAAGTCATTTGACGAGTTCAAGAATTTGAGAAGAACTTCCATAAGTGGAATTCTCTCAAATATTCAAGGGTTTTTCACCAAATTCATCCTGAAGGCGGCGTTTGATCCATAAGTAGGGTTCTTCACCAAATTCATCCTGAAGGCGGCGTTTGATCCATAAGTAAGGCAGTCAAAGACGTTCTTCATCAAATTCATTTCGAAATTGGCATTTAATCTGGAAACAAGGCGTCGGCCCTCCGAGTTAACGTTATCAAGACTAAATTGGCATTTGATCCGGAAACAAGGCGTCGGCCCTCCGAGTTAACGTTATCAAGACTAAAGATCAAGTCAAAGAAGATCAAGGATACAAATCTTCCCCGAAAAACTTCCAAGGCCAAGTTCAAACAAAGAAAATCAAAAAGCCAAATTTACTTTGAAGATTTCAAAGACCGTTTGAAGATCAAGTTTTGAAGAGAAGAATTAGAGAAAAATAGAGATTGATCTGTATAAATATATTTTGATTCAAAGATCATCTGAATTGTACACTGTTTTGTGTTTTACCAAATTAAATATAAAAATTTGTGTTACAATTACATGTAGAGATGAATTAAAATTCCTTCTTTTCCATCTCTTTCACCTCTTCGGGTGACAGCTTCACAGAGAAACCCTTAAATACGTGATTGAAGAAGCTTAATTAGCTTTCCAAATCTTCTGAGTGAACTATGACCAACCCCTCAGCATGAACAATTAATGTGGGTTTGTAAATTGTTTGTGTTTGGTTTCTAATCAAGATGCAAATCTGGGCAATATAGTCATACACAATATGCAGGCAAATAGACAATATTGGTGATCGTAACAGATATGAATGTCATGTTTTTAAATAAATATGCAGACAAATAGACAATATTGGTGATCATAAAAGATATGAAAAATGGGAAATGATTTATTAGGTTCATTATAGATTCCTCATCTATGGGAATTGATTTATTAGGTTCATTATAGATTCCTCATCTACTTATAATTCGTGTATTTTTTTTAAACGCAAAAACTTCCATGCAACGGATGTAAATAACATTATTTCAGATGGGTCGGGTCAAATCCGCGCTTTGATCCGGTCAACGCGGGTCAACCCGCAAAAAAGTAGAAAAAAACGGTTAATTCAGTATCAGCAGTCTCACTAAAAAGTATCACCAAAAATTCAAAAAGTATCATCTGTATCATTAAAAAGTAACGGGTTTGCTAGTTATTTTATACTTGTTTATGTAGTTCAAATTGTGATTTTTGGGGGGGGTTTTAGGGGTTTATTTTTTGTTTTTTAGGATTGGGGGGGGGGTGTTTTTAGGGGTGTATTTTATTTTTTAGGGTTTTTTGGGGGTTTTTTTAGGGGTTTATTTTTGTTTTTAGGGTTTTTTGGAGGTGTTTTTAGGGGTTTATTTTGTGTTTTTTAGGATTTTTGGGGGGTGTTTTTAGGGGTTTATTTTGTTTTTTAGGGTTTTTTGGGGGGTGTTTTTAGGGGTTTATTTTGTTTTTTTAGGGTTTTTTGGGGGGTGTTTTTAGGGGTTTATTTTGTGATTTTTAGAGTTTTTTTTGGGTGAAATCGGATAAAAAAAATTCAAAAAAACTGCCTAGAAAAAAAAAAAAAAAAAAAGATGGGGGGTGTTGCATGGAATACTTCTCTTTTTTAAATAATCAACGAATAAATATTTAAACATTTTTTTAACACTCAACATATATAAATTACCATATTTCTCGCAAAAGGTCAGGCCACTAAAGAGTATACTTTATTCTTTAATCAACCTCCTCTGTGTCACCGGCATGGTAGAATTGCAAGGAATTGGTAGTCTTGATGTTCTACTAAAGATGGAAGAATTGAATACCGGGCCAAGGTTCTCTGTTGAAATGGATGGGTCGAATTGTTAAAGAAGATGGCTGCAAGTATTTTAATATAAATTCCGAAAGTGGCCCATATGTTAGGCTCAGTGTTGTTTCGTTTAAATTTTTGTTTATTTCATTACTTTCTTAGCGTATGCTCATATATATGTCAAGGGTTAAAGTAATGTAAATCAGTACTATAAAAAGGGTAGTTTGTACAGAATGAGGCAAGTAATGAAATAGTCATTTTTTCTCCCTATTTTTCTCGCTACTTCATCTCTTTCTTCTAATATACATTTCCTCCATTTCTTTATAAAGATCTCATTTTTACTTCTACAAATACAAGAAAAATCCCTAAGTTACTAAATTTACTACAGATCTGGTCAAATATTAACAAAACAGTAAGTGTTTACTATATTTGGTATCTCAGAGCCACGATCTAGTGATGGAAGATGAGACTCGACTGCGTGAGCTACAAGAACAACAAAAAAATTTAGATCAAGTATTAAAGGCTAAATCTTTAAAGAGAGAATTTGCTGAAATGAAGATGCAGGAGCAAATCAATAAAGCTAGCGATGAAATGAAAGGTTTAATTTCATACAGGGGATTAATGGTAGGTTTGATAATCTTGCCAACACTTAGGCTCAATTCAACTACAACTATCAAATCTAGACAAGGGGAAAAATATGGATACTGAAAGTTCCATTCTTGGTAGCCCAAATTTTGGAGGCCAGAATAAAAGCAGTCAGCCTAGGCCACATCAAGTAATTCCCAACAGAGAATGGAATGACACTGGTAAATCATCAACCCCACACTTTTCAAAATTGGATTTCCTTAGGTTTGATAAAGAACAACCAAGGACATGGATCCTAAAATGCCAAAGCTATTTTCAGAATGGTACCCAATGTACCAGATGATCAAAAGGTTACATAGGCTACCATGCATTTTGATGGGAAAGCTTCATAGTGGTACCAGAATTTGACTATAAGAGAAGAATTTGACTATAAGAGAAGCTGATCTTACTTGGGAGAAATTCTTAGAAGTGGTGTCTGCTAGATTTGAGACAATCAAGGATGCTAGGGTGATTGCAGAATTTAACAAGCTTAGGCATATGGGGTCTTATACTGAATATGTGGATAGATTTGAGGAACTGAAAGCTTGTATGTTGTTGTTGAACAAAGGGTAATTCACTGAAGATTATTTCATAGCAAATTTCATCAGTGGACTACGAGAAGAGATTCAATCACTAATGTAGATGTTTAAACCCAGAACTCTTAGCCATGTGACGCGCTATCGTTTCGTGCTCAAAATGAATTTGTAACTCATGTGTCCACAGCGAGCGTAGCTAGCTCATGAGTATGGGTCGATTGTGATTCCACCTTCGAGCAACCAATTACAAAAAGGGTTGGTTGTGTTGTCACCTTAACTGAAAATAAATCTGCAAAAGAACACTAAAGAAAATATAAATAATAAAGGTTTCGACATTTGAACTAGAATTTAGTTTAAGTGTAAAATTACTCGATCATTGGCACACCGATTTTCATGCATGTTAGGTCACACAGTTATGGAGACCGGATTCCTCTCTGCATCTCCTTATTCATCTTTCCATTATAGGTTTAAAAGTGATTGCTCATCAAGTAAACCCATAACCTATCACCCACCTCCCGGTTCCCTAAAGAGATATAAATGAATAGACAACGTGTGCCCTATACGAACCCAAGTTTATTATGTTTATCGATTGCTCGTGTGCCCACAATAATCCACCAATTTCCTTATTACTATATGAATCAACACACAACACGATTCATCAATTCAATTAATAGTGGTGTGCCCTCTATGTCAAACGAGTGATCAGCCATATTGGGCATTTCAGACACACACTCACGTGGAACAGGGTCAAGAATCGATAGAAACCTATCATGCATTAATATGCCCATTTCGGCATCATGAGTCCAGTTTCATACTTAAACCATTTCTATTGTTCAAACACCGGAATTAAGGATCTAGCCGAGCATGCTAGATAAAACTAAAATTGCAGAAATGAAAGACATAATTTAAAATAAAAACTTACTGAATTAAATGAGCAAAAATACTCAACTCCAGCGTTGAGAACATAAAGAAAAATCATACTTCCTAATGGCATAAGTCCTATTGGATTGTTTTGCTGCCTTGGCAGAATGTAAAAAATAAACAATAACTTAAAGTAAATTGTAGCAGTCTTTCCGGCCTTCAAAGCCTACATTTCCAGAAAAATAAACTTGTTTATATAGATACAATCCGAAAGATTCAAAGGGGGTCTTCAACTGCCTTCCTCGACCGGCGTACCCTCTGCAACTGACTGGATAAGTCTTATCCAGTTTGTTGACCAAATCCCTATTTTTTAGGGATTGACTTTATCTCTTCATCTCCAGGCCTCCAGCAGTCCATCTCAACTCCATCTCTTTTCGGATTGATCCATTCCTCTTGTTCTTATCTTGATTCAACAACTCCTGAGAATTCTGTATGTGCCCAGTCCAAGCCCCTGGTCGAGTCTACATGAGTAATGTGGGCACGACATCATACAATCAGCTTCATCCTTCTCTGATATGCCCATTATGCCTCCCGAATGTAGAATGAATGCTGAAGAAGTTCCCTGTGCCTCTGAATGATTTTTATGGCTTGAAATGCTAGGCAAAATGCCTCTTTCGCCAAACTCGACCTCTTGAAGTGCCCTTAAGCCCAAACTGGTTCTTTTCGACTCAAAACAGACTAAATAGGACATTTATATAGAATAAAATGCTCGTAAAAACACAAAATAAATGGAATTATCACACCCACATACTTTAGACATGATTGTCCTCAAGCTTGGGATGTAACGCGTCCAAAAAAACAAAAAGAAAAGAAAAGAGAAAAGAAACCGACTCAAAACATAAGCATGCAAACTGTTAATCAGTGTGGGCACATCATCTTCAATATTTCAACAAAATTTCAAAGTTTCAGCACACCAAAAATAGGTTAAAAATGAGTAAAGCGTGGTAATCCTCACAATCTCTCTTCACTCAATGTTTAGGCTCAGTGTACACACTCCGTTCAATGCATTATGTACCTATTCATCTCATAAGCTTGCTAAAGTTCTGCTTTCAAGTTCAAGAAACCACAAATGCATAAGTATCAATAGGGCTTTTTAGGCTGAAGTGGGTATTTTATGTAAAGTAGGGCTTATTCACTGTACAACTCCCCCTCATTTTTTCTTTTCTAAGCACTACCCTCTTCTGCCCTGTTCAGACATAAATATGTCTTTACTTGGGCATTTTGAACACTTAAGACTAGGGGGAATTTATTCTTCATTTCTTTTTTTTTCTTTTTATCATTTTTTTCTTTTTTTTTTATTTTATTCCCCTTGCTTTTCTGCCCCCCCTTTTTTTATATACCTCTAACAATTCTGCCTTCCTTCCCCTTTTTTTAGGCTCTTGTGATGCTTTGGCTATATATTACCATCCCAAAACAAAAATCTACCAGGGCATTCCATATGCTCAAAAGGGTTGCAAGGCTGTGTTGTTGGTGGGTTGATTTTATATAAGTGGCTCAGTGAAAGATGGCCTATATTATCTACACATGCATCAATAATCCCAAGACCTTAAGCAGAATAACAACAAGCTCTAGGATTTCTAAGCACAGAATGCTTACACACATGAAGAAAAAGAGAGTTGTGAAATGGGCATACATCATATAGGCTCAAATCTCTTAGGGCATGCTAAACTCGTTCGTTATCCCTATCTTACTGTGGGCATGCTGAATTTTTATAAAGTAATAAAGTTGAAAAATCAAATGCAATGGCCACACGAACTCCACAGAAGCATGCTTGACTCAACTAACTGACCACCTACATACTTTGCACAATGCAAAGTGTTAAAACAGATTTACACAAAAACAGGACTAAAATACTGACATGCACCCACCCACACACTTTGCATGAGGCAAAGTGGGTGAAACAGGGCCGACACATAAAAAAAACCTAATCTAACGAAAAGAAAGAACCAGGATCAGTTGGTTGGTCTCAGGTGTTGGGTATGAGAACCCAACATGCTTGAAATATGCCCTTAAGGCTTTTTCCATACGGGCTAGCTTCTCCTCAATTTGAAACTGGGCATTCTCCACTCCTTCTAGCTTGTTCAGAATCACACTGACCGGGTGCTCCCTCTACTATGCCTTCCCTGCTGGTGGCTTCCCAGATGTACCTGGAATCACATATATTACAGTTCAACTCTAGTTCTAACTTTTTTATAACTAAAAAAATTACAACTGCTTTACTTGTATAATAGAAAAAACTTCATTGTTGATGCCTTTGTAATTTTTCACAGCCTGAAGCAGTTTTTTTGGAAGCTTTCGTATTAGCAATATCTCCTGTTGAAGTTCAGCTATCTCTCGTGTTAATTGGTCACTGAAGCAGAATTTTTCTGTACACTTCCTCTAGAGAACAAACAAGAAGTGAAAAAAATGAATAATTGTCTAGTAGAGTCACACTCTTAATGTAAATTAAGGAATAAACTGTAGTTGATTCCTTTATACAGAGACTTTCATAGAGCGCCACAACAAGTTACAATTACCATTTACCAGTAACTAACCTTGAATTCATCTCTTTCCTCTATAACAAGCTCTAGATGTCTATGGATATTTTGCATTTGTTGATGATAATTCTCCATTGAGCAATCCTGTAATAGATACCAAAAGTTTCACAAGCTCACACAGCATATTAGAAAAATATTTACAGTTGGAAGTAAGTATCTATGTAGCAAGATGTAAAACATAGTAAGTTTTGAAATGACAAATACACTCTACAATCTTAAGTCCCTTATCAAATTCTAAGAAAGCTTAGGAGAATGAGGAAGATGGCATTTCATCATAACACTTAAGGCAACAAACTAGGAATGATGTCTTGTCAGAACACTGAAGGTAATTAATAAAGTTGTTATTTTATTCATTTGTAAGAGCTAATTGACTGGGCCTTTGAAAACCTGGCAGCAAATTACAACAATATCTTCAATAATGTGCATGTGAAGTCATATGCTTTCGACCTGAGTACATACAACACCTCCTGGTCGAAGAGCCTTGGCTCAAAGCATTTCCTTTCTGTTTATGCTTCACCCGAAAGATACAAAACCTTAAGAAAGAGAGCATATCATATAGTTACTACCAGTCATGTCGTCTGACTGGCAAGGAAACTAGTGCACAAATTCAGCAGGATGATGGAAGAAAAAATAATGTATAAACACGGTGTCGGGTGACTATTACTGAAAAGATCAATAGTTGGGCAACACGAGAGATAGCTGAACTCGATGATTAATTACCACGCATACCTAAACCCAAAAATATGAAGGCCTCGAGTCGAATCTTGAAACAAAGAGGCCTTTAAAACTGTAATGAGATATTCTAAATGGTGTTTGTCCCAAGATAAGTTTGTAGCATTGTGTACATATAGAGTGTGTGCATTTAGATATATAATACTTGAATAATTCTGCAGTGAAGCATGCTAGAATTTAACATAATTAATCCACCACCTTATGTATCTCTGGCAATACCCAGAGACCCTGTAATCGTGTCTTCTAAGGCCAAGCAAGAGCTTCCAGCCAACCGGAAGTGCGTCTCCAAGCGCGCCAGCATCAACATACTTCCTCTTCTTCCTCCTGCTACACCACTGTCCCTCCAAATCCCTCAAAACCCCCAAAACATCATCTTTAGTCTCCAACCCCACTGTCCTCCACTTCAACTCATCACCATACAACTCATCCCCATTCTTTTCTAATTCTGCAAAATCCACCATCTCACTTTTCCCATTCACTCGCTGCAGCTTGATCCCAACCCTATTCTCCAAAAGCTTCGCTTTACTCAAATTTCTGTTTTTCATCACCCTATTACGCTTAAATTTCAAATTCTCATGTAACCCTAGAAAACTTATGTCCCCCGCAGTGGCCTCCGGCGACTCCTGCGGTGCCGGAGGTGACATGGACGGGGGTTGTGGTTGCCGCCGAAGAAGTGTTTGAGGAAGTGTACAATAGAGTGACTCACGGGATCAGAGGAATGGTGAGGATAGCTGTGGGGCTTAAGGGAAGGGTGGAGATGAGAGTGCGAGCGGTGGTGGAGGCAGGAGTAGGTCTGGCTGTGGCTTCTGGCGGACTCATTAAAGACTGATCGGTCGACTTGCGGAGAAACGGCATCGTCGAAGACGAAGGTGGAGCAGAGAGAGAGGGCTTGCAATTCTGACTGAGACAACATGTTGATGTCGATGCGATTCAAGTGTTCCGGCATAATTCCACCATCTGTCCAGTGACGGAGACTTGGACGAGGACTATAGAATGATGGAGAAACGGCGATCAGTGGGGGTGAAAGAGAGAGATATTGAGAGAGAAAGTAGTGGCGGGTGTTAAAGAGTTTAGGGATTTCAAATTTTCAATTCCCCTAATTTTTTTAAAGTATATTTACCACGGTATAGATTACTAGTCGTGTTTTCATCCATAAACACCACCAAATATTTATAACTGTGGTGCATTTTCAAGTAAAACACGCTCATACACCACCGTTTTAATGAAGACCGTGGTTATTAATTAAATCACCATGGTTTATTGTCAAAACTGTGGTGAATTAAGGGTAGTGTATGAGCGAATTTCTAGTAGTGTAAATAGGATTACAAAGCACAAGTCAATTTTTCCCACAAGTCGGGGGATCTTTAGCCTGATCTGTGAATCTCTGTGCCCATGACTTTTCATTTCCGGTAGATTCTTTTCTTATTTAAAAGATCATGTCTGCTGAATTTGTACTTGTCGTGCCTAAGATCGTCGAGCTTTGACTTTCCTTACTTAGTTGATCCACTCTAGGATTTCGAGAATTAGGTCAGACTTGCCTTATTTAGCTCTATTTGCCCTCTGCGATTCTGATGGACTGTTCTTGCTTTAGCTAGCAAAGTTGATCTTGTGCTCACTCTCTTTTCTATCTTCTATAATCACTAGAGTTGTCAAAACAACGGGTCGGGCCAAGCCCATCAGGCCACCGACCTGAAATATTTCGGATAATTATTTTCCAGGCCCAGCCCAGCCCATGGATTGCCCATCGGGCCGTTAGGCCGATACAGGCCTAATTTTAATTTTTTTAGAACTTGAAATAAATTCCTATTATTTTGATAATTAATTAAAAAAATAAAATAAGTATAGAAACTAAACAACTAATTTAAGAGACTTTTTAATGGAAACAATTAAAAAAATACAACAAATGGCAACAACAAATAATCCCAAAGCCTTCAACAAATGGCAGCAACAAATAACTTCAAGTATTCAACTCATAAATCCCAAAGATAAGCAAATCAATTCCCAAAGTCCAAAGATAAGAAAATTACAAAAGATAAGTAGTTCACAAATCTCAAATACAACCGGAATTCAAAACTCAAATCATAGTCTTCTTACTACTACATGACTTTGCCAACTCATCAATCAATAAGTTCAAGTTCAAGCACATTTGAATCTTTCTTAGATAGTCATATTTCTTCCACTTCCACCTCTCGCTCTGTATTTGAAAATTTAAAAATATCATAAAACGAGAAGTAAATAAACTAAAATCGAATTGCAAGGGAAAAAGATATATTATTACCTGAAGTTTCAGCTTTCTTGAAACCATACAACCAATTACGAGTACAAATGAGAGCTTGCACAGTTTCAGGAAGCAAACTTGTTCAAGAAACGTCCACCAATGTTAGCATCAGTACCTTTACTACTGTCAGAAATAGGGAAAGATCCCAGCATTTGCAAATCATCATTCAACACTTCATCCTTATCCTCCATATGCTCCTCCATATTGACCTTCATTAATAAAATAAATAAAATTTTAGTACGCAATAGAACAAACAACTATTAGATAATATCTAGCTGACATAGGAATTCAAACTTCGAAAAAAATACATATTATTAGACTAGGGTGCAAAATCACTAGTTATCTTCAGCTCTAATGGTCAAATACACGTACAAATTAATCTTTCATCTCATCAGACTATCAACAATCCTTATTAATACAATTCACGAATTGTATTTGTATCTTAAAACAATCCTTATTTGTATCACCATCAAACAAGATATTTAAGGCCTGATTATTCAATAGTCAGGACATTTTGAATTTCTAACAAATTACACTCATATACGGACTGTAAGTATTTAACTAGTTTAACCAAATCTCTTATTAAGTGTTAAATATTTATCCATACAAAAAATTCACTAGCAAACAACCCCTACTATCTATAATCTGCCAAGTGCTAATAGACCAAAAATCCTAACTACATAGTCAAAAATAAAAAATAATTTTACCTCAATAATTAACCGACGACTTAACACACAACAGAAGTTAATGAAAGGAAAGACAGTGACAGGAAGGACAACAATGAGAAAAGTGGCGAAGATGGGGTGACAACAAGAAAAGCGATGATGAGTGATGGAGATAGGCGAAGAAGAGAAATACAGTAACGAGAAATGGCAGTGACTGGAAAAGCAATGACGGGAGGAGCGGCGATGAGATGGAGAAGCGTGGTAGAGTTCGTGTGTGAACGGTGTGAGCTTGAGTTTCTTAATTTATGTATTGCATTGATTCTGTATAATGTATTTGACTATTTGTGTTATGTGTATAAGTATATTTGTGTATCGGTATTAGAATTTACAAGAAATAAAAAAATTGATTTAAAAAAATAGGCCAACTAATTTGGCTCGGGCTCGATTGGCCTACTAGGTCGAGCCATATAGGCTCGAATTTTTTGGGCCTTCATTTTTCGAGCCCAGCCTAACCTATTGGTCGAGTAGGTTAGGTCGGGCCAATTTTGACAACTCTAGTAATCATCTTGGGTTTGATATGGCACGATCACGAATTTCTCCTTCAGCATTGCTGAAATGGCTGGCACTATGGCCAGGCTTAATAGAGAGCTTCCCTCTGAGAAGTCGTTGCCTATCTTGGTGTCATTTTCATTAAAATGCCCTTCAAGTGTGATTCTGCTCCCTTTTGCCCCTCTTGTGCCCATTGTGGCTCTTTCCGACTAAAAAAAAAAACAAAGTGTAAAAGCACGAGAAAAGACACAAAAATACAAGAGAATTTGGACTTATCAGTAGTTGACATGGTCAGCTGGCTAGTTCCTAGTACTCTCAAGCAACTAAGAGGGTTCCTAGGACTCACAAGGTACTACAGAAAGTTTGCTAAGGGATATGGAATTCTTACCAATTTCCTTACATCCCTATTGAAGAAAATGGCATTCTATTGGACAAAGAAAGCTACCCGAGCTTTTGAGTCCCTTAAAGCAGCTATGGTAACTACCCATGTTCTTGTGCTACTAGATTTTACACTACCTTTCATACTAGAGACTGATACTAGTGGTAAAGTAGTAGGTGCTTATGCAGAAGAACAAACCCCTATCTTGTATGAGTAAATCCCTCTGCCCCAAAAATTGATGATATGTTTTTTTTTGGTGTTTTGTTTCACAAACATATGATCACAAACCAAGCTATAAATATCAAATCTCAATTATGCAGGTGAACATACGGAGCAAAGGAGACCGGGTCGAACACGGGGAATTAAACACATTTTTGAGCCTACAAGCCATAACATCAAACGCTTTCACTAGTTAAAAAACTCGAAGATTGGATTGGACTCTAACTATATTACTAGAATTTAGCAAGCTCTAACAAAATTAGCAACACACAAGAAATAGAATGGAATGGAAATTGAATAAAATTCACTCAAAAGAAATTGGCTCTAGGGAATTGATCCTTGTCTAGGATACAACCATCAAATACGGGGATTATGCTTAAATTTCCCAACAACAATTGATACCAAATTCAATCGAAGCCCTCTCTCGAGCAACTAAGATATTTCAATTAAACCCAATTCCCCTATCTCTAGGGCTAAATTGCAATTTAATCTAATCAAGCAAAATCAATCAACAAACTTCAATTAAACATCAATCTCTCAATATAATGCAAAATCAAAACCATAAATCATTTACCCATGCACAATTGATTCTCTCAAACTCAATCATACACCATATTCTATCCTAAGATGGCCAATCAAAGAATAGAAGCAATCAAATCATGATTTATGAGAAGAAGTTGGAAAATCAAACACAAACCCATATTTAATTCACATATCCAAAACCAAGTTTCAAAACCCTAGGTGCCTAGAAATTTAGCTACTCATATCCAAAATAGAGAAATAAACCACAAATAAAAGAGACATGGAAGAAGAAGAGAATAAACCCAAAAAAACTTGTATATAGATCTTCAAGGAACTTCTTGATTCTTCAATATCCCAAGCTCCAAGCATACAAACTATTTCTCACTCTAAAAATGGCAAAATATGAAGTTGTGTGTCTCAAATTCGAACTAAGGAAGGTTTTTATATAAAGTTGGAAAAATTGGGGTAAAAATAAAGTAAAAATCCAAGAAATCCCGAAAACAAGACACAAGGGCGCGACATGGGGCCGGTCGCGCACCTGCGGCTCGCGTCGCGTGAAGAGAGGGGCGACCCGGGTGTCTCCGGCTCTAGGTCGCGCCGCATTGCAGGTGAAGAAAATCAGGCCGCGGACACCGAGCCGCTGGTCGCGGCCCAGGGTGCCGGTCGCGCCGCATGCCCGGCCTCCCGGCTCCGACTCGATCTTCATGCTCTCTCACCCGTCTGGTTCAGCTTCCTAGTCCCTTCCGATACGCGCTTCGATTCTCGGGCTTTGGATTGCTCATTTTAACCCTGTTTTCTAAATTCAACTGTGTTAGCAACACTTATTATAAAAAGGACTAATATTACCCTAAACGGCGACTAAATGAACTAACATGCGATAAAAGCATACTAAAAAATGCTCGGATTAGGACTAAAATGCGAGCATGTCAACTGCCCCAAACTTGAACTCTTGTTTGTCCTCAAACAAGCATTTGGAAGGAACAAGAGAAAGCTAAAACAAAAAGGGAAAAACATAGCCACTAATACGTCAGCTTTTTCAAACAAAAATCCACATGCAAAGAACGAGATCAAGGCTTCATACCAAAAGAGCAAAATCATGAGAAAAATGACCACTCTCTTTGAAAGGCAATTAATATCACTATGATCTTTACACATGGAGATAAGGGGCACATTTTCACTCAACATCACGTAATAGAAGCATACCACCATAAGCTTGCAAAATAACTCAACATGATTCATCAATGTGCTCTAAACAAGAATCACATAGGTCTTTAGGGTTGTAGCGCTCGGCTCTTTGGACGGGTAGGGAAATTTTAGGCAAAAGTGACTCCAAGTCCTTTCCTACATCCTACTAGCATTTCAATCCTACTAACACTAAAAGTTTTCTTCTACCCATGTCACACAAAAATGAGCAAGCTTAAGCAAAAGACGGATGATCCTTAGCCTCTTCCTTTTTCTTCTAATTCATTCCCCCTAAGATATTTCTTCACGCGTTTTTGCACAAGGAACTAGTCGGCATCAAATTCTTTTTTTTCTTAAATTTTATTCTACAACACGGCTCTAATGATTTCCAATTTTTTCATTTCAAGGGGGACCTTGAGCTTCACAATCCAAGGCTAAAACATGTTCCTCATTTTTTCTTTTTATACATTCGACTTTTGCTACCCACGGTTCTTGATATAACAATTCTTTCAGGCTATTCAATAAAAATCAATCACCAAAGGCTCAACGGGGCTAACAAGGATAAATTTCAAAGGAAAGAATAAATACGGCTCAAAATTTTCGACAAAAACTGCCTTAGGTCATCTTCAAGTTCTAAGCACATATAGAATACATGAAAGTTATGAAGCAGGTTCTAGAGATGCAAATATCATCGATGAATCACACATGAAAGAACAAAATAGGCCCAAATCTCACAAATAGCTAGAAATCAAGCCAAATTTCCACAATTTTGACTCGAATGATACTTCGACTCATCACTCTATTCCATGCATGCATTTTTCAATATTTTCGTATAAAAATAATTTATCATAGGCCTGGCATGATTCCCTATGTCCATGATTCCCTGTTTCCTTCACCAAACCATTCAAAACAAACACAAGCTCAAGCAAAGAAAGTCATCACACCCGATTAAAGCCTAATCCAAGCATTTATTATTACAGACCCAAATATTAAGATAGAAACGATCCTAGAGATCAAATAAATCCGTACAAACCAACATAAAGTGCTGAATCCAAATACCAAATCCTAATAACAGTCATCCCAAATATCCAAATAAAAAGATAAAAAGTTCAAAGAAAAAGCAGATAAAGGGCGATTACCGGTCACCACTTTATACCCCCTCCCCCAAACTTGTTCCATTCCAAGAAAATGACAAGTTTGAGTGGAAAAGATAGTGGGACCAAAATCGAGGAGCAGGCTCTTTCAATCATCAGTAGGAGGGCGGCGTGGAGTGGAGTTCGATGGCGGCTGATATGGTGGATATGGGTACGGAGGGTAGTGCTGATATGGTGGCATCTGTGGTGGTCGCTGATGAGGTGCTCCCTGTCCGATCCACTGGCCCATCATGTTCTCCATGCTCGACTGGAAGGTATTGAAGCTTCCCTATAGGCCCTGAATCTCAGTACTAATATCTATGAAGCGGGTCCCGATCTCCTCCTCCAAACCCGTGAATCGAGCATCAAAGCTCTCCTGCATCCCTATCAAATGAGTATCAACCTCAGAACGCATATCACCAAAACGGAAATTCATGTCTACGCGAATATTTCCCATGCTAGCCGCCATGTCATTCATCAGATTCTCCAAAGTGCTGAAGCGGTCATCCTGGACATCTTCCCTATTTCTGCGGCTTCCCCTCGGCTGAGCTTGTGACGTGGACCCTCCAGCATCATCTGCCCTAGGTGTCCTCCGTGGTGTGCCTCTAGACATAGTAATCAATGCAAGATGAGCCGGTGTATCCATCATCCAATTCTCTTTCTCATCAAAAGTGGATACATTGGTCAGAGCCGGATTTGGAAGCGGGAACTGACGCTTGTTTGTCAAAAGGAAATCAAATGGTACAGAGGTGAAGTTGGCAAACTTTGCATTACGGAGATGCTCCATGTTGAGAGCTCGCAAGCCGGGCACACATTGATAGTTGGACAAGTCGATGTCCAACATGGCTGCAATTGGGGTAATCAAGCCCCCAACACAAATGGTACCCATCCTAGAAGCTGTTTGTCTCTGACATTGAACGAGGAAGTGAGCAGCTATAACACCCTAAATTTATTAAAGTATTAAATTGATTTTTATTTCTTTTAAATGATGCGGAAATGTGAGAATTTTTTTTACCAAAATAACAATAACTTGAATAACTTAATTAGTTAAAATATTTGAGTTGAAAATAAATACATGAATTTAATAAAATGCAATACTACTTGATCAATTAGAATAGCAAAGCAATCTGAATATTTTTATTTGAAACGTTTATTATAAGTTCTAGGAAGATAAAATAAAATAAACGACAATACCATGAGTAGATGTCTAAGAGACAACATGATCCATGAAACACTGAATTATAAATAACTGTTTAAAAGAAATTTAAACTATGATATACAGAAGACATGCAAATCAACTTGAATCATCATTCGATCCTCCACACGCCACCAAATCAGTTACCTGAAAATGTTAATGAGGGGTGAGCATATAAAAATATATACTCAGTGTGAGAAATTATGCAAAGATTTGCCCAAGTTAATAAAACAGCAGCACACATATAATTGATACTGAAAACTGATAGTACCTTAGTTCCGAAACATGATAGTACATTAGTACTAATTGAATCGCATAGCGACATTGACATTTGTGCACAAATACTGAGAGCCAAATAATAAATGAACATATAGTCCAAGAGCTCATTGATAGTAACATGATATACGACAAACACGTGATATTAAAATGGGCAAAAATATAAATCAACGGCATAACATAAATAAATCCCACACCTTAATTGAACTAATGACCCTTTTGAATCAAATATTAGCAATAACTTATTGTCTTAGTCGCGCCGCACCTAAAATACCAGAATAAATCATGCCCATAAATGATTGCTCATTTTTTTAATGCAAACTAACTTGAAATGAATTTGAAATGAAATAAATGAAATGTTCCAAATTTCTAAATGAGTATGTTTTTTTTTCCCAAATAAAACTATATGTATCAGAAAACCTCATTAAAAGAAATAATGACATAACCTTGGATGAAATTAATTAAACCCACCTCACTGATATTACCGTATAAATAATTTAACAACACTTTCATCTCAAGTTATTAATCCACTACTATTCTAAAATAATAATTTATATAATAATTAAGACCATAACATTATTAATTAATAATTTAAACCCATAACTTTAAATTTATTCCATGTTATGCCACCTATGCATGTATATGAAATAACAAATTAAATTAACGACCTAAATCCATTAAACAAAATTTATATTCCGAATAAACTTAAATTATTAAAACATTAATCTATCTTCCCAATACAATCACCCTCTTGTCTGACCATGTTAATTCATTATTAATACTAGCATAATGGTTGATTAACCCTAAACTTGATTAATTAAATTAATAACATAGTTACTACATCTACAGTTAAAGTTATGAATTTAAAACAATTAGCCTACTACCACTCCACTCATTTCCTCGTCTGCAGCAATCAACCATGAACGCAGTTTTTTTTTCCATTATCCTAGTTTTGCTCTCTCTCTGCTACTCTCGACGATAGCAGAGACCCACGAACCCAGATTACAAATTGTCATAAACAAAATTCGTGAATAATATTAAGTAAAATACATTAACTTGAACCGTGTCTTGATTGTGCAGAAATTCATTAATCACAGACGCATGACCCCAAAATACCAGATGATATTAATGATGGAGAAAATAAAAGATCTATACATCAATATAAATGATTAGCTTATTGAAAAAAATCAAAACGTGAATATCATGAGTCTATTATATGCTATATGATGCATGCTTACAAACTCTTATTTCGAAAATAATTAATGTTTCTCGTAGGAAATCCTAGGTTGAGATATAAATTTTGATTAAACTATTCAAATTTAAAGCAAGAGTAAAAGACTTACAAATTTTCAAAGGAGTTCTGAAAGAAGAAAAACAAAGAGAAGAATTAAGTCTCAGTCCTTCGAGCAACGTCGTGGAAAATTTTCTAAAAACATAGGTTGAAAACCTTATCATTTGTATTTATAGTAGGAGATTAGGGCTTGTAATAATATTTTTCAATACATCTTATTTTAAGATAAAAATTAAATCTTCTATTAATTTAAAACCTCTTAATGTTTAATCAATAGTAAGCGTAGGTTTATATTTTGAAATCAAAATAAATATTTAAAAGATGGACACTTTTTTAAAAAAAAAAATAACTAGATTTTTAAAAATCAACTTAAAAAAAAACGTACCATGTGTTTGAGAACTAAAAAAAAACAACTCTTTTAAAATAGTGCATGAATTTATTTGGGCACTTACGTATAAAGACAAGCAACTCTAATATAAATTCACGCAATATGAGTTTCTATATATATGTGTGTATATATATATATATTTAATAAATAAAATCTTAATTTACTAAAATAAAATTGAATATATATCTAGGGCGCAACTTAGACTATATCATAACTCGAACATTAAAAAAAAATTGCCAATCTGATAATTCACATAATTTTTATAAGTCACATAATTCAAGATATATACTTTATTTAAACAGTGATTGGGAAAACGGGCTGTTACAGCAGCAAAGTTCACCGGGATAGCATTAAGCATGCACCATAACATGTATAGCTCTTGTGTCCTAAGGCCACTGTTTTCATAACGTGCTAGCACAGTGGAGGAGAGGAGCTTCTGCATGTACCGGAAAACAGGGTTAGGCAGATGAGAGGCCTTGCTCTTGCTAGAGTCATACTGTAGCATATTTTGGTTCGCCTTCACAACACAATCATGGAAATCATTGAAGCGGAAAGACGGGTGAGGGTGGAAGGTCCCGTTAGTTGGAGTTTGAAACATCGCATTGAGACGATCCACATTGAACCTCCAGTCTTGATTTCCAAGCCGGAATGTGCAAGAAATAGGCCCTCTGGATGGAGTGTGTTTCACCTTCAGTGTTGAGAGAAACTCACGAACTAGCACGGGGTAAGTCTTCCAATCATTTTCTCCCTGGACATGTGTCCACCCAATGCGTCGTAGGAGCCCTGTCACACTCTCATGAATCCCCAACTTTCTTGTTGTGTTGGCATCCAAAAACCGAGTAGCGGCAACTTGAAAGCCCCTGGCTAACTTCAACCACTTTTTTCTATGCTCATAGTCCTCTAAGTAGACATTCACCATAGCGGGGTCATTGGCCCCCATATTAAGAGGGGGCAAGAGGGCACGATTGTTATTGGGCTCCTCATTCTCTTGTTCTTCTTCCTCCTCATCTTCGAGTTCTTCGTCGTCTTCTTGTTCCTCTTCTTCTGATAAGTCTAGCACCTCCTCTTCTTGGAACTCTTCTTCATCCATGAGCCATCTTCGGGCTCCTCCCGCTTGTCTTTCTCTTCGAGTTTGCACCATTCTTGCGGGAAGAGCTTCGGCTTAAGTAACTTAAACAAAATAAAAAAAATCAAAATTTTATACAAAAGCAAAAGACAAAAGATGGTATTTTGCACGGGTGTTTCAATAAAATAGCAATCAATGTTTGAATTTCAAGCCCTTTGCAAAAATACCTTTACACAAATATGCCAAAAACAATGTTCCTTAAAAGATTTCTCGGAATGTTCATGTAAGCACAATAGCAAAACAAGGGGTTGGCTTAATAAAGAAAAATATCCATACTTGAGGCAATAATGCAAGCATATTCATGATCAATCCCAACACACTATAAGCACCACAAAATCCCCATGACATAGCATAACCTTGCTCATTTTTATCACAAAAATTCCATACAAGCAAAATATGCTAAATCAAGTAGAATGAAACAAGAAATTTTTACCTAAGTTAAGAACATGTCTCTAAAATAACCACACTAATCCCACAACATATAGCTCCTTTCATAAAAATCACATAGAGATACTAAAGAAGCATGGAATCACATAGATCAAGGATAATTTGGCAAGAATTTCTCATCTACAAGATTTCCCCTAAATTTTGACCTTAGAACCCTAGTTTTAGACAAAAATGAAAATTCTCAACAAATCCTCCATAATTAAACACATTGAAAGCACACCCAAGGTTCATAAGGTAAGAAATGCACAATAGATGCAAAAGAAATGAAAAGAAACCATCCACCATGAATATCCCCATTTTAAAGCTTGAAGAGCAATGAGTTGCTTCTATGGAGAAGAAGAAGATGATGAGATATAGAATCATACCTTAAAGATGATTGGAACTTGAAATGGGGTTGAGAATCACTAAGGAAAGTGTATAAGTGTGTGAGTGTGAAGAAGTGAGTGAAAGGTGTGTGAAATGAAGTGAGAAGGGAGGAAGGAGACTTAAACTCGCCCAGCTCGGTGGCGCGACCCTGGCCGCACGAGCGCCGGGTCGAGTCGCGCCTCACCACCATGACTCGGGCTGGGGCCGTCGGGTCAGGTCGCGTTGCAGGTGGCCGTTTTACGGCCACGGATGCAGGGCCGCCCGGTGGCTCCTCCGGCTCCGGGTCGGGCCGCATTGCAGGTCCTCTCGGTATTTTAGCTCGTTCTAGCCTTCGTCGACACTTCACTCTCTCATGTACCGCTCGTATGCTCATACATAGCCGTTTGCGGACGAAATTCCCCTGTTTTATACCACCAAAATCAAGAAAACAACACTACAAAAGAACACACAAAACCACAACTACAACTTACAATGAACGAAAGATAACAACAAGAAGCAAAAAGAAACAAATAAAATCAAATAAGTAAATAAATAAATAAAAAGATTAAATAAAAAGTATTGGGGTGCCTCCCAACAAGCGCTAAGTTTAACGTCGCTAGTTCGGCGGAGTACCATAGCATTTAGGCGTCGTTGAAGTAGCAAACAGACACCTCTCCTTTTTCCTCGGGCTTGTAGAACCTTTTAACCCGGTGCCCATTCACCACGAACAAGCTCCCATCCTTGCCTTTGAGTTTAGTTGCCCCTCTGTCAAAAATCTGTGCTATGATAAACGGGCCACTCCATTTAGTCTTAAGTTTTCCCGGAAATAGCTTGAATCGAGAATTGAACAACAGAACTTCATCTCCCGGTACAAGATCCTTTTGTCTCAAAAGCTTATCATGGTAAACTTTTGCCCTCATCTTGTAAATAGCCGAATTTTCAAAAGCTTCTATCCGGAACTCCTCTATCTCATTCAATTTGAAAATTCATTCCCCCGTGGATGACACGGGATCGAGGTTCAATTTCTTTGCGGCCCAAAAAGCCTTATGGAAAAGCTCAACGGGCAGATGACAAGACTTTCCAAACACGAGTTGATAAGGAGACATTCTAATCGGGGTCTTGTAGGCCGTGCGATAAGCCTATAGTGCTTCATCTAACAATGAACACCAATTCTTCCCATTTGTTCGAACTACCTTTTGAAGAATCTGCTTAACTTCACGATTGGCCAACTCGGCTTGACCATTAGCTTGAGGGTGATAAGGCGTTGTCACCTTGTGCTTGACTCCATGCCTAGCAAGTAATGCTCCCATCCATTTGTTACAAAATTGTGAGCCACCATCACTTACTATGGCTTTAGGGGCTCCAAATCTTGTCAAGATGTTCTTTTTGAGAAACTTGAAGACAACTTTTGCATAACTTGTCCTGGTCAGAATAGCTTCAATCCATCTAGACACAAAATCCACAGCTAACAAGATGTATAAGTTTCCTTCCGAGGCAACAAAAGGTCCCATGAAGTCTATCCCCCAAACATAAAAAAGCTCAACTTCAATGATATTCTTCATAGGCATTTCGTCCTTCTTAGAGATAGATCCCATCCGTTAACACTTATCACAATTCTTGATGAACTCTCTTGCATCCTTGAAAATGCTAGGCCAATAAAATCCACTTTGGTAGATTTTCCTAGCGGTTCAATTAGCCCCAAAATGTCCTCCACTTAATCCTGCGTGGCATGCTTCTAAAATTTGCCCTTATTCTTCTTCAGGCACACACCTCCTCAAAACTAAATCCGCACAATGTCTAAACAAGTACGGCTTATCCCACACAAAGAATCTCACGTCATGGAAGAATTTCTTCTTTTGATACCCTTCTAACTCTTTAAGTGCAATTCCCGCCACCAAGTAATTTACTATATCCGCGAACCATGGCACCTTCATTGTCCCCACAACTAGGATCTTTTTATCTGAAAAGCAATCATCGATCTCTCTTTTATCATTTTGATCCTCTTTAGTATGCTCCAAACGAGATAGGTGGTCGGCCACCGCATTCTCGCACCCTTTTCGATCTCTAATTTCCACATCAAATTCTTGTAGGAGAAGGATCCACCTTATAACTCGGGGCTTAGAATCCTTCTTGGCAAAGAGATGTCTCAACGCGGCATGATCCGTGTGGACGATTGTTCGGGCCCTAATAAGATAGGGCCGGAACTTGTCAAAAGCGTATACGACCGCCAACAACTCCTTTTCCATGGTTGTGTAATTGATTTGTGCCGGGTCCAAAGTCTTGCTTCCATAGTAGATCATCCGGAACAACTTCTCTCTCCTTTGTCCTAAAGCGGCTCCCACGGCTACCTCGCTCGCATCACACATGAGCTCAAAGGGTTCACTCCAATCCGGGGCAATAAGTACCGGGGCCGTCATTAGGGCTTTCTTCAGCGTCTCAAACACCTGCATACATTCGTCATCGAAAACAAAGTCATTAGATTTTTTAAGCAATTTACACAAAGGTTTAGAAATTTTTGAAAAATCTTTTATAAAACGCCGATAGAACCCGGCATGGCCAAGGAAACTTTGGACACCCTTTTCATTTGTAGGAGGTGGAAGCTTCTCAATGACAATGGCTACTATTTTGGCTCGATCCACCTCCAAGCCTGCAGCTGATACTTTGTGGCCAAGGACTACTCCGTCTCTTACCATAAAATGGCATTTCTCCTAGTTTAAGACGAGGTTAGTCTCCTCACAACGCTGCAAAACTCGGGTTAACTTGTCCAAGCAATTATCAAAAGAGTTTCCAAAAACCGAGAAATCATCCATGAAGACCTCTGTGATACCCCGACCTTTTTTGCTAAATTATAAATTATAATTTTAGTAAAATGATTTCGAATTAATATTGTTGAATATTAATCATGTGAGTATGTTTGTATGTTATGCCGTTGTTTTATTGCAGGTTGTCTCACTTGAGCCGATACGTCATAGCACGGTGGTATTATACTAAGTGTATAATACATGATAACATTTAATATTGAAAGTGTCGAGTTATATGATAATGAATGTGTGTTATTGCATTGAGTTTTGTTTGCGCGACCGCGGGAGGCTGCGCGGCCGCGGGGCGTGGGCGAGGCGCGCGCCCGCGGGGTGCGCGTGCTCGCGGGGGAGCATGGGCCGAGATCATGGTTGCGCGGTCGCGGGGGCTGCGCGGTCGCGCGGGTCCAGCGATTTTACTACCTATAAATACAACACTTAACCCTTTCATCTTAATTTTCTTTTCTCTCCCTTGGGCGATTTCCTCCACCTCTCTCTCAATAAATCCTTCAACTTTTGGAAGGGGATTCCACCATCATTATTCATCATCTAAGGTAATCTAACACCACTTTCCTCTTGATGATTAAGCTCCATTCTTGTGATTTGAACCTAGGGTATGTTACGCAAAACTAGGGTTCTTCAATTTTGTTGATCTTTTTGCTTTGACATCTCAAACATATGGTTTATGTACCTCCTTGAGGCTATATGTGAAGTTATATCGAATTCCTATGGTTCATTGTTGCTAGGGTTTGGATTTTTTTGCCCTAATTTCCCTAGGTATTGTTGATAATTGTATGGAGATGTTATGAGGGTTGTATGGGATTGAGTTTCATGTATGTTAGAGCCCTAGGGTGAAGGTGTTTGTATTTGAATTGTTGGGTCTAAAGGATTTAAAATGAGTCATGAGCATGTGGTTTAAATGTGTGTCCGTAACGTGTTCGATCAAATGCTTCAAAGAGTTTTAATGTGTATTTTGAGTCCAAAATCATAGTATGAGCTTGTATATCCATGGTCATGTATATGGATATGTATGAAGTCCTTAAAGTAAAGTATAGCATGAGTTTGGTCTAAATTATGATTTAATTAAATAACTCGACGACTAAAATGAAAAGAGAATTGAAAAGTGCTAGGTGACGTGTTGGGACTCGAGGTGGACAACTTGTGGGCGGCAAAGGAGTATTTCAAAGGTTGAGAAATTGTGAAAGCGTCTCATAAGGTGGGGTAAGTCTAAACTGTGAACACGTGAAAGGTTATAGTTATTGTTGTGCTTTGATTATATATGTATGAAGGGTCTTCGGACCGATGAATGAAAGAGATCCTTCGGGGTCGACAAAGAGACCCTTCGGGGCAGAGATCCTTTAGGATCAAACATAGACCTGTTAATGTCCTCCCTGGGGGGTAGTATGTCTGCGGGCATCCCTACGGGGCCAAATATGTTCATTAACGGGGGCATTATGATGTTTAGACCCTACGGGGTTGAGACTAGTCTCCACAATGTAATGAAAAGTCCATATGTTATATTTTCACTTGTGCAATTAGCTATAACTGTTTACAGTGTTCCCCACTGAGTATGTTGTTAAATACTCACCCCATTCATTCAATGAATTTCAGGTTGAGGAGTCAAGGCCGGGGTAGGAGCGTTGTGAACACAAGAGAACCCCACAAGCTTGTGTTATCTTTTGCATGCTCTTCTTTTGAAAATACTCTCATTATTATTAGTATTACATTGATCACTCTTTTTGCCTTATGATCAATGATTATTGGGGATTGGAATAGCCCGATCTTTTGTAGGTTATGTTGTATATAACTTGATAACTATGCAAAACAATTTAAAAGCGGGTCGTTCGACCTTGGAGCCTATTATGTATGAAGTATGTATGTTGAAATCGTGGATGGTAGACGGGCGGGTTGAGTAAGACCTATGAGCCCGATAGGTTAGATGCTCTTACTTAAATTCATGTTGTGTGACAAAATAGGTATGATAGATTGCATGTTATAAATGCTTAATTGCGAAAAATTTATATTGAAAATTATGATGCCTTACCTCATCATGCTATTATCGTGTTTTGACCTTAGCTTCCGCTCATATTGAATATAAACACACAAAACGTGTAAGTAAATTGTATGTAAAGTGACGTGGCCAAACAGAGTAGTTTGGGGCGTTACAACCTCCATTATCTTTTCAATTAAATCATGAAAAATTGACATCAAACATCTTTGGAAAGTAGCCGGAGCATTGCACAATCCAAAGAACATTCTTCTAAAAGTAAAAATTCCATAAGGGCATGTGAAAGCGGATTTATGTTGGTCCTCGGGTGCAATCAAAATTTGGTTATACCCGGAATAACCATCAAGAAAACAATAGAATTCATATCCGGCTAACTTATCAAGCATTTGGTTAATAAAAGGTAATGGAAAATAGTCCTTTCTAGTGGCCGTATTCAATGCTCGATAATCAATACACACACGCCATCCATTCACAACCCTAGTAGCTATCAATTTATTACTTTCATCCTTTACTACGGTCACACCTCCCTTCTTAGCCACGACTTGGGTGGGACTTACCCACTCGCTATCGGAAATAACATAGATTATACCCGCATCAAGCCTTTTAAGAACTTCCTTCCTAACAACTTTTTGCATTATGGGGTTCAATCTACATTGTGGTTGGACATGGGGTTTGTACTCATCTTCTAATGATAGGACGTATTCTACTTATTTTTATTCTTATCTTTTGGTGCCATTTCTCCTAATTAATTGCCCTATACTTGTGTATTTTGGATATATGATGTTTTGTGGAGTTGTGTAGGGATGTGGTGGAAAAGTGAAGAAAAGAGGCATGCTTTGGTGTGAAAAGTTACAAGGAAGAAGATGAAGCAGTTCGAGCAGAGCAAGCTGCAAGGGCATGCAGCTGGATGATTGAAGCAAAGTTTCTGGAAGCCCAGTCCAGAATACGTTTTGGGCTTGCTGAAGCCCAGTTCTCGGCCCACGCGCGAACCTGGACGCGCGGAAGTCCTTCTCCACCGCCTTTTGAAGTATTTTGCATGGGATTTACCTAGTTAGGATCTTATTTCCTATTAGAGACTTCACCTTTTATGGATTGTAAATATATATTAGGTATTTTAATTTATTTTGCCATCATCGTACACGCTAGGAACGAAGCGCAGCAGAAAACAAGTTTTAATCCAGTTTTTATTTCTCTTCTTTTTTCTCGATATCATCATCGCACCATTAAAAGATTTCTTTTTGTTCGATTCTAGCATGCAACGTAGCTGAATTACTCGTATTCCGGTGACGACGACGAACCTCCGCTTATATAACTGTGAGATCTAATTGTTTGTTCATAATTAATTGATGCATGTATTTGTTATTCTTGGAATTCGGGTCGTAATTGTTTTAAGTCTATCGAGTAGTTGCAAATATTTGGTAGGTTGTGATTAATTACTAGCCAATTTAAATCGACCATACGTAATCGTGGTTTAGGTTTAATAAGTGGTAAACGGTTGCTCAAATAACTAGGGGAATAACAAAATTAATCTTACAGTCCTGCGTCAGAGTCTGTAAGTTAAGAATCGGGTCTTTCTCGTGCTCATTGCTGTCGGCTCATTAAACTTATAGAGCGTCTCTTACAGTTGTCAGTCGATTAGGGAAGTAATTAATGAAGCGTCTTCTTAATTATCGAAACAGTATGGAGAGATGAGGTCATGTCAGAAGCGTCTTCGGTGACTATAACCGGTTTGCATGTCTTCATTAATTAATTCTTGCATCTGTGATCGGTGTTATAAGTGGAGTGGAGTTCGTTGGATCCGGAATACCCTTTTATAATTGGTTTAATTCAGTTCATTTGCATAAGTATTTTCTTTAGTTGGTTATTTCATTCTTCAATTTATTTTGTTATAAAATTCACGTGATTCTGGAGGTTTGGGCACGCAGACTGAAAGTCAAGAGTAATTCTCACCGGTTCTTTAGGAGACGATCCTGCTCGCCACTGTACTCTGCAGTGTGGGCTTGCCGATGAAAGTCGGAACATTTATTTTTGGTGAAAAACGACGCACCATCTAACAATATCCTATGCATGCAAACCGTGGGGCTAATCCCCTTCAAATCTCCAATGGACAAACCTAACGCGGATTTATGCTTTCTCAAGACTCTTAGTAACTTATCAAGCTCACAAGAAGATAAATAGGACGACACAATTACGGGATATGTTTCATTTGGACCCAAGTATGCATACCTCAAGTGGCCCGGGAGTGGCTTCAATTCTTCCTTCTTGTCTTTTTCTTCACCTCCTTCTTTCTTCAATGCTTCCTCTTTTCCATCCCTCAATGGTAAAAAGTGATTTCCTCTCCTTGGGATTTCCTGTAGGGAATCAAGAGCAAACACACAATCTACAATATCGGTGTTATCATTAAAAGAATCAAGAGAGGAGGAAGAGTGAAGAGATGCAAACAAAATGGTTTCCAAAGGATCTTGAGAGGTGTAGTGCTCCATCATTGTCTCTTCAACACATTCTTCTACAATCGTCATCACTTTGCACTCCTCCATTCTCATATACTCCTCATCATCATCATGAAACTTCATTACATTATATATTGAAAACCTGCTACTTTCATCATTCAAACGGAGTGTAAGCTCCCCTTTTGACACATCAATGAGTGCCTTTCCCGTTGCCAAGAACGGCCTTCCCAAGATGAGTGGCACGTTCTTATCTTCTTCTATATCTAAGACAACAAAATCCATAGGGAATATAAAGTCATTCATCTTGACAAGAACGTCTTCCACGACACCTTTTGGGTAAGTTAACGACCTATCCGCCATTTGCAAACAAATTGTAGTAGGTTTTATCTCCTCAACATTTAGCCTAAAAAAGAATGACAACGGTATGAGATTTATACTAGCACCCAAATCACAAAGGGCATTCATCTCTTGGCTATCTCCAATAGTCATAGTGATATTAAAGCTTCCAAGGTCCTTCATTTTGGCGGGCAATTTTTGTTGAATCAATGCACTACAATTTTCCGTTAAGTTCACGGTTTCATAATTGCCCAACCTCCTCTTTTTCGTGATAACTTCTTTAAGGAACTTAGCATACATAGGCATTTGTTGCAAAGCTTCCACAAGAGGTATATTTATTTGTACTCTTCTGAAGATGTCCAAGAATTTGGAAAATTGTTCCTCATGCTTACTCTTCCGGAGTCTTTGAGGGTAGGGCACATTCATCCTTGGCTCGACTTTTTTTGTCCTTTAGAAACTTCTTTGTCCTCCCTTGGGGCATCTTCCTGCTTGCCTTCATTATTTCCTTTTTTTCTTCTCTTGGCTCATCCTCACCCAAAGTTTCATTCTCTTGATTCGGTATAGCGGGCTCTTTATATGATGTGCCACTTTGAAGAGTTATGGCCTTGCAATTCTCTTTGGGGTTAATGGTGGTGTTTGAGGGGAATTATCCTGAATGGTGTTGTCCTCCAAAAGCCGAGGCAAGTTGCCCCATCTGTTTTTCCAACATCTTCAATTGAGTATTCACAGCAGCTTGATTGTTTTCTATCTTCTCAAAACGTGCTTGAGAATCGCCCATATACTTGTCAGTCTTGTTCATGAAAGCCATAAGGAGCTCGTCAGTTTTAGATTTCTTATCTTCATCTCTGACTCCATTGGTGACAGAAAATCCAGAAGGTGGTTGGATGTGATTGTTTAGGTTGGAGTAAGATAGATTCGGGTGAGATGGCCTTGGATGGTATTGGTTACCACCTTGTCCTTGTGATCCTCCAAAATACAGCTTGAAGTTTTGGTTGAAAGGCCTTTGATAACCCCCATACCCTCCTTGACCAACAAAGCTTGCTTCTTCCAAGTTAGGCATGGTTGATGACTCCACCCTCGGGGATGTCATAACCTTTATCTTGGCATTCATGGTTGAAATTTGAGCGGCTAAGAGAGCTATGGCGTCATTGTGTGTAGTATCCACTTTTTTTAAGATTTGTACGTTCTCCCACTCCCTTGGCCATTGATAGGCATTGGAAGCCATTTCCTCGATGATTGTGATAGCCTCCTCAGGACCTCGATTTAGTAACGATCCTCCAGCCGATGCATCAAGAATACTCCTCACATTGGATTTACACCCACCATAGAATACGCAAACTTGATGGTCCGTGCCAAAGCCGTGGCCCGGACACTTCTGAAGCATCTTCCGAAACCTTTCCCAAGCTTCACATAAAGACTCTTCATCCCGCTGCTTGAACTGATTTATCTCTCCCTTTAGCTTTAATGTCTTCCCAGGGGGAAAGAACTTTTGAAAAAATTTAGAGAGCATGTCGTTCCATGATGAGAATAAACCGGGTGGTTAGTTCAACCACCACGTTCGTGCCTTATCCCTCAGTGAAAAATAAAACAACTTCAGGCGGATGGCATCCTCGGGTACCCCCATTAATCTTAATTGTTCGGACAATCTCCAAGAATTGGTGTACATGTTCATATGGATCCTCAAAAGCCATACCACCGAATTGGTTTTGGGACACCATAGCCATCAATGCTGGCTTCAATTCAAAGTTGTTCGCTTGTATAGCCGGCCCATTGATAACTCCTTCATTGAGTGTTGGTTGGAATAAGTTCCGGATTTGGGCTTGTTCGACTCAAACCCTAGCCTCCTCTTGGGCCCGTAGTTGACCTCTCATCTCTTCGAGTTGTCTTTGCATTTGGAGGATCAACGGGTCATGGATGTGAGGTGGTGGAGGTGGATTGTCCGCCATTCTACGTCTTCTTTTTCAAGCGTTATTATAACGACTCGTGGCTTCGATCTCGGTATCTAACTCGAGCAACGGGTCACCACGTGCTCTAGTACGCATACACGACCTTGCAAAAACACAAAGTGAGTTCAGAACTTAAAAGAAAATAACACGTTTAATCTAGCAAAGTAATTCTTGAAATGATATTGCATATACTCAAATAAATAAATTAATTCCTCGGCAATGGCGTCAAAAACTTGATAATATGTTTTTTTTTGTGTTTTGTTTCACAAAGATATGATCACAAACCAAGCTATAAATACCAAATCTCAATTATGCAAGTGAACATACGGAGCATAGGAGAGCAGGTCGAACACGGGGAATTAAACGCATTTTTGAGCCTACAAGTACCATAACATCAAACTCTTTCACTAGTTAAACAACTCGAAGATTGGATTGGACTCTAACTATATTACTAGAATTTAGCAAGCTTTAACAAAATTAGCAACACACAAGAAATAGAATGGAATGGAAATTGAATAAAATTCACTCAAAAGAAATTGGCTCTAGGGAATTGATCTTTGGCTAGGATACAACTATCAAATACGGGGATTATGCTTAAATTTCCCAACAACAATTGATACCAAATTCAATCAAAGCCCTCTCTCGAGCAACTAACATATTTCAATTAAACCCAATTCCCCTATCTCTAGCGCTAAATTGCAATTTAATCTAATCAAGCACAATTAATCAACAAACTTCAATTAAACATCAATCTCTCGATATAATGCAAAATCGAAACCATAAATTATTTACCCATGCACAATTGATTCTCTCAAACTCAATCATACACCATATATATAATCCTAAGATGGCTAATCAAAGAATAGAAGCAATCAAATCATGATTTATGAGAAGAAGTTGGAAAATCAAACACAAACCTATATTTAATTCACATATCCAAAACCAAGTTTCAAAATCCTAGGTGCCTAGAAATTTAGCTACTCATATCCAAAATAGAGAAATAAACCACAAATAAAAGAGACATAGAAGAGGAAGAGAAAAAACCTAAAAAAACTTGTATATAGATCTTCAAGGAACTTCTTGATTCTTTAATATCCCAAGCTCCAAGCATACAAACTATTTCTCACCCTAAAAATGGCAAAATATGAAGTTGTGTGTCTCAAATTCGAACTAAGGAAGGTTTTTATACAAAGTTGGAAAAATTGGGGTAAAAATAAAGCAAAAATCCAAAAAATCCCGAAAACAAGACACAGGGGCGCAACACGGGGCCGGTCGCGCCGCTACGGCTCGCGCCGCATGAGGAGAGGCGCGACCCGGATGGCTCCAGCTCTGGGTCGCGCCGCGTTGCAGGTGAAGAAAATCAGGCCACGGACATCGAGCCGCGGGTCGCGGCCCAAGGTACCGGTCGCACCGCGTTGCAGGCCGTGCCCGTCCTCCTGGCTCCGACTTGGTCTTCGTGCTCTTTCGCCCGTCCAGTTCAGCTTTCCGGTCCCATCCGATACGCGCTTCGATTCTCGGGCTTTGGATTGCTCATTTTAACCATGTTTTCTTAATTCAACTGTGTTAGCAACACTTATTATAAAAAGGACTAATATTACCCTAAACGGTGACTAAACGAACTAACATACGATAAAAGCATACTGAACAATGCTCGGATTAGGACTAAAATGCGAGCATGTCAAAAATCAAGCACTCTCAATCTATGAAAGAGAGTTTCTAGTTGTGCTAATGACAGTCCAAAGGTAGAGACATTATCTCTAAGGACACGAGTTCATTATCAAGACTGATCATCAAACACTTAAGCACTTGTTAGACCAGAAGATCATGACACATATGCAGCAGAAATGGATTACCAAATTTCAGGAGCTGAACTATGAGATTCAATATAAGAGAGAGACCCAAAATAAGGCTGATGATGCCTTGTCCAAAAACATGATCTCTCCTTGGCATGCTACACAATCACCACTACAGTACCAATATGGATGCAACGGGTGGTGGACAGTTATAAGGATGATGCTTGGGCTTCTAACATTATCAGTTCTAAGGTATTGGGCTACAATGCCTACCTAGACTATGAACTGGTGGGAGATTTCACATGAACTTTGTGCTTCCTCAAAGGGACACCATCAACCTAGTGCACCAGGACACAATGGCCATATATATTGCACGACCCATTATATATGTAAATGCTGCTGTCCAAAATATCAAGGTTGTTGATCCTATCAAAGAATCTTACTCATTGATAAATCAAAGCAATAACACAATATATAGATATATATATATATATCTGCCAATATATATGAGTTAAGAACTCGAACTCCATGGATCTTTATTCTCTCACTTAAAGTCAGAATAGAGAATAGTATCCTATCATAATTCACCTCAATACACAAACCAGTGTACTAGAATAATCAGCTAGTCAAAGTAAACTAACTATTAAATTACTCTACACTATACCGATGGTGGGTTTAAGACTATCTAAGCCGTGAGCCTTTTAATACATTGTAAGGAATCTGATGATATAATCTTTACCATGTGTAAACCCACACTATATCATCTACAATGCAACTATATGGAACTGGCAAATAAATATAACTATAAATAAGTGCACACACAAGTAACTGCAATAAATATTCAATCTATATCGTCAGATAAAATATTATAGAATATATACAAAGACAAATCTTCCAGTATACAAGACTAACAACTCGGGAATCTATGGCACTTACATAAGGCTTAAGAGGCCATTCTGTTGGCCATATTTGAAAAGGAAAGTGCTGCATTGAGTGGACAACTGCAATACATATGGTGTGAACAAACTATTAAGGGCCCCTGCCCTGAATTACTGCAGCCATTGCAGGTGCTTAACCAAGCACAGACTCATATCTCCATGGACTTTATTAAAGGGTTTCGTAATTCCTACAAGAAGAGTGATATATTGGTGGTGGTTGATAGGCTCGCTCAAGTATAGCCACATCATTCATGTAGCTCATCCTTATACTACCCAATCTATTGCTCAAGTGTTTCTAGACACGGTGTAAAAGTTATATGGACAGGCCTGAGTATTGTTACTGACAGGGATAAAGTGTTTACTAGCATATTTTGGAAAGATCTATTCAAGCTCCTGGGAACTTCTCTTGATATGACATCTGCTTATCTCCCTCAGTCTAATGGGCAGACTGAAAGAGTCATCCAGTGCCTTAAGACGTATTTGAGGAGTATGGTACACTTAACCCAAAACAATGGTCTAAGTGGCTGTTAGTGCCATTTATGCACTAAGTGTTTTAAATTATCATGATCTTTATAGTGATTTGTTTGATGTTTATTTATGTTGTTTTATTGTATGATTTTGCATGTTTTATAAGTAATTCTCGAGTGCCTTTATATATTTATTTGTCGATTTCGTGTGATTATCTTCTTATCTTCACTTGTTGTTCTCATAGTGGAATATGCCATGTTGGTTTTGTATACTAGAAGACTTGTCTTTGTATACTTTTCTGATGATATGATGATATGAAATGAAAGTTATTGCAGTCACTGTTTGCATTTAGATTATGTTTTATAATTGTTCTATGCAATGTTCCATATACTTACATTGTAGATGATATGGTGTGGGGAGTCACACGGTAAGATCATATCATTAGAACCTTGTAATGTATTAAAGAAGCTCACGACTTAGATGGTCCTAAACACACCATCGGTACACCGTAGAATAATCTGACAAGTTAGTTTATCTTGACTGACTGATTATTCTAGTACACTTGTTAGTGTATTGAGGAGGATCGCGATAGGATACTATTCTCTGTCTCTAACCCAGTTACTGAGAGAATAAAGATCCACAGAGTTCGGGTTCTGAACTCATGTGATATTGGTGAGCTTATGTGTGCGTTGTTTATTACTTTGATTTATCAATGAGTGAGATCTTTTCGTAGATCGAACTCGATATCTTGGGTAATAACAATGTATACATAGTGTCTCGAGCAGTGTGCATGAGCATCGTGTCCTGGTGAGCCAGGGTGATGATGTTCTCTTGAGGAAATACAAGTTCATGTTGAAAGCTTGCAGGTAGAATTTATTCCTTATATGATAAAGCTTGTGTGGTACTACTCAAGGTTTTAGATGTTAATTAATTATAGCTGTCAGAGGCTGAAATAATTAATTAATGAACATTATATCTTAAACACGGGGAATGGCTGGACTAAAGGAGAAAGCATATTCGTAAATATGTATTAAATTGGTAGGTCAGTTTTACTTCTTTAGTGGAATAAAAGTAAAACTTAATTTATTTAATTATATCCTAGGTTTATTAGATATTGGATATTAAATAAATTAGTGGGCCAACTTAATATTCTTCTAGATCCCTATTGTAGCCCAATTGACAGATAGTGGACTGGATATAGAACTTGAGATAGAGGCCCAAGCCCAGTAAGTCTGGGACTTGTAATTTTCGTCCCCCCCTGTATAAATATAGGGAGGGGGATCAAAAATTGATGCAATAAGAAATCAGCCCCTCTTTGTCTCTCAAGATATCTACATAATTCACAACCCTATCTAGTAGACTTCAGCCTACTCTGAATCTAGATACAGTCCGGGAATACAACAGAAGATCTTGGAGTAGAACTGTGGTGGCCGATTATTTTGAGAAAAAGGGGCGCCTATTCTTGTTTCATTCAACAGCAAGATTAGACCTTTAATCTTGTCCACAGACCGTCTATTGATTTGTAAGTAGATTCGTTTCTATGTTTTCGCTTTATTAGATTTGAATCTGCTTTGCATGCTATTTAATTAGATTGTGATAAACATGCATGTGACATAAAATTATGATTTGCATGAACATGGATTAACAAACAACTAAATAGATCCTGCGGTGGTTTAATTTGAAAAACCCCAACAGTGGTATCAGAGCCAGGTTTTGGCACTATTCTAGGATTAATCCAAGTATAATTTCGACATGTATAATTAAATTTGATGTTAAATTTATTGTCTTTAAATTTTCAGATTTAATTATGTTGATATGTCGATTTTATTTTTATTCAAAGTTTGGATGGATTTTTGTTGTCACTCGAAAAATCCTAATTTTGGATGAGCTAGAATTTTCGACCATGATGTAAAATTTAGAATAATATTTGATGTACTACAAATTTCCAGATTTTATTGGGTAATGTTCAAAAATTTTGAAGATCAATTTCTTCGAAAATTGATTGTTAAAATTCCTTAATTTTGTCTTAGAATTTTCGGCACTATGGGTATTAAATTTGGATGGATTTTTTATCAACATCAAAATTTCCAGATTTAATTTAGTGTGTTTCGAAAATTTGATAGATTAGAAAAAGGATAGGTAAATTTTGATGTATTTATTAAGTTACCTAATTCTAATCTAGATAGGTTTGAAATTAGAATTTTAAATTTGGTAATTTTTGAAGTGGATCAAAATTTTCAGATTTTAATTCTTGAGAATTTCGAAACCTATAGCTATATTATTTGGAATAGTTTTTTGATTGATGTCAAAATTTCCAAATGTGAAATATAGTGTTAATTTTCGATTTTAATGAATTAATTTGGAGAAGATCAAATTTCCAGATTTGTTTATTAGTAAGGATCGAAAATTATGTGATTTGGATTAAGATTTGATATTATTTGATGTATATCTTAATTTACCTAATATTAATCTAGATAGATTTGAAAATAGAATTTTAAATTTGGAAGAATTTGAAGTGGATCAAATTTCCAAATTTATTATTTGGTAAATTTCGAAAATCTATAGATTAAATATTGGATAAGGTGATTTTGGATATAGATGAATAATTATCAAAATCCAATTGTGATAAGAATTTAAATTTGGATAGGTTTTGGAAGATTTTGAAGTGGATCAAATCTTCAAACATTATCCTTAAAGATTTAGATTCTTATGAATAATATTTGGATTAGATTTTTGATTTATATCAATATATCCAATTATTATTTAATTAGGGTGGCTTGAAAATATTAAATAAATTTGGTGGATAATTTTAAATAATTTCCAGATTTATTTTAAGTGATATTTTCGAAAATTGCAAGTTAAAATTGGTGGATAATTATTTTAATTTCTAATTTTTATCTTGTGGGTAATATCGAATTAATTAATTTAATTAATGGTAAAATTTGAATATTATTTAATATTCATGCATAGATATCATATGTTATTTTATGTGGATCATTTAATAAATGATTGTTGGATTTGTAGACTGTGTTTGTTTGCAGGTTTAGCAACTATCATGGCTCTTTTATTTTATGTGATGTATGTTTATGTTTAATGAATGTTGGTCGTATGTCGGTTTCGCTACGTGATTTTTATCCATGAGAAAATCCATGGATTAGGTCTAGGTTTTATTTTACGTTGTTTTAATGTAATAGATATAAAACTGTTAGGCCGAGTTTTGAGTTGTAATTTTTATTCTGGCAATATTAGATTTTTTCTTTTGGAATAGATAGTCTGTATTGAATAAAGATCGGAGATCAACTCAAAGAAGGGAAGTAGTTCAGCACCAAGATTCACCGGTTCACGTCCCGAAACCCTAAATTGAGCTAGGTTTTCAGCGAGGCGCGGTGAAAGGGGGCGGCGGCTAAGACTGTTTCCGGAGCTGTCTTTCCAGTTTTATCTCATCAATCAACATGAGATATAAGCCATGATAGTTTGATTATTATTATTGCTTATTATGTTGAAGCATGCAATGGATGTTTATCATGTTATGTGATGTTTGCATGTTAGATAATGGGATAAAATGAAACCTCAAACATAAATAACTAAGTGGGAGAGATTCATACCAAAGTATGTAGAAATCTCATACGGTCTCCATTAAAATCTGGTTTAATTGAGAAGTGATGGGCATGCGCGTTGACATTGGTCTTCCTCCACATCGGATGTGTCATATCACAGATTTCTCTAGAAATTAAATCTCCTAAATAGATAGCTGTAGAACACTATTAGAACTAACTGACTCCTCCATCTGGAGCTGTTAAATTCAAATAGTGATCTTGGTGCGAAGATAATGATGTGTACACTTAGATGTAATTTATTGATAAACGTCCACACAATCATGGCTTATCAGTTAGACGATTACATGACCGTGTTAATTATCCAGCTATTAATTTGCTTGTTGTAAGGAAACTCAACTGGAGGCAAATTAAAGGTTTAACCTATATAAAAATGAGATTTATAAATGTCCACATGATCGTGGCTTATAGAAATCGTTTTTAAAGTGTCGGTGGAAAAGTATATAATTTTTATGAGGTTTTCGATTATACACTGTTTATCCTAAATAGTTTTGTGACTGTACTACGTGTTTTAATTTCAGTTATTTCATATCATCAATGGCACTCTCCAATCTGTCCTCAAACCTCAAAGAAAACAAACTTGTCGGTGAAAACTACAATGACTGGATTCGTAACCTTAACCTACTTCTTGTTGCTGAGGTACACAAGTTTGTACTTGAAGAGGTTTGTCCATAGACGCCAGATGAGGGTTCTGACGAAGCCCAAAAGGTTGCATATGATAAGTGGGTTAAGTCTAATGAGATAACGCTGTTACATTCTGGCATCTATGTCAAGTGTGTTGCAACATTAGCATGAACCTATGAAAATCGCTTATGATATCATGTACAACCTTAGGCAGCTATTCAGTCATCAGAACCGCTCGGCACGTCATTTGGAAATGAAGAAACTAATGGATGTGAGAATGGCTGACTCCACACCTGTTAGGGATCACGTTCTCATGATGATGGGATATTTATCTGAGATCGAGACCTTGGGTGGAGAACTGGACGCTGAGTCTCAAATCGACATTGTTCTTCATAGCTTGTCCTCGAAGTTTGAGCAGTTCAGGCTGAACTTTAACATGATTAAAAGGGATGTCAGCGTGACTGAACTACTCATATATCTTCAGGCGGCTGAATTGTTCCAAAAGAGCGATCCTCATGCCCACATAGCTGAAAAAGGGGCGTCTTCTTCTGGTGGAAAAAGGAAGAAAATAAACGCACCTAAAAAGGCTGTAGATGAGGCGCCTAAGGTGAAGAAGCCAAAGGTAAAGATTCCTCCTGTGGAATTCAAGTCGAAGACTAAGTGCTTCAAGTGCGGCCAACCAGGTCACTGGAAGGCGGTGTGTCCTAACAAGAAAAAGAAGAGAGGTACATCTCACACTCTGGTTGTAGAAACATGTTTAGCAACTTGTTCTACCCAGTCATGGGAAGTAGATACTGGAGCTACTGATCATGTTTGCATGTCTTTACATGGGTTCCTGGTAAAAAGACAGCTGAGTGAGAATGAGATCAGCGTCTACATGGGCAATGCTACGAGAGTGGCAGATGTTGCAGTGGGAGACGCTGTTTTACCTTTCAATAGTGATAGAACATTGGTTTTGAAAGACTGTCTTTATGTGCCTGGTTTTAGGCGAAACTTGATTTCAGTTTCTAAATTGATTATGGATGGATATTTTGTTTCTTTTGATAACAAAGTAGTTATCTTTAGTAATAAACATTTTATCTATTCTGGCACATTATATGGACACTTATACTTTCTCAAACCAACTGAAAACACTACGCAAAGACAACTGTTGAATACATCGATCATAAATCCTAACAAGAGAAAAGAACCTTCAAACTTGAATCAAACCTATCTTTGGCATCTAAGGCTAGGTCATATAAACCTTAATAGGATACAAAGGCTTGTAAATGATGGACCATTGTCTTCTTTGGTACTAGAATCGTTTCCTTTGTGTGAATCATGTTTGGAAGGTAAAATGACCAAGTGTCCTTTCTAGTCAAAAGGAAATAGATTCGAAGGGATATTAGATTTGATTCACTCTGACCTGTGCAGCTCTATGTCAGTTCAAGCTCGAGGAGGGTTCGAGTATTTCATCACTCTCATTGATGATTACTCTAGATACGTGTAACGCCCCAAACTACTCTGTTTGGCCACGTCACTTAACAAATAATTTATTTACATGTATTTGCGTTCTCTTAATAGATTGAACGGAAGCTAAGGTCAAATTGCACAATGAGGTATAACATCATAATTCTGAATATAAATTTTTCACAATTATAACATGCAACCTATCGAAATCTACCCTTTCACACAATATAGTATTTAACGGAAGCATAGAATAATCCCATCCACATCATTCGTACAATCATCTGACCTATCGGGCTCATAGGTCTTAGACAACGCACCCGTCTAGCACCCTAGTGTAACCATCACAAAATTTAGGGTTCATCGACATATATTTACACAACGTAGGCTCCTAGGTCAATCGACCCGCCTTTAAATCATTGACATGTTATATCAAGTTAAATAAAATCACAACTATAAAAATCAGGCTAACCCCATTCCCAATAATCGTTAATCATGAGATACATAGAACGATCAATGGAATTATAATAATATGCGTATTCAAAAGCAAGCAAAATTAAACACAAGCTTGTGGGGTTTCTCTTGTGTTCACAACGCTCCTACCCAGGCCTCGACTCCTCAACCTGAAATTCATTGAATGAATGGGGTGAGTATTTAACAACATACTCAGTGGGGAACACTGCAAACAGTTATAGCTAATTGCACAAGTGAAAATATAACGCATGGACTTTTCTTTACTTTGTGGAGACTAGTCTCAACCCCGTAGGGTCCAAACATCATGATGCCCCTGTTAATGAACATCTTTGGCCCTGTAGGGATGCCTGCAGACATACTACCCCCCAGGGAGGACATTAACAGGTCTATGTTCGATCCCAAAGGATCTCTTTGTCGACCCCGAAGGATCTCTGTTTTGCCCCGAAGGGTCTCTTTTATCTCTGGTCCGAAGACCCTTCATACTTATACAATCAAAGCACAACAATAACTATAACCTTACACGTGTTCACAGTTTAGAGTTACCCCACCTTATGAGATGTTTTCAAATCTTTTCTCAACCTTGAAATACTCATTTTCCGTGCACAAGTTGTCCTCCTTGAGCCCCAATACGTCACCAAGCACCTTTCAATTCCCTTTTCATTTTAGACGTCGAGTTATACCACTAAATCATAATTTTGACCAAACTCATGCTATACTTTTCTTTAAAGATTTCATACATCTTCATATACATAATCATGGATATAGCAACTCATAATATGATTTTGGACTCAAAATATGCATTAAAACTCTTTGAAGCATTTAATCGAGCACGTTACGTGCACCCATTTAAACCACATGCTCATGACTCAATTTAAATCCTTTAAACCCAACATTTCAAATACAAACACCTTCATCCTAGGGCTCTAACATACATGAAAATCAACCCCATACAACCCTCATAACACCTCCAACCAACAATCAACATATCAAGGGAAATTAGAGCAAAAAAATCCAATCTTTAGCAACAATGAACCATAGGAATTCGATATAACTTCACATATAGCTTCAAGGAGGTAAATAAACCATATGTTCAAGGTATCAAGGCAAGAAGATCAACAAAATCAAAGAACCCTAATTTTTGGATAACAAACCCTAGGTTTGATTCAACAAGAAATGAGTGTTTAATCCCCAAGAAGAAGAGGTGTAGAGGTTACCTTAGTTGATGGATGATGGTGGAAGAATCTACTCCAAAAGATGAAGAATTTCTTGAGAGAGTTGAGAGAAAAATCGCCCAAATAGAAGAGAAGAAATGAGGAGAAATGGATAAGTGTTGTATTTATAGGTGGAAAAATCCCCGGACCCGCGCGACCGCGCAACCATGCTCTCGGCCAACGCTCCCCGTGAGCGCGCAGTCCCGCACCGGCGCGCGCCTCTCGCCCGCCCCACGGGCGTGCGGCATGCCCAATTCAACTCTCAACCTAAAATTGACTCCCAGACAATTCCAACTCCATTTAACATGACTTAGATTTTCGAAACACTTTTTAATATTTACCGATCAACTCGATCGTTAGGGTTAGGGTGTTCAAGATTTTGGCAAACAAAATTCAATGCAATAACATTCATTCATCATCATATAACTCGACATTTTAGTATTAAAAATTCAAACTGTGTTATACACTCAGTATAACATCTCTGTGTGCTATGGCGTATCGGCTCGAGTAGAACAACCTGCATTAAATCAACGGCATAATACAAACTTACTCATATGATCAATATTGAACAATATCAATTCAAAATCATTTACAAAATTATAATTTATGATTTAGCAAAAAGGGTCGGGGTATCACAATCTCCCCAACTTTTAAAAATTTCATCCTCGAAATTAGCCTAACATTTCTGTTACATTTAGATATCGAGCTAAGATATCAACTTCTTTCTCCCAAGTGGCCTCTTCAGGTCCGTGCCGACTCCATTGCACTTTCATTAAGGGAACCCCACGGGTTCGAAGAGTGTGAACTCTTCAATCTATCACGAAAACTGGGACTTCTTCATACATCTTATCTTAGGAAACTTGTACTGTGTCATATGAAATGACATGACTGGGATCAGACACGTATCGTCTAAGCAACGACACATGGAAAACATCGTGCACATCCGCCAAATCTGGAGGTAGTGCTAGGGGATAGGCAACATCACCTACTTTCTCTAGAATCTCGAACGGTCCCACATAACATGGCTGCAACTTACCCTTCTTCCCAAATCTAACCACTTCTCTCATTAGTGCAATCTTCAAGAATACCTGGTCACCAATCTCAAGTTCACATCTTTTCTCTTTACGTCGGCATAAGATTTCTAGCGATCTTGGGCTATCTTGATTCTTCTTCTTACCTTCTTCAAAGCTTGAGCATCTTCTATCTTTTCTTCCTAATGAAATCTCCCTCGAAACATCGCTTAACACGAGCTCCTTATAATCTTGCATTTGAGCAGACCTCTACAAACTATTCGAGCAACGGAATAAAAGAAAAATTCACTAAACTTGCTCCTCGAGCACTGACGTGCGGTCTCAACGAGTCCGTCCTTCTTTTATCTTGCTTGGCTTTACTTTTGCTTCTGACTTTACTTCTCACAGCTTTGAGAAACTTCGATGAACTTGAACTAGACAACAAACTCGAATAATCAGGCACTTACATCTATGGTTCCTTGCACGTTCTATTACATTGAAACTCGCTTTATCTCCATCTTTACTTCCTAAGGTTCGACTTCTTCGTCCTCTTAGGGCGTACTTTGTGATGCGTTTCTTAAATTCTTAACGCAACTTAAATCTAAACTTCTTCATCGCAGTTGTCTGTTTTCCTTAAAGCAGTCCTCTGACTTCGTGGCTCCTGCTGGTGGTCACCATCGCTTGCAGGCGTAACGATCGCACGTCTGGACTTTTAACTGCACGCTCAGAACTTACATGCCGACCTTTCTTAGATCCCCTCTAAACACAACGAGCTGAGAAATTTTCTTGGAAACGCACATCCTAAACTTTAGAGAATACTATCTGGCACTTACTTCGATTCTACTTCCTACTAGGAATTAATATCTCTTATTTCTCCAACCTTGACCAAAAGGAATACTGCTATATACTCTCTGCTCTATTCCGAGATCCACACTTGAGTTCTATGAGTGAGAACAGAATAAATGAATGCCTCTGAGTAAGGGCTTTATCTTGATCAATAATTCTTTAACAAGCTCAAAAACTAGAAGAGATATAACACTAGGTTATATATGTCAAAAACATTGCCGTTTTAGAGGGCTTATAAACTTGAAGGGTTCTTGCATATAACAAAGATATGGAAGAAATCAACGGTTAGCAACTGAAAACCGTGCTAAAATGTTTTCACAAGGGCATCAGTATAGCCTATCAAGGAAATGCTATTACTAATTCTTGATAATCAAAGAAGTATCATTCAAAAGTTTGCAAATTATCCCAACAGATATAATCAAAGAATTTCAAATAGTACAAATGGAGAATTTCAAGTGATACGAAGCTACTGAAGGGCAATTGACTCAATTAACAAGAGGATAAATCGATTCCAAAAGAGAATGAACAAATCGATTCTATGACACGATAATGAATGAATATACTCAACAAAAAACTTCTATCATACTGGAACTCTCAATCTACTGAATACTAGGTCTATCTTCTTAACGATTTTCTTCTTCGGGTCTTTTCTTTCTTGAGCATCACGTACCTTCTTCTTGGCGAGGTTGCTATGGAATAGCACAAGTCGGTTGCACTTCAAATGGCTTCGCTTGGTTGGAAGGTAGCTCTTTCGGCTTAAGGAATCAGCTACAACATTTGCCTTTCCAGGATGATATAAGATCCTACAATCGAAATCCTTCACCAATTCTAGCCATCTTCTTTGGCGCAAGTTCAACTCCTTCTAGGTGAAGAAGTACTTCAAGCTTTTTTGGTTGGTGTAAATCTCGCACTTGCTCCCATAAAGATAATGCGTTCAAATCTTCAATGCATAAACTATGGCAGCTAGTTCGAGATCATGCGTCGGATAATTATACTCATGCGTCTTCAACTGTCTTGATGCGTACGCCAATACCTTTCCATGTTGCATTAAAACACACTCAAGTCCTTGCTTCGAGGCGTCACTGTAGATGACAAAGCCTTCAGTCCCATCAGGAATGATCAACACTGAGGCTGACACAAGACGTCGCTTTAATTCTTGAAAACTCTGCCCACACTTCTCGCTCCATTGGAACTTCTCATTCTTCCTCATTAATCTTGTCAAATGACTCGATATCTTGGAAAACCCCTCAATAAATCTTCTATAGTAGCCCGCCAGTCCTAGGAAACTTCGGACTTCATTAACATTCGATGGCGTCTTTCAATTGCTAACAACTTTCACCTTTGACGAATCTACCTCGATTCCATTTGATGTTACCACATGGCCAAGAAATGCCACTCGCTCCCACCAGAACTCGCATTTTGAAAATTTTGCATACAACTCTTCTTTCCTTAGCGTCTCCAATACAATTCTGAGATGCTCAGCGTGTTGCTCCTTGCTTCTTGAATAAATCAAGATATCATCGATGAAGACTATTACGAATTGGTCGAGGTATGGATGGAACAGTCGATTCAACAAGTCCATGAAGACTCCAGGCGCATTGGTCAATCCAAAAGGTACCACCGTGAACTCATAATGCCCATAATGCATCCTAAATGCCGTCTTTAGGATATCACTCTCCTTGATCTTCAATTGATGATAACCGAACTTCAAGTTGATCTTTGAAAACACGCCGGCTCCCTTCAGTTGATCGAACAAATCTTCCATTCTCGGCAGCGGATACTTGTTCTTGATCGTTAACCGGTTCAATTCTCTATAATCAATGCACATCCGCATTGATCCATCCTTCCTTCTTCACGAATAGCACATGTGCTCCCCATGGTGAAACACTTGGTCGGATTAGTTTGTTGTCAAGCAACTCTTGAAGTTGAACTTTGAGCTCTTGCAATTCCTTTGGCGCCATTCTATACGGAGCTTTAGATATCGGTGCCGCACCTGGCACTAGGTCGATGGTGAGCTCGATCTAACGGTCAGGAGGAATCCCTGGCAACTCGTCTAGAAATACGTCAGGAAATTCATTCACCACTAGCACGTCTGATACTTGGACTTTAGTGGACCTTGACTCCACTATGCTAACGATAAATCCCTAACATCCTCTCTTCTTCAACAACTTCATTGCCTTCATTGCTGTAATGATTCTCTGAGTTGACCTCATTCTTGTACCATAGAAGATTAGCTTAGGCTTACCCGAAAAATCAGATTCGACCTCACGATCACGATATCGAATCGTGGCCTGATTCTCTCTCAACCAATCCATACCTAGAATTACGTCGAAATCACGCATCTCCAAGACATGAAGATCTGCTCTCAGCATTTTATTATTAATTTCTAGCTTCGGACCATACTCCATCTTGCTAGAAGAAACTTTCTTTCCCGAAGGAATATTAATCTCTTAACAATTCACCACTGTCTTTGCATGAAATGCCAAGCTCGGAATAGCTTTTCAGCACACTAGCTTGTTAGGTTAATGTCATTCTTAAGGCTAATTTGAGGACTACTAAAGCACTTTTCATCATTTCATAATCAAGAAAGCACTCAACTTTCAAGATTTCATTTCTTTAAAGCGTGTATCGGGAATTTTAAAAACATCATAGTTGATCGTGACAACAGATACATTTCATTCATCTATATTGTCCAACTTCGGACCATTCATTCTTTTCTTTATCATGCTATCACGATTTATTCAACTCTTTAACTTCTTTGACTTCTTTCCCAACACACTCTATTCATACACCGCCATTCACATTACTCATACTTGAAAAACCTTTAAATGTGCTATGACGTATCGACTTGAGTGGAACAACCTGTTTTAAATCAACGGCATAATACAAACATACTCACACTATCAATATTCAACAATATCAATTCAAAATCATTTACAAAATTATAATTTATAATTTAGCAAAAAGGGTCGGGGTATCACAATACGATTATATCTACCTGTTACGTCGCAAGTCTGAATGCTTTGAAAAATTCAAAGAGTTCAAGGCGGAAGCGGAGAAATGAACAGAAAGAAGTATCAAGTCACTACATTCTGATCGTGGTGGTGAGTACCTCTCAAGCGAATTTAGGGATTACATGGCAGAGAATGAGATTACCTCCCAGTTGACTGCGCCTGGAACGCCACAGCAGAATGGCGTGGCGGAAAGAAGGAATCGTACATTGTTAGAGATGGTTAGATCGATGATGAGTTATTCTGAGTTGGCCATTTCGTTCTGGGGATATGCCTTGGAAACAGCAGCCTATATTCTTAACTTGGTTCTATCAAAATTAGTTCCTTCTACGCCTACAAAATTATGGACTGGACGAAAGCCCAGTTTGAACCATATTCGGATTTAGGGTAGCCCAGCACACGTGTTGGACAAGGAAGCTGATAAGCTGGCTCCTCGTACTGATGTAAGGCTGTTCGTTAGATATCCTAGATAAACGAAAGGTGGTTTATTTTATAGTCCTAAGGATTAGAAGATCATTGTCAGCACCAATGCTCGATTCTCAGAGGAAGACTATGTTATAAACCACAAACCAAGGAGTCAAATCATCCTTGAGGAGTTAAGGGGAGGATCTAATCCTACACCAGTTGTATAAGAAGATGAACCACCAAACACTGCACAATGTGTCACAGAAGTACAGGAACTGCCTCGTCGTAGTGAGAGGGTTGTACGCCAACCTGATAGATTCATTGGTCTGGGAGAGGCTTCAGATTTCCCAGAGAGACTAAATGAATTGGATCCCAGGACCTATGATGAGGCAATTCGACATAAAGATGAGGATTCTTGGAAAACTGCAATGGAATCTGAGATTGGATCAATACATCACAATCAAGTCTGGGAGCTCGTAGAACCACTAGATGTGTAACAGGCCGGTCCCGAGATAGGGATTAACAAATGGGGACGGGGTGTTATTAAGGATTAATGAAGTAAGACGGAAGATTAATAAGGAGGTTTTACAATCAAGATATGCTTTTGAGGAATAGACGATGGTACTCGGGTTTACTTTTATTAAAGTGGGAGCATGCTCGAGTGGAATGAAACGGCTAACTAATTGGATTCCTTTAAGTATACACCCATCCATAGGTCGAAACGAATAACAGATATCAATGCGAATAAGCTTCTTTATAGGCAAAAAGAAATCATATTCGAGAGACAGAAATAAAACTAAATATGCATCATATATTTATATAATCATGACTGGGGAAATATTCATAGAGTCTTCATAATCATAATAGAACTTGAACAGAATTAGAATGAGTGTATCAGAGTAGCAGATCACATAGTGGGATTTCAAGAAAATATTAGATAATAGCAAAACAATCTCGGCAGCTAACCCACATCCCCAGCCACCAACATCCTCAGCATCTCAACCTGAAAAATATTTGAAAAAGAGGGGGGGGGCATGAGCACTAATGTACTCAGTGGGTTTTAATGAAATAATTTAATAAACCTCAAGATATCCAATAATCAACTGACGGTATATGGAGAGCAAAACGCAAAAGCCCTCTCCACATCCGAAAAACTTTTTCTTTTCTTTTTGGGCCCATCATGGCTCAAACTTGATGTCAACTGCACCCTTAGACATGCCATATGATAGAAGAGGGATTACCTTAATTATCCAAATGAGTTTGCGAGGGAATTGACCCAACAGTTACTCCCTTAAAAGTTCTGCGCTCAAATCTTGCTTAAGCGAAATGCTAAGTTTCTTCCTTCCCTAATCTTGCTAGCAAAACCAATCTTAGAGCAACGTCTAAGGGCTAAACCTTTAATATTGCATAATCTCGGCCTACAAGGGATTTAACGCTACCCTAACAAGGCAAACCTTAATCCTTAATTATACGAGCTTAACAAGCATAAACATTCAAATACTAGGAGATGAACGTAAATAAGTACAAATGTTGCTAAATACAATTCTAAATATCTCATGCTAAGCATAGACAATACTTTAAAATTTCTAGCATTTCTAAACATGCTCAAGAGATCAAGTATAACATAATATCTTCCTTTCCTTCCTTCCTTGTACAGAGATCAATCAGGCAGAGCAAAAATACTTTATTGGACATCTCATTTGCCCTAACATACTTCTAGAGCTCATTAGCTCAAACTTTAGATGAGTATAGATTTACCCACCATTATTACGGAACGGAAGATGAGGCAACGAGCTGGTGGTCTTCCTTAGTATTCCCCCGAGGCTCGATTCCTCCCACAAAAGTTGAATTATCGACTTAGTGGCCTCCTTTGAAGATTTCTAATAACATGAAATCATATAACACCCAACTAAAATACCCTTAGCTAGGACTTAACATGGATAATACGACTTTATGACTTTATAAAGTTTCGAGAAGGATTTATTTTGTTTAAAGAACATCTCATCATGATTTCTCGATTTTTAGACGTAGAATAACTTGAATACGTTACTCAAAATAGATTGGAAACAACTTGATTGTCTTTCTAAATTTTAAACTCGAAATTAACTTTGAAATAATCTACAAATAACTTGGAAATAATAGCATGGAAAAGGCTCGGAAAATAGAACTCGAAAAGCATGAAAACAACACATGGAGGCAACACACGGAAGTGGCCGAAGGCCACTCCCGCGCCGGCACTCCCTAGTGCCGCGGTGGCAAGGGCGCCCGGCGGGTACCCCTAGCGCGAGTGGGCCTCAAAGGCCGAGAGGGGGGTGGCACGGCGGCGCACCCCCCCGCCGCGGGGCTCTCACATGCCAACGGGGGGTGGCGCGGCGACGCACTCCCCTGCCGCGGGGCCTCTCTTTCTAGCCCCTTTTCTGGGCGGTTCTGGGTGATCTTCAACCCGTTCTTCGGTGTTCATCAATTTTGATGAACACGAACTCAAATTTAAATACGACAAGTTTAAATATTGTAAATCAACATGATATTACGAGTATGGATTAATTTACAACAACAATTAAATTTTAATCTAGGCGGGAAATTAAGGGATTTAAAGGCAATTTCTACGAGGAACACGAAGAACGCGAAGAACATGAAGAACACAAAATTAAATACATAAATTAAAAACGGAATAGAAAGAACTTGAGACCGACGAACAAGAATGGACGGGGTTGGGTGCGTCGAAGGAAGGTGGCTAGCTCGGCGTCTCATCAATTCGCAACGCCGGCAGAGCCGCCTGCTACGACCTAACGGCGCCCCTAACACATTCCCTTACCGCATCCCTTCCACGCCACTCCGCTCGTCGTCCTGCGGAACACTAACGAAGAATGATTTTTACTTCGGCAGAACTCTCTTGGCTTTCAAAGCTTTTCACTCTCTCGACTTTAGAAGTGGACAGATGGTTAATGAGCAAGTGAAAACAAAAGGGGTGGTCCCTTATTTATAGGAGGGAGTTTGGTTTCCTTGAGAAGCCACTCCAGTGCGGAAACACTGCAAAAGTTACCCCGAGTTCGGTTAAAAGCTGCTTTATTCGATTTCGAGATCCAAATGACCTCAGACACGAAATCTAAAGATATCGGGAGACTTGTTGGCTTGAATACTAGTGAACCAACTTATTTTGTGAAGAAGACGGGGTCGTTAGAAGAAAGACGAGCGGAGATTCCCTTTTTGGAATTACTTTTTACTATTCACTCAGAATGACAGATTTTGCTCCCAAGCGTTCGATTGACCTTAGAATGGAAATCCGTAAACGCCAACGGAATCCTTGAGTCATTTCCCATAAGACAGGCCTGACAGAACTAGACTCGGATCATCGAGAAGGATTTCGTAAATTTCTCAAAACACGAACGCATACAAAAGTTACTATTCATTCACCTTTCAAATACGTTTTTCATTGTCGGGGACTCAATTGACTTCAGAATTAAAATCCGAAAATACCGACATACTCCTTGAGTTAAAACCTTTTCAACAAAACCACGAATGGTCATAAAAGAATTAGGATCACATTTTCTGAAAGGACGATTTTCACGAAAAGTGATCCCTAAAGTCGTGACTAACATCCGTCCACAACTAACCTTATTTAAATTCCTTCTTTAATTAATTAATTACCATTAATAATCCTCTAAACCTTATCTGAAAATCCGGGGTGTTACATCTTATCCCCCTTAAAAAAAATTGCATCCCAAAATTTACTAATCATGATAAGCGACATTAGGGTACTTCTTGTGCAGTTCGGATTCAAGCTCCCAGGTTGCCTCTTCTGAACTATGATGGTTCCAGATTACTTTCACAAGACTGATTTCTTTGTTCCTTAGTTTCTGGATCTTTCGATCCACAATGGCTTGAGGCTTCTCTTCATAGGCTAAGTCCTCATTCAGGATTATTTCTTCATTGCTAATCACATGCTTTGGATCGAACACGTACTTTCTCAACATTGAGACATGAAAGACGTTATGAACGTCACTCAGGTTGGGTGGTAAGGCCAACCTGTAGGCCACTTCATTCACCTTCTCTAGAATTTCAAAAGGTCCGATAAATCTGGGCCTTAACTTGCTTCGTTTGCCAAAATGAACTACTCCTCTTGTCGAAGACACCTTCAAGAACACTTTATCTCCTATGCTGAAGCTGAGCTCCGTTCTTCTTTCATCCGCATGAGCCTCCTTGATTCGCTGATGAATAAGCTCGATCTTCTGGACAGCTTCCTGAACCATTTCAGGCCCAAGTATTCTTCTCTCTCCAACTTCATCCCAATATAAGGGTGATCTACACTTTCTTCCATATAGGGCTTCATAAGGGGCCATGCCGATCGATGACTGGTAGCTGTTGTTATACGCAAACTCTACCAAAGGCAGTAATTCCTCCCAACTGCCTCCTTGATCGATGACTACTCCTCTAAGCATGTCTTCTAGAATCTGGATAGTCCTTTCGGACTGGCCATCCGTTTAAGGATGAAATGTTGTGCTGCAATTCAGCTTCGATCCCATTACTTCTTGCAGGTTCTTCCAGAACCTTGATGTAAATCTCGTATCACGATCCGATGTAATCAAGACCGGCACTCCGTGCAAACGCACAACTTCCTTAACATATAACTGGGCTAATTGATCTAGTCCATCCATCATTTTAATAGCAACAAAGTGTGCTGACTTAGATAATCGATCAACGATTACCCAAATAGTGGTATTCCCCCGCTTAGACATTGGCAAACCTACTACAAAGTCCATATTGATATGATCCCATTTCCATTCTGGAATTTCTAAGGGTTGGAGCAAATCGGAAGGTTTTTGATGCAAAGCTTTCACTTGTTGATAATTTAGACATCTTTCCACGAAGACGGCTATTTCTCTTTTCATGATATTCCACCAGAAGTTCCTTTTGAGGTCTTGATACATCTTGGTGCTTCCGGGATGTGCCGTATATGGCGTATCATGTGCTTCACACATGATTTCCTCTTTTAATTCATCCTTGTTTGGCACACAAAGCCTTCCTTTGAATAAGAGCGCATTATTGGCGGCTTCCGCAAAATCTTACGAGCTATCAGCTCGTGCTTCTAGTCTTTTCTTTTCAAGAAACTTGTCTCTTCTTTGCTCTTCAATTATCCTTTGCCTTAGGTCAGGCTAAGCGACTATCGTGGCAACTTGAGCTTGAATGGTCTCGGGTGGTGTTAGCACCTCGATCCTTAATTTCTCGAACTCTTTGCGAAGATCTTCCTGGACTAAAATGAGTCCTAGCTCCGCTTCCTCTTTCCGACTTAGGGCATCTGCTACCACATTTGCCTTGCCTGGGTGGTAGTGAATCATGCAGTTTTAATCCTTTACAAGTTCTAGCCATCTTCTCTGCATCATGTTAAGATCCTTCTGCTCGAAGAAATACTTCAAGCTCTTGTGATCTGAGAAGATCTCACACTTAGCTCCATAGAGGTAGTGTCTCCAAATCTTCAGCGCATGCACGACTGCTGCTAACTTCAAGTCATGTGTAGGGTAGTTCTGCTCGTGATTCTTAAGCTGCCTCGAAGCATAAGCAATCACTTTTCCTCTCTGCATTAGCACGCATCCTAATCATTTCTTCGATGCATTTGCGTAAACCACGAAATCTTCATTCCCCTCCAGAATAGTCAATACTGGGGCTGTGGTTAGCATCTTCTTCAAAGTTTGAAAACTTTCCTCGCACTCAGGCGTCCACTTGAACTTGGAGTCTTTCTTTAACAGTCGCATCATTGGCTTAGATATAGTCAAAAATCCCTCGATAAATCTTCGATAGTAACCCGGAGTCCTAGAAAACTTCTTATCTCGTGCACGTTCCTCGGAGAATTCAAGTTGCTTACTGCTTCAATCTTAATTGGATCCACCTTGATTCCTTTTGCTGACACTATATGTCCTACAAACATCACTTCCTTGAGCCAAAACTCACACTTACTAAACTTAGCGTAAAGTTTTTCTCTTCTTAACGTTTTCAGCGCCATTCTTAGGTGCTCTTGATGCTCCTCTTCGTCCTTGGAATAGATGAGAATATCATCTATGAAGACTAATAAAAACCTATCCAAATACGGGTGGAATACCCGGTTCATCAAATCCATAAACACTGCTGGAGCGTTGGTCAATCCAAATGGCATTACCACAAACTCATAATGTCCATAACGAGTTCTAAAGGAAGTCCTAGGGATATCTTCCTTTCTGATCTTCATTTGATGATACCCAGATCTTAAGTCGATCTTGGAGAAGACACTTGCTCCCTTAAGTTGATCGAAGAGATCGTCTATCCTTAGGAAAGGGTATCGATTTTTTATGGTTAGCTTATTGAGCTCTCTATAGTCAATGCACATTCTTAATGTACCATCTTTCTTCTTTATGAACAAGATTGGAGCTCCCAAAGGTGACACACTAGGTTGGATAAAACCTAGGTCTAATAACTCTTATAGTTGAACTTTGAGTTCTTGCAACTCCTTAGGCGTCATTCTGTAAGGGGCTTTCGAGACTGGGATGGCTCCTGGTTCCAACTTGATAACGAACTCTACCTGTCTGACTGGGGACAGTCCTGGCAGTTCTTTTGGGAATACGTCGGGATATTCTCTTACGACTGGGACGTCTTCAATTGAAAGCTCTCCTTCTTCTTTCCTTATTAAGTTAACTAAAAATGCTTGGCAGCTATTCTTCCTTATCATCTTGGTGGCCTTCAGGGTGGATATCACTAGGACTCTGGTTCCCAGCTTTGATCCGTAGATCTTCACCTCGGGTTTTCCGGGTGGTCGAAACACTACTTCTCTCTCAAGGCAGCTTATGGAGGCATAAACTGAGGCTAACCAATCCATTCCTAGGATTATATTGAAGTCCTGAATCTTTATTACGTAAAGATTTAACTTAAAGTTTTCCCCTTCTATGTTCAATTCTAGGTTAGAGCAGACCTTCCTAGACATCATTCTCTTTCCAGAGGAAATACTTATCTCAAGAGAATTCTCAGCATTCTCGGGTTTTATCTTCAGTTTTTTACAAACAGACTCAGCTATAAATGAATGTGATGCTCCAATATCGAAGAGAGCTAAAATTGACGTCTCGAGGAGGGTAATCATACCTGCTAGATTACCTGGGGCCGTAGCAACTTGCTATTGAGTGAGGGCATACGTACGAGCTGGCTAAGGTGGCCGTTGTCCTGGATTAGACCTTTGATCTCGTCCTTTGTTTGGTCTTGGATTCATTCCCGGCCTTTGACCCGGAGGTCCTCCTTACTGCAGCCTTGGCTGATTTCTAGGAATTTGCTGAAGCAGCTATGGGTACCGGGGTTGTTGAGGTGTTTGTAGTCATCTGTTGTTTCCCTTCACTCCCTCTTGAAGTGCCCTTCTTCACCACAGTTGTAGCACTCAGTTTGATTTGCTCTGCAGGCTCCAAGGTGCGTTCTTCCGCACTTTGGGCATGGCCTCAGGTTAGGGTTATGGTCGGGCTGACTTCGAGGTACCCCTGACTCTCGGTTTTACCAGTGGGGTTTCTTTCCTCTATCATCTCTTCTTTCTCCTTCCTACTTTCTCTTTCCCTTTGGATCATTAGCCGACTGAGAGGGTTGAACTTTCTCTCGAGGGAGAATGGCTTCTACGCTTAAGGCTTTGGCTAAGGTTCGAGCGTAAGACATGTCTTCTTGCCCAACGAGGGCTATGGCAATCTCAGATTTAAGTCCTTTCGTGAACTTGCGTGCTTTCTTCCCGTCTATGTCCACTAGATGTGGAGCATGCCTTGACAATTAATTGAACTCCCTATCGTATTCCGACATTGTCTTATTTCCTTGCCTTAGGTTCCAGAAATCCATTTCCTTTGCCTCTCGATAACAATCTGGGATATACTTCTGATATAAGTCGTGCTTGAAATCTTCCCAACTATAGTCCTCCCATTGCTCTGGGTTATCGTCCTTCGAACGAATTCTCACCAGTAGTCCGCATCATCCGTCAGCACGAAAAGAAAGAGCGCAACTTAACTTCTCTTCTTCTGAACAAGCTATGAAGTTGAAAATTCATTCTAAGGAACGAACCCATTTCTCGGCATCCATTGGATCTCCTAAGCCATTAAATGATGGAGGGTTGTGTTTGAGAAACACACTTTCGGCTCTTGGTCCTGGGTTTGGGACTTGCTCAGGTTCGTTCTCGTCTTCGTTCTCGGCTTGACGTCTTCGATAAGAACTAGATATTAGCGACGCTTGATTGAATTTGCACTAAGGAAGAATGCCTTTCGATAAGGTCTTTAATTTACGCAAGAAAGATTAAACAAGGTGGAAATTTAAACAACATTCATCATGATGGGAAAAATTGCCTCATTAAGAGGACTTTTGGCATCGATATCATAGAATAAGTTATGGGTTACATCGGGATAGGGCAGTCTATTGGAAAATTCACTGCCACTATTAGAGTCTAGAAAGTTTAAAGCATATATTACATATTAGGATCTTGGTTAAAGCGGATATCAGATAACAGACAAACAGACAGATGGATTAGATAACTAGGTGTTCTAACAGCAACACCTCCTACACCTCCTACTACAGCTTAATTGTAGGCTGGAGCCTTTCCTTTCCCCTTGCATGGTGATCCTACTTCTTCCTCGTCTCCCTCTTCCGGGTCTTTCTCTTCTTCCTCATCTTCAACTGTCTCCGGCACGCTGAACTTGAACGTCCTCATGTGGACATTCCCTTCGGGGTATTGATGGGACATACACTGCCCCAAACTCTAAGAAGCGTATGCAGAGGTCCACTGGTTCATTTGAGGAGTGCAAGAAAATAGGGACTCGGTGTGGTTCACGACCCGGACATTTGAGGGTCCCGCTCCTGAGGCTCCTTCATCGTGGGGGCGCGGTACTTGGAATCCAGGGGGACTATTGAGGGTTGCCCTTTGTAGTTCCAGCTCCACCACTAGAGAGGGGTTTTGTTCGGCCACTTGCTGCTCGGCTAAGGCTTGCACGTGGCCATACTCCGTCACCCAACGAGCCATCAAGGCTAAGAAGAACTCCGTCAGATTCCCGATTTTAGCATACGTTATGGGATCACGGGTGATGGTGCTTTGCAAGATGCGATACATTGTAGGCTTCCAAGCAGGCGGTACGTGCTCGCACATGCGGATGCATGTTTCCAAGTCAGATACACTCCCGGGCTCTCCTCCGTAACCATTAGCCCAGGCCCACCTTTCCAGATACCTTGCCATGAAGGATAGTAATTGCTCGTTACCGTCCCAAGTTTCTCGTCTGAATCTTTCAACTTTTTCTTGAACCGGGCGAAAAAGAGGCACGCTTTTCCTAGCAGTCATACGGTGCTTAACCATCTAGAAGAGAATAATTTAATCAGTCTAGATTATAAAAGGGAGACCTAAGGTTCTCCTGAGATCATACTAACGTCTAGATTTTATCTTACATGCATAGTTCTTTTTAAAAGTAGTTGACGTTTTTATAAGAAAAATTTTGGTGCCCAAAGTCTTTTAACATGCATGTTTACCTTTTCGTTGAGTCAAAATTTTTGAGTATGAATGTAAACCTTTTTGGGATCAAGAAATCTTTTTCACAAACTTTTCATTCTCAGAAATCATCTTACCCGAACACCTTTTACTTGGAATTTCATTCTCACGGTTTTTCTCTTATCCATAAAACAGGTATGCTTGCTCAAATCTTTTCATTTCCTGTATTCCACAAATCAAAATCTAAAATCCAGAATCTCTATACTATCATACCTTGATTTTTAGTTGAGGATACGAGGGTGATGGCGAGCTGTGGGTTGCTGCTTTCACTTATCAAAGAACAATTTATGTGCACATATATACTTAGCTTAATTCAAACAAACAGACAGGCATGCAGTGTTGCAAACCTGTCTCTGATACCAACTGTAACAGTCCGGTCCCGAGATAGGGATTAACGAATGGGGATGGGGTGTTATTGAGGGATTAATGAAGTAAGACGGAAGATTAATAAGGAGGTTTTACAATCGAGACATGTTTCTGAGGAATAGACAATGGTACTCGGGTTTACTTTTATTGAAGTGGGAGCATGCTCGAGTGGAATGAAATGGCTAACTAATCAGATTCCTTTAAGTGTAGACCCATCCATAGGTCGAAACGAATAACAGATATCAATGCGAATAAGCTTCTTTATAGGCGAAAGGAAATCATATTCGAGAGACAGAAATAAAACTTAATATGCATCTTATATTTATATAATCATGATTGGGGAAATATTCATAGAGTCTTGATAATCATAATAGAACTTGAACAGAATTAGAATGAGTGTATCAGAGTAGCAGATCACATAGAGGGATTTCAAGAAAATATTAGATAATAGCAAAACAATCTCGGAAGCCAACCCACATCCCCAGCCACCAACATCCTCAGCATCTCAACCTGAAAAACATTTGAAAAAGAGGGGGGCATGAGCACTAATGTACTCAGTGGGTTTTAATGAAATAATTTGATAAACCTCAAGACATCCAATAATCAACTGACGTACCTATGGAGAGCAAAACGCAAAAGCCCTCTCCACATCCGAAAAACTTTTTCTTTTCTTTTTGGGCCCATCATGGCTCAAACTTGATGTCAACTGCACCCTTAGGCATGTCATATGATAGAAGAGGGATTACCTCAATTATCCAAATGAGTTTGCGAGGGAATTGACCCAACAGTGACTCCCTTAAAAGTTCTGAGCTCAAATCCTGCTTAAGCGATATGCTAAGTTTCTTCCTTCCCTAATCTTGCTAGCAAAACCAATCTTAGAGCAACGTCTAAGGGCTAAATCTTTAATATTGTATGATCTCGGCCTACAAGGGATTTAACGCTACCCTAACAAGGCAAACCCTAATCCTTAGTTATACGAGCTTAACAAGCATAAACATTCAAATACCGGGAGATGAACGTAAATAAGTACAAACTGTTGCTAAATACAATTCTAAATATCTCATGCTAAGCATAGACAATACTTTAACATTTCTAGCATTTCTAAACATGCTCAAGAGCTCAAGTATAACCTAATATCTTCCTTTCCTTTCTTCCTTGTACAGAGATCAATCAGGCAGAGCAAAAATACTTTATTGGATATCTCATTTGCCCTAACATACTTCTAGAGCTCATTAGCTCAAACCTTAGATGAGTACAGATTTACCCACCTTGATTACGGAACGGAAGATGAGGCAACGAGCTGGTGGTCTTTCTTAGTATTCCCCCGAGGCTCGATTCCTCCTACAAAAGTCGAATTATCGATTTAGCGACCTCCTTCGAAGATTTCTAATAACATGAAATCATATAACACCCAACTAAAATACCCTTAGCTAGGACTTAACATGGATAGCACGACTTTATGACTTTATAAAGTTTCGAGAAGGATTTAATTTATTTAAAGAACATCTCATCATGATTTCTCGATTTTTAGACGCAGAATAACTTGATTAGGTTACTCAAAATAAATTGGAAACAACTTGATTGTTTTTCTAAATTTTAAACTCGAAATTAACTTGGAAATAATCTGGAAATAACTTGGAAGTAATAGCATGGAAGAGGCTAGGAAAATAGAACTCGAAAAGCACGAAAACAACGCAAGAAAGTGGCCGAAAGCCACTCCCGCGTCGGCGCTCCGTAGCGCCACGACGGCAAGGGCCGCCGACGGGCACCCCTAGCGTGAGCGGGCCTCAAAGGCCGAGAAGGGGGTGGCGCGGCCCCCCGTGGGGCCTCCCTCTCTAGCCCCTTTTCTAGGCGGTTCTGGGTGATCTTCAACCCGTTCTTCGGTGTTGGTCAATTTTGATCAACACCAAGAACACGAACTCAAATTTAAATACGACAAGTTTAAATATTGTAAATCAACACGATATTACGAGTATGGATTAATTTACAACAATAATTGAATTTTAATCTAGGCGGCAAATTAAGAGATTTAAAGGCAATTTCTACGAGGAACACGAAGAACGCGAAGAACATGAAGAATGCAAAATTAAATACGTAAATTAAAAACGGAATAGAAAGAACTTGAGATCGACGAACAAGAATGGACGGGGTTGGGTGCGTCGAAGGAAGGTGGCTAGCTCGGCATCTCATCGAGTCGCAACGGCGGCAAAGCCGCCTGCTACGACCCAACGGCGCCCCTAGCACATTCCCTCACCGCATCCCTTCCACGGCACTCCACTCGTCGTCTTGCAGAACACTTACGAAGAATGATTTTTACTTCAGCAGAACTCTCTCGGCTTTCAAAGCTTTTCACTCTCTCGGCTTTAGAAATGGACGGATGGTTAATCAGCAAGTGAAAACAAGAGGGAGTTTGGCTTCCTTGAGAAGCCACTCCAGTGCGGAAACACTGCAAAAGTTACCCCGGGCTCGATTTAAAGCTGCTTTATTCGATGTCGAGATCCAAATGACCTCAGACACGAAATCTAAAAATACCGAGAGACTCATTGGCTCGAATACTAGTGAACCAAATTATTTCGTGAAGAATACAGGGTCGTCAGAAGAAAGACGAGCGGATATTCCCTTTTTGGAATTAATTTTTACTATTCACTCAGACTGACAGATTTTGCTCCCGAGCGTTCGATTGACCTTATAATGGAAATCCGTGAACGCCAACGGAATCCTTGAGTCATTTCCCATAAGAGGGGCCTAACAGAACTAGACTCGGATCATGGAGGAGGATTTCGTAAATTTCTCAAAACACGAACGCACGCAAAAGTTACTATTCATTCACCTTTCAAATAAGTTTTTCATTGCAGGGGACTCAATTGAATTCTGAATTAAAATTCAAAAACACCAGCATACTCCTTAAGTTAAAACCTTTTCAACAAAACCACGAATGGTCATGAAAGAATTAGGATCACATTTTCTGAAAAGACGATTTTCACGAAAACTGATCCCTAAAGTCATGACTAACATCCATCCACAACTAACCTTATTTAAATTCCTTCTTTAATTAATTAATTACCATTAATAATCCTCTAAACCTTATCTGAAAATCTAGGGTGTTACAAGATGAGATTAAACCCATTAGGTGTAAGTGGATCTACAAGCGTAAGAGAGGAGCTGACGGGAAGGATGAAACCTTCAAAGCTAGATTGGTGACGAAAGGGTATACTCAGAAAGAAGGGATCGATTATGAGGAAACCTTTTCGCCGGTAGCCATGCTTAAGTCAATCCGGATTCTCTTGTCAATTGTCGCTCATTTGGATTATGAGATCTGACAGATAGATGTCAAGACAGTTTTCCTAAATGGAAGTATTGAAGAAAACATTCACATGAAACAACCAGATGGATTCATTGCTAAAGGCCAAGAGCACTTAGTGTGTAAGCTTAAGAGATCCATTTATGGACTTAAGCAGGCATCGAGATCTTGGAACCTCCGGTTTGATGAGGTTATCCAGTCATATGGATTCGTGCAAAGTCCGGATGAGAGCTGTGTGTACAAGAAATGTGATGGAAACATGGTGGCATTCCTCGTACTTTATGTTGATGACATCTTACTTATTGGAAACAGTAAGAAGGAGTTGTCAAACATTAGGATGTGGTTGTCCAAGCAGTTCAATATGAAGAATCTGGGTGAAGCCGGATATGTCCTTGGCATCAAGATCATTCGAGATCACCAGAAAAGGATGTTATGTCTGTCCCAAGCGACTTATATCAATACAGTGCTAGCTAGGTTTAGCATGTAAGATTCCAAGAAAGGTTTTATACCTTACATGCATGGAATTCATCTATTCAAGAAAATGTGTCCCCAAACACAGTCTGAGATAGAGGAAATGAAGAAAGTACCATATACTTCAGCTGTGGGAAGTTTGATGTATGTTATGCTATGCACTAGGTCTGATATATGCTATGCCGTAGACATGGTAAGCAGATATCAGTCTAACCCTGGACAAGGTCACTGGACTGTGGTTAAAAACATTCTCAAGTTCCTCAAAAGGACTCGAGACTACATGTTGGTTTTCTGCTTTGATAGTTTAGTACCTTTGGGTTACACGGACTCAGATTTTCAAACTGACAGAGATCAGAGTAAGTCTATCTCAGGCTATGTGTTTACATTAGGAGGTAGAGCCATCGCATGGAGGAGTATTAAGCAGAAATGCATTGCGAATTCCACCATGAAAGCCAAGTATGTAGCTGCCTCTGAGGCTGCAAAAGAGGCTGTCTGGCTCCGCGGGTTCCTAGAGAGCTTGGGCGTGGTTTTTAGTTTGCCTAAGACTATCATGATATACTGTGATAATTCTGGTGCAGTGGCAAACTTGAAGGAACCCAGAGCTCACAATGCAAGTAAACACATAGAGAGAAAGTACCATCTAATACAAGAAATCGTTAAGAGAGAAGACGTGGTGATGGTCAAGATTGCATCAAAGGACAACTTAGCTTATCCATTCATGAAGAGCCTTCCGGCTAAGACCTTTGATGGTCACGTGGAGAAAATAAGAGTGAGATGCAGACCTAGGGGTGCAGTTTGAGTCAATAGTTTTGATTGGAGAGTTAGCCTTTTAGTTTTTATGCTTGAAAGACATGCTTCAAGTATAAGTGGGAGATTGTTGGTTTTGTATACTAGAAAACTTGTCTTTGTATACTTTTCTGATGATATGATGATATGAAATGAAAGTTATTGCAGTTACTGTTTGCATTTAGATTATGTTTTATAATTGTTCTATGCAATGTTCCATATACTTACATTGTAGATGATATGGTGTGGGGAGTCACACGGTAAGATCATATCATTAGAACCTTGTAATGTATTAAAGAAGCTCATGGCTTAGATGGTCCTGAACACACCATCGGTACACCGTAGAATAATCTGACAAGTTAGTTTATCTTGACTAACTTATTATTCTAGTACACTTGTTAGTGTATTGAGGAGGATCGCGATAGGATACTATTCTCTGTCTCTGACCCAGTTACTGAGAGAATAAAGATCCACAGATTTCGGGTTCTGAACTCATGTGATATTGGCGAGTTTATGTGTGCGTTGTTTATTACTTTGATTTATCAATGAGTGAGATCTTTTTGTAGATCGAACTCGATATCTTGGGTAATAACAATGTATACATAGTGTCTCGAGCAGTGTGCATGAGCACCGTGTCCTGGTGAGCTAGGGTGATGATGTTCTCTTGAGGAAACACAAGTTCATGTTGAAACCCTGTAGGTGGAATTTATTCCTTACATGATAAAGCTTGTGTGGTACTACTTAAGGTTTTAGATGTTAATTAATTATAGCTGTCAGAGGCTGACATAATTAATTAATGAACATTATATTTTAAACACAGGGAATGGCTGGACTAAAGGAGAAAGCATATTCGTAAATATGTATTAAATTGGTAGGTCAGTTTTACTTCTTTAGTGGAATAAAAGTAAAACTTAATTTATTTAATTATATCCTAGGTTTATTGGATATTGGATATTAAATAAATTAGTGTGCCAATTTAATATTCTTCTAGATCCCTGTTGTAGACTAACTGACTGATAGTGGACTGGATATAGAACTTGAGATAGAGGACCAAGCCCAGTAAGTCTGGGACTTGTAATTTTCATCCTCCCCCTATATAAATATAGGGAAGGGGATCAAAAATTGATGCAATAAGAAATCAGCCCCTCTTTGTCTCTCAAGACATCCACAGAATTCACAACCCTATCTAGTAGATTTCAGCCCACTCTGTATCTAGATACAGTCCGAGAATACAACAGAAGATCTTGGAGTAGAACTGTGGTGGCCGATTATTTTGAGAAAAAGGGGCGCCTATTCCTACTTCATTCAACAGCAAGATTAGAGCTTTAATCTTGTCCACAGACCATTTATTGATTTGTAAGTAGATTCGTTTCTATGTTTCCGCTTTATTAGATTCGAATCTGCTTTGCATGCTATTTAATTAGACTGTGATAAACATGCATGTGACATAAAATTATGATTTGCTTGAACATGGATTAATGAACAACCAAATAGATCCTGCGGTGGTTTAATTCGAAAAAACCCCAACATGCCAAGTTATGAAAAACTTGAGGTTTTGTCAGCAAAGTCTTGATTATAGGCATTAAGGTGGCGAGGAGCGAAAACGAGACCAGAAGAGATTAGCCCAGAGAAAATTGGCCAGGAACCACACGGCCGCGCGAGTCGCACGACCGCGCAACACGGCCCTGCGGCCGCGCGAGCCTCACGGCCGTGCAAGGGGGCTCTCGGCAAGGCAACACGAGCGCGCACCCTGCTCCCCGCGGGCGAGCGCGTCGCCCCTGTTTCTTCCCGATCACTCTCGTCGCATGCTACTATTGGCTCTTTTCCATACTTTTGTTCTAGATTTTTCTTTGCTTCAACCTTCTTCATTTTGCATGTAGATTTTTGACTCTTGGCCAACCTAATCTTAGTAATAGGACCATAGGGATTAATTTCCCTAAATCTAGTCTTGGACTTTTGCTCTCCAATCTCCCACCAAATCCCCCCAAATCCCTCTCAATTAATGTACCCATCTCATCACCTTTCCTCTCTCCTCAACCCATACCCCTAACCATACTCTTCGCTCACTCTCTCTCTCTTTCGTCTATCTCTTCCTCTCTCATATCTCTAATAGATAGTGGGAGATATCAATCATACACCACTCACTCACTTCATCTTCTCCATTTTTCTCCCTCTCCATTTTCTCTACACACACACCACCTCCACCACCATCATTCACCATCATTTTCACCACCTTTCACCACCATCGAAGAGAAGAGGAGAAAGGAAAGATAAGAGGGAACCAAGCCAAGGAAGAAGAAGAAGATATGAGAGAAGCCCGACTTCGAGCCGTCCGCGGAAGCTAGGCTCGTTAGGAGGATCACCTTTTGGTATTTTCTTTCTATTTCTTGGATGATTTGTGGAGGTTTTTCCCAAACAATTGAAGGATCTTGAATATTGTTGAAGTTTATGTTATTTCCATTTGATTATGAGATGGCTTCCTTTTATAATATTCATGTTTCTTTGATGATGTTGATGGGCTAATTTCTGTATTAGGGAGTAGAGGATCGATTTGGTTTTTGATCTATGCTTCTTATTGTTGGTTGTTGTTGTCGGAATGGTGATTATCATGTGAGAGTAATTGATTACTACTTGAACATTGCTAGGAATTAGATGAGATCGGAAGGAGATTCAAAGTCCCGAAATTGATTCCTTCAACGTTAGGTGAATGGGGTTCCTAAGCCTAATATGTTAATCTTGCTCGTTTGGTATAGCTAAAAAGGGCTTAGTTGATAGACGGTGACAGTAATTGACATTAAGCCTTTTGAGAGGGTCTATTGGATGGGTGATTTTAATATAACCAGCTTGAACCGAGCATAGAGATAAACCATTGAGAGAATCTGCACCCTAATACCTCTATTAATCCATTTTCTTCTATCTTGATTCTATTGTTGTCATTTGCATTATCTAGTTTACTTGCACATTTCAATTCTTAGTGTTAAATCATTATCAATCCCATGTTTAGAATGTATAGGTTTTATTTTCGTCGTTTTAGCATGTTGCATGCCTAGCCTAAAAGATAATTTCTTACACGAAGTCTTCCTTGTGAGATCGACTCGGGTTAGCTCATCGCGTCTACAATTGACCCTGTCTAATTGCGGGTGTGGTCCCAAGTAGTTGTTGTGCTGAGCCTAAACCGGAAATATAAATTTAAATTTGGACCTCAAACAAATTTTGGCGCCGTTGCCGGGAAATGCTTAAAGTTATTGTCTTTTTGGTGCCATAATTGTTTTTATGTATTTTTTTATCGTGAAATCTTTCTTGTTAAAGTGTTGTGTTTGTGTTGCTTGTTTGAATTTGCTTTTGTGTTTATTTTCTTGAGTTTGGCTTTCATATCTCTTTCCGCATGTTACGTGTGATCTCCATTTTGTTTGTGGTTGTGTATGCTAGGGAGGCGAAGCCTCAATCGGAGACTAGCCCCCGTATTTGATAACATCCATTGACCAAGAAGATTCAATGTGTTCGAGTGGGAAAGAGGGATGGACGCTAATCCCCTCAACAACCCCGACAATGACAACACCAATGCGGCTAGGAATATGAGAGACTTTGCTCGACCCGTGATTGGGGCGTCGACTTCTTGCATAGTTCTTGGTGAAGCCGCAAGGAACTATGAGTTGAAGAACATTCATTTTAGCCAACTTTCCTCATTCTATGGGATGCCGGCCGAAGATGCTTTGAACTTCATCCGGGAGTTCTATGCCGTTGTTCAAACCTTTTCTCTACAAAGTTTGAATGAAGATCAATTGAAGATGAGGTGTTTCCCTTACACCTTGAAAGATCGAGCCAAGACGTGGTTCATGTCGGTACCGGCCAATTCATTGGCCAATTGGAATGCCGTCTACGAGAAGTTCATGGCCAAGTAATACTCCAACCAAAAGACCCAAGATTTGAGAGCTCAAATTGTTACCTTTACCCAATCTCCGGGTGAAGCATTTAGTGAAGCTTGGGATCGATTTCGAGGTCTCCAACAACAATGCCCGCACCACCATCTCGCACCCGAGTTGCTCAACCAATTCTTCTACGACGGGCTTTCTCAAAATTTTCAATACATGGTGGATAATGCCTCGGGAGGAGACATTGGAGGCCGGAGCTCCGAAGAAGTCTCAAACATCTATGAGACGATGGCCACGACTTCTCAACAAAAGAGTGCTAGGGGGAAGAGAGCTTCCGTCAATGAAGCCAACCCTAGTTATGATGTGACAAAACAACTTGCCGAGTTGACAAGGCAAGTAAAGATGCTTCAGACCTCCGAGAGACCACCCCAACAAGCGATGACCGTTGAGACTTGTGGGATTTGTGGAGAGTATGTCCATGGGGCCAACTTGTGCCAAAAGTCGATCGAGACGGAATTAAGTGAAGAAGCTCATTTCCATGCTCTTCAAGAGTAAGTGCATGCCCTTCAAGGATTCCAACCTCGCCAACCTTACAACCCATACTCCCAATCATACAATCCGGGATGGAGAAATCACCCAAATTTCTCTTAGAGACAACCTCAATCACCACCTCAACCACCACAACAACCACCTCCACCTTAAGAAGCCGGAGATGGCCAAGCTCCACCTTATCTAAGGCCCCAGCAATATCCGGCCCAACCAAACCAACCACCTAGGCTGACATTGCAAGACACCTTGCAATCTTTCATTCAAGCCACCCAACATTGCAAGACACCTTACTCTATTTATAAGCAATTAGAGTTAGGTGATTTAAAACCAACTAGAATGTGTTTACAATTGGCGGATAGGTCCGTGAGATATCCTAGAGAAATAATTGAAGACATTCTAGTTAAGGTGGATGGATTAATCACACAGGTTGATTTTGTTGTGTTGGATGTGGGTGATGTCAAAGAAATGGGTAAAGAACACACACTTCTCTTAGGTAAACCTTTCATGGCTACAACAAACACCTTGATTGATGTCAAAAATGGAACTTTAAAAATATCGGTGTTAGAAGAAGCCGTGTCCTTTTCCTTCCATGAAAACAAAACCATACCCGTCTCCTCATTTAAGGAAAATTGCTCTTTTATTGATACTATTGATGTCTTGGCCGAGGAGGTTTTCTTGCAGGAAATAGGCTCCCATTGGAGGAATGAAGCCTTGTCCGAGGAACTTACTATGGAAGAAGCTTACCTCAAGTATGGGGGAGACGAATTGGATGCCGAAGAGATAGAGATTTTGCTAAGAGAAGGAGTAAGCTTGATGGAACTTCTTGCCTCGACCGAAGAGGAAGTAAAATCTACTCCCGAGCTTGAGTTCAAGGAGCTCCCATCTCATCTCAAGTATGTCTATCTCAATGACGAGGAAAATAATCCGTGATTATCTTTTCCGAGCTTGAAAAAAAAGATGAAAATCTCTTGGTAGCCGTATTCAAGAGAAACAAGCAAGCTATTGGATGGAACCTTTCCAATATCAAAGGCATTAGCCCCTCGACATGCATGCACCGCATCATTCTTGAGGAAGAGGCCAAGCCGGTTAGAGAAGGACAAAGGCGGCTTAACCCCGTGTTTATGGAGGTCGTCAAGAAGGAGATTCTCAAGCTTCTTACGGAGGGGATTATCTACCCTATAGCCGATAGTGAATAGGTGAGCCCGGTCCACGTGGTGCCCAAGAAAGGAGGAATCACAGTAGTGGAGAACGACAAAGAAGAGCATGTGTATTTTATTGTTTCCTTGACGGTTTATCGGGTTATTTTCAGGTGGCCATAGCGCCGGAGGACCAAGCCAAGACCGCATTTATGTGCCCGTTTGTCATGTTTGTGTGTCAGAGAATGTCGTTTGGACTATGCAATGCACCGGGCACGTTTCAAAGGTGGATTTTTCCATCTTCTCTGAAATGATTGCAGACTTCATTGAGGTATTCATGGATGATTTTTCGGTCTTTGGATCTTCATTTTCTGATTATTTAGAGAAGTTAGAACTTGTTTTGAAGAGATGCATAGAAAGTAGTCTTACTCTTAGTTGGGAGAAGAGTCATTTATGGTTACTCGTGGCATAGTCCTTGGGCATGTTGTTTCTAAGGAAGGAATGAGTGTAGATAAGGCTAAGATAGATGTGATTGAAAAATTACCTCTACCCGTCAATGTGAAAGGTGTTAGTAGTTTTCTAGGCCATGTCGGTTTTTACCGTCAGTTTATAAAAGACTTCTCCAAAATTAGCCAACCTCTATGCCATTTACTTGCTCAAGATGTTCCTTTTGAGTTTGATGAAAAATGCTTGCATGCTTTTAATACTCTTAAGGAGAAATTGATCACCGCACCCGTTGTTGTTCCTCCTAATTGGTCTTTGCCTTTTGAAATCATGTGTGATGCATCAAATTCCGCCGTAGGTGCCATTTTGGGTCAATATATTGATAAAATTCTCCGTGTAATTTCCTATGCTAGCCTCATATTGAATAGTGCTCAAGTAAATTACACCACTACCGAAAAAGAATTGCTTGCCGTTGTGTTTTCATTAGATAAATTTAGATCCTACATCTTAGGTTCTAAAGTGACTGTGCATAGTGATCATGCGGCTCTTAGAAATTTTTTGACCAAGCCCCAAGCCAAACCTAGTCTCATTAGGTGGATTTTACTTATACAAGAATTTGATGTTGAAATCAAGGATAGAAAGGGGTGTAAAAATGTGGTAGCGGACCATTTATCTCGCCTCCCCGTTGATGAAAATTTTGATTTATCTCATGACAAAGGAGTTGATTGTGATTCTTTTCCATATGAGCATGCTCTTGAGCTTAATTTCTCTCCTTGGTATGCCGACATTGTTAATTATCTTGCTTGTGATAAAATGAGGCCTAACCTTACCTTTCAAGAAAGGAAAAGATTTTTGGCAATGTGTAGGTATTACTTTTGGGACGATCCATACCTTTTCCACTTGAAAAAAGACGAGGTGATCCGAAGATGTGTCCCGAAGGAGGAGCAAACCGATGTTTTGGCCTTTTGCCACTCTTCACACTGTGGTGGGCATTTTCGAGGGCAAAAGACGGCCCGAAAAATTTTACAATCCATTTTGTATTGGCCTTCCATTTTTAAAGATGCTCATGTTTATTACCTTTCCTGTGATAAGTGCCAAAGACTTGGCAACATTGGGAGAAGAAATGAAATGCCTTTAAATGTCAATCTTGTTGTTAAAATTTTTGATGTTTGGGGTATTGATTTTATGAGACCATTTCCTAACTCATTTGGCTTCGAATATATCCTGTTAGCGGTCAATTACGTGTCAATATGGGTTGAAGCAATCCCCACTAGGTCTTGTGACGCTAATGTGGTTATCAAGTTTGTGCAGGAGCATATTTTGAGTAGGTTTGGATTTCCACATGCGATTATAAGTGATGGTGGAACGCATTTCACCAACAAAATTTTCGAGAAGTTGATGAAAAAGAATGGTGTGACTCACAAAGTGGCTACCCCCTATCATTCTCAAACTTCCGGTCAAGTGGAGATGAGCAACAAACAAATCCAAAACATTTTGAAGAAGACCGTGAATGTGACGAGGAATGATTGGTCTACAAAGCTAACAGATGCTCTTTGGGCATACCGAATGGCTTACAAGACGATTCTAGGAATGAGCCCTTACCGCCTCGTGTACAGAAAAGCATGCCATCTCCTCGTTGAGATCGAGCATAAGGCCTATTGGGCCATTAAGACGGTAAATTTTGATCTAACTTGTGCAGGAAGGGAACGAGCCTTGCAATTGTCCGAGCTTGACGAATTGCGGAATGAAGCTTATGAAAATGCGAAGATTTACAAAGACAAGGTGAAAGAGCTTCATGATAAATACATTGTCAAGAAGGAGCTCACTCCGGGAATGAAGGTTCTCCTTTTCAGCATTCGTTTGCAGCTCTTTCTTGAAAAACTCAAGTCAAGATGGAGTAGCCCGTACATCATTAAAGAAGTGTTCCCGTACAGAGTTGTGACACTGAAAAATCCGGGAACCAACAATACATTCCAAGTCAATGGGCACCGAGTCCAGCCATATCTTGAAAGATTTCATCAAGAAGCCGACGTCAAGGCTTTCAAGCTCGACAATTCTCTCTAATTATCGAAGGACTTCGTCTGGCTCGAGACTTTAAAATAAGCGCTGCATGGGAGGCAACCCATGATTATCTTGTTTTCTTTTTTTTACGTGTTGTTATTTAATCTTTATAGTGTTTGTGTGTTTGACTTTTTCGTGTTTTTGGTGTTCGTTTTGCAGGGGTAATGTCAGAGTGTTGCTGGGGTGAAAAGGTGAAATTTGGCTAAGTACCAGCCCGCGGCCGCGCACCCCGCGCGACCGCACGACACCACTCTCGGCGGAGAAGCTCCGTGAGTGCGCAGCCCCCGCGGGCGCGCGACACTTGTTGGCAGAAAAATGGTCCCCACAGGCGAGCGGCTCGTTTCGTTCCGCGGCCACGCACGATCCCACGGTCACGCACTCCCCCTCCCTATAAAAGGGGAGCACTCGTGGGAGCCCTAATCTCACTCAACCCTTGCGCCGCTTTTGCACCTTCCTCCCTCTTCATCACTCCCCAAGCTCCTCCATTCTCTCCCACCACTCAAATCCTAACAAATTACCATTGAAGAGACCCCCTCTCCACCTCACCACCACACGTCACCATCCTCGTCACCGCGACCGCGTCTACACTCCGCGCCCGCGCTCCAGCTCCTTCCACCCTCCACGCCGATTGACGCCGCTGTTCACAGTCTCACCTCAAGCCACCGCCGCATACCGCTGACGCCGCCTCCGAGCCCCACGACCGTGCAGCAGCTCGCGGCCGCGTGCCCCGGTTTCCCCGCTAGCTTCCGCAACCGCGTAGCACCCCGCGGCCGCGCACTCTCTGCCCGCGCCCCTTCCACGCGCCATTGCTCGCACGGCCCTCCATTCCGTGCCTATTCTCGACTACACCCTTGCCTTAACTTGTTCCATCATTTACAATGCCGCCACGGACAAAGAACGCGTCTTCTTCTCACCAAGATGGCGATGAGAATCTTCAAGAGCTTTACAGTTGCCCATTTCCAGTGCGTATCCATGCTGAAGGTAACCGCTATCAAGCTTACAATGCATATGAGATTATTTCCCTCCGTTATCTTGATTGGAATTTTCTGAAGTCATTGAAAGTTGATAGTAAAGTGGAGAAATATTTGAAAGTGTTGACTTTGGATAAATTTGCAAAATTGAAGTATGTGGGTTTTAATCCATTGTGCCTTGAGTTTTTGGTCACCTTCAAGCTTGATTCTATGAATTCCAAGATTACTTTTCGTATGTTTGGAGAAGAATTTGAAGTGACATTGGCCAGAATGAAATCATATTTCGGATTTTCGCCAAATGGGCCACGTGATAAGCCAACTGACTTCAACACAGCTGCCGCCTAGCAAGAGCTCACCGGCTTCAATAATTGGGACCCTCAGAGGACACCCACCGGCTTCATAAGGGACCCTGCCCTTGCCATCATGCACAAGTTCCTCGCCTACTCCATTTCGGGGAAAGAACAAGCCAACAAATTCAATGCCACAAAGGTGTATCTTCTTTGGTGCGCCCTTCACAACACCAAGCTCCGTCCGTCTTACTTTATCTGGATCGCCATCCAGTAGATGACTAGACGCACAAAGCAACATCCATCCTTTTGTGCTTTCATCACCGCTCTTGCTGTTAAGCTTGGATTGATTCCAGACAAAGGTCCAATTCCTGAAGGACAGAGCAAGGTTAAAGAGTATATGATCACTGTGGACGAGCTTAAGGGAGCCCAGATAGTCCTTGATGTGAGGAGACTGGTTCCTCACACTGATCGGCCCTCTGTCTCCAAGCTTATGAATGCTCAGCTTGTGGCCCTCAGATGTGCCAGACAAGCCGACTCATCTTCAGCTCCACGTGATGATGATGATGATGATGATGATGATGATGATGATGACGAGCAGGACGAGGAAGAGAATGAAGAAGAGCATGAAGAAGAGCAGCAGGAAGATCAAGACGAAGAAGAGAATGAGCAAGAAGGTCAAGCCCACTACCAGACACCGCCTTATCCCTCGACGATGCCCCAGCATGGGTATCAGATGCCGTAGGCCGATTGGAGGTCCTTCCAGGACCACTTTGACATCACCATGAGGCAGTTCCAGCAGAGCTTCTAGCATAATTATGCCGACTCCATGGGCCACTTTCAGCAGCATTTTGATATGTCCATGGGCCAATTCCAGCAGACCTACAGTAGCACCATAGGGCAATTCCAAAAGCGATGCCTCGATGGGCGAGTTTCACCAAGAGTTGGGATCCCTCTGCCAAGATGTTGGGGATATGAGGCAGGATATCTATGGTCGCCTCGATAGGCATGATGAGAGGATGACGACCCTTGAAGAAAGCTGGAAAAACTGGACGATCTCTTATCCGTACCCGCAGCCTCCTCCACCACCTTATGATCCACCGCAGCAGTGAAGTTATTTTGTGTTTTTCTTGTGTATTTATGTGTCCGTGTGCGTGTTTTCTTATTTTCAGTTCACTCCTTTTGTTGTTCGTTGGTTGTATTTGTCATGTTGTTTTGTAGGAACCAGCATCTGTTGCCGGTCTTCTATACATTGTGATGTGTTTCTCTTCCCTTTTCTCTTATTGCATATTTTTTTTCATACATTGAGGACAATGCATGCTTTAAGTGTGGGGGGGTGAGCTTGTTATGTTTATGTCTTAGTTGTGGATGTTGTTTATGTGAAGTTTTTGTTATAATTTATGGTGTTGAACTATTTTGAATTGGTGTTGATGATTAGTTGTTTTTGCTATATAGGTATGTTGTGATTCTCCCACTTAGTATCTTGTTTTGCCCAATTATCAAATTTGAACAATTTTAGATATGAATCTTCAAGGAATTATTTTCACGTCGATCATGATGAATGAATTGTTTCGTGGTTTCACTCTTGAACATGAATTATCTTTGAATGTGATCTCAATTTGATCATTGGTGTTGAAGGGTCTTGTCCTTGAAAGATTGGGAAGCATGGTTAGCCTTGTTCATGAAAACTTCTCCCCTTAATCATTTATCCCTGTATTTATAATAATATAAAAAAAGAGATAAAGAAAAAAAACAAACAAAAAGGGGCAATAAGGATCTCTACTCCTCTAGTTGATTTATTCAACTAAGAGTATGGGAAACCACATAAGGACACTAGGGATTTTCTCCCTATGGTTTTACCTTGTGAATTTTGATCCACACCCCATTTTTTTGTTTAAATAAATGGGATTGCATTCCAGATTCTACTCCTCTCATGTGTTTGTCAATCCGTTCGTTGTTGCATGATGAGTATGGAAAACCACATTATGAAGCTCGGTTAAGCTCGATGATTAGACCTAATGACCCTTGTCCTATGTTTGCAATCCCTTATGTTGTTATCAGTAGTTTCTTAATAAATGTGGATGTGATTCGTGGGGAAGTAATTGAATTGAATTAGGTCTCACGTGTTTTTCTTAATCTTGAAAGGGCAAGCATCTCACCCGATTGGATCTTGTGCTCACTTTCTTTGATGACGAATGTTTTGTGGGAACCATGAGACTTGTCAATTACATGATCACCTTGCGAATATTTCCTTCTTGCTTCATATTTTTAATTTCTTGTTTGCTTGAGGACAAGCAAAGAGCTAAGTGTAGGGGAGTTGTTTGATGTTTATTTATGTTGTTTTATTGTATGATTTTGCATGTTTTATAAGTAATTCTTGAGTGTCTTTATCTATTTATTTGTCGATTTCGTGTGATTATCTTCACTTGTTGTTCTCATAGTGGAATATGCCAAGTTATGAAAAACTTGAGCTTTTGTCAGCAAGATCTTGATTTTAGGCATTAAGGTGGCGAGGAGCGAAAACGAGACCGGAAGAGATGAGCCCGGAGAAAATTGGCCAGGAACCACGCGGCCGCGTGAGTCGCACGACCGCGCAACACGGACCCGCGGCCGCGCGAGTCCCGCGGCCGCGCAAGGGGGCTCTCGGCAAGGCAACTCTGCGAGAGCTCACCCTTCAGCGGCCGCGCGCACCCCTGCTTCCCGCGAGCGCGCACCGCTCCGCGGGCGCTCGCGTCGTCTCTGTTTCTTCTCGATCACTCTCGTCGCATGCTACTATCAGCTCTTTTCCAATCTTTTGTTCCAGATTTTTCTTTCCTTCAACCTTCCTCATTTTGCATGTGGATTTTTTACTCTTGGCCAACCTAATCTTAGCAATAGGACCATAGGGATTAATTTCCCTAAATCTAGTCTTGGACTTTTGCTCTCCAATCTCCCACCAAATCCCCCCCAAATCTCTCTCAATTAATGTACCCATCTCATCACCTTTCCTCTCTCCTCAACCCATACCTCTCACTATACTCTTCACTCACTCTCTCTCTCTTTCATCTCTCTCTCTCTCTCTCTCTCTCTCTCTCTCTCATATCTCTAATAGATAGTGGGAGATATCAATCATACACCACTCACTCACTTCATCTTCTCCATATTTCTCCCTCTCAATTTTCTCTACACACACACCACCTTCACCACCATCACTCACCATCATTTTCACCACCTTTCACCACCATCGAAGAGAAGATGTGAAAGGAAAGACAAGAGGGAATCAAGCCAAAGAAGAAGAAGAAGAAGAAGAAGAAGAAGAAGAAGAGATGAGAGAAGCCCGACTTCGAGCCATCCACGGAAGCTAGGCTCATTAGGAGGATCACCTTTTGGTATTTTCTTTCTATTTCTTGGATGATTTGTGGGGGTTTGTCCCAAACTATTGAAGGATCTTGAATATTGTTGGAGTTTATGTTATTTCCATTTGATTATGAGATGGCTTCCTTTTATAATATTCATGTTTCTTTGATGATGTTGATGGGATAATTTCTCTATTAGGGAGTAGAGGATTGATTTGGTTTTTAATCTATGCTTGTTATTGTTGGTTGTTGTTGTTGGAATGGTGATTATCATGTGAGAGTAATTGATCACTACTTGAACATTGCTAGGAATTACATGAGACCGGAAGGAGATTCTAAGTCCCGAAATTGATTCCTTCAACGTTAGGTGAATGGGGTTCCTAAGCCTAATATGTTAATCTTGCTCGTTTGGTATAGCTAAAAAGGGCTTAATTGATACACGGTGATAGTAATTGACATTAAGCCTTTTGAGAGGGTCTATTGGATGGGTGATTTTAATATAACAACCTTGAACCGAGCATAGAGATAAACCATTGAGAGAATCTGCGCCCTAATACCTCTATTAATCCATTTTATTCTATCTTGATTCTATCGTTGTCATTTGCATTATCTAGTTTACTTGCACATTTCAATTCTTAGTGTTAAATCATTATCAATCCCATGTTTAGAATGTTTAGGTTTTATTTTCGTCGTTTTAGCATGTTGCATGCCTAGCCTAAAAGATAATTTCTCACATGAAGTCTTCCTAGTGAGATCGACTCAGGTTAGCTCATCGCGTCTACAATTGACCCTGTCCAATTGCGGGTGCGGTCCCAAGTAGTTGTTGTGTTGAGCCTAAACTGGAAATATAAATTCAAATTTCGACCTCAAACACAATTCAAAGAACACAAAGGTTTTGGTTTTTCAAGTTTGAAGACCATGTTTTAGACATTATGATAGGAACATTTCGCTGTCAATCTGATTGAAGATCGAAGAATGTACTTGAGCATGGTCGTGAACATGTTCATGTGTATGAGAGTTTCCAAGAGACTTGTCATGTTGGATTCAAGGAGTTGAAACTGCCTTTTCAAGATGGACATTTCAGAATAGAAGATGCCTTGTTCGAAGATGAAGATCAAGAAGAAAAGAGGCGAGTTCTATTCAAGGAAGGTTTCTAACTAGGAGTTGTCCGATTTAAACAATGAAAGTTTCATTGTCGAGTTTTATCCAAATTAGGACAATCTGATCACATTGTTTAGGCTATGTCTTGTGTTTATAATTAGCATGGGAATCAGACTAGTTAGAGTGCAGGGAGATTTATGAATACACAAGGGCTAGAGAGTCTAAAAGATTTCAAGTTTGAAGCATATAGTATTCAGGTAAACTAGGTTTGATCCTTGTGATCATTGTGTGTCTAGTCTGTGTTTGAAATTCTTTCATTCACACTTTTAAAGGAGTCTCGGAAGAGATTTCCTGTGGGCACTAGAGGGAGTCTAGGTTGTAAGGGGATCTTAAAATTCAGTTCATCGAAAGAGGTTGTAGTGTGTAGGAAAGGGATCGAGTGACGGAAGGCCATTGTTGAATAACCTTTGTAACTGATGCACTATTTATTATGCACTAAACTGCAACTAACACAGGACAATGCAATATAGCAAGCGAATCGAGTATCGTATCCACATGGACTGAATATTTGACAATACTGAGTACTAAGCTAACAACTCTCTATTATCCAGGCTACCAATTTATGGGTTTACTAAAACTAGGCACGAATTTAAATAAATTAAAAGAGAATAAACATAACCAAATAATGCAAATAAATATCTAAGCAAATATTCAAACTCAAACAATTAATGAAATACTAATCCTAGGGAATGCATCACACATGTATCCACTATGATTCAATTTAATCCTAATCTTTCCAAATTTTAATCCGATTAAAGGTGAGGAATCAGAAATATATCTACCTATCTCCGCCAGGTCACAAGGTAGAAGCAGATTAACAAAGAACCTATTACTTTTGTCTCTAGATTAATTTACTAACTCCTGATAGAACCACAGATTTAAATTACCCTACAGATTCCTTAGAACGTGTATCAAATTATTCAATTAATATCACTAATTAATTATCTCCGTCAGGACTCAAATTAACTAGCTAGCATGCATCAATTGTGATCAGTAATTAAGCATGAAATCAAAAGCTCTTGAACAATTGAACACAATAATCAGAAGGGAAAAATAACAAGATTAAATTAAATACATAGCTTCAATCATGCTTTGCAAACCCTAGAATTAATAAAAGACAACTCACGCATAATTAAAACCATAGAAATAATAGAAATAACAATAATCATAAACATAATATAAATGTGCAATAGAATAGAAAAATTGAAATGACGATTCGTTGAATAAAACTTGAATTCTTCTTTCTTGAATGTTCACAGCAAACCTCGAACGTAAAATAAGTTTGGAACTCTAAATAATGAATAAAAGTGTGAGAAAAACATCCAAAGAAGTCCTATTTAAACTAGGTATCGAAAATTCAGGCCGAAAGATGAGTTCGTCGCTCCGTTCTCCTTCGTTTCTCATCCGATTGACCCGATTCAAGTTGCGTTGCGACCCTCTCTTGATCCTCTATCTTTCTAGCAACTTTCCTCCTTGAATTAGATCTTGGATAAATCTCAAATTCAGCTCAATCTTGTACAAAAAATACCAAAACATCAAATAGAACACGAAAACTCAAAACTAGTATAAAAACTCAACAAACACATGCATTAATCTTCGAATATGAACCATACAACTCCTCAAATGCATGTAAAAGCCATGTTTATCAGTAACCTTGCAACGGATTAATGGATTGTTTCTCACGGACTTGTGAAGTCTCCCTGACGTAGATCAATTAATCGAATAGGGTTATCAACCTCGTGCCTTTTACTTGCTTTCAATTTATCTTTCTGACCTTGCATGTTCATTATAATGTACATGCACATGATCATGAACATGTCTGCCCAGTTTATGTAACTTCAGTGGCTACCATTGGCTGAGTTTTGGTATCACATAAACTATCACTCCAGCCTAAAAGCTACCCATTTCCAGGCTTTATATGGGTATCATCGACCCCTACATTCCCTACCATCTTATTTCCTACTGACAATGTTGAGGTGAAAGATTTGCTAAAGCATAGGACGCAATTCGTGGCTGAACTGAAGTCTAACCTTCGGGCAACCCAAAACCGCATGAAGGTATATGCTGATCTAAAAAGAATAGAGTGGAAGTTCGAGATGGGAGATCTAGTTTTTCTAAAGCTTTAGCCATTTCGGCAAATCTCTATAGCCCTCCAATAAAATGTAAATCTTTCTTCAAGGTACTATTAGAGGTGGCAATTTCGACCGAACCCAACGGGCCAGCCTGACCCCACCCGTTTTTCAGGTCAGGTTGGGCCTAAAAAAATTAGGCCCGAAATATTTTCTGCTCAGTCTAAAATTGAGAGTGGACCGAATGGGCCAGGAATCGGGCCATTTAGCCCTAAAACATGAAAATTTACCTTATGCCTGCGGACGGCCCGCCTTTTATGACTAGACACGGCCAGCCGTAGAAAATATAGGCCCGAATGATTTCGAACCGAGCCGGGTCGAGCCCAATTTTTTCTAGTGGCCTATCAAGCCCGAATTGCAACCCCTAGGTACTATGGACCATACTAAATTCTTGAACACATAAGAAAAGTGGCCCATCACCTAAAGTTACCTGATGGGATGGAGGTTCACACTATTTTTCATGTGTCTTTGTTGAAGAAGGTGGTGAGTCTTTCAGTTGTTCCTTCGGCAGACATTCTCATCTATGACAAAGATGGAATTTTTGTCATTGAACCTCGGCAACTGATTGTGGAGAGGGTGGTTCTCCATGGTAAGACGGTGGTGGCGCAAGGTCCACTACACTCTGCCACCAAGTTAAAACCGGTAGGTTTGTCGTTGCTATAATTTTGAGGAGTTGATTAGACAATTCAAAAATGTGTAATATTCAACGAGGGTTGTATTTTAATGTGTTAGACTTTTTTTTGTATTTTATTATGCTAGTTTTAAGTAGTAGAGGTTGTACAATGGGGTTGTATTTTTTTAGAGAGATTTTAAGTAGTAGGAACTATACAATATTGGGGGTTGTATTTCATTTAGTTATTATTTTTAACTATTCATAGGTTATAAGAACAAAAATGTATACAAAATTATATCCATATTTTGACAGAGATGTTATACGAGTCGTACCCAACTCGAGCTCCCTTTTGTTTTCCTATGTTTATCAGTAACCACTAAAACCATCCAACCTTTTTAATATTTAACTCATTTCTCTCTCTTCCACGTCACTATTACTCATTACAACCCAACCACATTTAATTTTGATAGTTTATCAATGACCACTCAACCATCCAACCATAATATTATATATAATTATTTTTTAAATATAATTTTATGAATTATATCAACTTGTTAAAATTAAAATAAAATAATAGCACAAATAAGAAAAAAAACTCATAAAATTACAAGCTAATAAAATTTCAAAATACGACAAACCAAGAACATAAATAACAACAATCGAAATACGAAATGAAAAATACATAATCAAGAACATAAATAACAACAATACGAAATACTCAATTATCATTGCTGAATTTTTACCATATATGCTCAATCAAGTCGTTTTGAAGTGCAACGTGAACTTCTCTATTGTGAATTTGTGACATGTTCGTCATATAAGTAGATCGACTTGCAATTCGTTCGGTGGAAAATTTAAAATTTGGATCAAATGTTCTTCTCCATCTCCATCTTGTCTACTATTCGGTGTAGGTTGAGCTTCCGAAAATTTTGAGGGATCGTGATAGTTTAGGTAGGTGTGTTGTTCATCTTCCACTATCATATTGTGCATGATGATACAAGCAATCATTATTTTTCCAATTATCTCACGATCCCAAATAAGACATGGTCGTTTGATAAAAGCAAAACGAATGTATAGGACGCCAAATGCCCACTCAATATCTTTACGTGCAGCCTCCTGATATTGAGCAAACAACTAGTGTTTTCAAAGTTGTAGAGCATTAATAGATTTGACAAATGATGCCCACCAAGGATATATGTCATCAGTGAGATAATATCTCATATTGAACTTATGGCCATTAACGGTATAACTAACGTTTGGTGCTTGCCCTTCCAAGATATCATTAAAAATGGGAGATTGGTCAAGAACATTGATATCATTTCTCGAACCTGGAGTTCCAAAAAATGCATGTAAAATCCATAAGTCTTGAGATGCAACTGCTTCCAAAACAATTGTTGGTTTGCCACTTCTTCCTGCATATTGCCCTGCCCGCGCGGAAGGGCAGTTTTGCCATTCCCAGTGCATACAATCAATACTACCCATCATACCTAGAAAATCACGATGTTCACCGATTTGCAGAAGATATGCCATGTCTTGTTTATTAGGCTTTCTGAGGTACTCAACACCGAAATTGGAAATTATACCTTGAACGAATTTCACAACCAATTTTTTTATGGTTTGTGCGCTCATTTGTAGGTAATCATCGTGTAAGTCTGTTGTTGTTCCGTAGACCAACACCCTCATAGCTGCAATATATTTCAGTATGGAAAACATACCCAGACGACCAGCAGCATCTCGCCTTTTTGGTATTTTTCATGTTTCCTTTCAATATCCGTTCGAACAACGGATTTTTGCATATGAAATCTTCTTCGAAAAACTTCTGGAGGATTGGATCATCTGAAAAATATTGCTCGAACAAAGTTTCTTGACCTTTTTCACGTTTCCTTTCAGTATACCGTCTTCTTGCTCTAACAATATGGTTTGTAGGTTGAACTGACATAGTTGTAGTGAGAGCGACCACATCTTCAATAATACGGTCAAGTTGGTGATTTTGTTCAGCAACTCTATCTTCCCATTCATCTAATTTGATGAAAAGATGAGCATATTGGAACTTGACGACAGTTTTTCAAAGTGTGTGAGTTTGGTATTTGGATATGAGAATATTTTACAAGAAGTGTGCGTAAGTTTGATTGGATTTCAAGATAGATATATAGGAATAGAAAAATAAGTAATGTGACTTTACAAATACACCAAGAGTTATAAAAAACAATGTACGTGACTACAAAAGCAAAGCAAAAAAATACATAATTTGCATGTATAATCGTCACCACTCTGCAAAGAATCTAACAAAAAGATATGTGCATCTGAAAAGTCACATGCAAAGTTTGCATATATGATCACCATCACTCTGCAAAGAATCTAACAAAAAGACATGTGCATCTGAAAAGTCACATGCAAAGTTTGAATTTGCATGTATAATTGCCAACAATAGTTACGTCAAATAAAAGTGATACAATAAAATACAAAACATATGAATTGAAGTTACAACAACTGAAAGTACAAGAAATAAAAGTACTGCAATACAATATAATACAAAGATAGGAATTGAAATTACAATAACTGAAACTGCAGAAAATAAAAATATAGCAATACAAATTTAACAACAACAAATTATAACATACGATCAATCATGTGGATATGATTTTGCCATCAGACGACGTTTCAAGTTATCTTTTTCAGGAGTTAAGTCACGATTATTCAACAATGTAGTTAAAGTAATTACATCAATCTTTCTTTTGGTCGTCTCAATTTCCTGCTCACGCGTGAGTCTCATTGCACGAAGTTCTGCAGTGAATTCATCTGAAATAGATGAAGATTGAGATGTCGTGGCTTTTCCTTTCCTCTTACCTTTAGCCTTGTCTCTTCCAAAAGGACGACTTAATGGAGTTACCTCGGTTGGATCTGAACTATCTTCGTCGGTTCTCGATCTCTTTGAACTACCTTGGTCTTCGTCTTCGTTGTTGTCGTCTGGATGTTTACGTGAACTTCCACCTTCCAAGATCAGTTCCCACCTTGGTTGTTGACGCATAACTTGTTCAAAAACCTCATGGTGCGTATAATGCTTGAGCCCCGTTCTCAACATCTTTATTTGACATTAAGCTCCTTTTTCGTTTATAAGCTTCCTTGTATGCACCGATCCACTTGGTTACATTTGTGTTGATCCATCTCCAACGATTTCTCTATGACTCCAATGATCTTTCAACTCCCAAATTCAGGTTGTCTGCCCAAACTTTTTCATACATTCTGAAATGCATTGCCACATCTTATCACCTTTTTTATTGTTGCTAGTAATTGGATTCTCACTAACTCTACAATAATAAGACATTAGTATTATGTCTTCTTGATCTGTCCAATTTTGTGGACCAGTTGAAGTGTTTGAGCTTCGGGGGTTTTTCCAACATTTTGGTGACATTCGGAAGTTTCGAATTGTACAAATTCTTCAGAAATTGGAATATTTTCAAGATTTGGATAATAATCTTGAGAGGATGAGAAATTTTGATAGTTTGAGTAAAAATTTTGATTGGGATCCATGAAAAATAGGAGAAAGATGGAGTTTTGAAATTGAAAATTGATACTCAAATGTAGAAATGAGATAATTGTATTGTGTGTATAATTATGCCAATATGGATTCTTTTTATAAAGCTTGAAAAAAGAAAATTTTTGGTGTAATTATTTTTATTTTTCATAAAATGCAAGAAATATTAAAATTTAATCAAAAATATATTAAATAAAATTTAATGGCCAATCAATTATTGCCATGTGGAATTTATTGGGTAAACAATAAAATTTAATTTCTTTTTATTTGGCAATATATTATGTGGCATAGACATTATGGAAGACCATGTTCCATGATCACCAATAAACATGGTCTTATGGAAGGATGTTATACATCACTGAGCTTAGATCCTACTAAAGGAGGGAGGACAACAAATGCGCGCCTCTTTTATTTAAGGAATTTCTGTTTGCACCCTCATATTTACTCTTTGCACCCCAAAAGAAAAAAAAAGTTTTGAAGTTACTTAAATGCCTTTTGTTCAAAAAGAAAAAATTAAGTGTGGTTCGAAAATAAAATTTCGAACTCATCGTGTTTATTTGAAATTTTATTTTCGAACATACATAATTTTTAAAATAAATCACGTTCGAAAATTAATTTTCGAACATGCCATGTTTGTTCGAAAATCAATTTTCGAACAAACATGGCATATTCGAAAAATAATTTCCGAACGGACTCCATGAATTTTTTTTAGGTACTGTTTGAACACAAAACTTCGAACATATCCATTATGCTCGAACATAAGACTTCGAACATATTCAGAATGTTCGAATACATAATTTCGAACGGAACGCGATTTTTTTTTATGCTTTTAATTTTCAGATTTTATGTTTTTTTAAGTATGAACATCATAGTCAATTTTAGGGGTGCAAATAATAAAAAAGAGAATGCATGAAGAAGCTGTGATGCAAAGAGTAAATAAGGATGCAAACAGAAACACAGTTAATTATCAAATGTCAAATGGACACAAAAAAAAAAAATCAAATGTCAAACACAAACACAGTTAATTATCAAATGTTTGGATATCTATCTCGAAAGCATGTTTAGTTGTTGGCCTAAGAACAACAGTAAATTCTAACATACATACATACATACATACCCTAGTATTTCCAACTAATCTTTGCTATTTCCAATCATTACCTTTATCCAATAAAATACTTGGCCAAAATTTTGCGCCCGAAACTTTCATTGTTGAAGAAAAAATAAATAAGATTGTAGATAACCAAAATTTAGGATCCGCAACACTTATCAGCTGCCGGAGGAAGGAACATACATCCCTCCTCCACGTTAGAATTTAGCCATTAAACAGAAATTCCTCTATACACAATAGATATAAACATCAAAACTAAGTAGAGTTAATATTATCTTTCACTGATAAAACAAACTGAAATAAATTACAAATCCCTAAATAACCCAATATCTACTGCATAGCCTTCCAAACATCTACAAACTATATATTTAACGACATTTGAAGCCTACTATCACTAATAATCAACACAAATCTCGTGATTAAATACAGAACAATCCACAACCAAATCGCCCTCCAAATTCCTCCGAAAATCTTGTACAACAATCCCATCCGTAATCTTGAAAATATACGTACGGATGGAAATCAAGACTCCAAGAAATTCGGAACACTGAAAAAGCAAATTAATTACCGATTATTTCCGCACCAAATTCACTTCATTCTAGACGGAGCATACGCCGCAGGGATCTCGTCGCGCCATCTTCGAACGGCTCGTGTTCGTCGCCTTTCTTGTTGTTGAAGAAGGTAGGCAACGGCAGGCATCGCGGCGACGGCGACGTTTCGAACCCGGCTCCGGCGTATATGTCAACCGCCGGTGGCGCCGCCGCTAGCCGGATCTTCTTTGGCAAAATTTCCTCCGAGTCGGATCCGCAGATCGCCGGGGGATCTTCCGCCGATTTCTGGATCGAATCTCTAGGGTTTGCGTCGCCGGTTTTTGAAGCGAGCGAAATCAGCGATTCGCCTCTTCTCAGTAGGGTCACCTGCCCCATGGCGAGGACGCCGCCGCTGATTTCGCCCTTCCGCCGTCGGTCGCCGCCGTAGTTCGATTTCTTCGCCTCCGCCGCGGAAGCGTTGGATCTTCTCTTGTCGTGCTTGGTAGGAGGGGAAGGTCTCCTCTGCTGGTTCCTGTCCAAGGAAAAATTCGCCACGCCTCCGTTTGCCGGGAAATTTCTCCGGCGATGATACGACGTCGTGTGGACGCGGAATCTGTTGACCAACACATCTTGCGGCCGTAGAACCTCCGTTGCCATTATTTTTCGCTTAGAAAACGACGTAAAATTAAACAGAATCTATATTCTTGAATGAAATTCGAAAATCTTCGAACAAAAGGGGGAATTCAGAGAAATATTAATTGACAAAGGATGGAACCCAGAAAAAGAAATTAGGGTTTGTCGAAATATTGAGAGATCTGCAGCTCGTTCCTCGATCGCGAGGAGACCTCTCGTTTTTCCTATAAATTCCCTCTTGCGCAAGTTGCTTTGTGTGGAAAATTGGATAAGCATTGACCGCTATATGTAAGGAACTAGAAAGAGAAAGTTTTGGGGGGAGAGAGAGAGAGATGCCGAACTGCACTTTCGTCCTGAAACTTATCAAAATATCACTTTTGCGCCCTGTAATTTAACTGCCATGGTATGATGGTATATAAGATTATTATGGTAATATAATAGAAAGTGTCTATAAAAAAATTAAGAGTAATTATTTCAATTTTTTTACTATAAATAGCACCTATTTTGTTTGAGGTCGTCACATGCTGAATTTTTAAATATTATTTATTTATATTATTTATATACTAATAATATGTTGCATGATAACGATATGATTCCAATTCTTTTATACTTTGTAAGGACATCATGGTAAATTATGTGGTTGGATATTTACATTTTGCAAAGTATGGTGATGAATGCGATAAAAATCGCAACTGATGGTACTGATCCGCAATTTCTGTGGAAGTCGGTCTACTTCGTTTGAGATTGGGACTGGGGACGCGTAATAACTAATAATCGCATAAGAATAAAATAATTTTTTTAGAGAGAGAACCTTTTTTTAAAAAAAATCATAGAGAGAGCTTTTTCAAAGGAAGGAAATAAGAAATCTACAAATTATAATTATAAAAGGAAAATGGGCAAGTCTTCTGGCGGTTTGACTGGACGTGGTCGTGGATATGGGGCCCGCCAATAGTTGATTCCTCTCATATTCAACGTTAGGTTGATCTAACGCCGTCTGTTCGTCCGTCACTTCTTCATCACATCTTATTTCTACTAGACTATTACCACGTTAAAATTAAAAAGAAAAAATAGAACTCCTTTAGGTTACGCATTATATGTTTTCCCCCTAAAAAGTAAAGCTTTATCTATTCATGCAAATTCAATTCCAATGTGATATTGAAAAATAAATTGAAGTTGAAATCTTAATTTTTGAAACATATTAAATTTTATTTATGATAATTGATAAGTGTGTTATCAATAATAGAAGGGATGTTTCTAACATGGAATTAGGGAAATTGGATCACCTGTTGTAAATCATGTTGCATTCTCTGTTGCAACTTTTAATATTTTTTTTAAAAAAAATAATTTTTTTTTATTTTTTAATTTATTATGATTTATTTTAATTTAAATTTTCTATTTATGGTTCATCCATCCCCAATTAGGGTATATTAAAAAAATTAAAAAAAATTAATTATGCAACACCAAATGTAATACAAAATGCAACAGAGGATGTGCTTTGGAATTAGGTGGTTCTACTATTTGAGCTAGAGTATGAGTTATCATATTGACATAAATTTCTTATTATGCAACAATGGACGATTGAAATTTTTGCAATCATTATTCTTAAATAATACTCTCATTTTACTTATAATGTCTAAAATATAGGTTTTCTAGTGAGATTAAATAGATTGTAATCGTGAATCTGCTTGTACCAACCTTGCAATTATCTTCCAAACTTTTATTCTTTTTTTAGGAAAAATTATTATTAGTATTTTGTTTTCTATTGTCTTTCGTAAAATTCAAAGGGGAAAAAATTTATCTAGACAATGGTACCAATCTTGCAATTATCTTCCAAACTTTTGTGATATGATAACGATGTAGTTGTGTTTTGTTATCGTTATGCATTTTTTTTACTATCATTATGCCCATTTTTATTATCGTTATGCCTTAATTTATGTCTTAATAATTATGCCTTAATCGTTATGCCATACTTATCGTTATGCGTTATTTATGCCTTAACGAACGTTATGCCTTAATCGTTATGCCTTAATTATGACTTACTCGTTATGTCATACTTTATCGTTATGTCTTAATTATAATTGTAACCCTTTTCATTATGCCTTAAGTTAAATTATATTATATTTAATATAATCATTACATACAAGTCCAAACGTTATGTGTTATTTTATCGTTATGCCTTAATTATAATTTAAGCCTTGTCATTATGCCTCACATTTGCCTTTTTGTTATGCCTTAATTAAATTAAAGTAGCAATTAACCTTAATATAATGATAAATTACACCATTTATTGTTAAAAAAATTATAAATGAACCGAATTCAATTACAATAGTTTTATTTTAATATAATTCATTCTAGCTAATTAAAAACATTTAATAATAATATTAGTATAAAATTAGAATAATAATTGACAGTTTCGTAGCTTAAAATTTAAAATTAACATAATAATAATAATTAATAATTATCTAATTTTCTATTATAAATTTTAGATTGAGTGGATTAGATGCCCTCTACAGAGACTGAAGCCGAATGTGGTGACGTATGTGAAGATGGAGTTACTTGAGAAAATTAGAGAGGTGTTAGATCATTTTGGTGGTGAGGGTAGATCTGGATGCTTCGGATATTTTCTAGATTTTAGGGGGTAGTATAGCACGCAAGGCGTTGCATGCCTTGATCTGTCATGGGGTGCGCGCAAAGGATCCTATATGTGAGGGTAGTGAGTGTTGGTTCTATCTCAATGGGTCCATGCTATGCTTTAGGCCCTCTGAGTATGCATTGGTGTCAGGCTTACGGTTTGGTACATCGAGTTTCGATCCGAATGTGGCCTATCTCATTCCGTCCAGAGGCGTCTATTATCGATTATTTAAGGGAAAGAAGACGACTGTGGGATAGATGTATGATAAGTTCAAGGATAGGAGGCTAGCCAATCACCCTCCAGATTACATGAAGATTTCAAACATCTTGTTCGTATATCGGATCTTATTTTACCTTGACTCAAAACGGGCCATCGATAGCTGGGTGTGGGCCCTGGTGGAAGATGTTGACGCTTGAAATTCTTTTCCATGGGGGGCCTATACATTTCAGATGCTGATGCACTTTATCAGCCTCATCCCCAGAGTGTGACGGGCTATGGGCGGAGAGCGGGATGGAGCATATCATTTGTATGGCCCTGTCTGGACACTTCAGGTAATTAGTTTAATTTATCATTATAAATTATTTAAATTTATATTTTAGCTACTTGAGATTATACTTAGAAGATATTATAATATTTTTTACAGACATGGGCCTGTGAGGTTTTACCCGGACTTGGACATCAGTTGGGCGTTGGCACGCCGTCGTTTAGCGTGCAGAATCACACTTGTGGGCAAAACCCGACAGATGCTTTAATTTTCCCTCAGAGGCTAGTATAGTGCCTGAAGGCTGATATCGTCCCACGGGGAGTAATTAACCGATCTATCTTTTCAGTAACTTTTGAGAATTTATATGGATTACTGTCACTAATCCTTCCTTGCACACTTCAAACTAAATAAACGATTAAATAACAAAGACGGAAATAAATATAAAATAAATGTTCAAGTTAAATATGAATTCAGTTTGTGGTAGATTCATGCAATCCCAAGCACAAACACATAGATACCTCGATAAGAATGTTTGGTTATAGGGAGCAGGTACGGTCACCTTAGATCCCACCCTAATTTTTTTTTACTGTGTACGCTAAGAGTGATACGGTTGGCGACTCTTAGTCCCTAACTATCTAAGACCCAACGAAGAGAGTCATGCAGAGGGTTTGCAAGGATAGCAGCATTGAAACGGAGGAACCCAACGCTGGTATATGGGACCCCTTTGGCGTTGTGCCCATATCCACCTATACTCCAATCTCCAGACTTCATCATCTCTAGGCTTCGTCACCTGTTTTATCACTTAGTGGTTCATCAGGGTTCGGTCGCCCTTACTTCCACCCTGACTTACAATAACAATGGTTTAACTATGAGTGGCCAGCCACATAGCATCACCATTGCCATGTCATCATTCTTCTTAGAGATTGAAGTTGGGAATAAACTCGATATAAATTAAGCCCGATTAGCCTCATGCATACGCATCACCTTTATCCTTCAACACATTCAACTTTGAACACTGGATACTAAGCCAGATAATATATTAATAAATAAATCAAAAACAAGTCATGATAAAAGAAAAACAAACTAGATTAAAATCTGGAACCAACTCCAGATTTGGGCAAAGTAGGTACATGCATCAGTCGAGGGCAAATCGCCCCCGATTGTGCAGAATTTCCAGAACACTTAAATACAGAAATAAACTATAGTTTGTGATTCTAAAGGGTGTGTTTATGGTTGTCCTTGTTGTCCACGAAAATGAAAGCTAATTAGTATTTATAGTTGTTTGAAAAGTCATAATTCGGCCCAGCCCAGCCCATGTAGAGGCATGAAGTTATTTAGAGAGATCCACTTCAACCATGTTCCCTAAATTATAGGGATGAGCTGCTCCATCTCTTCTCTTCTTTAATTCTCTTCTCTCTCCTCTAGCTGACTTCCCAAAGTTTTGGAACTACTGTGTACGTGGGCCAACGTCAGTTGAAAAGGATTAGCTACTGAACTTTCGTGCAAAATCCACAATAGACTGTCAAAGCTTCAGCGATTGATCCTTTTTATGCCTTTAATCAAGTTAGCACTTCATTATACCCATAATGGATCAAAATGTTGCTCCTTTCTCCCCTGTTACACTTTGTCTCAAACTAGACTCTAGACACAACTGAAAGTACTAAAAAATGAGAAAAAAGACAAGCTAAAAAGATGCAAAATTAAGTCTTGTTGGTCCTGAGATGAGTCAGAATCAGTTTAGAGGGGGGGTGAAGAAACTGATCTAAATTCTTAACAAATATGCGGAATAGACTGGGGCCTTGACTCGCGAAGTTATTTGTGCTCTTAGACGATCAGTTGAGATAATCAGCTAGCTCGAAGTGCTGTGTGTGTACTTGGAGTGTGCAGTTTAAAATATGCAACTGAAAACTGAAAACTAAACAGAGTACACAGACAATTTTATAGAGGTTCAGAGCTAAACTTCTACGTCCTTTTTTTCTTCCGCAGAAAGGCAATTCACTATGCAAGTGTAAAGTTCATTTATTACAGTTACACAGTGAAGACGGGTGTTGGACCTGGCTGTCAGTGACTTTACGAGTCACGGATTCCTTTTCAACTGTTGCAGTCCTGGAAACGACGATCCAATGAAAGTAGCCTCCTCAGCCGGTATCAGGTCGACAACTCACACTTACCAATCCCAACTGCTCGGGTCTTTACAAGGTTTTAGATCTCTTCCGATCTTCAAGAAGACAGTCTTGAAACTGGTATCAACTGATGTGCTCCTTTGCACGTCTGCGGCTTGAGCTGGGTAGTTGATCATTGTAGAGCGGAACTGAGACAATGGCTCTGGCTGGATTTCTTCAACAGCTAGCTTGATGAGCAGTTTGGCTCCTTCTCTTCAGTTGGACTTTTGTTTTTGTTGAATTTAAGCATGAGGCTTTAGAGCTTTGGCGAACGTCTTCGCTGAAAGTCTCAGTAGTAATTCTTAGCAAAAAGTCTGAGCAAAAATTATTTTACCAAAAGTCACGGCCATCTTCTGGGTTGCTCATCCTTTATAGATAAATGGCTGGTAACCGTTGTTGATCACTGTGTGATCATAAATGATAAAGCTGTTGAGGGGCCTTTCATTTAAAGAGTCGTTGAGTAGCCTTTGTTCCTCTGACATGCTTTTGTTCCAAGATCTCGGTTGCATTAACTTCAAGATCTTATTGTTGGCTTATCTAAAATTTTAATTTCAGTTATGACTTTTGTCTTGATCTTCAATTCTGGGCTTCTGCTGGCATTTGGAATCTTCAGTTCCTTGTCTATCAGTTCTGCGCATCCTTGGCAAATTTGCAAGCTCCAGTTAAGATCGTCTTCAGCTAGCAATTCTAGACTCTGGCTTGATGCTTTCTGAGCTCCAGTTTGATTTGCTTTAGCTGGCAGTTTTGAACCAGTGTTCTTCAGTTGGCATTTTGGACTGGTGTCCCTTCAGCTGGAACTTCTGAACTGATCTTCAGTTCAGATGCTAGCGCTTCTTCAATTGGACTTCTGAACTGATGCATCTTCAGCTGGTATCCTTCGAACTCATACTTCTTCAGCTGGAACTTCTTGAGCTAGCATATCCTCAGCTCGTACCTTGGATTGGTACATTCTTTAGCTGGAATCCTCTTGAGCCGGCATGTCTTTCAGCTCGAACTGGTGTATTCTTCAGCTGGTAATCTCTATCAGCTGGAACTTTCTTCAGCTGGAACTTTTCTTCAGCTGGAATTGGGCACTTCTGAACTGATGCCTTGAACTAGTATTTTTCTTTAGTTCATAACTGTAGACTGATGCCAATTGGTACTTCGAACTTGATGGTACCTGCATCTTTCAGTTTACTTGACTTGCTAACTGATCTAGCAAGCAAGCTACAATTTTTTCTTCTCAAACAGCTCTTGAGGCTGGATTTTTCTTTTCTTTTCTTTTCTTTTTCTTTTCTTTTCTCTCTCTCTCTCTTTTCTTTTCTTTTTCTCTTTTCTTTTCTCTCTTTTCTTTTCTTTTCTCACTTGGATCGATCATTTTCAGGCTTTGATAGCTCAATTTTTTGATATGATCATCATTGGTTTTATGCTTGATTTCTTTTCAGTTTTTCAAGGCTCTTTGCATATTTTGACATATTTTGACATCTCATCAAAACCCCAGTCAGGAAAACCCTTGATAATTTTTCATAACAAGTCTGTATCATACCCACACACTTGGACCATACTCGTCCTCAAGTATGACTGTAATTCAGAACTCAAAAAGACAAATTACAGACTCAATTAAAAGAAAAAGACTCAACTACCATGCAAGCAACAGTCTGATAATGGGCATAACAAGGTCTATACGTGATAACAGTGTTTGGAATTAAAAATGCACATGGTCACAATAGATAAATGACAAGTAGGGTTCACTTGCTCACTTTCTCTCTGTGTATGTGTAGGGACGTGTTTACGTTCAGAATTCCATTAACCACAATAGACCATAGTGTTTGCATAAGACCTAAGTTAAATAACCACATTAATCAACAAACATGCTCATCAAAAGGTCTTAGGTTCAGGTTGTAATGGGGCATACGGTGCAAAGGTAGGAAGAATTTGGACGTAACTTCAGATAAACAAATATGGGCATATTCAGGACTGGCACCCGTTGTGCTCCCATTCAAGCAGAAAAATATGCATAGCATATATTATCAATATCAGGCAGAGGATATATTTTTCTGATTTTTCTAGCAGATAAGACATAACATAAAATTTTTCTCTTCTTTTCTTTTGTCTTAAACCTTTTCTGCTGATCTTTCTGTTTCTTTTTTTATTTAGGCGGGGTAACAAATTTGCCCTTTTTCAGGTCATGCTCATCTTGTAGCCTTAATCATGCTGTCATTCTCGAGCTACACATAGATTTTTGACCCACATCAGATTATTCTTTTAAGAGAGATTTAAACACAAGGGCTAGAAAATAATTTAAACAGGCTCAATCATGGCAACAAATGAAAGTATTTTTATACAGTCGCGGCTAAGAGAGAAAGAAAAATGTCTCAATCATCTAAGCATGCTTGCAATCATTGGTCAGTTTCACAGAGGATAAAGGCAAACACAGGTCTAATTATGATTACATAATCTTAATCTCACAGAAGAAAACATAGCATATGAAATGCAGTCTCAAAACTCGCATGGTTTTCCTTATCCTTATCAATCATTCTCATATGCAGGTTTAATTCCAAAAACCAATCATTCAATCAGACCCTAATTTACCCATAAACAGTACCAACTAGCATGCTTATGATACAACACATACAAGGGAAATTCACCCACACACTTGCTTGACAGTGTGCCTTTGAGGGCACAATCAGTGTGTAATAATATTTGCCCGCAACCAAAGAAACAAGAAAAGAAACAAAAAAGACCAACATAAATTTACAGACTATACATGACTCAAATGACTAAAAATCCTAGACCACTACAAAAAAGGGATAAAGTGTTCAGGGGGAGGACAGGTACTTTAACCCGTAATTGTCTAGCAGCTTCCTTAGGGCTTTCTCCATTCGGTCAATCTTCTTGCTTAGCTCCTGTAAGCCCTCAGTGGGGATATTGTCTTCTTTGGGGGCTTCGTCAGTCCTATCAAAAGCAGAAGTGCTCGGATTTGACTCCAGTAAAAGATTAGCTCTAACCGCCTTTTCTCCTACACATTTAGCTTTTTCTCAATTTTAACTTTTCTCTATGTGCCCATATCGATGAGATTTCCTTAATGTGGCCTTGTGTGGTTTATCAACAACAACAAATACTTAAAATAAAATTGAAATAAAAATAGTAAAATACCGGGTTGTCTCCCGACCAGTGTTGTTGTTTTAAGTCGTTAGCTCGACTTCTCCAGCTCTCAACAGTACATGGGCTCAGCAAGATCAATCATGTCGACAACCTTCACCTCCATGTGCTCATAATAAGGTTTCAGTCTCTGTTCTGAGGTTTTTGGTGGTGAATCACGGATTATGGTCGCTTTCAGGTCTCTCTTTACTTGTGCCCTCATTCGCCGTACAGTCTTCTCTATATCTGGACCATAGACTAGATTCCCTGCGCGGTTAGTACATACCATAAACAAAGCTAAAATGAGAAAGAAAAAGATAGAAAAGTGCGCTTTCACTCCCCGGCAACGGCGCCAAATTCTGGCACGTCGTCATTTAGCGTGCAGAACACACCTGTGGGCAAAACCTGACAGATGCTTTAATTTGCCCTCAGAGGCTAGTATAGTGCCCGAAGGCTGATATCGTCTCACAGGGAGTGATTAACCTTTCTATCTTTTCAGTAACTTTTGGGAATTTATATGGAATACTGTTACTAATCCTTCCATGCACACTTCAAACTAAACAAATGATTAAATAACAAAGATGAAAATACATATAAAATAAATGTTCAAGTTAAATATGAATTCAGTTTATAGTAGATTCATGCAATCCCGAGCACAAACACATAGATACCTCGATAAGACCATTTGATTATAAGGAGCAGGTACGGTCACCTTACACCCCCCCAATTCCTTCTTACTGTGTATGCTAAGAGCAATACAGTCGGCGACTCTTAGTCCCTAACTATCTAAGACCCAACGAAGAGAGTCATGCAGAGGATTTGCAAAGATAGCAGCATTGAAACGGAGGAACCCAACACTGGTATATGGGACCCTTTTGGCATTGTGCCCATATCCACCTATACTCTAATCTCCAGGCTTCGTCATCTCAAGCTTCGTCACCTGTTTTATCACTTAGTGGCTCATTAGGGTTTGGTTGCCCTTACTTCTACCCTGACTTACAATAATAATAGTTTAACTATGAGTGGCCAGCCATATAGCCTCGCCATTGCCATGTCATCATTCTTTTCAGATTAAAGTTGGGAATCAACTCGAGATAAATTAAGCCTGATTAGCCTCATGACTTATAATAACAAAGGTCTCCAAGAAGAAGTTACTTACTGATGTGGCTTGTCGTGTGGTCCTGAGGACATGTGCTGGGACGTCTGATGTCGTGGGCCCATCACGACCGTGTAGGAGTTCTCGGACTACACAGTAGGCTCCACAGACGACACATCAGTTGATTGATGAGCCAGATGAAGGAGTTCGACCCTCAGAGTAGGGAGCGGGTGAGAGGGCCTCGGATGAGGATCATTTGTCGGATCCCAGAGTGAGCCCTCCTCGAGCATCTCGAACTAAGCACCTGAGGAAGACTCAGGAGGAGAGCAGTGGAGAGTCCGACATGCCCGGGTGACATCCAGGGGAGTCATCTGATAGCTAGTTTGATCGTTTTACTTGTGCCATTGCTGGAGTTGTAGAAGAGCACGTGATGCATCGTGTGAGCCAGATGCTCGGTGTATTTTCTACACGGATAGAGAACAATATTGTAGCTCGGCTACGTAGATTGCCCACACCGCTGCCCAGACAGGCCACACCCCCTAGATTGCCCACACTGCCACCCAGACGGTCCACTCTGCATCCCAGACAGGTCACGCTCCCTAGATCGCCCACTTCGTCCCCTAGAAGAACTACCCTCCCTCCGCCTCCCAGACAGTCGATGCCCCTCTCTATAAGAGGGGCCACTCCGTCGCCCAGACAGGCCACGCCCCCCTATGAGAGAGGGCAGAGCTAGAAGGAGGCCAGGTTGATCATCTGTTGGTCCTTCATCTTCCAGTCATTCATCTATAGGTCCCATTGACTTACTAGAGCAGCAGGATCAAGAGAGGATTGCGGCTGGCTATAGAGCCTTCAGAGAGATTGGATATGAGTCTAATATGCTCGTTCTGGTGAATAATAGATTGTTATTCCAGTCATTTTTTGATCGTATGGAGGCTTATAGGTAGGAGATCGATGTAGACATTGAGCATTTCTTACTTAAAGTATGTCGATGAATACACAGACAACAGAGAAACGACATTGTAGTCTGCCCTACCACTTTATTTATAAGTTAAAACTTCTGTTATTCTATTAAATTATCTTGTGTGTCATTTTAATTGATATATTAATACGTTTTTTGTAGATGGTGCTGCAAGGAGCATGGGCACTCCTTCATCCCAGGTATATTGAGTGTCAGGATCAGTATAGAAATGTCAGATATTTGTACTGGGATCCTCCTTGTGGCATTGTGGATATAATTAATGGTAACAGTGGCATCTTCGAGAGGTCATGGTTGAGAGCTGAGCATGTAAGTGATCTTCAAGTGCACATATCATTTTATTTTTTAGGATTTGTGTTTGTCTATCTTCTAAATGTTATCGTATTCGCAGGTGATCACGATATGTAATGTTGGAGGTTCTCATTGGGTCACTGTCCGTATACGCTTATGGACTTGGACTGTTTAGTTGTATGACTCATTATTATTCCAGATGGATGACCCGAAGAATAGAGAGATTTTTTAGAAGCATAATCGAGAGTTGACACCACTCTTTCGTCTACTGCCACGTGTCATGACAATGGCTAGTTATCGGAGTGGTCGGAGTAGGCTAGAGAGCTATTGCTATGCACTGAAGCTAAACAAGTCTGTTCAAGATCAGTTTGTGAAGTTTGAGGGTGTCAGTTGTGGCGTTTATGCTATGATGTATGTGGATCGATTGCTCATCGGATCCTCTAACACTGATGACACCGAGGATGATATTCGAGCTTATCATTCTTCTGTAGGACAAAGGATCTATGGGTTGAGCTTTTCTTGCTGATCCCAATTTCGTGGTTCATGATGATATTCATATATGTATTGTATTTGACATTTATCGTTTGTTCTATTGATATATGTTTGTGGACACATTATTTTAAACTAAACAAAGTAGACACCATCAATCAATGTTGAGATACAACACATGATTTAAAACTAAACAAAGTAAAGTCGAGATAACATAAAAATAGACATCAACAATCAATGTCAGTAGCTAATCTAGTCAGACACCTGGGACGGGTATGAGTCGCCTCACCACAAACACTATATTTCTTAGGAACTCTTCTACGTGTAGTCTCCATAGGCACGTCATCGGGAGGTGCATTTAAGTCTACACCACCAATGGGCATCTGGGTTGTGCACACACGTCTGTTGTGAACCGGTCCATGATATCTAGTGCAAACCTGTCTTCATGAACTAGATGATGTCTCAACACCTCCCCGAGCTCTTGACATCTGAGGATGATTAGTCTATTGTTTTTTTATCACTGGGGTGAGTATAGATGGTGAACCATAAGGTGGCAAAATCCACTCTTCTGAACGGGGTAAGTCCATGATAACTCTTCATCTTGTAGTATCTATCTACAAAATCATATGTGTGTCCACCGAAATATCTATGTGTGCACAAGAATTATAGTTAAAAACCATGAAAGTTAAACAATGTGAGCAAATGGATTCTTAACTAAAAAAGTTGCATACCTAATCATTGATGCAGCGTGGCTACATGGGATCAAATCCAACTTGTACTCACGACAATCGCAGGTCCGATGCTGAAGCTCAACCATAAACGTCTCATTGCCAACCTCAATTTTCCACAGGTGTGCTAATGTCGTGCATTGAACGGCTAAACATCGTCCATGCTCAACATTCTTGGATAACTTGTTTACAGCTTCCTAAGTCAACACGTGATCCCAAATTTACACGCAGCCTGTCGCTCAACAAACCATTCTTCCACAACACTTATGAACACCTCAAGCATTGAGCAAAAAGACAATCTTATAGCCCACAGTAGACAAGCATTGAGTGACTCAGTCACATTAGATGTCATGAAACTGAAACACCATACAAGACACTGCGATCGGGACCAATACTACAAAGCTTCAGGTATGCTGGCATGTTCACCAATTCCAATGCTGACATATGCCTCTAGAATACGTCTGTCCGATAGGTATATGCATCTTCCTTAAACAGAGCAATCACATGAGCACCACACTTCACCATTTTATTCTGTAAATGATAATAGCACAATCTTTGTGCCGCTCTTGGAAAAACTACCGCTACAGCATTTTTAATGCTCTGGTACTGATCTGACATGATGAGTAGGTCTTCAGTCTCCCTCAAAGCGATATCCAATCAACTCAGGAACCAATTCCAAGATTCATCATTCTCGATCGGATCGAGACCAACTGTAATAGGTAATATTTGTTCATCGTCGTCCTTTGTCGCAGTAACAAACAGAATTCCTTTGTTCTTCCCCTTCAAGTGTGTCCCATCAATCATGACCACTGGTCGTGAACCCTCTTGAAAAACACTGATGCACTGTCCGAGTGCCAGAAACGTATACTTGAACTGATCTTTAGAGATCGTCTGAAATTTATACAATGTCCCGGGATTCCGCAGTTGTAACATATATAGAAATGTAGGTAATTGAGCATATGACTTATTATAATCTCCATAAATCATCTCAATAGCAATGTTTCTTGAGCGCAAAGTGAAATTGTAATTGATCTGAATCATGTACTCACGTAAAAGCTTGGACATCATATATTTGGGCTTCAGAACAACCCCCTCATCCACCAGTTTGCGTGCAAAATACTTTGCAATGACCCGTGCAGGCACCTGGCATGGAGCAATTTGGTTCATATCCGTGTGGCAAGTGTGAGTATCGTTGAACTTGTAGATTATCCAAACAATTCCATTAACATCAGCACACAACCTGAACGGGTAATCACCTCCATGCTTGTATATATAGCTCCTTGTTTGATCAATACACGGCATACTCAACTCGATTCTGCGTGTGATATAGTCCCACAGTTGGGGCCAAATCATCATTGGTATGAAAAATAGCACCCTTGTAAAGTGTATCCGTATGTGCTGCTGAAGGCTCATCCCATGTCAGTGAGCCTTCAATGTCAAGATTGGCAAGTGGAACAACCCAATTGCTCAACGCCCTCTTAGATACATCCTCAGCCCTAGTATTCGATAATGTTGTTCCCCCTGTCATGCCTATCAATCACCCTATATCCCTTGTAGAACGAATCCAGCCACAAAACTCCGTGAACACTGATTCGAGCAATGTCGATCTGTCGTTCTCCTCTTCTTCTTCATCAGTAGATGGAATCTCTTCTTCTTCTTCTTCATGCGGGAATGCATCGTCATCAATATTGTTATCTGGAGTCTCATAGTAGTGTGTGTCGTCATGAAAATCATCTCTAACCGGATCTCTTTCTTCTGGGACGATGTGAGGGATGACCCTGAAACTGCTGCAGCCTCTCTAAATAACATATACAACTATCTTTGAGCTTTGTTCGTGGAGTAGGTCAAGCAAATTTGCATCATCTTTCAATAAAGTCGTGATCTGTCTACCATTGTTGGTGCTCATCATATAAGATACTCAACAGATATGGGATCAGTCTGCAATAGATCATGGATCTCTCTGAGCAGTGAGCTAAAACACAACTTCTCTGATGAAATGACGATAAGCTGCTTATCACTGTCTACATATTTAGCTCTCTCTCATTGGCCACTATGTCCTACAATAATACAATGTCTAAACATCTGCATAACGATATTATATAAAAAATTTAAATCAATTAGCCTTTTAAAAATAAAGCATAACAATATTAAATCAGAATGAAGGTATAGTTTGCTGCAAAAGGTTTTTTTCTTTTAGATCATCAAATGGCTACTTACTCTCAGCTGTCAAGATAGGTCCTACCTGTTCGAGTCGTAAGAGAAAAGGAGCTTTAGCTTGGCTCTGTAGATTTCTAAGAAGCCGGTGTTAGGGACTTTCCAGTTTCAGCCTAGTAGGGGAACTCCTTTTTTTAAGCATAATGATATTATGCATAACAATATTATAAAATATCACTAGACATTATCGTTTTGTATTTATTTTGATTATTGTCATGCTTGTTTTTAAGCATAATAATATTATACATATCGATATTATAAACTATCATTAGGTGTTATCATTATGCTTATTTTTAATTATCGTTATGGCTTATATTTAATCGTTAGAAATAATATACACTAAATAGAAGCCATAACGATAATTAAAAATAAGCATAACGATAATTGAAAATAAGAATACGAAACAATATACATTAATGTTATGCCTTATATTTAATTGTTATCAACATTATACACCAACGTTATGTCTTATATTTAATCGTTATCAACATTATACACTAACGTTATGCCTTATCATTTGAGCTATCATTATGCTGATTTTAAGCTATCGTTATGTCTTAACGTTATACCTTATCATTTAAGTTATCGTTATGCCTTATATGCAAAAATACTTATCGTTATTCATTTATTTATGTTATCATTATAAATTTCATTATCGCTACGCCTCTTATCATTATGCATTTTATCGTTATGTCTTGTTTGTAAATATCATTATACTTTATCGTTATACCTTTTATATAATTATCATAATGCAATATAGCTTAATCGTTATACTTAGTATTTAATTTATCATTATATCTTCTATTTAATGTTATCGTTATGCTTTCTATTAATTGTTATCATTATGCGTAGAATTTTCATTATAACCTAATGTTAAATAAACAAAATCTAGAAACCATAACACTAGTGCATAACTTTGGATAAATAAAACCTAGAACAATTTTCTAAATTGACAGCGTAACAAAATAACAAAACTTATCAATTATGGGTACAAAAAAATTGAAACGTACTTTTCAAATTTTTGGAATTTTCAGCGCAATTTCACGATGTTATTTTGTTGATGAAGAAGGTGTTGTTTTCTTCTGGGTTCTGGATCAAACTCTCAATATATTTATTAATTTTTTTTTTTTGGAATTCAACGTTTTTCCTTCATCAAACTCTCAAACTATTTTTTTCTTTTTGGGTGTGGTATGAATTGGTGTATTGGTGTAGTGTGTGTGTGTGTGTGTGTGTGTGTGTGTGTGTGTGTGTGTGTGTGTGTGTGTACACATTATACAATCTCTCTTACACAAAATTAAATGCAATAAATTTCATTTAATTTGGGCCAACTAATACCTAACTATCGAGATATATATTTATACATTTTACCTACCTAATTTTGACAAAAAAAAGAAAGAAAGCAAAATGCATAAAATTTCATTTAATGTTGGCCAACTAATATCTATCTACATATTTAGGCAAAAAAAAAGTCATTAACTATAATATTAATCGTTGTGGTTTAGACAAAAAAGAAAATATCGTTATGCATTAGATTCACTTTTATTGGAATCGTTATGCATTTATTATATTGTTAACAAATGATAATCGTTATGCATTTATTAATTAAAAATAAAGCATAACGATAGAGGAAACACTAATCAAAGCATGCTATCGTTATGCTTATTTTTCCGCTATCATTATACTTATTTTTTATATTATAATATTATCATTATGATTATTTTCAATTTTTAAGTTATCGTTGTGCACTAATAATGTTGTACAGTTTTACATTATCATTATTATCATAACATTAATTTCAAAATATTAATCGTTATACAATTTTTAAGTTTCGGCCCCTTTTTAATACTAAATTACATGAAATCTGGATTTTATATGTTAGATGTGTGTGCATTTATTGGGTAGTTATTAAAAAATATAAAGAGTACACTTACATAATGATTGGAGTGTGAGGACAAGTGTATCATAAGGGTATTTAAGACATTTACACCCCAAATTACTTAAATAATTCCCTATTCTTATATCTTGTTTTTATTTCTCAATCACTATTTTGTTTTGCCTGTATTTAATTATTTATACATTTACACAAATTCAAATATTATATTATATCGCCATGATAAATTATCCAATACATTTTGTACAACTTCTAGAGTTCCTTTTTGTTCCTTTTTCCCAAAAAAAACGCATTTTGGCATTTTGGTTCTCTGACTTCTCTCAACTTAAGAAGTCGCATTTACACATCGAAATGCGCACCGAAGAGAACTGGTTGTATTGTCCGAAGCTTATTTCTCTTCGTTCTCCACTGATCGACGCGAAGCAGTTGAGTTCTCCGATTTCAGGTGTTTCTTCGTATTTATTTTTTGGATTATTTCTTTTAGTAGGGCTTTTGGTTTAGAGTTCTAAATTGTCGAAAATTTAATTTGATGGGAAAAAGCAGAGGGGCTTTTGTTTTCCTTTATTATTGGTCTGTTTTATTGCCTCGGCAAGTTTCAAGACTCGGTTTTCAAATCTGGATGTGCTTTTTTTTTGCTAAAAAATAAAATAAAAAATATCATGTTCAAATTCACGGGCAAAAAATCCACAGTTTTCTGCATCACGCGAGATTGTTAACTGATAATTCAGGTTCTATTCTGTGTGATAATCTTCGTACATTTATATCATGCTTCTCTCGTTACTTTTATTTTAAATTTATGAATTATTTGAGTTTTTTCCGTGCAAAGTGATGCCCATTTATATGCTAAGAATTAAAGAATTTGTATAAAAGCTGTTTTAATTTTGAGAAATTGTGGGCTCAATGTTTTATAGTTGTGGTGTTTTATTTATGTGGGAAGAGAGGAAAAAGGTGTATGCATTCTATCGAAATGGATTCCTGATTGAAATAACAAAATAATAAATCTGAATTTGTTTTTGGAGTTACTATATTTTTGGCATTTGTTACTAGCTCATAAAGTATATTTTTTTCATCAGTTGATTGATTTCTAGGTGAGGATTACCTACATTGTGGTTGTGTTGTTTTACTCATGTCAGTTCCAAAAGAGAATGACATGCCCTTCAGTTCTGAGGTAATTATTGATTTGATCACTTCGTGGGGTTATTCGATTTTCAGGATAGACATTATGTTGTTGTTTTCAGCTGTCTGGTTTTCATAGTTTCCACATTTAGTTATATAGCTGTATGTGTTCATCACTGGTTGATTACTGTTGTGTACGGATTCTTGCAAAGTTGCCTGCATGTTTTGTAGAATTTAGGTTGTTGGACACTTGAACTGAATTATATTGTCTTGAACTTTGCCAAGTTCGTTTAGCAGATGCTTAGTTTCTTGTGTATGTGCTTCATTTGTTACGATTTTGTGCCCCTCTCTTCGTTCATTTACTGTATAATGATTTATCTAGGATCATTCTTTCGAACGGATACTTGCAAAGTTGACACGGTTTGTAGAATTTAGGTTGTTGTCCACTTGAACTGAATTTTGTCATTAGAGTCTGCCAATTTCTTTTAGCAGATGTTTAGTAATTGTGTGTGCTTCATTTCTCACGATTTTGTACCCCTTTCTTTGTTCATAAACTTAAACTGCATGATGATGGTTTATCTAGAATCATTAATGCCATCCGGAGTGGCAAGAATGTGGTGAAGAATTTTTTATTGAGATTGACTTGTTCTTGGGTTTGTTGTGCAGCTCTTGTCAGACATTTTCCAAGAACTTGTTGATTGTATTATTGTTGATGTTGCATCGGAGTCGCACCGAATAGCTAGGCTAGGACTTGACCGTCATTTGGATGAAGAGGAAGAGGAGTTGAGGTTGTCTGCTGAGGCACGAGCAAGGGCATCCGACCCGAGCCACAGTGGTGAAGCCAATGGCAAATACGTCGTTGATATATTCGGGCAGACTCACCCTGCAATTGCTAATGAGATATTCGAGTGCATGAACTGCGGCAGATCTATTGTGGCTGGAAGATTCGCTCCTCACTTGGAGAAGTGCATGGGCAAGGTGATTTCTTTTAGGCACATGGCTTCCACATTCACTTAAATCGATACTAATCGGGCAAATTCATATCCATTTTCTGTTTGAGATTGATCGTATATCAGATGTTCCTTGTTTAAAAGGTGCATTATTGGTTGCATTGCATTGCTGGCTCATTCTTCAGTTATTGGGCTGCAGGGTCGAAAGGCTCGTCTCAAGTCGACTAGGAGTGCAACTGCTGCACAGAACCGGTACTCTCGTGGGAGCCCACTTTCCAACACTAACCGTTTGGCTAATGGAAGTGCTGGAAATGCAGGTCATGAATATTCGAACGGAGCACTGGAAGAACCATGATGAGACACGGTCCAAGATTACTCAGACCCCGACCCGTCCCGACCCCCTCGAACCATGATCAAAGTTGAAGAATGAGACCTCTATAGTGGCCTTGTTTTACAGGATTCCTCAGTGTATTACTTAGAAATTGATGCTAGGTCTAGCTCATTTCTGCAGATGCAATTATAATTTGAAATGCACAATGTAGAAAAATGGATCATTAATATTTCAAATTGATTGCCTTCAATTACATCATGGGATGGTGATTTCTTGATTCTATCGCTGCTTAAAATGGAGTTTTTGATATATTAATTAATATGATGATATAAAAAACAATCAATTTTAAATATCCAGGTACTTGTTTGAAGCATTTATGGAGGATCGTAGATAGCAATCGTTATTCCTTCCACAAACACTATTTAAATGGCCAAACTAAGATCCCGTATGCAGCCGTTGCTACATGTAAAAGAATTGGAGAATAATATTTTTTGTTATCGTAAATCTAAAGTTTGTAGCGATTTGACAACTTTTTATTCATTTAAAAAATCATAGAGTAGACAAGAATGTGCTCAAGTAAAAACGTGTGGAATTTAAAGAAAAAATTTGATTGACGTTTGGCCACGCGAAAGAGGTAAATCGAATCAATACTATTTTTATGATTGCAAATTTAGTGGGCATCTTGAATGTGCGTTTTATCTTCTTTATTTTTATTTTTTCATCTTGATAAATCTTAAAAATTGTTCCTTTTTATGAATACAGTATATAAGCGGTGGAAATTAAAAGAAAGAAAGAGTGAAAGTGAGAGCATGGGAAGAAATATGTTTCAAATTTATTAAAAGAAATAGTGTGTTGGAAAAAATGGAATAAAATGATGCCTATTGAACAACAAAATATGGTGGTGGCTGTATATATGGAACGTAGATAATTTAATGCAGCACTGATTTCTATTACGATTCACCTAAAAAGATAAAATCTGGGATCTTTCTCTCTGCTGCAGTCTGTACACAACGCATTAAATGCATCGAATCCCATTTTCAAGCATTAAAATCCCTTGACTGTGCCATCTATAATTTATTCCGAGAGAGAGAGAGAGAGAGAGAGAGAGAGAGAGAGATGGGGGTGGAGCAGCTGCAGAGAAGTTTCATTGAGTATTCAAGTGGTCTATTTCGTGAGGTAAGATGACATGTAAAAAGATTTGGCTTTTTGGCTATTAGTTAATTTGTGTAAATTGGTGATGAATTTTCTTATTATTTTGGGTTTGATTCTGCTGTTGGATTTTTGGTGAAGGGTTTCTTGGATGGTCAGTTTAGTCAGCTGCAGATGCTTCAAGATGAGAGTAACCCTGATTTTGTGTTTGAAGTTGTTTCTCTTTTCTTTGAGGATTCTGAAAAACTCCTCAATGATCTCTCTCTGGCTCTGTATGCATTCCTCTCTCTCTCTCTCTCTCTCTCTCTCTCTCTCTCTCTCTCTCTCTCAATTGTTCATTACATAGACATATTTGATGCAGAGAACAGCAGAATGTGGACTTCAAGAAGATTGATGCTCATGTTCACCAGCTCAAAGGCAGCAGCTCTAGGTAAGGAGGAATGCCTCTTTTTTCTATATATACACTTACTCCCTTCGTCCCATAAAAACAGTCTCGTTTCTCTTTCAATGTGTTCGGAAAACTAGGACACGTAAATTTCATATTATACCCTTATTTACTATGTAAAACGAAAGATTGTTAATTTCGAAGATCATTTAGGTAGGAAAAAAAAAACTTTAATATACTTTTAGCAAAGAAAGACCGACTATAATTTTGGAATGGACAAAAAGATAAAGCTGGAGCTTGACTTGATTAATTTCGAGCACTTACAGTACATGCTACATGAAGAACATAAGCCAGATAACGGTACACTTGCTCTTCCTCATAACTGGTTGTGATCGTGACAGCATTGGCGCGCAGAGGGTGAAGAACACCTGCATTGCTTTCCGCAGCTTCTGTGAAGTACAAAAGGATGAAGGGTAAGAATTTTTTTCATGTTTTGGCCTTCCCTCTTCGAAAAATCAAGATTTTGTGGAGGTGAATCCAGTTTGAAGGGGGTGAGTTTTTTAGGTGTTTGAGATGCCTGCAGCAAGTGAAGCAAGAATACTTGTTAGTCAAGGCCAAGCTCGAGGCGTTATTACGGGTTAGTGCTCGATCATCAACTTTCACCATTAACTTGAAACAAAATGCACTTCTTATAGTCGCCACTTGATGTTGGCTGCAGTTGGAGCAACAGATTGTGGCAGCTGGTGGGGTAATTCCCATGTTGAATGAGTTCTGCTGAAGCAAATGCAAGAAAAGTTGCTTTAGTTTGGAGCTCTGTTAGCTTTGTGGTTGTATCAAAACACTTCGATATGTTTAAGGTTGTGCAAGAATTTTGAGGTTGTTGGATCTCTGCCATTATTGATTTCTTAACGTGGGAAATTCTTCTGTGATTGAGAATGATTATGGCTGTGTTTGGATATTTGTTGTATTGCAGTGATTTAAGAAGATGCTGTAGGAAAATTAAACAATTCACAAGTAAATAAGTGAATATTGATTATTAATTTAGATAAATGAGTGGAGGAAACATCCATCACAAAAAAAAAAAAAAAAAAAGGCTCCATAACAAACAATTTTATGATTCCTAGTTAAGAGTACACCATTTCTTTCTAGTACGTCATCATCATCATGAAAATTGTACAAAAGACCATCGTTGGGCTGCGACTGCAGGTTCCCTTGCCATCCGAAAACAATAATGTACAAAATGTTTTTACACTATTCTCTGAAGAAAGTTTTGAGGTTCCATGAAGGGGAACCAACCAACGTCTTTCAGGTCGAGCCTCCCCGGAAAACTACGTACAAAAATGGTAAGTTTGCACAACCGGAGTAAATTTACAGGTACCTGCTAGTGCCGATGATTGGACATCAGGAGTTGTCGAGCAGACAGTTGTGTATGGTTGAGGCGATCTGGCTGATCCTTTGAGGGTGGAGTGCAACTGCACATACTCCGAAACAAACACCAACGGCCATAACCACCATTATGAGAAGACGTGAAGTGGAAAGTGTTCTTGACAACGATCGACTGCAAGACCTTCTTGGCCTTTCCAGAAGATCAACATTCATGATCACTTCGTCTTTTAAAAGAGGAACTGCCGCTTCATCTAGCGATGGCAAGGGCCGACTGAGCCCCAGCATGTTCTTCACCATTCTCTCAAGAGCCTGAGAGATATAGATTAGCATCCTAATTCATCAGAACTAACTTATGCAATTATCAAATACCACACAAATTTTTCCTGTAACACAACTATGAGATCTGATTTTAGTATAAGAATCGACGTTAATTATGTCTCCTCAGACATCCAGCTCAAGATTGCTTAACCATTTTGACTTTTTATAAGTAAAGGTAATGATCAACAATTATTGCTTCAATCAATTGAAACAACCCACTGCATTTCTTGGAAATTATCAGCCAATCTCCAACTATAAATTTCACTTTTTTTTTCTGTATCTATATGGGAGTTCATATTCTTTACCTAAATAAGTTGGAATTGGATAGTAATGTGCAGTTAGTTATAAAGAACCGGCATCTTCTCAATGAACGTGTGCACACAACAATACAATCATAATCGTTGTATAAAGAGAAGACAATTTACATATGGCAAATTATAATTCAGACTTCAGTTATTCACACGAACATCACCATTTAGCTACCAATTCAAGTTAATGTAAGAGCATTCATGGCAAGATAAAATTATGCCAAGACATTTGATGTACCTGATTTGTAGCAGGGACAACAGATGAGTTATCATTTTCGGAGCTGTGGCTGTAGCAATTTCCAGTCGGAGCAAGCAACTCCGAAAACTCTTTTTCCCGTAATCTCAGTGCAAGCCTCCTATGTGCAGTATCCATATTTTTCTGTAATAATCTCACGTCAGAATCAGAATTGGCATCGATCAAATTGTTGTCTATTGCAGATCTCAACGAGTAATACAGTCCCTCCAGGATGACTGAAGACTCCTTTTCCATCAAATACTCTAATAAACAGTTCAATCTTTGTATGTGGGAAGATGTCAACTTTTGCTGTGATGCCGATTTTTTCAGTGTCCACGCCACATCTAAGACGAGCTCTGAGAACTCCGCTTGTCTTGAAGCAAAAACTTCGCATGCAGGCTGTGGAGAAGAAAGTTCTTGTTCTTGGGCGGATAGAGGCCTTCCAAGCTTTTGTTGCAAGACCTCCATTTCCGTACAAGTTTCTTTGTCACCAACAAGGATTGGGATGAAGTTGGACAGCCCAGACTGGTTTTCAACCTGCAGAGACAGCCCATCTATGTAAGAATGATATGCAACAGTACTGCACAAATTAATTCTACTTGCTCGACTCAAGAATCACTTCATCCAATAATTATATAAAAGGATGGAAACTGTCATAGGCCAGCAGATTTCCTTTTTTGGAAGTTGACATAAAATACACTTCAGAAGTTTCAGTTCCCATCCAGTGCATTTATGAAGAGAGCATCGCATCATGGGAGAGGAACTACAAAATTACCATTCATGAATCCTCTAAAAAATGCATGATCTGATTTTCAATAGAAGCCTTTTTCATTCTATTAATAAAGCAATTTGGATTGATACCACTTACAAAATAAGGATAAAACTATTGTAGGAAAATAATGCAGTTGAAAGAACCTCAATAAGGTAAAAAAGTGGTGTACAGAATGGCAGAACAGATAACAGCATTGAGCTAGATGGCTAAGGGTAAAAGTTAGCAAAATATACTTGCCTCGACAAAAGCGGGGCCAGAAAGAGCCATATCAATTTGAGGGACATATATCTTCAGCAACTGATGGTCAGCACTGTCGGCAACTCCTTCCACACAACACGGCGGTGAAACACAAATATCATATGCTAGGTATTGTCCAGCAAATGAAATTAGAAACCTGCGATGGGCATTAGAATCATTTAGAACCTCCAATTTGAAAACGGACAAGAAGAAAATAGAATATAAGAAGAAGAGGAATTATGGTTGCTATCTACAAATGAACATAGTGCGTGAAAACTTGCTATGAAATTAAAGAACTGTCAACTAAATCCTCCCTACAAGCCCACCAGTAATAATACAGGCAAGTAGACCATACAAGATTAAGAGTTTCATCGAGGAAAGTTAGATCGATTAGAAACCCGTGTTAATATTTCAGCCCATCAGCATCGCTATCAACATCTCCCAATAGGTGTACATTCACCATCTATTCTTCTAACCTAGTCAGAGCACTCTAACTTTACTTTTCTACTTACCAATTTTAACACCAAATCAATCTCATATTTCATGCATCTATCTGCAGTTGCTGATCTGTTTTGATAATTTTCCAACTCTTCATCCTAAGTCTTCCTTGGCTTCCACACTTGGTTCTAAGAGAGCTTGACCAAAGAAAATGTTCCAAAAATGAATAAAGAAGGAAAACAATAACATCCTATCATGACCCATTCTTCAAGATCAACACAGACATCATACAATTACTCTTCTCATTTGCCTCTAATCCACCTTTTTAAGCCTCCACTTAGAATCGGATTGGAGTGATTGATATCGTGGTTAGATTCGAGTATAACAATGTATCAGTCAACAAATCATACAATATAAGTATATAACAGAGAAATTCAATATCAAATGAAAAAGAGTAATATAATATCACACCAAAGTGACCAAACTTGAAAGCTAAATTATAAAGAAATTTCACCACAACTTTTTTTCCCAAAGTAATGCATCAATTCATACCGGAAGTTTGGTTGAAGTAGATGGCTTCCACAGGCCACAAATTCCATTGGCCTGCCAGCCTCGAAGAAATTTGGATAAATGTAATGAAGCTTTGGAGCTTGATCCTTTACTTTAACCTCCAGTACCGAAGTTGCGTCTGTTTCCACAAGGATCCCAAAAAAAAATGTAGAACTTATTACCATGAAGAAAGGCTCTTTAGTAATTTTCAGTAAGATAAAAAAAAAAAAAAATAAGACCATCCTGCCAACATACCATTTGTGATGCGGAAGATCGTGTCATTTAGATGTACGTGCATTGTGCCTCTTCCAGACAAAAGGCTCCCTGGTGAGGAGACAAGATCTTTTATGCATAAAGCTGGTTCCTCCAATAACTGTTCGATGCTAATATATTAATTGGACCAAAAGAATTTATATACCGAAAAAATATGGACAGGGCAGAACAGATATAAAACAATCAAAAAGATAAATATATCAAAGCAATATATATAGAAGCCCTATTATATAGATAGGTGTGCATTTTTTATTATTTTTTAAAAATAAAGGGATAAAGGTCAGATCTGTTTAATTCTCCTTGTCGTGGATGGCACAATTCTAGACCAGAACATTCATGAATGAGACTTGTATTTCCATGTATCATATTGTAGACAAGAGCCCCAGCAATTTTATGCATTGTCATTTAACAAACTACTTAAAGTGTTCAGTATTACAGGAAATTAATATCATATACCAACTTATTAGTGGTACGCATAAATAAAAGAATGATTTCCATAATACCTTACACCACGCTGGCTTTGGCATTGCAATAAAAGCTGTCAAAATTGTACATCCCGGGCGGATATAACCCTCCAACTCAACAGGCATGTTAGCCAACCATTGGAATATCTATATACATAGGTACCAGAATATCAGTAATAACTCCTCACATATTAAACATAAAGAAGCAGTTTAAGCAAACTGAACTGTAACAATTAGAATACTTGAAGTCGAAGTCGTCGAGGAAATTCTGCTGGATTCCAATCATAGAGCTTAAAGGAGATCCTACCTGCAGGGCACTGCAAGATAGATCAAACCACTGCAGATTAATCAAAGCAAGATTCATGGATAGAAGAAAAAAAACTTGGCCATACCGCAGAGGAAAAACTACTCTTGTGGGGTGGAGACTGTTTGAATTTCGGGTTCTGTTTATCAGCTTTGACATGAGTTTCGCCAGAGGCGGTGAATGATACACCACTATCACTTTGGAGATTCTGTGAGCCAAGAGAGACCTGCCTATCTGCCTCCAACAATGTCTCCCTATCTTCAATCTGACCGCTCACACAAATTCCATCTGGACCACTAAAACTGATTAGTGAAACCAATCACCAAAAAAGTGCAAATAACTACACACCTAACGAAGCACAACCACAACAAAGAACACTAACTTCCTTAAATGTTGGAGTTTAGATGTAGAATAATATCACTTGTGTAAGTAAAGAAAATAAAGAGTGTGTGTCAGAATGTAGTTGTCGCATATTGAAGTATAAATGTTATACCTTTTCTAATATCATCATCACCACTGGCATCATCAGTCAAGATTATCAATTGAGATTCCTTATCCACACGTTCTTTAGAATGATTTGGTTTTCTTCTACGTCTGTTATTGTGACGTTCTAGTTTCCTCCTACAACTACGTTTACCCTCGTCAAAATCTGACAAGATATGGAATCTGCAAAAGTAGCACACGTGTTGGCATTATGTTTCAATGGCAATTCAATGATAAACAAAATATCATCTGCAAAATAATGCATAAACAGCATTGTTGTCTTTTAAAAGAGCCAACATAATAAATGGAGGGGACCTATCTCCAAGCATCAAATGGAATGTATAGGCTTCCAAACAAGGAAAGATGAGACGGCAAGGATCTAATGGTCAATCAGAGATTTTCTGCAGAAGTCGGGCAGAAAGTGGAGAAAATGCACACTCACGCCACTGCCATATTTTAGGGTGCCAAACAGGCAAACAAAACAAATATCATAAGAGTATCTTAAAAGTTCAGCGTAGACGCTAGTAGATTACGAAATCCTAAAAACGAAAATTACAGTTTAACATTACAGTACATGCAACTCCGTTCTTTCACAAAATTCATCTGATGGGCCACTAAGTTCCACTAGCTTATTGAATTCAGCTTCAAGGCATCTCAACAAATAGCCAAATTTTGGCATCCAGAGTAGCATTAACGCACATAATCCGGCATTAAACAACAAAAACGTAAAGAAAACACTGATGCAAGTCATGCAACTTCACTCCCTTCCCAGTATATCAAGGAACATGTCAAAGCACCAAAGTTCCAAAAATTTCACCTTGACAGCCAATTCCAACGGTCCAAGATAGGACCACATTTGCATAGCTCATCATCAAAGTTATCAAGAAACCACCTTTAAATCAGTATATATGCATTGACCAATGACCAATCTATGAAGACCATCCATGTACCAAGCACAATGTGCATTCTCCAACTAATCTTAAAAAGAAAAAAGAAAAAAAAACTTTCCACATCATCATCGACATCAATTCAACATTTCAATGCAGGAAAAAAAAAAACATACAATCAATCCAAAGTTAATTCATAAATACGTGAGAGATTCAAATTATACTTTCCACACTGCTGACAATATCTCTTGCTATCCCCACCAAGAACCACGGAGCCCGCATTGGCACACCGCAAACAAACACGGTGCCGCCTATGATATCCTTTGAGCTCACTAATATCAACCTCGCAGCCTGGAACCTGGCACCGGGCCGGGCCTCCCGTAGCTCTACCTATTCGGGTCCGCTTCTTACCCGGAAGCCCGGGCTCTTCCTCCTCCTCCTCCTCCTGCTCCTGCTCCAGCTTCTCATCCATCTCAGGGCAGGCGCAGGGGACCCGGCCAGCCAAGTAATTCGAGCAAACCAGCCTCGGGTCCCTTTTCCTCACCAGGCTGGGCTTCTCTCGGCCCGAACTATCTGAGTGATGTCCCGGGTCAACCCGGGGCAGCTCCTGCTCGGAGTGGGGAAACGGCAAGTGGAGGTTTTCATCGAGGTTGAAGTCGAGTAAATCCGACCAGTCGAAGAGTGATGAAGAGGTGGGGTCGTCGGCCGGAATTCCGGCTCCGATGGGTGGACTTGGGACTGACGGCGATGGGTTTTGCTGCATTATTAGAGGGGATTTTGTGGTGGCCAAGAAAATGGGAGTCGGGAGAAGTGGCTGGATTAGGGGTCAGACAGCTCTCTCTCTCTCTCTCTCTCTCTTGAGAGAAGGGTGGGGTGGTGATGTCGTTAGGTGGCGACACGAATGGGAGGTGGAAAACAGCAGCGGATGGGGGCGTGACGGGAGAGAGACTGCGTCTGCTTTTGAATAATTGATTGATTTGTAATTGTTTGTGGAGAATCAAATTCTGCTCTTTTTTCTTTTTTTCTTTTTTCTTTTTATTCTTTATTGCCGGAAGGAAATATGTTGATTTACTTTGACCTTGTTGAATCCATCTACTATGCCTACACTTAAGGCACATCCCCTCGATGTCCAACTTTCTGCACTATAATATAATATCACTATCATTAAAATACAACATATTTTTAATTTTATCTCAAACAATTTACATTATAATTCTACACCAAAAGAGAATATTTCAGAATATTCTTTTTATTTCATTTACAACTATTATTTTATAATTGATAACATATAATGATTTATAAAATTTCATTTAATGAATATCTATATTTAAATTCAAATTTTCATAATAATTATGAAAATATTTTTTTAACAAATATATTTGAAGTAATATAAAATTAAAATACGATTCATTAAAATATTACAAAACAAACATAAAGTTACATGATAATATATTCTAATGCTCCGAACTAGACTATTTCTCCCACAAATGATCAATTAATGCATTTCGAAGCGAGAAATGTGCTTCTACATCTTGAATTTTTCTAAACCGAGCACGAAAATTTTGAAATTGAGCATTTTCATCAACAACAAATTCAACATTTGGTGGTGGCACGTCCCTTGCTTCTTCAATTGGTGGATCAAGATCTCGTTCATCATCGATTATCATATTGTGCATTATGATGCACGCAGTCATAATATTGCACAAATTGCTTTTGCTCCACGAACGTGCTGGATTTGCCACAATTGCAACTCGACTTTGGAGAACGCCAAATGCATGCTCGACATCCTTTCTACATGCTTCTTGTTTCTTCGCAAAATATGATTTTTTAAGACCACTTGGTGATTGAATAGATTGCACAAAAGTTGCCCATTTGGGGTAGATGCCATCAGTTAGATAGTAGCCCATATTGTATTCTTTTCCACTGATGACATAATGTGCAGGAGAAGTAACTCTTTTAGCAAGTTCGGAAAACAGGGGAGATGTATCCAACACATTAATATCTTTTTATTTTATTTTATGTGTATTTTTATGTTTTTATTTCATGTACTTTTATCTATTTTAGTATTTTTATGTAGTTTTATTGTTGGTGTAATTTTATTTATTTTAGTATTTTTTATTATTGGTCTAATTTTTATCTAATTTAATTTTATGTATCAACATTTGTATTTAATTAAATTTATCATATATAACAAATTTTAATATTAATTATAACACATTATTTAAAATACAATACAAATAACATATACAAAATACAAAACAAAATAATAAACAAAATATAACATAAAAAAAATTAAAACATTATGCCGTCAAGGAGAGAGGGACGATATCCCCGTTCCCTCAAAATAGCGTTCAGGATGCTGCCACCTTTAGAGACCATTTTGACAGCAAAATGGTGAAATGTGGCTGCCTTGGAGCTGCCCTAAGGCACCTTAATTATGTTGAGATTGGAGAATGATAGATATGTATGCTACTTTAGTATATTATTTGCTTTAAGAATTAAATCCCATAATAAAAGAACGACCATCATATACCGCTTGATAATTATACTCCCAAACTAGATTAGGATATCTAATCAAATATTTAATAATTGGGGAGCTCTTCTGTGCAGGAGACTGATGGGCCGGTCCATTAAACGGGTCGGCCCATCACTCGGAGCAGCCCAGGTCTGCACCATCAGCCCTAATTAAAAAAAAACTCAGAAAAATGAAAACGCGAGAGAGACGGAGAAGAGAACCGCGTCTGAGGTGAGAGAGAGGAGTCGACCTCTCGTGAACGCCGACGCCGCCACCATCACCACCGCACCGAAAGCTCAAGATCACTACGCCAGAAGCTCACGACGACGACATCATCTTCGACGTTGAAGAAATCGATTTTCATCCATTTTTTCTACAGTTCGAAAATTTAAAGGTGAGTCTCTAGAATTCAATCAATCAAATCTATTCAACTGTGTTCAACCAACGTTGTACACCTTAGTCACATAATGCATCTTTACTGCGTGTCTGAAATTAATCGAATTTGTTAGGGAAAAAATATGGAACTGTTTATGCATCTCAGGTGTTTGTTTTTTAGCCTGAATGAATGAATATTAATGGTTGCACATGAATTTCTTGGATTTCTGTTTAGTTTCAATCGATCATATCATATCCGATGTCTCCATTAGCCCTATATGTATTTGGCATCCGATCCATTAACTGTAATACTTTATAATTAATTAGTTTTGATCGATTTGTGTTGCTAAAAATGGCAGCAGCAGGTGGTTCATTAGTAATTGTGAATAATGAAGAAGAAGCAGTGGTCGATGATGCGTATGAGTTAGCATCATCTGCTGTAGATGAAATGCCTCCTGGTTTCAGATTTCATCCAACCGATTACGAGATCATTAACTATCTTCTCAACAAGGTCATCCATAGATGGTTTCGAGCGGTAGCTATCGGGGAGATTAATCTCAACAACTGCGAACCTTGGGATTTACCCAGTATTTTTCTAGCTATATACTTTCTTCATTTTTAATTTCTTTTTAATTTATTAAATATATATCCATGAATTTGATCAATGTGCAGAGAAGGTGAAGTATATGGCATAAGAAGAATGGTTCTTCTTTTTCGAGAAGGAAACAAAGTACCCAACAAGTATAAGAACTAATAGAGCTACGCCATCGGGATATTGGAAGGCCACTGGGAAAGATAAGGAGATATACAATACTAATAAACCCCAAAAATGATAATTGTTGTAATTTCATTTCTTAGACAATCATTTATACATGATTTCTTAGTTTGTCTACTCTTTCTGGTTGTTCAAATTGTTTTTTTTTTATGTGTAAAATGGCCAAACAAGGGAACTTTATTAGAAATTTTCTAAGATTGATTTTTTATTTTGATTTTTTGAGTTGTGATGATAAATGTTGTCCATGTTTGATAGTAGCTAAAAGAGTGAATTAACTCTTGAATTGGAAATCATGCACAAAAATACACATGTTGGCATTTTAAGTTACTTCTTAAACTGATATTACATTTGATTCTTAAACGATACATTTTTGTTTTCCAATTGATACATTTACGCTGAATAAATGATACTCTTCAGGATGTAATGTTACTTTTTTTTAAATGTGGTACTTTATAACTACACAAATGATACTAATATCATTTCTGAAAATAAATTTGTCTTTCCTTAAAATCATAATACATATATCAAATGATACCTTAACATGGAATAAATGGTTACTTTTTTATTGAACATTTGATACTATCTATATAATATATAATAACGAAACCGTGATCGCAATTAGAAAAAGTTAGTTTTCCCGCCTAAATGCTATTTCCGCAATTAGCAATCTATGATATAATATTTTATTTTCAATATAGTATTCCTTTTAACCGTATATGGAGTATACAATTGCTAGATATTAAAATATCTATCAATATTTGAATTAATGGAACCGACTTAAAATCTAAATATATAAAAAAATATAAAATCATGATTTGCATCTAATATAACAATAACAATTACACATTAATTATGGTATAAAGTATTTAATTTTATACACATCGGGATATGTATTAGACAACTATATATAATATTGATCATATTATTATATATAGATTTGAATCCACTGTGCAATTGCATTATATAATAGATTGATGATATACCATTAAATATTATACATATAAATTCGGATCATATTAAATCCATGCCAAAATTTATCGAATCCACTGTGTGATTGCATTATATAATAGATTTATGATTGATGATATACCATTAAATCTCATATATATAAATTTGGATCACATTAAATCCATCATGTTTTTTCTAAAATTGAAAATGAAAAATGATTACAGAATTTTGATTAAAATAAGCTTTCAAAGTGCACGGATGAGTAACTAAAAATTCATGAAACTACATCATATTGAAAACGAAAAAGGATCTTGCCTAAAAAAAAAAGAAAAAGAAAATGAAAACATATTACATAATTTTATTAAAATAATTAAACTTTCCAAGGGTTGATGAATATAAAAAAAAAGGTGCATATGAATAATGCATCATGCAACCAAGATGGAAATTACATATCTTAAAAGGATATATATTATATATATTTGTATAATATATATATATATATATCATGTGTATAAAATACATATTTATTTTATACCATAATTAATATATATTTACTTATATAGTCGGTGAAAATCCATGATTTTACATCTTTTTCTATACATAGTCAAATTTAAATTATAAGTCAATTAATGAAAATATTGATATGAATTGTAATATCTAGCAATTGTATACTCAATATACGGTTAAATTACTATATTAAAAGACATTATATTTTTGCATTATTCTAAAAAACGCATTATTTTTGTATGTATTTTATATACATTCGGATACACATTATTATGGAATAAAATAAAATAAATATATATTTTATACACACACACACACACATATATATATATATATATTGATCTGATGAATATATATATATATATATATATATATAATTTCCTTCTTGATTGCCATAATAATCATAATTGATTGTAGGTGTAACGATTTATTTTGTGATTTTTAATTAATCAATTTTCCTTTTTCAATAATTAAAAGTAGTTCTTCTAACCCTAGCATATTACACCTATATATTATTACATAGAGGTGAAGCATAAATCACATCGTGTTTTTTTATTAATCAACGCTGAAATATACCGAAATTGTGAACTATTCCGTTCTATTTTTTCTTTTCTTCTCATGGTTCCAGTTCTATTTTTTCTTCTCATGTCTCCAGTTTACAGTTTGATTAACTGTATTGAAGAGATGGGACCTTTCAGAGCAGATTTGATTTTGAAGCTACAGGTTGTTCGTGCATATGAACAACACGGCTATGGAAGATTCAAAAACAATTTGGCTTATAAAATTGGTTTTTCATGATCGCCAAGGCGATCGGATCCACGGGGGCATACACAGAGAAGATCTTCCACACATAAAGACGGACTTCAAAGAAGGTGAATTGTATGCATTTATATATTTCGACATGCAAAACAATACGATGCAGTATTAAACAACACTCTGTGTGTTTAAATTCTCTTCGTCACTCGATACCCGAGTAGTCCATCTTACCGATGATCCGACTTTTCCATTTCCATCCTATATGTTTGATTTTCGTCCTTTCTCCACACTAATAAATCCCACACAAGTGGATGAAAGCATGTTATTTGGTAAATATATTTTTAATTCATGCAATTCCATTTTATTATATTTCCACTGTAAATGTTTATTAACATATTTTATTTTATTTTAACAAATATTATAGGCAAAATCGAAAGAGTTTTTGATGAGCGAGAAATGATGCTAAACGGTCATCCTGCAAAGTTATGGATGCATATATTCGAGACGCCGAGTAAATAACATTTATTTTAATATTTATTTGTGATATTTGTTGTATTATTTTTCCATATTAAGAGGCCAATATGTAACTTGCACCCTTTGGTCTGGGGCCATTGTTGAATTAATTGGTTTGGCTTATATATCGACCCATATTCCTTTAGCTTGAATAGTTTAGGATTAGAAGCAATTATTTTGAAGCAACAAACCAATTATTTAGGATTCGTAGGTAATTTTCGGTAACAAATTAAATAGATTTGAACGTATTGATATGTGATTTTTATTAACGTGGCATTATATAATTTGATAGGAGAACTTTATAGTTTGATTTCAAATAAACTAATAATTACATTATTTAATTCATTCGGATAATATTGATTCACACCAAGAAAATTATTAAATTTAATTATGTTCATGATAAGCAACAACGTTGGTGGGATCATGAGTTTTTTTGTATCGATATCTTTATTTTTTTTATTTAATTTTTTATATTATGTTATAAAATTGTAGTTAGATAATTATTTTTCATAGCTTTGATAAGTTGTGCATATTGAATATACCATTTAATAAACTTATACTTCAAGAAAATCAAGTTTTTTAATTTTTCTTTTCCTATACAAAAAGCAAATATGCATGTTAAAATATATGGTTAGGAGAATCTATAATCTTTTATTATGTTTTGCTAATTTAATTATCAAACTATATAATTAATTTGGATATAAAGAGATTTTTCGTACTTTGAGGAAATAAAATTTTATAATTGAAGTTGTTCCATTCAAAATGAGCTAACTATGTATTATATCATTTTTATTTAAGAAAAAAATTATTTTAACTTCGTAAATAAAATATGAGAACTCAAATCTATTAAAAAAAAATTCATGAAATTAGTGCCCATAATTTTCATTAAGGGGTTTAACAAAATATGGGTATGTAGAAGTCCCGTAGTCTTTGCCAGAGTCCGATAATGGGTATTTTAATTTGTGTTGTAAACTTTCATATCCCTCTATCAATTAAATGCGAAAAAAAAACGATCAAGTTAAAATCTTTAACGTATTTAAGATATCAATGTAGACCAATAATGTAAATATTGACTAAAAAATCATGCGCAAATAAGAAAGAGAGCAAGATTGACCATTTTCTTTAATTATATTTTGTTTCTAATTTACATTAAGAATTTTAATTACGGAAGTCTTGTGTGAGATCGTGTTAAAATTTGTTAAATGTTCAATACCCAGATTCAAATGCGATAAACTCCAACATAATCACAAATATGTCATTCAATGTGAGTTTGAATTCAAATTTTCACCCGTCTTATAAATTTTGACCCGTAAGACAGTTTGACACAAGTTTATCTTTTAATTTTATATCTTCTCTATCTCACGATTATTAAGCTAGAATACTGAAATTTAATACTGTGAGCGAACATCATGTGTTTTCACATTTCGTTCTAATATTTAGTTTGACGATTAACTCTTTTAATTTTAAGTATGCTATTTTAATAGAAAAATTAATAATTATATGGATCTCTTATTCTTATCCGTGCATCGCACGGGCGAAATGCTAGTATAAGTTAACAAATGATACTGCGATTGTCTCTGACAATAAATATTTGTCTTGCTCAATACAGGTTATGCTAGTTATTAAAAGGACAAAATTCAACATAAACCTGTATACTTTATACAAAATTTATTCCACAAAATAATATCTTAAATGGTGCAAAATTTAAAATAAAATAATACCAACCACCATTCCATTGATTCAAAATAAATAATGCAAAACATCCATTCATCATCACACATACCACAAATGACACAAGAACAGTATTTTACCCCATCCAATCATCTCCAACATTATAAACTTCATGTTTCAACCATAATAAACTCCACACATCTAACAAATTCGAACCACCAAATCAAAATATATCAAAGTGTTGTTCAAATATCAAGCCATAACATCACAAGTATCCAACAAATAGATACAAAATTCTCAATCACTTCTTCCTCCTTATCATGAATGCAAGCACCAACTTATAAACTTCAAATCTTAAATTATTCATTCCAGCAAGGGCGATACGGGCACAGTACATGGCTCGAAGCTTCCTTCGATCAACGAACTGCAAAACCAACAAAATGAAATTAGAAAATCAATTAGGGGAATACAAACTGAAAGCAAAAAAACTATCTCTAATACTCTACACACTATTTTATCGGTTGCATCATCATTGAATGAGGTATGGAGAAAATTTATAAACAAAATTATCAGTTTAACTTGAACTTCCACATTTTCTGTCATGCAAAGGATCTGTATTATATTTAAATAAAATAGACAAAATATCTTTTGCACTTTATGAGTTTGATCTCAGAAGAAATTTCTGCATTTTGTCACTGCAGCAAGGAAACAAATCACCCGCATCAGATGATCTAAGGCGAACAAAAAATGTTTCACACGTGCAGTCATTACAACCTGCCAATCTTTCACCTAGTGCTAGACAAACAACACATCTGGCAGCTTCAATGCAATGACCTCTAAACAAATCCACACCCCTTCCACTAAAAAATAATATAAAAAAAAAGAAAAATATATGCAACGATGCTCAAGATATAATAACTATTACACTCAATTCAGTAGTGCATTGCAAAAATCAACAAACAAAAGCATCTCATTTGATACTAATTAGCATGAAAATTGATACTCCATACAAAAAAAATGAAAATGCACATACATAAAAACATAAAACAAAATCTGACCTAACTCTGATACTCATAAGCATCTCATTTGGTACTAATCAGCATGAAAATTGATACTCCATACAAAAAAAATAAAAATACACACACATAAAAACATAAAACAAAATCTGACCTAACTCTGATACTTATAAGCATCTCGTTTGGTACTAATCAGCATGAAAATTGATACTCCATACAAAAAAATGAAAATGCACACACATAAAAACATAAAACAAAATCTGATCTCATTTGGTACTAATCAGCATGAAAATTGATACTCCATACCAAAAAATGAAAATGCACACACATTCAGACAATGGAAGAGACAAAACACGTTAGACTGAATTCTAAAGACATAAACATAACATCTAACAAAACATATATCAGACAAAAACTATGGAAATTTTGATACATGCTTCTGATTCCAATTGATACTAATAAGCATTATAAATGATACTTAACATGACAATTCATAATAATTATATATAATTTCACATTAATCAGTCAAAACAAACACATCAAATGGTACCACTCATATTCAAATGTCATACTCAATACTCAAAAGTCAAAATGCACAAAAAAAAACACAAAAAAATATGCCCTAAAATTCAGATACTCACAAGAATCTCATCTGGTACTATTCATCATTAACATTGATACTCCATATACAAATGGTCATAACTGAAACTTCAATTAATACAAAAACCAAAAACAATACAAAGACTAAAATATGAAAAAATAACTGAACCATTAAGGCATTTAAACATATCACTGTACAATCTGATACATGCTTCTACATCAATTGATACCCATTATCATCTTAACTGATACTTAACACAATAAACACAGATACTTCTTTACAAATAAAAATGGCAAACAGCTAAAAATTCGTATTACTCACATTTAAATAGATATGCAACATATCTGAACAATCAAATACAATAAAGACATATTAAGATTCAATATATTTCCTAGCATACATCTAAGTAAAAAACATATAGAAACACAAAAAAATCACATCAAATACAAAATCAGTTGCAACTTAATACTTATTTTAAATTCAAGTAGCACACATAAAAGACATATTCATAATCAACAATTTATGATGAGAAGCATGACTGCTAACCTTTGCACAACCGAATGACGTACTGAGAATGAGATCTTCCAGCAAAGAGACCTATACCAAAAACAATCACTGCAACAAATTAGACAGTCGAATAGGTGTAACTGGCGCTCATGTCAGGTGGAGCTTATGGCATGTTTAATTGAATAGTAATAGTAATTTTTACTTTAAATTATACCTGAAAGAAGAGGAATAGGTGTAACTGGTGCTCATAACAATTCCGAAAATATTTACAGACAGCTGGCTGGTAACAGTGATGACTGCTCCGGCCCCTGAAAATGCAATTACCAGAATTCTCAGGCCCAGCTTTGCAAAATAGAACAAACTTTTCTTTGACATTTCGCCCAATGAACAAGAACTTTTGCTTTTAACAAATTCAGAATCCATTTTTATTTTTCTTTCTATAACCAGATCGATGACTCTTTTTTTTTCTCTCAAATAAAGCCATGTGGACTAGCTATTTAATTATTAACCTCGAGAAATACAGCAAGTGAGAGTTTTGAATAGAGGGATGAGGAAGAGATTTAATGTGAGATTTGGTTTCCACTTTCCATCATCTTCTTTCTAAATGAGAAAGTGAAATATTGAAATTACACCTAAGGTTCAGAAATCGCAAAAGGGGGAAAAATGAGAAAGCTGGGTCTCTGAGGCTATTTATATTCCGGGTCGTGGGGTGGGTCAGGTTAGTGCGGGTCGGGTCCGTTTGTAGTGGCACACTGGCACTAATTGCTGTCAATAAGCAGTTTTTATTTTATTTTTTTACATTTCACATTTGCATTTGAAAATTTGAGATTTGCAACATTTTTATTGCCTAAAAAACAGTCACCATTAGAGTTATAAAAAGATCAGAGCTGCTCACGAGCTACTTAGAGCGACTTGAAAAAAGCTCATTTGGAACTCATTCATTTCTAGATGAATTGAGCTTGAACATGATAATATTCGGCTCGGCTAACTCGCGAACATCTTTGAACTCGAGCTTAATCGAACGTATTCATGAATATTATAAAAATTTCGAACGTGTAAATTAAATAAGTGTTTTTTCGAGCTCAACCATGTAAATTAATGAGCTTTTTTTTTCTAGCATTCGAACTCGGCTCAATTAGTAAATTTTTGAGCATTTCCTAAGTTGGGCTCGAGTTGAATTCAAACATGACACATATTTATCTAGCTGAGCTCGAACAAGAGGAAAAAGACTCGAATCGAGCTTGAACATGAGTGTATTTGGCTCAGCTTGGTTCGTTTGCAGCCATTATTATTATTATTATTATTATTATTATTATTATTATTATTATTATTATTATTATTATTATCCAGAATTATTTTAGTATAATTAATTTATAAGGGATGTCAATTTAACCCGAAATCGATGGTTGGCCCGAATAGTCCGAGAAAAAAACGGGTTAGGGCCATAAAATTTTAGCCCGAAAGGAATTCAACCTGAAATGGACCGGACCGAATAGCTTGGCAGTCCGATAGGACTAGCCCGAAATTAAGTGAGTTAGTCCGAATAGCCCGATTTTTTATCGTTTATCTTTATATTTTGGTTAAATATTGAAAATTTTAAGCTTGTCATAATTTAATTTAAGGACTAAAAATATAATCGATGAAACTTAAATGATTTATTAAATCAATTAGTGAAAATTTATATTATATTTATTGCTAATTTGCTGAATATAAAAGTTTAAGCAACATGCATTGACAAATTTATACTTATTAAATATTTTTTCATAAACTTTGTAGCACGATGGGGTAGCCCGGAAATCGAAGAGTTAAGATTAGGGTCAAGAATTTTCAATCCTAATAAAATTTAGCCTGAATTAATCCGAATTGAATAGTCCGACAGTCCGATAGGGCTAACCTAAAACCGAACGGGCTATCCGATTAACATTCCTATAAGTATAACATAATTTACAATAATTTTTTACTTTTTTATTTTAATTTATCATTAAAAATAAATAAGTATATTTGTATATGTGTCATTTATTTAAAGTAATTAAATGTTATTTAACCGTGGACAATTATAGATTGTGTTTTATAGATTCATATAGTTTGAAATAGTGCCAAGTGTTTTTAACCTGGATTTTAATGAAGTTCCTAAAATTTATTTCTGTTTTTGTTTGTTCTGCAAATTTTATTTTGTTTGTTGCAGCGTGTGCATGCTTTGAAAACATTTTAGCACTTATTAATACAGACACACACATATGTGTATAATGAACACAAATGAGAACATTTTATATAGAATATATACCAAGGGGCAAATAAATTGGGTGGGGTGGGGTGGGGTGGGGGGCGGGTCAGTATGTCGTGTGTGTGGAAGGCTTCGGCTAGAGAGGGAGAGGGAGAGGGAGAGAGAGAGAGAGAGAGAGATGAAGTAAAAATGGCGACACCTAAATTCCGAATAGCGAAGTGAAAGGAACAGGTGACCAAACGAAACCAGACTTCGTTCATGTAACGTGGGCTACCCTTCATTACTGTCTTCCTATATTATGTTGTCTATTTTCACAAAAAATAAAATTCCCCACTCGTATCTTTTTTTTATCACCAAAACATTTATCACATGCAAATGCAAATTTGCAATACTATAGCAGGCTAAAATATGTTACGATCTAGAGAACATTCCTAAAGACTGCGTATGTTGAATTCTTCGTACACAAAATAAAAATACAATCCCATTATTCAATAAAAGTTTTTAGTGCTTTTTTTTTTATGTCGAGGGTAACCCGCAGCCGCTACCGTGGTGCGCATTGGGTAAATCCCGACCCTGTATAATAGCTTGTAAACTTATACAGAGGAAATAAACCACACCTGACTTGTGTGACAGACTTACACCTAGTGGTGTTGGTGTTTAATTCGTGATGCCATATTTACGAATGATCATCGATTTCTTTTGCATTTATTATATTTCCAATCATCATATACATACATACATATATGTACATGGTGTAATATAGATACAAACTCCACTTGCAAAGTATACCAACAAAGTGGGAAGTTAATTTCCTAAATATAAAGTAACAATCGGATCGGTAATCTATACTATATATAAAAAGAAAGTTTTCAATTGAAATTGATTTGAAATTGATTGATGGTAATTTTGTAAAAACATTGTAATTCTGAGGTCATTAAATTTGGCTATTTTATTCAATTAAATATTTAAAACGGGGGCTGTAAATCTATACTATATATAATGCGTGTGATATTAATTCTATTTTATTTTTTAATTTTTTTAATAATTGACCCATTACAGATAAAACTGTTTGCCACGACCCCACGACTCCAGAAGTTATTTCAAAACATGAATACCCCTTTCGCCCACAAAACCATGAGTGAGAAACGACGGTAGACCGAAAACTTTTTCATTTTCAATTTCTCAAAATACTCCCAACAAAATTTAGGCAATAGAAGAAATTGAGGAAAAGAGATGATGTTTGGCAGAGGAGGAGTAGCGAATTTCCAGAGAAAAAATGGTAGCGGCTATTTTTTGGAAACAGAGAATGAGCGATAGATTTCAGACGGAGAGAAAGGTTGATGCGGGGGTGAAAGTCAGGTAAACAACCTCAAAGTCAGATAAACAACCTTAAACCCTCAGGCTGAAACACCAATAGTCATAGATTTTTCGTCTTTTTTTTTCTTTTTCGTTAGAGTCGAGGTGATTTTTAATGTTTAATTTTTTCTTTCGTTCCGAATTTGGGTTTAAGTTTATAATGGAGATTAAAACAATTTATCTTTGTTGCTTAGATTGTTGTTGGTTTGTGTGCAGAGTAAAAAGAGTTCATCATTCACGACCAAGGGAGAATTGTTGTTAGTTTGTGTGTGGAGAGTAAGAGGAGTTCACTGTAACTAAAATTTTAAGCACTCATCATTTCTTTTATTGAATTTATTTCAAATTTATTATGAAAATTCACAGTTTCATTGGACGAGATTTTCAGGGAAAATTGACTGATTATCATCTCAGAGAGAAAAAAATGTTACAGGTTTCAATCTGCACAGGTAATTTTTCTCTCTTCCAATTTTGGTTCTGATTGCATTTTGTGGATTACAGGTAATTGCTCATGTGGAGATGAATATGCAGTTTTATTTCACATTTTGGCTTATAGTGGTCATATATTTTTGGGTCTATGGTGCCATTTTTATTTTTGTTTTTGCATTGAAACAGTTGGAGCTTTGGGTCTAGCTATATGGTATTACATAGTCAATCTCTTAAAATTAAATGAATTTATGTGAGGGTTCTTTGTTGAAATTGGATTGGGAAGTACAGTTGATTCAGATGCAGAAACAGTACCAAATCATAAGCCTTGGTGGCTCTGTTCTTGATCTTACTTGTGTTCCTGGTGCTTGGCTTCAAGTACCACTGTGCCATCACTACTTCCATTTTTTTGTGCTTAATTTTGTGTTTATAGATTGTATTGTGCTTATTGAGATGAAGAAGTGTAGTGTGCTGATTGGTTCTATTTGATGGAATCATGTTTTTGAGAGATGTTGTAATCCAGTTTCGACTACTCTGTAATGCAGGTGGCATGTCAGAATTTGGGTCCCTTAGAATAGGGTGGAGTAGTTGTGGGGATTGATACTAAGGTAATTCTTCATATATTAGCCCATTTTTCATTAACTTAGCTTCTTTTTAAATAAAAAAATTGTTTCTTGTGTAGTATTCGATTATGTGTTTAATGAAGCTTTTTGTTGGGACTGCATGTTTGGTTAATTTTATATAGTCGTTATGAATGTAATTTTATACAAATTATTTGGTTGATTTGTGGTTGTGCTGTAGAGGGTGAAGGTTCCATCTGTCCACTGTGATTCGAGGGTTAAAACTGTTTGTGCTGATGTTATGACCCTGCCAAGAGAGCAAGTTAGAGCGCTCTCCCCTAAGGTATACCCCTTACTTCTCAATATTTATGTTTTCAGATCACTGCTCATATGCAGTTTGTTCTCTTTTGTTTCCTGTGAATACAGTTTGTTATATTGAAATCAAGTTTTTTTTTTTTAGAGAACCATGTGGATAGAGGATGTCTTTATTTTGATACAATTTGTTATATTGAATGTCTTTATAGAGAATACAGTTTATTATATTGAAATCAAGTCTTTTTTTTTCAGAGATGAGAGAACCATGTGGATAGAGAAAAAGCTTCAAACCTTCGTATTTTTTGTTTTTATTTTATAATATAATCTACATGGCCATTTTTAGTCAATTATAGACCTTTCTGTAGATACATTGGCTACTCATTTGCTTCAGTTAGGATTGGAATAAACTGGAAGTCAATGTAATTTAACATGTTTGAAGGAATGTGATGTTATATCATGAATATCTGGATGCTGAAATGGATTATGTGTTTTTAAGTTTATTGATAGGGATGTAGAGAAAGATCTGGGATTTTATTTTAGAGAAGCTAGAGATGAAGATATTGCTAATTAGATGAATGATGCAAGCCTAAATGGTTTTTGAGTCCTTGAGCTTGGTTAGAGGTAAATATTCACATGTTTCACAATGGCTTGTGCAACTGTACTCCAGTTCTATAGATAAGTAGATAAATTGTGGCCTAATCTATTATTATTTTGTTGTTTTAGGTGTAGACTGGACATGGAATTGAAGCAGCTTTTGGTTTGTTTTAGTTATATATTCATGCTTATTACACTGTCAAAGCTAATAAAAGTGATTTAGTGCAAAGTGAAGTGAAGCAGAGTAGATATTGGTTTGATTTGATTTCTAGATTGAATGCATTAAGTCTTATATTGGATTGGATTTTTGTTTTGAAGAAAGAGATGCAACTGTTGGATATGTTAATTGGAAATCTTACAGTTCATTTTAGACGACTTCTTTGTTTCTAGGAGTACAATAGTTTCTTTATGTTCACTTCAATCCTGTGGTTTTATATTAGATTTTATTACGTTGTATTTCACTCACTACTATGATTTTATTGCAGGTTGAAATTGCTACTTCAGAAATTAAAAATCATGCAACTGAATCTCTTGTGATTTAAAGATGGAAAAATGGTGACCTGCATGAGAGTTTTCTTCCCTTGCCTACCCTTCTATACTTCTATACTATATATAAAAGCAGAAAAATCTAATTTTGCCTCCAAATTGATGGCAATTTTGTAAATTAGATTGTGAATTGTGGTCATTAAGTTTCCGTTTTTTATGCATTTATTTTTCTAAATATTTTTAAAAATTTAGACATTAATGTTATTGGGTGCAAGTTATAACAATTATTACTAACTGTATTTAAAATTTCATAATTAAAAAATGTTGACCACGAAGAGGAAACACGCCGGTTTTATTTTTACAATAATTTTTACGAAGAGGAAACATGCCGGCTTATTTTCACTATTTTTCTGTTGTAATTTTACTAAAGTAATGTTCAGGAGATGATTTATATATGCCTTTGCATATCTTATGAATAGCGAATTGTCATTTAGTGACGGCTTTGCTTAAATGAAGTAAAATATTCACAAATTGTAAAATGTTCATTTAGTGACGGCTTTGCTTAAATGAAGTAAAATATTCACAAATTGTTACATTTTACAGGAACCTATAATAAGACATGTTATTCAAATTTAATGAAATTAAAGAATCTGATATGATACGGCTATATGATACCATTTTCAAATTTGAGTTTTTTTTTTTTTCAATCATCTGTGCTATCATGTTGTAAATTCATCATTGTTTGTTGTTGATTTATTTCTTCATCATTTTTAATTTCATTGCTTAGTTGATTTGAGTAGCTTTACTGATACCACAAGAGATGCTTGCAGCCATTGTATACAAATAATGCAGCATCTCTAAATTTCTAAATTTTGCGCATGTTTTTTAAGTAAGTATTATTCCTGAGTCAGACATGTTTTTTGTGTATGCTAAAATATGCTAACAGCTCAAGTAGAAGCTTAATATTGAGCTAAATATTCATAATATTATTGTTAAAATTTTCTTAGAAAAAAGTTAATAAGAAATGATAAGCTCCCTGGAAAGTGGAAATTATTATTACTTTTAGAGTGGCAGATACTTCTAATTTATTCTCATATTGAGGTTATGCAAGTAAAGATTTTGTTTCAATTGTTGTGTTGTTGCCTTCATCAATATCTTATTTTACTACTGTTGAATGTCGCATGCAACAGAGCCACATATTCAATATCTATGCTAGATTTAAAATACCACCGCTGATCATATATTGAGTTTCACAAAATGGATGCAGTGAATTCATATTTATATAGCTGCGTTTGTGACATCAGGAGTTGGAAAAGTCAAATTTACCAAAAATGTTATATACAAATTATCTCATATATTTTTAAAAAATTTATTTCCGTTATTGAGTTTGGAACTTGATTAGATTACTAATTTTATTAAAAGATAATACAATATTAAACTTAATAAATGTTATAATATATATTATGTAAGTTCATTCCTCTTTGTTAAAAATTATTTTTAAAATTATTATTATTATTTAATACTATAATGTTATTCTTGCAAGTTGCAACGTAACATGAACAACTTGTGCTTATCTGAGTTATTATTATTAGATAGAATTGACCTAATCCGTATCTAATGTTGTGTTGAAAAAAATTGTAATACAATAAAAGAAATATTATATATAAAATAATTATAATAAAAAATTTCAAATATAAGATGAGATAATGGATGTGACATCAATTGTGGATTAAATAACGTTATACCGCTCGGTAGCCACCGCGCGTTGAAATAAAAGCGCGGTTGAAATACTAGTTTCCCATAAAAGTCAACAATATAATTGTCACTCGGTTATTCATGATTTAATTGACAAACTCGATTTAAAGAAAGATAAATTAAAATAATTGCAATTACGTGTGGTATTGGTTCCATGACGACACAATTAAAAATTAAATAAAAGCTGTATACAATATACATAAGTCAATGGAGGATTGGGCCCACGATTTGTGTGTCTTTACGTCTCTCAATTTTGCAAACGAGGTTGATTAATAATTGTCGGGCTCAAATAAAATAAAACTTTAATGTTAATTGTTCTAAAATAACGATTTTTTACATATTTTTTTAAAAAAAATTATAGGATTTTCAAATTGTTAACATTACACCATAAAACATTTTTTTTTCCAACAAAGGCAAGAATCACAAATTTGGGAGAAATTTTAATATATCTATCTATACATGTATTAAATCAAAATCGTAGGGGCAAAATTATAAATAAAATATTTCTTACAAAAACATTTATGTCAATAAAGATTTGAAAATGTGCAAATAGTGGAGTGGTTTAATTGCAGAGCAGATCCTCTGTTGCATTTTGTGTTACATTTAGTGTTGTATAACTATTTTTTTAATTTTTTTTAATATAACCTAATTGGAGATGGATAAACCCTAAATAGAAATTTTAAATTAAAATAAATCACAATAAATTTAAAAAAAATTGCAAAAATATTGAAGAGTTGCAATAGTGAATGCAACAGGTGATCCCATTTCGGTTTAATGCCCTACTTGTAATGTTGAAATCTACATGTCTGTAGTGGTCATTTTTCGTCAACCCAAAATGCTGGCCCAAAAGAGTTGAACGATAGCGTACAATCGGTATTCCAATAGATAACCGTTCAATTTTATATTTGAATTAACGATCAGTTCCGCCTTATCCGATAAGATTGACGGGTTCAGAGGAGTCAGCACGTCTTTCAACCTCCTCCGCGATCCTCGCGAACCCTAGCTGCTACCTCCACCTTTAAAAGGAGACCCCCCCTCCTCATTTGATGACTACGCGGAAATACCCACAAACTTCAAATCATACCCTAGACACATTGAGTTTATCATTTTCTAAGTTCATTCCACTCCGGCAATTCAATATATGGGCGTCTTTCTTATGATATTTTCTGATTGAACGGAGATTCTCTAAATTCCTAGCCACGTTCTGGCTAGAGATTACTATTATTAAGCTATTTAATTATTCAACTATTTCATATTTTAATTATTTCTACTCTTCTTCTTTTCCTGACTTGAGCGTTGGAGGCCCAACGATCGTCACCCCCCCGACGGTCTTTGACTCTTACGGTGTTTTCTGTTTTTATTTCACAGATTGGTCGCTGCTCCGGACTGAATCAACTAATTGCAGATTTCCGGATCTACAATTTAGGGCCCACCGTGAGGCAGCGATCTATTCGTGAAACAAAATGACAATGCCTAATGAGAGTCACAGAGATGGAAAAGGACCCCAGCAAGATGGCAGAACTGCTATGCCTTCACCCGATGTTGATCTATTGCTGGCTGATGTTTTGAGGAATATACAGCATCAAATGGCAAACACCACGGGGGAGTTAGCACTTCTGAGATCAGAGAACGCTTTACTCCGCAGTAAACTTGAAGATCTGACCATCAATGACAACACACGCCATATGAACTACATCAAACCCACCAATCTGTTCGGTGAACCAAATTCGGTATACTCTCAGCGTCGTCGTTCTGTTACCTTTACTGATCCATTTATTGCAGATACTATACTAGAACGTCAGCACAGAAGGTAGACACTAGATAACAAATGGAGGAGAGCCTGATAAGGCCACCTCCAGGGTTCGAGTATCGTGCTTCTGGGCAGGAAAGGATCCGACACCAGACCCTCGAGCAAGAAAGGGTTGAACAGCAGCGCAGGTTCAACCAGTGATTCGATCAGAGAATGATCGATCACCCAAGTGAATTGGAGCAACGACTGGCTGGTATCGAGGCAATGATAACTCGAATTCCTGGTGTACCTCTTCCAATCCGCAAGGCTGCACCAAATAGCTTTGCTGACTCACCGTTCATGGATGAAATTTGGTTAACAGAGATGTCGTCGAAGTTCACCCTACCGTCTATGAAGTTATTTAATGGAACCTCAGATTCGGATGACCATATCGCACAGTATAAACAGAAGATGTTTATCGCAACAATACCAAAGTACCTCAGAGAAGCCTGCATGTGCAAAGGCTTTGGGTCAAGTCTATCAGGAGCCGTACTGTAGTGGTTCACAAACCTTCCTAACACTTCGATCGGATCATTTGCACAACTCACGGATCTTTTCGTAGAATAGTTCGCCAGTAGTCGAAAAATTGAGAAACATTCTGATGACCTCTACACCATTATGCAGTATCCAAATGAAATAATTAGAAATTATGTTGCAAGGTTCAATAGAGAGAAGGTAGAGATACCAGGCTGCAACGCTGACACCGCCATATCAGCCTTCAGAAAGGGGCTAAAGAGGGATTCAGACCTCTACAAAGAACTCACAAAGTACCCGTGTAAGACAATGGATGATATTTTAGCAAAGGCATGGGCACAAATCAAGTGGGAGGAAGATGAGGATCAGTACTATCGACCCGAGCCGAGAGGTCGAGATGAAGAAAGAGACTCCCGCAGAAATGATAGAAGGAGAGCTGGCCCTTACCCTCGCAATGATCGCTACAAACCTCGAGGTCGGGAGGATAATTTAGATCTACATGACCGACGCTTGCCGGGATACAACCTGTGCCTCATACCCTCAGAAGCCGTCAACGCCTTGAAGGAACTTGGTAGTACAGTGAAGTGGCCACCCAAGATGAGGAGCCCAGATCATGAACGTGACAGAATAAAGTACTGCGAATTCCACAATGACCATGGCCATGGCCATAGGACAGATGACTGTATTGCATTGCGTCTCGAAGTCATCGACTTACTCAAGCGAGGCCATTTGAAAGATTTGCTGACTGATAAGGGAAATCAGACCTTCAGCAAAAATGATGAAAAATCGAGGGATTCGCCAAAGCCTCCACCAATCGAGCATGTAGTTAATTACATAATTGGAGGATCCGAGGTTAGCGGAATGTCCCAGACATCAGCAAAATGACCCTGCAGATCTCTCAAATACACGCCTATGATACCAAAGCGCCCGATATCGAAATGGAACTCATAACTTTGAGTTTCACCAACAGCGAAGCTTCTGAACTCTCACACTCACACCATGACGCACTTGTTATTTCTGTCCTTATTTCTAACTGTATGATTAAGAGGACTCTCATCGATGGTGGGAGTTCGACCAATATCATTTTCTTATCTACTTTGAAGGGAATGCAAGTCCCCGAGGCTCATATCGTCAAAAAATTAATGACCTTGATTGGATTTAGCGGCGAGCACAAAGCCACCATAGGTGAAATTACACTATCTGTATATACGGAAGGGGTTAACCTGCACACCAAGTTTCAAATTATCGATGCACCCTCAACATACAACATCATCCTTGGGAGACCTTGGATTCATGAACTAAGAGCTGTACCTTCGACCTTTCACCAAGTCATACGCTTCCCAACCCCGTGGAGAATTAAGCAGATCCGTGGAGAGCAAATTGCGTCAAGAGACTGCTACAGATCGGCTTTTAAGACTAACCACGTGTAGGTACAAAAAGTAAACCAAATTGATGAGGCATCGATGTCAAACTCAAAGTATGAGCATGGAGAGAGTTCAAGGTCGACCTCCTACGTCGAACCCGAGATGGAAGATCTCGAGATGAAGTACAGATTCACCCTAACTCTCCAGACCACGTTGTTCAAATTGGGTCAAGGTTGTAAGTCGATCTTGATCACCAAGGTCGTATGAAATAGGGTTACAAGCTGCAAATTGTTGAAGACAGAGAAAGTGCAAATAGCTAGAACGCCGTACACCTCAAGCAGTATCATTTCTAAACTCTTGGCTAAACCTCTCAAGTTTTATCTTGTTTATTTTTTAAACTCGCCACTAACTTGAGCGTCGGAGGGTTGATGGCTACGCCATCGACCATCTAACTTTTCCACCTACAGGTTGAAAATCAATGTTGACATCCCAAATCAAATAAGAACGATCGTGTAGATCTTGAACATACGCTAGGGTCAGCGCTGAGTATAACAAAGAGCAAAAAATGGCTTTGCGCTCCGAAGACGAGAAATATCACTGATGTCAACCTTGACACGACTTCAGAGACAAAATTCTCGAACAATGTTCGATACCATGTCTATAAGGCATGGTTGAACCCGAATGCAAGTTCAACCTCGATTCAAGACAAATTGTATTTTAAACTGCTTGCTTATTTATATATGCTAGCCTTATTATGTCGATCTTGGAGTCAATTATCTACAACGTCATTTATGTTTCCGGATTGATCAAAATTTGAGACTCGGATAAGTGATAAATCAACCTTAAATTCGATCTTCTACAATGGTAAATCTCATCATGATGATCAACCCTTGTCATTGTCAAAATGATCGACCTTAGGGTCTATTAAATTAAAAATCGACCTCTATGCGACTTCTCTGTAAATTGTCGACGCCAGGGTCGACAACTCTTATATCTCCAAGTAGACCCTTTTCATGTGATGGTCTTATGCAGTTGATCTTGACCCTTAAAAAAAAAGGAGGGGTCGACCCTAGGGTCGATCCCTAAAAAAAAATGACCCTAGGGTCTACTACACCAAATATTAACCCTAGGGTCTACTGTGTACCTTATGGTCTACTACGTCAAAAATCAACCCTAGGGTCTACTACGTCAAAAATCAACCTTAGGGTCTACTACGCCAAATGTCGACCCTAGGGTCTACTATGCCAAATATCGACCCTAGGGTCTACTATGTCAAAAATCAACCCTAAGGTCTACTATGCCAAATGTCGACCCTAGGATCTACTACGCCAAATATGAACCCTAGGGTCTACTACGTCAAAAATCAACCCTAGGGTCTACTGCGTACCCTAGGGTCTACTACGTCAAAAATCAACCCTAGGGTCTACTATGCCAAATGTCGACCCTAGAGTCTACTATGCCAAATGTCGACCCTAGGGTCTATTATGCCAAATATCGACCCTAGGGTCTACTGCGTACCCTAGGGTCTATTACGTCAAAAATCAACCATAGGGTCTACTATGCCAAATGTCGACCCTAGGGTCTATTACACCAAATATCGACCCTAGGGTCTACTGCGTTGACGCGCGGTCGTTTCGCGGCCAGAATAATTCTCAAGAGAGAGATATCCTTATGCCCAAAGCAAGGTGTAGCAAGCTATTGTGAGTAAGGGTCGATCCCACGAGGAGCTGCGAATTCTATCTTCCAGTGTCACTTTTCCAAAAGGTTTGAGGGTTGTTGTGGTCTCCGTACTTGTATGTAAAGACTCTAAACTAAAATAACAAAGCAAAACAAAAGACAAGAAAATATTAATGGTAAAAGTATTCCGGATTAGAACTCATATTTCAAACTTAACAAACACTTGACCGATCATGGGCACACTGATTACTTATGCAAATCTAATTACCTGGTTATAGGCAACGGATCTCTCACACTTACCCAATCTATCCTTTCAGTTTAGCCTAGAGGTGATCTCTCGTCCCCTAAACCCTAACTTGTTACCCAACCTCGATCTCTCATATGATTGTAAGCAACAAAGCAACATTATGATCTAGACAGACCCAGATTTATCTAGACAAATATCTCTCTTATGCCCTCAGTACCCGTGATGCATCCCATCCCTTTATGACCAACACACAGCTATGATTCATTGATCATTTATAGAGGTAGTGAACACAATTCTAATTAACGAGTGATCAGCCACAATTAACTAGCTTAGCCCACTGTATAATGCAACAAAGAAAACGATTACACGACGGAACCAAATTCACATAGTTTATGCCCATAAGCGTCACGGTTCTTACGTGTTCATTAAGTTCTTATCATTGTTCAATCCGGAATAATGAGTCTAGCCGTTCATGCTAGACTTAGAACAACAAAAATAATAATTAAAAAAATTGAAACAACACATAATATAAATGAAAAAAACTTACTTATATTAAAGCGCAAAATAAATCCAACACCAACACTGGATTGAGGAACATAAACTGGATCTTAACTGCCTGCGGGCATAAGGCCCGAGACAAAATACAAAAAGCAAGAATAAAGCAAAATAAATTAAAAGTGTTATAGTGCGTAATAAGATTGTTTGTTTTCTGCCATGCATCTACTTATATAGGAGTACAAGGAACACAAGGTAAATTCCCCCACAGGCCGGGGGATCTTCAGCCCAGTCCACAGCCGTCGTGCCCAAGACTTTCCATATCTGGCAGATTCTTCCCTTATTTAGAAGATTCTGAGTCGCAGATTCTGTACTCGCCGTGCCCTAGTATCGCCGACATAGCAACTTTCCTTGTAGAGCCGATCCTCCTTCTGGAAGATCTCACTTTCCTTCCGCGGCTCTTCTTTCCTTGGGCGGCTAGGGTGCACTGCTTCTGCTTCAGCTGATTGTGATTACTCTCGTGCCCTCATCTTCTCTCATTCACTTCAATCACTCTGGGGTTGTTGTGGGCACGATCACCAACTCCTCCTTCAGCTTTTGCAGGAATGGTGGGCGATTTCCGCCATGCTTGAGAGTGAGCTTTCCGCTGAGAGGTTGTTGCCCATCTTGGTATTATTGACACCATTGTGCCCTCCAGAAGTGATTCTCCTGCCTCCTGCCTACTCTTGTGCCCATTCTGGCTCTTTCCGACTCAAAAAACACAAAAAACAAAAGACATAAGAACGAGAAAAAGACACAAAAACACGAGAGAAATTGGACTTGTCATACCCACCCACTTTAGTCATACTTGCCCTCAAGTATGTGGGTACAACGTGCCCAAAAAGAAAAAATAAAAAACAAAAGGAAGAAAAGACAGACTCACGACAAAAACAAGACACAACAAGCATGTAAAACATATCCCTTGCGGGCACAGAGACCTAAGACTTTGATCACACTCTACAGCATATAAACAGTAAAAACATACGTAATGCCCACTGCAAATCAAAATGACTAAGTGAGTAGTTCTCTCATGCTTTCCTCACTCAAGTGTTTTGGCTAAGTGTTTACGCTCAAGGAAAAACATAATTAAACCGAGGATCACTATAGGCTTGCAAGTGCTTTTGTTCCTCTACCACTGTTAGAATTATGGGCATACCTATGATAAGGACTTTGAAGATTGTAATGGGGCTACGGGTTCAGGGTAGGAAATATTTGGTTCTGGCTTAGAATTTAGTCGAATTTTCCCTTTGGAATACTTCTTTTAACTCTTACTGGCCTTTGCCACCGTGCCCATTTTATAAAGCACATTCCCCAGATTTTTTATGTTGTGGGCATTTTGTACTTTTATTTTCTTGGGGTTTCTTTTTCATTCATTTTTTTCCTTTTTATTTCGACCCATTGCTTTTTCTTTTTCTTTCTTTTTCTTGGCATTTTATGCCTTGTAACACACCAGATTTATCCTCCCCTCATGCCCATGGTCTTTTTATGGGTTTCAAGAAAGAACATGACCAGGGCTTAATTTATTTTCGGCTCAAATAGGGCTGCAAGGGATAATATTAAGGTGGTTTTATTTGGCTTTGTGGGTTCAAAAAGAAAATTTGCCTAAGCATTTCAGTAGCATACCCAAAATTCCTTGTGACCTCGGAATAGAGAAAAAGCAAGTTCTAGTTCACCTAAATTCAATAATGCAGAAATCACACAAGAAAGAATAATCACATGTATCGTGAATTCAGGCTCAATTCCTCACAAGGTACTCAGTTCATTCATCATATAAGCAGTAACTTGGGCATGCTGAAATGAAAATACAGTAAAATATGCTGCCTTATGGTCACAAGACCCTAGACTCCATGCTTACAAGTTCAAATATTTACACATGCTTGACACATAAAAAAAACGCAAAGAAGGCAGAGTAACCCCCACCCTGCGAGAAGGTTATCCTACGAACCGCAAACTTAACAAAACATTAAATGGCTACCCCTTAGGCAAAGTCGGTACGGAGGTCATTTAACTAAAACAAAAACAAAAAAACACACAAACACAAAACAAAAAATAGAAACACAAAAAAGAAAGACTCCCTAGTGCCCACATCCACACACTTTGTGCTGAGCAAAGTATGAGAATGGGGTGACATCTAGACACAAAAGTAAAAACATAAAAAATAAAAACCTAATCTACGGGAAAGAGTACCAGTTTAGGCCTCAGAGGGGGTCGGATAATTAAACCCGATGTGCTTGAAGTAGGCGAACATGGCGATTTCCAATCGGTCCAGTCTGGCTAGGATGGTGGTGGCTGCTGGCTCTTGCTGCTGTGCCCTCAGGGGCCTCTTGCTGGGACCTGCATTCAGAGAAAAACTAAGGCTACTCGAAGTCTCAAGCTTCGGTATGCCGAACACGGGTTTCCCCTCCTCATCATCAAAGACATCCATCATACACTTCAAGCAATTTAAATCAAATAAATCAACATACTTGCAATACAGGTTAGTGGATGAAGGATCAAACAAGTACAGTTTTTCAGCAAGATGAGTTATCAGTTGGGCACAAGAGATGTGGTTCTTAGAATGGGCCACAGTGTCGTTGAAGTAGGCGATGGCCATAGCTCCAAACTTTATCCTCTTTTTGTGCACCATGCACCAGAGGACAAACAACTCCTGATTGGTGATGGAGTTGGAGCTATCTTTCCGGCTAAAGAAGTTGTAGGTGAGCACACAGTGACAAAAGCGAAGGGCATTGCTTTTCAGCATGTGTCCCTTGCTAGTTCCAGACTTGAATTTGGAACCGTCACCCAACTTAGTCCACTTTTCATCCACATTGTCATCCGTGGGCACCACAACAACAACAGATCTATAATCATCATCATTGAAATCCAAAAACGACACAATACCCAAACCCATGTTCAATTCATCAGCAGAAAGATTAAAATTTTTACCAAAAATTTTAAACTTGAAAACCTTAGCAGAAGTACCACCCTTCCCTATGCTTTTCACAGACAGATCATGGAAAAACTCATAGACCAACTTAGGAAAAATCAAACAGTGCCATTCAATGAAAAACGACCAACCAATGTTAGAGAAGAGTTCTCTTACCTCTCACTTGATGCCCAAGATAGTGAGCGAGGTGAAGTGGATGGTTTTGCTGTGGACGATCTCCCTTGTGGGAAAGATGCCCTCTCCTTTCGGCATGACTTTTTCAGAATTTGGGCTAACCACGGTTTTGCCCTTCTTTGCAGACGGTTTGGCAGGGGCCTTTTCCTTCCACTTGGCAGACACAGAGGGCGCATCCATTGTGCCCTCAGCGGGTTCCTTCAGAGACAGAGACTGGTCATCCAGACTCTTGTGGGCTCGCGACTCCCTACTGATTTCATCTTTTTCCTCCTCGGCTTCCTCATCCTCCGACAGCGTCGGCGACGGCTGTTTATTTCTCTTCAGGGACTGTGACTGAGCTTTTGCGGTGGAGACCTTCTCTTTCTTCACCTTTTTCAGCTTTTCAGTTGTAGAGGGCTCAGGGGTGTGCTCCGACATTGGCAGTCTTCTTAGTCGTCGATCTCGTAGGCAGTCTCCTCCACAATTTTCAGAGAGGGCTCGTCAGCCTTCTTGAATTGTCACGTGGGGATAGGTGAAGATGGTGGCTCGACGGTGGAGAGAGGTTGGATGTGCATGGCGGCGATACTCGATGACTTTGTTGGTGTAGCGGCGTCGGTGGTGGTGTCCCTGGAGTTTTCCGGCGAAGTAGAAGGGGTGAACTCCACCCTCTTCTTTGTGGACTTTGCAGCGTGAGTTTGGGAGGCCATGGTGATCGTGGGTGAGGCAGTTGAGAGAGGGAGTTTTTAGAGAGAGAGAAGAGAGGCTGTAATTTTTTTGAAAATTCGGGTGAAAAAATGGCGAGTGAATTTTGGTGAGGAAGGGTTGGGGGTTTATACTTGGATTTACCCTAGCCACTCAATTTGGGTTGATGTGACAGGCCCGTCAGATGACTTTTGGGCTTCTAGGGTTTCCTTGTACAAAATCTTGTGTTGTGCCCACGGGGGCAGAGAGATCCTGAATTTCCCGGAATTGCCTTTGCTGGTGCCCTCCATACTGGAAGCATCCATATTGGCTAGATTCTTTCCTTCCACAAAAAATTCACCTAAATTTGTTCCTTAAAATACTTCAAAAATAAATACAACCGTAAAATCCAACTCCTAGTCTAACATGGCAAAAAATAATCACCAAAAATGAAAGAAATAAAAAAACAAAAAACATAAAAAAAGGAAATAAAAACAAATAAACCTGGGTTACCTTCCAGTCAGCGCCCCAGTTATTATCGTGGGCACGACGCTTGCCTTTCATCACATGTATGTGGGCTCAACGAGCTTGAGCCCGAGAACCTTCATGTATAAAACCGTTGGTTCATTGAGATGCTTCAGCCTTTGACCGTTGACTTTGAAGGTCTCTCTAGTACTTGAATCAAATAATTCCACTGCTCCATTTGGGCACACAGTCTGAATCTCATATGGTCCTAACCATTTGGTCTTGAGTCCTCCCCCTATCAGCTTCATCCTGGAATTATACAACAGAACCTTTTGCCCACGCTCGAATGGCTTGTGGCGAATGAGGTGGTCATGGGTTCTTTTCATTCTTTCCTTGTAGAGAACGACATTGTTATAGGCTTCCAGCCTCAACTCCTCCAACTTTTGAAGTTGCAGCTTTCTTTCGATCCCAGCTCTATCAAGCTTCATGTTCAGCTTCTGAATTGCCCAAAAGGCTTTGTGCTCAATTTCTACTGGAAGATGGAAATTCTTCCCATAGACTAAGCGGAAGGGAGACATTCCAATGGGTATTTTGTAAGCAGTGCGATATGCCCACAAAGCATCATCCAGCTTGAAACTCCAATTCTTGCTATTGGGGTTCACGACCTTCTGAAGTATGGACTTGACCTCTCGGTTGGAAACCTCAGCTTGCCCATTCGCTTGTGGATGATATGCAGTAGTCGCCTTATGTCTCACTTCATATTCCTTAAGCAAATTCTTGATGATCATGTTGCAGAAGTGGGATCCTTGATCACTTATCAGTGCTTTGGGCACAACAAACCTACTGAACACATTAGACTTCAGGAACTTTTTGACCACACGGGCATCATTTGTGGTGGTTGATTTTGCTTCCACCCACTTGGATACATACTCCACAGCTAAGACTATGTACTGATGTCCATTGAATTTGGTTAAGGGACCCATAAAGTCAATCCCCTAAACGTCAAAGACTTCTACCGGCATGATAGGCACCATGAGCATTTCATTGCGTTTGGAGATGTTCCCAGTCATCTGGCAGCGTGGGCACCATCTACATACTTCATAAGCATCTTTGTGAAGTGTGGGCCAAAAGAACCCACAATCAAGAATCTTCTTCGTAGTTCTTTTTACACCAAAGTGCCCCCTACATGCTTCGGAGTAGCAGTGATCTAGAATGCTCTTAGCTTCTTCTGTGGGCACGCAGCGATGAATGATTTGGTCCGCGCACCTTCTCCATAGTATGGGCTCATCCCATACATAATATCGACTCTCACTTCTGATTTTATTCCTTTGATAGGTCGAGAGTCTGGTAGGTAGTTCTCCAGAGATCATGAAATTGACCAAGTCAGCGTACCAAGGTGTTGTGCCCTTGAGATTAAACAGGTACTCATCTGGGAAAGCCTCCTCAATGGGCACCATGTTTTCTTCCTCATTGAGTACTCTACTCAAATGATCAGCCGCCTGGTTTTGAGCTCCACTCTTGTCCTTGATCTCCCAATCGAATTCTTGCAGCAGTAGTATCCACCAAATGAGTCTTGGCTTTGATTCCTTTTTTGCGAGTAAGTGTTTCAATACAAAGTGATCGGTGTAGACCACACTCTTAGCTCCGAGCAAATAGGATTGGAATTTTTCAAAGACAAAGACTACTGCCAACAATTCCTTTTCAGTCGTGGTGTAGTTAGCTTGGGCATGATTCAGTGTTTTGGATACATAGTAAATCACATGATATTCTTTACCTCGCCTTTGTCCAAGCACTGCACCCACAGCGTATCCGCTGGCATCACACATTATTTCAAATGGTATGCCCCAGTCTGGAGGTTGAATGATGGGTATCGTGACTAGCCTTCTCTTCAGAGTATCGAAGGCTTCCTTGCATGCATCATCGAAGACAAACGGCACATCATTTTGTAAAAGATGCGTGATTGGCTGAGCAATCTTTGCAAAAATCTTGATGAATCGCCGGTAGAACCCAGCGTGCCCAAGAAAACCACGAACTTGCTTCACCGGAGTGGGGTAGGATAGTTTTTCAATGATGTCCACCTTAGCTTTATCCACCTCTATGCTTCTCTCTGAAATAACGTGCCCAAGAACAATCCCCTCATGAACCATGAAATGGCATTTTTCATAGTTTAACACCAAGCATTTATCCACACATCTTTTTAGCACATTTTCCAGGTTGTCGAGACATGTGTCGAATGAATTTCCATAGACTGTAAAGTCGTCCATGAATACTTCGATACAATTCTCCAAAATATCTGAGAAAATACTCATCATGCAGCGTTGAAATGTTCCGGGGGCATCGCAGAGCCCAAAAGACATCCTTGGATAAGCAAATGTGCCGAATAGGCACGTGAAGGTAGTCTTCTCCTAGTCTTCTTGATCTACTACAATTTGCATGTAGCCTGAATATCCATCAAGGAAACAAAAGAATTTGTTTCCAGCCAATCTCTCCAGCATCTGATCTATGAATGGTAACGAGAAGTGATCCTTTCTTGTGACGGTGTTGAGTTTCTGATAGTCTATACAAACTCTCCATCCAGTTTGTAGCCTTGTGAGCACAAGCTCATTTTTCTCATTTTTCACCACCTGGATTCCTGACTTCTTAGGCACGACATGAATAGGGCTTAACCATTTGCTCTCTGAAATAGGATAGATGATTCCCATATCCAGCAATTTGAGTATCTCCTTCAGCACGACCTCCTTCATTGCGGGGTTCAGTTTGCGTTGGGCATCCCGCACCGGTTTGACATCATCCTCCAAGAGGATTTTGTGCATGCATATGGCAGGGCTTATGCCTTTGATGTCGGCTAGAGTCCATCCCATTGCTTCTTTGTATATGCGTAATATTCTCAATAGTCGATTTTTTTCAACAAGGTTCAGTCCTTTACTTATGATAATCGGCAGTGTTTCATTCTCCCTAAGATAGGCATACTTTAAGCCGTCAGGAAGATTCTTCAATTCTAACTTTGGTGCCCTCTGAATTGATGGAAGCATCCTGTCTGTCTGAGTCATCGTGGGCAAATTGAAATCCCCCACTCCATGCGGAAATTTTTCCAGAGAGTACAACATCATGATGGCATCTCTGGTATCCTCATCTTTATCGAGGGAATCATAGTCAGTCAACCCAGCTTGCAGTGCCCATTCCAGGGGTTCTTGGTTGTTCATGCGACCCAGAATAGCTTGAGTTTGGGCATAATGGTTCACAAAGTGAACTGACTCCGGATCTTGTGGATACTTCATGGCTTCATAAATGTTGAACACAACTATCTGGCCATCGAACTCACATGTCAGTGTGCCCTTATTGACATTGATTTTGGTGCAAGCAGTCTTCATGAAAGGCCTTCCTAACAGTAGAACGGAAGTGGGTGGTGTCATTTTACCCATATCCAAGACATAAAAATCTACCGGGAAAATTAATTCCCCCACCTTCACCAAAACATCTTCTATTAGACCTTCGGAATATACATTTGATCTGTCTGCCAACTGGATGATCACCCTTGTTTCCTTGAGTGGTCCCAGATTCAACTCTTCATAAATCGTCATGGGCATGACGTTTATGGATGCACCGAGATCAAGCATCGTCCTTTCAATCTTCTTGCTCCCAATTATGCATGGTATGACGAACATGTCAGGATCTTCACACTTCTTTGGCATTTTCTGTAGTACTGCAGAGACATTTTCTTCTACGAAAAGTCTTGCATCATCTTCAAATCACACATTCTTGGTGCACAGCTCTTTTAGGAAACGGGCATAATGCGGAACCTGTCTTATCGCATCAAGTAGTGGAATATTGACTTCCACTTTCTGAAAGACCTTAAGAAGTTCCTTCATCTCCTCTTCTTTTCTGTCATGGGCAAGACGTTCAGGAAATGGAGGCTTCTTCTTTGTTTCTTGCCTTGTGGGCTTAGCGACCTCTTCCTTTATCTGCTCCTCTTCTTTCGTTATGCCTTCAGTGTCTCCTTTCTGTTCAGCTTTCATTGTTGTCTCTTCATTCATTGTGGTCACAACGTTCACTTGCTCTCGGGAATTTACCACTTGAGATGGTAACTGCCCATTCCTTTCCTTTAGTTGGGCAAGGTCTTGAGCTAATTGAGAAATTTACTTGCTCACATGTTGTAGACCGGCCCTTGTTTCTTGTTTGAACCTTTGATTCTCCTACTGTGACTTCACATTTTCCTTGGCCATGGCATAGACTAGTTCGGCTAGGCTGGGTTCTTCTCGTGCCCTCGGCTGGGGTGGTGGCAAATCTGGTTGATGGGCATCATTCCTCTTCCATCTAAAATTCTCGTGATCCCTCCATCCAGGATTGTATGTTTGAGAGTGGGGATCATATCTCCTGTTGTTGTTGTTGTTGTTATGCCCACCGAGAGAGTTAACTTCAGCAACATCCTCCTCCTACAGTGTTGGGCATTCATCAGTGAAATGGGCCACACTCTTGCAAACTCCACACACTCTTTTCTTTGGTGCCCTAGTATGGTTCATCACTTTCTCCATCTGGTCCAAAATTATTTCCATCTTGACCTCAAGATGCGTTAATTTCCCAGTATCTGAAACTGTCCTTGTGCCCTCGGCACTTTGATCTCGATTTTCATCAGCCATTTATGCCAAAATCCTGAAGGCTTCAGTTGGTAATTTGTTCAGGATAGATCCTCCACACGAGGCATTGACAATGATTTTGTCATGTGGTCTCAATCTAGAGATGAAATACTAGATCAGGTCGTGATCTGTAATCTGATGATGTGGGTGTTTCATCAACATGCTCTGGAATCGGCACCAGTAGTCATAGAAACTCTCATTTATCCCCATCTTCATGTTTCCGATCTTTCTTCTCATCTTCTGGACTCGGGATGCGGGAAAATATTTCTCCAGGAATTTCTACTGCAGTTGTGCCCATGTGGTTATACTGCCAGTTGGCAGAGTGTATAACCAGTCTCGTGCCCCGTCATGAAGAGTGAACGGGAATGAGACAAGCCTCACATATTGTTCCTTTCCCCCATCCGTGGGTTGAGTCTGATACACCATCTCAAAATCTTGAATATGCCTCTGAGGGTCTTCTCCAGTCATCCCATGGAATTTGGGCAAGATTTGGATGAAACTTGTCTTCAACTCCCAGCTTCCAGTAATGGTTATGAGTGTTATGCCTATGGGACGTAAATTCATGTTAGTTGGGAAGAATAACTGCCTCAATGTTCTTCCTTCTTCTTCAGCCATCGGGGCTAACCTTGGTTCGTTCCTCTCCAGTTGTGCTCTTTCTTGCTCCAGATTTCTTTTAAGAGCAAATCTCTCTGCTTGTTGTGCCCTCTGTGCTTCTGCTCTCCTCTTCCTTAGAGTTTTCTCAGGTTCTGGATTGTACATGAAATCTCCTTCAGAGGTATTGTGCATCCACCGGCCAGACAAACAAGTTGGGAAAATAGAATTTTAAGAACCAGCTCCCTGGCAATGGCGCCAATTCTGACGCGCGGTCGTTTCGCGGTCAGAATAATTCTCAAGAGAGAGTTATCCTTTTGCCCACAGCAAGGCGTAGCAAGCTATTGTGAGTAAAGGTCGATCCCACGAGGAGCTGCGAATTCTATCTTCCAGTGTCACTTTTCCAAAAGGTTTGAGGGTTGTTGTAGTCTCCGTACTTGTATGTAAAGACTGTAAACTAAAATAACAAAGCAAAACAAAAGACAAGAAAATATTAATGGTAAAAGTATTCCGGATTAGAACTCATATTTCAAACTTAACAAACACTTGACCGATCATGGGCACGCTGATTACTTATGCAAATCTAATTACCTGGTTATAGGCAATGGATCTCTCACACTTACCCAATCTATCCTTTCAGTTTAGCCTAGAGGTGATCTCTTGTCCCCTAAACCCTAACTTGTTACCCAACCCCGATCTCTCATATGATTGTAAGCAATAAAGCAGCATTATGATCTAGATAGACCCAGATTTATCTAGACAAAAAATCTCTCTTATGCCCTCAGTACCCGTGATGCATCCCATCCATTTATGACCAACACACAACTACGATTCATTGACCATTTATAGAGGTAGTGAACACAATTCTAATTAATGAGTGATCAACCACAATTAACTAGCTTAGCCCAATGTATAATGCAACAAAGAAAATGATTACACGACGGAATCAAATTCACACAGTTTATGCCCATAAGTGTCATGATTCTTACGTGTTCATTAAGTTCTTATCCTTGTTCAATCCGGAATAATGAGTCTAGCCGCCCATGCTAGACTTGGAACAACAAAAATAATAATTAAAAGTATTGAAACAACACATAATATAGACGAAAAAACTTACTTATATTAAAGAGCATAATAAATCCAACACCAACGCTGGATTGAGGAACATAAACTGGAAATCCTAACTGCCTGCGGGCATAAGGCCCGAGACAAAATGCAAAAAGCAAGAATAAAGCAAAATAAATTAAAAGTGTTATAGTGCGTAAAAAGATTGTTGTTTTCTGCCATGCATCTACTTATATAGGAGTACAAGGAACACAAGGTAAATTCCCCCACAGGCCGGGGGATCTTCAGTCCAGTCCACAGCCGTCGTGCCCAAGACTTTCCATATCTGGCAGATTCTTCCCTTATTTAGAAGATTCTGAGTCGCAGATTCTGTACTCGTCGTGCCCTAGTATCGCTGACATAGCAACTTTCCTTGTAGAGCCGATCCTCCTTCTGGAAGATCTCACTTTCCTTCTGCGGCTCTTCTTTCCTTGGGCGGCTAGGGTACACTGCTCCTGCTTCAGCTGATTTTGATTACTCTTGTGCCCTTATCTCCTCTCCTTCACTTCAATCACTCTGGGGTTGTTGTGGGCACGATCACCAACTCCTCCTTCAGCTTTTGCTGGAATGGTGGGCGATTTCCGCCAGGCTTGAGAGAGAGCTTAAAAGCATCAAGGTCAACCCCATGTGCGTTTGGCAAACAATATTGACTTATGACAAACAATATTAAATTTATGGTGTTCGATCTTACGATTTACTTTCAAAGCCTCGATCGTCCTATCTTATAGCTTGCGCTCAAAGCTTAGACGTTCGACCTCTAGGTTATTTTATGACTTGGGTCATTCAGCTTCATAGCCCATACTCGGGGCTTCGGTGTTCGATCTTACGGTTTGCTTTCAAAGCCTCGATCGTCCTGCCTTACATCTTGCACTCAAAGCTTAGGTGTTCGACCTCCATGTTATTTTATGACTTGGGTCGTTCAGCTTCATAGCCCATACTCGGGGCTTCGGTGTTCGATCTTACGGTTTGCTTTCAAAGCCTCGATCGTCCTACCTTACATCTTGCACTCAAAGCTTAGGTGTTCAACCTTCATGTTATTTTATAACTTGGATCGTTCAGCTTCATAGCCTATACTCGGGGCTTCGATGTTCGATCTTACGGTTTGCTTTCAAAGCCTCGATTGTCCTACCTTACAGCTTGCGCTCAAAGCTTAGGCGTTCGACCTCCAGGTTATTTTATGACTTGGGTCGTTCAACTTCATAACCCATACTCGGGGCTTCGGTATTCGATCTTATGGTTTGCTTTCAAAGCCTCGATCGTCCTACCTTACAACTTGCTCTCAAAGCTTAGGCGTTCGACCTCTAGGGTCATTTTCATGTATTGGGGCGATCTTTTCTAATTTTTACTTAGGCTCGATGTTCAGCCTCACGACGAACGTCTTATGTCCTTACCTGTTTATTTGCATTAAGATTCATTGTTCAGCTCCCATGCTGAAACCTAGATAATGAGGGGCTAACTGTAGTGGTAATTTTTCGTCAACCCAAAATGCTGGCCCAAAAGGGTTGAACGATAGCATACAATCGGTATTCCAATAGATAAACGTTCAATTTTAAATTTGAATTAACGATCAGTTCTGCCTTATCCGGTAAGATTAACAGGTTCAGAGGAGTCGGCACGTCTTTCAACCTTCTCTGCGATCCTCTCGAACCCTAGCTGCTACCTTTACCTTTAAAAGGAGAACCCCCCTCCTCATTTGATGACTACGCAGAAATACCCACAAGCTTCACATCATACCCTAGACACATTGAGTTTATCGTTTTCTAAGTTCATTCCACTCCGGTGATTCAATATCTGGGTGTCTTTCCTACCATATTTTCTGATTGAATGAAGATTCTCTCAATTCCTAGTAACGTTCTGGCTAGAGATTACTATTATTAAGCTATTTAATTATTCAACTATTTCATATTTTAATTCTTTCTACTCTTCTTCTTTTCCTGACTTGAGCGTCGGAGGCCCAACGATCGTCACCCCTCCGACGGTCTTTGGCTCTTACGGTGTTTTCTATTTTTGTTTCACAGATTGGCCGCTGCCCCGGACTGAATCAATTAATTGTAGATTTTCGGATCTACAATGTCCAGGTTCAAATCCGGCCTCCATCTTTAGATTTTCTTTTTCTCTAGAAAACTGCAGAAATGGTCCCACAAAGCATGCCCCCGTTTCATTTTGGTCCCAAACTAAGCTAATTTGGTCCTATTGGACCACGATATGCTAAAATAGTCCTAACGTCACGTTTTGCGTTAAGTTGGCATGCAATTTTAGTCCGAAACGATAAGCCATTTTAGTCTTATACACAATATTAGGCAGAATAGTGATCTGGAGGGAATTCTTGTGAATTGGAGGGAAAATTTGAACAAAAAATATCCAACTTTTGGAAGACATTTATGCCATATACCTACCTATATATATACCTACACACCAATTCCAAAATTACAAGAATTCAAGCAAAAAAAAAAAGAAAATTCTCCTCCAAATTAACAACACTATGTCCGCTGCATCTTCAAGCAGAGCAAACAACAGCAATTTTTTTTTAATGTGTGACTGTCAGAAGCTAGTGCGAGAATATGTTTCCAATCGTGAACATAGCAAAGGTAGGTTTTTTATACGTGTCCTGATTCACTACACGGGTTTGCAAGTTTTTCAGATGGGTTGATGAGTGTCCATCACAAGACAACTCAGGGAGTCCCACAGCTCAAAGGTGAAGATTAACACTGAAGACATAGCTGATGATATGGCTGAATGTATGATGCAAATGGCTGAAGATATGAAGAAAATGGCTGCAGATGTGGCAAAAATCAGAAAGTTGGGAAAAATGATGTTTCTAGTATTAATGTTTTATGCAGTAGTTGTTTTCCTCAAATGAATGCAGTGGTTGTCTAATATGTAAGATATAAAATGTGGAATCATCTTATTGCAATATATATGCCAATGAGCAAATTTTCCCAACAAAATACCAGCTTCACTGAATCAGAGCAACAACTATTAATCAAAAAGCAACTGAATAGCATTACTACAATTATCAACAACAATGAATCAAAAACCAGCTTCACTGAATCAGAACAACAACAATTAGCAAAAACCAACTGAATACCATTACAACTTCATATTTTCAGAGCCAGACTACAATTATCAACCCACAAAAAATGCAATAAATAAGGCTGACATGATTGGCAAGATTATGGTAGAGTATTTGTTCAAAAACATGAAGCCAAACATCAAATTAAACCAAAAACACCAAATGAAGCCTGAAATCTTATCTGCTCTTCCTCTTCTTCTGTGCTGCAGCTCTCAAGCTTGAAGCATGCACAAAATTTTTGCCTCCTTTGGTGACCACTCTCATGGAATCTATTTCTTGAGGTTGATATACAGCAGCTGAAGAACCCCTATGAACTTTCGGCTATGAAAACCAGCAGAAGGTTGGGAGACAGGAGGCTCCCTAGCAGAAGATTGGACAACATTAATTTCACTTGAAATGGTATAAGCTGTTGACTTCTCTTGAGCAGGACCATCATCCAGAGGGTTGTTAGCAAACTTAGGTCTCTTCCTTGCCTAATTAAGAACATGAAAATATGTATAGAGAATTAAAGTCATTAAACTGAGATAATAAGAAGAAAATGATCATTATCTTACAAGCATTTTTCTTCCTTGCTTTGTAATTGGCAACATGCTGAAACAACCTTCTCTTTGAGTTGCATCATCTTCTTGGTTAAAGTAGGACACTCATGTTGTGTCATCTCCTCAAACTGAGTAGATGGTTGAGCATCCTTCTGTGCAGCTGCACTCTCTTTCTCAAGTTGAGGTTGTGTTGCTTCAGAGTTGAAATTTTCCTAAATAAAACATGCACATAGCAAACATTAGTTTTCAATTTACATGAAGTAAATAGCTAAGATGAAACATGCAATAATTTACCTTTCTCAATCTGTATCCTAGTTGGTTGTGCCTTATCTCTCCACAAAACTTACAAGTGATTCCACAGTATTGTTTTCCCATTCTCTGAACAGTACCACTGCCTCTCTTTTTCCTTTTTGGTTCTTCATTAGGTCCAAATCTCCTTTCCTTCTGAGGCCTGCCCTTGTTTTTCTTTGCAAAAGAAGGTGGGAGTGGTGGAATGTAGCCTGTTTTCTCCCAAAAGTCATCTCCAGTCATTGGAGATATGGCATGCTCATAGACTAAGTTATAAGTCTCAACAGAATAATATGAGTGCACATAGTCTTTAGGAGCTTTTCCTTCAGCACAAATGGCACTGATGGCATACTTACAAGGTATTCCACTTAAATCCCATCTTCTGCAATCACATGTATGCTCCTCTAAGTTAACAGTATATTTTGAGCCTTCAAAACTTGACACCTCATATCTGTTCTCACTAGACTTTGTGGAAATGCAGTCTGCAGAGGCTTCCATATATTTCCCCACTAGCTTTCTTATTCTAGCACAAACAGCTCTCCCTTCCCACAATCTCTCATCCCTATCTATGTTTTTCTGAAGCTTAGTCATCATGTACTCTCTAACCCATTCCAACATAGTTAAAATTGGCTTCTCTCTAGCATCTAGCAAACATGAGTTAAATTGTTCACACATGTTATTGACCAATGTATCACATTTTCCAAATGTTGAAAAATGTGATTTGGACCATTCTTTGGCTGATTTACCCTTCTGCAGCCACTCAAGAGCTTTCTTGTCTACTTCCTTAATCTGAAGCATCACACTATGGAAACTAGCAACTGTGGTAGCATTTGCAGCTTTCCATAACAATTTCTTGAAATGTTGGCCTTTAAATCCAGCCCTCTGCATATTCCCGTGCAAGTGTCTAACACAGAACCTATTTTCTACACTTGGCAATACCTTCTCAAATGCCCCAATCAGCCTATTTTGTCTATCTGACATGAAGGTGTAGGCATCTTCTCTCTCAGTTAACAAGTCCTCCTTCAACAACTATAAGAACTTCCTATTGTTTGTAAATCACCTTCTGCATCATCCAAGTACACTACCTCCCCAACAACATCATCTCCATTCAACCTAACCACTGTTCTTTCACCCTCCAAATACATGAAGAACTCTCTCATTTTTGCAGTCCCTATTATCAGATTCCAGGTATCAAACTCACATATAACAGGCTTCAACTTTCCTTTTCATCTTTTGCATAGAACTTCTTAGACCCCAGATACCCTATCTGTTCGCATAGACCTTCTAAGTACTTAAAACACCATTTACGGGTGTCTACAAAATCAAACGCAGAAATCGTGCTCTCTAAATACTCTAATTCACCACAGTCATTAACCACCATATCACCATGCTTTAGCTTCATCGTATACAAATAATCACAGGGCCCTAAAAAATATATACTAAATTTAGAGAAACAACAATCACACACAAACTGAGAGAAAATTACAGAGAAATTGGGTGAGAAAACTTAATGTAATCTGGGTGTGGTAGTTTACGTAATACTTCCTTCGGATCATTGCTAACTTACGTTTTCAGAGCTACGATAAATTACAAGAAATTTCAGCTAATTGCTCGCAAATTCACGGCCTGGAAGATGCGACAACTTCCACAGCAAGTGCTCTTGCAATTTTCTCCAACTTCCGCAGCAAGCTTTGGGGATTTTCAGGTTAATTAGGTGTATTTCTCATGGATTAGAAGGTAGAAGACGGTAGTTTTTTTTAGGGGGAAATAGAAGTCGAGTTAGTTGTGTTAATTTGGGGATTTTCTGAAATTAGGGTTCCTATAACTCATGTGCGCCTCACGTGTTAACTCGCCGTCAACTGTTAATTAGCTCGTCAAAATACGCAGGACCAAAATTGCATATGACTGTCTTATGGGGCCATTTTGGCTTAAAAAATAAAGGACCAAATTAGCCTAGTTTGGGACCAAAATGAAACTGGGCCATGCTTTATGGAACCATTTCTGCAATTTTCTCCCTTTTTCTCTCTCTTTTTTCCTTCCCCCATTTTCTTTATTTTTTTTCCTTCTTATTATTGCTCCTTTTTTCCCCTTCTTTTTCTTCTTTTTTTTTTCTTCTTTTTTTTCTTCTTTCTTCTTTTTCTTTGAGATTTCCCAGATCGAATCTTAGGGGAGTGTATTTAATCCGGATTTTGATGGATTTTGTTGGACTTTAAAATGTCTATGGATTTTATAAATCCATAGACTCCACATGGAGTCTCCCAACTCCACGAAGAGTCTGGTGGATTTTGTGTATGAATTTTGGATCGATTTTAGACGATTTCAATGGATTTGAAATCCTTATTTCCAGCGATCGATGGAACACAGCGATCACCAGACCCAGGAAAAAATGAAACTCAGCAACCCCTGGAAGCCAGCGGCCGCTAGTCATTTTCTCTCTTTCTTTTTTTGCGTGACATGCTGGGATTATGCTGAATATATTTCTTGGCTTTTAAACAGTCATTTTGCAGTGGTTAATCTGGAAAAAGTACTTTGACTGGTGCATTTGGGCTTCCCTGATTCCAATTGTTGGAGGCATTATGCTCTCTTCAGTCACGGAGCTGAGTTTTAACATGCTAGGATTTTGTGCCGCTTTATTTGGTTGTACTGATACATCTACAAAAACAATTCTTGCAGAGTCTTTGTTGCATGGGTACAAATTTGACAGGTAACAGTTATCGTCCTTCTTCTTCACCTGAATATACTAATCAACCAAGAATAATAACTATATATATGGCAGTGTTCATGTTTTGTTCTTCCTCATCATTCTTTTGCTATTGCTGCATAAAGAGGAACAAGCTGTTTGTTTTGACGTGTTATACCAGAAATAATATCTATATAAAATGGATAATGCTTAACTTATTCTGTAATACCCCGAAATATTTTAGAAGACTTTATTCAACTTATGTTACCCTCTGGTAAGTTAGAAAATAAGTTGGGTCCTTAAAGGACTCAAATAAAGGAAAATCGCAGCCTGGAAAATCTATTAAATCTAATTTGGTCAAAAATTGCCTTAAAAATATGTTATGATATTTTTCTCGGGTTGATAGAAAATGTTTCAAGAATCATGCCAACTTTTGAAATTTCAAATTTCGAGTTCAAATGAACTTTTGGCACAACTTTAAGTTGGAAAATAATAAATTTAATAGAAAAGGCACATCCGTCATTATTCAATTTCTTTTTCAAAAGATTATCTTATTCGTAATTATCCTTTTCTTTTTCCATCATTATGCTCTTTCTTTTATTCGTTATTATCCTATTTATTTTTCCTCTATAAATAGGAGCTTAAGGTTTCATTTTTCATTCATTTTCAAAATCGAAACGCCGAGCAGCTTCCAGAGAATGTACGACTCTAGTTTCTTATTTCAATTCTGAAATAGTCATTTTGAAGGTGTCAACGCGTAGATCACGAATACATGATTGAAATGATGACACGAAGGATGATCACGATGGAAAATCATCGTGACAGCCGCCAATTCCTCGGAGAAGGTACTTTCTCCGATTCTGGTCATTCGGACCGATGAATTTAGAAATTTCAAGTTCTAAATATGCTTATATTTCGATTATCTTTAATTCTACCGATTCCGATTTTTGATGTTGTGAGTTTTCGGTATTTTTCCCCGTTTTCATTTTATGTAAATCTCAGATCTACTCTTTCTGGATAGTCGTATTAGAAATCTTCTTTTTATAAATAGTCTTTGATCATTTGGATCTTGTAGTTAACCGGAATAGATTTTTGATTTCTCGTCGTTTGAAATCCGGATTCGAATATTATATTATAAATCTGCCCAGTTCGAATTTATGTTCTAGCCGTCCGATCTTTGATCTGATTACACAATTAAATTCCTTATTTTCTGCACTATCAAAAATTGTACTTTTGAGCAAAAATTCAACGAGTATCGAACTCGATCGAGACCGATACATTTTCAGCTAAAATTTGTGGCGGGAATTTCCGCCAGCCAGCTTTTCGGCCGGTGTGGCCGGAATTAGCCTTTGATCCCTTCTGACCGATTGTGGTACCCGTCGAGATTGACGTGTGGTCGCAGACGGTGCTTCGTTTCGTGTTGAAATGAATTTAATATGATTTTTCGAAGTTAATGTCTCATTTTCAAAAATTGCATTTTAGTTAGAATTGCTTCAAAATGTTTGTTAGATTTATCCTAGCAAAAAGGTTCCTTCAGCATTTATTCCCTATGGTGGATTCTCTACTTAGCTATAGATTCCATTTTTGTCCAGGCGGATTTTTGAGTTTACCCAATTATTCAAATCGTGTATTTAAATTCGTATATTTTTCATGTGTCGTCTGAAAATTATGAAATTTTCACACTTGCATTGTTATATGTGAAGTATGTTATCAATTAAATTTGGTAATTTTCTGAAAGCCAGAAAGACTCGTAGATTAAATTTGATCAGAATTGAGTAAAATGGCAAGTGATCGACCTCCACCTTTTCCAAATGTTTTTGGACGGCTTTACTCGAAAATATTCGCTGAATTTAATTCCCTAAAGTGTTGAGTTGAGAATGAAATCCTAATGTTGCGCATTGTAGTCTGAAGCCGTTTTATTAGTTTAGAATATTCGTATTACATTTAGTCTAGCTTAGAAAAAAATCATTTATCTATCATAAGTTGAAGCTTACCTTATGTTATAGTTTCAAGGCCTAGCATGATACTAATAGGTAGTTTCTCCTTTGTAGGTCCGAACCCGAGACCCATATTTAATTAGGATTTGCAAGAAACGTGTAAAGCTTCAGCTACTATTAGCTAACCAGGTGGGTTATACTATACTATCTTTGCAAATTGTATCTTTCGAGTTATTAAGCTCTGTTTTGCTAAAATTGCATATGTGACTATCTGTGTTAAATATTTACATGCTACTGTATGTTGTCGGAGTCTCATAAACCAGCGCTGTGTCAATGTGAGTAGCTACAGTATGCATGCATTGTTTGTCCTGCTTTACTCCTTGTCGGTGAGACTAAAATGAAACACTTATTGGTTATACTCTTTGGGTATACTATGGCCATACTCAACGTTATGCGCTGGTGATGTAGTTTGGGTTGCGGGCAATGACGGGTTATACTCTTAAGCGCTTCACGATAAAATGTTTTGGTGAACTTAGGTTGCTTCCAACTTTTGAACCTCCTAAGTTTCACTACCTGCATGAACACAGATAGATTACTTTAACAAAATGATTTGCATAACTTGAATTGTAAAACTTGCCCACTGAGTGCATTAGTACTCAGCCCAAATCTTTTCAAACATTTTCAGGTCAGTAGGCTGGAGCGTGGAGGTGACGAGACTGAGATATGGGCTATTATGATTTTCATATTTTTCCGTTGTCTCTTTTTGTTAGTATTCTGTTAAGAATTGAGCTTTCCCACTTATGATATTCTTTTGCTAAATGCTAAGAACCCTGATCTTAGTATTTTATCGATATGATTCTGCTTCTCTGATTCTGAACATTTGTTGACTTCCTAGTTAACATGTATCATATGCTTAGCTATATAATTATTCCAAGGGGAGGAAGCCCATCTTTCGTTATGTCTATTTGATCATTCATTTTGGCCTATGGAAGGGCATAATTTGTTCAGTATATTCGTGTCTGTTTCTTTTGTCGGCCTATGAATGGGTCTATTAATTGTTGGTATCTGGTTATTTGCTTTCGTTTGGCCTATGAAAGGGCTTATTGATTTGTTACAGCTTTCATTCTTCTCTCATAAGCCGTTATAAACGGGGATTCGCTCTAGTTACAGAGGTTATGCTGTCTAATTTTCTGGAAGGCATAACCTATCTTTGGCATACTCGGTTGTTAAATTTTATTCCAAACATTAATCCTTTTGGATTATCACCCCGTCATTAATTTAATTACCCCATTTCTTTCCCGCTTCTTAATTCCCACCCCCGTGGCGTCCATTTCCATGATCTTTTGGGATCGGGGCGCTACAAAGTGGTATCAGAGCAGGTTTGAAACTCTGCAGACCTGTTGGGTCTTATTTCGTCTTTCATTGAAATTCTGTGTGATATTATATAAGCCCTCAGCTCGTCACTCACGCAACAGCTAAAAGGTACGCATGTTTTTATGCAAATTTTAGTTTTTAAAAGTTTACATTAGTTGTTGAGATGTTAAGTCTGTCTAAAAACGAAAGATTAGGATTCGCCGTGTTGACGGGAATTCCTCGAAAGATTGATTATTATGCGGATAGCATACTCTGATTAACTGCGCTGATTGCGTACTCTATTGCTATGGTGATAGCATACTGGTTTTGAAATATGTCTGTGAGCATACTGATTTCTGTTGAAAAACTATGTTGAATACATATATGTATGAACTTATTTATATATGCCTTGTGCATACTTGTGATGTTGGGAACGTGCGGAATGCATACTGTAAATATTGATAGCCGGAATGTGTTTATTGTTCATACTCTTGGATTAGTACAAGGACTTGAAAGTGTGAGTCTTCAAAAAGAAGAGAGAGCTTATAGAAGTATTCATTTAAGTATATTGTCATGAGAGCGAATGATAGTATTCCATAATGACGAATGGAACCGAAACAGTATCAGTTAGTGTTCTCCAAAGTCGAAAGTACATTTCTAAAGTAATTTCTCAGTTCGTAACATTTAAGATGATCAATGGATGTCAACAAGCAAGTTTCGAGCTTACAGTTAAAGTCTAGACATGCGATTCTTATTATGCATGCAAGCGAAGGTGATCACTAGCGGGAGCCAGACAGTCGGATTACCACTTTAAAGAAAAGAGAAGAGTATAACAAGGAAAATAAGACTAATTTGCATCGGAAATACGATTCAAGCACGCTTCAAGAAGACGTGAACGTCGAATCTCAATATTTTAATGAAACAGATAAAACACAGTTCGAACCTGATAGAATTTGTAATCCAACCGTCCAAGGGCGTGCTCATTTGAATCATGGGGAGATTATATGAAGTCGGTGCACTGTGATAGCTCTCATAAAAGATAAAAAAAGATGGCGAACGTTTAGGCTTTCGAAAAGATAAATTTGCGTGGAAAAGAAGAGCGAGTATAGACTCTTCGAAGAAGTATTTTACCAAGAAGAAAGCGGAAAGAGGGATAAAGGTTGAGAATCAACCTAAAGAATAGGAGACCCATATCAGTTCTAGGTTGCAAGTACAAAAATTGAGGTTTTGAAACCTGAGGATGCACTTTGATACTTCTTCTCAAGATATGAAAATTTCGGGACGAAATTTATTTAAGGGGGGTAGAATGTAATACCCCGAAATATTTTAGAAGACTTTATTCAACTTATGTTACCCTCTGGTAAGTTAGAAAATAAGTTGGGTCCTTAAAGGACTCAAATAAAGGAAAATCGCAGCCTGGAAAATCTATTAAATCTAATTTGGTCAAAAATTGCCTTAAAAATATGTTATGATATTTTTCTCGGGTTGATAGAAAATGTTTCAAGAATCATGCCAACTTTTGAAATTTCAAATTTCGAGTTCAAATGAACTTTTGGCACAACTTTAAGTTGGAAAATAATAAATTTAATAGAAAAGGCACATCCGTCATTATCCAATTTCTTTTTCAAAAGATTATCTTATTCGTAATTATCCTTTTCTTTTTCCATCATTATCCTCTTTCTTTTATTCGTTATTATCCTATTTATTTTTTCCTCTATAAATAGGAGCTTAAGGTTTCATTTTTCATTCATTTTCAAAATCGAAACGCCGAGCAGCTTCCAGAGAATGTACGACTCTAGTTTCTTATTTCAATTCTGAAATAGTCATTTTGAAGGTGTCAACGCGTAGATCACGAATACATGATTGAAATGATGACACGAAGGATGATCACGATGGAAAATCATCGTGACAGCCGCCAATTCCTCGGAGAAGGTACTTTCTCCGATTCTGGTCATTCGGACCGATGAATTTAGAAATTTCAAGTTCTAAATATGCTTATATTTCGATTATCTTTAATTCTACCGATTCCGATTTTTGATGTTGTGAGTTTTCGGTATTTTTCCCCGTTTTCATTTTATGTAAATCTCAGATCTACTCTTTCTGGATAGTCATATTAGAAATCTTCTTTTTATAAATAGTCTTTGATCATTTGGATCTTGTAGTTAACCGAAATAGATTTTTGATTTCTCGTCGTTTGAAATCCGGATTCGAATATTATATTATAAATCTGCCCAGTTCGAATTTATGTTCTAGCCGTCCGATCTTTGATCTGATTACACAATTAAATTCCTTATTTTCTGCACTATCAAAAATTGTACTTTTGAGCAAAAATTCAACGAGTATCGAACTCGATCGAGACCGATACATTTTCAGCTAAAATTTGTGGCGGGAATTTCCGCCAGCCAGCTTTTCGGCCGGTGTGGCCGGAATTAGCCTTTGATCCCTTCTGACCGATTGTGGTACCCGTCGAGATTGACGTGTGGTCGCAGACGGTGCTCCGTTTCGTGTTGAAATGAATTTAATATGATTTTTCGAAGTTAATGTCTCATTTTCAAAAATTGCATTTTAGTTAGAATTGCTTCAAAATGTTTGTTAGATTTATCCTAGCAAAAAGGTTCCTTCAGCATTTATTCCCTATGGTGGATTCTCTACTTAGCTATAGATTCCATTTTTGTCCAGGCGGATTTTTGAGTTTACCCAATTATTCAAATCGTGTATTTAAATTCGTATATTTTTCATGTGTCGTCTGAAAATTATGAAATTTTCACACTTGCATTGTTATATGTGAAGTATGTTATCAATTAAATTTGGTAATTTTCTGAAAGCCAGAAAGACTCGTAGATTAAATTTGATCAGAATTGAGTAAAATGGCAAGTGATCGACCTCCACCTTTTCCAAATGTTTTTGGACGGCTTTACTCGAAAATATTCGCTGAATTTAATTCCCTAAAGTGTTGAGTTGAGAATGAAATCCTAATGTTGCGCATTGTAGTCTGAAGCCGTTTTATTAGTTTAGAATATTCGTATTACATTTAGTCTAGCTTAGAAAAAAATCATTTATCTATCATAAGTTGAAGCTTACCTTATGTTATAGTTTCAAGGCCTAGCATGATACTAATAGGTAGTTTCTCCTTTGTAGGTCCGAACCCGAGACCCATATTTAATTAGGATTTGCAAGAAACGTGTAAAGCTTCAGCTACTATTAGCTAACCAGGTGGGTTATACTATACTATCTTTGCAAATTGTATCTTTCGAGTTATTAAGCTCTGTTTTGCTAAAATTGCATATGTGACTATCTGTGTTAAATATTTACATGCTACTGTATGTTGTCGGAGTCTCATAAACCAGCACTGTGTCAATGTGAGTAGCTACAGTATGCATGCATTGTTTGTCCTGCCCTACTCCTTGTCGGTGAGACTAAAATGAAACACTTATTGGTTATACTCTTTGGGTATACTATGGCCATACTCAACGTTATGCGCTGGTGATGTAGTTTGGGTTGCGGGCAGTGACGGGTTATACTCTTAAGCGCTTCACGATTAAATGTTTTGGTGAACTTAGGTTGCTTCCAACTTTTGAACCTCCTAAGTTTCACTACCTGCATGAACACAGATAGATTACTTTAACAAAATGATTTGCATAACTTGAATTGTAAAACTTGCCCACTGAGTGCATTAGTACTCAGCCCAAATCTTTTCAAACATTTTCAGGTCAGTAGGCTGGAGCGTGGAGGTGACGAGACTGAGATATGGGCTATTATGATTTTCATATTTTTCCGTTGTCTCTTTTTTTTAGTATTCTGTTAAGAATTGAGCTTTCCCACTTATGATATTCTTTTGCTAAATGCTAAGAACCCTGATCTTAGTATTTTATCGATATGATTCTGCTTCTCTGATTCTGAACATTTGTTGACTTCCTAGTTAACATGTATCATATGCTTAGCTATATAATTATTCCAAGGGGAGGAAGCCCATCTTTCGTTATGTCTATTTGATCATTCATTTTGGCCTATGGAAGGGCATAATTTGTTCAGTATATTCGTGTCTGTTTCTTTTGTCGGCCTATGAATGGGTCTATTAATTGTTGGTATCTGGTTATTTGCTTTCGTTTGGCCTATGAAAGGGCTTATTGATTTGTTACAGCTTCCATTCTTCTCTTATAAGCCGTTATAAACGGGGATTCGCTCTAGTTACAGAGGTTATGCTGTCTAATTTTCGGGAAGGCATAACCTATCTTTGGCATACTCGGTTGTTAAATTTTATTCCAAACATTAATCCTTTTGGATTATCACCCCGTCATTAAATTAATTACCCCATTTCTTTCCCGCTTCTTAATTCCCACCCCCGTGGCGTCCATTTCCACGATCTTTCGGGATCGGGGCGCTACATATTCGGTAATTATTGTTCATTATTATTTAGAAATAATTCATCTAAGGTGAACACACTCAAGTGAGGATGGATTATTATGATTTGTATTCCCATGCAGGAAATTTCCGGCATTATATATTTCTCTGTTATGTCATTAAATGTATTTTGGCTTCCTTACCAAATAAATAGTCACGATAGGTTGTGTTAAGGCGATATTCCAAGTTTAAATTTGACTCAGGATGATGGTTTCTTTAATCATATCACTTCTGTTTCTTTCCCACTTTGTGTTATCGTAGAGAGATACTCCTTTCTATCAATGTATGATGTGTCATATACTAATATGCCTTGCCTAGAAACTTCCAAAACATTATTTTAGGGTCATTTTGCAGCAAACACTGAGCAAACACTTATTGTCTTTGTCCTTGTACTGCTTCATTGTTCTCTGCTGGATAAGAGATTTATTTCAAGAGTGATTTATTTTTTGTAGCGGATGTTGATGCCTTTATGGAGGTTTGGCACATATTTGTGTATGTATGAATTATGATAAGAAAGAGCTAAGTGATTGGGATGAATGAATACATTCCCGAAAGATTTTCAATACCAAGAAAACTTGTCCTTCATACAAAACTGCTTAAAGTAAACCTGTCCCAGGTGAAGCTTTATGCTTGCTTTCTTTGATTCTTCTTCATGAACTTGGATTGTAATAAATCGACCTTCCTGCTGCCTATCTCCCCAGTTATTTTTGCACTATAAGGAGTTTGCTGTTAAAAAAATGTTGAAAGTATTATCAGTCCATTTTTCTTCTTGCTTCGACATCTTCTTATTTTATATTTTACTAACAACGAGTTTATGGTTTTCGAGCTGTCTGCAGCATAAATACAATATATTACATGGCTCCTTTTGCAACTATGATCTTAGCTGTATGAACCATGGTACTGGAAGGGCCATGGGTTGTGGAATGGATTCTTACATGCCCCTCTATTTTCTCATCCCTCTTCATTATTTTCGGGTCTGGAGTATCGGCCTTTTGCCTGAACTTCTCTATTTTTTATGTCATTCACTCCACAACTGCTGTGACCTTCAATGTTGCAGGAAATCTTAAGGTGCGTGTCTATCTCACTCTCGAGATCTATTCAATGTCTTCCTGAATATTGTCTTGGACTTCTCGAGGCAACATAATTTTCAAGTTGATACTGGACAATGCCAAAATCTCGGATTTTTTTTACCACTTAGTATTTACAACCATTTTTTTTAATGTTAGGGGCTTCTCTTTGTATGGTTGATAATTCTGTTTATAGCAAAATTAACAATTCCAATGTGAAGATCTTTTTTCTTTTTTTTTTTTCGGGGAAATTTTATTATTGCAGAAGTAAAATGTTGTTGCTCAAGATGCAAGATGGTTAAAATCCTTTGCAATGTTGTTCTTGAAATCTGACTTCCTTTTTCACATCAGGTTGCAGTTGCGTTTACATGTTCATGGCTTATCTTCCGAAATCCAATCTCCATGATGAATGCTATCGGATGTGGAGTAACACTCATCGGGTGTACCTTCTATGGGTACGTAAGACAAAAGCTCTCGAAGCAAGCCCCTGGAGCACCTGTTCTGGCCCATACTCCCCGGATCAAAACAGAGTTGCTTCCGCTAGTCAGTGAAAAATTAGACGATAAAGTATGAATCATGCTGAGCTCTAATCTTCTGATTGCTTCAGCAATGGAAGAGTAGTTTTTTCGCTGGAACCTAGCAAAGATTCACCCCTCCTATTTTAACATATCATATATATATTACAGCTTTCTTTTAACCAATGCTGATCGACAAATATGTTCTTGTATGAAAAGATTGATGTAAGAAAACCATAATCCAATAGCTACACATGTTTTGGTAATGAGATGAGCCTATCCTTCTGCGTTTACTTGTTCAAAACTGAGTTTGAACTTTGAATCACTCTTGGCAGAGATGAGAGGCTGTTGATTTGTATTGACAGCATATGCATATGTAGATGCTTTTATATATATATATATATATATATATATATATATCTAGAATGGATGGATAGATGAAAGTAATGAGTACTTACCAGTTGAGGAATGGAGAGGGGAGCTTCTGTCCCAAGACAAGAACAATGACTTCAAGCTTGCTCCTAGCAACCGCTGAAGTGCCATCGTCGGCAAAGCCAGTGGCCGCTAGGGTCGGCTGACGGCTAGGGTGCCCGATTTCAACTCCTCACCGGCCGCTGGGACACAACGCGTGCTGGGTTTTTCAAATCCATCAAAATCTCGTGTCCAGAGGTCGGATTTCATCCTTTGTATTTTTAACGTGATTTTGAGGTGAAATCCAATGAAATCCATGACTTTTTAAAGTCCATGGATTTTTGAATACACCAGGATTTTAAAGGACTTTTAAAAGTCTGGATTGAATACACCAGGATTTTAAAGGACTTTTAAAAGTCTGGATTGAATACACCTGGATTTTAAAAGTCCTTTAAAATCCAATGAAATCTGGATTGAATACACCCCCTAATTCCAACTCCAAGATTTTCTCCTTTTTTTGGGATGGCATTTCTTGTGAACCTATACTGCTCCAAGAGTTAATCCAAAATTTTTGTTTTCATTTTTATTGTTAATTTCTACTAACCAACACTCTTTTCAAATTCTCACCACTGTATCATTTTTTCAGATTTCTTTTGACATATGTGATTGTTGGTACATTGTTTTTAGTAACTGAAATCTATCTATCTCTCCACATTTTAGGATAGTGAATCATAAGACATGTCATAAGAGATGTTGAGAAGTGATGTATTATTTATTTAACAATTATAAACAAGAACTATGCTATAAGTTACACAAATGTGTCATCTAACAATAAATCGCATCTTTATAAAAAAAACTCTAAAATGCAAAATATGAACAAAAAAATATTAAGTTCTCTATCATATCTATCTAATATATACTAAGGATATATTGATAATATACTTCTAATATATCTAAATAAAGTAGATCAAAAGTTTTACGTTATAAATATAAAAAAAAAAATTCATTGTTTTTATATTGGGTATTTAGTTTCACATGCTAATTTATAATTTGTCTTTCATAACAAATATTAATATTTTGGGCAGGTCATGCCTTAATATACTATATTAACGAGTCATGAAAATTAGTGTTCAATTCATACTTAATACTTTATAATGAATAGTGAGAATATAGATGAAATTTAGTTTCTCCAAAAAAAAAAAGGAATTGGATAGTGAGAATAGAGATTAAATTTAACTTTCCACCATATCCCGAATCAATGATATACGTTTTCAAAACTTAATCATAAATATTATATGTTTTTAAAACTTAATCACTACAATTCATTTTTAATTTTATGTCATAATTTTATGATGTAAAATATTCTATTTTTTCGTTAATTTATTTTTTAATATTAAAATATTAGATTTTATGACAATAGCATCAAATAATATATAAATATAAAATTTAATATATATAATTATATCTAATGGAACACACAATTATATGATGTCATTTAATTGATGATGTATTATATCATTCAACACACGTCACACACTTTAACATTATAATTCATAAAATTAATATCCGTACATGGTGCGGGAGATATACTAATTGTAAATAAATCGTAAGTCGTAACCATATTGACTTATAATTTTATTGAACATTTTTTAAACTTCAATTACTTTATTACATAAATCTTGATCTTATAATGATTTTCAATTTTTTTTACACCTAATAACTTACTTCATAAATTATGATCGACAATTACAAAATGATTAGAGACAATCATTCAAAAATATTGAAGATTCAATCCACATGTGATGAATTGAAAAAAATCAATGAGCAACCTTAGCAATACAATGTGAATGTGGTGTGATGTGGAACAAAAAAAACATTTATTATTTTTAAATTGGGTAAATTTTACAGTACTTGACACGTGTATTTTATGCAAATTTTATATATGAATTGATGATATTTAAAAGGATCAAATATGTACTTAGAGAGCTAAAGAATGATCCAATTAGGCCTTTGAGAATAATTAACTACTTAATTAAGACTTTTAGACCGGATTTAAAGAGCAACACCCGTGATAATTTGAAGCCCGGTGAAAAATACTACTTGAGTGTTTAATTGATAAAAATAATGCAAAATGTTCCAAATGGGAGTTTGAAGAGCCTATGAAGAAGGAGAATTGAGATAGAAACGTTGTGCAAGTTGAATTGGCTCAATCAGACGATAAATGAGTGAGAATGAGCTGTTTTAGTGAAATCCGCGTGCGCAAGGTCAACTGACCCAGTGAGCCTATTTTACTCAGGGTCCACCCGACTCATGACGTGATACTATTCTAGATCGACCTATATAGATCCTACACAGGATTTTTAAAGACTTTCTCAACTTAGGAGTTGTCTTAACCCAAATGCTCCCCTCAACATATATACCTCCTATACTCATTAGAGAAAAAAAGGTGAAGAAAGTGATAAAAAGGTGAATAAAATTATGGAGGCACAACAAAGACTCTGAAGGCTATATCAAGATTGAAGATCCCAGGTTCTTTATTGTGTTGAACAATGTTATGTTTTCCATTTTTTTTTCTTCCTCTTTAATTATGTCTATGTAATTTTAATTGGATTCTAGGGATGTAAAACTACAATGGATCTTGTGTGTTTAATTAATCTTTCAATTCTTTCTGTCACATATTGGTTTATTAATCATGGTTTTGATTTCTCATTGATTGTTTCGCCACCAGTTTTGCATACTAGATTAAACAATATGTTATATTATGAATGTTCAGAAGTATCGATCAAGTAAATAAATATTCATACGAAATTATAATCTTTTGAGTTTTTAAGAGTTATTAAATTAATTAGAAGAACCAAAAGGTAAATAATTAATTTATTAATTAACTTTAATTACAAACTTACTCGAGAGAAAGGTTTTTACCATCATCGTGATCTTCCACCATATATGAATTAAATTGATTTGTTGAATTGATTGATCTTGCATAGATGACATCATAGGAAAAACATATCCTAAGATCTATTTCTCTTTTATTCGATTTTTGTATTTTCTTCATATTCTTTTTATTTGTATATTGTTTTATTCGAACTCTCAAAAATATTAATAAGGTGTCTATGTCTTGGTATCCACATTGTTATTTACCATTACAATCTTTGTGGATATGATATTTGTGCTTACTATTATCTACAATTACATTGTACACTTACGAATGTTTTTACTGCTAAGAAAATAGTGGTCAGTACTTCCCTATATTTTTCTGAGAAATTAAAAACCTCCATGTGTTTAATAAACAGTCTAAAATCCTTATCTTTTATGTAAAAAAAAAAAAAACACTATCAGTATTTTAAAATAGTAGTTTGACCAAATAATATACTTTTTAAATAATATAAAATATATTTATATTTTATACTAATGCAACATTTAGGAAATTATCAAAATAGCAAAAAAGTAGTAATATAATCAAATATTATAATTTTAAAATGATATAAAATATATTTATTTATAACAAAAATTGAAAAAAAAAATACTCCATTTCTTAGCAAGTGTAATTCACTATTTCCAAAAGTGGTCTTTTTTGATGACTTAATGAATTATACATAATAGAGGAAGTTTTTGGATTATTTATTAAACATGGTGAGTTTTTTTATTTATTTTTTTTTAAAAAAAGGAGTAAGGAAAATTCTAAACATAGCCCCCGTTTTTCTATTCATAGCCCCCAAAATTAATTAAAATTCAAATATTATTATACATAATAGAGGAAGTTTTTGGATTATTTATTAAACATGGTGGGTTTTTTTATTTATTTTTTTAAAAAAAAGGAGTAAGGAAAATTCTAACCATAGCCCCCGTTTTTCTATTCATAGCCCCCAAAATTAATTAAAATTCAAATATTATTATACTAAATATTTTTATCCTTGAAGCCCCTTAAAAAACTAACAAAATCAACTAAAACCCCCCATGTATAGCCCCACCATCCATAAAAATAATAACAATAGTAACAAAAATAAAAACACGGTTCTTGCTTCTTCGGAAAAACTTGAAGAAATGAATCAACACAATTTCTTTGATAGGTTAATCATGACTATATATATATATATATATACACATATATATATATAGGGGTGAGGTTATATAAAAATAACCCCCTGTGTGAGAAATGAGAACACATCTCACACCACACATCCATAAAAAATCAAAGATCCAGATTTGATGAAAAAGGCGATGACAATTTTGTAATATCTGAAAAGTTTTTCGCGCGAGGGTATTACTGTAATTTGGTAATTCTTATAAAAATCGCGGAGGATTTGATAACAGATCGTTATGCTAACGAAGTATTATCATAATGCTAACGAAGTATTATCATAATGCTAACGAAGCATTATAGTTATGCTAATTAAAGTTTTCAAATATTGTTGGCGAAAAAAATATTCTAAAAATTAATTATAAACCTAATTCGATTTAATAAACCCTAATTAAATGAAAAAAAAATCATAATTGGATGAAATAAACCTAATTAGATGAAATAAACATTGATTGGATGTGGTAAACCCTAAATGAGTTGAAAGAAATCATAATAATAATAATAATAATAATAATAATAATAATAATAATAATAATAATAATAATAATATATTTGTACTACGTTAGCATTATAGTTTTGGTTCGTCAGCATTGCGAATACACTATGTTAGCATATGGCAATACTCTATCAACATACGTTATAAATTATAATTGGATAAGATAAACCATAATAATCAATTAAGAACTATAAACAAAAAATTAAATTTCAAAAGAATAATGATAATTAGATGGAATAAACCATAATCGAGATTAAATAAACCATAATTGGGATTTAATAAACCCTAATAAATTTATACTATGTTAGCATTATGATAATTCTTTGTTAGCACATCAAATATATTATGTTAGCATATGACAAATGCTTCATTAGCATACGTTCATATGTTATCATAATGCTGACGAAGAATTATTATATGCTAACGAAAGCATTTACAACCTGGGCAAGCGTAAAAAAATTTCTTTTTTATTTTTCGTTCATATTTTTTCATCTAAACATAGCCTTTCGACATCTTAAATGAAAGAGCATGAAGAGAGCTTTAATTTGATATATATTTTTTGTGTGCATTGGATTAAAAACGAGCAATTTATGGTCGGTTAAAGTTTTTAAGATTTTTTTTAATTGCTGACATCATCAATTTTAATGGATTTGGACGAAAATAGTCCTCTTTCCTTATTTTTTGCCCTATTATTTACGAAATTGCCACCTTAAATCTCAACCATTGGATCATTAAATTGGATGGTGTAAGATGGGTTCTCATTTCTCACACCAACAAGGTGTTCTCATATGATCCACATCCTATATATATATATATATATATATATATATCATAAAAGTTTGTTTTTCAATTATACGTGTTGAGCCTTGATAATTAAAAATACATTACGTAGGACAAAACTGAACCACTAAGAAAACACGAATGCACAAAAAAAAAAAAAAAAAACCAGGGCAATAATCATGAAGAAATCAATTCAGTCTTCGATTCCATCTTTAATTTAATATTTGTAAATCATCTGTGGTGATAGCAAACCAACGCCAAACATTATGAAGAAATGTTGGAAAATAGGATTTAATAAAGTGAGTTTTGACTCATTTTATCCGATTTTTCGTGACCGGGATATTTAATTTTGAAGGAATTAAATACTGTACGATTGTTCTATGTCGTGAGTAGATAATCGTAGTATTTTTATTTGCTCAAATTCGATTTTCGGTGAGTGAGAAATAAATGATTGAAGTTGATCACACGATTGGGCATTTATGGTGTGTAGGATAATGTGTTTAAGACACATTAAATAATCCCACATTAAATTCTTAATCAAGTTAAGAAGTGTATTTAAGTGTATTAACACTTAAGTGAAGTAATTAAGTGCACAAGGATGTGGGCCATGAGCCCACACGCGCGCGCCCGCCCGTGCCCGTGCCCGGTGCCCGTGCTCGTCCTCGGACTTGGACTTTGGGTGGACTTTGGACGTACGTGGGCTTCCGGAGCTTAGCCGTACCAGTTTTACGGTACATAAACGGTCGGGTCGTGGAGCGGGTCGGCGGATCCGGGTCGTGTGTGCACATGGTGCTTGTCCAGCTTGAAGGGTGTAACTCCCATGAGTTAAGAGCCTTCAACACCTGGAGCTGGTGGAGCCTTCAGGTAACTGCCATCTGGAGCTGGTGGAGTTAGTGGGCTGGGTAACTCCTGGAGGGCTTAATGGCAGAGCTATAACTCCAGGAGGGTTACAACACCTGGTTTGAATGCCCTCAAACCCTAGCTGTCCCCTGCAGTGGAGATGTGCCTATAAATAGGACATCCTGCATGGATCCAAATGCTACATTCTGCATAAACGATCACATATTCATATTGTTGCATACGAGTTCCTTCGAGTCAAAGCTTCCAGTTCTCGACGTTGTCTAGTTCGCCGGAACCTTGCCGGATTTGTGGTGCTACTACCGGAAGGACGAAGCCGTTTCATCTTTGAAAGACAACCGCCAAACCGTGAGCACTAGCCGGGGCGTATTTGTCTTGCGGAGAGAGGTCTCCTCGACTCGGCTTGCCAGAATCTGCACATCGGTTCCAGTCTCTATTTGCTTTGTTTAAATTCAGTTTATATTGTAATTGTTATTCTTCTACTCTTTCTATCTTCTTGTACTTCAGTTGTAATTCCAGTGAAGTGTAATACAAAACAACAATCGCAAGACAAATATAAGACTAAAAACATTCAACTACCTTTGCTGGAATGACGTCATCATCCAACACCGTTGCTCCAAGGACCATTCCCCATGGCCAAGCCGAGAAGCCGGAGAAGTTCTCCGGATTGTACTTAAAGAGGTGGCAGCAGAAGATGCTCTTCTACCTAACCACGCTGGGAGTTGCTGGATACATCAAAGAGAAGGCTCCTGTGGTCGAAGAAAATGAGTCGGATGTCAACAAAAGAACGGCGTACGACCAGTGGATCAATGGCGATTTCCTTTGTAAAAATTACATTCTGAATGGTTTAGTAGATAGTTTTTATTCTGTTTATGGGAATGTAACTAGTGCTAGGGAATTGTGGGAAGCTCTAGAAAAGAAGTACAAAACTGAGGATGCCGGAACTAAGAAGTTCGTGGTGGCAAAGTTCCTCGATTATAAAATGGTGGACACCCGGTCAGTGATGGATCAAGTGCAAGAGCTTCAGCTCATTGTGCACGACGTTCATGCTGAAGGGATGGTCCTTCCCGACTCTTTCACCGTTGCTGCAGTGATTGAGAAGTTGCCACCGTGTTGGAAGGACTTCAAGAGCTATCTCAAACACAAACGAAAGGAGATGACTCTTGAAGACCTTGTGGTTAAGCTTCGAATTGAAGCCGATAACCGAAAGGCGGATCCAAGACCACGAGTCCCGATCGAAGCCAAGGCTAACTTGATGGAACGTGGTGGACCATCAAATAGCAACAAAAGGAAGCGCCCGGGTCAAGTTGACAAAGGGAAGAAGCCAATGACGAAGTTCAATGTCAATTGCTTCAATTGTGATAAGCCGGGGCACATGTCCAAATATTGCACGGCTCCAAAGAAGAAACATACTAACTATGGTGCGCATTTGGCGGAACATAACAACAAAGGAAAAGGCAAGGCCCGTCAAGATGATTGGGATGATGATGATTTGGCTGCCGTTGTGTTCGAGGCCAATCACGTGGACAACCCGAGAGAGTGGTTCGTCGACACCGGGGCTACTTGTCACATTTATTCGAACAAGAGCTCATTTGCTACCTACAAAGCTGTTGAAGGTAGAAAGTTGCACATGGGGAACCAAGCCTCGTCTGAAGTGGTTGGTGTGGGCAACGTGGTTTTGAAGCTGACTTCAGGCCAAGAGCTGACTTTGAAGGATGTGTTGCATGTTCCGGACATCCGCAAGAATCTAGTTTCAGGCTCGCTGTTAGTCAATCATGGTTTTAGACTAGTGTTTGAGTCTGAAAAGTTTATTTTGAGCAAGTACGGAAGGTTCCTTGGTCGGGGCTATCTCGCCAATGGACTTTTCAAAATGAATGTAATGGCTATGCACCGTGTTGCAAAAGAAAATGCTAATAAAGTTGATTCTTTTGTTTACTTGCTTGTTGAGTGCTCGGATTTATGGCATTGTAGATTAGGACACGTTAATCTAAATGCTATAAAACGTTTAGTAAATTTAGATTTGCTAAAAGTGAACCAATTTAATACACAAAATAAATGTGAAGTTTGTGTCGAAGCTAAATTGGCTAAGTTACCATTTCAATCGGTTGAACGGAGCACTAAACCTCTAGAGCTAATTCACACAGACGTGTGTGACTTAAAGTTTGTGCAAACTAGTGGCGGTAAAAAGTACTTTATTACTTTTATTGATGATTGCACAAAATATTGTTATCTTTATCTTTTAAGAAGTAAAGATGAGGCGATTGAAGCTTTTAAGAACTTAAAAAATGAAGCCGAAAATCAACTAAGCTGTCGAATTAAAGCAATTCGAAGTGATAGAGGTGGAGACTATGTTGCCCCGTTTGAAGAGTTATGCGTAGAGGCGGGTATAATTCATCAAACTACGGCACCCTATTCACCACAGTCTAATGGTGTTGCTGAACGCAAAAACCGAACTCTTAAGGAGATGATGAATGCTTTGTTGATAAGTTCGGGATTACCACAGAACTTGTGGGGGGAAGCTGTGTTGACAGCCAACTATATCCTAAACAAAATTCCACTTAAGGGTAAGGATGTGACGCCTTACGAGTTGTGGAAAGGACACACGCCGTCTTACAAATACCTCAAAGTGTGGGGGTGTTTGGCTAAGGTTGAAGTGCCACTTCCTAAACAAGTTAGAATCGGCCCTAAAACGGTTGATTGTATCTTTGTTGGGTATGCACTTAATAGTAGTGCATATCATTTTCTTATTCATAAATCGGAGATTCCCGAGTTGACTGAAGGAACGATGATGGAGTCGAGGAATGCTATATTCTTTGAGAATGTCTATCCTTGTAAAGATAAGGATAGGGCAGAAGGTAGTTCTGAGAAACGAACTTCTGAAGCTGCTACTAGTTCTGATCCTGTGGATGAAGAACCGAGACATAGCAAGCGAGCTAGGACGGCTAAGACTTTTGGTCCGAATTTCATCACCTATATGCTAGATGATGAGCCAAAGTCTTTGAAAAAAGCTCTATCTAGTCTAGATGCTGGGTTCTGGAAAGAAGCTATCAACAGTGAAATCAATTCCATCATGCAAAATCACACTTGGGAGTTGACAGATCTCCCAAGTGGGTGTAAGCCGTTAGGATGCAAGTGGATCCTAAAATGAAAATATAAGGCAGATGGTTCTGTTGATAAGTATAAAGCTCGTTTGGTTGCCAAAAGCTTGAGACAAAAAGAGGGGTATGATTTCTTCGATACCTACTCACCAGTAATAAGGATTACATCTATTCGGGTGCTTTTAGCGATTGCTGCTTTGCACAATCTTGAAATTCATCAGATGGATGTAAAGACCGCATTTCTGAATGGTGAGCTGGAGGATGAAATATACATGGAACAACCTGAAGGGTTTGTTGCACCAGGGCAAGAACGAAAGGTGTGTAAACTTGTTAGATCGTTGTAGGTCTGAAACAAGCACCTATTTAGTGGCACCTGAAGTTTGATAACGTGATGTTATCAAAATGGTTTCAAAATCAATGAGTGTGATAAATGTGTGTATATAAAGAGCAGTTCTAATGGCTATGTCATAGTCTGTCTTTATGTAGACGACATGTTAATCATGGGCAGTGGACACCAAGTGATTGTTGAAACGAAACAAATGTTGAAACGAAATTTCGACATGAAAGATATGGGCTTAGCTGATATGATTCTAGGAATCAAGATAGTACGGACATGTGGTGGAATTGTCTTAACACAATCTCATTATGTAGAGAAAGTGCTTAAGAAATTCAACGCTTTTGATAGTCCGCCGGCTAAGATCCCGTTGGAACTCAATGTACACTTGAGCAAAAACTGGAGAGAACCGGTAGCTCAAGAAGAGTATGCAAGGGTCATTGGGAGTTTGATGTACATCACTAACTGCACTAGACCTGATCTTGCATGTTCTGTGAACAAGTTGAGTCGGTACACGAGCAATCCAAGCAAAGAGCATTGGAAAGCTCTAGTACGAGTTCTAAGATACTTGAAGTATACTTTGAACTTCGGGCTGCATTATACAAGGTTTCCTCCTGTATTTGAAGGGTACAATGATGCGAATTGGATATCAGACACAAAAGATTCATTCTCGACTAGTGGATTTGTTTTCATTATCGGGGGTGGAGCAGTGTCGTGGAAATCCACGAAACAGACTTGTATAGCCCGCTCTACCATGGAATCTGAGTTTATCGCTTTGGATAAAGCGTGTGAAGAAGCAAAATGGCTTCGCAACTTTCTAGAAGACATTCTATGTTGGAAAAAACCAGTGTCGTCAGTGATGATTCACTGTGATAGTCAAGCGGCTATCAGGAGGGCACACAATGCTATGTACAATGGTAAGTCTCGACACATACGTCGGAGACATAATACTGTGAGGCATATGATCTCAAGTGGGATTGTCTCAGTTGACTATGTGAAGTCAATAGATAATCTAGCGGATCCGCTAACCAAAGGGTTAAACCGAGATCAAATGGCTAAGTTGCTAGAGGGAATGGGTTTAAAATCGACGCTCTAAGAATGCTTGTAGTGGTAACCCAACCATGATAACTGGAGATCCCAAGAACTTGGTTCAATGGAAAAACTAAGCTACAAACATTCGGTTTGGTAGCACTTGGAAAATTATAAGTGAACATTTCCCTGTGAGCAAACCAAGTGTACACCTGTCAATGTGGTGAGGATAAGTCCTATGACTTTTAATGATTCCTAAACCTAATAAGGTTGAGTATGGCAGGATACTCGGAAGAGGAGATCACCTATATAAGTGAGAAGTGGGGCCGCTTCTAAAGAGATACTTATGAATTCAAAGAGGTTGTCCATGAACTGAAAAGGACACAAACGTGAGAACAGATAATGTTTGATATACAGCTTTTTTCAATACTATTGTCTCGGTATACACTAAGGATGTATAGTTCAAGGCGTCATGTCCACTAAACAACCGGTATACTCGATAGTGTTGGAATATGGAAGGTTCAAAGCCACAAGCTACCTATCCTGGTGCAGTTGTGTTTCTAAGAGAACTGGGCTGCTTGTCTGCATACATGCATGCACTATTTCCACTCATGTGGGGGATTTTTGGAAAATAGGATTTACTAAAGTGAGTTTTGACTAATTTTATCCGATTTTTCGTGACCGAGATATTTAATTTTGAAGGAATTAAATACCGTACGATTGTTTTATGTCGTGAGTAGATAATCATAATATTTTTATTTACTTAAATTTGATTTTCGGTGAGTGAAAAATAAATGATTGAAGTGTAATTTTGTGCGATGTGCAGATTCCGGCAACAAGCACCATGTGCTAGAAGAGGCCGTTGGCCCAAATTCGAAGCACATTACGTAAGGCCCGCTAGTTGACCCACCAGGCCATCACATAATGATAAAACAAGTGAGGGCTTTAGTGAAATATGAGTAACTAAACGGGAATATTTGGAATTACTCAAAAGTGTAGGGTAGATTAAGCAATATACTCTCTCCCTCCAAAATTTCTCTCACACATTAGATAAAGGCGAAGAAACAAACGCGATATGATACTGACGCCACTCGATTTTTATATGATATATAGGGTTAGGGTTTATGATTTCTCGATTCTGAATCGAATTTGGGGTTTTGAAACTGGAATTCGCATCGAAGTTGGGAACTAGAAGTAGAATTTATGGCGAGGCATCGCAGCAGAAGCAGAAGCCGCAGTCGCAGCCACAGCCCAGCCAGAAGAAAGCTGTACGATGAGCCGCGCGAACGCCGCCGCGATCGCCGTTCACCGGATCCTTCCGGTCTTCTCGTTCGGAACATATCTCTCAGCTCTAGGTTTTTTTCTTGTCCAGAGATTAAATTTTACAGTATAGAATTTTCACGTTCAGAAATTTTATAGAATATGCTGGTGTTTTGATTTGAAAAAGAGAGATGAATTTCTAGTATTTCTTGTCGGGAAGGACAAGGGCGGGGGAGGGTTTATAAACAACACTTTGTATTTTTAGATGTAGCTAAAGATTAATAGGTTAATTGCTTATTGTAATGATTTCATTTGGGACTAAATCACATGAAAAATAAATAATGGCGAATTGCATGAGTTTTAGGAGACTTGATATAAATCGTGTGAGTCAAGCTGTTTATGTGATAATCTGAATTGAATACCTTCTGAAGTTCCTGTAGGTACTAAAATTAGAGGTTTTTTTAACGAATGAAAAGGCTAAAAATGCATTGGTTTGGCAGCGGCCTTTTCATATAACAGTTGATGCTGTCATTATCCCCTAAATTAACCTTTTCAGTATGGTAGGATTTTAGGTGGCATAGACCGTGTGAAGTAATCTGAAATAAACAAACTGGCGATTGATTCTTGGGTATAGAAGAGCAAATTCTTGGTTTTGATATTTAGAGATTCTGATGCATCTACTGTACTTCATCAGATATTTGCTATATTGCCATAATGTAGTGTTTTGATGAGTTTCAATATTGCTTCTGTCAAATTGTTTGCACTTTTCTTGTCTTCAAAGTATATGTAACTGTGAAAGGAGTGATTATAAATTCACAATTTACTTTTCATGAAGGCCTGAAGACCTGAGGGTTCCCTTTGAAAGATTCGGTCCAGTAAAGGATGTGTATTTGCCAAAAAATTACTTTTCAGGGTATGCTTCATTGTTATGTATTTCAAAGGACATTTAAGTGGTTTAATTGAAACTGTTGAAGTTCATTTTCTAGTAATATTTGGTGATAAAATTTTAGGGAACCTCGCGGCTTTGGTTTCGTCAAGTTCCGATATCCTGAAGATGCAGCTGAAGCAAAAAGCCACATGGATCGCAAAGTTATTGGCGGCCGTGAAATAAGAATTGTTTTTGCTGAAGAGAACAGGAAAACTCCTCAAGAAATGCGTAGGGTTACACGAACAAGGTTGTAATTGTGTTGCAGTGCGCTCCCTTTGTGGCTCCCCTATTTCCTTCTAGGTATTTTGATAACACATTGTAAGTTTTGCTAATCCTTTTGGCTTTCTTCTGAATTTGAAGTTCTCGAGGAGGCCACAGGAGACGGAGTCCATCCTTGCCCCCTAGACGACGATATCACTGTTAGTAAAACTCTCACCGGGAATCTAATCTAGAACTTGTTGAGCATGTCATGAATCTTAAGTTTGCCCTTGTATATAAATGCCATTGTAGCATCTTAGAAAATTGATATGTATAAACATTTTGTGTGATGTTTTACTCTTGTCTTTCTGAGTGGTTGTGTTTCATTTATGGCAGCTCGATCACACTCCCCTTATCCAGCAAGGCTTGATTCAAGGTCTGTTTTTCAACTTTTTCCAACAAAAGTTCATTTCTTCCATATCTCCCCACAAAAAAGGAAAGAAAAATATCACACATCAACTTTTTTGCAGTAATGTTATCACGTAAAACTTCAAGTTGATTGTTTGTGAATGTCTTATGTGATAACCACTTTAGTTCTTGATTATGCCATGTCTAGCCATTCATACCATGTGATGGGAATATCTTTTTCTGAGTGGATGTATATTTCTGAGACACTAGATGAATGTTACATTGTCAGCGACATACCCAGACCATCTAGGCATAGTAGGTATTTTGAAGAATGCTTTGTTAATGTGCCAGAGTCGATAATGTTGCCTTTTCCTTTTGGGGTTTAGGAGGTGGTAAAAAAGTTAAAATGTAATTTGCCTTCGAGTTCCATATTTTACTTATTCTTCACATTTTTTTCATACCTAAATTCATTTAAATCCTAGTCATCCATAGTTTTGTTTCTCAGAGAATGTGGATTCATTGATCAGTTAGGGTACTTCAGATTAGCAAATATGTAGATTTGAAGCTAAATGCAAAAGTCTTTTTTCTATTAGGAAATCTATTCATATACCAAAGGTTTTTGGAGAATCCTTTTTAGTTCTTCCACTTTCTGGGACTTAAGTCTGATCTCTTGTTAATATACTTTCTTGGAATTGTATCTGAATCTCTATGAAGTTGAATGCCTTTCAGTGGATTCGAATGGCACAATCTACTGGTGGCTTTATCTATGCAGATCTTAATTGACAAAGAGCAATAAAGAATTCAAGACTAATATATAAAGTCGAAGCTTACATCATGCTTTAGATTATTGTCGATTCGTCTCTGGAAGTTTCTAATTGCAATTTCATCATGGATAATCTTCAAAATCCACAGAATTATGTTTGTTTATGCCTTTGGACTTGTAAGGCTTTACCTTTCGTTGGACTGCGAGCTGATTTGGTATGATCAATGCGTGAAATGATTCCAGGATTAGAGATCCTCTTTTATATTTGTTATTTAGCTTTTAAGTTTGATTTCCTAATGTTGCACAAATAGTTGGCCAAGAAAGAAATCATCTCCAAAGAAGCAAAGCCTTTCAAAGTTATTATGATTGAAGTGTGGTGAAAATGCCCATGAAAAAGATAAGATGAGGTTTCTAAATTTCGGGACAAGGACAGCTTGGAAGTTTTGAGATGCTGATGAACCTGACACTGCTATAAAGCCTTAAACAATGAGTGGATCAAAGTTTATAGTTTTTCAGAAATTTCGGGAAAAGATGCAGGTAAAAGTCATGTCTTCAATCATTAGATATTCCGAGGGAGGTTCTCATGTTTCATCATGCTGACAAGATTGCTCTGAATTTATTCACAACTGGTGCATTTAAAATTAAATTGTGGGGTTTATTAAATAAGGAATGATTGTACAGGTTTACATTGTATGAGAATCAGAGATTGTGCCAACTGATTCATGTTGTGTTTACTATCTTGTCTTGTTACTTTTACTTGAAATGCTCAGGGTAAGTGTCCAATAATTCACTTATTGTTTGCTTATTCGCCCATTGTGTTTAACAGAGATAGGGGCTATGGAGCCAGGGACAATCGCTACTCTGGACAAAGATCAAGATCTCTGTCTAGATCAGTTTCTCCTAGAAATGACAGAAGTTACAGGTCCCGTGAGAGGTCTCCCAAGCATTCCAGATCCTTATCTAGATCCGTTTCTCCACAGGAACAGAAAAACCATAAGCCGAGCGTCCATTCCCCAAGTCCTGGAGAAAATGGAAATACTGGCTATGCACGAAGCAGGTCCCAGAGTCCAAGAAGAAACTCTAGTCCAGCCAGGTTTCCTTCTTGACCCCCAACTTGCATTTTTTTTTTGGGTTGTTTGGTTTTCAGTGAAAATTCCAAAGCTGTCACAATATTTGATTTTTGAATCCTTGAACTTAATAATGATGCCAAAATTTCCCTGGTACATGAAGACAACAAATAGTTTCTTGCCTTTGCTATTATATATCTACTTCATTGATCAACTCACTATGACTTATTTTGCTGTGCAGCCATTGCTGAGGGTCCATCTGGCTTTCTGCTGTCATGAGTATTGTATTTTGGTGTTTTTGAGAGGTTTCATGCGTGGCGTCATTGCGTAGTTTGTTGACAATGAGTACGTAAATTAGGCCTCAGGAGGGATGATCCGAGTCCTGATGCTTTGTTAAGTTGTATGTCTACATCAACCGTGTTTTGCTAGACTTGATGGAGTCACTATTTTTCTAGACACTAATTTTGGATCTTTTGTCATCAAATATTAGATTAAAACTTCCGCCATAATTTGATGTTTTATTTATTGGATTTGGATCAGGATTCTTGACAATGAGGTTTCGCGTAATGATCATGGTTGTAGAAATTGGTTTAGGCGGCCCCTAGCCGAGGCGAAAATGGTGAAAACGGTTAGTTCCTCGGTGAGGACGCCTAGGCGGAGCAAGGCGGGGTCTAGGCGGTCAACGTGACAGATTCAGATCTGGCCCCAAATCAGAATTTTGTTTTGTCGTTGGCCAGCCGTGTTGCCCCTGTCGTTGATGATGAAGAAGATGAGGAAGGTGTTCTGCTGTTCTTGGTGGATGGTATCTGCTTTAGTCAGGTGACACCGGGCTGGGTTGTGGGAGAAGTGGGTAGACATGGAGACGTAGACTGAACAAAAAAAGGCATCGTGGAGAAGAAGAGTGCTTTTGATAATGGTGGGGCCTCTTTTTTGTTAACAAATAACAAAAATAATTTTCTTAAATTTAAAAATTAGTAATTTAAAAGAACTTAAAAATCACACGTCCTTAATCCTCACTCGCATTCTAAAAAAATAAATTGGGATTAAAAAAGAAAAATGTCTAGATCCCGTTTAGAATCTGTCTAGGCTTTGTTTAAACTGTCTAGGCGCTAGGCACTCCTGAATCGCTTGACTAGCGCGTAGCGATTTCTGCAATTTACTAATGATAGAGTTTTGAAGTATTGGATACTTCAATTTTCAATTCACATAAATATATAAATAAGAACAAGAAAAAGAAATCCAGTAAGGTTGTGTTTGGTTTACAAGATAAAGTAGGAATGATAGAATAATTTGGTCAAGTCCAATATTTGGTTTGCAAGATATGGGCTCGGGATTGATAGTAGGCCCGCCTATTTATCCATTATTTAATTGATTATTAATCAGCTCATCCCAGGTCGGATTGGTAATCAACCTATCTTGTCTGTGATGTTGAATGACAAGAGTATCCCTACTTTTATTTTTTTCGATTTGCTTTGCCCTCGGTCTACTTTAGATTGAGCATCATAATGCATCATGTTAGTGACAACATCGTGATAGACACAAGTGCGATTGAGCATACCGCTAAACACGATGTACCTCATCTCAAAATTTTTCATATTACAGAAGGATTCAATATAGGAAAATGATCAGTTGAAGAAATTGTTAACCTCATTCATCGCATTTGTTAGTGCTTCCACATGGTTTACCAATGCGAAAATTTCCATTTCGAGCTTCGACAATAAGCGAATCGATAAACTTCTTGTCAATCTCCACAATCCACTGTGCATCATACAAGAAATCCTCCTGAATTATTTGCGCTTTATATAGTGAGATTAATTTTTTGCTTGTATGATTTTCCTACGGAATATACACCTATTTATAAAATTGAATTTTGATGATTTTATTTTGAGGCTCCAATTTTTTTTTTATTTTTTATTATTTTGGCATTTGTGTTTGGCTTATATTCCTATTTGCTAGATTCGTGAATCAATCTTCTATAAACTCTAAAAAAATTTGTCCAAATTGTTAACATGCAAATAAATTTGTCAAAGTTGTTAAAGGTTCACATGCAAATAGTAGAGAGGAAAATGAATGAACATTAAAATTTTAGTGGATTCCATAATAATAATTTACCACCACCACTATCACTACCACCACGACGATCATCACCACCATCACTACGGCGGCGGTGATGACGACGACCACCACCACGACCACCACCAAATAGTTAAAGATTCACATGCAAATAGTAGAGAAGAAAATGAATGAACATTAAAATTTTAGTGGATTCCATGTAATAAAGCCACTTCACTTCCCGATTTAAAAATTAGCTGCTGAAACTCTGACAACCAAAATTTTATTAACTTTTGTTGTGTTGCGTGCATGCATGTTGATTAGACAGTTTTGGGCGGCCAATTTAGAGGGAAAATTTTGCTTCACTACTCTGTTTTAATGTATATAATAGATAATAGGTAATAGATTATTAATAAATAATTTAAAATATTAATACAAGTAATTACAATCAGTTAAAATTGTTAATGAAAATATCAAAACATGTGTTTTGTGAAGCATGTCATAATTCAATTTTTGTTTGAGAACTAATTAAATTTTAAAATTACAATAAAAAATAACAATTTAAACAAATAGAAATCTTATATGAGGGCAATTTAGGTATTCTCATACATTTTAATCATAATCCTTCAATCCAAACATAATATTGACAATCTATCCTAAATCATTAAAATCACAATCAAGCTATTCAAAGTTTCAAACACTTGACTATTTTTATCCAAACAATGCAATCCTACTACATTCAATCAATCTTATCTATCCCACTCACCAATTCAAATAGGTCCTGAGTGATTATCCCACTTAGATAAATTGGTCTATGATTAGAATGTCAATTGATTAGCCTGTTTGGTTTCAGGCCAGTCTTATCGGATTGTTAAGCTATCCTGTTCGGGTCAATTCGGGCTAGATTTTTTTTTTCAAACTGACTTAGATAAATGGTCTATGATTAGAATGTCAATCAATCCGTTTGGTTTCAGGTCAGTCTTATCGGATTGTTGAGCTATTCAATTCAAGCTAGATTTTGTCAAATCGAATTTTTTTTACCTTTACCCCAATCTTTCCGTTTTTGGACCAACTCATCAGGCTAGAAAATTTACGAAAAAAATACTTAATATATATAAATTTATAAACTAATGTTGACTAAATTTCTAAATACTAAATACAATGTAACTTACCACTAATTACTTGAATATATCATTTAAGTTTCAACAATTATATTCTTAACGTTTAAGTTATATTACATCAAATATGATTTTTTTTATATTTAGGGAAAATATAAAGATTAATAATAAAAGTGTCAATATGGCATATTAGCCACTCGAACTTTTAAAAAACTTATTTTAGCCAGTAATTTTTAAATATATTTATTTTGTCCAAATTTACTATAATACCCTTATTTAAAATAATTTGTTTAAAAGAATTGTAAAACAATATTCTCAAATTAAACAAAAAGGAAAAAAGAAAAAAAGAAAGAAACTATCTCTCTTCCTCCCGTTGTAAAACCAGTCGCCATTTGCTCAAATTACTTCTGCTCAATTCTTGCAAAAGCATTTTTGCCCGTATACAAGTCCCTTTCTTGTTGTCGTGCTGGAGAAGCTTTGCCGGAGAAGATTGTAGGCACGGAGAAAATGAGTGTTGAAGAAGGATAGAGGGAAAAAAATTCTCGTGTTGTAGAAAATGGTCGGAGAAGATAATGAGAGAAGGTTCTCGGCGCACAGCCCCGGTCGAGCGCGCAAGCTCAGCGCGCAGATTCTCGTCGAGCAAAGCATGGCGCGCAACCTCAGCGCGCATGCCCTCGTCTAGCAAGGCCCGACGCGTAGCTCCGACGTGCAATCTTAGCGCGCAGGCCCTTGTGTGCACGCAACAGCTTAGTCGTCGTCAGCATTCTCCCCTTGACTCTCTCTCTCTCCCTTCCCAAGCCGAACGCCACCACCGAAAATAGCCGAAGAAGATGGTGTTGGACGGTGCTTCTCCGGGATAAGCTCTTTCTCTATGTAGCCCCACGACGTCGCCAAAAAATCCCTCACCGTCCCAACCCCGTGCCATCACCGGAAATGGCATTCACTCTTCATTTTCGTCACTTGCTCAATGTGAAGAGAGGGGACTGCAAAGAGAGAGGGGATGAAAAGAGAGGGGAGGGTGGCATGCTGTGGTAGTGCAGATGGTGGTGGAATTCTCACTGGCTATGGAGGTGGAGTTCTGCAAATATTGGGGGGATGGTGGGAGATGGGGCAGATACGAAGGGGAAGGTGGTGGCGGAGGAAATTTTTTTATTTTAATTTAAATTTTTAATTTTCAATTAGTTTGAGTTTGTTTTTTGGTATTTCTGTATTTTAATTAAGGGTAATTTTGTCCAAAGTGGTTAAAATAAATATATTTTAAAATTAGTGGCTAAAATAAGTTTTATAAAATTTTAAGTGGCTAAAAAAAATTGACTCATAATAAAAAAATTTAGGTTATTAGGGTTAATCCACTTAATTTTGGGTTAGCTTTATTAGGCTGTTGGACTATTCAATTCGGCCATTTCAGGCTAAATTCTTTTTGTGCTTGAATTTTCTGATCCTAACCATCTTTTTTTCTCAAGCTATTCAAGCCAGTCATCGATTAGAGACAGGATTGACATCCCTATCTACGATACTCAATTATCGTTGATATATATATATATATATATATATTGATGAAGAACTGAAAAGGTTATAAATTCTAAGTTCTGACCAACAAAAAAGAGAAAAAATACTCAATTGTCGTTTATATAAAAAAGGGTTAAGGGTCACAATAGCCCATTTGACTATTCTATAAGGCTCACATTACCCCTTCTTTGATTATTTGGTCCATTTATCCCCCAACTATCTAAAATGGTTCATATTGCCTCTTCTATGGATGGAAAAATTAACACCATTAATAAACACACATTTTGACGCCCTGATCCCGAAATGGGAAGAGTTTGTCACTAAATGATTTTAACTAAAATTTCATAATAAAGTAATTTAAAATAAATAGATAAATAATTCACAATATTTCTTTAAAGAGGAAACGAGCTTAACTTTAACTTGAAAATTACCCCACTAGCACACCACACCAACTTAACTCAAAATGCAAACAGGTGCGTCTCAACCTAATATAGTCAAGTTAATTTTTCAAAATTCACATTCTATCATTAAATACTTCTACATGCTAAAAGAGAGGTTGATAAAGTCACAATTCAATTTATATTTTCCTAAAATGAATCAACTTCAAACATTTACAAGTTAACTCCCAAGAGAGTTCAATAGGCTTTAACAAATTAAAATTCAAAATTCGTTTAACTTAAAAAAAAATGCCAGTGAACCACCCTTAGATATATATATTATCCATCCGTGTACATCATAATACATATAATATAATATAACAGTTACCATCTACATTAAATATAATATATGTATAATATACATATATAATAATAATAGCCATATAATATAATATAGTAAGCACTTATTTTTGTCTAATTTTAATTTATTGGAACCCATTTTGGTGGATCGACTTTAATTAATTAATTTTTGTCCATTAATTAATATTAAAATTTTCCATATCAAACTCTTTCCCTATTTTACAAAAAAGAATTAAAGATTTACAAATTATAATCGAAAAAGAAATATGTTCGGATATTCCGAATGCATTTTGGGAGAGGAAGAAACATGTAGTTTCTTTACCTTATGAACTAGACTTTAAAGAAAGTCAAATCGCTACAAAAGCTAGGCCTATAGCTATGGATCCTAGACATTTAGAATTATGTAAAAAAGAAATTGAAGAGTTATTACTTAAAAAACTTATCAGACCTTCCAAGAGTCCTTGGAGTTGTCCTGCATTTTATGTTGAAAATGCTGCAGAATTAGAAAGAGGTGTTCCTAGGTTAGTTATTAACTATAAACCTTTAAATAAAGCTTTAAGATGGATTAGATACCCAATCCTTAATAAGAAGGATCTATTAAATAGGCTTTACTCAGCAAAGATAATGTCAAAATTTTACATGAGATTTGGATTTTGGCAGATTCAAATCCTTGAAAAGGATAGATATAAAACATCATTTACAGTCCCAGTAGGACATTATGAATGGAACGTTATGCCATTTGGGCTTAAAAATGCTCCTTCTGAATTTCAGAAAATTATGAATGACATATTCAGTGCTTATACAACATTTATTATAGTATATATTGACGATGTTTTAGTTTATTTTGAAACTATTGAACAACATTTTAAACATTTAAATATTTTAATAAATACTGTAAAGAAAGCAGGTCTTGTACTTTCAGCAAGAAAGATTAAACTCTTTCAAAATGAAATAAGATTTTTAGGACATATTATTAAAAATGGAACCATTTTCCCCATTGATAGAGCAATAATATTTGCTGAAAAATTTTCCTGATGAAATTAAAGATAAAAATCAATTACAAAGATTTCTTGGAAGCCTTAATTATGATTTTGAATTTTATAGAATTAGCTCAAGATGCTAAACCTTTATTCGAATGGTTAAAGAAAAATCCTCCTTCATGGACAGATATTCACACCAAAGCTGTTCAAAAAATAAAAGCTAAAATTAAGAAAATTCCTTGTTTAGCTATTTCCCAACCAGATGCTTATAAAATAGTTGAAACAGATGCCTCAGATATAGGCTATGGTGGAATCCTTAAACAAATGATTAATAATAAAGAATCTCTTGTGAGATTTACCTCTGGGGTCTGGAGAGGACCAAGAGTTAATTACTCAACTGTTAAAAAAGAAATTTTATCTATTGTTTTGTGCATCCAGAAATTTGAAAGTGATCTTCTTAATAAGAAATTTCTTATTTGTGTTGATTGTAAATCCGCAAAAGATATTTTGCAAAAGGATGTTAAAAATTTAGCATCAAAACAAATCTTTGCAAGATGGCAAGGAATTTTATCTGTTTTGATTTTGATATTGAGTTTATTAAAGGATCAGATAATTCTTTACCTGATTTCTTAACTCGTGAATTTTTGCAGGGAAATAATGAGCAAAAATAAAGGGAAAGAAGTTATTAAGGGGTTAAGCCCTTACGTTAAAAAGAATCAGACTTATAAGCCTGCAATATCTAAGGATGAAAAAACACTCAAAGAGGAGGCTTTAAGTCAAGTCTCAGAAGAAATGAAATTGAGAGATGATGCTTATAGCATTGCTGCTAAATCAACCTCTGCCAAGGAATATATTTATCCTTATATTCCTATTACTACTTTATGGATATCTCCTATTGAGCATAAATATGCAAATTTAACAGCTGAAGAAGTTATGAATTTTTACTTAAAAAATTATACAGATCCATTTCTCTTTTCAAAGGATTTCATGTTCTATCAAGAAATTCTTTCGGCAACTTGTTCAGTTCTTTTTTATTCAACCTCTAGAGGAGGTGGTGAGTTAGCTTATTCTAAAGCTACAATTAATCAAGTGTTAACTCCAGAAGCATGGGGTGGAGATCTTTTTAGATATAAAGAGATCCCTTCTAATTCTAGATATTCTAGAATGAATAAAGTTCATTTTAATTACTTTGATTATATCAAAGCTTGGGATATTATTTTTTGCTGTAATAACAGTCAAAGAAAACATAGCTGGTTTGTTAAATTTGGAGAACAAAAGACATTAAAATTTCCTCAATGGTTTATTATTTGGTTTTCTAATTGGGGATTATATCCTTTAATTTTACCAAAGAGAGTGAGAGACATTTTTGATGATTTTATTAAAACTAATCCTTCTATGGAAAATCATGGACTAATGTTTACAGTCCTTTACCAAGTACCTTGGATTGTTAAATGGGATGTTATTATAACCCCAAGATCTCTTTCAAAGCATGACATAAATTTTAGAAATATTCCTTATTTAGGAAGACAAGTTTTTATTAAATGGTGGGATAAATTTAATTTCTTTGAAGACTCTATCTTTTCAAGAAAGGGTTTGATAAATTCAGAACCTCCCCCAATAGTTGAACCTAAAAAGGATATTTCAGAAATTGTTAAAGAACTCCTTTCTAAAAATTCTTCTAAAAAGGAGTTGAAAGAACAGCTTAAAGCTCTATTTGATTCAAATGATGACGTTGCCACAGTTGATGATGATTATACAGTTGGTGGTGACTCAGATGTCATGATGCAAGATGCTCAAAATCCCCATGAGCATTAAAGCACAAAGAATCCGCAATAAGGCTGCCAACAATTGTCCTTAAAGGAATCTGAAATGATGGAGTTTTGGAGTTTTGTCAGAAATAATGGAGAATACTGTTCTTCAAAATTTTTAAGATCCGAAGATAAAATCTGCACAATAATTCATGAAGTACTGTTTATCAACTAAAACTGAAGTCCGAATTTGGAATCCATTTGATGCTTATAAAAGGGAGCTTATTCATGGAGAATCACAGAACTTGCTTCCGCATTCCAGCACTCTTATCTATTATCTTGTATAGTTCTAATCCATAGATTGTGTAGTATTTCTCCACTATCTCCACTTTCACCATTGTAGTTCCACTATGACCATTATAAATACACTATCTCCCCTTTCATAGTTTGTAATATGGTTTTCATTCCCACATTGATAGTTGATAGCTTGATCCTGTAAAGTTTGGTATCAGAGCCACTGTAGAGGTGGTTTGGAGTTGTAAAGAGATGTATGTGCTTGTATCGAGATTTATGCAATCTCAGGTAATGTAATTTTCATAATTAAATGCCTTTAACTTCTCGTTATCATAAACCTGAAGATCTTATCCCACGTCGTGATTATATTGTTATAGACAAATCAAATTACTTAAAAATATTAAGATATAAAATTAGTCAAAAAAAGGGTATAGAGTATTGTGAAAATCAACTTAAAATTTATACTAAGGAAAATAGCCCTTATTGGTTTAATTATTATCTAAGGGAAATTAAAAATTCTAAGCAATCGCTTAAAGCTTTTGAAATTCAAGTTAATACTTTTATAGCTTAAAAATCTTCATCTTTTAGCTTAATTGATTAAGTCTAGGTGAACTTTATTTATTATCATTCCCTTGAAACCTTAAGTCGCGTAGCCTTGATATCCCGTTGTTACCAGTGATTGGTGTTTGGGATTATGCGTAAAACGTTTACAGTGATAGGGATTTAGATAATGAATAGATTAACTAAGGCTTTATCTTTTAAAGCTAGTTCCTTTAATAATATTAGGGATGAAGAAGATAAAATTAATAAGAAAAATAAGGAGATTATGATTCTTGAAAATAACGTTGAGAAAAATCTTAATGAGTGGAAAATGCCATTATATTCTCCGTCTAATATATACAAATCCACATGAAGTTTTATTAGAAAAATTGATTATGTTGTAAAGACTGTTGAAGAATCAGTTGGTCTTATAGACAGTTACCAGTCATTTCATTTATTTTCTCAAACCCTCTTAAATGAGCATAAAAAGAAATTTAAGTTTCTCCATATAGGAATGGTTCAAATTGCTCTCAAACCAGCTACTAGGCTAGGATTAAATAATTCTGCTATAGTTGCCGTTAGAGATAAAATGCATAATAGATTTCATGATTCCTTATTAGGAATAGTTGAATCCAGTTTATGTGATGGACCGATATACTTTTCGTGCTTCCCGAATTTTGTAGTATCATTAACTGATCCTACTATGTATCATTCTTTGTGTTTAGACATTAAGACTGAGGGTTATGATTTAAAATCAAATGCCCAGAATGTTATTCTTATTTACAGAATATATTATAAAGTTATGAATACCACTTTTCCGGACATTAGAAAAATTTCTTCAAATAATAAAAATACTACCACTTTGTTTATTACGGATGTTGCTAAAAGCAATATTGTAGTCCCAAAAACAATATCTTGGGATATGGTTAAGTTACCTGAAAAATGGACTCTTGAAGAAGCAAATGAACCTGTTAAACAGGAAAATTCAAAATTAGAACAAATTATTGAGTATCCTGATGGTGAAGTTGAAATTAGATTCTCTAGAGAAAGAATTACTCGCCTTAATTTAGGTAGAAATAATCCTGGTAGAAATTCTACTTATTCCGTTCCTTTATCTCAATTTGAAAAGGAAAATGTAAAAATTAATACAACAATGGACGGTATTAGTCAACCTGAATATGAGGTTGAAATTTCTTCTTTGAAGGCTAGATCTCCTACACCATCTGATATGGGGTATGATGATAGAAGTGCCTTTTGTATTTATACCATTACCACTAATAAAAAATTTGAAGTAAATTTTCCTTGTGAAGGAAAAGTTAGAGAATTGTTTTATTCTCATAAAAATGAGATAAAGAGAAAATGGTTCTATTCCATAAAAAGAATAGAAAGTCAAAAGAAATGGTTTAAAACCTATAAATAGTTTATTAAAGAAAGTGTTGAAATTGACCGTTTCTTTGATGTAATGAAATTATTCTATAAAATAGAGAATATCAAATTCCCAGATTTTGAATCAGAAAAGACTATCAATAATATTGAATATGTTTATAAAAATTTTATCCTTAAAAATGGAGAAGTAATTAGGAGCGTACATCCTCCTGAGTTTAACTTATCTGTTAAAGTTAGAGAAGACGAAGTTATTGCGACTCCTTATAGGAAAACTGGAACATTAGAAGCTGTTGTTGAACAAAATAATTTTACTAACTTGTCTCTACAGACAATTGGAAAACAATTAATTAGAATTGAAAATAATGTTAATAATAATATTGCTAAAACCATTCTGGTTCAACCAACAGATAATCCTGTAATTAGTATAGAAAAGGTTTTATTTAAACCCCTTCCTTCTGAAAAATTAGATATCAAGATTAATAAAAATCTTGAGAATTCTGAAATGTTAGAAGAAATTATAAAAAAGCTTAATAATGTTAGCATTAGTAAAGAAAAACATATTGCCCCTTTAATTGAAGGGAAGAATGATGAATCGGATAATGTATCTGAATCAGAAACTAATGAAAATGAGATTTTTGAAATAGAAGAAATGTTCTTAAAAGAACAAAAGGAACCTTATGAAATAAATAAGGTAGGATATCAAAATAAAAATTATAATTTTCCTGGAAAACCTTATTATCACAAGCCTACTCTAGTTGATCTTCTCTTTGAAGAGCAAGATAATTATATGGCCGCTTCTTTTGATGGATCTTCCATCACAGAATGGAATATTGATGGCCATTCAGAATATCAAATTCAGATAAAATTACAGTATATGACTATGTTCGCTACTGCTTGTAGATTAAAAAATACTAATGATATCAATATTGCTTAAGCAATAATTCAAGGATTCACAGGCCAACTAAAAGGTTGGTGGGATTTTCATCTAAATGATGAAGCTCAACAACATATACTTAATGCTGTAAAATATGAAGGAGAAAATCGTGTTGCAGATAGTGTTAATACACTAATTTATACAATTGCAAAACATTTTATTGGAACTGCATCTTTGCAATTTGATAAAACACAAGAGCAACTTATGAGTTTAAGATGTCCAACTTTATCTAAGTTCAAATGGTATAAAGATGTGTTCTTTTCAAAAATATATATGAGGGAGGATAGTAAACATGATTTTTGGAGAGAAAAATTTCTTGCTGGATTACCCCACATGTTTGCAGAATGAGTTAAAACTCGAATAAAACAAAAACATCAAGGAATAATTCCTTATTCTATTTATACATATGGCGACATTGTTGCCGAAATTGTAGCTGAAGGAATATGTCTTTGTAATAAAATAAATTACATAGACAAATAAAGAAAGAGAAAATTCTAGGAAAACAAATCCTATGAGACTTTTGTTAACAAATTGGGTTATCACCTGAAGATAAAAAATTAAATAAAAAGATTAGTCATAAATTTCCTAGAAGGAGAAAATTTAGAAAAATGAATATATTTCAAATGAGAAAAAGGAAAAGGATTATAATCCTAAAAGAAATAAAAAATATCATCGGAATAAAGATAACAAGAGAAATGAAAAATTTATTCCAGTATGTTATAAATGCCATAAAACTGGTCATTACGTTAATAAATGTAAATTAAAAAAGAAGATTGAAAGTCTTCAAATTGATGAAGAGTTAAAAAGATCACTTTTAAATATCTTTTTAGATAATTCTGATTCTGAAAAAGAAAATTTAAAAATCTCTGTTATAACAGAAGAAAAAACTGATGTTTCTGATGATTCAGAAACGGAAGAAGAAAATGTTAATAGTGATTGTGATGGAGATTGTAATTATTATAAAGCTCTATGTAAAGCTAATGGTTTATTTGTTCTTACAAAAGAAGAAAATTTTGTCCTTGATCTTATTGATAAGATTATTGATAAAATTTTATTTCCATATATATATATATATATATATATATGGAGACAATTTATAAAATTATTTTGAATTTTGAAATTCGATGATTCGATGATGAATTCTACAGTAGAGATTCAATTTTCGTTTATGATCATTTAATGTTTTAGAAATGGGGTGTGATTTATGAATTTCAGATTTGCTTAAATTCTCATCTTCAAAAGTCATTATACAGTGATATTAATTGATTTATGCGTTCGTTTTACCATTGAAAATGAAGTCAAATCCTTAATTGTAAATTTGAAATATACGGATGATGATTTTTAGGTTAAAATAATTTTATAAATTATCTCAATATATATATATATATATATTATAAATATTGAATTTTTCATACTAGATTATTATTATTATTATTATTATTATTATTATTATTATTATTATTATTATTATTATTATTATGTCTTAATTAATTTGTGGGTATTTATTATTTTATTATTTATTAACCATAATTTATTAACTTGTAGCAATTTTGGTTAATTTTAAAAATATGTGTGAAAATATATGAAAAATTTTAGTGTGTCAGAAAATGTGTGTTAGTGTATGTTTATTAATGGTGTTAACTTTTCCATCCATATAAAAGGGGCAATGTGAACCATTTTAGATAGTCGAGGGGTCTAAATGGACTAAATAATCAAACAGAGGACAATATATGAACCTTGTAGAACAGTTGCGGGGACTATGAAGCTCTTAACCTTATAAAAAATAGTCAAAATGTATAAAAATAGACAAAAGTGAATAGTTATTGGGAAAATACAACAACTTTTAAAACACAGTAGTTTTGTCGACAATTTGTACATAATAGACTTGGTCCCCACTGTCAATCATTAGTGCTTTGTACTCGTGTCAGATCATTTTCAGGGAATACAGCCTAAAAGAATACATGCATCGATAATTGACGTAGAAGTAATCGATTAGAATAAAAGCATCGATTATTATTGTTTCTTCTATTGCAAAAGGGGGTGCATCGATTAAATTCAAGGACATCGATTATCTTGCAAGATGCATCGATTATCAGCAAATATCATTGATTATATTCTAAAGTGGCCGCGATTATTTTTAATGAACATCGATTATTTTTAGAAAATAATTTTTTTTGAAAGCATCGATTGTTTTTAAAATGGTCATAGAATATAATAAATGAGGTAGTTATTGACTCTCTCAATAAACAAAACAAAAGAAAGGTAAGCTTCATTAAATGAAAAGAAGGGGAAGGTTGGATCGAATTTAATACATGTTAAAGGTTACAAACTTCATTTAATGTTTTGTAACGAGGTAGGTTAAATTGTTGAATAAATAGAGTGGCTCGTGGAGATCATTTACATTATACAATACAAGCTTATTCACACCAAAATAGAATAGAAATCGACCTAGAAGAGCAGAAGTTGGAGAAATTTTTTGGAGCAAGGCGGGCGAAAGAATTTTCCGGAGAAAAAAGTAGAGCTCGAAAATTTCCAGCAATTTTCAAATGTACATTTTGTACTCTCCATTTTTTTGAACTTATTTTTTAAATATTTATTGTTTTGATTATATATATATATATATACATTGCATGTGTGTTGTTAGATTTAAATTAAAAATAGGCGACATAGAGAGACTTGGAAGTCGTACTCTTTAATATAGTTAGAAATAATCGATGCATTTAGGTAGAGTAATCGATGCATTTTTAATTTTTTTTAATCGATTAGTTTTTATTTATTTATTTAAATTGATTAGTTTTGGTTTATTTTTTTTAAATTAATCGCTTAATCGATTAGTTTTTTTTAATTTTTTTCTAATTGATTAGTTTTTTTTAATTTTTTTAATCGATTAATTTATGTTAATTTTTTTCCTAATGGATTAGTTTTTGTTAGTTTTTTTAAATATTGTTTAGTGAGTGCAATAGTAAAATGCATCGATTTATTGGAAATTAAATATGCATCGATTATTTATTAACTTAAAATTCATCGATTAATTAAATAAAGTTCATCGATTATTTATTTGTGTTCATTGATTAAATTAAAAGGCATCGATTAGTTTAACAAAGTTCATCATTTAATTATTTGTGTTCATCCACTAATTATTTGTGCTCATCGACTAATTAATTGTGTTCATCGACTAATTAATTTTGTTCATCGATTAATTATTCTGCTCATCGATTAATTATTTCTCTTCATCGATTGATTTTTTAACCTGTTTTTAATCGAATAGTTTTTTTTTTTAAATCGATTATTTTTTGTTTATTTTTTTAAAATTTAATCGATGCATTTTTAGAAAATAATCGCATTTTAGAAAATAATCGATGCATTTTAGAAAATAATTGATGCATTTAATTTAATTCATTTATTTTAGTAATCGATGCTTCGTTTGGATGCTTTACTTGGCATAATTCATTTATTTTTAGTAATCGATGCATTTTATTTAATTGCATTGCTATGTTAATTAATATAATTAATCCATGTTTATAAATTGCAGATGGTTAGACATTGCATTATTTTACGACACAGTGGGCGATGGGAAAGATCAGAATATATAGATGGGGACGAGCAACTCGTGACGATGTCATCTGATAAGCTGTGTTTTAGATCACTTGTGAGGGAAGAGCACAAGTTGTTGCGGACTGACCCAAGCACGGTGGAGTACGAATTATTTTACCTAACCAGCACCAACACTAGGAGACGGATCAGAGCATCTTTGCAAGATGATGGAGATTTGCTCGATTTGCTTCGCGAGCAGACTGCCGAGATGGTCGTGTACGTGATTTCCAGGCAATTGAGCAGTTCTGGAGCTGGACCATCGATGAGGGACGACTATGTTCCCTACTTTCCACATGCAGAGACGCATGGTGATACTGGAGAAGAAGAGGGAGAAGGAGAGAAAGAGGGAGAAGAAGAGGGGGAAGAAGAAGAAGATGAGGAAGAACAAGAAGAGATTAATGATAGAGCGAGGTTGGTGGAGTCGATGGTGACAGAATTCAGCGAATGGCTTCGCCCTTCTGCTGATCGTACAGACAGATTACTGCGCTTGACGGAAGTCATCCCACCATCTACCACTAGTGTTCCGTTTAGAAGTGACGGGCCTTCGAGTAATTGGGTGGTTCCCATTGCTGATTGGGACATTGCGAGCCCAGTATCTTGGGATGAGGATGCAACACCACAATCAGATACACTGCATCAGGGAGCCATTTTCCGGACGAAGGACGATCTGGCTTTGGCCGTCGGTATCTATCACATGCAGAATCGAGTGGAGTATGACGTGTATCGCTCGAACAGGTCACAATTAGGCTACGTTTGCAAGCATGGCGGTGATTGTCCGCTCAAGTGCTTTGCCGTTGCTGATGGAGCTATGTGGAGAATATACAAGTTCAACGGCACTCACACATGCCATCTTGATATGGATCAAATTGCTCCGTGACAGGTTCCTGCACTAGTGCTCGGGAAATATTTTTCCCGTAAGTTAATGGATGAGCGGGTTGTTCTAAAGCCGAAGGAGATGATGGCGGAGCTTGTTCGTGAGTTTGGCATCCATATCGACTACAGCTTCGCACTGCACACAAGGAACATTGCCATTGAGATGGTATATGGAGACTTTGACAAGTCCTATGCATAGTTGTCCGCATACCTGCACACCCTGCATTTGATGAATCCGGGGACCCATGTAGACATGCAGATCACGGGTGATGGTCGTTTCAAGCATTCATTCCTTGCTCTCGGTCCGTGCGTCAGTGCATTTCTCCAGTATGCTCGTCCAGTAGTTGTGATTGATGAGACCCACCTGAAGGGAAAGAACAAGGGGGTTCTCTTTGTTGCTGTAACGAAGGACGGCAACGAACAGATCTTACCTGTTGCAGTTGGGCTTGGACCGATAGAGAATGACGAGTCCTAGATATGGTTCCTGTCTCACTTGCGCTTGGCTCTGGGTGATATAGATGATCTTCTCATCGTTTCGGATCAGCATCAGAGCATTAAAAATGCTGTAGAGGCCGTTTTCCCGAGAGCGACGCACGGGTTGTGCTACTACCATTTGAAGAATAAGATGAAGAAGAGAGGGAGACACGTGATAGATCTATTTAAGGAGGCTGCCTATGCGTATCGGACAGATACCTTTCAGGAGAGTATGTCATCGTTGGAGCAGGTCTATCCGAGTGCCTATCAAAAGCTGTGTAATATTGGCCCAGTGCATTAGTCCCATGCACACTGTCCCATACGGCGCTACGGGTTCATGACGTCTAATACTGCGGAGAGTCTCAATGCTCGTCTATTGTGGGCGAGGAGGTTACCTGTTTGCTCACTCTTTGAGATGTTTAGATCGATTGTTGAGCAGTGGTTCGTCGAGCGATGTGCGACTACACTAGGCTTGAATCATGTCTTGACTGAGGGCACCGCGCTGAAGCTATCAGGGAATGTCGAGAAAGGACGCTGCTACACCGTGCGGCCCACTACATTAGCAACTTTATGGAAGGTCGAGGTTGGGAGGGAGGTCTACATGGTCGACCTTTAGAACCGGACTTGTGACTGTCGTGAGTTCGAGTTGGATTTGATCCCCAGTTCTCATGCGGCAGCGGTCATCTGGTATGTCATGTCAACCTCTATTTCTTCTTATTTTTTTTACATGTACCTAATCAACACTGTTTATTTTTCCTTTTACAGTTGCACTGGTGGGGCCATTTATGATTATGTGGCCAGGTGTTACAGGGTGGAGAGCCTAGTGGGCATGTACAACTCAGTCATCAGGGGTCCACCTCGACAAGAACATTGGATTGTGCCCGATACATTTGCAGGACGAGTGGTATTGGCACCAGAGATCAGACGACGTGCTGGGCGTCCATCTATGTCCAGAGCTCGGGCACCGTTTGAGGCCTCTTTCAGTGTACGTCGACAGTTTTGCACTGGATGCCATGGACCGGGGCACAACCGACGTGTATGCACAGTCCATTTGCCTATTGGTGGTGTTGATCTGAATTCACCGCCCGAAGATGGGTCGAGGAGAAGGGTACCTAAGAAGTGCAGCATATGCGGTTGTGAAGAGCATACACGTCCTAGATGTCCGATTCGATTGTCGGCCGATGACATTTAGTTGTGGTTGTATTTGACATTTAGTTGTGGTTGTATGTGACATTTAGTTGTTTTGTCACGAGAACATCAATTTTCACGAAAACATTTAGGTTAATCAAGTTCAAGTACAAAATCAACCAAAACAACTAATAAGTTATAGTGTAATGTCAGCATCTACAAGCTAGGCCTCTTATTGTAAGTCAACGAATATATCCGAGCTCCTATAATCTTCCGATACGCATGTACTGCCTCCTCCGGCATACTGGACGTCGGTCCTGCACCCAATAGCCGCTCCACATACATGCATGCATATACTCCACAGCTCGTGCCGTCCGTCTGCATGTACTGGTCCGGTATAGACTTGTCCAGGGTCATCGCAAAAGCACATCGGGACGGAATCTGACGACCTTCCTAAAATCCGGCACATATGAGTAGGCGGGGAAGTAGGCAGAGTAGGGGCATCAACTCTCTATCTCGCGTCTCGTAGTGGACGCGGTCGCTCGGATCGTCCATCTGAAACAGTAATGAGTCGTACAACTCTACGACCTAGTCAGAAAAGTGGATGCGAACCACTACCCAGTGCTCATCTGCGACGTCACATACCACGATCGCCTGCAACATAAGATCAGGATCATATCAAGATTAATGTCAGCAAATAATATATGACAATATATCATTTTCTTCTGAAGCTCACTTACATAATCACGCCCCTTCCATGGCACCTGATACCGCCCATCCCTGCCCTGGATCCGATGTATCAGTCCCTCTGTAGGTATCCACCGTCAGTAGTCATCGTCCACGTATGTCCCTCTACACTCAGGGTCAAGAGGATGAAGGGTCTTCCATGCTCCGACGAGGGCCTCCTGCAAAAAATGAATTATGATTGAGCGTGTGGTAAAAAAAGACTAACTAACAATGTTTTGCAAAAAAAGTTAAAATAAGTACTTGAACTCACATATAGACCAGTAGTAGCCACCGTTGTCGGACAACGATTGTCCCTCCGTACTCATCGAGCCATCGCGCTCAGAAAGTAGCTCATGTGAACATCCTTCAACTCAGTCCTGGGATCCTCAAGCTCGTTAAACCAGGTCTGCCGCAAGTGATCGCCGTTGAAGTAGAGCTGAATAACTACATCCGGACCTGATAGTCTAAATCGTGAGTAGGTGACCTGGAGTGTGCTATCATCAATGTCATTCATGAGCTGATAGGTCGCGCTAAAACTACCATGGCGTGGAGCCGAAATGCTAGTACCCTCCTGTCCTACAGTGGGCTGTGGAGCCTGATGAGCAGCACTACAGTCGCTCGGCTCTGGGCTGTGGCGGTCTCTATCCCCAGGAATGTGTGACCTCCGAGGGCCGCTACTCAGACCAGCTAATGCACGATCAATAGCCCGATCCACATACTTCTGGACACGGGGCGCAATAGTCGTGTCAATAAGCTCCCGAACACGGGGCATCACTCGATCCACAATCCTCTGTATGAAACTCTCTGAGGGCTCCCTACTGCTCTGAGAACGATCCCTCCTCGAATGCTTTCTTCCCCATGCTCGAGGAGGGCTCTCTCGATGAATCGGATCTGGAGTGTGCTCTGGTGCATCCTCAGGCGGGGGCCGGTCTCCAGATATGTAATCTGGATCTGGCTCGTCCCTCAACGCGTGCCTCAAGGGTTGACTGCTCACCTGACAACCCTTCCGTGGTGTGCGGGCAGCTCTAGTGCCTCCAGGTGATGGGGGAACAACCTCCGTTGCTGATGTGGAACAGCAAGATGCTGCATTTGCAAGCACCTTCTTCTTGTTCGCTGCACAAGAGGGAACAAATCTCACGCTCTGAGCTCCAAGCTCCAACTGCATGCTCAGGTAATATGAAGTCCCCGTCTCCTCGGGAGATGGCACCATCATAACCACACGTGACTGCAAGGAATTAATAATAATCTCATTAAGATGAATTAACAAATATAGATTGAATCTTCTAAATAGATAAAGAAACCTCAAAACGTACCGCTCGCTGCAATAAGGTGACTAGGTTAGTGGCAGGGCGACTGAATGTCCACTTCAAACATCGAGGCACAGTGAGCTGTCCACTATGCACACCAGTCTCACTAGCCAACTCCGGTATCACCTCACAAGCCCATACCTGTAAAGTGGATTAATTGATTAGTTACATATTCACTTGATTACAACTAATTAAGAATAATTAAGTTTAAACTAATTACCTGGAGTGCCCAGATCAGCCCGTAAAAATGATACTGTCCGGATCCTCTCCCGCCCATAGCTTGTCGAGTCCTGGGGACGAGGCCGATGAAGTGCATCAACATCTGGTAAGAATATGCACCCCATGGAAATGAGTTCCATCGCTCCACATCCTCCGCTAGCGCCCACACCCATGGATCCACGATCCGGTATGGATCTAGGCACATAATCATCCGGTATACGAACAATATGTTCGCAACCTTTACATAATCACGAGCGTCTCTGGCCATCCCCAACGCTTTGAACCTATCCTCCATCTGCTTGACGGTCGTACGCTTCCCTTCGAATAAACGATGGTGCATAGATCTCGACGGAACAATATGATCGCCATTCGGATCGAATGTCGAGCCGCCGAATCATAAACCCGACACCAGTGCATACTCACTCGGACCGAAACACAACTGAGAGTGATGAATATGAAACCATGCCTCCCGCCCCACACGTGCATGATCCGAAGCGTGCACCTCGTACGTCATCAAAGCATGAATCACCCTCTTCTGGATGTCACCACCTCTGTAGTCTAGAAAATGTCCGAAACAGCCCGATCTGAATAGTCGGACGGCGTCGTCACCACCAATCGTGAGCAGCATGGCTCTGATCTGATCAATAACATCTGGGATGGTGTACACGACGACCGAGGACCTCAGGCTCCGTAACGGCAGTCTAATCCAATCAATCTAACAGCATTTTCAAAATTACAACTATTAAAGTAAATTCTTGTAATATTTCATATAAATTGGAATTTCTTAAAATTTAAATTAATTTTTTTTAAATCGATTAGGTTTGTTTAATTTTTTTAAATTAATCGCTTAATCGATTAGATTTTTTAAATTTTTTTAATTGATTAGTTTTTTTTAAATCGATTAGTTTTTGTTTATTTTTTTAAAATTAATCGCTTAATCGATTAGTTTTTTTTAAATCGATTAGTTTTGGTTAATTTTTTTAAAATTAATCGCTTAATCGATTAGATTTTTTAAATTTGATTAATCGATTAGTTTTTTTTTTATTTTTTTAAATCGATTACTTTTGGTTAATTTTTTTAAAATTAATCTCTTAATCGATTAGTTTTTTTTTAATTTTTTTAGTCGATTATTTTATGTTAATTTTTTTCCTAATGGATTAGTTTTTGTTAGTTTTTTTAAATATTGTTTAGAGAGTGCAATAGTGAAATGCGTCGATTTATTGGAAATTAAATATGCATCGATTATTTATTTACTTAAAATTCATCGATTAATTAAATAAAGTTCATCGATTATTTATTTGTGTTCATTGATTAAATTAAAAGGCATCGATTAGTTTAACAAAGTTCATCGTTTAATTATTTGTGTTCATCCACTAATTATTTGTGCTCATCGACTAATTAATTGTGTTCATCGATTAATCATTCTACTCATCGATTAATGATTGTGTTCATCGATTAATTATTTGTCTTCATCGATTGATTTTTTAACCTGCATCGATTGATTTTTTTTAGTTTAAATTTCATCGATTAACCTGCATCGATTGATTTTTTTAATTTACTTCAGTCCTCGACTTCACTAGTTTCTAACTAGTATCAATGAACATCTAATAATAAAACAATTAACATCTAGTTTCTAATTAACATCACATAATAGAATCGATAAACATATAACAATTTTCATGCGAATTCACTAGTTTCTAACTAGCATTGATCAACATAAACATTCATAAAACATGCCAAAAAATGTGAGCATGGGATCGAAAATTACTTGAGAAGAAGACGCGGGCGGTTGTCCTTCTCCTCCTTCCATTTTCCGATGACAAAGTTCCAAGAGAGACAGCGGCGGCGTGCGGTTGTTCCGAGATCCAGAGATGTTTTGCTTCAAATGGTTTTTTTCCTTCAAAATTATCGCTGAAGAGAGAGAGAAAGGGGATTGCTTTTTTCTTCAAAATTATCACATAAGAGAGAGAGAGAAGGGTGGGTGCTTGCTTCAAAATAATCGAAGAAGAGAGAGAGAAAGGTGGGTGCTTTCTCTTCAATATTATCGCAGAAGAGAGAGAGAAAGGGTTGTTGAGATATTAAAGTTTTCAATTCAATATTATGGCAGTAGAGAGAGAGAGAGAGAGGGTTGTTGAGATATTAAAGTTTTCAAACCCTAGTTATTAATAATCCATTCTTTGGAAGGCTTCTGTAAGCGTGTAAGGCTTTTCTGAAAAAAAGGTACAAAAACACAGATTTCGTGGGCCCGACACAAAAAATATTGTACAGTCTATGTACTATTGTCGATGAAACTACTACAATTTAAACCTTGTCTGTTTTTTTCAATTTTAATTTGCTTTTGTCGATATATCCCGGGTGCTCTAAAAATACACACACACACACACACACACACATATATATAGGGGGTGGTTCTGGTGTAAACCACCCATAGTGTGTAAACAATAAACCAATCTACCACACCACACAATTATAAAAAACGGACGCACCAGATTTCATCTTCACGTGGTGGCAGTTTTGTAAATAAGTTGAAATTGACGAATGGCGCGAATTCATTAAGGGTATTATGGGAAAAAAAATATAGACGTTCTCCGATTCGCCAGACATCATTGCAAACCGTCTTCTCACACAACTCCTTCACGAAATTGCAGAACATTCATTTGAAAGAAGAAAGCAATCTAGGGTTTCCAAAAAACGCAAAAAATCGACTGATACCACCTGTTGCGTAGATAAAAATGGCTAACAAAGGTGAGTTCATGCTTCAACAAGTATATTTTACTTGATTTTTACTGCAGGAGACTTCGCTAAAAATTAGATTAAATTTATCATACTCATTCTGCGTAATGAAAATAAATAGATAATAGTCTGATAATGAATCAAGTTTCATTTTTTGATAGCATCTGTATGATTTATTTAAGTTTTGTTAGCATTTGTTATATATTTTTGTTAGCATCGGAAAGATACTTTCTTAACTTATAACAACAAGCAGATATATGTTGCTTACAGTAACATTTTCTTTAGCATATTTTGTATTATAATGTTAGCATTGCAATTTTTGTGTGTTATCATGAACTTGTTATTCTTATCAATATCATTTATCTAGTTTAGCATCAACAGTAATAGTGCTTAGCATTATGATTGAGGTATGTTAGCATGAACACATTAGTTCTTATCAATATCATACATCTGGGTTAGCCTAAACTGTAACACTCGTTAGCATTATCATTGGGGTCTGTTAGACCGAAATCATTAATTCTTATCAATATCATGTATCTTTGTTAGCTTATACCGTGATACAGATTAGCATTATCATTGAGTTCTGTTAGTATGCAATCAGTAACTCTTATCAATATCATATACGTTTGTTAGCATGTACCGTAGTACCGGTTAACATTATTATTAATTTCTGTAAGCATGAAATCAGTAACTCGTATCAATATCATATATCTTTGTTAGCTTGTACCGTAATACTGGTTAGCATTATCATTGAGTTCTATTAGGATGATCAGTAAGTATTATCAATATCATATATCTCCGTTAGCATGTACTACTAGTATTGGTTAGCATTATCATTTTAAACATGCAGCATTACAAACATTAAAGAATTATTGTATGTTGTATATTTCATATTATTTTGTTAGCATTGTAAATGTTATCTGTTAGCACGGGAGATATGAATCGGATGCTTGTACAAAACTTTATTCTCTATTTCAATACTTCCTGGCATGATATAGCTTGGTTAGCAACATAAATGTTAGCAGATACAGAACTCTATTTTAATAAACATTATCATTATCATTATCATTAAGATCTGTTAGCATTACAAACATACACATAACTAAATTTAGTTTGCGTTATTGTTTCTTATATTTTTGCATACATTTACAAAATGCAGGAACTCAAAAAAGGAGAAGGACAACAACAAGCTCGACAGATGAAACAAGCATTGATACTGTGAGAATTGAAAAAAGGACAAAGGCGAGGCATGACATCCAAACCTCACAAAAAAAAAACAGATCAATCCACTAGATTTCTTTAAAAGGCTTAAACAAGGTTCTTCATGGAACGCAACAGAGCATTCCGATGAAAACACAAGTGTTGCACATGAGATTGAAAATAGGTACCCAAAAATAAAGCTCAGAAGTTGCCCGTCGTCTCTATACAATGATGTTAAAAAGATGAATGCAGCCCAGAAAAATGTAGTTATTGCAATGGATTTTGAGAGCATACTGGATTTGAATGTCAAATACTTGCCAACTGCTATTGCCTATTGTCTTTCAGAGACTTTCGACCCACTTTCACGTGAGCTAAAACTGATGTATGGGAGAAGATTACGCGTAGAAGCTAATGATGTGTCGCTTATTTTCAATTTCCCTAGAGGACCGCGGAAAATGTCAAAGATGCCACGCAGTGAACCACATAACCTGGTCCCTAAATGGCGGAAGCAGATTGGTAAAGATAGTGACAGGATATTAGCAAGTGATGTCTGTAAGAAAATGATTGAAGACAAGTCTGCAGGTGAATGGTTGAAACGACATTTCATGATACTGCTAACAAATTGCATGATTGAAAGTTGTGGCAATGGATATGTTTTCCCACAGCTGATGCAATATCTTGAAAAATTTGAAAATCTGAGAACATATGATTGGTGTGACTACGTGTTGAGGTGTTTGGTGGAACACACAGTTCAATGAAAGATCGATAAATCCAAACCCTGCACAGGACCAATATTCTTCTTGATGGTAAGAAGTAATGGTATAATTATTCATTACAATAATAAACTATTCTTGTTAGCATTTACAGTACCTAACAAATGTCAAATATCCAAATCATATTTGTTTTTCTTTTGAAACAGATGTTCTATATTGATAGAGTTGAAATTTACAACAGAGAGGTGCCAAGGTGTATTCTGGCTTTCTACGGTTGGGACAGTCAGTTATTAAGTGCCAGGCAATCAACAGAGCTTGTGTCGGATGACTTTGGTGGAGGATACCCCTGCCGACCATACACCATAGAAGAAATGATCCGAGAGAATCCAACATCTGGATCTGAGCAGGCACTAAAATTGTCTTCCTTTCTAGGAGCAACCACCTTGCCACAAAGCATCTCTGAAAAAAATCCTAGCTCTCCATTGCCATCAAATCCCATCGACTATACAGAAAAAATGTTCAAACATGCCAGGAGCATGACTGGATCAATGATCAAGCTTATGCAGATGTTGAAAGAAGTACCTCTGCAAATGTTAAATGATATTGATTTCAGAAAAGCATTTGAGGCAGTACATCAACTTGTACTGTTTAAAAAGAAAAACTGTGAACATGATGATGGTGATGATGATGGAGGCTTTTTGGATAAGTCTTATAGATCAGCAATAGACGACATCTTGCATGCACTGACAGAAAGAGAAAGATATGAGATGCAAGATATTGAGGTTAATATATTAAATATTGTTAGATTTGAATTCACATTCAAGTAATTAGTACTAATCTCATAGGTGATATATATTTTTGCAGGTTTCTAAAAAGAATGAAGGTGTGAATATAGAGGTCGCTGATGAAGAGAAGAACGAAGATGAAGATTGTCAGGGAGATAAGAATGAACTGAACGAAGCTGAAAGGAATCAAGCTGTGCATATAGATTTAGCTGACAAAGAGAAGAATGGAGATGGAGATTGTGAGGAAGATAAGACTGAAAACAATGAAGCTGCCAAGGAGGTTCTTGGTGAGAGTGTAGATGTCCAACCAACAAAAACTGAATTGGCCAATCTAGAACAGAATTTCCAACCACTTGTTGATGCAAAAGAAAGACCAACAGAGATAGAGTTTCAACTCTATTACTGGGCAATTGAAAATAATGATCCTGATGAAAGGTAAACACAAATTAATAAGAAAGATATATATATGTATTTTGTGATTTTGACTAACAATGCATAACTGATCAAATTCAGTGAGAAAGTTTTATACAATGATAATCAAGTTCAGATTAGAAGGTCTGAGCTGATGACATTGAATAAGCACAACTACATCAGCTATGCAATCATTGATGTTTGGAGTACTATATTAAATCATGCTGAGGTCCGCACACACACAAAGCCTACAAGATTCTGCTTCACTACCACAGCCTGTGTAAGAAAAACTTTTATACCTCCGTTAGCAAAATATTATACCTTACTTTGCATTATCAATGTGTTCTGTTAGCATTGTATATAACTGAAAAAATACACTTACTTCTTCCTTATTTTCTGGTAGCAATACTCAATTGTCTCTGCCCCTGCTAGAATGAGTAAAAAAGATGCAATGAACAAATTCCATGAGAACTTGGAGATTGAATTCAATGCCTTTCCACAGTTCAACATATCCGAAATCAAAATGGTATGGTCTATATATATTTTTTCAATATCTTGACAATAAAATAACACTTCTGATAAAATTTTGTAGTTTTTGTTCCCAATATATGAAGCACAACACTTCTACCTCATCAGGATTGATTTAAAGGAAATGGTTGCTCACATCATTGACAACTCAATTGCACTTGAAGGGAAAAAAGACGGTCTCCGATTGAAGTATGGGAATGTTCCTGAAAAACTGGTAATGTTAAAAGGAAAAAAATTAACAATAATGCATCTTTTTTCAAAAAGCTTAAAAATGTGATATCTAACAAATTCTTTTACTGTCATTTCTACCTTGCAGTTTGTTAATTTCATTCTCTTCTTGAGGAAAATGGGCCTTAATGCTGTTGCAAAAGATCTTAAGAAAAAGATCACCCACCTCGACCGCATGCAAATGCCGTGGAGAAACAATTCAAACAAAACAGATTGTGGCATTTATGTGATGTGGCATATGGAGACTTACAGGCATAGTGATGTCAGAAAATGGAATTGTGGATTAAAGAAAAACTCATCAAGGTTGCTAAAATACTTCAGGATAAAGTATTGTGCTTTCATACTCTCTGAAAGAAGTAACATTCATAGAGATACCAACATTTCCTAAGCCAATGTCTTTTACCAGCTACGTTCAAAAGAAAGCCCAATCGACATGGCACAGTATTATCTGAACAAGAATGCTAATTAAGAAAGTTCTGGACTGTCTTTACATTTTGAAAACAATTAACAATGTTGATGGCATGTAGTTATTTTAATTACCAAACAATATTTCTATTTTCCCTGTAATGTAAAACTAATTATTATGACTTATATTTATTAGTATTATTATCATATTGTAATCCATTTGCATCATTACAGTACCTTCATTAGCATTATGATATTTGCTCCATTAGCATTCATATTCATTAGTGTTCCTATCGCTATATTATTGCTTTGTTCTTTAGCATAATGATATTCAGTGATTAGTAGATCACATACAAATGTAACTCTATTTAAATTACTCACAATAATTAAATCAAATTCATGCAATTGAAATTAAATCATATTAAAAAGTCAAAAAATATTGTCATTTTACCCAATTAAGAAACCATATTTCCTAAAAATATATATAAATTACAAAAAAAGTCAGAAACTCAATAAGACATAATAATAATACAAATTTTTAAAAAAAGTATGAGAAATTTCAACAATATGTATTTACTTTTGCAATCTTTTTTTTTTTTGCATTATTACACTACCTTAATTAGCATTCTCATATTATGTCCGTTAGAATTAATATTTATTAGTATTCCTATAACTGTATTGTTGTATTGTTCGTTAGCATCATGATTATGAGTCATTAGCAAATAACATACAAATCAAACTCCAAAAAAAATGCAAGTGAAAAATATAGTCATTTAACCAAATTAAGAAAACAATATTCATGAAAAATATATATATATATATATTACGAAAAAAGTTGACAACTCAACAAGACAAAATAATAAAATTTTAAAAGATATAAAAAAACTATAATAGGGCAAATTTGAACAATATGTATTTATTTTTCTATTCCAAAAAAAAGAGCATTTATAATACCTTCATTAGCATTGTCATATGCCTCCGTTAGCATTAGAATTTATTTAGTATTCCTATCAGTATATTGTTGTTTTCTTCGTTATCATTATCATTTTAAGTGATTAGCAAAACAAAATGCAGAACTACATCTATTAAAAATACTAACAATAACTAATTTGAATACAATAATCAATAATAATGATTAAATGTAATTTAAATTAAATCATATTAAAGTCAAAAATATTATCATTTTACCCCACAAAGAAACCATATTCCATAAAAATATATATAAATTAACAAAAATGAATATATAAAGAATAATAGTGGAAAATATTAAAATATGTATTTAATTTTGTAATAAAAAAATTAATTAAAATATTTACAGTGAATATAAAAATTTCTTTAATTGAGAAAAATTTATTAAATATTTTATAATTTTAAAATAATTATTTATTATTTATTTAGAATAATTGTAAAAACGCGCGAACTGAAAAAGTAAAAATACGGAAATAAATTGTAAAAATAATAATAATATAAATCTAAAATGTTGTACAACGAAAAAAGATTCTTCTCACAGTCACAGCATTTCACAGAGCACTTCACACACCAAAGCAAATTCAGAACACCAAATTGAGAGAAACGATGACCATTGCTAGGGTTCTTCGCAGAAAGATATACAAAAATGAGGAAGACGACGAGTGATATATACTATGCTGCTAAAAAACGCCAATCGATGAAAAAGATAGCACAACAACAAGGTAATATACTTATGAATCTGAACATTTTTCATTATATATTGAAGATTTATTACTTCGTCAGATTTATAAAGTAATTGCTCAGAAATTTTTTTTTCTATAGTTTTCATTAACTAAAAAGTCACGGCAAAATATTTTAAGAAAAAGAATAGAATAGTAATTTTCTAGATATTCTAATTTTCACTGGATTTTTTTACGGAATTACATTCTATTTTAGCATATTATACTGAAATTTAATAGATATGAAGTTCTGAATTATGAATTGCATTCTCTCTGCTACATCATATAAAAGAAAATATAAATACAAATTGTGATAAATTTGGATGCTAGAAGATATTTCTCTTTCTCGCTTAAATCTATAAATTGTCATAAACATGCATATTCCTTAGCGTACATACATGACACTGTAATTATTTATGTTACTTATAGATAACATTCTAAAAATATGTATATGTTAGCATTTGTATTCTGTTTTGTTAGCCTTATATTACTTAAATTTAGCATGCATATATGATCAATCATTTACATATCATCAAATTAGTATAGATTTCTGTTTTAGAATATCATACATTTTTTGTTATACTGATATTCACTATGAATAATAAATTGAAAAAAATAACAGGAAGAAACAAAAGAAAAAGGTCCGCAAAAGAATACGACAATAAAGCAATCATACCAGTACCTAATGAAGAGAAAGGGATTCACAAAGATGATGATGATTCACAATCTGAATCTACAACATTGGCTTTAACATTCTTTAACCAACTAAGAGAAGGTCAGTGTATAGAACCTGCTGAAAAATCAAATTCCAAGATTCAATACTGCAGCTCGCAAAAAATACCTCCCTCCAAAAATTACCCTGTTCTGAGAAGCAGAACCAGTCCATCAATTCTGTGTGATGCAATTAAGGTTTTCATAAATGAACAGAAGAGAGCTGTTGAATCAATTGGTTTTGGTAGCATACTTCACTTGTGTGTGAAGGAAATGCCACAAATTTTAAGCTACTGGTTATTAGACAATTTTGATCCCGAGAGTTCTGAGTTGGCCTTAAAGAGAGGTCGAAGACTGCATATAGATTCAACTGATGTGTCTCTGATAATGGGGTTTCCTAGAGGTACTGGAAGGATAGAAAAAATGCATAGATCTGAACCATGTGTTTTGCTTGAGCAATGGAGAAATTATTTCACAAAGGAGCCAAACAGAATTTTAGATGTTGATATCTATAAAGTAATGCTATCTCATACGGATGGAGGTTATTGGTTCAAGATACATTTCATGATTCTTGTTATTAATTGCCTCATAGAGTCGACCGGAAATGGCTATGTACACCCCCAACTGAAGCATGTACTTTCTGATGTTGAAAAAATTCATCATTATGATTGGTGCGATTACACAAAGAGATGTTTGGTGCATCAAGCAGTTTTCTGGAAGATAAACAAAGATATATACTTCAATGGACCTACCCTGTTCTTGATGGTAAAACATATCTTTACAGATTCTCATAATTAGCAATATGGTTTATTTATTTTTACAATCCTTACCAAATATAAATTTGTTTGCCTCAGGTGTTCTATGTTGACAGAGTTGTACCATACATGAGACAGGTTGATCGTTCAATTCCAGTATTCAAAGGCTGGACATATGGTTTGTTAAGCAAAAGGCAGGCTGCAGAGCTGAAATCAGAAGGGTTTGGAGGAGGACATGTGTATGAACCAGACACATATGAAGATTTTTTAAAAAACAATCCACATGAGACAAATGAGATCAAAGATCAGAGTGAAGAAAAAACACCTTCAAACATTGTTATCGACAATGATCTAGAGACTTCTCGCACTATTGATCTGCAAAAGCAAGAAATGAACAAAGATGAAGTCAAAGAGTATGAAGATTTGATAATTGAGCAGTCAAAGATGATGGCAGATATTATACTGAAGCTGATGAAAACCGTGCAAGGTGTACCTGAACATATGTTGGAGAACTTATTTTTTAAAAAGTCATTTGAAACAGCACAACAACTTCTTCTTCGAAAACCAACAATTGTTACAACTGGGGTAGAAGATGCTCAAAATGAACTACCTACAACACAAGATGATGATGAATTCTGGAGTGATCTAGAACGCATAGCTGCAATAGAAGAGATTGAGAGAGCATTGGCAAAGAGAGCAGAATTTGAGAAGAAAGTTGAAGACATACCAAGCTTCAGCCTTGGCATTAGTGATGATGCATGGCGTGATGTGCTCAAAGTTACACAAGAAATTAATTATGGTAACATATTTCATCAAGACAAGCATGTTGATGAAGCAACTGGTGTGAACGATTCCTTTGCAGACAATATTACGATATTTCTTTCAAAATTAATAATTTCAACAATTATTTATCTTTCGTTAGCATATAATATATGCTTTGTTAGCATTTCTTGATCACAATATTAGTTTCAATTTTATTAAATCAACATATAAAAAATTCCAATATATAATGTGGTTGATGGAGCAAATGTGATTGAAAAATGTATAAGAAACAATCATCAGGTATAGGTTTTTAAAATAGTTCATAAATTATTATATATGTAGTTTATTCTTAAAATATGTATTCGATGAATATCATACAGGAACCAGCTTTGAAAGGGGATCTATCAGTGATAGAGAGAGGAAAGGTGAATTTTGTTCAGTCATTGTTTCAAAAAATAATTTCCTAAATCATTCAATTATTTTATATAGTATATAATTTTTATTGAATCAATATTATACAGGATGCAAAATTAAAAGAGGGACAAACTGTGTCAGACAAAGGAAAGGTAATTATTAATCTTTCGTTTGCATTAAAATTATGTTTTTTTAGCATTTCTAATTCACTGTATTAGCATCCTACATAAAAAAATATCATGGATTATACTCGCTAGGTTTATGATAATCTTTTTTTAGCATTCCTTATTCACTATGTTAGCATTCCTTACTCAGTGTATTAGCATGAACTTTACTAACTGACAACATGAAGAATTTAATACAGAACATAATAGATGAAGTCAGAAGAATGAAAATAAGAGGAAAGGAAGTGTTGAGGCCTACAAAAAAAATGATGTCACCATTCAGAATCAGATACATTGATGTAAGGGAAACGATTGATAAGACTCAGCAGGAAATATATTTCTGGGTTATGTATAATACTGTTGATGAAAGGTATGCTATTTTTATTTTAGAAAATAATAAAATAAAAACTTAAACACTAATCTGACATTATATAATGCTAGGGAAGAAGTGATGTATGATGATACACGTGTTTAGTTAAGAAGGCATGAGATGAAGTCTTTGTCCCCAGATGAATATATTTATGCTTCAGTTTTGGATGTGTGGAGCACCATACTCAACCATAATGAAAAATTACGAGATCCACACTCCAAGAACAGATTCTTCTTTACTACACAACCCTGTGTAAGTATACAAAACTAAAAAACACAGAAAAGAAAAACATTTCATTTGAATAACAGAAACATATATTTTTTTTTCAGAGCTTCACAGTTGTCGATGCCTCTCAAAAATGGGTACCATCACGCAAATGTGTTGTTTTCTGTGATCGATTAGAACATGAAATTGCAGGATTCCCATGGGTCCACATAAATGATATTGATCTGGTATGAACTTTTATTATTCAGTATTAAATAGTTCATATATTAGACTTTAATTTTTTGAAACTTCTGCAGTTCTTTTTCCCCATATGTCAGTCAAATCACTTCTATTTGGTCGTAGTTAATGTCAATAATTTCATTGTTGAAATAATTGACAACTCTGGTGCTATGGAGAATGAGAAAGATTGTCAAAAAGTGAAGTATGGCAGCGTCCCAGCAGAAGTGGTAAGCTATCTAAATGTTAAAAATATACTATCAATGCTCTTGTTTGTTTCTGTTTCATTTTGATTATAATTTAACCATCTTAAATAAAATAAGACAGAGAGCATCTATGTTGTACACAATTAGCATTCACTCTGACTTTTATTAGTATGGACTCCAAACATGATTAGCATAGCATGTACATATCTTGCTCAAATTAGAGTTAAATTGAATACACCTAATTGAAAAAAAAAATTCATGCAGACAAGTTTTCTCTCTCAATTCCTTAAAAAGAATGGTCTCATGCAAAAGGTAGAGTTAATTGAGCGCCAAATAACAAACATACAAAGATTGAAGATGCCTTGGAGAGACAACAACAATAAGACTGATTGTGCTGGGTATGTGATGAGGCATATGGAGACATATAGGGGGAATGGTTTAAAAAATTGGAAAAGCAGTCTGAAAAAGGGTAATGAACGACAGATGAAGTTTTTACGAGCTAAATATTGTGCTGCTATTATCAATTCGGACAGCAATACACTGAAGGCTGCCCATGTTAAGTATGCAAATCTGCATTATCGGCTATCTTGTGAGAATGGACCTATACCTGTGGAGCCTCTGATATTGGAGAAAAAGAATCTAAATCTGAATTAAAATATGATATTAATTTCTGTATTGTTTTCTATGACATTAGCTACGCCGACAATCGAAACATTGGTTTGTCTTTATTTTTTGTTTTTGCTGAAACAATATTGCTGAAACATTTAGGCACTGGTTTTTGTACTCTTGTTAATGACGAGTTTATATTTTAGCATTTAAATGAGCATTGCATTTTTAAAATTTTGTATGACAGTAAATACATGATTAAACACCATATTGCTAATGATAAAATAAAATAATGCTAACGAATAAGTGAATATATGCTAATAAAAAAATCCAATTGAAAATATAGAACTTGCACAATTCAATATTTTCATATAATCATAAATCAGTCATTCGCAACAACACACGTGAACAGAAAATTCAAACAGGAAATCTCATTCCAAACATACGTAATGATAAAAACAATTCCAAAATCTTTATTTGTCATTAAAAGACAAGTACGTTAGCATTAAACATATTGCTTATTAGCATTCGATGCTTTATATAAAAGCTCCAAACTTATTTCATCATATCAACTATAAAAAATAGAAATCGTGAAGATAAATATAGTCCCTTCTAAAAAATTCATGTGTTTCAGATCTTTGTCAATCTCGATACTCTCTTGAAAAGAATAACCACAACTACCTGCAAAAAAATGCAAAACAAAAAATAAAAACCATGAAATATATAGGCATACCAATTAAATATAACCAAAACATAACTAGCACAATACCATACCTACATTAGAAGGATCATTCACTCTTTTTATCGCAATTTCTAGCATCATGATGACATTTTTTCTTGCATTTTCAACATGTTCTTAAGGGTTTATTAGCACGCTCGACTTGCTTCTCCTCCCTTGGTTTCAACCGACTCCCACTTCCTTTCATTTTCACAAACTTTGGTGGCAGAACATCTATTTTGCTTGGAGGAGCAGAACCGTAAAAATCAGAAAATAATTTGTCCTTGCCATCACTATTTTCCATATCATCGTTATCTCCAATAATGATTTTAAGATCCCGAACACCACATAGTAATTCTGATGTCCTTTCATTATCACCCTCAACTAAACTGATGCATGCATAAAATTCATAAATACATGTATTGATCATTAATTTATTATCCTCCAACCCAGCACAATGATTCACCAAATCACCAGAACCCCCATTCCCAGCATCGAAATAAGAAGTCCTTCTCCATCGAGAAAGCACGTATTTATCAGGAATCCTATCAAAACTCAAATCCTTCAATATAATGAATATATGATAGCACGGAAGACCCTTCCGAACAAATTTTGCACAACTACACACAACTGTGTTCTCATCTCTGTCATACCGAACTTGGAAAATCCCATCACAACCATCATTCACTTCATAAACCAACTGTCTTTCATCATGAACTATGCTCATGAGACAACACTTGAAGCAAGCAGCATAAATTTCCTTTTGAACCTTTTGAAAAATACTTGTAGTGTACACAGTTGCAACATGCTTCTCAAGTAAAATTGGAGTCCTCAGCACAGGGACGGATGATACATCCAAACTATTCATCTCAGCATATGTATGCCTCTGAGAATCTAAAGCACAGTCATACTTCATAAAAAACTCAACCAGATTCGACTTGGGAGATAAAAATGTGCAGTAAAAGTTGTTGACACTTTCTGAAATCGACGTAGTCCGACACAGTCCACTTAATGGGAAATCCCTGAAATAAGCAGGTATCCAATCTTTTCGGATATCAAACATTGAACTGAACCAAGATGTTTCAGTCAAACCAAACTCCACCATAATTTCTTCCCATTTTTTCTCAAATTCAACTGGCTTTATGAAATCAGACCAAACAATATTATTAAACTTCTCCCTAAACAACTCATTCTTCCTTAAATGGGCAGGGACCTTGTTTGGAACTTTCAACATAATATGCCACATGCATAACCGATGCCTTGTTTCATGAAGTGAACGTTGAACTGCAATCTTCAATCCAGGATCTTGATCAGTTATCAACATAGCAGGTGAGCGGCCCATGCAAACTTTAAAATTATCCAGCACCCAAGAATAAGCCTCATTGTCTTCACTAGACAACAGAGCGGCCCCAAACGTTACACATTTTCCATGATTATCCTTCCCAGTAAAAGGGGTGAATATCATCTCATACCTATCAGAATAAAGATATTTAAACAGTTAGAATTATAAAAGTCTATCGTTAGCATAAAGTCAAGACTACATGAGCATCATACATAAAAAAAAGATTGCAAACAATAATTAAATCATGAACAAACACAAATAAAACCATATTGCCAACCTGTTTGTTGAATAAGTAGAATCAAATGAAACAATATCCCCAAATAAAGCAAAGTTCCTCCTACAGATTGGATCTGCCCACATTAAACGAGTCAACTGATCATCAACATTAACACAGTAGTCAAAGAAGAATGCAAGACACAACTCTCTTTTCCTAAAAAGATTGTCAAGAATCATTTGAGCATCCACACCATCAATGTAAGCCCTCAGATCACGAGTAAAGTTCTTAACATCAGAGCTTGTGCATCCAACGTTAGAATACCCCCCAACTACTTGCTTGAAAAGTTTGCAACAACTCATTGGACCAACGTTTGCCCTAACACAATTCAACACAAATTTCTGATGTACGTGATCTAATTTTCTATTCACTTTCAGAAATTCCTTATATTTATCAGGAAACAAACCGTGTGAGTGGCGATCTTCAAACAAATTAATAACATACCCATGCTCACCCTTAAACTTAAAACTTATACGAGCCATACAATTCAGCCTCCTTGATACTCTACGTCTCTTCTTCATAACATGGCCAGACGCATCATCATACTCCTTAGCTGAGTTCTTTGAACCTTGTTTATTGCAATAAGCATACCTTAAAGTAATTGTACCATCCTTATATTTTTTTGCAGTACCTAATCGAATATCAAAACTACAGCGCGCTGTATAAACCTTATAAAACTCTATACCATCTGATAGATTCTTGAACATCATCCCCACCAATGGCTTCATAGAAGACTCACATCCTGGTATATAGTATTCAGATAAACCAGGAGATGAAACTATTCTCGTCTCCAAAATGTCAGAACTTGAGTTTGAACCTGTCATCAAAATATTACAACTTCAACATACAAACACATCTTACTCATCATATATAATGATATTCATTAGCACAATGTAAACATGAGGATGCACTGAAAACACATGATGCTAACAAACAAATCATATAATGCTAATATACTTAAAATAATCAAAATACATGATGCTACAAACAAATCGTATAATGCTAATATATTTAAAACAATCTAAACACATGATGCTAACAAACAGATATAATGATGCTATTCTATTAAAAAAATAGAAAAACACATGATGCTAACAAACAGACAGTATGATGCTGAAATAATTTTAATCGATCAAAAATACAGAAACATCATCGCATAACTACTCAACAAAAACAACATTAAGCTAACAACATACATCAAATTGAAATCCACCTTTTTATCAACAAAACATCGTCAACGAAAAACAAGTCCCATTCCATAAAAAAAACTAATAAAAAAACTCTATAAATAGATCTTAAAAAAACGCAGAAAACTTAAAAAACATAACATTACCTGTAGAATCCATCAAATCCTCGAATAAAACGGTGATTATTCAGCGATGAACCGTAGAAAGAATCGATATCGATCGTCTAACAGAACCTATGGATTTTTGCTTTAACAAATTTAACACCCAGACGAAAAGCGAAAAAAAGGAAATTAGAATTTCTAAATTACGAAATTGCCCCCGCAGCCAGAAAAGATGGCGAAAATAACAAAATTGCCACCGGGAATTTAATTAAATCTGGAGCATCCCTTTTTTCCGGATGTGTAGTGGTAGATTGGTTTACTGTTTACACACTAGGTATTGATTTACATTTGATCCAATTCACATATATATATATATATAGGATATGGTTTAAATAAGGACTAGGTATTGGTGTGAGAAATAGGAACAAATATCAACTCTTAGATTTAGATGAATCAATGGATGAGATGCAAAATCGGCCCCCCTTTATTTTTGGTAGATTTGACTATTCTTAAGGGTTGGGGGTATTGAAGACATTTTGATAAAAACTCTAAATATTTATTTATATCCAGATCTTATCTTCCATATATTGCAGATTGTTTTTAAGTAAATATCCCACTACTCACGTTATTTCACTCAGAAACCGTTCGCTGGGATTTGGATTTCTTCCATAATTCTCTCTCTCTCTCGTTGAAGTACCTCATTGAAATATCAATTATTGTCCATGAAATTCATCAAAATAATCCAATCATAGTCTCAGATGTTGATTTCAATAAAAATTTTTGGAGTATTTCTCATATCCAACAGGCGAAATCGATTTCAATTGAAAATTAGTCACCAATTTTCTGAACCAAGATGAAGATTTGTCTACCCCAGTCAACGACTCCGAAGTTGTTTAACGCAGAAGAAAGGCAACACTCACAATGACAAAATCAACCAACGATAATGGAATTCTACGTTCTTTTTAACTTCATTACTGAAATTTGTTGTTGTTTTTAAAATAGATTTTTAGGGATTTTTTGGGATTATTGTTCTTTTTAGTTTTTATTGTATTACTTTGAAGTAATTTTTAAATTTTTAGTAGTTAGAGAATTTCATTATTTGGCATGTTTGATGTTGTTGTTTAGTATGAGATGCATCATTGTAACCTTATATATTTTGATTTGATAATAGCTAGTGAAGTTAATTGATTCGAATGTTTGTTGTTTTTGGTTGATATGAGATTAATCAGTATTTTAATTAGATTTAATCATTTATTTTTAAAAAACTCGAATTGGTGGTGGCAAGTAATTTTCAATGCTTCTAATGTTTGTTGTTGCTGCTTGGTATTTGATGCATTAATGATCAATAAGATATCATTGATTTGATGTAAATTTCTAATTAGTTGTATCCAGTGAATTTTATCGCTTTGAATGTTTCTTGTTGTTGCTAGGTATGAGATGTATCGGTGCTTCATTTTTATATCTTATATTTGAAATGATTTTCTTGTTCGTATTAGCTAGTGAATTCCATTGCGAGAATGGGTGTATGAGGTTGTTCGTTGTGTAACACAGCACATGCCATTGGTGGTGATATCTTGAACTCTTATGTTGCTATTGAAGATAATCAATTTATTTTGTATTATATTATCTCTGAATTTTACAGCTGCTTGAGTTTGGTTGAAGGCTGTGTATTGCATCAGAAGCATTTATTTGTTGGTTATTAAGCATTGAAAACACCCCAATTAAGCATTGTATATTTTATATGTATACGCAAGTAACGTTGATTCAAGTATGTTCAAATTTTCCAAAAGGAGACACAATTAGGATGTTGAAGGTTGTATGCGTTTTCAAGTATTAATATATGCCTTCAAAAGCTGTAATATATTTATTACCAAACATTAATTAGTGTTTTATGTCCTTGTTACAATTTACAATTCAATAGATAATATTTAACAATTACAAAGCATTAACATATGCCATACACAATACTTACATATATGTGACATCACGCCATTTAAATTTTTTCAAAACTTGGACACAGTTAGGATGTTTTAATACATCACGAAAACTATTGTTGCTATATTTACGTCATTGATAATATATTGTGGATTCGTTCGATAACAAAAAACTCTCTGTGCATAAAAGTAAATATTATGTTTTACATGCATTAAGATATATGTAATAAAGCACTGATTAATATACAGCAACGAACTTTTCTCACATGACCACAATTTATTAATTATAATACGTGCTCATTATATAAAATTCCATCATGCATTAAGATATATGTAAAAAACCATTAATTAATATATATCAAAATCATCGTTGCATATCATGTCAACACTTATTTTTGCATTTCATTATCTTGTTTCACATTTTCTCATTGTGGTTTGCGTGATGGATCCACATTGCATACTGGAACTTCACCATGAGCTGCAATTGTGTATTGCGGATAATGTTGACCGTCTCCAAATCCACCAGCTAACATCTCCTCTTTTTCATGCTTTTTCATCAACTCAAACATTCATCCTTCATTATAGGAAAATATTTGTTGACAATCCTTTACATGTGCAAGACAACCCAATCAACACATATGACCTGTGTAAAAATGAATATTTTTAGTTTTAAAGTCATAAACCAAATATAGTTGTAAACCCAAATTTAGACAATGAACAATCGAACCTTCAATATTCATATTAAGCACCATTATATAATATTACAAAGTATCAAATGCGGTTTAATTATAACAAACAATTAATGTTCATGTAAATAAATTAACAATAAAGACAATGCTCTTATTTAACACCAACAATATTACAATGACACATTTCGCAATAATTTTATTAATAATTTTCTAATTATGATATATATGTAGCTAGCACCAAACTTCATGTTCTTTAACATCAAATACAATCTATCCATTAGAACACTAGGATGATCTGTAAATATTTTAACAACTTTATTTAGCATCATAACTCATAAGTATTGTAAAGAAGCATTAAACAACTTCTCAAGATATTCAATACTAATAGTCTTTTTCAGACATAATAAAAATTTCCATTGTCATCTAACATTCGCTTATAACATCCCAAGAACTATGTTATTAAGCACTAACAATATTAGAATGAAGCATTTCACAATAAAAGAAACTAACGTTCTTATTAATAATTTTCTGGCAATGATATATAGCACTAAATTCCATTTTCTATAACATCAAATACAATATATCCATTAGAACATTAGCATGATTTGTAAATATTTTAATAACTATTACAATGAAGCATTTTACTATAAAACAAACTAACATTCTCATTAATAATTTTCTGATAATGATATGTAGCTTTTACCATCAATTCATTCTATCAATTAGAATATTAGCATGATATGTAAATATTTTAATAACTTTATTTAGCACTATAAGTATTGTAAAGAATTATTAAACAACTTCTCAAGATTTAAATATGAATAGGTATTTCCAAGCACGCAAAACTTTACAATTATCATATAAAGCACCAAGAACTATATTACTAAGCATTCAATGAATTATTCATTTTACTCTTGAATTCCTGCATTTTTATATTCAATTTAATTGATCCTTATTTTTTTTTTCCAGCTATATAGCACCAACAAACTTCAGTTACATCAAACCAACCCCAATAAGATAAACTAATATGTTCATCAAATCACAAAATTTATTAAATAGTAACATTCATTGCATCAACATCAAAAATTGGAACACAATATCGATATGTTATTCTTCAAAATCCAGAGACAAAATTGAAAAAAAAATAAAAAATCCAACACAAATAATCACTTCGTATATATTACTTGATAATAAAAACGAAAAAAACCTTATGATATAATTTGACGATTTACAAATTCAACTCATAGCATTACCTTGTTTCACTCTTGACATCTTTTATTTATCTTCAATTCATCCAACTTTGTCGATCACTGTCGCCGCTCAATCCGCAACCTCAATCTCTTCGCAGTCACTGTAGCACCGGCTGGCTTCATTCAATTTCCGTTCAATCAACGAAAGCCCAGTCCATGCTTATCTTCTTCTACTGCACCAGTCGTCATGATTAGTTTGGAAGAAGATCGTTGGTTTTCTGCTTTAGATTGACGCTAGGGATTGTAATGGATTTGAAATATGGATATATACAATTTATTTCTATAGACATACGTATATATCTCCAAACTTAGTTATATTTCAATTTGAAATTATTTATTAAAATTACATGTTTATCCCACTTCGAATTAATAATAGATTTATCATATTTTCCAACATTTAATCTCACCCATTCATCTTCTATGTATGTGGGGTTCAGATTTATCCCTATTTCTCACGTAGGGAGTAGTCCCTATTATAACCAACCTATATATATATATATATATATATATATAGGATTTGGTTCAAATGAGAACAGTGCTTCATGTGAGAACGTGAGAACGGGCTTGTTTAGTGTAATTTTAGTGCTTTTCTTACTGTATTTTGATACAATTTTTTAATTTTTTTTTAATGCTTTTCTTATTGTATTTTAGTGCTAGATGATTTAGCACCAAAATAAAATAAAAAAAGCACTGAAATTACACTAAACAAGCCCGTTCTCACATTCTCACATGAAGCACTGTTCTCATTATAACCAACCCCTATATATATATATATAGTGGGTGAAGAACTGAAAACGTTCTAAGTTCTAACCAACAAAGAAAAAGAAAAAGTAAGGAGGGTAAACAAGCAAAATAATCAAACGGGCTTAGCGTAGACAAGCATGGCCTGGCCTGATGTTCACAGTAAGAAATTTATTTTCTTTTTAACTCTGGTTATTCACTGATTCGTCGTTTCCAATTCCAGATTCAATAATCTTTTCTTTTTTTTAAAAAAAAAAAAAAATGGGGCTTCTCTCTTTCTCCTCCTCTTTTCCCTCTCTTTCTCTGCTACTCCCTCGTTTCCATCCCGATCCCAAATCCAAACCGCTTTCTAGTAAGTGCTCATCATTTTAATCTACCCAAAATGAAAAAAAAGAATAAAAAAAAAATTAAGTGCTCCAATTTTCTCCAAGAAATTATCTTTGTTGCTGAATGACTGACGATTTTAAAAGAATTGATGCTGAAATTTTGGAATTTTTTTTGTGAGTGGTTGGGGGTTGGGTTTTCCTCGTAGTTAGGGTTAGGAGGTTTATGAGTATTCTTTTTTTTTTTTTTTCTAAATTCAAATTTCTATGTAGTTTAACGAATAAGGAAGTAGAAGTGAGAGATGGTTCCAATAGCTCTCGTAGCAATAATGTTCTTGTCTTGATTCTTGCGATGTAGCAAGAGAGAATGATTCATCTCTTTATCATTGAATGATGCATGATAATAATTGTGGCCGCAGCAGATATGATTGTTCTTTTGTTATTCGTCTGCTTTGCTCTAGGACTAGGTGCAAGTATTAATTTGGGACGTCGAAATGTGTGTTATATTTATGATTATTCTATTTCTGCTTGTGTTTATTCACCTTAGTAATTGAGATGAGGCAGACCGATGGGAAGAAGAAGAAGAAGGAACGTCCTACGCTGGTAAGGCTCGTTTCAACTGCCGGGACTGGATTCTTCTATGTAGCCAAGAAGACCAAGAAGGCAAAGCAAAAATTTGGTAGTGACAAACTTGAAGTCCGAAAGTTTGACCCTTGTGTGAGACGCCACGTTTTGTTTACAGAGGGGAAGATCAAATGAGCTGAGATGAGCTGTCTTGTTTTGTGGCCAAACAGTTGAGTTTTCAGTTGTCATCATCACATTCATTCATTGATGTTATGGCATTGTGTAGAAAAATTATGCATGGGTTGGCTAGGTAGTTTTTTCAAGGGGTGTCCTGTGCCTGTTTCTATATGATCATGCTTATTATATTTACTACGATTTGAAACAACGGATCATGCTTTCTGAATGTTTCTGTCAGCTGGTTTGTGCCATTTGCTTGTTGTTCGACGTTATTTTAGGCAACTTTGGTTTGCTGTTTGCATTTTCACTGCATTTCCATCATCATTACTTGTTATTAGGTAGTTACTTTGCTTGCTTTAAATTAAGATTATGTTTTGTGGCCTAACAGTTGAGTTTTCAGTTGTCACCATTGCATTTATTCATTGATATAATGTTTTCGTACAATCTGAAACATTGAGCCATGCATTTTGAATGTTTTTGTGAGGTGATTTGGTCCCATTTGCCTGTTGTTGGATGTGATTTTAGGTGACTTTAGATTGTTGCTGAATCTAGTTGCTATTTAATTGAATTTACATCCCCCTAGTTTGTTATTAGATAGTTACTATGTTTCCTTTAACTTAGACTATTATGCTTTGTGGCCAAGCAGTTAAAGTTTTCAGCTGTTGTTATTTTGGTTCTAACATTTTCATGTTTTCAAAGGGGTGTCTTGTCCCAGTTTGTAATATTGTCGTGTTTGTTATATTGGCTACGATCTGAGACTTGGGATCATGCATTATAAATGTTTATGCATTTTAGTTTGGTCCGATTTCCTTGTTGTTCGACATGATTTCAAGCAACTCAATTCACATTTAACTGCATTTCCATCTAGTTTTTTGCTTGCTCTGTGATCCCATCTTATGAAATTCAAGTCGAGGGAAGTTGCTTTGATTGTCTTGTCTTCATTATGCATGATCAGATACATAAAGATTATATCTTTTCTTCCTTTCTCTAACATCTCAGATCATTTTTTGTTTGTGTTCATTCCTTCTTGCAGATAGTTGATGGCGAAGTTTTATTAGCAGCTGCTAAGTTTTACTCTATCATGCAAGTGCGGTCGAAACTTAACTGAAGTTGTTTGATTTTTTGCTCGTTGTTTTTGAGTGCTTCAGCAACATCCTAAATTCTTGGAAAAATTATTTCTAACCTAAATGATGTCATTGATCCATCAGTAAGTATTCCAAATCCCTCTTGCTATTTGAATCTTTTCCTTTCTATCGTTTCACGTTTTTATCAATGAAAAATCGACGTGTTGATGATGTCGATATCTCATTGAATTTGTGTGTTGCATCAGTTATTGCATATAACATGTATAAAGAATGTTGAATAATATCTTATAATTAGTTCAAATCCATAGAGTATGTTCAATGAAATGTTTTTACATGTTAGATACACAATTTTGGCGAAAAAATAAAAACTTTCCTTCCAATTAAGATAAAAAATAAGATAAAAGCTCATTTCTTTCCGGAAAGAGAGGTGACTAGGAGATCTACAGAACTCAATTCTTGGCGGATGTGGATGATCCTCTGCTTCGATGGAGAAGTTTTCTATTCAGTCCAACCGGAAGTATCCTATCCTATCCTAAACTCAATCCAAATTTGTAGATTGACAGAAGCTCGTCTCGTGCACAATGGTCGTACTTCGATTGCAATTCGGCCGCACTCACATTTCGGAGAATGGACAACGCTGGTATGGTATGGATACGTGCGGCAAACTATTAGAGCTAAAAACCACACAATTTTAATCAAGAACACGATTACACAGCAACGAATTCAATATTGGCTCTGCGGCCAAAGCACAGTCAATGCACGACCACTCCACGGTCTTTCAGTTTCGGCTTCTACAATGTCCAAATGCAAACAACATTGAACATTATTCAACATCAGGGTAGATGGGATGTACAATTTTCCATTTACGTTCTTATCAGAAATCGGAGTTCCAGTCACTTCTTCATGGGCTGAGACTTGCTGTTTAGTATTCTGATCATATATGGATTGAGATGGATGCTGCTTTAGTCGTGTCGGTGTTACAGTCGGGCCGTTCTGGTTCGGCTGTGACTCGACACACGTTGACGTCCATTCGTTTGTTGTGTCGGGGATGACATGTTAGGTTCTCTCACATTCCTCGTGAAAGAAATCGAGCTGCTGATTTTCTTGCAGGTAGGGGGATCGAGACCCCTACTCTCACCTTTTATGATGCTGTTTCTGCACCACATCATCTACTCTCCATGGTTCGGATGGATCAGTTGGGTTACCCCAACTTCAGATTTCGATATAGTTAGATGATGAGGGCCTTTCTTTGTATTGTCTTTTTGTGGTTGTTTTGTTTTTGTTTGGAGTTGCAGTCGGTCTGTGACTGTGCTTCACGTTTGAGTCCTTCCATTAGTTTAGGGGATAGCAGTCGGTTTGTGGCTGCATCTTCTCGTTTTTGTTCTTTCGTTACATTTTCTAGTACATTGTTAGGGGTGTGTTCACTTTTGGGACACATCCCGCCCATGACTTTGTACGAGACGATTTATAATATATATACAGGCTGGACATGGTGCCGAATGCCCCACCCCTTCTAGGGGTGTTCTTTTTTAAAAAAAAAAAGAAAACTTATACCTAAATATTGGCGGATGTGGAGGATGATCCACTTCAATGAAGAAGTTTGGTATTTAGTGCAACCAGGAGCATCATATCTTATCGTAAACTCATTTGCAATTCGTAAATTGACAAAACCTCGTCTCGTGCACAAAGACCGTACTTCGGCCACACTCTTATTTTGAAGAACGGACAATGCCGGTGTGGTATGTATACGTGCGGTAAACTATTAGAGCTGAAAACCGCATACAATTTTAATCAAGAACACGATTACGCAACAACGAATTCAATACAAGCTCTGCGGCCAAAGCACGGTCAATGCACGGCCACTCCATGGCCTTTCAGTTTCGGTTTCTACAATGTCCAAATGCAAACAACATCAAACATTATTCAACATCAGATTAGACGGGATGTACAAATTTTCATTTACGTTCTTATCGGAATCCGGTGTTCATTTTTGCGGGAAAGAGAGGTAACTTAGAAACCTAATGATACCCAAATCTTAGCGGATGTGGATGATGATCCACTTCAATGGAGAAGTTTGATATTTATTGCAACTAGGAGCATCCTATCTTATCGTAAACTCATTTGCAATTCGAAAATTGATAAAAGCTCGTCTCATGCACAATATACGACCGCAACTCGGCCGCGCTCACATTTCGGAGGATGGACGACGCCGGTGTGGTATGATTATGTGCGGTAAACTTTTAGAGCTGAAAATCGCATACAATTTTAATCAAGAACACGATTATGCAGCAACGAATTCAATACTAGCTCTGCGACCAAAGGACGGTCAATGCACGGCCTTTCCACGACCTTTCAGTTTCGGCTTCTACAATGTCTAAATGTAAACAACATCAAACATTATTCAACATCAGGGTAGACGGGATGTACAATTTTTCATTTACGTTCTTATCGGAAACCGGTGTTCATTTCTTGCGAGAAAGAGAGGTAACTTAGAAACTTAATGATACCTAAATCTTGGCGGATTTGGAGGATGATCCACTTCAATGGAGAAGTTTGGTATTCAGTGCAACTGGGAGTATCCTATCTTATCGTAAACTCATTTGCAATTCGGATATTGATAAAACCTCACCTCGTGCACAAAGGCCGTACTTCGGTTGCGCTCTTATTTCAGAGAACGGGCAAAACTGGTGTGGTATGAATACGTGCGACAAACTATTAGAGCTGAAAGCTGCATACAATTTTAATCAAGAGCATAATTACGCAACAACGAATTCAATACTAGCTCTGCTGCCAATTCACGGCCATTCCACGGCCTTTCAGTTTTGGCATCTACAATGTCCAAATGCAAACAACATCAAACATTATTCAACATCAGAGTAGACGGGATGTACAATTTTTCATTTACGTTCTTATCTAAAATCGGTGTTCATTTCTTGCGAGAAAGAGAGGTAACTTAGAAACCTAATAATACCAAAATCTTGGTGGATGTGGAGGATGATCCACTTCAATGGAGAAGTTTGGTATTTAGTACAAACGGGAGCATCCTATCTTATCGTAAACTCATTTACAATTTGGAAATTGACAAAAGCTCGTCTCGTACACAAAGGCCGTACCTCGGCCGCACTTCAGCCACGCTCTTGTTTCAGAGAACGGACGACGCCGGTGTGGTATGAATACATACGACAAACTATTAGAGTTAAAAACCACATACAATTTTAATCAAGAACATGATTACGCAGCAACGAATTCAATACTAGCTCTGCGGCCAAAGCATGGTCATTCCACGACCTTTCAATTTCGGCTTCTACAATGTCCAAATGCAAACAACATCAAACATTATTCAACATCAGAGTAGACGGGATGTACAGTTTTTCATTTACGTTCTTATCGAAAATCGGTGTTCATTTTTACGGGAAAGAGAGGTAACTTGGAAACCTAATGATACCCAAATCTTGGCGGATGTAGATGATGATCCACTTCAATGGAGAAGTTTAGTATTTAGTGCAACCGGGAGCATCCTATCTTATCGTAAACTCATTTGTAATTTGAAAATTGACAAAAGCTCGTCTCGTGCACAAAGGTCGTACTCTGGCCGCACTTCGGCCGCGCTCACATTTCAGAGAACGGACAACGCCGGTGGGGTATGATTACGTGCGGCAAACTTTTAGAGCTAAAAACTGCATACAATTTTAATCAAGAACATGATTACGCAACAACGAATTCAATACTAGCTCTGATACCAAAGCACGATCAATGTACGACCATTCCACAACCTTTCAGTTTCGGCTTCTATAATGTCCAAATGTAAACAACATCAAACATTATTCAACATCAGGGTAGACGGGATGTAAAATTTTTCATTTACATTCTTATCGGAAACCGGTGTTTATTTCTTGCGGGAAAGAGAGGTAACTTAGAAACCTAATGATACCCAAATCTTGGCGGATTTGGAGAATGATCCACTTCAATGGAGAAGTTTTCACTACAAGAAATTTGATTTTTAGTGACCAAAATCTAGTGATGGGATGAAAAAATGGTCACTAATTGTATGATTTCTATTGTTTTAATGAGGGTATAGAAAAAGCATCATTAAAGATTCATTTTTTAGTGACCAAATTATGTATCCCCTCATAATTAGACTAAAAGTCTCTCATTATTCATTTAATAAAAAAATCCCCTCATTAGTTAGTAAGTATTTACCGTCAAGTTTTTCCACTAATTAATCAGACTTTTTTTACACTTTAAAAATCGTCCCACCAAATTAAATTGGGCCTTATACATTTATTAAGGGTCAATCTTTATGAAGGTAATTTTTTTTTAAAAAAAAACCTTCTTTTGAGCGGCTACGAAGAACAAAAGAAAAAATCCTTCTTAAATTTTTGCAGAAAAAATCGCCTCAATCAAACCCTCTCTTTCGTGAATTCCATAAAAAAATCTCCTGAATCGGACACAAATAGTTCTCAATCTGAGTATGTTTGGTGAATTCCATCAAGACTTCGCCGAATTAGACTCTTATTCTCTGTTCCCTTCGTGAAGCTGCTTAGTAATTCTGCGTGGCTACGCCTCCAGCACCGACGCCGAAGCCGATATCTTCTCCTCAATTTCTATCTTGCTTGGTTTTCAGGTATTTCACGTTAATTTATACCAATAAAAATTCAGACGATTCACGATCTCGATATTTCATCTTTTGTTTTGAGCCAACAATTTTTTTAAAATTAAATATGACCTGTGTACGGCTCTATCTCAATCGTAGTTGCTTTAAGTTTATGGAAAAAATTCAGTTCTTCCATATGGGAGTATAGATAATTTTTCAAATCTTCTATTGATTTTCTGAAAATCTATCTAGCAGATTAAATTATATAGGAAGCTTAGTAAAAATACTTAATTGTCAATATGAATTTGGTTGGTTTCTATGATTGTTATAGGACATTTTGTTTTTATGTTGAAAAGTCCTATATTGAAGTCAGTAATGTCCTATAACAATCAAGATAGAAGCCGTAACTGAAATTTAAATTTCAGATAAGCCAACAAGAAGATCTTGAAGTTAATGCAACCGAGATCTTGGAATAAAAGCTCGTCAAAAGAACAAAGGCTACTCAACGACTCTCTTTAAATGAATGCCCCTCAACGACTTTATCATTTATGATCACACAGTGATCATCAACAGTCACCTGCCACTCATCTATAAAAGATGAGCAACCCAGAAGATGGCCGTGACTTTTGCTTAACTTTTTTGCCAGAATTGATGCTTAAAGACTTTCCGCGAAGACGTTCGCCAAAGTTCTAAAGCCTCAAGCTTAAATTCACCAAAGCAAAAAGTCCAACTGAAGAGAAGGAGCCAAATTGCTCATGAAGCTAGCTGTTGAAGAAATCCATCTAGAGCAATTCTCTCAGTTCAAGCTCTAAAACGATCAACTACCCAGCTCAAGCCGCAGACACGCAAATGAGCACATTAGTTGATATAAGTTTCAAGACTATCTTCTTGAAGATCGAAAGAGATCTAAGATCTTGTAAAGACGGGCAATAGCACCTAAAGTCTCAGCGAGCAGTTGAGATCGGTAAGTGTGAGCTGTCGACCCAGAAACCGACTGAGGAGGCTACTTGTGTTGGTTCGTCGCTTTCGGGATAACAATAGTTGGAAAGGACTCCATGACTCGTAAAGTCACCGACCACCAGGTCCAACACCTGTCTTCACTGTGTAGCTGTAATAAAGGATCTTTACACTTGCATAGTGAATTGCCCTTCCGCGGAAGGAAGACAGGACATAGAAGTTGAGCTTCGAACCTCTATAAAACTGCTTGTGTGCTCTGCTTTATTTTTCAGTTTCAGTTGCATGTTCTAAACTGTATACTTCAAGCACACACAGCACTCCGAGCTAGCTGATCTTCTCAACTGATCACCTAAGAGCATGGATAACTTAGCGAGTCAAATGGGCCATGACTATTCCGCATATTTGTTAAGTTTTTGGATCAGTTTATTCACGCCCCTCTAAACTGATTCTGACTCGTCCCAGGACTAACAAGTGGTATCAGAGTAGTTGATTTTAAAGATCAACCATTTCTGCAGATCAACTGAATCAGATCTTGTTATTTTTGCTAATATATCTGCTATGAGAAACCATAAGCTACCTATCTTTTCAGTTGAGAACTACGATAACTGGAGTAGGAGAAAAAAGGTGCACCTCTGCTCAATCCACGAGAACATGTGTGAAGTTATCGAGGAAGGTCCAATCACAATAATGATGGACAATGAAGCCCACATTGCTGATGTCAATCAACTAGTAAGGGTCCCGAAGCAACTAATCTTCTCATGAGTGAAGAGAAGAAGTTAAAGAACCTAGAGTTCGTGGCCCAAGCTGCGTTGTTCCAAACTCTAGATGAAGATCACATGAAGGACATGAAGAGCTGCATAACTGCCAAGGAGATATGGGACTTACTTGCAGATCTGTGCAAAGAGTCCGATGCCATCAAAGGAAACAAGCTCCAACTGGCAGTGGACAGATATGAGCCCAGGATGCAGCCTTCTGTGGCGAAAGAAATCAGTTTAGAGAAACTCGAGGAAGGAGCACCTTTCGGCTAAGAAGTTCTCCAACCAGAGAACAACTAGGAGGCTTAACTGATCGAAGAAGCGGAGAAGAAGGAGAGTCTGATTGATAATATCAATGATCAGATCCAGTCAGTTGCCAAGCTGCTAGAGAAGCTCAAAAAGATCAAACTGATGAGGAGCCCAGAGGCGAGAGAAACCAACCGCCTGTTGAAAAACCCAGGGCAGACAACAGAAGCATAGGAGAATGCTTCCATTGCCACAAGCAAGGACACTATAGATATGAGTGTCCAGAGCTCTCTGAAGACAAAAAGGCCAAAGTAAAGAGAAGCTTTTTCAAAAGAAAAGCTATGACGACCAACACAGAGAATGCCGTGCTGGATGACTCAGATTATCCATTAGGAATCGACTCTGATGGCTACAGCTCTGAAGATGAGGCACTGTTCTACCTCATGCTTGACAATGAAGAAGAGGTTAGCACCTGTGACTCCTTAACCTCTTTTTACCACATTCATGATATTTTCATTTCTAGCAATGAAATAAATGAACAATTAAGAATGCTAGAAGATCAGTTAGCTGCTATATCAAGTATGCATCTATAATGAAGGAAGAAAATGATGACCTAAGAGATGAGGTCAAAAGACTGAGAAGTGATCATGACAGAACTGAATCAATTGAAGCTCAGTCAGTTGAATGTGAGAAGTTGAAGCTCAAGTTTGATGAGCTAAGAGCTGAGAATGAGAGGCTCAAGCAGGAGATCCAGGAGAGAGAAGAGATATCTCTCAAATTCAAAAAGGGATCTCAAACTCTTGATGAGATTCTAAGCCATCAAAGAGTTGAAACTGGTAGTCTAGGGTTAGGATACAACATGTACACTGCCGCTGAGAAAGCAAAGACAGTTGTTCAAACCAGTCAAGAAGGAACCCTTCCTGGTTTTATCAGACCTGAACCAACCCAGCCAGTTAAAAAGACCGAAGGTAAGGGAACTGAAAACATCCCTTCAAATCAGCCGAAGCGGTCAAGTCAATCCTCCCAACTGAAAGGCCCAGTTCAGTTTAAGCCATCAGTTCAGCAGAGGAAGTCGTCTCAAAGAAGGCCACATGCTTAAAATAGGCAGTTCGCCTATCAGCAGAGGCCACCAGCAAAGGCATCTAGCCTACCGACAGAGATCGTCAGTTCAGCTAAGACCTCCAGCTCATCAGAGATAGTCAGTTCGACAAAGATCACCAATCTATCCAAGGCCCAAAGCTCAAAACAGACCTATGGTGAACAGAACTGACCGGCCAACTGAAGTAAGGAGAAATACTCAGTTTGGACTGCAGTCTCATCGAGATAGGGCATCAGTTCAGGAGAGAACTGTATCGCCAGCCTATCTTCGAAGACATCCAGCAAATCAACCTGGAAGAGATGTTGACTCAAGAAGAAACGTGCATACAAAGCTGTATAGAGCACGTCAACACATTCAGATCCTCCTGGAGAAGTTCACTCCAACGGATCTCGTAACTCAGTATAGTGAATACTTGGATTCAAGAGATGAATCAAGAATCAACTCTCACTATAACTGGTTTGCCAACTGGCCATATCATAAGAGCGATAGAGCTCATGGAGTTAAAAGGAATTGGCCACAGAGAAGAGCTAGACAAGCTCGAGATCAGAGAGTTATTATCGAAGTTTTCTATCATACTAACTCTCACCGCAGTACAAGTCAAATGACTCAGCTCAGAGGAGGAGAGCTGAAAAGAGAGTGAAACTGATAGACAATCAATGTCTGAAAACTTTCTTCCTACTATTAAGCTAAAAGTTTGGCAAATCTGAATCCCTAAACACTTGATTAGCAAAAAAGGACCCGATATCATGCGGGTTCCTAATAACTAATCGTCTCTCTTGCAAGAAAAGGGCATTCTATTGAAGAAGAGGACCAAGGAGGTTTGGTACCTAGATAGCGGGTGCTCAAAACACATGACGGGAGACAGAGAGGATCTAAAGGGATACAAGGAAATGAAAGGACCATTAGTCACATTCGGAGACAACTCCAGAAGCCGAACCATTGGAGAAGGGTTCGTGGTCAAAGGAAAGGGTTCGGAGACATGCTCTCTTCACATGCTTTTTATCTCAAACTAAACCGGCAAACATTAATGAAGCTCTTAAAGATGCAGATTGAATAATCACCATGCAAGAAGAGTTGAACCAGTTCACACAAAATGATGTTTGGTTTCTTGTTGATAGGCCGAAAACCCAAAAAGTCATCGGAACCAAGTGGGTTTTTCACAACAACCTAGACGAACAAGGCGTCATCACAAGGAAGAAAGCAAGACTGGTAGCCAATGGATACTCTTAAAGTGAAGGGATCGACTTTGATGAGACATTTGTACCAGTTGCAAGATTGAATGCTATCAGATTGTTCTTCGCCTATGTGGCTCACAACAATTTCACGGTCTATCAATTCCACAGTCCAGGTGTAGGCCACCCGTTGCAAGACCCGTATTTGCACCGCCCCATCAATAATTCGGCCACCTGTTGCTACACCGACACCACCTACACAGTCTACACCACCCGTTCAGCCGGCTATTATTACGTCAATTTAAGCATGTAACGTACAATACCCTATATGTCAAACCCGTAAAGATGAGTTAGAAAAACCCTTAACCGATGCCACATCTGAGGAGATAGTAGTCGAAGTCAAGGGAGCCAAAATGGAGATCGTTGTCGCAATTGAGGATGCCAATATAGTTGAAGAGCTAATGGAGATCCAACCTTGTTCTAAAGGAAAGAATGACATCCATGGAGCACTGGTTGTGGATGATAAATAACTCGAACAAACAAGCATGTAGGAGTTGCCGAGTTCTAATGTTATTTTCCAACCAATTTCTTATGATGTTTTCATTTTACAGGTTGTTGAAGAGGTTCTATCGGTAATCAATATGTCACCCAAGTTAATTTGGGTTCCCAAGATAGATTGTACCATGGAATTTAAGTGGTAAACGTTTGACACCAGTTGGAAGTTCGAATACCAGATTTTAAAGATGTGTATGGTGCGAATTATTACACAAAGCTTTGATGGTCAGTTCATGTTCGTCTTTGATCCTGAAGGTTTGAATTCGAGGACGAATTCTTTTTTAGCAAGGGGGAATGATGAGATCGGGATTAGCACCGAGGAATTGAACCCGGATTTGCAGCTGAGAGAGAAGTTGAAGATGGTGTGCCAATCGTCCATATTGAAGCAATTGAAGATTAAGTCTTGGATGCTGGTACATAAGCTAATTACACGTTAGCCGTGATCACGCCTAAGCAGTTGTTTGCGATTTTTGATTAAAAATCGGTTTTCCTTAATTTAATTAGGGGGCACGATTTTAATCTATGGTTTTTATTTAATTATAGACATTAGTATAGCTTATTTTATTTAATTATAGTTGTGGATTTTATTTAATTAGCAGGCCCAATTATCACAACTTGTTTAAGTGATATTGGACCTAGTAGTTTTAAATTAGCCCAGTTCGAATTTTAAGCCCAAGACACATGGGATTTTCGTTTCCTAGGTTAATTATTTAGGGATTTTCATTTCTATTGTTTCTTAGACTTGTTTGAATCAAAAGCGATTGCTATTTCACTTGTCTCACGTGTGCGACACACACAACACAAATCGGTTCTTGCGTAGAGTTTGTTGTTGGCACTTCAAACTTGAAATCAATTGTCTCGTTTGTGATATCCAGTAGTATCCGAGTTAGGCAGCCATGAAGATTACTCCATATGCGCGTTTTGGATCCAAGTAGGTTCGAGGTTCGTTTCGGGTTAGATTCACTTCTATTTTTCATTTTCCATCATTCCACTTCGTTCCATTTAGTTCCAGCCACCACCATGACTCCACACATACCCCATACCATCCACAACTTCACCACTATCGTCCATACTTCATCCCAAGCCTAGATTTTAGGTTTATAATTCTTTGATCCAAAAATACGAGCCCTAGACGTCTGAATTTGACCACCATGCCATCTCCCAAACCACTTGTACGTTTTGGCTGGTTTTTGGATATGTTTTTCTGACTTATGATTGTACCTTCTCCTAAAATTTCAGCTTAATCCGAGTTCGTTTGTATAGGTTTCTGTCCGCTTCTTTATATTGGTTTTTCGGGTTAATTTGTGCTGTTTTTGTGTTAATTCTCGTCCACTTCATTACGAATTTATTTGGGGGTTTAGGTCAGTTTATTTAATCATATTTAAGTGTTATTACGGTAGTTATTACAGTAGGTATTTTGGGTTGAATCATTTTATTAAGTTGACGTGTGTTCGATTCTTTGCTTCCGCGTATTGTTGGTCGTATCATAGTTTTTGGTATTAGAGCCACGTTAGCTTCTGCTGGTCGTGGTTCAATCCAAATTCGTGTGTGGCACATTAGGGGAAAGAAGGAATCGATCATTGTATTAAAAAAAACTGTTCTGAAAAAAAAATGTGAAAAAAAAATCTGATCGAGCCCTAGTGTGTTACCGTGTGTTCTTGGTTGTTTCTTGATATTTCTTGAAGTTCTTGTTTGGTTCTTGGGTGATTCTTTTATTGAGTAATAGTTGTGTCTTCGTTTCTTTGTCTTGTGTTGTAAATTTTGTGTCTTCATCGAATAGCAATTGGGACTAATTGCAGCACGTTTTCACATCATTTGGGGTCTTTATTTTCGTGCATAGGGTAGTATAGGATCAGTCTTGTTGGTTTTGTAGGAGGGAGGGACGAAATTCCTAGTCCTACTTTAATTAGGATTGGTTTTGGTGCTTTCCTAGTTTGTTTTGGTTTTGAAAAGTCAATGTCCTAGTTGAGTTTGGTTTTCTTTCCATGTTGGGATTAAGCTCACATTGTTGTACAATTTGTATGCAAAATTCATCCTCTTTTCCATCCAAATTTTCATCCATACCTATACATCTAGCTACCAAAAATTTTCAGCTTTTAGCCTTTAAAAATCTGCATTGCCGTATAAAAAAAAACCCAGCCCTTTAATTTCTTCTTGCCGTGAGTCTTACCTACAAGTGCAGCCTATTTCGTGTTGTTTATGTAACCCGTGGTACTTTGGGAGTCCCGTTCGAGCTCTTGACTAAAGTTGGACGAGCTAGCATCAGATTCTACTGAGGCATTGAGACAGAGATATTGTAGTGATATTGAGAAAAAAAAGAAGAACTGTTCATGTTCGATCATTCCAACTGTGTTCCTTCTCTTAAATTGGTGTGTTCTAGTTATTGTTTAGATAGCATAGAGTAAAAAAAAAATGGCACTGTTCACGATACTGTTCATTCGTAAAAAAAACCTCAGTTTCTTCATTTAGTTCAGTTCATTTAGAGTGATATAGTATTGTATTAGTTGCATTGAGTTGTAATACAGTTAAAAAAAGAGTGAAAATAATCAAGAGAAAAGAGAGAAATTGTGAGGATTCGTTTTATTTCTTTTGTTTGTTCCTTTGTTTAGGTTACTATGAATTCAAACAGAACACTCAACCCGTTTCCCACCTGGGATGCGACAGAGTCTTGTGAAGCATTGTCCTAAAGCATGGAAACTCGCACACAGTCAATATTGGACAAGCTGGATTTAATGGTCAAGTTAGTGGAGATCGCTGTCGCAATTGAGGATGCCAATATAGTTGAAGAGCTAATGGAGATCTAGCCTTGTTCTAAATGAAAGAATGACATCCATGGAGCACTAGTTGTGGATGATAAAGAACTCGAACAAACAAGCATGGAGGAGTTGCCGAGTTCTAATGTTATGTTCTTGTTGAAGAGGTTCTATCGGTAATCAATATGTCACCCGATTTAATTTGGGTTCCCAAGCTAGATTGTACCATGAAATTCAAGTGGTAAACGTTCGACACCAGTTAGAAGTTCGAATTCCAGATTTTAAAGATGTGCCTGGTGCGAATTATTACACAAAGCTTTGATGGTCAGTTCATGTTCGTCTTTGCTCCTGGAGGTTCGAATTCGAGGACGAATTCTTTTTCAACAAGGGGTAAATGATGAGATCGGGATTAGCACCGAGGAATTGAACCCGGATTTGCAGCTGAGAAGAGAAGTTGAAGATGGTGTGTCAATCGTCCATATTGAAGCAATTGAAGATCAAGTCTTGGATGTTGGTACATAAGCTAATTACACGTTAGGCGTGATCATGCCTAAGCAGTTGTTCGTGATATTTGATTAAAAATTGGTTTCCCTTAATTTAATTATGGGGCACGATTTTAATCTATGATTTTTATTTAATTATAGACATTAGTATAGTTTATTTTATTTAATTGTAGTTGTGGATTTTATTTAATTAGCAGGCCTAATTATCACAACTTGTTTAAGTGATATTGGACCCAGTAGTTTTAAATTAGACCAGTTCGAATTTTAAGCCCAAGACACATGGGATTTTCATTTCCTAGGTTAATTATTCAGGTATTTTCGTTCATATTGTTGCTTAGACTTGTTTGAATCAAAAGCGATTGCTATTTCACTTGTCTCACGTGTGCGACGCACACAACACAAATCGGTTCTTGCGTAGAGTTTGTTGTTCGCACTTCGAACTTGAAATCAATTGTCTTGTTGATGATATCCAGTAGTATCCGGGTTAGGCACCCACGAAGATTACTCCATAGGCACGTTTCGGATCCAAATAGGTTCGAGGTTCGTTTCGGGTAAGATTCACTTCTATCTTTCATTTTGCATTGTTTCACTTCATTCCAACCACCACCACAACTCCACACATATCCCATACCATCCACAACTTCACCACCATCATCCATACTTCACCCCAAGCCCATATTTTAGGTTTATAATTCCTTGATCCAAAAATACGAGCCCTAGACGTCTGAATTTGACCACTTATCCATCTCCAAAACCACTGTTGAGTTTTAGCTGATTTTTGGATATGTTTTTCCTGACTTATGATTATACCTTATTCTTAAATTTTAGCTTAATCCGAGTTCGTTTGCATAGTTTTTGTCCGCGTCTTTATATTAGTTTTTTGGGTTAATTTGTGTTGTTTTTCTGTTAATTCTTGTCCAATTCAAGTACAAATTTATTTGGGGGTTTAGGTCAGTTTATTTAATCATATTTAATTGTTATTACAGTAGTTATCATACTAGGTATTTCGGGTTGAATCATTTTATTAAGTTGACGTGTGTTTGATTCTTTTCTTCTGCGTATTGTTGGTCATATCATATTTATCAGTCAAGCCAAGTATACAAAGGAGCTCATCAAGAAGTTTGGAACTAATAAGGGAAAAACTATCAAGATTCCTATTAATACATCAGTTCAACTGACTCTCAATGAAGAAGGAGAATCAGTTAGCCAAACTCACTACAGAGGCATCATCGGTTCGCTTCTCTACTTAACTGCCAGTCAACCAGACATTTCATATTCAGTCAGCTTATGTGCACGCTTCCAAGCCAATCCGAAGAAGAGTCATCTTGAAGCAGCAAAGAGGATTATCAAATACCTCAAAAGAACCATAAATATTGGATTTTGGTATCCTAGAGATGACAGCTTGAGTCTAACTGGCTATCCAGACTAAGACTTCAATGGATACAAGATTGATATGAAGAGTACCAATGGAACATGTCAGTTTCTTAGTCATAAACTGATATCCTGGTTCAGCAAGAAGTAGAACTCAGTTGCAACATCGATAACTGAAGTAGAGTACGTAGCTGCTGGAAGCTGCTATGCACAGTACTCTGGATGAAGCAACAATTAAAGGATTACAAGGTCAAAAATGACGAAAAACCTATCTTCTGCGACAACAACAGTGCCATTGCTATTTCTCAAAATCCAATTTTGCATTCGAGAACAAAGCATATTGACATCAGGCACCACTTCGTTAGAGATCATATTGAGAAGAAAGACATATCCATCCAATATGTCAATAATGAGAAGCAGATAGCTGACATCTTCACAAAGCCATTGCCAGAGGCAAGATTCGTAGAGCTATGTATCCAATTGAGGCTATTGGAACTAGCTTCAGAAGATGAAGATGATCAAGAAAGTGGGAGAATGCAAATAGCAATCCCAGCTGATGAGAAAAAGAGAGCAGAAGCTGAAACTAAACCAAAAGATGCATCAGTTCAGTCAGCAAAATGAGCCAAAACTGCTCAAACCATCAGTTCAAGCAAAAAGCAAGCTGAAAAGTTTGCAGACTGATGAGAAGCGTGGAAGCTGAGAAGTCAAAGGGCCAGGACTGATCTGAAGATTTAATTAGTTCACATTGGAGAAGCAGCTCATAGTCAGTTGATGCAAGCAGCTGAACTGAAGAGAGAGCTGGAAGCCATCTCAGCATAAGAAAGAGCTGAACTGAAATATCTCAGTTGAAGCTGACCAAGCTAACTGGAGATTGCCAGATGTATTTGAATTATCTGATGACGACAACAACTCAAAGCCATACGGAAGCCCTCGAGACAGAGATTTGAACAGATAAGTTTGAATTTACTTTGCTTAGTGGAACGGTAAAATAATGTGTTAGACGATTGTTACCGTTGGACCCACTACCTCTCTCCTCATTTAATCGCAACGGATAAATTTTGAGAATTAATCGACAGATTAATCGGAACCGTTCGAATTAAGCTCATCTCAAATTCTCTTTACCATTGGATTTACCATCACAATTGAAGGCTATAAATAGATTGGCCGAACCGCTTTTTCAGCCCACTCAAAAGCCAACAAAGCCTTCAAGCAATCATTCTCAGAGCCTAGATTCAGAGTTTTCCCTTCTCACAAAAGCTTCAGAAAACTCCCTCAAATTCTTCAAATGGCTCAATTTTCTACCAACGTTCACCGAAGAAAGTTCAACTTCAAACTATCCGGTGAAGACTCCGCGGTCTTCTGTAAAGACCCGTGTCATGACACGTTGCTGAGTCGAGCCAACTGTAGACAATTTACCAACTACACACAAATAGGTGAATTAATTCTAGTACTGATTGAATAAGCGAAACTAAAAATGTTCACAGAAAGTGCTCCAGAGGCGGTGGCAGAGTTCTTTCTCAACTCCTCCAGCGAGAAAAACTCTTGGATGATCAAAACTGAACTAAGGGGTACAGAAATCTTGATCACCCCTTCGGTTCTGAAGAATATATTTGGTCTACCAGAAGAAGGAGACAGCATTGAAGAAATAGAAGTAAATGCCCAATTTTGCTTCAAAATTTGGGCAACTATCCCTGCTGCAGAAAACTTACACATCAATCATCAGACGTCTAAATTCCAAAAGAAATTTCAGGTATTATCAGCCGTGGCCACACAGATGATGGTAGGATCGTGCGAACGCCACGATGAAATGTCAGAGATCAAATATAAGATCTACAATGCCATCTGGGAGACGAGAGGGATAGACCGATCCATGTTTCTCCTCAAACAACTGAACAAATTTGTAGACATCGTGGAAGATGAAACCAAATGCACCTTGTGCTTTCCTCAAAAGATGTACCACATCAATAGAGTCAGCTTCATTCTTGAACAGCTGATTCCCGATCTGATGGCAAAGGAGACAAATCATCATCAAGTTGATCCTGATGATTTCGTTCCAAAAGTGGAAGAAGGGGCACTGCCTCTAGTAACAATCAGAGAGCCACGCCTAAGGCAGAAGCTGATCCCAACCACTCCAGTAACAAAGGGGAAATGGAAAGTAATGATGGCGGAGTCAGTAGTTCAATCAAACTTTGACTCAGATGATCTCTTTCGCGCCATTCAGAGATACAAGTCATCAGAAGAAGGGAATATGACAAAATGGACTTTAAGCGAGGTCCAACTGAGCAGAAAGTAGCGTCACCGGCTCAATCAGAGACGGTTGAGAAGCCAGCTGCTAATTACCAGACTGCAGAGCATCAGCTGAAAGCTGATCAAGAGACTGGAGAGCATCAGCTAAATGCTGGTCAAGAGACTGGAGAGCATCAGCTGACTGTCGAAAAGAGTTGACAATATGCCCAACAAGCTAAGCAGCAGCAGCAGGGCAAGGCGTCAAAGCAGTTTAAGAAACTGATCGAAAGTATGAAGGATCAGATAAAACTGCTCTCTGAGTCAATTCGGCAATTGGAAGCATACTCTGGAACTGAAGACTCTGAGGAAGATTCCTCCAATAATGAGGACATGCCAGACAGTTCTAGAAGGGTCAAGAAAAGAAGAACTGACAATAAGGACTAGAGGCCAATCAAACTGATATGAAGCCCTAGGAATAACTTCTTGTAATTTCAATTTCACATCTTTTCTTAATAAAAATTTCTTTTGCCTTAAAAAAAATAAAATATCTTGTCAAACATTTACTCCACACATTCCTACCGTTGCAATCTAAAAAAGGCATTTAAGGCAAATAGCAAAAGTAAGGGACACAAATTTTCAAAGATATATGAATATCATTCATTACTCATAAATTAATTTAGATCTAGTCCCCTCTGCTAAGAAGAGACACACTCATTTCTCAAATCATTCAAGAAAGAGTCTCTTCTCACTCTCATCTCTCTCAACTAAAAATTCTAGTCAAATTTCTTCAATGGTAGAATTCCTCAGTTCCCCCAACTTATTCAAAAACCAAATGATGAGAGATAAATTCCTTGAAATGAATAAATTCTAGGATATTCTTCAAAGATCAAACGGCCAAAACCTGCTTGTTTCTCTTCACAACACAGGGATTCTTCACTACCTAGAAACACCACCCAAATTCTTCAGATAAAATCAGGTGTGTGAATTTCTCCTCGAAGCACAAATTAGTGCTGATGGTAAGGAGATTACATCAGTTATCCAAGGCCGATCTATCAAGATAACTGAAGGAACAGTTGCTGAATTTTTTCAACTTCCAAGGCAAAGAGCAACAGTTTAAGACTTGAGTGAAGCAGTTGAACCATACTGGAGAAGGTGGAAGGCCCCAACCTGCAAAAAGATATTAAGTTTTACCACAGCTAAAACTGATCTAAGACCAGAGTATGGAGTTCTGCTTGACATCACAAACAAGATGATGTTTGGAGCAATTGGAAGCCAGAACCAGCTTACCCAGGTAAGGTACAAGGTAATGATACACCTAGCTGAAGGACGCGAGATAAATTGGGCCGAGTTTGTATTTTCACAAATCAAGCGTTAAGTTCTCAAGGCCTCCAACTCAAAGAGAACAAGAAGATTTGAGTCTATGGTAAGAGTCGTTCTCAGAATGAGCAATGAAGACATCTTGAAACTATCAAATGATGATGCATTACCAGTCCTCATCTCCGACTGAATTCCTAAGAGAGGAAACATTCATCTCCACTCACTCAAGAAGAAGAGGTGAACAAAAGGCAATACAAGTGCCACAGCCTCAACTACCTCAACTGCCAATGCCGTTCCGTCACCAGTCTCAAAGAATGGATCAACAGCTGACTTCCAAGACTGTTCTGATCCAAATGAGTTCATTCCATTCATCGGAATCCCTCATTCAGACTATGGAGCTGACTACTTCAGGAGAACTTGCCCTCTTCTCTAACTGAGAGAAGAAGATATTCATACTTTCTATAGTGGTAAATATGAAGCAAAAAATGCACAGAAAGAGGTAACCAATCGACTCCTCACTCAATTTGCATTTATGGCCAAGCAAGATCAAAAGCTTTTCAAGCTACTGCACCGGTACTTCTACTGGTACAACTGGAGACACTCAATATCTATCCAGTCTCATTTCTTGATCACTGCTTTTCACGGTATGAGTTTTTGGCAACGAGAAGAAGTTTGGAGTTTAAAATAGATAGGGTCTTCAAATCCATTTCCTCCAACTATCGTGCAATTATAGAGGATTATGAGTCACCGATTCACCAACAAAATTCCTCCAACTACCCTACTTGCTGAATTGGAAAGTGACGTCAAGACTCAAGAAGAAGCAGGAGTCCAGCAGCCAGTCAACTTCACCACCAACCCTGCATGTCGGAACCTAAATTTTGACAATTTCTCAAATCAGTTAGTTGAGCCACCTCGACCAACTGAACCTGCAACTGCGCAGATGCACAGAGAGCCACCTCTCACCCCAGTTGCAGTGAGTCAACTATGTGATGTTGAAGATACTGCCGCATCACCAAATCTCTTGTCAAAGAGATATGTCACCCCACTGATCGCTTCAAGCTCAAAGACAGCCGCGCAACTGAACCCGCATGAAGTTTTTTTTTTTCAGAAAAACACCCTGGTAGGGGTGGGGCATTCGGCACCGTGCCTAGTCTGTATATAAAATGCAAATCATCTCGTAAAAAGTCATAGTTGGAATGTGTCCTAAAAGTGAACACACCTTTAACCAAGTACTCGAACTAGAAACAAAACAGCAGCTAAAAGAGGATGCATCCACAGACCGGATGCTAACCCTAAAACCCAAATGAAAAACATAAACTGAAGCACAACCCAAGATGGACTGTAACTCCAAACAAGAACAAATAAGAAACAAATACAAAACACAAATGTGGAACATCATCATCTAACTATATCGAAAACAAAAGTTGGGATAACCCAACTGATCCATCCTCACTAGGGAGAGCAAATATCAAAGAGCATAACCTGAATCATAAAAGGTAAGCGTAGGGGTCTGAGTCCCCCTATCCGTAAGATAGTCAGCAACCCAGTTCTCCTCATGATGGATGTGGAAAAACTGAACATGTCATCCACGGCACAACAAATGAATGGACGTCAACGTGTACCGAGTCACAGCCGAATCAGGCCGGCCCGACTACAATACCGACACCACTAAAGCAGCATCCATCTCAATCCAGATATGATCTGAATACTATACAGCAAGTCTCAACCCATGCAACAGATCCTGGAACTCTACGTGGAAACTCGATGCTGCCCAGAGAGGCACGCAGAAGCCTGCCAAAAATGAACCCGTGTAATCCCTAATCAAACCACCACCACCTGCCGCCATCTAAAGATCAGTTGAAAAAGATCCATTCGTGTTAAGCTTCACCTACGGTGCCTCAGGAGGCCGCCATGACACCATCTGACACCGGATAGACCTCGGAACAGGGTCAGAAACGGGCATGAAAGACACCTGTGAATAGCAGCCCAACCAATATTGTGGAAGGAGCTTCCTGACCGAAAACAAAAGTTAGAGATGACGCTTAACCTGCCAAACAATATGAGAAACAAGGAAAGGAACCCCACGATATTTGCAGTTGTTCCTCTCCGTCCAAAGAAACCAAAAAGCAAGACAAGGAAGCAAGAAGCTGATGTGCTTCGGAGAGGATCGTGGATACAACCCCCGCTAACCCAAGAGCCTGTGTTACTGTATGTGCATGAGGTGCAGAAGTGTGAAACCAAGATACAACAAAAGCCCAAACCGATTTCGCAGACTCAGACCAAAGAAAAACATGCTCTAAGGACTCGACCTGCGGATCATCACAACAATGACAACGGGAGGCTAGATGAGTACGACGGGACTAGAGACACACATCTACAGGGACCCTACCATGCAACAAATGCTAAAGAAAGATAGAAATGGTGGGAGTAATGCAATCATGCCAAATGGACTCTAAAAGAGGCCGCTCGGGCTGCCGAAACCTGACCTGATCCCAAGCAGAGGTCAAAGAGAACGCGCCAGTAGAAGTCAAATTCCACTGCATGCTATCCCTCTCTCTCCACAGCATAGGAGTCCGGCTCAACGAATCATTCAACCCATCAGGCAAAGCAAAGTGAGCACATAAAGCATACAGATGAGGCATAGACTATGACTCACCATCAGTTCAAGTCATCCTATAGAAGGAACTTGCAAAGTAGGTAAAGGGTCACGTCAGTCGAAGCCAAGAACTAGAGCCAATCCGTGAAGAAAGTAAGGCCAGAGAAGCCTGCTAAAAGAACTAGATCAGCCTCAAAGAAGAAGAGACCAAACTTCCCTAATGAGAGCAGTGAAGAGAATCCAGTTCGGCCCATCAAGAAGAGAAAATTGACTGAGATTTAATCCAGCAGTTCAGCAACTGATGTCATCAAATGTTTCTATTCCAACCTAGCTACCATATTTAGCTTGTTACCAAATGTTCCCATTCCATCCTTTAATCTACATATGCATACCCTTTTGGATGATGCCAAAAAGGGAGAAGAGAATGAAAAAATTGAGAGGAATGATGGAAAAAACTTTTTGAGTCTCTGGGATAAGATTCAGGGGGAACCCTCACAGTTTTAGGGGGAAGTACAGCCTCAGGGGAAAAAAATGAGGATTGTAGAAACTGCTCAAGAAGAGAGGCATCAGTCTCAGGGGGAAGTTTGGGGAGCTGTCTGGAGAAGAGCCAGAGATGAGAGACAATTGTCTCAGGGGGAAGTTTGGGGAGAAATCTGGAGGAATGCAAGTGCTAAAGAAAAAGAAGAATCTAGCAATTGGTGGAATAGGTGAAGAAGGAGATGAGATACCAGCTGATGAAGTGTAGCAGCTAAAGAGCTAGAAACTGAAGAAAAAGAAAAATAATTTATTGTAGATTGTGTTATCTTTTGCACAACTCAAAAATTTCTTAATCAGTTTTTCCATCATTGCTCAATTTTGCCATGTTTTGGACATCATCAAAAAGGGGGAAATTGTTAGATAAGATGTCAAAATATGTCAAAATATGCCAAAATACGCAAAGAACTTTGAAAAACTGAAAAGAAATCAAGCAGAAAACTAAGGATGATCATATAAAAAAATTGAGCTATCAAAGCCAAAAAATGATCAATTCAAGTGAGAAAAAGAAAAGAAAAGAGAGAAAAGAAAAGAGAAAAGAAAAGAAAAAAAGAGAGAAAAGAAAAGAGAGAAAAAGAAAAAGAAAAAATCCAGCTGCAAGAGCTGTGGAAAAGAAAAACTATAGCTTGCTAGATCAATTAGCAAGATAAACTGAAATATGTAGGTACTATCAGAGTTCAAAGTACCAAATGCCATCAGTCTACAGTTATGAACTGAAGAAGGCACCAGTTCAGAAGTGCCCATTCCCAGCTGAAGAAGAATACCGGCTAAAGTTACCAGTTCAGAAGTGCCCAAGTCTGACTGAAGAAAAGTTCCAGCTGAAGAAAAGTATCAGCTGAAGAAGACTACCAGCCAAAGAGAGGACAATTCCAGCTGAAGGAGAATACCAGCTGAAGACCACATAAGTTCGAGCTGAAGAACATGCCAGCTCAAGATGATACCAGCTGAAGAGTGTACCAATCCAAGGTACGAGCTGAAAGAGATGCCAGCTCAAGAAGTCCCAGCTGAAGAATGAAGTTCCAGCTGAAGAAGTACCAGTTCGAAGAATACAAGCTGAAGACGCATCAGTTCTGAAGTCCAACTGAAGAAGTGCTAGTATCCGAACTGAAGACCAGTTCAAAAAAGTTCCGGCTGAAGAGATAGCAGTCCAACATACTAGCTGAAGAACACTAGTTCAAAACTGCCAGCTAAAGCAAATCAAACTGGAGATTAAAAAGCATCAAGCCAGAGTCCAGAACTGCCAGCTGAAGAAGATCTAAACTGGAGCTTTCCAAACTGCCAAGGATTCGCAAAACTGATAGCCAAGGAACTGAAGATTCCAGCTGCCCGTCAAAGCCCAGAACTAAAGATCAAAACAGAAGCCGTAACTGAAATTCAAATTTCAGATAAGCCAACAAGAAGATCTTGAAGTTAATACAACCGAGATCTTGAAACAAAAGCTCGTTAGAAGAGCAAAGGCTACTCAACGGCTCTCTTTAAATGAAAGCCCCTCAATTGATTTATCATTTATGATCACACAGTGATCATCAACGGTCACCTGCCACTCATCTATAAGAGATAAGCAACCCAGAAGATGACCGTGACTTTCACTTGACTTTTTTGCCAGAATTGCTGCTTAAAGAATTTCCGCGAAGACGTTCACCAAAGTTCTAAAGCCTCAAGCTTAAATTCACCAAAGTAAAAAGTCCAACTGAAGAGAAGGAGCCAAACTGCTCATCAAGCTAGCTGTTGAAGAAATCCAGCCAGAGCAATTCTCTCAGTTCAAGCTCTACAACGATCAACTACCCAGCTCAAGCCGCAGACACGCAAAGGAGCACATCAGTTGATACCAGTTTCAAGACTGTCTTCTTGAAGATGGAAAGAGATCTAAAACCTTGTAAAGATGGGCAATAACACCTAAAGTCTCAGTGAGCAGTTGAGATCGGTAAGTGTGAGTTGTCGTCCCAGAAACCGGCTGAGGAGGCTACTTACGTTGGTTCGTCACTTCCAGGACAACAACAGTTGGAAAGGACTCCGTGACTCGTAAAGACACCGACCGCCAAGTCCAACACCTGTCTTCACTGTGTAACTGTAATAAAGGAACTTTACACTTGCATAGTGAATTTCCCTTCTGCGGAAGGAAGAGAGGACGTAGAAGTTGAGCTTCGAACCTCTATAAAACTGCTTGTGTGCTCTGCTTTATTTTTCAGTTTCAGCTACATGTTCTAAACTGCACACTTCAAGCATACACAACACTCAAAGCTAGCTGATCTTCTCAATTGATCACCTAAGAGCATGGATAACTTAGCAAGTCAAACGGGCCCTGACTATTCCGCATATTTGTTAAGTTTTTGGATCAGTTTATTCACCTCCCTCTAAACTGATTCTGACTCGCCCCGGGACCAACAATTTATATATTGAACTGATTTTGCCTGCCTAAATTTTTGTTTCAAGTAGTCTATACCATGATATATATTAGGTTATAACCACACTCTGGGATTACTCAAATGGTGGCATTGATTCTGAAGTAAAGCTACTGTTGAGTTTTGATACTACTATCTGTATAGGATTTGGAGTGCAATCTGCAATAAGTTGCATGATAATTCTGAGATTAAGAATGAAAAAAATAGAAATATGGGAGAGAAGAGTTTAGAAAGAGATTATAACAATTTTTGCTTACTTTGCCTTTACGCAACTCCTGGTTTTAACCATTACAAAATGGGAGCACTAAAAAATACTTTAATCCTTGCAAATATGTTGATAATTGGTTTTTTTTCTTATTCTTGTACACTCTAAGCATATCATGCAGAATGGGATTCATTAACTACTTCACTAAACTAGTTATCCAAAACTATACGTGTATACCTATGTTGAATCAGATTTGAGTTTTTTAAAGAAGAGCTAAGCAATCATAAATTCTATGAACATATATATCAAATAGGTTATTCTAATTTCTAAAGCTACTCTTTGTGGTGAAAAAATAATACTCACTACTTCATCAAAGATTACTTATGCAGTTGCCTTTTAATTTGGATTCATGACATTTAAGGTTTGAGAAAATAATTTTTTTTGGGCTCGATAGTGAAGAAAGCTATTGGTCTCCAACTTTCAGATTTCTTTCATAAATGGACACATGAATATATAGATTCATACACTCTATTTCCTGGTAGTGTGCAAATAATCTTTATCTTCATTTATTCCTATAAATTCACTACTATTTATTTTGATTCTTAGCGCAAAAATGGGTACTAATTATTACTTTCCCCCCTATCAACAGGATTGAAAAAGGCTTTGCTTGTAGGTATTGTATTCTTTTACTAATTTTGAACTTTGATGTGATTTCTTTGAGATTCAATGTCTTAAATAATGTTGGGTTAATCAGTTTTTAATTTTTGGCTTTCTTGTAGGTTGGTGGAGAAGAATAGATGCATATATTAAAAAATAGTTTTTAATATTTTGATAGACAAATCTATGGTAGTTGTTTTTTTATTGTATCATTTAAATAGTAGGAATTTAGAAACAAACTGTAGTTATGTATGAATATTGTGAATTTATGGATGTTTAGATAATGCTTATTTATATAAATGTTTCATTCCATAAACTCTTCTTTATTATGGTTACATTTATATTTGATAGTAAATGAGATTTTTTATACAATAAATGAAGAATTTAAATTGTTTATGACCATAAATGTGATATTTAACGACAGTAATATTTATTTTTGAGATATTTTTTAATTCCAAAATTAATTTATAATGAGAGGCCAAAAAAAATAATGACGGGAAATTCTATGAAGTTATTGAGGGAGGATTATGGTTTAATGATGAAAATTTATCGTTATTAAAATCCATTTTAGTGACCGTATAAATCCATCACTAAATGTATTAGGACAATAGTGAGGGTACACCTTATTCTCATTATTTATCTTTATCTCGAGAGGCAATAATCAAGGGCGATGAGAGGAATTTTAACGTAACTAAATATAACTAATGACGGGATTTATACAATTAGCCTCGGGATTTCCCCTCACTATAGACCAAATTTCTTAAAGTGTTGGTATTTAGTGCAACCGGGAGCATCCTATCTTATCATAAACTCATTTATAATTCGAAAATTGACAAAAGCTCGTCTCGTGTACAAAGGCTGTACTCCGGCCGCACTTTGACCACGCTCAAATTTCAGAGAACGGACGACGGCGGTGGGGTATGAATACATGTGGCAAATGTTTAGAGCCGAAAACCACATACAATTTTAATCAAGAACACGGTTATGCAGCAACAAATTCGATACTAGCTCTGCGGCCGAAACGCGGTCAATGCACGACCATTCCACGACCTTTTAGTTTCGGCTTCTACATTGTCCAAATGCAAATAGCAACAAACATTATTCAACTTCAAGTTTCTTCGGAGGTGTAGTTGTCCATTTCCGTTCTTGTCGAGAACCGGTGTTCATGTCTAATGGGATAGAGAGGTAATTTAGAAACCTAAAGAACTCAAATCTTGCCAGATGTGGAGGATGATCCACTTCCATGGAGAATTTTGGTATTTAGTGCAACCGGCATCATCTTATCTTATGTAAACTCATTTGCAATTCGGAAATTGACAAAAGCTCGTCTCGTACACAATGGTCGTACTCCGGCCGTGCTCATATTTCCGAGAACGGACGACATCGATGTAGTATGAATACGTGCGTCAAACTATTAGAGCTGAAAACTACATACAATTTTAATCAAGAACACGATTACGCAGCAACAAATTCAATACTAGCTTCGCGGCCGTCATGTAGTTGGAGTACGGCCGTCATGCACAAGACGGGCTTTCATCGATCTACGATTTGGAAATGACTTTATGATAAGATATTATATTTATGAATGCACTAAATTCGAAAATTCTTGAAGATTATGGTTTAATAAGTTTGTAAGTCAACACACATTCCGAAAGAAATCACGCGTGATTCTTGAAAAGATGAAAAATGAATCTCTCCACCTCCCGTATTTCCTGAAGTACTATAATCTTTGGTTTTCTTTGCCTATAGCGATTGGAGAAGCCGCAACGGCAAGGGCGCTCTACGGTTGTTCTTTGACCGTGGGTCGCGCCTCAATGACCTCGTATGGGTCGCACCTTTAGGCCTGACCGAGTTAGTCGCGCCTCGTCTCTTTGAGCTCGGGTCGCTCCTTGAGCTGTGCTTTGCGGGCCTCTGTGTGGATGTGTGGTTGCGCCCTTCTATATTCGGGTCGCGCTATCTTTTTGTTCTAAGAAGCAAGCTCCGCAATCGAGTTAGTCGCGCCTCTCCTCTCTGGCTCATGTCGCGCGCTTCAGCTGTAATCTGATTCATGAAAACACTCACGATAGACATGTAGCTGGGGAATCAAAATATCAGCTCATTTCCGTTCGCGACCTCTAAACCTAAAACCTTCGGACTCCTTTCTGCACGGGTCCCTCAAACACTGGAACATGAATGTTGATACCCCCATCATGTTCAGTTTACTTGTGATTATAAAAATCAATTCTTGCTATTAAATTTGTATTGCTATACCATACACCAAGTAGAAGAACAAAACCCCAATCACCTAATCATCATTGTAGACCTAAGCATTACAATAAATAAAATGCAATGTAATATGTAAATAGATAAAAAAAATAGCTTTGAATTGAATTAAATACAATAGTATACATTCAAATTAACAACCCTCAACTCCACACAAGCTCTAACTCCAATGTTCAACATTTACCAAAATAGTAACAGACGGAGAATAACCACCGAGAATAGTGTCAAGTTACTCAAGTCAGTAATCTAATGTAGAGACCTCTATGGAAAATAGATAGCAAAATGACATTTTGCACACAGATTGAAGGACAACAAGAGGTCACAATCACTTCCAACTTCTTGTTGCGATGCATTTACTCCATCCATTGATTTGACTTGCATTCTTTTGTTGTACTCTACAGCAAAATTTTTACTAAACATGACAACATGAACAATAATATAAAATAACATAACATATTCAGCTGTAACAACACGTATGCAATAAAATGTGGATATATTACCTCAATTAACATCTGATACTTTCCTTTTTCCCTTTCCTTTATTTTTATCCCAATGCCTTTGGATCTTCACATTCTTAGAACCTTTTATCTTAGTTACGGGTGGGTCTCGTAGTTCTAAATTGGTTGCATCATGGCTCTTGGAAGTGCCTTCATTTCTTTGATGATTAGGCTAACCCTGACCCGAGTTAAGAAGGGAACGTACATCCTTATTAAGTTGGTCGATCCTTTCTCTTATTAAATTTCGAGCACCCGCATGACATTTTGACGACTGAGTGAGCTCATATATGGACCTCATTATTTGATTCACAAAATCCATTTCTGAAATCGAATCGAAGCCCATGATGGAAAGAGTTGTACTTACCAGCCTTCTTTGCTTAGCCCCAATGGTCCATCTCTTCAGAATATATTATTCCGGAATTCATATGACATTCATAGTGTTGTACACTTTGAGGATATATTTGCAGAATATCCCATGTTTTTCCCACCGGTGACAAGAGCAAGTAACTGAATGAGAGTCCCTGTTGAATGTCACATGTCTGATGGATGCGCCAACATTGTTGGAAGAAAATTGAAAACAGAGGGTACTCACTGTAGTCAGGTGGATGACCAACAAAGATTAGGTTCATGGAATTGACAAATTGAGTTTGAAAGGTCTTGTAGACATTGTGAGTATACACCTCCACAGCATAATCCAACATATGATTTTTCTTCATAACCTGTCCAGGTTTACTGAGACAAAGGGTGTCCTCCGCACTTTCTTTAACCCGCCAACTGGATTGGATCCTTTCATAATGCAGCACAAACTCATACAGCGACATGGTCTTTGTGCACATTTCTTTGAGAACTTTATTTGTGACCTCACTTCTTGAGGTTGCCAAAATCCCAGAAGAAAAATGATCATTAGTGAATGTCGAAGCCCATATTTTTCATAGTTCATACATCCCACTAAACCATTTGTTTGCCGTGAGATGATATTCTTCAATCATAGATTTCCACTTCAATTCAAATTCATCCACAGAAGTACACCTATTTATGCAAGTGTGCCACAATTTCTTGAACGAAGAGTCAGAATTTAAGCTACCAAAATAAGAAGGTGCATTTTTGTTGATATGCCACTGGCACAGATGATGATAGGAGTTAGGGAACATGGACTCGATTGCATTCATAATAGCTTTATCTTGGTCAGAAAAGATGACTCTAGGTTCTTCACCATTCATAGAATGTAGAAATGCGGTAAACAACCATTTAAATGAGTTGGTCATCTCATCGGACAAGAATGCCATACCAAACATCACATTCGTCATGTGGTGATTAATTCCAACAAACGGTGCACATATCATGTTATATTTGTTGGTCCTGTACATGGTATTAAATGATAACACATCGCCAAAGTATTCATAATCAATAGCACTTCTACTGTCTCTAAAGAAAAAAGTTCATTAATCGGTCATCGTCATCCAATTGCACATCCCAGTAAAAATATGGCTCAGAGTTAGACTTCTCAATAAAAAACTTCATAAGTGCATTGGCATCACCACATTCAATCTTCGTCTTCCTTAGACGTCTGATATGATTATATGCATCCTTACGCGTGAACCCAACATTATGAGATCCACTGGATTCTTTTTCCATGGAGGTCATTGCACTTGATACACGGATGCCTACAGAGTGCAATGCCTCTAGCACTATCTTCTTTGAATGAGAAATGTTACGAGATGATCTTAACAAATACTTTGCTCGGGTGGAACCGTTTTATGACTGTGTTTCTTAACAAAACTACTCACCGTCCACAGATTGTCTCTTTTTTCTCTCAAAACCCTAATTTTAGCTTTACAATTAGTTCTAGTGACTCGTTTTTGATAAATCCCAATATTTTCTTATTGGCATTTTACGCTTGCATGACCTTCGCATGAACATTCAAACTCTTTGAATTTTATATCACGTGTATCGTGAAAATAACTTTGATCACCCTTCCTAACACTAAATCCCTTTCCATGAGTATATTCACAGTAAAGAACATATACAAGATCAAGACTCTCTAGAATACAACCAACGTCTTCTAACCTCTTCTTCATTTCATTAGCTAAATTTTCAGGTGAATCACTTTCGAAGTTCCAGAGGGGGACTGCTTTCTTGTTTGATATCAATATCATCAGACACCAGCAACACATTCAAGTCAAAGTCCATTTTTAACTATAAATTAATAAGATAAAATTAAAATTTCAATCACAGACACGTTGAATACATTTACAAATTTATAATTCAATCTACAAGACCTGAGACTCGTAACAATATGCATCATAATCTATTTTCACACATATTTTTGCATTCATGTATTGAATTGAAATAAACAAGAAAACATACAAACCAACAAATGACATAACATAAATCAATGGCTACAAAAATAATCTAATATAACATGAAAAATGCACAACCACAATACGACCCCATAAATTGATATAGTCCAACATAATTATAAATTAGGCCCATATTGAGCCAACAAAACTAATCAACACGGGCTAGGAAAAAATTATATAATCCAACACAACACAACTATAACATAATTTTTGAGCAAAATGCACCGTATGTTACAAACAAAGAAGCGAGAAAATCGTACCTTAGTTCTCTGCATAGAGAAGAGGTCTTTCAACAATAACAACGACAGAGAAAACTAAATACATTACAAATAAATGTGAAAACCGGCAAAATTAAAAATGCAAAAAATGACCTCAAAAAACTCACCGATTACCACTTCACCGTCGCAAGATAAATTATAACAGCTTTGTCCCAAGAAAGGGATTAACGAATGGGATGGGGTGTTTTTGAGGGATTAATACGAAACATGCGGAAGATTTACAAAAAGGGTTTACAAATAGAGATATACTTTCGAAAGATAGACGATGATGTTCGGAATTACTTGATTTAGAAAGAAACATATTTTGTAGAATATGATGAACGAGAAACTCTAACTAATCAAATACCAACAAGCATAGAACCATTCATAGGTCAAAACGAATAAACAGATACCAACATACTCAAGCCTCTCCATAGGCGAAAGGAAAATATGCTCGAGAAGCAAGAATAGAACTTAGTATGCATCATTATCTAAATAAGATTATGTTTGGACATTTGTTCATATAAACTTGAACAGAATGACATGTTTTAGAATCAGATAATATTTATCAGAGTAGCAGAATCATAGTGAAATTTAAGCACTTATACTATAGCAAAAACTTGGCAGCCAACCCACATCCACAACCACCATCATCCTCAGCATCTCAACCTGAAAACATTTGAAAAAGAGGACGTGAGCACTAATGTATTCAGTGGGTTTTAATAAAAGTTTCTTTAATAACTTGAGAAATATCCAATAATCAACTGGCGGTATACGGAGAGCAAAACGCAAAAGCCCTCTCCATATCCGCAAATCCTTTTCTTTACTTTTGGGCCCAACCTTGGCTCAAACCTGATGTCAACTGCACCCTTAGGCATGCCATAAGATAGAAGAGGGGTTACCTCAAATATCCAAATGAGTTTGCGAGGGAATTAACCCAACAGTGACTCACTTTAATGATCAAAGATCATAAATTCTGAGCTCAATCCTGGTTATGAAAGCTATATTCTTCATTTCTTAACTTCCTTCCTTTCCTTAATTTAACTTTCTTAATCTTCTTTCCTTCCTTAACTTCCTTCTTTTCTTAACTTAGCTTCATTTCCTTAACTTAGCTTCCCTTCCTTAATTTAGCTAGAATTATTGAGCCTAGAGCAATCGTCTAAAGCTAATCCTGTATTTAAACATGATTTCGGCCTATAAGGGATTTATCACTACCCTAAAAGGCAATTCTTAGCTAAATAAACTTTAGCAAAATCCAACATTCAGATACGAGGAAATGAACGTGCATAAATATAAATTGCAATTAAAGCAATTCTAATCATCTCATGCTAGCATAAACAATACTTAATCATTTCTAGCATATCTAAACATGCTTGAGAGTTTACTTAACATATAATAACTTCCTTTACTTCCTTCCTTTGTACAGAGATCAATTAGGCAGAGCAAAGATATTTTATTCGATATCTCATTTTTCCTAACATGATTCTAGAGCTTATTATAGCTCAAACTTTAGATGAGTATAGATTTACCCACCTCGACTACTGGACTAAAGATGAGGCAAAGAGCTGATAATTTTTTTCCGTGTTTCCACGGGGCTCACTTCCTCTAACAAAAGTTGAATCATTGACTTAGCGACCTCTTTCAAAGAATTCTAACATCTAACACAAAATCGAACAACATCAAACTATACTACTCTTAAATAGGACTTAAACATAGATTGCACGACTTTAGAACCTTTAGAAAACACGAAGGTTTGAAATACTCGAGAATCGAACACACTTGGAGCAAGAACTTGGAGGCAGAAGCCTTGCACAGGCCGTGCTAGGCCTTGAGGTGAGAACCATTCACCCAAAAAGTCCGTCACGGTCCGTGCAATGGCCTGCACAGTCCGTGCGGCACCTAGCATGGTCTGTGCTAACCTTGCACGGGCCATGCTAGCTCTCCAGAAACTTTCCAAGAGCTCTGCACTACTTTGCACAGGCCGTGCACTCCTTGCATGGTCCATACACTCTCTCAGACTTCAAAATCTTTTGATCGAAGTGTTGGTCAAAGCGGTACTCGGCCACCTCTCCCTTTCCTCGATGTTTTAAACTTAAAAATAAGACTTAATACATTGCAAAAACTTAGAAAGGAATATGCTTTTAAAAGAAATCGACATTATAACAACATAAACACGACTATATCTTAAACTCGACAAAAACTTTAAATACGGAACTTTTAAATATGGAACTTAAATACGGAACTTAAATGAAATTAACAAGATTAATAACTAGCAACAAGATAATGAGAATGTAAAATAAGATACAATAATGAAAGATGGAAATGAAATGCGGAAATGAAAAAGAAAAGGGCTTGAATCCGACGTCGACAGAATAGAAGGGACGAAGTCAAGTGCGCTGAAGGAAGGTGGCTAGCTCGGTGTCTCATCGAGTCGTAGTTGCAACAGAGCCAACCCACTACTTCCTGACGGTGCTCCTAGCACCTTTCCCTGAAGCATATCTTCCTCGCCACTCTACTCGTCAACTCGGAGGTGTACTCATGAAGAGACTCCTCTCGATTTTGTCAGAGCTTTGCTACTCTCTCGATTTTTGGAGAAGTGAAAGAAGAAATGAGCAAAGGAAAGTGAAGGGGTGCTCTCTTATTTATAGGAAAAGGTTTGGCTTCCCTTGGAAGCCATTACAGTGCAGGAGCACTGCAAAATTTACACCGGATTCGGTTAAAAGCTACTTTATTCGATGTTAAGGTCCAAATGACCTCAAACATTAAATTTGAAAATACCGAGAGGTTCGTTGGCTCGAATACTATTAAACCAACTTGTCTCAGGATGAAGACATTAAAATGAAGACGAGCAAAGATTTTTTTTAAAAAGTTACTTTTATTATTTCTTTCAAAGGACAAATAAAATTCCCGAGCTAGCAATTGACCTCGGAATGGAAATCAGTGAACGCGAATGGATTTCTTGAGTCAAAATACATAAGAGGGGCTTTACAGAACAAGACTCGGACCAATGAGGAGGATTTCATAAATTTTTCAAATCACGAACGCTCGCAAAATTTACTATTCATAATTACTTTAAATACATTTTTCAACACCGGGACCTCAAACGACTTCAGATTTAAAATTTGAAAATACCGGCATACTCCTTGAGTTAAAACCTTTCTAAAAATACCAAAATCGGCCATAAATGCTGAGTTAAGATCAAATTTTCAGAAAAGATGACTTTACAAAAAATGACTCCTAAAGTCGTGACTGACATCTGACCTCACTTAACCCTTAACTAAACTTCTTCCTTAACTTCTTAATTACTCTTAATAATCCTCTAAACCTTATCTGAAATTCTGTGGTATTACATCCTACCCCCTTAAAGAAATTTCATCCTGAAATTTACTAACCATGATAAGGGACATCGTGGTACTTCTTGAGTAGCTCATATTCGAGCTCCCAGGTTGCTTCCTCTGAACCATGATGGTTCCAGATCACCTTTACAAGACTGATCTCCTTGTTCCATAACTTTTGGATCTTTCGATCCACAATGGCCTGGGGCTTTTCTTCATATGCTAAGTCCTCATTCAGGACTATCTCTTCCTTATCAATCACGTGTTTTGGATCAAACACGTACTTTCTCAACTTTGAGACATGAAGTACGTCATGAACGTCACTCAAGTTGGGTGGTAAGGCTAACATGTAGACTACTACATTCACCTTCTCTAAAATTTCAAAAGGTCCAATAAATATGGGCCTTAGCTTGTTTCTTTTGCCAAAACGAACCACTCCTCTGGACGGAGATGCCTTCAAGAATACTTTATCTCCAATGTCGAAACTGAGCTATGTTCTTCTTATATCTGCATAAGCCTTCTGTCTATCTTGAGACTCCTTGATTTGCTAGCGAATTAACTTGATCTTCTGGACCGCTTCCTGGACCATCTCAGGTCCAAGTATCCTTCTCTCTCCATCTTTATCCCAACAAAAGGGTGACCTATACTTTTTTTCATTCAGGGCTTCATAAGGGGCCATGTCGATCGATGATTGGTAGTTGTTGTTATATGCAAACTCTACCAATGGCAGTAGCTCCTCCTTGCTGCTTCTTTGATCGATGACTACTCCTCTAAGCATGTCTTCTAAAATATGTATAGTCTTTTCTGACTGGCCATCTATCTGATGGTGAAAGACCATGCTGAAATTGAGCTTTGATCCCATAGCTTCTTGTAGGCTCCTCCAGAATCTTAACGTAAATCTCATATTATAATCGAGACCGGCACTCCATGCAATCGCACAAATTCCCTAACATACATCTAGGCTAATTGATCTAGCCCATCTGTCATTTTAACAACAATGAAATATGCTGCTTTTGATAATCGATTAACGATTACCTAAATAGCGGCATTCCCTCGCTTAGACTTTGGTAAACCTACCACAAAGTCCATACTAATATGATCCTACTTCCATTCGGGAATTTCTAAGGGTTGGAGCAAACAAGAAGGTTTTTGATTGAAGGCTTTCACTTGCTAACAATTCAAACACCTTTCTTACGAAGGCGGCTACCTCTCTCTTCATGTTATTCTACTAGAAGTTTCTCTTGAGGTCTTGATACATCTTGGTACTTCTGGGATGTGCTGTATATGGCGTGTCATGTTCTTTGCACATGATTTTTTCCTCCCAGTTCTTCTTTGCTTGGCACATATAGCCTTCCTTTGAATAAGAGCGGATTATCGATGGCTTCTGCGAAGTCTTGCGAGCTATTCGATCGTGCTTCGAGTCTTTTCTTCTCAAGAAACTCGTTTCCTTTCTGAGCCTTAACTATCCTTTACCTTAGGTCAGGATGAGCGACTATCGTGGTGATTTGGGCTCAAATGGTCTAAGGTGGTATTAGCACCTCGATTCTTAACTTCTCGAATTCCTTTTGAAGCTCCTTCTTGACTTGAACGAGTCCTAACTCTGTCTTTTCCTTTCTACTTAGTGCGTCAGCTACTACATTCACCTTGCCTGGGTGGTAGTGAATGGTGCAGTCATAATCCTTTATGAGTTCTAACCATCTTCTTTACCTCATGTTCAGATCCTTCTGCTCGAAGAAATACTTCAAGCTCTTATGATCTGAGAAGATCCCGTACTTAGCTCTGAAGAGATAGTGCCTTCTGATCCTTAGCGCATGAACCACCGCTGCTAGCTCTAAATCATGCATGGGATAGTTCTGCTTATGATTCTTAAGATACCTCGAAGCATAAGCAATCACCTTCCCTCTCTGCATCAGCACACATCCTAATCCTTTTCTTGACGCATCAGCGTAAACCACGAGATCTTCATTTTCTTTCGGAATGGCCAACACCGGGACTGTGGTTAACATCTTCTTTAAGGTTCGGAAACTTTCCTCGCACTCGGGCGTCCACCTAAACTTGGAGTCCTTTTTCAACAGTCTCGTTATGGGCTTAGATATCGACGAGAATCCTTTGATGAATCTACGATAGTATCCCATGAGTCCTAGAAAATTTCTTATCTCGTTCACCCTCCTTGGAGACTTCCAATTGCTAACCATTTCAATCTTAGCCGGATCCATCTTGATTCCTTCTGCTGACACTATATGACCTAAAAACATAACTTCCTTGAGCCAAAACTCACACTTACTAAACTTAGCATAAACCCTTTCTCTTCTCAATGTCTCCAGCAGCACTCTTAGGTGATCTTGGTGTTCCTCTTCATCCTTCGAATAGATGCGGATATCATATCATGAAAACTAGCACAAACTTATCTAAATATGGGTGAAAACCCGATTTATTAAATCCATGAACACCGCTGAGGCGTTGGTCAATCCAAAAGACATTACTACAAACTTGTAATGTTCATAGCGAGTTCTAAAAGCGATTTTAGGAATATCCTCCTTTTGGATTTTCAGTTGATGATACCCAGATCTTAAGTCTATCTTTGAGAAGACACTTGCTCCCTTAAGCTGGTCAAAGAGATCATCTATTCTTGGAAGAGGGTATCGATTCTTGATGGTCAGCTTATTCAGCTCTCTATAGTCGATGCACATTCTCAATGTACCGTCCTTCTCCTTCACGAACAAGATTGGGGCTCCCCAAGGTGACACACTAGGTTGGATAAAACCTAGGTCTAACAACTCTTGTAGTTGAATCTTGAGTTCTTGCAACTCCTTAGGCGCCATTCTGTAAGGGGCTTTAGAAACTGGTGCAACTCCTGGTTCCAAATCGATAGCGAATTCTACTTGCCTATATGGGGGTAATTCTGGCAGCTCCTTCGGAAATACATCTAGGAAATTTTCTTATGGCTGAAACGCCTTCTATTGCAAACTATCCTTCCTCTTTCTTCGTCGCAGCCGTCTTTTCTTCTTACGGCGGTATTCTGACTTTATAGCTTCTGCTGGAGATCACCATCGCTTGCAGGCGTAAAGATCACATTTCTGGACCTTGAATGTAAGCTCAGAACTTACCTGACACCATTATTTAGATTGTCTCTTAAACATAACGAGCTGAAAAATCACTTTAGAAATACGCGTCCTACTAGGAGAGTACTAATTAGCACTACTTGGATTCTACTTCATATTGGGACTACTATCTCCTATTCTTCCAACAATAACTAAAAGGAATATTTCATTATACTCTCTGCTCTATTCAATGGTCCGCACTCGAGCTCTATGAGTGGGAGCAAAACAAAATAAATGCCTCTGAGTGAATGCTTCATCTTGATCAATAATTCTTTAACAGATTCAAAAGCTGGAAGAGATATAATACTTGGTTATCTGTACTAAAAATATTGCCTTTTCAGAGGACTTATAAACGCGAAAGGGGTTCTTGCATGTAGCAAAGGTATGAAAGAAAATAAACGATTAGTAACTGAGAACCGTACTGAATATTTTTGGTGCGTCGTTTTTCACCAAAAATAATCCGACACGCAGTCGGTATGCCCACACTACCCAGAATAGTAGCAAGCAAGCTCATTTCCCAAAGGACCGGTGAGAACTATTCGAACCTTCAGTTTGCAGCAACCAACTTTCCACACGAATATCTTGATTATAATGTAAAAAACCAAATTTAAAAGCAATTAAACAAATGTAGTTTTCTTAACAGATTTAAAGGTATTCCGGCTTCCAATTAACTCCACCCTAGCTTAATTATTCCGATCACTGACTCAATGATAACTTTAACTAACGCATGCAAACCAGTTATAGCCACCGAAGACACTTACTGACGCAGCCTAATTTCTGCTTAGTTTCTCGATAATCAGGAAGACACTTCACTAATTATTTCCCTAATCGACTGACAACCGTAAGAGACACTCTATAGATTTAATGAGCCGACAGCTTTGAGCACTAGAAAAACCCGATTCAAAAACAACATACTCTGACACAGGACCGTTGAATTTAGACTGTTATTCCCCCAATTCTGAAGAATCGTTGTACCACTAATTAAACTTAAAACACAATTACGGAAGGCCGGTTTAATTGGCTACTAATTAATTCTGATCTACTAAATATTCACGACTATCTAGCAGGGACGAAATAATTAACAACTTTAAACACCGAGAATCACAGATACATGAAATTAATTAAAATAGAAAGAACAATTAGATCTCATAGTATAATTATGCCAGGGCTTTGTTAATCTTTACCAGAATAGAACGCGTTTAGCTTGAATTCATAATTGGATTCACACTTTAGAAATTAATTGAAAAGAAAAACGATGAAGAAAGGAATAAAGAAAGAATGAAATTGAATTATGAAATCTGCAGAGGAAAAACATTTCTGGCATCTCTCTATTTTTGGAATAAACTGTACTGCAATGGATACTATAATAGATAGAGTCCTACTCTATCTAGAAGTCTTTTTATACCAATCCTTAACTAATTAATTAATAAAAGAAATCTAATCCTAATCCAACTAGGAAAATAATAAAAATAAAGTCCAAAAGTAATAAAAACAGCCCAAATTCATCCATGGCCCACAACTGGTGCATATCCACTATCTCCGGTCCAAATACTCGCACAATCCACCAGTCGGTATGCCCATACCGACTGCTTTCCAGACTCTTCAGCTTTTCTTCAATCCAATTACGTCCAAACCCTTCAAAACAATGTCATTATCTCCACTCCCATGTCAACCACCTGAAATTAACCACAAGACACAAATTCTTCTCCAAAACTTGACCAAGGGATGAGTAACACTGCAAAAATATACCAAAAATGACTCAAGAAATATACGAAATAACAACCTAATCAAACCCCCCACACTTAGACAATGCTCGTCCTCGAGCAACACTGAACAAAAGACAGACTCAAGTAAAACTCAAAGATGACAAGACAATCATTGGCAACCTTCAACAGAAAACACTCAATGTCAGAGGCAAGATACAATCATCCACAATCCACAAACCAATCTCTTGTTTTATAAAGATGTACACATGCTCTTCATTCAAGTTGAAAACATGCAAAACCAATCTTGCCTCACCAAGGTCACTCAAATTCTCTCAATATAAGATATGGACATAATATAATTCACACAAATCATAACTTGATGCTTTCAAACATAAATTTGCCCTTATGTCAAAATCTCTACCATGCAAATGAGATCTATACACAAATTAAAAGGTGTTTTTGCATTGGATGTAGCGGGGATAGGGTACATAGGTAGGATAAAAAGGTTGAAATGGCTAAAATAATTGAAAACATGTAAGCATATCAAATACATTCACCAAGCTTGTCTGCAACTTCCCAAATAAATCAACAAAAACCAATTGAGTGTTGGCTTTCAATAATACAGGGCAACCAAATAAATGACAACAATTACGCATAGCCCCTTCTTTTTCATGCTCGTTCTATTCCTTATTTTTTTCATATATTTTTTTCTTCTTTTTCTCTTTTCATCTCTTTTTTTTGGAATAGAACAGAGACATATATACATTCGTTAACTCTCCAACACCAATATCTTGAAGCAGACTTTAAACTCATTTCAACATAAAAATACACTTACATGTTTTCAAGGGACAAGAGCGGGCCAAAAGACTAAGGCTTAATTATTTAGTGGCTATTTATCATCAAGAATAAATGGATTAGACACAACGGGCTCACTAATGGATAATGAAGGTCATGGATAATTTTTTAAGCCAAAGTAATGGGTAATCCTAAATGCCTTAATCATTTTCATGCAAAGAAACTCAAAAGCAGCGTGATTATGGCAACTGGGCAAATCAGAAATCCAACATGCAAGTACGATACACTCAGCAAGAAAATAAATCGAGCTTTCTCATATATAATGCTCATCAGGCTCAATTCTCACAATATACTAAGGTTCAACAAATTTGATTAAATTTTGCATATTTCCTCATTCAAGAATACATACAAGCACGTGCACATTTTAATCACAAGAGACAAACCATCCACTCAAGGCCAAACCCATATCATACTCTTTCTTATCATGCAATCCATCTCAAGTAAGCCAATGATTTGACACACTAAAAAACACATAAAAACTCTTTTTTTCTTATAAACAGAAAAGACAAAAACTAACTCTCCTCCCGTCCACACTTAGATACCACAGTGTCCTCACTGTGCAAAAGAGGAGAGCGACCCAACAGAAAAATAGAAAAGCATAAAAAAAACAAAAAAAACTATACAAAGAGAAGAAAATGCAAACTGTGCGGTCACTAGGAGGAAGACATGGAAAAGTGGATGACGGCTTGTTCCACAGCCTCGAGACGGTCATGGAGATCATCAAGTCAGTCCATAATCCGGTGAGTATAGCGCTCGAATAGCTTCTGGATCTCAGCAAGGGAAGGGGCGGCGCTAGAAGAAGTGCCTGCACTAGAAGAATGACTCGGGCCAGAGACACCCGGTCTAGACAACTGATAATTACCTTCGGTGTTAACAAAAATCAATTGCATAGTATGAAAGTCAGGTAGAGTAAAATAGGAGACGGGAATGTGAATGACCCTGTCAATATCAACATGCAATTTTTGGGCTAAAAGAGTGATGAAACTCCCTAAAGGAACTTTCCCAGTAAAATGATTAACACTAAATTGCCATTGTTGTGTAAGCCAAAACCCAAAATTCAATTTTCTGTGCCAAATCATGCTATGTAAAATGAAGATTTCTTTTTTCGTCATAATATTCATCGTGTCACAACGACCAAAGAAATTATAAGACACGAACTTATGGCACAGTCTCAAACCATCATCTCTTAAATTGGCACTTTTAGATGATCGTTGCACATAATCATCCTCAATTGACATCTCACGCCAACGATCAACAATAGATACAGAAAAAAATGTGGAACATCACACGCAGCAGACTCATACCACTCATCATGCAATGACTCATCAGATTCAACTCCAAGCAATAAATTTAAGGCATTAACCGACAAATTAAAATTCTGGCCCTTTAGATGAAATACAATACCATGCGAGTCGGAAAGCCCTCTAGTCGAATCAAACGCAAATGAAGACAGAAATTCCAAACTCAATATATTAAAGATAGGACAATCATTCACAAGCAACTATTCCCAACCAATATTCTTAAAATAATCATGAATAGCCTCATTAACCCTAAGAACCTCAATGTTCGACCAATCAAAAAGATGAGGACCAAGGAGGGTACGTTCTCGATTCAATCTAGAACGTTTGCGTACCTCTTCATCAGGATGAAACGGTGGCCTCGTGATATATGTACGTCGTGGCAGCGGTGAATCATGTTGAGAAGAAGTAGAGGGTGGTTGTGACGGATTTGATTGAGAGCGAGTTCGACGTGGAGTAGCTTGGGTTGGAGAAGGTACGGATGCTACTGCAGCAGCTGTTCGGCGGGAGAGAGTTGTCCGCGCCGGTGGACTAGTGGCGGCTGGAGCGGGCGTGGTGGCAGCGCACTGGTGCGCAGCGGCGGCACGGGTCTGTGGGGACGCTGGAGGCTCGCTCTCCCTCCAAGAAAAAGCAAAAGAATTTATATATATATATATATGTAATAAAAATGAAAAAAAGAAAAAATGAAGAAAGAAAAAGAAAAGAAAAAAAAGAAAACAAAACAAAGAAATAAAAAACTAAATAAAACGAACTAATAAATAAATTAAAGAAAAACGAAATAAAAACAGGGGTTGCCTCCCGAGAAGCGCCCTTATTTAATGTCCAAGGCTGGACATGAGGAGAACATGATCACGAAGCAATGACGAGGGTCACCAGATTGACCCCGTCAAAAGTAGGTGTCTCCATTCCGGCAAAATACGGCTTGAGTAATTGCCCATTGACCTTCAAAAGATGGTGAGTGCTAAGACTTTGAATCTCCACTGCTCCGTGAGGACTGACACTCACAACTTCATATGGTCCCATCCAACGGGACTTCAGTTTACCCGGCATGGTGCGGAGACGAGCATTAAAGAGCAGTACCTTCTGTTCAACTTCAAAAGTCTTCCTTTGAATATACTTATCGTGTAGAAACTTGGTATGCTCCTTATACATGCTAGCATTATCATAAGCTTCTAATTGAATCTCTTCGAGCTCTTGTAATTGAAGTTTTCTTTCATGGCCTACCACATCTTGATCAAAACAACATTGCTTTACAGCCCAGAATGCTTTGTGTTCTAACTCCACAGGTAGATGGCACTGCTTCCCAAAAATCAATCACTACGGAGACATCCCGATAGATGATTTGTAAGCTATGCGGTATGCCCATACCGCATCATCCAGATGCAAACTCCAGTCTTTGCGATTCGGGTTTACTATCTTCTCAAGAATGCTCTTTATCTCATGATTAGATACTTCTGCCTGTCCATTGGATTGGGGATGGTAGGCTGTGGCTACTCGGTGATGAACTCCATATTTCTTGAACAGGGCCTCCAAAGTACGGTTACAAAAATGCGTTCCTTGATCGCTAATGATAGCACATGGAACACCAAACCGATGAAAGATATTAGTCTTGAGGAACCTAGAAACAACTTTAGAATCATTAGACTGAGTAGCCTTAACCTCGATCCACTTGGATACATAATCGACGACTAGAAAAATGTAGGAGTTGCCGAATGAACTGGGGAAGGGACCAATAAAGTCCATGCCCCACACATCAAAAATCTCGCACACCAAAATAGGAACTTGAGGCTTTTCATTCCGAGAAGAGATATTACCAGTGCATTGGCATCGATCACAATTCTTGCAGAAGAAATAAGCATCCTTAAAAATAGTTTCCCAGTAGAAACCACAATCAAGAACCTTACGAGCTGGTAAAAAGTCAGAATGGACTGGATCTCATCGTCAGGAATGCATCGCCTAATTACTTGATCAGCACAAGTTTTTCACAAGTAGGGGTCGTCTCATATGAAATATTTTGCTTAGCTCTTCAATTTATTTATTCGCGGTCTCGGTCCCTCTTGGAAACATCCCAGTAGTTAAATAATTAACCAAATCAGCATACCAAGGGATCACACCGGTAACTGTTAATAAAAGCTTGTCAGAGAAATTATCTGGTATGGGCATACCGTCGGACTTCGTCAGTAATTTGCTTAAATGATAAGCAACATTATTTTCTGCCCCCTTTTTATCCTTTATCTCCAAGTTAAATTCTTGTAGCAGAAGCACCCACCGTATGAGACGAGGCTTGGATTCTTTTTTGGAGAGCAAATACTTCAAAGCAACATGGTCAGGGTATACCACGACCTTCGATCTAACAAGGTAAGAGCGGAATTTTTCACAAGCAAAACCACAGCAAGCAGCTCCTTATCCGTCGTCGTGTAATTGCATTGAGTGAGATTAAAAGTCTTCGAGGCATAATATATCATATGGCTATTCTTCCCACTCTTTTGTCCAAGTACAGCTCCAACAGCAAAGTCACTTGCATCGCACATGATCTCAAAAGGAAGCCCCCATTTCGGTGGTTGAATGATGGGAGCAGAAGTCAGCTTGCTCTTCAAAAGATCGAAGGCCTCCTTACACTTGTCATCGAAGATAAATAGAGCATCTTTCTGCAGCAGTTTTGTCATAGGCTGCGCAATCTTCGAAAAATCTTGAATGAATTGCCTGTAGAAACCCGCATGGCCCAAAAAAGTGCGGATTTCTTTCTCATTAGATGGATAAGGAAACTTCACAATCAAATCAATTTTTGCCTTATCCACTTCTATACCCTTCTCGGAAATGACATGCCTGAGCACAATGCCTTGCTTTACCATAACGTGACACTTTTCAAAATTTAGCACCAAATCTGTTTCAACGCACCTCTGCAGAACCTTGTCCAGATTAGCCAAACACTTATCAAAGGAGTCTCCATGCACTATAAAATCATCCATAAAGATCTCGATACAGCTTTCAATCAAGTCGGAGAAAATACTCATCATACACCGTTTGAAAGTGCCAGGAGCGTTACATAAACCAAATGGCATTTTTCGACAGGCGAACGTTCCAAATGGACATGTGAAAGTCATCTTTTCTTGATCTTCTTGAGCTATAAAGATTTGGAAGTAGCCCGAGTAACCATCTAGGAAGCAAAAGAAGGATTTTCCTGCCAATCGTTCGAGCATCTTATCAATGAACGGCAAGGGAAAATGGTCTTTGCATGTAGCGTCATTCAGCTTCTGAAAATCTATGCACATGCGCCAACCTGTTGGAAGCCTTATGGGAATCAACTCATTGTTCTCGTTCTTTACCAACTGGAACCCAGACTTCTTCGGTACCATGTGTACTGGACTAACCCAAACACTATCGGAAATTAGGTAGATAATCCCTAATTAGAGCAGTTTAAGGATTTCTTTGAGTACCACAGTGGATCTCTAGATGGATTTCAATCCGGCTCAAAGAATATCCGGTGCATGCAGATATCATGACTGATCCCTTTTATATCGGCTAAGGTCCAGCCAATTGCTCCCTTATGCCTTTTCAAAAGCTCGACCAACCTTCCTTCTTGCTCTGTGCTTAGATCCTTGCTGACGATGACAGGCAACGCGTCTTGCTCTCCCAAAAAGACGTATTTAAGATGCTCTGGGAGCACCTTTAATTCCAGTACTGGAGCTTTCACAACAGATGGCAAAATTGGCTCCGAGTTGATCGGTATGGGCATACTGCTTGACAGATGCCGATCAAGAAACTCACTGGTAGCATACAGCTGCATGATGATATCTCGAATCTCCTCATCTTCTCCTGTTATAGCATCGGTATCAGACATGCCACCGAATAGCACCTGTTCCAGCCTGTCTTCCCTAAAATGATTCTCAATAAATTTGTCAACTAACTGATCAACAATATCAATCATATATAAAGCTTCAGGATCCTCAACATGTTTCATAGCTTCAAAAAAGTTAAATGTGACAATATCTCCATCAAATTCAAAGCTAAGCATGCCTTTATCAACATCAATTTTAATTCTAGCCATTTTCATGAATGGTCTTCCTAAAAGAATCATAGATCTATGTGCAGAGAAGGAATCACCCATGTCAACTATATAAAAATCCACAGGAAAAATCAACTCATTAACTTTGACTAGAACATCTTCAACCACACCTTGAGGATATGCATTAAACCTATCAGCTAACTGAATGATAACACGAGTGTCTTTCATAGGACCTAATTGCAATTCCTTGTACATAGACAAAGGCATAACATTTATGGATGCACCTAAATCTAGCATGACTCTCTCAACCTTCTTATTACCAATAATGCAATGAATAGTAAACATACCGGGATCCCTACATTTTTGTGGTCATTTTCTTTGAATAACCGCAGAAACATTCTCACCAACTTTAATCCTCGCATCTTTCCCATATCTCATCTTTTTAGCACACAGTTCTTTCAAGAATTTTGCATACCTGGGAACTTGCTTAATAGCATCAATTAAAGGTAAATTGATTTCTACTTTCTTGAACAGCTCGAGGATCTCCTTTTCATCATTCTTCTTCTTAATTCGAACCAACCTGGAAGGAAAAGGAGCTGCAGTCAGCAATTGAGAATTAGAAATTTTTGGTTTAACACTTACTTCAGGTGAAAGAAGCACGGTAGATTGTTCTTTCTCTTTTCCGGATTCTTCTTTTAGCACTTCTGTGTGCTCTTCCGGCTCCCTTTCTTTCTTCTTAGCCTCCAACTTGGCTAATTCCTTCCCACTTCGCAAAGTGACAGTGCTAACATTCTCTTTTGGGTTTATTTCAGCTTGGGATGGGAGTTTGCCTTGATTTGACTGTAGCTTGTTCACTTGAGTGGTGAGTTGGCTGATTTGAGTGCCCATACTCCCCAAGGTAGCTTGTGTCTCCTGCTAGAACTCTTTTTAATTCTGTGCTAGACTGTTCACGAGTGCACTGCTCTGCTCCAAACACTTCATGATGTTATTCATGCTCGGTGCAGCATGGTCGGTATGGGCATACTGACCACCATGTGGCTGCCTCTGAGGTAAAACTCCGGGCATCTTTTGATCCGGTTGCTTCCAACCGAAGTTTGGATGGTCCCTCCAGCTTGGGTTGTATGTGTTTGAGTACGGATCATATTTTCTCCGTCTAAAGGTATCTTGTTGTGCATCTCCGGATCCATAACATGTCTATTTGGTTGATGGATCTTGCAATGTAGGACAAGAATCAGTAAAATGTCCATTTTCCGAACACACTCCACAGCAGACGTTTTGCGTCTGTGCTATAGCTAGACCTCGAACCAGAGAAGTCAGAGCATCGATCTTCTCATTGACACTGGAGCTGTCTGTTCGCTCAACTCCCGTCACAGGTCGGTATCGGTCATCCTCCTCATCCTCATATTGCTGACCTCTAGAAACCATGTCGATGATGAGCTGCTACACGTTTGCTAGAGTCTTGTTAGTCAGTGATCCTCCGCTAGCAGCATCGACTATTTTCCTGTCAAAGGTAGACATACCACGGTAAAAATAGTTAGTGAGCAATTGATATTCAGTAAACCCGTGGTCTGGACATTTATAGCACAACTGCTGGAATCTCTCCCAGTAATCAGCATACTCTCATTTTGCTTCTGTTTTATGCTGCTAATCACCATTCTCAAATTTTCAGCTCTGGACTCCGGGAAGAACTTGCGCAGAAATTGTGCTTCCAACTCATTCCAAGTGGTAATCGAACCAGATGGAAGATCAAATAGCTAATCTCGAGCCCTGCCTTGCAAAGTATGAGAAAAAGTTGGTAGCCTCAAATTATCATCAGAAAAACCTTGAGGACGAAGAGTCGAGCAGACTAGATCAAATTCGGCTAAGTGTTTGTGTGCACTTTCTCCAAGCAGATCGCTGAACTTAGGTAAAACCTGGATGAAACCAGGTCGTATCTCAGAATTATTTGCAATCGTAGGCAGCACGATGCAAATGGGTAGATTGTTTCTGTGGTGACCCAACTCCCTGATTGGAGGTTCAGGCTCAGGTACATTTTGGAGGGTTCAATTCCCGTCGTTGGCCATGTCTTCCTTGAACAAATGATGAAGATCAAATATTCCCAGATCAGATGTAGAAGCTCCTTTAGATTCTCTTGCAAACTTCCTCGATCATCGTAAAGTCCTCTCCGGTTCTGGATTAAATTCTAGACTTCCTTTTTCTGAGGATTAAGTCATGCACTGGAAAAATAAAACAAAATAAAAAGAAATGGCAAACTGAAAATATTAGAATAATTACTGCTTAAAACCCGGTCCCCAGCAATGGCGCCAAAATTTGGTGCGTCGTGTTTCACCAAAAATAATCCGACACGCAGTCGGTATGCCCATACTACCCAGAATAGTAGCAAGCAAGCTCATTTCCCAAAGGACCGGTGAGAACTATTCGAACCTTCAGTTTGCAGCAACCAACTTTCCACACGAATATCTTGATTATAATGTAAAAAACCAAATTTAAAAGCAATTAAACAAATGTAGTTTTCTTAACAGATTTAAAGGTATTCCGGCTTCCAATTAACTCCACCCTAGCTTAATTATTCCGATCACTGACTCAATGATAACTTTAACTAACGCATGCAAACCAGTTATAGCCACCGAAGACACTTACTGACGCAGTCTAATTTCTCCTTAGTTTCTCGATAATCAGGAAGACACTTCACTAATTATTTCCCTAATCGACTGACAACCGTAAGAGACACTCTATAGATTTAATGAGCCGATAGCTTTGAGCTCTAGAAAAACCCGATTCAAAATCAACATACTCTGACACAGGACCGTTGAATTTAGACTGTTATTCCCCCAATTATGAAGAATCATTGTACCACTAATTAAACTTAAAACACAATTACGAAAGGCCGGTTTAATTGGCTACTAATTAATTCCGATCTACTAAATATTCGCGACTATCTAGCAGGGACGAAACAATTAACAACTTTAAACGGCGAGAATCACAAATACATGAAATTAATTAAAATAGAAAGAATAATTAGATCTCATAGTATAATTATGCCAGGGCTTTGTTAATCTTCACCTGAATAGAACGCGTTTAGCTTGAATTCATAATTGGATTCACACTTTAAAAATTAATTGAAAAGAAAAACGATGAAGAAAGGAATAAAGAAAGAATGAAATTGAATTATGAAATCTGCAGAGGAAAAACATTTCTGGCGTCTCTCTATTTTTGGAATAAACTGTACTGCAATGGATACTGTAATAGATAGAGTCCTACTCTATCTAGAAGTCTTTTTATACCAATCCTTAACTAATTAATTGATAAAAGACATCTAATCCTAATCCAACTAGGAAAATAATAAAAATAAAGTCCAAAAGTAATAAAAACAGCCCAAATTCATCCATGGCCCACAACTGGTGCATATCTACTATCTCCAGTCTAAATACTCACACAATCCACCAGTCGGTATGCCCATACCGACTGCTTTCCAGACTCTTCAGCTTTTCTTCAATCCAATTGTATCTAAACCCTTTAAAATAATGCCATTATCTCCACTCCCATGTCAACCACCTGAAATTAACCACAAGACACAATTCTTCCCCAAAACTTGACCAAGGGGTGAGTAACACTGCAAAAATATACCAAAAATGACTCAAGAAATATACAAAATAACAACCTAATCAATTTTGCAAAGGTGTCAGCATAGCCTAACAAGGAAATGCTATCACTGATTCCTGATGATCAAAGAAGTATCATCAAAAGATTGCAAATTGTCCAAGAGGATAAAATTGAAGAATTTTAAATGATATAAATGAAGAATTTCAATTGATATTAAGCTGATGAAGGGCGAGTGATTCAATTGACATGAGAATGAATAAATAGACTCATCAAAACTTCCTATTTTACTGAAACTCTCAATCTACCAATTCTAGGTCTATCTGCTTAACGATCTTCTTTGGGTTCCTTCTTTCTTTCTTTGAGCATCACGCACCTTCTTTTTTACGAGTTTGCTACGAAATAGGATGAGTCGGCTGGACTTCAATTAGCTACACTTGGCCGGAAATAGTGATATCTAGGGATCATTTTCACCTATTGGAAGGGATACGACAAAGCGATCTGAACTATACGCGCTTTCTTCCCATCTGAAACCACAAATATGGAGCATGCCTTGATAACCAGTTGAACTCTTGATCGTACTTTGACAATGTCCTCTTTCCTTACCTCAAGTTCCAGATCTCCATCTCCTTTGCCTTACGATAGCAATCCGGGATATACTTCTAATATAACTTGTACTTGAAGTCTTCCCAACCATACTCTGTCCATAACTCTAAAGTTATCGTCCTTTGAGCAAACTCCCACCAGTAGTCCGTATCATCCGTAGGCATAAAAGAGGACAACTTAATTCCTCATCTTCCGAATAGGCTATAAAATTAAAAATTCACTCTAAGAAATGAACCCACTTTTTCGGCATCCATCGGGTCTCCTAAACCATTAAAAGACGGAGGGTTGTGTTTGAGAAACACATTCTGCACTCCAGGGCCGAGGTTCGGGACTTGCTCATTAGCGGCCTCGTTCTCTTCTTTGATCTCGGCTTGACATCTTCTCGGTGTCATTCTAAAGAATCATAAATATTAGCGACGTGTGCTCGAATTTGCACAAAGCAAAATGAAATGCCTTTCGATAAGGTCTTTAGAGTACGCAGGATAGTTCAAGCAAAGTGGGAAAATTGCCTCATTAAGAGGACTTTTAGGATTACTAAGAAAGATGTTCTTGGTTACATCCGAAAATAGGACAACCTTTTGGAGAATTACTGCCGCTATTTAAAATCTAAAGAGTTGATTAATACATTTACAGAATAAGATTTGGATTAAAGCGGATAAATGAACAGACAGATCAGCAAGGTGTTCTAACAACAACACCTCATTAACCTACTTCTAAAGCTTAACTATACGCTGGGCCCTTTCTTTTCCTTTTGCATGACGATCCCACCTCTTCCTCGCCTTCCTCCTCTGGGTCCTCTTCTTCCTCATCTTCATCTGTCTCTGGTACCTCGAACTTGAATTTCCTCAAGCTTCCTTCGGGGAACTAATGAGGCATACACTGTCCCAGACCCTGAGGGGTACCCGGTTGATAGGCAGGGGCCCACTGGTGTATTTGAGGAGTGCTGGAGAACAAAGACTCAGTGTGATTCACGATCCGGACGTTCAAGGGTCCTGTTCCTGAGGTTCCTTCAGCATGAGGGCGCGGTGCTTGAAATCCAGGGAGACTGTTGAGAGTCGCTCTTTGCAGTTCTGGTTCCACCACGAGGGAGAGATATTGCTCGGTGGCTTGTTACTCGGCTAGAGCGTTCACGTGGTCATACTTTGATACCCAACGAGCCATCAAGATTGAGGAGAACTCCATCAGATTCCCGATTACAGCATATCTCTCGGGATCATGGGTGATGGTGCTCTACAGAATGCGATACATTGTTGGCCTCCAAGCGGGCGGTGCTTGCTCACACATGTGGATGCATATTTCCAAGTCGAATACATTTCCTGGCGTTTCTCCAAAGTCGTTCCTCTCTTGCACAGGGCGGAAAAGAGGCACATTATTCCTAGCAGTCAAACGACGCTTGGCCATCTAGAAACATGAAGCTTAGTCAGTCTAGATCATAAAAGAGAGACCTAAGGTTCTCCTGAGATCATGTTATCGTCTAGATTCATACTACTTATCTTGCAAGCTTAGTTCCTTTAAGTAGTAGACATTTATCAAAAAAATTTGGTACCCAAAATCTTTAAACAGAAATTTTACCTTTTCCTTTAAGACAAAAATTTGAGAATGAATTAAACCCTTTTCTTTCTGATCGAGAACTCTTCTTCAAAACTTTTATCTCAGAAAATCGTCTTACCCGAATACTTTTTACTTGGAATTTCATTCTTAAGGTTTTTCCCTTATCCATAAAAGAGGTATGCTTGCCCAAAACTTTCATTTCCTGTATTCCAAAAACCATGAATCCAAAATCTAAAGTCTCTATACTACCATACCTTAATTCTAGTTGAAGATACGAGGGTGATCGTGAGCTGTGGATTGCTGATGTAACTTATCCCGAAGCAATTCATATGAACATAAACACTTAGCTTAACTTAAACAAAGAGATAGGTCTGCAGAGTTGAAAGTCTACTCTGATACCATCTGTAACAGCCCAGTCCCGAGAAAGAGATTAACGAATGGGACAGGATGTTATTGAGAGATTAATATGAAACATGCGGAAGACTTACAAGAAGGGTTTACAGATAGAGATATACTTTTGAAAGATAGACGGTGATGCTCAGAATTACTTAATTTAGAAAGAAACATACTTTGCAGAATATGATGAACGAGAAACTCTAACTAATTAGATACCAACAAGCATAGACCCATTCATAGGTCAAAGCGAATAAACAGATACCAACATACTCAAGCCTCTCCATAGGTGAAAGGAAAATATGCTTGACAAGCAGGAATAGAACTTAGTATGCATCATTATATAAATAAGATCATATTTGGACATTTGTTCATAGAAACTTGAATAGAATGACATGTCTTTAATCAGATAATATTTATCAGAGTAGCAGAATCATAGTGGAATTTAAGCACTTATACTATAGTAAAAACTTGGCAGCCAACCCACATCCACAGCCCCCATCATCCTCAGCATCTCAACCTGAAAACATTTAAAAAAGAGAGCGTGAGCACTAATGTACTCAGTGGGTTTTAATAAAAGCTTCTTTAATAACTTGACAAATATTTAATAATCAACTGGCGGTATATGGAGAGTAAAACGCAAAAGCCCTCTCCATATCCGCAAAACCTTTTCTTTACTTTTGGGCCCAACCTTGGCTCAAACCTGATGTCAACTGCACCCTTAAGCATGTCAGAGGATAGAAGATGGGTGGTTACCTCAAATATCCAAACAAGTTTGCGAGGGAATTAACCCAACAGTGACTCACTTTAATGATTAAAGATCATAAATTATGAGCTCAATCCTGGTTATAAAAGCTATATTCTTCATTTCTTAACTTCTTTCTTTTCCTTAATTTAACTTCCTTAACCTTCTTTCCTTCCTTAACTTCCTTCCTTTCTTAACTTAGCTTCCTTTCCTTAACTTAGCTTCCCTTCCTTAACTCACCTAGAATTATTGAGCCTAGAGCAATCATCTAAGGCTAATCCTTTATTTAAGCATGATTTCGGCCTATAAGGGATTTATCACTACCCTAAAAGACAATGCTTAGCTAAATAAACTTTAGCAAAATCCAACATTCAGATACGAGGAAATGAACGTGCGTAAACATAAATTGCAATTAAAGCAATTCTAATTATCTCATGCTAGCATTAATAATACTTAATCATTTCTAGCATATCTAAACATGCTTTAGAGCTCAATTAACATACAATAACTTCATTTCCTTCCTTCCTTTGTACAGAGATCAATTAGGCAGATCAAAAATGTTTTATTGGATATCTTATTTGCCCTAACATGCTTCTAAAGCTTATTATCTCAGACTTTAGATGAGTATAGATTTACCCACCTCGACTATTGGACAGAAAATGAAGCAATGAGCTGACAATATTTCTCCGGGTTTCCACGGGGCTCACTTCCTCCTACAAAAATTGAATCATCGACTTAGCGGCATCCTTCAAAGAATTCTAACATCTTACATAAAATCGAACAACATCGAACTATACTACCCTTAAATAGGACTTAAACATAGATTGGACGACTTTAGAACCTTTAGAAAACATGAAGGTTTGAAATACTCGAGAATCGAACACACTTGGAGCAAGAACTTGGAGGCAGAAGCCTTGCACAGGCCGTGCTAGGCCTTGAGGCGAGAACCAGTCACCTAGAAAGTCCAACACGGTCCGTGCAATGGCTTGCACGGTCCGTGCGGCACCTAGCACGGTCCGTGCTAACCTTGCACGGGCCGTGCTAGCTCTCCAAAAACATCTGAGAGCTCTGTACTACTTTATAAGGGTCGTGCAGCAAATGTGACTATGCTTAAAAACAAGACTTAATACATTGCGAAAACTTAGAAATGAACATGCTTTAAAAAGAAATCGACATTATAACGGCATAAATGTGACTATATCTTAAACTCGACAAAACTTTAAATACAGAACTTTTAAATACAGAACTTAAATAAAATTAACGAGAATAATAATGAGCAACAAGATAACGAGAATGTAAAATAAGATACAATAATGAAAGATGAAAATGAAATGCAGAAATGAAAAAGAAAAGCGCTTGAATCCAACATCGACAGAATAGAAGGGACGAAGTCGAGTGCGCCGAAAAAAGGTGGCTAGCTCGGCGTCTCGTCGAGTGGTAGCTACGGTAGAGCCGACCCACTACTTCCCGACGGTGCCCCTAGCACCTTCTCCCGAAACATATCTTCCTCACCACTCCACTCATCGACTCGGAGGTGTACTCACGAAGAGACTCTTCTCAATTTTCTCAGAGCTTTGCTACTCTCTTGATTGTTGGAGAAGTGACAGAAGAAATGAGCAAATGAAAGTGAAGGGGCGCTCTCTTATTTATAGGAAAAGGTTTGGCTTCCCTTGGAAGCCATTCTAGTGCAGGAATACTGCAAAAGTTATATCGGATTCAGTTAAAAGCTGCTTTATTTGATGTTAAGGTCCAAATGACCTCAGACACGAAATCTGAAAATACTGGAAGGTTTGTTGGCTCGATTACTATTGAACCAACTTATCTTGGGATGAAGACAGGGTCATCAAAATGAAGACGAGCCAAGATTCCTTTTATAAAGTTATTTTTACTATTTCTTTCAAGGGACAAATAAAATTCCTGAGCGAGTAATTGACCTCATAATGGAAATCCGTGAATACGAACGGATTCCATGAGTCAAAATACCTAAGAGGGGCTTGACAGAACAAGACTCAGATCAACAAGGAGGATTTTGTAAATTTTTCGAATCACAAACGCTCGCAAAATTTACTATTCATAATTACTTTAAATACGTTTTTCAACACCGGGACCTCAAATGACTTCAGATTTAAAATTCGAAAACACCGGCATACTCCTTGAGTTAAAACCTTTCTAAAAAGACCAAAATCGGCCATAACTGAGTTAAGATCAAATTTTCAAAAAAGATGACTTTACAAAAAATGACCCCTAAAGTCGTGACTGACATCTGACCTCACTTAATCCTTAACTAAACTTCTTCCTTACCTTCTTAATTACTCTTAATAATCCTTTAAACCTTATCTGAAATTGTGGGGTGTTACACAAATGCAAGAATGACCCCAATGAAAATTCGAGAAAAATCCCACATATATTAGAAACAAACATGAAAAAGTGGCAAACATGAAAAGTGGCAAAATCGATCATAAAAATGGAAAACATGACCAAAAAAGTCATCGAAAATCGGTAAAATCGACACTCAACCATAGCAAGATTCCTCAAATGCAAGAATTCTCCCAATTAAGACCAAGGAAAAGAGAATGAATAACAAGAAAATGGATTGAAATGGTGCAGAGAAAATGGAATATAGAGTGAGAAAGTGAGGGAATAGAGAGAGAAAGTAAAGTGAAAAAATGATTTCCAAATCTTCATATTATGTCTTTTGTGCTAAGATATTTTAAATATTTAGAAAAATCGAAAATTTATATTATTAATTTATTATATACATGTTTATACAGGACATATTTTATCACGCCCAATTTTCATAAAATAAAATAATAACTATAATTAAGAAGGAACGTCACTTTTATTGAAATATAAAAATATTCAACTTTAATGCAACGGAAGCTAAATAATAAAAGTTCTTTAATAGTCCATTATCACACGTCACCACGCACATCGCCCGAGTAAATTATCAACCTGAAAAAAATGTAATAGCTTTGGGGTGAGTGCTATTGACTCAGTGGGATCCTTACATTTATCCAAATTATAAGAAATAAATATTTAATACAAGTCATAATATCGCTCAACATAACACCAAACCTGAAGGTAAGGATCATAACATAACACAAAACCCGTAGGTTAGGATCATTCCATAACATCAAACCGGTAGGTAAGAATCATAACATAACACCAAACCCGTAGGTTAGGATCATTTAGTCTGTAAACTCGCATACATAATGAATATAACATATAATAAGGATAAATGAACTTTTAATTTCACGTTGGATTCCCCATCTTGACTTGAACTTTGACTTGAAAAATAATACGGGTTAATTAGTTCACGTACCGCCTAATAACATAAATAAATAATTAATAATAAACTATTAAATAAAAATAAATAAATAAATACTAAAAAGATAAATAATGCATGTTCCTAGCCCAACTCCTCTATACCATTCTTGGCCCACTTGATTCAACACTAATTTTAGATGGCCCACTTTAATTTAACAAGCCCATTTAATAAAAATCAATACTAATCAACACTTTATCTTCTCAAATACTACAACTCTCGGCCACCCAAAAAAAAAAGATAAGAAAAAGAAACAACTTTCTCTCTCTAACTCCTCCTTCTCGGCCAGAGCTTCTCCAATTCAACAAAATCATTACTCCTTTCCCTTAACATCTTTTCTCTCGGCCAGAGTTCCCCCCTCCCAATACCATCTCTATTTCCCCACTCTCATATATGTTTCCGCTGCCGTGAAAGACACCCGCTAATGAAGATTAATTCTCCATAGCGCCTGCCCAATAGCCTAAATTCCGTTGCCGTCGCGACATCGTCACTGCCTACCTCACTCCATCTCTATATGAATGCAGATATTCGAGTAAAACTATATATATGTGTGTGTGTACCTGGCACGCCGTTGTTTAGCGTACAGAATCACACCTGTGGGCAAATCTCGACAGATGCTTTAATTTGTAACAGCCCGTTTTCCCAATCACTGTTTAAATAAAGTATATATCTTGAATTATGTGACTTATAAAAATTTGTGAATTTTTAAATGTTCGAGTTATGGGTCTAGTCTGAGTCGCGCCCTAGATATATATATATATATATATATACTTTTATTTAGTAAAGTAATATTTTATTTATTGAAACCACATAGGGAATCATGTTACATAAATTTAGAAAAAATGTATGTACACGTTAATACTTATATATGGAAGTAGTTGGAAGTCCATTTTTTTAAAAAATTTAGTGGGCTTATGGAACAACTCTTTTGGTTTTGGATAATAGAATGAATTAATAATATTTCATCCATTCATTCATTTTAAATAACGAAAATAAAACCCTAGCCTCTTGGTATAAAAGGTTAAATTTTTCTTAGACTTCAGTTTATTTTTCTTTCACGCCGCTTCGAGGGACCAATTGGTTTCAGCAGGATTCAAGGTATTTTTTTTTACAAAGTTCAAAACGTTTATTCAAGATTTATAAATTTAAAAGTGTAGAATTTTTACTCAGAACGTTTCATGTTCCTTGGATTTTTATATAGTAATCACTACAACATTTATCATGATTTCTCTTTAGTATAATCGAATCTCTTTGGCCTTATCATTTCTTCATTGAATTGGGGTTTTAAAAATATTTACACTATCCATGTTCACTATTATATCTGCACACCAGGTTGTTTAAAAAAAATTAACACTAGTTTTTCATAATCAATGTTCGGCAATTTATTTCAGAAAAAAATAGAAATTTTATCATAAATGGAATTGTTTTTTTTTTCTCTCGATTGAATAAAAATATATATATACAATTACAAAGTTGAATTATGGATGTCTATCTTACAAAATGATCATGTATAGATGTGAACAACTAGATGATAATATGAATTATTATATTGTATTATTGTGTTAATAGATATCAATCTTCACAGATGATTATTTTTTAATCATAACCATTCATCATGATTCTCTGCATTATATATATATATATATATATATATATATATATTCCAAACACACGCACATCCATCATACAAGGCACACATCATATAACTATACATATTCATGCTTTTAATTAAATGTTTCGTATTAGATAATAATGCATTCAATTCTTGATTTTCTCGATTTCAGTGATCTATAATCAATTTAGTTTTTATTAGGACATTATATCTATGTTTAATCTTTTTGTATTTCGAGAATTTACAAAATAAGCATAACAGTAGAGAATTTTCAGACAAAAATTGTCGCAATTTAATTATAAATTTTCTCAAGTTTAAATGGATTTCATAATCATAGCAATCGTTTTATTTGTATTTGTTTTAAAACCTCATATACAATCTGAAGGTTTTATTATTATTATGTATAGTTCGGTTTCTAGTTGGATTTTCATTTAAGATTTCGATCATATATTTATAGGTTTATTTATTTTGGTATTCTAGGTGCGGCACGACTAAGACAATAAGTCGTTGTTAGTATTTGATTCAAAGCTCATCGATTCAATTAAGGTGTGGGATTTATTTATTTTATGCCGTTGTTTATATTTTTGCCCATTTTAATATCACGTGTTTGCCGTATATCATGTTGCTATCAATGAACTCTTGGACTATATGTTCATTCATTTGGCTCTCATTATTTGTGCACAAATGTCAATGTCGCTATGCAATTCAATTAGTACTAATATACTATCATGTTTCGGTACTAAGGTACTATCAGTTTTCAGTATCAGTTATATGTGTGCTGCTGTTTTATTAACTTGGGCAAATCTCTGCATAATTTCCCACACTGAGTATACTTTATATATGCTCACCCCTCATTTAATATTTTCAGGTAACTAAGTTTGGTGGCGTGTGGAGGATCGAATGACAATTCAAGTCCAATCTCATTTCTTCCGTATATCATAGTTTAAATTTCTTAAAATTAGTTATTTCTAATTCAATGCTTTAAGGATCATGTTGCTTCTTAGACATCTATTCATGTTACTGTCTTTTAGTTTATTTGATTTTTTAGAACTTATCATAAATTTTTCAAATAAAAATATTTCAGTTTCATCTCTATTCTAAGGTAATGAATACATTTTTCTTTTGTTAACTTCATGTATTTATTTTTAGCTCAATGTTTTAAATAATTAAATTAGATTATTATTTAAGTTTAAAAAAATTGACTCACATTTCCGCATCAATTAAAATCATTAAAAATCAATTTAACACTTTAAGAAATTTAGGGGTGTTACATAATTTGCCCTCAAAGGCTAGTATAGCGCCCGAAGGCTGATATCGTCCCACGAGGAGTGATTAACCTTTCTATCTTTTCAGTAACTTTTGGGAATTTATATGGATTACTGTCACTAATCATCCCCTGCACACTTCAAACTAAACAAATGATTAAAATAAATGTTCAAGTTAAATATGAATTCAGTTTGTGGTAGATTCATGCAATCCTGGGCACAAACACATAGATATCTCGATAAGACCGTTTGGTTATAGGGAACAGGTGTGGTGGCCTTTGATAAGTCTAATTTCTCTCATATTTTTGTGTCTTTTTCTCGTTCTTTTGTCCTTTATTTTTGGTATTTTTTGAGTCGGAAAGAGCCAGAATGGGCACAAGGGTAGGCAGGAGGCAGAAGAATAACTTCTGGAGGGCACAATGGTGCCAATGATACCAAGATGGGCAACAACTTCTCAGCGGAAAGCTCTCTCTCGAGCCTGACGAAAATCGTCCACCATTCCAGCAGAAGCTGAAGGAGAAGTTTGTGATCGTGCCCACAACAACCCTAGAGTGATTGAGAAGAGAATGAAAGGAGACGAGGAAACAAGAGTAATCGCAATCAGCTGAAGCAGGAGCAGTGCACACTCAGAATCTTCTAAATAACGGAAGAATCTGTCAGATATGGAAAGTCTTGGGCACGGCTACTGTGGACTGGGCTGAAGATCCCCCGGACTGTGAGGAATTTACTTTGTGTTCCTTGTACTCCTATATAAGTAGATGCATGGCAGAAAATAAACACATCTACATGCACATATATTTTATTTAGTTTTATTCTGCAATTTAATTTCCGTTGAACAATCTCGGGCCTTATGCTTGCAGGCAATTAGGATTTTCAGTTTTATGTTCCTCAATCTAGCGTTGCTGTTGGATTTATTTTGCTCTTTAATATAAGTAAGTTTTTCATTTATATTATTTGTTGTTTAAATTCTTTTAAGTATTTTTATTGTTCTAAGTCTAGCATGAGCGGCTAGACTCGTTATTCCAGATTAAACAAGGATAAGAACTTAATGAACATGTAAGAACCGTGAGGCTTATGGGCATAAACTGTGTGAATTTAGTTCCGTCGTGTAATCGTTTTCTTTGTTCCATTATACAGTAGGCTAAGCTAGTTAATTGTGGCTGATCACTCGTTAATTAGAATTGTGTTCACTACCTCTATAAATGGTCAATGAATCATAGCTGTGTGGTGGCCATAAAGGGATGGGATGCATCACGGGTACTGAGGGTATAAGAGAGATCTTTGTCTAGGTAAATATGGGTTTGTCTAGATCATAATGTTGTTTTGTTGTTTACAATCATATGAGAGATCGGGGTTAGGTAACGAGTTAGGGTTTAGGGGATGAGAGATCACCTCTAGGCTAAATTGAAAGGATAGATTGGGTAAGTGTGAGAGATTCGTTGCCTATAACCAGGTAATTAGATTCACATAAGTAATTAGCGTGCCCATGATCGGTCAAGTGTTTGTTAAGTTCGAAATCTGAGTTCTAATCCGGAATACTTTTACTATGAATATTTTCTTGTCTTTTGTTTTGCTTTGTTATTTAGTTTACAGTCTTTAAATACAAAGTACGGAGACCACAACAATCCTCAAAACCTTTTGGAATAGTGACACTGAAAGATAGAATTCGCAGCTCCTCGTGGGATCGACCCTTACTCACATTAGCTAGCTACGCCTTGCTATGCGCATAAGGATAATTCTCTCTTAAGAATTATTCTGACCATGAAATGACCGCGCGTCAGAATTAGTACCGTTGTCGGGGAGCTGGTTCTTGAAATTCTATTTTCCCCACTTGTTTTTCTGCTCGGTGGATGCACAATAACTCTGAATGAGATTTCATGTACAATCTAGAACCTGAGAAAACTCTAAGGAGGAGGAGAGCAGAAGCACGGAGGGCACAACAAGCAGAGAGAATTGCTCTTGAAAGAAATCTGGAGCAAGAAAGAGCACCACTAGAGCGGAATGAACCAAGGTTAGCCCCGATGGCTGAAGAAAAAGGAAGAACGTTGAGGCAGTTAGTCTTTCTGACTAACATGAATTTACGTCCTATGGGCATAACACTCTCAGCCATTACTGGAAGCTGGGAGTTGAAGGTAATTTTCATCCAGATCTTGTCCAAATACCATGGGATGACTGGAGAAGACCCTCAGAGGCATATTCAAGATTTCGAGATGGTGTGTCAAACTCAACCCACAGATGGGGGAAGGAACAATATGTGTTGCTTGTCTCATTCCCGTCCACTCTTCATGACGGGGCACGAGACTGGTTATACACCCTGCCAACTGGCAGTATAACCACATGGGCACAACTCAAGTAGAAATTCCTGGAGAAATATTTTCCTGCATCCCGAGTCCAGGAGATGAGAAGAAGGATCGGAAGCATGAAGATGGGCATAAATGAGAGTTTTTATGACTACTGGTGCCAATTCCAGAGCATGTTGACGAAATGCCCACAACATCAGATTACAGACCATGACTTGATCCAGTATTTCATCTCTGGGTTGAGAACACAGGACAAATCATTATGAATGCCTCGTGTGGAGGATCTATCCTGAATAAATTACCAACTGAAACCTTCAGAATTTTGACAAAAATGGCTAATGAAAATCGAGATGAAAGTGCCGAGGGCACAAGGATAATTTCAGATGCTGGGAAATCAATGCACCTTGAGGTCAAGATGGAAAGAATTTTGGACCAGATGGAGAAAGTGATGAACCATACTGGGGCACCAAAGAAAAGAGTGTGTGGAGTGTGCAAGAGTGTGGCCCATTTCACTAATGAATGCCCAACACTACAGGAGGAGGCCATTGCTGAAGTTAACTCTCTCGGTGGGCATAACAAAAACAACAGGAGATATGATCCCCACTCTCAAACATATAATCCTAGATGGAGGGATCATGAGAATTTCAGATGGAAGAGGAATGATGCCTACCAACCAGATTTGCCACCACAGCCGAGGGCATGAGAAGAACCCAGCCTAGCTGAACTAGTCCATGACATGACCAAGGAAAATGTGAAGTCACAGCAGGAGAATGAAAGGTTCAAACAATAAACAAGGGCCGGTCTACAGCATGTGAGCAAGCAAATTTCTCAATTAGCTCAGGACCTTGCCCAACTAAAGGAAAGGAACGGGAAACTACTATCTTAAGTGGTAAATCCCCGAGAGCAAGTAAATGTTGTGACCACAAGGAACGAAGAGACAGCAATGAAAACTGAACAGAAATGAGACACTGAAGGCATAACGAAAGAAGTAAAGCAGACAAAGGAAGAGGTCGCTGAGCCCACAAGGCAAGAAACAAAGAAGAAGCCTCCCTTTCCTGAGCGTCTTGCCCATGACAGAAAAGAAGAGGAGTGAAGGAACTCCTCAAGGTCTTTCAAAAAGTGAAAGTTAATATTCCACTACTTGATACGATAAGACAGGTTTCGTGTTATGCCCATTTCCTAAAAGAGTTGTGCACCAAGAAGGTGCGATTTGAAGATGATGTAAGACTTTTCGTGGGAGAAAATGTCTCCGCAGTGCTACAAAAGATGCCTAAGAAGTGTAAAGATCCTGGCATGTTCGTCATACCATGCATAATTAGGAGCAAGAAGATTGAAAGAGCGATGCTTGATCTCGGTGCATCCATAAACGTCATGCCCATGACGATTTATGAAGAGTTGAATCTGAGACCACTCAAGGAAATAAGGGTGATCATCCAGTTGGCAGACAGATCAAATGCCTATCCCGAAGGTCTAATAGAAGATGTTTTGGTGAAGGTGGAGGAATTGATTTTCCCGGAAGATTTCCATGTCTTGGACATGGGCAAAACGATACCATCCACATCCGTTCTACTGTTAGGGAAGCCTTTCATGAAGACTGCTCACACAAAAATCAATGTCGATGAGGGCACGCTGACATGTGAGTTCGATGGCTAGATAGTTGTGTTCAACATTTATGAAGCCATGAAGTACCCACAAGATCCGGAGTCAGTTCACTTTGTGAACCATTATGCCCAATCTCAAGCTATTATGAGTCGCATGAACAACCAAGAATCCCTAGAATGGGCACTGCAAGCTGGGTTGACTGACTATGATGCCCTCGACGAAGATGAGGATACCAGAGATGCTATCATGATGTTGTACTCTCTTGAAGAATTTCCGCATGGAGTGGTGGATTTCAATTTGCCCACAATAACTCAAACAGACAGGATGCTTCCATCGATTCAGAGGGCACCAAAGTTAGAATTGAAGAATCTCCCTGACCACTTAAAGTATGCCTATCTTTGGGAGAATGAGACACTACTAGTTATAATAAGCAAAGGCATGAACCTTGTTGAAGAAAACCGGCTATTAAGACTATTACGCATATACAAAGAAGCAATGGGATAGACTCTAGCCGACATCAAGGGCATAAGCCCTGCAGTATGCATGCACAAAATCCTCTTGGAGGATGATGCTAAACCGGTGCGGGATGCCCAACGCAAACTGAACCCCGCAATGAAGGAGGTCGTACTGGAAGAGATACTCAAATTGCTAGATATGTGAATCATCTATCCCATTTCAGACAGCCAATGGGTAAGCCCTATTCATGTCGTGCCCAAGAAGTCAGGAATCCAGGTGGTGAAAAATGAGAAGAACGAGCTTGTGCCCACAAGGCTATAAACTGGCTGGAGAGTCTGTATAGACTATCGGAAGCTCAACACCGTCACAAGGAAGGATCACTTCCCATTGTCATTCATAGATCAGATGCTGGAGAGATTGGCTGGAAACAAATTCTTCTATTTCCTTGATGGATATTCAGGCTACATGCAAATTGTAGTAGATCAAGAAGACCAGGAGAAAACTACCTTCACGTGCCCATTCGGCATATTTGCTTATCGGAGGATGCCTTTTGGGCTCTGTAATGCCCCCAGAACATTTCAACGCTGCATGATGAGTATTTTCTTAGATCTTTTAGAGAATTGTATCGAAGTATTCATGGACGACTTTACAGTCTATGGAAATTCATTCGACGCATGCCTCGACAACCTTGAAAAGGTTCTAAAAAGATGTGTGGATAAGTGCTTGGTGCTAAACTATAAAAAATGCCATTTCATGGTTCGTGAGGGGATTGTTCTTGGACACGTTGTTTCAGAGAGAGGTATAGAGATGGATAAAGCTAAGGTGGACATCATTGAAAAACTACCCTACCCCACTGCGGTGAAGCAAGTTCGTGGTTTTTTTATGCATGCTAGGTTCTACCGGTGATTCATCAAGGATTTTGCAAAAATTGCTCAACCAATCAAGCATCTTTTGCAAAATGATGTGTCTGAAGAAGAGGCTGGTCACGACACCCATTATTCAACCTCCAGACTGGGGAATGCCATTTGAAATTATGTGTGATGCCAGCGGATACGCTGTGGGGGCGGTGCTTGGCCAAAGACGAGGTAAAAAATACCATGTGATTTACTATGCGTCCAAGATATTGAATCATGCCCAAGACAACTACACCACGACTGAAAAGGAATTATTAGCAGTAGTATTTGCCTTTGAAAAATTTCAATCCTATTTGCTAGGAGCTAAGAGTGTGGTCTACACCAATCACTCTACATTGAAACACTTGCTCGCAAAAAAGGAATCAAAGCCAAGACTCATTCGGTGGATACTACTGCTGTAAGAATTCGATTGGGAGATCAAAGACAAGAGTGGAGCTCAAAATCAGGTGGCTGATCATTTGAGTAGAGTACTCAATGAGGAAGAAAACGTGGTGCCCATTGAGGAGGCCTTCCCAGATGAGTACCTGTTTAATCTCAAGGGCATAGCACCTTGGTATGCTGACTTGGTCAATTTCATGATCTCTGAAGAACTACCTGCTAGACTCTCGACCTATCAAAGGAACAAAATCAGAAGTGAGAGTTGATGTTATGTATGGGATGAGCCCATACTATGGAAAAAGTGCCCACAGACCAAATCATTCATCGATGCGTGCCCACAGAAGAAGCTAAGAGCATTGTAGATCACTGCCACTCCGAAGCATGTGGAGGGCACTTTGGTGCAAAAAGAACTGCGAAGAAGGTTCTTAATTGCGGGTTCTTTTAGCCCTCACTTCACAAAGATGCTTATGAAGTGTGTAGACGATGCCCACGCTGCCAAATGATTGGGAACATCTCAAAACGCAATGAAATGCCCATGGTGCCTATCATGCCGGTATAAGTTTTTGATGTTTGGGGAATTGACTTTATGGGTCCCTTAACCAAATCCAATGGACATCAGTACATAGTTTTAGCTGTGGAATATGTATCTAAGTACGTGGAAGCAAAATCAACCACCACAAATGATGCCCGTGTGGTCAAAAAGTTCCTGAAGTCTAATGTTTTCAGCAGGTTTGTTGTGCCCAAGGCACTGATAAGTGATCAAGGATCCCACTTCTGCAACATGATCATCAATAATTTGCTTAAGGAATATGGAGTGAGACATAAGGTGACTATTGCATATCACCCACAGGCGAATGGGCAGGCTGAGGTTTCCAACCGAGAGGTCAAATCCATACTTCAGAAGGTCGTGAACCCCAATAGCAAGAATTGGAGTTTCAAGCTGGATGATGCCTTGTGGGCATATCGCACTGCCTACAAAACACCCATTGGGATGTCTCCTTTTCGCTTAGTCTATGGGAAGAACTACCATCTTCCAGTAGAGATTGAGCATAAGGCCTTTTGGGCAATTCAGAAGCTGAACCTGAAGCTTGATAGAGTTGGGATCGAAAAGAAGCTGCAACTTCAAGAGTTGGAAGAGATGAGGCTGGAAGCCTATGACAATGCCATTCTCTACAAGGAAAGAATGAAAAGAACCCATGACCACCTCATTCGCCACAAGCCATTCGAGCGTCGGCAAAATGTTCTGTTGTATAATTCCAGGATGCAGCTGATAGGGGGAGGACTCAAGTCCAAATGGTCAGGACCATATGAGATCTAGACCGTGTGCCCAAATGGAGCAGTGGAATTATTTGATTCAAGTACTGGAGAGAACTTCAAAGTCAACGGTCAAAAGCTGAAGTATCTCAATGAACCAACAGTTTCATACATGAAGGCTCTCGGGCTCAAGCTCGTTGAGCCCATATATATGTGATGAAAAGCAAGCATCGTGCCCATGATAATAACTGAGGTACTAACTGGGAGGCAACCCAGGTTTTTTTTTTCCTTTTTTATGTTTTTCGTAATTTATTTTCTTTCCTTTTTGGTGATTATTTTTGCCATGTTAGACTAGGAGTTGGATTTTACGGATGTATTTGTTTTTGGAGTATTTTAGGGAACAAATTTAGGTGGATTTTTCATAGAAGGAAAGAATCTAGCCGATATGGATGCTTCCAGTATGGAGGGCACCAGCAAAGGCAATTCCAGGAAATTCGGGATCTCTCTACCCCATGGGCACAACACAAGATTCCGTACAAGAAAACCCTAGAAGCCCAAAAGTCACCTGATGGGCCTATCACGTGAACCCAAATTGAGGGGCTAGGGTGAATCCAACTATTAAACCCCCACCCCTTTCTCACCAAAATTCACTCGCCATTTTTTACCCAAATTTTCAAAAAAATTACCGCCTCTCTTCTCTCTCTCTAAAAACTCCCTCTCTCAACCACCTCACCCACGATCACCATGGCCCCCAAAACTCGCGCTGCCAAGTCCACAAAGAAGAAGGTGGAGTTCACCCCTTCTACTTCGCCGGAAAACTCCAGGGACACCACCACCGATGCCACTACACCAACAAAGCCGTCGAGTACCGCCACCATGAACATCCAACCTCTCTCCACCATCGAGCCACCATTTTCACCTATCTCCACGTGACAATCTGAGAAAGCTGATGAGCCCTCTCTGAAAATTGTGGAGGAGACCGCCGATGAGATCGACGACCAAGAGGAGGCCAACATGCAGCAAGATGTGACCCCCGAGCTGACACCAGAGCATACCCCTAAGCCCTCTGCAACTGAGAAGTTGAAGAAGATGAAGAAGGAGAAGGTTGCCGCCACGAAAGCAGTCACAAACCCTGAAGAGAAAGAAACAGATGTTGCCGACGCTGTCGGAGGACGAGGAAGCCGAGGAGGAAAAAACTGAAAGCAGTAGGGAGTCGCAAGCCCACAAGAGTCTGGATAACCAGTTTCTGTCTCTGAAGGAACCCACTGAGGGCACAACGGATGCGCCCTCTGTGTCTACCAAGGGGAAGGAAAAGGCCCCTGGCAAACCGTCTGCAAAGAAGGGCAAAACCGTGGTTAGCCCAACTTCTGGAAAAGTCATGCCGAAAGGAGAGGGCATCTTGCCCACAAGGGAGATCTTCCACAGTAAGACCATCCACTTCACCTCGCTCGCTGTCTTGGGCATCAAGCGAGAGGTAAAAGAACTCTTCTCTAACATTGGCTGGTCATTTTTCATTGAATGGGACTGTTTGATTTTTCCTAAGTTGGTCTATGAGTTTTTCCATGATCTGTCTATGAAAAGCATGGGGAAGGGTGGTTCTTCTGCTAAGGTTTTTAAGTTTAAAATTTTTGTTAAAAATTTTAATCTTTCTGCTGATGAATTGAACATGGGTTTGGGCATTGTGTCGTTATTGGATTTGAATGATGATGATTATAGATCTATTATTGTTGTGGTGCCCACGGATGAGAATGTGGATGAAAAGTGGACTGAGTTGGGTGATGGTTCCAAATTCAAGTCTAGAACTAGCATGGGACACATGCTGAAAAGTAATGCCCTTTGCTTTTGTCACCGTGTGCTCGCCTACAACTTCTTTGGCCAGAAAGATAGCTCCAACTCCATTTCCAATCAGGAGTTGTTTGTCCTCTGGTGCATGGTGCACAAGAAGAGGATAAACTTTGGAGCTGTGGCCATTGCCCACTTCAAGGACACTGTGGCCCATTCTAAGAACCGCATCTCTTGTGCCCAATTGATAACCCATCTTGCTGAAAAACTGCGCTTGTTTGATCTCTCATCCACTAACCTGTATTGCAAGCATGTTGAGTTGTTTGATTTAAACTGCTTGAAACGTATGATGGATGTCTTTGACGATGAGGAGGGGAAACCCGTGTTCGGCATACCGAAGCTTGATACTTCGAGTAGCCTTAGTTTTTCTCTGAATGCAGGTCCCAGCAAGAGGCCCCCGAGGGCATAGCAGCAAGAGACAGCAGCCACCACCATCCTAGCCAGACTGGACCGATTGGAGACCACCCTATTCGCCTACTTCAAGCATGTCGGATTTAATTATCCAACCCCCTCTGATGCCTAAACTGGTACTCTTTTCCGTAGATTAGGTTTTAGTTTTTTGTGTTTTCGTTTTTGTGTCTAGATGTCGCCCCATTCTCACACTTTGCTCAGCGCAAAGTGTGTGGCTGTGGGCACTAGGGAGTCTTTATTTTTGTGTTTCTGTTTTTTGTTTTCTGTTTGTGTGTTTTTTGTTTTTATTTTAGTTAAATGACCTCCGTACCGACCCACTTTTCTTAAGGCAAAGTGTGTGGGTAGGGATGGCCATTTAATGTTTCGTTAAGTTTGCGGTTCATAGGATAACCTTCTCGCACCTACTTTGCCGAAGGCAAAGTATGTGGGTGGGAGTTACCTTGCCTTCTTTGCATTTTTTTTATGTGTCAAGCATGTGTAAATATTTGAACTTGTAAGCATGGAGTCTAGGGTCTTGTGACCATAAGGCAACATATTTTATTGTATTTTCATTTCAGCATGCCCATGCTACTGCTTATATGATGAATGAACTAAGTACCTTGTGAGGAATTGAGCCTGAATTCACGATGCATGTGATTATTCTTTCTTGTGTGATTTCTGCATTATTGAATTTAGGTAAACTAGAACTTGCTTTTGCTCTATTCCGAGGTCATAAGGAATTCTGGGTATGCTACTGAAATGCTTAGGCAAATTTTCTTTTTGAGCCCACAAAGCCAAATAAAAACCACCTTGATATTATCCCTTGCAGCCCTGTTTGAGTTGAAAATGAATTAAGCTCTGGTCATGTTCTTTCTTAAAAACTATAAAAAGACCATGGGCATAAGGGGAGGATAAATCTGGTGTGTTACAAGGCATAAAATGCCAAGAAAAAGAAAGAAAAGGAAAGGGGTCGAAATAAAAGGAAAAAGAGTAAAAGAAACCCTAAGGAAATAAAAGTGCAAAATGCCCACATGATAAAAAAATCTAGGAAATGTTCTTTATAAAATGGGCACGGTGGCAAAGGCCAGTAAGAGTCAAAAGAAATCTCCCAAAGGGAAAATTCACCTAAATTCTGAGCCAGATCCAAATATTTCCTACCTTGAACCCGTAGCCCCATTACAACCTTCAAAGTCCTTAGTATAGGTATACGCATAATTCCAACAGTGGTGGAGGAACAAGAGCAATTGCAAGCCTATAGTAATCCTCGGTTCAATTATGTTTTACCTTGAGCGTAAACACCTAGCTAAAACACTTGAGTGAGGAAAGCATGAGAGAACCACTCACTTAGTCATTTTGATTTGCAGTGGGCATTATGTATGTTTTTACTGTTTATATGCTGTTGAGTGTGATCAGATTCCTAGGTCTCTGTGCCCACAAGGGATATGTTTTACATGCTTGCTTTATTCTATTTTTGTCGTGCGTCTATCTTTTCCTCCTTTTATTTTTCCTATTTTTTCTTTTTGGGCACATTGTACCCACATACTTGAGGGCAAGTATGACTAAAGTGGGTGGGTATGACAAGTCCAATTTCTCTCATGTTTTTGTATCTTTTTCTCGTTCTTTTATCTTTTGTTTCTTGTGGTTTTTGAGTCGGAAAGAGCCAGAATTAGCACAAGGGTAGCCAGGAGGCAGGAGAATCACTTCTCGAGGGCACAATGGTGCCAATGATACCAAGATGGGCAACAACTTCTCAGTGGAAAGCTCTCTCTCGAGCCTGGCGAAAATCGCCCACCATTCCACCAGAAGCTGAAGGAAAAGTTTGTGATCATGCCCACAACAACCCCAGAGTGATTGAGAAGAGAAGAAAAGGAGACGAGGGTACAAGAGTAATCGCAATCAGCTGAAGCAGGAGCAGTGCACCCTAGCCACCCAAGGAAAGAAGAGCCGCGGAAGGAAAGTGAGATCTTCCAGAAGGAGGATCGGCTCTACAAGGAAAGTTGCTATGTCAGTGATACTAGGACACGGTGACTACAGAATCTATGACTCAGAATCTTCTAAATAAGGGAAGAATCTACCAGATATAGAAAGTCTTGGGCATGGCTGCAGTGGACTGCGCTGAAGATCCTCCAGCCTGTGGGGGAATTTACTTTGTATTCCTTGTACTCCTATATAAGTAGATGCATGGCAGAAAACAATCACCTCTACATGCACATACATTTTATTTAGTTTTATTCTGCAATTTAATTTCCGTTGAACAATTTCGGTTCTTATGCCCGCAGGCAATTAAGATTTTCAGTTTTATGTTCCTCAATCTAGCGTTGGTGTTGGATTTATTTTGCTCTTTAATATAAGTAAGTTTTTCATTTATATTATGTGTTGTTTAAATTCATTTAAGTATTTATATTGTTCTAAGTCTAGCATGAGTGGCTAGACTCGTTATTCCGGATTTAATAAGGATAAGAACTTAATGAACACGTAAGAACCGTGAGGCTTATGCGCATAAACTGTGTGAATTTGGTTCCGTCATGTAATCGTTTTCTTTGTTGCATTATACAGTGGTCTAAGCTAGTTAATTGTGGCTAATCACTCGTTAATTAGAATTGTGTTCACTACCTCTATAAATGGTCAATGAATCGTAGCTGTGTATTGGTCATAAATAGATGGGATGCATCACGGGTACTGAAGGCAAAAGAGAGATCTTTGTCTAGGTAAATCTGGGTCTGTCTAGATCATAATGCTGCTTTATTGCTTACAATCATATGAGAGATCGGGGTTGGATAACGAGTTAAGGTTTAGGGGACGAGAGATCACCTCTAGGCTAAACTGAAAGGATAGATTGGGTAAGTGTGAGAGATCCGTTGCCTATAACCAGGTAATTAGATTTACATAAGTAATCAGCGTGCCCATGATCGGTCCAGTGTTTGTTAAGTTCGAAATCTGAGTTCTAATCCGGAATACTTTTACTATTAATATTTTCTTGTCTTTTGTTTTGCTTTGTTATTTAGTTTACAGTCTTTACATACAAAATATGGAGACCACAACAATCTTCAAAACCTTTTGGAAAAGTGACACTGGAAGATAGAATTCGCAGCTCCTTGTGGAATCGACCCTTACTCACATTAGCTAGTTACGCCTTACTATGGGCATAAGGATAACTCTCTCTTGAGAATTACTCTGACCGTAAAACGACCGCGCGTCAGCTTAACTATCCAGGACTGAATGAAGAGAATCATGCAAGGGGTTTATAAGGATAACAACATTCAATCGGAGGAACCCAACGCTAGTATATGGGACCCCTTTAGCAATGTGCCCATATCCACCTATACTCAAATCTCTAGGCTTCATCGTCTCTAGGCTTCGTCACCTGTTTCATCACTTAGTGGCTCATCAGGGTTCGGTCGCCCTTACTTCCACCCTGACTTACAATAACAATGGTTTAACTATGAGTGACCAGCCACAAAACCTCACCATTGCCATGTCATCGTTCTTCCCATATTGAAGTTGGAAATCAACTCGAGATAAATTAAACTCAATTAGCCTCATGCATACGCATCACCTTTATCCTTAAACACATTCAACTTGAACACTGGATACTTAGCCAGATAACATACTAATAAATAAAGCAAAAACAACTCATGATAAAAGGAAAATAGACTAAATTAAAATCTGGAACCAACTCAAGATTTGGGCAAAACCGGTACATGCATCAGTCGAGGGCAAATCGCCCTCGACTGTGCAGAATTTCCAGAACACTTAAATACAGAAAATAAACTATAATTTGTGAATCTAAAGGGTGTGTTTCTGGTTTTCTTTGTTGTCCCATGAAAATTGAAGCTAACTAGTATTTATAGTTGTTTGAAAAGCCACAATTCGGCCCAGCCTAACCCATGTAGAGGCATGAAGTTAGTTGGAAAAGATCCACTTCAACCATGTTCCTTAAATTATAGAGATGAGCTGCTTTATCTCTTCTCTCTCATTTATCTCTTCTCTCTCTTCCACTTATTCTCTCTCCCCTAGCTGAACTTTCCCAAGCTACGGAACTACTTTGCACGTGGGCCCACGTCAGTTGAGAAGAATTTGCTGCTGAACTTCCGCACAAAATCCGCAACAGACTGTCAAAGCTTTAGCGGTTGATCCTCTTTATGCTCTCAAACAAGTTGGCACTTCATTATGCCCATAATGGATCAAAATGTGCTCATCTTTCCCCTGTTACACTTTGTCCCAAACTAGACTCTAGACATAACTAAAAGTACTAAAAAATGACTAAAAAGATAAACTAAAAGGAGGCGAAATTAAGTATGTATCATACCCACACACTTGGACCATACTTGTCCTCAAGTATGATTGTAATTCAGAACTCAAAAAGAACAAAAACAGACTTAATAGAAAAATGAAACAGACATGCAAGAAGTGGTCTGATAATAGGCATAACGAGGTCTATACATGATAATAGTGTTTGGAATTAAAAATGCACATGGTCACAATAGATAAATGACAAGTAGGGTTCACTCTGCTCACTTTCTCTTTGTGTATGTGTAGGGATATGTTTACGGTCAGAATTCCAATAGCCACAATAGACCATAATGTTTGCATAAGACCTAAGTTAAACAACCGCATAAATCAACAAGCATGCTCATCAAAAGGTCTTGTTCAGGTTGTAATGGGGCATACGGTGCAAAGGTAGGAAGAATTTGGACGTAACTTCAGATAAGCAAATATGGGCATATTCAGGACTGGCACCCGTTGTGCTCCCATTCAAGCAGAAAAATATGCATATCAGATGTTATCAATAACAGGCATAGCATATATTTTCTCGACTTTTCTAGTAGATAAGATATCAAAAAAATTCCTTTTCTTTCTTTTGTTCTGCTGATCTTTCTTTTCCTTTCTTTTTTATATGGGTGAGGCAACAGATTTTGCCCTTTTAAGGTCATGCTCTTATTTTGGCCTTAATCATGCTGAGATTCCCGAACTAAGCATATATTCCAGACCCATATTCAGATTATTCTTTAAAGAGAGATTTTAAACACAAGGGCTACAAAACAAATCAATCAAGCTCAAATATGGCAACAAATGGAAGTATTTTTATACAGTCGCGGCCAATTAAAGAAAGAAATTGCCTTAATCATTTAAGCATGCTTGAAATTAATGGTTAGTTTAACAGAAGGCAAAGACAAACACAGATCTAATTATGGTTATAGAATCTTAATCTCACAGAAGAAAAATTAGCAGATGAATTGCAGTCTCAAAACTCGCATGGTTTTACTCATCTTTATCTATCATTCTCATATGCAGGTTTAACTCCAAAAATCAATCATTCATAGCAGACCTTACTATGCCCGTAAACAGTACCAACTAGCATGCTTATGATACAACAACATACAAGGGCAATTCACCTACACACTTGCTTGACAGTGTGCCTTTGAGGGCACAATCAGTGTGTGAATAATATTTGCCCGTAACCAAAGAAATAAGAAAAGAAACAAAAAAGACCAACACAAATTTACAGACTATACAAGACTCAAATGACCAAAAATCCTAGACCACTACAAGAAAGGACAAAGTATTCAGGGGGAGGACGGGTACTCTAACCCGTAATTGTCTAGCAGCTTCTTTAGGGCTTTTTCCATTCGGTCAATCTTTTTTCTTAGCTCCTATAAGCCCTCAGCAGACAGTGTTATCTTCTTTGGGGGCTTTGTTAGTCCTGTCAAAAGTAGAAGTGCTCATATTTGACTCCGGTAAGAGATTAACTCTAACCGCCGTTTCTCCCTCACACTTAGCTTTTTCTCAATTCTGACTTTCTCTATGTGCCCAAATCCAGGAGATTTCCTTAATATGGCCCTATTTGGTTAATCAACAACAATAAACAATTAAAATGAAATTAAAATAAAAATAGTAAAATACCGAGTTGCCTCCCGATCAGCACTATTGTTTTAAGTCGTTAACTCGACTCTTCTAGCTTCTCAACAGTACATGGCTCAGCAAGATCAATCCTATCGACAACCTTCACCTCCATGTGCTCATAATAAGGGTTCAGTATCTGTTCTGAGGTTTCTGGCGGTGAATCAGGGCTTGTGGTCGCTTTTAGGTCTCTTCTTACTTGTGCCCTCCTTCACCGTGCAGTCTTCTTTATATCTGGATCATAGACTAGATTCCCTGCGATGTTTGTGTGTACCATAAATAAAGCTAAAATAAGAAAGAAAAAGATAGAAAAGTGCACTTTCATTATCCGACAACGGCGCCAAATTCTGGCACACCGTCGTTTAGCGTGCAGAATCTACCTGTGCGCAAATCCTGACAGATGCTTTAATTTGCCCTCAAAGGCTAGTATAGCGCCCGAAGGCTGCTATCGTCCCACCAGAAGTGATTAACTTTTCTATCTTTTCAGTAACTTTTGGGAATTTATATGGATTACTGTCACTAATTCTTCCCTGCACACTTCAAACTAAACAAATGATTAAATAATAAAGACGGAAATAAATATAAAATAAATGTTCAAGTTAAATATGAATTCAGTTTGTGGTAGATTCATGCAATCCCGGGCACAAACACATAGATACCTCGATAAGACCATTTGGTTATAGAGAGCTGGTACGGTCACCTTACACCCCCCCCCAATTCCTTCTTACTGTGTACTCTAAGAGCATACGATCGGCGACTCTTAGTCTCTAACTATCCAGGACCCAACAAAGAGACTCATGCAGAGGGTTTGCAAGGATAGCAGCATTCAATCGGAGGAACCCAATGCTGGTATATGGGACCCCTTTGGCGTTGTACCCATATCTACCTATACTCCAATCTCCAGACTTCGTCGTCTCTAGGCTTCGTCACCTGTTTCATCACTTAGTGGCTCATCAGGGTTCGGTCGCCCTTACTTCCACCCTGACTTACAATAACAATGGCTTAGCTATGAGTGACCAGCCACAAAACCTCACCATTGCCATGTCATCGTTCTTCCCATATTGAAGTTGGAAATCAACTCGAGATAAATTAAACTCAATTAGCCTCATGCATACGCATCACCTTTATCCTTAAACATATTCAACTTGAACACTGGATACTTAGCCAGATAACATACTAATAAATAAAGCAAAAACAACTCATGATAAAAGGAAAATAGACTAAATTAAAATCTTGAACCAACTCTAGATTTGGGCAAAACATGTACATGCATCAGTCGAGGGCAAATCGCCCTCGACTGTGCAGAATTTCCAGAATACTTAAATACAGAAAATAAACTATAATTTGTGAATCTAAAGTGTGTGTTTCTGGTTCTCCTTGTTGTCCCATGAAAATGAAAGCTAACTAGTATTTATAGTAGTTTAAAAAGTCACAATTCGGCTCAACCCAACCCATGTAGAGGCATGAAGTTAGTTGGAGAAGATCCACTTCAACCATGTTCCCTAAATTATAGGAATAAGTTGTTTCATCTCTTCTCTCTCCTTTATCTCTTCTCTTTTCTCTCCTCCACTTATTTTCTCTCCTCTAGTTGAACTTCCCCAAGCTAGGAAACTATTGTACACGTGGGCCCATGTCAGTTGAGAAGAATTTGCTGCTGAACTTCCGTGCAAAATCCGTAACAGACTGTCAAAGCTTCAGTGGTTGATCCTCTTTATGCCATCAATCAAGTTGGCACTTCATTATGCCCATAATGGATCAAAACATGCTCCTCTCTCCCCTGTTACACTTTGTCCCAAATTAGACTCTAGACACAACTAAAAGTACTAAAAAATGACTAAAAGGATAAACTAAAAGGAGGCAAAATTGAGTCTGTATCAATACCTCAAACAAATCTTTTACTTCTTAGAATGCTTTACAAGAAAGATGTTTTGTAAATGATTATGTGATTTGATTGAGAGTTTGGAGCCCCTTTTATAGTGTAAATTTTGTAGATGAAAAGATTGGGATTAATTGTAGAACATAAATTCTTGAGATAGTGGTTAGTGAAGAGGCTCTGTGAATCCAAGAGTTTTTACCGTTTCAAAATTAAGAAGGTTTGAAAATCTGCAACTCGCCACTTGAGGAAGAAGACGGATGTTGGGCAATTTGTTTGGGCTAAAAGAAATACAAATTTTGGGCTCAAGTTAGACATTGGGCTCGAAAAATAAATAATCATTTGGGCTCCAATTAATAAACATTGACCTACTACAGTTTAAATTTTTGGGAGAATAAATCAGCTAATGAAAAATAATATTTGTACAACAACAACAACAACAACAACAACGATGATGATGATGATGATTATAATCATAATAATATAGTTAAATTGATATAAGCATGACTTATAGGACGTAACCAAAATAATATAACATGCATTATAGAAATAATTTTTTTAAAAAAATATAGAAAATTTTATTTTAAAAAAATCGGGTCGCTACATATTTTTCAATGAATATGTTTATTATGAATTACTAAATATATATTTAGGGAACAAAATATGGATTGGCTACACTTTGGCTACGCTTTGGCTATATATTGGCTGCATTGCGAATTTCAAGACTAGTCATTATTATGATTGTACCGCCAAATCTTTTGCTTAGATTTAGTAGCCGTCACTTTTTAAAAAAGCAAGCCTCTTTTTTCTAAAAAGTAATTCTGATGTGACATATATATTTTAGTTTCTATTTACTTTTTTTTATTATTATTTTAATGAAAAGTGACACATGGCACGATCTCAACGGCTGAGGGTATTACCCTTAGGGGTATGGTAGAATTTTTCTTTCTCTACTACTTTACCCCAAGCAGTTTTCATGGGGGCTTTTTCCTCAGACATATACCACGTCTCGAACTCAGCAATCAATCATCCCAGCCATTTCCTGCAAGGATCATAACTAAGCAGCTTATCACATTGTGTTGCCTCTACCTGGCTTGTCATTTTTAGTTTTTTAATCGGATCAGAGCATGTGCCCCATCTGACTTTCTTCATTTTGCGCTTCCGACCTTCTGATCTTGGTTTTTCAGTGTCCATACAATTCTTCTCGGCCTCAGCTGCAATCTGTTTAGCTTTCTGCCGGGGCTCACACTCCGGCCTACTTCTTGAACCTTAGACGAAGATGATCCTTTGGGCATCTCTAGCTCTGGCTCCATCTGAGGCACAGGCTTTGGTGCTTGTATTCCAAGATAGTCAAACAATAACTTGAACATCTTGTCTTGATATTGTAGATGTTCCTTGATGTTCAAAAGAGTACTCATTATTGAGGGCTGGCTATTTGAGAGATTGGCCGGGGCTTTACTTGGATGGCTAATGGGGGCTTCGAACTGCCCCAAATTAACAAAAGAATGTTCACTCATTTAGAAATCAGAGGGGATGATCCTCGAGAGTACTTCAACCTATAAGCACAAGAGAAGAAAATTGAGGAGTAAGAACTGCATACTTGATGATGTGAATGTGTAAATACTTACCTCTCCGATCTTAGTGCATAGGATTTTTGAGACTTCATATGAGGTGGGGCAGCGATTGGATTGCCATCGCAATATTCGAGGCCATAGATCATTTGCATCTTCCACAACCACTATATAAATACATGCAACTTAAGGGATAACTTCATACGCCCACACTTGTAAAGCGTATGAGAATCCAAAAATATTGAGTTGCACCCTATCTGCCAGGTCTTTGGTGACATTAGGACCCAAATAGGCTCCAAACTTCTCCTTTAAATCGGAAATAAAGAAATTGAAGGCAACCGTGCCCCAAGGTAAGTGGTTGAAAACCTCCAAGTCATCGACAACATGAAGATATTGCGAATCAATCTTCTTGCTCCTCGTGTCCCTAATTAAGTACATAGCACTCAAGAATAGGAGAAGTGCAAGCTTCAATGCATTTGTCCCCTGACCCCCAGTATCATCACATACTTTTTCAAATGTATCTTCTATGTCTTTCACTGTCAACATGGTCTTCCCTTCAAATAGTTCAGAATGAATCAAGGACAAGGATTTCGCTGCAGGTTCTCGTCCAAATCGAAGACCAGTGATTGCAAAAAACTATGTAGGCCCAAAAATTGTTTCTTTATTGTTGATTCTAAACACTAACTTCCCCTTTGAATTACACCAGTCCATTCTCAACATCAAATGCAGTATAAGTTAACCTTGAAATTAAAGCTTGGGCATCTTCATTAGTGGCCCAAAACACATGTTCTTAAAGGAATTGAGGTTATTCTCATGAAGCCTCTCCGTTATTTTTTTATAACAGTTGAATCACAACAATTTGAGAAAGACGCATTAAATTTTTGTGAAACGGCTGCACAACAGAGGATATAACAAATTCCACATATAAATTCAAAATGCCTCATTAATCAACAACTAAATTAATCCCTAAAAATTGAAAAAATCATAGGATTCGAATCCTTCACCAGAAACTTAATCAACAACTATAAATTCAAAATGCCTCATCTAAATTAATCCCTAAAAATTAAAAAAAATCATAGGATTCGAATCCTTCACCAGAAACTTAATCAACAACTATTTGGCCAGCACGTTCACAATTTGCATAAATATAAAGGAAATATAAAATAGAAACAGAACTTACTCCGATGAATCTTCCTCGAGTCCTTCTAGGAGGCCTTATTGTCGCGTGTGCTTCGAGTTTTCATCTCCACGTGGGTGCTCTGTGGATCGAGGGTTCGTTCTAGTGGCCGGCAAGGTCGATCGATAAGAGGATCTTTAGCAATTTTGATGGGTTTTCAGAGGAAGTCACCGACGGAGGTAGGAAATAAGAACAGAGAGAGGAGCCTGTATTATTTAGGTTATGGGTTATTCATTTGTCTTCATATATTAATTTTTTGAATCCTAATAAAGCAAAAAAAAATAAAAAATTATTCGGTAAATGCACTAATCCTTCATTTCCACTTTGCTCCACTGAGAACGAGGGAGGGGGAGTGAGAGAGAGAGATGGATTTTATGGGTCGTCGCCGAAACTGAGGTCTCCGTCCCCGGAAAATCTTCACCGGTCGCCGTTGGAGTGAGAGAGGAAATTGAAAAGAGATAGACACAAAGCGAGAGAGAGATCTTCTGGGTCGTCGCCGTAACTGGAGTCGCTATCATCGGTTGCCGAATGGAGTGAGAGTTTCGTGAGGGGAGAATGGAGAGTGAGACAGAGTAAGAGAGAAGACAATAATTAAGGAGAGAGAGAGAGAAGGCAATAATTGAGGAGAGAGAGAGAATTACTTTAGATATTTTTTATAAAATTGTATTTTAATAAAATTTCATAATTACTGATAATTTATTTTTAATAAATTCGCTACCTAATAACCATGATTTTCTCGGGACCAATATAATTACTTATATTAATTTTTAATTTTTTATTTAAATGAAAATATAGTACTAAAATTAAATTTAGTAAGGTCATCTCATATATATATATATATATATATCATGACGGTCATCTCATATATATATATATATATATATCATGACTATTTGTCTAAGAATAATATTTTTCCCCAAATCAGCTGGACAATAGGGAGATTTTCCTTCATATTTTGAAATATAGTTTGATAAATTAATTTAACGACTTGTTTGATATGATTAACCATAATACAAGCAATCTAATAAAATTTAGTTATAAAATATATCTGGTATGTTTGTCAAATTTACATTATAATTGTCTCGGCTTCACTAATAAATATATATAGTTTTTATTTCTACAAATTTGTTAGTATTTAAAATTAAATTAAATATGTTATATTCAATTTTTTATTTGAACAATTATCATAATATATTAATAAATATTGGGTAGAATACATACATACATATGTGTTACAAATTAGTTATAAAATATATCTGGTATGTTTGTCAAATTTACATTATAATTGGGTCGACTTCACTAATAAATATATATAGTTTTTATTTCTAAAAATTTGCTAGTATTTAAAATTAAATTAAATATGTTATATTCAATTTTTTATTTGAACAATTATCATAATACATTAATAAATATTGGGTAGAACACATACATACATATATGTGTGTGTGAGCGTCCGTTATCCGAAATGTGAGTGCGGCCAAAATGCGGCCGGAGTACGGCCACTGTGCACGAGACGAGCTTTTGTCAATCTACAAATTGGAAATAAGTTTATGATAAGATAGGATGCTGCCGGTTGCACTAAATAGCAAACTTCTTTATCGAGGTTGATCATCCTCCACATCCGCCAAGAAATGAAGTCCGGTACTCGACAAGAACGGAAATGAACATCTGCACCTCCCGTCTATCCTGAAGTTCCATAATATTTGATTCTGTTTGAATGTAGACATTGAAAAAGCCGTAACTGAGCGACCGCGCAATGGTCGTGCAACCTTGCTTTGGCCGTAGAGCTAGTATTGTTCAAATTGAAGGATTATATTATGATATTTATCAAAAGAAGATGTTTTATTTTTTCAAATTTCCTATGCATTTCCAAAATATTTTAATCGTATTATCTTTAATTTTAAACTTGAACAATTAGCATAGTACTAATATAAAGATTGGTAGAATATATATGTGTGTGTGTGTGTGTGTATTTTTACATATTTTCTATGTATTTAAAATTAATTTAAATATATTATATTTAATTTTTGATTTGAACAATTATCATAATGCATTAATAAAGATTGCTTAGAAATTTTATTTCTACAAAATTCCTATTTTTAAAATTTTAATTTAAATATGTTATATATAATTTTTTTTTGAATAATTATCATAATACATTAATAAAGATTGGGTGGAATACATACATACACACACACATATATATATATATATATATATATTGATGTGTGTGTGATTGTGTGAGCGTTCGTTCTTCGAAATGTGAGTGCGTCCGAAGTGCAGCCGGAATACGGCCATTGTGCACGAGACGAGCTTTTGTCAATCTACGAATTGGAAATGAGTTTACGATAAGATAGGATAATGCCGGTTGCACTGAATAGCAAACTTCTTCATCAAGGTTGATCCTCCTCCACATCCGCCAAGAAATAAAGTCCGGTACTCGATAACAACGGAAATGAACATCTGCACATGCCGCCTATCCTGAAGTTCCATTATGTTTGATTCTGTTTGCATGTAGACAGTGGAGAAGCCGAAACTGAGCTACCGCGCAATGGCCATGCACCGACCTTGCTTTGGCCGTAAAGCTAGTATTAATCAAATTGAAGCATTACATTATGATATTCATCAAAATAAGAAATTTTATTTTTACAAATTTCCTATGCATCTTCAAAATTTTTTACTCGTATTATCTTTAATTTAAATTTGAACAATTAGCATAGTACTAATATAAAGATTGGTAGAATATATATATATATAAGAGCTAGTATTAATTAAATTGAAGCATTATATTCTGATATTCATCAAAATAAGAAATTTTATTTTTACAAATTTTATATGCATTTTCAAAATGTTTTACTCTTATTATCTTTAATTTAAAATTTGAACAATTAGCATAGTACTAATATAGAGATTGGTAGAATATATATATATGTGTGTGTGTGTGCGCGTGCGCGCGCGGGCGTGTGCGTGGTGTGTGTGTGTGTGTGTGTGTGTGTGTGTGTATTTATTGATTTTTTGCATATTTACTATGTATTTAAAAATAATTTAAATATATTATATTAATTTTTTATTTGAATAATTATCATAATAAATTAAAAAAGATTGGGTAGAATACATATATATATGCATACATATAATATATATGTGGGTGTGTGTGTGAGGGAGAGAGTGTGGTGGAATATATATATATGTGTGTGTGTTTGTGCGTGTGTGTGTATATACATATATATGTATATGTATATGTTTATTTATTTTTGCATATTTGCTATGTATTTAAAAATAATTTAAAAATATTATATTTAATTTTTTATTTGAATAATTATCATAATAAATTAAAAAAGGGACAAGTAGAATACATATATATATAGATACATATATATATATATGTGTGTGTGTGTGTGGGTGTGTGGGTGTGAGAGAGAGAGAGAGTGGTGTGTGTAATAATTACATAGCCGTCATTTTAAGATGTTGAATTGATATATTGATATGATATGCATGAGTTGTCACATCAGAAATTAATAAAATATTACTAAATTTTTGTCCTTTTTCTAATTTATTTTTGATTTATTTTTAATACCTAATTTTCATTTTATTATCCCGAGGTGCCACTTGGCACAATCTCAAGGGAGAAGGGTATTACCCCTAGGGTACCGTAGAACCTACCAGATTATTATTTACAATAGAGAAATCCGACCGTTGTTGTTGTTGATGTAGATATCTCGTTGAATTTGTTGCGTTGCATCAATTATTACACTAATAGCATGTATAATAATGATTGTTAGAACAAGAGATAGAATACTATTTGCAACAGAGAAGTTCGATACTTGCTATCTTTTTGAGCTCGTTATGTGTATATATATAGATAATTAGCAAATATTATTTACAACCTCCGTCCCATAATTGCAGTTTCTCTCTCTCATTTTCATAGATTAAGAGAAAAGTGTTACTATTTGTACTACAATAATTATTTTTTGCAATACAGAATAAATTATCTCAAAAATAATTAATTAGAAAATTACTTAACTACCCTTATTAAATAAAAATATTAAAGTTCAAAAATTAAATATAACAAAATAAAAGGAAGAAAAAAAAATCATTTCTTCTCAGTTCCTCCTAAGTCCCATCCACCGCCCTTCTCCATCTGCAAATAATGATTACCTGTTTTGGGGCTAGGGTTTCCAATTCAGGGACTCTGTTTTGGGGAGGAAGAAATGTGAACAATGGCAATATGGCAGACGATGGCAAGGGGAAGAGATGTGCGAACAATGATAAAACGGCGGAGGAGTGTGAGTTGTGGTAGCGGAAGGCGGCGGAGGGGATGAAAATGGAGGAGTAGAAGGTCGAGATGGATCTGAGATTAAGAGGCAGATACGGCGGACAAGACGGATGCAAGGAATGAGGCCGACCACGGTTGGGACTTCGGAGTAACTGAGAACTGAGAAGAAAGTTTTTTTTTTAAAGTTTTTTTTTATTTAATTTTTCAATTTTATTTTTTTATTTAATATGGATAGTTATATAATTTTCTAATTAATAAATTTTTTAGTTAATTTATTTTGTGGTACAAAGATGTTATTATAATACAAATAGCAATACCCTTAAGAAAAATCATTTAATATGTATTGAAAGACATAATTTATACACTATTGTCCTATATTGCCCTTATTTTTTAATCCAATCATTTCCTTCATACTTGATAAATCAAATCTCTTTCAATAATAAATATGATTATATTTGCAACAGAATGTTCTAATACAATCTCAATTAAGAAATATGACTATAATGTTCTAATACAATCTCAATTAATAAATATGATTATAATTTTGGGACATCACAAAAAACAATAATTTGCTATAATAATTTGGGGCATCCCAAAAAAGAATAATGAGCTACAATTAAGGGAGAAGAAAGTATAATGATGGACGCTTGCTTTATATTTTTTTCTAATTTTTGTTCTTCAATAAAATACACACACACACACACACACACACATCTAAGACTGCATTTTCTTCTTCAATAAAATTAGGGTTGTAGTAAATGAATTGAATTGAGTCGAACACTTTGGTGCTTGAACTCACCTCGTTAAGGAATATTCAAGTTGAATTCAACTCAAGCTTGATTCGAGGTTTTTTCTTCTTATTCAAGCTCGGCTCAATAAATATTTGTCATGTTCAAATTCAGCTTGAGCTAGACTCGTGAAATACTCAAAAATTTACTAATTGAGCCTGAGCTTGAATACTCGAAAAAAAGCTCGCTTAATTTACATATTCGAGCTCGAAAAACAACTTATTTATTTTATTCTTTTGGAATATTTATAATATTAATGATTATGTTCATGAGCATGTTCAATTAAGCTCGAGCTCGAACATGTTCATGAGCTGGTCGAGGGGAATACTACTCTGTTCAAACTTGACTCGATAATTTTATCGAGCTCGATTTGAGGTTTGAGCTCAACTTGTTTAAAAAACGAACGAATTTCGAACAACCGATTATGTTCATTTACAACCTTAAATAAAATATATATTTGCGCTAAAACATCATCCAAAAATGTTCTTAGAGCAATTTTGTTATTCTTAATGGGTGATTGTAGATACACCATATTTTTTCCTTTTCACACCACTAAAAAAATAATTCAAAAATAATTATTTATAAAATTACTTAAATATCTACATTAAATTGAAGTAATTAAAAAAGAAAAGCAAAGGTCTTTTTCTTCACCTCTCCACCGCCGGCCACCTTGCCTCTTTGATTTCTAACAGTCAAATGTGCACCGACCACCACCACCTCTGGCGACCCTCTCCTCTCCACCTCCTCTCACGCCCACTGAAAAAATTACAGATTCCAAACTAGGAATTCAAGGTTCAAAAATTCCAAAATTCAAAATCAAAATAGTTTGAATCCATTCACATAGGCTCAAAAATTATTTTTTGAATGAACTAGGCATGGTTAAAAAAAAATCAATTTTAAACATGAATCAATTCATTCGAGAAATCCAGGTCGAACATGCCAACTTTTTCATTTTTACTCACAACTTTGTCATTATCGATCCATGCTGCCATTAGAATTGCTATGTTGGGGGCAATGGGATGGGAGGAGTGGTGGGGAATTGGAGGCAGTGTTGTGCGGCGGCAATCGGAGAGAGAGGATAGAAGATGGCGAGTAAGATGAAGAAGACACCACTTCCTCATTTTTTTTTTCTTTGAAAAATCTTTTTAGTGAATAACTAAAAGTTTATTTTTTAAATAGAAGGGTTAAAAAAAATTAGTGGGGTGTGCAAAGAAAAAATGATAAAAAAATGTAAAAATTTTGTGGTGTGTAATGGATAAACGATGTGTGAAGTAAAAGTGATAGTATATTTAGAAACGACCATTCTTAATTTTATAAGGCACACTCGTGTGAGACCGTCTAACGGATCTCTTAGGTTAGACGGATCTCTACCCGACTCGACCATATATATATATATATATTAAAAAAAATTATCGGGTTATCTCTATCTCTCAGTTGCCCTAATCAGATCAAAAAACGATGATAGCTTTCTCTCTCCCTCTCTCTCATCCACTACGCCATCAACTCCAGCGTCACCTTTCTCGACACCTCCAACATATATGGTCCCTACATCAACGAAATCCTAATCGGAAAGGTGCGCGGTTTCAGCTACTCTTTTCTTTGGTCAAATTTGCTGGATTTTTTTATCTTTTTATGTTCTATTTTGGTTGTATTTTGTGACACATATCTGTGTAACTTTATTCAAAATTTTAGAGGTATTGTTGTATTTTGCTGTGATGCACATGACAATATATCTAATAATCAGAGTTTGATCTCAGATTTTTTATGTTTCAATTCGATAATGTTGGTTCCAGAGAAAATAAGTTGATGTACTTATATATATGGTCAAGCTGTTTAATGTGAAATATTAGTGAAAATTTGATAGCTTTTGTTGAGAGAATTTTTCTAGGGTTCTTTTTTCCAGTTCGAACAGGGCCTTTTTTTATTGTGATATAAGTTTGTCCCCCCTTCTTTTCCATGAATTTTAGTGTGTGTATGGAGATTTGTGTTGTTTTAAGTAATTCTTAGATCTATTTCTGAGTTTTGTTTGTAGTCGATCTGTTGTCACAGATGCGTTGGAGGATGTCATTGTTGGTCTTGCAAGGTGGAAGATCGAGATCTTGTTGAAAATTTTTAATGATACTTTTATTTGTAATTAGTGTTACTTTCTTTTGTAATTAGTGATACTTTATTTTGTAATCAATGATATTTTTCTCTATGATAATGAAATAATTTTTTTTACTCAAGAATGAATTTTTATTGTATTCATAGATCCGATTCTCAGAGATTATGTTTAAACTGATATTTTTCTTTCTAATTAGTGATACTTTCTTTTGTAATTAGTGATACTTTTTTCTATAGTAATGAGACTCCACTTCATAGGTAATGATACTTCACCCCATAAATAATGATACATCTTTATTAATGATACGTCACCTCATAAATAATGATACTTGAGTTAATGATACTCCACTCATAGTTAATGATATTTATCTATTCTTGATTCAATAATTAATGTTTAATCATCAAAAATATCATATTATACTCCACTTCTAAGTTAATGATATTTCATCTCATAATTAATTATATTTCACAGACGGTAGTTAATGATGCCCACCAGATATATATCTAATGATACTTCACTTAATAGTTAATAATATTTCGTCAAATTTATATCTAATGATACTTCGCTTCATAGTTAATGATACTTCACTTCACAGTTAGTGATACTTCACACATAGTGATACTTTATTTTATACCTAATGATACTCCAGTAGCCGCACGTGTAAGACACGCGCCTGCGCGCGAAAATGGGTTTTGGGGTGGGTTTTGGGCGGGTTTGAATTTTCTTTGATCCGTCTAACGTAAGCGACCCGTTAGACGGTCTCATACAAGTTTTTGTCTAATTTTATACATCAATTTTACAGCAAATGTTAATTTGATACATAATAAGTTGATGTATTTTAACATTTTATGAAAATAATAGATAGACCCTTTAAAAACTGTTTATTTTCAATAGTTGAAAATTTGGCTATGGCAAAACTACATTAATTTAGCTTACTGCATCTATTTTCTTCATTTTATATGTAAGATCATTCACACGCACATAGAGATTAGATTTACACGTACTATCTAATAAGATCGTGATAATTTGTTAGGTATTGATACAGGGATATGCTCATTCACGCACATTAAACCAGTGATGTGGTTTCAAAAATAATATATTATCCACAAAATTATTACTCCACATTGGAAAAGTTTACAATTACTACCATAATCCACAATCTAATCGGATTAAATGCACTTTTCTAAACAATCTCAAACAATATTATCCACGAAATTCATTCATTAATTAGTCATTCAATCAAAATCTTCACAACTACTTTTTCAATAAATATATTTTCACAAAAATAGAAAATCAAGCAGCCCAAATTATTGAAACCAACAAAAGGGTTTTTGGTTAAGCATGAATCAGATCACCACAAAGCATTATTAATAAATTCCCACTGCCACCCCACAATTTTTGACTAAATGCAAAACACACCCCTAAAAAACAATTCGATCATTGTCCAAGAACATAGACCGCTACGTCAACATCATCTGATTTAAGTCTTGTTTGAGTTTGACACCCATGCCATGTTTTTTCCTTCCCAACTGCAAACTATACGTACATCATCGTATATCTATACAATTTGTGATGCCTGATGACGTGTCCCAACGAGACGGCGCCACCTCACTTCCTCTTTTTTTTTTCCTCATACCCCGTACTATAAATCATCAAACAGAGTGAATGTGATACTGCGTTGTGATCTCTAGTGGTGTGCAAGAAGGGCATTAGAAGAGAGAGAATCCCACCAATTCTTGATTCTTCAGAATCTTTGGAATTACTCTCTCTCTCTAAGTCTTGTTACTATTACTTTTTGGACACATGCATACACAGAATTACCAGCATTTCAGTGGGATTTCTTATCCAGAGGTGTAAATGCGATTAACCTATATCGGATTTTGTATATCGGAAGTAAAATTAATTGATGAGCACACTTGTGATTTCTGTATCAATAAATAGTGAAGTTTCAATCTTTTTAAGAAAATATAGAGTTGATATCCGTAATCTTTGTTTAAGCTTTCTGTAATTTTGGCTGTTTAAAAACACTCCCTCCCTCTCCATCCCTTCACCCTCTCTCTCTCTCTCTCTCTCTCTCTCTCTCTCTCCAATGGCTCTGAGCACACTTTCCATTTCTGGGAGTTTGAGCAAGGGAGTGGGCGCAGATGCTCAAAGGTTATGCTCTGAGTGGCTGCATGAGGTGGATCTACAGTGCCACTTTTCTTACAAAGATAACAAGGTTTGAAATCTGCTCATCTTCTTCTCATGATTTTAAGCAACAATCTGTTTATTACTTTTTCATATTTGGTGGTCTAGATCGTTTGAATTGTTAGGAACACATGTATAATAGCTCTGTAACTTTGTTTATCTTATGTTGTATTTCTGTGCATCCCCTAACATTTGTAAGAAATTTTCCAATTTTATTAGGTCTCGTGTTTGGTTAAGAACGCATGGTGTGACTTTGTTTTATCATGTGTTGTATCTTTGTGCACACTACGATTAACATTTGTCTCCAGCTGCTGTTCAAGATTGTAATAGTTGATTGATATGTGTGTGTGTTTGTGGTGTTGAAGTTGAAGGCAAAGAGAAGGTTAAGTGGGATTTGTGCATCATCTCCAGAAAGAGGGGAGTATTTCTCAGAGAAGCCTCCAACTCCTCTTTTGGACACTGTCAATTATCCGATTCACATGAAAAATCTCTCAGTAAAGGTAGAAAAAGGCTCTATATTCTTACCAAATCTTGTTTTTTGTTTTGTTTTGGAAACGGTCTCTTGCACGGTATACTCAACTTGTTTTATGCAGGAACTGCAACAACTTGCGGATGAACTGAGAGCCGATCTTATTTTCAATGTATCTAAGACAGGGGGTCATCTTGGCTCTGGCCTCGGTGTTGTTGAGCTCACTGTGGCCCTTCATTATGTTTTTAATGCTCCTCAAGATCGAATACTTTGGGATGTTGGCCACCAGGTGGTGTTTCTTTTCCATGAAACCATGGCATACGAGAGAGATTGTGCATGCTTTCTGAGGATTGTCATACTAATTCTTTCTTGTGATTTTCTGTGCTGCAGTCTTATCCTCACAAAATCCTAACTGGAAGAAGACACAGAATGCCAACTTTGAGACAGACAGAAGGTCTTTCTGGTTTTACGAAGCGGGATGAGAGTGTGTACGACTGCTTTGGTGCTGGTCATAGTTCTACTACAATCTCTGCAGGATTAGGTACAATTTTATTATTTCTCAATATATTTCTGAGGTGCTCTGTGGATTTGGGAAAACATTTATTTCATCTCCTCCTCAAAAACACAAATATGGTGGTGAAATTGCTACGTGCATTGATTTCAGTACTTGAAATAATGATTTGTAATGTTATATGAGACCGAAAAGGAAAGTTGAAGCATACCATGCTTTGCTCCTAGAACTAGTTCTAGGAGATGATTTGGGAAATCTTTTTTTTTTTTGTTACCTCCTTAAGAACACGAAAAATGTGGTGGTGGTAAAAGTGCTACGAGCATTTATTTGAAATGAATGTTGGTACTTTGAAACAATGCTTTGTGATATTCCCTGAAACCAAAAAAGGAAAGTTGAAACATATACCTTGCTTTACTACTGAGGAGACGGAATTGTGGTGTATGTATGCCTTCAGATCAAGAAGTTGTTTTGATCATTTGATTGTAATTATATCGAAAAGCCTGGAGTTCATTCCTCTTCTTGGTTCTTGATCCTTAAATTTATTGTCCGAACAGGGATGGCTGTAGGAAGGGATCTAAAAGGAAGAAAAAATCATGTAGTTGCTGTGATAGGTGATGGTGCCATGACAGCAGGTCAGGCATATGAAGCAATGAACAATGCCGGCTATCTGGACTCTGATATGATTGTAATTCTTAATGACAACAAACAAGTTTCTTTACCGACTGCAAATTTAGACGGGCCTATTCCTCCTGTTGGAGCACTGAGCAGTGCTTTGAGCAGGTTACAGTCCAATCGGCCACTCAGAGAACTGAGAGAAGTTGCCAAGGTCTGAAACTGAAACTGAAAATATATATATATATTAACTTCTCATGAATACTCCATTTATTATTTCTTTGAAATTGTTTTAGGGAGTTACTAAGCAGATCGGAGGGACTATGCACGAGCTTGCAGCAAAAGTGGATGAATACACCTGTGGGCTCATCAGTGGCTCTGGCTCTACATTGTTTGAAGAGCTTGGACTTTACTACATTGGACCAGTTGATGGTCACAACATTGATGATCTGACATCAATTCTTAAAGAAGTCAAGAATACCAAGATTACAGGTCCAGTGCTAATCCATGTTGTTACTGAGAAAGGCAGGGGGTATCCATACGCAGAAAAATCTGCAGACAAGTATCACGGTACGTTCTCAGACAACAAATTGTTGGAACGAATGGTTAGTCTCAGAAAATCTTTGAAAAACAGCAGTCAGATTGAGTGATAAATTTCTGCTGATGTTTTTTGACTCGAGTATTTGTTTCTCTCATGGAGTTGATTCTGTAGTTAAAACAGAAGATTTGGATTTGATAGCTTGCTATTTGCAGGTGTCAACAAATTTGAGCCGGCAACAGGGAAGCAGTTTAAACCTAGTGCTCCTACAAAGTCTTACACAACATACTTTGCAGATGCTTTGATTGCAGAAGCCGAAGCAGACAAGGATATTGTAGCCATCCACGCTGCAATGGGAGGCGGGACGGGCTTGAACCTCTTCAATCACAGATTTCCAACGAGATGCTTTGATGTTGGGATAGCAGAGCAGCACGCTGTAACTTTTGCTGCAGGTTTGGCATGTGAAGGCATCAAACCATTCTGTACAATCTACTCGACTTTCTTGCAAAGGGCTTATGATCAGGCAAGACAATGCCTTTTTATTCACCTCCGTAAATAGTATCTTTACAATTCTTGAGCTGACAGAGCCCCTCTGGCCCTAAATCTAGGTAGTGCATGACGTTGATCTGCAGAAGCTGCCTGTAAGGTTTGCAATGGATAGAGCAGGCTTAGTCGGAGCAGATGGTCCTACACATTGTGGGGCTTTTGATGTTACTTTTATGGCATGCCTGCCCAACATGGTGGTCATGGCTCCTTCAGATGAGGCTGAACTATTTCACATGGTCGCGACTGCTGCTGCAATAGACGACAGACCAAGCTGCTTCCGCTATCCAAGAGGCAACGGGGCAGGCGTGGAGCTGCCACCAGGAAACAAAGGTGTTCCCCTTGAGGTATTGTTCTCTCAACCCTAAACACGAAAAACCGGCCTAGTTGAGCAAGAACTAACTCAACCTTGCTGTATTCCCTCAGGTTGGTAAGGGCCGGATCTTGATTGAAGGTGAGAGAGTCGCTCTCGTGGGCTACGGAGCAGCTGTGCAGAGCTGTTTAGCTGCAGCTGCACTCGTAGAGCCACATGGCCTACGGTTGACAGTTGCAGACGCTCGTTTCTGCAAGCCACTCGATCAAGCTCTTATCCGAAGCCTGGCTAGAACACACGAGGTCTTGATCACTGTGGAAGAAGGAGCAATTGGTGGCTTCGGATCACACATTGCTCAGTTCATGTCTGCGGATGGACTTCTTGATGGAAAGCTGAAGGTAATTAGGAGTTCTAAATTCTTGATATGATTTTTATCTGCACAATTTAGCTTCACATTCAAATGCAGGCAAAACTATATGTATGATGAGTGACTTGATGACTAAATTAAATTTGTTTTCTGATGAAACCAACCTGTGCAGTTGAGGCCACTGCTTCTTCCCGATCGATACATCGACCACGGATCCCCGGCCGATCAGCTGACGCAGGCAGGGCTGACTCCGTCGCACATAGCGGTGGCCGTCTTCAACACACTCGAGAGTTGGAAAGCTAGAGAAGCTCTGGAGATCATGTCCATAAACCAGAACTATATCAAGTGACATTTTCTTTGTGTGATTTTTTTTTTTGTGGTGCATATTTTTACCATTTTGTAAAGGTAAAATTGAGTCGAATATTATTAAGCCAAGGTTTGCACAACCGGCTTGTAGGTGGAGTGATATCACCGTGTAACCTACATCCACAGATAAATATAGAATTTAAAACATAAGAGTTTGATTATTTGGTGTAGAGCAACATAATAAATAAAATTGAATATGTGGTTTTCATTTGGTGTAGAATCCAGGGTTTTCATTTCATGAACGACAAAAGGAAATTCCTCATTAGACAATCATCAACATGCTGCTGCATTGCTTGGAAAATGGAAATACAAATACAATAAAATAAAATGAAATAATATTTATCGTCATTCATCGTCTGACATGACATGAAACATTGAACACCATAAATCTAATAAAAGCGTGGTTTCCATATTTTATCTCTGTTTTTAATGGGCCCGATTTTGTTATCCATAAATGGGCTGACCCGATTTCGAAGAGCCGACCCATTAATCTTTTTTGTTTTTGACTTTTCTAACAGTAACACGAGCTCTCTCTCTCTCTCTCTCTCTCTCCCCGCCACGATAAACCCTATAATTTCCCCCCCAAAACCCCCGCGAATCACAATTGGATTTATTGTTGTTCTTGGATTTGAGAAATTTTGGACGTATCTGCAATTTTCTCGCTAATGCCGCGGTACGCATTCATTCATCTTCTTCTGTGTGCGGTTCAGTCTTTATGTAGCTTTTTGGAGAATTGGTCGCGTTTGCTCAATAATATCTTTCTGTTTTTATTGCAGATACTACTGTGATTATTGCGACACTTACTTGACTCATGATTCTGTGAGTTTTTCCTAAAACTCTCTCTCTCTCTCTCTCTCTCTCTCTCTCTCTGTTTAATTTTGATGTCAGTTAAATTTTATTTTAGGTATGCTAATGACTAAGCCATGATTGAATAAATAATTAGAGAATGAAAGTAAACATTAAAAAAAAACATTATCTTGCTCTGATTAGATCGTAATTGTGTTATAGATATCTTTTCAAAGATTTGATCCTATCTCTGATCAACTTCATTGCAAAAATTGTTCTTTTAAGTGAAGATAGAGATTCTTATGATTTGTATGCAAGTTCTATATTGACTTTATGTTGCACTCATTGTATGTCCCAAATTGGCAATGTATTTAGTAGAAGAAATCTTATTTCTCTTTGATTTAAATTTTCGGATGTTCTAGCCTGATTGGTTGTCTGCATTATGCTGTCTTTGTTGGTAATAATCAGTTTTCCAAGTTCTCTTTATTTTTTCAGCCTTCGGTCAGAAAGCAGCATAATGCTGGCTACAAACATAAGGTATACCTCTCGATGATGAAGTAGTAGAGTAGTGATTTTAAAACCATCTTGATGTTTGTTTATTTTAAGTTTCTCTGGCAATTAATATATGTGGGTGTCCAGGCGAACATAAGATCTTACTACCAAAAGTTTGAGGAACAACAAACACAGATTTTGATCGATCAGAAGATCAAGGATCATCTTGGGCAGACAGTAGTATACCAACAGATTGGTGCAGCTTACAACCAACATCTTGCTGCTTTCCCGGGAGCAAGGCCACGCCTACCTGTCATGCCGCCCCCTATGTTGCCTATTCCAGGAGCAGTACCCCATCACTTGGTCCCTGGTATAAGGCCTCCGATGTTGCCTGTACCTATTTCTGCTCCTGGTAAATCAATCACGCATGCTATTTATCTCTCTGTTTCATATTATTATTATGTGATGAGATAATTGCCAAGTGAAATTCCGGTAGTCTGTTTTTGGCATGATACTCATTAGAACCATGTTGGCTTTGGTAGATAATGAGATATCTCTTTGGTCTGGTTTATCGGATTCCAGATAAAGTCAGTCTAAGCTTTTGTTGATTCCTTGCTGTCCTATTTCATAGGGGAATTTAAAAAAAAGGAATTTTCAATAATCTGATGGATAGGACTTGATAAACTAATTCTGGATAATACACAATTTAACGTTGTGGTTGGTTGTTGCTACTAGGTTATGCAAATGCTCCAATGATGTCAATGCAGCCTCCACCTTCTTCTGCTTTGCCCCCACAAACGAGTGGGGCTCCAGCTCCACCAAATACGAGTACCCCATTGCCAATTCCAGGAGGCGGCGGCCAAACCCCCAGCTCTAGTGGTGTGCTACCTGTTGATACTCAAATGTACAATTTTAATCCCATTGCTACTGCAAATGCCAGTGGCTATTCTTATCCACAATCCTCTCAGACGAGTCATTAGTTTACAAGCCATGGTATGCCCACTGATTGTCTCAACATTTCTAAGTGTCATATTTACGTCTTGCATAAAAATAAATTATGTTGTTTCTTCCTGATTCTAAAAATAGAGGCAGATAGTGTTTTCTTGAGATAGAAAACAAACCTTGGCTTTGAGCCTTGTCAGAATCCGCGTCTCGGGTCACCCCTTGCTGGCTACAAACATGAAATCAACAGAATTTCCACCAAAGAATTAATCAAAGATATAATTTGTATATCTTTATCATTGTGGAAAATAATCTCAATGCAAATGTTCTGTGTGGTGTAACGGGATTGGCCGGTTTTCGTTTTCTCGCAGGCTAGAGTAGTCAAGAACGTGCAGATTTGAACCATGAGCAGAATGTTGCATTTGAAGCATCCGGTGAGATATTTGAATACATTTTGCGCTGAGAATTGTTGCTGCACATGCTTGACTATGGAAACTGCTTGTTAAAGCATTAGATGTGAGTTGATAATGGATTTTCTCGTCATTTTGTGAATTTAACTCTTACATGAGTTAATTGGCTCTTGATAAGCGATCTTTGTTGTATCAAATTTCATTATAACATTTTCTCTTCTTTTCCTTTTACTTTGCTTTTTTTTTTGTCTGCCTTTTTTTCATATTCAGCAGCACTGATTTGTTTGTAATATGTTGTACGCATTGAGTATACATTGGTAATTGGTAAATCCCTAATCTTGTACTAATGTGGGAATCATTGAAATCAAGAAGGAATATAATTCGAAATAGAAAATTTAATTTGCATATATTTGGAAAGAATATATTTTTCATATATCTTTATTTTGATGTATTTATTTATTTTGTAAGATGATTACAACAAAAAATCTCCAGTCATCATATAAATTTAAGAGTAACCATACTTTAATATCTCATATTATCGCTGAAATTATGATTATATCACATGATTCTAATGACATTTTAATATTCAAACTATTAAAAAATTATTCAAAACTGTCATCAAAATGTTTCTTCCGACACCTAAAAAATGACAGACAAATTCTTTTGCTAGTGGATGTAGACTCCGTTAGATACTAATTATCCATATCACAAGGAAAAATAGTTCCGGTGATGATTTTGACTAATTTTTCAATAGTTCGATCTATTAAAAAAATCATTCAAATAGATGAAATATTTTTGCATTTTCGGCAAATAGTATGGACTATGGAATATTAAAGCTTATTTACCCTCAAAATCAATAAACGCGAAAAATTAAAAACATGAAGACAATGGCTTTGATCAAAGTAAGCAGGCAATATCAACAGGGGCTGCTTTCCATTAGAAAACTAAATCCACATATAAATAGATATATGTAGAACTGTAACACGAACTGTAAGACTACATAATTTACATTGCAGCAAGCAGAGAACAACGTGCAGGAAGCAGACTGATTTTCGAGGAAGAAGGCACCTCATTTCGCTACGGCAAGAAACTTGTTTTTCTTCTTCAACCACATTGTGGATCTAGTCCTTTTGACATGATCAGCGAAAAGGTGATGCCTGTCGACAAAGAACAAGCTTCAACATATAAGAATGCAATCCTGCCGTTCATCTTGATCACGTTATCATTGGTAGGGGGTGGATGGGGTATTGAAAACGCACAAAATCTTTATTGAAAGACAACTGCAACTAAACAGAGGAATAGGGGCATACCTTTCATATTCTAGCTTTTGTTTAACTATACCATTCAACAGCAGCTCTGAGCTGTAGATAGCACCACCTGCAATGATCATCTGGTGAGAAGCTTGCTGTTTAATTTAGGGTGGGAGTTGTAGTTTGAGGGAGGAATTTCTTACCTTTCTCAAGAAAAGGAACACAAGCCTCGTAATCATCTTCACAAGATAGAATCAGAAGATCATCTGGAAGTTTATCCTTAAAAGCAGATCTGCCAAGCCTCTCAACCGGCTGATAAGCAATTCAACAAGAATCAGTATTTTCATATTCGAACTGTTTTGTTGGAAAACACGGCAAAATCTAGCACAGCTCATTCAGGATGTATCAAAAGAAAAGGATTGCAGATTTAACAGTTTAGAGATATATAGATAGCACATCAACACAGCATCAAACCTGAGCCTCAAATATTCATCGTAGTCGTGTAATAGAGTAAATATTGACAGCAGAAAGGATCAAGAATTAAGATGACATCAGAAATCAATTATCTAACAAAAGCTTTACTATCCAAAATGTGATACAACCCTCAAGGAGCTCTCTCCACAAGTCAACAAGCATATGAGTATAAGTACCATGACATTTTTAAGGAACATGAGTACCATGATTAATTGTTCATTAAAAAGAGAGTCTTAGATCACTCAGTAGTCAGTACTGCACTTGTACGAACTGGCTCTTCGACTCATAATGCCTAGTCATATCTTGAAATAGTCCAAAAAAGAAACAGAAAAATAACAGGCCTAACATTTAAGCTTTCAACTAAAAGGTTTAACAGACCTATAACAGAAAAAAAGGAAAAAAAGGAAAAAGAAAGAGTTAAACAAGATAAACAGGATGAATTGGTAAGTAACATAAATAAGGGAAGGGGCAATATCTTACCGAACCATGAACTGCCTTGATCAAGTTGGCTAAGATATCTTTACCAGGCTTCGTATTTGGGGTGACAAAGACCTTTTGTCCCTGCATTAGGATTGTGAGAAAAACTGTAAATTTACATAGCCTCATTATAGTAAAAATCAGCCATTTACCTGTAAAAGTGGATGTTGACACGCCCTTGCCAGAGAAACTGGCAAACAGAAGCCAAACTCCTTTTCCTTTTTTGCATCTCTAAGTATGTAATTTTTCTCATCAATAAGGCAACTAGCTTGTCCACAACTTTCAATCCACAAGCGCGTGACCACTGGTTTCCCAAAAGCAATTGCTTCTAGCATATTCCTTGTGCGGACAAACTCATCCGCTACAAAATGCGTGGCATCTAACATAGAGGATGCAACTGCACCCCCCAGCCGAGCCAATATCTGTAAAAAAAATGAAAATATATATAGCTAAATAACTTACTACTTGACAAGTTGACATATTAAGTTGCGCTTGCGCATATGAGATAGTCAGAAAGAAAAGGAGAATACCTTTTTCTGCTGCTTGAGAACATCCACATCCAGGTGCTGGCTAAACAGGACTCTAATAGCTGTGATATCCTTCCTCTTCCTCGACTCTCTCATTCCACAGTTTGGTCCCGGTGAACCAGTATGCAGATTATCAATTTCTCTCATGAGGGAGAATGCAGACAGGTTCTTTCTGCAAGACTGTTTGAGATATTCATCCCCCATACAGATAGGAGATACATTATCTCCCAGTGTTGTACGAGTTGCAGGTGTAGCACAAGTTGAAGATGAAGTTCTGCATCTTGGTGTCACTTCTCGCCTACCATTTCTTTCTGCACCTTCAGCGGATGCCTCATCATAACTTTTGCCATCACCTTGCTTAGATGTGCTGGTGTCAACAGCATTATCTAAATGTGATTTCTCATTAAGGCGACCAGAGTTGCATAGAGCAGCATCATTCCTTGAATTTCTAGCATCCACAGTTTTCCTGGAGATTATTTTTCTGCTTTTTGAATCTAAGCAAAGTGATGGGTGATTTGAATGATCTTTGTCTGTATTTATAGGAATACTTGCAGCAACCTCACTTGATGTTCTTAACCTTTCACTATGTAAAATGTCAACTAATGTTTCTTGTCCGGACCTTTTTCCTTGTAGATTACCTACAACCTTATTATCAGAAGTACTAGGTATACCAACACGAGTTTTATTTGATTGATTTAACCGAGTTAATCCAACCTTTTTAACTTCCTCTATGGTCATAGTAACAGCATTTTTATGTCTTGCAGCTGTCCTTTTCCTACATGCATGGGCACTCACTGGATCATTTATCGCATCTGTAGCATTAACCGAACTAGCAGCCACTTTTGAATAATTTAGCTTTGTGGATTTCTGAGTTCGGTGAGCCACAGGTACAGAGAAATCAAGTTGATCCTTCATGTAACACTTCTCTGACCTTTGACCAGCCAATTCGGTTCCATGATATGTAGAAACATTTACACCTGATAGCCTCCTTTGTTCTGCCTCCCCTAGCACCCTAGCATGTGTCTTCTTTGTTATTTGGCACTGATTTGGTGAAAGAGAGGACCCACTACCGTTTCTGGTGCTGATCCTCTTTGTTCGTTTGGCTTGTCTAGTAACAACTCCAACACTAGTAGAATATGGTAAGTGTTCTTCTGAATGAGCAGTTCTATTTCTTAATTTATTTTGTTTAGCAGCTTTTCCCATGCTGTAAACATCTTTATCGCCACTGTTATTGCTGTCAGCCAAGTGCACTTCAAAACACAAATCTCCCATAGCTTCGACAGCCATTTGAGTATCAGGACCTATATTTCTGATGTCTGGAATGTCCTTGTCGGCGCCATTATCTGAAAACTCAGGCCCGGACACCTCATGTAACTGTTCATCCAAATTCTTCATAAGATTCTTCTGCAGTACCTCTTCTCCTGAATGAAGTGGTTTTCGTTTTGATCGCAGTTTATGCAACCCTGAATCTGAGTACAATAAATTCCCTAATTTCTTAGTGCACTGTTTCTCCTTATCTACACTATCTCTTACAGACTTGGATTTCCGAGGTTCAGTGAGGCATCTCTGCTTTGGACATCTATTGTCAAAGAAAAAATCTTTTTTCTTCAGGAAAAATTCTCCACCACCATCATCTTCACGAGCATCATCCCAATCATAAATTTCACATTCTCCAACTGTATGTTGGAGAGTAGACCTCTTGGCCAAATCTCGAGCACCTTTTGCAGCAGAGATAACTTTTGGTGTTTTCACATTTTGAACTCTCTTGCCAACGCCTTCATCATATTCCATGAAACTAAGATCAAGAAACTTGTCAACAACCTCAAGGGCACGTGCTTGTGACAGCTCCCCTGGTTCCTGAGAATTAGCATAGCTTAACCCCGCCAAGCTGCTCTCAGAAGCAAGCAGTTCACGCATATCAAGATTATCGTCTGTCTGATTGATTTCAGTTTCTGACTTGCCAACTTCAGTATCTTGATCTTCTCCAAAAAGTTTCCGCACAGTTGTACTACCAATCTTGTATTTGTTTGAATTTCTCGCACTTTCATCATTGCAGCCATTCTCAAGAAACTCTTGATCACTTTTCTTGCCAGACTTCGACACATGTCCAACAAGAGATGAATTATCTAGTTCGGATGATTGTTGTTCCAGAGAAGATTTATCACTACCAGTAGTACACAGATCACAACTAGTACCTCGGGTAGACAAATCACGACTAGTACCTCGGGCAAGGGCTGCCAAACCAGAAGCCCTAATTGATGCAGCACGTAGTGAGGTAAATCCTCTCCAAGGTGATTCTGAATCCACACATTATACAGCCAGACCAACAAAAGGAACAGCTACATGTCAGCAAATAAATATATTTTTCTGAATGAAGCAATCTTAAAGCCAAACAAGGATAAAACAGAATGAACCATACAATGCCAACTGACAATCATTCTAATATGAGAACATATTACACAGTGGGCCCACAACGATGCAATGAAAACAAGTAAATGACAAGAATCAAGCACCAATGCGGAAATCCCCTCCCCGTAAAATCTAAAGGATAAACATATGAAAATGCAAAAGCAAAATTGGCACAAAAATTAGTCAAGAACACTATGAGAATCTCAAAAAGTTTTTGCACAGTTAGCAAACACTCTTCTAAATGATCTCCAGGAAGAATCAGATGAACAAGTTAATTCTCAAATAACGAGATAGGTAGGATATCATATGTCAAAATGGTGTCCAAACAATACTAGAATCATAAGGATAAAAAGGCAGAATTAGAAAGATTAACTCATCACAAAAAGATAGTTTGACATCATTCAAATATTCACCTTCCTTGGGACGTTCTTTGTCCACTTTGTTCTCCGATCCAGCTGAGACACTGCCATCAATTTTGGAAAAGTCATCCCCTGATGATCTTGGGGTCTCACATGTGGCATCAAGTTTATTTGTTCGTCCACATTCAGTAACATCACCAATTTCGGCATTAAACTCATCCAAGACTTGAGTTTCACCATCAAGATCTGCCACTTGGGTTTCCTCATAAAGGTCCACCATTTGGGTTTCCCCAGCAAGATCCACCATTTGAGTTTCCCCAGCAAGATCCACTATTTGGGTTTCCTCAGCTAGATCCACCATTTCAGTTTCCCCATCAAGATCCACTGCTTCGGTTTCCCCAGCAAGATTCACCATTTGAGTTTCAAAAGCGTCTTCAAATATATAAGTATCATCAAAAGGCATCATATTCAAGATGTTAAAGAAACCATCAGCTTCGTCTCCTTCTAAAGTACCACCTGCCACAGAAACAAGAAGGCTACTACTACTCATTATGGAAATTCAACCCATAAAAGCTTCCCTAACTGCAGCAAGTTTTTTTTTTTCTTTAATAAAAATTTATTAGCACACAAAAATCACTACACATTTTAAGCAAACATTCAATGTAGAGTTTTGTTGTTTGGCTTGAAGACAAAGTTTATGCCAACAGCGAGCCCTCTGAAATTTGAAGTGAACCGTTAATAAAACTGTTTTTTATCAATGAAATAATTCATTCAATAAACTATAGAAGCTAAATAATCAGCAGATTTCACACTCATCACAAACTCGGTACATAAACCATAAACCTTCAACCACTTAATCAATGCTCTTCTATTCATGAAAATTTTGTATATGCATATAAGTATATAATGCCAATCCACTCATAATTGACTAACTAAATAATTTTGTCCCGCAAATTAAACTGCATACTCCTAAATACTCGAAAAACATAAATCTTGTCATAAAACCCTAATCAGTAAATAGAATAAACTAAAATAAAATGTCCAGTTATTGAAAATTAGAATCTATTTAAAAAAAAATAAAAATTTCATGTAATAGTGTAACATAAAATTGCAAGCCTAATTACAGATTGAACCAGAACCTGAACCCCAAAAAAAGGATACCTGGAGAAAATTGACAGTCAATTTGCTGATTTGCGGCGTCGCGTGAATCCACATTCGATTTTTTCTGGTTAGAATTACCATGGCGGCGCCTTTCATCGCCTTCTGCAGTTCCCATATCAGTTCATCTGCGAATTCGTTACCGAAGGTTATGATATAAATAAAACTAAACAAAATCATCATAATGGAAAATCCAAAATAACATAAATGGAATGGAATTAAACTTACAAAATACAACCCCAAAAGAAGAAATTAAGAACTCGGTGGAAAGAGAACTGCGAGGGATTGTGATCGTGGAACTAATTGAAGAATGACAGGCAATCACGTGAGTGGCGCACGTTAAGATTGGGGCAAAATGGGAATTGGAGGCAAAATTTACAATTTTGGAGGGAAAAACCCAACCCTAATTATCTATTAATGAGGAATCGATTCCGGTCGAGTTCTTTTAGCTCTTTTCAAAATATAAAATTTAAAATTTAAAAATAAAAATAAAAATTCAAAACTATGCATCGCATTTTGAATATAAATACTTGTGAGTGGTTCGATTTGGCAGAATTTTATCACTCTTTTTTAATCGGAAGTTAATAATATTAATTGTTCAAAAATATATTTATTAGTTAGTTTTATTGAGTTATTTTTACATAAATTAAGTTATATTTATAGTTTTATTAATTTTTTAAGGTTATTTTTTTATTAAGTTTCAATTTTTATTTTTTATTAAATCAAAAAGTACGAATGAAAGCCTCGGTTTATTTATTTTTGTATATAGATATAGAATAACTTCATTATTAATTATTACTAATTTTGCACCCATTCAATGCATTGTAATCATCGAACATAATTAAAATAATTATAGACAATCCATATAATAAGTTATTATTATAATATTTTTTAAATAGTTCAATTACCATATATGTTGTAAGACTTAGAAGATGACTGGTATGTCGGAATGAAATCAAGTGGGAATGAAATGAACTTAGTAATGAAATGGTGATGAGAATATAATGAAATGACTATTATCATTCCTTTGGCTGGTATCACAAGTAATACGATAGGAATGAAACTTACATTTTTGAATTGATTTTATTATAACAATATCTAATTAATAAATAAAATACACGAATTGACTTATTTAGTTCTAAATAACAAATTACTATTTTTTCAAAGATATTATTATATTTTAATAATATATTGTTGAATATTATGTGATTTTTTTTACTTTATTAACATTTGTGAAAAAAAAATTGAGTATACTTTAAATAAGTATTTCACTAATGATTACGGGTTTGCATATTTTATATAATCCTATAATAGGATTAATTACTATAAAATACACAAACTTTGACAAAATTTGCAAATTAGACACAAACTTTAAAATTTTACAATTAAAACACAAACTTACATTTTTTTGCAAAATAGACAAACTCAAAGCAAAATTTTAAAATCAATTGAATTTGAAAACCGCAAAGCCATAAAAATTGTTCACCTTTCGATTTAGATGGCATAATATTGGTTTTAATAAGTGAAAATGAATTATATGTCGCAAATTCTCATTTTTCCATTAGTCCGAAAAATTTGAGTTTGTCTATTTTGCAAAAAAATGTAAGTTTGTGTTTTAATTGTAAAATTTTAAAGTTTGCGTCTAATTTGCAAATCTTGTCAAAGTTTGTGTATTTTATAGTAATTAACCCTCCTATAATATCATTAGTACTTTTGTGAAATTTTAAAAAAATTATGAATTATTAATAAATTATTAATGATTTTTTAAGAAAAATTCATAAATTTATTTTTTTAATAAAATATTTTATAAGAATATGAGATTTCATTTGTCAATACAAAAAACAAAGTATAGTTTTGCAAAATAAAATTTATTTTGATAATCAGGAATGCATAATACCATGGGAGAGGGGAGTAATGGCTAATCATATATTCATGGTAATGTGATTCATTCGGGAATGATCATTCCCGATTGAAAAAATTATACCAGCCATAGGACTCAAAATGGGCATGAAAATGTGATTTCATTCACATTCCATTCCATCATACCAACCATACTCAATTAGTTGGATGCTATCTTGTATTATCTACTTCCATTATCAAAATTCTCATATAAATGTGAATTAAAAAATAATAATTAGGTACCACATTGTGATTAGCCACTTATTCAACCAAATAAGAAGAAAGAGGTTGCAGGTTGATCAAGCAATGATAACATGCATATTGGTTGGGTAGCTGGTAAACATATTTGTCTTCATCAACTTCAATATAGAATCATAGATTGATAATTTTATTTGTGGGAATATATGGAACTAGCCGGTCAAACTTTTAAAAGATTTATTTTAGCCAGTAATTTTAAATATATTTTATTTAGCTAGAATTACTAAATTACCCCTATATTTATATTTAACCTATTTCATTTCCCCCCACCATTCAACCGCGCCGATTCACATTTTACATTTTGAAATGTGATTTTGGAAAAAAATTTCTCTCTCTCTCTCTCTTTCTCTCTCTCTCTCTCTCTCTCTCTCTCTCTCTCTCTTCTACATCTCATCTTCTTCAACACTAATGGAATCTGTAACACTGAAAATTCAAGCGAAGATTTCTCCAGATTCAAGCCATCGACCTCCGAAAATTCGTGTGAAGATCTCTCTCTCCAGATTTCTCCACCAACGAGCCGTCGACTTTGAAAATTCAAGCGAAGAAATAGAAAATCATTCCCCAACATGTGTATGTTTCAGATCTAATTATTAATAATATTGTTAGATTGTTAGGTGTTGTTTTTTTTTTAAGTTTGATTTGGGAAAAAAATTGATTCGAAGAATATTGTTAGATTGTTAGATGTTGTTTGTTTTTTAAGTTTGAAGTTTATTTTCTACACATAATAGACATGCTTTGACAATAAAAGTACCACTAATATAGTTGATGTTTGAAAATCTGGAAAAAATGAAGTATTTCTGCAACTTTTGAAAAATCTGGAAAAATGATGTTCTTAACTGCGTGCGAGCCCTGCGCGCATGCTCGTGCGCGCACACCTTGTGCGCGCATGCTTGTGAGCGCAGTTAAGAAGAAAATCGCGCGCACCTGAGGCCAAATTATCAACAGTTGTTCTGCCGATGCACATAAATTATCAATCGATGTCATGCCGATAGTCTGCCGATATCTGCGCGCGCGTGCTTACTCTGTGCATGCGCGCGCATACTTTGTGCGCATATGCCTTATGCACGCATGCTTGTGGGCGCCCACAAGAAGAAATCACGCGCACCTGAGGCCAAATTATCAACAGTTATTCTGCCGATGCACAGAAATTATCAACCGATGTCATGCCGATAGTCTGTCGATGTCTGCGCGCTCACTTACTTTGTGCGTGCATGCCTTGTGCGCATGCTTGTGGGTGCAGTTAAGAAGAAAATCACGCACACTTGAGGCCAAATTATCAACAGTTGTTCTGCCGATGTATAAAAATTATCAACCGATGTCATGCCGATAGTCTGCCGATGTCTGTGTGCGCACATGCCTTGTGCGCACCGGGTTTTGCGTGCACTTAAGAACAATCCAGCGCGCAGTTAAGAACAAAATTATTTTTTTTTCTAAAAGTCGAACTTAAGTGCTCACTGCACTAGCTCGACATGGACGAAGTATGATGAGAACTATAGTCCAAGAAATGAAGATCAACGATGAAGATGAAGATTGACAATGAAGATGAAGATGAAAAGCAGATCTGAAGATAAAGATCGACGATGAAGATGAAGATCGATGATGAAGATGAAAAGCAAATCTCAAAATGAAGATGAAGATTGACGATATTTTAATTCTCTTTCTGAAGATGAAAAACAAATCTAAAGATGAAGATGAAGATAAAAGCATATTTGATATTTTTTATTTTTTTTATGTCTAATGGGCATTTTGGTCCAATATGGCTAAAAAAATATGTTTAAAACTTACTGGCTAAAATAATTTTTTTAAAAGTTAAAATGGTTAAAATATTTTTTGCCTCATTTTATTTTCCTCTTTTGATAGTGGTTGAGCATGTGGTAGTTTTAGTTTTAGAAAACTCAAACAAAATAGGTTAAATCAGACGATCACATTCTTGAAAGCCACGTATAAGTGGATAAGTATAAACAACCGAAACTTTTTAAACATCTGATGTCTTTTTCTTGATCAAGTTTAAGGGGTCAGCCGCCTAGTTTATCATTTCTCATGACAAAAACTTGTATGAGACAGTTTAACGGGTCTCTTACGTTAGACGGATCTCCCCCACTCGACCCAGTTCAGACCCGCCCCGGTACTATATATATTAAAAAAAAATTCAATCACTCTCATCTCTCTCTCTCGCGATTGTTTCTGTCGCCTCTCCTCTCTCAGTATCTTTCACCACCGGTGATTTTGCATCTCTCACCACTGATGATTCTCCACCCGATAACTGCTGTTTCTCCACACAATCGCACCCTCCATGATCTTCCCCCACAACCGCTGTTTAACTATATATATCATTCACCCAACGCACCAATTACCATCTACTCTCGCGATCACTGCTACAGAAATTTGTGACACCACTGTTTGGTGTTTATTTGTGGTGTTTTGTTGCATGATTTTGTATGTTTCATTTGTATTTCCTAGTATTTTGATCTAGTTTATCTATAGGTTTTGTGTGATTTTCTTCTCTTGTTGCTCTTATGGTGGAATAAGCCAAGTTTTGGAAAACTTGAGCTTTTGTACGCAAAATCTTGATTTTTAGGTAATAAGATGGCAAGGAGTAAAGACGAAAACCGAAGAGATGTGCCCGGAAGGAGAGGCCAGGGGCCCCGCGGCCGCGCGAGTCCCGCGCCCGCGCGAGGGTGCTCTCGGCGGAGACATCCCGCGGGCACGCACATTCCAGACCCTCCGCGGGCGCGCGGCGCCCCGTGGGCGCGCGGGTCGCTCTGTTCGCCCGATCAGCGTCAACCTACACTCATCTCTCGTCTCTTCTTCTTTTGGCAACAAGTAGCATATCCTTCTTCCTCCATCTTTTGGCATGTTGGAAACTAGACTCTTGAGCCACCCTAATCTAAGCAATAGGGGGATAGGGATTAATTTCCCATAAGCTCACTTTGTGGACTTTTGCTCCCAACAAATCCTCCCCAAATCCCTCTCATTTAATGCTCCATCACCATCATCTTACCACCACCTTTTCTCTCTCCTACCACCATACCTCTCACCATAGTCATCTATCATCTCTCTCTCTCCTACGTATCTCTCTCCCTCTCCCATGTGATCTCATATAGATATTTTGGGGGATTTACTAGAGAGGGCCATCATTCACTCCCATTCCATTCATCATCTCTCTCTACTTTCACCACTTCATATTCTCCATTCTCTTTATTCTCTCTTCACGCACACTACACACACTAACTATCTACACCACTTTCTCACCATTTTCACACCATCACCTTCACCTAAGAGAAAAGGAGAAAAGGAAGAGCAAGGGGATCGAACCAAGGGAGACGGAGAAGAGACGAGACGGACCGATGACGATCCATCCACGGAAGCTAAGCTCGGAGGAGGTTTATCTTGTGTTTTTCTTTACATTTCTTGGATGTATTTGTGGAAATTTGTCCAAACTTGTGAAGGATATACGATATTGTAGAAGTTATCTTCATTTGCATTTGATTTATGAGATGATGTTCTTCTATAGTGTTTGCATATTTTTGAGCATGTTTAGTGGCTAATCTCTCTATTAGGGGATAGAAGATCGATGTGGTTTTGATCTATGCTTGTTCTTGTTGATTGTTGTTGTTGGAATCGTGCTTTTTCATGTTTAGGTACTTGATCACTACTTGAACATTGATAGGATTTAGAGGAGTCTTGATTGTGAATCTAAATTCGGAAATTGGTTCCTTCAACGTTAGGTGGATGGGGTTCCTAAGCCTAACATGTTAATCTTGCTTGTATGATATAGCTAAGAGAGGTTTAACGGATAGACGGTGACAGTAATTGAAGTTAAACTAATCGGAAGGGTCTATTGTATTTGTGAGAGTAGCATTATCAACTTGAATAAAACATAGTGATAAAACCATTAAGAGAATCTACACCCTAATACCTTAATCAAATTTATTTCCTCTAATCTTGATTTAATTTGTGTATTTGCATTTAATTATCTTGCTTAATTGTCTATTTTGAATTCCTAGCATAATCCTCATAAAACCCCCTTGTTAGGATGTTTAGATTTTATTTTAGTTGTTTTGTTGAAAGCATGTGTAGCCTTTAGATAATTCTTTCCTATAAAGTCTTCCTTGAGAGATCGACTCGGGTTAAGCTTATTGCTTCTACAATTGACCCCGTCCAATTGCGGGTGTGGTCCTAAGTAGTTGTCTAGTGGGCATAAACCGGAAATATAAGTGTAAATTTGGACCCCGAAACAACCACCATCACCAACTATCGTGACCATCGGCGTAGAGTCCTCTCCGAAATTGGTGCTCTGTCATCAACATATCTGTCGTAGAGTTCTATTTCTTACTGTAAATTTATCTAGGGCTTTAATTTAGGGCATTTTAATTTAGTGCATTTTAATTTAGGGCATTTTCATTTTGAATAACACAGAATCCTAATTTGAGTTGATTGTGTTGGTCTTGTTGGTTCTGTTTGGGTATGATGAGTTTATGTTTTATTGGTTCTATTTAGGTGCTATTAGTTTATGTTTTGTTGGTTCTATTTAGGTGCTATTAGTTTATGTTTTATTGGTCTGATTACTTATTTTATTTATAGTGATACTTAATTGTATTGGTAGTGATTCTTATGTAAATTATTAGTGATACATGACAACATTGTTTATAGTAATTGATCAAAAATTAAAATACTACTGGTGTAAATGAGTTGTGCATTTGTCTCATTAAAACATGTTGCAGTTTGTTCTTAAAATTCAAATATGCTCTAGCAATTCTTGTTCATTATTAGTGATACTTCATTATATCTGTAATGTTGGTTACATTCATTATTAGTGATACTATATTACATTTTTAAGGAATTTTATATTTTGCTTATAAGTTATGTCCCATGTGATTTTATAATATTTCAGATGTTAGTATTGAATGTCAGTATCTTATGCTTTCACTTCTGCAATCTGCATCTTAGTCACATTGACAAAATGAAGTAATTTGATGAATTTTTGGATAGATAGCTGCTATTATGTTATTGCATTGTTAAGGAAGTTGATTAAAACTTTAAGAATCTGACATGCAAGTCTTCTTCAGTATTACTGATACTTCATTGCTTTGATAGTGATGCTTAACTGAATTATCAGTGATACTTTATTGCATTGTTACTGATGTTAAGAAAGTTATCATTATGAAATAGCTGATAATGTTCAATTAAGTGAATATATTTCATTAAATACACTTAACTGCATTCTTAATTATTGTTTTAATTTTTTTATATTGCAGTGAACATGCATAAAGCTAAGGAAGGTGATGAATGTGATGCTAAGGAGGATGACGATGTTGTGCTTTACCTAAAACCAAACACGACGCTAAGGAATCTGATGATGTTCTCAATATATTAAATAATTTTATGAATTATTATTAATCGTTTAGTATCATAACTTATAAACTACAGTATTAATACTAATGTAACAAAGTATAACTATCTGTATCGTGAAGTGACACTATGTATTTTGTGAATAATGTAATAACATAGCAGATAATATGTATCACTATTAATGCATAAAAGTATCAATATGTGTATTGTGAAGTAACAATATTTACTTCGTGTATTATCAGTAATAAAAAATAGAGACACACGCACGCAAAACGTAAAAAAAATATTAGCAACAGTAATTATATTCTCAATATATCAAATAATTTCTTGAATTATAGTAATCATTTACCATCATAACTTATAAAATACAATATCAATACTAATGAACAAAGTATCACTGTCTGTGTAGTGAAGTAACACTAGTTAACTCTAAAGTGAAGTATCATTAGATATAAATTTGGCGAAATATCATTAACTATTTAGTGAAGTATCATTAGATATTAGATATAAATTTGGCAAAATATCATTAACTATTAAGTGAAGTATCATTAGATAAATATCTGGTGAGTATCATTAACTGTCTGTGAAGTATCATTAATTATGGATGAAATATCATTAACTCAAAAGTGGAGTATAATATGATATTATTGATAATTAAACATTAATTATCAAATCCAGAATAGATAAATGTCATTAACTATGAGTGGAGTATCATTAACTCAAGTATCATTATTTATGAGTGGAGTATTATTAACTCACATGTGAGTATCATTATTTATGGGTAAAGTATCATTAACTCACATGTGAGTATCATTATTTATGGGGTGAAGTATCATCACCTGTGGAGTGGAGTCTCATTACTATGGAAAAAAGTATCACTAATTACAAAAGAAAGTGTTACTAATTACAAAAGAAAGTATCACTAATTAGAAAGAAAAGTGTAAGTTTAAAAGATAATCTCAAATTGAGAATCGGGTCTATGAATACAATAAAAACTCATTCTTGAGTAAAAAAAATTATTTCATTATCATAGAGAAACATATTATTGATTAGAAAATAAAGTATTACTAATTACAAAAGAAAGTAACACTAATTACAAATATAAGTATCACTAACAATCGTCCTCTGCTTCGCCCTTATTCAGCCCCAATTTCATCAGCTTCTTCCTCAGAAGAGATTTCATCTCCGTCCGACCCCAGCTACAATAATTCTACTATCTCTCTCTTACTCTGAAATTTAATTTCACGACTAACCAGAATTCCCAACAAAAGCATCAATCAATCAAAAAACCAATACATAGGAAAGGGTAAAAAAAGAGGAAAATAGTATCATATAGTCAATATATTGATAGTCTGTTCAGAATTGTTCAACAACACATAAACATACTATGGAAGATAAATAATCGAAATCCAGAAACCCCAATTCTTCAACTTCAACAATATAATTACAACAAATGCATTTGATGGATTCACAACTCTCACAATTCAATTTCAACAAACATCTGATGACCTATGTCTTCACATATCTCAATTAAATCGCAAAATACTTTTAGTGTGCCAATGCGTTGAACAAACACACAAATACAAGAGTTTCAATTTCTCTTCACCGGCGGCGCTCTGCTTACGACTTCTCCGAGGATGGCGGTGATATCTGAATCCGACACCATTCGATTGGCGAATGATTTGAGGAAGGCGTCGAAATCTGACATCGGATTGAGGCCGGAGATCATGGATTCGAGCCAAGACGAGAGATCGGAAGGATTGTAGTGCGTGGTTTTAGACGCGAGCTGCGAGAGACCGTGGAGAAGAGGAAAAAGAATCGGGGATTAGAGAAGAGGCGATCGGTTAGGGCAACTGAGAGAGAGAGAGAGAGAGAGATAAGCCCGATTTTTTTTAGTATATATATGGTCGGGTCGGATCCGGGTCGGGTGGAGATCCGTCTAACGTAAGAGACCCATTAGACGGTCTCACACAAGTGTGCCCCTTCTTCCTTTTCCTTTGTACATTGTACCAAATATAAAGATTAATGAGTATTCTCATTTCCCACTTCTATTATTTTATACCAAGCAGCCCTACATATTCAACCATGAAGAATCTTAAAAATCAATGTCTCAATGCTCATAAAAGGGTAACCTTAATATTCTTTTAAGAAATTCCAATTATTCAACACCCTTTTAAGACCTCAAACTCAATAAGTAGTCAATAGCGATAACAAAGCAACTCACATTCCAATCACCCAAATTTCAGCATATATGCAACTTTTACAAATACCTAACTTTCTTCAACTTTTTTTTCTCCTATGATTAATTTGCTTAGCTTAGGCTGCTTGTTCATTCAAAGCTTTTCCTATAACACCATTTCAAAAGTTCTAAAATCAAACACATCTACAACTCAACTAGAACAAAATAATCAAAGAATAAACACAACTCGCCTGATTTTTCCCTTGGTTGTTTCTTTATTTTTCTTCAGGTGTATATAATATGATGATATCTCTGTCGTTACTCCAAAAATTTATTTTATTCCAAAAGCACATCACTAACATTCCGTTTTGAAACTTACATGCATAGTACTAACAAACTGGGGATAGGATTAGAACAAAACAGAACCTTAGAAGCATACTCCAATTCAACAAATTTAAAGTAATGCCTAAACAACCAAAGATAACTAATATAAGAGATTGAACATCACTCGTCGTAAAATGTCTTCAAAATAGAGATTGTCATTACGTGTCAAGTCAAGCCGACACATATGACTCATTAAAATTTTGTACTCTCCATAATCCGTCTTTTTCTTTTGCGTATAATCTGAAGGCGCATACATCTTTTCTTTTACCGATAAATTTCAGTCTACTCTTAGTCGAACGTGAAACATAATACTCCACTTGACACTGCGTGTGCCAGTTTTCCACAACAATTATCACATCATCCTAGCTTCTTCAATAATGTCTTCCCCACCGCAAGGTCCTCACTATCCAACTCATCCTAATCATCATGCTCGATTTGGCAGTGGTCATCAATATGGCCTGAAGTTACATAAACTGTGCGATCATGTTTATCATCATGTACTTGAACATTGTTGTGAACATGTAAGGTCAGAATGTAAAAACTTAAACAAATAAAGAACACGAGGTTGGTAACCCTATTCGATCAACTGATCTACGTCATGGGGACTTATCAAGTTCGTGAGAAACAGTTTACTACTCCGTTGAATGGTTACAAAGGTTATTACACGAAGAATCCCGTCACTCGACCCCTTTCCTACCTGATTCAACCTCTTTCACTAAACTAAATGGTGACCTCCACTCACAACCTAGAATCCCTCTAGTTCCCACAGAAAATCTCTCCCGAGACTCCTCTAAGTGTGTATGAAAGTAAGTTTCAAACACAGACTAGAAACACAATGATATAACTGATCAAACCTAGTCTACCCGAATACTATATGCTTCGAATGTGAAGTTTTTTAACTTTCAGCCCTTTAGTGTATTCGTAAAAATTCGTGTCAACTAAACTAGTCTGATTCCCAGACTATTTATAAACAACAGATATAGCCTTAACAAGGTAATCAGAAGTCCTAACTAGACTAAGATTTAACAAGGAAACTATTTCCTTAAATAAATCGGACTTTCCTAGTTTAGATGTCTTCCTTGAATAGAACTCCTTCTTTCCTTCTTGATCTTCATCACGAACAAGACAGCTTCTATTCTGAAATGTCCATCTTGAATTTGCAGCACCAACTCTTTGATTCCAGCATGATACGTCTCTTGAAAAACACTCTGGACAACCATGTACATGATCATGTCTTTGAACATGATTAAGTACATGTCTTGATCTTCAATCAGATTGGCAACGGAATGTTCATAGTAATGTCCAGAACATGGCATTCGAACATGAATGACCAAAACCTTTTGTGTTCTTTTGAAATTGCCAAAAACATTTTAAACAGATAATGACAATCCCGAACACCTAAGTGCAGATGGCACTAACAATCTCCCCCTTTGTCTTTATCTGGTTGCAAATCAGCTCCATGTTTAAAAGAACACAATTTCTTGAACTATAAGATCATGTACTTAGTAACATACATGAATGAGTGGAAGAACATTATATGATTCAGCTGTTTTTCACTTTCTTATCAGCTTGTACCTGCTCTGCTATATTCAATTTTTTCTTTTATATTTTTATCTTTTGATAGCAGTTTCAATTTTTTTAGCAGATATGAATCATAATGGGAAGAAAAAAATCTGTTTCATAATAAAATAGCTAAAAACAAGCTATCATAGCAAAAAAAATATCTTGCAAAACATGATGCAAGATAAGTAAAACAGAAACAGAAAAAAAAAACTTATATTACATTACTCCCCCTATTTGCCACCGAGAAAGGTAAAGGAGTAATTCTTAGAAACTACTCGGATTTATCAGAGTCTTGAGCATCATCATCTCCCTCAGATCCTCTTTCTTCAGATCCTGTTTTAGCATCACCATATTCAGTTTCTTCTCCATCATTAGCATCCTCTTCAGCTTCTTCTTCATCATCCTCAGCTTCAGCAGTCTCAACTTCATGATCCTCCTCTGCAGATTCCTCTTAGACAGCTTCTGCTTCCTTAATTTGTTCTGCAGTCTGTGCTTCATCTAGCTTTTGTGCTGGAGTAGACTTCTTCTGAGCAGGAGCTTCAATAGTACTTGCAAGCTTGTGCAAGTTATGAACATTCTCAGGAACATCTGCTGTTGTGGAGGCAAACTCTTCTCCTGATGAGAGATCTGCAATCATTGCTTGGATCTTCATCTTCTCAGAAGTATGCTCATAAATTAAACGAGCATGAAACTCCAGAATTTTCTCTAAACATCTCAGCACATCACTTTTTGGAGAGGATTCTTCAACAGTTTCATTCACTCCTTTCTTAGATGACATGAATTGTTTGAACTGAAGGCAAAGATGAGGATCTCCTATTTCAGGAGCAACCTTTATCACTAGAGGCTTGGGAAGAGGATTAATTTTATCTTTCTTTGAAGACACATTTTTCTTCTGTTGCTTGATGATGTTGTAGATCAATGATGGATAGCATAGTGGACCTTTGACCACTGTAGACTCTGCACTGTTGATGATCTTGCTAAAAAAAAACTCACCATAGTTGAATTTCTTCTCAGTTCCAAGATGAAACAGAAACCGCCCCTGGGCTTGAGTCACTGTAGCCCGATGCTTAGTTGGTAGCCAATTATGGATCAAAATTATGAACAAAGCACCATATTTGTGAGATAGTTTGGAGGTTAGAATAGTTTGTGGATGAGACGGGCATTTGCTGTAGATGTGTAATACCCCAGATTTCTGAATAAGGTTTAGAGAAATGTTAATAATAATTAATTAGCTAAAGAAGGAATTTAATTAAGGTTAGTTAAGATTGGATGTCAGTCACGACTTTTGGAGTCAGTTTTCATAGAAATCATTTTTTTTCGAGAAATTTGATTTTAACTATTTTATGACCATCTGTGGTCTCGTTAGAAAGGTTTTAACTCAAGAAGTGTGCCGGTATTTTTGGATTTTAATTCTGAAGTCTTTTGAGTTCCCGGTGATGAAAATCGCATTTTAAAGAAGAATGAATAGTAACTTTTGCGTACGTTCGTGTTTTGAGAAATTTACGAAATCCACCGCGTTAATCCAAGTCCAGCTCTGTCAGGCCCCTCTTATGGGAAATGACTCAAGGATTCCGTTGGCGTTCACGGATTGACATTCTGAGGTCAATCGAACGCTCGGGAGCCAAATCTGTCAGTCTGAGTGAATAGTAAAAGTAAATTCCAAAAGGGGAATCTTTGCTCGTCTCTCTTAAGACGACCTCGTCTTCTTCACGAAACAAGTTGGTTCACTAGTATTCGAGCCAACGAATCTCCCGGTATTTTTAGATTTCGTGTTTGAAGTCATTTGGACCTCGACATCGAATAAAGCAGCTTTTAACCGAACCCGGGGTAACTTTTGCAGTATTCCTGCACAGCAATGGCTTCCAAGGGAAGCCAAATCTTTTCCTATATATAGGGGACCACCCCTTTAGTAATTCTTGCTCATTTCACATCCACTTCACTTCTAAATCGAGAGGGTGAAAAGCTTTGAAAGCCGAGAAGGTTCTGTCGAAGTAAAAATCATTCTTCGTGAGTGTTCTTCAAGACGACGAGAGGAGTGGCGTGGAAGGGATGCGGAGAGGAAATATGCTAGGGGCGCCGTTGAAATCGTAGCAGGCGACTCCGCCGCCGTTTCAACTCGACGAGACGCCGAGCTAGCCACATTCCTTCGACGCACCTAACCCCGTCCATTCTTGTTCGTCGATCTCGATCCTATTTCTTTTCTTTCTTTTAAATCCCGCACTTACTTTCCGTTCTTTATGTTCTTCGCGTTCTTCATTATTGTTCGTCTAAAGTTGTATTTCGATTCATATTGAAGTTCCAAAATAATAACGCTTACGTTATATTACTCGTTTTATTTCCGTTGTTATTATTCTAGAAGATTAACTCCGTTATTCCGTTAAATTCCGTTCAAGTCACATTTATTTATTTCGGAGGATTCTCATGTTTATACCGTTGTAATGCCAAAATTATTTTTAAGATAAAAGCATATTATGGCATGTTAAATTCATGTACGTTGTTTTATAAAAAATCCGAGTTGATTGTTCTTCGTGTTCGTCGAAGAAATTAACGAACACGAAGAACAGTTGAAGAACACGTTGAAAAAGGAACCCAGATGATGAGAGAGGAAAAAATGAGAGAAAGAGCCCCGCGGGGGGGGGGGGGGGGGGAGGGGTGAGCGCCACCGCGCCACACCCCCCACGGCCGCGCCGAGCCCGTCGGGGGCAGGGCAGCCCGCCGGGGCTGGAGGCCCCGCGGCGGCGGGTGGCCCGTCAGGGCAAGGTAGCCCCGCGGCGCCCCCCCTTCCCTTTTCCGTGTTGTTTTGTTTTCCGTCCTTTCCGGCTATTCCCGTACCCCTTCTTCCCAATCTTTTCGAGTCTCTAAAATTATGATACTCTCAAGCCATATCCAGCTTAAGTTATAGTAAGGTATTCGAGTTGATTTCAAAATATTTCAAATAAGATATTCGAGTTATTTTCCGTCTAAAAATTTAGAAATCGAGTCAAGAAGTTTCTTAAATAAATTAAATCATTCTCGATTCCCTTATTAAGTTAAAGTCGTGCTATCCATGGTAAGTCCTAGCTAAGGGAATATTAGTTGGGTGTTACTTAATATCATGTTATTAGAAATCTTCGAAGAAAGCTTCTAAGTCGACGATTCGACTCTTGTAGGAGGAATCGAGCCTCGGAGGAATACTAAGGAAAACCACCAGCTCGTTGCCTCATCTTTCGTTCCGTAATCAAGGTGGGTAAATCTATACTCATCTAAAGTTTGAGCTAATGAGCTCTAGAAGCATGTTAGGGCAAATGAGATATCCAATAAAGTATTTTTGCTCAGCCTGATTGATCTCTGTACAAGGAAGGAAGAAAATGAGATGTTATGTTTTACTTGAGCTCTAAAGCATGTTTAGGAATGATAGAGCTACTAAAGTATTGTTTATGCTTAGCATAAGATGTTTAGAATTATCTTTAGCTCCGAATCATATTTGTTTACGTTCTTTTCCTGCAATTCAATGTTTATGCTTGATTAGATCTCAGAATTAAGAATTAAGGTTTGCCTTGTTAGGGTAGCATTAAACCCTTTGTAGGCCGAGAACATGTAGTATTAAAGGATTAGCTTTAGACGTTGTTCTAAGCTTGGTATTTCTAGCAAGGATAAGAAAGGAAGGAACTTAGTTTTTCACTTAAGCAGGATTTGAGCTCGGAACTATTAAGGGAGTCACTGCTGGGTTTTTCCCTTGCAAACTCGGTTGGATATTTGAGGTAACCCCTCTTCTATCCTATGGCATGCCTAAGGGTACAGTTGACGTCAGGTTTGAGCCAAGATGGGCCCAAAAGAAAAGAAAAGCTTTTACGGTTATGGAGAGGGCTTTAGCGTTTTTCTCTCCATATACCGTCAGTTGATTGTTGGATATCTTGAAGATTGTTAAAGTGTTTTATTAAACCCACTGAGTACATTAGTGCTCATGCCCCCTCTTTTTCAAATGTTTTCAGGTTAAGATGCTGAGGATGTTGGTGGCTGTGGATGTGGGTTGACTGCCAAGACTGTTTTGCTATTTAATATTCCCTTGAAATCCCACTATGTGATCTGCTACGCTAATACACTCTTTCTAATTCCGTTTTAAGTCTTATTATGATTATCAATACCATATGAATAATCTCCCAGACATAATTATTTGAGTACAAGATGCATACTAAGTTCTATTCTATGATTTCCTTTCGTCTAATCAATGTACTTGCATGTATTATCAACTATCGTCATCCAAGCTGATTAGTATCCGTCTATTCGATTTATTTACCGTCTAGTAAAAGTAAACATGAGTTTCCCCACCTAATCCCCAAAGGCATATCTCGACTGTTGAATCATCCTGTTAATCTTCCATTTTACCTCATTAACCCTTTAATGACACCCTGTCCCCATTCATAAACCTCTGTCTCAGGACCGGGCTGTTATAGTTGGTATCAGAGACAGGTTTGCAAAACTGTAGGCCTGTCTTTGTTTAAATTGAGTTAAGTATATATGTATGCATAAGTTGTTCTTTGATAAGTGAAAGCAGCAACCCACAGCTCGCCATCACCCTCGTATCTTCAACCAAAAATCAAGGTATGATAGTATAGAAATTCTGGATGTTGGATTTTGATTTTTGGAATACAGGAAAGGAAAATATTTGAGCAAGCATACCTGTTTTATGGATAAGAGAAAAACCGTGAGAATGAAATTCCAAGTAAAAGGTGTTCGGGTAAGATGATCTCTGAATGAAAAGTTTGTGAAAAAGATTTCTCGATCCCAAAAGGTTTACATTTGTACTCAAAAATTTTGACTCAACGAAAAGGTAAACTTATACGTTAAAAACCATGGGCACCGAAATTTTTCTTATAAAAACGTCAACTGCTTCAAAAGGAACTATGCATGCAAGATAAAATCTAGACGATAGTATGATCTCAGGAGAACTTTAGGTCTCCCTTTTATAATCTAGACTAATTAAGCTATTCTCTTCCAGATGGTTAAGCGTCGTATGACTGCTAGGAAGAGCGTGCCTCTTTTTTGCCCGGTTCAAGAAAGAGTTGAAAGGTTCAGACAAGAAACTTGGAACGATAATGAACAATTGCTGTCCTTCATGGCAAGGTACCTAGAAAGGTGGGCCTAGGCCAATGGTTATGGAGGAGAGCCTGGGAGTGTATCTGACTTGGAGACCTGCATTCGTATGTGCGAGCACGCATCGCCCGCTTGGAGGCCTACAATGTACCGCATCTTGCAGAGCACTATCACCCGTGATCCCGTAACATATGCTGAAATCGGGAATTTGACGGAATTCTCCTCAGCCTTAATGGCTCGTTGGGTGACCGAGTATGGCCACGTGCAAGCTTTAGCCGAGCAGCAAGCAATCGAGCAAAACCCCTCTCTCGTGGTAGAACTAGAACTGCAACGGACAACTCTCAACAGTCCCCCTGGATTCCAAGCACCTCGTCCTCAACATGAAGGAGCCTCAGGAGTAGGACCCTCAAATGTTCGGGTCGTGAACCACCCCGAGTCCCTATTTTCTTGCACTCCTCAAATGAACTAGTGGACCCCTGCATACGCTTCTCAGAGTCTGGGGCAATGTATGTCCCATCAGTACCCCGAGGGGAATGTTCACATGAGAACGTTCAAGTTCAGCGTCCCGGAGACAGTTGAAGATGAGGAAGAAGAGGAAGACCCAGAAGAAGGAGGCGAGGAGGAAGTAGGGTCACCTTGCAAGGGGAAAGGAAAGGCTCCAGCCTACAACTAAGCCATAGTAGGAGGTGTAGGAGGTGTTGCTGTTAGAACACCTAGTTGTCTAATCCATCTATCTGTATGTTATCTAATATCCGCTCTAACTAAGTCTCTAAATATGTAATTGATGCTTTAGATTCCCTAAAACTCAAATAGTGGCGGTGAATTTTCCAAGAGACTGCCCTATCCCGGTTGTAACCCATAACTTATTTTATCGATGCCAAAGTCCTCTAAATGAGGCAATTTTCCCATCATGCTTGATTGACGTCTACATTCTCGTTTTGTTTACCTTGCGCAAATTAAAAGACCTTATCAAAAGGCATCCTTACAAATGCGCGAATTCAATCAAGTGTCGCTAATATCTAGTTCTTTAGGATGCCGCCTCGAAGACGTCAAGTTGAGAACGAAGATGAGAACGAACCCGAACAAGCTCCAAACCCCGGACCAAGAGCCGAAAGTGTGTTTCTCAAACACAACCCTCCATCGTTTAATGGTTTAGGAGATCCAATGGACGCTGAGAAATGGGTTCGCTCCTTAGAACGAATTTTCGATTTCATAACTTGTTCAGAAGAGGAGAAGTTAAACTGTGCTCTTTTTATGCTAATGGATGATGCGGACTACTGGTGGGAGTCTGTTCGAAGAACCATAACCCCAGAGCAATGGGAAGACTATAGTTAGGAAGATTTCAAGCATGATCTGTATCAGAAGTACATCCCGGATTGCTACCGAGAGGCAAAAGAGATGGAGTTCTGGAATCTAAGGCAAGGAAACAAGACAGTGTCAGAATACGATAGGGAATTCAACCAATTGTCAAGGCATGCTCCACATCTAGTGGACACAGACGGGAAGAAAGCACGCAAGTTCAAGAAAGGACTCAGATCCAAAATTGGCGTAGCCCTCGCTGGGCAAGAAGACGTGTCCTATGCTCGAACCTTAGCCAAAGCATTGAGCATAGAGGCCATCCTCCCTCAAGAGAAAATTCAATCCTCTCAGTCATCTAGTGATCCAAAGGGAAAAAGAAAGTGGGAAGGAGGAAGAAGAGATGACAGAGGAAAGAAACCCCACTGGCAAAGCCGAGAGTCGGGGGTGCCTCGAAGTCAGCCTGGCAACGCCCCTAGCTTTAGGCCGTGTCAAAGGTGCGGAAGAATGCATCCTGGAGTCTGCCGAGCAAATCTAACTGGGTGCTACAACTATGGTGAAGAGGGGCACTTCAAGAGAGAGTGTCCTAAAGGAAACAACAGACGATCTCAAACACCACAACAACCCCTGTACCCGCAACCACTTCAGCAACTTCCTGTAAACCAGCCAAGACTGCAGCAAGGAGGACCTCAGGGTCAAAGACCGGGGATGAACCCAAGACTGAACCAAGGACGAGATCAAAGGTCCAACCAAGGACATAGGCCACCTCAGCCAACTCGTACTTATGCTCTCAATCAGCAGCAAGCTGCTAAGGCCCCAGGTAATCTAGCAGGTATGATTACCCTTTTCGAGACGCCAGTTTTAGCTCTCTTTGATACTGGAGCATCGCATTCGTTTATAGCTAAGTCTATTTGTAAGAAACTGAAGATAAAACCCGAGAATGCTGAGAATGCTCTTGAGATAAGTATCCCCTCTGGAAAGAAAATGATGTCTAGGAAGATCTGCTCTAACCTAGAATTGAACATAGAAGGGGAAAGCTTTAAGTCAAATCTTTATGTGATAAAGATTCAGGACTTCGACATAATCCTAGGAATGGATTGGTTAGCCTCAGCTTATGCTTCCATAAGCTGCCCTGAGAGAGAAGTAGTGTTTCGACCACCCGGGAAACCCAAGGTGAAAATCTACGGATCAAGGCTGGGAACCAAAATCCCAGTGATATCCGCCCTGAAGGCTACTAAAATGATAAGGAAGAAGAATTGTCAAGCCTTTTTGGTTAACCTAATAAGGAAGGAGGAAGGAGAGCTTTCCATCGAGGACGTTCCAGTCGTAAGGGAATATCCCGATGTGTTCCCAAAGGAGCTACCAGGACTACCTCCGGATAGGCAGGTAGAATTCACTATCAAGTTGGAACTAGGAGCCGCCCCAGTTTCGAAAGCCCCCTACAGAATGGCGCCTAAGGAGTTGCAAGAACTCAAGGTACAACTACAAGAATTGCTAGATCTAGGTTTTATCGAACCTAGTGTGTCGCCTTGGGGAGCTCCAATCTTATTTGTAAAGAAGAAGGATGGTACATTGAGAATGTGCATCGACTATAGGGAGCTCAATAAGCTAACCATCAAGAATCGATATCCTCTCCCATAAATAGATGATCTCTTCGATCAGCTTAAGGGAGCAAGTGTCTTTTCCAAGATAGACTTAAGATCTGGGTACCATCAGTTGAAGATCCGAAAGGAGGATATCCCTAAGACCGCTTTTAGAACTCGCTACGGGCATTACGAGTTTGTGGTAATGCCATTCGGATTAACCAACGCCCCAGCAGTGTTCATGGACTTAATGAACCGAGTTTTCCACCCGTATCTGGATACGTTTGTTCTAGTTTTCATAGATGACATTCTTATCTATTCCAAGGATGGAGAAAAACATCAGGAGCACCTAAGAGTAGTTCTGGAGACATTAAGAAGAGAAAGGCTTTATGCTAAATTCAGCAAGTGTGAGTTTTGGCTCAAGGAAGTTATGTTTTTAGGTCATATAGTCTCGGTAGAAGGAATCAAGGTAGATCCAGCCAAGATTGAAGCTGTAAGTAACTGGAAGTCTCCAAGAAGCGTGAACGAGATAAGAAGTTTTCTAGGGCTCGCTGGATACTATCGTAGATTCATTGAAGGATTCTCAACTATATCCAAACCTATAACGCGGTTGCTTAAGAAGGACTCCAAGTTCAAATGGACGCCTGAGTGTGAGGAAAGTTTTCAAACTTTGAAGAAGATGCTAACCACAGCCCCTGTATTAGCCATTCCAGAAGGGAATGAAGATTTCGTGATTTACGCCGATGCATCAAGGAAAGGATTAGGATGCGTGCTTATGCAGAGAGGAAAGGTGATCGCTTATGCTTCCAGACAGCTTAAGAATCAGGAGCAGAACTACCCGACGCATGACTTAGAGCTAGCAGCTGTCGTTCATGCACTGAAGATCTGGAGGCACTACCTCTACGGAGCCAAGTGTGAGATCTTCTCAGATCACAAGAGCTTGAAGTATTTCTTCGAACAAAAGGATCTTAACATGAGGCAAAGAAGATGGCTAGAACTTGTAAAAGATTATGACTGCACGATTCACTACCACTCAGGCAAGGCCAATGTGGTAGCAGATGCCCTAAGTAGGAAGAAGAAGGCAGAGTTAGGACTCGTTTCAGTTCAGGAAGATCTACGCAAGGAGTTCGAGAAGTTAAGAATCGAGGTGTTAACACCACCCGAGACCATTCAAGCTCAAATTACCGCGACAGTCGCTCAGCCCGACGTAAGGCAAAGGATAATTGAATCCCAGAGAGGAGACGAGTTTCTTGAAAAGAAAAGGGCTGAAGCACGAACTGATAACTCTCAAGAATTTGCGGAAGCCGCCGACAACGCGCTCTTATTCAAAGGAAGGCTTTGTGTGCCTAGCAAGGAAGAACTAAAGGAGGAAATCATGTGCGAAGCACATGACACACCATATACAGCACATCCCAGAAGCACCAAGATGTACCAAGACCTCAAAAGAAATTTCTGGTGGAACAACATGAAAAGGGAAATAGCCGCCTTCGTGGAAAGGTGTCTGAGCTGTCAACAAGTGAAAGCTTTGCATCAAAAACCTTCTAGATTGCTTCAACCCCTAGAAATTCCCGAATGGAAGTGGGATCATATCAATATGGACTTTGTCGTAGGTTTGCCAAAGTCCAAGCGGGGAAATACCGCTATTTGGGTAATCGTTGATCGATTATCTAAATCAGCACATTTTGTTGCTGTTAAGATGACAGACGGGCTAGATCAATTAGCCCAATTGTATGTTAAGGAAGTTGTGCGCCTACACAGAGTGCCGATCTCAATTACATCGGACCGTGATTCAAGATTTACATCAAGATTCTGGAGGAGCCTACAAAATGCAATGGGATCAAAGCTCAATTTCAGCACGGCATTCCATCCTCAAATGGATGGTCAGTCCGAAAGGACTATCCAGATTCTGGAGGACATGCTTAGAGGAGTCGTCATCGATCAAGGAGGCAATTGGGAAGAGTTGTTGCCGTTGGTAGAATTTGCCTACAACAACAGCTACCAATCATCAATTGGCATGGCCCCTTATGAAGCCCTTTACGGAAAGAAGTATAGATCGCCCCTGTATTGGGACGAGGTTGGGGAAAGAAGGATACTTGGACCCGAGATGGTCCAGGAAGCTGTCCAAAAGATCGAGCTCATTCGTCGACGCATCAAGGAGGCTCAGGATAGACAGAAGGCATATGCAGATGAGAGGAGGACGAATCTCAGCTTCGACGTTGGAGATAAGGTGTTTTTGAAGGTGTCTCCATCAAAAGGAATAATTCGTTTTGGCAAACGAAGCAAACTAAGGCCCAGATTTATCGGACCTTTTGAGATCTTAGAAAAGGTGAATGAAGTAGCCTACAGGTTGGCCTTACCACCTAATCTGAGTAACGTGCATGATGTCTTTCATGTCTCAATGCTACGGAAATACGTGTTTGATCCAAAACACGTGATTAGCAAGGAAGGGATAGTCCTGAATGAGGACTTAGCCTATGAAGAAAAGCCTCAAGCCATCATGGATCGAAAAATTCAGAAGCTGAGAAATAAGGGGATCGATCTTGTGAAAGTAATCTGGAACCACCATGGTTCAGAGGAAGCAACTTGGGAGCTTGAGTCCGAACTGCTCAAGAAGTACCCTGATATCGCTTATCATGGTTAGTAAATTTCGGGACGAAATTTCTTTAAGGGAGGTAGGATGTAATACCCTAGATTTCTGAATAAGGTTTAGAGAAATGTTAATAATAATTAATTAGCTAAAGAAGGAATTTAATTAAGGTTAGTTAAGATTGGATGTCAGTCACGACTTTTGGAGTCAGTTTTCATAGAAATCGTTTTTTTTCGAGAAATTTGATTTTAACTATTTTATGACCATCTGTGGTCTCGTTAGAAAGGTTTTAACTCAAGGAGTGTGCCGGTATTTTCGGATTTTAATTCTGAAGTCTTTTGAGTTCCCGGTGATGAAAATCGCATTTTAAAGAAGAATGAATAATAACTTTTGCGTACGTTCGTGTTTTGAGAAATTTACAAAATGCTCCTCGTTAATCCAAGTCCAGCTCTGTCAAGCCCCTCTTATGGGAAATGACTCAAGGATTCCGTTGGCGTTCACGGATTGACATTCTGAGGTCAATCGAACGCTCGGGAGCCAAATCTGTCAGTCTGAGTGAATAGTAAAAGTAAATTCCAAAAGGGGAATCTTTGCTCGTCTCTCTTAAGACAACCCCGTCTTCTTCACGAAACAAGTTGGTCCACTAGTATTCGAGCCAACGAGTCTCCCGATATTTTTAGATTTCGTGTCTGAAGTCATTTGGACCTCGACATCGAATAAAGCAGCTTTTAACCGAACCCGGGGTAACTTTTGCAGTATTCCTGCACAGCAATGGCTTCCAAGGGAAGCCAAATCTTTTCCTATATATATGGGACCACCCCTTTAGTAATTCTTGCTCATTTGACATCCACTTCACTTCTAAATCGAGAGGGTGAAAAGCTTTGAAAGCCGAGAAGGTTCTGTCGAAGTAAAAATCGTTCTTCGTGAGTGTTCTTCAAGACGACGAGCGGAGTGGCGTGGAAGGGATGCGGGGAGGGAATGTGCTAGGGGCGCCGTTGAAATCGTAGCAGGCGGCTCCGCCACCGTTGTGACTCGATGAGACGCCAAGCTAGCCACATTCCTTCGACGCACCTCACCCCGTCCATTCTTGTTCGTCGATCTCGATCCTATTTCTTTTCCGTCTTTTAAATCCCACACTTACTTTCCGTTCTTTATGTTCTTCGCGTTCTTCATTATTGTTCGTCTAAAGTAGTATTTCGATTCATATTGAAGTTCCAAAATAATAACGCTTACATTATATTACTCGTTTTATTTCCGTTGTTATTATTCTAGAAGATTAACTCCGTTATTCCGTTAAATTCCGTTCAAGTCACATTTATTTATTTCGGAGGATTCTCGTGTTTATACCGTTGTAATGCCAAAATTATTTTTAAGATAAAAGCATATTATGGCATGTTAAATTCATGTACGTTGTTTTATAAAAAAATCCGAGTTGATTGTTCTTCGTGTTCGTCGAAGAAATCAACAAACACGAAGAACAGTTGAAGAACATGTTGAAAAAGGAACCCAGATGATGAGAGAGGAAAAAAGGAGAGAGAGAGCCCCGCGGGGGGGGGGGGGGGGGGGTGAGCGCCGCCGCGCCACACCCCCCACGGCCGTGCCGAGCCCGTCAAGGCAGGGGAGCCCGCCGGGGCTGGAGGCCCCGCGGCGGCGGGTGGCCCGCTGGGGCAAGGTAGCCCCGCGGCGCCCCCCCTTCCCTTTTCCGTGTTGTTTTGTTTTCCGTCCTTTCCGGCTATTCCCGTACCCCTTTTTCCCGATCTTTTCGAGTCTCTAAAATTATGATACTCTCAAGCCATATCCATTTTAAGTTATAGTAAGGTATTCGAGTTAATTTCAAAATATTTCAAATAAGATATTCGAGTTATTTTCCGTCTAAAAATTTAGAAATCGAGTCAAGAAGTTTCTTAAATAAATTAAATCATTCTCGATTCCCTTATTAAGTCAAAGTCGTGCTATCCATGCTAAGTCCTAGCTAAGGGAATATTAGTTGGGTGTTACTTAATATCATGTTATTAGAAATCTTCGAAGAAAGTTTCTAAGTCGACGATTCGACTCTTGTAGGAGGAATCGAGCCTCGGAGGAATACTAAGGAAAACCACCAGCTTGTTGCCTCGTCTTCCGTTCCGTAATCAAGGTGGGTAAATCTATACTCATCTAAAGTTTGAGCTAATGAGCTCTAGAAGCATGTTAGGGCAAATGAGATATCCAATAAAGTAGTTTTGCTCAGCCTGATTGATCTCTGTACAAGGAAGGAAGAAAAGGAGATGATATGTTTTACTTGAGCTCTAAAGCATGTTTAGGAATGATAGAGCTACTAAAGTATTGTTTATGCTTAGCATGAGATGTTTAGAATTATCTTTAGCTCCGAATCATATTTGTTTACGTTCTTTTCCTGCAATTCAATGTTTATGCTTGATTAGATCTCAGAATTAAGAATTAAGGTTTGCCTTGTTAGGGTAACATTAAACCCTTTGTAGGCCGAGAACATGTAGTATTAAAGGATTAGCTTTAGACGTTCTAAGCTTGGTATTGCTAGCAAGGATAAGAAAGGAAGGAACTTAGTTTTTCACTTAAGCAGGATTTGAGCTCGGAACTATTAAGGGAGTCACTGCTGGGTTTTTCCCTTGCAAACTCAGTTGGATATTTGAGGTAACCCCTCTTCTATCCTATGGCATGCCTAAGGGTACAGTTGACGTCAGGTTTGAGCCAAGATGGGCCTAAAAGAAAAGAAAAGCTTTTACGGTTATGAAGAGGGCTTTAGTGTTTTGCTCTCCGTATACCGTCAGTTGATTGTTGGATATCTTGAAGATTGTTAAAGTGTTTTATTAAACCCACTGAGTACATTAGTGCTCATGCCCCCTCTTTTTCAAATGTTTTCAGGTTAAGATGCTGAGGATGTTGGTGGCTGTGGATGTGGGTTGACTGCCAAGACTGTTTTGCTATTTAATATTACCTTGAAATCCCACTATGTGATCTGCTATGCTAATACACTCTTTCTAATTCCGTTTTAAGTCTTATTATGATTATCAATACCATATGAATAATCTCCCAGACATAATTATTTGAGTACAAGATGCATACTAAGTTCTATTCTATGATTTCCTTTCGTCTAATCAATGTACTTGCATGTATTATCAACTATCGTCATCCAAGCTGATTAATATCTGTCTATTCGATTTATTTACCGTCTAGTAAAAGTAAACATGAGTATCCCCACCTAATCTCCAAAGGCATATCTCGACTGTCGAATCATCCTGTTAATCTTCCATTTTACCTCATTAACCCTTTAATGACACCCTGTCCCCATTCATAAACCCCTGTCTCGGGACCGGGCTGTTACAAGATGTCCTGGATTAGTTCCTCAACAACCATCCCCTAGTCATCTATCTCCTGGAACTCGCCATCAGATGTACATCCCAAAAATTCATTAATGAGATCGGGGGAAAACTGGACCATGTCTCCTCTCACAAAGACTTTTTGGAAGTCTTCAGACTTTGGATCATCAATCTCTTTTGTCAAATTACAGTAGAATTCTGTAACAACCTTATGAACAAATTCCTGAACCTTCTGTACTGTTCCCAACAAACTAGCTTGCTCCAGCAATGTATACACTCCAGTAGCCAACAACGAATCCTTGTCCACCTTCTTCTGAGAGATCATTAACCTCTGCTTCACTTTATCCCATAACTCAGCATGCTTAGGAGATCAAAAGATGGATTGACTAGATGTACCTGGAATATGGACAATCTGTTTGTGAACTTCAGACTCATGTTCACTGGAATGTGAGGGAACTTCTTCAGGTACATGGGTCGGCTGGGCAGCTTTCTTGACGTTCTTGGAAGGACTAGTTGATGCAGTGGCTTTCCTCCTCTTTGTGGATGCAGCAGCAGATGGAGGGGTGGCAAATGCTCTACTTCTGATCACAGGGGTTCTTGGAACCAGTTGCACCATAGCAGAAGATGCCTTATTCCTTGTTGTTTTCTTCTTGACTGGAGATCTCGCAAAAGGATCTTATTGAGCAGAGGCCAACAATTTTTCCTGTTGTAGAACAGAAGTCTTCTCACCAGATTCAGAGATGAACTCTGAATGACTTCCTTCTCTACTGGATCAACAACTAATGATCTGTGAATAAATTTCTTCTTTCCTTTGGCGAGAGCAGCAGCTATAGCTTTCATCTTCAAGCTTAAAGGAATGTCATCTTCTCTATCTTCATCATCACCTTCTGTAGTAGAAGGTTGCACAGGAGGTTGAAGAACAACATCAGTTGGATTAGATGTAGCATCAGGGCTTTTCTCTACAACATGTGCCTCAACATGTTCAGGCACATCTAAAGACGTAACATGATCATCTCCAGCAGATCCCTTCTCTTTCTGAAGGGCTTAGTCAGCAGGTACTGTGATGATCTTCTTTGACGAAGGAGTTGTTATCTTCTTGGATTTCTTGACCGCAGTTCCCTTTGTTCTTGCCTTCTTTCTATTGACATCGTAGGACTTCGCAGCTTCCTTCAATAGATCATCAATCGAAAGACTCTGGATCTTTATTTTCTTTGTAGAAGAAGTAATTTCTTGTTCTTATGTATCTTTTTCTTCATCATCTCCATGTAATGTTTCAATTAATTCCTCTGTATCTTTGCTTGAAGATTCATCGCGAAGTGCCCTCTTAATAGGTTTCTTGTAGGTTGACTCTCCACGAACCTGTCTATCAAACTTGTCCTCTTCATAGAACTGATCTTGAGGTTTGGAATATGTAACCTTTTCATACCTCATCCTGGGTTTTACGACTTTCTTTGGACGAATGAGCTTTCTTTTCGGAGCTATAGAAAGTGTATGAAAATATGAAGAAATGAAACAACAAGAGAATTAATCAACTAACAATGGAATAGACTCAGAATAGACAGAGGATTTATCGAGAGAGAAGGGTGTTTTGATTTCAGAAAATTTGAAAAGTGAATGTTCTCTCGAAACGGCTAAATATATATATAAGAGAGTATTCCGTTCTCAGGTTTCCGTTAGACTAAGAAATTGAAGGAAAATCCCGGGAAATCTCGAAAAATTGGAGATAACGATAGCACGTCAGAACTAGCCGTTGATAAAGATGTCTCAAGGTTTGAATCATGAACATGTACATCCATATGAAAATTTATGGGAATGTTCAGTCCCTTTGTATAGGAATGGTTCTTTCCTGCTGAGTGTGAAAAAGTCACACTCATACCATTCTTCTTGGTTTTACTGAACCAAGCACACCCCAAGGGCTGCTCTAAGTTTCTCAAATTAAGCTGAAGCCAATCCCTTGGTGAACAAATCAGCTAGTTGATCTTCTATTTTCATGTGTTCAATCTTCAGAACTTCTTCTTCAACCAGCTCTCTGATGAAGTGATGTCTGATGTCTATATGTTTGGTCCTTGAATGTTGTACTGGATTTTTTGAGATGTTGATAGCACTTATATTATCACAGTACAGAATTGGAGTATCATGACTGACTTCATAGTCTTTTATCATCTGCATCATCCAGATAATCTGAGTAGAGCTGCTCCCTATTGCAATGTACTCTGCTTCTGCTATAGATAGGGATATGCAGTTCTGCTTCTTACTGAACCAAGAAACAACATTGTTTCCTAAAAAGAAACAAGCACCTGAAGTGCTTTTTCTGTCATCTGGATATCCAGCCCAATCAGCATCACAGTATGCAGTAATACTTGCGTTAGCATCAGAAGTATACCACAAACTATAATCAGCAGTTCCATTGATGTACTTGATGATGTTCTTTACAGCCTTCATGTGACTCTCCTTTGGACAGGCCTGATACCTGGCACATACTCCCATACTGTAAGCTATATCTGGTCTACTTGTAGTGAGATATAGAAGACTACCAATCATGCTTCTATAGAGAGTTTGGTCAACTTCAGTCCTTGCATCATCTTTTCAAATCTTGAATGTAGTGCTGATAGGAGTTCATTTATGTTTTGAATTCAAAAGCTCGAATTTTCTCACAAGATTTCTGGCATACTTAGATTGAGAGATGAATATCCCTTCTTCTGACTGCTTTATCTGAAGTTGTAGTGATTGCTGCTACAACTTATGTAATAGTGGTGTTAAATTACTGTAATTGCTTGTAAATAGAATGAGAGTTAGGGTAGATGAAGATAGATGGATAGAGAGAGAAAGGAGATAAGGTAGATTTGGAGTAATTTCATTCTATTTCATAATATTCTCTGTTAGGAAAAACTATCAAGGAACCCCTAGATTAGGTTTTGATGAGATGTCAAAATTAGTTATGAAAAAACTGACTAAAATTCAAGTTGTAGTTCGGAGCTGACCAATCCAGGGCATCAAAAAGGAACTCAAGTAGAGTCAAAGTCAACCAATCTGAAGAATGGTTTACAAGCTGAAGGATACGTCATCCAGTCAAAATTCAACTCAACTGAAGAGTCAAACCAGTCAAAACAAACTGACAACCAAGTCAGCTGAGCTGAGGGAGAAAAGAGTTGACTAAAGACTGAAGAAACTGATAAAACATCAGCTTAAGCTAGAGACTGGAAGTATCCAACTGATGGCCAAACTGCAGTAAACAAGACAGATCAGCTGAAGGTCAGAACTGTAGTCAGTCAACTTATGATTAGTCAAGCTAACTAGAAAGATCAAGAGAAATTAGTCAAGCTGACAAGATAGCCAAGAACTTGAGATTAGTTGAACTGGAGCAATAGCCAAACTCAGCTGACAAGCTCAGAACTGCCAACTGGAGCAATAGCCAAACTTAGCTGACAAGCTCAGAACTGCCAACTGGAGCAATAGCCAAACTCAGCTGACAAGCTCAGAACTGCCAACTCGAGCAATAGCCAAACTCAGCTGACAAGCTCAGAACTGCCAACTGGAGCAATAGCCAAACTCAGCTGATAAGCTCAGAACTGCCAACTGGAGCAATAGCCAAACTCAGCTGGCAAAGCTCGGAACTGCCAACTGGAGCAATAACCAAACTGAGCTGACAAGTCCAGAACTGCTAACTGGAACTCAAAACTGCCAAGAAAGCTGAAGCCAGAGAACCCTGGAGTTTATTGCTCAAACCGGCGAATCTTGGAATAAATGCTCCTACAAAGATCCTTAAATTAAATCTCTAATGAAGATCGATTAGCAGAGTAACGGCTACTTCAACCAAAAGCTCCAAGCGATCTTTAAAGACCACCTGTCATTGATGAGCCATCAGAGCCACCGATCAATGGACAATGGAACTCAACGGTCATAAAATTACTCCTCTATAAAAGACAAGTGAATCAGAGTTTAAAATACACTTTGCCAACTCCCGACTCTTCGCCTTCACAACTTTCGCATATACAAGCAAGAGCTTTTATTTCTCCCTCCCACTCAAGCTCAAGTTCAGCATTTGATAGAAACTGTGAGAGTCCAACTGAGAAGAACAATTCACACAATCAAGATATCTAGCCAGCTGTTGACGATCCAGCCAGGGCAACCTTCTCAGTACCAGCTATACAACGATCAACTACTCAGCTCAATTGAAGGTACAAATCAGTTGATAACCCCTGTTCAAGACTCACATCTTGAAGATTGAAAGAGATCTAAAACCTTGTAAAGACGACAATAGCACCTACCTTCCTAGCGAGCAGTTAGGGACTTCAAGTGTGAGCTGTCAACCCGCTGAGGTAGCGAGCAGTTACCAGGTTCAGCCAACTGTCCTTCATTGTGTAATTTGTAAAGAAACTCAAGGTATATAGTGAAGTTGCCCTTCTGCGGAAGGAAGAGAGGACGTAGAAGTTTGAGACTTCGAACCTCTATAATTCGCTTGTGTGCTGTACTATATTGATTATTGCATATCTTTAAACTGCACACAATATCACACAAGCTGCACTTAAACTGTCTTAACTGATCAACAAGTTTGTGCATAGATAAGTTTCACTAAGCGAGTCAAAGGGCCCTGTTATTCCGCATTTAAAGTAAAAGTTTTTCAAGTTCTTAATCAGTTTATTCACCCCCCCTCTAAACTGATAGCGACTCGCCCGGGACCAACAAGTGGTATCAGAGCCAGGTTGATTCTAAGGATCAGCTGTTTCTGTAGATCAACCGAATCAGATCTACTTATCTGTGCTAACATTCCAGCTATGGGAAACCATAAGCTACCTTTATTTTCAGTTGAGAACTATGATAACTGGAGCAGGAGAATGAAGGCGCATCTCTGCTCAATTCATGAGAATATGTGGGAAGTCATCGAAGATGGTCCAATCATCATCATGATGGACAATGACGCTCACATAGTTGATATCAATCAACCGGAAAGGATCCCAAAGCCAACTAATCTTCTCACCAGTAAAGAGAAGAAGTTAAAGAATCTAGAGTTCGTTGCTCAAGCCGCATTATTTCAAACTCTAGATGAAGATCGAATGAATGATACAAAGAACTGCACAACTGCCAAGGAGATATGGGACCTACTAGCAGATCTTTGCAGAGAGTCCGAAGCCATCAAAGGAAACAAGCTCCAACTGGCAGTCGACAGATATGAATCCTTCAGAATGCAGCCAGAAGAGTCCATCTCAAGCCTTGAAACCAGATTTCTAGGCATCATAAGTGAGATGAACAACCTCGGGAGGAGTTATCCCAATTCTGAGATGAATTCCAAGATATTGGATAATCTCACTGAAGAATGAGATATGAAAGTGATAGCTACAAAGGAATCAAGAAATCTAAATAGCATCACTCCAAGGGAACTATTTGGTTCTCTCAAAGCTCATGAGTACAGTCTAAACCGAAAAAAAGAAGCATCAACATCGTCAGCTCAAGATGCAGCTTTCTATGTTGAGAGGAACAGGTTTAGAGACACTCGAGGAAGAAACAACTTCTGACCTAGGAGCTCACCAGCCAAAGATAATCAAGGCGGATCTTCAACTGAACAAAAAAGAGAAGCAACTGAAAAGAAGGAGAATCTAACTGATGACATCAATGATCAAATACAATCAGTTACCAAGTTGCTAGAAAAGTTAAAGAGAGCTCGGGATAAACAATCAGTTCCACCTCAAACTGATGAAATCCCAAAAATTGAGAAAACTTACCAACCAGCTGAACGGTCAGCTAAACCATTCAGGGGTGGCAACCGAAATCTTGGAGAATGTTTCCACTGCCACAAACAAGGTGATGAAGACTCAAATTCGTGCTTTTTCCTTTATCTTTTTACGCCCTTTTTAAGTGTTTAGTATAGACTCTAGTCTAGTTTTGGGGGTAAAGCTGATTGCAGGAGGTTGAGGGCACAAAACCACCACAATAGGCACAGACAGGTGCTATTTATGCTGAGGGCACAAAGGACTGATTTGCCTGTCGAGGACCTAGTCAAAGTTGTTGCGAGAATTGCGCAACAAAATCGCGGGACAGTTCCTATATGCACGTGGAGGTGATGTGGCGGTCAGTTCCGAGTCTTGGGGAGGTCTACACACGTTGGGAAGGAAGTGGGGACACCAGGAAGTTACTGAAGACGCTAGGGTTTGTTGCTATCCCTCCAAAAATCAAGGAAGAACATGGAGCGCGAAATGAGGAAGTGGAGGAGTGCAAGAACCCCTGCGTGGGTGAAATCTGGGCTGCGTGAAGCCTTAATTCATTTGCTATAAATACTTTTATCTATTTTCATATCAGTGTGCGAGAGAGGAGAGTTTTTGCACCTCAAGATACAATTTACCGTTTTCGTACTTAGTTTATTTTGCTGGATATTCTGTCTGCCTGAAGCTGGCGGTTTGCCCGCAGAAAGGTAGTGCAGTTATTTTGTTGGCAAAACTGGGGTTGGGCCCAGAAGTAAATCGAGTTATTTCCTTTCCAAGTAAGATGTCTTTTATTATTTCTTTTACTTTCGTATCTATGTTTAGTGGCTAAGTATCCACTGTTCAAGTCAAAGTAATGGTCTAAGGGTAGAATATGTGCATGAGGTAATCGGACTTTAAAGCCTTAAGGGTTCACAATCTTAACTTGTTTTTCACTTAGACATAGGTAAAGGGTGATTGGAGATGAAAGCGCGCATTTCTAATTAACTGGTACTAGTGTTAGTTACGTGGGAGTGTATAGGTGACCCATGCCTCGATACCCGTATAGTAACAAGTCCGGGGGTGATAGCCTTGGTAGTTGAGATTGAGTAGTATATGCAGGCACAAGACCGTGTCAAACCTACTAGTATCGGGTCGCTTTTGCCCTCAAAGCTGCTATGCTTGCAAAACCTTTGTGTGATTCTCTCCTTAGGTTCCTGTATAGTTAGGTCCCTAGGTACCGATCATATCATCTAGACGATATAATGTAAGAAGTGATTGGAGAGTGTCCGTTCGTATCTATTTCTATAACCGGTTAACCCTCAAAGTGACAATTACCCATATTTGGCCATAGAGATTCGGTTTTTGACCTTTCTGCTAGTGTGGGCACAACGGGTAGTAGTGGTAATTACATATGTTTTGCCCAGGATTGCGCATACCTACCGAATGACTTAATGCTTTGACTTGAACACTTTTATTACTGATATTTTCTTTTGTGATTTCCTTTTCAGCATTTAGTTAGTTTAAGTTTATTAGCAAGGTTTTTAGAGTGACACTGAGAACCCAAACCAAAACTAAGAAAAGACAGAAGGTTATGAACACTCCTCGTAGGATCGACATCCGTCTTCACCAACTATATTAGCCGTTGAGGGCAGATTAAGCATTTGTGGACTATTTTCCCGCAAGTGTATTTTACACACCAAAACGACGGGTGTGCCAAAATTGGCGCCGTTGCCGGGGAGTGTAAGCGCACTTTTCTGTCTATTTACTATTTTATCTTAGTATATGCTTCGTTCTAACCGCGCAGGAGATTTACTCTACGATCCGGAGATAGAGAGGTCAGCAAGGGCAAGAAGGGCACAAGCTAGGGCATTTTTGAAAAGGCTGGAGGAGGAGAATCACACTGAAGGATCCAGTGACGATTTGACCTCAAGCGGAGAAAGTGAGACAAGCAACATCAATTCACTCTATTTCGACGAAGAAATGGAGGACGATCAGATATCAAACCCTTACTTTGAGGCAACTAAGTTTCCCTCAAACCATGAACATGCGTCCTACGGGCATCGTTTTGCCCACAACTACTGGGAACTGGGAGTTGAGGGCAAACTTCATCTCGATTTTACCCAAATTCCATGACCATCCAGGGAGGATCCACAACGACATCTACAAGATTTTGAGATGGCATGTGAGACACAACGCACACCAGCTAATGGGACAGGCGAATACATTCGCCTGGTTTCTTTTCCTTTCACCTTGCAGGACGGAGCTCGAGAATGGTTATACACTATTCCTGCCAGGAGTATAACCAACTGGAGTTAACTCCAGCAAAAGTTTCTGGAGAAGTACTTCCCCACATCAAGAGTACAGAGCATGAGGAAGAAGATCTCAACCGCAAAGGCTGGTCCCCACGAGAGCTTTTATGACTACTGAGAGCATTTCAAGCAATTACTCTCGAAATGCCCACATCACCAGATTCCAGATCATGACCTGGTGAACTACTTTGTTTCAGGGTTGAGAAGTGAGGACCGAGCCCTACTGAATGCAGTATGCGGAGGATCTATCCTGAACAAGAGGGCAACTGAGGCTCTAATACTTATTAGAGAAATGGCCGAGGAAAACAGAGACGATTCATATGAAAGAACAAGTGTTGCCGCTGCGGGCAAAACTATCTCTGTGCCTGGAACTGATGACCGAATCGAACAACTCTGCAACAAGAGGGAGAAGATGATCACCATGTTTTCCGCTAATACCTTGCGAATTTGTGGGGTATGTGAATTAATGGGGCACCACTCTGACTAGTGTCCACAAGTGAAGGAGAAGGAAGAAACAGTCAACGCTATGGATGAAGGGCACAGAAGGAGGCACAATCAATTTGCCCCCAACTATAGTCAGAGGCATACAACACCATACTATCCTGTGCCCGCAGCAGGACCGTCTTTATCAGGCATGGTTCACAAGATTGTGAATGAAACGGTGGAGGTACAAAAGAAATCAGAAGCCTTCGAGCAGGAAACAAGGAATGGACTGAGCTATTTGGGAGGACAAATATCCTAAATTAGTGATGCAATCGCAAGGATGGAGAAAGTTAAGGGAATTCTGCCCTCACAGACAGAACCACCAAAAAAGGCTGGGGTAAATGCAATAACACTGAAGAGTGGAAGGCAACTGCCTGCACCATATCCAGAGACTGCAGAGGATGATGCCCACAGCAACGATGAGCCCACAAAGGAGGAACCAGAGTTGAGGGAAAATGAAGAACCAGAAGCAGTTGTGCCCAAACCTATCCTGAAGAGTAATATTCCAAAAGAGATCGAGGTGCCATTACCATTTCCAGAAAAGATGAAGCGGAACAAGAAAGAAGCAGATGATAAGGATCTAATGCACATCTTCAAGAAAGTGGAAATCAATGTTCCCCTACTAGACGCAATCAGGCAGGTGCCCCGATATGCCCGTTTCCTGAAGGACTTATGTACAAAGAAGGTGAGATTCACCGAGGAGGCACAAGTGGTTGTGAATGAAAATGTGTCAGCATTATTGCAAAAGAAGCTGTCTGAAAAGTGTGGAGACCCATGAATGTTCTTTATTCCCTGTGAAATTGGAGGACTTCGAGTTGAGAGAGCTATGCTGGACTTAGGGGCATCGATCAATGTTATACCCTTAAGCATTTTTGAAGAGCTGACATTAGGACCGCTCAAGGATACAAGGACAATTATTCAATTAGCTGACTGTTCCAGTGTCTACCCCGAGGGAGTGCTTGAAGATGTCCTAATCAAAGTGCAGAGTCTGATTTTCCCAGCAGACTTCTATGTGCTAGATATGGGCAAAACCAATTCAAAGGCTGCCTGTATACTTTTGGGCAGACCATTCATGAAGACGGCATATACGAAGATTGATGTCGATAAGGGCACATTGACGTGCGAGTTTGATGGAGACAGAGTTACCTTCAACATCATGGAGGCAATGAAGTACCCCAATGACACTGAGGGTGTACATGTGATCGACGTTTTTGAGCCTATGATCCAAGAAGAAATGCCAAGGTTGTTGGCAAAGGATCCACTTGATTGGGTACTTCAGAATAATAAGATCGATTGGGATGCTGAAGAGGAACGAGATAAGCAAATCAAAGAGGAAATTCTGCAATTGTATCACATCGAAGCCGGTTTTTCAAGGGATCAACGTCTGCCTTTGCCCACAACAAGGCAGGGTGATAAACTGGTGCGGTCTATCATCAAGCCACCAAAGTTGGAGTTGAAGGAGTTGCCCAATCACCTCAAGTATGCCTATTTGGGTGAAGGAGAGAATTTGCCAGTTATAATCAGTTCATCATTGACCATGAAGCAGGAAGTAAAGTTGATAGCACTATTGAAGATGCACAAGGAAGCAATTGGATGGACCATGGCCGACATCAAGGGCATAAGTTCCACCATTTTCATGCATCGGATCCAGTTGGAAGAAGGGGCAAAACCAGTGCAAGATCTCCAAAGGAAGCTGAACCCCTTGATGAAGGAAGCTGTGTTAAAGGAGATTCTAAAGCTGCTCGATATGGGCATTATCTTCCCTGTGCCCAACAGTGAGTGGGTGAGTCCTATTCACGTTGTGCCCAAAAAGTCTGGAATCCAGGTTGTGGAGAATGAAAACAAGGAACTTATTCAGATGAGACTGCAGACCGGATGGAGAGTTTGCATTGACTACCGCAAGTTAAATGCAGTCATAAAGAAGGATTATTTCCCTTTGCCCTTCATCAATCAAATGTTGGAAAGGCTTGCGGGAAAATCGTACTTCTGTTTTCTGGATGGGTATTCTGGATATATGTAGATCATGGTGGCCCAAGCCGATCAAGGCAAAACGACATTCACTTGCCCCTTTGGCACATTTACCTACAGAAGGATGCCTTTTGGCCTTTGCAACGCTCCAGGCACATTTCAACGGTGCATGATGAGTATATTTTCTGATATGCTTGAGACTTGTATTGAGATCTTTATGGACGACTTCACGGTTTATAGAGATAGCTTTGATCAATGCCTTGATCATTTGAGCAAAGTACTAAGCCGCTGTGTGGAAAAAGAGTTGGTGTTGAATTATGAGAAGTGTCACTTCATGGTGAGAGAATGAATCGTGCTGGGACATGTAGTATCTGAGCGAGGAATTGAGGTGGACAGGGCAAAAGTGGAGATCATTGCCAAATTGCCCTACCCCATCAATGTCAAGCAGATTCGGGCATTTCTAGGCCATGCTGGTTTCTATCGTCGATTCATTAAGGACTTTGCAAAGATTGCTCAACCACTCACAAACCTGCTACAATTGGAGGTAAAATTTGACTTTGATGATGACTGCAAGAAAGCTTTTCATACATTGCAGAATATGTTAGTGTCTTCCCCCATTATCCAACCTCCGGATTGGGGAATGCCATTTGAGGTGATGTGTGATGCCAGTGGATTTGCCGTGGGAGTAGTCTTGGGCTAGAAAAGAGGCAAAGAGAGCTATGTTATCTATTATGCCTCCAAGACATTAAATGTCGCGCAACGCAACTATACCACCACGGAGAAGGAGCTGTTAGCAGTAGTGTTCGCTTTTGAGAAGTTCTGTTCCTACCTGCTGGGGGCACAAGTGATTGTTTACACGGATCACGCAGCTCTGAAGTACCTACTGTCTAAGAAGGAGTCAAAGCTGAGACTCATAAGGTGGATATTGCTCTTGCAAGAGTTCGATGTGCAGATCAAAGACAAAACTGGGGCAGAAAATCTGGTTGCAGACCATCTCAGCCGTCTGATGGTTGAGGGCAAAGAGGAAATCACTGAGAATTTTCCAGATGAGCATTTGTATGAGGTTGTCGGCAAAACAGCAAAGGAGCCATGGTTTGCCGACATAGTGAACTATCTAGTCGCAAGGCAGTTTCCAGTTGGTTTGAGTGACTATCAAAAGAATAAGATGAAGCGTGAGTGCAAGTTTTATATCTGGGAAGCACCAGCTCTTTGGAAAATTGGAACTGATCAAGTAATAAGAAGGTGCGTCAGTGATGATGAGGTTCTTGACATCTTGAAGTTCTGCCATAACAATGCATGTGGAGGTCACTTTGGCCCACGGAGAACAGCAAGGAAGGTATTAGATGGAGGATTTTACTGGCCTACACTATTCAGAGATGCTTATATTTTTGTGAAGAAGTGCAAGAACTGCCAGATGACTGGGAATATTTCTATTCGGGAGGCCATGCCACAAACACCTATCATGCCCGTGGAAGTCTTCGACATATGGGGCATAGATTTCATGGGACCATTTCCCAAGTTAGGTAATAATCTCTACATTATCCTGGCTGTGGATTATGTGTCCAAGTGGATGGAGGCAAAAGCCACTCCAACGAATGATGCAAATACAGTGGTGAAGTTCCTGAAGGCAAATGTGTTCTGTCGCTTCGGAATGTCCAAAGTCCTGATCAGTGATCAAGGAACTCATTTCTGCAACTCAGTCATAAAGAAGATGATGGCAAGGTATGGGGTCACACACAAGGTTACTACTGCATATCACCCCCAAGTAAATGGACAAGCAGAAGTCTCAAACAGGGAGATCAAAAATATTCTGGAGAAAGTTGTAGGACCAAGGCGCAAAGACTGGAGCAATCACTTGGAAGATGCTCTGTGGGCATATCACACAGCCTACAAGACACCTATTGGGATGTCTCCTTATAGGCTGGTTTTTGGAAAGTATTGCAATTTGCCCGTGGGAATGGAGCATAAAGCATTTTGGGCAATCAAGAAGTTGAATTTCAATAATGAATGCGCTGGAATTGAGAGGAAACTGCAGATCCAAGAATTGGAAGAGTTGAGGTCCGAGGCCTATGATAATGCTGTGATGTATAAGGAAAGGACCAAGAGATACCACGATGCACTCGCAAGGGGCAAACAGCTGCTCTGTGGGCAAAAGGTACTCGTATTTAACTCAAAGCTCAAATTACATGCGGGCAAATTGAAGTCAAAATGGATGGGCCCCTATCTGGTGCAAGATCAACATCCAAGTGGAGCAATCGATCTGGTGAATCCAAAAGATGGGTACGAATTTCGAGTCAATGGCCAGAAGGTGAAACCATATTTCGAGCAAGAGAAGGAAACTTGGGCAGAAACCCAAGTTTTGAGCACTCCTGAGTACTACTGAAGGCACAACAAGGTCGAGCCAAAGACCTTAAACAAAGGCACTGGACGGTAGGCAACCCGTTTTGTTTACTTGCTTTAATTTCAATTATGTTTGTTATTTGTATTTTGTTTGTGAATTAATGCTACAGGAAGGCAAAGACTGGACACGCATCACTGTGGGCAAAGTAATGTGAAGGGCACAGCAAGGTTTAAGTGTGTGAGTGGGTACTGTAGCATATTTGACTGATTTGACATGAACGGCAGCTGCAGAGACGGTTGGTTTTCCCATGCAGTGTGATGATTATTGAAAATTGAGGCCGAAAAAAAGGGGTCTGAAAGGAGACGACCTCGATGACATCTTCGAGGGTTACCCAAAGCTTGACGAAGCAACATAGTATCTTGATGCCTAGAGGCTGGAGCGGATGCAGCTAGTTGGGTTTACTGAAGAGAACACCCCATACTTCATCCCTTTTAATGAACCAACATACTTGGACAAGAAAAAGGCCCCCAAGGCACAAGAAGGATCACCCAGGGCACAAGAAGGACCGAGCAGGGCACAGAGCAGTGCAGATTCAAAGAAGCTCGAAAGAGTTGAAAAAGCCCTGCAGAACATTTGTGTTCACCTCGGGTTAGACTACCCCTCCTCTCCTTAAATCATGTTTTATCCCCAGTAGTTTAGGATTCGTTTGTTTTTATTTTTGTTTGTGTGTTTTGAGACTATTTTTGTTTTTGTATATTTGCGTCTGTATATATAGAGTCTGTTTTGGGCATATCTAACCCACATTACTGCTTGTGCCCGAAAGGGTAATTTGCACAGCAAGTGTGTGGGAGGGATATGCCTAGTTCGTTGCGTTTGTATGTTTTATTTTTATTTTGTGTGTGCATGTTGAGTCTATAACATATGAGTCAGAGATTGACATTGGGCATATATGGACATAACTTTATTGTTAGGCAGATGGAATTAATCAATCGCATGTGAAAGCAATATATAACTACCCAGTGAGCTTTGAGCCCAAATTCACATTTGCGACTTCTTTCTGTGTGTTTAAATTCCACCACCTCATTTGATGTTTACTTGCTTGTGCCCTGTCAAACTTGATTTCATGCATGCTTAGATGATTAAGGTATTTTCTTTCGTCGTTATTTGGCCATATTATTCACTGAAAAATGCTTCTCATTGCTGCCATTATTTGAGCCTGTTTATTTGTTCATGACCTGCATTCTGAAAAATCTCTCTTTAAAGAGTATCTTATGACTGGGAATGAAATCTTTTATGCTCGTATTGGTGGTATGGTTTAAGCCAAATAATGACAGGGTGCCAGAAATGGACACAAAGAAAGAAAATAAAGAAAGAAAAAAAAATGAGAAAAAAGAGAAAATGAAAAAAAAAAGTGTATAAATAAAATGGTTTCCCAGGTTGTTATGTGGGCACAAGGCTGCCAGTGCTGATTTTGCCCAAATGATATGAAAGGTAGCCAGTTCCTAAATATTTCCAACCTTGATCTGCATGCCCCATTTCAACCCTCACAAGACCTTTTGATATGCATGCATGTGAATATAGTAAATTGTTTATACAGGGTGTTTACAAGTTTGTTGATGATGATTTGGTGGAATTGCTGAGAGTAAACACTTAACATAAACACTCGAGAAAAAGGCGAGCTGAGTGCACACTTCAATAGTAGCCTGAGTTTGATTGATTCGATTTGTCTGCATCATTATGTTCAACTGTTATACCCTTTATCAACTTATGATTCATATGTTGTATTGTCTTGTCTTGAGTCATTTGAGTCTTCTGTTTGTGTTGTCTTGAATTAAAATTGCATTCATACTTGAGGGCAAGTATAGTCCAAGTGTGTGGGTGTGATGAAGACTCAAATTCGTGCTTTTTCCTTTATCTTTTTACGCCCTTTTTAAGTGTTTGGTATAGAGTCTAGTCTAGTTTTGGGGGTAAAGCTGATTGCAGGAGGTTGAGGGCACAAAACCACCACAATAGGCACAGACAGGTGCTATTTATGCTGAGGGCACAAAGGACTGATTTGCCTGTCGAGGACCTAGTCAAAGTTGTTACGAGAATTGCGCAACAAAATCGCGGGACAGTTCCTATATGCACGTGGAGGTGATGTGGCGGTCAGTTCCGAGTCTTGGGGAGGTCTACACACGTTGGGAAGGAAGTGGGGACACCAGGAAGTTACTGAAGACGCTAGGGTTTGTTGCTATCCCTCCAAAAATCAAGGAAGAACATGGAGCGCGAAATGAGGAAGTGGAGGAGTGCAAGAACCCCTGCGTGGGTGAAATCTGGGCTGCGTGAAGCCTTAATTCATTTGCTATAAATACTTTTATCTGTTTTCATATCAGTGTGCGAGAGAGGAGAGTTTTTGCACCTCAAGATACAATTTACCGTTTTCGTACTTAGTTTATTTTGCTGGATATTCTGTCTGCCTGAAGCTGGCGGTTTGCCCGCAGAAAGGTAGTGCAGTTATTTTGTTGGCAAAACTGGGGTTGGGCCCAGAAGTAAATCGAGTTATTTCCTTTCCAAGTAAGATGTCTTTTATTATTTCTTTTACTTTCGTATCTATGTTTAGTGGCTAAGTATCCACTGTTCAAGTCAAAGTAATGGTCTAAGGGTAGAATATGTGCATGAGGTAATCGGACTTTAAAGCCTTAAGGGTTCACAATCTTAACTTGTTTTTCACTTAGACATAGGTAAAGGGTGATTGGAGATGAAAGCGCGCATTTCTGATTAACTGGTACTAGTGTTAGTTACGTGGGAGTGTATAGGTGACCCATGCCTCGATACCCGCATAGTAACAAGTCCGGGGGTGACAGCCTTGGTAGTTGAGATTGAGTAGTATATGCAGGCACAAGACCGTGTCAAACCTACTAGTATCGGGTCGCTTTTGCCCTCAAAGCTGCTATGCTTGCAAAACCTTTGTGTGATTCTCTCCTTAGGTTCCTGTATAGTTAGGTCCCTAGGTACCGATCATATCATCTAGACGATATAATGTAAGAAGTGATTGGGGAGTGTCCGTTCGTATCCATTTCTATAACCGGTTAACCCTCAAAGTGACAATTACCCATATTTGGCCATAGAGATTCGGTTTTTGACCTTTCTGCTAGTGTGGGCACAACGGGTAGTAGTGGTAATTACATATGTTTTGCCCAGGATTGCGCATACCTACCGAATGACTTAATGCTTTGACTTGAACACTTTTATTACTGATATTTTCTTTTGTGATTTCCTTTTCAGCATTTAGTTAGTTTAAGTTTATTAGCAAGGTTTTTAGAGTTACACTGAGAACCCAAACCAAAACTAAGAAAAGACAGAAGGTTATGAACACTCCTCGTGGGATCGACATCCGTCTTCACCAGCTATACTAGCCGTTGAGGGCAGATTAAGCATTTGTGGACTATTTACCCGCAAGTGTATTTTGCACACCAAAACGACGGGTGTGCCACAAGGACATTACAGGTTCGAATGTCCATAACTCCCTGAAGACAAGAAAGCCAAGATGAGAAGAAGCTTCTTCAAAAGGAAAGCAATGGTTGCAAATCTCGAGAATGCCGTGCTAGATGATTCAGACTATCCTTCTGGAATCGATTCTGACGGCTACAGCTCAGATGATGAAGCGCTATTCTGCCTCATGGCTGACAATGATGAAGAGGTTAGCACATCTGATTCCCAAACCTCCTTTTATCATATAAATGTAGCAACTGTCTCTAGTAGTGAACTTGATATGAAACTTATGATGCTAGAAGACCAATTAGCTTCAATTTCCTGCTTACATGTTGAACTGAAAGATGAAAATGATGAACTGAGAAATAAAGTTAGGAAGCTGAACATAGATCATGAAAGATTGAATTATCTTGAGTCTCAGTTTATAGAATTTGAGAAATTGAAATTGAGAACTGCTGATCTAGAGGCTGAAAATCAAAAACTCAAACAAGAGATTCATAAGAGAGAAAAAGTATCTCTGAAGTTTAAAAAGGGGTCTCAAACTTTAGATGAGATACTAAGTCATCAAAGAACTGGAACTAGCAACTCAGAGCTAGGATATAGCAAGTTCACTGCCCTAGAGAAAGGAAAAACAGTTGCTCAACCTAGTGATAAGGGAATCCTAAAAGGGTTCACTAAATCTCATGATCAGCTAGCTGAGCCAATCAAAGGAAAAGGAATATAGAAAAATCTCCAAACTCAACCTAGACAACTTGGTCAGTTTTACCAACCAAAAACACCAGGTAAACTGAAGCCCAATTTTCAGCCAAGACCATCAGTTCACTCAAGTCAATCCACTCGTCCAAAGCCCCCAGTTCAACAAAGGCCACCAACTCAATATAAAATGCCAACAAGATAAACTGATAGATCAGTTCATTTTAAGAAAGAGCAGTTTAGATCTCAAGCCTACCCTACCAAGCAGTTCAGTCAAGACACTTCTAGGAGAGATCAAAGAAACTCATTTCAACCTTATCATCATTATAATGAGTATCTGGATTCAAGAAATGAACCAAGAGCTGATCTAAAAGGGTTTAATCCAGTAAACACACAAGGCATTGGCTTGATAGAAGAACTCAAAAATCTCGAGATAACTGCATATTAGTTGAATTTTTTTATCCCACTAACTTGCAACGCAGGTATCATTCAACCGATTCTAGAAGAGTTGAAAGAGAGTCAAAACTGATCAAACGATCCAAATCAGTTTACTCTCTGAGTGATAAAAAGCCAAAAGTTTGGCAAGTTTGGATTCCAAAAAGCTTAATGTATCAACAAGGACCCGATATGAAACGGGTCCCTAAATGCTAATCCTTATTTTTGCAGGAAAAGAGCATCCTATCTATGAAGAAAACCAAAGATATTTGGTATCTAGATAGCGGGTGCTCCAAGCACATGACCGGAGACAGAGAAGATCTCGACGGTTATGAAGAAATCAAAGGTCCACTTGTCACAATTGGAGACAATTCCAAAAGCCGAACCATTGGAGAAGGGTTCGTAGTCAAGGGAAAAGTAGTAGTGAATGGAGTCTCCCACGTGGATAGACTGAAGCACAAACTACTAAGCATCAGCCAGCTGTGCGACAATGGCTACTCAGTTGACTTCATCAAAAACTCCTGCAACATAAAAGACAAGTCAACTGGAGTAATTCTGCTAACTGGCATCAGGAGAGGCAACATGTACATTGTTGACTGGTGAACCGGCTACTCAGAAGCTTGCTTTCTTTCTAAAGGATCAACTGAAGCAAGCTGGCTATGGCATCGACGACTAAACCACCTCAACTTCAAAACAATCAACTACCTAGCCAAGAAAGAGTTAGTTGAGGGGCTTCCCAAGGAAATATACAAGAAAACAGGTGTATGTGGACCATGTCAAAAAGGGAAGCAGGTGAAATCATCCTTCAAGAATAGGAGTCATCCACCAGGAACAACTGACTGTCTTCAACTGCTACACATGGATTTGTTTGGTCCAGTTAGACCACAAACTCCAAAAGGCAAAAGGTTCACTCTTGTAGTAGTTGATGATTACTCAAGATATACATGGATAGAATTCTTAAGGAGCAAAGATGAAACTTATGACAAGCTAACGGCGTTGATTAGAAGGCTACAAACTGAGAAGGAAAGATCAGTTCAAAGGATTCATTCCGACAATGGAACTGAATTTGTGAACCAACACATGATCAGCTTTCTCAACTAGCTTGGAATCATTCATGAACACTCAGCTGTAAGAACTCCACAACAAAACGGTGTAGCCAAACACTCAAAGAAGCAGCTCGAACAATGATAGCTGATGCCAACATAGCTGAAAGGTACTGGGCTGAAGCAGTCAACATAGCTTGCCATACTCAAAATCGAAGTGCCATTGTAGCAGCCCATGACAAAACACTTATGAACTGTATAAGGGTCGTAAGCCTTCTATATCATATTTTAAAATATTTGGCTGTAAATGTTATATTCACAACAATGGCAAGACTCAATTGAAAGCTTTTAGTGCTAAAGCTGATGAGGGAATATTTCTTGGGTATAACTCTCCTCATGCACAAGCTTACAGAGTGTTCAATAAATGAACTCTTGTTGTGGAAATAACATGTCATGTGGTATTTGATGAATTTGCTAATGAGTACAGGAACAAAGAAAGAATAGACACATCAGTTCAAGTACTACCTAGTGAAACTGAGAACTCGCAGGACTATATGGATCACATTGTTCTAGAGTGGCTTGAAGTTTCACTAGAAGAAGGCAATGAAACTGGTACAAAACCAGTCGAGAACAACTTGGTCAATGAAGACACAAATCGTGCTGAGACCATAAACCCCACAACTGAAACAGGGGTAAGAACTGGTGAAAATGCCGAACCAACTAATGAAAGAGCAATTGATGACGTCACCACAGAAAAGCCAGCTGAAGCTATATTGCCCAAATGGGTCCGAACCCACTTAACTGACAAGATAGTTGGTAATCCAAGAAGTCGAGTTCAAACCAGAAGTTCAACTGAGCATGCATTATTCACATGCTTTATATCTCAAACTGAACCGGCAAACGTCAAAGAAGCCTTAGAAGATTCAAACTGGATCATGGCTATGCAAGAAGAACTGAACCAGTTCACAAGAAATGACGTATGGTTTCTTGTTGATAGGCCAAAAACCCAGAAGTTCATTCGTACAAAATAGGTTTTTCACAACAAACTGGATGAACAAGGAGTGATCACAAGGAACAAGGCTAGACTGGTAGCCAAAGGATACTCACAAAGTGAAGGGATCGACTTTGATGAGACATTCGCACCAGTTGCAAGATTGGAAGCCATCAGACTGTTTCTAGCATATGCAGCTCACTTCAATTTTACAGTCTACCAAATGGATGTCAAAAGTGCTTTTCTTCAAGGAATGCTCAAGGAGGACGTGTATGTCGAGCAACCGCCAGGCTTTGAAATTGGTGATCAAGTTTTCAAACTGAAGAAGGCTCTCTACGGACTGAAGCAAGCTCCTAGAGCGTGGTATGAAACTCTCACAACATTTTTGCTAAAGAATGGGTTTCAAAAAGGAGTCATTGATCGAACTCTATTCTGAATAGAATGATCAACTGAGATCTTAATGGTTCAAATTTATATGGATGGCATAATTTTTGGATCAAAAAGTAAAGATCTATGCACACGATTCACTCAACTGATGCAAAGCAAATTTGAGATGAGCATGATGGGAGAAATGACATTCTTCCTAGGACTCCAAGTAAAGCGGCTGAAAGATGGGATCTTTATCAGTCAGGCTAAGTACACCAAAGAGCTAGTCAAGAAGTTTGGCGTAAGCAAAGGAAAAACTCTCAAGATTCCCATGAACACATCAGTTCAGCTAACTCTTGATGAAGAAGGAGAATCAGTTAGCCAAACATACTACAGAGGAATCATTGGGACGCTACTTTACTTAACAGCTAGCCGGCCAGACATCTCTTATTCAGTCGGTCTATGCGCACGGTTTCAAGCCAACCCAAAGAAAAGTCACCGTGAAGCAGCAAAGAGAATTATCAAATATCTCAAAGGAACCATAAATCTTGGACTATGGTATCCCAAAGATGACAGTTTGAGTCTAATTGGCTATTCAGACTCAGACTTTGGTGGATGCAAGATCGACAGAAAAAGCACCAGTAGAACATGTCAGTTTCTTGGAAGCAAACTGATATCCTGGTTTAGCAAGAAGCAGCACTCAATTGCCACGTCAACAACTGAAGCAGAATATGTAGCTGCTGGAAACTGCTGTGCTCAGATACTCTGGATGAAGCAACAGTTGAAGGACTACAAAATTGAAACTGAAGAAGTACCTATCTACTGTGACAACAATAGTGCAATTGCGATATCTCAGAATCCAGTTCTGCATTCAAGAACCAATCACATTGACATAAGACATCACTTCATCAGAGATCACATCGAGAAGAAAGACATATGCATCAAATATGTCAACACTGAGAAGCAGATAGCTGACATCTTCACCAAACCACTGCCTGAAGCAAGGTTCATGGAGCTATGCATACAGTTGGGACTACTGGAGCTAGCATCACAGGATGAAGATGATCAACTGGAAGAAAAAGGTCATGAATCCATTCCAGCTGAAGAGAGAAACTGAACCAAAAAGGCAAGAAACTGATCAGTTGGACACACAAGCCATCAGTTTGAAGTAAAGGCAAGAAGCTGCTGAGAGAAAAGTAAACTGGAGATGATCAGTTTACCCCATCAGTTCAGTTGCTCAAACTGATGATCCAGTCAGTTATGCAGAACATACAAGCTGCGAATTGATCAAACTGATGAAGGAGTCATAGGAACTGAAGTCAACTCAAAAGGAGATATCAGTTCAAAGACCAGTTGAAGGAGAACAACTGAACTGGGAAGCAGCTGAATAAAGGTTCAAGCAGTCAAGACCAGTTCGGAACTGATGAAAAGACATCTCAGTTGGAATTGATCAACAGAAAGATCATCAGTTACACTCGAAGCCAACTGATGACGTAATCAGTTTCAAGCCAAGGAGAAACTGCTAGAGAGAAAAGATGAGTTCAAAAGTTTGAATAGTGGAAATGGTAAAAACACGTGTCACTTGAATGTTACCGTTGAACCTTCTCTCTCTCTCCTCATTTATCCACAATGGATAGAAATAAAAATCCAATCGACGGGTCGATTGAGTTAATCCGACCGTTGAACTTAGGCATCCGAAGCGTCACAACCGTTGGATGAGCCTAATCTCTCAATATAAATAAGGCGGCTGAATAATCAAGATAAGCTTCTCGATTTTTACTGCAGAGTTATTGGTTTTCTATCTACCTCTCGTCAAAAGCAAAACTCTTCAGCCCTGAAAGATCAATTTCTCAGCCTCTCAAATTAATCTCTTTTAGAAGAATCATGGCCCAAAACCCAACTCGCAGAAGATTCAATTTCCGTCAATCTGGAGAAAACTCTAAAGCTTTCTGTGACAAGCTCAATAGAGACAAATTTTTTAATCCAACCGGATTTCTTCAAGCCTGCAAAGCTTCTCCTCTTAGTAGAATGATCATCGAAAAGCTTTCCCAGGCCAAGCTGAAGAAATTTCTGGAGGTATTTCCAGAACGGATCTACACCGAACCAGTTGCTGAATTTTACTTAAATTGAAATGGATCTTCAAATCCCAAGAAAATCAGATCGGAAGTAAGAGGACACATTATCATCGTGACAGCTGAGTCTCTAAGCAACATGTTTGATCTACCCAACAACGGACTCAAGCTGGAAGACGTTCAAGTCAATTTCCAGGAATCTTATGACTTCTGGAAAAAGGAAGGTGAAATTCAACCATATAAGAGCAATCATCTCATCTCAAAGCTGCAAGATGAATTTCAAGTACTCGCTGCCATCACCTCAAAGATAATTATAGGAACAACTGGCAGTCAGTCAGAATTGTCAGTAACGAAGTACAAAATCTGCGCCGCCATCTACAACCGAATGGATATCAACTGGGCACAATATTTCTTTGAACAACTGAAGAGACATGTTGATATCATCGAGAGAAGCTGGGATGGTAAGAAATTTCCTCAATGAATTGGATATATCAGTCGTATCATCATCATTCTGGAGAAGGAATTTTCTTGGATGGCTGAGGAGACATAATTCAAAACAATAGTCAGTAATGACTTCATTTCGAAACCTCTCAAAATTGTGGAGATTGATCCTGAACAAACTGACCAGCCAAAAAGAAAGAAGCTTGCAGCTAAAGGAAAGAGAAAGAAGTCTGTTACTGATGACTCTGATGATAACATACCTATAGCTCAGAGATTCAGGCAACAAGACTCAGTTGCCACCAGAACTGACATCATCGGACAATCAGCTAGGCAAGCAGCTGTCAGATAAGTTCCAAAGAAGAAGCAAGCTGGTCAACCAAAAAGGAGAATAATCTTACTTTCTCAATCCAGAAGGAGAAATGAATCAAGCCCTATACAAGATCCAACAATCCCACCAAATTTAATTGTTGAAGATACAGCTCCGTGCGGAAATCTAGATGATATCATCCCTGCAAGAGGGATTCCTCACAATGGAGCTGGAGCCGATTACTTCCAAATGACCTGCCCACCAATGGCTCAAGTTGAAAGAAATATAAGAGCCTACTCACAAGGAGAGTCCGTGAAGAAATGGGCTGATGAAACCACACAAAAGCACATGGCTCAACACTATGCCCAGGAGCTAACTGGCCATGAGGAGCTTTTCCACACTTTAACCAGGTACATCTACTGGTTTTTGTGGAGACACGTGTATCCATCAGAGCCATTCCTCTCATTGCTCGCATTCTATGGAATGAGCTTCTGGAAGAGAGAGGAAGAATGGAGTCTATGGTGGACGGATAGTGAAAATGCTGGGATCACTAAGGGCAAACACCTTATGAGGCAGCTACAGCTGAGGAAAGAATGCTCAAACCCAGCTGAAGGATCGATGAAAGACGTGTTTGATGAACTGTGCAAGATTCACGGCTTAACACTGCCAGTCATCACTACAGAAATGGAACAAGAAAAATGGTCGCACCCCCATGTTCAACACAAATGGCTATTCAATCAATTGATAAAGAAATCACAAAGCCATCAGTCAGGACAACCATCAACTACCATGAGCGATCAAACCTTCAACCCAGTGGATGACATCATTGAGGAGGTGATGAAAGAACTACACTCTGAGGAATCTCCTCACAAAACTGAAGTTGAAATCAACATTATTCCTGAAGAGTCAGAAGAATCAGCTGAGAAGACTCATCAGTTTGAGAAGGCAGCTGAGCCCTAGACAGCTCCCTCACAAGACCCAACTACCGAGAAAGAAATATCCTCACATATTCCTCCAGCTAATCCAGAGCCAACTCATACAGACAAGTCAGCTGATCAGTCCGGTTAAAGAAACGATCAACTTGTCTATCAAACAAGTGTGGAAGCAGACGAGATATCCCACACAGTTCCTTGTGAGGAACTTGTTGGAACTGAAGAAGGAGATGAAGCTAACTCTAAAGCAGTTCAGTTCGTTGCTCAACCGAGCAGTTCCACAGTCCAGCTCCCTCCATATTATGTGGAACTGATCAACACCCTGCAGCAACAGGTTAAACTGCACACTGAGCAAATCAAGCAGCTGCAAGCCCATCAAAGACTCTAGTTAGCCGAAACTGAGTCAGCAAGCAGCGATGAGGATGAAGAAGATGACAGCTCGGAACCACTGGCCAAAAAGAGGAAAACTGATCACAAGAAGGACTGAGTGGCTGATCAAATTAAACATGATTAGAAAAGCCCTAAGTGTACTTCTTGTTAATCAGTTTGTAATTATCTTTTGATATATATATTTATAAAAGTTTATTCTTTTGATTTCAAATAAATGTTAAGCTTCACATTTATTTTGAAATTTTGACCGTTGCAAAACAATGACACGTGTCAAGGTCATTAATTGCCAACGACCAAAAGAATTCAGAGGCTAGTACCATTCCAACTATCATATCTATGAGCCTGTCCAAACACTCATAAAAAGCCACTCTCTTTCAAGCCTCTCAAAAAGCCTCCTCCTCCTACAATCTCAAAAACTCCCTCTCTCAAAAGATCTTGAATTTCTCAAAATTTTAGCCAACCTCAAACAAAGCCAAATTATCCAGATCTTCAAATTCCTTCAAAGAACAACTTATGAGAGATAAATTCCTTGATAGGAAGAAATTTCAATTGATTCTAGATGAATCAAACAATCCAATCCTTCTGTCAAATCTTCACAAGTCAGGAGTTCTTCACTACCTGGAAACACCACCAAAATTCTTTAGACAAAATTTGGTGAGTGAATTTTTACTTCAAGTAAAATTATCTGCAGATGGAAAGATAATACTATCAGTGATTCAAGGAAGGATGCTACAAATCACTGAGAGAACAATTGCTGAAGTGTTTCAACTTCCACAAGAAGGTTCATCCGTTCAAGATCTAAAGGAATCTGCAGAGTCACACTGGAGAGAATGGAAAGCTTCAACCTGCAACAAGCAATTCAGTTTTACCACAGCTAAAACTGACCTCAAGTCCGAGTATGGAGTTCTACTTAACATAATGAACAAGATGATGTTCGGGGCCATTGGAAGCCTGAGTCAACTCACCCAGGAGAGATACAAGGTCATGATTCACCTTGCTGAAGGGAGAAAAACAAACTGGGCAGAATTTGTCTTTCAACAATTCAAGCATCAAGTCATCAAGGCTACAGACTCAAAGAAAGAATTTGTCTTTCAACAATTCAAGCATCAAGTCATCAAGGCTGCAGACTCAAAGAAATCTGGCAAATTTGAGTCCAAGGTAGGACTTGTTCTAAGAATGAGCAAAATGCTTGAAGACCTGCTGAAGCTTCCAAGTGATGAATCACTACCAGTCCTTATCTCTGATTGGATCCCCAAGAAAGGAACTACCCATCTTCAGTCACTGAAGAAAAAGAGAAGAGGCAAGGCCAAAGCGAACAACCACAAATCGAGCAACTCAACTGCCAATGCCGTTTATTCTCCAAAATCAAAGAACGGATCACCAGTTGATTTTCAGGTTTGCTCTGATCCAGATGAGCTTATTCCATTCGTTGGAATCCCTCATCCAAACTATGGAGCGGACTACTTCAGAGGCACATGTCCTCCTCTCCAGCTGACTGAAGAGAATATCCGCACTTTTTATAGTGGTGAATATGCAGTTAAAGGTGCACAAAAGGAAGTGACCAATCTCCTTCTCACTCACTTCGCTTTTGTTACACAACGTGACCAAGAGCTGTTCAAACAACTCCACCGGTACTTCTACTGGTACAACTGGAGACATTCTATGTCCATCCAGTCTCATTTTCTTCTAACTGCCTTTCATGGCATGAGCTACTGGCAACGAGAAGAAACTTGGAGCATCAAATGGATAGGTTCATCAAATCTATTTCCTCCAACCATGGTGCAAGTTCAGCACATTATGAATCACCGGCTTGTTAACAAAATTACAGCAATCGCCTTACTAGCAGAGTTCAAATCCAGCATCATGCCTCAAGCAGTTGGGACTGCAGATCAATCAGTCAACTGCCCAACTGGCTCGCTTTGTCGACAACTGAACTTTGATAATTTATCAAGTCAGTCAGTTGAGCCATCATGACAAACTTCACCTGTCATCAAAAAGAGAGAATCTCATCTCTCACATGCCAAAGCCATGGCTTCTCAGAAGAATCCAAGGCGTGCTGATGAGAGTAATAGTGATGATGAAGACACTGCCACATCACCAAGTCTCCTATCCAAAAGCTATGTGACTCCACTGCTCACATCCAGCTCAAAAGGCATGAAACTGTCTACAAAAAGTGATCAGCTTGGGTCATCGCCAAAGGGAACTTCACACTCCCTTAGTCAAAGGATGAAAAACTCATCAGTTGCTATCCAGCTTCACTTTCGCCAAGCCAAGAGGACAGCAAGGCCTGAACTGTCAACGCACAAAGCTACATCCAAAGGAAGCAGTGCTGCTAGTCCGGCTAGGCCCTTTAAGAAGCGGAAACTGTCTACAGAAAAGCCGAGCAACTGATCAAGCCAACTGATCAATTTAGTTCAGTTGCAGCTTCAACTGTAGCCAGCTCATCAGCAACAACTGAGAATCAAGACTCAACTGATCATCCAACCGCCGAATTAATCAGTTGGACTATATCCCAACTGAATACGGATAAGTTTTTTTTAAAATTTTTCAAAGCTTATCATAATTACATTGTTACCGTTGCGATTATGAAATTTCGTTTATTATATTTCAACGGTTACAATTTGAAAATAGAGTTCCATCTCACAAAGTTGCCATTAATATCTCTGCATTGATATTAAAACAACTCTTCAAAGAGGAGAAATAAAATATAATTTTTTAATGAGATATAAATAGAAAGATCTGCAGAAAATATTTCGCTATTTATGGCAACTACCCCATTTTCAAAATCGCTATATCTCAGCCACAAGATCATAAAGTTACTTAACCATTCAGTGGATGAGATGCACGCATCATTAATTCAGCTAATCAACCATCAAATCGGATGGCTGATCAGCTAAGAAAAGCAATCGAGTGCCCTCGATTCCTGCATGCAAAGATGAATAAATATGTGCAAAGAGATGAAGGCTCCGATCATCTGCAAACTCATTCTCTCTCTTGCTTTGATCATTTGTTAGCCTTTCTCTCTCAACAAAAACACTTGCATCTCTAAACTAAAACAACATATTTTTACAGATATGAAGCCCCCATTTCACATGGTGGATGTAAAATCTCTTGAGTGCAAGATGAAAAAGGAAAAGTCTCTAAATCTAGAGATGCTTAATGCACGTCTCGGCCCAGATGCTTTTCAAAGAATTTATCGACCATTGGAGACCACTGGTTTGCTACCCTTCTTGACACTCCTGCCAGTCAAGAACATACCTACTTATGTGGCCGAATTCTACTACAACGTAACTATCTCCGGCGACAACATCATCTCCATCATCCAAAATCAAGTGATCACGGTGACAAAAGATACGATGATGTCCACCCTTCACCTCCCCGGCAAAGTCCCAGACGTGATGGACCTGAAACTGCCATGCAAATATGCAATGTGGAATGCCTGGAAATTTTCTCATGTGCGCCACCATGACTCTTCACACAGACTGAAGGAAAGCATGCTCAGTGATATTATCCAACTCTTGGATATCACCGGCCATATTCTACATGGCAACTTTGAGATGGTCCAGCTTTCTGATATCAAAGCCCATCTCACAACCACTCTATACTTTGGATGTCAAGCCGACTGGGCCTCCTTCATCCTTGCTCAACTGAGAGCTAATGTAGAGCAACCGGCATATGATCCATCAACTGGCTCATTTCGCGAGAAGGTCGGGTTTATGAATCGCATAAGCCATATCATTCAAAGCCAGTTTGATGAGGTCATCCCAACTGGCGAACAACTCGGAAGAAGGGACATGCTCCCAACTATCTACTGCCATCAGATCCCGAAGCGTTCACGTCCACAAGGGCCTTCCAACTCAGATCGTGGAAAGGCACCTTTGGAGGCACCCGTCAGCTCATCTGATGAAAGAGAGCTGATGCTTGAGAGCGAACCTCTTTCAAGGCTGAGTGATCAGCCTACAATATCAGCCAGCTCCCAACCTCTACCTTTAGTCCAACGTGACTCTATAGAGGTTGATTTTGAAGCAGTTCTAGACCATCAGCTCAGAAGCTACTTTGGTCTCATTGAGGACACAGACTCCCCTCTATTCGCGCAACTGCGGCGGTACCTGCAGTACCATATATGGCGCTTCCAACTGGATGAGTCAACAATGCTCCACCTCATCCACACTCGTGGCTCCACCTTCTGGATCAATGAAAGAACATGGAGTAGAAACTGGATGAATCATCCACTCTCCTCGCCACCAACGCTCTCGGAGATAATGGATTCGATGATTAAGCGAATCCAGCTCCGTATCCCAGCCGATGCTCCTCTCCCCGACAATGAACCGGCCAACTCCTCATGCACACCTTTTGTTGATGATTCACCCATGAACTTGGCCTCAATGAACTTCAGAGAGCAAGACATCTCTGATCAAGGTCAGTTCATGACAACTGAAGATGTCTATGCATGGCTCTCTTCACCCATGCAAATTCCTTCAGTTCCCTCATTTCATGATGACAATTTGGCAACTGTCTTCACCTTCCTGCCAAATTTGCCACTACCATCATGCGATCCATTCCACCTTTTGGATTATACCAAAAAGGGGGAAGATGGACAGTATGATGATGGATGTTTGACTCTTTGGGATCAGATTCAAAGAGAAATTCATCATGAGGGGGGAAGATCAGCTTTAGGGGGAAGCATGGAGAATACAGAGAATCCAAGAAAGAGGAGAATCGAGCAGAAAGAAAAGGAGCAATTGGAGCAATTCTCAGGAAGTAGATTAGTAGTTTTAACTACTCTTGAAATTATAATATGCTTTAAAGTGAATATATAATACAAGTTTTGATCATGCTTATAATACTCATGCTCTGATACTTCAAGTTTGAATTCTCTAACACTTAAATGCTCTAATAATGCTCTGATACTCAAATACTCTAATACTGGAATGAAAGCATGCCCAAAGTGAAAGAATGAAAGAATGCTCTGAAATTTGAAGTCTAAATTGCTCTTGAATTTGATATGCTCTGATACTTGAAGATAGCATGAAGGACAAATGCTCTGATACTTGAATGAAAATCATGAATCAATTTTTCTCTCAACTTGCTCTGAATTTGCTCTGATTTTAAGGTTCTACTTAAGCATTTGCTACACTTGCAGTTTTTCCATCATCATCATCAAAAAGGGGAAAATTGTTAGGAAAAACTATCAAGGAACCCCTAGATTAGGTTTTGATGAGATGTCAAAATTAGTTATGAAAAAAACTGACTAAAATTCAAGTTGTAGTTCGGAGCTGACCAATCCAGGGCATCAAAAAGGAACTCAAGTAGAGTCAAAGTCAACCAATCTGAAGAATGGTCTACAAGCTGAAGGATACGTCATCCCGTCAAAATTCAACTCAACTGAAGAGTCAAACCAGTCGAAACAAACTGACAACCAAGTCAGCTGAGCTGAGGGAGAAAAGAGTTGACTAAAGACTGAAGAAACTGATAAAACATCAGCTTAAGCTAGAGACTGGAAGTATCCAACTGATGGCCAAACTGCAGTAAACAAGACAGATCAGCTGAAGGTCAGAACTGTAGTCAGCCAGCTTATGATTAGTCAAGTTGACTAGAAAGATCAAGAGAAATTAGTCAAGCTGACAAGATAGCCAAGAACTTGAGATTAGTCAAACTGGAGAAATAGCCAAACTCAGCTGACAAGCTCAGAACTGCCAACTAGAGCAATAGCCAAACTCAGCTGACAAGCTCAGAACTGCCAACTGGAGCAATAGCCAAACTTAGCTGATAAGCTCAGAACTGCCAACTGGAGCAATAGCCAAACTCAGCTGGCGAAGCTCGGAACTGTCAACTGGAGCAATAACCAAACTGAGCTGACAAGTCCAGAACTGCTAACTGGAACTCAAAACTGCCAAGAAAGCTGAAGCCAGAGAACCCTGGAGTTTATTGCTCAAACCGGCGAATCTTGGAATAAATGCTCCTACAAAGATCCTTGAATTAAATATCTAATGAAGATCGATTAGCAGAGTAACGGCTACTTCAACCAAAAGCTCCAAGCGATCTTTAAAGACCACCTGCCATTGATGAGCCATCAGAGCCACCGATCAATGGACAATGGAACTCAACGGTCATAAAATCACTCCTCTATAAAAGACGAGTGAATTAGGGTTTAAAATACACTTTGCTAACTCCCGACTCTTCGTCTTCACAACTTTCGCATATACAAGCAAGAGCTTTTCTTTCTCCCTCCCACTCAAGCTCAATTTCAGCATTTGATAGAAACTGCGAGAGTCCAACTGAGAAGAACAATTCACACAATCAAGATATCTAGCCAGCTGTTGACGATCCAGCCAGGGCAGCCTTCTCAGTACCAGCTATACAACGATCAACTACTCAGCTCAATTGAAAGAGCAAATCAGTTGATAACCCCTGTTCAAGACTCACCTCTTGAAGATCGAAAGAGATCTAAAACCTTGTAAAGACGACAATAGCACCTACCTTCCTAGTGAGCAGTTAGGGACTTCAAGTGTGAGCCGTCGACCCGCTGAGGTAGCGAGCAGTTACCAGGTTCAACCAACTGTCCTTCATTGTGTAATTTGTAAAGAAACTCAAGTTATATAGTGAAGTTTCCCTTCTGCGGAAGGAAGAGAGGACGTAGAAGTTTGAGACTTCGAACCTCTATAACTCGCTTGTGTGCTGTACTATATTGATTATTGCATATTTTTAAACTGCACACAATATCACACAAGCTACTCTCAAACTGTCTTAACTGATCAACAAGTTTGTGCATAGATAAGTTTCACTAAGCGAGTCAAAGGGCCCTGTTATTCCGCATTTCAAGTAAAAGTTTTTCAAGTTCTTAATCAGTTTATTCACCCCCCCTCTAAACTGATAGCGACTCGCCCGGGACCAACATTCTCCATATAAGTTTATATATGCACTCAATATGGTCCCCACAACCTTAAAATCCCTAAAAGCATCTTATAATAAAATAAAACATAACATTAACATAACATAATTTGAAATGGGCTACTTAGCCACTAATTTGAAGCCCAACTGACTTAGAGCCCATAACTTCCGACCGGCCATCCTGCTCCAGCCCGAAACCCGGAACTTGGTTAATTTGCCCCATTTTGCTCAAAATCCCCTTTTCATCGATGAACCCTATCTTGGCCCAGATCTCATTTTTATCTTTTTCTTCTCCAACTTCCTAAATTTCTCCTGCGTCTTCTTCACAAACCCCGTCATTCTCCTTAATTTCCTTCTCACTCCTGAGAATACCCCTCGGACGAGTGGATTCTCATCCCTGAGAATCCAATTTACAGAACCGGCGGTGGAGAAAAGAGTCATCTTTCCACGTTGAAAGAGAAGGATCTGTACAGTGCCATAAGACAAGAGTTTGAGGAACCTGGTGGCCGCATCGGAAAAGAACACGGTGAAAGAGAGACTACAGCGGCGCCACCTAGAATTCACCATCTTCAGTAGAGGCTGGTAAGTCTGCCAGAGGTATAATCTTTTTCCCAATACATTTCTTTAGCAGTGAGACGTAAAAAACGGGGTAAATTTTTGAATGTGGTGGTAGATCTAATTTGTAAGCCACCTTTCTGATTTTCTCCACAATAGTGTAGGGCCCGTAGAAATTAGAAGACAACTTCAGATTTTATCTGAAGTCCATCGATGTTTGTCAAAAATGCTGTAGTTTTAAATAGACATGTTCTCCCACCTCAAAGCTTCTATCTTGTCGTTTGCGATCCGCAAACCATTTTATTTGAGTCTGAGCTTGAATGAGATTTTCCATGAGGATCTGCACTATGTGTTGTCTCTGGGAAAGATAGTCAGCTACATATGCATTGCCTGAGTCCAAATAAGAGGAAACTGAGAGTGTAGGAGGGGAAACTCCATAGAGGGCCTGGTAGGGTGTACACTTCAAACTGGTATGAAAGTTAGTGTTATACCAATACTCTGCTAAAGGTAGCCAGTGTAGCCATTGCCATGGGTTAGAGCTTACCATACACCTTAAGTAATTCTCTAGGCACTGATTTAAACGCTCTATCTATCCATCTGATTGGGGGTGGTAGGCTTACGTCATGTTAAGCTTAACCCCCATTAATTTAAACAGCTCTTTCCAAAACGAGCTTGTGAAAATTGTATCCCGGTCTGTGACTATGCTCACAGGTTGGCCATGCAGTTTAAAGACATTGTCCGGGAATAATTTAGCTATGGTTTCAGCTGAATAAGGGTGGGATAGGGGTAGAAAATGTCTAGATTTACTGAAATGATCTACCACAACCAAAATAACATTTTTTCCTCCTGATTTAGGAAGGCCTTCTATGAAATCCATAAATATGTGTGTCCAACATTGTTGTGGAATAGGAAGTGATTGAAGTAGACCTGGGTAAAGACCATGGTCAGATTTGTTTCTCTGACAAACATCACATTCTTGGACCCATTTAGCCACATTAGCCTTGAGATTGGGCCAGTAGAAAACTGCCTTGAGCCTCTGATAGGTGCCATTTGTCCCAGAATGCCCTCCTATAGCTGAATTGTGGAGTGCAGTGATGATCTGGTTTCTGAGCTCAGGTACAGCCCCCACACACAATCTTCCCTTGTACCTCACCAGCCCCTTAATAACTTGAAAGTCTGGATAGGAGTCTGCATCCACTAGCTTGGCACTTAAGATTTTAGAGAAATAAGTGATACAACCAACAATACGGCGGAAGCAAAGATCCAAACAATGTCAAATTTATGGAAGAATTCAATCCAAGATATCTACTGTAATAACACTTAAATATGATCAAATAAACTGTCATAATCACTCAATTAAATTCAAACAAGAATTAAATAGCAAAACCCCAAATCAAAACCCTAAAAACCCTAGAAAAGATGCGATCAGAAACTGATGCTAAATAGCTCGGATTAAGCTCAAATTTTAACACAAGGTACAATCATAAGTCTTGAACAACATATCCAAAATTCAGCAAAAACGCATGATTAAATAGGGAGATGGCTCGGTGGTCAAATTTCAGACTGTTTTCGGCTTATAATTGGACTTAGGGATTGTATGGATGGAATCTGAACTTGGTGGCTAACGGAACATGTATGATGATGATTATGGATGATTTGGAGGGTGTGTGGAGGCATGATGGTAGCTGGAACAAAGTGGAACGATGGAAATGAAAGATAGAAGTGAATCTTACCCGAAACGAACCCCGAATCGATGAGAACTCGGAACGCGCCTATGGAGCAATCTTCAATGGCTGTCTAACCCGGATACTATGAGATATCATGAACAAGACGGATGATTTCAAGTCTGGAATTGCCAGAACCAAACTCTACCAAAGAACCGATGTTTGTTTGTGAGACGGGAGAAAAGCGTAAAACTGTTTTTCATTTAAATTCAGTCTAATCTTCAAAATGAACGAAAATAACTTAAATACTATCCTAGGGCACGAAATTCTCAAGTCTTGGGCTTGTAATTTTAAACTTAGACTTAGAAATAAAATAAATAAATCCATTGGCCCAATAATACCTAAACAAGTTGTGAAAATTGGGCTTCTAATTAAATTAAATTAAATTAAATAAACTATACTAAAGGATAAATAATTAAATCAAGCTGATCTAATTAATAAGTGCACATCCATGACCTGATTTAGTTATGTATTGTACGTCCATGTATGGCCACGACCTCTCAGCTGCAATTCCGGGTTCAATTCCTCAGTGCTCATCCCGGTCTCATCAATAAGGATCCTATTGATAGCTTAGGAGAACCTTCTGAACCTAATTAGGCACTACAGTTGTGATGGCCACACAGTTAGTTTCTTGAACATTCCTCCTAGATAAGGCAGCAGCCACCTTGTTTTCACAACCCCTTTTGTAATGTATCTCATAGTTGAAACCCAGTAGCTTAGTTAACCATTTTTACTACAGAGGATTCATCACCTTTTGGTCAAGCAGGTATTTGAGTGCCTGTTGATCTTTCTTGATGATGAATTTATGTCCCTGCAAATAAACTCTCTACTTTTGCACAGCCATTAACACAACCAAAAACTCCCTCTCATATATAGATAAAGCTTGATTCCTTGAGCAAAGGGTTTTGCTCAGAAAGGCAATTGGTTTGCCCTCTTGTATGAGGACAGCCCCTATGCCTATGCCACTGGCATCAGTCTCCAAAACAAAGGGTTTGTTGAAATCTGGTAGGGAGAGAACTGGGGCAATAGTCATGGCTAGCTTGAGCTTATGAAAAGCTCTTTCAGCCTCTTCATTCCAGTGAAAGGCATCATTCCTCAAAAGGTCAGTGAGGGGCTTACTAAGGAGCCCATATCCACAAATAAACTTCCTGTAATAGCCAATCAGACCTAGGAAACCTCTGAGTTGTTTGAGGTTTTTAGGTATTGGCCACTGTAGCATACATTGCACCTTCTGTGGGTCTGTAGTTACCCCCTCTTGTGTGATGACATGGCCTAAGTATTACACCTAAGTAGTGCCAAAGCTGCACTTACTCTTTTTGGTATATAACTTGTTGGCTCTGAGCAGTATTAAAACTGTCCTTAGATGTTTTAAATGATCCTCCCAAGAAATACTGTAAACTAGTATGTCATCAAAGAATACTAACATAAATTTCCTCAACTAGTCCTTGAATGTTTGATTCATGAGTGACTGAAAGGTAGCAGGAGCATTACATAAGCCAAAAGGCATAACTACAAACTCAAAATGCCCATGGTGTGTGCTGAAGGCAGTCAAATGTCTGTCTTGTGGCCTCATCAAGATTTGGAAATACCCGAACCTCAAGTCAATTTTAGAAAAGTACTTAGCTCCATACAGTTCATCTAGTAATTCATCAATCACAAGGATAGGAAACTCATGTTTAACTGTGAGAGAGTTTAGGTAACTGTAGTCAACACACAACCTCCATATTTGGTCTTTCTTTTTCACCAATATAACAGCGGAGGAAAAAGGAGCTCCTGTTGTATTGGATAAGACCAGAGTCAAGTAACTCCCCTACAATCCTTTCAATTTCATCCTTATGACTGTGGGAAGTCCTATAAGGATGCTGGTGTCTGGGTGTACTGTTTGGTTTAAGTGTAATATGATACTCCACTCCCCTCGGTGGGGAAAGTTCAGTCGGCTCTTCAAAGATATCTCTGAACTCTTCCAAGAGGCCTGTCATGTCAGAATTCTCTTGATTCTCTACAGCTTGTGGCCTAATCATGTATATTTCCTCTATCTCATCCTTGTAATTGGAGTGCATCATCTTGTATAAAGAATGTCCAGAAATTTCGTGACATTCCACCTGAGAATTAACTGCTTGCAACTTAACCTTCCTCCCCATTTGAGTGACAGTAAATGTCATTTTCTTGTAATCCAATTCAATTGGTGTACAAGATTTGAGCCAATCTCCCCCTAGGATGAGATCATAGCCTTCAGTCTTCAAGACTCTCAAGGAATAAACAAAATTGTGCCCCTGCACATCTCATGTAAACCCAGTAGCCTGCTGATTACTCACCAACTTTTGACCATTTTCCACCCTCACCAATATAGGTGTGGTGTGCTCCAAAGGACACCCTAACCTCTTAGCAGTGGCTTCTTAGATGAAGCTAAGGGTGCTACCAATGTCAATGAGGATATGGAGCTCCTGATCTTCAATCCTACCTAGCACCCTTATGGTAGTAACCCTCTTAGAGCCTGAGATAGCATTGATTGACATTTGAGCCTCTTCCATTGGGGTATCCCCTGGATCAGGTGGCAAGCTATCTTTCCCCTAGGTTTCACAGGTTTGCAAGAGAGTTAGTTGATCTTGCTCACTCATTATCATGTAGTGAATTCTATTTTTACACCTATGCCCATAGACATAGGGTTCATCACAGTTGTAGCACAATCCTTTCTCCCTCCTAGAAGCCATCTCTCCAGTAGTTAGTAACTTAATAGGAGGTTTTAGTGGTGCAGAGAGTGTTTTGGCAGGACTGGTAACAGTAGAGCCAGATTTCTTATACCCTGTTTACTGATTTAGGCTAAACTTGTTGGCCCCTTTTAATTTTCTAGCAATAGCATCAATGGTCTGTATCTGGCTCCTCCCCAATTTAATTACTGGAAGTAAGGACCTAGGGTTGAACATGTTGATAGCAGACTGCAGATCCTCACTTAACCCACTCATGAAGTAAGGACCTGGAAGTAAGGACCTGGGGTTGAACATGTTGATAGCAGACTGCAGATCCTCACTTAACCCACTCATGAAGCTGGCCATGAAATACCCCTCTGAATACTCACAGTGGTTAAACAGCAGCATACAAGCCCTTAACTCCTCAAACTTCTCAACATAATCATCGTAGGACCCCTGGTGTTTCAACTTATTAAACTCCATAATAACCTTGGTTTCTTTTAAATCCTCAAACCTAGCAGAAACCACCTCCAAGAATTGATTCCAAGAGAGTTCCCTAAACCTGCTGTTATAATTTTGGTACCACTATTCAGTTTTTCCTTCAAAATGGAGGGAGGCCAGTACCACTTTTTGGGAATCAGGTATGTTAGAAACCAACTGGAAATATTGATTACACTTTAAGATCCAGGCTCGAGGCTGGGTTCCATCAAATCTGGGGAAATCAACCTTAGGAATAGGTTGTTTGATTACCTACATTTGTGACTGATCTGACTGAAATCTAGATCCAGAATTTGTTTGTGACTATACAGGTGAAGCGCTCTCAGCCACCAGAGGGCTGGGTGGAGCCCCCAATATGGATTGGTCTTCCCGGGTCCCTTTGCCCTTTGTGAGGTGTGATAACTGGGATTGAATGATTTTGAGAGCGTTGGTAAGATTGTCATACTTTGTGTTCATACCTTTTAGCTGATCCTGCATTTCTGTTGTAAAGGCTCCCATCTTTTCTTGCATTTTCAGCTCTGATGCATCCCTCTTCAAGGATTCGGAAGTAAAATTCTGATCTAATCTTTTTTGTGCTTCTTGTAGCTCCTTCAAATGAGTGCCGTCGGCCATTTCCAGAACCTTGGCTCCGAGATACCAATTGTAGTGATTGCTACTACAACTTATGTAATAGTGGTGTTGAATTGCTGTAATTGCTTGTAAATAGAAGGAGAGTTATGGTAGATGAAGATAGATAGATAGATAGATAGATAGATAGATAGATAGATAGATAGAGAGAGAGAGAAAGGAGAGAAGGCAGATTTAGAGTAATTTCATTCTATTTCATAATATTCTCCATATGAGTTTATATATGCACTCAATATGGTCCCCACAACTTTACAAACCCTAAAAGCATCTTATAATAAAATAAAACATAACATTAACATAACATAATTCGAAATGGGCTACTTAGCCACCAATTTGAAACCCAACTGACTTAGAGCCCATAACTCCCGACCCGCCATCCTGCTCCAGCCCGGAACCCAGAACTTGGTTAATTTGCCCTGTTTTGCTCAAATTTCCCTTTTCATCGATGAACCCTATCTTGGCCAAGATCTCATTTTTATCTTTTTCTTCTCCAACTTCCTAAATTTCTTCTGTGTCTTCTTCACAAACCCCCTCATTCTCCTTAATTTCCTTTTCACTCCTGACAGAAGTCCTAAAAAGTATTTTAGATCTCCAACAAGGCTCATCTCAAACTCAGTTTCCATGTCCCTGATGAAGTCCTTGACCATCTTATCAGACACTGAACCAAACACTATATCATCCACATATACTTGAACCACAATTACCTGTGATTTTTCCTTCCTGATGAACAATGTTCTGTCTTCTCCTCCTCTGTTGTATCCCTTGCTTACCAGGTATGTAGCCAGTCTTTCATACCATGCCCGAGGAGCTTGCTTTAAACCATATAATGCCCTTTTTAGTTTGAACACAAACTCTGGATGATGTGGATCTTAAAATCCTTTAGGCTGTGTAACAAACACATCCTTTATCAAGAATCCATTCAGAAAGGCACTCTTGACATCCATCTGATATAGTTTGAACTTCATGATGCATGTCATACCTAGAAGAAGTCTGACTGATTCAATCCTTGTGACTGGAGCAAAGGTTTCATCAAAATCAATGCCTTCTATCTGAGAATATCCTTGTGCAACCAGTCTTGCTTTGTTTCTTGTAATATTTCCAGCTTCATCAGTCTTGTTCTTGAAAATTCACTTGGTTCCAACAATATTGACTCCTTCAGGCTTTTGCACCAGATCCCAGACATGATTCTTTTTGAACTGAAGAAGTTATTCATGCATGGCTTCTATCCAGTAGTCATCTTTAAGAGCTTCGTGGATGTTCTTGGGTTCAATTTTGGAAGTAAAACACACATAGGATATTTCATCATACATCCTTTTTCTAAGAGTGCTCCTGGTCATCCTTCCTTCATGAATGTCTCCAGTTACTTCTGAAGTATGATGATTATTGATGATTTGCTTCGAATGCTTTCTATGTCTTACTGTCTGTTCTTCAGTTTCTCTATATGTATCATCATGAACTTTAGGATGTTCGAACACATCTGTGTGAACATCATCTTCAGAAGTATTGACAGTATTGTCCTGATCATCAAATCTGACATTGACTGTCTCAATTATAGCCTTTGTATCTTTGTCATAAATTGACATGCGGTCGTTTCGTGGTCAGAATAATTCTCAAGAGAGAGTTATCCTTATGCCCACAGCAAGGAGTAGCAAGCTAATGTGACTAAGGGTCGATCCCACGAGGAGCTGCGAATTCTATCTTCCAGTGTCACTTTTCCAAAAGGTTTGAGGATTGTTGTGGTCTCCGTACTTTGTATGTAAGACTGTTAACTAAATAACAAAACAAAACAAAAGACAAGAAAATATTAATAGTAAAAGTATTCTAGATTAAAACTCAGATTTCGAACTTAACAAACACTTGACCGATCATGGGCACGCTGATTACTTATGCAAATCTAATTACCTGGTTATAGGCAACGGATCTCTCACACTTACCCTATCTATCCTTTCAGTTTAGCCTAGAGGTGATCTCTCGTCCCCTAAACCCTAACTTGTTACCCAACCCCGATCTCTCATATGATTGTAAGCAACAAAGCAGCATTATGATCTAGACAGACCCAGATTTACCTAGACAAAGATCTCTCTTGTGCCATCAGTATATTTGATGCATCTCATCCCTTTATGATCAACACACAACTATGATTCATTAACCATTTATAGAGGTAGTGAACACAATTCTAATTAACAAGTGATCAGCCACAATTAACTAGCTTAGCCCACTGTATAATGCAACAAAGAAAACGATTACACGATGGAACCAAATTCACACAGTTTATCACGGTTCTTACGTGTTCATTAAGTTCTTATCTTTGTTCAATCCAGAATAACGAGTCTAGCCGCTCATGCTAGACTTAGAATAATAAAAATACTTAAAAGAATTGAAACAATACATAATATAAATGAAAAACTTACTTATATTAAAGAGCAAAATAAATCCAACACCAACGCTGGATTGAGGAACATAAAACTGGAAATCCTAATTGCCTGCGAGCATAAGGCCCGAGATTGTTCAACAGAAATTAAATTGCAGAATAAAACTAAATAAAATGTATGTCCGTGTAGAGGTAAAAAAGGTGTTTGTTTTCTGCCATGCATCTACTTATATAGGAGTATAAAGACACAAAGTAAATTCCCCCACAAGTCGGGGGATCTTCAGCCCATTCCACAACCGCCATGCCCAAGACTTTCCATATCTGACAGATTCTTTCCTTATTTAGAAGATTCTGAGTCACAGATTTTGTACTCGCCGTGCCCTAGTATCGCCGACATAGCAACTTTCCTTGTAGAGCCGATCCTCCTTCTAGAAGATCTCAACTTCCTTCTGCGGCTCTCCTTTCCTTAGGCGGCTAGGGTGCACTGCTCCTGCTTCAGCTAATTGCGATTACTCTTGTGCCCTCATCTCCTCTCCTTCACTTCAATCACTCTGGGGTTGTTGTGGGCACGATCACAAACTTCTCCTTCAGCTTCTGCTGGAATGGTGGGCGATTTTCGCTAGGCTCGTGAGAGTTTTTCGCTGAGAATTTGTTGCCCATCTTGGTATCATTGGCACCATTGTGCCCTCCAAAAGTGATTCTCCTGCCTCCTTTCTACCCTTGTGCCCATTCTGGCTCTTTCCGACTCAAAAAACACAAAAAACAAAGGACAAAGGAACATGAAAAAGACACAAAAACACAAGTGAATTTGGACTTGTCACACCCACCCACTTTAATCATACTTTCCCTCAAGTATGCGGGTACAATGTTCCTAAAAAAAATAGAAAAGAAAAGGAGGAAAAGACGGACTCACTACAAAAACAAGACAAAGCAAGCATGTAAACCATATCCCTTGCGAGCACAGAGACCTAGGAATCTGATCACATTCAACAGCATATAAACAGTAAAAACATACATAATGCCCACTGCAAATCAAAATGACTAAGTGAGTGGTTCTCTCATGCTTTCCTCACTCAAGTGTTTTGGCTAAGTGTTTACGCTCAAGGAAAAACATAATTAAACCAAGGATCACTATAGGCTTGCAAGTGCTCTTGTTCCTCCACCACTGTTGGAATTATGGGCATACCTATGCTAAGGACTTTGAAGGTTGTAATGGGGCTACGGGTTCAGGGTAGGAAATATTTGGATCTGGCTCAGAATTTAGTCAAATTTTCCCTTTCGGAGATTTCTTTTGACTCTTACTGGCCTTTGCCACCGTGCCCATTTTATAAAGCACATTCCCTAGATTTTTATATCTTGTGGGCATTTTGTACTTTATTTTCTTGGGGTTTCTTTCTCATTTTCTTTCCTTTTATTTCAACCCCTTTTCTTTTCTTTTTCTTTCTTTTTCTTGGCATTTTATGCCTTGTAACACACCAGATTTATCCTCCCCTCATGCCCATGGTTTTTTTGTGGTTTTCAAGAAAGAACATGACCAGGGCTTTATTCATTTTCAGTTCAAAAAGGACTGCAAGGGATATTATCAAGGTGGTTTTATTTGATTTTGTGGGCTCAGAAAGAAAATTTGCCTAAGCATTTCAGTAGCATACCCAAAATTCTTTATGACCTCGGAATAGAGCAAAAGCAAGTTCTAGTTCATCTAAATTCAATAATGCAGAAATCACACAAGAAAGAATAATCACATGCATCGTGAATTCAGGCTCAATTCCTCACAAGGTACTTAGTTCATTCATCATATAAACAGTAGCATGGGCATACTGAAATAAAAATACAGTAAAATATGCTGCCTTATGGTCACAAGACCCTAGACTCCATGCTTACAAGTTCAAATATTTACACATGCTTGACACATAAAAAAATGCAAAGAAGGCCGAGTAACCCCCACCCACACACTTTGCCTTCGGCAAAGTGGGTGCGAGAAGATTATCCTACGAACCGGAAACTCAACGAAACATCAAATGGCCACCCTTACCCACACACTTTGCCTCAGGCAAAGTGGGTCGGTACGGAGGTCATTTAACAAAAACAAAAAAAAACACACAAACACAAAATAAAAATAGAAACACAAAAACAAAGACTCCCTAGTGCCTACACCTGCACACTTTGCACTGAGCAAAGTGTGAGAATGGGGCGACATCTAGACACAAAAACAAACACACAAAAAATAAAAACCTAATCTACGGAAAAAGTACCAGTTTAGGCATCAGAGGGGGTCAGATAATTAAATCTGACGTGCTTGAAGTAGGTGAACAGGGCGGTTTCCAATCGGTCCAGTCTGGCTAGGATGGTAGTGGCTACTGGCTCTTGCTGTTGTGCCCTCGGGGGCCTCTTACTAGGACCTGCATTCAGAGGAAAACTAAGACTACTTGAAGTCTCAAGCTTCGGTATGCCGAACACGGGTTCTCCTCCTCATCGTCAAAGACATCCATCATACATTTCAAGCAGTTCAAATCAAACAACTCAACATGCTTCCAATACAAATTAGTGGATGAGGGATCAAATAAGCGCAGTTTTTCAGCAAGATGGGTTATCAGTTGGGCACAAGAGATGCGGTTCTTAGATGAGTAGTGGAATTATTTGATTCAAGTACTGAAGAGACCTTCAAAGTCAACGGTAAAAGGCTGAAGCAGCTCAATGAACCAACAATTTCATACAAGAAGGCTCTCGGGCTCAACCTCGTTGAGCCCATATATATGTGATGAAAGGCAACTGTCGTGCCCACGACAATAACTGGGACGCTGACTGGGAGACAACCCAGGTTTATTTGTTTTTACTTTCCTTTTTTATGTTTTAAGTAATTTATTTTCTTTCCTTTTTGGTGATTATTTTTGCCATGTTAGACTAGGAGTTGGATTTTACGGCTGTATTGCTTTTTGGAGTATTTTAGGGAACAAATTTAGGTGAATTTTTCATGGAAGGAAAGAATCTTGCCAATATGTATGGAGGGTACCAGCAAAGGCAATTCCGAGAAATTCGGGATCTCTCTGCCCCTGTGGGCACAACACAAGATTCCGTACAAGGAAACCCTAGAAGCCCAAAAGTCGTCTGACGGGCCTGTCACATCAATGCAAATTGAGTGGCTAGGGTGAATCCAAGTATTAAACCCCCACCCATTCCTCACCAAAATTCACTCGCCATTTTTCACCCAAATTTTCAAAAAATTACAACCTCTCTTCTCTCTATCTAAAAACTCCCTCTCTCAACCGCCTCACCCATGATCACCATGGCCCCCAATTCATAATTATCAAAAAATTACCCATACAATTATAAATTTATAATTTACTTCAAAACAAAATAAAAATTACAAGAGTGAATACATAATTAAATAAACTACAATGAGACACATGAAATTTTAAATTATGAGTTCAAAAAACGTAAATTACATATTCAATTATATAAAATATTTATGTTATAAATTTATCTCTATAAAATAAAGTGGCACCCAATGAAAGGGTGCCACGTGAAAATGATTTGCATCTTGCCCTGAAGGCGGCAGATCGCCTTAACTTTTCAATTATTTTTTATTTTGTTTTGTTTTTTCTTATTAGGATGACCTTTGAAGAAAGGCACCGCTGGAAGTAGCCTCAGATGGGACGGGTCACGCGAGTCAATGCGCAGGTCAATCCTGACCCGACCGGCCCCATCCAAAAAAAATCGTCAGAAATAGTATCATTTTGAACACTAAATAGTATCATTTCGAAGTATAAAAAATATCATTTCGAAGTAAAAAAATATCGGGCCTGCAACTTATCCTATACGAGTTTCTTTAATTCAAATTATGATTTATTTCATCTCAATTAATGTTTAGAGCTTAGGGGTTTGGGATTTAGGGTTTACTTTTTTATTTTTTTTAGGATTTTTTTTTTGGGGGGAGGGTTTAGGGTTTAATAATTTTTGGGGTGTTTTTAGGGGTTTATTTTGTGTTTTTAGGGTTTTTTTGGGTGATTTTAGGGGTTTATTTTGTGTTTTTAGGGATTTTTTGGAGTGTTTAAGGGGTTTATTTTGTATTTTTTAGAGTTTTTTTTTTATATTTTTAGGGGTTTATTTTGTATTTTTAAAAGGTTTATTAATTCCATTTTAGGATATAAATTCATATTAATTTCAAATAAATTAAATCAATTCATATGAATTTTAGGATTCACTAACTTTATTTTTGGATATAAAATTTTGGTAAGAAAATAAAAAGAAAAATAAAAAATTGAAAAAAAACTGAAAAATCAGCTCAGAAAAAAAAAATTGACGCCCTTCTTTGCAGACGATTTGGCAGGGGCCTTTCCCTTCCCCTTGGCAGACACAGAGGGCGCATCCGTTGTGCCCTTAGCGGGTTCCTTCAGAGATAGAGACTGGTCATCCAGACTCTTGTGGGTTCGCGACTCCCCACTGCTTTCATTTTTTTTCTCATCAGCTTCCTTGTCGGCTTCCTCGTCCTCCGACAGCGTCGGCGACGGCTGTTTCTTTCTCTTCAGGGTTTGTGACTGAGCTTTCGCGGTGGCAACCTTCGCCTTCTTCACCTTCTTCAACTTCTCAGTTGCAGAGGGCTCAGGGGTATACTCCGGTGTCAGCTCGGGGGTCACATCTTGTTGTATGCTGGCCTCCTCTTGGTTGTCGATCTCGTCGGCGGTCTCCTCCACAATTTTCATAGAGGGCTCGTTAGCTTTCTCAGATCGTCACGTGGAGATAGGTGAAAATGGTGACTTAACAGTAGAGAGAAGTTGGATGTTCATGACGGCGGTGCTCGATGGCTTTGTTGGTGTAGCGGTGTCGGTGGTGGTGTCCCTGGAGTTTTCCCCATGTGGTTATACTGCCAGTTGGCAAGGTGTATAACCAGTCTCGTGTCCCGTCATGAAGAGTGAACGGGAATGAGACAAGCCGCACATATTGTTCCTTTCCCTCATCCGTGGGTTGAGTTTGACACACCATTTCGAAATCTTAAATATGCCTCTGAGGGTCTTCTCCAGTCATCCCATGGTATTTGGGCAAGATCTGGACGAAACTTGCCTTCAACTCCCAGCTTCCAGTAATTGCTGGGAGTGTTATGCCCATGGGACGTAAATTTATGTTAGTCGGAAAGACTAACTGCCTCAACGTTCTTCCTTCTTCTTCAGCCATCGGGGCTAACCTTGGTTCGTTCCTCTCCAGTTGTGCTCTTTCTTACTCCCAATTTCTTCCGAGAGTAAGTCTCTCTGCTTGTTATGCCCTCTGTGCTTCTGCTTTCCTCCTTTTTAGAGTTTTCTTAGGTTCTGGATCGTACACGAAATCTCCTTCAGAGGTATTGTGCATCCACCGGCTAGACAAACAAGTTGGGAAAATAGAATTTCAAGTGTCAATTTTCCAAAAGGTTTGAGGATTGTTGTGTTCTCCGTACTTTGTATGTAAAGACTGTAAACTAAATAACAAAACAAAACAAAAGATAAGAAAATATTAATAGTAAAAGTATTCTGGATTAGAACTCAGATTTCGAACTTAACAAACACTTGACCGATCATGGGCACGCTGATTACTTATGCAAATCTAATTACCTGGTTATAGGCAACGGATCTCTCACACTTACCTTATCTATCCTTTCAGTTTAACCTAGAGGTGATCTCTCGTCCCCTAAACCCTAACTTGTTACCCAACCCCGATCTCTCATATGATTATAAGCAACAAAGCAGCATTATGATCTAGACAGACCCAGATTTACCTAGACAAAGATCTCTCTTTATGCCCTCAATATCCGTGATGCATTCCATCCCTTTATGACCAACACACAACTACGATTCATTGACCATTTATAGAGGTAGTGAACACAATTCTAATTAACGAGTGATCAGCCACAATTAACTAGCTTAGCCCACTGTATAATGCAACAAAAAAAATGATTACACGACGGAACCAAATTCACACAGTTTATGCCCATAAGCCTCATGGTTCTTACATGTTCATTAAGTTCTTAGCTTTGTTCAATCCGCAATAACGAGTCTAGCCGCTCATAGTAGACTTAGAATAATAAAAATACTTAAAAGAATTGAAACAACACATAATATAAATGAAAAACTTACTTATATTAAAGAGAAAAATAAATCCAACACCAACGCTGGATTGAGGAACATAAAACTGGAAATCCTAATTGCCTGCGAGCATAAGGCCCGAGATTGTTCAACAGAAATTAAATTGCAGAATAAAACTAAATAAAATGTATGTGCGTGTAGAGGTAAAAAAGGTGTTTGTTTTCTGCCATGCATCTACTTATATAGGAGTACAAAAAAACAAAGTAAATTCCCCCACAGGCCGGAGGATCTTCAGCCCAGTCCACAGCCGCCATGCCCAAGACTTTCCATATCTGGCAGATTCTTCCCTTATTTAGAAGATTCTGAGTCGCAGATTCTGTACTTGCCGTGCCCTAGTATCGCCGACATAGCAACTTTCCTTGTAGAGTCGATCCTCCTTCTGGAAGATCTCAACTTCCTTCCGCGGCTCTTCTTTCCTTAGGCGGCTAGGGTGCACTGCTCATGCTTCAGCTAATTATGATTACTCTTGTGCCCTCGTCTCCTCTCCTTCACTCCAATCACTCTGGGGTTGTTGTGGGCACGATCACAAACTTCTCCTTCAGCTTCTGCTGGAATGGTGGGCGATTTCGGCCAGGCTCGAGAGAGAGCTTTTCGCTGAGAAGTTGTTGCCCATCTTGGTATCATTGGCACCATTCTGCCCTCCAGAAGTGATTCTCCTACCTCCTTCCTACCCTTGTGCCCATTTTCGCTCTTTCCGACTCAATAAACAAAACAAACAAATGATAAAAGAACGAGAAAAAGACACAAAAATACGAGAGAATTTGGACTTGTCATAAATCCTGTATGATTTACTATTTCTGGAGTATCCAACAAAGATCCCTTCAACTCCTCTTTTGTTCATCTTGCTGAGATATTCTCTATCATTGAGAATATAACATGTGGTTCCAAACACATGAAAGTACTTCACTGCTGGCTTCTTTTCATTCCAAATCTCATATGGAGTAGTGAAAGTACCTGATCTGAGATGAACTCTATTGCTGATGTGGCATGCTGTATTGATAGCTTCTGCCCAGAACATTGCAGCAACTCCTTTAGCAGCAATCATGGTTCTGGCCATCTCCTGGAGAGTTCTGTTTTTCCTTTCCACAACTCCATTCTGCTGAGGAGTTTTTGGGGTTAAGTACTTATGACTGATACCATTCTCACTGCAGAATGTATCAAAGTACTGGTTCTCAAATTCCTTGTCATGATCACTTCTGATTCTGATAATTTGATCATTTTTCTCAACTGTGATTTTGCAGGCTAATTTCTTAAATGTTGTGAAAGCTTCACTCTTGTCTCTGAGAAAACCAACCCAGGTAAACCTTGAGTAATCATCAATGCAGACGAGGACATACTTCTTTCTTCCATAGCTTTCCACAGTCATAGGCCCCATCAGATCCATATGAATGCGATCTAGAATTCTCTTGGAAGTTCTGTCTTGAACTTCTTTATGTTGAGATCTGGACTGTTTCCCAATCTAGCATGGACCACAGACTTTGTCTCTGTTAATTCTGATCTGAGGTAGACCTCTGACAACCTCCTTACTGATGATCTTCTGGAGATTTCTGAAGTTGATGTGTCCAAGTTTCTGATGCCAGATCTCTGACTCTTCAATAGATGTTCTTTGACATGTTAAAGAACATTGTGCAGGAACATATAGCTGATAACAGTTATCAGTTGATCTCTTCCCTTCCATGAATAAGTCATTGTTCTTATTCATAACTTTGCAGCTTTTTTTGGTGAAGACTACAGTCATGTCATCATCACATAGTTGACTAATACTAATCAGATTAGCTTTGAGTCCATCAACTAGCATAGCTTTCTTAAGTTTGGGCATTCCTTCAACAGTCAGCTCTCCTTTTCCCATAACTTTACCTTTCTTTCCATCTCCAAAGGTAACAACATCTGATGAGCAAGCTTTCAGATTCTGCATCATAGAGCAATCCCCTATCATGTGTCTTGAACAGCCACTGTCAAAGTACCAGCTTCCTTTATCTTCAACTCTTAAAGAAGTATGAGCAATTAGACTAGTCTGCTTGATCACCCATTACTTTTTCTGTGTAGGCTTTTTCTTCTGTTGAGTAGTTGTTTTCTTTTGAATGTTTCTGGAATGCTAAGCCACTAATCTTCTCCTCATTCTTTTCAGATCAAAGAGATACTTCTCACAGTGTGCTTGAATGTGACCTTTTTCTTCACAATAGTGGCAGATAATTCTTTTCCTGCAGCCATTATTGTTAGTCATCTTTTTGTTAATTTTCTTCTGGATGGACTGAACATTATTTTGTACATGTGATGTCTGGCTTGTACTGGCTTTGACAAGTACTGTCTTAGATTCTCCACCATTGTATCCAAGACCTGGATGACTTTTCCCAGAATGTCCCGGATTGGTAAGAATCTTATCAAGATTCTTAGCTCCATTGTTCAGCATGTTGACATTCCTTTTGATGGACTTTAGCTCTGTAGTCAGTTCTTCAATCTCTTTTTTCTGTTGTTGGATAATGGTCTTCTGCTCTCCATCAGACTTGATCAAATTCTCTTTTTCTTTGAGAAGATCTTTGTTGTGAGATTGAAGATTTTTGTTGATCTCAGCAACTTCAAGCCATTTTTCATACATCTCCTTGTATGTTTGAATAAACTCCTCATTACTGACATCATCATTGTCTGAGTCTTCATCTTCATCCGTAAGTTTGAAAGGATCCTGGAACTGTGAGACTTTTGCTGTAAAGGCATAGTTCTCTTCTTCTGGTTCACTGCTACTTTCAGAATCATTATCACTCAGAGAGGCATTGTAGTTCTTTTTATTCTTCTTCAGAGTGTTGGCACATTATGTTTGAATATGTCCAAAGCCATCACACTCTATGCACTGAATTCATCTCTTTGTGTTTGATGGTCGCAACTCTTTTTGCTCACTGTTGGAGTTTCTATCTTGTTGAGCAGTTCCAGGTTGTTGTCTCCTGTTGTTTGACTTTCTAGAAGACTGTCTATTCACTCTCTTAAGCATTTGACTGAAATTCTTGGTGATAAGGACCATATTATTCATTGTTTCTGAATCAAGTACAGTTTTTTATTTCTGCACATGTTCAGGAACATCCTCAGAAACTTTAGCTTTCAGAGCAATAGCTTTCTTCCTTAAGCTGATGTCATTATCTTCTAGATTCATCTCGAATGTTCTCAATGATCCCATCAGTTCATCAAGTCTCATACTCTTGATGTCATTGGCTTCCTCTATGGCAGCAACTTTGTAGGCAAACTTCTTTGGAAGAGATGTGAGAACCTTCCTTACAAGCTTTTTATTGTTGATAGGTTCTCCTAGAGCAAAACTTTTGTTTGATATGCTCCTTAATCTGGCATTAAACTCACCAATGGATTCAGATTCTTCCATTCTGAGACTTTCAAACTTTGAAGTCAGATTTTGAAGTCTTGACAGGCTTACAGAACTAGTCCCTTCAAAGGTAGTTTCCAGAATATCCCATGCAACTTTAGCAGTCTCACAGGTTGAGATTAAGCTGAATGTTTCAAGATCAACTACAGAGAATATTGCATTGAGAGTTTTAGAGTTGACATTGTACCAGTTCTTCTGTTGCACAGTCCATTCTCCTTCTTCAATTTTCACATGTCTTCCTTCTTTGGCAACAGTTGGCTTTTCCATCCTTCAGTGACACTCTTCCATGTGAGTTCATCAAGTGATCTCAGAAAGGCCCTCATCCTTGCTTTCCAGTAAGGGTAGTTGTTGCTTTCTAGCAGTGGTGGTCTGACCGTTGATCCTCCTTCTTTGATTGCACTCATAGCTGGAATGCAACCAAAACCTTCACGCAGATATGTAGCTTTCAAGATTCTTTTCGCACTAATCACCAAAGGTGACCCGCTATGGTACCAATTGAAGTTACATAAACTGTACGATCATGTTCATCATCATGTACTTGAACATTGTTGTGAACATGTAAGGTCAAAATATAAAAACTTAAACAAATAAAGAACACGAGGTTGGTAACCCTGTTCGATCAACTGATCTACGTCAGGGGGACTTATTAAGTCCGTGAGAAACAATTTACTACTCCGTTGAATGGTTACAAAGGTTATTACATGAAGACTCCGTCACTCAACCCTTTTCCTATCCGATTCAACTTCTTTCACTAAACTGAATTGTGAGCTCCCCTCACAACCTAGAATCCCTCTAGTTCCCACAGAAAATCTCTCCCGAGACTCATCTAAGTGTGTATGAAAGTGAGTTTCAAACACAGACTAGAAATACAATGATCTAACCGATCAAACCTAGTCTACCCAAATACTATATGCTTCGAATGTGAAGTCTTTTAACTCTCAGTCCTTTAGTGTATTCGTAAAAATTCATGTCAACTAAACTAGTCTGATTCACATGCTATTTATAAACAACAGATATAGCCTTAACAAGGTAATCAGAAGTCCTAACTAGACTAGCATTTAACAAGGAAACTATTTCCTTAAATAAATCGGACTTTCCTAGTTTAGATGTCTTCCTTGAATAGAACTCCTTCTTTCCTTCTTCATCTTCATCACGAACAAGACAACTTCTATTCTGAAATGTTCATCTTGAATCTGCAGCACCAACTCTTTGATTCCAGCATGATACGTCTCTTGAAAAACACTTTGGACAACCATGTACATGATCATGTCTTTGAACATGATTAAGTACATGTCTTGATCTTCAATCAAATTGGCAGCGGAATGTTCACAGTAATGTCCAAAATATGGCATTCGAACATGAATAACCAAAACCTTTTGTGTTCTTTTGAAATTGCCAAAAATATTTTAAACAGATAATGACAATCCCGAACACCTAAGTGCAGATGGCACTAACATGGCCCCCATGAATCATCTAATGAGTGACATGCAGACCCTCTACAGTCTACATCAGGAACAAACATGTTGAGAAGACATGTTGTGAGGACCACTATGCTCCAGAATAGACACAAACTCATCAAATGCTCACGAATCTATTCACAGAACTCAGTAATTTGATTGCGTTGTAGTTCACTCTCATAGTTGTCATCTTCATCCTCTTCATCAGGCATCCAATTCATGATCCAAATCATATGTATCTATAAATGGAGGCACTTCACTTGTTGTTGGGATTTCTTGAATACTATTCCATGTAACATACAGAGTAGGATCATCTTGCTCTTGAACTAAGAGAATTAAATCAACATTGTTTTTATAAGAACCTTCAATTTTCTTCCGTCACCCGTCCTCGTCAAATACGTAATTCAATGTATACGAAGTAATGGTCGGAGATGTATCCATAAACTAATGAATCATGAAAGGTGTACAAGTTGATTTTCACCTGTAAGCAATTGAATTTTTATCGTCAATCAAATGATGTCATATGGAAATTAAAATGATTAAATACCAAATTAAATTATTTATTTATATTTTAGGAATTTTATTTGATCAAATTCCTAAATAAAATAAATAATAATTTGATATTTAATATGTGGAAATTTTCAACCAATAAGCAATTGACAAGTATCGAGCTCATGCATGAAATCAACATATTGATGTATGTGATCACAAATGGCAAGGAACCAATAAAATCAAGCCACACAAGCCCTAACAAATGCACCAATGAGATGTCGCCACCTAAGCCCTAAATGACCTCTCATTTTCCTATAAATAGAGGCCTTGGCCAAGGGAAAGGGACACACAAATTTGAAGAGCTCAAGACTTGGAGGAAGTTTGCTTGAAGAAATCCTCCCTCAACCTTCAAGACATTCTTGTGAAGATTCAAGACGTTCTTCGTGAGAATCATCTACGTTCTTCGCCAAAATCATCAAAATTCAACATTTGATCCGGAATCAAGGTTCTCAACCCTCCGAATTGACGTTATCAACCCAAATCTTCAAGTTGTTCTTACAAGATTCAAGAAGTTCTTCGTCAAGATCAACTCAAATCTATTGTTCAATCCGGAATCAAGGTTCTCAGCCCTCCGAATTAACGTTATCAACCCAAATCTTCAAGTTGTTCTTACAAGATTCAAGAAGTTCTTCGTCAAGATCAACTCAAATACATTGTTTAATCCGGAATCAAAGTTCTCGACTCTCTGAATTGACATTATCAATCCAAATCTTCAAGATGTTCTTACAAGATTCAACTCGTTCTTCAAAGAGACGACACAATCTTCGTCAAGATTATCTCAAATCCACAGTTTGATCCGGAGTCAAGGTTTCAACCATCCGAATCAATGCCATAAACTCATAAACATCAATTCATGAAGATCGAAGAGGCAAATCCACCTTGAAGATCTTGAAGAACAATGATGATCAAATTTTGAAGAGAAGAATCAGAAGATCAAATAGAGAATCGAATAACAAATTGTAATTTCAATCCAAAAATATTTCTTTGTACGCATTTTCAGTGTTTATTAATATAAATACACGAAATTTGTGTTACATCACCATCTAAGTACTGTAATATCTCTCATCTACCACTGTGTTGTACAATTACACTTTGTCAAGCTATCTGCGGATCAAGAAACGTTAAATTCATTAAAAAAAATGGAACCAACGTGTGTTACACGTCCATAGAACATGTTACACATTAGTTCCTAACGTGTAACACGTTGGTTCCATTTTTAAAAAATTGTTACAGTTTACATTTCAAGTATTACACGTTTATAGAACGTGTTACACTGTACAATTGATTTCAAGTGTTACATGTTCATAGAACGTGTTGCACGGTTCGTGCAACACGTTTTATGAACCTGCAACAAGTGTGTTTTTTTCTTTTTTTTTCTTTTTTTTTGGCTTTTTACAACATGGAAGTTAATATGCATGTTAATCTATTTTTGAGATCTTACAAGTATAATGTATTCTATTAACCTAATTATTTAAATGATACAAAATTTCAAATATGAAATAATGTTTTGGATATTCATATTTCCGATGAATTCCTTACAAAAAATAATATTTCATAAATCATAAAATTTAAATAAATTAAACCATTAAAAAAATTGGAACATACCTTGTAATGTTTTTGCCTTTCGCATTATCTCCTTCCAAACTTTTCGACCAAAAAATCTTCTCAAACCTATCGACCAATGACTAAAACAATTTTTTGTAAATTTTCACAGAGTCAACATCTATTATACTAAATGTCTTATATTTGGTGTGTGACATTTATTACATTTCATTTAAAATTCAACCATCAAAAAACTTTGAGCATTCAAATGAAAAAAATGAAAAAAAAAATTAAAGTGTGACTGAACGTGTCACATATTTTTACTTAATTTGCTTCAATTTTTTATTTTTAGTTTATCATTTACTATTAAAAAAAATAAACGTGTAGTATGTGCGCATAGTTGATTTTTTGGACGTTTACAATTGAATGTAGGCATGTAAGCATATGAATTTCCACTGTTGGGCGTGTATAATTGAATGTATGCGTGTAGGCAAATTGCTCGTGTACTGTGTGCCAACCCATAATTTTGGCTTTGACTTTTTCAAATTTCATCAAGGATAAATTAGATTTTTACAGTTCTGTTTGATTAGAAAAAAATATTTTACAAATCTTGATTAGAAAAGAAGTTTACAATTTGCTTTTGGTTATTTAAAATTTTCACCAGATAGGAAATTCAATTTATTTGAATAAATTTATTAAATTGTGGAACATTGATTTGCTCCATAAGTAAATTTCACATGTTGAGTTGAGTTGAGTTTATTGGAAACATCATATTTAGGATTTGAACATAGATCTCACTACGAAAAGGCGGACAATATCTCTTATAAATATCAAAATAATGAAATATAATTCATACCTGAATTTTCTTGATATAAAGTGTTTGATTATGATAATAATGAAGAAAAAATGTCACATTTCTGTGTAAGATGCTATACTACATCGTAGATGGTCCATCCCGACACGAGCCCAGTAAATTAGTCGGCAGGGAGGCAGGATCAAGTTCAAAGAAGCTCTTGACACCATTTGGAGTATTGACACTCACTGAGAAAGAAGGAATTCTATGTGAAAACCTCAGCCTATCTCCCACTTTGATCACTTCCCAATCCACTCCTTTCCCAACTTTTCGACCAAAAACACAACAAAACCCCTCAATCTTCCCCAACAATGCAACACTAACACCTAACTCACTGCAACAATCCGACAAGATCTCCACAACCTCGTACTCAAACCCTCTAAACCTCTGTGGATTGCGATGCCAACTCATGTCCCAGTTCTTGAAAACAGCCCACGTCTCGCCTTTTTTCGGGTGGATCTCGTAGATCTTCCTCATCATTGCATCCCTTTTCCAGTTCACTAGATGTGAGAAAACTGCATGATCTTGGATGATATCAGTGTGTCCATGCTTGAACCTCCCAAAACATGCTGGTAGCCCTTGATATAGCCATTCCTTTTCGTCATTGTTGTTGGGGAGTGGCTCCAGCCATGTGATCTGCAGCTTCTGATCATCTGAAACCTTGATCACATTGTTGATTAGAGCGTAGAATCTTGGCATCGCATCCAGCAAATCGTATACAGCCCAAATTTGCCCTGCCTTGAACCATGTTTTGGACCTTTCTCTCTCGAAATCATTGAATTCTGCATCTGTGTATTCAAGAATCTTTGAATCTGGCTCTATCACAGCAGCAGCAGATTCATTCCAAGATCCACTGTTTTTCGATCTTTTCCCCCCACGACCATTCTCCTCTTCTTCATCACCTAAAACCTTCCCTCCCACATTTTTCTGGCTACTACTCATGGATCCATCGAACTTGCCCGTGCTCGTGCTCTTGCCTCTACCTCTACCTCGACCTCTTCCTCTGCCTCGACCTCTCTTTGATTGATCTGCTTGCTGCTTGGATTCACAACCATTTTGTGATTTTGAAAAATCATTCGCCAAATTAGGCCTTGAAATACCAAAATCCAAATTTCCTACATCACCACCACCACCGAAATCTTTCCTAGCAGCTACCACATTTCCCTTGCTACTACTACTCATCACCAGTCCCTCAATCTGGCTAGCCTCATTCAACTTCAACCCTCTACCTCTGCCTCGAGGTCTTCCTCTACCTCGACCTCTACTACCATTACTGATTTGATTAGTCGGCTGCTGATAAATCCGATCATTCTTCAAACCAAAATCCAAATTTACTACTTTATCACAACCTAAAGCTTCCATAGCAGCATCTTCTGATACCGCCACATTTTCCTTGCTACGACTCACCATCAATCCCTCTATATTTCTTGCCTCGTTCAACTCCGACCCTCTACCTCTACCTCTGCCTCTTCCTCGAGGTCTACCTCGACTACCATTAGGCCGATGTTCGCTACAAATTTGATCAGTCGGCTGCTGAAAAATCTGATCATTCCCAAATCTTGAAAACCCACTCACCCTCAATCCGTCAATCTTGCTTGCCCCATCCAACTCTGGCTCTCCACCACCGCCGCCATTAGGCCGAGGATTTTCGCTGGTGCTTGTAAGATCAATCACCTGCGGATTCTCACAACCATCTCGAAATCTTGCAAAACCAAACTCCCTATTAGGCCTAACACCACTCTGCAAGCCATCACTACTCATTTGATAATCATTCCTAAATCTTGAAAAACCAAAGCTCCTACTCTCTCCCAATGCCTTAGCCCTGCAATTACTATCATACACCCTCCGTTTCTCATTATCCAAGAGCACGGCCTTCGCCTCGACGATCAGCTGGAAGGCCTCGGCCGCTCCGGGAAACCTGTTCTTATCCGGATGAAGGCCGAGAGCCATTCTGCTGCACCGGCTTCTCACCGCGGCCTCATCCGCCGCCGCAGCGACGTCGAGAATCTTGTACCAGTCCTTGCCTTCCCCTTCTGCAGCGGAGCAATGCACGCTGCAAACCATAATCATCTTATCGATATTTTCGAGGTCATGGCAGAGCTTCTGCGCTTCGACAGCAAGTTTCATGGCGCCAGAAAAATCTCTCTCTCTCATCTTTTCAAGGGCCGTCTCTCTCGCCTTGACGGCCGCCGCCGTTGTCGCTGATTCCATCGAGAATTTACAAGTTGGAAATATGGAGTTGGGTATTTACATGCATTGAGAGAGGAAATTAAGAATCCTTGTTGAAATAGAGTTCTATGATGAACGTGAACGTGAACCTGAACCTGAACCTGAACGATTGAATGGGTGTGTGTTGTGAATTTATGGATATTTATGAGAAGTTACTTAGGAAGGTTGAATTATATTTTAGGTAACATATTAATATATGTCGAAATTATCACCTACAACAATAATGTATGCTAATGAGTTGATGAGGCTCCTATTTTAGAACAACGTTTCATATTTTATTTCAACTATTAGGTTGTTATTTATATTTAATTTTTTCATAATTATCGATTAAAAATGGTTAGAGAAGGAAATTCGGTACCAATAGGGTAGAAGATTAAATACAGTATTAAAATCTCAAATACACTATTTTGGATTCAAAATCCTATTTTGAATTGACTCGATACGTAACACAGTCCAAGAAATTTTGATTACTCATTATGTGTGACGTTTATGGTTTATCCCACTAACGTGTATTTTTTTACAGTAGATTGTTACCGTATAATACAGAATGTGTAACGTGTATTTTTTTACAGTAGATTTTTACCGTATAATACAGAATGTGAACTGAAGAACATGAGATTCTATATTACACTTTTTAAATTGTCTAAATGGATAAAAGTAGACAAAAGTAAATAGTAATTGGGAAAAAACAATAACTTTTAAAAATAGGTAGTTTGTTAGGCAATTTGTACTATAATAGACTTGGTCCCCACACCCAATGATTGGCACATTGTACTTTTATTAGACATTAAATGCACCCTAACAGCCGAAACCCTAATTCTAAAAACGAAACACTAACAATTCTAACTGCCTCGATTATTTATAGTAAGCCTCGATTAATTTTTAGCCGTGATTATTTATTGAAAATTGCCTCGATTAAAATTACAAGACTCGATTAATTCTTAGGCTCGATTAATTTTATAAGTTGAGCCTCGATTATATATTAAAAAATAGTTTACAAAAGTGGTCTCGAATATTTCATAAGAAGCCTCAATTACTAGTTAAAAGTAATCGAGGCTCCTCGATTATGATGATTTAAGAAGATTTATTTTTTTTGTAGATTTAATCGATTATTTAGTATAACTAGAAGCCTCGATTATTTTAGACTTCATCGATTATTAGTGCACAATCATCGATTATTTAGTTAAAACTAATCGAGGCTTATTATAAGCCTCGATTATTTAAGAAGATTCGAACCCTTAAAATGAAGTCTCGATTATTAATTTAAATTGTCTCGATTATTTTTTTAAAAAGCATCGATTATTTTTTTTAAATTAACTCGATTATTTTTTAATGGGCCTCGATTATTTATTAAAAAAATATATAGATTAATTTTAAGAGATTCTCGATTAATATCTTAACTAGCCACGATTAATGAATACATTTATTTCTTTTTTATGTAACTAGTTTCAATAAATAAAAAGAAGGAAGGTAAATGGCTTCATTAAATGAAAAGAAAGAAAGGTAGGGGGCTGAATTTAATACATGTACAGGTTAGTAGCTTCATTAAATGAAAAGAGGGGGAAGGTTGGACCCAATTAATGAAAAGAAGGGAAGGTAGGACCGAATTTAATACAATTTAATATTTTGTGACGAGGTTGGTTAAATTTTTAAATAAGAGTACTGATATTTGGCCAGAATCTGGTTGGCCAGAATCCAGTTTAATTAGTGCTAAGCCGGTTTGATTAAATCCGGTCTAAATGTGCGCTGGTTTACTCACAGTTAATTACCTTACTGTCCCTTAAGATTTTGGCTCCATAATTAAGACTTTTAGGCGGGCAAAATTAATTGCGTCTACTGATTTCCCGCTAATGTGAGAGATAATCATGGCACGAATCTTTAGTGATTATCGAGCAGTGAGCAAATCTCCAGATACAATCATTGTGATTATCTTTTCCAAAAATACTTTAGGTTACAACACCATAGCTATACTCCATTGTGCACATCTCAAACTTGCAAAAAAACAAGAGAGGTCGATATGGAAAGCAACGTAGAAGAAAGATTGTTGTCAATATTCGGACCCGACAATGAGTTTACAAACGATGCATTGGATGCAAATAATGATGTCAATGAAGAGAGTGACGATGCAGAATATGTGGAAGACACTGGAGAAGCAGCAGATGAAGAGTTTGGGGAAGAAATGGAATATGATGAGGAAATTATGAATGAAGGTCCGCAAAGAAACATGGAATTTGAGAGTAGGGAAACGCTCTTCGCATCTTACCAAGCTTATGCAAAGAGTAAAGGTTTTAGTGTCATTATTAGGACTGCTCGGAAAGTGCACGGGTGTGATGATCTAAAGTATCTTGTGATTTCCTGTGACAGATCACGCAATGGAGGAGAAGTGAAAAAATCTACCAAACGAGTGAATTGTCCAGCCCGAGTGAATGCTATAAAACAAGATAATGGTTGCTGGAGGGTGTCCACCGTCCACTCACACCATAACCATGATCTTGAACCACATATGTCTATTTTCATGCCGGCTCATAGGAGTTTGTCGGTAAATATGAAGAGACAATTGGAAGGAAACGACATTGCCGGTTTGAGAGTGTGTAAGAATGTGAGGTTGTTGGAAGTTCAAGCCGACGGGCCTCAGAATTTAGGTTGTATCGCCAGAGATTGCAGAAATTTCATTGACAAGAGGAGAAGATTGAGACTTGGTGATGGAGATGCTGAAGCCATTCGTACACTTTTCATGAGGTTGCAGCAGAAGGATAGGAGCTTTTTTCATTTAATGGATATAGATGATAAAGGGAGGCTTCGAAACGTTATGTGGATCCATCCTAGGAGCAAAGCTGCTTATGAAGATTTTCATGATGTTATCAGCTTCGACACAACCTATCTTGTGAATCAGTATCAGATGCCTTTTGCTACTATGGTCGGGGTTAATCATCATAATCAGTCTATATTGTTAGGTTGTGCGTTGTTGTCACACGAAGATGCAGATTCATTCAAGTGGTTGTTCACCAATTAGTTGGAAGCTATAGGAGGTATTCATCTAAGGGCAATTCTAACAGATCAATGTGGCAGTATAAAAATTGCGGTGAGGGAAGTGATGCCCGACACCATCCACCGATATTGCTTGTGGCATATTGTGTCGAAGTGTGCTCAGAAGTTTAAGGCGGCAACTAATTTTTACAAAGCAGTTAAAGAGTTTAATTCTATGGTATATGACAGCCTCACAATAGGTGAATTTGAGGATAGGTGGGCTAAATTCTTAGTTGATCACAGACTCCAAAATAATAGGTGGCTGAGAGATTTATATGTTGAAAGGCAAAGTTGGGTTCATGTTTATCTAAATCACACATTTTGGGCTGGTATGGTGTCAACGCAAAGGAGTGAATCCATGCATGCTTTCTTTGACGGGTACATCACTTCAAGAAGTACGCTTAAGATGTTCGTGGAACAATATGAAATTGCAATTGGAGATAAGATTCATAGAGAAATACAAGCTGACTATGAGTCGAAGTGCAAGATTAGAAAATGCATTTCATCTTTCAAGTGGGAGCAGCAATTTAGAGATGCATACACCAATAATATTTTTCAGTTACTGCAGAAATAGATAATGCTAATGTTGCATTGCAACGTTAAGCAACCAGTTATCAATGTTGTGGGCATTGAAGTGTATGAAGTTTTAGAAAAAAGTGCTGATATCAACTGGCAGTGCACGTATACAGTTGAGTGTAGGCCGAATGGAGAGTATTTCGAATGCAACTGTCGAAAGTTTGAGTCTAAGGAAATCCTATGTTGTCATATATTGAAGGTTCTAGTGGTGAAAGATGTTGGCTTTGTGAATGAGAGGTATGTCCTGAGAAGGTGGCGTAAGGACATCTACAGACGCCATTCCAGCATATTTTTTGCTGGTGGATATCCGCATATGACAGAAGAGTACAAGAGATTCCAGAATGTGGAACGAGCTTTTGTTGAATGTACTGATATAGCTTATCAATGTCCAGAAAAGATGAAGTTCATACAACAAAGATGCGAAGATATGAAAGCTGAGCTAACAAACTGGGCGCCAACAATTTTTGTGAGTGGTTCCTCTGGAACAGCAGAGGATGCTAGTACTCAACCTAGTACTTTGTTGAATCCACCGATAATTAAGAGGAGAGGAAGACCGGTAGTTAACAGAATGCAATCTACAGCAGAAAAGCTTAGGAGAGGCACAATTTCAAGTGGAGGAAGAGGAGCAAACTCTAATGGAGGAAGATGCGCAAATTCTAATGGAGGAAGATGAGCCAGTACTTTGACTGCAAGAGGTAGAGGTAGAGGTAGAAGAGGCAGTTCGAATCAGCAGGAGGAGCAAGTGGTCGGGACACAAGGAAGTACTTGTTTCTAGCATTATGTTAGGATTTTCATCGAAAAAAATGTGGTTGGTTTTTTTAGAGATCATTTCACAGAGAACATTTATCGAGCACTTAGTGTCCATTTTATTTATTAAGAAAGTTAACAAAAGTTTTTAGAAAGACCACAATGTATGCGTCTTTTCTTAAAGATTGTTTCACAGATGACTTTTAATGAAGAGTTATCGTGCGTTTTTTGGACACAGTTTCAGAGAGTTCTTTTTATCGAGCACTTAGTGTGCGTTTTTTAGAGAATATTTCACAGAGATCTTTTTATCGAGCACTTAGTGTGCGTTTTTTAGAGATTATTTAAGGAGATCTTTTTATGAAGCACTTAGTGTGCGTTTTTTAGAGAATGTTTCACAGAGATCTTTTTATCAAGCACTTAGTGTGCGTTTTTTAGAGAATGTTTCAAGGAGTGTTTCACAGAGTACTTAATTCGAGCACTTAGACAAAATCATCTTAGATGAAAGAGAATCTCAAAGACTTAATACAGGAATTTATCAAAATCTTGTTTAATCTCCTCAAAATCCCAAAACAGAAGCCAAGCCAGAAATAGATAATAGTCATCTTAGAAATGAACAGAATCCCAAAGACTTAATGTAGAAACATTTGATCTTGTATAATCTTCTCAAAATCCCAAAACAGAAGCCACTGATGCAGATAATAATCAAAATCTTAGTCTAAAGAGAGAACAGAAACAGATAACAAGGTATGGAATCTATAGAGGATCCCACAGACATAATCCATAAACATTCAAAGATTAACCCAAAATATAAGTTCAGTGGCATAAAATAACATCCAAAATACATCTAGTGCAGAGGTTAGAAGATAACATTAAAATCATAAGAAACTACAACTAAATTACTAGTCATCAAGATCAAGCCTAACCATATCAGTTTTAGTAACAATGAAAACATTAACACTACGAGTAATACCACCGTATTTTTCAATCCGCAGAACATCACCACGCTTGATACCAAGATATTGAACTACATCATTCCACCCTTTTTTGAAGCGGATCATTACATTCTTGTTCTTCTTCGAAGTAAGCTCGCGGTATTCATATTCAACTTCCCATTCTTGAAAACCATAAAATGTACGTATTTTAATCATCTTAGACGATGTGCCAAGGATGTCGCTAGCATGCTTTGGCAAATACTACAAAACAGAATCACAGAGCTATTAAAACCTTTTCAAAACAACGAATACAAACTTCAGAAAAATGAACCTTCTAGATTAAATGCAGTGATAAGAGAGAACCCTGAAACTATAACTCATATTCAATTCTGTGAAGAGGGGATGAATCAGGGAAGAAGAATATTTAAGAGGATGTTAGTTATGTTTGATACATGTAAAAAGAATTGGTTGGGTAGATGTAGACCTCTTAGGGTTAATCAAATTTTGATATCACATTAAAATTTAAACAATATCAAATTTTACCATTCGATTAGCATACTTGGCCGAGTGGCACTGCACATTAAAACCATAGCCGTGACCTGAGGAAATAATGAGGGAGTAGTCATTGTTGGAGAATTAAACAATAGAGAATGTCAGAAACAAAGTGTATTAACAAATAGAAATGATCTTAACAGTATCTTCCAAAGTTCATCCCCCTCGCCCCAGTCGGGTCTGACATTGTTAAATATTTCCTGCAAAAAAAACACAAACAGAATATAGAGAGTATAGAGAATATGGACAGATATATAATGGTGGTGAGAAGGAGATTCTAAAATATACGATTAATGTAAAGATAGATTAGAAAGCAACTACCCATATCATATGGGTATTAATTACATGCCAAAAAAAGTGTATTGGTCCCTGCCAATCAAAAATCCATAAAAATATTACATAATCCCAAAAGAAAAACAAAAAAAGATTCTAATATCTTAATAGATAGTTGTTAGGCCACGCATCCGCTGACGCCAACTTCGGCTTGCCAATCCACCTACTTTGAGCATCGTCAAAAAACTCCCTGTACCAGTCCAGATCGAGTCGCTCAGCCTTCTTGATGTCGAAAATATACCGGAGCAGCATCTCCTACATTAAAAGAATTTATTAGATTTAACAGGAATTATCATAAACGAGTTGTAGCAAAACTTACTTTCTCATGCAACCGATGATCATAAACGGCGCCCGGAACCCTCCTCATCCAGACAACATCCTCAAAACGCGCTTTCAGATCTTGCATTTTTTTGACAATTTGAGAGAGAAAAAAACACTTCCGGAACCCATACCAAAAAAACTGGGACGCACCGAGAAAGAAGTCACGGACCTGTGCATCATTAGAAACTTCCATCACCTCTGATTCATCGATCCAAAGATGCAAGAGGCACTGCTCATCGAGTTTATCCCAAGTTTGATTCATCATAACTGTGAAGAAATTCTTAGACGGTGAAGACTTAGATCAGAATAGTGTGGAAAGGAATAAAAAAGACTTTGATTGACCTATGTTGTATGCCTGTAATTATGATACAAAAAATCAACGGTTGATATTCTACATTGAAATTTGATTAATGGTAGGCAATAAATCAACGGTTGATTTAGAGTCCATATTGGCGTATTCAGGAAGCCATTGAATGTACTTCCATCAAAAGTAGAGCTAATCTAGGGCTTACCGTTTGTGGAACCATCTGTAATGATTATTGCATTGGGAACACAGAGCGGTTTACAATATAAAATTGAAGAGTCGAGAATTTTAGGGTTTGAAAGGTCGTATCTTTTAACTACAACTTCACTATTCAATTATATTCACGATTTTAAATTAAAATTATCATTTTCAAAAATCTTAATCCGTATCTTGTATTATTTGTTTTTCAGAAAAAATTAATTCTGAATTATAATTCTATTAGAAATGTTATAAACTTACGGTTATATTCACGAGTTTCAATTAAAAATTTAAAATGTTAGATATTTTCATATTTTAAAAATCAATTATTATATAGTCTCAAATTGATATTATTATTAGAATTGTTAGATATTTTCAATTTTTTTATTACAACTGTGCATGTCTCATTAAAGTGATTTGGTTAATAGTCATTTCATGCTTTAAAATTCACTTATATTTATAAGATAGTTGTGGCTTCAACTTATCCATTATAAGCAAGCATAAAATTAAAAAGTGCATATTCTCAAACTTGAAATTCCAGCTCTAGGGTAGCTATGGTTTGGTCCAAAATTGATGAGGCCGTCTTCGTTAGTTTCTTACGGTTAAGAGTAGCGTACGTTGATCTTTCCCACACAATATGCGCTGCAGAGATGCTGCGCCTACTTGTGAAAATGATGTCCAGGGCTCGAGATCGTCAGTTTAGTATCGTTGATCTTATTATGAAATTGAAGGAATTGAAAGAGATTTTTGACCACTTCGAAAATTTCAAGAGGTTGCCCGGAATCACATACGATGACGAAAGTAACACTGTCATGGCCACTGATGTTTATTTCAGCCAGTTCAACGATTCTAACCATGTAAGCTTAAGAATCATTCTATAAGTTTGATGTAAATTATTATTATTAGTATACATATTATTATTAGTATTATAAACAATTTTTTTTAAATTTCGTTTTAAATCTTAACTAGGAGTGTTCGATGCACAAAGAATTCAGACTGAATGGAATGGACGAGTTCCGCGCAGTTCGTGAAATTGTTTTAGTAGGAGGCGTTGTAGCGCTTGATTTTGAAGCTCTTGCCAAGAGGGTAGATTGTTAGAGCCAATCATTGTACAATACAGTTTATGGTCTAATGATATTTAACTTGGTTCATATCTAGCTTAAATGTTGGTGTTTTTTTTATTTTATGCAGAATAAAAAAATTAATCAATCTTAATCTAAATGTTAGATTTCTAGCTTAAAAAATATAATCTTGTTGGAAAAATAACATAACCATACGTTAAGCTAGATATAAAAACCATCAGATACATTAATAAACAAAAAAAAAACATAAACATTACATATAAACATAAAAAAAAACATGAACTATACATATAATTCATAAATAAAAACATAAACATTGACAAAAAGTAGAAAGGAAAAAAAAAACCCAACAAACGTCAAATCCACTCCCAAGCTTCAAGCTTAATAGCATTCGGATGTTTTTCGACATACAAATGAAACCACAAGGAATCTGCAGAGTTCCTTTCAAATTTCAGCTTATCCCCTTGCCCGATCCTGAAAAAATTCACCACCTCACTCCAACCTTCAGTGATTCGGCAGATTGGATGGTTCGTCGGTAAGATATTACGGTACTCATATTGGTAGTCAAACTCCCAACCTGATTTTTCAGCCTCTATGGTTATTCGCTTGGACTCTCGACCGATGATATCTAGTGCCACCGACGGTAAGGTCTTCAAACCAATAAAAAACATTGTATTAGAAAACCCAAACCCTAAATACATATATATTCTTACATCGATCGAAAAACTTACCAAACGGGTATGGAATTCGGTCGTCTTGCAGCAAATCTTGAACTGAGTTGGGATGATGAAGCCATCGCCGCACATAACATCTTCATAGACGTTCCCAGCAAGCTTCTTTCTTCTCTTGGTCATTGACCTTGTTGCTCGGCTACAGGATTCCATAATCTCTGATATTTTTTTTGTTTCTTTCAGAGCAAATTTAGAGAGTTAATTAAGAGTCAGTAATGGAGAGTTGAAAATTTAATGTGAAAGTCGATTGAATTGGTTCAGCTCATTTATTGCTACACGATTCCAAATGAGAGATTGCAGCAATTGTGCCTTTTGCGTGTGCAAAATCTCCTAGAGATTTGGGTGGATCAAATCAGTACTCAAGTGTACTAAAAATTAAACAAAAAAAAATATCTACTCAATTGAAATTCCCAATCTAACGATTGGTCCTTTTGGGCAGTCAATAAAATAGATTTTCCAAAGTATTGAAAATTATATCATAATTTCAATATTAAAATTTCAAAAGTTATGATATTGCCACACAATTATAATATGATTTCAAACCATCGAAGGAAAAATTATGAAATTGGATGTTTATTAGTGGTGTTCGGAAAATTATATTAGAAATTCGATATTAAACTTGCAAAAATTAACATCGAAGGAAAAATTATATAGTAAACTATAAGTTTCTATACTAACATGAACGTCATCTTAATTTGAAACAATATAAGGTCAATCTTCTAAATTATTATATGCTTTCGGATTCAATTGAAGTAATTAAGGAAAAGATCTATTATATACTAATTTGTGAACTATGACTCTTATGACTCTATTATATGCATGGATTTTAATTTCAAAATTCTTACTAGTGGTGTGATCTTATGCCAATTTGTGAACTATGACTCTTATGGTTGTATAAGAGTGCATGCATGGACTTTAATTTCAAAATTCTTACTATTGGTGTGATCTTATACCAATTTGTGAACTATGACTCTTATGGTTGTATAAGAGTGCATGCATGGACTTTAATTTCAAAATTCTTACTAGTGGTGTGATCTTATGCCAATTTGTGAACTATGACTCTTATGGTTGTATAAGAGTGCATGCATGGACTTTAATTTCAAAATTCTTACTAGTTGTGGGATCTTATGCCAATTTGTGAACTATGACTCTTATGGTTGTATAAGAGTGCATGCATGGACTTTAATTTCAAAATTCTTACTAGTGGTGTGATCTTATGCCAATTTGTGAACTATGACTCTTATGGTTGTATAAGAGTGCATGCATGGACTTTAATTTCAAAATTCTTACTAGTGGTGTGATCTTATGCCAATTTGTGAACTATGACTCTTATGGTTGTATAAGAGTGCATGCATGGACTTTAATTTCAAAATTCTTACTAGTGGTGTGATCTTATGCCAATTTGTGAACTATGACTCTTATGGTTGTATAAGAGTGCATGCATGGACTTTAATTTCAAAATTCTTACTATTGGTGTGATCTTATACCAATTTGTGAACTATGACTCTTATGGTTGTATAAGAGTGCATGCATGGACTTTAATTTCAAAATTCTTACTAGTGGTGTGATCTTATGCCAATTTGTGAACTATGACTCTTATGGTTGTATAAGAGTGCATGCATGGACTTTAATTTCAAAATTCTTACTAGTTGTGTGATCTTATGCCAAGTTGTGAACTATGACTCTTATGGTTGTATAAGAGTGCATGCATGGACTTTAATTTCAAAATTCTTACTAGTGGTGTGATCTTATGCCAATTTGTGAACTATGACTCTTATGGTTGTATAAGAGTGCATGCATGGACTTTAATTTCAAAATTCTTACTAGTGGTGTGATCTTATGCCAATTTGTGAACTATGACTCTTATGGTTGTATAAGAGTGCATGCATGGACTTTAATTTCAAAATTCTTACTATTGGTGTGATCTTATACCAATTTGTGAACTATGACTCTTATGGTTGTATAAGAGTGCATGCATGGACTTTAATTTCAAAATTCTTACTAGTGGTGTGATCTTATGCCAATTTGTGAACTATGACTCTTATGGTTGTATAAGAGTGCATGCATGGACTTTAATTTCAAAATTCTTACTAGTTGTGTGATCTTATGCCAATTTGTGAACTATGACTCTTATGGTTGTATAAGAGTGCATGCATGGACTTTAATTTCAAAATTCTTACTAGTGGTGTGATCTTATGCCAATTTGTGAACTATGACTCTTATGGTTGTATAAGAGTGCATGCATGGACTTTAATTTCAAAATTCTTACTATTGGTGTGATCTTATGCCAATTTGTGAACTATGACTCTTATGGTTGTATAAGAGTGCATGCATGGACTTTAATTTCAAAATTCTTACTATTGGTGTGATCTTATACCAATTTGTGAACTATGACTCTTATGGTTGTATAAGAGTGCATGCATGGACTTTAATTTCAAAATTCTTACTAGTGGTGTGATCTTATGCCAATTTGTGAACTCTGACTCTTATAGTTGTATAAGAGTGTATGCATGGACTTTAATTTCAAAATTCTTACTAGTGGTGTGATCTTATGCCAATTTGTGAACTATGACTTTTATGGTTGTATAAGAGTGCATGCATGAACTTTAATTTCAAAATTCTTACTAGTGGTGTGATCTTATGCCAATTTGTGAACTATGACTCTTATGGTTGTATAAGAGTGCATGCATGGACTTTAATTTCAAAATTCTTACTAGTGGTGTGATCTTATGCCAATTTGTGAACTCTGACTCTTATAGTTGTATAAGAGTGTATGCATGGACTTTAATTTCAAAATTCTTACTAGTGGTGTGATCTTATGCCAATTTGTGAACTATGACTCTTATGGTTGTATAAGAGTGCATACATGAACTTTAATTTCAAAATTCTTACTAGTGGTGTGATCTTATGCCAATTTGTGAACTATGACTCTTATGGTTGTATAAGAGTGCATGCATGAACTTTAATTTCAAAATTCTTACTAGTGGTGTGATCTTATGCTAATTTGTGAATTATGACTCTTATGGTTGTATAAGAGTGCATGCATGGACTTTAATTTCAAAAATCTTACTAGTGGTTTCGATTTCATAGAATTCTTAGATGTTTTCATATTTTGGATTCTTAAACATAATTTTCTTAGAATTCTTATAAATTTTAAGATTTTGATTCCTCTTAGAATTCTTAGAATTTAATTTTGAATTCTTACGATTTGTAAATAAGATTTTTATTTCTGAAATTTATTTTTCTTAGAATTCTTAGAAATTTTCAGATTTTGATTCCTCTTAGAATTCTTTTTTTTTTTAATTTTGAATTCTTACGATTTGTAAATAAGATTTTTAATTCTTAAATTTATTTTTCTTATAATTCTTAGATATTTTCAATTTTAATTACTGGATAGATAATTAGAACGTAATTTTTTTACACAAATCTAGGAGATTGCTCTATTAATATTTAGCCGTAAGATTTACACAAATCTTTTCTAAGACTTGTATTAGTTAATTTTTTAGTCTTAAGATTCTCGAGATTTGTAGAACCATATCTTGCGAAAAAAAGATTTGAAATTTTTTTTTCCCTATGCACTCTCATTTAGGGTTTCATGGGGAAATTAATCCCATTAACCTAGCACTCACTATAAATACACTACAATTCACAAAGTCTTTCTACTCACTTTACCATCTGCTACCTAAACACCATTCGCCTCTATCTTCTCAAATAATTTTCAATGGCCGAAAAAACTCCCATCAAGAAGTTTACTCCGACAAAGAAATTCACACCCACAAAACGCGTTCAATCTTCGGAATGGACGATCCCTCCTTCTCCTCGTAGTCTTGAAATACTCTATCGAAATCTCCGTGAAGAACACAATACCATGAAGACGGAGATTGGCCATTTATTTGGTCGTATGCTTGGAAGTTTGGATGATGAGTGCATGAGGGATATGTTGCTGGAAAAATTTCCCCTCACAAAGTTGTATGAGTGTTATTTCGATCTCAAGACGTTAAGCAATGATGATGAGGGAACTTCCAAGCCCGTTCCTGTTATTGTGATTCCGGACTCATCTTCAAGCGATGTTTAATTAGTCCTACTAGTTTTAATTTCCAGCATTATGTTTATTTTATATGCATTTTAATTTCCAGTTTCTATGTAGACCAGTTTGGTCAATTTCAGGGTTATCCATTTAATCTATGAATATTTAAGTTTATCTAATGATGTTATGCTTTCTCTTGTGTTAAATTTTGTTCTCGTTTATCTTGTTCAAGATTATTCCAATAGAATAAATAATAAAATTATAAACTGGCTTAAAATGAATTTATTCCAAGCCAGCATCTTTCTTCTTCTCTTCAGTAAAAAAAATTACGTTCTAATTAATATGGCACTTGCTTGGTTCAACAGCATCTTTCTTCTTCTCTTCAATAAAATAAATTCATTTTGATGTTATGCTTTCAATTCTAAATTCTACTTGATCGATTATTGTAAATAAAATGTTTTTTCCTCCGTTATTTAAACTGATTAGATTAGTCAAATACGCTCATTGAATTTTTACTTGCATATAATTCAGTCTATCTTTATTGATTTTACTTTAGTCCAATAAGCTCATTGAATTTTTTTCTGGAAAAATAATTCAGTCTATCTTTGTTCTTTTAATCATTTATTAAATTATAAATGAACTACTTCTGAATAAAATATTGTAACTTAATTATTATAATCTACAGAAGAAAACACTTAATCGATCCTAAACAAAAAACAAATAAAATTAATCTACACAAGAAAACACTTAACCAATCCTAAACAAAAAACAAATAAGATGAACACATTATTACAATAGCAAAACACAACAATGAACATTGAAATCAAGATTCCACAAATAAAATATCATTCATGTATTTAATCAATGCTTAACAGCTCGATTTTAACTAATAATGTTAACTAATAAGATTGAAATAAAAATTCCAACGACAACACCGAACATAAACATCTTTACACCATAAATTTTTGTATTCACAACTTCACAAGTGACGTCCAAGCCAGCATCTTTCTTCTTCTCTTCAGTAACCGAATTAATATGGCACTTGCTTGGTTCAACAGCAAAATCCACTCCATGTCCGATACTCGAAATTTCATCTTCATAATTAGTGGACTGGAAATACATATCGTACGCCTCTATCGCTTCCTCTTCTGTTGGAAAAGACTTATACAAGCTTCCTCTACAGCTGACCACATATGGCACACATTTCTCCCAACTAGAAAAAATTCCAGTTCGTATACCTTGGAATACAACGTAAAACTTCTTCTCCTTGAGCTTTCTACCTTTGAGTTCCATACTTAGTTATTTGGCCGAAATCTGCATATGTGTATGAAATATTAATGATAGTTTCAAAGTTATCTTTATTTGACCGAATATTTTATTAGTGATGTGTATTTGTGCTTAAAATGGTAGTTTCAATGTTATCTTTATTGGGAATAGAATCTGTAATTATTAATGAGAGATTTGGTTTTCAAATTTTGAATTTCGAATTTTTTTTGGCTAATCTCTCTCCTAAATGGGCGGGAAGGGTACTAATGTAAACACACTTATTCCACTAATTACATTAAATAATATTTTATTTAATACTATTATACAATTACTATTATACCCTTTTCTGGTTGGCCAGATTCTGGCCGAGTAACTTTACCGTTTAAATAAATAGACGAGCTCGTTATTCACAATACAATACAAATCTCCACTACAGTACAAGCTTTTATTCACACTACAAAACAAAGCGACGAGGAAGAGCAAAAGTTGGAGAAATTTTTCGGAGCAAGGGGGCGAAAGATGAGATTTTTCTGAAGAAAAAAGTAGTGCACGAGCAACTTTCAAAGGTACGTTTTGTACTCTCCATTTTTTTCCACTTATTTTGTAAATATTTATTGTTTTGATTATATATTGCATGTGTTGTTAGATTTAATCTAAAAATAGGCGACGTAGAGATTTGCATGTCATACCCTTTAATCTTTTATATTTTGAAGAGTTGCATGTGGTAGACTATAAATCTTGGCTATTAGAATTATTCGAGGCTATTTTAGAATTCATGAAGGTTTTATTTAGAATTAATCGAGGCTCGTAGAATTAATCGAGGCTATTTCAAATTTAATCGGGGCAATTTTTATAATTAATCGAGGCTAATTTTTAAATAATCGAGTAACACTTAAATATAATCTAGGGCTTTGTAAAAAACACTTAAATATAATCGTGGGCTTAAATATAATCGAGGAACACTTCAATATTTTTTATAACTTAATCGAGGAACACATAAATATAATCAAGGAACACTTCAATATTTTTTATAACTTAATCGATGAACACTTAAATATAATCGAGGCTATTATAAATAATTAGAGGTTAATTTAAAGTTAATCGAGGCTAGCCTCGATTAATTATGAATTGGCCTCGATTAATAGTATTACATATTTTTTTTTAAAAATTAATCGATTTTTTTTTTTGAATTAATCGATGCTTTCCTCGATTAATATTAAATTAATCGATTAATTTTTTTTGAATTAATCAATGCTTTAATGATTTTTTTTAAATTAATCGAGACAATTAGATATTCATCGATTAATTTGATAATCATCGATTAGGTTTAATAATATTCATCGATTAATCCGAGGCTATTATAAATAATATAGAGGATAATTTTAGAGGCTATTATAATTTAATCGAGGCTATTATAACTTAATCGAGTCTTGAAATTAATATAATTAATCGATGCTATTTAATAGAGGTAATCAATGCCATTTGAACTATTAATCGTGCATTCTTTTTAAATTTAATCGCTTATATTTGAACTTTATTATTTAATCGTGCATTTGGAGCAGGTCTGTCCAAATGCATATCAGAAGTTGTGTAATATTGGCCCAGTGCATTGGGCTCGTTCACACTGTCCCGTACGGCGCTACGGGTTCATGACATCTAATGCGGCGGAGAGTCTCAATGCTCGTCTGTTGTGGGCGAGGAGGTTACCTGTTTGCTCATTGTTCGAGATGTTTAGATCAATAATTGAGCAGTGGTTTGTCGAGCGACGTGCAGTAGCAGTGGGCTCGAATCATGTGTTGACTGATGGCATCGCGCTGAAGCTTTCGGGGGAACGTCGATAAGGGACGCTGCTATGCCGTGCGGCCCACTACATTAGCAACTTTATGGAAAGTCGAGGTTGGGAGAGAGGCCTACATGGTCGATCTTCAGAACCGGACCTGTGACTGTCGTGAGTTCGAGCTGGACTTGATCCCCTGCTCTCACGCGGCAGCGGTCATCTGGTACGACATTTAAATCTCTATTTATTCTTATTTTTTTATATGTACCTAATTGAGTGTGTTTATTTTCCCTTTCGCAGTTGTACTGGGGCGGCTATATATAATTATGTGGATAGGTGTTACAAAGTGGAGATCTTGGTCGGCATGTATAACTCGGTCATCAGGGGTCTACCTCATCCAGAACAATGGATTATGTCCGATACATTTGGATCACGAGTGGTTTTGGCACCAGAGATCAGACGACGTGCTGGGCGTCCATCTACATCCAGAGCTCAAGCCCCGTTTGAGGCCTCATCCAGTGCACGGAGGTAGTTTTGCACTAGATGCCATGGACAGGGGCATAACAAGCGTGTATGCACAGCCCATTTGCCCATTGGCGGTGTTGATCTGAATTCACTGCCCGAAGATGTTCTGCGGAGAAGGGCGCCGAAGAAGTGTGGCATTTGCTGTAGTATGGAGCATACACGTCCTACATGTCCTATTCGATTGTCGGCCGACGAGCATTAGTCGATTAAATTAAATTGTTTTTTGAACCCTTTTGTGACGAGACAACACATTTTGTCACGAGAACACCAATTTTCAAGAAAAACATTTACATTAATCAAGTTCAAATACAAAATCAACAAAAACACCACATAAGTCATAGTTCTACTCATACGATCCTCTTAATGTCAATATTGTAATGTCAGCATCTACAAGCTAGGCCTCTTAATGTAAGTCAACGAATATATCCGAGCCCTTATAACCCTCCGATACGCATGTACTGCCTCATCCGGCAATCCGGACGGAGGTCCTGCACCCAATAGTCGCTCCACATACATGCAGGCATATACTCCACAGCTCGTGTCGTCCGTCTGCATGTACTGGTCCGGTATAAACTTGTCCAGGGTCATCGCAAAAGCACATCGGGACGGCATCTGACGAACCTCCCAAAATCCGGCACATATGAGTAGGCGTGGAAGTATGCGGAGTAGGGGCATCAACTCTCTATCTCGCGTCTCGTAGTGGACACGGTCGCTCGGATCATCCATCTGAAACAGTAATGAGTCGTACAACTCTACGACCCAGTCAGAAAAGCGGATACGAACCACTACCCAGTGCTCATCTGCGACGTCACATACCACGATCGCCTGCAACATAAGATCGGGATCATATCAAGATTAATGTCAGCAAATAATATATGACAATATATCATTTTCTTGTGAAGCTCACTTACATAATCACGCCCCTTCCATGGCACCTGATACCGCCCATCCATGCCCTGGATCCGATGTATCAATCCCTCTGCAGGTATCCACTGCTGGTAGCCATCGTCCATATATGCCCCTCTGCACTGAGGGTCAAGAGGATGAAGGGTCTTCCATGCTCCAACGAGGGCCTCCTGCAAAAAATGAATTACGATTAAGCGTGTGGTAAAAAAAACTAACTAACAATGTTTTGTAAAAAAAAAGTTCAAATAAGTACTTGAACTTACATATAGACCGGTATTAGCCACCGTTGTCGGATAACGGTTTTCCCTCAGTACTCGTCGAGCCATCGCGCTCAGAAAGTAGCTCATGTGAACATCCTTCAACTCAGTCCTCGGATCCTCAAGCTCGTCAAACCAGGCCTGCCGCAAGCGATCGTCGTTGAAGTGGAGCTGAATAACTACATCCGGACACTGAAGTCTAAATCGTAGGTAGGCGACCTGGAGGGTGCTATCATCAATGTCATTCATGAGCTGATAGGTCGCGCTAAAACTACCATGGCGTGGAGCTGAAGTGCTAGTACCCTCCTGTACTACAGTGGGCTGTGGAGCCCGATGAGCAGCACTACAGTCACTCGGCTCCGGACTGTGGCGGTCTCTATCCCCAGGCATGGGTGACCCCCGAGGGCAGCTACTCAGACCAGCTAATGCACGATCAATAGCTCGGTCCACATACTCCTGGACACGGGGCGCAATAGTTGTGTCAATAAGCTCCCTGACACGGGGCATCACAGCATCCACAACCCTCTGCAGAAAACTCTCTGAGGGCTCCCCACTGCTCTGCGTTCGATCCCTCCTCGAACGCTTCCTTCCCCAAGCTCGAGGAGGGCTCTCTGGATCAATCGAATCTGCTGTGTGCTCTGGTACATCCTCAGTGGGGGGCCGGGCTCCAGGCTCAGTATGATCTGGCTCGTCCCTCAATGCCCGGCTACTCGAGGGTCGACTGGTCGCCTGACGACCCTTCTGTGGTGTCCGAGCAGCTCTGGTGTCTCGGGCTGATGGGGGGACAACCTCCTCTGCCGATGTGGAACAACAAGATGCCACATTTGCAAGCATCTTCTTCTTGTTCCCGGATCGAGTGGGAACAAATCTCATGCTCTGAGCTCCAGGCTCCAACTGCATGCTCAGGTAATATGAAGTCTCCGTCTCCTCGAGAGATGGCACCAACATAACCACACGTGACTGCATGGAATTAATAATAATATCATTAAGATGAATTAACAAATATAGATTGAAGATTCTAAATATATAAAAAAACATCAAAACGTACCGTTCGCTGTAATAAGGTGGTTGGGTCGGTGGCAGGGAGTCTGAATGTCCACCTCAAACATCGAGGCACAGTTAGCTGTCCACTATGCACACCAGCCTCACTAGCCAACTCCGGTATCACCTCACAAGCCCATACATGTAAAGTGGATTAATGGATTAGTTACGTATTCACTTGATTTCAACTAATTTAGAACAATTAAATTTAAACTAATTACCTGGAGTGCCCAGATCGGCCCGTAAAAATGATACTGTCCGGATCCTTTCCCGCCCATAGCCTGTCGAGTCCTGGGGACGAGGCCGATGTAATGCATCAACGTCTGGTAAGAATATGCACCCCATGGAAATGAGTTTTATCGCTCCACATCCTCCACTAGCGCCCACACCCATGGATCCACGACCCGGTACTGATCTAGACACATAATCATCCGGTATACGAATAATATGTTCGCAACCTTCACATAATCCGAAGCGTCTCTGGCCATCCCCTCCTGTTTGAACCTGTCCTCCATCTGTTTGACGGTCGTACGCTTCCCTTCGAATAAACGGTGGTACACAGATCTCGACGGAACAATATGATCGCCATTTGGATCGAATGTCGAGCCGCCGAATCGTAAACCTGACACAAAGGCGTACTCACTCGGACCGAACCCCAGTTGGGAGTGATGAATATGAAACCATGTCTCCCGCCCCACACGTGCACGATCCGGCGTGTGCATCTCGTACGTCATCAATGCGAGTATGACCCTCTTCTAGACATCACCACCCCTGTAATCCAGAAAATGTTCGAAACAGCCGGATCTGAATAGTCAGACGGCATCGTCACCACCAATCTTCAGCAGTGTGGCTCTGATCATATCAATAACATCTGGTATGGCGTACACGACGACCGAGGACCTCAGGCTCCATAACGCCAGTCTAACCCAATCAATCTAACAACATTTTCAAAATTACAACTATTAAAGTAAATTCTTTTAATATTTCATATAAATTGGAATTTCTTAAAATTTAAATTTAATATTAATCGAGGACAATGAATATTAATCGATTAGTTTTATTTAGGCTATTAGGTTTTTTTAAACTAATCGATTAGTTGTTTTTAAATATTAATCGATTAGTTTTTTTTTAATTAATCAATTAATTTTTTTAGAATTAATCAATTTACATTAAATATTAATCGATTAGTCTTAAATTAATAGATTAGATTTGTTTAAATTAATCGATTTCTTTTTATAGATTAAATATTCATCGATTATTTAAATATTCATCTATTATTTTTTTTTACATTAAATATTAATGTAATAGGTTTTTTTTAAACTAATCGATTAGGTTTTTTTAAATATTAATCGATTAGTTTTTTTTAAAAATTAATCGATTAATTTTTTTTTTGAATTAATCGATTTACATTAAATATTAATCGATTAATCTTAAATTAATAGATTAGATTTGTTTAAATTAATCGATTACTTTTTTTAGATTAAATATTCATCAATTAGTTTACATTAATATTTAATGTAATAGGTTTTTTTTAGAATTAATCGATTTAGTGCCTCGATTAGTTTTTTTTTAACTTAATCGATTAGTGCCTCGATTAATTTTTTTAATTAATCGATTAGTGTCTCGATTTAGTATTAAATTAATCGAGGAAAGCCTCGATTTTTTTTTAAATTAATCAATGCCTCGATCAGTATTTAATTAATCGAGGAAGGCCTCGATTAGTTTTTATTTTTTTAAATTAATCGAGGAAGGCCTCGATTAGTTTTTATTTTTTTAAATTAATCGATTAGTCTTATATAGTTCCTCAATTGTTTTGAGATGTTCCTCGATTAAATTCAAGCGCAACAATTGCTATAATTCAGTCCTCGATTATTAACCTAGACTAATTAAGATTTATCGATTAGTCTAATATAGTTTCTCGATTGTTTTGATATATTCCTCGATTAAATTCAAACGCAAAAGTTTATATAATTCAGTCCTCGATTAACATAATAATTCACAAATAACATATAAATCTACATTTAACAATACCATCATCAACCACAATTAACAAAGTAAACATCAATTATTTTTAGGGAAAAACATTAATCAACCGATTCAAAAATAAATTTAAAGCAGAAATCGAAAACATACATGTGATGATGAAGACGTCTCTGGTTGTGCTCCCGATCGTTCCTCCATTGTCGGCGACGATTAACTATGAGCAATGTTACCGTTAGTTAGAGAGAGAGCGAGAGAGAGAGAGAGAGATAAAATTTTCAACCCGTTTAACTTGTTCAGAAAGCGGCGACAACACTAAAGGGGATTGAAAACCTTTATTTATTTCGGATCGAAAAAAAAATTAAGGGAAAGCAACGGTTATTTTTCTGGCTTTTTTAGTTCCAAATCTGTAATATTCATAGGGAGAGAGAGAGAGAGAGAGAGAGAGAGAGAGAGAGAGAGAGAGAGAGAGAGAGAGAGAGAGAGAGAGAGAGACGTGGGGTTGGTGGGGTGATTAATTCAAAAATGAGAGAATTTATTCTCTTTGCAGCTTTGCCCAGAATATGTCAGTTTTTTTAGAATAAAGAGTGATTTGATGGGACCCATTACATGTATATTGTATAAAATAAGTAGACATTGTCGAAAAAACTTCTCACTTTTAAATACTGTTGCTTTTTCCCTTTTCTTATATGCTTTTGTCTAAATAAAAATTGCACCCTTTTAAATTTCACTATAGACTATGAGGGGTTTTTACCTTCAATTTTAATATATTGTGCTTTTTTAATTTAATTTTATAATTATTAATTATAATTAATTCATCTCAATTATAATATTTGATTATTTCAAAATTAAAGTCATAGAATTTTTTAACTCAGTTGACTGTTGATTAAGGTTGATTATTTTATAATTATTTTCTATTTTTATAATAACTATTATTAAAATCATAAATTCTACTATATCTAAAGGTAAGATAGTCTAGTGTAAAAATGTAATTTGTTTTTCCCGCCAAAATCGCCCTTCATGAAATTAATTAATTTTATATTGCATTATCAATTCATAATTTAATGTATTTAATTTAATTATTTAAAACTAAACCTAACGAATCCTATATCACGAAATATTAAAAGAATTTGAGATTCCCTAATTTTTATCATTAAATGCTATTTCACAAAATTAGGGAATCCCTAGTTAATTTAATTAGTCAAATTTACTAATATATATATATATATATATATATATATAGGGTATAGATTGTAAAATCGTGCATGTGAGAGCCATTTTTCTTTTATAAATTGGAATATAATTGTCATTTAAATATTATATTCTTCTTTTACATTGATCTTTTTGTGAAAAGTTTTCAAGAGTTTGTCCTTTTTTTAGCATTACAATATTACATATAACATATAATTATTGTTGTAGATATTATTTTTTGTTTTGCTCCCATATTTTTCTTAGGATTCAAGAAATTAGGGTCCAAAAGTGAAGATGACTTGGATGATGAACATCTCATTGGACAAGCAGGATGAATCATAGATTCAAAATTTTCAGTGTAGTTTGGAGGTAATGTTGAAAAATTAAATTAATTTTCAGTGTATATTGGAGGTAGTCTCAAAAAATAAGGCTATAATTAATGCGGTGCCAAAAATGGAGAAACATAAAAGTATGTGGAGCAAGCTCTTTTTAATGTCAATTTTTTCTTATTTGAAAATTAGGAGCGAACGTAATATATTTATAATTGGATGTAGGTATATTTTTTCAATTGAATGATCCAATATTTTATTGTGAATTGTTAGCTCGTGTTTAATCTGATAACGCTATTGATTCATTATTCATATTGTTATTTTTTTAGATAATTTTTGTTGGTGTAACACATTTTTTTATGTCATTAATTAGTTCTAATTTTTTTAACTATTACGGTGACTTGGGGTACTGAATGACATGTATTATGATTAGGCTTTTGATAAATTTTAGTTGCCTAATCAAAAATTCATATTAATTGAATAGTTAAAGAATGATTGGTTTAATTTACTTTTAATTTATTTTACCCTTTTGATATTTTTTTCTTTCTATTTTTATATTTTGATGATATAATTGAATTATTTTTATTTTTTTAGGGGAATTAAATTATTTATATTAAAATAACATCTTAAATTTTATGTGGTTCCTAGCCTTTTCCAATTCACCCCGACGAGATCAATTAAATTGTCCTATTTATTGACCTTAAGAAAATAAAATAAGAAAAATTTTATACTATTTATATCTATATAAGTAAAAGTGTTTGATATATCATAAAAAATCCAATAGATAGAAGACGTAAAATATATATTTTATTCGAATAATGTGTTTAAATAATATTGCATTTTATAATTTGAACTGTATATATAAGATTAATTGAAGAAATATACAATATTTACTTGTGTAGAACATTAATTTGAGCAACAAACTGGGTTTTGGTATTTCCTAGGAATCTAATGATTGACAGGCATAATAATGGAATATCAAATGCATTTCCCTAATTTTAACTTCAAGAATACATAAAATAATGGCTACAATTTGAAATTACGACACTAAAAATGATTTAATTCCACAAAGATATAGACTGTACATATTTCGAGCATCAAAAAAGAAAAAAATAGTTCACTATACAATTTTCATATGATTGCAAAATACCTATCTGACGGCTATTATACAGGGGTGGGGTTTACTCAATGCGCACCACGGTAGCGGCTGCGGGTTACCCTCGACATCCAAAAAAAAAAGATAGATAGATATAGATTTAACATAGAAAGCGATATAGAAATTCATATACAATATTAATTAGACATAATCGTGTGGTTTGTCCTAATTATATGCCACAATTTTACTTATATTTTCTAAACTGCAAGCTCATAATTGTGCAATTAGTACCCAAAGTGCTTAATATATATATATATATATAAAATAAATTTATGTAAAAAAAATTATGGACATACACATTTATATTTTTGGACCATTTATCACTATGTTATGTTTTGGAAATTTTTAATATATTCTATTTATATTTTATATTTTAACAAAAAATAAATTAACCCATTGTACAACATGTACAGATTTAGTGAGAAATTTAACTACACATTTTTTAAAATTTATTTTTCATCAGTCTAAATTACATTTAATTTTAAATAGTTTAATTTTTAATTATAATTTAGATATTAAATTAAATTATAAGTTAATTTTTTGCAACACTTTTATGACAAATTTACTAAATAATATATTATATTTGTATTATGGATATACAATATATATATATATATATTAAAATTCGATATATACCGACATATACCAGTATATTCGTACTTTGGTATGTACCGATACTTCTATATATACTAAACTCTTAGTATATGCTGGTATGTTGAACTATCGATATATGTCAGTGTACTGAAAATTTTTAAACAATTTAGATAAAGTATCACAGCTTATCAAAAAAGTGGTAAATCAAAATACTCCAAAGTTAAACGTACTTGACTCGAGATAGCATGAGAGCGTACGAGCGAGTACAAAACAAAATGAAAATACTTGTGTTGGTCTAAGTTCCTCAAGAGCCTGCGGGTGAAGACAAAACACGTTAGAAAGACATGTGTTGGTTAGGAGCGTACAAGTGATAACAAAACACGTAAGTTTTTCACGAGCGTGCAAGCGATAACAAAACATGTTCGAAAAACATGTGTTGATTTGTGAGGACAGAACACACTAATAAAATTTGTGTTGATTTGTGAGGACATCCTTCAATTCGGAAGTCGGGACATTACATTTATTTACTAAATTAATGATTGGATATAATTTTAATATTATACATAATTTTTTAAATAATATTTATGTGCATCGCACAGGTGGTATATACTAGTATAATAATGAAACACACAAAGTTTAACATAAAATTTGAACCCATAAAATCATGACTAAACTAACATACAAATCCAACACATTTTTTATTTTTTTCTCCTAATACTATGTTCAGGCAAACATGTCCCCGCAGTTTTAACAGCACAAATTCAACTGTTTTCATCTAAAGAAATAATCAATTATGCTACAATTTCTGGTATCACATTACAGTAGAACAAGAAGAATGATGCAATAACTAGACCCTCTTATTTCAAAATTCGAGTTTCAACAGGAAAAACCTACGATCGAATCGACGAATTCATCAATTGGAGGATAGAAACATCGATGCAGCAAAAGATTAGATCCCATTGCTGGATGAATGAGCAGGAGGAAGGAGATCAGATGATGGATGAACAGACAGGAGCAGGACGGAGAAAGCTCGTTTGTCGTCAGTAATCTGCCATGATTTCTCTAAACAGTTGCTTTGGGGCTGTGATCAGACCGCGAAAATGAGTTAAAACCACACACATTCTTGAAAGGATAAGGAGCGAGGCTTTGTGTGGAGTTTCTCATTACCTGGGAGTCCCGTGAACCTCTCGTATTGCTCGTATGCCTGTCCGATGAACATTTCGACTCCTGTCACGATTTTTGCCCCCGTTTCTTGAGCTTCCCGCAGGAGTCGAGTGATCTTGGGAGTGTAGATAGCATCAAACACGAGCTCATAATATCTCAAAGCTTCCTGCCAATGCATTAGAGCAAAAAAGAAAAAAGAAAAAAAACCCTCCTTATAGTCAATTGTTACGACTTAATCAAAGCAAAACACGTGCTGATTGTTTTCATACCAGAAGAATACTGTTTTGGATATGCTCAAGTCATAGACTCTCGTAGCAGAACAAAAAATTCACTTTATGAGATGTAAGTCACGCTATTTAGCTCAGTAAGGAGAGAACGAACCTTGGATATGGGCGTCTCTTCAACCTTTGGTTGCATCCCGATAGAAGTCGTGTTTGCTAGTATCATTCCACTCTCTGGATGGAAGCTGTTTAGCTCAGCCAGAGTCAAAGCCTGCCCTCCAACGAGCTCAGCAAGATCTCTAGCTCGATCTTGCAGAAACAAGGATAAAAGAAAATAAGAGAATAGATATTCATGTATAGATAATTAGGGGTGAGTATTCAGTTTGTTCGAACATTTTTAGTTGTTTTCAAAACTGAACTGAAGAAATTGAATTTGATTTTTTTCATAATCGAACCAAATATAACCCTTAATAACCGACAGCTGAAATAACTGAGTTTTTCGGTTCAGTTTCTAGCCAAACCAAATTATATTATAAATAAGAAAAAAAATTAGTTTTAATAATAATGTAGTCGGTTAATTAAGTTTGCCCGGTTTTCGACAGCTCTTTACGGGTATAATTCAGTTTGTTCGGTTTTTAGCAGTTTTCTACTATGACAAAAAATGCTAAGAAATAACAAGAGGACAGGGGTGTAGGAAGTCTAACCGTAGCTACGATTAGCAATTACTACCCTTGCTCCCTTTTCTTTGGCTCCATAAGCAAGCGCCTTGCCTGCACCACCAGCACCAATAACTACGAATAATTTACCATCCAGGGGCGACCTGATTTGAGTGGAACCGTTTTGAGACTCTGCAAGAACAATAGGCATCAGACTACTCAATTTCAGTTATTGCAAATGAGGTCTGATTAACTAAAAGAAAATTAGAGAAGAAACCTTGCAGGCCAATCTCAATTGAAGATATTGCACCAATGTAGTCTGTGTTACAACCAAACAACTTCCCATCAGGTCGTCTGATGAGGCAATTGACCGCCCCTATCGACTGTTAACATTCAAGAACTAATTTTAGATGAAACAGTAGACATGTACAAGCCTTCAAAACATTGATCATCAACATCAAACAGGCTAGATTTATCCGATTAACTACCTTTGCAACAGGATCTACTTCATCGCAACAGGCAAGTGCTACTTCTTTATGAGGAATGGTACAGCTGTAACAGTTAAAATATTCAATGCACTCACAAACAGAGAGGGACGCATGCACGGACAGAGTAGGAGGCCGGGAGGGTAATGAATATGAGAAATAGATAAAGAGATGAAAGTTCAAATGGGACCAGGCTTAAATAGGTCAAGAACTTGACCTGAAACCAGAAAGATCGGGGGAGGAGTAGGTCTCGAAGAACTTTTTAATGTCATCCACCAACAAATGTACGTAGATTCCATTGACCCCGTGTGCTTTGAAAGCTCCATTATATAGTTTGGGTGATTTGCTATGACTGACTGGCTTCCCAATGATCCCAAATATCTTTGTGTCAGTATCGATAGATCTAAAATTGTATAGGTTGATCAACTCATCAATCGTTGGCTGTCCAGGGGCAGACACCTTTCCTTCTTCCAGAGTGCCGAATGTGAGGTATCCACCAAATTTAGGACAGAGTAGCCTTGACATGATTCCCCTCTCTCCCATAACCATGGCAATAATTGGCACCTGACGATTAACAGACTATATGAAAGACTGAGAATCTGCAATACTTAAAGCACATCAAAGTAACCATACATTCCATCAACTTCATAATAGGTTGTCCAGCATAAAACTCTTAAATGAAAAGGGAACATAGAAACAATAAGGAAACCACAGAACATTGAAGATTGCATTCTTTTATCCTATAAAGCAGTCGTATCAGTGAGCATAGTAATGCTGGAAAAAAAAATTAAAAAATCCATAGAAGTCTTTGGTAAAGCTAAGTCCAGTTTTGCTGAAGTGGCATGTACCCGGATTCAACAGTGAGAAGGCAGCATACACAAAGGGATATTTTGAGAAAATAATGTTTCAGAAACTTGTTGTACAGCTTATACACTTACTTGAGAATGAACTGTTATTTGAAACACTCGCGCAACATCTGTGATATCTTGTGCTGTTGTAGCAAATTTAACTATGTCGGCTCCAGCTGCTTGTATTCTGGCCACAAGGTCCCCCAGCTCCTCGGCTGAAGGAGTGTACTCATAATTGTGAGAGGAAACTATAACTTTGCATTTTTCTGGTTTATATCCGTGCGTAAAATTCTTGAACTCGTGTGCAGCCTTAAGAGATTAGTTAGTACAAGTTAATATTAGAACTCACATAGAATACACAAAGCAAGCACCACACCAAGAAAACTCATGTCTTGGGTTGAATATTAAACCTTCAAATCTATAGAGAGGGGGAATACTCATGTGGGATTGGGAAATTTCTCCATGTGGGTTTTAGCAGCGGAAAAGTAATACTTTTCACTTTGTTTATCCATGAGTAGCAGTGGGTGAAATTTTGAAAGTGTAGGAATTTAGTCGAGGTAATTTATCCTACAATGTTTTGGCTATGAACTGAAACAGATTAATTTTCTGTGTTTTCACTTTAGTCCAACTAACTAGAGTGGCTTCCATTTGATTTTTTTGGATTAAATCACTAGAGCCCTTCATCAACGATCTGAAACTCCCAGAGAAAAGGTACCTTGAGCTCAATATCAATGTGATCAGCTCCCAAATCCATGGCAAGTTGAAGTGCATTGAAACGAGTGTTTTCATCACCATCATACTCTCCACCCTCCCATATAGGTCTACAAGGAAAGGATGAATCATGTGGTCAAACTATATATACTTTCATGGCCAGAAAGTAAAAACATGTTATGTTAAATAGCTAACTATGCAGAGTAGACCTTATATTCATAAATTCTCAAAACATGAGTGACACCAAAGACGTTCAAAGTTCACAATCCTTTTTGGCAAGTTTTTATAAACCACCTGTCGGTGTGAACTTATTATGGCTAATGTGGTGGTTGCATAGCATCACTATATCATGACTCATCCACAAGCAATAAAATCATTCAAAGTAACAATATATATATTTTACCTTTATATAACCCTTAAAATGTAAGAACTCCATGGTAGTTTCAAAAGAGGCACTTAAAGAACCCCTCACCCCCCATACTTTCAACAGCCATGGAAATAGTTGTAGTCAACTCATGTCAAGGGTAAAACACATTCGAAAATCTCAGCAGAAAAATACCAAAGTAACATCACAGTCTATGTACATTATTATTCTAAAACTGAATATGTTAATTCAGGTGAAAATAACATGTCGAGTCATCTTTTGTTGCAAATCCTCCTCTTATTTAGCTCATCGCCACATTATTCTCCCAGTTAAATAATCAAAAGAACTCAAAATATGCCCTGCTCTCAACTTACTAGCATATAATTGCAATGAAACAGTGAAACTAGTATCCAATCAAGAAATTTGCTACCACCCATATTGGCATTGCAATGAAAACACATACATTCACAAAAGGCAGCTGATTATCAACCTGTACGTAAAGAGATTGGGCAGAGGGCACTCTTTTATCAACTTTTCAATATCGCTACGAGGGTCCAAGCTCTTCAAGTGATCCAACCTAACTTCCACAATATCAGCTCCCTTCAACTTAGCCTTGTGCATCAACTCCACCATTTGATCCACCGTGTCAGCCATAATCGGTGCACATACCAAAGTTTGATTTTTTCTCATCCCCACCCCACTCTCCATGGTTCTCACGCCAGATTCCACTGCCTGAAAATCCCAAATAAAAACACAATCTTGAATATCTCAAATCTTGCAAATTCTCAATTAAAAAAAAAAAAATCAAACTTGGGGGGTTTCTACATATATCTGTGATTTTGAAGAGAAACCAAACAAATTAAAAAGTTAGCAGAAGTAAAGCCACAACAAGATTCAAACCAAGAAAGTCTACTACTCCTTTACGTCAAAATGGAATAAAATACATTCCAGAAGGAAAAAAAAAAAAAAGAATACCAAATTCAACCAAAAAGGGAAAGTAGAGAAAAAATAAATCTTGAGTGCTTACGAATTCCATGTGCTCTTGACAACAGGGAGGAATGGCCCAGCTTAAGGTAGAAGTTGGTGTGGGAATAATACGGTTTCAGTGTGTGTTTTCCAGCCGGCTGTATCTATAATGTAAGGAATTATAGTGTGTGTGAGCGGGGGTGGTTGGGCAACTGGTGGGATTGGGTTGTTGAGTAGTAAAATGGTGGTCTCGGTTGGTGAAGGCGTCGCCATATATGGGCTGACCCGTTTACCCGTTTTCATATCCAGCTACCTTAACAAATTGTCCAAATCCCAGCCGCCACGGCCCGGCACTGTCAATGTGTACGTTTTTGTTTTTGTTTTTGTTTTGGCGTTAATTGTCAAAAAAGAAAAAAGAGAAAAAACATCACTTTTCATCCTATTTGTAATTTATATCACTTTTAAAATATTATAATAATGATAACAATCTTCAATGGGTAACAAATTCGATACCATTAAAAATTTTCGGGAATTGAAAATCCGTCGTGTATCCTTTTTATCAACTTTTGCATGAACTCGTAAACTCGATTTAAAATCTTTACAAACTATGAACTCTGACACTTTTTTGTATTCCTAGTCGTTTAAGTTCGTCGAAGTTTGTATGTGCGATTAAAACAAAGTCCACGATGGAAAAAAAAAAAATTAGAATGTCAAATCTACTACACATGAAAAGATGATTTCATTATTACAATATTTTAAAAGTAATATTGATATTGCTTATAACGGCGTCTCCAATGGGAGACACTAAACACCAATTTGCACCCTTTTTCCTCTCCAATGGACACAAAAGCAACACTAAAATGAGGGAGAGGAGTCTCTCCCATGCGTTGTAATTTTTTTTTTCTTTTTGTTGTTTTTTATTATTTCATAATACATTTTGCATTTTAATCAATGTATTATAAATTAATATTAAAATTAATTATATATGATAAATTTAATAAAATGCAAATGTTGAAACACAAACTTAAATTAGATAAAATTACACCAACAATAAAAATTACATAAAAGTATTAACTAGATAAAAGTACAAGGAATAAAAAAAAGGTAATTTTTGTGCTGGATTCAAAAAAAATCCGAAATATAGAAGCACATGTCTCGCTTCAGAGAATTAGAAATAATAATTATAAAGAGAATATTATAGAATATTCTCTTTTGGTGTAGAATTATAGTGCAGACTGTTGAATATGAAATGCAGAATCTGTTATATGTTAGTGATAATGACACTGTATTATAGTGCGAACTATTGGAGATGACCTAACGCGAGAGATAGTGTGTGTGTGTTTTTTGCCATGACCCCTTTTTACAAATTCCTTCTAAATATTACTTTTTCATTTTTATTGTGGATAAATATTATGCACACCCAGGGCTGGCTAAGTGGGTGTGCCAAGTGTGCTATGGCACAGGGCCCAAAAAATAAATAATGTATCTTTTTTTAATAAATAAAAATATTAAATATCTCATTCATATCTCTCTCTTCCACATTAAGTTGAGGTTGTATTGGGATGTCAACAATATAAATAAAGTAGTTTGATATTTTTTTTCTTTTTTGTCAAAAAAGTAAATTTCACTTTAATATCTATATTTTGTGTTCTTTTTCAAAATTAACGAAATAGTATCCACTTTTTTTTAAAAAAATACAAATCTAATTTCTAATCAATTTTACGACCCAAAAATTCTACGTGATTTATTGTATTTTAATATTTTTGATTGGATATCTTTTTACGCAGTTAGAGAAAAATAAATGTTAAAATACAATCAATTACATTGGATTCAGGGCCAATAAAATGTTAGAGTTGTAAATTTTTTTAAAAGGTCGGTTCTATTTTATAAATTTTGAAAATATTGGCTATTTTGAAAAAGTGCCTAAACTATAGGCATCAAAATATAATTTAACATTGTCAAAATATAATTATAATATGCTAATATTTTAAAATTTATTACTAAAATTAAAATTAAGTGTTTTTTTTATATTATGGGCCTAAATTTTAAAACAAGCACAGAGGCCCCTGAATATTTGAGACGGACCTGTGTACACCCTTTTAAGTTTTTCAACTTTGCCACTTTTTTACTTTTTATTTTTCTCTTTGAAAAAAAATTGATTCCAATACTTCAATTTTTTTTAGTCTTTGTCACATTATTTCGTGTCTTATTGTGTTTGATTTCAGTACCTCAGAAGAAAATTGCCTTATCATGTGAAAAGTATTAGAAAGTGAACATCCCAATCATTAGATTGATACACCACCAAATAGACCACCTCACAAGGTATTTAATTTCAACTTTTAACTCTTTAAGAGCCAAAATAATTATATTTCATATTGGATTTTTTTTAATCACAAATTATGCTAATATCAATCTTTATTTAGGTTTTAAAGTTTCGAAGGCTGACAAAATAAAAAATAAATGCAATATTTTTTTTCTATCTTAGAGCAAGCCAATAGAGGGCTTTAAACTGTAAAATAGAGTCAAAAATCCATTTTCACCCTCCAACAGTTCCTCTAAAAGCTCCTCTAAAATAGAGATAGAGCTTTGGTGCTCTAAATTTGAAGCTTCACTATTCATATGCTCTAAAACTGTTCACATTCAGTTTTTTTTTTTTAATTGAAAATATGGTTCATGTAATTAAATGATGTATATATTTTGTAGACAGGTAAATGTTGATTAATCTACGCACTTTTATTCAAAATATGAAAAAAAAGTTCGCATATTAATTAATATACTATGGTTACTTCGATAATTAATTTTATTTAAATTTATAATATAAATGATATATGTTAATTTGTGTTTTAGAAAAAAAATAGTATGTAATTTGTGTTTTTTTTTTGCTGCAATATTATTATGTTTTTTTTTCTATATTGTAATATTATAGTTTGTAATTTTTATTTTTATTTGCAATATTAGTATGTAATTTTGTTCGTTGTAATATTATTATGAAACGTTTCCATGTTTTATTATTATTTAGTTTCAGAAATTTTAATAGTTATTTTTATTGGAAAAATCTTGATTAAAATAAATATATAAAAATGAATATTATGGAATATTCCTTTTTAGAGTAAATTGTTGGAGATGAAGTGAAGATTATGCTGTATAATAGAGATAGATGTGCTGTAAAATAGAGTCAACTGTTGGAGATGGCCTTGGAAAATCAATATTGTATATTTATGACTGAAAAGTTTGGTGTATTTTGTCCTATTGGAGAAATACAAGTTGTTGAGTGGAATCTGATAGACTGGAAGCGTGGGCCCATGAGAAATGTTTTTAAATAAATTAATATATCACCTGTGCGATTCACAGGGGATGTTATTAAAAAAATATTTATGTACAATAATAAAATGATATTCAGTCATGAATTTCGCATATAAATATATGAATTATATCATTTGAATTATAAATTACTTATGTATTTTTCATCATTCGAGAAATCAACCTCGACGACTCTAGTCGCTTGGTTGTAAAATCGAGAAGGCAGAGTCCTCGTCGCCCAGATAGTCTCGACATTGATTAATCGGCCAATTAGGCACGAATAATTTTTTTTCAATTTTTAAAAATATTTTTGTTCAAAATATGATTAAATAAAAATTTTGAGGTTTTCCACCTTTTTTATACAACAACCTAAATCCCAATGTTTCAATCTACAACCAATGTGGGATATAGGAAAATTAGAAAAAGTTATGGAACTAATTTGAGGTTTCGATTTAAGATTACTTACTCTTTTATACAACCCACATTCCAATATTTCAATTTACAACCGATGAGAGACGTAGGATAAGTGAAATTTTAATATATAGATAACAATATGTAATAATATATTATTATAAAATAAAAATAAAAATAATTACGCGAAGACAATCTAAATGGAATTTTATATGTTAGTATATGTAACTTTATGAACCCACTTGTGGAGAAACAAAACATCATAGTCCCAATAATTGATATGTAACTTTAGAACTTTATAAATCTAAGCGTGCACACACGAATGAAGAATGATAGAAAAATATATTTTTATTGAAAAAAATCAAATACATTATCTTTAAAGATTTTAACTCATTAAAAGATTTTTACTGAAAAGTTTGGTTTATTTTGTCCTATCGGAGAAATACAAGTTGTTGAGTGGAATCTGATGGACTGGAAGCGTGGGCCCATGAGAAATGTTTTTAAATAAATAGGGTGAGATAGATGTACACGAAAAAAGTGGAGGTTATGATTTCTTCTAATATCCACAAAACATTTATCTCATATGAGAATTGAGATATTGTTTTATTTCAGAGATGGTGGTGATTGGATTGAAATGCTTAAAGAATAATTATATATTTAAAAATGTGGCATTGCTCAATAGACCCCATCACAAAATGCATAGACGAAGTTGAGACGATGATATGAAATATTTGGGTTAAAAGATAGCACTACAACTGTTAAGAGCACAACACACAAAACCCTTCCAACAAACCTTTTATTAAGTACATTCTCTACTTACAAATAACCAAGAAGATGATATAATTCATACGGAAGTGCTCATGACGGGTGTGCTTCATTCAGCCCTGGAGGCCGATGATACCTGCGTAACATTAAGTAAATGGTGGTTCAAGAAAGCAAAAACTAGTTTATTTTTAAGACAGACAGAGACTAGTTATGAAAAACTCTTTTATCTTCTGCTAATGGAAAGCAATCTCCTTGGCACTTCACCGGAGATGAAAAGTGTAGAAGATGAGAGGAATTCGTATGGCAAGCATTAATAGAATATATGAACCTTAGGGTTGATCACTTTGAAAATGTCACGTTTAGATGCATAAAACCTCTTATCATCAATATATTTCAATAGCATTATACAAGAACAGACATTATTTTCCTTACCGCAAGCAATTCTTCCACCAGCATTTCCAGTGGATTTGCTTAGTTCGTGTCCACCTGAAACAAAAGCAAAAACAGGAGGGTATGAATATCAAAAACAGCAAGAGAGAGAGATGAAGTCACAGTGTGTCCCCTATTACACAAATCCCCCTTGTTTGATAAATGTATTGCCTATTTAAAAAAGCTCCTGTTGACAGAATATAACTACAAAATTTAGCTAGTGATTGATGAATTCCAAAATGGGGTAATTATAATGGGCTCAACTGGCCTTTGAGCTGTATGCAAATAAACATTACAATTATAAAAAATAAATCCTAGAACATAGGACAATTGCATCAGATCGTATTAAAGCATTAAGGCTAGTTTAACCAGTACAGAATATAGAGGAGGAACTCACCTCTTCCAAGATCGTCAGGATCAGCATGGACAACTACAGCTCTTCCAACAATGGAATGTGGCCCTGAGAGTGGTATCTGCAAAAATTCAAAAAGCTTCTAATAATCAAACCATGATTACTTAAATTATTCTCAGGAAATGGTTGGAAAGAAAATCGACCTGTTTGTCAACAATGCTGAAAGTAGCAGTACCTGAAACATTCAAAAGCAGATTCGATGTAAATAAATTCACAGACGAGAACCCAAACACCAAATAATTATGTGTTGCACTCAGTATCAAAGTCAGAACATGCTTCTCAAGAAACAAGAAAAGTGACTTGGAAATTCTAATATGCAACAGAGCAGGTTTATCCTTCGAAAGACGACTCAACAACACAAGTTGCCACTTGCGTGAAACTAAAAATAACTTATATAGTCAACTACAGAGGATGAAGTGATTTTTCAAGCTAAATGTTCGAAAGACATGTGTCGGGAAAATTTTCAGAACGGCAAAATGAAATTACCATCTTCTCCAGCTGTGATGTTGCCAAGATCACCAGCATGTCGAACCTCATCATCAGGAGCACCATGATCTTTGCCATTTGGATTGAAATGGGGCCCTACAGTTTGAAAAGACCACAAATACGAATATCAAAGCTCCAATTGGCCAGTAGTTGAGATAACCACAACATAAATATTATGGTATCAGTATACAAAGGAAACCTGCACTAATGCAGGCAACATATATTTAGACGCAAGAAAATTACCAGTTGACATACAACCATTGGTGGTGTCACCAAGAGCATGTACATGAAATCCATGGAGCCCAGGCTTAAGGCCAGAAACATTTCCAGTTATGGTTGTGGGGCCTATAGCGTGAAAAAAACAATAGCAAAAGCATCAACGAGAAACGTCATAAGCAGTGATATACTAAGTGGTCATGTGATGAAAATGGAAAATACCATCTCCTTCCTGTGTGAAGTAGACGGTGCCCTTCACACCCTCACTGCTGCTGGGCACTGCTACAGCCTTTGCCATGGTTTCGTGTGTTCTGCAAAATCAACAATGAGACAACAATACTAGTCAAATACAGCTCTAAAATTATTGTACAACTGAATGGAGCAAAACATCCAGGTTCGACATATATGCAAAGTACTTTTAGAAAGAAAAATAATAATAGCCGAACAACACAAAATTAGGGGGAATATCTCAAATTCAATAAATATTCAAACATTAATAAACTTTCAACTCATTTGCACTGAAAGAGGTTCCACATATAAAATAACAGACCGCCAACTCAAACAATAGCAGTTCGAAAAAAAAAGGATTAGGCAGCGCGATCTAAGCTTTCAATCTAAAACCACAATCTCTGATTGCATGACATAATTCAGTACTACTCCAACAACTCCAGAAATAAATAACTAACACAAAACCACAATCTCTGATCGCTTCAGACAACTTCACAAACAAATAACTAACATAAAACGGGACGCTCACAGCTAAATCCAGCACGACACAATGGCAGCTGAGTTTCCCAAAAGGAAAATAAAATAAACAGATAAATCTAACTAAATACCACCTAAGTTTCTGCGAAGATACAAAAAATTCGGCTCAGGAATAGAAAAACGATTAAAGAGACAGAAATGCAACCATACTTGAAAGCAAATCTAACTTCAATAAACCTTAACCAATACAAATGTTAACAAATTCAATCGAGTAATCGTGTATAAAAGATCAAAAGACAGCTTAAAGATCAGGTGAAGTAAACCCAATAGTCAAAAACGGCAAACTAAAACATCAATTAACGCATCAAACCACAAACAATTAGAGGAAATAATGAATCGAACAATCTTTGCATATTTGTTTGCATCAACCGATTTAAAGAAAACAAAAATAAAAATAATGATTCACCTCAGATCACCCTTGCTCCGTATGCTTTGAGTTTAGAGTAGAAGATTCTAGTCGGGAAAATGCTTACAAATAATTATAGTTGTGACTTGTGAGAGAGAGCTGGGTTTTAATGTGTCAGTGTGTGTGTTTTTAGTGTTGTTTAATGTTGACACGTGGTGGCCAATGGCCATTTTGGGTAAATGTGTCCATAGGTAAATGTAAGTTGTAACACAATCAATTCTATAAAAGTTTTCTCATTTGCAATATTAAAAATATAAATTTGTAGTTTAAGGGTAAATTACAATTTCACTGCAATTTATTCGTTATTTTATTGGCTCACGACTCATATCCTTAATAAATCTCCATTCATTATGGATAATAAAATAAATAGCATAATTGATTTGCCTCAAAGACATTATAAACATAATTATAATCTATTTATCTATCTATCTATACATATATTTAGATAAAATCACAGATGTAAAATTGTCATTCAAAAAAAAACTTGATTTAAAATAATATTTTGGTGGAAAAAATTAAAAAAACTTAATTTTGTATAGTGGTTGTTGCTTGCTTTAAACTTGTGTACGTCATCCGTTGGAGTCTTGGCTATCCTATCTCATAAACATTTTTTTAAACATTTAAACCCTTCACATTCATATATATTCTTTTTTATTTTAAACATTGAATTGTTCAATTTTCTTTCAGATCTGCACTGTAACCCTTGACTCTTCAAATTCATTTTTTATTTTAAACATTTAACCCTTCAAATTCATATGTATTCTTTTCGGTTTTAAACATATAACTCTTCAAATTTCTCACAAATGTTTTTCATTTAAACATTTAACTCTTCAAATTCGTATTTATTATTTTCGATTTTAAACATTTAACTCTTCAATTTTCTTTCGGATCTGCACTATAACCCTTGACTTTTTAAATTTATGCTTTTTCGATCTGCACTGTAACCGATATTCTTCATCTCTTAATTATTTTGGTTTTATACAATTACCAGAATTTTCAATCTATGATGTTTAATTTATTTTGTTTTTGCTGATAAATATTGTTGTTGTTGTTGTTATAAAATGTCCTATGTTGGTCCCAAACAAGTCTGATAGAATTTAGAAGAATGTTTGAATAAACTCTTTTCAAAAATACTTTAAAGATGTGGAATAAATAGGGCTCTGACTTGTTATCAAGTTTGTACTACTTCAATAAGTTGAGATAAGATTTTCAGTTGAGTAGATATCGTATCATTTTGTGTTGCAATAAAGTACGAACAAAACAGTTAAAGCAATTTACAACACACAAAGAGTTTATAGAGATTCGAAGCTAAAACTTATAGGTCATCTCTTCCTTCTTTTCGAAGGGAAATTCATTATATAACTTGAGGTTATAATTTACAAATTATATAGAAAACAGTAGTTGAACCCAGTAACAATGGCTTCTTAGACACGATTACCTCAGTTAGGTTGACTTCTCACACTTACACTTTCCGGCAGGTAGCTATTGCGGTGGCAATTTGTTTAGCGGCGGCTCACGCTTAGATGGAAAGTTAGGTTCTATCGAAATATTTACAAGGTTTCAGATCTCTTTCGATCTTCAAAAGAAATTCTTAAATAGATTTACAACGAACATATTTGCTATTCTACTCTCAAGGGGTATAAGCGTTTGATTGTGATTCTATCACGAGTTTGCTTATACTTGCCTTGCAGATTGAATTCTTGACTTTCACGAGTGTATACTTTTGTTTATGTTTGTTTACTCGCTTTTTTGTATGCATACATTCACACACTTGCTCTCTTGTATTTGATTTCGTATATTCATGTATATTTCCAGTTTAAGTCTCTCTTATTTATAGAGAGTTGAGATGATGAATAGCAAAGGATATGAGCATTTGCTAGAGAAGAGTATGTGTGGATTTTTTTCCATCCACTTGTTATCTGGTTATTGAATCTTTAGGGCAGCGGCAGTTACTTTACTTGTCATCAGTTTGATGGCTTTGTCATCAGTTGAGGGTTGTTTTTGGGCGACTGACTGAGTTACAATTTCAATTTGCTCGATATTTAGTTGTCTGAGAATGATTAACTGATTCTTTATTGAAATTGCTCTAAACTGACGAGATTGTATCCTTTCAGTCATTCACTTTGTTCATTCTTCAATTGATGTCTTTCAGTTGACTTGGAACGACTAACTGATGTTTTTTGTTGACTTTTTAGTTTTGACTATCAGTTCTGCCAATTAATGCTTTCAGTTTTGCCTTTCAGTTGTTTTGCTTTGATGTTTTGATTTCTTACAACTTGTTTTATGGTTTTGACATATCATCAAAATCTTATGTGTTTTCCCAACAATTTCCCCCTTTTTTGATGATGTCAAATGTTGGGTTTTATACTAAAACAGTTTGCTTTTTGTATATACCTTATTTTCTTATTTTGAATGAGAATAAATAGTCACTTATATTGCACTTATAATGTTATTTAATTTATGTAATATCATTGTTTACTTAATATTGAAGATAATATGGTGTGTGGAATGCACACAGAAGATCACATTATCGGTTCCTTATTAAGTATGAGTGTGTTCACAATCTAGATGGAAGTAGACGAACTATCGGTATAGTTGTGGTATAATTTGGAATTAGTCTATCTTGACTATGAAATTATACCAGTACATTTTGGTAATGTATTGAACTGGATCGCAATGAAATAATTCTAATGGATTGACAGACATTAGAATATAGATCTCGGATACTCATGATTCTTAATCCATATATAATAGTAGAAATGTTGATTTTAATGCTTATTATTTTGATTTATCAATGGGTGAGATTCTAATTAAAAAATTAATAAGCTCGATAAATTGGGTAGTGACATTACTATAATCGATAGGTTACTAATTGTAGAAGAAATATGTGTCTCGGTGCGCCGGGTTGATGATGCCCCATGATGAGCTAAAAAAGGATTATTATGTTAAACCCTGCAGGTGGATTTATATCCGGTATAATAATAAAAGTTGAGTAGTACTGCTCAAGGATAAGAAATTAATTAATTCAGTTGTCAGTATCTGTAATTAATTAATGGACATTCGATATCTTAAACACGGGGAATTAATTGATTTAAAAGAAGTCTATGATTTTCAATAAATATGGTTTAGGGAGGTAGTCAATATCAATCCTTTAGTAGACTGGATTAATATTAATGGGTTTAAATTATGTTCTGGGCTGAACATAGAGAATTTAAGCCTGTTGGAGGCCCAACCCTATAAGCCCTTCTAGATCCCTGATGTAGCCTTATTTATATCTGTTGAAGGGAGACTAAAGGCACACTATAAATTTCAAATTTGCCTCTCCCATAAGAGAATTTTTTTCAGAATTTTAGGGTTTCGGGTTCTTAGTCTCCAAGCTTCTTCGAGATCTGGAAGATCATCACCCACACGACATCTAGATCGAGATCAAGGATATACAGCAGAAGATCTCTGGAGTGGAAAATCAATCCCACATCAAAGCCTCAATATTTTCGGCCACTACGCAGGTAAATTAATCTATCTCGGTTGTTTTGTTGCGCTTGAGATTTAATTTCAGTTTTAGCATGTGGTAGGTGATATATATTTTGTATATATCAAAATCATTTTATTTGATCAACACACAACCAAATGAATCTTGACAATCCATCATCAAAACTATTAAATGAAAAGGAAATTTAAACCATTTAAAGTGTTAGTGCCTTTGTGACATCAATCTGTTTAGATGAAATCAACGGTGTCACAAGCACTGTGTTTGTTTATCAAGAGCTCTTCATTGCTCTTGTTATAAGTGGTTGATTGTCATTCATCTTTATGTCAATTCATAAATCACTTTTGTATTTGGTTTTTCCAAGTACATTTTCACTGTTCTGAACAATGTTCATCATAACGTATGTGAATGTGATTTGAACTTCCTGAAGATAGCTCAAAGTAAGGAGTTTGGATTAAGCTGAGAAAAAGACTGTTACGCATCGTGCCACAACAAAGATTGTTCAACATGTTGTGTACTATCAGCTAGCTTGAGTGATAGCCTTAAGACAGTATGTAAATATACAAAAGATTCCACTATACCACCTGATGTGAAGATTCAAGATTAGCAATGTACATTGCAAAGTACATGGACGTCTGCATTTGAAGAGAAGACTCAAAGATCAACAATGTTCACTATAACGTTCTTGAACGTTTACAGGAACATCATTGTCCAGATTATTCTTCCAAATATCGATGGAGTTGTTCAAGGTTTACAACCAAGAGAAGATTCAGAGATCAATCCAGAAGCTACAAGAAAAGTTCAAGACTGAAGTCAAAGGCAGAGTTCTATACATGGAGAATTCCTAACATGGTTCGAGTTTGATCTCGGTTCTAAACAAGGAAAGTTTCCTTGTTTATTTCCCAATCAAATTAGGACATATGTTTCCTTATTAAGGCTATTTCTTTCATCTATAAATAGCTAAGGGATTAGACATGTTACGGAGTGCAGAGAAGCAGATAACACACCGAAGACAAGAACTGTACATTATTGTTTAAAGTACTCTATCTGTTTTGAGCCACTTAGTTTGGTAATGTCTTATATTAGAGATTAGTGTTCTAGTCATCGTGTATTAAAACACAATTGTTCATACACTGTCAAAATGAGTCTCGAAAGAGATTTCATGTGGGAACTAGATCGGTTAGATATCTAGATTGTGAGGGGATCTCACGATTCAATTTAGTAAAAGAGGGTATACGGATAGAAAGGATAGCGAGTGACGGGAGGTCAACTGTGTGTAAAATCCTTAGTAAACGTGAAACTAGAGTAGTGAATTATTTTCTATAGTTCTGACAAGTATCCCTGACGTAGATCGGTTGATCAAACAGGGTTACCAAACCTCTGCATTCTTTACTTTTTGCAAATTGTCGTAAATTTCATAATAACGTTCTTAAATTTCATTGTGAACATTTCTATAACGTTCAACACATTTTCTTTAAATGTTGTGCAAACAGAAACTTCCCACACATGTGTGCAATTTCATAAAGCAGTAAGAAATTCAAATACTTTTACAGAAGACTGATATGTACATGAAAGTTGGTAAGTTGATTATTTCAGTTTCTTTCTTTTATTCTCCTTGTTTTTCTACTTGTCTCACCCTGATTTAATTCCCTTGAATTTGATCGTTGGTTCTTCTTATTCTGTTTCTTGATGATTCTTGCTAATTTTCACTTCATTCCCCATTTTTGGCATCATCCAAAATGAATTCGAGATGACTTAGTCGACTGGATACGTCAAACAATATAGAATGAGTCATGTACTGGAAGTGCCAGCAGCTGACCTTGATGACCATAAGTGGCAGGGACTATTGGAAAGGCCGAGACCAATGTGGTTGTGTAAGTGGGAATAACCACGTAGAGTGGTCTGGAAGGGATTGAGTTGAAGGACTGAACCAATATAGATTGCTTGATGGCGGAATGGGTTGAGTCTGATTCAGTTGTGAGAGGTCTGGAATTGCGACATGACAATCGTGGGAAGGTGTGAATGGATCAGAGACAAGCAGGACGAAGATATTCAGATCTCCAAGGTCTTTGAAAATGTCATCGTCTGATCGAATCAGATTGACTGGTTGAATATGAGTGGACGCCGATGGTGTAGTTAGCACGATTAACGTCGTCTGAGGGAAAGTTGGAGCGGAAGATGAGGTGTCCAGAATTGATGCAGGTGTAGCTGGAGGAGTATTGAGTTCCAGTCAAAGACACATTGTTGAGAAGATGTCATCCATGATTGCGGACGTGGACGAGGAGCTGGGCATCCATTCTTGGTAACATGCTCCTTCTTGTGACCAATAAGTTTCACCTTTAAGACATAGAACATGAAACATTGTGTCTTCACCGACTTGATAGTGCCATAGGTTCCATCGGAGATATCTTCACATGTTTGTGAAGAGTGTTGTACCGAGAGCTTCGAAAATGCCGAATCTACTCTATAGGAGATTCTCAAGAACTGCATTCACATGTTGGTCGATGGGGTTTGATGAAGTTGAGGATTGAGAGGCAGGGTGACATTCTACAGGTGGTAATGAGGTGACGATAATGGTTGTTGATTGAGTGTTCATCATCATAGACCTCTTGCCTAGATCTCGAGAAGCTTGTGTAGCCACTTTTGTTACTCAAGGTGAAGCACAAACAATTATGTTTGTGCTGGATTAGTGGATTGTTTCTCATTCGACTAGGTCCTCCAGAGTAGGTGTTCATCAAACTGGGTTAACACATCGTGCGTTCTTTACTCGCTTTATTCAACAATATGTTAAGCACACTTTATTGCACACCAACGAAGAACACCACTCTGCACAGCGTCTACAATTTTAGATTTGAATGTCGATAAATGGATATCGATGATGAGCTTCGAGATATCATGGAGATGACTAGTGAATGTTTGGTTTTAAAAATTTCTCATATGTATTACAATGCTAATATGACTACTCGTAGTCTAGCTAAGTATGAAGTTTCTTTGTCGGATACTGTCAAGTGGGTCTCAGATTATTCATCTTGGGTTGAGCATCTTATTTCTTTAGATTTTTAGGAAATTTTATTCCAAGGTTTTTAATTTCAAAAAAATATAATAAATATACATTTTTAGCAACTCGAGAGTTGTTTTATATTTACGTGGCTTTTTTGGTTATTTTCAGCAAAGCGTAAATAGTAACATATACAAAGTGTAGCATCCAATTTATTAGCGCAAATTCTCCCGTGCGTAAGATGTATATCAGACAAATAACGTGTTAATTAAAAAAATCGACAAAACATGTGATACTTTTTAGGGATATAGTGATACTTTTTGAATTTAAAGTGATATTTTTTAGGGTTACGGTTCATATTGATTTTGATAGATTTTTTCTTTATTTTTATTTTTTGTTGATACTTTTTAAAGATACAAGAAAACTTTTGAGTGATACTTATTATTATGCGATTAATATTGATTTTGACGGGTTTTTTGGTCAACGCGTTGACTGTCTGATGTGTACCTACTGCACATGAGAATTGCCCATTTATTAGTATCATATGAAACTGCATATCTATGTGCTAAAAGATTGAGCATATCATACTCACAAGATTAATTACCGTTTAATATATAAGTAAATTTAAACTAGTATATTACAAATAATGTAATGACTATCACATAAACCATAAATCTATATAGTAATAATTATTTGTATTAAATCAAGTTAATTTTTTGTAAATTGTATTTATGTAGCACAGTCAAGTTTTTAAACATCAATACAGTCATTTGACTATAGTCACTCTAATAAAAAGTAAAGTGTGATAATTTAATGAGTGAATATATGTTTATAACCAAACTTAACTTACGAAATTCTTTAATAACCAAAGTTTGTAGTATATTCTTTTCTAGCCAATCCAATCTTTTATGACCATTTTGGCCTTGAAGGACTTGAGTCTTAAAAGGCACTTGTGAAAGTGTCCTATTTGATTTGTGGCACTTGCGAAAGTGTCCTATTTGATTTGTGATACATTTGATTTATTCTAAGTTGCCACACGCTTGAAAAATAGTATCAGAGCCTAGGTAATTTTATTTAGGAATAATATTTTATTTATTATTAAAAGTAATATCCTAATGGAGGAGACACCCAGAAAATATGGATCCGAATAATTGTTTGAGATGTTTTTATTTCAGAAGGTACCTTCAAATTTTGAAGGAACTGGAGGAAAGTCACAAGGAGAGGCTATCCTACTGGAAAGCCCAATACGAAGAGAAATTCCTATCAGAGTCAAGCCTAGAGGAAATATAGCAGTGTATTTCCCAAAGACAAGCTCAAATGAACTTGTTAATGGTGAATAATCTGCTACAATGCAACTTAATGAACCATCAACAAAGGGCACACCAAAATCACGATTGATGGAACAAAGAAACTACGAGATAACTCCCAGATTCAAAGAGATCGTGGCAGACACATCTAAAAATCTCGGAGGATTTACGAGAGATCCAGAAGACGGTACAAAATTACAGAAATCACACGTATGGAGTACCACAAGAAGTAAGGCGAATTTTTATAAAACAAGATGAAATTCTAACCATCTTGTTAGAAATTCAAAAGAAGATCCAGACACTAGAATTAAATCAGACATGTTCTAGTAGAAGGAAACTCATCAACTTTGGCAAAGTGAATTTCACACCAAAGGCCAAAGAAGAACCCAAGAAATCGAAGGACAAAAGGATTTGCCAATTGTTAAGACAAATCAAAGAATGACGTCCCCCGAAAGGATAGGATTGGAAGATCTATAAGAATTGGCAGAGTCATTTGCCAATATGAAGATGGTAGATCTGAAGATGAATACAGGAGATGGGGCTTTAATTCCCCGTGGATACCATCAGGTACCCCCGGAACAACAGGTGTCGCAGGTACCACCAGCCTAACAGCAACATGAAGGAGGCCCAACACAAGACGTTCTCGTGAGAGCCCGCGAGGACTTTCATGTTGGAGATCAACACAGGAGAGAGAGGCCCAATATGAACAATCTTACGGGAACTAGGGTGAGGAAACAGATCCCTAAGTTCCGAGATACGCCTCTCGGGAAAACAAGCCTTGATCCCATACATCCGTATGGACTCATGCTCAATATCGATGATATTAACTTCAAGGACATCGATATGATTATTGATGATTGGTCATCATCGATGAGAATAGCAGCAGGAACATTGGATCTAGAAAAAGAGGGATTCATTAAGCTGCTAGAGATGAGTTTGTTGGGTGTAGCCAAAACGTTATGGTTAAGAGTTGCACCAGCAGTCAAAGAAGAAACCTTGGAGCCAGCCTCATACACGGAGATCGTGGATAGAATGGCTTTCTAGTTTAAGCTCACCTTTTTGGGAGCAGACAATTTCAGAAGTGCAGATTCCGAAAAGATGAAGAATTATTCTCAGGCTATTTTAAACCTGAGACTGAACAACATGGAGAATGAGTCAATTGACCAATTCTTCAAGTTATACCACATCTACCAATCGAATTCAGATGTGGATGAAAGGGTCTGTGTAGAGATTTTCTTCACGAAGTTCCCGAGTCCCTGGAATGAAATGTTCATTAAAGAATACATTCCAGGAGATCCTGATAATGTTGGGAGGGAGAATGTCTTTTGTCAAACAAAAGCTAGCTGAATGGTGTGGACAGACCATCCTGCAAAAGAATTACAAGAAATTAAAGAGGATGAATAAATATTCCCCTCTTGACTACACAGTCAATGATCTACCGACCATCATTGGAGGAGAATCTCAAAGGCCACGGAAGAACGAGAAACACAGAGTTTATCCTTATGCCAAAAAAGAATTCTCAAGAAAAAGGAGCTAGAAACCGAGGAGCAGGTGGACCAGGCAAAAGGCCATATTTTACAAATCTGGACAAAGAATGGGTCCTTCTAGAGACAGGACATCACAAAGTTCATCAAGTCGAACTCCCGTGAGGAAAACTTTCAGAAGAGCCCATACGAGGGTAAATGAAAGTTTTAAAGATTGTAACTGTTGGACTTGCGGTGCAAGAGGACATATTTCGATAGATTGTCTGGAAAAGAGAGGAGTCAAAAACTTCAAAGGTGCACCAGACATCGAGGAATCCGTTTACTACCAAGACTTGGTACAAGTCTACCAATTCGAGGATATACCCTCAAAAGAGAGTATATACGAAGAAGAAGAAGAAGAAGAAGAAGAAGAAGAAGAAGAAGAAGAAGAAGAAGAAGAAGAAGTATTTAGCAATGAAAGTATTGATGGGAGATCAGACTTTGAATCAGATTGGAGCTGAGGTTTTCCATCAATAGCAAGTGGACGAAACTGGATATTCCAGTCAAACCACTATCTCACAAAGCATGATTGACAAAATCATGAACAAGAGCCTTAATATCCAAAGATATCAAGGCTTTTCAGTCAGACAGATTGATCAATTACTCCGCAATTTTAGTCTGAAAAACAGGAAGCACAATGTAATCTATAAGATTACCAGAAAAGAGATGTTGCTTCCTATAGAGCTTACAGGGAATCAAGTTGAGTTACAACTGATTCCATACAGTGAAGTTCAAGAAGAGCTGGGAAGGATAAGGCCAGAGATAAAGGATACCATATCCTGGATCCACATCGGGGCTGTCCAGATAGTGCTCAAATCCGCACTATCCGCAGGTGTTGATACGCCAATTGATATTGCAATATGCGATAAACGTATCAGAAATCACAGAGATTCCTTGTTAGGAACCATATCGGGAAATCTCTGTGCCAAGCAGATTATAGGGGTAATCTATCTAAAAATATCCTATAATCTGAAAGATAGAGATTTCAGTCGAGCCCTGATGCTGTACCAAGACTTCAAAAGAAAGGATATCAGCTACGAGAGAAATCGACCGTTTTCTTTAACATATCAGGTGTCTTATGCGCTTTCCAATTCACACCACACAGATTTATTTATGGGAAAGCAGTTCATCGAGATACCGGATGTATTATCAAAGGTGGCACAGACAATCCACCCAGACAGATCAGAAATGCCGCTACCAAGAGAGATAGATATTCGAGTAGGAGACAAACCATTGTTGAAATACAATGAGAGTCTCAAGTTGGAAGGTAAAAGACTGTCATTCCAAGGAGACAGAATTGTGACAGAGCCATGGACTCAGTCCTCAAGAGGAAACTTCCAAGGAGATCTCAGGCGACCAAGGTAAGTTAAAATAAAAATTAAATGCCTAGAAGGTTGGAGAGAGATTGACACAAGATTCGACAGTACAAGATGGGAAAATAATTTTCCTTGCGACGTCCTGTACTGCTTACAGCAACCAGAAGTCGGCCACTATAAGGGAACTCTCGATATAGAGGCTATGACAATGGAAGTACGAGGAAGAGCCGGAAGAGAATCATGAGTCCTAATTTTAGGACTTGACTTCTTAGAAAGGTTCAAGCCATGGGAGCTGAAGGAAGATGGGATGATGATCACCTTTAATGGAAAACAACTGGTGATTGTATGACCAACCCATTCTCCATACATATCTCAGTAGGAATATTATACGGAAAATATAAGACTGAATACTTTGCAGCCTATATCGACTCAGGAGTAGCAATTTGTACTGCAAAAAGAGGAATCTTTCCAGAAGAATTGGAAGAAGATTTAAATCCAATTGCGAGAAGAGATTTCTCAAAAAGAGTCTTGCTCCTATCTAAGGGAGTGAAGCAGTTGAAAATCTTGATTGGAGATGCAGGAGATACACTATGGTATAAGGTGAAAACTCCACCAATCTATTTTCATGATACAGGGGCGGACATCTTGTTAGGAAACAATTTTCTACAAATGTTCAAAAAGTATACGCAGGACAATACCAACCGGAGACTGATCTTTACGATGATCTGTGATCATATGAACATTGTCCAACGGCTAAAAGGGGCATTCAATCGACAAATGCCACTACAATTTCGCAGCAAGCGTGGTGATGAAGGACATCTTCGACACTTAAAAATGCAGGACAAAAGAAAATTCAGAGAAGTAGTTCTGAGTTTTCGTAGAGAAAATGATCTTGAAGAACAGGAGATCCAAATCCTCAAGGCTTCTTTAATATCACATCAAGATATTAAGGAAGAATCAAAGATATCCCTCAAAGATGTCAAGCGGAAGATAGCTAGAAACTATAATGAAAATCCGCTGGCTTAGTGGGGAAATAACCAACTCAAAGCAACCTTGAAGGTTAAGGCTGGAAAAGAGTTTGAGTTCGTTAGATACAAGCCTATCCTGATGAACATCAAAGATCAAAAGGATATGCGAGCAATCATCAAAGAACACCTTGATCTCAAGCTGATTGAACTAGGGAATTCACCATACAGCAGCCCCGGATTCTTAGTAAAGAATCATGGTGAGATTAAAAGAGGTAAACCAAGGCTAGTCATTAATTACAAAGGGATTAATGACATTCTTGAGTTTCACGGATATTTTATCCCAAGTAGAGAACATCTTATTAACTGCATACAGAATGCTATGATATTCTCTAAGTTTGATTGCAAGTCAGGCTTCTACCAGATTCGCATGGAAAAGGAAAGCAAAAGGTTTACGGTCTTTTCAACACCACAAGGGCATTATGTTTGGAATGCAATGCCGATGGGGTTAGCCAACGCACCCCAAATATTTCAGAGGAAGATGGATAATCTTTTTAAAGATTATTTCTCTTTTATGTTTGTCTATATTGATGACATTCTAATCACATCAAAGAGTATAGATGAACATCTCAAATATCTGGAGATCTTTGCAGATGTTTGTCATAAAGAGGGCCTTGTGCTGTCAGAAAAGAAGGCAGTAATAGCTACCCGGAAGATGGAATTTCTGGGAATCGAGGTGGATGAATCAGGAATCATTCAGCAAAATCATATTGTAGAAAAGGTGCAGAAGTTCCCTGATGTCCTTAAAGAAAAGAAGCAACTGCAGAGTTTTCTGGGAGTTGTCAATTTTGCAGGAATCTTTATAAAAAATCTTGCAAAACACAGGAAGGTGTTCAGTAACCTTCTAAAGAAGGATACCTCGTTTGTATGGACAAACGAACATCAACAAAGAATCAGGAAGCTAAAGGAGATATGCGAAAATCTCTCAAAACTGGCTATACCACAAGATGAGGATGAATTGATCCTCTATACAGATGTAAGTGATCATTGGTGGGCAGCCGTGCTTACAAAGATCACACCCAATGGAGAGGAGCCCTGTAGATATTGCAGTGGTCTCTTTTCAGATAGTGAGGCCATTCGATGGCATATCAATGAAAAGGAGTTCTTTGCAGTTCGGAAGACATTTAAAAAATGGCCTCTGTTTCTCTTAGCAAAGAAGTTCACTCTAAAAGTTGATAACACACAAGTTAAAGCTTTCTTGAAAAATAAAATTGAATCTAAACCTGAGAAAGCTAGACTAATAAGATGGCAAGCTGAATGTCAATATTATTTATTTGATATTATTGTGATAAAATCTCATGAAAATATTCTTGCAGATTTCCTAACAAGAGATGGAAGCGATTGAGGTTGATGCCATCATGATTGCGCAGAGGCACTTCACTGAAAACATGGAGTTGCTTCAGCGTGAATGAAACGAGCTGGTTCTTCATGCTGAACAAGCAGGAAGAATGCAACAAGCAGACCAGAACAAGGTCAACGAGAGAATACGAGCATGTGTAAAGACTCAGGGGCAACTCTAGTCAGCTATGCATGAACCCCTCTTCCGGGCCATCAACTTGACATTGATGAAAGGAGAGTTAGCAGTACCGACCTGTAAAATGGAAGTAGGGGATTCAAATACCTCTAGCACGAGCTCTAAGCCGGTGATTTCTAAAGAAACACAGGCCCAAGAGAAAATTGAGGGTCAGGGATCACACTCTGAACCATCAAGTCAATCCAGCACCTCTGGGGTTAAAAAGGGAGAGATTAATCTTTGACCCATGATGGGTACCTCTAAGATTAATACTAACAAGTCTGAAGCTTCATCTTGGCAGGTTTATCAAGCTAACTGGGAGAAGCTCTATACTAGACAGGGAATCAATCCGTCTAAAACAAAGGTTGATATCTCTGGAAAGTACCCAAGGGTGTGGATGTTACCAGGAACCAATCCACACGAAGCCAAACAATGGTATGATTTTGGGGCATTAGCTTCAATTCAGACCATGTCACCAGGCTTCCCAGAAATCAAGTGTCTACCAAAGTGGATACAGGAAGCCGTGCAAGATTCCTGGGCTAACAATGATATGCTTAGCCGAGGAGATGTTCTTGAGCTATACTTCATCAGTGCTGCTCCGGAACCAGCAGGGAAAGGGAATCATGAGGCCTTTCACTACATAAGGCTTCAAAGGCCAGATTCCAGAAAATGGGGTGATATCAGAACCTCATCTGAAGAAATCTCACTAATCGCCTATATTACAAAAGATCAAATATTGACTAGGCGAGCATGGGGATTATGGGTCTGTCTCACGGAGATGGACAAAGTCAAGTTCCCATTCAAGTTTTTCCATAATTCTGCGAATGGGTCATTCCTGTTAAATACCATGACAGAGAGAACAACGAGATTTGCTGAGGATCTGTTCGAAAAGAAAAAGTCCTTGATATGGGAGAACAAGCTTGCTATGGGCAAAGAAACCCATCGCAAGTACTGCAACATGGCTCATTTTGGGCAATGGGACAATCGAGTATGCTCAGATTGCCAGAACCAGAAGGAGCCAGAGTTCGGAAAAGGATTCCGTCCAAGGATGGAATGAAAGCGAGCTGGGGAGGATAAGCATCCAATGCCGAAAGCAAGGATGCCAAGAGCCCCACTAAAAAAGTAGTTTCCCAACAAGGGAAGTTGGAAACATGTGATCACAAATCATGTGACCCAAAAGAAGAGGCCACTAGCACCAAACGACAAAAGCTGAGTGGTCCAACACAAGAGGCACATGGTACCATTATTTGTGGGTACCTCCACCCACAACCACTTTCACTTGAGGATAAAGGAACCGGGCCCGACCACTAATTCAAAAGAGAGTGTCGGCAGAAAGGGCCACTCACGTGAATTGTGGAGCTAAATAATGGAGTTGGTGAAATAGAAGGATTCCCCCATCTATAAAACGAGAAACTGAAGGAAGAAAAGATCATCGAACATTTTCTTATCTTTCTTCAAAATTGTAATAGTTATAATATTTTGAGTGTTCTTAGTTTATGAGCGTGGTGAGGATTCTAGCTATCATGTGTAGCTAAACAAGTTTGTCTCCTCCCTGAAGGAGATTTACTTATTTATAATAAATGTATTATTATTCCTAAATAAAATCCAAGCTTTTGCTCATCCCTTGTGTTCATCATATATATATACTATATACCAGAAAATTGCTTTACACCCCGTGTAGGAAACGAACGTGGGTTGCGCTATGTGTTGCTGAAGGAGTTCGTCGCTGGAAACCATAGGTTGCGATCGTGTGGTTGGCGAGGCCGTAAAATCCCGACGAAAATACCCGGCAACATTCTGGTCAAAAAGGTATGAATCTGGTTTATAATATTATGTATTTGATTTACGGAAGCATGATGGGTCTGATATGGTCGTAATGGACTATTTCCGTTTGATCCTAAAAGTGGCATTATAGGAATAGATATAAAGATAATCATTTGAGGGCATGATAGTCATTTGATCTTGTGTTTGGTTAGAAAAGAAGATCTCAGAAACCTTGGTTAGAATAGAATTTGGTATTCTAAATTTGGTTATTTTCAATTTCCTCCCTAATTTAATTGAATCAAAATAAATTTTGAGGATTCAAATCACACAATACAAAATTCAAAAACTGCAGTACATAACAATTTAAGAATAAGGAAACTATAGAAATTTAATTTAGACGGTTTATTTATATTCCAAGAGTCAAGATATATTAAAAAATAAAAATAATAATTTGTAGGCACTGTTTGGCTAAAGTCCACACCACCTCCTTTTTCTGTTCCCCCAAAATTTGAATTTCAGCAATTCTTGTCACCCGCTCTCCCCCCCCCCCTCTCTCTCACACACACACACACACACCCCTCCTCACACAGAAAGCGTTGATTGACTCATAGATTTGGAGAAGGCAAAGCATGAATCATTACCACATATACGAAGCAATCGGCCGTGGCAAATATTCGGTAATCCTGATTCAACTATAATCGCAGCTGCGAGAAATAATTCTTTTTTGATAGGCGTGTATTTCACATCTGAACTGTACTTATCTGAAATTACCGTGTTGCAGACTGTCTACAAAGGAAGAAAGAAGAAGACTATCGAATATTTCGCCATTAAGAGCGTCGACAAATCTCATCGGAGCAAGGTTCTTCAGGAAGTAAGCACTGTTTCAATTTTTATTCCGTTTTGGGCAATTTGAGTTGTTTATATGGCCTGGTTGATGCTATCAGTAAAATAAAGTTGTAGATTTAATGTTGCGCCTGCAAACTATCGAGCTCTTTGTAAATGGCTCCTTTTAAGATTCAGAAGCATGTGATATGCTCTCTACTCAATTAGATGTAGTGAATTGCATCATAATCTTGTGTATAGAACGCACACAAGTATTCTGAACAACTATGCATTTCTTCATTGAGGAATCTACTTTGATGAAATTTGAGATGTTGAAAGAACTCATAATACTACCTTGTTAGTAGTTCAGTGCTGGATTTCTGTATAATTCAAATTTTCTGTTATGTTCTTTTTACAGGTGAGGGTTCTTCATACTCTTGAGCATTGTAATGTGCTAAAGTTCTACTCATGGTAAGTTTGCTCAATAAGATCGTATAATCTTGTTCATTTGATAATGAACTTTCACTGATTAGTATGGTATTAGACATTGGTAAGGGTGTTGTTTTTAACTTCATCCTTTACGTTTTTTTGTCAACTGACATTGTAGGTACGAAACATCAGCTCATTTGTGGTTAGTTCTGGAGTACTGTGTTGGAGGAGATCTGATGACTTTATTGCAACAGGTAATTGATTGGTTCACCAGTCATGCTCAAGTGCATCAACTAGTTGCCTGCATGAAGATGCATGACAATATCTCGTTATTAGGACCTCTATGTGTTAGGCTGTCCAGATTACTGTGAATCAGGTTTTGTTTTTCTGTTTTTTAATTCCGTATCCTTGATATTTTTACAATAAGATATCAAGAGGGCTCTCCTCTTAAAGTGTGAATGAAGGAGGTCATGATAAATGCGTGCCAAGTTGGCTTTCTTAGGAATTTGGATTGAAGCACAGAAGCAGGCTCATATATTGATTGAGCTTATCTTATGCTGCTAAGTAATATAGCAGCTCAAATGATTGGAGCTTGTTCAAATAATTTCACATATAGGGCCTGTATAGTAGTTATGAAGAGTATGGCTTGTCATATGTGTGTCTCCTATGGCAGAAGCTGAACATTGATCATTGCCTTATTACTTTTTATTCGAAATGATCTCACCTCAGCTCATTGAACTTTATGAGCTTAGTATGTTGTACCGTGCTGAACAAAATTGAACAAAAGCTCATTTTTCTGGTTTGTTTTTCTCATTGTCCAACTCACCTCTGTGGTTTGGTGTTGCATCTTATGTATCGGACCTTATTCGTGTGGATACTCACTTGTCAACTCTAAATCCTTTCATTTGAATGTTTTGGCTCTTATCCATCTAACAATTAGCATGCATGGCAGGATGGCAAGCTTCCTGAAGATTCTATACATGACTTGGCTTATGGCCTTGTAGGGGCTCTGCAGTAAGAATCAACATTTCCTAAAACTGTCTTGTTAATTATGGCAACTAGATAGTTTTTGAAATATTATGGCCTCGTCAACAGGTACTTGCATTCAAAGGGAATCATTTACTGTGACTTAAAACCATCAAACATTCTTCTGGATGAAAATGGACAAACAAAGGTACTATGCCCCCACCCCCACCCCCTCCATGTTGATCTTTATGAGTGCCTTGAATAATTCTGACAAGATCCCAATTAACATTTTATGCTTCAGCTGTGCGACTTCGGATTAGCAAGAAAACTGGGCGACATATCCATGACTTCCCAGGTGGGTTTTCAAGTTAATAATTGTTTTGGCTTGGAAGTATGATTTGCTTACTTGTAACTTGATTAATGAATGAATTTTCCATTTGTTTTTTAATTTAAATATTGGTCTGTCCTTTTTCCCTACTTGATTATTCCATTATGTTTTCACTTGGATGCCTAGCTACCACAAGCAAAACGTGGAACTCCTTGCTACATGGCTCCTGAATTGTTCGAAGATGGAGGGGTTCATTCATATGCTTCTGATTTCTGGGCTCTGGGTTGTGTGCTATATGAGTGTTATACTGGCAGGCCTCCATTTATTGACAAGGAATTCACAAAATTGGCAAAATCAATTCTTTTGGATGCACATTCCCCTCTTCCTGGAACTCCAACACGTCCATTTGTAAATTTGATAAATTCTCTCTTGATCAAAGATCCAGCTGAAAGAATACAGTGGCCTGAACTTTGCAATCATGCTTTTTGGAGGACAAAATTTGTTTCGCTGGTATTACCTCCTCAGCCTGCTTTTGCTAACATGATTGAGCTGTCTTCTGAACCACATCTTACAGAGCGCAATGGAGATAAACCTCTCCGAAACAAGACCCCAACACGCTCTTGTGGAAAAGATTCAAGAATCCCTACTAAGCAAGATGAGAATTGTAGTGTTGCAGCGAAAGGAGAAGAGACACCAACTAAAGGTATATACAGTGGCCGTAAAGCTCAAGCCAAACCTTCAGGTAAAATACCTGATGTAAAGCAGAAAGATGCTTCAAACAATACTGGTGGTGTAAATCTTCTGCGTCTTTCAAGAATTGCAAAATCTAATCTGCATAGGGAAAATGAGAAAGAGAATTACCGGAGGCCATTACCTAATAGCTCTAAGAATGATGCTGAAATCAAAATCGAAAACAATGACATGGAACTTGATTTTAATGAGAGCACAGAAGATGAAGGCCACGATGAAACTGATGTGTCTGAAAATGAATCGTCCACCACTGAAGATAGTTTATCAACTCCTTGCAAGCATGAAGGGAAAGTTGAAGAGATTAGCAACACAAGAGCACAAGAAGTATCAAATGTTGATACTCCTTTGCTTGATAACTCAAGAGCACAAGAACAGGAATTATCTTCAGAACCCATGGACGTGAGCCCAATAGTAGCCACGCCACCTAGTGCTAGTCCTAACCTGAAGACTACAAGGATCAAAGATGTTTCTGGGCGTGTCCTTGATTTTGATGCAACGAAATCAACTTCAGGCCTCATGGAGGTGCTATGGCATCCATCTGATCTCTCTGTTAGGCCAGTAATGCCTAGCAGGAAATTTGATAAAGGATCAGATGTAATTCCTTCACTTCCATTCCATGCTGTTCCTTCAGCTGATTTTACGAAAATGCCCAAGGATAAATTGGATCTTATGTTTAATAGGGTTATAAGTATCATGAATGGGAATGTCAATGGTGAGAAGCAAAATGTGCTTAGGTACCTTGAGATGTTGAGCACTAATGCTGATGCTGCCAATATTTTGACCAATGGACCAATAATGCTAGTGCTTCTCAAAATGCTGAGGCAGTCTAAGGCTTTGGCCTTGCGCGTGCAGCTGTCATCACTAATAGGCTTGTTGATTCGCCATTCCACTTTCATTGGAGATGATTTGGCCAATTCTGGAATTTTAGGTGCTCTAACAGATGGTCTCAGAGACAGACAGGAAAAGGTGAGGAGGTTTTCCATGGCTGCTTTGGGTGAGTTGCTTTTTTACATATCTACTCTGAATGATCCTGCTAAGGATAATAACCCCCAGGAATCTCCATCAAAAGACAACAGACCATCTTCTAGTTGGCAGGTTAGCTTCTTTCACTATTGCCACGAGTTTCGAAACATATTAACCTACATAATTTTCTTCCTGAGATGCTTTTCCAATGTTATTTTCTCTGCTTTTTTATCAGGTTCCGAATTCATTAATTTCATTGATCTCATCTGCCTTGCGGAAGGGAGAGGATGATCTTACCCAGCTTTATGCTTTAAGAACAATAGAGAACATTTCTAGTCATGGAGGATATTGGGCCACTCGTTTCAACAGCCAAGATGTAATTAGCAACCTTTGTTATATATATAGGGCTCCAGGAAAACAAGAAACCATGAAACTTACTGCTGGGTCATGTTTGGTGCGTTTGGCTCGCTTCAGCCCACCTAGCATTCAGCAGGTTATTGAGAAAATTCCACTGAAGGACGTCAGTTCTAGTCTTTTCAAGGGCAATCAACGTGAGCAACAAATCTGCTTGAACCTTCTGAACATGGCAATGCTTGGAAGCCATTTCCTGACAAATATAGGGCGTCTCCTTCTTCCCTTAATGGAAGACAAGAATATTGTTTCAAATCTTGTGTCTCTTATTGAGCAGGGAAGTGAAGTCCTGAAGGGAAAGACACTCCTCTTTGTGGCTCTACTTTGTAAGCATGGGAAGAGATGTCTTCCACTCTTTTTTTGCAATGCAAGACTACTATCAGCTGTGGATAGACTTGGAAAAGAGAAAGATAAATATGTGCAGCATTGTCTGGTTGTGTTTGTGCATGCTGTGGTGTCAACTTTACCAGGTTTGCTTGAAACAATAACAGGGGATATTCAACAACTTATGGGAGGCAGACGTCAAGGGCTGATTCCTGGTCTCAACAGCCGCAGTTCTCCAAAGAACAGCATTCATTTCTTTCCTGTGGTACTCCATCTTTTAGGGAGCTCTTCATTCAGGAATTCAGTAATAACTCCACAGGTTTTGCTACTGGTTGCAAATCTGCTTAAATTGGCGGAATTGCCTTTCCAGGTATACAGCTGAAAAATGTTGCTGTTATTTTTCTGCTAATCAACTTCTCCCCGGTCATGTTACCTACTGGCTACTGGTGCTTTTATTTTGGTTAATGACGTTAAATTGTTTGCAGAATGATATATTGTTCATTATTGATTTCAGGGCAGGGATGACTTTCAGATAACTCTTCTGCGAGTTCTGGAATCAATATCTGAGGAGCCAACAGCAATCAATGATAACCCTGCCATCTTCATCCGACAGATCCTTCCTAGCCTGACTGCTCTGTACAAGGGTAACAAAGATGGAGATGCTCGGTTCTTGTGCTTGAAGATATTCTTTGATGTGATGGTTCTTTTTCTGAGTGAAAAAATTGAGGATGAACAAAGGGCAGAAGATTTAAAGTCTGTATCCAATGTGCACTTCCTCACACTATACCCATCTCTGATTGAGGACGAAGACCCCATTCCCATGTATGCTCAGAAACTGCTTGTGATGCTCATTGAATCCAATTACATAAAAATCTGCGACATTCTTCACATGAGAGCTGTCTCTCAGTGCTTCGAATCTCTGCTGGGTGATTTTTCAAGTATAAACGTGAGCAATGTTATGCTGTGTCTGGCTCTAGTATCTGCCCCAGAACTAGAAACCAAGATCATATCCCAATTAAAAGTTGTGAGAAAGATTGGAAATCTTTTAGAATTCGTATTAGCAAAGGAGATGGAAGATTTCATTGAGCCAACACTTGGTCTGTGTAGGGCATTCCTTTTACGCTCTGTGATCTCCAGGCCAGGGTTTGTCTATTCAAAACAGCCCATGCTCTTATATGATGGTTCAAGTGAAAGCAATGCTGACCAGCAGCAGTGCATAAAAGATATAACAGACTTTGCCAGCAACATTGGAGCCCTGCTCGAGCTGAGCAAATCCCCCGAGGCTATTGTTGCAGATTTAGCCTCTGAATGTTTGATTTTGCTGTTCAAGGCAGCTCCAAGAGAAGCAACCATGAACTTCTTCATGAATCTGTTCAAAGTCTCTGTATTACTCGAGGCCGGGCTCCATGGTAGCATCTCCCACTCGGTGGTAGAGCGACTTCTGCATGCTCTTGGTTTCTCTTGTCGGCAGTACCTGTTACATTCGATGATATTATCAATTGGTGCATCAGAATTGGCAAAAACCGAAGCAATTGTTTCCAATCTCAAGGGTTCTAGCACAAAAAGTGTTGCAAATGCCTCCCTTCAAGTAGCACAGGAGCTGCAGAGGCTCCCTCGCTAGCTCTCGCTCCCAGTTCCAGAGGTTCGTATTCTTCATCGTACATTGTCTTGCTACCGTGTTATTAAAGACAGCAAGGTTTTACCTCGAACTAACTGTCGAATTCCAATCTTACAGAAAGCAATGTGGTTATGAATACAGGCAGGATCAACAACCGTTAGGTGCATCAGTTGAACTGCAGAGATGTGGTGAGAGTATTCATGTTTTTTGTTTTATTTTTATATTACAGTATCCTTATTACATTTGTATCATAATGTTATGTGTTGAATGCAACACCATTTCTTCTAGCAATCATTTTTTTTTTCACATTTCTTATTTTGCTAAAAAAAAAATAGTTTTCAATTCCATCTAAGGGGAATTCCATTCTGGGAGTATTCTCAGAACTTGCATTATTGGAGCAAGAGGTGACGTATTAGAATGGTATGACATAATAAGCTTGAAAATTTGATATAGGCCAAAATGCAGACGCTCAACGAAATGCATTGTAAATGGAGATGTTTTTTTTTTTTTTTTCCGTTGAAAGTCAAAGACGTTTAAATAAACTGGAAAGTTTAAAATTTGAAAGAAGCAGAGCTTTGAGATCAGGTAAAGTTGAGTTAATTCGATTTTTTTGTAGTTAAATGACAAAAACTCTGCTCTCCTTTTCTCATTTTTCATGGAGTGGTTGATGACCTATTTTTGTTGCCTCGACAATAATTGCACTCTAGAGTACGAATACAAGTAATTGTTTCAAAAGGGAACATCATTTCAACTTAGAGAATCTGTAAAATAATAATTGCATTATTGTTGTAACAAATTATTGTCACCAATCATATGATGAATAAACAAATGACATTTCTCGAATCTATAAATTATTTATTGAATAAAACCAGATCAAATCCAAAGTATAACGGGGGAGTCTAGTGACGTACCATTAGACCAATACTTATAATTGAATTCAAACACAATTAAGTACTAGTAAAATGTAAATTTTCACGATCACGGGGTGAACAAAATCAAGCGTCAATCAAGCATTCCAAACCAAAAAAAGAAAGAAAAAAGAAAAAGAAAAGCTCAGTATAAACTATCGCTAATTCACTAACAAACAATCTTAATTTCTCCCCCATCTGTCCACCACATGCAATCCCACTCATTATACATATATTCATCAACTCCTCAATCATCACAAATTCTTGCGACACTTTATCCCATATTGATTTCTATTTTCTCATCCTCTTCATTTCCTCAATCATAAAACCTCAAAAAATTTGGGGGGAGAGAGAGAGAAATAGATCGATCATATATATAAGTGTGATCATCTTCATTCCACCATCATTACAAGTTCACAATGGCTTCATTAAACTTTCTCGCAGCAGCCATCATCACTACAACCTTCATTGTCTCATCCACTCTGGCACTCTCTCCAAATATGCCAACTTCAGCAGCATTGCCACCTGACATAGCTCCTCTCCTCCCTTCCTCCGGCGGCGGCGCCGGCCCTCCCACCGGAGAATTCATGCCGATCATCCCCTCCTCCCGCAGCCCTCCGAACCCAGATATAACGGGCTCCACCGGCCTCGACACCGCCTTCGGGCCGTCGGGCCCGTTGCAAGATTCATCTGCAGTGCCTCGAGTGAAAGTACTAGGACTCAATGTCTATGCGGAGTTGTTGGCTTTTTGGTTAGTGCTTGTTTTTTATTTTATTTGAGGTTTTCCTGCCTTTAAAAAAGTTACATGTATTTTCTTATTTATTATAGTTGTATATGATAGTACGGTACTAGTAATAACCTGTACTTTTCTTATTGAAACTAAACTAGCAATTCTTTTTGTTTTTTTTTAATTGAATATTTATTGCATTTTAGATACCTTTCCATACGTATTCCATTTGATGGGATCCATCGAATGACGAGTGTAGCATAAATTTGTGGGTCGGAGTAGTATTTAGTGTTATGTCGACTATTCATTTGCACGTATACACGTGAGTACATATATCATGTCGTAATGAATTATTTTAGATAGCGATTGACGAAGTTGAAGAATGAGGTTTTAATTTGCAGTTGTGGAAAGACACAAGGGAAAAGTAATTGTGTGCTTTCCAGTTAGGAAAAGTGGTAGCTGGAGTGGAGCCACCCATTTTTTAATTATCATGTGAAGAGAAAGAGGTTAGGGGTTAGAGGGCTCTTTCTTACACTTGTAATTCACATCATTGTATCAAATGACCGTTTGTTTATTCATGCTCCCAGATGTCACCTTCAATACGTTTTTCTTTTTTTCTTTTTGGTGAGTCGGAAGGGGAATTGCTGAGATTCAAGCGAAATCCGTACTTGAAGCATCACTAATGTAAGCATATTAGTTGCATTTATCGTACTAAATTAAAACATATTCTTCACACATCTTACAATGATATAAATAATCTCCTATTCATTTATTGTCGATCATAATAATTATCTTTCTTTGTTAAAAGAATATTTAATTTCTTCCCATCGTATCCTTATTTAATAATCTACTACATTAATAACATTTTATCTTAGATTAGCAAATCGGGATATATATTAAGAAATTCATGTGCCCATTTTACATATACAACAAATGCATTTCTCTCTCTATCCATATGGAGTTTTGTGTAAGATTGTTTTATAGGTTAAAATTTATAATACGGGTCAAAATTTTGATCCAAATACAATCAAATTACCAACAAAATTATTATAAATATGTCATAAAATATGAGTTTTATTTCAAATCTTCACCAGTCTTCTGAATTTTAAAACGATTAAAGTTCAAGAAATCAATACCGATGTCAATTTTTAAATCATAAATATCTATTACTTCAGTAATTGATTTCAAAATGGCATCAGAAATACACTCCTATACAATAATATCATTCACAATATTCATGCCAAAGCTGTTTGCAGTTATTCTTGTCAAAGGCTAATAATACACCGTTGCAAATGAAGGGAAAAGTTAAATATGGAATATGGAGCAACGCAACGAGAGAGAGAGAGAATAAAATGCATTGAGGTGATACTAGTAGTACTACAGATGGTTCCAACGGAGGTAAGTCCGTAGAGAAACAAACATTATAGGCTTAATCAATCAAACGCATTCATTCAGGTCTTAACAGGGAAAACTGCAAACGAAAATAAGCTAATAAAATAAAGCAAGCGCGGTAACAACTGGATAAGCTATCGCCTTCTTTCTAACCAAGTAACCGGGGACCTTTTATGTTGCTCGTTTCTAGAAAACCTTTTGGAGATGAGATGATATGAGATCATCCCTTAGCACTTCTTCTCCAGGAGTGCCTCGATGAGATCTGCAGCTTCTTGAACAGTTGAGATGCTTTGGGCGCTTTCTTCCTCCACGCATATTCCAAACTCCTCCTCGAGTCCCATCACAATCTCAACCTATATGGGTAAACATTATAAACCTTTCAGTTGCCAATCATAGCCAAAGATTCATCAAGGAAAGATTAACAGCATGCATATAGACAAGCATCGTTTCTCCTTATTCATCAAAAGGATATAGATGTTGCAAGATTATGACTACACAAAAACCTAATGTGTTTTAAGGAAGTATTGTGTAGTTGGTGATATTACAAAGAATTCTTCATGCATTTAAGAGAAATGAATGTTAGCAATCATATATAAACATGAGCTATACATGTTCAATTACATATAACTAAAATTACAGCAGTGTCTAAGTAATGAAGCCATTTAATAATCCATAATTTTTCATGCTGCTATATAATTAGGAACAAGGCAGACCCTATGCACACGACAATATGGCTATAACATGAGAAGTATTACCGTGTCAAGAGAATCAGCACCGAGTAATGAAAACTTCGACTCTCCAGAGACATCTCGATCATCAGGAAGAGCCAGTTGCTTCTTAACAATTTCAACCACTTTACAGACTGTCTCTGGTTTGGCCTGCACAACGAAACAAGTAAGAATTATCATAAAGGCCATTCAAAGTCTGTTAGCAACTAGGAAATAGTCGATTTAGCAAGACATCTCGAACTTCATTGCACGTTAATGATGCAAAAACTAATTTTGATCACAAGCAGCCTACTAAAAAAAGATAAGTTATATTCAAGAACTTTAACCAGCGTAGTTAAGTGGATGATGCTATAATCATCATACCGCGCAGGAAACTCGGAAATGAAGCACCGGAAGCCTATGAGAAGGGAAGCTCTTTCCACTGAAGGAAACTGATGCCTTCCTAAAATTAGAAACCTGCTTAAGTTGAAGTACACATCATCAGGAAAAACCAAAGTATAACACAATTATTAACACAAAATTAACCTAGAATATCCTCACCCTTGATTAATCAAAATTTGGTGAGAGAAAAATGAACCGATTCACATTTCTCAAAAAATGCTAATGATTCTTTAAGCTAAAAGTTTATTTAGGTCATACTCTAGAATCTAAAACAAAAATGCAGCTGCAAATTGAAAAAAATTAGACTACCCCAATTCAAACTACAAGTTTTTGATTATTTTTTCAACATTTTAGCATAAAACAACCCATTCACAACATAATCAGCATTCAGCACCGGGGAATTACATGCAAATAAAGGAGCTTGAAATTATAGTCTATACACTCGCGATAAAACACTACATTTTTTGACAAATGAGAGTTAAAAAAGTTATATTTATTATTAGTTTCTGATTTGCAGCCCATTGGGAAACATCATTTATTTATTTTATTAACTAAACGTCGTTATCAACATGAATCAGCAGATCAATTAAAAATAATTGAACCATAAAGATTAAAATCCGATAGCCGAGCTTAAGAAGCCTATGACCGAATGAAAAGACTCGATTTTTAACATATAAACTTCATTAACTCACGATCCATAGAAAAGATTAAATACTTTAACAACAAATTCAATTTTCAAGAAAATACTATGCTTTACTCAGAATTTTAAGCATAAAATTATCTCCCACCAACTAAAAAAAATTCATAACTAGAGATCATGCTATATCACAGGGATTTAAACCGAAACACAATGCATAACCTCAAAACCCCAATAAATTCAGAGAAAAAACCGCCCCTAAAAACAAAAACAAGAAAGAAATGAAAAATTGAGTATTTAGCGAAGAAACGAACCTGGTTCTGCTTCAATGAGCAAAAGGCAGAGGAGATTGAAACAGATGAAGCAGTGAAAGAAGCCATATCTGATGGGATAAAAAAAATGGATCTGAAAATTTGAGAAGGGAGGGGAAGAAGAGAAGGTGGCGGAGAGCACGAAGAGTGTGAAAGCCTTGAGTATGAAGTAGAGTTGGGGAGAGGGAGAGAGAGAGGAGTGGAGAGAGAGGAAGAATTCCGCTGCTGTTTTATAGGCACTTTTTCCTTGAGTTTTTGTTTTATGATTTTCTTTGCTCGTATCGAAAATTGGAGTGTTTGGATACGGAGTTAGTAGGACCTTTGGATTTATTTGGGGGTAGGTTGGTCAAATTGCACCAAGAGATTTTAGCTCACATTTCACTGTACAAAACACCGGAAATAAACAAACAAATGTATTCCAATTTTTCCTAAATATAGCTCTGAATATTAAATTACTCATCATAATAAAACTATTATATTTTTTTTTAAAAATAAACATACCTAATCAATTAAACTGAAAATACTGAGATCCGAAAATGGAAATTGGAAAATGAAACCAAACATCTTCTTAGTTTCTTCAAGAAAATTCAATGAGGAGGTCTTACCTTTATATATTTAATTATAAAAGCGTTGCTAAAAATATTTTTTGAGTTAAAAATCATTGCTAAAATTGGAAAATAAGTTTTTATTTACTAAATAATATTGTATTTTTATTAATTGTGAATCATTTAGCAAAATCTTCACATGTATGCTTTGGAAAAAAATTATATTGCATAATGTAGCAATTCATATATTTTCTTTCATAATTCGAGTCTAATATGAATTCAAAATTAAGTTTAAATAATCATCCCCTTTTTTTTGTTGGATTTAATCTCAATGACCATAATAACAAATGTAAAAATTCTATAATTCACAATAGTTGTAATTAATTTTATTTTATTATGATAATTTTGTTGTTTTTTTCATAATTATAATTTCAAACAAATAAAATTACATACATATTTCATCTGTGCATCATATGGGGATAGTCTAGTGGCTTTAAAAGAAAATAATAATAATAATAATAATAATTTCAAAATGATTACAAGTTACTTTCGTCATAGAAAATAAATAAATAAATAAATAAATTGATATTCGTAAAATATAAGTAAATTAAGTTTAAACACTTACACAAGAGATGATAATGCGATGATTAAAAAAAGAAAAAAATTAACAATCCAAGACCTGGAAGATGCGTAATTCATCAATCGAGTAATTGAAAGATTAAAAATTATCAATGTAGAACCTAAAAGATGATACTTGTCAATCTAAGACTTCAAAAATTATGAATTTTGATTTCTTTTTATTTTTTAATTATTTTTATTTTTGTTATTAATTATCTATTAAATCTAGTAAAGAAATTATTAAAAAAATTAAAAAAGAAAATCGAATTACACGATTTTTCAGATCTTGAACATTCAAGAATTCAGACCTATCGACCCTAATAAATTTTTCTAATTTGAGTGGCGTTACGAATCAAAAGGTAATGTGATTAGAAACATTAGATAGGTGATCCTAATTAATAACTTTTATTATCAAGTTTAGTCAAATCAGATTCAGCCTGAAATCTTTTATGGGCATTATAATGGTAGGTAACCAACCTATGGTTCCTCCATTTTTTTTAATTCACGAGTAGTTTAAGACATTAAATAATTATTAAGAATTTGTTTTTGAATCATTATGATTGGACACTATAAGGTGATCGAGTGAGAATTACGTTGTGAATTTTTGGTTAGTTTAAATTAGGCAAAGATTAGGTGAAATCTCAAAAACTGAATCTGCAACAATTTTTGTTTTGCTGTTTGCACTTGTTTGATAATGAATCAGCAGAGTGGACATTAAAAGCAAATAAAAGTGAAAATTGAAAAATGCAGATTGGCAACAACCTTAATCATCTGTCTAAGCAAGAAGTGCCGCTTCTTGGGATTGCCTCGACTCCAGCCATGATATGGCTGCAACCTTGGTCGTCAAAAACCAGCCAACTTTGTCCGGGGCATCGTGAAACGGGGCGTTCAGTTCCTTCAGATGTGACTCAAAATTCCCGGCCAGGCCTCTCTCAGAAAACTTGTGCTTCCCGTGGCCCGTGTTAATCCCGAGCAGCTCTGGCAATTCCTCCCCATTCTCGAGTGCCTTGGACAAATCATTCATCCATACGTGCAGTGCAGTCAAGGCTGCCCCGAGAGAGAGGCCCTTCACGTGCAACGACCACTGTGCTGGAGTCCTCGACATAATGTCCGTGTATATTTCAAGAGCAAGGCCGAGAAATAACAACTCACAACCCCTCTCCATCTGATTTAGGTTAACACAGATATCAATCAAGCAATTGCAGTATGCTTTCTTCACATCAGCACCAATTGATTCCAAGAGCTCACCAGCTTCTTTTCTGAAGATTTCTCCCTCCATCATATTTTCCTCTTCTTCATCTTCAGCAAGGAGCTTTACTAGATAACCAAGCTTCGGGTTAACCTTCTCTATGCAACCAGTCAGCTTCCCGAGTTCTTCCTTTGGTGCTTGGGTTATTACATTAAGAAGACTACCACAGAACCTCTCATCAGGAGCAATGCCTGATTCTAGCACCTGATCAACCGTCCTCACAACATCATCCATACGACCAGCTTTACCATAGCACTGGATCAATGAGGTTAACACAAAGATGTTAGGCTCAAAACCAGCATCCGACATTTCCTTCAATACGGCTTCTGCCTCTTCAACTTTCCCACCGCAAGAATTTATCGTGATCAAAGAAGCATATGTCCAACTATCGGGCTTGCAGGTCTCCGAACTTTGCATATCCTGAAAGATCTGGGTAGCTTCATCAGTAAATCCTACATCAGCACAAGTGGACAAGAGAGTATTATACAAAAGAACAGTCAACTCAAATCCCTTCTCCTTCATCTCTCTATATACAGCAATTGCATCTATGCCATACCGAGCCCTACCATACGCTCTAATCAATGCAGCATAAGTACCCCAATTCGGCTCAATTCCAGTTTTAACCATATCCCGATAAATATTCTTTGCTTGCCATGGCCTCTTTGCTCTCCCCATAGCATCCAACAGAGAGTTATACACGGAGGCGTTCGGCCTAACCCCTAAAGCCTTCATTTCCTCATACAAATTCAAGCATCCATCAAAATTACCCGCGGTCCTATAGATCCTAATCAAGGTGGCGAATGTGATAGGATCAAGACGCCATTTTTCGCTCCTTGCACGATCATACAAACTCAAAGCAACCTCCACATTCCCCACTCTTCCATACACATCAACCATCACCGAGCAAGTCACCGGATCAGGCTCACACCCAAAAGACGGCATCTTCTCGTACCACTCAACCGCCTTCTCAGGCAAAAAAGCCAGCCTAGCGCAGCTTATGATAGTTGAAAATGTGAAATTATCGGGCTTAATCCCCTTCTCAAGCATCAAATTAAACAAATTCTCCGCCCTCTCCAAATCCTTACACTTCCTGAATACTTTGAGAGTCACATTATACAAAACTACTTCTCTACTCATTTTCAACCTCTTCAAGAAGTAATTAAGCACTAATGACGCAGTTTTGCTATTCGACATGTTATTCAAAATAATCACAGCATCCTTCTCTGTCATCTTATCACCAAGAATATCCAACACACCCGAAATAGCATCTTCCAACGCAGCGCAAGAATTTAAAGATTCTGCCATTTTCACTAAAGAAGCATACCTGTAATCATACGATTTCTGCCTCAATTTTAAGGCGCCGGGACTGTTGGGATTGACCCAAACGTCAGATTTGGAAGGCGAAATCGTGGTTTCATCTGGGATGATTTTAGAATCTTGATTGAGCGCTGGTTCTTGCAAAGAGATTTTGGCGGAGATAAGAAATGAGGGTTTAGAGCGGTGGAGCTTTAGAGGGAAGAAGAGATATTTAGGGGTTCTGGGAGGAGAGAGAGAGCTGCAGAAGAGACTGGTTTCGTAAGAGAGAGAAGATGATGGAGGGGCGCTGAGGTTGTACGCCATGGCTTCCGCTTCCACTGAGGTTTTTGGGGTTTGAGAAAATGGCCTTATCAGTAGACAGGAAAGCGGCTTCAACCTAAGACTTAACTACCACAGTTTTTCATTTCTTTCTATTTTCTATTATTTTATTATTATTGTTTAAAATATATCAATAAATTTTAATAATACTATTATTTTATACATGGATCATGGATGAAATGAATACTAATATTTCTCTTAATTATTAGTTTTTAGATTTGTAATATCATGATTATTTTTGAATTATATATATTGTGTTTAATTTTTTTAAATTAATAAAATGATGTGTGTAGATGGATAAATTTTAATGGCTAAATAAAATTATGCCATGTAAATAATTAAATATCAAATTATATCATTTATTTATATTTTAGGAATTTAATTAAATTAATTCCTAAATTAAATAAAAAGATATTGATATTTAATATTTGGAGATAAAGATTTAAATATCAAATATATCATTTATTTATATTTTAGGGATTTACATGAATTAATTCCTAAAATTAAATAAATAAATGTTGATATTTAAATATGTGGATAATCTCGACCAATCAGAAGTCGACATGTGTCAAATCTGTGCAAAAATCAAGGATTTGATAAAGATAAGTCCAAAATATTGAGGAGCCAATCAAATCGTGCCACCTCAGCCCTAAGTCTCCAAATTTCTCTTTCCTTACACCTATAAATAGAGGCCATATGGAGAATGAAAATCACACCAGAAGTCATTTGAAGAGTTCAAGAATTTGAGAACTTCCATAAGTGAAATTCTCTAAGATATTCAAGGCGTTGTTGTGACATTCAAAAACGTTCTTCATCAAAGTCATCACGAAGATGACGTTTTGTTGAGGTGTCTTTGGAGCAGAAAACTCATGAATGATGCCTCTTTTTTCACAAAACTCTTCAAACATTGAATTTTCAAATTCGAGTCCATGATCTGTCCTAATGCACTTGATGTTGGACTCATACTGTCTTGATACCATCCTGCAGAACTTCTTGAACATTTTGAATGCTTCAGATTTTTCTTGCAGAAATTCAACCTATGTGAATCTCGAAAAATCATCCACTATGACCAGAATAAACCTTTTTCCACTCATGCTTTTGGTGTCAACTGGACCTATGCTGTCCATGTGAATCAGATCAAAGCACTTTGTGGTTTAACAAGCTGATGAACTTTTATGTGGAGATATCACCTGTTTGCCTTTTTGACATGCACTGCAAACAACATCGAGATTGATCTTCACTGGAGGAATACCTCAAATAGCATCAGCTTCAATTAATTTTTTCAAACTTCGAAAGCTGAGATGACCAAGTTTTTGATGTACGAGTTGAGTGTCAACATTAACTGAAACATTGCATTTCTCGTTCTTGTCCGCATGGTAGCAGTTATCCAATGCTCGACTTCCGAACATAATGCACTTATTCTCGCTGTCAAAAACTTCGCATGTATTTTTGTTAAATTTGACATATATACCGTCATCACACAGCTGACTTATGCTGATTAAATTTGCTGTTAAACCTTCGACATGAAGTACATTGCGTAACTTGGGAAAGTTCTTGACATTCAAGGTTCCCTTTCCCACTATATTACCTTGTGCTCCTCCACCATAGCTCACTTTGCCTTTGCTTATTGTGGAATAGTCATAAAAAAACTTTGCATTGCCTACCATATGTTGTGAACACCCACTGTCAAAGTACCATGTACCAGCAATGTTGGCTTTCAGCGATGTGTAGACGACATTGCATGAAATCTTTGCCTTCTTCGAACTTTTCTTCTTCTTGGAAGGTTTAGAAGAATTTTCCACGACAATTTTTCTTGTTGCTATATCATCATGATATTTGAAGCAGTAAGGTTTGATGTGTCCAGGCTCTTGGCAATAGTGACAAACAAATTTCTTCTTCTTGGATTTGTCATTGACATTCGGTTTGACATTTCCATCAACATTGACTGGAACATCCTTAGAGCTTTCCCCTTTGACAAACTTGATAGGATTAGAGATAGACATTGATGAACTTGATGTATATCCCAAGCCTACTTTCGTGGTTTGTCCCAATGTCAGAACCTCGTTCAGAGTAGATGTTCCTTGATTAAGTTGTCGAAAGGTTTTCGAGGCAGCTTCCACTTCCTTTCTCAGCTTATTCAGTTCAAGATCACTTCTAGTGAGTTGAATTTCAAGGTCCAAAACCCTTCGCTTTAGAGTTTGGTTTTCTTCCACAAGAATCCCAAATTCCTTCGATTGTTCAGTCTATTGGACACATACTTCATCTACAACCTTGTGCAATTGTTGTAGAGCTTCCTGGTGGCTAACCTCGGACTGGTCTTCTTCCACCTGAGACACTTCAGCAGTGTTACAAAATTCATCCAACAATGTCATTTCATACCAGTTAGTGGTGTTTGGAGGAATGTCAGAGATTTTTTGTGTAACATTCTCCATAACATTGTTTGGAACATCTGAGTTCACATGATCAAGACTAATATCATAGTCAAAATAACTATCATCCATGTCGGTTAAAGCATCAATCATTCCTTCTAAGTCATCATCGACTTTTACAAACAACACAGTTTGTTTTTCAGCTTCTTCATCACCGGATTCGTCACTTAACACGGCATCACTGTAATTTCTCCTCTGCTTCCTCTGAACAGTAGGACACTCATTGGCATAGTGTCCAAAGCCAGAACACCCTCTACATTGAATTGAATCAATGTCCTTCACTGTATCATCTGGAGACTTTGATGATTTCGTCGACCCAGATGATGTTGATGAGGGAGAATCAAACAGTCTTCGTGGTTTGAAGGTTGCAGAACCTTTCTTCATCGATCGAACAAGAGTATTGAACTTCTTGGTGAGTAGTGCAATAGTCAAGGGTTCATCTTCATTTATCTCCTGAATGTTCTCAATATCAAGTTGAACATCCGAACTCGATGTCACTGACTGAAGAGCAATCCCTTTGGAAAAGATGTTTGATTTCTGGTTTTCAAGATTAATCTCAAATGTGAGAAGAATGCTCACTGCTTCACTCAAACTCATGTTTGATACATTGTGAGCTTCTTCAATAGCTGAGATTTTCATGTCGAATCTCTCCGGAAGTGTGTGAAGAAGTTTGCTTACCATGTTCTCGTTCGAGATCGGACATCCGAGAGATGTAGACTCATTTGACACTTCACACAGACGTTCAGTGTACATTGAAATTGTCTCATCTTCTAACATTCGCAGAGTTTTGAACTTGGAAGTGAGTAGCCTGAGCTTTGTTTGTCGTACACTGGTCGACCCTTCACAATGCTTCTGTAGTATGTTCCATGCTTGATATGCCGTGGTGCAATTGCACACCATTTTGAAGCACGGAACATCTACCGAAACAAAAATAGCATTGAGTGCCCTCGAATTGAAGTTGGAGATAATTCGATCATCATTAGTCCATTGGGTCTCTGGAGTAAGAATGAACACTCCATTAGGTCCCTCCATCCTTGGTGGAGACCACTCTTCAATCACGGCCAACCAAGCCCTCTCATCGATGGACTTGATATACATCTTCATGCGCGACTTCCACATAGCATAATTCTTGCCATTACTATCTAATGCCGGAGGACGGTACTGATTAATCTGAATATCCATTTTCAGTGAGTCAGCAATTCAAGGATCGAATACTTAGTGCGTTAAGTACTGGCTCTTGATGCCACTTGTTGGAATTTGTTGCCAAAAAATACTAAAATTAGACACAGAATCGTAATGTCAAAGATAGTTAACACAACTATTTTAACACAAATATGCTGGAAATAAAACGCAATAACACACGAAATAATTTTAAATCACACACAATATGTATGTGACTGCCACAGGGCGAAATTAAGCTTCCACGAGCCAAAACAACTGTTAATTTGATGATGTCAGACGCTGAGGCTCTTGACACATCAAATAAAATACACGAATCCTATTCTAGTTTACAACCAAAACAAATTAAAAAATACAAATTAACCTGCCGTTAATTTGTAGACAAACTAGCAATGATTTCACAACCTTGCTATCTATCCTAACTTGTACAACCTACTCTCGAGAATTGATTGCACAACAATAAACATTAAGAAAGAAGAAGGAACGAAGAACGAAATCTATGCTAAGTTTGTGACTCAAGCTCTTCAATCTTCTCACGCAGCGGAAAGATGGTTTGTGCTTGAATAATTCTTCAAGTGTTGATCATATCCCTTATATACTTCTTCACTTGAGTCCTACAAGTCTCACGTCTTCTCTTTCTTGAACATGGGTTGACGATAACCGCCCCTCGCCATAGCTTCAACGTGTTTTGGAGAAACCGCCTCCAAGGCGTGGTTGAAAGCTTCACCCACGTTCATCCTATTTTTCTGAATTTCCAACAAATATAATTTCTAAAAAAGAAAAAGGATTAAATAGAGAAAATCGCTAAACCTAAAAAATAGGAGATAGAGTTTTGACTTCGTCAAACTCTATTTTAAATAATATATCTAGTATGTATATATCCATTTATTTGAAATATTTATTTTGTGGATATGCACATATATTCTAAGATATATAAAACTAATTTATTAATTAAAATAATAAATAAAACTAGGAAATGATAAGATTAGTTACGACTATGTCACAGACAATGTCGCATGGAGTCTGTCTGACATGAAGTGCAACATTGAATGTCAATGTCATACAACACTCAACAATATATATATATATATATGGGATAATGTGAGAACCACACCCCCTGTGAGAACTGAGAACCAATTTCAATCACAGATCTCGCCTATTTGGACGGCCAAGATACACTCCAAGATTTAAAAAACGCGGTGACATTCTTGTAATATTATCAACTTTTTAATGAACTGAGGGTATTTTTGTAATTTAGGAACTCTATTATTTATGGAATGAAATCTCTCTTTCCTTCGTAAGCTGTTTTCTTTTTAGATCCGTTTCATTTTTCATGTGATTCTTTTTGATTTCTCTTCGATTTTGTTGTATTTATGTAATTCAGATTCCAGTTGATTCATCTTAATTGATCGTTATTCATGCGAGTTTCCCTAGAGTTTTGGTTGTTCGTTGTTCTTGGATGATGATGCCGGGTAAAAATATTTTTGTTGTACTTTTTCTGTGATTTTTCACGCGATTCTCTTCGGTTCTCTACGATTTTGTTATGTTTTAGATTTGTTCGATAATGTTGATTAAGCTGATTAAGTTGAACTTTTGATTTTTTTAGGATCAACATGTAATTTTAGCTCTGCAGATCGTGATTTCATAGTTCAATGTACTTGTATCTCTCCAAATTTGTAATTACTATGTTCGTGTTTTTTTTGCATATTTGCTAGAATTACAAATTGTAAAAACAATTGAGATTTAGAAAAACATGCTGCCAACAAATAGTTTAGCACTAGTATTAAAATGTTTAGCACTTCTGTAACCTATTTTAGCACTACTGTGAACAATTTTAGCATTATTAAGCATTAACGTGATTAGTTATGTATTGATTAATGTGCAGATTGTGTTTCTTCCACTTTGGAGATTTCACTTGTGTTTTCTGAATTTTACACACCTGAATGTGAACCATCTTTGAAGCCTGCATTGAGCAAAATTTAGTTGTATTTTTTCTACGATTTTTTCACACGATTCTCTTTGATTTTGTTGGATAAAATGGGTAAAAGACATGAATTCTACTCTGCTTTTACATTTGATTATGAAGTTAACAAGAATGATCAGTTGAGATGTCTATTTTGGGTTGATCCAATATCAAGAAGGAACTTTTCGCTATTCAGGAATGTTGTGTCATTTGATACAACATATAGAACTAATAGGTTAGTCTACTTATTATTTACACGTGTCGTTTGTTTATTTTAGCATTTGCATTCTACTATTTTAGCACCGGTAGTTGTAATTTTAGCACTTTCATTGCCTTTTTTTTTAGCATTGTTAGTTAATGTTTGAAATTTTAGTAGGTGATAGTGTTAGCATTTGTAGTCTTTTATTTATGATGAGAAAGACATTATAGTAACATAGATTTGTGAATTTTTACATGGTTGCAGGCATTTAATGATTTTTGCACTCTTCACAGGAAATGACAATCATGGGAAGCTTGTGACCTTTGGTGTTGCTTTAATGTCGGATGAGGATGTCGAATGTTATTCATGGGTTCTTCGCAAGGCTACAATGATGCTAATAGGCATAGCTGATATTTCTTTAAGGACTTGCAAGAAACATTTAAGGACCTGCAAGAAGTGTGAGAAGAAATGCTATCATAATTCTAGGAATTGTGGGAAGAAGTAGATACATTTTTTTTTGTACTTTTTCATACTGATTTTTTTATTAATGGTAGTAATATTCTTTCCTGTAATGCTAATAGGCATAGCCGATATTTCTTTTTTCTTTGCATTGCTAATAAATATTTTGATAATGCTAATTTTACTATCTGTGGTACTAATATAGTTCGTTATACTGCTAATAAGACGTTTACTTTTAATGAGAATGCATTACATTTACATATTAACAATATTATGAGGTTATATGTTTATTTTAATGATAATATGTTTCAATTAGTACAAAAAATTAATTTTGTATAATGCTAATATACATACTGCTTATATTGCCTTTTTTGTGTGAAAGATAAGTCTAAAATAAGAGATAACTGTGCTAAAATTGTAAAATAATAGTGCTTAAAAATAAGTGGGAGTAGGGTTAGGGAGAAAATGACATTTTTTATGCTAATGCTAAAACAGTAGGCATGCTAAAAAGGATCCGTGTTAGTGCTAAAATAAGTCATGACAATGCTAAAATAAGCCATGAGAATTCTAAAATAAAAAATCACAAATGCAACAACATGTAACAGTGTTTGTTCATGGGGTTTTTGAAATGCCGATAACATTTTTCATGTTAATGCTAAAACAAGTGTCACGCTAAACAACGATCGTGTTAGTTCTAAAATAAGTTATGACAAAACTAAAACAAGTCATTACAATGCTAAAATAAGAAATGATAATTGAACAACGTGTAACAATATTTGTTTATAGATTTTTTACAATACCGATGACATTTTTTATGGTAATGTTGAGACAAGACTCATGCTAAAATATGTCATGACAATGCTAAAATAAAAAATCACGATATTTCAACTTGTAACAGTGTTTGTTCATGGGTTTTTTGAAATGCCGATGACATTTTTCATGCTAATGCTAACACAAATGCCATGCTAAAATAAGTCATGAGAGTGCTAAAATAATTCATGAGAGTGTTAAAATAAGCCATGACAATGCTAAAATAGGAAATGATAATGCTAAAATATGAAATTGAAAAATATACACATAAATCACAAATACATTGCCACCACTGGTAGGATTAACATTTTCGTACAGGTTTTTCGTCATGAGCAGAATGAAAATGAAACTAATAAATTATCATGCAATAAAATAAATACAGTTTGTTGAAGATTAGATTTTTGTATGTGTTATGCTTACAAAAATACGAAAGAAATTGCTAAATCATCATAATATAATGCTAAATGAATGTTTATAGCAAACGGAAACTGCTAAATCAACATAATATAATTGCTAAAAAATCAAACGAAATTTCTGAAAAATAAAAATGAACGACATATTACCTTGAGTGTTCATGCTTTCTGAAGATTTTAATGATATTTTTGGGAGAGTTTGACGGTTGAATTCGAGTTTTTTTTAGTTTCTCTTCAATTTTTTTGGCTCCTGAGTTTGCGTAAGTTCGTGGTTGCACTATATTGATAATTCAACATGTAACAACGTTTGTTCGTGTTTTTTTTACAATGTCGATGACTTTTTTTATGCTAATGCTAAAATAAGTCACGACAATGCTAAAAAAGGCCATGATAATGCTAAAATAGAAAATGACAATGCTAAAATCCTAAATTGAAAAATATACACGCAAATTCTGAGTATTCATATATTTTCAAAATTTCTGATTTTACCCTTACTAAGATTCAGGGGCAGCGAAGTTGGACGTTATTACGAGATTGCCACTGCGTTTTTTAAATTTTGGAACATATCTTAGCCGTCCAAATAGGCGAGATCTATGACTCAGATTGGTTCTCGGTTCTCACCTAGGGTGTGGTTCCTTCTGGAACCCAACCTTATATATATATATATATATATATATATAGGTAAAAACTATTTTAACCATTTAAACTTTTAAAAAAGTTATTTTAGCTAGTAAGTTTTAAACATATTTTTTTAGCCACTTTGGACCAAAATGCCCTTTAGACATAAAAAAAATAAAAAATATCAAATATGCTTTTATCTTCATCTTCATATTTAGATCTGTTTTTCATCTTCAGAAAGAGACTTAAAATATCGTCGATCTTCATCTTTATTTTCAGATTTGCTTTTCATCTTCATCGTCGATCTTCATCTTCATCGTCGATCTTTATCTTCAGATCTGCTTTTCATCTTCATCTTCATTGTCAATCTTCATCTTCATCATTGATCTTCATTTCTTGGACCATAGTTCTCGTCATACTTCGTCCATGTCGAGCTAGTGCAGTGAGCACTTAAGTTCGACTTTTACAAAAAAAATGATTTTGTTCTTAATTGCGCGCTGGATTGTTCTTAAGTGCACGCAAAACCCGACGCGTACAAGGCATGCGCGCATGCAGACATCGGCAGACTATCGGCATGACATCGGTTGATAATTTTTATACATCGGCAGAACAACTGTTGATAATTTGGCCTCAAGTGTGCGTGATTTTCTTCCTAACTGCGCCCACAAGTATGCGCACAAGGCATGCGCGCAAAAAGTAAGTGAGCGCGCAGACATCGACAGACTATCGGCATAACATCGGTTGATAATTTATGTGCATCGGCAGAACAACTGTTGATAATTTGGCCTCAGGTGCGCGTGATTTCTTCTTGTGAGCGCCCACAAGCATGCGTGCATAAGGCATGTGGGAACAAAGTAAGTGCGCGTGTGCACAAAGTAAGCATGCACGTCCAGATATCAGCAGAACACATCGGCAGACTATCGGCATGACATCGATTGATAATTTATGTGCATCGGCAGAACAACTGTTGATAATTTGGCCTCAGGTGCGTGCGATTTTCTTTCTAACTGCGCTCATAAGCATGCGCACAAAGCGTGCGCGCACGAGCATGCACGCAAGGCTCGCACGCAGTTAAGAACATCATTTTTCCAGATTTTTTGAAAGTTGCAGACATACTTCATTTTTTCCAGATTTTCAAATATCAACTATATTAGTGGTACTTTTATTGTCAAAGCATGTCTATTATGTGTAGAAAATAAATTTCAAACTTCAAAAACAAACAACATCTAACAATCTAACAATAATCTTCGAATCAAATTTTTCCCCAAATCAAACTTAAAAAAAAACACCTAACAATCTAACAATATTATTAATAATTAGATCTGAAACATACACATGTTGGGGAAGAATTTTCTATTTTTTCGCTTGAATTTTCAAAGTCGACGGCTCGTTGGTGGAGAAATCTGGAGAGAGAGATCTTCACACGAATTTTCAGAGGTTGATGGCTTGAATCTGGAGAAATCTTCGCTTGAATTTTCAGTGTTGCAGATTCCATTAGTGTTGAAGATGATGAGAGAGAGAGAGAGAGAGAGAGAGAGAATTTTTTCAAAATCTCATTTCAAAATCTGAAATGTGAATGGCGGGCGACTTAATAGGTGGGGGGAATAAATATAAGGGTAATATAGTAATTCTGGCCAAATAAAATATGTTTAAAAGTTACTGGCTAAAATAAATCTTTTAAAAGTTTGACCGACTAGTTCCATATATTCCCACTATATATATATATATATATATATATATATATATATCTGTGTGTGTGTGTGTGTGTTTTCGTAACACAAATTTTCCAGTATTTAAATAAATAACGTGAAAAGTGTACAAGTATATTACTTCTTTGAGTTAAAATGCAATTGTGTGGTATAATCTCTTTCTTGATCATTTGATTCTTTTTTTCAAAATTTGATTTTCAAACGGTCCTTGAAATCTTCAGAGTGGATTTTGACTCTTTGATCTTTTTGGACTTGTTGTTTGAACTTGATGACATTATTCGAATGACCGATGATTGAACGTTGGATTTGAGACGATTCCGGCAAATAGCGTTGCTTCCACGAAGAACGACTTGAATCTCGCTAGAACACCTTGACTTTATAACACTGTATGGAGGGTTGAGAACTTTGATTCCGAATCGGACACTGAATTTGAGATTATTTCGGCAAAGAATACGTTGCTTCCACGAAGAATACCGACTTGAATCTCACTGGAATGCCTTGAATGCTGATAGAGTCCCCTAGTTATAGTTGCTGAATTTAGAAAAATTAGGGTTAGGCTTTTAGGGCTTTGATGGAGTGGCCATGTGCTTAGGGCTTATGTAGCGCAATCCTATTGATTTATCTTAATATGAGAAATCTCTATAGTAAATATTTCATTTTCTGTGCAAATTTGACACATGTCAGTTTGTCATTAGTTAATAAAATCCATGTATTAAATATTAATTGTAACGATCCGATTTTTTTTAATATTTAAATTGCTATATTTTTTCTAAAAATATTTATTTTTATGTGTGATATTAATTACTAAAGTCTAATAAGTCGCGCCTAAGTAAGTTTAATAAATAATTGAGCATGTATTAATTATAGTGTGTGGTTGTAATCATTAACATGCATATAGTATTTCAGCCTTGAGGCGTATTTAAACTATAGTTAACTAGCATATCACCCGTGCGATGCACAGAAGATATTATTAAAAAAATTTGTGTACAATAATAAACTTATATGAATTTAATAAATAAATGTAACGACTCGGCTTCCTGATTGACACACGTCCCCACAAACCAAAGCAAGTGTTTTCAGCGCATTTTGCCCCCAAGCGAACAAAAGTATTTTCAGTACACTCACATGCTCCCTGAGCAACTTCCCAAACTAACACAAGCATTCCTAACGTGTTTTGTAGCCTTAGATCAAACATGCTTAACATTGGAGTTCTAATGGAATGATCAACAGAAAAGAAAACACACCTTGTGGTATGAGTATCACATATCAAATCATTTAAGTTCTTATGGAATATACATTTCATCCATGTATAGTCCCGAAATATCTCTATTTCTAGTAGATTCGGTTCATTCACGTACCTCCATCTAGAAGGCTTACAGAAGTTGTTCTTTGTTCGTGCCTATATATCGGTGATCATTCCATGTTTTTGGCATCAAGCATCATAATAAATATATGAATTATATTGATCTAATTATGAACTACTTTTGTATTTTTTGATAGAATGTGTCAATCGCACCTTTCAACGTTATAAAAGAAAAGACCATCGATTGAGATTCGATGAATTTTATGATGTTTTGTCATTCTGAATGAATAGTTATGTTGTTCGGTCATAGTAATTTATTTCATCATATGTAACTTCATAAATCCAATAATAGATAGGGGTGGAAAAAATATCAAAAAATTCAATGTACCGCACTTACTATATTGAAAAAATATCGAAATTTTCGGTTAAGTATGATAACTTACAAAAAAAATTCAGTATGGTAACAATATGTATTTTCAAAAAAATTAGTATACCTGCATTTATTGAGAGTTCGGTATATTATCATATAGTGGTACATTCAATGCAAATGCAATAATATAATTTTTAGTAAATTATCATAAAAATTTTGCAAAAAATTGATATTTAAATTAATTAAATACCAAAATTATAATTAAAAATGAACAATTTGAAGTTATATGGAATAAATAATAATATTATATTATTCTTCCATCTTCAAGATTAAATTGAATGATTGTCCTCTTCGACTACTTGACATTAAAAGTGAATGACAGTAATGTGTTGTTTCATAGTTGTGGAGGCCAACATGATTATATTTTAATCCAAATGTATAAATTATAATGTGCTTTGGCTTTGAATAAAATACTCTAATTCCTTGATATAGTATATACTTAATGGAACATATTAACATAATAGTAAAAATTTATGTTTCCATTAAAATACTATAATTCCTTGATATAGTATATACTTAATGGAACATATTAACATGATAGTAAAAATTTGTGTTTCCATTATAGTTTAGTGCGCGCGACTTTATTCACCAATATTTATTTTGGCCAGTTGGCCCTGTTCAAATTTTAGTATTACTTCCGTGCATTGTCCGTGGACCATTTTATACACAGATTATTGCAAATTCATTAGGAGTAATTCATTAATTAATACGTGTATTCAAAAAGAGATTGAGAGACAGGTAATGTTTTAGACTAAAGAAAAATGATTGTTTAAAAATGTATGATTAAATGGCTCGCGAAATTTTTATAAGTTGTAATAAGTTAATTTATTTTGTCAAATTATAAGCAGATAAATAAAATATATTAAATTTTTTTAAAATATAACATAGTGATAAATGATCCAAAAATGTGTGTATATCCCCCATTTTTTTACACAAATATAATATACATACATTATTAAACACTTTTAGGTAAATATTATATTATTTTTTGACAAATAATATTAAACCTTTGAATTGAACACTAATTGCACGATTATGGGTTTGTGTTTTAGAATAAGATGTATATCAAACATATAATGGTATTATCTGTTGGATTTTTAATGATATATCAAATCCTTTTAGATATAATATAGATATAAATATAGTATTCAATATTATTTATTTTATTTTCTTGAGGTAAAGAAATATAATAATTTAATTCTTTAGGGACAAATTGGAAAGGTTTACTGGAACTAAATAATTTTAACACACTATTTCAATATAAATAATTTAGTTCCCCTAAAAAATAAAAATAAAAGTAAATTAAACTATTTATTATTTAACAATTCAATTAATATTGATTTTCATTTACACAACTAAAATTTACCACAAACCTAATCCTAATACCAATCATTCATCCCAAGCCATGTAATAGTTAAAAAAACAGAACTAATCAGAAAAATAACAAAAGAAATATTGTTCACCAATAGAATAAATGTTTTGAAAAATAACAATATAATTAATTAATTAATAACAGTCTCGCATTAGTCAAACTAAATTAAAATTACACAATTAACGACGGATCCAATCCATCGTTAATCCTCTCGTCGTAAAATCATTTTAACGACAAATTTAACGACGGAAAGATGTTAACGACGGAATTAACGACAGAATTTATCTGTCGCTAACTTATTGCCGAATTCGATCGTGGAAAATAAAAAAATAATAAATTTAACGACGGAAAAATTCCGTCGTTAAAAAAAAAAACCATCACGCAAGGGGGATGAGCCGCCGAGCCAAGCCTAAATTGATTCAGGGCGAAATCTGCGCTCCAGGAGATTCGAACACAGGCCAATGGACTTACGCCCTAAAGCTCTAACCAAGTAGGCTAGAAGGTATTCACATTAAAATATACAACCAGTATATATATATACACACGAAACCTATTTTCATTGACTTTTTATTTCCAAATTAAATAATTATATATTATAAAGTCCTAAAAATTATTAAAATAAAAAATTATAAAAAAGTCATAAATTAGTAATTTAAATATAACAAAAGATATAATATATTAAAAATAATAAAAAATAATAAAAAAATAAAGATAATAAAATAAAATAAATAAAAATATTAAAAAAAAATCATATTCATAATTGAAAAATAAAAAAATATTAAAAAATAATATAAAATATTAAAAAAATTAAAAAATAATATAAAATATTAAAAAAAATTAAAAAATAAAATAAATCTGAAAAAAAAAATAAATAAAAAATCAAAATTTTCAAAAAATTAAAAATTAATTTTAGAAAAATTTGAAATATTCAAAATATTAATTTAAATTCGAAAATAATTATTACTTGAAAAATTAAAAATAATATAAAATATTAAAAAATAGTATATAATATTTAAAAATAAAAAAATAAAATAGAAAATTGAAAATGTAAAATAAAAAAAATTAGAAATATTCCAAATATTAATTTAAATTAGAAAAAATATTAGTACTTGAAAAATTAAAAATAATAAACAATATTAAAAAATGATATAAAATATGAAAAATAATATAAAATAATAAAATTTTTTAAAAAATCATATAAATCAAATAAATCTGAAAAAAATAAAATAAATAAAAAATAAAAAAATAAATTTTAAATTCGTATTTAAGTATTAATTAGTAAATAAAAAAATAAAAAAAAAGAAAAAAATAAAAAAAAATCAAAAAATGTAAAAAAAATATAAAAATCAAAATCAAATTTAACTACGGAAAATATCCGTCGTTAGTCCGTCGTTAAAATTAAAAAAATTAAAAAAATAATATTTAACGACGGATTTGTCCGTCGTTAAAATTAAAAAAAATAAAAAAAAATATTTAACGACGGATTTTTCCGTCGTTAAAAAAAATAAAAAAAATATTTAACGACGGATTTTTCCGTCGTTAAAATAAAAATAAAAATATATATATATATATATTTAACGACGGATTTTTCCGTCGTTACGTTAGAGACGGAAAAATCCGTCGCTAGTCCGTCGTTAAACATCGTAATCTTCACCTGTCGTTAATTTAACGACGGAATATAATCCGTCGTTAAATCGCGTTTTTCTTGTAGTGTATGGCGACAATAATGATGACGACGGATGTTCGGGATCTGCAGCATTGCAACTGTTGTTCGGTGTAGTCATGCCCGACGTCGGTGTGATCCATGATAGTTTTTTGAGAAGGTGATAGAGAGTTTCCGACGAAGAACAAAAGAGAAGAAAGAGAGAGTTTCTAGTTGCTTGCCGGATTTGTTTCACGTAAGCAGTAGACGGTGAGAGATAAGGTGGTTGGTTTATTTTTCCTAATTCTTTTATTTTTGCAGGTGGGCTTAGTTGATTAAGAGAGAAGTGGGCCTTGTCTTAATTAATAGTGGGCCGAGAGGGTTTGAGATCTAAAGCCATGAAGTTGTTCATTATTTTTGTTAAAATATAAATCATATCATCATAGTATATGTATATTATATTCATTTACGTAGAATTGCTCAGCAAGTTTTGGCCATGCATCTTTTTGTCAAAGTCATAATTTTTTTCACGTAAATATTAGGGGTAGTTAAATAATTAGTAATAATTAAGCCTGCGTTAAATGCATTGATTTTATTATGTTGCTCATATATTAATTCAAGATAATTATTAATAGGCAAAACACACAGTTTTTAATCGGTTAATATCAAGGTCAAAGCCAAGGTAGGATTTTACGTCAAATTTGTCCATATTATCTTTTCTATATGTTTTACTGAGGGCTTGTTTGCTAGATAGGATAAAGGTGTGATAGATATCTATGACACCCTAATACTCTGTTTGCTAGCAATATCAAAGCCCTTGAAAAAATAAGGGCCCGACATAATTTATCTAATTCTTATCTATTAGCCATCACACGTTGGAAGCCCAAAACTAATTATAAAAAATATTAGACTAAACTAATTTCTACCCTATTAATTAAAACCCTATTAAAAACAGTATTTTCGATCTCCTCTCACTCTCCCAATCCCGCCAGCCGTGTTCTCCCGCTCGCGCCATTATCTTCAAGCTTAGGTTTGTTTCTTTTTGTTTCTTTTATCTATTTTATATTCTTTAATTTTTCCTCTATTTCTTTCTTTTGTTTGATCCATGATTTTAAAGATTTGTTTTGTTTCTTCGCTTTTGATCGTTTCTGGAAAGAATGAAAACGAAATAATTGGTGATCGTTTCTTCGCTTAATGTTGCTGATGCATATTATAAATATATTTTTGTGGGCTTTTTTGTTTGGTGATTTCTATCTTGACTATTAATTGAAGCACTTTCTTCTAATCACTTGTGTAATTTTTGTTGAATTAGTTGAGAAATGAGAGTTGGGTACAGAATTTTTGTATAACTTTTGTTGAATTATTAGAGTAATGACTGCTGGGTCACGAACACATTTGAGAGCATTTTTCTGTTAATCGTACTCATGGACTAAAAGTGCCGAAGGGTACCACTTAGGCTTTCTGATTGTTTCTGACTTATTATTTGTATTTTTTTACTAGTTAAAATAGTTTTTTTCTCATGCTTACAGGATGTTACTGTTTATGTGATAATGGCTATCCAAATGGTGAGGGGTTTTTAACACCTTATAAGAGTGTTAGATACCATCTGGATGAATTGGGTGAATCATCTGCAAGGCCTAACACATTTTAAGAGTTTTTCAATATGAGACATTCAAGGGCACGCAATGTTATAGAACGCACATTTGGGCTATTGAAAATGCGTTGGGGGATTTTGAGAAGTCCTTCCTACTATCCTATCAAGATCCAAAATCGAATTATTTTGGCATGTTGTTTGCTTTATAATTTTATTCGAATGGAAATGGATATTGACCCATTTGAAAATCTTATAGATGAATCCATAGCAAATAGTAATGATAATATAAAAAATGGTGATGTCATTGATAGTGTTGAGACATCACCAGAATGGAACACTATGAGAGATAATTTAGCACAGTCAATGTTTAATGACTGGAGAAATGTAGCTTGATTTGTATAAATTAGTGCAAAAATCTACATTTGTGTTTGGATAGAAAATAATTATGTAATTCTAGTTTATTACCATTATTAATGAATGACTATTTATTTTATAATATATCTTGGTTTATATTATCTTTTTTTCTTTTAATTTTGGAATATTATAGCATGAACGTTTATATGAAACAGTTTATAATGGAGTCGTCAAACAAAGCAAGCAAAAAATCAGACAAAACACGTCGATGTTGGAGTAAAAAAGAGGAAGTACTCATAGCTTGTCTGAAAGAGATAGTTGCATCTGGATGGAAGGCAGATAATGGGTTTAGAGTTGGTTACCTGAATGTGCTTGAACAAAACATGGCTAAGGCTTTTCCTGGGACGGATATTCGAGCAACTCCACACAATTGTTCCAAGATTCATGTTTGGAAAAGAGATTATGGAACAATTCTTTCAATTTTAACTGGTCATACTGGAGTTGGATGGAATGATAGTACAAAGATGATAGATGCAAATGATGATACTTGGGATGCAACAATAAAGGTAAAATATTTATATGCACTTCTCTTTAATTTATTTATTTATCAATGTATATCTTTCTCAATCTTATTTTTTACAGGTGGATAAGAATGCACGTGTCATGCGTTACAAATCTTGGCCATACTATCATGATTGGTGCGAAATATTTGGTAAGGATAGAGCTACTGGTGAACAAGCTGAGGATGTCATGGATGCAGTGAATGAACTTTTTGGTGCGACTAAAAACAAAGAAAAAGAAGTGATAGTTGACATTGATTTATTACCTCATGATGTTAATGATGAAATAAAACCAGACTCTACTTATCAACCTGTTGGCAATGACACTGATAAAAAGAATGGTGGAAAAAAAAGAAAATTGGCAGATGGAAGTGAAGGTTTATATGAATTATTAGGTAGTTTTTGCCAAAATACTGAGATTAGGTTGGGAGATATTGCTCGTCGAATTGGTTATGAACAAGATGTGTCTGCAGCAAGAAAGGAAGTATTCGAGGTTGTTGGAAAAATTGGTGGATTGACTTTGCAAGAAAAGTTGTTGGTATCGAAGACATTGGTGAAAAATACTGAGGATTTAGAATTATTCTCGAGCTTGCCTGAGGATGCACGTGCTGAATTTGTACGGATGATGCTTGCTGGGAGATTATGATCAACAAATTACTTGTGATTCTTTTAACATTGTTTTATGATGACCGATTCAATATTTTATGTGGGGACTTGGCTTTGGATTTGTTTTTTGAACTAGAATGTACAATTCTTATCATTTTATTTCATTGGCTGTTAGTAATGTTTATAAAAAATAATTTATGTTAATTGATGCAATGTTCTGTCTCCATGCCATGCGCTTTTCTCTCATTACATATTGTCTAAATAGTCTTCTTCTGAATATTAGGATGCCAAGAAGGGTGTCTTGTTTATCAACTTTCTTCCGGTTCTACAGCTTGAGTTAAAGCGTTTTGAGTATGATTTTATGAGAGATACACTGGTTAAGGTTAGGGGCTTTAACAGTAAGCATTTTTATCTTGGTGGTAGATTTGCATGGTAGTAAGAATGCTGCTGCGGCATGCTGCATGCATTGCCAATAATAGATCAAACTGTAATCAAGAGTTGGGAAAAGAAGTGTAATTTAGTGTAGTAAGAATGTTGCTGCAAATGATGCATGGGGAAGATCTCAATTCTAAAACCTATGCAACTTTCAAGAATTGTGTTAGAATAATTACACAACAGCCAATATAGCACCACCACACTACACCACAACATTGTTCAATGCCTGAATTAGCAGCCTTGAGAAACAAAAGAGGGCTAGCCATTTTTTCAAGAATTAAAATTTAAAATCTCTGACTCTACTGCAGAGTGGTCATGAAGTTGAAACGAATGGTCCTTCCTCACTACTAAAGGACTAAAAACAATTGAGAGGATCGCTTTTCAACTACACCTCAAAAAATATTATTGAGGAAACTCATAGCTAGATGCCTTAAAGTAGAAGCAAGGCCAATATGATGGCTTGTCCCATTTTCCCAGTACTGATCAATCACCACTACATAGCATGATGATTGCACGAGGGCTTTGATTGTTTCTACCAATCCTTAATTATGTGCTAATCGTCCTTCTTAACTTCTGTTTTTGATGATTATATCCAACCATTGAGTGAATCATGTTGCATTAATTTATCTATGAAAATAGATATAAATGTTTTTACCCTTTTTAAAAATTCTTCAAAGAGGAATTTTCTTATGCAGAATAGCGTATGTGATAGTTTCCTTTCAATGCTTTGATGGTTATGTATGATTATCTTTAAGTGAAACAATAGGTTTTTAATTCATTGTAATTTGAATGTGTTCGTGGGCTACTATAAATGCTCTCAAATATTTTCTGACATATTTTTTTAAATTTTAAAATTAAAGGACATTTTAGGAATTGTTATCATATGGAGAATTTTAATACATCCAACCAAACAATAAATTATTAATACATATAAGTTGTTGATATTTTAATACAACGAAGCAAACATAATATTGATAGCTTTTAATGGTAAAAGGCATCCTAGTCATACATATATAGGCTTATCCCATACTGCCTAGCAAACGAGCCCTGAATGTATAGCCTTCGGGCTATACACAGAGCTTTCGAGCTATAACGTAGAGCCTCAGGGCTACATGGTTTGGTCTACGGACTGAACACCTTTAGTATTTGCATATTATTCTGTTTTATATATAGCTTGAATAATTGGATACTTCCTACTGAGTCAGTAGTACTCACTCAAAAACTACTTATCTTTTCAGGTGTTGTCTCGGGTGATGTGTAACGGGCAAGATGTGATGATGGTGGTCAAGTGGTCAATCATGATTAAAGATTTAATTTATTTTGACTTTATATTTTTATAATATGTCAAATTTTGATTTGAAACTTTCGCTGTATTTCACGTAAAGTATTTTATTAATGAAAATCACGGATAACGTGTCCTTTTCTATTAAAAGTGAAATTGGGGCATTGCATTAAAGTATATCTATTTAATCTTAGAATTATATTTAATTTAATCCCAAAATATAAATAAAATATGTACTTAAATATTTAATTAATTATTTTACACATGATATAATTGACAGCTATGCATTTTATATAATTTTTGGACATGAATTGATATCTTTTAGCTTGATAAGTTGTGTGATTTACTAGCTTTTGTGATTAATTTCCTATTATTTGGTGTTTTTGATGTGTTTGTGAGTTTTATAGTAAAAGTGGTGAATATGTTGCATAATTGGTGCAAAACAATCAATTAATGGCATGGAGAGCTTAAAGATGGTCTAATTAGGCTTTTAGTTAATTAATTACTTAATTAAAGCCTATTGAACTTGATTAAATGATCACAACCTGTTGAAATTCGAAGCCCAGTACGAAAAGGGAGTGAGTCGGCCTGGAAAGCTTTGGTCGATCCATCCATGTATAATTTGTGAAGGCCTGAGTTGACCTAGTGTAAAATTGGTTCTCTAGGTCGTGTTAAATATTTCACTCAGCCTGGTCTTGTTGCTTCGCAGATTGATGAGTGTTTCCTTTATAATTAGAGTCCCAAACCTAAAATATAGAGAGACACACTTAGGAGAAGAGAGGGGAGACGCCACACATACTTAGAGACATTTTCGATATGCCTTTCATATCATTGATACACTTCCACACACTCCGAGAAGACGGAGGAGACTGTACAACACCATCTACACTATTGGAGAGCTACAATCCATTTGAGAGAATATTCCAACGATGTTGGAGAGAGAGTTCATCATAGAAGACAATTGGAGGCTACAGAGAATATCTGATGTCATCTATATTTATTTTATAATGTTTCAAACTCCATTTTATTTTATATTATTTATGTCTAGCTAATTTACTTTAGGAATTCTAGGGTTTACAAGTACTATGAATTGAATGATTTAATTAATTGAGTTATATTTACATTCATTATTGGGCATTTGATTTCTCAATGTATGTTGATGGTCATAACATGTGTATGCAAGCTAATTAATTGAAAGATTCTCACCCGTGACTGATTAATTAGTGGGATGAAATAGGACAATCAATTTATGTGATGCTTGGAAGAACCGACCAAGTGAACAAGTGTTGCGTATGAATTTAAGTCCAAGGAACTTGATTGTGAGTGATGACGTGTGCGAAGAACCAACCCAGTGAAGTGCACGCTTATCATTTCTATGTTATGACATATGTTCTATAAATATCGTGATAACAAACTAGTGATTTTCCACTTTTAATGAATTAAAGAAGGTTAAGTAATTTCTATGTTATGACATATGTTCTATAAATATCGTGATAACAAACTAGTGATTTTCCACCTTTAATGAATTAAAGAATGTTATGTAATCAATCAATCAATCAATCAATCTGGTATCCACTATATGAGTATTTCCCTGAAATCCCCCATTTTTATTAATTGCTAAGTAATTTACCTTTTGCTTTTATTGTGTTTTATGTTGCTGCATTGTTTTGCATTTATCTACTCCTCCTCTATTTTAATTTCATACTCCAGATATTGACAATATATTTGTGTTTTTGTTTAGTAGTTTTTTCGAGCTTCAATCCTTGTGGATATGTACGATACTCTTGCTCACTACATATTGTAATAACACCGTACACTTGCGGTCACTTATTTATTAATAAGTAGCGTGTCAATAATTTAATAGGCAATATATTTAATTTGCCTACAACTTAAGTACAAGTATTATTTATTTTAAAGGAAACCAGACCATCTTTTCTATTTTTGCTTGTGTATATGTGATATTTGCATGCTTTAATTTATCAAATTTAGATAAAGAAAACATATATGGTTATGTAACTTTCTTTTATTTTTGTGCACACATTATACGCTAGAATTGTTGGTTGGTTCATAAGGATTTATTGAGATCATAAATTAAATGACAGATGCAAAGAAAGAGATAAGAATACAATTCTATTGCAAAAATCTTTGTTTGAAAGATTGCAAGAAAAGAAGCATTGTGCTCCATTTCATTGTAGAAATGAAAGAGAATGGTTCTTATAGAATGTTTCCTGAGGCATGAGATTTGGTCCAAATTAATAACCAAAGATTTTTCCTGATATTACATCATATGTAGCCCTCAATTTTTATTTTTGGTATATTTCATTTTATATTTTATTTTACTATTGTTATATCTACTCTATGCAATTGTAACAATATAGTGGATGATTTTGTATGGAGTAAATGAAGTGATAAATAAGAAGAAAATTTTATTTATAAGTTCTACTAACCTATTACTTTGCAATATTTTGTTAACCTATAATATTTTTTTTTACTTGATTTGATCTTTATTAGATTTTCGCTTAAACAAAGCATTATTCGAATCCATTGCTATTCCTGCTTCAATTTTATGTAATTATATATTGGTGTTTTTTAATTTTGATTTTTTTATAAACTTTTCAGTTTATATATATGGCTTCAAAACTAAATTAAAATTCATTAAACTTAAAATAATGATTTTCAATCTTAAATTGTATATAAATCATTTTCTCATATAGGAAGCCATAGCCAACAGATATAAACGGGGAGGGGTGGGGTTAGGTATTGCTCCCTCATCCCCATACCCACCTCCTAAATTGACCTCCCATACTCGCTCTCATCCCCGTTTAAATAGAAGTGAGTACGAGGCGGGAATTTCTCACCAGGGAAAAAAGTAGGGGAGAGCAAACGGGCAGTTTGGTGACTGACTGACCAATTTTTGGCCCACTGAAACCACTAACATGCGACATCCTCACTGATTGACCACCCAGCCGAGGGTGGTCGGCCACCATATGGACCACCGATCGACGGTGATTGGTCGGTTCGGTCGGTTTATCGACTTTTTTTTAATTGGGTGCAAATCTACATATTTTCCTCATCGGTGGTGGCTCATCACAGGAGAAGATCGGCATCTAAGGTCTGCTCTTCTGCGACGGTCATCGACTGTCTGTGGTAGTGCGAAGAGCCAGGGTGGTGGCTTAATTCCGGAGAAGAGAGAGTGAGAGACGAGGAGGTGCATGTGTGTGTGTGTGTGTATATATATATATATATAATGACTCGTGTAGGGAGCGGCACCGTGGAGACACGTAAAGCCATGGCTGACCTTGTTCTGGGAAATTTGGAAGCTTATTTTTCCAGCAAGCCTTTGTTAGCTCATCACACACACACACACACACATATATATATTGTTAGGCATAAAAAAGCCTTCAAAAAGTTTGATGAAATGTCAAAAACTAAACGTCGAAAATGATATATCGAAAACTTTAAATTGGAAAAACAACCTTGTAAAATGCCAATAAGCTCACCAACTGAAGTTCACAGAAATGAACTAAAAGATTTCCAATGAAGCTCACCAACTGAAGTTCACAGAATTGAACTAAAGATCTCCAATGAGCTCACCAACTGAGGTTTGCAGAATTGAACTGAAGACCGCCAACTGAGCTGTTCAACTGAAGGTTGTCAACTAAGCTCATCTAGCAATAACTTCTGACTATGTGCACCAAATCAACCTACACTTAATACTGGAATAAAATGACATCACCAATGGTCTTCTTCATCTACACTCAACATTCAATAGGCTTCATTATTACAGAATGACCAACAGTCATATTCAAATTACCTCTCTACAAATAAGAGAAGCTATTGTACTTCAAAGTAAGTGTGCAAGTGTATTAAAAAACTATGCGTAAAAACTTGCGTGTAATTGTAATAGAAAAAATTTGTATATCATAAGGCTAAATCTAGTATCTCAAACAGATACACACACGTCAAAGAGCATTGGAACTAGCCAGATAGAATATAGCTCATCTATCATTTATTTCGAACAAATAAGTTCTTGTAAAAGCTCATGCCTTGATCATCAATTTATCAACACCCGCTTAGCACGAGAAACAAAATCAGTTGATAACCTTTTTAGGAATCACCCGCTTGAAGATCGAAAGAAATCTAAAACCTTGAAAAGATTTCAAAAGCACCTAACTCTTCATCTAAGTGTAAGCCGTCACTAAAGGACTTGCCACCATAATAACTACTTGTCAGAGACTGCAAGTATGAGAGATCAACCCAATTGAGGTTACCGTGTCGAGTAAGTGATGCGCGGTCATTTCACGATCAGAATAAATTTCAAGAGAGACTTATCTTTATGCCCACTGTGTAGTCGATCCCACGAGCAACTACAAACTCTATCTTCCAATGTCACCAATTCCAAAGTTTTGAGGGTTGTTGTGGTCTCCGTACTTTGTATGTAAATACTGTAGAGTAAAATAGTAAAAGAAAAGAAAAGAAAATATTAATAGTAAAGTATTCCAGATTTGAACATTGATTTTAAACTTAACAACCATATGACTGATCATGGGCACGCTGATTACTTATGTGAATCTAATTATCTGGTTAAAGGCACCAGATCCTTCTCTGCGTGCCCAATCTATCATATCAGTATAAACTAGAGGTGATCTCTCGTCTTCTAGCCCCTAACCTGTTGCTCAACCCCGATCTCTCTGTTTATTGTAAACAACAAGGCAACTTTATACCCTAGATAGACCAAGATTTACTGCGACACTAATCTCTCAAGTTGTCCACAGTACCCGTGATGGACCCCATCCTTTTATGACCAACACACAACTATGATTCATTGACCATTTATAGAGGTAGTGAACATAATTCTAATTAATGACTGATCAATCACAATTAACTAGCTCAGCTCACTTTAATGCGATAAAAAAATTACACGACGGAACTAAATTCACACAGTGTTATGCCCATTCCGGCCTCACAGTTCGTACATGTTCATTAAGTTCTCATCTTTGTTCAATTCGGAATAACGAGTCTAGCTGCTCATGCTAGACTTAGAACAATAATAAAAATAAGTAAAAGAAGACATAAATGAATCAAAAACATACTTAGATTAATAGCAAAAATGATCCAACACCAATGTTGAATTTAAGAACATAAACTGGATCCTAACAGCCTGTGGGCATAAGGCTCGAGATTGTTCAATGGAAAATAAAAATGCAAAAAATTAAGTAAAATTGTATCTCAAAGCATATATATTGTGTGCAGAAATTCGTGTTTGGCCTCTGCCATGAAACTAGATTATATAGGAGTACAAAATAGAAGTTAACTCATCCCACAAGTCGAGGGATCTTCAGCCCAATTCACAGATCAATGTGCCTAAGACTTTTCATATCTGACAGATTCTTCTCTTATTTAGAAGATCTGATTTGCATAATCTGTACTCGCCATGCCCTAGATCGCCGAGATTCAACTTCCCTTAGATAGCCGATCCGTCTCATAGAATCCAAGAGATGCGGTCAGACTTTCCATGTATAGCTCTTTCATTCTTTCGGCATCTATGGTGCACTGTTTTTGCTTCAGCTGGTATTGTTGACCTTGTGCCTAGTCTCCTCCTCCTCCTCTTCTTCTTCTTCTTCTTCTTCTTCTTCTTCTTCTTCTTCTTCTTCTTCTTCTTCTTCTTCTTCTTCTTCTGTAATCACCCTGGGATTAGTGTGGGCATGATCATGAACTTCTCCTTCAGCAATGTTGGAATGGTGGGCATTTCTGCCAGGCTCAAGAGAGAGTTTTCTGTTGAGAAGTCGTTGCCCATATTGGTATCATTTGGCATCCAAATGCCCCCTAGAGGTTATTTTTCTGCCTCCTGCCCCTAGAGATGTCCACGGTTCCGGTTACAAACTGCCGGTTAGGCGGTTCCGGACGGCACAAACCAGAACCAGACCGTCCCTCCCCGACCGCCAGTTACGGTTTGTAACCATAACCGCCGGTTTTTCCCGGTTAACCGCCGGTTTTCATTTTTTTTATCGAACAGACGAACTATTAAACGTTATTACATTATAATTTGATTTTACAAGTTTAACTAAATCAACTAAATTATAAATTTACAAGTTAAAAACTAAAAAGTATGACAAAACACAAGTTTATTTAAATTTTGATATTATTATATGATGACTTTATAATTTATATCTTACAACTTATAACATACAAACAACTTACAAGAATATTAAGAATACAAGTTAATTTGATAAGTAATACGATATTATAAAATTACAAATTGTAAATCAAACTATGAAATTACAAATTAACAAATTACAATTTAACATTAAATTACAATTTATTATCATGATTTTAATATATTTATTATAAAATATAAATTAATTATAACATAAATAATCATAGTCAATATTTATTAACAAAAATGAATTATAAAATTTAATTTAAAATAACCAACCATAATAATGAATTATTAATAAAAATTAAAATCTAAATACTAAAAAAATAATTAAAAATACTAATTGGGTGGTTTGAATCCTAATAAACAATCATTAAATTAAATTAAATCACAAAAAAGTAAGATAAAAGAAAACACCCGTCTCATTGGATTACTTTTTTATTTCTTTGAAAATAATTTGTCAAATGTTACATGTGTCAATGGAAGGTAAATAGTTTTTTCCTAAACGACAATTGAATTTATTATTACCAAAACTAAACACGATAAATTAATTATAAGAGTTAGTAAATATTTATGCAGTCACTCGAGACATGTAATCGATTATTTGCATATATATATATATTAAAATTTAGTATTACCAAAATTATTAATTTTTACTACTGAGATACAAAATAAATGAAAGATAGGATAATCAATCATACATGAAAGTCAAATATATCATTACAATACATGAATGGAGCAAAGGATTTAAAAAAAAAAACCCTCCAAACCGGCGGTTAAACCGCCAAACCGCCGGTTTCTAACCGGCGGTTTGTGAACTTCGGGGAGGTTAAACCGGAACCGCACCGGCGAAATCCGGTTGACAGTTATGGTTTGTAAACCGTAACCGTCCCGACGGTTTTCAAACCGTCGGAAACCGGCAAACCGGCGGTTTGTAACCGCCGGTCCGGTTCCGTTTGGGCGTCTCTACCTGCCCCCCTTTTGCCCAAACTGGCTCTTTCCGACTTAAAAAAGAGAAAAATAAATGACAAAAGAATGAGGATAAAGACATAAAAACACGAGAGAAATTGGACTTGTCACACCCACCCACTTTAGACATACTTATCCTCAAGTATGGAGGTACATTATGCCTAAAAGAAAAAATAGAAAAGAGGAGGAAACGACAGACTCAAAGACAAAGACACGACAGATCAAGCATGCAAAACAAAATTCCTTGCGGGCACAAAGAACTAGGTTATTGATCACAACCAATATAATATAGATAAGTAAAAAAATAACGTAATGCCCACTGCAAATCAAAATGACTAAGTGATGGTTTTCTTCATATTTTCCTCACTCAAGTGTTTGGCTAAGTGTTTACACTCAAGGAAAATATATTTGAATCGAGGGTCACTATAGGCTTGCAACTGCTCTTGTTCCTCTGCCACCATTTAGAATGATGGGCATGCTTATGCTAAGGACTTACAAGGTTGTAATGGGGCTAAAGGTTGAAGATAGGAAGTATTTGGATATGGGCTCAGATTTTAGTTGGATTTTCCCTTTAGGAAGTTTTGATGAATCTTACTGGCCTTTGCCACCGTGCTCATTTAATACAACACTTGCCCCAAATTTTCCTTTTTATGGGCATTCTTTACTTTATTTACTAGGGGTTTCTTTATATATTTTTTCTTTTTAATTTCGACCCCTTTTTCTCTTTTTTTTTTTCTTTGGTATTTTATGCCATGTAACACACCAGATATATCCTCCCCTGGTGCCCATGGTCTTTTTGTGAGTTTTCAAGAAAGAAAATGACCAGGGCATGATTCATTTTGGCTAAAAAATGGGCTACAAAGATGATATCAGGGCGGTTTTATTTGGCTTTATGGGCTCAGAAAGAAAATTGCCTAAGCATTTGGTAGCGTACCCAAAATTCACTGTGACCTCGGAATAGAGCAGAAGCAAGTTCTAGTTTACCTAAATTCAAAAATGCAGAAATCACACAGAAAGAATAATCACATGCATTGTGAATTTAGGCTCAATTCCTCACAAGGTGCTTAGTTCATTAATCATATAAGCAGTAGAATAGGCATGCTGAAATAAAATTACAGTAAAACATGCTACCTTATAGTTATAGGACCCATAGACTCCATGCTTGCAAGTTCAATTATTTACACATGCTTGACACTAAAAAAAAAGCAAAAAAGCATAGTAATCCCCACCCACACACTTTGCCACTACTACAAAAATAGATTAAGACAACAAAAAAAAGACAACAGTTTTTATTAACAACCGTTGTATGTTATAAAATTACAACGATTTAAAAAAAAATCATTGACTATGAGCGCATTTTAAAAAAAATTACAACGGTTTTAGGAATAACCATTGTCCTTATACACACAAAATCAACGATTTTCATAAAACCGTTGTCTATGAAAGCATTTTTTGTTTACAATGCTTGTTAGAAAACCGTTGCTTTTTAGTGTTTTTTAATCACAATGGTCTGATTATGAATCTGTTGTAATTTTAGAACAAAACACTTAAAAAAGACCTATTTTGAAAACATCCCAAATTCAACCCAAGTCGATCTCCTGCCCGCAGATTGATATCCTTCTACCCGCTCCTCCGATGGTTTACTGGCCCGTAATCGGCTTTAGAAATCCACAAACCCCCCACGGTAACGGACTAGGCTCAAGATAGAGGTGCTCGGTTCGAATTGGGCATTCAGTTCGCGGCGGCTAGGGTTAGCATTTATGTGATCCCCCGTCATAAACACTGCTGCTGCAAGGGATATTATATTACGACATTCATTTCACGGTGAGGGAGATTCTATCACGGTGGCTAGGGCTTTTAATCACCTCTAGCCCTTTGTTATAATCAATGGAAGGTGAGCCTATCTGCTCTCATCACATCTCTCTCCCTTTCTCGACGTTCTTTCTCAACATTTTTTCTATTATTGGCATTTTCATACTCCTTTCATCTCTAGTTTGCAGTGGATCAGATGCCATATCAGTAGGCGAATCTATGTTTTCGAACCAGACCATAATCTCCAAAGAGTGGAAGTTTGAGCTGGGCTTCTTTGTTGAGGTATGAAGTTCTTTCCTTTTAGAATTTATTTTCATCAAAATTTACCTTTGGTCGTAGTTGGTGCCTTAGTTTAATTGGAGTTGCTTATGTTCCATCAGTTGATTTTTTTTTTCAATTAGCCCTAGTATTTCAGACAAAGCTAGTAAAATTAGTATAATTAAAGTTTGTTCTCAATAATAGGATTCTGGAGGAATATGAAAGTGATAAGATTAAAGTTAGAGCAAAACCATGTGTTATTTTTAGGAATTGCCTTGATAAATTTGACACTGGGCGGCTGGGCCACAGGCACAAAAATAATTACCAGTTATTCCTACTAGGGCTCGCGTTTCTCTATAACAACCTGCAACTTTGTGAAGACAGTCAAGTCTGGTTCTTGTTAACTTTCTCAGTCAACTAGTTTTCGACATTCTATATCTCGTGTTAGTCAATGATCTTACCCCACCAAAGAATTGCTTTAGTAATAGTAATCAGTTGAAGCCATGTTGTTATGTGATTTACATCTGATACTTCTTGATTATTATTTGTTTTTCTCTCTGTATTTTTGTTAGTAGAAATTCTAGCAATATCGTTTTTTTAGATCATCATTTTTCCAGATTTGCTACAAATCACAACTGATACTTCTTAATTGTTATTTTAGATTTATGATGATATATTTTTTTTAAGCTCTGGCATTTTGGCTTTTGTTTTCAAAGTTGTTTGGGAAATATGGCCATAAAACAACTTGTTTATAAGAGAACTGGTCGAATACATTGACCTATTTTTCTGGTGGAAGTTCTGAAAATGGGGCTCATTGATTTCATCTTATTCATCTTTGGGAAGGCTGTCTTGCTAGATAATATAACCTGATAATGATATTACTCCAGTCTCCATACAGAAAATCGAAAATTGTCGGCACTAGAAAGTGTCGAGTTGTCCTGAGAAAATGAGGTAGAACTATTTATTGAAAAAAACTTATGTCCCAAGGTGAAATTCTAATGTCATTCTTTGAAAAAATAAATATGAACAGTCTATCGCATGAAGCGGCCTGATACAGAAGTACAAAAGAGTTCCATTTGAGATTGTTTATGCAAAACAATTTCAAGTGTTTTTTTCTTCAAGACATATGTCATGGTTATTCATAAAAGTTAGCATCTATGGTTTTCCAGAGTAGCTAATTTACGTGTAATATTGTTTACCAGGTCTCTTTGATGCTCTCAAGAATGGGTCTAAGATTTGCAGATGTCGTTTGGATAGTATGACTATCAACAGGGAAAAAGTTGCATGCTAATTGCTGGGGATGTCTATATATAGGCTTGCTGCTATTGACCAGCTGTTTATTTTAAGTGAACAAGTAGTTTTCTTGGAATCTGTACTGAGGTACTACTTCATACACTTCTTTCTTTCTTTCCTATTTCTTCACAGTTTTTTCCTTCTCTATCTATAGATTTCCTACATAATATTATGTGATATTTTCAATACTAAAAATAGGGGCTCTTTATAGTTTTTTAAAATCAATTTAGCAAGTCATGGTCACATTTAAGAATTAATAGTGATGATTCAAATTGTTTAATTACTACATAAAATTTAATCTAGTTATTTAGAGGTGCCCAAATGAAATTGGACAGACAGTTTGTAACCGTCGGTTTGTCGATTTTAGACGGTTTGTCAATCGTACTGACAGTTATGGTTTGTAACCGTAACCGTCAACTGAAAATACCCGGGGCGGTTTCGATTTGAAGACGGTGGCGTTCACAAACTGCTGGTTAGAAACCGACAGGTAGCCGGTTAAATCGGTGGTTTGTGTATTTTTTTTTATTATTTTTTAACAGTCAAGATCACGATCCACATGATCTTGATCAATGGTTGGAAATCAATGGAGATGGATCGATGAGGTGAACCGGCGGTTTGGAAGCACAAACCACCAGGTTTGGGTATAAACTGGTGGTTTGTGCTTCTAAATCGCCGGTTCGGGCATTTTTTTCAAAAAAATTCAAATTCAAATTTTAAATTTCCCCCTCACTCCCCAATTTTCACCTATAAATACCCCATCTCCTCTCTCATTTTCACTCACACCAAACTCTCAATCTCTCTCTCTCTATTCTCCATTTCTCTTATTCTATATCAATATATCATTCTTAATTTCTTATTTCTTACTCTCTCAACTTCAAGTCTCAACTCTCATTCTCTCAACCCATCTCTCTCATTCTCAAGTCTCAATTCTCAAGATCTCTCTCAATTTTCAATATTTTCATACTCTTATCATCCATTAAGATAGTTCTGAGCCGATAAGGGCAAAGGCAAACCGATTGTTGATAGTTCTGAGAATCCATGTCATCATCATCGTACTAATTCTAGAGTACATATTTCTGATAGTTGTGATATGACATGGCTTGGCAACAACAGCCACATCAAGAATATGATTATGCAGGCGGAACCATTGGTGCTTTTTACAATGATCCAAGATCACAAGTCGAAATTAATAAAGAAGTTTCCAGATGGATTCAATTTGAAGAACTATAATCTCAAGAATCTCGTACTGTTGGTGCTGACAATTTCCAGATCGAGGAGCCAGAGGAGGAGGTTCTCCAAGATTTATCGAGAGGCTCGATGCTGAAATCCGCTCTCTTCACTATTCATTTCAGAAAGGTGCTAAGGAAGGATGGACAAGGAGTTTTTGATTTATATTGCAACTATTGTCCTAAGCAATACAAATTTCGCATCGAAAGATTCTACGGGACGTACTGAGCACACATTACTAACCACCATCAAGTCAAACTTGGTCGTGCTCAGGCTCAATCGCAACTCAACTTCCAACCGGTAAACATTGTTAACGTTGAAAGCTTAGGTGGAGGTACGCAATACTCATCTCAACTCTTTAGGTTTGATCCTTTTGTTGCTAGGGAACAAATGTGTTATTTTATTTGTGAAGAATCTTTAGCACTTCAATTTGTTGATAGCATGAATTTTGAACGTCATATGCAAGTTGCTTATAATCTTGCTGCTAGAAGAATACCTAGAATGACCATGACTAGGACTCTAGAAAAATTTCATATAAGATATAAGTCCAAATTAAAAAGTATTGTTAGCAAGATTACTTTTAGGGTTGCTATTTGTTCGGTCTGATCAACATATACTTCGTCATTAAATTGCTGTCACTTTGCATTAGATTGATTATTTATGGACTTTAAATAAACGCTTAATTGCTTTTCATAGATTTAATTGCTAACATACTACTACTAATATTGCTAAAGCTATCATAAAAATTCGCAATCAATTTAAAATGCTAGATAAAATTTTTTCCATTGGTTTTGATAATGCGAGTGCGAATACAACTAGTATTAGAGAATTAATTCAAGCATGTACTCCAATCTTGAATGGTAAATATTTTCATACTAGATGTATTGCTCATATTTTAAATTTATGTTTTCAAGATGGACTTAGATGTTGGGGTTTTTTCGAATTAAACCACCGCAGGATCTATTTGGTTGTTCGTTAATCCGTGTTCATACAAATCATAATTTTATGTAACATGCATGTTTATCACAGTCTAATTAAATAGCATGTAAAACAGATTCGATTTTAATAAAGCGGAAGACATAGAAAATGAATCTACTTACAAATCGACAGACGGTTTGAGGACAAGATTAAAGATCTAATCTTATTGTTTAATGAACAATGATAATGGCGCCACTTATGTCACACACGACCACTGCACAATTCCACTCCAAGATCTTCTGTTGTATTCCCGGACTGTATCTAGATTCAGAGTGAGCTGAAATCTACTAGATAGAATTGTGAAATCTGTGGATAACTTTGAGAGACAAAGAGGGGCTGATTTCTTATGATAATATCTCTATAAATTTCGTGCCCCCCTCCCCTTATATATAGGGAGGGGCGAAATTTCATGTTCCAGCCCTATTGGGCTGGGCCTCTATCTCAAGTTCTATATCCAGTCCACTTTCAGTCATATTGGAATACAACAGGGATCTAGAAGAATATTAAATTGGCCCACTAATTTATTTAATATCTAATATCCAATAAAATTAGGATATAATTAAATAAATTAAGTTTTACTTTTATTCTACTAAAGAATAAAACCGACCTACCAATTTAATACATATTTGCGAATATGCTTTCTCCTTCAGTCCAGCCATTCCCCGTGTTTAAGATATAATGTTCATTAATTAATTATGTCAGGCTCTGACAGCTATAATTAATTAACATCTAAAACCTTGAGTAGTACCACACAAGCTTTATCATGTAAGGAATAAATTCCACCTGCAGGGTTTCAACATGACCTTGTGTTTCCTCAAGAGAACATCATCAACCTGGCGCACCAGGACACGGTGCTCATGCATACTGCTTGAGACATCATGTATACATTATTATTACCCAAGATATCGAATTCGATCTACGAAAAGATCTTACACATTGATAAATCAAAGTAATAAACAACGCACACATATGCTCACCAATATCACATGAGTTCAGAACCCGAACTCTGTGGATCTTTATTCTCTCAGTAACTGGGTTAGAGACAGAGAATAGTATCCTATCATGATCCTCGTCAATACACAAACGAGTGTACTAGAATAATCAGTTAGTCAAGATAAACTAACTTATCAGATTATTCTATGGTGTACCGATGGTGTGTTCAGGACCATCTAAGCCGTGAGCTCTTTAATACAATACAAGGTTCTAATGATATGATCTTACTGTGTGACTCTCCACACCATATCATTTACAATGTAAGTATATGGAACATTGCATAGAACTATTATAGAACATAATCTAAATGCAAACAGTGACTGCTATAACTTTCATTTCATATCATCATATCATCAGAAAAGTATACAAAGACAAGTCTTCTAGTATACAAAACCAACAATCTCCCACTTATACTTGAAGCATGTCTTTCAAGCATAAAAACTAACAGGCTAACTCTCCAATCAAAACTATCGACTCAAACTGCGCCCCTAGTCTGCATTTCACTCCCATTTTCTCCACGTGACCATCAAAGGTCTTAGCCAACAGGCTCTTCGTGAATGGATCAGCCAGGTTGTCCTCCGATGCAATCTTGACCACCGCCACGTCTCCTCTCTTAATGATTTCTCGTATAAGATGGTACTTTCTCTCTATTTGTTTACTTGCATTGTGAGCTCTGGGTTCCTTCGAGTTTGCCACTGCACCAGAATTATCACAGTATATCGTGATAGTCTTAGGCAAACCAGGAACCACGTCCAAGCCCAATAGGAACCTGTGGAGCCAGACAGCCTCTTTTGCAGTCTCAGAGACAGCTACATATTCAGCTTTCATGGTGGAATCCGCAATGCATTTCTGCTTAATGCTCCTCCATGCAATGGCTCCACCTCCTAATGTAAACACATAGTCCGAGGTAGACTTACTCTAATCTTTGTCAGTTTGAAAATCTGAGTCCGTATAACCCAAAGGTACTAGACTATCAGAGCGGAAAACCAACATGTAGTCTCGAGTCCTTTTAAGGTACTTGAGAATGTTTTTGACCGCAGTCCAGTGACCTTGTCCAGGGTTAGACTGATATCTGCTTACCATGCCTACGACATAGCATATATCAGGCCTAGTGAATAGCATAACATACATCAAACTTCCCACAGCCGAAGCATATGGTACTTTCTTCATTTCCTCTATCTCAGACTGTGTTTGGAGACACATTTCCTTGGATAGATGAATTCCATGCCTGTAAGGTATAAAACCTTTCTTGGAATCTTGCATGCTAAACCTAGCTAGCACTGTATCGATATAAGTCATTTGGGACAGACATAACATCCTTTTCTGGCGATCTCGAATGATCTTGATGCCAAGGACATGTCCGGCTTCATCCAGATCCTTCATATCGAACTACTTGGACAACCACACCCTAATGTTAGATAACTCCTTCTTACTGTTTCCAATAAGCAAGATGTCATCAATATAAAGTACGAGGAATGACACCACGTTTCTATCACATTTTTTGTACACACAGCTCTCATCCGGACTTTGTACGAATCCATATGACTGGATAACCTCTTTAAATCGGATGTTCCAAGATCTTGATGCCTACTTAAGTTCATAAATAGATCTCTTAAGCTTGCACACCAAGTGCTCTTGGCCTTTAGCAATAAATTCCTCTGGTTGTCTCATGTGAATGTTTTCTTCAAGACTTCCATTTAGGAAAGCTGTCTTGACATCCATCTGCTAGATCTCATAATCTAAATGAGTGGCAATTGACAAGAGAATCCGGATTGACTTAAGCATGGCTACTGGCGAAAAGGTTTTCTCATAATCGATCCCTTCTTTCTGAGTTTACCCTTTCGCCACCAATCTAGCTTTGAAGGTTTCAACCTTCCCGTTAGCTCCTCTCTTGCGCTTGTAGATGCACTTACACCTAATGGGTTTAATCCCATCTTGTGGTTCTTCGAGCTCCTAGACTTGATTGTGATCCATAGATCCAATCTCAGATTCCATTGCAGTTTTCCAAGAATTTGTATCTTTATCTCGAATTGCCTCGTCATAGGTCCTGGGATCCAATTCATTTAGTCTCTCTGGGAAATCTGAAGCCTTTCCCAGACCAATGAATCTATCAGGTTGGCGTACACCCCTCTCACTGAGACGAGGCAGTTTCTGTACTTCCGTGACACATTGTGCAGTGTTTGGTGGTTCATCTTCTTGTACAACTGGTGTAGGATTCGATCCTCCCCTTAACTCCTCAAGGATGATTTGAATCCTTGGTTTGTGGTTTATCACATAGTCTTCCTCTAAGAATTGAGCATTGGTGCTAATAATGATCTTCTGATCCTTGGGACTATAAAACAAACCACCTTTTATTTCTCTAGGATATCCAACGAATAGCCTTACATCAGTACGAGGAGCCAGCTTATCAGCTTCCTTATCCAACACATGTGCAGGGCTACCCTAAATTCGAATATGGTTCAAACTGGGCTTTCGTCCAGTCCATAATTCTGTGGGCGTAGAAGGAACTGATTTTGACGGAACCAAGTTAAGAATTGTAACGCCCCGATCCTGGAAGAGTAGTGACAAGGGACCGACGCGCTACTGGGGAAGGGGGAAGGGGTTTTGGCATAAACATAATCATAGAAATAGGGTTAGTGCCCGAAACACTTGGGCAGCATAACCTTTATAACTGGAATTTAACCACGCTCTAAGGCGTCTTAGAAGGAACTTGAATCACTGATCAATTATCAAAGGGAACTTATCCCGCCAATTAATTGTAAGGACATATCTCAATAACAAACACAAATCATATTATGATTCAAACAACTGAAAATAAATTATATCAGAGTAACGGAACAAGCGTAGAGCATCTTTATTAAACTTAAGCAAAATATTTCCAAGTACTTCTTTGTTTAGAGTATCTAAGATCTCTAAACAACGCAAAAAGAGCAAGCATATATCAACAAAAACACAGCCCTTGCCCCAGGTCCATCATCTTTCAGCCTGTCTCTCAACCTGAAAATATTTAGAAAAGATTTGGGCTGAGTACTAGTGTACCCAGTGGGCAAATTTGATAAACAGTTCATAATCATTTTATAAATATGAATATTGTATCCACACAAGTATAACAATGGAAAGGTTTCAAAACTAAAATGTATTCCATGTATACAAAGCTTCTTTTAACCTTACACACTCTGTCTCAGCTGTCCCTTCCTACAGTGTCTTAACTTATATACACGTCCTCCAGCCCAGCTGTCTAATAAAGGATAGTGTATACGGTCCCAAAGCTTAAAGGATCCGAACTCGAGTCTAGTTAAGCACTCAATATTTTCGTAGGATACTGGCGAACGCGAACAGTGAGATAAAACATTTTGATACAAATATTCATGCTTCATAGTTGATAAATAGTTGAGCTTATTAGCTGAACATAGTTTAAGAAAAATATAACCCACCTGGAAATCAGATCTGGAACAGCTAGATCTAGATTCAGATTCTGGTCTCAACTAGAAGTCTCCTTCTGAGCCTACAAGATTATCCGACAACTTAGTTTTGATGAAAGACTACCATTAGGTCAAAATCTAACCTTTCTTAGCTATGAAGTAAATATTATAATATCTACAATCTTAATACGCAACACCCAGGTCATCAAAATATTTTGACTCTTAAGGGCACTTTACTCAGGGCATTTTTATAAAGAAAAACCCTTTAGGGAGTTTTGGCATACGGGGTGGTCAAACCCGTATCTTAAAATTAATTCGGTACAAATAAATTCATACCGCAAGATCTGCCCATTGGAAAAATATGAAACTTTAAATAAAAATACTATATTTTAAGACGGAACAACTTTTGAGATTAAAAATACGATAGGGCTATCCATGAAGGATAGATCTGAAAAACACCACAATTTAATATTCGGATACCCAAAATATACTCGAAATTAAAAAGTGACAACATGGAAAATGTATATAAATATACATAGAACATAAAACCCTAAAGACACGTTTTGATTCAGCGACCCGAAAGAGTCACCGATTTGAGAGGTGGTGTCGACTTTTGGCGGCGGTCACGACGGTTTTCCATCGTGATCATCCATCGTGTCATCATTTCAATCACGTATTCGTGATCTACGCGTTGACACCTTCAAAATGACTATTTCAGAATTGAAATAGGAAACTAGAGACGTACCTTCTCTAGAAGTTGCTCGGCGTTTCGATTTTGAAAATGAATGAAAATGAAACCTTAACCTCCTATTTATAGAGGAAAAATAAATAGGATAATAACGAATAAAAGAAAGAGGATAATGATGGAATAGGATAATGATGGAAAAAGAATAGGATAATTACGAATAGGATAATCTTTCGAAAAATAAATTGGATAATGACGGATGTGCCATTTTTATTTAAAGTTGTGCCCAGACTTCATTTGAACTCGAAATTGAAAAATTCAAAGTTTGGCACGATCCTTGAAACGTTTTCTATCAACCCGAGAAAAATATCAGAACATATTTTTAAAGCAATTTTCGACCAAAATAAATTTTAACAGATTTCCCTGGCTGCTATTTTCCTTTATTTGAGTCATTTAAGGACCCAACTTATTTTCTAACTTACCAGAGGGTAACATAAGTTGAATAAAACCTTCTAAAATATTTCGGGGTATTACAAGAATATAGGCTGCTGTTTCCAGGGCATATCCCCAGAACGAAATGGACAACTCAGAATAACTTATCATCGATATGACCATCTCTAACAGTGTACGATTCCTTCTTTCCGCCACACCATTCTGTTGTGGTGTTCCCGGCGCAGTCAACTGGGAGGTAATCCCATTCTCTGCCATGTAATCCCTAAATTCACTCGAGAGGTACTCGCCACCACAATCAGAACGTAGTGACTTGATACTTCTGCCTATTTGTTTCTCCGCTTCAGCCTTAAACACTTTGAATTTCTCAAAGCATTCAGACTTGCGACGTAATAGGTAGATATAACCGTATCTAGAGTAATCATCAATGAGAGTGATGAAATACTCGAACCTTCCTCGAGCTTGAACTGACATAGGGCCGTACAGGTCAGAGTGAATCAAATCTAATATCCCTTCGGATCTATTTTCTTTAGACTGGAAAGGACGCTTGGTCATTTTACCTTCCAAATAGGATTCACACAAAGGAAATGATTCCAGTACCAAAGAAGACAATGGTCCATCATTTACAAGCCTTTGTATCTTGTTAAGGTTAATATGGCCTAGCCTTAGATGCCAAAGATAGGTTTGATTCAATTCTGAAGGTTCTTTTCTCTTGTTAGGGTTTATGATCGATGTATTCAACAGTTGTCTTTGTGTAGTGTTTTCAGTTGGTTTAAGAAAGTATAAGTGTCCATCCAATGTGCCAGAACAGATAAAATGTTTACCACTAAAGATAACTACTTTGTTATCAAAAGAAACAGAATATCCATCCATATTCAATTTAGAAACTGAAATTAAGTTTCGCCTAAAACCAGGCACATAAAGACAATCTTTCAAAACCAAAGTTCTATTACTACTGAAAGGTAAAACAACGTCTCCCACTGTAATAGCCGCCACTCTTGTAGCATTGCCCATGTAGACGGTGATCTCGTTCTCACTCAACTATCTTTTTACCAGGAACCCCTGTAAAGACATGCAAACATGATCAGTGTCTCCAGTATCTACTATCCATGACTGGGTAGAACAAGTTGCTAAACATGTTTCTACAACCAGAGTATGAGATGTACCTCTCTTCTTCTTCTTGTTAGGACATGCCGCCTTCCAGTGACCTGGTTGGCCGCACTTGAAGCACTTAGTCTTCGACTTGAATTCCTCGGGAGGAATCTTCGCCTTTGGCTTCTTTGCCTTAGGCGCCTCATCTGTAGCCTTCTTAGGTGCATTTCTCTTCTTTCTTTTTCCACCAGAAGAAGACGCTCCTTTTTCAACTATGTGGGCCTCAGGACTGCTCTTTTGGAGCAATTCAGCCACCTGAAGGTCTATGAGCAGTTCAGTCAGGCTGACATCCCTTTTAATCATGTTAAAATTCAGCCTGAACTGCTCAAACTTTAAGGACAAGCTATGAAGAACAATGTCGATTTGAGAATCGCCATCTAGCTCTCTACCCAAGGTCTCAATCTCAGATAAATACTCCATCATCGTGAGAACGTGATCCCTAATAGGTGTGGAGTCAGACATTCTCGCATTCATTAGTTTCTTCATTGCCAAATGGCGTGCCGATCGGTTCTGATGACCGAATAGCTGCCTAAGGTTGTACATGATATCATAAGCGGTTTTCATAGGCTCATGCTGATGTTGCAACACACTTGACATAGATGCCAAGATGTAACAGCACGATACCTCATTAGACCTAACCCACTTATCATATGCAATCTTTTGGGCTTCGTCAGAACCCTCATCTAGCGTCTGAGGACAAACCTCTTCAAGTACAAACTTGTGTCCCTCAGCAACAAGTACCAAGTTAAGGTTACGAATCTAGTCATTATAGTTTTCACCGATAAGTTTGTTTTCTTTGAGGATTGAGGACAGATTGGAGAGTGACATTGATGATATGAAATAATTGAAATTAAAACATGCAGTACAGTCACAAAACACGTTTAGGATAAACAGTATATAATCGAAAACCTCATAAAATTATATACATTTCCACCGACACTTTAAAAATGATTTCTATAAGCCACGATCGTGTGGACGTTTATAAATCTCATTTTTAATTAGGTTAAACCTTTAATTTGCCTCCAGTTGAGTTTCCTTATAACAAGAAAATTAATAGTCGGATAATAAACACGGTCATGTAATCGTCTAACTGATAAGCCACGATCGTGTGGACGTTTATCAATAAATTACATCTAAGTGTGCATACCATTATCTTCGCACCAAGAGTACTATTCGAATTTAACCGCTCCAGATGGAGGAATCAGTTAGTTCTAATAGTGTTCTACAACTATCCATTTAGGAGATTTAATTTCTAGAGAAATCTGTGATATGACACATCTGATATGGAGGAAGACCGATGTCAACGCGCATGCCCATCACTTCTCAATTAAACCAGATATTAATGGAAACCGTATGAGATTTCTACATACTTTGGTATGAATCTCTCCCACTTTGTTATTTATGTTTGAGGTTTCATTTTATCCCATTATCGAACATGCAAACATCACATAAAATGATAAACATCCATTGCATGCTTCAACATAATAAGCAATAATAATAATAATCCAACTATCATGGCTTATATCTCATGTTGATTGATGAGATAAAACTGGAAAGTCAGCTCCGGAACAGGCTTGTGGCCGCCGTCCCTTCACCGCGCCTCGCCGAAAACCCTAGCTCCATTTAAGGTTTCGGGACGTGAACCGGTGAACCTTGATGCTGAACTACTTTCCTTCTTTGAGTTGATCTCCTATCTTTATTCAATACAGACTATCTATTCCAAAAGAAAAAAATCTAATATTGCTAGAATAAAAATTACAACTCAAAACTCGGCCTAACAGTTTTATATCTATTACGTTAAAACAACGTAAAATAAAATTTAGACCTAATCCATGGGTTTTCTCATGGATAAAAATCACGTAGCCAAACCGGCATACGACCAACATTCATTCAACATAAACATACATCACATAAAATAAAAGAGCCATGATAGTTGGTAAACCTGCAAACAAATACAGTCTACAAATCCAACAATCATTTATTAAATGATCCACATAAAATAACATATGATATCTATGCATGAATATTAAATAATAATCAAATTTAACAATTAATTAAATTAATTAATTCGATATTATTCACGAGATAAAAATTAGAAATTAAAATAATTATCCACCAATTTTTAAACTTATTATTTTCGAAAATATCTCTTAAAATAAATCTGAAAATTATTTATAATTATCTACCATATTTATTTAATATTTTCAAGCCACCCTAATTTTAATAATAATTGGATATATTGATATAAATAAAAAATCTAATCCAAATATTATCCATAAGAATTTAAATCTTTAAGGATAAGGTTTGAAGATTTGATCCTCTTCAAAATCTTCCAAATCCTATCCAAAATCAAATTCTTATCATAATTAGATTTTGATATTTATTTGTATATATCCAAAAACCACCTTATCCAATATTTAATCCCATAGATTTCGAAATTATCCAAATAATAAATTGGAGATTTGATCCACTTCAAATTCTTCCAAATTTAAAATTCTATTTTCAAATCTATCTAGATTAAAATTAGGTAAATTAAGATATACATCAAAAGGTATCACCTGAGAACTTCGCAACTTTTCTTTCTCTCTCCTCTTGGAAAATGCTCTGACTTCTCTCTAGACTTTTCCAAGTGTTCTTGATATGTTCTTGCCGATTTCGCATTTTTAGTACATGATTTGCATGTTTTTTGGCTTAATTTTGTGTTTAATCTTATGTCTTCTTGTATGGCATGAATTTTCTTTTGAAAATTTGATGTTTTAGTCTTGTGTTCGTCATTTTACTTCATTATTCATCTTGTGTTCTTCGTGTTCTTTCTTTTCCTTTAATTTTAATTTGTTCTAAAAATCTTGTTTTTGTCCCTTTGGTGGTCATTTGTGTTTTCCCGCCTCTATGGCAGATCCTCATCGAAAATCTGCTGCTGATAATCAGTCTCACTCAATCTCAAGTGATGAGAATGAGAAGTATAATGTCAAAAATTCTTCCAAAAAGACGCCAAGTATAAGATCTTCCAATAATTCGCATTTGAGTGGTCTTAGGCGCCCCCCTTTGGCTTCTGTTGGTAATAGAGAGCTGCGGGATTTATCTAAGTTTGCTAAAGATACATCCAAGATGGATCTGATGAAAGATAAGAAGAGGGGAAAAAGGAAAAATAAAAAAGATGGTTATTTAGCTGATATGGGTTCGTCTCAGATTGATAATGAAGGAGATAAGGAATTTAGTTCGGATTTTGCTTCTGATAGTGATGTTTTTGAGCAGAATAATATTTGCTATGATGCAAAACCGTTGCAAGTTGTTGAAGCCGGGGCTATGGTTGAAAAATCATTTTTTGAGATGGAAGATCGATCTGCTGTTTTGGATCAGGATCTTCAGTCGAATTTATGTGTTGATGGAGAAGTTATGAATGTGAAATCATTAGAGGATGAGTCGGTATATGTTCAGGATCGTGATGGCTTAATTTCAGAATGTTCGAGTGATTTTTTGAAAGAAGGTGGTGATGTTTCGAAAGATGGAATGAATGGAGATGACAATCGAGGGTCATTTAAATTGCAGAATAATGAAGTTGATGATGCGGATGTTCAAAGAGAGAGGGAAGATGATCGCATGCTTTCAGAAATGGAATTCAATCGTTATTTAATTGATGATGGTCCTTTGAATAAAATTTCAGATCGTGTTTGTGATTCAGATCAAGGAAACCTTAATTTCACAAACCCTAAAATTCAAAAAGGGGGATTTAATCATGTCGGAAATGATTGTGATTCCAGATTGGGTGTTCTTCCGTCTAAATTCAATGAATCTACACTGATTTCTTTTGATAAGGCAAGGGATCGATTAGATGGAACTTTGAATCAAAATCCCGTTAAATCCGCCTCATTCCATGACCTGCCTTCGTTGACTAAAGCGGCGCCGCTCCACCTTGTTTCTGAAAACCCTAATTTGAAAAACCCTAGCCTTGATTTTGTTTCAGACTCAAACAGACAGTCCCCTTGTAATATTTCGAACCTTACTGCCGTTGGAACCTCCTTAGAGATGACTGAACCGCCTAGCCTAAACCCAACCCAATTATCCAATTCTGAACCTTTGAATCAATATGAACCGCATAAGTCAGAAGGTTCGATTTCCATGAGCCATGCTCTTGCTGCTTCGAGTCCTATTGGAATACATCAAGCTGATGTGGAAATTCAGAATAATTTAGATAATATTGAAGCGCAGCCTTTGATTCCTCAAGTTTCGAATTTTTCTGATTTTCGTGGTGAATTTTTGAGTAATGGGCTTACATATGCTGATTTCCCTCCTTTGCCAACAAAAAATAAAAATGTTGAGGCCCAATTATCCAATTCTCCTATTTTTTCTATTGGGTCAAGAATTAATGAGCCCAATTTGGAAAATAATTTTTTCAGGCCCAATGAAGAAAATAATTCTGGAAAAAATTCTTTTCTTGGGGAATTGGCTTCGGCGATGAAAGATAATCTTACTGGGGATGTTGTGATGGAAGAACAATCGAATAATGGGTGGAAAAATTCTGAGTTGACGAGAAAAGTGGTGAATGTCTTGGAATCTGGTTGTGAAATCCCGATAACTCATAATATTGGAGATGAATCTTTGCGCTTCCTTGATGCTTTACGAGCTCCATCTCCATCTTTGGGTCCGGTGATGTTTAATTCTTCTACAATCAAGGATATTGGATCCATTGAGGTACGTAATGTAACACCGGTAATTTCATTTACTCAAAATGACCATGATTATCTTGCAGGTCGAATGGGGCTTGCTCTTGTTGGTAAATTCTCCCATGCTATCCCTACTTCATCACAAATCGATAAAGCTCTTCGAAATATAAAGGTTTCGGGTAATTTGTCTTGGTTTTTCCTTAATGCTAGGCACATCTTAATTCGATTAACACATGAGATTGGTTATGTTAAATTGATAAAAGGTGCTAATGAATTACCGATTTGGTATGTTAATGGATGTCCGATGAGGGTCTTTAAATGGACGCCGGGTTTTAATCCGGCTTTTGAAACGTCTATTTTTGCTATTTGGATTACCTTGCCTGGTTTACCTTTACATCTCTTTGATCATAGTGCTCTCTTTAAAATTGGATCGATTTTTGGTAAGCCTATACAAATAGAGAATGCCACAGCTAATCGGACTTGTGTTTCATTTGCCAAACTTTGTGTGGAAGTTGATTTAACTAAGTCATTTCCTTCGTCTATATTGTTGAATTTAGATGGACATGAAATTTCTCAACGTGTTGGTTTTGACAAATTACCATTATATTGTATTGAGTGCAAGCATATTGGACATTCGAAGGATACATGCTATGCTGCAGGTTCTTTGCAGGTACCTCGTCGAAATGTGAATGCTCGACGGCACCAAACTACTCCTAACCACTCTCATCCTCAACCAAGGAATAAAGGTAAAGAAATCGTCTCTAATCATACTGCTGTTCCAAGTACTATAGATGGATATGCTAGTTCTTCTAAAATTCAGGATAAGGAAAATGAAGGTTGGCAACGAGTTGAAGGACGCAAAAAGAAAATGGGTTCTTCTTTTGTGCAGCAAGATGGGGCGATAGTTAGCAACAAATTTCGTGTTTTGCAAGAAGTGGGAAGTCAACCTACTGATCATCAACATGAGATGTGTTCTAGCTATATTCAAAGAGAAATTGATGGGTCCCATACATCTGTTGAATGTAGACAAGTTGCTGGGGTTGTGAATTCGGGTGTTAATAATCGGCAGCAAGTGAATTTGAAAAAAATGGATCGAATGGTGGCTGGGATGAATAAGGGTGATCATGTGGTGACTGAATATGAGATTTAACGAGTTCCTCATGCAACTCATGATGTTCTTGATGCTGGGAATGTTGCAGAATTTTTGAATTCTTCTAAAACAGCCCGATCGAGCAAAAATAGTGATAATTCTAAATCAGATTTGGTGCAAACCCATGATATTCCTTCGACAGTCCTCACCACAGCTCCTTCTATTTTGCAAATGAATAATGCCATGAGCTTGAATGAGAATGTGTCGACTAATCGTCCGGTTCCAAGTATCCGTGATAGACGTGTTTTTTTGGTGGGATTGATAGACATTAATGGTGAGAAAAATCAGCAAATGAATATTTCTGGAAAGAGAGATGGTGGATCTCTTAGCCCCTCACGTCTGGCAGTGGAAGATGGTCAGGTTCGAAGTCGGGCACGCGTTTTCGATGAGAGTAGTGGAGAACATGGTCTTAGTGCATCAAGATTACAGCAGCCGCGGTCTTTGGATAATAATAGCACTGAAAGTGGGTTAGATAATTCCCAAATGCATGTCGACGCAACTGCATGTAATGAGCCCATTAATGAAATTACAAATTCTCCCATGCACACGTCTTCGACGAGTCTTGGTCAAACCGAGGAGGTCCATTTCTCTCCCATGAAACATTGATTGGTTTTTATGTCTGTCCAATTTTTAATTTGGAACGCACGTGGTTTGGGATCAAAGGCCAAGTGTGGATATTTGCATAATTTGATCAGGTTGCATCGTCTGTCTATTGTGGTGATTATTGAGCCTAAAGTCCGATTTGATCCTGATTTTTTTAGTCGTCAATTTGGGTTGACTTTGGTGGCGTCTAATTTATCTAATCATATCTGGATTTTTTGTGCTCATGATTTTACTATTGCTGTTGATTTGGATTTTAGTCAGTTGCTTCATGTGAGAGTGGATTCGCCTTTGTTGAGCAGGACTGTGTTTTTGTCTCTTGTGTATGGTCGGCATTTTCGTGAGGATAGATTTGAGCTGTGGGATCAGTTGAGGGACATTGCTCTTGGTATAGATGGGAGGCCGTGGCTTGTTGGAGGTGATTTTAATATTTTTTTGACTGATGATGAGGTTGAGAATGGTGTTTCTGATCGTCACCGTGAGATGATGGACTTTGGGGATGCCATTTCTGACTGTCAGTTGTTGGATCCGGGTTTTGATGGTGCTTGGTTCACTTGGGAGCGCCCTTCTACTGGTTTGAGAGAGAGATTGGACCGGGTTTTGCTTGGAGAGTTCTGGACGTCGGTCTTTGCGGTTACTAGAGTCACACATTTGTCGAGACACACCTCTGATCATGCTCCTTTGTTGGTTAGGTGTCAGTTCCTGGACCAGATTCCGAAATCCTCCTTCAGATTTCAGAATATGTGGATCAGGCACCACACCTTCAGGGACACTGTCATGCAGGAGTGGACTGCGCCTACTGGTTATAATGGCATGATGAATCTGCAGTTGAAGTTGAAGCGTGTCAGGAAGAGGTTGAGGCAGTGGAACTGGGATGTGTTTGGAGATGTGTTTGCTCGGGTTAGACAGGCTGATGCTGCTATTGCTGTTTCTCAGGCTTCTTATGATTCTTCTCCTACTCCGGATGCTCGTGCTGAGCTCAGTCGATGTGTGGCTGAGTATGTGCTTAGGACTCGGATGGAGGTGGATTTTTGGAAGTAGAAGGCGGCGGTCCGGTGGGTGACTGAAGGGGAGCGGAACTCTCATTTTTTTCAGGGATGGGTGAAGCAAAGGAGGTGCAAGTCAAGGATTCACTCGATTGAGGATGACGGGCGTGTGATAGAGGATGATGATGGGATCCGGGCTTCAGCTGCTAGTTTCTTTCAGAGGCTCCTCACGTCAGATATTGATCAGTTGGGTGATCCGGATTTCAGTTGTCTGAATGGGATTCCTACGGATATGGATACAGATGGGCTCTGCCGGACTCCGGATATTGATGAGATTAGATCTGCTGTTTTTGGTATCAGTGGGGACAGTGTGTCGGGTCCAGATGGTTTCACTTCTCTGTTTTTTCAGCATTGTTGGGACATTGTTAGTAGTGATGTAGTGGGGGCTGTTGTTGATTTCTTTACAGGTGCTCACATGCCGCGCAGCTTTACGGCTATTACTATTGTCCTTCTGCCGAAGAAGGAGAGATCGGTTGCTTGGACTGATTACCGGCCTATCAGTTTGTGCAATGTGACCAATAAGATCATCACGAAGATTCTGACATCTCGGTTGGCTCCTTTCTTGCCTGCCGTGCTTGCTCTGAATCAGAGTGGTTTTGTGAAGGGTTGCTTGCTCAGTGATAACGTCTTGCTTGCTCAGGAGATGATTGGGGATCTTCACATCAGCCGTGATGTTCCCAATGTTGCTCTTAAGCTGGATATGGTGAAGGCATATGATCGGGTTCAGTGGTCGTTCTTACTTGCTGTTTTGCGTTACATGGGTTTTCCGGATCAGTGGGTGGATATGATTAGTCGGTGTATCAAGGATTGCTGGTTCTCGGTTCTTATGAATGGAGTTCCGGATGGTTTCTTTCCCTATTCTTGAGGATTGAGACAGGGTGATCCCCTTTCACCCTCCTTGTTCATGCTTGCTGCTGACTACTTGTCTCGGATTCTGGACAGATTGATTTGTGGTGACCCGATGATGAGGTACAGGACGGCGAAGCGGGGATTTCCCATTTCTCACTTGTCTTATGCTGATGACATCATCATCTTTACTAGAGCTGACCCGGATGGTTTGGGTCATCTTGTGGACTGCTTGGAGCACTATTCTTTGGTTTCAGGCCAGCTGGTGAACCGAGGAAAGAACAACTTCTACATCATGGAGAAGTTTGTTCCGACTTGGCATCACCAGATTCAGTCCGTCTGTGGGTATCAGCGGGGTTCTTTGCCGTTCACTTATCTTGGGGACCCGATCTACAGAGGCTTTCTGAAGTGCTCGCTTTTCATCCCTTTGAGACAGCGTTTGAGTGACAGGATTCACAGCTGGTCGCATAGGCACTTGTCTTATGGAGGTCGTCTGGCGCTCATCAGGAGCACCCTTGCTACTATTCCTTTGCACATCTTCCAGGTCATGGAGCTGCCTCAGGGGGTCCTTCATCAGCTCGAGCAGATGATTGCTCGTTTCTTTTGGGGTTCTGTTGGGGAGAAGAGAAAGATGCACTGGATCAGTTGGGAGACCATTTGTTTGCTGGTTTCTGAGGGAGGTTTGGGTATCCGTTGGTTTGGTGATCTGGTCACTGCCTTCAGTTGGAAGCTTTGGTGGAGGTTCAGAGCTCGTGATTCTTTGTGGGCCCGATACATGTGGGCTAAGTATTGCAGGGGTTGTTTGTATCCTTTGAGGGTGCCGTTGGGTCCGCATGACAGCCGGGTTTGGAAGAGAGTGGTTAGAGTTGGTGCTTGGGCTCAGGATTATATCCGGTGGTCCCTTGGGGACGGACATATTAGTTTTTAGGATGATATTTGGTGTGATGATGTTGCCTTATCTTCTTATTGCCCTGCTTCTCGTTTTGATCATTTGCATGTTGATTGGTACTTATCTGGTGAGTCTTGGTATGTTGAGCGTCTGCATGCATTGCATGAGCATTTTGCTTTGCCCGTTGATTTGATTGATTTGGTGATCCGGACTCCGGTGATGTGGGGAGAGAGGGATAGCATGCGGTGGAATTTGACCTCGACAGGTGAGTTCTCTTTGACCTCTTCTTGGGATCAGGTCAGATACCGGCAGCCTGAGCATGCCATCTTTGGGTCCTTTTGGCATGATTGTCTCACTCCCACTATATCTGTCTTTCTTTGGCGTCTCATGCATGATCGTATTCCTGTTGATGTTAGGTTGCAGTCCCGTCGTATTCATCTTGCGTCTCGTTGTCAGTGTTGTGTCGATCCGCAGGTCGAGTCCATTGAGCATGTTTTTCTTTGGTTTGAGTCTGCGAAATCGGTGTGGGCATATGTTGCGAATTGATTCCATATTAGTGCTCCACGTGCACACACTGTTGCACATGCTTTTGGGTTTTGGAGGGGGCTGTTCCCACGGTCCGTTCCGAAGCACATTAGCTTTTTGATTCCTTGCTTCGCTTTCTGGTTTATTTGGACGGAGAGGAACAGCCGCAAGCACTGTGGCGTTCCTTTCCTTGTGTCTCACATTGTTTGGCAGGTACAGCATCACCTTCATCTTCTGGTTTCGGCTGGGAAGCTCCTTCCGCAGCATTGGTTGGGCTGTTACCCTCAGGTGCCTTTTATGCCTATTGCTGACCCCGTTCCTAGAGCATTACGATCTAGAATTGTGTCATAGCGGCCTCCGGAGGCACCCTAGGTGAAGCTCAACACGGATGGATCTTTCTCGACGGATCTTCAGATGGCGGCTGGTGGGGGAGGACTTGTTCAGGATCATACAGGTACCCTTCTGGTTAGTTTTTGTGCGCCCTTGAGGGCGGCGTCCAGCTTCGATGCTGAGTTCCAGGCTCTAATTCACAGTCTTCGGCTTGCAGTTCAGTATTCGGATCATGTTTGGATCGAGATAGATGCGGCGTCTGTTGTGTCGGTATTGCAGTCGGGACGTCAGGGCTCGGCTATTACCCGACATACGTTCACCTCCATCAGATTGTTGTGTAGAGGTCGGCTTGTTCGGTTCACGCACATCCATCATGAAGGGAACCGGGCGGCTGATTTCTTGGCTGGTCGAGGGGCCCAGACCTCGGCTTTGACATTTTATGATGATGTTTCAGCACCTCCATATCTGCTCTCCTTGGTACGGATGGATCAGTTGGGTTATCCCAACTTTCGATTTCGGTATCATTGATGAGGCTCGTTTTTTCTATGTTTTGTTTATTTTATTGTTTTGGTTTGGTTTTGTGTTTGGAGTCTCAGTTGGCTTGTGGCTGCGCTCCACTTGTTTGTGATTTATTTAGTTTAGGAGTTAGCATTCGTGTTGTGGATGCATCTCCTATATTTTTGTTGCGTTTATCAGGTTCCAGCTCTTGGTTAGGAATATGTTCACTTTTGGGACATATTCCGCCCATGACATTGTATGAGACGTTTCAGTATTTATTTACAGGCTGGGCATGGTGCCGAATGCCCCACCCTTAGGGATGTTTTTTTTTTTTAAAAAAAGAAAAAAGATATACATCAAACAACATCAAATCTTAATCCAACAACATAATTTTCGGTCCCTCTTAATAATTAAATCTGGAAATTTAATTTTCATCAAAATCTACTCCAAATTAATTAATTAAAATCGAAAATTACCTATATTTCACATTTGAAAATTTTGATATTAATCAAAAAACTATTCCAAATAATATAGTGTAGGTTTCGAAAATTACAAGAATTAAAAATCTGAAAATTTTGATCCACATCAAAAATTACCAAATTTAAAATTCCAATTTCAAACCTATCTTGATTAGAATTTTGTAACTTTTGATATACATCAAAAGTCACCAAATCCAATTCTAATCACACAAAATTTTCGATCCCAACCCAAACTAAATCTGGAAATTTTGATTTTGATCAAAAATCCATCCAAATCTAATTCATAGGTATCGATAATTTAGAACACAAATTAGGGAATTTTTAACACATCAAATTCGAAAATTTGATCACCAAATTTTCGAAAATAATGAGACACAAATCTGGAAATTTGAAGACATCAAATATCATCCCAAGTCTATATCTCATCATGTTCAAAAATTCCAACAATTCAAAACTAGAATTTTCGAATTCAATCCAAAATTCTTCCAACTCTTGAATACCATAAAATCAACATACATGCATATTTAAATCTGAAAATTTAAGAACTATAAATTTGACATCAAATTTAAACATATATATCGAATTCATGCTCGGATTAATCCTAGAACAGTGCCAAAACCTGGCTCTGATACCACTGTTGGGGTTTTTTTGAATTAGACCACCGCAGGATCTATTTGGTTGTTCGTTAATCCGTGTTCATACAAATCATAATTTTATGTAACATACATGTTTATCACAGTCTAATCAAATAACATGTAAAACAGATTCGATTCTAATAAAGCGGAAGACATAGAAAACGAATCTACTTACAAATCGACAGACGGTCTGAGGACAAGATTAAAGATCTAATCTTGTTGTTGAATGAACAATAATAATGGCGCCACTTATGTAACACACGGCCACTACACAATTCCACTCCAAGATCTTCTATTATATTCCCGGACTGTATCTAGATTCAGAGTGAGCTGAAATCTACTAGATAGAATTGTGAAATCTGTGGATAACTTTGAGAGACAAAGAGGGGCTGATTTCTTATGATAATATCTCTATAAATTTCGTGCCCCCTCCCCTTATATATAGGGAGGGGCGAAAGTTCATGTTCCAGCCCTACTGGGCTGGGCCTCTATCTCAAGTTCTATATCCAATCTACTTTCAGTCATATTGAGCTACAACAGGGATCTAGAAGAATATTAAATTGGCCCACTAATTTATTTAATATCTAATATCCAATAAACTTAGGATATAATTAAATAAATTAAGTTTTACTTTTATTCCACTAAAGAAGTAAAATTGACCTACCAATTTAATACATATTTGCGAATATGCTTTCTCCTTTAGTCCAACCATTCCCCATGTTTAAGATATAATGTTCATTAATTAATTATGTCAGCCTCTGACAGCTATAATTAATTAACATCTCAAACCTTGAGTAGTACCACACAAGCTTTACCATGTAAGGAATAAATTCCACCTGCAGGGTTTCAACATGAACTTGTGTTTCCTCAAGAGAACATCATCAACCTGGCGCACCAGGACACGGTGCTCATACATACTGCTCGAGACATCATGTAGACATTGTTATTACCCAAGATATCGAATTCGATCTACGAAAAGATCTTACACATTGATAAATCAAAGTAATAAACAACACACACATATGCTCACCAATATCACATGAGTTCAGAACCCGAACTCTGTGGATTATTCTCTCAGTAACTGGGTTAGAGACAGAGAATAGTATCCTCTCATGATCCTCCTCAATACACAAACGAGTGTACTAGAATAATCAGTTAGTCAAGATAAACTAACTTATCAGATTATTCTACGGTGTACCGATGGTGTGTTCAGGACCATCTAAGCCGTGAGCTCTTTAATACAATACAAGGTTCTAATGATATGATCTTACCATGTGACTCCCCACACCATATCATCTACAATGTAAGTATATGGAACATTGCATAGAACAATTATAGAAAATAATCTAAATGCAAACAGTGACTGCAATAACTTTCATTTCATATCATCATATCATCAGAAAAGGATACAAAGACAAGTCTTCTAGTATACAAAACCAACAATCTCCTACTTATACTTGAAGCATGTCTTTCAAGCATAAAAACTAACAGGCTAACTCTCCAATCAAGAATATCGTACTGTCGGTGCTGAAAATTTCCAGATTGAGGAGCCAGAGGAGGAGGTTCCTCAAGATTCATCGAGAGGCTCGATGTTGAAGTCCGCTCTCTTCACTATTCATTTCAGAAAGGTGCCAAGGAAGTATGAACAAGGAGTTTTTGATTTATATTGCAACTATTGTCCTAAGCAATAAAAATTTCACACCGAAAGATGCTACGGGACGTACTGAGCACACATCACTAACCACCATCAAGTCAAACTTGGTCGTGCTCAGGCTCAATCGCAACTCAACTTCCAATCGATAAAAATTGTTAACGTTGAAAGCTTAGGTGGAGGTACGCAATACTCATCTCAACTCTTTAGGTTTGATCCTTTTGTTGCTAGGGAACAAATGTGTTATTTTATTTGTGAAGAATCTTTAGCACTTCAATTTGCTGATAGCATGAATTTTGAACGTCATATGCAAGTTGCTTATAATCCTGCTACTAGAAGAATACCTAGAATGACCATGACTAGGACTCTAGAAAAATTGCATATAAGATATAAGTCCAAATTAAAAAGTATTGTTAGCAAGATTCCTTTTAGGGTTGCTATTTGTTCTGATATTTGGTCTGATCAACATATACGTCGTCATTAAATTGCTGTCACTTTGCATTAGATTGATTATTCATGGACTTTAAATAAACGCTTAATTGCTTTTCGTAGATTTAATTGCTAACACACTACTACTAATATTGCTAAGGCTATCATAAAAATTCGCAATCAATTTAAAATGCTAGATAAAATTTTTTCCATTGGTTTTGATAATGCGAGTGACAATACAACTAGTATTAGAGAATTAATTCAAGAATGTACTCCAATCTTGAATGGTAAATATTTTCATACTAGATGTATTGCTCATATTTTAAATTTATGTTTTCAAGATGGACTTAGATGTTGGGGTTTTTTCGAATTAAACCACCGCAGGATCTATTTGGTTGTTCGTTAATCCGTGTTCATACAAATCATAATTTTATATAACATGCATGTTTATCAAAGTCTAATCAAATAGCATGTAAAACATATTCGATTCTAATAAAGCGGAAGACATAGAAAATGAATCTACTTACAAATCGACAGACGGTCTGAGGACAAGATTAAAGATCTAATCTTGTTGTTGAATGAACAATGATAATGGCGCCACTTATGTCACACACGGCCACTGCACAATTCCACTCTAAGATCTTCTGTTGTATTCCCGGACTGTATCTAGATTCAGAGTGGGCTGAAATCTACTAGATAGAATTGTGAAATCTGTGGATAACTTTGAGAGACAAATAGGGGCTGATTTCTTATGATAATATCTCTATAAATTTCGTGCCCCCCTCCCCTTATATATAGGGAAGGGTGAAATTTCATGTTCCAGCCCTACTGGGCTGGGCCTCTATCTCAAGTTCTATATCCAGTCCACTTTCAGTCATATTGGGCTACAACAGGGATCTAGAAGAATATTAAATTGGCCCACTAATTTATTTAATATCTAATATCCAATAAAATTAGAATATAATTAAATAAATTAAGTTTTACTTTTATTCCACTAAAGAAGTAAAACCGACCTACCAATTTAATACATATTTGCGAATATGCTTTCTCCTTCAGTTCAGTCATTTCCCGTGTTTAAGATATAATGTTCATTAATTAATTATGTCAGCCTCTGACAGCTATAATTAATTAACATCTAAAACCTTGAGTAGTACCATACAAGCTTTATCATGTAAGGAATAAATTCCACCTGCAGGGTTTCAACATGAACTTGTGTTTCCTCAAGAGAACATCATCAACCTGGCGCACCAGGACACGGTGCTCATGCATACTGCTCGAGACATCATGTATACATTGTTATTACTCAAGATATCGAATTCGATCTACGAAAATATCTTACACATTGATAAATCAAAGTAATAAACAACACACACATATGCTCACCAATATCACATGAGTTCAGAACCCGAACTCTGTGGATTATTCTCTCAGTAACTGGGTCAGAGACAGAGAATAGTATCCTATCATGATCCTCCTCAATACACAAACGAGTGTACTTGAATAATCAGTTAGTCAAGATAAACTAACTTATCAGATTATTCTACGGTGTACTGATGGTTTGTTCAGGACTATCTAAGTCATGAGCTCTTTAATACAATACAAGGTTCTAATGATATGATCTTACCGTGTGACTCCCCACACCATATCATCTACAATGTAAGTATATGGAACATTGCATAGAACAATTATAGAACATAATCTAAATGCAAACAGTGACTGCAATAACTTTCATTTCATATCATCAGAAAAGTATACAAAGATAAGTCTTCTAGTATACAAAACCAACATTAGAATATTAAATACTTCAATTCAACCTATTCGAGATGCTGTAGATTTTATTCATAGTCGGATGAGAGTGAGACGTAAGTGGAAAAAATTATGTAGGGAAAATGGTGCACATCCTAGAATATTTAACTTAGACGTACCTCATAGGTGGAACTCTTCTTATGAAATGCTTGCTGCAACACTATAATATCAAGAATTATTAGTTTCTTTTTTTGCTACAAATGTTGATTTCTTTATTCTATTATCTTCATATTGGGATGATTGTTATGAATTGATGGAACTTTTACAAGTTTTCAATATGCAACAAAATATTTATCTGGTGTTTATGATCCTACTGTTTGCAAATTTATGTATCACTGTTGTTTAATCTACGAAATTTAATTCTTGTAGTCATAAACCAGATTTGCAGGAGATGATTCAAGTCATGATACAAAAATGGCTGAAATATTTTGATCATATTCCCAATATTTTTTTGGTTGCTAAAGTCTTAGATCCTAGTTTTAAACTTGTTGGTACTAATGATCTGATTGATATGTATTAAAAGTTTTTGTCTACTATGAGTTTTTCAGGTCCCGACGGTATCAATTTAATATTGCCAACCGCTGAAGATATTAAATTAGATATTTATGAATCTTTACAGTCACTTTATAAAGAATATGAGCAAAAATATAGTGATTCTCTACCTCGTCAAATGGGTCATTCTTCAAGTTCTAGTAGTAGCTTTTCATTAGGATTAAATACTTCAACTTCTCATGGTAGTGCTTTATAAGAATTTCAAATTTTTTTTCGAAGTAGAGGAAGTTCGAGGCGTAGTCAAAATGAATTAGAAATATATTTGCAAGACCCACCCCCCGTTGTGCCAGATGTTGATAATGCAGGTCTCAATAATTTTAATGTTCTCAAGTGGTGGTCCTGAAATCAAGAGCGGTATCCTTTGCTTGCAATTATGGTAAGGGAGATTTTCGGAGTCCCAGCATCAATAGTTGCAGTCGAATAAGCCTTCAGTCAATCCGGATATATGTTGGACGAACGAAGATCAAACATAACAGCGGATCACCTTGAAGCACAAATGATGCTGAAGGATGAATCGAAAGCAGATCTAAAAGAGCAAGAGAACCGCTAAGATGAGTTGATGAATGGCCTGCTGATTGAAGTTGGCTCGGAGAGTGAAGCCGAATGAGGAGGGAACGAGAGCCAAACCGACAAGGAATGGGATGATGATGCGCGGTCATTTCACGGTCCGAATAAATCTCAAGAGAGACTTATCTTTATGCCCACTTTAATGCAACAAAAAAATGATTACATGACAGAACCAAATTCACACAGTTTATGCCCATAAGCCTCACGATTCTTACATGTTCATTAAGTTCTTATCTTTGTTCAATCCGGAATAACAAGTCTAGCCGCTCATGCTAGACTTAGAACAACAATAAATGTAAGTAAATAAAGACATAAATTAAATGAAAAACTTACTTAATTAAAAAGCAAAACGATCCAACACCAACTGTTAGGAAAATTGTTGGGAAAATCCCAACTGATGGTTTTCATGAAATGTCAAAGCATGTATGATGATTTAATGAAAAACTGCAGGTTATGAAAAGCTGGAAATTAGGGATAATGACAAAGTAAGACTTCAAGCTGAAATGAGAGACAACTACTTTGAAGCATGGTCAACCAGCTTACAAGGTTGCCTTGATCAGAACAGTCAGAGTCAACTCTTCAAAGCTTAAGAAAAGCTATAAGGGGGGAAGAGAACTTTGGAGACTGGTAGGCATCCATAGATGAGTAATCACTAGTCCTAGCAGAAAGTTAAGATAGACTGATGAGAACAGAGCCAGCTTGAAAGCTGAAACTGAACTGATCAAAGATCAGTCAATCATTGAGCTTAAACTAAAGGAGCATTCCAAGTTGACCCAATACTAAAGGAGTATTCCAAGTTGTGTAAAGACGGGCAATAGCACGACTCAGCTCAAACTAAAGGAGCATTCCAAGTTGATAACAGATTCAAGACTCACTTCTTGAAGATCGAGCGAGATCTAAAATTGTGTAAAGACGGGCAATAGCACCTAAAGTCTCAGTGAGCAGTTAGGACCGGTAAATGTGAGATGTCGACCCAGAAACTGGCTGAGGAGGAGCATGTACCGACGGGTCTGTTCTTCTGGGACAACAATAGTTGGAAAGGAGACCGCGCTCGGGTTGAAGGGTGCCGTTTTTAGGTCCAACATGAATTCTTCACTGTGTAACTATAATAGAGAAACTTTACACTTGTATAGTGGATTGCCCTTCTGAGGAAGGAAGAGATGACGTAGAAGTAAGAAGCTTCGAACCTCTATAAAGTCTTGTATGTGCTGCACTTATTGCTTTTAGCTTTGTATGTTCTTAAACTGCACACCTTCACACACACAAGCTGCACTGACGAGCTAAGCTAAGTCTTCAAAGCTACCAGTCCTAACTGATCAGCTCACCATCTAAGCTTCAGTGAGGCTTTCTCAACTGATCAAGAAAGCACAGATAAAATATTGAAAGCGAGTCAAGGCCCTATCTATTTCGTATCTATTTAAAATTTTTGAAGTCAGTTTATTCACCCCCCTCTAAACTGACATACACTCGCACTGGAACCAACACCAACATTGGATTTAAGTACATAAAACTAGAAATCCTCAATGCCTGCGGGTATAAGACCCGAGATTGTTCAACATAAATTAAAATACGAATAAAAGTAAATAAAATGTATGTATTCGGTCTCTGCCATGAAAACTACTTATATAGGAGTACAAAACACAAGGTAACTTCCCCCACAGACAGAGGGATCTTCAGCCCATATCCCAGTCGTTGTGCCCAAGACTTTTCATATCTGGTAGATTCTTTCCTTATTTAAAAGATCCGTCTCACAGATTTTGTACTCGCCGTGCCCTAGGTAACCGACATTCAATCTTCCTTAATTAGCCAATCCACCTTTTAGAATCTAGAAGATGCGATTAGACTCTCCTTGTAAGCTCCTCTTTCCTTTGGCGGCTCGGGTGCACTGCTCCTGCTTCAGCTGGTAATTGCTACTCTTGTGCCCAGTCTCCTCTCCTTCTTCTGTCAATCACATTGGGTTTGTTGTGGGCACGATTACGAACTTCTCCTTCAGTGATGCTGGAATGGTGGGCATTTCTGCCATGCTCAAGAGAGAGCTTTCCGTTGAGAAGTCGTTGCCCATCTATGGTATCATTGGCATCCAAATGCCCTCCAAATGTGATTTTGCCGCCTCCTGCCCCCCTTATGCCCATACTGGCTCTTTCCGACTGAAAAAAGAGAAAAAAACAAAGGACAAAAGAACGAGAAAAAGACACAAAAATAAGAGAGAATTCGGACTTGTCACACGTACCAACTTTAGACATACTTGTCCTTAAGTATGAGGGTACAGCGTGCCCAAAAGAAAAAAAAGCAGAAAAAAGGAGGAAAAGGCAAACTCAAAGACAAAGGCACGACAAATCAAGCATGTAAAGCATAATCCCTTGCAGGCACAGAGACCTAGGCATATGATCACAACTAACAACATATAAATAGTAAAAACATATATAAAGCCCACTGCAAATCATAATGACTAAGTGATTGGATCTCTCATGCTTTCCCCACTCAAATGTTTGGATAAGTGTTTACGCTCAAGGAAAATATAATTTGAACCAAGGGTCACTACAGGCTTGCAATTGCTCTTGTTCCTCCCCTAACTGTAGAATAATGGGCACACTTACGCTAAGGACTTAAAGGTTGTATGGGGCTACGGGTTCAAGATAGGAAATGTTTGGATCTGGCTCAGATTTTAGTCGAATTTTCCTTTTGGGAGACTTTCTTTGACTTTTACTGGTCTCTGCCACCGTGCCCATTTTATGAAGCACCCGTCCCAGATTTTTTTATTTTGTGGGCATTCTGTACTTTTATTTTCTTGGGATTTCTTTATCATTTTTCTCCTTTTATTTCGACCCCTTTCTTTTTCTTTTTCTTTCTTTTTCTTGACATTTTATACCTTGTAACACACCAGATTTATCCCTCTCCTAGTGTCCATGGTCTTTTTGTGGGTTTTCAAGAAAGAACATGACCAGGACATAATTCATTTTTGGCTCAAAATGGGCTGCAAGGGATAATATCAGGGTGGTTTTATTTGGCTTTGTGGGCTCATAAATAAAATTTATCTAAGCAATTCAGTAGCATACCCAAAATTAATTGTGACCTCAGAATAGAGTAAAAGCAAGTTCTAGTTTAACTAAATTCAAAAATGCAAAAATCACACAAGAAAGAATAATCACATGTATCATGAATTTAGACTCAATTTATCACAAGGTACTAGTTCATTCATCATATAAACAGTGGCATGGGCATACTGAAATGGAATCATAGTAAAATATGTTGCCTTATGGTCACAAGACCCTAAACTCCATGCTTACAAGTTCAAATATTTATACATGCTTGACACTTAAAAAAAAACACAAAAAAGGCAGATTAACCCCCACCCACACACTTTGCCTTTGGTAAAGTGGGTGCGAGTAGATTACCCTATGAACCGCAAACTCAACAAAACATTAGAGGGCCCCCTACCCACACACTTTGCCTTAAGCAAAGTGGGTCAAAATGGGGGGGGGGGGGGTCATCTAACTACAAAAGAAAACACAAAAAAAACAACAAAAACAAAAACACTAAAATAAAAGACTCCTAATGCCCACACCCACACACTTTGCGCTTAGCAAAGTGTGGGAATGGGGACACCTAAACAAACACAAAAAACAAAAACCTAATCTATGGGAAAGTATACCAGTTCAGGTATTAGAGGGGGTCAGATACACGAATCTGACGTGATTGAAGTAGGCGAGCATGGCGGTCTCCAATCGGTCTAGTCTAGATATGATGTTGGTGGTTGCTGGCTCTTGCTGCTTTGCCCTCAGGGGCCTCTTACTGGGACCTACATTCAGAAGAAAACTAAGGTTACTCGAAGTTTCTAACTTCGGTATGCCAAATGCGGGTTTCCCCTCTTCGTCATAAAAATATCCAACATCCTCTTCAAATAGTTCAAATCAAACAATTCAATATGTTTGCAATACAGATTAGTAGAAGATGGTTCAAACGAGTTAGAGCCCGAGAGCCTTCATGTATGAAACTGTTGGGTCATTGAGATGGTTCAGTCGTTAATCGTTGACTTTGAATGTCTCTTCAGTACTTGAATCAAATAATTCCACTGCTCCATTTGGGCGCACGGTCTGGATCTCATATGCCCACAAGTCATCTTTCAGTTTAAAGCTCCAATTCTTGCTATTGGGGTTTATGACCTTTTGAAGTATGGACTTGACTTCTCGGTTGGAAACCTTAGCTTGCCCATTTACCTGTGGGTGATATGCAATAGTTACTTTGTGCCTTACTCCATATTCCTTTAGCAAATTCTTGATGATCATATTGCAGAAGTGAGATCCTTGATCACTTATCAGTGCCTTGGGCACACCGAATTTGCTGAACACATTAGACTTCATGAACTTTTTGACCACGCGAGCATCATTTGTGGTAGTAGCTTTTGCTTCCACCCATTTCGACACAGATTCCATAGCAAGAACTATGCATTGATGTCCATTGGATTTGGTCAAGGGACCCATAAAATATACCCAAAATTAAAAAGTGACAAGATGGAAAATGTATACAAATAGATATAGAACATAAAACCATAAAGGCATTTTATGATTCCGCGACCCGAAAAGATCACCAATTTGAGACGGTGGAAAATGAATTGGTGGCGGTGGTGTGATGGTGATGATGGTGAATGGACGGTGGTGGTGGTGATTATTTGAATTGATGATGATGAATTGCGGTGGTGTTGGTGGTTTTGATTGGCATGGGGTGGTTGATCAATTGGGGGGTGTTGTGGTGTTGGATTTGGAGATGGTGGCGTGGGGTGATGATGGTGTTAGTGCTGTGTTGATGAACTTTGGTAGCGATCACGGTGGTTTTTCATCGTGATCATCCATCAAAAACAAACCAATGTCTCGTGTGAGCTGTCAATTCATGACAGTTAAGTATATTCAACACTTTTTCCCTTCGTCCATGCTCAAGGAAACACTTGTCCCATATTTCTGGATTAGTGTGGATCTCGTAGAAAAGATCAGTACGGACACGTGACCAAGCCTCCTGATCCCCAAGCACCCAACCAGCAATCACACGAAATCTGCAATGACCATCTGCGGTGACATCCTCAGTCCTCGTCACATAGCCTCTGAATGATGCTGGTATCTGATCAATGTATCCAATCCCCAAATGATGCGATGCTTTAGGACGAATGACCTTTTGTTTTTGTGGCCTCGTAGTGAACAGCACTTGTGACAGCGATGTATCAACCTCAAACGAGTCCGGAACTTACGAACAACTGTCATTGAATGAGTCAGTGTACTCAAAGGCACTCTTCTCACGCTTCGTGGATGTATCAGCTTTAGTTTTTGTGACTTTCGGTCTTCCACGAGTCTTTGTTTGCACGTCTGGTTCAACCATAGAAGTGGTAAACGGGGTAACAATCTCCCTAAATCTCTTCAACATGAGCAACCTAGCAGACTCGTCCGCTTGTGCAAACATGTTGTTTGCACAAGTCCAAGTTTCAAACCAACGATTATCAATGTCAGAAGCCACAACAACCTTCGCTTCTGTAGGTTCCATATCCAATTTCCTCCAGAACTTATCCACAGCGTCTAAAGAAAATGGTGTGGATGATCGAACATGCTGATCGATCTCATGTGCACATGGAAGACCACACTTCATTCTCAACACACAACCACATAGTAATGGGTCCATTGGATCTTTCCCTATACTCTTCATTTCCTCATAAATCTTATCTAATCCAGCAATAGAAATTGTACCTCGAAGGAATTGAAATATTGGAGACCTGTAGCGATGTTGAACCACATTAACACTCTTCTCAAACGATGCCTTTAGTCAATTCCCCAAACGTAAAAAACTACTACTGATATGATATGTATCATGGGCCATTGCGTTTGAAAATGTTTCCAGTCATCTGACAGCATAGGCATCGTCTACACACTTTATAAGAATCTTTGTGAAGTGAGGGCCAAAAGAAACCGAAATCAAGGATCTTCTTTGCAGTTCTTTTTGCACCAAAGTGCTATCCACATGATTCAGAATAACAGTGTTCAAGAATACTCTTGGTTTCTTTTGTGGGCACGCAATGGTGGATGATTTGGTCTGCACACCTTCTCCATACATGATATCGACTCTCACTTCTGATTTTATTCCTTTGGTAGGTTGAGAGTCTGGTTGGTAGTTCTCCAGAGATCATAAAATTGACCAAGTCAACGTACCAAGGTGTAACGTCCTTGAGGTTGAATAGGTACTCATCTGGGAAAGACTCCTCGATGGGCACCACGTCTTTTTTCTCACTGAGTACTCTACTCAAATGATCGGCCACTTGGTTTTGAGCTCCACTTTTATCTTTGATCTCCCAATCAAATTCTTGTAGCAGTAGTATCCACCGAATGAGCCTTGGCATTCCTTCTTCGCAAGTAGGTGCTTCAATGTAGAGTGATCGGTGTAAACCACACTCTTAACTCCGAGCAAATATGATCAAAATTTTTCAAAGGCAAAGACTACTGCCAACAACTCTTTTTTAGTTGTGATATAGTTGGCTTGTGCATGGTTCAATGTGTTGGAGGCATAGTATGTGACATGACTTTTTTTTCCTCGCCTTTGTCCAAGCACTGCGCCCACAGTGTATCCACTGGCATCGTACATTATTTCGAATGGCATGTGTTGGTCCCGAGATGAGTCAGAATCAGTTTAGAGGGGGGTGAATAAACTGATCCAAATCTTAACAATATTTGCGGAATAGAAAATAAGTTGGGTCCTTAGAGGATTCAAATAAAGGAAAATCGTAGCCAGATAAATCTGTTAAATTTAATTTGGTCAAAAATTACTTTAAAAATATTTTCTGATTTTTTTCTTGGATTGATAGAAAAAGTTTCAATTATCATGCCAAACTTTGAATTTTTCAAATTCGAGTTCAAATGAACTCTCAGCATCACTTTAAATTGTAAATTAATAGATTTGAATAGAAAAAAAGCAGATCCATCATTATCCAATTTCTTTTCAAAATATTATCCTATTCGTAACTATCCTATTCTTTTTCCATCATTATCTTATTCCATCATTATCTTTTTTCTTTTATTCGTTATTATTCTATTTATTTTTCTCCTATAAATAAGAGCCTAAGGTTTCATTTTTCATTCATTTTCAAAATCAAAACACTGAGTAACTTCTAGAGAAGGTATGTCCCTAATTTCTTATTTCAATTCCGAAATAGTCATTTTGAAGGTGTCAATGCGTAGATCATGAATACGTGAATGGTTCACGATATCGAGCCCCAAGCAAACAGGGCAGTGTCCAACCTTAAGCAGTCGGATTGTGTACATGAACCGACTCACCGTAAGCATTCTAGGGGAGAGTCGTACGCAATGATGGAACTAAAATGATTTAATATATATGGAATTCACAAATTTTCTATTTTAAAAGCTTTCCATGATATGTTTAAAATATGATTGGATATTCTGTTTTATAAAATAATTGTGAAGCTTTTCTCAAAGATACCTACTGAGTGCATTAATAGTCACGCCCAAAATCTTTTCAAATATTTTTAGGATGAGCGGGATGGCGGACATGTTGGTTTTGTATACTAGAAGACTTGTCTTTGTATACTTTTCTGATGATATGATGATATGAAATAAAAGTTATTGCAGTCACTGTTTGCATTTAGATTATGTTCTATAATTGTTCTATGCAATGTTCCATATACTTACATTGTAGATGATATGGTGTGGGAGGGTACAGGAACTGCCTCATCGCAGTGGGAGGGTTGTACGCCAACCTGATAGATTCATTGGTCTGGGAGAGGCTTTAGATTTCTCATAGGGACTAAATGAATTGGATCCCAGAACCTATGACGAGGCAATTCGAGATAAAGATGCAGATTCTTGGAAAATTGTAATGAAATCTGAGATTGGATCTATGGATCACAATCAAGTCTGGGAGCTCGTAGAACCACAAGATGGGATTAAACCCATTGGGTGTAAGTGGATCTACAAGCGCAAGAGAGGAGCTGACGGGAAGGTTGAAACCTTCAAAGCTAGATTGGTGGCAAAAGGGTACACTCACAAAGAAGGGATCGATTATGAGGAAACCTTTTCGCCGGTAGCCATGCTTAAGTCAATCCGGATTCTCTTATCAATTGTCGCTCATTTAGATTATGAGATCTGTCAGATGGATGTCAAGACAGCTTTCCTAAATGGAAGTCTTGAAGAAAACATTCACATGAGACAACCAGAGGGATTTATTGCTAAAGGCCAAGAGCACTTGGTATGCAAGCTTAAGAGATCCATTTATGGACTTAAGCAAGCATCGAGATCTTGGAACATCCAATTTAACGAGGTTATCCAGTCATATGGATTCGTGCAAAGTCCGGATGAGAGCTGTGTGTACAAGAAATGTGATAGAAACATGGTGTCATTCCTCGTACTTTATGTTGATGACATCTTGCTTATTAGAAACAGTAAGAATGAGTTATCTAACATTAGGGTGTGGTTATCCAAGCAGTTCGATATGAAGGATCTGGGTGAAGCCGGACATGTCCTTGGCATCAAGATCATTCGAGATCGCCAGAAAAGGATGTTATGTCTGTCCCAAATGACTTATATCGATACAGTGCTAGCTAGGTTTAGCATGCAAGATTCCAAGAAAGGTTTTATACCTTACAGGCATGGAATTCATCTATCCAAGGAAATGTGTCCCCAAACACAGTCTAAGATAGAGGAAATGAAGAAAGTACCATATGCTTCGCCTGTGGGAAGTTTGATGTATGCTATGCTATGCACTAGGCCTGATATATGCTATGCCGTTGGCATGGAAGGCAGATATCAGTCTAACCCTGTACAAGGTCACTGGACTACAGTCAAAAACATTCTCAAGTCCCTTAAAAAGACTCGAGACTATATGTTGGTTTTCCGCTCTGATAGTCTAGTACCTTTGGGTTATACGGACTCAGATTTTCAAACTGACAAAGATCAGAGTAAGTCTACCTCGGGCTATGTGTTTACATTAGGAGGTGGAGCCATTGTATGGAGGAGCATTAAGCAGAAATGCATTGCGGATTCCACCATGGAAGCTGAATATGTAGCTGCCTCAGAGGCTGCAAAAGAGGCTGTCTGGTTCCGCCGGTTCCTATTGGGCTTGGGCGTGGTTCCTGGTTTGCCTAAGACTATCACGATATACTGTGATAATTCTGGTGCAGTGGCAAACTCGAAGAAACTCAGAGCTTACAATGCAAGTAAACACATAGAGAGAAAGTACCATCTTATACGAGAAATCGTTAAGAGAGGAGATGTGGTGGTGGTCAAGATTGTATCGGAGGACAACCTGGCTGATCCATTCACGAAGAGTCTGCCGGCTAAGACCTTTGATGGTCACGTGGAGAAAATGGGAGTGAGATGCAGACCTAGGGGCGCAGTTTGAGTCGATAGTTTTGATTAGAGAGTTAGCCTGTTAGTTTTTATGCTTGAAAGACATGCTTCAAGTATAAGTGGGAGATTGTTGGTTTTGTATACTAGAAGATTTGTCTTTGTATACTTTTCTGATGATATGATGATATGAAATGAAAGTTATTGCAGTCACTGTTTGCATTTAGATTATGTTCTATAATTGTTCTATGCAATGTTCCATATACTTACATTGTAGATGATATGGTGTAGGGAGTCACACGGTAAGATCATATCATTAGAACCTTGTATTGTGTTAAAGAGCTCACGGCTTAGATGGTCCTGAACACACCATCGATACACCGTAAAATAATCTGATAAGTTAGTTTATCTTGACTAACTAATTATTATAGTACACTCATTTGTGTATTGAGAGGATCATGATAGGATACTATTCTCTGTCTTTGACCCAGTTACTGAGAGAATAAAGATCCACAGAGTTCGGGTTCTGAACTAATGTGATATTGGCGAACATATGTGTGCGTTGTTTAATACTTTGATTTATCAATGAGTAAGATCTTTTCGTAGATCGAATTCGATATCTTGGGTAATAACAATGTATACATGATGTCTCGAGCAGTGTGCATGAGCACCGTGTCTTGGTGTTCCAGGTTGATGATGTTCTCTTGAGGAAACACAAGTTCATGTTGAAACCCTACAGATGGAATTTATTCCTTACATGGTAAAGCTTGTGTGGTACTACTCAAGGTTTTAGATGTTAATTAATTATAGTTGTCAGAGGCTGACATAATTAATTAATGAACATTATATCTTAAACACGGGGAATGGCTGGACTAAAGGAGAAAGCATATTCGAAAATATGTATTAAATTGGTAGGTCAGTTTTACTTCTTTAGTGGAATAAAAGTAAAACTTAATTTATTTAATTATATCCTAAGTTTATTGAATATTAGATATTAAATAGATTAGTGGGCTAATTTAATATTCTTCTAGATCCCTATTGTAGCCCAATATGACTGAAAGTGAACTGGATATAGAACTTGAGATAAAGGCCCAGCCCAGTAGGGCTGGAGCATGAAATTTCGCCCCTCCCTATATATAAGGGGAGGGGGGGGGCATGAAATTTATAGATTATTTATCATAAGAAATCAGCCCCTCTTTGTCTCTAAAAGTTATCCACAGATTTCACAATTCTATCTAGTAGATTTCAGCCCACTCTGAATCTAGATAGAGCCCGGGAACACAACAGAAGATCTTGGAGTAGAATATGTGTTGGTCGAATTTTTGAGGTGTAGATGGCGCCTATCATTGCTTATTCAACAACAAGATTAGATCTATAATCTTGTCCTCAGACCGTCTGTCAAATTGTAAGTAGATTCGTTTTCTATGTTTCCGCTTTATTAGAATCGAATCTGCTTTGCATGCTTTTTGATTAGACTGTGATAAACATGCATGTGACATAAAATTATGATTTGCATGAACACGGATTAACGAACAACCAAATAGATCCTGCGGTGGTTTAATTCGAAAAAACCCCAACAGGACAGCTGTGCTAAGGCTGAAGGGATATCTTTTGATGTATATGTTTGTTTTATGTGTGGAGTCTAACTAAGAACATGGTTACCTTTTGAGTCTGAATAAATGCATTGCGTTCTTTTCCGCTTACTCTGATTATTGTTATGGAGTGTTCAGTTCTCCGAATTCCATTTTCTTTACTGTTATGGAGTGTTTGGTTCTCCGAATCCCATTTTCTTTACTGTTATGGAGTGTTCAGTTCGGTTCTCCGATTCTCATTTTCTTTACTGTTATGGAGTGTTCGGCTCTTCAAATCCCATTTTCTGTAATGTTACGGAGTGTTTGGTTCTCTAAATCTTATTTACTTTCCGTTCCTGACAGGCGAAAGCCTAGTGATTATTTACTTTCCTCATTCAAAGAGGCACAAATCTGACTTTACATTGCTTTTCATGTCTAGGCAAAAGCCTGACTTTGTATTGCTTTCACGACAGACGAATGCCTGGCATCTCTTTACTTTATATATTTAGATAGACATCAGCCTGGCCTTTTTCATGCCTAACCTATTAATAGTTAACTTTTGAACTGTTATTATTTAAGTTAAACTTGCCTTGGTTATTATTTGATGATTTTATGTTATAGGTTTTGGTATCTGGTTTGAGTCATTATAGACGCTTTAAAAGCGTGGTTTGATCCAGTTATAGAGGTTATGTTGCCCAAATTTTTAGGGCACTAATCTAGGTTCCTTGATTACTTCTGTTTAACAACCCCTTCCCTTTTCCCCAAGTAGCGCACCGGTCCCCTGCCCTTCTCTTGGGATCGGGGTGTTACATTATTTTGCAAAAGATGAGTGATTAGTTGAGTGATCTTTGCAAAATCTTGGATGAATCACCGATAGAACCCGGCGTGCCCAAGGAAACCTCGAACTTGCTTCACCATAGTGGAGTAGGGGAGCTTCTCGATGATGTTCACCTTAGCTTTATCCACCTCGATACCTTTCTCTGAAACAATGTGCCCAAGAATAATTCCTTCATGAACCATGAAATGGTATTTTTAATAGTTTAGCACCAAGTATTTATCCACGCATCTTTTAAGCACTTTTTCAAGGTTGTCAAGACATGTGTCGAATGAGTTCCCATAGACTGTAAAATCATCCATGAACACTTCGATACATTTCTCCAAAAGATTCGAGAAAATGCTCATCATGCACCTTTGAAAAGTTCCAGAGGCATTTCAAAGCCCAAAAGGCATCCTCCATTAAGAAAATGTGTCGAATGGGCATGTGAAAGTAGTTTTCTCTTGGTCTTCTTGATCTACTACAATTTGCATGTAGCCTCAATATCCATCAAGGAAACAAAAGAATTTATTTCCAGCCAATCTCTCCAGCATTTGATCTATGAAGGGCAACGGGAAGTGATCCTTCCTTGTGACCTTGTTGAGTTTCCGGTAGTCTATGCAGACTCTCCACCCACTTTGTAGCCTTGTGGGCACAAGCTCATTCCTTTCATTTTTGAGGACCTGGATCCCTGACTTCTTGGGCACGACATGAATCGGGCTTACCTATTTGCTGTCTGAAATGGGATAGATGATTCCCATGTCTAGCAACTTGAGTATCTCCTTTAACATAACTTCCTTCATGGCGGGGTTCAACTTGTCTTGTGGGTCCCGCACTGGTTTTACATCATCCCCCAAGAGAATCTTATGCATACATACTGCATGGCTTATGCCCTTGATGTTGGCCAAAGTCCATCTCATTGCTTCTTTGTATAGATGTAGATATCTCAACAACTGGTTTTCTTCAAGTCAGTCCTTTGCTTATGATAACCGGCAGTGTCTCATTCTCCAAAGATATGCATATTTTAAGTGGTCCGGGAGATTTTTCAATTCCAGCTTTGGTGCCCTGTGCACCGAAGGTAACATCCTTTCTGTCTGAGTCATGGTAGGCAAGTTGTAGTCTGCCACTCCATGCAGTAATTCTTCTAGAGAGTATAAAATCAAGATAGCATCTCTGGTGTCTTCATTTTCATCAAGGGCATCGTAGTCAGTTAACCCTGCTTGCAATGCCCATTCCAAGGGTTCTTGGTTGTTCATTTGTCCCAGGATGGCTTCTGATTAGGCATAGCAATGGTTCATGAAGTTGACTGACTCCGGATCTTGTGGATACTTCATGGCTTTGAAAATGTTGAAAATAAATATCTGGCCATCGAACTCACATGTCAGCATGCCCTCATCGACATTGATCTTGGTACGAGCAGTTTTCATGAATGGCCTCCCTAGCAGTAGAACGGATGTGGATAGTGTCGTTTTACCCATGTTCAAGACATAGAAATCTGCCGGGAAAATTAATTCCCCCACCTTCACCAAAACATCTTCTATTAGACCTTCAGGATAGACATTTGATTTATCTGCCAACTGAATGATCACTCTTGTTTCCTTGAGTGTACCTAGATTTAGTTCTTCATAAATCGTCATGGGCATTACGTTTATGGATGCTCCAAGATCAAGCATCCTTTTTTCAATCTTCTTGCTTCTAATTATGCATGGTATGACAAACATACCAGGATTCTCATACTTCTTTGGCATTTTCTTTTGTAGGACCGCAGAGACAATTTTTCCCATGAAAAGTCTCGCGTCATCTTCAAATCACACCTTCTTGGTGCACAGTTCTTTTAGAAAACGGGCATAACAAGGAACCTGTCTTATTACGTCCAGTAGTAGAATATTGATTTTCACTTTTCGAAAGACCTTCAGAAGGTCCTTCATCTCTTCTTCCTTTCTGTCATGGGCAAGACGTTCAGGGAAGGGAGACTTCTTTTTTGTTTCTTGCCTTATGGATTCAGCAACCTCTTCCCTAGTCTACTCCTTTTCTTTCGTTATGTCTTTAGTATCTGCTTTCAGTTCATCTTTAATCACTTCATCTTCATTCCTTATGGTTACAGCATTCACTTGTTCTCGAGAATTTACCACTTGAGAGGGTAATTGTCCATTTCTTTCTTTCAGTTGGGCAAGGTCTTGAGCTAGTTCGGAAATTTGTTTGCTCATATGTTGCAGACCAGCCATTGTTTCTTATTTGAACCTCTCATTCTCCTGTTGTGACTTTATATTCTCTTTGGCCAGGTATGGACTAGTTCGACCAGGCTGAGTTCTTCGCGTGCCCTCGGCGGTGGTGGTGGCAAATCTTACTGGTGGTGGTAAATCTTGCTGGTGGGTATCGTTCCTCTTCCATCTGAAATTCTCGTGATCCCTCTATCCAGGATTATATGTTTAAGAATGGGGGTCATATCATCTGTTTTTGTTATGCCCACCGAGAGAGTTAACTTCAGTGACGTCCTCCTCTTGTAGTATTGGGTATTCATCAGTGAAATAGGCCACACTCTTATACACTCCGCAAACTCTTTTCTTTGGTACTCCAGTATGGTTCATCACTTTCTCCATTTGGTCCAAAATTCTTTCCATTTTGATCTCAATGTGTGTTGATTTTCCAGCATCTTAAACTGTCCTTGTGCTCTCGGCACTTTCATCTCGATTTTCATTAGCCATTTATGCCAAAATTCTGAAGGCTTTGGTTGGTAATTTATTCAGAATAGATCCTCCACATGAAGCATTGACAATGATTTTGTCCTATGGTCTCAACCTAGACATAAAGTATTGGATCAGATCGTGATCTGTTATCTAGTGTTGTGGGCACTTTGTCAGTATGTTTTGAAACCGACACTAGTAGTCGTAAAAGCTTTCATTTATGGCCATCTTCAGACTCCAAATTCTTTATCTCATCTCTTGAACTCTAGATGCGGAGACATATTTTTCCAGGAACTTCTGCTACAGTTGTGCCCACGTGGTCATACTGCCAGTTGGCAGTGTGTATAACCAGTCCCGTGCCCCATTTTGAAGAGTAAGGGGGAACGAGACAAGTCGCACATATTGCTCTTTTCCCCCATCCATGGATTGGGTTTGACACACCATCTTGAAATCTTGAATATGCCTCTGAGGGTCTTCTCTAGTCATCCCATGGTATTTGAGCAAGATCTGGATGAAACTTGCCTTCAACTCCCAGCTTCCAGTGATGGCTGAGAGCGTAATGCCCATGGGACGTAAATTCATATTAGTCGGAAAGACTATCTACCTCAGCATTCTACCTTCTTCTTCAACCATTAGGGCTATCCTTGGTTGTTCATTCCTCTGAGCTCTTTCTTGCTTCAGTTATCTTTCACGGGTAAGTTTTTCGGCTTGTTGTGCCCTCCGTACTTCTGCTCTCCTCCTCTTTAGAGTCTTCTTAGGTTTTGGATCATACGAGCAATCTCCTGGAGAGGTATTGGGCATCCACTGGCTAGGTTAACAAGTTGGGAAAATAGAATTTCTAGAATCAGCTCCCCGGAAATGGTGCCAATTCTGATGCGCGGTCATTTCGCGGTCAGAATAAATCTCAAGAGAAAATTATCCTTATGCCCACTTTAATGCAACAAAAAATTATTATATGATGGAACCAAATTCACACAGTTTATGCCCATAAGCCTCACGACTCTTACGTGTTCATTCAGTTCTTATCTTTGTTCAATCCGAAATAACGAGTCTAGCCACTCATGCTAGACTTAGAACAACAATAAATATAAGTAAATAATGACATAAATTAAATGAAAAACTTACTTTATTAAAAAGAAAAATGATCCAACACCAATGTTGGATTTAAGTACATAAAACTGGAAATCCTAAATGCTTGCGGGCATAAAGCCCGAGATTGTTCAACGGAAATTAAAATGTGAATAAAAGTAAATAAAATGTATATGGCGTGTTCAAGTGTATTCGGCCTCTGTCATGAAAACTACTTATATATGAGTACAAAATACAAGGTAACTTCCTTCACAGACCGGGGGATCTTCAGCCCATGTCGCAGTCGTTGTGCCCAAGACTTTCCATATCTGGCAGATTATTTCCTTATTTAAAATATCTATCTCCCAGATTTTGTACTAGCCATGCCCTAGGTAGCCGATATTCAATCTTCCTTAATTAGCTGATTCACCTTCTAGAATTTGGAAGATGCGATCAGACTTTCCTTGTAAGCTCCTCTTTCCTTCGGCGGCTAGGGTGCACTACTTCTGCTCCAACTGGTAATTGCTACTCTTGTGCCCAATCTCCTCTCCTTCTTTTGTTAATCACACTGGGTTTGTTGTGGGTATGATCACGAACTTCTCCTTTAGTGATGCTAGAATGGTGAGCATTTCTGCCAGGCTCGAGAGAGAGTTTTTCATTGAGAATTTATTGCTCATATATGGTATCATTGGCATCCAAATGCCCTCCAGATGTGATTCTACTGCCTCCTGTCCCTCTTATGCCCATACTGGCTCTTTCCGACTCAAAAAAAGAGAAAAAAACAAAGGACAAAAGAATGAGAAAAAGACACAAAAATACAAGAGAATTTGGACTTGTTAGATGACGACTTCGAATTCTAGACTTGCCAAGGAAAAAAGGTAAAATGGACTATGAGGGTTTTGATTCCAAGGTAAAGGATACGTAGGCAGCTTTATTTGAAGTGCAAGCCCAAATTTCAATTATTTCTTTTTCCCCTAATTTGTAAATTGTAATTTAATGTTAAATGCTTAAATTGTATTATTGTAACTTGTAAAATTGTAATTTCATAGTTTGTAAGTTTGATTTACAATTTGCAATTTTATAATGTCATTTTATTTATCAAATAAACTTGTATTGTCAATTAATATTCTTGTAAGTAGTAAGAATAAAAAGTGGGATATAAATATAAAGTCAATTTTATTAATTTATTTATCAAAACAATTTGGTCATACTTTATAGTTTTAACTCGTAAATTTTTTATTTAGTTGATTTATACAAATTATAACATTGATAATGGTTCATAGACTCATAGTTTGTTCGATCGATTAATAAAAAGAAAAAAAACTGGAAATTGACGGCTAATCGGGTAACCATTGGTAAACCGGGAAAAACCAATGGTTGCTAAAACCGGCGATTACGATTCCAAACCATAATCACCGGCCTCCTCCGGGCGGTGCGGTTCCGATTTGTGCCGTCCGGAACCGCCTAATCGGTGGTCTATAATCGGAACCGGCATAAACCAGAACCGTGGGCATTCATTTTATTTAGAAAAGTTAGTGGAACAAATAAGATACTATGAAGACAAGCGGGCTAGCTTGTAAGAAGAAAATTTAAAATCCAAAAATCTTGTGAAAGGAGATCTTGAAGATGGCAAGGCTTTTTCTGATGCCGAATTAAAAGGAAAGCTAAGGCAGTTGTATGAAAAAAAAAAAACTATGTATACAGAGCTTGTCAGTGCCCAGACAAGTGAGAAGAGAGAAAATGAAGAAATCAGATCCCTAAGACATAAATTTCGAAATGCTATCTTGAAGAAGGCTGAAATTGTGGTGACTACACTAAGTGGTTGTGGTGGAGATCATATGACGTGTGCTCTGGATCCAACCATAAGTTCATCAATGCATCTGAAACCACTTTATTTGATGTTGTTGTGATTGATGAAGCTGCTCAAGTACTTCATTTTCCTTATCTCAATGAATTGCTCTATCTTCATATGTCTTTCCTTTTCTGAGTCTCAACTATGTATTTTATTTTTTTTGCTTTCTATTGAAGGCCTTGGAACCTGCCACTTTGATTCCACTTCAGCTTCAAAAATTGAGGGAACCAAATGTATAATGGTAAGTATTTCATCAAGCATTTATTAATTTGTATTAAATAATACTGAGTATCATGCTCTCCCAACAGATAGTGGAAATATCTGGAGTATATTCTTAATGAGAATTTTCTCCCTTATCTTCAACTTTTTAACTCTGACATCAAAGCCTATAAATATACTTCTCTTGCACTATATCCTACATGTTTTTATCTTTTGGTTTTTATCCAACAAATGAGTTCAACTATATGACAATTGATTTTACACTGCCAAAGCTCAATCTTCTTAGCAGTGTATACTATTATTTGATTCTTAATTTGCTAATAAATTAGTGTTCATATTGTAGATTTGTGACCCAACATGGAAAATAGTGATTGCTATTATATCTCTCAGTCTAGGAAGCATAGATACTCTCCAAGGGGTTAATGTATTCATAAAAAACGTATTTAATACAAATATGAAAAAAATACGGTTCAAATATGTATTAAAAACGTATTTTATCCACACATTGTGTGGACGCCATGTGTTGTGCACACACTTAATTTGGCGCTGCAGAACATATGTGCTGCAAAGAATACCGAGAACAATCAAGAAACATTTGAATTATGTTGTTGGATCTCTAGTGTTTCGGTAGATGCTACTATGATCAAGAACTTCATCATGAATCATGGTATGATGTTAGCAATCTTTAATAAATTTGTGCCTTTGAAATTGCTCTCAATTGCTACTACTCGGTTTGCCTCTGTTATTGTTATGTTGAAGCGTTTCAAACTTATAAAAAGATGTCTTCTAGAGATGGTGATTAGTGAGGAATGGGATGCATATAGAGAAGATGATGTTGAAAGGGCAACCTCTGTTAAAATGAAAATATTGGGTGACACTTGGTGGGATAAGATTGAATATATCCTTTCATTTACGGTCCCTTTATACGACATGCTTCGAGCTTGTGACATTGATAAGCCGTGTCTTCACTTAGTTTACGACATGTGGTTTTCGATGATTGAAAAGGTGAAGACCATAATATACAAGCATGAAAAACTTCAGCCCGATGACTCGTCTAGGTTCTATAATGTGGTTCATACGATCTTAGAAAGTCGTTGGAAAAAAAAACAACACTTCCCTTCATTGCTTGGCTCATTCGCTCAATCCGAGGTAATTATTTCAAACTTAAAGCTGTAATTTATTTACATTTGCTTTGTTAGTCAAGTAGTCTGACTTTTCATTATATTTTAGATATTATAGTAAGAGATGGCTTGATCTGGGCCCCTCTAGAGTTGCTCCACATAGGGATCTTGAAGTTGCTGAAGAAAGATCGAAATGCTTTAATAAGTATTTTCCAATTATGGTAGAAAGAAGGATTGTGACACAAGAGTTTGCTAACTTTTCTAGCATGGCGGGACATTTTGTTGATTCTGACTCGATTGAGAAGCGTTATGACATGGACCCCAAGAGCTGGTGGGTTATATATGGAACAAGTGCACCTAAGCTTCAAGCTTTAGCATTGAAGATTCTTAACCAGCCTTCATCCTCGTCATGTGCTGAGAGGAATTGGAGCACATACTCGTTCATCAACTCCTTGCGAAGAAATAAAATGACACCTAAACGTGCTGAAGATTTGGTGTTCATTCACAGCAATCTCCGTTTGTTGTCTAGAACAACACCTGAATACTACAAAGGAGACTCAAAGATGTGGGATATTGGAGGCCACAACTTTGGTACACTTGATGATGTTGGGGATTTAGAGATTGCTCAATTGTCGCTTGATGAGCCGGAGTTGGAGAGCATTTTCTTCACTGAGGATGAAAATGAGGATACAATGGATACTGAGGTTGATGAGGGGGATTTAATGACTTGATAGTTTGCTTTGAATTCGAATGACTTTGTTTGTAATATTAGTATGTTTTGAATTAGAAGTGTGAACTTATTGTTGTAAGACAGTTACCTTAAACTTTTAAGTTTTAATTAATTAGTTATTTGCTTTATTTTGAGATAAATATGTTTATATGAGTTTCATATTATTATTATTATTATTATATAAAATATTACAAATAAATATAAATGTATTTTTAACGTATTCGTATCTTGATTTTTTGAAAATGAGCGTATTTTCGTATCGTATCGGATTTGTATTTTGTATCCGTATTCGTACCGGTGCTTCGTAGCTCTCAGTTCAATAGTCTAAATCGCCATCTTGAAATGATGTTGAAAATTTCCTAATTTTCCATGTGTATTCATCTATAAGAATGAAATTGATATTTTATTATTTTAACGGTCTTCAATGCCACCACTTTTTTATGCTTGATATCTGTAGAAGATGGACATAATTGATATAGTGTATGTGGATCAGGGCATTTTCTTAGAATAGCTCATGACTAAGGATAATCATATAAAAATCTTCTTAATTTCTTTCTGGTAACAGTGGTTCAAACTGTTAAAAGTTATTAAATATTATAATTTTCTAGCTTTAACATCTAATATATATTCTAATCACTAAACAAACAACATAGGTCAAAGTTGGCATTGCATAAAGGAATTTGCTTCTAAGTGAATAAAGTTTGTCATTATTAAGTGTTAAAATATGTAGTTTAATATTATCTTCCCTTCATTTTCTTTCTATTTTTGTCTTTTACTGCTAATTATACTTGTCTTGCTACCATACCCTATGTGATAATGTGGGAGATGCGGTAGGATCACAAGTACCTTGGCCTGCGCACTTGGTGGAAGTTAAAGAGAAGGTAATATGTTATTTACATATTGATATACATGTATAAGAATATATAGTCATCTAACATATATGCATGTGGTATAATTTCTAAGAAGCACATTAATAAGAAAGTTGATGCAAAACAAATGGTTAAAGCTCACATATTTTTTTTTATTTTTTGGTTTGCTATGTAATATGAGCAAAAAAATGCAAAAGTGCCAACGTAATTGGAAAAAAATTGTGAGCCACTTCTCTCTTTGGTCATGGTCTATTGTTGATTCAAATAATCTTTGCTCTGTATATCTATTCAAATGATATTTGTCATTTTATTTGACATGGTATTAGATCTACTAAACTTTACAAAATTCAGGGAATAAGAGCTTATCTTGTAATCTCTTTGCACTGTTTACACAATAAAGAACTAGAAAGTGGAAGCTTAAATAAGAATATCCATGAGTGTAATAGTAAAACTGTAACAAAATCATTTATTATCCTGAAATACATTGAATATCATAGAAGTTTCACATGCCATGGAAAGATAAAAAAACATAAAAAACTGTAGCATATCAAACTGAACCCCCCCCTCAATTGTAACTTCTTTACTTTCCCGAGTCCCATACTGCCTACAGTTAAAGAAGTTGTTCCGTTAGGTCAGCTTGAAAACTATTTAAAGTTAATCTATTATCAGAATTCAGTTCGTCATCTCTGGCTACAAATAAATAGATAAGAAGAACACTGAATTTAACCCTTCTCAAACAAATAAAAGTGTTGAACTCAAAAGGGGACAAAAAGAATATTCCGATTTTTAGAAATAGCGAGGCATTATGCTTCTGGGATTTCTCCAAATCTGCTCTAAGAACACATGCTTGATGAAGTACGTAATGAATGGGCGAATTGCATGCTTGATTATGTATAAGATCATTTTGCAATGTATTTTTGTTTAGATTTAGAATTGATGATGTTTTAATTGCAATATTGATGTTTGAATGTTTCATGGTGCGATGCGGCTTGTATCGATGTTGATTGATTTAGAAAATATCGATGTTTGACATTGAATTGATGCAGATACTTGATGTCGTTGATGAACATATGAGAGGAGTGCATGATTTATGTAATTGAACAATAGATGTGATTTTTAAGCTTCGTATTTAGAGACTATTGAAATTTAGATGAATTTATATCAAGATATTATTAGTTTTTGGATTAATTTATATCAAGATATTGTATTTGGATGATTAATTAATTAGCATGTTTGGATTTTATCAATATAGTGTATTATTTATTGGTGATTTACAGGTTTTACGTCGCAACAAATAAAATGATGTAATTTTAAAATAAAAAATTACTCAAAATATCACGATATAAAATTCACAATGATTTTTTTTAAAAACCGTTGTGAAATTACAACGATTTTCTAAAACACCGTTGAGAAATTACAACGGTATTACAAAAAATCGTTGTGAAAATATAAAAGTATTGTACAAAACTGTTGTGAAGTTACAACAGTTTTGTAAAAACCCATTGTAACATTATAGTAATTTGACAACGGTTTTAAAAAAACCGTTGTAATTCCAGTTGAAAGACAACATAGAAAATAAGATAGACAACGGTTTTGAAAATGTTGTAAAATTACAACGGTTTTGAAACCGTTGTCTATGTGCGTGCAAAATTTACAACACCAAAAAATACAACGGTTTTGAAATGAACTAGACAGCAACTTAAAACCATTGTCTTTATTTCTTTTTTGTAGTAGTGTGCCTTCGGAAAAAGGGGTGCAAGAAGGTTACCCTATGAACCGCAAACTCAACGAAACGTTAAAAGACCCCCTATCCACACACTTTGCCTTAGGAAAAGTGGGTCAGTACGAGGGTCATCTAACTACAAAATAAAAACAAAAAAAACAACAAAATAAAACACAAAAAAGAAGAAGACTCCTAATGCTTACACCCATTGCGCTAAGCAAAGTGTGGGAATGAGGACGACACCTAAACATACACAAACAAAAAAACAAAAAAAAAAACTAAACTACAGGAAATAATACCAAGTCAGGCATTAGAGGGGATCAGATAGATGAATATGACATGCTTGAAATAAGCAAATAGAGCGATCTCCAATGGATTGAGTATGGCTATGATGTTGAGGTTTTATCGAATTACACTCCACAAGATCTAATCGGATAATCTATAATTCTATTGTGCACATGCAAATCATGATTTTATGTGTGGCAAATAACCATGTTGAAATTACTATACAAGAACATCGAATTAACGCAGCGGGAAAAATTAAATCGATGTACCAACTTACATAGGTTGTAGGGTTGACGACGAGATTAAAGGTCTAATCTCATTACTGTAGAAGACACGCCGAGTTTGTGCTTTTCCTCACTGTAATCGACGCCTAAGGGGGCTGCAACGACACTTCTCGATCTTCTACTGTATTCCCGATACCCGTTTAGATGTAGATTTGACTACAAACTACTAAACTGTGTATGGATAACCTTAGGGAATTAAGTGTAACAGAGAGGGGCTGCTCGTGTATATGTTCCACACGCCTCTTCCCTCTATTTATACAGAGGGATGCGTGTACTGTGTCCCCAAACCCTGATAGGTTTGGGCCTCTCCACTTATTTCACTCCCACAGTCCATTAAGGTATTATATGGGCTATAGTAGGGATATAGAAGAATATTAAATTGGCCCACTAATTTATTTAATATCCAATATCCAATACCTAGGATATAATTAAATAAATTAAGTGTTATTTTTATTCCACTAAAGAAATAACACTGACCTACCAATTTAATACATTTTACTCAATGCGTTCTTCTTCAGTCCAACCATTCGCCTTGTTTAAGATATAATGTCCATTAATTAATTATTAAGCTCTGATAGCTATAATTAATTAATTCTTCCATGCCTAGAGCAGTACCACACAAGCTTTACCATGTACGAAATAAATTCCACCTGCAGGGTTTCACATGTACTTGTGTTTACTCAAGGAGACATCATCAACCTGACTCACCAGGACATGGTGACCTAACACAGTGCACGACCCATCATGTGTGAATATGTTACTGCCCAAGATATCGAGATTATTGAGTCTATCAAGAATCTCACTCATTGATAAATCAAAGCAATAATCATAACACACATATGTTCGTCACTATGCAAGGCTTAAGAACCCGAACTCTGTGGATCATTATTCTCTCCCTTTAGGGTCAGACCAGAGAATAGCATCCTGTCGCGATCCTCCTCAATACACAAGTCAGTGTATCAGAATAATCAGTTAGTCAAGACAAACTAACTATCAGATTATTCTATAGTCTACAATGATTGGTTCAGAACCATCTAAAACTGCAAGCCTTTTAATACTTTGCAAGGAATCTAATGATATGATCTTTACCATGTGTTTAACCATACCATATCATCTACAATGCAAGTATTAGGAAACATGCATATATAAACGAATAGCAAAGTATATAGATGCACAAATAGTGACTGTAAAATATAATCAATCTATATCGTCAAAACATTGTTAATAGTATACAAAGACAAGCTTTCAGTATACAATCATAACAATCTCCCACTTATACTTAAAGCATGTCTTTTAAGTATAGAACAAAAATAGGCAAAACTCTCAAACTATTACAAATCTCAAAACGCAATCCCGGGTCTGCATCTCACTCCCATTTTCTCTACGTGACCATCAAAGGTCTTAGCCGGCAGGCTCTTCATGAATGGATCAGCCAGGTTGTCCTCTGATGCAATCTTGACCACTGCAACATCTCCTCTCTTAACGATTTCTCGTATAAGATGGTACTTTCTCTCTATGTGTTTACTTGCCTTATGGGCTCTGGGTTTCTTCGAATTTTCCACTGCACCCGAGTTATCACAGTATATCGTGATACTCCTAGGCAAATTAGAAACCACGTTCAAGTCTAACAAGAAGCTCCGGAGCCAGACGGCTTTCTTTGTAGCCTCAGAGGCAGCTACATATTCAGCTTTCATGGTGGAGTCAGCAATGCATTTCTGCTTGATGCTCCTCTATGCAATGACTCTGCCTCCCAAGGTAAACACATAGCCTGAGGTAGATTAACTCTGATCTTTATCGGCTTAGAAATCTGAGTCCGTGTAACCCAAAGGAACAAGTTTATCACTGCAGTATACCAACATATAATCTCTAGTCCTTTCAGGTACTTGAGAATATTCTTTACTGCAGTCCAGTGTCCTTTTCTAGGGTTAGACTGATATCTACTTACCATGCCAACCGCATAGCATATATCGGGCCTAGTGCATAGCATAACATACATGAGGCTTCCTACATCCGAAGCATATGGAACCCCTTTCATCTCATCTATCTCAGCCTGTGTCTTAGGACACATATCTTTTAATAGATGTATTCCATGCCTGAAAGGTATAAAACCTTTTTTGGAATCTTGCATGCTAAACCTAGCTAGCACTGTATCGATATAGGTCGCCTGGGATAAGCACAACATCATTTTCTGGCGATCTTGAATGATTTTGATGCCAAGGACGTGTCCAGCTTCTCCTAAATCCTTCATATCGAACTGCTTGGACAGCCACACCCTTATGTTCGATAATACCTTCTTATTGTTTCCAATAAGCAAAATATCATCAAGATACAGTACTAGAAATGCCACCACGTTTATGTCACTCTTCTTGTACACACAGCTCTCATCTGAGCTTTGGACGAATCCATATGACTGGATGACCTCATCAAACCGGATGTTCCAAGACCGTGATGCTTGCTTAAGTCCACAAATGGACCTCTTAAGCTTGCAGACTAAGTGCTCTTGGCCCTTAGCAATGAACCCGTCTCGTTGATTCATATGGATGTTTTCTTCGAGACTTCTATTTAGGAAAGCTGTCTTGATATCCAATTGTCATATCTCATAATCCAGATGAGCGGCAATAGATAGGAGAATCCGGATCGACTTAAGCATGGCAACCGGCGAGAAGGTTTCCTCATAATCGATCTCTTCTTTCTAAATATACCCTTTCACCACCAATCTAGCTTTGAAGGTTTCAACCTTCCTGTCAGATCCTCTCTTACGTTTGTAGACCCACTTACATCCAATGGGTTTTACCCTATCAGGTGGTTCTACAAGCTCTCAGACTTGATTGTGATCCATATATCCAATCTCAGATTGCATTGCAATTTTCCAAGACTCTCCATCTTTGTCTTGTACTACCTCATCATAGGTCTTGGGATCCAATTCATTCAGTCATTCAGGGAAATCTGAAGATTCTCCCAAACCGATGAATCTATCAGGTTGTCGAACAACCTTCCCACTACGACGAGGCATTTCCTGTACTTTCGTGACACATTGTGCAGTCATTGGTGGTTCCTCTGCTTGTACAGGTGGTGTAGGATCTGCGTTCCCACCTCAAAGTTCCTCAAAAACGATCTTGCTTCGAGCTTTGTGATTTATTACATAGTCTTCCTCTAAGAATCGGGCATTGGTACTGACAATGACCTTCTGATCCTTAGGACTATAAAATAAACCACCTTTTGTTCATTTCGGATACCCAAAAAATAGCCTGACCTCAGAAAGTGGCGCCAACTTGTCAGCTTCCTTGTCTAGCACGTATGCTGGACTGGGTTTTCGACTAGTCCATAGTTCTAGGAGTGTGCGTGGAACTAACTTTGAAAGAACCATGTTCAAAATATAAGCTGCAGTTTCTAGGGCATATCCCCAAAAGGAAACAAGCAATTCTGAATAGCTCATCATCGATCTAACCATCTCTAATAAGGTTCTATTCCTCATTTCCGCTACGCCGTTCTGTTGTGGAGTGCCAGTTGCAGTTAACTGGGATGTGATCTCTTGCTCTGCTAAGTAGTCTCTAAATTCAATCGAGAGATATTCACCACCATGATCAGAACGCAGTGTCTTGATACTTTTTCCTATTTATTTTTCTCCGCTTCCGCCTTGAATGTCTTGAAGAACTCAAAACACTCAGACTTGCGACACAACAGGTAAATGTATCCATATCTTGAGTAATCATCAATGAATGTGATTAAGTACTCATATCCTCTTCAAGCCTGAACTGACATAGGGCCACATAAGTTAGAGTAAATCAAATCTAATACCTCTTTGGATCAATTTCCTTTAGAAGGAAACGACCGCTTGGTCATCTTACCTTCCAAATAGGATTCGCACAAATGGAACGCTTCCAAGACCAATGAAGACAATGGTCCATCATTTATAAGCCTTTTTATCCTCTTAAGGTTAATATGGCCAAGTCTCAGATGCCAAAGATAAGTTTGATTCAGTTCAGAAGGTTTATTTCTCTTATTAGGGTTTGTAATCGATGTATTCAATAATAGCATTTGTGTAGTGTTTTGTATAGGGTTAAGAATATAAAGATGTCTATCCAATGTGCCAGAACAAATAAAACATTTCCCACTTGAGATAACGACCTTGCTATCAAAAATAATAGAATATCCATTCAAAAATAATTTAGAAACAGAAATAAAGTTCCGCCTAAAATCAGGCACATAAAGACAATCTTTTAAAACTAAAACTCTATCACTACTGAAAGGTAAAGACACGTCTCCCATTGCAACTGCCGCCACTTTCGTAGCATTGCCTATGTAGACGGTAATCTCGCCTTCACTCAGCTGCCTTTTCACCAGGAACTCCTATAAGGACATGCAAACATGATCAGTAGCTCCAGTATCCACTACTTATGACTGGGTAGAACAAGTAGCTAAACATGTTTCAACAACTAAAGAGTGAGATATACCCTTCTTCTTCCTTTTGTTAGGACACGCAGACTTCCAATGTCCCTGCTGACCGCACTTGAAACACTTCGACTTCAATTTGAAGTCTTCCAAGTATACCTTGGCTTTGCCCTTCTTGTCTTTAGAGTCTTTAGGCGCCTCCTTTGCAGCTTTCTTAGGTGCGTATCTCTTCTTCTTAACACCAGAAGAAGACGCCCTAGCTAGGTGCGCCTCCGAGTTTCCCTTTTGGAGATGCTCGGCTGCCTGAAGATTCATGAGCAGTTCTGATAAAGTAATATCCTTTTTTATCATATTGAAGTTTAGCCTGAACTGCTCAAACCTCGGAGACAGACTGTGAAGCACAATGTCAATTTGGGACTCGACGTCCAATTCGTCACCTAGGGTTTCGATCTCGACAGGAAACCCATCATCTAGAGAACATGATCCCGTACCGGTGTAGAATCTGACATCTTAGTGCTGATCAGATTTCTCATAGCCAAATGTCAAGCTGAACGATTCTGGTATCCGAAGAGCTCCTTAAGGTTCAACATTATATCTATCATAAGCGGTTTTCATAGACTGATGTTGATGTTGCAACACACTTGACATAGAGGCAAGCATGTAACAACGTGCCATTTCATTAGCTCTAACCCACTTACTATAAGCAGCCTTTTGCTCTTCACTAGAATTCTCATCTGGCTTTTGTGGACATTCTTCAATAAGTACAAACTTGAGGTTTTCAGCAGTAAGGACAATGTTCAGATTTTTTATCCAATCTTTATAGTTTTCACCAACCAATTTGTTTTCTTTGAGAATCAAGGACAGGTTTGAGAGTACCAGGACGATATAGAATAACTGAAAATAAACATGCAGTACAGTCACAAACTTTAGGATAAAGACACATATAAATCAAAAACCTCAAAAGAATTTATATTCATATCCACCGACATCTTAAAAACGTTTCTTATAAGTCACGTAGGGTGGACATTTATAAAATTTATTTTTAAGCAGGTTAAAACCTAACCTTTAATCTACCTCCAGTCAAGTTTCCTCATGACAAGTAAATTAATAGTTGGATAAAACCTGGTCATGTAATCATCTAATTAATAAGCCACGTAAGGTAGACGTTTATTAATAAATTACATCTAAGTGTGCTTACTATTATCTTCACCCCAAGTTCATTATTTCGAATTTCACCTCCCTGGTAGCAGGGCCGATTAGTTCTAATAATGTTCTATAGTTATCCATTGAGAAAGGTTAATTTCTAGAGAATCCAGTAATATGACTCCTCTGTAGGCAGGCTGCCCATTACTTCTCAATTAAACTAGATTAATGGAGGCCGTTTTAAGATTTCCACATACTTTGGTATGTATCTCTCCCACTTAGTTATTTAAGTTTGAGGTTTCATTCTTATCCCATATAAACATACAATTAAACCACATAAAATGATAAACATCCATTGCATGTAAACAACATAATAAGCATAATAAGTGGGACCAACTATCATGACTTATATCTCATGTTGTTAATGAGATAAACTCAGAAAAACAACTCTTCGGAAGACCCGGGTCCACACGGCCGCCGCCTCTCAAGTGTCTCGCCGAAACCCTAGCTCCTTTAGGGTTTCGGGACGTGTTCGGGATCCCTTTTCTTTTCCAAGCCGCTCCATTTTCCGTTTTTGAGTTGATCACCTTCCTTATTCTATATTCTAAACTAGAATAATAAGGAAATAAAATACAACTCAAAATAGTCTAACAATTTATTTCCTATTACATAAAAACAATGTAATAATAAATTGCCTAGACCTAATCCATGGATTAAAAAATCTCATAGCCAAACCGGCATACGACCAACCATACATTCAACATAAAGTAAACATCACATTCAACATAAAATTAAAAAGCCACGATAGTTGGTTTCACCTGTAAAAAATATCATCTACAGATACAACGATCATAATTAAATGTTATCCATAAAATAGCACATGATATCCATGCATGTCATAATTATCGAAATTATCACTTTAATTTAATTAAAAGAATTTTGAAAATTACATAATTGATTTATTTGGAAATTAAAATAATTATCCACCAAATAAAATCAATAAGTTCGAATATATCCTTAAGATCTCATATTTGGAAATTAGTCATAATTATCTACCAAATAAAATCTTAACATATTTGAATTTATCCTTAAGATTAACTTTGGAAATTAATTAAAATTTTCTACCAAAGTATATCTCAATTATTTTCAAAAATTCCGTTAAGGTAAGATTTGAAAATTGATCACAATTATCCATCAAATTATACCTTAAATTTTTGAAATACACTAGGTATATAAAGCTGGAAATTTTCAACCATAGGTCAAAATTAATCCTCCAATTTTAATACCTAGTATTTTCGCCCCCCCCCCCCCTAATTAAATAATTAATTTGGAATTTTGATACAAGTCAAAATACTATCCAAATTATATTATTAGATACCAAAATCACTAGAATTAAAATTAGGGTAGTTTTGATCCACTTCAAACACTTACCATAATTAAAATTCTATTTTGGATCCATCTTTGATTAAAATAAGGTAACTTTTGGTATACACCAACAATTACCATATACTAATTTTTATCACCTTAATTTTCGATTCCCACTTAGTATAGGATATGAAAATTTTGATAACATCAAAAATCTATTCCAAATCCTACACTAAATAGCCGAAAATATCACAACAAATTAAGGGACAATTATTACACATAAAATAAATCCAGAAATTTAATGAACATCAAATATCATCCAATTTCATATTTTATGTGGAGCGAAAAAATCATGCAATTAGAATTAAGAATTTTCGAACAAGACATCAAAATTTCATCCAAATTCAAATCGCAATATGCTCGAAAATTAACATGCAATAAATCTGAAAATTTAGCCATAAAATTATCATTCAAATTATTGCAATTTTCTATCATACTCATAGAATTAATCCTAGATTAAAACCGATACCTGCTCTGATACCAGTTGTTGGGGTTTTATCGAATTACACCCCACATGATCTAATCGGATAATCTATAATTCTATTGTGCACATGCAAATCATGATTTTATGTGTGATGCAAATAACCACGTTGAACGTACTATGCAAGAACATCGAATTAACGCAGTGGGAAAAATTAAATCGATGTACCAAGTTACATAGGTTGTAGGGTTGACAACGAGATTAAAGGTCTAATCTCGTTGCTGTAGAAGACACGCCGAGTTTGTGCTTTTCCTCACTGTAATCGACACCTAAGGGGGCTGCAACGACACTTCTCGATCTTCTATTGTATTATCGATACTCGTTTAGATGTAGAGTGGACTACAAACTACTAAACTGTGTATGGATAACCTTAGGGAATTAAGTGTAACAGAGAGGGGCTGCTCGTGTATATGTTCCACACGCCTCCTCCCTCTATTTATACAGAGGGAGGCGTGTACTCTGTCCCCAAACCCTGATGGGTTTGGGCCTCTCCAGTTATTTCACTCCCACAGTCCATTAAGGTATTATATGGGCTAGAGTAGGGATCTAGAAGAATATTAAATTGGTCCACTAATTTATTTAATATCCAATATCGAATACCTAGGATATAATTAAATAAATTAAGTGTTATTTTTATTCCACTAAAGAAATAACACTGACCTACCAATTTAATACATTTTACTCAATGCGTTCTTCTTCAGTCCAACCATTCCCCATGTTTAAGATATAATGTCCATTAATTAATTATGTAAGCTCTGACAGCTATAATTAATTAATTCTTCCATTCTTAGAGTAGTACCACACAAGCTTTACCATGTACGGAATAAATTCCACCTGCAGGGTTTCACATGTACTTGTGTTTACTCAAGGCGACATCATCAACCTGACTCACTAGGACATGATGACCTAACAGAGTGCATGATCCATCATGTGTGAATATGTTACTGCCCAAGATATCGAGATTATTGACTATATCAAGAATCTCACTCATTGATAAATCAAAGCAATAATCATAACACACATATGTCTGTCACTGTGCAAGGCTTAAGAACCCGAATTCTGTGGATCTTTATTCTCTCCCTTTAGGGTCAGACCAGAGAATAGTATCATGTCGCGATCCTCCTCAATACACAAGTCAGTGTATCAGAATAATCAGTTAGTCAAGACAAACTAACTATCAGATTATTCTATAGTCTACAATGATTGGTTCAGAACCATCTAAAACTGCGAGCCTTTTAATACTTTGCAAGGAATCTGATGATATGATCTTTACCGTGTGTTTACCCACACCATATCATCTACAATGCAAGTATTAGCAAACATACATATATAAACGAATAGCAAAGTATATAGATGCACAAACAATGACTGGAAAATATAATCAATCTATATCGTCAAAACATTGTTAACGGTATACAAAGACAAGCTTTCAGTATACAATCCTAACATATGATGGTGGCGGTTGTTAGCTCTTGCTGCTGTGCTCTCGGGGGCCTCTTAGTAGGACCTGCATTTAGAGAAAAACTAAGGCTACTCGAAGTCTCCAACTTCGGTATGCCGAATGCAGGTTTTCCCTTCTCATCATCAAAAACATCTAACATTCTCTTCAAACAGTTCAAGTCAAACAATTCAACATGATTGCAATACAGATTAGTAGAAGATGGGTCAAATAATCTCAGTTTTTCAGCAAGATGGGTTATCAGTTGGGCATAGGAGATCCTATTCTTAGGGTGCGACAGAGTGTTCTTGAAATGGGCAATGGCCACAGCTTCAAAATTTATCCTCTTCATATGCACAATGCACCAGAGGACAAACAACTCCTGATTTGTGATGGAGTTGGAGCTATATTTCCGGCCAAAGAAATTGTAAGTAAGAACTCGGTGACAAAAGTAAAGGACATTGCTTTTCAGCACATATCCCTTGTTAGTTCCAGACTTGAATTTAGAACCGTCACCCAATTCAGCCCATTTCTCATCCGAGTTCTCATCAGTGGGCACCACAGAAATACCAGATTTATACTCATCATCATTACAATTTAGAAATGACACAATGCCCAAACCTATGTTCAGTTCATCAGTAGACAGATTAAAGTTTTTACCAAAAAATTTAAACTTAAAAATTTTGGCAGACGTACCACCTTTTCCCATACTCTTAACAGATAAATCATGGAAAAACTCATACACCAACTTAGGAAAAATCAAACAGTCACACTCAATGAAGAAAGACCAACAATATTAGAGAAGAGTGCATTTACCTCTCGCTCGATGCCCAAGACAGCGAGCGAGGAGAAGTGGGTGATCTTGTTGTGGATGATGTCCCTGGTGGGCACAACGCCTTCTCATTTTGGCATAATTTTTCCTAAAGTGGGGCTGACCACAGTTTTCACTTTCTTTGAAGATGGCTTCGCAGGGGCCTTCCTCTTCCCTTTTGCAGTCACTGAGGGTGTATCCACTGTGCCCTCGGCCATTTCCTTCACAAGGAAGAGAGTCAGATCGTCCTAGCTCTTGGTGGGCTCAAGATTCTCCACTGCTTTTGTTCTCCCCTTCCTCAGTCTCCTCCTTGGCTTCTTATTTCTCAGACAGTGTCGGCGATGGTTGCTTCTTCAGCATCAGATACTACAATGGAGTTTTAGTGACGACGACCTTCTCCTTCTTCAACCTCTTCAATTTTTTAGTTGCAGAGGGCTCAGGGATCTGCTTCGGGGTTAGCTCCGATATACTCTTCTGCTGTTGCATGCTGGTTTCTTCTTGCTCGTCAATCTCACAGGTGGTCTCTACCATGATTTTTAGAGAGGGTTCATCAGCCTTCTCAGATTCACGAGTTGAAATGGGCAATGGAGGTTACTCTATGTTGGCAGTGGACTGAACGACAACGTCAACGATGCTGGTTTGTTTTGGTGGTCCAACAACTTCAGTATCTCTTTCAGCATGACTTCCTTCATGGGGTTCCACTTGCGTTGTTGATAGCTGTGTATTTTATAAAACTTTTAGATATTAATTGATGATGTTTAAGTTGATAAGTTGTGTGATTTTCAAAGCTTCAGTGCTCATTATGTTATTATTTGGTATTTTTGATGTATTTGTGAGTTTTTCAGTAATAGTGGTGAACTTGATGATTATTTGATGCAAAATGATCAAGTATGTACTTGGAGAGCTAAATGAGGGACCAAATAGGCCTTTGGACCGGATTTAAAGAGAAAAGCCCACTATAATTGATGGACATGACTCAAAATACTCCAAATGAGTGATTGAAGAGCCTAGAAAGATGGATAATTGAGTTAGGAGCGTTGTGCAAGTTGAATCGGCTCAATCGAATGAGAAACGAGTGAGAACGGGCCGTTTTAGTGAAGCCTGCGCGCGCAAGGTCGACCCGACCCACCGGTCGACCCAGAGGGCTTGTTTTACACATGGTCGGGCAGACCCAGAGGTTGACCCTATCACTCGACCCACCAGTCGACCCGGACGGATCCAGTTCGGGATTTTCGAGGCTTTTCTCCACTTTAGGCTTCATTTTAACACTAGGGTTCCCTCCAACACTATAAAATACCTCATCTACTCATTAGAAAATGAGTCCAACACAGTCAGGTTTAATTTAGTTTATTAACAAGAGACGTACCAAGGTGAATAAATTATGGAGACACAACAGAGACTCTGGAGGCTACAACCAGATTGAAGACCTTCGGGTTCTTTATTGTGTTGAACAATATTTTGTTTATCATGTTTTATTTTTATTCTTTTCCTTTAATTATGTCTAGGTAATTTTCCTTGGATTCTAGGGATGCAAAACTACGATGGATTTTATGTTTTGATTAATCTTTCAATTCTTCATTTCATATATTAGTTTATAAATCTTGGTTTTGATTTCTCATATATGATTGTTTGGCCACCACTTATGCATGCTAGATTAAACAATATGTTATATTATGAATGTTTAGAAGAACCGACCAAGTGAATAAATGTTCATAGAAAATTATGATCGTGTGTTCTTTTAGGAGTTATTAAAGTACTTAAAATGACTGAAAGGTGAATATGTAATTTATTAATCGACTTTACAAACTTACTCGAGAGAGAGATTTTTAATATCTTCGTGATCTTCCACCATATATGAATTAAATTGGTTTGTTGAATTGATTGATCTTGCATAGATGACATTGTAGGAGAAGCCCTGGATCCAAACGATTTCCATTATAGAATTTCAGTTCTACATAAATATAATGAATAGTTATAGATTATAATAGTAATAAGTGAATATAATTAAATTTTAAATGAACAAATAGCCTATCAAAATAAAAGATTGATATAAAAAATAGAATATAAGAGTAAAAAGTGAATACAAATTTTAAATATAATAGTTATACTATTACAATATAAAAAATAAAAAACGCAATATAAAGAATATACTATGAGGGTAAATAGTGAATATAAATACATTTTTTTTTCAAACACGTAATATAGTAGTATACGTGTAGATAAGAAATAAAAATATTTAATATTTTTAATTTTCTGTTATATTAAACAACAATTTAAATTCGTCTTCCTCACCATTTTTAGCTACTTCCACCATGTAAATTTCATCCAGAAATAACTAAATGAATTGTTGATTAATAATCTTCTTTGTTTTCTCTCAAAAAAAAAAAAAAAAACCTTCTTTGTTTGACTTTTTGTTTCTCTTAATCATTATCCATAATTATCATCATTTTAAATTTCGGAGTAATTGGAAATTAAAAAAAATAATAAAGAAAAATCAGAATTAAAAAATATAAAAATTTAAAAAAAATGTTTAATGAATAAATTTTCCGTCTATAACTTAGTGACGGAAAAATTTGTAAATAATATAAAAAAAATAAAATTCAATGTTTAACGAAGGATTCTTCCGCGAGAAAATTTTGACTTTAGTCCCATAGAACATGGGTTAGTCCGATTTTGGTCCCATCCCTATCACTTTTGCTCCCAAATCGATTGAATTATCAATTTTGGTCCCACTGTAACGTTTTCCGTTTAAAAAATTATCGATTTTGGTCCCATTTTGATATCGATTTTGGTCCCAAGTTTTCCGTTAAAAAATTATCGATTTTGGTCCCATTTTGACATCGATTTTGGTCCCAAACAGAAAAATGCTAGAAATTTTTTTATTTGCAATTCAATTGGAGGCAAAATTAAACTGATTTGGTAGAAATTTAACCTAATTTGGTTCCAAATTTTCCACGAACATGCATCTATATATATCTACTCACCAAATCATCAAATTACAACTACTAAATCAAAAGAAAGCCATTTTTTTATTTAGTTTAATTTTCTGTCGAGCTCGAGTTCGATCAAGAAGATACTCGGCTCGTTTACACCCCTAAATGCACGTAATTTTTTTATTTAGTTTAATTTTACAATATTGTTTATGAGTGTTCACCACATCTAATTAGCGTTTATAATTATTTTTAATATTTAATTTTAATTTTCAATTAATAATTCATTATTATGGTTGATTATTTCATAATTAAATTCTTGTAAAATGTAAAGTAAAAAATCTAGAAAAAAATTATACTTTTATACCCACATTTTGAACTTTCACTACAAAAAATTCACATTTTAGCGATGGAAGCGAGACAAGTCAAGCCCAAAATATTAAAAATAATATAAAATAATAAAAATATATATAAACTAATATAAAATTTTAAAAATCGTAAAGTAAAACTAATAAAAATATAATAAAAATTTATACTCATAATTAATTAGTAATTGAAAAATAAAAAATATATATAATATCAAAAATGTAAAATAAATAAAACATTAATAATATTAAACAAGTTAATTTCAAATTCATAATTAATTAGTAATTAAAAAATTAATAATATTAAAAATTTTAAAAATCATAAAGTAAAATAAATAAAAATATAAAAAAATTTATATTCGTAATTAATTAGTAATTGAAAAATATATAATATTAAAAAATAATATATATTATTAAAACATTAAAAATAAAATAAATTTTAAAATGTAAAATAAATAAAAAATCAATAATATTAAAAAGATTGATTTCAAATTCGTAGTTATATAATAATTAAAATCTAATAACATTAAAAAAAAATTAAAAATTATCATGTAAAATAAATAAAAAATTTAAAAAAAATTATATTTGTAATTAATTAGTAATTGTAAAATAATATATATATATATATATATAATAAATATTATAAAAAATATGTCGTTATTGTGTCGTTAACATAATAAAATAAAAAATTACAATTAAAATACGATGTGTGTTCTTTGTTAAGTTAGAGATAAAAAAGTCTGTCATTAAATATCTTAATCTTAATCCGTTGTTAATGTGTTTGTATTTTAAATCAAATTATAATCCGTTGTTAAATCGCGTTTTTATTGTAGTTTATAATCTGTTGTTAAATCGCGTTTTTATTGTAGTATTTTTTTAAATAATCCAATCAAAAAATAATAATAAAAAGTACCCCCTATTTAGAAATGTAACATTTGATCAATTTTTCGGCTCAAAAATCATTCATAACTGATTACATTTTAGGATTTATATTTCGCTGAAAATTTCACTTTTGGTCCCAAATTATCGATTTTGGTCCCAAAACTAGCGGCCGTTACCCCATTTATATTTTCCGTCTAAATTGTGGGACCAAAATTGATAATCCAAGTCTTATAGGACTAGATTTAATAACAATTTCTGAAATAGGACCAAATGTGATAGGGTTGGGACCAAAATCGGATTAGGTCATGTCCTATGGGACCAAAATCGAAATTTTCTCTTCTTCCGCCGCTACCTTAGAGACAGAAAAATATGTCATTAAATGTCTCAATTTTAATTCGTCGTTAATTTATAAGTACTATAGTCGGAATATAATGTCGCTAAGTCCGTTGTTAAATCACGTTTTACTTATGATTTTAAATAAGAACCTGATGAGATTGAATATAAAATTCGAAAAACCTGTTAAAATGAAAAATTATAGATTGAAACAAAAAAATAATAGTATAAGGAACTAAATATATATGTGTTTTGCCTAATATTAATTAATAACCATCATGAAATACATAAGTAGAGAAAATTTCACTTTTGGTCCCATAGGACACGCCTTGCTCCTCCTTTTGGTCCCAGAGCTGTCTATTTTGGTCCGTTTTTAAAAAAATCGCCCACTTTCAGTCCCATAGGATTCAAACTATCAATTTTAGTCCCAATGTTTTAAACGGTTGTTAAGGGCTGAGAGACGGAAAAGTCGCACGTGCGGCATGCGTGGCCAAAACAAACGGGATTAAAACAAAAAGAGATCCACACCCCTAATTTTCCAAATTAAAACCCTTACCTCAAGAAATTCCCAAATTCCACCCAATTTAAAAACCCTAATCTCACAAAATTAACACTAAATTCCCCTCTCCAAGCGCACCCAACACTCCTCCGTCACCCTCATCTCCGCTGCCGGCCGCCTCCTCACCACCACCATGCTCCATTGCCGCCTCACCACCGCCATCCACCGCCTCCTCACCACTGCCATTCAGTTCGACGAGTTCCAACTCGGAAGCACGCGTTAATGGTGATCAAGGATAGAAAGCTATGGTGGAAATTCAAGCTCCCCTGCTTCAATGTCGAATCTTGCTGTCCCGAAGAGCACTATTTTCCGAGTTGATGCAGGTCTCTCTCTCTCTCTCTCTCTCTCTCTCTCTCTCTCTCTCTCTCTCTCTCTCTCTCTCTCTCTCTCTCCCTCTCTGGGGTTGTAAGTGGTGCAATTATGTTGTGGAGAAAGGGGGGTTTGGTTTGAGGATGTTTTGATTGTGGATTGAATGGAGTGATTATGATAAGTCAAAAAAATGTAGCAGAAATGCAGGCAACGAGAGACTGTGAACTCGCTACCTGCCTCGTCTCCTCCGGGAATGTGCCTGCCGCCGCCTTCGCCGCCGCGGCTTGGGAAGATGCAGTTTACATAATTTGTTATGACTCATTCACTACCTTGGGAAGGCTTTGTGTTTTTCCTTTTCTCTCTTTTGTTCTTCTGGCTTCAATATCCTAACTGATTCTTTAAGGGGGTAGTAGGATAAAAGTTCTGTGCATGAAACATGGAGTTAAGAGTTAAAACCATCAACACTTTGCCTTCTGCAATGAAATTAGATCGAAGTTGAAGTGGCACTCTTGAATGAATGATGCAACTTAAAGTGAAAATGTTCATGTTGTGGATCTTTTGTGGCATCCAAATTTAGTTATTGGCACTATATTTTTTTTTTTTTGTGGTTATTGCACTGACCATGATTCTTAATCCACTCAGAGTGAAGTTACAAAAGTTGTTGAAACACAAGGTACTTTGGAACGGCAACTGGAGCTAATTGAAACACATCAAGATGAGGTATCTAGTCTTATTGCTCTGTTTAGTAATTATGTAAACTGCATCTTCCAGTTCATGTCATATCAGTAATTTGATCTTCATTTTGGATGACCTTTTGTTTTATGAAATGCTTAGGTCTGGGTATTGTAGTTTGTAAGAAATCATCAGTAGTGTATTGTGTCTCAGAATGTGTATTAAAAGCTCTATTGGTTCTGATTAAAAAGTTAGGAAATTGATTAGAATTATTAAATCAATAATTTCTTGCTTCTGAACTTGCTAAGTCCAAAGACTCTAAACCATACTTTTTTGGAGACATACCGTGAAATATCGTATGAAAAAGATGAAGAGATGCTTCAAGTTGCATATAGCAACCCTCACTTCACTCAATATAGACCTGAAGATTTGAACTTATGAACTGCATAGATATATTTATCATATTTTCCACATAATTATGTGTTTGTTGTTTTGCTAGTAGCAAATGAATTCACAATCGTAGAATTTTAAAATAAAAGATTTTTTTTTTTCATATTGAGGAAAGGAAGCAATTTTGTCTCTCTGTTTGCCAAATTTATGTATCTATTCTTTAGAATGAATCATGATGATGTCTTGAAAACCATATATGAAGCAAGTTACGGTGTGACATGATCAGCATTGATCAATCGCATCAGTGATGCTCTACAATGAATATTTTTTCATTCATTTACCTGCCGTTGAAATTTCTGTTAAGTGATTGTAGCTCTGCCTTTCTGTTGCCCCTCGACTCAGTTTACCGCCTTTTCCATGAATGGCAAACTTCCTGATTTAACAAAAAAAAATGGAAAAAGGAAAGAGCGGCTGTACAGAGAGGAGCATGGGATGCTTCTTGATGAGCTAACTGCTGAATAAAGCATGAATAATTTTGTTTTGCCTAACTGCTGTTTATTTTGCCTCACTACAACTGAAATATTACTGTTGAATATTTTTTGATGACCTTCTGGAACAAACTTGTTGAAAGTGATGTATATTCAGATGAAATATTTCAGTTTGATGAAGCTCCACTTTATGTTAATTTGACTTTGTTATTTAATGAATTCAATTTGAGTTTGGTCTTTGGTATTTGTTGAGTTCAATTTCAGTTTGGTCTTATTTCAGTTTGCTTGATTTGGTTTTGTTGGTTTTGTGGGAATATTGATGTATTTTGGTAGCAATTATCTCTGCAAAAATAATGTGGAATGTTCCTCAAAAATCTATTGAAAGTTTATCTAAATAATGTTACATTAGTTGGTTAATTTTTAATTTGGGACTGAAATTAAAAGTCCTATGAGACCAAAATCGACACTAATTTTAACGTTTTTCGTAATGGAATGGTCAAAATTGACAGTAAAAAATTTTTGGTATCAAAACAGACAGCTTTGGGACCAAAAGGGGAGTAAGGCGTGTCCTATAGGACCAAAAGTGAAATTTTCTCTACATAAGTACGTACATGCCCATATATATATGCTTCAAAAAATTGGTGCATGGTTCACACAAAGTGCAGCTCCATGTGCATTTTCTGAAACAAACTCTTATTATAGAAATTCACAACCAATCAACAAAACAAAGACTCAACAAAACTCAAAATATAGAAAAACCAAACAAATTATTGACATCGACCACCTGCTCACTCTTACTAGTACGTAGCTGGATTCATTTACCACCCCAATAATCTTTCTCAAGTTGATTTCTTCATACAAATTCTTGAAAGCTCCTTCACAACTCCATCAATGGCTTCTTCTTCCTCCATCTTCATCTTCTTCCTCCACTCTCCAACTCTACTCCTAAACCCTTCCCCTCCCACCATAACCTCCTTCACCGCTTTTGCCACCGCTTCACCGTCAAACTCCCCATTCTCACCCCTCGCCACCTCCACGCCGACGCCGGCCTCCACCGCCACCCTCGCATTCACCGTCTGATCGTACTTCAACGGCAACCCCACCACAGGAACCCCAAAACACACACTCTCCGAAATGGAGCTCCACCCACAATGCGACATGAAACCCCCTACACTCCCATGCGCCAAGATCGCCGCCTGCGGGGCCCATTTCTGCAACACCATCCCTCTCTCTCTCATCCTCTCGAGAAACCCTTTCGGCAGCGCCGCCGCCGTCATCTCCGGCCGGCAATCGAGCCACCCATATGAAGTTTACATCCATCTGCTCCAACCCTTTTGCTAGCTCCATCATCTGCTCCTTGGATAAGTAATTCTCACTCCCAAACGAAATGTAGAGAGTCGATTGTGGCTTTCTCTCACTAAGCCATTTCATGATCTCTAGATCATCATTTTCTTGATCGTGAGCAGTCGCAACTAACGTCCCCGTACACACGATCTTCCTCCCGCTCAATTTCTCGAGATAATCTGCATATTTCTCCTCGATTCCTCTGCAACTCTTGATCAAAGCAATCTCACTAGACAGTTTAAAAACTCCAAAAGCAAACCCTTCATCCACACCTTGAACTTGTTCCATATAAGCGCTTTGAGCAATCAAATCTCGTTTCTCATAATCCCTGAGCCAAACTGCTTCATGAGGGAAGGTGTCGCAATTCTTGTGCGTGTACATATGGTGGAAGAACGACAGCGAGGCCGAATTCGCAATGGAAAAGAACACGGCGGGGATGCCCTGGGCCGCCGCCATCTTGGCAGCCCAGGGTTGGAAGCCGTCGTAAATAAGGAAGTCAGGTTTGAGCTTGAGAATAATGTCGGAGAAAGTGGAGGTGGACATTTGGAAGGCCTGCAATAGGAGAGGCATGAGATGAGGTGGCACGTTTTTATTGGTGTGGTAGTGTGGAGGGAGGTCGGGCAGAGATGGTAGGTGGAGTTCGACTAGTTCGATTTTCGAGGAATCTAGTTTGTTCAAACTGTTTTTGACGGAGTCCAGGTTGATTGGTGTGGAGCAGAAGTAGATGTGGAAGTTTTTGTTGGAGAGTTTCTTGGCTAGTTCCATAAAGGGGAACACGTGCCCATGGGCTAACCATGGGAACATTAACACTCTCAAGCTACTTGTTTTTGCTGCTGCAGCCATCTCTCTCTCTCTCTCTGCGTTGTCGGATGTGGATGATTGATTGTGTATGGAGAAGAGAACTAATTAATTTATATTGGGAAATGAAAGCTACAAATGTGCATGGATTGGTGATTAATTGTTGGAGAAGTCAAGGTCGGATAATTCTGATCTCCTATTTCAATATTGCTGCGCAAGTTATGTATTTATTGACTATTTCGTTTCTACACGTGGCACATTCATTCACCGCACTTAAATTTTCTTGTAAGAGCCCAAATTAGATCACTTCTGGTTCACAGCATTTAAATTTTCTTCATATATATAGACCCAAAATTAGACCACTTCGGACTCTTTGCTCGTTATTCTCTATTATACTATTAAATTATGATTATTTGATAATAATCTATATCTATACCTATATAACTATATAAAATGCGTGGATTTTTTCTTACAAAATATGATTTTGTCTATTATATCCATTATCTACATTAATTTAAGGGTAAATAAGTAATATAATATATTATAAATAATTATTTTAAATATAATATTTTATATTTATTTCAATAGTTTTATTATGATTGAACTATACCTTATAAAGTTATATATCCCAAGTAATAACAAAATTATTTATTTAGTTCAATGTATTAAAAATACTCCACAGAAGAAACAAAAAAAAAAGCTCATTTTACATACATTTTGTTATTTTAAGGAGAAAAATTTAAACATTACTTGTTAATCCTCCTAATTAATTTCAACCAATCTTTTCAGGAACGGGATTTGCTTCGGCTTTCCAAATAATCATTCACCTCAAATAATGTGAATATTAGTATAGCTCCAAGGATTAAATGTTCATATTAATTTCATATTCTTGATTATACCAATATAAATAATAATTAATCATTTACATTAATTAATTCTCCATCAATTATGGTTTTAAATTTTTGAATTTCTTGAAAAACTCATGAAATTATCTCAATACACAAATATATTATTACAGAGGCATCTTTCTTATTTTTTGAACAAAATAATAATGATGATGATGATGTCGATAATAATAATAATAATAATAATAATAATAATAATAATAATAATAATAATAATAATAATAATAATTAATATAATTCTATTCCTAGCTAATTCTAATACAACTCTAAAATTATCTATATACTATTGATTTTCATAATTTCGGCTTCGCTTGCACATAAACTATAAGGTTTGGCAATTCTTTTTATGTTTCTATGTCATAACATCTTTATTCTAAGTCAATACCATCTTTTAGGTCTGATTGTTACTGAAAATTTTATTCGATGTTAGTTTTGATTAGTTTTAAAATAATTTAATTAGATCTTTAATTGAAAAAAAAAGTTAGTTTGGAATAGATTTGAAAAAATGAAAATCGTTTGGAGATAAATGATAGTTTACCCTATTTAAAATAGTACATATATTCATTCTTGAACTTTGATATATTTTTTTTGTAAAAGAGTCTTCAAATCCTTCATTCAATTTGACTATTTATGAATGGTCGTTGATTTTTTTATTTGTCAAATCAAAAATAAATTAGGATAGTTTGTGAAAAATAAATTATATTTATAGATGGTTAATTAGAAATAAGAAATATTAATAAAGACGGAAGGAATGGTTAATCTTGTATTTTCTGGCGTAAGGATGTATATGTCATATGCTAATTGCAGGGTTAGAAATTGATATGCGAAGTATAATTCTATTTATTGTTAGTGTGAAGTAAGAAAATTAGATACTATTTTCATTTAACTCCCATATTTATATTTATATTTATTATACTATTTTAATTTAGTTTCTAATTTATATTTTAAATTATTTTATAAAGAATCAAGTAATATGAAATTAGCACACCAAAAAAATAATAAAATATTTAATATTTCAATCTAAAACATACAAATCATTTGAATAGAATGATCATAGTGGGATTTGGTTGGGGAAATGGTCAAAATTGAGGATTTGAATGTTTCCCCTTAAATTGCACTACAAATTAAATTAGTCAATACAACATATATATAGACAAATTATATTTTTTGTAAAAATATTGGACACAATATGTGACGCCTGGGGCCGAAGTATGGAGTGATCGCCGGTGCACAAGCATGGACAAAAAGTGGCTCCTGTAAGACTTCCAAGTTGAGGGACACTTAAATGAACCGAATCCACCCGAAAGAGAGGGATTCTCAAGAATGAGACCATATAGTCGAGGAGAGCTTAAAGAATTTGATCGGTGCTACTCATACCACAATGTGCATCTTCTTTTTTGGCGCTCGTTTAACCAAAACTCCAAAGTTAAGCGTACATGACTTGGGCCAATGGTGGGATGACTAACCCTGTGGAAAGTTTTTCAGGGAGCATGCGAGATAGTACAAAGTACGCTGTAAACACTCGTGGGTTTGTGGGGACAACCATCAGTCCGGAACCCAGGCCGTTACACAATGTATAAAAAATGAAAATTAATGTGTTGAGCAAGAAACCTTAAAACTTAATATACCACAACACTTTGAGGTCTTGTATCCTCTATTTTTTATTAAGTAGCACATATTTTCTTGAGTAATAATTTTTCTTGTCAAAAATATTTTATTTTAGTTAGGTTATGTTAGATATTACTTGTTCAAGGTAGTCATTTAGCTTTATTATAAAATTAAAGAAAATATAATTAATTTAGTAGATCCAGGGTTGATCCTAATCATTTAGAGGCCTGAGTCGAGGTGAAAAATGAAAAGCTCCGTTTTTCATCTTATAATTTAATAAATAAATTGAACAACACACTATATGCAAAATATTTATTCAAAATATTTATATTATAGTTTAAATATAACTCGCCTAACGATTTTAATAGCAAAAGTGTGAATTAGATATGTACAATCAAGTTATTCAAGAATTCTTTTCTCAAGACAACATAGCTATTTTTTATTTTTCTTCTAATTTTTCTTTTTATTTTATTTTGGGATGTTGTATTTTAATATTATAATATATATTTAGATTTAGGGTTACAAACTGGAAAAAAAAAGTGGGCGGTTTTGTTTCTATATTTTTCTTTCTATTTTATTTTAGGATGATATATTTTAATATGTATTTAGATTTAGGATTAAAACTAAAGAAAACGTGGGTGGTTTTATTTTAATATGGGTTTTGATTTAGGATTTAATTTTACAAAAAAATTAATATATATTTAGGAACAAATTAAAAAAAAGAACCTTGTTAAAGTTTACAGGTAAAAGATCGATTTGATTTGATCCCTTGCCATGCCCTCTTTACCCACTACACAAACTCTTTGGGATACCTAATTTTTTTCGTATTTTTCGAGACCTGAGGCGATCGAATCACTTGCCTCATATAAGGACTAGATCATGTTATCATACATAATTAGTTAATAACATAAAGTGGTAATTTAAAATGTTATTTACTTTTAAGATTAACGATATGAATTCATTTGTGATGAGCTTTGCCAAAATATTGAAAAATGATTTATTTGAAGTCATTAAAAAATTGTTTAATGTATCGCAATGATTTGAGTTAATTTCATTTACTTTATACTACATCTTATCATTGATAAGGTGTATGACGCAATATTTTGTGGTTTTTTTATTTTTTAATACATTATAAGACGGACGTGAGAATTTTAACTTGGGTGACAAAAATAGTTATAATGCAAATAATGTAATGATTCATACAAGTATTCTATGAGCACGAGCGCGCGCGCGCGCGCGCACGCACACACACACACACACATATATATAAATAAATAAAACATTAACATCGAAGTCTTGAAGCATGCCCTCTCAAATTCATCAATATATATATTTTTGCCTCAAATATATTAGGAAGTAAACTCTAAGCATTACTTCGGTATAAAATATAAAATATTAATAAAAATGAAGGAAGATAACAAGAAAATGAACTTACACCAGTCGCAGAGCAGCAACATGGACGAAATGAAAATAATTTTAGATTTTTGGATGAAATTGGATATTTAGTATTATTCTATTTTAGGTTCTCACAAAAATTTAAACTCCATATGGCCTACACTTAGATATGTTCAATGCTCAATATAATAAATTACAATATATATATATATATATGTGTGTGTGTGTGCGCGCGCGCGCGCGCGTGTGTGTATGTAATATTTTTAAACAAAATTTAAGAGGGGGGGTGCCCCTACCAAGCCCCTCTAGGTCAGCCCCTGATAATAATTTTAGTGGACATAAAAGTCATACATCCTCTGTCATATAATTGTAGTCTCATATTCATTTTGTGTATCTCAAAATAATAACTTCCCTTGATATATTGCATTGAATTTTAGTTTTCTTAATATACTCTTATGTAGTGTTCTTTAACTTATTATCTTTCTTATGAATTAATAATTGTGGGTATAGTAGGAAATTTTTGTACTTTTTATATAATGAATATATATTTTCTTAAAATGTGTGAAAATAGGAAGGAACTACATTTGTGGAATAGAGGGAATAATGAAAATTATTGAATAGAGAATTTGAAAACTATATATATATATATATATATATATATAATTGATATGCTGGGCGCCATTTTGTGGGCGTTTTGGTGAGCGGTTGTCTACTTTACCAAATATATCCTCTCTTTTCTCCTTTGTTCCGTCAGCATTTTGTCCAAAAATCTCTCTTCTTCAACACATCAATTATTACAGAACAAACCCAGTTCTGTTGTTGTTAGATTCATGAAAATCATCATCTCCACTATGCAAATCAACCTTTCTGCATCTTTTCAACTTTATATTCAAATTCCACCCCTTCCCCTTCCTGGCGTATCCTAACATTTAAGATTCTTGAATTGTATTTATCCCACTTCATGCATCTTGGCATCTCCTTTCTTCAATTCGTGAACGACAAGTCAATTTGCTAGCAACCTTATCAAAGTGTGGCTATCGAAATTCCACAACCACTCACTGTCACGGCTACACTCACTTGAGGGCTCAACGGAGGGCTACATTACCCTTAACTACTGCCGGCGTAAAAACGATCAAGACCCAATTTTTTCAGAGCATCTACTATTTTAATAAACAATTACATTATTCAACACTTCAATTTTTCTCTTTTTAAAAAAAATACAAAATGATGATTGGGTGCATATGAAGAGGTCTCAATGGAGTTTTTCCCCGCCACTCTTCTCTTCTTGGTTTTTCGGATGATTAAGTGTTCTGGGTTTTTATGATGATGAGGGAAATTGATGTGGGTGTGTATTTTGAGAGGAAATAATTTCTGAATTTTTTTGCACATTTCTAGATATTATGTTTGTGGTCATGAAAATGGAGGAATTAGTGTGTTGTTGGCATTTTGAATGGAAATAATTTCTGGGAACTTGTTGCTAAAGAGAAAGAGAGTTGCCGTATTCAACTTTGTAAGTGAGATTTGTTTAGTTTTCAATATGTTTTTCTTAAACTTTTTGCTTGTATGGGAAAAAATTTTCTGAAAAGAAGAACATGGAATGGAAGGATGAAAATATCGATTTGTGTAGAAGATGAGATTTTTTTTTCTTGCAAAAAATAAAATTATTGCCAAGCTAAGAAAAAAAGAATAGATTTGCAGAAGAAAAAAAAACCAGAGAGCTTGGCATGTTCTGTGATAATTGATTTGTGTTAAAGAAGAGATTTTGTATGGATAATAAATCTGTGATGAAACGAAGAAGAAAAGAAAAAGGGACAGAATTGGTAAAATACACAACCGCCCACGAGAACGCTCACAAAATGACGCCCATCATATCAAAACCATATATATATGGGCTGGTCTCCTGTGCATAAGGTGCATGGGCTGGCCCATGAGACGGGTCGGCCCATGAACCCAAATCCAGCCCATGCCTAACCTAAAAAACAAAAAAAAAAGGAAAAACAGAAACAACGCGAGAGAGAGCGAGAGAGAAGAGAGTCGAGAGACAGCGCAGAGGACGACCACACGACGGCGAGAGAGGATTGGCGACCTCACCCGGCCGCCGCCACCATCAGCGCCGCCCCCGGAAGGCTAGCACCACCGCACCGGAAGCTAGGACGGAGACATTACATTATATATTGAAGAAATTCAATTTTGGTTCAATTTTTTGTCAAGCTCGAAAATTTCAAGGTAACACTCTAGAATTCAATCAAACCTATTCAATTGTGTCCATTGCAGTTGGAAAATTTATTTTTCAGATTCTTAGAATTGAATAATTTAGATTTTCGAATTTTTTTTTTGGGAATTTGAAAAATATACTTGGATGTGTATATTGCTTAGGATGGATGAAATTAACATGAATGTGGGAAATTATTCGAAAGCTCTTGTGATAATTGATGATTCTGACAGTGAGGCAATCCCCATACGAGCACAATACGGAGGTAAAATTTTTACATAAACTGATCAGGTTTTACCCCCACGACTTTGATACTGTACAATATTTTAATTGATACTTTCGTGCACATTAGGTGATACTGTGACCCTGTCTGGATCTCTGATTGTTGAATTCGAGTTCTTGAATTAGTGTTGGTGAATTATGCTTATTTAATCCAGTGTTTATGTTTGCTGAAATCACCTACAATTTTGCAGCTCGAAGCATTTTAGAATGCACTCTTCTTAGAATTAGAGCAATGAATACTACAACTTGAGATTGATGTAGTTGCTATTTCAATTCATTAATAATTAATTCCCTCTATATGAATATGAATTCAATGTATTCATCATAATCTTGAATCTTCAACTTGTTGTGGGTGATGATGTTGTTGCAGGTGCATGTTAAAAATGTCGAGCATTATCATTCCTACACATTGCTTAGTAAGGATATTAGCTTTGTATTTTAAGTACAATTTTTGGTTGCTCTTTTGGGTTATTGCTTAGATAGAAATGAGAGGCTACTTGTGTACGAATACATGCCTCAGGGCACACTCAGCAGGTTTCTGTTCAACTGGAAAGATGAAGGTTTGCAGCCCATGGAGTGGATAAAGAGGCTAACTGTTGCACTAGATGTTGCTAGAGGTGTTGAATACCTCCATGGTTTGGCTCAGCAAAGTTTTATTCATAGGGATCTTAAGCCATCGAATATTCTTCAGGGAGATGATATGAGGGCTAAAGTAGCAGATTTCGGTCTTGTTAGGCTTGCTCTTGATGGAAAAGCTTCGATTGCTACTAAACTGGCCGGAAAGAAGAAGAGCAATGTTGAAGGAAGCTCAAATTAGTTGAGTGAGTTTAGCTCCAAGACTCCCTCGTTTGTTTTAGATCGATATCAGATTGGTACCTGTCTTCAGCACAATTGATACTTTCATGCTTATTAAATGGTACCTGTTCTATCTGACTGACTCACTTGTTAAATTTATTTTACAGATTATTGGATTAAAGATTGCTCATTTTTTTAAATTTATCTTGGGATGTTTTAAGAGTTCAATTTGAATAAAAAATGTTGATTACTCTTGTGAAGTTTAAGAAGAAAAGGCACTTCTCCACATGTAGTAGAAACTAAAGCTACAATGGATGCATTAGCTAGTAGCAATTGCATTTATTTGTGTTTTGTCCTTTTTTGCACTCCTGTGTAGTTAGGTTGCAATGGTGTTAGGTGATTGATTCTAGCCTGCTTTGTTTTGCACATTCTATATGTATGAGCTGAAAAGGGAGTCCTTTAAACTTGATATATTGTGAAGCAAAAAAGATACAAGACACTCTTTCTCTGTCTGTGATTTTAAGATCCTCCTTAAACTGATATTACATTTGTTTCTAAAAATGATACGTTTTTGTTTTACAATTGATACCTTTACGCTAAATAAATGATACTCTTCAGGATGTATTGTTACTTTTTTTTAAATGTGATGCTTTATAAATACACGAATGATACTAATATCATTTCTGAAAATAAATTTGACTTTCCTTAAAATCAATATACGTATATCAAACTTACACCTTAACATGGAATCAACAGTTACTTTTTTATTGAAGATTTGATACTATATAGATTAACAATTGGTACTGCGATTATATGTGTGAATAAATATAGGTCTTGTTTAATACAGGTTATGCTAGTTATTAAAAGGACAAAATTCAACATCAACTTGTAAACTACATACAAAACCACCATTCCATTCAATCAAAATAAATAATACAAAAACATCCATTCACCAACATACATCTCACAAAAATAAAACAAGAACAATATTTCAACCCATCTCCAATATTATAACCAACTTCATGTAAACAAACCCAAACCACCAAATCCAAACAACCAAATCCAAATCACCACATCAAAATATTCCTAAGTTTTGATCAAATATCCAGCGTAACACCACAAATATCCAAAAAATACATATAAACTTCTCACTCACTTCTTCTTCTTGTTCATGAATGCAAGCACCATCTTATACACTTTGAATCTTAAATCATTTGTTCCAACAAGGGCAATACGAGGACAGTACATGGCCTTCCTTCGACCAACAGACTTCACGATAAAAAAAAACCAAAACATAAAACATCAAACACTTCGCGGTGACATTCATACCCTTGGAAGCTTCTTACTTCTTGGACACCTTTTTCTTCATTGCGCAAACCTGATATAAGTCAATGAAACCAAATATTAAAACACACAAACTATGAAAAATATAGATTACATAATTACTGTATGAAGTAGTTTGATACTACTATGCATATAAAATGGTACTAATAAGCATACAGAGTGATACTACACCACACGATGATAAAAATATAGACATATAAACCAATAACACTAACTAAACCAAAATGCATATAAAAATTGAACCCATACATGCACATATAAAAAGCACAACATACTATACAACACAATACTTCAAATTTTGATACATACAGTCAACTCAAATAGTACAATTCTGTTTCAAGATTAATGCTCCAGACAAAAAAATTGTAAATTGCATACAGATAAAACATAAAACAAAATCTGATACTTGTAAGCATATGATTTGGTACTAATCAGCATCAATATTGATACTCTATACAAAAAAAAACACACACACACAAATAAAACATAAAACAAAATCATTCTCATACTTATAGGCATCTCATTTGGTACTAATCATCATGAAAATTTTGAAAAAAAAAATAGAAATTGCACACACATAAAAAATATAAAACATAGAACATAATTGATACTTGTATACATCTCATTTGGTACTAAGCAGCATGCAAATTGATACTCTATACACCACTTCTGTTATTGTCAATTCATTTTTTCAGATACATGAACATATTCAATAAAATGCCCAATCTATACAAGAATTGTAGATTGTAACATGAAATTGTAAAACTAAAGCAAGAAAAAACATGAATAATTACTCAAATAAATCTAAACAATGAATACATTCAAATGCAAATTGCGATAACATGAAAAATTCAAACAAATAAACACTTATATTCTAATTTTTGAAAGAAAGAGAGAATATCATACAATTAACTCAACTAAATGAAGACAACAATTATTAATCATAGAATTGAATTACCTCTAACAAATTCTAATTTCACCGGGCCGGGAGAGAGAGAGACGCCGGGAACAGAAGACACGAACCACCAATCTCCGCGAGACAAAGACGCAGCGATAGATGCTAAACACCGAACTTTGGGAAGAGAGACACCGTGAGCGAGCTAGGGTATGCAATCGGGGGTGAAGAATCACGGTGGAGATGAGCCGTCTAGGTTTTCGGGTTGGCGATCGGCGGTGAAGAGTAGCGGAGGAGATAAGGCGGGTAGGGTGTGCAGTCGAGGGTGAAGTATCGCGGTAGGAGGCGGCTAGGGTTAGCTTCGAATTGCAATGGGTGAAATGGGGGAGAAATGAGGAAAAACTGGGTTTGCCAAGGTATTTATTATCCGGGTCGTGGGCGCGGGTCGGGTCGGTGCGGGTCGGGTCATCTCATGGGCCGACCCATGCACCTGATGCATAGGAGATTTTGCCTATATATATATATATATGGGAGGGGTTAGGTGAAAACCTAGTGTGAGAACTAGAACCATATCTCATACCACACAATCCTAAAAAATTAAAGGCCCAGATTTGATGAAAAAGGCGGTGGCAATTCTGTAATATTCTGTAATATATAAACCTAATTTGATTTAATAAACCCTAATTAAATGAAAAAATCATAATTGTATGAAATAAACCTAATTAGATGAAATAAACTGTTGGTCCCGATGCGAATCTATGTTAGTTTAGAGAGGGGGGGTGAATAAACTGACTTCAAACTTTAAACAGATGCGGAATAGATAGGGCCCTGACTCGCTTAGATATTTTATCTGTGCTTACTGATCAGTTGAGAGGAACTGACTGAAGCTTAGCTGGTGAACTGATCAGTTTACAACTTATAGCTTGAAGACGTGGCTAAAGCTTGTCAGTGCAGTCTGTGTGTGTGGTTGTGTGCAATTTAATAACATGCAAAGCTGAAAGTAGAAAGTACATCACACATAGGACTTTATAGAGGTTCGAAGCTTCCTGCTTCTACGTTCTCTCTTCTTTTCGTAGAAGGGCAATTCACTATGCAAGTGTAAAGTTTCTTTATTACAATTACACAGTGAAGAATTCCTGTTGGACCTGAAAACGGCGCCCTTCAACCGGAGTGCGGCCTCCTTTCCAACTGTTGCTGTCCCGGAAGAATGAACCTGTCAGTACACGCTCCTCTTCAGTTGGTTTCTGGGTCGACAGCTCACACTTACCGGTCCCAACTACTCGCTGAGACTTTAGGTGCTATTGCCCGTCTTTACACGATTTTAGATCTCGCTCGATCTTCAAGAAGGCAGTTTTGAATCTGTTATCAACCTGGAATGCTTCTTTAGGTTGAGCTGAGTGGTTGATCTTTGAGAGACTGAACTGAGAAACTTTGCTCTTGCTGGAATTCCGCATCAGCTTAGCAGCTTGCTTTGAACTTGAAGCACGCCTTCTCAATTGAGACTTTTCGCACTTTGAGAGTATTAAGCTTTGAGCTGTGGATAGGAAGAAATAAAGAGCTCGTTCTGCAAAATAGCAAAGGTAGATTAGCGAAAGTCTTAGCCAAAATTGATTTCACCCTCTTTAAATAGATGAGTGAATTTTGACCGTTATTATTGGTGATTGTTTAGAAATCACCGGTGGCATTTTAATCCCTGTAGCCATTTAAAACTCTTAATGAACTAGCCATTTTGATTTCAATGCTCTCTGCTCTAAGATCATCAGGATCTTTTAAAGATTTCCTGTTAAGATCTTCATTGACTGCTTGTCAGAAGGAGCAGGTGATTTGGCTATCGTTTTTTGGACATTCAGCTGATGGGCTCTCAGCTATCTCGGCTTTCAACTCTGAGATTATCCAGTTGGCAGATCCTCAGCTGCCTTGAGCTTCTATCCTGACATAGTCCAGTTTAGCTGACTCAGCAGCTAAGCTTGAAAAGCTTTCAGTTCTAGACTTATCAGTTGGCTACCTGATTGAGCTTTTACCTTTTCTCATTGAACTGATCTATGATCAGTTCAGTAGTGGCTCAATGCTTTTAGAGATATTTTACCAGCTAACTGATCTTTGATCAGTTTAGGGTCAGCTCTTGACTGATCTTTGATCAGATCAGTTTCAGCTTTCAACCTGACTCTGTTCATCAGTGTATCTTGGCTTTCTGCTAAGACTGATGATTACTCATCTGTGGATGCCTACCAGTTTCCAAAGTTCTCTTTTCCTTTTACTGCTTTTCTTAAGCTTTGAAAAGTTGACTTTGACTGGCCTGATCAAGGCAACCTTGTAAGCTGGTTGACCATGCTTCTGAATAGCTATCTCTCATCTCAGCTTGAAGTCTTACTTGGTCATTATCCCTGATTTTCAGCTTTTCATAACCTGCAGTTTTTCATTAAATCATCACACATATTTTGACATTTCATCAAAACCATCATTTGTAATTTTCCCAACAATTTTCTTAACAATTTCCCCCTTTTTGATGTTGTCAAAACCAGTTGATTTGATGATGGAAAAACTATACAAGGTTATCTTTCATGAATGAACATCTGAGCCCGTACCAGATTTTGGTATCAAGGCTGAAAATAGACAATGTTCATAAGAACAGTATTAGATGCTTGTAGCTTTCAAAAGCTAACAGTTTATACATTCATGAGTATCAGAGCTTTGATATGATCATCAGAGCTTTGATAATAAGATGAGTATCAGAGTAATGAAGCATACATTAATATATGAGCTCAAAGAGTTTTATCTGTAAGGTATCAGAATTTTTTGCTGATTAGAAATGCAACTTAAATGACCTTAAAATATTTGAGTACTCGTTTGCACAGCTTGAAAAGCTTCAAATGTTTCAGTTCTAAAAACAGCTCAATTCTGATTGTCATGCAGATTTTTTATTCATCAGAGCGGATGAAATGCCTTAATCTATTCAAAGGGACATATCAGCATGATCAGAATATTTGTATTATAAACAAAAGAGCATGTTTTAAAAGCTGATTGAGCAGAGAAGATGAAAAAGTATAAGGAAGTAAGAGAGAGAGAGAGAGAGAGAGAGAGAGAGTTAGAGAGAATATCAAGACTTGATATTTTAACTTCATTCTTCAGTTGGAACTGTTCACCACTCAGTTCCTTCTTTTTTTACTCGATTATCCTTTTTCAAACTTGCAGGGAGAGATTCTTGGTATACTGTGGATACCCCATTCTTGCTATTTTTCCAGCTGGGCATTCTCCCAAGTCCAAAAGTAATCTTGAGCTGGGCATTGCTCAAGTTGGACTTCCCCCTCATGAATAGCTTTCACTTGATGGGTAGCTTGTCTCTGAAGCTGTACCTCTCGTTGTACTTCTCTTTGGATTTCATCCCAAATGGTTAGATCACCTTGCCAAGGACCATCATATGTTGGAGCATATGATTTTCCATCATCAATATATCCTTCCCCTTTTTTGGCATCATCCAAAAGGGCGAGCTGATGGAAGTTATAGTTCGGCGGTGACAACTATGGCAGAGGAGAGAAAGAAGTAGCCATCAAGGTGTTGGTGATGTAGGGAGCTTGGGGTGCAGGCATAGGAGTGGACAACCATGTATATGACTCCTCTGTCGTCATCAGTTGGTCAAGATCTGAGAGAGAGAGAGAGAGTAGATCTTGCCTAAGAGAAGATGCTGATGGGAGTTCGAGAAGTGGCTCGTCTGGTATGCTGATGATGGTATCCTCTTGAAGAGGAGTGGTGGATGAGTTGGAGGGCTCATATTTGGGAAGGGGTGCATCATGAGGCACCGAGGTTTGAAACCTCTTAATCATGGAATCCATGATTTCTGGGACTGATGGAGGTGTATCGAGTGGATAGTTCATCCAGCTCCTGCTCCATTGACCTTTCTTAATCCAGTATGAGTAGCCTCGCTTGTCTACCATCATTAGCATTGTGGCATCATCCACCTGGTATGTCCATAAGTGATACTGGAGATATCTTCGAAGATGTTCGAAGAGAAAGGGACTGTGATCCCTTATTCGACCAAAACAACTTTCGAGTTGTTGGTCAAGGCTTGCATTGAAGCTTTCTTCCAAAGTTTCTGGCACAGCGATGTAAGGAGGTTCACTAGTTGCAGGTGCAATTAGAATCATCACTTATATAAGTAAAGGAGTCACTGTCAGTCGAAGACTGATCTGCATCAGCTGGAGGGTCAGCATAAAGGAGCGGCTGCTTTCCTTTAGCTGGGCTGTGGTCCTCTGTGAGCTGAAGTCTCTACTTCCTAGGGCATCCAGTTACATTCCGATGTCTGTGGTGAATGTAGACTATAGGAAGGAGATCTCTTCTAGTGAGAAAATATCCACCAGGAACTGTTTCAAGTTGCTCTACGATGATATGACTGAGTCGATTGGTAAATCCTAACTTGGCTTTGAATGTGCCAGAGGTTAGATCGATCTCAGCACGCCTCACATGACTGCGAAGCTGGGCCAATATATAGGATGCCCAATCAGTCTTGCATCCGTAATATATGACGGCCATTAGATGAGAGGTGTTGTCATTAAACTGCGCGTTGGTGATGCTGCTCAGAAAAATATGCATCACAATGTCCAAGATCTGGACCATGGTTGGAGAGAGACTATCTTTCAAATTATTTGAAAAGTCTCAGTGATCAACGTGTGGAAGCTTTCAGTCATTCCACAACTCCAACCTTGAGGGAATCACCAGTTCAAACACCTTCGGGCCTTTATCGGGGAGCTGGAACAGGTTGGTTAGCACATCTTTGTTGTTGATGATAACCTGATCTTGGACAACAGATAGTATGTTTTATCCAGAGATTTCCGCATGGTAGTAGAACTCAGCTACAAGCAGAAGATGCTTCCTCTTGGGTTGTGTTGTCATGAAAGACAAAAGCCCGCATGTCTTTAACAAGTGAAAGATCATGCTAGTCTTCTCAGGACTGATTCGAGCTTGAAGAAACTCTCGGTTAATGAACTTATCCATTATGAGCTTCTTTATTAGTAGCTTCATATTCATTGAGTAGAATGAGAAAGCCATTCTTCGATGATATAATTTGAGAGAGAAGGGGCTATGGATAAGTGAGAAGACAAGGAGAAGGAATGAAAGAATTAGAGAGAGTTTTTGTCTCTGTTGTATGTTCTTCTTTTCATTCAACTTCTCTACTGCTTTTAAAGGCAGTAAGTTTACATGCATTAAACCAGAGCAATCGAGTGCTTACTGGGTGATCAGCTATCTGATTTGAAAGAAAGTTAGCAGAATAAATGATGCATGCATCTCAGCCGTCCACTTGGATTAATGCTTTTTGATCAAGTGGCTGAGATTTGAGGATTTGAAAATCTGGGTAGTTGCCATAAATAGCACAATATTTTGCCAGAAGATTTGCTATTTATATACCTCAGAAAATTCATTTCTTTATACCTAAATGCTGAGTATAGAGATTTAAATGGCAACTCAGATGAACAGTAAGCTTATTTTGAAATGTTTATGATAACTTTTTCAAAAAAATAAGTTTTTGAAGAATAGAGAGTAGAGAAGCTTATCGAAGAGGATTGATCAGACAACTGATGAGAGTAGGGACTTGGAGCTCGAGGCGTCAATTTCCTACTAAACTGATGATGTTGCCTTTTACTGATTTAATCAGTTTCGTTGAGCAGCTGTTGATTGACTTTTTGTTAGTTTCCTCTTCTTGAGTGGTCGAATGGGACTAGCTTCATTGCTTTCTCTAGAGCTATTGGACTGTTTCCTTTTGGAAGCTGAACTGATGATGTCCTGAAAGGAATCAATTCTGGCTAGAGTCTCAGCATGCTGAAGTTGCTTAAGAGCAACTGCTGAGGTGGTCAGTTTCAAGGTGCTCAGCTCTTTAATTCCTCTGCAGGATGAGCTGGACTGATTAACCGTCAATTTTGCAGCTCTTGAGTAAGACTTGATTAGAGGAGTAACATAGCATCTGGATAGGAGATCTGGAGACGTGGCAGTATCTTCATCATCTTTGGCTCTACTTTGTCCAGGATGTTGACTCCTTGGAGTTACCACTACTTGAGTATGAGAAAGATTTTGGTCTATCTCCTCAGTGGTACCTGCAGCTTGTAGATATGCCTTTTCTGACTGAATTGGATCAAGATTTAGTTGTAGGCAACATTGATCGAACGGATTGTTGGCAAACTGTTTTTTAGTTGCAACTCCTTGCGATCTCAAGCTGGCTGGAACATCAGCTAGCAGGGCCTTAGCTGGAATGTTGTTATCAAGTCGATGCTTTACAATTCGCTGGACTTGCATAATATTTAGAGGAAATGGATTTGAGGCTCCAAGTCTCTTCACATTGCCAAAAGCTCATGCCATGATAGGCTGTCAGCAAGAAATATGACTGGATTGACATTAAATGTCTCCAGTTATACCAGTAAAAGTACCGGTGCAGCTGTTTGAACAGCTGGTTGTCTTGCTTGGCAACATAAGTGAAGTGAGTGAGAAGGAGATTCGTTACATCCTTCTGAGCAATCTTGACTTCATATTTGCCACTGTAAAAAGTGCGAATGTTGTCTTCAGTCAGCTAGAGAGGAGGGTAGGCTCTCCTGAAGTACTCATCTCCATAATTTGGATAAAGAATTCCGACGAAGGGAATGAGCTCATCTGGATCAGTGCAGGGTTTGAAGTCAACTGATGATCCATTTTTGGAGTGAGGAGAGGGAACTTCATTAGCATCTGAACTGCTTGAAGTTGTATTGCTAGACTTGGCTTTAGATCTCCTCTTCTTCTTGAGTGACTGAAGATGTGATTTCCTTTTCTTAGGAATCCAGTCGGATATGAGGATTGGTAGCGCGTCATCATTTGGAAGATTCAACATATCTTCTAGGAGCTTGCTCATTCTTAGAACAAGTCCTACTTTGGACTCAAATTTCCCAATCCTTTTTGAGTCGGCAGCTTTGATGACTTGATGCTTGAATTAGGAGAAGACAAACTCTGCCCAATTAGCTTCCAATCCTTCAACAAGGTGTATCATTACCTTGTATCTTTCTTGAGTTAACTAAATCAAGCTTCTAATGGCACCTAACATCATTTTGTTCGTGATATCGAGCATGACTCCATACTCGAACTTTAGATCAGTTTTGGCTGTGGTAAAACTGAATTGCTTGGAGCAATTTGAAGCGCGCCATTCTTTCCAGTAATGTTCAGCTGAATCTTTCAGATCTTGAACCCTGGAGCCTTTTTTGGGAAGTTGAAAGATTTATGCAATCTTTCTTTTAGTGATTTGGAGTTTCTTTTCTTGGATCACTGATTGTATGACCTTCCCATCTGCAGTGACCTTTGCTTGAAGCAAGAACTCACTTACCAAGTATTTTCTGAAGAATCTTGGAGGAGTTTCTAGGTAGTGCAGAATTCCGGTCTTGTGAAGATTGACCAGAAGAGAAGGATTGTTTGATTCTTTAAGAATCAATTGAAATTTCTGTCTTTCCAGAAATTTATCTCTCATCATTTGCTCTTTGAAAGGAGTAAGAGCTTTTAATGTTTCAGCCATTTTTGAAAAATATTGGCTGAGTTTGAATTAAAGCCTTTTTGAGAGAGAGAGAGAATACTCTTTTGAAAGATGATTTTCTTTGAAGAGTATGAGATTTCTCTTCTTAAGCTTTTGGTGCTGTGGTGTTGTATTGTATTCTCTCAAGATTTTGAGCAAGGGGTTTTTATGAGTGAGAAAGAGACTCATAAATGTGCTGGTTGAAAGAATTAAATGCCCCTTGTCGTTTTTAGTCGTTGGTTTGAAATGACCATGACACGTGTCATTGGTTTGCCAATGGTCTGAAATTTCAAAATAAATGTTGACACATCATTTATTTTGCAAAAACAATTTTATTTCTTTAAAGAAATCTTAAGTACACTGAATCACAAGATAATAACTAAAGAGACTTAAATCAGCTTTGCTTGATCAGGCTCTTAGTCTTGCTTGTGTTCAGTTCTTCTTCTTTTGGCGGCAGACAAGGTGGGGATGCTTTCCCCATCATCAGAGCTAGAGGACTCACCTTCAGATGTTTGTAGTCCGGTGTGGGCTTGAAGCTTTCTGATTAGCTTCTCATGCCACTTCAACTGCTGTTGAAAGCTTTGAAGTAGCTCTTCTTGATAAGCTGTTAATTGGCCTGGTGATCGTCTAGACTGATCGTCTGCTTGGATTGTCCCTGCAGGACTGGACTGATCAGTTGCAATGGTTAGCTACAGATCATCTCCCCATGATAATACTTCATCTCCATCTTCTACAGCTTCAAGTTCTTCACAAAGAACTGTTTTGGATTGATCAGCTATTTGCTCAGCAGTCTTGGCCACTAACTGATCTGCATCCCCCAGATCAATTGTATCATTGTGGCTTGATTCAGGGGAAGTCTCGGGATCTACCTGAATTTGAGCTTGAAGTGCGATCTAGATAGGATCAACAAAGATCACTATGTCCTGCACTTTGGGGACTGTTGCCAGTTGAATTGTCTGATCAGCTGGATCTTCAGCAGCCATTTCTTCTTTTGTTGGTGGAGAAGAGGGCTCTGTTGGAGCTGCGTGAGACTCTTCTGGGACGACTGAGGGTTCAATGGGTTCCTCAGTTGGTTAAGGCATAGCTGTAGGCTGAGTATCTATCTCAGCGGCTGGTGGTGGTTCATCAAACACCAGCTATTTTGCTACTTGATGAATAGCAGATTGTCTTGGTATGGAAGCATTGTTGGTTACTCCATGACGAATGCGTTGCTCTTCTTGCCTGATTGCTTCCAGAGTTTGCTGCTGTTGTTCTCTTCTGATTCTTTGGATTTCACATAACACCCAGTGTTGATGAACTTGAGGGTGTTTCCAGTTCCTCTGCTTTTCCTCAGTACGTAGTTCTGGAACATCAATTTTTGTTGACTTGATGAGGTCGTCCATTACATGAGCTAATGTTTGCTCAGCTGGACGACTATGCCACTGTCGAATTTCCAGCATTTCCTTCAGCACGATAATTGGATTCTATTCTGGAGTGCCTTGACCTGACCATAGTACGCTCCATTTTTCTTCTCTTCTCCATAAGCTCATTCTATGTAGGGCGGTAAGAAGAAAATGTGCTTCTGAGTTGAAGCAATGTCTCCATAGATACCAGTAGCAGTATCTTGCAAATGCCTTGTATAGAGCTTCTGATCCAACTAGATCTGCTGCAAAGTTCGTTGTTATGAACTCTGTGACTTTGGCATTTGCCTAACTTTTGATGACTTCAGCTCTTAGAAGAGCTCGAATATTTTCACTTTTTTCTCCCATTGGTGGACATGTTGTCTTGAAATATTCTACTCCTGAGTTGCGCGGAGGGATGTCTCTAAAAGGGACAATATTATCATCCTTAATATCACTAATGTCGATTATCTTGATATTTCATGGTGGCATCTTCGGAGGGTGAGATGGATCAGTTATCTTCTTTTTTTTGTCTTTGGCTGTCTTCTTGGGTCGTGTGCCAGTTTCCCTTTTTGTTTTGGTGCCCTTAACTGATCCTTTTGTGACTCGAGTCATTTGATCAGCTTGGCTTTCTGTTGGAGCTGATGCTAACATAGATTTTGGAGGTCTTTGTCGCAGTGGTTGAGCCTTGATAGGTGTTCCAATCAATTGACTGATTGGTAGACTGTCTTCTGGATTAGAGTTTTCTTTGTGAGACTCTTTAAGAGCCACCTTTTCTTTTCCCTTGGTTTCCTTCTCGTTCTTTCTTGTTTTGACGCCAGTTTTTATGCTGGCAGTTTTAGGACCTCTTGATCACTTTGTGGACGATGGAAAGTAATCACCCTTGTCCATTGGCAGTGTCTCAGCTTCATCTTCCAGAAGATTAAATGCACGTTCAAATAGTTTGCTGATTCTGCTGATAAAACACATCTTTTGATGAAAACCCTTTTCACTCCAGTGCTTTTCCAAGATATCCACGAACTTTTTGATATGTTCGAAGAAGAATCTCGCCCAATCAACTTTGATGCTCATGTCAATGGCATGACATATTTTGTACTTGAGCTCTATCATTTCAGAGTGATTTCCTGCCACTCCAACCATCATTCTTCCAATGATGCCAGCCAAGATTTGATATTCTTCTCAAAAGTAGGAGGTTGATGTTGTGATTTTGTAGAGATCATAATAGTCTGCTCTTCTCCATCGATTTTAGGCTTATAACTGATTGACTTCTACTTCATCTATCTTTAAACCTTCATTTGGCAGATGAAGAGTTTGCGACATCAATTCTGGAGTGATCTCAATTTCTACTCCTCTGACTGGAGTAGTGATTTTGTCGTTCTTTCTTTCTGAGTTCAAGTAGAACTCGCACACCGATTCGGGATATTTCTTGGACGGTGTCTCTTTAAGAAATTGTAAAATTCCTGCCTCTATTATCTTCTGAATAAATTCTTCAAAGAGTGGAGAGTTGGAGCACCTTTCTCTGTAAGCATCTAGAAGGAGGAACTGATCTTTGAAAAGATTAACTTGAAACCTTTGAGAGGATTCACCCGTTTCTTTGAAATTGAATTTTTGTCAAACGGCTGGTGTGTTAGTTTTGGCTATAATTTTTATGAGGATTTCAGAGAGGAGAGGTTTCACGACAGATCGTGTTGATTTTGAGGTATATGGATTTCTGAGGATTTGAACTGATGATATGAGTGACTATTTTTCACAGGATGAATTGAATCAGTGAAGACAGGAGTGCAATTCAGCTATCTCTTAAGTAGTAATGAATTGAAAAAGAGATAGGTTGAAGGTTTTTATTTTCAACGAGTAGATTCAATGAATCAGTCGATTAGACTTCAAATCTATCCGTTGAAAAATTGATGAGGAGAGAGAGAGAGAGATAGATGGGATCAACGGTAATATTTTGAAGACACATTAATTTACCGTTCAGTAATAAATTCAATTTTGAACTTATATGATAGTGGCTCTCCTCCAATCTCGATGTGGCATTGAGTGGCTGACGTCATCAATTGTCTTTTCGACTGATGATCTTCTTGGCTTGGAGTGATCAGTTCCAGCTGGAGTCTCCTCAACTTTTAATTTTGAATTCTCTTGCTCTCATCAGTTGAATGTGACTAGTTGAGAACTGATGCCTTCTGCGATCATTTTACTAATTTTCATTCGTCAGCTTTCTTGCTGCCTTTGCCATTCTTTTATAACTGATATGGGCTTATCAGTTTAAGCTCCAAAGTTTAGTTGAATGATGCTCTCTTGGGTCAGTTCTCATCATCAACTGTAGTGCTCTTCTTCACTCCTTCCTTTGGATGATCATCATCTTCTTTTGAAGCTAGTTCGAGCAATCCCAGTTGGATGCATAGCTCAACAAATCTAGCTTCTGGCAATGGCTTGGTGAAGATATCGACTATCTGCTTCTCCATGTTGACATATTTGATACATATGTCTCTCTTCTCGATATGATCTCTGATGAAGTGGTACCTGATATCAATGTGCTTCGTCCTTGAATGCAATACTGAGTTTTGAGATATTGCAATAGCACTATTGTTATCACAGTTGATTGGCACTTCTTCAATCTCCACCTTATAATCCTTGAGCTATTGCTTCATCCATAAGATTTGAGCACAATAGCTTCCAGCAGCTACATACTCGGCTTCAGTTGTTGACGTGGCAACTGAGTGCTGTTTCTTGCTAAACCAGGATATCAGTTTATTCCCAAGAAACTGACATGTTCCACTGGTGCTTTTTCTGTAGATTTTGCATCCTCTGAAGTCTGAGTCTGAGTAGCTGGTTAGACTCAAGCTATCATCTCTGGGATACCATAACCAAAGATTTATGGTTCTTTTGAGGTACTTCATGATCCTCTTCGCTGCTTTGAGATGACTTTTCTTCGGATTGGCTTGGAACCTTGCACACAGTCCGACTGAGTAGGAGATGTCTGGTCGGCTGGTCGTCAGGTAGAGAAGGGATCCAATGATTCCTTTATAGTGCGTCTGGCTGACTGATTCTCCTTCTTCATCGAGAGTTAGTTGCACTGATGTATTCATTAAAATTTTGATAGATTTTTCCTTATTGGTTCCAAACTTCTTAACAAGCTCCTTAGTATATTTGGCTTGGCTGATGAAGATTCCGTCTTCAAGCTGCTGCACTTGGAGTGCTAGGAAGAATGTCATTTCTCCCATCATGCTCATCTCGAATTTGCTTTGCATCAGTTGAGTGAATCAATTGCAGAGATCTTTGCTCTTAGATCCAAAAATTATGTCATCCACATAAATTTGAACCATCAAGATCTCAGCTGATCATTCTATTCTGAATAGAGTACGAACGATGACTCCTTTCTGAAACTCATTCTTTAGCAAGAACGTTGTGAGGGTTTCATATCAAGCTCTTGGCGCCTGCTTCAAGCCATATAGAGCTTTCTTCAGCTTGTAGACTTGATCTCTGATTTTAAAGCCTGGAGGTTGCTCGATATATACATTCTCCTTGAGCATCCCTTGCAAGAATGTACTTTTCACGTTCATTTGCTAGACCGTGAAATTGTTGTGAGCTGCATAAGCGAGGAACAATATGATGTCCTCCAATCTTGCAAATGGTGCGAATGTCTCATCAAAGTCAATCCCTTCACTTTGTGAGTAACCTTTGGCTACCAATTTGGCCTTGTTCCTTGTGATCACGCCTCGTTTATCCAGTTTGTTGCGAAATACCCATTTAGTCCCAATGACTTTTTGAGTTTTCGGCCTGTCAACAAGAAACCACACGTCATTTCTTGTGAACTGGTTCAGCTCTTCTTGCATTGCTATAATCCAGTCTGAATCTTCAAGCGCTTCTTTGACGTTGGCTAGTTCCATCTGTGAGATAAAGCATATAAAGAATGCATGCTCTGTTGATCCTCTAGTCTGAACTCTGCTTCTTGGATCCTCAACAATTTTTTCGACTGGCTGGCTTCATAGCCATTTGGGAATGGTTGCCTCTGTTGTGCCTTCGGCTGCTTCATTAGTTGCTCCATCAACTGATTCTTTGGCTGCTCTTTAAGCTGGTCCATCAGCTGCTGTCTCGGCTCTGACTTGTTCTTCATTTTCACTGATTCTTCCCTCTATTTTAGTTATGGGGTTTGAGATTTCACCACAATTTATGTCCTGATTGACCAAGTTATTTCCAACTGGTCTAGAATCAGTTTCAATGCCATCTTCTAGTGAAGCTTCAAACTGCTCTGGGACAATGTGATCAACATAGTCCAACAGGCTTTCACTAGATAATGCTTGCTCTGATGTATAGTTCTCCTTCTTGTTTTTGTACTCATCAGCAAGCTCATCAAATACCACATGACATGTTACTTGCACAACCAGTGTTCTTTTGTTGAACACTGTGTAAGCTTGAGAATGAAGGGCATTATAGTCGAGAAAGATCCCCTTATCAGCTTTGGCACTGAAAGCTTTCAGCTGGGATTTTCCATTGTTGTGGATATAACATTTGCAGCCAAATATCTTAAAGTAAAAGATAGACGGCTTACGACCCTTGAACAGCTCGTAGGGCATTTTGTCATGGGTGATGACTATGGCACTTCTATTTTGTGTGTGGCAGGCTGTGTTAACTGTCTCTGCCCAATAACATTCGGCTTTGTTGGCATCTGCTACCATTGCTCTAGCTGCCTCCTTTAGCGTGTGATTCCTCCTTTCAGCTACGTCATTTTGTTGAGGAGTTCTTGCAGCAGAGTGTTCATAAGTGATTTCAAGTTCACTCAGGAACTTGATCATTTGCTTATTGACAAATTCAGTTCCATTGTCGGATCTTATCCTTTGAACTGATTTTCCTTTATCAGTCTGCAATCTTCTGATCAATGTTGATAGCTTCTCAAAAGTCTCATCCTTACTTCTCAGGAACTCCACCCAAGTATACCTTGAGTAGTCATCTACTACTACAAGTGTAAACTTTTTTCCTCTGGTGGTTGGTGGTTTCACAAGTCCAAACTGGTCCATGTGAAGCAACTGAAGAATGTCAGTTGTTCCTTGAGGATGACTTTTATTTTTGAATGACGACTTCAACTGCTTCCCTTTCTGGTATGGTCCGCAGATGCCAGTTTTCTTGTAGATTTCCTTGGGAAGTCCATCAACTAGCTCCTTCTTGGCCAGGTAGTTGATAGTTTTGAAGCTGAGATGATTCAGTCGTCGATGCCACAGCTAGCTTGCTTCAGTTGATCCTTTGGAGAGAAAGCAAGCTTCTGAATAGCCGGTTGACCAGTCAACTATATACTTGTTGCCCTTTCTTTCTCCAGTTAGAAGTATGGCACCAGTTGACTTGTCTCTGATGTCAGATGAGTTGTTGCTGAAGTTGGCTGAGTACCCATTGTCACAAAGCTGACTGATGCTCAGCAGTTTATGCTTCAGTCCTTCAACATGTGACACGCCATTCACGATAACTTTTCCTTTAACCACAAACCCTTCTCCAATGGTCAGCTCTTTGAGTTATCTCCAAAGGTGACTAATGGTCCCTTAACCTCTTTATAACCGTCAAGATCATTCTTGTCTCCGTGCATGTGTTTTCAGCATCCGCTATCAGATACCAAGTATCTTTGACCATTTTCTTAGATAGGATACTCTTTCTCTGCAAAGCATAAGTCAGGTTTTAGGTACCCGCATGATATCGGGTCCTGAGAGGTTAATCATCTGTTTGGGAATCCACATACGCCACACTTTTGGCTTTTCTTTTTCAAGAGATCCTTCAGAAATAGATCTCTGGATATGTATTGGACTTCTTGTAACTCTTCGACTGAGAGTTGAGTCCTATGATCTATACCTCCGATGAGATTCAGGGTAAAAGACTTTAACTAATATTCTCTCATCTTGTGACCTTGATGCTCTCTGTCTTGGCCAATTTCGTCTGACCGTTTGACTCTGAGCTTTTTAGCCTTTGTGGTAAGGCTAATTTGCAAACCAGTTGTACCTGGGATTGAATCTTGATTCATCCCTTGAGTTTAAAAACTCATTGTACTGGGTTGCAAGGTCACTTGGAGTAAACTCCTTCAGAGAGATTGGATTATGCTGTCGTGCATAATACAATCTTATGTGTACATTTCCATTGGGTTTGAAGAACTCCCAGGTTGAAATGTATTGAAGGAGCTTCCAGATCGTTGAACTGATGGCCTATTTTGAGATGATGCTCTTGTCTGAATGACTGGCCTTGGATGAACTTTAGGTCATGGTTGAACTGATGACCTGGAATGGAATGGAGGCCTCCGAAGAGTTAGCCTTTGATGAGCTTTAGATTTTGATCGAGCAGTAGATCTGGACTGCTGAGCTAATCGGTGTTGAACTGGTGGGTTTGACTGAGCACCAAGCCTTTGAAAGACGGACTGTCTTCGAGTTGCCCTTCTCGACTGATCAGTCTGATCTCTAGGCTAAGCTTGAGGAGTTTCCAAGATGCCCTTGTCTTTTGACTCCTCAACTGAGGGAGACTGAGCTGGTCTTGTGAATCCTTTTAGGATTCTAGATTCACAGCTGTGTATAACTGTCTTGCCCTTCTCTGCGGTAGTGTACTTACTGTATCCCAGCCCTGGGCTCCCAGATTGAGTTCTTTGATGACTCAAGATTTCATCAAGAGTCTGGGATCCCTTCTTGAACTTGAGAGATAATTCCTCTTTTTCAAAAATTTCTTACTTGAGCTTCTCATTCTCAGCTTTCAGTTTAGCATTTCTTAGCTTCAGTTGATCCATTTCTGTTGACTGACCATCAAGACTTTTCAGTCTTTCATTTTCAGCACTTAGCTCATCAACTCTGCTTCTTAGCTCATCATTTTCACCCTTCAGTTCAATATACATACTTGATACATAAGCTAATTGATCTTCTAGGATTCTTAACTGTTCACCCAGTTCATTCATAGAGATCGAAGCTTCATGTATATGATAGAATGAGGTTATTGAGTCAAATTGACTAACCTCTTTATCATTGTCGGCCATGAGGCATAGTAAAGCTTCATCATCGGAGCTATAGCCGTCTGAGTTGATTCCAGATGGGTAGTTTGAATCGTCAAGCATGGCATTCTCAGAATTTGCGATCATTTCTTTCCTTTTGAAGAAGTTTCTCCTCACTTTGGCCTTTTTGTCTTCAGGAAGCTCTGGACACTCATATTTGTAGTGTTCTTGCTTATAGCAGTGGAAACATTCTTCGATGTTCCTGTTTGCCATCCTGAATTGTTCAGCTGGACGATCAGCTGGCTGCTGATTCCTCTCACCTTTAGCAGCTTCATCAGCTTGGGGTTGAGCTGATTATTGATCTCTGACTTTTCTCAGCTTCTCCAGCAATCTTATCATTGACTGGATTTGCTCATTTAAATCCTCAGTCAGGATCTCCTTTTTATCGAATGACTTTCTTCTTTGATCAGTCACCGATCCCCTTGGATTCTCTCTGACAAGCGAGCCTCTTGGTCAAAAATTATTTCTTCCGCGAGCTTCTCTGAACCGATTTCTTTCAGCATAGAAAGAAGCATCATGAGAAGAGGAAGTGGATGCTTCTCTCTTTCAGTTCAGACTGTACTCATGAGCTTTGAGAGATCTAAATAACTCTCTGGGAGTAATGCTATTTAAGTCTCTCGACTCTTTGGTAGCTATTACTTTTATATCCCATTCAGCGGTGAGATTGTCAAGAACTTTTAAGTTCATCTCGTTGTTGGGATAGTTTCTTTCCAGATTGTTCATCTCGCTTATGATGCCAAGAAATCTTATTTCTAGGCTCGAGATGCTTTCTTCCGGCTGCATTTTGAAAGACTCATATTTGTCAACTGCCAGCTGGAGCTTATTTCCTTTGATGGCCTTAGACTCTTTGCATAGATCTGCAAGGAGGTCCCAAATCTCCTTCGTTGTTCTGCAGTTTTTTGTGTCTTTTATGCGATCCTCATCTAAAGTTTGAAAAAGTGATGCCTGAGCGACAAACTCTAGATTTTTCAACTTCTTCTCTTCACCCGTGAGAAGATGAGTTGGATTTGGGATCCTGTCCGGTTGGTTGACATCCATGATGTGGGCTTCATTGTCCATCATTATGATGATTGGACCGTCTTCAATCACCTCCCACATATTCTTATGGATGGAGCATAGATGAGCTTTCATCCTCCTGCTCCAATTGTCATAGTTCTCAACTGAAAAGAAAGTTAGCTTATGGTTTCCCATAGCTTCAAAGGTTAGCACAAATAAACACATCTAATTCAAATAATCTGCATAAATGGCTGATCCTTAGAATCAACCTCTCTGATACCACTTGTTGGTCTCGGTGTGAGTCTATGTTAGTTTAGTGGGGGGATGAATAAACTGACTTCAAAACTTTAAACAGATGCGGAATAGATAGGGCCCTGACTCGCTTGGATATTTTATCTGTGCTTACTGATCAGTTGAGAGGAACTGACTGAAGCTTAGCTGGTGAACTGATCAGTTTACAGCTGATAGCTTGAAGATATGACTAAAGCTTGTCAGTGCAGTCTGTGTGTGTGGTTGTATGCAGTTTAATGACATGCAAAGCTGAAAGCAGAAAGTACAGCACACACAGGACTTTATAGAGCTTCGAAGCTTCCTGCTTCTACGTCCTCTCTTCCTTCCACAGAAGGGCAATTCACTATGTAAGTGTAAAGTTTCTTTATTACATTTACACAGTGAAGAATTCCTATTGGACATGAAAACGACGCCCTTCAACCCGAGTGCAGCCTCCTTTCCAACTGTTGCTGTCCTGGAAGAACGGACCTGTCGGTACACACTCCTCCTCAGTCGATTTCTGGGTCGACAGCTCACACTTACCGGTCCCAACTGCTCGCTGAGACTTTAGGTGCTATTACCCATCTTTACACGATTTTAGATCTCGCTCGATCTTCAAGAAGACAGTCCTGAATCTGTTATCAACCTAGAATGCTCCTTTATCTTGAGCTGAGTGGTTGATCTTTGAGGGACTGAACTGAAAAGCTTTGCTTTTGCTGGAATTCCGCGTCAGCTTAGCAGCTTACTTTGAACTTGAAGCACGCCTTCTCAGTTGAGACTTTTCACACTTTGAGAGAATTAAGCTTTGAGCTATGGGGAGAGAGAAATAAAGAGCTCGTTCTGTAAAATAGCAAAGTTAGATTGGCGAAAGTCTTGGCCAAAATTGATTTCACCATCTTTAAATAGATGAGTGAATTTTGACCGTTATGATTGGTGATTGTTTAGAAATCACCGGTGGCATTTTAATGCTTATAGTCATTTGAAGCTCTTAATGAACTAGTCGTTTTGACTTTAATGCTCTCTGCTCTAAGATCATCAGGATCTTTTAAAGATTTCTTGTTAAGATCTTCATTGACTGCTTGTTAGAAGAAGCAGGTGATTTGGCTATCATTTTTTGGACATTCAGCTGATGGGCTCTCAGCAATCTCGGTATTCAGCTCTGAGATTCTCCAGTTGGCAGATCCTCAGCTGCCTTGAGCTTCTATCCTGACATAGTCCAGTTCAGCTGACTCAACAGCTAAGCTTGAAAAGCTTTCAGTTCTGGACTTATCAGTTGACTACCTGATTGAGCTTTTACCTTTTCTCCTTGAACTGATCTATGGTCAGTTCAGTAGTGGCTCAATGCTTTTAGAGCTATTTTATCAGCTAACTGATCTTTGATCAGTTTAGGGTCAGCTCTTGACTGACCTTTGATCAGATCAGTTTCAGTTTCCAAGCTGACTCTGTTCATCAGTGTATCTTGGCTTTCTGCTAAGACTGATGATTACTCATCTGTGGATGCCTACCAGTCTCCAAAGTTCTCTTTCCCCTTTATAGCTTTTCTTAAGCTTTGAAGAGTTGACTTTGACTGGCCTGATCAAGGCAACCTTGTAAGCTGGTTGACCATGCTTCTGAATAGCTGTCTCTCATCTCAGCTTGAAGTCTTACTTGGTCATTATCCCTGATTTCTAGCTTTTCATAACCTGCAGTTTTTTTATTAAATCATCACACATGTTTTGACATTTCATCAAAACCATCATTTGAGATTTTCCCAACAATTTTCCTAACATAAACATTGATTGGATGTGGTAAACCCTAAATGAGTTGAAACAAATCATAATAATAATATATTCGTACTTTAGTATTATGGTTTTATTTCGTCAGCAATGTGAATACTCTATGTTAGCATATGAGAATACACTGTCAACATACGTTATAAACTATAATTGGATGAGATAAACTATAATAATCAATTAGGAACTATACACAAAAAATTAAATTCAAAAAATAATCATAATTAGATGGAATAAACCATAATTGAGATGAAATAAACCATAATTGAGATTGAATAAACCCTAATAAATTTATATTACGCTAGCATTATGATAATTCTTTGTTAGCACAGTAAATACATTATGTTAGCATATGACAAATGCTTCGTTAGCATACGTTATCATACATTATCATAATGCTGACGAATAATTATTATATGTTAATGAAAGCATTTACAACCTGAGCACGCGTAAAAAATTATCTTTTTTATTTTTCATTCATATTTTTTCATCTAAACATAGCCTTTCGACATCTTAAATGAAATAGCATGAAGAGAGCTTTAATTTGATATATTTTTCATGTGCATTTGATTAAAAACGAGCAAGTTATAGTTGTTTAAAGTTTTTAAGATTTTTTAATTGCTGACATCATCATTTTTAATGGATTTGGACGAAAATAGCCCTCCTTCTTTTATTTTTTGCCCAATTATTTACGAAATTGCCACCATCTCTACATTAAATCTCAACCATTAGATCATTAAATTGGATGGTGTAAGATAAGGTCGTAGTTCTCATATCATGAAAATGGTCTCATTTGATCCATATCATATATATATATGTGTGTGTGTGTGTGTGTGAAGTTACAAAAACTGTGCGATCATGTTCATCATTATGTACGTGTAAATTGTTGTGAACATTCAAGGTCAGAATATATAAATTGAAAGCAAGTAAATGGCACGAGATCGGTAACCCTGTTCGATCAACTGATCTATGTTAGGGGGGCTTCACAAGTCCGTGAAAAACAATTCACTACTCCGTTGTATGGTTACAAAGGCTATTACACGAAGACCTCCCGTCACTCAACCCCTTTCCTACCCACTACAACTTCTTTTGATGAACTAAATTGTGAGCTCCCCTCACAACTTAGAATCCCTCTAGTTCCCACAGAAAATCTCTCCCAAGATTCCTCTAAGTGTGTACGAAATAGATTCAAACACAAACTAGAAAAAGAATGATCAAAAGATCAACTCTAGTCTAATAATACCGAATGCCTAATGCTTCAAACTTGAAGTCTTTTAGACTCACTAATCAGTTCTGTGTATTCGAGTATACGTGCACACTAAACTAGTCTGATTCTCAGGCTATTTATAGATGAAAGACATAGCCTTAACAAGGTAATCAATAGTCCTAATTTGACTTGGAATCAACAAGGAAAATTTCCTTAATTAATTCGGACTTTCCTAGTTTAGATGTCTTCCTTGAATAGAACTTTTGCTTTCCTTTCTTTATCTTCATCATGAACAAAGCATCTTCTATTCTGAAACGTTCATCTTGAATCTGCAGCTCCAGCCTTTTGAATCTAGCATGGCACATCTCTTCAAACTTCTCTGGACAACTATGTACATGATCATGTTAAAAAACATGATTAAGTACATTTATTGATCTTCAATCAGATTGGTAGCAGAATGCTCTCAGTAATGTCCATAACATGTTATTTGAACATGAATAACCAAAACCTTTTGTGTTCTTTTGATATCACTATACAAATCATGACAATCTCAAACACTTGAGTGCAGATGACACTAACAATCCCCCCATTTATCTTTATCTGGTGGCAAATCAGCTCCATGTTTTAAAAGAACACAATTCTTAAACTGAAGGACCATGTACCTTAAAACAAACTTGTATGTTCCTGAGAACATCATATGATTCAGCTGTTTTTCACTTTCTTATCAGTTTATATCTGCTCTGCTATTTATATTTTTATCATCTTTTTATCTCTTCATAGCAGTTTCAATTTTTTAGTAGATTAGAATCATATAGGGAAGATAAACATTTTGTTCCATATCAAAAAGATATTACAGTCTAAAAAACAAAATATCTTGCAAAACATGGGATGCAAGATAGTTAGAACAGAAACATTAAAAAAATTATATTGCTTTTACTCCCCCTATTTACCACCGAGAAAGGCAATGGAGTAAATTCATAAACTAGTCGGATTTGTCAGATGATTCCTCATCTCCTTCTTCTTCAGATCCTTCTTCAGCATCATCATACTCTGTCTCTTCACCCTCATCAGCCTTTTCTTCTGCTTCTTCTTCCGTTTCAGCCTCTTGCTCCTCTTAATCAGCCTCCTCATCTTCTTTTGCGGTTTCTTCTTTGTCTGCTTCAACATTTTTTTCCTCTGCTGTAGATTGTTCTTCACTTTGCTTTGGAGCCGATAGAGAATCCTTCTGAGTAGCAGCTGCAGCAGTACTTGCCAATTTGTGCAAGTTATGTACATTCTCAGGTACATTAGCTGTTGGTGAGGTAAATTCTTCACCAGATGAAAGTTTAGCAATCAGAGTCTGAATTTTCATCTTTTCAGAAGTATGCTCAGAAATCATACGAGCATGAAACTCCAGGCTTCTCTCCAGAAATATCAGCACATCACTTTTTGATAAAGACTTCTCAGCAGTAGCATCACTTCCTTTCTTTGATGCTATGAACTGCTTTTAGGAGGCGCATGTGATGATCTCCTATTTCAGAAGCAACCTGTATCACCAGAGGCTTTTTGGGCAGAATGACACGATCATTCTTTGTAGAGACATTCTTCTTTTGTTGTTTTCTGATGCTATAGATCAGAGAAGGATAGCACAGAGGGCCCTTCACCACTGTGGACTCTGCACTACTGACAATCTTTCTAAAAATAAATTCACCATAATTGAACTTCTTCCCAGTTCCGAGGTAATATAGAAACCTCCCCTGAGCTTGAATAATAGCAGCTCTGTGCTTTGTTGGCAACCAGTTGTGAATCAAAATTCTGAACAGAGCTCCAAACTTGTGAGTCAGCTTGGAAGTTGGAATTGTCTGAGGATGAGATGGTTACTTCATGTAGATGCCCTGGGTCAGTTCTTCAACAACCATTCCCCAGTCATCAATCTCCTCATACTCCCCCTCAATATTGCATCCTAGAAACTCATTGATGAGTTCTAGTGAAAAGTTCAGCATCTCCCATCTGACAAAAACTTTGTGGAAATATTCAGCTTCAGGATTGTCAATGTCCTTGGTTAGATTATAGTAGAATTCTGAGACAACCATTGGAAAAAACTCGTGCACCCTGTGCACTGTTCCAAGAAAATCAACATTCTCCAACAATATATACACCCATGTAGCTAGAAGTGTATCCTTGTCCACCTTCTTCTCAGAGATCATAGACCTCTACTTCACTTTCTCCCATAACTCAGCATGCTTGGTAGATCGGAAAAGGGCATGTTTAGAGATACCTAGAAAATGGATGATCTATTTGTGAATATCAGACTCATGTTCACTAGAATGTGAGTGAACATCTTCAGGTTCATCTCTGAGCTTAGCAGACTTGTTTGCTTTCTTAGAGGGACCAACAGGTTCAACAACTTTTCATTTTTTTGTTGAAGTAGTGGTAGATGCTTGGCTTCTTGTCACAGAAGTTCTCTGAACAAGCTGTACAATGGCAGTGGAGGCCTTCTTTTGTGGAGTTTTCTTCTTTACTGGAGATCTGGTGAATGGATCATATTGTGCAGATGCAAGTAACTTCTCCTGTTGTGGAACATGAGTCTTTTCAGCAGATTCAAAGGATGAACTCTGAACATCTTCATTTTCAGTGGATTTTGTAACCAAAGGTCTGTTAATGACCTTTTTCTTCCCCTTTGCAATAGCAGCAACAATTGCCTTCATCTTTAAACTCAAGAGAATGTCATCTTTCCTATCATCATCATCATCCTCAGTAGGAGAAGGTTGATTTTGAGGACTTCTGCACAACGCCTGCTGGAGTTGAAGTCTCTACAGTACTCTTCTCAGCAACATATTTCTTGGCATGACCAGGAACATCTTTAGACATAACAGGATCATCAACAACACATCCCTTCTCTTTCTGAATGGCTTGGGCAGCAGGTGCTGTGATGACTTTCTTTGTAGAAAGGGTTGCAGTCTTCTTTATTTTCTTGACTGTAGTTCCCTTTATTCTTGTCTTCTTTGCAGTAGACTTCTTGTTAACGTCGTATGATCTAGCTACTTCCTTTAACAAATCTTGAATTGTAAGACTTTGAGTTTTTGATTTCTTTGTACAAGAAGCAACTTCTTTTTCTTCTGTCTTCTTCTTCTGCATGGAATGTTTCAACGGTTTCATCAGTATCCTTGCTGGACAATTCATCACGGAGCGTTCTATGGACATGTTTCTTGTAAGATGATTCTCCTCGAACCTATTTATCGAACTTATCTTCTTCATAAAATTGGTCCTGAGGCTTGGAATATGTCACTTTCCCATACCTCATTCTGGGTTTAACGACTTTCTTTTTGGAGCCATTAAAAACAATTGGGTATTTTTCAAGAATGATCAGTGAAAAATAATGGCAGAAAGAAGGAATAATTTCAAAGGAATCAGAAGATATAACGAGAGCTCAAATTGAGCAGCATCCAGTCCCTTGGTAAAAAGATCAGCCAGTTGATCTTCAGTCTTCACATGTTCAATTTTCAATACCTCTGCTTCAACTAGCTCTCTGATGAAGTGATGTTTGATGTCTATGTGTTTTGTCCTTGAATGTTGCACTTGATTCTTGGATATATTGATAGCACTCATATTGTCACAGTACAGAATGGGTGTATCATGAGCAACTTTATAGTCCTTCATCATCTGCATCATCCATATGATTTGAGTAGAGCTACTTTCGACTGCAATGTATTCAACTTCTGCAGTTGATAGAGAGATGCTATTCTGCTTTTTGCTGAACCAGGAAACAACATTGTTTCCTAAGAAGAAACAAGCACCCAATGTGCTTTTTCTGTCATCAAGAGACCCTGCCCAATCTGCATCACAGTAGGCTACAAGACTTGAATTTGTATCTGAATTATACCATAATCCATAGTGTGCTATTGCATTAATGTACTTGATGATGTTCTTATCAGCCTTCATGTGACTCTCCTTAGGACAAGACTGATATCTGGCACACACTCCCACACTGTATGCTATATCTGGTCTGCTTGCCGTGAGGTATAGAAGACTTCCAATCATGCTTCTATAGAGAGTCTGATCAACTTCAGTACCTGTATCATCTTTTTCAATCTTCACCATGATGCTGATAGAAATTCTTTTATGCTTAGGATTCTCCATTTCAAACTTTTTGACCAAGTTTCTTGCATACTTGGACTGTGAGATAAATATACCTTCTTCAGACTGCTTGATCTATAGTCCAAGAAAGTATTTCAAATATCCCACAAGGCTCATCTCGAACTCAGTTTCCATGTCCCTGATAAAGTCCTTGACCATCTTTTCGGACACTGAGCCAAACACTATGTCATCTACATAGACTTGAACCACAATGACTTGTATCTTCTCTTTTCTGATGAATAGTTTTCTGTCTTCTCCTCATCTATTATATCTTTTGCTAACCAGGTATATAGCAAGTCTTTCATACCATGCCCGAGGAGGTTGCTTTAATCCATAAAGAGCCTTCTTTAGTTTGAACACAAACTCCTGGATGATGTGGATCTTCAAATCCTTTAGGTTGTGCTACAAACACATCATTCTTCAAGAATCCATTCAGAAAAGCACTCTTGATATCCATCTAGTACAGTTTGAACTTCATCATACAGGCCATTACAAGGAGTAGTCTGACTGATTCAATCCTTGTGACTGGAGCAAACATCTCATCAAAGTCGATGCCTTCAATCTGAGAATATCCTTGAGCAACAAGTCTAGCTTTATTCCTTGTGATATTCCCTCATTCATCAATCTTATTTTTAAATATCCACTTAGTCCCAACAATATTTACTCATTCTGGTTTTTGCACTAGATCCCAAACATCATTCTTCTTGAACTGTAGAAGCTCTTCCTGCATAGCCTCAATCCAGTAGTAATTTTTGAGAGCTTCTTGGATATTTTTGGGTTTAATCTTGGATGTGAAATAGACATTGGATATTTCATCATGCATCCTCTTTCTTAGTCTGCTTCTGGTCATTCTTCTTTCATGAATGTCTCCTATTACTTCTGAAGTAGGATGATCCTTGATGATCTGTCGTGAAGGCTTTTTTTGCTTCACTATCTATTCTTTAGATTCTCTGTCTGTGTCATCATGTACCTTAGGATGTTCAAATACATCTGTGCGAACATCTTCTTCTAAGGTATTGAAAGCATTATCCTGATCATCAAATCTGACATTAACTGTTTTAATGACAGCCCTTGTCTCTTTGTTGTAAATCCTGTATGATTTACTGTTTCTGGAGTATCCAACAAACATTCCTTCAACTCCTCTATTGTTCATCTTACTGAGATACTCTCTATAATTGAGTATATAGCATGTGGTGCCAAACGCATAGAAGTACTTCACTATAGGTTTCTTTTCATTCCAAATCTCATACGATATAGTGAAATTACCTGGTCTGAGATGAACTCTATTGCTGATATGGCATGTGATATTGATGGCTTCTGCCTAAAACATAGCAGCAACTCCTTTAGCAGCAATCATTGTCCTTGTCATTTCTTGAAGAGTTATGTTCTTTCTATCAACAACTCCATTCTGCTGAGGAGTTTTTGGGGCTGAGTACTCATGACTAATTCCATTCTCACTGCAGAAATTGTCAAAGTACTTATTCTTAAATTTCTTGCCATGATCACTTCTGATTCTGATAATATGTTAATCATTTTCAATTGTGATCTTGCAGGCTAATCTCTTGAATGTTGTGAAAGCTTCACTCTTGTCTCTGAAAAAGTCTACCGATGTCAACCTTGAGTAATCATCTATGCAGACAAGAACATACTTCTTTCCTCCGTAGCTTTCCACAGCCATAGGCCCCATTAGATCCATATGAATAAGATCTAAAACTCTTTTAGAAGTTCTGTCCTGAACTTTTTTATGCTGATATCTGGACTGCTTCCCAATCTGACATGGACCACATACTTTATCTCTGTCAATTCTGATCTGAGGCAGTCCTTTGACAACCTCTTTGCTGATGATCTTTTGGAGATTCCTGAAATTGATGTGTCCAAGTTTCTGATGCCAGATCTCTGACTCTTCTATGGATGCTCTTTGACATGTTAAAGAACATTGTGCAGGGACATGTAGCTGATAGCAGTTGTTAGCTAATCTTTTCCTTCCATGAATAAGTTATTGTTCTTATTCATTACCCTGCAACTTTCTTTGGTGAAGACAACTGTCATGTCATCATCACACAGTTGACTGATGCTAATTAGATTTGCTTTGAGTCCATCAATTAGTATAGCCTTCTTCAGTTTAGGTATTCCTTAAACAATCAGCTCACCTTTACCCATTACTTTTCCCCTTTTTCCATCTCCAAAGGTGACAAAGTCTGATGAGCAGGCTTTTAGATTCTGCATCACAGAGCAATCTCCAATCATGTGTCTTAAACAGCCACTGTCAAAATACCAGTTGCCCTTGTCTTCAACTCTTAGAGAGGTATGGGAAATCATATTGGTCTGCTTGATAACCCATTGCTTCTTCTGTGCAGGCTTCTTCTTTTTCTGAGTGGCTGATCTCTTCTTGGTATTGCTGGAATGCTGAGCCACAAACCTTCTTCTCATTCTTTTTAGATCAAAAAGATATTTTTCACAGTGTGGACAAATGTGGCCTTTTTCTTCATAATAATGGCAGATGATCCCTTTTCTATTGCCATTATAATCAGTCATCTTTTTGTTAATGTTCTTCAAGATGTTTGGAACATTATTTTGTACATGCACTGACTAGCTTGTAGTTTCTTTGACAAATACTATCTTGGACTGTCCACCACTGTATCCAAGATCTGGATGACTTTTTCCTAAATGTCCTGGAGTAGTAAGAATCTGATCAAGATTCTTAGTACCATTATTCAGCATGTTGACATTCCTTTTGATGGATTTGAGTTCTGCAGACAACTTCTCAATCTCTTTCTTTTGCTGTTGAATGATGACCTTCTGTCCAGCATCAGATCTGACCAATTCCTCTTTTTCTTTGAGGAGATCCTTATTATGAGATTGTAGATTCTTGTTGATCTCAGCAACTTCAAGCCATTTTTCATACACCTCCTTCTAGGTCTTAGCAAATTCTTCATGGCTGAAGTTTTCATTGTCCAAGCCTTTATCTTCTGCAAGTTTGAAAGGATCCTGGAACTCTGAGATTTTTGCTATAAAAACAATAGGCGTCCTCATCTGAATCACTGCTGCTTCCATCAGAATCATTATCACTGAGAAAAGCATTGTGATTCTTTTTTATTTTTTTCAGAGTATTTGCACACTTAGCTTGAATGTGTCCAAAACCATCACATTCTCTGCATTGGATTCCTCTCCTTGGATTTGAAAGTTGAAACTCTTTCTGTTCACTACTAGAGTTTCTATCTTGCTAAGAATTGCCAGATGGTTGTCTTCTGTTGTTGGACCTTCCGGAAGACTGTTTGTTTACTCTTTTTAACATTCGACTGAAGTTCTTGGTGATTAGAACCATATTGTTCATTATGTCTGAATCAAGTACATGTTTTTGTTTCTGCACATGTTCAAGTACATCCTCAGAGACTTCAGTTTTAAGAGCAATACCTCTCTTCTTTGAGCTGCTATCTTCATCTTCCAGGTTCATCTCAAACGTCCTCAGTGATCCCATTAGCTCATCAAGCCTCATACTTTTGATATCCTTGGTCTCTTCAATTGCAACAACTTTGTAAGCAAACTTCCTTAAAGAGATCTGAGAACCTTCCTTACTAGTTTCTCATTGCTGATAGGTTTACCAAGAGCTAAACTCTCATTTGATATGTTTCTCAGTCTGGCATTGAACTCACCAATGGACTCAGTATCCTCCATTCTGAGACTTTCAAACTTTGAAGTAAGATTTTAAAGTCTTGATAGCCTCACTGAACTAGTCTATTCAAAGGTGGTTTCCAGAATATCCCATGCAGCTTTGGCAATCTCACAAGTTGAGATCAGGCTGAATGTTTCAAGATTCACTACAGAGAATATTGCAATGAGAGTTTTAGAGTTGACATTGTACCAGTTTTCCTGCGGCATAGTCCACTCTCCTTCTTCAATCCCCACATGATTTTCTTCCTAGGCAACAGTTGGCTTTTCCGATCCTTCAATGACACTTTTCCCTGCAAGTTCATCTATTGATCACAGAAACGCCCTCATTCTTGCTTTTCAGTAAGGATAGTTGTTGCTTTCAAGCAATGGTGGTCTGACCGTAGATCCTCCTTTTTTGATTGAACTCATGACTGAATTCTAACCAAAACTTTCACGTAGATATGTACTTTTCAGGACTCTTTTTGCACTAAAAGCAAAGGTGACCCGCTTTGATACCAATTGAAGTTACATAAACTGTTCGATCATGTTCATCATCACATACGTGTACATTGTTGTGAACATTTAAGGTCAGAGTATATAAATTGAAAGCAAGTAAATGGCACGAGGTTGGTAACCCTGTTCGATCAACTGATCTACGTCAGGGGGACTTCACAAGTCCGTGAGAAACAATTCACTACTCCGTTGTATGGTTACAAAGGCTATTACACGAAGACTTCCCGTCACTCAACCCCTTTTCTACCCACTACAACTTCTTTTGATGAACTGAATTGTGAGCTCCCTTCATAACCTAGAATCCCTCTAGTTCCCATAGGAAATTTCTCTCGAGACTCCTCTAAGTGTGTATGAAGCAGATTCAAACACAGATTAGAAAAAGAACGATCAAAAGATCAACTCTAGTATAACAATACCGAATTCCTAATGCTTCAAACTTGAAGTCTTTTTAGACTCACTAGTCTGATTCCCAGGCTATTTATAGATGAAAGACATAGCCTTCACAAAGTAATCAGTAGTCCTAATTTGACTTGGAATCAACAAGGAAACTTTCCTTAATTAATTCGGACTTTCCTAGTTTAGATGTCTTCCTTGAATAGAACTCTTGCTTTTCTTCCTTGATCTTTATCATGAACAAAGCATCTTCTATTCTGAAATGTTCATCTTGAATCTGCAGCTCTAACTTTTTGAATGTAGCTTGGCATGTCTTTTCAAACTTCTCGAGATAACTATGTACATGATCATGTTAAAGAATATGATTAAGTACATTTATTGATCTCCAATCAGATTGGCAGCAGAATGTTCTCAGTAATGTCCAGAACATGTTATTCGAACATGAATAACCAAAATCTTTTGTGTTCTTTTGATATTGTCATACAGATAATGACAATCTCGAACACTTGAGTGCAGATGACACTAACAATATATATATATATATATGTCAACAGAGTATCTTCATGAATTTTACATTGTTGTCCAAATAGAAAAAAAATAACAACACAAAACATAAAAAAGGACTTATGCCAATTTCATGTTGAAATAATTATTATAAATTAACTATTGTTTAAGAAAAAAATGAACCATTTAGTAAAGTCAATTAAAATTTTTATCTTTTATTTTTTGCATCACATATTCAATCTTCGCTCTTAAGATTTTTTAGATTTATAACTATTGATTGATCTTCAATTATCTAAAATTACTACACATGTATGTATATGTATGTATATATATATATACACACATTGAAATATAAATAATGTATGAACAAATCAAATTATACAATTTGATAATTATTTTAATTGAGTTATTGATTTAAGTAAATTAGTTAAATTATTTACAATGAGTAAATAATATTTTTTTGACTAACCAATAAATGGTGAAAAAACAAAAATAAGTTGGATTATTAAACTATTGTTCTTATTTTATTTCACAATTGTGACATGCGTGTGTGGATAAATTTAAATAATGTATATATGTAGAAAATTTTAAATTTTAAATTTTTAAATCTTATAATTTTACAATTGTGACCTCATGTTTCAAAGAGGAAAAGAATATAAAATTACACAAATTAAAAATCCAAACATGTTATCAAAACACAACATTAAGTATTTAATTTGAATATTAGATTTTTAACAATATTTTTTGTATATTAATATTTTTTTGTAAATAAATAAAAACTAATAAATACGTGCGACTCACGTTATCTCTGCTAGTTATTATAAAAGTAAAAGTTAGTTATAATATAATCACCCCTAGTCAGAATTGATTTAAAAAATTATAAATTCTAATTATGCAATATATTAATCAAATATTAATTTCAAACTGCAAGAAAAACCCTATAGACAACAACTATTCATTGTTGTTACTAGAAAAAATTGAGAAGATTCAATACAGTCATTTGAGGGAATTTGTTTAATTAAGAAGACACTTCAAAAATATTTATCAAAATATTAAACCATCATATATATAATTTTAATTTTTGACGCAAACCATTATTAATATCTTAATTATACTTTCTTCATTTCTAAATGTTTATTGTTTTAAGAGTTTTATTTTATTTTTAAAATATTTATTATTTTATATATATTCACACATTCTCTACCAATTTTAACCCCACAAATATATGGAGATAAAATTTTGCTAACTTTTTAGGAAAATATGAGTGAATAAATTTTATGCGATATAGTAGAGGGGAGAGATATATTAGTCCAAAAATTAATTATTAATTATAGATTAAAACACTAAAACATAACTTATTGGAATTAGAGATCCGTTTGTTGGGCTTATCTATTTACCAATCAAGGCCTAAGTTGCTCGGCCCAACTCGGAAGGCCAATCAAGTTGTTTCCTTATCCATTGACTTTTATATATCTTGGTTGCGGTTACTTTCACACATACTACTCATTTTACTGTGTTTGCGGCTAGAGTTTGTGAGAGAGAAAGCAGTGTGAGATCTTCGATCTTCTTCTTCCTTCCCTCTTTCTTCTTATTCTTCCTTCTGTGTGAGATAAGCATCTTGTTGTTTGTGAGTAAGTGATAGATATGGTGATGCAACTGAGGTTGCAGCTGTTGACGGCTGAGCTTTATCTACCAGTACATGTGTGGTGATTCACGATGATCTTAGAGGGATTCAAGTGTAGGTTGTTCCCGAGCCATCAGTCCAATCAGTTTTGATAGAATAAAGATTATCTTTTGTATTATTTCATTTTATGTTAATCTAGTTTGTAGTTAGGTTTTTCTGTGTAATCTTCGATCATTTATCTATCCCTAATAGTGGTATTACAAGACAATAGGGTTGGTTATCCGCCTTAATCATCTATTGCTCCTGTGGAAATTGTCTTCTACTCTATAGACAGCTAACGGTAAGATGATGTACCCTCTCCTAGGGCACTGCTCTGGTAAAGCGATTTGATTCTCTTATTTTTTCAGTTCTCAGTGGCAGGAAGGCCTATATGCTTCGTATCTGGAATGTGTTCATTTGTGTTTTCATTTCTTGGGGTTAGCATGCTCAAATTTACATATTTTTATGTTCCTAGTTCTTCTGCTATCATATTTCTGAGTTGTTTCTCCCCTTGATCTCGTTCTTCTTTATTCTCCCGTTCCGGATCTATAAGATCCACTATTGAGCTCATTAGAGCTTTCAGGAAATTAAGTATTTCTTTAGATTTTGTATCTCTTGTCCAAAGGACTGGTAGTGACCCCTTGCACAGTCGATAAATTGGCTAGTGAACTGAGAAATCATACTCTCCGTTACTTGGATGGTCTCTGTGTTGGTTTTCTTATGTTTTTCTCACTCATCTCTTCTATGTAATGTTCTTGTGGTTCTTGTTGTTATTGGAGTGTGATTTCATCTTCTCTGTGTGCTCTGGTAATTTTTTCTCTTTTGTTGTTCAAAATGTTTGTGAATGCGTATGGTATGGTGCTAGTGGTGGATTCAGGGGGGATGGAGGGGGGCTGAAGCCCCCTCCTAACCTGAAAATTACTCCATTTTTGTAGGGAGCATTCGATTTTTTTTGTGCCCAGCACCCTAGTTGCCGCTGGAATAAAAGAAGTAAAAAGGTTGGGCTGAGGTCGAAAAAAAAATTAGAAGATGAGAGACTGGAGAAGAATATGAAACTTTCAATGACGTCATCGTGTTAGAGACGTAGTCGTGCAGCAGTCAGCGGTGCAGATGCAGTCACAGTGGCGGTTGCTTGGCTTCAATGGCTTGCTGAGTTGCTATTTTAATTTTGTTGAAGAATGAAGATAGAAAAAAAAAAGAAATATATATAATTTAATGGGTTGAGACTTAGTTTTTTGACTCATTTTGAGAAAACGTGTTATTGAAGAATGTGATTCTACTAGTATTCAAAAAATGCAATTTTTAAAAGGGGACTTTTTCTTAACTATAAGGGGTGTGAGCTATGCCTCAGATTCACTCATTTACAATCCCTAAATATATTAAAAAAAACAAAGAGAAAAAACAAACACAAGTCACACACTCACCGACTCACGCCTCTGGCCCACTCTGACTGTGAAGTGTGGAATCTGTGGTCTCGTCTCGTGGAGTCGCAATCCTTTCTTAATCTCTTCTTTTTTTTCTATGTAATTGCATATAATTTTATATAATGTCAATTTGAATTTGAATTAGGGTTTGAATTATGAATTTTATAAATTATAATTGGAACTTAAAAAATTAGTGTTGAATTTAAGCTATGACTCATGATTGTTGCATTTAATTTATATTGAATTTTGTATAATGTAGACTATGAAGAGGTATTATGAAAAAATTTATAAGGCCGGTAAGGGTGATTCTTCGAATGAATCTAATGTTTCAGAACCAGTGACTAATTAGCCCTCTCAAGCTTGGGTTGAAGTAGAATTAAACTTGAATAATATTATTAGTGATCCGGGATTGAGAAAACCAATCGAGAAATTTGATATTTCTATTCAAGATTAAGTACGGAGAGAGTAATTGACAAGGGGGCCTTGCCAACCGGTAGGTCATAGTTATCAGAAAACAACATCTGATAAGCAGGTAAGAAGTTTTCAAGATGAATGGTATAAGAATTTCACATGGCTAGAGTACAGTGTATCAAAAGATGCCGCCTTTTGTTTTTGGTGTTTTCTATTCAAACAAACAAATAAAGGAGGTTGATATGGAGATGAGGCATTTACAAAAAATGGATATAATAATTGGAAAAATGCAAGAGACAATTTCAATGGATATGTTGGGGCTGCAAATAGTTGTCATAACTATGCTAGGGTACAATTTGAGGCTTTTCAAAATCAAAGGCATAGTTTGGCAAATGGGTTTCGATCAAATAATCGTGACATGGATATTGCTTATCGTGCCCGTTTAACCACAGTGTTGGACGTGACTTGGTTTTTTTTGAAGCAGGGGTTGCCTTTTCGTGGACATGACGAGTCAACTAGTTCTATAAATAGAGGAAATTTTCTTGAATTGCTCGAATGGTATAGTCAATGAAACGAAGATATTTCCAAAGTTTTAGGTAAAAATGCTCCTGGTAATAATCAAATAACTTCCCCCAAAATCTAAAAAGAATTAGCACATGCATGTGCTTCTGAGATCACACTTGCCATAGTTAACGATATTGGAGATAAAGTTTTTTCTCTTTTTGTTGATGAGGCTCGAGATGTTTCAATGAAAGAGAAAATGGGAGTTGTTTTGAGTTATGTAAATAAAGAAAGACGTGTGATTGAGCGATTTCTTGTAATAGTGCATGTAACTGACACAAGTTCTCATTTATTGAAAAAGGGCATTGATGCTTTGTTTGCACAACATGGTTTATCATTATCCAAAGTTAGAGGTCAAGGATATGATGGAGCTTCAAACATGCTGGGTGAATTCAATGGTTTAAAATCCTTAGTGTTGCAAAAAAATCCATACGCCATGTATGTTCATTATTTCTCCCATCAACTCCAATTTATTATTATTGTTGTTGCTAAGAGAAACACGGCTGTAATAGATTTTTTTTTTAACTTTGTCATGATGATAGTGAATATGATTGCAGCATCTTCTAAGAGGGGAGATCGAATTAGACAGTTAGAGAATAAGAGACTTTTAAAGGATCTCAATGATGTAGAAAGAGATAGTAGAAGCAGTAAAAATCAAGAAACTATTTTGATAAGGCCTGGAGATACTCGTTGGCATACACATTACTTGACTTTGCTTCGTCTATGCTTTATGTGGCCTTCAATTAAGCAAGCGTTGTAAAAAGAGATGATGCCACTTCTTTTGAAAATAGAAGTATTGCTAAAGATTTGATTCAAAAAATGGATAGTTATGAGTTTGTGTTTCTGTTGCATTTGATGAAGCATTTATTGTGGATCACAAATGAATTGTCTTTCGTCTTACAACAAAAGGACCAGAATATTATTGAAGTCATGTCATTGATCAATAGTGTGAAGCATGAATTACAGAATTTTAGAGATGATGGATGGGTAAAGATTTGTGATGAAGTAAACAGATTTTGTGAGTTGAATAGTATCTCAGTGATTGATATGGAAGACAATATAATACGACGTGGTCACAAAAGGCACGGAGCACAACTCATCACTAATTCTCATTATTATCATGTAGAGATTTTTTATCAAGTATTTTTCAAACTTATAAATATTTTTATTTATTTTGTTTATCTAATTTTTTTTCATTTCTCATTAATTTTATATTAGTTGTTGTAACTTCAGGTTGTTGATTTAACTATACAAGAGATGAATAACCGTTTTTCAGAAGTTAGCACTGAATTGCTTAGTTGCATAACATATCTTGATCTGAGAAATTCTTTCTCTCAATTCAATATTGATCAGTTCATGCGTCTTGCTACTTTATATCACGAGGATTTCTCAACCAGTGATTGTTTATATCTTCCTCAACAGCTTAACAATTTCATTATTAATGTGCGATGTGATCCTCGATTTTCTATAATTAGCAATTTGGGAGATCTTGATTAGGAAAAAGTTAAAACTGGTAAGCATTCTATTTTTTCATTGATTTATCATATGATTGAGTTGTCATTGGTTTTCCCAGTTGCCACTGCTTCTGTTGAGAGAGCCTTTCTGCAATGAAGACTATCAAGACTGATTTGCGCAACCTTATGGGTGATGAGTGGATAAATGACAGTTTAGTTGTATACATTGAGAAGAATATTTTTTCAACAATTGATAATGAGCCCATCTTGTAGTGTTTTCAATCGAGTGATACGTGCAGATATCAGTTGCCACCACTTCCTCCTACAAGTGCAACTACAAGTTGTTCAAGTGTCGATTTTTAGACCAGTTTTAATGTATTAGACTAATTTTAATGTAATGATATTTTTATTACGTGTTATCGATAGCCGCCCCAATATTTTTTTCTGGTTCCACTACTGTGTGGTGCTATTTAATGGAAAAATGATTTTAACATCTAAAAACAGAAAATAAAATGTCTCTTGATACAACAACGTGTTGTAAAAGCCATTATTGGGGCTTATGTTGAACCTGGCACTGCTACTAAACGTGATAGCATGAATGAACTTGTTTGTTCTACTATTATGTTGAATCTGAGTGATTCTGTTATAAGAAAAGTGGGCGAATTAACTTCTACAAAAGAGTTATGGGAAAAACCTGAAGAAACCTATACTGAAATTTCTTTTGCCAGCCACATGTATTTGCTTGATAAATTATTTAAATTTAAGCTTGGTATGTCCAAAGATAATGATGAGAATATCGATATGTTTAGTAAACTTGTTCAGGATATTAAGCTTTTTGGTGATAAAATAATTGATCATTATACAAATATTAATATTGCTCTTTTAAATATTATTACTAACTCCTATGTTGATGTGAAATCTTCCATTTTGGAGGGAGTAGTGGTTCTAGTGAGTCTAAGTTTATGCATGCTAGAGGTAGGGAGAAACAAAGACCTTCCTATGAAAATGCTGGTGAAAAAGAAAAAAAGAAAATCAAGTTCTAAATCAAAACAAAGATCCGTGAGAAAATGCTATAACTGTAGAAATACAGATCATTATATTAAAAATTGTCCTAAGCTAAAGAAATATAGGAAAGAAAAGGTTGAGCGTGTTAGTTTGGCTAATGCTGATAAAATGGGTGATTTTACATGTTTATACATGCTTCCACTGCTTTAGATAATGATCTGTATGATGAAGTGCATGACTCTGAATGGTTAATTGATTATGAATGCACCTTCCATATTTCCTCATTTAAGAAACTTTTCTCATGTTTTAAAGAATTTTCAAATGGCTTTGTGTAACGACCCAGCTACCGGATTGACGGTTATCCTCACAAACCGGCTACCGAATTGACGGTTATCCCCACAAACCTACACAAGTCTTTACAGTGTGCTTTGTCCTCACTCACACGCTCTCTGAGAAAACTTCCCAAGGGGTCACCAATCCTACCATTGCCCCAGGTCAAACACACTTAACTTTAGAGTTCTGGTGGAAAGGTCAAACACACTTAACTTTAGAGTTCTGGTGGAATGAGTGCCAGAAAAGAAGATGCACTTTGTGGTATGAGTAGCACCAATCAAATCCTTTAAGATCTCCTTGACTATATAGTCTCATTCCTTGTATTGCATCAGAATCTGTTTCGCGGTCCACAAATTTACTATTTATAATTTCCGGTTTATGCCCACTAGACAACTACTTAGGACCACATCCGCAATTGGACGGGGTCAATTGTAGAAGCAATAAGCTTAACCCAAGTCAATCTCTCAAGGAAGACTTTATAGGAAAGAATTATCTAAAGACTACACATGATTTCAACTAAGCAACTAAAATAAAATCTAAACATTCTAACAAGGGGCTTGATGATGATTATGCTAGGAATTCAAAATAGACGATAAAGCAAGACAATTAAATGTGAATACACAAATTAAATTAAGATTAGAGGAAATAAGTTGGATTGAGTTATTAGGGTGTAGATTCTCTCAATGGTTTTATCACTATGCTTTATTCAAGTTGATAATGCTACTCTCACAAATACGATAGACCCTTCCAATTAGTTTAACTTCAATTACTCTAAACCTCTCTTAGCTATATCGTACGAGCAAGATTGACATATTAGGCTTAGGAACCCCATCCACCTAACGTCGAAGGAACCAATTTCCGGATTTAGATTCACAATCAAGACTCCTCTAAATCCTATCAATGTTCAAGTAGTGATCAAGTACCTAAACATGAAAAATCACGATTCCAACAACAACAATCAACAAGAACAAGCATAGATCAAAACCACATCGATCCTCTACCCCCTAATAGAGAGATTAGCCACTAAACATGCTCAAAACAACACAAATACCATAGAAGAAAATCATTTCATAAATCAAATGCAAATAACACAACTTCTACAATATTACGTGTCTTTCAAGAGTTTAGAACAACCTCCACAAATACATCCAAGAAATGTAAAGAAAAACTTAAGATAACCTCCTCCGAGCTAGCTTCCGGGGATAGCTCGTCGTCGGTCCGTCTCGTCTCTTCTCCGTCTCCCTTGGTTCGATTCCCTTACTCTTCCTTTTCTTTTCTCTTCTCTTAAGGTGAATGTGATGGTGTGAAAATGGTGAGAAAGTGGTGTAGAGATTTAGTGTGTGTAGTGTGTGTGTAGAGAGAATGGAGAGAATGGTGGAGAAGATGAAGTGGTGTGAGTGAATGAATGGAATGAGAGTGAATGGGTGGAATGATAGTGAATGGGTGATGAATGGATCCCCCAAAATCTATTATTCATATGAGATATATATATATATATATATATATATATAGGTATGGTGAGAGGTGTGGTGGTAGGAGAGACAAAAGGTGGTGGTAAGATGATGGTGATGGAGCATTAAATGAGAGGGATTTGGGGAGGATTTGTTGGGAGCAAAAGTCCACAAAGTGAGCTTAGGGGAAATCAATCCCTATCCCTCTATTGCTTAGATTAGGGTGGCTCAAGAGTCTAGTTTCCAACATGCCAAAAGATGGAGGAAGAAAGATATGTTACTTGTAGAAGAAGAGGCGAGAGATGAGTGTAGGTTGACGTTGATCGGGCGAACAGAGCAACCCACGCGCCCGCGGAGGGCCTGGAATGCGCGCGTCCACGGGGCGTTGTGCGCCCGCGGGGTGTCTCCATCGAGAGCACCCTCGCGCGAGCGCGGGCCTCACGTGGTCACGGGGTCTTTGGGTGGCACATAATGCGCGGCTGCGGGGCTCTGCGCGGCCGCGGATCCCTTGGCTTCTCCTTCCGGGTTCATCTCTTCCGGCCTATCTTCGCTCCATGCCTCCTTAACACCTATAAATCAAGATTTTGCGTACAAAAGCTCAAGTTTTTCAAAACTTGGCTTATTCCACCATAAGAGCAACAAGAGAAGAAACTCACACAAAACCTAAAGATAAACTAGATCAAAATATTAGGAAATAAAAATGAAACATGCAAAATCATGCAACAAAACACTCACAAATAAACACCAAACAACTCCCCCACACTTAGCTATTTGCTTGTCCTCAAGAAAATAAGAAATTAAAAATATGAAGCAAGAAGGAAATATTCACAAGGCGATCATGTATTTGACAATTTGCATGGTTCCCACAAAAACATTCATTATCCAAAAATGTGAACACAATATCCAATCAAGTGAATCGCTTGTCCTCTCGAGTCTACGAAAAACATGTTAGCTCATATTCACTTAAATTAGATCCCCAGAAATCACATCCTTATTTATTAAGATACTACATAAAGCGACAAAGATGATTGCAAACACAGGACAAGGGTCATTAGGTCCAATCATCGAGCATAACTGAGCTCCCTAATGTGGTTTCCCATACTCATCATGCAACACGTGGAAGGATTAACACACACATGAGAGGAGTAGAATTCGGAATGCAATCCCATTTATTTAAACAAATTCATGGGGGTATAGATCAAAAAATCACAAGGTAAAATCATAGGGAGGGAATCCCTAGTGTCCTTGTGTGGTTTCCCATACTCATAGTCGAATAAATCAACTAGAGGAGTAGAGATCCTTGTTTCTCCCCCTTTTATTTTGTTCATTTGTTATTTATTTATTTATTTATTTTATATCATAATTACAAGGATAAATGATTAAAGGGAGTAGTTTTCAAGAATAAGGCCAAGCATGCTTCTTATTCCTTCAAGGCAAGGCCCTTCAACGTCAATTATTAAATTGTGATCACATTCAAAAATAATTCATGCAAAGAGTGAAACCACGAAACAATTCATTCATTCATGAGCAACTTAAAAATAATTCCTTGAAGATTCATATCAAAAAAATTTCAAATTTGACCATCGGACAAACAAGATACTAAGTGAGGGAATCACAACATACCTGGATAACTAAAACAACATAATTAACATCAGCAAAATCAACACAATAAACTAAAACAAAGGTTTCAAATGATCAACCAAACAACGACATCCACAACATAACATAACAAGCTCTCCCCCACACTTAAAACATGCATTGTCCTCAATGTATGAAAACAAGATGCAATAAGAGAAAAGGGAAGAGAAACACATTACAAATCGTAGAAGACCGGCAACAGGCGCTGGTTCCTACAAAACACATGACAAATACAACCAACAAACAACAAAAAGAGTGAACTAAAACAATAAAAACATGCACATGAACAAAAAAATAAAAAAGTACACAAGAAACATAAAAGAACTTCACTGCTACGGTGGATCATAAGGTGGTGGAGGAGGCTGCGGGTAGGGATAGGAGATCGTCCAGTTGTTCCAGCTTTCTTCGAGGGCTGTCATCCTCTCGTCATGCCTATCGAGACGACCATAGATGTCCTGCCTCATGTCGCCAACATCCTGACGGAGGGATCCCAAATCTTGGCGAAACTCGCCCATAGAAGCATCGAATTGATCCTGAAATTGCCCCATGGTGTTGTTGTAGGACTGCTGGAACTGACCCATGGAGGTATCAAAGTGCTGCTGAAATTGGCCCATTCAGTCAGTATAATTCTGCTGGAAGCTCTGCCGGAACTGCCCCATGGTGGTGTCGAAGTGGTCCTGGAAAGACCGCCAATCAGCCTGTGGCATCTGATAGCCATGCTGGGGCATTGTGGAGGGGTAAGATGGCTGCTGGTAGTGAGCCTGACCTTCTTGTTCATGGTCGTCGTCTCATTGATCTTCTTCTTCTTCTCCTCCCTCATTCTCATCCTCATTTTCTCCTTCTTCGTTCTCTTCCTCGTCCTCATCACCATCATCACGTGGGGCTGAAGAGGAGCCGGCTTCTCTGTAGCGTCTGAGACCTGCACACTGAGCATTCATAATCTTGGAGACGCAGGGATGATCAGTGTGAGAAACCAGTCTCCTCGAATCAAGGATAAACTGGGCTCGCTTGAGCTCATCAACAGTGATCAAATACTCCTTAACCTTGCTCTGTCCTGTAAGGAGTGAACCTGTGGCTGGCATCAAGCCAAGCTTGACAGCAAGAGCGGTGATGAAAGCAAAAAAGGAGGGATGCATCTTGGTGCGCCTAGTCATCTGCTGGATGGCGGTCCAGATGAAGTAGGACGGGCAGACCTTGGTAATGTGAAGGGCACACCAAAGAAGATACACCTCTGTGGAATTGATCTTGTTGGCTTGTTCCTTCCCAGAAATCGAGTATGCAAGGAACTTGTGCATGATGGCCAGGGCAGGGTCCCGTATGAAACCGGTGGGTGTCCCCTGAGGGTCCCAATTGCTGAAGCCAGTAAGCTCGTGCCAGGCGGCAGCTGTGTTGAAGTCGGATGGCCTCTCCTTGGGCCCAGTTGTCGAGAATCCAAAATAAGATTTCATTCGAGCCAATGTCACCTCAAATTCTTCTCCCATCATACGAAAGGTAATCTTTGAATTCATAGAATCAAGCTGAAAGGTGACCAAAAACTCAAGGCACAACGGATTCAAGCCAACATACTTCAATTTTGCAAATTTGTCCAAAGTTAACACTTTCAAGTAGCTTTCCACTTTCCCATCAATTTTCAATGATTTCAACAAGTTCCAATCAAGATAACAGGGGGGAGTAATCTCATAATCGGTGAAAGCTTGATAGCGGTTACCTTCGGCATGGGTACGAACCGGAAACGGGCAACCATGAAGCTCTTGAAGATTTTCGTCGCCATCTTCATGGGACGAGGATGGATTCTTTGTGCGTGGTGGCATAATAGATGGCGGAGCACGGGAGAATGGGCTGGAGTCAAAGACGGATCAGCGAATGCAAGCAAGAAGCACTCGGAGGGGAGCGCGGGCAGCTGGTGAGCGGCTGTGGGGGAAGCGCGCGGTCACGGGAGCTACGGGGGATAGGCGCGCGGTCACGGGCTCTGGCTGAGGGTCGTGCGAGGCCGTGGGGAGTTGCGCGGTCGCGGAGCTGCTGGCGGAGCTGGAAATTGTCTGCAGTGGCGGAGTGGAAGCGGTGGCGGCGAATCGGCACGGTGGCTGAAAGGAGATGGGATGCGGGCGCGGAGTCTCGATGCGGTCGCGGTGACGAGGATGGTGACGTGGAGGCGTGATGTGGAGAGGAAGGTTCCTTGAGCTGTAATTTGCTTAAATTTGAGTGTGGGAAGAGAAAGAAGAATTTGGGAGCAAGGGAAAGAGATGAGAGCTCAAAATCGGCGCAAGGTTGGAGTGGAGTAGGGTTCCCAAGAAGTGGTCCCCTTTTATAGGGAGTGGGGCGCGCGGTCGCGGGGCGCGAGGGTCGCGCGCCTGCGGAGCCTTGCGCGCCCGCGGGACTTCATTTTCGGCCAATAAGGTCGCGCGCCCGTAGGGGCTGCGCGCTCGCGGGGCTTGTCCGCCGAGAGGGGGGTCGCGCGGGGTGCGCGGCCGCGGGCCATTACTTAGTCATTTTTTTCTGCTATTTCGCGCCAGCATCACTCCTGCTCATACCTGCAAAACAAACACCAAAAATACGAAAAACACACAAACACTAAAAGAGATTAAACATATAAGTAAAAATAAGATAATCATGGGTTGCCTCCCATGCAGCGCTCATTTTAATGTCTCGAGCTAGATGAAGTTTTTGGAGAATTCAATTGGAATTAACAAGTTTCAATTCCTCCACATCGGCTTCGTGCGAAAACCCTCCATAGTATGGCTTGACTCGATGGCCGTTCACTTGGAATGTAACATTTGTTACCGGATTTTTCAGCACGACAACTCCATAGGGGAACACTTCTTCAATGATAAACGGTCCGCTCCAATGTGATTTGAGTTTTCTGGGGAAGAGCCGCAATCTAGTGTTGAAAAGGAGAACTTTCATGCCCGGCGTGAACTCCTTCTTGACAATTCACCTATCGTGTAGCCTCTTCACTTTGTCTTTGTAAATCTTGGTGTTATCATAGGCTTTGTTTCTCAATTCGTCGAGCTCAGACAATTGCAAGGCTCGCTCCTCTCCCGCACTCGTTAGGTCACAATTCACCGCCTTTATAGCCCAATAGGCTCGGTGCTCGATCTCAACGGGGAGATGGCATGCTTTTGCATAAACGAGACGGTATGGGCTCATCTCTAGGATGGTTTTGTAAGCCGTCCGGTACGCCTAAAGAGCATCCGTTAGCCTTTGTGACCAATCCTTCCTCGTCACATTCACGGTCTTCTTCAAGATGTTTTGGATTTGTTTGTTTCTCATCTCAACTTGACCGGAAGTTTGAGGATGATATGGAGTCGCCGCCTTGTGAGTCACTCCATTTTTCTTCATCAATTTTGCAAAAAGCTTGTTGGTGAAATGAGTTCCACCGTCACTTATGATCGCTCTAGGGAATCCAAACCTACTCAAAATGTGCTCCTGCACAAACTTGATAACCACATTAGCGTCACAAGACCTAGTAGGGATTGCTTCAACCCACTTTGACACATAGTCGACCACTAACAGGATATACTCAAAACCAAATGAGTTAGGAAATGGTCACATAAAATCAATACCCCAAACATCAAAAATTTCAACAACAAGATTGATATTTAAAGGCATTTCATTTCTTCTCCCAATATTACCAAGTCTTTGGCATTTATCACATGAAATGGAGTAAGCATGAGCATCTTTAAAAATTGAAGGCCAATACAGATCGGATTGTAGGATCTTTCTAGCCGTCTTTTGCCCTCCAAAATGACCACCACAATGAGATGAGTGGCAAAAGGCTAGAACATCGGTTTGCTCCTCTTCCGGGACACATCTTCGAATTTTCTCATCTTTTCCCAAATGGAAAAGGTATGGATCGTCCCAAAAGTAATACCTACACATTGCCAAAAATATTTTCTTTTCTTGAAAAGAAAGGTTAGGTCTCATTTTATCACACGCAAGATAGTTGATAATATCGGCGTACCAAGGAGAGGAATTTAGCTCAAGAGCATGCTCATATGGAAATGTATCACAATCAACTCTTTTTTCATGCAACAAATTGAAATTTTCATCCACGGGGAGGCGAGATAAATGATCTGCTACCACGTTTTCACATCCCTTTCTATCCTTAATCTCAACATCAAATTCTTGCAAAAGCAAAATCCACCTAATGAGTCTAGGTTTAGCTTGTGGTTTGATGAACAAATGCCTTAAAGCCGCATGACCACTATGCACAATTACTTTAGAACCTAAGATGTAGGATCTAAATTTATCCAATGAAAATACAACGGCTAGTAATTCTTTTTCAGTTGTGGTGTAATTTACTTGAGCACTATTTAAGGTAAGGCTAGCTTAGTAAATTACACGAAGAATTTTATCAATACGTTGACCCAAAACGGCACCTACGGTAAAATTTGATGCATCACACATTATCTCAAAAGGTAAAGACCAATTAGGGGGAATGACAATGGGAGCGGTGATCAATTTTTCCTTAAGAGTATTAAAAGCATGCAAGCATTTATCATCAAACTCAAAAGGGACATCTTGAGAAAGCAAATGACATAGAGGTTGGCTAATTTTTGAGAAGTCTTTAATAAACCTACGGTAAAATGATGGTGGTAAGATGATGGTGATGGAGCATTAAATGAGAGGGATTTGGGGAGGATTTGTTGGGAGCAAAAGTCCACAAAGTGAGCTTAGGGGCAATCAATCCCTATCCCTCTATTGCTTAGATTAGGGTGGCTCAAGAGTCTAGTTTCCAACATGCCAAAAGATGGAGGAAGAAGGATATGTTACTTGTAGAAGAAGAGGCGAGAGATGAGTGTAGGTTGACGTTGATCGGGCGAACAGAGCAACCCGCGCGCCCGCGGAGGGCCTAGAATGCGCGCGTCCACGGGGCGCTGCGCGCCCGCGAGGTGTCTCCGCCGAGAGCACCCTCGCGCGAGCGCGTGCCTTGGGCGGTCGCGGGATCTTTGGGCGACACATGATGCGCGGCCGCGGATCCCTTGGCTTCTCCTTCCGGGTTTATCTCTTTCGGCCTATCTGTGCTCCATGCCTCCTTAACACCTATAAATCAAGATTTTGCGTACAAAAGCTCAAGTTTTCCAAAACTTGGCTTATTCTACCATAAGAGCAACAAGAGAAGAAAATCACACAAAACCTAAAGATAAATTAGATCAAAATACTAGGAAATGCAAATGAAACATGCAAAATCATGCAACAAAACACTCACAAATAAACACCAAACAGAATCTTTCTAATTCGGGTGAATTTAGTTAATTCATGTGCCCTTTCGCTTGGAAGTCTTATAGGAGTTATTCTTTGTCCGTGTCTTGCACCGGCGATCACTCTATGTTTCTACTCTGGGCATCACATGCCCACCAAATTTCTCTTGGTTCATCTCCGGACCACACCTTACTGCGAGAGGTTCGGCTCTGATACCATCTTTCACGACCCAACTATCGGATTGACGGATATCCTCACAAACCAACACGAGTCTTTCCAGCATGCTTTATCCTCACTCACACGCTCATTGAGAATACTTCTCAGGGGGTCACCCATCCCATCATTGCCCCAGGTCAAGCACGCTTAACTTTAGAGTTCTGGTGGAACGAGCGCCAGAAAAGAAGATGTACTTTGTGGTATGAGTAGCACCAATCAAATCTTTTAAGCTCTCCTCGACTATACATTCCCATTTCTGTGTAGCCTTAGAATCCCTCTCTTTCGAGTGGATTCGGTTCATTCATGTGCCCCTTCACTTGAAAGTCTTATAGGAGTCACTTTTTATTCGTGCCTTACACCGGCGATCACTCCACGCTTCAGCCCCGAGTGTCACACTTTGTTCCCATGGCAAATGAGAAAAAGTGTAGAGTTTAAGAAATTGGTGATGTTTTCCTTAAATTTGACTCGTGGCTCTGTTTATACTCTGAAACATGTAAGACATGTCCTTGATTTATGTTATAACCTGATTTCTTGTGCTTAATTAGAATCTGAGGGGGTTGAGGGTAAATTAGGGAATGGTGTGATGAAAATCATGAAAGGTTCCCTTATTATCTTTAAAGCTTTAAAAAAATAACATGTATATTTGTAATGCTCAACATGCTCTTGCTAATAGCTTTGTGCATGTAGTTAATGTTGACAAGACTGTGTTATGGCATAATAGATTGGGTCAAATGAGTAACAAGGGTCTTGATATCATGAAAATGAATCGTTATTTTAGTACAAATGTTGTGCATGAAATGTCTTTTTGTGATACATGTGTGTTAGGCAAACAACATAAAATCCAATTTCCTGTTATTGTTGCCCCCAACATGTCTAAATGCTCTTCAATTCTTGAATATATTCATGCTAATATGTGGAGACCTGCAACTGAATCCACACATGGTGGTAACAAATTCTTCTTATCAATTGTTGATGATTTTTCTAGAAAGTTTTGAGTTTTTCTGATAAAACATAAATCTGAAGTGTTTGAAAATTTTAAAACTTGGAAATCTTTAATTTAAAACGAGACTAGCAAGAAGATTAAGACCTTAAGAACCGATAATGGCCTGGAATTTTGTAATACCCAACTTGATGCTTTATGTGACCTATCTTGCATTAAGAGACATAAATCAGTTCTTTATACTCCTCAATAAAATGGGGTTACTTAGATAATGAATAGGACCCTGTTAGATAGAGTTAGAAGTATGAGGGTCTTGTCATGTTTGTCTAAGAAATTTTGGGGTAAGACTCTCATGACTGCTGCATACATAATTAATAGGTCTCCTTCTATTCCATTAAAAGGTCAATGTCCTGAAACTGTTTTTATTGGGAAACCTGTTGATTTATCTCATTTAAGAGTGTTTGGTTATGCTGCATTCAAGCATCAAAAGGGTAATAAACTGGAGCCTAGGTTCAAGAAATGTGTTTTTCTTGGTTATCCTAAAGGTGTGAAAGGCTACAGAGTGTGGGCTAGAGATGAACCTGGCTAAAAATGTTATCAGCGGAGTTGTGATTTTTAATTAATCTATTTTCCCATGTTTATCTGAATCTATGAATGTCTCTTTACATGTCTCTAGTACCACTTCTTTTGAGGTGGAGCCTTTTATTTTGTTTAAACCCATTGATCAGAATAATCTTATTGGGTTTTTTCGAATTGAACCACCACATGATCTATTTAGATGCTCGTTAATTCTAGCTCAAGCATATCATTATTTTATGTATGTGATGTTAATTATTGACCCTCATTGAATTAGCTTAGAAGATATAATTTTCAAATCTATAAAATAGCAAAAACATAGAATTAATCAAAAATACAACTTACAATTCAAGTTGGGTTGATCACGAGATTAAAGATCGAATCCCGTTATTGATGCAGTATGGATCAGCACCCCCTATGGAGATCGAGATTCACTTCTTGATCTTCTATCGTATTCTCGGAGCGCGTCTAGATACAGAGTAGGCTGTAAACTACTAAACAGTTGTGAATAATGTGCGGATTAAGAGAGCATGATAGAGGGGTTGATATATGATGTCCTAATTTTCGTCCACTTCTTTATATTTATAAGGGGGTGGATGAAAATTAGATCTCCAAACCCTACTAGGTTTGGGCCTCTAACTCTTGTTCCATTCCCAGTCCACTATGGTCATATTGGGCTATAACAAGGATCTAGAAGATTATTAAATTGGTCTGCTAATTTATTTAATTTTTAATATCCATAACTTAGGATCTAATTAAATAAATTAAGTATTATTTTTATTTCACTAAATAAATTATATTGGCCTACCAATTTAATATATATTTACGAATATGCTTTCTCCTTTAGTTCAGCCATTCCCCATGTTTAAGATATAATGTCCATTAATTAATTATGTAAGCTTTTGATAGCTATAAGTAATTAACATCTCATTCCTAGAGTAGTACCACACAAGTTTTATCATGTACGAAAATAAATTCCACATGCAGGGTTTCACATGAACTTTATACTTCCTCAAGGGGACATCATCAACCTAGCGCACCGGGACACAGTTGCCATATATAATGCATGACCCATCGTTTATGTAAATACCACTGCCTAAAATATCGAGATTGTTGATCTTATCAAAGAATCTCACCCATTGATAAATCAAAACAATTGACATAACATATATATGTTCGCCAATGATATATAGGTTAAGAACCCGAACTTTATGGATATTTATTCTCTCACTTAAGGGCAGAATAAATAATAGTATCCTATTATGATCCTCTTCAATATACACGTCAGTATACTAGAATAATCTCCTAGTCAAGATAAACTAACAATCAGATTATTCTACGTTGTGTTGATGGTGGGTTCAAGACTATCTAAGATGTGAGCCTTTTAATACAATGCAAGAAAACTGATGATATGATCTTTACCTTGTGTTTACTCATATCATATCATCTACAATCCAAGTATATGGAACAGACAAATAAATATAACAATAATTAAATGCACACAGTGACTGCAATAAATATTCAAACTATATAATCAAAACCATTGTTAAATGTATACAAAGACAAATCTTTTAGTATACAGAACTAGCAGATCCTATTACTGATGAGCTTGATGTTATACCTAATCATTGACGCGTGGTCGTTTCATGCTCAAAATAAATTTATAACTCATGTGCCCACAGCGAGCGTAGTTAGCTCATGAGTATGGGTCGATCCCACAGAGAGCTGTTGTGATTTCACCTTTGAGTAACCAATCACAAAAGGGGGTTGGTTTGTTGTCACTTACTGGAAACTAAATCTGCAAAATAATACTTAAAGAAAATATCAAATAAAAATGGATTCTGGTATTTGAACTAGAACTTGTTTAAATATTAACAACTCAATCATGGGCACACCGATTTTCATACATGATAAATCACCCAGTTATGGAGACCAGATTCCTCTCTGCGTCTCCTTATTCATTCTTACATAATAGATTTAAAAGCGATTCCTCATTAATTTAAACCCCTAACCTATCACCCACCCCCCGGTTCCCCAAATAGATATAAATAAATAGACAGCAGTGTGCCCTAGATGAACCCAAGTTTGTTGTGTTTATCGATTTCTCATGTGCCCACAACAACCCATTAATTTCCTTATTACTATATGAACCAACACACAGTCACGATTCGCCAATTCAATTAATAGTGGTGTGCCATCTTCGCCTAACGAGTGATCAGCCACATTGGGTATTTCAGACACACACTCACGTGGAACAGGCTCAAGAATCAACATAAACCTATCATGCACTACTATGCCCATTTTGGCCTCACGAGTCTAGTTTCATACTTAAACCATTTTCATGTGCTCAAACACCGGAATTAAAAGGTCTAGCCAAGCATGCTAGACATAATTAAAATTGCGGAAATTAAAGATATGATATAAATGAAAATTTACTGAATTAATAGGCAAAAATACTCAACACCAACGTTGAGATCATAAACATAATCCTAATTCCTAAAGGCTTAAGGCCTATAGATTGATTCTTGCTGCCTCAGCAGCGGGCGGAATGTAAAATGCGAAATGAAAATATTGTAGCAAAGTTACCAAATTTCTAACTCCTGTTTCCAGAAAATAAAACTTATTTTTATAGATACAATTTGTAAAAGATTCAAATTCCCCCACAAGCGGGGGTCTCCAACTGCCTTCCTGGATCAGCGTACCCTCTGCAACTGACTGGATAAGCATTATCCAGTTTGTTGACCAAATCCTTATTTTTTAAGGATTGGCTTTATCACTTCATCTCCAAGCCTCCAGCAGTCATTCTCTCATCTATCTCTTCACGAATTGATCTCTTTCTTCTGAGCTTATCTTGGTTTAACAAACCCCCGCAAAATTCGTGTGTGCCCCATTCTGGCCTGTGGTCGAATCTGTTTGAGCAATGTGGGCACGACATCATCTGGTCAGCTTCATCCATTTCTGATATGCCCATTCTACTTCCCGAATGTAGGATAAATGTCGAAGAAGTTCCAGTTGCCTCTGAATGTGGTTTATGGCGACTAGATAATCATGAATAATTGGGCATAAAATGCCCCTTTCGCCAGACTTGACCTCCGAAATGCAATTTGACCTCAACCAGGTTCTTTTTTATTCAAAACAGACTAAAAATGATATTTATTACCAACAAAATGCCCATAAAAATACGAAGTAAATGGACTTACCATCATCAATTTGATTCATCTTCTAGTAATCATACTGATAGTGAATCTGGAACTCTAAGTGATATGGACATTGAATCTGATTTTGATACTTTCACTGAGCAGGTTAAGTTGCAAAATTATCAATTGGCTAGATTTGCTGATTGTACATGTTTGATATTGCTGACTGTAACATGTTTGATTTTGCATGGAATATGTTTGACTCTCTAGAATCTAGACAGCAATGAACCAGAAACCTATAAACAAGTTATGAAGTCAACTGATTCTGGATTATGGGTTGTTGCTATGGATAAAGAAATGAAATCTTTACATGTGAATAATACTTGGGTGTTAGTTCCTAAGCCCGTTAACTGCTCTATGGTGGATTGTAAATGGTTGTTCAAAATTAAAAATGAGTTTAATTCTGTAAGATTTAAAGCTTGGTTAGTGACAAAGGGTTTCACTCAAAGGGACGGAGTAGATTACAATGAAATTTTTTCTCTTGTTGTTAAGTTCACCACTGTGAGAATTATGCGTACCTTAGTGGCTCATTTTGACTGGGAACTTAAGCAAATGGATATTATTACCGATTTCCTTCATGCTGATCTTGATAAGCCCATTTACATAAATCAGCTAGAGAGCTATGTTGATTGTAATAAACTTGATCATGTTTGCTTGTTAAAGAAATCTCTCTATGGTTTTAAACAATTTCCTAGAGAGTGGAACATTAAATTTGATAATTGCATGCAGTCTTTAAAGTTCAGTAGAAACATGTATGATCATTATTTGTACTTTAAGGATGTGAATAATGTGCCTATGTTCCTTCTTATTTATGTTAATGATATGCTCTTAGTCAGCCCCTGTAATGAATCTATCAAGCATGTGCAAAAATGTCTCAGTGACAACTTTGAGATGAAAGATTTAGGGGAAGCTAAAAAGATTTTAGGCATGTGCATAACTAGAGACATGAAAAATAATAGACTTGTTTTAAGTCAATCTAGCTATGTGAAAAAAGATATTGTCTAAAGTTTGCCATGTCTGACTCTGAAATTGATGCTATGAAAAATGTGCCTTATTCTAATGCTATAATCTGTCATGTATCTAATAGTAAGTACTAGGCCAAACATTGCCTATGCTATCAGTTGTCTAAGTAGATATAAGTCTAATCCTGGTATGCCTCACTGGGAGGCTTTGAAATGGATGATGAGATACTTGAAACATTTTATGCATGCGGGGTATGTTTTTCAAAGCATGCTAAGGGAGCTGTATTATCTGGTTATGTGGACTCAAACTATGCTAATGACATGGACAATAGGAAATCTACTACTTCCCATGTGTTTACTCTATGTGATTCATATTTAGTTGGAAATCTCAATTGCAACATATTGTAGCTTTATCTACTACTAAGTCAAAGTATGTTGCAATAACTGAGTGTATGAAAGAACCTATATGATTGAAAGTGGTCTTATCTGAAATTAGTTTTCTTGAAGATAAGGTTATTGTATTCTTTGATAGTCAATCTGCTATTCAGTTGTGTAAAAACCATGTCTTCTATATAGGACAAAACATATTGATGTTAGATTTCATTTATAAGAGATGTGGTAGATAAACAAATCATTTTTCTTGAGAAAATTCACACTGATTTAAATCCTACTGTTATGGGCACTAAGTGTCAGGTATGATTGAAGTTCTACAGTGGTTATTACCCGATTATTACCCTTGGTGATTATCAGCTGGTCTTTGTGACTAAATCAGACTTTAATTTGTGTCTGACTCAGCCAAACTTTGTGTTTGGTTCTATCTCACTGTTTGTTTTCTTTGTGAACTCAACAGTTGGGATAGGCGGCGATGATGATAATTCTACCTAGTTCTCTCCAGATGTGATAATCACAAATGTGCTAGGTAGAGATTGTTGGAATTAGAGGCCCGTTTATTGAGCTTATCTATTTACCAATCAAGGCCCAAGTTGCCCCGCCCAACTCGGAAGACCCACCAGGTTGTTGCCCTATCCACTGACCTTTATATATCTTAGTTGTGGTTACTTTCACACTTACTACACATTTTACTGTGTGCACGGCTAGGGTTAGTCAGAGAGAAAATAGTGTGAGATCTTCGATCTTCGATCTTCTTCCTTCTTTATTCTCCTTCTTCCTTCGAAGTGAGATAGAGCATCTTGCTCTTCGTGAATGAATGATAGTTGTGGTGGTGCAACCGAGGTTGCAGCTGTTGGCGGTTGGGCTTTATTTGCCGGTACCTGTGTGGTGATTCACGGTGATCTGAGGGAAATTCGAGTGTAGGTTGTTCCTAAGCCGTCAGTCCGATCGGTTTTGATAGAATAGGGATTATATTTTGTATATTATTTCCTTTTCTGTTAATCTAGTCTGTAGTTAGGTTTTTCTATGTAATCTTCGATTATTCAGTGTATGTATCTCTAACACAAATCCTATTAGTTATATTTGTAATTTATTATACACATAACTTGTGTTAGACAATCTGATTAGTCAATATTTTTTAGATTAGTTAAGATTCGAAGTCAAACTCATATCAAAATTTTGGATAAAAGAGATGAGATGTGTCACACATCTGAATTCTGATACGGCCTTGCAAGAGAGAGAGAGAGAGTGTGATGGAATTTCTATTCTGTTTACTGAATCACATGAAATTTTACCCAACTCCATATTTTCATTTCAAATATGAGCAAATGCCCGAAGGCTGAGCACAACATCCTTATGCACCCATTTCATATGTTAGGCGTAGCTGGTGTATTCGGTGGCTCCCTATTCAGTGCTATATGTTAGCGGCAGGAAATTCTTTGGCGTTAAATCAGGATATTCAGGAAGAACAGGTTGTTCCGGCTCGATACCGTCAAGAATTCCTGAATATTATTCCTTAATTTCGAAGTTCTTAGTTACTTTGACTGGATGAGTCTTATCGATGGAATAATTAGAGAGAGAGAGAGAGAGAGCTGTGCATACATGACAGTTGCGTTTGGGCCTTCTTGCGCTTCGCTATGTTAGCTCAACAGGGGCCTGGGTTTGGCTCGAGGGTAAAAACATAACGTCATTATGTAATTAGAGCGATTAAATTAAGGAGATAGATTTAATTTGGATAAACTAATGGGGACTTTTCAGCCACCAACCAGAAATTAATGGATAATAATTGTTTTTTCCCTTAATTAAAATGATAAGTTTAATTAGGTGAGAGAGTTTTATTTTATCTTTACTTTTCGTATGAATATGTATAACTTATCTACTTATTATTTTATTTATTTTTTCAGTTGGGAAAATTAGAGATAGAATCGTCAACCACTTTATCTATACGATAATAAAGGTAAAATTGGTTTTCTCTACAATTAATATAAGTAAAAAAAAAAAAAACTAAAAGTCCTTGATATAAATTAAAGGAATATTGTTGGGTTTGATTTGAAAAATATGTCTCCGGAATTTATTGTGTTCACTTTTTAATTAAGATTATATATATTATTTAATTTTTAAAGGAATATATTTTGTGTCTGGTCTTTCTACCTCTAGAATGGGCCTCCTACTAAAGATATATATAATTAGAAAATCTCAACATATGTAATCGAGAACTAAACGAATCCGAAATTGAGTTTTTTCTAGCCTTGAATCAATCATTTGAAGAATAAGTGATAATTGTCACTTATCATGGGAGAAAAATTATGACATCAATCATTGAAGGTGTTTAGGTATTTGAAGAAATCCGCAACGTTGTTGGTTGTAAGGCCCACATGCAACTAACATATTATATGAAATTATTTTTTTCAAATATTAAACAATTAGGGGAAAGGGATTTAGGGACAATAATTGTTTAATTTGGAGTTTATTAATATTTTTAAGAGAAAATGACACAGGACCAATAACGATTATGTACTGTACGTTACTGAATTAAAATATGAGATTAAAATACATTTCAAGAAAAAATAGATATGAGAAGTGGTATTATAAAGATGTATGCAGTTTCTTGTAAGACGTATGTGTTCCAAGTTAATCAACTTATAAAAAGATATATATAATTCTAATATTTTAGTTATATATGAAATTAAATGTAAGGTGATTTTTATATATGCTAATTGATTTTATTTATGTTTTTTCCAAATGTTTTCAGAAGGATATTGTTATATAATTAATTATTGGCAAATGTCAATTCTTGAACTAGGCATTTACAATATTTTTGTGTGCGAAACTATATGATAAAGCAACGATTAGTTTGGAAGATCACCCGTCTGTAGGTTGTTTGAACTAACAATTAGTAAAATAGCTTTAATTTTAAACGATTATCTCATTATATATATATATATATATTGAATGAAGTTTATTATTTATAAAACTATGTTTACATGTCATTGAAATATAACATATAACTTAAAGTATATATTCTGATTCACTGTACTCACAACTTTGTATTTTATTTTTTTGGAAAAATAATTACATTTCATGTAGCAACACCCAAATACAACCTCCGAGCAACTATTACATACTTAATGATAAAAGAAAATAAAAATTGGAACCCGTGATCTTTTAATCACAAATCCATACTCATCGGTGTGTCTCATCCCTAATCCCAACATTAATATTATTAGTTTTCCTTCCATTTTTTCTTTAATTTTAATTTCTTTTAATTTAGTTTAAATTAATTACATTATCATCTAGAGTTTATTCCACCTAATTATGATTTATAATTATTGTTTAGTATTTAATTTTCATTTTTTAGTTGATATAATTGATTATTAGGGTTGATTATTCAAAAGCTATATAAGGTATATAATTTTTAAAAACTTCGATTCTTAATAATAAATATTAATTAGGATTCATTATAATATAATAAATTTTATTTTATTATAAACATTATTAAAATTATGTAATTTTTAATGTTGGGACACGGCTGAAACATACACTTCGGGACTAAATTAAGGACTTGATCCGAACGCTGGTTGAAAATGATCATAAACAAGAGATCAGCTTTGCAAGTAATTAATACAAAATCGATCAGTTGGCGTACGTGTGTAGAATTCCCAACCAAAATAACACATCCCTTTCTATATATACATCATTTTCATACACTCTAATCATCTTTAATTTTCCACAAACACACGAAAGACACTAGTAATTAATTAACTAAATCATGGCCTCCGCAGAGACACCAGCAGTTCCGGAGGCGGAAGCGGAGGCGGTGGTCGAGTCGACTCCCCCGCCTCCTACGGAGGTAGAGCCACCACCGGAGACAAAAACTCCGGGGGATTCACCACCAATTGATTACTTAGGCTTGGGTGAGGTGGTGCTGCGATTTTTGTTGTTTGCTTCGGCCGTAGTGGCAGTTGTGGTGATTGTTACAAGCGAGCAAACAAAAAATTCTAGACCTGCCAAATTCAACTACTCTCCAGCTCTCATGTGAGTTTTAACCAGATTTTCTATTATATTTTTGGGTTTAGTTCGTCTCATGATTATACTATTAATTAATTACAATATATTGTATTACTATGTATTGTGTGTTGACGATATATATCATGAATATATATACACATGCATCCATGAAACACGATATATATATATATATATGCAGATACTTTGTAGCAGCAGTGTCAGTTTTGGGGTTGTACAGCATCATTACAACTCTCTTCTCATTCTATGCTGTGATCCTCAAACCTGGCTCCTTTCCACAAGTCTTGTCACATTTCATCATAGTCGATGTAGTAAGTCATATATTCCATATATATATACACGATCGAGTATCTTTATTAATATATTGATTGATGTTTGGATATTTAATTTGAATTGCATGCAGCTACTACTAGGAATAGTGAGTGCAGCAACTGGATCAGCAGGTGCAATTGCTTACACAGGTTTGAAGGGAAATTCTCATCTGGGATGGGGAAAAGTTTGCGCTGTCTACGGCAAGTTTTGTCGATACGTCGGAGCTTCCGTCGCCGTCTCCTTGTTCGCGTCTGTCGTGCTTGCTTTCTTGGTTTTGCTCTCTGTATACTCTCTCTCTAAGAAGATCCCAAAATAGATATATCATCATGCACATGCAACAAATTAAAGTTGGGTGTAGGTGCAGTGTGTGTGAATTCATGATTCCTAGCTACCTAATTTATTAAGTTTGTGGATCACTATTTATTGTATATTGTCTCGTGTGAATATGTAGTTTTGTTATGTCGTTCTTGCATGTGTTATGTGTGCGTAGATTGGAAGGAAATTGGGTACGTAGTCCACATTCGAGAATCGAGATCCTCTCTTCTCAGATGCTATTTTATATCTTGTTTCGATTGTTGGAATTAATTAATATTCTTATGTTTGAACTAGAGAATCTCGTTTGCATTTGTATTTAATGTATGGGGTACATCAGCATCATCATGTGCATATATCATTTGGCGGTCGTAGTGTTTAGTGTCGCCTTCTTTTTTTTTCAACACGATTTATATGATTATACCGATGACTGTCACGTGCATCGAAAAATGAATTCAAAAAAGGAAATACAATATTAACTATTCAAAAAATTAAAAATGTAAATAATAACTTAACGGTAAATTCATACTAAATCAAATTATGAGCCCAAATTAATGGCCAATTAGTTAAATACTGAAAGGCTATGAATCCAAATCATTATATATATAAAAACAACAAGTTATACCATAAATAGTAATCCCAATTTCCCGCCAAAACCGCACATTATTTTTAGTAATTATTCATTTTAATCTTAATATTAATTAATTAATATTAATATTAATATATCAAGATTACAATAATTGTATTAGTGTTATAAATAATTAATCATATCATCTTAATCTTAATATAATATATAGTGCTTTATATATATATATATATGCATTAAGATCATTAATAATTAATATTTTTAATTAATCGATGTTGGATTTTCAAAATATTATCAATTTGTCCAATAATATGTAATAGTGTGTGTATATAATAATACACACACATACTACTAATCAATGTATTCTAATTCTTTTAATTATTTTAATTAATCATATCATCATAATAATCTTAATATAATATATAATGCTTTATGTATGTATGTATTAAGATAATGTATGTATTATGATAATTAATAATTAAAATTTTTAATTCATCGATGTTGGATTTTCTAAGATTGTCCAATAATACATAATAGTGTGTGCATATACACGCACACATACTATTAATCAATGTATTTTAATTCCGTCAAAATCAATGAATTCCAATTCATTTAATTCTTTTAATTGTGTTAAAATTTCAAATGAGGCGCATTATTACGTTGATCATTCAGAATTTGGGATCAGTTACATAAGACATTTCTTTAAATTAGAGATGATTGAGATAACTTACAATATGTAACTAAGCTTATGCAAACTAAAAAAAATATTAAATAGTAAAAATATCCTATAAACGTATACATCAACATCACTAATTTTATTCCACTTTTTTCATTTCTTTGATTATTCATTCTCCCATTAAATATGAATTTTCTTCAAGCATGTGTCAATCATGTTGGTCATTCGAATAGAATTTTAGTTTTAAAATTTCAAGTTGTTAGGATTATTGAAATTCCACACAAGAGTGATCTATAAATCGTCTTTCATGATCGTGAATGTGCTAGAATCAGTGGCACTGCACGGAAAAAAGATATCGATAGGCTAAACTGAGGTTCCTCTTTATTAATTTAATTTAATATTTATTTTCATATTTATATCTATAATTTTTATTTAATTGAGTGTTTTCACTTTTAATTTATACAGGACATTTTTTGGGTATATGGTCGGATTGATAATGTATTTGGTAATTGATTTTATTTCTCCTGTAAACGATGCTCTAAACAAGTCGTCAATGTTGGTGAATGATTTTTTTGTGAGAAGTGTAATTAGACCGACTCAACCAACAATATGAGGTAATTAATTCAAATATTTAGTCATCATATAATATCTTTATTGTTTATTTATAAATTTAATAATTATTCATATATTTTATTATATGTATAAGCTAATACTTAACATTGTTGATGCGATTGGGGAGACCAAAATTTTATTATGGAATAAAGAATGTATCGAATTTTTCGTAAAACCTGCATTAGAGATGAAATCATCAGTTGTACATGTAAGTTAAATTCTCATTTTATTTTTCTTTTATTTTTTTCTATAATTACTTCCAACTATATGATTTTAGATTTATAAAACATTTGATTTTATTATTTTATAGGATGATGACATAATGGAGATGCCGACAGAGATCAAGATTTGATTGGAAATAATGTATTATTTAAAGTCCAGACAAGGGAGAACGATGCTAATGCTCCATACAATGTGAGCAAATTATGAATGGAAAATGATGTCATTTCAAAATGGTGTGGAAATCATTTAAAGGAGGTACACTAATTACTTTTTCATAATCAATCTCAAATGTATTCGTTTTTTTTACACTTATCCATTGTACTTAAAAAAATATTTTATTTTTAATTAACCTCTAAAGATGGATCTACTTTCAATTATAGCAAATGAGGGATTCGTTGATGAGAAGATGTTCAACGAGCCGCTCTATTTGTTCTTCCTCGACGACGACACCATACAACACAAACCTTGATGGATTTTGGTTAAAAGAAAATTGGATGATCAGTTTTCATCCATAATTAATGAGGATAAGAAGAAAGTCATGGTTAAGTTGGAGAATGAATGATGATTTTTTTTTAATTGATATGTGGTACTTTGAGACAATATAATTCTGTTTTATTTACATGTTGGTTTCTTTCAGACAAATTTCAAATCTTACTCATTTATTTCGTTACTATTTTTCCGGATTAGTCAAGTTGATAGTTTCAATCACTAAGTGGGTTGTTGATAGTTTTATTGTTGTTGATTGCAACTTAATAATTAATCTGTCGAGTGCCAATATAATAAATTAACTTAAAAATATTAAGTCAGTGAAGCACATGTTGATTTCCCGATGATTAATTTTTATTTTTTTTCTATTAAAAACGCAAATTACCAATCTGTTTAGGGGGGCTGAAAATTAGTGATAAAAATGTATTCAAATTTGTATACAAACAAATTTTAATCGTACAACAATTTGTAGAATTTTATGCTATCAATCATATGTTGAATTTTAAAAATAGTATTTAATAGTATGATTATTAAATAGTATAATATATACTAGACCTTTTAATGTATGTACGCATTATTTAATAGATAATATAATATCATATTATGAAAATCAAATTGGGTGTAAATATTAAAAGGTGTGGTGTGTGTGTGTGTGTGTGTGTATATATATATATATATAACATTAAAAACAACAATCCTATAGTATTAAATAATAAATCTTTGCCATAAATCGAAAAGAGAACTTAATAAGTATTTTGGTAAGTCTTTAAATTGGAGATGATTGAGATCAGTTACAGGTATTCAATTAATTAATTCAATTGGTTTAGTTGTGGTAAGTATTGGTTATGAAATCTTAATCTCATCAATTTACTCAAATAACCCACATATATACATGCAAATTAATATTTTCTCAATATATTATTATAGTACGTTGGATATGAAAACTAACCAATCTATGGAAAGTAAATTTTGTACAAAGCTTTTTCCATAGTAATTTGCACGTAAGTGAATGGTATGCACCAATTTATTGATTAATTTTTAAGAGTTGATGGATTTAAATATAAATAAAAGGAATTAAGGAACTCAATATTATATGTCATACAACCCACGAATTTGGAGCAATTTATTCCAATTGGTTTAAAATTCACCTTTTATTAAAGAACTCCATATTATATACCGCAATCAATGTATTCCAATTCTTTTACTTGTGATAAGAAATAAATTAACCTAATTATATTGTATATACTCAAGAATTAAGAGTAATATTTAATATAGTGATACACTATATATATATATATATATATGTAACTTATATCTTATTAGATATGAAATCTAACTTTATTTGTAGTATCAATTAAAACACTAAAAAGTATCACTTAAAATTCAAAAAAGTATCACCCGTTTTGACGATTTTTTTGATCAACACTTTGACAAAAAAAAATTGTGTACAAGAGAATTTGCGTTACTTTAATAGTATGTGTGTGTGTGTGTATATATATATATATGTCTTAATATACAAATTTGTGTCACTTTGTATATATATTAAGATAAATATCTTGATATATAATAGTTTATTTATATTTATTAATAATAGATATTAATATTAAATTTTACGATCAATTTAACTTTATAATTTTAAATTGCCTTTACGTAATATTAATATCTATTATTAATAAATATAAATAAACTATTATAATTTTCCATATTCACACTCACTATAACATTATTACTTTGGATTATGAATAGTTTATTAGTTTATCAAAGGTTTGTTTAAGTTTGTTCTCAAATTTCTGTTCTCAACAGTACTTCAATAGATTGAGGTTTGTTTAAGTTTGTTCTCAAATTTATGTACTCAACAATAATACAATTGATTCATGATCTTTCGACTATATAATTAAATAACATATACAATATTATAATTAAGGAATTAATTTCGAAAATATCAAAATTATAATGTAATTTTATAATTTTATTTATACAACTATTTATTTTAAATTATTCAAATAAATTACTCACCCTGTGCATCGCACGGGTGTATTACTAGTTCTATTAACGTATTATAAGTTCATCTATCCAGCTTGAACGCACTCACAACCTTAACTATTTAGCTATCTCATCTGCTTTTTTTTTTTTGAAGGAAAAAAATATATAGCAAATGAGATAGCTGGAAATAAAAAAACAGTTAGTCAAAATCTAATTATTTAAACCTTCAAATAATAATAATAATAATAATAATAATAATAATAATAATAATAATAATAATAATAAAATGTTTGGTAATTTGTGTGCTTTTGTTATTCGGGCTTTTATTTTAAGATTCATTGGTCTTATCTGGGCCTTTTAAAAAAAATATATAAAACCTAGAGTTTAAAATTGGACCATGTTTTAAATTGGTGAAATTCTATTCACATGCAGTTCTCATTTTACCCTTCATATTTTACCCTTCATAGTCCCACATTAAATAAAAATAAAAAAATTATTTAAAAATATTTGTTTACTCTTATAGCCTAAAATCAATTAAAACTCTAACAAAATAAATCAAATTCCCTCATATCTATAGCCCCAGCCCCTCAAGTCTTCCTCTTTATAAAAAAAACAAAACAAAACAAGTAAAATAGCTCCCAACCTCCATTACAAACTTCTTCCTCTTAATGAAAAATAAAACAAAAGCACGTAAAAAAATGCTCGCAACCTCCCTTACAAAGAAAAAAAAAAAAGATTAGAACTATTTTTTTCAAACAAATAAAGTACAATGAATGAGTTTATTCATTAATCATACATCATCAAATATTCTTATGGGCTGTGTCGAATTACTCGTGGAATTAAGAAAAAAAGAAAGTAAATCCATGTCTTTGAACTATTGACATGGGAGAGTAGTCAAAGAGAGTCATTAATTAAGAAGTGAATCCATGTCTTTTCATAAAAAAAATATTAATTAGCTAATTATAAAGTCAATGTGTCAATTAGTTAATTATAAATTAAATGTTACCCTTAGACTGTGTTAATTATAAATGTAATCATAATTATTTTTTGTAGAAAATTGTAATTTATATAATGTGAAGTTCTAAAATTTATAGTGTGTGTGTATTATATCCACTAAAACATTATCATTTTTTTTGTTTCTATATAATATAAATTATAATATATTTTAAATTTTGTTTATATAATCTCTCTCTCTCTCTCTCTCTCTCTATATATATATATATATATATATATATATATATAAACAATTGTTATGAAATAGTAAAGCTCCTAATTTTCCGCTCACATTTCGGCAATAGAAATATAATTATATTATATATAAACTATTATTCAAGTAATTTAATTAGTTTATGCAAATAATGTGATATACATTAGTATATTTTTATATGAATATTATTGATGCATATACGGATAAGAATGATAAATAATTGCATATATTTAATCATGACATTAATATTTATATTGTAAAACAACTAATTACCATAATTACTATAATTATACCATTAATTATGCCATTGAAAAATGAAAATAATCACATTATATAAATTTCATTTAATTATTTATACTTTGAATATATACATATCATCAATTATGTCATATGTTCATATAAACATATGTATAATGTGTGTGTGTGTGTTATAAATATAAATGATAGATTAGATATAATATGTCTCTAAAGAGGAATACTTAATTAACATCATATATATTAATTAATCGAATTTAGTCGGGTAATCTAATGTACTTAGAATTATTGTGAATGTCATTAGGCATAATCTATTGTGGTTAGAAAGACAATGGAGGCATATTAATTGGGTGATTATAGCATTTAAACAATGGAATTAATTGTGGCAAATTAAATGAAATTAATTTGATTTAGTGTTTGATTTAATCGATATCACCCCTTTTATAAATAGTGGTACAGTAGACAATTTTTTAATATTCAAAGCTTTTTTCTTTTTTGAAAATGTGTGATGAGAATATTTCCTAGATTTTTATATCTTGGACACCTAGAGCTAGAACCGTCGTATGATTGATTCAGTTGAAAGATTTTTCGATAAATCAAACAAAGAGATCATACTTGGTTTCATTGTCGATTAAGGGGTTGGTTGATGTAGAAGTCATGAAATTGTTGTGAAATTAAATATTAAGGATATAGGTGGAAGATGATGAGATTTTTCTTTCAACACAATTCAATCAATCACAAGCTTTAATTTACCAAATCTCAATTATGCAAGTGAACATACGGAGCATAGGAGACCGGGTCGAACATAGGGAACTAATTGCATAAACGAGTCTGCAAGTACCATCACATCAAACATTTTCACTAGTCAAACCATTCGGAATTTGGTTGGATAATTAACTAGAAAAATAAGATTTGCAATAATAAACAAAAATAGCAACACAAGAGAAATAAAAGGGAATAAAAACCAAGTAAAAAGCACTTTAGGGAAAAATGGCTCTAGGGATTGATCATTGGTAAGGATACAATCATCAAATAAGGGATTCATGCATAATTTTCCAATCAAACAACAATTGATAACATAAATAACCTAAGCCCTCTCTCAAGCAATCAAGACATTTTAAATTAAACACAACTCCCCTATCTCTAGGGCTCAATTGTAATTTAATCTAAATTAAGCTCAATCAACCAATAAAACACCAATTTAAGACTAATTTCTCAATCTCATGCCAAATTGGGATCATAAATCAATTACCCATGCATAATTAGTTTTCTCAAACCTAATCACAGATAAATTTCTATTATAGGATGGCCAATCCAAGCATAGATTCAGCATATCATTGATTTATGAAGAAAAATTGGAAAATCAAGTATAAACCCATATTCAATTCATATATCCAAAACCAAATCTCAAAATTCTAGATGCCTAAAAATTTAGCTATCTATAAGCATAATAAAAGAATAAATCATATAAAAGAGAAACATAGGTAAATAGGAGAAAAAATCTAAAAACTTGTATTAAAAATCTTCAAGATGACTCTTGTTCTTCAAGATCCCAAGCTCCAAAGCTAAACACTCTTTCTCTCTCTAAAAATGGAAAAATATCAAGTGGAATACCCTATTTTCGAACTAAGGTAATTATATATACAAAGTGAGGAAAAATAGGGTGAAAAATAAAACAAAAATAAAAAATCCCAGAAATGAGACATAGGGGCGCGACATGGGGCCGGTCGCGCCCCGTGGCTCGTGTCGTGGGTGGGAGGTGCGATCCGGGCGGCGGAGGCCTCGGGTCGTGCCGCGTTGCAGGGTACAGATTTCTCACCGCACGCCGAGCCCCGGTCGCGCCTCTGGTGCCGGGTCAGGCAGCATTGCAGCCGGCGCTCGGTGTCCCGGCTTCGACTCGGCCTTCGTATTTTCTCATCCGTCTGATTCGGATTTCCGGTCGCTTCCGATACGTGCTTTGAAACTCCAATGCATCCTTTCGCGACTCTCGGGCCTTGGATTGCTCATTTCACCCAGTTTTCTAAATTAACGGTGTTACACTTATTCTAAAAAGCAACTAATATTACCCTAAACGATTATTAAACATACTAAAATATGATAAAAACATACGAAATAATGCTCAGATTAGGACTAAAATACGAGTATGTCAACTCCCCCAAACTTGAACTCTTGTTTGTCCTCAAACAAGCATTTGGATAGAACAAGAAGAGATCAAGACAAAAAGGAAAAACATAGCCACTAATGCCTCAGGTTCTTCATTCAACAATCCACATGCAAAGAACAAGATCGAAGCTTCATATCATAAGAGCAAAATCATGAGAAAAATGACCACTCTCTATGAAAGGCAATTCATATCACAATGATCCTCATATCACAAACCTAAATATTGAAATAAAGACGATCCTAAAGATCAAATATATCCATACAGACCAACATAAAATACTAAATCTAAATATTAAATCCTAATTAAATAGCAGTCATCCAAATATCCAAATAACTTTTATTGAAAGCGGATAAAGGGTGATTATCGGTCACCACTTTACACCCCCTTTTCCAAACTTGTTCCATTCCAAGGAAATGACAAGTTTGAGTGGAAAGATAGTGGGACCGAAATTGAGGAGCAAGCTCTTTAATCTTCAGTGGAAGGGCGGCGCGGGGTGGAGTCAGATGGCGGCTGATATGGCGGATATGGGTATGGAGGATAAGGGTAAGGAGGGTAGTGTTAGTACTGTAGCGGTTGTTGATGAGACGCTCCCTGTCCAAGCCACTAGCCCATCATGTTCTCCATGCTAGACTGGAAAGTATTGAAGCTTCCCTGCAGTCCCTGAATCTCAGCACTAATACCCGTGAAGCGGGTCCCAATCTCCTCCTCCAAGCCAGTGAATCTAGCATCAAAGCTCTCCTATATACCTGTAAGGCGCATATCGATCTCAGAGCGCATATCTCCAAACCGAGAATTCATATCCACCCTCATGTTTCCCATGCTAGTTGTCATATCAGTCATCAAGCCCTCCAATGTGCTAAAACGGTCCTCCTGGACATCTTCCCTGTTACGTCGACTTTTCCTCGGCTGAGCCTGTGAGGTGGAGCCACCAACATCATCCGCCCTAGGTGCCCTTCGTGACGTGCCTTCAGACATGGTGATCAAGGCAAGATGGGCCGGAGTATCCATTAACCAATTCTCATTCTCATCATAAGTAGACACATTGGTTAATGTCGGATTTGGAAGAGGAAATTGACGCTTGTTTGTCAATAAGAAGTTAAATGGCGCGGAGGCGGAGTTGACGTACTTTGCATTCCGTAGGTGCTCCATGTTGAGAGATTGTGGGCTGGTCACACTTTGATAGTTGGACAAATCGATGTCCAACATCGCAGCAAGTGTGGTGATCAAACCCCCAACGCAAATAGTGCTCGTTCGGGAGGCCGCTGACACTAAATGAAGAAATGAGCGGCAAAGTTCACCAGGATGGTATTGAGCATGCACCATATCATGTAAAGATCCTGAGTCTGGAGGCCACTGTTTTCATGTCGTGCTAGCACAGTGGAGGAAAGGAGCTTCTGCATGTATCGAAATACTGGATTGGGCAGGTGAGAGGCCTTGGTCTTGCTGAAGTCATACTGTGGGCGATTTAGATTCGGCTCCACAATACGATCATGGAAATCCTTGAAGTGAAAGGACGGGTAAGGATGGAAAGTCCCATTAGTCGAAGCTTGAAACATGGCATTAAGACGATCTACATTGAATCTCCAATCACAGTTTCCCAGCCGAAAGGTGCAAGAAATGGGTCCCTTAGATGGAGTGGACTTCACTTTTAGGGTTGACAAGAACTCACGAACAAGCAAGGGGTAAGTCTTCCAGTCATTACCTCCAAGGACATGTGTCCACCCAATGCGTCTTAGAAGTCCCATTACACTCTCATAGATGCCTAAATTCCTTGTTGCATTGACGTCCATAAACCTAGTAGCCGCAACTTGGCATTGTGTTCATAGTCATCTAAGTAGATTTTCACCAAGGTGGGGTCATTGGGCCCCATGTTGAGCGGGGGTAAGAGGGCACGATTGTTGTTTGGCTCCTCATCTTCCTCGTCTTCCTCTGCCTCATGTTCTTGCTCTTCTTCATCCTCTTGTTCATCCTCTTCCAAGACTTCTACCACTTCCTCTTCTTCGAATTCTTCTTCATCCCTAAGCCGTCTTCGGGCTTCTCCATCTTGTCTTCCTCTCCTAGTTTGCACCATTTTTGTGGGAGGAGCTACGGCTTAAGTACCTTGCAAACATAAAAAGGGATGTCAAATTTTTTCATATCAAAGATAAGAGACAAACGGGTTTATTTTGCAAGGGCATTCCAACAAATTAGAGCACAATGTTTGAACCTCAAGCCCTATGCAAACATACCCCTTCCAAAAAGACCAACACAAACAACGTCTCATGTAAAATCTCATCCAACATCCATATGAACAACATGGTAAAGCAAGGTGTGGCTTAAATATAACAAAATATCCATAAGTGGGGCATAAAAAAAAAAGCACACTCATGATTGATACAAAAATACAAATGAAGCATAGCACAATCCCCATGACAAAGCAAAATATACCATATCAAGCAAAATGGAACAAGAAATTTTACCTAAGTAATGAATATATCTCCAAAATGACTACACAAATTCCACAACATACTCATCCTTCCAAATGAACCACATAAAAACACTTAAGAAGCATGGAATTGCATAGATCTAAGCTAATATGGCAAGAATTTCTCATCTACATGATTTCCCCCAATTTTTGACCTTAGAACCCTAGATTTGGACAAAAATGAAAAATCTCAACCATACTTCCATAAATATACAAATTGAAAGCATACCCAAGGTTCACAAGGTAAGAATTACACAATGGGAGAAAGAAAAATGAAAATAAAACGTACAAAACCATTTCACCATTAACACCCCCATTTGGAAGCTTGGAAAGCTAGAAACTTGAAACCATAGAAAGGAAGAAGAATGGGGTGAAGAATCATACCTTAAAGAGGTTGTGCTTTGAAAATGGAGGGGAAAATACTATGAAGAGTTCACAAGTGTGTGAGTGTGAAGTGGTGAGGGATATGAAGTGTAGAGAGTATGAAATAAAATGAAAGAGATGAAGAGAAGTATAAAAATCACACAGCCCACTTGGCGCGACCCGGGCCACGTCGATGCTGGGTCAGGTTGCGCCCGACTACCGCGACCCGGGCCACGTGTGTGTCAGTCGGGTCGTATTGCAGGCCCATGTTTTCAGGCTGCGGACGTCGAGCCTCCCAGTCGCACCTCCGGCTCCGGGTCGGGTCGCATTGCAGCCCCTCTTGGTGCTTCAGCTCGTCTCAGCCTTCATCGACACTTCACACGCCCATGTACCACTCCTATACTCTATTCCTAGCCATATACAGGCAAAACTCCCTTGTTTCTTAACACCAAAACCAAAATAGAAACTACGAGAAAACATAACAATACCAAAAGCTAATAACATGAAACATACTAAAAATAACAAAGAGAAACAAAAAGAAAATAAAATATTGGGTTGCCTCCAAACAAGCGCTAAGTTTAACGTCGCTAGCTCAACGGAGTACCATCATATTAGGCGTCGTCAAGGTAGCAAATGAACACCCCCTTTTTCTCCTCGGGCTTGTAGAACTTTTTGACTCGATGCCCATTCACCACAAACAAGCTTCCATCCTTGCCTTTGAGCTCAATTTCCCCTCCATCGAAAATTCATGCTATTGTGAACGGACCACTCCATTTGGTCTGAAGTTTTCCCGGGAATAGCTTGGACCTAGAATTGAACAAAAGGACTTCATCTCCCGGTGCAAGGTCTTTTTGTCTCAAGAGCTTGTCATGGTAGACTTTGGCTCTCATCTTGTAAATGGCCGAATTTTCAAAAGCCTCCATCCGAAATTCCTCTAGCTCATCCAACTTAAAGATTCGCTCTCCCACGGATGACACGGGGTCGAGGTTCAAATTTTTTGTGGCCCAAAAAGCTTTATGAGAAAGCTCAACGGGAAAATGACAAGACTTCCCAAACAGGAGTTGATAAGGAGACATTCCTAGTGGAGTCTTGTAAGCCGTACGGTAAGCCCATAGTGCTTCATCCAACAATGAAGACCAATCCTTCCCATTTGTTCGGACTACCTGTTGAAGGATTTGCTTAACTTCACGATTTGCCAACTCGGCTTAACCGTTTTCTTGAGGATGATAAGGTGTTGTCACCTTATACTTGACTCCATGCCTAACAAGCAATGCTCCCATCCATTTGTTGCAAAAATGTGAGCCACCATCACTCACAATGGCTCTAGGGGCTCCAAACTTTGTCAATATGTTCTTTTTGAGAAATTTGAGGACGACCTTTGCATCACTTGTCTTTGTCGGAATGGCTTCAATCCACCTAGACACAAAATCCACGGCTAAAAAAATGTACAAGTTCCCTTCCGAAGCAACAAAAGGTCCTATGAAATCTATACCCCAAACATCAAAAAGTTCAACTTCAATGATATTCTTCATAGGCATTTCATCCTTCTTGGAGATAGATCCCATACGTTGACACTTATCACAATTCTTGACGAACTCTCTTGCATCCTTGAATATGCTTGGCCAATAAAATCCACTTTGGTAGATCTTTCTAGCGGTTCGATTGGCTCCAAAATGTCCTCCACTTAACCCCGCATGGCATGCTTCTAGAATTTGCCCCCACTCCTCTTCGGGCACACACTTTCTCAATACGAGATCCGTACATCGTCTAAACAAAAATGGCTCATCCCACACAAAGAATCACAATTCATCGAAAAATTTCTTCTTTTGATATCCTTCTAACTCCTTAGGTACGACTCCCACCACCAAGTAATTTACTATATCCGTGAAGCATGGCACCTTCATTGTTCCCACAACTAGGATCCTCTCATCCGAAAAGCAATCATCAATCTCTCTTTTGTCCTCTTGATCCTCCTAAGTATGCTCCAAACGAGAGAGGTGGTCGGCCATCGCATTCTCGCACCCTCTTCGATCTCTAATTTCTACATCAAATTCTTATAGAAGAAGGATCCACCTTATGAGTCAGGGTTTGTCATCCTTCTTAGCAAAGAGGTGCCTCAACGCGGCGTGATCCGTATGGACAATCGTTCGGACCCTAATGAGGTAGGGCCAGAACTTGTCAAAAGCATATACGACTGTCAACAACTCCCTTTCCGTAGTTGTGTAGTTGATTTGTGCCGGGTCCAATGTTTTGCTTCCACAGTAGATCACTCAGAATACTTTTTCTCTCATTTGCCCCAATGCGGCCCCCACGGCCACCTCGCTTGCATCACACATGAGCTCAAATGGCTCACTCCAATCAGGGGTAATGAGTACTGTGGCCGTCATTAGGGCCTTCTTAAGCGTCTCAAACGCCTGCACACATTCATTGTCAAAAGTAAAGTCATTAGATTTTTCAAGCAATTTACACAAAGGTTTAGAAATTTTTGAAAAATCCTTAATGAAATGCCGATAGAACCCAGCATGGTCAAGGAAACTTCGGACACCCTTTTCATTTGTGGAGGGTGGAAGCTTCTCAATGGCGACTATTTTTACCCGATCCACCTTCAAGCCCGCAGCGGACACTTTGTGGCCAAGGACTATTCCGTCTCTCACCATAAAATGGCATTTTTCCCAATTTAGGACGAGGTTAGTCTCTTCACAATGCTGCAAAACTCGGGTTAGGTTGTCCAAGCAATGATTAAAGGAGTTTCCAAAAATTGAAAAATCATCCATAAAAACCTCCATTATTTTTTCAATCAAATCATGAAAAATTGACATCATACATCTTTGAAATGTAGCCGGACATTACACAAACCAAAAGACATTCTTCTAAAAGCAAAGATTCCATAAGGACATGTAAAAGCGTATTTATGTTGGTCTTCGGGTGCAATCAAAATTTGGTTATACCCGGAATAACCGTTAAGAAAATAATAGAACTCATACCCAGCCAACCTATCAAGCATTTGATCAATAAAAGGTAATGGAAAATGGTCTTTTCTAGTGGCAGCATTCAAAGCACGATAATCAATACACACACGCTAACCATTCACAATCCTAATAGCAATCAATTCATTACTTTCATCCTTCACTACGGTCATACCTCCCTTCTTAGCCACAACTTGGGTGGGACTCACCCACTCACTATTGGAAATAGCATAGACTATACCCACATCAAGCCATTTAAGAACTTTCTTCCTAACTACTTCTTGCATTATAGGATTCAACCTACGTTGTGGTTGGACACGAGGTTTGTAGTCATCTTCTAACAAGATCCTATGCATGCAAACTGTGGGGCTAATCCCCTTCAAATTCCCAATAGACCAACCTAACGTGGATTTATACTTTTTTAAGACTCTTAATAACTTATCAAGCTCACAAGAAGATAAATAGGCCGACACAATCTCGGGATATGTCTCATTTGCACCCAAGTAAGCATACCTCAAGTGATCCGGAAGGGGATTCAATTCTTCCTTCTTATCTTTCTCCTCACCTCCTTCCCCCTTCAATGCTTCCTCCTTTTCATCCCGCAATGGCAAGAAGCGATTTCCTCTTCTTGGGATTTCCTGTGAGGAATCAAGAGCACAAACACAATCCAAAATATCGGTGTTATCTTCAAAATCATCAAAAGAAGAAGAAGAGTAAATGGATGCAAACAAGCTAGTTTCCAAGGCATCTTGAGAGGTATAGTGCTTCATCATTCTTTCTTCAACAAATTCTTCTACAATCTTCATCACTTTACAATCCTCTACTCTCATAGATTCCTCGTTATCATCATGAAATTTCATTGCATTGTAGATTGAAAAAGTGCTACTTTCATCATTCAATCAGAGTGTAAGCTCACCTTTGGACACATCAATAAGTGCCTTTCCCATTGCCAAAAACGACCTTCCCAAGATGAGCGGCACGTTCTTATCCTCTTCCATATCTAGGACAACAAAATCCACGGAAAAAATGAAGTCATTCACCTTCACAAGCACATCCTCCACAACTCCTTTTGGATAAGTTAAAGACCTATCCGCCATTTGCAAGCAAATTATTGTTGGCTTGATTTATCCAACATTAAGCTTCAAGAAGAACGACAATGACATGAGGTTTATACTTGCTCCCAAGTCATAGAGGGCTTTCTTCTCATGATGATCTTCAATAGTCACTGTAATATTAAAACTCATGGGGTCCTTCATCTTGGCAGATAGCTTCTTTGAATCAAAGTACTACAATTCTCCGTTAGACTCACGATCTCAAAGTTGCCCAATTTTCTCTTTTTTGTCACCACATCTTTGAGGAATTTCGCGTAGCTTGGCATTTGTTGCAAGGTCTCCACAAGAGGGAGGTTAATTTGGATCCTCCAAAATATGTCAAGGAATTTGGAAAATTGCTCTTCATTCTTGGATTTTTGAAGCCTTTGAGGATAAGGCACCTTCACTTGCGGTTCATCTATCTTCTTTGGTTAAGATGTCGATTTGTCTTCAATTGGCTCATCTTCCTTGGTCTTCACTTCTTCCTCCACTACTTCCTCATCTTTCCCTTCTTCAATGGTTGCCTCATCACCTTGCTTTGGTATTTCAGGCCCCTTGTATGCGGTCCCACTCCGTGAGGTAATGGCTTTGCAATTCTTTAGATTTACCGTTGTATTGGAGAGAAAATGTCCCGATTGATGTTGACCTCCCACGGTGGTGGCTAGTTGCCCTATTTATTTCTCAAGCATCTTCAATTGTGTGTTTACCGCCGCTTGGTTGCTCTCAAGCTTCTCGAATTTTGTTTGAGATTCACCCATGTACTTGTTGGTCTTGTTCAATAGAGTCATGAAAAGTTCTTCCATTTTTGGCTTCTTTTCCTCATCGATGACCCCATTTGTAACCGAGAAACCCGGTGGTTGTTGAAGGGCACTGTTTGGATTCCCATAAGATAGATTTGGGTATGGTGGTCGGTGTTGATATTGGTTCCCCGGGCCACCATGTTGACCTTGAAAATGTGGTTTGAACCCTTCGTTGTATGGCCTTTGGTGGTTCCCATAACCACTTTGGTTCATATAATTAGCTTCCTCAAGATAAGGTAGAGTAGATGCTTCGGTCCTTTGCATCGCCATAGCTTCAATCTTAGAATTCAAAGTCGACATTGGAGCGGCTAGAAGAGCTATCGAATCCGTGCTCGCATTAGTATCCACCGTCTTCAACATTTGAATTCTATCTCTTTCACTCGGCCATTGGAAGGCGTTTGAGGCCATCTCATCAATGATGGCCAATGCCTCTTCCGGTCCCCGTCCTAGTAGAGATGCACCGGCGGTGGTATCTAAGATTCTCCTCACCTCGAGTGTTGATCCGGAGTAGAAAAGGCACACTTGATGGTCCGTACCAAAGACATGGCCCGGACACTTCCTCAACATCTCACGGAATCGCTCCCAAGCTTCATACATAGACTCATCCTCCCTTTGCCTAAATTTGGTGATCTCCCCTTTTAGCTTTAATGTCTTCCCTAGTGGAAAGAACTTTTGTAGAAACTTTGAGATCATTGTATTCCATGACTCAATCGTTGATGGTGGTTGGTTTAACCACCAAGCTCGAGCTTTGTCTCAGAGGGAAAAGTAGAATAACCTAAGTCTCACGGCGTTCTCTGGTACTCCGTTCATTTTCACCGTCCGGCTTATCTCAAGGAATTGATTTACATGCTCATAATGATCTTTAATTGTGAAGCCTCCAAATTGATTTCGGGACACCATTGCTATCAATCTCGGCTTGAGCTCAATGTTATTAGCATGAATAGCCAGTCCATTCCTTGCTCCTTCATTGACAACAGGTTGAAACAAATTCCGGATTAGAGCCTCCTCTTGGGCTCTAGCTTCCTCTTGGGCCCTCAATTGTGCTCTCAACTCCTCTATTTATGCTTGCATCTCAAGGAGTAAGGGGTCTTAAATTGGGGGATTAGGGATTTGGTTGTTGTTATCCTGCATCGTCCTTCGTCGCCTAGCCGCGTTACGATGACGACTTGTAGCTTCTATCTCGAGGTCGACTTCAAAAAAAGGCTCTCCACGCGACCTTGTTCGCATGCACCTCCTAACAAAAGCACAAAGTAGTTTGGAACTTAAAAGAAAATTACACATTTAATCTAGCAAAGCAATTATTGAAATGATATTGCATATACTCAAATAAACAAATTAGTTCCCCGGCAACGGCGCTAAAAACTTGATGAGATTTTTCTTTCAACACAATTCAATCAATCACAAGCTTTAATTTAGCAAATCTCAATTATGCAAGTGAACATACGGAGCATAGGAGACCGGGTTGAACACATGGAACTAATTGCATAAACGAGTCTGCAAGTACCATCACATCGAACATTTTCACTAGTCAAATCATTCAATGAAGAGTACAAATACATGAATTCAATCCATCCATGCTTATGTTCACGGGATGGGCAAGATGCAAGTAATTCATACATGTGATGCTAGTAAGGAGGCCACTCAAACAACATCATTCAAGACCAAGCATTGATTAAAACCTTGACAAAGCATAATCATATATTAAACCCTTATCAAGAACAAGATTCACATTGTTTCACCACATCCTAGAGCCCTAAGGGCTCTAGCCTACCATATTTACAACAAGATCAAGAATACAAAAATATGATCCAAAACCCATTCTCAATACAAAAGTAAAAGAGTGAAGGAGAAGATAAAACCTAATGTAGAATAAACTCCTTCAATCCCTTGGCTTGAATCTTCAAATGGATGGTTGAATCTTCCTCCTCCTCTTGATGTTCTTGATCTTCAAAAATCCCAAATGGAGAGTGTTTCCAAGTGTATTTTCGTGTGGAATCTGAATGGTTTGAACTCTCCAAGAGTTATAAGATATATAGGACCAATAATGGAGTGCCAAAAGTCAAAAAGTAGATTCGTCAGTCCCGAACGTGACCCCGTCAGGGTCGCGCCTGGAGGTTGAGTTTGGAACACACAAAAACACGTCTCTGAAGTGGCTGAAAAGCGGGCACACCGGTCGCGCCCCGAGGCTGTGTTGCAGAGGCCCTGGGGCGCGGCCTGCCCTTCATCCGCGCCCGGAGGCCCCTGCAAAGCGGCCTCGGGCTGGTCACGCCAGTAGGTCACGCCTGGGCCTCGTGATTTTCAGCTCCTGAAGTGCTCTGCAATGCGACCTTTTGATCGCGTTTGGAGGCCATGTGAGCATGCATTGTGAGTGTCAACACTTGGCTTTCTTTATCTTTTCAAGTCTCATGCCACCTTTATTTGAACAAAATCACATTTCGACTTTAATTCGCACTGTATTAACCCAAAAGTTCCCTGTATTGGCCACTTATAACAAAATAAAAGATTAAAGACAACATATACAATATTAACATACATAAATACACAAACCAAGTGCAAATGCACTCAAAACGAGTGCAAATGAGTGCAATTTATGTACTCATCAACTCCCCCAAACTTAAATATTTGTTTGTCCTCAAACAAAAACAAGAGTAAAAGAGCAAAGTATTTGAGCATATTGGAATCAAGATGGCATTTTGCTTCAAAAATCAAGAGATAAACAATGCATAGATGATATTGGCAATCAAATATAAATAAAGAACCTAAAAATCATCTTGATACAATTAATGAAGTTCAAGCTCTCTCAAGGATCAATAAGCGCTCACTTTCGAGTGTATAGGCTAAATGTGTATCGCTCAAGGTCAAGAGTGCACTAGAATCCTACCATAAACTTGCAAAGTGACTACAATCTCCACTATTCTACGTGTGTTCTCAAACAAGAATCATTAAGGACTTTTTGGGTTGTAGTGAATGCTTTTTCGGAAAGATAGGTACATTTTTGGCTAAGTGACTTCCCATAATGCCAAATTCAATTCATTACCAAGTAAGAAGAACCACACAAGTTCTCTTCTACCCTTTTTGATTCATAACCCCAATTAATTGAGATTTTTCCAAATTTTTCAACATTTCTTTACTCTTTCATTGTGTGATCATAATGTAAAACTATTTTTTCTTTTCTTCATTTTTCAATTTCTAATCAAGATAATTCACTTCTTTTTGTTCTTTTTCAACACAAGAGTAATTCAAAATTTTACCTTTTTCTAATTACAAGATTTCTCAAAAGTTCCAATTGAAAGAATATACACAATCTTGTCATTTATTTCATTCCCAAACCCAACAATATCAAGGAGACATTTCGAGGCTCAAAAGGGCTTGCAAGAGATTCAATTTGTATAGGAAGGTAAAGTATTCTGGATTATCATGAGGTTTAAACAACAAATGGCCTTAAGTCATTTTCAAGAAATCAAATACACAATTGTAATCTCAATTAAGTCACAAAGCAAATTTTAGAGAAAGACTAGTGCACTATGAAGACCATCAAACACTCATCAAAGAAAAGATTACACTTGTGTAATCTTTGGATCAAAATCTTCCCAAGGTAAGCTTTTTCGTTCAATAATTGTACTTTTGAGATACTATAAGAACCTTATTTACATTATCATGCGATAAAATCATGCCTTTTATCAATATTTTTCAAAAAAAATTCAACATAAGCTCATGCTCATCAACAATTCCAATTTCATCAAAAAATGCTCTCTTAACTCCTATCATGTTACGAGAACATACACATATTTAAGTCACTAAAACCCCGAACCATATATCATAAGATAATCAAACAAAAACATAGATAAAACATCACATGCTCATGAAACAAAACGGCATGCGATCGACTATCCATCAATTGCCTTCATCCAATCTATCCAACATACATAAAATAACTTAAATAAAATCCTAACATAATCCAAACATAAATAAAACATAAGCATGCAACCATGCTCAATTATCTGAAAACATAAACAAACTAACTAGGCATTGTTTTAAAATAAAGTAATAAATGAGCAGGAAAAGATCCTTGCCACCACTACTCTCTCCCTTCCCCAAACTTATTTTGATCCACGTGAGGAAATAAGTTTGGAGGTTAGAAGATGGTGGTAAGGGTCACTAACTGCTCAGTAGGGTGGATGCTGCTGGTGATGCGGAGACTGATGCGGAAATTGCTGTGAAGAGGATGACGGCATAAACTGAGAGGTCTGGAACTACTGGAACTGCTGAGAGGAGGTCGCCATGAATTGGCCCATCAGTATCTGCTGGAAGTGCTGTGAAGAGGATGAAGAGGGCATGAACTGTCCAGTCGGAAACTGCTGCATCGACTGGAATGGCGGCTGCTGCTGAAACTGCTGCTGCGGCTGGTAGGAGTGGTAGGGAGTCATCTGTTGTTTATGCTGAGACAGAGTGTAGGGCTACTGCTGTGACCTAGAGCCGGTATTCATTCCTTAGAAGAGTCCAGCTAAGTCATGTATCTTTGAAACGAGCCCATGTTATCAGAAAGGCCTCTGATCTCACCCCTAAAGCATGTGTACCTCTCGTCAATATCCGTTTTGATGGCATGAAATCTTTCATCCATATTCGACTGAATCTGACCCATTTTGTTATGCATGTCGCTCTGTGATTAGGTTGTTATTTCGTATATATTTTGAGTCATTTTTGGTGTATTTTTGCGTAGTTACTCACCCCTTGGTCAAGTTTTGTGGAAGAATTGTGTCTTGTGGTTGATTTCAGGTGGTTGACATGGAAGTGGAGGTATTGGCATTGTTTTGGAGGGTTTGGATACAATTGGGTTGAAGAAAGCTGAAGAGTCTGGAAAGCAGTCGGTATGGGCATACCGACTGGTGGACTGGGCGAATATTTGGACTGGAAATAGTGGATATCCACCAGCTGTGGGCCATGGACGATTTTTGGGCTATTTTTATTACTGTTGGACTTTATTTTTATTATTTTCCTAGTTGGATTAGGATTAGATTTCTTTTATTAATTAATTAGTTAAGGATTGGTATAAAAGACTTCTACATAGAATAGGACTCTATTATTACAGTATCCATTGCAGTACAATAATTTTAATCGACATATACAGATAGAGAATCGCCAGAAACGATTTCTCTCTCTGCAGTACACGATATTCTTCAATTTTTCATTCTTCTTTTCATATTTCTTCTTTTCAATTAATTTCTGAATTGCAATTCCAAGTATGAATTCAAGCTAAACGCGTTCTATTCCGGTGAAGATTAACAAAGCCCTGACATAATCATTCTGTGAGATCTAATTATTCTTTCTATTTTAATTAATTACATGTATCTGTGATTCTCGGTGTTTAAAGTTGTTAATTGTTTCGTCCCTGCTAGATAGTTGCAAATATTTAGTAGATTGGAATTAATTAGTAGCCAATTAAATCGGCCATCCGTAATTGTGGTTTAGGTTTAATTAGTGGTACAACGATTCTTCAGAATCGAGAGAAGATCAGTCTTAATTCGACAGTCCTGTGTCAGAGTCTGTTGGTTTTGAATCGGGTTTCTCTAGTGCATAAAGCTGTCGGCTCATTAAATCTATAGAGTGTCTCTTACGGTTATCAGTCGATTAGGGAAATAATTAGTGAAGTGTCTTCCTGATTATCGAGAAGCTAAGGAGAAATTAGGCTGCGTCAGTAAGTGTCTTCCGTGGCTATAACTGGTTTGCATGCATTAATTGGAAATATCTTTGCATCAATGATCGGAATAATTAAGCTAGGGTGGAGTTAATTCGAAGCCGGAATACCTTTTAATCTTTAAAGGAAACTACATTTGTTTAATTGCTTTTAAATTTGGTTTTTACATTATAATCAAGATATTCATGTGGAAAGTTGGTTACTGCAAACTGAAGGTTCGAATAGTTCTCACCGATCCTTTGGGAGACGATCTTGCTTGCTACTATTCTGGGTAGTGTGGGCATACCGACTGCGTGTCGGATTATTTTTGGTGGAAAACGACGCACCACTCCGGATATCATCAAATCTTGTATACAAATCCTGCCTCAGATTCCCAAACTCATCATGCACATCACTCCTCCAGTTCCGCATGGACTCCTCCATGGACATCATGTAGCCATCCAGTGCATCAAAGCGGCCATCAATTTGTTATTCGGTGTATTGCCGCCCTCATCTGAATGTGGCAGTGGAGGATCCCTCTCCCCTATCAGCTCCTTCTCCCTCTGGTTGTTCATCAGTGGCATCTCTGATGCCCCTAGGAAGTCCCACAGCTCAAATAGCCTCACGATGAGCTAGTGTATCCATCATCCAGTTGTCTCGTTCTTGGAAATTGGACACATGAGTAAGAGCCGGATTTGGCAGTAAAAGTTCCCCCTCCTCTCATGGACAATAAATATGTTCTTGTGTCCGAGGTGAGCATCTTTATGTTTCTCAAGTAGGGGACTCTCAAGAGTCTCGCTCCTGGACTCTCTTGGTACTCATCCAAATCAATATTAAAGTTCTCAGCTATTGGGGTGATCAATCCCCCAATGTAGATCCAGCCATTATCCATGTGAGCTTGCCTTTGAAGTTGCTCAAGAAAGAATGCTCCGAAGTTTAGGTGAATGGTATTCAGCATGGCCCAAAGTGCGAACAAGTAGTCCTCACTCCATCGTTCTCTCGTCTAGCAAAAACTGTAGATGCAATAATGCAGTGCAGATATCTGAAGACGGGGTTAGGCATGGCAGATGCCTTGGCAATGTTGAAGTCATACTTCTCAGTGTCAGACTCCGTCAGACAGAAGAGGCGGTAGGCATAATCTTTGTCATATCTAGACGGAGGATGGTAGATGCCGTCATCAGGCGTATTGAAGATTCGGTTGACCTCCTCAACCGTGAGAGCTCTATCCCTGTTGCCCATCCTGAAAGTGCACCTAAAAGGCCCTCTTTTGGCCATCCTCTTGACTTCTAGTGTACTCAACACCTCTTTCACCAAGAGGGGGGTAGGTTTTTCTTGTTGTCTTCAGGGCCTGCAGCCATCCGATCCTGTCCAGAAGGGTCCAAACATCATCCCTTATCCCAAGGATCTCTGTGGATGTGGGACACATGAATCGTGTAGTGATCACACTTAATGGGAAGAGTCTATCCCAACTTGTCCTGTGCCATGCCTCTGTAAAGTGAATCCCATATGTCATAGGATCTTCTATCTCGAGGTCTTCTTCTTCCTGCTCCTCTTCCTGTTCTCTCTCGGGGTCAGATTCGGGCTCTTGCCTTCTTGTAGACTTTCTTCCCCTTCGTGGTGCCATCTTTGTGTGTTTGGGGATGCGATACCTAAGAAAAAGAAAAAGAATCCATAAGATATAGGGGCATAACCAACTTAAAATTCAAACAAGGAAGTTGAGGTTTCAAAACATATGACAAAATCCAACACACATCCTCAACTAACTTTGGTGAATCAAAGTTTAAATCTATGTACAACTTCGTGCCTTCTATCAAATGATAGACATGCTTTACTTTTTCAAAGTACCAACACCAAAATGCTCATTGAGGCGCATATTATGAATTCACAACGATGCCTAATTCCATATATGACAATATCAAAAACAAAGGCAAAATGTATATGCATTCAAAATAAAGCATGAAAATTTAGACAAGAGAGGCTTCAATTATCAATCACAACAAATTCACCACAACAACTCCATTCCATTGGTATTATCATGAATTTCCAACCACAAATGTAAGTAATTTTCAAATTGTCAAATAAAGGACCCTCATTTCAAAGATGACAAAAGCAAAACATGGGAGGGCTTATTCAACATTAAAGAGCAATGCTCGCATTTTTATCTCATGCATTCAACAATTTCATGATTCTGTGAATAAGATTTTTAAGCTCAAAGAGGACTAAGATCAATATGACAATATCCAAAGCAATCATAGCAACATCATATGCATCCTATGTTCAATCTCTCTCTCTTTTGATGCTCCAAAATTTATCAATTCATGCTTTTCCCCAATGAATCATATTATTGAATGGAACACTTCGCATTAAGGTTAAATAAAGCATGTAGATACCATTCAAAACCAACATTCTTGCACCAATTCCCAAACATTCAAATTTCCTCCAATTTTGACATTCAATCCTCAAATCTCAAATCTATTAGGAGATGACATAAGCTCATTGTGCAAGAATGATGCAAAAACACCACAATTGATAACAAGGGTTCCAAACAACAAAATGGCATACAAATTATTTTGACAAATTGAACTTCCATGCCCCATTTTAACAATTTCATCATGAAAACAAGCAAGATGTACCAAAATCCAACATATTCCTTCACCTCACAATGCAATAGCTAACTTAGACTAGATAGAAACAAAATACAACAATTTATCCACCAAGATGGCAAATTTTTCCTCAAATGAGCACAATGTATTTCATTCTAGTCATCTAAGTGCAATCATCATGAGAATTCACCATCATTTGAGCAATAATGGAGAAATAAACCACCAAATATCATGAAAATCCAAATTTCACCATTTTTGCCCCAAATTCAACAAGAAACCAAACAAATTCCACCAAAATCCTGACAAATACCAACACCCATATCATACCCATGCTAGTAATTGTATATTACTTCAATTGTAAGCTTAATTTAAGGAAGAGTCATCCTATTTTCATCCATTCCAAACCTAGGGCACAAAACATGATTTTCCCCCAAATTTCAAGCATATGAACCATTCAAACTCTAACTAGTCATGCTAAGAGTATAATGTAGGAAGAATCTAGGAGAAAGTTGAGAGATTTATCTTGATTTCTTGAGAAGAGGTTGAAACCGTGTGTGTGAGTTTAGCAAGAGTGAGTGAGAGTGTGAAAATGAGAGAGAAATGAGAGAAAAAGGTGTTAAAAACCCGTCTGGATGCGAGGCACGGCCCTGCCCTGCTCGCGTCCCGAGCCTGCGCTTCAGCGGCTCTGCACCGTGACCCCTTATGGGTTGCGCCCGGAGCCCGCATTTAGCCTGAAGAAAATCAAGCCGCAGAAGCCCTCTGCGACACGGCCCACGGTCGTGTCCGTAGCCCGCGTTTTCATTCTTTTGTTTTTCTTAGTCTCTCGACACATAATCCCCCATTGCCTTCAGTTTTCTATTCCTGCAATTATTTTCACTCACTTAAAACACACAAACATCATGTTAAGATTAATTCCTCATTTTAGGAATCAATCAACTACAAAAGAAACTAACTAGACAATAAAACTTAAAATAAACCAAAAACCAGAAAAATAAACTAACAGAAATTAAAATGATCGGGTTGTCTCCCAACTAGTGCTTAATTTAACGTCGTGAGTTCGACGGGATATGTTCTTCAAACGTATTTGAGATGGAGGACAAACACTCCGGCTTGCTCCTCCGCATTGTAGAACTTCTTCACACGTTGCCCATTGACAACAAATCGATTCCCGTCCTTGGCTTGCAATTCCACAGCATCACTTTTAAAAACTCTTGAAATCAAGTAAAGACCTCCCCACTTTGTTTTGAGTTTTCAGGAAACAACTTCAACCTTGAATTGAATAGCAACACGGCATCTCCGGGTGCAAGTTCTTTCTTCCTCAAGAACTTGTCGTGATAGAGTTTAGTCCTCATCTTGTAGATGGAAGAATTTTCAAAGGCCTCAAGCCTAAATTCATTAATTTCATTCAAACGGAAAATTCTTTCCTTCCCCGACATCTCAAAGTCAAGATTGAGCTTTTTGGTGGCCCAATACACCTTATGAGTGAGCTCAATTGGAAAGTGACAAGACTTTCCAAACACCATTTGATAGGGAGACATCCCCAATGGAGTCTTGTAGGCCGTTCTATAGGCCCATAATGCTTCATCAAGGTGGCTCGCCCAATCCTTCCCATTCGTCTTCACCACTTTTTGGAGGACTTACTTCACCTCACGATTTGCAAGTTCGGCTTGCACATTGGCTTGTTGGTTGGTTAGGAGTCATCACCTTGTGTTTTACTCCATGTCGAGCTAGGAGACTTGTCATCCACTTATTGCAAAAGTGGGTGTCTCCATCACTAATCAAAGCTCTTGGAGCCCCATATCTTGTTAATATATTCCTTTGGATGAACTTGAGCACAATCTTTGAATCATTTATCTTGGTGGGAATTGCTTCGATCCACCGGGAGAGATAGTCCACCGCTAGGAAGATGTAGAGATTTCTCTCGGAAACCACAAACGGTCCCATGAAGTCAATCCCCCATACGTCAAATAGTTCAACTTCAACAATGGCACTCATTGGCATCTCATCCCTTTTGAAAATAAAGCCCATCTTTTGGCATCTCTCGCATGCCTTCACAAATTCTCCACAATCTTTGAATATGGAGGGCTAATAGAACCCGCTTTGTAGAATCTTTCTAGCGGTTCTATTGGATGCAAAGTGGCCTCCACAAGGTGAATTATGACATGCCTTTATTATCTTAATCCATTCTTCCTCCGGCACACACACCTTCTAAGGATGGAATCGGCACATCTTCTAAAAAGATAAGGCTCCTCCCATATGTAAAACTTAAGATCGTGGAAGAATTTCTTCCTTTATTAGTTCTCCATCTCTACGGGCACGACTTTGGCAACAAGGTAATTGACAATATCCGCAAACCATGGGACTTTTATTGATGCCGACATGATTCTCTCATTAGGAAAACTCTCATTGATTAGCCATGTGTTCTCTTCCTCTCCTTTCACGTGCTCCAACCGGGACAAGTGATCCGCAACCACATTTTCACATCCATTTCTATCTCAGATCTCCATACAAAATTCTTGGAGAAGGAGAATCCATCTTATGAGCCTCGGCTTTGTATCTTTCTTTGCAAAAAGATGCCTCAAGGCGGCATGATCGGTGTGCAAAATAGTTTGGGCCCCAATGAGATAGGGCCTAAACTTGTCAAATGCGTAAACCACCGCCAAGAGCTCCCTTTCCGTGGTGGTGTAGTTAATTTGGGTCGGATCCAACGTTCTACTTCCGTAGTAGATCACTTGGAAGAGCTTGTCCCTCTTTTGTCCAAGAGCGGCTCCCACCGCAATCTCAAATGGCTCACTCCAATCCGGTGTGATAAGCACAGGTGCCGTGATGAGGGCCTTTTTCAACATCTCAAAAGCCTGCAAACAATCAGAATCAAAATCAAACTCAACGGCCTTTTCAAGTAGGCGACAAAGAGGTTTAGAGACTTTAGAAAAATCTTTGATAAAACGCCTATAAAATCCGGCGTGTCCCAAAAAGCTTCTAACTCCTTTTTCATTTGTTGGAGGAGGTAACTTCTCAATGGCCACAATCTTTACCCTATCTACCTCAAGTCCTTCACCCGACACTTTATGTCCTAGAACAATGCCATCTCTTACCATAAAGTGGCATTTTTCCCAGTTGAGCACGAGATTGGTGTCTTCACACCTCTGCAAGACTTGTGTTAAGGCATATATCAAAAGAATCACCAAATACGGAAAAATAGTCCATAAACACCTCTATTATATTCTCAATCAATCCATGAAAAATGGACATCATACACCTTTGAAAGGTGGCGGGTGCATTACACAACCCAAACCAGACAAGTAAAGACGGTCTTCTCTTGGTCCTCGGGAGCAATCATGATTTGATTATATCCCGAGTAACCATCAAGAAAGCAATAAAATTCATGACCCGCCAACCTATCAAGCATTTGATCTATGAAGGGTAAGGAAAAATTATATTTCCTAGTGTATGCATTCAAAGCCCTAGAATCTATATACATTCTCCAACCGGCCACCACTCGAGTAGCAATTGTTTTTTTATTATCATTTTCAACAATAGTCATCCCCTCTTTCTTAGCAACCACTTGGGTGGGACTCACCCACTCACTATTTGAAATAGCAAAAATTATCCTAGCATCAAGCAATTTCAAGACCTCTTTCCTAACAACTTCTTGCATAATAGGGTTGAGTCTTCATTGATTTTGCACTTTAGGCTTATAATCTTCTTCTAGCAAAATTTTATGCATGCATATCGAAGAATTAATGCCCTTAAGTTCGGAAATTGACCACCCTACAGTGCTTTGAAATTTTCTCAAAACCCTCAATAATTTCTCTAATTGTTCATCGGATAAGAGGGAAGAAACGATTACCGGTTTTTGCTTGGCTTCATCAAGGTAAGCATACCTCAAGTGTGTAGGTAGGGGGCTTCAACTTCATTTCCTCCTTTGCTTTCAACTCTTCATTTTCCTTTGATGTTTGGTCCTCGTCTCTCAATGGCAAGAACTTTGGCTTCCTCAAGTAGGATTCCTGAAAAGAATTCATCATAGAAACGGAATCACATAGACTAAAATCATCATTAGGCAAGGAATTAAAGATAGAATTAGAAATGCAAATCTCAAGGGGATCCTTTGATCTGCACAAATCCTCCTCTTCTACACACTCTTCCACCATTTGGAGCACCTTGCACTCCTCTACGATCTTTGCCTCTTCTTCGGCATGTTGCATTGCTTTTGGAAGTGAGAATGTTATCTTTTCTTCATTTACCCTCAAGGTAAGCCCCCCCTTTTCCACATCAATCAAAGCCTTACCCGTATTCAAGAACGGTCGCCCTAGGATGAGAGGCACTTCATTGTCTTCTTCCATATCAAGTACCACAAAGTCAACTGGGAATATAAACTTATTAACCTTAACAAGCACGTCTTCTACCACTCCTTTTGGATACGTCATAGATCGATCGGCCATTTAAAGGCAAATTGTGGTAGGCTTGATTTCTCCCATTTTTAACTTTGAAAAGAACGAGAAGGGCATCAAATTGATGCTTACCCCTAGATCACACAACGCCTTTCCCACATGATTTTCTCCAATGGTGACCGAGATATTGAAGCTTCTCGGATCTTTTATCTTTGCGGGCAACTTCCTTTGTAGTAGAGCACTACAATTCTCGGTCAAGTTGACCATCTCATACTCCCCCAATCTCTTCTTTTTTGAAATCACATCCTTCAAAAACTTTACATAGTTGGCATTTGTTGAAGTGCTTCAACAAGAGGGAGGTTGATTTGTACCTTTCTAAAGATGTTGAGGAACTGAGAGAATTGCTCATCACTCTTCACCTTTTGGAGTCTTTGTGGGTATGGTATAGGAACTTTGTACTCCTCCGGTATCTTTCTTGTTAGTACCTCTTTTTCTTTCCCTTTCTCAAGTTCATCATTTTTCTTCAATTTGGGGGCTCAAATCCTCTTGACTTCATCCTTCTTCTTTCTTCTCTTTTCTAGGTTGCTCATCAACCTTTTCTTGGCTTTCTTCTTCATTCGGCATCTCGAGGCCATCGTAAGCGGTTCCACTTCTCAAGGTGATTGCCTTGCATTGATCCTTCGGATTCACGGTTGTATTGCTTGTGAACTTGCCTTGTTGATGTTGGCTTCCCAAGATAGTTGCAAATTGTCTCATTTGCTTCTCCAATGTGTTGACTTGGTTGTCAATTGCTCCGATGGTATTTTCTAACTTTCCAATACGAGCTTGAGAGTCTTTCATGTAGTTCTCCATCTTCCTCATAAATGCCATCAAAAGTTCATCCATCTTTGGCTTCTTCCCCTCATCAATGACACCATTCGTAACCGAAAAATTGGGATGTGGTTGGATGGCATTGTTTGGGTTACTATAGGATAAGTTTGAATGTTGAGCCCTATTTTGGTAACCTTAATTTCCACCATATTGTCCCCCGTATTGGGGCTTGTACCCCGGATTAAATGGCCTTTGTTGATTCGAGAAACCTCCTTAGTTCACATAGTTCACCTCCTCAAATTGACTTTGAGAGGACTCGGCTCTTGAATTTGTAAAGGCTTCAATCTTTGAGTTTAAGGTTGCCATTTGAGCCGCCAAAAGCCCAAGTGCATCCGAACTTGAAGTAGAAGCCACTTTCTTTAGAATTTAGACTCCCCCTATTTCCACCGGCCATTGAAATAAATTTGAAGCCATTTCTTCAATTATCCTCAAGGCTTCTTTCCGGTCTTCTTGCTAAGAGTGATCCTCCCGCGGCCGCATCCATGAGTGTTCTCACTTCGTTTTTGCTTCCCCCATAGAATATGCACACTTGATGATCGGTGTCATACCCATGACCAGGATACTTTCTTAGCATCTCTCTAAAGCGTTCCCACGCCTCATACATGCTCTCGTCATCCCATTTCTTGAAGATGGTGATTTCACCCTTGAGTTTGAGAGTTTTTCCGGGTGGGAAAAACTTGTGTAAGAATTTCGTCACCAATTAGTCCCAAGTTTGGAACGACCCTTGGGCTTGGCTCAACCACCATGTTTCCGCCTTGTCGCTCAAGGAGAATGGAAAGAGCCTAAGTCGAATAGCATCTTCTGGGACTCCATTCACCTTCATAGTCCCACTGTACTCAAGAAATTTCCAAATGTGCTCATTTGGATCCTCCATAGTCGTTCCCTTAAAAGGATGTTGTTGGAGCATGAGGATGAGCGATGTCTTGAGCTCAAAAGTATTTGCTTGAAGGGGTGGGCCATTCGCTACCCCTTGATCAACGATGGGTTGGAAGAGGTTTCAGATTGGTGCCTCCACGTTTCTATTTTGTGCCTCCTCTTGGGCTCTCAATTGTCGTTGCATCACCTCTAATTGCCTTTGCATTTGGGCAATCATAGGATCTTGAACCGGTGGAGGGTTATCCGCCATTATTCTCCATCTACGTGTATTGTTATGTCGCACCGTTGCTTCAATTTCTGGATCCAAGTCGATAGGTGGCTCACCTCTAGATCAGTGTGCATACACTACCTGTCAAAGAACCAAGAAATCAATGCAAATCTTTAACAAAACAAAATAAAAATGTCTAAACTAATCCACACAATCGTTATCACAATATTGCATATATCAAATTAATTCACAATTCCCTGGAAACGGTGCCAAAAACTTGATAGAGATTTCGCTTCTACTATGGTTTCACTATTTATAAAACTCATGCCATGCCTATAAGTGTATAAGCATATGATTGTAGATATGATGATACGAGGTCGATCCACAGGGAAAAAGAATTAGACGTGAAAATGCAAGTACCACGATGATAGATTGATGAAATATCTAGACGATGAATAAATGAGGGGTTGGTTTCATTCACAATGCTAAAACAAGAACTTAAGTAACAAACACCAAACAACAATAAAATCAATACTTAAATAAAATGCAAGAAACAAGACCAACAAAGGAGAGATTAGAAGATAAATTTAAACAAGACTCTAGGATATGGATTCACAACATTCCTCTTGATCCAACAACAAGGTTTAAACACACAACCATGCCAAGTTCATAGATAGGAAGACCACAAATATAAAAAGAGCATCTCTCGAATATATCTTTAATTGCGAATGCGACAAGGATGGCTATCTCTAACATATTCCAAGGTCGGACCTACCAAAGGCTCTAAGGGGTCACATTTCCTTCCACATATTTCGCATTCAACGAAGAGTACAAATACATGAATTCAATTCATACATGCTTATGTTCACGGGATGGGCAAGATGCAAGTGAATCATACATGTGATGCTAGTAAGGAGGCCACTCAAACAACATCATTCAAGACCAAGCATGGATTAAAACCTTGACAAAGCATAATCATATATTAAACCCTTATCAAGAACAAGATTCACATTGTTTCACCACATCCTAGAGCCCTAAGGGCTCTAGCCTACCATATTTACAATAAGATCAAGAATACAAAAAGAGGATCCAAAACTCATTCTCAATACAAAAGTAAAAGAGTGAAGGAGAAGATAAAACCCAATGTAGAACAAACTCATTCAATCCCTTGGCTTGAATTTCAAATGGATGGTTGAATCTTCCTCCTCCTCTTGATGTTCTTGATCTTCAAAAATCCCAAATGGAGAGTGTTTCCAAGTGTATTTTCGTGTGGAATCTGAATGGTTTGAACTCTCCAAGAGTTATAAGATATATAGGACCAATAATGGAGTGCCAGAAGTCAAAAAGTGGATTTGTCAGTCCCGAACGCGACCCCGTCAGGGTCGCGCCTGGAGGTCGCGTTTGGAGGCCGTGTCAGCATGCATTGTGAGTGCAATGGAGTGCAACACTTGGCTTTCTTTATCTTTTCAAGTCTCATGCAGCCTTTGTTTGAACAAAATCACATTTCGACTTTAATTCGCACTATATTAACCAAAAAATTCCCTGTATTGGCCACTTATAACAAAATTAAAGATTAAGGACAATATATACAATATTAACATACATAAATACACAAACTAAGTGCAAATGCACTCAAAATGAGTACAAATGAGTGCAATTTATGCACTCATCAAGAGCCATTGTGTGTGTGTGTGTGTGTGTGTGTGTGTGTGTAGGGGGTTATAGGAAGAAAAACAGGGGGTGCGAGTAGAAATTTCTTTTAAATTGGATCTAAAATTAGCCCTCTTTTAAGAGGATCATTTTCTTAGAAAAGTTGTCAGGCTTATTCATGTACATAATTCAGAAAAATATAAGGCAAAAAATATTTTTAGATCTATGTATTTTTATATTTTATTTCCATACCTTTCTATATGATTTTTTTTTTTATTTTAGTGGGTATTTATACTTCTAGAAGATACTTTATCATATCCCTGTAAATTTTTTATTTTATTTTGAAAGGTCCTCTACAATATTTATATTTTAATAGGCCTTTTATTTTTATATTTAATATCATCAAGTCCTTGCTTCACTAAAAAAAGTTCAATATTTAACGGGTTTAAAATTTTGTTAATTTTTTTTGTGATTTAACCTAATCAAATTTTACAAATTACTAATAAAACTTTGATCAATAATTAAAAATAAAAATATAAAGTGGTCACATGAAAAAGAAATATAACTAGCCGTTATGTTCTTGAAATTAATTAAAGGCTATAGTATTTTTTTTTGTCTATTATATGAAATTAAACTTGATTAGTGATAATTAGTTAATGATCACATGAAAAAGAAATATAACTAGCCGTTACATTCTCAGTTGAATATATAAAAAGAATATTAAATAACTTATAAAAAATGAATTGACAATGGTGGGCCAAGAGACAATAATCCTACGTCAATTCCTCTTTCGATGGGAATTAATGCATAAATAAAAATAAAAATTATATAATAACTTAAGTAATAATTATTTAAATAATGGATATTAATGACTCTGTTACTTTTATTAAATTATTAAAAACTTAATGATATCAAATATACAAAATAAAAAGACTACTAAAAGACAAAAGATTGTAAACAAGAATTTATCGAAACAAGATATTAAAGTATAATGACCTAATAAAATATATTATCAAAATAGAAGGACCTAGTAAAACATAAATATTGTACAAAACTTATCGAAGCAAACCACAAAATACAGGAACCTAATTATGCTTTTTGCCAAAATATAATAAATCTTACTCCTATTATTTTTGTATGTTTTTACTTTTACAGTAAAACATTAGGAATACACGTTTTTCTTTGAAAGTAATTATTTTGAACTTAGATATATTTTTAGTCCCCAAGGGCTAACCAAGCGGAATGGAAAGTGCTGCATGAGAAGGAGAAGTCTCGAACTTTAGATCTACCATTTATATTTTTAAATTAAAAAAAAAACTTAGATATATTTTTGGTAGTTCACTAATAAATTGATAGTTATACCTTTTATAAGATGGATTAGGTTGACTATGATTAGCTTTAAAGTTATGGTTTTGTTTTGTTTTTTTTACGCTAAGTTTGACTTTGGGATTTTGGTAATTAAGGGAAAATTGAAAAAGAAAGGACATAACGTTTCATCATTTTTTTTGGTACAATTAATATTTTCCCATGTGATGCACTATTATTACATTTTATTTTTCAAACTACCATGTTAAATTGTAATAAAATTTTGTTGGTATATAAATTTGTAGGCGAAATCATTATTACGATTAATTTTATACACGTATTATACATGAATATTATTTGTTCTAAAATTAAAATATCCATAATATTTTACTATTGGGGATGGTGTCCCAAGTCTCCAGCATCAATCTCATCGTATCTTGCTCATCGATAACTAATGTTACATATTTATACTTATAAGATCGCAAATCTTTGCACGGTTGAATGAAAATGAAAGATTAGGACAACATGGAATGATTATATCAACTTTTGTCATATTCATAGATGAACTAGGTTTGAATTTTAATAATGTTTTGTATGAACATGATTTTGGGATTGTCCCCACATTTTATAGTGACATATTGTGTCGATGTTTCAATTAATATTAGTCCACTAATAGCTATATATAATATATATTGCTTGTTGGGTTGCTATCACCAATACCCTATCTTAATTTTCAAATCCTAAAAGAGAATATCGATCTCCTCATTTTGTTTTTTAAAAATACATAGAGGAAAAATAGTTATGGATGAATTTTCTTACACAAATTGACACTTACTAATTTTAGCACTTATAAAAGAAAATGAATACCCAAGAATACCTTAATAATTAGAACTTGAAACAGTTTAGACTAAGGTACGGTAGGACTTAGCCTGTTTTTTTAATTTGAACCTTTTATAAATATTTAAAAAACATTATATTTTAATTTATAAATAAGTAGGTATATTATTTTAAGAATCTAGTGAATAAATTAAATATGTATCTTTTTTTTCATTGTGTTGCAAAATGGGTTTTAGTTTATATATAGAACATGATTAATAATCTTAATTTATATATAAATACTATACACACGACAATCAATACAATAATGTATAGTAATTCACATCAATATAAATATAAAATCTATATGTTTTGAAATAAATTATACATCATCATGTATGATCCACGGTACACTATATATTGATTTCACTTAAATCTTATACACGAATTTAGTTATTGTTAGAATCATGATAATGTATCTAATTCATGAATACATTTTGTTTCTTTTTACACACAATTCCAAAAATATTTTTCACTTGTCAATTCTATTAGGTTATATGTGCATTTATTTTTGTTTGATTATGCCCCTTCTTTCTTGTTCTATTTTAACTTTATTTTTTTCTGGCTTGGAGTGAGAGAAAAGAAATAAAATGAAAGTGATTTACAATATTTTTAATTTAGGCTGTGTAGTTGGAGATTGAGACTTGAAAATGATATAAATAAAAGTTTATAATTTCATGAAATTGACATAATTAATGCTGCAAAACTGTTAAAAAAAAAGAAGTTATATTTTCTCAAAACCGAAATATCTTTTTTTTTTTAATTAAAAAAATGTCAAAAGAAAAAATCCAATTGGTTTGACTTGGAATAGTAGAAGAAAAACAGATTCATTTTCCGTCCAGGTCAAAATCCACGCACACTCTTTTTCTCTCTCTGGAGGGTTTCTCTCTCCAATAAGCATTTTATTTTATTCGAGTAAAAATACGGACAAATCGGACACTCACAAGCGCAGATCTGGTGCTTGATCATTTGCCCCACTCACATTTTTCATACTGAACACCCAAACACCATTTTTTTTTTGACCAAAGTGGAAAGTGGGATTTCAACTTGGCGAACTTTTGATCTTTTTGTTTAATCCACAAGAAAAAACAGCAGAAAAAGTATGGTGCAATAAAATCTGTTGCTAATAGTTTCTACTGTTATATTATTGTATTTGCCTTTTGTAGGTATGTTGTCTTGGCTAGTTTATTCTTGACTTCCCTGAATTGTGGTATTTCAATTATTGCTATTTTTCTGCTCCTCGATAAAGCTAGGGTTTTTCTTTTTTCCTTTTTTTGGTTCATTATAGTACAAGATTGTTTCTTTTTTCATTAATGCGATGTAGAATGTACATCTTAACTTTTTTTTCTAGGTGATTAACTACATCCCATTTGGTGTAATTTGAATTTTATTGGTTGCTGTTGAATCCTTCAGGTGCTGCAGTGAGTAAGATTGATCTGATTTGGAAGTTCAAATATTTCTGTATGCTTTAAAATCTTAGTTTTTTTGGACGGGTGGTGATATTCTGGTGGGTTTTGAATGTTGTGCAAGAGTGTAGTATGTGGTGAGAAATGAGGTTTTGGATTGTTGAGAAATGGGGTGTGTTTTTGGGAAAGAGATCCAGTCGACTAGGCCACCTAGTGTCGATCTTGTAGATGATAAGGAGGGAGATAGAGATTTGGCCGTGCCATCAGGGAGGAAAGAGAAAGTAGTGGTTGGTTCAGTAAGTAAATCCGAGGAGGCGGATGGTGGAGGAGGAGGAGGTGGTGAAGTTCAGAATGGTGGTGAAAAGAAAGATGAGGAGCGGAAGGATGAGAATGCACGGCGACCAAGAGGTGGAAGGAGGCGGTCGAGGCCGAACCCGAGGTTAAGCAATCCTCCTAAGCACATCCATGGCGAGCAAGTAGCTGCCGGGTGGCCATCTTGGCTCTCTGCTGTGGCGGGAGAGGCTATTAATGGATGGACACCTCGTCGTGCTGATTCATTTGAGAAGATTGACAAGGCAAGAATTTGTTGGTTTAGTTCCTTCTTTAACTAAGTTCTTTCATTACCTAATTCGTTTGTGTGGTTTGTTGTTCTTTCTGGTTGTATTTAGATTGGACAAGGTACTTATAGTAATGTGTATAAAGCTAGAGATGCGATAACAGGAAAGATTGTTGCATTGAAGAAGGTTAGATTTGATAACCTGGAACCTGAGAGCGTGAGGTTTATGGCTAGGGAGATATTGATTTTACGACGTTTGGATCATCCAAACGTTGTGAAGTTGCAAGGATTGGTGACATCAAGGATGTCATGTAGTTTGTACCTGGTATTTGATTATATGGAGCATGATTTGGCTGGCCTTGCATCGAGCCCTGGAATCAAGTTTACAGAGCCTCAGGTGGGCTTTTGTCATGCACTTTTCATATCTTTTTTCTCTTTGTTATTCATGCAATTCATAAAACTTTTCAGCTTCAGATTTTTATTTTATTTTTTCGCTAATTGCATAATCTGACTGGTATGATAGGTCAAATGCTACATGCATCAGTTATTATCTGGCCTTGAACACTGCCACAACCGCCATGTGTTGCACCGTGATATCAAGGGGTCAAATCTTCTTATTGATGACGGAGGGGTCCTTAAGATTGCTGATTTTGGATTGGCCTCTACCTTTGACCCTAATAACAAGCATCCCATGACTAGTCGTGTAGTTACTCTTTGGTATAGGCCGCCTGAGCTGCTTTTTGGTGCTACTGAGTATGGTGTAGGTGTGGATTTGTGGAGTGCCGGTTGCATTTTGGCTGAGCTTTTTGCTGGGAAGCCCATCATGACTGGAAGAACAGAGGTATATTTCCACTTGTTAACCTTAGACTCTTCATGGCCATCTCATATCTTGATGCCTCTGTCAATGAAAATGATGATCTTGCATTTCAAATCTGCTTCAGAACTTTGTGAAAGCGGGTGCTTCTGATACAATGTCCATTATGATTAGCATCTGGGTATTCTTTTCTTGGTCTTTTTTGTTCCCACATTGACCGTTTGGAAGTATTATGTGGGGGCTGTAGAGTGAGATCAGTTAAACAGCCTGTTATTTAGTTCTTTGATCACATAACTACATTTTCGTGCAATAGCTTAATCTCACATGTAAACTTTAGCAGCTGGTTTCTTAAGCTTTTGCGAGGCTTCCTTATGTTTGAGATGAAATTCTTGAAGTAGCATAAGCAAATTTGTTTAGCATCTGGTTTATAGCCCAAACTGAATGCTGTAGATGGTGCTTAGGTGGAACAGCTGCACAGGATTTTCAAGCTTTGTGGCTCTCCATCGGAAGAGTATTGGAAAAAGGCGAAGCTTCCCCATGCGACCATATTCAAACCCCAACAATCATATAAAAGATGCATAAAGGAGACGTTTAAAGATTTTCCGCCATCAGCATTGTCTCTAATCGACACCCTACTAGCAATTGATCCAAGTGAGCGTCAAACTGCTACAGCAGCACTAGAGAGCGAAGTATGCCTTCTTTCGTCCACTCTCAACCTTCGTTTAGAGAAGCCTGTACACTTTACATAATTTTTGGGCATAATTTGGGACCACACACAATTGCCTCCTTCAATGCTCTTTTTAGCGTCTTAGACATTAATACTGCATGCTTCGCTTTATTTTGTTTAATACCTTTGAAGTTATATGCTGAATGTTATTAATTATCACTTTTTCCCCATTACAGTGTTTCACAACTCAGCCTCATGCATGTGATCCTTCCAGCCTTCCTAAGTATCCACCAAGTAAGGAGATGGATGCTAAGCGTCGTGATGAAGAAGCTCGAAGGTTTGAGAAATAATTATTTTAACTATACAATATCACATATAGGCATGTGCGTGTTGACTAATATTATGTGGTTGCAGGTTAAGTGCTGCTGGTAAAACCCAAAATGATGCTGGCAAGAAGGCTCGTCCACGTGAACGAGGAATCCGGGCGATGCCTGCTCCTGAAGCCAATGCTGAGCTACAAGCCAATATTGATGTATGTCTTTCGATATCCTTAAGTCAGTATATTCTTACCTATTGACATTTCATGTTTGTCACCTTCATATAATACTACAAATCTCACCTCGACATATTTGGAGATGCTGCTATATTTTCTACAATAATACCCGTGATTCCGTGAGACTTTCCTGTATCAGATGCATTAGTATTTTCACCATGAACGTTGATTAGTCTCTTCATCTATTTGTTTGTTAGATCAATTTTTTTAGATGGGGTTCTCTCTCTGTACATGATAATTCTATGATTCTATCAACTCTCATATTTTTTCGAATTTTAATGAATCACTAGAGTAGTCCCTGTGCAACACACACAGATAGGTTTCACCATGTAAGTTGCCTCGTTTGATTCTCTTCAAGAAAGATGGCAGATACAGAGAGAGCTCCATTCTCAAGGACCAGATTGCATTCTTCTTTCATGTTTGACAACTTAATGTTGTATTCATCTGTCGATGCTATGCTAACCAACTTTCTGTTGCCCCTAACAAAGCAGAGACGACGACTGATCGGTCATGCAAATGCAAAGAGCAAAAGTGAAAAGTTTCCTCCTCCCCACCAGGACGGAGGAATTGGTTTCCCTCTGGGATTGTCTCATCACATCGATCCATCCTTTGATCCTCCTGATGTACCATTCACTTCCATGAACTTCTCATACGGCAAAGACTCCTCCATCCAAACCTGGTCTGGCCCGTTGATCAATCCCTCTGCTTTTGGAGCTCTGCGAAGAAAATCAAAGCCTTCAAAGAAGGATCATCGTAAAGATAAGAGTTCTGTCCGAAATAATGAGAAAGACGACGTGTAACATAGCATTGTTGTATACTTGCTGCCGGATTCAACACACAGAGGTGCAGACGCTACAAGTTTGTGTGTTGCGTCTGAGCCGGGAAACATCAAACTGGTTCGAGAGGTAAAGAAATCTTCTATTCCGCAATCTGTGTTTCGACTATTTTTGGAATGATCATAATATTCTTCTGTATGTTATATCTCACATTTTTTGCCCCGCCCTTTGAATGACGAGGTGCAATATCATTATTCATTAGTGAAGCCTTACATTTGAAAGTAACGCGGAATCATGCAGGGCGTTGGTGGAGTAGGTGATCTCATTATTGAATTGTTACGAGTTCAAATCCCACCAATGCCTTCTTGGGCGAGCTATTTAAAGCGCACTCATAAGTAATGGTTGTTGGTAGTTAGAATAGGAAAAGGCCAATTTAAAAGTGCTGCATCTGCATTTACTAGTGCTAGAATTTGATGACCAAATATTGCTATTTTGGAAATTTTTCTTCATAATGTTGTTTTTCTATAGCTATTATTTTATTTTAAGCGATGGGGATGCTGAAAAAAAAATCAACGAAATAACTTTATATTATCTAAAGCTATTTTGATAATGAAACCCCACCCTCTTCGTTCACATAACCTTCCAACATGTGCAACAATTTACCTTGACATCGACTTACATTTGATTATTGAATCTTATGTCCACTGTGAAGAATCGGTTCCTCTTACCTTAATTCTAAATTTCATTTTCTTTAAACAATTTTTCTCTAATTTTAGTTATACTATACATTTATAGGAAAGGCTTATCATTTTTACCATAAAAAATAACACAACCAAAAGTTCATTTCATGAATCCTAAATTGATGTCAATAATGTGTATTTTTTTTATATATATCTTTATCTTTTGCAATTATTTATTATCTGTTAATTTTTATTCTTAATTAACTGAATTGTTTTAAATTTATAATCAAACTTTATGATGGATAATTTAAATGATGCGAGTTTTCTTTAACTTTTCTTGAAAAAATACGTAATGTATTATTGAATTCAACTAAAAGGTAAATATAATAAAATTATATAAATATATCATTATTATATATGTATTGATAAAAAAAAAAGATTCAAACTATATCGGAAGTAAATTGCACTTTGATGCTTGCATTTTGGGTTTTTTGTTTTAAAAAATAACACATTTTTCCAAAATTAACAAATAATGCCCACTTTTTCAAAAAAATTATAAAGCTAATATTTGATCAATTTTCCAACTCGAAGATTTTACATAAGTGATTGTATTTTAAGATTTCTATTTTCCAGTTGCGTAAAAAAAGTCATACAATCAAGAAATTTTAAAATACAACCAACTACTCCCTCCATCTCATTTTGATAGGTTTATTTGTGTTTTGTGGTGTCTCGATATATATACACATTTCTATATATATTTAACTAATTTACTAATATGTATATATCCACATTTAATATATTTACATTACTCATTAATTCATCATTAAAATAAATAAATAGGGGATATTAGAAAGTTGGCAAAAACTTGCATGTATAATGATGCAAGTAACACTATATGAGACAGGTCAGTCAAACCCACTTTTGACCCAGTCAACGCGGGTCAACCCGTGCTTTGACTCGGTCAACGCGGGTCAACCCATAAAAAAAACTGTCCAAAGTGAGTAACAACCTTCCTATTAAAAAGTATCACAAAACATTCGAAAAGTATCATCTGTATCATTAAAAAGTTAGGGGTCTGCTAGTTATTTTATACTAATTTATTTAGTTCAAATTCTGATTTTTTTTTTCAGTTTTTATATTGTATGTGTTGAGATTAATCTAAAACAATCATCATTCCAATAATTTGCAAAGGAAAGCAAAACACGAGTTCGGTAAAATAAAAAGTACCATGTAGTAAGCAAAAAAGTATCAAGTTCGATATAGACAGGTATCAACCTGAGATTAATACTATCATCATTCCAACTACAATAAAAAGTATCATGTGCTAAGAAAAGAAGTATCAAGTATGATAAAAATAGGTATAAAAAAAATTAAAACATCGTAAAAAAAAGGACGGACGCGTGGGCCTCACGCGCGCGCGTGGGCCCATGCGCCCGCCTAAAATAGACGGAAATAACCGCTGCTGCACGCAAGTCCTATTGATTAATGACAAAATATTAGCACGTCACATCACACATTGGAATAAATAATCACTAGTTTTAACTATTTCCATTTTTACCCAATGAAATAAACGTAACCAAATCATACACAGACGTATAACTGTATAAGTAGGGAAAGACAATAATGGCAGTAGTTATTATGTGAGAACCAGACATTAATCACAACCCTCCATTCTGCAATTATGGATGATGGAGATTAAATTAGTGAAATTTAAAAATTTGATAATATTTATTGATAGGTAAAAACTTGCATGCATCATGATGTAAATAACACTATATGAGACGGGTCGGTCAAATCCGCGCTTTGACCGAGTCAACCCATAAAAAAAATCTGTCCAAAGTAGGTACCGACAGTCCTATTAAAAGGTATCACAAAACATTCAAAAAGTATCATCTGTATCATTAAAAAGTAAGGGGTCTGCTAGTTATTTTATACTAGTTTATTTTGTTCAAATTGTGATTATTTCCATTCAAATTAATGTTTAGAGCTTAGTAGTTTAGGGATTTTTTAGGGTTCATGGTTTTTTAAAGGGTTCATGTTTTTTAGGGGTTTTTATTAGGGTTCATGGTTTTTTAGGGGGGGTTTTTTAGTTTTTTTAGGGGGTTTTTTTAGGGTATATTTTGTGTTTTTTAGAGTTTTTTGGGGGCTATTTTTAGAGGTTTATTTTATGTTTTTTAGGATTTTTTGGGGGGTGTTTTTAGTGGTTTATTTTGTGTTTTTTAGGGTTTTTTAGGGGGTGTTTTTAGGGATTTATTTTGTGTTTTTTAGGGTTTTTGGGGTGTTTTTAGGAGTTTATTTTGTATTTTTTAGGGTTTATTAATTCTATTTGTTGAGTGCTGTATGACATTGACATTCAATGTTGCACTTGATGTCAGACAGACTCCGTGGGACATTGTCTGTGACATAGTCGTAACTAATCTTATCATTTCCTAGTTTTATTTATTATTTTAATTAATAAATTAGTTTTATATATCTTGGAATATATGTGCATATCCACGAAATAAATATTTCAAATAAATGGATATATACATATTAGATATATTATTTAAAATAGAGTTTGACGAAGTCAAAACTCTATCTCATATTTTTTAGGTTTAGCGGTTTTCTCTATTTAATACTTTTTTCTTTTTCAGAAATTACATTTGCTGGAAATTCAGAAAAATAGGATGAACGTGGGTGAAGTTTTCAACCACGCCTTGGAGGCGGTTTCTCCTAAACACGTTGAAGTCATGGCGAAGAGCGGTTATCGTCAACCCATGTTCAAGAAAGAGAAGATGTGAGCCTTGTAGGATTCAAGTGAAGAAACATATAAGGGATATGTTTGACACTTGAAGAATTATTCAAGTACAAACCATATTTCCGCTGTGTGAGAAGATTGAAGAGCTTGAGTCACAAACTTAGCATATATTTCGTTCTTCGTTCCTTCTTCTTTCTTAATGTTTATTGTTTTACAATCAATTCACGAGAGTAGGTTGTACAAGTTAGGATAGATAGCAAGGTTGTGAAATCATTGTTGGTTTGTCTACAAATTAACGGTAGGTTAATTTGTAATTTTTGAATTCGTTTTGGTTGTAAACTAGAATAGGATTCGTTTATTTTATTTGATGTGTCGAGAGCCTCAGCGTCTGACATCATCAACTTAATAGTTGTTTTTACTTATGGAAGCTTAATTTCGCCCTGTGGCAATCACATTCATGTTGTGTGTGATTTAAAATTATTTCATGTGTTATTGTGTTTTTATTTCCAGCATATATGTGTTAAAATAGTTGTGTTAACTATCTTTGACATTGAGTTTGACAATACGATTCTGTGTCTAATTTCAGTGTTTTTGGCAACGAATTCTTACAAGTGGCATCAAGAGCCGGTACTTAACGCACTAAGTATTCGATCCTTAGATTGCTGAACCACTGAAAATGGATATTCAGATTAACTAGTGCCGTTCTCCGGCATTGGATAGTAATGGCAATAATTATGCTATGTGGAAATCGCGTATGAAAATGTATATCAAGTCCATTGATGAGAGGGCTTGGTTGGCCGTGATTAAAGAGTGGTCTCCTCCAAGGATGGAGGGACCTAATGGAGTGTTCATTCTTACTCCAGAGACCCAATGGACTAATGATGATCGAATTATCTCCAACTTCAATTCGAGGGCACTCAATGCTATTTTTGTTTCGGTAGATGTTCCGCACTTCAAAATGGTGTGAAATTGCACCACGGCGTATCAAGCATGGAACATACTACAGGAACATTGTGAAGGGTCGACCAGTGTACGACAAACAAAGCTCAGGCTACTCACTTCCAAGTTCGAAACTCTGCAAATGTTAGAAGATGAAACTATTTCAATGTACACTGAATGACTATGTGAAGTGTCAAATGAGTCTACAGCTCTCGGATGTCCGGTCTCGAACTAGAACATGGTAAGCAAACTTCTTCGCACGCTTCTGGAGAGATTGAACATAAAAATCTCAGCTATTGAAGAAGCTCACAATGTATTAAACATGAGTTTGAGTGAGGTAGTGAGCATTCTACTCACGTTTGAGATGAATCTTGAAAATCAAAAATCAAACATCTCCTCCAAAGGAATTGCACTTCAGTCAGTGACATCAAGTTCAGATGTTCAACTTGATGTTGAGAACATTCAGGAGATTAATGAAGATGAGCCCTTGAGTGTTGCACTACTAACCAAGAAGTTCAATACCCTTGTTCCATCTATGAAGAAAGGTTCGCCTATCTTCAAACCACGATGACTTTTTGATTCTCCCTCTTCGACATCGTCTGGGTCGACAAAATCATCAAAGTCTCCAAATGATACAGTAAAGGACATTGACTCAATTCAATGTAGAGGATGTTCTGGCTTTAGACACTATGCCAATGAGTGTCCTACTGTTCATAGGAAGCAGATGAGAAATTATAGTGCTGCCGTGTTAGGTGACGAATCAGGTGATGAACAAGCTGAAAAACAAACTGTGTTGTTTTTGAAAGTCGATGATGACTTAGATGGAATGATTGACGCTTTAACCGACATGGATGATGGTGATTTCGACTATGATGATAGTCTTGATCATGTGACCTCAGTTGTTCCAAGTAATGTTAGAGAATGTTACACAAGAAATCTCTGACATTCCTCCAAACACCACTAACTGGTATGAAATGACCTTGCTGGATGAATTTTGTAACACTGCTGAAGTGTCTCAGGTGGAAGTAGACCAGTCCGATGTTAGCCACCAAGAAGCTCTATAACAATTACACAAGGTTGTAGATGAAGTGTGTGTCCAATAGGCTGAACAATCAAAGGAATTTGGGATTCTCATAGAAGAAAACCAAACTCTAAAGCGAAGGGTACTGGACCTTTAAATTCGACTCACTAGAGGTGACCTTGAGCTGAATAAGTTGAGAAAGGAAGTAGAAGTTGCTTCAAAAACTTTTCAACAACTCAATCAAGGAACATACACTCTAAACGAGGTTCTAACTTTGGGTTAAACCACTAAAGCAGGTTTGGGATATACTTCAAGTTCGTCAATGTCTATCTCTAATCCTATCAAGTTTGTCAAAGGAGAAAGCTCTAAGAATGTTCCAGTCAATGTTGACAAAAATGTCAAACCTCATGTCAATAACAAGCCCAAGGAGAAGAAATATGTTTGTCATTATTGTCAAGAGCCTGGACACATCAAACCGTACTACTTCAAATATGATGATGATATAGCAACGGGAAATATTGTTGTGGAAAATACTTCAAAAAATCCAAAGAAGAAGAAAAGTGCAAAGAAGGCAAAGATTTCATGCAATGTTGTCTACACCTCACTGAAAGCTAACATTGCTGGTACATGGTACTTTAACAGTGGGTACTCACGGCATATGACAGGCAATTCAAAGTTTCTTGATGACTATTCCTCAACAAGCAAAGGCAAAGTGAGCTATGGTGGAGGAGCACAAGGTAACATAGTGGGAAAGGGAACCTTGAATGTCAAGAACTTTCCTAAGTTACACAATGTGCTTCATGTCAAAGGCTTAACAACAAATCTGATTAGCATAAGTCAGCTGTGTGATGACGGTATGCTTGTCAGATTTAACAAAATACATGCGAAGTTTTTGACAACGAGAATAAGTGCACTATGTTCAGAAGTCGAGCAATGGATAACTGCTACCATACGGACAAGAACGAGAAATGCAATGTTTCAGTCAATGTTGACACTTAACTCGTACATCAAAAACTTGGTCATCTCAGCTTTCAAAGTTTGAAGAAATTAATTGAAGCTGATGTTGTTCGAGATATTCCTCCACTGAAGATCAATCTCGATGTTGTTTGCAGTGCATGTCAGAAAGGCAAACAGGTGAGATCTCCTCACAAAAGTTCCTCAGCTTGTCAAACAACAAAGTGCTTCGATCTGATTCACACGGACATCATGGGTCCAGTTGACACCAAAAGCATGAGTGGAAAAAGGTTTATTCTGGTCATAGTGGATGATTTTTCGAGATTCACATGGGTTGAATTTCTACAAGAAAAATCTGAAGCATTCAGAATGTTCAAGAAGTTCTGCAGGATGGTGTCACGACAGTATGAGTCCAACATCAAGTGCATTAGAACAGATCATGGACTCAAATTTGAAAATTCGATGTTTGAAGAGTTTTGTGAAAAAAGAGGCATCATTCATGAGTTTTCTGCTCCAAAGACACCTCAACAAAACGGAGTGGTTGAAAGGAAAAATCAAACATTGCAGGAGATGTCAAGAGCAATGTTACAGGCTCAACGGCTGTCTAAGAAGATTTGGGCCGAAGCAGTAAACACTACGTGTCACATTGGGAATATAGTGATACTTCGCCCCGGCAGAACAAACACATCGTATGAACTTCTGAAGGGCAAGAAGCCCAATTTGAAGTATTTTTATGTCTTTGGATGTGTATGTTACATCCTGAATGACAGAGATCATTTGGGAAAATTTGATTCCAAAGTGATAAAGAGATTTTCTTGGGATATGCATCTGACAGTCGGGCATACCGTGTGTTGAATCTCAGGACAAAAATAGTCCAAGAATCAATTAACATTGTTTTTGATGATCACATAGGTATCACTTCAAAATCTAAAGAGGATGAGGTGATTGATCTTATTGACACAAGTGAAATGTCAAGTGATCAGACCAGAAGTGATGTTGAGAACAAGACATTCACTGAGAATGTCAAAGTGAATGTTCCACAGAATGATGAAGTTCTAGCCAAAACACCATCATCAACATGCACTTCAGACAGTGAAGATGACCAATTGGTAAATGCCGAAGATGAACCAAGAAGGGATCCTCCAAGTTGAATTCGGAAGAATCATCCATATTCACAAATCATTGGTGATCAATCCGATGGAGTTCAGACCAGAAGTAAGAACTCAGAGGAATACAAAGAAATGTTGAAACTGGTATGCATGTCCTCTTTAAATGTGTGTATATCAAACACTTATTTTCTATCTAACATTGAACCAAAAAACATTAAGGAATCCCTTAATGATAATTTTTGGATTAATGCTATGCATGAGGAACTAACCAGTTCGTAAGAAACAATGTATGAGAATTAGTTCCACGCCCCAAAAATAAAAATATAATTGGGACAAAATGGATTTTCAAAAATAAAACAGATGAGGCTGGCAATGTTGTCAGAAACAAAGCTCATCTAGTGGCTCAAGGTTATACCCAAGTTGAAGGGGTAGACTTTGATGAAACATTTGCTCCTGTTGCAAGGATTGAATACATTCATCTTTTATGTGCAATTGCATGTTATGTGGATTTTACTTTATATCAAATGGATGTTAAAAGTGCTTTCTTGAATGGTTATCTCAATGAAGAAGCATATGTCGAACAACCTAAGGGGTTCGAATGCCATGAGAAACCTTTGCACGCATTTAAGCTCAAAAAGGCATTGTATGGTCTCAAACATGCCCCTAGAGCATGGTATGCTAGACTGACCGATTTCTTGCTACAATTTGGTTTTGCAAGAGGTCAAGTTGATAGAACCTTGTTTATCAAGAAAAAATCAAAAACATATTACTGTTGCTCAAATCTATATTGATGACATTATTTTTGGTTCGACTTGTACTAATTTGCTCAAAGATTTTGTAGACTCAATGTGCAACATATTCGAAATGAGCATGGTTTGAGAGCTCAACTATTTCCTTGGTCTACAAATCAAGCAAGATAAAGATAGGATCTTCATTTCTCAAAGCAAATATGCTAAAGGATTGGTCAAACGCTTTGGATTAGAAAATGCTAAACCTATGAAGACACCTATGGGATCTTCTGAAAAGTTGAACAGAGATAATGTTGGTAGCAATGTTGATTCTACCATGTATAGAGGAATGATAGGAAGTTTATTGTACTTAACAGCTAGTCGTCCAGACATTATGTTTAGTATTGGTGTTTGTGCGAGATATCAATCTCAGCCTAAAGAATCTCATCTTAAAGCTATTAAAAGAATCATTCGCTATGTCTCTGGCATAATTGAGTTTGGTATTAAATATTGCAAGAGTTAGGCTTTAGTGATTCCGATTGGGCAGATGATGTCAATGATCGAAAGAGCACTAGGGGAGGATGTTTCTATTTTGGTAATACTGCGTTGTTTTACACCAAAAATAAATTTCCTGACAGCAGTCGGTATGCCCTTACTGCACAGTACAGCGATGAGCGAGATCATCTCCCAAAGGACCGGCGAGAATTACCCTAAACTTTCAATCTGCAGAAAACCAACTTTCCAAGGAGTTTTGTGATTTTAAAATAAACTGAACGAAAATAAAAAATAAATAGAGAAAACGGGTTTAACAGATTATAAAAAAAAAGCGTTTTGGTTTCCAATTAACTCCACCCTAGCTTAACTAAACCGATCCTTGATGCAAAGATAATTTCAATCAACACATGCAAATCAGTTATAGCTACCGAAGACACTTACTGACGTAGCCTAATTTCTCCATAGTTTCTCGATAATCAGGAAGACACTTCACCAATTATTTTCCTAATCGACTGACAATCGTAAGAGACACTCTATAGATTTAATGAGCCGACAACATTGAGCACTAGAGAAACCCGATTCAAAACCAACAGACTCTGACACAGGACCGTTGAATTAAGACTGTTATTTCCCTACTTCTAAAGAACCGTTTTACCACTAATTAAACTTAAGCCACAATTACGGATGACCGGTTTAATTGGCTACTAATTAATTCTGATTTATTAAATATTCACGACTACCTAGCAATATCGAAACAATTAACGACTTGAAATACCGAAAATAACAGATGCATGCAAATAATTAAAATAGAAAAGCAATTAGATTTCACAGTTTAGCTAGGCCAGGGCTTCGTTAATTGTCACTGGAATAAAAGCGAGTCTAGCTTGAATTCATAATTAAATCAGAACTTCAATAATTGTCTGAGGAAAAATAGCAACGAAAAGGAATGAAATAGAAGAATAAAAATATGCTGCTGCGTTTCTCTCCGCTGCGTAAATCTGGAATGGAATAATGATTCTAATATCTCTCTATAACCTTACATATAATTGTTTACTTAAGGAAATAGAGTCCTAAACCTAATCTAACTAGGAAAGAGATAAAAATAGAGTCCAAAAGCTGTAAAATAACATCCAATTCGCGTCCAGGCCCAAAGGCTCAATAAATCCGCACACTCCAGCCCAAAATCCGCACGCATAGGCCTAGAATCTATCATCTCGGTACCCCTTCCAGGCAGTATACCCATACGGCATGGCTTCCAGACTTGCTAGATTTCCTTCAATCATCTTGACTGCATAAATCTCCACAAAACTCAGCCAATTCCTTCACATTTATGTTAATTACTTGCAATCACTAACAAAACACACTTTCTTCCACAAAGGCATAATTACAAGGCCATTAACATTGAGAATTCACACCAAATAGCCCAAAATAAGTAGGTAAAAATAGCCCGATCAGGTAACAACATGGTTTCTTGGTCGAGTAAGAAATAAAATTGTATCTCACTCTCCACCGCCGAATCAGAGTATGTTGCTGCCGCTAGTTGTTGCTCTCAATTGTTGTGGTTAAATCAAATGGTGCTTGACTATGGCTTGGATAGTCCTTCGTTGACATTGTTATGTGACAATGTCAGTGCAATTGAAATCTCGAAGAACCCAGTCCAACATTCTCACACCAAACACATTGACATCAGACATCACTTTATCCGAGATCTTGTGGAACGAGATATCATCAAATTGGAATATATTTCTACAGAGAATCAAATTGTCGATATCTTTACTAAGCCTTTGGATTTTGAGAGATTTTCTTCTCTAAGGAAATCTCTTGGAATGTGTATTTTTTAGTCAATGTTTGACACCCTGATGTTAAAGTGAATGTTATGGTGGTCTTTAACATCAGGACACACACTTTCATTCTGATTAAACAAAACTATGAAACGATGCTATGATTTTTTATTGTGAATTAATTCATGATAATTCATTCAATCATGACTTGTCCCCATTTTTTATTTGTCTCCGAATGTGTATTTTTTTGTTATTATTATTTGTTTAAGTTCTAATAATAAATAATTAAATTGTGTTTGATAAGCGGATATGCTTATCTACATATCTTATGATATGATAAGAGAGATAGTGAGATATATCACTTTCATTATTTAAAAGAAGAACTTTTTTCTTTCTCTCTCATCAGATTCTCTCTCTCTCTCTCTCTAGCGGTTCATCTTTCCCATTTCTTCAAAAAAAAAATCTGCTTTATCACCTTCATCAATGGCGGATCAAAATCCATATCACGCCATGATGATGATGCTGAAACAAATGATGGAGATATCTCAAGGCTCTCCATCATCTACCTCAACACCAACACCAATAGTAAACCCATCTCCTAAATCAACATCCACTCCAATCGCTATGGCTACCGCCACTCCTGAAAATCCACCGTTGCCTATTCTTAATCCGCCGTCACCTCTGGCAAAATCTACTGCCGAGACTTCTATTCTAGATCTAGAAGTTCCCCCCTCACACCGAAGTCCTAAACCCTATGCCTCTCCAAATGCATGTGCTTGGAGATCCTTCAAATCCAATTGATCTAGACTTATCTTCTCATCTAAACTCTCTCTCAAAGACGGTGAAGTCCACTTCTCTGATTAGGAAGTTGAAATGACTCCATAGTGATGTTAATGAAAATCCAGAAGTTACCACCTCCAAGAAAGCACGAAAGGAAAGGTCTAAAGCCTCCTCGCGGTCTCTACAAGATGAATCTGCCTCTTCTGGAGAACAATCTCCCTCTCCTCCTGCTGGTGATGTCACAAAAGATGTCACTCCCACTGCTGCTCCACTGGACGAGGACTGTGACACCAACACTGACTCCCATCTGGATGTTTCCCAAGCCTTCAGTAAGATTTTCTATTATGAAGAAGCTAAGAAATCACATGCCCTTTTTGTTAATAGGACTCTTAAAATTGAGAAAATGATAGATGTTCTTAGCTTTAAGAAATATGGGATGGATACGTTTCTTAAAGAAAGAGGTCTATAGAAATCGGTTACGTCTTTGATGTCATATGATCCTGATGTTATTCATGAATTTTATGCTAACATTATTCTGGGTATGGGAGATCCTGCAAAACTGTGTTTTGGAACTGTGTATGTTAGGGATAAGATTTATAAGTTTTCCCCTAATATTATTAACACATTCCTTGAATTGGGCAATGAGGACACAATCATGTCGTTGGACTTGATTGATGATGTGGTGAAGGTGATTACTGGAGGTCTTGTTCAATCCTGGATGAACAAGGTGGCTGCCTCCAAACTTACCTTCTTCTACACAGTGCTATTTAAGCTTACTGTGTGTAATTGGCTTCCCACATCAAATGCTTCTGTTCTCACAGTTGATCAGACAATCCTTCTGTACAAGATGGGGACACATCTGCCCTTCAACTATGGCTCTTATATTTTTGATGCAATTATGAAGGCAGCTTCTGAATCTAGTCCTTCCAATGTGCTTCATTTTCCATGTTTAATCTTTGCTATTCTCAAGAGTCAAGGGTTAAAGGAGAGCAAGAAGAAACTAGTGGTTAAGCTGCCCTCACTATCCATTCAAAAGCCCAAGGAGAATGATGATAGGATCATTAACCTCCCTTATCATCCAACCGCTACCAAACAGGAGGCTCAATTTGCCAATGTTACTCCTGCCCCCTCCCAGTCTACTGCATGTCCTGATGTTGAACCTGATGTTGCCTCCATGCCCTCTATCCCTATTGTGATGATGCCTTTGGAGACACTTCAACATCAAATTGACCAGCTGGATCGGTCGATTACTCATCACACTGCTATGCATGATGTCTTCATTACTCTCATTTCTACACAAAAAGAGGAAGTATCTGATGATGGAGATGAAGGTGATGCTGGAATGAGTCACGTAGCTAATGTCACAGTTAAAGGCAAGGGGAAGAAGACTGCAACAAAGTGGAAGAGGAAGATAATTTGAAACTGCATTTGTTACAGCTTCTGTTTTTACAAACACTGTTTTATTTTTCCAAACAATGTTTATTATGTTTTTTTTATGTGCTGGACACATTTAAGATGCTTGATGCATCTTTATTTTACTTTGATGTGTGTGCTGGACACACTTCTACTTTGATATGCTTTTAATGCATTTCTACGTTTGGGATGCAATTTATATTTGTGTTCGTGTTTTTATATGCTTGTCTTGTTGATGGTATTCGTAATATATCATTATGATTAGACATATTAAGCATAGGTATTTTGTGAGATATTGAATGATCAATATGTCATTGTTATTGTGTGTTGAACTGTCGGTTTAACATTGATTTTACAATAGGATAAATGTCTATTATATGATGATCAAATTAAGGGGGAGTAACCCTTAAGGGGGAGATTTTAAGGTCTCCATTTTCCGCTGCGACTCTAATTGTACAAAATATATTGAGTTGTATGTTTTGTAGAGAAAAGCTAAGATTAAGGGGGAGATTGTTGAGTGTTGTATGACATTGACATTCAATCTTGCACATGATGTCAGACAGACTCCGTGCGACATTGTCTGTGACATAGTCGTAACTAATCTTATCCTTTCCCAGTTTTATTTATTATTTTAATTAATAAATTAGTTTTATATATCTTAGAATATATGTGCATATCCATGAAATAAACATTTCAAATAAATGGATATATACATATTAGATATATTATTTAAAATAGAGTTTGACGAAGTCAAAACTCCATCTCCTATTTTTTAGGTTTAGCGGTTTTCTCTATTTAATCCTTTTTCTTTTTCAGAAATTATATTTGCTGGAAATTCAGAAAAATAGGATGAACGTGGGTGAAGTTTTCAACCACGCCTTGGAGGCGGTTTCTCCCAAACACGTTGAAGTCATGGTGAAGAGCGGTTATCGTCAACCCATGTTCAAGAAAGAGAAGACGTGAGCCTTGTAGGATTCATGTGAAGAAGCATATAAGGGATATGTTAGACACTTGAAGAATTATTCAAGCACAAACCATCTTTCCGCTGTGTGAGAAGATTGAAGAGCTTAAGTCACAAACTTAGCATAGATTTCATTCTTCGTTCCTTCTTCTTTCTTAATGTTTATTGTTGTACAATCAATTCACAAGAGTAGGTTGTACAAGTTAGGATAGATAGCAAGGTTGTGAAATCATTGCTGGTTTGTCTACAAATTAACGGTAGGTTAATTTGTAATTTTTGATTTCATTTTAGTTGTAAACTAGAATAGGATTTGTGTATTTTATTTGATGTGTCGAGAGCCTCAGCGTCTGACATCATTAAATTAATAGTTGTTTTGGCTTGTGGAAGCTTAATTTCACCCTGTGGCAATCACATACATGTTGTGTGTGATTTAAAATTATTCTGTGTGTTATTTTGTTTTTATTTCCAGCATATATGTGTTAAAATAGTTGTGTAACTATCTTTGACATTGAGTTTGACATTACGATTCTGTGTCTAATTTCAGTGTTTTTGGCAACGAATTCTTACACTATTTAATACTCATTTCAAACAAATTAAATCAATTTATTTTAAATTTAGGGTTCACTAATATTTTTTTAGGGTATATATTTTTTTGGAACAAATAAAATTGATAAAAAAAAGATAAAAAAAACGTACAAAACCCTGCCAGAAAAATGAAAAAAAAAAAGATAAAAAATCGGCCAAAAAAAAAACGAGCGCGTGGGCGCATGTGAAGCCACGCGCCCGCCTGAAATTGCCTGAAATAAGATCCGATGCATGCAAGTGCAGCTCTTATTGATATATTATGAATACACGAATATTGATATGTGTGTTGAAAATAATTTAATGTGGACTCACATATGTAAAATTAAATGTGCATAAGTTGTCTTAAGGTTGTCCAATTAAAGTGATCTAAATAAGATTTTAATTTGGACTAAAGGGGATATCATATGATCATGAAATTAAAATGTCTGGAACCAAATCCATAAGGAGATTTGAATTAAAATGTGTTGAAGTCAACCCATATGGAGATTTGCAATTTGTTGAGGGACCAAATTGCAAATCAAGAACACATACTCTTGAGGCTTGCTCCTTCATTAGCTCTCACTAAGGCAACTAAGGGAGCCACTCACTTGAAAAATCAAAACCATCTCTAGAACACAAGAATTTCCAAAGCATGGACTCAAGTATGCTTCAGCTTTCGTGTTAAGATCTTGATAATCCACATGAGAGATCTTGTGATAGAAGTTGGTTAACATCTTAAGGATCTTCTCCGAAATAAAATATAACAAGTGGTATCATAGCCTATCATGTTGGACTATCGAGTATTGATTTACATTCTGGATCTTTGGATTATGCTTTGGGATTTATTAATTTGGATCCGCTATGTTTTTTTTTTGAATTTTTGTGATTTATTTTCGGATTTATGCTTTTAGTGTTAAATCTGAAAAATTCAAAAAATATTGGAGGTTTTGAGACTGTGAGTTTCCAAGCGAAATTTCAGCCGATTATGGTGTTGAATCAGTCGATTAGTTTAGGAGAAATGTCGATCTCGCTGAGACGAGTATTTTGGTATGTGGATTGATGAGAATTGGAGGTTGAAGACAGAGATTTTCAAACATGCAGAACGAAGCTTGTTGCTGTTCGACGCATGCGACACCATCGCGTTTTCGGTCAGATTCCAGCCATTCAAGTCAAAATCTTGGGCAGTTGAATGTTGGGCTTTGTTTTTCTCGAAGAGACAAACATTTTGATGTATGGTACAACCCTCGATTCAGCTTGTAGCCAACAAATTTCGATAGCTAAGTTCAGAAATCACGTTGTTCACGCAACAGCAGTATGGACAACTTACAGACGTGATTTCCGCCACACCAGAGGTCTGATTTCGACGTGCGACATGCCATTGGAAAGTCCTCTGAGTTTAGAACACATTAGGCTTGGGATTTGCAGCATTTGGTGGCTAATTCAGGCAAGAACATAAATTGTCCTGTCTCCGTTTCAATAATTTGTAGCTTTGATTTTGGGATTTTTCAGCGATAAATTTATGACAACGAACAGTTGAAATTAATGGGCTCGAAGTGATCTTTCCTAATCACCGAACGACAATGACTTCAAAAGACGAAATGAAAACATGATTAAATGCACAATATGTCAAAAATTGGAATCAAACGGACAAGAAATTGATAGAGATGCGTGTATCGAAAGAAGATGACTGGCATTAGCAAATCAACGGGTTGCAGCAGTGACAAAGCCACACTGCTGCTGCTCGACGGCGCCCTTACCCTTCAGCCACTGGCCGATCGGCAACACCTTTCCCCACCGCCTCTCTTCCCTGTCATCGCCCCCTCACCTCTTGGCTTTCTCTCTCTAATCTTTCTCTCTCTATGATAAATTTTGAGGTGGGGAATGACATTTGTGTATTTTACACAACTTTTGGATATGAATTGATAATGTTTATAAGATGAAGTTGTGTATTTTATTAGCTTTTGTTCTTATATAGTTATCATTTGGAGTTTTTGATGTGTTAGATAGTTTTGTAGTAATAGTTGTGATTTCATTTCATATTTGAAGCAAAACAGGTAAAAACAGACAAGAGGAATTGAAGAGGTATTTAATTAGGCTCTTGGACTTAATTAAATATTGAAATAAAGCCTAATGGACTGGATTAAATAATCAAAACCTGAAAAAATCCGAAGAACAATGTAAAATACTCTTTGGGTCGATCCGACCCAGTGCAAATTGTAAAGGCTTGGGTCGACCTGACCAAAATTCACCTGGGTCGACCCTATGCAAAATTAGGGCTCTGGTTTGACCCAACCACGTCAGTCGACCCATGCGTGCGGGTCTGTGGGAATGTGATTTTTATCTCCAAACTCATGGTTTTTAACCTATATGTAAAAGCTCTCATTTTGATACATGAAGGAGGACGCCTCATACTACATTTTTACATTTAAAATACATCAAGAGAGAGAATAGAAAGATAGATATTTGCTGTCTACTCAAGAGAAGTTGACAAGGTTGCTAGAGACATAGTGCTACTGCAGAAGAGACAAGACTACTGAATTACTTCTTATTTTTCGGTTCTTTTGTCAATTCTGTCATGAACACTTTTACTCTAATTTTGGTTATTTATTTAATTATGTCTAGCTAATTCCATAGCTAGGCTTTAGGGACTAGATATTATGGATTTTATAATATGATTTAATTACTTTTTTTCCTACTATCTCTCGGGGTTTGGTTTCTATGCGCTTATTTATATCTTATATGGATGATTGATCACCATTTATGTATACTAGTCATTAATTTAAAGTACTGACCAAAGAAGAATTAGTGATGGAAAGATAGAAATAAGATTATGTGTGCTTGGAAGGACCGACCATGTGAACAAGTGCTAGATTGGGAGTAATGACATGTGTGGAGAACCGATCGCAGAGAAGTGCATGCTCATTATATCTATGTTATGGTATATGCCTTTAAAAGCAGCCTGATAACAAACTCGTGATCCCCACCATTGATAGATTAAAGACATAAGTCGGGTTGACAGAGTTAATGAATATTAATAATTGATATAATAATCTAGTTTCCATAAAGCCTAGGTTTCGTTTATTTGTTTAAGTTCGGTATTTTATTTCCTTACATTTATTTTATGCTATTTTATTTCAGTCCTTTTTGCCTGCTTAATTCATTCTAGATATTAATTAGGTGCTTGTGTTTAAGAACTAGGAAGTAGCAGTCTCTATGGGATACGATACTCTTGCTCACCTAAATATTACAATAACGATGTGCACTTGCGGTGTGATTATTTATTAATAAATAGCGTGTCATGAAATAATGAAAGGGGGATGGGGCATTTATAGGGAAAGTTTTGGGTATTCAGGTATAAAATATTGATAAAATGAATTCAGGACTCGATTAAAAGTTGATTTATTTGTCAAGATCCAAATGACCTCCGACACCAAATTTGAAAATATTAAGAGACTAGTTGGCTTATTTTCTATTGAACCGACCCGACTTGGGATGACGAGGAAGTCGCTCGGAGAAAAATGAAGAAAGATTCCCTTTTTAAAAATAGATTTACTATTCATTTTGGGTGCCAGATATCACTCTCGAGCGTTCGTTTGACCTCTGATTGGAAATCCGTGAACGTGAACGGATTCCTTAGATCATTTTCCATAAGATAGGCTTGACGAGGCAAGCCTCGGGTCAATGAGTAGGATTTTGTAAAATATTTAAAACACGTAAAAACTCAAAATTTACTATTCACGCTTTTACTTTATACCTTTTTCATCATTGGGAACTCGAATGACCGTTGATAAGAATTCTAAGAGTACCAACACGCTCTTTGGGTCGATATCTTTAAAATAAGACCAAAATCGGCTATATTCAAATAGAGATCAATTTTTTTAAAGACGATTTTCACGAAAATGACCCCTAAAGTTGTGACTTACATTTATTTTACCTTAATTATCATTAAACCTTTTTCCAAGCACTCCTAATCTTACTTAGGAATTTCTTAACCATGCTTAGAAAATTGGGGTATTATAGCACAGTTCCGACCTTCAATGCCTTCTCTCATGTACGTCTCCATGTGGTGTATTGCATACACTCCACTATATTCTGAGTCTCTCCAAACACGTTTTCTTGATACCCAAAGACTTTTCACTTTGACAAACATCCTGCAAGTATTTGCTAAATACTGATGCAAGTATTTTCACTTAGACCGCCATACTGCAAGTAATCACACATAATATGTTATATTAAAACCAAAATATCGATGCTTTTATTTTAAAATTTCAATGTTTATGTAGTAACGTTGCAATGTAAAATTAAATAATTATTCCATAACACATAAAAATGTAGCTAGCTTGAATATATATATATGTATTATGACATTGCACACCTCATGTGGAAGTATCTGTCTGCAAACGTTCTCAACAAAGTTCAAGAATATTGTAAGATAATGTTCACTATAATGTTCACGAACGTTATAATGAAGTTAATGTAAATTGCAGAAAGTAAAGCACACAATAGATTGGTAACCCTGTTTGATCAACTGATCTACGTCAGGAGGACTTGTCAAGTCCGTGAGAAACAATCCACTGCTCCAATGTAGCGTTTACTTGGGATCTTACATGCAGCTGACATCATGTCACTCAATACCCATTCTACCTGAACACTCTATTTCGATGGATTGAACTATGAGATCCTCTCACAACCTAGATTTATACCTATCAAGTTCCCACATGCATTCTCTCCCAAAAACCCTTTGACAGTGTATGAAAAGTATTTCAAAACACTCCGACTAGAACACTAAACTCTAGTCTAACAATGACAACCGAAACCTATGCGGCCTTAAACAATTTAGAGCTCTTGTGTAAATATATATTTTCAGTGCAATCAATCGTTCGGTGTGTGTTTCTAACAAGCTGTATCCCAAACTATTTATAGATTAACAACATAGCCTTAACAAGGAAATAGAAATCCTAATCCTAATCTGAAACTGATAAGGAAACTTTCCTTATAGAAAATAAACACTATGACTTTCCATGTTAGAACTTCTTCCATATATAGAAATCTGCCTTGACTTCAATCATGTGCTCTTCAAGCTGGATAAGGCATCTTCTAGAACAATCTTGAATCTCCTCTTGGTTGGTAACTTTGAACAGCTTCAACGATCTTGGGAGAACAATCTGGACAAAGGATGTTCATGCAAATGTTCACTAACGCTGCAATTGAACATTGTTGATCTCTGAACCTTCACATCAGATAACACAATAGAATGTCTTGTATCTTTACACACTGACTTCTGGCTATCACTCAAGCTAGCTGGTAGTACTTACTATGTTGAACAATCTCAATTGTGGCACGATGCACATCCATCTTCATCTTCAGCTCAATCCAAACTCCTTTCTTGAATTGTCTTCAGGAAGTTTAGATCACGTTCATGTACATATTTATGAACGTTATCTAGAATAACAAACAAGTACTTGGAAAAACCAAATACTTAGTAATGATTTTATGTCATGCAGATTAATAACAATCAATCACTACAGCAATTGCAATGTAGAGCATTTGATAAAAAGCTTAGTGCACAACATGGCACTAACAATCCTCCTTGACGATGGATCTTCGTTTAGTGCCAAGCACAACACTAACATAGTAGAGCAACTCCCATGCTAAACATTGATTTGATGCAGATTCTGCACCAAATAGGTGCAATTTGAGCACCAATTTTTTTGACAACTCCAATGTTCTACACCAAATATTACACCGAATAAGAATATTCTCTTAAATATTCCATTTTGTCTTATAGTTAAAATATGAATATGCTTAATGATTTAGTATTTTTTTAAAAATGATAATTATTCAAAATTAATAATTAATAATTATATATGTAAGAATTATTTACCGTAAACACTGAAAATAAACACAGAAACGTAATGTCAAACTCAATTTTAATGATAGTTGAATCACTACCTTTAACAAAAAATGCTGGAAATAAACAACACAATATAACACGAAGATAAATTTTAAATCACACACAACATACATGTGATTGCCACAGGGCGAAATTATGCTTCTATGAGCCAATACAAATGTTTAGTTGACGATGTCAGACGCTGAGCTCTTGACACATCAAACAAAGTACATGAATCATATTATAGTTTTCAACTAAATCGAATTCAAAGAAAAATACAAATCAACCTACCGTTAATTTGTATACAACCTAGCAATGATTTCACAGCCTTCTATCTATCCTAGATTGTACAACCTATTCTCATGAATTGGTTGAACAACTATTAGCATCAAAGAGAAAGAAGAAGGAAATAAGAAAGAAATCTATTTGCTAAGTTGTGACTCGAGCTATTTGATTTTCACAAACATCGGTAAGAAATCTTCTGCTCGAATAAATCTTATCAAGTGTAACTCTTGCTTCTTTAATAATCTCTTCATCACTTGAGTCGAACATGGTCCACGTTCATCTTCTAGATCGTGTGTGTGAGTTCCATAACCACCGTCCACTTCATGCCTTGGAGAAAACTGTTCCATATTGTGGCAAGAGAGAACAACGCACGACCTAAATCAATTCTTTTTCTTTTTCTCCTGAACGTTAAACTTTAAAAGAAGTGGTTAAAAAGAAGATAACTATAAACCTAAAAAATAGGAGATAGAGTTTGACTTAATCAAACTCTTTAAATATTAATATATCAAGCATATATATCCATTTATTTGAAATATAAATTTCGTGGATATATATGATTTAAGATATACAAAATAATTATAATTTATTAAAAATAATAAATTCTAAAATCTAGGAAAGAATAAGATCAGTCACGGCGAATGTCACAGACAATGTCGTAGGGAGTCTGTATGACATTAAGTTTAACATAGAACAACAATGTCAGACAGCACTCAACAATCTCCCCCTTAATCTTAGTCTTTTTGCACAAAAGATACAACTCAATGTATTTTGTACAATTAGAGTCGCAGCGGAAAATAGAGATCTAACAATCTCCCCCTTAAGGGTTACTCTCCCTTAAACTAATCATCATACAACAGGTAATATCCTCATTATAACATCAATGTTAAACAGAAGTTCAACGCAAACAGTCAAGGCACATTGAGTGATTAACAAATCATTCAACATCCCAAAAACCAACTATGCGTATCATGCCCAAAAACAAAGATATATAATAAATACCTAAACAAATAAACAAGGCACTCATATAAATCATGAACAAAAATTAATTTACATCCTATAAACGGAAATGCATATAAAAGCATGTTAAAATAAAGGTGTGTCCAGCACACACATCAAAAACAAAAATAAAGATGAATCGAGCATCTTTAATGTGTCCAGCATATTAAAAACATAATAAACATTGTTTGTAACAAAATGAAACACTGTTTATAAAATCAAAGCTTCACATTATCTTCCGCTTTTCCTTGGATACCATCTTCTTTACCTTGACATCAGCTTCAGTATCTTTGACATCCTTAGACTCCTCACACACATCTTTCATATTGACATCTACTCCCCCTTTTTGTGCGGAAAGGATATGAGTGAATGCATCACGCACTTGAGAGAGATGCTGGACAACAGTGGAAATGTGATCAAGCTGCACAAGAAGAGTCTCCATTGACATCATGATAATGGGAATGCGAGTAGAATCAGCAGCTATAGGATCAGGAGCTTTGGTGGACTGATGTGAGCCTGTTGCAACGTCAGAGGATGATTGTTTGAGTGCAGCAGCATCCGAGCCATAAGGTAGATCATGAATATGTCCATCACCTACCTTTGGTTTGACAATTGAGATTGTCGGTTGCTTAGCAACAAGCTTCTTTTTGCTCTCTTTCATGCCTTGATTTTTTAGAATGGCATGAATGAGACATGGAAAAGGCAAGTGATTTGAGGAGCTTGATTTTGTAGCTGCCTTAAGCACAGACTCAAACATAGCAGCACCAAGGTTAAAAGGAAGATGAGATCCAATCTTGTATAATAAGATTGCTTGATCCACCGTTAAGACAGAAGCATTTAAAGTTGGAAGCCAGTTGCAAATAGTGAGCTTAAATAAAACTGTGTAAAAGAAAGTTAACTTGGAAGATGAAACTTTGTTCATCCACTTAGGAATGAGACCACCAGTGATAACATTAACAACATCATCAATAAGATCAAGTGAAATCACGCTGTCCTCATTTTCCAATCCAAGAAAAGAATTTATCATAGAATGGTTAAATTCATAGATTTTATCCCTAAGATACACAGTATCATAGCTCAAATAGGTAGGATCTCCCATGTCAACCGAGATGTTTGAATAGAATTCAAACACCACAGTAGGATCAAAAGATAACAACTCAGTAACAGACTTCCACAACCCTCTTTGTTTCAAAAAGACATCCATCCTATATTTTTTAAAACTTAACACATCATTCTCTCAATCTTAAAAGCCCTCTGAGTAATTGATTTAAAGGATAGTTTTGCCTCTTCCGAGTAAAATTTTTTACTAAAAGCGAAAGTAACATCAAGAAGTGAACCTGATGGTTGAGTAGAAGATGCCTTGATGTCTTGGCTGGCTCCCACCTTGGCTGGAGGAACACTGGGGTAAACATCACCGGATTCAGGCTCAGCTTTAGAAGGAGATAGGGACTGTTCTTGATATGAGTCTGACTCATCCCTGAGAGAATGCGACACAGCCTTGCTGGATTGATGTTTGGGCTTTTTGGACGGTACTTCTTCAGTTTTGATGGCGGATTCTCTGTGTATCCATTTAGACTTCCTCATCAGAGATAATGGACTGGCCATTTAGGTAAAAGATTTAGCGTGAAAGGGTAGGTCAGGATTAATCAGATTCTCTGGATCTCTGAGCACATGAATTTTGAGAGGCTTAGGGTTTAGTATCTCGATTTCAGGAGGGATAACGAGATCGGGATGAGTGTGCTCGTCGGTAGCATTTTCTGTCAGTGAAGTACCAGAACAAGTAGGAATGGAGAGTTCGTCAAGAGTGGATGGTATCGGAGAAGTAGAAGGAGTGGCTATGGGAATGGGGGTCGATGTTGAGGAAGGAGAAGGGTTTACCAACGGGATTGGCGTGGAAGCAGAGGATGGAGTGTCTTAAGACATCTCCATCATCTTTTGTAGAACCATCATCATGGCTTGATATGGATTGGGATCAGCCATTGATGAAAAGCATAAAAAAAAATGAGACGGAGAGAGACAAAGGAGACGAACGGTTATAGAGAGAGAGAGAAAAAGTGAGAGTGAATCCAAAAGGATGAAAATGAATATAATAAAGTGATAGTCAATGGACCCACTTATCATATCCAAAAAAATGATACGAAGATTCACTTATCCCATCAACCTAGAAATGTTTAATAATATATATATATATATATATAAATTAGTTTCGGTCAAATTAGTAATGTTGACTAGTTATATAGGAATAAATTCTCATGATTAATTCACAATATAATATTATAGAAGTCAAACATGACTTGATTTATTCCGAAACAAAGAGAATTGCCTAATGTCAAGATACACAACATGTGACTAAACATCAGGAATTCAAACATTATCTAAAGAACACACATTCCAAGAGATTTTCTTAACGAAGAAAACCTCTCAAAATCCAAAGGTTTAGTAAAAATATCTGCAATTTGATTTTCTGTAGTAATATATTCCAACTTAATGATCTCACGTTCCACAAGATCTCGAATAAAGTAATCTCAGATATCAATATGTTTGGTGCGTGAATGTTGAATTGGGTTCTTTGAAATTTCAATTGCACTAACATTGTCACACAGCAATGTCAATGAGGAATTTGACAACCCATAATCAAGCACCATTTGATTTAACCATAATAGTTGAGCACAACAACTAGCGCCAGCAACATACTCTAACTCAGCTGTGGAAAGTGAGATACAATTTTGTTTCTTACTTGACCACGAAACCGGATTGTTACCAAAATAAAAACAACCTCCGCTTGTACTCTTTCGATCATCAACATCACCTGCCCAGTCGGAATCACTAAAGCCTACAAGATGAATGTTAGAACCTTTGCGATATTTTATACCAAAACCAAGTGTGCCAGAAACATAGCAAATGATTCGCTTAACAGCTTTAAGATGTGATTCTTTAGGCTGAGATTGATATCTCACACAAACACCGATACTAAACATGATGTCGGGACAACTAGCTGTTAAATACAACAAGCTACCAATCATTCCTCTATACATAGTAGAATCAACATCAGCTCCGACATCGTCTCTGGTAAACTTTTCTGAGGATCCCATAGGAGCCTTCATTGGTTTAACATCTTCAAGACCGAAGTGTTTCACCAACCCCTTAGCATACTTGCTTTGAGAAATAAAGATGCCATCCTTGTCTTGCTTAATTTGTAAACCAAGAAAATAGTTGAGCTCTCCAACCATGCTCATTTCAAATGTGCCACACATTGAGTCTACAAAATCTTTGAGCAAATTAGTACATGTAGAACCAAAAATAGTTGTTAGGAAAAACTATCAAGGAACCCCTAGATCAGGTTTTGATGAGATGTCAAAATTATTTATGAAAAACTGACCAAAATTCAAGCTGTAGATCGAAGCTGATCAGCCCAGAGCATCATCGAAGAAGAACTCTAGAAGAGTCAAAGTCAACCAATCTGAAAAATGACCCACAAGTTGAAAGACACGTCATCCAGTCTAAAGTTCAACTTGGCTGAGGAATCATATCAATCAAAGCAAGCTGACAATCGAGTCAGCTAAACTGAGGGAGAAAGGAGTTGACCAAAGATTGAAGAAGCTGATAGAATATCAGTTTATGCCAGAGACTGACAGTAGCCAACTGGAACAATGGTCAAACTCAGCTGACAAGCCCAGAACTGCCAACTGGAGCAATGGCCAATCTCAGCTGATAAGTCCAGAACTTCCATCTGCAGCAACAGGAAGACTCAATTGACAAACTCAGAACTGCCAGCTGGGACGATAATGTGACTTAGCTAAGAAATCCAAAACTGCCAACTGAAATTCCAAACTGCCAAGAGAGCTGAAGCCAGAAGACTCCTGGAGTGTATTGCTTAAATCAACGTATCTTGGAATAAATGATCCTTCAAAGATCCTGGAATTCAATAAAGATCGATTGGCAGAGTAACGGCTACTTCAACCAAATGATCCAAGCGATCATTTAAGACCACATGCCATTGATGAGCCAACAGAGCCACTGATCAAATGGACAATGGAGCTCAACGGTCATAAAATCACTCCTCTATAAAAGACGGGTGAATTAGAGTTTTAAACACTTTTCGCAAACATAATCTCTTGCCAACCTTCGCATATACAAGCAGAGCTTTTATTTCTCCCTCCCACTCAAGCCCAAGTGCAACGTTTGATAGAAACTGCGAAAGTTAAACTGAGAAGAATAATTCACTGAATCAAGACATCCAGCCAGCTGTTGACAAACCAGCCAGCCAGGGCAGCCTTCTCAGTTTTCAGCTATTCAATATCAACTACTCAGCTCAATCAAAGGAGCACATCAGTTGATACCCCCTTATTCAAGACCAACCTCTTGAAGATCGAAATAGATCTAAAACCTTGTAAAGACGACAATAGCACCTACCTTCCTAGCGAGCAGTTAGAGAGTTCAAGTGTGAGCCGTCGACCAGCTAAGGTAGCGAGCAGTTACCAGGTTCAGCCAACTGTCCTTCATTGTGTAATTTGTAAAGGAACTCAAGTTATATAGTGAAGTTGCCTTTCTGCGGAAGGAAGAGAGGACGTAGAAGTTTGAGACTTCGAACCTCTATAAATCTCTTGTGTACTGTACTTATTGATCATTGCATATCTTTAACTGCACACAACATCACACAAGCTGTACTCAAACTGTCTCAACTGATTATCAAGTTGGTGCATATATAAGTTTCTTCAAGCGAGTCAAAGGGCCCTATTTTTCCGCATCTAAAGTAGAAGTTTTTTGAATCAGTTTATTCACCCCCCCTCTCTAAACTGATACCGACTCGCTCGGGACCAACAAGTGGTATCAGAGCGGTTGATTCTAAGGATCAGCCGTTTCTGCAGATCAACTGAATCAGATCTAATTATCTGTGCTAACATTCCAGCTATGGGAAACCATAAGCTACCTTTGTTTTCAGTTGAGAACTATGATAATTGGAGCAGGAGAATGAAAGCTCATCTCTGCTCAATTCATGAGAATATGTGGGAAGTCATTGAAGAAGGTCCAATCATCATCATGATGGACAATGATGCTCACATAGTTGATATCAATCAACCAGCAAGGATCCCGAAGCCAACTAATCTTCTCACCAGTGAAGAGAAGAAGTTGAAGAATCTAGAGTTCATTGCTCAAGCTACATTATTCCAAACTCTAGATGAAGATCGTATGAAGGATACCAAGAATTGCACAACTGTCAAAGAAATATGGGACCTACTAGCGGATCTTTGCAGAGTGTCCGAAGCTATAAAAGGAAACAAGCTCCAACTAGCGGTTGACAGGTATGAATCCTTCAAAATGCAAGCAGAAGAGTCCATCTCAAGCCTTGAAACTAGATTTCTAGGCATCATCAGTGAGATGAACAACCTTTGAAGAAGTTATCCCAATTCAGAGATGAATTCCAAAATATTGGATAATCTCACTGACGAATGGGATATGAAAGTGATAGCTACAAAGGAGTCAAGAAACCTAAACAGCATCACTCCAAGGGAACTATTTGGTTCTCTTAAAACTCATGAGTATAGTCTAAACTGAAAAAGAGAAGCGTCGACATCATCAGCTCAAGACACAGCTTTCTATGGCGAAAGGCCCAGGTTTAGAGACGCTCGAGAAAGAAACAGCTTCCGACCTAGGAGCTCACCAGCCAAAGAAAACCAAGGCGGATCTTCAACTGAACGGAAAAGGGAGGCAACTGAAAAGAAGGAAAATCTAACTGAGGACATCAATGATCAGATTCAATCAGTTACCAAGTTGCTCGAAAAGTTGAAGAGAGCTCGGGATAAACAATCAGTTTCACCTCAGACTGATGAAATCCCAAAAGTTGAAAAAGCCTACCAACCAGCTGAACGGCCAGCTGAACCATTCAGGAGTGGCAATCACAATCTTGGAGAATGTTTTCATTGTCATAAACAAGGACATTACAGGTTCGAATGTCCAGAACTCCCCGAAGACAAGAAAGCCAAGGTAAAAAGAAGCTTCTTCAAAAGAAAAGCAATGGTCGCAAATCTCGAGAATGCTGTGCTGGATGATTCAGACTATCCTTCTGGAATCGATTCTGACAGCTACAGCTCAGATGATGATGAAGCATTATTCTGCCTCATGGCTGACCATGATGAAGAGGTTAGTACAGCTGACTCTCAAACTTCTTTTTACCATATCAATGAATCAACTGTCTCTAGTAATGAGCTTGATGTGAAACTTATAATGCTAGAAGACCAATTAGCTTCAATCTCTTGTTTGCATGTTGAACTGAAAGATGAAAATGATGAACTGAGAAACAAGGTCAGGAAACTGAGCATTGATCATGAAAGACTACAGTATCTTGAATCCCAGCTTATAAAATTTGAGGAATTGAAACTAAGAACTGCTGATCTAGAGAAAGAAAATCAAAAACTCAAGCAAGAGATCCTTGAAAAAGAAAAGGTAAACCTAAAGTTCAAAAAGGGATCTCAGACTCTAGATGAAATACTCAGTCATCAAAGAACTGGAACTGACAGCTCAGGGCTAGGATATAGCAAGTTCATTGCCCTAGAAAAGGGAAAAGCAGTTGCTCAACTTAGTGACAAGGGTATCCTAAAAGGGTTCACGAGATCTCAGGATCAACAAGCTGAGTCAAACAAAGGAAAGAGAATATTGAAAAATCCCCAGACCCAGCCTAAAAAGTTTGGTCAGTTCTACCAATCTAAAACACCCGGTCAGCTAAGCCCAGTTTCCCGCCAAGACCATCAGTTCACTCAAGTCAGTCCACTCGTCCAAAGCCTCCAGTTCAACAAAGGCCACCAGCTCAGTATAAAATGCCCTCAAGGCAAACTGGCAGATCAGTTCACTATGAAAAGAAAGACCAGTTTAGATCTCAAACCTACCCTGCTAAGCAGTTCAATCAAAGCACTTCTAGGAGAGATCAAAGAAAAACATTTCAACCCTATCATCATTACGATGAATATTTGGATTCCAGAAATGAACCAAGAGCTTATCCAAAAGGGTTCAATCCAATGAACTGGAAACATACAAGACATTGGCCTGATCGAAGAGCCCAAAAATCTCAAAATAATTGTGTGCTAGTTGAAGTGTTTTATCCTACTAACTTTCAGCGCAGGTACCATTCAACCGAATCAAGGAGAGTTGAAAGAGAGTCAAAACTGATGAAACGATCTAAGTCAGTTGACTCTTTAAGTGATAAGAAGCCAAAAGTTTGGCAAGTCTGGATTCCAAAAAGCTTAATGTATCAAAAAGTACCCGATATAAAATGGGTCCCTAAATGCTAATCCTTTTCTTTGCAGGACAAAAGCATCCTATCTATGAAGAAAACCAAAGATATTTGGTATCTAGATAGCGGGTGCTCCAAGCACATGATCGGAGACAGAGAAGATCTCGACGGTTATGAAGAAATCAAAGGTCCACTCGTCACATTTGGAGACAATTCCAAAAGCCGAACCATTGGAGAAGGGTTCGTTGTCAAAGAAAAAGTAGTTGTAAATGGAGTCTCCTACGTGGATGGACTAAAGCACAAATTACTCAGCATCAGCCAGCTGTGCGACAATGGCTACTCAGTTGACTTCACCAAAAACTCCTGCAACATAAGAGACAAGTCAACTGGAGTAATCTTGCTAACCGGCATTAGGAGAGGCAACATGTACATTATTGACTGGTCAACCGGCTACTCAGAAACTTGCTTTCTCTCAAAAGGATCAACTGAAGCAAGCTGGCTATGGCATCGTCGACTGAATCACCTCAACTTCAAAACAATCAACTACCTAGCAAAGAAAGAGCTAGTTGAGGGGCTTCCCAAAGAGATATACAAGAAAACAGGTGTATGCGGACCATGTCAAAAAGGGAAGCAAGTGAAGTCATCCTTCAAGAATAAGAATCACCCACCAGGAACAACTGACTGTCTTCAACTGCTGCACATGGATTTGTTTGGTCCAGTTAGACCTCAAACTCCAAAAGGTAAAAGATTCACTCTTGTAGTAGTTGATGATTACTCAAGATATACATGGGTGGAATTCTTGAGGAGCAAAGATGAAACATATGACAAGCTCACGGTGCTGATCAGAAGACTACAAACTGAGAAGGAAAGATCAGTTCAAAGGATTCGCTCCGACAATGGAACTGAATTTGTGAATCAACACATGATCAACTTCCTCAACCAGCTTAGAATCACTCATGAACATTCAGCTGCAAGAACTCCACAACAAAACGGTGTAGCTGAAAGGCACAACCGAACACTAAAGGAAGCAGCTCGAGCGATGGTAGGTGATGCCAACATAGCTGAAGGGTACTGGGTTGAAGCAGTCAACACAGCTTGCCATACTCAAAATTGAAGTGCCATTGTAGCAGCCCATGACAAGACACCTTATGAACTGTACAAGGGTCGTAAGCCTTCTATCTCATATTTTAAAATATTTGGCTGTAAATGTTATATTCACAACAATGGCAAGACTCAATTGAAAGCTTTTAGTGCTAAAGCTGATGAGGGAATATTTCTTGGGTATAACTCTCCTCATGCACAGGCTTATAGAGTGTTCAATAAACGAACTCTTGTTGTGGAAATAACATGTCATGTGGTATTTGATGAATTTGCTAATGAGTACAGGAACAAAGAAACTATAGACACATCAGTTCAAGTACTACCTAGTGAAACTAAAAATTCGCAGGACTATGTGGATCACATTATTCCAGAGCGGTTTGAAGTTTCATTAGAAGAAGGCAATGAAACTGGCACTAAACTAGTTGAGAACAAATTGGTCAATGAAGAAATAATGAGAATGCCGAGCCAACTGATGAACGAGCAACTGATGACGTCATCACAGAAGAACCAGCTGAGGACCCAGCTGAAGCCATATTGCCCAAGTGGCTCCGAAGCCATCCAACTGACAAGATAGTTGGTGATCCAAGAAGTCGAGTTCAGACCAGAGGATCAACTGAGCATGCATTATTCACATGCTTTATCTCTCAAACTGAACCAGCAAACGTCAAGGAAGCCTTAGAAGATTTAGACTGGATCATGGCTATGCAAGAAGAACTGAACCAGTTCACACGAAATGACATATGGTTTCTCGTTGATAGGCCAAAAACCCAGAAGGTCATTGGCACAAAATGGGTGTTTCGCAACAAACTGGATGAACAAGGAGTGATCACAAGGAACAAGGCTAGACTGGTAGCCAAAGATTACTCACAAAGTGAAGGAATCGAATTTGATGAGACATTTGCGCCAGTTGCAAGATTGGAAGCCATCAGACTGTTCCTAGCCTATGCAGCTCACTTTAACTTCACAGTCTACCAAATGGATGTCAAGAGTGCTTTTCTTCAAGGAATGCTCAAGGAGGACGTGTATGTCGAGCAACCGCCAGGCTTTGAAATTGGTGATCAAGTCTTCAAACTAAAAAAAGCTCTCTACGGACTGAAGCAAGCTCCAAGAGCGTGGTATGAAACTCTAACAACATTCTTGCTGAAAAACGGGTTTCAAAAAGGAGTCATTGATCGGACTCTATTCCGAATAGAACAATCAACTGAGATCTTAATGGTTCAAATTTATGTGGATAACATAATTTTTGGATCAAAGAGCAAAGATCTATGCACACGGTTCGCTCAACTGATGCAAAGCGAATTCGAGATGAGCATGATGGGAGAAATGACATTCTTCCTAGGACTCCAAGTAAAGCAGCTGAAAGATGGAATTCACATCAGCCAGGCGAAGTACACCAAGGAGCTAGTCAAGAAGTTTGGAGTAAGTAAAGGAAAAACTCTCAAGGTTCCAATGAACACATCAGTTCAACTAACTCTTGATGAAGAAGGAGAATCAGTTAGCCAAACTTACTACAGAGGAATCATTGGGTCCCTACTTTACTTAACAGCCAGTCGGCCAGACATCTCATATTCATTCGGCCTATGTGGACGGTTTCAATCCAATCCAAAGAAAAGTCATCTTGAAGCAGCTAAGAGAATTATCAAATATCTCAAAGGAACCATAAATCTTGGATTATGGTATCCTAGAGATGACAGTTTGAGTTTAATTGGATACTCAGACTCAGACTTTCGTGGATGCAAGATTGACAGAAAAAGCACCAGTGGAACATGTCAGTTTCTTGGAAGCAAACTGATATCCTGGTTTAGCAAGAAGCAGAACTCAGTTGCCACGTCAACAACTGAAGCAGAGTATGTAGCTGCTGGAAGCTGCTGTGCTCAAATACTATGTAGCTGCTGGAAGCTGCTGTGCTCAAATACTCTGGATGAAGCAACAGTTGAAGGATCACAAAGTTGAAACTAAAGAAGTGCCTATCTACTGTGACAACAATAGTGCAATCGCGATATCTCAGAATCCAGTTCTACATTCAAGAACTAAGCACATTGACATAAGGCACCACTTCATCAGAGATCACATCGAGAAGAAAGACATATGTATCAAATATGTCAATACTGAGAAGCAGATAGCCGACATCTTCACCAAACCGTTGCCTGAAGCAAGGTTTATGGAGCTATGCATACAGTTGGGACTGCTGGAGCTAACATCACAGGATGAAGATGATGAACTGGAAGAAAAGGGCCATGGAACCACTCCAGCTGAAGAAAGAAACTGAGTCAAAAAGACGAAAAACTGATCAGTTCGCCACATAATCTACCAGTTTGAAGTATATGCAAAAAGCTACTGAGAAATAAACAAACTGGAAATGATCAGTTTACCCTAGCAGTTCAACTGAATCATCAGTTCAGTCACTCAAACTGATAATCCAGTCAGTTATGCAGAACATACAAGCTACAAATTGTTCAAACTGACGAAAAAGTCATAGGAACTGAAGTAAACTCAAAATGATATATCAGTTCAAGGACCAGCTGAAGGAGAACAGTTGAACTGAGAAGCAGCTGAAAAGATCGAAGCAGTTAAGATCAGTCAGGAACTGATGAGAAGATATCCCAGTTGGAACTGATCAACAGAAAAACCATCAGTTACGGCCAAACCCAACTGATGACGTAATCAGTTTTCAAGCCAAGAAGAAACTGCTGAAGAGAAGAGATAAGTTCAAAAGTCTCAATAGTGGAAACAGTAAAAACACATGTCATCCAAATGTTACCGTTGAAAAGTCTTTCTCTCTCCTCTTTAATCTCCAACGGATAGAAATGAAAAGTCAATCGACGGGTCGATTGATCTAATCCGACCGTTGAATTTAGGGAGACCAAGAGTCACAACCGTTGGATGAACTAAATCTCTCTATATAAATAAGTCGGCTGAACAATCGAGATAAGCTTTCCAATTTTTACCACAAAGTTATTGGCCTTCTACCTTTATCTCATCAAAAGCTTGTTCAATCTTGAAAGATCAAATTCCTCAACTTCGCAAGTCAATCTCTTTCGAAGAATCATGGCTCAAAATCCATCACGCAGAAGATTCAATTTCCAACAATCCGGAGAAGACTCTAAAGCTTTCTGTGATAAGCTCGATAGAGACAAATTTTTCAATGCAGCCGGATTTCTTCAAGCTTGCAAAGCTTCTCCGCTAAGCAGAATGATCGTCGAAAAGCTTTCTCAGGCCAGGCTGAAAAAGTTTCTGGAGGTGTTTCCAGAACGAATCTACATTGAACCAGTCGCTGAATTTTATCTAAATTCAAACGGATCTTCGAATCCCAAGGAAATCAGATCGGAGGTCAGAGGACATGCTATTGTCGTAACAGCTGAGTCCCTAAGCAACATATTTGGACTACCCAACAACGGACTCAAGTTGGAGGACGTTCAAGTGAATTTCCAGGAAGCATATGACTTCTGGAAAAAGGAAGGAGAGCCTCAATCATATAAGAGCAATCATATTATATCAAAGTTTCAAGATGAATTCCAGGTACTCACTGCTATTGCTTCAAAAATCATGGTTGGAACAACTGGCAGCCAATCGGAAATGACAGCAACAAAGTATAAAATATGCGCTGCCATCTACAACCGAATGGATATCAACTGGGCACAGTACTTCTTCGAACAACTGAAGAGGTACGTTGATATCATTGAACGAAGCTGGAATGGTGAGAAATTCCCTCAAAAAATTGGATATATCAGCTGAGTCAGCATAATTCTGGAGAAGCAGTTCCCATGGATAGCTAAGGAGAAGGAATTCAAAACAATAGTCAGTAATGACTTCATCTCAAAACCTCTCAGAATTGTTGAGATTGATCTGGAACAAACTGATCAGTCAAGAAGAAAGAAGCCTGCAGCTGAAGGCAAGGGAAAGAAGCCAGCTACTGACTCTGATGACGAAATTCCAATAGCTCAGAGATTCAGACAACACAATTTAGTTGCTACCAGACCTGGCATGATCGGACAGTCAGCTAGGCCAGCTGCTATTAGATCAGCTACAAGGAAGAAGCCAGCTGATCAACCACGAAGGAGAAGAATACTGCTCTCTCAGTCCAGAAGGAGAAAACGATCAAGTCCTATTCTAGATCCAACAATTCCACCAAACTTAACTATTGAAGATACAGCTCCATGCGACAACCCAGAAGATATCATCCCTGCAAGAGGGATTCCTCACAATGGAGCCGGAGCTGATTACTTTCAAATGACCTGCCCACCAATGGCTCAAGTCGAATAAAATATAAGAGCCTACTCCCAAGGAGAGTCCGTGAAGAAATGGGCTGATAAAACCACGCAGAAGCACATGGCTCAACATTTTGCTCATGAGCTAACCGGTCATGAGGAGCTCTTCAACACCTTAACCAGGTACATCTACTGGTTTTTATGGAGGCACGTATACCAGTCAGAACAGTTTCTATCATTGCTAGCCTTTCATGGAATGAGTTTCTGGAGGCGAGAAGAAGAATGGAGCCTATGGTGGACAGACAGTGAAAATGCCAGTATAACTAAAGGCAAACATCTCATGAGGCAGCTATAGCTGAGGAAAGAATGCTCAAATCCAGCTGAAGGATCAATGAAGGATGTGTTTGATGAACTGTGCAGAATTCACTGCTTAACCCTGCCAGTCATCACAACTGAACTGGAGCAAGAAAGGTGGTCGCATCCGCATGTTCAACACAAATGGCTATTCAATTAATTGATGAAGAAGTCACATAGCCATCAGCCTAAACAACAATCAGCTGCTACAAGCGACCAAACAATGAATCCAGTTGATGATCTCATCGATGAAGTGATAAGAGAACTTCACTCTGAGAAATCTCCTCTCAGAACTGAAGTCGAAACCAATGTCATTCCAGAAGATTCAGAAGAGTCAGCTGATCAAACTCGTCAGTTTGATAAGACAGCTGAGCCCCAAACAGTCATGTCACAAGGGCCAACTGCTGAGAAAGGGAATGCCACACCTATTCCTCCAGCTGATCCAGTGATAGATAAAACTGATCAGTTAGCTCAAAATAATCAGGCTGTCTGCCAATGCAGTATGGAGACAGACGAGATTTCCCATACAGTCCCTTGTGAGGAACTTGTTGGAACTGAAGAAGGGGAGGAAGCGGACTCAAGATCAGTCCAGTTCATGGTTCAACCCAGCAGTTCCATGGTCCAGCTCCCTCCACATTATGTGGAACTGATTGATTCCCTGCAGCAACAGGTTAAACTGCATACCGAGCAAATCAAGCAGCTGCGAGCCCAACAGAGACTCCAATTCGTTGAAACCGAGTCAGCTAGCAGCACCGAGGATGATGATGAGGAGCCCACCAAGCCGCTGGCCAAAAGAAGAAAAACTGATCACAAGAAGGACTAGAGGCTGATCACACTTAAAACATGATTAGAAAAGCCTTAAGTACACTTCTTGTTAATCAGTTGTAATTATCTTTTGATTATATTTATAAAAGTTTATTTCTTTCTATTTTCAAATAAATGTCAAGCTTTACATTTATTTTGAAATTTTGACCGTTGCAAATCAATGACACGTGTCAAAGTCATTAATTGCCAACGACCAAAAGAAATCAGAGGCTAGTACCATTTCAACCATCATATCTATGAGCCTGTCCACACACTCATAAAAGCCTCTCTCTCTCTCAAGCCTCTCAAAAAGCCTCCTCCTCCAAAAAGATCTAAAAATCTCTTTCTCTCTCAAAAGATCTTGAATACTCCAAAACTTCAGCCAAACTCAAAGATGGCCGAATTATCCAGATCTTCAAACTCCTTCAAAAGCCAACTTATGAGAGATAAATTCCTTGACAGACAGAAATTTCAATTGATTCTTGATGAATCAAAGAACCCAATCCTTCTGTCAAATCTTCAAAAAAACAGGAGTTCTTCACTACCTGGAAACACCACCAAAGTTCTTTAGACAAAATTTGGTGAGTGAATTTTTGCTTCAAGCAAAATTATCTGCAGATGGAAAGATGATATCTTCAGTGACTCAAGGAAGAATGTTACACATCAATGAGAAAACAATTGCTGAAGTATTCCAACTTCCACAAGAAGGCTTATTCGTTCAAGATCTAAAGGAATCGGCAGAGTCACACTGGAGAGACTGGAAAGCCTCAACCTGCAACAAGCAATTCAGTTTTACCACCGCTAAAACTGATCTCAAGCCTGAGTATGGAGTTCTACTTGATATAACGAACAAAATGATGTTCGGAGCAATTGGCAATCTAAGTGAACTCACTCAAGAGAGATACAAGGTTATGATTCACCTTGCTGAAGGAACACAAGCAAACTGGGCAGAATTCATCTTTCAACAATTCAAGCATCAAGTCATCAAGGTTGTAGACTCAAAGAAGTCTGGCAAGTTTGAGTCTAAGGTAGGACTTGTTCTAAGAATGAGCAAAATGCTTGAAGACCGGCTGAAGCTCCCAAATGATGAATCACTACCGGTTCTGATCTCCAACTGGATCCCCAAGAAAGGAACTGCTCATCTACAATCCCTAAAGAAGAAAAGAAAAGGAAAGGCCAAGATGAGCAACCAAAGTTCGAGCAACTCAACTGCCAAAGTCGTTCACTCTCCAAAATCAAAGAACGGATCACCAGTTGATTTCCAAGTTTGCTCTGATCCAGATGAGCTTATTCCATTCATCGGAATACCCCATCCAAACTATGGAGCAGACTACTTCAGAGGCACATGCCCTCCGCTCCAGCTGACTGAAGAGAATATTCGCACTTTCTACAGTGGTGAATATGCAGTCAAATGTGCACAAAAGAAAGTGACCAATCTCCTTCTCACTCACTTCACTGTTGTTACACAACGTGATCAAGAGTCGTTTAAACAACTTCACCGATACTTCTATTGGTACAACTGGAGACATTCTATGTCTATCCAGTCTCACTTCTTGCTAACTGCCTTTCATGGCATGAGCTTCTGGCAAAGAGAAGAAACTTGGAGCATCAAATGGATAGGATCGTCAAATCCATTCCCTCCAACCATTGTGCAAGTTCAGCACATCATGAATCATCGGATGGTCAATAAGATTCCACCAACCGCCTTACTGGCCGAATTCAAATCCAGATTCATGTTTCAAGCAGTTGGAACTACAGGTCAACCAGTCAACTGCCCAACTGACTCACTTTATCGTCAGTTGAACTTTGATAATCTATCAAGTTAATCAGCTGAGCCTTCACAACGAACTTCATCTGCTGACCCAAGGATAGAACCCCACCTATCCCACACTGCAGTCATAGCTTCTCAAAGAAATACAAGGCATAATGATGCAAGAGATAGTGACGATGAAGACACTGCCACGTCACCAAATCTCCTATCCAAAGGCTATGTGACTCCACTGCTCACGACAAGCTCAAAAGGTGCGTAGTTGACCAAGAAAAATGATCAGTTACGGTCATCACCAAAAGGAATCTCACACTCCCTTAGTTAAAAGATGAAGAGCTCATCAGTTGAGATCCAGATTCATCTTTGCCAAGCCAAGAAGACGGAAAGGCCTGGACCATCAACGCACAAAACTGCATCTAAAGAAAGTAGTGCAGCTAGTCCAGCTAGGCCCTTCAAGAAGCAGAAATTGTCTACAGCAAAGCCGAGCAACTGATCATACTGACTGATCAATTCAGTTGCAAGCCTCAACTGCAGCCAGCTCAGCAATGACAACTGAGTATCAAAAACTCATCTACTCAACCAACTGCCACATCATCAGTCAGTTGGACTGTATCCCAACTGACTAAGGATAAGTTTTTTTTTACCTTAACTATTTTATTACCGTTGAGATCATGAAATATCTTATATTATATGTTAACGGTTACAATTTGAAAATCGGGCTCAATATCACAAAGTTGTCATTAATATCTCTGCATGGATCTTAAAACCAACACTTCAAACAGGCAAAGAAAATATATTTTATTGCGCTATAAATAGAAAGATCTGCAGAAAATATTTCGCTATTTATGGCAACTACCTCATTTTCAAAATGACTTCATCCCAGCCACACGATCATAAAGTCATTTAACCGATGAACGGTTAAGATACATACATCATTAATTCAGCTAATCAACCATCAAATCGAATGGCTGATCAGCCAAGAAAAGCAATTGAGTACTCTTGATTCTTGCATGCATAAGATGCATAAATATGAGCAAGGGGATGAAGGCTCCGATCACTTGAAAATCTCTCTCTATCTTACTCGACCGGTTGCTAAGCCTTCCCTCGCTCATCTCAACTCTTACATTTCTAAAACTAAATATCATTCTTTTGCAGAAATGAAGCCTCCATTTTCCATGGTGGACATTAAAGCTCTTGAACGCAAAATGAGAAAGGACAAATCTCTAAATCTGGAGATGCTTAATGTACATCTTGGCCCGGATATCTTTCAACAGATTTATCGATCATTGGCAGCGACTGGATTGCTTCTCTTCTTGACACAGTTGCCGGTCAAGAACATACCTGACTACGTCGCCGAGTTCTACTACAATGCAACTATCAACGGCGACAGCATCATCTCCATAAAGAATCAGGTGATCACAGTCACAAAGGACACGATAATATCAACTCTACACCTCCTTGGCACAGGTGCAGACGTGATGAACCTAAATCTGCCATCTAAACATGAGCTATGGAAAATCTGGAAGCTTCCTCATGTGCACCACAACGACAGTTCGCACAGATTAAAGAAGAGCTTGCAAAGTGATATCATCCAACTTCTGGATATCACCAGCCATATTGTCCATGGCAACTTCGAGATCGTTCATCTCTCCGAGATCAAGGCTCATATCACAGCCGCCCTCTACTTTGGATGTTAAGCCGACTGGGCTTCCTACATCCTGGCGCAACTGAGAGCCAATGTCGAGAGAGCGACGTTTGATCCTTCAATTGGCACATTCCGAGAAAGAGTTGGCTTTATGAACTGCATAAACCACATCATACAAAGCCAGTTTGATGAGATCATACCAACTGGCGAACTGCTTGGAAGACGGGACATGCTCCCCACAATATATTGCCATCCAATCCCAAAGCGCTCACACCCACAAGGGCCTTCTAGCTCAGATCATGGAAAGGCGCCCTTAGAAGCAACCGTCAGCTCCACTGATGAAAGAGAACTAATGCTGGAGAGTGCATCTCTTTTAAGGCTGAGTGATCAGCCCACAATATCAGCCAGCTCCCAACCTCCACCTTTAGTCCAAAACGACTACATTGAGGTTGATTTTGAAAAGGTTCTCGACCACCAGCTCCGAAGCTGCTTTGGTCTCATTGAGGATTCCGACTCCTCCCTCTTCACGCAATTGCGGCGGTACTTGCAGTATCATATTTAGCGCTTTCAACTGGATGAGTCAACTATGTTTCACCTCATCCATACCCGTGGCTCAGCCTTCTGGATCAGAGAGGGATCATGGAGTCAAAACTGGATGAATCATCCACTTTCCTCGCCTCCAACGCTCTCGAAGATCATGGATTCAATGATCAAGCGACTCCATCTTGGTATACCCACCGATGACCCTCTCCCCGACAATGAACCAACCAACTCCTCATGCGCACCCGTCGTTGGTGATCCACCACTCCCTTCAACTGATGAAATCTTCACCAGCTTGGCCCCCATGAGCTTCAGAGATCAAGATATCTCTGATCCAGGTCAGTTCATGCCAACTGAAGATGCCTATGCATGGCTTTCTCCGTCCATTCAAATATCTTCAGTTCCTGCAGCTCATGATGACAATTTGGCAAACGCCTTCACTTTTCTGCCAAATTTGTCATTACCATCATGTGATCCTCTTCACCTTTTGGATGATGCCAAAAAGGGGGAAGATGGACAATATGATGATAGACAGTATGATGGATGCATGACTCTTTGGGACCAAATTCAAAGAGAAATTCATCATGAGGTGGAAGATCAGCTTCAGGGGGAAACATGGATACTATAAGGAATCCAAGGAAGAGGAGAATCGAGCAGAAGGAAAAAGAGCAATCGGAGCAACATTCAGGAAGTAGATTAGTAGTCTTAACTACTAACTCTTGAATCTCTTGAAGTTATGCCTTAAAATGAATATATAATACAAGTTTCGATCTTGATTTTGCTTCAAGCTTGAATAGTTTGACATAATTCATTATGCTCTAATACTTCAGTCATGCTCTGATACTTGAATGAGAAGCATGAATAAGCCCAAATTGCTTTTAAAACTAACATGCTCTGATATTTGAATGATAAGCATGAATGACAATTGCTCTAAAAATTGAATAAAAATCATGAGTCAATTTGTCTCAATATGCTACGAATATGACATGCTCTGATATCTAAATGATAAGCATGAATGACATATGCTCTAATAACTGAATAAAAATCATGAGCCAATTTGTCTCAATATGCTACGAATGTACACTGACTGAAAGATTCTATTTAATGCATTTGCTACACTTGCAGTTTTTCCATCATCATCAATAAAGTTTTGACATCATCAAAAAGGGGGAAATTGTTAGGAAAAACTATCAAGGAACCCCTAGATCAGGTTTTGATGAGATGTCAAAATTATTTATGAAAAACTGATCAAAATTCAAGCTGTAGATCAAAGCTAATCAGCTCAGGGCATCATCGAAGAAGAACTCTAGAAGAGTCAAAGTCAATCAATCTGAAGAATGACCCACAAGTTCAAAGACACATCATCCAGTCTAAAGTTTAACTTGGCTGAGGAATCATACCGATCAAAGCAAGCTGACAATCGAGTCAGCTAAACTGAGGGAGAAAGGAGTTGACCAAAGATTGAAGAAGCTGATAGAATATCAGTTTATGCCAGAGACTGACAGTAGCCAACTGGAACAATGGTCAATCTCAGCTGACAAGCCCAGAACTGCCAACTGGAGCAATGGCCAATCTCAGTTGACAAGCCCAGAACTGCCAACTGGAGCAATGGTCAATCTCAGCTGACAAGCCCAGAACTGCCAACTGGAGCAATGGCCAATCTCAGCTGACAAGCCCAGAACTACCAACTGGAGCAATAGCCAGACTCAGCTGATTAGTCCAGAACTGCCATCTGGAGCAACAGGCAGACTCAGTTGACAAACTCAGAACTGCCAGATGGGACGATAATGTGACTTAGCTAAGAAATCCAAAACTGCCAACTGAAATTCCAAACTGCCAAGAGAGCTGAAGCCAGAAGACTCCTGGAGTGTATTGCTTAAATCAACGTATCTTGGAATAAATGATCCTTCAAAGATCCTGGAATTCAATGAAGATCGATTGGCAGAGTAACGGCTACTTCAACTAAATGATCCAAGCGATCATTTAAGACCACATGCCATTGATGAGCCAACAGAGCCACTGATCAAATGGACAATGGAGCTCAACGGTCATAAAATCACTCCTCTATAAAAGACGGGTGAATCAGAGCTTTAAACACTTTTTGCAAACATAACCTCTTGCCAACCTTCGCATATACAAGCAGAGCTTTTCTTTCTCCCTCCCACTCAAGCTCAAGTGCAACGTTTGATAGAAACTGCGAAAGTCAAACTGAGAAGAAGAATTCACTAAATCAAGACATCCAGCCAGCTGTTGACGAACCAGCCAGCCAAAGCAGCCTTCTCAGTTTTCAGCTATTCAAGATCAACTACTCAGCTCAATCAAAGGAGCACATCAGTTGATACCCCCATGTTCAAGACTAACCTCTTGAAGATCGAAAGAGATCTAAAACCTTATAAAGACGACAATAGCACCTACCTTCCTAGCGAGCAGTTAGGGACTTCAAGTGTGAGCCGTCGACCAGCTGAGGTAGCGAGCAGTTACCAGGTTCAGTCAACTGTCCTTCATTGTGTAATTTGTAAAGGAACTCAAGTTATATAGTGACGTTGCCCTTCTGCGGAAGGAAGAGAGGATGTAGAAGTTTAAAACTTCGAACCTCTATAAATCTCTTGTGTGTTGTACTTATTGATCATTGCATATCTCTAACTGCACACAACATCACACAAGCTGCACTCAAACTGTCTCAACTGATTATCAAGTTGGTGCATAGATAAGTTTCTTCAAGCGAGTCAAAGGGCCCTATTTTTCCGCATCTAAAGTAAAAGTTTTTTGAATCAGTTTATTCACCACCCCTCTAAACTGATACCGACTCGCCCGGGACCAACAATAATGTAGTCAACATAGACTTGAGCAATAGTGATATGATTTTGATTTTTCTTGATGAAAAGAGTTTTATCCACTTCACCTCTTGAAAAACCAAATTCAAGCAAAAAATCAGTTAGTCTCGCATACCAAGCTCTAGGAGCTTGTTTAAGACCATACAAAGCTTTTTTTAGCTTAAAAACGTGCAATGGTTTCTCTTGACATTAGAATCCCTTAGGTTATTCGACATAAGCTTCTTCATTAAGAAAACCATTCATGAAAGCACTTTTGACATCCATTTGATGCAAAGTGAAACCTACATAACATGCAATTGCACATAAAAGATGAATGGATTCTATCCTTGCAACAGGTGCAAAAGTTTCGTCAAAGTCAACTCCTTCAATCTAAGTATAACCTTGTGTGACTAAACGGGCTTTGTTTCTGACAACATTGCCATATTCGTCTGTTTTATTTTTAATAATCCATTTTGTCCCAATTACATTTTTATCTTTTGGACGTGGAACTAGTTCCCAGACATTATTTCTAACAAACTGGTTTAGTTCCTCATGCATAGCATTGATCCAGAAATCATCTTTAAGGGCATCCTTAATGTTTTTAGATTCAATGTTAGACAAAAAACAGGTGTTTGACAAAGCAACACTCAAAGATGACATATATACCATCTTCACCATTTCCTTGTAATCGATCAAGTTCTTTTTCTGAGTTTGAACCCCTTCAGATTGGTCACCAATGATTTGGGAATCTGGATGATTCTTCTTAATCCTACTTGGGGGATCTCTTTTTGGTTCATTTTCAGCAGTAATCAGTTGTTTGTCTTCACTATCTGAAGTGTATGTTAATGCTGGTGATTTAACTGGAAATTCATCATTATGAGAAACATTGACTTCAACATCATTAGTTTATGTCTTGTTTCTGACATCATGTTCAGCTTTATCACTTGACATTTCATCTATGTCAAGAAGCTCCATCACCTCATCCTCTTCAGATTTTGACGCAATACCTGTGTGATCATCAAACACAACATTAATTGATTCTTGGACCATTTTTATCCTTAGATTAAACACACGGTATCCTCGACTGTTAGATGCATATCCCAAGAAGATTCCTTTGTCGCTCTTAGAATCAAACTTTCCCAAGTGATTCTTATCATTCAAGATGTAACATATACACCCAAAAACATGAAAATATTTCAAGTTAGGCTTTGTTAGAGATTTATTATATATATCTTGTACATATTTAGTGTGTATCTTATATGGTAGGTAGATATTCTATTTTAGGGTTAGGTTGTAACCTAGTATCTTTTTCCTCTATATATAGAGGTGTCTCTATTCTCAATAAGATATACAATCTTTTTCTCTAGAGATATGTCTACGTTTTATCCTTTTCTACATGGTATCAGAGCGGGATGATTCCTTCTCGTTCTGACTCTCTTCACGTTCCTCCACAAATTTTCTATCTAATCTGCCGCTGTTCCTAAACCCTAAAAAAAAAATCTGCAGCACTGCTCTCTCTGATTTGTGTTCTAAACCATGTCAAATTCAGATTCTAAACCTACTTTAGGAACCACTATCAAATTGAATGGTTCCAACTATCTCTTGTGGTCTCGTGCCTTTTTACTGTTTCTGGGATCCCAAAATAAACGGAATCATGTTCTGGTCGCTCCACCAGCGGCTACGGATGCTACTTTTACCACTTGGAGTAATCTGATTGTTCTGTGATGACTTGGCTTCTTAATAGTATGGATGAATCCGTGAGTAAAAATATTATGTTCTTGGACACTTCCAAAGCTATGTGGGATGCCTTGCGCGAGATGTATTCTAATGATAAGAGTGTATCTCGTGTGTTCGAGTTGTATGAGAAACTCTTTTCCCATTGCCAAGATGGACAATCCGTTAATGACTACTTCTCCACGCTTAAGGGCCTTGCTGATGAAATTCTAGTCTATCATCCGCTGTCATGTGATCCTACGACACGACAGAAACAGTGGGAGGAGTTCATGGTGGCGAAATTCTTATCTGGCTTAGATCATTCTCTTCGACCAACTCGGGATAGTCTCTTGGCGAGTGATAATGTTCCAACTTTATCCAATGCTCTCTCTCGTGTTCTTCGTGTGGCCACGGGTCGTACTGATGATGGTTCATCTACTCTTCCCGACACTTCAGCCATGTTTGCTCGCGGACGGGGGTCTTTCTGAGGTCGTTCTCGTGGTCGTGGTCGTGGAACTCATACTACCCCAGGTGATCGTTCTTGTGTTCACTGTGGCCGGTCCAACCATGTCTCTGAGAAATGCTGGGCGAAATTTGGCAAACCTGACTGGGCTAATAATGTGTCTGTTGAGTCAACGACCTCTACGGCTGATATGGTTTCTGTTCCTCGTACTGAATATGAAACTCTTTTTCAGACTTCTGCTGATAATTCCTCTGCGTCTGCTGCGTCTACCACTGCAGGTGTGTTTGCTGTGACTCATGGTAAGTCTTGAATGTTGGATTCGGGTGCCACTTCCCATATTACTGGAACTAAGTCTGCTTTCTCTTCTTATTCTTCATCATCACTTTCTCATGTTTGTCTTGCTGATGGCATATGTTCTCCAATTACGGGAACTGGTGTTGTCAAACCTACTGCCACTTTAACCCTTGATAATGTTTTATACACTCCTAAATTTCCAGTTAGTTTATTATCTATAAGCCATCTCACCAACACTCACAATTGCTCCGTGACCTTTATCCGTCTTATTGTATTTTTCAGGACCTGCAGATGAAAAGGAGGATTGGTGGTGGACATGAGCGTAACGGTTTATACTACTTGGATTCCATTGCCCCTGTCACTTCCCGTGCTCTCTCCGCAACTGTGTCTCCTTATCAGTGGCATTGTCACCTTGGTCATCCCTCTCCGTCCTCCCTCAAAAGTTTAGTTCCTGTTCAGTCTATTGATTTTCAGTGTGAGTCCTGTGAGCTTGGCAAACACCATCGCTCATCTTTTCCATCTAGAGCTGATAAATGCAGTTCCTTTGCTTTTGAACTTGTTCATTGTGATGTTTGGGGTCCTAGTAGGGTCGAGTCTAGAGGGGGTTTTCGGTATTTTCTTATTTTTTTATGATTATTTATGCATGACGTGGTTATATTTGCTTAAGAGTCGATCTGAAGTCCCTGATGTACTCAAGTCCTTTTATCATGAAATAAAAACTCCGTATTCTGTTGGTTTACACATTCTTCGTACTGATAATGCTCTTGAGTTTAAACAATAATCTGTTTCTAGTTTTTGTACTTCTAATGGCATAATTCATCAAACATCTTGTTCTTACACTTCCCAACAAAATGGGGTTGCTGAACGCAAACACCACCACATATTAGACGTCGCACGTACACTTCTCTGTCACATGCATGTTCCCAAATACTTGTGGGCTTATGCCATTCTCACAGCTTGTTTTCTCATTAATAGGATGATGTCTACTGTTTTACATGGGGATATCCCTTTTGTCTATCTTCATCCGAATAAATCACTTTTCTCTGTGCCTCCCCGAGTCTTTGGTTGTGTTTGTTTTGTTCATAACTTTACCCCTAGTTTGGATAAATTGTCCCCTAGGTCTCTTAAATGCATCTTGCTTGGCTATTCTCGCACACAAAAAGGATACCGATGTTATGATCCTCTTACAAAATGTAGTTACACATGTGCAGATGTTACTTTCTTTGAGTCTCAATCTTATTTTTCCCCGTCCCTAGGACAGCCCCAGGATACTCTCGCTTCTACTCCTTTACCTGTCCCATCATCCCCCGATTTGTCTCCTCCTAAACCCTTGCAGGTATATACGCGACGTCCTCGACCCGCATTTGTCTCATGTCCTCCATCTTCTCCTCCGTCAGCAGCTCCTGATCCATCTCCGCCATCTGATATTGATCTCCTCATTGCTTTAAGGAAAGGTATTCGCTCTTGTACTAAACATCCTTTGTCTAATCATGTCTCCTTTGATTTCTTGGTCCTATTTTCCGCACCTTTGCTGTTACTCTTTCTTCTACAGCTATTCCTACATCTTACTATGAGGCATATCAACACCCCGCTTGGCGGGCTGCTATGGATGAAGAGATGTCTGCTCTAGTCTCTCGTAATACTTGGGAACTGGTTCTTGCACCCCCCCTTGGCTGATATTGTTGTTTGTCGATGGGTGTTTACTTTGAAGTATCATGCGGATGGTACCATTAATCGGCATAAGGCTCGTTTAGTAGCCAAAGGATACACACAGACTTACGGTGTTGATTATTTTGAGACATTTTCGTCTACTGCCCGCCTGAATTCTATCAGGGTTCTCTTCTCTTTAGCTGTGAATCTTTCTTGGCCGATGTGTCAACTTGATGTGAAAAACGCCTTCCTTTATGGTGATTTGCATCCGACAGTTTTTATGGAGCAATCTCCCGGGTATGTTGCTCAGGGAAAGAATGCTACTAAGGTCTGCAAACTCAAGAAGGCCATTTATGGTCTTAAACAAAGCCCCAAAGCCTGGTTTGATAAATTCAGTACTATCCTTGGTGCTATTGACTTCAAGCAATGCAAATCTGATCATTCTGTGTTTGTAAGACGTCGTATGAATGGGATTGTCATTCTTATTGTGTATGTTGACGACATTCTAGTGTCTGGTAATGATGTTCAGGGGATTGATGAGACGAAAAAATATCTGCAGCAACATTTTGTAACTAAGGATATGGGGAGTCCTAAGTATTTCCTAGGTATTGAAATTGCTCACAACAAATCTACAGTTTCTTTATGCCAACGAAAATATGCTACAGATTTACTAAAAGAAACTGGATTACTTGGAACAAAACCAGCTGATACTCCAATGGATATCAATCCAAGTGTATGGGATGAAAGTGATGAGTTATTTGAGGATAAGGCAAGGTATAGAAGACTTGTTGGAAAGCTCATCTACTTAACAGTGACGAGACCTGATAGAAGTAACAAGCAAATATGAGCAGAAAAGTGCATATGAGCTGTGAAAAGTGCATGGTAAAGTGCAGAAAAGTGCATATGAGCTGTGAGATCCTCTGTGCCACATAACCCAACCAAATAAGAGAGGAGAAAAGAAAAACAAGCAAAACGGAAAAAGATGGCAGCAAGGCATAACAAAAAGAGCCTGGCGGTGATAGAGGTAAGAATAACAGAATCTCAAAACTCAAATAACATAATGCTATGAACCTGTAACATTTTTTCATAACATTTTTTCATTCAATCTGACAACCCTTTTATGCTAGGTGATAGAGGAACTGAGGAATGTAGTTAACATTGGATTGTCAATATTGGTTATGGGTATATTAAGTTACCTGAAAAACATGATCTCGGTAGCCTGTTTAGGAAGGCTAGGGAGCTTGGAGCTGGCAGGTGGTGCATTAGCCATCGGCTTCACCAACATTACAGGTTACTCTGTGCTTTTTGGCCTTGCCATGGGAATGGAACCACTCTGCAGCCAAGCTTTTGGATCCAAAAACTACACCATGGTGTCTCTCACACTCAAAAGAACAATAGTTTTGTTGCTTTTTGCATCTGTGCCGATTGGAGTTCTTTGGATTTATCTTGAGCCTCTCTTATTATGGCTTAACCAAGAACCTGAAGTAGTACATGTTGCAAGCCTTTACTGCCGCTTTGCAATTCCTGATCTTATTGCCAGCAGCCTACTTCTTCCTTTACGTATCTACATACGCAGCAAAGGGACAACATGGCCACTGCTGTGGTGCACTCTGCTGGCAACACTACTACATTTTCCCGTTTCCATCTTCTTTACTTTCCATCAACGCCTTGGCATCCAAGGGATCGCAATTTCCACATGCATTGCCAAGATTAACATATTGTTGCTTCTTTTATGCTATATAAAATGTGCTCATGAAGAGAAGATTCATTTGTTTAAATCCTCAGCAACACCTTCAAACAAGCAAGGTTTGACCTCACTCTGGGAGGAATGGAGAGTGTTACTTCGACTAGCAATCCCTACTTGCCTGGGAGTTTGTTTGGAATGGTGGTGGTACGAGTTGATGATACTTCTATCTTGTTACCTCTACAAACCCCAAGTTGCACTTGCAACATCAGCTATTGTAATACAGACCTGAGTGTGTACTAAGTGGGAAAATAGCTACACCATTCACTTTATCTTCTAATCAAGTGGCAGATATTTTCACTAAACCGTTAGGAGGAAAATATTTTTCTGAACTTTGTGACAAGCTGGATATGATTGATATATATGCTCCAGCTTGAGGGGGAGTGTTAGAGATTTATTATATATATCTTGTACATATTTAGTGTGTATCTTATATGGTAGGTAGATATTCTATTTTAGGGTTAGATTGTAACCTAGTATCTTTTTCCTCTATATATAGAGGTGTCTCTATTCTCAATAAGATATACAATCTTTTTCTCCAGAGATATGTCTACGTTTTATCCTTTTCTACAGGCTTCTTATTCTTCAGAAGTTTATATAGTGTCTCTGTTCTATCGGGGCGAAGAATCACTTGATTCCCAATATGACAGACAGTGTTAACTGCTTCAGCCCATAGCTTCTTGGATAACCTTTAAGCTTGTAACATCGCCCTTGACATCTCCTGTAGAATATGATTTTTTCTTTCAACCATACCGTTTTGTTGAGGAGTCTTTGGTGCAGAGTACTCATGAATGATGCCCCTTTTCTCACAGAAATCATCGAACATTGAATTTTCAAATTCGAGTCCATGATCAGTTCTTATGCATGTCATGTTAGACTCATGTTGTCTTGACACCGTTCTGCAAAACTTCTTGAACATCCTGAATGCTTCAGATTTTTCTTGCAAAAATTCAACCCATGTGAATCGAGAAAAATCATCTACCATAACCAGAATAAACCTTTTACCACTCATGCTCTTAGTGTCAACTGGACCCATAATGTCCATATGAATCAAATCAAAGCATTTTGTGGTTTGACAAGCGTTTAAGCTTTTGTGAGGAGATCTCACCTATTTGCCTTTCTGACATGCACTGCAAACAACACCGAGATCTATCTTAACTGGTAGAATACCTTTAACAGCATCGGCTTCAATCAATTTCTTCAAGCTTCGAAAGCTAACATGACCAAGTTTTTGATGAACAAGTTGTGTGTCCACATTGACTGAAACATTGCATTTCTCGTTCTTGTCTACATGATAACAGTTATCCAATGCACGACTTCTGAACATAATGTATTTGTTCTCACTGTCAAAAACTTCACATGTATTTTTGTTGAATCTGACATGCATACCGTCATCACATAGTTGCCTTATGCTTATCAAATTTGTTGTTAATCCTTCAACATGAAGCACATTGTGTAATTTGGGAAAGTTTTTAACATTCAAGGTACCTTTACCCACAATATTACCTTGTGCCCCTCCACCATAGCTCACCTTGCCTTTACTTGACGTGGAATAGTTGTCAAGAAACTTTAGGTTGCCTGTCATATGATGTGAACACCCACTATCAAAGTAACATGTACCTGCAATGTTATCTTTTAGTGAATCGTAAACAACATTGCATGAAATTTTTTCCTTCTTGACACTCTTCTTCTTCTTGAAGGTTTTAGAAGAGTTTTCCACAACAACCTTTTCCATTGCTATATCATCATGATATTTGAAGCAATAAGGTTTAATGTGTCCAGGCTCTTGACAGTAATGACAAATATATTTTTTCTCTTTAGATTTGTCATTAACATCTCGTTTGACATTGCAATCAACATTGACTAGAACATCTGTCGAGCTTTCTCCTTTGACAAACTTGACAGGATTTTTGTTAGAGATAGACATGTTGGGGATTGTGCCCTTAAAGCAATTGTGAATTGTTTTTATCTTATTTATAAAAGCGACATTTATTTTCGAACTAATATGCTTCTTGTATGCATTTATTTTACATCACAGAAAATCTCTAGTTTATTTAATGTTACCATAATCTTAGTATATAAGTGTTATATACAAGAGGATTAAGATTATGGAAAATAAACTAAAAATGAAGTCCGTGACGAATTTAATTAAAGTATGGGATCTTTAATTAAAATGTCACTAATGCAGCCCGATGACATTATGAATGCGACCGTTTTATCCAAACCGTTGATGTGGAGACATCCAATTGGGGGCATTTATATATGATATAATCATATAGGACTTGGATCGATTTAATTTAATTATTCTTTCAAATTCCGTTAAAGAAAAGGAATATTAAATTAAATCACAAGATGATCATATATGAATAATCTTAATCCTGAGTGATTATAGACTCCTGTTTATTTCAATGTGATTTTTAATTTGCTCGTTAAAGTTTGTTTGCCAACATTCTCTAAACTTGCATTTTAGATTCACGTTTGAATTAAATAGTTGGGAATGTAATTTACAGATATGGAATCCATTCATTCTTTTGAGAAGCAGAAAGATAATTCTCTCATTTGTTAATTCTGGAACTGAGTGATTAGAGATCTCTAATTTATAAATCGTTTATAATTTAATCGCTCACTGGTGAATTAATGGTAAATGAGGAAAAGAACTAATTGAAGAGGTTAACGGATATTACTTGTCTTCAATTATGAATTATCTATGGAGGATTAATTCATATGAAATGATTAAATCAATGGACTGCTCAAATTCGTAGAGTAAATATGTTCTATAATTAAAGAGAGTGCAATTCTGAATTTTTAGCGGAATAATATCGGAATTAATAAGTTGAATAAATTAGTTAAAGAGTTTAATTATTTATTCAATTTATTGGAGCTCTTAATTATAGGTCCATGGTCCCCGATTTACCTTCCTATATTATTGACGGGTTAATAATAATTTTTAAGCTTCTAAAGTATTATGAAAAATGAGTTTTCATAAAGTTTGGGCTTATGTGTAAATATTAGTTAATTCCAGGAACATATGATATTCCACAGTTTAACTGTACTATGAATTAAATAAATATAAGATATTTATATTATTTACATATTAGTAACAATTAATAATTATTTGAGATAATTATTAATTTGTTTCCTTATATTTTATGATTATGAATCTGTTTAAGATAGGAAATTGATATGTATTGGGATTTGACCTATATTTGATTATATATATCACATAAGGGAGAAGAGTTAAATAGAGGATATATGATTCACGTTTGACGTGAATTTGGGAGAGAAAAAAAATTAATTCACGCCGATTATGGAATCAACGTGAGACGTGAATTCTTGGTACCAATATCAAAGTATTGATTCTTTACAAGAATCAATTCACGCCATTTCCCTTAACAAAATCAAAGGAGTGTGGTTTTGTTTTCTCTTCTTTTCGTGTTCATATATATTTTAATTCAGATTATCTATCCTCCCAATACTATAGCCCAATTCTGCGATTTCATGTGTTGAAATAATCATAGAAAAATTAAGTTAGGAACTTAATAAATTTATTCCGGTGCCCACTCACTACCGTTCAAAGGAAGAATCGAATCGGAAGATCGTGGTGTTTACGAGCTTCAAGATTCAAAGGTTGATCAAAGAAGACGAAGGAGTTTTAAGAAAAAAGTATTTTCTTTATCTCTCCTTTAGCATTAAATAAATTTAATTCGCTTGGATATTATATTTTTATATCACGATCTATTATCTAATTTATACCGTTTCCGCTCCAGTTCGATTTGATGGAGAAAAAAAACGGATTTTATTCGACCCGAAATCATTTCGGACCGGTTTAATTTCTAACAAGACATAGATGAACTAGATGTATATCCCAAACCTGCTTTAGTGGTTTGTCCCAATGTCAGGACTTCATTCAAGGTTGTTGTTCCTTGATTGAGTTGTTGAAAGGTTTTTGAGGCAGCATCTACTTCCTTTCTCAATTTGCACAACTCAATGTCACTTCTGGTCAGACGGATTTCCAAATCCATCACCCTTTGCTTTAGACTTTAGTTTTCTTCCACTAGAACTCCAAACTCTTTTGTTTGTTCAGACTATTAAACACACACTTCATCCACAACCTTGTGAAGTTTTCGAAGAGCTTCCTAGTAACTAATGTCATAGGGATCTTCTTCTACCTGAGACACTTCAGCAGTGTTACAAAATTCATCCAGCAAAGTCATTTCATACCAATTAGTAGTATTGGAAGGAATGTTAGCAATTTCTTGAGAAACATTCTCCATGGCATTACTGGGAACATCAGAAGCTTTATTGTCAGGACTCATGTCGAAGTCAAAATCAACTTCGTCCATGTCAGTTAGAGCTTCAATCATTTCATCAAAGTTATCATTGACTTTTACAAACAACACTGTTTGTTTTCCTGATTCCTCATCTTCGGATTCGTCGCTTAACACAGAAGCACTATAATTTTTTCTTTGTTTTCTGTGTACAGTAGGACACTCATTAGCATAGTGTCCAAAACCAGAACATCCCCTACACTGAACCAAGTCAATGTCCTTTACTGGATCATCTGGGGTTTTTGATGATTTTGATGAGCTAGTTGATGTTGACGAGGGAGAGTCAAACAACCTTCGTGGTTTGAAGTTTGACGAACATTTCTTTATAGACCGTACCAGAGAATTGAACTTATTTGTGAGAAGAGCAACACTCGAAGACTCATCTTCATTGATTTCCTGAATGTTTTCAGCATCAAGTTGAACATTGGAACTTGATGTCACAGATTGAAGTGCAATTCCTTTAGAATGATTGTTTGACTTTTGTTTTCGAGATTCATCTCAAAAGTGAGTAGAATGCTCACAGCTTCACTCAAACTCATGTTTGATACATTATGAGCCTCCTCAATAGCTGAGATCTTTATATTGAATCTTTCGGGAAGAGTGCGAAGAAGTTTGCTAACCATGTTCTCATTTGAGATAGGACATCCGAGAGCTGTAGACTCATTAGAAACTTCACACAACCTTTCAGTGTACATCGAAATAGTCTCATCTTCTAGCATCCGCAAGGTTTCAAACTTGGAAGTGAGCAGCCTAAGCTTTGTTTGACGTACACTTGTCGAGCCTTCACAATGTTCCTATAGTATGTTCCACGCTTGATATGCAGTGGTGTAATTGCATACCATTTTGAAACATGGAACATCTACCGAAACAAAAATGGCATTTAGTGCCCTAGAGTTGAAGTTGGAGATAATTCTATCATCAGTAGTCCATTGAGTTTCAGGGGTAAGGATGAAAATTCCATTGGGTCCCTCCATCCTTGGAGGAGTCCACTCTTCAATCACAGCTAACTAAGCCCTTTCATCAATAGACTTGATATACATCTTCATGCGAGATTTACACATTGCATAGTTTTTGCCATTACTATCCAATGCCGGGGGGACGGCACTGATTAATTTGAATATCCCTTTTAGTGAATTAGCAATCAAAGGATCGAATTCTTAGTGTGTCAAGACCTGGCTCTTGATGCCACTTGTAAGAATTATTTACCGTAAACACTGAAAATAGACACAGAAACATAATGTCAAACTCAATGTTAATGATAGTTGAATCACTACCTTTAACAACAAATGCTGGAAATAAACAACACAATATAACACGAAGATAAATTTTAAATCACACACAACATGTATGTGATTGCCACAGGATAAAATTGAGCTTCTATGAGCCAACACAAATGTTTAGTTGACGAGACGCTGAGCTCTTGACACATCAAACAAAGTACATGAATCCTATTCTAGTTTTCAACTAAATCGAATTCAAATAAAAATACAAATCAACCTACCGTTAATTTGTATACAACCTAACAATGATTTCACAGCCTTCTATCTATCCTACATTGTACAACCTATTCTCATGAATCGGTTGAACAACTATGAACATCAAAGAGGAAGAAGAAGAAAATAAGAAAGAAATCTATTTGCTAAGTTGTGACTCGAGCTATTCGATTTTCACACACATCGGTAAGAAATCTTCTACTCGAATAAATCTTATCAAGTGTAACTCTTGCTTCTTTAATAATCTCTTCATCACTTGAGTCGAACATGGTCCACGTTCATCTTCTAGATCGTGTGTGTGAGTTCCATAACCGTCGTCCACTTCATGCCTTGGAGAAAACCGTTCCATATTGTGGCAAGAGAGAACAACCCACGACCTAAACCAATTCTTTTTCTTTTTCTCCTAAACTTTAAAAAAAGTGGTTAAAAAGAAAATAACTATAAACCTAAATAATAGGAGATAGAGTTTGACTTAATCAAACTCTTATTTAAATATTAATATATCAAGCATATATCCATTTATTTGAAATATAAATTTCGTGGATATATATGATTTAAGATATACAAAATAATTATAATTTATTAAAAATAATAAATCCTAAAATCTAGGAAAAGACAAGATTAGTCACGAATGTCACAGACAATGTCGTAGGGAGTCTGTATGACATTAAGTTTAACATACAACAATTTCAGACAGCACTCAACAATATACTTTCAAAAAAATATAATAATATAACATATGATGTACTTGGAATAATAAAAGTACTTTAAATGATTATCAAACTCTTATAATTAGTGAAAAATATTACGAGACTACGATACTTATGAAAATACATATATCATCAAACTCTTATAATTAGTGAAAAAAAATTACGAGGCTACAATACTTATGAAATTTACATATATTTTGGCCTCAATGCTCAAAATTAGTATATTTTTACCACATATGTTCTACTAATACATTTTTGAAGCGCAATGTCAGTATCTTTGTTATTGATTTCTCTATATTGAGCAAGAAATTCGTTGAGTTGAACACTAAATTAATTGTGCTTTTATTGAAATTATTTATTTATTTATTTAGATTATTTATAATTTAAATTAAGTGAGTGTATAATTTATAAATTAAATTAAATTTATTAGATAATCCATTTAATAATTATTTTAAATAATAAAATAATTCATTAAATATTGTGAGACCCATTAGCACCAATTTGATGCAACACTAAATTTTGCCTCAAATTTGGGATAAGATTTGGTGCAACACCAATTTGGAGAATGATTTGGGACAAGATTGGAGTTAATTCCTACCATAAATTAGTATTTTAGTCCAACAATGGAGTTGTTCTTAATGCTTAGACAAATCATTCATATATATTATTATCATTATGGGTATTATTATCATTATTATACAATTTATAAAACTAAAAAAATTCTGCCATAGAGTAAGTGACAAAATTGCCTCAATTTTATGCACCTCTAATCATTCAAAAGTAAAAAAAATTCCAATACTAACACAAATATAGCTTACCTTGAATGAAAAATAAAGTTAATATCAATTGAAAAATAATGAAAATATAGAGAATATAAATCTCCATGCTCTAATAAAGATTGGAGAGGAAAAAAGAATGTGGGTTTTGATCTCTTTATATTGCCATACACAAAATATGATGTTAAAATATATGAACACGTGAATTAGTCGTGTCAGCTGAAACCATCATTGTAATGATAAAACTGTTGGAAAAATAATGTCTTTGACATGGTCTTGACAAACTTTGGAACTGGACCTTTCTCAAGAAATGAACAGACGAATTACAAACGCATCAAAACAAAAAAAAAATGCAAAGTACATAATAGAACTCAAACTAGACTATTTCTGTGTTCCTGAATTCGTTTTGAATAGTTTCATGAACTGTAATATCCAAACTCGCCTTGAACAGATCTAGATTCATCATCAATGAACTTGAACTGCTTTAGGTTTGCTTTCATTGAACTTGAACATCCAAACTAGAATCGTCTTCTTCGATATCAATTTTGTTCTTGGATCCGTCTTGAACAGATCCTCTCCATCAATTGTAATCATGCATTACAATGCTCAAGTTCTTGAACACCTTGAACTGAGACATAAAATAAACACAGAAGAAAACCACAAGATAAACAGAAACAGAAATATAAATACACGAGAACAAATTCGCTTTATATGGAACAAATTCTGGACCAGATGAAACTTCTCTAGAACAACTTTTGACACATACTGAATCACCTAATCCATATACACGAATGGAAATGAGTTCAACTTTTCTGTTCTTGGATAGAAAAACGTCTTGTTCAGATTCTGGAACACACATCAAACAACTTGGACAAAAACTGGAACAAACATCAAACTGTGTTTGAAATGGAATTTAGCCGAGTCGAGGAGACCTCTTTCTGCAAAATAATTACGCCTTGGCTAGTGCTCACAGTATTAATGTTTGTCTCCAAAGATAAAACGGTTTTGTCCTATCCGGTAGTAGCCCCACAAACCAGTAGGCTCCATCATATTAGACAATGGGAGAACTGAGAAGCTTATGAGACTCGATGTATGATGCAAAATGTAAAGACTTCGTCTAAGAGAGCCCTACAAGTTCTCATACAACTCTCTACAAACTATAGACTTCCCTTTTGACTCTTCTACACTCCCTCTACAACAAAACATGCAACAACACCTACTTATATGCACACATTCCACCTCATTTAGGATTAAGGCTTGGGCATTCAAACCATAGTGTAACCTCCCATGAGTTACTAGTATGCATTCAAGCCCACATTTATAACCTCCCATGATGATATATTCAAATTCACATTTGAAACCTCTCATGAGTTACTGCCACTGCAGTATTAACTCTCCACCATGAGTGAGAGTCGGTTACATTCCTGAAGATCGGGTCGCATCCGTGTACATTCATGGGTCGGACACCGAACTATCCCCGAATCTGTTCTTGACAGACTACCCAACACTTGATCTGAATCGACTAGGACTGATTTTGGCTAGGCCTAAATTCAACTAAGTCCAAATCAAAGTTCACCCAATGATCAATGTCAAGACACGAGACATTTTCACCGTCACTGTTACTATAATTGTTCCTATCCCAATAACGGAAACGAACACTGTCACGGTTGAGTTCGCGCGCGTGGATTTAAAGCTCTCATACTTAGTACACATCAGATGTTACACTTAAATGATTACACACTTAAGTGCAAACTTAATCAGCTTATGCTTCAATTGTGGGATCTCTTAAATGTAACATGGTACATTTTCCCCATAGCATACATGCCCTTTTCACATGACCAATTTAACGATTAATTTCTCACTCACTGAAAATCGAGTTTGAGAAATTAAAATACTATGATTATTTAATACAATATATATAATCATACACTATTTAAATCCTCCAACGTTAAATATCCCAACCACTGAAAATCACATAAAACGAGACTATCAACTTACTTTATTTTACCCAATTTTCCAATAAAAACTTGGTTAGAAAAAACGAATTGAAGGTGAATCACAATTTTCGTATAATAACTTTTTGTGAAAGGTAAAGAAAAAAAATTTAAAAACTCGTAATGAGTGTGTGAGAAGTAGGAGAGAAACTAATTAAAAATATTGAAGGAGGAAACAAATAAAAAAAAACTTCTATAAACAAATCATGTATGTAGTGGGGAAGAGAAATAAGTAAATAAAAATAAATTTTAATATGGCATGACCTATTATTATAGGATTGATTTTTCAAAATACTATACTATATCTAGGTAAAAAAACGTTAGAGATTAAAAAAAAAAAAACATAATTTTTTCAATCTAAATCTACACTCTTAAATTTATAAGATTGACTGTAAACAGAGACGGACCCATGTAGGGGCAAGGGGGATCACCGAGCCCCCTGAAATTTTGAATTTTTTATTATTAATATAGTAATAATATGATTTTATCAAAAATATATATTAGAATAATTGACAAATGTATCATGTTGCAAGTTTGGCAAAGTGGAAAAGTTGTTGGGATAGTTTTAAAAAGGCTAGTGTTCGACTGACACTAGCAATCAATTATATGTCATTTTAGTTTTTTCACCTAATTACTTTTTAACTTTTTCTGTTCCTTTTTTTTTCCCTTGGATTTTTTTTTCAATTGAGAATTATTTACTTTTTAACTTTTTATGTTCCTTTTTTTCTCTTGGATTTTTTTTTCAATTGAGAATTATTTTCTTGACAAGGGCATTGTTATTTTTGTCTCTGTACTTAATTTTTTTTTAAGTTTAGAATTCTTTTAATTTATGTATTTTATTTTCATTATTACTAATAGTTGTATTTTTATTTATATATTTTTATCCAAAAATTTCAGATTTTCTCAGCAAAGTAACAACTTAATCATTCAACTTTAATTTTTGCCCGAAATCTTTTCTATAGATCTTTAATCCACTATTTTTATATATTTATGTTTTGTGATCTTGATAGTTTATGTATTTAATTTATGTATTCATAATATATCTATATACATAGTTTCTAATTTTTTGATATTGTCTATTGGACTTCCTGACTATAATACTTATATGTATATATTTATAAATTTATTTTATATTTAAAATTTATAATTATACATATATAATATTTTAATTTATTAGTACTATTAAATGGGCCCCCCTGAGCAAAATTTATGCGTCCGTCACTGACTGTAAATAGTTTCTATTTCTTATATAATAATGGGTATTCGTATGATCCAAATCCTCTTTTGAGGTGAAGGATTAAATTTACAATAAATAACATTGACTATTTTAATTTAATTTTTTATTAATTTTCTTTTAAAATAATTTATTTTTTCACAAAATATTATATTTTCTAAAATTCATTCTTTTATTAACAGATACATTTAATTAGTGACTTAATATATTTCTCACTATTTAAAATATAAAAATAAAATATTTACTAAATTAATAATTTTATATTTCAAATCAATTAATCTAATGAGTTTGCTCACGAACTAACGAGTAGTAGCTCAAATTTGACTAGTTTGATCAACAACCATTACTAAATGGATTCGAATGAATTATTTATCAAGCTGAGATCCGAGAAGCTCATAAATAATTTATTATATTCTTAGTTCTCACCCGTAATTATAACGTGGGTTGCTCAACATGGAAGGTTAAATGCCAATTAAAAAAATGATAATTGTCAATCAAAGTGATAAATGCAAAAGTCAAAACTATGAGAAAGTTTATCCTACTCCACGTGGTACAACTCACAATCATAAAAATTACGATACATGATAATTTTAATATTATTTTAATCATGTCTAATCTTATTTGAAACAAGAATATTCACAATTGCCACATATCATATATCACGATTATTATTTGTTTCTGCAAAACTATCTAAATTGCTGAAAGCATTCTCCACCAGACAACTCAACCATGAATCATTTTGTCACACCTCACACACATCCAAGATTTGGACACCAAATTGTTTGGCCATGACTACGACACTAAACTAATAGGTAGGAATTAGTCACACTTTCTAAATTTTGGGATTTCATGCTAAATTCATAAGGTATGGTTTTAAATCATTGAGATTTTGGTGTGTAGATATATGTACATATATATGGGGTCTATGTGCTTGCATACATATCACAATCTCATGGATTTAATATTTTTTCCTAATAGATAGTAGAGAATGATGCCTCAATTTAATGTAAGTTGGGTGATTGTTATATTCTTTTATCTTTTAACGGCTTGGATAAATAAACCAATGAATAAATGTGTGTAGTTCTATATAGATAATTCATGTTATCTTTAAAAAAGAAACAAAAATACTTGTCACGCTGGACTTCTTATTTGACTAACTATTTTAAACGTGCAATACATGGAAATCATTTTTTTAATGGCATTTTCAAGATTATCAATCTAAGGAGTTAGTTTCGATGGGAATGACTTAGTGGTGGAGTGAGGGTTCTTGGAGACCAAAGGTCACAGATTCGAATTTCTTCAATACCACAGGTCGGGTGTGTGAGTAAAAAAAATTCTAAAAAGTTCGAATTCATCAATATCTAAATTAAGTACCGTCACACATAGTTTATATAGTGCAGTTTGTTGGTCATACTATATTTAAGTAAGACAAAAACTTGTATGAGACGGTCTCATACATGAGACGGATCAATACATGTGAGTTAATGATACTTCACCCATAAATAATGATACTTCACCCATAAATAATGATAAATATGAGTTAATGATACTTCACCCATAAATAACAATACTCACATGCGGGTATAAATAATGATACTCACATGTGAGTTAATGATACTTCACCCATAAATAATGATCCCCGCATATGAGTATTGACCCGTCTCATGTATGAGACGGTCTCACCCAAGTCTGCCCCTTTAAGTAAAATCAACCCCATCCCACAATTAACACAACCGTAAATTTTTCCTCATCACAACTTTCTTTCATTTCTTTTTTTTATTTTATACTCCCTCCTCTCACAACAAGTGTCATTCTAGCATTTTAATTTTGTTCACAAAAAGTATCATTCTATACTATCGAGGTAGAAATTTCACATTTTTCTCATATTTGCTCTCATTTAATGCATGTAAATAATTATATTTAACTCATTTTAATGTACTCATATAAATGTGTATAAGATAATTTAATGATCTAATTAATATATTTATTAATATATGTGCATTTATCTAAAATGACAATTATTCATCTACGGGGATCAGGATCAATTATTGAAGCTAATTAATTTAAGAAATGACAGGTCACACTCAGAGCGTAAAACCTTATCCACAGTCATTTACAGCTCAGATTTTGAGGTTTGTGCAATCTTCCATTTTCTAAATTATACACTTTCCATTTCCATATTTTTTTTGCTGTCAAAGAATCAAATGTGTGGAAAGTGAGTCAGCAATTAGTCAGTTTCCAACTGGGCTTCTGCCACGTGTCAGGTCAATGTTATCTCTCGCAATTAAAACCAAATTCCCATAAATGGCCAAATGTTTTTTTTTAATGTTATTATCCGTGTCACCACGTTTTCTTATCCACAAAAAATATCTTGTGATCCAAATTTGATGAGATTCTGCCTGTCGAGAAGGGTAAAAAAAAGATAATAATCGAAGTCATTTATTTATTCTAAAATTTTAAAATAATAAATCTTATTTTCCCAAATCGAGCCATCATCTTTTTTTTCTTTTTAATATATGAGCTTTCCCATGAAGTCTTATCATACTACATAAATTTATGCCATAAATTAGCAATCCTTATTTTGATGTATGACCTATGTCATATGAGAATTCAAAATTCATTAAAAGAAAATTACAAAAGATTAACCTATCTTCCTCAAAGATGGTTCTATATTTATTTTATATTCATCTCAAAATTACAGTCCATTTTATTTATTAAAAATGGAGAAATTGCATAAAGGTAAATGTTTTTATTTCTTAGAAAATTTACTATCTTCAATTTTTATTTATTTAAAATTCATTAAATACATTTATCCTAGATTTTGCATGAAAGAGAGGAATTAATGATACTATCTTTTAATTTTTTTGTTACAAGAGAACTATCAACCACTACTAATAGTGGATAAATATCACTCTTACAACATGTAATCCCTATATCACAAAAGAAAGACAACAACACTAAACAAATCACGTAAATCAAATTCGACCTCAAAAGCATCTGTGAAATAATACTCTTTTTTTTCCTACCTAGAGAGAGAAGATTAATTTAACAAAAACAGAGAGGATTATCATAAAATCAAAAAATCACTTTTTGGTGTAATAAATTATATATATATAAATAAAATAAAATCACGACACGTGACATCCTTTTTTTCTGCATTTCCAATCTGGTCTTATGTATTTCAGCCGTTTTCTTTAATCAACCAAATAAATTTTCATTCAATATTCTATAAAAACGCACACAACACAACCTTCTCACAATTTTCTTCATTTCATTCAAATTTTCACTCAATTCAAAGTCCAAATTCCAACCACCTTCCCCCAATATTTACTGGGATCAAATCAAGATTTTGAGATCCTAACCAGAAACCTCATCCATTTCCTTGAACCTGAGTGAGGACCTCCCGAAGATTCATTTTTTTTTTTCTAAAAAAAAAGGTGCTGGACAACAAGTTTCATTTTTTTGGGGGGGCTTGTTACATAGTTTTTCATCTGATTTTGTGTAAGTATGAAGATTTCAGTGATTGGTAGCTCCCAGGTGAATTTAGGAAGAATTAGTGATGCTGGGCTCTTTAGTTTTGGCAAGAATTTGAGTGCGAAAAGCTCTAATTTGAAAAAGAATAACTCAATAGCATGCAGTTTGGTACATAATCAAAGCTTGAAATGGCCTTCAAAATCTGCTGTTGGTTTTACTCTCAGATCCTCTGCTGCTCCTCAAACTGCCGATATTGTTGATTTTGAGAAAGCACCAAAAACTTCAAGAACCAAACCTGTAAGCGCTCTCTCTCTCTCTCTCTCTCTCTCTCTCTCTCTCTCTCTCTCTCTCCCCTGCGTTTTTTCTAAGTATTTTTAGGTTGCACTTCAACTTTTAAGTGACGGGAAATGGAAATTTTACTTGATCTATTTTCTATATATGTTTTGTATTTTAAGTTTGATATAAAAAAAATAAAATTGTTTTTTCGTGGCTTTTCTATTCCATTGATTGTCTACTTATGTTTGAATTCTTGTTGAAATTGATGAACTGTTCTGTATTGTTAAGAGAACTGGTGAAATGAATAAATTTTTCTATGCACTTTGTTGTTCATGGCAATGGAGAGATTTCAAACTAGGATTAAGCTTAAGTTTTGTGGTTGATTCTGGTTTAATTTGTCTTCCACATTATCCGATTGAAGGTCTTAAATGTGCGCTGATCAAGAAAGTATTTTTATACAATTCTTGTAGACTTGTAGTAGTAAAATGGTTGATCTGTTTTTATTTCATCATATTTATGCTTCAAATGCTTAAGTAACTGCTTATGAACTCATTCGAGATCGATAAGAATAAGAATGTAAATGCTCATCTCTAGATGATTTGCCGCATTTACAAATTTGTCAAATGTATATATGAGTGGCTACTTTTGTCGTCGATTGCAGGTTGATGGGATGAAATTATTCGTGGGTCTGCCTCTTGATACTGTGTCCAACTCGAATACGATAAACCGTGCACGAGCAATTGCTGCAGGGCTGAAGGCTTTGAAATTATTGGGGATAAACGGTGTTGAGCTCCCGGTGTGGTGGGGAATAGCTGAGAAGGAAGCCATGGGGAAATATGATTGGACAGGCTACCTTGCTGTTGTGGAAATGGTCAAAAAATTGGACCTTGAGCTTCATGTTTCGCTCTGTTTTCATGCTTCGGAAGAATGCAGAATTCGCCTTCCAGAATGGGTTTCTCAGATTGGTGAGGGTGATCCAGACATTTACTTTGCAGATAGGTCAGGACAGCAATACAGAGATTGTCTATCATTCGCTGTGGATGATGTTCCTGTTTTAGATGGAAAGACTCCAGTTGAAGTGTACAAAGAGTTTTGTGAGAGCTTCAAATCTGCTTTCTCGCCTTTCATTGGATCCACTATCACGGTAAGGTTATTTTGATCGATGGACTAGCTTTGTATCGGATAATGCTAAGCCATTCGAACTTGCATCACTGATTTATGCTTATTCTAGTTGCATGCATTTCATTTTGATCGATGCACTAGTTTTCAAACAGATAATGATGTGTCATTCGAACTTGCAATACTGTTTTGCTGACTCTAGTTGCATTTCATTTTAATCGATAACTAGTTTCCATTCGATAATGCTATGTCAATCGAACTTGCAGCACTGATTTTGCTTATTCTAGTTGCATATTTCATTTTGATCAATGGGCTAGTTTTCTATCGGTTAATGCTATCTCATTCGAACTTGCAACACTGATTGCATTTCGTTTTGATCCATGGACTAGTTTTTTATTGGATGATGCTATCTCACTCGAACTTGCAACACTAATTTTGCTTATTCTAGTTGTGTTTCATTTGGGTCGATGGACTAGTTTTCTATCGGATAATGTTGTGTCATTCGAACGTGCAATGCTGGTTTTGCTGATTCTAGTTGCATTTTTCTGTATTCGACAGGGTATATCGATTGGTCTTGGACCAGATGGCGAGCTTCAATATCCATCTCATCATCGATGTGGCAAATTCAGCCATGGAGCTGGAGAATTCCAGTGTTATGACAAACATATGCTCAGCAAATTGAAGCTGCACGCCGAAAAAAATGGAAGTCCTCTATGGGGTCTTGGTGGTCCTCATGATGCCTCCAGCTACGACCAATTTCCATTATCCGGCGGGTTCTTCGCTGAGAACGACGGATCTTGGGAGACGCAATACGGCGATTTCTTCCTCTCATGGTATTCGAGTCAGCTAATATCTCATGCCGACCGAATCTTGTCACTTGCCGCTTCAACCTTCAAAGATGCAGGCATCACTGTGTCTGGTAAGGTCCCCCTTGTGCACTCGTGGCATCGAACCCTTTCCCGCCCTGCAGAGCTGACGGCCGGGTTTTACAACACGGCCGGTAGAGATGGTTATGACGACATTGCTCGAATCTTCTTGAGAAATTCATGCAGCATGATTCTCCCTGGGATGGACCTAACAGATGAGCTCCAGCCACATGAGTATCGATCAAGCCCGGAGTCACTACTCGCACAGATCACGTCTTCTTGCAGGAAGCACGGATTGAAGATCTCCGGCCAGAACTCGCTCATCTCTGGTGTCTCCGGAGGATTTTCTCAGATGAAGAAGAACTTGCAAGGGGAACAGTCATCAATGGACACGTTCACATACCAAAGAATGGGAGCTCATTTCTTTTCCCCCGAGCATTTTCCTCCGTTCGTACAGTTTGTCCGGGGGGTGAGCCGACCAGTCCGAAGGTCCGATGAGGTAGCAGTGGAAGAGGGCTGTGATGACGAGTTCCTTCTCGGTTCACACCGCCACATGCAGACTGCTTAAAGAGTAAAGAGTTGCTACATATAACATTACATATCTAATTATCTATGGTGTAGATAGACTAATACTACATAGGCAGATTTGAAACTGTTTTGCAGTGATTTTTGCTTCCATTTCCGCTAACGACTCTGCCCCGTTGGGCTTATTGTACTTTAAACTCGAGCTCGGCTTGATAACAAAGCTTATATATGGAGCTACGTCGATATTGTAGCTCCTTGTTTCCATTCTCGTGACTCGGATCAATCTTGCATGTTCCTTCTAAATTTTGGAATGGGAGATCAAACATTATTTCACATTCGAGACTAAATTTGAAAGAAATGCTCGGGATGTGATAGGTTTGCCCAGTGTGCACCTTTGATTGTAACCATAAGTTCGGTGGTTGCAATTCCGACAAAATAGATATATCTATATGAACATATCTAATTATTTCTAGATATAGAGTAATGTTACATAATAGTATCTAGGGTGTTCCCTGTTTTTTTACACGTGCAATTTTATATTACGCTCTATGTGTTATACTCCGTGTTGCATTTTTTAAATTATGAGTCTTTCTTATTTTTTCTACAATTCTAATTTTTTGTGATTTAGTTTAATTTTATGATTTTTAGGGTCCAATTAGGGTTTATAATTATTTTTTAGTGTTTAGTTTTCAATTTTCAATGAATAATTCATTATTATGGTTGATTATTTCAAAATTAAATTCTATAATATTTTAAATTCATTTTATATTGATAAATATTGTGTAACACCCCAAATCCAATAATAGAGGCCCAATGATTTTTCTAGAGCCCAAATACTTAAGTTGTATCCATTTTTTTTAATAAAAGGCCCAAATAATGGGCTTTCTAGCCCAATTACGATTTTAATTATTTACGGCCCAATTATTATCCGATCGAGATGAATGAATATGTTAAACGATAGTGCTCGTCGATACGAATCCATAGAACTTGGTTTCACTAATATAGGAATTCAATTGATCAAGATATGATTTTTTCTTTAATTTAAATTCTAATTAGGGTTTATTTAAGAGGGGGTTTATTTTACTGTAATTAATGTATGCATTACTGTCTTTATTTAATTAAAATCATGCTTTAATTTTCGAATGGCCTTTGACCCAATGATTATATTCTGTATTTTATTATGATAGGTCAAGGGTTCAAAACCTTTAGAATGCATTTTATGTATTTTTATTGCAAGATAATTATAAACTATATTTAATTAAAACTGCTAAACAATTCTTGAAAATATTGTTTAGTCTAATGGTGAGAGCTTAGATTTTATGTTAAAGGTCTAAGGTTCAATCCACTTTGATGCATTTTATAATCCTCTTTTTACTCAAGCATTTACGAGTGTATTTAATTAAAGTAATTTAATTAATGCTGTATAAATTCTCTTAGCCTAGTGGTTAAGTGCTTATTATTTCACTTATATTTTTGGTCAAGTGTTCAAACCCTCTTGACTACAAAATTATGTTATATTTTATCCTTATTTTTTTTATTTAGTTTATTTTGCATAATTTAGATTAAATTCGAAATTAAGTATACGGTATATTAAATTGATATTTCCAGATTCTTCTATGATTTAAAATGATAATTTAAATCATATATCAAATATTATATTTTTCCTTAATTTATGTATTTAAGACATTTATTTGCATGATCGAGGACTCCGATATATTATGTTATTAAAACATAGTTCTTATGTATAGGTCCTAATCCGAGACTCGTTTAGGACGACGATTAAGACTAATCCTATATTTAAGCATAAGGTCCTAATCCGACAGCAGGCTTAAGACGAGAAGTCGTGAATAAAGCTTCAGCTAATTTAGCTATAAGGTGGGTTTACTTATTAAAATGTTTTCGAAAATATATTTAAACTTTCGTCCGCTATGAAAAATGATTTATGCTTATGTTGCTCAATGTGGATCGACACGACTCATATGAGGAATTCCGAATATGGCACTCCGGTGCAATTACTTATGAATATGTTCATGTTATGAATATGTTATAGTTTATATGTGATCACATTAGGGGTCGGTCTCCACTATGTTTATTGAGCGTATGATTTATGACATGTCAAATATGAATTTATGGATATTCTTATTGCAAATTATTGGACGAATGTATGAGTATTCCCACGGAGTGTTTTCTAGCACTCAGCCCCACTATTTAAAAATATTTTCAGGTAGTTGATGACGGCAGGTGGTGGACGTGGACTAATGTGGACATTTTGTATGGTTTGACCATATTCTAGTTTTTGAAATATTGACTATATTCAGTTTTGGTTAATAAATATGATTAATTATGCTTCCGCTGTATGTTTATGGATTATTTAATTATTTTATGGACGCGTGTGATCATCATGGCCTTGCTGGCATAATTTGAATGTCGAATAATGGATTTTTGACTAATCAAGGTTGAACATGTTTTTAATTGGTTGTTCGAAAGATGTGATTTTAAAATAATAGGTTGGTTGAAAAGTCGTATCTTGTGTGATTAGTTGTTGAATGGTAAACGCCTATGAGCGTGGAATTTATTAGGATTCTAAACGAAGTGTTGTCCGAATTTTTATAATTCGAGAAAATGATTTATATTAGTTTGCAAAAATTTTATTGTGATTTTTCTTTCTTCGCGTGTGTTCCCGTTAGCGCACTGGGCCTCCGGGTTCGGGGCACTACATATTGGCTATGATTATTTATGTTATAATTAATTTTTATTTTATAATAAATATTATTAAAAATATAAATTTAATAGTGAAACATAAAGAAGTGTAGTAGAAAATTTGAATCCCTTTTTTATGTGGATCCAACTTTTACAAATGTGCAAAGGTTAAAAAAAAATCATTATAGTGTATCTTGTTCATTCTATCTTTTTTTAATAATAATATTCCATTAATCCTAAAATATTATGGGGCACCAATTGATTAGAAAAGGACCCTAGTGCCTTGCACGGACCCTAACATGGTTAGTGAATCTAATGATATATTCATATGGTCCTCAGGAGTTATTAAAAACAAATTCAAACAGGAGTGTTTCTAAATACATAATTTTTACTTTAAACATCATATATATTTTTATTTTTTCTCTTTTTTTCTTTACACACCAGTGCACCACGGTAAATGTCAATTTTATCCATTGCCTAAAAACTAATTGAATAAATAAATTAGTAAGTAAAATTATAAGAAAGAAAAGACTCATTGGTTGCCTCTCTCTCTCCTCCCCTTTCGCCTGCAAATCCTGATGCACTTTGGTGGCATAATTTAATTTGGATACAAAAAGTTTTGAAATCTGCAAATGGTTCTGAAGATGCCTAGCTTAAGCTCTATGTGAATTAGGATTTCGATTTTCACAACCACGCAAACCTCACTAACAAAAGCTATTTTCGTTAGAGGCTTGAGCTCTAATTGAAAATATAATTGAATCCATTTTAATTGGTTAATTTGTTTATGAATATGCCAATCTTGAGCTCTATTGAATGAAGAAGAAGGGGGACATAAGGTAATTAGAAGTAATATGAAAGGCTATTTAAGTAATTTAATAATAAATTCATTTTAATAGTGGTGTATTTAGAAACATCTTTCAAATATTTCTTACAATACTAATTGTCTGTCCTAAGTAAGGCAGATATAAATTATAATGGCCTTTGCTTGTCACAAGCTAATCAAATGAAATCATCTATTCCACTTTTTCTATCACAATTGGTGTCCCGTTTTTTATTTTTATTGTATTTTATTCCATATTTTTTCTTCAAATTCAATTTGTTTTGGTTTAGTTTAATTTTATAATTATTATTTAGGGTTCATTCCACCCAATTGGAGTTTATATTTATTTTTTAATATTTATTTCTTTTTTTAATTAATATACTTGATTAATATGATTGATTATTCCAAAATTAGGTTATATGATTTTTTTAAAATTTTAATTTTTAGTAAGAAAATGTTAATTATAATTCGTTATACTATAATAAAATTTATTTTTGTAATAAATATTTTTAAAATATTAAATTTAATAGTGTGACACAACAGTGGAATATGGAATGTGGACTAAAAGATTTTATCCCCAAGCTATAATAATTATTTTCTTTTTTAACAGCAACAAAAAAAAAGCACTAGATAAAATTAAGATTTTATTGATTCTAAAATATGGTACTAATAAATAATAATGTTCAATTCATAGTCAAAATGAGATTGCAAAATTAAATGTCTTTCTAACAAAAAAAACTATATTAACCTATATGAACCCTGTGAACTTCAATTTTTTTTGTATTTATATGAACCCAGTGAAAAAAAAAACAACAACAAACTTTCCAATTCTTTAAAAAATTATCATTGGATCAATTCTTCGACATCAAATTATTGACAAGACACGTTAAAGTTCAACATATCAAATGGGGTGAATTAGAAATAAAATAAAAATGAGAAAAATAATATACAATGCCGTGAAAACTCCACGAATATCAACAATTCGATGTTGATAATTTATTGGAGGATAATTTTGTGAAAATGTGGAAAATTTAAAACTTTTTTTTGGTATAGACGTATAGTTCAGTTGAAGACAGTTTTGTAAAACACAGTAAAGTTCAGAATATAAGATTATATATTTATATTTGTCCCATTCACTTTTGTAAAATTGGAAAAGACATAACTACCGACAAGCCACTAATGTATGTTTAAATTATTATTTATTGCCCATGGACTATGGTGCTAAACTGCTAATGATAGTATATTACCATGCATGTTTGCTTTCAATTGTTAACAATTTTCCCTTTCATTTGTAATGGTGTTTTTGTGCATTTTGGTCCCATTTATATTATTTTTGTATATATATGGTTTATTTATATTAATGGGTGTCTAATAATTCTTCTGAAAAAAAAAATCAATTATATTTTTGTGCCTTAGCTTACAAAAGTTTTCTTTTCTAATAATTATTTTGATGCTGGAAAGTTTAGTTATATATTGAAGATTATCAGCAAACACTTTATTTTATATTTATTCGTTCGCCGAAAAATAGTTTCACTTTTAGAAATGATAAATAAATATTCTCATGATTGATTGCATTTGCATCGTCATGCATCATTAATAAATAAATAAATAAACATGACATCGATTTTTTTTAATAAATAAGCATATTTTCAAATATCCTGCTATTATTTTATTTTAAGACGGTGCCGCAATACATTCATAAAAACATGCATTAATTAACATTAAAAAATGCAACTTCAAAAAAAAAATAAAAAATCAAATAACGTGACCGAGTTCTTGAAACTAGGTGTAGATCCGAAATTGACACCACTAAATTTGTGGATCAACTTTTTTATACGATGATCACGAGCAACTTAGAAAAGTACGAATAATTAAATTTAAGACCTCGAAAATTTGGACAACTGTCTTCTGTCTGAACATTCATTCAATCTGCAATCAAATTAAAACAGAGCAAAAAAAAAAAAAAAGAAGCAAAATGCGTGGTGCTCTGCTTTACCCTAACCTTCAATTATCACGTGACTTACACAAAAGCATCCTTGCTTATCCTTCCACGACATTGTTTTACGTTGATTCAAACACGAGCTGACCTTGATTGATTTTTATTTTGATATATCACTGTTTTATTTATAATGATGTAATTGAATGTACCAAATAGTTAAATAGAATCTCATATTGTGAATTTTGGTCTACACTGTATATATATTATAAATATGTTGATTTTTATGATGCATGTTTATATGTATATAATCTGCACCGATAAAATAAAATATGACAACACTACAAAATCATATATCAATTAAAAGTTAAAACCACACCAAATTAAAGTTTACATATTATTTAGAAACAAGAAAGCACACCCATAATCGATAATATTTTTTAACTACTAAAAGAAGAAGTTGATACCAAATATAACAACAAATAAACCCAATGGCACTAAAATGGTTTGAATCTTTTTCCAACATTTCTCCCAAAAAGTCACTTCTACCATTTGCTTTCTCATAAGTACCCATAACCACGAACTATGTTCCTTTATTTCACTCTCGTCTAGAAATAGTCCCCCCCCCAAAAAAAAAAATAAAAAATTTGAATTCCAAAAAATCAGTTATCACGAATTATTTGGAATCGCAAGTCCATGACTACTAGACATTGATTGTCTTCAACCATTTATTTATTAATGTCAATATGTCATAAATGGGAATTCGTTCAAAACAATAATTCCATTTATCAGATATCACGGCCCCTACTCATAAAGTGACATGGGATTAATCTCGCGAACTATTAAATAGAAACTCGTCGCTCCATCGTGTTTTTATTTTTTATTTAAATTTGTCCAATCTATTTAATTTAATTAAATAGATTAAATACTCCAATATTTATTGATAATTTAATATACTCCATAAAGTCTCAAATATTCCAGCACGGCAATTTGATTGTGATTCGAGCCGTTGGATGCGTAAGCCAAAAGGGCATATAAGAAAATCGAACGCTCCAAATCATCAATTACAAAATAGTAGGGTCCACCAACGGTCATCCGTGGCTCCACGTGTCCTTTTTAATTATTACTTGTTTGCTGTATCTATATAGGAAAAAAAACAGACTCCAGTCATTTTCACTCACACGACCTATATATATATGTATGTTGTTTATATAGTTTCCATAAACGGATTCTCCATTTGCCCGTCCATTTTCCCTCTCTTTCACGCACAACACACAGTTCCACAATTTTCTGCGTAGATTTTTGTTCTTTTTTTTTTTCTGCTAATTAAAGCGTCATCATTGTTGAAGATATTTGACGAAACTTTTTCAGAGCTGCGTCAAAATCGGTGATTTATATGGAAGCTCTTCTGGAATCTTCAATTTCCGCTCTGTATTTGAAGGAGAAAAAACGCTAATTTCTCAGCTTGAATTTTCTCGATTCCGTTTGTTTTCATTGCGGAAGGTTGAGCAAAAAGCTCGGATTCAAGGCCTGTTTGGCTGCATTAACATATATCTCTGCGCTATTCAGCTGGTTGGCGTCGATTTCGTTGCGTTCGGAAAGGAAACGTAGTTTGAATTCGAACTTTGATTTGCGTTTAGAATTCAAAAGCTGAGATCGCGCGCGGAGTTTGGAGTTCAATATTGATATAATTTCATCGAACTCCGCAGGTAACATTGGTTGTTTGGAAAGCAGTTAAACGGAAAGTTGATGGTTTTGTGTTTGTTTACGCGATAACGTAGCTGTATTTTCGTTGTTTTGGATTTAATGATGTGAACATGCATAAATTTTCATGTATTGATTGCGTTTCGATCTGTTCTCGAGTATCTGTGTGTGTTCGTGATGTTCGGATTCCTTTCCTTATCTTCAGAAATAAATGTTCTGATAGTGCTGACTGTTTGTTTCAAATGTAACCGTTACTATCATTTAGAAATGAATAACATTGCAAAATAAACTATGCCTATGTTTTTAATGTTTCTATGATGTTGAAAAAAGAAAAAAGTGGTACGGATATGGCTTGCTGGTGTGGGATACATGAGTTTCAAAGTGAACCATATTCTTGTATGGCGGTTACGTTGTTCGTCATAAGATGATTTCAGACTTTATCGGCTTGTTCATTTAATAAATGCATGCAGTACAATCCTGTGGTATTGTTAATTCAGCTGGTGATATTTTGTTGGAAATATGCTCATTATGTGTGAAGGGCATGTATTATTGTAGTTTCACTAATCGCCATATCTCTTGGAAATGTATACACGTGAAATTCAGACCTTCTTTAATTTGACATAGTAGTTTATTGCAAGAGACACAGTTTAGTTCTTCAGGGTAATTTGTCAACATTTGAGCTGATTTGAAGTTATTCCTTACCATTGTCTGGTAAACTTCAATGTAGGAAGCAATGGGGTTTGATTTGCGATCTATGATGGAGACAGTGAGAAGTCTGTCAACCTCTGACCATGCTTCAGTAGTCTCGATAACCTTATTTGTCACGCTACTTTGTGCATGTATCGTACTCGGTCATCTATTGGAGGAAAGTCGTTGGATAAATGAATCGATCACTGCCCTTATAATTGTAAGTACTCATGTTCTATGCATTTGCTGTGTGCTTCTGGTGTGGCTATTTGTGTTTTGGATGATGTAGTTTTAGTTGTTATGGGTATCATTGCTCCTTTTAGTGATTATTACCAACTTAAATGACAGGGTGTGGGAACTGGAGTTCTGATTTTAGCTACAAGTGGAGGGAAAAGCTCACACCTTTTTGTATTCAGTGAAGATCTTTTCTTCATTTATCTCCTTCCTCCAATCATCTTCAATGCTGGGTAAGATTATTTTCTATTATGCACTCTCAATTTAGGGACACAAGTTTGCTTAATGTGTGCCTCTTTAGTTTTGAAAGCCCATTGTCTTGATAGTTTTGTATAACTTTGCCTTATTTTTTGATAAGTTGTGTGGAGTTGTATTAAAAATAGTGGTTCCCTTGCAGTATAGGAGTCATTATCTTTTTCTTTTTCGCGTTGCGTTTCATTAATATTATAATATTATGTGACCAACTATATAATGAGAATACAATTCATCAGAAGAAACAATTTGGTGAGTATGGGGAGCACTCGGAAATGGTACTCCAAAGCAGTAGTTAACTGAGAACATGAAACCAGGATCGAGAAGTCGTCGTGATTTGGGACCTTAAAATTGATATTTGGCTCTCAGATTTCATTTCCGCTAATGCTGGCTTCTACTGATTTTCCTTTTTATAAAGATCGCACCATTCATGCATTTTTAAAAATCATAGAAAATTGTGCTTGTGTTCTTAGGAGGTTGAGGATTTCCTAAACTCAAGCTCTGTTTTTCTGGTTCATTTTCATAAGTATTAGTAAGAAGTGTATAAGAGAGCATCTAAAAACATTATGCAAAAATCTTGTTTGCACTTTTCCCTAAATTCAACTCTTAGAGCATTCCCATCTATGCTGTGTTTGTAATTGAGTAGGAGAGCAGATCAGTTGTTCCACCCTTAAATGCCCCAGCCCATTGTTCCCCGTGTAACATATAAAAAGCAAACCCCTTTACTCTATCACTTGCATTTATGTTTCACTTTATTTTAGTGATCTTTGAAGTTATGCTATATGGTGATTTTGAGTCTGCTTTTCATCACTCAATCTAAAAATTAGGTTCCAGGTTAAGAAGAAACAGTTCTTCCGCAATTTCGCTACTATAATGATGTATGGAGCACTTGGTACATTGATATCCTTCACAATCATATCACTGGGTATGTCAATCTACCTTGTTTAATACATCTTATTTATGGTTATCTATTGCTGCAAAGAAGGAAATACTTGCCTATTGACATATCATTCTTTGCTATCATGTATTTCTCAAGAAACACATTGTCGTGCACTTTTTACTTGTTCTTTTAATTCTTATGGTTTGAACTGAATCCTCTCTATGAGCTGTTTAATACAATGCTCTTCCTTGTGAAGGAGAGTCTATATCAGCTGTTTCGTTGAAGTTTCTACATTTTATGGATGACCTTATTGTCAGCTTTCCTCCATAACTGGAAGAGGAGTTGCTCGAGAGAAATAGCATGCTCAGCTTAAATTGTTATTGATCTGCATCCCTTGCGAGCCATTAGATTTGTAACATCCTAAGATCATGTTACAGGAACACGATGCTATTCTCAAGTGAGAAGCATGCATGAGTGACAACTTACTGAAAATCAGTTCACATACTTGTTTTGCTATTTTTATTTATCTTTGAGGGATAATTCTGTTTCTTGTGAGGAAACTTATGAAAAGCAGAGAGACTTGGAAAAAAAGGAGGCTGAACAAGACTAATTCATGCAGGAAAATGGAACTATTATGTTCTAAATAATTTTTTCCTTTTTTTAATCTGTGGAAAAGTGAATTGATTGTGGTGTTACTCTAATCTTCTAATATTTCGGCAGGTGCTATTGCCATCTTTGAGAAAATGGATCTTGTCTTGCAATTGGGGATTATCTTGGTAAACTCCCTCCCTCCCCCTCCCTCCCCTCCCCTCCCTCCCTCTCTCTCTCTCCTCTCTCTCTCTCTCCTCTCTCTCTCCCTCTCTCTCTCTCTCTCTCTCTCTCATCTCTCTCCTCTTCTCTCTCTCTCTCTCCCTCTCTCTCTCTCTCTCTCTCTCTCTCTCTCTCTCTCTCTCTCTCGTGAAACTCCCTCCCTCCCTCCTCTCTCTCTCTCTCTCTCTCTCTCTCTCTCTCCCTCTCCCTCTCCCTCTCTCTCTCTCTCTCTCTCTCTCTCTCTCTCTCTCTCTCTCTCTCTCTCTCTCGTGCGCGCGCGCGCACACACTTACATATTTTTATTCATGTCTGCTTCTAACCACGTCTTCTTTTTCCAGCAATTGGAGCTATTTTTGCTGCAACAGATTCTGTTTGTACATTGCAGGTTCATTTTGTGGCTTTTTTTTGTATGCTGTTGAAATCCTCATTGATAAATTTCTTTCTGGGCTGATGCAATATGTTTGTAATGTTACAGGTGCTAAGTCAGGATGAAACTCCACTACTCTACAGTCTAGTGTTTGGAGAAGGCGTTGTAAATGATGCAACATCGGTGGTGCTTTTCAATGCAATTCAGGATTTTGACCTTTCTAATATCAATTCAGCTATAGCTTTGCAGCTGATTGGAAATTTTATGTATTTGTTTATCTCAAGCACTGTGTTGGGAGTTGCAGTGAGTCTTTTTCTGCTTCTTCTTCATCCTCTGCTTTTTTTTGGGGGGGGAGGGGGGGAATACATTTTAGTTTCTTGAAGAATACCATTTACTACATGTTTCTGAACATCTTTCTTTCTGTTGCAGGTAGGACTGCTTAGCGCTTATATCATTAAGAAGCTCTATTTTGGAAGGTTGGTGACAATAGCCATAATGTGGTTTAACCTCGTATAAATTTTATCTGAAGTTGATTTTTTTTTCACAAGAGATTAGATATTTATCAAAGACGTATAAGAGATTGAACTTGCACAGCTTATTTGCTATTGATGAACAACTACTTGATGCATCATGAAATTATGGAACCTTTCACTAAATGTTTACACTATCGCTTTGGTAATGTTAAATTACATATTTTGCACTCTGATCAATTACAGGCACTCAACTGATCGTGAGGTTGCAATCATGATGCTCATGGCTTACCTATCATATATGTCGGCGGAAGTAAGTTTTTTGCTATTTTATAAGAGTTTTTTTTTTCAACTTGCCAGTTCCTTTAGTGACTGTATTGAGTTATAGATCCTAGCATTATGGGATTGAACTTTCTTTCTAACCTGTGATGCGTCTTGCAGTTATTGTATTTAAGTGGGATCCTCACCGTCTTCTTTTGTGGGATCGTGATGTCACATTACACCTGGCATAATGTGACACAGAACTCGAGAGTTACAACTAAGTACGATATTATGTTAAAATTTTCAGACCAGTCAATCAAGTTGTTTCTTTCGATGCTTCCATTTCTCTTGCTTCTTGTTTACTTCTTATCAAAGTATATCTTCAACTATAATGCAGACACACCTTTGCAGCATTGTCCTTTGTTGCTGAAACATTCATATTTCTATATGTTGGCATGGATGCTCTGGACATTGAGAAGTGGACTGTTGTAAGCGACAGGTATGGAGTGTACAGATATGCACCAACAGATGAATATTAATATATTACACATATATTGCACCATTTTCCTGATCCGTGCTTGGAGATTCTTCTTACTTCATGGCATTCCATTTTTCAGCCCAAAAACCTCGATTGAAGTCAGTGCAATTTTACTTGGACTGATCTTGGTCGGAAGAGCAGCCTTCGTTTTTCCCTTGTCAATTTTGTCCAACTTCAAGAAGTCTCCACATGAGAAAATTTGCTTTAAGCAGCAAGTATGAACTCTATAATCTTCTTTATTTCAAGTATGCAAGACCTACATCTACTTCCCTCGTCCTAGTTTTACCAGTCGTGATTTGCAGGTTACCATATGGTGGGCTGGACTTATGCGAGGCGCTGTCTCCATGGCCCTTGCTTACAACCAGGTACAATACAGATGGATATATCTATATATATGAATGTGGAAATGTAGTACTAATCCGATTTGCTTCTTTTTATCGCGCAGTTTACCCGAGCAGGTCACACCCAGTTACGAGGGAATGCTATCTTGATTACCAGCACCATAACAGTCGTGCTTTTCAGCACTGTGGTAAGGCATCTTAAACTCCTTCTAGTGTGATGTTACTACTTACTACTACCTAGCAACAGAAAAATATAGGCTGCATTATATCCATGCAGGTTTTTGGGTTGATGACTAAACCGTTGGTGAGTATCTTGATGCCCTCGTCGAAACAACTCAACAGATCGTTCTCTTCAGAGCCGGGCACGCCCAAGTCTTTCACTGTGCCACTTCTTGGCAGCCAAGATTCGGTGGCCGAACTTTTTAGTGTGAACGGACAGGCATCTAATGGAGACGGCCAGCCTGTGCTTCGTCCAAGCAGTCTACGAATGCTTCTCACTACACCTGCTCGTACAGTTCATTACTACTGGAGAAAATTCGACAATGCTTTCATGCGCCCCGTCTTCGGTGGCCGTGGCTTCGTTCCATACGTACCGGGCTCTCCGACGGAGCAAAGTGCGCAGGAATGGCCTGCAGAACCAGCCAAAAACTAATGCTACTGCTCTAACTCGAGAGTTGATTTTGTGGATTTCATGTTTTGGTTTTTAAGTTTCTATTTTTGTTCCATTGTGTGGGGTTATTATCGGCGTTTAGGTTAGTGTAGATTGCAAACAGATTCTACTATACTCGTTTAAACTCCCAACATTTGAAAAAAAATCTATATCTAAAAAGAGGGTAGAAATGGGAGCCATGAGAGAAGCTCTCGCATCGTTTAGTTTTGCAGAACACCAATTTGGTGTCTAGTTTTGTTAGCCAGATGTCATGTATAGTCGTGATGTAATTATTATCTTCGTTATTATTTATACTAATACTCCACCCGTGTGATGCACGGTAAGCAAATTTTATAAAGTAAAAAAAAATACTATACGGATAACACAATATATATAATTTTGAAGTTCCCTTTTATACACAGACATTTATACTTCTACTACAATCATGTGTGATATAATAAATACATGAAAGTAGATTCCGATCAAATGATCCATGCATATATATAAAACAAAATATTATAAATTATAGTAATTTAAAAATACAAATATAGAAAAAAAAAGACTGTTTATATTTAATACAATAAACAATAAGCACTGCTATGAGGCTATCAAAATGTGAGCCCAAATTCTTTGTAATGAGATGTGGGTCACAATTCACCCTAAACTGAATACACCATTGTAGATTTATTTACTTGGGTTTGGCATGACCTTTGAAAATTACCTACTTCTAAGCCTCTCTCTCCAAAGGCAACTTAAACAAGAAAAGAAAAAAAAAGAAAAAAAAGGCAACTCATTAACTGTCCACCCTGTTAAATCCATGATAATTAATTCAATACTAGAATATTAACAAACATAATTTTAAGAGTAAAAATAAATTTTAAAATATTGGAAAAACATATGCATTACATTTACATACATAATTCAAGTCCAGCACCAAGGTATAAACATGCCCTATCCCATAGAGGAACGTTGTAGTTTCAACTTTCGATGCAAAAAAAAAAAAAAAAAAAAGTGCTACCATAGATACAATATATATATATATGTGTGTGTGTGTGTGTGTGTGTGTGTGTGTAAACAAGATTGAATTGAACAAATTTTTTATTCATATATATATTCAATATATTGGTTAACATTTATTAGTGGGAAAAATATGGAATATAACTTCAAACTAATCTCCACAGTCACACATGATCATTGTTTTAAAAAAAAGGAAAAAATTTAAAAGAAATATAAAACTGTATTTGAAAACATGTATTGTTAGGCAAAACTATGTAGATAAAAGTTTTAATGAGATGTCGAAAAACCAACAAAGTATAAAGTAAGAGAAAACTGAGCCAAGTTCATCCTTGAACTTAACTGAAGAAAACCAATGAAGAAAAAGGCTTTGATGAGATGTCGAAACTAAGCTCACCTTGGAACTTACCGAACTAAAAAAGAGACATCAACTTCAGTTTGTAGCTTAACAGAACTGAAGCAGAGTGATGAAGAATCGACGAGCATTGAAAAGAATCAGAGTGCCGCCAGAGATTATTAATTTATTAACAATTGAAGAGGACGTCCAAGATTATTGATCCATCAAGAAGTGGCGTGTATCATCCCAAGTAGAGCCCAAATTCGCCACTTATTGAAGGCCCAAACATAATTGAGATTTATTTTATCTAGATTAGATTTTAGTATCTTCTATTTTTTGGTCTTTATATATTTACCTTATTTAGAGTTCTAATTAAGGTAAACTATCTAGTTTATTAATTTCGGCCACTTATTTTGGCCTTGATATTTTCGATCCACCTCTACTATAAAAAGGGGATCATTGTGAACAATAAACTCAGACATTGAATAATATTTGAAACTTTATTTTCAATTGCCTCATGATCCATCGGTCGATCACACAAATACTTTTGATGTTTTAGTTCAAAAACATCATTCTTTAGGTCTAGCAAACCTAGAGTCTTATACCAAGCTTCTTTTTAGTTCCTCGAGATCTAGGGGGAAGTGCTAAACAAATCCGGAGTTGTTCGAAGTAATTGCGTTTCGTCTCTCTGAAGGTGGGGTTCCATATGCGTGTTTCGGATCCTTGTAGGTTCGAGGTTCGTTTCAGATTTTTGTCTCTCTGAAAGAGGGGTTCAATTGAAGATCATCTTTTTCTACCAATCATCATCATCACGCCGATCTATCTCTCACGAAAGCCATCATTCACCAACCGTCCACCATCTTTCCAAGCCACCAAGTCGTCATTTATTCATAAGTTCTTCATCCATAGTTAAATTGAGTCTACCTTTATACAGTCAAAGTCTTCCTCAAGAACGGAACACACGACGACGGTGTAAGGATTCAAACTAATACGGGAGATCAAAAATATGACTCGAATTTTAGCGGAAGACTTGGACTGTATAAAGGTAGACTCGATTTAACTATGGATGAAGAACTATGAATAAACGACGACTTGGTGGCCTGGAAAGATGGCGGATGGTTGGTGAAGGATGGCTGTCATGAGAGATGGATCGACGTGATGATGATGATTGGTAGAAGAAGATGATCTTCAATTGAACCCCGCTTTCAGAGAGATGAAAATCTGAAACGAACCTCAAACCTACAAGGATCCGAAACGCGCCTATGGAACCCCACCTTCAGAGAGACGAAACGCAATACTTCAAACAACTCCGGATTTGTTTAGCACTTCTCCCTAGATCTCGAGGAACTAAAAAGAAGCTTGGTATAAGACTCTAGGTTTGCTAGACCTAAAGAATGATGTTTTTGAACTAAAACATCAAAAGTATTTGTGTGATCAACCGATGGATCATGAGACGATTGAAAATAAAGTTTCAAATATTATTCAATGTCTGAGTTTATTGTTCACAATGATCCCCTTTTTATAGTAGAGGTGGATCGAAAATATCAAGGCCAAAATAAGTGGCCGAAAATAAACTAGATAGTTTACCTTAATTAGAACTCTAAATAAGGTAAATATATAAAGACCAAAAGATAAAAGATACTAAAATCTAATCTAGATAAAATAAATGAAAAATAAAAGATACTAAAATCTAATCTAGATAAAATAAATCTCAATTATGTTTGGGCCTTCAATAAGTGGCAGATTTGGGCTCTACTTGGGCTGCTACACGCCACTTCTTGATGGATCAATAATCTTGGGCTTTCTATTCAATTGTTAATAAATTAACAATCTCTGGCGGCACTCTGATTCTTTTCAATGCTCGTTGATTCTTCATCATAGAGACATCAAGTTCAGTTTACAACTCAATTGAATCGAAAAAGAGCCGTCAAGCAAGTTCGCAAGAAAAACGAACTGAAGAATCTTGCAACTGAAGTACGAGGCTTCTGGACTGAAGCTTCCTGAACTCAAGAATGTCAAACAATCAAGAAACTAAAAGAGATTACAAAAGTCAACTCAGACTTAATTGCTAAAGTATTTTCAATTTCTCAAACGGCTCTCTGCAACAACAGAATGATAGACTTATTTAAGTCTAAAAATGACCAACGGTCATTTTCCATTCATCTATATAAGATGGATGAAACAGAGCTTTGAAGAAGACTTTTTGTAAATATTAAGAGCCTTGTCTAAAATTCTCGGTATACAATATGTCAAAATAATTCTTGCAAGATAGACCATCTGATTGTAAACTTCAACCTAAGCTAAACTGATCAAGCTTACTCAGTTTATGCTTTCAAGAGTTAAAAGAGGCTTGCAAGGATGTAATAGCTAGATATTGAGCAAAGTTATAAGTCATCTACAAAAGTCCATACGAGAAGAAAAAGAGCCATACATCTCAAAGTAAATCCAGCTTACGATCAAGCTCAGGCCAAAGCTCTTCTGAACGATCCACACATGCATCAACATCTGCTCAGTTTAAGGAGCCCATCTAGTTGATAACCCCCCTTTCAAGACTCACCCTCTTGAAGATCGAAAGAGATCTAAAATCTTGTAAAGACACCAATAACACCTAACTCTCTGACTAAGTGTGAGCCGCCACTAAAGAAACTATTACCGCAATAGCTACCTGCCGGAGACTGTAAGTGTGAGTTGTCGATCCAGCTGAGGTAACTCTGTAAAGAATCTCATTATTACCAGGTTCAGCTAACCGTCTTTCATTGTATAATTTGTAAAGTGAACTCAAGTTATATAGTGAATTTATCCCTTCTAAGGAAGGAATATGTGACGTAGAAGTTTTAAGGCTTTGAACCTCTATAAACAATTGTGTGATGTATCTTATCTTTCTGTGATTTTTTTATCTTTGAAAGTTTACACACAAGCCTGCACGACACACACCTGATTTTATATCTTAAAAACTGAAAATAGACAAGTAATCTAAGATATATGAGTCTAGGCCTCAAAGAATTTCGCAAGAAAAAGTTTATTTTGAAATTCAGTTTATTCACCCTCTCTAAACTGAACAAGACTCGTTCGGGACCATCATATATCATGCATCAAGGTTATGCAATCTTGAGTACTTGACTATAAAAAAAGTAGTAAGAAATCGATTGATTAAAATTACTTTTTTTAAAAAAGAACTTGGTTTATCAAGGCAGAGTAGAACTTGCAATGCCTGTCTTACTTGTTTCATAAAATTCACCTACAAATAGTCAGCATTCACGAAATATTCATATATTTAATCGACTCCTCAGGATCTCTTGAGATATTCATTTGTCAACTATTAGCTGTGGGTATAATTTTCTTATGTTGAACAGATTGACAATCGAAAATAAGAAAGATGAGCTATGTATATATATATATATATATATATAGATAATTCCTCAACGGAAAATTCATCTATGGGGGTTAATTGAATTTAAGAAAAGAGATAAAACAGGAAAAAGATAGTGAGCTAGACATATAAAAGTGAATTCATGTGCAAATTAATGTTGTTATGGTTAGAACTTGGACAAATAAAGCAACACATACATATCCCCAACATAGAAAAAGAAAAAGACTCAACAGACCAAGATCAAATTCCTCTTTTAACACATTATAGACTCTTTCTACTCATTTACTGTTATTTATTCCATATCCAAATGTAAAAAATATGCACATGCACGAAAATAAAATGGAAGCAATCTATGTACGTGAGATCTTAATTACTTAATTATAAACAAAAGAAAAAATACTAATTAAATTAAAGAGAATCATGTTTGAATGATTTCCTGTTTGTAAAAGTAATTATCACCTATTTGTAATATGAAGTACACTTACGCAGCAACAAAATATAATCATGTTTGAATGGTTTCCTTTCACTTTCTCAATTTCTTCTTCATCACCAAGGGTCCTAGTCTTGGTTGACTTTTCTTATCCTCTGCACAGTAATTTTTTTTTGAATTTGGTTCTGTTAGTGCCTTTGTGACACCAATAAGTGAAGTTGTAATCAACTGTGTCACAACACTATGTTTGTTTATTAAGAGCTCTACATTGCTCTTGTTATAAGTGGTTGATTGTCATTCATAAATCACTTTAGTATTTGATTTTTCCAAGTACAATTTCACTGTTCTTGATATGAGCACGATAAGCATCAACAAATCAAATCTAAGAATGCTATTGAAAGGTTCGAAGATTGTCGTGTTGTTCAAGATTAAAGATTGGAGATCAAGATTTGAAGAACAATGCATGAGAGGTTGAAGAAGGAGTTCCATTCATCCATATTCTTTTAATTAAAGATCAAGCTTTGGATGTTGGAACTGGAGCCAATTTCAAGTTAGACGTGATCTCGGAAGTTGGACAGGAGACAGATTCAAGTTAGGCATGATCACGCTTAAGAAGTTATCCGCGTCAGTTGATTAAAAATCGGTTCCCTTAATCTAATTATGGGACATGATTTTAACATATGGTTTTTATTTAATTATAGACATTATTAGATCAGTTTTTATTTATTTTCCTATGTAATTTATGTTCATATTTTAATTAGGCTTGACAAGAATTTTATTCAAGGTAATTTCCTACCTTGTATAGAATTCTAGTTTAGATAGTTCTTCTAGTCCAATTTGGACAAGCTTTTTAATTATTTTTAGGGTTTAATTTCGTGGCCCTTAAGCAGTATAAATAGGGGATCGATTGTGCATTATTATTAGACGTTGATTAATATTTGAAGTTTATTTTCAATTATCTCACGATCCTTTGGTTGATTACTCTTATACTTTTATTGTTTTTAGTTCAAAAGCAATACTCTTTAGATCCAGCAAGTCTAAGGTTTTATTCAAGCTTCATTAGTTTGTCACGTTCTAAGAGAGTTGCTACCAGATAAGATCGAAGGAGCTGCATTTTGTCTTTTGAGCCGGGGTTCAGCTAAAGGTCCAATCTACTTCTACCTAATTTCATCACCACCAATCTATATTCACGACACCCACCAACCACAATTCGTCCGTATCATCAATAATTCTCCAAGGTCAGTTCGAGTATCATTAATAAAGATCCAACCGTGTCTTTGTTTTGTTTAGAGTCGTTATTGTACTTAGAGTCGTTCTATTTTATCGAGTCTATTCAGCCACATAATCGAGTCTATACAATCTAAGTCTTTCGCTGTTTTTCGTGTCTTTCATCAAGTTCCAGTATTAGTTTGAACCCTTACACCATCGTTGTGTGTTTGATTCTGTTGTCTGCGTACTTTAATATTCTTTCATGTTCTTGAGCATGACGTAATCACACCAGTTCTGGACAATTTTCATAACAATGTACATGAACATGATTTGAATTTCCTAAAGACAGCTCAAAGCAAAGAGTTTGGATAGAGTTGAGAAGAAGACTGTTGTGCATCATGCCACAACAGAGATTGTTCAACATGATGTATACTGCCAGCTAGCTTGAGTGGTAGCCTGAAGACAATATATAAACATACAAAAGATTCCACTGTGCTACCTGATGTGAAGATTCAAGATCAACAATGTACATTGAAAAGTATATGAACATCTGCATTGAAGAGAAGACTCAAAGATCAACAATGTTCATTGTAACGTTCGTGAACATTTACATGAACATCATTTGTCCAGATTATTCTTCAAAAGATCGATGGAGCTGTTCAAGGTTTACAACTAAGAGAAGATTCAGAGATCTATTCAGAAGCTGCAAGAAGAGTTCAAGACTGAAGTCAAAAGGCAGAGTTCTATACATGGAATAATTCCTAACATGGTTCAAGTTTGATCTCGGTTTTAAACAAGGAAAGTTTCCTTATTTATTTTCAAATAAAAGTAGGACTTCTATTCCCTTGCATAGACTATCTTTTCTCATCTATAAATAGCCAGGGGTATAGACATGTTAGTAATATAGTGAACACATCGAATAGAAGAACTATAGAGATTATTTTCAAGTGCCCTAACTATTTTAAGCCACATAGTTTCGGTTATGATTTAGACTAGAGATTAGTGTTCTAGTCATCGTGTATTAAAACACACTTGTTCATACACTGTCAAAAGGAGTCTCGGGAGAGATTTTCTATGGGAACTAGATATGTTAGACATCTAGGTTGTAAGGGGATCTCACGATTCAATTCAATGAAAGAGGGTGTACGGATAGAAAGGGTAGCGAGTGACGGGAGGTTAACAGTGTGTAAAATCCTCAGTAAATGTGACACCGGAGTAGTGAATTATTTCCCACGGACTTGACGAGTCTCCTTGATGTAGATCGATTGATCGAACAGGGTTATCAAACCTCTTCGTGCTTCACTTTCTGCAAACAGCATAAACATTCACAATAACGTTCTTTAACTTTATTGTGAACATATCTATAACGTTCAACAACTTTTTTGTGAATGTTGTGCAGATAGATACTTCTCACATGGGTGTGCAATTTCAGGTTCCGTCGTGTAATTATTTTCTTTGTTGCAATAAAGTGGGCTAAACTAGTTAATCGTGGTTGATCACTTTTTGATCAGAATTATATTCACTACCTCTATAAATGATCAATGAATCGTAACTGTGGTTGGTCATAAAAGAATGGGGTGCATCACAGGTACTGTGGGCAACTTGAGAGATCAGTGTCTCAGTAAATCTGGGTCTGTCTAGGGCATAAACCTGCCTTATTGTTTACAACCAACAGAGAGATCGGGGTTGAGAAACATGTTAAGGGTTAGGGGGCGAGAGATCACCTCTAGTCTATACTGAAAGGATAGATTGGGCCCACAGAGAGAGATCAGTGTCTTTAACCAGATTATTAGATTCACATAAGCAATCAGTGTACCCATGATCGGTCATATGTTTGTTAAGTTCGAATTAATGTTCAAATTCAGAATACTTTACTATTAATATTTTCTTTTCTTTTGTTTTGTTTTGCTATTTTAATTTACATTATTTACATACAAAGTACAGAGATCACAACAACTCTCAAAACTTTATAATTGGTGACATTGGAAGATGGAGTTCGCAGCTCCTCGTGAGATTGACCCTTACTCACGTTTGCTAGCTATGTCTGGAGTGGGCATAAGGATAAGTCTCTCTTGAGACTTATTCTGACCGTAAAATGACCACACGTCAGAGTTGGCACCGTTGCCGGAGAGCTGATTCTAAGTAATTCTATTTTCCCAACCTATTAGCTCTGGTTGGTGGATGCACAACTGATAAGTCCATTTGTTTCGTATTTTTATGGGCATTTTATTCGATATAAATGTCATTTTTAGTCTGTTTTTAAGTCGAAAAGAACCAGGTTGTGGTCAAGGGCATTTCAGAGATCGAGTCTGGCGAAAGAGGCATTTTATGCCTAATTATCCAAGCCTATCTAAACACCATAAATAGCAGCTAGAGGCACATGGGAACTTCTTCAGCATTCATCTAATATTCGGGAAGCAGAATGTGCATAACGCTAAGGATGAAGCTGACTAGATGATGCCATGCCGACATTGCTCGTGCAGACTCGACCAAATGCTTGAAATGGGCACGTGTGGATTTTTCAGGAATTTAGCGAAGATAATGAGGTTTGAAAGATAGATACAAATCTGAAAAGAGGTTATGCGATTTTGGACTGCTGGAGATGCATGGAGCTGAAGAGATAAGATTAATCCCTGAAAAAAATAGGGATTTTTTCAACAACCACTGGATAAGGCTTATCCAGTCAGGTCCAGAGGACAAGCCAGACCCAGAATGCAGTTGAAGGCCCCCGCCTATAGGGGAATTTGATTTCGGATTGTAATCCAACATATTCCGAAGATATTTTTCTAAAAATCCAACATATTCCGAAGATATGTTTTGTAGCAATTTTCGAATGTCTCGAAATTTATTTCGTATTGTTGATGTTGTCAAAAATCATGATTGTTACTTTCTGCAGTGAAGTAATGCAGCTGGGAGACTTAGCTTGTCAACATTTCAAAAAGTTACAGCTACCTTTCGATTATTGGTGTGTGTAATGCCAGCAGATGATGTTGACGAGTACATTAAAATTGATGATCCCACTGCCCTTGAATGTGTTAAGAGGTTTTGTCGTGCAATTGTGGAAATATTTGCTAATCAATATCTAAGATCCCCTACTGCTAGTGATGTGTTTAGTTTCACTTATCTATCATTCTACATCCTATCCATCAATTGTCTAACTGAAGAAGCCAGCTGGAGAGCCAAATTGAACTTGCCAACTAATGGCCGGACTGAAGGCTCAACTGAACCGTCCAGCTGGAGCTTGAAGTCTTGAATTGAAGCCCCCCAAACTGGGCAATGAACTGATCAGTTGAGCCCGCACAATACACGAACTGAAGATAAAATCGGAGCCACAATTGGAGTAGCCAGCCGTCGCTGGGGGGTGCCCTCTGCCAAAGGCACCCCGTAGCACAGAGTGCCCCACCGGCGCGGGGTGCTCCTTTTTCCTCGTTGTTTTCAGCATTTGGCGGACTCTTTTTTGAGTATTTAGTTCTTCAAGCCATCAAACTACTCCACCATTCGAGAATTCAATTCCACATGGAGAGAGAGGGAGGCTTTTATCAGTTGGGGAGTTAAAAAGAAAAGGAGCTCTCATTACCATCATCATCGACCATCTTTATTCACTCTCCTCTTTCACCCTTCACCATCACCAGTTCGGAGAGGGGAGAGTAAGACTCTCCATTCACCACCAGCTGGAAAGAAAGGAAGAGATGATCAGTTGAGGGATGTGACATCATCAACCAATCAGCTGGAGTTTAGAGAAGAAGGCAAGTGAGGAGAAGCCGAAGCAGAGACAGAAGACGGAGAAGAAGGGATCCAAAGCTCAAGCTGGAGCTGGTTAGCTAGGCTTACTTGAAGATCTTCCTTTTCTTTGGTATTCCATCTCAGTTTCAGTTCATGTGTGGGAATTTGTCCCAAACATTATCGAGACAAACATTATTGTGTAAGTTTGTATTTCATTTGTCTTTTGTTTTATGAAATGAAGAACTTGTATAATTCTTGTTTGGTGTCTTGCATGATGAGGAACTAGTTCCTTTCATGAAGGGGTAGATAATCGATTTACTTTTGATCCATGCTTGTGATTGTTGGTTTCCGTTGATTGAATTAAACTTATTCATGTTGAGATCGTAAGAAGATTCTATTGCCCGACTAGGGTTCTATCCATATTAGGTGGACTGGGTTCAGAAGCCTAATGGTTAAACTTGTTCGTATAATTTAGCCGATGGGGGTTTAATGGATTGACGGTGACAGTAAATGAAGTTAAACCTCTTTACGGAGTTTATTGTACGTTTAAGGTTAATAAAATCAACTTGAATCGGGTTAGGAGAGAAACCAAAGAGAGAATCTACACCCTAATGTTTGTTTCACAGTTTTTTAATTCGTTTTTATTGTTGTTGCTATTGTCATATATTTCTTGCTTCCTTTCATCTAGTAGTTTTTAGATCAAAACCCTCAAGCCCTTGATTTAGAATGTTTAGGTTTGCATTTAATTCATGTATATATTCATGTGTATAACATAGAAAGATAATCGCCCTATTAAGCTTTTCTCGAGACATACGACTCGGGTTAGCTGAGCTCCCTACAATCGACCCCGTCCTCTTGCGGGTCCGGTTTGTAATTTTTGCATGTGTAGTTGAAACCGAAAAGCAAACATGATGTTTCTAGACTAATTTTTATTGGTAAAAAATATGATTTCCAGGAATGTTAGGTAGTCTAGATTGCATGCATTGGAAGTGGAAAAATTGTCCAACTACTTGGGCAGGACAATATGCAAGTCGTAGTGGAAGTCCAAGTATTATTCTTGAAATTGTTGCTGATTAAGATCTTTGGATATGGCATGCATAATTTGGTATGCCAGGTTCCAATAATAATATCAATGTATTGGAACTATATTATCTATTTGTTGATTTTGCTCGAGGTATCGCCCCACCTGCATATTATGTCATACAAAGAAAATAGTATAATACGGGATATTATTTAGCTGATGGAATATATCCAAAATGGTCCACCCTTGTGCAAACAATCCATGATCCTCGTACCAAAAAAGAAATTTTTTTGCAAAGAAACAAGAATCATGCAGGAAAGATGTGGAGCGCGTATTCGGAGTTCTTCAAAGTCAATTTGCAACTATGGCAAATCCAGCACGCTATTGGAAGAAAGAAGATTTACAAGATATAATGAATGTGTCTATTATTATGCACAATATGATAGTTGAGGATGAATGAGACTTTAATGATCCAATTAATGATGCGAGAGAAGTGTCAATTCTAGATGTTGAAATGTCGAATGAATGAATAAATGAATTTCAATCGTTTTTGGGTCGATTTAAAAAAATCAAAGACAAAGATGTTCACTTGACACTTCGTAATGCTTTGATTGATCATTGTGGGAGAAGTTTTCAAATTCAGAGATGTAATTTTTATGACATGTAATTTATGCTCTATTAAATAATCTATTATGAAATGTTGATTTTTATTTTGAATAAGTTGATTGTTTTTATATGAACCTTTTAATTTTTGTAAAATAAAAATAATATTTAATTATATATTAATTAAAAATAAAAAATAATGAGAAAGAATATTAATATATATATATATATATAATCATATTCAATTAAATAATTCGATAACAAAAATTAAATAAATAGTAAAGAGTATAAAAAGGAAATATTCCATTATAGAGTGAAGTATAGAGTGATGTTGTTGGAGATGAAAATTAAAAATCTATAACTTTAACTGTACAGTAGTGTAGAGTTAATTGTATTATGGTGAAAATTATTAGAAATGCTCTTAGGACAAATATCCATTGAACCGTATATTTTAGGCAGCTCATTTATCCCGCGCTATAAAATGAGGTCGATATATATTTGCATTTTTTTTAAATAAAAGATTATGGTTCTGCCAATGCTTTTAATTTTAATTTGTGCCATTTTTTAAAAAGATCAAAGTATAGGATTAAAAATATATTTTCCTTTAGCATTAAAAAGTATATAATTAATGGCCATTTGTTCATGTAAAACTTTAAAGAAGAAGTAGGGGACAAATTTGATTTGGGAAAATAATAAAACTTTAAAGGAACATAAAAATTTGACATTTTTCTAAAATATGTATTTCATTACTAAGAAATATTCAATTTAACTATTTGATTTTTTAGGGTTAATTACGACTAAATTTATGAACTTTAAGACAATTTATAGTTTTGACACGAACTTTGAAACATTACAATTACAATACAATTTATTGCAAAATATACACAATTCACAATAATGTGAAAATCAAACACAATATTTCATACTAATATTTATTGTATGTATATTAATGAAAATTAAATCATTATTATCTTATGTATTTATATGATTTTGCAATATTTGATGCTACAAAAACTAAAAAAGGCGTTTTAACGATGCACTTAGCGAAGGAATTCCACAACGGATTTAATGAAGGACCTACATTAGCAAAGTAATAACCAAACTAATGACAGGTTAACAATAAAGTAACGACCAAACTAACTGTGTGCAATTGCGATCTTTCATAATTCGTATCTAAATTGCAAAAAATATTAAAGTTCATTTATATTTAATATCAAATTTTTATATTAATAATTTTTTAACAACTTAAAGGAAAAAAATCTAATATATTAATTTATAAATTTAAAATACATAAAATGGTCCAATACTAGTTATAATATATTACTAGATTTTCATCCGTGCGATACACGGGATCATTCATGGTCTCAAACTTAGTTAATACATTTTTAACATAAGTGTTACATCTTCTCGTTTTATGGATAATAATTTAGTTAATAAATTAATACAATTTTTTATTTGTTCGGTTGTCTTTTTTTTTATGTCAGGTGATTATTATAGCGAATCTAAAAGGAGTTAAGTTGACAATATAATCGATAAAAAATATTCACTTGAATACACACATACAAATGTATATAAGTACATGTTATAATATATTTCAAATTACAAAAAATATTTATATGTATATATATATATATGTATATATTATATTTCAAATAACTTCATAATTAAAAATTATTATATGAAAAATATTATAATATTAAATTATACTAACAGGCCTACACATGGAGATCCATGAAAAAGTGACATTGCAGCGTTATGAGGACTTGGAGAACATGGTGCAAAACACAATCAGGGTGGAGAAAAGACTTAAAAAGTGGAGCGATAACATACTTTCAAAATCCTCCGTATGGGATTTAGATGTGAGTGTCTTCACACTTATGCTACCGTCAAGTCAGAGAAAGAAGGAAGTCGTTGAAATTGAATCCGATGTGGAGTTACCATCTGCGTTCTTGGCCACCAAAGAAGATTCCATTCTAGAGATACCAGTTTCAGTTGAAGCATTTATTGATGAATTGATAGTTGTCTCCACATGCGAAGACGTTATAGACAAAGAGATGGTAGTGGAAGAGTCTAATCTGGAGATAGATGTGTTAGTGACCATCAATTTAGAGATTCCGACTTTGGGAGAATCCAATTCAGAGGTGTCAGCTGTAGAAGATTTCATTCATGAAGAATCTACTTTGGAAGTTGGGCAACCTTTGAGCTTGCAATCAAAGCATTAAGAAGTGGGAAGTAACGGAGAGGTCTTGATATTACAGCCATGTATTGAAAAGGAGAATGAACTCAGTTGGGATGTGGTTGTAGATCAAGAACAAGTCGATCAAACAGACATGGTGGTTCTGCCGAGCTCTAAATTCAGTTGTCAAACCTTTTCTTTTGATGTTTTATTTTACAGGTTAACAAAAATGTGCCACCAGATATTGATGTACCACCACGTTAATTCGTGTTTTACATATCAAAGCATTGTACGGTGGTGGAGTAGAAGTTGTCTGGGTGATTTTGAAGATGTGTTTTGTGCAACGTGTGCCTAAAGATTTCGATGATCAGTTCGTGCTAATCTTTGATCCAAGAGGAGGTTCAGATTTGAGGACAAATCTCTTTCAAGAGGAGGGGAATGATACGATTTTAAGTGAGGTGTTGAGGATCAAGTTCGAGTGTTCAAGAGGTTCGTGCAAAGGAGTACTAAATGCACAGAGGTCACGAATAAGGCAAAAGAGTCATGCTTATGATTTGCGAGCTACATGGCACTCGCGAGTTTGGTCGCGAGTCAGACCGAGAACAAGTTTCTGGAAGCTCGCTACTAAGGAGGGGGTCAGCTGTGCATTATTCGCGGGTGTGGTTGTGAATTTGACAAGGGTCGTGAATATCGTGGCACATCAGTGCATAGATTCACGAGCAGATTCGCGGATGACTAGGTCGCGAGCGAGATCGCGAATTCGATATTATTTTTAGATTTTATTATCTGTTTTTGAATTTTGGGCTTTATTTATTTCTTATTCAGTTTAGAACTTTATTAGGGTTTACTTATTTTTGTCCCACCTATAAAATGGTGTAAATAATTTATTTGGAGACAGTTTTAGTTGATTATTGATATTGAAATTATATTTGCTCTGCGGAGAATTTATATCTGAATTCTACATGAATTCTTTTCCAACTTATCAAACAGATAATCATCCTTATTTGTGGCGTCCTCACTACAATCTATAGTTTGAGTTTCCAATCACAGTTGGGTCGAAATTGTCCATGATCGTCGATTCGTCTGCGTTGTGAGTTTTGGGTCAGGGATTTCCATCATATCCCTTTGAAACTTGATACAGTTCTGGGTCGGATCCTCATCAGAGTCCTTGCCTTGTTTTCGGATCGAACACTGACTTCGGGATAAATTTGATAAAGAACATCTTTAACTGTCTTGCTAATAGATCAAACGCCGATTTCATGATGAATTTGGTGAAGAATGCCTTTGAATGTCGCAAGAACATCTTGAATATTTGAAAGAATTTCACTTATGTAATTTCTTTTCAAATTCTTAAACTCTTCAAATGAATTTTGATGTTTTTTCAACTGATATGGAGGCCTCTATTTATTGTAAATTTGATAAATACAAAGCAAACGAGAGTGATCTTTAGAGTTATATACTTTGCTATTCTTCATTATATTCTTCTCACTAATAATCATATTTTTATAAGAAATTGACCAATAATTGATTCAAAAAATCTACTATAAACTAAAATTTAATGTAAAATACATTTATCTTTGCGTATTTATTAAAATTATTATTTATTTTAATAATATTTTTTACGAATTTACAATTTTTTAATTTTTACAGTTGTATTATGAATTTTCAATTATTGTTACAACGGTACGCGATAAGTTCTCTACTCTACCTATATATTAAAGGGTTAAATAGTCCCAATAGGGATAACTTAGTGATGGAGTGAGGTTGTCTGGAGACCAAAGGTTACGGGTTCGAATCTCTTCAATAACACAAATCAGGTGTGTGAGTAAAAAAAAAGAGTGTTAAATAATACGAAGCAATGAAAATTAAGATTATTATAGAGGAAGAATCGTTGTTCTAGGTAAAAATCATTTTTTCCCAACAAACCATTAAATTTGAGCATGCACGATTAAAAAAATTGGTAAAAATATATTAATCTTTTCTATCGGCTACGTCACGGGCCTCACGCAACGACGTTCAAAAATTATAATTATTTTACAAAGAAAATGACTTGTTTTATCATATAAATTTTCGTTTATATATGGACTATTTTTATTATAAGCTTGTAGTTATACAAATAATTTAACATAAAAAATAATATATAAGAGTGGATGAAGTTGAAAATTCAACAAAGCAGGTAACATAATATGTCTGATACGATACGATTTGCTAGTTATGTTACACAAAATGAAGTCTGCCTAATCACATATCTTATGCTGCGCTGCTATTGTTGATTTCTTCATACAAATTATCGACAGCTCCTTCACAACTTCATCAATGGCTTCTTCTTCCTCCATTTTCATCTTCTTCCTCAACTCTCCAACTCTCCCCCTAAACACTTCTCTCTCCTCTACAAACACCTCATTTATAGCTTTCGCCACTCCATTCCCATCAAACTCACCATTTCCATCTCTCATCACCTCCACCCCGACTCCAGCCTCCACCGCCAGTCGTGCATTCACCGGCTGATCGGCTTTGAAAGGAACCGCCACCACCGGAACTCCATAATATATACACTCCGAAATCGAGCTCCACCCACAATGCGTCATGAAACCGCCTACACTCCCATGCGCCAAGATGGCCGCCTGTGGCGCCCATTTTCGAACCACCATCCCTTTCTCTCTCGTCCTTTCAAGAAACCCGTCGGGGAAGGCGGCGGCCTCGTCTCCGGCGGGTGATCTAGCAACCCAAATGAAGTTGACATGAGTGAGCTCCAACCCTTTTGCTATCTCCACCATTTGGTCCTTGGATAAGTAGTTCTCACTCCCAAATGAAATGTAGAGAGTTGAGCATGGACTCTTCTGATTGAGCCACTTGATAATCTCTAACCCGGCAGTTTGTTGATGGTCGTGTGCAACTAACGGACCTGTTGGGACGAGCTTTCTCTTACACAATGTAGAGAGATAATCCATGTACTTCCTCTCAAACCCTTTGTAGCTCTTGATCAAAACAATATCACAAGATAGTTTGAAAATCCCAAAAGCAAAATCTCCTACCGCAGCGTTTTCAACTTGGATGGATTTAGCTGCAGCAATGAGATCCCTTTTCTCATGCTCTCGAAGGCGTATAGCCTCATAAGGGAAAGAATCCCAATTTTTGTGCGTGTGTTGATGGTGGAAAAAGGAGAGTGACGTGGAACCAGAAGTAGCAAAGAGAACAGGGGGGAAGCCCTGGGCCGCTGCAATCTTGGCGGCCCAGGGCTGGAAACCGTCGTAAATAAGCAAGTGAGGCTTGAGGTTGGTGATTATGTCGGAGAAGGCAGAGGCAGACATCTGGAAGGCCTTCATGAGGGTAGGCATGAGATGGGGAGGAATGTTTTTGGTTGTGTGGTACTGTGGAGGAAGCTCAGCCAAAGATGGCAGATGAAGTTCCACTAGTTCAATCCAACTATCACTGTAGTCTGATGAATCTTTGATTGAATCCAGGTTGATTTGTGTGGAACACAAGTACATGTGGAAGTTTCTGTTCGAGAGTTTCTTGCCCAGCTCAACAAAGGGGAATATATGTCCATGGGCTAACCATGGGAACATCACAACTCTCAGACCACCATTCTGCTCCTCTGCAACTCCATCCATCTCTCTCTCTCTCTCTCTCTCTCTCTCAAGATTTGGGCGAGAGTTGCAAGAAGTAGATGACGAGACTATCTAGGCAAGGTAGAAACCTCCAAGAGGGAATTAAATTAATATGGGCAGCTCCAATGGTAGCTTTTTGCCGGACAGATGGTGCGGTGGATTTGGATGGATATTGATAGATATATAGAAGTTTGAGGAAAATTAATTTCTACACTTTTCAGTTACTATTCATTTAAGGCCTATGCATAGACACACACGCATATATATATATATATATATATATATATATATACAGGGAATATATTAAATATAAACCAATTCCTAAACCAATCTCTAAATTTATTTTTCAATTTTGTTCCCTTTTTTCTACCTCCCACGTTGATTGTAAATTGAAAAAAATAGAATGTAGATTAATGTATAAAAGGTTGGAAAAACCTCAAATTTTTTATTTGGTCATATTTTGAACCAAAAAATTCAAAAAAAAAATGTAAACCATTCTCCCCCATCCATCTAAAAAAATACACCGGTCAAGATTTGGAGAAAAATTCGGTGGCAGTTTTGTAATTTTCACAACTTTTTTCAATCTATAGGGTATTTCAGTCCATTTGTTGAAAAAAAGTTGATGTCATGCTGACTCAGCATCTACAACATTCTTAAAAACTTCAAACGATCATAACTTGATCATTTTTCATCGGATTAACGCAAATAATATATCAAATTAAATGTCTTTTAATCCTCTTTCATTTAAGATCAATGAAGCATATGTTTATCTAGAAAAATATGGATGAAAAATACAAAATAACCATTTTTCACGCGTATTCAAGCTTAGAATACTTCGTTAGCATGCGATATATATTTCGTTAGCATATGATAAATGTTTGTCAGCATCAGTTATATCGCGATAAAGATTTATTCAATTGTAATTAGATATGCTTCATCAGTATATAAAAAATGTTTCATTAGCGCGTATATGACAAATGCTTCGTTAGCATATGTCAAATATTTCATTAGCATCGATTATATTACTGTAAATGTTTATTACATTTTAATTAATATATGCTTCACTGACATCAATTATATTGCTATAAATGTTTATTTAATCTCAATTAGGATGTGTTTCATTAGCATATAACAAATATTTCATTAGTATCAATTATATTCACAATGAACAATACATTAATGCATTAAGATATTTTTTATATGAGAATGTTAATGCACTGCTAATGTTAGCATTAACATATGCTAACTAAAATATTATAATAATGTTAATGTAGTATAATTATATCTGGTAATAGAATCATATGTATTTAATATTGCACGTGTATTATCAATGTATAACATTCATCTCAATCAACAATTTTAGATGATTTGCTAGCATCATGATTAGTTATATTGCTACTACATCAATTTTAGAGTTCAACAATTTAATTTTATTAAATTTGATCATTTGTTGCAGTTAGCACTATCATACACTAACAGAAGTATTATGTAATGCTAAAGAAAAGTAATACACAATGCTAACAAAAATAATAATGTTATGGATTGAAGCCAAATAATGCAACTAACAACCTTCAATCAAACAACTATAACTTTGTCCATGATTTACATTTTTTGAAATTATTTTTTGTTGAAAATTAGGCTTGAATAGCTTTCCAACTATATAAAACTCGTCGTTTAATAATTTTCTAATAAAATCAGTTTTGTGTTTAAAGTTAGGTATTGTTAATGAAGTGATATTGCTTCATTAGCATATGATTATGTATTCATCAGCATATGATTGAATGTGTCTTCGTTAGCCCACGTCCTGGAAGTCCGCTATTTTTCTTTATTTTTTAAATTTTAACCTAGATACGGAAATTACCAAAATGTCACCGCATTTTTTGAAATTCCTCTTATTTATAATAATGTCACCACCCTTTGACTAAATCTATACCATTGGATTTTGAAGGATGTGTGGTGGGAGATTGCACTACTACAAATATGTTAATAGACAACAGCTTATCACTGTTGTCTAAAGTCTCGTTGTCTTTTACTGCTGAAATTAACAGCGGTTACCAACCGTTGTATTTTTTCACTAGACAACAGTGCACAACCGTTGTGAAAAAAAGACTGTTGTGAATTACTGTAAACGACAACAGCTCATTGCAAAAACCGTTGTAAAATAATCAGTGTAGACAATGGTTTATAGTAATAACAGTGGTCTTTTTCTTACACAGACAACGGTTTATGTGAAAACCGTTGTATTTTATACGCTAACTTTGAAAAAAAAAAGTAGTTATTTTTGTAAAAGTGTTGTTATTTGTTAATTTTAAAACTATAAATTCTTGTAATAAATGAATTCATCAATATCAATTTGAATTTATAAAAAAATGTATACAAATATATGTTTAGATTACATCATAATCATATTAATAATCATAAAACATCCTAACAACAATTTAACAAATCTAAAAAATAAAAATATTTCTACTAATTGCTCCCACTAACTGGGCCTTTTATTTGAGTATTGAGCTTCACTGAGGTGTTTACTTTCAAAAGTCAAATTCATTCTCAACCTGCATACATACAAATCACCATTGAGTTGATAACAAATAAACAATTGGAACACCAAATCAATATTTTAACAGGTCTATAACAATATCAAAATCAAACAATGCTTATTATTTAATTTGACAAACAACACATTCCAATTATATATATATATATATGCACTACTTTCTTTAGTTAAAATCCATCCCCTCCATATACGTGTATATATATGTATATATATTCATTCATCATCAATTTCCAATTCATACTCCTATATAATATAATCTCCCCAGAGAAAGTAATAAATATGTAGAAAAAAGTCACAAAACAACTATTACATCAATACTTAAGAAAGTAATAAATATGTAGACAAAAGTCACAAAACAAAGACAAACCATAGAAGATAGGCTCGCAGCCCAGCTCGTAAATATTCACCCCTCTCATCTCGTCTCCCACTTCTTGAGCTACTTGGCAGATCTTAGGATTTAATCCTTCAAGATTAAACATATACGTTCTAAGTTTCTAAAAAGCATGCAAGGGTAGAATCAGCCTAATTTATCCATTTAGATATATCATCAAAAATATAAAAATTACAAATATATAATAACTTATTACTTAAATAGAAGTGGATTATGAATAAGACCAAGTTACTTCTTTTTTACTAAAAAAATGTGCAAGACAAGATGATCAACCAATACCTCAACTCTGTTAATTGGAGTATTCTGGGCACAATCAATTTTCTTGCCGAGACCATAATCAATTATAGTACAGTCATTCCCTCCCGTCCGTATAATATTAAATATGTAATACTCCGAAATATTTTAGAAGGTTTTATTCAACTTATGTTACCTGAGGGTAATCTAGAAAGAAGTTGGATCCTTAAAGGACTCAAATAAAGGAAAATCGCAGCCACGGAAATCTGTTAAATTTATTTTGGTTAAAAAAATTGCTTTAAAAAAATATTTTGATTTTTTTTCGGGTTGTCAAGTATCGTGCCAAACTTTGAATTTTTCATTTTGGAGTCCAAATGATATCTCGGCACAATTTTAAACTGTAAAGTAGAATATTTTAATAGCACGAGGTACATCCGTCATTATCCAATTTCTTTTTCAACAGATTACCCTATTCGTAATTATCCTATTATTTTTCCATCATTATCATATTCCATCATTATCCTCTTTCTTTTATTCGTTATTATCCTATTTATTTTTCCCCTATAAATAGAACCTTAAGGTTTCATTTTTCATTCATTCTCAAAATCGAAACGCCGAGCAGCTTCCAGAGAAGGTACGACTCTAGTTTCCTATTTTAATTTTGAAATAGCCATTTTTGAAGGTGTCAACGTATAGATCACGAATACATGATTGAAATGATGACACGACGGACGATCACAATTGAAAATCGTCGTGACTGCTGCCAAAAGTCACCACCACCCTTCAAATCGGTGACTCTTTCGGGTCGTCGGATCAAAAAGTGTCTTTAGGATTTTATGTTCTATGTATATCTGTATACATTTTCCATGTTTTCACTTTTTAATTTTTGGTATATTTTGGGTATCCGAATATTAAATTGTTGTCTTTTTCAGATCTATCATTCGTGGATAGCCCTATCATACTTTTAAGCTCAAAAGTGGTTCCGTGTCAAAATATAGTATTTTTATTTAAAGTTTCATATTTTTCCAATGGGCGGATCTTGCAGTATGAATTTATTTGTACCGAATTAATTTTAGGATACGGGTTTGACCACCCTGTATGCCAAAACTTCCAAAAGGGTTTTTCTTTATAAAAATGCCCTGAGTAAAGTTCCCTTAAGAGTCAAAATATTTTGATGACCCAGGTGTTGCATATTAAGATAGTAGAGATATTATAGTATTTACTTCATAGCTAAGAAAGGTTAGATTTTGATCTAATGATAGTTTTTTATCAAAACTAAGTTGCTGGATAATCTCGTAGGCGCAGAAGAAGGAGACTTCTAGTTGAGACCAGAATCAGAATCTAGATCTAGCTTTCCAGATCAGTTTGCCAGGTGGGTTTTATTATATAAAAATATATTTCGGGTTATTAAGCCTTGATATTTATAAAATGAATGTGATTGAATATTCAACTCATGACTGTATTTGATGTACTCTACTGACTCATGTAAGTCTTACTACTGTTTTGGTGATGAAACTACAATGGTTCACGATATCGAGCCCTAAGCAAACAGGGCAGTGTCCAACCTTAAGCAGCCGGATTGTGTACACGAACCGACTCACCGTAAGCGTTCTAGGGGAGAGTGGCGCGCGATGATGGAACTAAAATGATTTAGTATACACGGAATTCACAAATTTTCTGATTTAAAAGCTTTCCATGATATGCTTAAAATATGATTGGATATTCTGTTTTATAAAATGATTGTGAAGCTTTTCTCAAAGGTACCTACTAAGTGCATTAGTACTCACACCTAAAATTTTTTCAAATATTTTTCAGGATAAGCTGCGGGATGGTGGACGGCTGTGCTAAGGCTGAAGGGCTATCGTTTGATGTATATGTTTCCTTTTCCGCTATGGAGTCTAACTGAGAACATGCTTCCTTTTGAGTCTGAATAAATGCACTATGTTTTTTTCCGCTTACTCTGATTATTGCTACGGAGTGTTCGGTTCTCCGAATCCCATTTTCTTTACTGTTATGGAGTGTTCGATTCTCCGAATCCCATTTTCTTTACTGCTACGCAGTGTTCAGTTCTCCGAATCCCATTTTCTTTACTGTTACGGAGTGTTCGGTTCTCCGAATCCCGTTTACTTTCTGTTCCTGACAGGCAAAAGCCTGGCATTTATTTAGTTCCTTATTCAAACAGGCAGAAGCATGGCTTTACGCTGTTTTCCATGTCAAGGCAAAAGCCTGGCTTTATATTGCTTTCACGATAGATGAAAGTCTGGCATCTCTTTACTTCATGTATTTTGACAGACATCAGTCTGGCCTTTTTCATGCCTAACCTATTAACAGTTAACCTTTGAACTGTTATTATTTACATTGAAGTTTTCCTTCATTATTCTTTCTTAGGTTCATCTTAAGTGTCATGGTATCTGGTTTGAGTCATTTCATACGCTTCAAAAGCGTGGATTGATCCATTTATAGAGGTTATACTGTCCAAATTTTTGGGACACTAATCCAAGTTCTTTGATTGCTTCTGTTCAACGACCCCTTCCCCCTTTCCCCAAGTAGCGTACCGGTCCCCTGCCCTTCTCCCGGGATCGGGGCGTTACAGAGTGGTATCAGAGCAGGTTGCAACTCTGTAAGTCTGTCATATTGTTGATTGAGTCTAGTTCTCAGTGTTGTCTCTTAATTGATCGTCTGATAGCCCTAGCACGTCGCCTGCTCCGCACTCATTTGCTTCAAAATGAAAGGTACGCGAGTTAAAATATTTTTGAGATTCAATGATATTTACTGATTTCAAAAAAGAAAACGTGGATAAGGAAAAATTCTCCACATTGATGGTATTTATGAAAAGTTGTGCCAATGAAGGTTTCGAAAGGATAATGGTATTATTTTGGGAATATGTGCCTATATGATGATGAATATGAATGAAAGGGACTCATTGTCCATGATGGTAAAATTTTGGGACTTTGTGCCCAGATAATATTGAATGCGACTATATGTCCATTACATTGAAATGAAATATGATGTTTTAAATGAGACTATATGTCCATGATATGTTCCAAAAGAAAGTGTGATGATAGCAATCGATGCCCTATGATTAGAAATGTTATAATGTGTAGATGATTGGAATCTGAGAATGTTGAAGTGATGGGAACCCAGAATGCTTATGCAGATGGAAAATGAACATAGAATGATTTGATTGAGAATGTAGATGAACATAGCTAGCTGTGATTTATTCACATATATTGGATTTTAAGTTGATGATTTTTAAGATTCTTGTGGAACATAGGTTGATTAAGTGTTTTTCCACATTTAAGATTATGCGCCCGCATGGATTGGTTCCACTGAAATGTGTTAATTTGTTATGATGTGAAATTTCAAAAGAATGTGTTATGTCATGTTTGGATTGAATCCTACATGAAAGAGGGTTCACGGCAAGGCCGTATTTCGCCTATGGTTTTAATGGAATGTCTGGGACATCTAGATTCCGGTTCAACCGAGAATCTGATGAATGATTATAAAGAACAGATTGACTAAGAAGGTGGGAACGATTATGTAATGCCTTGTAGTCTTGAACATAGAAAAAACTTAGAATGGATAAAAGTATATTCTTTTAGATGGCTTGAATTATATGGATTTCTAGGAAATGCAGTTCGCGTGTATAAGTATTTGAAGAGCATATTGGGAGAATTTTGAATATCTATGGAGAATCGCGAATGATAGATCCATTCACGCTACACCTTCTTCTATACGTTTTTGATCGAGGAGCAAGGACAAGTTCGAGAGTGGATGTCTCAAGTTCAGAGTGACGTTACGATGATCGAGATAATACACTTTGATTTAGGTAGATCGATATTCTCTCTCTCTCTCTCTCTCTCTCTCTCTCTCTCTCTCTCTCTCTCTCTCTCTTTCTCGACTTAAAGGATGATGTTAAAGAATATTCGAAGAAAAATGTAGAGAAGAACATATGAAGAGTTATGCGCATCAAGTTAAAGTGGACCAAGGAAGAGTATACGTCCTAGTAGGATTTACGACCCGAGATAAATAGAGTTTTAGCTAGGAATGATGGTGTAGCTTATAAACTAGTCATATTGTTAATTCCAGGTAAGGTTCTTAACGTGATTGATGTCTTAATGTTGACGAAGTGCAAGTTGGATCCTAAGCCCGTTATAAAGAATGAGGAAATAGTCCTGAACTAAGATTTATCTTATGAAGAAAGACCAGAGGCTATTCTTGAACGAGGGGTCTAAGAATTACGGAACAAACAAATATCACTGGTGAAAGTCTTATGGAATAACCATGGAAGAGATGAAGCTAGATAGGAGCTTGAAAGTATAATCAAGGAGTTGTATCCTGATTTACCCAATAGAGGTACGCAAATTTCGGGACGAAATTTTTATTAAGGAGGGTAGAATGTAATACCTCGAAATATTTTAGAAGGTTTTATTCAACTTATGTTACCTGAGGGTAATCTAGGAAGAAGTTCGGTCCTTAAAGGACTCAAATAAAGGAAAATCGCAGCCAGGGAAATCTGTTATTTATTTTGGTTAAAAAAATTGCTTTAAAAAAATATTTTGATTTTTTTTCGGGTTGTCAAGTATCGTGCCAAACTTTGAATTTTCCAGTTTGGTGTCTAAATGATATCTCGGCACAATTTCAAACTGTAAAGTAGAATATTTTAATGGCACGAGGCACATCCATCATTATCCAATTTCTTTTTCAACAGATTACCCTATTCTTAATTATCCTATTCTTTTTCCATCATTATCATCTTTCTTTTATTCGTTATTATCCTATTTATTTTTTCCCTATAAATAGGACCTTAAGGTTTCATTTTTCATTCATTCTCAAAATCGAAACGCCGAGCAGCTTCCAGAGAAGGTACGACTCTAGTTTCCAATTTCAATTCTGAAATAGCCATTTTTGAAGGTGTCAACGTTTAGATCACGAATACGTGATTGAAATGATGACACGACGGACGATCACAATGAAAAATCATCGTGACCGCCGCCAAAAGTCACCACCACTCTTCAAATCGGTAACTCTTTTGGGTCACCGAATCAAAAGGTGTCTTTAGGGTTTTATGTTCTATGTATATCTGTATACATTTTCCATATTTTCACTTTTTAATTTTGGGTGTATTTTGGGTATCCGAATATGAAATTGTATTCTTTTTCAGATCTATCCTTCGTGGATAGCCCTATCATACTTTTAAGCTCAAAAGTTGTTCCGTGTCAAAATATAGTATTTTTATTTAAAGTTTCATATTTTTCCAATGGGCGGATCTTGCAGTATGAATTTATTTGTACCAAATTGAGTTTAGGATACGGGTTTGACCACCCCGTATGCCATAACTTCCAAAAGGGTTTTTCTTTATAAAAATGCCCTGAGTAAAGTTCCCTTAAGAGTCAAAATATTTTGATGACCCAGGTGTTGCATATTAAGATAGTAGAGATATTATAGTATTTACTTCATAGCTAAGAAAGGTTAGATTTTGACCTAATGATAGTTTTTTTATCAAAACTATGTTGCTGGATGATCTCGTAGGTGCAGAAGAAGGAGACTTCTAGTTGAGACCAGAATCAGAATCTAGATCTACCTTTCCAAATCAGTTTGCCAGGTGGGTTTTTATTATATAAAAATATATTTCAAGTTATTAAGCCCTGATATTTATAAAATGAATGTGATTGAATATCCAACTCATGACTGTATTTGATGTGCTCTCCTGACTCATCTAAGTCTTACTACTGTTTTGGTGATGAAACTACAATGGTTCACGATATCGAGCCCCAAGCAAACAGGGCATTGTCTAACCCAACCTTAAGCAGTCGGGTTGTGTACATGAACCGATTCACCGTAAGCGTTCTAGGGGAGAGTGGCGCGCAATGATGGAACTAAAATGATTTAGTATACATGGAATTCACAAATTTTCTGATTTAAAAGCTTTCCATGAAATGCTTAAAATATGATTGGATATTCTGTTTTATAAAATGATTGTGAAGCTTTTCTCAAAGGTACCTACTGAGTGCATTAGTACTCACGCCCAAAATCTTTTCAAATATTTTTCAGGATGAGCTGCGGGATGGTGGACAGTTGTGCTAAGGTTGAAGGGCTATCGTTTGATGTATATGTTTCCTTTTCCGCTATGGAGTCTAACTGAGAACATGCTTCCTTTTGAGTGTGAATAAATGCACTAAGTTCTTTTCCGCTTACTCTGATTATTGCTACGGAGTGTTCCGTTCTCCGAATCATGTTCTCTTTACTGTTATGGAGTGTTCAGTTCTTAGAATCCCATTTTCTTTACTCCTACAGAGTGTTCGGTTCTCCGAATCCCATTTTCTTTACTTCTATGGAGTGTTCGGTTCTCCGAATCCCATTTTCTTTATTGTTACGGAGTGTTCGGTTCTCCGAATCCCGTTTACTTTCCGTTCCTAACAGGCAAAAGCCTAGCATTTATTTACTTCCTTATTCAGACAGGCAAAAGCATGGCTTTACGCTGTTTTCCATGTCAAGGCAAAAGTCTGGCTTTATATTGCTTTCACGATAGATGAAAGTCTGGCATCTCTTTACTTCATGTATTTAGTCAAACATCAGTCTGGCCTTTTTCATGCCTAACCTATTAACAGTTAACCTTTGAACTGTTATTATTTACATTGAAGTTTGCCTTCGTTATTCTTTCTTGGGTTCATCCTAAGAGTCATGGTATCTGGTTTTAGTCATTTCATACGCTTCAAAAGCATGGATTGATCCATTTATAGAGGTTATGCTGCCCAAATTTTTGGGGCACTAATCCAAGTTCTTTGATTGCTTCTATTCAACGACCCCTTCTCCCTTCCCCCAAGTAGCGCACCGGTCCCCTGCCCTTCTCCCGGTATCGGGGCGTTACAAAATACAATCAAGTGGTCAAGACCATTATGCGCGAACAAGTTCTTGTACATTGATAAAAGCTTGTTTTACAATGGTTTTCATGAATTTTAAAGTCTATTTGGATAGTATTTTATGAGCATTGCATGTAAGAATTAACAAGTTTCGCATAGTTTTCTATATTATGTGCAGTGTCACGTTTTTGCTCTTTTTGAAGGGATTTAGTGCCAAATATTTTATGAGATGAATTTGAGCTTGAAAATTGCCTACAAAGATAGGGGATCGAGTGAGGAGCACACCGCAACTTGAATCGAGTCAATCGGATGAGAAACGAGTGAGAACGGATCAAAACAGTGAAGAGTGTCGGGCAGCGAAGATGGCGCACGGCCCGTGCGCCAAGAATCCTTAGCGCACGGACCGTGCGGGTTCTTAAGAAACTAGAACAGTGAGTTATGCGGGGCCCGTGCACAAGAAAGCCCTTAGTGCACGGACCGTGCACTGTGGTGCGGTTTGAGGTGGATTTTCCTCTCTTTCCTTATTCGACTCCAACACCGTCCAAACTCGGCCCAACTATTTAAGGCTTCTTTGAGTACGAAAATTACACAACTTTTACCCTATAGAGAGAGCATAGACATCATAGACTAAGTTTATTTTATGCTTTATTCAATTAGAACTATTATGTCGAATGCTTTTGTTTATTTATTTTCTTTGAATTTTGAATATAACATGAGTAGCTAAATTCTTTGGATTTATGATTTGAAGTAATTTATTGTTCCTTTCTATTTCTTGTTTATGCATCCTTGTTTATGGTTGTCTTTTGTGAATGAATTGATCAACATTTACAATTGTGTAGTTAATTTATTATACACTCGAGAGAGGTTAATAGATTGACGGATTTGGATTGCATAACATGAGTATGCTAGATCGAGAGATTGGTAGGTGTCGTGAGGAGAATAAATCTGAGGTACTAATTGGAGTTAGATAATAATTCGAGATCGAGAGATAAGAATTAGAATCTAATCTACATCTAGAACTTACTCGAGAGAGAGGCCTAGATAGTTTAGTGATTCTCCTACAGGATTTAGAATTAAATTGGTTTAATAAATTCTCTGAAAGTCGGGAAATCCATTTAGCATCAACACCCTAGGATCCGTTTCCTCATCTGTTTATCCAGTTTTCTCTGCTTGATTTTATTTATTTCTTTATAGCATTTTAGTTAATTAAAATCAATCTTAATTTTGGTTCTCTAGATAAAGTAAAACAACATAATTGAGTAATTAGCTGCTTTGCATTGCCAGTCTCTATGGATACGACCTTGCTCCCATTGTTTTGCTATAAATTATCTCGTACACTTACGAGTAGTATTTTAGGTGAAATAAAATACTGATCATACATGTTACCTAATATCCAAATACCACATTTCAAACATTAGGGAAGTATCCTAATTTATGATTAGCAAAGAATATATTATTATGCTCCAGCCATCTCAAGTTCTAGATGCCTTGACATGTCTACTGCTTCCATTGTATTCATAACATCTTAGTTTCATGAGAATATACTTAGTTTTTTACAAGTACATATCAAGACTGTAGTTGCTACTATCGTAGAAACAAATGGTTATGTTCATTCTCAAATGAACATCTACGCTATGAGTAATACGTCACCATCTTGATAACATTGTGGAATATTAAAACTGATTAACTTGAATTAATGCACAAGTCTTACCTTTCTATATTTTTTTTATAAGTTTTAGTAGTTTCTGGGCAGAATTGCTGCTGACAATTTCAGTTTCTATTGTGTGAGCAGATTTGATGATCTATAGACAGTAAGAACTATGAAAGATAATAAGGTTGAACGCTCAAATTCTAAGAGAAAAACTCAATAAATTGTCTTCTAGTATTTAGAATCATTACTGTTAGTATCATTTTGTAGCACTAAGTTTGTTTTGACGATTTATGTTCGACGAAGTGTTCGAGGAGATGTGCTTGAAGTAATGTGTTGATTCTATTGTGCAAATTAACGAACAGTTGGTAAACTGTTCCCTTTGATGTTCCAGACACATTCCCGAACAGAGATATTTATGGCAGTTTCCATTTTAAGCTGATCTTGTGCGAACGAGTTTGGAAAGCAAATATATGGCGTGCTGATTTAGACCCTCAATATCATGGAAGGCATCTACACCTATATGGAAAGAATCATAAACCCTAAATCACTTACCTTGTTGATGAAGATTGAAGATCAAGTCAACAAAGGAAGTGTGAAGTATAAGAAGGCCGATTCATTCAACAATTGGTGGTTCACCCCCAACATATTTGATTCTCTATATTGAGTGTTTGAGAGTCGTTGGTTTGTGATTTCTTGTAATAGTTAGAAGTTATTCCCTAAACTGTTCAACGTGCTAGTCTAGCATTAAGTGTTTACGAGTAAAATACGTGAGGGGTTTTGTTTATCCTTTTGTAGGCAATCTCAGGAGAAATTATAAATTAAAGTTATGGGTAGCTAGAGGGAGTCTATGTTGGGGTTTTTTCGAATTGTGCCCCCATAGGATCTAATCGGATGCTCATTAATTCTACAACATGTATATCATATTTTATGTGTGATATTAATTATTAACAATGTTGAATAATCATGTAAGTAAATCGATTCTAATAAAGGCGGAAAGATAGAACCGATAAACCACTTACATCGCGTAGTAGGGTTGCAGACGGGATTAAAGGTCTAATTCCATTGTTGGAGATGAACACACATCAACACCCTCTCCTCCAAGGTTGTATTCAAACCACTCCAAGCATAAGATTCCACTCCTTGATCTTTAATTGTATTCCCGAACCTTGTTTAGATGCAGGGTGGGCTGCAGACTACTAAATTATGTGGGAACCCTAGGGAATCAAGTGAGCATGAGAGAGGCTGTTCTTTTCTTAGTAATTTCGTGCCCCCCCTCTCTAATTAATAGAGAGTGGGACGAAAATAATCTCCCTTAAACCCTATTAGGTTTGGGCCTCTCCACTTGTTCCATTCCCCAGTCCACTTAGGTATTAATTGGGCTACAGCAGGGATCTAGAAGAATATTAAATTGGCCTACTAATTTATTTATTTTCTAATATCCATAACATGGATATAAATAAATTAAGTATTATTTTTATTCCACTAAAGAAATAATACTGACCTATAAATTTAATACATATTTGCAAATATGCTTTCTACTTTAGTTCAGTCATTCCCCGTGTTTAAGATATAATGTCTATTAATTAATTATGTAAGCTTCTGACAATTATAATTAATTAATATCTTGTTCCTTGAATAGTGCCGCACGACTTCCGTATCATGTAAAGAATAAATTAATATTCTTCCTGCAGGGCTTCCCATGATCTTTGTGCTTCTTGAAGGGGACATCATCAACCTGGCGTACCAGGACACAGTGACCATATATAATGCACAACCCATCATATATGTAAATGACACTACCCAAAATATCGAGGTTGTTGATTCTATCAAAGAATCTCACTCATTGATAAATCAAAGGAGTCGACATAACATATATATGTCCGCCAATATAGCCAATATATATGGGTTAAGAACCCGAACTCTGTGGATCTTTATTCTCTCACTTAAGGTCAGAATATAGAATAGTATCTTATCATGATCCTCCTCAATACACAAGCCAGTGTACTAGAATAATCAGTTAGTCAAGATAAACTAACTATCAGATTATTCTACGGTGTATTGATGGTGGGTTCAGGACCATCTAAGCCGCGAGCCTTTTAGTACAATGCAAGGAATCTAATGATATGATCTTTATCGTGTGTTGACCCACACCATATCATCTACAATGCATGTACATGGAACGTGAAATTAAATATAAGAACAATTAATGCACACAGTGACTGCAATTATTATTCAATCTATATCATCTTAATATTGTTTAATGTATATAAAGACAAGCTTTCCAGTATACAAATCCAACAATCTCCCACTTATACTCGAAGCATGTCTTTCAAGTATAAACAATGCATTGGCTAACTCTCCAACATAACATAGACTCAAAATGGCCCTGGGTCTGCATCAACTCCTATTATCTACACTTGACCATTGAAGGTCTGAGCTTGAAAGGCTCATGAATGAGACAACCACTTTTGTCTTCCAATGAAATCTTGTTCACTGCCACATCTTCCTCCCTTATAATTCGTATAAGGTGGTACTTCAATCTTATATGTTTAATTGCCCTATGGACTCTGGATTCCTTTTCGAATTTGCTACTGCACTAGAGTTGTCACAGTATATCATGATACTCCTAAAGCAAATCAGGAATCACGCCCGAGTCCAACAAGAAGCTATGGAGTCGAACAGTCTTTCATAGCCTCAGAGCCAGCCACATACTTGACTTTCATGGTGGAGTGAGCATGCATTTTTTCCTTACTCCTTCATGCCACGACTCCCCTTCCCAATTCAAACACATATGCTGAGGAAGATTTACTCTGATCATTTTTATCAATTCTAGAAAAAACTAAGTCTGCATAACCCAAGGTAATTAGACTGCCGAGTAGTAAACAAGCATACTATCTCAACTCCTCTTGAGAGTACTCTTTACTATAGTCCATTGTCCTTAACTGGGCTAAAATTGATATCTTTCCACTATACCCACTGCATAGCACATATCGAGCTTTGTGCACAGCATAACATACATGAGATTTCCTTTTACAGGAGCATAAGGAATCTCATTTTCACTCATCTATCTCATTATGTGTTTGGGAAGCACATTTCCTTGAGTAGATGTATTCCATACTCGAAAGGTATAAAACTTTTCTTGGAATCTGTATGTTTGAATCTAGCTAGCACATTTTCGATATAGGTAGCCAGAGATGAGTACAGCATCCCAAATCCTTCATATAGAAATGCCTGGACAATCACACCCCTTATGTTTGATAACTCCTTCTCATTGTCACCCAATACGCAAGTTGTTATTTAACAAACAGTACTAGGACAACCACCACGTTTCCATCACACCTTTTGTACGTGCAGCCTTCATCCAATTTTTCCATGAATCCACATTCCTGGATAACTTCGTCAAATCGGATGTTCCAAGATTTTGATGTTTGCTCAAATCTATGGACGGATTTTTAAGCTTGCACATTAAGTGCTATTGGCCTTTAGCAATGAATCCATTTGTTTGTCGCATATAGATATTATTCCTCAAGACTTCCACTCTGGAAAACTATCTTGACATCTATTTTCCAAACAACTAAGTAAAAGTGAGTAGTAAGAGATTTCGGATCGAACATTCCATTAGATCCCCTCTTTCTTTTATAGATCCACTTTCACCAAATGAGTTTTACCCCTATTTAGTGCTTCTACAAGCTCCCACTGTTCAAGGTGATCCATAGATCCCATTTCAAATTCCATTGTAATTTTCCAAGAAACTGCATCCTTATCTTAAACCACTTCATCATAGTTCATGGGATCCAATTCATTTAGTCTTTTCAGAAAATCAGAAGATTCTTCTAGACCAATGAATCTATTAGGTTGGCGTACAACCCTCCCACTGTGATGAAGTATTTTATATACCTCCGTGACACATTGTGCAGTATTAGGTGGTACCTCTTCTTGTACACTTTAGGTATAGGATTCGAATGTCCTTTCCTCAAACCATCAAGAACGATCTTGTTCTTAACCTTGTGACTTATCTCATAGTCTTCTTCTAAGAATCGGACATTAGTGCTTATAATGACATTTCTGATTCTTAGTACTATAGAATAAACCACTTTTCGCACATCTTGGATATCTAACGAACAACAGTCATTTCTAGGGCATATCCTTAGAATGAAAAAGACAACTTTGAATAGCTCATCATCAATCTAACCATTTACAATAACATTCTGTTTATTCGCTCCACTACGTCATCTTGTTGTTTGAATGGTAAACGCAGTCAACTGGGATGCAATCTCACTCTCTGTCAAGTGGTCCCTAAAGTCTCCTAAGAGGTACTCGTCACTTATGATCAAAAACATAGTGACTTTAATACTTTTACTAATGCATTCCTCCGCTTCCATCTTAAAATCTTTAATTTCTCAAAGCATTTAGACTAGCGATGCATTATGTAAATGTATTTAAAACTCGAGTAATCATCAATGAGCATGATGAATTACTAATAACCACCTCTTAGCATAAACTGTCATAGGGCCACATAGGCAGAGTGAATCAAACCTAATAGCTTCTTTGGATCTATTCCTTTAGCCTTAAAGGACACTTGTTTATTTTACCTTCTTAGTAGGATTTGCACAAAGAAACGATTCTAGGACCAGTAAGACCAATGCACCATCATTTGTTAAACTTTGAATCCTTTTAAGAATAATATATTCAAGTCTTAGATGCTAAATATAGGTTTGATTCATTTGAGGAGATTCTTTCCTTTTATTGTGGTTAATCGATGTATTCAATAGTTGTTTTGTAGTGTTATTAGTGTATTAAAGATGTCCATCCAATGTGCCAGAATAGATAAAATGTTTCCATCCATGATAACAATCTTGTCATCAAAAAAAAAATATCAATTCAAAAACCAACTTAGAAACAGAAACCAAGTTTCTAAAGTTTAGCACATATAGACAATCCATTAAAACTAAAATCTATCACTACTGAAAGTATATATATGTCTCCCACTGTAATATTCACCACTTTACTGTAGCATTGCACATATAGACAGTGATCTCATCTTCACTCAAATAAGTGAGAGATATCTTTCATTTTGAGAGGACACTCAGACTTACAATGTCTCAGCTGATTGTACTTGAAGCACATATCATTTGGACTTAAAGTCATTTTGAGGTAACTATGTCATTTTCTTTATTACCCTAGCTATACGCTTCCTTTGGTTGAGATGCATTTATATTCTTACCCGAAGATGCATTTCCCTCAGCCATTTGTGCCTCTGTGATGCTTTCACACACATCTCAACTGTCTGAGGATCAACAAGCATTTCTGATAAAGTGACATTCTTCTTTATCATGCTAAAGTTCAAAAAGAACTATTTAAACTTCAAGAACAGACTGTTAAACACCATGTCGATTTAAGACTCGGCATCTTGTTCACCATCCAGGGTTTCGATCTCCGATAAGTAGCTTATCATCCGGAGAACGTAATCCCTTACAGGAATGGAATCGACCATCTTGGTATTTATCATATTTTTCATGGCAATGCATTTTATTGTGTTATTCTGGTGTCCGAAGAGTTTCTTGAGATAACACCTTAAGAGGTTATCACTACTTCATCAGAATTCGCAACTGGTTTCTTATGACATTCCTCATCAAGTACAATTCAAACCTTCAGCCATTTAGGACAATGTTTAAGTTTTGAATCCAGCCTTTAGTATTTTACCGATTAAAACTTTTGAGAATAGAAGACATGTTGGAGAGTGCCATGATCATATAGAATAGCAGAAAAATAAAAACATGCAGAACAGTCACACCATTCAGGATAAACATATAATAGAAATCCTTAAAAAGAATTATATGTATATCCACCGACATCTTAAAAATGTTTCTTATAAGCCACGTAGGGTGGATGTTTATAAAGTTCATTTTTAAGCAGGTTAAAACCTTACCTTTAATTTACCTCCAGTCAAGTTTCCTTATGACAAGTAAATTAATAGCCGGATAAAATCTCGGTCATGTAATCATCTAATTAATAAGCCACGTAGGGTGGACATTTATTAATAAATTACATCTAAGTGTGCTTACCATTATCTTCACCCCAAGAATATTATTTCGAATTTCACCTCCCTGGTAGCAGGGCCGATTAGTTCTAATAATATTCTACAGTTATCCGTCAGGAAGTTTAATTTCTAGAGAATCCAGTAATATGACCCCTCCGTAGGGAGGTTGCCTAGTACTTCTCAATTAAACTAGATTAATGGAGACCGATTGAGATTTCCACATACTTTGGTATGTATCTCTCCTACTTAGTTATTTATACTTGAGGTTTCTTTTTTATCCCATATAGCATGCAAGATCATCACATAAAATGATAAACATCCACGACATGCAAACATAGAACATTATAAGCATAATAATTTAAACCAACTATCATGGCATATTTCTCATGTAGTATTCATGAGATAAACTTGGAAAATCAGCTCCGGAAATCTGGACATCATCCACGCTTCCACCAAAGCATGTCACCGAAAACCATAGCTCCCCTAGGGTTTCGGGACGTGTTCGGGATGTCGTCCTTCCTTATTGGGGCTGCTCCATTTTCCATCTTTGAGTCGATCTTCTTTCCTTATTCTATATTGAATATCTATTCCAAAAGAAATATTCTAATATAACTAGAATAACAAAGAAAAATGAAATACAATTCAAACTTGATATTCGAAAATCATCACTAAGTCTAACAATTTATCTTTCCTATTACATTAAAACAACATAATAAAATAAACTACTTAGACCTAATCTATGAATTTTCTCATGGATAAAAATCACGTAGCCAAACCGGCATACGGCCAACCATAAATTCAACATAAAATTAAATCATCACATAACAAATAATTAGAATGTCATGATAGATGTTACCTCCTGCAAATAAAACCATCCACAGATACAACTACCAAAATTAAATGTTAAACATAAAATATCCCATGATATCCATACATGTTACAATTTTCGAAAATTACCAATTAATTAAATTAAATATTTTCAAAAATTACACCAAGATAAAATTTGGAAATTAATTATAATTTTCTACCAAATTAAATCTTAAACATTTGAAAATCACATAAGGAATAAATCTGGAAATTTTGATATTTATCAAAAATCTTTTCCAAATAAAATTCCTTAATTTTAGAAAATCCCTAAAGAAATTTTGCTATTAATCAAAAATCTATTCTAAATAAAATGCCTTGGTTTTGAAAATTCAAGAATAATAAATCTGGAAATTTTGATCCACTTCAAATACTTTTCAAATTTAAAATTCTATTTTGAAACCTATTTGAATTATAATTAGGTAACTTTTGATATCCATCAAAATTACCTTATCCAATTATAATCCCCCATATTTTCAAAATTCCTTAGGATTAGATATGGAAATTTTGATTACATCAAAAATCTATTCCAATTCCAATCCCAAATTTTCGAAAATTATGGATCAATTTAGGGAATTAATTGAACATCAAATTTTCAAAATTTGATCCCCAAAATAAACCTCAAATTTCGAAAATCACCCCAAGATAACATTAGGAAATTAATAATAATTTTCTACCAAATTAAATCTTAGATTTTCGAAAATTATCTTAGGATTAAATTTGAAATTTTCAAATTAATCAAAAAATAATACTCTAAATTTAATACCTAAATTTCGCCCATCCCTAATTAAATAATTTAGAATTTTGACATTAGTCAAATCCCTTTCCAAATTATATGATAGGTATCAAAATTACTAGAATAAAATATGGTAGTTTTGATCCTCTTCAAAAACTTACTAAATTTAAAATTCTATTTTGAAACCTACTTGTATTAAAATTTGGTAATCTTTGATATACATAAAAAAATTACCTTCTCCAATTTTAATACATTAAAATTTCGAAATCCCTTTAGTTTAGAATTGGAAATTTTGATAAACATCAAAAATCTATTCCAAATCCAACACTAAAATTTCGAAAAATCCAAAATAAAATTGGGGAAATTTTGGAATACTAATTTTCGAAATTATGAACCCAAAAATCTGGAAATTTGATGTTCATCAAACATCAATCCAAATCTTACATCATGAGATCGAAAATTACGCGAAGAACATAAAATTGGATTTTCCAAATTCTATCGAAAATTCCTCCAATTTTAAAAACATCATGCTCGAAATTTATATCCAATTAAATCTGAAAATTTAAAGGGTTAATTACTATAAAATACATAAACTTTGACAAGATTTGTAAATTGGACACAAACTTTAAAATTTTGCAATTAAAACACAAACTTACATTTTTTTATAAAATAGACAAACTCAAATTGTTCGGACTAACGGAAAAATGAGAATTTGCGACATATAATTCATTTTCACTTATTAAAACCAATGCAATGCCATCTAACTCGAAAGATGAACAATTTTTATAGCTTTGCGGTTTTCAAATTCAATTGATTTTAAAATTTTGCTTTGAGTTTGTCTATTTTGCAAAAAAATGTAAGTTTGTGTTTTAATTGTAAAATTTTAAAGTTTGTGTCTAATTTGCAAATCTTGTCAAAGTTTGTGTATTTTATAGTAATTAACCCAAATTTAAACACATAAATTCATCTACAAGATTTAATAATAAATTTTGAATTTTATCTAGAATTAATTCTAGAACAGTGTCGATTCCTGCTCTGATACCAGTTGTTGGGGTTTTTTCGAATTGTGCCCTCACAGGATCTAATCGAATGCTCATTAATTCTACAATATGTATATCATATTTTATGTATGATATTAATTATTAACAATGTTGAATAATCATGTAAGTAAATCGATTCTCACACAGGCGGAAAGATAGAACCGATAAACCACTTACATCGCGTAGTAGGGTTGCAGACAGGATTAAATGTCTAATCCCATTGTTGGAGACGAACACACATCAACACCCTCTCCTCCAAGGTTGTATTCGAACCACTCCAAGCATAAGATTCTACTCCTTGATCTTCTGCTGTACTCCCCGAACCTTGTTTAGATGCAGGGTGGGCTGCAGACTACTAAACTGTGTGGGAACCCTAGGGAATCAAGTGAGCATGAGAGGGGCTTTTCTTTTCTTAGTAATTTCGTACCCTCCCTCTCTAATTAATAGAGAGGGGGACGAAAATAATCTCCCTTAAACCCTATTAGGTTTGGGCCTCTCCACTTATTCCATTCCCCAGTCCACTTAGGTATTAATTGGGCTACAGCAAGGATCTAGAAGAATATTAAATTGGCCTACTAATTTATTTATTTTCTAATATCCATAACATGGATATAAATAAATAAATTAAGTATTGTTTTTATTCCATTAAAAAAATAATACTGACCTACCAATTTAATACATATTTGCAAATATGCTTTCTTCTTTAGTTCAGCCATTCCCCATGTTTAAGATATAATATCCATTAATTAATTATGTAAGCATCTGACAGCTATAATTAATTAATTCATGTTTCTTGAATAGTATCGCACGACTTCCGTATCATGTAAAGAATAAATTAATATTCTGCCTGCAGGGCTTCCCATGATCTTTGTGCTTCCTCAAGGGGACATCATCAACCTGGCGCACCAAGACACGGTGACCATATATAATGCATGACCCATCATATATGTAAATGCCACTACCCAAAATATCGAGGTTGTTGATTCTATCAAGGAATCTCACTCATTGATAAATTAAAGCAGTCGACATAACATATATATGTCCGCCAATATATATGGGTTAAGCACCCGAACTCTGTGGATTTTATTCTCTCACTAAAGGTCAGAATAGAGAATAGTATCCTATCATGATCCTCCTCAATACACAAGCTAGTGTACTAGAATAATCGGTTAGTCAAGATAAACTAACTATCAGATTATTCTACGGTGTACCGATGGTGGGTTCAGGACCATCTAAGTCGCAAGCCTTTTAGTACAATGTAAGGAATCTGATGATATGATCTTTACGGTGTATTGACCCACACCATATCATCTACAATGCATGTACATGGAACGTACAATTTAATATGAGAACAATTAATGCACACAGTGACTGTAATTATTATTCAATCTATATCATCTTAATATTGTTTAATGTATACAAAGACAAGCTTTCCAGTATACAAATCCAACAGTCTAGTGTCACGGTTGTGAGGGGATCTCACAGCTTTCATTCAATGAAAGAGTTCGTGCAGAAGAACGGACAACATAAGGAGGGTTGGTTCAACCACCATGCTCTTGCTTTATCCCGGAGTGAGAAATAGAACAATCTCGAACGAGTAGCATCTTCGGGGACCCCATTTATCTTCACAGTCCGTGCAATCTCCAAAAATTGATGGTCGTGCTCATGCGGGTCTTCTAGGGTCGATCCACCAAATTGATTCTGAGAGACCATGGCCATTAACGTCGATTTTAGCTCGAAATTGTTTGCTTATATGGCCGGCCGTTAACTATTCCCTCATTCACTATTGAAGGAACTTGGAAATCATCTCGTTCCATGAAGAAAACAGTCCATGTGGTTGGTTCAACCACCATGCTCTTGCTTTATCCTACAGCGAGAAATAGAACAATCTCAAACGAGTAGCATCTTCGGAGACCCCATTTATCTTCATAGTTCGTGCAATCTCTGGAAATTGATGGACGTGCTCATGCGGGTCTTCTAGGGCCGATCCACAAAATTGATTCTGAGAGACCATGGCCATTAACACCAGCTTTAGCTCGAAATTGTTCGCTTGTATGGACGGTCGTTAACTATCCCTTCATTCACTATTGGTTGGAACAAGTTTTGAATAGGGGCCTCCTCGGCTTGAGCTCGGGCTTCTTCTTGTGCCCTTAATTGCCCCCTCATTTCTTCTAACTGCATCTGTATCTGTCGGATCAACGGATCCTGATTAGATGGTGGATTATCCTCCATCCTCCTTCTTCGTCTGTGAGCATTGTTGTGGCGGCTCATAGCTTCGATCTTTGGATCCACTTCAAGCAATGGGTTACCTTGTGACCTTGTTCACATACACCATCTGAAGACAAGCTACAGGTAAGTTGGGTACTTCAAGTAAAACAAAAATAAAAATGTCTGAGCTAGCAAACAACACTTATGTCGATATTGCATAAACAACTTGAATTAAAACAAAACTCTCCGACAGCGGCTTCAACAAACACAATCAACCTAAAACAAGTTTTAAAATTACTACTCCCATATTGCAAGCGTACAATCTTGTAGTATATGAAATCAGGTCGAACACAAGGAGTTGAGCCAATTCAAGTTACACAAGTATCACTTTCATGCTATTTTGTAAGTCAAACTAAACATAAACATTTTGGAATTTCCTATTCTAGACATGAAAGTAAATAAACTCAAGAAGTATATTAAAATAAGAAATTGCAAGACAAGCAAAATAAAGGATTCAACTAGCAAATAAAAAGGGCTCTAGGGTAATGCTTGTCAACATAGGTATAGATAATCGGACATGAACCATGCTACATCTACTCATGAGATTTCAACTTAGCTAATCCTAGAACTCTCTCGAGCTTCTAGCATATAATTGGACAAACAAGAATTCTCCTATCTCTATGAATAAATCCTAATTTTACCAAATTAATCACAATCAATCACTAAAACCAATTAGATAATAAACTCTCATTATAATACCTAATTAGGATCACGAATCAATTACCCGTGCTAAATTACTTTCTTCAAAGATAATTCAACACAAAGTCTTACCCTACGTCGCCAACCCAAAGTAAGATAAAATCATAATATTGATTCATGATTCATAGGGAGAAGATATAATCATGAATTCACACCAAAAATCAAATACCTAATGTCAATTTCACATCACCCTAGAACTATGGAAATTAGCTACTCATGCTTGGAATTGAAAGAAAACAAAAATCAACAAGAAAATTAGAGAACATAGATAAGGTATAGGGTAAACCCGAATAAAATTAAAAATCTTCAAAATTTCAAGCTTCCTTGTACAAAATCTCTTCGAAGCACCACAAACTCTTCCACAAAACTCCTAAAATGTCTAAGTCTATTTATGGGGATATAATGAGGCTTACCCTAAAAATTTAAACAAAGTTTCGTGTTTATACTCCCAAAATTTCGAGCACTAAAATAAAAGCAAAAATCGAGCAAAAAGATGAAAATTTGGAACAGGCCAGGGAGGCGCGACACGGGCTCAGTCACGTCTCATCTTGCTCGCGCGGGTCGCGCCAGATCTGGTCACGCCTGAGCCTTGTGAGTCGGGCTGCGCCTCCTAGCACACTTTTTAGGCCTCTGAATCAACGCTCGGTCATGCCTACCCTGTGCACGGGTCGCGCCCTCATCATTGTTGATCGGGTTGCGCCTCTTCCTTCCAGCGCGGGTAACGCCATGCAACGGGCTTTTACGCCCTCTATTTGCACGCGTACTCATGCCACATCTGTACCCGGGTCGTGCCTATCTTGCTCCTTGGAGGCTCGACCCGTTGGATTTGCCCTGAAATGTGAATGAATACATTAAACGCATTTATTAAATAATTTACAGATAAAATGACATTTAAAGCGGAAAATATGGAAAAAGAACATCCTAATTAACGGAATTATGCTCAGGAATAGGGTGAAAATCCTGTTTGTCACCTGTATATGTAAGTTCCTCAATACATTTCATGAAGGAGTAGTGGACGAATCTTCAAGTTTGGGCGAAGTCCTCCCAAAGTAGGTTGTTTAACCGAACTAGGTTATCAATCTCGTGCGTTCTTTTACTATTTTTATTTACCTATCCTTGCTTTTGTTCCTATCACTCTCAAGAACACAAGCATGCAGTAACCCTAAACACATAAGTGCACGGATTATGAATTTTTCAATTGGTATTAACTACAAAGGAACAGATGAAGTTCGAAGGTCCAAACTACAGTTACTAACTACAAAGTTTGAAAACCTCAAGATGCATGAGGAAGAGACCATAAGTGAATTCAATTCTTGCTTATGTAGAATTGCAAATGAATGTTTTACACTTGGTGAAAAGATTTCTGATGAAAAGCTCATGAGGAAAGTGTTGAGATCTCTTCCAAAAAGAGTTGCCCATAAAGTTACAGCAATTGAGGAAGTAAAAGATATCAGCAACATGAAGTTAGAAGAATTAATAGGATCGTTGCTTATCTTTGAGATGTCTCTTCCTAATGATGAAAAGCCTGAAAGAACAAATATAGGCACTAATGCTTCCCCTTCCAATATCAAACTGGAGTTTACGTTCAATGATCATGATAAGGTTACAGAATCTATAGCCTCACTAACCAAGTATCTTGTTCAGGTCTTAATGCAAATCAGTCAGAATTTGCATGATGGTGTTCCACAAACTATTCCTGCAGATGGATTGAACAAGTATCCAAACTTCAAGGAAATATAAAGCTGCTGAAAGAAGATCTGGTGGAAAATACAGAAAGATTCAATGTAAAGAATGTGGTGGGATTGGTCATATTCAAAAAAATTGATATCCATTCAAATACATTGGATAGCGATCTTACTTATGATGGCAATAGTGAAGAAGAGTGTTGTGCCAATAATCATACTGCGTTTGTTACTAAGAACGGGTCTCTGAATTTTGTTACACCACAGGTTCCTGCAAATGTTCTAACAAATGACTCTCTTCCGACTAGTGAATGCAGCAATGATGAAGATTTTTCTAAAGAAACTGTTGTTAAGTCCTTCCTTAAATTGCATTCCAGTTGGAACACGGTGGTTCAAATAAATGAAGATCTGATTCAACAGAATGATCAACTGGTTAAAGAATGTGATTCTCTTGTTACTAAAAATAAAAAGCTTCAATCTGAGCTTTTGATTTCCAAGAACAGTGTGCAGGAACAGATCAGTGAACTTCAGCAGCTGAAGAAGAATATCAAGATGATGAATTCAGGAACATCTCAACTCTGCGAGAAAAAGTTTCGGAGATAAATCTGGTCTAGGATATAACTGTCAGGAATAGTTTGCAGCACAAACCTTGGGCACAAAAGTTACTCATGCCCCAACTACAGAAGTTAAAGAGAAAGAACATGAAAGAGATAACTTCTTCCATCAAATCTCTCATGGAAATAATAAAAAAGGTTTTGTTCCTATCTGTCATTATTGTAGAAAATCGGGACACATTCGTCCTCATCGCAGGAGTTATATAAATGATTTGCAAAGGATGAGAAGAAGAAATATTATCTCTCAAGAACAAAAGCCTTGCATGAATACTCAAAGGAACTCAGCTGAAAAGGGGAATGAGAAGATTCAGATTCATATAAGGACAGTTTCAAGAACACATCACAGAAAGATCCAGATGGATAGCAGGACAAGTTCAAGAACAATTCAAAGATCTTCTTAGAAATCATTTGTCCATATATGTTATTATTGCAACTGTGTTGGACATATTAGACCGCATTGTTTCAAGTACTTAGCTAAATTGAATAAGAAAAGTGCCAGCCAATTTAGCACGTAGAAAACTCACAAAGTTTGGGTAAAAAAGGCTAAAGGAAAATGCAACTATGTCTCCAACTCTTCTGATGACAAAAAGAGTGAATGTGTTCTAGAGAATGTTCGTAATGATAAAGTTGATGCTTCCCAGATTAAAGCAACAACAAAGGCTGACCTGGTGGTTCAAGATTCAACATATGTTACTACAAAAATTGAACCTGCCGAATATAGATAAAAAGCTATTTCCAGAAGTGTTTCTACTTTACAGGCACAGAAAGCGTGGATTGGTTTTGTGATTTCTTACCATTTATTAAAATCACTAAAGGGACGAAGATGAAAGAAGGAAGACACGCAGAAGGACAATGATCAATGGTCCTTCATGTGTTTGATGGTCTGAAAGTGTTATTTGACCATCCTCTGCAGCTGCTGTGCCCGAGACTGTTCTTGTGGTTGATAATGTTTCTTAGCTTATTCTAGCTACTCATGTTGCTGATGCTGTTTCTCAGGCTGCTCCTGCAGCTGATGATGTTGGTGTGCCTCTCACCTGAGCCTTGTCATGTATGGCAGCCACTAAGGAGAAGAAGTACGAAGGGCAAGAAGAAGTGAAGGGAAGAAAGTCGTGACGGAAGAAGAAGAAGAAGAAGACTGCGAAGACAGGGGGAGTGTTCGCAGATTGTGTGAAGTTTATGATGGTGAACCTCCCAGCATTGTTTCAGGGGGAGTTCCAGTAACTGTGCCAGACAGTTACTTGTATAGTTGTATATATCATTTTTTGATATATATATATATATATATGTTTGATCTGCGAGTTTATTCATGCATTGTGTAGATCATTGATTATTGTCTACCATAAACGCTAAAGGGGGATATTGTTAGTGTCATTTTATAGCACTAAGTTTGTTTTGACTATTTATGTTCGACGAAGTGTTCGATGAGATGTGCTTGAAGTAATGTGATGATTCTGTTGTGTAAATTAACAAACAATTGGTTAACTGTTTCCTCTGATGTTCCACACACATTCCCGAACAGAGATATTTATGGCAATTTCCATGTTAAGCTGATCTTGTGCGGATGAGTTTGGGAAGCCAAGATCTGATCGTTTGACTACCTTTTTGAAGTATATGGCGTGCTGATTTAGACCCTCAATATCATGGAAGACATCTACACCTATATGGAAAAAATCATAAACCCTAAATCACTTACCTTGTTGATGAAGAATGAAGATCAAGTCAACAAAGAAAGTGTGAAGTATAAGAAGGTCGATTCATTCAAGAATCGGTGGTTCATCCCCAACATATTTAATTCTCTATATTGAGTGTTTGAGAGTCGTTGGTTTATGATTTCTTGTAATAGTTAGAAGTTGTTCCCTAAACTGTTCAACGTGATAGTCTAGCATTGAGTGTTTTCGAGTGAAATATGTGAGGGGTTTTGTTTATCCTTTTTGTATGTAATCTCGAGAGAAATTATAAGTTGAAGTCGTGGGTAGCTAGAGGGAGTCTAGTGTCACGGTTGTGAGGGGATCTCACAGCTTTTGTTCAACGAAAGAGTTCATGAAGAAGAACGGACAGCATAAGGAGGGAGTCTTGTATGTGTAAGTTCCTCAATACACTTCATGAAGGAGTAGTGGATGAATCTTCAAGTTTTGCGAAGTCCCCCCAGAGTAGGTTGGTTAACCGAACTGGGTTATCAATCTCGTGCGTTCTTTTACTGCTTTTATTTACCTGTTCTTGCTTATGTTCCTAGCACTCTCAAGAACACATGCATGTAGTAACCATAAACACATAAGTGCACGGATTACGGATTTTTCAATTACCTTGATAACTGAATTGTGGTTGATATTTATCCACCCTTTCTTGTTGTTTGTGCTCCTTCCATTGATTATCAGTTTGCTTTTTGAGTCCTAGGAGTCATCACTACGAAAGAATGAGGGGTGAAAATTAAATTTTAGCTCAAATAACCCATGTCAAAATGAATTATGGGGTGAACATATCATCACACTAAATTCAAATCTCAATGAGATCTATATCAGTTATGTACACATTTAGAAAAAGATAAGAATGTGTTATGTATTTGAAAACTTATCTCATCTTCATTTCGTAATCAATGTTTCAACTTTCTACGTAAATATGATCTTTTTAGAAAAAGATAAGAATGTGTTATGTATTTGAAAACTTATCTACTCCTCATCTCGTAATCAATGGTTCAACTTTCTATGTAAAGATGATCTTCGAGTCCCAAAAGCCATCACTATAACCAATATACAATTTTCATTAGAATGATTGATGGGAAAAAAATGAAAATGAAAAACCCACAAGATGTAAACATGTCCTGATGCAACTAGAAGATTGCAGGTTATAGATTCTGGGCACATTCAGTTCATTTAATTTTCTGAGACCAAGGAATAATATAAGCAGCAGTTTCCATTTTCCAGTAAAAATTAAACAAATTAGCTAATTGTTTCAGGTTTATTTCCAACATTTGGCAATCTCATATGGATATATTAAATGCATTTTTATATATAGTTTTTCATCCTCTTAAATAATCATCAGATAAGAGAAAATAATAGAGAGATATGTAGCCATACTATTTATTTACCGCAAGTCTCATATCCTAGATAGTCTTAGTCGAACAAATTCAAGCAAACCATCTATTATCTTTTTGAGCCATTCAGCATTCTTTAGAGATACTTTTGTCACAACCCCAAATTAATATCTGATTAATATGAAGTGTGACTGGCACGACTCGATTCCAATGAAGGATGGATCAAGGCGCGAACCGGAAATAATTGAGTAAAGGAATGAACTACTGTATTCCAGGAACGATATTTGCTGTGAACTCAAATTCTGGACTGACTTTCATTTCTCAAAATATAACTGAATAAATATAGATACCTCAGAATAACAAAAAGGTATCAGCGAGTTCAAGACATACTGAAGACTTGACTCGATTAGACTTAATTAGTGGAAGCAATATAGCATAACAAAATATAGGAAATATTCTAAGTCCTGTACAAAACAACTTTCTTTCTCAGCACTTCACCCTGCACCATCAACACTCAACCTGCGCATTTAAAAACAAACATGCAGGGCTGAGTACAAGTATACTCAGTGAACACATTACCAAAAACATCACAATATATCTGATATTATGAAGATTTCTTAAAACTGATTTTATTGTCATGCATCTGAGTAAACACATAGGGGTTTTATCTAAAAAGACCCTATGTTTTACTAAATCATTTTTTATCTTTGCGCACGCTTTTCTGTTGTATGATCATCCGTATCTGAACTGAATGTCGAGGAATAGCTCCGCTCAGCCTTTTCCAAGGACGTCGAGGAATAGCTCCGCTAAAGCCTTTTCCACGAATACTTATCTGAACTAAACGCCGAGGAATAGCTCCGCTCAGCCTTTTCCAAGGATGTTTAGCATCGTCAATGTCTTAGTCAGGAATAGCTCCGCTCAGCCTTTCCCTCTTCCTAATATCACCGACCTTAAGTGTACACGAACCTGTTAACACGCTAAGTTAGCACGAGGCCCGATCGATTTAAGAGTTAGAAAGCCCCTTGCGAGCTAACTAAAAATACATAAGGATATCATACAAAACAAAACATTTTATGCATGACAATAACTTATTTGCATCAGAAATAAATAACTTCAGGTGAGTAAAAACTCAAATCATTATTTGGACTAAGAGTCCATTGAAAAGAAAGCCCACCTTTCACCAATGTTTTAATACTTGAACTGCAGCTGCTAGTTCCTCACTAGTCTTATCCCTTGCGGATCTGCTAGCCTTCAATAGATATAAACATAAAACTGAGTATGTTGAACCAAAAACGTTGTTTGGACTCAACATGCAATTGAAGGTCTATTAGAGTCTAGTATCCGTTCTAAATTTTTCTTAGCTTAAGGGTTAATCTCGACCCTAGATCTTAAATATCTTATGACATACATCATCATCATTTAAGGTATCAAAAATACCTTAACATTCCTCATAACTAGATTCTAGGAACAAAGCCATCACTAAGTTCGTAGACTAAATAACGTTCTGCACAATGTCTATCTTTGAAAAAATTTCTGTTTTGACTCACTAAGGTGTAGGGAATGTGCCATATACGAATTGAAAGCCACGGAAGTCTAGTTTCCGGTAAAATTTACGGTGACTCCAGATGATAACTAATGAAAAAGGTATGACTGATTTACTAGAAGGTGGCAAATCTGCCATGAATTTCCGAAAGAAAAACACGTGACCTGACTTTGACGATTTTTCATAATTTACTCAGAATGAATTAGAGACTGAGACATATACCATTGGAAATCCACTTAAGTCTAGTTTACAGCAAACTTTACGGTGACTCAATCCGACGTCTAACGAGGGAGTTATGCTCGTTTTACCGAAGGGTGGCGAATCTGCCGAACACAAGGTGCACGGGCGTGCTACCTATGCGCGCTCGTGCGCGTCCCCGTGACCGCGCCCTTGCGCACCGCGCGCTCGACCCCGCGCTCGCACGGAACTGAGGCCGAGAACGACGAGCCGCCATGAAAACTCGATACTCAAGCTTTCAACTTATCAAACCTTAACTAACATGCTTTGAATCATAATAAACTCTATTCTAAATCATCAAGCATCTTTTGAAACACCAAAATAAACACACATATACTTCTATTTCTCCGCCATTATCGACATACCTCCGATCGACAATGGAAGGAAGCTCGAAGGGGGTTGAAGATGGAAGAAAGGCTGGAACAAGCTCTGCAACTTCACTCTCCCTCTCTCTTCCTTCAAAAAAAAATGAAAATGGTGATGATGGTTGTTCTTGTTGCTCTCTCTTTCTCTCTCTCTCTCCTTCTTTAGAATTTTATGCAGAATGAAGATAGAGTGAAGAAGAAGAAAGGAATGAAGAAGAAGAAATGAGGGCTGCTCTGCTGCGTTTCCTCTCTTTCCCTCTCTCAAAATCTTGTGCAGAAATAAAGAAGTGAATGGAAAATGATGAAGTGAAGTACTCTCTCTCTCTCTCTAATGTGTGCAAGAAATGGAGAAAGAAGATGGATGCTTTGATTGATTTAAGGAAAATGTGGGAGGGTGTGGGGAGAGGTGAGGGGGAAGGCATGGCCTCCCGTCCTTTGCGTTGACTTAAACAATACTCGGTTTAAATACCGGTTGTCCGGTTATCGTGATATTTTCCGTTTCCGAAAAAAAATCCCGAACTTACCCAAGCTTGATGAAATAATTCACTTATTTTAAAACAATAGTTTATTTAAAATTATGGATTTTTAAAATACCACTTTGAAATACTGGTTTTAATTTCTCGACCATAAAAACATCCGAACTAGAGAATATCTAATTCTCTCAGATTTTAAATCACCCTGTTTAAATTATCTGAATTTAAACACTAATGACTGAAGAATATCTGATTCTCCCAGTCCTGAAAATATTTATCGGAATATCTAATTCACGATAAATACACACCGTAAATTTAAAAGAATATGAATTAAATTTATCTGAAATTACAATTCCAGCTTTCCATAACTAAAAAGGGGGATTAAACCCTAACTGAAATAATTAACCCACCTATGGGGATTAATTGACCTTGAATTTCATGGAACTTAACGGATACTTTCGACCCTAATCTGAATTGAAATTACTATATTAAATAGTAATTGCAACAATTTACTGCAATTAAGCAGTAATTAATTTACGGGGTATTACAACTTTGTTATTCAACCGGGAGATTTTTGAATGAGAGAGGTTTGGGAAATTGAGACCTTTAACTGAGAGATTTCACCAATTTTCAGAGATATTTTGATTGTAGGAATAAGATTATTCAAAATCATCTACTTCATTAATTTGTAGAAAAAGTTGAGCACATGCATCTCAACTCCTATAATTGAACAATCATTCATCAATGAAGTTTCCAAGAAAAATAAACAATGTAAATTAACAAATATTCAATTAACAACTAATAATTACAACAATTATAAAAAAAAAAAAAAACCCATGTATATAGTAACAACTCATAAATACAACGGTTCTAGAACCTACATGTTGTCTAGGGAGCTTCGAAACTTACAACGGTTTCAAAATCTGACATCTATTGTAAAGAATATTTCCTACAACAGTTTTCGTAAACGTTGTTTAATTACTGTTGTCTAATGTTAATAAGACAATGCATAATAACAACGGTTCGTAGCAACTATTGTCATTTGTAAACTAGAAAGGCATAAATACAACGGTTTTATCATAAACCGTTGTGAAATTAAAAAATACAACAGTTTTAAATCAAAACCGTTGTCGTTAGGACGTTGTCTATTCATATAATTGTAGTAGTGTTGGTTTCCAGTTTACACACTAGTGTTGGTTTACACATATATATATATACTTTTTTTTTTTGCAGACAATCAGCTATGTGTGCATGTATATATAAAGTCTTTTTTTTCTCTAAATATAGAAATTGAAATATAAATGATAATTTTTTTAGGAAAAATTCATTATAAAAGAATGGATCATCTTCATTTTATTGTATTAATTTTATAATTTTCAACAACACAAGCTCTCAATTCTCTCACTTCAAATATCATTTTTTATAAAATTCTAAATTTTCTTCATCAAAATGGATCATGATCCAAACAACAATTTGTTTAATTCTTCTAGTCTCCAAGCAAATTCATCTTCTCAAATGTCCAGCATTCATCTCAACTATCCTTACCCAAATTCATCAGAACCTCAAAATTTTCCTCCCAACTTCCAGGATATTACCTAACAAACTGAATCTATCCGGAATAGGCCACTTTTGTCAAGAGCCTTCAGTGTCCTCAAGATCCGAAGAGAAAAAAGTTCAAGAAAATGCAGGAAACTGCCAGAAAAGATGTTGAACGAGCATTTGGGGGTGTTCCAAGCTCGTTGAGCAATGATTAGAAATCCAAGCCATTTTTGGCAGAAAATTAATTTGAAAGAAATTATATTAACTTGCATTATTTTACATAATATGATTATCGGGGATAAAGGAGATGCAGCACTCAATTAGACAGATGATCCCGACATCAACGAATCGAGCAACACTTATCCACCGATGAACCAATGCTCTACCATAGCATTTCATGATTATATCAGGAGAGGTTCCGAATTACATGATAGTGAAAAACATCACCAACTTCAAGCGGACTTGATCGAGCACGTGTGGGCATTTTGTCCTGATACTTAGCAATTCATTAATTTAAATTTTATGTATTTTTAATTATATTGGATGTTGGTTCGAGTTATATTTTTTTGTAACATTTTATTTGTGTATCAATTCAATTTGTATTGTAATTTTAATATGCAATTTTTTGGATTATTTTTAAAATTAATTTATTAATTAAAATATATATGTAAATTTAAATACACAAGTAAAATAAATGATCTATATATAAAATAAAAGAATTAATAAGATATAATAATAAAAAAATAAATGAGTAGATATTATAGCGGGACTCATTAATAGTTATTTTTTAAGTAGAATGATTAGAAAGAAACATGTTAGATAGATAACATGGTTTCATTTTGTGTGATATGACAGCAATTGCAACTGGAGTTAGATAGATGGAGAGCAGATGCTCTAATGCTGCTGAGGTATTGAATATTTATTTTTATAGGTGCTTACACGTGGTAGATACTAGATAGAAGGTTCTATATTAGACTATTACTATAAAATGAATAGATGATGGGCTGATGGGCTGACCTCACAGTCAAAAAGGAAAATACATCTAAATTCAAAAAAGCTCTTGGCCTAACTCACTCATTCTAGAAGAAAATTTGCTCATTAGAATAGAAACCTCACGTGCCCATGAACAAAAACAGTAATTGAGTAGTTGTAATTTGAAAATGTCAACAAAAACAAGCATCCATAACAGGCAATGCCAAAATAATCGCCTGTTTCGGTTGTAGAGTAGAAAACAATGTTTTACCTAAACAAATAGCATCTTCAAGGATCAGTAAAAATAAATTTTACTTTCAGTTTGTACTTCAGCTAAATTTCTTAATCTGAACAATCGAATTTCTCAGGGTGTTGTCGAAAACTACTGCTGCTTACATAGAGCGTAGAATTTGTATAGATTGTCAAAACCTGTTGCTTAGCCATTCGAGAGCATGGATTTATGAGATGCAAAAATTTGATTGCTCGAACTTCTGAGAGAAGACGGCTTCATTTCAGCTAAACTGTGCCATGGTAATATTCTCTCTCACACCCAAGCTTGGTAAAGCACTTATCAGTCCAGAGATATCTGTTTGTAATGCTGCAGCAAATGCCTGGCAAAGACGAAATATTATGAGTTCCTCAACTAAGACCTTGACTGGTTACCAAGAATTATTGTAGTTCCACAAATTATATATTTTCTAGCATCTACATTTCTGCATCGACGAGATCAAGTTTTATTCATTAATATGGTCTAGAACAACTCATCCCGATAGAACAAGAAATAGGAAATGAGAATACCTCCTTTTTGTTCTCCTCTTTTTGATGCTTTATAACATCCAAAGGCCATTCACTCACTAGCTTCTGAAGTTCAACCACAATACCTGGCCTTCTTACATCTGACAGAGTCTGGACATAGAAAATAGGTTTCCTTCAAAAAAATTAATAATGTGTGACGACTTAAATATAGAATTATCATCTCTACACTACATCATTTGTACCCAGCCAGAATCTCAAATTTACCTGATACAATACTTGAATGATAGCCGCTGCAGTTTCAGGCTTGTGCTCAAGAAGGAAACCCTGGACACATCAAGATTAAGCTCTGTGCACTAAACTAGACAAGCAGGCTTTATGACAACTAAATTTCAACTTTCTTAATATGGATTCCAAGCTAGACAACTAAATTTCAACTCCCAGGCAACCACTCCATCTAATGCCCTCAATAAACATCAATTAACAAACAGATTGGATGGTACATAAAAAATGAGAGTATATTGAACTATTCTTCTCCATCCAATATTATTAGCGGTGTACTTAATAATTGTCTTGACGTGAAGTATGGAAAGTCATCTATAGAACAAAACTAGAATCTCACTGAAAATAAACGACCAAGTAATATGTAATAAAACATGATGTGATGAAAAATGATCAAGTCCTCACAATTCTCAAAGGCAGGCACAAGCCAATGGTAGAGCTAATACATTACCTTTGCACAGGAAAACCCAGTCGAAACACTATGCTGTTTCATAGCCTGTGATCTCAACCTCTCAATCTTCCATAAGGATTCAACATCTCCTGCAAGGATAAGTGTTAATACAATTCACTGATTTTCCCCAAGGATAAGATCAAAAATTCCACCATAGTGTCAAATATTCATATTAGCCAATCATTTAAAAAGGAGGTGGGAAATGATATTGAGAAAGTGGACTATACGCAAGAAACAGATTAAGACCTTTTTTGGCGGCAAATTCCATCCACAGTTCAAAAGAAGTCTGTCTAAGACTTAATCCTGATTTGGCAAATCTTTTTCCATATTTGGTTATCAGATCCCATCTATCCGCATTACAACAAATGCTGCAATAGACAAAATCCAGTAGGAAGTGTGAGGATCCAAGTGGAACAGTTGAAGCAAAATGCAGGAAAGCATTTCAATTAGAATTCTTTTAATAAAAAAATGCAAAACAAATTGCACCAAATTGAGGCTGCTATTATTTTTTCTACAAAAAACAAACCATTCTTCCGTCTGCTCATAAATTTCATATGAAAAGAATTACTACCAATGTGTGTGTATGAGAGAGAGAGGGAGAGAGGAAAAAGAAACCAGATAGTGAATGATTAAATCCATAAGAATCACTAACGAAAACTAGAAGGGTTTGTCAATTGACATATACCTGAAAACTATATCTGCTGTGCCAGGTTGTAAAGGTAAATCATTTTTCTTCACTAGTTGCATCACTTCGACCATCAGTTTCACATCATTATGTTGTTTAGCGTGTGACTGCATCCATGAAACAAGCATTTTTTCACATCTGTACACCAGCTTGCAGATAAAAACAAAGACAAAATCAATAAAACATTTACGCACCAACAGATGATGTGCCGAGCCAATGTCCGGAGTCAATCCAAATAAGTTGTGCTTCCATAGTGCCTTCTTTCCTGTTTGCATATAATATCATTAATATTCCAAACTGGGAAAAATGAGGACCGTAAATGCCAGAACAGAGAAAAGACTGGACCTCTTCAATGAACGATGCTATAAATACATTCTAAATCCATATTTATCTAGGCACCAGGGGAGAAATCAAGTAATACATTTTGTAACAGGTGAGTTTTGTGCTAAAATACCCAGGAAATGATATTGTAGGTATCTTAGTTCTTGTAGAGAACAATAAAGACGATAACAAGATCTATATTATATGGACATATGGAGCATCAGGTGTGTGAATGAGAAAACAAACATTGGCCTGAAATGAAATCTGAATGTATGACAGAAATGTAATTCTTAGTGATTCTAATTTAGATATCCAGTTTGCACCTATATTAACCAAAAGATAAATTAGATATGCCAAGAGATGTAATATAACTCTTACCAAAGCTGATGGCTCCTGCACGAACACAAGCTTTTGTAACTTCCCTGCAAAGCGCGCTGTTAAAACCATCGGGTATCCTAAGATTGGAAAGTCTCTGCAGCCCATAAAACAAAAATATATACAAACAAGTGACAAAAAAACCACAAAAGCCAAGTATAGAGCACCAAGAACAATAACTACTCACAAATGTACGAAGTTTCTGCAAAATATCAAACAAGAGCTTAATATCTTCAGTGTCAGAACATTTAGCAATGAGTGACCATAGCAAAGCATTTGGAGGTGCAGTTCTTTTCTCCACAACAGAGTTCAGCATCTTCTCATATATTCCCTTCACTGTCTCCACACCTAAAACAGCAGATGGCTTCCCAAACTAAATAACCTTCGAAATTCAAATTTCTTACTGTAAAAAAACAGAAAGAAAGAAAAAAAAAAAAGCAAACTAAATTAGCCCACCTGCCAAATCATTTCCACTCCCTGCTGCTTCTGTTGAAAATAATCTACTCGGTGTCACCATTGAAGATGTTGGAATTTGTATTTTATCTTTCCGATTATATAATTCAATACTCTCTGCATAGTTCATCATATCTCATGAGAGAAAATTTTGCATGAACAACTTCCATATTATATGAATTTGAAAAAACACCTAACCTAATAAACTTCTACTCCATCACCTCATCATTCAAGGGTTCGGCATAGCATTAACAGTTCATTAAGAGAAAATCGGCAAAAAAAAAACATTATCTCATGATTAATTAACATGTATAGAATCGACAAGAACATCATTAGTTCACGACAAACGGCTATCATATTTATGAGATGATGCAAACCTCACAGGAAGATCATTCGATTATGAAAAAATTAAATCGGACGATAGATTCCAGTTTATTTTGAGAGAAAATAAAACCTTGTTTTTTTCCAGTGTGATACCTGAGAAGAAGGCAGCGGAGTGAAATCCGCGGCGGAGAGAGTGAGAGCAGCTGAATTGAGAAGCATTATGGGTAGCTGATTGAGACGAGTTGAGCAAGGTCGAGGAAGGGTTTATGAAAACCCTAGGCAGCCGCCGCGATTTGGTTAACAGTCGAATTGCTAGCATTTTCTCGAAGACAGAGATGGGTGCCTTTTCGGAATTCTACGTTTCTTTTAATCCAATTTTAGTCGCTGCAAATAAATTAAATTAAAATGATAAATGATTTATGATTTTCAAATTCTCAGCTAAACCTTCAATCTGATCAATATATTTTCCATGAAATTAAAATGATGTTTCTTTTTACAAGGTGGGCTTGGGTTTGCCCAACAAGATTGCGCCAAATTCGAATAGTATTTTTCTGTTACTTATCAAAAAAATAATTAATTGAAAATTGATTTCAAATAAAAACAGCATGTCCATTTTCTTTTAATGAAGTTGTTTTAGCCGCTGCACAAAAATTAGCATCGTATCACACACATTGTGACCCTTACAAAAACGTCTCATACTATGAGTCATCTTGTTTCAACATAATATTTCCTTGTTTGATAAAATATTGATAATGTTTTATGATCTATGCAGTGATAAGTGATAACGTTATAGAATTTCCCGACCCAACAGGAAAATTGCCAGAATTAGGCAACAAGAGTTAGATGAGAATTTCTAGGACAGCGCCAGCAAAAGAAAAGGCCAACGTATTGATACACACTTTTGGAAACTGAATTCTAGAATCTAGACATATATATACAGATTAGCTGAATGTGGGTTGATGGAGATTTTGGCACCGTTGATCATGCATAACTACAAAGAGCTACCTTGATAGCCATGTTCTGTATTGAGTTCCAAGATAGACGTGGAAGGGTCCCTAGAAAAGACGAGGTTCCCATCAGGGTCTGTTCTGCCATAAGCAACGAGACGAGGATCAGTCACGATTTTGCAGCTACTTGGCGAATCACATCCCAAGTGGACACCATAGTACGTCAGGTGGTCGGAGATACTTCTACCACCCACTGATCTGCAAATGTTTTCAACAAACACTTGTCAAAAAATGTAGATGGTTCACAAAAATGGTTAATGGCTTGGTTTTGCAGATTTAGTTTTGGAGCAGAACATTGTGAAGTGATAGAGACTGTCATAGGCGACATGAAAATGCTGTCAGATATAAAATTCAGAAAATAATGGGAAGGTAAGGGCATGAACGATAAATTCTTAAGAGATTTGGAGGTATATGCTTGCCTGCTACAGGTTGGATCTTCACCGGAACCATCACAAACCCTCTCAACCATACTTCCATCGTAATTGTAAAGCCAGACCTACAACGAGACCATCTTATCATTCAATAAGAAAGAAATACTGGAACAAGTGTCTGGATTAAACCTTATCAAACAACTACGGATAACAGCAAAGGAGTTGAATAATTCAGGCGTCATCAAGATATACTACTTGAAAAGTAGGCTGAAAATGCCTCAACACACAACAAAGGGATTGAATAGATAAGAAAATTCATAGCTATTTCAATATTAAATGCATAGACATAGATGGTTTGAGGAGATGTGTTCCAGCTAACGACATTTTAAGCTACCCAAAAAAATTACCTCTCTTGGGAAGTGATTATATATATATATATATATATATATATATATATATATATATATATATATATATATTGTGGAAAATAATGGTCATAAGAAGGTGGATGAGATACAAAATCATGTCCATTCATGACATATGTAAGCATCGGGCATGCTAGATAACTCAACAAACGTCAAAAGCTACTTGAAGAGTGAAAACTAATGGATACGGATGATTCAAGGAAATATAACAATTAAGCTACCAAAAAGCATTACCTCTCTTGGGAAGTGGTGGTACGTCTTCTGGGGAAAATGATGATAGTAAGGGGGCAAATGAGGTACAATATCATGTCCATTTGTGACCCGAATCGTGTTCGGCACCACTTGGCTGTAGTAGGATGAAAAAACAGAATTTCCAATTCGTGGTTGCCCAAACGTCACAACCTGAACATTCTGTTCGCCAAGGCTGAGCTGAGAACAATTTGAGTGCAGAAATCAGAAAAATATAAAGGAACTATTTTAACAGCATTATTAATCACAAAGAACATGTACGACCAGTGCAGAACTCCACTAAATTTATTTCTTAGACGGTATTCAATAATCACAAAGCATAATCTGAATATCTAATTAAAATCCTCGTATAAAATAGAAATATGCCTCATGCGTGCAACCTTGCCGTTAACCGATTGCCAAAATATTAATAGTTCCAGACACCCAATCTTTAGGACTTCAAATTAAAGGTTCTGGCTTTTGCATTAATGGATATCAATCAAAAGATTGCCAGAATCTTTTTGTTCATTTTTTTTAGCAGTAAACCCTCTTAGGATAAGGATACATGAAATTGACATGACAAGTTCATTATATGCTGAAGAGGGTTCAATTTAACGGGGTTCAAGTTAATTTCATGTACCCTCATCCTAAATTAATTTCAGACCCCATTAATTTAAAATTATCACCATGAATTAAAGTTAGATAATTACACAGAGATCAAGTCCACAAAAAGAAGCCATTGCTCCTCCCATAGAGTGCCCAGTTATGAAAACATTGATGTCTCCATATAAGGCCTTGACTTTTTTAATTGCATTTATAACTCCAGGCCGTAATGATGTGTTGTGGTAAGCCGAATAGAAACCATGATGCACCTGAATGAAAGAAAGAAGATAGCATGGATTCAAACAATATCCCAAAGTACCCTCGAAAGAAACATAAAAGAACCAAATCAGCCTACACACCTTTGCATCGTCAACTCCAGGGTAACTTGAATCTAGTTGCTTCCAGAACAAATCTTCCACCCAGTTCTGCAAACTGCAACCAAAACGGAGAAGTAAACAAGAAGAGATTGAGAGAGAAACATATACACCATCAGAAAACATGGTGACTTGTGTAATTAAGATGGTCCAATATAACTCACAGTCAAAATATAACTCACAGTCAAAATCATACGGTAGCATATAGAATCAAGAGATGCACATTTCAAAATTAAACAACTTAAGGTCAAGAGACTGATCATGGAGGCAAATAAAGTACATCAAGCATTGGAGGTAGGCCAACCTGCTTTCTTGAGTTCCTCTGAAAGCAACAACCGTGGCGTTTAAATCGGCTGCAACCCCAACAAACGCCTATACCAGATATCAACAGTATGTCCTATATTATGATCTACTATCTAAAAGAAAGAAATCTCAGGATGAAAAACTTAACATTTCCCCAAACCTGTAGGCAGTGTTTGACATCGACTATTAGCTCTATTATATCAAAACCCTGGAATCCAAGAATAAAGTGAATCAATGCCTATCCAGCAGTGAAAAACAATGTAGCCACATCTAATGTAAATAGAAGTATGTTGCATTACTTCACCTCAATCAAACCATCACACCTCGAGCAAGTCCATGTAAACAATTCGGTCAAGTCTGACAAATATACCTGCAAGTGCAAACCAATAGTTATCAGTATCCAACAAGTCAAAAAATCTCCAGCACTATCGAGAACTGAGCCAGTCATAATGAATGAAATCTATGAGACTAATGAGACAGCTAAAAATAACTTCACCAAGATGTAGAAAACTGCATCACACTAACAGTTTGTCAGAAAGTACTAGGCTAAACAACTTGGTTACATCTATATCCACATCTAACTGCACGTTTCTCACGTGACCAGGCATTATAAAGAGTGTATATTTCTTGACATCAGCACATGCCGTTTCTTTCTAATCAATAACCAAACATAACGTGATTCAAACTAAACTCACCGCAGAAGCATATTGCACTAAAATTCTTGCGAGTGTATGATTGTACGAAGCCAACTGATTATGCAGATGATGCTTGTGGTTCACCTTCAAATCTGCAGAGATAAGTGAACACTAAACTTCACACGGGCTTGAAAAATGGAAGAATTATTTTTATTTATTTTTTCCAATAAAATTGAGCCAGCTTATTTGTCAAATAATCAACTCAAAACCAACGAATTATTCCACCACATAAATGCATACGTGAATGATGATTCTTTATGTGTGTGTGTGTGTGTATTCGAAGCACTAGCTTAAACCCGCATACATGAAATAAATGATCAATCAAAGCAGCACACTCAGTCAAATTGCCTCTAGAAAACAAAACAAATAAAATCAAACTACAGTCTACATGATCAAATGTTGCAATAACTATAAAAAACAGAAATTTGCTTATCGATACCTCTACAAGATGAAGCTGCTAATAAACAAATAAATATTCCCACAATCAACAAAGCCCTCTTTCCCATACCTGCCGGCATTCATTATGAACACAAAATTAATCAACAAAAAAGTAAGAAACCTAAATCGATGACTAATCAAGACTCATATAATCATCGATAAAATTGAGCAGAAAAAGATACGAGAAACGCCGTCGTATTGCAAAAGGGAATTTCCCGGCGTGCAAAACGTCGTCCTTTGTTGACGTGGGCGGATCGGACACCAAATCGCCGTCAGGAGTAAGGAATCAAATCGGTAAAGCAAGTAAAAGAAGAATTCAACTTTTCATTCCGGAATTGCCCCGAGGAAAACCCACTTTCACAGGAGAGTGCATGAATTCTCATGTTAGATTTTTGACTTTGTTTGGGGGCTGGAGGGGGGGGGGGGGGTTATGGGGATTTCGAAATATGTCCGCGCAAAAATATTCCTCTGTTGTTCCGGTGGGTGTTGCGGGGAAGTAAATTGCCCAAAACTTACTATAATTCTGTTCGAGTAATTACAGTAATATTCCTTGAAGGTTTTAACAAAAATAATTCAACGTTTTAATAATTATAATTTTAAATCTCAACATTTGGATATTCTAATAGAATAATTCAACGTTTAATATTAACAATTTAATTCCCAATATATGAATATTTTAATAGAAATGATTGAAAGTAAATATGATTGAAACCGACCGAAATAGTTTTTTTGACCTAAAATATTGGGTCATTTTTGTTAAAATTTTCAAACTGTAACGCCCCGATCCTGGGAGAAGGGCAGGACCGGTGCGTTACTTGGGGGAAGGGGTTGTTGAACAAAAGCAATCAAAGAATTTGGGTTAGTGCCTTAAAAATTTAGGCAACATAACCTCTGTAACTAGATCAAACCACACTTTTAAAGCATCTATAATGACTCAAACCAGATACAATGACTATTAGGATGAACTCATGAAAGAATAATGAAGACAAACCTCAATGTAAATAATAACAGTTCAAAGGTTAACTGTCAATAGGTTAGGCATAAACAATGACAGGTTAATATCTGTCCAAATACAAGAAGTAAAAAGATGTCAAGCTCTCGCCTGTCGTCAAAGCAATAATAAACCAGACTTTTGACTTGACATGGAAAGAAATGTAAAGTCAGACTTACGCCAGTCTGAATAAGGAAAGTAAATAAATGTCAGGCTTTCGCCTGTCAAGAACGGGAAGAAAATGGGATTTAGAGAACCGAACATTCCATAATAATAATCAGAGTAGGCAGAAAAAAACATAGTGCATTTATTCAAACTCACAAGGAAGCATGTTCTTAGTTAGACTCCATAAATAAAAGAAACATATACATCGAAAGATAGCCCTTCAGCCTTAGCACAGCCGTCCACCATCCCGCAGCTCATCCTAAAAATATTTGAAAAGATTTTGAGCGTGAGTACTAATGCACTCGGTGGGTACTTTTGATAAAAACCTTCACAATCATTTTATGAAACAGAATATCCAATCATATTTTAAACATATAATGGAAAGCTTTTAAAACATAATATTTGTGAATTCCATGTATACTAAATCATTTTAGTTCTATTATTGCGCGCCACTCTCCCCTATAACGCTTACGGTGAGTCAGTTCGTGTACACAACCCGACTGCTTAAGGTTGGACACTACCATGTTTGCTTGGGCTCGATATCATGAACCATTATAGTTTCGTCACCAAAAACAGTAGTAAGACTTACATGAGTCGGGAGAGCACATCAAATATAGTCATGAGTTGGATATTTAATCACATTCATTTTATAAATATCAGGGCTTAATAACTCGAAATACATTTTTATATAAAAAAAACCCATCTGATAAAAGATTTGTCTCTCATAAAGGCTTTTAAACTCTGGGTTGGTTTTGCTCGAATTCTGCTATCTCTTCTGAGTCTACAATAACCAACTGACTCAGTTTTGCTAAAGGGACATGGCATTAAATTCAATCCCTAAGTTTTTTAAAAAAAAATATATGTTAAATTTCATTATTAATTAATCTTATATTTTCCCCTTAATTTTACATCATTTCCAAGTTAAAAAAAAAAAAGAGTAAATTAATACATTTTATATCATAGGAACAGTATAACTTAATTAACTGGAACACTATCTTCTAACTGATCATTAATTATATTTCAAGATGGTACACTTAACCAGTTAATTTCTTTGATATATCTTTTATCAACTAATTATTTAGTTACATCTCTTTATTTTAAAAACAACTACGTACTAGGGAAAGATATGCAACATGAAGATTATAAATTAAATCATATTATGACAATCATATACTTTACATACCAAACATCACGTTATCTTAAAATTAATAGTTACAGAAAAATAGCTTAACCTTAATTGTATACAACTACATCAATTACTCTAGCTTAGTAATTTATCGTTATCTTCAACAAATAAATATTATGGAGTATAAATTATTTTGTTACAATGGTTAATTAATCTCATAATAACACAATCTAATCATAAGTACAAAATATAAATATAATTCTAGAATCTATTAAAGTTTGATATACATAAATAAATATTTAATATCCAAACCTTTTGCTATTAATCAAATGAAATCGGATGCGAAAAAGAGAAAATAAACTATTACCTTTCTAATTTCGTCAAATTTATACGAATATACGTAATTTATTTTTATATATATACACCATGTTTTCAAATGTTATTAAATTAAACCAAGAAGAAAGCGAAAGGTATAGATTACCTTTTTGGATCCCTAATTACGAAGACAATACATATTTTTTTCTTGTATAAGATTTCCAAGTGTAAAAGTTAAAAATTTAAGTTTTACACTATTTATATAATTTCTTAGTATTTTAATATATTTGTGAAAAGTAAAAGTCACCACTTTCTCTACTAACTTAAGGACACATAATCCTACTTACTCTAGCATATGACACGCATCAATAAGTTTTAAACGCATCCCAAGTGATATGATCATATAAATATATTATAATTGTGTGTGCTTGCATTTATTTTATACCAATTAATAAGTAAAACAATCTAGCATATGTGTAAGTACATATGTATATATTTTAAATGCACTTCCTAAAATTTAATCATTTATCTTTTTCTTTTTCTATTTATCTATCCAAATAGTACATAATATATTATATTTATCCTATATATATCTAGTATGTTCTCGTAAGTATACATATATACTTATATTATTTAATAGTTCCCAAATAAAATAATGAATTGAAATATAATAATATATAATAGGTTAGCCATTAAATAAAATTGCATTTATTTAGATAATCATTATGTTCCATATATAATTATATCCAACACAACATTTTTTACACTCTAAGAGATAATAACACATAACTTTTTAGATTTTAAAAATACACTAGGTATCGTTAGATCTCATTTTTAAGATTTTTAAGAATCAGGATAATCAGAACAACATTTCCTACAATATGGCAGGAAAGAGACTTTTGTTTTCCAAAGAACTTTACCTAAAATAAATTTTAAATAAACTCCCATGAGCTACACAATTACCTAAAAAAATTTTTACAAATAAAACTCGTATTATCACAACTTTCCCTTGCCTATTAATAAGGTATCTTAGGATCCAAAATAAAATTATGAGAAGATTTTTGGGGTATCTCTAACTCACTCAACAAGCACACCTCACTTGAGAAATGGGACTTACAATGGTCCTTTTTCTTGCCAAACTTACCCTTAAGGTTAGCACAGGCTATTCTTTTAATACTGAAAAAGTTTGGGATATTACACAAACGTTGGGAATTAAATTGTTAATATTAAACGTTGGGTTATTTCTGTTAGAATATCCAAACGTTGGGAATTAAATTGTTATTATTAAGACGTTAGGTTATTTTTGAAAAACCTTCAAATGTTGGGAATTAAATTGTAATTTGCCCGGTACATTTGTGCCATCGTCTCCTTTTTTTCTTTTTTCTTTTTTCTTTTTATTAGTGTCTCCATCCCATTTTTCTATTCATTAAAAAAATTCAATTTTTAATTTCTTTTTTTAAAATATATATTTAAGTTTTTAAATTAAATTTTTTTTATTCGGCATCTCACGAAGTGCACTCGCCCAACACTAAGGCGCAGCTTTATGCATTGTGCTCGATATAATTTTTTTTAATAAATATATATTCTAAAATAAAATTAGTGAACTCAAATTTAAATTAATTTATTTTTTTATTCAATTAATTTTTTTTTGAAATAAATATATACATTAAAATGAAATTAGTTAACTCTAAAATTAAACTAAATTAATTTATTTTTTTATCTAGTATCTCATGCAATGCACTTACTCAACGTTAACGTATAGGATCGTGTATTACGCTCAATACAAAATAATAATTTAAAAAAAACGAGAAGAAACAAAAAAAGGGAAAAAAGCTAAAAAGAAAGCAAAATGCAGCAGAGCCACGGGCCCACAACAAGCAAAAAAACAATTGACGAAAACACCCATGAATTTGGGATACATGCGCCGCGCGGGTTTTGGGTGGGTTTAGATTTTATTTGATCCGTCTAATATAAGAGATCCGTGAGACAATTTCATATAAATTTTTGTTATTTTGGCTGAGTCATTGTTTATATTCTAAATTATTCTCATTTTCTCAAATCTATTGTAAATTAATATTTTTATTAATTAATTGTTAAATTATTAAAGAATAATCATATTTAGCATCGAGTGAATTTTTTAGGCAAAATTTGGTCTAAAAATATGTTACAAAAGGGATAAGGGCCAAATTAGCCACTGAACTTATTTGGGGGGCTCAATTGGGTCACTGCAACTTTTTTAGGCTCAATTGGACCACTGCGTTGTTAAAATCGGCTCAATTGAGCCACCGCGTGACGAAAGCCTAACGGCCTCCGTTAAGTCGGCTCAAAACGACGTCGTTTTGTTTATTTTTTTACCCGACCCATAACCTGACCCACCCTTAACCCGACCCGCTCGTCCTGCTCTTCATCTTCTGCTTCAAGATCTTCTTCTTCTTCAAAATCTTTTCCTCTCTCAGAATCTTCTGAGAGAAATATCCGATCTCAAGAGAGAAATTTTGGGATTTGTTGTGTTTGATTTTGAATGTTGAGAGATGGGTATGTGAATTCTGGGCAGGTTAGCTGAGATGTTTGGTGGTTGCAAAGGGATGGAGTTGGGGAAGAATGGCAAATTCACAAATTAGTCAGAGAAGTCGTCCGATGACGCGAAGGTCGACGAGAGCAAGTCCGGCGAGGCAATACTAGGTAATTTCTCAAATTCTTGATCGGAATCGGTGAGCTCTTCTGAGTCTTGCTCAAAATCTGTTTCTTCTTCATCTTTTCTTTATGAGTTTGGAATATTTGAGAATGGGGTGGTTTGTAGAAGTGTGGATTGAGGTTCTGCAATGTAAATTTTTTTGGAGAAGGTGAGAAGATGATAGGTGTTTGTTTTTTGAATTAAGGAGGGATTTTGGGGTGTGGAATCTGATGGCGAGGAGCTGTCGAAATCTGATAAAAATGCTTTGGGTGTGGTGTTGTCTGCAGAAGATGGAAGGGGTTGTGATGATTGTTTGAGAGCCTGGGATCTAGTTTGAATACGAGAGAAGCGATCGTTTCGGCGAGGCAAACAATTGGGGCAGATGGGATGTTGATTTGGGAGATTTCCGGTGATCCCTTTGGAAAAAGCTGCCGGATTCTGGGCAGCCTAGATGGAAGGAGATTTTCGGCGACCCATAACAACTAATTTTGAAGATTAAAGCCAAAACATGACCGTAAGTTGATTTGGGACACAAGAACGGAAAATGAAAAAAAAAAGAAAAAAATATTGGACAAGTGGGTCGGGTATCGAGTTAGGGGTGGGTTGGGTTATGGGTCGGGTAAAAAAAAACAAAACGACGTCGTTTTGAGCCGACTAAACGGAGGCCGTTAGGCGTCCGTCACGCGGTGGCTCAATTGAGCCGATTTTAACAACGCAGTGGCCCAATTAAGCCCAAAAAAGTTGTAGTGACCCAATTGAGCCCCTCAAATAAGTTTAGTGGCCAATTTGGCCCTTATCCCTTAAAAAAATATAATAAAGATATCATGTCATATGTATAATAGGTTTGACTACAACACAAGAAGAAGACTCAATTATTTAGCCAAAATATAACATTTTTTTTGGCTAAAAATGTATCTGGTGATATATTTAATTAGTGTTATAATAGTTTAGGTATAATTGATAAAAATGTTAGTTTGTAATTGATTTGAGAAAATGAAAATAGTTTGTAATATAAATGATAATTTACCCATTTCTTTTAGAAGGGAATATAAGTAAATTTGCTTGATTTTTTTATTATTATTGTGAAGAATAATGAATGTAATTGCTATATAATGTCTCAAAGTGATAGCCAATTAAAAATAGAGTTAATATGAGAAAATAGTAGGGGGTGAGCAAAAAGTACCGAAAACTGAGAATCGAACCGAACCGAATTAATTCGGTTTTTTCAGTTCAGTTCTTTTCAAAATTCGGGTCAGTTCGGGTTTTTTTTCTAGCAAAAATTCGGTTTTCGATTTTGGTTCGGTCAAAAGGGAAAATACCCAAACCGAACCGAAAAACCGAATTTATATATATTATCAATAAAAATACTCGACTTTGTTGGACTTTATAGTTTATTCGACTTTGTTTTGTTGGAATTTACACCTTTTTGGACTTTATTCAATTGCTTATTGGTATTTTTTGAACTTTGATTTTGATAATTAGCTAATTCATACATGTACATATTTAATTATATCGAATGAAGAGAATTTAAAACAAAAAAACCCAGAAAATTTAAGAAAAATTTCGGTTCAAAATCGAACCGAACCAAAATGTTTCAATCCAGTTCGGTTCGGTTCTATTTATAAAAAATTCAGTTTTCTTCGATTTTAATATTTTCGGGACTGAACCGAACCGAAAAACCAAAAATGCTCACCCCTAGAAAATAGTCATTATTACTTAGTAAATAATGTAAATAGCCATTTTTTAAAAAATAATGTTTCTAGCCTTTTAGGATGGGAATATACATCAATACTCTTAGTAATAATATAAATAACTTTTAACGTTAATTATTTCCTATCATAAAAATACCCTAATATATTAACAAAAAAAATTATGGATGATGATTTCAAAATCTATCTTATGCACCCTAAAAAAATATATATTTCACCGTCGTTCTACGTCAAAGTCTCAGAAGTCATACTGTCAGGTTCTTGTTGTTGTCTTCTATTGTTGTAGTTGTCGTCTTGCTGTTGTTGCCGTCTTCTGTCACTGATGTTGCTAGAGACGAAAATTACATGATTCAACCGCTATCTCTGCCAAGGTTCAAACGTCCTCATCACTAAATAATTATGGATGATGATTTTGAACAATCTCATCATCATAATGAATACATGAGTACACGTGTGCAACAACACAAATAGTTTAAGTCGTGTTCTCGTCCATTGGTTCAACAATGATTTAACGAGTACACGATTAGTTAAATATGACACATAAATAACTCATACATAAAAACACGATTATGATCGTTCGTGTACACGTGCAGCAGATGATCATTATATTGATACACGAATGCATGAGTATGCCTATTTGTGTACTCGTCCACTAGTTAAAAAATGCATAGATGCACGAGTGCATGAATTTGCTAATTTGTGCCATCGTGCAACAATTAAAAATGAGATATTGCACGAGTTCACAAATAAATTATTGCATGAATATACTCCGAAACTCGTGTATCGAAAGAAATTGATTCGTGCACCAAATAACATTTAATTTTTTTTCCACCCATTCCAAAGAAAGATTCAAAAAACTTAAATATCTAGATTGATAAAAAAAGTGAAGATCTGTAAATATCATATACATTATTGCCGCAAAAAAAACACGCACAATATCAATAAAACTTTAAAAAAATCCCAAATTCGTAAAGAATCTCTAATTTTCAATAAATTTATTGTTGAAACGGGAATTAGAGAGAGGAAGAATCGTGATACCAAAAATCCTAGCTTGATGATCTTCACCAATGGTAGCTTTGTTTCAATTAATAAAACAAAAATTGAAAAATGAGAGAGACGAGAGAACCGCGTTTGCAGAGGGAAGAAAGAGAAAATCAGATATTTTTTCTAATAGTATTGATATATATGAATATATAGATATACATAAATAATACTCCCTCTGTCCCAATAGCAAGGCCCCCCTTGCTATTGGGACGGAGGGAGTAATTCTTAATAATAAATACGGAATTAAGGGTATTATAGTACATTTTTTATGATAATGGTTAGAACATTACTTTTTTTAAAAAGTGGTTAGTTACATTATTTACTAAGTAATAATGGCTAGAAAGAAATTTGATTCCTCATTTTAAAACTCCCCAGTTTGGTTCAATTTTAATGGAATTTGGAAAAATATTCACATTCATCAAAATAAGGAAAACGATGTAACTTTCCTGAATTCTGATTCCAATTACTTGACTCTATAAATCTTATGTATAACCATTTGATTTTTCACTAAATCAAAGGTGGATGTTTAAATTAGGATTGGTGCAATAAATGGAAATATAATCCCCTTTGTAGAGCAGCATAAATCAGAGGGACATTAATGTAAATACCTTAAAATTTATGTTAGGAAATATAAGATTACCTGCAATAAATAAGGAAGATTTGGATTTTAAAAAAAAGGGAAAAAAAAAGGAAGATTTGATATTTATCATCTGCCAATATTACATGTTGTGAAGCATATTTATTAAAACACCTCAAAAGTCGATTTCAACTTCAAGTCTTCAATAAGATTTCTGAAGAACACGAATAACTCCAGAGTAAATTTCAACTTGCAATATTTTCTTGCTTGTTTAGGTTATTTTTATTGCTTAAAGTAAAGTTATTTGTGTATCTTGTGCATATTTTTGTTATACAAAGTATATTGCTTAATCGTGTTATATTCATTGCTTAATATATAGTAAATTATTGCATCATGTATAATAATTTGTTAATTAGGGGTGTTATATATATATATAGCATAAATCATCCCTAGTGTGTAAACTGTAAATCAATCTCACACCACACATCCTTCAAAATTCAATGGTCCAAATTTGGTCAAAGGGGCGGTGGCATTATTGTAAATAAAAGGAACTTAAAAAAACGCGATGGCATTTTGGTAATTTTCGCGTCAATGTCAATTTTTTTAAAAAAAGCGGACTTACAAGACGTATGCTAACAGAGACACAAGCATATGCTGACGAACATATAAACGTATGCTAACAAAGCAGTATCACTGCATGCACAACACGTAACTTTAAATGCAAACTTGATTTTGTTATGAAGTAATTAAATGACGGCTTTTATATGGTTAGAAAACTAGTCAAGCCTACTTTTCAACAAAAAAACAGTTTGAAAAAAATATTAATCATGGACAAAATTGTGGTTTTTTGATTGAAGGTTGTTGTTTGCACTATTTGGCTTCAATCTACTACATTATTATTTCATTAGCATTATGTAATACATTCATTGAGCATTACATAATGCTTCAGTTAGCATACGATATTGCTAATAGAAGTACAAGATTGAATACAATAATGTTGAAGGAATGTATTACATAATGCTAACAATATGATTTAATAATCCTAACGTTATAAGGCTATTGTCATATGCGTTATATAATTCTACTGTTAGCATTATCATATGCTAACAGTAGCATATAACAATGCTAACAATAGCATTAACATTCATTTTATGTTAGCAAATATTTTAGTATTCAATATTATTAACATTCATTTATATTATCATCACTTGTGAAATAATTAAATGACGAGTTTAATATGGTTAGAAAGCTACTCAAGCCTACTTTTCAACAAAAAAAATCAAAAAAATATTTATCGTGGACAAACTTATGGTTGTTTTATTGAAAATTGTAAGTTGCATTATTTGGCTTCAATCCACTACATTATTGTTTCATTAGCATTGGATAATACATTCATTCAACATTACATAATCCTTCCATTAACATACGACAGTGCTAATATAAGTAAATGATGAAATGCAATAAAATTAAATTATTGAATCCTAAAATTGATGTAATAAACCCTTATAGCAATATATAATGTTTTCGTTAGCATATAACAATGCTAACAATATCATTTAACAATGCTAATGTTATAATAATATTGTCATAAGCGTTACATAATTCTACTGTTAGCATTATCATGTGTTAACAATAGCATCTAACAATGCTAACAATAGTATTAACATTCATTTGTACTAACAAATCTTTTAATATTTCATATTATTAATATTTATTTATATTATCATCATATGTAGTATGAAAGACACACGATTCTATTAGCATTATTGTAATATTTTCATTAGCATATGACAATGCTAATGTTAGCAATATATTTGCATTCTCATATAAAAAATATATTAATGCATTAATGTATTGTTTGTTATCAATATATTGTCTTTCGTTGGCAATATGCTATTATTTCGTTAGCATTATAGTAATAAGATATTCCAATTCTAAAATGGCTTAATGCATTAATGTACATTGTTTTCTGTAATATACTGTTGTTCGTTAGTGATATGCTATTACTTCATTAACATTATAAGAAAATAATATTAGCATTGAATAATATTGTCAGACAAATACAACATATAATAGATTTCTAACATAATTCAAATAATATGCTAATGAAAATTAATATTTGCTCATGCTACATTAAAGATACAAAAGTACCCACCAAAAATAAAAAGGACTATAACAAAACTAAATATACAAGAAAATTTAGTCGATTTAAAGCGTAGATTCTTTCATTTGAAGAAAAAACAATGGATGCCTCATAAATCTTTCAATGACTTCATAGAAGATTTCACATCTTGGTATATCTATTTTAGTCTCCAAATCATGAGACCTTGAGTTGGCAACTCATATCATCAAAATATTACAACATCAACATTTAAAAGTATCTTACTTAGCATACATGATTATATTCATTAGCACAAATATTAAGATACACTACAAAACACAATGCTAACATAAAAATATAATGATACTAACAAATAAAATGTGTCATGCTAACATCATACTACATGAACAAAAATACCAAAAACATATATACTAATTCTTCAACCAACAATTAATTCACTTTAAATCTGAAAACATAAACCATCAACAAAAACATCTTTTCTGAATAAAGAACACAGACACGACAAAAAAAGCTCAAAAAAAATTCAGATGATTTCCAAATATCATAAAAAATACATGTTGAATTCATCAAATCTACAAAAAGTGAAATACTAAAACAACGATGATATATTCATATATGGATCATAAAAAAATTGATTGTGATTGCCTGAGATGATCTAAAAATAAAAAACACAGCTACAGACGAATTTCAATCACCGGCGTTTTTCCAAACTATGAGACCTTGAGTTAGTACATTCAAAATATTACAACTGGATATTTAAAAGCATCTTACTTAACATACATGATTATATTCGTTAGCACAAATATTAACATATACAACAAAAATACAATGCTAACAAAAAAATATAATGATGCTAACAGATAAACTGTATCAGGCTAACATCATACTATGCGAACAAAAATAACAAATATATATATATATATATATATATATATATATATATTAATTCTTCAACCATCAATTAATTAACTTTAAATCTGAAACATAAACCATCATCAAAAATATCTTCTCTAAATAAAGAACACATACACGACAAAAAGGCTTTATTTTTTTTTCAGATGACTTCCAAATCTCATAAAAAAATACATGTTAAATTCATAAAATCTACAAAAAATGAAATTCTAAAACAACGATGGTATATGCAGACATGGATTAGAAAAAAAATTGATCTTGAATTCGTGATTGCCTGAGATGATCTAAAAATAAAAAACACATCTCCATACGAATTTCAATCACCGACGTTTTTCCTCCTTTTAGATCTTCATCGTCGTTACTGTTGCTGAATTTTCTCATGTAGGTGGAAGGCGTAGCGATGTCGACAATGGAGAGAGAGATGATACATAGCAATTCTTACTTCTATTAGATTGAAGAGATGACGATAGTGGTCAGGGCTGGGGAAAAATACCGTCATACCATACTTACCGTACCGGAAAAAATACCGTAATAACGAACTTTAAGGTATACTGGTATTTTCAGTAAGGTATGATACCGTACCGAGATTTTTCGGTAAGGTAACGGTATAGAATCTTAAAAACCGAGGTATACCGGTGTATACCGATATCGACAGTATACTGAATTTTTAAGGTATATACCATTAATTCGGCATATACCGTTGTACCGGTATATACCGTAGGTACGGTATATACCGTTAGTTCGACATATACCGTTGTAACGGTATACCGTTGGTGCGGTATATACCATTATTTTTGTGATATTATATAAATATATGTATATGTGAATTATAGATACTTGATATATTATACTTAATAAATATGATATATATGTAAATATCTAACACTTATAATTAATCTAGTAAATATGTTATACATTTATAAATCTCTAGTAAATTTACAATGTTAACACTTATAATTAATCATATATTATACTTAATGCATTGTAATGCTAAGTGTGTTCTTTGTTGGTATATACTTAGTAAATAATTCTTACGATTTCTAAGTAAAAGATTTCAAATTTGTAATATTTAGTAAGTTTATAATATTTTTTATACAATTTATATTAATTATAAAAATATGATTGATATATAATACTAGTAAATATGTTATATATTTATAAATCTCTAGTAAATTTACAATATTAATTAACACTTATAATTAATCTTATGTTATACTTATAAATCAATGTATATTTCACTTACCCATTTATAAATTTACAATATTTACAATATTAGTTTTTGGGAAACATTCTAGACTCGGTTTATTTTTATTTCTTGTATTTGTTGAGACTTGAGATATCACTTGGTTGTTTTTATTTTAATTGTTGTATTGGAGTGTTAAATTTAAATTATTATATCTATTTTATTTTATTGGACTTTAATTATCGTGACATGAATATATTTATTTTATTTTATTGAATTTTGATTGTTATTAGGAGTGTTTCATATATTTTGAGTAAATATATGAGATATATGATATATCCTAGGATGGTATGATAAGGTATACCGATGTCGGTAAGATATACCGATATAGTAAGGTATATCGATGATGGTAAGATATACCGAACTAAAGGTACGGCAAAGGTATGCCATTTGTTTCATACCGAACTTAAGATATACCGTTAGAAGGTATACCGAACTTTAAGGTAAGGTAACGGTATGGATTTTCTCCATACCGTACAAGTAAAGTAAGGTAAATGTATGAGAAAAAAAGTAAGGTATATCTTACCGTGCCACCCTTAATAGTGGTGGTGGCGGTAGAGAGAGAGAGAGAGTATATGCCTCCATAGAATTACGTAAGGGAATGGATATGAAGAAGAGAAAGCAAGCCCTAATCATATTTACCAAATTACATAAATAACTTTTCCACCATAAAATAAGTTAAATATTACAAAAATGCCACCTTGAATTGAATTTAATCTAGACCATTGATTTTTAATGGATGGATGGTGGGAGATGAATTTACAGTTTACACACCACAAAATGATTTACATTTGATCCATTCCCTATATATATATATATATTATTTATTAAATTGAAACCTTAATAAAGTGCTTAAGACAGTATTTGTTTTTTCACGCATATTTGATTGCTAATATGCACAGTATTGTTTGCTTAATATATAATACTTTATTGCTTAACAAACAATTAATTAAAATATGTGTATGCAAAATATATATAATTAAATAAATTATTAATTAATGAAAAAGCCACTACTAAATAAATGATTAAATGAACAAATAAACCAATGTTTGATGTATATGATATATTTTATTTGTTAAACGGAAACCTTAAAGTGCAAGTACATTTTTTTTTACACATTTATTAGATTGCTTATCTGCATAATATTATTTGCTTAGTATATAGTACTTTGTTGCTTAATTAATTAACAAACAATTGATACATCGATTTCGAGCATATTGCTAGGAATATAATTAATCGATGCTATTCTAAGAACATTACACTACGTCATATTCTTGAAAACTTGAAACATACCCAAAATATACATATAGATATATAAAAACTTCAAATACCATCCGAGCCCTGCAACACATCCTGTTTGACATCATGCGTCTTTTCTTGAATGTATTATCGAGGTCAACCTGATGTCTTTTTTCTTCCGTCCATGTTGCAACAAACATAAATAATCACATACATATTTCCTATGTATGGTAACAATATATATGTGTGTGTGTATATATTATACAAGCTACACTAAGTACTAATATATGGTAAGGAATTAAAATAATCCAACAAACAAAAAAATACTACAAAAAAGTGAATAGTATATGAATAAGCAATCTAATATATATGAAATTAAAAGCCAAAAGAAATTAATATTACGCAAGTAAGCAGCAAATTAATATACAATTATACATTAAGAAATAAATATAACATAAGTACGTAATCAACAAACAATTATACATTAAGCAACAAATTAATATATATTAAGCAACAAATATAACACGATTGATCAATATACTGCGCATGAAAACTAAATACATGGTCTACACAAAAATATTTTACCTTAAGCAATGAAAATATACCAAACAAGCAACAAAATACTACAAATTAAGCTATGAAAATATACAAAAAATAAACAATAATATATATATGTATGTATATATAAATTAAAACTGAAAACATGTAGCAGCATGCAAGATGCTAATATCATCTCTGCCATCTCCATTTACTCAATCACAGTGCCTAAATTCCAACAACTGGTATGTTGAGTTCCAAAATACATAAAATACGGGAGAAAAATGAGATAGAGAGAGAGATCAATAACCAAAATGTATTTGTTGATTGGCTCGTGAAATATTTTGTTATTTCTTTTATATTGTTGAATGCTTTCTGTCTCTTTTTATTATTTCTTATATTAATGTCATCGATCAAATTTGGGTACAAAAGTTATTAGTAAACCAAAAGAAAAATAATATAGAGATAGAGAGGGATCAAACCAGTATTCTCCAAAGTCGGTATATATGAAGAACTTCATCGGGTATGAAATCAAAAATTCTAATTAAAAATCGATTAAAGGGAACGAAGAATAACAAATTTAATAATAGATGAATAATGAAATTTTTGACGATGAAGACGAAAAACAAAGAATTGAAATCGAGAAGAAGAAATTAACGATCGAGATGAAATAAAAATAATTGCATAAAAAAACCATATGATTAGGTTGTTATTTCGTATATATTTTGGGTCTTTTTTGTAAGTTTTTGCAGTGTTACTTACTCCATGGTCAAGTTTTGTGGAAGAATTCGTGTCTTGTGGTTAATTTCAGGTGGTTGACATGGAACTGGAGATAATGACATTGTTTTGAAGGGTTTGGACGCAATTGGATTGAAGAAAAGCTGAAGAGTCTGGAAAGCAGTCGGTATGGGCATACTGACTGATGGATTATGCGAGTATTTGGACTGGAGATAATGGATCTGCACCAGTTGTGGGCCATGGACAAAAATTTAGACAGTTTTTATTACTTTTGGACTTTATTTTTATTATTTTCCTAGTTGGATTAGGATTAGAATGCTTTTTAATTAATTAATTAATTAAGGATTTGTATAAAAAGACTTCTAGATAGAGTAGGACTCTATCCATTGCAGTATAGATTATTTCAACGCCAGAAACATGAGAGAATGATTTTTCTCTGCAGATTTTTCACTATTCAATTTCATTCTTCTTTTCATCGTTCTTCTTCTCAATTAATTTCTGAAGTGTGAATCCAATTATGAATTCGAGCTAAGCGCGTTCTATTCCGGTGAAGATTAACAAATCTCTGGCATATTTATTCTGTGAGATCTAATCTGTTCTTATACTTTAATTATATGAATGTATCCGTTCTCTGTGTTTAAAGTTGTTAATTATTTCGGTCCTGCTAGATAGGTGCACATATTTAGTAGATCGGAATTAATTAGTAGCCAATTAAATTGGTCATCCGTAATTGTGGTTTAGGTTTAATTAGTGGTACACCGATTCTTCAGAATCAAGGGAAGAGCAGTCTTAATTCAACAGTCCTGTGTCAGAGTCTGTTGGTTTTGAATCAGGTTTCTCTAGTGTCTAGCGATGTCGGCTCATTAAATCTATAGAGTGTCTCTTACGGTTGTCAGTCGATTAAGGAAATAATTAGTGAAGTGTCTTCCTGATTATCGAGAAGTTAAGGAGAAATTAGGCCGCGTCAAAAGTGTCTTCGGTGGCTATAACTGGTTTGCATTCATTAATTGAAGTTATCATTGTGTCAATGATCAGAATAATTAAGCTAGGGTGGAATTAATTGGAAGCCGAAATACCTTTTAATCTGTGGAGAAATCTACTTTTGTTTAATTGTTTTTATTTTCATTTTTACATTATAACAACAAAATTCGTGTGAAAGTTTGGTTACTGCAGACTGAAGGTTTAAATAATTCTCGTCGGTCCTTTGGGAGACGATCTTGCTTGCCACTATTCTGGGTAGTGTGGGCATACCGACTGCCAGTCGGATTATTTTTGGTGAAGAATGATGCACCAACATATCATGTAAGATATGGAATAGAATGATTTAAGGGACCTCGACATCTAAAATTACAAGCATGACCCTTATTATCAAATAAGATAACAAATATAACGGTGACAATTAAAAAAAAAAGTAAACTGATCTAAACCGTTAATTATATTTGATCCAATGTCTATTATTTATTCTCATTTCTCACACCAATAAAATTTTCTCACATGAACCAAAACCTATATATATATAATTATTTTTGTATGTACAATTATAATTTATAAACTACATTATTCACATCTTAAAAAATTATTGGTGATACAAAAATGATAAGAGATATTTTAGGTATTTCGTTTATACTTGTTTAATTTGAATTAAATACTAAAATAAGAATTCTTACAATTTTTTTATTATGCTACAAATACATAATAAATAATTTGTTAGTATTCCTTTTTCTCAGAATCACATTTCTAAAAAGGGGCACACTCCCCTTGTGTTAGACGAATATTATTTGACTCAACAAAGTGGTCCCCCTCCTTTTTTCTTTTCTTTTTGATTTTTTTAATGGTCCCCCATTTCCTTTTTTTCTTTGATATTCAATTTTTATTTTTTTTTTCTTTTTTTTTTCTTTGGCACTTGCGTGCTCTCTCTCTTTGTTTCCTTTTTTTTTCTTTTTTCTTTAGCACAATGTCCTTCTCCTTTTCTTTTTTTTTTCTTTTTTTTTTCCCCTTCTTCTTTAGCACGTTTGTGCTCTTCCTTATTTTATTTCCTTTCTTTCTTTAGCACAAACATTATATTTTCATTAAAATGAAAATTTAGAAGAAAAGTTATATTTTCATTAAAATGAAAATTACCGATGATTAAGCATTAATTATTAAATTAACAACAGAGAAGTATCATTAATTATGAAGTAAGTATCACTATTAATAAAAAATGAAGCACCACTAATATAATGAGTAGTTACTACTCACTATCATGCTCGATTTTTGAATTGTAATATTTTCTTTTATGTAGCCAATGATTCAATTTTTGAATTGCAATATGTTTGAACTGATACTTTTCTTTAGTGATACTTTATTCTGCGATTAGTGATACTTTTCTTCTAATTAGTGATACTTTCTTCTGCAATTAGTGATACTTTTCTTTTTAATTAGTGATACTTTCTTCTGCAATTAATGATACTTTAATTTTCTTCTAATCAGTGATACTTTCTTGTGCAATTAGTGATACTTTTCTTTCTAATTAGTTATACTTTTTTCTGCAATTAAGGATACTTTTTTTCTAATCAGTGATACTTTCTTGTGCCATTAGTGATACTTTTCTTCAATTAGTGATACTTTCTTTGCAATTAGTGATATTTTCTTCTAATTAGTGATACTTTCCTCTGTAATTAGTGATACTTTTCTTCAATTATTGATACTTTCTTCTGCAATTAGTGATACTTTTTTCCATAGTAATGGGACTCCACTTCACCCCATAAATAATGATACTCATGTATGAGTTAATAATACTTCACATCATAAATAATGATACTTTGGTTAATGATATACTCCACTCATAGTTAATGACACTTTACCTTATAATTAATGATATTTCTTTTTTTGGCTCAATAATTAGTGAACCGCCAGGAAAAAAAATAGTTTTTAAAAATAAATGTATACCCTGAAATGATTATATTATAATTATTTAAAAAAAAGAAAAAAAGAAAAAGAAAGAGACGAAAAAAATGAGAAGAAAGAAAGAAAAAAAAGAAGAAAGAAGAAAAACAGAAGAAAGAAAAAAAAAGAAGGAAACGAAACAAAAAAGGAGAAGAAAGAAAGAAAGAAGAATAAATGGATTTTGGCCTAGCCGCCGAAAAAAATAAATAAAAAAATTGCATAGGCGCGTGAGCTACACGCGCCTGCATGTGGGGGCGGGTTTGGATGGGTTTTGACTCGTCTAACGTAAGAGATCCGTTAGACGGTCTCATACAAGTTTTTGTCTTCTAAAAATCATATTTCCCAACAATTTTACTTTTCTATCAACCAAACGGGAAGCCATGAAAAAATGAATACTAGTGGATTCTCTATCATGTACATATTTGGAACATAAAATGAGATTGTTTGAATTTCATTTTAGTATTTGATTAAAAAATTGCAAGTGTGAAATAAAATGTCTAAAACATATATTCTCTTAAATTTGTACACATACAATTTAAATTTATTAAGATAAATTCATACTTAAAATGATGTAATTATAAAATTATAAAGACGAACACAAACTGTTGACTACAATTGTTTAAAATAAATTAAAGTATCATTTTTTGGGGGGATTTTACATTTTTTGGTTGAATTAATCCAAAAGAAATAATAATCAATAAAAAATAAGATAAAAAATCAAATTTAAAAATTGCCTATTTTTTATTGGGAAATGTGAATCTAAATTTAATAATAATTAAAAAAAATAAAAGATAATTAATGAAGAAAAAAAATACGATGCAAGATTTTGGGCAAATAGTTAGAATATTTACCAGACTATAGAATCCAATTACTTTCTTGTTTCCACAATCCAATAAATTTGAAGATAAAAATCTAAAAATAAGGAATCCAAAAACAAAAACTCGCTGGATGTGGGCAAGCAAAATATTCAGCCCATAAACCAGAAGAGCCACCCGAACCCGGAGTTGTGACCCGACCCGCGTATCTATGTATCGGCGGATCTTTTTATTTATGATTCATAGCTTTCTTTTTTTCTGCTGACAACTCAAACAGTACGTTGCTTTTTTTTTCTCATTTCAATTTATTTCCTTTTTCGCTCGATCACTGCATTTTCTCTGCGAATCGGTAAAAAAGTAGCGAAAATGGCGAAATCGTCGCGAGGTGACGACTCTTCCGACGACTACATGTCGAATTCATCCTCGGAGGAGGAGGAGGTCAAAGATCAAGGCGACGACGTGGACGAGGAGGAGCTGGAGGCCGTCGCGCAGTCCGTCGACGATTCCGACGACGAGGAGGCGGCGCCGGATTCCACTGACGCTGCGGATGACGACGAGGAACAAAATGAGGTTTGTTTATGTGAGAGATCTGGGTTTTGCGCCGGTGAGAATGAGTGGAAACTATCTGTGTAGTTGTTTGTTTGCTATTGATGGTGCGTTTTGACGGTATGACGGCGGAGGCATGGCGGCGGTGTCTGCATGTCTGAATTTAGGGCTCCTCGGCTCGACGTCGAGTCGGAGATTGTTATTTCGTTCTTTGTTTTTTTTTTTAACCTTTTTTATGTTAAGTTTTGTTTTGACAAAATTGATGTTCGGTGACTTTTGGTTTTTCGAATTTCGTGCTAATTTCACTCTGCATGTAATTGGTTTGCACACGTTTGAGAAAAATAGTTTTCATGTTTAGGAAGATTGTGGGTTGTTTACTCGGATTTAAATTAATGCACGTGTTCATATTATTTCGGGAGTTTAGTGTTCAACTCGATTGGATAACTTGAAAAAAAAGTGGCATGACTTTCAATGTTTCTCTGTATTGTTTTCTTGGTTTTTGGAGTCCTTTAAGTAGGATCTAATTGTACTATGCTTTTGAATCTCTAAGACTGTTGAAAAATGTTAATCCAAAGAGTAGCCTTTTTATTTCTCGATTAAGTTACGTCGAATTATACTTGAATTGGTTGTGTGATTAATGGTAATTTTTTTTTATTTCTTGGTTGTTAATTTGCAGGCTGATGATGTCTCGGAAAATGAAATTTCCAAGCGTGAAAAAGCCAGGCTCAAGGAAATGCAGAGAATGAAGAATGATAAGATGCAAGAAATGCTTGATGCTCAGAACGCTGCTATTGATGCTGATATGGTGCGTTATCCATTAAAAGTCATTACTTGACATCATAGCTCTAGTGTGCTGTCTAAAGTAGATTTGACATTTGAACTGGTTATATTGTGCAGAACAAGAAAGGAAAGGGCCGTCTGAATTATCTATTGCAGCAGACAGAATTATTTGCTCATTTTGCGAAGGGCAGTCAGGCTGCGTCTCAGAAGAAGGCAAAAGGAAGGTGAGCGATATATTTAATTTTTGCTTCTCTTTTGGGGTTGAGTTGGGAGAGGAGGGAAAGTTGTTAACTCTTGGTGAGTGTTCTTGCAGTATAGCAATGTGACTTGATATTTTTCAAGAATTGGTTTCTTTCATTCTTTCAAATGTAAATATGTAATTACCTTGTTCCTTTGGAGACTTGGATGTGCAGTCTTTACAATAGCACTTTAGACAACATGACCTAACTTATGTGTTTTGTACGTTACACTTATGATTCTGCATTTGAGATTCTTGACATTGCCTCTGCAGCTTAATCATATGCATGCAGATTCATGTGCTGCTGCTTTGGCAACAAAGAGTTGAGCATTAGCTAGAAGATGCTTGCTTGGTTTTTAAAAATTCAGATTCATTTATATATTGTAGATGTTGGAGGAAATCTGCAACCAAATATGTTTAATGCTTGAAATGTCCGTATTTGCTAATTCAACATTTCCATTTGTCTATCTGTATGGGCACAGTTTATTGATTATTATACCCTTTCCAGTAATTCTCATTATCTTTTGCCATTATGTTATTTAATAAGGTTAGGCAAAGACTTTGAGATATTCAGTAAAATGAGACAATCCTGAGGAGCTTCCAAATTTGTATTTTCAGTCCCTTAAGGTATATAGATGCTCGTTTATATGTAATAGCGCCCTAATCCTCCATGCAAGTTTATATATGGAGAAAGACGAAAGGGCAAAAAGAGACAAAAATAACTATCTAGTCAAAGAGAATAAGCAAATATTTCATAAGGTATTTTACATAATGTATATTGATAAGGTATTCAATCCATCAAAGTAAACAAGGTATACGTAGATCTTTTTTTTAGTTAGTTTTTTTTTTTTTTTTTTTTTTTTTTTTTTTTTTGCGTTCGTACGTATAGATATTTTGATAACAACCAATAAGATAGAGTGATAGATAACGTGCATCTTGTTCACCATTCATATATATACATTGCATGCCCATCTTGTTCCGCCAAAGGAAATGAGGCCTTAGTGTTTGCTATCAACTTCGCGAACCTTAATTTATCTACTTATAGTTTTCAAGATCTTAGTTTTGGAACTTTATCCATGCCTTACTTCAAGTCTATAGTGGCCATAATTGAATTAAACTACCTTTACTTAGCCAACTATGTATGTGTTGCTAGGATGATTTAAGCAAGGAAGTGAAATATGCAAGAATATTTATGACCGAGAGCAAGAGGCGTAAAAGGAGTTGAAACTTATGACATTATCGACTTGGAATGGAAAGAAAAAAGATATTTAATTTCCGAGAATTATATAACAAAGAAAGTATTTACTCTGGAAAAGCTGGGTTGAAGAATTAAGGATAAATAATGCCAAAAAAGAAAAAGAAAAATCAAAACTCCTTCAAGTGAATAAGGGAAATAAACAATTTGTGACCAAGTGTATTTCGGGAGTATAGTTTTAATTTGATTGTTCAATCATCAAAGTAAGGAAATTTGTGTGTGTGTGTTTAAATATCCCTTGATTAATTAAATTATATGAAGTAGACATTATTTTGGATGAAGCCTCGCTCCTCATTTAATATGCATTTCACACGTCACACATATATCCAACCAATCAAAGTAAATGAGCCCTAAATTTCATACCTCTATCTTGTTTCTTGGTTTATATACAAGGTTGAATAATTCGTTGTATGACCACTAGGTGGCCCGAGGGGAAGCCTAGGTGCCCACCTCAATTCTATTTTTTGTTCTCCTAAGTTTTTTTAAAACTTAAAACATTAATTATATATTAACAAATGCATCATTCTATAATCTTTTTTTTCACATTTTAATGTAATTATCTTAACTGAATAAACAACTAAATGGGAAAAACACGTAAACAAGCCAACCATCATATAAAAAATTGGTGTCTTTATTTTCTGAAATCAGATTCAAAATGACTCACATTTGGCTCCAGCAAGTTAAAAAAGGGAAAACTTTAGAGTTTAGACCAAAACGACGTCGTTTTGTTCATTAAATTTTTAAAAAAATTAATGCGGCTCCTAGACCGCCTACTTTAGATCAGATAGATCTAGTCTTTCCAATTGTAACCATGTACATTGCTGAGGGTTGTACTTTCAATTGCTTGAGGTCCCTGCTGATCAATAACTCAGTCATTTTGTTTCCCGCATGTCCAATTCTATTCATAAAGTTTATTATAAAAGGAGACTTTGTTTTTTTATTGCACTGTAGTGAAAGGGTTTCAGATACTGAATCCGCTGCATAAATAGAAGTAGGCTTACGTATTAAAACAGTGTTATTGGTAATCCATTTTTTAGACAGCTTTTCATACATCTTTCTTTTCAAGTTTTAGTCTCTGCTATCTTTTTCTAGATTTTCTTCTATTTCTCCACCATGGTCAATGTAGATGCTTACTCTTAAGTGTTAAGGAAGGGAGTGAATATAGGTTATGCATTTATTGGTCTATAGATAATTTGTCGAGACCAGAGCTTGCATTTCTTGATCAATGGGGTTATTAAGGCAGTGCTATAAAGGAGATATACCAGTTGAAGAGGATCAGAAATGGACTTGGTTAAGAGAAAGGGGATTCCATATTAAGGAAATTAAATACTCTTAAAATTAATTTTATCAGCCGAGTGTCTTCTGCTGATCAATGCATGTTACAGAGGTCGCCATGCATCTAAGTTAACTGAAGAGGAAGAAGACGCGGAATGCATGAAGGAGGAAGAAGATAGCATTTCTGGCGCTGGAAATACAAGGCTAGTGGCACAACCATCTTGTAAGATGATTCTTATATCCCCTCACTATTTGAAGCACCTTGTCATTCTTTTGGTTAATATTCATGGTCCTTATTGACAGATTTTGGTCACAGTTTGGTGATGAGCACAATGTTGTAGTCCTAGATATACATGTGGTTTTGTAGCCCAATAATGTCCATATAAAACATTTATTTGCTTTCAAACATATTATGGCCAGGTCTGAAAAAAACTACATTGTTTGGTATCTTCTACTTATTTTCAGGAGGTATGATCCTTTACTTCTACATTTCTCTAACAGGTATTCAAGGAAAGATGAGGGATTACCAACTTGCTGGTTTGAACTGGCTTATTCGGATATATGAGAATGGCATTAATGGAATACTTGCTGATGAAATGGTATGAAGAGAGAGGGAAAGATGGTAGTATTTGTATATACTAATTGCATATATTTGAAAAGGGATGATGGAATTGTTGTTTTTAATTTTTAGGGGCTCGGTAAAACCTTGCAAACAATATCCCTACTGGGTTATTTGCACGAGTTCAGAGGGATAACGGGCCCTCACATGGTTGTTGCTCCGAAGTCCACACTTGGGAATTGGATGAATGAAATCAAAAGGTTTTGTCCTCTTTTGCGTGCTGTTAAGTTTCTTGGAAATCCTGATGAAAGAGTAAGCCTGTTAAATAGATGTCCTTGCTTCACTAACCTTGACCTACTTCTTTTCTAATCTGCCATTTACTTGATCCTCTAGAGATATGTACGTGAGCAGTTGCTTGTTGCTGGCAAGTTTGATGTTTGTGTGACAAGTTTTGAAATGGCCATAAAGGAGAAGTCTGTCTTGCGCAAATTCAGTTGGCGCTACATCATTATCGATGAAGCTCATCGGATTAAGAATGAGAATTCTCTTCTCTCAAAAACAATGAGACTTTTTAATACTAACTACAGACTTCTAATTACAGGAACACCACTTCAGGTATTGTTGCAATAACTATACATTTGCCTATTTTATTGGGGATAATTGCCTTAAAATACATGAACTTTGCACCGGTTTTGGTTTTTATGCCTGATTTTAAATACGTACTTCCAATAACATGAACTCGACAACTTTTGCAATTAAAGAGTTTATGGATTTTTAGATCAATTGAAAATGAAATCTTATACACGTCGAGATGAAAACTCGTTGATTTAGTTGTAGGGATTGTAATTGGAAATGTCATTTTCTGATCCAAAAACTCATAACGTTGTAATTGCAAAAGTTGTTTAGTTCATGTTATTAGAAGTACGTTTTTAAAATTGTGTGAAAACCCAATTGGTGCAAAGTTTGTGTTTTTTAAAGCCAATTATCCCTATTTATTATACTAAAGTTTTTTTATTAACTAGATACTATCATTTGAATCCACTAGCAATGTGATTTACCTATGATGCTATGCTGTGGTATAATGTGAAGCTATCATTTGTAAACTGCTTATTTTTTGGTTGCCACCACTGTCATCTTCTCCTTTTGGAGTATATTTGCTGCACTTGTAAGTGTGTGTATATGTGATCATGACTTGGCATTTATTTGCAGAATAATCTTCATGAACTTTGGTCTCTCCTTAACTTCTTGCTTCCTGAGATATTTAGCTCTTCAGAAACTTTTGATGAATGGTTCCAAATTTCTGGAGAAAATGATGAACAGGAAGTTGTGCAGCAACTTCACAAGGTACATGCTTGTTTTGCAAGGTGCCTTTTTTGCTTGGTAAATTGATCTCTCCTTGATAAGATCATCATGGATTCAAATGCAGAAGAAAAGGTTAGAACTGTATGCAGAACTTCCGAAGATGTATTTGACCTTGACTGAATTATAATAGTATTTACAATTACACTTTCTTTACCAGATTGGGATTCTTTTAAATTCTGACTATGATGAATAACACTGTATGGGACAATACCCTTTTCAGACGTGTTTTTGTTCCTGAATACGTACATTGTAATGTTCATTGTTGCTAGCCTGCTAGGCATCATGTTATAGTTATCTGTTCTCATGAGTTGGTTTATTGCAAATGCAGCGACTATTAAATTAGTGAGGCTTGCAATATTCTTTTATTGCCTACAATTTTTTTATTTTTTATTTTTTTGCTAAGGCACATACAAAGTGGAGTTAATAGGTCTGCTTTTACTTGAGTAGTTTCTTTCTCTGATTGATTGCGTGTTTTATTGGTTAACTAGGTTCTTCGGCCCTTCCTTCTAAGAAGGCTGAAATCTGATGTTGAGAAAGGTTTACCACCTAAGAAAGAGACAATACTTAAAGTTGGTATGTCTCAGATGCAAAAGCAATACTATAGAGCATTGCTGCAGAAAGATCTTGAGGTTGTAAATGCTGGTGGAGAACGCAAACGTCTCCTTAATGTAGCCATGCAACTAAGGAAGTGTTGCAATCATCCATACTTATTCCAAGGTGCCGAGCCAGGTCCACCTTATACAACTGGAGAACATATAATAGAAAATGCTGGTATGCTCTTTCTTTGATGTCGAGGGGAAAAGTGATGATTACTTTTCCTGCTGAACATATCTTTGATTTTGGAAAATATGGCATTATCTACAGGAAAGATGGTTCTTCTAGACAAGCTGCTTCCAAAACTAAAAGAGCGTGATTCCAGGGTTCTTATATTTTCACAGGTTGGTTATCTGGACTCTGAAGCATGTGTTCTTCTCTCTCTCTCTCTCTCTCTCTCTCTCTATATCTCTCTCTGGTTTAAAAACCTAAAATACTCTCGATTAATTATTACCACATCTTTTCTGAATTTATATTTTTGCTTTTTCCAGTTCTTTTTTATGAGATTAATCCCACTTGATGAACCTTTTGATTTTATGGTCAGATGACAAGGCTGCTGGACATTCTTGAAGACTACCTGATCTTCCGTGGACATTATTACTGCAGGATTGATGGAAATACTGGTGGGGAAGATCGAGATGCTTCTATTGAAACTTTCAACAAACCAGGAAGTGAGAAATTTGTCTTTCTGCTCTCTACTAGAGCAGGAGGACTTGGTATCAACCTTGCCACTGCAGATGTTGTCATTATATATGACAGTGATTGGTGAGGCTTCTGTTTGATGACACTTTAAAGATTGACTTGAAGATAGCGTGTCTTAACTCGATTCTCCCTTCAGGAATCCACAGGCTGACCTACAGGCTCAGGACCGTGCTCACAGAATTGGACAAAAGAAGGAAGTCCAAGTTTTTCGCTTCTGCACTGAGGTATTTCTGGTTCTCATATTTATGGCATTCTAATTAGTCTTCCTAACAGAGCTATGTATTCATAATCTATTCCGGTGATGTTTGACAGTATACCATTGAGGAAAAAGTGATTGAGAGGGCCTATAAAAAGCTTGCCCTTGATGCTTTGGTTATTCAACAGGGGCGGCTAGCAGAACAAAAGAGTGAGACTAGATACCATTATTTGTCTCTCATCACTGTAGTTTGCTGCTACTATATAAATAATAACATTTAATGTATTTATGTAATGCAGCTGTGAATAAGGATGAGCTGTTGCAAATGGTGAGATTTGGGGCGGAAATGGTTTTCAGTTCCAAAGATAGCACAATAACAGATGAAGATATAGATAGAATTATTGCCAAGGGAGAAGAGACAACTGCTGAACTTGATGCCAAGATGAAAAAGTTTACTGAAGATGCCATCAAATTTAAAATGGATGATAGTAAGCTTCTCACTACCAAATTATTACTCAAGATGCATGTGTGTTATACTGTTATCTGTTATTTGGACATACTTGGCTAATGACAATTGTGTAAATGTTCTGCAGATGCTGACTTGTATGATTTCAGCGATGAAAAGGTACATAGTATTCTTGTGGCTAACTATCACGAATTATTATGTAATGCTTACTTTGACCTCATGTATCCTTGTTCTTTGCTTGTTGGTAAAGGATGAAAATAAATTTGATATAAAGAAAATTGTCAGTGACAACTGGACTGAACCTCCAAAAAGAGAGAGGAAGCGCAAGTATGTTTCTTCAATTGCAGAAATCATGTCTTGCTATACTTACAGTCAGTTAAATGACGTGTTTCTTGATGTATCTGTAGTTACTCTGAGTCAGAATACTTCAAGCAGACTCTGCGTCAAGCTGGTCCTGCAAAACCAAAAGAGCCTCGAATTCCTCGCATGCCGCAGTTGTAAGAATGTTTGCTTCATCAGGTTGTTTTGTTTGTTAATTTCTACATCCTAACATGTGTTGTTCGTTACAAGGCATGATTTCCAATTCTTCAATACGCAACGTCTCACTGAGTTGTATGAGAAAGAAGTCCGCCATCTTATGGTGGGTGCCTCAGCTACTCTTAGGATATCCTTTTATCTGCTCAAAGTCTACATCATATATTTATTTATTTATTTTGTGCCTCAGCAAACGAATCAGAGGAATCAAGGTAAAGATGCTACAGATGCAGATGAACACGAAGGTATTTTCCTCTTTTATAGCATCTTTAATTGGTCTTATTTCATTGGGCATTCTCTTAATGCATGGTCATTGGCCCAGATATGGGAGACCCTTTGACCGTTGAGGAGCAGGAAGAGAAAGAGCAACTGCTGGAAGAAGTATACTTCTTCAATCTTCAAGCTCACTTCAAAATTCTCACTTCAACCTCACCTGATATTTTTCGTTATATGTAAGGGGTTTTCAACTTGGAGCAGAAGAGACTTCAACAGTTTCGTTAGGGCCTGCGAAAAGTATGGTCGAAATGATATCGTGAGTATTGCCTCTGAAATGGAAGGGAAAACAGAGGAAGAGGTTGAAAGATATGCAAGTGTTTTCAAGGAAAGATATAAAGAATTGAATGGTAAGCAAATGAAATTAGCTTTTAATGGATTGCTTGCAAATTTCAGAGATGCATCCCTTCCATTTGTCTGTCACCAGATATTCTTGTTTATCAATATTTGATTTAGAGGAGGTAGATTAAATGATTTAACAAGTTTAGCTGAATATTATGTCTGTTTTCCAAGGTTTTGATTTAGAGGAGGAAGATTAACAGAGTATAGCATATTTCTATTAGATCAATGTTTTTACTCTCCCAGGTGCAGTGGGTAGTTCTCTTTGGAGGATATTGTTTTGTTATAATTATACCTTATTTTGTTCAGGTCTTTACCTGCCGCAAGCATGATACCAATCGATGTTTGGTTGTATTTTCAGAATATGATAGAATAATTAAAGGCATTGAAAGAGGAGAGGCTCGAATTTCAAGAAAAGATGAGATCATGAAAGCTATTGAGAAGAAATTGGATCGCTACAAGAACCCGTGGCTAGAATTAAAGATCCATTATGGCCAGAACAAAGGAAAGTTATACAATGAAGAATGTGACCGTTTCATGGTGAGACTTCTTATGCATTTTATCACGTTTTTTTGACTTATCATTGTATCAAAATTAGTAAACTATCCTCTCTCAGATATGCATGGTTCACAAGCTTGGGTATGGGAACTGGGATGAGCTCAAGTCAGCCTTTCGTACTTCACCATTATTCCGATTTGATTGGTTTGTTAAGTCTCGAACCACTCAGGAACTAGCAAGAAGATGTGATACACTTATTCGACTGGTAGAGAGGGAAAACCAGGAGTATGATGAGAGGGAGAGACAGGCTCGCAGAGAGAAAAAGCTAGCAAAGGTATGCTGCTGATATACACCATGTCCATCGGGCATGCCTTTAGGCTGTTGGTGCTTCAAATGATTCTTGCATTTCACTTTTTTTTTTCTGTTCCCACAGAATATGACTCCACCTAAGCGTGCGTCTTCCAGACATGCTGCAGAGAGCCCTCCTTCGACTCTGAACAAGCGGAGTAAATTCTCGATGGACAACAATGGGAATTCGGTATGTTCTTATGCATAATCATTTAAAACTTTTCTTGGCAACTAAAAAGCTTATTCATTTATTTATTTTGGCAGGGAAGGAAGAGAAAATGATACCAATGCTATGTCCAGTAAAATTGGCACAAACATCAGCAGCTATTTGGTTTGTGCTGCTAAATAATCCATGGCATTATTTGAATCCATCAACTTATGCTCCAATCTTAAAATATTTAGTATGATTTTCGGAAGGTTGAGGTAACCTGTTTTCAACAGCTTTCATTTAGTAACAGACTTATCAAAACCCTAAAAGCCTATGTAGTTGGAGTTTCAATGACATTTTGATATCCATTAGGTAACAATTACGGGTAGTTTTGATAGAAAAGTAGACAAAGGAATTTTTCGACAGAAAAACTAATTGTGAACTCTTTGATGCACAAAAACCATATGTGGAGCAAAAAAGTTCGGACGTTCTTCCCTTTAAAATCAAGCCTACATACACAGATTTAACAGCCATGTAATAGCAGAGAACCCAATCTGTTTTTCCCCATGATCGAGTAACAGAAACATCCAGCCCCTTGCTGAATCACAAGAAAGACGAAAGTCAAAATCTTGTTCCAGGACTTGATACCCCTCTACCTGGAATTCATTCCTTCATTCGAGCCATCAAAGCTGCCCATCGCGTTTGCCCTCTTTCTCTCCCTCCAGTTCTCACCCCACACCTTGGCCTGAGCAACTGCACGTTCTCTGTCTAAGTCGCGATTCCTCGGATTTTCTCTCACTCTACCTGCACTGGCAGGGCTGTCTCTTTGAGAATCTGGACGAGTCAGATCTGACTCGTCTAAACCCCATCTACTCCCAGACCCACCTCCAGTTTCGATCCTTCGCAGCTCTCCACCGTTATTGAACTCCCTCGGAGAGTCTCTCTTCCTGGAATCAGGCGAGTTCTTGTGAGTAGAAGGGGAGTGATGGATATGGAGGCCTCCACGCCCTGCTGCATCATCTAGGCTGTCCGTTCCATCAGATGCATTCCTCCTCTCGTCCCTGTCCCTGTCCCTATGCCTCGGAGTAGATGAGCCTATTCTGTTACTCTGTGCAGAAGGTGAGTTAGGGTCAAAAGTTTGGGATGCCAAATACGTCAAGGCGGTCACCACGTCCCCGATTAAAGGTCTTGTGGCGGCTTGCTCTTGTAAGCACATGGCAGCCACTGCTAATGCTTGATACAGTCCACGGATCGGGTATTGGCCTTGTAATAGTGGATCAGCCATTTTGGGAAACTTTCTTCGATCTTTGAAAAGAGGCCTCGCCTGAGTCCGCGAATAAGGCAGAACAGTCATTTTCAAGTATTATATGGTAAAATAAAACAGTAAAAGAAGCATAGCTAGGGAAGAAAAGCAGCACGTCACGTACCCATGCAACAAGATTATTCTCCCCTGCACCTCGAGTATTGTCAATAGCCTTGCGACCAGTGATGAGTTCGAGGAAGACAACTCCGAAACTGTAAACATCAGATTTCAAAGTCAGTTGACCAGTCATGGCATATTCTGGAGCACAGTAACCATAGGTGCCCATCACCCTCGTTGAGACATGGGTTTTGTCGCCAACTGGACCCAGTTTCGCAAGCCCAAAATCCGACAGTTTAGGAAAGTATCCCTCATCGAGAAGGATATTGGAAGATTTTAGATCTCTGTATATGACTGGCGGATTGGCTTTGTCGTGCAAGTATTCTAGTCCCTTGGCTGCTCCAGCAGCAATCTTCATCCTCGTATTCCAATCCAAAGGTTGTTTATCAGCTGGAAAATCTGCAGATCAACAACCAATACAACTTCAAAGGAAGGCATGCAATTATTGAAATATGATACTAAGCATGATTAAGCATCTTCAAACAGATACAGATATCCCATTGGTTGCAAGAAAACCTTGTCACCTTCTTATGAGAGGGTTTCCACATCATATAAGGTTCGTTCCACTTATAATATCATTCCAATCTTAGATCGTACCATTATTATTCCCTAATAAAGGTAGCCTAATTTATAATATTAAGCAAGATCGAAAGCCAGCTTCAAGTTATGAACGTGCTTCATTCTCAAATCCCTCACACGCACAGAAACTTAAGGCTGCACACTGATTAAGATATCATTCCTTCCCTTAGAGAGAGCCCTAACACAAGAGTGAACTATTGAATACCAACAACACAAAACGAACTGAAGATCAACGTAGCATCACAAACATTGTCGAGCAGCTTCACTTGTTTTAAGATTATTGGCAATATAAACGATTTATGTACATCTGCAACATTCATTTTATCCATCAACTAATTATAATAATTCCACCTAAACTAGAAATTACTCAGTTACATTACCTCCTATCATCCTACAAAGTAATTACTAACAAGTATCTTGTTATTACCTGTGGATGGTTCCAATCAAATCATAAGAGCATTCACAAAACAAGCATCTTGATAGAAAAATCTTTATTAATATATTATGTAGAACCAAAACTAGTGCAAGATGATTTATTTACTTTATTGGCGATACATAATAGAAGAATACAAAAACTCTTTAGAGGCAGCTTAACAGCATGACTAACCATGTAAATGATCTTCTAGAGATCCCAATGGCATGTACTCATAAACAAGTAGACGTTGGTCGCCATCGGCACAATATCCTATCAAATTGACGAGATTTGGATGGTGTAACAGGCTAAGCATCAGAACCTCCACTAAAAATTCTCTATTCCCTTGAAGACCATTCCGGTCAAGTTGTTTAACTGCGACCACCTGCTTAAGAAAACAATTTTCGAGACTACGATTTACAATAGTAATTTAGAATACTAATCAAAATCCTTGGAGCATTTTGCAATCATTTTATGAAATAAAACATTCTAAAGGTCTCTTCTTATTCAGATTTCAAAACAAGGAATCAAACATACCTGTCCTGACTCCAGCTTGCCTTTGTAAACTCGTCCAAACCCACCTTCACCAAGCAAGGATTCCGGTCTAAAGTTCTTTGTTGCTGCAGCAAGCTCCCGAAATGTAAATGTCTGAGCAGCGATATGAGCTGTTGGCTCTTTCGGAATTCCTGGTTCCTTCTTAGAATCGCTACTATTTCGAGCTTTTGATTTATCTGAAAAAATAAGGTACGGAATACAGGATATTTGAAAAATGTTTGGGGAATGTAAAACTCAAGACATGAAACACAGCTTACAAAAATAAAGCAATTAGTTCTACTCATAAAATTTTCCCACTTTACATCCTTGCTTGCATTCAGTTCTCCATTAAATCATTCGACACATCTCATAGCAATTAGATACATTATCTGCAATGCAACGATGAATAGATACATACAAAGAACTTGGCTGTTCATCTAACTACTCTTTCTACATCTCTTATCCACGATGAAAAGTAAAGTTTTAAAAGACCAATACGAATGTCTTGCATTATGTTACATGGTGTTTACAAAGAATCTTGGTTGCTATTTAAAAGCGCAAAAATAAATGACCTTGCGCTCTCAGAACCTGTAATTGAAGCCGGTTTTACACAAAAATTGAACCACGAGTTGCTACATTATTGAACTATCCAAAAAATAACAATCCAGATGAACAAACAAGCTTCTTTTTTCTTTTCTTCTCTATTTTCTATGATTCAAAAACCATAATTTTGACTCAAAATCACCAAAAATCAGAAAAGCCACAGATCAAGAAGAATAATAGATCTCCCTATCATGCCATCACGAAAATTCAAACCAACCAAACAAATTAATTAAAATCCAACACATTTTCAATTGAACCACATTTACCAATCCCCTAAACTGAAATGAAAGAACCCAAAACACCAAAAATAAAGCAAATGCTAAATTATGTACCTGAACTCACTCTACTGACGTGGCTATTAGAATGAGCAAATGAACCTTCTTTGAAAGACTCCTTTTTTCCCACTTCTTTCACTCCATTATCAAAATTATTACTATTTCCCTCCTTATTTGATGATCCGAAGCAGGGAATACACCCACCCATATCAGCTGAACCTCAAAAACCCCTCTTTGTATATCTATATATACATACACTCATGCACACAAGATTCCGCCACCAAAAATGTCTTTTTTCAGCATTTCAAATCAGCCCATTCATAAAAATCCAATCTTTCGAGTTTTTTGGGGGGGATTTTTAGCCATAAGCAAATTATCAACCATCCCAATTAGCTCAAGATTTGGGATCAGCACACTGCTCGTTTTAAGACAAAAAAGCAGATCAACAAATCGAAGAAAATCTTGATTCTTCTGAAGAAAGGTAAAGGGAGAGGGGAAAAAGCTGAAATTCGAAGAAGAAGCAAAATAAAAAAATCAAATAAATATTGTGCAAGAAATTTTTTCTGCTGCTCGATGTGTGTGATTGTGTGGGGGGTTTTTATATGTGGAAATAAAGAATTGTGATGGTGAAAGTCAAAAAAGTAGGATTTATCTTTTTCAGTAAAAATATTTAAATTTTGTAACAGCGAAATTAGGTGAATCTTCCCTGCATAAATCATAATCTTCCCTCGGAACTGCTGAATGTATATAATTCTTGTGTAAAAACTATTCTTATTTATCACTCTCCATCCCAAATATTAATTGACAAGAACGTAAATAAATAAATTAATTATCACTTAAATAATTTAACTATATTTATTATTATTATACTTTGCTGCAATAATTACAAGATTATACGTAATTAAACTTTATTTTATCCCATAAGGTTATAAACAATAATACTGAATATAGTAATGAAATTATATAATTGAGACACCCAATATATTATATATAATTTCATGGCCAATATTGCAATTTAAATGTATTTTTGGTTTAGCATAAGTAAATTTATTTTAATTAATTCCTTTTGCAGCCTTCTGAAATATAATAGTATTGAAACTATAAAATACTTTAAAAAAATGTGAATATACGATAACATTTTTGTTTAGTTAGGAGGGAGACCGGTTTCGAACTCAATATATCTCCTTTTTGATTTTTGAATGAAAATATTCATTATTTAGATATCCCAAAAAGATAGTATAGATAGTATTTATTTGACCATTATTTAAATTGTTTATATTATAAGTTGAAGTATGTTTTACTTATATAGATAGTATATATGATATTTATTTTACCATTATTTTTAATAAAGTACTCGCAACTGCTATGCTACGTACGATTATTTCTACCTAAAATGTATTAATACATGTCACGTATCTGACGGAGTCCGAATAAAATTATATTATTTTGTATGCGGTTTCAATTAACAAAAAATCAAATCATTTTATTTTATCTATTATAAGTTTCTATGATAAAAGTTTCGTGCTTCAATTGGCGTAAGAGAGGGCTGATGTAAAGTTACCAAATTGTTGGCAGTAAACCAAGGTGAATTAAAAAATGTTTAAAATATTTTTTTACTTACGCGGTGTTATAATCCAAACAAATAAAGACTACAATTTTTTTTTTAAAGACTATTTGATTTGTTTTATAACATAACTCAAAGTTTTTGAGTTAATTGATTAAAATACGGATTTATTACAATATCTAGAAACTTAATGCCTTTTCTTTTCTTTTTTTAAAAGAGAAGTATAACAAGTCCACAAGTTTTTTACGTGTACCTTCACTATTTGTCGACTCACTTTGATAATTTTTTCTTACAAATTTTGTTTAAAAAATAGTTATTTGCATGATTTGAAGATATTCATAAACTAAATCTTGAAATATCTTTTATATTATCTTATAGTTTATATATAAGTTCCCAAAACACAATTCTAATTAATTTGGAATTTTAGGGCATTGTTTGCGTGACGAAGCTTATTTAATTTATTTAGTCCTTAAATTTAGTTGACATCAGAATTGTGTGAGATGCATACATTAGGAAAAAAAACAAGCGCGAATCAATTTTGATTATATAATTTTTGTATTTTATTAGGATTATTTTATGAAGGTGAAATTTGGTACTTGTTGAATATTCATATCTTATAAATCATGTAAACTCAAGTATTGGCATGCATACTAGATTATCACTATAATTCATAACTTGATATGATTTATTTTTAATTAATTATAAAAATGTCATATCTTATTGATTTTAATGTTGACAATGAAATTAGTCCATTTCCCTTATGCAGATAACGTGGTTTTGAAATGATAGAAATATGATTTTGTGTTTTGTTTTATTGGTGCAATTATATAAATGCTTTTTTTTTTTTATCAACAGTGATGTATATTTACATCATTTTTTGATAGGGATGACATAGTTGTCAAATGTCAGATGAATATTAGTTATTCAAATATTATTTTTTTATAAACCGTATACAAGGCAACCCAAATCAATGGAAAAAAAACTGATATAAATAGCAAGAAAAATAGAAAAATACGTATAAAGGAACAAAAATAAAAGAAAGGAAACTCTAAAATTATTAGATTAATTAATAAATAGTGAAAGTGATATAGAAATATGAATAGAGACAATTTGCCTAACTTAATTAGGATTTTGCAGGGTTAGTGGACCGTTGTTGGTCCGCCGCCGCCTAAATTGTCGCGACCTAACACTTGTAATAAACCCTTCTACTCAAATTTGTCACTATTATTATACAGTATAATTTATTTTCCATTTTATTTTGTATCCTTCCCTAATACTTCAATCCATAGCATATAATCTGACCAACTACATTACGACAAGTTGAAGATATTTATGACGACGAATCATATATTCCAGAATGTTCTTTCTCAACGCTAGATGTTCTTTCCTCCATTTCGTATTTTATTATTATATCAATACATGCATACATAGACGATATATTCCAAATAATAGATGGAGCATTGTTACGTTATTGTACAAACTCACATTACATTATATTATATTATTGGGACGTTTTGGTTTTGTTTTCACTTTTCACCAATAATCCATGCAAGAACAAGTACCATCCTTAAAATGGTGAAAACGGGTTCGATCTCTAGCAATAATCTCTCTCTTAAATATCTTGGAAATGATCTTGGTAGCAGAGTGACAATTCCCACAAACTCGAAGGTTTTTCACAATCCTCAAAGTTGTTCCTGGTTTGGTGCTGATCAAACCAAAAGCAATCGCCAACTTCTCACTGTGCTCACACAACACACCCTCTTTCCACTCTCGATCCACATCGTAGTACACCTCCGATGTGTCCGCCACGTGCCCGGCCATCCGCAGCACCCCGTCCACCTCCTCCAGCATCCGGTAGATGTCGTCGCTCCTCGGATGCGTCCGGTCGCTCACCAGAAACTCATGAACAATGCTGTCCACTTCAATGGATGTTGAGCCTGGGACCTTTTTTAGGCCTCTGTCGTTCAGAAATGTCCTGATTCTTGCAACCTCGTCCCATCTCCCGGCTCCTGCATAGATGTTCGACAACACCACGTAGTTCCCCGCGTTGTCGGGCTCCAGTTCGAACAGAGCTTTAGCAGCATACTCTGCCACCTCAACATTCTTGTGGACTCTACAAGCTCCAAGAATGGAGCCCCAGATTGCTCCATCAGCCTCCTTGTCCATTCCTTCCACCATCGCCACTGCTTCCTCGAGCAATCCTGCTCGTGCTAGAAGATCAATCATGCATCCGTAGTGCTGCATTTGAGGAGAGATGCCGTGATCACGGATCATTGAGTTGAAGATATCACGGCCAACATCCACCAACCCCGCGTGGCAGCAACCTGATAGCACGCCTACAAAGGTGATGTCGTCTGGTTTGAGCCCTTCGTTAGCCATCTCTGAGAAGAGCTCGATACACCTGCTAGCATCTCCATGCATAGCTAGTCCTGAGATCATCGCGTTCCAACAAGCCAAACTCTTCGTCTGCAGACCATAAAAGATCTGTTTGGCAGCTTCTATGTTCCCACATTTGGCATACATGTTGATGAGGCTCGTCCACAGTGTCTCGTTGGGGAAGTTTTGATAATGCCTCTCGATATAGGTGTGTATCCAGTTAGCAAGATCAAGGGCACCTAAATGCGCGCAGGCAGGAATAACATTTAACAAAGTTATGTCATTAGGCTCTACATTGTTCAGCAGCAGCAGGCGAAAAACATCCAAGGCTTCTCTATACTTGCTCGTGTGTGTATAACCACCAATCATCACATTCCATGAGACGAGATCTTTTTCTTGAATAGAATCAAAGAAACTCCGTGCCCTGTCAGGATCTCCACACTTGGCATACATATCAATCATTGCATTAACAAGCTTAAGATTTGAAGTGTGCCCTTGTTCTTCAATCCAAGATCGAACCATGTCTCCAGTTTCCATATCGCCTTGGTGAGCACAGGCGGAGAGAACGCTCAACATTGTGCTCACATTAGGACTAACTTTCTGTTTCCTCATCTCATGAAACAAGCTCAAAGCCTCATGAAATCGGCCAGTTTGAGCATATCCCGACATCATGGCATTCCATGAGATGACGTCTCTAATAGGAATAGCATTGAACAACTCAAGTGCTTTATCAACATAGCCTCCCGAGGCATACCCTGTGATCAAGGCTGTAAAAGACACTGCATCTCTATAATTACTCTTATCAAACACCATTCTTGCATCATCTAAGTTCCCATGCTGAGCATACATGTTAATGAGTGAAGTGTGTACATATACATGATCATGAAGCCCGAATTTAAGTACCTGGCCGTGAATCTGTTTCCCTGTATCTGCTGTGGGGAGCTTCGTGCAAGATTTAAGAAGAAAAGGGAATGTGTAAGAATTTGGCTGAAGACCAAAAAGCAACATGTTTACATAATAGGGTAGAGCTAAACTCGGGAGAGAGCTGAAAGAATATCCACGAATCATCATGTTGTGTATGACATGATTCGGATTCTGAATGGAGTTGAAGATTGAAACGGCATAAGGAAGGTCACCATGAGGGCTAACAGCACAAAACTCTACTAGTTTGCTTAGTGCAAACTGAGTGTTGTGGAGGCCAAACTTGATGAATTGAGAATGGATTTGCTTAAAGCTGTGTAAACTTTTGCATTTGGAGAGGAGGGCAAGAGATGGATGGGTATGGATAAGCTCGTAGGGTGGATCAGATGAGCTCGGGAGGAAGTGTAACAGATCAATGGAGGGCAGTGGTGCTACAATTGCCATATGCATCATTCATCAAAATCCACTTTTACTTCACTATAACCTCTCAACTTCCTACAAAACCCAAATAAATACATGATTTACACATTATTATTATTCATCACTTACAAAACAACCAATTAAGAATTAAAAAGCAGCACATAACAACAAAATCACAGCAACAGAGGTGGAAAACTGCTTACAAATATGTCAAAAAGAAAAGTATATAGAGGAGCTTCATGTCGTTTCATTAACACTTTTTCTTATTTTCATCTTTCTTACCCATTCCCATAATTAAATAGAAAATAACGACACTATTTATTAAAATAATAATATGAATAACAAATTGGAAAGAAACTTCTTAATTAATCGAAATGAAATTAATTATGTCAAACACAATAAAGATAATTTATATCAAAATAATTTTTTTGGATTTGTAAATGCATTTTACATAATGAATCGATCCATTGCATTTTAGTGGAGGGCCCAAATCTCCTACTCCTTCAAATTTCAATCTCACTCCCACCAGTCCACCACATCCGCCACTGCACACACACACACACACACAAATCAAATTATCATCAACTTTGAACAATTTCACAAATTTCAGCAACAACAAAATCATTACATTTCAAGATTTCTTGGGAAAACTCAGTTAATGTCACAGAGCACACCATCACGGTAAGTAATTAATCTCAGAAAAATTCCCCAACTTTCAGTATGAATTACCACCTAGTTGTATTTGTATATTAATAATAATAATAATAATAATAAGAGTATGCGCGCAAGTAGCATCTAAAAAACGAAACTTTCATATTACATTTCAATATAATCCCACATGATTTTAGTTTACAAAAACGAAAATTTCAACGGATTTCAACAATGACACGTGCTTTGAATAAAAAACTTACGGAATAGAAGAAGAAGAAGAAGAAGAAGAAGAAAGGTACCTGGAAGGAAAAGCAACGAAATGTGGCAGTTATTTTGATTGAGTTTGAAAATATCTGTATTATCTTCCCTCTCAATGGGAGTAATTTTTGAACCAAAAATATGAAATATCTGGTGTTGGAAATTGCCTAGGCGTCATATCTTCTATCTTCTATCTTCTATAATGGAGTAATAATAATATGTGTGTTTTTTTTTTTTTCAAAAATATAAGTATATATGTATGTATATTATATTCTTTTCAAGTGATATATGATATATTATACGGAATATGTATTATAATTGCTAAAACGGGTAAATTACTGTTTTTTTTTTGGAGGAAAAAGGGGTTAATTACCTTTAAAATTCATAAATTTTGGTCAATTTTATAATCATACATCCACTTTAAAATTGCTAAAGTTTATTAAATCTTGAAAATCCTAATTTGTAAGTTCACTTGAGACTAAGAAACGTCATACACAACATAATACATACTAATAGTTTGAAGTTTAATATATTGGATATTGGTTTTCCATTAGGGTGCTTCTATTGCACCACTATTTTACTATTTGCACCATAATTTTTTTTATTAGTTATAAATTTATCTAAAAATCCTTACTAATAAAAAAATAATTAAATTTGTGTTCTGTTCGAAGTCGTGTATTCGAACATTCTAAATATGTTCGAAGTCTTGTGTTTGAACAGGATAGATATGTTCAAAGTCGTATGTTCAAATGGTACTTAAAAAAATTTCATGGAGTCCATTCGAAAATCCATTTTCGAACGAGACGTACTTTAAAAATTATGCATGTTCGAAAATATAATTTCAAACAAATATGGTGAGTTCGAAATTTCATTTTCGAACCACACTTGATTTTTTTTAAGTAAGGGTATTTAAGTAACTTCAACATTATTTTATTTTTTCTTTTTAACGGTGCAAAGAGTAATTTTAGTGGTGCAAATAGAAACTCCATTTTCATTAATACTCTAAACACTTTACCACCCAATGGAACCACTTGATGCTTATAAATTAATCTCAAAAGACCGTCGATACACTCATAGTGATCAAAGAATCCATCTTTTTCTTGATGACAAACCAAGGAGTTGTTGGAATCAGGTGTTTTTGGCATAACTTTGTTGAGGTTACATCTTTCTGCTTTTAGTAATCACCTTTTTTCATTTAGGGAATCAAAATAGTAAAACTTATTCATTTATTTATGTGCAAAATGGCTGCATATATATTATTTTGTGCCCCAAGAGTCTTGAAAGGTCACCCTAAAATGGGAGACAACATTCTTGAAAAAGAATATGTGAAAACTCAGTTGTCATTTCAGTTTTTGGTTTTTGTAGATATATATCAAAGAATATATTCATAAATGACATCATCTCTGGCATGTCTTGCCTTGTTCATTTATCTTGGATAGCTAAGAATCATCATATTATAGCATCATTTGAGTGTTAGTGTTCATGTCTTTTCACTTTGCTCTACAGTGAAAAAAAGACCGACTTTTGTTATTCTAATCACATCTTGTAGAGGGCTGTAATCACAAGGAAAAGATGATATTTTGATTTGATGTTCATGCTGCTTCATTCATCAAGATTTTATTGAAAAAAGAGAAAAAAAGGTTTGCTGATGTAGTTACTGCTATTGTAGGTGTAGTAACGGCTCATAAACTTCAAACTGTTCTATTAAAGGTTAGAAGAAAGTCTATTTACACCCTCCATACAGTTCTGATACAAAAGCCGCGGCGCCTAGCTAAAGAAACGAAAAAGAAAATAAAAATGAAGAACTAGACAAGATCAGTAGAGCTGGATTAGGCCTTATTAAAAATCACAGCCTTTGTTTTTTTGCTTGTCATGGTTTTGGTTTTAGTTTTAGTTTTAGTTTTAGTACTACAGCCATAAGGCCCCTGCATCTATAAGCATCTTCTTGAGTGATCCGTTGAGCTGCAGAGTCATCACGGTGTTGGCTGATCCAACGAGCTTCCCCCCTATGAAGACTGCAGGGAATGCAGGGCTGCAGCCTAGCTTCATCAGAGCCCACTCCATTTCTTTCCCTCTTGAGTCCTCATCGAGCTCGTGGATCAGAGGGCTCACGCCTTGCTCGTAGAATAGTCTCTTGATCGCATGGCACATGCAGCACGTGCTCTTGCTGAATATCACCACTGCTTTCTGTGAAGAGATCTTTGCCACACGATCCATATATGAATGCAGTAAGAATTCTTGATGGAAAATGCAAGATTGAGTTGGAAAATGAGAGAAGTTTTTCTTGTTTTCTTGGTTTGTGATTGCGTAAGGCCTCAGTGAACTGTATTTATAGAGGTAGATGAATGAGGTGGTTTGATTGTTTAATTGAAAAGATAAAAATAAAAAAATAAAAAAATTCTTGCAGATATTTGGATAGATGCTAGCTAGTAGTCTGAAATGACATCTGTGGTTCATTACATATATATTATTTCATTATATTCTTGGAATCTCTGAGGCTAAGACTATACAGATAACCAAGAAATCATACTTTACCTAAAGCAGATTCACAGATGCATATATTTTTATGAGCACAGGATGGTACGGCAGCTGGTTTTTTCATCATCTTTTTCGTGTGGATAGTAGGCGTGCTACGTGGTGCATCGTGATTGTGTGAGTGTGCAGGGGGGGAATGTCAACTCTGATAGGAGAGAATCTGATATGTTCTAGACATGCAAGGGATGTGGACAGACTTGCATCAGCTGATGGCGAAGCGCGACAAAAAATGCTCTTGGACAGTGCTGCTTAAGTGATTCTATCCCATTTACATGCTGGATTGGATAGAAGAACATCCTCATTCCTCAATGTGTTGTCTGCAAGATTTTGAGTGACAATGAGAAATGTTTGGACCACATACATGTGTTAGAAAAGTAGTTTGGATAAGTTCATGACCATAGCAAGAATCTTCAACTTTAATTTCCTCAATTTGCACAAGAGTTTTCTGCTGTTCATGATATGATCAGAAACTCACTCACACACATCCAAAATCTTGAAAAAAGAAGCTAATTAACTTGTAATAGAACTATCATCTTTTATGTGAAATGACATCAACAAGAATCATCAGTTGTTGGAGAGAATACTGTCCTAACCAAACATGCACCATTGGAGAAGGGGTACAGTGTCTGTTCTTATCCACTTCAAACAAGACTCGAAAATCTGTTGAGTTCATGCTTATCAGCAACTTCACTCACGATTCATGTGATGACATGAAATTATTCATTTTCATCACATATTCTTTCTTCTTCTAGGCTCGATTCTTGTTGCTGATCAATACAATTCATCCTACAGCAGAGAATCCTTGTTGCTGATCAATAACGATATTCGAATATGTTAGTGATCAAGATTTAAGACAATGAAAAAGATTCAATAATGAACATGGACAACCTTGCCACTGCAAAAGTTGAATCCTGTCCTAATTTGAGGCAATTTCTCTGAAAACAACAACAACAACAACAGCAACAACAACAACAAAATTAATTGCATAGTAATCTCCAAAACATGGTTATTCAGTTCATCAGTTTAAGAATGTAGGTACTGATAAGCTCATAAAATTTGCATTATACATGGGTTTTCAAACGTGTTTATTTTGATTGATTCCATTACTGTTTGAGGGTGGAAGTAGCCTTACATATATACATACTAGTGTTGCTCTGACAGTATTATGAAACAATCTAGAATGCATGTAACACGAAAATGTACGAGGAAGTTTGTCACTATTCAAGCTGCAGGACAGCATTGATTGAGATACAAAACCACCAAAATTACAAGTGATGATGAGCCAAGTGAAAGCTACATTACATTAAGCTCATAAAGAAAACTGAGCTCCATGCTTCACCCTAAAACTCATCAGAAAACCGATTCTTAAAAAGGCGAACCACACCAAAGAAAAAACACACAGCTATGAGTACTGATTCACATAGTTGGCCTTGTTTGAGGCAACATTGATGCTTCACGTATATAGAAAGGTCAAAGCCACAGAGCTCCTGCATCTTTAAGCATCTTCTTCAGTGATCCATCGAGGTGAAGAGTCAACACGTCGTGAGCTGATCCAATAAACTTCCCACCAACAAAAACTGCTGGAACAGATGGACTGCAGCCTAGCCTCTTGAGGGCTAGCTCCATCTCCCTTCCATGCTTCTGCTCGTCTAGCTCATACACCGTTGGATTCACCCCTTGCTCGTAGAACAGCCTCTTGATCGCGTGGCACATGCCGCATGTGCTCTTGCTGAAGATCACTACAGCATTTTGTGCAGCCAGTTTTAATACATTTGACTCCATTTTCAATGAAAACAAACAAGAAATTAAAATGATGTTGGTTGCAGCTGTAAATGCACACAGACTACTTGTGTTGTCCAAATGTAGACAATATATATGAAATCTTGAGATTGTTTTGTGATGATGGTTTTGGTGTTAGTATTTCCTGGTATATATATAGGTGATATTTGTTTTAGCATGTGAATTGTTTAATGCAAAATTTGGATTTGAGGCATTTAGGAAAAAGGTCAAAATTCCTTGATATCAAGAATAGATGCTGTCATGCTCTAAACAGGTAACATTCTTAATTAATCTCTGTAACTATTATTGAATCAAAACGTCTCTTGCAGTGCTTAAAAAGTTGGCTTGATTTGTGATATCAGGACAATTTGATTTATTTTGAGATTTATATCATCAGTAGTTGTATATACTGTATGAGATCAATTATTATCCAACAAGTCCTCTAAAAAAATAAAAAATTATTATCCAACAAGGATTGGATACGCTTAGTATGTCCGGTTAAGAATTTAATCTAAATGTCTAAATAATTAATTTCAATTTCTAAAAGTTAAAATTCGTGATTATTTCATGTCACAGTGTTGTATACATTCAATGAAAATAAAATAACTTAACCGGCCTACTAATATTCTTGCAAAGGGCCGAAAGTTTGATACTGATTCTGATTCCATGCTATCTCGTCAGGAAATAATCAAATAATTCCATAATCTTGAACAAGATTTTGATAGAATATTAAAACATTATAAAATAATATTAAAAAAATTAAGGCAACTGTGGAAATCGCCTCCGCAATATATAGTAAGGTCTAGCTTTTAATTAGTTTATATATTTCACATATTCTTTTTCTTATTATTGTTGATTATTTGTTTCACTTTAATTTTCGTTTCGACATAAATATGTCTTGTACGTAGGCATATAATTATTTTTTATTTCATTAAAATGTTCTTTTGGATTGGACAGAATTCCAAATGGGGTCAGGATAAAAGGTTAGGGAAGTTGAAGCTAACCTCTTTTTCCTTATATATGGAGATTTACTCATCGAAAAAGTTGTTTTCATTATTTATGCGTTGTTATCACCACATGATAAATTGAACAGACCATATATATTGAAAATTTGAAATGTAAGTGCGAAATATATAATATTTCGTATTCATCATATATTTTCATCTATCCTCTAATTAATTTCAACTTAACATAAATTTTTGTATTTAATTTAGTGAAATACAAATTAAAATAATGTACAAATAAAATAATTTTCGAATAAAATATATTTTTACGAATCCAATCTTTGTTCTTCCTTTGATTCTTTTCTTCAAAAATTATTCTTCAAACGGTCTTTGAAATCTTCAGAGTAAATTTTCCTCTTTGATCTTCTCGAACTTGTCGTTTACACTTTGATAACGTAACCGGAGCCGACGACCTTGATTTCAGATTGAACCAATGGCGGAGCCTGCTCAGGGGGCCCAAATTCATAATTTAAAAATTTATAAATAAAACAATACAAAATAAAACTGATACAAGTCTAATATTCTTAAAATTACATCACAATATCTGAAAATAAAAATCTAAACACGGTAACCTCATAACATTTCTCTTCTATTCTTCCGATTGGATGATTTTAAAACATCACATTGAGGTGTATCACTCTTCCCTTGGTTGACAGCAACCCTCTTTGATCTAGCCTCATAAATGAATGGGAGTGATATTGCCAAAAGATTTGGAAGCAGGGCTAGCACAAGATTCACGTAATTTGAAAATTTGGGGATGAAGTTGGGGCTGCAAATTGAATTGTGTTTTGGGAAAGGGGATGGCGTTTCCAGGCCGTGAGTTAAGAGTGGAGAGAAAAATAGATTTTTTTATTTTTTTTAATACTATATTAATTTTTTTATTACTATATTATTATTTTTTTTCTAAAATTCCAAGGGGGCCCAGTGCCCCTCGGGCCCTATGTCCCTCCGCTCCTGGATTGAACACTCGATTTGAGGTGATTCTGACGAAGAACATGTTGCTTCCGCGAAGAATAACTTGAATCTTACTAGAACGTCTCGGGTATTGAGACTTTATAACGTCGCTTGAAGGGTTGAGATCCTTGATTGCAGATCTGATGTTGGATTTAAAATGATTCCGGTTGAGAACTTTGATTCTATGTCGGATGCTGAATTTAAAATGACTTCAGTTCGGGTTGAGAACCTTGATTCCAGATTGGATGCTAGATTTGAAATGATTTTGGTGAAGAACGCGTTGCTTCCACGAAGAATGGCTTGAATACTGAAGAGTATTTCGTATATAATTTTCCTCCGACTTTCTCTTCAATTTTGACATCTAGCAGTTTAGGCCCAGCCTGAATTCAGGGCCGGGCCCGAAAATATTTCAACCCGACCTGAAAAAATCAAAAGGCCAAAATGGGTTTGGCCATTTAGCCCAAAATTTGGAATTTTACACAAAAGCCCGCGGGCGGCCCCGCCCAAACCGAAAATAAGGTCGGGTTGGGCCTCTAAAATAAAGGCCCGACTTGATTTCAGGCCAGTCCGATTTTTTCCACTGACCCGAATTGCTAACCTTAGTTGTAGATAGGAGTATCTAGAACTTTGTAGATAATTTTCCTCCGACTTCTTCAACTCTTCAATTCTGACTTCTAATGTGAAAATCCTATTTATAATTGTAGATAGAAATATCTAAGGTTGACGTGGCATCCTCTCATTGGGTCTTGAAAATTGATATATATCTTTTGAAAAAATTTAGTTATTGCCAAATAAACTTGATCTTTATCATATAATAATTTCTTTATTATTTAAATATTTTATTTAATATTGAATTTCATAAAATTCCAACTAAATAAATATATAAAAAAATTAATAAAAATATTTTATATAAATATTCAAATTTCGCCATTTAGACTCTTAATCAATTATTCTACTTAATTTCTTATTGTACGAGCTTCCCAAAATTAAATTTTAATTTCCCCCTACTCTATAGTTACATGATTTTCTCTATTTAGTTCAAGTATAATTATTTCAACTCGTAAAGCATAATTTTAAATATACTGTGAAGTAAAAAAAATATCACTTCTAATATAAATAAATATCACTTCTAATACAGATGAATGGGTACCATTTTAGACCCAACTCTATCAGTACTTCCAATATAGATAAATATCACTTATAATATTAAAAACTAACATGTTATTTTATTGAGAAGTAGCTAGAAAAAAAATTATATGATGATATTTTTGTAATTATCACTATATATATGGTTTGGATTGAAAAAAATATTAGTTATAATACTGAAAAGTATAACTTAAAATATTGAAAGATATCATGTGTCACCTGTGGCTTATGTACATCATGATTACGGGAAGACTTCTAAAATAAAAATAAAAATCATATATCGACCACCATTATCAAATCGACATTTTTTATAAGGTTAAGGTCCAATTTGGCCTTTAAACTATATCCCAAAGTGCATCCTGACCCTCGAACTAATGTTGGTTCCAATTAGACCCTTCAAATATTAAACTCAGCCAAGTTAGACCCTTCCGTTAGTGACACTCCTAACGTTATTAATTCTACGTTAAGTTGGCGGTTTGTTAGGGTTCTTCATGGAATTTAGATAGAATTTCATAATATTTTTTTTTCCTAAAATTCATCCTCTTTCCTTTTCTCTCTATTTTCATTTTTCCCAGCTGTTCAAACCCAATTCACGAATTCATGAAATCACTTCAACCATAAAAAATATGTTGATTGATTAGTAGTTGGGAAATTGATAGTGAAAATACAAGAAAATAAATAAAAAGAGGCATCTAAGATCATTGAAGTTGTTCGAAGTCTGCCAACCAAGAAGAGATTCAGGATCGTTCTAAAAGATGCCTTAATCAGCTTGGAGAGTAGGTGATTGAAGATAAGACAGAAGTATAACGATGGAAGAATTCTAATTATTCTTATATTTAATTGCACATTCCATATACTTATATTGTAGATGATAATGTGTGGGTGAACACACGGTAAAGATCATATTATCGGGATCCTTGCATTGCATTAAAAGGCTTACGGCTTAGATGGTCTTGAACCCACCATCGGTACACCGTAGAATAATCTGATTGTTAGTTTATCTTGACTAGTTGATTATTGTAACGACCCGACTACCGGACTAACGACTGTCCCACCAACCAACACGAATCTTTCCAGCATGTTTTATCCTCACTCACACGCTCCCTAAGAAAACTTCCCAGGGGGTCACCCATCCCACCATTGCTCCAAGTCAAGCACGCTTAGTTTTAGAGTTCTGGTGGAACAAGCGCCAAAAAAGAAGATGTACCTTGTGGTATGAGTAACATCAATCAAATCTTTTAAGCTCTCCTCGACTATACAGTCTCATTCCTGTATAGCCGTAGAATCCCTCTCTTTTAGGTGGATTTGGGTCATTTATGTGCTCCTTCGCTTGAAAGTCTTATAGGATCCGCTCTTTGTCCATGTCTTGCACCGACGATCACTCCACGCTTCGGTCCCGAGCGTCACAGTTATTCTAGTACATCGGTTTATGTATTGAGGAGGATCACAATAAGATACTATTCTCTATTCTGACCTTAAGTGGGAGAATAAAGATCCACAGAGTTTGGGTTCTTAATCCATATATATTAGCAGACATATATTTGTTATGTCGACTGCTTTGATTTATCAATGAGTGAAATTCTTTGATAGGATTAATAACCTTGATATTTTAGATAGTGATATTTACATATATAATGGGTCGTGCATTATAAAATTGCACACCCATGTGAGAAGTATCTGTCTGCACAACGTTCACAAAAAAGTTGTTGAACGTTATAGATATGTTCACAATAAAGTTCAAGAATGTTATTGTGAACGTTTATGATGTTTGCAGAAAGTAAAGTACGCAGAGATTTGGTAACCCTGTTCGATCAATCGATCTACGTCAAGGGGACTTATCAGGTCCGTGGAAAATAATCCACTACTCCAGTGTCACGTTTACTAAGGATTTTACACATAGCTGACCTCCCATCACTCGCTACCCTTTCAATCCGTACACCCTCTTTCACTGAATTAAATCGTGAGATCCCCTCACAACCTAGATATCTAACCTATCTAGTTCCCATAGAAAATCTCTCCTGAGACTCTTTTTGGCAGTGTATGAACAAGTGCGTTTCAATACACGATGACTAGAACATTAATCTCTAGTCTATAACACTACTGAAACTATGTGGCTTAAAACATATAGAGCTCTTGAAAAATAATATCTGCAGTTCTTGTTTATGGTGTGTTCTCTGCTTCTCTAACATGTCTGATCCTTTAGCTATTTATAGATGAAAAGAGATGGCCTAAACATGGGAACAGAAGTCCTAATTTGATTCGGAAATAAACAAGAAAACTTTCCTTGTTTAGAACCGAGATCAAACTCGAACCATGTTAGGAATTCTTCCATGTATAGAACTCTGCCTTTGACTTCTGTCTTGAACTCTTTTTGCAGCTTCTAGATAGATCTATGAATCTTCTCTTGGTTGTAAACCTTTAACAACTCCATCGATCTTTAGAAGAATAATCTGGACAAAGGATGTTTATGTAAACGTTCAAGAACGTTATGTAACAGACCGGTCCCAAGAGGGGAATTAATGAATGAGGACGGGGTGTTAATTAAGGGATTAATACAAGAATGGAAGATTAACAAATAAGGTTTACGAATGAAGACATGCTTTCGAAAGATAGATGATGGTACTCGGGTATACTTGATTAAGAAGGAAACATGCTTAGCAAAATGAAAAGACTAACTAATCAGATACCAACAAGCATAGACCCATTCATAGGTCAAAGCGAATAAACAGATATCAACATACACAAGCCTCTTCAAAATTGAAAGAAAAATGTACTCGAGAAACAGGAATAGAATTGAATATACATCACTTATATATATAGATAATCATGTCTGGGGAATATTCTTAAAATCTTGTTAAACATAAAATAACTTAGGAATTATAAAGAGTGTATTAGAGTAGCAGAAACATAATAGGATTTCAAAAGAAACTTATACTGTAGCAAACCAATCTTGGCAGCGAACCCACATCCACAACCACCATCATCCTCAGCATCTCAACCTGAAAACATTTGAAAAGAGGGGGCGTGAGCACTAATGTACTCAGTGGGTTTTAATAAAAATACTTTAATAAACTTCAAGATATCCAATAATCAACTGACGGTATATGGAGAGCAAAATGCAAAAGCCCTCTCCATATCCGTAAAACCTTTTCTTTTCTTTTGGGCCCATCCTGGCTCAAACATGATGTCAACTGCACCCTTAGACATGCCTTAGGACACAAGAGGGGTTACCTCGAATATCCTTACGAGTTTGCGAGGGATAGACCCAGCAGTGACTCACTTAACGATCAAAGATCAAAGTCCTCTGAGCTCAATTCCTGCTTAATCAAAATACTAAGTTCCTTCCTTCCTTAACCTTGCTAGCAAAACCAAACTTGGAGCAACGTCTAGTGACTAATCCTTTACTTTAGCATGATCTCGGCCTATGAGGGATTTACCTCTAACCCTAGAAGGCAGTCCTTTAACTATACGAATCTTAGCAAAATAGCAACATTCAAATATGATGAAATAAACGTATATAACCACAAATTGCAACTAAAGACAATTCTAATATCTCATGCTGAGCATAATCAATAATTAACAATTCTAGCATTTCTAAACATACTCGAGAGCTCAATTAACACATAATATTTTCCTTTCCTTCATTCCTTGTACAGAGATCAATCAGGCAGAGCAAAATATTTTATTGGATATCTCATTTGCCCTAACATGCTTCTAGAGCTTATTAGCTTAAACTTTTAGATGAGTATAGATTTACCCACCTCGATCACTGAGCAGAAGATGAAGCAATGAGCTGATGATCCTTCTCTGAATTCCCACGAGGCTCACTTCCTCCTACAAAAGTCGAATCATCGACTTAGCGGCATCCTTCGAAGATTTCTAACTACTAACTTGAAATTAAACAATATCTAACTTATATACACTTAACTATGACTTAAACATAGATTGCACGACTTTAGATACTTTAGAAAACATGAGGGTTTGAAAGACTCGAGTTTAGAACACGATTGAAGACAAAACATGGCGGTAGAGGCATTGCACGGGCCGTTCTAATTAATGGGGCAAGAACCAGACGCCCAGACTTTCTGACACGGGTCATTCAAGGATAGCATGGTCCGTGCAAGCCCTAGAACGGTCCGTGCTAACCTTGCATGGTCCATTCTAGCTTCCAAGACTTATGCCGTGAGTTCTGCATGGGTTTGCACGGGCTGTACAACACTTACACGGTCCGTGCTCCTTCACGATCTTCCAAAACTTTCGATCAAAGTGTTGGTCGAGGTATTACTCGTTCGTCTATCCCTTTTCTCGATGTTTTAAACTTAGAAACAAGGCTTAACATTTTGCAAAAATATAGAAACGAACATGCTTTAAACTTAAAAAGAAATCGATATTATAACGGAATAACACGACAACCCTCCTTAAACACTTAGAAATAATGATGAAATCTTGAATGTAAACTTGAATAGAACTTCAACGAAGTAAATAAGACTAACTACGAGAAATAATGACGAGAATATAATAACGAGAATAAAATGAGCGATATAACAGAAATGCTATGAACCTCGGAATTTAACAAGAATCGAAATACTAACTCAAGACAGAAAATAAACAAATAATAATGAAGAACATGAAGGACATGAAGAATGGAAATAAAATGCAGAAATTGAAAGATGAAAAAGAAATGGATTCGAGGCTGACGAACAATAATGGATGGAGTTAGGTACATCGAAGGAAGGTGGCTAGCTCGGTGTCCGTCGAGTCGCAACGGCGGCAGAGCCGCCTGCTACGACCCAACAGCACCCCTAGCACATTCTCTCACCGTATCCATTCCATGCCACTCCGCTCATCATCTCGGAGGAACACTCACGAAGAATGTCCCTTGCTTCAACAGAACTTCGACTTTCTCTCAAGCTCTCAACTCTCTAAAAGTTTGGAAATGAAGTGAATGGATGAAAATGAGTGAATAGGGGCCTTCTATTTATAGATGGGGCATTGGCTTTCTTGAGAATCCACTCCAGTGCAGGAATACTGCAAAAGTTACCCCGGGTTTGGTTAAAAGCTGCTTTATTCGATGTCAAGGTCTAAATGACTTCAGACATGAAATCTGAAAATACCAGAAGACTTATTGGATCGAATACTAGTGAACCAACCTGACTCGGGATGAAGACGGGGTCGTCAGAAGAAAAACGAACCAAGATTTCTTTTTTAGAATTACTTTTTACTATTCACTCAGACTGACAGATTTTTCTCCCGAGCGTTCGACTGACCTCAGAATAGAAATCCGTGAATGTGAACGGATTCTTTGAGCCTGATAAACTCTTGTTTTTCATAGAATTCATGCCATTTTAAGATCTAGTTTGATGGAAGTTCATGTGCATTGCATGTATATATTGAGAAGTTGTGCATAATTGTCCATATTTGGAGCAGTGTCACGTTTTTGCTCTTTTTGAAGGGATTTAGTGCCAAATATTTTATGAGATGAATTTGAGCTTGAAAAGTTCCTACAAAGATAGAGGATCAAGTGAGGAGCACGCTACAACTTAAATCGAGTCAATCGGATGGGAAACGAGTGAAAATGGAGCAAAACGGTGAAGAGTGTCAGCGGCAGATTTTCGCGCACGGCCCGTACGGAAAGATATGCTTCGCACACGGACCATGCACGTCTAGGCAAAACTCAATCCGATTGTGGCGCACGGTCCGTGCACTAGAACCACCTTAGTGCACGGCCCGTGCGCCGTGAGGCGGATTTTTCTCTCTTTCCTTGTTCGACTCCAACACCCATTTAAACTTGGCCCAACTATTTAAGGCTTCTTTGAGCATGAAAATTACACATCTTGCCCTATAGAGAGAGCATAGACATCGTAGAGAAGATAGAGAAGAGACTACAGAGAGATTGAAGAAGCACATCATAGACTAAGTTTATTTTATGCTTTATTCAATTAGAACTATCATGGTGAATGCTTTTTGTTTATTTATTTACTTTAGATTTTGAATACAACATAAGTAGTTAAATTCCTTGAGATACTAGGGTTGTTTAATGTTGATGGATTTTATGATTTGACGTAATTTATTGTTCCCTTCTATTTCTTATTTATGCATCCTGGATTTATGTTGTCTTGTGTGATTGAATTGATCAGCTTTTGAACATGTGTAGTTAATTTGTTATTCACTTGAGAGAGGTTAATAGATTGACGGATTAGGATTGCATAACACAAGTCTGCTTGATCGAGAGATCGGTAGGTGTCACGAGGAGAATAAATCTAAGGTACTAATTGGAGTTAGATAATAATTCGAGATCGAGAGATAAGAATTAAAATCTAATCTACGTCTAGAACTTACTCGAAAGAGAGGGTCTAGATAATTTAGTGATTCTCCTACAAGATTTAGAATTAAATTGATTTAATAAATTATCTGAAAATCGGGAAATCCATTTAGTAGCAACACCCTAGGATCCGTTTCTTCATCTGTTTATCCAGTTTTCTGTGCTTGATTTTATTTATTTATTTTATAGCATTTAGTTAAGTAAAATCAATCCTTTAATTAGGTTCTTTAGATAAAGTGAAACAACATAATTGAGTAATTAGCTGCTTTGCATTGCCAGTCTCTGTGGATACGACCTTGCTCACCATTATTTTTCTATAAATTACCTCGTGCATTTGCGAATAGTATTTTAGGTGAAATAAAATACCGAACAAGTTTTTGGCGCCGTTGCCGGGAACTGGCGTAATTGACAGCTAATATTTGATTTAATTATTTAGCTTTAATTTAGAGTGTATCTTATTTTATTTCAAGTTTTTTTTTTTATTTTTTATCTATTTATTTTAATTCTCTCTACTGTGTTTTGGTTTTTATCTGGTGTTTGGCAGATAGTGTATAAATTTGAGGTCTAGAGGTGCAACGGACTTAGTACCACTAGACCCTGAGATCGAGGCTTCTGCAAAACACCGGAACGTAGAGAGAATCAGAGTTGAGAAGATGGGAGCCACAACAGAAGAAGAGATGGATGCTATGCGCTGGGAGATGGAGGCGCTGAGGACATTGCTGCAACAACAGCAGTAGCAAGAACAGCCTGCAACCGCACCACCAATTTGACAGGCTTTAGAGCCTGAAGCAACTGGTCATGTAGGAGGATTGAGGATGCCGGCTATTGCAGTAAACAATTTTGAGCTCAAGCGGGCTATAATTTTGATGGTTCAGCAGAACCAATTTGGTGGTAGAGCACTGGAAGACCCACATGCGCATCTGGCACATTTTCTGGAAGTTTGTGGGACAATTAAGATGAGCGGAGTAGGCGATGATGCCATCAGACTTCACTTATTCTCATTCTCTCTGCGAGATAAAGCGAAGTTGTGGTATCAGTCATTGGATGCAGACACAGTTACAACTTGGGAGGAACTGTGCAAGAAATTCCTCGCTAAATACTGTCCACCAAGCAAGACTCTGAGAATGAAGAACGAGATCACACAGTTTCGGCAGTTCGACCAAGAAGCTTTCTATGAAGCTTGGGAAATGTTTAGAGATCTCATCAGAAAGTGCCCACAACACGGATTTGGAGTAGACCAGCAAGTGTGTTATTTTTACAATGGTCTGATGGAGTACACCAGAGATCGGATTAATGCAGCTGCCGGAGGAGCTCTGTTGGAGTTGTCTGCAGATGAGGCCATGGAATTGTTGGAGAGAATGGCTGCAAACAGTGCTCGGTGGCCATCTTAGATGAACTCAGTCAGAAGGGTGGTAGAGATTTCGACTTCTAATGATCTGAAGGAGTTGACGACTCAGATGTCAACTATGGCCAAAACGATTACTCTGTTGACGAAGAATAATTTGGCCTCAGTAGAAAATACATAGGATCAAGTAGCGACAGTTCACGATGATGCAGCTGATGTGAACTACATGCAAGGACGAGGCTATAACAACAACTATCGACCAAGTCATGAGGAAAATCCATACAATCAGTTTGGACAGCGGAATAATGATAAGATGAGATATGGAAATCCAAACAACTTTCTGCAGCCACCTCCCGGGTTCTCCACCACTATGGAGTCATCAATGAAGGGAAAAAGCCAGATCTGGAAAACCTTCTGGGGTTCTTTATGACTGCTACCAAACAGAGAATGAATGTTAAAGCTGCGAAGGTAGACAATCTGACAATAGCCTTCAACAAGTTCACTGTCAACACGGGGGCCCAGCTCAAGTCTATGGAAACTCAGATTGGTCAGTTGGCTAAGATTGTTAGAAGTCAGCAGCAAAAAAGGCCAATATCCGAGTAATACAGAGGTAAACTCGAAGGAGCGACTGAGCCTAAATATATGCCCCCACCTCCATATGTTCCTCCATTTTCGTTTCCCTAATGATTGAAGAAGTAAGAGAAGGAGACTCAATTTGCCAAATTTCTCGAGATCTTCAAGAAGTTGTCGATTAATATCCCATTTGTGGAAGCTGTCAAGAAGATGCCGAAGTATGCTCAGTTTATGAAGAGGATTTTGGCTAAGAAAAAAAAAGATCAGAGAAAGGGAACAGGTGCATTTGACAGAAGAGTGCAGTGCAGTGATACAGAAATCAGTGCCGACGAAGCTGAAGGGTCCGGGAAGCTTTTCTATCCCGTGCACCATTAGAAGCTCTCACTTTAGTAAGGTGCTTTGTGATTTGGGAGCTAGCATTAATTTGATGCCTCTATCTGTATATCAGCAGCTGAGACTGGGCCCGTTGAAGCCAACAGTTGTAACTCTGCAGCTAGCTAACCGGTCTCTAAGATCCCTAAGGGGAATTGTTGAAGATGTGCTAGTGAAGGTTGGAAAATTTATTTTTCCAGCCGATTTTATTGTGCTAGACATAGAGGTAGATCACCGAGTTCTTCTGATTTTTGGGAGGCCGTTCCTTACCACGGTGAGCGTAGTTGTTGATGTAAAGAAAGGGACTCTACTGTTGCAAGTGGAAGATGAAAGTGAAATTTTCACTGTTTATCAACAGCTTGAAAACTCGGCTCATGCGGAGGTAAAGATGGTGGAAGTGGTGAAGGACCTCTGGTATCTATTAACCGGAAGAGGCCGCTCTAAGCTCGAGAAGATGGGAAAATTAAATCCAAGAAAAAGAATGGAGAGTATTGGGGACGAGCCATTTCGATATCCCCAAAGGAGTTGATGAGATGGGGATTAGTGTGGTGTCGGGTTTCACCAAATCCTCCTTAGCCATTTTCAAGAAGATGTCAAGCTCGAGACAATAAATCAAGCACTGATTGGGAGGCAACCTAATTTTTTGGTACATTTTTGTTTTGTTTCCTTTATTTATTTTTGTACTTTAATTTTCAGAATTTTCGTGTAGGTTAAAAAAAATAAAAATAATAGGGCCTTCAGTTTCCTCAGCCTCCACCTTGGTGAGTTTGTTCTTCAGGATACTCCACTTCTTTTTCCTCCAAACTTATTCTCCCGACGTGTGAATAAGTTTGGGGAGAGGGGGCTGGTGTGGTAGTATCCTGAATTTATCTGTTTATTTGTTTTATTTAGGTTATGGTTTTTGTTTTTGTTGTTTTATTTTTAGGAGTAGTTTGATGTTGCTTCTGATTATCTATGAATTTCTCTATCTATTTGAAAATGGTTTGTATTGAGATATTGGAGGATATTTGTGCATGTGAAACTATGAAGTTGTGGAAGCTTGACTAGCTAATGATGAGATTGTGTTTATTTGAAAATGGTTCTAATCGAGTATGTGATGATGAATTACTTTGTACTTTGATAGATTTCTAGAATTTATGCCTTTGGAATGTGATTGAGCATGAGAGGTTTTGAGCCTAAGACTTGTAGTCTTGTTTATTTCTGGTGTGATTATCAATCTTGTGTGTAATCTCTAGAACTTGCCTTCATATCTCTCTCGAGACTACGTGCTGTGTGCTGATAGTTGAAAATGATTTAAGGCCATTCTTGTCAGTCAATTTTATCCATACACTGGTCTGGATAAAATAATTATCCTTAGATAGCCACGTTGAGCCTTAAGCCTATTTTCTTTGAGTACCTTTACATTGAAAATCTGTGGAGAAAGGATAGTTGAAAGTTGTGGAGTGATGGATAGTTGGGGTTGATGTTGATGTTGTATTGCCCGAGAAAATTGGTATGGATTTAGATGCTCGCACTGATCACTTCAAAGAAGTGGAGAAAAAAAAAGAAGAAAAAGAAAAAAAAATATAAAGAAGTAAGTATGAAAAAAAAATTATACCAAATAAATTAAATGAGACTCGAAGAGTCTAACGGGGCTAGAAATTGAGTGAACATTGTAGAAGGGTGAAAATGTTGGAAGAGGATCCAAAAGGATTCTACTATGGAGTTGGAGTGTTATTTATTTGGAGAGTGTCGGAGTTATTTTAACTTAGTCACTTAGCCAAAATTTCCCCACCTTAGCCAAAGCCTACATTACAATCAATGTAAGTCCTTTTTGATACTTACTTGAAGCACACGCTTTTGTAGATGAGATTTGAGATTGATTGCAAGCCTATGGTGGATTGTATGCATTGAATTGATTTTGAGCGTAAGCACTACCTTTTAAATACTTGTGTGATGAGAGAAAATACACACCCGGAGAGGTTCACTATTTTAAAGGCATGATTTCTTTGAGTTTGCTCGGTGCATTGCGGTTTTGATTTACTTAGTTGATTGGGCAAAAATTTAGTTTATTCTCTGAAGCATTGCACGTTTGATGATCCACGCTTAAGTTCTTTCATATTTCTCGGATGTTCGAGGACAAACATGACTTTAAGTTTGGGGAAGTTGATAAACTCTTCTTTTTCATAGAATTCATGCAAGTTTAAGTTCTAGTTTGATGGGAGTTCATGTGCATTGCATGTATATATTGAGAAGTTGTGCATAGTTGTCCATATTTGGAGCAGTGTCACGTTTTTGCTCTTTTTGAAGGGATTTAGTGCCAAATATTTTATGAGATGAATTTTAGCTTGAAAAGTTCCTACAAAGATAGAGAATCGAGTGAGGAGCACACTGCAACTTGAATCGGGTCAATCGGATGAGAAACGAGTGAGAATAGAGCAAAACAGTGAAGAGTGTCAGCGGCAGATTTTCGCGCACGGCCTGTGCGGAAATACATCCTTCGCGCACAGCTCGTGCGCGTCTAGGCAAAACTCAATCAGATTGTGGCGCACGGCTCGTGCGCTAGAACCACCTTAGTGCACGGCCCGTGCGCCGTGAGGCGGTTTGAGACGAATTTTCCTCTCTTTCCTTGTTCGACTCCAACACCCATCCAAAATCGGCCCAACTATTTAAGGCTTCTTTGAGCATGAAAATTACACAACTTTTACATTATAGAGAGAGCATAGACATCATGGAGAAGAAAACGAAGAGACTACAGAGAGATTGAAGAAGCACATCATAGACTAAGTTTATTTTATGCTTTATTCAATTAGAACTATCATGGTGAATGCTTTTGTTTATTTATTTTTTTTGGATTTTGAATACAACATGAGTAGCTAAATTCCTTGAGATACTAGGGTTGTTGAATGTTGATGGATTTTATGATTTGACGTAATTTATTGTTCTCTTCTATTTCTTGTTTATGCATCCTGGATTCATGTTGTCTTGTGTGATTGAATTGATCAGCTTTTGCACATGTGTAGTTAATTTGTTATTCACTCGAGAGAGGTTAATAGATTAATGGATTAGAATTGCATAACACGAGTCTGCTTGATCTAGAGATTGGTAGATGTCATGAGGAGAATAAATCTGAGGTACTAATTGGAGTTGGATAATAATTCGAGATCGAGAGATAAAAATTAGAATCTAATCTAGATCTAGAACTTACTCGAGAGAGAGGGTCTAGATAATTTAATGATTCTCCTACAAGATTTAGAATTAAATTGGTTTAATAAATTGTCTGAAAATCGAGAAATCCATTTAGCAGCAACACCCTAGGATCCGTTTCTTCATCTGTTTATCCAGTTTTCTGTGCTTGATTTTATTTATTTATTTTACAGCATTTAGTTAAGTAAAATCAATCCTTTAATTTGGTTCTCTAGATAAAGTGAAACAACATAATTGAGTAATTAGTTATTTTGCATTGCCAGTGTCTGTGGATACGACCTTGCTCACCATTATTTTTCTATAAATTACCTCGTGCACTTGCGAGTAGTATTTTAGGTGAAATAAAATACCGAACAGAGTCATTTCCCATAAGAGAGGCCTGATAGAACAAAACTCGGATCAACAAGGAGGATTTTGTAAATTTCCTAAAACACGAACGCACGCAAAAGTTACTATTCATTTACCCCTTAAATACGTTTTTCATCACCGGGAACTCAAATGACTTCAAAATGAAATTCCGGGAACACCGACACACTCCTTGAGTTAAAACCTTTCTAACCAGACCAAAATTGGCCAAAATAGAATTAAAATCAAAATTTCCGAAAAGACGATTTCACGAAAACTGACCCCTAAAGTCATGACTGACATCTGACTTCACTTAAATCTTATTTAACTTCATTCCTTAACCATTTAATTACTATTAAGAATCATCTAATCATTATCTGAAAATCTGGGGTGTTACATCCTACCCCCTTAAAGAAATTTCGTCCTGAAATTTACTAACCATGGTAAGGGACATCAGGGTACTTCTTGAGTAGCTCTGATTCTAGCTCCCAGATTACCTCCTCTGAACCATGATGGTTCTAGATTACTTTTACAAGACTGATCTCCTTGTTTCTCGACTTCTGGATCGTTCGATCCACAATGGCCTGGGGCTTATCTTCATATGCTAAGTCCTCATTCAGGACTATCTCTTCTTTGCTAATCACGTGCTTTGGATCAAACACGTACTTTCTCAATATTAAGACATGAAAAACATCATGAACGTCACTCAGGTTGGGTGGTAAGGCCAACATGTAGGCTATTTCATTCACCTTCTCTAAAATTTCAAAAGGTCCAATAAATCTGGGCCTTAGCTTGTTTTGTTTGCCAAAACGAACCACTCCTCTGGACGAAGATACCTTCAAGAATACTTTATCTCCGACGTCAAAACTGAGCTCTGTCCTTCTTTGATCTGCGTAAGTCTTTTATCTATCTTGAGCCTTCTTGATTCGCTGACAAATTAACTCGATCTTCTGGACCATCTCAGGTCTAAGTATTCTTCTTTCTCCAACCTCGTCCCAATACAAGGGCGATCTACACTACTTTTCATACAGGGTTTCATAAGAGACCATGCCGATCGATGATTGGTAGTTGTTGTTGTACGCAAACTCTGCTAATGACAGTAGCTCTTCCCAATTGCTTCCTTGATCGATGACTACTCCTCTAAGCATATCTTTCAGAATCTGGATAGTCCTTTCGGACAAGCCATCTGACTGAGGATGAAAGGCCGTGCTGAAGTTGGGGCTGGAAAAAAATACCGTCATACCGGAATATCGTTCATACCGTATCGAAAAAATACCGAAGATACCGATATTTACGATATACCGGTTTTTCAGTATGGTATGATACCTTACCGGAATTCTATGGTAAGGTAACAGTATGAATTTTCAAAAATTAAAGTATACCGGCGTATACCGAAAGTTCAGTATACCGTCATATATCGGTATATACCGTCATACCATACCAAGATATATGCCGAAGTGAAGGTATATACCGATGTACCGGTATATACTGTCATACCGTACCACGGTATATGTCGAATTGAAGGTATATACCGTTATATACCTTCACTTCGGCATATACCGTGGTACGGTATGACGGTATATATCGGTACATACCGTGCTTCGAATTTAATATATATATATATAATACAATATTTAATAAATTTATCATAAAAGTTATGTTTTAATATTTAATTTAATACCTAAATTATAACTAAAATTGAACTATTTAAAATTAAATGTAATAAATAATGATCTTCTATTTTTTTGATCAATAAAATTAAAAGTTAAAATGAATTATCAATAAAATTAAAATATAATGGTGTATGCGTAAATTATAAGATATAAAATTATTTCAATAGAATAAAAGATAAATTAAATTATATAATGTATAATAATCTTTTATTCTTCTTAAATTTTCAAACTAAAAGTTAACAAGAATGATTGAAATGATTAAAAGAAAATGACATGTATTATATAAAAATATAATACGTAGTATGTTCATCGTAAAAGTTCATAAGCACATAATATTTAATATAATTTAATAATTAAATTATAACTGAAAATCAAATAATGTGAAATCAAATGTAATAAATAATAATTATATTATTTTTCAATTTTTAAACTATAAGTTTTGATGAATGATCTAAACATTTTAAAGAAAATGAGTTATATTATTCAATAATATAATATTTAGGCCTTAATATGTTTATTATGAAAGTTTTGAAAATTATTAAATTTCATATAATTTAATACTTAAATTAGAACTACAAATTCATCAATTTGAAAGCAAATGTTATTGATAATATTTTATACTTTTTTAAACTTTAGACTAAAAGTTATGATGAATAGTAAAGAAAAATATACTAAAATGAAATATTATATATAATATTATAATACTTAGTATGTTCATAATAAAAGTTTAGAAAAATATTATATTTTATATAATTTAATACAAAACTCCTAACTAAAAATTAAACAATGTGAAATCAGATGTAATAAATAATAATGTTATATTCTTCTTTATTATTAAGACTAAAAGTTATGATGAATTATCAAAAAAATTAAAATAAAATGATATATGATATAGAATGATGTAATTTCATCATAAACATTTAGGAAAATATTATATTTCATATAATTAATACCAAACTCTTAACTAAAAATTGAACAATATGAAATCTGATGTAATAATAAATAATATTCTTATATTCTTCTTTAATTTTTAGACTAAAAATTTATTAAGAAAATTAAAATTAAGTGTAATATTGAAGTGTATTATTTAATCTATTTATGTTTTTATAAATGAAGTGTATTATTGATTAATGTTTCTTTATGCATGTATTTTCTTACTAAATATTTTTTAGTATAACGATAATTTCGATATATCGTGAAATGTCGGTATGATTGTAATACTCCAGATTTTTGAATGAAGTTTAGAGAATTGTTAATCTTGGTTAATTAATTAAAGAAAGAATTTAATTAAGGATTACTTATGATTGGATGTCAGTCACGACTTTTGGAGTTAGTTTCCGTAAAAATTGTCTTTTCAGAAAATATAATCTTAATTATTTTATTGCCATTTATGGCCTCTTTAGAAAGGTTTTGACTCAAGGAGTACACCGGTATTTTCGGATTTCAAACCTGAGGTCATTTGAGTTCCCGGTGATGGAAAACGTATTTGAAAAGGGAAATGAATAGTAACTTTTGCGTGCGTTCGTGTTTTGAGAAATTTACAAAATCCTCCTCGTTTATTCAAGTTCAGTTCTGTCAGGCCCCTCTTATGGGAAATGACTCAAGGATTCCGTTGGCGTTCACGGATTTCCATTCTGAAGTCAATCGAACGCTCGAGAACCGAATCTGTCAGTCTGAGTGAATAGTAAAAAGTAATTCCAAAAAGGGAATCTTTGCTCGTCTTTCTTCTGACGACCCCGTCTTCTTCATGAATTGAGTTGGTTCACTAGTGTTCGAGCCAACGAGTCTCCCGGTAATTTTAGATTTCATGTCTGAAGTCATTTGGACCTCGACATCGAATAAAGCAGCTTTTAACCGAACCCGGGGTAGCTTTTGCAGTATTCCCGCACAGCAATGGCTTCCAAGGGAAGCCAAAGCTTTTCCTATAAATAGGAGACCACCCCTTTGCCATTCCTTGCTCATTTTACTTTCACTTCACTTCTAAATCGAGAGGGTGAAAAGCTTTGAAAGCCGAGAAGGTTCTGTCGAAGTAAAAAGCATTCTTCGTGAGTGTTCTTCAAGAGGACGAGCGGAGTGGCGTAGAAGGGATGCGGTGAGGGAATGTGCTAGGGACGCCGTTGAAATCATAGCAGGCAGCTCTGCCGCCGTTGCGACTCGACGAGACACCGAGCTAACCACATTCCTTCGACGCACCTGACCCCGTCCATTCTTGTTCATCGATCTCGATTCCATTTCTTTTTCGTCTTTAGATTCTGCATTTACTTTCCGTTCTTTACATTTTTCGCGTTCTTCATTATTGCTCGTCTAAAAGTTACATTTCAATTTTTGTTGAAATTCCAAGTTAATAACATGTATGTTATGTTTCTCATTCTAATTCCGTTATTGTTATTTTAAGAAGATTAGCCTCGTTATTCCGTTAAATTCTGTTCAAGCCACATTTAACGATTTTGTCGTTAATCTAATTTAAAAGAGGATATTCGTGTTTATGCCGTTGTAATGCCAAAATTCCTTTTAAGTTAAAAGCATGTTGTTGCATGTTGAATTTAAGTACGTTGTTTTTATAAAAATTTCGGGTTAATTGTTCTTCGTGTTCTTCGTGTTCGTCGAAGAAATCAATGAACACGAAGAACAATTGAAGAACACAATTGAAGGAACCCAGGTGAAGAGAGAGAGAGAGAAAAGTAAAAAGAGAGAGAGGGGGGGGGGGGGGTGTGCGCCGCCGCACCACACCTTTCTCGGCCGTGCCCCAGTCCACTGGGATACGGCGGCCCCGCGGCGGCAGGGAGCCCGCCGAGGCAAGGCAGCCTCGCGGCGCCTCCCCTTCTCCGTGTTGTTTTCGTTCGCCGTTCCTTTCAGCTTTTTCCGTACCCCTTCTTTCCGGTCTTTTCGAGTCTTTTAAATTATGTTACTTTCAAGCCATATTCAAGTTTAAATTATAGTAAGATATTCAAGTTAATTCCAATTTATTTCGAATAAGATATTCGAGTTATTTTCCGTCTAAAAATTTAGAAAACGAATCGAGAAGTTCCTTAAATAAAATAAATCCTTCTCGAACCCTTATTAAGTCAAAGTCGTGCTATCCATGTAAAGTCCTAGCTAAGGGAATACTAGTTGAGTATTATTTAATAACATGTTATTAGAAATCTTCAAAGGAGACCGCTAAGTCGATAATTCGACTTTTGTGGGAGAAACCGAGCCTCGGAGAAATACTAAGGAAGACCACCAGCTCGTTGCCTCATCTTCCACCCCGTAATCAAGGTGGGTAAATCTATACTCATCTAAAGTTTGAGCTAATAAGCTCTAGAAGCATGTTAGGGCAAATGAGATATCCAATAAAGTATTTTTGCTCAGCCTGATTGATCTCTGTACAAGGAAGGAAGAAAGGAAGATATTATGTTTTACTTGAGCTCCCAAGCATGTTTATAAATGATAGAACTACCAAAGTATTGTTTATGCTTAGCATGAGATGTTTAGAATTATCTTCAGTTCCGATTCGTACTTGTTTACGTTCTTTTTCTGTAACTTAATGTTTATACTTGTTAAGCTCGCAAGAGTTAAGAATTAAGGTTTGCCTTGTTAGGGTAGTATTAAACCCCTTGTAGGACGAGATCATGTAGTATTAAAGGATTAGCCTTAGACATTGTTCTAAGCTTGGTATTGTTAGTAAGGATAAGAAAGGAAAGAACTTAGCTTTTCACTTAAGCAGGATATGAGCTCGGAACTATTAAGGGAGTCACTGCTGGGCTTTTCCTTCGCAAACTCGTTCGGATATTTGAGGTAACCCCTCTTCTATCCTATGGCATGCCTAAGGGTACATTTGACGTCAGGTTTGAGCCAAGATGGGCCTAGAGGAAAAAGAAAAGATTTTACGGATATGGAGAGGGCTTTAGCGTTTTGCTTTCCATATACCGTCATTTGATTATTGGATATCTTAAAGTTTATTAAAGTGTTTTACTAAAACCCACTGGGTACATTAGTACTCATGCCCCCTTTTTTTCAAATGTTTTAAGGTTGAGATGCTGAGGATGTTGGTGGCTGTGGATGTGGGTTGGTTGCCAAGACTGTTTTGCTACTATCTAATATTTCCATGGAATCCCACTATGTGATCTGCTACTCTGATACACTCTTTCTAATTCCGTTTTTTAAGTCTTATTACGATTATCAAGACTCTATGAATAATCTCCCAGACATAATTATTTGAGTATAAGATGCATACTAAGTTCTATTTCTACTACCCAAGTATGATTTTTCTTTCGTCTAATCAATGAGTTGCATGTATTATTAACTATCGTTATCAATGCTGATTGGTGTCCGTCTATCCGTTTTAATTATCGTCTAGCAAAAGTAAATCTGAATATCCCCGTCTAATCCCCAAAGGCATATCTTGACTATCAAATCATCCTGTTAATCTTCCATTTTACCTCATTAACCCTTTAATGACACCCTGTCCCCATTCATAAACCCCTATCTCGGGACCGGGCTGTTACAGTTGGTATCAGAGACAGGTTTGCAAAACTGTAGGTCTGTCTTTGTTTGAATTGAGTTAAGTATATATATGTATGCATAAGTTGTTCTTTGATAAGCGAAAGCAGCAACCCACAGCTCGCCATCACCCTCGTATCTTCAACCAAAAATCAAGGTATGATAGTATAGAAATTCTGGATTTTGGATTTTGATTTTTGGAATACAGGAAAGGAAAAGATTTGAGCAAGCATACCTGTTTTATGGATAAGAGAAAAACCGTAAGAATGAAATTCCAAGTAAAAGGTGTTCGGGTAAGACGATCTTTGAATGAAAAGTTTGTGAAAAAGATTTCTCGATCCCAAAAGGTTTACATTTGTACTCAAAAATTTTGACTCAACGAAAAGGGTAAACTTATATGTTAAAGACCATGGGCACCGAAATTTTTTCTTATAAAAACGTCAACTGCTTCAAAAAGGAACTATGCATGTAAGATAAAATCTAGACGATAGTATGATCTCAGGAGAACCTTAGGTCTCCCTTTTATAATCTAGACTGATTAAGCTATTCTCTTCTAGATGGTTAAGCGTCGTATGACTGCTAGGAAGAGCGTGCCTCTTTTTCGCCCGGTTCAAGAAAGAGTTGAAAGGTTCAGACAAGAAACTTGGGACGGTAATGAACAATTGTTGTCCCATGGCAAGGTACCTAGAAAGGTGGGCCTGGGCTAATGGTTACGGAGGAGAGCCTGGGAGTGTATCTGACTTGGAGACCTGCATTCGCATGTGCGAGCACGCAACGCCCGCTTGGAGGCCTACAATGTACCGCATTTTGCAGAGCACTATCACCCGTGATCCCGTAACATATGCTGAAATCGGGAATTTGACGGAGTTCTCCTCAGCCTTAATGGCTCGTTGGGTGATGGAGTATGGCCACGTGCAAGCTTTAGCCGAGCAGCAAGCGACCGAGCAAAACCCCTCTCTCGTGGTAGAACTAGAACTGCAACGGGCGACTCTCAACAGTCCCTCTGGATTCTAAGCACCTCGTCCTCAACATGAAAGAGCCTCAGGAGCGGGACCCTCAAATGTCCGGGTCGTGAACCACCCCGAGTCCCTGTTTTCTTGCACTCCTCAAATGAACCAGTGGACCCCTGCATACGTTTCTCAGAGTCTGGGGCAATGTATGTCCCATCAGTACCCCGAAGAGAATGTTCACATGAGACCGTTCAAGTTCAGCGTGCCTGAGACAGTTGAAGATGAGGAAGAAGAGGAAGACCCGGAAGAAGGAGGCAAGGAGGAAGTAGGGTCGCCTTGCAAGGGAAAAGGAAAGGCCCCAGCCTACAATTAAGCCATAGTAGGAGGTGTAGGAGGTATTGCTGTTAGAACACCTAGTTGTCTAATCCATCTGTCTGTCTGTTATCTAATATCCGCTTTAACCAAGGCTCTAATATGTAATTAATGCTTTGGATTTCCTAAAACTCTAATGGTGGCAGTGAATTTTCCAATAGACTGCCATACCTCGATGTAAACCATAACTTATTTTATTGATGCCAAAAGTCCTCTTAATGAGGCAATTTTTCCCATTATATGTGAATGACGTTTAAATTTCCGTCGTCTATCTTAATTTAAAGACCTTATCGAAAGGCATCCTTGCAAATGTGCGAATTCAATCAAGTGTCGCTAATATCTAGTTCTTTAGGATGCCGTCCCGAAGACGTCAAGCTGAGAATGAAGATGAGAACGAACCCGAACAAGCTCCAAACCCCGGGCCAAGAGCCGAAAGTGTGTTTCTCAAACACAATCCTCCATCGTTTAATGGTTTAGGAGATCCAATGGACGCTGAAAAATGGGTTCGCTCCTTAGAACGAATTTTTGATTTCATAGCCTGTTCAGAAGAGGAGAAGTTAAGTTGTGCTCTTTTTATGCTGACGGATGATGCGGACTACTGGTGGGAGTCCGTTCGAAGAACCATAACCCCAGAGCAATGGGAAGACTATAGTTGGGAAGACTTCAAGCATGATCTGTACCAGAAGTACATCCCTGATTGTTATCGAGAGGTAAAAGAGATGGAGTTCTGGAATCTAAAGCAAGGGAACAAGATAGTGTCAGAATATGATAGAGAATTCAACCAATTATCAAGGCATGCTCCACATCTAGTGGACACAGACGGGAAGAAAGCACGCAAGTTCAAGAAAGGACTCAGATCCGAGATTGGCATAGCCCTCGCTAGGCAAGAAGACATGTCCTATGCTCGAACCTTAGCCAAAGCATTGAGCATAGAGGCCATCCTCCCTTGAGAGAAAATTCAACCCTCTCAATCATCTAATGATCCAAAGGAAAAAAGGAAGTGGGAAGGAGGAAGAAGAGATGACAGAGGGAAGAAACCCCACTGGCAAAGCCGAGAGTCAGGGGTGCCTCGAAGTCAGCCTGGCAACGCCCCTAGCTTTAGGCCGTGTCAAAGGTGCGGAAGAATGCATCCTGGAGTCTGCCGAGCGAATCTAACTGGGTGCTACAACTATGGTGAAGAGGGTCACTTCAAGAGAGAGTGTCCTAAAGGAAACAACAGACGATCTCAAACACCACAACAACCCATGTACCCGCAACCATTTCAGCAACTCCCCGGAAACCAGCTAAGACTGCAGCAAGGAGGACTTCAGGGTCAAAGGCCGGAGATGAACCCAAGACCGAACCAAGGACGAGATCAAAGGTCCAACCAAAGGCAAAGGCCGCCTCAGCCAACTCGTACTTATGCTCTCAATCAGCAGCAAGCTGCTAAGGCCCCAGGTAATCTAGCAGGTATGATTACCCTCCTCGAGACACCAGTTTTAGCTCTCTTCGATACTGGAGCATCGCATTCATTTATAGCTGAGTCTGTTTGTAAGAAACTGAAGATAAAACCCGAGAATGCTGAGAATGCTCTTGAGATAAGTATCCCCTCTGGAAAGAAAATGGTGTCTAGAAAGATCTGCTCTAACCTAGAATTGAACATAGAAGGGGAAAACTTTAAGTCAAATCTTTATGTGATAAAGATTCAGGACTTCGACATAATCCTAGGAATGGATTGGTTAGCCTCAGCTTATGCTTCCATAAGCTGCCCTGATAGGGAAGTAGTGTTTCAACCACCCGGAAAGCCCGAGGTAAAAATCTACGGATCAAGGCTGGGAGCCAAAATCCCAGTGATATACGCCTTAAAGGCCACTAAGATGATAAGGAAGAAGAACTGCCAAGCCTTTTTAGTTAATCTGATAAGGAAGGAGGAATGAGAGCTTTCCATCGAAGACGTTCCAGTCGTAAGGGAATATCCCGACGTATTTCCAAAGGAGCTGCCCGGACTGCCCCCAGATAGGCAGGTGGAATTAACTATCAAATTAGAACCAGGAGCCGCCCCAGTTTCGAAAGCCCCCTACAGAATGGCGCCTAAGAAGTTGCAGGAACTCAAGGTTCAACTACAAGAATTGCTAGACCTAGGTTTTATCCAACCTAGTGTGTCGCCTTGGGGAGCTCCAATCTTGTTTGTAAAGAAGAAGGATGGTACATTAAGAATGTGCATTGACTATAGAGAGCTCAATAAGCTAACCATCAAGAATCGATACCCTCTCCCAAGAATAGATGATCTCTTCGATCAGCTTAAGGGAGCAAGTGTCTTCTCCAAGATAGACTTAAGATCTGGGTACCATCAGTTGAAGATCCGAAAGGAAGATGTCCCTTAAACCGCTTTTAGAACTCGCTATGGGCATTACGAGTTTGTGGTAATGCCATTCAGATTAACTAACGCTCCAGCAGTGTTCATGGATTTAATAAACCGAGTTTTCCACCCGTATCTGGATACGTTTGTTCTAGTTTTCATAGATGACATTCTTATCTATTCCAAGGATAAAGAAGAACATCAGGAGCACCTAAGAGTAGTTCTGGAGATGTTAAGAAGAGAAAGGCTTTATGCTAAATTCAGCAAGTGTGAGTTTTGGCTCAAAGAGGTTGCGTTTTTAGGTCATATAGTCTCGGTAGAAGGAATCAAAGTAGATCCAGCCAAGATTGAAGCTGTAAGCAACTGGAAGTCTCCAAGAAGTGTGAACGAAATAAGAAGTTTTCTAGGACTCGCAGGATACTATCGCAGATTCATTAAAGGATTCTCGACTATATCCAAACCTATAATGCGATTGCTAAAGAAGGACTCCAAGTTCAAATGGACGCCTGAGTGTGAAGAAAGTTTTCAAACTTTGAAGAAGATGCTAACCACAGCCCCTGTATTAGCCATTCCGGAAGGGAATGAGGATTTCATGGTTTACGCAGATGCATCGATGAAAGGATTAGGATGCGTGCTAATGCAGAGAGGAAAGGTGATTGCTTATGCTTCCAGACAGCTTAAGAATCACGAGCAGAACTACCCGACACATGACTTAGAGCTAGCAGCTGTCGTTCATGCACTGAAGATCTAGAGGCACTACCTCTACGGAGCCAAGTGTGAGATCTTCTCAGATCACAAGAGCTTGAAGTATTTCTTCGAGCAAAAGGATCTTAACATGAGGCAAAGAAGATGGCTAGAACTCGTGAAAGATTATGACTGCACGATTCACTACCACCCAGGCAAGGCAAATGTGGTAGTAGATGCCCTAAGTAGGAAGGAGAAGGCAGAGTTAGAACTCATCTTAGCTAAGGAGGATCTTCGCAAGAAATTCGAAAAGTTAAGGATTGAGGTGTTAACACCACCCGAGACTATTCAAGCTCAAGTTGCCATGATAGTCGCTCAGCCCGACCTAAGGCAAATGATAATTGAAGCCCAGAGAGGAGATGAGTTTCTCGAAAAGAAAAGGGTAGAAGCACGATCTGATAGTTCGCAGGATTTCATGGAAACCGCCGATAACGCGCTCTTATTCAAAGGAAGACTGTGCGTGCCATGCAAGGAAGAACTAAAAGAGGAAATCATATGCGAAGCACATGACACGCCATACACAGCACATCCCGGAAGCACCAAGATGTACCAAGACCTCAAGAGAAATTTCTGGTGGAACAGCATGAAAAGAGAAATAGCCGCCTTCGTGGAAAGGTGTTTAAACTGCCAACAAGTGAAAGCTTTGCATCAAAAACCTTCTGGTTTGCTTCAACCCTTGGAAATTCCTGAATGGAAGTGGGATCATATCAATATAGACTTTTTCGTAGGATTACCAAAGTCTAAGTGAGGGAATACCGCTATCTGGGTAATCGTTGATCGATTATCTAAATCGACACATTTTGTTGCTGTTAAGATGACAGACGGGCTAGATCAATTAGCCCAGTTGTATGTTAAGGAAGTTGTGCGTCTGCACGGAGTGCTGGTCTCGATTACATCGGACCGTGATTCCAGATTTACATCAAAATTCTGGGGAAGCCTACAAGATGCAATGGGATCAAAGCTCAACTTTAGCACAGCATTCCATCCTCAAACGGATGGACAGTCCGAAAGAACTATCCAGATTCTGGAAGACATGCTTAGAGGAGTCGTCATCGATCAAGGAGGCAGTTGGGAGGAGTTACTGCCTTTGGTAGAATCTGCCTACAACAACAGCTACCAATCATCGATCGGCATGGCCCCTTATGAAGCCCTTTATGGGAAGAAGTATAGATCGCCCCTGTATTGGGACGAAGTTGGAGAGAGAAGGATACTTGGACCCGAGATGGTTCAGGAAGCTGTTCAAAAGATCTAACTTATTCGTCAACGCATCAAAGAAGCTTAGGATAGACAGAAGGCTTATGCGGATGAGAGAAGGATGGAACTCAGTTTTGACGTTGGAGATAAAGTGTTTTTGAAGGTGTCTCCATCAAAAGGAATAATTCGTTTTGGCAAACGAAGCAAATTAAGGCCCAGATTTATCGGACCTTTTGAGATCTTAGAAAAGGTGAATGAAGTAGCCTACAGGTTGGCCTTACCACCCAACCTGAGTAACATGCACGATGTTTTTCACATTTCCATGTTACGAAAATACGTGTTCGATCCAAAGCATGTGATTAGAAAGGAAGAGATAGTCCTGAATGAGGACCTAGCCTATGAAGAAAAGCCCCAAGCCATCATGGATCGAAAGATCCAGAAGCTGAGAAATAAGGAAATCGATCTGGTAAAAGTAATCTGGAACCACCATGGTTCAGAGGAAGCAACTTGGGAGCTTGAATCCGAACTGCTCAAGAAGTACCCTGATATCGCTTATCATGGTTAGTAAATTTCGGGACGAAATTTTTTTAAGGGGGGTAGGATGTAATAGCCTAGATTTTTGAATGAAGTTTAGAGAATTGTTAATCTTGGTTAATTAATTAAAGAAGGAATTTAATTAAGGATTACCTATGATTGGATGTCAGTCACGACTTTTGGAGTTAGTTTCCGTAAAGATCATCTTTTCGGAAAATATAATCTTAATTATATTATTGCCATTTATGGTCTCTTTAGAAAGGTTTTGACTCAAAGAGTACACCGGTATTTTCAGATTTCAAACCTGAGGTCATTTGAGTTCCCGGTGATGGAAAACGTATTTGAAAAGGGAAATGAATAGTAACTTTTGCGTGCGTTCGTGTTTTGAGAAATTTACGAAATCCTCCTCGTTTATTCAAGTTCAGTTCTGTCAGGCCCCACTTATGGGAAATGACTCAAGGATTCCGTTGGCGTTCACGGATTTTCATTCTGAAGTCAATCGAATGCTCGAGAGCCGAATCTGTCAGTCTGAGTGAATAGTAAAAAGTAATTCCAAAAAGGGAATCTTTGCTCGTCTTTCTTCTGACGACCCCGTCTTCTTCACGAATCGAGTTGGTTCACTAGTGTTCGAGCCAACAAGTCTTCCGGTATTTTTAAATTCCGCATTTACTTTCCGTTCTTTACGTTCTTCGCGTTTTTCATTATTGCTCGTCTAAAAGTTACATTTCAATTTTTGTTGAAATTCCAAGTTAATAACGTGTATGTTATATTTCTCATTCTAATTCCGTTATTTTTATTCTAAGAAGATTAGCCTCGTTATTCCGTTAAATTTTGTTCAAGCCACATTTAACGATTTTGTCATTAATCTAATTTAAAGGAGGATATTCGTGTTTATGCCGTTGTAATGCCAAAATTCCTTTTAAGTTAAAAGCATGTTGTTGCATGTTAAATTCAAGTACGTTGTTTTTATAAAAATTTCGGGTTAATTGTTCTTTGTGTTCGTCGAATAAATCAACGAACACGAAGACCAGTTGAAGAACACAATTGAAGGAACCCAGGTGAAGAGAGAGAGAAAAGAAAAAAAGAGAGAGCCCCGTGAGGGGGTGTGCGCCTGCGCGCCACACTTCCCTCGGCCGCGCCCCAGCCCGCCGGGGCAAGGTGGCTCCGCGGTGGCAGAGAGCCCGCCGGGGCAAGGCAGCCCCGCGGCGGCCCCCCCTTCTCCGTGTTGTTTTCGTTCGCCGTTCCTTTCGGCTATTTCCGTACCACTTCTTTCCGGTCTTTTCGAGTCTTTTAAATTATGTTACCTTCAAGCCATATTCAAGTTTAAATTATAGTAAGGTATTCAAGTTAATTCCAATTTATTTCGAATAAGATATTTGAGTTATTTTCCGTCTAAAAATTTAGAAAACGAATCGAGAAGTTTCTTAAATAAAATAAATCCTTCTCGAACCCTTATTAAGTCAAAGTCGTGCTATCCATGTAAAGTCCTAGCTAAGGGAATACTAGTTGAGTATTATTTAATAACATGTTATTAGAAATCTTCAAAGGAGACCGCTAAGTCGATAATTCGACTTTTGTAGGAGGAACCGAGCCTCGGAGAAATACTAAGGAAGACCACCAGCTCGTTGCCTCGTCTTCCGTCCCGTAATCAAGTTGGGTAAATATATACTTATCTAAAGTTTGAGCTAATAAGCTCTAGAAGCATGTTAGGGCAAATGAGATATCCAATAAAGTATTTTTGCTCAGCCTGATTGATCTCTGTACAAGGAAGGAAGAAAGGAAGATATTATGTTTTACTTGAGCTCCCAAGCATGTTTATTAATGATAGAACTACCAAAGTATTGTTTATGCTTAGCATGAGATGTTTAGAATTATCTTTGGTTCCAATTCGTAATTGTTTACGTTCTTTTTCTGTAACTTAATGTTTATGCTTGTTAAGCTCGCAAGAGTTAAGAATTAAGGTTTGCCTTGTTAGGGTAGTATTAAACCCCTTGTAGGCCGAGATCATGTAGTATTAAAGGATTAGCCTTAGACATTGTTCTAAGCTTGGTATTGCTAGCAAGGATAAGAAAGGAAGGAACTTTGCTTTTCACTTAAGCAGGATATGAGCTCGGAACTATTAAGGGAGTCACTGCTGGGCTTTTCCCTCGCAAACTCGTTCGGATATTTGAGGTAACCCCTCTTCTATCCTATGGCATGCCTAAGGGTACATTTGACGTCAGGTTTGAGCCAAGATGGGCCTAGAGGAAAAAGAAAAGATTTTACGGATATGGAGAGGGCTTTAGCGTTTTGCTCTCCATATACCGTCATTTGATTATTGGATATCTTGAAGTTTATTAAAGTGTTTTACTAAAACCCACTGGGTACATTAGTACTCATTCCCCCTCTTTTTCAAATATTTTCAGGTTGAGATGCTGAGGATGTTGGTGGCTGTGGATGTGGGTTGGCTGCCAAGACTGTTTTGCTACTATCTAATATTTCCGTGGAATCCCACTATGTGATCTGCTACTCTGATACACTCTTTCTAATTCCGTTTTTTAAGTCTTATTACGATTATCAAGACTCTATGAATAATCTCCCAGACATAATTATTTGAGTATAAGATGCATACTAAGTTCTATTTCTACTACCCAAGTATGATTTTCTTTCGTCTAATCAATGAGTTGCATGTATTATTAACTATCATTATCAATGCTGATTGGTGTCCATCTATCCGTTTTAATTATCGTCTAGCAAAAGTAAATCCGAGTATCACCGTCTAATCCCCAAAGGCATATCTCGACTGTCAAATCATTCTGTTAATCTTCTATTTTACCTCATTAACCCTTTAATGACACCCTGTCCCCATTCATAAACCCCTATCTCAGGACCGGGCTGTTACAATGATACAGACCGAAATATTAATACAATAAGGTACACCGAACTAAGGTACCGTAAGGTATACCGATATAAAGGTTTGATAAAGGTATGCATTATGTGTCATACCGAACTTAAGGTATACCGAACTAAGGTATACCGGAGGTAAAGGTACGTCAACGGTATGATTTTTGTCATTCCGTAAGCTAAGGTAAGGTATAAGGTATGACAAAAAAAGTAAGGCATGCCGTACCTTGACACCCCTAGTTGAAGTTGAGCTTTGATCCCAGGGCTTCTTGTAGGCTCCTCCAGAATCTTGACATAAATCTCATATCACGATCCGATGTCATCGAGACCGGCACTCCGTGCAAACGCACAATCTCCTTAACATAAAGCTGGGCTAATTGATCTAGCCTATCCATCATCTTAATGGTAATAAAATGCGCGGCTTTTGATAAATGATCAATGACTACCCAAATAGCGGTATTACCCCGCTTAGACTTTGGCAAACCTACCACAAAGTCTATTAATATGATCCCTCTTCCATTCGAGAATTTCTAAAGGTTTGAGCAGACCAGAGGGTTTCTGATACAAAGCTTTCACTTGCTGACAGTTCAAACACCTCTCTACAAAGGCGACTATCTCTCTCTTCATGTTATTCCACCAGAAGTTCTTCTTAAGATCTTGGTACATTTTCGTACTTCCGGGATGTGCTGTATATGGCGTGTCATGTGCCTCAAATATGATTTCCTCCTTCAGCTCTTCCTTACTTGGCACACAAAGCCTTCCCTTGAATAAAAGCGCGTTGTCGGCGGCTTCCGCGAAGTCTTGCGAGCTATCAGATCGTGTTTCCAATCTTCTCTTCTCGAGAAACTCGTCTCCTCTCTGGGCTTCGACTATTCTTTACCTTAGATCGGGCTGAACGACTATCATGGCGATCTAGGCTTGAATAGTTTCAAGTGGTGTTAGCACTTCGATTCTCAACTTCTCAAACTCCTTACGAAGATCCTCCTGGACTTGAATGAGTCCTAACTCTGCCTTCTCTTTCCTACTTAGGGCATCAGCTACCACATTCGCCTTTCTTGGGTGGTAGTGAATCATGCAGTCATAATCTTTGATGAGTTCTAACCATCTTCTCTGCCTCATGCTAAGATCATTTTGCTCGAAGAAATATTTCAGGCTCTTGTGATCTGAGAAGATCTCACACTTAGCTCTGTAGAGATAATGCCTACAGATCTTCAATGCATGAACAACTATTTCTAGCTCTAACTCATGCGTGGGATAGTTTTGCTCGTGATTCTTAAGCTGCCTTGAAGCATAAGCAATCACATTTCCTCTTTGCATCAGCACGCATCATATTCCTTTCTTTAACGCAACGGCGTAAACTACGAAATCTTCATCCCCTTCTGAAATGGCCAACACTGGGGCTATGGTTAGCATCTTCTTCAAGGTTTGGAAGCTTTCCTCATACTCTGGCGTCCACTTGACTTGGAGTCCTTCTTTAGTAGTCGCGTCATAGGCTTGGATATTGACGAGAATCCTTCGATGAATCTACGATGGTATCCCGTGAGTCCTAGAAAACTTCTTATCTCATTCACACTCCTTAGAGACTTCCAGTTGCTTACTGCTTCAATCTTAGCCGGATCTACCTTGATTCCTTCTGCTGACACAATATGAGCTAGAAACATCATCTCCTTGAGCCAAAACTCACACTTACTAAACTTAGCATAAAGTCTTTCTCTTCTTAACGTCTCTAGCACCACTTTTAGGTGCTCTTGGTATGGGAGAAATACCCGGTTCATTAAATCCATGAACACTGCTGGGGTATTGGTCAATCCAAATAGCATTACTACAAACTCGTAATGTCTATAGTGAGTTCTAAAAGCGGTTTTAGGAATATCTTCTTTTCGGATCTTTAATTGATGATACCCAGATCTTAAGTCTATCTTGGAGAAGACAATTGCTGCCTTAAGCTAATCAAAGAGATCATCTATTCTTGGGAGAGGATATCGATTTTTGATGGCCAGCTTATTCAGCTCTCTATAATCGATGCACATTCTCAATGTGTCGTCCTTCTTCTTCACGAACAAGATTAGAGCTCCCCAAGGTGACACACTAGATTAGATAAAACCTAGGTCTAATAACTCTTGTAGCTGAACCTTAAGTTCTTGCAACTCCTTAGGCGCCATTCTGTAGGGGGCTTTCGAGACTGGGGCGACTCCTGGTTCCAACTCAATGGCGAACTCCACTTGCCTATTAGGGGGTAGTCCTGGTATCTCCTTCGAAAATACGTCGGGGTATTCTCTTATGACTGAAATGTCTTTGATTGACAACTCATTTTCCTCTTTCTTCGTCAAGCTAACCAAGAACGCTTGGCAGTTACTCCTTTTCATCATCTTTGTGGCCTTCAAAGCGGATATCACTGGTACTTTAGTTCCCAGCCTTGATCCATAGATCTTCACCTCAGGTTTCTCGGGTGGTCGAAACACTACTTCCCTCTCAGGGCAGTTTATGGAGGCATAAGCTGAGGCTAACCAATCCATTCCTAGGACTCTATCGAAGTCCTGAATCTTTATCACGTAAAGATTTGACTTAAAGGTTTCTCCTTCTATGTTCAATTATAGGTTAGAGCAGATCTTCCTAGACATCATTTTTTTTCAGAGAGAATATTTATCTCAAGAGCATTCTCAGCGTTTTCGGGTTTTATCTTCAATCTCTTATAAGCAGACTCAGCTATAAATGAATGCAATACTTCAGTATCAAAGAGGGTAATCATACCTGCCAGATTACCTAGGGCCTTAGCAGTTTGCTGCTGAGTGAGAGCATAAGTACGAGCCGGCTGAGGGGGCCTTTGTCCTTGATTGGACCTTTGATCTCGTCCTTGGTTTGGCCTTAGATTCATTTCCGGTGTTTGTCCTTGGGGTCCTCCTTGCTGCAGCCTTGGTTGATTTTCGAGGAATTGTAGAAGCGGCTGCGGGTACAGGGGTTGCTGTGGCATCTAGGATCGTTTGTTGTTTCCTTTATAACACTCCCTCTTGAAGTGTCCCTCTTCTCCACAGTTGTAGCACCCGATTTGGTTTGCTCGACAGGCTCCAAAGTGCGTCTTTCCGTACTTTTGACATGGTCTCAAACCAGGGTTGGGGTCAGGCTAACTGCGAGGTACCCTTGACTATCGGCGTTGCTAATGGGGTTTCTTTCCTCTATCATCTCTCCTTCCTCCTTCTCACTTTCTCTTTCCTTTTGGATCATTAGTTAGCTGAAGGGGTTGAACTCTCTCTAGAGCGAGGATGGCTTCTATGCTTAAGTTTGTGGCTAAGGTTCGACTATAAGACATGCCTTCTTACCCAGCAAGGGCTATGCCAATCTCAGACCTAAGTCCCTTCTTGAACTTGCGCGCCTTCTTCCCGTCTGAATCCACTAGATGTGGAGCATGCCTTGACAACTGATTGAACTCTCTATCATATTCTGACATCGTCTTCTTTCCTTACCTCAGGTTCTAGAACTCCATCTCCTTTGCCTCTCGGTAATAATCCAAGATGTACTTCTGATATAGGTCGTGCTTGAAATCTTCCCAACTATACTCTGTCCATTGCTCAGGGGTTATTGTCCTTCGAACGGACTCCCACCAGTAGTCCGCATCATCCGTCAGCATGAAAAGAGCACAACTTAACTTCTCTTCTTCCGAACAGGCTATGAAATTGAAAATTCATTCCAAGGAGCTAACCTATTTCCGGCATCTATTGAATCTCCTAATCCATTAAAAGATGAAGGGTTGTGTTTGAGAAACACATTTTTAGCTCTTGGACCGGGGTTTGGGGCTTGCTCAGGTTCGTTCTCGGCTTGACATCTTCTTGACGGCATTCTAAAGAACTAAATATTAGAGATGCTCGATTGAATTCGCACAAAGCAAAAATGCCTTTCGATAAGGTCTTTAATTTATGCAAGATAGATCAAGCGAGGCGGAAATTTAAACGACATCAAGTATAAATGGAAAATTGCCTCATTATGAGGACTTTGGTATCGATATTATAAAAGGAGTTCTGAGTTACAAATGAAATAGGGTAGTCTTTTGGAAAATTCACTGCCACTATTAGAGTCTAGAAAAGTTAATGCATATATTACATATTAGGATCTAGGTTAAATCAAATTAAACAGACATCAGATAAACAGACAGATAGACAGATCAGACAGCTAGGTGTTCTAATAACAACACCTCATACACCTCCTTCTATAGCTTAATTATAGGTTGGAGCCTTCCCTTTCCCCTTACATGGCGACCCCACTTCCTCCTCGCCTCCCTCCTCCGGGTCCTTTTCTTCTTCCTTATCTTCAACTGTCTCTGGCACACTGAACTTGAACTTCCTCATGCTTATGTTCCCTTCGGGGTACTGATGGGACATACACTACCACAGACCCTGAGAAGAGAATGTAGGGGTCCACTAGTTCATTTGAGGAGTGCAGGAAAATAAGGACTCGGTGTGATTCACGATCCAGACATTTGAGGGTCCCGCTCTTGAGGTTCCTTTATCATGGGGGTGCGGTGCTTGAAATCCAGGGGGACTGTTGAGAGTTGCCCTTTGCAGTTCCAGTTTCACCACTAGGAAGGGGTTTTACTCTGCTACTTGTTGCTCGGCTAAAGCGTACACGTTGCTATACTCCGATACCCAATGAGCCATCAAGGCTGAGGAGAACTCCGTCAGATTCCCGATTTCAGTATACATCACGGGATCACGGGTGATGGGCTTCCAAGCGGGCGACGCATGCTCACACATGTAGATGCATATTTCCAAGTCGGACACACTTCCGGGCTCTCCTCCGTAGCTGTTAGCCCATGCCCACCTTTCCAGATATCTTGCCATGAAGGACAGCAACTTCTCGTTACCGTCCTAAATTTCTCTCCTGAACCTGTCGACCCTTTCTTGAACAGGGCGGAAAAGAGGCACACTCTTCCTAGCAGTCATACAGCACTTAACCATCTAGAAGAGAATAACTTAATCAGTCTAGATCATAAAAGGGAGACTTAAGGTTCTCCTGAGGTCTTAATAACGTCTAGATTTTATCTTGCATGCACAACTCCTTTAAAAGCAGTTGACATTTTATAAAAATTATGGTGCCCAAAGTCTTTAAACATACATATTTACATTTTCATTGAGTCAAGAATTTTGAGAATAAATTTAAATCTTTTTGGGATCTAGAAATCTTTTCACAAACTTTCCATCTCAGAAATTATCTTACCCGAACACCTTTTACTTGGAATTTCATTCTCACGGTTTTTCTCTTATCCATAAAATAGGTATGCTTGCTCAAATCTTTCCTTTCCCTGTATTCCAAAAATCATGAATCCAAAATTCAAAATCTCTATACTATCATACCTTGATTTTTAATTGAGGATACGAGGGTGATGGCGAGCTATGGGTTGCTGCTTTGACTTATAATAGAACAAATTTATATGCACAGAAGCACTTAACTTATCTAACAAAGAGACAAGTCTGCAGAGTTGCAAGCCTGCTCTGATACCATCTGTAACAGTCAGATCCCGAGAAGGGAATTAATGAATGGGAATGGGGTGTTAATTAAGGGATTAATACAAGAATGGAAGATTAACAAAGAAGGTTTATGAATGAAGACATGCTTTCGAAAGATATGCGATGGTACTCAGGTATACTTGATTAAGAAGGAAACATGCTTAGCGAAATGAAAAGACTAACTAATCAGATACCAACAAGCATAGACCCATTCATAGGTCAAAGTGAATAAGCAGATATCAACGTGCACAAGCCTCTTCATAGGTGAAAGGAAAATGTACTTGAGAAGCAGGAATAGAATTGAATATGCATCATTTTATATATACAGATAATCATGTCTGGGGAATATACTTAAAATCTTGATAAACATAATATAACTTAGGAATTGTAAAGAGTGTATTAGAGTAGCAGAAACATAATGGGATTTCAAAAGAAACTTATACTATGGCAAAACAATCTTGGCAGCCAACCCACATCCATAGCCACCATTATCCTCAGTATCTCAACCTGAAAACATTTGAAAAAAGGGGGCGTGAGCATTAATATACTCAGTGGGTTTTAATAAAAACACTTTAATAAACTTCAAGATATCTAATAATCAACTGACGGTATATGGAGAGCAAAACGCAAAAGCCCTCTCCATATCCGTAAAACCTTCTCTTTTCTATTGGGCCCATTCTGGCTCAAACATGATGTCAACTGCACCCTTATTCATGTCTTAGGACACAAGAGGGGTTACGTCGAATATCCTTACAAGTTTGCGGGGGATAGACCCAGCAGTGACTCACTTAACGATCAAAGATCAAAGTCCTCTGAGCTCAATTCCTGCTTAATCAAAATACTTAGTTCCTTCCTTCCTTAACCTTGCTAGCAAAACCAAACCTAGAGCAACGTCTAGGGGCTAATCCTTTACTTTAGCATGATCTCGGCCTATGAGGGATTGATCTCTAACCCTAGAAGACAGTCTTTTAACTATACGAATCTTAGCAAAATAGCAATATTCAAATACGATGAAATGAATGTATATAACCACGAATTGCAACTAAAGACAATTCTAATATCTCATGCTGAGCATAATCAATACTTAACAATTCTAGCATTTCTAAACATGCTCGAGAGCTCAATTAACACATAATATTTTCCTTTCCTTCCTTCCTTGTACAGAGATCAATCAGGTAGAGCAAAATATTTTATTGGATATCTCATTTTCCCTAACATGCTTCTAGAGCTTATTAGCTCAAACTTTTATATGAGTATAGATTTACCCACCTCGATTACTAAGCAGAAGATGAAACATCGAGCTGATGATCCTTCTCCGAATTCCCATGAAGCTCACTTCTTCCTACAAAAGTCGAACCATCGACTTAGCGGCCTCCTTCGAAGATTTCTAACTACTAACATGAAATTAAACAATATCTAACTTATATACCCTTGACTAGGACTTAAACATAGATTGCACGACTTTAGAACCTTTAGAAAATACGAGGCTTTGAAAGACTCGAGTTTAGAACACGATTGAAGACAAAACATGGCGCCAGAGGCATTGTATAGGCCATGCAAGCATAGCACGGGCCGTGCTAATTAATGGGGCAAGAAACAGACGCCCAGACTTTCTGACACGGGTCGTGCAAGGATAGCACGGTCCGTGCTAGCTTCTCAGACTCATGCCATGAGTTCTGCATGTCTTTGCATGGGCCGTGCAACACTTGCACGGTCCGTGCTCCTCCACAATCCTCCAAAACTTTCGATCGAAGTGTTGGTCGAGGCGTTAATCGTTCACCTCTCTCTTTCCTTGACGTTTTAAACTTAGAAACAAGGCTTAACATTTTGCAAAAACATAGAAACGAACATGCTTTAAACTTAAAAAGAAATCGCTATTATAACGGAATAACACGACAATCCTCCATAAACACTTAGAAATAATTACGAAATCTTGAATGTAAAATTGAATGGAACTTCAACAAAGTAAATAAGACTAACTAGGAGAAATAATGACGAAAATATAATAACGAGAATAAAATGAGCGATATAATGGAAATGCTATTAACCTTGGAATTTAACAAGAATCGAAATACTAACTCAAGACATAAAATAAATGAATAATAATGAAGAACATGAAGAACATAAAGAACACGAAGAATGAAAATAAAATGTGGAAATTGAAAGATAGAAAAGAAATGGATTCGAGGCCGACGAACAAGAATGGACGGAGTTAGGTGTGTCGAAAGAAGGTGGCTAGCTCGGCATCTCGTCGAGTCATAACGGCGGTAGAGCCGCCTGCTACAACTCAATGGCACCTCTAGCACCTTCCCTCACCATATCCCTTCTACGCCACTTCACTCATCGTCTCGGAGGAACACTCGCGAAGAATGTCCCTCGCTTCCACAGAAGTTCGACTTTCTCTCAAGCTCTCAACTCTCCAAAAGTTTAGAAATGAAGTGAATGGATAAAAATAAGTGAAGGAGGGGGGGCTTCTATTTATAGATGGGGCCTTGGCTTCCTTGAGAAGCCACTCCAGTGCAGGACACTGCAAAAGTTACCCCAGGTTCGATTAAAAGTTTCTTTATTCGATGTCGAGGTCCAAATAACCTCAGACATGAAATCTGAAAATACCGGGTGACTCGTTAGCTTGAATACTAGTGAACCAACTTGACTTAGGATGAAAATGGAGTCGTTAGAAGAAAAACGAGCCAAGATTCCTTTTTCAGAATTACTTTTTGCTATTCACTCAGACTAATAGATTTTGCTCCTGAGTGTTCGATTGACCTCAGAATGGAAATCCGTGAATGCGAACGGATTCCTTGAGTTATTTTCCATAAGAAAGGCCTGACAGAACAAGACCTAAATCAACAAGGAGGATTTTGTAAATTTCCCAAAACACGAATGCACATAAAAGTTACTATTCATTTACCCCTTAAATACATTTTTCTCACCGGGAACTCAAATGACTTCAGAATGAAATTTCGAGAACACCAGCACACTCCTTGAGTTAAAACCTTTCTAACCAAACAAAAATTGGCCAAAACAGAATTAAGATCAAAATTTGCGAAAAGAAGATTTCACGAAAACTGACCCCTAAAGTCGTGATTGACATCTGACTTCACTTAAACCTTATTTAACTTTCTTCCTTAACCATTTAATTACTATTAAGAAACCTCTAATCATTATCTAAAAATCTGGAGTATTACACGTTATAATGAACATTATTTGATCTTTGAGTCTTCTCTTTAGATGCAGACGTCCATGTACTTTGCAATGTATATTGTTGATCTTAAATCTTCACATCAGGTACACAGTGGAATCTTTTGTATGTTCACATACTGTCTTCAAGCTATTACTTAAGCTAGTTGGCAGTACACAGTATGTTAAACAATCTATGTTGTGGCACGATGTACAACAGTCTTCTTCTCAGTTTAATCCAAACTCCTTTCTTTGAGCTGTCTTCAGAAAGTTCAAATCACGTTCACGTACATTGTGATGAACGTTGTCCAGACAGTGATAATGTACTTGGAAAAACTACATACAAAAGTGATTTATGAATTGACATAAACATAAATAACAATCAACCACTTATAATAAGAGCAATACAGAGCTCTTGATAAACAAACATAGTGCTTGTGACACCATTGATTCCATCTCAACAGATTGATGTCACAAAAGCACTAACACATTATATGGCCATTGTGTCATGGTGCACCAGGTTGATGATGTCCTTTTGAGGAAGCACAAAGATCATGGGAAGCCCCGTAAGTAGAATATTAATTTATGCTTACATGATACGGAAGTCGTGTGGTACTACTCTCGAAACAAGATATTAATTAATTATCATTGTCAGAAGATTACATAAATAATTAATGCGCATTATATCTTAAACATGGGGAATGGCTAAACTAAAGGAGGAAGCATATTCGTAAATATGTATTAAATTGGTAGATCAGTATTATTTCTTTAGTGGAATAAAAATAATACTTAATTTATTTATTTATATCCTAGTTATGGATATTAGAAATTGAATAAATTAGTAGGTCAATTTAATATTCTTCTAGATCCATGTTATAGCCCAAGATAACCTAAGTGGACTGGGGATGGAACAAGAGTTGGACGCCCAAACCCATTAGGGTTTGGAGACCTAAATTTCGCCCACCTCCCTATATATATAAGAGAAGATGATGAAATTTAACAAGTTAATATAGCCCCTCATTATGCTCTCTTGATCCTTAGGATTTCTACAACAGTTTAGTAGTCTGCAGCCTACCCTGCATCTAGACAAGGTCCGGGAATACAGCAGAAGATTAAGAAGCAGAATATTGGAGCTATGAAATTTTGAACACTAAGGAGAAGTAAATCTCCATCCATGTGTTCTCCATCAACAAGGGGATTAGACTTTTAATATCGTGATCAACCTGACAATGTTTGTAAGTACCGATTTCGATTGATTCTATTTTCTTCCGCTGCAATAGATTCGAAATTGAAATTCCATGTTAATTAAATATTGGATAATTAATGTCACACATAAAATTATGATTTACATGAGCATGGAATTAATGGCATCCAAATAGACCCTGTGGGTACAATTTTAAAAAACCCCAACAACGTCCTCAGTTTTAATTTCAAAAAGGAAAGTTTCCTTATCAGATTTCTAGTTGGATTAGGATTTTTGATTTCCATATTAAAGCTATGTTTCTATTTTATAAATAGCCTAAAAATCAGACTTGTTAGAATACGCTGAATATGCTGAGAGAACAAAACTAGAGAGTTTCTACTAGAGCTCTATTTGAGCCGCATAGGTTTCGGTCGTCTGAGGTTAGACTAGAGAATAGTGTTATAATCATCGTGTAAAAAGGTTTCTCGGGAGAAAATATTGTCAAAAGGTTTTCATACACTGTCAAAAGGTGAAACACTTTTTATACACTGTCAAAATATTTCTCGGGACAAAATACATGTGGGAACTAGATAAAGAGAGTCTAGGTTATGAGGGAATTTCACGATTAAATTCATCAAAAGATAGTGTACGGATAGAATGGGTAGCGAGTGATGGGAGGTCAGCTGTATGTAATATCCTAAGTAAATATTGTATCGGAGTAGTGAATTATCTTCCACGAACCTGACAAGTCCCCCTGTGTTTTTTACTTTCTGCAATTTACATTAAGTTCATAATAATGTTCTTGCACATTATTGTGAACTTTATCTTACAACGTTCAAGTACTTTTGTGTGAACGTTTGCAGAACAGATACTTCATAAGGAGTGTGTGATTTCAATTGGCTCTAGAGCATGTGGTTTTGTGTTCAAAATGAAAAGATTACTGGAAATACATCTCTGTGTGAAGTATTTGGTTTTTAAGCCATGAGTTCCATCAAAGAAGGAGGATCCACAGCCAGATCGTAGCTTCTAGAAGGCAACTATCCATATTGGAAGGTAAGGATTCATACTTTTCTTAGATACATTGATGATAAATCATGGAAGAATGTCACAAAAGGATGGACACAACCAACTCTTGCCAAGGATGACAAGTATACTAACATTCCTGAGAAGGAATGGACCAAGCCGCAAAAGAAGTGGTTCAATGCTAACTTCAAAGCTCTCAATGCCATATTTTTCGATGTGCACATGAGGTCGTTCAACCTGATCTCAACATATGAGACTGCCAAGGCTGCATGGGATATACATGAGGCAACATTTGAAGGAACCAGCACTATAAGACTTTCAAGATTTCAGAATATTACCTCCAGATTTGAAAATTTGAGGATGACAAATTCTGAACCCATTGGAGAGTTCAATACTCACCTAAGAAGTATATCTAATGAGAGTTTTTCATTAGGTGAAGTAATGACAGATGAGAAGTTGGTAAGGAAAGTTTTGAGATCTCTGTCGGAGAGATTTGCTTACAAGGTTGTTGCCATTGAAGAATGATAAGTCCATTTATTTTGTGTTTTTATGGGCATTTTATTCGTTATAAATGTCCTTTTTAGTATGTTTTGAGTCAAAAAGAACCAGGATGAGGTCATGGGCATTGCGGAGGTCAAGTCTGGCAAAAGGGGCATTTTATGCCCGGTTATCCAAGCTAAAGATTCAGTCAGAGGCACAGGGGACTTCTTTCAGCACTCATCCTATATTCAGGTGGTGGAATGGGCATATCAGAGATGGATGAGGCTGATTGTAAGATGCTATGTCCACTTTACTCGTGCAGACTTGACAACAATGGGGTCGGGCTAGGTCGATTGCGAGAAACCCGGGATCAGTTTGAAGAGAGAGAAGAGAAGGATAACTACATTATCCGAAGAAGAGTTGGAGGTGGATTGGACTCTTGGAGTCGTTGCAAAGAAGAGATAAGCCCAATCCCTAAAAAATAGGGATTTGGTCAACTTATGCTTATCCAGTCAGATCAGCGAGGGCACACCAGCTCCGGAAATCCAGTGAAGACCCCAGCTTGTTGGGGGATCTCTAATTCGGAAATGTAACTATATCAGCTTCTTTTAATTCTAGAAAGTCAGAAACATTACTACATTTTTACGTTCTTGCATTTCATTTTCGTACGCTGTTTTGCAGCAAGAAACAATCCATTAGCCTTAAGCCTTTGGGAATTAGGATTATGTTTCAAACTCAACATTTATGTTGAGTATTTTTGCGTATTAAATTCAGTAAGTTTTTTTTACAATTCTGTCCTTCATTTCTGCAATTTTAATTATGTCTAGCATGCTTGGCTAGACTTTCAATTCTGGTGTTTGAACAATGAAAATGGTTTGAATATAAATCTGGACTCGTGAGGCCAAAATGGGCATAGTAATGCATGATAGGTTTCTGTTGATTCTTGTGCCTTGTTCCACGTGAGTGTGTGTCTGAAATGCCTAATGTGGCTGATCACTCGTTAGGTAAAGAGGGCACACCACTATTAATTAAATTGGCGAATCGTGAATGTGTGTTGGTTCATATAGTAATAAGGGAATCAATAGGTTGTTGTGGGCACACGAGGAATCGGTAAACACAACAGATCTGGGTTTGTCTAGGACACACTGCTGTTTGTTCACTTACATCTTTTTGGGGAACCGGGGGTGGGTGACTGATTAGGGATTTAATTGACAAGGAATCGCTTTTAAGTCTACAGTGAAAGGATGAATGAGGAGACGCAGAGAGGAATCCGGTCTCCATAACTAGGTGATTTATCATGTATGAAAATCAGTGTGCCCATGATCGAGTTGGTATATATTGGAACCAAATTCAAGTTCAAACGCCAGAACATTTGTTATTTGATATTTCCTTTACTTTCTTTTGCAGATTTAATTTCCAGTAGTGACAACAAACCAAACCCTTTTTATGATTGGTTACTCGAAGGTGGAATCACGACAGCTCTCTGTGGGATCGACCCGTACTCATTAGCTAGCTACGCTCGCTATGGGCACAGGAGTTATAAATTATTTTTTGAGCGCGAAATGACCGCGCGTCAAAATTGGCGCCGTTGCCGGGGAGCTGGTTTCTAGTGATTTTATCTTCCACAATTGGTGAGCCTGGAAGTTGATGCCCAGGGCCTCTTCAGAGGAGACTCTATTGTACAATCCGGAGATAGAGAAGACTTTGAGAAAAATAGGACAGCAGCGAAGAGGGCACGCCAAGCCTCAAATAGACCTCGTGAGCCCACACCAACACCACAAAATCAAGAAGATCAAGGAGACAAAGGGCACGAGGAGGAAGGACATTTTGAAAACGGCCACAACATCACCATGGCCGCAAATGGAAATGTCGCGAATGGCAATGCTGATGATAACAGGACTTTAAGGTAGTTGGTTTTCCCAACCAACATGAATCTACGCCCGATGGGTATTAAACTCCCAGTTGTGACTCAAAACTGGAATATTCATGCAAACTTTATCCAGATCGTGCTGAAGTTCCATGGAATGCCCGGAGAGGATCCACAAAGGCACTTGCAAGATTTTGAGATGGTTTGCCAAACTCAACCATCCGACCATGGATGAGAGGAGTATGTGCGGTTGGTCTTGTTCCCTTTCACCCTTCAGGATGGGGCACGGGACTGGATGTACACATTACCTACTGGCGCTGTGACCACATGGCGACAACTTCAGCAGAAGTTTTTGAAGAAATATTTCCCAGCATCCAGAGTGCAAGAAATGAGAAAGATATGGAGCCTGAAGATGGGAACTAATGAAAGTTTTTATGACTACTGGGGAAAATTCCAGGCAATGCTGGCGAAATGCCCACAGCACCAGATTACTGAACATGATTTGATTCAATATTTTGTCGGAGGATTGAGACCACATGAGAGAACGATCGTGAATGCCTCATGTGGAGGATCTATTTTGAACAAACAGCATGTTGAAGCATTCAGAATTCTCACAGAAATAGCTGAAGACAACCGAGACTTTGGTGGAGAGGGCATTCGGGTTGTAAGCAAATCAGAAAGGGCACCAGACCAGGACAGTAGGATTAATAGATTGTGCGACAAGATCGAAAAAATCTTGTCCGGTGTAAGCATGACGAAGAAGCCCAGACCTTGTGGAGTATGCAAATCCATATCTTATTTCACTGATAAATGCCCTACTCTACAAGACGAGATGGAAGAATTAAACGTTGTAGGTGGGCAGAATGGGCATTCTAGAAGATATGATCCCCATTCCCAGACTTATAATCCAGGCTGGAGAGACCATGAAAATTTCAGATGGAGGAGGCCAGAGGATGGGCATCATGCACGCCCATTATCGCCACCAGAGGAGAAAAGGAAGCAAAGGCTGGAAGATCTTGTGTTTACCATGGCTGAGGAGAATGAAAAGTTTAAGCAAGAGACTCAAGCTGGTCTTTCGCATATGAGCAAACAAATCAATCAGTTAGCTCAAGCCATGCACAAGATGGAGGAGAAAAATGGGAAGCTGCCTTCCCAGGTTGAGAATCCGAGAGAGCAGGTGAATGCAGTGGCTCTTAGGAGTGGAAAAGAACTTCCGGAGATGGTCAGACTAGTAGAAGAGGAGAACAATATGCCCTTGGAGGAAGAAGTGGAAAAAATTACCATAGAGGACGAGGCACAAGAAGCTGAACATAAGGATACTGTGCACATGCCAGAAGTTAAGCAACCTGCTAAAGTGCCCATTCCAGTAAAACGGAAGCCTCCCTTTCCAGGGAGATTGGCACAAAATAGGAAAGAAGAAGAAACCAGGGAGATGTTAAAAGTATTCAGCAAAGTGGAAATCAATATTCCACTAATTGAGGTAATCAAATAAGTGTCGCGGTATGCCCGGTTTCTGAAGGAGCTTTGTACCAGAAAGGTGTGATTCAATGACGATGCAAGGTTCCTAGTTGGGGAGAATGTATCGGCTGTGATATAGAAAAAATTACCCAAGAAATGTGATGATCCAGGGATGTTCATGACCCCTTGTATCATAGGGAACAAGAAAATGGAGAAGGTCATACTGGATTTGGGGGCATCAATCAACGTAATGCCCCTGTCGGTGTTCAAAGAATTAAAGATTGGACCTCTGAAGGAAACCCGTGTGGTCATTCAGCTTGCTGACAGGTCTAATGTGTATCCAGAAGGCCTCATTGAAGATGTATTGGTCAAGGTGGACGAGCTTATTTTCCCAGCAGATTTTTATGTGCTTGATATGGGCACAGCGACTTCAAATTCTTCAATGTTATTGCTGGGAAGGCCTTTCATGAAGATAGCTTGGACTAAGATTGATGTGGACAAGGGCACACTAACATGTGAGTTTGATGGGAAAACAGTGTCGTTCAACATCTTTGAAGCATTAAAGCATCCCCCAGATACAGAGAATTGCAGTTCTGTGAATACCTTCTGTCATCCAAGTCGATCTACCCTATCCATGGTGAGCAATAGAGATCCATTGGAATGGGCATTGTGGGATGGACTAACTGACCAAGATGCTCTGGATGAAAACAATGACATCGAGGAAGGAATTATGATGATGTATTCATTGGAAGAAATGTTATACGGCTGTATAGATTATGGTGTGCCCATTCAGAGAAATGATGATAAGTTGATGTCTTCTATTATCAAAGCGCCCACGCTGAAATTGAAGGCATTACCAAGGCATTTGAAGTATGCCTATTTGGGGGATAATGAGACTCTCCCTATAATCATAAGTGCGGAACTGAATCAAGCTGATGAGGACCGCCTTTTGAGATTGTTGAGACTGTACAATGAGGCACTTGGATGGACTTTGATAGATATAAAGGGCATTAGCCCAGCGGTTTGCATGCACAAGATTCTATTGGAAGATGATGCAAAGCCCGTTCAAGATCCACAAAGAAAGCTCAATCTAGTGATGAAGGATGTGGTGCTAAAGGAGATTATAAAGCTATTGGACCAGGGCATTATATATCCTATTTCAGATAGCAAGTGGGTCAGTCCAATCCATGTTGTGCCTAAGAAGTCGGGCATTCAAGTTGTGAAAAATGAGAAGGGAGAGCTTGTGCCCACATGACTGCAAACTGGCTGGAGAGTTTACATCGACTACCGGAAGCTGAACACGGTCACGCAGAAGGATCATTTCCCACTTCCGTTCATTAACCAGATGCTAGAGCGACTCGCAGAAAATAATTTCTTTTGTTTCTTGGATGGATACTCAGGATACATGCAGATTGTAGTGAGTCAAGAGGACCAGGAGAAAAAAACATTCACGTGCTCATTCGGCACATCTGCCTATCGCAGAATGCCCTTTGGCCTCTGCAATGCTCCTGGCACATTTCAGCGATGTATGATGAGCATATTCTCTTATTTGCTCGAGAACTGCATTGAAGTGTTCATGGATGATTTCACGGTGTACGGAAGCTATTTTGATCGATGTTTAGATAATCTGGAGAAGGTGTTGCAGTGTTATGTGGACAAATGCCTAGTCCTGAACTACGAGAAATGTCATTTCATGGTCAGAGAGAGCATTGTACTGGGCCATGTGATTTCTAAGAGGACATTGAGATCGATAAAGTCAAAGTGGATATAATAGAAAAATTGTCATGTCCCACTTCAGTGAAGCAAGTGAGAGGATTCTTGGGGCACACTAGATTTTACAGGAGGTTTATTAAAGATTTTGCAAAAATTACCCAGCCTATTACTCATTTATTGCAACAAGATGTTTCTTTTGAATTCGATGAAGAGTATAAGAAGGCATTCAATTTTCTGAAAAATGAACTGGTCACAGCACCAGTCATTTAACCACCAGATTGGGGAATGCCCTTTGAGATTATGTGTGATGCCAGTGGATACGCGGTGGGCGTTGTACTGGGTCAGAAAAGAGGAAAAGAAAGCCATGTAATTTACTATGCCTCAAAAACTCTGAATGGGGCACAGTGTAATTATACCACTACGGAAAAAGAGCTATTAGCAGTAGTGTTTGCATTTGAGAAGTTTCGGTCTTATCTCTTGGGAGCAAAGAGCATTGTTTACACATATCACGGTGCCCTAAGGCACTTGATGGCCAAGAAAGAGATGAAGCTAAGACTAATTAGATGGATCCTGCTCTTGCAGGAGTTGATGTCGAGATAAAGGATAAGAGTGGGGCACAAAACTTGGTAGCCAACCATCTGAGCCGAGTGCTGAATGAAAAAGGCGATGAGATGCCCATTACAGATCATTTTCCTGATGAGCATTTGTACTCAACACGGGGCACACTGGAGCCCTGGTATGCAGATATAGTAAATTTTTTAGAATCTAGAGAGCTGTCAATTGGGTACTCATGGTACCAAAAGAATAAATTGAGGCAAGAGAGTAAGTTCTATGCCTGGGATAACCCTATTCTATGGAGGAGGTGTGCAGATCAAATCATAAGAAGATGTGTCCCAGACTAAACCGAACAGCAAGAAGGGTTCTGGATTGTGGTTTTTTCTGGCCCACAATTTTCAAGGATGCCCACGATGTTTGCAAAAGGTGTGATCAGTGCCAGAGAATCAGAAACATCACCAGAATGAATGAAATGCCCATGACACCCATCATGCCGGTAGAAATTTTTTATGTTTGGGGAATAGATTTCATGGGACCCCTTGCAAATTCCAAGGGGAATCATTACATTATCCTGGCAGTTGATTGTGTCCAAATGGGTGGAGGCAAAGGCTACTGCTACCAATAATGCAATGGTAGTAGCCGCATTTCTGAAATCCCACATTTTTACCCGGTTTGGTGTGCCCAGGTCCATCATCAGTGATCAAGGGACCCACTTTTGCAACCAAACAATGGAAAGGCTATTGAAAAAGTATGGAGTAAATCATAGAGTCACAAAAGCCTATCATCCACAAGGAAATGGCCAAGCTGAAGTCTCAAATCGAGAAATTAAAGTCATCCTTGGAAAGGTAGTGAATCCAAGTCGGAAGGACTGGAGTGTTCATTTGGATGATGCCTTATGGGCATACCAAACGGCATTCAAGACTCCAATTGGGATGTCCCCATACCGAATGCTATTTGGGAAGTGTTGTCATCTGTTAGTCGAGCTGGAACACAAAGCACGATGGGCACTTCAGAAGCTGAACATGGATAAGGATACAGCTGGGCATTTCAGAAAATTTCAGATTCAGGAGCCGGAAGAAATGAGAACGGAAGCCTATGATAATGCTGTGCTTTATAAGGAAAAGATGAAGATGCTTCATGATCAAGTGATTAGAAGAAAGAGATTCTTCCCAGGACAGCAAGTGCTTTTGTACCATTCAAGGTTCAAATTGATGGGAGGAAGTCTGAGGGCAGTTGAACACTTTAGTCCATTTAAAGTCTATACGAATGCCCCAATGGGGCAGTTGAACTCAAAAATCCCAAAACTGGAGGGCAATTCAAAGTAAATGGCCATCGTCTCAAACCATACCTAGGGCATTCTGATCGGGATGCTAGAGTGGTCTGGCTTGAGGAGCCCATCTACACCTGAGCAGAGATTTTGTCGTGCCCACGATAATAAATGAGGCGCTACTGGGAGGCAGCCCAGGTTTTTAATGGTTTTATTTTGTTTTTATTTTAATTAAATAAAATTTCCAGTTAATTAAACTAAGATCAGGGGCAATTTTACGCTTGTTTTTGGATAAGTATGTGATCTACAGGTTAGGATAAGGAGAGAGAAACCAAGGATAAAGATAAATCCTGGAAAAATAGGGATTCTGAGGTGGGGCATTTTGAAGAGATAAAGTTTGTTCCGATTTTTCAGGGGATAAGGCTTATCCGTTGATGTGGGCACGTTGATTCGAATAAATCCTTTGGAATTCAAAGAGTCACGGTCACATCAGGAACAGTAACACACATAAATAAAAAGCCAACCCCACAAAATCTTAACTTTCACTTTCATTCTTTTTGGAAAAAAATCGAAGCTTCTTTCTTCTCCCTCTCAAAACCCTACAGCATCTCTCTGCAATTCTCAAGCCTCAACAATGGTGAACACACGCGGTAAGAAGATGGTGCCAAAAGCTGAAGCCAAGGGTAAGCTAGAGTTCAACACTCCAGTCACTTCTGCAGAGCCCACCCCAGCGAAGGTGGTAAAGAAAAAAGCTGTAATGCCTAAGGAGAGAGTTGCACCTGCCATGGCTACCTTGAGCAAACCGACAAAAGAGACTCCGCCGGAGAAAGAGTCTGTAGCTGAAGCAAGCTCTGCTACACCATTGCAAGAAGAACATGTTGAAGATGACACCACTGTAGGTGGAACACAAGAAGAAGAGGAAGTAGCCACGGAGCCCACGCAAGAGCCTGCAAAAATAGCTTCTAAAAAGTCAAAAAAACCGGTTAGGGTTCCAATGCCTCCACCGTCTGAAGAGGTTGCTGAAGAAGAGGGTGACGATGAAGGCCTGGATGACTATGTGAATGAGTTGGATGAAGAGGAAGCACAGCCCGCGGAGGAGAAAATCCAAGAAAAAGGGCCTGTCGAGATCAAGAAACGAGCACTGGAAAAGGCAAAAGGAAAAAAGAAGGTCTGAGAGTCCATTCTGGAATAACCAACTGAGCAGCCAGCCAAGTCCCAACAAGATGAAACCGAAGAGGAGGTTTCAGAACGCCCAGAGCAGCAGCAGCAGCAGCAGCAGCAATAAAGTGAGCCATCCCAGGCTCAGACACTTGAGGATGAACCCTCAGAGGACTCACCACCCAAGCAGAGGGTGGGGAAAGTGGTGGCCATGAACGGAGGGGCCAAGCTAGCTGGAGAGCCCTCTTCGAATAAGAGAAAAGCTACAGAGGGCACACTACACCCTGAGCCTAAAAAGGGCAGAAGGGTAGGGAGCCCCACTCCGAGTAAGCCAGGGAGTGGCCCACCACCAGTCCGAGGCATTATAAATTCAAAGGAGGTCCATGCTGTGTCGCTTGCAGCTCTTGGGATAGATCAGGAGGTAAGGGATTTCTTTGCTGCAATTGGTTGGGAGTTTTTCTTGGATATGGAATGCGTTATTTTTCCTGTACTGTCTCGTAATTTTGTTAATAGTCTGAAGATAAAAGCTATGAATAAGTCTGCTACGTCTACTAGGGTTATGAATTTTAAAATTCTGGGTAAAAGTTTCTCTATGTCTGCTGATGATTTGAATATGATGTTGGGCATTGTATCATACTTGGGCCTCCAGGATGAGGAGTATGAAGATGTCGTGACTGTTGTGCCCGACTCTACTGAGGGAGTTGAGGCAAAATGGGCTGAAGTTGGGGATGGCTCCCTTTATCAAAGTGGAGCCACAAAAGGCTATTGTCTGAACAATGAAGCCTTGAGATTCTGTCATATGGTGCTTGCTTACAGTTTCTTTGGTAGAAAGGATAGCTCTAATTCCATAACTAATCAGGGGCTTTTTATTCTCTGGTGTATGGTGAAGAAAATTAAAATCAATTTTGGCTCTGTGGCCAGTGCACATTTCAGGGAAATCAAAACACACCCTAAGCATAGAATCTCGTGTGCCCAGCTTATCACCCAAATTGCTGTTAGGTCTAGGTTGTTGGATTTAAGCACCACTGATCTAGTCTCTTTGCCCATGGAATTTTTTGATATTGCTTGTTTGAAAAGAATGCAAGATATGGTTGATGACTAGGATGGCAAGTCTGTTTTCTTTGTGCTGAGGGCAGACCCCTCGAGCCTTTTGATGATTGCAGGTACATCTAGGAAGCCACCAGTATGGAGGGCACAGCAAGGAGAACATCCGGTCACGGTGATTCTGAAGAAGTTGGAAGCGTTGGAGAATGCCCAATCCCAGACAGAGGAGAAACTAGACCGTATCGAGACAGCCCTGAAAGCCTATTTCAAACACGTTGGGTTCTTATACCCAACACCCTCATCCGATCGATTCCTGGTTCTTTCTTTCCTTAGATTAGGTTCTTGTTATTTTTGTTCTTTGTTGTAGTTTGTGTGTCATCCCTGTTCACCCACTTTACCTAGTGTAAAGTGTGTGGATAGGGGCATTCCAGTTTATGTTTCAGTGTTTCTGTTGAGTCTATTTTAACACTTTGCTTAGTGTAAAGTGTGTAGGTGGCTAGTTGAGTCAAGCATGCTTTCTGTGAAGTCTATGTGGCCATTGCATTTGATATGTTCAAACATTAAACTGCTTTATATCAAAAATCAGCATGAACGCATAAGATAGGGATGACGAACGACTTTAGCATGCCCTGTGAGAATTGAGCCTAAATGTTGTATGCCCATTTCACAACTTTCTTTACTTCATGTGTGAACGATTATATGCTTAGAAATTCTAGAACTTGCTACTGTTCTATGTTTAAGCTTGGAAATTGTTGATGCATAAGTAGATGAGCCACTAAAAAAGAAAGTTCTGCCCACCAATGACATAGCCTTTACAGCCTTTTTTGAGCCTATGAAATGCCCTGGCAAATTTCTTGTTTGGGATGGTAAAATATATAGCCAGGGCATTACAAAAACCTTGAAAAGGAAAAAAGAGGGGCTAAGGCAGAATTGTTGGGGGGATATTTGTGAAAAGGCCAGAAAAGATAGGGGAATAAATAAAAAATAATAATAATAAAAAAGAAGAAAAAATGATGATGAAAGAAAAAGAAAAAAAAAAGAGAAATAAATTCCCCTAGCCTTAAGTGTTCAGAGTGCCTAAGAGTAAAGAAATAAATTATTGTCTGAACAGGTCACAGCGGGGTAGTGAGTTAGAAAAAAATAGGGGGGGTCTGTACAGAAATAAAACCCCACCTACATTGTATGCCCACTGTAGCCTAAAAAGCCCTATTGATACTTATGCATCTATGGTTTCTGGAGATTGATAATAGACTTTAGCAAGCCTATGGGACGACTAAGTACATAATTGCATTGATTTGAGTGTATACACTGAGCCTAAACACTGAGTGAAGAGAGTTGTGAGGATTACCACGCTAAACTCATTTTTGACCTATTTTTGGTATGCTGATCCTTTGCAGTTTTGTTGGAATATTGATTGTGATGTGCCAACCCTGATTAACAGTTTACATACTTTGTTTTGAGTCTGTTCTTTTTGCCTTTGTTTTCTTTTGTTTTTCTGGACGGATTGCATCCCATGCTTGAGGACAATCATGTCTAAAGTATGTGGGTGTGATAAGTCCATTTATTTTGTATTTTTATGGGCATTTTGTTCGTTATAAATGTCCTTTTTAGTGTGTTTTGAGTCAAAAAGAACTAGGATGAGGTCATGGGGCATTACGGAGGTCAAGTCTAGCGAAAAGGGTATTTTATGCTCGGTTATCCAAGCAAAATCCAAGCTAAAGATTCAGTCAAAGGCACAGGGGACTTCTTTCAGCACTCATCCTATATTCAGGTGGCGGAATGGACATATCAGAGATGGATGAGGCTAACTGTAAGATGTCATGCCCACTTTGCTCGTGCAGACTTGACAACAATGGGGCTGGGCTAGGTCGATTGCGAGAAACCCAGGATCAGTTTGAAGAGAGAGAAGAGAAGGATAGCTACATTATCCGAAGAAGAGTTGGAGGTGGACTGGACTCTTGGAGGCGTTGCAAAGAAGAGATAAGTCCAATCCCTAAAAAATAGGGATTTGGTCAACTTATGCTTAAGCCTTTGGGAATTAGGATTATGTTTCAAACTCAACGTTTATGTTGAGTATTTTTGCGTATTGAATTCAGTAAGTTTTTTTTACAATTATATCATTCATTTCTGCAATTTTAATTATGTCTAGCATGCTTGGCTAGACTTTCAATTCTGGTGTTTGAATAATGAAAATGGTTTGAATATAAATCTGGACTCGTGAGGCCAAAATGGGCATAGTAATGCATGATAGGTTTCTGTTGATTCTTGTGCCTTGTTCCACGTGAGTGTGTGTCTGAAATGCCCAATGTGGCTGATCACTCATTAGGTAAATAGGGCAAACTACTATTAATTGAATTGGCGAATCGTGACTGTGTGTTGGTTCATATAGTAATAAGGGAATCAATAGGTTGTTGTGGGCACACGAGGAATCGGTAAACACAACAGATCTAGGTTCGTCTAGGCACACTGTTGTTTGTTCACTTACATCTCTTTGGGGAACCGGGGGTGGGTGACTGATTAGGGATTTAATTGACAAGGAATCGCTTTTAAGTCTACAGTGAAAGGATGAATGAGGAGACGCAGAGAGGAATCCGGTCTCCATAACTAGGTGATTTATCATGTATGAAAATCAGTGTGCCCATGATCGAGTTGGTATATATTGGAACCAAATTCAAGTTCAAACGCCAGAACATTTGTTATTTGATATTTCCTTTACTTTCTTTAGCAGATTTAATTTCCAGTAGTAACAACAAACCAAACCCCTTTTTACGATTGGTTACTCGAAAGTGGAATCACGATAGCTCTATGTGGGATCGACCCATACTCATTAGCTGGCTACGCTTGTTGTGGGCACAGGAGTTATAAACTATTTTTTGAGCGCAAAACGACCGCGCATTAAAGAAGCAAAAGATATAAGAAGTATGAGACTAGATGAGCTGATGGGTTCTCTCAGGACCTTTGAGATGAATCTTGAAGAAGACGCCTGAAAAGGTTCATAACGATGTTCTTGATGAAGAGTTGTTGAATTCTATGGTTCTGATCACCAAGAATTTCAGAAAGATGTTGAAAAGGTCTGAAAATCAATCTTCCTCCATGTTCAATGACAGGAAGTAATTTTTCTGTAAGTCTTCCAACAGGAATAACTCTAATCAAGATGAAGATCAAAACAAATGCATAAGGTGTAGAGAATGTGAAGGCTTTGGACACATTCAGATGGAATGTGCCAACACTCTGAAGAAGAAAAAAAAGAGTTACAATGCCTTAATGAGTGAAGAAGAAACAAGTTCTGGTGGATTAGATTCAGAAGATGATCTTATAGCCTTCACAGCCATAGAGAAAGAAGAATCACATTCTAATCTATTTGTTATCAAACATGAATCAGATGATGCAGAAATCAATGACATCGATCTTGAAAACACATATCAAGAGATCAGATGTTCAACAAATAGTTGGAAGTTGTAGAAATCAACAAAAATCTTGCTCTGAAAAACCAGAAGATCAGCCAAGAAAAGATTCAACTGACGGACAATGTAGCTGCTCTGCAAAAGATCATATGTGATCAGAATAAGGAGATTGAGCAAGTCAATGAAGACTTAAAGATGTTTATGATAAGCATCAGAATGCTCGACAATGGTAATAAGAATCTGGACGAGATTCTTAATTCAAAACAAGCTAGAAAGGTTCATCATGGTCTTGGATACTTTGAACTAAGTTATGGAATAATAGAGTTTGTCAAAGTAAAGGTGGAACGGTTAGTCTTATATACGGGAAAACTTGTCTTTATATACATTCTACAATGTTTTATTTGACGATATAGATTGAATATTTATTGCAGTCACAATGTGCATTTATTTATAGTTATATTTATCTCTCAATTCCATATACTTGCATTGTAGATGATATAGTGTGGGTATACACACAGTAAAGATTATTCATCAGATTTCTTGCAATATATTAAAAGGCTCACGAGTTAGATGGTCCTGAATCCACCATCGGTACACCATAAAATAATCTGATAGTTAGTTTATCTTGACTAGCTGATTATTCTAGTATACTGAATTGTGTATTGAGGTCGATCACAATAGGATTCTATTCTCTATTTTGACCTTAAGTGAGAGAATAAAGATCCACAAAGTTCGAGTTCTTAACCCATATATATTAGCGGGCATACATATGTTATGGTATGCTTTGATCTATCAATGAATGAGATTCTTGATGGGATCAATAACCTCGATATTTTGGGGAGTGACATTTATATTTATGATGGGTCATGTAATATTTATGGTCACTATGTCCTAGTGCACCAGGTTGATGATGTCCTCTTGAGGATGCATAAAATCCATGTGAAACTCTGCAGGTGGAATTTATTCCGTACATGATAAAGCTTGTGCGGTACTACTCAAGCAACAAGATATTAATTAATTATAGTTGTCATAAGTTTACATAATTAATTAATGGACATTATATCTTAAATATGGGGAATGGCTGGACTAAAGTAGAAAGCATATTCGCAAATATGTTTTTAGGCAAAACAATAAAGTGATGAGGTTTTGATGAAATGTCAAAATGCTCTAGATGAAATGTCAAAACACTCAAGGCCAAACTGAGTTCAAGTCTACCATGGAACTGAAGCAAAGATGATGAGAGATCAAGAAGACTCAAGCCGAACCGAACGTCAAGTTCATCCTGAAAGTTAAACTGATGTCAAGATTTATATCAATCTGATGAAACTAAGCTCAGGCTGGATCTTAATTTAAGAAGAGACATCAACTAACTTCAGTTTGAAGTTCAAACTGAAGAAATCATGCAAATTGAAGATGAAATCGGAGAAGCAATCAAAGGAGCATGCAAACTGAAGACAAAACCGGAGAAGCAATCAAAGGAGTTTGCAAACTGAAGAATGAAGATGGACAAACTGAAATGTCCCAAACTGAAGACCGAATCGGCACACAAACTGAATAACACAAAGGAGCCATTTGAAAAGTGAAACTGACAAACGGTTTCAAATTTAGAACAGTCTTCTACTTCAGTTGAATTTAAGATTGCTGGTTACGAGAACAAATCAAACTGATGCAATTTCAAGAGTCAACCAAGACGTCAATCGCCAAGAGGTTCCAAATTCAGAATGGCTCTCTGCATCAACAAAATTGTTGGACTTTAATCCAAGTCTAAGAAATGACTAACGGTCATTTTACACTCCTTTATATAAGATGAGTGAAACGGAATTTGAGAGAGAGAGAGAGAGAGACTTTTGCCAATATTCTAAGAACACTATCAAACTCTTCTCTTTTAAAGCGAGAAAGAATATCTTCTACGCAAAACCTCAAATTACTACAAACTGATTAGGCCTTATCAGTTTGAACGTCAGCAAGAAGATCAAAGCTCTGTGTTAGCTTGTTAAAGAGTTTTCCGGAGCTGTCTTTCCAAGTTTTTCTCATGAAACAACATGAGATATAAGCCATGATAGTTGGTTTTAATTATTATACTTATTGTGTTGTTTAGCATGCAATAGACGTTTATCATTTTATGTGATGTTTGCATGTTTTTCTTCATTTTTTATTTCTATTTCTTGGAATTATTTTAATTTATTCATGTTATTTAGGATTCATCCTACCCAATTATGATGTATTATAAATATTTATTATTTAATTTTCAAATAATTAATTAATTTTTTTCAAAATATACCAGAAAGGTAACAATAATGACCAAAAGTATTTTGACCCAATTCTAATGGGATTAAAAGTGAAATTAATTCATAAACTGAGACACCATTTTTTGATCCCAAATTTTAGGTACATAGACTTTAACAAGCCTCACATCTTGATGTATTTACAATGAGACTTCTTTTTTCTGGAAAATTCTACCTACCGATTGAGTACTACTCCCACCATTAATACACAATTTAAAAATTAATAAAATTATATTAGATAGAATATATATTTATATATATATAGGGGTTGGATCAAAAATACACATTTTCCTAGTATAAGAACTAGAAACCCATCTTATACCGTCCATCTAGATGATCTAATGGTTGAGATTAAATGCCAAAGTCAAGGCAAAAAAGAAGGAGGTGGGGGTATAGTTGTCCAATCTCAATAAAAAAGTTGATGTCATCACTTTTTTTAAAAAAAAAAATCTTAAAAACTTTGAACGGTCATAACTCACTTGTTTCAAATCGGATCAACGTAAATAATATACCAAATTAAAGATCTTTTCATGCTCTTTAATTCAAGATCAGTCATGGATATGTTTGTTCAAATAAATATAGACGAAAAATACAAAATATAAATTTTTACTCGTGTCCAGCGCGAAAATGCTTTCGTTAGCGTTTAAATAATGGTTCGTCAACATTATGATAAGTTGATTACGTATGCTGACGAAGCATTTGTTATATGCTAACATATTGCATTTATTGTGCTAATGAATGATTATCATAATGTTAACATAGTACACATACTTATATTATTATTATTATTATTATTATTATTATTATTATTATTATTATTTATTACATTTCAATTAGGACTTATAATTATTTTTTATGATTTAGTTTTTATGTTTTAGTTAGTAATTAATTATTATATATTGTTTATTTCATCAAATTAGAATATATTAGTTAGGGTTTTCTTCATCCATTTATTATTTATACCTTATGCTAATGATGAATTGTCATATGCTAATATAGTTTATTCGCAGTGCTGATAAAATAATATCATTATGCTAATGTTGTATATTTATATTGCTATTATGGTTTATTCCATCCAATTAGAATTTATAATTAATTTTTAGAATTTAATTCTATTTTTTAGATCATTAGAGTTTATTACATCTGAATTATGGTTTATTTCATCCCATTAGAATTTATAAGTACACTTTAGAATTTAATTTTTCGTTAATAATATGACGAAAAATTTCATTAGCATAACGATAACGCTTCGTTAGCATGATGATAATACTTCGTTAGCATGATATTATGTTATCAAATATCCTCCGCGATTTTTATAAGAATTACCAAATTACGTTAATACCCCCGCGCGAATTTTTTTTCAAATATTACAGAATTGCCACCACCCCTTATAAGTAAATCTAGGTCATAGATCTTTATTGATTGTATGGTATAAGATGGGCTTCTAGTTCTTACACTAGGATTGGTTTGCATTGTAACCCTCCCCTATATATATATATATATATATATATATATATATATATATAGGGAGAGGATCAAATGAGAACCTCCCCCTGGGTAGGAACTAGGAACCAATCCTAGCCCTTGTTTAAGTAAATCTAGATGGCCCAGATTAAAACATATTTAAGTGATGGGGCGGTGGCATTGTTGTAATCTTAGGCAACTTTCTGGACGGGGGGGGTAATATAGTAATTTAATAATTCTTACCTTTTGTTCTGTTTTTGTTTCCATCTTAATCCTTCCGCTTTTTTTGGAGTCAAAATTGTTTCCTTAAATTCTTAATTTCAGTCGAAATTTTTTCCTTAAATCCTTAAATCTCAGTTCGATCTTGTTCGTTCGTAATTTGCAACGAAGATAAAAAACTGTATCACGGTTTTTTATTTGTGAAGATCGTTTTTTTCTGTAATTGTTGAAAATCAATTTGTCGTAAAATTTCTACATCTCTAATTCTATGGCGACTCCAGGTATGTTTTTAATTTTGCATTATTTGATTCAGTTTTAATGGTGATTAATTTTGAATTCATTGTATCGTATTGATTCTACAATTCGTTCTATTGGAGTTTATTTATGTTTTTATTTTTTATTGATTTGATCTGTTTTTGTTCAGTTTTGTGTTGTATCATTCATTTTTTAATTGTTAGGAATGCTAGGGTTTAGTTTGAGAATATACAGATGCATCAATTTGATCTGTTTATTGAATACGTAATATAAGACATTTTAGCATGTTGATGTGTTTGTTTTAGCATTTCGTAACATGTGTTTTAGCATTATAAGATGTTTGTTTTATATCGCACTCTCTCAAACATTTACAAAATATGTTGTGACTTGGCTATATAATTTTACACACACCATGCAAACATTAGATTATTTTGTTGCTAAAATGTACGTTGAACGATGCTAGAATGTTACATAGCTAATGCTAAAATTCGTGTGTCTGAATATCTCTTGATGTGATTGTATTATTATTTTACCTTGTTCAGTTTATAATTTTTTTTATTTTAATGTTTCAGAGTCTTCTGTTTCAAGTGAGCATAGTAATATGACTGTAGAGATATCTCCTGGCATGACAGAATATTTTATACCACATTGTGAATTGAAGCCAACTGTTGAACAAAGTTTTAAAACTTTGGATGAGGGTGTGAAATTTTATAGGATCTATGCACAATCATCTGGTTTTGACATTCGTCTTGGATCAGAGAAGAAATCTAAAGATGGTACAACTATATGGAAATATGTTTACTGTAGTCGAGAGGGTGAGAAGAATGCAATATTTAAGGTTGTTGATTCAAGTGATGCAGTTAAAACAAAGAAGCGTAGAGTCTCTAAAAGATCTAATTGTAGGGCTCGTATTGTGTTCAGGTTTTGTTGTAAGAAAGGATACATTGTTAAATTGTTTGAAGAACGTCATTCTCACCCGTTAGTTTTGGATGATTTCAAAAGATTTATGAAGGTGAACAGAAATTTAGATGATGTGCACAAGAATTTTGTTTTGAATTGTGCTAGAGCAAACATAGGTGCAATGAGATCTTATAGGCTTTTTAAGGAAGGTGTTGGGAGCTATTCTGATGTAGGTTGCACTGGAGTTGATTTCAAGAATTATGCTCGTGACTTGAGAGTATACATTCATGGGGCTGATGCTCAAATGGTATTGGATAAGTTTCATTTAAGGAAACAATCACATGTTGGGTTCTTTTTTTAGTATTGTGTTGTCAAAGAGGACAGACTGACACGCATTTTTTGGACTGATGCTCTGTCAAGGAGAAATTATGCTGCTTTTGGTGATGTTGTTTCGTTCGATTCAACATATAGTTTGAACAGGTATGTCATGTTTTCTAATTTTTACATCTTTGGGTATAGAGTTTTAGCATTATGGATATACCATTTTAGCATTCTGTTCTAATTTTAACATTATATATATAAATTGAGGTATAACATAGTTTTAGCATCTCGGGTATAAAGTTTTAGCATTGTGTATATAGCATTTTAGCATTCTGTTTCATATATGTTACCATTGATCCCAGGATGTATTTTATTTCTTCCAGTAGTACTTAGTGTTTTCTCTTTTGTTTTAATGATAGGTATAACATGATATTTGCTCCTTTTACTGGGAAGGACAACCATGGTAAATGCGTATGTTTTGGTGCTAGTTTGTTGTCAGGTGAAGATAATGAGTCGTATTCTTGGGTATTTGAGAAGTTTCTCAAATGTATGGGGAATTCTCCTGATATGATAATCACTGATCAAGACCCTGCATTGAAGATTGTAGTAGAACAATCTTTTCCTGATTCTAGGCATAGGCTCTGTATGTGGCATATCATGATGAAGGTTCCTGAAAAGGCTCCTCATACGCTGAGGAAAGATGAATCGTTCATGAAGAGATTAAGTGATGCTGTTTGGTCAGATTACAATGAACCTTCAGATTTTGATTTGAAATAGAATAATATCATGGTGGACTATTGTTTGACTACTGATAGTTGGTTCAATTCTATTTTCAGCATTCGAGAATATTGGATTCCTGCCTATTTTAGGGAACTACCAATGAGTGGTCTCTGTAGAACAACTTCAATTTCAGAGAGTTCTAACAGTCTATTCAACCGCTACATCAATTTCAGATCAAATCTAGTTGAATTTTTTATGCATTTTGATAGTGCTATTGATGCACAGAGACATGCATATGATCTGCAAGAGAGTCTTGACAAATCAACCGTTCCAATAACAAAGACTCCATTGGAAATTGAAAAACATGCAGCTAGTATTTACACTTCTGAAATGTTTAACAAGGTGCAAGAAGAAATTGTGGCTTCGTGTTTTAAATGTAATGTTGCAGGAATTAATCACTGTGATTTTGGGCTGCTGTATGATGTTGATGATGGGAGTAAGATTACTCACATGGTGACATACAACAAAGAAGAAGATATTGTTGAATGTAGCTGTAAGAAATTTATTAGGGATGGCATATTGTGTTCTCATGTTTTCCTCTTGTTAAAGCATCTGAAAATAGTTTCAATACCATCTAAATATATTGCTTCCCGTTGGACAAGAACTGCATTAGTTAAGCATATTCATGGTGGTGGTGCTGAGGTATTTGGTAAATCTGTTGTCTCGGATAATAATAGGAGTTTGCTAAATCAGTTGTTTTCAGAGTTTTATTCTTGTTTGGGTTATGTTGAGCGTGACGTGGAGAAGATGAATTAATTTTTAGCTGGCTTGCAGAAGTTGAAAGCATTATTTCAGTGTGGTGATATGGAGGGTTCTACTTCACATAGAAAGACATTCATGTTTGAGCAATTCTACGGTTTACATGCACCTTCTGAAGTTGTTGTTCATCCACCAATTCCAGTTAAAACAAAAGGTAGTGGTAGTCGTTTGATATCTAAGAATGAGGCAAGGAAGAGAAAGGAGAACAAAGCACCCAGAATGTGTAGCAATTGTCATAACTTGTCAGATCACGATGCTAGGAACTGTCCATTTTGATGCTATTATAGTGATTGGGTATAGTTCAATATGAAGTTTTATCATGTTTGTGAATTGTTTTCAGTACATTCATTTTGAACAATATATATGATTTTTAATAAAAGTGTTTATTACATTTCCTTTGCAGTAATTATATTACTATTAAGTTTTATTAATCACACTGACTGTGCAGAATATGTTGTCAGATTCCTTGTGCATATTTTGTTCATGAGAAGATGCTAAAATGAGAAATGCATGGGGTTAAAATTATTCAAATAGGAGGCTAAATTTGGTGTGACATTTTCCAGTAGGGTTCACCGTTCCCAATTAGGATTTATATGATCTCAATTAGTAGTTGTGAGATTCCCATTAGGGTTCACCGTCTCCAAATAGGATATATTGGGTTTCATTCCAATGAAATCATCGTTCATGAGAACATGCTAAAATGCGAAACGTATGAGGCTAAATTTGGTGTGACATTTTCCAGTAGGGTTCACCATTCCCAACTAGGGTTTATATGATCTCAATTACTAGTTGTGAGATTCCCATTAGAATTTGTTTAAGATTACAAATCACTGAGACAGAAGAAATTCTTCAGCACTGATCGGAGCATCTTTACTTAACATCCTGTAGAATAAACTTGTCTCTGCTTTGTTCCTCATAGCTCGGATATTACTGTCTGCACTGAGAATTGCAACACAATATTTGGCTCTCATAAACCTGAGTTGTTTGAGATTGTTTGGCTTTATTCCATATTTCCAATTCTTGAGCCCGTCTCCCTTGTATGTTTCCAAATGTCTCATCGCAAATACCCCACAGTCAATTTTGTTGGTTTCATTCCTCCACGGCATCTTCAGTCTCTCAGCAAAGTTGAAATTCTTCAACAGTTGTACCGTTTTTCTACTGTGTCCATTATTCCTCAGGAATTGTACTAGAAATTTGACCTGTATATTTTTGATTGTTAGTGGTGTTCTGATGAATATTTAACATTTGTATTTGTTTAGTTGTTCATACCATGACGTCGGGGATGTCGCCATACTTGAATCTTTCTTCACTATCTAGCACTGAAGAGTGTCGAGTATGTCGACTTTGTTTTTGCGAAGACAGATGGAAACAATATAGTAATGGTTTGACTTGTATATGGGAAAGAGGAACTGCACATGAATAGTAAGATAATGTGAGTTTTGTTCTTCTATAATTAAAAATCTTATGTATATATTTGTTTTACCATTTCAATTTCTGCGATGTTGAACGTTTTCATCCTCTGAATCTCTCCAAGCAGTGTCTCACAAAATTTGGACATTCTTTTCTCCTCATCCCATGCTGCAACAGGCTCTGAAATTGTTTTCCACTGTACAATATACAAAAAAAGCCTCAGTATAACAATTTTAGCACCGTGGAATGCACATATTAGCATATAGATATACACATTTTAGCATCGGACTGAAGATCTCCAAATCACTTACAGTTGTGTCCGTTGAACTGAAGAATCTTCTCGGGGAGTTTGGAGCTCTCAATTTTTCTTTATGATTCAGGATGGTGCTCCACACATCGATAACGGCATAGCTAATGTATGTGCCAGGAGCTAATGTCTTCAATTCATTCCTTCCAATGAAGACATCATCATCCGAATAAAGAAAATCATTTCTGCAAAAATCAGTTCTTTGTGAGATGTTTTCAAAATAATTTTATTTTATAATATGAAAAAATATTGAAAGACCATATATGAAAATTACTCATTTGCTTCCTCATTCATCATCAACCACATGTACAATTTCTTCTCAATCTTGGTCAACTTTTCATTTATTGTTATTTCTCTCTCTTGGTAAGGAGATACCATCTTGTCAGTTTTTTTCAAAGATGATTTAGTCCTTGTGACCATCCTTGTGTATCCCTACACGATTATACGAAATCATAGTTGTTACGCCAAGATTGGTCATCATGATAAAATTTTATGAAGTATAATAATATGTAAATTATTTAATATTTATTTACCTCAGCCTCATAATCCTTCTCAACAATTTTTTTTCTTATCCTTTCTCACAGCGCGACGACGCTGAAAATTTTATATAATATGTTATCAATGTTTTGCTTGGAAAGGTAGTGCATTCTAAAGTAAATTTGGACAAATTTGTAAAATGATTTATACAGAATGCTAAAATGTAACTTACAGATTCTTCTTCAGCAGTAGAATTTTGTTCCTCTTCGTGTGGAGTGTCATCAGTTTGCTCCACAGCTTGATCTTCTTTGTCTGTGTTTTTATGAACACCCTGGAAGTTTTGATTATTGTGTGATTATTAGTTTTTCAGGTAATGCTAAATTGAATTACAGACTGATGCTAAAATATGTATTTGACAATGCTAAAATGATTTATAAAGCATGCTAAAATGTAACTTACAGATTCTTCTTCAGCATTACAAACTTGCTCGTCTTCATGTGGAGTGTCAACAATTTGCTCCACAGCTTGACTTTGTTTCTATGTGTTTTTATCAACAGCCTGCAAGTTTGGATTATTGTGTTATTGTTAGTTTTTTAGGTAATGCTACATTCAATTACAGATTGATGCTAAAATATGTGATTGATCATGCTAAAATGAGTTACATGTCATGCTAAAATACTTACATCATGCTCTTTCTCATGTTCATGTTCTTCTTCTTGAGTGACAGCATTTCCAGCCTTCTCAATATTTGTCTCAGCAACATGTAAGTTTGGAGTATGCTTCTGATATTAAGATCACAATAATCTGAGCAAAATATTCAATGCAAAATCAATGGCAGAATATTACTTACATCATCTTTCTTTTCCCCTTCACCTTCTTCCTCAGGTATCTTCTCAGTCTGTTCTCCTTCATCTCCTTCCTCAGCAGTACCTTTCTCTGTATGCTCTTCATCACTCATAGTTGGTCCAAAATGAATAGGAGAAACATATTCATCTTCATCTTGAGTGTGAAGAGGTACCAATGGCTCATTCTTTCCAGCAATTCTTTCTTCGTTTTCATCCGTCATCATCATTTCATTCTCCTGAGCAACTTTGAGGACTGCGTCCCATCTCTCATAGTTATCATCAAGGCTCAGAGTAGGGAAACCATCTAACTTCCTCTTGACATCATCTCTTCTCAATGCAGCTTTCTCTAACTCCTCAATCGCAACAATGTGCTCTGGATAGGCCCAGAAATCATCATCAATTTCTGGTGTTGTGTTTACATTTTGCTCAGATGATTCTGCCTTTGTCACCAGAAGTACTGCTTGAACCATCCTCTTGAATTCTTTTTTTCTCAGCATCTCATGCGGAGCATCATTGACAATAGTAATTATTTTTTCGATAGCTGCAACAGCTATCTTTGCATTCTTCATTATCCATTTCTGAATTTGCTCAATAGGTTGTTGGGAGCAGCTCAGACTGGGATCAGAATGGTGAGTCACATCCTCTTCCTCTTCCTCATTTTCCTCATCTTCCTCTCCTTCATCTTCCTCTTCTTCAACTTCGTCTCCTTCATCTTCATCTGTCTCATCCTCCTCACCATAATAAGGTTCAGAAACTGACCCTAACCCAAATCCACATGCGCTCTCTTCAAGTTCTTCTCTGTCAACTAACAAAGTATATGTCCATTGTTGTATAAGCGGCACAGATCTGGGTACATACCTGGTGTACAGGACTACCCTATCGACATACACAAGTTGTTGCATTGTTCAATTATTTTACTAATTAGTATTGATAATAATAAAAAATAGTGTAAAATTTATACAAATATTTGCTAAAATGAAATATAGATATGGAGTCTTACAGTCAAGAACAAGATAGGGCCTGTGAAGTCTTTTTCCTTATTTCTGTGCCAGGTACTTGCATGCTCAACCAAGGCTCTAAGTGTGAATTCACACCAGTTGAATTTCGACACATTCTCAATATCATCTAACATATGCATGATCTTCGGAGCTAAATAACCGTTGCCTCCATTTTCTATAAGGCAACTTGTCAGCAAGACCATGAAATGTATCTTGAACCACCTTCCACCTTCAACGTCCTCGATCATCTTTGTAACAATGTCAGACGATAGGATTTTGTACTTTTTTTTCTTCACGTCCTCTCTCCAGCTATCCATCAGCTTACATGGATGATTCATTTTCCTTCTTTCGACAAGTGTTTCACCTTGTGGAAACCCAAACGCGATTGCAACATCATGCTCAGTAATTGGAACACTACCTCCATTATATGGAAGTTCAATCTGGCAGCGCCTTGGATTGAAATTATCTAGAATCCAGAAGCTCAACTTTTGAGGCATATTCATCACATTCAAGTGTAGGATATCTCCAAATCCCATACTAATGACAGTTTCCTTCTGTGCATCATTCATTCTCCTAATTGCTTTTGTCAGAGGTGCTGGGAGTGCTCTGCTCTTCAATGTTGGCCAAACTTCTGGCTTCTTTGTATTCTTCTCCATGACCATCTCAACTTTTGATGATGAAGAATGAGCTTTATCTTTTTGAGAATCAAGTTCTTCCTTAAGAATGCGAGCAAGAAATTGAGATTTAATTTGTTTTTGTCTCTCCTTGTCATTCCTTGCTTTCATTCTTCTTTCAGCATTTGTTGCATCAATTTCTCCAGATGAATTTGTTTCTGGGTTTTTACGCTTCAAAGTATCTACATACGTTTACATAACACACAATCACTCAACATTGTCAATATAAAAGACTCACAGAGAGATGCTAAAACTGGAATTTACTCATGCTAAAACAACATTATAGACTATGCTAAAACAATTCTTTTAAATATAACTGTAAAAATATGTTAAATCTGGCTAAAATTTGGTCTACGCTTTCCAATGTTAAACATATCATTTAAAACACCATTAAAGAGTACGCTAGAAAAATGATTTTAAATATACCTTTAAAACTATGTTAAAACTAGGTTTTAGAACATGCTAAAATTGGGGCTTCTCTATGTTATGCTAAACATGGTATCTTGATTATTATGGCATTTAAAAAAATTAACTTTACTGTCTTACTTTTTTCACCATTTAAAAATTCAGCACACGTATGGTATTATATTACGAGACTCATGCTAGAATTATAACAAGTTTATGCTTGCTTTCCTAGTGTTAAAAAAAACCCGCAACAAGTTTAAAATATGTTTAAACCCTAACTTTTTTGTTCAGATCTTTTGAATATGTGTTCTTGTTACAGAAATGAAAAGTGTACCGTTTTCATTGGTAGAGGCTTCAACTTTCTTCTTGTCCGCCATTTTTTCAGATTAGAGGTTACGGTGTTTTTTTTAGATTTTTTCGTTCTGTTTTTTTTTCTGTGAATGATACTTCTATGAAAAGCGGAGTTTCAAAAGAATCAATATATGCGTGTTGCAGGTGCAGGTTTCTGATCAGAGAACTTTTAATTTCAATATGTTAACTGTTTACTAAATTTAATTAAAATTACATTTTTGTCCTTAATAATTTAGGCGGGATAGAATATTTTAACATATTAATTATTTTATTCGATAATTTATAAGTATTTTAACATACTAATTATTTTTTATTTCTTTAGATTAATTTCTCCATCACATACTAATATTTTTAGGAATTTTTATTTTTAATATTAAGCTTCTAATAATCGTGTTTATTACATTATTACACTATTACAGTTCAGGGTCTAACATGCTCAAATGAGAATACTGTAATGCTAAAATTATAGTACTATGATGCTAAAATTAATTTAGAATGTTGAATACGATACTCTGGTTCATATATTTTTATATTCGATGCCAATCTTTTTCACTGATGCTAAATTGAGAGGACTATTATGCTAAACTTAAAGGAATATGCTGTTAAATTTATTTTAGATTGCTCAATATTACATTACATTCTCGGTCTTGATTCGTTATTTCCCAATTCGTTTTTAGAGATGCTAAAATGGAACGACTATAATGCTGAAATGAAAGAACTATGAAGCTGAAATGAAAGGACTATGAAGCAAAAAATTAATTCAGACTGGTCATCTTGTATAATATAGCAATCTAAAATGAAACACCAAAATCCAAACAAAGATTGTGGTAAAACATATTCATACAAAAAACACATAACACAAACTAATTTTTCTTGTTCAGAATAATAGAATCAATGTCAACTGAAGGATTGTAGCGGATTTTTGCCTCAGCTATGATTCGTTCCTTTTCAATGTTACTGTCTGCAGCAAGTATTGCAGCACAGTACTTGGCTCTCATGTATTTCAACTGCTTCAAATTGTTTGGAGTTATGCCACAGTTCCAATTCTGCCACTCATTCCCATTATACATCTCCATATGTCTCATCACATATACCCCACAATTAGATTTGTTTGTATCATCTCTCCATGGCATCTTCAGTCTTTCAGCAGGCTTCATCTGCTTTGACATTTTTGTGGCTCTTCTCTTTTGACCGTTGTTGTAGAGGAAATCAATTAAAAATTCAACCTGCATTGTGTTTCTTAATATTAGTTTTATGTGGTTTGAAATGTACAATGATGTTGCAATTATATGCTTACCAAAGTTTGTGGGATGCTACCATATTTCTCTTCATTCTCATCACCATCCATGGCTGAAGAATTGTCAATTATTTCTGCTTTTTGTTTCTCAACATCAATTGCTATCATGAAGAAATGTTGTGAGTAGTATATTGGCAATAGGTACTGCAAAAGAACATGCTAAAATGTATAAGATAAGATGCTAAAATGAATTAAATAAGATGCTAAAATTGATTAGATAAGATGCTAAAATGTAAGATGTTATGGTTATCCTAGAATTTCTTCATGCTAGAATAAGTATTATTTTACCAGATCTATGTCATCAATGTTCAAGTGTTTGAAGCTCTTCATCTCCATAAGAAGCAGTTCTAAGAACTGTATCATTCTTCTCTTTGCATCAAAGTGTTTTGGTGGGTGTGAAACGGAGAAGCACTGTCAGTCAAAATTTAAAAAGTTATAGTTTATTTTTATAATGTTATAATATGAATGCAGGTTTGTATTTTCACTTACAGTGGGAACTGTTGTGGCAAAGAATTTTCTGCAACATGATGGACCTCTTACTCCTTCATTGTGGTTCAATATTGTACTCCAGACATCGATCACAGATGAGTAAATATAGGATTCTGCACTCAACGTCCCCATGTCCTGCATTGTAATACTCACACGACCATCGGAGTATACAAATTGAGATCTGTAAAATCAGTGTGTTCTTTTTTTAAGTAATTTCACTTATCAGATAGCAAACATAATGAAACAGTATCATAAAGAACTTACAAAATTGATTCATCATTATCCATCAACCAGCAGTATAATTTCTTTTCATTTCTTGTAAGCTTACATGTTGTCCGTTAAATCTGTTGTGTAATGTAATTCATATGATTATCAGATGCCATGTCATGCCTAGGTGTGATTAGAACTGTACTGGAATGGAATACATGTGATGCTAAAATTAAATGTACCTCTTCATTTTCTGTTTCAGTATCTTCACCTTCAGCCATTTCTTCATTTATTTCATCATTCATGTTTTCAGTAGCATACACTACTTCATAGAGTCCTGATACTTTCAAAATCTGATTCCACTTTTCATTATGTTCTTCTTGTGTGAGTCCTATGCTGAAGCTTGGGGCATCATCAGCCATCATTTTCTTAAAAGCGTCTCTCCTCAGTGCAGCTTGCTCCATCTCAATTATTGCATTGATGTGTTATGGACACGTCCAGAACTCATCATCGCTCTGAGAAGATGATTTATGTGTATTCTGTGCTGGTGAGGTTGATGGATCAGCTTTCGTGACCATAAGTGTAGCATCAATCATCCTCTTGAAGAGACTGTCATTCAACATCTCATTGGGAAGATCATTAACTAGATCAAGTATTGCCTGCATTGATGTGGTTATTGTCTTCGAATGTTCAATGATCATTTGAGCTATAGATTGCTTATCTTTCACAGTTGGAGATCGGCATCTTGGAAGTCTCTTAGCGTTGCTCGTCTCAGCATTGCTTGGCTCTTCATATTCTATTGCTGCAATCGCAACATCAGCTCCTTGATACTCCTGTCCAGCATCATCATTGAGCTCCATGAATGCATCCTCTATAAAACCCAAACCAAATCCTCTTGCATCAATTTCCAGAACTTGTATCTCAAACAAGAAGTTCGTGTCCCATTCTCTAATAACTGGCACTGATCTTGGCACATATCGTTTGTACAAAACCACCCTATCAACATATAGAAGCTATTGCATTTGGAAATATTGTTAGAATTCGAATTTCAGTAATATGAAACAATGCAGAAAAAAGAAGTTAAAATCGGTATATAAATATGCTAAAATTATTGTAAATCTATGCTAAAATGATAAGAGTACAATAATTGTGAGGATTTTTACTGTGAGGAATAGTATTGGTCCTCTGAAATCCCTTGCTTTGTTTATTTGCCGCCGTAGCGAAGCTTCCACCAGACATCGGATTACAAACTCACACCAATTTAGTTCTGACACATTGTCAATATCTTGTAAATGGTGCATGATGTTAGGATATATGTATCCATTGCCACCATTTTCAATCAAGCAACATGTCAGAAGCACAATGAATTGTCTCTTGAACCAATCTCCTCCTTCAACATCTTCAAGCATATCCGTCACAACATTTGATGGCACAATCCTATATTTGTGCCTGGCAAATCTTTTCCTCCAAGTTTCAGTCAGCTCACATGTTGTGTTTCTAGTCCTTTTTCTTATCAAGGTTCTGCCCTTCGGCAATCCAAGAACTAATAGCACATCATCTTCATCTAAGTGCACTCGACCTCCATTGTCAGCAAGTTCTATTTCACACCTTCTTGGATTGAAGTTGTTTAAAATCCAGTATGTCATCTTGTGCGGTAACTCTTTAACTTGTAGGTTTAGGATTTCATCAAATCCCATATTAATCACTGCTTCTCTTTGTGCCTCATTGAAATTTTTTATTGCATTAGTTAGTGGGGATGGGATTGCTCTGCTTGTCAGAAGTGGGTAGCCATCTTCAAGAAGTTTGTAGTCGTGTTCAGTTGTAGCTGCTTCTTTTATCATATCTTCTTCATTCCTTGCATTTTGCATTCTTTCTTGATCTTCCTTAACAACTCTTGCTTTTCATTTTCTTGTATCTGCATAATACGACATGCTAAAAAGTATTAGACAGAATGCTAAAATATATGACATGGAATTCTAAAATGCAATTTTAGTAATAGATCTCTCAAAACAATGCACAAGACCATCCCAATAAATTTGAGCAATGCTAAAATGTATTATTCAGTTTGCTAAAATTTATTACAGAGAACGCTAAAATGTATTAGAGGAAACGCTCAAAACAATGCTCAAGACAATCCCACTCAATTTAAACAATGCTAAAATTTATTACACAAAATGCTAAAATGTATTACACAAAATGCTAAAATGAGGATTTTGCAAACACGCCTTAAAATCATGTACAGGGAAATTTGTGTTCTTTGTATGCTAAAATCAACGTTTCTTATACAGTTAAAACAACATAAATTCCTCGAAACCAGTTCACTGAATTTAACTACTACACATATTGATACTATATCCTGTATTTTTTTAGAAATCAACGAATGAGCAAATGCGAAAAACTGTTTTTACAACTTTTTCTGAATTTGCGATAAAAGAGTATTGAAATCTGAAAAGGTAGGGTTCTTTTTTGTACCTTTCTCCAGTTTTGAACTTGAATCGTTCTTCTTTTCCGCCATTTTTTCTTTTCTTAGTTCGATTTTAATTCGAAGCGTCGTAGATTTCTATTTCTTAACTTTGAATCTCGTTTTTTGGTGGTTGATTTGAGTTTCGCAGCAAAGAAGTTGAATCTCGGTAGTTTTTTATTTCTGTTCTTCGTGAAAAGATGCCAATGTTTCCAGTATTTTTTTTTCAACTTTGCCCTTAATGAGACGCGCCAATTGAAAATTTTTGCGATAATTACAGGAATGTCACCGAAAATCTGAATTCATCTAGGGCGTAGATTTTTCAAGATGGACGGATGGGATCGGTTCCCGGTTCCCACCTGGTGACTGATTCTCACCAGATCCCATCCCTATATATATATATATATATATATATATTAGTGGTGTATGTTAGAATTTCCCCAATATTTTCTATAATAATGAATAATTCATAGAATTGACTGCCCCACCTTTCAATGTAATGGCCAATATTTTAACAAATTTCTGGTTTTTGCCATTGAACCACATGAGAGTCGACAGACCACAATATATATGCGCGCGCGCTAACAAAAATGGAGGAAGAGGAATTAAGACATGCCCTTGGATGAGGTAATTGAAGAACAAATGTTGAGTTTGAATCAGATCAACATCTTTTAATTCTATGCCGGTTGACAAATGTAGTCATGTTAGTCTTCATTCTTCAATGTAAATAAAAAATAAATTACGACTTAGTCACTTGAGGCAGCATTTTTAGTATGAGTCATCAATGGAAATAAAATAAAATAAAAATCCTGGCTTGGTCTTTCTTTGTTATTATCGTTTTTGGAACTTCTATCATTTGTCATTACCTGATGCAGAATCGGACGGCCGCTTCATTGTTGTTTTCTTTTCCACATGAGTCGCGTTGATAGACTCGTCTTCTATTTATATATATATATATATATATATATATATATATATATATATCTCTAGAGAGAGAGAGAGAGAGAGAGAGAGAGAGAGAGAGAGTGTGTGTGTGTGTGTGTGTGTGTGTGTTGTAGACTTGTAGCAATTATGGATGCAAAACAAAATGATCTGAGAGTCGTAATGTTCCCATTCTTGGCTCATGGGCATGTGTTTCCCTTTCTTGAACTAGCCAAGGGTCTAGCCAAGAAACAGTTCCACATATATTTCTGCTCCACCGCCATCAACCTTGAATCCGTCAAGCAATCCTATTTCTTCACGAATTCGATAGAGCTAGTCGAGCTCCATCTCCCATCTCTGCCTGAACTCCCTCCAAACTACCACACCACCAAAAACATACCTCCCCATCTCATGCCCACCCTACTCAAGGCCTTTCAGATGTCGAGATCAAGCTTCTCAGACATCATCACAACCCTTAAGCCCGACCTACTCATCTACGACATGATGCAGCCCTGGTCTGCAAAGACCGCTGCATCACTAGGCATCCCTGCCGTTTACTTTGCCACTACGGGCTCCACCACTTTCTCATTTTCACATCATTTTTACACGCACAACAGTTGGGATACTTTCCCACATAAGGCTATATGGCTTAAAGAGTATGAGAAAAGGGAAATGAGAGCTGCAGCTGAAACCATCAAAGTTGTGGATCAAGGTGAAGGCTTTGTTTATGGGGTTTTCCAGCTATCTCACGACCTAGTCCTCATCAAGAGCTGCAGAGGCGTAGAGGGGAAGTACATGGATTATCTCTCTACCTTGTGTGAGAGAAAGATTGTGCCTACTGGTCCACTGATCACATTTAATGCTTTCAGTCAAGAATCCCATGTTGATGATTCAGAGATTATGATGAAGTGGCTGAGTGAGAAGAGCGAGTTCTCTACTTTGTACATTTCATTTGGAAGTGAGAACTACTTATCAACGGAGCGAAGCAAGGAGATAGCTAAAGGGCTCGAGCTAAGTGGTGTTAACTTCATCTGGGTTGCTCGAACGCCTCTTGGGAGTGAGGTTTCCATAGATGATGCACTGCCTCCAGGTTTTCTTGAAAGGGTGAAACACAGAGGGTTGGTTGTCCGAAGATGGGCGCCACAGGCAGCAATCCTGGCGCATAGGAGTGTGGGTGGTTTCATGAGCCATTGTGGTTGGAGTTCTATCACGGAGAGCGTGTATTTTGGGGTGCCGGTGGTGGCGGTCCCGCTGAAGCTCGATCAGCCGATCAATGCTAGGCTGGTGGTGGAGGCCGGTGTTGGTGTGGAGGTGGAGAGGGATGAGAATGGGCAGTTTGATGGCGATGGAGTGGCAAGAGCCATAAGAGAAGTTGTCTTGGAGGAGAGTGGAGAGAGATTTAGGAGTAGAGCGAGAGATTTGAGTGAGAAGATGAAAGTGGAGGAAGAAGAAGCGTTTGATGAAATTGTAGGAGAGCTTTCAAGAATCTGTGCAAGGAAATGAATCAACAATTTAGTTTCATATTTATCTTGATAAAAATTGAAAACACCAAGTCCTTCAATCGACCATGGAACAAAATAAAGCCTGAAGCATAAATAAGCAGAATTTGATATTTAACAAGACAAAAAATACATGATGCGAAAAAAGGAGCTTCTCAAAATTATTCGTTGTGTAGATGATAATTTACGTAAAGAAGCATCCAGCATCCAGCGTTAACTACAGATCTTACATGAAAAGGCAAGTATACAAATTGCCATTCAATTAATCTGATAAATATCAATTCTTCCACCAAAAAGCCCCAATACAAAAAAAAGGGGGGAGCAAGATCACCTTAAAATTATTCATTCCACATTCAAATTGGTATAGTTCCTCCTACTAATGGAATGGCAAAGAGGTGCGAGTACAAATATACGGTGGAGAATGGTGGCATCACGTATTTTTCAGGAACCAGTTCCCCAAAAACATAGCACGAATAGACACAGCATGCTCCAAAATTTGAGCAGTGACAAGAATTACCTAGAGGGGAGGCCAGTTGGGTTGTTGTTATTCAAGGACTAGCTGAAAAGCAAGATGAGGTTTTGCAAGATATTTTTGGGGAAGGGGTATATGTATAATAACTTATTCAAGGCAGAGATGAGAGATGATTGCCATATGATGACATTATGAACATAGGTGGACACAGCTACAATGTGCTTTACCTGAAGACTGAAGGTTTAATGGTTGAAGCGTGCCATAGAGGATTTGTACCAAAACCGGACTGTCTGTTTCTTGAAAGTAGCGCGAACGGTATTAACAGGATACGATAGATCTGGTTCATTCAACTTGATATTTTAACGTCGCCTCCATGGTTAGAGCTGCTACCACCAGTTGAAGAGGCAATACCCTGCCCAGAATGCTGAACGGCAAATTCAGGAATTGGCCCACTTCTGGAGAATGTTGAACCGACTGAAGCACTTGAGCTGTTCGTGGATGACAAATTTGCTGAAAAAGCATCTTTGCTGAAACTAGAAAGAAGTTCAGGCCTCAAGTCCAAGGAAGACGATGATGGGGCCAAAGTTGCAGTAGTAGATCCCACAGGGTAAGGAGCTACTGGCATATCGGTCAGAGAAGATGCAGATGTACTGTAACTCAGAGCTCTCATTGGGTGATCGAATTTGCACGAGGGCCCGAACTTGCATACTCCATTTTGAGCGTAGTGGGAGCAGAGTGGTGCACCCTAAGAACAAATCAAATTTTTTTAGAACGACAATATATGGGGACCCCACAGAATGCAATTGCATTTACAAAATTTGTATATGTGCAATTACTAGTCGAATTGATAATGGCTGATTGGCTGGCCTATGTACATTTGGTATTCATAATCAACTCCAAGATGTGAAGAGGATTAAATGCTTACTGGGCGCATCGGAAGTCCCATAGGACTAAGTAAAACGGTTGATCGTTGTGCACTCCACTCTGGTGGATGATGATATTTACATGTAGCGCCGAATTTGCAATCCCCAGTCCTCAAATAATACTGGCATTCTGGTTGACCAGGTCTGTCGGGAAATGCATGTTCCTTTTGGCTGCTGCTTGAGGGACCAGCCAAAGAAGTACCGGAAAGATATGGTCCCGTGTATGTAGTTGATGAAGGAGGTAGCTGTGTCATCCCATAAATTTGGCCTGCACCAACGGTAGGTTGAGTACTTTGCGGGGCGCCAGGATTAACTTGTGCCTATACCATTTATATCTATAATTTAGTAAAAGACTGACATATCTAGAGGGATCTGCAAGAACAGGAAAAAAGCTTCCACAAGGCCTACCGAATATGGATTCCAACCAGGAACTGGAACAACACCGGGGGCAAGGAGCATAGGACCATAACTTCCAGGAACATATGAGCCTGGAAGCATGGTTGGCCTAGCAACTGGCCAGTTTCCATGAAGGATCCCGTATTGTTGAGAAGCTTGAACAGAAGGAGACTGCACAGTTGGATAAAGTGTAGGTGTAGGCACAGCTGCTTGACCAGCCAACGGCCCGGGGCCAGCACCAGGGGCAGGCATTTGTATCCCAGCTGGCTGTGGATGATGATATTTACAGGTTAAACCAAACTTACATTGCCCTGTTTTGATATAATATGAGCATTCCTTTTCTCCCTGCAATAAGAACCCTATGAGACAGCTGAGTAGTCCATCTAAATCAAAATTGAAAAAATTACATCGAAAAGTACAGACAAGAATGAAGGCTATTGAAACAGAAACCTGTCGCAATGGATAACCATAAAAATTGAGCGTGATTGGAGAGGAAGATCCGGCTCCATGCTTTGGGTGGTGATATTTGCAAGAGCCTCCAAATTTACACATTCCCGTCCGCATGTAGTACTACAAATTCAGTACAAAAGCATGATCTCAATAGAACACATAATTCTCACAGAATGAAAAGCTTATTCCAGAATCAGATAGATTGGCAATCATTGGAAAAAACAATGAGAGTTCTGGGAAACAATTATTGGCGTGCTTTGTTGCTTAAAATGGAGGATAAAACTCATCATAGCATAGCTGCCGTGGCATGTCATGAAGATCTAGGGTTTGATGCTTATAAGTTATAACATTATAACATGTGATAAAGGTGAAATGTTAATGCCCGATTACCATCTAGTTTTGAATTTTTCATAAACGACATGCAGAAAAAGGAAAATCATGACAGAGAAAGAGCACCTTCACATCTTTTCATGTTCCATTTGCTATCTAATCAGAAAGATACATTTTACGAAGTTTAAATGAACTAGTCTAATGGCCCTGATGAAAATGATCAATTAAAAAAAGATGCAAAAAAAAATGCTACAATTAAGGAAACAAGAACATCTTAACCATTTACCAAAAAAAAGCAGGGAGATGTTGCTTATTTTAGGAAACTCAATCTATGAAGTTTTGAAACAGAATCCAGCAAGCAAATATTAAGCTCTGACATCAAACATGAAATAGATTATATCAGACAAGATGCAGGTGCAGCATCATGGATCACTGCTAAACAACAGCATTCCAGTGACAACTAGTACGAAGACGAATCACTTTAGGAGCGAGATCTAGCAAATGCACTAATGGCAATGCGAACATGATTTCACTCTGTAGACCAGAGGTCAACATCATTAAACAAACAGCGAGCAGAGATGAGTTAGTTAAATACTTGATACAGAGAAAATGGTTTCCATCCATATCGAGATTTGACCAATTAATTTTTTTATATTCGATACTTTTAAATAATGGAACAACCATCTAATTCTAAACTACATGAAATGTACAAGACAATGCACGGCAAACCATCAGAAACTTGCCTTTCCGGAAGCCAAGAAGAGGGCGAGTTTATGGTTACGCTGTAGCATTCTAAGAATTAAGTGTTTCCACTTTCAACAACATGAAGTAATCAATTAGCGTAGGAAGAAAATACACACATAAATTAGATTTATGTCCCATGCTTTCGTTGCAGTATGCATATTGTACTCTATTTAGGTAAGAGTGCTTTGCCCCTATGTTAGGTATCTTTTGCACTTAGTTAAATAAGCACAAAATGTGCCTAGATTTCACCAGGTCAGACCCAAAATATTATGCAATAGTATACCTGACAGATAGGTTCTCCAACGCGTTCCGGGTACTCGCCTCCAGTGGCCCTTAGAGCTCCCATTGCCTGTAATTAATTCATGTCAAAATAGCTAATTTACTTGATGCATGTTTACTAAAGTGATATTATCATCCAGTATCATTAACAATTTACTCCTTCTATTTCATCAAAGCCATTATAGACCTGAAAACAGGAAAGATTCCACTTGGCCCCAGTTGCTATCAAATTCTTATAAAAGCCCCTTAATTCTATTCAGTATTCAGTGCGCATGCACCAATTTGATGCAATAATCCAGAATGAATATGTTTTTTCCCCAACTTATTGCACTTCACTTTTATCAGAACCATCAGAAATTCCACTAAAAGAAGAAAGGCGTGTTTTTGGTCCAATTACCTTTTCATCCATGTATTATCACCACGAATTCAACTCAATGCATGCTTGTCCATTTGATGTGATCATCCCAAATTTACAATTTTTCTTCCAAATATTCTATTTCGATTTCATCAATCCACTAAACCCACCCACTCCAAAAGGAATAAGAAAGTGTATATTCTTGTTGAAACTAGCCTCATATCTACCAACATAAAAAAAATAAAATAAAAAATAAAAATAAAAAACACCAAATTCCCCTCTTTAACACGGTGATCGCGCCATTCATGAATCAAAATGTTAAAATCCGACTCAAAGGGTAAAAAAGTTAGGGTTTTTACCGCACTACGGTCGCGGGGGTGATTGAACCGGCAGCGATTGCCATATCCACAGAACCCAGTTCTCAAGTAATAGATACAGTCGGGCTCATCGGGCCTCTCGGGGTAAGATTCGGGCCCCTCGCCCAGCCCCAATCGCCACATAGGCTCTGCATTAACAAAATCAAACCTCGAATCAATCAGCATTACCAAAGTTCAAAGCTAAAGTCAGTAAATTTGACTCAAATTCAAGTGAAATTTAAATGAAATTCACATGTAACTCGCCTTCCAGCCCGGTTTCGCCTCCCGGCCCCGTCCATTCCTCCGCCGGATCCACCGGCGTCGCCTCCATTGCCTGAGTCGCGCTGTACCTCTCCATGTAAACACACACTCTCTCTCTCTCTCTCCCCCCTTCTCTCTCCCCTTCTCTCTCTATGTATATACAAGTGATTTGTCTGTTTAATGATATTTACCGAGGCAATAAACCAGTGCGCGTATACATAGAATATGTATATATATAACCGTATCTATACACCCAAAACACAAAGTTATGTGTCTGATTGTGTGAAGACGGAGGTGGTTTGATCAAGAGGGGGGTTTGGTGGTTTTAGAGAGAGAGAGAAAGAGTGAAGAGAGAGAAACAATGGTTTTTTTTTCCCTTTTTTCAACACAGCAGCCTTTTATATACTCCACACTCAAATGTGTCTTTCTGTGTGTGTGTGTTTTTTTTTTGGCTATGCACTTTTAAATCGTTTCTTTTTATTAATAGTTTTATAAAGAATTATTTGCATTAAAAAATCACAATCTTTCAATCATTTTGTAATTATAATATTACTCTGTAATTATTATAAATAAAATATGGAGTGTACACGCGTAAATTACAATATCCCCGACTCAACACTTGCACACATGGAATGTACATGTGTAAATTTGATAATAAAAATTGGATTGAATCTAAAAAAATTGGACATGTTATAATTATAAAAATCATTAAAAAATATGTTTTATTTGCAACAATTAAAAATTAGTTATAAATGCAGAAATCTCCCAAAATTGTAATTTTTAATGCAAATGAGTCTTTTTAAATTTAAGTTTTTACCTTCTTTCTATTGGGAGTTGTTTGTTCGTTTATTTATTCCACGGCAATTTATACTCACAAGTGTATAGTGCACATAAAAAAATATGTAAATAAGAGTATTGTATCCATATAAATTGAATTTAAATTGCAGCTAATTAATAATCAAATAAACGCAAGCGCACATAATTTTTCATTCCATGGAAAATCATTCAAACAATTATTCAATAAATTAATTTTAATTCCAAAATTTACACGAGCAATCACAAAAGTAATCATAACCTCCCTCGAGGAAGTTATAAAAGTGGACCAGTTCTTAATCATCTATTGATCTCAAATTAATTACTCACTCCAAAAGGTACAAAAGATTTATTTATCCTCGTGACTTATGTCAATCTCTCGGTCTATTATTATTCATGTCATGCAATTTCTTATACCATTAATTAATTATCTTCCCTCGATCACAAATTAATTAACTAACATGCATAAAATATTAGTCAAACATTCATACACATAACACGATTAATCAAACAGATGATGCACAACCATGCTCTAAAAATTCCAAGGAAGCACGGCTGTATCAATTCACCAAGAATAGTGCAACTTTGGTGAATTCAAGAGCTCGGCCGTGATGTTGGCGTCACCCCAGCGTATTCCATTATTTACCATGTTCTCATTTATTTAATTTCTTATTCTATTGATTTTATTATTTTTGTAATTTTTTTCTTAACTCAATTTTATATCTTAATAGTGCATTCACGTATTCATTTGCATCTCATAAGCATATATGATAATAAAAGAAACAATCAACGAGCATTTGAAATTGCAGAAAATATGAAAAATTATACTTAAATATCAATTAATTAATATAAGCAGTGCTTAACAACTAGCATCTAAAGGAACCAAAAAAAATACATGAAAAAAACCGTGCTTTATTTTTTATCTGATCTCTAATCCTGTATACAATTGATTTTTTGACTAATTTTATTCTTTGGTCATTATTTTTGTATTGGTGTAAATGTAATGGTGTTAGTTTTATTACGCGCCAACTTGGCGCCCCAGAGACTAATCCCATATGCTTGGGCTTGGCGACCGGCGTCGGTGGATCTAAAGACTGTTTTACCCCTCTCATTTATTATATGAGCTATATAAATATAAATATCACTACAAGATAAATTGTTTGTTCTAATGTTAAAAAAATCCCTTTCAAAAAAAAAAAAATTCTACCTAATTTTTTTGGCAGATGTCATCTTCTAGTACATTGCTTTTTGTATATTTTTTCCACCTGAAATATATTAAATTAGTTTGACTGAAATGACAAAATATTTAATGCATTGCTTTAAAAATACATTTCTGAAATGCTCAATCGATTTTTTTATATTAATTGTTTTATTTTCAAAAAAAAATTCGAACGTGTTATTTTGATTATTTAAGTGTATAATTTGATTATTTTATGATTTAGTCTTTTATTTGTAATATAGTACATGAAATGTGGGTTAAAATAGTGGACGACCGTTGTTTGAAAGAATATGAGTTGTGAATATGTCAGTATCTTTCAGACTGAAGTATCCAAAACACACATAAGTTGATACATCTCATGTGTTCGTATAATTATATACTCGACCGCAACATAACAATTTAATTTTATTGTAAATAATTCTTAAAATCTCTAAAAATAAACTCATTAACCGCGAAAATTATGTGGTGATAGTGTCTTTTGTGACAAAATTAAAAGATAGCATATTTGTCTGTACGATATACTAGCACATACTACAGACTAGTCTTGTGTGGCGATGAATAAATATTTCCATTAATGGGTAACATGGTATATATTTTTGGGGGAATTACTAATTATAGTTTGATTTGAACTTTGCAAAATTCGAAATTGACCTCCTAATTAATTTACCAGCCGTATTTTTTTTCATCCCCAATCGTGATTCCTTTTTATTTAATTATCCACGACTGCTACTCACCAATTGGTTCATCTTTGGTCAATTTTATTTATGTGTAATAGTCTGCAAAATAAATTAACAGTACATGTGAATAAAAAATTGACAATTACTATTTATATATTTAATAACTATTTATGTACAGACCGTATCATAATTCTGAAAATTAATGAGAAATTCCAATATCCTTGTTCAGCATGACTTTACTAACATGTTTATTTGTATGAAAAATAAAAGTAAAGAAAATGACAACATAAAACCAGCTTCAGACAAAAGAAAGTATAAGTCATGATATCAACCAATGAAAATGAGACACGTCTCCATCATAGCGCACAAAAGTTGCAAATCCCTGTAATGTAATTTAACGGAGCCCCTATTTTCGCGCGTGATCCAACATGCAGATTATATAAGTACAGCATAATTAGAAATTACATTTTTGTAACTAAAAAAATATGAGATTCCGTAAATATTTTATGTTGAACTCGTACAGTATGAATGATCTACATATTCGACACGTGTTTCTAAATTATTTCAACATTAAAAAATATGATATGATATATATCTACGATAATATGAGTTTCTCAACACATGCGTTGAGTGTGCAGGATACATTTCTTTATATTCATTATGAATTTAGCATCTCTTTCCATAACACGCTTTATATGTTTTAGAAAAATAATGCATGAACAAATTATTCACTGTATAGATGTATCATATATATATATATATATATGTCATGTTCACAAAAGTTTGACTTATATATTTTTCATAACAATGGAGTATTGTTATCTTTTTCATCCGGTTTACAAATATATATAGTCATCTTTTCATTTTCATATATACTAAGAAAATGTATTTTATACATTTAAAAAAATAAAATTGACACATCAATTTCCCACTATATATTTTGCTTGGTCGTTCGAAATAAAAGATTGTTAAGCTAGCTCACACAATACTAAATAGAAATGGAACCCGACGTACTAATGATAAGAAAATTTTATTAGTATTTTACTAGAGAGAGAGAGAGAGAGAGAGAGAGGGAGATTATTTTGAGATTATTTTTACGGATGGATGACACGTGATTAATAGGCAAAAGTAAATTGAAGAAACGTCAGTTACAAGCGTGAGAAACAGAGCGTGGATTATTAATTAATTAGTTAATTAAAGTTTAAGTTCAATCATAATGGAGGTTTTTTCAGTTGAATTCAGTTGTGCAGGTAATTTCACGAAACCGACGGTTCAGATTGGGTCATAACTTACGGCTAGGATTTAGCAAATGTCGGCGACTCGAAACGGCGACGTATGATCCGGTTGAGGTAGGTGTCCTGTCCATAAATATTGCAACTGTTTTGGCGGAAGTGTTACGGGCTGTGCCCTTTTTATTGTCGGCTGTCCTATTTTATTATAATTATTATTATTATATTTAATATGTTACATGTAAGTTTTATAAAAGAAAATTAGAAAATTATTAATATGTACATACGTATATATATTAAGCTTAATCATAATACTCTTGACGGATTTGCAATGAATTTGTTTATTCCATTATGATAGTATCCTATAATTATTACTGTATGGTATTATTAAAAAAATTACATAATCAATATATATAATTAGATATAATAGTAATTTAATAATTAAATCGATATTAAGTAAAATCTAACAAAATAAATTTACGAATATTGAATTATCAATATATATTTTAAATATTTAGATATAAATTATACCGTACATAAAAATTACGCAATAAACATGCATTACTAGCATATTACATAGTTCATTATAAAAAAATAAATAAAAAAATATGACACAATTTGCAATTTAAATACGAAATTTGAAAGTTTGTAATTACAACACAATTTTGTAATTTATTGCAAAATAGACATTTTAAATTTTACAGTGAATGAAAACATGATATATGACACCAAATATTAGAAAATTGTTACATATGTAGTACGCATGATAATGATTGATAAAAACTTCTATGGGATTGTCTAATGAGTCTCTTGCATTAGACGGGTCAAATAAGACCCGAATCTGTCCAAAAAAAACCATCCAAATCCGTCCAAACCCACAAAAACAGTCAGGCACGTGGGCTCCACGTTCCCGGCCACGCGAGTATCACTAGGTATAAAATAAAGTATCACTATATGTGAAGTAAAATATCACTAATTATATGTCAAAATATCACTTAATATAAATTGAAATATAATCAACTATGAAGTATTTTCACATGCTAAGAAGAAAATAAGTGAATTATTTTTTGCACAAACCATGATGTATGTGATGTTTTAATTAGTTGATTCATTTATCTTTTTTTTTATATATATTTTTTTATTTTCCCAACATCACGTATCACTATGTATGAAGTGAAATATCACTAATTATGTGTCGAAGTATCATTTAATATGAATTGAAGTATCATCAATTATGAAGTGTTTTCACATGTTAAGAAAAAAATGAATTATTTTATACATAAATCATAATGTGGACTTTTAATTTAGTTGATTCATTTATTTTTTTTAATATGTTTGTTGATGATGCTCCAGACATCAAGTACCATCATGTATAAAATAAAGTATTTTTAGCAATGAAACGAAGTATCATTGATAAACATGGCTTTTACATGCATTTGAGTGTTTATGTGGATCATATTTGAAGATTAATGCATGTTTAAGTTGAGGTTTTGTGGTAGTTTCGGTTTTCTTTGTGCAATGTCATGTTTTGCTGTTTTTGTTGAAGTTCAAGCTGAAAAAGAGGATACTTTGAAGATTCAATTCAGTTGGCAAATAAGCTAGCAAGATAGAGAATCGAATTGGGGTTATTTTGCAACTTGAATTGGGTCAATCGGATAAGAACGAGCGATAACGGAGCAAAACGGTGGAGCGTGTCGGAGGCATGCACGCTGGCACGGACCGTGCCGTCGGACAGCACGGACCCATGAAACATCAAAGAGAAAAGTCTCGGCAGCTACGGCACGGACCGTGCCCCATGACGTAACTCGGAACGCGTGTTTTGACGCCTGGCACGGGCCGTGCTGCCCACGGCACGGACCGTGCCGCCTGTTTCCGAAAAATTGGACTTCTTTCCTTACTTGGGCTCTATATTTCTCACCTATATAAGGCTCTACTTTGCACGATTTTTTAGATAACTTTTCGCCCTATATTGAAGCAGAGAAGTGTTGTGAAGACAGAGGAAGACGAAGATTGAAGATTTAAACATCCGGCATAGGTGTTTCATGTTTTTAATTTAATTTCGTCATGACTTTTGTAATTTATATTTTATTAGATTTCTATTTTGCCATGAGTGGCTAGACGCATATTAATTCTAGGGTTTGCGTACATGTGGATGTTATGTTATTAATTTAATTTTGTTATTGTTCCCTTCTGATTATTGTGTTCAATTGTTCAAGTGCTGTTATTTCATGCTTGATTACTGGCCATAATTAATTGCATGCTAGCTAGTTAATTTGAGACCTGACGGAGATAATTAACTAGTGGGATCAATTGAGCATTTTGATACACATTCTATGGAATCTGTAGGGCACTTAATCTGTTGATCTATCGGGAGTTAATAAATTAACCTAGAGACGAAAGTGATATATAATTTATTAATCTACTTCTACCTTGAGACCTGGCGGAGATAGGTAGGTATATTTCTGATTCCTCACCAATAATCGGATTAAAGTGGGAAGAATTAGGATTGGATTAGTACATAGTTGATACATGTGAATTGCATTCACCAGGATTAATCTTTATTAATTGATTGAATTTGTCTATTTGATTTAATTGATTTGCTTTAGATAATTAGTTTAATTCGTTCTTATTTAATTGTTCCAATTCTGTTTTTAATTGGTTTGATTTGTGTCTAACTTTAGAAAATCCATATAAAATTTAAGTAGCCTGGATAATAGAAACGTGTTAGCTTAGTACTCAGTGTGGTCATATTTTCAGTCCATGTGGATACGATACTCGATTCACTACTATATTACATTTGTCTTATGTTAGTTGCAGATTAGTGCATAAAAATTAGTGCATCAATCATTACCTATGAAATATTTGACAGCCCTCATTTTCTTTTCTTTTTTTTCCTTTTTTTTTCCTTTTTCATTTTTTTAAAATTTTCATTTTTTTTTTAATCTTCATATTATATTGAGTCAAGTGTATGAGCTCACACGTTAGTGTCGGACAAATACATTGAGCCAGATGCCGAATACAAAAATTAAATTAAATTAATTCAAAAAAACTAAATATATATTTATAAAAAAAATTAAAAAGTGAAAAAAAGGAAAAGGGGATGAGGAGGGGAAGGGGAAGGGAGAACACTTAAAAAGATAAATAAATAAAAAGGAGAAGGGACCACCTCATGAGTCAAATAGAGTTCCGTTAGATGGTCTCATGTAAATGTGCCTCATAATGATTTGATTTCATTCACTTAGTTGATTTTCATTTTATTACAAAATTGTGTCTATTTTACAACAAATTACAATATTGTTTCGCAATATTGGTAAAATTTCAAAGTTTGTATCTAAATTGCAAATTATGTTAGAGTTCGTGTATTTTCGTAATTAATCATATATTATATATTCCCCTTGTTTCAAAATAGTTATCATTTTATAATTTTTAATTTGTTTCAAAATATACATCATTTACCATATTTTTACACACTCACTCTCAATTTTAACACTACAATTATTAGAAAATTAAAAATATGTATTTATTAGTAAAATATATCTTAATGTGAATTAATATGAGGTGTATAAAGATAGAGTATATTTTGTCAAAATTATTACATCGTAATTATGTGAAAACTAATATAATGATAATTAAATTGAAACGAACGAAGGGAGTGCGTATTATGTAGTGTATATACATAGATGCCGTAAATATTAAACAATTATTAATTGCTAGGTATAGAATGGTGGGTGGAGAGGGAAGAGCCACGCCGGTGACAGTTAAAATACCAACAATTCATGTATCAAAATGTAATTTTTTTTTTTTAATCGGATGGTAAGTTGAAGTTAACGGGTTGTGTTAATTAAAAAAATGTCAATTTTATTAATTTTTATAGGAGTAAATGAATGGAGATGTTTCAATAGTGTATTTAGGCGCATCCTTTAGAAGTGTATTCTAATTAATTGGTAATTAATTTTGTAGCTTTATGTAGCTGAACTATATACTATCTCTTAGTAAATGAATCAGCAAAAAATAAAAAATATAGCTGGGACGAAATTTGCACCTACGAAATTTATGGATATACATTTATATACCAGTCCAGTTTGTAAACACGCATAGTAATAATTTAAAGATATAATAAAAAATTACTAAGGGCATGGTTGGTATGATGGAATGGAATCACATTTCCACGTCAATTCCCATTCCTATGGCTGGTATGATTTTTCTAATTGGGAATGATCATTCCCGAAGGAATCACATTACCATGAACATATGATTAGCCATTACTCCTCACTCTCATAGTATTATGCATTCCTGATTATCAAAATAATTTTTATTTTTTATTTTACAAAACTATACTTTGTTTTTTATATTGACAAATGAAATCTCATATTCTTATAAAATATTTTATTAAAAAAACAAATTTATGAATTTTTCTTAAAAAATCATTAATAAATTATTAATGATTCATAAGATTTTGTAAAATTTCACAAAAGTACTAATGATATTATAGGATTACGTAAAATATACAAACCCGCTAATCATTAGCGAAATGCTTATTTAAAGTATACTCAATTTTTTTCACAAATGTTGATAAAGTAAAAAAAAAAAAAACACATAATATTCAACAATATGTTATTAAAATATAATAGTATCTTTGAAAGAAGAGTAATTTTTTATTTAGAACTAAATAAGCCAATTCGTGCATTTTATTTATTAATTATATATTGTTATAATAAAATCAATTCAAAAATGTAAGTTGCATTCCTATCTTACTGCTTGTGATACCAGCCAAATGAATGGTAATAGTCATTCAATTCCATTCCATTCACATCACCATTCCATTACTAAGTTCATTCCATTTCCACTTGATTCCATTATGACATACCAGCCATCCCCTAACTATTTGGAAGGAAGAAAAACGCTAATTACACATGACTTATTAATTTTGTTAATTAATTTAAAGATATAATAAAAAATACTATTAATTTTTGTTAATTTTGAAAAAGTGGGATATTTTTATAAACGAACTTAAAATGTAGAAGTTTAATTTTCCCTTTCTGAGTAATATGGTATAAATATAACTAGTATACCACCTGTGTGATGCACATAGGGTGTTATTAAAAAAATATTTATGTACAATAATAAAATTATATTCAATCATGAATTTCACATATAAATATATGAATTATATCATTTGAATTATAGCTTGCTTGTGTATTTTTCATCATTGGAGAAATCAGTCTTGACTGCTCTAGCCGTGTCGGAAATACCCAAGTTGGTTGTAAAATCGAGAAGGCAGAGTCCTCGCCGCCCAGATAATCTCAACAGCGATTAATTGGCCAATTAGGCACGAATAATTTTTTTTAGTTTTTTAAAATATTTTTGTTCAAAATATGATTAAATAAAAATTTTGAGGTTTTCCACCATTTGTATACAACAACCTACATCTCAATGTTTCAATCTACAACCAATGTGGGATGTAGGAAAATTAGAAAAAGTTGTGAAACTAATTTGAAGCTTCGATTTAAGATTACTCATTCTTTTATAGAACTTACATCCCAATATTTCAAATATTATACTTGATCTCAATTTGCAGAGATCATTGTTGGGCCTCACAATTTATAATTTATTCATATGGATTATTTATTTATTTTTCAATGTGGGATAAAATTTTGGTTTAAAATTAAAATATATAAATTTTAACTATTTAAAACATCTTTAAAGTTGAAAACTTAAATATAATAACTTGAAAAACTTAAAATTATCTAATATTAAAATGATAAGATCAATTAATATATTTGGAGTTTCGACCATTCAAATTTTAAATATATTTAATTTAAAAATTAGTATGCGGATCTTGATTTTTAAAGTATATTTAATCAATGGGTGTTTCTAGATATGCCACTAAATTTTCTTTATACACACTATTAAATTTGATTCAAAAATAAATAACTATTAATTTACATAAATATCATTTATAATTTTAAAAATTACTTAAAAAAGAAATAAAATAAAAATAAATAACCCCCTTCTTCTCACCCTAGTGACCCCACCCACTACATTACCCCCACAATTGCACTATTTCCTTCCCCTCATTTATGCTAATCTCCATTTCTCTCCTCTTCTCCCATTTATTTTCTTTGTAAAAATTGCCTATGAAATCAAATGTATGATTGATGTCGTATATTTTTGGGGCTAAAAAATTGATTTCGTTAACTTCTCCAATCATTGATGTTGGAATGGTTTACCATCAGACCGTACATTATTCTTGTGACTGTCGGCCCGAGTTGTGAGTTTTTTTGTCAAAAATAAAATAAAATAAAATAAAAATTTAGGAGACGATGATATCGTCAGAATTTTCCAAAATTTCAAAAGATAAAATATTTTACATTTTTAATTAAATTTACTTAAAAAATATACAAAATTAAAGGTCTTTTTCATATTCTTTCATTTACGATGTCGTGTGAACATGTTCAAATGAAGAAATGAAGATGAAAACACAAAACATTCATTTTTTCATGCATACACAAACTCTAAATGAAATTAAATTTTAAAATACATAATTGAGATGTAATAAATCTTAATTGAGATAGACAAATCAAAATTGAGATTTAATAAACTCTAATGACATTTTAATAAATCATAACTCAAATGTAATAAACCATAATTGAGATGAAATAAATCATAATTAAAATAAAATAAACACATATAAATTAAGTACCAAATAGATAATTTTTTGTGTTACATAATATATTTTTCAATAAGAGCTTGTTTGCTATGTAGTATAAGGGTATGATAGATACATATGGTACTAGGAATGTCAATCGGGCTAACCCGTTCGGTTTCAGGCTAACCCGTTTTGGTTTCGAGCCTATTCGGTTAAAATTTTATTCGAGCTCAAAATTCTCGTCTCTAACCATAACCCTTCGATTTTCGGGCTAGCCCATCGGGTCAACATGTTTATGATTTTATTTTCATGTGTATAGATTATATCTTTATAATTCTCCTAAATAATCATCATTTCTTATTCATGAAATAAATTAATACGTGACAAATAAGATAAAATGAAATTTGATTAAGATCAAAGTATATCAAATGAAAGAAAACAAAAATAAATGACCTAAAAACGACAATAATGTTTAATCATAATTTGTTCATCCAAAAATGATAACTTTAAACTACACCACAAATCTAATTATAGCTTAATCTTCGATCTAATTTGAAGTACAATCTTCCTCTATTTCAACAATGTTTGAAGCTTTTTTAACTTCATGTTTAAAATATTTCTCATTTATTAAAAGAAATAACAACATTATAATATTATAAATTAAATAAATTAAAACATAATAAATAGTAATAGCTAGTTAGACTAAAGAGATGTAGGAAAATAAAATAAAGGGTGAAAAATAATATAATCAACATCACACACAGAAAATCCAAGTAATGAAGAAAAAATAAGTACATTTAATGACAATATTGTTCAACATTAGTGTTTTTCTTTCAAAAATAATAATTTCAAGCTACATCACAATAATTATGTTCAATCGTCGTTCTAAATATTTGAATTACAATTTTTTTTAAATTTTAACAATATTTGATGCTTCAATTCAACTACATAAATACTTATATCTCCGTATTCTTTTTCATATATTAAACAAATGATAACATTAGAGTAATTTAAAAAGGGGAAATAATGTAATTTTAATATTTTAGAATTTCAATAATATCTAAAATAGAAGATTAACGAGATGGAAGATAATTTCCTCAATGAAAACATTAAATGAAATAATAAAATAAATCAAAGTAGAGGATCTTAACATTTAAGTAGCAATAAACAAACAAATAATTTATGATGCATAAAATATATATTATCAAATACTATAATATATATTTTATGCATCATACTAATCATTTATAGTACTTATAAGCTTGATAAATTAATTAATGTATGTCATAATTAAAAATATAACATTTAACGGAAAATTACATCCTTGAATGTAACTTATTTATTTTTTGTCATAATTTTAAAATTCATAACTCTTAGAATACTTGTAAATAATGAATGCATAATATATGTATGAAAAGGTAGTTGAGTTAGCTTTCCAATGCCACTGACCGTTCTTGAATCGGTTTTTTTTAGAAAAAGTTATGAGCGAAACAGTGGAGGCTGCCAAGTCCAGCCCGATGGGCCAGCCCAATCGGTTTGGCCCATTCGGTGCATTTTTTTTTCGGGCTGAAATTTTTTGGTCCTAATCCTATTATTTTCTCGGTCTATTCGGGACAACCCATCGGTTTCAGACTAAATTGACATTCCTATATGGCACCATAATATTATGTTTGCTAGCAACATTACAACACATGATTATGTAAGGGCCCAACATATGTTTACCATTTATATGGTATAACATATTGGGATATGTAATACCGTAAATAATTATTAAAAAATGTAGAATAAAATAACATTGTAGATATTAATTAAAAATCTTATTATAGAATATTCATACAATATCTCGTAACTAATTAAATGATATTTGAGGAATTGAAATTTTATATAGAATCTAATACATCTAAGCAAACTCTATACTATTATAGCTCGTTTGCTAGATAATTTGGTATAAGGTTGAATATGTTTGATATGGGATATATTTTACTGTATACGATATCAATATATAGTTTGTTATGATGTATTAAAATATATGTATTAACAATATAGTAGTCCATTTGCTTCGATATATTAGATTATCTATAAAAAATCAATTCCTAAAATGTCATTTAATTAATTACCATATATTGAGTAAATATTCTATTCTATAATGAGATTTTTAATTAATATATGCAATGTTATTTTAGTCTGCAATTTTTAATAATTATGTATGGTATTATATATCCCACTTGCAGGGTGTGATATGTTATACTATATAAATGGTGGTCCTTGCATAATTGTGAGCTTTAATATTACTAACAAACATAATATTTGGGTGTCATAAGTATCTATTACACCCTTATATTACCTAGCAAACAAGCCTTTAATACATACTCCATCTGTTTCATAATATTTTCTGTTTTATGATTTTAATCTAGAATTAACAATTAATTTTTAGACTAGAATATCCCTTTCCTTCTATATCAAATAAAATCTCATTCCCTTATATTTTTCTAAAAAGTTGGCAAAATTTTATCTCTCAATATATTTGTAGGATTAAATTTGGGAGAAAGGGTGTTAAAATATATAAAAGAACAAATATTTTGACACAAAATAAAACTTCTAAAATAACAACTAAAACGAAACGGAGGGAGTATATTTTAATACACAAAAATAAACATGATAATGATATCTTATACAGTAAAACACATCTTATGTTAAACATATCCAATCTTATACCATACACTCTAGCAAACGAGTCCTAAAAGAAGTGCAACTATTGTGAGTAATTTTTTTTTCTTGGCGAGTTTGGACCGGATTTTGGTGCGACCCAACAAGAGAAATTATTTTTTTAGGGAAGAGACTGTACCTTGTCATAATATCATGTTAAAAGCTAGAAACAATATAAACGCCGTGATATTTACTACAAATAAGAAATGTGCGAGCATAGCGTGATGTGATATGAGACACCGAACTTCATTGGGGGGAAATATTAAATAATTGATTTAGTTGGGTGGGCGCACCGTATTCTGGCCGCATGTGATTGCATCCCCCTCCTCAACCTGCGTCGGCGCATCATAGATTTTGTTTTTTAAAAAGATATAAAAATAGATACCAGCGGGTCCCACCTCCATATTTCATTAAAAAAAAAAAGAAACGTTTCCATTTCATCCTAATTTGCAAACACTATTTTCTCTTGGCACTACAAACACACATTATTGTGTGTGTGTGTGTTTTGCTTACCTCTTCGGATTTGGTCCCTCCACAGTTTGGAGTTTGGACCACTCAAGTCTTTTATTTATTTTAAAACAAAACACATGGTGACAAGATATGAAATTTATTGAATACACTGATTAGGTATCACTAACAACTAGGTTATTCATCACTCGAAAAATCATCAATTCTCAAATCATATCAATATCCAAATTCTACTTACTCACTCAGTCACTGAAGATAATTATATATATATATATATAACTTTTATGCACTATAACACAACAAATATTGTTATACATACAATATTACATTAAAAATGGAACAATGCAGTGTACCTCATACATGTATATAAATATATAACGTATAGTATCATGTATCTTAAACTAATTTACTACACAGTATGTAATTACATTTTTATGGGCCTCACATTTCAAATCAAGCTGTTGGGCCATTATTTGAGAAAAGTATTAAACTATTGTCCAGCATGGATAGATGAAGCAAAATTTATTTATTAAACTTGGGTAATTCCACACACAACCCCAATTTACTGTTTATACCCAAAATTAATTAAATTATAAATATTATCTTAATAATTATTTTACCAAAATGTATATCCCCCAACCCACCCACAATCGAGACTGATAAAAAAAAACAGTTATGGTTATTTGTGGAATGTGATTCCAATTTTAATCAAAATAAAATAAAGCACCGTTGTATAGCCGCCGTACTCCCACCATTTTCTCACTAAATACTAGACACCCGTGAAATAAAAATATAGTGCATGTTATGAAGATGTAATTTGATACATCATATAAATATTATTCATGTTTCGATATACATAATAATTTAATAAAAAAATGTAATTCCATTTTTTATTGCCACGGCATCATGATTTTATATGACATATAATTCCCTCACAACCCAGTGTTGTAGGAAATGCAACCAATTCATTATATTCATGACACGATATACTCCATCTATCCCATTTATATACGTTGATATAATTTTCATTAGGATTAAGAAAGTTATTGAAAAAAAAAACTTCTTAATATGCTCATATTTATTTATTTGATGATGAATTAATGATCAATGTAAACATATTAAATTTGAGTATATATTAATAAATGAGCTAAATATATATAGAAACCAACCTATATATCGTGATATAAAAAAGGTCTGTATGAATGAGACAAATGGAGTATATACATTTGTGTATGTCTCTTTTCAACATGTGCCGATATCACATAATAATGCATGGCACGACTTTTTTTCTGAAAAATACAAATTTTATATACTTTATTTATGTGAATTCAATATTGTATCACAATCACTTTTATCAATTTTAAGACAAATTTAATCGGCCAGAAGATCATATATTCGAATTCCACCAATGTTTCTAAATTGTAATACTATTTCGTACCAATGTGGTATTTTTCGCAAATTGCACAAAGCTAAAAGAAAAGGAAAAGCGTATGTTAAGCATTTATGAATCTTTCAAAATATTTTGTATAGAAAGTGCACATGATATATTACTGTATTAAATTTAATCACCAGGAGTCTACTATAATGTACGTTCATCCACTCGTAAAACGGTACGTGTTGAATGTTATTAAATGTATTTTGACATTTTTCTAAAATTTAATCTGTTTATTAAATTCTGAATCTAAACAAAAGTCAACATCCGGACCAATTACCAATGAATTCAAAAGTATACAGGGCAAAAGTGAACAAACAAAAACTACGAGGAGAGATATGAAATAACGCAGAACTAAGGGGCTCACGTGCAATTAAACGTCCCTTTGAAAATCCAAAATCTGAACACAAATACAAATTGCAAAGAGAAAAGAGTTTCGCGGTTATTACCCCCCAAAAGAAAAGAAAAGAAAAAATACCTTCATTCTTCTTCAAACCTTCCTCTCTCTAAAACACACTCAATTTTCTCTCTCTAAACGCTCGCAAATTGTCGCAATCTTATCTCTTCCACTAACAACAATCCTTGGTGAATTTCAAATCTGGAAGTTTTCTGCAATGTGGTGAATCGGTTTTTTTTTGGCAAAGAGGTGAAAAAGGCATGTTTTTTAAATATATTTTTTTGTTTGGTTGGGTTGTATTTTTGTTCTTAAATTCGTTTAACGATTTGAATTTGAGTTTTGGAGCTGCCCAGTCTTCTAATAAACGGTTCTGTATAATTTCTGCTTTGGTTGATTTTGTCGCGATTATCGTCGATCAATTGCGTAGCTTTGTTAAATATATTTTTATATTTTGTTTCTTTTGGTTTCGTTTGCTGTGAATTGGTTTGTTCCTCACCTGACTAAATTTGATCAGTCACTTGAAAATTTCATCTTACTCCCGCGAGATTTTTCTGGAAAATTTGAAGCTTTTCTGTCTGAGGATTTGAAATATGCTGAATTTTGAGTTTTCTTAGCTGCTTTGTTTTGAATGGACTATGGTGAGTGTCTGTGTATTTGTAGTGTGTGTATGCTGTTGAATGTGAAATTGGAGCGATCATATACTCCATCTTTGAAATTTAAGATTAAAATTTGTGGTGATTTTTGTTTCTTGTTATTCTGAAAAATTGATTTTTTTTTTTTTATCTCTTGTGAAGATTATTTGAATCGCGCATAAATATCACTTTTGGGGGTTGTTAGATTAGCGTTTTGCTATTGTAATTGTATGGCAGACTTTTTTTTGTGTTGCTAGGTATCCTAGTCAAAAGTTAAAACCTCAGTTTTCAAGCTAAAATTTTACATGGAAGTGGGTTCCCCTTTATATGTTCATATATTGTACTCTGTCTGCTATTCAATAGTTGTAATGGAACATTTCTAGTGTTATTTGGCGCCTTTCACACTCGTGCTTTTGGATAATTACTCCAATGACGGGACTAATAATATTTTTTGGAGGGAAAGTAAAATGCAACACTTTATGTTGTAATAAGTATAAGGAATGTCAAAAACTATAGGGAATGTAAAAGAATTACATTGTTAATACTTGACCTTTTTTATTCTTATATTTGATTTTCTAATTTTTGTTTGTTCCTGTGTATTAGTTCTTAGCTGATAATGGGGCCGACAAGAAAATCTAGGAGTGTGAACAGGCGGTATACTGACGAAGTTTCTCCTAGCAAAGAGGATGATAGTACTAAAAGAAGCAATAGCCGGGTGAGATTTCTGGTGTTATTGTTCAGTTTCCTGTTGCAAATAAATTGCCTACATCGATCATTGTTCAAGTAAAATGCATTGTTAATGGTTATCTCCATGATGGTTATGTGGTTTTTTTTTTCTTTCTTTTCATGTATAATTTCCCATGAGGCAATTATCAATTATAGAAACTTATGTTCTTAAGTCTGTCCTCATTTATATACATTCTCAAATTGTTGTTGAAACGCCTTACTACATTGTATTATCGTACATAATTTATTGATCTGCCAACCTTATAAAGATAACAGGCTTTTTTGGGTTCCATTTTTCTCCATTAGTTTGGACAGACTTGCCATTGTATTATAGTAGAAAGTTCTCAAGAACACAACAATTGGGTCTTTGATCATTTGGGATTGTCCTCAGCCTTTGAGTCACCTCTCAGAAAGGAGAGCCATAGTTTACGAGTAAGGAATTGACAAAGTTTTTGAAGTTAGGTTAAAAAGGACTGGTCCATTTGCACATGTACGGACAGCTGCTTTTGTTTAATAGATTTTGTGTTTAGTGAGAAAATGTTGTTGAGATTTGTGGATTATTGGCAGTTTGAGGTATTAATATAAGTTCGTGTTCAGGAATCCACTAAGAATTTTATGCCGCCATATGTTGTTGTTTTGTTCCTTGTTTGAGCAACACTATTTTTCCTGTAAACATTTAGTTTAACTTGAACAACTGGGGGTTTTATATTTAAATCGAGAGATTGACCATGACTTACACTATATATATATATATTTATATATATCTTTTTTTTCCAGAAAAGGAAGTTATCTGACATGCTTGGGCCTCGATGGACCACGGAAGAGTTATCTTGTTTTTATGATGCTTATCGAAAGTATAGTAAAGATTGGAAAAAGGTTAGCTCACTAGCTCAGAACCTTATATTAGACCCATTGATGACGAGCCACTTGGATGAGTAATATTAATTTGTTAATTAAAAATAAATCACAAGCAAAGTTGCAATTTTGGCTATCCATGTCATGGTGAGGGACTGTGTTAATTTAAGAGTTAATCAATTTGATCGCTGAGGCTGGTTTTTTCTGTTTTGCATGTACAGATGGCCAGTGCTGTGAGAAACCGATCTCCTGAGATGGTGGAGGCCCTTTACACAATGAATAGGGTAAGTTGGTTTTGGATTTATGTCCCCGACAGTAATGACTAGGTCACTTTATCTTACTTTGACAAGACAATCGCATCCGACCAACTGATAGCCTATCATTTCTACACAGCAAGAAAGCTCAGTTGTAAATGGTCTGTGCAAACTGGACAGTCTATTCACAGGGGGGCATAGCATTCTCACATCTAGTTAACAGATAACCAAATTGCTACTGTAAATTGCCTTCAGTAGCATGAAATAAATTATTAATCTGTATTAAAACCAAATTGGACACTTGTCTGATATATGGGATTTGCAACTTTCCACGCCCACGAAAAATCCTAAATGAGGCCATGGAGGCCCATGCTTCAACCAATAAACCATAACACAAATAATCATTCCGAGCTCTTCAATTTCAGGCATACTTATCTCTTCCACATGGAACTGCTTCTGCAGCCGGGCTGATTGCTATGATGACTGATCATTACTGCAATTTGGTGAGACTTCTGTAATTTAATTACCTAGCTGAACATCTACAATATTCCTTCTGTCAAACTTGATATTTTGAAGTGCTGAGCAGTTATTTATAATGTGAATATTTGTGAAAACAATGTTAAAAAGCAGAGAGATCCTTGAACTATTCTTTTGGAGCTTCATCTCAACAATATGTCCATTTCCTGGATGTCCCTTTGTGCATGTTTTCTTTGATTTTCAGAAATAAAAGTGGCATTTCATTTAACGGGAATTGACTTTAATAATGACAGTGGTATACCATTTCAAGGCAACTGTAGCCAAGTGCCTTTTATTTGGAGTTTGAATTACAAAGCACGGTTTGTTGTTAACTTCCTATTTCTGTATTCCATTGGAATCTGAGGCTTTGCTTATTGAAATTCATATACCTCTCAAATTGTTTTGTTGTCATTTGGTATAAATAAGTGTTTTGCCATCTAAATTTGGTATGCCCAATTACTGCTTTCTTCTGATGCCTCTTCTAAGTTAAGTTGATATTGGCTTGACAGGCAGGAAGTGACAGTGACCAAGAAAGCAATGATGGGGCAGGATCATCTAGAAAGAATCAGAAGCGTGCCCGTGGCAAAGTCCAGCCTACTTCATCTAAAGCATCTGATGATCAATTTGTTTCGAATTCCCAGGTCACTGCACCAGATTATGGTTGCCTATCATTGTTAAAGAAGAAACGCTCTGGAGGTAAAGCATTGTTAAATAAAGTCTTGGAATATAACTGATCATGAAAGATGCACAAAGTTCCCCTCTTTATGCCGAAGTTTTGTTGGATCGACATTTCTTTGCTGTGTGGATCATTTAACTGTTACATCTAGACCAAGTAGGTATCAGGAAGGCCATACATGTACATAAAACATCAAAATGCATGATGTATGTTACAGGTTTCAGAATGTTAACATGCCTACACTGAATTATTTATCTGTATGCGGACATTCATGTTAGCGCATACTCTGGATATCTCTCAGCTTTTTAGTTGCTGAATGATTGAATCGTCAGCTGGCCTATGGTATGACATGCATGTTTAGTCCTTATTTTGATTGGTTATCCTACTATGTGAAAAATTATTTCTTTGGCCTCACTAACCATAAGATATTTACCTGGTAATTATATACCTTTGAGTTTTGTTTAGGAAGCCGACCTTGTCCTGTCGGGAAGAGGACACCACGGTTCCCCGTTTCATTTTCATATGAAAATTTTAATGGGGAAAAATATGCTTCTCCTACCAATAAAGGCTTGAAGCTAAATGCTAATGCCAATGATGATGAAGTAGCTCAGGAGATAGCCATTGCTTTGGCAGAGGCATCACAAAAGGGTGCCACTTCCAATGTTTCATGGACACCAAATAAAATAGCTGAAAGTGTTGTATCACCACCTTTTAAATCTGCTCAGAGAAAGGTAGTAGTTTGACCTTATTTTCTGAAACTATGTATCTTTTTTCATTCAACTTATTTTCCCACGCTTGGTTACAGCACTCTCTAACAGAAATGGCCCATACCAAGAACTTTGCTGCTGTCATGGGTGAAGAAGAATTAGAAGGAAGCACCGAGTCTGACACTGGTGAGCTGCCTAGGTTTAAGCCTTCCGCAGGGAAAGAGAAGGCAACAAAACTTGAAGGCAAGAATTATGAAGTTGGTAATAATATTGAGAATCTCTTGGATGACATCAAGGAAGAATATAGTGGAACAGAAGAAGGTCAAAGGCTTGGTTTAATGAGAGGCAACTTTGATGTGGAGGTAACTAACACCAAGATTTCAAGGTCCTCCGTGCAGAACCGGAGAAAAAAGAGCAAAAAGGTTCTCTTTGGAAGAGGTAAGGCGAACATTGTTTGTCTCCAAATCATTATCTTGTATGTCACTTTGTAAATTTTGCCATGGGATTGTTGCCCCTTTTCAAATTCTTGCAATTTACAATTATTAAAATATGAACTATGAGGCTTAGACGTTGTAAAAATGAACATATACTCTATAGAACTAGTGTGTGTGTGTGTGTGTTTTTTTTTTTTTTTGGTCTCGCACCAACTATTTAGGCTTTATCATTACCTTCGCAATATATGAGATTCTTCTGTCCTGATTAATCAATGCATAGGTTGAAGAGTGTGTTGATTGTGAAGATTTTTCATAGCTCACTTACATCAGGCTTCTGGCTCTCGAGAGGCTAAACATCTCATTATATAGGCTGTAGTTCTTTTCCTCTCGAAGATTTATTTGGTCTTAGGGAACAGTGATTAATAGCATATGTTGTTTTATCATCCATTAGCTTCAGCTTAATATATGTTTGATCTCTTTTAGATGATGCATCAGCCTTTGATGCCCTACAAACTCTGGCTGATTTGTCACTAATGATGCCAGCGGAAGATGACGATGGTAAGTTATCTAACATCCTCTTTTTCCTCTTTTACATAATTGACGAGTGGAAGAAAACTTTCTTAATGTATCTGACTATCCACTTGACAAGTACCCTCAGAATTTGCTTAAACGTTAGCATTGATGATAATGTCCTGCAAATTGTATGATGGGTACATTGATCTTCAAATTTTCTTTCTTCATCAAGCTCTTATATTGTTGTAAAGAGGTGAAACTTGTTTTGTTTACAATCAACTGGAGTCAGGGTTATATTAATCTGACTTGTAAGTAATATGATGCTTTTGTATCTTCATTTTTTTTTTCTATGAAGAAAAATCATTTTGAAGTGTCCATTTGATGAAATTGTGTAGTGTAAGGATTTTATCACCATCAAATGATACCATTATATTTTCCCAAAGCATTAGCGTTTAATTTGTCATAAATATTCATATAGTTTCCCATTTGTCAGATTCAAGGCTGCAGTTTAAAGAGGAATATGATAATCCTGTTGATGAGTTGGTGTCTGCAGAAGCACTGTCGACGAACCATAAAAAAGAAAAACGTAGATACTCAGGGGTGAGAATGAAAGGGCATAAGCCACTATCAAGCACTGAAGTTGCTCCCAGTAAAACCTCAAAACCTGGAAAAGCTTCAGTTATTAGTTCTGTTCCTGAAGAAAATCAGGATCCTCAACTATCTATTACCAAAACACCTAGAAGAAAGCAAAAGATGCAAGTGTCTAAGGTGAAGCAGACATATTATTTCTCTTAATGTTGTGAAGCAGCTTTCTTCTATGGTTGTTTTTACATAAATAAACTATTGCAGATTCTTAAAACTGAAGCTCATCCTGATATATATCTAAGTGGATTTCCTGGGGTTGAGGTACTTTACTTAATGCTCTATAATCTCTCTTTTCTTCTGTTAAAATTATGGCTTCTTCCAAGGCAAAGTATGCAGTTATGTAGCTTTTAACTTTGTGCCTGGTATAGGACTATATAAGTGGTATTTTCATAATTTTTGGAGTTCATTGATGCTATTGGTCATATTGATTTGAATCCTTATTCTTTATTTAGATATCATATTCAAGAAATTTTGCAAATTTGAAACCTGGGGTGTTCCTTTTTAGTATGTTTGGGTATTCATAGATGCTATCAGTCCTAATGGTTGACTCTTTTTGTTTATGGAAATATTGTAGTTATTGTGAGGCATATATAATGTTGATTTACAGTATGGTAGTCATCTGCCAAACAATTACCTTCTCTAGTTGAGAGCTCTCAGATTTATGACATTTCTTTTCTTTTAGGATGGAGATCCTGGGAAGAAGTTAATGAATAAAAGTAAGAAAATTTCACAAACTGGCTCACCACATTTATTGAGGAATTCAGAAAATTCTTCCGGTGCTGATCTACGAAAAGAAGCGAGTGACCCAGTACAATCAGCTGTACAGGTTCCTGTGGTTAATCAGGTCAATTTACCAACTAAAGTTAGGAGCAGACGTAAAATGAACCTAAAAGAACCACAAATTCACAAAGATCCGGGACTTCTCAATAACATCTCAAATGACCAAAGTGATCTGCCTATTGCTTCAGTCCATAGCAGAGCACTTAATTCGAAGGTTTGGTCCTCTCCCACCATTTCAGTACGGAAGTTAAATAGGTCAAATCCTAACATCCATTGCCTGTGTGCAGGAAAATCTGTCCATTTGCTTATCAAATCCTCGTCTTAGAAGATGGTGTATTTATGAATGGTTCTACAGTGCCATTGATTATCCTTGGTTTGCAAAAAGGGAGTTTGTTGAATATCTGTATCATGTTGGATTGGGTCATGTGCCAAGATTAACTCGTGTAGAGTGGGGTGTCATTAGGAGGTATATGTCTTGTTTTGATAAGTTCGACCTTTTGCAGTTCATCATATATAGTAGCGTGATAATGATGTGTATGATATTAATGTTAAAACAGTTCTCTTGGTAAACCACGGCGGTTTTCAGAGCAGTTCCTAAAGGAAGAAAAAGAGAAGCTTAATCAGTACCGATATTCTGTTAGAAAACATTACACGGAGCTTCGTGAAGGTATTCGGGAAGGACTACCAACTGACCTTGCAAGGCCTTTATCGGTTGGACAACGTGTCATTGCTATCCATCCAAAAACAAGAGAGATTCATGATGGAAGTGTGCTGACTGTTGATCATTCGAGGTGCCGGGTCCAATTTGACCGTCATGAACTAGGGGTTGAATTTGTCACGGTAATCTACATCCCAACTTGTGGTTGGCACTTACTGATTTCATTTATGCTGATGATGTCTTACATTAATCGCACTATCATCTAACATCCAGTTAAAATTCTGTCTGAGCTTTTTTAGATTACTTTTCACCAGGCTAATCGGAATATTATTTGAAGTTTTCAGATTGTGTCCTATTCATCTGTACTGCTTACTAAATAAGCAAAGCAAGTTAAAAGATTCATGCTCATATTCTTTTTGATTTCCAATGACTAATCGTTGTGGGTGTTGTTCCATCTTGCTCGTGCAGATAGACCTACTTGGAAAATGATTTTTTTTTAATCATGAGCTGGCCGTTAGCCCCTTCAACAAGAATTAATCTTTAATTCAATGTATTAAAACAATTTTATGCAGTTTGTGTACTATGTGCTAGACAGTGTTTAAGGTTATACTGCTTATTCCTCATGTAAAATCTTTACATTAACTTCTTTATCTTCTTGTGTAATATCTTATGTGTACTTTTGAGTACTATTTTGCTAAGTTGTATTACCTTTTGTCTCTAAATTGCGGTGGCTTATGCTCATTACTGCACTGCAGAAGTAGTATTATACATTTTTAGGTGTGATTGAAGCCAACGGCCTTTCTGCTACTTGTTAATGCTTTGCATTTGCTGTTTATTATGAATCACTGATGTTGGTCTCTAGTTTTTTGTGCCTCATACTCCTATTTGCTTTTGTTTCTCAGTCTGGGTATTTGACGCTATATTGTGGCAGGACATTGACTGCATGCCTCTGAACCCTCTCGAGAATCTGCCAGCAGCATTGCTTGGAAAACAACCAATTTCTGCTAATAAGTTTTTTGAAAATTTCAATGAGCTGAAAATAATTGGACAAGTAGAAGAAGGCATGAAGCTTTGCCCTGGTGACAGAGTTGATACCACTGATGATATCTCCCAGTTATCTCCGTCAGCTAATCCTGCAAGTTTGTTGAAGCAGACAAAGGCATAAATCTCTTCCTAACTTCTCATGCTGCATTATTTGAATGATGTCCGTTTCTGCCTGAGTGCTCTTCAGCTTCACGGGCAGATACAAACCATTGGCAGTTGCTGCAGTCCCAATAGCATTTGATTTGAGTGTTTCGATATATTTCTGACTATTTCTTAACTGGGACTTCATATATGCAGCTTTGATTGCATTATTTAATATTATGGTTTGTGCAAGCAGAATAATATAAATTCATTGTAAACGTATCTCAAGTTAATCTTGTTCACCAGGTCTCTTCTGCAAATGCTAATTTGCAAATGAGGACTGTATCTGCTGAAACTGCTGATTATCAACAAACAGCATATTCTCAGCATAGTACACTGGCTCAGGTCCAGGCAAAAGAAGCCGATGTTCAAGCTCTTGCTGAGCTGACTCGTGCACTTGAGAAAAAGGTTGTCAGCATTCACTAGCTAATTTCTGCTTGTGTTGTTTCCCACTGAATAATGCTTAAGAATTAATTATATGACATTTCATGCTTATAAAACCAGTCTTTGCTGCTTTGTAATGAAGTTCTGCTGTAGATTTTAGTTTCAATTAGAATTGAAAAATTTTGAATCTTTTTCATCAGCCTGTCAATAATGCATGTTCAATTGCTGGATACTCTAGCTGTGTATCAGAATTTCTTTGCATTAATGGGCTCAATCTTTGTGTTTTTATGTGTAGGAAGCTGTTGTTCTGGAGTTGAAGCGTATGAACGATGATGTTTCCAGAAATCACATTGATGGTGATAACTCTTTGAAGGACTCTGAACCATTTAAAAAGCAATATGCTGCTGTCCTTGTACAATTGAATGAAGCTAATGAACAGGTATAGGCGGAGTCCATACAGGAAATTGAAACCTGCATTTACTTATTTTTTGGGTTCTTTTACGCAAAATAAAATATATATATATATATATATATATATACATATAATAAAAAAAATTACTAATTTCAAATCCTGGAGCAAATTTTTTTCTTGGGGGCAGGTTTCTTCTGCTTTATATTGCTTGAGACAGAGGAACACATATCAAGGAAACATTCCACTTGCATGGTCCAGAGCTGGCTCCCATCTTGCCGACCCTGGTGGCGAATATTCTTTCGACCATTCTGCAGGTCAAATTAGTGAATCCGGACCACATGTGAATGAGATCATTGATAGTTCAAGAACAAAAGCACGAGCAATGGTAGATGCAGCCATGCAGGTACATATGTAAAGGCATTTAACTCAATTGCCCTCATTTGTAGTGTCACGACGTCTCCTAGTCAGTGCAAGGAGAGTCAATACAATTTATTTATGGTCAAGAAGCTATGCTGCACACATCAATTAAATAAATTTCGTTGACATTGCCAAAAGTTGAAATCATTTACATTATAATCCTCTAAGTTTGTGCGCTATCGTTGTAATAATAGTATGATAAGTCATGCCAGATGACAATAATCGGACACCATTTATTTGAAGCAATTTTTAATATGTACCCCAGCTACATGCAGTTGAAAGATGATGTTGAATTTTACTATTTCGCTTTCATGCAATCAGAACCTGTTCCTAATAGATTGATTGTATTTGTAGGCAATGTCATCACTCAAGGGAAGGGAGGACACTATTGAGAAAATTGAGGAAGCTATAGATTATGTTAATGACCAGCTTCCTTCTGATGAATCCAGCGCAGCCGTGGTAGGATTTTCCCACTCTAATATCTACAGCTCATGGTTCTGCATTTGATCAGGATCTATCAATATTTCAAATGTGAGATTTTTTGCAGGCACCTAATCCTAAAGCTACGATTGCATTTGACGTAGAGTCACAAATGCCGTTGGAACTGATTTCCAAATGTGTCGCAACTTTGCTCATGATTCAGGTAATTGATACGAAGAAACCACTCCTGATTTGTTCAAGTTGTCATTTTATCTGTCTCTTGAAAGAGATGGCTGCCTTATAATTTCATTCACATGGCTGTTGCCAATTGTGTCATCCCAGAAGTGTACACAGCGGCAGTTCCCTCCATCCGACGTGGCGCAGATTCTGGATTCCGCCGTCACAAGCTTGCAGCCCCGCAGCTCACAAAACCTTCCCGTTTATACTGAAATACAGAAATGTATGGGTATCATCAGGAACCAAATAATGGCGCTCATACCTACATAAACATAGACGCGACGCGGTGAATGTTGTAAATAGCTCATTTCATATCCCTTTCATTCAGCTCTTTGCTCTTTGATTTCAGAGCATGAACAGATAGCTCTTTCATTCTTTGGTAAACATTGAATGAAAAAAAATGGATGAAAGCCATTGTACGTTTGATCGCTGATTAGCTTTTTTTTTTTTCAATCCTTAGATTTGAACCTAATTGCTGTGGGATTTAATGTTAAATAGGGATGTCATCGCAATTTTGTAAGTTAAATTTTAGGCATGTATTAATCATCTTCCAGTCAATCTGGTTACAGAGCCTATTGCTTTGTATGCTACGTTTATTTCACATTTTCTTTGGGTTTAACCCGTAGTGGATTGAGGAGGTTTCGATTTCAATTTTCACTACTCTCTAATTCCCAACTTTAAAAAAATTATCTATGTTTGGATTATATTATAGGAGATGCTTCATTTATGCTGGATTTGCACTGATCTCCTTCCCTAACTAAAACACATTTCTCGTCGTAATTTTGACTGCAATTCTATCCTGCCCCAGAGTTCATTCATTCTCTAGGGAATCCCATTTAAATAAATTCAGTGATATAGATCATGCATTAGTTCACTTTAATTATATGATTCTCCCTTTTCACGAATTACTATGTTTATCCGAGTGATCTATAAACGATAAAAAATTCTCTTTCGCTTATCGCTATCCGAATGTTCAAGAGGCATCTTCAATGAGACCCTCGAAAACTTGATACAATTAAATGAGTTTTTGTTCTACATGTCCGGGCTATATATATCCGCGTTTCATTCAAGTAGTTGAATAAATAAAATTTTGATAAATAACTAATTTTTTTTCTTTTAGTTATTATTTTTCCCGTCCTGACCTAATAATAACTAATTAAACAAACGGATTTTTTTTAATGTATAAACTACAAATTTCAGTGGCTTTGGCTACTATAACATTCCGGCCGACGATTTTTTTTTTTAAGGTATTTTATTGTGAAGTATGAAAGAAGTAAAAAAAATTATTTTGTAAAGTGTCAAACATCTAGTAAAATAAAATAAAATAAAATGAATTAAAGAAATAGTGGGTTTCCTCGTTTGTATGGTGACTTAAACAGTGGTGTTTACTTCATTTAATACTTGATCGATGTTAGTGGCTCTACCCATGAAATATCTACTACTCCCTTCTTCACCGGGCGAGAACTTCATTTTTCTTTTCTTTTTTTAATTTAAATAAGATATTTACACCTATACAAAAATAAACTCATTTTTAAGTGGTTTTGTTTAACTATTAAAAGTTTATTTAACTAGAATCCTTTTGAAAAACACAACAATAATACCCTACACATGCACTCACTGTTGAGGACAATTGCAAAACAACCACCTCTAAAATATTTTGTAAGCGTGTTGAATTATTAATGCATGATTATTAAAATTAAAATCATTTAAATAATTATTAAATTATCTAAAAGAGAAAGTTCAAATTTGTTAATGAACAATCGATCTGAGTGGATTCTTTAATAATAAGACACCAAACAACAGTAGTAAACTCTGTAGCTCAAGCTTTTCCAATATGGATGGGTGTGATTAGATAGAAACAAAACAATGCCAAGAATTATACAAATAAAAATAGGAAAAAGTAATGAAAAAAATTCATACATTCATCCAATCACCCATTTCATTTTTCTTATTTTTTCCCCTCCAATTTCCATAGCAGTGCCTACTTTTTCCTAAAAAAAATTGAGATACTAGAGACAAATTGGGCAATGACAACTACATTCATTCACTTACATTTCTCATCTTTCAGCCTATCAACTTAAAACCAGGCTAGGAATGAGAGGAAACAATCCATTGTATACACCAAAGATGCCATCGCGTGGTCGATGCTGCATAGCTTAATGCCCCATGAGAAACCGGAACACATCGTTCAACGAGACAATACCTTCTACATGCTTGCTTCCAGCTTCAACAACAACAAGACGCCTCACCCCTGAGAACAAAAGCATGCATACATGAAATTAGAGCAATAGTTATACATTTATTTGTATGCATGTGAGACTGTTGTGAAGTATCGAGGAACATCTTAAAACAAAAGTAAAGAAAAACTAACCTGGCTGGGATAATCTCTCCAAGACTTTATGGAGAGGATCGGAACGCAAGCACATAAAACATCTTTGAATGTTAGAGCCATATGCTGAAAATGGGTCGTCTCTGTACTGCAATGCCTGCAATTCAGACACCAAGTAAATAAGAGATTTGATAGTAATAATAATAATAATAATAATAATAATAATAATAATAAAGAATGGTCTATCCGGTTATATTGAAGATGTGCTTACCTGATGAATGGTTGTTTCTTCGAGATTAATGTGTGTGTAGATTTTGTCTCTTGCCAAACTAGTTATGTCACTGCAAAAATGATAACTTATTAATATAATTCCAAGTGTGGGAAAAATTATTCACATATGATTAGACGAACATCGGAGCATGTTTCTAACCTTCGAGAATATACATCCAATAAAGAGTCATTATCATCAACGATGGGAATTGAACTAACTTGTGCTGCAAAGGAAGGAAACATGTTAGATGTGTAGTGTAAAAATTATTAAATCAGAGATAAGAATCTGAAATGACTGGGGAATATATCCATTATGAGTTACTTCCTAACACTTCATAAAATTCATAATGCACTTTGAATCAGTTCCGTTTTATCATGGAACTGCTTTATGAAGAATCTATAGGAATAAACAATTAAATAGAACTGCCTTCATTAAGCATGATGATGCACCCCAAACCCCAAAGCTTTTGTTGAAAGTATTAAACTATAACGTAAATCAATTTTTAAAAAAGGCGTACATAATGAAAACCCATCATTTACAACTAATTGAAAACTCTGGAGCTAACATTAGAAAAAGTAAATTCGATTAAAAACTTTCTTGTTATTTGAAGCATTCACGCATAAGGTAGTAGTAAAAAGCAATTTTAGTGAATGAGTGAGCTGCTGCAAAAGGTGGATTGAGTAGCAGGTGCTTCGAAGAGCAAAAAGGATGAAGATGAAACAGAGATGTGACTGCTCCGGAAATACTCCCGTTTCAGATTGTATCTGGATACCTTGAATTAATAAATTTAATGCTGCACTAAGTGAAGCACTGGGTCTCAACATTGCCAATGGCCTGCGATTTGGCTCTCCAATTTTAGGAACCCAAGTGCCCAAAGGGATTGAACAAATTGGCAATTGAAGTACTGGTAATGAGCTAGGTGAATGCCTAAAAAACCGGCATATACCTGCAAAGCTAGATATGTTAATTGCCACTACTCCAGAAAAGAGAGAAATTGTCTGGAAATTAGTGAAAACGCATCTTCGATTGCATGAGAGGCTGATCCACACTACTCACATTTTAGTATTCCAGAAAGCGAAGCAAGATGTAATAGATTTTTGTTCGAGGAATCTGCCGAAGAAGAATGAATGATAGGAACTGTGGCTACACCACTTTGCAAAATCTTCAGAGCAACTTCATTCAAAGAGTCATCTGGCCCAGCCTGGAAAACTTCATCAAGTTAACATAAAAAGAGCATCCTATATGCTAATGCCAGTGCAAAAGAGAAGAATTTTTGCTTGCAACTGAACCACATAAAACTTTTGAGGAACTGTCCTTGATATACAGACTACAGAGATCAATGGCATTCAGGAATATGTTTAAACAAGATAAAGTAGAATCATTTATGACGGATACATTAGAAAAAAAGGGGAAATTTACAAGTCGTCATACAACCAAATGATTCTTAGGACTGAAGGCACATGAATTTTAAAGAAGAAGAATACCCACACGATAATGGCAAAAACAAATAAACAAACAGAGAGTCCAAAAAAGGCTTTGTATTATTGTGGAAAATTTTAATCAAACTAAGGGTGCAAAAGGCAGGTATTCTACTTATTGATTGATCGGCATCAGTTTCAAATATGCAGACAGTTATCTGTAGAAAACATAAAACTAATATACAAATTATCCATCCATCCGACTTGTGCACAAAATTTTAAAATGACCGGTCCAAGGTGCACAATACATGCTGACATTTAGCACATCAATCGGAACACTTACTTGTACAAGTTGTCTAGAAACTATAGCTCCTTGCCCATTTATTTGATTATTCAGATAAGACTTGGCTTCTTTCCAAGCAGATATAGTGTGTGTCTCCAGCTCTTCCTCTGTCAAATTCGACCCATGTCTGCCAAGCTGCCAGCACACATTGAGAAGATCGTGAGGACACCTTTAAGATTCCGCAGAGCACATACTTCACAAAAGATCTACCGAGAGGGTGGTTGGGATTATTGATCGCTTTTTGAATAAAATGTTTATGATGAACCTGAAGGGTGACAACTACCAAAGTAGAGCTTCAAATGTACACTGTATATACTTTAGTACCACATCTATCACTCCGTAAAGGTCTTCTACTCCTTCCATGCTTCAACAAGCCAAGAGTCCAATATAAAATTATAGATCTAAATTTGCTATAATAAGAATGGGGTTCCAGAACACCATTTCATTACTTTCTAACACCCATGAAGGTTGGATCAACTATATAACAAAGAAACATTTAAGTAGTAAATAGGGTACTGATAAGTTCACCACATCTGAAATAACAACAAGGGGAAGAAGAGGGGAAAAATCCTGAAAAATGGGGCAGAATCAAGATAAGTAATATTCAGTAAAAAAAGGCAGAATGCTCTACCTCTCTCATAATCAATATAAAATCCATTGCACTAAGAACTCCAACAAATCTGCCCTTTGAAAAGTCCCACAAGGGTGCCATAGAGATTCCCTGAAATGAACTTTTTTGGTTAATACAGTTGTGAATTTACCAAAAAACAAAGCACCAAGAATGGACAGACTACAGATACATCTTAGACACCATCTTGCTAGAGGCATGTTAGTTGCAGTGCCTGATACGGTAGGCATTAAGCAACAATTAATCAAATATTCAGCAGAACCTTATTGAGAAGATATACAGGGGGAGGGGGGGCGATATACTAGTACTTGCAAAGAATCTTTAAAGAAAATTCCATGTTTATTGCTCGCATGCAAAACATTAACCTGTGGACTCTTAACAATTTAAGGTACCTGTTCATGCAGTATATGGAATGCTTGCTTTACAGGCAGTTCTACATCCAAAGCAATAACCTGAAAACCAGTCCAAGTAAATCAATCAAATAAAAACGGAACTTGGAGAGTGATAATGTTGGGACATATGAGGATCACCCAGACCTTTCCAGATTCAGGGAGCAACTCATATGCCTTGTGAGCTGACATGAAAACAGCTATACGATGCCGAGAAACATCTAAATCAGCCTCTGATATTGTTGCAAAAGGCTCAGGAGACGTACCATCTGACAGTCGAACCTGTAACCAAGATGAAATGTACAGTAAACTTTTACTAGGATTGATTGTGAAAGTAGCCACAAAAATTAACTTCTGAGGAAATGATAGCAGTGTGTCACGAGAAATGAACATCTAAGATAATTATATTCACTTGAAGACCAGAATTTATTTTCTTCTTCATCCTTTTTTTTTTGTTGCACGAGTTAACCAGCAATAAGTCAAATTCCTCTAGTTAAGAAAATAATTTCCATGAGACACTTATGGGTATGGCAGGAAATAAGAAGTCGATATGAATACAGTAATAATGTAATATCAAACCACACGCTGGAAGGTCTCGTTATCAACATCCATGCTCGAACCATGACCAGTGGGAGGCGCTTGAGGGCTCAGCATTGGAGTAAGGTAATCAGCATCCCTAGTTAAGAGGATAGTATTCACTGTTCCAATGTTACTATTGATAGAAGGCTGGTGCTCATCATGTCTCCATTCACCGTCGACCACAAATTTGTACTGCAGACAGAGAAGCAGTTTTTGAATTTGAAAATGGCACGAACTTCACAAGGTAGCTATAAAAAAACCAACACCAGTATATTCAATTGAGATTCGAACATTTAGGACAACTAGTCATTTCCAAACAACTAGATAGATGACTGTCCCCTATAGGATTTGTGGTTACGGTACTCCACACACTGAAATTATAGGATATATTTTAAAAAATATTCCTCCTCCAGCGGTCCAGCCAGGTAATGTCATTATATAACCAGGCATGTCTGTCCTTTAGGAATCAAATGCTCGTGGGTTGAGCACAATAACAATTAAGTACAAACCTCAATCCCACAGAACACCAGCAGGATTTATTAATAATAATCGTTAGGTAGCTCAATCATGTGCGGTTATACGCGCGTACAGTTTACAGCTAACAACTTGTTAAAGGCATTTACATTAACTTGAGAATTTTTAGTGCCAACAATTGATCACATCAAGAAATCATTTTAAAAGCCACCACTATGTATTTTTATCAAATCAAGGTCGGTAAGTTGTTAGCTTACCAGCAGCAACATATGGGTACAGTTGTGCCTTATCTATCTCCAATTATCTAACTTAATCATCTTCATACCTAAACTTTCAAACATTCATTCAAAAAAAAAGTTCATTGGCATCTGTACTTACACAGTAATACTTAACTCTTATTTATGCAAACAGTTTCTCGACAAGTGTTACGCAAAAGTCACACTAAATATCCATTAACCCACATTCAAGATTGTGTCTAGAGTCAAACATTTTCCAATTTTGGAACTACCAAAATTATTAATCCCAATTACATCCCTAAGTCAAAGGACCAATAATTTACGAATATGTTAAAAGTCAATGACTTTTCCCAGCTCATTCATAATTAATAACATCAAACATACGGTGGGATATGAAAAGGAGGCAACGACACTGGAAAAAGGAGACAAAATCATAATCATCCTAGCTAAGGATCAGTAGACGTGTACTACTTTGATCACGTGATCGAGTAATTTATGACAGAGAATAAACCAAATGTGTGACATAACATACCAAATGTACATGTCATAACACAGATACTACATTCATGGGAAACACCAAACCAACTCCTAATCAATAGTCAACTACTAATTATTATGGCTATTTCCAGTCAAAATCGAATCAACCCCCAAGTAACTAAATTCACTTGCTCTGTTGGTCACTAAGAACAATCAAGCAATTATTGAAAGAAACTCTAATTAAGTTTCTAGCACACTGCACACGAACAACCAACCTGGTGATAACCGGGTGGAAGGCTGCAAATTGTTTGAAACACTGTAGGGCAACCTTCAACTGGAGTCATTGGCCATTGTGTCCACCTTTAACAACAAAAGTAGCTTATAGCACGAGCACAGCACATATCAAAAGCTAATACTACAAAGGGGGGGGGGGGGAGTCATCACACACAAACAATCAATTGCAAATCGAGACTAACCCTGTAAACGAGCCACTGATATGCACAATTCTGCCACCATAACGCCACACAAACCGCGTCGGAATCAACACCATTCCACTTTCGCGCGAGTAGTCCATATCAAGAGGGTGCATTCACTCCTTAAAGATTTAAAATTTCCCAAAAATAACACTTCCCCAGAAAAAATCCAAGCATTTGCGTGATCACAACTAAACAGCATCAACAGAATAAAGCAATAATTGCGAAAACCTAGTAACCTATTCAGCTAAAACACCTCAAAATTTAATGAATGTTACCTAAATTACTTCCAAAATCATAATTTGATGGAAACTCTCAACTTCTTGAATCTACAAAAAGCTAATAATCAAAGCTAAGAAGAGAATAATCCAAAAAACCCTAAAGAAGAAGATAAATTGGGCGCAAAAACGCAAAGCAGAGAGCATCAAAATGAAAACTTTTCGACAAGACGAGAGAGCTGAGGGTATTTAGACATAGAATTCAATGAGAATATTGGGAGAGAGAATAATTTTCCTAACCCTAAAATATTCCAGTTTTGAATATTTTTATTTGGAAAACGGACATTTTTCCTTATATATATTTATTTATTGGAAGAAATTTTTGCGTGGGCCCCATATTCTGAGATACCCATTCACTTGCCAAGTCAGCGTTGCTGAGGTTATTATAGTTATATAGTTGGTGATATTTTTATTTTTTTCATTTGGAAGTTTGTCAAATTTTGAGAATTTACTTCTTCTTTTTTATTATTAATATATCTTTGGAATATTATTCTGTGGCTAAACTTGGGATTTTTATTTTTTGAGAGAACATATTATCATTTCATTTCACTAAAGTGGTGGATTTTTTTTCTATTTTATTTTTAAAAAATAAGAAGTGATGTACTTCTTAGTATAATCATTTCCACAAAATACCGTTGTCTATCATTTCAAAAATATTTTAAGTATAATTTGAGGATTTTTTATCAAATAATTTCATTATTTTTTCGAGTACAACTTGTGTTTTTGAACATCTAACACAAAAAAATTCTACTAGGTTTTATGTTCATACTTCTATAACATTTTTTTTTTCGAGGGATGTAAAAAAATTTTATTCATTATTGAGTTATATATATATGATACTGTCCTATAATATCCTTTATATATTATATTTTTTGAGCGAATAATATCCTTTATATTTGAGTGAGTGTTTTTATTCGCTTTATGTGATCAAAGATGCAGTTGAATTTCATAGTTTTTGTAAAAATATTAAAAACAGAAACACAAATAAATACAATAATTCAATTTTAGTGTAATTAAAATACAATAATTCAAAGCTTCCAAATAAAATGCAAGAACCAAATTCGTTCTTCCCTCTTTCACCATTTTCTTTTGAGAATCGGTCAAAATACACCGAGTTCGTGTAAAATTCGGGTCTCTCTCTCTCTCTCTCTCTCTCTCTCTCTCAAAATACACCAAGTTCGTGTAAAATTCGGGTCTCAAAGAGCTGATGATTGATGCTTAAGAAACCAGAATAACGATAAAGAAAAAAAAAAAAGAATTCGAAAGCAAACTTAAGACTATTCCGACAGAATCTTTACATTTAGTTAATGGAAAAGACAATCTGAAGACAAGATTGAAAATGCAGAGTCACGCGCTAAGGAAATTAAAAGAAGCTGGATTTCGTCTCACAGCTCGCAACTGTGAACCACATCTTATATCTTTTCCTCAACGAAGCGGACCGATCTATATAAATGGTTCTGAGTTTAAGTGAGAATGTACAAGAATCCTCAAGCCACTTCGTCCACCTACGAAATCAAGTCATTGAAGGCTTTCGCCAGCACTTACAGTGAGTGGTTCGAGCTCCACGAGGGTCCAAAATCTGTTTGCAGTTGCACGGATCACCAACCAATTTCGATTTATGCCAAGTATTTGAACAAATTAGGGTTATCCTTGTCCCGTTCAAGATAGTCACGAGTGATCAAATCTTCAATCCTCTTCTTGATTGCTTTAACATCAGGCTGCATGATGCGAAGTTGAGATTCAGCAAAAAGTAGTTTTAAAATTGATAGGAATGTTGACAATAATATCCCTGAGGGTACTACCTTGAACATTCGACCCAACTGCTCAACGCATTCCATGACCAATTGCTGGTACCCCAACACTTTCCTGCTCTTCATGATACGCACAATTGAGGCATCAATGGCGTACCTTCTGTCCTTGTCAACGTCTTCAATGACCTTCTTCTTCTCATCCACGGGAGGGAGAGGTATCTTCATTCCCAAAAATACATTTAACAGCAAAATCAATGTAGGTGAATTGAATACTTCAGTAAATACGTAATGAGGGAGGGGGGAGGGGACTAGTACCTTGATCCTTCTCATTTTGTCAGTGAACTTCGAATTGAACTCAAAAATGTCAGTTGGAGAGATTGTTTTGGTGCTTGGTTCCTTGTTCAAAATCTTGTACTTGGCACATGAAAGTGAATGAAGCAACCTAACAACATCATCATCAGATAGGTTCAACTGAGTCATGATTTCCTGATAACTCAACCTGTCAGAAGCATTAAACAGCAGCAGCGCAGCGGCCTACAAAATGAAGCAGAAAAGCTTTAATCACTTAAATATCAATCAGAGGACACATAAACGAATCATGATTGCATTCTGCACATCACCTGATAGGTCGTCACAATAAGCTCTATTGTCTTTTGATCAAATTTTCCATTGATGTTGCAAGTTCCCAATGAATATATCCACGTAAGTTTCCGGTGCTTTGTTTTTGTTTGGTAGAACTCTCTAAATACTTCTACACACTTGACCTAGAAGAAAATTCAAGGTAATTAGCAACAATATCAGTTCATAAATGAAAACTATCCTCAAGGTTTACCCAGTTTACAAGAAACCCAAAAAAGAGTTTGTAAATTACAAAACAAATCCCTCAATATTCCTTTCTATTTTACAAATTGAACCAAATGGGTGGGATATGTAAAACAAACACAAATCTCAAGGAGTTAATCGTAGTACCTCAGGAGGGGGGGGGGGGTTATGTTGTTCTGAAATGAACTGGGTTTCATTGTAAATATGTCAGACCTTAAGGGTAGTTTTGTAAATAATCTTAAGCATCAATATGTGCAAGCTTACCATCTCAGCAGGAAGGTTAAGATCAAAAGATTTGTAACTTGGCCAGAAACCAGTTGTCAGGACAGTCACCGTTAAGTCAATCCCGGGATTTGCACTTGGATTATTATTAAGATATTCCTCAAAGCTGGCTTGATTTTCCCTCGCTAGTGTCAAATCTGTGACCTGAAACAGATGAAAACGGTATAAAAATAATAAATCACATAAGGACAAGGCTTGCTGATTTGGATTGCATGACAGTATGAGAACTGACCATCCCCTCCATTTTGGATGTAAATTGACCACCACATTGCTGCTTCAACTTTGTCAAGATACTTCTCTCATGTTCATCATTGGCACTTTTGTCAAATAACAAGCGGCGAGCAAGCTTTTTCCTGTCCACAACAGCAGTAAGGAAAAATATAATATATCGTTTAGTTCACTAGAAGGAAACAAGAGTAAATTAGGAAACTCACCTATAAAACTCAGCAAATAGATCCTTATCACTGATATAGGCAAGCAGTTTCACAACCTAAAGGATATTCCAAAACCCAATTATAGCTCTTAAAAGCGATCATAAGCAATATTAAATCAAAGTTGAAATACACACGAATCAACACCTTTTCCAGTGTTTCCTCAATAGCTTCATCACTCAACTTTTCACTCCCACCCTTTTTGAGAATGTTATCACAAAAGGTGGCTAGAAGTTCTGCACTAGAACTACCAGCAACACCCTTGTTGCAAAAGACTTCAAATGCCTCTTTGAGAGCCTATTAATTGGACAGAGAAAAACAATCATACTGCTGCTAGAGTTGAAGTCATTGTAAAATACATAGGATGCTATGAGATTATTCTAACCTTGTGAAAGAGCGTGTGATTTAGAAAACAGTCATTCACATATGCCATGAATTTGTCATGGAGCTCAATTACTTTTCTGACGAAAACCTGGATTTCGAACACAATTGATTTCAATGGGTAAAAACACGATCAAGCTTAAAAATATTCAGAATTAAGTTACCTGTTCCTGCAACCCGATAACATCTTTCTTGTCGGCCTGTAATAGACACAATCATTATTACTTACATATTTGAGCATTTAACCACATTAAGGAAATGAATTCAGATATTCACTTAGGGTGCTAGGTTCTTCTACAACTACCAAGAACTTGGAAACTGAGTCCCGCCCATTGTGGGATGCCACTGCCACCATGGCAAGCTTCTTGGAAATTGACTACCAAATTTGAAACCCAACTACTTCAATTTTTTTATTTATTTTGTCTGACACAATTTTCTCTCCTCTCTCTTTTCTCTCTCTTCCCACCTCTCCACTCACCTTTTCTTCCCTCTCCTCTCTCCTCTCTTTCATGCATGTGTGTGGGTCAACATATACGTATAGACATGTATATATACATATTTTATGCACCATCTTTTCAATTATTATTCAATTTATACTTCTCCAATATAGTATGTACAAAAATATGTATATATAATGGTCGTTGAAATTTGCAAAGGATATATTCAACATTTTTTTCCTTTATAAATGCAGCCACTTTTTCATATACATATGCATGCATGAATTTAAATGAATTCAATATACTATTAAAGTAAAATATATATATGTACTATTAAATTAAATTAAATAGTTAATAAACAAAATATATAAAGTATATATATAGAAAGTGGATATTAGTGGGACTCCTGTAGAAGTTGCTTTTTGGGTTCTGCATCGTAGGGATAAAGGTGTAGAACTTGGTGAGTGTTAACTTTTGATGTGATGCATGCATATGCATGCATGAATTTAAATGAATTCAATATACTATTAAAGTAAAATATATATATGTACTATTAAATTAAATTAAATAGTTAATAAACAAAATATATAAAGTATATATATAGAAAGTGGATATTAGTGGGACTCCTGTAGAAGTTGCTTTTTGGGTTCTGCATCGTAGGGATAAAGGTGTAGAACTTGGTGAGTGTTAACTTTTGATGTGGCGCTGATGTGACAGTGTAGAAGTTGGAATTTTGGGGTTTTGCATTGCAACTACCCTTAATACATTCTGCTGAAAAATCTTCATACCCCATGAAGTAAAAAGTTATTCCTGAGTAGTTTGATAAAATCAAAGAATAACAGTAACAAACTTATTAAAGAACGAACAAACCTTCTTGCTACTTGCAGCATCTTCAGCTTGTTTAACCAATGCACTACCTTCAGCAGTAACATGCTGGGTTGGGAGTACATCAAGCATTAGTGAACATGCAGATGGGTGAAAAGGGGCAGCTCAAAATTCTGAAACAGTTCTGATTTTGACAAGGGAATACTACAACAATCACAAACCTGCTTAAATATATTAGCCACGGGCTCCAGACCTCGAGGTATTTTCGAGAAGAGTCTATACATCCTTGACAGATCATCTACCTAAAGGACATGACCAAGATTCAGCTTGAAACAGACAATTAAATAACCATCTGAATACATAATGAGATTCTTCAACATAGATACCTTGTCATCCCTAAGTAATGCATGACAGCCTGAGTGCTCCTTCTCCAGAAGTTGGGTAGCATATACAGACAATAACTCATGTTGTACTTTCTACCAAAAAAAAGACGAGAATAATCAGCAAATTGATTAGTTAACTATAATAACACAAGAAAACAGTTCAACTGAATCAGAAATTTTAGGCCACGAGCCACATCAAATCTCATCAGGATACTTGCAATGTCAATTAATAGCACACTTATAGTATTAAGAGCAAGAGCAGACCTCAAGCAACTTTATCTCACTACTTGAATGAAGATAATGGGCAACTCTGTCCTTCTCTCGTTTCAAACATTCCTCAGCCTGGATGTCCAAAACGACTTTTATAAAGTATGTGAAAAGTAACTTCAGTATACATAACATACTTTAGCTAACATATTCCACTCTTGGTGCCATGGTGTCTGTTTTGTTCTTACAGTGGACAGAGGAGGCATTCTGAATCTGTAATACATATGTATACCTTCAGCATATAGTCAGGGCATGAATCATCTAAGATCCAATTAGAAGCCTTCCGGGAATAATAAGCAGCTGAGTCCTTCAGCATAGCTGCTTCAAAGTCATTGTCATAATAATCCATCTGCCCCATTCCAATTTCAACAAAAATATCCAAAACATTCTTTAATAAAGCTCGATCTATTTGCTCTCCTTCCCGCTCTTGATCAACCTAATCAGTAGAAAGTACACAAAAAAGAAAAACTCATTAGAGAATAAAAACACGGCGAGGTAAAGAAGGAAAACATAACAAAGACATACCAGAGATATTACAGCATCCCTTGCTTTCACATGTAATTCCTGGTACACCTGAAATCACAATCCAGGTTAATAAAATATAAAAAATCAACAGGAAAAGGTGAAGGGAAAGGATAAAAAGATCAGGAAATACTAAGGAAAATCACTCAGGACAATCCCATTTTTAGAGAAATCAATGAGTTTGGTGTTTGAAAAAAAGTTAAGTTCAACCAGAAATCAGTCAAGATTTACCTGTTCACGAAAGCATGTCAAACCAACTTCTTGAAGTGGCGGAAGTGACCTTCTAGCTATGAAGTACCGGTCAAGATAGTAAAAGAATCTCGAAAGCCACCGTACCATGATTTTATGATTCAACCACCTTTTTACCAGCTCCCTTAACATGAACTCATCATGCTTCTCCCTCAAAGAAGGTAGTACCTAAACCAAAAATGCAAAAGTCCCTAAAAATCCAACAGAATTGGTTCACCAAATAATGGTGTATGGCGGGGATTACAAAGAATAAAAATTTAGTATGCACTATAAATACTGTCAATGCAGATACTTGCAAGAGATACTTAGTGAGATCTCATGGGTAATAGATCACCGAATGTAAAACAATTTTAACTTTCAGCAACTCCAAAATTTGAGACCCCAAAATTTAACAGATATTCCATACTTGCAACAAATTTATGAACATCTTACGCACTTTACAGTGTCACACCAGTAAAAGGACACATATCCTTACCGTCGACGTTATATACTCTTGAAAAGACTCCTTATACTTGTCATACAGCTGCTGAGAATAATCATGAGGTGGCTTCTGTGTGCACATGTTATATATTGTCCTGTAATAATCAAGAATAAAGGAAACTCAGTAAGCGACTATAAGCTCACATATGAAAACCATGTATTTACAGTACAAACTACAAAATATTGAAATAGTACGTGTAGAGCATCATGTAGTCTTCTGAACTGAATTGTGGCTCCGGCAATCCTTCAAGAATATTTTTAAGCTTCAAGATCCCTTTCTGCATAAAGTCCCATCCTTGTTCTAGATCAATTGTGTTTCGCTGGTTCATCGTCATCTTTCTTGCCAACCCAAGATCAATGCAGAGCCAAAACTTGATCCCAGATCAAAATGCCATATGAATAGCAAGTAACAGACAATAAAGGAAATCTGGTGATCATTGAAAATGAACATTTAGAGGAAAGTAAGAATGAATCAAGACATAAGATGTGTAACAAAGCAATAACAAAATAAATTGGTAATACACTTCATGATTGCTAATTGTGCCTTCATAGATAATATGATTGATTTGATTGGAACTTCAACAAAAACAACAATATGTTCATCAGAACAAGGTCGCTGCTAAGATGACCAACTATAAAATTACATCAATTTGAAGCAAACAAAATCAACAAATCAACAGAACATAACACGCTGATCGTGCAAACAAAAAAAAAAGATAGATAGATAGATAGATAGATTGATTTGGTAATACATAAAAGGGGAGATGGTGGACAACACATAATTGGACATAAATCGCTGCCTTAAGTTTCACGAAAAGGATTCATACCAACCCTAAAGGCTAAAGCATCCTATTATAAGCTCCTAAGCATCCTCCTCGTTATACAATGGTAATGAAGATATGACTCAGCTAATTCAGACTAACCACCCACATACAAACATGCACATGCTAATAATTCATCACCAAGACAACAGTGAACTACCAAAAAAGCCGTGGGTATCTACAGAGGAAGTAAATGAATCTAACAAAAAAAACCCGCATAAAATACTGGAAAATAAAACCCTAAAAATCGGTAAAATCACAACAAAACACGTAAACCTAATCAAAACTCATTCGCAATCAGAGCTGCTTCAACTGAGGTAGACATGAAACTGAAACTAAAATGGCAAAAATCATCTAAATCTGGCCCCATAATTAACAAAGATTGCACCAATTCCAATACCGACGGCGGAAACAATAATCGGATTTATGTATACGTACACAGCCACCAATACGCACAATAACCCACCAGAAAGCATGAAATACAGCAGGTATCGAATACAAGTACTTTATAAAGAGAGAGAGAGAGAGAGAGAGAGAGAGAGAGAGAGAGAGAGAGAGAGAGAATACCTGAATTGGAGAAAGAAATTTTGGGCAGAATGTGATGAATCTTCTCTCTCTCCTCTCTGTCTCTCCCTCTCCTCTCTTTTTTCCTTTATTTTTCTTCTCATCTTTTATATGCATCTTATGGTTATTCAAGTCCGCCTCCAAGGTTTGCGTAATTCCTTTTAGGCCCCAAAATACATTGTCTTATCATAGTTTTGCCCCTTGAAGAAGTGGAAATGGAAAACCTATGTATTTATTTATTTATTTATTTTGTCTTGTAGGGAATTTGGAGTTTAATAAAATTAAAAAGAGATGACAATGAGACGAGGTTAAATTTTGGATCCGACTCATCAACAAATGGATTTTTAAATAGAAGATTCGGGTTGGATTTTTTTTTTTAAACTATCCTAAACTTGAGCCCTCTTTGTATATATTCTTTTATCTTATTTTTATTCATGATATATATTTCATACTTTTAATGATAATTTATATTTTGTTATATATTTTTCCATTTTTTTAAGTATAGTCCTACCGTCTAATTCATCAAATTTAAATTCGAGTCATTCCAAAATATGACGAGTCAGTTACCAGGGGCGGCCCTGAAGGCGTGCTCGACGCCTCACAGTCACAGGGCCTCTCGAATTATAGGGGCACCAAATTTTATATATACGTGTAGTATTATTAATTTAGTTTTTTGATTTTTAATAAATAAAAAAATATGTATACTAAGTCTAGTATGATTTTAAAACTTTAACCCATTACTTTTTAAAAAAAATATTTTAGTCCAATTGAGTTTAACATTTTACGTTCATAAAAATTAAAATAGTTGTAGCTCATTAATTGAAAAACGCTACATTATTTTGGACTTTTATGGTATTAATTAAGAGTGTGTATTTTGTGAGACCCCCAATTTAATTAAGAGTATATTTTATTTAACTCTCCAATTGCATTCAAACTTTTTTCAAAATCAAATATTCCAATCTATATAGTATCATGTAATTGGATAACTAAAAAAAGATTTGATCAATTCACCACTAGGCCATCCCCACCGGGACAATGTAAATGCTACTTTAAAAGCAAGTTTTGAAAATGTTGATAATATTCTAAAGCATGAAGAGCTTAGTAATCTTGATGGTCAAGAGTTGTTTCAAACGTATTACAATATCATTTACTAAAACAATAAAATGCAGGTCTAGATGTATTAATTTACTTAAAGATGCTAAATAGTTATCTTAATGCATGTATAGCTTATAGAATTTAGTTAATCATATGTGTTTTATAAAAATTAAGTTTTTCAAAATTGAAGATACTGAAATCTTATTTGTGTTCAACCATGTCCAGAGGCGGAGCCAAGAATATTGCTCAGGAGGGCCTAATTCATGATATAAAAGGTCATAAGTAGAATGATAAAAAAAATACTCTATCCGTCCCGATTATATAGTTCATATTACTATTTTAGAGTGTCTCAATTATATAGTATCATTACTATAAGCAGTATTAATTTTCATATTAATATTCAAATACACCCTTATTAAATCTTGAAAATTAAAAATCTAACCACTTAAATTTTGAAAGTCATAAATATTAAATAAGGGTATTATTGGAAGTTTAGCTTTAATATCTTGTTTTCATAATATTTTTAATTTATGTACGACTAGAAAAGAGACTATAATTGGGACGGAGGGAGCAATTTTTTTAACTAATTAAATTCTAATATTGTTAAAATTGCATCACGATGTTCAAATCTTTAATGAACTCTAAAATTTAAAACTCAACACTAAGACGAGAAGTAAATATATTAAAGAAAATAAGAGTAATTACCAATATACATGGAATTGAAGATTGAAAAAGAAAAGGAAAGGGGATTGACTGATTTTTTTTTTAGTATTGTTTGAATTGGATTTGGGGTATGGAGGCTGGACTCTAGGTTGCAGGATGTGGGATTGCCGATTAGAAGTAGAATAATAGGTTTTTATTTTTATTTTTTAGTATTAGAATAAAATACTACTATAATACTTTTTTTAAAATTATAGGAGGGCCCAATGCCCCCAGGCCCTATGTGGCTCCGCCAATGACCATGTCACAACAAAGATTGAATGGACTTGCTTTGATATTCACGAACACGATTTGATAAAAAATATTGATTGAGAAATATTATAAGCGAGTTTGCTTCAAAAAATGCAAGAAGAAGTGATATGACCAACAATATGCGGAAGCAAAGATCGAAACACACGTCAACTTATAACAATGATTCAACCCAATTAACCTACTGTAATAACACTTAAATATAATCAAATAAACTGACCTAAACCCACGAATTGAATAGAAAACAAATTGAACTCAAAACAACACAAATTAACCCGAAAAACCCAAATAAAGATGAGATCAGAAATATAAGCAAACGAACTCGGATTAAGCTCAAATTTTAGGACAAGGTACAATAATAAGTCATGAAAAATATATCCAAAAATCAGTCAAAATGCACGAGTAAATTGGAAGATGGCTCGGTGGTGTATTTTCAGTCCTAAACTAGGGTTTTTGGATTGAAATTGGCTATTTAGGATATGAACTGGTTTTGGACGACTTTGTTGATGTTAGTGACGATGGTAGGAAGGATATGGACGTGGATGGGTGCTGTGGAAGTGGCGGAATGATCGGTGGTGATGGAAAATAAAAGATAGAAGTGAATCTTATCCGAAACGAACCCTGAATCTACTTGAATTCGGAACGCGCCTATAGAGTAATCTTCATGGCTTGACTAACCTGGATACTGCTGGATATCCGAACAAGATGGTTGATTTCAAATTGAGACAAGTTGAGAAAGCGATACGCTGTATTTTCATTCAAACGAGTCTAAGCAACAATAGGAACGAAAATCCCCTAAATAATTACCCTAGCAACAAAAATCCCATGTATTTTTGGGCTTAGAATTCGAACTTGGCTAATTAAAAATTACTGGGTCCAATATCACTTAAACTAGCTGTGATAATTGGGTCTGCTAGTTAAATAAAATCCACAACTGAAATAATAATACAATTAAATAAAATAACTATAACAATGTCTATAATTAAATAAAAACTATAGAGTAAAATCGTGCTCCATTAATTAAATTAAGAGAACCGATTTTTAATCACAAAGTCGCAGATAACCGCTTAGACGTGATCACGCCTAACGGGAAATTAGCTTTTGTACCAACATCCAAGACTTAATCTTTAATGAAGAGAACATGGACGAATGAAACTTCTTCTTCACATGCTTGATCTTCTGCATCTTCAATTGCCAACATGCTAATCCATTTTGGCTTGCCTCGATTGTTTTCTTCTACTTTGCTTGTCATGGTCACATTCTCATCAAGAAGTATCTTTAAAAGATGTTGTTTAAAGTTTTTTTTTTTTTCAAGATTGATTGAAAATGATAGTGAACTCATGAGTCGGATGATTTTGAACATATGAGACATATTTCATAATTTTGAACATTAGATAGTTTGGAGAGACTTTTTTTTTTATCTATGATATGCAATAGATATTTAGACAAAACTACTTTTATTATGCATTAATTTTACATTCAACAAATAAGAGCATCATTTTTAATATTCGAACATGGCACTTTAAATCTCAAGGTCGGCCATGTCGGTTACCATTCCCAAACAATCTAGTCCTTGACCCGAGCCCAACCCCATCAGGTCACCGTGCATTTTTTCCAGCTTAGCCCCCAGTCCATGAGCGCTCATCAGAGTTCAGATTGAAAAGAGATTCAATTTTAATTTGAAAAAAAAAGGTATTTTTTAACTAATTAACCACCACATTACTTAGAATGTTTTCATAAAATAAATAATTTGAAGCCAAAATCGGTTTAGGAATGCATGAATATCCCAAGCATAGCCGAGTCTAATAGGTTCACAGTATATACATATTTTGGATTTAATGGCTAAGTTATATGTATATTGGCAAAAACTATTAATTTTAATAATAACTAATATTTAATTCTTGAATGGCATGCCATTGACGATGGATGAGTTTTTAGTCAAATAAATTTACAAAAAAAAAAAAAAGTTTGCATTTTTTGCCCGAAATATGTTTTTTTTTAACCCCAGGGTAGATTGGCCATCGGAGCACTAGGGTCAAACCATTCGGGGCCTTTTTCTTTTTTCAGGACTCTTAGTTTAACGTCATGTCCAACCTAAAAATCGGACAAATCGGGCCAGTTAATCGGGTCGAACTGACTTTGACAGTTCTACTCAATCCATAACATTTTTTTTTCTTAAAAGTTATAAACGAATGATATAATATTTGAAGTATATTTGTGCCTTTAATTAAAAATTCAAATGTAAAGAATGCTTATATGTAATTTTTTCCCCACCTCCAATGATATTAACTAGAAGGGATTTTTAGTTCATGGTTCAGGTGATAGACAAAACATGTCCCTTAGGGAAGATCTAGTGGTTGGATGAAATGGTTTGGGATCGAAAATTTTAATTTCAAATCTCACCAATACTACTAAGTACTGGTTATGTGTTATCCTCATCATCAGCGGTAATTGTGCTTAAATTTTTGCACATGTAATTAATGTATGACAAATTCTTGTGTATAATGATTGTATATAAGTGTTATATCAGAAGAATACTGTTCAGTATTAGAAATGATACACTTTTCAACTTTTAAAAAAAATGTAGTAATAATTAAAAAATGTCGCCTTTTTTTTATAAAAAAAAGCAGTATTTTTCAATAAAATATACGTGATACTATTCACCAATATTATAACAATATTAAAAATGATAGTTCTTTTTCGTATGATATAAAACTTATATACATCAGGTGTACGAAAGGCCAGCTCTCACATATTTCCGTCTCAGCACCTACATGCGTTTTCATAAAAATACTCTGCCGTAGCAAATTTTGAAAACTGTACTCACTTTAAAAAGACAACTTTCTCCATGTGTTAATATATAATATTAATAATTAAAAACGATACTAAAAGAATACATATTGTCCCTAATTAACGTATTGTTATAAGCAATTCTAAATTTACAGCTTATAATTAATTATGTGCTTAATTATACTCCATACCCGAAGTTTGCAATTTATATTTAATAATAATTTTATTCCCAACATTTCATTTTTGTAACAATTACAATCCGTGAGAATTTTTCTAGTAGTTGAAAATTAAGGAACTCATGTACTACGTTGGAGAACATGTGAACGCATACGTGTAAAATTTTAAATAATATATATATATATATATATATATATATATAGTGACATTAATTTTCGACTCTAAAAATTCCAAAATTGATTTTCGACTCTAAAAAGTCATAGAAAGACATTGATCCAATTTTCAATTGCCGGAAAAATTACAAAAGGTATAATTGTTTTAAAACTGAAATGTTTGAGATAATTTTTTTATTAAGTATAGATTGAGGTATTATTAATTTATTATTATAAGTTACAAATGAGAATTAATTGTTAACCCTTGATTAAAAATAAACAGTTAAAAATCGGAAACCCGTTGCGGGTCCAGATATGCTAACGGGCTTATAACCCATTTCAATAGATGGCATTTAATGCGATTGGGTCTTCTATTGGGCTAATGTACGATTTTTTTATTTTTTATTTTTCTGTATAAGCTGTTGTTATATATATATATATATATATATATATATAGAGAGAGAGAGAGAGAGAGAGAGAGAGAGAGAGAGAGATTATTGATCTTTCACCTTTTTTTGAAAGTTTAGTTTTTTAACTTTTTTTTTTTTAAATTCAGTTGGGTCCTCAAACTTCGTCATATGTCATAATTTGTCTTATAATTTATGAGTCCTTAAACTTGGTATCGTGTTACAATTCAATCGAATTGTAGATAGTCATTTAATGCCATAATAATATAACAAGCATTTTATGAGGTCAATTGAATCAAATGAAATCTTGACGATCCAATTATAACATAGTGTAAAGAAGTTTTGGTGGGATGATCTAGTGGTGAAGTAAGGTCATGGGTTCGAATCTCTTCAATACCACAAGTCGGATGTGTGAGTAAAAGAAAAATGTATTGTAAACAGGGCCGGTCTTACTCGTCAAAGTTACAACATTTATTTGTTGTGTTCAACTTCACAAAAAAAAAATTACATTCTAAAAGGTTTTACAAGAAACAAAATTACTTAAAAAATATAATATATGAGGCTAAAAAAATCATTTAAATATACTTTTTCTAACTTAAAAAAAACCCAGTAATATTTTTTTTCAAAATCAATAATTTTTAGCTAATATTTTTAAATGCGGTTCATCATATCATAGTCTGGATGACCTAATTAAATATATTAATTAATTCATAATTTAATAGATGGTTCAATGCAAAATTATTATTTGTGTTTCATTAAAGAGTTCTTTTGTTCTTTTGTTTAATAATATAAACATTCATGTTGGAAGTTGGAATGCGTAATGGTTAAAATCTGACAAACAGTACCATGTCTAAATTAATGCTTATATTCAATGACATATTTATAATTTTGTTGATATTTGATTGTATTAGTTGTTGTTACTGTATTTTATTGATAAATTGTAATAACAAATTGATTATGTATTATGAAAAATACAAATAAAATTGTAAATGTTTGAATAAAATAGAATATGCATTGTCCTAGAGCATCAACGACCTCTAAATATAATTTTATTGTCTGCAATATTTTAATTAAAAATTTTAACATGTTTTGTCAAAAATAAATAAATGCGGAACTACTTTAAATTGACATATTTTGACCATAGTCTTCAATATTCTATGATCGCAATTTCTAATAGAGTACACTAACAACATGATAAATTAAAAATTCATAATATCATTTTTTTTTATATTTTTCAAGGCTGGAGATTTACGTTATATATATATATATTATATACACTAGAATAACGCACCGTGTGATGCACGGTTGAGATACGTTTGATTAATTTTTTTATTATAATATCATACTTAAAATTAAAAGAGTTAATCATCAAATCAAATATTAGAAAATGTGAAACACATGCGGTTCACTCACAAAATTAAATTTTAGTGATCTAACTAAATAATTATGAGGTAGAGAAGGTATATAATTAAAAAAAAAAAACAAAATCCTTGTGGGAGACGTCTTATGATTGTCTTATGGGTCAAAATATATAAGATTGGTGAAATTTTGGATTCAAATGCACATTCAATGACATATTTGTAATTTTGTTGGTGTTTGATCATGTTTGGATTTGGATCTCAACCGTCTTATAGATTTTGACCCATAACGATCACACAAGACTTCCGCAATTAAAATCATTAATGTAAATTAGAAACAAAATATTTAAAAAATATAAATAGATGAAATTACAAAAACAATGCATGTTTATATATACTACATATGAATTTATAACAATAATAATATTTGTTATCAAATTAAATAATTCATGCTACTTGGATATTCTCTGTCGGTCCCTCACCATATATCTATCAACGAAAATGGTCGACAATTTTGCTCCCCTTTCTTATTAAGACTTGGGCTTTTTAGTCAATGTTTATATTATTTGTCCAGATTGATATATAATTATTTTAAAGATTTTAACTTGATCTTTTTTTTTTGCTTCTTTAATTGACAAAGAGACAGGCGAAAGTTAATAACACCCATTAAAACATACATTTAATTTTCTCACACGCTAACACACATATAAATTAAACATAACTGTTTCAAAAATTAAAGGGATCTACACTTGATGGAGGAAGTATTTTGAATGCAATAAATTTTTAAAAAGATAAATGGTATTGAATTTTTAGCTCGTAATGAGACACAACTCCAAGGAATGATGATGTCATTTTGACTATGATATTAAATAGTTAATATGAATTTATACAAAATTATAAATAACTGAATATAAATAGTATTTTTGAATTAAAATATCTAGGTGGTTGCTATACTATACTTTTGTGTGTGTGTGTGTGTATATTAAGATATAAATTAATCTATTAAATTATTATCAATCTAGTTATTATTTTTAGGTTAGTTGATGATTATTCCAGAATTCTATTTTCTCTACTATAAATATGAACGTGAGAGTTTCCACTCATCAAGCTCCTTGCGAATAAAAGAATCAAAATTGAATTTCAATTAATTTGAATAGCTATTAATTAGAACATTTTCATAAAAAGAAATTAGGCATTATTTGTTGTTGAAATTGAACTGAGTCCTAATCCTCCTTCTTTTGTTGAAGAGACACGTGCCCATGCATGTGAAGTAAACCCTTGCTTTGTGTATCTCCCATGTCCAAATGAAATTTTGTCTCGCCGCTTCAAAGCAAACGTTAATTCTTTGGAATTATTCTAATTAAGAGATATATTTAAATATATAATATATCATACTATTGGGGTTTTTTCGAATTAAACCACCGTAGGATCATTTGTATGTTTATTAACCCATATTCATGCAAATCATAATTTTATGTTTCATGCATGTTTATACACGTCTAGCATAAAAATCATGCATAGTAGATTTGAATCTAATAAAGCGGAAATATAGATTCGAATTACTTATAAATCGGTAGACGGTCTGAGGAAAAGATTAAAGATCTAATCTTGTTGTTGAATGAAGATGAAAATGGCGCCCCTTTTTCTCCACTGAAAAACGTCGACCACCACAATATTCTACTCCAAGATCTTCTGTTGTATTCCCGAACTGAGTATCAGATACAGAGTGGGTTGTATTCTACTGATAGAGTTATGTAATTTGTGGATATCTTAAGAGACAAAGAGAGGCTAAATATTATGATACAAGTTTCTGTCCCCCCTTATTATATAGAGAGGTGGGCGAAAATATCAAGCCCTAACCCTACCAGGTTTGGGCCTCTATCTCAAGTTCTATATCCTGTCCATTAACAGTCTATTTGGGCTACAACATGGATCTAGAAGAATATTAAATTGGCCAACTAATTTATTTAATTTTCAATATCCAATAAACTTATGATATAATTAAATAAATCAAGTATTACTTTTATTCCACTAAAGAAGTAATACTGATCTACCAATTTAATACATATTTGCGAATATGTTTTCTCCTTTAGTTCAATCATTCCCCGTGTTTAAGATATAATATTCATTAATTAAGTATGTCAGCCTCTGACAGGTATAATTAATTAACATCTAAAACATTGAGTAGTACCACACAAGCTTTATCATGTACAGAATAAATTCCACCTGCAGGGTTTCAACATGAACTTGTGTTTCCTCAAGAGAACATCATCAATCTGGCGTACCAGGACACGGTGCTCATGCATATTGCACGACACATCATGTATACATTATTATTACCCAAGATATCCAGTTTATTGATCCACGAAAGGATCTCACCCATTGATAAGTCAAAGCAATAAGTAATGTACACATATGCTCGCCAACAAATATGAGTTCAGAATCCGAACTCTATAGATCTATATTCTCTCCCAATCAGGGTCAGAGTAGAAAATAATATCCTATCGTGATCCTCCTCGATACACTAACAAGTGTACTATAATAATCAGTTAGTCAAGATAAACTAACTTATCAATTATCCTACGGTGTACCGATGGTATGTTCAGGACCATCTAAGCCGTGAGCTCTTTAATACAATACAAGGTTCTAATGATATGATCTTACCGTGTGTTTCCCCACACCATATCATTTACAATGTAAGTATATTGAACATTGCATAAAACAATTATATAAAATAATCTAAATGCAAACAGTGACTGCAACAATTTTCAATCCATGTCATCAAAAAAATATACAAAAACATGTATTTCCAGTATACAAAACTAACACATACATGCATGCTTCACGTTTAACCATCAATATGCGCCATTAGATTAAATCGTGAATGGAAAGAAAAACCACAGAGAAATATAACATGGGTTATCCTCAAGCAATGAATGCAAAAATACAAATTTTACGAAAGAAAACATTATATTATAAGAAATCATCTACAATCGTAGGAAATTTCAATAATACAAAGATGAATACATACATCAGCCACATTACTAAACTCGAAATCAAATTCCATAAACAATACTGAGAAAATTATTCTATATTCATAAACCATAACCTAAGAAGTGGAAAATGTGGTTTGGAAACATGATTGGAAATAATTAAAACATGATATTTAATTACTTATCGACCTTCACAACTATTTTGATTTTCTTCCCATTCATCATGGTTGAAAATTGATCAGCAAAGCTTCTCTTTAACGAATTGTCATCCATAAGCTTTGTGGAGAATTGAGTTTGAGGATAGAAATCGAACACATCGACGAACCATGCCTTTCATCAACAAAATCAGAACTTTTGCTAAAAGAGAGATAACAAATATGGTTTGTAGTCTTTACAGAGAGAAAAAAAATCACATAAGAAAACCTAAGAATTATATAAATAAATAACATGGAAATACCTTATAGTAAATACAAACCTCATTGATAAAGAACTCGTACCATAATATTTTGATATCACATTTGTATCAAAATTAAGTGTGATTACATTCAATGGAATGTTTGATCAAAGACTTGTAGCGTATTTTAAAAAGTGTATCTCGGCCAATCAATGAAGTAATTTCATTTGGCATTTCGAGACTTTCATTCTCCTACAAAATTATAAATCACAAATTTTTTGAAAAGTTATACAAAAAATGGATGTATGAAAGCAGTTTGGTTAAAAAAATGACTTACATCGAACTATAAACGGGAGTCATGAGAAGAAAAAAAAACAAAATAATTTTGAATATTGGTAATAAAAACATGAAACATGTCATTCGAAGGTCCATAGCAAAATGTGTTGTAATTTATGTTCACATCTATATAGTAATATATAGATGTAATATGCTAATGTTAGAAAGAAGATTTTTAATTATAGAAAAAATAAACAATTTTACTAAAAATCAAAAAACGAAATATCCCCACATAAAAATATATACAGTCTTCTAATAAAATTTAGGCAAATTTAGGTTAGATGTTGATCATTGATTCTATCTAACCATTATCGTGACTATATATACATAATATAATAATTATTAAATGCTAAAAAAACATAAAATTGAATTATAATATTTAGAATATATAAGTGGTATTGTCTATATCATATATGATCTATATAAAATGAATAATAGATTTTAGGAAGGTCTAAAAGAGCGGGAAAATAATATTTTTCTATTTTCGGTTGCGGAGTCGTTATTATATATATTGGGTTAAATATATTTTATTGCCTTTCGCTATAATTAATTGTGTTTTTATTGGCTAAAGTTCAAATTTTAAAGCTAAAATAATGACTATTATTATTATAAAATATAAAAATAGTGCCTCTATAATTTTAAGGCCTTTGTATGGCGCATCTCTCGCACGGCCTCAGAATTGCAACTAATTGTAGAAATCGGTTTGAGCATTCAAATTCAAGTTGTTTAGTAAGTTTAAGCATATCATTAACCTCAGTCAAAATAAATATAGAGTTATCTCATTATCTGGTGGTGGAGTGGTATAGCTCGTTCAAATTGAATTTATGTGGTTTTGTAGATTATTACACATAAAAGAGATTTATCCATTACGTATCCCGAATAGTGATTGCGAGTTACCCGTCATAAAAAAAAAAAAAAAAAAAATTGAGTCATTTGCCTTTCATGTGTTGGTCGTGGACTATTGTGCCATAATAACATTTATTTAGAGTGCACTGTAAATTAAATTTTTCCTGGTCAAATTATATATTGGCAAATACGTACATTTTTAAAATTGAATGTGTGCTTATATAATCATTAAAGTTGATAGATAGTAAATGCTTTACAATAATAAAATATTTAGAATGTACTACAAATAATCACTGTAGATATATCCTCGTCGATTTATATATATATATCCTCATTCCTCAACCTCAAATATGTACATTCGTGAATTGAATCTGAGCTTATGATAAATAGCCTTGATAGTAAAACAATCAATATATTTGTGTAGCAATAATCACATTGATGTTTTCAATCCTTAATTTTCGTAAACTGTGTAATCAAATGAAATGGATGCATGTCACCACAGCTAATTAGAATCCACCGCTCGCCACAATTAAATTAAAATAATTAATATCGGCAACATAATTAATAAATTAAATTGAGTCTATCTTTATTTCTGAAAATTAAAGACGTAATTAATATATATATATATATATTGTATTAAAATTTACTAACTTTGATGAGTTTTTAAATTAGAATACTATTTTAAATACAACACTAACTTTCAATATATAAGTTTCCGAAAAGTTGGATTCAACCTGTATGTGCAACAAACTTTGTCAAAACGACGTCGGTCTGCCAGATTGAAGGATTTGTTTACAGTAAACAGTAGTTTTATTAATGGGAGCGACTATTTGCACCACTATTTTTACTCTTTGCACCATAAAAGAAATAAAGAAAAAATAAAATAATTGTGAAGTTACTTCAATATTCTTTTATTACTTATTCATACCACTAAAATTACTCAATGCACCACAAATTCAAAACTAAACAAAAATTAAAAAAGAAAACAAATTAATCGAATTATTCATCAACTTATAATAGTTTATTAGAAGTGTTAGATGCTAGTATGAGTGTGTATTGATTGAAAATAATCGAGTTTAGAACGTGTTGTGGAGGTTTTTTTTTGTTCAGATCGCGATTCATTTGAACTGGAAATTTCGAACATTTTGGAGTGGTTCGAAGTCCATTTTTCGAACAACACTTGGAGAAAAACGGAGTTCATGGGGTTCAAATTTAAGTTTTCGAACATATTAGATTGGTCCGAGCTTCAATTTTCGAACATAGTTCGTTTGGAAAATATTTTCTAACACTTTTATACCCTGAAATTTTCTAAGTGTCGTTCAAACTTTAGTTTCCGAACAAATAAGGGTTGTTCGAACTTTAGTTTCCGAACAAATGAGAGTTGTTCAAATTTTAGTTTCCGAACTAAATTTTTTCTAAGTATTGGAGTCGTTCGAATTAATATTCTCGAACAAGGTGAACGTGTTCGAAATTGTGCTTCCGAACATATTTTTTTTTAAGTAAAACAAATATTCTTGGAGCGAAGGGTATTAATGTAAATGTGTGTAGTCCAAAGAGTAAAATCTGTAGTGCATTGAGTAAGCGAAGTGCAAAGAGTAAAATAAGTGGTGCAAATAGAAACACCATTTATTAATATTTCAATTTCAAATAATTAAAATGAACTAGTGTCAAAGTCGCTGTAATTTTAAAGCTGTGGTAATTGAACACCCGACCACATTTCTTGACGTGTTAGAAAATTAATCTAATACAATTTATGTTTTAATTTGCAGTAAAAAAATATTATGAAAAATGTTGCATTATTTGGAATGACATTTTTTCTTAGATATTCGTTCTCCTGTATCATTTTTATGAGATTAAATTCTAAAATTCCTCCTTTGTTTTCATGAAATATAATTTTATACTTTTAAATATTTTTGCCAATTTTTGTCTTATTCTGTGAGTGATTTGTGCTTAGCAAATACAAAAGGGTATTCTTTGTTTTTCAAATAACCACAAAAATATATTAAAAATGTTGTTCTTAAAATAAAATAAATAAATAAGTAAACACTTTCTTGTGCCCACTTGCAATAGCAGCGTGTGCAAGTGTTGTTTCTATTTTGTTTTTTTATTTTTCTTTTAGTCAATATTTTGTTTATTTATTATCTTTTAGCATCGTGCATAAATTCTTCTAAAATTAATCATGCATATTCGTTTAGACTTTAGAGGAATGTGAATATATTTTGGGGATTATATAAAACTCATAATAATGCAATATATAATATATGCTTCTAATAGGTTTGCTATAAAAAAAGAACAGTTGTATTAGGTTTAATTTTCATAAACAACACATATAGTTCCTTTATTTATATTATTGGAAGCAATTAATTCAATATTTAATAGCCCGTCAGTTCAAAAAATACAAAAATAAAAAGCTTATCATGAATTGCACGAGAGATTTAAATATATTTCATATTATTATTATTATTATTATTATTATTATTATTATTATTATTATTATTATTATTATTATTATTATTATTATAAATCCCCATAAATATTTTCCTTCTTATCCCATGAATACACTAAATTAAGTATCAAGCCTTTGTAATTCAATTAACATTTTCGGGTATATCTAGATGAAATTAAATATTACTAACTTTAGTTTTTTAATACAAGAAAAAATATTTTTATTAAAAGTATAAATGATATATTAATTCAATAAGAATGAACGTGTATAACACGTACTATAGTAAGCATGTCAGTGTTGGAATATCAAGTGCGTGTAATCGTACCTGTCTCTACATTTTTTATTCAATAAAAACAAAAGTCGAATTCATGAGACTAATAAATGAAATTTGCCAGATTTAATTTATTTATATTATCGATGAAATCTATAAAGATAATTCTTTATTTGTTTATTATTCAAAAGGTCGCGTGTGTTCACTTTTCTTTATATGGGCAAAATGAATTTATTTCATATAGACAACTATAGCAGATTCTTATGTGTAAATTGTTGTAATTGTGATTTACAGGTATTCTATTAGCTATAATAATATTAGATGATTATATTTTTGAATTGATAATTTTTAGTTCGATACCCTATGTTGTATTTTCACACTACACTTCATGTTTATCCATCAATACTCTATAATTAAATATATACATGTTTTCTAATCGGTATTTTAAAAAGACGCAAGTATTCACATTTTTTATATGGGCAAATGACATTGTTCCATAAAGACAATTATAGCAACTTCTAGTGTGTAAATTGTTGTAACTATAATTTTTCATGTTTTATGACAATTTAATAATATCAAATTATTGCATTTTTTAAATTGATATTTTTGAGTTCGATATATGTCATCAGTTGTATTTTCATGTTACATCTCACATTTCTCCACTAATACATGACAATGAAATCTAACTATTTTTATTTTTTTATTCTTTAAAAAAGACGCACACATTCGCTTTTCTTTATATGTACAATTATCATAATTGCATGTAGACAACTATAGTGGATTCTCATGTGTAAATTGATATAACCATGATTTTCCAGGTATTTCGGTAATTTAATAATATCATATGATTACATTTTTGAATTGATATTTTTCAATTCGATATCATCTATTATATTTTCGTGTTACATCTCATATTTTTTCATTAATCTGTGACATGTGTATATCTATGATGATTATCAAATACAATGATTTGCGATCTTACATGTTTTATATTAGTGATAGTGAAACACAAGATGTAACAAAAAAATGCAATAGAAAATCCAAACACATGAAATTTATGAGATTTTTCAAAAAGCGGATAGTTTGACTTTTTTTATTATACAGAAAGAATACACTATTTTATACTTGATGATTATATCATATTAATACAAAAAGCGCATGATTTTTATAATTATAAATTATGTTCAAATATTTTAATTACTTAATTATGGATCATATATGATCACGCGACCTTAAATATTTTCAAAATTAATTATAACATAACCCAATTATAATATATCAATATCACTTTGCTTTGTTAAAGAAAAACACTTTGTCATCATTTTTTATGACATAATAATGTCTTAAAAAAATTAATCACACCAATTTAGTATTTTAGTGATTTATCCTACCAATTTTATTTATTCCAACTCCAATTTTTCATTTAAACCAAGAAAAATACTACCTTATTAATTAAATTGTATATATTACATAAATGACGCGTCCACTCCACGCATCTCCCCGCGAGTGGGGTCTCTCTCTCTCAGCTGTTCTTTAAAATGGTCATTTTCTCCTTCATCCTTTTTTTTCTCTCTCTAAAACTCATTATATAAGAAAGAAAAAGAATTAAGTAATAGCAACAAAGCCATTGCTCTCTCTCTCTCTCTCTCTAAGCAACAAGCAAAAACTCTCGTCCCTCCTCTCTCTCTTCTCTTTCTCTCACTTCGATTTAATTTACCCCCCATGAAAACTCTGCTCACATAGAAGAGAACAGGTATATTTCTTTCCTCCTCCCCCTCCTCTACGCATACATACACACCCCTCGTATGCATATATGTAGATGTATAAACTATTATTATATTTTCTTTTTTATGTATATGTATTTTTATGTACTTGGTGTTGTATTTCTCCTTTATTTTTCCTGCTTCGCATCTGAACCCACGACTCCTGCAGTCTCTCCACACGTTGCCGCTGTGAGTTTCTTCTTTGTATATACATGCAAAACATTGCTATTTGTATATTTATTTCTGTATGTGTATGTATTTGTGTGTATAGCTCTTGCTGTTGGCATCGGTTTCTGCTCAAGAAATGTGATGGGATTGTCGGAATACACGAGTTGTGAATTCTTGAAAGAGTTTAATTTTGTGGGATCACATTGGAATTATCAGTGGAGTTGTTGGGTTTTTTTCTTTTTTGAGTTGGAGTTTTTTGCATGATTTATGTTTTATTTTTGCATATTTTGTTTTATTTTTTCGCTTTCGGGTTTTCTGGGGACTTGCCCATGTCGATAAAAATTGCTGAAATAAGAGCTGTTGATGTGGTTTTGTTTGATTTAGAATTTGGATTCAGCTGGTCTTCGGGTTGGGATTAATAGGCTTCGTTTTCGTGGTTTTGCTTATGCATTTATTGTGATAAAGTTTGTGGAGAAATGTGGTTAAAATAAAAAAAGAAAAATCCGATCTGTTGTTTCTTATAATTGGTGCTTGATGACTTAGGTCTATGTCTGTTCATGATTTGATTTGTTTTTCCATGCTTCGGTTTCTATTTTTTTTTTCTTTTTTCTTTTTGGTTATAGATTGGCATGTACTATATCCTTGTTCATTGATTTTTTTTTCTTTGAAGATTTCATCTAGATATTCGATGTTTTGCAATTTGATTGAAAGCTTATCTGTTTGTGGTTTCGAAATCTTCATATCTTGGCCATACAGAAAGAAGCATCTTTTTGTGCTGTAATTGAATTTTTCATTGTTATGTATCAATGGCACTTTCTATTTTTGGTAAGCAGGTTGATTGCAAATAGATAGAACGAAGCTGCTTCAAGGCTACTGAGTTCAACTGAGGTAGTGAAAATCCAGTCAATATTATCAGAATATCAAAGATACAGGAATTTCCTGGACAAGAATCTAGTCTTGCATCTGTTGTTTCATTATATCCAGTTAAAAAGGTAAAACCTTTTTACTCAAAGACAGCATGTGTTTTTGTTGGAAACTTGTGTTGTCTATGTCAGCTGTGAAAACAGCTAACCATTTTCTCACCTTTCTGATTCTTCCTCTTTGGTTTAGTATACTTATGTTGGTTTGCATTTTGGTTTTCACATCATTTATACTGGTTTTAGGCCTTCTCTAAACAAGAAAAATGCTACCTGTTTCATAGGTCTTTTCGTTGCAGAGATTTGAGATTATGGTTCTTTAAATACTTCTCAGTTAATGCCTTTTTGCATGGGAAAATAATTTTATTGGTTTTGGCTCAACACTTGTTCACTGTTTAATAGACTTGTGTGAAGGCACTAATACCTTAAGCCCTAACAAAAAATATGTTGATTTCATTGGCAGATGTCTTCATGTGCTTCTCATCAGAATGGAGATTGTCTTGTTGATGATATTCCTGTCAAGCAGTTGCCTCCATCGGAGTATGATGAATGTGGAGAGGCGAGTGTCTTTCCTCAAATTCCATCAGATTGTCATGATGCTGGTGAGGAATTTGGGGAGCCTGATATTCTTCCCCGTTTGGGAGATCAATATCAGGCGGAACTTCCTGCCCTTACTAGAAAGCCCAATCACATGTCTTACTCTGAAGTTGGACATCATTCCCTCCAAGATTTCTTCATTGGGTTGCCTATACCACTAATTTGGATCAACTGTGGGCAAAATGAGGGACCTCAATCCGTTCTAGACTCCAGGCATCCAAATTATGTGAATGTGACTGAAATTGGGACTTTTTGCAATGGTGATATTGATCCTTCACATAATTCAATGAAATCTAAAAAACAAATAATGAATTTACCAGCCGAAGAGAAAATACGAATCCGCAATGATGAAGCTCATCGTCTGGTTCCCGGTTTACTCAGTGAAAGCTGGAGTGATGCTGAAAAGGCTAGTATCCTTCTGGCCCTGTACATCTTCGAAAAGAATTTTGTTGAAGTGAGGCGGTTTGTTGGAAGTAAACGTATGGGTGCAGTACTCTCATTCTATTATGGGGACTTTTATGGTTCGGATGCATACCGTAGATGGTCAGAAGGTCGGAAGACAAGGAGCAAGAAATGTGTTTATGGGCAGAGGATATTTTCCGGGTTGAGGCAGCAGGAACTTCTGTCTCGATTGCTCCAGAGAGTCTCTGAAGAATGCAAAAGTGCTTTATTGGAGGTAATCCTTTAGATTAAATTTTGCTTATAGTTGAAGAATTGTTTTCCTTGAGTTTTAGTGCCATGTAGTTTTCAAGGCTTAAATATCGTTTCATTTTTACTCCTTAACCATAGGCATGAACATATGGAATGCTTACTGTTGCAAACTTGCATATTTAACTTATTGTGAATTGTGGAAGCATGTCTTTGGTGTCGTGTGTCCTTTATTTCTTCAACAGAAAAAAATTCAAGATGGCACTCAGAAAATAAGTTCGATTCTTTTTTGAATGGATGACTGATTGAATTGAAGAAGGCTGTGGTGGTTCTATAATTTGGTGCAGTCAGTATAATGCTTATAGCATTTTCATTTTGATTTCAGCCGAATTTCGTTTCTTGATTGTTCCATAGGTCTCCAAGACGTTTTCAGAAGATAAAATGTCATTAGTCGAGTATGTCTCTTCTCTGAAGGCCATGGTGGGGATAAACCTCCTTGTAGAAGCTGTTGCTGTTGGTTCAGGCAAACAAGACCTCACTGGGATGGCCTTGGAACCTCTGAGGTCGAATCATGTGATCCGCTCGGAGATACCAGCGGGAAAAGCATGCTCCGCTCTGTCAACTGCTGAAATCATCAAATTCTTGAGTGGAGATTACAGGTTGAGCAAAGCTCGTTCCAACGACCTATTCTGGGAGGCAGTGTGGCCGCGTTTGCTGGCAAGAGGCTGGCATTCAGAGCAGCCTCAAAATCAGGGGTACATTGCGGGTTCAAAGTGTTTGGTTTTCCTTCTTCCGGGTGTTAAGAAATTTTCAAGAAGGAAATTGGTAAAAGGTGATCACTACTTTGATTCAGTCACGGATGTGCTGAGCAAAGTCGCGAAAGACCCTGGCCTAATCGAGCTTGACAACGACGAAGCCAATGGCAACCAGAGCACAGAGAAAGATGTGTGGACCAGCGACGTGAAGATGGAAGAAGACGAGAATCATCCACCTACAAGGCAGAGGCATTCATATCTGCAGCCTCGGACTCCCAACCGCAGTGTGGATGCCATAAGATTCACTGTAGTGGATACGGGCCTCTCGGTTGGTAAAATAAGAGAGTTGAGGACCCTCCCTCAGGAAATCTCAAGCACGTCGATCTCTCTCGACCCTCCTGAAGACAGTGATATGGATACTGTTAAGGAAAGCGCTGGTGAATCTGATGTGTTGAATTCCATCACTCTTGATGCGTCTGCAGCAGAAACTCATACGGGTAAATATGCACGGAAAAAGCATGCTGTTAGAAAAAACCGGGATGATAGTACCTCAAGTCGAGATCTTCATCCTGATGTTGGTAAACCATCGGCCTCTTTGAAGAAAAAGAAGGATTCAAATGACAACCAGAAACCTCGAAAGGTTTCAAAATCCCTGTCAGGCCGGAAGCAGAAACAAGGCTATGTTGATAACATAGCTCCCATCAGCAAACGTTGCAAGATATTAACTGCTAATACTCATGAAGAAGCAAGAGATGGAGTGCTTCACTCCACGGTGCCTAGACTGGAAAATGGGACGGCTTGTTGCTCTTCGGGTGTTCATGAATCTAATGAGAATTTATCGACTCAGCTTAGTTCGTGGCAGGATAAGTTGTCATCTGGCAGCTCATCAAAAGGCAGTCCCTGTGAGAGCATTGAATGCTCTCAAGCCACAGAACCATCTCTGGAGATCCCTCAACCTCAGTTGTTGATTGATCTCAACCTACCCCATATTGCCCCCGAATATGAGAATGATGGCGGTGCTCCAAACATGCCAAATGAGCCGGACAACCAGTCAGTCCAGCCAGATAACCATGGCTCACCAGCACCAACAGTTGTTGAGGCCAGTGGTCATCAGCAATCAAATGCAAACACCCGGAGGCTAAGTACAAGATATCGTCCTCCAACAACCCGGGCACTGGAGGCTGTAGCAGGTGGATATCTGACTATAAGTCGGAGGAGGAAAGGTAGGGACACCAGCTCGCTTGATGCACAACCACCAAGGCCTCCTCAGCAACTCCGTGTCGGGCCTGGTCCTAATGAATCTCCCAGCAGTTCTGTGGCTTCCCAGATTGGAGAAACTTCCCAAGCTCAAGAAGCTGAAAGAGGAGGTGCAAGTACAAGTGGCACCTCCAATACAGACAACAAATTCGACGATCCACCAGAAGCAAATCAAGAAGAGCCACCTTCCACAATGAGTTAGTAGCCTGAGCTCATAGATCAAGAAGCTGTGGAATTGAAATTCATTTGCACGAGCTGCCACCATACCAGTCAATCGAAAGGGTCACACAGTTCACATTTTCGGGACAGAAACAACCCAGAAGGTGAGAGATCATAGAACCACAGGCTTCTGGTTCTTGATGCTCAGTGAGACATTGTTAGGTTCTCATGGAGTCTGGTTCATTTTTGATTGAAGCAATTCTTGATGTTAAAGAAATATATTTTGCTGATGATACATCTTTCCTTAAGCATCAGCTCCATCCTTGCTGTTGCCTGTTGGTAAATTTGCAACGCGATGCAGCAGCATTATACACAGCACAACAGAAGCAGTTCATGATTTCTTTGTTGCATGGAAGGTAGCAGTGATGGTCAGTGAGGTTGGCTGCCCTCATTAGACGAACTGCGATGATTGAAGAGTCGAAGATGAATGAATGCTGGATGGAATCATTGCTAAGGTGGATGCAATTAACAGATTTTTTTTTCTCCCCTACATTTTTCTCTTCCCCCCCCCCCCCCCCTCATCTTTTTGAGTTTTTATTGTTCATTGATGATTATATGATAATAGTAGCGATATTACTGTTAACTAGGACACTATTATGAGCATTCATCATCAAACTACATTTCGTTGAATAGTAATTAATAATATTTTACAGTTAGTAAGGCTTCTGTTATAACTATTATAATTATAATAATTACATTTTTTGCGTTTTCAAGGGCACTGCATTAATAAATAGTCTTCGTGTATAAAGTTTACGTCCAAATTCATTGCGGTCATGCATGCAATGCAATACAAGAGTCGTAACACGAGACAGACAATCTTCCTTTCTTTTTATTTATTTATTATTATATTTTTTAGATTTTTTTATGCAAGAATACATCTTTAAAACGACACCCATTTTTCAGATTTACATTAATTTATCAGAAAGTTCACCAAGATCTCTCTCTGAAAAATATAATGATTTATTTAACTATTTTTGGTGATTCGCAAGATAGTATTAATCGCTTATAAATATTAGGTTAATACCTTATTCTATCATGAATTTTTTTCATTTATTTTCAATTCTATCAAACTTCTAACAACGCATCAATGACTAAGAAAATGAAAGAACACTGAATTTGCAATTTTTTTTCTTCTTCCGGAAAGCTTAGTGAGCACAAAATCAGATTATGAGATAGAATTGAAAATAAATGAAAAAATTGAATATTAGATTATAATTTATTGAAGATTAATATTATTTAATGGTAAGAGATGATGGGCCTGCAATAAATGATTCGACTCGGCCCATTAAGAAAATATACGTGGAAGCTCCATCCTCACTCCAGCTACCAAACTCAAAAATATTTCTAAAATTACTGAAAGAAACAGCGATTTCTCCAATTTCCATTTCAATTTTTGATCGACTTACGTTTAGAAAGAGGGGATCATTTCTGGGCTACATAAGAAATTCAGAGAAAAATTAAAATAGCATCGCGTTTTCTGAATTTGCTTTGGTAAAAATGGGTCAGGCATTTCGTCGAGCAACTGGAAGGATTGGCAGCTCCACAGTCGAAACGACGTCGCAGCTCCGGAAACCCATTGAGCGGCCGCCACCGCCTCCGCCTTCTTCTGTTCCCGTTAACGAACATCCCACTGATGACATCACAAATAGTTCTGGTATTTTTTTTACTTTATTTAATTTGTGAAAGTATAGTTTCCGATTTGCACTTCCTCGTTTTTATTTTTAAGAATGATGAATTTTGGATGCATGAGGAATATGTTTGATGTTTTTATGATTTTGTGGGATCAAGTAGAAATCCTAATATTTTTCAATATATTGCGAACAAATTACTATCTGCGTGTCGTAGCTTGAGCAAGGAAATTAGAAATTAGTAATGATATGAATCCTTAAAATTTACAGGACATAGAAAGATGATATGTGAATTTGTCTAATTCATGCACTTTAAGATTCTTGATTAAATGCTTTATTCATATTAGTTTTGGCCTTAAGATGAATTAGTGTTGAGATTTTCGGCATACTCTTTCTTCAAGAAGAAGGAACTAATTTAGCTAAGAAGCAAAATGTATTAGCAATGAAGATTTTCTTTAAATAGGAAAATCATTGCATTTCAGATGAAATAATAAGCTAAAGAGGTGTAAAATGACTGGTGTATCGACTTTGATACTCAGTAGCAATATAACAAAGAGGATGGTCTGCAGCTCTACACAGATTTCAAGTTCATTGGATTTGAGTCGAAAATTTTCATGATATTGATATATTACTTTTGTGTCATCTTGTGAAGTAGAGTTGGTAATACCGATACTCACTTATATGTATTGTAAGATGAGAGGTTGAAGAGTCTTTTCCTTACAAATGGAAAACACAAAAGAAATCCAACTTCTAACTTCATCAGCATTAGGATAAGATTACCTTGTCGTGATGTAGAGTTGGTACCGATACACACACATATGTATATACATATATTGTTAGATAAGAGGTTGTGGAATCATCCCTTTTTTTCCCGGGATGGAAAATGCAATCCGACTTCCAACTTCATCAGCATTATGAACTTAGATATGAGTATCTCGTCGTGAAATAGAGTTGGTACCGATACACACATATATTTATTGTTAGATAAGAGGTTGGAGAATCTTTTAGTTTTTTTACTGATGGGAAATACAAATTGAATCCAACTTCAAACCTCATCAGCATTATGAACTCAGATAAGCATGTTGTCGTGAAGTAGAGTTGGTACTGACACACACGTTAGATATTGCTAAATAATAGGTTGGCAAATCTTTTTCTTGCGGATGCAATACAAGTGGAATCCAACTTCTTATTTCATCAGCCTTGTGAACTTAGACATTGTCATAATTGTCTTTGAACTGGTTGGTAATAATTTATGTTTCCATTTCATCAACTCTTTTAAGAGGGTGCATCAAGAGTAAACACAGACAATGTCCTTGAGGATCGAGACCCACAATATGATGCCATGCTTAGCCAAATGGTGGGCAGAATTCAGGCGAAGGCTGGAGGGAAGCTTGAGATGGGCGAGGTAAGGTTCAGAACTTGTTATTGACATAATCACATATTTACTTGCTTATTTATGATTATATATATATATTTTTTTATAAATTATGACTGCTTGTGCGAACTACTAATTTTTAATCTTAAATTTTATGAGTATGGAATGAGATCTCTCATCCACTTACATAGAAGAGAGCCTTGATTTGATAAATATTTACCAATCTAGGCACCTAATGAACTTGACAAAAGATCTTAAGAAACATGGATACGCATTTGCCTGATAGATATAAGTTCTCTGTATTTATTCCTGATGAAGCTTTTAGAACCTTAATAAAATTTTCTTCTTCACAAAACTATAGCATGTTCCGGGTTATGTTATTCTTTCTTATTTCGGTTGGTGGGAAAGGGGGGCTGCCACAGCATAATTATTCAAATTCTGCTGTCTGTAATCGAATGATCACCATCTATCAGCTAATCTTCTGCAGATTGTCTAAAATTTTCTTCACATTTTACTATTTACAGCGAACACCAATATGCGCCTATTAGATTCCTTCTACTTCGTAATCCTTCATTAATACCATAGAAGACAAATCCATATCCCTTCTCCCTACTTGTAGAAGCCACACACGACAGGATCTATGGTTGATATACTTGTAACGTTTCACTATTTTCCTTACATGGACTTCTATTTCCGGGCTGTTTTGACAGGCCTCTGTGGTGGAGAGGTACAAGAGGCCTATGCCAAAGCTAAGAAACACAAAACCAGAATCCAGCAGGTATGAGGAGCGGCCTGCGCCACCTGGAACACTGAACATAGCACAACTGCGCCAAATCATTCTCTTGCATCAGGGGAAGTCAGATGAGCATGATGGTCCCATGGATGCTGGTCAAATTGCCGAACGGTTTCGGATTGATGCTTCTCAGGTTCAAAACATCCTACAGTTTGTAACTCTTCCTCCAGATGATGACAGTAAAAAGAAAAATAATCAAGAATGATCACTTGTTGTTCTAAGAGCTTCACTAATGAAGTTTTTGATTAACTTTTTGTACCGAAGAATAGTTCTTCTAGAGGTGAGACACTGCTAATTGTACTAGGTGGAAGGTTGCAGTGTCACTTAATAGGGATTTTACTTCAGAATTTTTGTAATATTATGCTTCAATATATTATTGCTTGTTGGAAATAATACTGTCAAAAATATTTGAAAAAAATTGCAATTTTGACACTGAACTGTGTTATCTACTCATCTTTAATTGTTCTATTTAGACTTCCATTGTGATGCAATATTGCGCCATCTGTCAGGCCTATTTTTTCAATATTTTTTTTACCGATTTTTAGCACATGAAATAATAATAATAATAATAATAATAATAATAATAATAATAATAATAATAATAATACTAATAATAATAATAGTATACAAATTGAATGTAATAAAAGATGTGAAATTCAATGTGTAGTAGGTATAGATTTCAACCATTTAGATGCAGAGTCGAAAACGAGAAATGTGACAGCAGTAGCTGGTGCAGCTTTGACGACGGAGGGGACGATGCCTTTATAAAGGCCGGGCGATCCCTCCGTCCGTAGAATTTGCAGGAGCGCGTCGTGCATGTTTGTGTAAGCTCGAGACTCGAGTCGAGCTCCGTATCTCTGATCCCTCTGCAAGCCTTGGACCTAAGTAAGAATCAACGTAAGGGAGAGATTCTTGGCAATCAATCGTAATGCACTACTAAAAACATGCCTGAAATCTCTTCTTCACCACATCAAGGGGGTGACAGACGGCTTTAGAGCATATTCCTGCTGCTAAGCCACAGAGGGAAACTTGGAGGTCTGTTAGGACGTCGTCATCTCGTCTCGGATAACCAGATCTGTACCGATTCCAAGCCTAGAAGAATCGCCAATCAAAATGAACACCATGACGGCCATATAATAGAGAGAGAGAGAGAGAGAGAGAGAGAGAGAGAGAGAGAGAGAGTTACCATGGCCCAACGTTTGAATGTGTCGTAGGTTCCAAACTGCAAACCAGCGTAAGGGATGATTTCAACAATTGTAGGTGCCAGTCCAGCATACAGACCTCGAATGCCACGGGTTTCAAGTATATTGACAAATGCAGACCTCATACTCGGATAAACCTGAATATGGACACACCATCTATTTTCACAAAAAATGTCTTCTACTATGCTTCATGACACACGCACAAAAATAATAATCTAAAATGACAATGCTACTTCTGTTGCTCGAGTAAGACCAACACCTTTGGCTCCCCCTGTGATGCCAAGATCGTCCTTAGAAGATCAAACGGGTACGATCCAACAGTGGCAGCACAGCCTGATAGTGATCCAATGATGTATGAAAAATACGGACGTATACTGAGATGGTTTTCTGCAGAATGTTATGCAGAAACTTCAACTTCCAAAGAGAGTAATATCCTTTTGTTTTAGATAGGAAGAACTTCTAGAAAACGCCTTTCAAAATAAAACCATATCATTCCAATGAGGGTTCGAGCAAATTAGTGTCATTTCTAACAGAACAATCAAACGTGGAATGTGGCCTTTATGACGAAAAATTATTGTAGAAGAAAGCATAATTCACAAGGGCAGTATCCAAACTGAATTTTCAAGGGAAGATGTATATTACCAAACCTGATTTCGAAGAGCCAGAAACTAATGCCTTCAACTTTTGCATAACTACGAACTGTATTGCAGTGTACGGCATCACCATAAGAAGTGCTGGAGCATTCCCCCTCCAGAACCCCTATTATTATAGAATAATGAAATGATGAAGATCGAAAAAATAGGCCAATACATGTATAGAAGGAACACCAAGTGAGATATATAAAGGCACTTCCTACATCATCACATCTCATGTGAAAATTCAACTGACATCTACCATATAAAACAAGGGATATAAAAGAAAGAAAACTTTCAGTTTATTAAGCAATTTACTTTTCTCGTCGAATTCCAACATATTGACCTCGCAAATAAAGACATTCCCTGTTGCCATGAGCTAACTCCTGTTCTAGAAACAACAGTGATTTGGTTCAAGATTGCTTTTTAAGCGATAATTAGTAGGTATTCCATGTTAAAAGAGGCAGATTGTAGTGTCGTGTCATTTACCAAATGAAAGAAGGCATGATAGGTTATCATGAATTCAAATATTCATGTTCGGGGATTTTACTACTCAACACTCTACTTGCAACGGAGATTTTACATATGAAAAGCTAACTAGAGGAGAAAATAATTCAAGAATGTAAATCAGAATATCTATGCAGTGTTGAAAATTGGCAAATAAAGTATGTGACTTCTACGTGTCCTTCTCATCCGGTTACAGGATAAGTGACGTAATACCAAAAAGCCTTCCTCTCGAAAGATGTCTTTTGTTGCCTGCAGCATACCAGTATACTTTGACGGACTATACACATCTCTACGAAGCAAAGCCCACTGCACGGTTGGTTCCAGCTGAACCTGTATATGGTTACATTATCCCATCAATTTACTACCCTTTATCTACCGAGTATATAGTAAAAACAAGCGCACATGGAATGCATTTAAATTTTAGATAAATCCCATTATAGGAATCATTGTCCACTAAATGAACTGATGAACAATCCCAGTACTATTCTTCATCTACAAGTACAGAAATTTGGCCTAGTGATTCAATACCACAACAATCCTTGTACCATCAAAATAGCTATCCAAGGACAGATAGTAATGTGACTATGTGAGCAACAGAACAAAACATCAAACCTTCAATTCCTACAAAACACATCAAAATCTGGGCTGTATTTTCTTCAACACTAAAACCATATAAAATCACCTGCACAAATCAAGAACTCACGAACTAAAATCTCTACCTGAAACCTAATTTTGATTACATCGAGAGGGGATGTGACAGTTCTGGAAACAGCACCAGAAATCGCGCCGGCGGTGGCATCCATCAAAGCCCTCTTTAGCTGACCTGGCTCTTCCATTCTCCTTCTTCAACACACAACAAAAAGATCCTACAAAAAACAAATCGCCCAATATATATGAACCCCTCAATTTTATCCACCCCATTTTTGCCTCCAAAAGGCATAATTTCACACACCAAAACGGAAAGCCAAGACAAATAATTGTATAAAAGTACAAGTTGCCAACTTTCCTATAAATTCTACATGGGCTGATTAAAAATAAGCGAAAATTCAAAAGGGGCAGAGCAAGAACATATACAATTCAACAGATAGACATTTGCGGAATAAAAAAGTGAACTCTATAAGAAATACAGAATCCCAATGAGAAGAAAAAATTGACAGAGAAATTTTGAGTAACAACATGCAAATACACTGATCAGAGCGGGAAACAAATTGGGCCTGAGCTTATAACTATTACATGCAAAATTGAAATATGAAAATAAATAAAAGACCCATAATAAAGAAGGGTGAAAAGCAGAAAGAAAGAATGAGGCACCTTTGAATTTCGATAGCTCATCTCAGGGTCAGGTCAGAAACTTCTGTTGGCTACGTAACGACGTCTATGTTCGTGTGTGTGTGTGTGTGTGAGAGAGAGAGAGAGAGGGAGAGGTGGTTTGTCTGGTGAAATTGTAGAAAGTGACATGCGAATTATTGGTTGGTTGTACAAATAACAGCACAAGTACTTTTTATTTTATATATTATTTTTAGAGAAAATAACGGCCAAACGAAAAAGGGAATATTAAACCCCTAAAAAAAAAGAAAAAGAAAAAGAAAAAGAAAAGGGAATATTAAGGTCCACGAGGTACGACAGAAGGGGCTCCGGTGCTCCTAATGCCTAATCCAACCCGGGGCTCGGGGTTATGAAAAATATCGAAATATCCAAATACCGTAGTTATCGTAACGAAAAAATATCTTAAATGTCGAATTTTCGGTATATTGAAATTTTTGGTATGGTATCGATATGAAATTTGAAAATTCTCAGTATACTGCGGTATACCATATTTTTGATATACCGCAATATTCAGTATATACCGATATTTTCGATATATATCGGTATTCAATATACCAAATATACCGGTATATCGATATTTCAGTGTAAACGGTATATCGGTATGCCGTACCATTGATAAACATGATTTTTGTATGTATTTATATGTTTATTTGGATGACATTTAATGGTTAATGCATGCATATGTTGATGTTTGATCATAAGTTCACATTTTCTTGTACAATTTCACGTTTTTGCTCTTTCTGTAATAGTTTGAGCTATAAAATGGATATTTTTGAGATCCAATTCAGTTGGAAATCCAAGCTAGAAAGATAGATGATCGAGTTAAGGTCATTCTTCAACTTGAATCGGGTCAATCGGACCAGAAATGAGCGAGAACGGAGCAAAACAGTAGAGTGCGTCGGAAACCCGCGACCCAATCTGCCGATCAGCGTATTTCCCAGATTCAAGGCAAAATTTGGCGATTGAGCTGCACAAATCTACTGATCGCTGAGTGTGAACAGAGAGTTTCGGTGAGCTACTCGCCGATCTCTGGGTACCGCAATTTCAAAGGCCAAATCCGTCGATCGCTGAGTTGCCCAAAAATTCTATATTTTCGTATTTTTGGGCCTTTTACTACCAGGTTTTTATTACTTAGTATAAATAGACTTGAGTTGGACGAAATTTAGGGGACTCTTTTCATTATTTAGATTTTCAGCTGGGGAATAAATGTTTTCTCTACAACTTTGAAGATTGAAGTTTTATTTTGCATAATTCCACTAAGGTTCTTTTAATATTTTGCAAATTATGTCTTTTAATTTCTTTACTTCTTCCTTTATTTTATATTTCATTATGTGTGAGTAGTTTTTATAATTAATCCTAAGGTTTATAGCATGTATGAAATAATGTATTGATTTAATTCTTTATCAATTTTTCTTCCAATTATATGGTTCAAACATTCAAGTTTAGATTTCTCATACATGATTAAGGCCATAGTCATTGTATGTTAATTAATTAATTTGAGGCCTAACGGAGACAATTAATTAGTGGGATTAAATTGAATGATTTGATACACGTACTTATGATCTGTAAGAGTTTTAAATCTGTTGATCTATTGAGAGTTAACAATTAATCTAGAGACGAAAGTGATAGATAGATTTTTAATCTACTTTTACCTTTTAGACCTGGCAAAGATTGGTAATTAGAATTATGATCCTTCACCGATAATTGGATTAAATTGTAATTTTTGATGGAATTTAGATTAATATAGAATGGATTCATGTGTTTGCATTCTCTAGGATTAATTAGTTTCTTTATTTGATAGTTCACGTTTTTAGTCTTGTTTAATTTGTATTTGATTTGATAATTGAGTTTAGTAATTTAATTTTCATTATTTGCCCAGGATTAATTTAACTCTAAAATTAAATAGCCTAGATAATAGAAACATGTTAGCTTAGTACTTAGTGTTAATCCTTATCGTAGTCCCTGTGGATATGATACTTGATTTGCTAGTTTATTGTACTGATCTGTATTAGTTGCAGTTAAGTGCATAAAAAATAGTGCATGAACTTTTTAGCGCCATTGCCGGGGACTGTATTAGATTTTACGCTAATATTATTACTAACAATGTTTTATTACTTCAGGTAGTTTATGAGAACAAGATTTACACAACCACACGTAGACCCTATTTCCACGTTCTCTAATCGAGCTCATCGATAGAGGAATAAAGAGTGAAGAAGAAAATAGAGAAAGCTGCTAGGGCCATCATACTGCACTAAGTGTTTATAAATTGTCATGATCTTTATGGCAATTCAAAGAACACAAATGTTTTGTTTTTTCAAGTTTTGAAGACCATGGTCCGGACATTATGATATGAACATTTCGCTGCCAATCTGATTGAAGATCGAATAATGTACTTGAGTATGTTCATGAATATGATCATGTACATGGTTGTCCAGAGAGTTTCCAAGAGACATGCCAAGCTGATTTCAAGGAGTTGAAGTTACCTTTTCAAGATAGACGTCTCAGAATAGAAGATGCCTTGGTCAAGATGAAGATCAAGATGGAAGAAGGCGAGTTCTATTCAAGGAAGACTTCTAACTAGTTGGAGTTCGAATTAAACTAGGAAAATTTCATTTTAGAGTTTGATTCAAAATAGGACAATCTGATTACCTTGTTTAGGTTATATCTTGTGTTTATAAATAGTCTGAGAATTAGACTAGTTAGAAAGCAAGAGGTTTTACGAATACACAAGAAATAGAGAGTCTAAAAAGACTTCAAGTTTGAAGCATATAGTATTCGTGTAGACTAGGTTTGATCCTTGTGATCATTGTGTGTCTAGTCTGTGTTTGAAATTCTTTCATACACACTTAGAAGAGTCTCGTGAGATATTTCATATAGGTACTAGATGGAGTCTACATTGTGAGGAGATTTCACAATTTAGTCCATTGAAAGAGGTTGTAGAGTGTAGGAAAGAGGTCGAGTGACGAGAGGTCATCGTGTAATAGCTTTTGTAACCTTGCAATGGAGTAGTGGATTGTTTCTCACGGACTTGTGAAGTCCCCCTGACGTAGATCAGTTGATCGAACAAGGTTACCAACCTCGTGCCATTTACTTGCTTTATATTTAGCATTCCGACCTTACATGTTTTTAATAATGTTCATGTACATGATTAAAAACATATTCCTATCAGCACGATTTATGTAACTTCAACAACGAACAATAAGAATCAAGATGTTGGTACATTAACTAGAAGACTTTGGGAGATGGAGCAAAGACATGCTCAGCTGGCTGATGGTGGTAATGACGCGCCACCTCTGAACTAATTGTATAGGTACCTAGGTACATGATGGGGTGGTGGTATCCCCACTGGCACACCGTCGTTTTAGTGTGCAAAATATACTTGCGGGCAAATAGTCCACAAATGCTTAATCTGCTCTCAACGGCTAGTATAGCTGGTGAAGACGGATGTCGATACCATAAGGAGTGTTCATAACATTTTGTCTTTTTTTAGTTTTGGTTTGGGTCTTCAGTGTCACTCTAAAAACCTTGCTAATAAACTTAAACTAACTAAATGCTGAAAAGGAAATCACAAGAGAAAATATCAGTAATAAAAGTGTTCAAGTCAAAGCATTGAGTCATTCGGTAGGTATGCGCAATCCCGGGTAAAACATATGTAATTACCACTACTATCCGTTGTGCCCACACTAGCAGAAAGGTCAAAAACCGAATCCCTATGGCCAAATATGGGTAATTGTCACTTTGAGGGTTAACCGGTTATAGAAAATGAATACGATCGGCCACTCCCCAATCACTTCTTACATTATATCGTCTAGATGATGCGATCGGCACCTAGGGACCTAACTATACATGAACCTAAGGAGAGAATCACACAAAGGTTTTGCAAGTATAGCAGCTTTGAGGGCAAAAGTGACCCGATTCTAGTAGGTTTGACACGGTCTTGTGCCTGCATATACTACTCAATCTTAACTACCAAGGCTGTCACTCCCGGACTTGTTACTATGCGGGTATCGAAGCACGATCAACTATACACTCCCACGTAACTAACACTAGTACCAGTAAATTAGAAATGCGCGCTTTCATCTCCAACCACCCTTTACCTATGTCTAAGTGAAAAACAAGTTAAGATTGTGAACCCTTAAGGCGTTAAAGTCCGATTACCTCATGCACATATTCTACCCTTACACCATTACTTTGACTTGAACAGTGGATACTTAGCCACTAAACATAGAAATGAAAGTAAAAGAAATAATAAAAGACATCTTACTTGGAAAAGAAATAACTGGATTAACTTCTGGGCCCAACCCCAGTTTTGCCAACAAAACAACTGAACTACCTTTATGCGGGCAACCCGCCAGCTTCAGGCAGACAGAATATCCAGAAAATAAACTAAATACGAAAACAGGAAATTGTATCTTTGAGGTGTAAAAACGCGTGTCCATATGAAAACAGATAAAAGTATTTATAGCAACATGAATTAAAGCTTCAAGCAGCCCAGATTTCACCCACGCAGGGGCTCTTGCACTCCTCCACTTCATCACGTTCATGCTCCATGTTCTTCCTTGATTTTAGGAGTGATAGCAACAAACCCTAGCGCCTCCAGTAGCTTTCTGATGTCTTCACTTCCTTCCCAACATGTTTGGACCTCCCCAAGACTCGGAACTGACCGCCACATCACCTCCACGTGCATAAAGGAGCTGGCCCGCGATTCTGTTGCGTAATTCTCGCAACAACTTTGACTGGGTCCTCGGTAGGCAAATTAGTCCTTTGTGCCCTCAGCATAAATAGCACCTGTCTGTGCCTGTTGTGGTGGTTTTGTGCCCTCATCCTCCTGCAATCAGTTTTACCCCCAAAACAGACTAGACTCTATACTAAACACTTAAAAAGAGTGTAAAAAGATAAAAGAAAAAACACGAATTTGAGTCTTCATCACACCCACACACTTGGACCATACTTGTCCTCAAGTATGAATGCAACTTTAACTCGAAACAACAACAAACAGAAGACTCAAATGACTCCAAATAAGATAATACAACATATGAATCCATAGTTGAAAAAGAGCATAACAGTTGAACATAATGATGCAGGCAAATCGAATCAATCAAACACATGCTAGTACAACTATTGAAGTGTGCACTCAGCTCGCTTTTTTCTCGAGTGTTTAAGTTAAGTGTTTACTCTCAATAATTTCACCAAATCATCATCAACAAACTTGCAAACACCCTATATAAACAATTTATGATATTCACAAGCATACATATCAAAAGGTCTTGTGAGGGTTGTAATGGGGCATGCGGATCAAGGTTGGAAATATTTAGGAACTGGCTACCTTCAATAGTATTGGGCAAATTCAGCACTGGCAGCTCTGTGCCCACATAACAACTTGGGAAATCATAAAAATTCAAACTTTTTATTTATTTATTTATTTTCTTTCTTTGTGCCCATTTCTGGCACCCTGTCACTATTTGATTTAAACATACTACTAATACGAGCATAAAAGGTTTCATTCCCAGTTATAAGATACTATTTAAAGAGAGATTTTCGGAACGCAGGTCATGAACAAATAAGTAGGCTCAAATAATGGCAGTAATGGGAAGCATTTATCAGTGAATAATATGGCCAAATAACGACGAAAGAAAATGCATTAATCATCTAAGCATACATGAGAACATGAAATCAAGTTTAACAGGGCACAAGCAAGTAAGCATCAAATGAGGTGGTGGAATTCAAACACACAGAAAGAAGTCGCAAATGTTAATTTGGGCTCAAAGCTCACTGGGTAGTTATATATTGCTTTCACATGCGATTGATTAATTCCATCTGCGTAACAATAAATTTATGTCTATATATGCCCAATGTCAATCTATGACTCGTATGCTATAGACTCATCTTGCACACACAAAATAAAAACAAAACATACAAACACAACAACCTAGGCATATCCCTCCCACACATTTGCTGTGCAAAGTACTCTTGCGGGCACAAGCAGTAATGTGGGTTAGATATGCCCAAAACAGACTCTATATACAAAGATGCAAATATACAAAAACAAAAATAGACGCTAAATACACAAACAAAAATAAAAAACAAACAAATCCTAAACTATTGGGGATAAAACATGATTTAAGGAGAGGAGGGGTAGTCTAACCCGAGATAAACACAAATGCTCTGCAGGGCTTTCTCAACTCTTTCGAGCTTCTTTGAATCTGCACTGCTCTGTGCCCTGCTCGGTCCTTCTTGTGCCATGGGTGATCCTTCTTGTGCCTTAGGGGCCTTTCTCTTGTCAAAGTATGTTGGTTCGTCAAAAGGGAGGAAGTATGGGGTGTTGTGAGGGTGGTGGGTTTGTGCAGGGAGATCGTGGGCGAGAATTTAGGAAGAGGTTTTGCCTAATTTTGAGAGATTTGGAGAATTTTGAAATGTGGGAGAGATATGTTTGTAATTCAAAATAAATATCTGGATATATCATCTCTTACTCACTCCCCTTTAATCGGCCTCAATTTTCAACGATCATCAGCTCTGCATGGGGAAAACCAACCACATCTGGAGATGCTGTCCTTGTCCAATCAGTCAAATCTGCTACAGTCCCCACCCACACACTTAAATCTTGCTGTGCCCTGAACATTACTTTGCCCATAGTGCAGGGTTTCCAGTCTTTGCCTTCATGCAGCGTTAATTCACAAATAAAATACAAATAACAAACATAATTGAAATTAAAGCAAGTAAACAAACCGGGTTGCCTCCCGTCCAGCGCCTTTGTTTAAGGTCTTTGGCTCGACCGTGTTCTGCTTTCAGTAGTACTCAGGACTGCTCAAAACTTGGGTTTCTGCCCAAATTTCCTTCTCTTGTTCGAAATATGGTTTCACCCTCTGGCCATTGACTCGAAATTCGCATCCATCCTTTGGATTCACCAGATCGATTGCTCCACTTGGGTGTTGATGTTGCACCAGATAGGGTCCCATCCATTTTGACTTCACTTTGCCCGCATGCAATTTGAGCTTTGAGTTAAACACGAGTACCTTTTGCCCACAGAGCAACTGTTTGCCCCTTGCGAGTGCATCGTGGTATCTCTTGGTCCTTTCCTTATACATCACAACATTATCATAGGCCTCGGACCTCAACTCTTCCAATTCTTGGATCTGCAGCTTCCTCTCAATTCCAGCGTATTCATTATTGAAATTCAACTTCTTGATTGCCCAAAATGCTTTATGCTCCATTCCCACGGGCAAATTGCAATACTTTCCAAAAACCAGCCTATAAGAAGACATATCAATAGGTGTCTTGTAGGCTATGCGATATGCCCACAGAGCATCTTCCAAGTGATTGCTCCAGTCTTTGCGCCTTAGTCCAACAACTTTCTCCAGAATATTTTTGATCTCCCTGTTTGAGACTTCTGCTTGTCCATTTGCCTGGGGGTGATATGCAGTAGTAACCTTGTGTGTGACCCCATACTTTGCCATCATCTTCTTTATGACTGAGTTGCAGAAATGAGTCCCTTGATCACTGATTAAGACTTTGGGCATTCTGAAGCGACAGAACACATTTGCCCTCAGGAACTTCACCACTGTATTTACATCGTTTGTTGGAGTGGCTTTTGCCTCCACCCACTTGGACACATAATCTACAACTAGGATAATGTAGAGATTATTACCTGACTTGGAAAATGGTTCTATGAAATCTATGCCCCATATGTCGAAGACTTCCACGGGCATGATAGGTGTTTGTGGCATGGCCTCCCGAATAGAAATATTCCCAGTCATCTGGCAATTCTTGCACTTCTTCACAAATATATAAGCATCCCTGAATAATGTAGGCCAGTAAAATCCTCCATCTAATACCTTCCTTGCTGTTCTACGTGGGCCAAAATGACCTCCACATGCATTGTTATGGCAGAACTTCAAGATGTCTAGGACCTCATCATCACTGACGCACCTTCTTATGACTTGATCAGTTCCAATTTTCCAAAGAGCTGGTGCTTCCCAGATATAGAACTTGCACTCACGCTTCATCTTATTCTTTTGATAGTCACTCAAGACAACTGGAAACTGCCTTGTAACCAGGTAGTTCACTATGTCGGCAAACCATGGCTCCTTTGCTGTTTTGCCCGCAACCTCATACAGGTGCTCATCTGGAAAATTCTCAGTGATTTCCTCTTTGCTCTCAACCATCAGACGGCTGAGATGGTCTGCAACCAGGTTTTCTGCCCCAGTCTTGTCTTTGATCTGCACATCGAACTCTTGTAAGAGCAATATCCACCTTATGAGTCTCAGCTTTGACTCCTTCTTAGACAGTAGGTACTTCAGAGCTGCGTGATCCGTGTAAACAATCACTTGTGCCCCCAGCAGATAGGAACAGAACTTCTTAAAAGTGAACACTACTGCTAACAGCTCATTCTCCATGGTGGTATAGTTGCGTTGCGCGACATTTAATGTCTTGGAGGCATAATAGATAACATAGCTCTCTTTGCCTCTTTTCTGGCCCAAAACTGCTCCCACGGCAAATTCACTGGCATCACACATCATCTCAAATGGCATTCCCCAATCCGGAGGTTGGATAATGGGGGAAGACACTAACATATTCTGCAATGTATGAAAAGCTTTCTTGCAGTCATCATCAAAGTCAAATTTTACCTCCAATTGTAGCAGGTTTGTGAGTGGTTGAGCAATCTTTGTGAAGTCCTTAATGAATCGACGATAGAAACCCGCATGGCCTAGAAATGCCCGAATCTGCTTAACATTGATGGGATAGGGCAATTTGGCAATGACCTCCACTTTTGCCCTGTCCACCTCAATTCCTCGCTCGGATACTACATGTCCCAGCACGATTCCTTCTCTTACCATAAAGTGACACTTCTCATAATTCAACACCAAGTCTTTTTCCACACAGCGGCTCAGTACCTTGCTCAAATGATCAAGGCATTGATCAAAGCTATCTCCATAAATCGTGAAGTCGTCCATAAAGATCTCAATACAAGTCTTAAGCATATCAGAAAATATACTCATCATACACCGTTGGAATGTCCCTGGAGCGTTGCAAAGGCCAAAAGACATCCTTCTGTAGGCAAATGTGCCAAAGGGGCAAGTGAATGTCGTTTTGCCTTGATCGGCTTCGGCCACCATGATCTGCATATATCCAGAATACCCATCCAGAAAATAGAAGTACGATTTTCCCGCAAGCCTCTCTAACATTTGATCGATGAAGGGCAAAGGGAAATGATCATTCTTTGTGACTGCATTCAACTTGCGGTAGTCAATGCAAACTCTCCATCCAGTCTGCAGTCTCATCTGAATAAGTTCCTTGTTTTCATTCTCCACAACCTAGATTCCAGACTTTTTAGGCACAACGTGAATAAGACTCACCCACTCATTGTCGGGCACAGGAAAGATAATGCCCATATCGAGCAGCTTTAGAATCTCCTTTAACACAGCTTCCTTCATCAATGGGTTCAGCTTCATTTGGGGATCTTGCACTGGTTTTGCCCCTTCTTCCAACTGGATCCGATGCATGCAAATGGTGGAACTTATGCCCTTGATGTCGGCCAAGGTCCATCCAATTGCTTCCTTGTGCATCTTCAATAATGCTATCAACTTGACTTCCTGCTTCATGGTCAATGATGAACTGATTATAACTGGCAAATTCTCTCCTTTACCCAAATATGCATATTTGAGGTGATCGGGCAACTCCTTCAACTCCAGCTTGGGTGGCTTGATGATAGACCGCACCAATTTATCACCCTGCCTTGTTGTGGGCAAATGCAGACGTTTATCCCTTGAAAAACCGGCTTCGATGTGATATAATTGCAGAATTGCCTCTTTGATTTGCTTATCTCGTTCCTCTTCAGCATCCCAATCGATCTTACTGTTCTGAAGTACCCAATCAAGTGGATCCTTTGCCAGCAGCCTTGGCATTTCTTCTTGGATCATAGGTTCAAAAACGTCGATCACATGTACACCCTCAGTGTCATTGGGGTATTTCATTGCTTCCATGATGTTGAAGGTAACTCTGTCTCCATCGAACTCGCACGTCAATGGGCCCTTATCGACATCAATCTTCGTATGTGCCGTATTCATCAATGGTCTGCCCAAAAGTATACAGGCAGCCTTTGGATTTGTTTTGCCCATATCCAGCACATAGAAGTCTGCTGGGAAAATCAGACTCTCCACTTTGATTAGGACATCTTCAAGCACTCCCTCGGGGTAGACACTGGAACAGTCAACCAATTGAATAATTGTCCTTGTATCCTTGAGCGGTCCTAAGGTCAGCTCTTCAAAAATGCTTAGGGGCATAACATTGATCGATGCCCCTAAGTCCAGCATAGCTCTCTCAACTCGAAGTCCTCCAATTTCACAGGGAATAAAGAACATCCCTGGGTCTCCACACTTTTCAGGCAGTTTCTTCTGCAATAATGCTGACACATTTTCATTCACAACCACTTGTGCCTCCTTCGTGAATCTCACCTTCTTTGTACATAAGTCCTTCAGGAAACGGGCATATCGGGGCACCTGTCTGATTGCGTCCAATAGGGGAACATTGATTTCCACTTTCTTGAAGATGTGCATTAGATCCCTATCCTCTGCTTCTTTCTTGTTTCGCTTCATCCTTCCTGGAAATGGTAAAGGCACCTCGATCTCTTTTGGAATATTACTCTTCAGGATGGGTTTGGGCATAACTGCTTCTAGTTCGTCATTTGCCCTTAACTCTGGTTCCTCCTTTGTGGGCTCATCATCGCTGTGGGCATCATCCTCTGCAGTCTCTGGATATGATGCAGGCAGTTGCCTTCCACTCTTCAGTGTTATTGCATTTACCCCAGCCTTTTTTGGTGGTTCTGTCTGTAAGGGCAGAACTCCTTTAGCTTTCTCCATCCTTGCGATTGCATCACTAATTTGGGATATTTGTCCTCCCAAATAGATCAGTCCATTCCTTGTCTTCTGCTCAAAGGCTTCTGATTTCTTTTGTACCTCCACCGTTTCATTCACAATCTTGTAAACCATGTCTGATAAAGACGGTCCTGCTGCGGGCGCAGGATAATATTGTGCTGTCTGCCTCTGACTGTAGTTGGAGGCAAGATGATTGTGCCTCCTCCTTTGTTCTCCATTAATCGCGCTGACCGTTTCTTCCTTCTCCTTCACTTGTGGACACTGGTTAGAGTGGTGCCCCATTAATTCACATACCCCACAAATTCACAAGGTATTAGCGGAAAACATGGTGATCATCTTCTCCATCTTGTTGCAGAGTTGTTTGATTCGGTCATCAGTTTCAGGCACAGAGATAGTTTTGCTCGCAGCAGCAACACTTGTTCTTTCATATGAATCGTCTCTGTTCTCCTCGGTCATTTCTCCAATAAGTATTAGAGCTTCAGCTGCCCTCTTGTTCAGGATAGATCCTCCACATACTGCATTCAGTAGGGCTCGGTCCTCGCTTCTCAACCCCGAGATAAAATAGTTCACCAGGTCATGATCTGGAATCTGGTGATGTGGGCATTTCAAGAGCAATTGCTTGAAACACTCCTAGTAGTCGTAAAAGCTCTCGTTGGAACCAGCCTTTGCGGTTGAGATATTCTTCCTCATGCTCTGCACTCTTGATGTGGGGAAGTACTTCTCCAGAAACTTTTGCTGGAGTTGACTCCAGTTGGTTACACTCCTGGCAGGAATAGTGTATAACCATTCTCGAGCTCCGTCCTGCAAGGTGAAAGGAAAAGAAACCAGGCGAATGTATTCGCATGTCCCATTAGCTCGTGTGCGTTGCGTCTCACATGCCATCTCGAAATCTTGCAGATGTCGTTGTGGATCCTCCCCTGGATGGTCATGGAATTTGGGCAAAATCGAGATGAAGTTTGCCCTTAGCTCCTAGTTACCAGTAGTTATGGGCAAAACGATGCCCGTGGGACGCATGTTCATGGTTTGAGGGAAACTCAGCTGTCTCAAAGTAAGGGTGTGCGGTGGTGGTCTTTGTTGTTCTTCTTCCTCATGGTTTGATATCTGATCATCCTCCATCTCTTCGTCGAAATAGAGTGGCTTGATGTTGCTTGTCTCAGCTTGTTCGTTGCTTGCCTGACTTTCTCCGCCTGAGGTCAAATTGTCACTGGATCCTTCAGTTTGATTCTCCTCCTGCAGCTTGTTCAAAAATGCCCTAGCTTGTGCCTTTCTTGCCATCGCTGACCTCTCTATCTCCGGATCGTAGAGTAAATCTCCTGCGTGGTTAGAACGACGCATATACTAAGGTAAAACTGTAAATAGACAGAAAAGTGCGCTTACAGTCCCCGGCAACGGCGCCAATTTTTGGCACACCGTCGTTTTGGTGTGCAAAATACACTTGCGGGCAAATAGTCCACAAATGCTTAATCTGCCCTCAACGGCTAGTATAGCTGGTGAAGACGGATGTCGATCCCATGAGGAGTGTTCATAACCTTCTGTCTTTTCTTAGTTTTGGTTTGGGTCTTCAGTGTCACTCTAAAAACCTTGCTAATAAACTTAAACTAACTAAATGCTGAAAAGGAAATCACAAGAGAAAATATCAGTAATAAAAGTGTTCAAGTCAAAGCATTGAGTCATTCGGTAGGTATGTGTAATCCCGGGTAAAATATATGTAATTACCACTACTATCCGTTGTGCCCACACTAGCAGAAAGGTCAAAAACCGAATCCCTATGGCCAAATATGGGTAATTGTCACTTTGAGGGTTAACCGATTATAGAAAATGGATACGATCGGTCACTCCCCAATCACTTCTTACATTATATCGTCTAGATGATGCGATCGGCACCTAGGGACCTAACTATACATGAACCTAAGGAGAGAATCACACAAAGGTTTTACAAGTATAGCAGCTTTGAGGGCAAAAGTGACCCGATTCTAGTAGGTTTGACACGGTCTTGTGCCTGCATATACTACTCAATCTTAACTACCAAGGCTGTCACTCCCGGACTTGTTACTATGCGGGTATCGAAGCACGATCAACTATACACTCCCACGTAACTAACACTAGTACCAGTAAATTAGAAATGCGCGCTTTCATCTCCAACCACCCTTTACTTATGTCTAAGTGAAAAACAAGTTAAGATTATGAACCCTTAAGGCGTTAAAGTCCGATTACCTCATGCACATATTCTACTCTTAGACCATTACTTTGACTTAAACAGTGGATACTTAGCCACTAAACATAGAAACGAAAGTAAAAGAAATAATAAAAGACATCTTACTTGGAAAAAAAATAACTGGATTAACTTCTGGGCCCAACCCCAGTTTTGCCAACAAAACAACTGAACTACCTTTATGCGGGCAACCCGCCAGCTTCAGGCAGACAGAATATCCAGAAAATAAACTAAGTATGAAAACAGGAAATTGTATCTTCGAGGTGTAAAAACGTGTGTCCATATAAAAACAGATAAAAGTATTTATAGCAACATGAATTAAGGCTTCAAGCAGCCCAGATTTCACCCACGCAGGGGCTCTTGCACTCCTCCACTTCATCACGTTCATGCTCCATGTTCTTCCTTGATTTTAGGAGTGATAACAACAAACCCTAGTGCCTTCAGTAGCTTTCTAATGTCTCCACTTCTTTCCCAACGTGTTTGGACCTCCCCAAGACTCGGAACTGACCACCACATCACCTCCACGTGCATAAAGGAGCTGGCCCGCGATTCTGTTGTGTAATTCTCGCAACAACTTTGACTGGGTCCTCGGTAGGCAAATTAGTCCTTTATGCCCTCAGCATAAATAACACCTGTCTGTGCCTGTTGTGGTGATTTTGTGCCCTCATCCTCCTGTAATAAGTTTTACCCCCAAAACTAGACTAGACTCTATACTAAACACTTAAAAAGGGTGTAAAAAGATAAAGGAAAAAAGCACGAATTTGAGTCATCATCACCCACCAATAATTTCGAGCTCCATCCAGCACTGATCCATATGGTGCAGTCAGAGCAGTTTAGTGGAAAGGCCGCAAATAATCCAAATACCCACCTGGATTCATTTTTAGATATCTGCAATACTACCAAGGTTAATGGTATTACTGATGACATCATTCAAATGAGGATGTTTGGTTTCTCTCTAAGGGATTGAGCAAATGATTGGTTGAAGAGTCTCGATTGAGCTGTTATCACTATTTGGGATGGGATGTGCCAGACGTTTATTGCCAAGTACTTCCCTCCTTCAAAAGCCAGAGAATCATGGCTGATATCACTCATTTTTCACAAATGAGTGATGAATCAATCTATGAATCTTGGGATAGATACAAGGACTTGCTCAGGTAATGCCCGCAATATGGGTTCAGTGCTGATCAGTAGATCAAACACTTCTACAGTGGCTTGATAAAAAACACGAGGAGACTTGTTGATGCCTCAGCTAGAGGTTGTTTGGTGAATCAAAGTGCATCTGATGCATTGATGGTTATCGAGGAGATGGCTGCTACTAGCTATCAATGGTCTATGGAGAGGAAGATGACAAGGCCAACATCTGCAGTTTCTGATTCTAGAGTGGATGATCTCATTACTAAGATGGAGTTGTTGAAGAAGAAAGTTATTGAAGAAAGACCTGCACATATGGAAATTAATATAGTGCAACAACAAAGTACAGATTCATCACCAGTTCAAGATGTTAACCTTTTGAATCAGAGGAGCTACAATAGTGTAATTTACAACAAGAACCAACATGGATTCCAGAATGTTAACATGGCATATCATCCTAACAACATGAACCATCCAAATTTCTCCTACGCCAATCCCAACAATGTGTTGCAACCTTCTGGGTTCATTGTTCCAGCTCCTTAGGAGCTGAAAAAGCTGTCTATTGAGGAGCTGATCTGTCAGATAATGATTAATCAAACCAATGTCATCGGTGCAACTGACACCAAAATTACTCAAATCAAAGAAAATGTGAGTGCACTATCAAAGCAAGTGAATATGTTGGAGGTCCAACTAAGCCAACTAGCCAACTAAGTAGCGACTCAGCACAAATCAGAATAGTTTCCAAACCATACCAAAGTCAACCCAAATGCACACTGCAACACCATTCAAGTGGTACATGGAGTTATACATCATCCTTGCAGTAGAACCAACTATAGAGACGTCTTTCTCTGCTCCAAAATTGGCGCCACCTGTTACTCCTTGTTCTATAATTTTTGTTGCTCTTACTGCTCTTTCAATCAAAGTATAAGAGGATGAGAAGACCGATCATATTTTAGATATCTTCAAGAAGGTGCACATCAATATCCCTCTCCTAGATGCTTTGAGAAATTTTCTGGGTTGTGCTAGAAGTTTGAAAGAAGTTATTTCAAGAAAGAGAAGAAGTTGCAAAATGTGGAAATGGTGCACTTAATGGAAGAATGCAATGATTGGCTACAAAAGAAGTTTCCATTGAAGATGAAGGATCCGGACAACTTCACCATTCCTGTAAAGATTGAGAAATCACATTTTGGGAGAATGTTATGCGATTCTGGATTAGCATAAATTTGATGTCTTTCAATATCTACAAGAAGCTGAAATTGGGGGATTTGAAGGAGGTGGAGATGAAAATCCAACTTGCCGATAGATCTTGCACCAAGCCACGAGGAATCATTAAATATGTACTTGTTAAGGTAGATAGTTTGGTGTTTCTTGCTAATTCTATGGTGTCTGATATGCCCGAAGACCCTAAGATGCTTTTAATCTCGGGGAGAGCGTTTTGTGCTACTTATAAGGCTGAATTTGACACGAAAAGAGGCATGATGACTTTGGGAGTTGATAAAAAAAGAGTCATATTTTGAAATCCTCCACCAAAAGAAGCCCCACATACAGAGTGAAGATATAACCTTGGCTGACACCTTTATGGATTGGATGGATGATGAGAAAGACGAAAAGCTTGTGATAGAGGCATCTCGACTACATGTTCCTAAAGCTAAAAATGCACAACAGTTTGAGATGTGCATGGTTTTGCAAGATGATGGAGGATTTTCTGCAGCTCCTATTCTAAAGAAGAAGATAGTGAAATTTCGGGTCGTTTGAAAGAATAATATGAATGGGGCCATGCTAGTTGAAGTTGTGCATGCAAATATTAAAGTAGATGTGGTGGACAACATTCCTAAAAGGGGAAGATCCAATGGTGGACAACATTCTTAAAATGGGGACAACTGTTGGTTGGAGTGCTGCTTTAGACCTCGTTGACTGTTGAGGTATCGTCTAGCTATAGAAGTTAAAATAAAGCACTAGATGAGAGGTAACCCATCATTTTTCTTTTCTTGTTTATTTTTGTTTTCTTTTTTTAGTGTTTTATTTTATCGTTCTAATATGAAGAAAGGAGTTTTGGAGCATAAAGACAAGTTAAGATGATCCAATGTCATTGTCAAGATCATTTTCTCTATATTAGCACATTGAGTTCGTTCCAAACACATCTTTTATTTAGTTCCCTCCAAACTTATTCTCTTTGCAGTTGAATAAGTTTGGGGAATGAGAATAGATATGATATGTTGGCACGTTTGTTTTTTTTTCATTTATTTTTAGCGTTAGTTATTTGTGTTTAATTATTTATAAAGTTGTGTCTTGTGAACTCGTGAGATGCCGATAATGAAAAATGAGCTTATTTGTGAAAACTTGAATGAATTTGACCTCTTATGAGTTATCTGAATCAATATGCACTTTTGATTGAAGTAGAATGAAGCATGAACAGTCTTGTGGGAATTTGAACTTTTAAACTGTTGTATTATTATACAGTTTGATTTTCTTTGATGAATGTTTGTCATGCATGCATCTGTGTCTCTAGAACTTGTCATGGTTTTTGATCGAGTTGTTTGAGCATGTAAATGATTTAGATATGATTTAAAGCCATCAGTTCTTAGCCACATGATTTTTCTAAACACTAACCCGACCTTTGCTAGCCAATTTTGAGCCACAATTGCCTTTTGTTCATAAATTTGGATGATAAGAGGTTTGGATGGTGAATAAGGATATCTCCATTTTGATGAGCGGTGATGATTTGGGTGGAGGAATGAACATAATTTGGTGATTAAGTGTTTTGTCATTCTCATAAGCTTTGAAAAAAAAGAGAAAAATGATAAGAAAAGAAAAAAAAGGAAAAACCAAACGTAAATAGATGACAATTGAGATTTTTGTCATTTGTTGGTTTAAGTATTTGAATATTGTAAAGCATAAGAGAATGATAAAGGGTGTACAAAGTACATGGAAATCGTGAGATTTTAGAGATGATTAGGTGAATTGGAGAAATTAGAAGATGAATTTTAATCCATGCTCGAGTTTGAAAGAGAAAAAAGGTGTTAATGGTTTGAATTTACTTTTGAGCCACTTAGCCAAAATTTTCTATCCTTTGACCAATGTCCCTATATTACATCCTAAATAAAAAACCTTATTGATCTTTATCCTTTCATGTTCGAGTATAAATGAGTTAGACGATTGGCAAGCTTATGGTTGATATTTTTGCATTGCATTTGATTCGATGAGAATACATCTTATACACTTGAGAGATGAGTGATACACATTTCGGTAAGGTTCATGTTTAGATCTATTGAGATTGGTTGTGTATATGATTTTTTGAGTTATAGGAGTTGGATTAATTCTTGAAAATATATTTGGTTTTGTTCCTGAGACATTGATGATTGAGTTTACCGTGCTCCTCTCATGTTTATTTTCTTAGTGTTTTCTTCATTGTTCGAGGACGAACAATGACTTAAGTTTGGGGGTTGATAAATATGGTTTTTGTATGCATTTATGTGTTTATTTGGATGGTATTTAATGGTTAATAAATGCATAAGTTGGTGTTTGATCATAAGTTCTCATTTTCTTGTACAATTTCACATTTTTGCTCTTTGTGTAGAAGTTTGGGCTATAAAAGAGATTTTTTGAGATCCAAATCATTTGTAAAATAAGATAGAAATATAAAAGATCTAGTTAGGATCATTATCCAACTTGAATCGAGTCAATCGGATGAGAAACGAGCGAGAACGGAACAAAACAGTAGAGTGCGCTGAAAACTGGCGATCCAATCCGCCGATCGGCAGATTTCCCATATTCAAGGCAAAATCTGGCGACCGAGCTGCCGCAAATTTGTAGATCGCCGGGTGTGAACAGGGAGTTCCGATAAGCTACTCTCCGATATTCGGGTACCGCATTTTCAAAGGCCAAATCCGCCGATCGAAATCGCTGATCATCGAGATGCCCGAGAATTTCATATTTTCAAAATTTTGGGCCTTTTTCTTACATTTTGGGCCGAGTTTTTATTACTTAATATAATTAAACTTGAGTTGGAAGAAATTTAGGGGACTTTTTTCATTATTTAGATTTTACAGCTGCAGAACGAATGTTTTCTCTGCAACTTTGAAGATTGAAGTTTTATTTTGCATAATTCCACTACGGTTCTTTTATTATTTTGCAATTTTAATTATGACTTTTAATTTCTTTACTTCTTTCTTTATTTTATATTTCATTATGTGTGAGTAGTTTTTATAATTAATTCTAAGGTTTGTAGCATGTATGAAATAATGTATTGGTTTAATCCTTTATCAATTTTCTTTCCAATTATATGGTTCAAACATTCAAGTTTAGATTTATCATGCATGATTAAAGTTATAGTCATTGTATGCTAGTTAATTAATTTGAGTCCTGACGGAGATAATCAATTAATGTGATTAAATTGAATGATCTGATACACTTACTTGTGATCTGTCGAATGTTTTAAATATGTTGATCTATTGAGAGTTAACAATTAATCTAGAGAAGAAAGTGTTAGATAAATGGTTAATCTACTTTTTCAAGTTGCTATGTTATTCCATTTAGTAATATTATATTTGAAATTGGTTGTTAAGACATGGAATATTAAACTTGTTTGGTGTTGGTATTTTGATTGTTGAGACATGGATTTTTATGTTGTTATTTGTAGAATTCAGATTGGTACGACATGTAAATTCAGTATTTTCGGTATACTTTAAAATTTCGGTATTTTTAATATACCGTGAAAGTTTGGTATACCTTGGAAGTTCGGTATGTTCAGTATACCGTACGATATCATTATGATATCGATATCTATTACGGCGTATATCGAAACTTCGGTATGCCAAAAGTTTCGGTATGAGAATGATATGAAATTTTTGATATCGATATTTCGGTACGGTATACGATACGACATGAATATTTCGGTATGCCGTACCGATCCACTCCTAATTCTACCACCATTTTGGCATTTTCAAGAGAGAGAGAGAGAGAGAGAGGAAATTAAATACATGCGATGATATTTTTATTGAGTACTAATATTTCTCTTGTGTGATTCATAAATAATTATCATTTTTTATATTTATAATATTATGATTATTTTTTAATTCTATATGTTGTGTATGATTATTTTTGAATTTTATATGTTGTGTTCAATTTTTAAAAATTAATAAAATGATATGCACATACATTAAAAGATCAATTTTATATAGTTACAACAAACAAAAAGAAAATTAAATTTTAGGAACTAAATGAATATCAAACGACATGATTTTTTAAATAGCATCATCATCATCATCATCATCATCATCATCATCATCATCATCATTATACAAATGAAAACTATTTTTTAGATGACAAGTATAGAATACTACAAATCTGTGCATAAAAAAATAAAATAAAAATGTTACAAATCTCAAAATTTCAAGTAAAAAAATAATAATTAAGTTTGCAAAAATTTGTTAAAAGACAACGGTTGTAATCTAAACTGTCGTGAAAAAAACAACAAAAGAAGAAGAAAAATTACAACAATAAATATTATCACTGTTGTCTATTAACTCAAAACTGTTGTCTATTGTGAAAATATGTTGTCTAAACAATCGTGTCATAGACAACGGTTCAAGGGTAAAATGTGTCCAACTTTTTTTGTGTTATGGAAATGTTGTACCAAAAATCTTTTGCAATTCAAATTCTCTACTATTTTTAAAAAGGATGCACAATTATTATTATTATTTTTAAATTTGAACCATATTTCTCTTATTTACTTAATCTTATGCACTTCAATTTTGGTTGAAAATAAGGTTATTTTGCGCAAAATTTAAAAAATGGATTTGTGCATATTTTATAAAACATAAGTGAGTTTCTATGCAATCTACAAAATACAAAAGGATTTTGTGCAAAATTTCGCTGCGGCAAGGGGTTTTGACACATTTTATTTTGATTAAAAATAACAAATTTTACTTCTTTTCTTTTTATTTTTAGATCCTATACTTATAAGAATTATTTACATTAAAAATCACAAATTTTGGGCTATTTTACAATTATAGCATAGCTTTGTAATTGTTGCAAATAAAATATCATCTTTAATAACTTTTGCAATTATAATATACTCCCTCTGTCCCGATTATATAGTCCATATTTCTATTTTGAGGTGTACCGATTATATAGTCCCATTAGTATAAGTAGTGTTATTTTTAATAGGAATTTATAATTATACCCTTATTAGGTTTTGGAAATTAAAAAAATTAAACATTTAAGCTTGTGAAAATTATAAATCTTAAATGTTATTTTTTCAAAAAAAGAGAAACATTAATTAAAATTGACCAACTTAATTAATTTACATGTACTTGAATTTGATCAATTCTATTGATATTCATTGTATTTGCACTTCATTAATTGTATATTTTCTTTGTTTCAAAAAATTAATACATTAAAGGTGAGCTAAAATTTAAGTTTTATTAATTTTCATTAAATAAGGTTAAAATTGGAAGTTTAGCTTTTGTTTCTTGTTTTCATAAATATTTTTAATCTACGTGCGAGTAGAAAAGAGACTATATAATCGGGACGGAAGGAGTACTTAATTTTTTTCCCATCAATTAAATACCCATATCCATATTCATATGATGTATTTTTTTTAATATGATTGCACACGTGGAATGTATACATGTAAATTTGGTTAGTTACGTTGAACTAAAATGATTGGAAAATTTTTAGGTGTGTTGTAATTGCAAAAGTAACTAAAAATGTTCTATTTGCAACAATTACAAATTTGTGTTATAATTGTAAAATGACCTAAAAAAAGTTGTGATTTTTAATGCAAATAACCTTTTAAAATATACACTCTACCTTTATTTTTATTTTATTATTCATCTACAAATGTAGAGGGCAAAAAATAGGAAAAATAAACAAAAGTACGGTCTAAAAGAGAATAAAAATACAGAAGGCAAAATCAAAATAAATTGGGCAAGAGTTTATAAAAATAAAAATGTAAGAGGTAAACTAAAGAAAAGTACAGCAAAGAAGAAGAAGACAAAAGTGTATGCATTTTTCATTTCTCCACATGATTTTGATACTTGCAAGTGAACTAGAAGTACAATCATCATTAATCAATATTTCATCGTACAAAACCTTTGAGTTTCATTGATTTACCATGTATTTTGTAGAATATTATTAATATTTGTTTGAGCTGGTCTCTTGTTCATCATAGATACCGTGCGACACGGATAGGCGAGCGCGGGGCGTCACGCGTCCGTTCTTTCTTTTTTATGGCGTGATTTTTGTTTTTTTTCCATTTTTTTTTATTTTCTATTTTTTCTTTTTGTTTTTCCCCAAGAATTTATATACTAAAATAAAATTAGTGAATTCTAAAATTAAAGTGAATTGATTTAATTTTAATTTATATCCTAAAATGAAATTAATAAATCTTAAAAAACACAATAAACCCCTGAAATCCCCCCTCCTCCAAAAAAACCCCCAAATAACACAAAATAAACTCCTAAACCCCTCTCTCCTCCCCCTCAAAAAAAAATCCCTAAAAAACACAAAATAAACTCTAAAAAATACAAAATAAACCCCTAACCCTCCCCCCAAACCTAAAAAAACACTAAACCTTAAAAAAACCCCTAAACTCCAAACTCCTAAGCTCTAAACATTAATTGTGATGGAATAAATCATAATTTGAATTAAAGAAACTCGTATACGACATGTTGTAGGCTCAATACTTTTTATAATTACGGGTGATACATTTTTTCCTTGGAACTCATACTTTTTAGTGTTAAGAATGATACTGTTTTTGGCGATTTTTTTTTGGCGGGGCGGGTAGGGTCAGGGTTGACCCACGGGTCAACGCGTGACCCGCCAGCCTGACGGTTTGATTTTATGCATTTGTGTTTCCAAAATCTGACAAGAGACTATGTGTATTTATTTTGATCGATGATTATGATTAATGTTAAATCACCTTTTATCCTCCCCTAAAAGAAAAATAGCTCCATGGGCCATGAATCACTATCAAAAAAATGGTCTTTAGTGACAATATTATTAGCGACGATAAATGTCGTCACTAATAATAGACTTAAGTAGCAACATGTCGTCTCTAATAATTGCATGTCATTTCTAATAGCATTTTTTGTGACGACAATGTTGTCATTTAAAATAATTTTTAATTTATTTGAGACAAACCTTTAGGGACGCTCTAAAAATATTTTTAAGTGACAACAATGTCATCACACAAAAGTTTTATTAGAGATGACATGTGATAATTAGAAATAACATGTCGTTACTAAAAATCTAGTATTAGTGACGACATTTGTCGTCCCTAATAATCCTGTCTCTAAAATGATGTTTATCGAATTCGTGAACATGCTTAGGAGTTCATAGAAAACATCATACACTCGAGAAAAAATAGTTACGATTTTTGTCCAGAACAACTAACTCTTTTAAAGTTGGCTATATATCTAGGGTACATAATTATAAATGATTTATCATCAGAAACAAAAAAAAAAAGAAGAAAATACTGCAAGTTTTTGGTTTTGCATAAATGACTTTCTTCTTGCTTCTGCAAGTTCCAATGTCGATCGCTATCATTCAATTTTTTTTAATCAATAACCCCCTTAGTTATGAATGGCTTAAATCATTCCCATTATCCAACCCAACATAATTGGTGTTTGTTTTTTATTTTATGCGGGCTAATTGGATTTTTTTTTTTGTGTTTTTAAGTTTTTTTCATTTTTCTTTATTTATAAAATTCATTTAGAATTTTGATGCATGACTATGTTTGTTATGTGAGTTGAAGATTTTGATGGTGAAAAGTGAAAACATAATTCAGATTCTGGGTTTAGTTTGAATGGTTGAATGTTGATAGATGTGATATGATTTTGTTGATGAGCAATGAGAAAAATATTAAGAATATGCGATATTTAAATTATCTCAAAATTATTTGCGAAACCTAGATTAAAGAGTTGTGAATGTGAGATTATGAATTCTAAGAAGTTGAAACCTTTTGATTTTAGAGATTTTTTTTTCTTTTTCCAGTTATGATTTATGAAGGTAGAAGAAACGGGGCTACAATGTCTGAATGGTAAATAAGTACATCTAAGAGCATCTCCAACAGGAGCTGTAAAATGTGAAAATCAGGAAAATAGTGTAAATTTACTCTCCAGCAGCGACGGTATCTCGGACAGCAAAATAGAGGAGAGGAGAGAGGGACAATAACAATACCGTTCCTCTCTTCTGAACGGTAAAACCTTCCCAGCGCCGGCTGGGACTCAGCGGACGTTGGACTGCCATCTCGGCAAAACACTCCAGCCGGCACTGAGCATCCATTTTGAAGCTTTCCAGCACTGGCTGGGAGGCCAGCCAGCGCTGACTTTATAATTTTTTTATTCTGTTTTGTGTTTTAATTATTTTTAAATACAATATTTTATATTTTTTTTAAAGAAATAAGCATATTTTAGAAATATTCTCTTTTAGTGCAAAATTTGGTGTAGACTGATGGAGATGAATTGCAGATAAAATAGTAAAATAGTGTAGATGAAACTGTAAAATAGCTATAACTGCTGGAGATGCTCTAATTAAAAGGAGGTGGGGTTTATAGAGTGTGAAAGGGGCTATGATAAAATTTTATTAGCTGTTGGAACTAAAAAGGTCTAGAATCTTATTATATTAATATTTAATATTTATAATTAATAAATTAACAGGGTGTAAAGAATAAAATGAAGACTGTGTTGGCTCTAATTTTAGGCCAAATTAATTTTAAACAGAAAAAAGACACCAAACAAAATTTTATTTAAAGTTTGTTTTTCTATTTACGTTTCATGTCCCACTTTATTAATACACATTATATGTATATTTATGATATCAATTTAATGTAATTACACATGCTCAATACATATAATGTTTATTATTATTAATAATAAAAATGAAATATTAGACGAAAATGTAATATGAAATTTATTACGGGAAGACCTTTTTTTTTGTTTTTTTGTCCAAGACTCTACAAGTCAAGGTGGAAGAATTCTTCAACATTAATATTTCAGTAGACCAAACTTTGTCTCCCAACATTATTTTTTTATTGATTTTACACGACACGCGTAGATTTGCGTGCCAAACATATATATAGTATTAATACGAGAAAAATAAAATAAAATATTATTTCAAATATCTAATTTTGTATTTGTATTTAATATATTTATATTTATATATATATATATATATTGTTCTCGTGGCATTACAAATTAGAATCTCCATTCTCTCTCTCTCCAAAGACTTTAATTCTCTTTCTAGAAGAGTGAAACTCCATACTTTTATCAGTGATTTTCATTTATTTTCTTTGAATTTGAGATTTAAAGGATGGATCGTCGAACTCTAGAAATCACAATTCAGTATGCCGAGGATTTGAACAAGGTCAATTTCATTTCCAAAATGGACGTGTACGTCGTCGTTTCCATCTCCGGCGGGGACGAAAGCACGAAGCAGAAGACTAAAACAACTGTGAATCACGACGATGGCGCCAACCCCACGTGGAGTTTTCCGATGAAGTTCACGGTGGAGGAGGCGGCGCTGCAGCAGAACCGCCTCGTGCTGGATTTCAAGATTAAATGCAAGAGGGCTTTAGGAGACAGAGTCATCGGCGAAGTCCACGTGCCCGTTAAGGAGCTTCTTGATTTCCCGGCGAAAGGTCGCGGCGGCTCCACCAGGAGTTTCGTCAGCTACCAAGTTAAGAAGCCTAGTGGAAAGCCGAAAGGAAAACTCACTTTTTCGTATCAATTCCGTGGAAAAACCACCATCTCCGCCTCCCACCCGCCGCCGCAAGCGGCTGTTGAGGGAGTGCATGGGGAGTCCATGATCGCATACCCAGTGGTGGATCCTATTTCTCCGGGGATGTACCCGCCTATTCCGCAGCAACCGGCGGCGGCGGAGGTGTATGCGGAATCTCTGACGGCGTACCCGGTGGTGGAGCTGGAGCCGAGCTCGCCATATCTGCTGACGGAGCCGGGAGTCTATCCGTCTATTCCACCGGATCTTGCGGTGGTGGCTCCGCCGCCGGTAAAGGAAGTGTATGGGGAAACCATGAAGGCGGCGTATATAGTTCTGGAACCTACTCCACCATATACGCCGGCGACGTCAGTAGTGCACCCTCCTATTCCACCACCGGCGGGATACCTGCCAGCTACAGGTGGTCTGAAACTAGAATGGTATCCTCCGCCGCCGCCCCCGCCGCCGTGTTGTGTGTATCCGCCACAGGGGTGTTTTGGTCATCCGCCGCCGATGATGCAGCTAGCTCCGGATTGGTGGATTGTAGATTGGAGATATGATATGCGATGCAGCGGATTTTGATTGAAATTTTATTTATTTTTTTGTATTTTTCATGGGATTCATTAATATTATATATGTTAAATTTTAATACATTGAAATTGGAAGCTACTTATTACATTTACTAAATTTGAATAGAACGAATAATTTTTATATTTGCTTATTAATTCAGTCGACAATATTTAATAATGTCAAACGTTAAATAACATAGAATATATAGGAGAAAATGTTACTAAAGAAATCTTCGTTTCCCATGAAATTCTTGTATAATTATAATGAGATTGTTTCTTGATTCTTGATCTAACAGTACAATATATTATATAGATGTGAGAATTCTAAGTTGAGACTTCAACATGAAGACCCTAATACTATATATAGGAATAATTTTTTTTTTTAACTACTTAGAACTTTAAAAAACTTATTTTAACCACGTATTTTTAAATATTATTATTTTAGTCATTCTGGACTAAAATATCATTTTTTTTTAAAAGATAAAATATATTTACTATCAATATTAAAACAGAAAATTAGAAGTCATTCATTCCCTCCCCTCATTCTCTCTCTACATTGAAACAAAAGGAATCTGTGTAATATTTGAGTGGAAGATTTCAAGCAAATTTTAGTGAAGATTTGAAAGTTTTATTTAGAATGTAATTTTTAAACTCAGTTCTTTAATATATATAGTAGTTTTAGAATCTGAAAAAAAATAGTATATGACACGCTATTTATTAATAAATTATCTTACCGCAAGTGCACGGTGTGTTTGTAATGCTTAGGTGAGCAAGAGTGTCGTATCCCACAAGGACCGAGACTTGAATAAATTACTAGACTAAAACACATGTATACAATCAATATCTAGTCTCTAATTTCAAGGAGAGAATAGCAAAATGCAAAATAGAACAATAACATAAAAATGCAAGTAATAACACAGAAACTCTGACAAATAAAGGAAACAGGGGATTCCAGGAATAACACGCATACAACAGATATTGGATTGATTTATTACTTACTTAACCTTCTTTACTCCATTAAAGGTAGGAAATCACTAAAATGTTATCAGACTATTCATAGAACACATGTCATTACATAGAAATAATAAGCATGTACTTCACTGCGGTCGATTCTTCGCACATATTATTACTCACAGCCTTGTTCCTTGGACTTAAATCCCTATGCAACACTAGTTCACTTGGTCGGTCCTTCCTAGCATCACATAAAATGATTCACCTATTTTATCCTACCAATTAACCAGTCACGACTAGAATTTTCCAATTAATTAGCTTGCATACACATGCTGTGGCCATCAACACACATATGAGAAATCCAAACTAGGTAATAAAAAATGCCCAATAATGAACGGAAAACGTAATTCAATAAATCAAATCATTCAATCCATAATAGTTGCAAATCCTATAATTTCTAGAACAATTTAGCTAGACATAAGTAAAATGAAATAAAACAGAGTTTGAATCATCTTAGAATAAATATAAATGGCACCGAGAATTCTTTGTGGCATTCAAACTTCTTCTAAGATGCTTTCTTTCTCCAGCTCTGTCGAACTCTCTCCTTCAATGGGTTAATGCTTTCCTCCGAGTGTAGATGGTACTGGTAGCCTTCTCCATCTTCTTGGGGTGTATCAATGGTGTTCTTGAGTGTACGTGGAATCTCCCTTGAGTTGTGGTTGAGTTGAGTTGAAGAGTGGCCGAAGTGTGTCTTCAAATTAGGTTTGGAGCCCTAATTATAGGTGAAAACTCGTCAATCCGCGGAGCCAAGAAGCACGGGTCGACCAAGAGAGCTGGGTCGACCTAGAGAGCTATTTTTACACAGGGTTAACCCAAGTCAACTGAGCCAGGTTGACCCTGCCCTTTGTAACTTGTTCATAGGTGGGTCGACCGAGACTTCCTTAGTTGACCCAACCTTGATTCGACTTAGGCTTCGAAATTTAACATGCTTTGGTCATTAAACTCACTCAATTAAGCTGTAATTAAGTCATTAAGTAAGCCCAATGCTTAATTAAATCATCCTTTAGCTTCCTATAACTTCAATTGCTCATTTTTCACCAATTATTCCACAATTTCTTCACTTTAGCAGCAAAACAGGCAAACACATTAAAATACTAAATGATAAAAATTAAGGCATAAAAGCTAGTAAAACACACAACTTCTTAAGATAAAAGGTATTAGAACATGTCCAAAAGTTGTATAAAATACACAGCTATCAGTATATTCGTTCTTACCTGCGCGCCAGATTATTCTCAGTAATTGCGTATTGAAATCAGCGCACATGTAGTATTCACAACGTGCAAGTAAGCACTTGCACGCCAAGGGCCACACGCGCGTACCTGTGTGTTGACACTGTCGCTCGCACGCAGTGCAGATGCTGAGGCCTGTGCCCTACGCGCTGACGCCCGCGCGTAGGGCGGACGCCGAGGTTTGCGCGTGGCGCGGATGGACATTTATTATTTATGATATAAATTACCTTTATTGGACATACTTGTGTTTATTTTAATGTTTAAAAATAATAAAATATAATTAATGCATACATTATTAACATTTTATTGCTTGTGATCAATATAATGATTAGATTCTGTAAATGCTAAATACATGTATGAATATAATGTTTATATTTGTTTTTATGTACAAATGAGTGAGACATATGTTCTATTGTATCATGGAGTTTTTTGGCGAGATCAGATATATTATAATGGAATTGAAGAGTAAGTCTGTGTTCTCTTGGGATGAATAGCTTATTCGGAATTGTTTAATAAAATTATAGAAATTATTGGTGAAGATCTAAATATGTATAAGTGTGTTATCTCAAGTTTGGTGTTACGTGATCATGATGGTAAAATGAGAAGATTTAGAATAAAAATTAATGCCAACTTGAATTTTGCTAAGGAAGATTCACCATTTTTGCACTTATATGTCGAAACTTCTTTGAGAGCACTATCTTCCTACTCAACAATCGACCTCCTATTCATACTCAAAATACTTTTTTGGATTTATTGAATGCTCAAAATGCATATTCACAGTCATATCTATATACAGCTGCATATGTTAGACATTCATATCCACATTATGAATGTGTTAATCACATAAATCATGATAATTTTGATGATGATGATGATAAAACTGTTGTTGTTGAAGATGAGAATGTCGAAGATGATAATGATGTGGTTGATAATGATAATATTAATGAGAATAAGGAGGGTTTATGATTTGATCAGAGTATTAACGATGATAATGGTAATGAGGATGATGTTTTTGAATTTGATTAGGGTTTATTGATGACACATTTATTGATGATGATGGAGATAAAGCTCCTGTTGATGATGAGGCGGATGATGTTGATGTTTGTTATGAAATGCTTTGTAGGTCCATACCAGAAGTTGGCACATCATGTGACATAAATGACGTGCAAGATGATAATTTGGAAGAAATATGTCAATATGGACGACAATAGATTATTCCAGGGGCACTATATCAATCCATACTCCTACCTAAATAGGCCGAGCATTGATATGACTGTAAAGACTTGTGATACTTTATGTTTGGATGCTATTTTTAAAGTAAAGAGTCAATGATCAATGCGTTGGGTTTGTACCATCTGCATAATCGCATGGAGTATCAGATTAAGTGTTCATACAAGACTAGGTTTGCTGCTCATTGTAGACACCATGAAGATTACATATTCACAATGTGTGCTTCAACTCATGGGAACAATGGATGGTTTTTAAATAGAATGCTCTCCATACATAGATTTCAGCCGCCATGAACACCATACAGTTACATTAAAAGTAATAAGTGCATTTTTTATTCCTAAATTGCTGACTGAGGAAGTAATCTTAAAACCAAAGAAAATGCAGATACAATTACAGACATAGTTTGGTGTTGTCATGGAGTATGGTTGGGCTCTTATAGGGAGAAATCATGCAATCAAAATGATATGTGGTGACAGTGACAAATTCCAATTACTCCTGTTATACTTGCATATGATGCAACATTTGAATCTAGGTTCAGTTGTTGAATTGAAGACATATGCAATATGTTGTTTTGAGTACATTTACATGGTCCTTGCTGCTTGTATTGATGGATTCATTTCTTATAGGCGTACTGTTATTGTTATAGATGAAACTCATTTGAAAGGAAAGTACAAATAAGTTATGTTTGTCGCTGCAACAAAGGATCGGAACAAATAAATTTATCCATTGATAGTTGAAATTGGAGACAAAGAGAATGATAATTCACGGACATGGTTTTTGAGACAACTTAAGAAGACATTTGGATGCCCTGAGGACTTGTTTGTTTCTAATTAGCATAAGATCATAATGAATGTTGTTGCAGAGGTGTACCCTGGTACAACACATAGAATTTGTACCTACCATTTATGGAATAATCTACAGAAGTGGGGTACTAATATAGTGGCCATGTACAAGAAAACTGCCAATTGTTATCGTGTTCGAGAGTTAAATAAACACATGCGCAATCTTTCAATTGCATCAGAGAATGGACCATATAAGAAACTATTGGATGCTGATCCAACTTGATGGACTTGATGCATGTCTCTAGTTCTTCACTATGAATTTATGACCTCCAATTATGCAGAGTGTTTGAATGGGTGTTAGAATATGAAAAGAGAATCGAGAGAGAAGTAAATGAAATATTTTCATATTAACTTCAAGATGAGGATTACAAGAATCTAACCTCTATTTATACAGTTGGATCTATCAACTAATCATCTATATAAAATGAGCTAACTAATACAGCAACTAATTGGACAATTGAAATCTAGCTAAGTTTAACCTCTTTCTAATGCATCTCGTGCATGCTTCCATGCACTCATGAAGAGAGTATCATAATTGTGAAGAGAGCATCATAACTTACTCTAATACACTCCCAGATAATCCCAACGATGCATGCAACTTGAGTTTATCACAAAAAAGAAGAAACTGTGTCCCGAACAACGGTTTAATGAAAATATCGGCCACTTGATCATTTGTGGGAACGTGACCAACATCCAATATCTGGGATTGCACATTTTCTCTGATAAAATGAACATTAATTTCAATATGTTTAGTGCGGGAATGAAATACATGATTTGCAGCAAGAGCAATTACGCTAGTATTATCACACCAAAGCTTGGAGGTGGGAACATATGAGATACCAAGTTCAGAACAAAGAGATCAAAGCCAAACAATGTCTGTTGCTGTAGTGGCAAGCGATCTATACTCTGATTCCGCACTACTTCTGGAAACTATAACCCATTTCTTTGAGTTCCAAACTAATAGTTTCCCTCTAAATAAATGCAATGCCCTTCAGTGGAACGACGATCATCTTTGTAGCTTGCCCAATCCGCATTGGCAAAGCCCTCAAAACAAGTAGAAGTAGTGGGAGTGAACTCTAGAGAGAGATTTTGGGTTCCCTTGAGATATGTAACACCCCAGAATTTCAGATAAGGTTTAGAGGATTATTAAGAGTAATTAAGAAGTTAAGGAAGAAGTTTAGTTAAGGATTAAGTGAGATCAGATGTCAGTCACGACTTTAAGGGTCATTTTTCGTAAAGTCGTCTTTTTTGAAAATTTGATCTTAACTCAGTTATGGCTGATTTTGGTCTTTTTAGAAAGGTTTTAACTTAAGGAGTATGGCAGTATTTTCAGATTTTAAATCTGAAGTCGTTTGAGTTCCCGGTGATGAAAAATGTATTTAAAGGATGAATGAATAGAAACTTTTGCGTGCGTCCGTGATTTGAAAAATTTACAAAATCCTTCTCGTTGATCCGAGTCTTATTCTGTTAGGCCCCTCTTATGGAAAATGACTCAAGGAATCCGTCCGCATTCACAGATTTTCATTCTGAGGTCAATCGAACACTCAGAAGCAAAATCTGTCAGTCTGAGTGAATAGTAAAAAGTAATCCTTAAAAAGGAATCTTGGCTCGTCTTTCTTCTGACGACCTCGTCTTCATCCTGAGTCAGGTTGGTTCACTAGTATTTGAGCCAACAAGTCTCCCAGTATTTTCGGATTTCATGTCTGAGGTCATTTGGACCTTGACATCGAATAAAGCAGCTTTTAACCGAACCCGGGGTAACTTTTGCAGTGTTCCTGCACAGTAATGGCTTCCCTTGGAATCCAAAGCTTCCCCTATAAATATAGAATCACCCCTTCATTCATTCCAAACCAAAATCCTCTTATTTCTCAAATTTTAGAGAGTGGGAAAAACTTGTGAGAGCCGAAAGAGTTTTGTTGGAGTGATGGACATTCTTCATAAGTGTTCTTCTGTGACGATGAGCGGAGTGGCGTGAAAGGGATGCGGTGAGGGAAGGTGCTAGGGGCACCGTTGGGTTGTAGCAGACGGCTCTACCGCCATTGCGACTCAACGAGATGCCGAGCTAGCCACATTCCTTTGATGCACCTGACTCCGTCCATTCTTGTTCGTCGACCTTGAATCATTTTCTTTCTTATCTTTTAAATTCCGTATTTATTTCCATTCTTCGTATTCTTCACGTTCTTCATTATTATTCATTTATTTCCGTTAAAGTTTAATGTTTCGATTCTTGTTGAAGTTCCAAGTTATTAGTGTTTCTGTTATATTGCTCGTTATTAAGATCTCGTTATTATTCCTCGTTGTTAGTCTCGTTTATTGTCGTTTAAGTTCCATTCATATTTCATATTTAAGATTTCGTTATTATTTCTAAGTATTCAAGGAGGATTGTCGTGATATTCTGTTATAATGTTGATTTCTTTTTAAGATTAAAGTATGTTCGTTTCTTTATTTTTGCAAAAGTGTTAAGCCTTGTTTTGAAGTTTAAAACATCGAGGAAAAGGAGAGGCAAATGAGTAATGCCTCGACCAACACTTCGATCGAAAGATTTTGAAGTCCGTGAGAATGCACGGACCGTGCAAAGCAGTGCATAGCTCTCGGAATGTTTCTGGAGAACTAGCATGGCCCGTGCAAGGTTAGCACAGACCGTGCTAGGTGCCGCACGGACCGTGCAAGCCATTTCACAGACCATGTCGGACTTTCTGGGTGACTAGTTCTCACCTCAAGGCCTAGCACAGCCCGTGCAAGGCTTCTACCTCCAAGTTTTTGCTCCAAGTGTGTTCGATTCTTGAGTATTTCAGACCCTCGTATTTTCTAAAGGTTCTAAATTCGTGCAATCTATATTTAAGTCCTAGTTAAAGGTGGGAATGTTAGACGTAGTTTAATTTCATGTTAGTTATTCGAATTCTTCAAAGGAGGCCGCTAAGTTGATGATTCAATTTTTGTAGGAGGAAGTGAGCCCTGTGGAAACCCGGAGAAGGATCGTTAACTCATTGTTTCATCTTCTGTCAAATAGTCGAGGTGGGTAAATCTATACTCATTTAAAGTTTGAGCTAATAAGCTCTAGAAGCATGTTAGGGTAAATGAGATATCCAATAAAATATTTTTGCTCTGCCTGATTGATCTCTGTACAAAGGAAGAAAGGAAAGGAAGTTATTATATGTTAATTGAGATCTCAAACATGTTTAGACATGATAGAATTGTTTAAGTACAATTTATGCTTAGCATGAGATATTTAGAATTGCTTTATTTGCAATCTATGTTTATGTGTGTTCATTTCTACGTATTTGAATGTTGGATTTTGCTAAGATTATTTAGCTAAGTGTTGCCTTCTAGGGTAGTAATAAATCCCATACAGGCCGAGATCATGCTTAATTAAAGGATTAGCCTTAGACGTTTGCTCTAGGCTCGATAATTCTAGTAAAGTTAAGGAAGCTAAGGAATTAAGCTAAGGATTAAGGATAAGGAAGGTAGGCTAAGTTAAGAAAGGAAGGAAATTAAGGAAATGAAAGAAGGTTAAGGAAGTTAAGTTAAGAAAAGGAGAACATAGTTCTATTATAACCATGAATTGAGCTTAGATTTCATGATCTTTGATCATTAAGGTGAGTCACTGCTGGGTTAATTCTCTCACAAACTCATTTGGATATTTGAGGTAACCCCTCTTCTATCCTATGGCATGCCTAAGAGTGCAGTTGACATCAGGTTTGAGCCAAGATTGAGCCCAAAAGTAGAAAAAAAGATTTTGTGGATATGGAGAGGGCTTTTGCGTTTTGCTCTCCATATACCGCCAGTTGATTATTGGATATTTCTCAAGTTATTAAAGAAGATTTTATTAAAACCCACTGAGTATATTAGTGCTCACGCCCTCTTTTTCAAATATTTTCAGGTTGAGATGCTGACGATGTTAGTGGTTATGGATATGGGTTGGCTGCCAAGTTTTTGCTATAGTATATGTGTTTAAATTTCACTATGACTCTGCTACTCTGATATACATTATCCAAATTCTAAGTTATATTATCTTATTTGAGTTTCTATAAATAGATGTCCAAACATGATTTTATATATATAGTGATGCATATTAAGTCCTATTCCTGCTTCTCGAGCATATTTTCCTTTCACCTATGAAGAGGTTTGAGTATGTTGATATCTGTTAATTTGCTTTGAGCTATGAATGGGTCTATGCTTGTTGGTATTGATTAGTTAGAGTTTCTCATTCATCATATTCTGCAAAGTATGTTTCTTCCTAAATCAAGTAATCTCGAGCATTATTGTCTATCTTTTGAAAGTGTGTCTCTATTCGTAAACCTCTTTATTAATCTTCCATTCTTGTATTAATCCCTTAATTAACACTCTGTCCCCACTCATTAATTTCCTTCTCGGGACCGGGCTGTTACAAGATATCTGAGTAAGCGTTTGCAGGAAAGCCAATGATTTACAGTTGTTTGATGCAAGAACTGACTTAGCTTGTTTACAGAGAATGCTATGCCAGGTTGAGTGAGTGTAAGGTATTGCAGAGCCCCAACAGTACTTCGGAATAGAGTTGGATCATAAAAAATAACACCATCAAGCTTGAATACCTTTGTGGCAGGAGTCATTGGTGTAGGAGAAGACTTGCATTGAAGCATATTGTTCTTCTCCAACAAGTCATATACATATTTTTACTAAGACAAAGAAAAATGAGAGTTTTGTTTTCCAACCTCAATTCCTAGAAAATAATCCATACAACCAAGGTTTTTAAGAGCAAACTCCTTGCTAAGCATATCAATGACGTCTTGTACCTGTGTAGAATCATCACCAGTTACTATAATATCATCAACATAAATGAGAACCACCAATAGTGTACCATTTGTGTTTCTATGAAACAAGAAGAAACCAGATGTAGATCGGTTGAATTCTTACTAAATCAGGGAAGCTTTAAGCTTATCATACTAGGCTCTAGGCGTCTGTTGTAAGCAATATAAAGCTTTAGTCAGCTTACACACATAAGTAGAATGAGTAGAGTTCACAAATCCCTTAGCTTGCTCCATGTAAATGGTCTCCTCAAGATCTCCATTGAGGAATGCATTATTTATATCAAGTTGTTGAATAGACCACTTCCTTGTTGCAGTAAGAGAGAACACCAATCTGATAGTGGAGAATTTCATAATTGGACTGAAAATATCATGAAAATCAACACTAGTGAACTGCTCAAATTCTTTAGCAACAAGTCTTACCTTCCTTTTATCGAGTGTACCATTTACCTTAGTTTTCACTTGAAATACCCATTTGTTGGATATAATTGTCTGATTAGTGGGAGGATGAATCAATGTCCAAGTGTGGTTGCATTGAAGAGCATCATATTCTAATGTCATGGCTGAAAACCAGGCTGGATCATCAATAGCTGCATTGACAGAAATTGGAGTGTTAGAAAAAGAAGTGGTAATAAGGATTTTAGGCTTATGAATGCCATTCTTGGCACGAGTTCATATGGGATGTTGGTTCTGAACACACGTTAAAGGTGGTGAGGGAGGATTGGAAGGGACAGAAGATGATGAAAATGTTAAAGTGAGGGATGAGGATGATGTATGAGAGGAAGGAAATGATAAGGAGGATGAAGGGTAGTGATTAATTACAAATGGAGGATAAGAAGCTGCCGAGGGATAGAAAATGTAGAGGAAATAAGAGGTTGTGAATCTGGCTGGGATGGGGGAAAAAGAGTGAGATTAGAAAACTCAGATTCATTGAAGGCCATTGTGTCAGCAACATATATTATACCAGATAAGCTAGGATATTTGTATCTCTTGTGAGTGGAGCTATATCCTAGAAAAATACACTTTTCAGATCTGAATTGAAGCTTGTGTGTGTGATAAGGTTTGAGGTAAGGAAAAAAAGCACATTCAAATACTTTAAGAGAGTTATAGTTAGGCATGATGTTGAACATAAGCTAAAAATGAGAAAGACTTTTGGTAGTTGGAGATGGCAATCTATTTATGAGATACATAGCAGAGTTAAAAGCCTCCCACCAATATGTTAGATAAGGAGATGCTTGAGAAAGAAGAGTTAGACATGTATCAACTATATGTTGATATTTTCTTTCAGCCTTTCTATGTTATTGATGAATATGTGGACAATGATGATGAAAGTGAACTCCTGACTCTTTGAGATATGACATAAGAGATCTGTGCTAATCTCTCCAATCAGTCAACAAAGCTTAAACTTCTGACTTGTATTGACATCTGACCATAGCTAGAAATTGTCTCACAATAACAATAGCTTCTGACTTTAAAGTGTGAGGATAAATCTATGTAAATCGTGTGAAATCATCAACAAAATGGATGTAGTACTTGAAACCTTAAGAGCTATGAGTGAATGCAGGGCCCCATAGATCAGAATGAATTAGTTGAAAAGCAGTAGTTGTTTTGATGGTTTGAGAGGTGTATGGTTGTTGATGGAGTTTACCTGTCTTGCATGCATCACATAAATTTAATATAGAGATATTAAGCTTGGCATTTAAAGCACTGCACACTTTAGCTAATGTAGAGGAACTTAGATGACCTAATTTCTGATGCCATTTATTTATATCAGAAGAAGAATTACAAGAAACCAAGGCTGATTGGCTACTTTATTTACATGATATAGGAGAAGTCAAAACTTGATCAGAATCAAATGGCATACATGGCTTGAGATGGGAATGATGTTCACCTTACAATCTATTAGATATAGTTGATTTCCTCTTTGTTGCACCCTAAGAGATGGAAGATTAAGCCGACACAGGCCCTTTGCCAAAAATCCCTTCATTAAAACCTTACGCGTATGAGCATCCTTAACCAGGGAGAGATCATGATACAATTCAAAGAACACAAGATTATTTTTTGTAAATTGAGATATGCTTATGAAATTCTTGGAAATATCAAGAACATGAAGAATGTTATTCAGAAGGAGAGATTGGTTGGGAGATCTTAAAACTGAAGAACCAATATGAGAGATAGGTAAGTGATTACCATTTCTAACCTGAATTTGATCAATTCCTGTGTAGGGTGCACTTATCTGCAGATTGTTCATATCATTTGTGACATGAGTTGTGGCACCATTGTCCACATACCAGTTTGGATCATAGTCCTGCTGCTCATACTCATAGTCATCCTGAGCTGGATCAGTAGAAGTCATGTCAGTAAGATAAGCTTGTGGAGAAGAATTGATACTAGTAAAGTGACATCAAATCTTTTGAAGCACTTGAGGGCAACAAGACGAGTCTTTCCACACAATTGACACACTATTTTGTTGTATTTGGCATAGCCACAACCAGCACCACCATGGCCGCGAAATGAGCCTCTATCATGACTTTCATTTGTTTACCCTCAACCAGTAGCAAATTGGCATTGTTAAGCAACATGTGCGCTAGGAAACATAGAAGAAAAGTAGCTTTGAATTCGCATTTCATGAGATTGTAGAGTGAATTAAGCATCTTGCAAATTTAAGGAGCCTGCACGATGAGACAAACTGACAACTACAGATTCATAGTCAATTCCAAATCAAGCCAAGATATGTAAAACAAGCTCATCATCAGTTATATCTTGACCAGTCGCAGATAACATATCTGCCAAACCACATATTTTCAAGAAGTATTCATCAACGAGGAGATCTCCCTTCTTCTGCGTTTGTAATTGGAAACGAAGCTGCATTACATATGCCTTAGACTGTGATTGGAACAGTGTTGCGAGAACATTCCATAGATCTGAAGCAATTTCAAGCTTAGTAACATAGCCAAGCATGCTTTCATGAATCGAAGAAAGCATCCATCCCATGAGCAACTGATCACGATGAAGCCATAGAAAAAAATATGGATTTACCAATCTATTAGGAGGTCCCTCTGGTAGAGAAGAAGTAGAAGATTTTAGCAGATCATTGAAGTTGTATGCACACGCATTTGTGAGAATTTGCGTATACTAAAACGAGTAGTTGTTGGGATCAAGTTTCAGAGAAATTGTTGGAAGATTTGGAATAGAAACGGAAGTAGTTTGATTTGTCATAGTGAAGATGACACCATAAAGAAGAATTATTGAAGATATGAAGAGCTGCAATAAAAATGCAACTGTAACTATGAAAATTTGAATATCTGCAATAGAAATATAGTTTGAGATATGAAGATATGAGGAAAAGATGAAGAAATTATGAAGATTTGAAGATCAAAACCTAGAAAATTGATACCATGTTAGAATAATGAAAAGAGAGTCGAAAGAGAAGCAAATGAAATATTTTCATATTGATTTCAAGATGAAGATTAAGAATCTAACCTCTATTTATACAATTGGATTTATCAACTAATCATCTATATAAAATGAGCTAACTAACTAGAGCTAACTAACACAACAACTAACTGCACAACTGAAATCTAACTACCTCTAACCTCTTTCTAATGCATCTCGTGCATGCTTCCATGCACTCGTGAAGAGAGAATCATAACTGTGAAGAGAGCATCATAACTTACTCTAATAATGGGTGACTTAGATGGGCTAGAAGATTATCGGTGTGCACACTTCTATAATGTGTTCGCACATTGGCGGGTCGTTGATTTTACGACTGGCGTATAGATATTTTAGCAATGACTCATGTGTTGACTGAAATGGTGGCCACCAAGGTTTTAGCCTCAGTTGAACATGGTTAGACAATAAATGTGCAAACAATTAGTGCTATAAAAATTAAGGCTACACATGGATGAAGCACTAAACGGTGGATCGTGTGGGTAGAAAATGCTCTTGTCAAGAGTTTAACCTTGATTTAATCCCTTGTCACCATGCAGCCGCAACTATAAAGTGATCTATATTTTTTTATTGTATTTGATATATTTTATTTATTAATTTTATCTCATTAATTAACTTATCAATATTAATATGTTCAACAATAAAGCAAATAAGCACATTTATTCATATGTTTGGAGTTATTACACAACTGAGAACCTCCATGAAATGTACTCGGAAGAGTTGATAACAATAACATATCCTGATGATTGGGATGTACCACTCAAAGTATCATATAGAGTTATATTGGCACCACATAATCCAAGACAAGCTGACCATCCACGCACTAACAAGATGTTAATAGGCGTCGGTCCTCATCTAGAGGACGTTGATGTAGCATAGTATGCTCTTGATGTTAACAAATAGGTCACAACCGAGATACATGTACTAAACATATTCCCATGTTACAAGGCTATCAGCTGGCAATTGCAATGTTAACGAAGTTAGAGTTGTGCATTCGGTTCGGACCAAACCGAACCGAACCTCCAAAATCAAAGTGCACTGAACCTGAAAATTTATGGACCGACATCTAACCAAAGTCTACTAAAAGCTGAACTGAACTGAAATCGAAAATGTCGGTACAGTTTCGGTCAATTTCGTGAAAACTGAATAATAGCCAATTTTTTGACAGATTTTCCCCCAATTTTTTCACCTAAACAAAACAGTTTTAATGAAGCATAAAATCATAAATAATCCAATCCATCAGCTAGAACAATACATATGACTATATGATATCACTTCACTCAAATTACACAAGAACAGAAAAATTGATGATTGATGTTAATATCATTAATAATCCATTGATTTTAGTTAACTGTCGTGAGTAGACAAATATGTTTTGAATTTTGCATTAACTGAATCAGACCCTTTTTGTTTGAACTAAGACACATTATACCTAGAGATTTCCAAGTTTGCTGCCCATATATTATCATTCCAAATTTACAGCAGAAATGTTATCATTCCCTATCTAGAGCATATCTAGGCACAAAGTTGTTGACATGTTGCTATTATTGGAGAGGTTAGAGCCGGCAAGCACTTGTCCATGCCGAGTTTGGCATCGGCTGAGGTTCAGGAAAGAGCTGAGAATCAACAAGAGTCAACAAGCGATGCGAGAGACAAGAGCTAATTTGGGATTTTTAGAATTAGGTGTTCTATTTTCAGAAATCAAAATCAATCAATTAGATATAAGTTGCGCGATGTGTGAGGCGAACTGGGCTTAATGGCTACTGGGCTGCCTTTTCATTGTGATGAATTGGGCAGTGTTTTAAAAAATTAATTATTATAATATATTCGGTTCAGATCTAAAAATAAAAACCAAAACTGAACCGAAATCATTAAATATGAAACCGAACCGAACTTGATTGTTTAGTTCGATTTTTCAGCTGCGGTTCGGTTCTGCTCAGTCCTAAACTAAGTATCAGTCGTGCACGTTGAACCAATAGGCACAATATATGCCGTGAACCTGGTCACACTCGACTAATTATGAATCATTCAAAACAAAGTACATTCTCTAATGTAAAATGGAGTTTTACTTACCTTGTTATAATCGTACTAGGGTTTCAGCGGATGCCAACTTAGTATATGGCCACTTACATATTCTGAGAGACCCAGAAGATCCTCATCAGAGATAATTTCTTCAGTCTCCTTATTGAGCTGAGAAGCCCCTTAAGTGAATGGTATTGCTTAAATATCTTATGAATCTCTTCCTAATAAAACATTAAAATAATGAATTCAAATTAGTAATAGAGAAAATCACCCATCCTTATGTCCAAGTGAATTTCAATCAATACCATGAATCATGTGAAAGTCAGAACAATATCCATAATTTGCTGAATTTTGGCAACAAATGTCGGATTTGTATGAAATATACACATGTAAGCGTCAATATGTGCATTAGTGAGCTCCTACTTCTTCACATTCCACAGGTCTTCCCCTGCATTCCATCCACATTCAAATTTTGGGTTCTACCCCCAATTTTCACTCTTTTCATCATCCTTCTTCTCTTCCTCCTCATGTATTATCCAATTTAACGATAAATAATTGAAAATTACCATAATCATAACTATCAATGTATTTATATAAGTAATAAAAATGAATTCATGTTGACTATGTTGCTCATAAAACATATGTGGAAAGTGGTCTGAAAACCACCTTTGGCTCCTCTCCGTCACTTTCTCGGTAGCTAGCTATGCTGCATGCTCGTCTGCTCTCTCAGACGCTTCATATATGTCTTGAAAGAAGGCTATTCTCTATGACATGGTCCAGATGTATGTGAAGGCGGGATCTTCAGAACCGTCGATGGAATCTCTTGGCAGGCTTATATCATGAGGTATCTCACTTGTGGCGCCGTGTCATCTGTGGAGCTAGTTGAGATTGAGTTATTTCAGATGGACCACTTGAGATGGACGAGTTGTAGCTGTTGCACGACGGGGAACATAACACAAGAGAATCAACACTTTCTCTATGCTCTTATAAAAAGCACAATCGTTCTCTTGATGCCGATGGAGCAACTTAGGGTACATTTACATATTGATAAAATACAATAGTTAACTTTTAAACTTAATTATTGAATTATATTGATTAAATTAATTTATAAGACAAAAATAAAAATTCATACCTTTCCTCTAATATCATTATGGTCCAGATTGGACCAATTATACTCAAACCGAAACATTCTTGGTATGACCTTTTTATAAGCTATACCGCACAAACCTCACCTAATTGCGATATAGCATAATAAATCCATGCCTACATTTAACAAGGAAATCAAAATTAAGCTTAAAACAACAATAAATGAATATTCTTAATTTAAACAATTATACATACCGTGAATGTGAGGGAGAAACCATAAATATGGTATGAATATCACTCAATGGTAGCTTCAAGGTTATGTGTCGTCCGAATATTAGTTAAGTGGTGTAACAATTTTTGATATGAATAACTACCCCACAGAAATGATTCCCACAACTCACCGTCCTCGATTAATGGCTTGCTTTTTCTCAAACCCATTCAAAATAGAACTCACAAAAAAAAACTTTAGCGCCTTTGATGTAATCATTATAGTTGTCGCCAAGACCTTTGTTCTTAAATTTTTCCTGCAACTCTTCTAGAGTTGTCTTCTTTTTTGGGTTCCTCAAAAACCTACGATAGAAGTAGGATGATCTAATATGATAATTTATATTTGTATCAAACTCGGTGCCTCCAAAATTCAACCATGTCACTGGAGCATACTCCTTTCGTCCAAATCTAAAATTTGTATTGTGGATTCAAAACCACATCTCACTAGAACCATTGCTGTCTAGTCTTCACAATCTCTCATGAGATAAAATAATGCATGACTTTGTTGCATCTTTCAGCATTCACTCGAAGATAGAAAAAATTGCCAAAACAAGATTTCAATAATGCAGCTTAAACTTTCTTACCACGACCAAGTAACACATCAGATATATCTTTCAACTCATTGACACGATCATGACAATAAGTTTTATCAATCATGCTCGGTCTTTTCCATGTCATCCATCCTACAAAATTAATTAACCAAATTTCACGTTAATATAATAATCTTTATTTAAACTACAATAATGTACAAAAGGGAAAATGTTCAATTTGGTCCTTTAAGTATGCTCGAAATCTCAGTTTGGTCCCGAAATAATAATTTTACCTCAAAATGATCCTTTAACTTTCTAAAAGGTATCAAAATGATCCATCTATTAGTCCCCAAACTAATGCTCATTAGCTTCCATCATTTGCCCGACTAACGACCATTAACGGTCCTATGTTTGCTCAAGAAATTCCCAAATTGAAGAAATTCCTTTTTTCTTCCATCATCACTTACTCCACCACTGCCATTATCAACATAATTGCAGAACCACAATTTTCATAAGTTGATTTCCCCTTTCATCTCGTCACAATGAAATAACTCAAAACGAAAAAAAAAGAGTGAAGAAAAAGAGAGGATAAAATTCTAAATACTAAAATCGATGAGGGGAGATAAATAAATCTAAGATGCACTACAGAAGAAAGTTGAGGAATTGATAAATAGAGGGAAGATTAATGTAACTCTTGTTTTAGTGTCACCGTGAAGAGTGAATTGGTTTTGTGTTTCAATTTTTGATTGAGAAAACTGGGTTGAGAATTGAATTCGATGTATTAGAAATTGAGTTTGTAATTTTTTCTAAAGTTAATGTGAAGCAGAAGAAAGAAGATTGGTTCTGTTTTTTTTTTCGATTTTTTATTTTGAAATTGGGTTGAGAATTGAATTGGGTATAATAAGAACTGGGTTGTGATTTTTTTTAAAGTTATGTTTAATTCTTGTGTGTGTTAGTGTGTGAAATAATCCAAAATTGTATGCTTTAGCAGTTGTTATCAACGGAAGTTAACATCCGTCAGTTAAGGGACTAACGAATGGATCATTTTGCTACCTTTTAAAAAGTTGAGCGATCATTTTGAGATGAAATTTTATTTCGGGACCAAACTGCAATTTCGAGTATAGTTAAAGGACCAAATTGGACATTTTCCCTATGCAAAATATATAAACAATTAGCAAAAGAAACATAAAACACAACATATATCGACAATTTATTAATTGTAGTTCATTTTTAATTAGTGCATATTTTAAAGTTTAATAAAGCTAATTTCAAAAAAATATACATCATTAATATATAAAATATATAAACAATTAGAAAAAACCATAAATCACAGCTATACATATGCAATTTATTTATTGAGGTTCATTTTTATTTAGTGCATATTTTTTAAGTTTATTAAAGGTAATTTCAAAAAATATAATTGATATATGAAATATCTAAATAATTAAAAAAACAACATAAATAACAACTATACACACACAATTTAGTGCATATTTAAAAGTAGTTTCTATCATTAATTATAAAATGAGTGCATATTTTAAAGTTTATTCTAATATATGTAAAGAAATTGTAAATATGGGAACCTAATGGCTTTAAAAAAATTGTCCTAGTTGTAAATATATATTGTTCACAACACAAGTATTAGTGCAACCGGAGACGGGGAATGGGGATGTGAGATAAGAGACGGGGCACGGTGACGGGAGAGAAGGGACGGCACACAGGAGATGCTGCCGATGGCACTTGCTCTTGCGATGGGCGTCCGCATTGAATCCGCCGCGCAGGAGCATGCGCCCGCCTGCCCGCAGCACGTTCTCGCGCATTGCACCCAGCGCGCAGGCCTAGTGCGCAGCCGCGCGACACTTGCACGCCACGAGTGCACGCACACCCCGTTTATACACTGTCCAGTGCGCGGGTGCGCCGCGCACTGGGCTTGGTGCGCAGTAAGAACTCAAATCCAGGTTTTTTGGATTTTTATTGCATAACAACAAATCATTCCAGAAACCCAAAATACAAACAATGTGCATAGTGAAGGGGTTAAAAATACCTCTAACATCAATTCATGTGAACTAGTAAGAAACATCTTCAAAATCTTCTTCTCCACTTGTCATTCTTTTTTCCAAAAAAAAAAATAATTAAAATCAAACTACAACCAAAATTATAAAATTGTTCAGAATTAGAATAGTAATGAGCTTCAAAACATTGTAGACCCAATAGATGGCAAATTGACTAAACTAAAAAATCTCACCTTTGCTTTCAATGGCCGAAAAAACGGCGATCGTGAGGAGACTAGTGGCGACAGTGACGTTGAGCAGATCGACAGTGATGGAGACATTGAGGAGACCGACGGCGATGGTGATGCTAAGGAGACCGACGACGAGGGAATTAAGGAGGGTGATAGGACGTATTCTACTTGTTATTATCACTACTTTTTGGCTCCTTTTCTCCTTATTTGTTTACCCTATATTTGTGTATTTTGGTGCTTTGATATGTTGTTAAGTTGTGTAGGGACATGGTACAAAAATGGAGAAAAGAGGCAGGGTTTTTGGTGCAAGAAAAGATACAAGTGAAGAAAAGGGAGAAGTTCGAATAGAGCAAGCTGCAAGGGCATGCAGCTGGATGATTGAAGCAAGTTTCTGGAGGCCCGGTCCAGAACACGTTTTGGGCTTGCTGAACTAAATCTCGGCCCACGAATTGACCTGGATGCGGAAAAGTTCTCTCCACCGCCTCTAGGAGTATTTTGCATGGGATTTACCTAGATTAAGATTTTTTTTCCTATTAGAGACTTTATCTTTTATGAATTGTAAATATATATTAGGTATTTAGCTTATTTTATCATCACGCACGCTAGGAACAAGGAACGAAGGAGTGAACGGTTTTAATTCCGTTTTATTTTCTTCTTCTCTTCGATATTATGATCGCGCAATTATACAACTTCTTGTTGCTCGATTCCAGCATGCAAAGTAGCTAAGTAATTCATATTCCGGTGACGACAATGAAGCTCCGCTTATATAACTGTGAGATCTAATTATTTGTTCATAATTAATTGATGCATGTATCTGTTATTCTTGGATTTCGGGTCGTTAATTATTCTAAGTCTATCGAATAGTTGTAAATATTTGGTAGGTTTTGATTAATTACTAGCCAATTAAATCGGCCATACGTAATCGTGGTTTAGGTTTAATAAGTGGTAAAACGGTTGCTCAAATAACTAGGGGAATAACAAAGTTAATTTTACAGTCCTGCGTCAGAGTCTGTAAGTTAAGAATCGGGTCTTTCTTGTGCTCATTGCTGTCGGCTCATTAAACTCATAGAGCATCTCTTACATTTGTCAGTCAATTAGGGGAATAATTAATGAAGCGTCTTCTTAATTATCGAAACAGTATGGAGAGATTAGGTCATGTCAGAAGCGTCTTCGATGACTATAACTGATTTGCATGGTTTGATTAATTAATTCTTGCATCTGTGATCGGTGTTATAAGTGGAGTGGAGTTTGTTGGATCCGGAATACCCTTTTGTCATTGATTTAAATAAGTTCGCTTGCATAAATATTTTCGATAGTTGTCTATTTAATTCCTTAATTTATTTTGCTGTATAATTCACACAAACCACCTTTCTGAAAGTTTGGGCACACAGACTGAAAGTCAAGAGTAATTCTCGTCGGTCCTTTGGGAGATGATCCTGCTCGTCACTGTACTCTGCAGTGTGGGCTTGCTGACGAAAGTCGGTACATTTATTTTTGTTGAAAAACGACGCACCAAAATTTGGCGCCGTTGCGGGGGATCGGTTCTAAAAACAGTGATTACTCGAAATTTTCAGTTTGTTATTTACTTTGCTTTATTTTTATTTTTTTTAGTACATGACCCGTTCCTCTGCAGATAAAAATTTAGTGTTCGATCCAGAGCCAGAGAAAACGTTACACCGGTTGAGGAAGACTACCAAGGAGCCTACAAAGACTCTCGAAGCTGATCTACACCTCGACATGGCCAATAATGAAGATCCACCACCGAACCCGCAAGGCCTTGCTACAGGGAGAGCCCTCATCCAAGCCAACGTGGCTAATCATGGACCTGATCATGAGCCTCTCATTCGGGAAATCGGTTGTCTTCGGAGTAACAGACCCATCTGTATTGTGCTGCCCCTGATTGACAACAATGCGGAGATCCGACCTGCATTCATCCAAGTGTTACCAAAGTTTGGTGATCTACCGGGAGAAAGTGCACACAAACATTTGTCTAAATTTGATCTCGTGTGCTCAACTTTAAGACCTACTGGTTTTACTGCTAATAACCTAAGGTTACTCACTTTTTTCTCACACTTTGCAGGAAAAGGCACGAGATTGGTTGTTCGATTTGCCGCTGGAGTCCATCACCACCTGGGCGGAATTAAAAGGTCAATTCCTGATAAAGTTCTTTCTTGAGACTCGAGCTGCCAATCTGAGAATGGCTATCAGTAACATCAAAGAAAAACCAAATGAAAGCTTAGCTGAATACTGGGAAAGATTTCAACAACTCTGCCGCAAATGCCCGGACCATGGATTCACTGATTATCAGCTTTTGACTAATTACTTTTACCGTGGCATGTCTTCTTTTGATAGGAAGATCGTCGATGCTGCCAGCGGAGGATCTCTTACCAACAAAACCCTCGGCGAGGCCAAACAGCTCATCATTGATATGGCTTCTGGCGGACAGCAATACGAAGAAGAGGACGAAAGAAGACATCGACCTGTAAGGGTAATCGACCGAGCTGAAGGGTCAGAAGTGAATGAAAAGATAGATGCTCTTACATCCCTAGTCCGAGGCCTGGCTGTGGCGCACGCAAGGCCAAACCGCTGCGGAGTTTGTTCCGAGAACGGACACTTCACTGATGAATGTCCAAATTTGCATGAGCCACCCACTGAACAAGCTTGTTATGGATCAGGCGATACATAGCAAGATGCTCTCAGAGGAATCAATTATGATGCCCCTCGAGGAGACAATTTCAGAAGGAGACGGAATAATGATCCTTATTCCAATTCCTACAATCCCGGTTGGAGAGATCATCCAAATTTTGGTTGGAGACAGCCTGGAGATCAATCCACAGCAGGAGATTTGCCACCGAGACCCCCAAGAGGTGAGCCGTATGCCCACACAGACCGCTCCACACCATCTATGAGTGAAATCATGAAGAGTCTAGAACAAAGCACCAACCTAGTGAGTAACCTGGTACAGAGCCAAAAGGCCTTTCAGCAAGAGACGCAAGCAGCCTTGGGCAGCATGGGCACACAGATCACCCAGCTTGCCACACAATTGAACAAGATACAAGGGCATACCGAGAAACTTCCATCTCAAGCTGAGCAGAACCTGAGAGGAAACGTGAGTGCTGTGACTCTTCGGAGTGTAAAAGAGTTAGTAGAGAATGAGAAACAGAAGCGGCACAACCACACGCCGTGTGGGCAAACTGCAGAAGCCGAAGACAGACCCAGCGCTAAGGGCACGCAGCCTGCTGCACAAATTGCTCCAAATAAGGTACATATTTTGTCTAAAACTCCTAACCCTATTAATGCAGCTCCTTTTCCTTCTAGGTTAGCACGGCACAAGAAAGAAGAAGATGAGAAAGAGATATTTGAGCTTTTCAAGAAAGTCGAGATCAATCTACCCCTGATTGATGCCATCAAGCAAGTCCCTCGATACGCAAAGTTCTTGAAGGAACTATGTGCCAAGAAGATACGATATGGAAGGGATGCAAAAATCAAGGTAGGGGAAAATGTCTTAGCCATTATTCAGCGGAAGTTGCCTCAAAAGTGTCGGGACCCAGGTATGTTTACTATCCCTTGCATCATTGGGAGCAAAAAGGTAGAAAAAGTCATGTTAGACTTAGGAGCATCTATTAATGTTATGCCTTTCTCTGTTTACAAAGAATTACAGTTGGGTCCTATGAAAGATACACGAGTCATCATTCAATTAGCTGATAGGTCCAATGCATACCCTAGAGGTGTCATAGAGGATGTCTTAGTTAAGGTGAATGAGTTGATCTTTCCTATTGATTTCTACATTGTTGACATGGATGATGCATTGTCTGCACATAGATCTCTAATTCTGCTAGGCCGTCCATTTATGAAAACTGCACGCACAAAGATTGATGATGATAGGGGCATGATGAGTTTCGAATTTGATGGGGATGTTATCACATTTAATATATTGGAAGCCATGAAGCATGTGGAAGATCCCGAGGCTCTCTTTATGGTTGATGTTATCGATTCCATTACTGATGATTTTGTTGAGTGCAATTTCAGGGATGACAGTTTAGAGCAGGTACTTTATGGAGGGATACCAGACCACATTGCAGATTCAGAAGAGGAAAAAGAGATCCGAGAACTCATACAACAGTTATACGCAGCCGATGAGTTCCCTGCCAGAAATGCAGGAGGCCGTTTGCCCTTGCCGCCCATCACGGAACCCATTCTTCCATCTCATGTGAAGGCCCCGACTCTGGAATTGAAAGTTCTTCCTAAACACCTGAAGTATGCATACCTGAGCGAAGCAGAGACCTTACCTGTAATCGTGAGTAAAGACCTTACCGCAGCCCACGAAACTCAATTGGTGGCCGTTTTGAAGAAGCACAGAGGTGCAATCGGCTAGACCCTCGCCGATATCAAGGGGATCAGCCCCGACATCTGTATGCACTGCATATTTCTAGAAGAGAATCATAAACCATCCCGTGACCCTCAGAGGAAGTTGAACCCAGTGATGAAAGAAGTGGTATTGAAGGAAATTCTGAAGTTGCTCCAATTGGGAATCATTTACCCAATTTCTGACAGTGGTTGGGTTAGCCCAGTGCACGTTGTTCCAAAGAAGTCTGGATTCCAACTCGTGAAGAATGAGAGCAAAAAATTGATCCCTATGCGATTGCAAACAGGGTGGCGAATGTGCATCGATTTCCGGAAGTTGAATGATGCAACACGCAAGGATCACTTCCCGTTGCCTTTCATTGATGAGATGCTCGAAAGGTTAGCTGGGAAATCCTATTTCTACTTCCTCGATGGATACTCCGGATATTTCCAGATTTTTGTGGCTCAAGAAGATCAAGATAAGACCACATTCACTTGCCCATTTGGGACCTTTGCTTGCCGAAAGATGCCCTTTGGCTTGTGCAACGCCCCGAGCACTTTCCAGCAATGCATGATGAGTATCTTTTCCGACTTGATAGAGAGCTGCATCGAGATTTTTATGGATGACTTTACTGTGCATGGCGACTCCTTTGAGCACTGTATGGATAATTTAGACAAAGTTTTTCAAAGGTGTATTGAAACCGACTTGGTTTTGAACTTCAAGAAGTGCCACTTTATGGTGCAACAAGGAATTGTGCTCGGGCATGTCATATCTGCGAAGGGCATAGAAGTGGATATAGCAAAAATCAACTTGATCATGAAGCTGTCGTACCCATCCAATGAGAAAGAAATTCGAGCCTTCTTAGGCCATGCCGGCTTCTACCGTCGCTTCATTCAGGATTTTTCCAAAATAGCTCAACCGATGACTAAGCTGCTGCAGAAATACGCTCATTTCATCTTTGATGACAAGTGTAAGGAAGCTTTTGATTTGTTGAAAGAGAAGCTGACTTCTGCACCGATCATTCAGCCACCGCAGTGGGGACTCCCGTTTGAGCTCATGTGCGATGCAAGTGACTATGATGTTGGAGCTGTCCTTGGGCAAAAGATTGAGAAGCACAGTCATGTCATTTACTATGCTTTAAAAACTCTCAACCCGGCTCAATGCAACTACACAACTACAGAAAAAGAGCTTTTGGCCGTGGTGTTCACGTGTGAGAAATTCCGGTCCTATATTGTTGGATCCAAGGTTGTGGTGTACACGGATCATGCTGTCCTCAAGTATCTCTTGTCCAAAAAAGAGTCCAAACCCCGCCTTATTCATTGGATTCTTCTTTTACAAGAATTTGATTTGGAGATTAAAGACAAGAAATGAGCCAAGAATAACGTCGCGGATCATTTGAGTAGAATGTTGAAAGAATCTGACGGTATGCCCATACCGGACGATTTTCCAGACGAGTTTCTGCTTGCAGCTGCGGAAAGGGCGCCCTGGTATGCTGATTTGGTGAATTTTCTCACCACTAGAATTTTTCCCAAGGGTTTTGAATCTGCCAGAAAGAACAAATTGAAGAGCCAAGTCAAGTATTTCATCTGGGACGAGCCATATTTGTGGAAAACTTGTGTCGATCAAGTCATTCGACGATGTATTCCTGAGAAAGAGATCCCATCTATCCTGAGCTTCTATCATGCCCACGCATGCGGCGATCACTTTGGTCCGCAAAGGACAGCCCGCAAGGTCTTAGACTGTGGTTTTTATTGAGAGACAGTCTTCAAAGACGCCTACTTCTTTTGCAAGAACTGTGATCGTTGCCAATGCCTTGGCATTTCTTCGAGGAATGAGATGCCTCAAGTTCCTATCTTGATCTGCGAGATTTTTGATGTTTGGGGCATGGATTTCATGGGCCCGTTTCCAAGCTCTTTCAGCCACTCCTACATTCTGTTAGCCGTCGACTACGTTTCCAAGTGGGTCGAAGTCAAAGCTACCCAAACTAATGATTCTAAGGTCGTTGCCAAATTCCTCAAAGCGCAAATTTTCCAACGCTTTGGTGTACCTCGAGCCATTATCAGTGACCAAGGCACGCACTTTTGCAACCGCACCTTAGAAGCTCTTTTCAAGAAGTATGGAGTTACCCATCGAGTTGCTACGGCATACCACCCGCAGTCCAATGGCCAGGCTGAAGTGTCCAATCGAGAGATCAAAAACATTCTGGAGAAGACCATATGCCCAAACCGCAAGGATTGGAGCCTACACCTAGATGATGCTGCATGGGCATACCGCATAACTTTCAAAACGCCAATCGGGATGTCCCCTTATCATTTGATTTTTGGGAAACAGTGCCATCTTCCCGTCGAGCTGGAACACCGAGCTTTTTGGGCCGTGAAACAATGCAATTTAGATCCTCGACTGGCCAGCCATGAATGCCGCTATCAATTACAAGAGCTTGAAGAAATCCGTTTGGAGGCATATGACAGTGCAAGTTACTACAAGGATCGTACCAAGATATTACACGACAACTATATCCGGAGGAAAACTTTTGAGGTTGGTCAGAAAGTGCTACTTTTCAATGCTCGCCTCCGTCTTATGCCCGATAAACTCAAGTCTCACTGGATGGGCCCTTTTGAAGTCATGTCGATCAGTCTGCATGGTGCTGTGGAAATTCGCAGTCTAGATACTCACAAGGTGTTAAAGGTGAACGGCCAGTTGCTCAAGCCATATTGTGCCGAAACCACCTTCTCAAGTTTTGATGGGGTTGACCTTGCAGCCCGATGATTCACCACTAGCTGCTCCACACCGTTGAGCCTTCAACGTTAACTAATGGCGCTTCTCGGGAGGCAACCCGATTTCTTATTCATTTATTATTTTATTTTTCAATTTTCGCTTTATTCTTTTTATTGCTTTAATTTTCTTATTTTTATGTCTTTTTAATTCAGCCATCTCGTTATACATAAAAAAAACAAGAAAAAACAACAGGGGTGCGGTTTTGGAAATAACCGTCAATTCAAGTGTGGGGGGGATTTAGGAAATTTGTTTTCTCTACAAGGACTTACTTGCAAATTGCCCATAGTCAATTTGGGAATTTTCTTTTAAAACAACCCTAACCCCCAATTCAATTTCACCCATACTTAGTAAATTTCTCAGCATTTAAAATTTTACCCCCATTTTGCAGACGTTACACGACAGTTTGTCTTCCCGCCTCCCCCCAACCGCCAACGCCGACCACTTCTTCGTCCCTATTCACCGTCAACCACCATGGGAAAGAAGCGATTGATCGGGCTTATTTTACTTGTTCTTATTTATGCTATTTCATGCCTTAACCACTCGTTCACTGCATGTTTTGGAAAGATTTGATGTGTTTTTAGGAGATGTGCAGGTGGAAGGAATGAAGTGAAGAAATGCTCCATCTTTTGAAGAATGCAAGCAAGCAGCTCGCAATACAGTCGGTATGGGCATACCGCCAGAGGCATGGGCCGAGAAAATTCCAGAACTGAAGCTGTGCGCGACTTGGGACTGTTTTGTGCGAAAATCTGATCCAGCCCAAGTTCTAGACGTGGATTTATGATCTTCATAGCCTAAAAAGAGTCCTATCCTTGGAAACTTCCTAATCTAGATATAGAAGATTTATTTCCTTGTTGGATGCTTAATTTTAGGGATAGCTTTTGATATATTAGGATTTATTTTGACTAGAAGGGATATTCCATCTAAGAAACGCAGCAACAGCAGCGAGAGACGCTGTTGCAGATTTTATTCATCTTCTTCACTTTTCTATGGTATTCTGCTACATGATATTTTGGTGTTCGAATTTAATTATGAATTCGAGCTAGACTTTCTCCATTCCGAGATCAACTCACGAAGCTCTGGCCAATTAAATCTGTGAGATCTAAACGTTTTTTTTCTCGATTAATTCATGCATGTGTATTTATTATCCTCCGTAAGTCGAGTCGTGATTGTTTCGATTAAACCGAGTAGTCGTGAATATTCGGAGTATAGGAATTAATCACTAGCCAATTAATTCGGCCATACGTAATCGTGGTTTAGGATTAATTAGTGGTAAAATCAGTAGCTAATACCGTGGGGATAATAATCTGGTTCGGTGATCGTGTGTCAGAGTTCGCTAGATTAGAATCGGGTTTCTCTCGAGCATAAAGCAATCGGCTAATTAAATCTATAAGAGTGTCTCTTTTGGGTTGTTAGTTGATTAGAGAAAATGTGTGGTGAAGTGTCTTCCTGCCATTCGAGAAAATACGGAGAAATAGGGATGTGTCAGTAAGTGTCTTCGGCATCCGCAACTGATTTACATGTGATAATTAATTATATTCTTGAATCGAGGATCAGTATAATTGTGCCAGAGTGGAGTAGTTGATATTCGGAATATTTCTAATTAATTGTTTAAACCCGTTGCTCGTGTGTGTATTTTAATTCCTTGTTATTTAATTATTTTCGTGCACTACAGTTTATACCCATAAATTTCCCCCTTTTAAAGTTGGTTTCTGCAGATTGGAAGTATAAAATAATTCTCGCCGGTCCTTTGGGAGACGATCTCGCTCATCGCTGTACTGTGCAGTGTGGACAAACCGACTGCTATCGGAACATTTATTTTTGGTGCAAAACGACACACCAAATTTTGGCGTCGTTGCCAGGGATCGGTTTTAAGCAGTTATTATTCTAATATTTTCAGTTTGCAATTTTTTCTTTTCTTGGTTTTTCTTTATTCACAAGAAACATGGCTGAACCTACTCCCTTGATCCGAGAGTTGGGCCGTCATCGAAACAATAGACCTATTTGCATCATTCTACCTACCATCGCCCACAATGCAGAGATTCGGCCGGGGTTCATACAAGTGCTACCCAAATTCAGTGACGCACCTGGAGAGAGTGCGCACACGCATTTAGCAGAGTTCAACTGGATTTGCTCTACCCTGCGTCCTCAAGGCTTTACGGACGACAACCTGCGCTTGTTAACTTTCTCACACACATTGCAAGGCCGAGCAAGGGAATGGCTTTTTGATCTCCCACCAGCTTCGATTACTACATGGGATGAGATGGAGGAGCAGTTCCTATGTAAATTTTTCTCAGAGTCACGAGCTGAGAATCTTAGAATGGCTATCAACAGCATCAAGCAAAAATCTAATGAAAGTCTAGCTAATTATTGGGCGCGATTTCAGCAGCTGTGCCGAAGATGCCTAGACCACGGGTTCTCTGATTATCAGTTATTCACTAATTATTTTTACTGTGGTATGTCAACTTTTGATAGGAAGATCGTGGATGCTGCTAGCGGAGGGTCTCTCACCAACAAGACTCTAGCAGAGGCGAAACAGCTCATCATCGACATGGTCTCCGGTGGCCAGCAATATGAGGATGATGATGATAACAGATACTGGTTTGTGAAGGGAGTTGAGAGAGTAGAAAATTCCGGAGTTAATGAGAAGATTGATGCTCTGACTTCTCTTGTCCGAGGTCTAGCTATGGTGCAGACACATAACACATATGATCCAGGTGAGAGGGACCATTCGAACTTCGGCTGGAGGCAGCCGCAGGGCAGTTAGTATGCCCATACTGACCGATCTGCACCGAGCATGACAGATATCATGAAGTGTTTGGAGAAAAGCAGTGCCCTGGTGAACAATTTGGCACAAAGTCATAAGGCTTTCCAGCAAGAAACACAAGCCACCCTAGGCAGTATGGGTACACAGATCACTCAGATTGCCACTCAATTGAACAAGATGCAGGCGAATCAAGGCAAACTCCCCTTCCAAACTGAAATGAATCCAAGAGCGCATGTTTGCGCTATCACTTTGAGAAGTGCAAAGGAGTTAGTTGAGTTGGAGGCTAAGAAGGAAAAGAACCCGCAGTATGGACATACTGCACAGACTGAAAACAAATCCAGTGCAGAAGAAGAACAACCAGCTGCCGAGTCTGCCCTTACTGAGGTAAAATCTGAATCCAAAATTTTTAACTCTCTGGTTGCAGCACCTTTTCCATCCAGGTTGATTCGAAACAAGAAAGGGGATGATGAGAAGGAGATCCTTGAGCTATTCAAGAAGGTACCTTTTGGTGAGCTGACTGAAACCGCTGCAATAACAGATGAAGACGAGGAGATTCGAGATATCATCAGGCAGCTGTATACCACCAATGAATTTCCAACTCAGAACCTGACGGGCCGTATGCCCTTACTGACCAACTCGAAGCCGTTTTTACCATCTCATGTGAAGGCCCCCGTACTGGAGCTGAAGGGGCAAGAAGCAAGGTTGGTCGAGCTTTTGAAGAAACTAAAAAGAGTGGGGATGGAAACGATTCCTTTTGATAGGGGTAGATCTGCTACCCGTGAAATTGCCTTGTGATCGAGTTATACTTGTGTCGAGCCTCAGACATTAAATAATGGCGCTTCTCGGGAGGCAACCCGAGCTTTTCTTGCTTTATTTCATTTTTCTTATTTCATTTAGTTGCTTATTTGTCTTTAAAAAAAATATAAATAAATAAAAATTATTCTAGTCCAGCTTTTTCGTGCAGGTACCTCTTCTAGCGCTGCCCCTAACCTTGCCGAGCTCATGGAGTAGTTTGACCATTACACACCAAGCTGAGCTACTACACTTGAGCGTCGTCTGAATGCCCTTACTGACCATCTCCCCCATTGATTGCCAGTTTGCTCTCCTTCTCTCTCCCTTTGTTTTTATTTTCTTTCATTCATGTTGTGTTCGTTTTGTTGACTCTCTTCCCTGCACAGTGAGGACACTGTGTTGTCTAAGTATGGGGGGGAGGAAGTTGCTATTTTGTGTCTGGTTCTTTTCAAAAAAAAAATAAAATTGTTTTGCTTGTTTTTGTTGAGTATTGACTGCCTGAGATTGAATTATACAAGGAGGATGGGTTATAACATGGATTGTCTTGGTTTGCTTGATTGATTCTCTTGTGATTGAATTGTGCTAATGCTCGTATGTATTCTTGGAAGACGAAATATGCAACTTGATCAAATTTTGATGAGCTTCGTAAACGTGAGATTTGAGCCTTTTGAGCATGTTATATATATTGAAAGCTCAATTTCATTCTTTTGATGAGTATGTCGGATTTGAATGATGAATTTCTGATTTGCCTTGTTGCCATGGTCATACTGCTTGTGAGTTTTCTTTTGCATAAAAATGATAAAGGCATGTATGATTACCCCTTGCTTTGGCCTGAATAAATTATCCGTACCCGACACTAACCCTTAGTGAGCTCGTTTGTGCCTGAATCCTCTCTTTCTTGATAGCCACTAAATATTTCAGCCTTAGCTTGTTTTGGCCTGCTCTTATCCCTTGAAAGCATGTAAGTTATATTAGATTGTGTTGAGATGAGTTCGAAATTTACTTGAAGACAGTTAGTGCTGGAAGATTGAAAAAAAAATGTAAAGTCATGTTCTATTCCATAAAAAAAAGAGTACTCAATGAGAAAGAAAGAAAAAAAAAAGAAAAAATGGGCAGTATGCTCATACTGGACGTGGAGGAAATAGGGTTGCACCCGATTGATGTTAATTTTTGTTGCCCTATACTATTTTTGAAGACCAGCACTCAACTTGGAATTCATTGAGCTATTTGATAAGTTATAGCCGACTTTGAAGATTGTATTTTGATGTGCTTACATGTTTTCACATATTTTAGCCACTTTACCTAAATTATCCTACCTATGTGCACCCTAGCCCCATTACAGCCTGTTTCAAAGACCTTTTGATTTGTGCATAGCTCTCACTTGTTGGTAGTGGTTTTGACATATGGGCAAATCTATGTTTGAAGGTATCAAGTCGTGACTTGTGTGAATTAAATTCTGTCCTTACTTTTTTTTGAGAGAAATTGAGCGAACCTTGGTGAGACAGGATTGAGTTTGCATTTTTTTTTACTTGAATGAAGAGCATGTGTACAATTTCATGAAATAAGAGAAGGGTTAGTGGATTGTGGATGGTTGTGTTGTAATCCTAACTTTGAGTGTGTTCAGTTTAAGGCAGCCGGTACTTGATGTGTCATTTTCTGTTTTTATTTTAGAGTATGTTCTTTGTTTACATATGCTCGAGGACGAGCATTGTCTAAGTGTGGGGGGGTTTGATCGGGCTTATTTTACTTGTTCTCATTTATGCTATTTCATGCCTTAACCACTCGTTCACTGCATGTTTTGGAAAGATTTGATGTGTTTTTAGGAGATGTGCAGGTGGAAGGAATGAAGTGAAGAAATGCTCCATCTTTTGAATAGAACATGACTTTACATTTTTTTCATCTTCTTCACTTTTCTATGGTATTCTGCTACACGATATTTTGGTGTTCGAATTTAATTATGAATTCGAGCTAGACTTTCTCCATTCCGGGATCAATTCACGAAGCTCTGGCCAATTAAATCTGTGAGATCTAAACGTTTTTTTTCTCGATTAATTCATGCATGTGTATTTATTATCCTCTGTAAGTCGAGTCGTGATTGTTTCGATTAAACCGAGTAGTCGCGAATATTCGGAGTATAGGAATTAATCACTAGCCAATTAATTCGGCCATACGTAATCGTGGTTTAGGATTAATTAGTGGTAAAATCAGTAGCTAATACCGTGGGGATAATAATCTGGTTCGGTGATCGTGTGTCAGAGTTCGCTAGCTTAGAATCAGGTTTCTCTCGAGCATAAAGCAATCGGCTAATTAAATCTATAAGAGTGTCTCTTTTGGGTTGTTAGTTGATTAGAGAAAATGTGTGGTGAAGTGTCTTCCTGCCATTCGAGAAAATACGGAGAAATAGGGATGTGTCAGTAAGTGTCTTCGGCATCCGCAACTAATTTACATGTGATAATTAATTGTATTCTTGAATCGAGGATCAGTATAATTGTGCCAGAGTGGAGTAGTTGATATCCGGAATATTTCTAATTAATTGTTTAAACCCGTTGCTCGTGTGTGTATTTTAATTCCTTGTTATTTAATTATTTTCGTGCACTACAGTTTATACCTATAAATTTCCCCCCTTTTAAAGTTGGTTTCTGCAGATTGGAAGTATAGAATAATTCTTGCCGGTCCTTTAGGAGACGATCTCGCTCATCACTGTACTGTGCAGTGTGGGCAAACCGACTGCTATCGGAACATTTATTTTTGGTGCAAAAATGACACACCAGCGATCCTCAGCCGCCAAACGAAAAGCCACCATCCCAGAGCCAGCGCCTCCGCCTACCACGAAAGCAGCACCACAGGCACCCTCGTCGCCGCTGACGCCGGTCGCTTCACCTTCGCTGTCTCCGACCGCCGTTCCCCCTGAAATTAACCAACCTCCGCCCTTCCTTCACCGTGTGCTGAAACGCCAGGCCGAGGCGGGTTCTTCCACCACCACCGACAGACCACCCGGCATCACCGCCGCCTTCTCCGGCGATTTCGACCACCCAGACAAGCCCTTCGCCCGCTGCATCGCCGCCGCTCGTCTCTACCCCCGCCGCCAGAAACCGCCCCCACTCCACCCCCTGTCTCGGACCAGTCGCCTCCACCCTCTACCCCGGCCAAGCCATTGACAAAAGGAAAGAAGGGTAAAGCCCCAGCAGCATCTTCGAGTTCTGCCCTTCCGGCTTTCCTACCACCGGATGAGGTACAGCGCCGCATCGACTTGAACACTCACCGTGTTCTCGTCAGCGCGCGCCTTTTCGATTGGGCTAATATTGCTGTGCTAGGTGTTAACGATCGTATTAGAAGTTTCTTTGCTGGTATTGGATGGGATAAGTTACTTGATGTTTCTATTGATGTGCATCGTGCATTGGTTGTGGAATTTTTATCATCTTTTGATTTTGATGCCTCGAGGGGGCTCGAGGATAGGCATGTCGTTGTGTTTTCTCTTGGTGGTCGCATGTTTCATATGTCTATTACAAATTTGAACATTGTGCTTGGTTTTGAGTATGATGCATCTGTGCTTGAAGAGGAGTATAAGTCTTCTATCTGTGATGTCCCCCCTGTTTTCTCTCAAACGGCTAATGAAACTTGGGCTAGGCTCTCTATAGATGAGTCCTACAGTTCTCACTCCTCTAAGGGAGCTCATTTGAAAGATGATGCACTTAGGCTCTGTCATAGGTTCTTAGCTGCTAACGTGTTTGGTCGCTTAGACATGATGAACTTGGTTATTGTGCAAGAGCTCTTTTTACTTGATTGCATGCATTCTAGGACTAAGGTGAACTTTGGGTATTGGCTTGCCAAGCGATGGCATTTCAGTGCTCATCACACCCTCTGCCGCGCCCCATTAGGCTGTTTTGTGACGTTGCTTGCTGAGAGACTCCGCATATCCCTTTCTGACCCCGATCCTTTGCCTGCCATGTTATTCCGTTTGGAGGATTTTGCTGCTATGAGGTTGTTGTTTGTGAATGACCAGAGCCATTATCAGCTTACCCAGCCGGGCATTGAAGGCCCGCGTCGCTCTGTTTTTGCAGGACCTGCTGCTTCTTCACTCCTCCCAGCGATTGAGGAGTTGATCACCGCTGCCACCACTCGACTTGAGGATAGATTTGGCCACCGGTTGGATGAGATTGATGGTTGTCTTGACGTGATGGAGCAAGTGATCCGCCATTTGGCGGATCAGAGTTAGTTCTCTCTTATCCCTCCCCTGTTATACCCTTATCTGCCTCTGTCTTGTTTGCTTTTGGTTTCTTTTCTGGTGTTGTTGTGTGTTTTCCGTCTTTTTCATACCCTTTCTCACAGCGAGGACTTTGTGTCTTTCAAGCGTGGGGGGGGGGGGTCTTGAGTGTTATGTTGAAAAGAAAAGGAAAAAAAATGTGAATCGTTTATTGTGTTCTTTTGTTGGGAGTTTGACTACGTTTACTGCTTGAATTGATGAGTTTGAGGAGTTTGGGCTGTGATGGTTTGACTGGATGAGAGGTTGAATTTGTGATAGAATATGCCATGTTTTGGATGAGATCTTGGATAATGAATCATGTTTCCAATCACTATTTTCTAAGCCTACAAATTGTGAGTTCTTGAGCCTATGAGCATGCATGAATTAAGAGCTCGACGTTTTTTTGTTGATGAGTGTTATTTGACTAGGCTATTCGATGCTTGAATTGCTTTGTTTCCATTTTATTATCACTTTTTGGTTTCATTCACAAAAATGATCAAGGCATTAGAGATACCCGAGCTACTAGACCAAAAGAAAAATGCCCTGCCCGTTCATTGTCAATTAGTGAGTCCCTTTGAGCCTAACAGATCCATTTTCATTGATTACAGCCACTATAAACTAGCCTTTGCTTTTCTTTTGGCCTGTTTGTGTCCTTGGAATCAGGCAGGTTGTATGAGTAGTTATTTGAGCTGCGAGGTTGAAGGAATTGAGGGCTAGAATAAATTTTCACTCCCTTCTCCTAGAAAAAAGAAAAAAAAAAGAGAAAAAGAAAATGTAAGTAGAAAAAAAAATGAAAGAAGCGTCGTTATAAGTGAAGAAAAAAAAACAAGTTGGAGAAAAAAAATTGAGGAGAAGGGTATGGAGAAGAGTAAAACTTAATATGCTCTCACTTTTGAAGAAGCCCTGTTTTAAGCTAAAAAGAAAAGATTTTGTTGCAGCTACACTCCACAGAGACATTCATGCCTAGCCTTGCCTGATTTCATTTCCCCTTAGCCACATTAGCCAAAAACACCCCACCTCATGAGCCTAAGCCCCATTACAACCAAAGAGGGAAAGACCTTGTGATTTGTGATGAATTTAAAGAGTGATAATTTTGATGACAAATGAGCAATTCTATGTTGAAGATAACTAGTCACGATCTTTGAGTGAATGGCCTCCTGATCTGAATTTGTTTTTTGAGCGATTAGGAGTGAATCTTGGTGAGGCTGGATTGTGAAGCATAATTCTAACTTGATTGACAAAGTGTTGGCATAATTCTTGAACAAATTGGTTGGTGGTTTGTGGATTGATATATCACAGCTTATGCTCTGAGTTCTCATTGATTTGGGTTGTTGATGCTTGGTCATCCATCCTTGTTGAGTCTGTTTTTGTTCTTGATGTTTTTCTTGTTCTTGTTTTTGTTGCTCGAGGACGAGTAAGGGTTAAGTGTGGGGGGATTTGATAGGACGTATTCTACTTGTTATTATCACTACTTTTTAGCTCCTTTTCTCCTTATTTGTTTACCCTATATTTGTGTATTTTGGTGCTTTGATATGATGTTAAGTTGTGTAGGGACATGGTACAAAAATGGAGAAAAGAGGCAGGGTTTTTGGTGCAAGAAAAGATACAAGTGAAGAAAAGGGAGAAGTTCGAATAGAGCAAGCTGCAAGGGCATGCAGCTGGATGATTGAAGCAAGTTTCTGGAGGCCCGATCGAGAACACGTTTTGGGCTTGCTAAACTAAATCTCGGCCCACGAATTGACCTGGACGCGGAAAAGTTCTCTCCACCGCCTCTAGGAGTATTTTGCATGGGATTTACCTAGATTAAGATTTTTTTCCTATTAGAGACTTTATCTTTTATGGATTGTAAATATATATTAGGTATTTAGCTTATTTTATCATCACGCACGCTAGGAACAAGGAACGAAGGAGTGAACGGTTTTAATTCAGTTTTATTTTCTTCTTCTCTTCGATATTATGATCGCGCAATTATACAACTTCTTGTTGCTCGATTCCAGCATGCAAAGTAGCTAAGTAATTCGTATTCCGGTGATGATGATGAAGCTCCGCTTATATAACTGTGAGATCGAATTGTTTGTTCATAATTAATTGATGCATGTATCTGTTATTCTTAGATTTCGGGTCGTTAATTATTCTAAGTCTATTGAATAGTTGCAAATATTTGGTAGGTTGTGATTAATTACTAGCCAATTAAATCGGCCATACATAATCGTGGTTTAGGTTTAATAAGTGGTAAAATGGTTGCTCAAATAACTAGGGGAATAACAAAGTTAATTTTACAGTCCTGCGTCAGAGTCTGTAAGTTAAGAATCGGGTCTTTCTTGTGCTCATTGTTGTCGGCTCATTAAACTCACAGAGCGTCTCTTACAGTTGTCAGTCGATTAGGGGAATAATTAATGAAGCGTCTTCTTAATTATCGAAACATTATGGAGAGATTAGGTCATGTCAGAAGCGTCTTCGATGACTATAACTGATTTGCATGGTTTGATTAATTAATTCTTGCATCTGTGATCGGTGTTATAAGTGGAGTGGAGTTTGTTGGATCCGGAATACCCTTTTGTCATTGATTTAAATCAGTTCGCTTGCATAAATATTTTCGATAGTTGTCTATTTAATTCATTAATTTATGTTGCTGTATAATTCACACAAACCACCTTTCTGGAAGTTTGGGCACGCAGACTGAAAGTCAAGAGTAATTCTCGCCGGTCCTTTGGGAGACGATCCTGCTCGTCACTGTACTCTGCAGTGTGGGCTTGCCGACGAAAGTCGGAACATTTATTTTTGGTGAAAAACGACGCACCAGAGGGCGGGCCCTGGGGTCAGAGAGGGGGGAGGGAGAGAGAGAGAGAGAGAAGCACTGGTGGATTGATTTTCGAATAGAGATGAGCGGACATTGTGTCAGTCCTAGAGAGAAGAGAGAATCGATCCGTTTTAGGATATATATAGAGAAAAGATCGAATATTATTTATTTTTTTAAATTAGAATGGGAGTATTGGTGCGAATTTGGATAAAATAAATATATTTAAAAAGTAGTGGTTAAAAAAAGTTTTTAAAACTTTTGACCGGCTAAAAAGCCATACTGACTCATATTATAATATGGCAAAAATTTGTATGAGACCGTCTAACGGGTCTCTTGCGTTAGACGGGTCAAATAAGACTCAAATCCGCCCAAAACACTCATCCAGACCCGTAAAAATTGTCAGATTGTGGGCTCCATGCACCCGCCCATGCGCGGCCACGCGCATATTACTTGGTATAAAGTAAAGTATTACTAATTATATGTCGAAATATTATTTAATAATTCAATTATGAAGTATTTTCACATAATAAGAAAAAAGTAAATGAATTATTTTATGCATAAATCATAATGTGGGGTTTTAATTTATTTGATTCATTTATCTTCTTTTTTTGGGATATGTTTGTTAATTCTTCAAACATCATGTATCACTATGTATAAAGTAAAGTATCACTAGTTATGTGTCGAAGTATCACTTAATATGAATTGAAGTATCATCAACTATGGAACACTCTGGTGTGGAAACCAAATCTTCCTCCAAAAACTAAGATCTTCTTATGGCGTGCTCTTAAAGACTTCATCGCTTTCCCACTCAACCTTAAATCTCACCATGTTCCGGTGGTTGGGATTTGTGATTTTTATCACAAAGACTAGGGCTCAACACTGTATGGACTCTTTTTCTGTGAGCTTACCAGAGGTATGTGGAAAGGGAGTATCTTTTGGCTTATCTTGAAAAGAAATCGCTTTGGCTCGATGAGGGAGATTGGAATCGAGGTGCAGAGGAAATGCTCAATGGAGGAATATGAAGTGTGAGCTGTCAACTGCTCACTAATCTAGTACTGGCTTTGCAAGTGAAAACACGATCCTGAAGGTGAGCAGGTGTTGGCGGGTTTGGAGGCTGCAAAGAGTCTGCTTGTTGCGCATAAGGAAGCTCGAAAAGCTCTCCTGAAAAGAAAAATAGGGGGGGAGAACTCGGCGAAAGAATTTGGAAACCACCTAAGGAGGGGACGTTTAGGGTCGATGTGGACATTGTGGTGAATTTTGATCTGAACTTGTTTGGAGCGGGAGTGGCTGTTTGTGACAATGCAGGGCATTTGCGAGCTGCTCTTTCTACAACAATGCTCAAACCCAGATCTGTCATCGACGCAGAGATCAATGCTATCCTGTATGGAATAGGCCTCTGCTTGCAGGAAAAGTTGACACCATTTGTGGTATTTTCTGATTCCCTAGGAGCTGTTCACTGGTTTGTTGAAGGCATGGAGACTGAGGCCCCTTTGGATGATCATTTCCAGTAGATTGTGGAGGCAACAAAAGCAGGAGTGATTCGTGATTTTCGACACAAGTTTAGAGAAGCTAATTGTGTAGCTCATAATATTGCACAATTCGGTGCACGTTGTGGTGATTTTTATATTTAGAACAATGATTTTCTCAATGGTTGAAGAAGCTATTGGATTAATATAAAGTTGAAACAATAATTTTTTAAAAAAAATTATGAAATATTTCCACATGCTAGGAAAAAAGATGAATTATTCTCTACCTACATCATAATTAAATTGAGGGTGTACTTTGGACTAGTGATCCAACACACATGATAAAATATAATAGTAAAATATAATAGTATTTGAAAGTATTGCACATTGAAATTAGGCGACTTACCATTAGTAAAGTCACTAAATTTTAATGATTATAAAGGAGAGAGAGACCATTATTTGCATGAATAAAGATTGGGCGGCATGACTGATGGCGCTAAGATAAAATTTTCTTGTTCAAATTGCGTGTATCTTTCACGTGTCAATATTAAAACTGTATAATGTTAAAAATATATTTCTTAAAAAAAATTTATCATATTATAATTAATCATAATTAATATTTATTGTTAAAAATTACAATTTTAAAGAATTATGTACCATAAGTTTGGAATAATAAATCCTAAAAATTAATTATATTAACTAAAAATAAAATTTAAATATTAAAAATAATTATGAACCATAATTGGGTGGAATAAATCATAAATAATAAAATAAAATTATACTAAATCAAAAGAAATTAAAATTGAAGAAAAAATGGAAGAAAAACTAATAAGTTTAATATTTGGTATACGGTTGACAGATGACACACAATTTTGTGTTAGAGGATCTCATGTGGATGACACCATGATGCATGATGCAAATTAACCTAAATTATGATTCAAATTCCGTTAGCAATTAGCCATTGAATTAGTCAGCGCAAATTAGTTGGAAATAAAACAACCCTTAAAATTGATTAGGAGTCTTTTAGTGCGATTGAGGTAGATGATTAGTTACTTTAGTTAGATAAAAAAACACGATAACTAGTTGATTAGGATTGGGACATGTCTTCTTCTTCTACCCTTTTTTTCCTTGATGACAACTTGACAAGTCAAAAGTCTAATAAGCAATTTTCTAAAAATAAAAATAAAAGTAAAAAATGGGTTTTAAAAAATAAAATAAAAATAAAATTCTTAGTCAGCAAAAAAAAATGCCAAAAAAGAATTGATATTTGATAAATCATATAAGAAGTGGAACATTAAGGCTTGTTTTGTTTTATTTTCATGTGAAAATTTCCAATTTTTTACTATTTAAAAGGCTGAAAACATGTTTGCTTTACTCATTTTTAATTTCAGTTTTCAATTTTTTCAATGCCATACAATCTATTCAATCATATAAATATTATTACAGTGAGACACATCATTTAAATATTCATCGATCCATTTCAACCACATACATATTTATTTTTTCATCTCAACCACATATTTAAATTGAAAACAATATTCAAACAAATATATTAATTTCCATTTTTCCAAACATATAATTCTAAACATTAAATCATTTACAATAATAAATCATTACATTTTTTCAAAAAATAATACACCCTATAAATTAAATTGAAAATATTGAAAAACTAAGAATTGATGTTGAAAATAGAACTTAACAGACCCTAATATTCGTGAAAAAAAATTCAAACAAAGAATAATAATAATAATAATAATAATAATAATAATAATAATAATAATAATAATAATAATAATAATAATCGGAGCACCATCTGGGAACATATTTTATGAGATAATTGTGGTTATATTTTATCCCGTGTTCCATATGATTTTTTTACTTTAAAAATAGTTTGATAATTAGTATTTATAAATTTTAAAATACGTGTGATATGCACAATCAAATTTGGAATATTGTTTTGGAATAAAAAGTATTTTCGGACTAGTTGCCCTGGCCGTTTGAGGTCAAATGAAATCTTTTAGGGGCACGCTTGCGTTAGACGACGGTCTAATGGATTCTCATGCATTAGACGAATATTATTTGAACTAAAAAGTGATTCTCCCTTTTTTTTTTCTTCTTTTTGATTTTTTTAACGGTCTTCACCCTTCTCTTTTTTTTTTATATTCAATTTTTAATTTTTTTTAATTTTTTTTTGGACACAATATCTCTCTCTCTCTCTCTCTCTCTCTCTCTCACAAATGTGCTCTTCCTTTTTTTCTCAAATGTGCTTCTCCTTTGTTTTTTTTTTTTTTTTTCATATTCTTCTTCTTTAGCACGTTTGTGCTCTTCCTTTTTTTTTCTTTCTTTCTTTAGCACAAACGTGCTCCTCCTTTTTTTTTTCTCGGCAGAGACGTTCTCTTTTTTTCTCCTTTTCTCTTTGCAGAACGTGCTCCTCTTTTTTTTGTTTTTTTGTTTTTTGGTGAAAACGTACTTTTTTTTTCTTTGGCAGCTTTTTTGTCCATACTTCACTACAATAGTTAATGACACTTTTCTTTCTAATTAGTGATACTTTTTTCTGCAATTAGTGATACTTTTCTTTCTAATTAGTGATACTTTCTTCTGCAATTAGTGATATTTTTTTCCATAGTAATAAGAATCCACTACACAGGTAATGATACCTCAACTCATAAATAATGATACTCATATATGAGTTAATGATACTTCACCTCATAAATAATGATACTCCACTCATAGTTAATGACATTTATCTATTTTGATTCGATAATTAATGTTTAATCATCAATACTATCACATTATAATCCACTTCCGAGTTAATGATATTTCATCCATAATTAATGATACTTCGCATACAGTTAATGATACTTCACCAGATATACATCTAATGATACTTCACTTAATAGTTAAGGATATTTATCTCAATTTGAGATTATGTTTGAAATGATACTTTTCTTTCTAATTAGTGAAACTTTTCTTCAGCAATTAGTGATACTTTTCTTCTAATTAGTGATACTTTCTTCTACAATTAGTGATATTTTTTTCCATAGTAATGAAACTCCACTTCACAGGTAATGATACTTTACCCCATAAATAATGATACTCATATGTGAGTTAATGATACTTCACCTCATAAATAATGATACTTGAGTTAATGATATATATCCACTCATAGTTAATGGCATTTATCTATTCTTGATTCAATAATTAATGTTTAATCATCAATAATATCATATTATACTCCACTTCCAAGTTAATGATACTTCACCATATATATATATATATATATATATATATATATATATATATATATATATATATATATCGAATGATACTTCACTTAATAGTTAATGATATTTTGTCAAATTTATATCTAATGATATTTAACTTCGTAGTTAATGATACATCATTTCATAGCTAATGTTACTGATACTTCTTGTTATTGGTTTGATAATTAATGTTTAATTAACCTCAGAGCTACTGATACTTTATATCATAGATAATGATACTTTACCTTATAACTAATAATACTTCTTCTTTTTTTTGCTCAATAATTAGTCAACCACCAGAAATATATATATATATATATATATATATATATATATATATATATATTGAAATAAATCTATATCATAAAATGAAATTAGTGAATCCTAAAACTGAGTTAAATTAATTTATTTTTTAAAATAAAATTTATTTAAACATGTATATTGCGCTTGATATACAATAATTATTAAAAGAAAAAAGAAAAGAAAAAAGAAGAAAGTTAAAAGTAACGAAAAGAAGAAAAAAGAAAGAAGAACAAGAAAAAAAAAGCAAAAAAAGTTGGTCTGCTGCGCTCCAGGAAAAAAAAAATTCTCCACGGGCGCGTGGGGGCGGGTTTGGATATTATTTGACCTGTCTAACGTAAGAGACCCGTTAGATGGTCATACAAGGTTTTGTCAATCTTCTATCCCACTTTTTTCTATTTTATCTGGTGTTTTATTTTGATTTTTATTCAATTTTCATCAATTTTTTTCTTCAATTTCAATTTGTTATGACTTAATTTAATTTTATAATTATTATTTAAGGTTTATTCTATCCAATTAAGGTTTATATTTATTTTTTAATATTTATTTTTATTTTTTAGTTAATATAATTGATTAATATGGTTGATTATTCCAAAAGTATGGTATATAATTTTTAAAAAAATTATTTTTTTAGCAATATATATTGATTATGATTTATAATACTATGATAAATTTTATTTTTGTAATAAATATTTTTAAAATATTAAATTTCATAGTGGGACATGAAAAATGAACTAGATAATTTTATCCTGTTTGAGGTGCACTGGAAGGATTGATTTTTGAGTTTGGTGGCCAACTTTAAATCAGATGAAATTATCTGTTATATTTGGGCAATAATCTATACATCACATTCAAAAATATCAATTTTTATTTTATTTTTCTTCAATTTCAATTGATTGTGCTTTTACACTTGTTAATTAGGAGTCACTTGTCCCGATGGGGATGATCTAGTGATGGAGTAGGATTATTTAGAGATCAAAGGTCAGGTGTTCGAATCTCCTCATCGGGTGTGTGAGTAAAAAAAATTAGGTTTCACTTTTCCCAACTATGATATATAAGTATTTTTAATTAATAATTGATTATTTTTCTAAAAAATAATTATATGCTCTAATTGAAAAAAGTGAACCATAATTAATAAGTGTAAAAATTGAACTAAATCACAATCAATTGAAATAGAATGAAAAAATATAATAAAAATTAATATTTTTAAATGTGTGTAGCATAGAAAGTTGAACAAAATGTAACAGAATATTTCATCTAGATTTAAACATAATATGAATCTGTTGAAAAAAAGGAAAATAAATCTAATATATATTTATTTTTTTTGTAAAAAAATATTAAATTCATGAAAAAACCAATTTGAATTTGATTCAATCCAAGTGAATATATTCTTACATTCGTAACTCATAGATAAAATCGCCCAATCTTGAGAGTCGATGAATCAGCTGAATTCATTGGAACAAATTGGTGGTGCCAATTTTTAAGGTGTAGAAATTTGAAAGAAAATAGAAAATTGATATAAAACTAGTTAGTTTGGTCCCTAAATTTTATGGATTAAGCCACAGTGTATTGGCAACATTAGAAAAATTGTGCATAATTCTAATAGCATTGATTAGAAACATGATATCATAGAACAGAACTCTTCCCCATGGACTATCCAACGTTGTAAAACACTTTTGTCACTCCTTTCTTTGTCCGAATTTGAGAAACCTGAAATTTTATACACTATTAAAATCTTCCCAGCTATAATTCATAAAAATGCTTTTATTTTAATCTTGATGAACAAACAGTCCTCCCATATCTCATATATTCATATGCATAACACAATAAGCTCTTATAATTTAACTTGCTAGTACGTACGTACGTGTGGAAAAACAGAGTATAATAGTAGAGTTTTCTCAAAAGCTGTAGAAACCCTAGGTGACTTATATATATACATAGGGGCGGGTTCAAATAGAAATCAATCCCCCTGAAGGAACTTAGGAACCAATCAAATTCAAAGATTTTGATGACATGGCAAATAAAAAAGCGGTGACATAGTTGTAAATATGTAAAATTCGAATTATAAGAGGTAATTCCAGATTTTTTTAATAAAGTGATGACATCATCTTTTAAAAAATTCCTAAAAACTTTAAATAATCATAACTTATTCATTTTTTATCCAATTTACGCAAAAAATATATCAAATTAAAGATTTTTTTCATGCTCTTTCATTTAAGATCCATAATGCATATGTTTATTTGAGCAAAAATTGATGAAAAATACAAAAAACTATTTTTCACGTATATTCAACTCGTAACTATCAGATATTTGCTAATATGATATCACAATATTGCTCATATCTTGTGTTTATGTTACTAACATGAAATTTTTTATGCACGACTTTGAATTTTAAGTTGCTTTCATGAGAAAATAGTTAAAGTATGAGCTATATATAGTTAAGTTCATAAACAATTATAACTTTATCAATGCTTAATATTATTTTGAAAACTTATAATATTTGATAATTTAAGTTATGCTAGCATATCATTATTCACATATTAGCAATGCGTTACTAATATATTAGCAAATTAATAATCACATATTAACAGTGTGTATATTCTCTAACATATTAGCAATATGTTGTATGTATGAATGATGTTACACATGTTACACAATATTATTTTAAATGTGGTCCAATGTTATATATATGATGTTTAATACGTGTCAATTTAATATTATGATCTCGTCAAGTTAGCAATATGAGTCTATCTCATGATAACAACAAAATCTGTTGATGTTAGCAATATACATCTTTCATGTTAGCATATATATTAATACAACGATAGAAAAGACAACAGTTTTAAAGTGTTGTCTACTTAATTCCGGGAATTAGGCTCAAAATCCGAAAAAACATAACAGAATTTCTAAATTACGAAAATAACCCCTCTTTCATTAAGTTCTCAAATATTACAAGTTTGCCACCTTACTTTGACTAAATTATGGTCATTAGATCTAATCAAATCTAAAGCTAGAATTGGTTCCTAGATTCCTTTAAGGGGAATTGGTTCCTATTTGATCCTTCATATATATATATATATATATATATATCTTGATTTCATGGCGAGACTAATTAAACTTTCTACGTAGAGATACGGATGTTCTACAGAGCTATTTCCCCATTATAGAAACCCACGACACTAATTTGGTTCGACAGAATATTCATCGAAACATCGAAATCAATGATATGCTGATCATTTTAGAATGACCCTGTTGTGGTTGAATTTTGGAGGTGGTATTTGATGAATCGTTTGGTGTTTTATTAAACAACGCCATGATGTTGAAATGCACCTGAATTTCAGGACTGATTTCACCGGAAGTCTCGACACAACTTCTTCAAGAAGACAAGAGTTCGTTCTGATTTTCTATCCATCTCCTGTGGTTCCTAATACCGTCCTCGTGTAGAATGGTATTTATTTTGTTTAATCATTATGTGGTTTCCTTGTTCGATGAGATTATGATTTCCTTATGTCCGTATGCCTTGTTTATTAATTATATCGTACGCACCTAAGCGGTTGATCAATCTTTATGTAAAAGAGAGACGTTTGGGGTGAACCACGATTTTCCTTCATCCTCACCTAACTAAAACAAAGGTGTTTGCTTAGAGTAAGGGTTCCTAATATAAATTTTAAATTTTATAATCATGACCCAAATCAATACACCATGGTTTATATGATTTGCAAATCTAGTTTATAATAGAATTAGTTTAATTTAACAAATCAAATTATTGTAAGGGTTACACTATAACCAAATTTTATTCAACAAATCAAATTATATCAACAAAAAATAAATTAAATAAGTTATAAATTATAATTATGAAAATATCAACTATATATAATAATGAATATTAATTGAAAATTAAAAATTAAATACTAATAAATATTTAAGTAAATCCTAATTGGTGGGATAATCCTAATTAACAATTATAAAATTAAACTAAAACGTAAAATATTAAAATTAAAGGAAACATAAAAAATAAAACTCATAATTTGAAAGTGTAACGCGGAAAATAATTATAAAATTAAATTAAAGTACAAAAAATTAAAATTAAAGGAAAAAATACAAGAAAAACTCATAATTTGAATGTGTAATACGGAATGAAACACATAGTGCAATATGAAATTTGACGGGGCTGGTATCTACGAGTTGAAATTTCCTATTACACTTTTTTGTGTTTCATTCCGTGTTTCATTATCAAATTTATGATTTTAACAATATTTATTATAAAATAAAAATTAATTATAACATAAATAATCATAGTCAACATTTATCAACAAAAAAAAATGAATTAAAAAATTATAAAACATAATTTAAAAAATAAACCATAATAATGAATTATTAATTAGAAATCAAAAATTAAATATTAAAAAATAATTATAAACCCTAATTGGGTGGAGTGAACCCTGAAAACAATTATAAAATTAAAATAAATCACGAAAAAAATAAATTGAAGAAAAAAAATACAAGAAAAACTCGTAATTTGAAAGTGTAACACGGGATGTAACACAGAAAGTGTAATAGGAAATTTCCATCCGGTATCTACTATCTAGAACACGAATAGACAATTATGATTAACCTTACCTTATATGACAAATAAATGTAAATTAATCTTTACTAATTAAAATTTGATGTTTTTAATTAATTTAATTCAAAATTCACAAATTAAGTATGGAATTGTTCGAAGATTCAATTTTATGTGATCAAATTTCTTTCATATATATGAATTCGTATATTCCTAAATAGATGTTAGAAAGCTCATAAATTCCATTAATATAGACATTTAGTTTTATTTATTTATATATATAAAAAAGAATAAAATATTGAATGGGTTATCTTACAAAACATATTATGGATTTTTTATATTCTCTTCTATGAACTCTTTTGGCCCGTTTGGTTGGCATAGAATCTGACTTGAGAAAGTAATCTAATTCCTTATTTTAACAAAATTGTGTTTGATTTATTTTTTATGTAATATGGAAAGGAATAAGATTCTTCAAAATAAGGAAAATTGTGCAACTTTCCTGGAATGTGAATACCTACTCCTAGGTTGGAAATGAACCAAACTACTCGCGAGATATTCGGGTATCGGCTCGAAAAAAGCTCGCTCGAAACTGACTCGTTTATTAAACGAGCCGAACTCGAGCTTGTTAAACGAGCTCGCCATTTTCTCCTTGGCTCGTCAAGCTCACGAGCTAATTCGGCTCGTTAGGTTCTTGAGCTTTTTAACGAACCGTCTCACAAACTGTCTCGCGAGTAGTTAAACGAGCCGAACTCTGTATCACGAGTCTGGCTCGCGAGCCATTCGATTTAGAACTCAGGACACATACTATTTTTGTAATTTTTAAAATATTATTTATTTATATTATAACTTTTGTCAAATTAATACTTCGCATTTAAAATAAAACGAAATTAATAGTATTAACTATTGAACTAATATTATTAAAATTAAGAAATCAATGATCAAGAGTAACAATTATATGCACAAATAGACAAACTAATGAACTACACACACACACACATATTATATATTTATATATAATATAGTTATTTTATTTATAATTTTACATAGTATAATAATAATAATGATGATGATAATAATATGAAATGTGAAATGATATTATATTAATATTATTAAAATTAAGAAATTGAACTCTTAATAATAAATACTAAGTAATAAGAGAAATTATAAATAATATTAAATTAATATTATCGAAAGTAAAATAATAATAATAATAATAATAATAATAATAATAATAATAATAATAATAATAATAATAATAATAGAAAAGGAAAATTAACAAAAATTATAACTAATCAAATGTTCAAAAGTAATAATATTATAAGAATATAAGTTATAAATTATAAATTTATAATTTGCGTAAAGTAATAAAGGAAAAATGAAATTAAAAAATTAAAATTAATATTGACAACTTGACAAATAATACTCATAATTAAATATTAATGCATGAAATAAATGAATGATATTAAATTAATATTATCAAAAGTAAAAAAGTAATAAAGAAAAAAAATGAAATCATCACAAATTAAAACTAATCAAATGTTCAATAGTAACAATATTCTTAGCACCAATGTTATATAGTTAATCTTAAACACTTAATTATGTAAACTAAAGTCTATTATAGTATATAGTTTATATTAGTTAAAATGTACATAACAATAAGTCTATTATAGTATATAGTTGATATTAATTAAAATGTACACAGCAATAAAAGGAAAAAAGAAAATTAATAAAAATTAAGACTAATATTGACAAAATAATCATTCTCAATTCATTAAATAAGAAATATTAAATGAAATAAATGATATTGAAAACATAATAATTTCTCAAAAATTTGTTATCAAAATTAAGAAATCAAATATTCAAGATTAAAAATATTCTTATTTCTTAGTAGTTAGCACAAATGTTATATAGTTAATCTCATATTCTTATTTATATATACAATTTGTATTATAGTATATAGTTTATATAACTATAGTTTATATTAATTAATAAAAAAATTAAAAAATTAAGACTAACATTAAATATTATTAAACAAATTAAGAATTAGTTGTCTCTTAAATAATATAGAATGATTAATCTATAAGTTATCTTAATATATTGGATTATGATATGACTTATAATATAATTGTGCACGTAAACGAGCTCGAGCTCGAGCCTTGAATTATAAATAATCGAGTTGAGCTCGAGTTCGGATTCAAATTTAAATAATCGAGTCGAGCTCGAGTTTGGGCTCGAATTTTAAATAATCGAGTCGAGCCCGAGCTCGATTTTTTCCTATCGAGCCCGAGTTCAAAGCTCAAGTCGAACTCGAGCTTACAAATACCTAAACGAGCCGAGCTCGAGCCCGGTGGTACTCGGCTCGACTTGCCTCGTATACAACCCTGCCTACCAAGCAAGTATTCTTATTCCTTGTTTCTAGAAATGTGGTATTAAATGATTTCATTTTTTTCGATTTCATCATTTATTACTATTTAATTTTATTGTAAATTCTTATTAAGTTTAGATTCGTATTTTTTTAACTCAAAAATAAAAAATGGACTTTTTTTTAAATTGAAAAAAATAATAATATTATTATTATTATTATTATTATTATTATTATTTTATTAATACTAAGTTTCGATCATAACATTTCAATAAAAAAAATGAGTAAAATAGAAAAAATAGAAAATTTTATAAATGAAAAAAGAAATTCAAAAAATATGATACTTTTTTATTGATAAAATTCCGACCAAAATTCAACTATTCTATTAATTATTATTTTTTTCATTTCTATAAAAATTCAAATAATATCATTTTTTAGATAACGTTACATATTAAACGATGGTATGAACGATGACCATACCACTGTCAATATAGATAATTTTGACTTCCAATTCAATAAAAAAATATTTATAGATAATTTTGATTTCCAATTTAATAAAAAATATTTGGATCAACAATACAATATTTGCTTTAATTGATTATTTTTTTAGTCATGTCATTTTAATTATTTAAATTAAAATAATATGTTGCAATCAATATATATAGTACTGTTGCAAATTGAAGAATTATACATTATATTGTTCGTAATTTAAAGTTATGAACTCTTGGTAGTATGAAATAATATATATATATATATATATATATATATATATTAGATATTTAACTCTTTACTCTTATTTAAATTTAATCCAATAATAAAATGAGATCCCGACAATTTCCATGTTATGTTCCAAACACAGAAAAAAGATTATGTTAGTAATTATTTTCCTCAGAATCACATTCTCAAGAATCATATTCCCAACAAACTTTACTTTCCCACCAACCAAACGAGCTCAAATGTATTCATCTAAAAAATCAAAATTTCTATCTCATTTGGTGTCTCATTTGAATTTTTATTAGATTTTCATTCATTTTTTTCTTCAATATTAATTTATTTTGATTTAACTTAATTTTATAATTATTATTTAGGGTTTATATTTATTTTTTAATAATTAATTTATATTTAATTAATATAATTAATAGGGTATTATTCCGAAACTAGGGTATATAATTTTTTAAAATTTTAATTTTTAGCAATAAATGTTAATTATAATTGGTTATACTATACTGAATTTTAATTTTGTAATAATTTTTTAAAATATTAAATTTGATAGTGGGATACAATAGTGGGATAGTGAACGTGGATTAAAGGATTTTGTATGTTGATGGTAACCCGCTATCGCTATCGAGGTGCGCACTGAGTAAATCTCACCCTTGTGTAAAAGTCCAGTAGCGGAGCCACATTGGAACAAGGGGATACACTTGTACTCCCAATTTTTTAAATTTTTTTTAGTATACATACATAATATATATAATTATCTATTTTGTTATTGGAGACTATTAACTAAGATCATAAAGATGAAAAAATAAAGTAGTGGTTGAGTACTTTAATTGAGACGTGGTGAATAATATTATCACAAAAAAGGTGGCAAATCACCCCTTAATAACATTAATAATGAAACCATTAATTTGTGACTTTCTATCCTCCTCCTCTTTAAATTATATATATATATAAGAACACGACATGTGCAATTAATCAAGTTTTTAAATACAACTCATAACAATTTTAAAAATACATCAAGATTTTAAATTAAAAACTGCACAAACAACACTCTCGAGTGATTGATGTTATTTTTTTCTTTTATTCTTGATTTTTTGTATGTTTATTATTAATTTCTTAATTTCTTATTTATGTTTAGTGTTGCTTATATATTTATTTATTTATTTATTTATTGCTTAATAAAAAATTCAATTAAACTAGGAATTTGCGTTTAAATTAAAAATTGAATTTATGTATATATGGTTTGAATTTTATAAGTATGAAAGGGATTTGATTTTGAATTGAATTTTGGACTTAGATATTTAAAATTAAGAATAATAATTTAAATTAAAGATTTTTTGTATATCGTACCCCCAATTTTAAAATTCTGGATCCGCCACTGTAACAGCCTGCAAACCACACTTGGCAGACCATGTGTGATAGGCTCACACCTAGTGATGTTGGTGGTGGGAATCGAATTTGAGACATTTGGCCTCAAGATAACACCACTCCACCATTAGGTCATCCTCAAGGAACGGATTAGAGGATTTTATCCCTACGAATACTCCACTCATCCCATTTTGATAGACCTATTTGTTTTTTTGGATGTCTCCATATATAAACATGTTTCTATATATATATATATATATATATTTAACTAATTTGTTAATATATACCTCTATTTAATATGTTTACTTTAAGCATTAATTCACTGTCAAAGAAAAAATAGAAACATATTAGAAAGTTTCTTAATTAATTGTCTTTCCGAATCTCTTTCTTAATCCCAATGAAAAATCTGAATCATCTTATCAAAATGGGATGAAGGAAGTGTAACATTAGAAATCTCTCTAAATCTAGTTTAACATAAAACTTTTTTTTATGGAAATTAAAATATTAAAGATAATTCAAAAAAATGGAGAATGTTGAAATAATTAAATTTGGTCATTTACTACACAATTAATTTTATTTTTGAATTTTTCACTTCTCAAAAAGTTATAAGAGTATTTAGAAATTGGAATACAAGATAAACACCCACGATTGAGTTGAAATTTCCTGTCATACTTTTCCGTCTTTCACTATTGAATTTATGATTTTAATAATATTTATTATAAAATAAAATTTAATTATAACAAAGAATCATAGTCAACATTTATCAAAAAAAAAATTGAATTAAAAAAATTATAAAACATAATTTTGAAAAAAATCAACCATAATAATAAATTATTACTTGAAATTGAAAATTAAATATTAAAAAATAATTATAAATCTTAATTAGGTGGGGTGAAACCTAAAAACAATCATAACATTAAACTAAATGACAAAAAAATAAAATTGAAGAAAAAAATACAAAAAAACTTGTAATTTGAAAGTGTAACACCAAGAGTGTAATAGGAAATTCCATTTGCGGCTATACTTGCTAATATAGTTAATTGTATTCAGGCTTTCCTAATCAAGTATGAATTTACAGCAAAGTGGATTCATGAATTAGATTAGTATTTTTTTTAAGCTTATTGTCAGTGCATGAATTGTTTGTAAGAATATTTAACTATAAATCTAGGCAACTCAAGCTAAGGAAAATATTTTCATGAAAAAAAGGCAATCAGTTCATCTAAGATGATGATTCAAGGAAATAAGTCGAATACCTTTAGGATCGAGATCTCACTGATGTCGTCTACGTGTGTGCCACCGCAGGGGCATCCTAAGGTTTCACCTAGCTGCACGATCCGGGGCGTGCTGTCCTGAAAAGTTTGAGAATATAGTTTCAGAAACATTTGCAAGATTTGGACAGTCATGACATCTATATATGAAAGAACATATAGTTGAAGTGTTGAACAAACGATCTTTGAACGAGCTTCAGATGGGATTCACTTAATCCCGTCTATCTATGCTCAAGTTACACACAAGATAGAGTGATAGACAAACCAAGCATGGAAATTTTAAGCATACTAAATACTAATGCTCTCTTCTGACCTTGGGGATGTAATCCGGGAGGGATCCACCGCACAGTTCAGAAGCTTTGTCGTAGGGCAGAATGGAGACGGAAACCTGGATGAAGCTCGAACAATTAGGGTATGGACAAGACATCAATTTAGCCGAGTTCAGTTCAACTAAAAAGAGGAAAAAAAAACTAAGAAGTTGATCAAGATGCATACTTTCCCTCCTTTTGTGATCAAATTGCTAGCTTCTACTTCCAGCTCCTTCTGCTTGCTTTGCAGTTCATTCTGTGGAACTGCACCTTTGTATTCTACGAACGGGCTGCAAGAAAAACAATAACCAAGTAAGTTTACAACATCTCGATACAGATGAAACCATAAAACCCAAGAAAATGAACTGGTTGGACTCTTTTTAGGATACCAACAGTTTTCTTAGCTGAAATTATGCATATAAATTTTAAGAAAACCAGATAGATGGATGAACGATACTAAACTGATCACAATCGGAGTAAGAGACTTGGTGTTATCAAAGTAAACTTGAAACCAGGAAAGATGCAAGAGCAGGAATTGAAGAACAATCAGGTGTTAATCCATTAGATTCTCATATTAAAAGAAGATATATATATATATATATATATATATATATATCTGAAAAATGAAGTTGATGCAGGAGCAGCTGAGAAGCAGATTATAATGTCTTAAACACGGCTAGGGCAGACCCAACGAACATGTGTTTAAAGTAGTACAAATGCATACCCATCCGAGAAGTGGTATCCTTTTGAAGGCTCCAAGTGATCCCATCCAACGTTTCTCACACAGAGGTCAAGCAAATGCCCAGCTGAGTGTAGCCTGCAAGAAAACAGCATTGCTCGAACTCAGTACATTATAGTAGCATTGATATGTAGATAACTGAAGAAAAGCTGGCATACATTAGTACATTAGTAGAAGCTAAACCCTTCAACAACTCAAACAACTAGTAGTAACAAGTAAGAGATAATCACAAAATGTTAAACAACATTGCTCCTACTCTGTATTGTATAATAGGATTTATATGTAGATAATCAAAGAAAAGCTAGCATAACTAACTGGTAGAAGCTAAAAACTTCAACAACTCAAACAAGTAATAAGAGATAATCACAAAATGTGAAATAACATTGCTCCCACTCTGTATAGTATAGTAGGATCCATACATGGCTAATTGAAGAAAAGTTTGCTTACACTTGTAGAAGCTAGAAGCCACAATCTCAACAGTATGAGAAAATCACAAAATGTGAAATAACATTGCTCCAACTCTGTGTATCGAAATATGGCTAATCGAAGAAAAGCTTGCGCACACTAGCAGAAGCTAGAAACAAACAAAAGGCTAAAAATCTCAACAACTCAAACAACTAGGTCAAAGAGAAAATCACTAAATGTGAACTTCAGAAGGGCTAAATTACTTGTAATTAAGAGAGATCAATCACTTGATATTCTTACAACAAATTTCATTTACTTAACTGAAACTCGAAATCTCAATCATGTCCAACTGCAGGCGACAACAGCACATTGTTAATATCAATAACATTCACATCAACTAGTACAGCCAAGTAGCCCCTATAGGGCTCGAGTCCTTCTAGGTTGAGATATCATGTGTGCACCCACGAGATAAAACTATACATCCAACTTTAAAAAAAAGGCATCAAGACTGGATTTTTCAAGAACTCATACCTCGAATTAAGTCTACGCCTATCTTCATCCACACTCAAGAAAACTTGAGCGCCTTTCTCAATTTCTTCATCTTTGGAGTTCAAGAAACGGCCATAGTGATGCACCTGATCTCAATGAAACAGATAAATAGATAAAAAGACACAATAACAAAAATGATCCAAAATAGTGTACAGTATAAATTGGAAGAGAGAAACTGACAATATTGCCCTTGGATCGAACATCCTCAACAATGAAGTTGAATTGTTCGCAGGAGATGGAACCCTTGTCTGAAGGTTGACCGCCTCCTTGTGGATGAAAAATGGTGGAATCCAGTACCAAAGTCTGCCGGCCATCATCATTCTTTTCAAGAAACCATCAAGAAACTTGTATCAGATATAGCAGAAACTCTTGATTACGCAGAGAGAGAGAGAGAGAGAGAGAGAGAGAGCTGACCAGGAAGGATGAGAGGAGGGTGGAAGTGGATTGGAGTTTGAACATGTCAGTATAGTATTCCAGTTTTGTGGGGCTTAGATTTTCATCCATCACTGCGTATTTCCGCAGAGTTTTGTGACTCGGGAGTGTTTTTTTGTCAGCTGCTCGGAAATGTAAACATATGGCTGGATTGGATTAAATTTTAGGACAATAGCAATTTTTTTTTATGAAATTTCAAGTTGAAAACGTAAACATATGACTGAATTGAATTAAATTACAAATTTTAGTCTTTCCTCAACAATATAAATTAATTAAATAATAATTAATTATAAAATTATTTAAATATCCTTATTACATAAAAAAATAAAAAAAAAAAGAAAGAAAAATAACCCATCTTCTGTGCGTCTCTTCTCCGGCGAATATATCCGCCGTGGACGACCACTGATCCAGCCCGATGAAGATGACTCGCAATTCGACTTCTCGTCAAGACTCATCGGAGAAGGTGATAGGTAAAAAAAAGAAGTCCACAACCAAGACCTGTCACCTTCTTCTTCGGCTACTCCGGCGATCTCCCGCCCACCGTTGATGCACCCGACACAATCAAGACGACTTGGGACTCACTGTTGTGGCTTCTTCTTGGGAAGGTTGCAGGTCATGTAGTAATTATTTATTTTGTATGGGGAGACCGTTGTTGGAGAAATAGAGAGTGAATTGGATGTGAGAATTGGGGTTGTGGCGGCTAAAATTTTCACTGAGAAGTTGTGAGTACGTCGGACTGGGTACAGTTGTTGTCCGTGGCGGAAACATTAGCCGGAGAAGAAGACAGCTACACCGGAGAAGAAACGCAGAGAAGAGAACGGCGATGAACTCTGTGTTTTCTTTTCTTTTTCCTTTTATTTTTTAATTTATTTATTTATAATTTTTATTTTTATGTAATAAGGATATTTGAGTAATTTTATAATTATTTATTCTTTAATTAGTTTATTTTGTTGTGCAAATAGTATCTCCCTTAAATTTTAGGATCAATAGCACAATTATTATTATTATTATTATTATTATTATTATTATTATTATTATTATTATTATTATTATTATTATTTCAAGTTGTGAATACATTATCACCTCTTATATAATTTTACCTCCAAATTGGATGAAAATAAGCAAAATTTACATCGATTGATATAGATTTCGTTTTTTTTTCATTGGTTGCTGATACATTATAATATATTTGGCCTGATCTATAAAATCTAGCGGTTAGTAAATTTATATTATATATATATATATATATATTATTTTTAAGAGATTATATGTTGATTAAATATATTTGTAAGATAAATTAGCGTAGCAATACCTGAGTAGTCAATAGATTTTTAATTGTCACGATTAACACAAGTGTGGATTTAGATTTTGAGTATGGATACATATATTTTTATTTTTTATTTTCAGGATTAGTACAAGTAGTGTTTCTAGCCCCAAATTAATTAAATAATAAATATTATTTTAAAGAATTATTTACCCTTGCAATCCAAAACTTAAAAACTCTAACCTAAATAAAAAAAAAATCCAATCTACCCACCATCGATCATACGATAAAAATAAAGGAATTTTTGTTATTTGTTGATTGTAATTGCAATTTTCTTCGTTTTTTGACGATCCTCCTTATAGAGTGCAATAATCTTTAAGGTGTTGCCATAAATTGATTTCACCTCAGTCTTGATTGGCTTACAAAGAAAGAGCAGTGAAGATGATGAAGAAAAGAAGCAAATAGTGGATTTTGGGGATCAATCTCCGTCTCACCTACTTAGATACAAAAGAGGTTACATCCATTTGAATACTCAGATTTTTGCAGTGAACCCCTCAAATTATTAACAAATGCTTATGCGTGCATTGAAAATGAGAGAGATCCGAGAGGAGGGGTGAGGGGGCTAATTCGACAATTATTTATGTGTTTGGGCAATTGATGGTCGATGATTTATTGTGGTGCAAATATTATAATAGTATTATTATTGCTATATATGGATCTGAAAGTGCGCTTCTTCAAAGAGTTGCTGGGAAAATCTTGATATCTTTTATATTAGCCTCTTTATGAAGAGTGAAGAGAATGGGAACGATCTTGCAGGAAGAGAAAATGGTGAGAGAATTGGCTATAGAATGAATGAATGAAGTTTAATTTGTTTTAATTTTGATTGAGAAAGAAAACAAGTTTTTTCTTTAAATTTAAATTTTACAAGTGGGTGGATTGGGGGGCTATACATTGGGGTTTTTTTTTATGGAATGATTATATGTGAGAACAGGGGTACATTTTTTTTTACTATATACATATACATATATATATATATATCATATTTTCATTTCTTAAAAATAAAAGAAATGTTATTGGAGAAGTAGAAAGAGTTCAAAAAGAAGAAAGTAGTTGATGAAGTTGGCATATCGAGATAAATGTTAATACTTACAAAATAAGTGACCGATCCCGCAAAAAAAAAAAAAGATAACCAACCAAACACTAATCTCTCTTACACATAAATATAAGAACATACATGGTGCTCAAATTTTCAAGTCTACAAAATACGAATCACACAATAATAAAAAAAATCAATCTAAAAAATACTACAAGATTTTACTTAGTGAATTGAGGATTGGGTGTACAAATAAATCTTTATTGTGTGTAATTAATTTGATTTAATATTTATGTTTTGTGTTGTTTACATATTTTTATTCTCTGTAATTGTAATTAGAAATCAGATTTTGAACTAGGGTTTGGAAATTATAGATTGTAATTTAAATTTAGAATATATTTTGAATTGGGGTTTAGAATTAGGGATTTGATTAATAAGTGACACTTTTGTAGCCTATAATTAGGGAGATGATCTTAGACCTTAGAAAAATATAATGAAATAAGGTTGGTAATATCATATAATTTATTTTGCATAAATATCAAGACTATGGTTGGTCCTGTGTACACCAGTTGTATATAAACCTTATATCAGACCGAAAAAAGTATCATTTTTAATAATGAAAAGTATCACATGTTCATTTTACTAAAAATTGTTGCTAAAAAATGATAGTGACATTTTTGTAATTATTATTACATTTTTAGAATTAAAAAGAGTATCACTTCTAATATGAAAAGTATATGTTTGATATCTCATCAATACCACAGGTCAGGTGTGTGAGTAAAAAAAAGAAAAAATATATTTTGATATAAGGATTGTATTTAACCGTTGTACAAAAGAATTTGTCTAAGCTTAAGTTGTATAACATGTTCAGCCGTTTATTTATTTTGTAGCATCAAGACTCAATTGAAATTGTAATTTATTTGAATGTTATGTATTTTATCTGTTAATTTCATATTTTATTGTAGGATTTTAAATAGTGAAGAATGTTTATTTATTCATTTTTGTAATTATATATCATACTCTCAATTTTAAAATTGTGAATATGGCACTAATGATTGGGAGTGTATCAATGAATTATTGAAGAAATAAAAGCTTCTTTCGTATGAAAATTGTAGTAATGAATCTATGTAATTATGTTGATGAATCTTTAATTGAGAGAGAGAGAGAGACCAACATGAAGTTAGAGAGCATCCACACTGACATGCTAAATTTTTGGTATATTACCAAAAGTTTTGTACCTATTTTTTTGGATACATATTTTCTTTCAAAACCCCATATATCACTCATGACACATACATAATTTTTGGGATCCCACTATTATATCATCCATTTAATATATATTTGTATATATATATATATATATATATTACTTTTATGTATAATTAATTAATATTTAAATATTAATTTTAGGTATAAATATTTCAAAGTTATCATTAAAAAATTTATTTAAATTTTTTAAATGAAAATGAATCACCATTTTTACCAAATCATAAAAAAAAGGCAATTTTATTGATACTAGAATGATGAGTACACTATTAGGAAATAAAACACAAAAAATACATAAAATGAAACATTGAAATACATAAAAGCTTCTTAAAACAAACTAGTTATTAATATTGGATAGTTGAAATTTTTTTTAGATTGGAAGAATTAAAGAAATTCGTCCAAGGGTTTGTATATACACTGAAATTTGGAATATTTTAGAGAGCAATTTGCAAATGATAACTAGATAAATATTCGTAAGATGTGTATAAATCATCTCTCTTTTTATTAGTTTAAATTGATAGTCGCACCCATTGAAAAATCCAAGTGAATATTCAATGAAAACCCAATACACTCTAGCAACATAATTTAGATCATAATCCTCGGTTGACATAGACGATAAAATGTTTAAGGTAGTTCCATATGAGGTAATAAAATTCACAACCCCTAGGCTCACATGAGGTAACCAAATTACATATCCACACACCAAATTGTCGAAGAAACTCTGAAATACAACAAATTAAACCTATTTCATCTCAAGAAATACGAGGAATGATCAATCCCACCACAAGCCCCTAACTTGTTGGAATGTAACATGGGAATTTACCTATTGAGATCAGGAAAATAACAACATTCCATTAATTATCTTCAGCCGACTTCGAATCTTCCCCCGACTTTGATGGAGTACCTACTTGACCCATCTCGCCTCTTAGGTCGTTGATGCTCTGCTCTAACTCGTCTATCCGGTTCCCCATCTCATCAAGTAGAACACAGTTAAGGAATTGAAAGTCATACTACATATCATTATATATGAACGCTAAAACAGCCATTTCATGTCGACCGCTACAATTTTTCTAGCTTCAGCGTCAAAGCAATACTAAGTTCATTGAGTAATAACTAATATGTTGAGCAATGCACATTCCTTAATTATTTTAAGGAAATAATCTTTATGATACTGTCATATAGGGTAAGCAATGAATAGTGGTTGAAGGATATTTTTAGAAATGATGGATTCCGACATTGTCTGGAATCTAGTTTGCTGCAAAGAGATGGATGCATTAGTACTTAGTAGAGATGCCAAGTGCAAAAATATACCAAATCATGAGCAAGATCTATATTAGTTACCATTTGCTGGAGAAGATTTTGCACCTATATAAGAAAATCCACGTTAGTAATCCATTTCACCCTAGGCCTCCTACCAAAAGAAAGGACTTCCAAAGAATACGATAAAACATAGACTGCAGCTTGCAAGTATACAGATTTTAATCGGAAACACCAACTGTACCCCTATTCCTTGAGACAAAAAGAGAAATATAGAGCAGGGAGACGATAATATACACAAATTGATGAACTAACTTACAAAGGCAGTCATATCACCCGTACTTTGTTTAGAATTGTCAGCATCATGCCCATCCTGCAAGCAAAGGCAATTATCTATTACATAAATGTAACTGAGGAAGCTAGCCTCTGCATACTCCAACAGATCAATATAACATTGCAACGAAGCAAGAACACAAAATCAGCAATCAGAATCACCCTCGTTGCCTTTATAAACTTCCCAGAATTAATACATATCAAAGCAACAAATTCAACATGCTACCATACTATCCACTGAAAAGCAAACCACATAATCACTAGCACAACCTTGGAATACCATATATCAAGTTATTCAATGAGCTCACCGAAGTGAAATCATATATATCAATATTTCTTGACAACATCATAATCTCGTAATTCACTGAAGCAACGAATTACAAGCTAGCAAACACATAAACGTTTTAAATTTCCTAATACATTGCGATAATATAAAATTCTACTCAATCACAACTCGATTACAAAACAGTAAAGCAGCATTACTTTGAACTGGCATAGCACCTATTCTTGCGAAAATCTACCATAGCACAAACTGATCTAATAATAAATTAAACCTAACCTTATTCTCCAATATTCACCCCCTCCAAATTAATAACAATTTTACACTTTTACGTAAAGCAACCACATTGATCTCTCTACATTCACTCATTTAAACAATAAATTTAAGTTCCTCTAATTCATATTGTTTTAGCTAACAAATTATTATAAAAAAAGGAGAGAGAGAGAGGGGGGGGGGGGGGGGGGAGAAAACCCCAAATTTTGAATTATTCGAGCAGAAAAAAGCTAGAAATCAAAATGAAATGCTTAATTGACGAATATTTAGAGGAAATCTCTAAATTTCGACGGAATCTGTACAAAATCAGATCGAACGACTTCAACAAACTCACGATTCAAATAAAACTGAGAAACAAAATAATCGGAAAACGGTAGATTACCATGTTTTTGGAGTGATTTACGAGTTGGTTTGAGCTTGCGAGAGAAATCGGAGTGGAATCTTTTGTGAGATTGTGAAAAATTGTGAATTTAAATTTTGAAATAAAAGAGAACTAAATTTGCTGATATCTAATTGGGCCGGTCTCTCGTCCGTACTCAATGGGATTGACTACAAAGCCCATTAAATTTGTGTTGGTATTTATATGTTTTGGACTAAAATAAAACAATTGGGGTGAACCCGATTCATATCTTGCCTACCAAACAACAACATATTTTTTTATATGTTTTTTTCCCTAAAAAAACAATGTATTTTTTAGTCTATATATTCGGTTGGATGGAAAATGCATCGTCTGCGTTAACATGTGACTCATACATTAGTGAATTTTACACTTGAGTAATCTATCTAACCATATATATATTAAAGCAAAACCACTGAGGTGAACCCGAATCGTATCTTGCTTACCAAATAACAACGTATTTTTTTTATATGTTTTTTTCCCTTAAAAAAACAATGTATTTTTTTAGTCTATATATTCCGTTGGATGGAAAATGCATCGTTTGTGTTAACATGTGACTAATACATTAGTGAATTTTACACTCGAGTAATCTATCTAACCAGATATATATTAAAGCAAAACCACTGAGGCAATATTATCATAAAAAATCAGTCAAAATTTAATTATAAGAATAATTATTTTCCATAAAATTACAAAAAATCAGATCTGTGGTGCAATTGGTTGAATCGACATTTGTTAAACACCTGCAACGCTTAGTGGTCATGGGTTTAAATTCTTTCCCAACACAAGAAAATCATTTTTTTTATTTGTTATTTGTTCTCTTGGGGATGGCCTAGTGGTGGAGTGATATTATTTTTAGGCCAAAAGTCTCAAGTTCGACCCACTACCAACACCATTAGGTGTGAGCCTGTCACACATGACCTGTCAAGTGTGATTTACCTTCCTGTATAGGTTTGCAGACTATTACACAAGGGCGAGATTATACGGAGATGGAATTTACCCAGTACCAATATGCACCACGGTAACGGCTGCGGGTTACCCTTAACATCCAAAAAAGAAAAGTAAAGAAAGAACATCATTTTTCAATTTTTTTTGTCATAGCAACTTTCAAGTTTGAAATTAACCTGCCTTCCCATTTTCATTTTGTTTGTTTAAGTTTTTCAAAATTTGTCTTCTATTCGATTGCGGCTATGAGTTACTGAGAAACTCTTAATTTTTCGAAACCTGCTACCCAATATTTTTTTAATACATTTTTTAAAATTGATATTTTATTCGTCAATTGCAGTTATTGGTAAACGAAAAAGTGAAAAGCTTTTCAAATTTTTGTAAGCTTAATTTTTTTGGACTTATTAATTATGGGCTGAAAATGAAAAGTTTTTTCCCATTGCATAAAATGACTATCTGCTGCTGCTTTTCACATATCCAACATCAATCCGTCGCTCTCCTTTCTATATTTCAGTTTTATTCTTTTTTTATCCTTTTTTTATTTTTTGAATTCGATTTTGTTTAGGAATTTGCATGAGATTGTGATAACTGGGACTTTTCCGTCAATGAAGTGCTTGTGCGGTGGTGGAGTGAGTGGAGAGATAATCTTCTATCTCTGAACACTATCCTCCATCACTACCACAATCTACAAAGTAATCTCAAAAGTCATTCAATTCAATTCAAGCCCCTCGGACTGTATTGCTTTATATGATTTTGATTTTGAATTTTATGCTTAATTTTGGTATGAAATATTTTTCATCATTTTCCACTTTGATTGCTTATTCTTGACATGTTCATTGAGGATTATGTAATGTTGACCAGAATATAATTAAATGTTTGTGCTGTATCACATCTATTAAAATGAAGAAAAAAATTTATATGAGACCGTCTAACATATCTCTTACATTAGACGGGTCAAATAATGTCCAAACCCACTCGAAAACCCGTCCACCCGCCCATTTTGAGACAGGCCCAGGCGCAGGCCCAAGCCCATATGGCGTGTGTGCTTTGATGTGGTGGTTTAAAAAAAAAAATCTCGTTGGCCTATCCACAATCAGGCCCAGATTCTGTGTTTTTTTTTTGTGGCTGTTTGGTTTGTTGCCTACTCCTTCTTTTTCTTCTTTCTTCTTCTTTTTTCTTTCTTTTTTCTCATTTTTGTTGTTTCTTTTTTTTCTTTTTTTTTTAATAATTATTGTATATCAAGCGCAATACACAAGTTCACGCGTTAGCGTTAGACGAGACGTCGAATAAAAAATAATAAATTAATTCAATTTAATTTTAGGTTATATATTTTAAAAATATTAATTATCGAGAGAGTGCACTGCGCGAGATGCCGGATAAAAAAAAAATACATTTTATTTAAAAAATAAATTAATTCAATTTAATTTTAGGGTTCACTAATTCCATTTTAGGGTATACATTTATTTTTAATTTTTTTTTCTGGCGGTTGACTAATTATTGAGCCAAAAAAATAAGTATCATTAATTATAAGGTAAAGTATCATTATCTATGATATGAAGTATCAGTAGCTCTGAGGTTAATTAAACATTAATTATCAAACCAATAACAAGATGTATCAGTAACATTAGTTATGAAATGAAGTATCATTAACTATGAAGTTAAGTATCATTAGATATAAATTTGGCAAAATATCATTAACTATTAAGTGAAGTATCATTAGATATATATCGGGTGAAGTATCATTAACTGTGTGTGAAGTTAGGGATTGAAGAAGCATTAACTCGGAAGTGGAGTATAATATGATATTATTGATGATTAAACATTAATTATCAAATCAAAAATAGATAAATGTCATTAACTATGAGTGGAGGTAGAAGAAAGTATCACTAATTATAAAGAAAAGTATCACTAATTACAGAACAAAGTATCACTAATTAGAAAGAAAAGTATCACTAATTGCATAAGAAAGTATCACTAATTAGAAATAAAAGTATCACTAATTGCAGGTGAAAGTATCACTAATTAGAAAGAAAAGTATCACTAATTGCAGAAAAAATTATCAATAATTAGAAGAAAAGTATTACTAATTACCAAAAAAAAGTATCACTAATTACAAAAGAAAGTATCACTAATTAGAAAGAAAAGTGTCAGTTTAAAACATAATTTGAGAATCGGGTCTATGAATACAATAAAAACTCATTCTTGAGCAATAAAATTTATTTCATTATCATAGAGAAAAAATACTATTGATTACAAAATAAAGTATCGCTAATTACAAAAGAAAGTGACACTAATTACAAATAAAAGTATCACATTTCTTCGTTCCATTCATCATCTCGAAACCTTTCTCCACACATCTCTTGACAACATAATCAAACATAGAGCGACATCTTCTTCCATTCTCATCCCAGATCGAACCGATATAATCTCTAACACTAAAAGCTCATAAATACACACGATCAAAGACCTTAACAATTGCAATCAACTCCAAATGGCAATGCAAATTCAAATCAACACAATTCCATTAAAGAAATTATTCAAATTGAGTCCACTAAATTATATATATATATATACATATATATATATATATACACACACTGCTAGGGGTGGGGAAAAATACCGAAATATCAAAATACCGCACTTATCGTACCGAAAAAATATCGAAAATGTCGAATTTTCGGTATACCACAGTTTTCGGTACGGTATGATACCGTATCGATAATTTTCGGTACGGTATGAAATTTGAAAATTTTCGGTATACCGCGGTATTCGGTATATACCGGTATTCGGTATACCGAATGTTTCGGTATATACCGAAAGTTCAGTATATATCGGTATGTCGGTACATCGGTATACTAATTTCACAACTTATGATTATTGTAGTACACTAATTTCATTTGAGTACACATGACTACAAATATAATAAGTGACAATTATATATCAATAAAAGAAAAAAATTAATCAAATGATTATATTTAAATTATATATGATGATTTATAACATTGCATATATTTACAATTTTATTAATATATCATATAAATCATGTATAATTTAAACTATTACATAATAAAGTGAACAATTGAAATTTGAAAGTTACATATAATAACTAAAAAACAGTACTCTTATTCCTTTTATTATTAAACACTCAATCCTCCTCTCAAATATTAAACACTAAAAGTTAAAAAAAAAGTTATAAGAGAAATAAAAGAAAATTTCTAAATAAGTAGATAAAAAATATTTTAGATTTCATTATATTCTAAAAAAATATAATATTAAGTAAGTAGAAGTATAGAAAATATAAATAACAAAAAAATATAAGTTATGAATGGCAATGATCAATTTAAAAGTATACATAATAAATAGCAACCTTATATTCTTCTCCAATATTAAGCACTACTAAAAAGTTAAAAAATAAATAAAATAATAACAAGAACCTAGAATATATGTAAAGTATGATAATAACACTTTGATGTTAGAAATTGAAGTTGAACATGACTAATAAAATATAATAAACTAACATTATTGCAATTACAATTATGATTTATGAGTAAAGTAAGTTATAAGATAAATAAAAGAAAATTACTAAATAATAAGATAAAAAACGCTTTTAGAGTTCATTAAATTCTAAAAGAAAAAATATAATATTTAGTAAGTTTAACACAAAAAGTTAGAAAATATAAATAATAAAAAATACACGAATTATGATTGAAAATGAACAATTTCAAAGTATACATAATAAATAGCAACTTTATATTATTCTCCAATATTAAGCACTAAAAGTTAAAAAAAATAATAAAATAATAATAAGAAATTAGAATATATGTAAACTATGATAGAACACTTTGATGTTAGATATTGGAGTTGAACATGACTAATAAAATATAATAAACTCACATTATTACAATTACGACTTATGAGTAAAGTAAGTTATAAGATAAATAAAATAAAATTACTAAATAAGAAGATAAAAAAAAGCTTTTAGAGTTCATTAAATTCTAAAAAAAATATATATAATATTTAGTAAGTTTAACACAAAAGGTTAGAAAATATAAATAATAAAAAATACACGAGTTATGATTGAAAATGAACAATTTCAAAGTATACATAATAAATAGCAACCTTATATTATTCTCCAATATTAAGCACTAAAAGTTAAAAAAAATAATAAAATAATAATAAGAAACTAGAATATATGTAAACTATGATAATAACACTTTGATGTTAGATATTGGAGTTGAACATGACTAATAAAAGATAATAAACTAATATCATTACAATTACGACTTATGAGTAAAGTAAGTTATAAGATAAATAAAAGAAAATTACTAAATAAGAAGATAAAAAAACTTATAGAGTTCATTAAATTCTTAAAAAAAATATAATATTTAGTAAGTTTAACACAAAATGTTAGAAAATATAAATAATAAAAAATACACGAGTTATGAATTAAAAATGAGTTAGTAAAGTATGTTATATAAGAATTGAAAGAAAAATACTACATAAGAAGAGAAAAAAAATGTTAGGATTCATTAAATTTTTCTAAAAAATATAATATTTAGGAGGTGTAACATAAAAGCTTAGTAAATATATATAATCTAATTAAATATTTGGATCAAATATTATATATTATGAGTAAAGTAATTAATAAAGGAAATAAAAGAAAAATTAATAAAAAGAAAAGAAGAAATACGATATTTAGATTTATAGTTGCTAATCAATCATTTAGTAGTATTATATTTGAAATTTTGTTGTTAAGACATGGATTATTAAACTTATTTGATGTTTGTATTTTGATTATGGAGACATGATTTTTTTGTTGTTATTTGTAAAATTCAGATCGGTACGGTATGTGAATTTCGGTATTTTCGGTATATCTTAAAATTTCAGTATTTTCGATATACCGTGAAAGTTCGGTATACCTTGAAAGTTCGGTATGTTCGGTATACCGTATAATATTGGTACGGTACGGTATACCGAAAATATCAATACGATATCAATATCTATTACGGCGTATACCGAAACTTCGGTATATCGAAGTTCGGTATACCGAAAGTTTCGGTATGAGAACGGTATGAGATTTTTCGGTATCAAAATTTCGGTACAGTATACGGTACGGCGTGAAATTTTCAGTATACCGTACTGACCCACCCCTACACATTGCATTTTTATAAAAAAATCTATAAATTATGTAGCCAAATATAACGTTTCTACTGTTCTACCATCTTGTTCGATGGCATATTCTCATTATATTACTCTCAAATAAAATAAAAAATAAAATAAAAATCCCATACACCCTCGAGAACTGCAGTTGAAAATTTCACAAAGAGAGAGAGAGAGAGGGGGAGAGAGAGAGAGAGAGAGAGAGAGAAATGAAATTGCAGAACTCAATGGATTACTGTGTGGAGGAGGAGAAGGCATGCATCGGTTGGGTTGAGACGTATTTTAAAGACTGCCTCTGCAACACCTTGAATTCCTAAATAAAAAAAAAGCCGAAACCCCAAATCAAAACACACCTGAGAGAGAGAGAGCAGAATGAGCTATGATCGGATCAAAACAGAGGTTAAAATTTAATCAATCCTCTCGCTTACTTCTTGATCATCGTCGAGATCCATCAATCCTCTCGCTTTCTTGAATCTCGCCCAAGTCGATCCAGACTCGCTCTTCCTGGGTTTTTATCTCAAGCCGGAGAGAAGGGATTTTTCAGCACTGATTTCTCTCCCGGATCTGAAGTCGGATCTTTCAGAGCTCTTCCGATATGGAGTCGTGAATAGAGGAGCTGCAGAAGGGTTTGGAGATCGGCGCTGCACAGAGGGAGAGAGAAAGAGAAGTGCTATTATTTTTACCTTTTTTCTTTATTGTTTTATATTTAAATTTGATCCAAATCGAGTTAGGATCCATCTAACAGAAGCGACCCGTTAGATCGTCCTACAGGAGTGTGCCTCTAAAATGAAAGGTATGACCACCATGATTATACAATTTATATATATACACGCGCGCGCAAATTATAAATTATTCCACGTTGCCTACGTTTCATTTATAATGTTTTTGTTTTAATATTATGGGTTTTTTTTTAATATCAAACATATTAAACACTTTTTCCCACAAAAAACCAGAGTATTCATCAATAAATGGAGATAGTTTATGTGTCAGTTGATCAAGAATGAAGAATATTAATGTTTCATATATGATTTTTATACGATTAATATGTCTATTTTAGTTTTTTTTTTTACTCACACACCCGACATGTGGTATTGAGGAGATTCAAACTCATGACATTTGATCTTCAAACAACCTAACTCCACCACTAAGCCATCCCCACTGGGACATATATATTAATTTAATTGTATAACATATAACATATCTTTAATTTAATATAATATAATAGTTGATTTATATAATATAAAATATTATTTTATATTAATTATTATATGATATTATAACACATATATACATACATACATTTATATATATATATATATCTACACGTATATAAGATATCATATAATATTAATTAATAACATATATCTATATGTTAATATACATTTAATCGGATACCTCATATACAAACAATAAAATAATATGATCTACACGTATATATACTATATAATAATCTACACGTATATATACTATATAATAATATAATAGAATATTTAACTTCGATGTACCTCATAGATGGAATTCTACGTAAATGTTTGTCCAATCGTCGGTTTCTGATTTTTTTAATCGAACGGGCGAACTATTAAACATTATCACATTATAATTTGCATAAATTAACTAAATCAACTAAATTATAAATTTACGAGTTAAAAACTAAAAATTATAGCAAAACACAAGTTTATTTGAATTTTGATATTATTATAAGATGACTTTATAATTTATATCTTACAATTTACAACTTACAACTTACAAGAATATTGAGAATACGAGTTTATTTTATAAATAATATGGCATTATAAAATTACAAATTGTATATCAAACTATGAAATTACAAAATTACAAGTTACAATTTAACATTAAATTACAATTTACAAATTAGAATTAACAATTTGACTGATTTAGGGGGGAAAAAGAAATAATTGAAATTTGGGCTTGCACTTTGTTAGTGCCTTTGTGACACTAATCGGTGAAGTTGGAATCAACGGTGTCATTGCACTATGATTATTTATCAAGAGCTCCACATCGCTCTTATTATAAGTGGTTGATTATCATTCATCTTTATGGCAATTCATAAATCACTTTAGTATTTGGTTTTTCCAAGTACATTTTCATTGATCTGGACAACGTTTCATCACAATATACGTGAACATGATTTGAACTTCCTAAAGACAGCTCAAAGCAAGGAGTTTGGATTGAGCTGAGATGAAAGCTGTTGTGCATCGTGTCACAACAGAGGTTGTTCAACATGTTGTGTACTGTCAGCTAGCTTGAGTGATAGCCTGAAGACAGTATGTAAACATACAAGAGATTCCGTTGTGCTACCTACTGTGAAGATTCAAGATCAACAATGTAGGTTGCAAAGTACATGGATGTCTGCATTGAAGAGAAGACTCAAAGATCAACAATGTTCATTGTAACGTTCTTGAACATTTATATGAACATCATTTTTCCAGATTATTCTTCCAAAGATCGATGGAGCTATTCAAGGTTTACAACCAAGAGAAGATTTAGAGATCTTTCCAGAAGCTGCAAGAAGAGTTCAAGACTGAAGTCAAAGGCAGAGTTCTATACTTGGAAGAATTCCTAACATGGTTCGAGTTTGATCTCGATTCTAAACAAGGAAAGTTTTCTTGTTTATTTCCAAATCAAATTAGGACTTATGTTCCCTTATTTAGGCTATCTCTTCTCATTTATAAATAGCCAGGGGTACAAACATGTTAGATATGCAGAGAACACACCGAAAGCATGAACTGAATATATTATTTTTTTAAGTGCTCTAACTGTTTTGAACCACATAGTTTCAGTTATGTCATAGACTAGAGATTAGTATTCTAGTCATCGTGTATTGAAACACACTTGTTCATACACTATCAAAAGGAGTATCGGGAGAGATTTCCCATGGGAACTAGATAGGTTAGACATCTAGGTTGTGAGAGGATCTCACGATTCAATTCAGTGAAAGAGGATGTATGGATAGAAAGGGTAGTGAGTGACGGGAGGTCAGCTGCGTGTAAAATCCTCAGTAAACATGACACCAGAGTAGTGAATTATTTTCCACGGACCTGACAAGTCCCCTTGACGTAGATTGATTGATCGAATAGGATTACCAAACCTCTATCTGCTTTACTTTCTGCAACCAACATAAACATTCACAATAACGTTCTTTAACTTTATTGTGAACATATCTATAACGTTCAGCAACTTTTCTGTGAACGTTGTGCAGACAGATACTTCTCACATGGGTGTGCAATTTTACACTTCAAATGAAGATGCCTACATATCCCTTACCTTGGAATCAAAGCCCTCGTAGTTCATTTTACCTTTTTTCCTTGGCAAGTATAGAATTCGAAGTCGTTATCCCATTCCTTGCCGGTTTAGCTCTCGTTCCCTCCTCATTCGGCTTCATTCTCCGAGCCAACTTCAATCAACAGACCATCCATCAATTCGTCCTAACGGTTTTCTTGCTCTTTTAGGTCGGCTTTCGATTCGTCCTTCAACATCATTTGTGCTTCAAGGTGATCCGGCGTCAAATTTGATTTCCGTTCATCCAACATATAACCGAATTCACTGAAGGTTTGTTTGACCGTAACTGTTGATGCTGGGACTCCAAAAATTTGACTTTCCATAATTGCAAGCAAATGATACCGCTCTTCATTTCGGGACCACCACTTAAGAACATCAAAATTATTGGGACCTGTATTTTCAATATTTGGCACAATGGGGTCTTGCAAATATATTTCTAATTCATTTTGACTACGCCTCGAACTTCATCTACTTTGGAAAAAAATTTGAAATTCTTGTAAAACACGTAAAACACTTACCATGTGAAGTATTTAATCCTAATGAAAAACTACTACTAAAATTTGAAGAACGACCTGTTTAACGCGGTAGAGTATCGTTATATTTTTGCTCATATTCTTTATAAAGTGATTGTAAAGATTCATAAATATCTAATTTAATTGCTTCAGTGGTTGGCGAAAATAAATTTGAATCTTTGGGACCTAAAAAACTCATATAGTAGATAAAAACTTGTAACACATATCAATCATGTCGTTTGTACCACTAAGTTTAAAAGTAGGATCTAAGATTTTAGCAACCAAAAAATAATTAGGAACATGATCAAAATATTTCAGCCATTTTTGTACCATGGCTTGAATCATCTCCTGCAAATCTGGTTTATGACTACAAGAATTGAATTTCGTAGCAATTAAACAACAGTGATATATAAATTTGCAAATAGTATGGTAATAAACACCGGATAAATATTTTGTTGCATATTGAAAAACTTGTAAAAGTTCCATCAATTCATAACAATAATCCCAATATGAAGATAATAAAATAAAGGAATCAACACTTGTAGCAAACAAAGAAACTAATAATTCTCGATATTTTAGTGTTGCAGTAAGCATTTCATAAGTAGAATTCCACTTATGAGATACATTTAAGTTAAATATTTTTAGGATGTGCACCATTTTCCTACATAATTTTTCCCACTTGCGTCTCACTCTCACCCTACCATGGATATAATCTACAGCATCTCGAATAAGTTGAATTGAATTATTTAATATTTTAAGTCCATCTTGAACACATAAATTTAAAGTATGAGCAATAAATCTAGTACGAACATATTTACCATGCAAGGTTGGATTGCATGCTTGAATTAATTCTCTAATACTAGTCGTATTTGCACTCGTATTATCAAAATCAATGGAAAAAATTTTATCTAGCATTTTAAATTGATTGCAACTTTTTATGATACTTGGCAATATTAGTAGCAATATGTTGACAATTAAATCTCCAAAAAGAAATTAACCGTTTATTTAAATACCTTGAATAATCAATCAAATGCAAAGTTAATGACGATGCATATGTTGATCAGACCAAATATCAGAACAAATAGCAACCCTAAAACGTATTTTGCTAACAATACCTTTTAATTTGGACTTATACCTTATATGTAATTTTTCTAGAGAGTTGAGATGAGTATTGTGTACCTTCATCTTAACTTTCAATGTTAACATTGCTTACCGGTTGGAAGTTAAGTTGCGATTGAGCCTGAGCATGCCCAAGTTCGACTTGATGATGATTGGTTATATGCACTCAGTACGTCCCGTAGTCTCTTCCGGTGCGAAATTTGTATTGCTTAGGACAATAGTTGCAGTACAAATCAAAAACTCCTTCTTCATCCATTCTTGGCACATTTCTGAAATGAACAGTGAAGAGAACGGATTTCAGCATCGAGCATCTCGATTCATAGGGAACCTCCTCCTCCGACTTCTCGATCTCGAAATTGTAAGCATCGACAACACGAGATTCTTGAGATTGTAGTTCTTCAAATTGAATCCATCTGGCTACTTCTTCATCATTTCGACTTGTGATCTTGGATCATTATAAAAAATGACAGCAGCTCCGCCTGCATAATCATAATCTTAATACGGTTGTTGTTACCAAGCCTACATCGTATCAAGACTATCAGAAATATGTACTCCAGAATAAGTATGACGATGATGAGGTGGACCTTCAAAACTATTAGCAACAACTTTGTCTTTACCCTTATCGGCTCGGCTATCTCGGCTAGACATGATGATTAGTGGATGAGAAGAGTAAGATTGAGACTTGGTTGCGAATTGAGACTTGAAACTTGAGAGAGATGCTTCAGAATAGAGACTTAAAGAGAGTAAGAGATTGAGATCACGCGGATCATCGATCGATCCTCCTCCGCACATTTCCAGTCGTTGATCGAGATCACGCGGATCGTGATCTCAACTATAGAAAAAAATAGACAAACCGCCTAACCAGTGATTTGTATTTTTCGGGGGTTGCAAACTGGAACCAGACCTTGATTTTTCCTATTATGATTACGGTTTATAAATCATAACCATCCCGACAGTTACAAACTGCGTATGCGGTTTACTTTGGGCACTTTGATGCGTGGTCGTTTCACGCTCAAAATAATATTTGTAACTCCTATGCTCATATTGAGCGTAGATAGCTTATGAGTACGGATTGATCCCACAGAGAGGTGATTGATTCCACCTTCGGGTCATCAATCACTAAAGGGGGTTGGTTTGTGTTGTCACCTTACTGAAATCTAAATCTACAAAAAGAACTAAGAGGAATATCAAATAACAAAAGTTCCAACATCTGAACTAGAATCTAGTTTAAGTTTAATTCACTCGATCATGGGCACATCGATTTTTCTGCATTACTAAGTCACCCAGTTATGGAAACCAGATTCCTTGCTACGTCTCCTTATTCATCCTTTCAGTATATGTTTAAAATTGATTCCTCATTGATTAAACACCTAACCTATCACCCCCGGTTTCCCAAAGAGATGTAAATGATTAGGCAGCAATATGCCCTAGATGAACCTAAGTTTGTTGTGTTTACTGATTCCTCGTATGCCCACAACAATCTAACAATTTCCTAATTACTATATGAATCAACACACAATCATGATTCACAAATTCAATTAATATTGGTGTGCTCTCTATGTCTAAAGAGTGATCAGTCACATTAGGCATTTCAAACACACACTCACATGGAACAAAATCAAAAATCGGCAGAAACAGTTCATGCAGTAATATGCCCATACGACCTCACGAGTCCATAATTTAACTTAAACCATTATCTATCATTCAAACACCGAAATCGATATGAGACATCTGCATGATGTACTCCCTTATGTTTCTCTTGCCCTTATACTTCAGTGAGATCAAGTTAGCTAAAAGAGCACTTGTCTCGGCCTTATCATTTTTCACAAAATGCTTTTCAATTTTTGCAAGGAACTCACTGCATAGTAATCTTTTCAGATGATGTGCTTCGAAAGGCTTCTGGAATGCCACACTTAATGATCATCATACTAACTCGATTTGAGCGATCCCACTTCTCAAAGTTTCACTTTTCATCTGCAGAACTTGCATCCATCAAAGAAGGGGGTTGCTCAACCCTTAGTGCGTAGTTGAGATCCATGCATCCCAAAATGATCAAAATATTTTCTTTCCAATCATTGAAGTTTGACCCATTAAGCATGTGAATGTTGTTGGTATTAGCAGAAACATAAGTAGCGAACACCATAGCTGAACAAAGAACGAAACCAAAATTAACTTTCATGCTCACATAATCCTTAACATTCAATCATTAAATTCAAATAAGTTGGTAACATATCGAGGCACCTTCACAACATTAATATCAAGTCTTTGGACAATAATATTAACTTGTAGTGGTCACCTCTTGTAGTGATCAAATACTAACAATAAATCCTGTCAAACAATAGCCTTCATAAGGGCCGACATATTGTTCACATGGATACCCTTATAATTATCACGTATTTATTACCACAAGTGTTTGTGTATTTCAGCCAAGAATTAACCTTCCTGAGGGCCGGTTAAATACCTATATGAATATACACTCACACAAACATCTAACATTTTTCATGAATAAATCTACACAGAGAGGTCACTTTGGTGACTTCATGTTTCAATTAGTTGACTTCCAATGTTAGACCAAACAAATAGGAGCGTGAAATATATCAAACAAATTGAATAAATAATGATCGAAAATATGTATTTGCACATACTACACGTATTACTTAATTATGAGGGGTCTAAAATATTTTCAGAAAGTAGGGGGCATTAAACTAAATTCTAAAAATTAATTTAGGAAGAAATCCTAAATTCCTAAAGTTAATCCTAAGTACGCAACGAGCTCTAAGTTCACTAAATACCTCAATTGACCCAAAAAAATAGACGAATCACAAAATCGAGAACACCACTAGAAATCTCACTTCGATCCCATTAATTTCATGTGTTTGTTGTCGCAAATTCATCACTGAAAAGTCCCAAAATCTCAGCTGCAAGATTGTTAATCGACGCACAGGGCAGTATCTGTTCTCACCTAATCTGCATCTGAATAGTCTACCAAATGCTACAAAGCTCAATCCTAATGTGTTCTACACTCAAAGAGTTTCCAACGGTAGGTCGCACGTCGAAATCAAACATTTGGTGTGGCGGGAATCACGTCTGCAAGTTGACTCTGCTGCTGTTGCGCGAACAATGCAATTTCTCAACTTCACCATCGAAATTCGTCAGCTACAGGCTAAATTGTGGGTCATGCCATACATGAAAATATTTGTCTCGTCGAGAAGAGCAAAGCCCAGCCTTCAATGGCCCAAGATTTTGACTTGAATGGCTGGAATCTGACCGGAAACGCGACTGATGTTGCCTGCATCAAATAACAACAAACTTCATTTTGCATGTTCGAAAATCTCTATCTTCGACCTCCAATTCTCATCGATCCACATACCAAAACACTCGTCTCAATGAGATCGATGTTTTCCCTTATCCAGTCAACTGATTCAAGACCACAGTCAACTGAAATTTTGCTTGGAAACTCTCAGCCCCAAAAAACCCCAATATTTTTCAAAATTTTCAGATTTAACATCAAAATAATTCAAGAAATTCAAAAAATAATAAAATAACAGATCCTAATCAACAGATCCCAAAGCATAATCCAAAGATCGAGAATATAAATCGATACTTGAAAAAGTCACCATCACACTTGAAGCACGATGAAGCTTTTAAGATGAGGCTTAATGACGTTGTGTAGACTGATATGATTGAGCCCGATGAATTTGATGAAAAATGGAAAGCTTTCTTGGTGGATTTTGTATTAACATGTGATAGTTGGTTCACTTCTTTGTTCGATATTAGGAAGTATTGGATACTGACGTATTTTAGGGACCATTCAATGGGCGGCTTGTGCAGAACTACTTCTATTTTGGAGAGTATGAATAGTTTTTCAGTAACTATTTGAATCTTGGGTCCAATCTTGTTGAATTTCTAATACATTTTGATAGTGCTGTGGACGCCCAAAGGAATTTGTACGAGCTTCAAAATAGTTATGATTATTCGACATTTCCCCAGGTGAAGACGCCAAAGACATTTGAGAAACATACAGCCACGGTTTACACGACAAACATGATCCTTAAGGTTCAACAAGAAATTGAACAATCATGTTACATTTGTAGTGTTATCAGCATGAAGAAATTTGATGTGGGTATGATATATGGTGTTAATGATGGATTTGACCACACATTCATGGTGTTGATGATGGATCTGACCACACATTCCAGCTTGTCACTAGCAACAATTGATCTAACAATAAAGGGTGAAACCAAAACATTAGTTTTTCGTATCAAATTGTTGCCCCTTGTTGTCATTTTGTCATCATTCTGCAAATTTAAAAAATATATATACTATTGTCGATAGTATGACAATAATCCCAGGTGGTTAAACTAACTGGGCTTAGTGATGGTCTATACGTCGCAATTTAATTAGCTGAATACATATTCAATTTTGATGACTACAAATTAATGCAAATGCATTATAATTATAACACAATAGCAAATAATATGTATCATTACAGCTTACAAAAAGGCAACCACGAATGTTAGTGAGTTTATACATATTGCATCAAGCTGATAGTTTAAATTAATACACAAAAATCATTATATTCCATCAAAGCATATTCCAGAATTAAACATAGTGACCATTACTAACATCGCCCCACCTCACTTCCTCTTTTCCCTTTCCTTTGAATACCCTTCCCCCTGCCCTATTAACATTAATGACAAAAATTTAACTGAATAGTACAAAAAATGAAGATGAATTGAACATTACATGTTGTGGTTTATTATATGAAGTGCAAAGTATGAAAATAAGGTTAATACCTTGTATTTTTTCATGCCCACAGCAGGCATACCCTTCCCCTACAATTCAAATATTTGTGTTAATAAAAAATTGCTATTAAACATTACAAACGTTGCTAAAATATTTACACAAATTTACTTACATATTTGGTCAAATTAGCAACAATTACATAAATGTTTGCTAAACAATTACACATATATGTTGCTGCAATTAGCCAACACGCATACAAAACTTTGCTAAATACCGTCACTAAGTTTGCTAATACTTGCGGAAAATTTAGCTAAAATATTAACAAAAGTTTGCTAATAAGTATGGTAAAATTTCCTAAATAATTAACAGAAATTCGCTATACAAACATAACAACATCATGAATTAACGTAGGTAGGTTGCAACAATTCCAAAATAGTGTTAAAATATTAACATAATTTAGCTAACACTGTTGTTAAAATTTGCTCACATTTACACATAAAATTATCTAAGACCAAATATGATACAACAATAATTAATGTTAAGTTACCCCAGTAACTGATGATGCATTCATTTAATAAAAAGTTCAATATTATATTTTTATAAACTATAACATGTTTTATTCAAAGGTCAATTATCATACCTCTTCAGCTATGTCAGCAACATTTCCAGCATTTTCAACATCTTGTGCGTTCATTCCCATTGCATTCTTCAGTTGGTTTTTAACCAAAAATTAAATAATGATTGGAATAGTTTATGAACAATATAATAAATAGGGGTATTATCAGATTTTAGTCCGACCTTTCAAGTAATTCACAAAAATGTCTTGAACTTTTATAAATAATAATTTAATACCTGACCTTTTGAATATACAACAAATCTAGCCTGAAATTAATTTTTGAGCTTTTAGTTGCCATCGTATATTATTTTTCTGAATTTTTTTATTGACGTGGAAAATACTTGTGCCACGCCAATTGATCAAATACAATTATATTTTACTCCAGACCGTATGTAAAAAGATATACGCCAGGGATTAAAAGACCGAAAATTAATTCCAGGTTAGATTTGTTATAAATTCAAAAGGTCAGGTATTAAATTGTTATTTATAAAAGTTCATGACATTTTTGTGAATTACTTGAAAGGTCGGGCTAAAATCTGATAATACCCCTAATAAATATACATATTATAAATAACAAATTTGAATTGTACCTCATTCTGGCGTCCTATATCAGAGGTGTCTTCCATAATTAAACTTTGCCCATTTTTAAATTTCTAAATTTTGTGAGGAATACAATAATGTTGATAATTTCATTTATTGGATGTTTACCTCAGGATGATGTGGGTTGTCATGAACATCAGTGTTCATATTAGCCTCTTTCTCAGCCAACTTTACATCATCACGTGCCAAGTTCATTATACCATCCCATTCTTGGTTTAGATCGAGACTGAAACTGGGCATGCTACACAGCTCTTTCTGGAGTTGATCTCTCTGCATGGCTACTTCCTCAATCTCCAATATTGCTGCTATATGCTCTGGATTATCCTAAAAATCCATGTGATCCTGTGTGGGTGTTGGTTACGATGATGATTCGCTATGAATGACTGGGTCTTTTCGGCTGACCATCATGCTTGCCTCCACAGTCTTACCGAACGCCACATTATCAAACATTCTAGGCGGGAGCTTCTGAACAGTTGCCATTATAGTTGATAAAGCATCACTTATCACTTTACCTTGCTTCAGAAGGCCTATGGAAACTGTGTGCATGTCTGATAGGTCATCTATCACATTTGCATTCATCGGGTTCACTTGCTCATCATCATTTACATTTCTAGCTCCACTTGCAAGGTTCAACTACTGGTGGCACACCCTCATTGACATTGTCATATCCTTCATTATCCTGATGCATTCATCCAGGTACAACACCCACAACATCCTCGTCTTTGCAAGGCCCGTCACAACACCCTTGTCCAAAGCCTCCTTTGACAATCTCCATGTTTTGTCTCCTTAAAAGCATCATATCTTTCCATTCTAAAATGGTTGGAATACTCTATGCAACCCTCCTATATCCCAAGACAACTCGATCCACATAAACTAATTGTTTTTGCACAAATAAATAACAAATTAATAATTCTTTAAATTTTATTTATTAAAATTACAATTATCAGCATACACAGATATCATGGATATATTTTTAAGCATGGAAAAAATGCTAAACTATATATAATATATTGCTATTAAACATATAAATATGTGCGAATAATCAAACATATATTTGCTCAACATTATACTAATATTTGCTAAGAAACATACAAACATTTGATAAACATACATATACATGTGTTTGTAGATATATTTTAAATATTATTTTCACACTTTTAATAAACATAATAAAGTTTGATAAAGATACACTTACTGTGATGAAAAGAGTATGGCCAGTAAACTACTTGTCCGTATTCTCCTTCCATGATGCTGTGTGCTCTATCAAGCATTTAACAACGTGCGTACACCAAATAAAATCTGATGCTCTATCCACATCCTCAAAGCAATCCAGAATATGTGAAGGAACATAGCTGTTCCCGTAGCTCTTGATTAGACAAAAGGTGAGCAGTACCAGGAAGTGCTTTTTAAACCAAATACTACCCTCACGATCTGCCAAAATGTTAGTGCAAATGACACTTGCACGAATGCGATTAGGTGGTCTATCAAACTGTGACCTCCATTCTTTTATAATATCGGAAGTCTCGATCAGACTAGGCCTCTCGATTTTACGTTGTCCCCGTGGAAAGCCAAACATCAATCTGACATCATCCTCAGACACATGTACTCTCATATCAATACCTAGAATAATCTCGCAAAATTTTATGAATAAAATTCATGTGCGTTCTCAAGATTTAAATTTTTCCACACATCAATACCCAAAATATTTGCTAATTATACAACAAAAATTCGCTAACAATTACATACATATTTGATAAACAATCACACATATATGTTGCTGGAAAACCATCAACTCGCATACAATATTAGATGGCTTCTAACAGTTTGAATTCTTTCAAAAACTCAATACCCACAATATTTGATAATTATTAAACATATATTTGTAAAAAATTAGATACATATTTGCTTAACAATCACATTAATATGTTTCTAGAAATTTTGCTAACAATCATATTAATTAATATGTTGCTAGAAAATTAGCCGCGTTTTTACAGTCTAATTTTTCTACAAAAAACTCGATTCCCAAAATCCATGGAACTCTAGGTTCGTTACTTAACAAGAAAACTCAATACCCACAATATTTGCTAATTATTAAACATATATTTGTGAAAAATCACATACATATTTGATTCACATATCACATTAATATGTTGCTGGAAAATTTGATAACATTCATACAGAAATTTGGTAAATACACACAAATTATTACTTAATTGAGCGATTTTTTAAACAATCACAAATCTAAATTCATAGACGAAAAACTTTAAACATAGAATTAGCTGCGTTCTTTGAGTTTAATTTTTTTTTTGCGAAAAAACAATTCCCAAAATCTATGGAACCATAGGTTCGTTACTCAATAAGAAAACTCAATACCCACAATATTTTCCAATTATTAAATACATATTTGTAAAAAATTACATGCGTATTTCTTTCGCATATCACAATAATATGTTGCTGGAAAATTTGCTAACATTTATACAAAAATTTGCTAAATATACATAAAATATTACTAAATTGAGCGATTTTTTCAACAATCAAAAATCTAAATTCATAGGCGGTAAATTTTAAACATAGATCTATCCGCGTTCTTACAGTTTAATTTTTTTTCCCAAAAACTCAATTCCCAAAATACATGGAACCCTAAGTTCGTTTTTCAACAAGACATCAACTTGAAATCAAATGGAAGCTTGATATATGTCAAAATCATAAACCCATATAGCCAAATATCAACCCACATACCTTTTGCACAGGTTCTTTTATTCCCATCGGCCATTGTAACGTATGTTGAAATCGATTCGAGAAACTCCCGTGAAGACAGAGAGACGACACCGCTGGAGCGATACTCCCGTGAAGATAGAGAGACGACGTCACCGGTGAGATGGATTGCAGCGGGTTGTGTGGGTGGTTTGTCTGCCTTTGTGTTTCTCTCCAAAATATTTGCTCAAATCTTCGGCTTTTTTTGCTTTGTGAAGAGAAATAAATGGAAGGAATTGATTGTAGCGTGTTTTTTGGATGATGCTGAAGAGTTTCCATGTTGATAAACTGCTACAGTGCTACTCCTAAATATTATGGACGTATGATTATGGGGATATATTTTTTACTGTTTAAACCCTATCAAATCTAAATTAAAAATTACCTATAAAAATATTACATTTAGATCCCTAGATATCCATCTAATCTTGACCATTAAAAATTGCTAGATGAGTGGTTATAATTTGTTTTTAATTCCTACACTAGGGGTGGTTCTTATTTTAACCATTGTTGTAAAATTCGGTCTAGGCGGCCGCCTAGGCACTAGACGGCCCCTAGCCGTGCCGAAAAGGGGTTAATCGGATAATTATTCGGTTAAGTAGAAAAACATCAAAAAAATATTAACAAAAGCTTACTTTAGCTCATCTGGCACAACATGTTAACGCTAACCTATAAGTCCCTGGTTCAATTCATGTCCCTTACATCAAAAAATAAACTTACAGCTCAAAGGATCGAACCTTTGACCTTAAGGTGGTTAATTGTGCATCCAACCACTATACCAAACTTCAATTAGTATTTTTTTTTTGTCATTTTTAAGGTAAAAATCTCAATATATAATAATATTTTTTAAAAAATAAAAACACCTAGTTTCCGCCTAGGTTCCCGACTAGGCCCCGCCTAGACCGTCTAGGCGCTAGGCGCCCCTCGACCGCCCGATTAGCGCCGAGCGAATTCTACAACCTTGATTTTAACCCACCCCCCACACACACACACGTCGGTCGTGGGTTAGACTGTGATTTGCCCCGTTTGACGATAAGGTTCCATCAAACTTAACAAGCTATCTTGTGAATTCCAATATATTAAATAAATGGGCAAGTCTCTTGTACATAAGATGTACATCAGACGGTCAACGCGTGTTGATCCGATCAATGCTTTGACCAAAAAATCTGTCAAAATTAGTATCATTCATAATATTGAAAAGTATCATTTGTATCAATAAAAAGTATTGACCAGAAAAAAAATAAAGAAAAAACTATTAAGATCAGTATCAATCGAAACACTAAAAGGTATCATTCAAAATTAAAAAAAGGTATTAGTTGTATCCCTAAAAAGTATCACCCGTTTTCACGATTTTTTTGGTCAACACTTTGACCGAGTCAACACGCGTTGATCCAGTCAACACGTTGACCGTCTGATGAAGCTATGCAAGGCATTGAAGGCCTTGAACCCGAGCTGCAATTCAAAGGTCCAATGACGCGACTTCGAGCGAAGAAATTACAAGGTTATTTCCAAGTGATGATTCGTAAGAAGTTTGAGGAATTAGAACATGCAAAGTGCAGCCATACTTTAGTTAATTTATTAACTAATGAAGATCAAGATCATACCATGGAGAATATAACTTGAAGAGTTGAAGAAGAGAGCAAGAAGAAGTCCATTTGTGCATGGAGCTGTTTTCGCCTTTGATTTAATTTAATTAAAGGGTTGATTTTTATCTAGACTATAGTATTTATTTAATTACTTTAGACTATAGTTTATATCAGTTTTTAATTAATTTTTTTAGTGTAATTTTCGTTCCCTTTAGTATAGGTTTGACTAGAATTGTATTTAAGGCAATTTCCAACCTTGAATAGAATTCTAATTTAGGTATTTCTATAGTATAGTTAGAGATCCTTTTGAGTCAGATTTTTAGGTCTTTTTATTAGTTATTTTCGTGCATAATAGGCCCTATAAATAGGGGAACCATGTTACTTTGATATTTTAGACACTATTGATTAAAATTGCTTTTGCATTCAATTTGTGTCTCAACTGTTTAAAGCTTTTGATTGTTTTTCTCGAAAATTATCATTCTTGAAGCCTAGCAAACTTTGAGTCTTACATCAAGGGAACATTCTAATTTATACGAAGAATTAGGGTGAACTCGCTACGAAGAACAACTTAGAGATTCATTTTCGTCGTACAAGATACGCCGGGGATTAATCGGGTTGCGATTCTCAACACTACCACCTTCGACCTTCATCAAACGACGTCCTACATCCTTCACCAACGTTCGTGTCCCTCCCAAGCCATCAAGACCTGATCGTGTGTCGATCATCAAGGGTTTGGTTCCATTCGGCATAAATTCATCGTGTTTTCCATCTGTACCGTAAGTCCTTCGAACCATTATCATATCCTATCTTCCCTAGCCATTCTTAACCCCTAAATCTCGTCCCCAATACCATCATCTCCCAGCTATAATTCTCGTCCCAAATCAGCCGCTTTCTTGTTGGATTTATGTTCCGTTTTTGTGTCGTAGTCTAGGTATCGTATTTAGGTCTAGATTCGTTCGATCATTGTTTTTGAGTTTCTATTCCTTCAATTCAGCTTATTTTCGAAATATTTGAGTCTTAGAGTAGGGTTGAATCCTTCCAAGTTGACGTGTTCGATTCTAGAAGTCTTCCGCGCGTTTTCGTATCCTGTACAAATTGTCCGGGTTACACCACCGTCTGATGTACATCTTATGACCGTCTGATGTACATCTTATGTACAAGAGCATTTGCGTAAATAAATTAAGTATTGAACCGATATTTTAGCTAACAATTCGTAAAATTATGTCACAACATCAATTCTAACTAAAAGTCTAAATTCACATATTGGTTATCTCATGAATTTTGGCAGCACCTTAACAACTAGAATGCTCAAACTTTGATGAAACTGAGATCTTAGCTTCCTCCTAAGTCATAACCATATTTTTTATCAGCAATAATCAAATTAAATTATGATTTAGACTGCTGCGTCAGCTCTGCACGTTTTAATTTGTTGGTTTGAATTTATTATTTTTACGTTTTATTTTTTGAACAAAAAAGAGATACTTTTATGTTTTACTGTTAAGGCTTCAATTCATAAGTTGTTGGTTAATGGTTATTGACTTTTCTTTAGTAACAAAAGAAAGCATTCAGACAGCTGAAGCTGAACTCTGTTTATGAATAAAACCTTCTGTCGTGTAATAATGTAAAATTGTAATACAGCACGATTATATTTAGTCGTGTAACTTTAAACATAGAGTAATGTAAATTTAAATTATTGCATAACTATGCCTAGTTGTGTACTCTCAATTCGTGCAACATCATATAAATTTATTTTTGCTCGAATCCACTAAGTCGTGCGCCCGACTCGTGTAACACTATTAATTTGTACTGTTACACAGACATATCTCATTCATGTATCCAAATATCGCACCCTAGTCGCACATCGCATAATTTAATGAAGAGTAATTAAGTATTTTTACAAAAAAAGTGGCTATAAATAATCTTTTCAAAATAGTGGCTAAAAACATAATTTATTTTTGCTCGAATCCAATAAGTAGTGCACCCGACTCGTGTAACACTATTAATTTGTACGGTTACACATACATATCTCATTCGTGTATCCAAATAGTGCACCCTAGTCGCGCATCTCACAATTTTAATGAAGAGTAATTAAATATTTTTACCAAAAAAATGGCTATAAATAATCTTTTCAAAATAGTGAATAAAAACATAATTTACTAAATGAAAACGGCTATTTTTATATATTGCACACAATTATACATACATAAAAATATTACAATTACTTTAATGACTTGTTTACTTTTAGTCTATATAATTAGGTGGATAGATAGTTTAGTAGATGCAAGGAATGATAAATCATATCCTACCTCTTTAAATGAGATAAATATATATCCTCCATATAAACACTCAGAACTCATTAATTATAGATTTTGGGTTATCCATCATTTTAATATCATGTAAAGTAAATATAGGATATAATTGATTAACTTATCAATCTATAATTTTCTATCAAAGTAAACAAGACCTAACAATATAAAGTCCATGATTGTACAGATATTGATTTTATAGTTATCTGTAATATAATTTTTAATATTGATTTTTGTATATTATATTTTTGTGCAGTATAATCAAACTTTTCTTCCTTTTTACATGTAAATTATTGTGCGCATTTAAATATAATATTTAGAATTGTAAATTCTAGAAATATGATGAGATGTATATGTGAAATTGTATGAAGAAATTTATAGATTATTAATAATATCCATACAACACAATATAACTTAATCAAATGAAAACACATTTCACTAGCATTTGCTAACATATATACTAGGTTGTAAAATTTTAATCTCCCAAACTATGAGAGCATCAAATTTTGAATTTATTCCCATCCTATAAAAATATTTTAAATAATAAAATATTCTCGTTGTCCGAGTACTACACTAGTAAAAGTAAACAAATCTTACTGGGATACTTAAATAGTGAAGATTCTTATGTAAAAATGAGACGTTTCGTATGAGACCCAAACTCCTTCCTTTCTCTAATTAAAAAAAAATAAAGAAAAATAATAATAATTAAATAAATTTAAGTATGCATGCTAAATATATTTGAAAAATGCTTAATGCATCAAATTTGTTCTCTAATTGATAAAATATTAAATCCAACAGTGATGATTTAGTCGAAGTATATTTATATCGAATATAGGTTGGATTTGGTCCACGTAATTACAATTTCTTATCGTCTATCGAAAATGTAATGAATCTCAACTAACTAATGTTCAAGCTAAAAAAAATGAAAGATAACTAATTCAATATTCAAACTTAAAAAGAAAAATGAATCTTAACTAACTCAATTTTCAAACTAAAGAAAAAAAGAAAAGAAAACAAAATTCAGACAAAGAAAAAGAAAGAAAACAAAGAGAGTGATAAATTAAGACAGAGAACCAAGAAAGAAAAAAAAAATTGAGACAAAAATTTCTTATTACAAACCAAAACACTATTGTCTGAATTCTGTTGGGTAACATCCAAATTTCACCTCGCTCTTTTCTTCTTCATTTCTCCATCGACTCTCCAACCCTCTACCGACACAAATTCTTCCCCTTTACACAAAACCCATATCAAATTTCGATCGCATTTTATGGAAAGAAATCGCGTACGAAACAATCACAAACACAACCCAAATTGTCTGAAAAAAGCTCGCAATTTTTGAATCGGCTTTTCAGGTTGCCTAACGCTCATCTGTGACTGATTTTTTTCAGCTCGGCCGGTCATAATCCGCCATGATAGGTCGGCTGCTCGGCCCGCGCCGGGCCCGCCAGCTGCAGCGATTTGTGCGCAACGGTAAGCTAACAATATTCTGCCTTCTTCTCACCGTCATAATGTTTCGCGGATATTTGGGCGCCGGAAAATTCGGCACGCCGGAGAAAGATCTCGACGAGATCCGCGAAACGCTTTCCTACATCCGCAAACGGGCCGAGCCGCGGCGGGTTCTCGAAGAGGCTTCAATGGCAGCTCAAGGGCAGGAGAAATCGACCGAAAATGCAGGGGCTGGGAGCAACAGTTATGCTGATTTTGATATAACCAAGATTTTGAGGGATGAAGATGATGGTGTAGAGGAATTCAAGCGTGATCCATCACAGCCGTATAGTCTCGGCCCGAAGATTTCGAATTGGGATGAACAGCGGGCCGAGTGGCTTGACAAGAACCCGAATTTTCCCAATTTCATCACTGAGAATAAGCCTAGGGTTCTGTTAGTCACGGGTTCTTCCCCTAAGCCGTGTGAGAATCCGGTGGGGGATCATTACTTGCTGAAGTCGATCAAGAATAAGATTGATTACTGCAGGCTTCATGGTATTGAGATTTTCTACAATATGGCTTTGCTTGATGCTGAAATGGCCGGGTTTTGGGCGAAGCTGCCGCTTATTAGGAAGCTCTTGCTGTCTCATCCGGAGGTGGAATTCTTGTGGTGGATGGATAGTGATGCAATGTTCACGGATATGGCGTTTGAGCTGCCGTGGGAGAGGTATAAAGATGTTAATTTCGTGATGCACGGGTGGAATGACATGATTTATGAGCAGAAGAATTGGATTGGTTTGAATACTGGGAGTTTCTTGTTGAGGAATTGCCAGTGGTCATTGGATATTCTTGATACGTGGGCGCCAATGGGGCCTAAGGGGAAGATTAGGGAGGAGGCGGGGAAGGTTTTGACGCGGGAGCTCAAAGATAGGCCCGTTTTTGAGGCTGATGATCAGTCTGCAATGGTGTATATATTGGCAACGCAGAAGGAGAAGTGGGCCGACAAGGTTTATCTTGAGAATGCGTATTATTTGCATGGTTACTGGGGGATTTTGGTGGATAGATACGAGGAAATGATTGAAAGTTACCATCCAGGTTTTGGTGATCATAGGTGGCCTCTTGTCACTCACTTTGTGGGTTGCAAGCCTTGTGGGAAGTTCGGGGATTATCCAGTCGAGCGCTGCTTGAAACAGATGGATCGTGCATTCAACTTTGGGGATAACCAGATTCTGCAGATATATGGATTCACTCATAGTTCACTTGCCAGTAGGAGAGTCAAGAGAATACGGAATGAGACGAGCAATCCTCTGGAGATGAGGGATGAGCTCGGGTTGCTTCACCCTGCATTCAAAGCTATGAAGGTGTAATCTTGTTACATATGAGGGGTTGGATCAGAATCAAAGCTGTGATGCCACTTTTAGCTCATGATTTTTTTGTTTATCTTCTTCGATTTTATTTATAGTACATGCTGTTTTGTATTCTATTATTGTCCATCACGTGTTCTTGGTGTCCTGCTTGCTCAATTCCTTTATTTATGACAATTGTGCTGTGAAATATTACTCCATTTGAGCAGGTTGTTGTATTTCAACACTTGTGGCGATTGTCAATTGACATGGTTATCCAAGTTCTCAATGTAAATGATATTTTGTCGTCTGATTTAAATGTCGTTTTGTTTGACTTTTCATTAGAATGTATTTAGGGTCTTTCTCTATATTCATGTTGTATGTTTGGTGCTGATATCAGTCTGGATATTAGTCTACTTTTCTGTTCGTCGTTTGCTTGCTCAAATCCTCAGGTGGTGAAGCACAGGAGACTTGGCAGAGGATGGTTGGTGTTGCAAAGTATGGTCGCACATTTGTGAGCAGCAGAGATGATATGGATGGTATGTCACAGCTTGCTTTATGTCGAAAATTCATTAATTTGATCCGTTACCGTTACAATTCTCAGAATTAACTATATTGCCTATTGCGTATTTAGTTTTTTTATGTAGGGTGCTTTCTTGAAACAGTTGATATTGCACTAGAATTAGGATCTCGACTCTTAGCTAAACATACATTTCTGCTGTCTGTATAAGTAGTTTCAGCAGCTAAGGTTTTTTGGTATGCTCATCTTCATTTGTGCTGGAAAACTACTAGCATTGCTTCTCGTCTAACCTAGTTTTTGTCCCCTTTTTCTCGAGTTGTTGACTCGTGCAACGAGTGAGCTAGAAAACGAGTTCTATGTCCCCGGGATCAATAGGTTCTCTTGCAATGTTTGTACATGAAAAGTAGTTCATATTACATATATACATGTTGCATGAGCTCAAGGTTTACATACATAGCTTTTGATGATGTTCGAGGTTGGACTGTTTGATGCATATATCTCTTGATTCTTGAAGCTTTTCGAGACTTTTAAGAGATGCATGTGTCGTTTATTAGTTCTTGAAGCTAGATTCGAACCCATGATCTACTCAATCTTCTTGCATTTTGAGTTGCTGCTCTATGTTATTACTCTTGTTGCAATTTCGGAGGAGTTTTCTGAATCTTTTACAAGTAAATCAAACTCTCCGCTTGCTATTCAATTCTGGGCCAGAGGATCTCGACTTGTCAATAACTGCAAAACAAAATAAAATTGGGGAAGTCGTGAGTGAGACCGGGTTAACATCATTGAACGGGTCAAGTAGTATCGTACTTTATCGAAAAATAAAAGTTGCACTTTTCCTTCACCAATAATGATAATTAATTGTAGTTTCTAATTCTGTTTTTGAAGTTCGAGAGTAGGCAAAACAGTCCTCGCATATTTATTTTTTAATCGTTAGATTGGAGTATTTCTTTTCTCTTTAAAATGAGAATTCAACAATTGTTAATGTAATTTATTACCTCAAACGATTGAGAATTCAATTTTAGAAGTGATGATTTTGCTTTCGCAAAAACTCTTGTGCATGAGATGTATATGAGATGGTCAACGCGTTGGTCAACGCACGTTGACTCGGTCAAAGCGTTGTCCAAAAAAATTGTAAAAATCGGTGATACTTTTTAGGGATACAATTGATACTTTTTTTAATTTCGAATGATACTTTTTAGTGTGTCAATTGATACTGATCTTAACAGTTTTTTTCTTTATTTCTTTATTCTGCTAAATACTTTTTATTGATACAAATGATACTTTTTAGTCTTTGAAATGATAGTTTTTAGTATTATGAATGGTACTAATTTTGACGAATTTTTCGGTCAAAGCATTGATCGGATCAACACGCGTTGACCGAAATCCGGTCAATGCGTTGACCGTCTCATGTACATCTTATGTACAAAAGACTTGCCCTTTTGCTTTTATTTACTTCACTGACGTAACCTTTCTTGTTTCTTGTTATAAAAATAATAGTTTTTCAAGATTAAATCTTGATTTTTTTAAAGGTGCACGGTGTAAGTACCTCATTGAATTATGACAATGATTGATTTCAATTTTGTTATGCGTCTAATCCTCAGAGGATGTAGGAAGATTTTGTACTTTGACACTCGCTAAATTTGATTATTTTACCATCAAACAAACGACCCAAGAACAACCTTTAGGGGTCATCTAAATCAAAGAACCACTTTGGGGTATCCTAACAGTGGATATTATTGGTTTAATTTTTAGAGCTTTTTTTTTTATCCACTTAAAATTTTAAAAAATTTATTTTATCCACCAATTTTTAAATATATTTTTTTTATTCACTTTAGATCAAAATGTTCTTTAAACATAAAAAAAAAAAAAATTAAAGGCAAATCACACCTACCCCATCACACCTCAGATGTGCTCGTTGGTCATCTTCAATCTTCATCTTTCCCAACCGACCTCATCACACCCCACCTCAACCTACCACATCTTTATGAAAAGCTTCTTAGACATGGTGAAGTTCTCGTCATAGTTCGACCATGCTGAGTTGGTGCAGTGAACAACCAAATTCAGTTTAAAAAAAAAATAATCAAATTGATAAGAGTTATTCTTGGTGTCAACTCACAACCATTGCAAATATTTAAAAAAATTCACATTGATAAGGGTTTTTCAAGTCATTCAAATTTGAATATTAGACTTTACAAAAAAAAACGTGATTTTATTCTTAACTGTGCGCGTTCTTAACTTTGCTCAAGATTTAGCACTTAGCAGAAGGCGCGTGCAAGTACATCGGTATAAGATATCAGCAGAACATTGACGCAAACATCAGGATGATAATTTGGCATTGGATGCGCGCAACAGCAAACATCGGCATAAGACATCAGAACATCGGCACAGACATCAACTGATAATTTGACATCAGATGCACGCATAAGGCATGTGTTTGCACAAGACATGCGCTCGCACAAATGGCTCCGCGCGCAACAACAAATATCGGAACATCGACAGAAATCAACAAACACATCGGCATACATCGGCGCACGTACACCGACTGCACAATATTGTGTGCACCGGTAACTACGCGCTAGGCTCAGCGCGCATGTTCCAATGCTCAAAGTTAAGAAGTCCATTTTAAAAAAAAAATTGAACGTTATAGAAATATCTAATTTTTTTCAGATTTTCATAAATAAATTATACTAGGGATGGTTTTTAAGTACCTATAATGTCAAAAGTATGTCTATTATGCCAAGAAACTTCTTCCATAATTTCTCCAATTTTTCCCCAAATCAAATTTCAAAACCAAACAACACCCAACAATCTAACAATGTTAATAATCAGATTCGAAAGCAAATTGGGAAAACTTTAGCCAAAATTTTGAAAAATCTTCAGAGGGGCTGGCATGTTGGGGCATAATTTTTATATTTTTTCCTCTTGAATTGGCGGAGGTCGACGATGCTTGGGCTAGTGGAGAAATTTATCTCTTCAATTTGTGTAGATAGACGACATAGGAGAGAACTCTTGATAAATTATCAAAATCTTCAGATTTTGCATAGGTGGTTGATCGGCGATGGGTTTGTGGAGGAGAAAAAAAATTCAAAATCTAAATTGTGTACAAATGTGGTGTGGGCGGATGATGGGGAGATAGAGTAGGGGGGTTTTTTTAAAATATGAATATAAGAGTATTTTGGTAATTAAGGGTAAAAAAAATATTTAAAATTTTGTGGGTAAAATAAGTTTTTTAAATCATGAAGTGGGTAGTTTCCTCCATTTCCACTAATTTTTATTCAAATATTACGAGTTTGGATTCTAGTATCATCTTTAAGTTAATTTCAACATAAGACTTGTATATTAATATATTATACATATAATTGAAGTTTATTCAAAACATACCTACGTATAATAAAATTATTGGGTTTTTTTTTCAAATTAAACCACCGCAGGATCCTTTTGGTTGTTCATTAATTCACAAATCATGTAAATCATAATTTCATGTATCTTGTATGAATTAATTGATCGATTTTAATAGCATGCAAGATAATTTTCGATTCTAATTAAAGCGGAAACATAGAAATCGAAAATCGACTTACAATTTGAACGTTGGGTTGAGAACAAGATTAAAGGTCTAATCTTGCTGTTGAATAGACTGTGATCGGCGCTCCCTACTGAGCAATGCCACTCCTTGATCTTCTAATATATTCCCGGACTGTGTTCAGATACAGGGTGGACTGTAATCTACTGAGACCGGTGTGAATTCTGTGGAGATCAAGAGAATGAAAAGAGGGTTGATTTCTTGTGCTAAGATTTTCATCCCCCTCCTTTATATTTATAGGGAGGTGGGTGAAAATTACATGTCCCAAACCTACTGGGCTTGGGCCTCTAGCTCTTGTTCCATCTCCAGTCCACTTCAGTCATATTGGGCTACAACAGAGATCTAGAAGAATATTAAATTGGCCTACTAATTTATTTAATTTCTAATATCCAATAAACTTAAGATATATATTAAATAAATTAAGTATTATTTTTATTCCACTAAAGAAATAATACTAACCTACCAATTTAATACATATTTGTGAATATGCTTTCTCCTTTAGTTCATGTTGGGAAAAACTATCAAGAATAACCCAGCTGGTGGTTTTGATGAAATGTCAAAACATGTGGAATATCTTTATGAAAAACTGCATGAATTACAGACTTGAGATTTGTTTGATGACCAAGTAAGACTCCAACATTTAGTTCAGCTGAAGCAAAAATGAACCGCTTTGGAGCATAGTCAACCAGCTGAAAAGGATGCATCAAGCAGTCAGGAGGTAACCTATTCAAGTTGAAGACTGGAAAGCATCCAACAGATGAGCAAGTATCAGCTTAGCTGAAAGTTAAGAAAAGCTGATGGACAGAGCTAGCTTGAAAAGCTCAAGCTCATACAAGACCAAACTGAACTGATCAACCAATAGTTAAGTTCAGTCAACTGGGAGAAGAGATCAGAGAAAGCAGAACTGAAGCTTTAATCCAAGCTAAGCTTCCAACAATTAAGTTTAGTCAACTGGGAGAAGAGCTCAGAGGAAGCAGAACTGAAGCTTTAGTCAAAGCGAAGCTTCTAAGATGCTAACTGGAGACCAGAACTGAAGCTCTAGTTGAAGCTAAGCTGCCGAAGTCCAGAACTGAAGACCAAGGTAGCTGGGAAAATGTCAAGCTGGACCATTCTAGAACTGAAGCTTGAGGCAGATGGGGAATTGCCAATTGGACTATCTTAGAGCTGAAAGCCGAGACAGCTGAGGACCTTGCCAGCAGAAGTCCAGAATTGAAAGCCGAGCAATTGATACCTGCCAAGTAGTTATTAAAGATCCTGACAAAAGATCTCGAAGCAGAATTCATTAAATCAGGCAACGCCTAGTTCAAAAAAGCTTCAACGGTGATAAGAATTTAACTACAGTCGATGGATCAACTGAACCAACAATCGGTGGAACCTAACGGTCACAAAGATCACTCATCTATATAAGAAGAGTGAATCTCATTTTAATAAAGACTTTCGCCAATCTAACTCTTGCTATATTGCAGATACTGAGCTTTCTTTCTCCCTCTCCAGCTCAAAGCTTAAACATCACAAGTTGCGAAAAATCTCAACTGAGAAGAAGTTCTTCAAAGAACCAACCAACTAGCTACCTGTTGAAGAATCTAGCTAGAGCCAAGCTTCTCAGTTCAAGCTATTCAACGATTAACAGCTCAGCTCAACTCAAGGAGCTTTCAAAGTTGATAATAGATTCAAGACTGTATTCTTGAAGATCGAGAGAGAACTAAAATCTTGTAAAGATGGGCAATAGTACCTAAAGTCCCAGCGAGCAGTTGGGATCGGTAAGTGTGAGCTGTCGACCATCATCGGCTGAGAAAAGGCGTACCGACGGGTCCGTTTTTCCGGGACAATACCAGTTGAAAAGGGAGCCGCGCTCGAGTGAAAGGTGCCGTTTCAGGTTCAACATTTTATCTTCACTGTGTAACTGTAATAAAGAAACTTTATACTTGCATAGTGGATTGCACTTCTCAGGAAGAAAGATAGGGCGTAGAAGCTGAGCTTCGAACCTCTATAATTCTCGTGTGATGTACTTATTGTCAAAGCTTTTGCATACACACAACTACACATAACGTCTCACAAGCTGCACTCATAAGCTAAGCTTTCTATCTCAACTATGAAGTGCACTGATACATTTTCAAAGCGAGTTAAGGGCCCTATATATTCCACATAGAAGTTCAAAGTTTTAAGTCAATTTATTCACCCCCCCTCTAAACTGACATCGACTCGCCCAGGACCAACAAGTGGTATCAGAGCAGTTGATTTTAAGGATCAGCCATTTCTATAGATCAACTGAATCAGATCTAATTATCTGTGCTAACATTTCAAACTATGGGAAACCATAAGCTACCTCTTTTTTTCAGTTGAGAATTATGATAATTGGAGCAGGAGGATAAAGGCCCATCTATGCTCAATTCATGAAAATATGTAGGAAGTCATTGAAGATGGCCCAATCAATATAATGATGGACAATGAAGCCCACATCATTGATGTTAATCAACCGGTAAGGATCCCGAAGCCAACTCATCTTCTCACGAGTGAAGAGAAGAAGTTGAAAAATCTAGAGTTTGTGGCCCAAGTTGTGCTATTCCAAACTCTAGATGAAGATCGCATGAAGGACACGAAGAACTGCAAAACAGCCAAGGAGATATGGGACTTGCTAGCTGATCTATGCAAAGAGTCCGAGGCCATTAAAGGAAATAAACCCCAGCTAGCGGTTGACAAATATGAGTCCTTCAAGATGCAGCCAGAAGAAACCATCTCAAGCCTTGAAACAAGGTTTCTAGGCATAATCAATGAGATGACCAACCTGGGAAGAAGCTATCCCAACTGTGAGATGAATTCAAAAATTCTAGATAATCTAACAGAAGAATGGGACATGAAAGTGATTGCTATCAAAGAGTCAAGAGATTTGAATAGCACCACTTCCAGAGAAATGTTTGGATCTCTCAAAGCTCACGAGTATAGCCTGAACCAAAAGAGAGAAGCATCTACATCATCAGCTCAAGATGTGTCCTTCTACATAGAAAGGAATCGGTTTAGAGAAGCTCGAGGAAGAACTAGCTTCCGGTCAAGAAGCTCACCAGTTAGGGAGAATCCAGGAGGATCACTAACTGATCGAATGAGAGGAACAATTGGAAAGAAAGAGATCCTAACTGAAGATATAAATGAGCAAATCCAGTCAATTACAAGATTGCTAGAAAGGCTGAAGAAAGTCAGAGATCAACAATCAGCCTTGCCTCAAGCTGATGAAGCTGCTAAAGGAGAAAGAAGCCAACAACCAGCTAAACGATCAGCTGAACAACTCGGAGTGGCCAATCGAAGCATAGAAGAATGCTTCCACTGCCACAAATAAGGACACTACAGATATGAGTGTCCAGAGCTTTCTGAAGATAAAAAGACCAAAGTGAGGAGAAACTTCTTTAAAAGGAAAGCTATGATCGCCAATTCCGAGAATGCCGTGCTGGATGATTCAGACTATCCATCTAGAATCGACTTTGACGGCTATAGCTCAAATGACGAAGCTCTACTTTGCCTCATGGCCGACAATGAAGAAGATGTTAGTACAACTGATTCTATAACCTCATTTTATCACATACATGAAGCTTCTATTTCTAGAAATGAACTGAATGAAAAGTTAAGAATTCTAGAAGATCAATTAGATTATGTATGCATGTTGAACTGAAGGATGAAAATGATGAGCCTAGAAGTAAGGTTAAAGAACTGAGCATTGATTATGAAAGAATGAAACTTCTTGAAGCTCAGTCAACTGAATTTGATCAGCTAAAGCTGAGAAATACTGAACTGGAAGCTGAGAATGAAAATCTTAAGCTAGAGATCCTTGAAAAGGAGGAAGTAACCCTCAAATTCAAGAAGGGATCCTAGACTCTGGATGAAATTTTAAGTCATCAAAGAGTTGAAGTTGGGAGTCCAGGGCTAGGGTACAAGTTTACTGCTGCAGAAAAAGGAAAGGCGGTTACCCAAAGCTGTGACACAGGAATCCTAAAAGGATTCACAAGGCCAGCTCAATCACCTCTAACTGAGGTATCAAAAGGAAATGAATTTTGATAACACCTCAAGCTCAGCCCAAAAGCCATTCTTTTCAGCCGAGGCCACCAGCCCACAAACAGTCAGCTTATCAAAGGCCTCCAGCTCAGCCAAGACCACCAGTTCAACATAAGCCAACCTATCAGCCCATACCATCAGTTTGGTCTAAACCATCAGTTCATTCTAGGCCAACTTTTCAGCAAAGGCCATCAGCTCAAACCAGAACATCAGCTCAGCTGAGACTTGCAGCTTACTCAAAGCCATCCTACTAACAAAGGCCACCTGCACCCCAAACTGGGAGATCTTTTAACCCCAGAAAAAACACTCAACCCAGATCATTTTACTCACATAACCCCAGCCAAAGATTTCACGAGAGAAAAGCTGAAAGCTAATTCATCAATCAGTATGATGAATATCTGAGCTATAGAAATGATCCAAAGTACTACTCCAGCAGAAGTAGTACCAGGGCTGAGAAGAGCTCAAGAAATTGGCCAAAGCAGAGGTCACCAAGAGCTCAAGATGAAAAAATATTGGTAGAAGTGTTTTATCCTAACACTCATCGCAGGTACCGATCAACGGACTAAACTCACAGCCAAAGAGTTACCGGAAGTCCAAAGTTGATCAAAAGATCAAATTCTGAAGGATCCTTAAATCATGAAAAGCCAAAATTTTGGTGAATGTGGATCCCTAAATACTTGATTAACCATTCAGGACTCGATATTATGTGGGTACCTAAAAACTGATCTTTATTTTGCAGAAGAAGAGCATCTTATCCAAGAAAAGGACCAAAGACACATGGTATTTGGATAGCGGGTGCTCCAAGCATATGACCGGAGATAAAAGTGATCTCGACGGTTATAAAGAAGTTAAAGGTCCTCTAGTCATATTTGGAGACAACTCAAAGAGCCGAATCATTGGAGAAGGGTTCGTAGTCAAAGGAAAAGTTGTCGTCAATGTAGTTTCACATGTGGAAGGACTGAAGCACAAGCTGCTAAGTATCAGCCAGCTTTGTGATAATGGCTATTTAGTCGACTTCAGCAATAGTTCGTGTGACATTAGAGACAAGTCAATTGGAGCTATACTTCTAACTGGAGTACGAAGAGGCAACATGTATATTGTTGACTAGTCAACCGGCTACTCAGAAGCTTGCTTTCTTTCAAAAGGATCAACTGAAGCAAGCTGGCTATGGCATCGATGACTGAATCACCTCAACTTCAAAACGATCAACTATCTAGCCAAGAAAGAGCTGGTTGAGGGGCTTCCCAAGGAGATCTACAAGAAAGCTGGAGTCTGCGGACCATGCCAAAAAAGAAAGTAAGTAACGTCGTCATTCAAAAACAAGAGTTGCCCTCCAGGAACAACTCATGTCCTACAGCTGCTACATATGGACCTGTTTGGACCAGTAAAGCCACCAATCCCCCGAGGTAAAAAGTTTACTCTTGTAGTAGTTAATGACTACTCAAGATACACTTGGGTGGAGTTCCTGAGGAGCAAAGATGAGACATTTGCCAAGCTATCAACATTGATCAGAAGGTTGCAAACTGAGAAGGGAAAATCAATTCAAAGGATAAGATCCGATAATGGAACTGAATTCATCAATCAGCAACTGATCTCTTGAGTGAATTGGAAATCATTCATGAATACTCGGCTGCAAGAATACCTCAACAAAATAGCGTAGCTGAACGGTAAAATCGCACACTCAAAAAGGTAGCTCGAACAATGATAATCGATGCCAACATAGCTGAAAGTTATTAAGCCAAAGCGTCAACACAGCTTGCCACACTCAAAACCGAAGTGCCATCAGCACCACACATGACAAAACACCCTACGAGTTGTACAATGGTCGTAAGCCTTCTATCTCATACTTTAAAGTATTTGGCTGCAAATGTTACATCCATAATAATGGCAAGACTCAACTGAAAGCTTTCAGTGCCAAAGCTGATGAGTGGATCTTTCTTGGCTATAATGCCCCTCACTCACAAGTTTAAAGAGTGTTCAAAAAATGAACACTTGTTGTGGAAATAACATGTCATGTGGTATTTGATGAGCATGCTAATGAGTACAAGAACAAAGAGTTAAATGATACATCAATTCAAGTACTGCCTAATGAAACTAAAAAATTACAGGACTATGTTGATCATATTATTCCAGAGTGGTTTGAAGCTTCACTAGAAGATAGCAATGAAACTGGCTCCAGACCAGGTACTGAGACCACAAACCCCACAACTGAAGCAGGGAGGAAGAAACTCACGAAGTTGATGAGCTAACTGGAGACAATGCAACAGCTTATGTCAATACTGAAGAACCAGCTGAAGGCGCAGTTAAAGCCAACCTGCCCATGGCTCCGAAGCCATCCAGCTGATAAGATTGTTGGTGATCCAAGAAGCCGAGTTCAAACCAGAGGCTCAACTGAGCATGCACTATTCACATGCTTTATCTCACAAACTGAACCGGCCAATATCAAGGAAGCCCTCAAAATCAAGTGGGAGATTTCAAGAGAGAGAGAGAGATCGATTGAGTGAGAGAGATGAGAGGTGAGAGAAAAGTTGATGAGATGTGTGATGGTAAGAGAGGAGTTAATGAGAGAGAATTGTGGGAGATTTTGTTGGAAGATTTGGGGGACAAAAATCAAAACTAGCTTTTAGGTAATTAAACCCTTTTCTCTCCCTACTAATCTAGGGTGCCCAAAAGTCCAAATCTTATATTATAATCCAGCTGCCCATGTGAAGGGAATTCAAGGGGAGAAGCTAGGCCAAATCAAGGAGAGAGGAAGCAACTGATCCTGCGTCGAAAAATGGATTCGGGAAACTAAACTAGGCACCCCGCGCCCTGGTGGGGTACTGCGCGCCCGCGCAGAGTTCAGGTGATGCGCGCTCGCGGGGGACGCTTCACCGAGAGTACTACCGCGCGGTCATGGGGCTTGCGCGGTCGCGTGGAAGTATCGCGTGGTCGTGAGGCATGCGTGGCCGCGTGATTCTAGCGCTTGTTCTTCCGGCTTCTCTCTTTTGCTGAGGGCTTTTCTTATCCTTGCCACCTTAATACCTAAAAATCGTGTTTTTGAAAACAAAATCTTAAGTCTTTCACAACTTGGCATATTCCACCATATAAGAAACAAGTGAAGATTAGATGCACAAAATCAACACATAACACACTAAAAATACTAAACATAACTTACCAAGGATACAAAATTCCTATAATAAAACAACACAAATAAACACTAAACAACTCCACCACACTTAGCTCTTTGCTTGTCCTCAAGCAAACAAGTAATTAAAAATATGAAGTAAGAAGGAAATATTCGCAAGGCGATCATGCTAATTGGATACTGTCTCATGGTTCCCACTAAAGCATTTATCAACAAAGAGAGTGAACATAGTTATCCAATTAGGTGAGTTGCTTTCCCTCTCAAGACTAAGAAGAACACAATAGACTCAATTCATTTGGAATCGAATCCCCACAAATCACTTCCACATTTATTAGGAAAACAAAATTTCAACAACATTAGGGAATGCAAACATAGGATAATGATCATTAGGTATAAACATCGAGCTTAGCCGAGCTTCCTAATGTGATTTCTCATACTCATCATGCAAAATGTAAACAGAATTGACACACATGAGAGAAGTAGAATCCAGAATGCAATCCTATTTATTAAAACATCTTTAGGGGTGTGGATCAAAATTCACAAGGTTAAATCCTTGGGGAGGAAGTCCCTAGTGTCCTTGTGTGGTTTTCCATACTCATAGTTGAATTAATCAACTAGAGGAGTAGATATCCTTATTGCCCCTTTTTATTTATTTTTCTCTCTCTTTTTTTATTATAAATAAAGATAAATGATTAAGGGAATGATTTTTCATGAAAAGAGGCCCAACATGCTTCTTAATCTTTAAAGAACAAGACCCCACAACATCAATTATCAAAATATGATCAACATCCAAAAGCAATTCATTCTCAAGAGCGAAACCACGAGACCAATTCATTCTTCATGATCAACTTGAAAAATAATTCCTTGAAGATTCATATTTCAAATTTTAAAATTTGACAATTGGACACAACATGATGCTAAGGGGGAGGATCACAACATACATCATATAACTAAAACAACCAAAATCAACACCACATTCAACATAATTCAACAACAAAATAAGATTTAATAACATAGCAAAATCCAACAACATAATCCAAAACGAAATACCAACATCCAACATAGCTAAAACATCACAATAACGAGCTCACAAATGACTCCCCCACACTTTAAGTCATGCATTGTCCTCAATGTATGAAAAACAAATTGCACTAAAAGTAAAGGGGAGAGAAAATATCACAATATGTAGAAGACCGATAACAGGCGTTGGTTCCTACAAAACAACACGACAAATATGACCAATGAACAGCAATAAAAAGAATAAAAGAATAACAGTTTAACACGCACACGAACACAAAAATACACAAGAAAAACATGAAACAACTTCACTGCTGCAGTGGATCATAAGGTGGTGGAGGAGGTTGCGGGTATGGATAGGAGAGGGTCCAATTAGTCCAGCTTTGCTCCAGGGTCATCATCCTCTCGTCATGCCCGTCGAGGCGACTGTAGATATCTTGCCTCATTTCTCCAACATCATGGTGTAAGGATCCCAGCTTTTGACGAAACTCACCCATCGAGGCATCAAAATGCTCTTGGAATTGCCCCATTTTGTTGGTGTAGGTCTACTGGAACTGTCCCATTGATGTATCAAAATGCTGCTGAAACTATCCCATGGTGTCGGCATAATTCTGCTGGAAGTTCTGCTGGAACTGCCACATGGAAGTGTCAAAGTGGTCCTGGAAGGACCTCCAATCGGTTTGCAGCATTTAATACCCATACTGGGGCATCGTCGTAGGATAAAGCGGCGGCTGGTAGTGGGCTTGGTCGCCCTAGTCATCTTCTCCTTCCTGGTCGTCCTCTTGCTCCTCTTAATTCTCTTTCTAGTCCTACTCTTCATCGTCATCGTCTCTTTGAGGAGCAGAAGATAAGTCGGCTTCTCTATCACGTCTAAGGGCCACAAGCTGAGCATTTATAAGCTTTGAGACACAGGGTCTGTCAATGTGGGGAACTAATCTTCTCTTATTAAGCACCAATTGGGCTCATTTGAGCTCGTCCACAGTGATCAAAAACTCCTTGACCTTGCTATGTCCTTCAAGGAGAGGACCTCTGTCAGGAATCAATCCGAGCTTGACAGCAAGAGCGGTGATGAAAGCACAGAAAGATGGGTGCTGCTTTGTATGCCTCATCATCTGCTGGATGGATGTCTATATGAAATTAGACGGACAGACCTTGGTGTTGTGAAGGGCACACCATAGAAGATACACCTCCGTGGAGTTAACTTTGTTGGCTTGCTCTTTCCCAGAAATGGAGTATGCGAGGAACTTATGAATGATGGTAAGGGCAGGGTCCCTTATGAAGCCGGTTGGTGTCCCCTGCGGATCCCAATTGTTGAAGTCGGTAAGCTCTTGCCAGGTTGCAGTTGTGTTGAAGTCGGTTGGCCTATCTCGCGGCCCAGTTGTTGAAAACCCGAACTAGGTTTTCATTCTAGCCAATGTCACTTCAAATTCCTGTCCAAGCATGCGAAAAGTGATTTTTGAATTTTGCGAATCAAGCTTGAATGTCACCAAGAACTCAAGGCACAAAGGGTTAAAGCCAACATACTTCAACTTCGCAAATTTATCCAATGTCAACACCTTCAAATACTTCTCTACTTTACTCTCAATTTTCAACGACTTCAACAAATTCCAATCAACATAACGAGGGGGTATAATGTGATACTCATTAAAGGCTTGGTAGCGGTTACCTTTCCCGTGGTTACGGATTCAGAATGGGTAATTGTAGAGCTCTTGAAAGTTCTCGTCGCCATCATAGTGGGAGGAGGATGCATTCTTCATCCTTGGTGGCATGGTGAGCTCGAGAGCAAGGTGTAGCTGGACTGGCATAGGAAATGGATTCATGGAGGAACAACGGCACGCGGCAGGTGCGGAAGCTCGCAAAGCGCGACCGTAGAAGCTTGTGTGGTCGTGGGTGTCGTCGGGTTGCTGAGTGATAGAGTGTTGCGGTGGGACACGGCGGTGGTTGAGCACTAGTCGGCGGCGTGCGGTAGAGTACTCTAAAGCGGCGTTCGGTCGGAGTAGCTTGGAGAAGACAGAGCACGCGGACGCAGAGGAAAGAATGCGGTAGCAGGTGTGAGTGTGACGTGGGAAGCTCTTCTTAGTTGGAAATTTTAGGTAGAGCAAGGTGGAAGAGAGAAAACCAGGTGGAGAGGTGAACTGGAGAGGGAGCGGCGCGGATGGGGAGTGTGCAAGAGGTGGACCCCTTTTATAGGTGTGAGCCCGCGCGGTTGCGAGGCCTTGCGCGGCCGCGGGGTAGTACGAGTCGCACGCCCGCGGGGCTGTGCGCACTCGCGGAATCCTATTTTTAGCATAGGATTGTCCCACGCTATCGTGGCCTCTTTATCGAGAGGGGGGTGCGCAATCTCGGGCTTACACTTAGCCAAATTTTCGATTTTCGACCCTGCAGCACTCCTAATTTGTCCCTGCGAAACAAACACCAAAAACACACAAGACTTGAAGACACAAAAATATACAAAAATTGAATGACACATAAAAGTAAGAAAATCATGGGTTGTCTACCATGCAGCGCTCATTTTACTGTCTCGATCTAGACATAGCCTCTGGGATAACTAGGTGGAATTGTCGAGCTTAAAAGCTTCGACGTCGGCTTCTCGGGGTCATCCTTCAATGTACGGCTTGACTCGGTGCCCATTCACTTGAAATGTGGTGTGTGTCGTCGGATTTTTCAAGTTCACCACACTATATGGAAACACTTCTTCGATGACGAATGGCCCACTCCATCGGGATTTGAGCTTTCCGGGAAAGAGTCTCAAATGAGTGTTGAAAAGGAAAACCTTCATACCTGGAGTGAGTTCCTTTTTGACAATTCGATTATCGTGAAGCTTCTTCACCTTATCCTTGTAGGTTTTGGCATTGTCGTAAGCTTCATTTCTCAACTCATCGAGGTCAGTCAATTGCAAGGCTCGCTCCTTTCCTGCACAAGTGAGATCAAAATTTACTACCTTAATGGCCCAATAAGCCTTGTACTCGATCTGAACTGGGAGATGGAACACTTTTCCATACACGAGGCAGTAAGGGCTCATTCCCAAGATCGTCTTGTAAGTCGTCTGGTATGCCCAAAGAGCATCGGTTAGCATTGTGGACCAATCCTTCCTCGTCACATTCACGGTCTTCTTCAGAATGTTTTGAATTTGTTTATTGTTGTCTCAACTTGACCGGAAGTTTGAGGATGGTATGGAGTAGCCACCTTGTGAGTCACACCATTCTTTTTCATCAAGTTCTCGAAAAGCTTGTTGGTGAAATGCGTTCCACCATCACTTATGATAGCACGGGGGAATCTAAACCTACTCAAAATGTGCTGCCACACAAACTTGATAACCACATTAGCATCACAAGACCTAGTGGGGATTGCCTCAACCCACTTTGACACATAATCGACCGCTAATAGGATATACTCAAAATCAAATGAGTTAGGAAATGACCCCATAAAATCAATACTCCAAACATCAAAAATTTCAACCACAAAGTTGACATTTAGAGGCATTTCATTTCTTCTCCCAATATTGCCATGTCTTTGGCATTTATCACATGATAGAAAATATGTATGAGCATCTTTAAAAATTGAAGGCCAATACAAACCGGATTGTAAGATTTTTCGGGCCGTCTTTTGCCCTCCAAAGTGGCCACCACAGTGTGAGGTATGGAAAAAGGCCAAAACATCAGTTTGCTCCTCCTCTGGGACACATCTTTGGATCACCTCATCTTTTCCTAAGTGAAAAAGATATGGGTCGTCCCAAAAGTAATACCTACACATTGCCAAAAAAAATTCCTTTCTTGAAAGGTGAGGTTAGGCCTCATTTTATCACAATCAAGATAGTTAACAATGCCGGCATACCATGGAGAAGAATTAAGTTCAAGAGCATGTTGATAAAGAAATGAATCACAAACAACACCTTTCTCATGTGATAATTCAAAATTTTCATCAACGGGGAGGCGAGAGAGATGATCCGCTACCACATTTTCACACCCCTTCCTATCTTTGATTTCAACATCAAATTCTTGCAAAAGCAAAATCCACTTAATGAGTCTAAGCTTAGCTTGGGGTTTGGTCAACAAATGCCTCAAAGCCGCATGATCACTATGCACAATCACTTTAGAATCTAAGATGTAGGATCTAAATTTATCCAATGAAAATACAACGACAAGTAATTGTTTTTCGGTGGTAGTATAATTTATTTGGGCGCTATTCAAGGTAAGGCTAGCATAGTAAATTACACGAAGAATCTTTTCAACTCGTTGACCCAAAACGGCACCCACAGCAGAATTCAATGCATCACACATGATCTCAAAAGGCAATGACCAATCAGAGAGAATGACAATAGGTGCGGTGATCAATTTCTCGTTAAGAGTATTAAAATCATGCAAACACTTATCGTCAAACTCAAAAGGGACATCTTGTACAAGTAAATGGCATAGAGGTTGGCTAATCTTGGAGAAGTCTTTAATAAACCGACGGTAAAAACCGGCATGGCTTAAGAAACTTCTAACACCTTTCACATTGACGGGTGGAGGTAATTTCTCAATTACATCAACCTTAGCCTTATCTACGTTCATTCATTCTTTCAAAACAACATGCCCAAGGACTATGCCACTAGTAACCATGAAATGACTCTTTTTCCAACTAAGAATAAGGCTACTTTCGATGCATCTTTTCAACACAAGCTCTAGCTTATCTAAACAATCAGAAAATGAAGACCCAAAGACCGAAAAGTCATCCATGAATACTTCAATAAAATCCCCAATCATTTCAGAAAAGATAGAGAACATGCACCTTTGAAATGTGTCTGGTGCATTGCATAATCTGAATGACATTCTTCTACAAGCAAAGGTGCCAAACGGGCACGTGAATGCGGTCTTAGCTTGGTCCTCAGGAGCAATATCCACCTGAAAATAACTCGATAAACCATCAAGAAAACAATAGAAACTATGCCCGACAAGTTTATCAAGTATTTGATCAATAAAAGGGAGGGGAAAATGGTATTTTCGAGTAGCCGCATTGAGCTTTCGGTAGTCAATGCACATTCTCCATCCGGTGGTGGTTCGAGTATCTACATGCTCTCCTTTGTCATTCTCCACCACCGTGATTCCTCTTTTCTTGGGTACCACGTGGACCGGGCTCACCCATTCACTATCGGCTATTGGGTAGATAACCCCCTCCACTAGGAGCTTGAGAATCTCCTTCTTGACGACCTCCATCAACACGGGATTGAGTCGCCTTTGTCCTTCTCACACCAGCTTAGCCCCTTTTTCGAGAATAATTCGATACATGCACATCGTGGGGCTAATGCCTTTGATGTCGGAAAGATTCCACTCAATGGCTTGTTTGTTTCTCTTGAATACGGCTACCAAGAGATCTTTTTCTTCTTTTTCAAGCCCGACAAAGATAATCACGGGCTTCTTCTCCTCTTCATCGAGGTACACGTATTTGATGTGAGATGGGAGCTCTTTTAGCTCAAGCTCGGGTGAAGGCTTCACCTCCTCTTCGGTTGAAGTTAGAATTTCCATCAAACTAATGCATTTTCCTAGCAATATCTCCATCTCTTCAGCGTCCAACTCGTCTCCCCACACTTGAGGCTTGCTTCTTCTATTGCTATCTCACCGGACATGGCTTCACTCCTCCATGTGGAGCTAATTTCCTCCAAGAAAACTTCCTCGGCCAAGAGATCAATAGCATCTATAAAAGAACAATTTTCCTCAAATGAGGAGACAAGAATAGTCTAATTTTCGTGCACGGAAAAGAACACGATTTCTCCTAACACCAACATTTTCAAAGTTCCATTTTTAACATCAATTAAGATATTAGTTGTAGCCATAAAAGGTCTACCCAAAAAGAGTGTGTGCTCTTTTCCCGTCTCTTGAACATCTCACACATCTAACACAACAAAATCAATCGGTATAATCAAACCACCTACCTTAACTAGAATGTCTTCTATTATGCCTCTAGGATATCTCACAAACCTATCCACCAATTGTAGACATATTCTAGTTAGTTTCAAATTACCTAACTCTAATTGTTTAAAAATAGAGTAGGGCATCAAGTTAATTCCGGCTCCGAAGTCTAGCATGCCACATGCTTCTTTACCATTTTCCAAGGCAATTTTAAGAGTAAAACTATCTGGATCACAGAGTTTGGGCGGTAGTTGTTGTTGTAGGATTGCACTCGCCACTTCGGACACAACAATCTTCTCATCTTCCGCGAACTTCTTCTTTTTGGAGGTTAGTTCTTTACAGAAATTGACATAGACCGGCATATTGCGGATGATGTCAAGGAGTGGAAGGTTGAAATTCACCTTAGAAAGAGCTTGTAAAACTCTTGGAATTGGTTGTCTTGCTTTTCATTCCTCAACCGTCTTGGATAAAGAATTGGAGGATTGTATGGATTGGCGGCTTTGTGGAGTGTGGGCTCCTTCTTTGATTCACTTTCTTGCTCGGGCTCCCTTTTTTCTTGTTGAGGAGCCTCACCTTCTCTTTCAACCTCTTTGGTTGGGCTTGACTCTCCAACCTTGTTGTTAATCACCTTGCCTCCTCTAAGGATGGTGATGGCTTGGGCTTGCTCCAATTGGCTTGGCAACTTGCCCGGCTTTGTTTGCTTGGCCAACTCTCCAACGGTCTCGGCTATTTGCCCCACTTGTGTCTCGATCCGCTTCACGGAAGCTTCGACGGATTCGAACCTTTGTTGGGTAGCTTGAATAAAGGATTGCAAGGTGTCTTGCAATGTCGGCCTAGACGGTTGGTTTGGTTGGGCCGGATATTGTTGCGGCCTTGGATAAGGTGGAGCTTAGCCACCTCCGGCTTGTTGAGGTAGAGGCGATTGTGGTGGCTGTTGTTGAGGAGGTTGTTGAGGTTGCCTCCAAGAGAAGTTTGGATGATTTCTCTATCCCAGATTGTACGATTGAGAGTACGGGTTGTAAAGTTGGCGAGGTTAGAACCCTTGAAGAGCATGAACTTGCTCTTGAAGAGCATGAAAATGAGCTTCTTCGCTTGATTCCGGCTCGATCGACTTTTGACACACGTTGGCCCCATGGCCATACTCTCCACAAATTCCACAAGTATCAACGGTCATGGCTTATTGAGGTGGTCTCTCGGAAGTCCGAAGCATCTCCACTTGCCTTGTCAACTCGGCTAGTTGCCTCGTCACATCATAACTAGGGTTGACTTCATTCATGGAAGCTCTCTTCCCCCTAGCACTCTTTTATTGCGAAGTCATGGCCATTGTCTCATAGATGTTTGAGTCTTCTTTGGCGGTCCGGCCTCCAATGTCTCTTCCCGCGACATTGTCCACCATGTATTGAAAATTTTGAGAAAGTTTGTCGTAGAAGAATTGGTTGAGCAACTCGGGTGCGAGGTGGTGGTGCGGGCATTGTTGTTGGAGACCTATAAAATGATCTCAAGCTTCATAGAAAGCTTCACCCGGAGATTGGGCAAAGGTGACAATTTGGGCTCTCAAATCTTGGGTCTTTTGATTAGAGTAGTACTTGGTCATGAACTTCTCGTAGACGGCATTCCAATTGGCCAATGAGTTGGCCGGGAGTGACATGAACCACGTCTTGGCACGATCCTTCAAGGTGTAAGGAAAATACCTCATCTTCAATTAGTCTTTGTTCAAACCTTATAGAGGGAAGGTTTGAACCACGACATAGAACTCCTGGATGAAGTTCAAAGCATCTTCGGTCGGCATCCCGTAAAAGGATGGTAGTTGGCTAAAATGGATGTACTTCAACTCGTAGTTCCTTGCGGCCTCTCCAAGGACTATACAAGATGTCGACGCCCCTATCACGGGACGAGCGAAATCCCTCATATTCCTAGCCGCATTAGCATTGGCGTTGTCGGGGTTGAGTTGGTTGGCCTCCATCTCCTCTTCCCACGCAAACACGTCGAACCTCCTTGGTCTGTGGATGTTGTCAAACATGGGGGCTAATCTCCAATTAAGACTTCGTCTCCCTAGCATACACAACCAAAAATACAAAAGGGATCACACGCACCTGTGGAACGAGAGGTGAAAGCGTAACAGACACAAGAAAATAAACACAAATACCAAACTTCACAAAATAACACAAAAAGCACAAACACTAGACAAATACAAAATCATGAATACAAAATCAAACACAAAAGCAATTATAGCACAAAAAGATGATACGCCTAAAGCCTTCCTCGATAACGGCGCCAAAATTTGTTTACATTTTACAAATATTTTCCAGACTAGACTCGACACGCTAAACTACTTCTAACCGAACCCACAAGTGGATGGGGTCAATTGTAGACGCGATGAGCTAACCCGAGTCGATCTCTCAAGGAAGACTTCGTGTGGGCAATTATCCGCTTTGGCTATGCATGCAACGTGTTTGAACGATGAAATATAAATCTAAACACTCTAATCATGGATTTGGAAGTTGATTTAAACTAAGAAATTTAAACAAGCAATTAACTAATAAATTCAAACAACAATGAGATCAAGATCGAGGAAAAGATTATGATAAGAGTATTAGGAAGTAGATTCTCTTCTTAGTTTATCACTTAGCTTGTTTCAAGTTGGTTTTATTGATCTTAAACATACAATAGACCCCTCAAGTGTTAAACACCTATCGGCTATATTATACGAGCAAGATCAATATTTTATGCTTATGAACTCAATCCACCTGACGTTGAAGGAACCTAGGTCAGGATTTAGAATCTTCTTTCGGACTCATTTAAAACCTAGCAATGCTAAGTAGTGATTAATTACTCAACATAGATAATCGCAATTCCAACAACAACAACCAATCAATCACAAGCATAGATCAAAACCAAATCGATATTCTATCCCTTAATAGAGATATTAGCCCATAATCATGCTCAAAACAACACAAATACCATAAGAGTTCATCATTTCATAACCAAATGAAAATACATAAACTTCTACAATATTCAATATTTTTCAAGAGTTTTGGGACAACCCCCACAAATCAACTAAGCTAAAGAAAGAAAATACCAAAAGAAGAACCTCCTAACGAGCCTAACTTCCGCGGACGGCTCAGAGTCGGGCTCCTTCTCGTCTCTTCTTCTTCACCCTAAGTTTGCGTGCCTCTTGTCTTTCCGTTCTCCTTCTCTCTTGAACGATGGTGGTGATGGTGAAAATTGTATAGGAAATGGTGAAGGTGGTGATGGTGTGTAGAGAGAAAATGGAGAGATGAAAAAAATGAAGAAGATGAAGTGGGATGAGAGTGGTGAATGAGAATAGATGAATATCCCCAAAATCAAGTGGGAGATATCAAGAGAGAGAGAGAGAGAGAGAGATCAATTGAGTGAGAGAGATGAGAGGTGAGAGAAAAGTTGATGAGATGTGTGATGGTAAGAGAGGAGTTAATGAGAGAGATTTGTGGGAGATTTTGTTGGAAGATTTGGGGGGGGGGGACAAAAATTAAAACTAGCTTTAGGGTAATTAAACCCTTTTCTCTCCCTACTAATCTAGGGTGCCCAAAAGTCCAATCTTATATTATAATTCAGCTGCCCATGTGAAGAGAATTGAAGGGGAGAAGCTAGGCCGAATCGAGGAGAGAGAAAGCAACTGATCCCACATCAAAAAACAGATTCGGGAGGCTGAACTGCGAACCCTGCGCATCGGCGGGGTGCTGCGCGCCCACGCGGAGTTCAGGTGACGCGCGCTCGCGGGGGACGCTTCGCCGAGAGTACTGCCACACAGTCGTGGGGCTTGCGTAGTCGTGTGGAGGTGTTGCGCGGTCGCAGAGCATGCGTGGCCACTTGATTCCAGAGCTCGTTCTTTCGGCTTCTCTCTTTTGCTGAAGGCTTTTCTTATCCTTGCCACCTTAATACCTAAAAATCATGTTTTTAAAAACAAAAGCTCAAGTCTTTCACAACTTGGCATATTCTACCATATGAACAACAAGTGAAGATTAGATGCACAAAATCGACACATAGCACACTAAAAATACTAAACATAACTTACCAAGGATACAAAATTCCTATAATAAAACAACACAAACAAACACTAAACATCCGCCAATATATATGAGTTAAGAACCCGAACTCTGTGAATCTTTATTCTCTCACTTAAGGTCAGAGTAGAAATTAGAATCTTATCGTGATTCTCCTCAATACACAAGTTGGTATACTAGAATAATCAGTTAGTCAAAATAAACTAACTATCAGATTATTCTACGGTGTACCGATGGTGAGTTTAGGACCACCTAGGCCGTAAGCTTTTTAATACAATACAAGGATCCAATGATATGATCTTGCCGCGTGTTCTCTCACACCATATCATCTACAATGTAAGTATAATGAACATGCATAAAAATATAACAATTCAAATTCAAACAGTGACTGCAATAATATTCAATCTATATCATCATAAAATATCATAAAAAATGTATACAAAGACAAGTCTTCTAGTATACAAAATTAACAATCTCCCACTTATACTTGAAGCACGTCTTTCAAGCATAAAAACTAACTGGCTAACTCTCTAACAAAAAACTAAATCTCAAACAGCACCTCCGGGTCTGCATCCCACTCCCATTTTCTCCATGTAACCATCAAAGGTCCTAGCTGGAAGGCTCTTCGTGAATGGATCAGCTAGATTGTCCTCCTATGTAATCTTAACCACTGCCACATCTCCTCTCTTAACAATTTCTCGTATAAGATGGTACTTCCTTTCTATGTGTTTACTTGCCTTATGGGCTCTGGGTTCCTTCGAATTTGCCATTGCATCATAATTATCACAATATATCATTATACTCTTAGGCAAATGAGGAACCACGCTCAAGTCCATCAAGAAGCTCCGGAGCCAGACAGCTTCCTTTGTAGCCTCAGAGGCAGCTACATATTCAATTTCCATAGTGGAGTCAGCAATGCATTTCTGCTTGATGCTCCTCCATATAATGGCTCCGCCTCTCAATGTAAACACATAGCCTGAGGTAGACTTACTCTTATCTTTATCGGATTGAAAATCTAAGTCCGTGTAACCTAAAAGCACGAGACTATTAGAATTATACTAGTATATAATCTCGATTCCTTTTCAGGTAATTGAGAATATTCTTAACCGCAGTCCAGTGACCTTATCTAGGGTTAGACTGGTATCTGCTTACCATGCCAACGGGATAGCATATATCAGGCCTAGTGCATAGCATATCATACATCACACTTCCCACAGCCGAAGCATATGGAACTCTTTTCATCTCATCTATCTCAAACTGTATTTGGGGACACATTTCCTTGGATAGATGAATTCCATGCCTAAAAGGTATAAAACCTTTCTTGGAATCTTACATGTTATACCTAGCTAGCATTGTATCGATATAGGTTGCCTAGGACAGGCACAACATCTTTTTCTGGCGATCTTGAATGATCTTGATGCCAAGGACATGTCCGGCTTCTCCCAGATCCTTCATATCGAACTGCTTGGACAGCCACACCCTTATGTTTAACAATACCTTTTTATTGTTTTCAATAAGCAAGATATCATCAACATATAGTACGAGAAAAACCACAATGTTTCCGTCACTCTTTTTGTACACACAGCTCTCATCCCGACTTTGCATGAATCCATATGACTGGATAACCTCATCAAAATGGATGTTCTAAGACTTTGATGCTTGCTTAAGTCCATAAATAGACTCTCTGGTTGCTTAATGTGGATGTTTTCATAATTATCATTACTTTTGCACTTGGAATGAAATTGAAAAGTCGAATGTATTTGATGTATATCAATTTTTCTATATCCTATTAAATTCATCCCATAATTATGCCTAGATATGGGGGACGTGATATTATGGAGATTTTTTTCCATTAATACCCCTATGAAAGTCAAAATATTGGTTAAAAATTATCATTTTGCAATTTAATCCCTAAAAAACCAATCCAATCTTGTCCGTTAATATTTTATAGATCTATGGATGTAAATTATTCCTAGTTCTTACATAGGGGTGGTTCTTATTTTAACCCACCTATATATATATATCATATTTTTCTTTCCCAATTTCACTGTTTCTCAAATTGATTTTTTTGCCCTTTATCGTTCTCATTATTTATCTTCTCTATATCACTTTTCTCTAAATTCTATTTCATCTCCACCGTCACACACTCACACCCCCGCTCTTTCTCCCACTAAATAAAGAAAAACAATAATTGTGGAATTATGCCCAAACCCAAGACTAATGCAGACCTGATACCTAGAGGCAAAAATATGAACATTTGAAAACCCAATTGAGAGAGAGAGAGAGAGAGAGATGAATGTTTGTAAGGGTGGCATCTGATTTCCAAAATTAAAGAAAGATAATCAATGATCTGTTTTTTGGACATAGTCATCTGGGTTGAAGACTGAATCTATTGATCACGCTTTCTTCTTCAATCATATACAGATAACTTTAATTTTATGTAAACTGTGATTGAAACCGCAATCTTGAAACAGTAATGGAAATTTGTGCATCTTCTTATAATAGGGCTCACATTAAGAATGAACCGACCCGTATAGTGATGGGGCGACTAGGTGTTTGCAGCAATGGTGGTGTCTCCATCTCTCTAATTCTGGTTCATGGTTATGAGGCTCCTGATTTTTAATTTCAATTTTTTTAGAAGAAAAGAAATGAGGCAGAATGAGGCTTAAGAATTCCAAAAGTTGTGATTTTATGATAACCAAGTGAGTTTTTGAAAGACTTTTGTTTTCTTATCGAAGATTGGATTGAACAATAGTGATACAATAATTTTGAATGGGAGAAAGAGTAGGGGTTGAGAGGAAAGAGAGAGTCTGAAACTCCGGTTGGCGAAAGAAGAAGAAACCTTTTTTTTGCAAGTACAGATTGCTGACGTGGCATCCACGTCAGCATCGCCCACAACAACAGGAGGTGCCAGCATAACAACGGTAAATTCTAAGGTAGAACACTTGCAATGCATCCCTTATCTCTACAAGTGACATGTGTCTCGCAGGGCCGGCCCTGGGGGTAGGCTAGGTGGGCCATCATCCAGGGCCCCCACTTTTATGGGGGCCCCAATTTATATGTGTGTGTGTGTGTGTGTGTGTAATTAGGTAATTTTTTTTAAATATAAATATGTATAAAGTTGAAAACGGTTGTCTCTTTTAAATTCTAGTTTCTCGATTTTAAAATCTCATATGTGCTTTATTGATTAGTTCCATAACTTTTTTTTTCTATGTAAGTTTAGTGTGATAGTATATTTATTGAGATTTGTGTTGGATTAATCTCAATTTTACAATTAAGCTATTAATCAACTGTTTGTGATCTATACAAAAATCCCGTATGAGAAATGCACCTTTAAAGACCTATTTTTAAATTTTATCAAAACTATATAAAGAAAAAAAATACTCAATTGTTATATTTAGAGCTTTTATTCCTCAATTTTTCTGTCACGATTATTTAATTAATGAAAATGTTCTTTTTCACTTACAAAATTTACAAATGAGATTTTGTAAATGTTGATTATACTTTTTCAAGACTTAGGATGACTGGAATAAAATGGAAAAAATTTCAAGATGCTCGTGAAAAAACATTATTGGGGCCCCCTTTTTCCGTGTCGCCCTAGGGCTCCAAATTGTCAGGGCCGGCCCTGGTGTCTCGAGCCTACAAATTTTCAGATATTTACAGCTTTTTTTTTGTCCAGAAATGAAACTTTCAGTTAGTCAAAAAAAACTATCGTGAGACTTCAATAACATATTGTGACACTTCGACTCCCTATTGTGGCAATTTGAAACCAAAAAATGTTACCAATAAATATTGAAAATAGTCCAAATGATCGTAAATAGGAAGGGATGCAATGTTAGAATTCTCCCATAAAAATCCTTTATATATATATATATATAGGAGTGGGTTAAAATGAGAACCATACCCCTGTGTAAGAACTAGGAAACATTTACATCCACAGATCTTGACAATTTGAATGGACAAGATTGATTTGGAATTTTAGGGGTTAAATTGCAAAATGATAATTTTGTACCCACATAATAAGGGTATTATGGAGAAACCAAATCACCGTGTATCTAGAAAGTGGAAACAATTTTACCAAAAACAATTTTCATTCATTAATAGCAAATAAGAAAACCTAGAAAACAAACAGAAACCGCCGCCTACATCTTCAATCTCTCATCGCCGTCTACCGCCTCTCTATACAAAAATCTCGTATGAGAAATGCACCTTTAAAGACTTAATTTTTAAATTTTATCAAAACTGTATAAAGAAAAAATACTCAATTGTTATATTTAGAGCTTTTTATTCCTCAATTTTTCTTTTACGATTATTTAATTAATGAAAATGTTCTTTTTCACTTACAAAATTTACAAATGAGATTTTGTAAATGTCGATTGTACTTTTTCAAGACTTAGGATGACTGGAATAAAATGGAAAAAACTTCAAGATGCTCGTGAAAAAAAAATTATTGGGGCCCCCTTTTTCCATGTCGCCCTAGGCCTCCGAATTGTCAGGGTCGGCCCTGGTGTCTCGAGCCTACAAATTTTCAGATATTTACAGCTTTTTTTTGTCCAGAAATGAAAGTTTCGGTTAGTTGAAAAAAACTATTGCGAGACTTCAATAACATATTGTGGCACTTCGACTACCTATTGTGGCAATTCGAAACCAAAATTTTTTACCAATAAATATTGAAAATAGTCCAAATGATCGTAAATAGGAGGGGATGCAATGTTAGAAATTTCCCATAACAATCATTTATCTATATATATATATATATATATATATATATATATATGGGTGGGTTAAAATGAGAACCATACCCCTGTGTAGGATCTAGGAATCATTTACATCCACAGATCTTGACAATTTGAATGGACAAGATTGATTTGGAATTTTAGGGGTGAAATTGCAAAATGATAATTTTGTACCTACATAATAAGGGTATTATGGAGAAACCAAATCACCGTGCATCTAGAAAGTGGAAACAATTTTACCAAAAACAATTTTCATTCATTAATAGCAAATAAGAAAACCTAGAAAATAAATCAAAAACTGCCGCCTATATCTTCAATCTCTCATCGCCGTCTACTGCCTCTCATCGCTCCTACTCACGCACCGGCAGCCAGACCCCTGTATTTTGTCGGACGCCGCCCGCACGCCATACGCCGCCCAGACGCCTCCCGCACTCCCTACGCCAGAAGATGCAGCCAGACGCCACCAGACGACAAACGCCGGTCCTATGACGCCCACCCTTCACCGCCGGAAGCCCGCCCTTTGCCGCCCACATCCCCACTTTATTCGAATTTCAAGAATTAATGTTGCTGGGGTTGGACTTTTTTTAATCATATTTTGTGAATCCTTTTTATTTGAGTTTGTTTGTTTGTTATGCTGGATTTGGATAGGAGTATTTGATTTTGATTCGTGAAGGAAATTTAAATTTATCAAAATTACTCCAGAAATAGCTAGAAACTTGAGTGATAGATTTTTTATCTGCTGTAAAAGTGTAGAATGGATTTATTCACATCACTTTGATGAATTTTAAATTGCCGGATCTGAACTGTACAACTCTGGAGTCAGGGATGAGAATTATATCAGACACTGCAGCAAATATGGGGATTGAGTATTAGCAAATTAAATGGGTATGATTAGCAAATTAAATGGATATATTTAGCAAACTTTTTTATTTATTGATTCTGATCTGATTTGATTTGTATTGATATATTTAGCAAATAAGTAAGTTGTGATTAGTAAGTTAGTAATGTATATTTAGAAGATTAACTTGATAGGTTGTGATTTTATGAATATTTGTTATTTATATCAAATTGGGTTTGTTTATAGCATATTTATATTTAGTCTATAGCAAATTTTGAATGTATAATTAGAAATTTGAAAGGCTGGATGATTATATAGGTGAAGAGAAACCATTCAGTCTTGTGTTCTAGCAACTTAGTATGATATGATTAGCAAATGTTGCATCTGTGAAATTTTGCTACTGGGATTCGTATTTTAGTAAATTGATGTTTTGTTTATAGTAAATTAGTGATATAAGATTCGCAAATTATTATAGCATATTAGCAAATTAGTAAGATGCTTTTATGCATATTGGCTATTAATAGGAAATTGTGTTACTTATATCAAATTTTCATTATATTTATAGCAGATTGGTATTGGTTTATAGCAACTTAGTAAAATAGGATTAGCAATATTTGCAAATGTAGATCTTCTTTTTAGCAAATTGATAATTTATTTATAGGGATTTGACATGTTTTTTATAGCAATTTGACATGTATTTATAGAAAATAATTTATTGTTTTGCAGCCATTAGCAAATTGAGAGGGTGGATGATTATAGAGGTGAAGATAAATCATTTGAGCAGATTAGTTAAGTAATACATAATTAGAAAAAATTAAGGATTTTGTTTATTGTGTAATTGTTTTATTCGTTGGCTTGGTTTGATTGGATTTGACATTTTTAGCCAATTAGTAAGGTTTGATTAGCAAATTATTAAGATATGTTTAGCAAATGTTGCTACCATTAAAATTTGCTACAATGATTCGTGTTTTATTAAATTAATCATTTATTTATAGCAAATTAGTGATACAAGATTAGCAAATTTGTGATATGTTTTTGTATTGTATAATGTTTTTTTTTAAATAATGTTATTTCATAAAAAAAAATCATATTTTTCACATAAAAAATATTATCGATTTGCTATTAACAATATATAATGTGCTAATTACAATTAAAAAAGTTGCTAAACATCGTACACACGCGTTACTAACAAATTCTGCCCATATTTCCTACACCTACAAAGATACATTAATGGATAATGTAATACTTATATCTTGCATAATCAGACGATAACCGGCGTGATAATAATATAAGATAGAGTAAGAACTTGTGAAAAAAAATACGTTCTTATTTTACACACAACAATTCATGCCATTTTTTTTCCTTAATAACTTGAAAACTTCAACAACCAAATACGAAAAGCATCTATCGTCTATCATAAATATGAAATGCTCATTCTCTGCAAATATCTCACTATCATGCAAAGCACATTGAAATCATTTTTTTTTTAAAAGACCATCCTATCATAAAAAAAAATCATATTTTCACATAAAATATTATCGATATGCTATTAACAAATCTATAATTTACTAATTACGCATACAAAATTTGCTAAACATCAGACATAAGAGTCCCTACCAGATTCCACCCATATCCCTACGCATACAAAGATACATTAACGGATAACACAATACTTGTATCTTGCATAATCAGATGATAACCGGTGTGATTGTAATATACAATTGAGTAAGAACTTGTGAAAAAAAATGCATTCTTATTTTGCACACAACAATTCATGCCATTTTAACTATTTTTTTTTAATAACTTGAAAACTTCCACAACCAAATACGAAAAAAGCATCTATCATCTATAATAAATATGAAATGCATATTCTCTGCAAACATCTCACTATCATGCAAAGCACATTGAAATCATTTAAAAAAAATAATTTTTCACATAAAAATATTACCAATTTGGTATTAACAAATCTATAATTTGTTAATTCCGCATACAAAATTTGATATATGTCAGACATACGCGTCCCTACCAGATTCCACCCATATCCCTACGCATACAAAGATACATTAACGGATAACACAATACATGTATCTTACATAATCAGATGATAACCGGCGTGATTATAATATACAATGGAGTAAGAACTTGTGAAAAAAATACATTCTTATTTTGCACACAACAATTCATGCCATTTTAGCTATTTTTTTTTATAAAATAACTTGAAAACTTCCACAACCAAATACGAGAAAGCACCTATCATCTATAATAAATATGAAATGCACATTCTCTGCAAACATCTCACTAACATGCAAATCACACTGAAACCATTTAAAAAAATTGAATTTTTACATAAAAATATTACCGATTTGCTATTAACAAATCTATAATTTGCTAATTCAGCATAAAAAATATGCTACATGTTAGACATACGCGTTCCTACCAGATTCCACCAATATCTCTACACCATTAATGGAGAACATAATACATGTATCTTCCATAATCAAACGAAAACTGGAGTGAGACCGATGAAATCCGACAAATATAACTTGTCTATAATCTGCAACGATTCCTTCAACCGTAAGAGACCCAAACAATAAGAATGTTGAACAGATGTGTGATGAATTAAAATATGAAACACCGATAGATACAACTCTGTAAAAAAAAATTTGTAAAAATCGTCCAAAATTAAAAAAAAAGTCCAAAATTACAAAAAAAACGTTTCCATATAATCCCACTATATATGGAACAGATATATTTACTGCAGATAATTGATATGCAATACAATGACATATATACCCTTAACTTAATATAATTATTAAGATATTGCATTTTTGACCCCATTTTTTTGAGATTGATCTGAGCTTTAGAAAATCATTGATGCAACGTTCCATATTAGTTCTTAGTTCCTACACAGGGCATTGGTTCTCATTTGATCTCTATCTCTCTCTCTCTCTCTATATATATATATATACACATATACATATATATATATAGGGGATGGTTCAAATGTTAACCCACTCCCCATGTAGAAAACTAGGATCTAATCTATATCACTCATTTTATTAATCTGAATGGTCAAGATTAAATTATATAATTATGGATATTATAACAAAAAATGATTATCTTGAAATTAATTGTTAGCCAATAGGGGTACAATAGTACAATTATAGTGCTAGACTCACGTCCAGATTTATACATTGCTAAACATGGCAGAAATCCTCAAAATTATTGAAAATCTAATTAATGTGTTCTTTCATTGAATAATAATGCTAATGTCCACACGCAAGTTCATTTATATATAAAATGTATTTTGTATGTACATGTCTTTTAATGTTTGGCATTGAAATAATTCATTAATTTTTAACTATATTAGCGTATTATTTAAATAACATTAGCAATATAATATAGTAATATTAGCAAACACATTGTGCAAATATACAATATGTGAGGGTGGGTTTTCGCATTAGTCTTTAACGTAGTAGTAGTAGTAATTTGGTTGTATATAAGCTAATTATTATGAATAACATATTTATAATTTCATTAATTATAGAATTGGCATCACAAAAATTATTATGCAAGTGAAGTACCGAATTAATAATATTTTAAAATATTGTGCCAAATATATTACCAACTATTTGCTAATATGTTTAACGAATATTGCTAGAAGTTCAAACAAAATTTGCTAGTATGACTATAATGTAATGTTAGTATGTTAATACAATATTGCTAGTATATAACCAAATATTGCAACATATGTAACAACCATATATGTCATTATGTAGGTTCATGTATAAAATGTATTTTGTATGTATATGCCTTTTAATGTTTGGTATTGAAAATTTTCATTAATTTCTAACTATATTAGCGTATTATTTAAATAACATTAGCAGTATAATACATTAATATTAGCAAACTCATAGTGCAAATATACGTTATGTGATGGTGGGTTTTCGCATTAGTCTTAAATGTAGTAGTAGTAATTTGGTTGTATATTAGTTAATTATTATAAATAACATATTTATAATGTTATTGATTATTGAATTGGCATTACAAAAATTATTATGCAAGTGAAGTAACGAATTAATAATATTTTAAAATATTGTGTCAATTATATTACCAACTATTTGCTAATTGTTGTGCTAATATGATATATACAACTCGCTAATATCTTATATTGACTATCACAAAAATAATTATTTTATAAGAAACATGTTGCACTCACTTAGTATTTAGTTATACACTCAAACCCAACAAAATACCAAAAAAAAAAAAAACTAAACATGAAAGTAAATTATCCTAACATAATTTAATAAACAGGGCCAAGTTTATAACATGTCGTATATAATACATATACATTACACAAATGCTAATATCATAGTAATGTTGTGCTAATTTAATAGATACAAATTGCTAACATCTCACGTCAATAAAATAAAATGTAATAAACTATGTTACACTCAGTGTTTAATTACACGAATCAAACCCAATACAAAAAATACGAATTCCAACAAAAAAAAGAGACATTAATTAAAGTAAATACGATGGTAAAAAAAAATTACTTTTGAAGAATTACATAGATCTCAATAGCATACAAAAAAATAATTATTTTTTGTGGTTTATTAAAAGTCAGAAAAAAAAATCGCTGAAGAATAATAAATTGAATCTGGATAAGAAAATGAAAACAATGGACACACGATTGATCAATTGTTAGTTTGATTAGAATAAAGATAAAAATATAAGATATTGCATCAAGATTGAAAAATCCACAAAATAGGGGATTTGATATTCTAGAAACATTTAAATTACTATTATATCCTCAACTTAATATAATTATAAAAAAAAATTACAATTTCAATCTCACTTATTTCAAATCAATCTTGACCATAGAAGTTAAATGAATGAGTGACTGAGATTAGATTCTAATTTTTACATGGGGAGTGGGTTAAATGAGAACCATTCCCCTAGGTGGGAACTAGGAACCAATCATAGCCCTTATTTGACTCAATCTGGACGGTCCAGATTAAATCAGATTTAAGTGGATGGGCGGTGGCATTCCTGTAATTTTTGGCAACTTTATGGACGTAGGAGTAATATAGTAATTTAATAATTCTTTCATTTTGTTCTGAGGCTAAAGTGAGAATCGCATGAGGTTAAAATGAGAATTGCAAGATGCTAAAATGATCGAAGTAGGATGCTAAAATTGATGTGACATTTTTCATTAGGGTTCACCGTTCCCAATTAGGGTTTATTACGTTCCGATTAGGGCTAAAATGAGAATCGCATGAGGTTAAAATGAGAATTGCAAGATGCTAAAATGATCGAAGTAGGATGCTAAAATTGATGTGACATTTTTCACTAGGGTTCACCGTTCCCAATTAGGGTTTATTACGTTCCGATTAGGGCTCTGGTCCCAACTAGTAATTATGAGATTCTCATTAGGGTTCACTGTCCCCAAATAGGGTGTATTGCACTTCATTTCAATGAAATCATCGTTCCATTTTTATTTATCAACACATGCTAAAATGAGAAATGCATGAAGCTAAAATGAGTGAAGTCGGATGCTAAAATTGAATTTGGGCAATTTCTGAGTTCAGTTCCGATTTTGCCCTTAATGAGATGCGTGAATTGAAGATTTTCTCGATAATTACAAAAATGCCACCGAAAATCTGGATGAATCTGGAGCGTCGATTTTACAGAATGGACGAATGAGATCGATTCTCGATTCTCACCTAGCGACTGGTTCTCACGAGATCCCATCCCTATATATATATTGATATATATATGTTGATATGAAAAGGTAAATACTAGCTAGGTAGGGGCCCTCATATCTAGGACTAGGAGGATGCTTCGAATTCCAATTCCAAAACTTAACAATTTAATTCTCGAGAAGGTAAATAATGAAGGCAGGGCACGTTCAGTTCATTGAATAACTCGACAAACCCATTTATTATTATTTTTTTATTTAGTACTGGTTTATAAATATGTTGGCATTTGTTTAATTTGAATTAATATTGAAGTTTAATAATTAGTACATTTTGTTCTAAAAAAAAAAAAAAATAGTTCATTTTAGCTTGTCGGATTTCCAATGAAGTCAAACAGACGAGCCTCAAATCAAAATTATTAATCTTTTTATACGTATCAATCGAATCCAATTAACTTATTGAATTGATCTAACTCTTTCACCAAAACAAGAAAAAAGTTCGAGAAAATTTATTGTCTTAAGCTTAAAATTCTCTCGCCCCCTTAAAATTCTCTCGCCCCCTTCTACGTTTCATTATTAAATTTAATATTCTAAAAATATTTATTATAAAAATAAAAATTATTATAGTATAACCAAACATAATTATTTATTATTTAAAATTAAAATTTTAGAAAATTATATACCTTAATTTTGAAATAATCAACCTTATTAATCAATTATATTAATTAAAAATAAAAAAAATTATTAAAAACTAAATATAACCCTAAGTTAAATAAGCCCTAAATAATAATTATAAAATTAAACTAAATAAAAAAATGAAAATCTAATAAAAATTAGAATTAAACATTAAGTGAGGGAGAAAAAATAGGACAGAGAATTTATTTTTTTCAAATAGGAGACTAATAATATACATACAAACGAACTTACATTAAAAAAAAAATCGGATTTTTCTAATATGACTTACATATCTACATAGTTTGCCAACTATTGTAGAATAATGAAATTTATCCGATAATTACACAGCTAAATAGCGGTTGCAAATTTATTATCGTCGTTTTGGTATTAATACGTGCGTAGATGATAACTGAACTTTAGTGAGAGTCATCATCGCCACTGAAGATGGACACTCTGCTGTAGAGAAGCAGCAGAACCAGCAGCAAGAACACCGCGACGCCGGCGGTGGAGCCGGTGGCGCGGTGTATGGAGCTGCGATCGCCGGAGGAGAACATTCCGGCGACGAAGGATCCAGCATCGGAGGAGAGGAACTGGATAGCGAGAAGGAGGGTGATGGGGAGGAGGAGGAGGCCCACGGGGCTGAGCAGCTCGGCTATGAAGTCAGTTACGGCGCCGCATTGATCTCCGATGAGTGTCGGCAACACCATCACCACCACTGCCACGGCTGCGATCACGGCGGCGTGGGGCGGACCGGCGCGGCGCTCTTCCGCCATTTCGGCTCGATGCTTGTGTTTTTTTTAGTGTGTGTGGGGGTGTGTGTGTTTTGATGATGTTTGGTGTTCGGTTGTGATAAATATGAAATGGGCAGAGCGGTCTGCCGACGTAAAGTGATAATTATGGTTTCTACAAAATGTTTAAATTCAAAAAGTGTTTTATTCGTAAATTGTATTGCTTGTGTTTAAATTCAAAAACTATTTTAATCGTAAATTGTATTGCTTGTATATGATGTGATTAAGAGCAGTGGGAATCGGCCAAAATAGTCAATTAAATTTTTAAAATATTTATTTGAGCCACAAACTTTTAAATATATTTTTTAGTTAAATTATCAAAATATTTTTATATTAGTTTTAAAAAAAAATCATACTTTAAACTCTCCCACCAGCTGTCATATAATATTTTTGGATTAGATTTTAAAAATTTTCTTTCTCTACTATAATCTCATCTTCTTCACAATTTGTAGCATTAATGGAATCTGGAAGAAATCATCAACTACTCTGGAAGATTTCTCCAAATCGTCGACCATTTTGGAACAATCTTCTTCACAATCTCATTTTTCTCTCTCTAAATTTCTCTACCAACGAGCCATTGTCCACTTTCGAAAATTCAAGAGAAGAAATAGAAAATCCTTCCACCTTCGAAAATTCAAGAGAAGAAATAGAAAATCCTTCTCCAATATTAACCCGTGTATGCTTTCAAATCTAATTATTTATAATATTGTTAGATTGTTTGGTGTTGTTTGATTCTAAAGTTTGATTTGGGGAAAAAATGAGTAGAATAACTTTCTAGACATAATAAAAAATGAGTAGAATAACTTTCTAGACATAATAAACATGTTTTGACATTAGAAGTATTTAAAAATCATCTATAATATAGTTCATTTATGAAAATCTGGAAAAAAAATTAAGTATTTCTGCAACATTCAAAAAATTTGAAAAAGTGAAGTTCTTAACTGCGCACCGGAACCTACGCGCCAAGCCTACTATGGTGTAACATCCCAGTCCCACTAGGACCAAAACGTCACCAAAAATATACGTACATACTTACGTGATAAATATTTTTCAAGAAATTAAGTTAACTTTAAAAATAATTTATAAACGGGCATCACCTCAATTTAAAAATGTTCAATCCACATACTCAGGTGCTTTCAAAGTCAACTTTCAACAAGGCTTTTTGAAATCATTAACTCACACATAACCAAATTATGACTTGTCAATAAACAATATACATAGCCAATCAGGCCACACATTTAAAAACACCACGGCCAACCCTTATAAACATTCAAAATATTTGTATATATAATCAAAAATTGACCACTGAGGTCAGGAACTTTCAGACTTCAAAGTTTTGCAGAGTATCAACGGAAGCATTTAATATTAAACATACAAACATAAGTCTAAAGATGGCTTTGAGCAAAAACTTTACAAGGGTCAACCTTCAAAACCCAATCCAACAGCACGTCATCAACCAGCTCGATCTCCAGGACCTGAAAACATTTGAAAATATTTGGGTTGAGTGCCAGAAAACACTCAGTGGGCATTAACATTCGTCCAAGATAAACTTTCATACTTTAAAACTGTTATACTGCATAAATCATGGAAAATAACCATGAACATTCTTTATAATAAAGTTTACTCTTCTTCATTGGATGAGAGACCCAATGTGATCACATGATACTTTACGGTTACTTATCTAGACATTTAGTCACAAAGTAAATCGTCTATGCTTGTAAGTCGGAATTCCTCTGTGCATGAAGTCTCATAATATCCAATCATTGCGTAAACAATGCTATTAAAACATTTAACATGCTTTTCATGGACGAATTTAAAACATAGTTGTGAGTTATAGAAAATCCGCCTGTATGATCTCAAAGTGCAGTGTAATTTTTATGCAATGCTATCATGCTTCCCATTCATCTCGACCTATAAAATAGGAAATCTAACTTAGAATCCTAATGTAGGCCAATATAATAATGGCCTAGGTCATAAATAGTTTAAATAATAATTTCCTATGCCATGGGATCATTTGGAATTGAAATTGAGTCAAATGGAAGAATAATACGCATTTGACGGACTGAGTCAAGTTAGAATGAGAATTTTCAGACTTCGTAGATCAAATTGAATGGATAAAGATGAATTGGACTAAATTCCATGACGAAGAAGCTTGATTTAACATTATGAGCGAACTATAAACTTTAGAATTTCTTTTTAGGAAAAAAATATAACATTTGGAAATTATAGGGCTAAATAACATTTTCTAAAAATGCTAATTTAATTGCCAAGTACTAAATTAGAACCAGAAAAATATAAATTTGAGAATTAAATTCATTTAATATTTTACTGCCAAATTTTAAAATTAATAAATCAATCAACATCGGATTAACAGTTTAGAAACAATAGAAAAGTTAATAACTACGAAAAAATTATAAAATTTGAACAATTAAATTGACTGAGAATTAAATTGAAATAAGGCTTCAGTTTCAAGAAATTCACCTATTATTCTTTCTTCTTCTTCCAACTTTTCTTTCGTCTTCCTCGTCGTTTTCTTTTTTCTTGTTTTGCTTTTTGATTAATCATAATCAAAAACCCCCCAACTTATATATACATATATATAGTCGATCCCCTCTTATATTATATATATAAACATACAACATATACATATATGTAGTACACTAATCCTAGTAAGTGGATCTCCAAGTGACCAACTTCCATTGGTCCTTATTTTATATATATTTATTATTTGTATTATTACTATTCCTTCATAATTAAGAAATTCCCCAACCATATATACGTGTATTTATATATGTATCAACATATAACACTTGTGTACTCTTATGTACAATTGTTCAATCAAATAATTTCCATATGGGAAAAGTTAGTTTGTTATATTATTTTACTATTATATATATATATATGTATACTTACATTTCTTTTCATAATTACACATACATGAATAGGTTCCACTAATCCCTCTCAAATAAATTCCAAATGGACAAATTGGAGTGCTGGAAGAGATCATTTTAAAATTACTTTCAAATTTCCAATCATTTAAATAATAAAAATGTATATACATTACTTATACGATAATTGAAAGTGGACTCGAAAGACATGGACCGAATGAGCTTAAAAATAAGTACAATATTGAGCTTGAATTTATAAAGTCGGGCTTGGTGGAAACATTGATTTCAAAGTGTTTAATGGAATAAATTCCATTGGTAGCTCATATGAATTCAGAGTTGAATGATCTTGGTACCAAAATGATCCCATTAATATCTATTTTTTTATAATATGATTTCTAATATTAATTAGAAAACTCAACTAAGGTCGAGACTTTTGTTGGTCTTATAATGTCTCTAGGACTATGATCAACTAGCCCAAAATAAATTGGGTTCTAATTTCATGAAATTTCTAACTTATAAAATAAATTTAAATACTATATTTTTCCGGGGTGTTACATCCTCCCCTCCTTAAAAAAAATTTCGTCCCCGAAATTGAATATACCTGCTATGACGAGGGTTGGATACTTTGCCAGGATCTAATCTTCAAGTTCCCATGTAGCGTCCTCTTGTCCGTGTCTGCTCCATTGAACTTTCACAATCATTAGCTCTTTATTCCGCAGCTTTTGGACTTTTCTATCAAGAATAGCTATAGGAAATTCGTCGTATGTCAGATCCAGATTTACTTCTATTTCTTCCTGATTTACGACGTGACTTGGGTCGAAAATATATTTTCGAAGCATTGATACATGGAACACGTCATAAATTCCTCCTAACTTTGGAGGTAATGCCAACTTATATGCAACTTCACCGATTCGTTCGAGAATTTCGTACGGTCCAATATATCTAGGCCATAACTTTCCTTTCTTTCCGAATCGCACAATGCCTCTTGTAGGGGAGATTTTCAAAAACACCTTATCTCCTAGTCGAAATTGTAAATCATTCCTTCTTTTATCTGCATACATTTTCTGTCGATCTTGGGCCTCTTTATTCTTTGTCTTACTTTTTCAATAACCTCAACAGTTTTCAATATAATTTATGGGCCCAAAATTTTTCTTTCACCAACTTCATCTCAGTAAAGTGGTGATCTGCATTTTCGACCATATAGAGCCTCATACGGCATCATTCCAATGGTCGCTTGGAAAATATTGTTGTAAGCAAATTCAACTAAAGACAAATATTCCTCTCAACTTTCTCCTTGATCCATAACCACAGCCCTGAGCATATCTTCTAGGGTCTGTATTGTTCTTTCAGACTGTCCATCAGTCTATGGGTGAAAAGTTGTGCTAAAAATTCAATTTTGTGCCCATTACATTTTGTAAGCTTTGCCAAAATTTAGACGTGAAACGCGTATTATGATCTGATGTCACTGATATAGGTGCACCATGAAGTTTTATAATTTCTTTTGTTAGTGTCATCGGCACTAAAGTATTCAAGATTGTTATAATCTGTATGGCAATATCAAAGAACACAAGGGTTTTGGTTGAGTTCAAGCTATAAGCTCAATCAAAGAAGGAGAATTTACGATCAGACCACCATTTCTTGAAGAAAACAACTATCTTTACTGGAAAGCAATGATGAGGGCGTTTCTGGGATCAATAGATGAGCTTGCATGGAAAAGTGTCACTGAAGGATGAGAAAAGCCAACTGTTGCCAAGGAAGAAAGCAGGTGGAGATTGAAGAAGGAGAGTTGACTGTGTCGTAAAAGAACTGGTATAATGTCAACTCTAAAACTCTCAATACTATATTCTCTACAGTTGATCTTGAAACATTCAGTCTAATCTCAACTTGTGAGACGGCTAACGCTATATGGAATATTCTAGAAACCACTTTTGAAGGGACTAATTCAATAAGGTTGTCAAGGCTTCAAAACCTTATTTCTAAGTTTGAAACCCTCAGAATGAAGGATACTGAATCCATAGGTGAGTTTAATGCTAGACTGAGAAGCATATCCAATGAAAGTTTTGCTCTTGGTGAGCTTATCAATAGTGAGAAGCTTGTAAGAAAGGTTCTCAAATCTCTTCCAAAAAATAATTTGCATAAAAAGTTGTTGCAATTGAAGAAGCCAAGGATATCAAGAGTATGAGGCTTGATGAGCTGATGGGGTCATTAAGAACATTCGAAATGAACTTAGAAGATGAAGACAATAACTCAAGGAAGAGAGGTATTGCTCTTAAAACTGAAGTCTCAGAAAACGTAGCTGAACATGTACAGAAGCAAAAATTGTACTTGATTAAGATACAATGAATAATATGGTCCTGATCACCAAGAACATTAATCGTATGTTAAAAAGAGTCAATGAGCAATCTTCTAGAAGGGCCAACAACAGAAGACAAGCACCTGATAATTCTCAGCAAAACAGAAACTCAAGCAATGAGCAGAAAGAGTTTCAAACTTCAAATTTCAGAAGAGGAATTTAATGCAGAGAATATGATGGATTTGGGCACATTCAAGCTGAGTGTGCAAACACACTGAAGAGAAACAAAAAGAATTACAATGCTTATCTCAATGACAATTACTCTGACGAAGGCAACAATGATTTAGATGAAGAAACTATTGCCTTTATAGCAAAAATCTCAGAATTGAAGGATCCCTTCAACAATGCATAAGATGATGAGTCAGACAATGAAGACTTCAGCCAAGAAGAACTTGTCAAGACATACAAGGAGATGTATGAAAGATGGCTGGAAGTAGTGGAGATCAACAAGACTCTTCAATCTCATAACAAGGATCTTCTTAATGAGAAAGAGAAGCTGATCAATTCTGATGCTGAACAGAAGAATACTATTCAGCAGCAAAAGAAGGAGATTGATGAATTGTCTGCGGAGCTCAAATCCATCAAAAAGAATGTCAACATGCTGAACAATAGTATAAAGAATCTTGATAAGATTTCCACAACTCAAGGACATTCAGGAAAGAGTCATCCAAGTCTTGGATATAGTGGTGGACAGTCCAAGACAGTGGTTGTCAAATAAAGTACAAGCAAACCAATGCATGTACAAGAAAATGTTCGGCATATCCAGAAGAACATTATTGACAAGAAGATGAATGCTTATAATAGCAACAAACTAGGAATCATCTGCCATTATTGTGAGAAGTACCTTTATGATCTCAAAAGAATAAGAAGGAGATATGTGGCTCAGCATTCCTGCAACAAGAACAGAAAGCGAGTTATTCAGCAAAATCCTACACAAAAGAAATAATAGATTGTCGAGCAGACCAACCACAAAATCCATAGTAATATGTGCTTTATGGTAAGATGTTGGGTTAAATTTAGCCCTTGTCTAAGAGTTCTTGTAGTTGAGTTTTTAACTCCTCTAACTTCTTTGGTGCCATGCGATACGGCACTCTTGATATTGTAGAAGCTCTTGGAAATAAGTCTGTCGTAAACTCAATCTATCTATCCAGAGACAAATTTGGCAAGTCCTATGAAAACACATCTTTATAATCCCGCACCACATGTACATCATCAATTGTCACCTTCTTTGTCTTGTTCATTATCAAACTCGCCAAGAATGATTCACATCCTTTTCTTCTAAGCATCTTCATTGCTTTTATTACAGAAATAACTCTTACTCTAGTTCCCAACTTTGATCGATGGAAAGTGAATTCCGATTCTTCTGGTCTTTGGAAGATTAGCTCCTTTTTGAGACACTTAATTGTGGCATTGTTAGCTTCTAGCCAATCCATTCCAAGGATAATATCAAAGTCTCTTAAGTCTAAAACATGTAGATCTGCACTTAGTGATCTATACACAAGGTTCAAATCTATGTTTTTGCATATTTGATCAGTAATTAAGATCCTCCCCGAAGGTATACTTACTTCTAAGGCCTCACTAAGTTTTTCCTTAGTCAGTTTTAGCTTAGAGCATAGTTCGGCAGATATAACTGAATGCGAAGCTCCAGTGTCAAATAATGCAAGTACAGGCATATTTGATATACTAATCATACCTGCCATATTTCCAGGCTCCCGTGCAGCATCTTGTCGATTAAGAGTAAAGGCTCGAGCATTTCTTGCCGGAGGTTGACCTGGCCTAGCCACTTCTTTTCCCTTATTCATTGGACAATTATATGCCATATGTCCTGGTTGCCAGCACCTGTAGCACATATTTCTTCCCTTCATACATTCACCGTTATGTTTCTTTTCACAAGTTTGACATAATGGTTTTTCTTGTTGTGCTTTAGGATTTGATCCTCCTCTCATTCTAGCCTTTTTCTTGAAACCATGACTCTTATTCTTATTATCATCCTACTTTATTTTTTCCCTGAACTCCTCAACCTTCTTTTCAATATTCTTGCAAAGTGGAGACTCTACATCTTGAGCTTGTTCGAGAGTCTCAGCATACGTGGCCATGCCGCACCCTGCTATGATACTGCTAATCTCAATTCGTAAGCCTCTTTTGAATCTGTGGGCTTTTTTCTCATCAGTGTCTGTCAGGTGTGGAGCATACCTAGATAACTGATTGAACTTCCGTTCATTATCATTCACGGTCATATTTCCCTGAGTTAATTGTAAGAACTCAGTTTCTTTCTGATCCCGATAACACATGAGAACAAACTTCCGCATAACAGCTTGCTTAAAATCCTCCCAGGTCATATTTGCAAATTGTTCAGGCGTCATTGACCTCCTAAACGTTTCCCACCAATGATCACCATCACCAGTGAGCTGGAAGATTGTACATGCAATGGGCTGAGAATTGGTACACACCATGTATGCAAATGTGTGTTCTATCATTCGTAGTCATTCTTCAGCCTCAGTTGGTTCACCCTGACCATTAAAGATCGGAGGTTGATATGTTCGAAACTGAGCAATAACACGTGCCGTATCTTCTTGTGGAGGATTTTGAGCCTGATTGTTTTGACGTCTTTGTGGCATCTTATATATATACTTCATATGTCAAATTCTATGATTATCAAATACACTTGAAGAAGTCTAAGACGATGATACAATGTACTTCGATTCACATGGATCATAGAATTTCAGTGAGCTAAAGGAGCTCTAAAGTCATTTTGTGTACTTATGCTCAGTGCCTCTATGTTCAAATCCAGCTAAATTCTGATCTAAAACTAGCTCAAATGATGTTATGCATCAAATGGATTTAACATGAAAACATTGATAACCATGCTTTGTAAAACATAACTTTCACAATGCTATAAAATCATACTTTTCACCATGCTTTAAATTACACATTAAGATCGCTTGCATTTGTATATCTTACATACAATTATACACATATACTTTTCATAAGGCACTAAAGAAATTTTAAACATGAACTTTAGTACCTTCCCGGAGTAAGCTTGACGTAGACGATAGCTGTTGGGTTATAGATAACCATTTCAATAACACAATACTTAAAATATTTCAAGATTTGAAAACACCACAAGCCTACAATCACGTAAACCTGGCTCTGATACCACCTGTAACATCCCAGTCCCACTATGACCAAAACGTCACCAAAAACATACGTACATACTTACGTGATAAATATTTTTTAAGAAATTAAGTTAACTTTAAAAATAATTTGTAAACGGGCATCACCTCAATTTAAAAATGTTCAATCCACACACTCAGGTGCTTTCAAAGTCAACTTTCAACAAGACTTTTCGAAATCATTAACTCACATGTGGGCTGTGTTTAGTAATTTATAACATGTGGGACTTCATTCTATCCATTATGTTTAATTAATTGTGCTTTTATTAAAATTATTTATTTATTTAGATGATTTATAATTTAAATTAAATGAATATATAATTTATAAATTAAATTAATTATAAATCATATTTATTAAATAATCTATTTAATAATGAATATTAAATAATCTATTTAAGTGAATAAATAATTTATATATTAAATTAAATTTATTACATGATCTATTTAATAATGATTTTAAATAATAAAATAATGTATTAAATATTGTGGGACCCATCAGCACCAATTTGGTACAGTGTCCCAAACTTGAAGTAGAATTTAATGCTGCACCAATTTAATGTAGAATTTGATACGGCATTGGAGTGGTTCAGCACCAAATTGATGGTTTAGTTGCTCTGCCGAACCCAAATCCTGTGTGCTGCTGACAGACACGGAAAGGAACTGCATAAAAAAACCAGAAAAAGAAAGGAGAGAGAGAGAGGTAAGAGAAGAAAATGGGAGAAGAGGGCAAGCTTCAATCTATCAGGGAATGGATCGTCGAGCACAAGCTCCGCACTGTTGGTAATGATCAAAAACACACACACACATATTTGGATAAAGAAAATTAATTTTTGAGATTTCTCATTTTTGTTCGGTTTGAATGAAGGGGCTTTGTGGGCAAGTGGAATTGTAGGTTCTATGGCGTACAATTGGTCTCAACCCAATATGAAAACCAGCGTTAAGATCATTCATGCGAGGTTTGAATTGGAGGGTTTAGGGTTTAGTTAGGCTTAGGCAATTTCATTTTGATTTTGTGTATTTCCTTGCAATGCTGATACAAAATGGGACTCTGTTTTTTGGTGCTTAAGTAGTATTCAACTTCTGATTTGATGAATATGCTCAGCTCTGTTTCAGCAATTCTTGCACATGTTACCAGTCTGGGGTCTGAATTCGGAGAAATTTATGAATCAGCTCATGTTGGATTAGAAAATTGTGTTTTATTGTTTTTGAGATACCTGCAGCTGCTACTTATTGGTTTTGTTGTTATGCTTGTCGATTTTTGGAAGTAGAGGTATGCTTTGTTGATTGCTAAGTCTCGATCAAACTCGAGGAAAGCTAATCAATGCACATTGCCATTTTAAATCTAGAGGGTTTCGGTGGGGAAAGTTAAAAAACAATCTTGACACACAATCGGATGATCTTTGATAGGACTAGTTTAGACATAGTTGATTTGGCAATAGAATTGCAGGGTAAATTCTTCAATATGAATAGTGTTATGAAACTACTCAGGTGCTTTTGCAATTATATCTTTCCTTTTTTTTTTATATTAGAAATACATACTTCTTAAATCTATTACTGAACAATGCATATTTAAAGGGGCTGTAGTATAGTCAAGTTCAGGTTTTCCCCTTTGCTGATCACTTCATCCTGTCTCAAACCAAGAAATTCACACATCTATTCTATTATATTCAATCTCTAATTCTATTTGTGTTTTTTACCATTTCAAATAAATTGAACTGTGAAATTCTCAACTCGTGTACCTGAGTTGATCTCACTTGTATGAGCACCTTCACTTTTAACTAGGTTCGTGTGCCTGTAACCTATATATGAGCAGTTGCATCAAAATATGACTTGTGCCACGAATTTTTGTTGCTCGAAATTCAGGTTGCATGCTCAGGCACTGACTCTTGCTGCGTTAGCTGGTGCTGCTGTTGTTGAGTATTATGATCACCAGTCCGGTGCCAAAGCAGAGCGCATGGCGAAGTTCCTGGACGTCAAGGGACACCAACAGAGGGATTAAGTTTCACCTTTCCGGCTGTAAGTTCACAAGATTTCGAATCGCCTTCAGTTTTTGGGACGAGGCTTCCAAATCATTGAGGATTCTTCAAGTTTCGATTTAGTTTACTAATTTGGTATCAAATTAAGATAGCTCGAGATGGAGAGCATTTTTCCCAACTATACTGATTTATGAATTCAGTTGGAGCCGAATCAATGGTTTATAACCCTGTTATGTAGAATAATCGTTTTTCCATTGGAATGTAAAGACTAGTTGTGGAAATATTAGTCGGAATTTTCTCTTTTTTTTTTTTTTCAACCTCTAGTTACTGTTGATCTCTCTCTCTCTCTCATTAAAAATCTCGACTTATTTTTCTGCACAATAACTCACAATTCACAACCCTCGATGGCTTTCATGGCCTCACTCCCTAGTACAACTGTCAAACCCAGCCCGACCCTAAAAAGAAAGGTCCACCCTCGTTTTAGTCTTTATAACCTCCAAATGAAGTAAAAAAATATAAATATTGTGTGATGGGATAGATAAAATTGATAAGATAAAGTAGGATTGCACTGTTTGGATAAAAATAATTTTGTGTTTGGATTGCTTGATTACAAGTTTACTGATGTAAGATAGATTATCAATATTTTGTTTGAATTGAATGATTAGGATTAAAATGTTAGGAAATACCTGAATTGCCCTTCGTATAATATGTTTATTTATAATTATTAAAGTTATATTTTTCTATTAAAAATGCTTGAAATCATGAAATTGAAAATACTTGATGCACAAAAATAATTTACTAAACATTGGGAAAAAATGACAAAAATAATTAATGAAAATAGTTTCTTCTTCACGAGTCCTCTTTTAATTAAAAATATTTATTAGTAATTTTAATAGAATTGAATGAGTCAACAAGTATATATTTAAAAAAAATTAAATTCTAAAAAAAAAGAGAGAAAATAGTAACTAAGAAAATAAGCATAAATAATCAAATGTGTTCAAAGTTATTCAAGTAAATTTCTTTTTGGTTGAAGGATGGATTATTTCTATCCACCCAAAAATGGGTGGATGATTTATCATTCAAATGAAGGATAAAGGCAGCTCAAGTCACGGGCTTCTCATCAATCCCGAGTTTTCATCCATCAAACTAAACATGTGATTAGATGTGATAATTTCATCAATCCTACCTTATCAATGTATAGCCCATATTTCTCTTGATGATAACAATAATAAAAGAAACGTGTAGTTGAAAAAAAAAGACCCCACCCTCCGTTACTGGGAAAAAAAAAGAGGTTCACATTTTATTTTGCAAGCAAATACCGAGCAAATTAAAAAAGGTTCAAATTTTCTTTTGCAAATAAACATAGAACCAAGAATGAGCTTATAATTCATGAATGGCTTTTTAACCACAATCACATGTTATTAGAATAGATTTAAGAGGGTTCAAGGGTTGAACACTTGAATGTGTGGAGAAGAAAGTATAAATTCATATAAGTTCCTTCTTCTAAAAGTGATGATTGATAAGTTCTAAGAAAGTTTGTGTTGTGAAATCAAAATTTGAATTCAGAGAAACCCAATTACCCAAACACTTAGATAGCTTTACTGATAATGCAATATATATATATATATATATAAATATAATTGAAGAGTGAAATATTCTTCGATTAATCTTGTTTTATCAAGTTCTTAAAAGGTGATAGGGTTTGCATATTGTAAATCCATATATTTGATAGTATAAACAATAAAATCAAAAGCCAACTATATATTAAAATTGTTGTCTGATCACTCAGAGAATAAAAAGAAGTTGAATACATGTCTTTGAACTATTTTTTTTATGTCGAGGGTAACCCGCAGCCGCTACCGTAGTACGCACTGGGTAAACTCTGTCCCGTGTAATAGCTTGAAAACCTACACATGAAAAGTAAACCACACTTGACAGGCCAAGTGTGACAGATTCACACTTAGTGGTGTTGATAGTGGGTCGAACTTGAGACATTTGACCTCAAAAAATACAGGTCATCCCCAAGGAGACCATATCTTTGAACTATTGACATGGGAAGGTGTGGCTGAAGAATCGTTAATGAATGAATTCATTCTTGTGCTCGTGTTGTTTGCAATTTGTTTTTTAAATTTTATTTTTATTTTTTTAATAATGGAGAAAGGTGGAGGCTGTAGGTGTCTACAGTTTTTTTAGGTTTTTTAAATATTTGGGAGTTATAAGAATAAAATAATCTACATAAAAAATATTTATATTATAATTAAATATGGAGGTTACATGAAGAGGTGAATAGAATTTCCCTAATTCTAAATATAAGCCCATGGAGAGCCCAAAAAGCCCATCTTTTGGACGGGTCCGACAATTTTTTAATTAGGCCCGATTGATTTGACAGCTCAACTCCTGACTGGGTAATAAAATCTTGACCGAAAAGTTCGAAAGGAGGTGGAGCAACTAACCTATGCTAAATGACTAGATTAGGGTAATAAAAATGAGATTTTCATCTCATTTTTGGCCTAACTAAACATTAGTATTGGCGGCTTCCTTCCACGCCCTAATCATAGCTAGGTGGGTCTTTTTCATTAAAAGGTACACGTGCGTGAAATCGTCTAACATATCTATTATATTGGATGGATTTTTATTTGATTTAATAATGGTCTTTTTTTTTTTGTCTTTTCTAGTGGCTTCCCCCTTCCTCCCTTAAAAGATTCTATGCTGAGTAATATCCAATATAGCATAATAGATCCATTGTGACACCCTCAGATGTCCTAATAGATCTATTGTGACACTTGAGAATGTCACAATAGATTTATTGTGCCATATTGGGTATTTCCTATTGGGTAGCATAGAACTTTCCTTCCCCTCTCCTTCCCCCATTTTCTTTTCTTTTTAGATTTTTTTCTACTTTTTAATTTCTCCATTTTTTTTGTTTCTTTATAAATATATACTGATTTTTTAAAATTAATTTAATTTTTTTGAAATAAATATATACCCTAAAATAAAATTAATGAACTCTAAAATTGAATTGAATTAATTAATTTATTTTATCCGGCATGTTGCTCAGTGTATTCTCTCAACGCTAACGCGTGGGCTCATGCAGTGGGCTCGATACAAAATGAAGATTTAAAATAAAAAATAAAAAAAAGAAAAAGAAAAAGAAAATGCGTGATGTCAGACGCTTCACAGGTAATGATACTTCGCTTCATGGCTAGTGAAACTTTACTTCATATGTAATATTGTTATTGATCGATTTTTTATTTAAAAAAAAAAAAGAGCTCGTGATTTTTTATTTAGAAAAATCTTTTGAAGAGCAAGAATTGTAGAGATACAATGAAAGTATATCTGTCATGATCTAAAATATAAATAGCAAAAAAAAATTGATCATGGCATATTTGATGATACTTCAATTCATATTAAGTGATATTTCAACACATAATTAGTGATACTTTACATCATACATGACGGTACTTGTTGTCTTGAGCATCATTCAACAAACATATTCCAAAATATATATATATATATATATATAATGAATCAACTAAATTAAAAGTCCGCGTTATGATTTCTGTAGAAAATAATACATTTTTTTCGTAGCATGTGAAAACACTTCACAGTTAATGATACTTCAATTCATATTAAATAATACTTCGATACATAATTAGTAATACTTTACTTCATATATAGTGATACATGATCTTTGGAGAATCAACAAACATATTCCCCCCAAAAAAATGATAAATAAATCAACTAAATTAAAACTCCAAGTTATGATTTATGCATAAAGTAATTCATTTATTTTCTTATTATCATGTGAAAATACTTAATAGCTCATGATACTTCAATTCATATTAAGTGATATTTTGACATATAATTAGTGATACTTTACTTTATACATAATAATACGCGTGTGGAGCCCACACGCTTGACTATTTTTACAGGTTTCAATGGGTTTTGAGGGTGCATGAGTTAGAGTTCTATTTGACTCGTTTAACACAAGTGATTCGTTATACGGTCTCATACAAATTTTTATCTTTCATCATACACTTGTTATAAATGTAGTCAAAATTTCATTTAAGTTTGCAACTAACTACATTAATAAACCTTGATTGCTTAGCACAGTACAATGCAAATTGAGCTTTATACAATCGATGTGGTTCATATACATTAGATAACATGATAAACGTATTTCTCTTAGAAAATTAGTCGATGTCGGTAGGTGGCATGGATTTAAAACATCTTGTTTTAGTTTATCTAGTTGTGGAGATGGGTGGAGCTTTATATGTGGGCAGAAGCCCTAATGGAGGTGTTAGCTTCGACCTGTTGGGCATTCGTCTCAATTTGTATTGCACTCTTGATGGCAACATGGCTAGTCGGGACACCCCGCCTTTCAGAGGTACGTATATTTCAATCTCCTAATTTTATTTTGGGGAGGTCTCCTGTGCAGGAGCGTGAGACGGCATGAGACGAGACTCACGCGCGGTGCATGAGAATTACGCGCCCGCGTTTTTTTTTTCTTCTCTTTTTCTGTTTCATTTTTTTTGCATTTTTTATGTTTTTCTTTTTCGTTTTTTCTGTTTTTCATTTTATTTTTTCTTAAAAAAAACACATATAAATCCCTAAAAAATCCCCCCAAATAAATTATAAAAAACACAAAATAAACCTTAAAAACACTCTCAAAAAAACCATAAAAAAACAGAAAATAAACCCCTAAAAACACCTCCCAAAAATCCCTAAACAAAAAAATAAACCCCTAAAAACACCCCCCAAAAAACCCTAAAAAATACAAAATAAATCCCTAAAAACACCCCAAAAAAAAAGAAAAAAAAATAAAAAAAACCCTAAAAAACACAAAAGAAACACGAATTGGTACTATTTAGTGTTCGAATTGATACTATTGGTGGCAAATTTTTTTTTTTTGCGGGTCGGCCCCGGGTCGGAGCGGGTCCGTCTCATGGGCCGACCCATGCACCTGATGCACATAAGATTTGGCATTTTATTTTACTAATACGTACAATTATTCATATATGTAATAAGTACTGATCTTATATATGTGATTAAACAAAGCAAATAATTAGATTGAGAGTTACTGCAGGTGCTGATGTGATTTTTGAATGCGGAGATAATGAGGTAATTTTCAAGGCAAGAACCAACGACTATGGATTTAGCTACTCATTTGCGATGCCGAAATCTGTTATGCCATTCTTCCCTCTACAATCCAACTGTAACATCGTTGTCAACACAACTCTCTCCTCTTGCAACTCCACCCTACCGTCGGTTGGCGGCCTTCAATCGGGTATAAAATTCGTTGGAACCTCGCTTGTCGGAAACTTGATAGTTGCTAACTTTGTCCCTAAGGGTTTCCTTTATAACTCTAGCATTTAATCAGACGAATCATCCCAGGCCAAAGAATTCCTACTTCTCAGTTCTTAAGGCGTGATTAGTATGCACGAATGAAATCAGATGAGATCATAGGAATGCAATGATCAAAATATTAATGAAATTGAAATTCATTAATTTATTTTATTATTACAATTTATAATTAGTAAAATAAAATCAATGAATTTGCTTAATAACTTATTTTTTAAATAACAAAAGTGCCCTTCAAAAGAAACCAATTATATATTAATATATATTATTAATATTCTAAGACTTTACACTACAAAAAATTCGCATTTTAACGATATATTTTTTCATCGTTAAAAATTAAAAATTCATCGGTAAATCGTTTTCACGACGGATTCAGTCCGTCGTTAATAATCTCGTCGTTGAGTCATTTTAATGATAAATTAACGATGAAAAAATGTTAGCGACGAAATTTTTCCACCATTAACTTATCGTCGAATTTTATCGTTAGAAAAAAAATAAAAAAAAATTATTAATTTAGCGACGGAAATTTTATGTCGTTAAAAAAAAGGACAACCACCAACTCAATTGAGCCGAGCCGACAAGCAACCAATCCGAGCCGCACCCAAACGCCAAGCCAAGTCAACCGATAATTCAAATTGAACCCTTTCAAGTTTGACCCCAAGTGAACTTGAACTCGGAACCTCTAAGAAAGAGACTGATGCACTAACCGAATGGGCTAGTGAGTATTTCATGTTATAATACGAAAATAGTATGTATATATATATATACACATCACACGAAACTTATTTATATATTATTCGTTTATATTATTTTTAAATTAAATAATATATTATTCATTTATTTAAATATCTATTATACTTTTCAATATTATATGTTTATTATAAAATATAATTATATTACATCATTATTTAATTAATTTTCTCAAATATTAACAACTTAAAAATAAAAAGCTACAGATATTAAATAATCATATGAAATAATAAAAAAATTAAAAATTAATTTTAGAAAAATTGAAAATATTCAAAATATTAATTTAAATTTGTAAATAATTATTACTTGAAAAATTGAAAATAATATAAAATATTAAAAAATAGTTTAAAATATTAAAAAATAAAAAAATAAAATGGAAATTTGAAAATGTAAAATAAAAAAATTAAAAATTAATTTTAGAAAAATTGGAAATATTCAAAATATTCATTTAAATTTGAAAAAAATTATTACTTGAAAAATTAAAAATAAAAGAAAATATTAAAAAATAGTACAAAATATTAAAAAATAAAAAAATAAAATGGAAATTTGAAAATGTAAATAAAAAAATTAGAAATATTTCAAAGATTAATTTAAATTAGAAAAAAAATTAGTACTTGAAAAATTAAAAATAGTATACAATATTAAAAAATGATATAAAATATGAAAAAATAATATAAAATAATAAAAAATTTAAAAATATTAGATAAATCAAATAAATCTGAAAAAAATAAAACAAATAAAAAATAAAAAAATTTAAAAAATTAATTTTAAATTCATAGTTAAGTATTAATTAGTAAATAAAAAAAGAAGCAAAAAAATCAAAATTAAGTTTAGCTATGGAAAATATTCATCGTTAGTCCGTCGTTAAAATTACAAAAAATTAATAAAAATAATATTTAACGACGAATTTGTCCGTCGTTACGATAGAGATGAAAAAATCCGTCGTTAAAATTAAAAAAAATATTTAACGACGGATTTTTCCGACGTTACGTTACAGACGGAAAAATCCGTCGCTAGTCCATCATAATCTTCATCCGTCGATAATTTAACGACGGAATATAATCCGTCGTTAAATCGGGTTTTTCTTATAGTGTTAGTGATAATATCGAGCATCATTCTCAGTAAGTAATTCCTTAACGATTAGTGAGTTTTATATATTATACAAAAAATATTAAAAATTTCTATAATATTTGTAGAAGTTCTTTGAATTATTGTAGAATTTGCCGACTTATGAATAAATTATTACTGAGCTTCTAAAAAAGTTAAAATTTAAACATTTTATGCTATTTATCGTCATGCTTTTAAAATTTTTTCATATATATTTCTAAAAATTTGTATGAATTTGTACAAATCAATGATAGTTTACTTTTGAGTTTTTATATAATTCCATACATATATTGTATGGATTATTTTATTTTATGCTACTAGAAAAAATATTAAATTTATTATAACTTTATATTTTATAAATTAATCATTTGTCAAGATAAAAAAATAAACAAGCAAAATTTTGAAAATGATACAGAAAAATTATTACTTGATGATTGTGAATGCATTATACCATGGTGGGGTGGGTTGGGGGGGAGGAATGACTAATCTCGTATTTATAGGAATGATGATTTCTACAGGAATGGTGATTTATGATCATAAAAATATACCAATCAAAGAAATACCAATGGAGGTCGAGATGGTGATTCAATTCCTTCGCACTAGTCATGCCCTAATTAGTCTATAAAAGAGGAGGAAAATCCTCAATGACTTGGTGTAAGACTCTAGCATATACTTGATATATGACTCTCTATTGTAAATGCATGTTTTGCCTTTTATCTTTTACTAACTGCAGTGTTACTTATGAGTGTAGTTTAAATAGTAGTTTAACTTATAATCTGGAATTCACTTTTTAGTTAATACGGAATATAATGTTTTGAAAAATACCATTTAGTGTGAATCTCAAAGAGGATATATATATGGGATACAACATCTGAATTGAAGTGACAAGATACAAGATATTTGACTTGACATGAGATGAGATGAGATGAAGATTGAAGATGAGATTGAACTACCCCTACCACGTGCATTTTTCATAAATGCTTCAGTTTGATCTTCCATTTATTATTATTTATTAGGAAAACTGTACAAATATAAAATAGATTATTTCGCTCTTTTTTATTTTTTAATTGGATATTATATTTATTTTGATTAAAATTATCAACGTAATAATTCGTTAAAGATATTCTTCTTTTAATTTTTTTTAATGTATTTAACTTATATATTTATTTAATTATCATCTTCAAAATCATTTAGATTATTTGATATTTGCAATTACGTTACGTGGTTAACATCATTACAACGAGAGTGTAAATTATTGTGGCTATGACTCCATGCACCACGTATTAGCTAGTTTTATTTAAGATCAAATTATGCCTAATTCAATTTACCTTTTTCGAAATTTCCATCCAAAATTAATCTCCAACCAAATCTGACTTATTTAATACGTACGAGAAAGCACTTACGTGCACGACACCTTATGTCGTGGTTGCCACACGTGCCCACACACCTGTCAGTTTTTTTTGGGCAATTTTTAGATTTTTTTTCCAATATTTTTATTTGGTTTTTCTTTTTTGTTTTGTACTCAAAAATTTTATAACCTAAAATAAAACTAGTGTACCTTAAAATTAAAATGAATTGATTTAATTTATTTAAAATAAATATAAATTTATATCCTAAAATAGAATTAATAAATCTTAAAAAAATACAAAATAAATCCCAAATCCCCCCCTCCCCCTCCCCCTCCCAAAAAAATCCTAAAAAACACAAAATAAATCCTAAAAATTACAAAATAAACTCCTAAAAAATCATGAATCCTAAAAAGCCATGAACCCTAAAAAATCATGAATTCCTAAACTCTAAACATTAATTGGAATGAAAAAAATAACAATTTGAACTAAATCAATTGGCATAAAATAAGTAGCAGACACATTACTTTTTAATGATACAGGTGATACTTTTCAAATTTTGAGTGATACTTTTTAGTGTTACTGTTGATACTGATTTTGCTGAATTTTTTTACGGGTTGACCCGCGAATTTGACACACCCATCTGAAATAAGGCTTATAAGCACCTTGTGCATGCAAGTATTTGCCAATATGTACTAGTATTTCTCCCGTGCGATGCATCGAGACCATTTCATGCATTTTAAGTTTAAATAATATAAATTATTTATAAATATAAATAAATAATTTTTACAAAAGTGAAGTATAAATATATTCGAATTATATAAGTATTTTTTGGATATAAGACAACATAAATTAAATAATTGGACTTATAATTAAGAAGAAAATATATTGTGTGCAATTTAATGTACAATATTTTTTTCCATCAGTTTTAGTTAAAGACTACTAAATAATGTTATGAAAACATGTACATAAAAAATAATTTGCATGACAATAATGTGAGTTAAACATATTTGAATTGATAAATAATTGCAAAAGGAAATAAAAATAAAGGTATTTTGGTTTTTTAAAAAAGATATTACTATAATGGATATTTAATTGTGTTACAATGGCTTGCAGCAAAAGTAGTAAGACTACCAATATCAGCAACCACTCCAACAACTTCAATATTTAATTAATTTCTCTCTCTTCCACATCATCAATATTCATCCAACCCAACCACATTTATTTTACATGTTTTATCAATGACCACTCAATCACATCATTATATATAATTATTTTATTTTATTTTATTTTTTATTTTTTTAAAATTAAAATATTACTTGTAATAAAAATAATATAAAAATTTATAATCATAACAAGAAAATTAAAATATTCCAAATTAAATTAATAACATAAATTACGACATACTCCACACCAATTAAATTACATTTTCTAAAATTACAAAAATATTACAAACTAATTAAAATAGTCAATTCCAAAAATATTATAAACTAATTAAACGGCATTTCATAAAATTAAAAAAAAATCGCACTCTGATACAGACTCAATTTTGCATCTTTTTAGTTTGTCTTTTTAGTCGTTTTCTAGTTCTTTTAGTTGTGTCTAGAGTCTAGTTTCGGACAAAGTGTAACAGGGAAGAGAGAAGCACGTTTTGATCCATTATGGGCATAATGAAGTGCCAACTTGATTAAGGGCATAAAGAAGATCAACTGTTGAAACTTTGACAGTCTATTGCAGATTTTGCACGGAAGTTCAGCAGCAAATTCTTCTCAATTGATGTGGGCCCATGTGCACAGCAGTTCTGTAGCTTGGGGAAGTCAGCTAAAGGAGAGAGAAGAAGTGGAGGAAAGAGAAAAGAAGAGATAAAGGAGAGAGAAGAGATGGAGCAGCTCATCCCAAAATTTAGGGAACATGGTTGAAGTGGTCTTCTCCAACTAAAGCACACCTCTACATGGGTTGGGCTGAATTGTGGCTTTTCAAACAGCTATAAATACTAGTTAGCTTTTATTTTCGTACAACCAAGAAAAACCAGAAACACACCCTTTTGAATAGCAAGATTCAGTTTATTTTATGTATTTAAGTGTTCTGGAAATTCTGCACAGTCGAGGGTGATTTGCCCTCAACTGATGCATGTACCTGTTTTGCTCAAATCTGGAGTTGGTTCCAGATTTTAATATAGTTTGTTTTCCTTTTATCATGAGTTATTTTTGCTTTATTTATTAGTATGTTATCTGGCTAAGTATCCAGTATTCAAGTTGAATGTGTTGAAGGATAAAGGTGATGCGTATGCATGAGGTTAATCGGGCTTAATTTATCTCAGGATGATTCCCAACTTCAACTTGGGAAGAACGATGACACCGTAATGGGAAGGCTATGTGGCTGGCCACTCGTAATTAAACCATTGTTGATGTATGTCAGGGTGGAAGTAAGGGTGACTGAATCCCTAATGAGCCATTAAGTGATAAACCGGGTAAAGCCCGGAGATTGAAGTATAAGTGGATATGGGCACAACGCCAAAGGGGTCCCATATGCCAATGTTGGGTTCCTCCGATCAAATACTGCTATCCTTGCAAACCTGTGCATGACTCTCTTCGTTGGGTCTTGGATAGTTAGGGACTAAGAGTCGCCGACCGTATCGCTCTTAGCATACACAGTAAGAAGGAATTGGGGAGGGTATAATTGAAGTGAGTGGGGAAGGATTAGTGACAGTAATCTATACAAATCCTCGAAGAGTTACCTACTCCCTATAACCAAACGGTCTTATCGAGGTGTCTATGTGTTTGTGCCCAGGATTGCATGTATCTACCAAAACTGAATTTATATTTGACTTGAACATTTATTTTATATGTATTTTCATTTTATTATTTAATTGTTAGTTTAGTTTGAAGTGTCCGGGGATGGATTAGTGACAGTAATCCATACAAATCCCGAAAAGTTATCAAAAAGATAGAAAGATTAATCACTCCCCGTGAGACGATATCTGCCTTCGGGCGCTATACTAGCCTCTGAGGGCAAATTAAATCATCTGTTGGGTTTTGCCCACATGTGTGATTCTGCACACTAAACGACGGCGTGCCACACTCATTAAACAGTATTTCCTAAAATTACATGAAATTTTTTTATTATTTGGATATATAGAAAACTAGAGAAAAAATAGATAATTTTAAAATGTGTTGAAATATAACAAAATTGACGTTTATTTGTAAAGAATAAAAAAATATGAATTTTATTATATTTTTTATTTATTTTTATTATATTTTATATAAAAATATATCAATTTTATATATATTTCACTACAAAATTAATTGGCCAATAGGATGGAGACAAATATCTCCATCCTATTGGCCAAAGCAATAGGTTGGGAAGAGACCCATGCGGTTGACTTGGGAGGGGGGGGGGCGACCAATGTGGTTGAAATTCCAGATTTTTTTTTTGTTTTGCAAACATGGAGGGCGACCACCACTTACAAAGTGGTCTCCGTTAAGATTAGCCTAATTGCGTCTCTAAAATAAGTTTTAGGCTAAATTCATTCTTTGGTCGCTAAACTTTTACGTATGTTTTGTTTCCATATGTATTTCAACAATTTTTTTTGATTTAGTAGATCATTTAGTTTGGTAATGCAGTTTCTCAAGTTCTAGTATTTTCTTATTTTGTTTCAAGAGGTCTCTAAGATTTATTATTTTAATAGCCCCTTCCACTTATCTATTTGATCCCATTTAGTCCTTATTTAATTGAACTAACAAATTTGTTAACTTCTTTGTTATTTAACCCAACCAATTTATTAAAAATTACTAATAATGAAACTTGGATCAAACAATTAAAAAGAAATAAAACTTAAAAAAGAATACACAATTATCTAAAAATTGATAAATTATATTATGGCGGAAAACAAGAGGTTTATCATCTAAAAAAATCATGATAAGAAAATTTATTTAATGCAAAAAAATGTATATTACAAGTTTTTTGATGGAAATAAGATAAAAAAATATGGCTCTTTACTTCGAACACAGACAATATTTTTGGACAATTAATAAGTGAATTTTCATTATTTTTTTTCAGTTAAATATCTTTTTTTAATTGCTAACTTCACGTGTGTGTTGCATGTTGAAAAAATGTAATTAATTTCTAAATATAAATATATACTATTAAAAATTAGAAACATTGTATAAATATGAAAATTATTTTTTTAGAGCGACATGCATAATTAATAGTGAATAAAATATAATAATATAAAATTGTGAATGGTAGAGTAAAACATAAAGGGCAAAGGTACAAAAAAACACATTAGGTATTGGTGAATTCCCGGTTAGGCACTTAAAGTATGACTCGGTCCATTCGGACCCTTAAAATTTTAAATTCAGTACAACCATGCCCTTCCGTCTACTGAGTTAAAAACGAACGTTACTGAGTTGAAACGGCATCTATTTATGAACTAACGGTGCATTGTTTACCATTTACAATACCTTAAACATGAAAAAGTCCTAATTCCCAATTCCTAACTCCCCAAATCTCCCCAAATTCTTGAGAGCATATGCAAGTTGAAGTTTCCAGCCCTAATTCATAATTTGAAGAAAAAATTATGGAATCCACATCATCTACTGACTTAATGGCGTCACGAAGAAGATGGGGTGCTGATTTGCAAGAAGGAACTGGATATTGTGCTTGTGGTGTTCGAGTTATTCTACAGACATCTTGGACTAACAAACATCCAGGAAAAAGGTTTTATGGTTGTCGAAATTATGCCGTAAGTATTATTTTTTTTTATCAAAATGACATATTCGATTTTAAATTTTATTGAAATTATGTCATAAGTAATGTAGTCATCAAAAATTAGTAATTCAATCTTTAATTTTGCAGCCAGCAAAAGATGGAATTCAGAAACAAGGTTGCAATTATTTTGAGTGGATTGATAGTGAAATTGGTGATAGAGCTAAAGATGTCATAAATGGTTTGAAGGCAGATAATAGATGTTGTTGAAAGAGAAAGGTCAATTGATAAGAGATTATGCAACATAGATTGAGGTCAAGCATGAGATTCAATCTTTGGAAAATGATTTGAGTAGGTTGAAAATAATGCATAAAGTTGAACTGGAGAAAGTGCGTATGAGGTTGAAGAAAGCATATTTTGCTTTGATATTGTCTTGGTTGTTGATTGCTTTGGGCATAGCCAAGTATTTGTAATAGAAGTAGGATCAAATAAATATGTATATTTCAGACATGGTGTATCTTGATTTTATGTTTAATGTTCAATACTCTGTTGAATCAGTTTTTGTTGAATCAGTATATTTAGTTTTTGTTCAATCAGTATATTTCAGACATTGTGTATCTTGATTTTATTTAGTTTTTGTTGAATCAGTATATTTCAGACATTACTTGAGCATACTTATGTTGAATCAATTTTTGGACAAGAGACCAAAATAATACAAATACTTCCCTTATATGAATAGCAAAAAAGATCAAGTAGCTTGATAGAATCAAAGCCTTACATTAATAGCAAAAAAAGATCAAGTAGCTTGATAAAATCAGAGCCAAATACCTAAGTGACATGTTCTGAACACCAGGAGACCAAAATAATACAAATTCAGATATGTTCATAACAAAAAAGACCCAAGCACTTGGGTGACAAAAAATCCACATAATCTAATTGGCTGCTATCTGCTAGATACTCCAATTCCTGCTCCTTTCTTGGCTTTTTTCTTTTCTCTTTCTTGTTCAAGTTGTCCGGTAGTCATGACTTGTTTCTCTTTCCACTGTAATCCTGGAGGTTTGAAAGGTAGATTTGTGGGCAAAATGGTCTGGCTCCCATCTACTGCACTTGCGATTCTTCGTACTCCACTCCTCTTCAACAAACCAGAAGATTTTTGTTCTCGTCTGAGCTCTCTCTCACTAGGAACTGGATATCTGATAACTGGATCTGTATTTGAACCCAATGATTGACTAGCATTTGAATCCCTTTGTGTGATTATAGTTTCAGATCTCATACCTGGCTACATTAACAAAAATAAAAACATATTAGTTTTAAAATTCAGATGTTTCAAGTTTTCTGATGTTTCATCAATATTAGTTCAAACATTTTTAGATATACTCACATTGAGAGTCATGTTTCCAGACATTTCATCAATATACATTCCAAGGCCTGCAGTTCTTCTAGATCTTCTTATAGCTGGCTTCTGACATTTTTATTTTCCTCTTGAAGTTGATTCATTCCTTGACTCTGGCTGGCTGCTTGAGGCTACATTGGATGCCACCTTAAATACAAATTTGCAAGATAATTAATTGAAGTGAATGAAAAAATAAATAATGAATGAAACAGATATTCTAATGTTACCTGGGACTGTTTGTTTGGACATCTTCTTCGATTATGTTCTTCAGAGTGGCAAATTGAGCAAGTCATTATTTCACCCTTTCTTGAGAGCTTTCCTAAAGTCTTCCCTTTCATGTGCTCATGAGCGCTTCGGATCCTCTGCTTCCTTGGTCTACCAGATAGTCTCTCTACAAGAGGTGGTTCAAGCTTTTCAAATCTGCCATTATTCATGGATTTGTTTCCAAGGCATGAGCTTCATTGCATACTCATATGTGGCCATGTATGCTCTTTTATGATACCAACCAGAAATGTAGGATTTTGGGTCAAGCTTAGAATGATGCATTGCACAAATTGCATGAGAGCAAGGCATTCCATAAAGATCTCATGCCCTACAGGTACAAATTTGTTTATCTAAAAACACAGAATGTCTATCATCTCCGTCCACTATTTCATACCTATCATTCCCATTGAAAAATACTCTACACCCAAAAGCATCATCCATGTTCTGTTGATATTTCTCCATACATGCTGGACTCCAATCAATTTTCCATGAATCAACCAATACTTTATTTGTAGTCAATCTTTGCATTGAATCAAGTCTCATATCAGTCAACATGGACGCAATTGGTTTCTCCCTAGCATCTCCTATTATGGAATTGAAACACTCACATATATTGTTATCAACCATTAGAGACTTACATCTACTGCTAAAAAATGCCTTGCAGAAGGTGGTTAGATTGTATTTTACCAGGTCAATCGCTGCAGCTTTTTTAAGAACTCCTAATAGATTCAAATTGTCCTCAAACTCCTCTTTGTATGTGCTCCATGCACACATCCAGAACCTGTTCTTCAATTCTCCACTGTGCCCTTTTTGCTCCAATTTGCATGCACATGTCGTGCACAATACCTATGTTCAGCTGTAGGCAACACCTCATTGACTTCCTGCACCAACCCCTGCATTGATAAAATAGAATGTCAAGATCTTTTATAGTTAAATATTTGATACATAATTTCTGCAAATTGTTACCTTTTGCATGTCTGACATGATGGTTATTGTATTTCCATGCTTTTTAATTTCCAGGTCTTTCACACGTAGTTCTATAAACCATGTCCAATTTGTTTTGTTTTCTATAAAGATGGCTGCCCAAGCAATTGAAAACAACTTATCATTTCCATCTTGTCCAACAGGAACTAGAACTTGTCCCTTGATTTTCCCTTCAAATGACAACCATCTAAGCATATAATTGGCCTACACCCTGCCCTCCAACCCCTTTTCAGAGCATCAAAACAAATGTAAAGTCTCTTAAATATAATCTTCCCCTCAGTCATAGATTTTTCACACAATTCCAATTCAGCAGTGCTACCAGGATTTGTTTCTTTTAATCTAGAAATATATGATTCTAAGTAGCCAAATTCAGCATGAAAACTACTATCTAACTCCTCAGTAATAATCTTTTTAGCTCTCTTACATTTTGCGTTAAACACATACACCCTCATGTGTTCCTCAGCATGCAGCTTCATAGCTTTAGCACTTGTTCTGGGATTTTGATAGATTTTATTTTTGAATTCTCTAGCTAAAAACTTGGCAGAGGCTAACCTGTTGTTTGCATCCATTAAACATGTGTGTCTATCATCTATAGTCTTTACCACCAATCCACCATCCTTACCATCTTCTGAGATAAATAAATGAAATGGACAGCCTGCAGTTTTACATTTTGCTCTAACTCTCTTAGGTTCATTAGGCCTCAAAGTCAAAGGAGTACACTTTGCTATGCTATATCTAGCAATAATTATTAGTTTAATTATTAAGTCTATATGGATACGACCTTGCTCACCGTTTTACTCTTAATCTAGATGTATACTTGCAGTATAGGTTAAATAATTACCGAACAAGAATACTACAAAAGATGCGTTTTAATTAACTTTAACCCTACCAAACTTCAAGTTGATGATACAACATCCACAAAATTGAATAATTGTATAATTTATTCACAAAGTGAAATTCGATCAATAACATATCAGTAAATGCAATGACTAAAATGAGAAAGATAAACATAATAAATATAATGAGAAATGATTGAGTTTAAAAATGACGACAAACCTCAAATTTTCAAGTGGACTCCATATGATTGAGAATTCATAAAAACGGTACATCTCTTTTTATATATCTAAAATCGAAATAGCTTTCGTCACTCTCTACAGATATTTATTGATAATTAACATAATTGATGATATAATTGTAGAAATTTTATTACTTGATTTGGACTCTATAATTACATGGATATATTTTAGACACAAATTAATCAACGAAAATGATGCATAATTGTCTCTTTGTCAGATTAGTTGTAAATATCATACCTATACATTGTAAACATATATTATTGTTTTATTACTTATGAAAACTTACATAATGTAGAGTGTTTACATTTATATAAATTGTAATTTTATAAGCATGTTTATATAAATTGTTTACAATATTAACGTAATGTAGATTGTTTACATTTATATAAATTGATAATTAATGTTAGTATTCTTATATATTAAAGTGATCGTAGGATATGTAATTTTATATAGATGTGATTAACATGATTATATGACAAATATTCTGATTAGTTAAATACATACAATGGAATTTAATTGGAATTATTATATGATTAATTATTGCATTAATTAAAATTAACATTTCTACCATTAACACTTAATCCTCGATAAACGTGTTAATGACTAAACACATGTTAATTATAGTAGCACATAATTTGCATTAATTATAAAAATGTCAATGATAAAATTTGCATGTAATATTAAATTAAATAATTTATTAAATTACTGTATTATTAATTATCTGAAATACGTTGTAAATGGGCGGGAAAAAAGTTGTTGGAGAACTCTCTCTCTCTCTCTCTCTCTCTCTCTCTCTCTCTATATATATATATATATATAGGGTTGAGTTTCAGAATGAACCATACCCCATGTGAGAATCGAGAACCAATCTCAGCTATAATATTACCTATTTGGACGGCCAAGGTCTGTTCTAAAATTTAAAAAAACACGGTGTCATAATTGTAATAATGTCCAACTTCGTTGCCCCTGAATCTTAGTAAGGGTAAAATCAAAAATTTCAATGTATATGTGATTCACACGTGTATTTTTCAATTTAGGGTTTTAGCATTGTCATTCCCTATTTTAGCACTGTCATGACTTATTTTAGCACTAACATGACCCTTGTTTAGCATGATAAGAAACTCCCAAACCAGCTTTCTTTTTGTGAAGTACAATTTCACCGTCAACTCCCTTTCGTGTCTAGCCACCCTCTGTCGTCGTTATACATATATCATCATCATGAAGACATTGAGATCTACAAAAAAAAAAAAGATTGGACATTGCCACATTGGGTTTCGGTTTGAGTTTTACAACTTTTTACGATTGGATTTTGATTTTTTTTTCCAATTCTACGATATTCAAAAAAAAAATTGGGTTTAGATTTGAGTTCTGAAATATTTTGCGAGTACTTGTTAATCATAAACTTTAATTTGTATGTATAATTTATTGCTCTTTAATTTGCTTGTCTTTTATTTATTTCAATATAGTATTTACGCCATTTATTTTTCTCAAGTGTGATGAATGCAATAAAAAAAAAGGGTAATTGTACTTGAAACAATGTAAAAAAAAGGTGCTACACTTGATAATTTTGAATGAGATACAATAATATAGATCAAATCACGACAGCTTAGCGATCGTGATAAGTTGATTTGTAAACATAATATTTTAGCACTGTCATGACTTATTTTAGCACTAACATTGTCATGACTTATTTTAGCACTGTTATGGTCTTTTTTAGCACTATCATGACCCTTGTTTAGCATGAGAATTGTTTAGAATCATATACTAATCAATAAACCAATCTTACTAACATATTCAGAAAAATGAAATTCCACCATTTTTTCTCACTTCATTTGCTATCTTCTCCTTCCACAATTTAAAGTCAACATCATCTCTTAATAATGTTTTTTTTTCTTTCTTTCTTTTGCGAAAAGTCACAACAAACTCGATGAAGCTGATCACTTAATATATAAACGAGGATCATCATCATGTAAACTTATAAGGTTGAATTCTTGAGGGCAATGAGACATGAAAAATGTATAAATTGATAATCATATTATGTGTGTGCAGGCATTGTCACACACATATACGTAGGTGATTAAGATTTACCCACAAATCCCATAATTTTGTGTGATGGACATGTACCCTGCAATCTAAATTTTAATCCTTCTATATTCTATTAATTTCGTATGCTAATTACACAAATGTCATGTAAGGAATTTTTTTATTTTATTTTTTTTAGAATTAGAGACCGATTATTTGCTAATTAGAATTCAATGTTGTTTTTATAATTATTATTTAAATTTTTGTTATCAAGTTACAAAGAGAAATATGGGTGATTTACATTATTGTTTCTAATAATAATATTCATTCGTTATTTAAAATTTGAAATCATAAGTAGTTGATGAAGGATGAGTTGAGATTCATTTAACTGGTGTAATAAATCTGTTGGCTACAAGAAAAATTTATTTGTAATTACAATTAGATGCCATGGTTTCATTGGCAGTAGATAAAACAGTTCACATTGTGCTAAACTAGGTTACAATAGTGCTAAAATAGTTCACAGTAGTGCTAAAGTACTGATAGTGAAAAATTAAAAATAACAGCTTAATCAGTTTCGTCAACCTAAGTGCTAAAATAGTTCACAGTAGTGCTAAAATAGGTTACAACGGTGCTAAAATATATCACATTAGTGCTAAAGTACATGGCAGTGCTAAAATAGTTCACAGTAGTGCTAAAATAGGTTACAACAGTGCTAAAATATATCACAGTAGTGCTAAAGTACATGGCAGTGCTAAAATAGTTCACAGTAGTGCTAAAATAGGTTACAACAGTGCTAAAATATATCACACACAGAATGGTGATCGTGTTTGGGTGTAAATAATTTGGATCCCACGCCTATCAACAATTGCTACAATAATGGCCTTGATTTTGAGGTTAATTATATATATATATATATATATATATACTAGCATTTAATTTGTTGCTAGTATTTCTTCCAAGCAATTTCTTGGAAGATATATGGTAATTAATTAAGATGAATTGATCAAGCATTGTTGCGGGGGCTTCTCCTGGCGCAAGCTCACGGAGCATTGGAACCACCTGCGACATATTAGGGCGCTTGGAGGGGAAGTCGTCGACGCACTGCAACGTGATCTCCAAATACCTCACCATCTCCTTCATTTGTTCACGAGCTTCTTCTTCTTCTTCTTCTTCTTCTTCTTCTTCATCATCTTTATTCACACTCCCACACAACAACTGCTCGTCTATAACCTCCATTCCTTTCCCTTCTCTCACCTTCATCTTCACCCACCCCACCAAATTCATGTCCCTGAAATCCTCCTTATCCATCGGCCTCTTCCCCGTCAGCAGCTCCAACAGAATCACTCCAAATGAGCACACATCTCCCTTCGTCGTACACCAGAAGCTCTGGTAATACTCCGGCGGTACGTACCCCGGTGAAGGAAAGAGATGAAGTAAATGAAAGAGATTGCAAAGCAAAGAAAGATCAGGCGAAGAAATTGAACGTAAATAGAAAACAATTCATAAATTACAAAAATAGCCCCAATTTACTAATATTACAATAATGCCACCGAAAATTTGAATCTTAGATACATATCTTGGCCGTTCAAAAAAGAAAGATCGATGAATCTGATTGGTTCTCAGTTCTCACAGGGGGATGTGGTTCTCATGTGATCCAATCTCTCTCTCTCTCTCTCTCTCTCTCTCTCTCTCTCTCTCTCTCTCTATATATATATATATATATATCATTTTCTTTTTTTCTCTTTTAACGTGAGACATAATTCTGTTATCGCTATCCATCAATATGTGCTTTGATGATCAAATGAATGAATGGATTGAAAGTAAAAGTATACCCAAATAGTTTGATTACGCAAGAGAAAAATCTTACACCTAGAAAATAATTCACCAAATTAAACATGCTTTGATACAATTAAATATTGCAATTTTTTATATATTTTTTTAGCGATGAGTATAAATCTATAAACAGTGTCCTTTAATAGGATTTGGATCAATTCAACGTCTATAAAATAGTTCGTAAGCTACATGTGAATAGGAAATGTAAATTGTACTAACCAATGCTCGTTAAATATCCCAAAACCATAAAACACAAAACAAAGTTGGCGATAAAAAAAAATATAAATATCCAAAAATTTCGATGACCCCCCAAAATTTCGAAATATCTCACAAGTTCCCAATATCCAACTATTGTGGGTTCTACATGTCCTTGAATCTCATGTTGGGTAATAATCATCTGCTCCACCATCATCAATTTTTTCCAACACAATCTTTCTTTAGATGTATTTATGTCTCAATTGCGTGGAAATTCTTCTTCTTATCTTTGTGGTAGCTTTTGTAATTACCTAAATTATAGAGGTTTGTATGTAGATTTATTGATTTTTTTAGTTTAGTGTTTGGTGCGATGATGTTCTATTATATTAATTATTGATAATTTGAACACTTATCTTTTCAATGTTGTAGCAATTAGAGTGAGAAGTAAGCATGTTTCTTGTCTCTAAAAAAATGTTTAATAATTGAGTTGGATGAGGACAGGACAAGAAGAAGGATCCAAACAGCAAGTGTTTTCTTGTCAAATTAAACTTAATCGCGTTGTTGAAATTTTTGCCAATTATTGTTGAACACTGCCAAAATTCTCAGCTAAGATCAAGAAAAAGATAAGGCCAGGGGTTTCAATCTAACTAAAGCTTAGATCAACCCGAAAATTATATTTTTTTTTCTTTAATTATTTATCAATAAAATTATATCTTCTCTAGAGGAGAGTCGTTATACTCTTTAAATAATTATTCCTTCATGGTTATTGTTAAGCCAAAGATCACTCTCTCCAATGAAAAAGTTGGCACATACACCCCTCTAAAATAAAAATCTCTTTACTCAATTTAATAAAAGTTTTCAAAAAATACTTACTTTATCTAAAATGTCCTCAAAAAGTAATTATATATGGACATCTTACATATTTCTTACACCAATCTTACACAAATATATTTGAATTACACAAAAAAAATATGGATGTACTATAAAAGTATATTCAATTTCTGAATTTTAACACTAATAAATTTATAATCGGATTTTTTTTATACTTGAAATCAATCAAATATTTGTGCCATAATCAATTTATTATGTTCATCATGCTGAAAATTATATATTGACCAAAATCTTGATCACGATCAAAAATTCTGATTGTGATCCCGATCTGAAAGCTTCCGACACATGTCTGAAAATGCTAAAAAGTGATCAAAATCACATAGGTCATTGAAGGTATCAACGAAAAGTGAGTATTTTTTTAATGATTTTCTTAAGTTACATAAAATAAAATATCTTTATAAAAGTGGATATTTTAGATTTTTGCTCTATACTTAATGATAAGGTACATTAGTCGATCGTAAGTGAATATATTATTTTTTTGACTTTATAAATCACAAATGTTCTCGCATTTTATAATTTGTATAGTGTAAATTATACTTAATACCTCACATTTATAACTTTAACAATATTAACATTCCACCCTATATATATTAATAATTTTACAAAAACGTTTCATTTTTCTCATAATTCTATAATCCGTAAGTTTTTCCGACAATGTTAATTGGAAGCTGAGTTTTCATATCGGAAAACACGTAGATAAGAAAAAAAAAATTCCACATAAATCAAAACAACGTGAGTTCCGAAAATGCAGCAGCATCTCACCGACAAACTTCCTCATAAGTTGCAAAAAGTCCATCAATTTTTACAAAAAGAATGATAATTTCAGACAAGATTTAACCGTCTTATAAAGAAATGAACAAGATTTGTTGTCCAGATATTCTCCAACGTGGTGATTTACTTATAAAACATTAGAAGTAAAATTGCTATTGAATATAAGATAGCAGTATAATTTAGCCTTTTGTGTACTTTGTATATTGTCGCCGAATTAGATACTGCTTAGCGAGCTTAGATTCCACCAGAGTACTCTAGATCTAAAGCCTATCAAATGTGTCCTTATCTAGCAAAATCTTGTGCAAATCTTATGACTCTAATCTTGATAGTCATATATTTTTTCCCTTTCCTTTATTTTCTCCTCTCACAATCATTACACACATCCAATAATGGGGACCTCAATGACCACAAAAAATCAATTCCTTTTTTTTTTTTAAAAAGGTTTTTTGGCCATCTACACAAACTAGACAGACTCCTTCATGGAGACATCAAGTGGGGGTTTAACACACCAAATCCCATGAAAACTTCTTTTGCATGAAAAGTTACTATAAAACAATGCAATAAAGTGAAATCATCAAACCTAAAGAAAATGCTCTTTTTAATTTTTGAACCTAACCAAAATCCAAGAACTGCACAACTAGAAAATAGATAATATTAGGATGAATCAAGGCAAGGAAAAAGACAAAATCAGCTCAATTCCATGTTGTAACGTCCAAATCAGAGGAAAGTATTGTTGCTTATCCAATGCTGTTTGTGTGTGCGCGCTTGTATCTAACTCTATGTTTGCTTTTACCATTTTGGGATTTTGGACCAGTGAACCATTGTTTGGAGAGGTCAAATAATTAATCAGGAAAAAAACACACACACATACATATATATTATCCATTTATTCCCAAATATATCATCAGCCACATACCTATATCATACACGAATTACGAATACATAGCACTAGTGAACAAGTGTACCATAATGATCCAAAACATCTCCAGAACATGGATGGACAGAGCAATAACCACAGTGAAAACATCAACCAAGAATGTAATAATGTATACTATCTTCTAAACATACTCATCAAATGATATATCATATCTAACCCCCCCCCCCTCTCTCTCTCTCTCTCTCTCTCTCTCTCTCCCTCAGCCACCTACAGCCAAGAGAGAGGGAATCGCGGTCAAGTTTGGAGCTGCTGCATTCTTGGTTAGAGCAGCATCCCTCTTCACAGCATAACTCTTACCAAATGCTCTCATTGGACTTGCAAAAGCCCATCCCCAACTCTTACTCCTCCCATGAGAGAGATGATGTCCTAACGCAGACATTGATTTTCCACCTACATTAGTGTCTGAAGATGATGAAGTTAGCACAAATCCACCAAAAATCCCACCACATTTAACTCTCTGTCTGATGCAAACCTCCCCACTATCACCACCACCATTTTTGCAACGTAAAGATTGCATCTTTGGCTTCCCTTCCCTCTGAGACTCAACTCTGCGCAAGGTACAATCGCCAAAACCAGTCGAAATCCTCTCAAAGAAATCACCTGAGAAGCTCCTGCTACCACAACCAACAGATCTAGATCTCGACACCTTCCTATTAAATGCAGCCTCATTCGAATCATGGCTGCTGCCATTTTCATCCACCGCCATGAAATCTTCCCTCTTTCTCTCTCTTGATCTAACCGTGCCACCGTTGGCATTGACAGAAGATGATGATCCGACGTTGCTGGGAGATGTAAAGTTGAGGTTTTTAACATGTTTGTCACTCTTCCTTGCAGCGGACTGTTTGGACATGTAGAGAAACGACCAGAACCTTCTTCGATTAGGACTGTAATCTTCAACGCATTTTTCATCGAATAAACGAATACCTCTTCTGGGAGTTGCGGTTGACTTGCTTCTCTTGAAAACCATGTCCGAACTCCTCTCGTCCTTCTTCGTCATCTTCTTCTTGTGAGTGGAGACGAAGGGCAACCTCGACTTCCTGGCGTTGTAGGTGCAATCAGCGGCGCCGTTCTGAGAGGTGGCGGAAGAGGAGGAGGCGGCGTAGGTAGATCTGAAAGAAGGGGAGGAAGATGACGAAGAGGAGGGGAAGACGGCGACGGGGTAGGAGGAAGAAACGAGCTTTCCTAGTTTTTCTTGGAGGCAGAAGGCGCAGATCCCACCTGGAGTGCTGTTTTTGTAAGGATGGCTGGCGCACTGCATGCTGCCTTCGCCTCCATCTTCATGCACTACTTCCATCGCCCCTCTATGGAAATCCCACAACAAATAAATCCACTCTTTTTTATCTGGGATTCTTGATTTCTTCTTCTTTCTTCTCTCTCTGCTTGCTACACTGATATTTTTTCTTTTCTTATTTTGTTTGGAGCTATTGACATGCGCTTCCGTGGAAAAATTAAAATTAGGAGAGAGAGAGAGAGGAAGTAGAATGTAGGAGTTGATGTGAGAGAGAGAGAGAGAGAGAGTAGTCAAAGGAGTTTAAAAGGGGTGTGATTAAATGCGAAGAATGGAGATGAAGAAAAGTAGGGAGTGGCGAATGGGCCGATGAGATGAGAGTCCCCAGGAGCACGTGCAAACCAGAATACTACACTAGAGTAGTGCCTCTCACTCTACTCTACTCTACTCTACTAAATATATATATATATATATATATATTGTGTGTATATTTACAACCCTAGCTTTAGTTGCTCTTTAGTCAATTTGATTTATCTTCCCTTTTTTCCAAAACAATATTTGCGGTTTTGGAATAATTACGTAAAAATTAAATGAAGTTTAAACGAATAGTTTGGGTTAATTGGTTCTAATATCACAATTTTTTTACATAATTTTTAATATTTGCAATAATGTCAATTTTGTTTTTTTACAGTTAAGTCATAAGATGAAAATTAATCTCATATGATCTATATTTTTACACACGTGCACTATTAATCTGATGTGATATAAATTAAATTATAGCAGTTCTCCCATACGATATACGAATATGATATATTTAATTTTGTGTTAGAAATTATAATTATGAAAAATTTAATAAAATTATTACAACAAAATAAAATTAATTTATAACTTTTTGAATTATAGAAATTTTCGTATTATTCATTTTTCGTTAATTATAACATCCTTTTGTGTGCACTCTTAATCTGATGTGACATCAATTAAATTAGAATTATCTCCCGTGCGATACACAAATGTGATATGTATAATTTTATTTGTTAGAAATTATAATTATAAAAAACCTAAGAAAATTATTACAACAAAATAAAATTATGTCATATCAGATTAAGAGTACGCGTGTGTAAAAAATTTAACTAACTCAGATTAATTTCCATCTCATAGCTTAATTGCAACGAAAAAGTAAGGGTTATTATTACGAAAATCGAAATGTTGTGTGAAAAACAATAAAAAGTGAAAAAATTATGATATTAGAGCCTATTAACTCTTTTTTTTGTAATATTAGTGTGTATTAGGGTAATCTGCAGCCGTTACCAAGATACGCACTGAGCAAGTCCTGCCCCTATGTAATAGTCTGTAAACTACACAAGGGAGGTAAACCACACTTGACAGACCAAGTATGAATGTTGATGATGGAATTCAAACTCGAGATATTTGACCTCAAAATAACACCGTGTCACCACTGGGCCAATTCGCAAGGAAACTAAAAGAGCCTGCTAACTCTTTGAACAGTATTTGAGTCGCTCATCACAAAAAAACAAAAAAATGAGATATAAATTATTTAGTCTAAAATCGGTGTTTCATTCTTATTTGGAGTTTTTGTCATAGAACAGAAAAAAAAAAAAAAAAAAAAGATTTTTGAAAGTAAAAAAAAAATATCATCTTATTGTATAGGATTACATTTTTTTTAATACAGAACTAGATATGTCTTCCATCTTATTTACATCAAATAACTAAATAGATACGTACAACAATATATTTACACTACATTAAAATCAAAGTGTGCAATTTAATGTCACATTAATTATAGTGTTAATGGACCCAACTATTCAAAATCCAAATAAGAAATGTTTTTCTAGCCAACCTTTTTAACTCGTGTTTTTTTATTCAAATTTTTTTATAATGTCTAAAATATCCTTATTAAATGTGGGTCCAGTCAAAATATTCCTTTAACTAATTTATGACTTGAGATTTGAACCTAAAGTTGATTTTTGAAACAAAAAAAAAACACGAGTAAGTTTCAAGATGCACACGAAAAAACTGTGAAATTTGCCCAAAAAAACTCATGAAAAATCTGCCCACATACACAAGATTTCACAGCCAAAAAATTCACGAAATCTTCAGAAAAAACTCACGAAAAGTCTGGCCAAGATACACACGAATTGACAGGGGAAAAACTCATGAAAACCCGAGCGAACACTGGAGCCTTGGGCTGTTGAATTTCAACAGGTTAGGGCTCTAAACTCGAATGATTTCATGCTCTATTAGGCAGAAATTATGGCTGTCGAAATTTGTGAATTTTTGTCAATTTCAATATGATAATATGGTGAATTTTAGGGTATTTGTATTGTGTTGTGGATTGTTGCGAATTTAAATATGATAATATGTTAGGATCTTGGGAAATCGGTGGAATGGTGTGGATCAAATTCATGAATTGTTGTTGTGAAATTTGATGAGCTGGGATGATGAGTTGGTCCAGATCGTCAGAGTGGAGCAGTTATTGACGGGTCCTTGGTGGCAGACGAAGAATGTAAGTGAACATCGTTAAATTCCAATCACGATACATGTTTCTTTTATGACTGTTTTGTGTTTTGTGTTTGCAGATGGACATTTTGTGACCGTTCGGATCCATTTAGACACATGGCGAGTTGAGTTGTACGATTCGTTGTTGCACAACATAATGGATCCGACGGATTAGCCCACGTATTCGATGCGTGAGCACCAGCTCTGGCCATTGATGCACTTGATTCCAGGACTGCTGCGACATTGCAGATATTGGGAGAGAGCCAGACGTACTGAGATCTGCAGACCGATGGAGTATTATAGAACGCCACTCATATATCAGTTCAGGTAGATAAATGGCGTGAGTTGTGGGGTTTTTTCTGCCATGCAAGCCGATCGATTGATTTCGTCGAAGACATTCAGCATGGATCCTACTCCGGCTAACTTGGACAAGTATAGGAAGCTTTTAGCTGTTAGGATATTCGGTCATTGTCAGAGGGTAGCATGAGTAGAGCTTTGAATTATGTGGTGTTTTAGTACTTCGACTTGATTAATATTGATTTAGTACTTGGACTTGATTAATGTTGATGTTGATTTAGTACTTCGACTTGATTAATGTTAATGTTGATTTAGTACTTGGACTTGATTAATGTTAATGTTGATTTAGAAGATCTCGTGACAATAATTGTCATGAGTAGAAGATCTCGTGAGAATTATTGCCACGATTTAGTACTTGGACTTGATTAATGTTAATGTTGATTTAGAAGATCTCGTGACAATAATTGTCATGAGTAGAAGATCTCGTGAGAATTATTGCCACGAGTATAAGATTTCGTGACAATAATTGTCACGAGTAGATGATCTCGTGAGTATTATTGTCATGAAATCTTCTACTCGTGATAATAATTCTCATGAGATCTTCCACTCGTGACAATTATTGTCACGAGATCCTCCAGAAAAAATGCAAAATTATATCTGAATATAGAATTAACCCTGTAACAATCATATCTCAATATCAATCATCTCACAACATCAGTCTTTACTACATAAATAGTCATATTAATCTGTTCATATCGCAATATCAGTCATATCACAACATCAGTCTTTACTACATAAATAGTCATGTTAACCCGTTCAATCGTAACACGATCAAATTTAAGGTTGAACTCTATTCGGACACTTGCCCTTGATGTGTCCTGGTTGACGACAAATACTACATCTTTTAGGTCGACGTTGCCCTTCGCCAGGTGCATCCCATTCTTCATGCTCAATCTATTGTGGGGATGTACATTTCTTCCTATTACGGCCAGTGCCTCTACACCTCGAGTATACTTGTTGTCTTCTACTTCTTGTACTTGAGTCTTCACCTGCTGAACGATATCTTCCTTCCTTAGGACGACCTGTTTGGGGAACTGATTTGGGAGGGAAAACTTTGAATGAAGATGAGACTGTCCATTCATCCTGACTCGGCACTGAACGTACACGATCATGGTATGCAAGACAAAGTGTAACTTGCTTGAAATACAAGTCCACATAATCATATATGTCATGTCCCGCACTCCTGTTACAATAGTTCTAATGTGTTACTAAAAAACATAATAGCTGAAGTTTATAAAAGACATATTTATAAAAGTACGGTACCTAATAGCAGCCGCTGCATGAGAATAAGAGATTTGATCGAGTTGAAATGCACCACATTCACATGTTTTCGTTTGAAGGTCAACTAGGAAGTTCTTATCGTTCTTTTGCACTTTGTACAAATGTGCATTATGGCCTCGAACAACATACTGAAGGCTCATCTCCACTTGATAGCTCAATTTTGTATAAGTAAATTCTGTAAGTATGTGATCTCTCGACACTGTCTTCGCACGTCTCTCGTCGAACCACTTCTCTATCACATCCCTGACAACCTCAATGAGAGAACATATGGGCAATCTTCTAGCCCACAATAAGCGAGCATTGAAACATTCAACTGCATTTGATGTCATGAAGCTGTAACGACGTGAAGGGCATTGTGACCGTGCCCAACGATGTACCCCTATACTCAGCAATGTATTGTAAACTTCGACTCGGCTTGAGGAGATCATCGATAGATATTTTAGAAACTTTACCTCTCTATATGCAAACGTAGCACTTTTAAACATCGAAATCACATGACGACCTGCTCGAATTAGATTCTTCGCGATGTGGTAATAGCACAATCCATGGACTGCTGTAGGATACACTGCTTTAACAGCATTCTTGATGCTCACATGTTGGTCCGAGACTATCACCAAATCATCACGATCTCCAAAGACCCTCTTAAACCGCTCCATGAACCATGTCCATGCTGCATCATTCTCAATAGGACCCACACCAATGGCAAGAGGGAAACACTGCTCATTACCGTTTTTCATCACAGCGATGAAAAGAATACCCTTGGTCTTTCCCTTCAAATGAGTGCCGTCAATGGCGATAACTGGACGCATACACACTCTGAATACCGCTCTACAAACTCTTAGAGCAACAAATGTGTACATGAAACGATCATCACCATCAGTCTCCAAATCATAAACCGTATCGGGATTGGACCTCTTCAACATCTCCAAATATGCAGGCAATACCGCGAAAGACTGATGATGAGAACCGTAAACCATCTCTATTGCGAGATTCCTAGCCCGCAATGCAACACTGTACTCAACCTCAATACCATACTCCCTCAATATCTCAGCTATCATTGTCTCGGCTTCAGGATAAAACCCTCATCTAGGATTCTCTTTTTAAATAAATAAGCAATTACTCGAAAGGATAACTTCCGTGGCGCATTACGTGTCAGGTCCAACCGACATGTGTGATTATCCTCTAATTTAGTCACCATCCACAAGCCACCCTTAGAACTTGCCACTAATTTAAACGGGCATGTCTCGTTTTGTTTGCAAATAACTGTTAGTCGACTTTTGCTAGATCGGGAGACCAAATATTCCACTTGACGCTGCATATGCCACTTTCCAACAGCAATTACCAAATCTTTCTTCTCCAAGAAAGTCTTTCTCACGGCTATCGTATCAATATCTGTCGGGGATGGGTTGTCCTCTACCACTGCTAGTGCATCGTCAACATGGGCCACATGAATAGACCAATGTCCCAAGGGAGGAAACTCTACATTCGGAGCTTCAACATCAGGAGCAACATCCTCAGATGAGAAGTTGTGAGGTCCATCATGCTGTAGAATATTGACAAACTCATTGAGACGCCCTAACTCGGGAATCCATTCACAAAATTCAGCAATTTACTTACGCCGAACTTCACTCTCATAATTCTCGTCGTCATCATCGTCGTCGTCATCATCATCATCATCATCATCATCCCAAGACAGATCATCAACACTATTATCTCCAATTGGTTCATCGTTACCATCATTTGACGGCATTCCACTTTGAGTTTGCATAATTGATTTCTCAGTAACGTACACAACCGGCTCATATTGCTCCTGAACTAAACGAGCTAAATCAACATCCGTTTTCAAAAGTCTTTTTAGTGTCCTCCCTATCAATGACCTCATCAAATAACTCAGTATATAACTGACACTTGTTGGAGATGTCTCCATAAAATCGTGAATTTCTTCAACCAATTTATCACGAGATAAATTGTCAAATGGGAGGTGCACCAGCTGATCTTCACCATCCACATACTCAGATCTCTCCCATCTACCGCTATGTCGGACAACAATACGTTGCCAAGCCATCTGCAAATCAACAATAAACAGTAATTAAGGTAATTTAAAAAAAAATCTCGTGACAATATTATCACGGAAGCATAGAATTCGTGACAATATTGTCACGGTTCAGGTGATCTCGTGACAATATTGTCACGAAATGAAGACAGTTGAAAATTTAAAAAAAAATTATTGTCACAAAATCTATTCATTTCGTGACAATAATTTTGAGCCACGAGATGTGTTCTTCTCTTGAGTATTATTGTCACAGTTCATAGATTTCGTGACAATATAGTCACGAAATCTATGAACTGTGACAATAATACTCACGAGAACACTGTATAACCGAAAAAAAACGATGCTACTAATCTTTTCAAAACATCAAAATCTTTAACTTCAAATTAATCTACCACAAAATATCATAATCTACAACAATTTATGCATATAGGATCATTAAAAATTACAAAAAAAAACATCTTATAACTTGAATAACTATTAAACAAATCTATTATGAAATTAACATAAATTGCGGATAAATTACTTAAAATTTTAAAAGGACGTTATACCCGACTAATTCGAACAACTTGACGGTTATAAAAATTAAAAAACTAACCTCAAATTTCTTGGATATGTGTTGTTGTTTCTCCAACAATATTTTGTAAAAAATGGGCGTGAGTTTTGTTTAACAAAATCGTGAGTATTTGGTTCAATATGTTTTCTTCTTTCTTGGAATTAAATGCATGCAACAACAATGCACCTTCCAAATTTAATTCTCAGATTTTCGATTTTTTTTAAAAAAAATTGCCACACATGTATCTTTTAATTAATGAGAAAAGAAATGGAAATTGTTCAAATGAGACAAAAAGGTCATATAAGACTTTTACACTACTTTTTAAATAAAAAAGTATGACCTATCAATCTTGATTAAAAAAGCATTTACTATCTTGAATTTGACTACTTTAATTTTTCACCCTTAATTATATATATATATATATATATGTGCGTGATAGCAGATTAATATAATGGTTATTTTAGACCATCCATTGCCTAACTTCTTGACCGACAATATACCACAACTTTTTAGGGAATTTCATAATATACTTTCTTCTCTTGTCATTTATTTCATGTCCTAAAATATAACGATTAAAATGTTTAAAGCGGCATTTAATTAAAATTGAAGGGAACACAAGTCTGCTTTACAGAACAGAGATTATGTCTCGCATAATATACATGATACATAGAACTTTATTTATTCTTACCTAATATTCACATTAATAAAAAAGACTAATATAAAATATCATATATTTTTTTACATGGATAAAATCGCATTTTCGAATAATTAACTTGGTGAAATGAGCAATGGATATGTTTGGTTGCAAGGAAACCCGCATAAGAAATTGAAAATAAATTTCATAGCATCTTTTTCAATGTGTGACTTTTTTTATTTTTTATTTTTCTAGATAGATAGAGATTATAAATAATTATTTCCTATCATTCAAAAAAGAAAAAATATAGTTGATATGGTGATGCATATGAGTTACAGGTGGCAGAAGAGGAGAGGTAGCTTCACATTCACAGCTATCTAAATCAAGTTAGATGAAGAAAAGTTGCTCTCTTTCTGCTGTCCGCAGGTATAATAAATATTCTATTATACCCTTTTGCTTCAAAAGAATCAATGCACTTTTAATTGTAAACAGGACCGTATCGAAATACAATTCAATCAATCTTCTGGTGGAAATGAGGACGTTTGAATCTCCCCTTCGTGAGCAAAATCCAAGGTTGGAGAAGATAAAATCCAGATTGCAGGAGGCGTTAGGCGGGTGGTTAGGAGAAACTTAGCGTCTAGACGGGACCTAGACAGATTCTAAGCATTTTTTTTATTTTAATATTTTATATATTTCTTAATAAATATTAAAAAAATCATGTATAAATTTATAAATCGTAACATTTCAAATAATATCAATTAAAGTTTAAATAATCCAAAACCCAAAATAAAATAAACATTAAAAGTTTAAATTATTCAAAGTTTATGACAAAATAACATTTAAAGTTCATGACAAAATAATATCAATTAAAATTTACTTTTTAATATATTAAAAAAATATTTTTTTAAAATGAAATTCGGCTGCCTAGACGGAACTCGGCCACGTAATCACTGAACAATTCGGCCTAGGCGGCTAGTCCGCATAAGAGGGCCAAATGCATGGTTTTCGCCTCGGGAGGGTGGCGCTGAGTGCCTAGGCGGTTGGTCGCCTAGGCCGCATTCTGCAATATTGGCAAAATCTCTCTCTCTCTCTCTCTCTCTCTCTCTCTCTCTCTCATACAATAACAAGAAACTTATGGATTAATGTCGGTAGTCGGGAATGATCTAAGTGGAGTGGTATAAGTCTCATAAAATTTAATTTATAAAATAATCAAGTGTTAATAGGTAAATAGCCACTTATACTTAGTAAGTTGTGTAAGTAGTCACTTTTTAAAAAGGTAATGTTATTAGTCATTTAGGAAGAAAAAGTACGACAATACCCTTATTATTATCTAATTATCATAATTTTTAAAAACAATATTTAATAAAAAAAAAAATCAAACTCTCAATCCCCCAAACCACACCCCTTCCACCTAGGGATGTCAATGGGTAGGATATGGGTAGGGTACTACGGTATCCATTTTCATACCCGCATTTTGAAAAAATACCCGCACCCGTCCTCATACCCGCTGAGTATCAACTTTTATGCTCGTCCTCGTCCCATTTGGATACTTAACTACCCATACTCGTACCTGTTACCCGTATTTTAATTATTTTTTATGCGATTCACGAAAAATATTTTATATTATTTAATAAATTTTAAAATATTTTTATAAGTTACAATTAAAAAAAACAAAGTTAAATATATATATATATATATATATTATGTGTATTATACTTTAAATATATGAAATATATTGATTATGATATGTAATTCATATAGATGATGGAGTAAAATAACCACTTATTTTTAAAAAGAGATAAAAAAAGATTAAATTATGTTTATAAATTCTCACTTTTTTATTATAGATTATTTCTATATAATATGTTTGTGCATATATAATAAATAAATATTTTTTAATGTATATATATTGATGAACATCTCATAGTGACATAAAATTAATAATATATATCTTTGCTCATAAATTTAATGACATTTTTCTATAATCATTCAAACATACTTATATTTGTATTTTTATTTATCGTATACGTTTTAAAAATAAATATTATTTTATGTAAGATGTAATCTTTATAAGAATTTATTTACCAAGTTTACAATATGTGTGTGTGTGTGTGTAAGAATAAATAACATAAGTTACAAATTAATATTTTAATTAGTGCAAATTTTATTTGTATTCAATTATCATTTTAGTTCTAACAAGAGTCATATTTTAAAACTAAAATATATAAACATAAAAATTTCATTATCACAAACTATTTATTGAATATTTATTTAGAAATCATTATTTGTATTAAATAATTCAAAATTATGATTAAATAATTTATAATTTTAAAAGTATTGATTAAAACTAAATCATAATTCGATTAAAATATAATACAAAGACCTTTTATGAAAATGCAACATTTCATAAAAAAATCTACAAACATAATAATGCCATGAAATTTTCAAAAAATAATATCATATCATATCACAACAACAACAACAACAACAACAACAATAATAATAATAATAATAATAATAATAATAATAATATGGGTATGGGGCGGATTGGATACTAAGGTACCCATACCTGCACCCGTGCCCGTCAAAATTTGCGAGTAATTACCCATGCCCGTGCACGTGCCATGCCCATACCCATTAAGTGGGTAATTACTCTATCCATCATGGGTAATTTTTGCAGGTACCGATAGGGTCCGTTACTCATTGCCACCCTGCTCCCACCTTTCTATCCCTCACGGTGCCCCAACTCACTCTCTCTCTCTCTCACCCACGTCCAACTGCCGCCTCTCCTTTTCTTTCACCCTTCCCTCCCCCGTTTTAAATCTATTGCAAATTTATATTTGCAATGTTTTGAGATTTGATGAAAAAGACAATCGAATATGGTTAGTTGTGTAATAATTTATTTTTATATTGATTCACGAATCGACGAATGGATTCAATAACTCGTGCACATGTTCAATTTTGAATTGGTGCATGAATGGAAAACCCTATTTGTGTATTTGCATGATTTTGCATTGATGTACGAGTGAAAACCCTAGTGTTTTTGTGTATGTGTACCATTTTGCACTGGTGCACGAGTGAATGAACTCGTGTGTTCATGCATCTGTTCAAAATTGAACACGCGTGCATGAATGATTCCACTTGTTCACTCGTGCATTGTTTGATTTTAGAGTTCGACCACACACGCAAGAACTACGAACCGAACCCGCAAGAGAACGAGGTCGATTGTAGGGTGGTGAGCTAACCCGAGTCGTGTCTCTCGAAGAAAGCTTAATAGGACGATTTGTCCCTCTCGTGTTACACACATGAAAATACATACAATCCTAGATATTCTAAACTGGAGTTGAGGAAATTAAACTAAAATCTACTAAACCAAAGCGAGAGAAAGACAAAAAAGTAAACGAGCAAACAAATAAAATAAACTAAACTAATATATACGAGCATTAGGGTGTAGACTCTCTCCTTGGTTCTCTCCTAGCTCGATTCAAGTTGATTTCGTTAATCCTAGACGTACAATAGACCCCTTCAAGAGGCTTAACTTCATTTACTGTCACCTCTAATCTATTAAACCTCCATCGGCTATATTATACGAACAAGATTAACAATTAGGCTTACAAAACCGGATTAACCTAACGTTGAAGAAACCTAAGTCGAGCTATAGAGTCTCCTCTCGGTCTCATCTAAAGTCTAGCATGCCAAGTAGTGATCAAGTACTTCAACATAAACAAGCACAATTCCAACAACAAGAAATCCACAATCACAAGCACGGATCGAGACCGAATCGATTATCTACCCCCTAATGTGTGGAATTAGCCCATCATCATGCGAGACAACAAACAAGAATCATATAAGTTCTTTATTGCAAACACCAAAGATAGATAAAATACAAACTTATATAAATCTTGTTTATCTCGACAGTTTTGGGACAAATAGCCACAAATAAGCTAAAGCTAAGAAAAGAATACCAAGGAATGGGGATCCTCGAGCAAGCATAGCTTCCGCGGATGGTTTGAGCTTCGACCCCTCTTCTTCTCCTTCCTCTTTAGCTTCAGCTCCTCTGCCCCTTTTTCTTCCCAAGCTCCTCTCTAGTTGGTGATCCATGGTGCCAAGCTCTCCAACTGGTTGCCAACTTCCTCTTCTCTCAACGGATCAGTTTGAGGGTGTCACGTCTCCTAAACTGATCCTCTCTCTTTCTTATGCGGTGGAGATGATGAAGTGAATGGAACGGACCCTCCCAACTGGTCTAAGGGTGTCACGTCCCTCAAACTAGTTGGGAGGTCCTCCCTTTGGGAGTATTCTTTTCCCCTTTGGGAGCCTCCCTCCTTTTGCTTTTCTCTGCTCCATAAATAGGGAAACATTCTCTCATTCTCTCTCCGCGTGAATTGAATATGGTGGTTGAGAGTTGATAGAGAGCAAGAGCAACATGTGGAGTTATTGGTCGATGGTAGATTGTTCCCCAACTCCTAGCTCTAAAAGTCTTCGTATTTAATTCTCCCAGCTGGCAAGGTAGTTGGAGGGCATAAAGATCAAAACTCCCGAAAAACGCAGCTGAAACTGATCAAAAAGGAAGGCCGAACTGATCGCGCCGCGCCGGCGGTGCAGGGTTGCCCCGTGCCGGCGAGGCGGCATGGCTCGTGCCGGCGGTGCCCCCACGTGTGCGGGGCACCTCTACCGTAGGTCCTGTCCCATACCGGCGGGGCTGCTCCAGCTGCGGTTCCAGCTTTTGTCTTCAGCTTTGGCCCCAGCTTTGAAGTCTCCAGTTTCACCCTCTCCAACTAGCTTTTTCGGATGGACTCTCCAGCTGCCCGCTTCAGTTGGATTTTCAGCTGGTTTCTCCAAGTTTAGCTGGAGTCACCATCAGTTGGGGGCTCAGTTTGGCCATCAGTTTTGGCATCAGTTTGGGATCAGTTTGGCCATCAGCTGGCATCTTGACCATCAGTTTGGAGCTTAGTTTGGGTGTGTCCTCCGTTGTGGTCTTCAGTTTTTCCTCTTCAGCTGGGCTTCCAGTTTTTTCACCTTTTGTGCCATGAAATGCCTGCTTTTGGAGCAAAAGCTCAAAGTCTACGCAACACAGGCATAATACACCAAGGGATCAAATATGAAGTTATAAACATTAAAACAATACGAAAATAAGAAAACACACGCACGAAAGACACACAATCCACATAGGAAAAACAACACAAATAGACACTAAACATGCGCCGATTTAAACATGAACAGTTACACGATTTCACAATTTGATTCAGGCATGAAATCATGTAACCGTTAACAAATAAATTGATACACGAGTGGGCGTAATGGTATGTTCATGCATCATTTAAAAAATGCATTGCTACACGAATGTCTTAATGTATTTACTCGTGTAGTAGCTTATTTTTAAAATGCTACACGAATGAACAATAATTTTCATGTACCAATCGAGTCAACTTTAATACTCATGTAGTCGTTAACAAATGAATTGCTGCACGAATCGACTCCAATACTCGTGTACCGAACAAAAATCAATTCATGTACCAAAGAACTTGCAATTTTTTCATCCATTCCAAAGAAAGATTAAAAAATAATTAAATATCTACATTGATAAATAAAATACAAATACGTGAATATGACATTTTGATGCTGTAAAAAAAAATACGATGTCAACAAAACTTCAAAAAAATTTGAATTTCGCAATGAATCCCTAATTTTCAAAACTGCATCAGATAATTTATTGATGAGAGAGAGAGAGAGAGAGAGAGGAATGAAGGTGATAATCTTCAAAAATCATAACTTCATCATCTTCATCAATTGTAGTAGGAATGAAGGTGATAATCTTCAAAAATCATAACTTCATCATCTTCGTCAATTGTAGTTTTATTTCAATTGATAAAACATTGAGTGAAAAATCAGAGAAAGTGGAAGAACGCATATGAGAGAGAGAGAGAGAGAGAGAGAGAGAGAGAGAGAGAGAGAGAAACGCAGATGCAAGAGAGAGATAATTAGATCTTTTTTCCTATTTTTATTGATAGATGAATATATGAGAGAGAAAATTAGATATTTTGCTTAATATTATTCATATAAATATATGAATAATTATAAATATAAAATTGAGGGTATTGTAGTACTTTTATGTAATAATGGCTAGAAACATTATTTTCTTAAAAAATGGCTATTTACATAAGTTACTAAGTAATAATGGTTATTTAAAATTTTTCCTCAATAATCAATCATTATAATGAATTATTAATTGAAAAATAAAAATTAAATATTAAAAAATAATTATAAATTATAATTGGGTGTAATAAACCTTAATAAATAATTATAAAATTAAATAAAATCATAAAAAAATAAAATTGAAGAAAAAAATATATAAAAAATCCTGATTTAAAAGTATGATAAAAGTGAAACAAAGAGACTGCAATATAATATCCTATATTCCTATGTGGTCCGGTTGGGTCTGAAATTGCAAGTTCTATCAACACTTTTTTTTTTTATATATATATACTTTACAAATTTTACAATTTAGATCACAATTACTGAAGTTTCACAAGAATCTTGATGATTATTATTATTATTATTATTATTATTATTATTATTATTATTATTATTATTATTATTATTATTATTATTATTATTATTATTAAAGTTCAAAATTTAAATTTAAATGATTAAAAGTGGAATGACAATTTTTTTAGCAAAAAAGATAAAAGGAAAATGCACTTGATCTTGGGTGCATTTTTTGGAGTAGGAATGTAGGATCCTCTGTTGTGAAATTTGCCACGGCAGCGGTGCTGTGGATTAAACAGTGGTGTTTTCTATTGTATTTTTATTTTTTTTATTTCACTTTAGTTTTTTATTTTTGTTTTTCATTTTGCTGCTAATCATTTTTAATAAATTATATTAATCCATAACTAAATATATATAAATATATTAGTTTTAACACAATGAAGATTTATCGTATTATAATTTTTTATTTTACTTTTTTACTTTTTAGCTAATCATCGTATTTTGTGGTTATTATATCATAATTATGATATATTTTTATTTTTGTTTTAATTAGAGTTCCTAAATTTATAATTGAATTTTGTAATGTTTTAGTATAGTATAAAAAGTTAAAATAAATAAATAACTATACAAAAATAACACAAATTTGGAAAGAATTGTGCACATCACCCTGTTGTGCCCCTCCACGGGAGAGGATCCGGATCCGGATCCGCATTTTTTCTTTTGCAAAAAAACTTTTTTCTATCTTTTTTTTTTGTGAGTGTCATGTTGTTGTTGTTGTTATTATTATTATTATTATTATTATTATTATTATTATTATAAAGGAATTGATTAGTGGGTCGTGGTGGGTCATTGTCATTGAGAAAAATTAAACAGCCATAACCATTAACCACACGTCCACACGTGAAGATAGGGATCTGCAAATCTAGTTTTGTCTTTTGCATTGAAAAAAATAATAATTTAATAATTGAAATCTGAATAATTATTATTAACCAAACAGAAGTAGAGAAATAAGATTGGATGGAGTAATCTCGTGAAAGCTGAGTAGCGTTTGGTTGGATTTTTATGCAACTATGCCGCCATTTTCTCACTTGTATTATTTTCCATCATTGAATAATATTTGCTCGCAAGATCAATCCTGATAAAATTTTAATTTGTCCCCCTAAATCTAATTGCCTTTTAGGTTTGAATTTGTCGAGTGAGACTTGCCAATTGCGATGATTTCGATTCCGTCAAAGTGTTAAATAAACTACTATATATATAGCCAGAAATTTACTCCAGTAACCTCTTTCAATTTCTCCCATCAACAAAATCTAAAAAAATAACAGTTGCAATTTGACTTTTTTTGTGTAATTTTGTTGGGACTACGGTAAAGCAGCAAAATTTACCTGAAACACCCTGTGCATACAAGGTACATGAATGCATCACCAAACAAAGAGTTAAAACTGGAATAATTGAAAAGAGGGGACATCAAAAGTTCACTCACTAGATTTTTTTTTCTTGTTTTCTTTTTAATGTAAAGTTGTATAGTTCCTTCCTTATCTTTAGTTGTTGCAGTTACAATTTCTTATTCTCCATTATTTTTGCTCTCTTCCAAACACAAACATAAACACCGCGTCGGCATTGAAGCATGCATACCAAGAAACCAAGAAACCTCACAAACGAGACTTTGCTGGATTCGCAGTTGAACTCTACATGAACAGAAAATAAGTGTATCAGCACAGATGACATCAATGACCCAACTTGAATTAAAATCTCTCGAGAGTTTCGGAGTTCTCACCAGAGGCGCGCCCTTTGCAGCTCGTTCGGCTAAATAAGAGCAGGGCTTGAAAAATCCTCCATATGACTTTGACCATTCTTCCAAACGTGAGCATATATATTTGGATCCAAGAGAATCAGCCCAGAATATGATTCCTCCCCTGGTCAATGTGTAAAATTATTATTATGTAAAAACAACGTAGCATTTCCGGATTTCTTACCAAATTGAGAGTTGAGCCTACCTATACGGAGGGAATCCCATCCCCATGACAGCAGATACGTCGAGATCAGCAGCTTTCACAGCAATGCCTTCGTCCAGTACATGACACGCCTCGTTCACCACAGGGAAGAATATCATTTCCACAATATCCTTATCTGACAATTTCGTTAACTGGACGAGATTTCAACACCGTAAGTTAACCAAACGGATGCACTACGAGAATCGTTGCTAAATTCATATAAAGAGATGAGACGATAACCTTAGGGTCGATGGTAACACCAGAAATCTCTCTGGCCTTCTCAATGTACTTCTTGATTTCGGGGTCGGGGTTGGCCCTGCGCTTGTCATCATAAACATAGAAACCTCGCCGAGTAGTTTCACCTAGAGCAGGTACATTGCAGGCAATAGAATGTATTTTAATTCTGAGAATTTCTAACTCTAATATGTTTTTATGTTAAAAAGATTATTTACCTGCTCTCTTATCCTCTTGCATGAGAGGTATCAGCATTGACTTGTAAGTTCTTTCTGGGAAGTTCAGGACGAATTGTCCCCCAGTAGCGACTGCAACTCCAAAACCGACGAGGTCACAGAGTCTACGGGCATGCAAAATAGGATGTCAAGTTCTTGATAGTTTGCACCTTAAGTAGAGGGAAAGAAGTTGTGAAGTGTTCTACGTAAGTAGTTTCGAACAACAAAGTACCTGAATGGGCCCATTGGCATACCATATTTAGTAATTGCCTTATCTATCTTATAGACATCCACACCACGCTCCACAAGTAGAAGAGCGGCTTGAGTGTAAGGAAAGAACATTCGGTTGACAGCGAAGCCCGTGCAATTTCCAACCACAACTGGCGTCTTCCTTATCTTCTTCCCTACATCGAGCAAGTCAACAATAACCTGAGGAGATGTCTTCTGAGTGCGAACAATTTCTAAAAGTGGCATCACATGGGCAGGGCTGCAGTAATTACAGAACGGGGTTAACATCAGACTATATATGCACAACATAACTCAGCGATTGCATCAATTTTTACCTGAAAAAATGAGCTCCGATAATGCGATCTTGAGACCTAGTCTTCTCCCCAATTAAATCCAGATCAATGGTAGAAGTATTGCTAGCAAGAATGCAGTGTGGAGGGCAGTATTTCTCAAGGTCTGAGAATATTTGCTGCTTCAATGATACGTTCTCAATGACGGCCTATTACATGTCAGCGAAAAGAACTTTAAAAAGGCTGGCCAAAGAGAGCACAGACTGAAAACAAACAAAAGTTGATAAAACTATTTTACTGCACCTCAATAACCATATCTACATCTCTAAAGCTTTCATAATCGAGTGCGCCTTTGAGCAAAGAAAGAGTTTTTTCAAATTTCTCTTGACTCATTTGCCCTTTCTTGACGCGACTTTTCAAGTTTGCTGATAGAAAATAAGTAGTCAACATAGATGTACATGTAACTCTGCATAATTGGTAATGAAACACAAGATGTTCGCCAAGTCTCACCTTTCACTCTATCAATTCCGGCTTGTAAGAACTTATCATTGACTTCTTTCAGGATTACTTGATAATTAGAGAGAATCAGCGCCGTTGCTATTCCGGAGCCCATGAGCCCCCCACCAAGTATAGCAACCTTCTTTATGCTCCTGGGTTTCAACCCCAGATCAGAGACCCCTGGAACCTATTAGCATAGAGGAAATAAACATCCATATTTACATGAAAAATGATGCATGCCACGCTGCTTCAAAAGAGAAACTCAGATGAGAAAATTCAAAGGATCACTTGAAGGTGAGCAAGTAAAACTTATCAGTTTAGGAAACTATAAATTCGAGTTAAAAGTGGAATACTTTCAAATACAATTCCTCAAAAAATTAGCTGTCATGAACCACGAAGAGCAAAGTGTTTTTATATAACACAAGAAGAGCAGAGTTATATCCAACGCGTGATGCACTGATAAAAAAGAAAAAAGCGGGTCTATATCCAGAATCTGATCCCAAATTCAAGGAAGTCTTACCCCAACACCCTGTGCAAACAAGGTACGTGCATGCATCACAATGAAGTTTGCACATGGATTATTCCAGCAATATACATGGTTGGTATGATGGAATGGAATGGGAATGGAATCACATTCCCACGTCCATTCCCATTCCTATGACTGGTATGATTTTTACAATTGGGAATGGTCATTCCCGAAGGAATCACATTACCAAGAACATATGATTAACCATTACTCCCCGCTCCCATGGTATTATGTATTCCTGATTATCAAAATAAATTTTATTTTTATTTTGCAAAACAATACTTTGTTTTTTGTATTGACAAATGAAATCTTATATTCTTATAAAATATTTTATTAAAAAAACAAATTTATGAATTTTTCTTAAAAAATCATTAATAATTTATTAATGATTCATAAAATTTTGTAAAATTTCACAAAAGTACTAATGATATTATAGGATTACATAAAATATACAAACCCGCTAATCATTAGCGAAATACTTATTTAAAGTATACTCAATTTTTTTCACAAATGTTAATAAAGTAAAAAAAAATCACATAATATTCAACAATATGTTATTAAAATATAATAGTATCTTTGAAAGAAGAATAATTTATTATTTAGAGCTAAATAAGCCAATTCGTGTATTTTATTTATTAATTAGATATTGTTATAATAAATAATTCAAAAATGTAAGTTTCATTCCTATCTTATTACTTGTGATACCAGCCAAAGAAATGGTAATAGTCATTCAATTCCATTCCCATCACCATTCCATTACTAAGTTCATCCCATTCCCACTTGATTCCATTCCGACATACCAGCCATCAAAATCTAGGCCAACAATTGTATAAAGACAGCCAATGTTTTATAAACTGGAAGTTCTTTTAATAAGCATGAACTGAAAGTTCAGTATATATAAATTCTGAACATGAATTAAATGGTATATTATGATACGATTTTAAAATGGATGGCAATTGATTCTAATAAATAGCATAAACTTTAGTCAACCTTTGTTGTACCGCGCTGGGCAAAGAAAAAATGAACCAAGCTCTTGCAAGTATCTGACTCCAGGAGAGATTGAAATGCTACAGCTTCCTGAATAAAAAATTAAATAAAAAGTATTGATATATTTAAGAAAACTGGATAATTACAATTTAAGATGTTAGGAATTGGAGCAGAATTGTACCTTCCAAAGTCCAGCACGAGCACCAGAAACAATACCCTCCTCAATAACATCAATGCACACTAATGGATGCTTGAGGTTTGGAGCCCGTTTATGAGTTTGAGCTCGAGCAAACTTGAGTATTTCCCTTGCTTCACCTAGAGGTTCCAACTTGTCATTCTTGTAGAAACTGATAACCCATGGTCTTTTAAGCTCCACAATATCAAGAGCCCAGCGACGAGCGGTATTCAACAATTCATTTGGTGAGGCAAGAGCATCAACAAGGCCAAAATTTAAGGCTTCATCCCCTTTTACAGGCTTTGATGTCTGCAGAAGCGAAACAAGTAATATATGATACAGAATAGATGCAAAGCTGAAATCAATTAATGCTTGCAAATTGAAAGTGCTTCGAAGATAATTAGAAAATTCAAAGCTTACCAGCATCATTTCAACAGCCTTAGCAATACCTACAAGGCGTGGAAGCGCCTGCGTTCCTGAAATATATAAGACAGAGTAGTAGTCAGTGATCTTTTCAGTAGAAGGGGGGCTAACAAGCTTTCACTACCACCGGAACTTTATAGAACGAGAAAAATGACAACGCCAGACATCAATTAAACCTAATAGCTAATTGACCAGCATATTTTATACTGTGCTATTTTCAATTTTGAGCTTGATTAGAAAGCCAATACGGATATGGACAATAAATTCCAGTTAACGAACTATATCTTACCTCCAAATCCAGGAATTATTCCAAGTTGCAGCTCGGGCAATCCTAACTGAGCATTAGGGGTAGATATCCGTGCATGACAGGCCTGAGCAAAAGCAAAAGAAATAAAAAGTCATCTCATGAACTTAGTAACTTTTTTAATGGAACTGAAATTTTAGTGCAGAACTTACCATTGCAACTTCTAATCCTCCACCCAAGGCAAGACCATCAACGGCAGCCACAAACGGTTTCTTTGCAGCTGATACCAAATTAATTGAACAAAAGTGAATTCACCACACAAACAGAGAATAATTTGTCTTACATAATGGTAACTTTCACCAGATATTAAAAGGAGATAACTCAAAATACCTGCCACAACATCACTGAGAATCTCCAAAGATACAAAACCAGGTTTTGGAGCTTGAACTGTGATTAAAAAGCGCACCAGCTCAGACGAGATACTTAATCAACAGATCAGAAACAAGATACAAACAGCAACACTTACTGCTTTTATTTTGAATTTTTGTAAATGCGCTAATATCAAAACCACCAGAAAACTTTCCTTTTGCACCTGCTCAAAACATGAAACAAACCACCCAATACATCAGCTATCCTCAGTGGTCAACATAAAGAACAGTAATGCACTAAATTTATTTACCCGTGATAACAACCGCCTTTACATCCTGTCTTCCCAGCGCCTGCTCACAGGTATCTTTTAAGCTGTACAACACTGAAGGCATGACATAGAGGAGAAGTAAATATTTAATCAATGGCCTGAAAACAATTACAGTAATCCCGCGATTAAACACCCTATTTCAAATAAATCAAGTTTGACTATGATCTACCGCGTTAGAGGGAACTGGACACAGCGGTCAAACTAAGCACAATCGCACCCTCGCTAAAACTTGAAGCTATTAGCAAACTTTTCCAAGAATTTCTGCTAAGGGAATTTTGATATATTTAAAAGTTACTTCACGCACAAAACTAATTTATGCTGTGTCAAAATCTTGGCGCCTGAAGATAATGATGCCAACTCTATACTCTACATTCTAGTGTTAAAAAGAAACAGAAGCATAATGTGTATATAGAGATAGCTATGAATTATGACACATTAAATCTCCTAGAATTTCAGCGAACATATTTCGCACTCACTTCGCTATAATATCTGAAATTCAGCCTAACTAGCCATCATAATCATAATTTTTGCCAAATGTTAAAATTTTCCACAGCAAAAACCCAACGATCAGTGATCAAGCCAAAGTCGATCTCAGAAGGGAATACACACTAAGGCGACATATTTACGGCAAAACTAAACCCTTATCAATACACATCAGAATAACCGACAAAAATAGGGAAAAAAATCCCATCAAAGAAAATTGAAAATCAGGAGCAATAAAAGATCTGAATTCATAGCAATACACAAAATTTCAGAAAAATCGTACCATCAAAAGAAAGGGAATTGACGGGCGGGTTGATGATGGTGATGATGGCAACCCCATCAGCTCCCACATCAAGAGTCGTTCTTCCAGTTGCGCTACTCATTTTATTTTTTCTATTCTTGAATTTTTTTCAATTCCCAAAACTTTTTCCGGTTTCAACAAAAATGGGATCTTTATGAAATGAGAAATAATATCCGGGGGTATTTATTGAACCAAGAAACGAGCTAGAAGGAGGTGTCGTGTCCGGGAGTGTGAGCAGTGACGTTGAAGTGCGGTTTTGGATACAGATAAGCTTGCTATATGTACACACACACGCGTGTATATATGTGTATGTATGTATGTATTAGTACACGTACAGTGTGTGTATACTGTGTGTATTTTTATCATTTTGGTGGGTGATCCACTCTCGTTGGAGGGATTGAACGAAAGGAGGTAAATTTAGCATTACACTCTTCATTATTGAGGTGGAAATATGAAGTTATTAACAAGACAGACTGCTCTAATACGTATTATTTAAAAAAAATTAATATTAGTTTTACAAATACATGCTCGATCTATATAATCATCTAAATAAAAAAGGTCTGTTTAAACGTTTTCATAATTTCAAATTTATATGTTCTTCGATCCAATTCATTTATGCCCTATGATTTACATATAATACCAATTTATGTGTGTACAAATATGCAAAATAAATGATTAGTAATAATATATATATATATATATATATATATATACTTTTGGAGTGTACATTAATTAATATTAATATATACAATATAACTAACATCAAGCACATGAAATTTTCTAGTTCAAAATGCGTGTTCCAACATCAATTTTATTAGTTTTTTTTAATTTTTTTTTGAATCTCAATTTATTTTGATTTACTTTAATTTTACATTATTATTTAGAATTTATAATTATTTTTCAATATTTAATTTTCAATTTTAGTTAATATAAGTTACTAGAATTCATTATTCCAAAGTTCAAGTACATAATTTTTAAAAATTTAAATTTTTAACAATAAATATTAATTAACATTAATTATAATATAATAATTTTTTTATTAAAACTTAGTAATATTTTATATTGAGATACAAATGAAACACATTTTCCTTCATACTAGAGAATCTCATCTCATCTCATCATCAACATACAAGTTTTTGTGGCGCTAGCTAACCCTAATAACTATTTTTTTTAATCCCCTAACAAATAGATCTAATGAATAAGTATTATTGAATTAGCTAGGTCGTTAATTACCAATTAATTTCACGTGCAGACTAGTTGAGAGACGGTTAATTTGAACCTCCTTGGCTTTGTAAGTTGTAACGTACGAGCGGTGTATGTGATTCATCTGCCATCCAACCAATTACTATCGGGTAATATTCTTCGAATGGTGACGTGTCGAAATATGATTGGCCAATGTACAGCAATTTTGTCTGGGGTCCAGTCCTTCTAGAAATTTCCTTCCTTTTTTAGAAATAACAATGTTTTGGATATTATTTCTCAAAATAATTTATAATGATTGAAGAGGCATGGGAGACGGCGTTTTATCTCCAAAGTGCACACATTTCAAGATCATATATTATTTTGTGTCATCTAATTTTTTTTTAAATACCGTGATATCAAGCATTTTTATAAATTAGTGTATTACTCGTCCATATCACAAAAATCATTTTAAAAGTTTAAAATTTTATAAATACTCGAACATAAAAATATTCAAAATTTATGAGAATTATAAATAAATTACTCTTTATGTATATACACACACTCAATTCATATTTTATAATGATTTTAATTCCTTAAATAAAATATTTTTTTATTTATCATTTTCTCTATCCTAGATTTTAGTATATACCTATTTGTATTCAGGACATTTTTAGTGGATATTTTTTGGGAGAAAAGTATATCTAGACAATTTAATTTTAAAATTTGGGTAGAGTTGGACAAGTTTTAATACTATAGGAGTTATTTGGGCAATTTGTACTATATTTAAACCCTTTGCCAACAAAATCTGAACATTCCTTCACTTTTCTGAAAAGTACCTTACACATTTGTACTTTCCATGCAAAAAGAATAAAAGATTTATTTTGAACAAAATCTCTCTTGGTCTATCCAAACCCGATTTTAGTTTGAAAAAAAAACTGTCGTGTGCTTCATTAATATCGCTATTCGTTTTTTGTAATTACCCTCTCTACTCTCTCTCTCTCTCTCTCTCTCTCACACACACACACACACACACACACACACACATAACTATCGGCTCCATAACATTCATCTCTATCTCTATCTCTCACAAGTTCGGTTAAAAAAAAACTACATCGCCGGACTCGACTTGAAGACGATGGAGGAACGACGTGAAGATATACGACCACCGTCTGAATCGGGAGAGGTTAGATTTGCTACCGTTGTAATGATTATTGAAGGATAATGTTACGATTGTTTAAGAACTATAACGATTATTGAAATAAATATGTAACAACAGATGAACGATATGTCGAGATCTTCCATAACGATAGACTAGTTGAAGAGCTATAACGATAGTGCATAAATATATAACAATAGTTGAACGATAACCCAGATCTTGCATAACGATAATATAGTTCATGCCGTAATGATAGATTATTTTGATATAACGTGTAGCGACCCAAACCCGAAGGCCCAGATGCTACCGAAAACACACAACTGAAAGAAATGATGATAAAATTTTTACAATTCAAAAATAATAATTTTCTTGGATGATAAAAATTTGGGCAATATTTCATTTAAAATATTCAAAATATCCATGCACACAGACGTTTACCATTCAACAACCAATCAAACATGTGACCAAAACTAGTCAAAATCCAACAATCAACATTTGAAATGTGCCCAAGACTACAACATTCCCAAATATCCATAAAATAGTTAAATGTATCATGATCATAAAGCGGAAGCATAAAATTCATATTTATTGACCACAACTACACATAATCAATAAATAGAAATCATAAAAGTGTTCAACAAAATAGGAAGTCCCCATTGGTCCACGTCAGCCACCAGCCATCATCAAATACCTGAAAATGTTATGAAAAATAGATGGGCTGAGTGCCAGGAAAAAACTCAGTGGGATTTTAAATTTCTGAAATATACTTAGTCATTCAATAAATAGTTTGCATATTAAACATTGTTAGTGCCATCTGCACTTAAGTGTTTGAGATTATCATAATCTGTATGACAATATGGCAATATCAAAAGAACACAAAAGGTTTTGGCTATTCATGTTCGAATAACATGTTCTGGACATTACTATGAACATTTCGCTGCCAATTTGATTAAAGATCAAGACATGAACTTAATCATGTTCAGAGACATGATCATGTACATAGTTGTCCAGAGAGTTTATAAGAGACGTATCATGCTGGAATCAAAGAGCTGGAGCTGAAGATTCAAGATGGACATTTCAGAATAGAAGCTGCCTTGTTTGTGATGAAGATCAAAGAAGGAAAGGTGGAGTTCTATTCAAGGAAGACATCTAAACTAGGAAAGTCCGATTTAATTAAGGAAAAGTTTTCTTGTTGAATTCTAATCAAAATAGGACTTCTGATTACCTTGTTTAGGCTATACCTGTTGTTTATAAATAGTCTGGGATTCAAACTATTTTAGGTGACACGAATTTTACGAATACACAAAAGGGCCGAGAGTCAAAAGACTTCATATTCGAAGTATATAGTATTCGGGTAGACTAGGTTTGATCAGTGAGAGCATTGTGTTTCTAGTCTGTGTTTGAAACTCACTTTCATACACACTTAGAGGAGTCTCGGGGGAGATTTTTTGTGGGAACTAGAGGGATTCTAGGTTGTGAGGGGAGCTCGCAATTCAGTTTAGTGAAAGAGGTTAAATTGGGTAGGAAATGGGTCGAGTGATGGGAGTCTTCGTGTAATAGCCTTTGATCGAACAGGGTTACAAACCTCGTGTTCTTTACTTGCTTTAAGTTTTTACATTCTGACCTTACATGTTCACAACAATGTTCAAGTACATGATGATGAACATGATCGCAAAGTTTATGTAACTACAATTGGTATCAGAGTAGGTCGTCTTTGGTTTTACATCATTTTGGTGATGATACGATCCACATGTTTAGATCTGGATGCTTCAGATATTTTTTGGATTTCAGGGGGTACTGTAGCCAATGTTGTAAAAATCGGCCTAGGCGGCGTGCTCGTCGGCACTATGCCGCCATGAAAATTGGCAATTTGGGACTGTTAGGCGTCGAGGCTGCCTAGGCGGAATTAATCGGCGCCTAGACGGCCGATTTCTGGTCTAGGCGCCGATTTTTGTATTTTAAAAAAAATTTAATTCCTTAAAAACAAAAAGAGAATTAGGCGAGAAATAAGAAAAAAAAGAGAGTAAGTCAGAACAGAAACTGAAGTGAAAAAAGAGAGAAAAAAAGGAGAAAAAAAATGAGAGAAGAAATCGAGAAACGCCGACTCACCGACCACCGTAGCTCTGCCCAACCGCCGCCGCGCTGCCCAGCGCCGCCGTCGCCTGTTGCCCAGTGCCGATTGCCGCCTGTTGGTAATTTTTTTTATCTCTTCTTCTTCCCAACCGCTGTTGAATTAGGGCAGAAATTAGGGCAGATTGTGTTCTTGTATCTTGGTTATTTTCTTGTTTATCTATTGAAGTATTGATGAAATATATGATTTATAATTCTATGAATAATTGAATATATGATTCATGGCAGATTGATGTTTATGGAATTAGGGCAGATTGTGTGTTATTGTTTATGTCTATATGTATGGCAGAATTATGGTCGAGAAGACACCTAATCATAGAGTAGATTAATACAAGTTGAGATAACATTTCTTGATTAATAATTGGCTGCTTTTGGCAATTGTTCGATGATTCATAGAAAATGAATTAATAATTGGCTGCTTTTTGGCAATTGTTTGATTAATAATTGGTTGCTTTTAGCAATTGTTCGATGATTAGTAATTGGCTGCTTTTGGCTGCTATATATATTGATGTGTGTTTAGTTTTAGATTCATTATGAATTTATAATATATTGCTTCTGTAGTTACCTATAGATTATACATATTGGGTTGTCATCTACTTTGACATTTGTTACTCCAACTTTCAGTATGTTGGAACAAGTATTAAATTGCATTCAATAGTATGGAATTTGACCTTGGTTATCATATTAGAGACAGTTGTATACCAGTTTCTTGCGGTGCCAGCAATTTCCATAAGGCTTGATCTCTGTTCTCATGGCAAATACAAGTTGTTTATTGTTGTTTTATATGGAATTATGGAAGATTAATTACTTGTTATTGTTCTATTGATGATGTTATTGTTAGTGGCTGTTTTTGGTGTGCAATTAAATTTTATTTATGCTTATACTTTTGTTTAAAGTTGTTGATATTTGAGATGACCTTCCAAGTACCACATCCGCCGGTGATTCTACGACTGTTGAATTGACACTTAAACGAAAATCAAATAATATTGGATGGACTTATTGCAACCTAGTTGATCCCTCAAATTTGGATAGAGTCCAATGCATCAAGTGTGGAAAGAAAATGTCTAGTGGAATTTACAGACTTAAGGCGCATATTGCTGGAATAAAAGGGAATGTTACTTCTTGTACAAAAGCTTCAAAAGAGGAAAGAGAGTTATGTAAAAATGCGATAAATGAAGCAAAGCTTAAGAAGAAACAAAAGAAGGATGAAGATAAAGAGTTGAGATCAGGGGTGAATACCAACAATGATAGTCGAGAAGACACTATTGATGTTGATCAATTACAAGAATCTTTTGTACTATGAAATCACCACACAATCTTGGCCCCATGGATAAGTTTGCAAGTCAGATATCTCCTGAGATTACTTTGAATTCAGTAAAAAGCAAACTACGAGATCAAAGCATCAATGACGCACTTTTCAAGCAAAGAACAGATGCTGCAAAAGAATACATTTATAGATAGGCTTATGATGCAGGTGTTTCTTTTCACTCGTTGGAGTTAGATAGTTTCAAGATGATGTTGGAGGCAGTAGGTCAATTTGGACCTGGACTTATGCCTCCTACAAGATATGGGATATCTGACCCATTCTTGAATAAAGAAGTTGATAGAACTAAAAGTTTGCTGAAGTCACATGAAGAAGAATAGAAATCGAAGGGATGTTCGATCATGATAGATGGATGGAGTTATAGAAAGAGAATAAGTATCATGAACTTGTGCATTAATTATCGGTTGGGTACTGTTTTTCTTTCTTTTAAGGAGTTTTTTTAGACATTTCACACACAGGTGAAGTAATATTTAAGTATGTTGATCAGTGCATAGAAAAAGTTGGCCCATACAATGTGGTTCAAATTGTAACAGACAATGCATCAAACAATATGGGAGCTGCAAAGCTATTGAAAGAGAAGAGGCCAACAATATTTTGGACTTCGTGTGGTGCTCATACCATAGATCTTATACTGGAAAGCATTGCAAAACAAGAAAGATTCAAGAAAGTCATTGATCAAGCCAAATCAATCACTATCTTTCTCTATGCACACCACCAAGTCTTGTCAATGATGAGAGCATTTACAAAGAAGAAGGATATAGTGAGACCAGGGGTGACTCGATTTGCTTCGGCATTCCTTACTTTGCAAAGTTTAAATGATAGCAGAACTGAACTAAAAGTAATGTTTAGAAGTCCCGAGTGGGAACTTTGCAAGTATTCCAAGAGTAAGAAATGAAAAGATGTTTATGGAATAGTGATGAGCTTGGGATTCTGGAGTGGTGTGGGATTATGCTTGCAGGTGTTTACCCCTTTGATTACGGTGCTTCGGATTGCGGATGGTGATACAAAGCCTTCGATTGGCTTTTTATATGGAGAGCTTATTCAAGCAAAAGAAGATATCAAAATTTCTCTGAGCAATCTTCCAAAAAATTATGAGCCAATAATTGAAGTCATAGATGGGCGGATGAAAGGCAGGCTTGATAGCTCGTTACATTTGACGACTTATTTGTTGAACCCATTTTATCATTACAATAATTCACTTATTCAATTGGATAAAGATGTGGTTCTTAGTATGATGGATTGCATAGATGTCATGTATCCGGGAGATATTAATGTACAAGATAAGATCTTGAATGAAAAATTTCTTATTTATAGAGAGAAAAAGTTGATATTTGGGAAGCCACTTGTCATGAAAGCATGCGCTTTCAACGATGACAAGTTTGAACCAGGTAAATTAAATAAATTAAGTTTTAATTTTTTCTTCAGTTTTAAACTTTAATTTTTGAAACATATGATTAATTCTTTGATTTGTTTATGATTTTGTGTAGTATCTTGGTGGTTGACATTTGGAATAATAACTCCTACTTTACAAAGATTGGCCATAAGAATCCTTTCATTGACGACTAGCTAGTTCATCCGGTTGTGAAAGGAATTGGAGTGCATTTGAAGGGGTTAGTTTATTTAATATTTATCTTTTCAAACATTATGTTTTTACTTTTTCATTAACTAATATTTTTGCAAATTGTTTGTTGTAGGTCCATACGGAAAAAAGGAATAGACTTAGTACAAAGTTAGTCAACAATCTTGTATTTGTCCAATTCAATACAAGATTGTTGAACAAACAAAAGAAAGAAAAAGATAAAAGTGGACCAAGTGATGCGATCCATTTGGACATGCTTATGTCCAATGATTCAAGTCATGTGCAAGGATGGGTTGTTGATGTAGTTAATGATGATGTTGAGGATGGTGATTGTGAGACCATAAGAGACCTATATGATGATGATTTTGAGTCCGAGGAGGATGATGAGATTGATTTAGTTAATGAAGTTGGAGATGAATAGAATGGTTATTACTTATTATGTTATGGAATATTTTTGCTCTTGATATGCTTGTTTATTTTGGATCTTGGATGATTTATGTTTGTTTTATTTTGGATCTTGGATGATTTATGTTTGTTTTATGTTAGATCTTGGATGATTTATGTTTGTTTTATTTTGGATTTCGGATGATTTAAACTTTAATTGATATTATTTGGAATGTTAAGATTTATGAATTTATATATGAATTTTTTTATATTTGTTAAGAAATATATAAAATAATAAATTAAAAAATGCCTAGAATCCGCCTAGGCCCTGTCTAGACGCTCCAGGCACTAGGCCCCCATCGGCCGCCCGACTAGCGCCTGGCGCCTTCTGCAACCATGAGTGTAGCACGTAAGGTGATGCATGCCCTGATCTGTCATGAGGTGCGGGTACATGATCCCACACGATCGAGATCTGAGGTGGCGCAGATGTATGATAAGTTCAAGGATATTAATTAAACTTTCTTTATGGCTTTTTTTAATAATCGCTATTATATTTAAATGATAATATCGATAATTAAACTTTCGTTATCATTATTCTTTCGTTATCGTTATTCTTTTTTAACTATCGTTATTTTTTTAACAATCGTTATCATATTTAAATTATCGTTATTCATTTTTTACTTATCGTTATTCTTTTTTAATTAAAGTTAGGCATTTATCTTAATTATAATTATGACTTTATTTCTAATTACCGTTATGGCTTTAATTAAATTACCGTTATGGCTTTATTTTAATTATCGTTATGTCCATTTTAACTAATGTTATGCTTTATCGTTAGGCTTTTTTTTAATTGTTGTTATGTCTTCTATTTAATCGTTATAGACATATAAATTAACGTTATGCCTTATCATTCAAGCTATCATTTATGTCTTATTGTTATTATGCCTTATTGTTTATGCCTTCTATTTCTATCATTATAGCCTAATGTTACAGAATAAAAATCAAGAAATTATAAATTTCATAAAATCAGATATTATGTTGGAACATAGAAGTATAGAAACTGTTGGTCCCGGTGCGAGCCTTTGTCAATTTAGAAGGGGGGGTGAATAAACTGACTTCAAACACTTTTAAAATAGATTGCGGAATAGATAGGGCCCTGACTCGCTTTTGAGATTTATCTGTGCTGACTGATCAGTTGAGAGAAGCTGACAAAGGCTTAGCTGGTGAGCTGATCAGTTTTCAGCTGATAGCTTGAAGATGTGGCTAAAGCTTGTCAGTTCAGTCTGTATGTGTGAATGTGTGCAGTTAAAGAACTTGCAAGACTGTAAATCAGTAAGAGCAACACATACAGAACTTTATAGAGGTTCGAAGCTTCCCGTTTCTACGTCCTCTTTTCCTTCCGCAGAAGGGCAATCCACTATGCAAGTGTAAAGTTTCTTTATTACAATTACACAGTGAAGAATTCCCCTTGGACCTGAAAATGGCACCCTTCAACCCGAGCGCGGCCTCCTTTCCAACTGTTGCTGTCCTGGAAGAACGGACCCGTCAGTACATGCTCCTCCTCAGCCAGTTTTTGGGTCGATAGCTCACACTTACCGGTCCCAACTGCTCGCTGAGACTTTAGGTGCTATTGCCTGTCTTTACACGATTTTAGATCTCGCTCGATCTTGAAGAAGACAGTCTTGAAACTGTTATCAATCTGGAGTGCTCCTTTCTTTTTCAGCTGAGTGGTTGATCTTTGAGGGACTGAACTGAGAAGTTTTGCTCTTGCTGGAATTCTGTGTCAGCTTAGCAACTTGCTTTGAACTGAAGCATGCCTTCTCAGTTTAAGACTTTTCGCACTTTGAGAATATTGAGCTTTCAGCTGTAGAGAGAGAGAGAGAGGGAGAGAGAGAGAGAGAGAGAGAGAGAGAGAGAGAGAGAGAGAGATAGCTCGTTCTGCAAAATAGCAAAGTTTGATTGGCAAAAGTCTTGGCCAAAATTGATTTCACCCTCTTTAAATAGATGAGTGAATTTTGACCGTTATGATTGGTGATGTTTAGAAATCACCGGTGGCATTTTAATGCCTGTAGCTGTTTGAAGCTCTTTTAATGAACTAGCTATTTTGACTTTAATATTCTCTACTCTAAGATCATCAGGATCTTTCAAAGATTTCTTGTTGAGATCTTCATTAACTGCTTGTCAGTAGGAGCAGGTGATTCGGCTATCATTTCTTGGACATTCAGGTGACGGGCTCTTAGTTGTCTCGGCTTTTAGCTCTGAGATAGTCCAGTTGGCAGATCTTCAGCTGCCTTGAGTTTTTATCATGATATAGTCTAGTTCAGTTGACTCATCAGCTAAGCTTAAAAGCTTCCATTTCCAGACTTATCAGCTGGCTACCTGATTGAGCTTTTTCTCTCTAATCTGAACTATGGTCAGTTGAGTGAATGCTCAAAGCATTTAGAGTTGTTTTACCAGTAAACTGATCTTTGATCAGTTTAGGGTTAGCTCTGACTGATCTCTTGATCAGATCAGTTTCAGCTTTCAAGCTGACTCTGTTCGTCAGTCTATCTTTGCTTTTTGCTAGACTGATGATTAACTCATCTGCGGATCCCTACCAGTCTCCAAAGTTCTCTTCCCCCTTTACAGCTTATTTCAAGCTTTGAAAAGTTTACTCTGACTGGTCTGATCAGGCAATCTGTAAGTTGGTTGACCATGCTTCTGAATGGCTGTCTCTCATTTCAGCTTGAAGTCTTACTTGGTCATTATTCCATGATTTCCAGCTTATCATAACCTGCAGTTTTTCATTAAATCATCACACATGTTTTGACATTTCATCAAAATCATTATTTGGGATTTTCCCAACAATTTTCCTAACAATTCCCCCCATTTTTGATGATGTCAAAACCAGCTGATTGTTGATGAAAAAATTGTGCAAGGTTATCATTCATGAATGAGCATCTGAACCTGTACCAGTTCTGGTAATGAGGCTGGAATTAGACCATATTCAAAAAAACAGTCTTAGATGCTTGCAACTGTTGAAAACTAACATTCATGTGTATCAATGCTTTGATATAATCATTAGAGCTTTGATAAAAAGATGAATACTAGAGTAATGGAGCGTACATTAATATGTGAGCTCAACGAGTTTCATCTGTAAGGTATCATAGATTTGCTGATTGAGAAATACAGCTAAAATGACCTTCAGATATCTGAGTACTCGTTTGCACAGCTTGAAAAGCTTCAAATGTTTCAGTTCTAAACACAGCTCAATTCTGATTATCATGCAGATTTTTCAAATTTTTTTGAGCGTATGAAAAGCTTTAAGCTATTTAAAGAGATAAATCAGCATGATCAGAATAATTTGTATTATAAACAAAGGAGCATGTTTTAGAAACTGATTGAGCATAGAAGATGAAGAATTATAGGAAGTAAAAGAGAGAGAGAATATCAAGACTTGATATTTAACTTCCTTCTTCAGTTGGAACTGTTCACCACTCAGTTCCGTCTTCTTTTGCTCGATTATCCTTTTTCAAACTTGTAGGGAGAGATGCTGGGTATGCTGTGGATACCCCATTCTTGCTGTTGTTTCAGCTGAGCATTCTCCCAAGTCCAACAGTATTTTTGAACTGGGCATTGCTCAAGTTGGACTTCCCCCTCACGAATTGCTTCCCCCTGATGGGTAGCTTCCCCCTCGTGAGTAGCTTCCCCCTGAAAGGCAGCTTGCCTCTAAAGCTGTACCTCTTTTTGGACTTCTCTTTGGATCTCATCCCAAAGACTTATATCACCCTGCCAAAAATCATATGATTTTCCATCATCAATATATCATTCCCCCTTTTTGGCATCATCCAAAAGGGTGAGTTGATGGAAATCATAATGAGGTAGTGACAACTGAGGCAAAGGAGAGAAAGAAGTGGCCAGCAGGTTGTTGGTTAAGTGGGGAGCTTGGGGTGCAGGTATAGGAGCGGACAGCCATGCATAGGACTCCTCTATCGTCATCAGCTGGTCAAGATCGGGGAGAGATAGTGGATCTTGCCGAAGAGAAGAGACTGATGCGATTTTGAGAAGTGGCTCGTCCGGAATGGTAATGATGGCATCCTCTTGAAGAGGAGTTGTGGATGAGTTGGAGGGCTCATGTTTAGGAAGGGGTGTATCATGAGGCATCGAGGTTTGAAACCTCTTAATCATGGAATCCATGATTTTTAGGACTGATGGAGGCGTATTAAGTGGATAGTTCATCCAGCTTCGGCTCCATTCACCTTCCTCAATCCAATATGAGTAGCCTCGCTTGTCTGCTATCATTAGCATGGTGGCATCATCCACCTGGTATCTCCAGAGGTGATACCGGAGATATCTTCGAAGGTGTTCAAAGAGAAAGAGACTGTGCTCTCTTATTTAACCAAAACAACTTTCCAGTTGTTGGTCATAGCTTGTATTGAAGCCTTCTTCCAGAGATTCTGGGGCAGCGACATAAAGAGATTTGCTGGTTGCAGGTGTAGTAGACTCATCACTTGTATAAGTGTATGAGTCACTATCAGTTAAGAACTGACCTGCGTCAGTTGAAGGATCAACATAAAGGAGCGGCTGCTTTCTTTTAGCTGGGCTGTGGTCCTCCATGAGCTGAAGTCTCAACTTTCTAGGGTGGCCAGTTATATTTCAATGTCGTCGGTGAATGTAGACTGTAGGAAGGAGATCTCGTCTGGTGAGAATGTATCCACCAGGGACTGTTCCGAGTTGCTCCGTGATGACATGACTGAGTCAATTTGCAAATCCTAACTTGCCTTTGAATGTGCCAGAGGTTAGATCGATCTCAGCATGCCTCACATGACAGCGAAGCTGTGCCAATATATAGGATACCCAATCAGCGTTGTATCCATAGTATATTGCGGCCATAAGATGAGAGGTGTTATCATTGAACTGTGCGTTGGTGATGTTACTCAGAAAGATGTGCATCACTATGTCTAGGATTTGGACCATGGTTGGAGAGAGACTATCTTTCAAGTTGTTGGAGAAGTCTATGTGATCAATGTGTGGATGTTTCCAGTAGTTCCATAGCTCCAACTTTGAAGGAAACGCTAGTTCAAACACCTTTGGGCCATGACCGGAAAGCTGGAACAGTTCGGTTAGCACATCTTTGTTGATGATGATAACTTGATCCCGGACAACAGAGATGATGTTGTGTCCTGAGATTTCCGAGTGATAGTAGAACTCGGCTACTAGCGGAAGATGCTTCATTTTGGGCTGTGATGTCATAAAGGACAAGAGACCGCATGTCTCCAACAAGTGAAAGATCATGCTGGTCTTCTCATGACCGATTCGAGCTTGAAGAAATGCTCGATCAATGAACTTATCCATTTTAAGCTGCTTTATAAGGAGCTCCATATTCATTGATTAGAATGAAGAAGACATTCGTCGATGATATGAGAAGAGAAGGAAAAAGACTATGGATAAGTGAGAAGACAAGGAGAATGAATGAAAATATTTTTAGAGAATTGTTATCTCTATTGTTGTTGTTATTCTCATTCATCTTCTCTACTGCTTTTAAAGGCAGTAAGTTTGCATGTATTAAACCAGATCAATCGAGTGCTTATTGACTCATCAACTATCTGATTTGAAAGAAAGTTAGCTGAATAAATGATGCATGCATCTCAGCCGTCCACTTGGATAATGCCTTTTTGATCAAGCGGCTGAGATCTGAGGATTTGAAAATCTGAGTAGTTGCCATAATAGCACAATATTTTGCCAGAAGATTTGCTATTTATATACCTCAGAAAATTCATCTCTTTATACTTTAATACTGAGTATAGAGACTTTAATGGCAACTCAGATGAACAGTAAGCTTATTTTGAAATGTTAACATTAACTTTTTCAAAAATAAGCTGTGAGGAATAGAGAGTAGAGAAGCTTATCGAAGAGGATTGAGCAGGAAGCTGATGAGAGATGGGACTTTGGAGCTCGAGGCTTCAGTTTCCTACTAAACTGATGATATCACCTTTAACTGATTGAATCAGTTTTGTTAAGCAGCTGCTGATTGAATTTTTATTGATTTCCTCTTCTTGAGTGGTCGAATGGGACTAGCTTCACTGCTTTCTTTAGAGCTATTAGACCGTTTCCTTTTGGAAGCTGAACTGGAGATGTCCTGAGAAGGATCAGTTCTGACTTGAGTCTCAGCATGCTGAAGTTGCAGAAGAGCAACTGCTGAGGTAGTCAGCTTCAAGGAGGTCAGCTCTTTAATTCCTCTGCAAGATGAGCTGGACTGATTTATCATCAGCTTTGCAGCTCTTGAGCAAGACTTGATAAGAGGAGTAACATAGTCTTTGGAAAAGAGATCTGGAGACGTGGTAGTATCTTTATCGTCTTTGACTTTACTTTGTCCAAGATGTTGACTCCTTGGGATCACCACTACTTGAGTATGAGAGAGATCTTTGTCTATCTCTTCAATGGTACCCACAACTTGTAGATGTGCCTTTTCTGACTAAGCTGGATCATGATTCAGTTTCAGGCAACATAGATCGACTGGATTATTAGCTAGCTATTTTTCAGTTGCAACTCCTTGTGATCTCAAGCTGGCTTGAACATCAGCTAGCAGGGCCTTAGCTGGAATGTTGTTATCAAGTTGATGCTTCATAATCCGCTAGACTTGCACAATGTTTGGAGGAAATGGATTTGAGGCTCCAATCCATTTGATGCTCCAAGTCTCTTCACGTTGCCAAAAACTCATGCCATGAAAGGTTGTAAGCAAGAAATGTGACTGGATTGACATTGAGTGTCTCCAGTTGTACCAGTAAAAGTACCGGTGCAGCTGTTTGAACAACTGATTGTCTTGCTAGGCAACATACGTGAAGTGAGTGAGAAGGAGATTCATTACATCCTTCAGAGCACTCTTGACTTCATATTCGCTACTCTAGAAAGTGCGAATATTATCTTCAGTCAGTTGGAGAAGTGGGCAGGCTCTTCTAAAGTACTCAGCTCCATAGTTTGGATGAGGAATTCCAATGAAGGGAATAAGCTCATCTAGATCAGTGCAGGGTTTAAAATCAACTGATGATCCATTTTTGGAGTGAGGAGAGGGAACTTCATTAGCATCTGAACTGATTGAAGTTGTATTGCCAGATTTGGCTTTAGATCTCATCTTCTTCTTGAGTGACTAAAGATGTGCTTTCCCTTTCTTGGGAATCCAGTCGGATATGAGGATTGACAGTGTATCATCATTTGGAAGATTCAACATATCTTCCAGGAGCTTGCTCATTCTTAGAACAAGTCCTACTCTGGACTCAAATTTCCAAGTTCTTTTTTAGTCGGCGGCTTTGATGACTTGATGCTTAAATTGAGAGAATACAAATTCTGCCCAATTAGCTTCCAATCCTTCTACAAGGTGTATCATTACCTTGTATCTTTCTTGAGTTAGCTGACTCAAGCTTCCAATGGCGCCAAACATCATCTTGTTCGTGATATTGAGCATGACTCCATACTTGGGCTTCAAATCAGCTTTGGCTGTGGTAAAATTGAATTGCTTGGAGCAATTTGAAACACGTCATTCTTTCCAGTATGGTTCAGCTGAATCTTTCAGATCTTGAACCCTGGAGCCTTTTCTAGGAAGTTAAGAGATTTCCGCAATCTTTCTTTCAGTGATTTGGAGTTTCTTTCCTTGAATCACTGATTATATGACCTTCCCATCTGCAGTGACCTTTACTTGAAGCAAGAACTCACTTACCAAGTTTTGTCTAAAGAACCTTGGAGGAGTTTCTAGATAGTGCAGAATTCCGGTCTTGTGAAGATTGACCAGAAGAAAAGGACTGTTTGATTCTTGAAGAATCAATTGAAATTTCTATCTTTCCAGAAATTTATCTCTCATCATTTGCTCTTTGAAGGAGATAAGAGCTTTTAAAGCTTTAGCCATTTTGAAAAATTATTGGCTGAGTTTGAATTGAAGCTTTCTTTTCTGGAGAGAAAAAGAGAACACCTTTTTTTAAAAGAGAAGAGAATAAGAATTCTCTTAAGAGACTGCTTGAGAAAATGCAGTGGATGTTGAGTGTGTTGTTGTATTGTGTTCTCTCAAAATTTTGGCAAAGGGGTTTTTATGAGTGAGAAGGAGACTTGTAAATGTGTTGGTTGAAAGAATTAAATTCTCTTTGTCATTTTTCTTTGGCTTTTAATTTTAAGCTTCGGACCAACGGTCAAAATAATAAATTTTGACAAAAGAAAATAATTGAGCCAAAAGGATTTTATTAAAGAAATACTTAGAAAATAAACTGATTTACAAGAAGTTTCCTAAGGCGTCTAGTCAGCTGACTTCTGAAGCCTTCAAATCTCCTTGCTATCAGTTTTTCTTTTTCTTTGCAGTCTGGAAGCTGTCTGAAGTATTCTCACTTGAAGAGTCCTTTGAATCACCACTTTTAGAGCAAGCTTCCAGTTTTATGATGGAGTTTGAGAGTTGTTTCACCTGTTCCTTCATGCACTTTATCAGTGCTTTGATTGAGGCTTTCCCGGACCGCTGCCTTTTTGGTTCTTGAATTTTGAGAAGATTCTTTTCTGTAGTCGGTAGATGCTCTCCAATTCTCAACTGATGTTTGACATTTTGGCGTCCTTCAGTTGGCTTATCAACTATTTCAGACAGTGTTGGAGAGACAATCTTCCATTCAATCGGACTCCTTCTGGAGTTCTTTTCTTCTTCATCCTCCTCTCCTGAGGATTGATATCTATCAATAGCATTAAAGACGTTATCAGAGTCATGAGTTGACTGAACTATCGATCTGACGACTTTTGCTTTTTCCTTTTCCTTTATCTGCTTGAATGGAGGGAATGAATTTCTTCCTCAATTGTGATTGTGGCTCTCTGAATGTCAGTGAAGGCAGTGCTCTTTCTGCTACTTTCGGAACAAAGTCACTAGGATCCACCGGCTGATAACTTGTTTTCTCCACCATTGAATCAGGGAGAAGCTTTTCTAGGATAAAGCTGATTCGGTTGATGTAGTACATCTTTTGTGGAAAACACAGACTGCTTCTTGTTTCTCTTTCCACTATGTCTACAAACCTTTTTAGCTGCTTGAAGAGAAATGATGCCCAATCTATTTCTCTTACTTCCAAGATGGCATTGCAGATTTTGTATTTTAATTCTGACATTTTATCGTGTCCTTCACACGATCCTACCATCATCTGTGCTGCCACTGCTGCTAGCACCTGAAATTCTTTTTGGAATCTGGACGTTGAGTGGGTACTTTGAAAATCTTCTGTGGCTGGAGTAGTAGCTCATCTATTGTACCAGTATCTTGCATTCACAGTTGTTTCCTCCAGCCTTTCTCTTATTTCTGGTAACCCAAAGATATTTCTTAGAACGGAAGGAGTAATCAGAATTTGTATCCCCCTTACTTCACTCGTAATTAACCAGGAATCTTCCTCACTGAAGGAATTGAGAAAGAATTCTGCTACTGCCTCTGGATAGACTCTTGTGGGAGCACTCTCTGTGTACTTTTTTAGTTGTGCCTTTTCAATCAGAGTAAGGATTGCCCCCCCCAACTGAGAGAAGTTGGTGAATCGTCTGGTGTTAGTTGGGCTTAGAATTTTGTCATGACCTAGGCCTTCACAAAAGACTCTTGACTCATCACTAGAGATTCTGAAGTTGTGAGGTCTTCTGATAGGGCTGGAGGAGTAATGGGCCATTTGGAAATGATAACACAAGATAATTTGTAGAGTTTGAGATGAAGAAGGGATTCTAGATGAATTTTGAGAGACTTAAAGCTTAATTTCCGTGGTCAGCTGTGTGAGGGATTTAGGAGAAACAACTAACTTATTTATAGGCTCAAGCAATTGGTGAATCGAATGGTAAAAAGGAATTTGATTGCAAATCAAAATCGAACAGTTCTGATTAATCCGTTGATTTTAATTTCATATTTATCCGTTGACATTAATGAGGGGAGAGAGAGTGGGTCCAATGGTAATATTTGAGAGACACATCATTTTACCATTCAGTAATCAATTCAATTTGAACTTATCTGATTTTCGGCTCTCCTCCAGTCTCCACATGGCATTTGAGCTGCTAACGTCATCAGTTGCCTTCTCGACTGATGATCCTCTTGGCCTGGAGTGATCAGTTCCAGCTGGAGTCTCCTCAACTTTGACTCCTCGTCAGCATAAGTTGTCTCCTTCAGCTTGCTCAGTCTAAGCTTGTCAGCTGCTTCCATCAGTCAATTTAGAATTCAACTGTTCTCATTAGTTGAATATGACTGATTGAGAACTGATGCCTTCTGCGATCAGTTTACTTATTTTCAACAGCTTTCTTGCAGCCTTTTGCCATTCTTTTAGAATTGATATGGGCTATATCAGTTTAAGCTCCAAAGCTTGCAATATTGATGCCCTCTTGAGTCAGTTCTCATTATCAGCGAGAGTGCTTCTCTTCACTCCTTCTGCTGGATGATCATCATCTTCCTTTAAAGCTAGTTCGAGCAATCCCAATTGGATGCATAACTCAACAAATCTAGCTTCTGGCAATGGCTTGGTGAAGATATCGGCTATCTGCTTCTCCGTGTTGACATATCTGATGCATATGTCTTTCTTCTCAATATGATCTCTGATGAAGTGGTGCCTGATATCAATGTGCTTCGTCCTTGAATGCAATACTGGATTTTGAGATATTGCAATAGCACTATTGTTATCACAGTAGATTGGCACTTCTTCAGTCTTCACCTTGTAATCTTTGAGCTGTTGTTTCATCCATAAGATTTGAGCACAGCAACTTCCAGCAGCTACATATTCGGCTTCAGTTGTTGACGTGGCAACTGAGTGCTGCTTCTTGCTAAACCAGGATATCTTTGTTTCCCAAAAACTGACATGTTCCACTGGTCCTCTTTCGATTGATTTTACATCCTCTGAAGTCTGAGTCTGAATAGCCGGTTACACTCAAGCTGTCATCTCTGGGATACCATAATCCAAGATTTATAGTTCCCTTGAGATACTTTATAATCCTTTTTGCTGCTTCAAGATGACTTTTCTTCGGATTGGCTTGGAACTTTGCACATAGTCCGACTGAATAGGAGATATCTGGTCGGCTGGCTATTAGGTAGAGAAGAGATCCAATGATTCCTCTATCGTGCGTTTGGCTGACTGATTCTCCTTCTTCATCGAGGGTCAGCTGCACTGACGTATTCATTGGAATTTTGAGAGCTTTTCCCTTGTCAGTTCCAAACTTCTTGACAAGCTCCTTAGTATATTTGGCTTGGCTGATGAAGATTCCATCTTTGAGCTGCTTCACTTAGAGTCCTAGGATGAATGTCATTTTTCCCATCATGCTCATCTCGAATTCACTTTGCATCAGTTGTGCAAATCGATTGCAGAGATCTTTGCTCTTGGATCCAAATATTATGCCATCCACATAAATTTGAACCACCAAGATCTCAGTTGATCATTCTATTCTGAATAGAATACGATCAATGACTCTTTTCTGAAACCCATTCTTTAGCAAGAATGTTGTAAGGGTTTCATACCAAGCTCTTGGTGCCTGCTTCAGACCATATAGAGCTTTCTTCAACTTGTAGACTTGGTCTCCGATTTCGAAGCTTGGAGGTTGTTCTACATATACATCCTCCTTGAGAATCCCTTGTAAAAATGCACTTTTCATGTCCATTTGATAGACAGTGAAATTGTTGTGAGCTGCATAGATGAGGAACAGTCTGATGGCCTCCAATCTTGCAACTGGTGCGAATGTCTCATCAAAGTCGATCCCTTCACTTTTTGAGTAACCTTTGGCTACCAGTCTAGCCTTGTTCCCTGTGTTCACGCCTTGTTCATCCAGTTTGTTGCGAAAGACCCATTTAGTCCCGATGACTTTTTGTGTTTTCGGCCTATCAACAAGAAACCGTACATCATTTCTTATAAACTGGTTTAGCTCTTCTTGCATTGCTATAATCCAGTCTGAATCTTCAAGCGCTTCTTTTATGTTGGTTGTTTCCATCTGTGAGATGAAGTATGTGAAGAGTGCATGCTCCGTTGACCCTCTGGTCTGGACTCTGCTTCTTGGATCCCCAACAATTTTGTCGACTGGATAGCTTCGGAGCCATTTGGGAATGATTGCTTCCTTTGCGCTTTTAGCTACTTCATCAGTTGTTCCAGCAACTGATCCTTTGGCTTATTTATCAACTGATTCTTCAGCTACTCCTTCGGCTGCTATATCTGCTCCGACTTGTTCTTCATTTTCACTGATTCTTCCCCCTATTTCAGTTATAGGATTTGAGGCTTTAGGACAACTTGTATCCTCAGTGATCAGGTTATCTCCAACCGGTCTAGAATCAGTTTCGATGCTATCTTCTAGTGACACTTCAAACTGCTCTGGGATAATATGATCAACATAGTCCAACAGGCTTTCACTAGGCAATGCTTGCTCTGATGTACAGTTCTCCTTTTTGTTTCTGTACTCATTGGCAAGCTCATCAAATACCACATGACATATTACTTCCACAACCAGTGTCCTTTTATTGAACACTCTATAAGCTTGAGAATGAGGGTCATTATAGTCGAGAAAGATTTCCTCATCAGCTTTGGCACTGAAAGCTTCCAGCTAGGATTTGCCATTGTTGTGGATGTAACATTTGCAGCAAAATATCTTAAAGTAAGAGATAGAAGGCTTACGACCCTTGAATAGCTCGTAGGGTGTTTTGTCATGGGTGATAACGATGGCACTTCTGTTCTGTATGTGGCAGACTGTGTTGACTGCCTCTGCCTAATAGTATTCGACTATGTTGGCATCTGCTACCATTGCTCTGGCTGCCTCCTTCAGTGTGCGATTTCTCCTTTCTGCTACGCCATTTTGTTGAGGAGTTCTTGCAGCAGAGTGTTCATGAGTAATTCCCACTTTACTCAGGAACTTGATCATTTGCTGATTGACAAATTCAGTTCCATTATCGGATCTTATCCTTTGAACTGATTTTCCTTTGTCAGTCTGCAGTCTCCTGATCAATGTTGATAGCTTCTCAAAAGTTTCATCCTTACTTCTCAGGAACTCCACCCAGGTATACCTTGAGTAGTCATCTACTACTTCAAGTGTAAACTTTTTACCTCTGGAGGTTGGTGGCTTCACAGGTCCAAACAGGTCCATATGGAGTAACTGAAGAATGTCAATTGTTCCTGGAGGATGGCTTTTGTTCTTGAATGATGACTTCACCTGCTTCCCTTTCTGGCATGGTCCACAGATGCCAGTTTTCTTGTAGATTTCCTTATGAAGCCCATCAACTAGCTCCTTCTTGGCCAGGTATTTGATAGTTTGAAGTTGAGATGGTTCAGTCGTCGATGCCACAACTAGCTTGCTTCAGTTGATCCTTTGGAGAGAAAGCAAGCTTCTGAATAGCCAGTTGACCAGTCAACTACATACATGTTGCCCTTTCTTACTCTAGTCAGGAGTATGGCTCCAGTTGACTTGTCTTTGATGTCACATGAGCTATTGCTGAAGTTGACTGAGTATCCATTGTCACAAAGTTGACTGATGCTCAGCAGTTTATGTCTCAGTCCTTCAACATGTGACACACTATTCACGACAACTTTTTCTTTGACCACGAACACTTCTCCAATGGTTCGGCTCTTCGAGTTATCTGCAAAGGTGACTAGTAGTCCCTTAACCTCTTTATAATCGTCAAGATCATTCTTATCTCTGGTCATATGTTTTGAGCACCCGCTATCCAGATACCAAGTATCTTTGATCTTTTTCTTGGATGGGATGCTCTACAAAGCAAGAGTCAGGGTTTAGGTACCCGCATGATATCAGGTTCTGAGAGGTTAACCAGATGTTTGGGAATCCACATATGCCACACTTCTGGCTTTTCATTTCCAAGAGATCCTTCAGAATTGGATCTCTGGATATGCATTGGACTTCTTGTGACTCTTCGATTGAGAGTCGAGTCTAGTGATCTATACCTCTGATGAGACTCAGGATAGAAGACTGCAACTAATATCCTCTCATCTTGTGACCTTAATGTTCTTTGTCTTGGCCAAATTCGTCTGACCTTTTGACTTTGAGCTCTTTGGCCTTTGTGGTGTGGCTAATCTAAAAACCAGTTGTAATTGGGATTGAATCTTAATTCATCCCTTGAGTTTAAGAACTCATTGTACTGGATTGCAAGGTCACTTGGAGGGAACTCTTCCAGAGAAATTGGATTATGCTGTTTTGCATAATACAATCTCGTGTGTTCATTTCTTCTGCGATTTGAAGAACTTCCAGGTTGAAATGTACTGGAGGAGTTTCTAGATCGTTCAACTGATGGCCTACTTTGAGCTGATGCTCTTGTCTGAGCGACTGGCCTTGGGTGAACTTCAGGTCTTGGTTGAGCTGATGACCTAGAATAAAATGGAGGCTTCAGCCTCTGATGAGCTTTGGATTTCGACCGATCAATGGATCTAGACTACTGAGCTGATCGATGTCAAACATGTGGCTTTGACTGAGCACCAAGTCTTTTTTAAAAGACCGACTATCTTCGAGTTGCCCCTCTCGAATGATCAGTCTGATCTCTGGGCTGAGTTTGAGGAGTTTCCAAGATGCCCTTGTCTTTTGACTCCTCAACTGGGGGGGACTGAGCTAGTCTTGTGAATCCTCTCAGGATTCCAGATTCACAGCTCTGTATGACTGCCTTGCCCTTCTCTGCGGTAGTGTACTTACTATATCCCAGCTCTGGGCTCCCAGATTCAGTTCTCTGATGACTCAAGATTTCATCAAGAGTCTGGGATCCCTTCTTGAACTTGAGACATAATTCCTCTCTTTCAAGAATTTCTTGCTTGAGCTGCTCATTCTCAGCTTCCAGTTCTACATTTCTCAACTTCAACTAATCCATTTCTGTTGACTGAGCATCGAGACTTTTTGGTCTTTCATTTTCAGCACTTAGCTCATCAACTTTGCTTCTTAGCTCATCATTTTCACCCTTCAGTTCAATATGCATACTTGATACATAAGCTAATTGATCTTCTAGGATTCTTAACTGTTCATCCAGTTCGTTCCTAGAGATCGATTCTTTATGTGTATGATAGAATGAGGTTATTGAGTCAGTTTGACTAACCTTTTCTTCATTGTCGGCCATGAGGCATAGTAAAGCTTCATCATCAGAGCTGTAGCCGTCTGAGTCGATTCCAGATGGGTAGTCTGAATCATCAAGCACATCATTCTCAGAGTTTGTGATCATTGATTTCCTTTTTAAAAAGCTTCTCCTCACTTTGGCCTTTTTATCTTCAGGAAGCTCTGGACACTCGTATCTGTAGTGTCCTTACTTGTGGCAGTGGAAACATTCTTCTATGTTCCTGTTTGCCATCCTGAATTGTTCAGCTAGACGATTAGCTGGCTAACTGGTTCCTCTCACCTTTAACAGCTTCATCAGCTTGGGGTTGAGCTGATTGTTGATCTCTGACTTTTCTTAACTTTTTCAGCAATCTTATCATTGACCGGATTTGCTCATTCAAGTCTTCAGTCAGGATCTCTTTTTTATCGGCTAACTCTCTTCTTCGATCAATCATTGATCACCCTGGATTCTCTCTGACAGACGAGCCTCTTGGTCGGAAGTTGTTTCTTCCGCGGACTTCTCTAAATCGATTTCTTTCAGCATAGAAAGAAGCATCATGAGAAGAAGAAGTGGATGCTTTTCTCTTTCGATTCAAGTTGTACTCATGAGCTTTGAGAGATCCAAATAACTCTCTGGGAGTAATGCTATTCAAGTCTCTCGACTCTTTAGTAGCAATTACTTTCATATCCCACTCATCAATGAGATTATCAAGAACTTTCGAGTTCATCTCACTTTTGGGATAGTTTCTTCCCAGAATGTTCATCTCGCTTATGATGCCAAGAAATCTTGTTTCTAGGCTTGAGATACTTTCTTCCGGCTGAATTTTGAAAGGCTCATATTTATCAACTGCCAGCTGGAGCTTGTTTCCTTTGATGGCTTCGGACTCTTTGTACAGATCTGCAAGAAAGTCCCAAATCTCCTTCGCTGTTCTGCAGTTCTTTGTGTCTTTCATGCGATCCTCATCTAGAGTCTGAAAGAGTACTGCTTGAGTAACAAACTCTAGGTTTTTCAACTTCTTCTCTTCACCCGTGAGAAGATGAGTTGGTTTTAGGATCCTGGTCGGTTGGTTGACATCCATGATGTGGGCTTCATTGTCCATCATTATGATGATTGGACCGTCTTCGATTACCTCCCACATATTCTCATGGATGGAGCATAGATGAGCTTTCATCCTCCTGCTCCAATTGTCATAGTTCTCAACTGAAAAGAGAGGTAGCTTATGGTTTCCCATAGCTAGAACGGTTAGCACAGATAAACAGATCTGATTCAAATGATCTGCAGAAACGGCTGATCCTTAGAATCAACCACTCTGATACCACTTGTTGGTCCCGGTGCGAGCCTTTGTCAGTTTAGAGGGGGTGAATAAACTGAATTCAAAAACTTTTAAAAGATGTTGCAGAATAGATAGGGCCCTGACTCGCTTTTGAGATTTATCTGTACTGACTGATCAGTTGAGAGAAGCTGATAGAGGCTTAGCTGGTGAGCTGATCAGTTTTCAGCTGATAGCTTGAAGACGTGGCTGAAGTTTGTCAGTTCAGTCTGTGTGTGTGAATGTGTGTAGTTAAAGAACTTGCAAGACTGTAAAATAGTACGAGCAGCACACACAGAACTTTATAGAGGTTCGAAGCTTCCCACTTCTACGTCCTCTCTTCCTTCCGCAGAAGGGCAATCCACTATGCAAGTGTAAAGTTTCTTTATTGCAATTACACAGTGAAGAATTCCTATTGGAGCTAAAAATGGCACCCTTCAACCCGAGCGCGGCCTCCTTTCCAACTGTTGCTGTCCCGGAAGAACGGACCCGTCGGTACACGCTCCTTCTCAACTGGTTTCTGGGTCGACAGCTCACACTTACCGGTCCCAACTGCTCGCTGAGACTTTAGGTGCTATTGCCCGTCTTTACACGATTTTAGATCTCACTCGATCTTCAAGAATGCAGTCTTGAAACTGTTATCAACCTGGAGTGCTTCTTTCTCTTTGAGCTGAGTGGTTGATCTTTGAGGTACTGAACTGAGAAGTTTTGCTCTTGCTGGAATTCTACGTCAGCTTAGCAGCTTGCTTTAAACTAAAGCACGCCTTCTGAGTTTAAGACTTTTCGCACTTTGAGAATATTGAGCTTTGAGCTGTAGAGAGAAAGAAATAGCTCGTTCTGCAAAATAGCAAAGTTAGATTGGCGAAAGTCTTGGCCAAAATTGATTTCACCCTCTTTAAATAGATGAGTGAATTTTCACTGTTATGATTGGTGATGTTTAGAAATCACCGGTGGCATTTTAATGCCTGTAGCCGTTTGAAGCTCTTTTAATGAACTAGCCGTTTTGACTTTAATATTCTCTGCTCTGAGATCATCAGGATCTTTCAAAGATTTCCTGTTGAGATCTTCATTAATTGCTTGTCAGTAGGAGCAGGTGATTCGGCTATCATTTCTTGGACATTCAGCTGACGGGTTCTCAGCTATCTCGGCTTTTAGCTCTGAGATAGTTCAGTTGGCAGATCTTCAGCTGCTTTGAGCTTTTATCATGATATAGTCTAGTTCAGCTGACTCATCAGCTAAGCTTAAAAGCTTCAATTTCTAGACTTATCAGCTGGCTACCTGATTGAGCTTTTTCTCTCTAAACTGAACTATGGTCAGTTGAGTGAATGCTCAAAGCATTTAGAGCTGTTTTACCAGTAAACTGATCTTTTGATCAGTTTAGGGTCAGCTCTGACTGATCTCTTGATCAGATCAGTTTCAGCTTTCAAGTTGACTCTGTTCATCAGTCTATCTTTGCTTTTTGCTAAGACTGATGATTAACTCATCTGTGGATACCTACCAGTCTCCAAAGTTCTCTTCCCCCTTTACAGCTTATCTCAAGCTTTGAAGAGTTTACTCTGACTGGTCTGATCAGGCAACCTGTAAGCTGGTTGACCATGCTTCTGAATGGTTGTCTCTCATTTCAGCTTGAAGTCTTACTTGGTCATTATTCCATGATTTCCAGCTTATCATAACCTGCAGTTTTTCATTAAATCATCACACATGTTTTGACATTTCATCAAAACCATTATTTGGGATTTCCCAATAATTTTCCTAACAGAAACATAACAACAGATAGCCTAAACTAAAAAAAATTTATACGTTTCTTGTAGAAATATACTTGAAACGTACCTTTCAAAGTTTAGGAACTTTTACTCGAAACGTTCGTTGATGAATACGACATTGCTTCCTTCATAAATCTTTTGTATCAACTTCTCAATATATTCTTCCCTTTTATTTGAGGGAATTCGATATTTTTTATTTTGGGTGTTCCGGATCAAACCCTACCTTCAATATATGCATATTACACCACCAACCTCTCTTACACAAAATTAAATGCATTAAATTTAATTTAATTTGGGTCAACTAATGCATACCTATACAAATACATATTTATACATTTTACCTACCTCATTTTGGCTGAAAAAGAAAGAAAGAATAATGCATTGATGTTCATTTAATGTTGGCCAACTAATACTTAATCGTTATGGGATAAAAATGTAATCGTTAATCGTGATGTCATTTTATAATGACAATCATTATTTATTATCATTTAACCGCTTTAGCGTCGGCCCCATAGGGGCCAAGCCAAGAAGCAACTACTCTATGTCGCTCGTGATATTATGCATTATTAAATGCATAACGTTGGTTTTTAAAAAAAAAATCATTTTGCATTATATTCAAAATGCATCACGTTAGTTTTTAACACATTTTTGTTAAAAAATCGTTAATCTAACAAATTTTTGTTTGTCCAATTCGTTAATGCATAACGTTACATTTTTTAAAAAAACTCATTATGCTTATTTTCTATAATATAATATTATCATTATGATTATTTTTAATTTTTTAAATTATCATTATGCACTCATAATTTTGTACATTTTTACACTATCGTTATTATCATAACGTTAATTTCTAAAGATGAATCGTTATACAATCTTTAGGGTTTTGACCCTTTCTAACCCTAAAAAACATGAAATCTGGATTTTTATATGTTTGGTGTGTGTGCATTTATTGGGTAGTTATTAAAAAATGTAAATAGTACACTTACACAATGATTGGAATGTGAGGACAAGTGTGTCATAGGGGTATTTTAGACATTTAAACTCCAAATTTCCCAAATAACTCCCTATCTTTATATCTTGTTTTTTTTCCAATTACTATTTTATTTTGTCTATATTTATACATTTACACATATTTTTTTATTAGATAGTTCACATGTTATATATGCATACATGCTGATAATGAAAGTTCATTTTGTACTGCAAATATAAAATCTTAATCTTAATAATGTAAAAGTAAATAGTTATACTTTAATTAGTAACCTAGCATTTCCCGCCAAAAACACTTACTATATTTAGAAAGTTGATTTTTATATACCAATGTAATTGTATATTAATTAATCATTAATCATATAATATCATATATAATAATTTTATATATCTATATTATATCAAATACCTTTAATTAATTAATTGGAAAGCATTATCTACAAATTCCTAAAAATGTCGATTTTATATATGATTGTCAAATGTAAAATTCATGCAATAATGTAATATGAATATATGATAATCAATCTATACACACACATATATATATATATATGTATATATATTATCTATAGTTACATTGATAATCATAATAATATCACTGTATAATTACTTTGATAATTAATCTATAATATATATTCCCTAAGCTATCTATTACTAAGATACAATATCTATAGTATAATATAATCAATCTATCATATAATATAATATAATATCATTATATAGTTAACGTTAATAATAATATAATTTCTATACATAATCAATTATGATTACAATAATAATAATAATAAATATGTACATTTTTGCTGGTTAATTATCTCAACCCTCCCATCAATCTATCATATAATCTTTTAACATATGTTTGATCAGTTATAAACCAATTTTCGTGTGTAATATTATAGAAATCTTAATTGTGTGTTTCTATAATTAACCAAAACATTTTATATGAATTCATGCAAATTGAGATATCAATTAATATGTTAATTAGTTAATGATATATTTCTGTATTTACTATATAAAATTGATGATTGATAGTAATTGATAATTGATCCTTACTGCAATTATATGTATGGCAAATTACATAATTAATCACGTAAATTGAATACTATTAATTAGGTTTTTAGATTGCGGTAAAGTCGCATGAATTTATGCAAATTTCCGTAGCTTCACTTTTATATCATTTAGTTGAAATGTTTGTTCGATTATTGTATTGGTATAAATAATTGTATTGTAGTCTAATATATTTTCTCAATAGGAATATTTAGAAAAATTGATCACTATTTTGATTTGAATATTTTTTTCCTTTTTATATTTGTATACACTAATATAATTTTGTTTTCTTATTTATGTTGTATTTGTATTCACTAATATAATTTTATTTTCTAATTGCCAGAATTTTTTTAATAGATACATAGTGAATTGGTGATGAATCTACTTTTAGTCCGTGTGCACGTGCAAAGTTCTCACATATGGGGAGAAAATGAAATTGTTAATTGGTTTTGATTGTGTTTGTTCATGATCGTTTCACTGAATGTATGTTTTGCATATTTAATTTATTATAATGTCTTTTGTAGGTTTATTATAAATAAGATATAAATACACACTCCATGACTCAATTTTTCCGTTTGGTGAAATAAGTTGGCCCCTTAGACCACCAGTTGGTTCCTCCATTTTAATACATGAATGAAGTTGAATCAAGATATGCAATTTTCTATCATGAATTTCAACTTCATAAATTTATGTTGGTGATTCAACAAGAATTTTATATTCGAAAATGCATGAGGAACCTAACAAGTCCATCAATTATATTAGGGAAGAAGTTGAAAATATCGCAAGATCGAAGTGGTATTTTGTTAGCATACAATCCTTATTTTTTTAGTTTGGTCATCAGATATTCTACGACTACATATTTGAAGTTCGATCATGTTGATCGAATCACATTATGAAATTTCATATGTATGCCTCATAAACTATTATTTTCAAACATGTATATATACAAAAACTATAACATAGTTGCATACCTCATTTTTCTTTTTATATAACTTTCATATTATTTGTCTTGATATCCAATTTGAATCCATAAAAATTGAAATTGTTAATAAAAATTCAGTCCTACCATTTTATATCCGCATAATTCTGTATTTAATTATGTATTGTGTGTGTGTGTGTGTGTGTAAATAACTATCTTAGTGTATTTTCTTTAATACCAAAATATATTTCATTATAAACTCAATAACAAAAAAAAAAATAACTCCATTAATTACTTACATGATATGTCAAACACGCATAAATATTCTAATTGCAGTCGATGTTATCAAAATATTCCAGCAAAATCTTTTTTTTGGGCCCATGGAATACAATAATTTTATGTGTATATAGTTGGCTCATTCATTTTTAACAATATAATATATAAAAAAATTAAAAAAAAAATCTCATTTCCATCACATTATTTGTTGTTTGGAATTTGTAGTATTGTTCGATTCGATTCATTAGTTATTATTTAAATCGATCAATAAAAAATTATTATTTATTGTATGCATGTTGTCAAATACGAATCAATAACAAAATTATTATATAAATCTAACATATATTTATATGTTAGATCTATTTTGGTACCATTATTTTTTAATAAAATTTTAAAAATTATCGAAATTTGATTTTAATATATATTTTTATTTTTTTGAAAATAAATAAACAACATAGAAATAATTACAAAATAATAATAAAAATTATTTAACCTAATTTTCAAATTATTTTTTAAAAAATGATAAAATAATATTATAAGACAGGATGATGTGTAAATATATAGCATATATTAATTTTTTTGTTTAATGAGGAACTAAACCCATTTTTATTTTATGGGAATAACTAAATCCATGAAGTTGAGTGGAATGACTACCCTCTTACTTTCGAAAATATCGATTCTTTTGAGAATGGTAATTTCTGATTTCAAAGCATAATCATAGATATGAGAATGGATATAAGAATGGTCATTCCATCCATCCCATTCCATCATACTAATCAACTTAATTATAACACTTAATTATAAATTCCCACATGTGTTCCTTAATATGTATTTGATTTCGAAATTTAATTTTTTTTTCAAAAATTTAACATTTTCACCTCCATTTACTTCAGATTGTATAAAGATGTAGTGGCCATGTGGCTTGGCTCATTTTTCCTTATTTAATTGGTTGTTTACAAAAACAAAAACAATGTAATTTTTTATTTATTTATAATCATTTGTTCATTATCTTAAATTAAATTAAATATTTTATATCATATACAAAAGTCGTCGATTGCATAATACAAAATATTTTAATAAGTATTTTCCTCTAAAGCTGATTATTATTTTTTATTTTTTTGGATTCATTTATCTTTTCATTAAAATTAGAATATTTTGCTATTATTTCATGAAAAAATAGATTTTTTAATATTATTTTCGTGTTCCCACTTCATTTCTCATTACCTGCTTGAAAGTTTTGTAATACAATAGCAATAAATAAAATTTATTTAGAAAATAATTATTATTATTATAAACTTTTCGACATGAAATAAGATACAAAGTGAGATATCAATTTTTAATCAAATAACATTTCATACATGACCACACATCGCGTGGGGGTAAAACTAATTTAAATTTATAACAGTTCTCAAATAAATAGATAATCAAATAAATATTATGTATTAAATTTTGGTAGCAGGATTGATCTCAATTTATGTATAGACATTTGGCTAGAAAATAGCCCAAACAATTGAAAAAATCAATTTTTTCTCTCGGACTTGAAAATTAGTCAATAACTTAAAAATAATTAAAATATTCAAAAGTCACATATTTTAAGTCATTAAAAGATTTTGGATGTGGATGTTGAATTTTTTAATATATTTAATTAACTTAAAAAATAAAAAATATTTTAAATTAATATAGTTAAAATATTTTATTATATTTGTTTAATATATTTAATTCAATTTTAATTCAAAAATATTTACTTTCTAAAAATTTAAAGTGTATCGTATTAAATTGATAAAATCAAATATCAAATATTATACTTGATCTTAATTTGCAGAGATCATTGTTGGGCCTTACAATTCATAGTTTGTTCATATGCAATATTATTTCTTTGTTCTTGAATGTGGGATAAATTTTGGTTTAAAATTAAAATATATAAGTTTTAGCTATTTAAAACATCTTTAAAGTTGAAAATTTAAATATGATAACTTCAAAATCTTAAAATTATCTAACATTGAAATGATAAGATCAATTAATACATTTCGACTTTCGACCATTCAAAATTCAAATATATTTAATTTAAAATTTTGTATGCCTATCTTGATTTTTTAAAATATATTTAATCAATGGGTATTTCTAAATATGCCACTAATTTTTTTTTTATAAACCACTATTAAATTTAATTTAAAAATAAATAATTATTAATTTACATAAATATCATTTTTAATTTTAAAAATTACTTAAAAAAGAAATAAAAAAAAAAAAAAAATCCCCTCCTTCCCACCTATTGAGCGCACCCGCTGCATTGTCCCCACAATTGCTCTATCTTTTCCCCCCATTTATGCTAATCTTCACTTCTCTCCTCATCCTCCATTTATTTTCTTTGTAAGAATTGCCTATGAAATCAAATATGTGTATTGATGTCGTATATTTTTTGGGCTAAAAAATTGATTTTGTTAACTTCTCCAATCATAGGATTTGTCACATAAATGTTTGGAGAAATACATATATCTGATTCAGGGGTTGAAATTTGGAACATAGTGTTGATGTTATTATTTTAAAATCTGGTGACATTGAAGGATTTGTCGTAATATTTTATAAATCTGAAAAAGAGTTTTGTCAGAGTTGGAACACAGTGTTGACGGAAACTACGTCATTCTCTATTTATTTTGGAAAAAAAATATTTACTGGAAAAGAAAAATGAAGGCGACAGGTCAGGAAGAAAGGTGATGGCGAGGGAGGGTGGTAGGTATGTAGTATGGAGGAGAGAGAGTGAGGGTGGAAAATGTTTTTTTTTTTTAATTTCTTTTGAATTTTTTTTAATTTACTTTCATAGTGACATGATAGAAATGACTTTTATTGTGATTTGTAAAGAAAAAAAATGTGAAAATATGAAAAAGATGTGTGGTGTATGAATTAAATGTAGTGTATAAACCAAAAAAATTGTGGTGTATTTAGAAACACCCTTAATCAATTAAAGAGTAGAAAATTTAAATAAATATTTTTAAAACATTTCATTTGAACTATTTAAGATATATAGTTCAATTCAAATCTATAAATTTAAAATATATATTTAATATTAAAATGATAATATCAAATATCTAAATATTACATTTGATCTCAACTTAGAGATCAATGTTAAGAAAAGTAGATAGTGTTGATCGTGAAAGAAAAATGACAGCCATAATATTATGAAAGATGTGAAAGTAAAACGTTTCTGTTTATAATTACTTTTCACACTCGAATGAGTATAGGGCTATCACTCTACACATATATATACAAAGATAAAACTATCAAGATAAAGTTGACAGCAACAAAAACCTATCCATAACTATACAAAAGATATAGATGAACAAAACATGTAAATCAACAAGAGTTTGAATATTATGATGAGACGTAGAGTCATGTAATACTAGTACTCCTAACAACCCCCCGCAAACCAAGCACAGAAGGAGGAACGACGCGAAGAAAGTTCCGAAAGCGAGTGAAGGTTTGTCCAGAAAGAGGCTTCGTAAATCCATCAGCCACCTGAGCATGCGAGGGGAGATGTTGAACTCGAATGTGATGATGCAAAACATGATCCCGAACAAAATGAAAATCAACCTCGGCATGCTTGATCTTCGAATGAAACACTGGATTAGTAGAGAGCGCTACAGCTCCTAAATTATCAACCCATACAACTGTTGGCGTGCGATGAGAAATACACAATCCAGCTAGTAAGGAATGCATCCACAAAACATCAGAAGTGACATGAGTTAAGCTTCGGAATTCGGCCTCTGTGCTGCTACGAGAAACTGTAGTTTGTTTCTTAGCACTCCATGAGACAAGATTACCACCAAAGAAAATGCATGTGCCCGATGTAGACTTGCGATCATCACGATCTGATGCCCAATTAGCGTCCGAATAAGCGACTATGTCAAGAGTATGCGAAGGAGTAAAAGACAAGCCAAAATCCAAGGTTCCAGCTAAGTAGCGGAAGAAACGTTTCACGACTTTCCAATTCGTATCCAATAGCGACTGCATATATTGACTTAACTTATTAACACTAAAAGCCACATCGGGGCGAGTAATCAACACATACTGCAAAGCCCCAACAACACTTCGATATAAAGTAGCATCCACAGAATGTTGACCATCGAACTTGGACAAAGTAGAAGAGGTAATCATAGGACTCGGTAGACTATTTGCACCTGACATGTTAACTCGAGATAAAATATCAAGGATATATTGCCGTTGGCTAAGAAACAAACCATTCGAGTTGCGAGTGAACCCGATGCCAAGAAACTGACTCAAGGAACCCAATCTTTAAGAGAAAAATGATTTCTTAAAAGCTGGATAATATTTGTGATCTCATCTGGGTTATCACCTGTAAGAAATATATCATCAACGTAGGCAATTAGTAGGGTGAAAGAATCAGATGTACGATGAAAAAATAAACAACTGTCAGCCTTTGATTTCACAAAACTGATAGACTGTAGAGCTGCACCAAGTTTCAAATTCCAAGCCCGAGAGGCTTGTTTGAGTCCATAGATAGCCTTGTTCAACTTGCAAACCATTGGTGGTGGACCAGGAACCTCAAAACCTGGAGGTTGTGCCATATAGATATCTTCATGAAGATCCCCATTTAAGAAGGCATTGTCCACATCAATTTGGCGAACACCCCAAGATCGAGATAAAGTAAGAGAGAGAACAATACGAACTGTATTTGGCTTGACAACGGGACTAAAGGTGTCCGTATAATCAAGACCGAAAGTCTGTGTGTACCTTCGAGCAACCAAGCGAGCCTTATGACGAGCTACAGATCCATCTGAATTGCACTTAACCTTAAATATCCATTTGCAACTGACAACTTCTTTATTCAGAAAGAGAAGACACACGACCCATGTTCTATTATGCATCAATGCATCATATTCACGACTCATGGCCGCCTTCCATACAGAACTTTGCAAAGCTGATTTATAAGAGGAAGGTTCACAATCATCTGAGGCAACACAAGCAGTCAGAACTTTAGGTTTAAAAATGCCCTTCTTCGATCTTCGATCGGGTAACCATGGGATGGACATTGGATGTCTTGGCGGAAGACTGAACCTCGACAGTGGAAGTAGCTCTTTCTGGAATATCTGAAACATCCTCAAAAATAGCATTAGTAGGAGCGGGACTAGGTGAATTCAATATTGGTGATTATATATCAAAAGTCTGGTCTAATGTTGGAGTAGGCGAGACAGGCGAGCTAAGAACAAGAGGCGAAGATAATAGGGGAAAATTTGTAACACCAATTTGAGATGAGGAAAAATGTAAACACGGTCCTAATGAGGGAATGATGGAGTGGGGTGGGGAAGAAGTAGACGAAGATGAGACGCGGGACGGAGGAGAAGAAGTAGAAGACGGATGTAACTGAGTAAACGGAAAAACCTTCTCATTAAAGACAACATGCCGACTAACAATGACCTTCCCAGAGGGTAGTAGAATCTTATAACCTTTATAAGATGGGCTATAACCAATGAAGAAATTGGAAGCACTGCGAAAATCTAACTTGTTGGAATTATAAGGTCGGAAGAGAGGGAAACATAAGCATCCGAAAGTTTTAAGAAGTGTAAGACGTGGCTTATTTTTTGTGAGAACCTCTAAGGGAGATTTTTAGTGCAATATGTTACTGGGAGTGTGGTTGATGATATAAGCAGCAGACACAAAGGCATCATCCCAGAATGTCAGAGGCATACTAGCATAGGCCAACAAAGATGGACCAATCTCAACAATCTGACGATGCTTAAGCTTAGCTAAACCATTTTGTTCAGGAGTGTATGGACATGATATTCGATGAAGAATTCTATGTTCTAGAAAGACCTTAGAAAGAGACTTATACTCAGTCCCACCATCACTCTGCACCATTTTTATTTTTCGATCATAAAGGTTCTCAACTAATGCTTTAAATTGGAGAAAAGCTTGTGCAGTGTCAGCTTTAGATTGAAGTAGATAAATCCAAACACTATGAGAAGCATGATCAATGAAAGAAACATAATAACGATATCCATTACGAGAAGATTCAGGAGAAGTCCCCCCACAAATCAGTATGAATGAGTTCTTATAGCTCAAATTGTTTATTACTAACTAGAAAGGGTAATTTATGACATTTTTCCTTTAAGCAATAAGTACAAGGTAAAATTTCTTTATCAACAGAATAAGAAATGCAACAAGAAATTAATGCCTTCTTGACAATCTCAGGAGAGGCATGTCCTAATCGATAGTGCCATAGGCTTAAACTATCTTTATTTGTCCTAGAAACAACAAAAGCAGAAGGCGGTGAATGAGATGGACGCTTGGGAGGAATATGTGGAGTGAAGGTTTTGGAACCAGCAAGGCTAAAACGGTATAACCCTTTATCAAGTCTCCCGGTGAGAAGAGTTTCCTTGGTTGTTAGATCCTTCACAAAACAAAGAGTAGGGTGAAACTCAAAATAAACTTGATTATCCCTAGAGAATTGAGACACACTGATAAGATTTTTAGTGATTTGGGGAACATGCAATAGGGATTTAAGGATGAAAGATCAACTAGAGGAATTATTAGAGACATATTTAAAAATAGAATCACCAATATGTTGAATTTGCAAACCTGTTCCATTTCCCATCTGTAGCTTTTCGCCTCCTTGATATTCGCCAGCCATGCTTAAATTTCCAAAGTCATGAGTCACATGATGAGTGGCTCCAGAATCTGGATACCAATTCATCTCATTAGATCCATTCGTTTGACCAACTCTCATATTTGCCATATGAGTAGTAGGGCTATAATTATTATTATGTCCAGGGCTGCCACCATGGTGAGAATAATTTGCAGAGTTTCGCTGACCTTGAGTAGTATGTCCAATGCGGTGGGAATTATCAGGCTGAAAATTTTGATTGTGCCGTTCATAACAGCGATCTGCAATATGACCCAACATTTTGCAAATTTGGCACCGTGGTTTGTAATTGTTGCTATACCTTCCACCACGACCATGATAGTTGTTTCCTCTGCCACCACGACCACGATTAGAGCTAGAAAAACCAGAAGATCTCTCATTCTGATTTGATGAAGCAATGTTGGCCGTGGGAGATGACCCTTTAATGCTCAAGCTGGAGTGCTCCACCATCTCTAACCTGCTCTCATAGCTAAGAAGAAGAGCTTTGACTTCTCGCAGAGTACATGTCTCAACGCGAGAGGTGATTGAAACAATTACTGGATTGTATGCCGATCCTAGCCCAGTCAGGATGTGCAAAATTTGATTATCATCTATGACCTTTTCACCGACAGAAGCCAAGACATCACAACAATTCTTTACTTTATTGAGATAATCTTTCATGCTTAAACCTCCCTTCTTCAGTGTTTGCAATTGGAATTTAAGTTGCATGAGGTTGGCCCTGGATTGTGAGGCAAAATTTGCCTCCAAAGTGTCCCAGATGTCTCTTGAGTTGGTGAGGCCAACCACTCCTACAAGCACTCCTTCGGTCATAGAAGATAATAACCAGCATGTGATCAGCTGGTCTTGATGACGCCAGTCTACAAAGGCTGGATTGAGCACAACTTCGGCTTTAGATTTTCCAGGAGAAAACTGGTTTGGAACAGAACCAGATCCAAAAAGAAACTTCTCAAGGCCAAAACCTTCAACAATAGCAACAATTTGTTGCTTCCAAAGTAGAAAATTCATATCATCAAGTTTGGGAGAAATGGTCTGCCCTTGTAGTGATATGATGGGAGTGGAAAAAGATCCATTTAAACTCCGTGCAGGGGAAGAATCAGATCTGGGAGGGTCCTCCATAAAATAAAAATAAAAATTAAAACAAAATGTTGATGCAGATACGCAGCGTACGAAGCGGAGTAAAAATGGACCGGAGCCAGGCCTAAACCTGCTCTGATACCATGTTAAGAAAAGCAGATGGTGTTGATCGTGAAAGAAAAACGACAACCATAATATTATGTAAGATGTGAAAGTAAAACCTTTCTGTTTATAATTACTTTTCACACTCAGATGAGTATAGGGCTATCACTCTACACATATATATACAAAGATAAAACTATCAAGATAAACTTGACAGCAACAAAAACCTATCCATAACTATACAAAAGATATAGATGAACAAAACATGTAAATCAACAAGAGTTTGGATATTATGAGGAGACGTAGAGTCATGTAATACTAGAATGATATGAGGGTGCATATCGACTCATTATTTGGATAACTGAGGCAGCATATCGACGATAGGTATGATACGCATACGTAGGAGATGTACGCCCGATTTGACGCGCATACCGAGCAGATGAATGCCCGCTTTGATGCGCATGATGCACAAATTGCATCGTTACAGGCTCAGTGGGATGCTTGGACTGCATTTTATCCGCCACCATAGCCACCACCTGAGAATTAAAGGTTTGTTTTTTGAATTTCATCGATTATATGATTATGTTAATGTTATGTGTGATGTTTAATGATATATTTGATGAGTTTTGTGCATATTGGATTGGTTAGATTTTTTATTGAATTTGTAGTGTTTGAAGTTGATGTTGAAAATGTTTAATGTTTTTTGGATTTTTTGGAGTATGATTTGTTGAGTTGAATATGATGTACAATTGTTGGAGTTTTGGATTTTGGAGTTTGATTTGTTTATTTGAATATGTTGTACACTTGTTGGAGTTTTTGGATTTTGAATAAGAAATTTTGTGGAGTTAAGTTGAATTTGTGCTGTGCAATGTGTTTGAATTTGTTGAAATATGTTGATTTTTGGTTGATTTGAATCGTGTAGGTGTGCTCGTTTGAAGAAAATAAACGTCGGAAGAGGACCCAAACCGCGGCTGGCACCCAGCGGTCGGTGGGAGGAGCTTCTGGACTCCTGCCCAGCCGCGGCTGGCACCCAACGGCCACTGGCCTTTTATTTTTTTTTTAATTTTCGGTGTTTTGGATTATTTTTATTTCGAACAATGTGTTTGTTTTATTTTGAATTTATGTTGCGCAATTATGTATTAAACATTTTCTACATTATTATGTTGATTTCTTTTCACTTTTACTCAATGCTTGATTGGACACATAGATTACGAATACAAATTGTTAAGGAAAAATACAACAACAATATAAAAATATTTGTTATTCAAAATTGTTTATTAAAATTAGACACAAGACGAACAAGTTGTTTTCAAAATACCACTAAAATCATAAACAATGAAAAGGAAAAACAAAATACCATTACTCAGCATTCCCATCTTCAGTCTCATCATAATCATTTCCATCGTCGTTATACGTGGGCCTCGCTTTCCACATAGAATTGGCAATGCTCATTCTCCATGCATTAACTTCCGTTTTTTGTTGTAGTTGGCTTTGAGATAGCCATTCCATATTTTCTTCTTCCGGATGAGGAGGTGGTAAATCTTGATCCCCTTCATATTCCACTGGAAATTCATCAGAGTGGCACTCTTTCCGGAGAAAATTGTGTAAACCAGCACAAGCCAAAACTAATTCAACTTGTGTTCGAAATGAGAAGGGAGGTGCCGTTTTGAAAATTGTGAATCTAGATTTGAAGACACCAAAAATCCTCTCAATCACATTCCTTAACGATGCATGACGGAGATTGAATAATTCACTTGCATTTCTGGGGTGACGACCTTGACCACCAAAATCTTTTAAATGATATCGAACACCACGTAAAGGAGCTAAAAACTAACGTCTATTAGCAAATCCACAATCCACCAGAAAATATTTACCTACAACAACACAATTTTATTATTATTTGTTAAATAGCTGCCTTTACACTATTTTAGAAAAAACAGAATTATAAATATGGTACATACCTTGCGGCACCTGAAGGCCATTTGTTCTAGATAATACATCACTTAAAAACTTGGAGTCATGTGCTGAACCTTTCCATCCACTTAGCACATATATGAACTGCAAATCAAAGTTGCAAGCTGCCAAAACATTCTGTGATTGCATACCATGACGGTTACGAAAACTGCTTACTTGTCGGCTTGTTACCGTTGCCGGGATATGAGTTCCATCTATAACCCCGATGCAATCCTAAAATAAAGTGAAGATAAGATATCAAAAAATAAAACGTTTAAAATACATTACATAATAAATGATACATACCTTAAAAAATGCATAAATCTTGTGCTTTCCTGAATTTTAGTCGGGGTCGATATAGATAGCTTAACCATCATGTCCGGTGCTATCATGTTCAATGCCTTTGATACTTTGTTGAAATTTTGACTAGTGGCAAAATGAGAACGACTGAATCTTTGACAAACATTACAATATATGTCGTTGTGCCTGATAATGATCAAGAATGTTGCCACCATTTCTTCAACACATATGTGTCTTGTATCTTGTAGAGGCGTAACTTCAGAAACACATCAGGATACATTCTATACAGCTGTTGAAAACTTTGTGGATCTCCTTCAATCATATCATTAACAAAATGATATCCAATTCTAGTAATTGGTCGTCGCTGCAAAGAACGTTCAATACGCTGACGCATCATAGCAATTTCCCCTAATAGTGTTAACACTGTCTTTGTTGTCAATAGCAAGAGCTTAACATTTTCATAGAATTTTGTCTCCTCTTCCTCATCAATTTCTTCTTCCATCTCTTCATCTTCAATTTCTTCTTTCAATATTTCATGATTTTCCATGCTGCATTTAAAAAAAAACACAAGTTCTTGATTAAAGCGATTGTGTTAAATAAAAAATATATCCAAATGCATACAACTTAATAAATCAACAAATAAAAAAAATTTAACCAAAAAAACATAATTAATAATTTCGAATAAATCATGATTAATGATTTCATGGTGCATTAAAAAAATATGAACGACGCATAGCATTAAAGAAAATAAAAACAAATATGTTAAATAATCACAAAACATAATTCATAACATCAAATAAATAATCAATATAAATTCTAACAAGACATCCGGAAAAATACTAATAAACCAACATCAAAGTATGTCAAATATGAAGCAAATTATCCATATTCCTTAATCTTGTAAGCTATCCACTGAGCTCGTTCCTCAACACTCATCTTCTAAAAACCATCTTTCTGGGACTTCATAACAAGCAAGTCAAATGCCTTAATCCGAGTGTCTGCATCTAAATTTGAGATCGCTTTGATTGCATCCCATGTAGTGTAGGATCTTTCATTTTCTCTTTTCTCCAATACGCTATCTCTTTTCAGTAAGAGACCGTGAACTTCCCCAAACAGTGTTTTCACCTTTTCCATGATCTTTTCACTAGAGCCAGAAGTTGTTTCATACTGAGTTCTACTTCTTTTGGGTTGCTTCGGTCTTTGAGTGGAGCTCTCAGGCACTTCTGGCTGCCCAGAAGGTGGCGTGAAACCAGACGGTGGTTGGTCATCTTGTGCTAGTGCGACAAACGCATCACTCTCAAGATCAAACGTCAAATCTTCTATGCGCGCATCTCTATTTTCATCTTCTCCTAATGTATTTGCATCAGTAGCAATTCCCAACCCAATTGAATTTCTTCCGACGGCAACACCATTACCCACCGCAATCCTCAATTCCTCATAATCAGAGAATTCTCCATATCGCAATTGTGTGTCTTTCGGGTGAGACTATTAAAAAATAAAAAAAAATTAATTAATTCACTTTATTAGTTAAATAAAAATATTGAATAATATTATTCCAATATGATACATACCGCTAAGTACGCATCCCACACTTCATCTGTAGCCTTGAATTTTTTCGTATTGTTGTCATATCCAAAACCAGAGCTACATTTCAATAGGTTCGAATAAGCGATCCAACGACTCTTAAATCATTTGAGCCGGCTTTGATAATTGTTGTAGGTCTTATTACACACGAGTCTTTCATTAAGCACAGGGAGTATTCTTTCTTCCACAGTGGCTTTGCTAAATATGCCACTATTTTTACGCCATCCGCGACGCGCACCATCAATCATAAGTTCTAACAGAATGTCAGTATGTTCCTTAGTCCATGGTTCATAAGCTGTCTTCTTTTTCGAATCTTGTTGTGAGTCCCTCATGATAATACTAATGTATTATGGTGTATATACTATTAATCATCATAATTAAAAAAAACCATATATACTAGTTTTCGATGATTAAATAATTAGTACAATTATACCAAAACCAAAATAGAGACTAAACAGTAATTCAAAATTAAAGTAAATTTTTTTTATTCTTACATGCAATAAATTCAAGACAAATTCAATCAATAACGATGACACGAGTAAAAAATAATAATCATAATAGAATAGTATAGAGAGTACCTGAAGAAGATTGTAGCCGCCGCCGCTCGGGAATAAGAATATAGCCACTGCCGCCGCCGCTTTGTGAAAAAATTATGGATGAAAAAAAGTGGCTGTGATCGAGTTTTTAAAAGTCTTGATTGAATATATCAGAATTTCATTGGACTTTTAAAAATCTGAATTAAATACACCCGAATTTTAAAAGTCCAATGAAATCCATCAAAATCCACAACCAATACACCCCCTAAAAGTTTTCAAAACATGAAATCTTGTAGCCTAAGATCAGGTGTAACAGTTTTGTGCCAAAATTGTGCTCAAGACCATCATCGGATGAGCAGACACCATTAGTTATCTGCTTCAAAAATGCATCAAAATTCAAAACGTCAGATTTTGGATTTATTTGTAGACAAATATTTTAAATGTGTTTATGAAAATATTTAGTGTTAAGCATATTTCGTATGACAATGTATTCAATTATATGTAAAAATGCATTAATAAAAAAAAAGCAATTAATATTTCTTAAAAAAACAATATGGATTAGTCAAAAGATTTAAATTCTTGGAATAGTTTATAAATTCTATATAAAAAAAATCAGTTAATATTTTTGAAGACATGGAAAAATTTTAGAAATTTGAAATTTTGGGGTAATATTATATAAATTCTGTATAATATTCCAATGTAAATATTAACTAGTATACTACCTGTGCGATGCACATGAGATGTTATTAAAAAAATATTTATGTACAATAATAAAATTATATTCAATCATGAATTTCACATATAAATATATGAATTATATCATTTGAATTATAAATTACTTAAATATCCAAGTTAGTTGTAAAATCGAGAAGGCGGAGTTCTGGCAGCCCAATTGGTCTCGACAGCGATTAATCGGCCAATTAGGCACGAATAATTTTTTTTTCAATTTTTTAAAATATTTTTGTTCAAAATATGATTAAATAAAAAATTTGAGGTTTTTCACCCTTTTTATACAACAACATACATCTCAACGTTTCAATCTACAATCAATGTGGGATGTAGGAAAATTATAAAAAGTGAAAATTTAATATGTAAATAGTAATATGTAATAATATATCATAAAAAAAAAAATGTTCAGGCGAAGACAATCTAAATGGAATTTTATATGTTATTATATGTAACTTTATGAACCCACTGGTGGACAAACAAAACATCATAGTCCTGATGATTAATATGTAACTTTAGAACTTCACAAATCTATACACGCGCACACACATGAATGAGGAATGATAGAAAAAGAATTATTGAAAAAATCAAATACATTATCTTTAAAGACTTTTAACTCAATCAAAGATTTTGGATGTGGATGTTGAATTTTTTAATATATTTAATTAACTAAATATTAAAAATATTTTAAATTAATATATTAAAATATCTTATTGAATTTGTTTAATATATTTAATTCAATTTTAATTCAAAAATATTAAATTTCTAAAAATTTAAAATGTATCGTATTAAATTGATAAAATCAAATATCAAATATTACACTTGATCTCAATTTACAAAGATCATTGTTATGCCTCACAATTCAAAGTTTATTCATATACAATATTACTTCTTTGTTCTTCAATGTGGGATAAATTTTGGATTAAAATTAAAATATATAAGTTTTAACTATTTAAAATATCTTTAAAGTTGAAAACTTAAATATGATAACTTGAAAATCTTAAAATTATCTAACATAAAATGATAAGATCAATTAATACATTTTGAGTTTCGACCATTCAAAATTTAAATATATTTAATTTAAAATTTTGTATGCAGATCTTGATTTTTAAAAATATTTAATCAATGGGCATTTCTAAATACGCCACTAAATTTTCTTTATATACTATTACTAAATTTAATTCAAAAATAAATAATTATTAATTTACATAAATATCATTTTTAATTTTAAAAATTACTTAAAAAAGAAATAAAAAAAATTAAAAAATCCCCTCCTTCCCACCCAATGACCTCACCCGCCACATTGCCCCCACAATTGCACTCTCATTTCCCTCCATTTATGCTAATCTCCATTTTTCTCATTTTCCTCTATTTATTTTCTTTGTAAGAATTGCTTATGAAATCAAATGTGTGTATTGATGTCGTATATTTTTTGGGCTAAAAATTTGATTTCGATAACTTCTCCAATCATAGGATTTGTCGCATAAATGTTTGGAGAAATACATATATATCTGATTAAGGGGATGAAATTTGGAATATGGTGTTGATGATATTACTTTAAAATCTGGTAACATTGAATGATTTGTTGGAATATTTTATATATCTGAAAAAAGGTTTTGTTAGAGTTAGAACACAGTGTTGACAGCAACTACGTTCTTTTTTAATATATTTTGATAAAGAAAATTAATTATTGGGGAAGAAAAACGAAGGCGGCAGGTAAGGAAGAAAGGTGACGGCGACGAAGGGCGGCATGTATGTAGTATGGAGAGCAGAGAGTGAGGGTGAAGAATATATATATATATATATATATATATACATATATATAAATTTCTTTTGATTTTTTTTTAATTTATTTTCATAGTGAAAGGATAAAAATTACTTTTATCGTGGTGTTTAGAGAAAAATGTGAAAATATGAAAAAGATGTGTGGTGTATGAAATACATGTGGTGTATAAGAAAAAAATGATGGTGTATTTAAAAATACCATTAATTAATTAAAGAGTATAAAATTTAAATCAATATTTTTAAAATATTTCATTTGAACTATTTAATATATATAATTCAATTCAAATCTATAAATTTTAAATATATTCAATATTTAATATTAAAATATTAAATATCTAAATATTACACTTGATCTCAACCTAGAGATCAACAAATGTGGAATATCATTGTTGGGACTCACAATTTATAATTTGTTCATGCATAACAATATTTGTAAGTTTTTTGATGTGTGATGATTTTTGTTTGAAAAACTAAAACTATTAGCTTTAACTATTTAATTTATATATATATATATATATATATATATATATATAATTCATAACATAAATATATTTAACAATTAATTGACAAGTTCTATTAATACATTTAATTTAAAAATTTAAGTAGATTTAATTTAAAATTCTCGACGTGTATCTTGATTAATACATTTAATTTGATAATTTATATATATATATATAACATAAATATATTTAACAATTAATTACCAAGTTCTATTAATACATTTAATTTAAAAATTTAAGTAGATTTAATTTAAAATTCTTGACGTGTATCTTGATTAAAATATTTAATTTGAAAATTTAAATATATTTAAATTTTTTTAAAAAATAATATATTAGAACATTCACTCATAACACTTAAAAGAATGATAATTAATATAAACTCATGGTCCATCGTAAAGAAAAAATAGGTGTTTAGAAAATTCACATATAAATCAACAATTTAAAGGCCACGTCATTTTTTTCATTGATTGAACAAAATAATTTTTTATAAAAAACAGTATTTTTGCAAAATCAAAAAACTAATTTATAATATTGAAATTCTAGTATTGAATGACTATATATATAATATAAATAATAATTAATTAATAAATATTATACTTTTATTTATAGAAAGTGCATTTAGGCGGGAAAACTTATTATTACTATTTATAGTGACTATATTACTTTTAGATATAATATAGATATCGATGTATTTTTGGATAAATATTTATATTTTTAATTGTAAGCCCGTTTCCTTAGAAAACATTCAATTGTAAGCATGCTTTTGGGAAAATTTAGTTCAAATTTTAAAATTCTGGGAGGTAGTTTATGAACTCTATATGAAATTCATGCTTAAAGATGACAAATAAAAAATAGTTCTAAACTGTTGATAGGAATCTGAGATCTGTCTTTTATTTTAGACTTCACAGTGATCTATTTATTTTTCTAGCTAGTTATAAGTCTCTAATATTCTTGAATTTATTTTTTCTGATAGGTTGGGCATCACATTCAAATAAACTAAGAGAATATAATATAATTGCATACTGTAAAGAAAAGAAAAGAAAAGTTTTAAGCTATATATATAACGTGAGCAATCCTACCAATTTTTCAGTTGTGATCAAAATGATAAACCTGCGCATTTAAGCTGCTTTGCTTTCTTCTTTCTAGGTGTAATGTTGTGTGAATAAAATTGAGTTTGAGTTTATATCATAAATATTTTGGTGGAATATAATGAACATGAACTGAAATAAATCAAATAATCAAACATCTTAGTCCAATATGGACTCGTGAAAATTAATTAAGAAACATAACATGCTTCTTTTTTTATTGTGACTTGTGAAGGGATTCATTCACCGCGGTGTAGACAGAGTTGTTTTGTTCTTTATGCTAAACAATGATGGAGAGAATATTTGTTTCATTTTTTAATGTTGAAATGAAGGACTTTACTTTCAATGCTTAGCTCAAAATCAAGAAGGGGGAAATATACTACTATAAAAATGTGCTATAAAACAGAATCCACATATTCAATAAGCTCGGGAATCACTTGTATTAAAAAAGTTGGTCATCATTGACAAAGTTTTGATTGATGGCGGTTGATTACTTGTGGATATGTAACTTATGACATTTCTTTGTTACATGCACTACTCTTGATCATTGATGATATTACTTTTTCTTGATAGTTTGATCTTTGGGATTTTGCAATAATCTTGAAGAATATAATGTTGTATATCTTGTACTGTACTTGCCGAATTCTGAAATGTGTTTACTCATTTGCTAATGAGTTTGATAAACAAAACATATGCATTCGTATGTTTTGTCAGTTGATATTTTAGATTTGAGTAAAAAAAAAAATACATTGACATCAAGAAACACTTGTAACTCTATATTTTCCTATGTTTCCCATTGATGGAAGGCCATAAGCTCTCACGAGACCAATCTTGACAGCAACAATCTGCAGAATTCAAGATGCAATATTTATTACATCCAGTATATATTTAGATATTTAAAGATTGTGTTTAAAGAAATAAACCTAACAAAAATATGAGTTGGAGAATTAACACTAAAAAATAAAGAATAACACTCACCTGTAGGCTGCAAATGAGCCGCAAAATAAACTGTGCGTATAAATATCTAGACCTTAAGATGTAAAAAATGGCTCCGATCGTATGCTTTTGAATTTGAATTAAGCCCATCAAGATTGGTTACAGTATAGGTAGTACAACTACTTAACTCATCCATCTTTAATTTTCTGCTGAATGATAGATTGTTAGGTTCTTTTTGATAGATTTCAAAAAAGAAAATTAAATTTTGCGTGGGATGGGATGGTTTTTAGTGGCAATTTAAGCACTTTTTTGGGGAAAAACATCATGCAACTATTCTATTTTAATATATAGAAAAGATAAGGAAAATTATTACTATAATATCTTATACTATAAATGTGAGTGACTTGGATAGAAATTACATTTTACACAAACATAATCCACTTTAATTATGCATTCTAGGAAAAACTCACTTTAACACTAATTTTTATATTTTTAATTTAATAAACCATAAAATGTTTCTTATCAAAATATATGGCAAACACTTCCAATGTATATAAGCTTATTTTAGATGGGTCGAGTAAAGTCGCGGGTCAAGTCGCCCTAACCCGACCCTACAAAAAAGAAAATCAGAAACGGTATCAACTATAACACTAAAAATAATCACTCACAATGTTCAATAGTATCACTCGTAGCCTTAAAAGTATAAGGCATGCTACTTATCATGAGTTTATTTGATTCAAATTATGATTTATTCAATCTCAATTGATGTAAATAGTTTAAGGGGTTTACGATTTGGGTTTAGTATTTTTTTAGAATTTTTTAGGGCTTATTAATCCTAATTGGGGCATATATTTAATTTAAAAAAAAATTATTGTCAAGTGCGGAGTATGGGCTCAAGCGTTAAAATTGGACAAGTGCACCGTGTGATGGCCGAATCAAAAAAATAAAATTAATTTACTTTAATTTTAGGGTCACTAATTCCATTTTAGGATATATATTATTCGAAAATTTATTTATCATGCGCGGTGCATGAACCCATGCATTAGCGTCGGGCGAGTGTATTACAGGAGTCGCTTGATAAAAAAATTAAATTGATTCACTTTAATTTAATGGTATTTATTTTTTGGGCATAAAAAGAAAAAAAAAAGAAAAAAGAAAAGGAAAAAAGGCGGTCGCGTGGGGTGCTTGTGGACGACACACGTCATCGTCATCTGACCGAGCCATGGGTGCAGTAGTACTACCTTAAATATATTGATACAAATCCAATATGTATTTTTTTCTTCTGATTATTCTCTTCAAGAACGATCTTCAAATATATTCGATATTTTCGGGGAATATTTCTGTAACACACCAAAAAAATATAATATATAAATTTATTATATAGTAAGAAATTTCATGAAATTAGAATCCAAATTATTTTGAGCTAAGATAATCAAGGTCTAAAGACACTATCAGAGCAAGTAAAGTCTTGACCTTTGTTGAATTACAAATAAATATTAAAGTCTATATAATGAAAGTAGATGATTAGGATCATTTTGATATTAAGATAATTCAAATCAGACTATTTGACTTATCAATAAATTTATTTCATATGACAATTTGAACTTAATTTATTCCTACAAGATTATCGTTATAAATTGAAGTCCAATTAACCAAGTTATTTTGACCCAATTTAAGTTCAGCAATTCTATTTATTTTGTGATCTACTTCCGGCCCAATATAAGCCTATTTATGACCATTCTATTATGATGTACATGCACTGTTTGTAAGACATTTGAATGAAAATAACAGAGCTATATAAAATTTATTATGGAAGATATATATATATATATATATATATATATATATATATATATATATATATATATAGGGGTGGGTTCAAATAGGAATCAATCCCCCTGAAGGAACCTAGGAACCAATCAAATTCAAGGATTTTGATGACGTGGCGGATAAAAAAGCGGTGGTATGGTTGTAAATATGTAAAATTCGAATTATAAGGGGTAATTCCAGATTTTTTTAATAAAGTGATGACATCATCTTTTAAAAAAATTCCTAAAAACTTTAAATAATCATAACTTATTCATTTTTTATCCAATTTACGCAAAAAATATATCAAATTAAAGATTTTTTCATGCTCTTTCATTTAAGATCCATAATGCATATGTTTATTTGAGCAAAAATTGATGAAAAATACAAAAAACTATTTTTCACATATATTCAACTCGTAAGTGTCAGATATTTGCTAATATGATATCACAATATTGCTCATATCGTGTGTTTATGTTGCTAACATGAAATTTTTTATGCACGACTTTGAATTTTAAGTTGCTTTCATGAGAAAATAGTTAAAGTATGAGCTACATATAGTTAAGTTCATAAACAATTATAACTTTATCAATGCTTAATATTATTTTGAAAACTTGTAATATTTGAGAATTTAAGTCATGCTAGCATATCATTATTCACATATTAGCAATGTGTTACTAACATATTAGCAAATTAATAGTCACATATTAGCAGTGTGTATATTCTCTAACATATTAGCAATATGTTGTATGTATGAATGATGCTACACAATATTATTTTAAATGTGGTCCAATGTTATATGTGTGGTGTTTAATACGTGTCAATTTAATATTATGATCTCGTCAAGTTAACAATATGAGTCTATCTCATGATAACAACAAAATCTGTTGATGTTAGCAATATACATCTTTCATGTTAGCATGTTAATACAACGCCAGAAAAGACAACGGTTTTAAAGTGTTGTCTATTTAATTCCGGGAATTAGGCCTAAAATCCGAAAAAACATAACAGAATTTCTAAATTATGAAAATAACCCCGCTTTCATTAAGTTCTCAAATATTAGAAGTTTGCCACCTTACTTTGACTAAAATTTTGACTAAATTATGGTCATTAGATCTAATCAAATCTAAGGCTAGGATTGGTTCCTAGATTCCTTCAGGGGAAATTGGTTCCTATTTGATCCTTCCCCTATATATATATATATATATATATATATATATATATATATATATATAGAGAGTCACCATCAACTGCAGTCACTTGTAAATCATTTGGAAGTGTAGGTATACTTATGGGTACACGTATATAGTTATAGATGTAGATATATAAATATTTTTGGGATTATTTTGGTAATGTAGCGACCCGATTTTCTAATATTTAAATTGCTACAGTTTTCATAAAAATATTTTATTCATTTTATTTATTTATGTGATATTAATTATTTAAGTCTAATAAGTCACGTCTAATTAAGTTTAATAAATATTTAAGAATGTATTAATTATAGTGTATGTTTTTTTATGTCATGAGCATGCATGCATATAGAATTTTATTTATTTGAGAGCCACTTCAATTATAAGTAATTAGCATGTTTAGCCTAAGTTATTCAAGCCCATGTGATCTAATATTTGACCCTAAGTTTGAGCCCAAAAGTTTTTTTTTCTTTCCCACGATATTTACTCCAAGAGCTTTCATCTTTCTCTCAAACTCTCCAAGACTTATAACTATTTTAATCTTATCAACTTGTTCTCTTAATAGCTACGAAACTAGCCCTAAACCTAATCTGCCATTATAAACAGAGGCTCATATCCATTCTATTTCTCACCCAAAAGAAACGAAACTAAGATATTTCCTCCAAGTCTTGAAGAAGTTTTCAGAGAAGGTATGGAATTATTCTCTCCTTTTAACTCTTGTTTAAGCATAGCATGTGCATGGGGGAAGGGTTGAGGGTGAAGAGAATGGTAGTTATGGTAGCAACAATAGTTTCCGGCGTCGACGACGACGCTAAAATGCAGCAGGTGTTCGCCAACCTTCAGAGATGCAATTGCTATCCTAATGCAGTTCCAGTGACAGCGGTCGGTAGCAGCAGTAGAAGTTCGAGGCTACTCTTACGGTGTTCGGTGCAGCCCATCTCGACGACGCATTTCCATGGTGGAGACGATGGAAGTTCAGCAGAGTAAAGGTTTCGCATAAGGAGGTGAAGAGGCAAGAATGGTGGAGAGAGAGATGATTGTTAATTTGTTGCTGTGGTGTTGCTCCCGTAAAGAAAGAAACGCAGAGAGATAAAGGGAGAGAACTATTTTTTCTTTATTGTTGGGCTTGAAGAGAGTTGGGTCAAGATTTGGGCTAGAATCATTATATGGCATACATTATTATAACTTTATAATTGTTTATATAACATAGATTATGTAGATGTGCATGCATTCATAATTCACGTATATACACATATGGTACTATTACTATATTAATGATTGTTTTGCTAAGAAATATATATATTTATACACGTAGATTGCTCAGCAAGTTAGTTGTAATATTTGGCCATGCATTATTTAATTCAAAATTATGTATTTTCACGTAAATATTATGGTAACTAATTAGTATTATTTAAGCATGCATCATGTTGCATAATTGTTTAGTCTCGTGCATTGTTTTTTTCGCATCATGTTATTCATGTATTAATTTAAGATAATTAATATATAAGCAAGGCATGCATGATTTAATCGATTAAATATCAAGATCAAGGTCAAGGTGGAAGTTTTGTTGAATTTGCCCCTGTTATTCTTCGTATATGTTTTAGCAAATATATGTAATGTCACAGCATAACAAGACTATCACGCAGAGCCTTCAAGCAACACGCAGAGCTTTCGAACTATCACGCAAAGCCTCCAGGCTACTTAGTTTAGTCTACGGACTGAACACCTTTACTATTCGTATATTATTCTGTTTGATATATAGTTTGGATAATTGGACACTCCCCATTAAGTCAGTAGTACTCACCCTAAAAACTACTTATCTTTTAAGGTGTTGTCTTGAGTGATGTGTAGCGGGCAAGATGTGATGATGTGGTTAAGTAGTCAAGCATGATTAAAGATGAATTATTTTTAGTTTTAAGTGATTTTATGTATAAAATGTCATTTTTATAATTTGAAACTTCCGCTGTATTTTCAAATAAAGTATTTTATTGATGAAAAACATGGATATCGTGCCTTTTTCAAATTGGGGTGTTACAGGTAATGTTTGAAGAAAAAAAAATGAAAGAAGGGTTAGGGAAGAAGGAAAAAGTTGGGTTCCTCAACTTCGTTTTTCACTCCGTCACCGTCTTTTGAGCTAATTTGTGGTTAATTCGGTCGTTCAATTGTTACAACTTTTATATTGTTGTAAATCTCATATTATAAACTTTATCTTCATGATTTCAGATTTTTAATTTAAACTTATTTGGTCTTCCATTTCTGCATTGTAATTTACTCGGAAATCATATTATAACATTATAGTTCATCACTTTTCGACACCATTTTCATTAATCAAATCATGTCCTAAATTCACGAAATTTTAACCGAATGTTCACCTTGGAGTGTAGAAGATAGTCATTTAAGATATCCTTAAATTCACCCTGATAGTTGGGAACGAAGCCATGAACAGCTGATGCCGCAGCCGTAACGCAACTTGTTCGGTCTTTTTCCGATGATCTGACTGTTGGTCTTTGATGTATTATATACTGTTTCGAACCTCTCTTATGAGAATTTCAATAGATGGTCTCAAATCTTCGATCAGACATCATTTGAACCCTCATTTTTATGTCGAAAGTTCACGTAAAAATTCTGCCGGAATATTTCAAAATTGCTGCCGTGTAACCGAGAAGTTGCTTGAAGCAGCGTAGTTGTGTATATGTCTAAGGGAACTAACTTCAGATATTAGGAAGTGGTCGACGAAGGATGATTGTAGTGGTGATGAATTGACTTCATTTTTGGGTGAAAAATAAAGTTTAAATTGTTTTGGGCTTATTTGTGGTATTGTTATATTTCATAAGTTGGGCCATGAGTTTTTATAAATGAGCCCAATTTCTAACTTTATTTTACCCTAATTTCAGTTTTAGGCCCTAAGACTAAATTTAAGATTTTTAGAAAACATAATTAAGTCCCATATTGTTCCGAAATTATGTAATGACCTAAAATAAATTTCAAAAATCACAATTTATTCCTATGTGTTAAACCAAGCTTCTTAGTCATTAAATTCAATTCAAGTCACTTTCCAAATCTCTCCAATTGGGTCCGGTAAGTATGATAATTTCTCAATCAAGGTCACTACTTTGAAAACGCTTAAGTGGTGTGGTTTGAACATTTTTAAGTTGAGGTGATGCCCGTTTATAAATTATTTGTAAAGTTAATTTAATTTCTTGAAAAGTATTTATCATGCAATCATGCACGTATGTCTTTTGATGACATTTTGGTCATATTAGGACTGAGGCGTTACAATTTATCCCCTTGATCTTTGATTTGGTCATAATTTAGAGAGTCGCCCAATTTGTTTCTGGACTAAACATTGAATTCGGATAATCATGGTGAAATCCTTATATTGAATTCAACAAATTCTTGGTGAATATAATTATTCGATATTCTTTCTGTCAGTTTAAGAGCTTGATAACGTTAATGAGGAGGTTTTTGACATTAGTCCCGAACTAAACGTAACTTTAAAAAGAAAATTTGATGAAGAACACCTTGAATAATTGAGAGACATTCGTGTACGGAATAATCTCTCAAATTCTTGAAATCTTCAATTTAAATTCTGGTGTTATATATTTTCAGTTTAAAGTTATAGGGATTGATAATCTAGGGGATTTATGACTGATGTGGCAGGATCCCATATATATATATGTGTGTGTGTGTGTGTGTGTTGAAAGGTATTTACCTACTACCAGATAAATATATATTTTTTGAGATATGACAATATTTTTATTACTAATATATCTTATTTAATTTTGGGCTTCATATATTCCGAAAATAAATAAAATATATTATATTAATAAAATTTCGTCGGCTACAGTCACCAGCCACCATTGTGAAATTTCATTTCTCGACTGATTTCCAGATAGTTTCTAGATTTCTACGTCATGTGTTCTATTTTTCGATTTGAACAGTTTTAAATAAGTATTGATTTCGTTTGAATGTGGAAATTAAAATAAATAAAAGTGAGGAAATTCTAAACCCCGCCCTCGAATTTCTCTTTATAGCCCCCATCACTTTAAAATATATTTATCTGTTTTTAATTATGTGTCATTTTAAATAAATGCATACAGATTAATAAATTAATTGAATTACCTAATATACCTTTGTGTGAATACATTACCTGAGTTAAATATAGATGTATGAATATATTAAATGAGGGTAAATGTGTGGAAATGTCAATTTTATGTCTCAAATTTGTAGAATGACACCTTTTTTAAAACAAAATTTAAATGCTAAAATGACACTTATTCAGAAATTGAGTGAGTATGTATTAATATGATAAGACTTTTTTACCCTTAAATTTAATTCCCAACACTTAAAAACCTAACATATCCCCCACTCTTGTTTTAAAATTTAAAAAGTGATTAGCGATACAAAAACAAGATTATCATAGCCCATGTTCAAGATGTTAAATACCATTACTATCAAAGAAGAAAAGAAGAAAAAAAAAATGTATGCGCTTACCCCTTCAAATTGTAATGTCGTTTGCTTCGTTTTTTATTTTTATTTTGCTTTCTCTTCAATTAAAATAACCAAAATGACAAATATTGTAACACCTTAAATTCTATAATTTAAAATGTTACTCTATCTATTTTTTAAAGCGAAAAATGATTCCAATAATAATAGTTCAAGTTTTTTTTTTTCTAAAATAATCTTGCCAAAAATTCTAAGAAGAAAATAGAATCATATATATATATATATATATATATATATTTCAAGAATATACGTACTTAGATCAAAAAACCTGCATTTTATAAACACTATGTTCATTTCAAAAAGTAATTCATAAGTTTTAAAATATAAATTTCACACTCCTAATAAAAATAAAACCATAATATTCAACCACTACATTAAGTTAATCCAAACACCACTAACAAACATAAAATACTAAATTCAAAATAGTTTACTTTAAGATATTATTGCAAAAGTTCTAGTCAAGTAACCAAAACGTCTAGAGAAGGTCCACCACCATTTCCTTCACGCCACTCCAAAATCATTGACCTGAAAACATTTAAAAATGTGGGGTGAGCACTCTTAAAACGTACTCAGTGGTGGGGGATCATGCACATTTTTTCTATTTATCCAACAGAAATAAATCGCAGGAATAATGGATTTAGGGTACTCTTCTTCTGATTCTAGAATACATCTTGAACTATGCATAAGACATATTCTGGTGCGTACAAAATGCTTCTATGCATATGAAACGCTATTCTGTGCGTATAAAACGCTATCCATATTCCATCCACGATAATTCAAGTTGGATTAAAAACATTTCTGTCTCAAACATCATATATCATATACTTTTATTTCGAATATAATAATTTCACCCACCTGATAATAAAGACCATGTAAAACCAAATAGAGAATCACAAAGTGGACGAAGATCCTTATTGCGCCGCACCTAGTATTAAAATAATATTAATTAAATCATTTGTATTGAATTATATTCTACAAAATTAAAATTAAACTAGACTTGAAAACTAACCTTCTTTGTATTCTAACTCCAGCTCAATACCGTTGTATGACTCTTTTATTTCCTAGCCATCTTCTAAAATTTGTAGTTAATAGATTGCTTGATATATATATTCTTTTTTCTTATGCACAAAGATGTATTAATATATATATATATATATATATATACATATGTAGCGACCCGATTTTTCTAATATTTAAATTTGCTACATTTTTTTTTCTTTCTTCCTAAAAATATTTATTTTATTTATTTATGTGATATTAATTGATTAAGTCTAATAAGCCGCGCCTAAGTAATTTATAAGCATGAATTCAATTTAGCATATAGTAATTTTATAGCATGAGCATGCATTTAATTTTTATAATTAAAGTGCCTAATGTGTTACATTTTATTTATTTTGTAGCCAAAGTTTTCTAGCCAAAATGGAAATAATATTTTATAGGCCCAAGTCTCTAAAGCCCAGTTATTAAGCCCAGAACCCTCTTTATTTCCTTTCTTCTCATTCTTCACCGCGAAGTGAAATAACGGAGAAGTTGATATCTCTCAAACTCTAAAAACATATCAGTATTCAATCTATCAGTTGTGTCTTCGGATAACTATGTAATCTGCCTCATCTCCACATTTCTAACCCTAATCCACTAGGATAAATAGAGAACTCAACCTCTTTATTTTTCTCACACCAAAAAAAATCCGAGGCCACAAAGAGATCTTAAGTTAGAGTTTTTCTTCTTCGAAGTTTTCATTCCAGGTATAACTCGTCCCCTGTTTTGTCTTCGTTTTATCATGCATTTGCATTTCATTGCAAGGTTTTGGGGGAGGGTTGGTATAGCTAGGACGAAGAAGATGGTTGGGTTGTGGGTGCCGCTGCGACGATGGGTACCTCGGAGGTATGCGGTGATGCTGATGGCGGAGCAACATCGAGCAGTAGCAATTGGGCTACTCAGCATGACAACGACGATGATGTTCCGGTGCTGGTATGACTATTTTCGTAGACGGGATTTGAGCCTTGATCGGACACGATGAGGAGTGCGGCGAGAATATGGATGGATTGTTGTTGTTGGCTTTGCGAAGGCCAAAAGATGAAAAAGAAATAAAAAGAATCTGTTATAGTTTAATTTTTCGTGAGGAGGATGAACATGGATGGAAAGAAGAGTTTGATGATTTCTATTTACTGGGTTACGGGAGTAGTAGAGAGAGAGATGAGATATTTGTTTTCTTTCTTTGATCTAATCCTTTTGTTTTGTAGATGGGCCTTTGAGATTTGTTAAGGGTTGGGCCTTTGTAGTTTGGGCTAAGAATTATGTTATAACATGCATAGTCTTTTATTTATATTATTTTCACTCATTGATCGGTTAGGTTAATTAGCTAGATTAATTTCATTTAAGCATGTTAAGGCTAGGATTGTTAAATGTATGTATGCATGTGTATTTATACTTACGTATGCATTATAAATTTGGTACATGATTCATTTAGTTATAGTTAAAGTCATGTTGGCATCATACATTAATCTATTTATTCAAATTATTTTTCACGTAAACTACTTAAAATATGTTAACTACCTAAATGCATTAAGATTTGTAGAATGCACATGTATATATATTATATATAATATTTACGCATCATAGCATTTTTTTAGAGATTATTAAATTAAGCACCTTTGCATGTCATGTTACTCATTATATTAATTTAAGATAATTAATTTATAGGTAGGGCGCGCAGGACTTAATCGGTTAATATCAAAGTCAAGGTCAAGGTGGGGTTTTATGTGATCATGTCCTGATTATTCTCCCTATATTTAATTATTCAGTTATGTGATGACATAGCACAGTACAGGGCCTTCGGGCTAAATGAGACAGGGCCTACGGGCTTCATAGTATTGAGCCGACGGGCTATATGGTTTGGTCTACGGACTAAACAACTTTTATTATTCTCACTTACTCGTTTAATTTTATATAGCTTGGATAATTGGACACTCCCCACTGAGTTTAAAGTACTCACCCTAAAAACTTTATCTTTTTCAGATGGAGGCTCGGGTGATGCTTAGTGGGTCAAGACGCGATGGTGGTGGTCATGGTCTCGATTAAATAAAGATTTTAAATAAATTTAGATTATTTTCTTTTTATGATTTTCCGCTGAAATATTTGAGACCTTAATATTTGATTAGTTGGGATTTTCTTTTATCTATTAATAATAGCATGTTTAACGTTTCATTTTTATTAAGAGTAATAAAATTGGGGCGTTACAGTTTGGTATCAGAGAGCGCTTACGTTCTTGAATACTAAAAAAAAAGAGCAAGTAAGCAAGTAAGTTAAGACCATCATCGCATCCGCAGCATCACCCCGAGTAAAGGTAAAAGAAAGGTTTTATTTCAAGTTATGCAAGTATGATTATATGTATTGTTCATAAAAATGTTTTATAGTCCTCGAAGTTTTGGTTTAGATGGTTCGGTTAATGAAGACGGCGAGAATGAGTACGGGAGGTCAAATTCCTGGACGGCCACTAGCTAGTAGAGAGGAAGATTTAAAGGACCACTTAATAGGGAAGTTTTATGAGCTATCGTGGGATGATACCGCACCAGAGATGCAATTGCTGAAGATCCAGCATCTTTGGAAGAAGATGGAACAGGCAAAGTGTGGGCTTGACCCAATCGAAGCTGCTGAGAGGGTCCAGAATATCATTGGATCTCCCCTTATGAGAGATTTTGCTGATGACGCACTGAAGAATTTGACTCTGGAGATACCAAAAGGGCGGGCGAGTGTTGAGATAATAGATTTTGATGATTTTATCAACCATATCCTGCGAAATTGGAGGAAGGAGTTCTATGGCTGAATTCCCAGAGGGGTTAGGATATCACGTCAGAAGCCCTATGAAAGTTTGAATTTGGGAAAGAGGATGAGGCGAGCTAGTAGCATTTAGAAGAATTTAGTAGTTTGAGTTATCAGCATAGTATTATTTGTCTTTAGTTTTAAGTATAATTAGTCTTTAGTATTTAAATTCTTCCAGATCAGTAGTTTTGTTTCGTTGCAAATAGTTGAAAGTTTTTTCTTTTAAGCTATGAAATGAATAAAAGTAGTTATATTTTTTTAAGGATATTTTAACCGTTTTTGCTATGGTCGACAATAGGAATCATGCCACCAAAGAGGAATACACAACCAATCCAAGAGGAAAGTGAGGAAACAGAGTCAATGAATAATTTTGACAACAATGAGAATGGGGGGAATACCAACAACGACATGGATGCATTTGCCCAAAATCTCGCAGATGCACTAAGAAGAGTTCTACCCCAACCGAATCAGAATCAGAATCATAATCAGAACCAGAATCAGAATCAACATCAACAGCAGGAAGGAGACGGTATCTTGATGCATTTTCGCCAGTTAGAACCGCCCAAGTTGAAAGGAACTGGAGGGCCTCTAGCCGCAGAAGAGTGGATTCGGGAACTGGATCGAATCTTTGATTACTTGGGATGCTCAGATGCCCAAAGACTTACCTGTGTAGTGTTCCAACTGACTGAGGATGCAAGTCACTAGTGGGAGGCAGTGAAGATCAGCATGAGCCCAGAGCAGCAAGCCAATTTAACCTAGACTGTTTTCAAGAAAATGGTCATGGATAACTACTTCCCGAAGGCATTCCGAAAGCAAAAAGAGAAAGAGCTGATGAATATAGAGCAGGGCAACATGACCATCTTGGAGTACGAGCAAAAATTCAACCAGCTTGCTCGTTATGCTCCCCACTTGGTAGACACGGACGAGAAAAAGGCCTGGAGATTTGAAGATGGGTTGCGACCTGAGATTGGGGCACACTTATCCGCACTCAATCTCAGCACTTACTCAGAAATTGTGCAGCAAGCCCGGGCGGTGTCCACCCGTCTGAATCTGGACAAGCCTGCTCCAAAATTTCCCAATAATGATGGTGGGAAACGGCGATGGGATGAACGCAACAATCAGAACAGAGGAAGGAATTTCCAACCTGACAAGAAACCGAGAACTGAAGGAGGAGGCAGACTAGAGGCAGCAACAGAAAAACCCTTGTGCCAGAAATGTCAGAAACGACACTATGGGAAATGCATGCTCGGGGAAAATGGTTGTTATCGCTGTTACCAACTAGGGCACCAAGCAATGAATTGTCCCTTGAACCGAAATTTCAACAACTCCAATGCCACCAGGAAAGGAAATGCACGAGCATTTGCCATAAACCAGGAAGAAGAGGCCAAGACAATGACAGGTATCTTATCAGTACTCAACAAGTCTGCCTTAGTACTTTTCGATTCGGGTGCTTCTCATTCTTTTATCGCAAAGAGATTTTATGAAAAAGCTAATGTAAAATGTGACGAGGAGACTGAACCTTTAAGAATAAGTATCCCGTCGGGCAAATCAATGAAGACAGACCGTTTGGCTAAAGGTGTCAAACTAGCACTAGAAAGAAGAACTTTGGAGGCTGACATATTCATCTTGGAGATGAAAGATTTTGATGTGATTTTAGGGATGGATTGGCTGAGTCAAAATGATGCAGTTATCAAATGTCGTGATCAAGAAGTCATTTTCCAGCAACCGGGGGAAAAACAATTCTCATTCAAGGGAACCAAGATGAGTAGAACACCTCACATCATCTCAGCGATGAAAGCAATGAAGATGATAAGAAGAAATGATTGCCAAGAATTTTTGGTAAATGTGATGAGCACGGAAGAGCAGGAGAAAACCATGGAAGATATTCCGATAGTACTAGAGTACTCCGATGTCTTTCCTGAAAACATCACTGGTGTACCACCAAACAGACAAGTGGAGTTCTCCATCGATATAGTGCCAGGAGCGGCACCGATTTCTAAAGCACCGTACCGGATGGCGCTGAAAGAATTGGAGGAATTGAAAGCTCAAATACAGGAGCTTTTAGACAAGGGGTACATACGGCCTAGTGTGTCACCTTGGGGCGCACCAGTTCTCTTCGTAAAGAAGAAAGATGGGAGCATGAGGATGTGCATTGACTACCGCGACCTAAACAAGCTCACTATCAAGAACAAGTACCCATTGCCCAGAATCGAAGACCTGTTTGATCAATTGAAAGGAGCAGGAGTGTTCTCGAAAATCGATTTGAGGTCTGGGTATCATCAGCTGAAGGTGAAAGAAGGAGACATTCCCAAAATAGCATTCCGAACTAGATATGGCCATTACGAGTTCATAGCAATGCCGTTTGGACTAACCAACGCACCTGCAGTGTTCATGGATTTGATGAGTAGAGTGTTCCACCAGTACTTAGACCGCTTTGTCATAGTATTTATTGATGACATTCCGGTGTATTCCAAGGATGAAAAGCAGCACGAAGAGCATCTGCGGTTGGTCCTAGACATATTGCGAAAGGAGAAGCTTTATGCCAAATTCAGCAAATGTGAATTTTGGCTAGATCGAGTTGTGTTTCTTGGGCACGTTGTAACAGCTCAAGGAGTAGAAGTAGATCCATCAAAGGTGGAAGAAGTGAACAATTGGGAGCCGCCGAAGAATGCTGGCGAGATAAGGAGTTTCTTAGGACTTGCCGGATACTACAGACGCTTCATTGAAGAATTCTCGAAGATAGCCGGTCCGTTAACTCAGCTGACGAGGAAGGGTGTCAAATTCGAATGGAGTGAGAAGTGTGAAGAAAGTTTCCAGTTACTAAAACAGAAACTCACCACTGCACCTGTTTTGATTATCCCTGAAGGCAGTGAAGGATTCGTGATATACTGTGATGCTTCCAAACAGAGACTCGGATGTGTGCTAATGCAGCATGGAAAAGTGGTGGCCTATGCGTCAAGACAGTTAAAGACGCATGAACTCAATTACCCTACTCACGACCTGGAGCTAGCAGCAGTCGTTCACGCATTGAAGATATGGCGACACTTTCTCTATGGGGGAAAATGTGAAATTTTCTCGGATCACAAAAGCCTGAAGTATTTCTTCACCCAGAAGGAACTAAACATGAGGCAGAGGAGGTGGCTCGAGTTAGTTAAAGACTACGACTGCACAATACATTATCACCCAGGAAAGGCGAATGTAGTAGCTGAAGCGTTAAGTAGAAAATGGACCAATACATCTCAGCTTGTACAAGAATTCGCTAAGATGAAAATAGACGTGGTTCCACCAGTCGAAAGCACTACCTCAGTTTTGGCAGCCTTGACAATGTGCCCGTTGCTGAGAGATCAGATCAAGGCAACACAAGAAAATGATAAATTCCTGTGCAAAATAAAGGAGCGAGTGTTGAAGGGCAATATTCAAAATTTTGCATTAGCAGACGACGGAGCATTAGTCTTTGAAGGAAGAATTTGTGTTCCCAATAATAGCGAGATAAGAAAGGAGATATTAGAGGAAGCTCATAATACACCATATTCCATTCATCCCAGAGGAACCAAAATGTATCAAGACTTGAAGAAATATTTTTAGTGGAGGAACATGAAGAGATCTATCGGCGAATATGTGGAAAGATGTATCAATTGTCAATAGGTGAAAGTAGAACATCAGCGACCAACAGATCTTTTGCAACCACTCGAGATTTCGGAGTGGAAATGAGAAAATATCGCCATGGATTTTGTGGTGGGATTGCCGAAAATGATCAAAGGAAACCACACAATTTGGGTGATAGTGGACAAACTCACGAAATCTGCACATTTTCTACAAATGAAAATGACGTTCAACATGGATCGCCTGACCTAGCTTTACGTAGATGAAATTGTGAGACTGCATGGAGTACCAGTAACTATTGTATCTGATCGAGATACGAGATTCACCTCAAACTTTTGGAGGAGTCTACAAGAAGCAATGTGAACAAAATTAAGGTTCAGCACCGCTTACCATCCTCAAATCGATGGGCAGTCAGAAAGAACCATCCAGACGCTAGAAGACATGTTGCGAGCCTGCGTGATGGATTTTGGTGAAAATTAGGAAAGGCATTTACCTTTGGTAGAATTTGCCTACAACAACAGCTACCAAGCGACCATCGGGATGGCTCCCTATGAAGCATTATACGGGAGGAAGTTCAGATCGCCTCTGCACTAGGACAAAGTTGGGGAAAAGAGAATTCTAGGGACGGAGTTAGTCGAAAAGACGGTAGGTGTAATCAACAAGATTCGGGACCGTATCAAAATTGCGCAAGATCGACAGAAGTCATACGCTAACCTTAAAAGAAGGGATTTTCATTTCGAGATCGGGGACATAGTTTTCTTAAAGTTGTCGCCTATGAGAGGAGTCGTGCGTATTGGCAAAAGAGGGAAGCTAAGACTAAGGTTTATAGGGCCGTTCGAAATCTTGGAGACGGTTGGGGGATTAGCATATCGACTTGCTTTACCACCAAGTTTGACCTCGATACATGATGTTTTCCATATTTCATCCCTAAGAAGATACATTCACGATCCGGGCAATATCGTGAATTACGCCGAGTTAGGGTTAAGTAAGGATTTGACTTATGAGGAATATCCAATAGCTGTGCTGGATAGGAAAATTCACGTACTGAGAAATAGAGAAATACCGTTAATTAAGGTTCAGTGGAGTAAACACAATGTAGAGGAGGCTACCTGGGAAAAAGAAGAAGAAATTATGTCTAGATACCCGCAGTTTCTAGGCTCAAGTAAGTAATTTCGAGGACGAAATTTTTTTTAGTAGGGAAGGATGTAGCAACCCGATTTTTCTAATATTTAAATTTGCTACATTTTTATTTATTTTTTTTCTTTCTTCCTAAAAATATTTATTTTATTTTTTATGTGATATTAATTGATTAAGTCTAATAAGCCGCGCCTAAGTAATTTATAAGCATGAATTCAATTTAGCATATAGTAATTTTATAGCATGAGAATGCATTTAATTTTTATAATTAAAGTGCCTAATGTGTTACATTTTATTTATTTTGTAGCCAAACTTCTCTAGCCCAAATGGAAATAATATTTTATAGGCCCAAGTCTCTAAAGCCCAATTATTAAGCCCAGAACCCTCTTTGTTTCCTTTCTTCTCATTCTTCACCGCTAAGTGAAATAACGGAGAAGTTGATATCTCTCAAACTCTAAAAACATATCAGTATTCAATCTATCAGTTGTGTCTTCGGATAACTATGTAATCTGCCTCATCTCTACGTTTCTAACCCTAATCCACTAGGATAAATAGAGAACTCAACCTCTTTATTTTTCTCACACCAAAAAAAATCCGAGGCCACAAAGAGATCTTAAGTTAGTTTTTCTTCTTCGAAGTTTTCATTCCAGGTATAACTCATCCCCTGTTTTTTCTTCGTTTTATCATGCATTTGCATTTCATTGCATAGTTTTGGGGGAGGGTTGGTATAGCTAGGACGAAGAAGATGGTTGGATTGTGGGTGCCGCTGCGACGACGGGTACCTCGGAGGTATGCGGTGATGCTGATGGCGGAGCAACATCGAGCAGTAGCAATTGGGCTACTCGGCATGACAACAACGATGATGTTCCGGTGCTGGTATGACTGTTTTCGCAGGCGGGATTTGAGCCTTGATCAGACACGATGAGGAGTGCGGCGAGAATATGGATGGATCGTTGTTGTCGGCTTTGCGAAGGCCAAAAGATGAAAAAGAAATAAAAAGAATCTGTTATAGTTTAATTTTTCGTGAGGAGGATGAACATGAATGGAAAGAAGAGTTTGATGATTTCTATTTACTAGGTTACGGGAGTAGTAGAGAGAGAGATGAGATATTTGTTTTCTTTCTTTGATCTAATCTTTTTGTTTTGCAGATGGGCCTTTGAGATTTGTTAAGGGTTGGGCCCTTGTAGTTTGGGCTAAGAATTATGTTATAACATGCATAGTCTTTTATTTATATTATTTTCACTCATTGATCGGTTAGGTTAATTAGATAGATTAATTTCATTTAAGCATGTTAAGGCTAGGATTGTTAAATGTATGCATTCATGTGTATTTATACTTACGTATGCATTATAAATTTGGTACATGATTCATTTAGTTATAGTTAAAGTCATGTTGGCATCATGCATTAATCTATTTATTCAAATTATTTTTCACGTAAACTACTTAAAATATGTTAACTACCTAAATGCATTAAGATTTGTAGAATGCACATGTATATATATTATATATAATATTTACGCATCATAGCATTTTTTTTAGAGATTATTAAATTAAGCACCTTTGCATGTCATGTTACTCATTATATTAATTTAAGATAATTAATTTATAGGTAGGGCGCGCAAGACTTAATCGGTTAATATCAAAGTCAAGGTCAAGGTGGGGTTTTACGTGATCATGTCCTGATTATTCTCCCTATATTTAATTATTCAGTTATGTGATGACATAGCACAGTACAGGGCCTTCGGGCTAAATGAGACAGGGCCTACGGGCTTCATAGTATTGAGCCGACGGGCTATATGGTTTGGTCTACGAACTAAACAACTTTTATTATTCTCACTTACTCGTTTAATTTTATATAGCTTGGATAATTGGACACTCCCCACTGAGTTTAAAGTACTCACCCCAAAAACTTTATCTTTTTCAGATGGAGGCTCGGGTGATGCTTAGCGGGTCAAGACGCAATGGTGGTGGTCATGGTCTCGATTAAATAAAGATTTTAAATAAATTTAGATTATTTTCTTATTATGATTTTCCGCTGAAATCTTTGAGACCTTAATATTTGATTAGTTGGGATTTTCTTTTATCTATTAATAATAGCATGTTTAACGTTTCATTTTTGTTAAGAGTAATAAAATTGGGGCGTTACAATATATATATATATATATATATATATATATATATATATTTATATATCAAACTACCACCACTGCTGCCTCACTTCTTCATAATCATCTCAATTTTGCTGCCTCATTGCTTCATAATCATCTCAACTATTGTTTTTCTTTTACAAATTGATACATTTTGGAATTGGAATTATCTAGTCAAAGTGTATAACTATATATATATATATATATATATATATATATTTAATTCTCTAGCTCATAGCCAACTATACTAGCTATTGCACATCCAAAGGTGTTTTAAAATCTAATGCGCACACACATATAGTAATAATAAATTACACCTCAAGACCTATACTTAGGACACATGTATTCATAATCATTATCACTATTTATTACTATTATAATTATCTTTACAAAGTATTTTTATTTTATATTATTAAATCCTACACCTAATATAGTTCTAATCCTTATCATTTATTATTATTTTTTTTATCTTAATGTCTTTGATATTATTATTATCATTCAATGAATTTATCTAATGTGTAAATATATATACACACGAATTAACATATATAATTAATCATAAGTGATTTATGTAATCAAAATAAAATTATACTCTTATCTTATATAACTTTTATCTAAACAAGAGAAGAAAAAATATATTATATGGCTCAAACTAAACTTTTAAAACCCAAATAATAATTACAAATATTCTTGATATATACTAGGGGCGCAACTTCGGACTCCCTCAAATCCAACTAATTCTATTGAGCGTTATTAAATAAATAAAAACTCAATTTTTAAAGCAATCAAATAATTTTCATAGTTTTAAATCACGTAGAAGTGGGATGTTACAATCCTACCCACTTAAAAAAATTTCATCCTCGAAATTTATCTTACCAGGTTATCCTAAGGATGAATATTTAGCTAGAATTTCCTCTTCGCATTCCCAAGTTGCTTCTTCTTTTCCGTGCCTACTCCATTGTACCCTAATTAGCAAAACTTGTCTATTCCTCAACTCGTGAGTCTTTCTATCGAGAACAACAATAGGCTCCTCTTCATAGGTCAAGTCTTTGTTGAGTTGTATGTCTTCATAGTTGACGGTGTGACTTGACTCATGTAAATACTTTCTTAGCATAGAAACATGAAAGACATCATGCACCAATGACAATCCGGGTGGTAGAGCTAGGCGATAAGCCACGTCACCAATTCGTTCTAAAATTTTGAAAGGTCCGATAAAACGAGGTCTCAATTTTTCTTTCTTTCCAAACCTTAACACCCTCTTCATAGGAGCGACCTTCAAAAACACTTTGTCACCTACCTCAAAATGCAAATCTTTTCTTTTTTTATTGGCATATAATCTTTGTCGATCTTGAGCAACTTTAAGGTTATCTCGAATCTTCTCCACTACTTTCACCGTTCTTTCAATAATTTCGGGATCTAATATCTTTCTCTCTCCAACTTCATCCCAATACATCGGTGATCTACACTTTCATCCGTATAGGGCTTCATATGGAGCCATGTGAATGCTAGAGTGGAAACTATTGTTAAACCACGTGGGCCTAAAAAATATACTTGTACGGAAGCCCAAAAAATTTGGGCTCCCTACTCCAACACGGACTACTTCTAGAATGTATAGCTGAGCGAGTTGATCCATGGTGAACGTCATCCGTACGGGCAAAAAATGAGCTGATTTTGTCAGTTGATCAACTATAACCCAAATCACATTATGATTCTTCACGGTCTTGGGAAGTCTGACCACAAAATCCATTGTAATATGCTCTCACTTCCATTCTGGTAACAATCCTGATGGTCTTTGGTGCTCCGCTTTTACTTGTTGACAGGCCAAACATCGTGCAACTTAATCAGCAATCGATTTCTTCATGCCACACCACCAAAAACTTCTTTTTAATTCTTGATACATCTTAGAACTTCCAGGATGTGCTGTGTAAGGTGTTTGATATGCCTCATCCAAAATTTCTCTCATTATCTCGTTGTTCGGCACACAAATTCTGCCCTTAAAGAGTAGAGTCTCATCTGATGATATCGTGAATCCTTTAGAATCGTCTGACACTTCTCTTGCTCGCATCTTTTCTAGGAAACCATCTTCCCTTTGTGCGACTCTAATTCTATCTCATAGCATCGGTTGAACTACTAATGCTACAATTATAGTATTAGCTCTTCTGGTGTGGACACAACCTCAAGACTCAACTTCTCAAAATCCTTAACAACTCTTCTTGCTGCGTGATTTCCTTAGTGGGATTCACTGTCTTTCGACTAAGTGCATCAGCCACAATGTTGGCTTTTCCGGAGTGATACATGACCGTGCAGTCGTAGTCTTTAACTAATTCTAGCCACCTTCTTTGTCTCATATCTAATTCTTTCCAATTGAAGAAATATTTAAGACTTTTATGATCCGTATAAATCTCACAATTACCTCCATAGAGATAATGTCTCCAAATCTTCAATGAATGCACAACAGCGGCCAACTCTAAATCATGAGTGGGATAATTTAACTCATAAGGCTTCAATTGTCTAGAAGCATAAGCAACTACCTTTCCCTATTGCATCAAGACGCATCCTAGTCCTTATTTTGATGCATTACTGTAAATCACGAATCCCTTTGATCCATCAGGGATGGTCAATACTGGGGCTGTTACCAATCTCCGTTTCAACTCCTGGAAACTCTTCTCACATTTTTCTGTCCATTCAAATGGTACCCCTTTTCGTGTTAGTTGCGTGAGTGGTCCGGCTATCTTGGAGAATCCTTCAATAAAAATCTCCGGTAGTATCCAGCCATTCCCAGAAAACTCCTCACTTCTCCCACATTTGTTGGTGGACTCCAATTGTTGACATCTTCTACTTTTGTTGGATCAACCTCAATACCTTCAGCAATCACTACATGCCCAAGAAATGCTATCCGATCTAACCAAAACTCGCACTTTTTGAATTTAGCATACAATTTCTCTTTCCTTAGAGTTTCCAGCATAACTCTTAGGTGTGTTGTGTGTTGCTCCTTATCTTTTGAGTAAACCAGGATGTCATCAATGAACATAATGATGAATTGATCTAAATATGGATGAAATACTCGATTCATTAGGTTTATAAAGACATCTGGTGCATTAGATAATCCAAAAGGCATCACCACAAACTCGTATTGACCATATCTCATCCTGAAGGCTGTCTTAGGAATATCATCTTCCTTCACCTTCAATTGGTGGTATCCCGATCTAAGATCTATCTTTGAGAACACGCTTTCCACTCTAAGTTGATCAAATAAATCATCAATTCTCGGCAAAGGGTACTTATTCTTTATTGTGAAACGGTTTAGATCTCGATAATCTATGCACATTCTCATACTACCATCTTTTTTCTTCACAAATAGAACCGGTGCTTCTCATGATGAAACACTTGGCCGAATATACCCTTTGTCAAGTAGCTCTTAAAGTTGGAGCTTCAACTCTTGTAACTCCGATGGTGCCATTCGATATGGTGCCTTAGACATTGGTGCTGCTCCTGACATTAAGTCAATTGTGAATTCCACTTGTCCATTTGGCGGTAATCTGGGTATCTCTTCAGGAAATACATCCACAAAATCTCTAACTATTGACACATCATCCAGTATCGGTTCAGTTAGTGTAGTCCCAATAATGCTTACCAAGAATCCTCGGCACCCACATTTCTTCAACATCTTCATAGCTTTCATTGCTGATATGATTCTTGGTCTTCCACCTAACTTAGCTCTGTAGAAGATAAACTTTTCCTTGTTTGGTTCTTGAAATACTACTTCTCGTTCATGACAACATATAGTCACAAAACTTCTGCTTAACCAATCCATTGCCAAGATTAAATCAAATTCTTGTATCTTAAGAGCATGTAAATCAGCTACGAGCTATTTTCCCCCAAAATCCAATTTAACATCTTTAGCAACCCTATCAGTTGTTAATGTCTCTCCAGCAGGAATTCTAACATTAAGGGCTAAGTTTTCTACTTCTAAACTTAGTCATAGCTTAGCACAAAGCTCAGTTTAAATAAAAGAGTGTGAAGTACCATAATCAAACAGAGCTAAAGTTGGAATTCCAAAAGTTGATATCATACCTGACATCGTACCACTATTCTCCCCAGCTTCTTCTTGTGCGAAGGCAAAAAGTCGCACGTTACCACTTTTATTCGGCTCTTCACTCCGCTTCTTGGGACAGTTTGTTGAGATGTGCCTTGGCTCATGACAGGTATAACAAACTCCTTTTCCCCAAAAATAAGGTCCTGAATGTGGCTTCTTGTATTCTGGACATGGTGGAACTCCTGTAGGTGTTCTATTTGTGGGACGTGCTTCAGTCCTCTTCTTCTTTATGGGAAAATTCTCATTCCCCCTATTGTGATTGTCCCACTTCCCCTTTCCACGGGGATCTGTATTTTTTGGAAGAGCTTTATCTACTTCTAGTCCAATAGCTACTTCATGAGCTTGTTTGACAGCTTGCCCATAATCAACAATCCTCTATGCCGCTAGAATTCTACGTATCTATGGTCGAAGACCTCTCATGAACGAGTCAGCCTTTTGATCTTCAGCATCTAGTAGACGTGCTGCATAACGCGAGAGTTGATTAAACCTTCGTTCATACTCTATAACTGACAAGTTACCTTGCTTCAATTCTAAGAATTCAGTTTGCTTCTGCATGCGAAAAGCTCAAGAAAAATACTTGTCCATAACTATCTCTTTAAATCTATCCCATGTTAAACCTCGTTGCTCTTCTACAGTCATGCCAGCCTTGTACGACTTCCACCAATGGCCAGCATCCTCAGTGAATTGAAAGACTGCACATGAGACCTTGTGTGCATCATCGCACTCTATGTGTTCAAAGATTCATTCGAGCTCCATTATCCATTCTTCGAGAACGAGTGTTCTACTTATACCATTGAATCTAGATGGAGTGTAGTGATGAAATTGCTCGATTATCTGATTAGTGGTTAGCGGAACAGGTGCATTAGGAACTATATTTTGGTTTAATGTAGCATGTGTTTGTTGCTGTACGAATCCTTGTAGTGCTCTAATCAATTCTGGCAAAAAGTTACCACCGCCTGTATTTGGTGGTTGATTGGCTTCGGGATTTCGTGGTGGATTATGATTGAGAGGCGGTCGCCCACGTCTCATACTTCTGTAATACGCACAGGTAAATGAAGAAACACATACTACTAAGTTCAAGACAAATGATAAGTATCCGAATGGTTTGAATCTAAATAGGGAAAACATCTACAGAAAATGTTTCTATGTTCACTCTAAATTTCGAGGACTAAAATAACTTCTTTCTCATTCATCATATGCATTTAAACATAATAAATTTTTTTGCATAAATAATTTCTCAACATTTTTCATCATTCACATAGTCTCCGAAATTTCCTTAATGCTCACCACATTAAATAATTTCTACAAAAATAAATAAATAAATCAAACAAAGTACCTTGGAGCAGGAGCATGTGACAGAAATGGGTGGCGTACCATAAAATAAAACAATTTAATTCTTTCAAACACATTGAGTCTACAAGAAAGTAGACCTGCTCTGATACCACTAAATGTAACACCCTAAATTCTATAATTTAAAATGTTATTCTTTCTAATCTTTAAAACGGAAAATGATTCCAATAATAATAGTTAAAGTATTTTTTTTTCTAAAATAATCTTGCCAAAAATTCTAAGAAGAAAATAGAACCATATATATATTTTTCAGGAATATATGTACTTAGATCAAAATACCTGCATTTTATAAACACCATGTTCATTTCAGAAAGTAACTCATAAGTTTTAAAACATAAATTTCACACTCCTAATATTAATAAAACCATAATATTCAACCACTACATTAAGTTAATCCAAATACCACTAACAAACACAAAATACTAAATTCAAAATAGTTTACTTTAAGATATTAGTGCAAAAGTTCTAGTCAAGTAACCAAAACGTCTAGAGAAGGTCCACCACCATTTCCTTCACGCCGCTCCAAAATTATTGACCTGAAAATATTTAAAAATGTGAGGTGAGCACTCTTAAAACATACTCAGTGGTGGGGTATCATGCACATTTCTTTCTATTTATCCAACATAAATAAATCACAGGAATAATGGATTTAGGGTACTCTTCTTCTGATTCTAGAATACATCTTAAACTATGCATAGGACATATTCTGATGCGTACAAAACGCTTATGTGCGTATGAAACACTATTTTGTGTGTATAAAATGCTATCCATATTCCATCCACGATAATTCAAGTTGGATTAAAAATATTTCTGTCTCAAACATCATATATCATATACTTTTATTTCGAATATAATAATTTCACCCACCTGATAATAAAGACCACGTAAAATGGAATAGAGAATCACAAAGTGGACGAAGATACTAATTGCGCCGCACCTAGTATTAAAATAATATTATTTAAATCATTTGTATTGAATTATATTCTATAAAATTAAAATTAAACTAGATTTGAAAACTAACTTTCTTTATGTTCTAACTCCAGCTCACTACTGTTGTATAACTCTTTTATTTCCTAGCCATATTCTCAAATTTGTAGTGAATAGATTGCTTGATCATGTGAGAACTGAGAACCGATCTCAGCCACAGATTGCTCTTATTTGGACGGTCAAGATCAGATCAAAATTAAAAAAATCACGATGGCATTATTATAATATCAGCGATTTTTTAATGAACCAAGGGCATTTTTGTAATTTATTAATTCTGTTATGTTTGGAAAGAATGTATTTCAGTTTGTAATTCCTTTTCGATTCGAAATCTCTTTCCTTGTATATATCAAATTCTTTTGTGCTTATATAATCGAAATTTCAATCGATTCTCTTCGAATTTTATTCACCTGAATCGGTGTTCACGCGATTTTTTGCTGGAGTTTGTGTTATTCACTTTTATTTGACGAAGATGACGGGTAAAAAAAAAATTCTGTAATTTTGCTGCGATTTTTTTATACGTTTGTTTGACAAGTTTTACAAAGCTTATTTTGAATTTTTGACGATCGACATGTGTTTTTAGGGCTGTGTATTGTGTGTTTTGATTTTCTATATATATGTAGAGTTATTAGCATCACAATACGAATTATTAGCATTGTGTATTTAGTTTTTATCATTGTATAAATGATTAAATATCATAAGAGTATCTTGTTAATAGAATATTTGTACGATGAATGCAGAATTTGGAATAACAAATGAGTATTATAAATAATATTTTCTTAACATGTAGTTTAGCACTACTGTGAACTACTTTAGCATTGTTGTAACGTATTTTAGCACTAATGTGAACTATATTAGCACTGCTTTTAGGTTGATGAAGCTTACTAAGCTGTTATTTTGAAATCTTGACGATGAGCATATGTTCTTAATGTTGCATATTGTGTGTTTTCATTTTATGTATATCTGTATATTTATTAGCATCACAATATGAATTATTAGCCATGCAAAAAGTAAACTTTGGTCAGACATTTGCTATACGAAGTTAAGTCATACTGTTTATTAACATCTTATTATTTGTATGGTGTTATGATAACAATATGTAAATATAATTATCATGTGTTCAGTTTTTTATTTCTGTCTTGTACTTTAGCACTGATGTGAACTATTTTAGCACTTTTGTAACCTAGTTTAGCACTATTGTGTTTTTAAGGCTGTATATATTGTGTTTTGATTTTCTATATATCTATAGATTTATTAGCATGACAATATGAATTATTATCCAAATAATCAGTTTAAATTATATCCTTGACTTAACATATACTTTAGCACTACTGTGAAATATTTTAGCACTGTTGTTATCTATTTTAGCACTACTGTGAACTATTTTAGCACTACTGTAAGATACTTTAGCAGCACTCTGAATTTTTACATCATGATCTTAGAATATGTTATAAATGTGCAGATTGTGCTTTTTCCAATTTGGAGATTTCACTCGTGTTTTCTGAATTTTACACACCTGAATGTGAACCATCTTTGAAGCCTGCCTTGGACAAGACTTTCCCTACTTTAGATGATGGTATAACATTTTACAAGGTGTATGCATCATCGTGTGGATTTGATACTCGTCTGTCTACTACAAAGAGATCTAAAGATGGTACTATAATTTGGAAGTATGTTCTGTGTAGCTGTGAGGGACTTAAGAACACTTCTGTTGATTTTGGTGAATCTTCAAAGAAAAAGAGACGTCGTGTGTCGAAGAGGAATTCCTGTATGGCTAGGATTGGTTTTAAGTATATTGGTTGTGATGGATACAGTGTTGGATTATTTGAAGAAAGACATACACATTCTCTATTCACGGATACAAACAGAGAGTTTATGAATCTGAATAAGAATATAGATCCTTCAAATCAAATGTTTATTTTAAACTGTGCAAGGGTGAACATCGGACCTGTGACAACGTTTAGATTAGTAAAAGAAGTTGTCGGTGGATATTTCAATATAGGCTGTACAGCAGTTGATTTTAAAAACTTCAGTCGAGATCTCAAGGCGTATACTGTGGGTGTAGATGCACAAATGATGTTGGATAAAATGTCCAAAAGGCATGAACTATGTTCTGCTTTCACATTTGATTATGAAGTTAACAAGGATGATCAATTGAGGTGTGTGTTTTGGGTTGATCCTATATCAAGAAGGAACTTTTCTCTATTTGGGGATGTTGTGTCGTTTGATGCAACATATAGGACTAACAGGTTAGTGTGCTATATTGTTTAGACTTGCTATTCTATTAGTTTTAGCATTCTGGTGGTTTAGCACTGGTATTTTCCTATTTAGCACTTGCACTTCCTTTTTTAGCACTTGTAGTGTATATTTTAGCACTTCCATTCCCTTTTTTAGCACTGTTACCTAATGTTTGAATCTTTTATATACAATGATAAAGACATGATAATAACAGATGTTTGTGAATTTTTATATTGTTGCAGGTATTCAATGATTTTTGCACCCTTCACCGGGAAGGACAATCACGGGAAACTTGTAACCTTTGGTGCTGCTTTAATGTCGGGTGAGGATGCTGAATCTTATTCATGGGTTCTTCAGAAATTCAAGGACTGTATGGGTGCTTCTCCTAGCCTAATAATCACTGATCAGGATCTTGGATTGAAGGTTGCTGTAAGACAGGTACTTCCCAATACCAGACATCGATTGTGTATGTGGCATATTATGTTTAAAGTTCCAGATAAGTTGCCTGCGCATATCAGAAAGAACGAGACATTCAGAAAGAGGTTAAATAGTATTGTGTGGTCTACTTGTATAAACATCACAGATTTTGAGTTGATATGGAAGGAAATTATGGTTGAATTTGGATTGGCAGACGATAGTTGGTTCAAGTCATTGTATGATATTCGTGAAGATTGGGTGCCTGCATATTTTAGGGATTTACCGATGAGTGGGCTGTGCAGGACTACCTCAATTTCAGAGAGTGTGAACAGTTTTTATTCTAGGTTTCTTAGATCAAAGTCAAACCTTGTTGAGTTTTTGATGAACTTTGATAGCGCACTTGATACTCAGAGACATGCACATGCCTACTTGGACAACGTTGATGAGTCATCAATTCCTCAGTTGAAGACCCCATTCACATTTGAGAAACATTCTGCCACTGTTTATACTAGGAATAAGTTCTACGAGGTTCAGAAGGAGATTGAAGATGCATGTTATGTCTGTCATGTTTGTAATATTTCAGAAAATGATCCAGTTGTGATGCTAGAAGTGAAGGATGGTTTTGGTGCTACAAATAAGGTTGTTCACAACAAGGTTGAGGATTCCACTACATGCAGCTGTTTGAAATTTGTGAGGGATGGGATCTTCTGCTGCCACATATTCACTCTATTCAAAGATTTGAAATTGGAGTCGATACCTCCTAAATACGTTGTGTCTCGTTGGATGAAGTCTTCACTCATTAATGAAGCAGGTGCATTGTTGGGTGATCGGTGTTTTTTTGTTGGAGGAGAACAAAATTGTTACGAACCAATTAATTTCTGAGTTTTATACATGTCTTCCTGTTGCTGAAGGTGACAATGCAAAGATGTCTCTGTTGTTGCAAAGTTTACACGAGTTAAGGGAGCGGTTTTCATCTGATGATATTGAAGACGATACTATGTCAAAGAAGAGTAGATTATTTTCTGATTTTTATGGATTGTGTGTACCTAGTGAAGTTGAGGTGCATCCACCTGAGCTTGTGAAGACAAAAGACAGTGCAAGTCGTATAAAATCAAAAGAAGATGTGAGAGTTGAACGCGTAAAGAAACCTTTAAGGACCTGCAAGAAGTGTGGGAAGAAAGCCAATCATGATTCTAGGAATTATGGGAAGAAGTAGATTCATTTTATTTTATTTTTTGTACTTTTTTTTATACTGATTTTTTTATTAATGATAGCAATATTCTTTCTTGTAATGCAAAATAGGTATAGATGTTGTTTCATTTTTTGAATTGCTAATAAAGGTTTTAATATTTCTAGCAGGTGTGTAACATTAGTGCTAAACAAGGAAACTTAAGTGCTAAAGAACAAACCATCAGTGCTAAAATTCAAACGTTCGGTGCTAAAGTAGAATTTGAAATCTAGGATTCAAATACTAGTGCTAAAAAAGAAATGGCAAGTGCTAAAAAATCATATGCAAGTGCTAAAACCACTGAACTATTACATTTATTAGAGATGGTAGTCTGTCTTTATATAACAATGCTAAAAAAAAACTGTAATTGCTAAAACACTGCTAGAATGTCCAAAACTGCTATATATATAGAGAGAGAGATGGAAGAAAAACGAGTCTAAAATGAAAAATTATGATTACTATGTATTATTCAAATTGATCAAACATTCAGTTATATTTTTTAAGATGGTAGTCTGTCTTTATATAGCAATGCTAAAAAAAGAACTGTAATTGCTAAAACAGAAAATACCAGATATTATGAGGTTATATGTCTAATTTTAATGATAAAATACATAGACTGCTGAAAACTCAAAAATGCTTTACTAGTGCTAAAGTATAAAACATCGGTGCTAAAATAAAAACTTTTAGTGCTAAAGTAGAATTCAAAATCTAGAATACAAATACTAGTGCTACAAAAGGAATGACAAGTGCTAAAAAATCATATGCAAGTGCTAAACTTCTGAACTATTCATTTATATTAACACTTTATACTTTGTGAATACTAAAGTATTCAAAATATTCATCCACCAATACTATATACTATCAAAAGACAAAAATTGTATCATATGTAAATACAGATTTTCAAATCATTATCCAACAAGTTATTTCAATTTTCTCATTTTTGTGGGGTCTACCACAATTTCCCCCTGGGTACATGATTTTCTATAGAATAGATTTGCAGCTTTCAGATGTTGATCCTTCAGTGTGTTACTATCTGCATTTATGATTGCAGCACAGTATTTTGCTCTTAAAAATTTCAACTGCCTGTCATTGGATTTCTTCAGACCACTCCTCCAGTTTTTCAAACCACTACCTCTGTATGTCTCCATGTGCCTCATGACATAGATGCCACAATCATACTTGTTCTTTGTATCCCTCCATGGCATCTTCATCCTGGTAATCTGATGTTTTTCCCTCAATCCATTTGATTTCATTTCAAGTCCAGAAGTTGTGAGGAAATCAGCAAAAAAGTTCACCTGCATGTGTTTTTAAAAATTAGTTTTTTTAATTGCTACAGATAGAGACAAAAAATAATTGGTGACAAATTCATATATTACCAGGGTTTCTGGAATTTTGCTATACTTGATTTTGATTCCATCCTTTTCACTATCTGCTGCACTTGAGTTATCAATAATCTCAACATTGAAGTTAATCAAATCAATGGAGATAAAGAAGAAGTGATCTGAATGGCAGATAGGGAAGAAAAACTGCACATAGAGTTGATATGGATTGTCAAAAAAATTTTATTTAATTGATATAGATATGTATTGCTAATATAAAATTTCACAATGCTAAACAAACACCATAGCAGTAATACCAGTTCAACATCGCTCAAAGATACCGATGGGCAGCATTTGAGCTCATATGCTATTTTGTCAACAAAAGATGCACATCTTTTGGAAGAATCCCATGAAGATGGTGCATCAACCACAGTGAAGCTCTGCAAGAAGAACATTTTTTTAATTATATTGACTGCAGTTTAAGCACTTTATATGGATTTCTTCTTAAGTAGACACTTACGCAAAGCTGTGTACTGAAGAAGAATCTTAGTTTAGAGTTCGGGTCTCGCATTTTCTCATTTTCATTGAGGATGGTACTCCAAACATCCAGAACAGAAGCACTGATGTATTCAAATGGAGCCATGGTAGTCATATCATCCCGTGTAATGGAGACTCGCGTGTCATCATACAAGATTTTTTCACTGGTAATTCAATATAAATAGAAAGGCTGTCATATACCAGTATACAATATGATCTTTTATTAAGTATTTTTGCATAGCATGATTCACATACCTGCTTTCTGTATCATTCTGCACCACCCAGTAGAATATCTCCTGTTGCAGCTTGTCAAGTTGTTCCTTGATATGAATAGTTCTGACCCTGTATGGTGACATCAGCTTCTCAGATGGCTTCTTCTGCTGTTTAGTTCTTGTCTCCATTCGGGTAGCTTAAGCCTGTATCATGTGTTTTGAAATAAAGATTTATTAGACCTTTTGTAAAAGTGTAATAAAGATGTTGAATGTTACTTCAATAGCTATATCACACCTCAGCATTATCCAGAACATTTGTTGACTTTGATGCTGCATCAGTCTCATCTGGCTTTGATGTATTTGAGTTTAGATGTTTAGTCTCTACCTGCAATCAGTTTTTATGTATATTATGTATTTCTAACATAAGTTATGACAGTATTAAAACAATGCATGAGAATTCTAAAATAATCCATGATAGTGCTAAAGTAAGTAATGATAGTGCTAAAATGAATCATGGGGTACTAAACTAAATCGTGGTAGTGCTAAAATAAATCATGAGAGTAGTGAAGTATTAAAAATACTTTTTCCATAGTTATATCACACCTCATCATTATCCAGAACATTTTTTGACTTTGATGGTGCATCAGTCCCATGTAGCTTTGATTTCTTTGAGTTTAGATGCTCAGCCTCTGCCTGCAATCAGTTTTTATGTATATTAGGTATTTCTAAAATAAGTTTATGACAGTGTTAAAACAATGCACGAGAATGCTAAAATAATCCATGATAGTGCTAAAGTAAGTAATGATAGTGCTAAAGTAAGTCATGATAGTGCTAAAATAAGTCATTATAGTGCTAAAAAAAAGCCATGAGAGTGCTAAAATGAATCATGGGGTGCTAAACTAAATTAGGGGAGTGCTAAAATAAATCATGATAGTGCTAAAGTATTAAAAATATTTTTTCCATACCTGCCTCATTGCATTCTCCAGGATTTCAGTATCAAATGTGTCAGTTTGATTTGGTTCCTCAACCACCATATTCTGTTCAGAAATTTCCTGTGTAACCTTCATTATCCCAGCCCATGCATCATCACTTATCCCAAGACTGAATGTTGGGCCTTCATCAGCATATATCTTCTCAAGCTTTGCACGCTTTGCCAGAGTTCTTTCAATCTCCTCAATTGCTGATATTCTTGCTCGATCACTCCAGAACTCATCATCGTCTGGCGTTGCTTGTGGCTGGGTCTAAGTGTGTGATGCCTGCGAAATTGGACTTGGCTGTTTTTTTACCAAAAGCTGCTGGGCTGTTTCATATGACTTCTTGAGAAGACGTTCTCCATCATGTGTTGTGGCACATCCTGTACTGTTTTCATCAATGTAGTCATTGCATCAGCCATTCTCTTGCAGCCATCAATCAGCTTCTGAGCATATTCTTGCACAGGATCTAATGTCGATGCTAGGACAGGACTTTTTGGTTGTTCATCATGATTTCTCTCAACACCAGCCTCCAGAGCAAGTGGAGCTTCACGTTCCTGAGGAGCAGCCTCCAGACGAGGAATGGTGTTCTCAGCCTTTCTTTCAGACTCTTCTTCTTCATACGGCCATAAATATGGCCTCCTCCAAAACCACCTCCTTTCAATTCTGACTGCTGTCTCTTGCACATAAGCTTGTGTGTCCAGCCTTTGAATACTGGAATTGATCGTTGAACTCTTCTGTTATAGGACACTACTCTGTCCATATAAAACATCTGTGGGGGGGGGGTAAATGTTATTCACATTAGCATGAGCATGGAAATTCAGAGTTGATTTTAATAATGTATGCTAATTGATAAACTAACCATTAAGAACAGGATTGGTCCATTGTAGTTAGGGATGTCAATCGGGCCAACCCGTTCGGTTTCGGACCAACCCGTTTCGGTTTCGGGCCAATACGGTTCGGGCCGAATCGGTTAAAATTTTTTTCGGGCTAAAAATTCTTGGCCCTAACCCTAACCCTTCGGTTTTCGGGCTAGCCCGTCGGGCCAACATACTAACGAATTTTTTTCACATGTATAGATTATATTTTGATAATTCTAAAAAATAGTCACCATCTCTTACTCTTGAAACCAACACGTTTTCTTTTTACCCTTCCCAAAAATAACATAAAATGAAAAAAAATATGGCGAATATAAAATTTCATTAACATCATAGTGCATCAAATAAAGAAATCAACGGTACATGAAATGATAAATTACAATAATTTTCAATCATAATTTGTTCTTTCAAAAATAATAATTTCAAACTAAATCATAAATCTAATTATAGTTCAATCTCCGAACTAATTGGAAATACAATCTTCTTCTATTTCAACAATAATATTTGAACATCTTTCAACTTCATGTTCATATTTCATTTTTAAAGTCTTCATTATTTATTTCATTTATTTTTGTATTTTTTCTTATACAATAAACAAACGATAATATTAGAATGTATATAAAATTAAATTATTGAAAACATGATAAATAATATAATTTTAATACTTTAAAATATCAATACTATATAATAATAGATGGATAACGAGTGAAAGATAATTTTCTTAACAAAAATAAAATAAAATAATTAAAAAATTAAAGTGAAAGGTTTTGACATTCAAAAAATAACAAACGAATAAACAACATGTTTTATACATCATACTAAGCACTTATAAGTTATAACATTGATAAATGCAATCATGTATGTCATAAATGAAAATATAACATTTAATGAAAAATTGCATCATTGAATAAAACTCATTTACTATTAGTTGTAACTTTAAAAATTCATAACTTTTAGCATACTTGGAATCTGTAAATTTATAATATATGGATGGAAAGATAATTGAGTTAGCTTTCCAACGCTTCCGACCGTTCCTGAATCGGAGTTTTCTAGAAAAAGTTATGATGAAAACAACGAAGGCTGCCAGGCCAGCCCGACGGGCCAACCCGCGGCCCGACCGGGCCAGCCCGTTTGGCCTGCCAGCCCAACCGGTTTGGCCCGTTCGGTTAATATTTTTTTTGGGCTGGAATTTTTCGGCCCTAACCCTATATTTTTCTCGGTCTATTCGGGCCAACCCATCGGTTTCGGGCTAAATTGACATCCCTAATTGTAGTATTTATCATTCTTCTTTCTCCAAAGTATTGTCTTCTGCACCAGACACCTTATAGTGTACTCACATATTCTGTCAACATCATCGAAGATGTGTACCAGCTGTGGATGTACATATCCATTCCCCGTTGATTCAATGAGGCTATTTGTAAGCAAAAACATAAAATGTATCTTGAACCATTTTCCACCAGCTTTATCTTCCTGCATTTTTTCTGAAACATGTGCCGGAGAGATTCTGTGTTCATGTTTATCAAACTTCTCTTGCCATTTCTTCATTTGACTGCAGCTTTGTCTTCTAGGTTTCTTTTCTATACGCAGAGGACCACTTGGAAACCCCATGATCAATGATATATCAGTTTCATCTACGTGCAATCGCCGATCTCTCTTCAGGATCAACTCACAACTCTCGGGATCAAAGTTATCTACCAACCAGTAGCTAAGTACATGGGGTAATTCCTTTATATTCAAATGCAGAATGCTCCCAAATCCAAGGGATTCAACAGCACTCTTCTGCTCATCTATGAAATTTTTGATTACATCATATAATATGCGCGGTGTTGTTCTGCTTTTAAGCATTTGAAGATCTCCCTGCTTGGATTTTGCTGATGCACTCTTGGTTTCAGAAGCACTTGTGTCTTCAACATCTGAGTCTGGTGTAGATCTTATCCTTTCAAGTAATGTCAGTGCTAATGTTCTTGACCGAGATTTGAGAGCATTGGCATCATGTTTACTCTTTGATCTGATCTCATTAGTTATTGATATATTAATATTATCTGTGGACCTTGTCTTTTTGCTGGTACCTATATATGTATAGTTTTTGTTAATACTATTATTTTTGAGTATATATTGTATATCTGTTGATGCTAATTCTGTAGAAAACTAGTGCTAAAATGAAACATTAGCATATTTGATAAAAAAAATTAGTAGTAATTTCATAGTAATAAAGTTTTGCTACATGTCAACACATAATTAATCCATGATATGACACTATAGTACCATTATAAATATACCATGTATGTTATATAGTTAACTGGTTATGCATTTTCAGAATTAATATTGTAGTTTTTTAGCAATTTAATGTCTTATTTTAGCATTGTTTGATAATATTGTAGGTTTTTAGCACTGTAACCTCTTATTTTAGCATTGGTTTGATTATATAATATTATATTATCATTATAACTAAAACAGAGCATGGAAAAATTTTGTCATTATATTAAATATGTTTATAAAGATAAGAAGTCTTATGCTTAGAGTTTGATCTCCTTGATGCTAATTCATTTTCTAATATAGTGATGCTGCACATTAAGATATAAATCATTCACGATGTTACTGTTTGAGATCATTGAAAAGGAAATCATGACATGCAACACAGTGTGCAAAATGCATATACATTTCTAAATATTTTGATTTCGTATACATGTGATTATTATCAGTAACGATAACATTTTTACATATTTAGATTTTGTAAGTGTTTATTTCATGATATATGAGGTTTTGTCAGGGTTTTAGCACTGTTCCTTTCTGCATATTTTTTTTGTTAGAACCAAAATAAAACACACATACTTTATTTTTATGATGAACGAAAGAAGAATGTGTTACGTACCTTTTTCAATCGGCATCTCTTCAGGTTTTCTCTTCTTTTTCGAAGAGTCGCTTCGGTTCTTCTGGTTTACGAGCTCTGTGCTTTGTGTTTTTTCCATATTGATGATTTTGTTGGTTGAAGTTTTTGAATTAAAATGTTGATAAAACCCTAATCGTTTATGTTTTTGTGTTTGAAGTCTTTGAATCGAAAAGCTTTTGCGTGTTTGTGTGTGTATGTTTTTGCAGAAGTTATGTTTTGATAATTGAATACATAGCGGGTTATTATTATTATTATTATTATTATTATTATTATTATTATTATTATTATTATTATTATTATTATTATTTTCTTTTTTTTTATTATCAGTTTTTTTTGTTTTTTTTTTGGAAAAAAAGTTTTTTATATTTTTTTCAATTATAAAGTATTTATAAATATATTTTTTTAATATAAAATTTATAGTTATATATTAATTTTTATTGTGTTATCGTTAGAAAGATAGTGTACTCTTTAGCATTGATATTTCATATTTTAGCACTGGAAGTTTCTTATTTAGCACTGGTAGATTGTATTTTAGCACTTGTGGGACTATGCAGGGTTATGTTTAGTTTAGCACTGGTAGTTTGTATTTTATCACTGGTGGGTTCTACTTTAGCATTGATATTTCATATTTTAGCACTTGAGAAACAACCATTTTTGGACTAATAGTTACCATTCTTAAGTCTTAATTATTTTAGCACTGGAAGTTTCTTATTTAGCACTGGTACATTGTATTTTAGTACTGGTGGGTTCTACTTTAGCATTGATATTTCATACCTTGAGGGCATATCTGTAAATCTTTTTTTTAAGAGTTTTCTTATAAAATGATTTATGTATTATACTTTATACGTGATGTGTACCCAGTAGATTTCATGAAATTACACAATATAAATATAATACAAATAACACAAGATATACAGTATAGTTGCTCAATCTTTGGGTGGAAATCTTACCAAAGCTGCAAGCGAACCGTTCGATCTAATCAAAATTATAACTATCGAGCCCTCAAGGTATGAAATATCAATGCTAAAGAATACATTATCAAAAGCACATGAATTTTAAAAACTGTAATAAATCATAACCCTACATAGTTACCATTCTTAAGTCTTAATTATTTTAGCACTGGTACATTGTATTTTAGCACTTGTAGTTTCAAACAAAATGAAAAAACACTGAAATTAATAAAAATTAGTACACGATTAAATTATCAAAAAAATTATGCAACAAGTGTAATTTTTTACAATAATTACAAAACCCTAAAATCCTTCTGAAATGCAAAATGAACAAGTATTTGCTTAATGTGGCTTCTGGTATCAAGCCACAAACGAAGCCAACCAGTCGAAATCCACACCGCCGAAACCACCGGCGCCGTCCATGATCTCATGAAGTTCTTCAAAGTAGGGCATTCCATGCAGCCTAAAGTCCCTCCACCTTGGACTCTCCTAGTGTCATAAAATTCAACAAAAAAAATTTATTGTGCTAGGGTAGTAAAATTAAAATTTGAAAAATAAATCATACTTACATTTTGTCCCAATCGCTCAAAATACTCGTCTCTCGCTATGACTATATTTTGGTATTCGTTGTAATAGATTCCCGGGTGTCGTATGAAAAGATGGAAACTCCATATCTTCTCCTTTAATTCGTTCAATTTCAGCACGAGTTGTATCAATCTAACTCTTTGATTAAGAACCATCGTCATCGTCATTGAAATATCATCCAGAGAATCTACAACCTCGTAGTTGTCAGATACATCCACCATCCCAACTCGAGTATGTAAAAGATCAATAAAAAATTCCTTAGTGTCTCATGACCAATTCATATTTTTTTTTGGAAGAATTTTTTTTTGGGAGATAATGGAGAGAAGTTGAAGAGTTGCACGTTTGAATTTTTTTTACTAGAGAAAAAGGAGCCTTTATGGTTGTATTAGCCTCGTAAATTTGAATAAAAGAACATATCTTTGCCACATGAAAATATTTTTTTGGTGAAATGTATTTTAATTGAATAAAATTTAGTATTAGCGTTAGAACAATAGATTTATACTTTAGCACTGATATTTCCTATTTTAGCACAAGTGTTTTGTATTTTAGCACTAGTATTTTATATTTTAGCACTAGTATTTTGTATTTTAGCACTTTTAGTTTCTACTTTAGCATATATGGTTTTTACTTTGTTTCTTCAGTATTATTTGTCTTAGCATTAGAATGATTGTTTATATTATTAGGATTCGTATTTTGATTTTTAGCACTAGTGGGTTCTACTTTAGAAAAGTTTGTTGAAGTTTTAGCATATGCGACTTTGATTTGTATGAGATTTACTAAATTGAATTTTGCATTTAATGTGGCAATATATTTTAGCTCTGCTAGTTTTATTTTTAGCACTGTTACTCACAATTTTAGCATGCGAAACTTTTTCATAAATTTTCTAATATCCTATGCTTGACTAAAGTAAGTAGCAGCAGTAGCTTTCATACATGATACATGCATTGCAGTAGCTTCTCAAAGTGCCCTATAATTAGACCTCAGATGTGCAAATTATGATGTGCCCCAGCAAATTCCAACGAAGCAAATTAGTACAAATATTTTCACAAAACTATCCATATTTCACAAAATGAAGATTTCAACATAAGCATTCCATAATCCAAAAATATGAAATATGAAAGTTGTCTAAAGCATTAGAGAATTTGTTACATATATAATATTTGTTCACTGATTATCATCCTCTAGGTAAAGCTTTTCAAAACTGATTGGGTTGTCTTTAGAAGATGCTCGGAAGTAGAGTCCTGAATCTCTGATGTTCCTCTGCCTGTGGATGTTGCATTCTGCAGTAAGAATGGCAGCACAATATTTGATCCTTAAGTATTTCAGCTACATTTCATTTTTGGCTCTTAATCCACTCCTCCAATTCCTCACAGCATCCCCTATATACGTCTCCATATGACGTATTACAAAGACCCCACAATCAGTCTTGTTTGTTGAAGTTCTCCATGGCATTTGAAGACGGTTCATGCTCTTGATATTTTCAGACACTTCTTTTGTTAGTTTTTCAAGCCTAGTCATCTTCAAGAAGTGAATGAAGAGCTGGATCTGAAATTTATGATTAAAGTTAGTTCATTTTTATTATTGAATTGAATGTGTTTTTTTTAATTTGTTTCACTAGTCAAAAATCAATAAATAGATATGTTTTCTTACCAGTTTTGCAGGGATATGCTCATATTTCAATAGGGGGTCGTCATGCTCTCCTCCCATGGCATTTGAATTGTCAATGATCTCAGCCACCATTCTTCTTGTATCAATGACAATAATGTAGAAGTGTTCTGATTGAATTATTGGAAAGAAAAACTGCAAACAAAATAGTGTACATTTAGTTATTTTCATGATAACTTTTTACAATTTTTATAATGAATACGTACCATGTCCATCTTATCTACTTCCACATTTGGATATTTTCTTAATTCATGGAGTATGTTGTCAACAAACAGCTTTGAAATCTTCTGCTCATTCCATCCCTCTGGAGGCGCAACAACTGTGTAGTTCTATAAAGACAAAATGAAGATTTTTTGATCATGAATGTGTAGTGTTTTTTAAAACAGAATAAAGTGAGTTAATTATAAATAGTAACTATGAAATTATTCACTTACGGAAACGTTAGTCGTTAGGAAAAATCTCCTGGGAGTCTGTTGTTCAGGAATCTTTGCTTGAGCATAGTTCAATATGCTACTCCATACATCAATGACAGCAGAACTTATGTATGTTTTTTTGTTCAAAGTCAGCATCTCAGCTCTCCTCAACTTTGTCCGCTCATCAGCATACAAGACAACCTCCCTAATTTTGGATAAATTTCTTTTTTTAGTGTAAAGTGCAGTCTGGTAGAACAAAATGGCACTTATAATTTTTATTTATATTAATAGTAATGTATTATAAATGTACCTTTCATCATCACTCTTGTTTTCCATCGCCCAATAATGCAGCTCACAGTCAGAAGGTGTCAGTGTCTCTCTTGTGTCCACAAGGTTTCTAAAATGGTCAAGTTGCTTCATTATGGCCCTTGACCTTGTGGAGACTGTGCTTGTTTGGATCACTGCCTTCTGTATATTTTTAGATGTTAATTGGAATTAAAAACCTGTTAACAATATAAGTTATCATATATGTAATATTATGTGGTAAACACCTTTTTCTTGCTAACTCTGGTTGTTTTAGCTGTCTCTGTGGGCATCTCATTGTATGCCTCTTCTCTGGGCCTTTTGATTGCCTATTTTAGCAATCATTTCATAATATTGTAAATTTTTTTCTGAACATTATTACTAAACTTGATGACAATGCTAAACAATGAATGAAGAATGCTAAATTATATAATTATTGAAATGCTTACTGGAGTGTTTGAACTACATCTCTCTTTATCAGGGATCTCAACAACTAATACATTCCCTTTCTCTTGCTTCTGTCTCTCCTCTGCCAAACCTTCTCTTTGATTCTGATATGTTTTTTGTTCAAATCAGATAAGTAAATAGTTATTTATAAAAATAGAATTCGGTGATGATTCTAAACAAAGAAATTAGTAACATAAAAATATGTTAGTGATGGTATATGACCTTATGAGCTGACGCGATGTCTTGCTCATTCACAGTTGGAATCTGTTCTTGTTCGACTTCTCTTTGTCAAACTTTTTCTACCTGACAAGCTCTCTCTCTGTTTTCTTGTATGAACTCAGCCATTGTGTATGCCAGCCAAGGGTAGCCACCTCCGAAATTTCCAGTAGCAAGCTCTGTTAACTCTCTATCAGCAAGCAAAGTATCATTCCATTCATGGAATGTTGGGATGTACCTCAGCATCTCCCGGAAGTACACTTCAACTCTATCCAAGTACATCATCTGTTTGAAGTTGATAGTTTTTTTTTAGTAATGTATATAGATAAATGGTTGCAGTGTTTATCAGATCCATTATGGTCAAAATAAAAGAACTATAAACACTTTCTGTTTATTATACAAGAACTACAATAAAAAATAAATAATTAATATGACTTACCAACAAAAACAGAATGAGACCTGTGAAGGGCATGGTTTTGTTGCTCTTCCACTTGATAGTGTGGTTCACCAATGATCTCAAGACATAGTCACACCAGTCATATTGACTAACGTTGTCAATATCTTGCAGGCAGTCCATCAAGTTTTTGTAAATATGTCCATCCTCATAGTTCTCAATCATGGAAGTAATTACCAGAATCATGAAGTTCATCTTGAACCATTCTCCTGCTGTTGTATCTGAGAGTATGCTAGTGAGTAACTCATCCTTCTGCATGACTTGGCATATCTGGCCTCTAACACTCTTTTGTATCTTGTGTGGTCCTCTAGGAAAATCGAAGATCACAGACACATCAGAGACCTCAATCCTCAACCTTCTCCCATGTTGCAGTTGAAGTTCTCTTGATACTGGGTCGAAGTTTTCGAGCAGCCAGTATGTTATCTTTTGTGGCAATTTGGTTATATCCAAATGAAGAATGCTGCCGAACCCCAGTTGTCTCACTGCCTCCTCTTGTGTTTTATTCATTTCCGTAACAGCCCGTGATAGAATTGATGGCAATGTTGTTGCTTCTAATAGTGGATATCTATCAATGTTTGGGGCTATTTGTACTATTTGGGGTGTGCTAGTTTCACCTTCTCCAGTTCTTTTAGCACCTGTAATTTTTATTTATAATTCTATTAACTAGACAGAAATAACAATGCTAAAGAACAGAATATGAATGCTAAAATATGACATCACAGTGCTAAAACTGTAAACTAGAGTGCTAAAATCAAGAAAATATGCAGCTGAATCACAGATAGACAAAAGGTGTTATGTTTACAAAAAAAGAAACAAAATATGAAACTCCTAAAATCAATTGCAATGCTAAAGAAAATAGAATGAGTTGAATTGAAGATGGACAAAAGTGTTATGTTTACAGAAAATGAAACAAAATATGCAATGCTAAAATATGACATCACAGTGCTAAAACTGTAAACTAGAGTGCTAAAATCAAGGAAATGCGAAGTTGAATTACAAAATGGACAAAAGGTGTTAGTTTTATAAAAAAAAGAAACAAAATATGAAACCCCTAAATCAATTAGAATGCTAAAGAACAGAATCTGAATGCTAAAATATCACATCACAGTGCTTAAATTATAAACTAAAGTGCTAAAATCAAGAAAATGTGCAGTTGAATCACAGATAGACAAAGGCGTTATGTATGTTGGCAAAAAAAGAAGCAAAATATGAAAACTCCAAAAATCAATTGCAATGCTAAAGAAACAGAAACTGAATGCTAAAATATGACATCACAGTGCTAAAACTGTAAACTAGAGTACTAAAATGAAGGAAATGCGAAGTTGAATTACAAAATGGACAAAAGGTGTTAGTTTTATAAAAAAGAAACAAAATATGAAACCCCTAAATCAATTAGAATGCTAAAGAACAGAATCTGAATGCTAAAATATCACATTTAAACTATAAACTAGAGTGCTAAAATCAAGAAAATGTGCAGTTGAATCACAGATAGACAAAGACGTTATGTATGTTGACAAAAAAAGAAGCAAAATATGAAACTCCCAAAATCAATTGCAATGCTAAAGAAACAGAAACTGAATGCTAAAATTAATCAAACATATAACAATGTTTCATGCTAATGTTTGAAACAAGTGCCATGCTAAAATAAATCACTAGACTGCTAAAAAATGAGTGCTAAAATAAATCACGAGAGTGCTAAAATAAGTCATGATACTGCTAAAATAGGAGAATGAGAATGCTAAAACCCTAAAATAAAAAATATACATGTAAATCACATATATATTGCAAACATTGTTAGGTTTAACATGTTTATACAAGTTATCCGTCATTTAATAGTACAAAATGAAATAGAAAAATTTACATGCAATAAAAATAAATACAGTTTGTGCAAGATTAGGTTTTTGTACGTGTTGTGCTTAGAAAAATAGAAAATACATTGTTAAATTATCATAATATAACGCTAAATGGATGTTTATAGCAAAAGTAAACTGATAAATCAACACAGTATAATCGCTAAAAAAAATGAAATTTCTTAAAATAAGAATGAAATACATATTACCTTGAGTGTTCATGTTTTTCTGACGATTTTGTTGATTTTTTCGGAGTTTTTTACGGTTGATTTGTAAGTATTTTCAGCTTATCTTTCAAATCTTTAGTGTTCTGGTTTTTGCGCGAGTTCGTGCTATAGAATTTTCTTTGAAAAATTATCTGAAAAATTGCTTTAGAATTTGAATACGTTCAAATTTACGATTTTAACCTCGACGAGTTTCAGGGGCACCGAAGTTGTGATTTATTACAATAATGCCACCGTTTTTTTTAATTTTGATCTGATCTTGACCGTCCAAATCGGATCAATCTATGGTTGAGATTGGTTCTCGGTTCTCATGTGGGGTATGGTTCCTTCTGGAACCCACCCCTATATATATATATATATATATATATATATATATATATATATCAAACCACTACAACTGCCACCTCACTTCTTCATAATCTTCTCAATTTTCGCTGCCTCATTTCTTCATAATCATCTCAACTATATATATATATATATTATTTTACATTTTACGGGATAAAATATAGAATGAGTCGGTTAGTTTTTCTGGTGCGTACATAACATTTCTGTGCGTATGAAACACTATTCTGTGTGTATAAAACGCTATCCATATTCCATCCACAATAATTTAAGTTGGATTAAAAACATTTATGTCTCAAACATCATATATCATATACTTTTATTTCGAATATAATAATTTCACCCACCTGATAATAAAGACCACGTAAAACCAAATAGAGAATCACAAAGTGGACGAAGATACTAATTGCGCCGCACCTAGTATTAAAACAATATTATTTAAATCATTTGTATTGAATTATATTCTATAAAATTAAAATTAAACTAGATTTGAAAACTAACTTTCTTTGTATTCTAACTCCAGCTCACTACCGTTGTATAACTCTTTTATTTCCTAGCCATAATCTAAAATTTGTAGTGAATAGATGGCTTGATATATATATATTTTCTTATGCGCAAAGATGTATTAATAGATGTGTGTGTGTGTGTGTGTGTGTATCAAACCACTACCACTGTCGCCTCACTTCTTCATAATCATGTCAATTTCCGCCGCCTCATTTCTTCATAATCATCTCAACTATATATATATATTATTTTACATTTTAGGGGATAAAATATAGAATGAGTCGGTTAGTTTTTCTGGTGCGTACATAACGCTTCTGTGTGTATGAAACACTATTCTGTGTGTATAAAATGCTATCCATATTCCATCCACAATAATTCAAGTTGGATTAAAAACATTTATGTCTCAAACATCATATATCATATACTTTTATTTCGAATATAATAATTTCACCCACCTGATAATAAAGACCACATAAAACCAAATAGAGAATCACAAAGTGAACGAAGATACTAATTGCGCCGCACCTAGTATTAAAATAATATTATTTAAATCATTTGTATTGAATTATATTCTATAAATTAAAATTAAACTATACTTGAAAACTAACTTTCTTTGTATTCTAACTCCAGCTCACTACCGTTGTATAACTCTTTTATTTCCTAGCCATCTTCTAAAATTTGTAGTGAATAGATTGCTTGATATATATATATATATATATTTTCTTATGCTCAAAGATATATTAATAGATGTATATATATATATATATATATATATATATCAAACCACTACCACTGCCGCCTCACTTCTTCATAATCATCTCAATTTCCGCCGCCTCATTTCTTCATAATCATCTCAACTATATATATATTATTTTACATTTTAGGGGATAAAATATAGAATGAGTCGGTTATTTTTTCTTTTACAAATTGATACATTTTGGAATTGGAATTATCTAGTCAAAGTGTATGTATGTGTATATGTATATATATATATATAATTCTCTAGCTCATAGCCAACTATACTAGTTATTGCATATCCAAAGTTGTTTTAAAATCTAATGCGCACACACATATAGTAATAATAAATTACACCTCAAGACCTATACTTAGGACACATGTATTCATAATTATTATCACTATTTATTACTATTATAATTATCTTTACAGAGTATTTTTATTTTATATTATTAAATCCCACACCTAATATAGTTCTAATCCTTATCATTGATTATTATTTTTTTATTTTAATGTCTTTGATATTATTATTATTATCATACAATGAATTTATCTAATGTGTATATATATACACACACGAATTAACATATATAATTAATCATAAGTGATTTATGTAATCAAAATAAAATTATACTCTTAACTTATATAACTTTTATCTAAACAAGAGAAGAAAAAATATATTATATGGCTCAAACTAAACTTTTGAAACCCAAATAATAATTACAAATATTCTTGATATATACTAGGGGCGCAACTTCAGACTCCCTCAAGTCCAACTAATTCTATTTGATGCGATCCTCCCAGGAGTATCAGGTTACAACGGTGGAATTGGGAAAAATCTCGAACCCCTAGCTTCACAATGATTCGAACCCCGACGATGATCTCGACAAAACCCGCAAACAATCAAAAACACAAACCCGAAATATAATTGGTGACGCCACAAACAGTTATGGATTGACTGTTTGATAAGTCGATGATGTCTCACGGTGTGTGCATGAGAAAGAGAGAATTCTCCAGAGAGAAATAACTCGCTAAAATAAAACTTGTATAATGAATAATCTGTCTTGAATTACAATAGAAACAACCCTTATATAGTTGGGCCCAAAATAAATAATCCATAAATAAAATCCTAAGAGAAATAGGGAACAAAACATAAAAACTCGTCAATCTGGAACACGCTCCAATTGGGCGCGACACGGGGTCACTCGTGCCCCAGATCGCGTTATAGATCTCGCTCAGTCTAAAGCCAAACAGGTCGTGCTGTAGCTCGCGCCTATTCCGAAGCCAAACAGGTCGCGGGCGCGACCGGCTCCACTCGTGCTGCCACTCGCGTTGTAGCTCGTGCCAATAGACGTGACCGGCTGCTCGCATCCCGACTCATGTTGTAGCTCGTGCTAGTCCGTTCCACAGCTCGAGATCACTGTCTTCCACTTGAGCTCGGTATCCTCTCCCTCTACGGGTCGTTTGAACGACTCTTGGCTCCAGACCTCTTGAATGAATCCATTGAGGCTCTCCTTAAACCTCTTAGCTCTGGATCTAGTCACCGGTCCCTCAAGCACCCTAATTGGGTTAAGTCCTTCCTCGACTCAGGTCGTATCATTCCCCTCCTTTTGAAAAGGATTTGTCCTCAAATCCAGCTCAACACCTACATCAAAAGGGCTCAAGTCAGCAACATTAAACGAAGTACTGACATTATACTCACCTGGAAGATCCAGCTTGTATGCATTGTCACTTACGCGTTCCACCACTTGAAATGGTCCATCGCCTCTTGGAAGTAACTTGGATCATCGTTGTACTGGATATCTCTCCTTCTGCATATGCAACCAAACCTAATCACCAGGCTCAAACACGACTTTCTTTCGCCCTTTGTTGGCCTTCATAGCATACTGCTCAGTGCGCCTCTCAATGTTTGTTCGTGCTTTCTCATGAATCTGTCTAACAAAATCAGCCTTCTTTTCTCCATCAAGGTTAGTATGCTCTTGCACAGACAAAGGAATTAAATCTAAAGGAGTAATAGGATTAAAACCATAAGCCACTTCAAATGGAGAAAATTGGGATGCAGAATGAACAGATCTATTATATGCAAATTCAACATGCGGCAAACACTCTTCCCAAGTTTTAATGTTCTTTTTTATTAAAGTACGCAACAATGTAGACAAAGTTCTATTAACTACCTCAGTCTGACCGTCAGTTTGTGGGTGACAAGTAGTAGAAAATAAGAGTTTAGTACCTAACTTACACCACAAGGTCTTTCAAAAGTAGCTTAAAAACTTTGCATCTCTATTAGACACTATAGTCTTAGGCATACCATGCAACCTAACAATTTCCTTAAAGAACAAATCAGTTATGTGTGATACATCATTAGTTTTGTGACATGGGATGAAATGTGCCATCTTTGAAAACCTATCCACAACCACAAAAATAGAATCTCTACCACGTTTACTCCTAGGTAAACCTAACATGAAATCCATAAAAATGTTAATCCAAGGACATGTGGGAATGGGTAACGGAGTGTATAAACTATGGGCTTGGACTCTAGACTTAGCCTGTCGACAACTAATACATTTACCACAGACACGTTCCACATCACGTTTCATATGAGGCCAATAAAAATGTTCATGCAACACAACCAAAGTTTTAGCAACCCCAAAATGCCCCATCAATCCACCACCATGTACTTCTAACAATAAAAAATCACGGATAAAGAAATTAGGCACACACAATTTATTTTCCCGAAACAGAAATCCATCATGCCTATAAAACTTGCCACTACCAGATTGTTCACATGCACTATAAATTTCACCAAAGTCATCATCCCCTACATACAAGCCTTTCAAATTCTCAAAACCAAGAAGCTTAACACCTAGAGTAGCAAGCAAAGTGTACCTTCTAGAAAGTGCGTCAGCTACTACGTTCTCCTTTCCTTGCTTGTACTTGATGACATATAGAAACATCTTGATGAACGTCATCCAATGAGTATGCCTCTTGTTGAGCTTGTGTTGTCCTTTCAAGTGCTTCAAGGACTCATGGTCGGTTTGGATCACAAACTCCTTCGTCCACAGATAATGCTACCACGTTTGCAATTCTCGGACCAATGCGTACAACTCCTTGTCATATGTCGGATAGTTCAATGTCGCCCCTCCCAGCTTCTCACTAAAGTATGCAATCGGTCGAACCTCTTGCATCAAGACTGCACCAATACCAATACCAGAAGCATCACATTCAACTTCGAAGGTTTTAGAGAAATTAGGTAGAGAAAGTACCGGGGTGTGTGTTAACTTCTCCTTAAGCATGTTGAACGCGTTCTCTTGTTCCTTTCCCCAGTAGAACTCAACGTTTTTCTTGATCACCTCCATCATGGGTGTTGCTATGCCGCTAAAGTATGGCACAAATCTCCGGTAAAAGCTTGCAAGCCCATGGAAACTCCAAATTTAGGTAGAGAAAGTACCGGGGTGTGTGTTAACTTCTCCTTAAGCATGTTGAACGCGTTCTCTTGTTCCTTTCCCCAGTAGAACTCAACGTTTTTCTTGACCACCTCCATCATGGGTGTTGCTATGCCGCTAAAGTATGGCACAAATCTCCGGTAAAAGCTCACAAGCCCATGGAAACTCCGAATTTCTCCAACAGTGGTGGGGGTCGGCCACTCCCTAATGGCTCGAACCTTTTCATCATCCACCTGTACACCATCTACGCTAACAATCTTATCTGTGCAAAAGGTGCATTTCTTAATGTTAGCATATAACTGTCCTCTCCTCAAAGCATTTAATACACATCTTAAATGCTCAACATGCTCCGTTTTATTTTTGCTATAAATCAAAATGTCATCAAAGTAGACCACGACAAATATACATATGAAAGCCCGTAAAACATGATTCATTAAACGCATGAAAGTACTAGGAGCATTAGTTAATCCAAACAACATCACTAACCATTCATACAATCCCAATTTTGTTATGAATGTTGTTTTCCATTCATCCCCCTCTTTAATCCTAATCTGATGGTACCCACTCCTCAAGTCAATTTTAGAGAACACACAAGCACCATGCAGTTCATCTAGCATATCATCTAATTGGGGAATAGGGTGTCAATACTTTACCATTATGTTGTTGACGGCTCGACAGTCGACACACATTTTCAGGGAAGTGTCCTTCTCGGGCACGAGTAGTACAGGACTCGCACAAAGACTCAAACTCTCACGTACTTGGCCTTTGTCTAATAGCTCATGAATCTGCCATTCTAGCTCTTTGGTCTCTTCGGGGTTACACCGGTAAGCGGGTTGACTTGGTAACGTGACACCTGGAAAGGAGTTAATTTGGTGCTCGATCCCATGAATTGGTGGTAAACCTGTTGGCATCTACTCGGGAAAGACATCTTCGTATTTCTGCAAAAGAGACATCACAGAACTAGGCAAAGATTAGTTAAATTAGGTAGTATTCAGCAACGCATCTTTGCAGACCAATAGATACATCGGCTGCTCATTTTGCATGGCCCACTTCAGATCAATAGCCGTCACAAAACAGGAATGGTGGACAATCTCCTTTCCACTCTTTCATCCATTTTCTTCCTTCTTCATCAGATCAACCTTCGTCTGCAGTTTCACTTGATCCTCATACACTTAGGATGGTGTAAGAGGTGCTAGTGTCACCTTCTTCTGATTAAGTACAAATGATTACTTATTGGTGAAGCCATCGTGCTTCACTCACCGATCATATTGCCATGGACGTCCTAACAGAATGTGCCCAGCTTGTATTGGCACGATGTCGCACAATACTTCATCCTCACACTTCTCAATTCTGAATGGAACTTGAACTTGCTTGTTCACCTTCGTCTCTCCACTGTCATTTAGCCACTGCAACTTGTATGGCTTCGGATGCTTCAAAACCAGAAGTCCCAACCTGGTCACCATCACCATACTTGCTACATTGGTGCAGCTCCCTCTATCGATGATCATACTACATACCTTATCTAGAATATAGTATCGGGTATGGAATATGTTCTCTCGTTGCTCCTCCTCTACACCCTTGGTATGCAAGCTCAATGATTTTCTTGCCACTAGAGGTGTATTGGTATTCTGATTTTGCCTCCAATTAGATGAACCGGCTCGATTCTGGCTACCCCTTCTCTTGAGCTAGTTCTCCACCTTGACCACCAACTACACTACATCATTCAAGTCCACATATGGTTGCAACTCCACTATGTCTCTTATCTCTCTATTTAGCCCGGCTAAAAATCTAGTTGTGGTCGCCTCATTATCTTTTACCACGTTAGCCCGAATCATGGCTATCTCCATCTCCTTGAAGTACTCGTCTACGCTACTTGAGCCTTGCCTCAAGGTTTAAAGCTTAGTATGTAGCTCTCGATAGTAGTAGCTCAGTACAAACTGTCTTCTCATCACGGCCTTTATCTCGGTCCACGTGTCGATTGGTGGCTCTCCATTAGGGCATCCACTATGGTGCTACCCCATAGTGATGCCACATATGTGCCACATCATCAACCACTTTTTTTTTTAATTACTCAATATTTTCTCCACTATGGTGCTACCTCATTTTTAACTATTCATGGACCCCACTATTTAATTCAAGAACCAAAAATACAAAAGGGGAGGAGAGAGAAAGCACCAAAAATGCAAAAGGGGAGGAGAGAGAAAATTTTTGGGCCCACTATTTAATTCAAGAACCAGCTCCTTGCACAAGGGACTTATTCCTTATTTTGCTACCTTGACTTGTGTTCCACTATGGTAGAACCTGGTGCTTATTTTGCCACATAGATATAAGCACCCCCATAGTGGATGCTCTTACGCCGCCTAGAGGTTGTTAACTATTCCCACCATACTAGAGCGTAATCTGAGAACTCGACTACTGCCAGCTTCACTTTCTTGAGTTTTGAATAGTTGTGGCAGTCGAATACCATCTCCACTTTGCACTCCCATTCAAGATATGTTGTCGGGTCATTCTTCCCATGGAATGATGGGATGTTCATCTTGATGTTTCCTAAATGATCATCTTATCGATTCTGGCTTTTCCCATGCCTCCGTCCTCCTGCTGCAGAAGCTCTATCTTCCTCTTCATAGTCTTCACTATAAGAGTCATAATATCCTCCTCTTTCCCTCTCTACATGTGGGTATCGCCTAGCTTCCACTGAGTCTTCTCCTGTATTGAATTCTCCAAACTATCCAGTCTCTTGTTCAATGCAGTCAACTCAGTTCAGAACAACCTTGTCATATGTTGTTGTATGGCTTCAATTGTAGATTTGGGATCAAAATTCTGGATTGTATCTCCTCCGGCCTCTGCTGCCTTCTCTGACTACTCTCCGGTACCTGCAGTTTTGTTAGACATAATCGACTCCTTTTTTTTTTCTTTTTTTACTCTCTTTTTTTCACTATTTTTTTCTTTTTTTTTTTTACTCAAATACAACTGCTGCTGTAATCCAAAGAACAGAACAAAATAATTAAAACGCAAAACAAAATGAGAAAAAAAAGGAACGGATTCTACATAAAGCTCTAGCCCTCGCTCACGTGTATGCACTCGTGTATCACTCAATTTCATTTTTTTTTCACTCGATTGATCTCACCTCTCTGCCTTTTACCACTTAAATTCCTCTCCATAGAAATTCACCAATCTCACAACCACAACAAATAAGACTAGAACAACTTATCCAAGCAGTACCAACAATGTCACCAACAATTTTTTTTTTCAATACCAAAATTACTCAATTCACTCCCAAACACCAAAATACAGCTTCCCAAACAATATATATCAGTACCACAAAATGCCCAAATTTTTCTACCGCAAATTCGAAAATTTTTGAAATTTCACGAAAATTTTTCGACTTTTCTACGGACATTCTATAAGCCTCCGAGAACTCAAATAACAAAACAAAAATCAACGAAATGGTAAAAAAATTTCCCGCCTTTTTACTCTTTTTTAATCATCGTCTTTTTTTTCTCTTTTTTTGTGCTGATTTCAACTTTTGCTCTTTTTTTGAATAGGTGAGAAAAAGAAATACAGAAACTAAATCAAAATTAAAATACGAGATAAAATTAGAACCTGATACAAAGCCGAAGCTTTGATACCACTTGATGCGATTCTCCCAGGAGTATCAGGTTACAATGATGGAATTGGGAAAAATCTCAAACCCTAGCTTCACAATGAATCAAACCCCGACGATGATCTCGATGAAACCTGCAAACAATCGAAAACACGAACCTGAAATATAGTTGATGACGCCAAAAACAGTTATGGATTGACTGTTTGATAAGTCGATGATGTCTCACGGTGTGTGCGTGAGAAAGAGAGAATTCTCCAGAGAGAAATAACTCGCTAAAATAAAACTTGTATAATAAATAATCTGTCTTGAATTACAATAGAAACAACCCTTATATAGTTGGGCCCAAAATAAATAATCCATAAATAAAATACTAAGAGAAATGGGGAATGAAACATAAAAACACGTCAATCCGGAACACGCTCCAATTGGGCGCGACACGGGGTCACTTGCGTCCCAGGTGGCACTGTAGATCGCGCTCAGTCCAAAGCCTAATAGGTTACGGGCGCGACCGGATCACTTGCGCTTCGGGTCGCGCTGTAGCTCGCGCTTGTGCCGAAGCCAAACAGGTCGCGGGCGCGACCGGCTCCCACTCGCACTGTAGCTCGCGCCAACGAGCACGACCGGCTGCTCGCATCTTGACTCGTATTGTGCCTCGTGCCAGTCCGTTCCATAGCTCGATATCACTGTCTTCCACTTGAGCTCGGTTTCCTTTCCCTCCACGGGTCGTTTGGATGACTCTTGGCTCGAGACCTCTTAAATGAATCCATTGACGCTCTCCATGAATCTCTTAGCTCTGGATCTAGTCACCAGTCTCTCAGGCACCCTAATTGGGTCAAGTCCTTCCTTAACTCGGGTCGTATCACTATTGAGCGTTATTAAATAAATAAAAACTCAATTTTTATCTTTGTGCATTGTGGTTTTAATCTATATACTTGATTGAAAAAAGAATAGTTTATTCTCTGAAGCATTGCACGTTTGACGATCCACACTTCAATTCTTTCATGTTTCTCAGATGTTCGAGGATGAACATGTCTCTAAATTTGGAGGAGTTGATAAACCCTTGTTTTTCATTGGTTTACATGCATTTTGAAGTCTATTTGGATGGTAGTTGATGAGCATTGCATGTATGAATTAACAAGTTGCGCATAGTTTTCCATATTTTGTGCAGTGTCACGTATTTGCTCATTTTGAAAGGATTTAGTGCCAAATATTGTATAAGATAAATTTGAGCTTGAAAAGTGCCTACAAAGATAGAGGATCGAGTGAGGAGTGCACTGCAACTTGAATCGGATCAATCGGATGAGAAACGAGTGAGAACGGAGCAAAACAGTGAAGAGTGTCAGCGACAGATTTTCGCGCACGGACCGCGGAAAGACATCCTTCACGCACGGCCCGTGAGCCTCTAGGCATTCAGCAAGTTATGCGCGGCCCGTGCGCTAGAACTACCTTAGTGCACGGCCCGTGCACTGTGAGGCGGTTTGTGGCGGATTTTTCTCTCTTTCCTTATTCGACTCCAACAACCATCCAAACTCGGCCCAACTATTTAAGGCTTCTTTGAGCATGAAAATTCAAGAACTTTTACCCTATAGGAAGAGCAAAGACATCGTGGAGAAGACGGAGAAGAGACTACAGAGAGATTGAAGAAGCGCATCATAGACTAAGTTTATTTTATGCTTTATTCGATTAGAACTATCATGTTGACTACTTTTGTTTATTTATTTTCTTTGGATTTTGAATACAACATGAGTAGCTAAATTATTTGAGATCCTAGGGTTGTTGAATGTTGATGGATTTGTGATTTGACGTAATTTATTGTTCCGTTCTATTTCTTATTTATGTATCCTTGTTTATGGTTGTCTTTTGTGAATGAATTGATCAACATTTACAATTATGTAGTTAATTTATTATTCATTCGAGAGAGGTTAATAGATTCACGGATTAGAATTGCATAACACGAGTCTGCTAGATCGAGAGATTGGTAGGTGTCGTGAGGAGAATAAATCTGAGGTACTAATTGGAGTTACATAATAATTCGAGATCCATAGATAAGAATTAGAATCTAATCTACATCTAGAACTTACTCGAGAGAGAGGGCTTAGATAATTTAGTGATTCTCCTACAGGATTTAGAATTAAATTAGTTTAATAAATTCTCTGAAAGTCAGGAAATTCATTTAGCATCAACACCCTAGGATCCGTTTCCTCATCTGTTTATCCAGTTTTATCTGTTTGATTTTATTTATTTATTTTATAGCATTTTAGTTAATTAAAATCAATCTTAATTTTGGTTCTCTAGATAAAGTAAGATAATAGAATTGGGTAATTAGCTGCTTTGCATAGCCAGTCTCTGTGGATACGACCTTGCTCACCATAGTTTTGCTACATTTACCTCGTACACTTGCGAGTAGTATTTTTAGTGAAATAAAATACCGATCAGGCACACTACCTCTATACATGGTCAATGAATCCTAGTTGTGTGTTGATCATAAAGGGAATAGGTACATCACGGGTACTGTGGGCAAATTGAGAGATCGGTGATTGCAGTAAATCTGGATCTGTTTAGAACATAAAGTTGTCTTGTTACTTATAATCAATTGAGAGATCAAGGTAGGGCAACATGTTAGGGATTAGGGGATGAGAGTCGAGAGATCACCTCTAATCTAAATTGAAAAGATAAATTGGGATATAGAGAGAGAGAGAGATCTGATGCCTTTAACCAGATCAATAAATTCACATAAGGAATTAGCGTGCCCATGATTGGTCTAATATTTGTTGAGTTCAAATCTAAGTTCTAATCCGGAATACCTACCTAGTGATATTTTTTTGTTTTCTTTGTTTGCTTTGTTTACTTTATAACATTTTAGATTAAAAGTACGGAGACCACAACCCTTAAAATCATTTGGAACTGGTGACACTGGAGAATAGAATTCGTAGCTCCTCGTGGATCGACCCTTTACTCACAATTGCTGGCTACGCCTGTTGTGGGTATAAAGATAAATATGTTCAAGATTTTTTCAGACCGCGCGTCATGTACACTCCTATGTATTGTGATATTAAGAGTGCTATCTAGATTGCTCACAACTTTATTTTTCACGAACGTACCAAGGATATTGAGATTGATTGTCACCTCATATGCCACCATCTACAGCACGTCACTCTTAGCTTTCCCTTCATCACCTCTTTATCATAGATTGTCGATTGTTCACCAAGTTTCTTCCGCTTCTGCGTTTTCATTTTTTGGTTGGCAAACTTTCGATGCTCATTGCTGCGACATCTTGAGTTTGAGGGAGGATGTTAGAAGATATTATGTTATTATGTTATATGTATTTTATTTATTAGGGTACTTTTGTCTTTTCCCTTTACCCTAGATCTCTATCTTTTTATCTTAGATTGTCTTTACTTAAGGATACTACTTTTTACCTCTCATCTCTTTGTAAGCTTCTTTGTACTTCATAAGATATAGAACTCTTCTTCTTCTTCTTCTTCTTCTTCTTCAATGGCTTGTTCCATGATTTACGTCTCCTTAGTTTAACATAAGTCATAACTTTACATTTGAACTATATATTGAAAGATTTATCCACATTCACTGTAATATGGAATCAGACGTGCTCCTCAGAAGTCGGATTTCAAATTCTATCGATCAGACACTACAATATTTGAGGAAACTTAATTCAGTGTATTTTAATGCATACTTATTTTTATTTTTTTCTGGTACGATCCTAATCGTGGATGTACAGTATTAATATAGTTCAGACAATAATTGTTTAAAATTTATTAGATCATTATTTTTGTTGAACAATAAACTAGTGTTAGGCAGAAAAAGATGAGAATTCTTACCTTAATTAGCTCACTCTTTTAGGCTAAGTGTCTGATTTTGTACTCAATAAATATAGAGGAAACAAGGCAAAATTATGGTGGCCTAAAATCAGTATTTCTTCACTATTCACTAATCAATATCTAAAACTCAACAAGAAACAAATGAATCTATATATGTTGTTTGTCGCTCATCTGAAATAACACAATATTTACAACATTAAATTCACATGGAGGAGGAGTGGAGGTCCTATGATGTTTTTGTTGTCGGAGGTGGTAAGGAACATGACCACTATTTTATTAGCAGAAAAACAACCACAAGTGTACGGTGTAGTTGTAATACAGAGTGAGTAAGAGTATTGTATCCATAGGGATTGTATGATAAATAATATTTTAAGTACTATAACATAAACGCCTTATTAATATCTAGACACACAAATAACAGAAGGGAGAGCAAATAAATAAACACTGAAGAACATACACATACATAACGTAAATAAAATAATGAACGAAAATAATGGATTCTGAGGAGAGTTCATATAATGGCTTTTATGACAGATTTATTGACTACTTAACCTTATTTAATTTCTCAAAGATGGGAAATCACTAAATTGTTATCAGACTATTCATAGAACATATGTCATACCATAGAAATAATAAACATGTACTTCACTGTGGTAGGTTCTTCACACACGTTATTACTCACAACCTCTTTCCTTGGACTTAAATCCCTATGCAACACTAGTTCACTTGGTCGGTCCTTCCTAGCATCACATAAAATGATTAACCTATTTTATCCCATTAATTAATCAGTTACGACTAGAATTTTCCAATTAATTAACTTGCATACATATGCCGCTGCAGTTCAACATATACATGAGAAATCAAAACTAAGAAACCAAATACCCAATGATAACCGGAAAATATATATTAATAAATCAAACCATGAAATTCAATGTACTTACAAACCAAAAAATCCAATAAAACAATTACCTAGACATAATTAAATAAAAGAAACAAAACATAAACAAAGTAAACAACGTGATGTTCAACACGATAAAGAACCCGGAGTCTTCAATCTTGATGTAGCCTCCAAAGCCTCTGTTGTGGAGGCAAGTATCATTTGTATCTCTCTCGTACTATATTGGGCAACTTGGACTATATGGGAACCACCTTCATAATGAGAAGAAGAGGTATTTATATTGTTGGAGGGAACCCTAGGGTTAAAATGAAGCCCAAAGTGAAGAAAAGCCTTGAAAATCCCAAACTGGGTCCGTCCAGGTCGAAGGTCGATTCTATTAGGTGTAAAACAAGCCATCTGGGTCGACCTTGTACGCGCAAGCTTCACTAAAACGGCTCGTTCTCACTTATTTTTTTATCCGACTGAGCTGATTCAACTTGCAGAATGCTCATAACTCGATTCTCCATCTTTCTAAGCTCTTCAATCACTTATTTGGATTATGGAGAATTAATTACATCAATTCTCATGGGCTTTGCTCTTCAAATGCGGTTCAAAGGCCTAATTATTTCCTCCTTTAGAGCTTCTCCAAGAGGCTCTGTAAACACCACATGTAGAGTGAATTTGGCAAATTTCTTTGTCCAGTAGATTGGTTGACGGCTCGGTAGATTTAGGGGGGGTGAACAGTACCCCGGTTGATTAACCGAGGTATTGTTCATCACGGTAACTTTTTCTTTTTTTTCTTTTTTTTTGTTTTTTGTTTTTCATAATACAAATTAATTTATTTGGTGTATTTTTTTTATTTTCTATTAGATTTCTTCAATTGTTTGAAAATTATTTTATAAATTAATTAAGTAAATGCTATTACATTAATTTAAAAATCTAACTAAACACAAAATACATAATTAATAAAAATAGAATTACATAAACATTTAACAATACAAACCACAAATATATTAATAATCGATACAAAGCAACAATATATTACAATAAACAATACAAATACATAATTAATAAAAATACAAACATAATACAATAAGAGTAAAATATTAAAAATACAACATAATATTTTTATCTAATAATCCCCTAAACCACTTCCGGATCCAGATCCTGCACCGGGAATATCTGGAAAATAACTTCCAATGTCGAAAGTATTATCTAGTAGGGAAGAGTGGTTGGATTGTTCCTGCCTTTTCGCCAGGATTCTTGCTTGTTCTTGTTCAAAGTACAGACGTTTAGCAGGATTATAAAATTTGGTTTTCTGCTTCCCATTTTCTTACTTCAGTAGCTTGTCGTTGAGCTTCGATCCTTCACAATTGTATCTCCATATCGCGGTATTTTTTTGCAGCTGAAGACTCAAATAATTGTTGAAGTTTTTGACTATTTTCTCTAATTTCTTCAACAGCAACAGACAAGTTTTCAACAGCAACAGACAAGTTTTTGACTATTATCTTTGGATATGGCATGCATACTTTGGTATGCCATGTTCCAATAATGATATCAATGTATTGGAACGATCTCATCTATTTGTTGATCTTGCTCGAGGTATCGCCCCACCTGTACATTATGTCATATAAGAAAAAGAGTATAATACGGGATATTATTTAGCTGATGAAATATATCCAAAATGGTCCACCCTTGTACAAACAATCCATGAACCTCATTCCCAGAAAAAAAAATATTTTGCAATGAAACAAGAATCATGCAGGAAAGATGTGGAGCGCGCATTCGGAGTTCTTCAAAGTCGATTTGTAATTGTAACAAATCCAGCACGCTATTGGAAGAAAGAAGATTTGCAAGATATAATGACTGCGTGTATTATTATGCACAATATGATAGTTTATGATGAACGAGATCTTGATGCACCAATTAATGATGCGAGAGAAGTGCCAATTCCAGATGTTGAAATGTCGAATGAATGAATAGATAAATTTCAAGCGGTTTTGGACCGATTTAAAAAAATCAAAGACAAAGATGCTCACTTGGCACTTCGTAATGCTTTGATTGATCATTTGTGGGAGGAGTTTTCAAACTCAGAGATGTAATTGTTATGACATGTAATTTATGTGTTTTATTAAATTATCTATTATGAAATGTTGAATTTTATTTTGAATAAGTTGATTATTTTTACATGAACCTTTTAATTTTTGTAAAATAAAATTAAGTTTTAATTATATATTAATTAAAAATAAAAAATAATGAGCATGAATATTAATATATATATATATATTATATATATAATCATATTTAATTAAATAATTCAATAAAAAAATTAAATCAATAGTAAAGAGTATAAAAAGGGAATATTCCATTGTAGGGTGAAATGTAGAGTGATGCTGTTGGAGATGAAAATTGAAAATCTGTAACTTTAACTGTAGTGTAGTGTAGAGTTAACTGTATTCTGGTGAAAACTATTGGAGATGGCCTTAGCTCTCCAAGTACATACTGTTGTGGTACAGGCCTAGCTAGGGGATTCAATACTTGATTCCCTACCCCTTGCGGTCTATCACACTAGCTACTCAAGTAGCTTGATACAAGAATAACAAAATTACAGTAGATTACAACTCGAATCAGTAAGTAGCAGGCTTCAAGGCTTCACACCAGGGGTGAGTTCTTCACTGGAAGCCTCAGAGGAGAAGGCTAGGAGAGCCTTCAAAGTTCTTCACAGGCTTGAGGGCTCTTATCAACAGATCTGGAACAAAGAACACAAGCCAAGTAAGTTCATAGAGAGAGAGAGCCGTAGATCAAAGTGACAAGAAAAGACAGAGAGGTAGCAGAGGTGGGAAAAGTGTGCTCGAGGCACGGTGGCTTAGATTTTCTCACTGGAGACGGCAACAGCAACTCCGGCGACCGGAAAAGACCCAGACCAGGGAGAGGATGGTGAGATGATTCCCCACGAAGCACACTCAAGCTTCCTTTCTCAGAGAACAGCCCAACCGTCTACACTCATAGGCCAACAGGAATCGCAGACAGATTCCGGCCAGAGAAACCGAGACCGGCGGCTAAAACACGGTGAGAGAAAGATAGCTTTTAGGATTAAGGTTGAGAATACAGTGAGTGGCTTGAGAGAGAAGGGGGCTCTCTCGCCCATTATAGAGAGTTCCAGAACGTCGGGTTAGGGTTTGGGGTTAAGGGTAGTGGGCCGGGTAGGATTTAAATCAAATGGGCCTGGGGAAGGGAAAAGGCCAAATGGGCCAATATCAACATTTTCACCTTTGGCCCTGTTGGTCTTTTCCATCACCAAGGAGTTACCTGCCAAAAAAGATCACAAGAGATTATCATCATTGCTATTAGATTTTTACTCTAAATTCATTACAAAGACAGAATTAGAGAGAGAGGAATAAATACTATGCGTATTTAATCCAGTCTCAACACAAGAGACCAACCCAAAAGAACTGTAACAAGTCTCTGGTCAGAAGAACATGACCTTCATTGTACAATGTTACACCTAGCATAAGTACCAAGGAAATCACCAAGTGTTACTCAGCCCTTAGGGCTCAATGGTTACCTTGACTTTAGGTCAGGATAACTCAGCTTATTCTCTCTTTGGCTCAACCCAAGTTCATGTTCAAGGACCTTTTGCAGGCTTCCAACTTTGCAACTGGGAGGCACTTAGTGCCCATGTCTGCAGGATTGAACTCAGAGGGGATCTTGTCCAGTAATACTTCCCCTTTTTCAACAATATCCCTTATAAAGTGGTATCTCACATCAATGTGTTTGGTTCTATCATGAAAAATAGGATTTTTGCATAATTGGATTGCAGACTGACTGTCAGAATAAAGCAAAGGTTTATCATCAATGAAATTAATTTCAGATAGCACACCATTTAACCAAATTACTTCTTTAACAGCTTCAGTGGCTGCAATGTACTCAGACTCAGTGGATGATAATGCAACAATGCTTTGTAACTGAGACTTCCAACTTATGCATGACCCACACAAAGTGAACACATAGCCAATGCACTTAACTCCCTATCATTGACATAGTTTGAGTCAACATAGCCAATGCACTTAACTCCATCAGGGAATTTTGAAAAAGTTAGACCATGTGAAGTAGTGGACTTTAGATATCTTAACAACCATTTCAGGGCTTCCCAATGAGGCAACCCAGGGTTAGCCATGTACCTACTCAAACATGATACAGCATAGGCTATGTGAGGCCTGGTGCTGATCATTAGGTACATCACAGACCCTATGGCATTAGCATAAGGTATTCCAGACATGTCATTCAAATCAGTGTCACTTCTGGGGCACTGATCTTTACTTAATTGAAAATGTGATGCAAGAGGGACAGTTATAGGTTTACACAAATCCATATCAAACTTCTTTAACACTTGTTCAACATAAGGAGATTGATGAAGCAAGAGAGTGTGTTTACTTCTGTCTCTGTCAATGTTCATACCTAGAATTTTTCTTGCATCTCTCAAATCTTTCATGTTGAAATTATCACTTAGGCATGATTGAACATGCTTCAAGGTTTTCAGACAGGGACTTATCAGCAACATATCATCTACATAAAGCAATAAGAACATAGGCACAAAGGATTGCATATAATACAAACAATGATCAAATTGACTTCTTGAGAAGTTTAAACTTTTCATGCATGTGTCAAACTTAATGTTCCATTGTTTGGGAGATTGTTTTAATCCATAAAGAGGTTTTTTCAGTAAGCATACATGATCAGGATGAGATTTATCTTCAAAGTCTTCAGGTTGTTTCATGTAAATGTTATTTTCTAATTCACCATGCAAAAAGGCAGTGGTCACATATATTTGTTTCAATTCCCAGTCAAAATGAGCAGTTAAAGCAAGCATTATTCTAACTGTGGTCAATTTCACCACAGGAGCAAAGATTTCAGTATAGTCAATGCCTTCTTTTTGGGTAAAGCCCTTAGCAACAAGTCTAGCTTTGTACCTTACACTATTAATCTCTTGCTTTATTTTAAATAACCATTTACATTCCACAAGAGAACATGCATCAGGTTTTTCCATAAGAATCCATGTTTTGTTGTCATGCAAGGAATTCATTTCACATTTCATAGCATCAATCCATTTATCAGAATCAGCACAAGTGACAACTTCCTTATAGGTTTTAGGCTCAGAGGAATCAACATTATTGAACACATTGAATGCATACATGGACAAATTACAGCCATCATACCTAGAGGGAGCCTTGATGGTTCTCCTAGGCTTATCTCTGGACAATTGGTAATTTTCTAAGTTCACATGCTCAGAATCATGCTCAGCAGATTGATCAGGTTCAGAATCATGGTTGGATACAGAATCAGAGGGACTAATGTTATCATGTTCAAAAGGATGATCATTTGGAACATTAATCTCAGGAAAAACTGGTGGAGGAGGGTCCACCTTAGACAAAGCGGGAAAGAACAAAGGAGTATCAATTTTCTCCACCTCACAAGGAGCAGCAGAAAGTGAGGATTCATTTAAGCATGGAAAATCAGATTCATTAAATGAGACATCCCTACTAATGCATGTTTTGAAACCCGGTATGTTTTGTCCCATAACCTATACCCTTTGACTCCATCAGGGTATCCTAAAAATATGCATTTTCTAGCCCTTGGCTCAATTTTATTGAGTTTTTGGTGAACATAAGCATAGCAACCAAAGACTCTCAAATTAGACAGGCAAATAGGTTTGTTATAGAACACAGATTCAGGGAGTTTGCCTTTCAATGGGACAGAGGGAGATCTGTTAACCAAATAACAAGAAGTCATTAGAGCTTCTCCCCAAATTTTTTTATCAAGGCCTGAACCAGCCAGAAGGCTTCTGACTCTCTCAAGGAGAGTCCTGTTCATCCTTTCAACAACCACATTTTGCTGGGGGTTATATGGCACAGACTTGTGTCTTTTTATTCCCATTTCAGCACACAGATTGTCCATAGCATGATTGCAGAATTCTAAACCATTATCTGTTCTTAAACACTTAATCTTTTTGTTGGTTTGGTTTTGAATCTCAGCAACCCATGTAGAGAATTTTTGAAATACATCAGATTTGTGTTTCATTAAGAAAACCCAGGTTTTTCTTGAAAATCATCAATAACAAATAAGAAAAACATGTTACCACCATGGGTTGGGACCTTTGCAGGTCCCCACACATCTGAATGAATGTAATCAAGTATGTCAGAGCTTAACTGAGCTTTAGGGTAGGGTCCAGACACAGGGAAAGGCAACTTGTGTTGCTTTCCCATCAAACATGGTTCACAAAATGATATGCTAGAGACTTTATCATGCTTGAATGCACCAGACTTACTCAAGATTTCTAACCCTTTATTGCTCATGTGCCCTAATCTTGCATGCCACAAAGAAGTTTTATCATTTTGTACCAAGTTGGCAGATTGGATAGGCACAGAGTAAGCATGCACAGCATATAAGTCTCCCTTTCTGGGGGCATCAAAGCAGACCATGGAGTTCATTTTAAATTGAAAGCTTTTATGATTCACAGAGCCAAATAGCATTTAATCAGCTAGTTTAGAGACAGATAGTAGGTTGAATTTTAATTTGGGAACATATCTGACATCATGGAGTGTAATCATGCTTTCATTTTGATGAGCCCGGTGCTAGCATTGATAATTCAAATTCCGAGTTGCAGCTTAGAGGTCCAGTGATGAGACTTAGAGCCAAGAAGTTGCAATGATACCTTCAGTGTTATGTCGGGAAGAAGCTGGAGGATGTTGGAGCTTATTTCAAGTAGTCCAAGTTAGTGACTATTTTAAGCGTCGAGGAGCTCGATTGAAGCCATGGCAAAGTCGTTCTTTGCTGATTTAATTAGTTAATTTATTTATTTCCAGTCTATTATTTCAGTTGTGGATTTATTTATTTAGCAGGCCCAATTATCACAATCTGTTTAAGTGATATTGGACCAAGTAGTAGTTTTAATTAGCCCAGTTCGAATTCTAGGCCCAAAGACACTTTAATTTTCATTCCTTAGGTTTATTATTTAGGGATTTTCGTTCCTATTGAGGAGGAGACACATTTTGAATGAAAAAAACAGCGCAAAGCTTTTCAACTTGTCTCAAAAATCAATAGTTCTTTGGTAGAGTTTGTTTCTGGCGAATTCAAGCTTGAAATCTATTGTCTCGTTCGTGATATCTCATAGTATCCGGGTTAGACAGCCATTGAAGGTTGCTCCATAGGCGCGTTCCGAGTTCTCGTCGATTCGGGGTTCATTTCGGGTAAGTTTCACCTATCCTTTTCGTTTTTCTTCATCATCGATCCTTCCACCATCACCATAACTACCATCCACGTCCATAACACTCCCATATCATCATCATCACCCTCAAAATCGTTCCACTTCAGATCGAAACTCGGATTCATCCATTTAGGTCTAAACACCCTAAAATCGGGTCAGAAACTTCCAACCATTCGATCTCTTAAATCACTTGGCCAAATTAGCTGAATTTTGGATATGTGTTGCATCTCTACAGATTGTGCCTTGTGTTAAAATTTGAGCTCAATCCGAGGTCGTTTGCATATGTTCGTGTCTTTAATTTAAGGTTTTACGGGTTATTTGGGTTGTTTTGCTATTTAATTTCTTGTTCGAATTTAATTGAGTGTTTAGGACAGTTTATTTATTCATATTTAAGTGTTATTACAGTAGATATCTTGGATCGAATCCTTCTGTTAAGTTGACGTTGTTTCAATCTTTGCTTCCGCTTTATTGTTGGTCGTATCATAATTTTGGTACCAGAGCCACGTCGACTTCGGTTGGTCGTGGTTCAATCCAAATTCATGTGTGTGACATAGTAGGGGCAAAAAGGATCGATCATTTATAAGGAAAAAAAATTGTACAAAAAAAAAGAAAAAAAATCGATATAAAATAAAAAAAAAAAAAAAAAGAAGAAGTTGATCGAGCCCTATTGTGTTCACCGTGTTTCTTGAGTATCTTGATTCATTCTTGAAGTTCTTGGTAGTTCTTGATTAGTCGTGTTGAGTTTGGGTAGTATTTGTCTTGTTTTCTTTGAGTCGTGTCGCGATTTGCCGTTCTTCGTCGTATAGCGATTGGGGACGTCACTTTGCAGTTTCTTGTGTTGTTGGGGAGTCATAATTTTCGGTCCTATTGCTGGAGAAGAGGGGGAGGGTCGAAAATTTTGTGTCTAGTGTTATAGGAGTTGATTTATTTGTTTTCTAGTAGGATTGGGATTTGATGCCTAGTTGGTTTTGATTTTTATTTCTTTGTTGAGCTCGTATTCACACTTGGTACAATCTAGCTCCATAATTCAGCACACATCCACCCATATTCCAACATTATTCTTGCCTTTGCCTCCCACACTTATCCACTGAAAATTCATCCACCGATCACTCCGCAGTCAAAAATCGGTTTTCTGCCAAATTTGCTCCAGAACTTCGATTTTTGCCCATAATACCATTCCGGAAGCGTCTCGACGTGCTGAACAAAACTCACCGATTTACCGTGACATATAGGTACAGTTGGCCAAATTCTATCGTCTTCAGAGTGAAATCGCCTGTTGAACATTTTCCGGTTTTGCCGTTTCTTCGAATTTTCCTACCTTTTCACCCCTACAGCCGACCTTTACCCTGTATAGCCTCCTTCGTGGTGTTTTTTGTACCTCATGGTACTTTGGGAGTCAAGTTCGAGCTCTTGACTAGAGCTGGAGGAGTCAGTAGCAATTCTACTACTGGAATTCGAGTTCTACTATGAGTCGCTGAAGTTCGAGCTTTATTGAGAGTTTATACACTTTGAGTGCTATACACGAGAGCTAAAAAAAAGTGAGGTCCTGTTCTTTTGTTTTCTTTTGTTTTTCTTTGTTTTATTTATTTTGCAGGTACCAATGGAGTCCAGAGATGGTTATAACAAGACGAATGATAAGGCACCCGCATCGCCTAGTACTCCTACAGATGCGGTTTTATCAATGCCACAGCCGTGGGATGCCCAGTACCACCATCAGTAACTGGAGCATAAGCTGGATAGTTCATTGGCCAAAGTGATGGCACAGCTCGAGCTTATTGCTGCTCGAATTCCTGCACCACCACCAGTTCAAGCCCAATCTCTCCAGCTAGAAGGAGCAGCTCGTCAGCCTGAAGTTGTTGTAGTCGAGCCAGCCAGAGCAAATGCTAGAGCACCACAAGCTCAGCATCACCAGCCTCAGGTGCAGTTTAACGATCTATATGATCGAGATGCTGCAGAAGCTTTTGGTGATTTCGCAGAGGGATTTGAGGATGAGTATGATCCATTCCAGAGACGTGACCGACCACGTCAGCCTTACCACCGACATGCAGCCCGACGTGCAGATCCTGAAAGCCTGTTGAATAACATTAAGATAAGCATCCCTGAGTTTGAGGGATTACATGATCCAGACCTTTATCTTGACTGGGAGAGAAAGGTTGACAAGATTTTTGACTGCTATGATTTTCCTGAGCAGAAGAAGGTCCAGTTAGCATCATTAGAGTTCAGAGGATATGCAGCCACCTGGTGGGAGTTCTAGCAGAACCGACGATGCCGAGAGCGCCACCCACCTATTGATTCGTGGCATGAGATGAAGGACGTCATGAGAGGACGTTTCATTCCGGTACATTATGAGCGTGACCTCGAGAAAAAACTGAACCGAATCAGACAGGGTACACGTTCCATAGAGGAGTACCACAAGAAACTCGAGACAGCCCTTAATCGAGTTGGGAAAGAAGAGACATTGGTTGCCACAATCAACTGATACATTGAGGGAATGAATCCAGACATCACCTGTGAAGTCGAGTTGAGGGACTTCACCAGTATTGAGGCCATGGTCCATTATGCCTCAATAGTAGAGCGGCAGCTCAGAGATGGCCGCAGGAGACCATCACAGTCGACGCCGACATGGACACAGTGGGGTCGAGGCGAGTCTTCTACGCCTAGAACAGCCCATTCACATCATCAAGACCAGCAGTCCCAGCCCGTTCACCGTTTTGAGCAGTCTGCACCGCAGCCGAGCCGCAGACCTGAGTACAATTCACCTGCACCGAACAGAGGCAATCCAAATTGAACAGTGTAGCCCAGTCAGTCTTCGAATAGTACTCCAGGGAGAGCACGCGATGTTCAATGTCATAAGTGCAGAGGATGGGGACACTTCCAAGCCCAGTGTCCGAACCGTCGAGTTCTTTTCCTTACTGAGCAGAATGAGCTGGAGTCAGCAAGTGAGGAAGAGCTCGATGAAGCAGAAGTGGAAAGAGGCACCGAACAGCCCCTTGACCGTCCACATGTGGACGAGGTTGAAGATGAGAAACCGAAGCAAGCCCACGTCAGTCTTGTTTCGATCCGAGCATTGAGCCTGATTCGAGAGGAGGATCAGAATGATCAGCGTGAAAACATCTTCTATGCGCGTTGTGAAATCCAAGATAAGACGTGCTCACTCATCATTGACAGTGGAAGCGTCGTGAACGCGATCAGCCAGTACGCAGTGGGGAAGTTGAATCTGACTCCACAAAAATACCCCAAGCCGTACCGTTTGCAGTGGCTGACTGACCGAGGAGAAATCCGCGTTGGATATCAGATAAGTGTTACTTTCTCCATTGGTCGATTTACTGATACTGTTCTTTGTGACGTCATCCCTATGGAGGCATCACATATATTGCATGGTCGTCCGTGGCAGTTTGACAGGAAGGCGATCCACGACGGATACGCCAACATTTATACGGTGACCCGGGACAGACGGACCACCAGATTATGGCCATTGACGCCTAAGGACGTTAATGAAGATCAAATGAGGATGCAACAGAGATTTAAGGAAGAGAAGACGAAACGGGCCGAGAGCAAGCAGCCTATTCAACCCGGACAGCTCGCGGCCGCGACTCAGAACGCCAAGGGAACCACGCCCACCCCCAAGGATCCTACTAAGGCCACCCTTTATGCAGCCCCTTCTCCCTCCAGTGCAGCTAGTTCGGAGCCCGTGCACCAGAACTTGTTTATCAGTGCAAAAGGTGTACAAAAAGCCGTTAAAGCTGGTATGCCTATCATTCTCCTTACTTTTAAGGCTAATGATACTTCTGATATTGTTGTTCCTCCTGTTTTGCAGCCTCTAATGGACGAATTTAAAGATGTATTCCCAGAGGAGATACCGAGTGGTCTGCCACCAATTCGTGGAATTGAGCACCAGATCGACTTTCAGCCGGGAGCAGTCCTCCCAAACTGACCAGCTTACCGTACCAGCCCTGAGGAGACAAAAGAGATAGATCGTCAAGTCAAGGAGTTGCTGGAGAAGAAGCAGATAAGAGAGAGCTTGTCGCCGTGTGCAGTGCCCGTCATACTCGTCCCCAAGAAGAATAACGAGTGACGCATGTGCATGGATTGCCGAGCCATTAATAAGATAATGGTAAAGTATCGTTTCCCTATTCTCCGTTTGGATGATATGTTAGATGAGTTGTCTGGAGCGTCTATCTTTTCAAAAATTGATTTACGTTCTGGATATTTTCAAGTGAGAATGAGTGAGGGGGATGAATGGAAGACTGCGTTCAAGACGAAGCATGGATTGTAAGAATGGCTTGTCATGCCATTTGGGCTTACCAACGCCCCTAGTACATTCATGCATCTCATGAACCATGTCTTGAGAGATGTGATAGGGAAGTATGTAGTCATTTACTTTGATGACATCCTTATCTATAGTACTTGTGTTTCTGAGCATATTAGACATCTTAGGCATGTTTTTGAGTTGTTGCGTGCTGCTAAGTTGTATGCTAATTTGTCTAAGTGTACTTTTTGCATGGATGAGATTGTCTTTCTGGGATTTGTTGTGAGTAGTCGAGGTGTTGAGGTTGACAGATCTAAGGTTAAGGCCATTGAGGAGTGGCCCACACCTAAGACCTGTGCTGATGTTCGGTCTTTTCATGGTTTAGCTGGATTTTATCGCCGTTTTGTACAGGATTTTTCCACTATAGCCGCTCCGTTGACCGAACTCAGTAAGAAAGATAGAAAGTTTGAGTGGGACAAGGCCCAAGAGCATGCTTTTAATTTGCTGAAGTCAAAATTGTGTAATGCTCCTGTGTTGGTTTTGCCTGATTTTAATAAGATGTTTGAGATTGAGTGTGATGCCTCTGGTATAGGCATTGGTGCTGTTTTGATGCAGGATAGGAAGCCGGTCGCCTACTTCAGCGAGAAGTTGAATGGCGCAGCTCTGAGGTATTCTACCTACGACAAGGAGCTGTATGCACTGAAGAGGTCTTTGGAGACTTGGCAGCACTACCTGCGCCCGAAAGAGTTCGTGATTCACACTGATCACGAGTCACTCAAGCACCTGAACGGACAGCAGAGCCTGAACTTGCGCCATGCTCGATGGGTGGAGTTCATAGAATCGTTCCCTTATGTGATCAAGTACAAGAAGGGGGAGGAGAATGTGGTTGCTGATGCACTCTCCCGCAGGTATGCTTTGATTTCTGTTATGCATGCACAGTGTCTGGGTCTTGAGCATGTTAAGAGTTTTTATGCTTCTGATCCATTCTTTGGACCTATTTTTGCATCTTGTGTTGGAAGATCTCGTGCTGTGGATTCATATTACATTGTTAATGGATTTCTGTTTAAGGATGCAAAATTGTGTGTGCCTGATTGTTCTATGCGAGAGTTGTTTATTTTGGAGTCACATGCAGGGAGTCTTATGGGTTATTTCGAAGTCAATAAGACGTTAGATCTTTTGCATGAGCATTTTTATTGGCCTCGCATGAAAAGGGATGTTGAAAGAGTCTGTGCTAGATGTATTACATGTAGGAAGGCTAAATCCACTTCGAGTGCATTTAGTCTTTATACGCCTTTGCCGGTGCCATCTGCTCCTTGGGTAGATATCTCTATGGATTTCATTTTGGGTTTGCCTCGATCGAAGTCTGGCAAAGATTCTGTGTTTGTGGTAGTTGATAGGTTTTCCAAAATGTCTCATTTTATTGCCTGCAGAAAAACTAATGATGCTGTTAATATTGCCAATTTGTTCTTTCGAGAAATAGTTCGTCTGCATGGCATCCCTAGAACTATTGTTTCTGATAGGGACTCGAAATTTTTGGGGCATTTTTGGAGAGTTTTGTGGGGGAAGTTGAGTACTAAACTATTATTTTCTACTGCATGTCATCCACAGACAGATGGTCAGACTGAGGTAGTAAATAGGACGTTAAGTACCCTTCTACGTGCATTAGTGAAAAATAATCTGAAATCGTGGGAAGAATGTTTACCATTTGCTGAGTTTGCATATAATAGGGTCGGGCATTCTTCTACACATATGTCGCCTTTTGAGGTAGTTTATGGTTTCAATCCGTTGACTCCAACGAATCTTATTCCTTTGCCTATTGATCATCTTTCAAGTTTGCAAGGTATTCGTAGGGCTGAACAGGTTCGAGAGATGCATGAAAAGGTCAAGATGAGGATCGAGCTTCAAGGAGTTCGAAATGCAGCTAAGGCGAACACACACCGTAAGCAAGTGTTATTCAAATCCGGTGATAAGGTTTGGGTTCACTTCAGCCCGGGACGTTTTTCTAACTTGAGAAAGTCGAAGCTGATGCCTCGTGGAGATGGACCGTTTACTGTAGTTGCTCGAGTCAATGACAATGCTTACCGACTTGATCTGCCTGGTGAGTATAAATGTTCTCCAACGTTTAATGTTTCTGATCTCTCTCCTTTTCCTGTAGATAATTTTGATGAGGAGGACCCGAATTCGAGGTCGAATTCTTTTAAGGAAGGGGGGAATGATGAGCTTCGTGCTAGAATTGATGATTCAAATTCCGAGTTGCAGCTTAGAAGTCTAGTGACGAGACTTAGAGCCAAGAATTTGCAAGGATACCTTCAGTGTTATGTCGGGAAGAAGCTAGAGGATGTTGGAGCTGATTTCAAGCAGTCCAAGTTGGTGACTATTTTAAGCATCGAGGAGCTCGATTGAAGCCATGGCAAAGTCGTTCTTTGCTGATTTAATTAGTTAATTTATTTATTTTCAGTCTATTATTTCAGCTGTGGATTTATTTATTTAGCAGGCCCAATTATCACAATCTGTTTAAGTGATATTGGACCCAGTAGTAGTTTTAATTAGCCCAGTTCGAATTCTAGGCCCAAAGACACTTTAATTTTCGTTCCTTAGGTTTATTATTTAGGGATTTTTGTTCCCATTGAGGAGGAGACACGTTTTGAATGAAAAAAACAGCGCAAAGCTTTTCAACTTGTCTCAAAAATCAATAGTTCTTTGGTAGAGTTTGTTTCTGGTGAATTCAAGCTTGAAATCTATTGTCTCGTTCATGATATCTCGTAGTATCCGGGTTAGACAGCCATTGAAGGTTGCTCCATAGGCGCGTTCCGAGTTCTCGTCGATTCGGGGCTCGTTCCGGGTAAGTTTCACCTATCCTTTTCGTTTTTCTTCATCATCGATCCTTCCACCATCACCACAGCTACCATCCATGTCCATAACACTCCCATATCATCATCATCACCCTCAAAATCGTTCCACTTCAGATCGAAACTCGGATTCATCGATTTAGGTCTAAAAACCCTAAAATCGGGTCAGAAACTTCCAACCATTCGATCTCTTAAACCACTTGGTAAAATTAGCTGAATTTTGGATATATTTTGCATCTCTACAGATTGTGCCTTGTATTAAAATTTGAGCTCAATCCGAGGTCATTTGCATAGGTTTCTGTTCGTGTCTTTAATTTAGGGTTTTACGGGTTATTTGGGTTGTTTTGCTATTTAATTTCTTGTTCAAATTTAATTGAGTGTTTAGGACAGTTTATTTATTCATATTTAAGTGTCATTACAGTAGATATCTTAGATTGAATCTTTCTGTTAAGTTGACGTTGTTTCGATCTTTGCTTTCGCTTTATTGTTGGTCGTATCACATTTTCAAATCTGAGACACACATTTCCTTTTCCAACTATATCACAGTGCTGTCCATCAGCTAATGCAACAGATCTAGAGTTCAAGAGTTGCAAGTTGTGAAACATGTGCTTGTGTGGAGTGACATGAAAGGTACAGCCAGAATCAATTAGCCACTCAGACTCATGCATAGATTTTGACACAGCATTATTTGAGAAATTAATGAATTGAAAATCACAATCAGAATGCACCATATAGAGTTCACCATTCTCATGATAGTCATAATCTTCATCTTTATACACATGACTTTCAGGGTGATCAAAGTGCATTACATTATTAGCATGATTGTTCCCAAACCCCCTGCCCCTTTTAGGTTGTTTGCATCTGTTTGAGAAATGTCCTGGTTTCCCACAGTTCCAGCAATTCTTTTTGGGCTTGAAATCAGGGTTTTGGTGTTGGGGAGGGAAACTTTGGTTTCTGGGAGGATAAGGAGAGGGGCTATGACCAGTATTTTGAGTTTGGTTCTGATTTCTGAGATGTTGGGAGTAGATTTCAACAAGATTGTGGGTTCTAGTGTTGCTGGGGAGGTTGTGTGCATGATTAAATTCCCTCATATGTCTCTCAGCAGCAAGGACACTTGGAATTTCAGGGTTTGGTCTAAAAGGCTTGATGTTTCTGTTAACATAAAGTATTTCCTTTTGTAGAGGCTTGGACTGCAGTTTTTTCATTTCATTTTCTTTAGCCTTTAGCCCAGAAATAATCATATCACAAGTAACTTTAGATCCCCTATATTTCAATGCAGATTTAACTTCAGAGAAAACTTCAGGAATAGCACCAAGTAGAATCTGGGGAGCATATTTTTCTAGAGTCTCATCCCCAGCAAGTTTTAAGTCTTTCAACAGTTTATTAAAATCATGCATGTTTGAATCTATATCCTTTGAAGGATCCATTTGAAAAGTCATAATCTGATTTTGCAAAGAATATACGGACTCTTCAGAATTAGCAACAAACAAGGCAGTCAAGGCATCCCACAGATCTTTAGCACATTTATGGTGAGAAACTTGCCTGACAACAGCACTGCTTAGATTTAATAAGGTTGTAGCTCTAGCACCAGCATTCATTTTAACAAGAGTTTTATCTGCTTCATTTTCATCAATTCTTTCAAAAATAGCATCTTGCAGATTTTCTTTTGTTAGAATACATTCAACCCTTGTTTGCCAATCACCAAAATCATCCTTTCCATTGAAAGGAACAACACTTAAACTATTCATATTTTCACAGATTCACACAGAATCACACAAACAGCCAACAATACAGATTTTGCTGCAAGAACAATACAAAATCACCCAGAACAGGAGAAGTCGAGAAGAAACCTCCACAGGCCCAAAGATGGGTGCACTAGGGGAATCTAGAGCTGAGGCTAGCCCAGTTCTCAGCATAGATTGATCTGTGGAGCAGGGGTTCACTCAGGTCAATCCCAAAACCCAACTAGGCCAAGAAACCAGACTTAGATTACTAAGTCTATCCACAGGAACTCTTAATCCAGAGTTTTCAGCACAGATTCCAACAAAAAACAGGAATTACAACAAGCAGAAATACACCAACAAATTTACAGAGAATTTAGTGCAAATCAAGGCAGAACAACACAAGTACAACCCAGAACCCCCTTTTCTACTGAAAGTCCCTTACCCAAAATAGCTATCGGGGCAACCCGCTTTGAGGAGACCCACAGGGAAATCCAGACAGTCCCGACCGTAAGCTAGTTTTGAGGAATGGCTTGGAATGCCAAGGGAAAGTCAGAGTCAAGAGCGGAAGCAAGAAAAGGCACAGGATCGAAAGTACCACACAATAAAGTTTTAGGGATTAGGGTTTATACCAGAGCCGGTTTTTCCAAGCAGGGAAGAACCGATTATACCTTTTTAAGGAGCCTGACGGGGGCGAGAGAGGCGCGGCCCTTACCGGCGGTGGGGTGTGACAGATGAAGGCAGGAGAGTGCCCCCGGCTAGACCAACCTGGCTCTGATACCACTGTTGTGGTACAGGCCTAGCTGGGGGATTCACTATTTGCTTCCCTACCCCTTGCGGTCTATCACACTAGCTACTCAAGTAGCTTGATACAAGAACAACAAAATTACAGTAGATTACAACTCGAATCAGTAAGTAGCAGGCTTCAAGGCTTCACACCAGGGGTGAGTTCTTCACTAGAAGCCTCAGAGGAGAAGGCTAGGAGAGCCTTCAAAGTTCTTCACATGCTTGAGGGCTCTTATCAACAGATCTGGAACAAAGAACACAAGCCAAATAAGTTCAGAGAGAGAGAGAGCCGTAGATCAAAGTGACAAGAAAAGACAAAGAGGTAGCAGAGGTGGGAAAAGTGTGCTCGAGGCACGGTGGCTCAGATTTTCCCACTGGAGACGGCAACAGCAACTCCGGCGACCGGAAAAGACCCAGACCAGGGAGAGGATGGTGAGATGATTCCCCACGAAGCGCACTCAAGCTTCCTTTCTCAGAGAACAGCCCAGCCGTCTACACTCATAGGCCAACAAGAATCGCAGACAGATTCCGGCCAGAGAAACCGAGACCGACAGCTAAAACACGGTGAGAGAGAGATAGCTTTTAGGATTAGGGTTGAGAATATAGTGAGTGGCTTGAGAGAGAAGGGGGCTCTCTCGCCCATTATAGAGAGTTCCAGAACATAGGGAATGAGAGAAAACAATAATGAGAGATAAAGAGGGGAGTTGGAACGTCGGGTTAGGGTTTGGGGTTAAGGGTAGTGGGCCGGGTAGGATTTAAATCAAATGGGCCTGGGGAAGGGAAAAGGCTAAATGGGCCAACATCAACACATACTTGATCATTTTGCATCAAATAATCATCAAATTCGCCACTATTACTGCAAAACTTACAAATACATCAAAAATATCAAATGATAACATAATGAGCATAAAAGCTATGAAAATCACACAACTTATCAACTTAAACATCATCAATTTATATCCAAAAGTTGTGTAAAATACACAGCTATCAGAACCCATTTTCCATTGACAACAAAATCATTTAATACGTTGTCTTAAAAAAAATATAAGATTTTAAGACAAATCCACGTGATTCTTCATGTGCTTTTGTTTCTCAATCAAGATTTTGAAGGCTATGTACGGCTTTCATTGGTTCATCTATATATACATTTCTACACATCATTTCTAAACTATGCAGTCTCAAAACATTCACATATATTAAAACATGCATCTCTATCATCACCAGCTTCACTAAATCTACTTCATTCTAGCTATGGCAATCCACAGAATGCTTAGACGATCTCTTTCATCAGAAAAAAGATCAGATGGATCTCATTCTCATCAGAGAATCATGAGGTTTCAAAGGGGCATTTGGCTGTCTATGTTGGGGGGATTCCAGTATCATAGTTGAACAACCCGTCATTTCCAGAACTGCTAACTAATTCAAGTTGAAGAAGACTTCGGGTTCCATCGTCGTCCGCCATTCCTTGCAGTGAGGACTTATTCGTTCATCTCACGTCTCATTTGAGCTAAACATGATGTCAATGTGTATACTAGCACTAGGACTTTTTTAGATCAGAAAATTTTCTTGTTATTTTTTTCATTTTCTGACACATTAATTGTAGATACTGTTAGTGCCAAAACTATATAATTCCTTTTTAAAAGTTGTTTATTTAATTCCTTATAAACTATGTGCGAATTACATAAAAACAAGTGCAATATAACTAGGGAAAAAAGGAACAATAATAGAAAACATTTATCTAACGAAAGAAAAGTTTGCATTTCGGTATTATTCATTATTTTATTTATTTTATTTCACTTTTACTATTGTTATATAGGGTTGTATTTTTATTAAATTTTCTAATTCAATTAGGAAATGACGGATGATACATCTAAATCAAAGAAAGTCAAGACAATGACAAAGCAAGTCAATCTTCGAGAATTTTTGTTTAAGAAAGCGAAATTTCACGGGACGTCTTGTTCTTCACCAATTCCAAAAGATAACGATGTCTCTTCCAATAACAGTGAGTCTTTTTTATCCCATCATTTAATTCTTCTCATACTCAAGAAAATAAAATAGGATTGAATGGCTCAAGTGTTAGTAGTGTACCACTAGAGAAGGAAGAATCCTTATATGACATCGAACTTCTTCCCCATGATCCGGGAAAAAGAATAAATATAATGGATTATCCTCCAAATCAATGAAGAATTTTAAATATAATCCTTATATGACATCGAATGAATATAAAGAATAAATATAATCCTTATATGACGTCGAACTTTCTTAATTTTGTATTTTTATTGTTGAATTTTAAACAATGAAAAATATTTATTTATGCATATTTTATAGTTATATATCGTACCCCAAATTTTTAAATCATGGATCCGCCACTGCATGTATGTGTAAGATCCTGAATAATCTTGATGAAGGAGTAGTGAACGAATCTTCAAGTTTGGGCAAAGTCCCCTCAAAGTAGGTTGGTTAACCGAACTAGGTTATCAATCTCGTGCGTACATTTACTGCTTTTATTTACTTGTTCTTGATTCTATTACTGTCATTCTCAAGAACACTTGCATGCAGTATCGTTAAACACATAATAGCATGGATTATAGTTTTTCAGATACTTTGCTTTGTCAGGTGAAATTCTTTGTATATTCTGTTCCATCTTCTAACACGAAAAACTTATATGGTTAAAGATTTTGTTATAAACTCTTCGCTCCAGAAATCATCAGTACTTTCATTATTAAAACAGAAAACTATTAATTGCCTCTGGATAACATGGTCGTGGTCTTTGAATAAGCTAGTGATTATATCTTCAACTAATCCCATTATAAATTAAGTCATACAGATGCTATTATACATGTTTTCATCGACAAGTATAAATTAAGAGTCACAAAAGTTCAACTTAACAGTGTGAGATTTCAATTCATTCAAGAACTACAAGCTTCACTTAACTCATCGCGAGTATGATCTTCAATTCGTCTCAAACAAAATGGGCCAACTAAGATCGGTTGAGGATGATGAAATTGCTAAACAATCAAGTTAATTCAATAAGGCCAACTTGCAATACCAAAAATAGACTGCTCAATTGTTTTTAAATGAGTTTTCACGGCTTTCACTTGTTGGTTAGGTTAGGTGTGACACATCAAATTGTCTTCAACAACACAAGCATTTCATTTTGTTTGTCAGAAATTTTTACCGTCATTGGAGGACAAATCCATGTGATTTCCTGTGCTCAAGTTTCCAAAGTTTTGCAAAGCAACCACATATTTTCTGATCAATCTTCACCACTCAATCTTCATTTTTTTTTGAAGAACGTGACATTGATGATAACATCTGCTTCATTCTTCAAACACTATATATACATAGATAACCACAATATATATTTATCTACAAGTCGCCACAAATCCTAATAATACTCAGCTAGCTCTCTGATTTCTTCCTATTTGGTTCAGGAAACTTGTGAGTATATATATATTAGAAACATGGCCATCCACAGAATGCTTCGACGATCTTTATCAACAGAAAAGAGATCGAGTGAAGTTCCAAAGGGGCATTTTGCTGTTTATGTGGGGGAGAAGGAAAGGAAGCGGTTTGTTATTCCAGTATCATACTTGAACCACCCTTCGTTTCAAGAACTGCTGTTTCAAGCTGAAGAGGAATTCGGCTTCCATCACCCAACCGGCGGCCTCATCATTCCCTGCACCAAGGACTCATTTCTTCATCTCATATCTCGATTGAGCAGAACATAATATGCATTCATTGCAATATAATGCACTTTTGTTTTCTTACTAGCTAGCTAGCTACTTCTAAGTCATAACTTTTTCTTCCCTAATTGTATATATATATATATATAGATATTCTAATGGAAGATTCTTTGTCAGTTGTAAATATGAATGATCAGTAACATTTTTTTTTCTTAAACTCTGCACCAGATATTCAACACATGAATGCATTTTCTAGTTAATGTTTTGATCATGGACTATTTAATGTTGCATCCAACGTTCTATGAAATAGTTAATTCCCAGGTTTTAATCTCAACTAAAATTTGCTATTATATTCAATGAATGATCGATCTCTACATTGAGATTTGATTAATTTTAGAAATGGATTTTTATTCTAAGTTACTTCAAAAAAAATTAATTAGTTAATGTTATAAACTTCTGTTATGATCCTTCATTTTTTAAGAGAAAAAATATACGTTCTCCATCTTACATAATTTGTTCACTTTTTTTTTTTATTAATCAATATTAATTTATTCACTTGTGCTCTCACTTTAAATTAAAATTTATACAGGAAAAACGAGTCATCCAACTAAATTTCATGTCTGACTTTTATTTAATAAAATTTGAAACTTACAATAGTTTATAATGTCTAATATTAACTTTCAGAATATCGAAACTATGTAATTGAGATACATCAAAATTTTCTTTTAGATGGTCTATCGAATCAAAATTTATTTGAATTGTGATTTCGTTCATGCGTGACATTCATATAATTAAATGTGAAATGTAAAGTGAATACGAGTCGTACAAACTTTTTTTTTTCAAAATAAAATATTAAACTAAATTTTTGGTAGGGATGAGATATTCAGGGTTTTCATTTTTCAAGATCAAATTATGAATTAAATCGCCAATCCTTAAATTTGGCTCGTTCCTATTGGTCAACAGGTTACCTAAAGGTGGAGCTCTCTGTAGTGGATCATTATCTGGTTAGTTCCCCTTTACCCTCTCACTCCGGTACCGTACATTCGTACAGGATCTAATTGAAATTAGAAAACCCTAATTTAAGCTCGATCAATTTTGGGTTTTTTTTTTTTTTTTTTCAGTTCAATTGCAGAATGCCTCAGAAGAATGGAGTTGACCAGTCGGATGCCAGCGGCTCGATGCCAAAATCACAGCGCACAAAAATTATTAAATCCTCAGATGACAGTGAAAAAAAGGTAATTGCATTGATTATAAGTGACAAAGCTCAACAATTGAAGTCGGATTCCTTAATTTCTAGGGGCATTCACGTTCTTGCGAATTTCTATTTCCAAAATTTGTAATTACTAATTATTTTGATTTGTTTTATTGCTGATTGCATAGAGTTTGGCTAAAAAGATTAAAGATACAGAAATTTGTGTTCCCATTGTGTATGGTAACATTGCATTTTGGCTTGGTAAGAAGGCGAGCGAGTAAGTTTTTTTTTTTTTATATCTGTTTTTTTTTAAACATTTTTTAAGTGTAATTTTATTTAGTGTTTGATGAAATCCTGGTTTGATTCTGCATCGTTTCATGTCCTATGGATTAGGTACCAGTCACATAAATGGACAATTTATGTCCGTGGATCAACAAATGAGGACCTGGGAGTGGTGGTAAAGCGTGTTGTATTCCAGTTGCATTCGAGTTTTAATAATCCCACAAGGATCGTTGATAGCCCACCTTTTGAGTTGTCAGAATCGGGATGGGGTGAATTTGAAATCGCTATTACCCTTCATTTTCATAGTGATGTTTCCGATAAGCCATTGCACTTGTGAGTTGCTCTCCTTGCCATGTACATGTAAATATCAAAAGAACAGTCCTAGATTACATGAATACATGTCCATACGTATATAAAGAGTCATCAATTGTGAGTAGCCACCTTCATATTATTGAATTTACATTTGGGATTTTATTTTTTGTCCTTGAAATGTTTATAGGTATCATCATTTGAAGTTATATCCTGAGGATGAGTCTGGTCCGCTGTCCGCAAAGAAGCCTGTTGTTGTAGAGTCTTATGATGAAATTGTTATTTCGGAGCCTTTTGAGTCTTTCTTTGCGAGGGTGCAACATCATCCGGCAGTTCTTGTGCCTAGACTGCCTGCGGACTTTACTTTGCCTCCTGGTAAGGTTTGCTTATAGCATTGGCTAGTAATAGTTTTGCTATGCTTTTTGTTTTCTACAATTTTTGCTGCACCCAACTGTGCTTCAAGATGCTATTTCTATATGTGCTCTTACAGTGCCTATGGAGGATATTGAGAACAGGAACAGAGGTGACACCAAAGATCATCATCCCTTGAACCAGTGGTTTACCAAATTTTCAGAGGCAGATGAGCTGTTAAGACTTGCTGCAGCTCGCGAGCAGGTCAATATGAATATACTTTTAGGCATCTACAAGGATTTGTTAACTAATCTGATCATATGAGTGCCCTAGAATACTGTTTGACATCGCTGTGATGGGTCTTGACTTTGAATGGATGGAGTTATCTGTTTGTAGAATTGAACATGAAATGGAGATCTAAAGCATGGAAATCTTCAGATAGTATAATCGGCATAGTGATAATAAGATTAAATGCGTGAGGAAGCGTGTTATATTTGTTTGTTGACATTTGCAGTTGGTGAGTCATGAAAATCATCAACATTTAAAATTGTCAGTGCTTCCTATTTTAAACTCTATGACGATGAAGACGTAGAAGGGAAATGATGGAGGTAGAAACTAGAAATGAGAAGTGAAATGCTTTCACATGCTGCCTAGTGTTTGATAAAAACTGCTTCAGTACAATTGAGGAATATGCTTGAACAACATTCAGAAAGTCAGAAACATTTATAACTCCTTACTAGAAGATTTATATTGTTTTTCATTGTTGGGCCAAATGGAATTCCAGTTTAGGAAGCCCATTTGGTAATTGCTTTTGAACAGTCCCTTAGATGAAAGCAAGGCAAATTTTAAATTTAGTTAGGTCATTGCAAGATTTATTCCTACACTATTATGTTACCTTAAGATAGACAATATTACGAACACAATAGTTATCCATCACCTTCATGGTTGCTAAGATTTGATGTTTAGGAGTTAGGACACAGATTTGATTCGAATATCACATTTATGAGATATTTGAATAAATCAACAGTGCATCATTATGTGAAATAAGAGTTTTGAACCCCGCATGTTTATGCCAATATGAATTAATTCATTTTCTACGGTGGGAAAGATAAGAATCATGTTTTGACAGAGTGTATGAATGCATAGGTGCAAGGACATATTGCAAGACTTAGACGGCAGTTGAGTTTGCTTGACGGACAGCAGCAACAACTGAAAGCAGCATCTGATATGTAAATGTTTATTATATCTCATGAAAGATATTACATCTTACCATACAGAGGGGTCTAAAAATCCAGAGTTCTTTATCAGTCATGAATTATAAGTATTTCTTGATCTTTTAATTCACTCTGCTGGAGAGAATTTTGTACTGTTCCATTTTCAGCTCTTTGCTGCAATTTTTGTCCGATGAAATATAACAATTTATTTATATCAAGAAAGACGGAAATTTGTTTTTATCTTTTTCAGCTAAACTAAGAATGTACTTATGGATTTAATTGTGGTTTGTCTTCAGGATGAATTGTTTTATCTTTGCAGATTGAGTTGAGGTCTTACTATCATGTCCACTTGAGTAAATTAGGGATGGTAGATCTAAAAGTTCTTCAATCCGTAAACAGAGAAAAATCTATTCATTCAGACAATTAACGAGGCCTTAACGTGGACTGTCATTGGATAGGTTTTATTTCGCTGTTGTATCGTTGTAGTCATCTGGAGCTCTTTATAGATATTCCAATCCAGTTCATGTACACCCTACCTGAACTGGACTTTCTTTGGATAAGTTTTGTTTCCCATTTGTATCGCCATACTCATATGGAGCTGTTTATATATATTCTGATCCAGTTCCTGTACATCCTACCTATTCTGTTACAATTGTTTTTGCTATGAATGTTTGTGGCATTTATGATCTGTATGTTTTGTGAGCCAAAAGTTGATTTTTGAAGTGATTCCTTGTGCACTGGAAAAGTATTGGTTGTATTAATAAACAATGTCCAGAGAAACTATATGTTTTAGTACAAATATCATACTATTATTTTGTGTTTACACTTTACAGGCACCATGGGAAAACTTAAACCTATTTCATGTTTTCCTTATTTCGTGGATTTGATATGTCGGACTTCCTGTACTGATTATTGTATGATTTGTTGAATTGTTGTTTATGGAACGTTAATTTGTCAATCAAAAGGCTTGCTAGACATTACGTTATTATTGAAGACACAATTCTTTGGGATTTGACTAACTTAAGTACATGGAAGTTGCATTATTAATACGAAGAGTCTCTTGTACAGGACAATGTTTTTCCAGTTGGTTTCACATTCATGAATATTGAACGATCCTAGTGCTTTAAAAGTGTTGGTTCCTGAGGCTTACAGGGGGTCACAAGTAATTACCATATGCTCGAAAGATTAAAATGTATGTTCCTTTGCCAATGTGATACACTTCTGCTAAACTTTATTTAACAATCCACGTCTGTAATAAGTAAGATGTCTTGATAATTTGTAACTGCATGGTATTTGTGATTTTATTCTTCTCCTACACGCTGCATATTGGTTTCTGCAAATATTACTGATATTCCCTGTGCTTTATTTAGCTTCTTTAGAGCCATATGTTGTGACTACTACGGTAAAATGAAAGTCTTAACTGGAAAGTGTAGCGTATATGTCATATCATGTCCATTGTTATTGGTATGTTTCGGAGTTCCTTTGAAGTCCTCATGCATCTGCTGTAAAGAGTAAGAAATCTGCTTAACTTCTTTGTATTGAATATTTGATTATGACTGAAATAAATGGCATTCCATTTTCAGTCATCTATTCATTGTTGCTAGGCACCATCTCATCCGGCGACACATCAGGTAACAGATCACTATCCTCAATATTAGAGTTTATTTTGATAATATTTTTGCGGGCCCCCTGATATAACCCTGGGCACATTCTCCTGTTTCTAAGATGTTGTGATATGTCTAGGGATCCATCAATTGTTCTCAATGTATGGGTTGGAAATCCAGGCTTCTTGTGCTCTAGGTCTTTTGAAACAAAGTACTTGCTGAGCTGTTGTTTGGCCCCAATTGCCTTTGAATAATTCCTCCCTCCCCAAACAACCCATTTGGGGCCATCTCAGTTCGATTTCACGTCCTTCTCTCCTCGGTACGTTACCGTGAATTTATTTTTACTGGTTATTACTTATTTTCTGTTCTAAAATCCCAAAACTTCTCTTGCTAGTTAGTTTACTACAAAATCTTAGCCTTCAAGTTTAGAAAGGACGTAGTTTGTCCCGGGTTCTTGGTATGGAGGGTGTTTTAGACATATGCATTTGGGTAAAATTATATAGAAGGGATGTGGTATATCTCGGGTTTCGTGCAACGAACGTGTGCCAGACACATGCATTCGGGTTGTAACTTAATTTGGAGGTTCTGAGAGGGGAGAGTTAAGCTGACAATTTGAAGTAGTTGGGAGTAATATCCAGGGAAGTAGCTCTAGGGCAAGAGTAACATGGGGTTCATGTGCTATAGCCTATAGGGATTGTTGTGTCACTTTCTATTGAAAAAGAGGGAAATTCGGTTGATGTATTAGTTTCTACTCCGCAGCACCGCGATTTTGTTGATCTATGGAAAAATACTCAAGGGACCACTCATCCCTCCATTTCATCTCTCTCTCTCTCTCTCTCTCTCTCTCTCATGTACACGGACTAGTGTTATGTTATCATAAGATATAAGGAGTCACGTATTCTATAGATACGCACATTATATATATATATATATATATATATATATATATTCCGATTCTATTTCTGGAACATGGGATAGCTAGGATTGTTAACCAAGTTCCAATACATTCTATTTTTCGCTAGACCTCATCTACCTACCATTTTGCAATTTGCATACCTAGATAGTTGTTATGGGATACGGTCAGGTCTAGTCTATTAATGGTCGTTTTGACCCATTTCTTTCTATTTTTTACTGTTATAATTATATGTAGGTATAGAGTCGTTCTCGAAGTTTCTAATATGCCTTAAGTAGTAAAAATGAGGCGACTGGAACGGGGATTAATTCGAAATTCCTAGCTAGTGCTCTGGAAAATGTAGAGAGAGAGAGAAGAAAGTTGAGAATAGAAAAGATGTACTGTCAAGGACTGGAGGGTATAAAAACAAAATGAGAAGATATGGCGACATTTAATTATTGATTTTTTTCTAAATCGTTTTTTCTGAGCCTGGGAACATGCAGATTTAGCTTTCATATATTTTATATTTTGCTTTTCTGTGGGCATACAATATAATGTAGGGTGTATTGTATTTCTGAGTGGTTCTCATTCTACGTCTTCTAGTTACTGTTGTGTGTGATCAGGACCACACCTCGACCGTATCAAAGTGATATCTCCTTGGTCGTCAAGGGTATTCTGGCCATTTCACATTCCATCCGAGTTTTCAATAACATGTGATTGTAGGCGACGTGAACATGATGGAATTCATTTCAACTTTCTTTTTCTTCATTTTCTTTTTTTTTTTTTTTTTTTTTGGGGGGAGAAAGCGAATCGAATTTCATAAATAAGTTAAAGAGGGTGGCAATATCAGCCATTACAATACTACTCAATGACGTGAAGATGATGGAATTCGATCGCTTCAACGTTGAGAGTCGAGAGTTGTAATTAATATATATCTACCATTTATTTAAATGTTACGATTGATCTGGTACGTAATCATGGAAGAAGTTATATTTTGAATTGTCGATTTCAAATGTTGGGACCAAAATATCTGCACAAGTGATTATTATTATTAGTACAGGAGGAAACAGGAAAAAATATATTTATATTTTCAGACTTTAGGGGCTAGGAGAAAAGACAAGAAGAAGTGCATTTTGAAATACTAGTGTTCGATCTTAGAGTAAGCATCCAATTTTTAACATGGTTTGATTCTACCTAATTTAATATTAGAAAATAAGGAAGAAAGTACACACCAAAGTACCAACTTTAAAGTTTTTTTCAATCATCGATATTGTCGATAGAGTGAATGCCTAATAATAAGTTAATTTATTATAGGAATGTCCTATTAATTAAAAAATACCTTAAATGTTGTGAAGAACAAGAAGGAAAATTTAACGAACAAGACAAGAGCGTAAGATCAATCAAAAGTGGTTGAAATAATTAATGTAGTCCACGGATTTGAAATATAGCTAGGGTTAGTTAAATACTAGGATATGCACACTAATTTATGTAATGTTTTTGGCGATTTGTATTTGTACAGAGATGGATATAAAAAAAGGGTCAAAAACCTGAAAAGCATCTTCACATGGATTTATGCGTGGATTTACTGAAGCAACTATTGTGTTTTTTAGCTAACAATAATTTAAGAATCACAAGCCCAACAACGGGAAAAAACCAAATTCTTCTTGGGGAAATTGGTTCGTGCTACTGTCTAGACAGAGCTTTTGGAAATATACATTTAATTCTGAAATAAATAATTAGTTGAAGCAGCTTAAAAAAACATTAGTTGAAGCAGCACAAATTAAATATAATTGGTAGTGAGACAGAATGTTGGAAATGGAAGCAAATACTGTTGAAACTATGATGTTGAAACATGAAACCGACTCCAACTGCGAAAGCTATGTTTGAGGCCACCATCCATCATTCCAACTTCAATTTCTTTTTATTTTCACATTTCTCCAATCATTTATACATATATATATATATATATTGTCAACTTATAAATTAGCAATTAGTTAAAATTAAATGAATGGTATATATTATCAAACATAAACAACATGTGTGGTAGTCTCATGTCAGACTGTATATATATATGATCAAAATTAATATGTCACATAATAAATGATCTGTTAAAAAAAAACTATAGAAAACCCCTAAATTGTAGAATTAATGCATATTGAGCCCATCACATTTAAGTATGCAATATCAAATTCAAATAAATGATCCAAGCTGGCTACAAGTGTAGTCACATCGATCTTTCCTAATATATATATATATATATATATATATATATATATAAGTATTCTTAGTGGGAAAATATATAAAAGGTAGAGATGGAGGGTTAAGTTGATGAATTCCAAGTGTGAATGAATTGAAGAAAGATTTTTGGTATTTAGAGTGCATGTTAATAAAATTAGGGCACAAGAATTGATGGTGAAAGGGTCCATATTGCCAATAGGGTGGCCAACATTGGATACTACACCTAATGGGATGGGCCCCACATTGTCTTTTTATATTTCCACATACCCCTAAATATAATGCCGCCTCCTCCTCCTCCTACCTTACCTTTCTTCATGAATATTAAATACCGGCCTCCTCCACTCCTCCTCACCTCATTATATTCCCCCATCTCATCTCCAAATTATACTCTTTCTCATTCTATTTTAATTTCTTGCAGTTAACCAAACGGCACGTACGTACACACCTTGAATAAAAATAAAAATAAAAAATCCATCGATGGGTATGAAGAAACAAAATAAGGTGGCACAAACGCCGGCAGTGTTGAAGCAAATATTGAAAAAGTGTTCGAGTTTGGGGAAGAAAAATGGGTACGATGACGAAGATGGGCTGCCGGTAGACGTGCCGAAAGGGCACTTCGCCGTGTACGTGGGCGAGAACCGAAGCAGATACATCGTTCCCATCTCGTTCTTGACTCACCCCGAGTTCCAATGTCTACTCAGAAGAGCGGAGGAGGAGTTCGGCTTTGATCACGAGATGGGCCTCACCATTCCCTGCGAAGAAGTTGTTTTCCGATCTCTCACTTCCATGCTCCTCACAAATTAATTAGTTAACTAGAAACAGAAAGAGAGAGAAACCGATGATCAAGATGGAAAATTAATGCGCCCGCCATGCAGATGCAGATGCAGTTACGTTTGTGCTGTGGGCTGCTTTTTCTATTCTTTTTTTTAACATCTATCTTATCTCTTTCTTCACCTAGCTTTAATTCTTTTTCTTTTTCCTTAAGAACGTCCATGTTCTAAGCCCACTGTGGGATTTTTTTTTTTTTTTGTATGTAGCTAGCTCGTGACAACATCCATCCATCTCATCTAACCCAGAAATTAAATTGTAATAATTAATGTAACTTCTGTGGGTTCGATTTGTAAAAACATGATCACTTAATTTCTAGCTACTTTTCCTCGCAGAGGTACTTAATTTCATGTTCATCATCACAATTCACAAGAATTACTTATTTGTCTCAATTTAATATTCTTGACTCTACTCCTTGGTTGAATCGCAAGTCCGTATTTATTTATTACGATTAGTTTTATTTTTTATTTTTTTATCTTGTTACTTTATTATATATATATATATATATATATTTAACTATATATAAGTTTAATAATTTATCATCCCTTCAAAAAATCCAAAAAGAGAGAGAGAGATCTCTAGCTCCGGACCTTCCCTTTCCCGATTCAAAATATGAAGGTTTAAATGTTGGTATATTATACGGTGGGAATGGGTCAAAGTAGCCCTTGAACTTTTAAAAAATTTATTTTAGCCACTAACTTTTAAATATATTTTATTTAGCCATAATTATCAAAATACTCTTATATTCATTTTAAAAAAACATATTTGAAATTCCCCTACTAGCCGCCATTCATATTTTGAAATCAGATTTTGAAAAAAATTTCTCTCCTCTACAATCTCATCTTCTTCACAATCTGCAGCACTGATGGAATCTAGAAGAAATCATCGACCACTCTGGAACAATCTTCTTCACAATCTCATTTTTCTCTCTCCAGATTTCTCCACCAACGAGCCATTGTCGACCTTCGAAACTTCAAGAGAAGAAATAGAAAATCATTTCCGAACGCGTGTATGTTTCAGATCTAATTATTAATAATATTGTTAGATTATTTGGTATTGTTTGTTTTTTTAAGTTTGATTTGGGGGGAAAAATTGAGTAGAAGAATTGTCTAGACATAATAGACATGCTTTGACAATAGAAGTACTTAAAAATAAGCCTGAATATAGTTGATTTTTGAAAATCTGGAAAAATGAAGTTCTTAATTGCGCACTGGAACTGCACGCGGACCTTAGTGCGCAATTATAAGTGCGTAGTCGATGTGCATGCGCACGGAGCCTAGCGCGCATGCCTTGTGTGCGCACGCTTTAGGCTCGCACGCGTGCACTCGAAATCAAATTACCAGCTGATGTTCTGCAGATGCTCGAAAATTATCAGCCGATGTTCTGCCGATGTTATGTTGATGTCTGTCTATGTTTGTTGTTGCACGCGTAGCCATCTGTACGTGCGCTCACCTAAGACCAAATTATCAGTTGATGTTTTTGCCGATACTCGAAAATTGTTAATCGGTGTTTTGCCAATGTCTGCCGATATTCTGCTGAGGTTTGCGTGCGTGCATGCTTGTGCTCGCAGTTAAGAACAATTCAGCGCGCAGTTAAGAAAAAAATCGCGTGCATGCCTTGTGTGAGTACGCTTTGTGGCCACAAGCGCGCACCTGAGGCTAAATTATCAACTGTTGTTCTGCTGATGCCCGGAAATTATCAACCGATGTTATGCCGATATCTGCAGATTTGTGCCGATGTTCTACCGATATTTGTTGTTACATGCGTGCACAACTTGTGCGCGCCGGGTCTTGAGCGCACTTAAGAACAATTCAGTGCGCAGTAAGAACAAAATCACTTTTTTTTTTGGGAAAAGATGCAAATACACCCCTAACGTTTACATGGATGAGCAATTTCATCCTTAACGTTTTATTTAGAGCAAATACCACCATAATATTTTTTCAAATAGTGCAAATTTCCCCTTCCCTCCCCAAAAATAGCTTTTTTTGTGCAAAATACCATTTTATTCATGATTTTTTTCCCAACACAAAAATATTTATTTTTGTATAATTTCCATTTTCTTAAAAATTATAATCCCTCTTTAAATATAGACCTAAAATCATCATCATCATCATCATCATCATCATCATCATCATCATATTATTATTATTATTATTATTATTATTATTATTATTATTATTATTATTATTATTATTGAGTTTGAATTTGTATTTTTGTGAATGAAATTTATTAAAAAATGTATGGAAAAAATACATGCAAGTATTTTAATAAATTTCATCTTATAAATAGTATTATTTTTTAGGGATGAAAATAAATTTTCTATATTTTCGAACAAATAGTGTTTTTTTATTGTGCAAAATTCCATTTATTCATGATTTTTTCCACCACTAAAAAATATTTATTTTGTATAATTTCTATTTTTTTTAAAATTATAATCGTTCTTCAAATATAGACCTAAAATCATCATCATCGTATTATTATTATTGAATTTAATTGAGTTTGTATTTTTGTGAATGAAATTTATTAAAAATGTATGAAAAATACATGTAAGTTTTTTAATAAATTTCATCCTATAAAAATATAGGGATGAAAAATACGCAAAAAAAAATTATATATTTTGGAACAAAAATACTATTTTTGGGGAGGGGTGGGGGATTTGCACTTTTTTATAAATGTTAGGGTGTTATTTGCTCCAAAAATACCCTTTAAGGGTGAATCTGCCCTCCAAAGTAAACGTTAGGGATGTATTTGCATCTTTTCCCTTTTTTTTTTTTATAAAAGTTGAACTTGATTGCTCACTGCACTAGCTCAACATGGTCGAGCTATGACGAGAACTATGGTCCAAGAAATGAAGATCGACAATGAAGATGAAGATCGATAATGAAGATGAAGATTGATGATGAATATGAAGATGAAAAACAGATCTGAAGTATGATGGGTAGGGGGCAGGGGGATATTTCAATTTATTTTTTTATTCTTTTTAATGTCGGCATTTTGGTCCAAAGTGGCTAAAAAATATATTTAAAATTTACTAGCTAAAATAATTTTTTTTAATATTTAAGTGGCTAGAAAAAAAAAACCGACTCTATTATATATTGGGTCGTATATATACGAATCAAGACTCAACGTACTTATTACTTTTCAAGTCTATTCGGACTTTTTTGAGTAATGAATTTATGCATTTGAAGTTATAATGACGAATGAAATCGAGCATTATTACATGTTATGATAAAAAAAAATAAAAAAAATAAAAAGAAACTAGCGCAATAAACAATTGATTTACTCTGATCTATTGTTATAAGTCATATATAACTAAAAATATAGAATGTAATTTGTCATATATATGTTGGAAATTAAACCGATCCGAAATAAAATTCGGGTCGAATAAAATCCGTCTTTTCGATCAAATCGAACGGGAGCGGAAGCGTTATAAAATTAGATAATAGATCGTGATATAAAAATATAATATCCATGCGAATTAAATTTATTTAAAACTAAAGAAGAGATAAAGAAAATACATTTTTTTTCTTAAATCTCATTTGTCTTCTTCGTTCAACCTGAATCTTGAAGCTCGTAAACACTTCCGATTCGATCCTCCCTTTAAACAGTAGTGAGTGGACACCGAAATAAATCTATTAAGTTCCTAACTTAATTTTTCTACGATTATTTCAACACATGAAATCGTAGAATTGAATTATAGTATTGGGAGGATATATAATTTGAATTAAAATAAGAACATAAAAGAGAAGAGAAAAAATCAAAACCAAACTCTTTGATTTTGTGACTTGGGAATGGCGACGTGAATTGATTTTTCTCAAGAATCAATTTGTGATTTATGATCAATTCACATTTGTGAATCTCCAAAAACTGGCGTCTCCAATTCTTCTCTTTATTCTTATATTTATAATTAGGATTAGGTCAAATCCCAATACATATCAGTTTTCTATCTTAAACAGATTCAGAATCATGTAGGATAAGGAAATAAATTAATAATTATCTCAAATAATTAATAATTATTACTAATATGTAAATAATATAAATATCTTATATTTATTTAATTCATAGCACAGTCAAACTGTGGAATATCATATATTCTCGGAATTAATTAATATTTACACATAAGCCCAAACTTTATGAAAACTTATTTTTCATAACACTTTAGGAACTTAAATATAGGAAGGTGAATCGGGGACCATGGACCTATAATCAAGAGCTCCAATAAATTGAATAAATAATTAAACTCTTTAATTGATTTATTCAACTTATTAATTCCGATATTATTCCACTAAAAATTCGGAATTGCACTCTCTTTAATTATAGAACATATTTACTCTACGAATTTGAGCAGTCCATTGATTTAATCATTTCATATGAATTAATCCTCCATAGATAATTCATAATTGAAGACGGGTAATATATGTTAACCTCTTCAATTATTTCTTTTCTTCATTTACCATTAATTCACCAGTGAGCGATTAATTTATAAACAATTTATAAATTAAAGATTTCTAATCACTCAGTTCCAGAATTAACAAATGAGAGAATTATCTTTCTTCTTCTCAAAAGAAGAAATGGATTCCATATCTGTAAATTACATTCTCAACTATTTAATTCAAATGTGAATCTAAAATGCAAGTTTAGAGAATGTTGGCAAACAAACTTTAACGAGCAAATTAAGAATCACATTGAAATAAACAGGAGTCTATAATCACTCAGGATTAAGATTATTCATATATGATCATCTTGTGATTTAATTTAATATTCCTTTTCTTTAACGGAATTTGAAGGAATAATTAAGTTAAATCGGTCCAAGCCCTATATGATCATATCATATATAAATGCACCCAACTGGATGTCTCCACATCAACGGTCTGGATAAAACGATCACATTCATAATGCCATTGAGCTGCATTAGTGACATTTTAATTAAAGATCTCATACTTTAATTAAATTCATCACGGACTTCATTTTTAGTTTATTTTCCATAATCTTAATCCTCTTGTATATAACACTTATATACTAAGATTATGGTAACATTAAATAAACTAGGGATTTTCTGTGATGTACAATAAATGCATACAAGAAGCATATTAGTTCGAAAATAAATGTCGCTTTTATAAATAAGATAAAAACAATTCACAATTGCTTTAAGGGCACAATCCCCAACAATATATATACTTTGTTCGTGTCATTATCATTATCATGTTTTTTAATACTTGTGTACGTGTGTTCTTGACATCATCATCTCGTAAATGATGATGATGATGATGATGATGATTATTATTATTATTATTATTATTATTATTATTGGTACTATACAATCCTATATACAATTAATTTAACATATATACACTTCGAAATTCGAATTCGTACGTATGGTTTAATAAAGACCTAAAACTTTCTTCATATTATATGAAAAAAAGGATTATTTTAATTTGCTCAGAATTATTAGGGTTTGTACGTATTGTTTAGTTTTCAGAATAATTACTTTTATTACATATGGCATATTAGTCGATAAATTTTTTGTTAATTAGGATACTCTATCCCTTTTAACATTTTTTATAAATGCGCCTAATTCGTGGTTTTATCGTTTTTTTCGCTATCGCTAATGTTTTTTTTTTTGTCCCTTTCTATTTCAACGGCAACAATGCATCAATTGGACATGCTAAAAATTGTTACAGAAGTTAAAAAAATAAAAATTCGATAATTCAATGCAAGTATGCAACAAAAACATATATAAATTGTAGAATTTAAAAAATATATATAAATTAATAGATCAAGGAGAGACCCAACAATTCATTTTCCTATATAATTGCATGTGAAAATGTATAGACCGACATGCATATATAGATAGTCTAGATTGTCTGGTGCGGATGACGTACGTATGTTTTTTATACACACCACATCACCTATTACATTCTCTCTGCTACATTTTCTGTTTCAAGCCTTTGTTATTTTTTTAAAAAAATTTATCATGATTTAATTTAATTTAAATTTTTTTATTTTGAGTTCATCCATCCCTGATTAGGGTATATTAATTTTAAAAAAATAAAATAAAATAAAATCTAGTTATGCAAATCAAGTGGAACATGAATGGCAACCTAGGATATGATCCTTGCTTTATAACATTAGCTGTACTAGCTAGTTTCAATTTAGAGTTTATTTTATTTATAATTCTTTCTATATATAAATAATATTGGCAATACCTGTACGTATTATTAATTAAAGATGAAATAAGAGATGAACCTACTTACCTACATAAATCATAAATATACAAATGAGGTCCTCTATTTAATTTCCACTTTGAAGATGAACGTTTTATCACACACACACACACACACACACACACACACATATATATATATATATTTATATATATTTCTCCATATATGCCATTTTATATCTTAAAAAAAAAAAGGATTATTTTATATTGTAGCACAATCATGAATATATAGCAGCGATAGATTAGTGGCTAAAGAAAATCAAATATGTAATCTTTTAGGCTTTTATTAATATAGTGTCAAGCACCATTAATTACACTACAACATATAGTATTTTCTTTAAGATCTCTCTCTCTCTCTCTCTCTCTCTGCCTTGGATCATAAAAAAATAGAAGAAAATAACATAAAAATAAGAACTAAATAACAATAATATATGAGGATTTGCAAATATCGTGAGTATTGATGGCGAAGATACATTCAAAAATCAACGTAATAAAAACAGAATATGTGGATCTAAAAAATTAAGGACCCAAATTGGACTATGTACAGTTCCTTTTTTTATGGAGGACTATCTACAGTTGGGACGACATTTTCTGCATTTATTCCTCAGAACTACATTGGATATTATATATATATATATATATATATATATATATATATATGTATGTAAGGATATATACATTCCTTGATTTATTTTTATTCATTTACATTTTGATGTATCTTGTACAAATGAGAATTGTACAAAATATAAGGGTTCCCTTCCATTTACATAAACTTACACATTCTCGATTTGAGATTACACCAGGTGCGAACTTAGTAACTAATTCAAACTTTAGATCTTGTTAGATCTAAAGACCACAATTTAGTCAATGTTTTAGTTAAAGTAATGTGGCAAACTTAAATGTTACTACCTCCGTCCCAATAGCAAGGTCCCCCTTCTATTAAAATAGAGAGAGTAAATAATAAAAAGAGGGACCTTGCTATTGGGACGGAGGGAGTATAATATTAGAGAATCTTAATGAAGGGAGTATTATTTTTTTCTTAATTTAGAAATTCTGCTATATTTTTCGAATTTTGAGTACAATTTTCGGAGTTAAATAGACAACGCTTTATGTTGAGAATTGTAGAGGTCATATTTCTGCATAGGCCCAAAAACTAGGTCCATGCCTATTTGAAGGTCTAAAGAACCAAATAAAATCGACGTCTCACGATCAAATGCCTCGAGATCCATGCATCGAAGTCTACCCTTCGAGGTCCACAACTCGAAGTCCACCCCTCGAGGTCCATGCCTCAAGGTCGAAACATTAATCCTCGAAGACCAGAGGTCTAGAAGCGAGAATCCATGATCAAACAGACTCTAGGAGAAGACTGGGTCAAAGTATCCGTTGAAGATAAGCCATGACCCCGTCAAAAACCCTAAAAGGGATAAGAGAGGATCCCTAAAATATCAGGATGCGGTTAAGTATCTCACCAGTGTATATATATATATATATATATAGGGGTGGGGTTATATAAAAATAACTCCTTGTGTAAGAAATGAGAACACATCTCACACCACACATCCATCAAAAATCAAAGGTCCAGATTTGATGAAAAAGGTGGTGGCAATTTTGTAATATCTGAAAAGTTTCTCGCGCGGGGGTATTACTGTAATCTGGTAATTCTTATAAAAATCGTGGAGGATTTGATAACAGATCGTTATGCTAACGAAGTATTATCATAATGTTAACGAAGTATTATCATAATGCTAACGAAGCATTATAGTTATGCTAATTAAAGTTTTCAAATATTGTTGGCGAAAAAAATATTCTAAAAATTAATTATAAACCTAATTCGATTTAATAAACCCTAATTAAATGGAAAAAATCATAATTGGATGAAATAAACCTAATTAGATGAAATAAACATTGATTGGATGTGGTAAACCCTAAATGAGTTGAAAGAAATCATAATAATAATATATTTGTACTGCGTTAGCATTATAGTTTTGGTTCGTCAGCATTGCGAATACACTATGTTAGCATATGACAATACTCTATCAACATACGTTATAAATTATAATTGGATAGGATAAACCATAATAATCAATTAAGAACTATAAACAAAAAATTAAATTTCAAAAGAATAATGATAATTAGATGGAATAAACCATAATCGAGATTAAATAAACCATAATTGAGATTTAATAAACCCTAATAAATTTATACTATGTTAGTATTATGATAATTCTTTGTTACCACATTGAATATATTATGTTAGCATATGACAAATGCTTCATTAGCATACGTTCATATGTTATCATAATGCTAACGAAGAATTATTATATGCTAATGAAAGCATTTACAACCTGAGCACGCGTAAAAAAAATTCTTTTTTATTTTTCATTCATATTTTTTCATCCAAACATAGCCTTTCGACATCTTAAATGAAAGAGCATGAAGAGAGCTTTAATTTGATATATTTTTTGTGTGCATTGGATTAAAAACGAGGAAGTTATGGTCGATTAAAGTTTTTAAGATTTTTTTTAATTGCTGACATCATCATTTTAATGGATTTGGACGAAAATAGCCCTCCTTCCTTTATTTTTGCCACCTTAAATATCAACCATTGGATCATTAAATTGGATGGTGTAAGATGTGTTCTCATTTCTCACACCAACAAAGTATTCTCATATGATCCATATCCTATATATATATATATATATATATATATATATATATATAGATCAAATAGGGACTAACCCTTGGTGTGAAAATTAGGGACAATTTACAACCGTTGGATCCGATGAGATGGACAGTTAGATTTAGGTATATTTTCTTTTTTTTTTACACGTTTTTTTTAATTTAAAATTAATGGTAAGGCTAATGATGTAATTTATTAAATAACCTGTATATTCCATATCTTTCAAAATCATAATCGTCCTTAAAAAATGGTTTTTAAATATGGACAGTTTTTTTTCATACAAGCGTAGATTAAGTTTTCTTTTAACAATTTATTGGTTCAGGCGTGAAGATTCAGACGATTTTTTCATAAAAAAGACGCTAATTCTACAGGGGAAGACGAATTTGACGGGTTTTTTTTCTTAATTTTAGTTGGTGTAGAGACAATGGAAGATTCAGGTTTATGCTCGTTTTCTTTTTTTTCATTCGATTTTGTATGCAATATGGATGAACTGGTTATTTTATATGATGCAAATTGATGGATATGATGTTCAATGTTAGTTCCTTTTACGTATAGAGTGTATGTAGTTGTTATTGTTGTTATTTAGTATATATATGTTTTTTATGAGACATCACAATTTCTGTGTTTACAATATTGCGTGTCGAAGGTTTTTATGATATGGTTAATGTAGCAAGTATTTTTGTTGTAGGATGCATTAAAAATACAATTACATAGCATTGAATAAGTGGTGGCTTTTTCCCGATCAGGTCTGATTCACTCCAGTCAAGGTGTTCTTGAAGTGTCATCTGGTGGAATGACAAAAGTATATATTCCCCAGTGCAATCCTTCCATGAAGCCATTTGTCAAGCAGAAATTCCGTAATATTAATGATGGAGTAGAGTTTTACAAAAAGTATGCTCTTGCATGTGGTTTTGACATACGCCACGGTACAAAAAGGAAGTCGTATGACGGGTCGTGTATAACATTGAAATATATATTTTGCAATAAGGAAGGTGTCAAACATGCAGCATATATGGATGTTCCTGGGGACGCTAAAAAGCGACGTACTGTGTCATCTCGTATGGGCTGCAATGCTCGGATCGTTTTCAAGTTTGTTGGATTAGAAGGATATATGGTTACGAAATTTGTAGAGGCACATTCGCACACTTTAGTGCCGGAAGCTTATAGGTATTTTATGAAGATGAACTCTAAGTTGGATGCAGGTCACCAGAAGTTTGTTATGGATTGTGCAAAGGCTAATATTGGTGCAATGGGGTCGTATAAGATGTTGAAGACATTCCCTGGCTGGTTCATACTCTAGTATTGGTTGCTCAAGTGTTCAAGTTAAAAACTTTTCGCATGACCTTAAAGCTTATGTTATTGGTGCTGATGCACAAATAATCATTGACAAGTTGTGTAGGAAACGGGAGTTGTGTTCTGCTTTCTATTTTGAGTTTGAAGTTGATGAGAGTGATCATTTGAAATCACTATTTTGGGCCGACCCAATAGCTAGGAGAAATTTTTGCGCGTTTGGTGATGTGGTTTCTTTTGACGCCACATACAGTACGAATAAGTAAGTATATGTTAATGCTTTGTACTTTAATGTTTAATGCATTGTATGTTAGTTTTTTTTTTGTTTAATAGTTTGGTACATGTGAGGTTGATGCTTTATTACTTGTTTATGTATGCTTTTATAGGGAATTTGTTATGACGATTTTTTTTTGGCAAACATGGTAGGTACAACATGATTTTTGCACCATTCACAGCTAAACACAATCATGGGAAATGTGTTACGTTAGCTGCTGCTTTGATGACTGGAGAGTCTATATAATCGTATGCATGGGTATTTGAGCAATTTAGAAAGTGCATGATTCATGAACCTGCTGTACTAATTACCGATCAAGACCCGGCTATCAAGGTTGCATTTAAACGGGTTTTCCAACATACGAGGCATCGTCTATGCATGTGGCACATAATGTCCAAAATTACTGAAAAGGTACCTGTTATATTGAAGAAAGATCCTGACTTTATGAAACAATTCTGTAGTCTCGTTTGGTCAGTTAATGTTGAGCCAGATGTGTTTGAGGTAAAGTGGAGTGATATAATGAATACATTTGATATGGCGGATGAGTCATGGTTCATATCTATGTATAATATTCGTGAAATGTGGATTCCAGCATATTTTAGAGATTTAAAGATGGGAGGCTTGTTTAGGACAACATCACCATCTGAGAGCGAGAATAGTTTTTTTTCATATGCACATGTCTCAACACTCAAATCTTCTCCAGTTTTTTATGTATTTTGAGAGTGCATTAGACTCACAGAGACACACTCAAGCAAAGCTGAATAATCAGGACTTGTCATGTTGTAGTGATTTTAGAACTTTGCTTCAGTTTGAGAAGCACGCAGCAATGGTGTATACAAGGAGCATTTTCAATCAGTTGCAAGATGATATCGAGCGTGCTTGCTACACTTGTCGTCTTACTGACATCACTGAAGATGAATTCAGTTGCTTGTACCAGGTTGATGATTGTACCAATGGGATTTTCAATGTTAAGTATGACAAGGTGGCTAAGGATATTAGTTGTAGCTGCAAAAGATTTGTGATGATTGGTCTACTGTGCTGCCATGTGTTTTTTGTATTCAAAGATCTCAAATTCGAGTCCATACCCCAGAAATACATAGTTAGCCATTGGATAAAACAAGCATTGTTCAGTACAGGCCATGTTGTTGCTGATGATGTATTGCTATCTTGTGCTGCTATTGATGATAATCGATTTACTTTGTATGACATTATTTCTGAATTTTACAGTTGCTTGAGCATGGTTGATGGGGACTTGGATAGATCTAATTCATTGTTGAAAGCTATAAGGGATGTTAAAGACTTATTCAAATCTGGTGCAGATAGTGATTATAATGTCCATGGTAAGAAGAGGTTATTTGAAGAGTATTATGAATCGTCTATGCCGAAGCAAGTAAATATTAAATCACCAATACCTGTGAAGATAAAAGGGAGTGGCAGTCGCATAAAGTCTGACAAAGAGAAGAATGTGGAAAAGATGAAGAAGCCATTGAGGAAATGCAGTGCTTGTGGTGAGAAAAGCCACCATGATGCTAGAAATTGTCCAGAGAAAAATTGATTTAGAATTATTTTTTTTGTCCATTGTTTCATTTTTTACTTAGATATGATTTATTTTAGGTAAACATTTGCGTGATGTTTTCACTGGTATTTTAGTTATTTTTGCTTACATTTTGTGTGCTAGTTTACAATTTCTTTATTAGATAGGGTTGTTATTTTGTAGCATTTAACATGTTAATACATAGCATTAACTCGTACTACAATGCAAACTGAAAAGGCTTAATCTTGTTTATGAAACATTAATATGAAATGTAGGAAGCATTGTCTTCATTTCATTATAATTATACATATACATAACTAATTACTAGCATTAATTGACATCAAAATGGCAGCCCTTAAGAGGAAAAAAGATATGGCGTTCATTGCTAAGTTTTTAAATATATAACTGCTCATTCGATGGTCATTACAAATTCACTTTCTCATATAGGTGTTAGTTATTACACTTACATTAAACCATATGAAATACTAATTGGTAATATAAGAAGCACTAAATAAATGTATATTTTACTTGAAAATAAACGAGATTATAATTAAGCATTATAATTAAACGCATAAAGCATTAAAAATTAGAACAATATGTAGTTAAATATATGTATTTGAGGCAATAACTAACACAAACCATTCCAAGTCAAAAAATCAAACCCTATCCCATTGTATCAGCATTAATAATACCAACAAAATATGAGTACATTCAAAAGATGATAGTATCATAGCTAAATATCTACCAACATTCATCAAAAATAATGTAACAGTTAGTTGGAAAGCAAAAGTCAAACATCTCCACTCAAAATATCATTCACTGTTTGTTGTTTCTTCTTAGAGTTGGCTGCAAAAACAGGCTCTACGTTTATTTTAACGGAGGTAGCACGTTCATTCAAATCTGATGATAGAATAGATGCAGAATACTTGATGCGCAGCACGTTCATTTTTGAGACATTTCCTTTCTCTAGATCGCAATGCCAAGCTTTGCTAGATTGGCCCATTAATGTCTCCATGTGGCGCATAGTGTAGACGCCACAGTCATTGTTGTTCTCCGCATCCCGCCAATACATGTCAAGCCTTACCATCCATGCTCGTCTAACTGTTCCTGATTTCGCCTTCAATCCCTCCGTGTACAAGAAGTCAGCGAACACATTTTGCTGAAATATACGACAATTGATTCATTTAAATAAGAATCGCATTTATATGTTTTTTAACAACTCATAAGAAATTTATATCGCAAAAAAACATCAACTTTGTGAACACATAGCATTAGATTGAGGTTGATAAAGCAATAACAGTAATACTAGTGTAAATGGCGTTGCTCCATACTTTGTTCTCAGATCTATTCTATCGGACTCGTCTGAATTGTCTATCACCCACGCATTATTCGTTCTTAAGTCAAAGAAAACTATGTAGTAGTGGTCTCGATCAAGCACGGGGAAGAAGAACTGTAGTATAAGTTATCATTGTTATTTTTTATTAGACTTATGCATAAATAAGTAACTTATAGAGTAATTATAGAATACCATGTCAACCAAGTGCGTATCGCTACAAATTGAGTAATTACCAAAAAATCAAATATTAAGTGCTATTATATAATTTGCTATAGAACAACAGATATGCATAAGTAGCATCGATGATATGGATAACTAGTATAACTATCATGCACAAATAGCATCACATACATGCAACGGTATAATCGAAGATAAGTAATATCAAAAGGAACATAACCATGCACAAGTTGCATCAACAACAATATTAAAAAGCACGAACTGACAGAAATGGCACAATATTGAAAAGTAGCATCAAAGATATTCATAAGTAGCATCACAAATGGACATAAATATCATTCAAAATATAATGTATCCAACACCCAACATATATGCATAAGTAGCATGGATGATATGCATAACTAGCATAACTAATATGCACAAGTAGCATAACATATATGCAGCCGTAGCATCACATTAAAGTAACAGAAAGGAACACATACAATAATATTAAAAAGAAATAAATCAGAGATATTCATACATAGCATCACAAATGGCCATAAATAACATTCCAAAAATAGTTCACCAACACCAAACAGATATGCATACATAGCATCAACATTAACAATGCAGAGCACAATACTGGAATTCAAAAAATAACAAAATAGTTCACCAACACCAAACAGATATGCATACATAGTACAAAATTCAAAAAATAATAAAATTCGTAAACCCACAAATCCCCATTTACAAAAATGACAAAATAACAGAATTTGTAAAACCACAATTCTGGAATCCCAAATTTTGTTCAATTTCGTATAACCACAATACCCACAATGCACATAATAGCTATTCTTATGCTATTTGCCCAAAAAAAAAAACCTAGTTTCTAAGTATATTTTTTCAATCAATCAAAAGCATCAGAATTTAATTAGTACGAAATTTTTCCCCAAAATCATTGTTAAATTCTATTGAAAGCACTGAATCTTACCCGATATAAAAAAGCGCCGATGTCGGAGGGTCAAAAACCGTCGTCTTGTTCACGGTTCAAGCGGCCGCGCACGAGAAAACCACTGAGATATGTCGGAATACTCGTCGGTTCTCAAGAATGTCGCCGCTGAGAATTGCGTTCTGCTAGGGTTTATGATTTCAGAGGATGGAATTTTGATTTCTGGAAGTAATCGTTCCTTCTATGTGGAAGTTGAGTTTGCAGATTTTCAGGGATTTACCTTTCACGTAGATACCATATATCATGTTCCGAATCTAGCGCCATTTTTAGTGCATGCTACGATATGAAATTAATATGGGATTTGACAGTAATACCCCTAGTTGTTTAAATATTAATTAAAAAAACTGAAATTACCATAAAAAATATGTGTAATCTGATCCATCCATCTTCTATATGTGTAGGGTTCAGATTTGTCCCTAATTTTCACACCAACCCTTGTCCTCAATATAACCAACCCCTATATATATATATATATATATATATTCTTCATAAACGGTAAGGGAGATAGACACAACACTGGCAACACTCGCAACTTCAATTAAACCATAGACATTCATCGCACAAGCTCTGCAAGCTAGCCATACACAAGACTCCATAACAGCGAAGCTCGACCCCCCCTCTTTTATGAAATTGCTCTTATAATTCTATCATTTATTCACTTTTATCTTAAATTAATTCGATTCTGACTTTAACGTCGGAGTCCGTTCGATCGTCAACCCCCCGACGGTCCTTCGGCTGCACATGTTTTCTTTGTCTTGTAGATCACTAGAGCCCGAACTCGAAGAATGATTAATTGTAGAGATTTTTTGACATCTACAAGAATGATGTGTTCTAGATGATGTTATCACTTCGTTTGATATCATCGAAGCCAGTTGTATCAGAAGTGTTCATCATTCTCATGACATTGAGTACAACTCTCTCGAAGCTAATCTTATCCTTTCCGTTTATTAATGATTAATTTATTTTAAAATTAATCTGATTATTTTGTTATTTATGTCACATTTTATTTTCCACGTATTTATAGATTTATTGTTGAATTAAATCTATGGTAATTCGTGGATTTTATATGACTTTGAATTAGTCAAAATCTGTTTCGATTTTATAGGGGACGTGATGTTCCCACTCTGTCTTGAACACTAACCGTTGTAGGTAAAAGTGGGTGACTGGAGTAACTGCCACTATTCCACGATGTTGTAGAACATGTGACACACAAAGCAGAAAGCAGTTATCTCAAGACCATTACATCAATGGGGAGTTAAAAGCGAAGGATTCAAGGCCACATCACTTGTGTTTGCGGAGCAACTGCTGGAGCAAGATAGAGAAAGTATTTAAGGTCTCCTTAAATCTTGAAATCATTCGTGTAAGTAGATTATCATCGTAGTTTGTGAGAAGTTCTGAACCTTGCATCTAGTGTCATCTCAAAGATCCAACACATCCTCCTCGACATCTGCCTAGCGTCCCAATCAACTGAAGCTTAGATTCAGTTGTGTGTGTAGGTTAGATAGTCAAATCTAAGAGTTTTAGGATTTAGATTGATGTGTTGTGTCTATTTATATGTTTAGATAATGTATGTTCGAGAGATTGTTCAAGTGAGTGAAGTTAGGATAGATCTCTTGTATGCTTATGCAATGTTGTAAAGGGAGTGAACCGAGACAACACTTGTATTGTTTTTGTACTTCACTTATGTTAGTGAATTTTGCCCTGAGGCAATCACACACCGTAAGGAGTGTGATTTAAAACATATTTTGTGCAAAGTGTTATTTATTCTTTCGCTATATGTTAAAGATATAGTAGAAACACTAGCTTCAACATTAAGTACAACTTTGCTGTTTATATCCAAAATTCACAACTTTTTAGGCAATAAATTTTAACAAGTGGTATTAGAGCCGGTACTTGACACCTTGCACCATTGTTGAGGAGGGTGGCCTTAGAATTTCGTCGTTTAAAGAACTTAATAAAGGTCTTCTTATGAAGCTGGCTTGGAGTGCTATCACGTCATCAGTGCATGCTATGTCTGTTTTCTGTACAAGATTTTACCTCATCCAAGAAAGTGCAAGAGGGTTGTATTTTCCTCTATTTGGCTAGGGATACGTGCTTTGATTCAGGATCTGGTTAGGGATTCTTATTGTATTGTTGGAAGTGGATCTACAGTGGACTTCTGGCATGATAACTGGTTGGGATATGTTATTGCCGATTACTTGAAAATTCCCTCAAATATTCATATGAAGTGTGTGGATAAGGTAGGGGACTTCTTGGTTAATGGTGTTTGGACATTTACTGATTCTTTTTTCCTTGCTTTTCCGGACGTCGTTCATGATATTTGGCAAGTTTACATTGTCTCGGGGGAGGATGAACGTGTTTGGACCAAATCTCTTCATGGATTGGTCACGACAAAGTTGGCTAGGCTGCATACTCGGGATCATTATCGGGTTGTGAAGTGGGGAAATAGATTTGAGCGTCGTACATCTTCGTGTGTCACTCATTGACTAATTGGAGGCTTCTTCTTGCTCGTCTTCCTATATTTGATACCTTGTATAGGTTTATTGGCCCTAGGATTTGTGTTATGTACAAAGAGGTGTCGGAAACCTTGGATCATCTATTTTGGGAGTGCCCGGTTACGTCGTTGGTTTGGAAATGGGCATTTAATTTATTTCAAATTGATTTGATTATTACTGCTTCGATCCATGAAGCATATGTCCAATTCATGAATTATTCATTTAGCTCTCAGATTTTGGGGTTTCGGAAGGTGGCGGTGGTGAGTCTTGTTTGGCTCATTCGGACATTTTGTAATAAGGCGATTTATGAAGACTTCACGCCTACTTCCCTTATTCTTATTTCGGCTGCTAGAGTTCCACTTCGTAAAGCTTCTTACGCTGATGGATGTCGTGGTTTTATGAGGAATGAAGTTTCAGATCTGATCAGGATTAAGAATTTGAAGGTTACACCGAGAGTTGCTTCTTCCAAGCGGGTTGTTTCGGTGCGTTGGCGGCCTTCTCCTTCTAGCTGGGTCAAAATTAACACGGATGGTTCATCTATTGGTGATCCAGGTTGTATGGCGACTGGTGGGGTTTTCAGGACTTGTGAGTTATATGTTGTTTTCATACGGATGAGGGCGTGGGTTTTGCATTTTTGGCAGAACTTATTGTTGTTATTGTTGCTCTAGAGCATGCTCAACGGATGGATTTAGCCTTTATTTGGCTGGAAGTTGATTCCATTTATGTGGTATCTTTACTTTTTTCTTGAAGTATGCAGGTGCCATGGATTCTGAAGGCTTGTTGGCGTAGTGTTTTAGATTTTCTCAATAGTATTCAGTTTTGTGTGTATCTCATATCTACCGTGAGGGCAACAGGGTGGCCAACTTGTTAGTTGCTCCTGGTGTCACTCCTGATGTTTGGTTTTCTGTGATTTCTTGTATTTTTTATGCTGTTAGACAGGATTTTTGTGGTCCTAATTATTTTCATTTGTTTAGAGGGGTACTCTTTTTCCCATATGGTTTTTCCTATAGTGGGTTTTCCATATGGGTTGTGATAAGGCTCCGGTCCCCTGAGTTATCGACATGTGATTTCTAGGACTTTTAGGTTTGTCACTTTTTTCTTTTATTTATACACTTCATTAAGAGAGTCGGTACTTGACACACTAAGTACTCGATCTGGTGTTGCTTGAAGTTTGTGATGGATATTCAAATCAGTCAATATCGTCCTCCTATTCTAGACAGCAACAGCGAAAACTATGCCATATGGAAATCTCGAATGAAGATTTACATCAAGTCTATCGATGAAAGAGCATGGATGGAAATTATTGAACCCTGGATACCACCTAGGGTGGAAGTTCCTGATGACAATTTGGTGTTAACGCTAGAAACACAATGGACGGCTGATGAGAGAATAATTTCAAATTTGAACTCTCGAGCCTTGAATGCTATTTTTGTTTCAGTTGATGTGCCATATTTTAAGATGGTGTGTAACTGTGTTACTGCACATCAATCATTGATCATTGTGAAGGGTGTGTTAGTGTTCAATAGACTAAGTTGAGATTACTCACATCAAAGTTTTAAACTGTGTAAATGCTTGAAGAAGAAACAATTTCTTCTTATACTGAAAGGTTGTGAGAAATCTCTAACGAATCCACCGCACTGGGATGCTCTATTAGTAATGAAAATATGGCAAGAAAATTTCTTCACACACTTCCTAAGAGATTTAACATGAAAATCTCAACAATAGATGAAGCTCATGATGTGGGAACCATGAGTCTGAGTGAAGCTGTTAGCATTCTGCTCACATTTGAGCTGAACCTGCATAACCAGAAGTCAAACTCAAGCTCAAAGGGAATGGCTCTTCAGATGAGAACTGTGTCAACCAATGTCCAAGATGATGTTGACAGCCTTCAGGAAATAAATGAAGATGAACATTTGAGTGTCGCAGTCTTGACTAAGAAGTTCAACTCTCTTGTTTGATCCATGAAGAAAAACATATCAAAAATCAAATCTCGATGACTATTTGATTCTTCATATCCCTTCTCATCGAGTTCGGGAAGATCGTTTTCAAAGAGGGAAGTTGTTGACTTCGGAAAGGACATCGACTCAGTTCAGTGTAGAGCATGTTCTGGATATGGACATTATTCGAATGAATGTCTAACTGCACATAGAAAACAAAGGAACAACTTCAATGATGTCCTGAGTGCTGACTCCAATGAAGAAAAATGTGCAGATCAAAAGGTTTTGTTCGTTAATGTCGAAAAAGAAGATGATGATCAGATTATTGAAGCTCTAGATGATCTTAACGAATTTGATGAGTTTAATGATAAAGACCGTGAAGTTGAAGACGAAGTGGTTCCTAATGTTGAAGAAAATATTATTGAAATCTCTCCTAACACAACAAACTAGTATGAAATGACTTTGTTGGAAGAATTCAATCATGTTTCGGAAACGAAATACGATGATTTGGATCTTCCTGAGAAAAATCAAGCAGCATCGCTTCAAGAATTACACAATGTTGTGAATGAAGTCTTCTATCAGTGGACTACTCAAACAAAGGAACTGAGAAGTCTCATGGAATAAAATCAGATCCTTAGCCTTGAAGTTCGTCTCACCAAAAGTGATGTTGAGATCAACAAATTGATGAAAGACGTGGATGACACCTCGAGAACCTTTCAATAATGGAACTAAGGAACCTCTACTCTAAACAAAGTCCTAACATTAGGACAGACCGACAAAGCAGGTTTGGGTTTCTCGAACAAATCATCCTAATCATTCTCTAACAACAATGTTGTTCAGTTTGTTAAAGGTGACAACTCAAGTGCAAAGGCGAACAATATCAAAGAAAATGTTGATCAAAAGTAATGTGAAAGTTCAAAAAATCAAAGATATGTGTGCCATTATTGCCAAGAGCCTGGACATATCAAACCATATTGCTTTAGATATCATGATGATGTTGCAACTGGAAGAGTAATATCAGTCAACACATTGAAAAACCAAAAACAGAAGCGATCAAAGAAAGTGAAGCACACTTGCAATGTTGTGTATACCTCCTTGAAGGCTAACATTGCAAGTACATGGTACTTCGATAGTGGTTGTTCTAGACATATGACAGGTGATAGGGAATTTCTTGAAGATTATACCACAACCAATAAAGGCAAAGTCAGCTATGGTGGAGGTGCTCAAGGAAGTATTATTGGTAAGGGTACTTTGAATGTTAAGAATTTTTCCAAACTTCAAAATGTCCTGTATGTTGATGGTTTAACAACTAACTTAATCAGCATTAGCTGTAGCTGTCAAATGGGTCAGGCCGGGCGGGCCAGAAAAAAAATTCGGGTCGGGTCGGCCCGGCCTGAACCAAAATTGGGCCTCAAATTCATGGGCCCAGTCCCGCCCGAAATTCGAGTCGGGTCGGGCCGCTCGTGGGCCTAAGGCTAAATTCCAGTTTTTCATTAGGCCGGCTAGCCCATCTGGGCTAATTTTTTTTAGGGTCGGCCAAATCAGGCCTATAAAATTACTGCCCGACCCGATTTTGGGCCGGGCCTATTTTGACAGCTCTAGCATCGGTGAGTTGTGTGACGATGGAATATATGTTAAGTTTGATAAAAATACTTGTGAAGTTTTTTACAAACATGACAAATGCATTATGTTTGGAAGTCGTGCTTCTGACAATTATTACCATGCTGATAAAGATGAAAAATGCAACATGACAGTGAATGATGAAACACAATTGATGCATAAACAACTTGATGATATAAGCATGGTGAACTTGAAAAATTTTGTTGGTTTTGATGTTGTTAGAGGTCTACCTAGACTGACTTTTGAGCATGATGTTGTGTGTGGTTCATGCCAAAAGGGAAAATAAACTAGAGTGTCTCATAAAAGTTTAGGTGAATGTCGCACTACTAGCTGCTTTGAACTCTTACACGTGGACCTAATGGGGCCAGTTGACACAAAATGTAATTTCTTATAATTTCAAATGAAATTAGCTTATATATAATCTAATTTCTTATAATTATATTAGAAATCAAATGAACAAATATAATGTAAGTTAATGTAATTTGAAAAGAAATGAACAAATTAATATAATGTAATTTCTTATAGTTTCAGGTGAAATAAAGTTGCATAATGTAATTTCTTGTTATTTGAAATAAAATGAATTAATATATTGCAATTTCTTATAGTTTCAAATGAAATGAACTTATATAATCTAATTTCAAATGAACTACTATTCTTATAATTTCAAATCAAATGAACTTATATGATATAATTTTTTATATTTTGAAAATGAAATGAACAATATATTGTAATTTTTGTTCATTAAAAGAAATTAGAATATATTATTTCATTTTATTCCAAATCACAAAAAAATTACTTTATATAAATTCATTTCGTTTCAAATGTTTCTGTATAATATCTTATAATTTCAAGTGAAATTAAATTATATAATGTAATATATTATAAATGTAAATGAAATGAATGTATAAAATCTAATATAAATCAAATGAACATATATAATCTAATTTCACTTTCTAATTACTCCATTGTACGACACCTAATTAAAAAGTTGAGAATACCACATAAAAGGCCGTAAAAAATTTAATATTAACTAGTAATATTTCATAATATTAAGTTATGTCTATACACTATAATATCAATACTAATTTACAATATTAAGTTGTAACACAATAATACTTTGTATTAAATCAAATTATTATTGCATACTTGAGTATATAAGAAAATAATTATTCGGTCATTTTATGCATTGGGTCATTACTTTATCAAATAAATTTTATTTTTTAAGCAAACAAAACTAGTAACATTTTATTTATTTATCTATTTATTTATTTATTTATTTTTAACCAATAAATTTTCATGACATATTTAGAAGTTCATAAATTATAACATTCAAACTACTCACACACACACACATATACATATGAAATATCAAAATCAATCTAGAATTTAATTCTAAAAGAAAAAAACTAGATTTAAACAAATTAATTAAATAATTTCCTTTACAAGGGATTGATTTACAATACAATACAATTAAACATAATTAACCTTTACTTTTCTATCTTCAATTAGGCTAAGTCACAATTAAAAACAAAAAGATATATTCAACCACCGGCTGCTTCTTCATTTGCTCCAGCTCTATCAACCGGTTCTTCATCTTCTATAACTCTATTTATGGTGACAACCGGCCACCATTAATTTCTCCATCTTCTTCTCATTTATTCCGAATCTATTTCCACTGATAGCCACCACCCGCCATATGTTGTCCATATGGTTTAAGAATTTGAACCCAAATCATGAACATCGTCAAGTCGGGAGTCATCTTTCTTGGGTTTAGACCAGTTGTCGGAGAAGAAAGTGATGGTCTGGTTGAGAAGAAGATGTTGAGTTCTATTTCCTATTTTTCTTTTTTCATTTGTCAAAAAATGGTCCGATTAGCATTTTTATGGATTATTAACAAGTCAGCCGATGAATGGATCTGATAATATGGATATCGAAAATGTATATGGGTCGTCGTCGATGTTTCAAAATTCACCGATTTTGGGGTTTGAAAAAATAAACAAGCGCACCAATATACTTGCCGATATAATATAGGTTTACTTTTATAAAAAAAATAGGTTAATAGGGGTCATAACTATACTTTTTGATTAAATGCTATTAAATAGTGTCAATGTCAAATAGTATCAAACATGTCCTTTAACCATGATAAATATTTTTCATAAATAAAAAAGAATCTAAATTCTTTTCCACATAATACACATCCAATGATGATATGCAATGCAGTCGGTTCTAGTAACAAATTTACCCTTTTTGAAAGGCTAAAATTAGCTACCTATTTCAATAATTTAGTCCTATATATATATATATATATATATTGTAACAAAGAATTAGTAATTAGATGGTAACGAGAAGATAATTGGGTGACGAAGCTTATAATTTCCTCTTCAATTACACACACACACACACACACATATATATATATATATATGTTGAAATTTGTTGCCACAAATACTGAAATTAGACACAGATTCGTAATGTCAAACTCAATGTTAAAGACAGTTAACAAAACTTATCTTAACATAAAAATGCTGGAAATAAAATGCACAAGAATACACAACATAAATTTTAAATCATACACAACATGTGTATGATTGCCACAGGGCGAAATTATACTATTAAGAGTACAAAATTTTCAAGCTGTTAATGTTAGACGCGAAGGCTCTTAACACTACAGCAACATTACAAGTTCTAATCTAGACTATCACTAAAAAGAACTAAAACATATAAATTGACATCCCGTCAATTCATATACAAACAACAACATACACATTGACATCCCGTCAGTTCATATGAACACTACGACATACAGATTGACATCTCGTCAATTCATATGCAAACTACAACATACAGATTGACATCCCGTCAATTCATATGCAAACTTGAACATACAAGTTGACATCCCGTCGACTTGTATACAAACTAAAACATACAAATTGACATCCCGTCAACTTGTATACAAACTAGTAAAGGTTTCACAACCTTGCTATCTATCCTAACTTGTACAATCTATTCCGTGAAAGGATTGAATAACAATAAACATTAAGATAGAAGAAGGAACGAAGAACGAAACCTAAACTAAGTTTGTGACTCAAGCTTTCTTCAATCTTCACACAGCGGAAAATAGATTGGGCTTGAATAAGTCTTCAAGTGTCGAACACATCCCTTATATGCTTCTTCACTTGAATCCAACACGGTCCACGATTTCTCTTTCTTGAACATGGGTTGATGATAACCGCTTCACTCCATGACTTCACCGTAGATGGAAGAAACTGCCTCCAAGGGGTGGTTGATAGCTTCCCCATGTTCATGCTCTTTTTCTAAATATCCAGCAAATATAATTTTCTGAAAAAGAAAAAGAATTAAATAGAGAAACCGCTAGACCTAAAAAATAGGAGATAGAGTTTTGACTTTATCAAACTCTATTTTAAATAATATATCTAATATGTATATATCCAATTATTTGAAATATTAATTTCGTGGATATACACATATATTTTAAGATATATAAAGTTATTTTATTTATTAAAATAATAAATAAAACTAGGAAAGGATAAGATTAGTTACGACTATGTCACAGACGATGTTGCAGGGAGTCTGTCTGACATCGAGTGCAACATTGAACATCAATGTCATACAGCACTCAACAATCTCCCCCTTAATCTTAGTCTTTCTGCACAAAACATACAACTCAATGTATTTTGTACAATTAGAGTCGCAGCGGAAAATGGAGATCTTAAAATCTCCCCCTTAAGGGTAACTCCCCCTTAATTAAATCATCATATAATAGGAACTTGTCCTATTATAAAATCAATGTTGAACAGAACATTGAACACATAATATCAATGTTGAACTCAACGTTCAACACACAATAATCAAGACATATTGATCATTCAATATATCAAAACAAATTCAATATGCCTAATCATAATGATATATCACAAATATCAAAAACTGAATAAGCATATAAAAAATAAGAACACAATCATAAATTGCATTCAACAACAAAAACCAAGATATGCATGAAATGCATATCAAAAACCATGTGTCCAGCACATATAAAAACAGAAAACATTAAACATTGTTTTTAGCAAAAGAAAGTTTTAAATTTCAGAAGCTTAAACATTAAGCTTCACATCATCTTCCTTTTTCCTTTGGCTGCACATTTTCTCCCATTTGCTTTACCAGCAACACTCGGTCCAGCATCTATGTCTCCAACATCTGTATCATCACCATCAGTATCATCATCCACTCCCCCTTTTTGTGTAGAAAGAAGAGTCAGAAAAGAATCTCGAGCCTTGGTGAGTTGACCAATCACATGATCAAGGAGAGCAATTTGATGTTGAAGAGACTCCAGAGGCATCATGACAATGGGAATAGAAGGCGTGGAGGCAACATCAGGATAGACATCAGATTGGGAAGGAGCATGGGTCCCTTCAGCAGAAGGAGGCACTGGATTTGCAGCATCATGAGGATAGGGAAGATCAATGATCATGTCATCATTCCCCTTGGGCTTCATTATGGAGAAGGTAGTTTGCTCAGACAGCACACTCTTCTTGCGTTCCTTTAACCCTTGGCTCTTAAGAATCCCATAGATCAAACATGGGAAAGGAAGCAAGTTCGATGAACTGGACTTAGAGGCAGCCTTCAACGTTGCATCAAAGATGTATGGACCAAGGTTGAAAGGAAGCTGAGTTCCTATCTTGTATAGGAAAATGGCCTGATCAACTGTGATGACAGAGGCATTCGATGTGGGCAGCCAATTGCACACTGCAAGCTTGTATAACACTAAGTAAAAGAATGTTAACTTGGAAGCAGGCACTTTGTTGAGCCATTTCGAAACCAAACCTCCAGTAATAACATTCACCACATCATCAATCAGATCCAAAGACATGATTGTATCCTCATTGCCCAACTCAAGAAATGTGTTAATAACATTAGGGAAAAACTTATAGATCTTATCCCTAACAAACACAGTTTCAAAACATAGTTTAGAGGGATCTCTCATATCAAAAATGATGTTAGCATAAAATTCATGAATAACATCAGGATCATATGACACTAGCGACGTAACAGATTTCCATAAACTTCTCTCCTTAAGAAACACATCCATCCCATATTTTTTTAAAGCTAAGAACATCTATCATTTTCTCAACCTTAAGAGTTCTCTTAACATAAAGAGCATGGGATTTCTTAGCCTCTTCAGAATAGAAAGTCTTACTGAAGGCTTGCGTGACATCAAGCGGAGAGTCCTCATCTGTGTCGGAATCCTCGTCCACGGGCTCAGTAGAAGGACTGACATTCCGTGTAACATCAGCAGGAAGAGAAGTAGGAACTTGTTCACTAGTGGAGTCGGACTCATCTTTCAGCGACTTAGAGGTAGCCTTAGACCCTTCCTTCTTTACTTTTTTGGAGGAGACGACCTCAGGTTTGTCAGTGTCATCACTGTGAAGTCGCTTCGATTTCCTTGTCGGAGGAAAAGTCTTCGCCATCTTTGACAAAGATTGCAGGTGTGAAGTGGCTTCTGGGTCGATTGGATTTGTGGAATCTCCAAGCACATTCATCCTAATCGGCTTAGGGTTTAGGATCTCGGTTCCAGGAGGAATAATGAGATCGGGATGAACTTCAGCTTCAGTTGGCATCACCTTTGATGTTGAAGGCTCAGCAACATTCGCTGTAGTTGGTTCAGCTTGAGCAGTTGGAGGTGCAATGTCAGGGGTCTGAGTTGATGTTGCAGAGAGTGGGGGTTGTACTGCAGCAGCCGGAGTTGAGGCCGATGATGGGGATCCTTTTGTGAGCTCCATCATTTGCTGCAACATCATCATCATGGCTTGTAGATGATTAGGGTTTTGGTCCGCCATGGATGAAAAAATGAGAGAAAATCATTTTGAGGAGATGGAGAAGATGAATCGTTTGGAGAGAGAAAAAGTGAATCAAATATGGAGAGAGAGAGGGGGGGTTTTGAATTAAAAAAGAGATAAGGATAAACCACTTTATTATATTAAAATAATGAAAGTGATATCTCTCATTCTCTCTCTCTTATCATATCAAAAGATATGCAGATAAGTATATCTGCTTATCAACAAAAATTCAATTATTTATTATTTAAACGCTAAATAATAAATAAAAAATAATAAAAAAAAAATTCTGAAAATAAATAAAACTAATGGAGATGAGTCATGATTGAATAAATTATCATGAATTGATTCATAAAAAAAATCATATCATCGTACCATAGTTTTTATTAATTTCAGAATTACAGAATCTGATGTCAAATATCATAACATTGACTTGACTTTAACATCAGAATGTCAACATTGACTAACAGACACACATTCCAAGAGATTTTCTTAGAGAAGAAAATCTCTCAAAATCCAAAGGTTTAGTAAAAATATCAGCAATTTGATTCTCTGTATGAATGTATTCCAATTTAATGATATCTCGTTCCACAAGATCACGGATAAAGTGATGTCGGATATCAATGTGTTTGGTGCGAGAATGTTGGACTGGATTCTTCGAAATTTCAATTGCACTGACATTGTCACATAACAATGTCAAAGAAGGACTATCCAGACCATAATCTAACACCATTTGATTTAACCACAACATTTGAGAGCAACAACTAGCAGCAGTAACATACTCTGATTCGACCGTGGATAGTGAGATATAATTTTATTTCTTACTTGACCAAAAAATCAGATTGTTGCCAAAATAAAAACAACCTCCACTAGTGCTTTTTCTGTCATCGACATCACCTACCCAATCGGAATCACTATAACCTACAAGATGAATGTTAGAACTCTTGCAATATTTAACACCAAACCCAATTGTGCCTGAAACATAGTGAATGATACGTTTAACAGCTTTAAGGTGAGATTCTTTAGGCTGAGATTGATATCTCGCACAAACACCAACACTAAATATAATGTCAGGACGACTAGCTGTTAAGTACAATAAGCTGCCTATCATTCCTCTATACATGGTAGAATCAACATTGCTACCAACATCATCTCTGCTCAACTTTTCAGAAGATCCCATGGGTGTCTTCATTGGTTTAGCATTCTCTAATCTGAAACGCTTGACCAATCCTCTAGCCTATTTGCTTTGAGAGATGAAGATTCCATCTTTATCTTGCTTGATTTGTAGACCAAGGAAATAGTTGAGCTCTCTAACCATGCTCATTTCAAATGTGTTGCACATTGAGTCTACAAAATCTTTGAGCAGATTAGTACACGTCGAACCAAAAACAATGTCATCAACATAGATTTGAGCAACAGTAATATGTTTTTTATTCTTCTTAATAAACAATGTTTTATCGACTTGACCTCTTTCAAAACCAGATTGGAGTAAGAATTCGATCAGTCTAGCATACCATGCTCTAGGGGCTTGTTTAAGACCATACAAAGCCTTTTTGAGCTTAAACACTTGCAATGGATTCTCATGACATTCGAACCCCTTATGTTGTTCGACATATGCTTCTTCATTGAGAAAACCATTCAAGAAAGCACTTTTAACATCCATTTGATGTAAAGTAAAACCCACATAACATGCAATTGCACATAAAAGACGAATAGATTCAATCCTTGCAACAGGAGCAAATATTTCGTCAAAGTCTACCCCTTCAACTTGGGTGTAGCCTTGAGCGACTAGACGAGCTTTATTTCTGACAACATTGCCAGACTCATCTGTTTTATTTTTGAAAATCCATTTTGTCCCAATCACATTTTTATCTTTGGGGCGTGGAACTAATTCCCATACATTGTTCCTTACGAACTGGTTTAGTTCCTCATGCATAGCATTGATCCAAAAATCATCATTAAGTGCATCCTTAATGTTTTTCGGTTCAATGTTAGACAGAAAACACATGTTTGACATACAAACATTTAAAGAAGACATGCATACCAATTTCAGCATTTCTTTGTATTCTTCTGAGTTCTTGCTTCTAGTTTGAACTCCTTCGGATTGCTCACCAATGATTTGTGAATCTGGATGATTCTTCCGAATTCGACTTGGAGGATCCCTTCTTGGTTCATCTTCGGCAGTCACCAACTGATCATCTTCACTATCTGAAGTGAATGTTGGTGTTGATGTTTTGACTAAAGCTTCATCACTCTGTGGAACATTGACTTTGACATTCTCAGTAGATGTCTTGTTCTCACAATCACTTTCAGCCTGATCACTTGACATTTCATCAGTGTCAATGAGATCAATTACATCATCCTCTTCAGATTTTGAAGCAATACCTGTGTGGTCATCAAAAATAATGTTAATTGATTCTTGGACTGTTTTTGTCCAAAGATTAAGCACACGGTAAGCATGACTGTCAGATGTGTAACCCAAGAAAATTCCTTTGTCGCTTTTGGAATCAAATTTTCCCAGATGATCCATGTCATTCAGGATGTAACATACACATCCAAACACATGAAAGTACTTCAAATTGGGCTTCTTTCCCTTCAGGAGTTCATACGGTGTCACAGTTCTGCCTGGGCGATGAATCACTCTATTCCCGATGTGACAAGCAGTGTTAACTGCTTCAGCCCATAACTTCTTGGACAAACGTTGAGCTTGTAACATTGCTCTTGACATCTCCTGAAGAGTTCGATTTTTTCTCTCAACCACCCCATTTTGTTGAGGTGTCTTCGGAGCAGAGAACTCATGAATGATACCTCATTTTTCACAAAACTCTTCAAACATTGAGTTTTCAAATTCGAGCCCATGATCTGTTCGAATGCATTTGATGTTGGACTCATGTTATCTTGACACCAACCTGTAAAACTTCTTGAACATTCTGAAGGCTTCAGATTTTTCTTGAAGAAATTCAACCCATGTGAATCTCGAAAAATCATCAACTATCACCAGAATGAATCTTTTTCCACTCATGCTTTTGGTGTCAACGGGACCCATGATGTCTATGTGAATCAGATCGAAGCACTTCGTGGTTTGACAAGCTGAGGAACTTTTGTGTGAAGCTCTTACTTGTTTGCCTTTTTGACATGCACTGCAAACAACATCGAGATTCATCTTCACAGGTGGAATACCCCGAACAGCATTAGCTTCACTTAGTTTCTTCAAACTTCGAAAGCTGAGATGACCCAGTTTTTGATGTACGAGTTGAGTGTCAACATTGACTGAAACATTGCATTTTTCATTCTTGTCAGCATGATAGCAATTATCCAATGCCCGACTTCCGAACATAATGCATTTATTCTCGCTATCAAAAACCTCACAGGTGTTCTTATTGAATCTGACATGCATACCGTCATCACATAGCTGACTTATGCTAATCAGATTTGCTGTTAAACCTTCGACATGAAGCACATTGCGTAACTTAGGAAAGTTCTTGACATTCAAGGTTCCTTTTCCTACTATGTTACCTTGTGCTCCTCCACCATAACTAACTTTTCCTTTGCTTGTTGTGGTATAGTCATCGAGAAACTTAGAATTTCCTGTCATGTGCTGAGAGCACCTACTGTCAAAGTACCACGTACCAGTAATGTTGGCTTTCAACGATGTGTAGACAACATTACACGTGATCTTTGTCTTCTTTGAACATTTCTTCTTTTTGGTAGTTTTAGAAGAATGTTCCATGACAATCTTACCTGTTGCTATATCATCATGATATTTAAAGCAATAAGGTTTGATGTGTCCAGGCTCTTGGCAATAATGACAAATAAATTTCTTCGCCTTGGACTTGTCATTGACATTCAGTTTGACATTTCCGTCAACATTGACTGGAACATCCTTGGAGCTTTCTCCTTTGACAAACTTGATAGGATTTGAGATAGATATTGTTGAACTCGATGTATATCCCAAATCTGCTTTTGTGTTCTGTCCCAGTGTCAGAACCTCGTTCAGAGTAGATGTTCCTTGATTGAGTTGTTGAAAGGTTTTCGAAGCAGCTTCTACTTCCTTTCTCAACTTGTTCAGCTCAAGATCACTTCTAGTGAGTCGAATCTCAAGGTCCAGTACTCGTTGCTTTAGAGTTTGGTTTTCTTCCACAAGAATCCCAAATTCTTTTGATTGTTCGGTCCATTGGACACAAACTTCATCTACAACCTTGTGCAATTGTTGTAGAGCTACTTGGTGGCTGACTTCGGACTTGTCTTCTTCCATCTGAGACACTTCAGCAATGTTGCAAAATTCATCCAGCAATGTCATTTCATACCAGTTAGTGGTATTTGGAGGAATGTTAGAGACTTCTTGTGTAACATTCTCCATAACATTGCTTGGAACATCTGGAGTCACATGATCAAGACTAGCATCATAGTCATAATCAACACTCTCCATGTCAGTTAAAGTGTCAATCATTTCATCTAAGTTATCATTGACTTTTACAAACAATACAGTTTGTTTTTCAGCTTCTTCATCACCGGATTCGTCGCTTAACATGGCAGCACTATAATTTCTTCTTTGCTTCCTTTGGACAGTAGGACATTCATTGGCATAGTGTCCAAAACCAGAACATCCCCTATATTGAACTGAGTCAATGTCCTTTACTGCAACATCTGGAGACTTTGAAGATTTTATCGATCCAGATGATGTCGACGAGGGAGAATCAAACAATCTCTGTGGTTTGAAGTTTGGGGAACCTTTCTTCATTGACCGAACAAGGGTATTGAACTTCTTGGTAAGCAGCGCAACACTCAGGGGTTCATCTTCAGTAATCTCCTGAATGTTCTCGACATCAAGTTCAACATTTGAACTTGATGTTACTGATTGAAATGCAATTCCTTTGGAGGAGGTGTTTGATTTCTGATTTTCAAGATTCATCTCAAACGTGAGTAGAATGCTCACTGCTTCACTCAAACTCATGTTTGATACATTGTGAGCTTCTTCAATTGCTGAGATTTTCATGTTGAATCTCTCCGGAAGTGTGCGAAGAAGTTTGCTAACCATGTTTTCGTTCGAGATCGGACATCCGAGAGCTGTAGATTCGTTTGACACTTCACACAATCATTCAGTGTACATTGAAATAGTCTCATCTTCTAACACTGATCGATCCTTCACAATGTTCCTACAGTATGCTCCATGCTTGATATGTCGTGGTGCAATTGCACACCATTTTGAAGCACGAAACATCAACCGAAACAAAAATAGCATTGAGTGCCCTCGAATTGAAGTTGGAAATGATTCGATCATCATTAGTCCATTGAGTCTCCAGAGTAAGAATGTACACCCCATTTGGTCCTTCCATCCTTGGTGGAGACCATTCTTCAATTACCGCCAACCAAGCCCTCTCATCGATGGACTTGATATATATCTTCATGCGCGATTTCCACATAGCATAGCATAATTCTTGCCATTACTATCCAATGCCGGAGGACGGCACTGATTGATCTGAATATCCATATTTCAGTGAGTCAACAAACCAAGGATCGAATACTTAGTGTGTTAAGAACCTGCTCTTGATGCCATTTGTTGGAATTTATTGTCACAAACACTGAAATTAGACACAGATACGTAATGTCAAACTCAATGTTAAAGACAGTTAACACAACTTATCTTAACATAAAAATGCTGGAAATAAAATGCACAAGAATACACGATATAAATTTTAAATCATACACAACATGTGTATGATTGCCACAGGGCGAAATTATACTATTAAGAGTACAAAATTTTCAAGCTGTTAATGTTAGACGCGAAGGCTCTTAACACTACAGCAACATTACAAGTTCTAATCTAGACTATCACTAAAAAGAACTAAAACATATAAATTGACATCCCGTCAATTCATATACAAACAACAACATACACATTGACATCCCGTCAGTTCATATGAACACTACGACATACAGATTGACATCTCGTCAATTCATATGCAAACTAGATCATACAAGTTGACATCCCGTCGACTTGTATACACACTAAAACAAACAAATTGACATCCCGTCAATTTGTATACAAACTAGTAAAGGTTTCACAACCTTGCTATCTATCCTAACTTGTACAATCTATTCCGTGAAAGAATTGAACAACAATAAACATTAAGATAGAAGAAGGAACGAAGAACGAAACCTAAACTAAGTTTGTGACTCAAGCTTTCTTCAATCTTCACACAGCGGAAAATAGATTGGGCTTGAATAAGTCTTCAAGTGTCGAACACATCCCTTATATGCTTCTTCACTTGAATCCAACACGGTCCACGATTTCTCTTTCTTGAACATGGGTTGACGATAACCGCTTCACTCCATGACTTCACCGTAGATGGAAGAAACTGCCTCCAAGGCGTGGTTGATAGCTTCCCCACGTTCATGCTCTTTTTCTAAATATCCAGCAAATATAATTTTCTGAAAAAGAAAAAGAATTAAATAGAGAAACCGCTAGACCTAAAAAATAGGAGATAGAGTTTTGACTTTGTCAAACTCTATTTTAAATAATATATCTAATATATATATATCCAATTATTTGAAATATTAATTTCGTGGATATACACATATATTTTTAAGATATATAAAGTTATTTTATTTATTAAAATAATAAATAAAACTAGGAAATGATAAGATTAGTTACGACTATGTCACAGACGATGTCGCAGGGAGTCTGTCTGACATCGAGTGCAACATTGAACATCAATATCATACAACACTTAACAATATATAATTGAAGTACTGAATTAATTAATATATTATATATTATATGATCATGTGACTTTTAATATAAATTTGGGTTCCCATAAAATGTGAGTTGTTGATGAAAATGATAAGTCGTGTAACCCTTTGATGTTTGAAATAATTAATTTATCATTTCTTATACAGAGAAATCTGCATGGATATTGTAATGCACAGGCCCACGAGGATGGGGCCCAACGATGAAACAACGATAAAACGGACTTTATTAGCAACTACTCGTCATCCGTCCTCGCATTACTAAAATAGTTAATCTAAATTTCTAGAGAATGCATTGAACCCACTTACATACTTATAATACTATCATTTTTTCCACCAATGTGGGACGTCACAATCTCCTCCCTCTTCCCGTTGCATATTCCCCCTCCCCCGGTTGGAAACACGCCGTCTTCGTCATGCTCTTTCCGCTATAGTACCATCCTCAGGGTTCCAGTTTGAGTACATCTAGAATGGCTCCAAGATCCGACCTAGCGCACCCAGAGTCAACTCTGATACCATTTATAACGCCTCAGGCCCACAGGGTGGGGCGCAGTGATGAAACGACAGCACAATGAGCTCTACTAACAACTACTTGGCATATGTCCTCGCATTACCAAAATGATTAACCCAAATTTCTAGAGAGTCCATTGAGCCCACTTATATACTTATCATATTCTTTTCATACATTATTATTATTATTATTATTATTATTATTATTATTATTATTATTATTATTATTATTATTATAAAATTATGATAATCATTATATTCTTTTATATTTAAATGTTAGGTGACGCGCATGGATCTAACTAAGTTCATTTTCAATCGAGTTTTAAAGCCAAGTTTTATGGTTCAAGTATAAATTAAAGTTCAAGTTAAGGTGGGGATTCTCTCGAAGAATATATATAAATATGTATAATATATGAACTTTTATCCTTGTTATGCTTATATATGCGGTGTGCAAGTGTGCCTACTGGTCATATGAGCCTCCATGCTAATGCTATAGACCTTCGAGCTATTATTATGATGAACCTATGGTTATATGATACGTTAGCCTACGGATTTTATGATGAGATATGTTATTACTTCCACTTATTATTGTATAATTTGTATAACTTGGATAATCGAGTTAACTCAATGAGTTAATAGCACTAATTACTCCAAAGCTATTTATTTTTAGGGTTAAGTCGGGAGGTGATGTGGAGATTGAGTGATGATTAAAAATATTTTTTTATTTTAAATGTTACTTCTGTTGTATTAAACCGTATTATTGAATAAATAAGATCATTTATATTTATGAAATTTTGGGACATTATTTATATATAGCATATATGTCTTTCATCGTCTCATTTGCAATGCTAAATTGTCTATGTTTACATGGTATTTTGATATCATCATATTTTATATAAATATAAATGTGTGTGTGTGTGTGTGAAAACTTAAAGGAAATTAGTTTTATATAATCTCAACACAATAAAAGCAACTGCCTTTTCATCCTGTTTTAGCCACATGGTTTTTATTTCAAGTATCATGTGTTAACAAATTATACTTGGCATCGTATTTTATTATATAATATGATAGAATTTCATTTCCAAGCGTTGTTTTGCTCTGACACTATCTACTATTTTGCATAAATTTGTCCCCTCAACTTATCTATTTTATCCCACAGTGCATTGATAACTTCATCAGCTAGATTTCTGGGTTGGAATTATTAAAGCTCTTCCCATCAGAAAATAAAATATCTGTGGTGTATATCTGGCAGTATTAAATATGTATTGTCCGGTATAATAATTCTTCCTTTTTCTGCCGGTGCAAATATATATGCCTCCAATTTGGATTTTTTTAGGCAAATTTTTTGGACTTTTTTGGTTAATTATGAATTTTGAAAAATAAAAAATAAAAATTTATGTACATGAACAAAAATTAGACTAAGACATATGTATGGTGCAGTTTTGAATTAGCAAATGATATAACTTAATTCCTACAACCTCATGCTCATGGAATTTTTATGAACAAGGATGGTTTATTTTTATTTTGACGCATTATATATTATGTAATTTTACTGGTAATGAATTAGATCACGTTGAATTGAAATATTCAAACTGGCAAACCCCCAGTGAAATCTAAGTCCATACAATTTATTACTGTTAAACTAATTAAGAGCTGTGAGAAATAAAAAAATGATTTGAAAAATTCCAGATAATGGGAATTGAACCCTATATGATTCTCAAATTGAATGCTCTACCATTTGACCTTGTTGACATATAACTCTCGATCCATACAATAATTAATCTTTAAAATAATTCATACAATAATTAATCTTTAAAATAATTAAAAGTGCCGAGGAAAAATTGATGGGAATAAAATAACCATGACTAAAAAAGATGGAGATGATGGGAATTGGACCCTATATCATTCCGGATCAGATCCTCTGTTGTAATTCCTATTCCATTTGGTGTTGTAGAACTAGAATTTTTTTTTTAATTTTTTTTAAAATAATATTAATATACCCTAATTGGGGGTGGATGAACCATAAAGGGAAAATTTTAATTAAATAAAATCATAATAAATTAAAAATTAAAAAAATAATTTTTTTTTTTAAAATGAAGGCTTGAAACAGGAAATGTAATAGGTGATCTGGTGTGATATCATTCTCAAATTGAATGTTCTACCATTTGAGCTACATGCCCCTACTGAAATATGGTAAATAATTAATTATTAAAATAATTAAGAGTGCTGAGATATATTAGTAGACAGACAAAAAAAATTGGAGATGATGGGAATTGAACCCTATATCATTCTCAAATTGAATGCTCTACCATTTGAGCTACATCCCCAGTTTAAATATAAGCCTCCATACAATAATTAATCTTTAAATTATAAGCCTCCATAAAATAATTTTCTCCCATTTGAGCCGCATCCCTTTGTTGAAACTTGAAACATGAGCCTCCATACAATTTACATTACTTTAAATAACCAAGAATGCCAAGATAAATTAGTAGAAAATAAAAAAATAATAATAACTTATTTTCTCTTTCAATAACCAAGAATGCCGATAAATCAGTAGATGATGATGATGATGTATCTTTAAAATATTTAAGAGATGTGAAAGAATTTAATAGAAAATCAAACACTAATAATGACAAAAAAATGGAAATGGTGGAAATTGAACCTAATATTATATATATAATTAAGTAATTAACAGATCCAAAAGCTTTACGTACTAGCCCTCTAGGAGATTAATTTGCACTAATTCGTGCAGTTTTCCAAATGATTGCATGTTTTTTATGTAGTGCTTGCTGTCCAGATTCAGGACGTTCAAAATGGATTTAATTAAAATTTAAAAATAATTAATAACATGTAATTACTAGGGGTGGATCTAGGGGGTTGGGGGGACTGCAGCCCCCCAATTGTAAAATTACTCCATTTATACTAAGGGTTAGCTGGAAATATTTTTTCATAGCCCCCTCAATAGCTTGCGTTGGACAGTCGGAGAGAAGGAAGACGAAAAATGAGAGGATAAAATTGATGTTTTTATTCTTGAGTTGGAACTTGGAAGTTCTGTTCAGTCATGTACGCTGCACTGCCATAGATGAAGCTTTGAAGAAGAAGAAGAAGAAGAAGAAGAAAAAGGATATATGTATCTATTTATTGTATAAATATAATAATATTTAATAATATAAGTAAAGCTTTAAAGTAAAAGTGAAAAGTGCTCTTTTGAACAACGTTCTTTTGCGGAAGGAAGCAACCTTTTAGAAAAATAAAACTAGAAAAAAAAAGATTAAAAGTTCCATTTCAAATTAAAAATTAATTTCCAAACTTTCATTATATTTGTTCTGTTTTGTCAATGTCTCGTCGGTGGAGTTGGTCTTCCAACTTCCAAATTTCTCAAATGTTTTTTTATTTTTTTAATAATGTTATTTTTTTCTATACCTATAATATTAATATTTTTGTTACTATTTTGCAACTTTTTTTCTAGATGTTAAAATTTTAGAGATTCAATATTTATGGATTGTGGTGCTCATTCCATTCAAGTACTTATATGAGGTCAATTTACTATTTCATTGTATAAAATTCGTTAGATATATCATATTATTAAATATATTTTGATGGTTTGAGTTCAATTTATATTTTTTTTAAATACGTGCTTAAATTAGGATTTAAGTTCTTATTTGTAATGGTGCTCTTCACCTTCTTCTTCAAACGAACATAATATTATTACTGAATCAATGAAAAATAGTCCTCGAGTTCAGGTGGAGGTCAAATTAATACTAGTTGATATCAGTTGTCACCACTTTAGCATTAGGCACAACTACAAGTCATTTTTTTTTGTATGTTGTAAAGGAAGTTCAAAAACATAGCACAACTACAAGTCATTAAAGTGATAGTTTTTAGAATTTTTTGACCAGTTTAATGTATTAGAACAATTTAAATGTATTGATTTTATACACATTTTTATCATTATTATGATTTTGATTTTTCATACCATTTTATGTTGTTATTATATATAATATGACCAGGTGAAAAAAACTGCACTGCACTATAAAAATAGGGGTTAAGGGCCAAATAGGCCCCTGTACTTATTTGGGGGGAACAAATAGACCCTCGAACTATTTTTTGTCTCGATTGAGCCCCTGTACTTTTATTAAGGGCTCAATCAAGCCCCTCCGTCAGCCCCCTCACAAATAGCCGTTAGTCTTGATTCAAAACGACGTCGTTTTATACAAAACGACGTCGTTTTGTTTTTGCCCCAAAAAAAAAAAATTTAAACCCGCTTTAATAAACCCGACCCGCCTGCGCTAATGAAGATCGAATTTAATCAACTCAACCTTCGCTCCCAAATTCTTCAAATTATCAAGCTGAAATGTAATAAAAAAAATCCCCAGATTATTGAAATCCCTAATCAAGAAAAAAGATCATAACACAAAAAAAAAAAAAAAAAATTATACTTGACTGTCCATGAGCAAAATGGCATCTCTCGCCATAGTTGCACAACCCCATCTCCCATCTACTACACATTCTCATTTTCCACCCCACCGCCATTGCCGTCTGATCGAGGTCTCCGGCATTTCCCTTGCTATCCCCAGTTACACCAATGCTTATAGCAGAGCTCTCCCTATGGCCCGGCATCTCCATCTTGAGCTTCTTCATCGGGGAAGGCCGTTCATGCAAGAAATTGTACTTGTCTCCATAGGGACATTCTTCGCCATTCTATGAATCATTCTCTGATCATCTCCCCAAGCACCACCACCCTCATTGCCCCTCTCCTTCTCCCTTATCATTTATTGCCAATTCGGAGGCGGCTCGCGCAAATCCTCAACTCCATGAGCAAATGTACACTGCTCACCATTCCTACACGTTCCTTCCATGAATTTGGCACAGATTCGAGTTTTGTAGTATATGTGACTGGTCCCTTTATTGCCGGGAACATTTGATTGATTAATTCTTGGATTCATTGGTGGGAAGGGTGCAAAACTTGGTGGTTTTTCACAAGTTCTTGGTTTTTTGGACTGGTGGAGACGATCGAATTGTGGCATCAAATCTGGCTGCTGCTGCTCGAATCTGCAAAATTTTTGAGGGATTGATTGAATTTGAAGAAGAACCCTAAATCCCTAAATTATTTCAGCTTGATAATTTGAAGAATTTGGGAGAGAAGGTTAAGTTGATTAAATTCGATCTTCATTAGCGCAGGCGGGTCGGGTTTATCAAAGCGGGTTTAATTTTTTTTTTTGGGCAAAAACAAAACGACGTCGTTTTGAATCAAGACTAACGGCCGTTTGTGAGGGGGCTGACGGAGGGGCTTGATTGAGCCCTCAATAAAAGTACAGGGGCTCAATCGAGACAAAAAATAGTTCGAGGGGCTATTTGTTCCCCCCAAATAAGTACAGGGACCTATTTGGCCCTTAACCCATAAAAATAGTACAGCCCCCTCTATTATTGATTTCTGGTTCCGCCACTGGTAATTACCATGCTACCCTTAGTAAATTTTGACTCCAATATTTTTTTTCCCCTTCCTTACAATATCTCCCTCTAATACATTTTAAATTTCTTCCCTCACTTATAAATTTGAAAATATGAAATTATGTAAGATTTTTTTCTTAAAATAAGAATATTCGAGTAATAATATGATATGCGATTCATTTGTGAAAATTTAATAGTAGTAATTATTGACTCCTTTAAAAATATATGATCTAAATTATAATATATATATATATATATAACACGAATTTCTTTGAAAATAAGATAATAAAACATAATAAAATTGAACAACATTATAAATTGAGATTTTATATATTTACATATGAAAGTTATATTATAGCCATTGTATTTTAAAGTATTGAAATGAACAATTACCAGTATGTAGATTTATTATAATAATAAAAATAACAATTATGTACTTTACATAAAAAAAACGTATAATTGTAATAAATATTTAATTCCTAATTTATAAGACACATATGTAATTTTAATTGTTTGTGTGCATTTCATTGAACATAGTAAATGTAATAATCATTTCATTGTTAAACTCTTTGATAAACCTATTAAATGCGTGCTACAGTATATTATTGTATTGTATTCTTCTTTCTTATTTTAATATATTAGATTAAATGTTTGAGTTATAATTATGACTCCAAATTTCAGATTTTAAATAGAGAATATGTTTTATTGGATTTGGAATTAAAAATAAAGTACATTGTATTAATTAATTTCATTTCAAATTACAAAAAAATTACATTATATAAGTTCATTTCATTTCAAATCATAAGAAATTACATTGTATCTATTCATTTAATTCCAAATAACAATAAATTAAAATATATAAATTAATTTGATTTCAAATCATAGGAAATTACATTGTATTTATTCATTTCATTCCTAATAAGAATAAATTACATTATATAAATTAATTTAATTTCAAATTATATAAAATTACATAATATTGGATCAGTTCATATAATTTCGTAAATTAGATTATATAAAAACATTTCATTTGGACTTATTTGAATTTATATTATATAAGTTCATTTTATTTGAAATTTTTAAGAAATTAAATTATATAAGGTCATTTGATTTGAAATTACAATAAATTAAATTGTATATGTTCATTTCATTTCACATTATAATTAATAAATTATATTATATAAATTCATTTCATTTGAAATTTTATGAAATTACACTATAAGTTCGTTTCATTTCAAATTAAGTGAACATATATAATGTCATTTCTTATAATTTGAAATGTAAGTAAAATTATATAATCTAATTTATTGTAATTAATTTGAAATGAAATGTAATAATGTCATTCTTTATAATTTTTATTCAAACGGACATATATAAAATAATTTCTTATAATTTCAAATGAAATAAAGTTACATTTCTTATCATTTGAAATGAATTGAACCTATATAATGTAATTTCTTATAATTTTCAAATGAAATCAACTTACATTATCTAATTTCTCTCTCTTTTTTTACTCACACACCCAACCTGTGGTATTGAGGAGATTCAAACGCGTGACCTATAGTCTCCAAGCAACCTCACTCCACCACTAGGCCATCCCCACCGGGTCTACATTATCTAATTTCTTATAACATACAATTGATATTTAATAGGTATATCAAAGAGTTTAACAATGAAATGATTATTACATTTACTATGTTCAATTTAATACTTCAAAACTTTATAATATTTAATTTATATTATATTTACGTACTTTATACCATTTAATTTATAATATAGTTACAAATCGGATTTAATTTACACAAGAGCAATTGGATTCAATATATATTACACGTAATTATATGATTGTAATAATCATGATTATAAAATTTACAACTGGATTTAACTACATCATTATTAAAATTTATATTTAATATATTACACTAATTGAATTTAATTTACATGATTATAAAGTTAGTATAAAGTTATTAATATACTATATGTTATTAAAAAGAAGAATATTAATGGTTAACTAATGGAAGTGGGTGTGTGAAAACTTTAATATTTATTTAAATAATAAGTAATAGAGCACTATCTTGATGTTATCAAAAATTAATGTGAAGAGAGAGCAATGAATTCAAATTGAAGGTGCATGTACTAATTTTTTGGATGATTGGCATTTCAGACATTCACTTAGAGTGCTTTATTCAATATTATCAAAATATACCAAGTTTTGGATATCCACACAAAGCTTTTCCTATATCCTTTTATGGTTTATCCAGTTTTTCCAATTCGATTCGATATTCATACTAATAAAAATTCAATTTTGGGGTTCAAATTAACACGAAATGAATGGAATGAATTTGAACCTCTACTCTAGTAATGAGTCATATCCAATTGTCGGATATGCTCCATGGGCACTCGGGTCGGGGCGCTTCCATGCATGTGAAAGGAAACTTCCTTTTTCACTAAAATACCCGCATGTTGTAAATAATGTGACAAAGTGTGGGGTTCGTGGCACGAGACCATTGGCCCATCTATGTTTCTCACTCTTCATTGTAAATGTTAATTATTAAATCTAAAAGAGTTGAGACTCAGATGAGGAGGAATGAAAGTTGTTTTTAATTGTTGGAAAAGAGAAAAAAAAATTCTTGAATGAGGCGAAAGGTGTTGGTTTTTGGGATTGGGTTTTAATTAAAAGAAAGTACTGGGCTTCGTAATGGTGAAGGTTTGGGCTATTTAAATTCATAGATCTATTGATAAGAAGTCCAAATGATTTCCATGCATTATCATATGCAGGTAATTCTATTCACAATCCTCATTTTCTCTTGTAGTCCCATAATTAATTAGTACATAAATATTTATTAGATTGACTATTTTGACCTTGTAGCCTCATTACTAAAAAAACTCTAATAGATTAACCAAGAGTTGTTTTGGATACAACATATAATGGTTTTCAAATAAAATAAATAATTAGGGGAAGAATTTCAATGTACATTTTTCCAGAAATCAACATCCAAGTTTCGTGGCAAAGCAAATGAGCATTCCCCCCAATTGAAACCCATTCTTTTATGTCGTTCATAAAGGTATAATGAATATTAGATTGGGGAAAGATAATCAAAGGCCAGTTCTGATGTCTCATTTTACACCTCACTGGAATTACAATGAAAGTACAGAAAGGTAGGAGTGTAGAGGAACAAACAATTACAAAATTTAATTGAAATGAAATAAAGTAAAGAACCGATGTGCAGATTCTGGTTCCGGCAAGCCGAGTCGAGGGGACCTCTCTCCGCAAGACAAATACGCCCCGGCTAGTGCTCACGGTTTGGCGGTTGTCTTTCAAAGATGAAACGGCTTCGTCCTTCCGGCAGTAGCACCACAAGTCCGGCAAGGCTCCGGCGAACTAGACAATGTAGAGAACTGAGAGGCTGTAGACTCGAAGAGAACTTTGTATGCAAGCAATATGATTGTGCAGAATGTAGCATTTGGATCCATGCAGGATGTCCTATTTATAGGCACATCTCCACTGCAGGGGACAGCTAGGGTTTGAGAGCATTCAAACCTGGTGTTGTAACCCCCCTGGAGTTATAGCTCTGCCATTAAGCCCTCCAGGAGTTACCTTCTGCAGATCCCGACAGGTGTCCCTTGTCGGCTCGGATCCCAACACGTGTCCAAGGGCAGCTGCAGACTTTGACTCCCGACAGGAGTTACTTTCGGTTACTGTCCAGCCCACTAACTCCACCAGCTCCAGATGGCAGTTACCTGAGGCTCCACCAGCTCCAGGTGTTGAAGGCTCTTAACTCATGGGAGTTACACCTACAAGCTGGACAAGCACCATGTGCACCCACAACCCGGTCCACAGCCGTTATAGACCCGGATAGTCGATCCGCCGACCCGCTTCACGACCCGATTGTTTTGGTACCGTAAAACTGATACGGCTAAGCCCTGGAAGCCCACCTACGCCCAAAGTCCACCCAAAGTCCAATTGCCAAGATCCAAGTCCGAGGACGAGACGAGACGAGACGAGCCGGACAAGGGCAAGGGCACGGGCAAGGGCACGGGCACGGGCACGGGCGGGCGCGCGCGTGTGGGCTCATGGCCCACATCCTTGTGCACTTGATTATTCCACTTAAGTGTTAATACACTTAAATACACTTCTTAATTTGATTAAGAAATCAATGTGGGATTATTTAATGTGTCTTAAACACATTATCCCACACACCATAAATGCCCAATCGTGTGACCAACTTTAACCATTTATTTCTCACTCACCAAAAATCGAATTTGAGCAAATAAAAATACTACGATTATCTACTCACGACATAGAGAAATCGTACGGTATTTAATTCCTCTAAAATTAAATATCCCGGTCATGAAAAATCGGATAAAATGAGTCACACTCACTTTATTAAATCCTATTTTCCAACAATCCCCCATATGAGTGGAAATAGTGCATGCATGTATGCAGACAAGCAGCCCAGTTCTCTTAGAAACACAACTGAACCAGGATAGGTAGCTTGTGACTTTGAACCTTCCATATTCCAACACTATCGAGTATACCGGCTGTTTAGTGGACATGATGCCTTGAACTATACATCCTTAGTGTATACCTAGACAATAGTATTGACAACAGCTGTATATCAAACATTATCTGTTCTCACGTTTGTGTCCTTTTCAGGCCATGGACAACCTCTTTGAGTTCATAAGTATCTCTTTAGAAGCGGCCCCACTTCTCACTTATATAGGTGATCTCCTCTTCCGAGTATCCTGCCATACTCAACCTCATTAGGTTTAGGAATCATTAAAAGTCATATGACTTATCCTCACCACATTGACAGGTGTGCACTTGGTTTGCCCACAGGGAAATGTACACTTATAATTTCCAAGTGCTACCAAACTCAATGTTTGTAGCGTAGTTTTCCCATTGAACCAAGTTCTTAAGATCTCTAGTCATCATGGTTGGGTTACCACTACAAGCACTCTTAGAGTGTGGATTTCAAACCTATTCCCTCTAGCAACTTAGCCATTTGATCTCGGTTTAACCCTTTGGTTAGCGGATCCGCTAGATTATCTATTGACTTCACATAGTCAACGGAGACAATCCCACTTGAGATCATATGCCTCACAGTATTATGCCTCCGACGTATGTGTCGAGACTTACCATTGTACATAGCATTGTGTGCCCTTCCGATAGCCGCTTGACTATCACAGTGAATCATCACTGACGACACTGGTTTTTTCCAACATGGAATGTCTTCTAGAAAGTTGCGAAGCCATTCAGCTTCTTCACACACTTTATCCAAAGCGATAAACTCAGATTCCATGGTAGAACGGGCTATACAAGTCTGTTTCGTGGATTTCCATGACACTGCTCCACCTCCGATAGTGAAAACAAATCCACTAGTCGAAAATGAGTCTTTTGTGTCTGATATCCAATTCGCATCACTGTACCCTTCAAGTACATGAGGAAACCTTGTATACTGCAGCCCGAAGTTCAAAGTATACTTCAAGTATCTTAGAACTCGTACTAGAGCTTTCCAATGTTCTTTGCTTGGATTGCTCGTGTACCGACTCAACTTGTTCACAGAACATGCAAGATCAGGTCTAGTGCAGTTAGTGATGTACATCAAACTCCCAATGACCCTTGCATATTCTTCTTGAGCTACCGGTTCTCCTCGGTTTTTGCTCAAGTGTACATTGAGTTCCAATGGGGTCTTAGCTGGCGGACTATCAAAAGCGTTGAATTTCTTAAGCACTTTCTCTATGTAATGAGATTGTGTTAAGACAATTCCACCACTTGTCCGTACTATCTTGATCCCTAAAATCACATCGGCTAAGCTCATATCTTTCATGTTGAAGTTTTGTTTCAACATTTGTTTCGTTTCAACAATCACTTGGTGTCCACTGCCCATGATTAACATGTCGTCTACATAAAGATAGACTATGACATAGCCATTAGAACTGCTCTTTATATACACACATTTATCACACTCATTGATTTTGAAACCATTTGATAACATCACGTTATCAAACTTCAGGTGCCACTGAATAGGTGCTTGTTTCAGACCGTACAACGATCTAACAAGCTTACACACCTTTCGTTCTTGCCCTGGTGCAACAAACCCTTCAGGTTGTTCCATGTATATTTCATCCTCTAACTCACCATTTAGAAACGCAGTTTTTACATCCATCTGATGAATTTCAAGATTGTGCAAAGCAGCAATCGCTAAAAGCACCCGAATAGATGTAATCCTTGTTACTGGTGAGTAGGTATCGAAGAAATCATACCCCTCTTTTTGTTTAAAGCCTTTGGCAACCAAACGAGCTTTATACTTGTCAACAGAACCATCTGCCTTATATTTTCATTTTAGGATCCATTTGCATCCTAACGGCTTACACCCACTTGGGAGATCTGTCAACTCCCAAGTGTGATTTTGCATGATGGAATCAATTTCACTGTTGATAGCTTCTTTCCAGAACGCAGCATCTGGACTAGATAGAGCTTCTTTCAAAGACTTTGGCTCATCATCTAGCATATAGGTGATGAAATCCGGACCAAAGGTCTTAGCCGTCCTAGCTCACTTACTACGTCTCGGTTCTTCATCCACAGGATCAGAACTAGTAGTAGCTTCAGAGGTTCGTTTCTCAGAACTACCTTCTGTCCTATCCTTATTCTTACAAGGATAGACATTCTCGAAGAATATAGCATTTCTCGACTCCATCATCGTCCCTTCAGTCAACTCGGGAATCTCCGATTTATGAATAAGAAAACGATATGCACTACTGTTAAGTGCATACCCGACAAAGATACAATCAACCGTTTTAGGGCCGATTCTAACTTGTTTAGGAAGTGGCACTTCAACCTTAGCCAAACACCCCCACACTTTGAGGTATTTATAAGACGGCGTGCGTCCTTTCCACAACTCGTAAGGCGTCACATCCTTACCCTTAAGTGGAATTTTGTTCAGGATATAGTTGGCTGTCAACACAGCTTCACCCCACAAGTTCTGTGGTAATCCCGAACTTATCAACAAAGCATTCATCATCTCCTTAAGAGTTCGGTTTTTGCGTTCAGCAACACCATTAGACTGTGGTGAATACGGTGCCGTAGTTTGATGAATTATACCCGCCTCTGCGCATAACTCTTCAAACGGGGCAACATACTCTCCACCTCTATCACTTCGCATTGCTTTAATTCGACTGCTTAGTTGATTTTCGGCTTCATTTTTGAAGTTCTTAAAAGCTTCAATCGCCTCATCTTTACTTCTTAAAAGATAAAGATAACAATATTTTGTGCAATCGTCAATAAAAGTAATAAAGTACTTTTTACCGCCTCTAGTTTGCACAAACTTTAAATCACACACGTCTGTGTGAATTAACTCTAGAGGTTTAGTGCTCCGTTCAACCGATTGAAATGGTAACTTAGCCAATTTAGCTTCAACACAAACTTCACATTTGTTTTGTGTATTAAATTGGTTCACTTTTAGCAAATCTAAATTTACTAAGCGTTTTATAGCATTTAGATTAACGTGTCCTAATCTACAATGCCATAAATCCGAGCACTCAACAAGCAAGTAAACAGAAGAAGCAATTTTATTAGCATTTTCTTTTGCCACACGGCGCATCGCCATTACATTCATTTTGAAAAGTCCATTGGCGAGATAGCCCCGACCAAGGAACCTTCCGTACTTGCTCAAAATAAACTTTTCAGACTCAAACACTAGTCTAAAACCATGATTGACTAACAGTGAGCCTGAAACCAGATTCTTACGGATGTCCGGAACATGCAGCACATCCTTCAAAGTCAGCTCTTGGCTTGAAGTCAGCTTCAAAACCACGTTGCCCTCACCAACCACTTCAGACGAGGCTTGGTTCCCCATGTGCAACTCTCTACCTTCAACAGCTTTGTAGGTAGCAAACGAGCTCTTGTCCGAGCAAACGTGACAAGTAGCCCCGGTGTCGACGAACCACTCTCTCGGGTTGTCCACGTGATTGGCCTCAAACACAACGGCAGCCAAATCATTGTCATCCCAATCATCTTGTCGGGCCTTGCCTTTGCCTTTGTTGTTATGTTCCGCTAAATGCGCACCATAGTTAGTACGTTTCTTCTTTGGAGCCGTGCAATGTTTGGACATGTGCCCCGGCTTGTCACAATTGAAGCAATTGCCGTTGAACTTCATCATTGGCTTCTTCCCTTTGTCAACTTGACCCGGGCGCTTCCTTTTGTTGCTATTTGATGGTCCACCACGTTCCATCAAATTAGCCTTGGCCTCGATTAGGACTCGTGGTCTCGGATCCGCCTTTCGGTTATCGGCTTCAATTCGAAGCTTAACCACAAGATCTTCAAAAGTCATCTCCTTTCGTTTGTGTTTGAGATAGCTCTTGAAATCCTTCCAACACGGTGGCAACTTCTCAATCACCGCAGCAACGGTGAAAGAGTCGGGAAGGACCATCCCTTCAGCATGAACGTCGTGCATAATGAGCTGAAGCTCTTGCACTTGGTCCATTACTGACCGGGTGTCCACCATTTTATAGTCGAGGAATTTTGCCACCACGAACTTCTTAGTTCCGGCATCCTCAGTTTTGTACTTCTTTTCTAGAGCTTCCCACAGTTCCTTAGCACTAGTTACATTTCCGTATACAGAATATAAACTATCTACTAAGCCATTAAGTACATAATTTTACAAAGAAAATCGCCATTGATCCATTGATCGTACGCCGTTTGTTTGTTGACGTCTGGCTCATTTTCTTCGACCACAGGAGCCTCCTCCTTGAGGTATCCAACAACTCCGAGTGTGGTTAGGTAGAAGAGCATCTTCTGCTGCCACCTCTTGAAGTCCAACCCGGAGAACTTTTCTGGCTTCTCGGCTTGGCCATGGGGAATGGTCCTTGGAGCACTTGGAGCAACGGTGTTGGATGAAGACGCCATTCCAGCAAAGGTAGTTGATTAATTTAGTCTTAGATATTTGTCTTGCGATTGATGTCTCGTTTTACACCTCACTGGAATTACAATGGAAGTACAGAAAGGTAGGAGTGTAGAGGAACAAACAATTACAAAATTTAACTGAAATGAAATAAAGTAAAGAACCGATGTGCAGATTCTGGTTCCGGCAAGCCGAGTTGAGGGGACCTCTCTCCGCAAGATAAATACGCCCCGGCTAGTGCTCACGGTTCGGCGGTTATCTTTCAAAGATGAAATGGCTTCGTCCTTCCGGCAGTAGCACCACAAGTCCGGCAAGGCTCCGGCGAACTAGACAATGTAGAGAACTTGGAGGCTGTAGACTCGAAGAGAACTTTGTATGCAAGCAATATGATTGTGCAGAATGTAGCATTTGGATCCATGCAGGATGTCCTATTTATAGGCACATCTCCACTGCAGGGGACAGCCAGGGTTTGAGGGCATTCAAACCTGGTGTTGTAACCCCCCTGGAGTTGCCAAGATCCAAGTCCGAGGACGAGACGAGACGGGCAAGGGCAAGGGCAAGGGCACCGGGCACCGGCACGGGCACGGGCACCGGGCGGGCGCGCGCGTGTGGGCTCATGGCCCACATCCTTGTGCACTTGATTATTCCACTTAAGTGTTAATACACTTAAATACACTTCTTAATTTGATGAAGAAATCAATGTGGGATTATTTAATGTGTCTTAAACACATTATCCCACACACCATAAATGCCCAATCGTGTGACCAACTTTAACCATTTATTTCTCACTCACCGAAAATCGGATTTGAGCAAATAAAAATACTACGATTATCTACTCATGACATAGAGCAATCGTACGGTATTTAATTCCTCCAAAATTAAATATCCCGGTCACGAAAAATCGGATAAAATGAGTCACACTCACTTTATTAAATCCTATTTTCCAACAAGTTCTTCACTACAAGGCAATGAATGTTAAATTGACTTCATCTCCATATCTTCGTCATCATTTTTATTCTCAATGGGAATACTTTTTCCAGTTTTGGAAGCTTATTCTTTTAACAAAAGCATTTGCATAATCTTCATCTCTCTCTCCAAGCATTCAAAGAACCATTTCCCAAATGTTATCTTTAATCTTGCGAACATAGTTGTCAACAATTTGGGGGCTATATATACGCAAAAGTAATTTTATTTTAGTAGGATTTTAAACATGGGACTACAAGGATAAAAAGTCATTCATAATATATTTATATTTTACTTAATTACGAGGGCTATGTAGATAAAAATGGGATTATGAATATAATTATCCTTATTTCAATCATGGTCTTGGTTTTCAGTAAGTGTGGAACGTTTTTTGCCAGGGTGTTTAGCTCGACATTCATATATCCTACTAAACCGGAAGAAAAAAAAAGGGGGGAATTTTTTTCGGTTGGAGTGTTGGACCATTATGCTAACACAACAAATATGATTAATGTTTTAATATTACCACCATTTTTAAATGAGTCTATACTATATTTAAAAACAATATATTCACTGTAAAGAGTAAGATTAAATTTTCCTGTCCAAACAATATTTCCAAAAATGGAAATCTATATTAATTAGTTAAAAATTATTTATATTAATTGGAATCGATATAACTAAAATTTAAAAATAAAAATGAATGTGTGTATAATATATTTATTTGGTATATAGATATTTAATTCATACCTTAATTAACAATATACTACAATTTAGATACAATAATTTTTCTTAAATATAAAATTTTTTATCTAAATTTAATATATTAAACAAATCAATATATTACCACACTATTATATTGTTGATCAAACTAAACATGTACATTTTAGTTATTTATTGTCTCATTGTACAATTATTATTTACATGTTAAAGTAGTTCACATGTAAAATAATTGAGTTTTATCAATTTAGAGTATGAAAGATGAAAATTATCAATATAATAATGATTGAAACGATCAATTTGAGGTATAAAAAATCATTTATTTTGATTATTATTATTTTTTAATTATTTTTAATGAATTATTTATTAAATCTAGCATATAATTCGTGGAGATATTTCAATGTAAATTAATATAAAATTAATTCAAAAATAAACAAGAATCAAACACATGATTTAAAAGGCTTTCAATTGATACTTTTAATCATTGAAAATCTAAATTGATAGTTTTCATCTTTTAACCTTCAATCTGATAGTTAACCTCTCTTTCGAGCTCTAAATTGATAAAACTTCTATAAATATTATGTTTCTCATATTGAATATATTTTAAAGTAAATGCACAAAATTATATTTATAAAAGGTTAATTGCATAATTTAACATAATGTTTACACCATTTTATAATTTTTGCGCACGCAACATTTAAAAATTTACAATTCATATCACAACCTTTAATATTTTTACAATTGTAACATGCCCAATGTTAATCCAACAGATCTATCATACGTGCCTATATGTAATCCACATGTACTGCTATTTCTAACTACCTAAATGACATCATTATATAGATTCATTATATACATCAAGATTTTCCATCAATTTTGTAGATCCAAAAATCTACAATTGATTCGTCGATGAATTCGGGCTCCGACGATCTACAAAATAAAGACAAGAGAAAAGTGAAGTCGAAGGACCGTCGGAGGTTGATGATTAAACGGAATTCGATGTTCAAGTCTGAATCAAAATGAGAAGATTATTTGCATGAAATAAAATAATCAGAAATAATGACAAAACAATAGAACGATCAATGTTCGAAGTTAGACGCGAGGTAAAGAGCGTGGAACTATTGAGTGAATGAGCTTCCACCGGATGTTCTCAATGTGTACGTGTTGTGATGGATCCAGACGGAAATATTGTTAGTTTTGTATATTGGAAGACTTGTCTTTGTATACGTTTCTGATAATATTATATGATGATATAGATTGAATATTATTGAAGTCACTGTTTGCATTTAAATTGTTATATATTTTCGTGCATGTTCAATATACTTACATTGTAGATGATGTGGTGTGGGACAACACGCGGTAAGATCATATCATTGGATCCTTGTATTGTATTAAAAAGCTCACGGTTTAGATGGTCCTGAACACACCATCGGTACACCGTAGAATAATCTGATAGTTAGTTTATCTTAGTTAGCTGATTATTCTAGTACACCAATTCGTGTATTGAGGAGGATCACGATAGGATACTATTCTCTACTCTGGCCTTAAAGTGAGATAATAAAGATCCACAGAATTCGGGTTCTTAACTCATATATATTAGCGGATATATATATATGTTGTGTTTATTACTTTGATCTATCAATGAGTGAGGTTCCTTGATGGAATCAATAATCTCGATATTTTGGGTTATAACATTTACATATATGATGGGTCGTGCAATATATATGGGCACCGTGTTCAGGTGCACCAGGTTGATGATATCCTCTTGAGGAAACACAAAGTTTATGTGAAACCCTGCAGGTGGAATTTATTCCGTACATGATAAAGCTTGTGTGGTACTAATCAATGAATAAGATATTAATTAATTATAGCTTTCAGAAGCTTACATAATTAATAGGCATTATATCTTAAACATGATGAATGGCTGAACTAAAGGAGAAAGCATATTCGCAAATATGTATTAAATTGGTAGGTCAGTATTACTTCTTCAGTGGAATAAAAGTAATACTTAATTTATTTAATTATATCCTAAGTTTATTGGATATTAGAAATTAAATAAATTAGCAGGCCAATTTAATATTCTTCCATATCACTGTTGTAGCCCAATATGACTGAAGTGGACTGGAGATGGAACAAGAGCTAGAGGACCAAACCCCGTAGGGTTAGGGCAACCAATTTTCGGCCACCTCCCTATTTATATTAGGGAAGAGGACGAAAATTGAAAGAATACAATTCAGCCCTCTTTTGTTCTCTTGCTCTCCACAGAATCCACACCTGTCTTAGTAGATTGCAGTCCACCCTGTATCTGAAACACAGTCCGAAAATACAGCAGAAGATCTTGGAGTGGAATAGCATCAAAGGGGCGTTGATCATACATCTCTCAACAGCAAGATTAGTCCTGTAATCTTGTCCTCAACCCGACGTTTATTTGTAAGTCGTTTTTCGGTATTCAATATTTCCGCTTTTAGTAGAATCGAAAACCGGATTGCATGTTAATTAAACTCGGCTAATTAAATACATACGAGCTACATAAAAATATGATTTACATGATTATGGATTAATGAACAACCAATAGATCCTGCAGTGGTTTAATTTGAAAAATCCCCAACAACTGATTTCAGAGCAGGTTTTGTTATTGTTCTAGATTTAATCCATGCATAATTTCAACATAATTGTTTATTTTTTATGATAAATTTATGGTGTTTAAATTTTCAGATTTAATTGTTCATGTATTTCGATATTATGGTGTTCAAAACTTGGATGAATTTTTGATTAGATTCGAAAATTCTAATTTTGAGGATCCTTGTAATTTTCGATTATATCTTATTAGATTTGGAATAGATTTTTGATGGTATCAAAATTTCCAAATTTAATTAGATAGTTATTCGAAAATTATTGTGCCAAATTTTTTTTTCGAAATTTTGGTGTTTTAAAATTCCCTAATTTTTCCTATGTAATTTTCGGCCCTAGCAAATTAATTTGGAGAAGTTTTTGATGAAAATCAAATTTTCATATTTATTTGGTAGGTATTTTCGAAAATTTGATGTATTAGAATTAGATATGGTAATTTTTTATGTACATCATAAGTTACATAATTCTTGTCTAAATAGATTTGGAAATAGAATTTTAAATTTGAAAAAATTTTAAGAGGATAAAATTTTCAGATTTATTATTCTTGTAATTTTCAAAATCTATGAGGATTGGATTTGGATAAGGTAATTTTTAATATATATCAATAGTTATAAAATTCTAATCCAAAGAGATTTGAAAATAGAATTTAAATTTGGAAAGAGTTTGAAGTAGATCAAATTTCCATATTTTAATTCTTGTAATTTTCGAAAATCTTGTAGATAAGAGTTGGAAAAGTAATTTTTGGTGTATATCATAAATTACTTAATACTAATCTAGATAGGATTGAAAATAGAATTTAAATTTGGAAAGAGTTTGAAGTGGATCAAATTTTCAGATTTTAATTCTTGTTATTTTCCATCCTAGTTAATCAATTGGAATAGATTTAATCTATATCAAAATTTCCAAATTTTATTTAATTAGGGTTTTAATTGAAAAATATATAAGTAATAAATTTGGTGGATAATTTTAATAAACTTCTAGATTTATACTTATGCTATTTTCAAGTAATACAAGATTAAATTTGGTAGATAATTATTTTAATTTCCAAATTCTATCTAGTAGTAATTTTTGAATTTTTAAATTTTATTAATTGAAATTTTCGAAAATTATATATCATGTATGGATATCATATGTAATTTTATGTTAATCATATAATTGTGATTGTTGGATTTGTAGACTGATTTGTTTGTAGGTTGTACCAACTATCATGACTCCTAGTTATGTGATGTATGTTTTAATTTAATGTTGAATGTATGATTGGTCGTATGCCGGTTTGGCTACTTGATTTTTATCCATGAGAAAATCCATGGATTAGGTTCAGGCATTTTATTTTATTATGTTGTTTTAATGTAATAGGAAAAATAAAATTGTTAGACCTAGTAGTGATTTTCGAAAATCACTAAAATTTTGAGTTGTATTTTTATTCTAGAAATATTAGGATTTTTCTTTTAGGAATAGATATTCTATATTGAATAAAGATTGAAGATCGACTCAAATAAGGAAAGTAGTACAGCCCTAAGAAAGGAAGACATCCCGACTCGCATCTCGAAAGCCTAATTAGAGCTAGGGTTTCGGCGAGGCGCGGTGATGGGGGCGGCGGCCAAGCCCTAGTTTCCGGAGCTGACTTTCCAATTTTATCTCATCAATCAACATGAGATATAAGCCATGATAGTTGGTTTTATTTTTGCTTATTATGTTGTTTGAAGCATGCAATGAATGTTTATCATTTTATGTATTGTTTGCATGTTTTTAAAATGGGATAAAATGAAACATTAAACATAAACAACTAAGTGGGAGAGATTCATACCAAAGTATTAGAAATCTCAAACGGTCTCCATTAATCTGGTTTAATTGACAAGTAATGGGCATGCGCGTTGACAATAGGTCTTCCTCCATATCAGATGTGTCATATCACAGAATTCTCTAGAAATTAAACCTCTTAATAAAGATAGCTGCAAAACACTGTTAGAAATAACTGACTCCTCCATCTGGAGCAGTGAAATTCGGAACAAGTGTCCTTGGTGTGAAGATGATGGTATTCACACTTAGATGTAATTTATTAATAAACGTCCACACTATCGTGGCTTATTAATTAGATGATTACATGACCGTGATGGTCTTCGGCTATTAATTTTCTTGTTGTAAGGAAATTCAACTGGAGGTAAATTAAAGGTTTAATAACCTGTTTAAAAATGAATTTTATAAATATCCACATGGCTTATAAGAAATGTTTTTAAAATGCCGGTGGTTGGGCGTATAATTTTAATGAGATTTTCAATTATATGTTATTATCCTAAAGTTTGTGACTGTACTGCATGTTTATTTTTCAGTTATTCTATATCATAAATTGTGTGTGCTTAATTGTTCTGTGCGTGAGTTGCTATTGTTGGAGGCTCGTGGTGGGGGATTGATGGGTCATTTTGGTGTAGCCAAGACTTTAATTGTCATGAATGAACATTTCTTTTGGCCTCATATGAAACGTGATGTTAAACACATTTATGGTAAGCATGTCACATGTCGGCAAGCTAAGTCTAAAGTCCAACCGCATGGTTTGTATACCTCGTTATCTATTTCTACATGTCCTTGGATTGATATTTCTATGGATTTTGTGTTAGGATTGCCTAGGAGCAAACGTGGTAGAGATTCTATATTTGTGGTTGTTGATAGGTTTTCTAAGATAGCATATTTCATTCCATGTCATAAATCCAATGATGCATCCATCCCATATAGCTGACTTGTTTTTTACAGAAATTGTACGACTGCATGGTATGCCTAGGACAATTGTTTTTTATAGAGATGCTAAGTTCTTAAGCTATTTCTGTAAGACTTTGTGGCGTAAGTTAGGAACAAACTTGTTATTTTCTACTACTTGACATCCACAAACTGACGGTCAAACTGAGGTAGTAAATAGGACTTTGTCTACCTTTGTTAAGGGTGATCATTAAAAAGAACATAAAAACTTGGGAGGAATGTTTGCCACATGTTGAGTTTGCATATAATCGATCTGTTCATTTTGCATCTCAATTTTCTCCATTTGAAGTTGCTTATAGTTTTAATCATTTGACACCTTTGGATTTGGTTCCATTACATATTCACAAGCATACTAACCACGATGGAGAAAAAAGAGCTAATTTTGTGAAACATATTTATGAGAAGGTAAGGGCGAACATTGAGAGGCGAATAGAGCAATACACCATGAAGGCCAACAAAAGGCGGTGGAAAGTTGTGTTTGAGCCTGGAGATTGAGTGTGGTTGTATATACGGAAGAAGAGGTTTCCAGCAAAAACGCGATCCAAGTTGCTATCTAGAGGTGATGGTCCATTTCAAGTTGTGGAGCGCATTAATGACAATGCCTACAAACTGGATTTGTCTGGTAAGTATAATGTTAGCACTTCTTTTAATGTTGCTGACTTGATTCCATTTGATGTAGGTAATGATCTGGATTTGAGGACAAATCATTTTCAAGAGTAGATGAATGATGCAGATCGAGCTAAGAAGATGTCTGATCCAATTAGAGTGTCGGAAGGTCCAGTGACAAGATCTAGAGCTAAAAGATTCAAGGAGAGCCTCGATGGATTCATTCATGACATCTGAAGCTAATCACCAAGAGACCTGTGGAAGGAGCAGAACCCAAGCACAAGTGGAAGGCATTGATCTCGAGTTACAGCACAGTCGGGCGTGAGTTACAGTACAAGCCAAGGCGTGGGTGACCGGTCGCGCCAACAGGTGTGATGTGCAGCACGAGTGAAGGCGCGAGTGAAATGCACTGATATAACAGGGGGTTTCACTTTCATTCGGGTGTGAGGTGTAGCGTGATAGAGGACGCGAGTGACCCTGTGTCGCGCCCCCGTACGGACATTTCTGAATTTCAAATTTTTATGCTTTTAATTCCTAGCTTAATTGGGATAATAATTAAGGTTGTGTATTTATGGTCCAACTATAAAAAGGATGTGACTTAATATTTTTAGCAGATAATTTTTCGTGTATCAAATTATTTTGTGAGTTATTTCATTTTGGAGAATCATCTGAATTTCACGCACACATCGTGAGTTCAAATTGACTTGTCAAACAACCATCCATATCTGTTTGTGGCATTAGCATCATTAATTTCAGGATTCATGTTTCTAATCATCATCAAGTCACGCCGTTCATCGTCGTGGTTCTTCATCATTGTAAATAGGGTTCGGGATCTTTCATTCAATCTATCGTTGTAATCCAATACTCCTTGGAGGATCGCATCAAGTGGTATCAAATCTTTGGATTTGTATCAAGTTCCAATCTATCCCTTTAATTTCTTTAATTTAATTTCTTACCTATATTTAAAAAAAAACAAAATCAGCAGTAAAAGAATAAGAAAAAAAATCACTGATTAAAAAAAAATGGCGGAAAAAAATTTAGCACTTTTGTTACTTTTGGTATTGTTATTTAGGTTCTTAGAGACGTATTTGTTACCTGGGGAGAAGTTGAAAAATTTTCAGAAATTTTCAAAATTTTCAGTATAATTTTTCGGCGAATTCTTTTTTTGGTGTTTCTGAGATAAGTCTTTTAGGATTTCATTGGTGTTGATTGTGAGTTCAGGTGCATTCTTTAGAGAGAAATTGAGTGGTAAAAGGTAAGAGTGTGTGAGATTATTAGAGTGAAAATGAGTCAATTGTGTGATACACGAGAGTAAACACATGAGGTTGTGATATTAGGATTTTGTTAGGATTCCATTGTTTTCTCAATTTTTATTTCATTGGCATTTTTTCAGTTTATTTCCATGCATATAAGTATTTGTAGTTGAGTAAAAAAAATCGTACAAAAAAAATTGTGCATAAAAAAAGGCTGAAAGAAAAAATCGAACAAAAAAAGAGAATTGAATATGTCTAACAAAAGTGCAGGTATTAGAGATGAAGTTACAAGTTCTGGAGATGAAACACCCAACACCTTTGATCTAAAATACACGATGGAGGCCATACAGCAACATGTGATGATGATCTTCAAGATGGAGATGGATGCGTTAAATGGGAGGTTTGATAACATGGAGAACTCGATACATGACCAATCTCAACAAATCCCTCGTGTGAACCATGGAGAAAGAGGCAGAAGAGGAGGCCGAGGAGGTCGAGTGGAGGTTCGACACTACCCTCAAGTTGAGAGAGAAAGAGGGGAGTACTATGATACCTACTTGGAGGAATTTGATAAAGAAGATAGACATTCAGCTACGGGAGGAAAAAGGTACGGGAGAGCAAGGAATCGGAAAGATGATGATCTTGGCAACATCAAGATGAATGTGCTATCCTTTCAGGGGTAGAATGATCCATCATTATACCTTGAATGGGAGCGGAAAATAGAGTTGATGTTTGATTGTCACAATTAGTCCGAGTTGAAGAAGGTGAAGTTTGTAATAATAGAGTTTTCAAATTATGCCATAGTTTGGTAGACTAAATTGACATCCACTCGTTGGCGTAATAGAGAGCCACAATAGTAGCATGGGATGAGATGAAAGCAGTGATGAGAAATCATTTGTGCCTAGCTACTACTACCGAGAGTTGTACAATAAGCTGCAGAATTTGGGCTAAGGACCGAACATCGTGGATGAATACTTCAAAAAATGGAAGTATCCAGATTTGTGCAAATGTGGAGGAAGACAGAGAAGCCACAATGGCTCAATTTTTGATGGGCCTTCATAGGGAGATTCGTGAAGTGATGGAGCTGCAGCATTATGTCGGGATGGAGGACATGGTGCAAATGGCGATCAAGGTAGAGAATTAGCATAAGAGGGGGGGTAACAACACTCGGGCGAATTCATCTACTTGGAAACATAATACGAACACCAGCACAACCCCATGGAAGTGAATGAATCAAGGAAAGAAAGAAGAGAAGCAGTTGTTCTACAAGCTAAGAACATAGGTGACTACCATAGCCGGTCCAATCAATCAGGAATCATCAAGAAGCTAAAACCAAAACATTAAATATTTTAAGAGTCAAGGTAGATGCCACTTTTCCAACTATATAAGGGACGTAACTTATTATTTTCAGCAGACAATTTTTCATATATCAAATTATTTTATGGCGTCAACACCATTAATTTCGGGTTCGTGTTTCCAATCGTCATTGAGTCATGTCGTTCATCATCGTGGTTCTTCATCATTGTGAAATTAGGGTTCAGGATCTTCCATCTAATCTACCGATGTAACCTAATACTCCTAGGAGGATCACATCAGGATCGGAATCTACCGGCGATAAAAAATGACATAGAAAATATATAGGAGTGGAGGGTTGGTGGCCAAGGCCCCCTCCAGCCCCTCTGGATCCACCCATGTGTACGTGTATATTTTTTAGTCGAATCTCCTGTGTACCCTATATGTAGATTCCTACTCCTGTATAACTTAGGTGGCTAATTATCCATCCCCCCTCTTTCAGATTCCTTCTTCATCCCCCTTATCCATAGCAGGGTTTTGACTCAGTTAAACCTATCTCTTTGACTAGGGTTTGAATATTTTAATTGCCTCAATGGCTGCTAGCCTAAGCTCAAGCTCTGGCTACTTCTTCAAGGTCGAGATGCTCAACCCTTAATAGCTCATCTGTTTGTATGAGCCCATTCTCTGACACGGGCTTTATCGAAAAATTATCTCTTTTTCATCTCCAAAAACATTGTTTTTATGCCAGATTAATATTGGAGATGTTACAATTGTCAAAATATTAAATATTGTGATATGATTTATAAATTTTAAACGTTATGTGAAAATTGCAAAATAGTGCAAACTATTGAGATTTTATACTAAAAGCATGTCTTTTATGTATATAATTATTTTCCTTAATTATGAATGAGAATAACGTTCACATATTTTATATTTATTTTATTATATAAATAATGTAAATCATCCTATATTTAATATTGAAGAAAATATGGTGTGTGGAATGCACACAGAAGATCATATTATCGGTTTCTTATAAAGTATGAGAAGAGTTCACAACCTAGATAGAGTTAGACGAACCATTGGTATAGTTGTAGTATGATTCGGGATTAGTCTATCTTGGCTATGGAATCATACTAGTGCACTTTTGTAGTGTATTGAACTAGATCCCAGCGAGATAATTCTTATAGACTAACAACACGTAAGAATATAAATCTCAAATACTCATAATTCTTAATTCTTATATAATAGTAGACATGTATATTGTAATGTACATCACTTTGACCTTCAATGGGTGAGATTCTAATTAAAGAATCAATAAGCCCGATAGATTGGGTAGTGACATTTCCATATATAATTGGTTACTAATTATAGAAGGAAACCATGTCTCGGTGCGCCGAGTTGATGATGTCCCCTGAGGAGCTCAAAAAGGATTATCATATTAAATCTTGAAAGTGGATTATTTTTTTATCCAACATGATAATAAAGGTTGAGTGGTACAACTTATGGATAAGCAATTAATTAAATTAAGTTGTCAGTATATTCAATTTAATTAATGGACATTCGATATCTTAAACATGGGAATTAATGGAGTTGAAGAAACCATATCCATAAATATGGAATTAGTGTTAGCTCTTCTTAATTGACTGATCTTTGATCAGTTCAGTTTTAACTTTCAAGTTGGCTCTTCTCTCATCAGTCCTTCTTGGCCTTCAGCTAAACTGATGATTACTCATTTGTGGATGCCTTCCAGTCTTCAAAGTTCTCTTCCCCCTTTAGCTTTTCTTAAACTTTGAAGAGTTGACTCCGACTGGCCTGATTGAGACATCCTTTTAAGCTAGTTGGTCATGCTTCAAAACAACTGACTCTCGCTCCAGTTAAGCTCAGGTTTGAAGTCTTACTTGGTCATTACCCCCGACTTCCAGCTTTAAATAACCTTCAGTTTTTCATGAAGCTTTCGTATATGTTTTGACATTTCATCAAAACCATAAGTTGGGCTACTATGATAGTTTTTCCCAACAATTTCCCAACACAAGGTAATCGATAATCTTAGTTTTCCGCTATGCATGAGATTTAGATTCAGTTTTAACATGCAATGGGATGTGGGATCATTTTGATCAAAATGTTTTATTCAATCAACACACATCCAAAAGATCCCCAGTTCCATCACAAACGTTGTAATAAATTCTGTAATTAACCCATTTATAAATTACATATGAATGTATAAATAAAATGAATTTATTCAATTCCTGGAGGTTGCTCGACATAAACATCATCCTTGAGCATCCATTGCAAGAATGCGCTTTTCACGTCCATTTGATAGACCGTGAAATTGTTGTGAGCTGCATAGACAAGGAACAATCTGATGGTCTCCAATCTTGCAACTTGTGCGAATGTCTCATCAAAGTCGATTTCTTCACTTTGTGAGTACCCCTTGGCTACCAGTCTAGCCTTGTTCCTTGTGATCACGCCTTGTTCATCCAGTTTATTGCGAAAGACCCACTTAGTCCTGATGACTTTTTAGATTTTCGACCTGTCAACAAGAAACCAAACGTCGTTTCTTGTGAACTGGTTCAGCTCTTCTTACATTGCAATAATCCAGTCTAAGTCTTCAAGTGCTTCCTTGATGTAGGCTGGTTCCATCTGTGAGATGAAGCATGTGAAGAGCGCATGCTCAATTGATCCTATGGTTTGGACTCTTCTTCTTGGATCACCAACAATTTTGTCAACTGGATGGCTTCAGAGCCATTTAGGTATGGTGGCGTCTGTTGTGCCTTCAGCTGGTTCTTCAGTTGCTCCTTCAACTGGTCCTTCAGCTGCTTCATCAGCTGGCTCTTCAGTTGATCCATCAGCTGCTGCATTGGCTCTGGTTTGCTCGTCAACTTCACTGATTCTTTCCCTCATTTCAGTTATGGGGTTTGAGGTCTCAGCACAATTTCTGTCCTCATTGACCAAGTTGTCTTCAACTGATCTAGAATCAGTTTCAATGCCATCTTCTAGTAAAGATTCAAACCGCTCTAGAACAATGTGATCAACATAGTCCTGCGAGTTTTCTGATTCACTAGGCAGTGCTTGTACTGATGTACAGTTTTTCTCTTTGTTCCTGTACTCATCAGCAAGCTCATCAAATACCACATGACATGTTACTTCCACAATTAGTGTTCGTTTGTTGAACACTCTGTAAGCTTATGAATGAGGGGCATTATAGCCGAGAAAGATCCCCTCATCAGCTCTGGCACTAAAGGCTGTCAGTTGGGTTTTGCCATTGTTGTGGATGTAACATTTGCAGCCAAATACCTAAGTAAGAGATAGAAGGCTTACGACCCTTGTATAATTTGTAGGGCGTTTTGTCATGGGTGGTGACGATGGCACTTCTATTCTGAGAATGTCAGTTGTTTCTTAAGGATGGCTTTTGTTCTTGAATGACGACTTTACTTTCTTCCCTTTCTGGCATGGTCCGCAGACTCCATCTTTCTGGTAGATCGCCTTGGGAAGCCCTTCAACCAACTCTTTCTTGGCCAAGTAGTTGATTGTTTTAAAGTTGAGATGATTCAGTCGTCAATGCCATAGCCAGCTTGCTTCAGTTGATCCTTTAGAAAGAAAGCAAGCTTCTGAATAGCCGGTTGACCAGTCAACAACATACGTGTTGCCCTTTCTTACTCCAGTCAGGAGTATGGCTCCAGTTGACTTGTCTCTGATGTCACACGAGATGTTGCTGAAGTCGACTGAGACCCATTATCATAGAGCTGGCTGATACTTAGCAGCTTATGCTTCAGTCCTTCAACATATGACACTCCATTGACGATAACTTTTCCTTTGTCTACGAACCCTTCTCCAATGGTTCGGCTCTTTGAGTTGTCTCCAAAAGTAACTAGTGGTCCCTTAACCTCTTTATAACCGTCGAGATCATTCTTGTCTTCGGTCATATGTTTGGAGCACCCGCTATCCAGATATCAAGTATCTTTAGCCTTTTTCTTGGATAGGATGCTCTTTCTCTGCAAAATAAAAATCAGTTTTTAGGTACCCGTATAATATCAGATCCTGAGAGGTTAATCATGTTTTTGGGAATCCACATCCGTCATACTTTTGGATTTCTATTTTTAAGAGATCCTTCTGAATTAGATCTCTTGATCAACTTTGGACCTCTTGTAACTCTTTGACTGAGAGTTGAGTCCTGTAATCTATACCTCCGATGAGATTTAGGATAAAAAACTTCTACTAATATCCTCTCATCTTGTGACCTTGGTGCTCTATGTTTTGGCCAATTTCTTTTGACCTTCTGACTTTGAGCTTTTCAGCCTTTGTGTGATGGCCAGTTTGCAAACCAATTTTGGTTGTGATTGATTCTAGGCTCATCCCTTGAGTTTAGATACTCATTGTATTGGGTTGCAAGGTCACTTGGAGTGAACTCCTTCAGAGAGATTGAATTATGTTGTCGTGCATAATACAATCTTGTATGTACATTTCTCTTAGGATTTGAAGAACTCTCAGATTGAAATGCATTTGAGGAGTTTCTGGATCTTTGCTGAACTGATGGCCTATTTTGAACTGATGTCTTTTTTCTGAAAGGCTGGCCTTGGATGAACTTCAGGTCTAGGTTAGGCTGATGACCTGGAATGAAATGAAGGCCTTTGTTGAAAGGTTGGCCTTGAATGAGCTTTCGATTTTGATCGAGCTGAAGATCTGGACTGATAGGCTGATCTATGTTGAACTGGTGGCTTTGGTTGAGCTACAAGCCTTTGAAAGACTGATTGTCTTCGAGTTGACTTTCTCGACCGATCAGTCTGATCTCTGGACTGAACTTGAGGATTTTCTAAGATACCTTTATCTTTGGATTCCTCAATTGGGGTTGATTGAGCTGGTCTTGTGAATCCTTTTAGGATTCCAAATTCACAGCTCTGAATAACTGCCTTGCCCTTCTCTACGGCAGTAAACATACTATACCCCAACCCTGGACTCCCTGCTTCAACTCTCTGATGACTTAGAATCTCATCTAGAGTTTGGGATCCCTTCTTGAATTTGAGGGTCAATTCCTCTTTTTCAATGATTTCAAGCTTGAGCTGCTCATTCTCAGCTTCCAATTCAGCAGTTCTCAACTTCAGCTGATCCATTTCAGTTGACTGAGCTTCAAAGCTTCTCAGTCTTTCATTTTCAATGCTTAGCTCTTCAACTTTGCTCCTTAGCTCATAATTCTCACCCTTCAGTTCAATATGCATGCTCGATACATAAGCCAATTGATCTTCTAGGATTCTTAACTGTTCATCCAGTTCATTCCTAGAGATTGAAGCTTCATGTATGTGATAGAAAGAGGTTATGGAATCTGTTGTACTAACCTCTTCATCCTTGTCGGCCATGAGATAAAGCAGGGCTTCATCATCTGAGTTGTATCCGTCTGAGTTGATTCCAGATGGGTAGTCTGAATCATCCAGCACGGCATTTTCAGAGTGAGCAATCATTGCTGTCCTTTTGAAGGAGCTTCTCCTCACTTTGGCCTTCTTGTCTTCAGGGAGCTCTCGACACTAATATCTATAGTGCCCTTGCTTATGGCAATGGAAACATTCTTCTATGTTTCGATTAGCCACCCTGAATTGTTCAGCTGATCGCTCAGCTGGCTGCTAGTTTCTTTCTCCCTTAGCAGCTTCATCATCTTGGGGTAAGGCTGATTGTTGATCTCTGACTTTCCTCAGCTTCTCCAGTAATTTTGTTATTGACTGGATTTGCTCGTTTATATCCTCAGTCAGGATCTTCTTTTTGTCGGTTGACTCTCTTTTTCGATTAGTCACCGATCCCCCTGGATTCTCTCTGGCAGGTGAACCTCTTGGTCGGAAGTTATTTCTTCCACGACCTTCTCAAAACCGATTTCTTTCAGCGTAGAAAGAAGCATCATGAGATGAAGAAGTGGATGTTTCTCTCTCTTTTAGTTCAGGCTGTATTCATGAGCCTTGAGAGATCCAAACATTTCTCTGAGTGTAATGCTATTCAAGTCTCTCGACTCCTTGATAACAATTACTTTCATATCTCATTCTTCTATGAGATTGTCGAGAATCTTCAAATTTATCTCACAATTGGGATAGCTTCTACCCAAATTATTCATCTCATTTATTATGCCTAGAAATCTTATTTCAAGGCTTGAGATGGTCTCTTCCAGCTGCATCTTGAAGGATTCATATCCGTCAATCATGAGCTGGAGCTTGTTTCCTTTAATAGCCTCAGACTCTTTGCATAGATCTGCAAGTAAGTCCCAAATCTCCTTGGCGGTTCTGCAGTTCTTTGTATCTTTCATGCGATCCTCATCTAGAATTTGAATAGTGCTGCTTGAGCCACAAACTCTAGATTCTTCAACTTCTTCTCTTCACTTGTGAGAAGATAAGTTGGCTTCGGGATCCTTGTCAGTTGATTGATATCCACAACGTGGGCTTTATTGTCCATCATTATGTTGATTGGACCATCTTCAATAACCTCCCACATGTTCTCGTAGATCGAGCATAGATGAACTTTCATCCTTCTACTCCAATTGTCATAATTCACAACTGAAAAAAGAGGTAGTTCATGGTTTCCCATAGCTTGAAACATTAGCACAGATAAATAGATTTGATTCAGTTGATCTGCAGAAACAACTGATCCTTAGAATCAACTGCTCTGATACCACTTGTTGGTCCCGGAGCGAGTCTATGTCAGTTTAGAGGGGGATGAATAAACTGACTTAAAAACTTAAGCTGATTGCGGAATATATAGGGCCCTGACTCACTATGATAATTTATCCGTGCACTAGATCAGTTGAGACTGATGGGCTGAAGGCTTGACTTGTTAGTGCAAATTGTATGTTATTATGTGCAGTTTAAGAGCATGCGAAAGCTTAGAGCATAAAGTACAGCACACACAAGAATTATAAAGGTTCGAAGCTTCCTGCTTCTACGTCCTCTCATCCTTCTGTAGAAGGGCAATCCACTATGCAAGTGTAAAGTTTCTTTATTACAATTACACAGTGAAGAAATCTGTTGGACCTGAAAATGGCACCTTTCAAACTGAGCGCGGCCTTCTTTCCAACTGTTGCTGTCCCGGAAGAACGGACCCGTCGGTACACGCCCCTCCTCAGCCAATTTCTGGGTCGACAGTTCACACTTACCGATCCCAACTACTCGCTGAGACTTTAGGTGCTATTGTCCGTCTTTATAAGATTCTAGATCTCTCTCGATATTCAAGAAGTCAGTCTTGAATCTGTTATCAACCTGAAGTGCTCCTTCAACTTAAGCTGAATGGTTGATCTTTGAAGAACTGAACTGAGAAGTTTTGCTCTGGCTGGAATTCTACGTCAACTAGCTGCTTGCTTGGAACTTGAAGCACGCCTTCTCAGTTGGGACTTTTCGCACTTAAGAGATTTAAGCTTTGAGCTGTGGGGAGGGAGGAAGAAAGTTCAATATCTGCAAAATAGCAAGAGTCAAATTGGCCAAAGTCTTGGCCAAAATGATGTTCACTCTCTTTATATAGATGAGTGATCTTTTGACCGTTGTGATTGGTGAATCTGTTGATTTCACCAATGGCAATTTAATGTCTGTAGCCGTTTGAAGCTTTGAATGAACTAGCCATTGAATTTAATGACTTCTGCTCAAAGATTGTCAGGATCTTTCCAAGATTTCCTGTCAGGATCTTTATTGACTTCTTGTCAGAGAGAGAGCAGGTATTTCGGCTATCAGTTTTGGACTTTCAGCTGATGGGCTGTCAGCTGTCTCGGCTTTCAGCTCTGAGATTGTCCAGTTGGCACTTCGTCAACTTCCTTAAGCTTCAGTCCTGGGAAGGTCCAGTTCAGCTGCCTTGATCTTTGGCTGCTTAGCTTTAAAAGCTTTCAGTTCTGGACTTCCAGTCGGCTTCTCTGTTGAGCTTTTTCTCCCATTGAACTGATCTTTGGTCAGTTCAGTGATGGCTCGAATTTATCTGAGCTTTTCTTCCAGCTAACTGATCTTTGATCAGTTAAGTGTTAGCTTTTCTTAATTGACTGATCTTTGATCAGTTCAGTTTTAGCTTTCAAGTTGGCTCTTCTCTCATCAGTCCTTCTTGGCCTTCAGCTAGACTAATGATTACTCATCTGTGGATGCCTTCCAGTCTTCAAAGTTCTCTTCCCCCTTTAGCTTTTCTTAAGCTTTGAAGAGTTGACTCCGACTGGCCTGATTGAGACATCCTTTTAAGCTGGTTGACCATGCTTCAAAACAGCTGACTCTCGCTCCAGCTAAGCTGAGGTTTGAAGTCTTACTTGGTCATTACCCTCGACTTCCAACTTTAAATAACCTGCAGGTTTTCATGAAGCTTTCGTATATATTTTGATATTTCGTCAAAACCATCAGTTGAGCTACTATGATAGTTTTTCCCAATAATTTCCCAACACAAGGTAATCGATAATCTTAGTTTTCCGCTGTGCATGAGATTTAGATTCAGTTTTAACATGCAATGGGACGTGGGATCATTTTGATCAAAATATTTTATTCAATCAACATACATCTAAAAGATCCCCAGTTCCATCACAAACGTTGTAATAAATTCTGCAATTAACCCATTTATAAATTACATATAAAATAAATTTATTCAAGCTAATAAAAAAATGAACTAACGAGTTAATAATCAGTGCACATAATCTATTAAGTTATTCATATAATTTTTTGTATTGGTTTTTTATAATTATTTTTAATATTGTTTTATATTGGTTTTTGTGTATTATAGTTTCGTGCAGTATGATCTAATTTTTCTTTTTGTTGAAATGATTGTGCAGATTAATTAGAATATTATAGAATTGAAAATTTGAAAGAAAATTCTAGAAAGATATAATGTGCATTTGTGAAATTGTATGAAAAAATAAAAATTATAGATAATTAATAGTAGTCATACAATACAATATAACTCAATAAAATGAAAACCACAATTCAATGGCATTTGTTAATTACAAGATTGTAAAACTTTAATCGCCCAACTTATTAGAATATTAAATTTTAAATTTATTTAATGTTACAAAATGTCATAAAAAATATTACAAATAATACAATATCACTACAAAAAAAATACTTTTTAGAGACAATGGTATTAACGACGACATATGTCGTCACTAATAATAAATTTAAGTAATGACATGTCGTCTCTAATTATCACATGTCATCTTTAATGACATTTTTGTGATGACAGTATCGTCGCTTAAAAGTATTTTTTTGCGATGGCATCATGTCGTCTCAAATAATCCGTTCCTAAAAGTTCGTCCCAAATATATTAAAAATTATTTTAAATGACAACAATGTTGTCACAAAAAATATCATTAGAGATAACATGCATGAATTAGAGATGACATATCATTACTTAAATATATTATTAGTAACGACATTTGTCATCGTTAATACTATTGTCTCTAAAGAGCATTTTCTTATATTGTATTCACGTATAACGTACGGGATAATGCACTCGTTATTAATGAAATAGAAAAGGGATAGATAATATTAAATAAGGATAAGTAAATCCTTTTACAACACTCCTTAATCTATATGCAATTTTTTTAAAACATACAGTAATTGAAAAGAGGAGTATTATTTTCTTCTTTAATTTATCGTATTCTAATTTTGTATATTTTACATAAACTATAATTAAAGAGTGATGCAAATAATGCATAAAAATTATGTCCCAACAACTCCTAAAATTTCGGTACATCTAACCATATGCTTCCTATATGCTTGAATTATATGTAAACGTAAACTATCTTTAAATCCCCCCCCCCCCCACCCCCTACCACAAAAAAAAAAAAAAAAAGATATACACAACAGAAGTGCTAATGGTATAAATCTCTATTTGCTAGAAAGAGTTTTAATTAGAGATTTGTTGGGCCGAAAATATCACATCCATATGCTTCATATACGCTTGAGTTATATATAATGTAAGTAGTCTTATCCTACCTTTAAAAGTAATTCTACCGGAAATTCTAAACATAACTCTCATTTTATTCTCTACAGTCCACGTTATTTTATAAAATATAAATTTATATGTGATAATACTTTTTTACCCTTAACTCCAACAACTTTAACCCTATCAATCTATCATAGCCCCCAAAACTAAAAAAGAGAAAAACATAGATATAAAACTATATAGTCCCCTTCCTTCCCAACTGTCTTTTTACAACAAAGGAGAAAAAAATAAAAAACACAGAAGTCATAGACATTAGCCATATCCCTCTAAATCATAGGCGTTAATTGAACATGATGTGAAAAGGTTGGTGATGATTGAAAATGAATTGGGCGGTGCTTTTCCTTAATTTGTATTATTGATGCTTTTAGCATGCTTATTAAATTCTAAATTGCGAAGAACTGTTAGACAATTATGAATTTGGGTTGAAAATTAAGGGTAATTTGAAGAAAATAATTTGCTTAATTTATTGTTGAAACAAGAAATTTGATTCTTGAAATCTTCGAAGAACTCATGTTCTTTGAAGAACGGAGATGGCTATGATTTTTGTTTTTCTCATTTTTTTTGTTGGTTCTATATATTTTTTTCTTTTTCTTGTTATATTCGCTCTCTTCTCTCATTTTCCAAAAAAGGGTGGGAATAGAAGCGTTCTATGATTTTATTTCTAGTTATGTATATATATTTTTAATTTTTAATTATAGAAAATGGGTGGATGCAATAATATGGGGGGTGTTGGGGTTTTTTCGAATTAAACCACCGCAGAATCTATTTAGTTGTTCATTAATCCATGTTCATGCAAATCATATTTTTATGTCACATGCATGTTTATTACAATCCAATCAAATAGCATGCAAAGCAGATTCGAATCTAATAAAACGGAAGACATAGAAAACGAATCTACTTATAAATCGATAGACGGTCTGTGGACAAGATTAAAGATCTAATCTTGCTGTTGAATGAAACAAAACAGGCGCCTCCTTTTTCTCAGAAAAATCGTCTAACACAGTATTCAACTCCAAGATCTTCTGTTGTATTCTCGGACTGTATCTAGATTCAGAGTAGGCTGAAATCTACTAGATAGGTTTGTGAATTTTGTCGATATCTTGAGAGACAAAGAGGAACTGATTTCTTATGCTACAATTTTCGAACCCCTCCTTATATTTATATAGGGGGGACGAAAATTACAAGCTTCAGACCTACTGGGCTTGGGCCTCTATCTCAAGTTCTATATCCAGTCCACTATCAGTCAATTGGGCTACAACAGGGATCTAAAAGAATATTAAATTGGCCCACTAATTTATTTAATATCCAGTATCCAATAAACCTAGGATATAATTAAATAAATTAAGTTTTACCTTTATTCCACTAAAGAAGTAAAACTGACCTACCAATTTAATACATATTTGCGAATATGTTTTCTCCTTTAGTCCAGCCATTCCCGTGTTTAAGATATAATGTTCATTAATTAATTATGTCAGCCTCTGACAGCTATAATTAATTAACATCTAAAACCTTGAGTAGTACCACACAAGCTTTGTCATGTAAGGAATAAATTCCACCTACAGAGTTTCAACATGAACTTGTGTTTCCTCAAGAGAACATCATCAACCTGGCGCACCAGGACACGGTGCTCATGCACACTGATTGAGACACTATGTATACATTGTTATTACCCAAGATATCGAGTTTGATCTACGAAAAGATCTCACTCATTGATAAATCAAAGTAATAAACAACATACACACAAGCTCGCCAATATCACATGAGTTCAGAACCTGAACTATGTGGATCTTTATTCTCTCAGTAACTGGGTCAGAGTCAGAGAATAGTATCCTATCGTGATCCTCCTCAATACACTTACAAGTGTACTAGAATAATCAGTTAGTCAAGATAAACTAACTTATCAGATTATTCTACGGTGTACCGATGGTGTGTTCAGGACCATCTAAGCCGTGAGCTCTTTAATACAATACAAGGTTCTAATAATATGATCTTACCGTGTGACTCCCCCCACCATATCATCTACAATGTAAGTATATGGAACATTGCATAGAACAATTATAGAATATAATCTAAATGCAAACAGTGACTGCAATAAATTTCATTTCATATCATCATATCATCAGAAAAGTATACAAAGACAAGTCCTCCAGTAAACAAAACCAACAGGGGGCTATGATAGGATTTTAGATGTTGGGTGCTAAAGGACAAAAAAGTATTATTATATTTATAATTATATTTTATAAAATTGCGGGGGCTATAAAGAGTAAAATGGAGGCTGTGTTTAGAATTTCCCTAATTCTATTCATAGTCTTCATTTTTCTCACTATAGCCATCATATTTAATTAAATTATAAATATATTTTTAAAAGACTCTTTTATCTTTAATTATTAAAATGGATTCATTTCTGTGATTTGCAGCCGTTGTTTTATATATTATCTATTATTTTCTATCAAATATGTAGCCGAGATTTTGTTTGAATATTATTTTCATCCATTTTACCTAGAGATTTATTAGACAATCCTCTCTAATTATTGATTTTTTTTTCTACTATAGAAATATATATACAAATCTTGATTGATTTTTTATGCAATTAAATTTATATTCATTAAGTGGTATATATCTCTAAAATGATAAAAATCATCCATAAATTATTCTCAACTCACTATTAATGGTATTCTTCCATGCTTAAGTCTGTAAAGTAAGAGACTTGGACTACTAATTTTGATTGAAGCCTTTATAAATTTACAACAAATTAAAGCATTTGAATAAAGAAAGGAGATACATTATGAAGAAACTATTTCTTCATTTATTGAATAAATTAAGAAATTTTCATTTAAAAAAAATCAGCAGAATGGTGTGTGTGTCTATGGTTTAAAGATGAAGAACAGAATGGTAGGGGCGGCTATGGGTTAAAATGGAGAAGGCTTTAAGTCATTTTTAAGAGTTTTTAATATATTGAAGGATATAAAGACATAAATGACTATTTAAAAAATATTTATATTTAAAAAAATATTGGGCTGTAGCGAGAAAATTGGTGGCTATGAATAGAATTGTCCATCTTTAAATTCCCAAAAAGAAAAAAGTATACACAACAGAAGTGCTAATGGTGTAAAGCTCTATTTGCTAGAAAGAGTTTTGATTAGAGATTTGTTGGGCCGAAAATATCACATTACATAATTAATGTGTTTACCTCAATAGGTCAAACATCACTGAAATTAAACAATCAACTCTATTTAGTTCCAACAATAAGAAATTTTAATTTTTACTTTTTTTATTTATTTATAAAAAAATCTCATTTAGGATCTAAAATATTCAACAAAAAAAAAAACTTGGACAAAACACAAATCATTAGGAATTTGATTATACATATATATGCATATATATAGCTAGAAAACGATTATTATTATTATTATTATTATTATTATTATTATTATTATTATTATTATTATTATTATTATTATTATTATTATTATTATATGTTATTTTTTAGAGGGAATATGATTTCTAATTAGTGGTTAGTGAACTCAACTCTTCAATGCATTTAAATGCCAATTACTATATTACTATTCTGCGATGCATGCATTTAAATGCCAATTACTATATTACTATGCCAATTACTATATTGCTGTTCTGCCATACAATAGAAGATGAATAAGGATTACAGTGAACCAAATTAAACGCCCAATTATTGCGTTAGATTTTTTTAAAAGTTAAAATAAAAAAGAATTGAAAGTAACATAATAATAACATTTCAAATATAATTATCCATTAATTGCTAAATAAATATTCAAAATTCAATTCCACAATTAAAAAAAAAAACAGAGAGAGAAGACGTTTTTAATATCACGTCTGTTGTCAATCATGAATAATCAACTAAGGGATGGCTCCGATCGGATTGCATTATCTCCATCACCCCAGCAAACAATATTCCCAAAAAAAAAGGGGAAGAGAACCCGAAAAACTAAAAAATAAAATAATCTATCGAGGTTAAAATTGTCAAATGGAGTACAAGCTCATCAGGCACTGAAACCATACAGCAACGGCCGAGATTCGCCGGCGAGAAAACCGGAGCTCTCATTCCGGACGCCGACGTGGCAGCATCTCTGGAAATCCGAGTCTCCGCGCGATACGAATCCGAGGATCTCTTCGAACAGCGATTCGTCGCAAGGAATCGCCAGCGGCCCCGAGTAATTGGCGAAGCCGAACTCCTCCTCGGCCTGACTGAGCAGCCGCCGGAAAATCGGGTGGTTTAGGTGCGTCGCGCGCACTACGAATCTCCGGCAACTGGCCCCCACGCAGATCGCCACGTGTCCCGCCGGCACGTTCGACGGCAGGCGGTGGCAGGCGGCCGGAGACGTGGCCTTCTTCCGCCACGACCTGAGCATTTGACGGATTCTCACAATGTGTTGGATTTTGTTGCATTTCGCCATCACTGCGGCGTGTGGAGAGAGAGAGAGAGGGATAAGGTGATGAGTGAGAAGCGCTTTTCTCTGTATGAATTTTTGAACTTTTTAGACGGCGAAACTTCGTGGGATCTTATAAGGTGCTATGTGACGGGATTGCCCCCGGATTTGGATTTATTTACGATATTTTGTGTACTGAAATCTAATTTTAGAGATGCACTTCGAATCCTAATCTGATTTGATTTGATTAGTGTTTAATCTGATTTGATTTGATTAGTGTTTTTTCAGTTTGCTAGATTGTATGGTATAAGGTTGGATGTGTTGCTTAGATGTATTATATTCTTTATAAAATTTCAATTCTTAAAATATCCTTTAATTAGTTACCATATATTGTGTGAATATTTTATAATAACATTTTTAATTAATATCTGCAAGGTTATTTTAGTCTACAATTTTTAATAATTCTCTATGGTATTAAATATCCCACCAGCAGGGTGTGATATGTTATACCATATAAATGGTTAACACATACCGGGCCCTTGCATAATCATGAGCTTCAATATTGCTAGCAAACAAAGTATTATGGTGTCATAGGTATTTATCTCACCCTTATACTACCTAGCAAACAAGCCCTTAGTACATAATTTGATTTGATTAGTTAAATCTGACTGAGGGTTATTATAAAGTTCAATTACCATAAAAACTTTAAATTTTTCTTAATGACATTCATTAAATCTCTCAATTTTAAACAAACATGAACGACATTTTTTTATCTAAAATTACTAACATGAAAGCTGAAATTTATAATTCTATGTCAGTGCGGTCAAGAGTTTGTTATTTTTGAATGTTTTTTTGTGTCAACAACATATTAATATTTATTTTTCTCATTATTTTTGGATAATTTGCTAATTCAACAACATATTAATCTTTCTTTTTCTTAGTAAACATATAAATAGACTAAACCATCAATTATATCTCGAACTATTTTCATTTCTCAAATATATCTCAAACTAGCATTTTTATCAATTAAATACCTATACTATAAAAAAAATCAATCAACTCTATCCCCATATACATTTTTGACCAAAAATTACCCATTGTTTCAACAAATACTTGGGTCTTTTCTTATATTGTGGTCAAATCAATCGTATCTATGATATAATATATATCTTTATTCTAATGTTTTAACTTCTTTTTAGATTTGATTTTGGCCAATAATGTATATGGATATAAATTTAATTAGTTTTTTAATTAATAATTTAGATATTTAACTGATAAAAGTATTAGTTTATGATAGATTTGAGAAAGAATAAAAATATTTTAGAATATAAATGATGGTTTAGCCTTTTATTATAGGCGAGACTTGGGTGAGACCGTTTTATACATGAGACGAGTCAATACTCACATGCGAGGATCATTATTTATGGGTGAAGTATCATTAACTCACATGTGAGTATCATTACCCGCATGTGAGTATCATTATTTATACCCGCATACGAGTATCATTATTTATGGGTGAAGTATCATTAACTCACATGTATCATTATTTATGGGTGAAGTATCATTATTTATGAGTGAAGTATCATTAACTCACATATATTGATCCGTCTCATATATAAGACCGTCTCATACAAGTTTTTATCGTTATTATATTGCCATTTCCATATATGTTGGGACTTGAGAATTGAGATGGGGATTGAAATTATACGGATCTCTCACTCACACCAAAGGAAGAAATAGTGAAATACCAAGATGATATATTTTTTATTTTTTTTATCCAATACCGACAAGATAATTAACAAAACACAGTTCGCTGATTTTTGATAGAATACATCGATAATTAAATCTAAAATATAGTGTAAATACGAGATTTTAAAATTCTGTCGTCCTTTGTGATAACAATGGACAAAATCTAATCTCCGCCTCCTCAATTTTGGGTTTATAATATTATCAATATTATAATCGTAAAATTAAAGTCGATAAATATAATTAAGATTAAAATTTCATATTACAATTGAAATATAGCCAATCTTCGTGAACTGTTTAATTAATCCGAAAGAATTAGGTGAAAAGAAGGTTACATATTCTATACAGACTATTAATAAAGTTTTAATTTTATCACAACCTTAACAATATTTCAATTTTATTCTAACCTTTTCATTTATTTTTAGTTCTATCTATAGCGAGAATGCTTTATATATATATATATAGTGATGGGATCTGGTGAGAACCAGTCACCAGGTGGGAATTAGGAACCAATCGCATTCTTCCATTTCAAAATCTGAACGACCCAGATTAATCCAGATTTTCGGTGGTAATTTTGTAATTAAAATGAAAATCTTCAATTCGCGCGTCTCATTAAGGGCAAAATCGAAACTGAACTCAGAAATTGCCCAGATCCAATTTTAGCCTCCTACTTCGCTCATTTTAACATCATGCATTTCTCATTTTAGCATGTGTTGATAAACAAAAATGGAACGATGATTTCATTGGAATGAAATGCAATACACCCTATTTGGGGACAGTGAACTCTAATGGAAATCTCATAATTACTAGTTGGGATCAGATGAGCCCTAATCGGAACGTAATAAACCCTAATTGGGAACGGTGAACCCTAGTGGAAAATGTCACATCAATTTTAGCCTCATACTTCGATCATTTTAGCCTCATGCGATTCTCATTTTAGCCTCACATATATATATATATATATATATATATATATATATATATATATATAGGGAAAGGATCAAATGAGAACCCTTCCCCCAGGTGGGAACTATGAACCAATCCTAGCCTTTGTTTGACTCAATCTGGACGGCCCAGATTAAATCAGATTTAAGTGGATGGGCGGTGGCATTCCTGTAATTTTCGACAATTTTGTGGGAGGAGGGGTAATATAGTAATTCAATAATTCTTCCCTTTTGCTATGAGGCTAAAATGAGAATCACATGAGGCTACAATGATCGAAGTAGGAGGCTAAAATTGATGTGACATTTTCCACTAGGGTTTACCGTTCCCAATTAGGGTTTATTACGTTCTGATTATGACTCATCTGATCCCAACTAGTAATTATGAGATTCTCATTATGGTTCACTGTCCCCAAATAGGGTGTATTGCATTTCATTCCAATGAAATCATCATTCCATTTTTGTTTATCAACACACGCTAAAATGAGAAATGCATGAGGCTAAAATGAGCAAAGTAGCAGGCTAAAATTGAATCTGGGTAATTTCTGAGTTCAGTTCCAATTTTGCCCTTAATGAGACGCGCGAATTGAAGATTTTCATTTTAATTACAAAATTACCACCGAAAATCTAGATTAATTTGGATCGTTCAGATTTTGGAATGGAGTGATGAGATTGGTTCCTAATTCCCACCTGGTGACTGGTTCTCACCAGATCCCATCCCTTTTTTCATTTCGATCTATCTTCTTTTGGGCTAACGGCTTAGAGCTTTTGAGTACGATGCCAGGCCACATGCTACGCCCGAGCCTAACCAACACGGGTATTGCTTCTCTTACAACATTTCGTCTTAGATTCTCATTATCATATATATATATATATATATATATGTATATATATGTTTCTCATATATTACAGAGTTCAAAAATAAAGATTGTAACCACGCTAAATATTATCACAATAAATAGATGGAGGCATGGAGCCTTTGGGACCGTAAAGGATTGTAACCACACTACTTCAGCTGCTGCAGAAGCAACTGCGCGATACTCCGCCGCAGTAGAAGAGTGGGCTATTCCCTTTTACTTTTTAGATGACCAGGAGATATGATTAGCTCCGAGAAAGACAACAGGTGCCGAAGGCGATCCAGAGCAGACCATAGTTGCATGATGCGCCCCTCGAAGGCGTGGCATAAGTCTTTTACAGCAACAGAACCGAGAATATCTCTATATAGTAGAGATATGCTTATCACTATCACACGATCTAATTTATGACAACTTAAATACCCTAATTCATAAAGTTGTCGTCTTTAAATGATTAAAAAAAAATGAAAAAACACCCATTTCGCAGAGCATTTTCTTCTTCCAGCGAGCCACATCATAGATTTATTATCGGAAATTAATTAGTTGTTGGATAGAATTGAAAATTTGTTAATAGTTCATAATATAATAAGGGATTGACCATTAAAAAATATTATTCATTGTATATAAGTAGATAGATGTAGACCATAGCTAATAGGATCCAATGACTACGGTGCAAATCACAATCTAAACTACTACTTGTATTTCCATTTAAAGAAACCAGTAATATTTGGTTAGAACAAGTGGGAGCAATGTAATCTGAAATGCACTATAGTCTTCAATTATACACACTTTATTTACATGTATAGGTATCACCCACAACTCAACAATTGTTTAATCGACCCAGAAATATATCATCTATAAAAATATATTTCTTCCGCAATGTGTTATAAATTATAATACTAAGCATTGAATCATAACATCTTTAATATATTAATTAAGGTGTGCACTAATTGGGTAAATATATAAGATAAAATGTAACTTTACAATTAACTGTCCAACATCATCGTCCTATTTCATTTCCTCAAAAATTCAATTCCCTTTTTATAATCTAAAAAAATCCAAGATCATAAATTTTATTTTACTTAACATGTAACTAATGGGTATGAGCAAGAGTTACATTAAACAAGTCCTGCCAAAAATAACAAAATAATTATTAAGAATACAATATTGTATAACTATAAGTTTTCTTGCGCGCACCTTTTATTGCATTTATATCTGCAGCCGGCGCGGTAATATTTTAATGACATAGTTTAAGTGGTGATGAAGTTTACATGTGACTGATCTAGTGTATCAAATGTAATTAGTAATGCAAAAATGGTGTTTAATTTATTGGATGTATGGCTAATTAGTTTATTTTACACTATTTCTTAATATTTTTTTTACCCTAGCGAAGAACTAAATCTTCATTAATCCAGTGAATTCTGTTTGGAGTGTCAATTCTGAGCTTATACAATAAGCTTTAAAGCTCGGAATGATTAAACTTATTCATATTATTAGTAATGAAAAATTTGAAGTCACATGGGATAAAATATAAAGACTTTTTCAAGGTATACATTTTTCTAAAAATGTTGGGACCACCATTTAAAAAAAAGAGAAACTTTTTTTAATGGTTGGCAATACTGTGAAGGAGCACGTGTTTTAAATTAAGCTCTGTGTAATTAGCAAGGAATTTTTACACGAAAAATATTTTATAAATTATATTGCGGAACACTTTGATTGAATATATATAACTTCTAAATCATGCAGTTTGATTTTTTCAAAACCAAAATATATAATCAATGTGGACGAACTAGATGACAGATTTTCCCGTTTCACTATGATTCCTTGTCACACCATGCCTAATTGTGCCAGTATTAATGGTGATTAATTAAATTAGCTGATTTTCTGAAGATTTCGAGAATATTTACTGGGGCCTTGTCTTTCAAAACTTAATTAAGGCTAATTGTCTATTAGTGACACTATAATTATTTTAAGGGCCCCGGTCACATGGCTTTTGAAAAACGCGACTATTGTTTATTCATTTGACCTTATTTCGCTCTCTTCCTTTTTTAGGTTTAATCATTTATTCATAATAATAATCATTTAATGTAATTTACAATATTTAAAAGTACCCCTATTACAGTTGATGTGGCAGCTAAAATGGCCTCATTTCCCCCGCTACGGAATTAGTCAATTTAAAAAAAATAAAAAATTACGTACTGATTATAAATAAGTATCATTAATTTTAGTCCGGTAAATTAAATTCACTGGTCAACCAACAAAAAAAATCCGGTAAAATCAGTATCAAATGTAACACTAAAAAGTATCACTCAAAATTCTAAAAGTATCACATATATCCTTAAAAAGTAAGTGATTTTCTAATTATTTTATTCTAGTTTACTTAGTTCAAATTGTGATTTTTTTAATTCCAATTAATGTTTAGAGTTTAAAGATTATGATTTTTAGGGGTTTATTTTATGTTTTTTTAGGGTTTATGTTATTTTAAGTTTTATTAATCTCAATTATGAGTTATATTTAAGTTGAAAAAATTAATTGTCAAGCACCGTACTAACGTGTGGGCAAGTGCATTATGTAAGGCGTCGAATTTCAATAAAGTCAAATTAATTCACTTTTATTAAATGGTTCACTGATTCATTTTAGCATATATATTTATTTCAAAATTAGATTTTTATTTTTCAATTATTTGTTTATATTTTTAAAAAAAATTAAATTAATTGTCGGGCACAATGCACGAGTCCACGCATTAGCGTCGGACGAGTATATTGAGTGAACGCCAGATTTTAAAAAATAAATTAATTTACTTTTATTTTAAAGTTTATTAATTCCATTTTAGGATATAAATCTATATTTATTTCAAACAAATTAAATCAATTCACTTTAATTTTAGATTCACTAATCTTATTTAGATTATAAAACTTTTAAGAAAAAATAAAATAAATAAAAGACAGAAAAATCAACCAGGAAAAAAAAAAGAGACGAGCGTGGGGCTCATTTGGGCGGCATACGCCGTCTGATGTGCTGCCTATGAGAGTTGTGCAAGTGCTGCTAAGAAAATTAATTAGCTACGAAAAAACCCACAATCATATAATTCATAAGAATATTTTGCTAAATATTGTTATGCATGTTTGTTTTACTACATAAATCACACAGGATAAATAAATTGCACTAACTATACAAGATCTGGGCAATGAATCTAATAACTAAAAATCTTTCTTCTTCTTTTTTGGTTGGGATTCAAACTAATGATCTTCAATTGTACAACCATTACTCCTTCAACTATACTATTATAAAAGACGAGAAATTCATTTTATATATTTTTATTTTTGTTTTAATTAATATGTCATGGATTACTGTAAATGGCAAGTGGTATGACTTTCGTCATTTGAATAGGATCCATGTGGCGCTCACATGGAGAGCTTGTAATACCTTATTTTTATACAGTAGATAACAAAAACATAATTAATGCGTTGATTTATATTTCAGTGCTTTAAAATATTTATTAATTGGTTGCTGATCACTCAACATGCGTAGTATGTTTTCGTTGTACGTCGAAACATATTAATATGCACAGATTAATTATAATTGAGTTCTCGTTTGATTTGAAATTATATTTTGCTTTTTAATAAGATATCCGCCAAGGTGTGATCTGATCATGCTTAAATTTATCAATGATCGGAGTTAGCCACATCACCATTTTTACATGATAATATACACCTTTATAATTTTTAAGAATATTGATATATACACTTGATGATTTATAATATGAAATAAAATGTAACATATTAATTAACCCAAGAGGGACCGCCTAATGATTGAGCCTAGCGAAGTTGTGGCTCAAAGTCACAAATTTAATTTATATTATATTTTCGATATTACATAAGACTTATATAAAGCATGTAAATGAATAGTGGCAACAATTTCTCCTAATTAATATTTAAAAAAATAAGGTTAAAAATTTCACTACATCTAAAGGAATTTATAATGCAAACATAACTTTTAAAACCTTATAATAATAACTCAATTTTTTTCTGTTTATAGCAAAATAGACACTTAAAAAATTCGACTACTGAAAAATTGATATTGTACAATAAAAACTATCATATTCGACATCCCTACGCTGAATTAATATGTACAAATGAAAAAACCATTACCACATCCTAATTTTTATTGTCTTTTTGGGATGTTGAATTTACTACAAATAAATTTTTTTGGTTATTATTGCTAAATTTTAAAAAAAATGTTTTTAAATTAAAAATGCATTATTAACTGAAAAAAAATATTACATACTCACTTTAGCGTCCTTGAAAGTTACGGATTTCGAGAATTACTTTGCACGTTCTTTTTCAAACATTTTGCTTATTCAATTAATTGTCGGGCCGTTGCCCAACTGAATTTATAAATGCTAATTATTACGTTACGCCCCTTTGTTTAATATTGACTATTGAGCAATGTTATTTGCAACCTCCATTTCATAACTACAACCTTAGTTTTATTTTTCCAGTACCGACAAAAGTAAATTCGAATGATAAATTCTAAAATACAGAAAGAAATTATGATCTTCATTTGCCTTAAATCCGTCTACGAATTGTCTGATGTGCTGATGTTTTAATTAGTTATGACGTGAAAATTGAACGCAGCCCTCTTTTAGGCTTAAAACATTCCGAAAATAAAACCTATCACTCTAATAAATTTGCTATAATAGCCATAAGCTTAATTGGTCTAAAAAAACACCGCATGGATCAATTTTAAGTTTAAATACGGCTAGTACCTAGTAGTCATTTATTGAGCACGGTGTAACAAAGAAATATATGGGGGTTCGAAGGTTCGCTTGACCCTACATCCAGTCGCATTGCATACCGCGGCTGGATGTTTGACACGTGTCGTTCTATTTTTTTATTTCTTTTTTAAGTTGGCCGATAGCACTGTGTAATGGTTAACCCAGCCTCTTGTTTATGGTAACCAGCCCAGTTATGTGAATGTAATGATTAGTTTATCCAAAAAGTCAAAAGTTTCTGAATTTTTCCGCGTTTCGATGAAGTACTTCATATCGGCCTTCTTCATCGGCCAGGCAATATTTTGGCCGATACACGAGTTTTGTACATCGGCGGACATTTGGGTACAATATCAGCCCTTCCGTTAATCCGTTTATGCCATCGGCCGGAATTTACAGTGTGATTCATGTCACTTTGGAGCCTCCTGACGGCTTCAACTACTCTTTTTAAAGTGGGTGTGTAAATTTTCAAAAACCGAGGAGGCGCATAAATAAATAAAATATAATAAAAGGAAGGAACAGTTTTTTTTTCATTATATTGTTGTTGGGTGTATACCAGTCGAAGCAGAAGCAGAGTAGTGGCCGGCCAGAGCAACGAAGTTAATCGCGGCGGTGAGTCGAGACGACGGTGGAATCGACGGCGACATCGTCATTTTCGTGTGTAAGACTCCTACACCCAGCATTGTATCCATTTCCGTCCATTTCTTTTACGCAGAAGAAGAAGTTTCTTTGTATTTTCGTGACCTTTAATATTCAGTTGTAAAACAGTTATTTTCGAGCCGGTGTTGGTTTTCGAAGTTGTGATCTATCTGGGTGTTCGAAGGTTGCGGTTAAAAGAAGAGCATAACTCCAGTCGAAGATGGCGGGTAAAGCTACGGCGCAGCAGGGGAGGAGGAGGAGGAAGAAGGGTGCCGGTGAAGGTAATGTGACAACTCTACCTCTGTCCTAGACTCTAAGTTTGTTCTTTCATGTTTTCGTAAAGCCAGATTGGTTAGGGTTTGGTTAGATCTATTTTAAAGGAATGGAAGTGGGTTTTGTGGAATTGAAGGTGTTGATTTAGTTCTTCGCTGCTCTGCTAGGTTGCATTTATTTTTTCTAAGCACTTCAACTTTAATTTTTTGTTTGTGTTGGTAATGTGATGAACTTATATATGTGAGTATTAGTTTCTTTTGTATTTCCCGCGCTTAATTTTCTATTTTTGCTGTTGATGTGGCTGCCTTGTAGGCGCCCTCGTGTCTTTCAGATGCTACATGGAGTGGCTCGATCAAGTGAAGGAACTCCTAGGGCCTGCAAACATGCAGCATTTGAAGAAGTCCTGCTTCGGGCACTTATTTGATATTGCGAACCTGCAGTTCCAAGGCCAATTGTATCATATTCTAGTCAGGAATCATCTAATTCCTTCTATCGAGAATCGACTGTCTTTTAATCTGAATGGGAGAGTTCATGAGTTCGGTCTGGTCGAGTTTGGTCTCATGACTGGCCTAAAATTCAGTGATTGGTACGAGCCCCCGAAGGCTTCGAGCATTCACAGTTTGCTCTTCACCAACAGACGATGCCTAAAGTTCATCGATATCTCCGTAGCCTTCCGTCGTGAGTGCAAAAAAACTGAAGGCAATTCTGTTTTATCATTAAAATTAGCTTACTTGTCTGTCCTTTATGCGGTGGTTCTACCCCATGATCGCAAAGAAAAGAGCCTGCAAATGAAATACGTGCATCTAGCTGATGATTTGGAGCAGTTTGAAAAATATCCTTGGGGCAGAGTGTCGTACGAGTACCTTTTGAAATCCACTCTTTCGCGGCGCCGGGTTATTGATAATATAATTAGGCAGCAGAAGAGTATGGCTTATGATGTCTATGGGTTTGTGCTGGCGCTGCAAACGTGGGTGTATGAATTTATGCCAGATCTAGGTCGAGATTGCGCGCATATTGTGAAAACGAATCTAGGTCGGTTCCCCAGGATCCTCCGATGGCGTGTCGATGAGTTCTATCACTATGAGCAATTGATGGGATATTTTGCACCAGAATATGCACAGCGTTTGGTTAGTAAATATGTTTCTGTCCTTATTTAATAGTATATGTTTATTTATCTGTAATTTAATCATAAATAGTTTACTTATCTGTGTTAATTGTTTGAGTATTTGTAGGGTATCGTGGGTCCCTCAAAGGATGAGTGGTGACATTTGCAAGGGTTGGGGCTGCAGGAAAGGCATATGTCCCCGCTAAAATTCTCTGTGGCCCCTCCCTTGAAGCGAAAAACGGGGGTGATGTTGCTGGCACTGCTGTGAATAAGAGAAGAACGGAAGCAACTCTGATGAAAGATAGGCTTCGATCGGGCAGGTTAAAGGACAATGTTGTTCATGTTGACTCAACAGCGGAATCGAAGAGCCTTCCACTGAATGAAAAAGGCGAAGACAGCCATGTGAAAGAGATAGTTAGCAATGTAAGTCTGTTTTCAGATAGATGTTCAGTTGAAGGAAATTGATTTAGACTGCTAATTTTCACGTCTTTACAGGTTACCCTCCAGGAGATTGATGGTCAAGTGAAAGCAATTGTGCGTAAGTTAGTTGTGATTGAGAGTTTGCTTCGTAGATGTAAGTGTTGTTGGAAGCTGTTTGGTGAGGCAGAAGCAGGGACTGTGAATGAAGAGGAGGGAGATGGTGTTGAGCCTGATGAAGGTCTTCCTAATGAAGTATCGGAAGATGAGGAGACTGAAAGCGTTGAGGTTGTTGAGGCTGTAGAGGAGAAGTCTGAAGATGCTGGTTTGAGTATTGGGAAGAAGGATTTGGTGGATGATTTGATGAAGCCTGCTGCTGTGTCTCCAAAGACTGATAAAGGGTTAGGTCTTGGAGTTAGTTCGCCACCACCAAGAGTATACACGAGGTCGAGCAAGCGGCTATCTCAAACTCCATTAAAATCAACCTGTCAACGCTAATTGATTGATGAAGAAGAACCTGATGAGCGAACAAGTCCAAAGCTTAAGTTAAGGAAAAATGTTGGTCCATCTTCTACGAAATCTGTGGCCCATCAGTTGTTCAGCCTAACAAACGCAATGTATGATCCCTTGGAGACAACTTATCATCATAAATTGACACAACCGTTTCAGAATTGGTATGACACTGCCTTGAAGATTCAGCCGTGAGTTTCTATTTCCTTTTCGAGTATGCTTCATTTACTTATTTAAATTTCTTGTATTCTGTTTAGCGGCTTTTAATTCATGCTCATACATTGGCAGTGAGCCTGAGACACCTCTCCCCATCATAAGCAAGCCGAGTGTGTCGGTCTCATGGTTTTACGATCTGTTTGAGAGAACGGGTTGGCTATGTGATGAAGTAAGTGAAGCTGACCTCCTTTTAGGTTGATGTGTTAACAAATTTGTGACTGATTTTGAACTTATGTGTTCCATTTACAGCATATCGATGCTCTGACGAACTTGCTCTTATTCAAGTACAAGAGGGCGAATGAAAGCTTTTTGAGCGGATGGGCTGTCTTGGATGTTTTGGGCACGGTAAGCTTTATTCGACCTTTATGAAGAATGAGTTTTCTTCCATCCTGTCATATGTATTCAAAGTAGACAATTTCAGAGTATTTTACTTCTGTACATATTTGTGGTTAAAGGTTGGGATGAAGTACAACAAACTTTGATGTCCGTGAACTTATTTTACAGGGTTTCTTGCTGAAAGGAGATTATAATAATACCTGGGAGTCAATGATGCACTATGTGAATGGGTTGTGGCCAAGAGAATATGGTTTGCCTTGGGTTGAGGCAAGACAAGTCCTCGGCGTGGCCAATGTAAATAAGAATCATTGGGTGTGCTATGCGATCTGCTTTGCGAGCCAAACCGTGACGATTTATGACTCTGCTCGTGGGAACAGTAGCTGGGGAAGTATTGCAGGTCATTTTTTGCACATGTCTAGATACATGCCCTGGATTTGTAGTCATGCTGGGATTTGGGAGCAGAAGAAGATGGGCTGTGAACTAAGAGATGTGTGGGAGATCATCTCTGCTCCGGACGCTCCACAGCAAGGAAATAACCACGACTGTGGTATCATGGCCGTCAAGTACATGGAGTGCTTGGCTTCGAACCAAGACATCAGCTCTGTGGATCCAGCAAGGTGTGGCATCTGGCAACGCAGCTATTGCGCCCAACTTTTTGAACTAGGCCGTGAATTTCCAGCATAATGAATCCTTTGTTGAGGCATGGACCTTGGTTTTTGGGAGCTGTGGATACATGTTTTGTGCTCTTTTTGTGCAGCACCAGCGGTTGTCGTGAATGCTCTCTATCTGCACAATGACTTTTGTTTGTGAAGACAGAGATTTATGCACTGGGTATGTTTTTTGTGTCGACGCCCAAGGTTTTTGCTGCTGGTACAAATTTGTTTTTGTTTTAATGGATGGGCTTTTGTTTTAATGATGGGCGTGTGCAATTAAATGGTTTGAACAGGTAATTGGGCCAACATTATGTAATTATAGATACAAATGTTTTAAAAGCCCAGGCAAGAGAAGTCAGTAAATTTTGGGCCCAGATATGAATTATTATTTTGGGCCCGATTATGTTTCCAAGTAGTATTATTAAACTAATTTTGTTTCATTTTTAATCTTATAATTTACAATACCAGTGATAATAAATTATATTGTCCACCACCTTAAAATTACATTAAGATGACATGTCTATGTACTGTAATTTAACACAAATGGTGCGGAAATTATGTGAATAATATATTAAGATACACACACACACACACACACACACACACACACATATATATATAAAGATTTTAGTATTATTTTTACTAACCATATACCAGACATACTTTAAATTACTTGACCATGTTAAAAGACAAAGTTCATGTATTATATACTAATAAAATTGAGAGGTGCGAAATATGCAACACCGCAAATTTAAATACAATTATGACTTGGAATATTAACTTAACCTTGAGGAACTAATACTTTTATTGAAGGCAATAACAAAAATAATGGCACTAAGCTTTTGGGAAATAAATCAGACTTAATGATGCGGAAACATGAAGTTGTCGGAAAAGTGAATTATGTGAACCTATTAAATTCGATCACTATTGACATAGTGAAGGGCATGAAAACAAAGCAATTTTTTTTTTTGTTTTGCATTTTTCCATAGCATGTAAAAGTGGAATTGATGGATACCTCTTAACAATTCATGAATCTAATTATGTTGTATAATTGATGGCTAATGAAGTCACATTTAGATTTCTCATTTTTTTTTACTTATACATCATTATAACCCATAACATATAGTATCAAATATAATGATGGATCTACAAATAATGAATAGTAAATTGAGAAACATGAAGAAGGTAAACGAGCTCGTTTGATGCACTAGTATTTAGGCCCTCTCCCATTTTAAATGAAGATTAGATGCTGCTCGAACGGGTAGTGTCCAGATTTTTTTCTAAAAAGATATACTAATATCATTAATATAGCATAAGGTAATAAAAAAAAAATTCATTTAGCAGATAAACTATATCTCTTTAATATTGGCATAAGGATCCACAAAATATATTTGAAAAAAATGCATATATGTGTATTTTAATAGTTTAAAATTCCAAAAATCTGACACTATCCGTTTGTGCGGCATTGAATCTTCCCTTCCTAAACATGTGAAAATTCATTTAGCAGATAAACTATATCTCTTTAATATTGGCATAAGGATCCACAAAATATATTTGAAAAAAATGCATATATGTGTATTTTAATAGTTTAAAATTCCAAAAATCTGACATTATCCGTTTGTGCGGCATTGAATCTTCCCTTCCTAAACATGTGAAAATAAATCATAAAAACTAGGAAAAAAAATTGTACAAAAAAAAGAATAATGCTTGATCCATTTTAGGTGTAGTTTTTTTTAGATAACGTGTTCATGGAATCGTGGAATTCACACAATGATTCTTTGAGGTCGGCAAATAATACAAATAAAATTTTCAGATTGAGAATAGATAATCTAAATATAATTACATACACATAAAATTCTATAATATATATATTTATATATATATATATTGGGAAATTTATATTGATTTAGAAAGCAAAAAGCTAATTTTTGCTTAAATTTGAAAGGTTTGTTCTGTAAATTTTTGTAATTTGAAATATTGATTTTTATAAATTTGAAGAGTCCAAAAGGAGCTCGACCCGTACCGTTTCAACAACAGTTACATCTCTTATTTGGCCCCTTAATTATTTTCATATTAATCTGTTGCCCTATACCTATATATAGTGTGCTTATTAGGGAAATAATACTTTTATTTTTATTTTTAAGTATTTTGGAAAGCAAGCAAGAAAGAAAAAAATATCTAATGTCGTATTGTTCTTTTCGAATTCGTGATGGGTCAAGTCAAAAACTTTTAGAATTTTTGATTCGGTAATAGTTTTACATATAAGTGGTGATAAATTTATGAGCACGGTCAATAATGCTAGAAATCAACTCGAATTGAATTTACTTTTCTCATGATAAAAAAAAAAATCATCCATCTCTCGGGTGTGTGATTCATAATTTTCCTAATTTAATTTACTTTTCTCATGATAATAAAAACAAGTTTCTCCTAAACTGTTATAATAATAATAATAATAATAATAATAATAATAATAATAATAATAATAATAATAATAATCTGCCCTACTACTATTAATATAATAGTCTAGGTGCATCGTTACTATATATATCGACAAAATTGGAGCCTACATTTTTTGTTCTTTTTAAGTAAAAAAAGTCATATTTTCAAAATTTGACTTTTATATAGGGCTACCGGACCGGAAACTTGATCAAATGTCAAAGTAGCAAAATTTGAAAAAAATAGGTACTATTCTGTTAATTCTGCAAAGCAAGCTATTTATGAAAAAAAAAAAAGAAACAATGAATTAAAAAAATTGATACATAAACTGAACCTTAGTTACTGATGTGTGTATGTTTATTTTGTACAACGATATGTAAATCATAAAAGAAATTGCAAATTCAAACCATAAACCACACTAAATATACAACTACTGACCCAGGCTAAAAAATATATTCCATCCGTCTCAATTATATAGTTTCTAATACTATTTTAGGGTGTTTCACTTAGATAGTCTTCTTACTATAATTAACTTTATTTTTGTAGTAATGTACAAATATATCCCTGTTATATAAGAGTCTTTTATTTGCTTCTTGGGATGTCCCGATATATGAGTATACGTTTATCTATTTTACTAATATGTACATATATTAGTAAAATGTTTGCATGAAACATTACGTCATTGTCAAAGAAATAAATAGGTTTCGGGTGGGTTTTGGGGGGTTACAGGGTTTTCAGGGGTTTCGTGGGGATTTAGGGTGGTTAGTGGGGTTTCAGGGTTTGCAGGGTAGGTAGAGGGGTTTTGGGTGGGTTTCGGGGGGTTTTAGGGGTTTCGGGGAGGGTTTGAGGGGTTTTAGGGGTAAGTAGAGAGGGGTTTGGGTGGGTTTTAGGGGGTTTGAGGTTTTTAAGGGGTTTCGGGGAGGGTTTGAGGGGTTTCAGGGGTTTCGCGGGGTTTGAGGCCAGGTTCCGGTGTTTCGGGGGTTTGAGGGGGATTAAGGCTGGTTCGTGGGGGTTTCAGGGTAAGTAGCTATTAGTCATAATTCATCAAACTCTATCAGGATGTGTAACTGTTCGATATATAATTTCAAATTCTTGAAATAATGAACTGATTATTTGAACAACATTATTTTGAAAGACATATTACTAACATTTATCGATTTTACTTACCATTAAATTAAACTTTGTCATTTGTTAAAACTAACCTCCGTAAATGGGGATTATTAACTTGCTACTGTTCGACTATATGTCTTTTGAAATGTTTTGGAAAATGTTATGTTTGGCGGTGTTAAGCGGAAACTGTATGAAATTTTAAGTGTAATCTTCTCATTCCAAGAATTGAATAGTCAGTTGGCTTCCAAAGGAAGAATCGTACAGGCAAAGTTGCACTTCATTTAGCAGATAAAATTCCATGATATATTTTAAGACTACCCACATCAGTGACCTTATTCAGCACAACCTTCAGGTTAAATTCTAAATTTCTCTCTCTTCCACGTCTACAACCTCCAAGTTATTAAAATAATATTTTTTCAACGCATAATTAATTTATTTGATTTATTTGTTCAATTCATATTTACCAAAAAAATACTCATCAAATTATAAGGACGTAACTTACTTACTAAAAAATGAAAATTGCAAGAGTTCATTGCAAAATCAAATATAATTAAATAAACTATAATAAGAACACGTGAAATTTCAAATTACGAGTACATAAGATGAAAATTATATAGAGGAAAAAATTATGAATTTTATATATTTTTTCAGATACTTATATTAAAAATGTATATTTGAAATTCATCTATTTAAAAAACATGTGGCAGCCAATGAGAGGGTGCCACATGTACAGGTCAAAAGCACCAAGAGAGTAGTCATGGTTATTATATTTATTTGCCTCATCACCCGAAATCTATAAATTAATTTATTAGATTACATGAGTCACATATATGAATTTAACTTAAGTTAGGTAGTATTGAATTGAAAAGTTTATGCGGAATTGTAAATCATAAAATTGCAATATATGGCGGTAATGAAAATTCATCTACTGTACAGTTGGGCGGTAATTTAAAAATTAGAACTTATCCAAATTTCATATTTGTCTCGAGTTCCACGACTCTTCCCCTAGAAGCTTCCCTACAGTAAATGGCTTTATAATTTTATAAAAATGATATTTCATTTCATTTCATTAATTCTTCCCCAAATACAAACCCTTCCCCTTCCTCTTCTTCTCTGCCGTTCAACGACATGGCTTCTCTTGGCGGTAACTCCACCGGCTCGTCGGCATCCACTCCGGCATCGACACAGACAACATCGGCAGGGGTTTGTGATCGCCATGGGGTGTCCGAGCAATACACTTCGAATACCGACGGCAACCCATTCCGACGCTTTGTTCGCTGTCCCCAAAGGCGGGTATGTACAGATTTCCCCGCAATATACTATACCTGGCTCTTACATTTTTTATGAAATATTTCAAGCGGTCTATTTGATTTTGCTCTAACACTGTGAGTAGGTTTCCGGCTGCAAGTGGTTTGAATGGGTTGACGACGAGTTACCACCTTATTACCTGGGGTGTGTGCAGCGATTGAAGGTCCAGAAAGAGTCTCTCGAGAGTCAATTGCAATATAAGAACCTCATGATAGAGACGTTGTATGCGAGGCTTCAATCAAAGGACGCAGAGGGCGAGGACTTAAGATGTGCAAATGTCCCTATCCAAATGAAGACTAGCACTCTAACTAGAAGGATCTTCATCGTGGCCGGAGTTTTTGCGGCACTCGTGGTTGGGGTGTTCTACCAACTTTCTTGATTTCCCTGACTTTCTCTGTTATTATTATTATTAGTATTTTTATAAGCATTTTTTGTTACTTGGATTATTAAAATTAATAGCAGTAGTGGTATAATTAGGATAATATTAATATAAGTATTTGTCATTACTCGGCACTATTCAGATTCAACGAATCTGAAATTTTCAACCGTTCGTGCCTTATTGACCCCATGAATTCAATGTTAATCTATGTTTATAGCTACTTGCTTCATTTCGAGAACTGCTTCTGTGTGATACTTTCTTTAACTGGATGTGTTGGTTAATTTTAGTTTTCGGGGTTTTTCCCTTGCAATTATTGCATTTTGTAGATGTTACACATTAGTTAGGCACTTTCATCAATCTCTGTTTTTGCTAACAGTGAATCCACTACAATATTTAAGACTATCTATGAACGATGTTTATAGCTAATTGCTTCATTTGAACCCCTGTTTCTGTGTGCTCCTTGATTTAACTGGAGGTGTTGGCTAATTGTGTTGTTAGGTGTTAATAACAAAGATTTATCAGATTAAAAGTAGCACTTTTAGATGTTCAATACTACTTAGGCACTTGCATGAATCTCTGCTTTTCTCGACACTAAATCCACTGCAATGTAGATGAATCTCTGCTTTTTTAAAAATTAATCAATATTAGTCTTGCAGATTCAAATTCCTCCTACAAATTCACCGAGACCATCACCCAATATCTGTAACACAAACTAGAAATAAGAACGATACAAACTTCTTAGCCTACTCATCTGTGAACAGAGCACATAGTTTCTTAAATTGTGGCTCACCATTGGCCTTGAATGTATGTGCCAGAGGCGTCAGCTGCACAGTAGGGGATAGGATGTTAGCCATGGCAAAGGTAGACCAAGGATGATAATGTGGTAGAGATTGTTTTACTCACCGTAGCTAGCTCGGCGAAGGTCTCCTCATTCATATATGTTATCTCGTTCAATCGCTGATGCCAGTAGACATTAGTGTGGCCTATTATGAATTGAAAACAATTTTGACGCTCGAATAGCCGCTCAACCTTCTCGGCATAGTATGCTTTTGGAATGTTTGTGTTGAACGCTTCATTGAGAGTAGGGGTAATTCGCTCCACGAAAGCAGAATTGCGCCAGTCGGGCTTTACACTCCAAGCTCCATTCGTCTTCGCCTTCAACGCCTCTTCGATGAATCTATCCTCCAACTCCTTACTCCAAATGCTATCGTAGAAGAAGGCAAACTCACTCATGATGCATATATATATATATATTTGAAAGATATCACTCTACTCAATTGTTGAATTTGCTTCATGGTTGTATTGCTTAATATAGACAAATAAAGCATCTTCGCCCTTGCATTCGACAATGACTATAGGACAAAACATTTATTCAAGAAAAGTACTTTTATTGGAGATCCAAATTGATACTTATTACGTAGACCGAATACAGGGTGTAGAAACATCCCTAGGGAAAGGTCATCCCTCAAACTAATACGATGAAATTAGTAACAGTTACACAGATTAAAACACTAATATCCACTACTGGAGGAGGAATAGCCACGAGATGAAGACCTTCGAGAAAGGCTTTAACTTCGAGATGGGCTTTCAATTCCTCCATTTGTTCGATTTGATGAACTTGGTTGATTGACTACTTCGATCACGCATTCATTTTGAGACCCTTCACCACACCGAGCATTGCCCCGGGAATGCGTATCGGATAGCACAATGGTCTCCCGGAATAAAACTCTCATCTGTTCCCAACAAGGTTCCCCTTTAGGCCTATAAACTAGCAAGTTTGGTCGAATCTGCACAATGACAAGATTTAAGTGTTAGCATGTCTATAATTAAAAGCACGTGAATGAAATAACGAATTTATACCCGTGAGATTTCAAACCAAACATCGACGGAGGCCTCCACAGTGTTATCAATTGGGTGATAGAAAACACCAGGCCTAGCGATAAGCCATCTAAATTGGTGGAACGCTCTTCCCATTCATGCAATTTCGCTAAATATGATCGAAAAGGTATGTCGACGCCCAACTCTTCATTCACCTCCTCTCGAACTAATCGAAGAATCTGCTTATTGTTCTCACTGTCTCCTACAATCCAGTTGTTATTCCAGTGCTCAATGTCCAACTTCGAAAGAACCCGGCTTTCTATCTCTCGAGACCACACCCCAACGAAAAAAATATCATCTTGAGAAATTGGATTGGGTGCAGCCATTAAAGAGCAAAGTTTGGTTGAATGATTAATACAACATCTGAAATATATACATTTTAGTATGTATATATATAGAGATAGATGCAATCACTGTAACATCACATTTGTAATAGTAAAACTTTGTGAAATCACATCATGTATGTACAATAAGGCAGGCAAGAAATAGCCAAGCACAAACGATAGCCCGTTTGTGTGCAGAGCAATTAATTTTCAATAATAATTAAAGGCCCACTCTTAATCTCACTCAAATTAAGGCCCATCCCACACACCCCACTAAATGCCCATAGATGACCTTAATTTTTAAGGTCCGATAATGATCAAAATTGCTATTATTATATTGTTAAATCTTAAAAATTAATTTTTATAATTTAAAATGACAATTTATTATTATGAATCCTTCATCGAATTTCCAGTGGTGAATTAGTTAATGGAATAAAAGCCAAAAAAATCGAAATGATGACTAAAGCTATATATTTCTTCTTACTCAATTTTTACGAACAACAGGAGCGAAGTACTTTAAAGATTAATCAAATTACTTCATTATCTTAATACATTAACACAACATCAACTATTTATATAGTTTAAAAGTTCACTCTAACATCACATTTGTAATAGTGTCTATGTCCAATCATATCATCTATAAAAAAAATAAAGAAGACACAGGTGACCCGTGAACACCTCTCACAACCAAACATAAGACATGCTCTTGTCAAATGATTTCTGTCTCTGCTCCTGTGACTGCAAGGAAAAAAAAATTCAGACGAACACATCCTCTTTCTAATCACCCATGATATATTATTTGAACTAGCAAGTTTGGCCGGGCTAGAAAACATATAATTCAGTGGAAATTCGAGTTCTTTCAAAGGGTGGCAACCATTGCACTAACCAGTTTATTGTCATTACTGTCATCGACATCCATCGTTATTGAATTCAAACGGGACTGCTGCGTGCTAAATTCCTGAAATAATACGGAAATACATTAAAATTTATCACAGAAATAATTCACAAGATTATCCTTATCAATTTATGCTCATATAAAAAATGTACACATGCAACAAATAAAAACAACAATCTTACTCGACAAAATTCAGGCCAGTAGTCATTGGGGGAGTTCATAGAGTTTTCAAATTCATTACTTGAGTCCACCACTGGACTATCATCTTTCAATTTTCCACATGTACAATAATGTATTAAAAAAGTGTGAATTTTATTAAATCCAAATGCAAATGCTATTTCAACAATCTGTTCAAACATGGCTAACCTTCTCCTTTCGGGCCTTTCATCTTCTTCTTTCTCCATTTCCGACGAACGTTCTTTCCACGGCTTTTCACAACTGATGGATTCCTCATTTTCCGGACAGGTGTGGCGTTCCCTCGGCTTCTTCCAGCCTCTTGCGTATCTATTGCACGATCTTTCAACAGCCGTTGTCGCATTTGAAACAGACAACTCTGCATGCGTGACCTGCTTGATGCATCACCCTTTAATTCATATGCCAGATCATATGTTAACCGCATAATGTTATTCACGAAGAGTAAACTTGATAAATTTTCATTAACAGCTCCTCTCGAATTAGAATTAACCCCTTGAATGCATCTACGTTTGCACTCTCGCGTCCATCTTCTTAGTATGTATCGTTCAGGAATAACTTCAACATTCATCCAGTAAAGCACCTTGAATATGTGGCGGCAAAACACTCCCTTTGACTCCCACATGCGACAACTACACGAAATATCATGTGTTTCCTTGTTCAAAGACACACACCTTGTCCTATCAGATAAAGGACTAGAGATCACTTCAAACACAAGGTCATTCTTAGCATAGTCTGGCTGTTCAACGATCTTAGTATTCATTGAATGATGAGCTTCATACTCAAACAGCTTATAGATGTTGCGTGTGTACACTTTTTCAATATGTGTTAGCAGAGGGTTGTCCTCGAGAAATTGCCCAAGCATTCCACAACAAAGAGCATCCTCTGCACTTTCCCGCAATCGCCATTCATTCTGCACTTCACAATAACGAACGACGAACTCATACAGTGAGTTGTTTCTGCTTCCTAAATCCTTCAAAATTTGATTAGTCACCTCGCTCCTGGACGTAGCATGCAGACCAGCTGAGAACCTATCATTGGTGAAAACGGAAGACCATCTAGTTCTCAAGTTATACATATTTCTGAACCATCTATTATTTGTCAACTCATACGTATGAATTAGCTCCTGCCATACTTACTCAAACTCCTCCTCGGTCTCACATCCATTCATACAACGATTCCATAATTTCTTGAACTCAATATTGCCATTTAATGACCCAAAATGCGATGGGGCATTTTGATTAATGTGCCATTGACACAAACGATGCGCCGCGGACTGAAATGTGTAGTCCACACCATTCATAAGGGCCTGACATTGGTCGGAGAAGATAACTTGCGGCTCTTTTCCGTACATCACCTCAAGAAAGACACCAAACAACCATTCAAAGGTTTCTGTCGTCTCATCAGACAAAAAAGCTAACCCAAACATCACATTATAGAAATGGTGATTAACACCAATAAAGGGCGCACACACCATGTTGTATTTATTGGTTTTGTACGTCGTGTCAAACGATATTACATCTCCAAAGTATTCGTAGTCAATGGCACACCGAGAGTCCCGGAAGAAAAAAATTGACCAACTTACCCTCAGCATCTTGTTGTACCTTCCAATAGAAGAATGGCTCTTTATTCGACTTCTCCATAAAAAATTGAAGCAAAGCATTTGAATCTCCGTTCTCCACCTTCATCTCAGACTTCTTGCGCCCCAGATGTATGTATGCATCTGTCCTAGTGAATCCAAGATTCTGTTGACCACCGCTCTCTCGCTCCATGAATTTACAAGCACGAGTCACGGGTATCCCGGCTGAATACATAGCTTCCAAAATTGATTTCTTCGCATTACAAAGTTGTCTCGATGACCGCAGTAGATAGCTTTCATCAGGGTTCACCAATTCATGGTTATGCACTTTCTCAAACACCGAAACTTTCCATGGACCATCTCGTTCACACAACACACGAAGCCTAGCTTTACAGTTGCTTCTAGTCACTTGTTTCTTATAAATGGCTAGCCTTCCGTTTGATCTCTTATTATCAGGCTGACCCTCGCAGGAGCAGTTAAAAACTTTCATCCGGATCTCCTTCGAATTTTCAAAATACTTTTGACACCCTTTTCTTACACTAAACCCCTTACAACGGGCATACTCACAATAGAGGACATACGCTTGATGAATGTCCTCAACCAAGCAACCAGGCTCCAATCTCATCTCAATCTCACACCTAATATCCACATCCCCTTCAAAACCGTCATCATCCTCATTCTTAGGTGTATCCGTATCTTTCTTCGGTGAATTGTGAGCCTTCTCACCTCCATCATCATCACAGGACGGAGACAGATTTAGGTCCACAGCCATATCACAAATAATTATCTCTTCATCAAAAATGATACCCAACTCATTAATACACAAGTAAAATAGTTCGCCACCGCAGTTCTAAATTAGCATCTTTCCGCAACAAAAATGACCTCAACATTCACAATTGAATCAATACTGCTATGACTATCTCATCAAAAATCATCCCAAAATTCAAATTTCTAGACTATGACACCCTACTCAACTAAAATCCTATCAAAATTCACAATTCATGAAGCCCGCGACTACCGATTGAATGACAACCAGCTGAAAATTAACCATTCGATAACTAAGACACACAAATACAAAACATAAACAAATAAATTCAACAACCCAACATACGAATTCATACATGCATGCCTAAACTAACCCACAATTTAAAAGCTATTCAGCAGCACTTACCTTCTTCTTCACCAAATTTTACGCACGATAGTCGGCGCTTTAACTCTCTTCCAGCTCATGGTGCAGAGGGCAAATACAAATTCAGATGACCGCCGATTTACTTTATCGCTACTACTGCCTTCGAGCCCGGCCTCAACACGGAGAAGATAGAAAATAAAAGCAAACTGGAAAATAACAGAGCATTATTATAACAAAAAAGAAAGACCCTTAAGAAAAGAAAAAAATAAACGATTGCAAAATAATAAATTCAGCTTCTTCTCGCTACAAATCTATTACGCCGATTAGGGGATCTGAATTTTCACTGGTCTCAGCTACTTGTGTCAAACGCCCATCATCAATGCTTCAGACCAGAAGCAATACGACGAGCTTTTCTATTTGGCCGATATTTTTTCGGTCAACGGCTGATGCTTGACCAAATTAACCATGGTTTGTTAAAAACAAAATTAAAACTATTCCCACGTGTCAGCAATCGATCGGCGGTACGCATTGCGTCCGATCGTAGCGTCGAATTAAGCGGGTTCGAAACTCATGAGTCACCTTTTTCTATGTAAAAATAATAAATAAATAAATAAGTCAAATCGTAATTCAACCATCGGGAAATAAGTATCATTGCCTAAAAATATATGAAAGTTAAATACTCGATGCCTTCCCCAACACCGTTAAGAAAAAGTCTTGGCCTTCTAGAACAAATCCTTCATTTCAAAACCATTCTCAATGTTGTAAATATCTTTTCTACTTCTTCTTCTTTTTTTCTCTCAAACACTCAAACGGTGGAAATCCTTGCATAAAAAAAGAAGACATTTCAAGTTTGAGATTCACCACTTCTTCTCTCTAGCTAAAAAGAAAAACAAAAGAATAAAAAACTTACCCTCTAATGATTTATAAATGTTAGGAAAATTGTTGGGAAAATTCTAAATGATAGTTTTGATTAAATGTCAAAACATGTGTGATAATTTAATGAAAAATTGCAGGTTATGAAAAGCTGGAAATCAGGGATAATGACCAAGTAAGACTTCAAGCTGAGATGAGAGACAGCTATTCAGAAGCATGGTCAACCAGCTTACAAGGTTGCCTTGATCAGGCCAGTCAAAGTCAACTCTTCAAAGCTTAAGAAAAGCTGTAAAGGGGGAAGGGAACTTTGAAGACTAGTAGGCATCCACAGATGAGTAATCATCAGTCTTACCAGAAAGTCAAGATAGACTGATGAACAGAGTCAGCTTGAAAGCTGAAACTGATCTGATCAAAGATCAGTCAGAGAAAGATCAGTTAGCTGGTAAAATAGCTCTAAAAGCATTGAGCCTCTACCGAACTGACCATAGATCAGTTCAATGAGAAAAGGTAAAAGCTCAATCAGTTAGCCAATTAATAAGTTCAGAACTGAAAGCTTTTCAAGCTTAGCTGCTGAGTCAGCTGAACTGGACTATATCAGGATAGAAGCTCAAGGCAGCTGAGAATCTGCCAACTGATAATCTCAGAGTTGGAAGCCGAGATAGCTGAGAGCCCATCAGCTGAATGTCCAAAAAAAAAATTGACAGCCGAATCACCTGCTCTCTCTGACAAGCAGTCAATGAAGATCTTAACAGGAAATATTTAAAAGATCTTGATGATCGTAGAGCAAAGAACATTAAAGTCAAAATGACTAGTTCATTAAGAGCTTCAAATGGCTACAGACATTAAAATGCCACCGGTGATTTCCAAACAATCACCAATCATAACGGTCAAAATTCACTCATCTATTTAAAGAGGGTGAAATCAATTTTGGCCAAGACTTTCACCAATCTAACTTTGCTATTTTGCAGAACGAGCTCTTTCTTTCTCCCTCCCCACAGCTCAAAGCTTAATGCTCTCAAAGAGCAGAAAGTCTTAACTGAGAAGACGTGCTTCAAGTTCAAAGCAAGCTGCTAAGCTAACGCGGAATTCCAGCAAGAGCAAAGTTTCTCAGTTCAGTCCCTCAAAGATCAACCACTCAGCTCAAGCTAAAGGAGCATTCTAGGTTGATAACAGATTCAAGACTGCCTTCTTAAAGATCGAGCGAGATCTAAAATCGTGTAAAGATGGATAATAGCACCTAAAGTCTCAGTGAGCAGTTGGGACCGGTAATGTGAGTTGTCGACCCAGAAACCGGCTGAGGAGGAGCGTGTACCGATGGGTCCGTTCTTCCGGGACAACAACAGTTGGAAAGGAGGCCACGCTCGGGTTGAATGGTGCCATTTTCAGGTCCAATAGGAATTCTTCACTGTGTAATTGTAATAAAGAAACTTTACACTTATATAGTGGATTGCCCTTCTGCGGAAGGAAGAGAGGACGTAGAAGCAGAAAGCTTCGAACCTCTATAAAGTTCTGTGTGTGCTGCTCTTACTGTTTTTTAGTCTTGTATGTTCTTAAACTACACACTTCCACACACACAGATTGCACTGACAAGCTTTAGCCACGTCTTCAAGCTATCAGTTGAAAACTGATCAGCTCACCAGCTAAGCTTCAGTCAGTTCCTCTCAATTGATCAGTAAGCACAGATAAAATATCAAAAGCGAGTCAGGGCCCTATCTATTCCGCATCCATTTAAAGTTTTTGAAGTCAGTATATTCACCCCCTTTCCTTCTAAATTGACATAGACTCACACCGGGACCAACAAGTGGTATCAGAGCGGTTGATTCTAAGGATCAGCCGTTTCTGCAGATCATTTGAATTAGATCTGTTTATCTGTGCTAACCTTTCAAGCTATGGGAAACCATGAGTTACCTCTCTTTTCAGTTAAGAACTATGACAATTGGAGCAGGAGGATGAAAGCTCATATATGCTCCATCCATGAAAATATATGGGAGGTGATTGAAGACGGTCCAATCATCATAATGATGGACAATGAAGCCCACATCATGGCTGTCAACCAACCGGCCAAGATCCCAAAGCCAACTCATCTTCTCACGGTTGAAGAGAAGAAGTTGAAAAATAAAGAGTTTGTCACTCAAGCAGCACTTTTTCAAACTCTAGATGAGGATCGCATGAAAGACACAAAAAACTGCAGAACAACGAAGGAGATTTGGAATCTCCTTGCAGATCTATGTAAAGAGTCTGAGGCCATCAAAGGAAACAAACTCCAGCTGGCAGTTGACAAATATGAGTCTTTCAAAATGCAGTCGGAAAAGAGCATCGCGAGCCTAAAAACTAGATTTCTTGGCATCATAAGCGAGATGAACAATCTGAGAAGAAACTATCCCAACAGCGAGATAAACTTAAAAGTTCTTGACAATCTCACTGATGAATGGGATACGAAAGTAATTGCTACTAAAAAGTCGAGAGACTTAAATAACATTACTCCCAGAGAGTTATTTGGATTTCTCAAAGCTCATGAGTACAGCTTGAACTGAAAGAGAGAAGCATCCGCTTCCTCTTCTCATGATGCTTCTTTCTATGCTGAAAGAAATCGGTTTAGAGAAGCTCGCGGAAGAAACAACTTCCGACCAAGAGGCTCGCCTGTTAGAGAGAATCCAAGGAGATCGGTGACTGATCGAAGAAGAGAGTCAGCCGATAAAAAGGAGATCCTGACTGAGGATTTAAATGAGCAAATCTAGTCAATGATAAGATTGCTGGAGAAGCTAAGAAAAGTCAGAGATCAACAATCAGCTCAACCCCCAGCTGATGAAGCTGCTAAAGGTGAGAGGAACCAACAGCTAGCTGATCGTCCAGCTGAACAATTCAGGATGGCAAATAGGAACATAGAAGAATATTTCCACTGCCACAAGCAAGGACACTACAGATACGAGTGTCTAGAGCTTCCTGAAGATAAAAAGGCCAAAGTGAGGAGAAGCTTCTTCAAAAGGAAAGTAATGATCCCAAACTCTGAGAATGCCATGTTTGACGATTCAGACTACCCATCTGGAATCGACTCAGACAACTATAGCTCCGATGATGAAGCTCTACTATGCCTCATGGCCGACAATGATGAAGAGGTTAGTCAATCTGACTCAATAACCTCATTCTATCATATACATGAAGCTTCGATCTTTAGGAACGAACTGGATGGACAATAAGAATCCTAGAAGATCAATTAGCTTATGTATCAAGTATGCATATTGAACTGAAGAGTGAAAATGATGAGCTAAGAAGCAGAGTTGATGAGCTAAGTGCTGAAAATGAAAGATTGAAAAGTCTTGATGCTCAATCAACAGAAATGGATCAGCTGAAGCTACGAAATGCTGAACTGGAAGCTGAGAATGAGCAGCTCAAGCAAGAAATTCTTGAAAAAGAGGAATTATCTCTCAAGTTCAAGAAGGGATCCCAGACTCTTGATGAAATCTTGAGTCATCAGAGAACTGAATCTGGGAGCCCAGAGCAGGGATATAGTAAGTACACTATCGCAGAGAAGGGCAGGGCAGTTGTACAGAGTTGTGAATCTGGAATCCTGAGAGGATTCACAAGACCAGCTCAGTCTCCCCCAGTTGAGGAGTCAAAACACAAGGGCATCTTGGAAACTCCTCAAGCTCAGCCCAGACATCAGACTGATCAGTCGAGAAGGGCAACTCGAAGACAGTCGATCTTTCAAAAGCTTGGTACTCAGTCAAAGCCACCAGTTCAACATCGATTAGCTCAGCAGTCCAGATCTACTGCTCGATCAAAATCCAAAGCTCATCAAAGGCCAAATCTTCGGAGGCCTCCATTGCATTCCAGTTCATCAGTTCAACCAAGACCTAAAGTTCACCCAAGGCCAGTCGTTCAGACAAGGGCATCAGCTCAAAATAGGCCATCAGTTCAACGATCTAGAAACTCCTCCAATACATTTCAACCTGGGAGTTCTTCAAACCCCAATGGAAATATACACACAAGATTGTATTATACAAGACAGCATAATCCAATCTCTCTGAAGGAGTTCACTCCAAGTGACCTTGCAACCCAGTACAATGAGTTTTTAAACTCAAGGGATGAATCAAGATTCAATCCCAGTTATAACTGGTTTGCAAATTGGCCATACCACAAAGGTCAAAAAGCTCAGAGTCAAACGGTCCGATGAAATTGGCCAAGACAGAGAGCATCAAGGTCGCAAGATGAGAGGATATTAGTTGAAGTCTTCTATCCTGAATCTCATCGGAGGTATAGATCACATGACTCAACTCTCAGTCGAAGGGTTACAAGAAGTCCGATGCATATCCAAAGATCCAATTCTGAAGGATCTCTTGGAAAAGAAAAGCCAAAAGTGTGGCGTATGTGGATTCTCAAACACATAATTAACCTCTCAGGACCCGATATCATGCGGGTACCTAAAACCTGACTTTTGCTTTGCAGGGAAAGAGCATCATATCCAAGAAAATTATCAAAGATAATTGGTATCTGGATAGCGGATGCTCAAAACACATGACCGGAGACAGGAATGATCTTGACGGTTATAAAGAGGTTAAGAGACCACTAGTCACTTTTGGAGACAACTCAAAGAGCCGAACCATTGGAGAAGGATTCGTGGTCAAATGAAAAGTTATCGTGAATAGTGTGTCACATGTTGAAGGACTGAAGCACAAACTGCCGAGAATCAGTTAGCTTTGTGACAATGGGTACTCAGTTGACTTCAACAATAGCTCATGTGACATCAGAGACAAGTCAACTAGAGCCATACTCCTAACTAGAGTAAGAAAGGGTAACATGTATGCAGTTGACTGGTTAACCGACTATTCAGAAGCTTGCTTTCTCTCCAAAGGATCAACTGAAGCAAGCTGGCTATGGCATCGACGACTGAATCATCTCAACTTCAAAACTATCAACTACCTGGCCAAGAAGGAGCTATTTGATAGGCTTTCCAAGGAGATCTACAAGAAAACTGGCGTCTGCGGACCATGCTAGAAAGGGAAGCAGGTGAAGTCGTCATTCAAAAACAAAAGTCATCCTCAAGGAACAACTGACGTTCTTCAGTTGCTTCACATGGACCTGTTTGGACCTGTGAAACCACCAACCCCCAGGGGTAAAAAGTTTACACTTGTAGTAGTAGATGACTACTCAAGGTATACCTGGGTGGAGTTCCTAAGAAGTAAGGATGAGACTTTTGAGAAGCTATCAACATTGATCAGAAGATTGCAGACTGACAAAGGAAAATCAGTTCAAAGGATAAGACCAGAGGGTCAATGGAGCATGCACTCTTCACATGCTTCATCTCACAGATGGAACCAGCCAACGTCAAGGAAGCGCTTGAAGATTCAGACTGAATTATAACAATGCAAGAAGAGCTGAACCAGTTCACAAGAAATGATGTATGGTTTCTTGTTGATAGGCCGAAAACTCAAAAAGTCATTGGGACTAAATGGGTCTTTCGCAACAAACTGGATGAACAAGACGTGATCACAAGGAACAAGGCCAGACTGGTAGCCAAAGGTTACTCACAAAGTGAAGGGATCGACTTTGATGAGACATTCGCACCAGTTGCAAGATTGGAGACCATCAGATTGTTCCTCGCCTATGCAGTTCACAACAATTTCACGGTCTATCAAATGGACGTGAAAAGTACATTCTTGCAAGGGATGCTCAAGGAGGATGTGCATGTCCAGCAACCTCCAGGCTTCGAACTCGGAGATCAAGTCTATAAGCTGAAGAAAGCTCTATATGGCCTGAAGCAGGCGCCAAGAGCTTGATATGAAGCCCTCACAATGTTCTTGCTAAAGAATGGGTTTCAAAAAGGAGTCATCGATCATACTCTATTCATAATAGAACGATCATCTGAGATCTTGATGGTTTAAATTTATGTAGATGACATAATTTTTGGATCTAAGAGCAAAGATCTCTGCACTTGATTCACTCAACTGATGCAAAGCGAATTTGAGATGAGCTTGATGGGAAAAATGACATTCTTCCTAGGACTCCAAGTGAAGCAGCTTGAAGATGGAATCTTCATCAGCCAAGCAAGACAACCAGCTGTTCAAACAGCTGCACCGGTACTTTTACTGGTATAACTGGAGACATTCAATGTCAATCCAGTCACATTTCTTGCAAACAGCCTTTCATGGTATGAGCTTTTGGCAACATGAAGAGACTTGGAGCGTCAAATGGATTGGAGCCTTAAATCCATTTTCTCCAAATATTGTGCAAGTCCAGCGGATTATAAAGCATCGACTTGATAACAACATTCCAACTAAGGCCCTGCTAGCTGATGTTCCAGCTAGCTTGAGATCGCAAGGAGTTCCAACTGAAAAATAGTTTGCCAACAATCCAGTCGATTAAGGTTGCCTCCAACTGAATCTTGATCCAATTCAGTCGGAAAAAGCATATCTACAAGCTGCGGGTACCACTGTAGAGATAGACTAAGATTTTTCTCACACTCAAGCAGTGGTAACTCCAAGGAGTCAACATCCTAGACAAAGTGAAACCAAAGACGATGAAAATACTGCCACGTCTCCAGATCTCCTGTCCAGATGCTATGTTACTCCTCTTATCAAGTCCTGCTCAAGAGCTGCAAAACTGATGATAAATCAGTCCAGCTCATCCTGCAGAGGAATTAAAGAGCTGACCGCCTTGAAGCTGACCACCTCAGCAGTTGCTCTTAAGCAACTTCAGCATGCTGAGTCTCTAGCCGGAACTGATTCATTTCAGGACATCATCAGTTCAGCTTCCAAAAGGAAACGGTCCAATAGCTCTAGAGAAAGCAGTGAAGCTAGTCCTATTCGACCACTTAAGAAGAGAAAATTGACAAAAAAGTCAATCAGCAGCTGTTCAATGAAACTGATTAAATCAGTTAAAGGCGACATCATCAGTTTAGTAGAAAATTGACGCCCCGAGCTCCAAGTCCCTCTTCTCATCAGTTGTCTGATCCATCCTCTCCGATAAGCTTCTCTACTCTCTATTCCTCACAGCTTATTTTTGAAAAATTTATCGTTAACATTTCAAAATAAGCTTACTGTTCATCTGAGTTGCCATTTAAGTCTCTATACTCAGCATTAGAGTATAAAGAGATGAATTTTTTGAGGGATATAAATAGCAAATCTTCTGACAAAATATTTTGCTATTTATGGCAGCTACTCAGATTTTCAAACCCTCAGATCTCAGCCGCTTGATCAAAAAGCATTGATCCAAGTGGACGGCTGAGATGCATGCATCATTTATTCAGCTAACTTTCTTTCAAATCAGATAGTTGATCAGCCAGTAAGCACTCGATTGCTCTGGTTTAATGCATGCAAACTTACTGCCTTTAAAAGCAGTAGAGAAGTTGAGTGAAAATAAGAACTCACAACAGAGACAAAAACCTTCTCTAACATTTTCATTCCTTCTTATTGTCTTCTCACTTATCCATAGTCTCTCATATCATATCATCGAAGAATGGCTTCCTCATTCCACTCGATGAATATGAAGTTTCTAATAAAGAAGCTCATAACGGATAAGTTCATTAATCGAGAGTTTTTTCAAGCTCGAATCGCTCCTGAGAAGACTAGCATGATCTTTCACTTGTTAAAGACATGCGGGCTCTTGTCTTTCATGACAACACAGCCAAAGAGGAAGCATCTTCCGCTTGTAGCTGAGTTCTACTACCATGCGGAAATCTCTAGACAAAACATACTATCTGTTGTCCAAGATGAGGTTATCATCATCAACAAAGATGTGCTAACCAGCCTATTTCAGCTCCCCGATAAAGGCCCGATGGTGTTTGAACTGGCATTCCCCTCAAAGTTAGAGTTGTGGAATGACTGGAAGCTTTCACATGTTGATCACCGAGACTTTTCAAATAATTTGAAAGATAGTCTCTCTCCAACCATGGTCCAGATATTGAACATTGTGATGCATATTTTTCTCAGCAACATCACAAACGCGCAGTTCAATGACAACACCTCTCATCTCATGGCCGCCATATATTATGGATGCAACGCATCAGTCCCATAAATCATGGATTCCATGATTAAGAGGTTTCAAACCTCGGTACCTCATGATGCACCCCTTCCCAAATATGAGCCTTCCAACTCATCCACAACTCCTCATCCACGACCCACTTCTCGAAATCGCATCAGCCTCTTCTCTTTGGCAAGATCCGCTCTCTCTCTCAGATCTTGACCAACTGATGATGACAGAGGACATATGCATGGTTGGCCGCTTATATGCCTGCACCCCAAGTTCCCTACATCACCAACAACGTGCTAGCTACTTCTTTCTCTCCTCTGCCACAGTTGTCACTGCCACATTATGACTTCCATCAGCTCACCCTTTTGGATGATGCTAAAAAGGGGGAAGGATATATTGATGATGGAAAATCATATGTTCCAACATATGATGGTTCCTAGCAAGGTGGTCTAACTCTTTGGGATGAAATCCAAAGAGAAGTACAAACAAATGTACAACTTCAGAGGCAAGCTACCTTTCAAGGGGAAGCTACTCATGAGGGGGAAGCTACCCATCAGGGGGAAGCTATTCATCAGGGGAAGACCAACTTGAGCAATGCCCAGCTCAACATTTGTAATGCCCCAAACCACTCCGTTTGGCCACGTCACTTAACATACAAGTTACTTACACATTTTTGTGTGCTTATTTTAATATGAGCGGAAGCTAAGGTCGAAAGCATGATATTAGCATAATAAGGTAAGACATCATGATTCTCACTATAAATTTTTCATGATTATAGCATGAAATCTATCATATATGTTTTATCACACAACATAGTGTTAAGTAGAAGTATCGTGTAAGCCCATCCACAAAATCATGCAATCATCTAACCTATCGGGTTCATAGGTCTTACACGACCCGCCCGTCTAACACCTTAATTTAACATACATAAGACAGGGTTCAACAACATACATCACACTTAGAAGGCTCCAAGGTCGAACGACCCGCCTTTAAATTATTTTGCATAATATCAAGTTATATACATCATGGCCTACAAAAGACCGGGCTATTCCCATCCCCAATAATCATTGATCATAAAGAAAAACAAGTGATCAATGTATTAATAATAATATGAGTATTTTCAAAAGAAGAGCATGCAAAAGATAAACACAAGCTTGTGGGGTTCTCTTGTGTTCACAACGCTTCTACTCGGGCTTCGACTCCTCAACCTGAAATTCATTGAATGAATGAGGTGAGTATTTAACAACATACTCAGTGGGGAACACTGTCAACAGTTATAGCCAATTGCACAAGTGAAAATATAACATGTGGATACTTATTTTCTTTGTGGAGACTAGTCTCAACCCCGTAGGGCCCAAACATCATGATGCCCCTGTTAATGAACGTCTTTATCCCTGTAGGGATGCCCGTAGACATACTACCCCCAGGAAGGACATTAACGAGTCTATTATCGATCCCGAAGGATTTCTTTTGTCGACCCTGAATGATCTCTTTTGTCGACCCCGAAGGATCTCTGTTCTGCCCCGAAGGGTCTCATTCATACGTATACAATCAAAGCACAACAATAACTATAACCTTACACGTGTTCACAGTTTAGAGTTACCCCACCTTAAGAGACGCTTTTGAATCCTTTTAACCTTGAAATACTCATTTTCTGTGCACAAGTTGTCCTCCTCGAGCCCCAATATGTCACCTAGCACCTTTAAATCCCTTTTTCATTTTAGATGTCGAGTTATACAATTAAATCATAGTTTAGACCAAACTCATGCTATACTTTGTTTTAAGGTCTTCAAACATATCCACCTACACAATCATGGATATACAAGCTCATACTGTAATTTTGGACTCAAAATACACATTAAAACTCTTTGAGACATTTAATCGAACACATTACGTGCACACATTCAAACCACATGATCATGAATCAATTTAAATCCTTTAAACCCAATATTTCATATACAAACACCTTCATCTAAGGGCTCTAGCATACATGAAAATCAACTCCATAAAGGCATCACAACACCACCAACCAAACATCAACAAAACAAGGGGAAATTAGGGCAAAAATCCAAACCCTAGCAACAATGAACCATAGGAATTCGATATAACTTGACATATAGCTTCAATGGAGTAAATAAACCATATGTTTGAGATATCAAAGCATAAGGATCATTAGAATTGAAAAACCCTAATTTTTGGGATTTAAACCCTAAACTCAAATCAACAAGAATGGAGCTTAATCATCAAGAGAGAAGTGGTATTAGATTATCTTAGATGATGGATGATGATGGTAGAATCCTCTTCCCAAAGGTTGAAGGATTTCTTGAGAGGAAGGAGAGAAAAATCGCCCAAATGGTGTAAGAAATGAAGAGGAATGAGTGAAGTATGGTATTTAAAGGTTAGAATTTCCAAAACGGGGTGCGACCTAGGGGGTCGCATTTACAGGTCGCGCTTGAGCCGAAGAAAAATGGCTCTCTGAAGCTGGTGACACGAGACCGAGGGGGTCGCGTTTCATGGTCGCGCTGTAGACCCCTCAGAACGCGACTCGAATGGGGTCGCCCTTTCCGGTCGCACTCAGACTGTAGATTTTTGAAAGAGCTTCGATTTGAGTACTTATGGGCCTCGTGGTTCCAACCGAGTCAAAAGTTATGACCTCCGGACGAAACCCTACCGAAACTAAGTGAGACCCTCGATTTATGCTATTTTCGAAAACACATACAATACACAACTTAAATTTTTAAAACATAATCATTACTCATTTAATGCACACACCGAAATTACATAAAATTAAGGTATGGCAAACATAAAATTAAACGCAATTACAATCATTCTTTATCGCAAAACTCGACATTTTATATATTAAAATTCAACTTGTATTATACACTCAGTATAATATCACTGTGCTATGACGTATCGGCTCAAGTGAGACAACCTGCACCAAAACAACGGCATAATATACGAACATACCATCATAATTAATATTCAAACAATATTAATTCAACTTCATTTTCCAAAATTATAATTTATAATTTAAAAAAAAAGGACGGGGTCTCACAATCTCCCCAACTTTTAAAAATTTCGTCCTCGAAATTAGCCTAACATTTCTGTTACATTTGGATATCGAGCTAAGATATCAACTTCTTTCTCCCAAGTGGCCTCTTCGGGACCATGCCTACTCCATTGAACTTTTATTAAAGGAACCTCACGGGTTCGAAGAGTATGAACTCTTCTATCTAACACAGCAACTAGGACTTCTTCATACATCAAGTCCTTGGAAACTTGCACCGTGTCATATGAAATGACATGACTAGGGTCAGACACATCGTCTTAGCAACGACACATGGAAAACATCGTGCACACCCGCCAAATACGGAGGTAGTGCTAGGCGATAGGCAACATTACCTATTTTCTCTAGAATCTCGAACGGTTCCATATAACGTGGCTGCAACTTACCCTTCTTCCCAAATCTAACCACTCCTCTCATTGGTGCAATCTTCAAGAATACCTTGTCACCAATCTCAAAGCTCACATCTTTTCTCTTCACGTCGGTATAGGATTTCTGATGATCTTGGGCTACCTTGATTCTTTTTCTTATCTTCTCAATTACTTTCACTGTCATCTCAATGATTTCAGGACCTAAGAGTCGACGCTCTCCTACTTCATCCCAATGAATAGGAGATCTACACTTCCTCCTGTACAATGCCTCATACGGGGTCATTCCAATCGACGCTTGGAAACTATTATTGTAAGCAAACTCCACAAGTGGCAAGTGGCTCTCCCAACTTCCACCAAAATCAAGGACACATGCACGGAGCATGTCCTCCAACGTCTGAATGGTCCGCTCAGATTGACCATCGGATTGAGGATGATACGCCGTGCTAAACTTCAACCGAGTTCCCATAGCTTCTTGCAAACTTCGCCAAAATTTGGACGTAAACCTTGTGTCATGATCTGACACTATCGACATAGGAATGTCGTGAAGACGTACTATCTCATCGATATATATCTGAGCTAATCAATCCATGCTAAATGTCATTTTTACTGGAAGAAAATGAGTATACTTGGTCAACCTATCGACAACAACCCAAATTACATGATGACCTCTAACTATCGAAGGTAATCCTACCATGAAGTCCATTGCAATGTGCTCCCACTTCCACTCGGGAATCTCGAGTGGGTTCAGCAATCCAGAAGGGCATTGATGCTCGGCTTTCACTTGTTGACAAGTAATACACTTTGATATAAATTGGCCAATTGACCTCTTCATATTTCTCCACCAGAAAACCATTTTCAAGTCTTTGAACATCTTCGTGCCTCCTGGGTGCACAGAATACGGCGTATTATGTGCTTCTTCAAGAATCTCCATTCTGAGCTCTTCGTTCTTCGGCACACACAACCTTCCTTCGAATAATAGTGTGCCATCATTCGCAACGGTAAATCCCTGAATAGAACCCTCCAATGCTCTTTTCTTCATTTTGCATAAGAAAGGATCATCGACTTGTGCTTCACGAATTAGTGGTCGAACCACTAAGGCTGCTAAAATCCCTTGAGTGGTGTTGGAAGGATCCACCATCTCTAAGTTCATCTTCTCAAACTCCTTGATTAACTGCTCTTGCTTGGTTGGAAGATAGATCTTTCGGCTTAAGGCATCAGCTACAACATTCGCCTTTCCAGGATGATATAAGATCATACAGTCGTAATCCTTCACCAACTCCAACCATCTTCTTTGACATATATTCAACTCCTTCTGGGTGAAGAAGTACTTCAAGCTTTTGTGGTCGGTGTAGATCTCGCACTTGCTTCCATAGAGGTAATGCCTCCAAATCTTCAATGCATAAACCACGGCTGCTAATTCGAGATCGGATTCTTGTTGGAAAGATCTTGCGCTGAATTCGTTTGGAAGGTCAAGATATATTCGTTTTACTGCCTTGTGGTGTAGATCCAGTGCTAAATTAACCCCACTATATTTGGAGAGTATCTACACACGTTTGGAAGGCCACAAACCACAATCTACTTACCATGTTAGCGGCGGATAAAGATCGACGCCTATATGAAGACCGAATTGAGGAGCGATCGGTACCACTTATATTTTGTTTAGATTCTAGTGTTAGAATTAGTTTGTGGTCGTTTTTGTAACTAGTAGTTGTTCCTTAAATAGTTCAACGTGACAGACTAGTTTTGAGTGTTTTCGAGTGAAACACGTGAGAGAATTTTTATTCCAGTTTTGTACGCAATCTCGGAAGAGATTGTAAGTTGAAGATTGGGTAGCTAGAGGGAGTCTAGTGTCACGGTTGTGAGAGGATCTTACAAATTTTGACTAGCGAAAGAGTTCGAGGAGAAGAACGGGCGACATAAGGCGGGAGGCTTGTATGTGTAAGATCCTTAATACACTCTTCAAAGGAGTAACAGTCGGAACTTCAAATTTGGGAGCAATCCCCACAGAGTAGGTTGTTTGAACCGAACTGGGTTACCATCTCGTGCATTTTTACTGTTTTATTCTTTTATATTCTTGCATCTGTCCCACACATATCACAGAACAGTTTTTAAGCAATTAACTAAAACTCGTTTAAGCATGGATTACTGTTTTTCACCAGCTGAAACAACATCAAGAATGGGGTATCCACAGTATACCAAGCATCTCTTCCTGCAAGTTTGAAAAAGGAGAATCGAGCAAAAGAAGAAGGAACTGAGTGGTGAACAGTTCCAACTGAAAAAGGAAGTTAAAATATCAAGTTTTGATATTCTCTCTCTTACTTCTTTATACTTCTTCATCTTCTATGCTCAATCAACTTCTAAAACATGCTCTTTTGTTTATAATACAAATATCCTGATCATGCTGATATGCCCCTTTGAATAGCTTAAAGCTTTCCATGCGCTCCGATAAATGAAAAATCTGCATGATAATCAAAATTGAGTTGTTTTTAGAACTGAAACATTTGAAGCTTTTCAAGTTGTGCAAACGAGTACTTAGATATCTTAAGGTCATTTAAGTTGCATTTCTCATCAGCAAAATTCTGATACCTTATAGATAAAACTCGTTGAGCTCACATATTAATGTATGCTTCATTACTCTGATACTCATCTTATTATCAAAGATCTGATGATCATATCAAAGCCTTGATAACTCATGAATGTCTAAACTGTTAGCTTTTGAAAGCTACAAGCATCTAAGACTGTTCTTATGAACTTTGTCTAATTTCAGCCTTGATACCAAAATCTGGTACAAGCTCAGATGCTCATTCATGAAAGATAATCTTGTACAGTTTTTCCATCATCAAATCAGCTAGTTTTGACATCATCAAAAAGGGAGAAATTGTTAGGAAAATTGTTGGGAAAATCCCAAATGATGGTTTTGATAAAATGTCAAAACATGTGTGATGATTTAATGAAAACCTGCAGGTTATGAAAAGCTGGAAATCAGGGATAATGACCAAGTAAGACTTCAAGCTGAGATGAGAGACAGTTATTCAGAAGCATGGTCAACCAGCTTACAAGGTTGCCTTGATCAAACCAGTCAAAGTCAACTCTTTAAAGCTTAAGAAAAGCTGTAAATGGGGAAGAGAACTTTGGAGACTGGTAAGAATCCACAGATGAATAATCATCAGTCTTAGCAGAAAGCCAAGATAGACTGATGAACAGAGTCAGCTTGAAAGCTGAAACTGATGTGATCAAAGATCAGTTAGTTGGTAAAATAGCTCTAAAAGCATTGAGCTTCTACTGGACTGACCATAGATCAGTTCAAGGAGAAAAGTTAAAAGCTCAATCAGTTAGGCAACTGATAAGTCCAGAACTGAAAGCTTTTCAAGCTTAGCTGCTGAGTCAGCTGAACAGGACTATATCAGGATAGAAGCTCAAGGCAGCTGAGAATCTACCAACTGGACAATCTCATAGCTGGAAGCCGAAATAGCTGAGAGCCCATCAGCTGAATGTCCAAAAAAAATGACAGCCGAATCACCTGCTCTCTCTGACAAGCAGTTAATGAAGATCTTAACAGGAAATCTTTAAAAGATCCTGATGATCTTAGAGCAGAGAACATTAAAGTCAAAACGGCTAGTTCATTAAGAGCTTCAAACGGCTACAGGCATTAAAATGCCACCGGTGATTTCCAAACAATCACCAATCATAACGGTCAAAATTCACTCATTTATTTAAAGAGGGTGAAATCAATTTTGGCCAAGACTTTTGCCAATCTAACTTTGCTATTTTGCAGAACGAGCTCTTTCTTTCTCCCTCCCCACAGCTCAAAGCTTAATGCTCTCAAAGTGCGAAAAGTCTTAACTGAGAAGGCGTGCTTCAAGTTCAAAGCAAGCTGCTAAGCTAACGCGGAATTCCAGCAAGAGCAAAGCTTCTCAGTTCAGTTTCTCAAATATCAACCACTTAGCTCAAGCTAAAGGAGCATTCTAGGTTGATAACAGATTCAAGACTGTCTTCTTGAAGATCGAGCGAGATCTAAAATCATGTAAAGATGGGCAATAGCACCTAAAGTCTCAGCGAGCAGTTGGGACCGGTAAATGTGAGCTGTCAAACCCGAAACTGACTGAGGAGAAGGGTGTACTGACAGGTCCGTTCTTCCGGGACAACAACAGTTGGAAAGTAGGCCGCACTCGGGTTGAAGGGTGCCATTTTCAGGTCCAACAGGAATTCTTCACTGTGTAATTGTAATAAAGAAACTTTACACTTACATAGTGGATTGCCCTTCTGCAGAAGGAAGAGAGGACATAGAAGTAGGAAGCTTCGAACCTCTATAAAGTTATGTATGTGCTGCTCTTACTGCTTTTCAGTCTTGCATGTTCTTAAACTGCATACTTCCACACACACAGACTGCACTGACAAGCTTTAGCCACGTCTTCAAGCTATCAGTTGAAAACTGATCAGCTCACTAGCTAAGCTTCAGTCAGTTATTCTCAACTAATCAGTAAGCACAGATAAAATATCAAAAGTGAGTCAGGGCCCTATCTATTCCTCATCCGTTTAAAGTTTTTAAAGTCAGTTTATTCACCCCCCTCTAAACTGACATAGACTCGCACCGGGACTAACAATAAATATTCACAAACATATTAACACACTTGAGCTCGAGTGGAGACTCTTATTGGAAAATTAGATGTAATAAATTGAGTCTTGACTCATTTTATCTGATTTTTGGTGATCAGGTTATTTAATTTTGGAGAAATTAAATAGCATACGATTGATATATATTTATAGTAGATAATCATAGTATTTTTACTTTCTCAAATCTGATTTTCAGTAAGTGAGAAATTAATGATTGAAGTTGATTACGCGATTGAGCATTTATGGAGTGTGGGAAAATGTACTTAAGGCATATTTAATGATCCAACATTTAATTCTTAACCTAGTTAAGAAATGTATTTAAGTGTTTTAACACTTAAATGTAATATCTCAAGTGCACAAGGATGTGGGCCATGAGCCCACATGCGTACACACGAGCGCGCCGGTCTGTGCCGGTGCTTGGGCTCGTCGGAATCCACTAAGGCACCTAGTGTTAGGATTGTACACTTGACAATATAGATTGAATATTAATTGCAGTCACTGTTTGTGCATTTATGCACACTTGACAATATGATTGAATATTAATTGCAGTCACTGTTTGTGCATTTATTAGTTAGTCTCTCTGTTCTGATCCTAAACTAAAGGGAGAGAATAAAGATCCACATAGCTCGTCAAAGGAAGAGAATAAAGATCCACAGAGCTCGTCGGAATCCACTGAGACACCTAGTGTTAGGATTGTACACTTGACGATATAGATTGAATATTAATTGCAGTCACTCTTTGTGCATTTATTAGTTAGTCTCTCTATTCTGATCCTTGACGATATAGATTGAATATTAATTGCAGTCACTGTTTGTGCATTTATTAGTTAGTCTCTCTGTTTTGATCCTAAATGAGAGAATAAAGATCCACAGAGTTAGTGGTGATAGTTAGTTCATCTTGACTAACTGATTATTCTGATACACTAGCATATGTACAGAGTTCAGGTTCTTAACCCATATATAGTGGTGATAGTTAGTTTATCTTGTCTAACTGATTATTCTGATACACTGGCATATGTATTGAGAAGGATCATGATAGGATATTGTTCTATGTTCTGATCCTAAAGGGAGATAATAAAGCTCCACAGAGTTCGGGTTCTTAACCCATATATAGTGGTGATAGTTAGTTTATCTTGAGAACTGATTATTCTGATACACTGGCATATGTATTGAGGAGGATCACGATAGGATATTGTTTTCTGTTCTGATTCTAAAGGGAGAGAATAAAGATCCACAGAGTTCAGGTTCTTAACCCATATATAGTGGCGAATATATTATGTCTACTGATTTGATTTATCAATGAGTGAGATTCTTAGGATCAATAACCTCGATATAGAGCAGGAATGGAGATGTTAATTAATTATAGATGCCAGAGCTTACATAATTAATTAATGGACATTATATCTTAAACATGGGGAATGGCTGAACTAAAGGAGAAAGCATATAAGAAAATATGTATTAAATTGGTAGGTCAGTATTATTTCTTTAGTCGAATAAAAATAACACTTAATTTATTTAATTATATCCATGTATTGGATATTATAAATTAAATAAATTAATAGGCCAATTTAATATTCTTTTAGATCCATATTGTAGCCCAATTAACACCTAAGTGGACGTAGGGAATCAAACAAGTGGAGAGGCCCAAACCCATTAGAGTTGGGAGTGAGAATTTTTGTCCCCCCTCTTTATTAATTGAGGAGGGGGGATGAAAATCTAGTACACGAGATCAGCCCATCTCTTACTCACTTGATTCCCTAGGTTATCCACACAGTTTAGTAGCTTGTATCCCACTCTGTATCTAAACAAGGTACGAGAATACAGTAGAAGATCAAGGAGTGTTATTGCCATCTCAAGGAGGTTCGAACATTGTGGGGAAAGGCCAAGTTCGACCAGTTCTCCTACAACAACGAGATTAGATTTTAATCTCGTGTGCAACCCTACTACATCATGTAAGTCGGTTCATCGGTTTATATTTTTTCCGCTGCAATATATTCGATGTTCTTGCATGATCATTCAACATGTTAGAATGATTAAAGTCACACTTAAAAAATATGATTTACATGTTATTAGAATTAATGAATATTCGATTAGATCATGTGGGGCATAATTCGAAAAATCCCAACAACTGGTATCAGAGCAGGTATTGGCTATGTTCTAGAATTAATTCTATATATGTGTTCGAAAATTTCATTAAATTTGTAGATGAATTTATGTGCTTAAATTTTCAGATTTAATGTGTGATATTTTCGAGCATGATTGGAATAGGGTTGGGCGAATTTTTGATGTTTGGTTCGAAAATTCTATCTTAATTCATATGTGATTTTTCGATGATCTTTGTATAAATATTTGTGATGGTATTTTGATGTTCATCATAATTTCCAACTTATTTTTCACAATGATCGAAAATTTTGTGTTCAAATTTTTGAAATTTGTTGTTCACAAAATTCCCTTAATTTGTTTCATTATTTTTGAAATTTTAAGCTTTGATTTGGAATAGATTTTTGATGTTATCAAAATTTTCATATCTAAAGCTAAAGGAGATTGAAAATTTTGGGTATTGAAATTGGTATAAGGTAATTTTTTTGATGTATATCAAAAGTTACCTAATTTCAATCAAAGTAGGTTTCAAAATAGAATTTTAAATTTGGTAAGTTTTCAAAATTTTGTAACGAATTGGAGATGTAGCTTATCGTTTGGCTTTACCACCTAGATTGTCATTAGTGCACGATGGTTTCCACATTTTCATGTTAAGGAAGTATTTGCACTCGAATCACATCACAAACCATGAAGAGATACAACTCAACAAAAATTTGACCTATGAAGAAGAACTCGTTGCCATTCTCGATAGAAAGATACACGAGTTAAGGAATCAACAAGTCTCGCTGATTAGAGTACAATGGAGTAGGCACGGGAAGGAAGAAGCAACTTGGGAACGTGAGGAGGAGATCCTAGCTAAATATCCATCCTTAGGACAACCTGGTAAAATAAATTTTGAGGATGAATTTTTTTTTTTTTAAGTGGGTAGGATTGTAGCTAGAGATGGAAATAGGCCAGGCCGAGCTAGGCTTTGGCTTGAAAGGCTTGGGCCGACTTTAGCAAAGATAGGCCTAGGCCTAACCTATTATCTATTTGGTATTTTAATATAGGCCTAGGCCTGACCTATTTAATTAAACGAGTCGGGCCTTAAGCCTTTAAAAAGCCTTTTAAAGCCTATTAAAAATAAGTTTTGTATTTTTATAAAAAAAATATACATACACACATTCAATTTATTTTTTTTCATAAATTTTTTCAAAAAATAAATCAAATTAATATATGAATTACAAATATAAATATATCTTCTTGTTAAAATATAAATATAATATTTATTATATTAATTAACAAAGTCTATTAATAAATTTTATAAAATATATTTATTTTTTATTAATTTCATAAATAGGCCGGCCTACTACGCTTGATGGGGTTTTTCAAAAGCCTAGACCCGACCTATTTATGTAAAGAGGCTTCCTGCAGAGCCTCATCGTGGCCTATTTACAAAATAGGTCAGGCCTATGTAGACCTAAAGTAGGCCAGGCTATAGGCCCCTATCGGGTAGCCTGACATATTTCCATCCCTAATTGTAGTAACCCACTTTTATGTGATTTAAATTATTTAATTACTTTAAATTTGAATTTTAATTTATATGGTAATTTTCAATAGAATTAGTTATATTTGAGGGAGATCAAAATTACGCCCCTAGTCTTAAAAATATTTGGAATTAATATTTGGGTTTTAAAAGTTTAATTTTGAGCTTGAGTCTTGTTTATTTAGATAAAATATATAATTTTATTTTTTTAATCAATTATTATTTGTGAATGGTCATTGAATGATTAAAAAAATTGATTACGATAGAGATGAGTTTTCTTTAATCATCACTAGTTGCACGTAAATACCCATTCAACAAATTAGAATTACACTTGTCATTCGCTTGTTAATCAAATCCCCTAGACATCTATGTGTTCTAACATCAAAACTGATATCTAACCCGATCAAATACACCATGCTCTTCAACTGAATTCATGTTTCAGGACAAATCCAGCATCTATTTTTGAAAGAACTGGCTGCTTAAATCTTCAAATCATAAGTGTTGTAGTCAATTCAATCCTCTTGGCAAATTTACTTTCAATCCAATCTTCTGTGTTTGTCCTATAAGTTATACACTATTAACCACAACGTATACTCAGTGGCGAAGCCACATTGGAACAAGGGGGTACACTTGTACCTCCAAATTTTTTAATTTTTTTTAGTATATATACATATATATATATAGATATATATATATAATTATCTATTTTGTTATTGGAGACTATTAATTAAGATCATAAAGATGAAAAAATAAAGTAGCGGTTGGGTACTTTAATTGAGACGTAGTGAATAATGTTAACACAAAAAAAGGTGGTGAATCATCTCTTTAATAACATTAACAATAAAACCATGGGGCACTCTATTATACATAAGGATGGACCGGTCCATCAGACGACCCAACCCACAACCCGGATTGGCCCAACTTAAAAAAAAGCCCCATTTTCGCAGGCGCGTAAGGTACACGCGGGCCATGCGCGCCTACACGCGGTGCATTGGGTACACGTGCCTGCATTATTTTTTTTCTAAAAGATTCTTTTATTATTTTGTCGATTTTTTTTCAGATTTTTTTTACTTTTTTTTCTATTTTTCTATTTTTTTTGTGTTTCCCCCCCCCCCCCCAAATTGTATACTCTAAAATACAATTAGTGATTCCTAAAAATGAAAATGAATTAATTTAATTTTTTAAAATAAATATAAATATATATCCTAAAATTGATTTAATAGACCCTAAAATTAAAGTGAATGATTTTTTTTTAATTCAGCGACTCACGCAATGCACTCGTCCAACGCTAACACTTGGGCTCGTACATTGCGCTGGACAATTAATTTAATTTTTCAAAATAAATATAAATGGCAATTGAAAAAAACATAAACCCTAAAAAATCACAATAAAAACCCCTAAAAAATACTAAAAAATCCCTAAAAACACTATGAACCCTAAAAAAACCACAACAAAAACCCCTAAAAATACTAAAAAAACCCTAAAAAACTATGAACCCTAAAAAACCTAATCCCCCTCCCCCAAACTCTAAACATTAATTGGAATGAAAAAAATCACAATTTAAACTACATAAACTCATAAAAGAGAAGTAGCAAACTGGTTACTATTTAATGATACAATTGATACTTTTTGCACTTTAGATGATACGTTTTAGTGTAAAGATTGATACTACATTTTACCAGTTTTTTTTTGCGGAGCGCAGGCGGGTCGGGTCGTCTGATGGGCCGGCCCATACATCCTGATGTAAAGGAGTGTTGGCGTAAAACCATTAATTCGTGATTCTCTATCTTACTCCTCTTTAAATCTTATACATATATAAAAAATATAAGAACAAGACATGTACAATTATTCGAGTCTTCAAATACAATTCATAACAATTTCAAAAATACATCAAGATTTTAAATTAAGAAGTGCACAAACAACATTCTCGAGTGATTAATGTTATTTTTTTCTTTAATTCTTGATTTTTTATAGGTAAATTATTAATTAAATTTCTTGATTCTTATTTATATTTAGTGTTGCTTACATATTTATTTATTTATTGCCTACTTAAAATTTCAATTAAAATAGGGATTTATGTTTAAATTAAAAACTTAGGATTTTCGATTTTATTGATCCTCTTGCTTTGATATCTCAAACATATGGTTTATTTACTCCATTGAAGCTATATGTGTAGTTATATTGAAATTCTTATGGTTCATTGTTGCTAGAGTTTGGATATTTTGCCCTAATTTCTCTTGATATGTTGGTAGTTGGCTGGAGGTGTTGTGATGGTTGTATGGATTTGATTTTCATGTATGTTATAACCCTAGGATGGAGGTACATGTATTGGGAATTATGAGTTTAAAGAATTTAAATTGAGACATGTTCATGTGGTTTAAATGGGTGCACGTAACGTGCTCGGTTAAATGTCTAGAAGAGTTTTAATGTGTATTTTGAGTCTAAAAATCATAGCATGAGCTTGTATATCCATGATTGTGTATGTGGATATGTATGAGAACCTTAAAGTAGCATGTAGAATGTGTTTGGTTAAAAATTATAGAATAATTGTATAACTCGACAACTGAAAAGGAAAAGGGATTTAAAGGTGATAGGTGATGTATTGTGGTTCGAGGTAGACGACATGTGCACGGCAAAGAAGTATTTCAAAGTTAAAAAGGATTTCGAAAGCGTCTCATAAGGTGAGGTTACTCTAAACTGTAAATACGTGTAAAATTATAGTTACTGTTGTGCTTTGATTGTATAAGTATGCAGGGTCTTCAGACCGGTTATATGAATAAGACCCTTCGGGGCAATATAGAGATCCTTCGAGATTGATAAAGAGGTCCTACATGATCGATATAGACTTATTAATGTCCTCCCTAGTGGATAATAAGCCCGCGGGCATCCCTACAGGGCTAAGACGTTCATTAACAGGGGCATCATTATGTTTGGGCTCTACGGGGTTGAGGCTAGTCTCCACAATGTAAAGAAATTCTCATATGTTATATTTTCAGTTGTGCAATTATCTATAACTGTTTGCAGTGTTTCTCCACTGAATATGTTGTAAAATACTCAACTCATTCGTATTTAATGAATTTCAGATTGAGGAGTTGGGGCTCGAGTAGGAGCGTTGTGAACATAAGAGGACCCCCACAAGCTTGTGTTTACTTTTGCATGCTTGGAAATACTCACATTATTATTATTTCATTGATCACTCTTCTTTTGTTTTATGATCAATGATCATTGGAGATGGGACTAGCCCGATTTTTATAGTTATGATGTATCTAACTTGATATATATCGTGTGAACATTTTAAAGGCGGGTCGTTCAATCTAGGAGCCTACTATGTGCAAATATATGTCGTTGAATCCCTAAATTATGACGGTTAAACTAGGGTGCTAGACGGGCGAGTTGTGTAAAACCTAAGAGCCCGATAGGTTAGATGATTGTATGATTGGTGTGGATGGGCTTATACGATGCTTCTACTTAATACTATGTTGTGTGACAAGCTAGAACCGATAGGTTGATGTTATATTTGTGAAAAAATTTATAATGAGAATTATGATGTCATATCTTATCATGCTATTTGACTTTAGCTTCCGCTCAATTTAATATAAGCATACAAATGTAAGTAAGCAAATTGTATGCTAAGTGACGTGGCCAAACGGAATAGTTTGGGGTGTTATTTTCGCTGACTTAATCTTCAATGCAGATTTTGGATAAAGAATGACAAGGATTGGAGTGGTTTTTCCCCACTTTTCTTGGGGTTGTAATTTTTTTTTTTTGGGGGCGGGGGGGGGGGGTTATTTTGTATACTAAAATATAATATATATTTTAATTATTAATGGTAGTTGTGAATAGAATCACCTATTTAAATATTTTATTGAATTCGATTTATATTCAAATTCGGACTCAAACAACTCAATTATATTGGACCGTATTCCAAACCATAGCTTTAATTTGGTGAAAATGGGCCAAAGTAACGACTTAAATTTTTTTAAAAAATTATGTTAGCCACTAACTTTTAAATATATTTTTAAGTAGAATTACCAAAATGCCCTTATATTCATTTTTAAAAATGAAATCATATTTTATCTCCCCCACCAGCCGCCCATATCACATTTTTGAACTTTCTCTTCTTTACAATCTCTCGTCTTCACAAATAATCTGCAACAGTAATGGAATTTGTCAAGAATTCTCCCCATGTCGTTGATCTACACAAACTGAAGAGAAGAAATCTAAATTTCTCCACCAACCGAGCTATCGTTGACCTCCAAAAATTCAAGAGAAGAAATAGAAAATCCTTGCCCAACCCGTCAACCACTCTGGAAGATTTTCGAAAATTTTGGCAAAAGTTATCCATGTGTGCTTTCAGATCTAATTGTTAATATTGTTAGATTGCTTGATGTTGCTTAGTTTTGAAGTTTGATTTGGAAAAAAATTGAGTGGAAGAATTTTTTAAACATAATAGACATGTTTTGACATAAGAGACACTTAAAAATCATCCCTCATACAGTTCTTCTATGAAAATCTGCAAAAGAAATTAAGTATTTCTGCAACCTTCAAAAAATCTGGAAAAGTGAAGTTATTAACTTCGCAAACTGGAACATGCGCGACGAGCCTAGCACACAGTTACCAGTGTGCAATCGATGTGCTTGCGCCGATGTATGTTGATGTTTTGCCGATATTTGTTGTTGCGCGCATGCCTTGTGCGTGCGCACATCACGCGCACACCCGAGCTTAAATTTTCACCCGATGTTTGTTGTTGCGTGTGGAGCCATCTTGTGCGTGCTCGCGCGCTCCCTAGGCCAAATTATCAGCCGATATTTTGCCGATGTCAGCTGATGTTTATTATTGCGTGCGTAACCATCTGCGCGCACGCACATCTTGTGCGAGCATGCTTTGTGCACGCATGCCTTGTGTGCGCAAGCTTTGTGCCCTCATGCGTGCACCCGAGGCAAAATTATCAATCGATGTTGCTGATGTTTGTTCTTACGTGCGAAGAATTTGCGGGCCCACATGTCTTGTGTGCGCACGCACCTGAGATAAAATTATTAGACGATGTTCTGCCAATGTTCGACAATTGTCAGCCGATGTTCTATCGATGTTTGTTGTTGCACGTACGCACGCCTTGTGCGCGTCGGGTCTTGAGCGCAGTTAAGAACAATTTAGCGCGCAGTTAAGAACAAAATTGCGTGCATGCCTTGTGTGCGCACGCTTTGTGCCTGCACGCGTACACCTGAGGCCAAATTGTCAGTTGATGTTCTGCCGATATTCAACAATTGTCAGTCAATGTTATGTCATGTCTGCCGATATTTGTTGTTGCATACGCGCACGCCTTGTACGCACCGAATCTTGAGCGCAGTTAAGAACAATTCAACGTACAGTTAAGAATAAAATCATTTTTTTGTAAAAGTTGAACTTTGTTACTCACTATACTAACTCGGTATGGTCGAACTATGGTCCAAGAAGATTGACGATAAAGATTGAAGATAAATAGTCTATTGAAATTAATGATGAAGATGAAGATTAACGATGTCTATCGATGAAGATTGAAGATGAAGTCTGACGAAAAGCAAATCTGAAATGTGATGGGTAGGTGATATACTTCAATTTGTTATTTTCTTTTAATGTTTAAAGGATATTTTGGTCCAAAGAAACTAAAAAAATATATTTAAAAATTGGTGATAAAATAATTTTTTTAAAATTGTAAGTGACTAAAAAAAGTTAGACTATTTAATTTTGTGACTAAGCCTGAATAAGAGAATGTATTACCCAAAATACCCTCAACAGCGAAAAGATATTAAGAGAATTTCTGATTTGTTCCCTCCCAATCTCTCCCACCGATAATACTCTCAAATGCCGCACCTTCTAGCTCACCGTTCAACAATCTCTTTGTCACATTCAACATCACATCCAACGCCGTCGTTTTGGCCCGTCTCCTACGTCGGCCTCCGCCGCCCACCGCCGCACCGGCTAATTTCCACCACCAACTGCGGCGGCGGTGGCGGTGGTGGGAGTAGAGTGAGAACAATTATATGCATGGCGAACCCTAGGAGAGTGAAAATGGTGGCGAAGCAGATTAGGAGAGAGATTTCCGACATGTTGCTTACCGATAAGGTTTTGCAGTATGCGGTGTTGCCGGAAGCTGCTCTGGGGGCCGATAGATACCTGTCGTCGCTAACGACGATCAGTGATGTCGAAGTTTCTGCTGATTTGCAGGTAACAGTTAGTTTGATTGTTTTCTTAATTCGCGTGGTTTTGTTGGTGTACAACTTTCGAAGCGAATTGTACTAGTGACTGAGCTGTAGAGGTTGGGTTTTTGTTATGGATGTGCTTTGCTGTCAGATTCTACTCACATTCAGATTATGATATGTTTCCTTTTATTGATTTTAGTTTTATACGCACAATTCTGAGTGAAGAACCCATTTAATTTTTGTAGTTTTCGAGCGTAGTCATATCAGAGATTTATCATATTTGCTTTCATACATATGCCGTGAAAGTTTATGCTGGGGTGTTTTTCGTTGATCACTGAACTACAAATTTGGTAGGCCAACATTAACTCGTGGAAAGAAGTTGATTTTAATGCTGAAGGCAAAAACCTTTAAGACTTTTTGATATTTGATAGCCATGATATGATCAGATTCGAGCTATGGCTTTTCTTTCTGGTGGGTGGTGGAAAGCATAAAATATTATGTAAATATTGAGCTGTAGATCCTAAAAAGCACGTTGCACCTTTGTTCAACTGTGTTCTTCCCTGTATTAAGAGAACACAGGATTATTCATATATGTTTAGCATTTACTTGCACTAGATTGGCTGTAATTTCACCTTTAAAGATGTTTCTATCTGGCTTAGTCGTGATCCGAATGAGTATCATTTAGGTGGAGTTTTGAATTTGTCTATTTAGACTAATATCGGTGTGGTGTATATTGAATCATCATATGCTATTTCAATTTGTATTGAATATATAAGCACTTCATTTTCATCTTGTGTAGGTTGTTAAAGTGTATGTATCCGTTTTTGGAGATGAAAGAGGAAAAGAAGTTGCTCTAGCAGGGTTGAAGGGAAAAGCAAAATATGTCCGCAGTGAGTTGGGCAAGCGAATGAAGTTGCGGCTCACGCCTGAGATCCGTTTCCTAGAAGACGAGTCTCTAGAACGTGGAAGCAGGGTCAGACTTTCAATAATTTTTAATTACCTCTTACATATTTATATGTGCTTTTTCTGAAGTTATTAGTTCTTTTATGATCAATCATCTCGTTTGCATTTTTACATTTCATTCGTTCCTTACTATTGCTGTCCCACAAGTCCACCCCTCAAAATACACACACATACAGACACTTGTGTGGATTCAAATTCTCTTTTGTTTGTATCAGATATGTATGGTTTGGTGATCTTATAAATTTATGTATGTTGTTGATCAGTTGGTTTGATTCTGTCAAAAGCATGCAACCATGTTGTCTATTTCAACTTTTCATCTGCCATGCTAATGCTTCTTAAAATGGGCTTAAAACACAATGGTCTATTAAACGACTTCATATCTAATACCTTGAATAATTATGCACGCGGGCTTGACTTTGTATGTCCATATATATAGAATGAAATTATCATGTCTTCAACTTATCACATTGTGTTACTCTGCTAATGCATTAAAATTGTAGCAGAATTTGGTTGCTCAGTGTTTGCCTTTTCCTCTCATTGACTGATCAATCATCAATGTTTTCCTCTATTCAGGTAATTGCTATATTAGATAAATTAAAGGATGAGAATGAGAAAAAGGGAACTGTTGATGAAGATGATGAACGTGGAGAGGTTTCCGATGGAAGGGATGATGATGTGGAGTGGGAAGGCAATGACATTGATGATGAGGGCATCATTTATGTGAAGTAGTTTGGTCCTGCACACACACTACAATGGAGTTTACAATATAATTGGTTAGTTCACTCTAGTCAATGCTTTTTACCTCAGCTTCAGTTTATTACTTCAGTTGTATGTTTTCCATAAGTAATGCATTAGGATTATTTGATGCTTCGTAATCGTTCCAAATCAAAGCTTGGCACCATTTTACAATCGTAGGTTTGGGTTTTGCACAAGGAAATCCTGTGGTGAGTTGTTTGTACAATCTCAAGTGCCTAAGGTCCAAATTTTTGCTGCGGCCTTGAGATTTTCATGATTTTGTTGTTCTGGCTCGTAACTTGCTTCTTCTTGGCACTAGCAACAAACTCAGATCAATATTTAAAATTTATCTCATGTATGTATATGTTTAAGTGCGCTCGCTCGCTTGCTCTCTCTCTCTCTCTCTCTCTCTCTCTCTCTCTCCAGTATTCGAAGTCGTGAATGTCAGTTCCACATTGACGTATCAATTTATAATGTGGTAATTTAGATGATGCATTTAAAATACAAATAGAGAAACCCGTTTTGTCTTTGTCATGTCAACATGTGATCAACTCAAATCTTCAAAGCCATAAAGCTCCTGCTTGATACCAAGGAAACTCACTCAAGAGCATATCAAAATCACAACAGAGATCAGTGCAAGAACCACTCAAATCATTGTTTGCCAACTGACCAGTTCAAGTAGAAATTAAGGTCCTGCACCTCGGGCTACAATGCCGAACTGATTTTTTTAATCAATTATTTTCATTCAGATAAAGAAAAAAAGGAAGAAAAAAAAAATCCTCTAGTGATGACCTTTAGCTTCAGCCTTCTTATGAGACTTGGCCTGTGCCTGGGGAAAAATAAAGAAAAAAAAATGTAAGTCTTCGTAGTGCTCGAATGATGGATGAAGCAATGCAGTCGCTTAAAATAATAGTTGTAGCCACATAATTACATGATCAACATATACGAATCATATGTGTTGCATAATCTAGTATTCTATTGCTCCATAATCTCTATTATGCTGAAGAAACTCAGTATTGAGGATTTATGAAAGAGCTGAATAAATTACAGAAAAGACTGCATACTGATTCGGGGGAATTAGGTACTGAAAATTGGCCATTTTCAATTCTTATGCATCAAGACCACAAATAATTTCATGCTTCGACACAGCTGCACCTAGTCAGCCTAGAACACACAAATAACTCCACAATTTCACACGGCTATAAGTTGACGATTGACTCCACAACTAACATAACAGTGAAATGACGATTAACATCAGATTCGACACTTCAAAAACATAACTAGCAGATTATACTCGCTTTCAACCGAGCACTATAGACACGCATTCTCTCTTTCTCAACACAATTCACGGGTCATACAATAAAACTAGAAATATAAGTTAAAACAGATGTTGCAATTGCAAGGAAATAAGTGACCACTGTAACACTTCAAAGCTAGTTAGCCATGGGATCAGATCAATACTACTTTTAGGAACTAAAACCACACATTATCCATCTCCAATATAAGATGCTCAACTAAAGCTGTTAGAACATTAGATAATATTTAGCAAAGGAACGACAATTCATCTCATTCATTGAGAAACTCCGGAACGATTTCAAACAAACCCTGCTCCACATACACTCACATAGACATTTATAGTTATTATCTAGCAACACGTTCAAAAAACATTACAGAATTGTTAATTGCACTACAAACTTTACTCTTTACATTTCGGTTGCTCAATGCGCTACATGTTTTACTCTTTGCACTACACACATTTATATTAATACCTTCCACTCCAAAAACATTTGTTTTTTTTTAAATCAAATAAAATCTGTTCGGAAACACAATTTTGAACACGTTCAACTTGTTCGAAAATATTAATTCGAACCACTCCAATACTTAGAATAACAGAGTTGGTTCGAAAACTAAAGTTTGAACAACCCCTATTTGTTCGAAAAACGTTTTCCGAACGACACTTAGAAAATTTCAGGATGCAGGCGTGTTCAAAGTTTATTTTTTGAACAACCCTCATTGTTTCAAAAAACGTTTTCCGAACGAAGTATGTTCAAAATTGGAGTTCGAACCACTCCAATATGCTCGAAAACTTAAATTTGAACGTTCTGACTCTGTTTTTTTCCCAAGTGCTGTTTGAAAAATGGAGTTTGAACTACTCCAAAATATTCGAAATTTCTAGTTCAAACGAATCGCAATTTGGACAAAAAAAATATCTTCAAATTCACGTTCTAAACTCGATTATTTTCGATCAATACACTCATACTAGCATCTAATACTTCTAATAAACTATTAGAAATTGATGAATAATGATTTTTAATTTGTTTTAGTTTTTTTTTTAGTTTTGAATTTGTGGTGCATTGAGTAATTTGAGTGGTATAAACAAGTAATAAAAGCGTATTGAAATAACTTCACAATTATTTTATTTTTACTTTATTTCTTTTAGGGTGCAAAGAGTAAATAGTCTCTTCCAAAACATAACTCCGGAAATTCAAAGGCTACATTCTCTATCTCCAATCATCCCATCCCAGTCCAAATTCAAAACAATCACAAAACTCTCGTAGATTAAGCAATCAATAAATGGCTCAAGCTCTAATTAGTGACAAAATGTCAAAACCAAAATCCCAGATCTGAGCTGAGTCAGCATCAAACCCTACTATCAAACAGATCATAAAAACTAACAATCCCCAGCAAACTTTCGAAACACCTCTCATAAAACATAAAAACCTAATTCCCCACACATCACTGCGATGCGAACCAAAAGAAAGTAAAGCAAAATCAAAAGGGAAGGAAAAAAAAAAAGGCAAAATACCTTTAGAAACTTTAGTTTTATGCTGCCGTAGACAGCTCCGACTGAGAAAGCAGAAACCCTAGCCACCTGCCCCATTCGAAATTCAGATGAATTCTCAATAAATACACGCACTATAATATATCTGTGTGCATAAAATTTCAATAAAGGGGATATAATAGATCGAAGAAAGAATTTGGAAATTACCAATGCGAGAGTGCTCTTGCCGGTGTACGGTCCAGGAAGCGGCGCCATTGTTGCTAATATTTTACAGCAAAAGTCTAAATTAGAGAGAGAAAACTCGCAACAAAATTTCTACTCAATTTATCAGTTTTCTTCTTCGTCGCTCCTTTCTCTTTCTATATTTATTGCGTAAAATATGATCCATTGGGCTATAACGCCTTGTATTGGGCCTTTCTTCGGATTGCTAAGGTTTTGGACTGGGCTAATTAATTTATTTGCCTTGCTAAATAGGTACTCAACATATAATAGAGTACTTAGATAAATTTATTGATAAAATTTAAATGATAATTTAGTATTTAAAAAAAAAAAAAAAAAAAAAAAGCACTTGTGTGCACTAGGTGCACCATCAGACGCATTGATCGGGTCAACGCCAGAAAACGCGTGTTGACCCGATCAACTTAAAAAAAAATCATTCAAAATCAGTATCAATCGTAACACTAAAAAGTATCACTCAAAAGCCCAAAAGTATTACCCGTATCCTTAAAAAGTATTGGCAATAAAAAAACTGTTAAAATCAATATTAACTATAACACTAAAAAGTATCACTCAAAATTCAAAAGTATTATTTGTATCCTTAAAGAGTATCACCTATTTTACCATTTTTCTTCTTTGCGGATTGACCGGGTCAATGCACGTTGATCCGCGTTTGATCAGGTCAAACACGTTGACTGTCTTATATAAGCTTATATACATCTAGTGCATGCAAGTTTTTGCGTTAAAAAAATAAAAAGAATTCTATTGATTTTTCAAAAAGAATTCAGATCTGACTCGAATATGCATTTACATTATATTATTTTGTTTATATTGGGTGTTATGATTGAAAACGAAGGTTTTATTATCTTTTGGAGTTCAAAATAATAATAAAAAAAATATTATGTTAAATAAAAAATAACAAAACAACAATAATATTAAGATGAACAATAACATAAAAAAAATTAAGAAGATCTCCATAAAAATTGGAGGTTCAACCCAACTATAAAGGCTAGCATCAGCAAAATTCTTAATAGTCCTTGCAAAATAATGTGACTTGGCATTGGTGTCACAACAAATATGCTTCCCTGCAAATAACTTATTATGAGCAATAATAATCTATTAATCTGCTTACAAGTTGCAACTCAATACAACTCAACTCCAAATTGTTCAGAAAAATAGCTTTAGGGGGCTCACGTCAAGATCCGCCCGTTTAGAATATTACTCTCAAGGTATCATTGACCATATTACGAGGGTCTGAATAGGTCAATCTTTTTATTAAACTATATATTCATATTGGTCAGTTAATTTACACAAATGAATCATGAAATCTTAATTCATTCTCTTTAGTTGAAATTTTCTCAATTCACTAGAATAGATCAGACTACTTTATTTTTCAACTTTTTTACTCTTTCGACCTTAAGATGGCTATTACGACTGCAAAATATTATGTAGTGTTCAAAGGTGTTCATGTTGGAATTTATAGCGATTAGTTTGAATGTGCACCAAATGTTATTGGTTTCAAAAGAGCTTTGTACCAACCTTTTTTGACGGAGAATGAAGTTGTTGATGCATATAATAAATATATTTTGAAGAGAGGAGGTTGCGTGAAGAAAAAAGCTATAAAGCACATTCTTATGTGTCTTTAAGTTTTCGGGTGAAAAGCAGTACAAAACAAAACGATGATTTCTATGGATGCAAAACATACCTGAAAAAATATTTAGTTGGATTCTACTGTATTTTATTTTCATGTTTTATAATTTGCAATTCCAGAGTTAAGTATTATGTAATACAACAAATGTTTGGTAGTTTAATTGATATTATCTTATTTTTATTTTAATTCAATGTTCTTGGACTTTATCTTTAAATATAAAAATTACATGAATAAGTGAAAAAAAAAGTTGACATAAAAATCCTTGAAAATGATTAACTGGAATTTAAATGTGAATTACAATATGACATAATAAACCATTGAAAATCCATTCAATAACTAACTTAAGAAATGTTGAAATGAAATTTGAACTTATTTATCTTCCTTGGATTCTCCCATTATATTCATGAACTTCTGGATGATAGCACGAAGTGTATGATCTTTATGGAGCTTGTCGACTAAAATACTATCCTCATACTTATTAAGAAAATCCATTAACACATTTTTAATGTTGAACGTATCATCTTCTATTGTTTATGGCAATTTGAAAGAAATATTGGATTCCTCTCCTTTAGTATAATAGCTGGAGATGGATAGTTGTTTTGATTTTTTGAGAATGAGAAGTTTGCTTTGAAAAATTGTAAGTTTGTTTGATTAGACTACTTAAATAAAATTTTGATGAATTGGAATTCATAATTACAACCACGTGGCTTGTGCATCTTTACCGATTAATTTTTCAGGCCTTTGTTGGTTGTGTATAGTGAAGGATTGTGTGCTAAGTCTAAGGGTAGTGTGTTTTTATTATGCAAATTAATGGAACTGATCTAAAATTAAATAACAACACGAAATGAAGAAGTTAATATTTTATAAAGAAAATCTAACTTACAAAATAAAAGTCGATTGGAATTAACTTCCCAAAAACTAGTTAAAGACTACTGGACTTGAAATAGAAAAATTAACCATTCAACAACGCCAAAAAAAGAACCAACTCCTAAGCCTTATATACTAGCACTTAAATCGGAAATGATCACCAAAAACACCCTCATCTCCTTTGTGGCTTCTAGGAAGAAATCATAAATCTTGACGAGCGACACATCTTCAAGAATGACATTGTTGACCATGTTTGGTCTAACTTCATTCACCAACCGTCGCATGAACTCCTTCAGTTCATCATTCAACTCTTCGTGTTGTTTCCGCACGGCGCGATACAAGACATCTAGGGCTTTAGGAGTAGAACTCTTGTTCTATTCTTTGTTTAGTGGGACTGAATTTGTGACTTCGGCGGGAGTGTTTGCTATTGAAAAATATTATTCTAAGAATTATGAAAGTTGTTTTTGTTTTGGTGGATGTGTGTTTGTGTTTAAGGTTGTTATTTTATAGATCATGAGAGACTCTTGGCCTTCATGTTGCCACAACCCAAAATAGCCAGTAAAATTTTTAATAAAGAGAAGAATCATTGTTTACAAATATTATTGATATCAAGGTTTAATTTGCACGCCATAATCTTAGTTAATGGATATGGTTACTTGAAGGGTTATTAAAATCCTTAGTATTTAATGATTTATCATTATATAAAATTTATAATCTTTAATTCTAAGTTTGATGATTTTAATTTTAATTTTTCTTCGTCAATATTTAATTTTAAAATTATTTTATTTGAATTAATGAGCTATTGAGTGTGATGATGTTTATAAATAATAGAACAAATTAAAATAAATGGATATGATTTATAAATATTATATTATACGGATTTATATAAAATACTAAAATATAAATATACAAATATACAGACTTAAAATACTAAAATACATGATTTAATTTCTCACTCCTTAATTTCTTCATTCATCATTAAATCTTCAATTCTCTATTTCTATAACAATAATAATACAAAATTTAAAAAAAATAGAGAAAAACAATTTACTTAAAAAAAAAAAAGATTTCACAAACCATAACATTTCAGAAAGTTTAACAAAATAAAAAACTCCAAAAAAGGGGTATCACAAACCGTAACATTTTAGAAAGTTCAAAAATAACAAAACATCCATTCAAATGGTTTTAAAAATTCAAACATCCAGATCAATCTTGTTCATAGTTTCACTGCGCATCGAAATTAATAGCACCAGAGCAACCAATATCAATAATCTGGCGAAGTGTGTAAAGATACTGTGTTCCACCATACTTGACAGCTCGGGCACTCCTGATATCATAAAAGTTCAATTTGATTAATAAAATATATATGAAAATAATATTAAAATGAAGTAGTATACTTACACCTAGGAGTGGCAATTCGTGTGTGTCGGGCTGTTAACAGGTTGACATGATAACAACACGACACGATAAGGCCAAATAAGAACACAATCCGTTAAGGATCTGCTCACCATGAACACGATCTGTTATGTGCAAATACGGTCACGACACGAACACGATAAACAAGACTTGTTATCGTGCTAACATGACACGATAGAGACACGATAGGAACATGATACGATAAAAACACTATAACAACACGATAAAAAATAACTACTAAATAGCAGTAAATTATCTGATTAACCTTACAATCTTAACCAGCAATCCATATTAAGAAATAATACACCAATTCACGACAAATTACAAAGTTCAATCTTCTCAATTCAAAGTCCACAATCAAATATCAAAGTTCCCAATTCAAAATCCACAATCCAACATCAAATTTATATGCAATCAACCAAAGATCAACTTCTCATTTCAAGCCTTCAAAGTGCCAACTTCCAACAGCAACCTGCCTATTAATTTAACAAAAAAAAAAGATATTAATTTATAATTATAATAACTTACAACAATTGAAAGAACTAAAAATTCTAAAAATTTACATTTCAATCGTTCATTAGTTAATTTCAAGAATGGGTTCCGTGGATGAGCGTTCAGTTGAAGATGAAAGAATTTCATACTTATCAATTTTCATACTCAATATCTCTTTTGCTAACTCTCTAGTTGGTTCATCTTTGCTGAACACTTTTGAGTAGAATTTAAGACAAAAATAAATTATATGAATAGGTAGAAAAGTTAAAACCAACATATAGAACACTTGAATAAATAAATAAATACCTTTTTCGCCAAATATCCAATCTCTGGTACAAATAATTGCTTCCCATGTACTTGGTTTAAGAGAGCTGCGATATTGATCAAGAACTCTTGAACCATCACTAAAAACAGATTCTGAACTCACTGTAGTTATAGGAATGCTCAAAATATCACGTGTCATGGAAGCAATTATAGGATACCTATAATGATTTCATTTCCAATAAGCAAGAATATCAAGTTTGGTTTTGGCATCCATCCTTAGTTCAGCCAAATAAAGCTACAATTCTGATCTTTGTTGACTTAATCCAAACTCATTATCTAAAGCATTAAACTCCTAAAATGAAAAGAACAAAATAAAGTAATTAGTAAGTAAGAAAAATAAGTAAAATTAATAATAGGACTAAGATAATTATATAAAATGCAATTTATCTCCATCATTTCATCGTCGATTTCATTTGAGAAGTCGGCGCTTGAATCAGGCAATACATCTTTATCACATTTGCCAGTGCAAATCTTAGTCTTACCATACTCTTCATAGAGAGCATTCAACTTCTCTTTAACTTGCACAAATTGACGAGAATCAGGCCCATAAAGATTCTTATAATGAAAGTCAGAAAATTGAATCTTATACCAAGGATCAAAGATAACAACTATAGTCAAGATCAAACTGAAATCAAACCAATATATCTCAAACTTTAATAGCATCACTACAACCATTTTCTTGATCCATTCATCTTTACTATCCACACTTTTCTTCAATGAAGCATAGCACATACAATTGGATGAAAATATAAGTTTGTTGTCGGGTACTTACTTCCAGAAAATAAGTTAGTGACTTCATAAAATAAACCCAAGAAACCACGAATTTTTTCCACTCTCTCATTCAACTGAAGAAGGACAATGTTTGTAGTTAGGATCACTGAATTGAAAATTAATAAAAGCTTTCATGTAATATAAAGTACTATCAAGCATAAAAAATGTAGAATTCCACTTTGTACGCACATCTTGCTTCAACCCCCTTTCACTACTCAAAGACACCTTGCTTACACATTCTATAAACCTTTGCCTCCTCATTTCTGATCCTCTCACATATTTGACACTATCACGAATCTTACCCACAACCACATCAATAATGTTGGTCCCGGTGCGAGCCTTTGTCAATTTAGAGGGGGTGAATAAACTAACTTCAAAAACTTTTAAAACAGATTGCGGAATAGATAGGGCACTGACTCGATTTAGTGATTTATCTGTGCTGATTGATCAGTTGAAAAGACTGACAGAGGCTTAGCTGGTGAGCTGATCAGTTTGAGACTGATAGCTTAAAGACGTGGCTGAAGCTTGTCAGGTCAGTCTGTGTGTGTGAATGTGTGCAGTTAAAGAACTTGCAAATCTGTAAAACAGTAAGAGCAGCACACACAGAACTTTATAGAGGTTCGAAGCGTCTTGCTTCTATATCCTCTCTTTCTTCCACAGAAGGGCAATCCACTATGCAAGTGTAAAGTTTCTTTATTATAATTACACAGTGAAGAAATCTTGTTGGACCTGAAAATGGCACCCTTCAAACCGAGCGCGGCCTCCTTTCCAACTGTTGTTGTCCCGAAAGAATGGACCCATCGGTACACGTTCCTCCTCAGCCGGTTTCTGGGTCGACAGCTCACACTTACCAGTCCTAACTGCTCGCTGAGACTTTAGGTGCTATTGTCTGTCTTTACACGATTTTAGATCTCGCTCGATCTTCAAGAAGGTAGTCTTGAAACTGTTATCAACCTGGAATGCTCCTTTCTCTTGAGCTGGGTGGTTGATCTTTAAGGGACAGAATTGAGAAGTTTTGCTCTTGCTGGAATTCTGCGTTAGCTTAGCAGCTTGCTTTGAACTTGAAGCACGCCTTCTCAGTTTAAGACTTTTCGCACTTTGAGAATCTTGAGCTTTGAGCTGTAGAGTGAGAGAGAAAGAAGTAGCTCCTTTTCTGCACAAATAGCAAAGTTAGATTGGCGAAAGTCTTCTTAGCCAAAATTGATTTCACTCTCTATAAATAGATGAGTGAATTTTGACCGTTATGATTGGTGATATTTAAAGATCACTGGTGGCATTTTAATGCCTGTAGCCGTTTGAAGCTTCTTTTAATGAACTAGCCGTTTTGACTTTTAAATTTCTCTACTCTAAGATCATCAGGATCTTTCAAAGATTTCCTATTGAGATCTTCATTAACTACTTGTCAGTAGAAGCAGGCGATTCGGTTATCAGTTCTTGGACATTCGGCTGACAGGCTCTCAGTTGTCTCAGCTTTCAGCTCTGAGATAGTCCAGTCGGCAGATCTTCAGCTGCCTTGAGCTTCTGTCATGATATAGTCTAGTTCAGCTGAGCTTAAGAGCGTTCATTTCTAGATTTATCAGTTGGCTACTTGCTTGAGCTTTTTCTCTCTAACTGAACTAAAGTCAGTTAAATAAAGATTCAAAGCATTTAGAGTTGTTTTACCAGTAAACTGATCTTTGATCAGTTTAGAGTCAGCTCTGACTGATCTCTTGATTGGATCAGTTTTAGCTTTTAAGCTGACTCTGTTCATCAGTCTATCTTGGCTTTTTACTAAGATTGTTGACTAATTCATCCGAGGATACCTACCAGTCTCCAAAGTTCTCTTCCCCCTTTATAACTTATCCCAAGCTTTGAAGAGTTTACTCTGACTGGTCTGATCAGGTAACCTGTAAGCTAGTTGACCATGCTTCTTAATAGTTGTCTCTCATCTCAGCTTGAAGTCTTACTTGGTTATTGTCATTGATTTCCAGCTTAACATAACCTGCAGTTTTTCATTAAATCATCACACATATTTTGACATTTCATCAAAACCATCATTTGGGATTTTCCCAACAATTTTCCTAACAAATATCCTTCAAACCATCTTGAACTACCAAATTCATTATATGAGCAAAACCAATTCCCTATTGAGACAACATCGAAAATAACTTATTAGATAATGCTACACCAATGTACGGGGATGGCATGGGAGAGAAGTTCAACACCTTCTCTTGTAAATTCCATTAAAGTGGCATGTTTGAGAAATATAACCATCAATCGTGATGGAACTCCAACAATCAGAAGTTAAGGTCACTCTACCAGGTGCTTTTTCCAACATAGATTTAATCTTTATTCTCTCTTTCATGCATTTTTAAGATATCGAACTTCTCTGTATTTCTAGAAATGAGCTTCACATCTCCCCGAAGGTATCCAAAAATAGCTCTAATATGTCCATATTCAACAAATCGAAAAGGTAAATCGTGAACAACCACAACAGAATACAGCAACTCTCGAAAATGTTCATTATCAAATTTAGATATACCAATTTTCGATAACATTTGACCAACATCTTGTGAGTTTTTCCTTGAACGGGTCTCTAAACGGTGTTCTAAATTTCCAGTCCCAGATTTACTTGAAACCTTAGAGTAAATATGTCCACAAAATTTACATCGATAAGTTTTCACACCATCAACAATTGATGAAATGATAGCAAAGTGTACCCAAACTCTTGACCTTAGTTTTCTTTATTCTTTTGCTACAAGCTTGGTGCACTGCTCCAAATCAACGTCTCTACCCAACATACCACTTGTGTTCCCATCACTGTTGGTGCTAACACTCGCCATGTTGGAGCACATTTTTACCTATTATGTCAAAACATAAATTTATTAACATTTTCCTAAAAAATCATTAACATCTATATTCATAGTAGAATCTGGCAGAATTTAAAATCATGAGAAAATCTATAATAAGATAGAATATAGTATAAGATACTAAATGAATGAATAATCTCTTTTAGGAAAAATAAACATGTCCTCTCAAACAGTTTGTCAACATAAATAAAATTTTTCCCCAAATGAAAAATTACTAAAATATTTGAAAAAACCACATAAAATCGATCTACTATCTTCAATAATTGTAGTGGAGACCAACTCTAATGTGATCGCATATTCTATCATATTCATAAACATACCGAAATTCCTCATATGAGTCGTGTCAATCCATATTGAGCAACATAAACTTAATATATTTTCATGATTGGACAAACAGCTTATAAATATTTTTGGAAAGATTTTCGTAAGTGAACCCACCTTATAGCTATAATAGCTGAAGCTCTAATCATACCATGCTCATTCTAAATCTATCATCTCGGGTAAGAATTTATTTATAAGATCATATCGTAATGACATACAAGAGTGATGATCATATATCATAGCGTAAGGAAGGGTTAAGCGTCCGGGTTCCTAAATTAATAACATAGATGACAATGCTAGATGAACGAACAATAATCTTAACTTATAATCCACTAACATAGGTTACAACCTAGAATGCATTATCTAGATCTCATTCTTTCATCAATTAATAGCATAGCATCATCGCTTATAAGGATTATTATATCTATCTCGTAAGGTATCATATATCGAGACAATGCTTTCATAACATAATATCAATTCCAATAATAATTTATAAGCATGATTGTCTAAATCCCATAACGGTTCATAATGCTCAATCATTTATCTCATAGATTCATATCCAATAAATCATTCCATAGATAATTTCATAGATTAATCAAGCATAGTATAAAATCATTTATTTGGAAATTTTATTTTGCCATAACCTTCTTCTAGAGCTCTCTAGCTCAAATCATATATGAGTATAGAATTACCCACCTCATTTACAATCACAGGGTAGAGCAGCGACTTAGGATTCGTTCCTCTTATTCTTCGAGCTCAACTCACCCTATACAAAGTCAATTAATGACTCATTAACCCTATCGAAACCCTAGAGATCAAACACATAATTAAAGGATTTATCCTTTCTCTTGACTATGGCCTCGACAAAGAGTGCACGACTTTAGAGACTTCTACTCGATTCGATACATAAAGGGAATTTCGATAAAATATTAATCATCCCAAAAATTTTAAATTAAACAAGAGATGATCCTACACCTATGAGGACTAATATGTATGAGTTTAGACAGTTCCTCAAAATTCAAGCTTTTGATATAAAAATAACTGTTTAAATTAAATATTCGACAAAAATCAAAACTCGTCCAAAAATTTCTAAGTAACTAAAAAGATGATTCTAGACATGGGGAACTAAAGTGTACAAATTTTGGAATTTTTCAACTTCACATGCTTTCAAATAAAAATTTAATTACTTTAGGTAAAAATCTAGATAACGGAATATTCGATAACAAAATCCAACGACACTTTATTTTCATCCAAAAATTATGAAATAAATTAAGGATGACACTTATCAGAACAGAAATCAACTCTATAAATTTGGGATTTTTCTCGACTACCTTTGATTTCAAAATAAAATCCGAACAACTTTAACATTTTGGTAAAAATCCAAATAACGGGATACATGAAAATAAAATTCAACGACATGCTATCCTATTGTAAAATAATATTCCGGACAATTTTCCAGTTGAAACTTTTTCAATTCGGGGTCTCGAAATACCCCGAAATAGCCGAGTACTAAATTTGCCGCTATAATAATCGCTACAGTAACAGTTCGATTTTCCGGAAATTTCACCAGTTTCTAGCCATCGGACGACAACGACATCAAAAGACGAAATGTAGAGCACATATAAATACACGACATATCCAAAAATCAAGTGAAAAGGACAAGGATGGACCGATACAATGACGATGAAGGCGGAAGACGGTAGTGAGCTTTGCGGCTGCTGCTGCGGGTGCTCGCCGGCTCCGGCAACCTACTGCTGCTCCGGCGTCACGCCGGTGGTGGTCCGACGACCTCGTGGCCGGCTGTCTCCCCCTCCTTTCCTTCCCCTTTGTCGATCTCTCTTCCCCCCCTCTTCCTCTCTCAACTCTCGGCTATAATCTCTCTCTCTCTCTCTCTCTCTCTCTCTCTATCTCTTATTTCTTCTCTTTCCTTTTCTTTCTCTCTCTGTCCTCCCCCCTCTCTCTTCTCTTCTCTTCCTTCTCTTTTTTTCCCTCTCGATCTGATCTGCTTTTCTCCCTTTTCTTAATTTCTTTTCTTTTCTTTTCTCTTTGAAATTTCTCTCTCTCTCATCAATATATATTGGGGAAATAATATATATATATATACACACACACACACATATATATAAGCTATATATATACACACATACATATAAATTATATCCATTGGGCTTTGAGAAATGGGAGATGTCATGGGCTTATATTTGGGCATTAATATAAAATAAATTGGACTTAAAAAAATAGAATTTAATTAGAATAAAATGGACTCAACATTGATCTTGAAGTGGCCGAGTAATTGGGCCAAAATCGGATTTCGACAAGAATTATCGTCTAATGGGTTCATTTATTCTCATAAAAAAAATTGAGCCAAAAATAAAAATATTTACAGATGGGTTCAAAGTAGGCTTAGAAGCCCAATACCTGCCTATTTTAAAATAAAAGGACGTGTTAAAATAATCGGGCCCTAGAATTAAAGATTGTGCTCGAATTTAATTTTGGGGCGTTACATTAACAGTCTCCACATTTAGATTTCACAACACTTTAAATATGTGACAACATAATATTCCCTTAAAATCAAAATTCTAGCAATTGCATGAAACATACTCTCCATTTTTTCGGTACTCAACCATCTACGTGAATTCCTCACGAAAATAATCATTGAGAATGTGCCTCTCCAACATTTTAAATTTTTCAATGCCCGTCTGATTGTCTTCTTCACCTGGGATGGTAATGCAATACTTCATATGTAAAATTGAGTCTTGAACAGGAATGAACATTAAATTTGTGTATAGATTCTGAAATTGAGCCTCTCACGGGTACTTTGTGATGTATAAATAAATCTTATTCTTTGAATCAAAGTCAGTTATGAACTCCTTCTGAATTTTACTAAATTTTACTACTCATAGCGATCTCATAATACTCCATAAATTGTATGAGTTTGCATCTCGAGTGAATGAATTCATCAAAGCAAGCATGCATCCCCTTACTTCTTTGAGTAAAAATCATTCCAACCCAGAAGGTGCGGTTCAAGTAGATTGAAACTCATTTCTCCTTTTCACTAGACAAGTCTTTAAGTCATTTGTTTCTTTCAAGATGATGTTTTCCTATGAATTCGGTCCATTTTGTCTCAAAGGTCTCGATAACAAGACTGTCATAAATAATTCATTTACATTCATTGATGATTTTGTTATAATCAGACACATTTCTAAACTTCACAGACAATGTTGTCACGATATGCCTAATGCAAAACTTATGAATATTGAAAGGCATTATTCTTTAAAGGCGTTCTTAATACTTTCATACTAGTCCATTATTATGCCGGTAGGATAAACCCCGCCCATTGCCTCAAGCCAATTTGAAAAAAATCCATTTGAAAGATGAGGCATCTTCATGTGTGACTAGAGCACACCTTAACAAACCTGAATGCACGTGATGATTAATGCCAACAATAGCCGCAAAGGCTTTTGGTGCCTATTAATTTAACAAAATTTAATTAAGAAATGTTTAACGATCATCATATGGAAAATGTTAAACCATCATGAAAAGAGTTCTCGGTTTTAATAAACATACCTATTGACGAGATAAGTTGTTTCAAAACTCAAAACATCGTGAAATTCTTCGTAAGCTGCTATACTTCTAGGAAGAATCCACAAAATGTTATACAGCCTACCCTCATCATCGATATCTATTAAATGATAAAAATTAAGGTCTTTAACTTTGAGTCTAATGAAAAGATCACAAACAATTTCTACATCTCCTTCTCCTAATCTCAACCTTCTTATTTCATCAATGAAATTTCTACAATCTTTTTGGAGACATCCTAAATTATCAAGACCACCACTTTAAACTTCTAGTAATCGGATACTTTTGCACGACCTAATACATGTCATATCATTAGTTTCCAATTGTCTCTTCATGTGGATGGATATAGATCTATGTTCCCGTATTAATATTAAAAAAATTGGGCCAAGTTCATGATTGTGATCCGAACACATTTTTGAAACAACCTAAGTTCCATCCATTAGCCTCTTGGCATTAATCCTAGCTTTACACGTAATTTTCTTGGAAGCATATTGTGGTGCTGGTTTTCTAAACTTACTGCAAATAGAATAAAAACATACTTGTATTCATCTTCACCCCCTTTTTGATTTGTTCTTTTCACAATACTAAACCCAACACATCTAGCATGTTCTTGAAAGTCATCAAATAGGCTATCTAAAGTTGCATACTTTATATGTGTTTGAGGCCAGCTTTCAGTTTCGCCATTGTTGGTTAAAAGAAGTGAAGGATTTTCTGACAGATTTTGGTCACCTTCATCAACGTGATTTCCTGCTTGATTCTGTGATGCTTTATTTGTCGAACTCTCAACATCATTATTTATATTAAAAGGATTAGAGCTTATATCTTCAATCCCTCTTCATTCATAGTCATTCTCTGAATCTTCTCCAAATATATCAACAATCAATGAAGAGGTGTTTCTATTACTATCCATGTGATGAAAATATTTTTATATAATCTGAATTTTTTGTGTGGCGTAATTATATAAAAGATATTTTAATCTAGAATTTGTTATATTGGATGTACACAATTACAATGCTTGAAAGTCGAACAATCCGAAGTACATAGAAACGAGAAAGGAGTAGACAAGAAATAATAAACTGTAATGAACAAATTAGATAAACTGGAACTGGAGGTAGATTCCGGCAAGTCGAGTTAAGGGGATCTCTCTCAGCAAAACAAATACGCCCCGGCTAGTGCTCACGGTTAGGTGGATCATTTCTCAAAGATGGACGAAGAATGCAATGTCCTATTTATAGGCACACTTCCACCGTAGGGGATAGCTAGGGTTTAAGGGTATTCAAAACAGGTGGTGTAACCCCTCAAGAGTTACTTGCGGTTGAGTTACACACATGAAGTCTCTTAACTCCACCAGCTCCAAAGTGGGCCCGGGCACGGGCTGGCACGCGCGTGTGGGCTCATGGCCCACATACTTGTGCACTTAGATATTTTAGTTAAGTGTTAATACACTTAAATACACCTCTTAACTAAGTTAAGAATTCAATGTGGGACAATTAAATGTGCTTTAAACACATTGTCCTACACATCATAAATGCCTAATCGTGTGACCGACTTCAACTGTTTATTTCTCACTCACAGAAAATCGGATTTGAGAAAATAAAAATACTACAATTATTTACTACAAAGGTAGATCAATCGTAAACTATTTAATTCTTCCAAAATTAAATAACCCGGTCACCAAAAATTGGATAAAATGAGTCACGACTCAATTTATTAAATCCAATTTTCCAACAGAATTTTGTGTGGCATAACTATACAATGGATTTTAAGGTTACATAAAATAAATAATAATTTAATATTCAGATTTGACAGAATCTATAAAAAAAGTCAAATTTTGGGATTAATACATAGAGAAAGAAAAAGGGCTGGTCTCCTGTGCATAAGATGCATGGGCCGGCCCATGAGACGGGTAAGCCCATCAACCCAGATCCAGCCCATTATCGAAATTAAGCCAATATCTAAAAAAAAGCAAAATAAACGCAGTCGAGCCGCGACAGAGAGAGGGAAACCGCGACATACACAACGGCGAGAGGCGGATCACCGACCTCACCGACCACCGCCACCATCAGCGCCGCCTCCGGAAGGCCAGGATGCCGGCGCCTGAACCTACAACCGAGACATTAACTTGCACATTGAAGAATTTCAATTTTCATTCAATTTTTTCTCGAGCACGAAAATTTCAAGGTAAGAGTCTAGAATTCAATCAACCCTATTCAATTGTCTCCATTGCACTTGGAAAAATTATTCTGCAGATTCTTATAATTTATTAGTTGAGATTTTCAAAATTTTTGTTTGAAATTTGAAAAATATACTTGGATGTGCATATTGCTTAGGATGGATGAAATTAATATGAATGTGGGAGATAATTTAGAAGCTCTTGTGATAATTGATGATTCTGATAGTGAGGCTATCCCCATATGAGCACAATACGGAGGTAAATTTTTTGAATAATCTGATCAGGTTTTACACAGACAAGATTGATACTTTACAACATTTTAATTGATACTTTCATGAACATTAGGTGGTACTGTGAGCTTGTCTGGATGTTTGATTGGTATTCAAAGAGAAACCTTCGATGAGATGTACGAACTCTACTGTAAGCATGCTAGGGAGGTTGGATTTGGGGTTAGGAAAAGTACTCAAAGGACAAATACTATTGGTGACGTCATTGAGAAATACTATGTGTGCTCGAATCAAGGAGTTAAGAAAAAGGGAAAAATTGGTGACTCTAGCAATGAAGATGAGATTAGCTTTAGGCAAAATAACATCACACGTACTGATTGCAAGGCATTCTTGAGGGTGAAGAGAAATGATGAAGGGATGCTTGAAGTAATTGATCATAATGAGGAGCACAATCATGAGCTTTCAAGGAAAAAATGGAGCCACATGCATAGATCTCAAAGAAAAATTACTGAAGATAAAGTTGTTGTGATTGGAGACATGATTTCTTCTGGATTGGGACCCACAGATTCATACAGATACATGTTAAAAGAAGCAGGGGGTGATCACCTTGTTAGCCACACGTTGAAAGACCACATAAACTTCGTTAATAGGATGAGAATGAGTGCAATTGAAGCTGGGGATGCACAGACTCTTATTGACAGGTTGTGTCAAGAGGGAGTTGAAGATGGAGACTTCTTCTACAGGTTCAAGTTGAACGGTGATGGAAGATTGTCCGATGTATTTTGGAGAGATTCCATGATGTGTGAAGATTTTCTCCTCTACGGAGATGTTGTAGTCTTTGACACGACCTATAGAACGAACAAGTACGGCCTCATTTGTGCACCGTTTCTTGGATTGAACCATCACAAGAAGAATGTGATGTTTGAGTGCGCATTCATATCAGACGAGAAGACGGAGACGTTCATGTGGTTGTTTGAAGTTTTCAAGAAATCAATGAAGATGAAATGCCCCGTGACAATCTTCACAGATCAAGATCTTGCTATGACAAGCGTATTATCAAAGGTAATCTTCATGACCATACCATTCGAACGTTACATTTATTCGAAAATAGTTTGATAAAATATAACGTAACTTTTAATCTACATGTGGACAGGTTTTCCCAGATGTAAGACACAGATTGTGCATATGGCATCTCTACCAAAATGCAATCAGTCATTTCGGAAATTTAAAGGGTAATAGGTCATTCAATGATGCTTTCCAAAGGTGTCTATCTGGATGTGTGAATGTAGAAGAGTTTGAGGGCTGCTGGACCTTGATGATAAATGAGTACGGCCTCGAAGACAACTCCTGGTTTTCACGTCTCTATGAGCTTAGAGAGAAGTGGTGCACGGCATACAATAAGTCGTACTTCTCTGCTGGAATTCTGTCATCACAGAGGAGTGAAAGCACCAACAGTGCGATCGGATTCAAGGCTAGCAAGGCTACGAACTTGAATGAATTCTACACCATCTTCAAGCAAACGGTGCAGAGATGGAGAAGCAAAGAAGAGGTTGATGAGTTTGAATGCTCACGAGCAATACCGGATTCACGTCTACCTTTGGTTGGGATGGTGAAGCACGCATCTGAGGTATACACACTCTCGGTTTTTCGTGATTTTGAAGATGAGTTCCTTAAATCTATATCATCAATTATCGAGATGATGGGTGAAGAATTTGAAGTCAGGGTGTACAATGTCCATAACCACGATGAACGGACCGCTCACATGGTGAATTTTTATTATGGAGACAACTATATAAGTTGTATGTGCAGGAGATTTGAGGAGTATGGATTGCTCTACTCCCACTCTTTGAGAATATTTGATAGACACTCGGTGAAAGAAATACCCGGTTCCTACATTTTGAAAAGATGGACAAAACTTGCAAAAGAGGATTTATGGGACAAAGCTGACAGTGCACCTCATACTAATGCCGACTTGCTACATTCCGCTGCTTGGAGGGACACAATGGCTAGAAACTACTACACTATACTTCTGAGAGCCCAAGCTAATAAAGAAGCAAGAAAGATTGTGGAAGATGGATCCAAGAGTATACTTGATGGTGTCCAGGCTTTAACAACCACCACAAATTTGATTGAAGACACGGATGTTTCCTCATCATCCGTCAGTGTACTCGATCCAACAAAATCAAAAACCAAGGGGAGGAAAAAAAGGATTAAGGGTAAACTTGAGAAAGGCCGAAAGAAGAAGAAAAGTGCTGAAGGAAGCTCAAACAAGTTGAGTGAGTTTGGCTCCAAGACTCCCAACCCTCGTTTATTTTAGATGGACATCAGGTTTGACACATGTCTTCAGCACAATTGATACTTTAATTCTTAATAAATAGTACCTTTTCTATCTAACCGACTCATTTCTTAAATTTATTTTGCAGATTCTTGGATTGAAGATTCCTTATTTTTTAAATTTATACTTGGATATTTTAAGAGTTCAATTTGAAACAAAATGTTGATGACATTTTAATTTTTATTTTAGACTGAATTTTTGTTTTATTTTTTTTTTAGTTGAGAAAAAAATGTTTTCCATGTTTCATGGAAGCAAAAAAGAGTGAATTAACTCTTAAATTGGAAATCAAGCAGAAAAGTAGAAATCTCTGCATTTTAAATTTACTTATTAAATTGATATTACATTTGATTCTAAAATGATACGTTTTTTCTGCATGTGATACGTTTACGCTGGATAAATGATACTCTTATGATGTAATGTTAGTTTTTTTAAAAAAAATGTGATACTTTATAACTACACAAGTGATACTATGTAGCGCCCCGATCCCGAAAGATCGTGAGAATGGACACCACGGGGGTGGGAATTAAGAAGCGGGAAAGAAATGGGGTAATTAAATTAATTGACGGGGTGTTAATCCAAAATGATTAATGTTTGGAAGAAAATTTAACAACCGAGTATGCCAAAGATAGGTTATGCTTTTCGGAAAATTAGACAGCATAACCTCTGTAATTAGAGCGAATCCCCGTTTATAACGGCTTATAAGAGAAGAATGGAAGCTGTAACAATTCAATAAGCCATTTCATAGGCCAAACGGAAATAAATGACCAGATACCAACAATCAATAGACCCATTCATAGGTCGACAAAAGAAACAGACACCAATATGTTGAACAAATTATGCCCTTCCATAGGCCAAAATGAATGATCAAATAGACATAACGAAAGACGGGCTTCCTCCCTTTGGAATAATTATGTAGCTAAACATATGATACATGTTGACTAGGAAGTCAACAAATTTTCAGAATCAGAGAAGCAGAATCATATCAATAAAATACCAAGATCAGGGTTCTTAGCATTTAGCAAAAGAATATCATAAGTGCGAAAGCTCAATTCTTAACAAAATACTAACAAAAAGGGACAACGGAAAAATATGTAAATCATAATAGCCCGTATCTCAGCCTCGTCACCTCCACGCTCCAGCCTACTGACCTGAAAATGTTTGAAAAGATTTTGGCTGAGTACTAATGCACTCAGTGGGCAAGTTCTCACAATTTTATGCAAATCATTTTGTTAAAGTAATCTATCTGTGTTCATGCAGGTAGTGAAGCTTAGGAGGTTTAAAAGTTGGAAGCAACCTAAGTTCACCAAAACATGTTATCGTGAAGCGCTTAAGAGTATAACCCGTCACTGCCCGCAACCCAAACTACATCACTAGCGCATAACGTTGAGTATGGCCATAGTATACCCAAAGAGTATAACCAATAAGTGTTTCATTTTAGTCTCACCGATAAGGAGTAGGGCAGGACAAATAATGCATGCATACTGTAGCTACTCACATTTACACAGCGCTGGTTTATGAGACTACGACAACATACAGTAGCATGTAAATATTTAACACAGATATTCACATATGCAATTTTAGCAAAGCAGAGCTTAATAACTCGAAAGATACAATTTGCATAGATAGTATAGTAGAACCCACCTTATACATACAGAAGTCCTAACAAGGATCCAACACTCGAACACGGTACTGGAGACGGAGCAACGGTCCGGAGTCCTTCCCTGGTTCCCCTAGGCTAAGCTGCTCTAACCATCTCGATATTCAATCCTTCACCTTACTCGTAAGTCACGCAAATCCTACAAGGATCGATCTTCGACTCAGAACGACTACTATATTTTCAGAAATTATTCTACTGTAATCCGAGCTATTATTTAATTTTATTCTTTTTAGAAATAGATTGTGTGACTCCAGAGACCTCGAATAATTCCGACGAAGAAGGAAATGAATTCCAAAATATTATTCCTGATTTATTGGGACCAACTGATTTGACAGAGGTCTCTTTTCAAAACTTGCCATTTTAATCAATTTTTATCAGATTTGTACCACGACACTTTTTAACGGTTCAAAAATTACGAAAATATTCAGGAACCATCCTATATATGACAAGACTATAGTTTGAGAGTTTTAGAATTTTTCAATAACACATGCTCCCGGTTCAAAAATAACTGCTTAAATTAAATAATCAAGATTTTTCAAAACTCATCCAAAAATTACGAAATTCGACGGGCATATAGGAAATATTATTTCAAGCAACTTTCGTGAACAAACTTTTTCAATTTGAGGAGCCAAAAGGGCCTGAATTTAATAAAATAGTGGCAGATCGGTTCTTTTATTTATGCAAGTTTTCCGGCTATTCCAGTTTCCGGCCGTCGGACGGGAACGCGCTCAACATACGAAATGTAGTACACATTTAAATACACAACATATTAAAATTTGGGCTAAATAGGACGAGAAATGGACCGATACAATAGCAACGCGACGTGGAAACGTCGCCATTTTCCGGCGACATGGCTGCAGCACCGGCGATGGCAGCGGTGCTCCGGCGATGTCGACGGCGGCAGCAAGATGGTGGTGGTCGGCAGCTGCAGTGGCAGCTTCCTCCTCTCTCTCTTTTTCGGATCTCTCCCTCTCGCCACTCTTCTCTCTTTTCTTCTTTTTCTTTCTTTATCTAATCTCTCTCACTCTCTCCACTTTATCTCACTCTCTCTAATATAATATAAATGGGGGGAATTGATAAGGATCAACGGGTGGGGGAAAATTATAGATATCTATTAGGATATTTAATATAATATTAAAAAAATTACCTTTTGAACTCAACTAAAAGTTGTTTTATTTTACCGGGACGTTCAATTGATCTCGCATTATAAATATAAAAATATCGGGAGGTTCATTGGCTTATTTCCTATTTAATGAACTTAAAATGGTATGCCGAAAATGTTATTGGATAATCGAATGAGAAAATATTCATTTTCAAATTAACTAGAAATCACCATTTATTTACCAAAAATATTGTTGGAAGTTCGTTTGATCTTTGATTAAAAATCTGTGGATACCGGTGGATTTCTTGGATCGTTTTCTATTGAAAAACTCTGACGAGTCAAGTCTCGGGATGTCGCAAATATTTCCTATTACATTAAAAATTATTATTCACGTTCTCTTTGACTGTTGGGGTTTTGATTGACCTCAAATTAAAATTTTAAAAGTACCATTGAAGTTCTCAGGTCATTCTATTTCCACGAAAATTATTATTGACCACACGTCAAAAATAATTAAATGATTTTTCAATTAAATAACACCTAAAGTTGCGTCTTATAAACATTTAACTGCTATGAAGCCCTAATCTCTTCCATTAATCTCTTAATGGCATTTAAGCTCTAAATAAAATATTCTGAAGATACGGGGCGTTACATACTAATATGATTTATGATAATAAATTAATAATTTTCTCTTTTGTTGAAATCAGAATAAATGCTTACTTTTTAATTGAACATCTGATACTATGTAAGTTAACAAATGATACTGTGATTGTCACTGAAAATAAATATGGCTCTTGCTCAATGTAGGTTGTGCTAGTTATTAAAATCACAAAACTCAACATGAACCTCTATACTTTATAGAAAATTTATGCCAACAAATAACATCTAAAATGATTCATAATTTAAAATAAAATAATACCACACACCATTCAATTGACTCAAAATATATAATCAAAAACATCCATTACCCATAACATATCAGAAATCACGCTTACTACATTCCCATGCATCCCATCTATTCATGATTTCAAAAAGTCTCAAAAAATATTCAACCAACTGTATCATCAACCAAGTACGAAAAATAGAATTTTTCCTCTTTCTACCAAAACCAGGAATCAAATATCAATATTCACCATAACATCAATGTATCTGTCATCTTAAAACATCCCAAACAAAAAACCATGATTCAATCACAAATATCATCATTTCTTCTTCTTGTTGATGAAGTCCAGCACAAATTGGTGAATTTCAAACTGCGAGTCGTTTGTGCCTGAAAGTATAATCCGGGCATAATACAATGCCCGTAACTTTCTTCTACCCAACTGCTGCAAAAACAAAATTCAAACATTTGAATAAGCAAACAAAAAAAACATGAGGCAGAAAAGAAAAAAAATTAACAAAACAACTTGAACCTTCATCAAATCAGTGCACTTATACGGTTTATCTTCGAAATTTTGCATGTGATTCATAACAAAGACCCCACAATCGAAACCAGTTGAAATATTTTACCACTCCAGATCGACATTGACTAGAGGATAAGACTTCAATTCCGATGCTTGCGGATGACCAATTTGTTGCAGAAAATCAGCAAACTCTTCATGCTACACCAAGAAAATCAAAATTAATATATGTAAACACCAATAAATTAACAGCACAAGAAAATAAACATAACAAGCAACATAAAACATTTACCAACAAAGTTGCCAGCCACCAAAATATACAATCTGCATCAGAAGACCGCTTGACATTGTCCAGATAATGCACCAATCTCTGACGAAAATCTATCACCACCAGGAAAAAATGTCCAGATGAATGCATCGGAAAATACATCACTTCAGCAGTCTTCACCACGTTCAACGACCCCATAAGCTGCATACTGAAATTCCAGCTCCCTCTCAATCCTTTCCTTTTGGCTTCAAAAAGCATCACCATGTCCTCATCAACAGCTGACTTCTCACGTTCCAATTCACGCCTCAGTTTCAACAAATCTCCCAAAAACAACTGATATGAAAAAAGGGATAAAAAATTAAAAAAAATAAAAACAAACACATCAACACAGACAGAAAAAAGGGCTTATAAACTTACTAAACATTGCCCAGTGAAATACAGCTTCAACTGATTCTTCTCAGAAGTCCGTGCATTGTGCTTCTCCACTTGATCAAGAAGCAATGCCCATACATCAATGATTGATATATGTATAAAAGAGCTGTCTTGAAGGGATTGCATGATCGAGAACGACAGAAAGAAACTGCCCTTACATGAAAAGACATTTGAACTGTAAAAGACAAATATTAGAAGAACAGTCTGTAATCAACAAAATACACAAATTGAACAAAAAACATAACTTACTTGATTGTTGCATGGTGATTGTGAAAACAATAATCAACAACGTACTTCTCCTTTGCAGTCAGATCCTTCATGTGTCGTTCATTCTTTTTCATAAAAGTTGACCGGAAGCCAGCTTTCTCATCCACACTCCATTGATCGTCCACCACAAGCCAAGGATCAATTAGGTCAATATCAAGATTTTGAGTCCCATTCGGACCAACAGACATAAACACTTCATCAACAACAGAAACATCTACACATTTTCATTAGAAAGGGGAAATAAATATCTAAAATAGATCAATAAATAAATAGATAAAAATAAATACAAACTGTAAATATTATCATCATCACCATCTTTCAATAATTCTTTCCCCTGATCGACAGCAACAACACATGCCAAATCTGCAAGCATATCAAAATTTTAAGTCCCATTCGGACTAACATACATAAGCACTTCCTCAACAACAGAAACATCTATACATTTTCATTAGAAGGAGAAAATAAATAAGTAAAATAAGTCAATAAATACATACATAAAAATGAATACAGACTGTAAAAATTACCATCATCACCATCTTTCAACAATTCTTTCCCCTCATCGACACCACCAGCATCTGCCAAATCTGCAAGCAATAACACATATTCAAACACAATCAACAAAAAAAAATAGACAAAAATACAAAAATTACATATTGCAGCTTCTTCTACAACTTTCTCTCCTTCTTCAGCTTTCTTTTCAGCCTTCTCCAAGCCAAGACCGATGGAGCAGGAGCTCACATCACCCCTGCAAATGTCAGCGATCACATCTTCCACCGCTGCTTGATCCACTTCAAATAGAGGTGATGGAGGTCTCACACCCGGGAAAGCAGCATATGACATCTTAGAGTCCTCCTGCATTGCCTTGAAATTCGCCACTACTTTATCCACGAGAAGGAAGAACTTCTCGGATGCAAAGTAGTCTTCATTGGAGATCCCAGCATTTACAGATGCAGATGGGACCTCCTGTGGCTGACGAGGCTGGAAGAAGGTCGATAGCTCTCGCAATCTTTCTACATGAGCTTGGGAGACTATATTTAAATCTCGCTTCAACAGCAAGAACGTCTCCTCCAAGGCCTCAAAAAGAAAAGAAGAAAACAAAAAAACAAAAATCATCACATGAATAAAAATAAACCAAAAAAAAAATTACATATCACTTACATTCCCAACAAGACGCTTAATCTCAGCATCGGTCTTCTCACCCGAGGAGTGCAAATACCGGACATACTTCCCTGATGGATCTGTCCCGGCATTGCTCACATGCACACGATGTGGAGGAGGAGATGCTGCCTCGTTTCCATCCACTCGGCTAATAAGATAAACCCCTACAACAAACTCTCCCTGCCCAAAACCCCCCGCCTTCAGCTCCTCTAACAACCTCTTATTAAGGCACTTAGAATTCCAGTGCCTAATTAGAGGTAATGAGCTAGACACGGCCAACCCCTTCCACTTAAGACGATGGAAGTACAAAAGTGGAAGAAGTAGGCAACAACCAATCACATTCTTATTTGAAGGTCTCTCCTTCAAATAAACCATTGCTCTACAGAGCCTATCTAAAATATACGAACACCAATCTAAAGAAGAAATTGACTCAACCACAACAATCGACTTCAACAGATACAAATCAGTAGTCTCATTCATTGTTGGTGCTAGAAAAACTGACATCGAATACAAGACAAAAAATCTCTTAAAATCATCACCACCATCAGAAAACCTAGCATCTAACAAAAGACTTCGCAGACCAGACAATGAAACTATATTCTTCTCAGAATATAGTTTCACCCACTCCTTTAAAAAAGACTTCAAAAAGGGCTCGTCCTTACCCCGAAGGACAGCCCTGCCATCATTCATAGGCAACAAGAACATATCAGACACATCAGAAGGTGTGACAACAAACTTCTCATTATTCGGAAAACACAGCAACCGACTGACCGGGTTGAAGTGTTCAAAAAACCAATAAGCATTATGCCAAGACACATATTCAAAATCTTGTACAAAAAGAAGACCCCCAAATCCTATCTCCTCTATATCTACCCTTTGTTCATGAGAAAATAAAGGAATGAGGCTAGATATAGAGGAAGGGCGACATTTAATAGTCAACTCATTCTTGCTGCCAACATAAAAAAACCCACAAAAAAAGGTAAAAATTAAAACGTGTATAAACAGAAAATAACCAACATTACAGAACCATTAAAAAAACTGATCCATTCATAAATAAAGTACCTCTCAGATCGACCCTTCTTTGACTTATTGCTCTCCCCAACGACAGAAGGATCAATCGAGTCTCGTTTTCTTTTCAGCTTCTTCCCCTCACTAGAAGTTAAAGGGAAAAATAACAAAAACAGAAAAATCAAACACTTGACAATAAATAAGACTAATAAAAATAAAAAATACAAAAAAAATGATAATATCATAAAAGACAATTTGAAATACCTGATAGGAGATGTCTTTTCTACAGCTTTCTTGGACTTTTTCTTGGGCGACTTCTCTGCAGCACGAGAAGTCGCCTCGTCAAACAGCTTTGCAATGACATTCACATCCTTGGAAGCTTCCTGCTTCTTGGACACCTTCTTCATTGAACAAACCTGATATATTAAAAGACAAAAACTATGAAATATATAGATTACATAGATACTGTATGAAATAAATTTTGATACTAATGTGCATATAAAATGTTACTATTGAGCAAACAGAGTGATGCTACAACACATGATGACAAAAATATAGACATATAAACCAATAACACTAACTAAACCAAAATGCATATAAAAACTGAACTCATGCATGCACACATAAAAAGTACAATATACTATACAACACAATATTTCACATTTTGATACATACAGTCAACTCAAATAGTACAATTCTGTTTCAAGATGCATACTCCATACAAAAAAAATGAAAATTGCACACACAAAACAAAATCTGACATAATTCTGATACTTATGAGCATATGATTTGGTACTAATCAATATGTAAAGTGATACACCAGATAAAAAAATGAAAATTACACACACATAAAAAGCACAACATACTATACAACACAATATTTCACATTTTGATACATACAATCAACTCAAATAGTACAATTCTGTTTCAAGATTCATACTCCATACAAAAAAAATGAAAATTGCACACACAAAACAAAATCTGACATAACTCTGATACTTATGAGCATATAATTTGGTACTAATCAACATGTAAAGTTATACACCAGACAAAAAAATAAAAATTACACACACATAAAACAAAAAAAAACTGACCTCTCATACATACAATCAGCTCAAATAGTACCATTCAATTTACCATTTAATACTCCAAATGAAAAATTAAAATTGCACACACAAAACAAAATAGGACCTAACTCTGATACTTGTGAGCATATGATTTGATACTAATCAGAATGTAAAGTGATACTCCATACAAAAAAATGAAAATTGCACACACATAAAATAAAAAGCAAAAACTAGCCTAACTCTGATACATACAATCAACTCAAATAGTACCATTCAGTTTCCCATTTGATACTCCAGAGGGAAAAATGAAAATTGCACACACAAAACAAACTAGGACCTAACTCTGATACTTGTGAGCATATGATTTGGTACTAATCAACATCAGAATTGATACTCCATACACAAATTGACACACATTCAAACAATGGAAAAGGCAAAAACACCCTAGACTGAATTCTAAACACATAAGCATAACATCTAACAAAACATTTATCAGACAAAAACTATGAAAAATTTGATACATGCTTCTGATTCCAATTGATACTAATAAGCATTGTAATTGATACTTAACATGATAGTACATAATAATTATATAAAATTTCAAATTAAACATTCAAATCAAACACATCTAATGGTACCACTCAGATTCAAATGACATACTCAATATTCAAAAGTCATAATGCCCAGGAAAAAAAAAATTGACCTAAAATTCAGGTACTCACAAGTAAATCATCTGGTACTAATCATCACAAACTTTGATACTACATATGCAAATAGTCATAACTGAAACTTAAATTAATACAAAAACTAAAAATAATACAGAGTAAAATATAACAATATAACTGAACCATTAAGATATTTAAACATATCACTGCAGAATCTGATACATGTTTCTATATCAATTGATACTCATTATCATCTTAACTAATACTTCACATTATAAACACACATACTTTTTTAAAAATAAAAATGGCAAACAACTAAAAACACAGATAACTATTGACAATTTGTCTGGGGAGAACTGAACGCAAACAATACCAAGAAAATAAACTCACCGTCTTTAGCTTTTAGATAATCTTCTTAGTTCCCAATCACACTCCACCACAGGAAGATGATATCAGCTCAGTTCTGTAAAATAAAGGACATGAACAAAGCAATAATATAAGTAAACACTCAAAAAAATAAGAAAAAACTAACTAGTTGGTTCAAACATCTAATGCCACTGATTAGAGAAAGAGGGGTACTAAATCACAAAAATCCATTGTGATGTGGAAGATACACATTATTGTTATCACTTATGATTTAGAAAATAGACTAGGTCCAAATAAAACAACTTAGGCAAATCAAAATGCACAATATGCATGGCATGGATGAAATTAAATTGTTGCAAAGAAAAGGACCAATACAATGAACAAAACTGAAAACAGAAGCATAAATAAATTGTAATAGTTAAAACTGACAACAAAAGCATAACAGAAACACCAAAACATATTCTCTTTTTTCATACTTAACAAAATATAAATCCAACAGAAACACATATAAGATTCACAACAGAAGCACCAAAACATATTACCTTTTCTAATACTTAAGCAAAAATAAATCCAACAGAAACACAAAAAATAGTTGAAAACAAAGAAACACTTCCCCCATTAAACTAATTACAAACAGAATTCACAACAAAAGGACAAATAATTTTCAAAGAGAAAAGGAAAAAAACTTCTAAAAAAGGGGGAAAAACTTCTAAAAACACGAGCATCAATAAGAAAGGGGGAAAAATCTGAAAAAATTAAAAAATAAAAAAATAATCTAAAGACTGTAATTAAAAAGAGATTTGAAATTAAACCCCAAATTAGGGATGATATTCCCATTCCATTCAATTGATGAAGAACGATTTTAAAAAATGGAAGATAAATCCAGAGAAAGACAGAGAGATATAGAGACAGAGAGAGACAAACCTGAGAAGCAAAGTCGTGTAGCGAACCACCGAAGACCGGAGCAAGTATGGACGCCGTAGAGGGTTAGGGAGGCGGCTATGGTTTGGAATCGTGGAGGAGATGTCGCGGCGGAGATGAGGCGGCTAGGGTTTGGAATCGCGGTGGAGATGTGGCGATGGAGATGAGGCGGCTAGTGTTTAGAATCACGGTGGAGATGAGGCGGCTACGGGTTGCAGAAAATGGTGAAGAATCGCGGTGAAGAAGACGGATGGGGTACGGAGGCTAGGGTTTTGCAGGCGAGAAGAAACGATGCAAATGAGTGAACAGTGCCAGAAAATCCTTTTATATGATAGGTCGGTGTGCGGGTCGGGTCGGTGCGGGTCGGATCTGTCTCACGGGCCGACCCATGCATCTTATGCACAGGAGATTTTGCGAAAGAAAAAAAGTGCGATACTTAACCGCCTTAATCAGAAATCTTGTAACCAAAATTAAAGGTCACCAAACTAATTATAACTAATTAATTATTTTAAATCTTTAATTTAATCGATTCTGCACGTCCAGATTCTAGACACGCATATTTACCGTATACACATACATGTTATAGAATAATTAAATAAAATATGTGAGATTTTCAATTTAGGAGAAATCGATTGCACCTTTTTTTTTTTAGTCAAAGTCTCAGAGATACGATGTGGCTTCCTTGGCACGCGAAGACGCGAACCCTTGAAATAATATAATCCCATAAACCAAAAGGGATGACTTTCTACTCCACTTCCACTACCAAAGAAAGAAGAGCAGCCCCCACTCCTCTTATCTCTCTCTTTCTCTCTCATATCGATCTTCGCCACCGTATAATCCGGCGGAAATGTCATCGAGCGAGCAGGTCCGGGCGTCGCACATACTGATAAAGCACGAAGGATCCCGTCGGAAATCATCCTGGAGGGACCCCGAGGGACGCCGCATCTCCGCCACCAAAAGGGACAGCGCCGTCGCTGAGCTTAAAGCCATCCGAGAGGATATCGTCGCCGGAAAAAAGAGGTTCGACGACGTTGCGTCTCGCCTCTCTGACTGCAGCTCAGCCAAGCGCGGCGGCGATCTTGGTACGGAATTTTATTTTACTTTTTTCAACTGTTGGATGGAATATTCTGATTTCATGATTTTTCAGTTTACGGCCTGCGAGATATAAATTAACACTTGTATTTCGCTTAGTTTCTTGTGAGATATGGTACGCTTTGATAATTGTTTGCTGTATTTGCTTGATTTTGGAGATTTCAATAGGAATATTATAAAATATTGGATTCTAAGTTGTGTGAATTTGGGAATTTGAAGAATGATCAGTCAAGTGTTATATTTATTTCAGGTCCCAATCAATAACACTATACCAGTATATATTAAAAATCCTTGGAGATTGTATTAACCGATTGCATTTTTTCTAATGGGAAAGGTTTTTAATATGCAATTATAGGAAAATGGGTTGCACCACTATAATGTTTATAATGAAGATGATTAGTGTTATAGAGTAGTGCTTGTGGGGTTCATCAATGGTGAGTTTCATGTAATTTCATATTTGCTCTAGAGTGGGCTGCTCAACTTGCATGCTAGAATCTTCTCAATTGGATGACATGATTTCCTGATGTTATATCTGTGCACATGAATAATTGCAATTTCTAATGTAGTTATACTTTCTATTCAGCTTTAGAATTTTTTTATTCAGGCTTCAAACATAGGAAAGATCCTATCTGTTTTAGCTCTTATGCTTCTCTTTTAGCGCTATTACAATCTAAGCAGGTTTTAGCTGCACAAACTTATTTGCTTCTATTTTTCACCGTCTTTAATTTCAGTTGCTCGGCTGAGTACCCTAGCTTAAGTTTGTACTGTTGTATCATAGCTAGAAGTGATTAATTTCCAATTTAAAGCTTTTGGGGAGGTGGGAAAAACTACTTCGTCTCTCTAGCTTTGTTTTTTGTCATGGGATTATCAACAATGTTCAGACCAGAAGCCGCTTCACCTCTGTAAAAGAAGCATGTTCTCTGGTGCTGCCAATATTGAATTTATGTGTGTTTTGAGTCTGGTGAAAGGAATGCATATTTCCCTCTGCTCGGTTATGATTTGTTATGTTCATGCAACCGTGTCTGTATTGCCGACCTTCTATTGGCATGAACTGCAATATTCTTTCATCATTCATTTACAACCAATGCTTGTATCTACATGTTTCTTGCACGATGAAGTCCTTTAACGGTGGCATATAACACAGTACCACGATCATAACCATGTCACTTATGCTCTCTGTAGGTCCTTTTGGCCGGGGTCAGATGCAGAAACCGTTTGAAGATGTGACGTTCAGTCTGAAGGTTGGTGAGATTAGTGACATTGTTGACACTGATAGCGGCTCTCACATAATAATGAGAACAGGTTGATGTTGGGTTGTGTAAAGAAAGGAAGCATTGCTCCATATGCCAACTACAACATGCCGAATTAACACTAAAAATTATCATGCTCTAAATTTCTCTTCCCCAAGGATACGATAAACTTCATCTATGTGGCAAGTTGTGCGTTGTTTTTTTCAGTGTGCACTATCTTGAATAAGTTCACTCCTTTTCGAAGAGGGTGAGACACACCTCCAGATTATTATAATCTACTATCATCTTTGATTATTGATATTGCTATCTTGATAATTTTTTTGCCCAGCGTTGTTGAATTGCTTCTGATAACCAGATATGTTGGATTCTCTCTTCAACAGGTTAACTTGGTGTTAATTAAGTGAGCTATAAGGATCTCGTTTCGAGAAAAGCTAGCTAGTCGGAGTTTGTCTAATGATGCTCGTTACCGTAAATGAGTTGAGTCTGAGTTTGACACTACTCATAATAACATAACATGAGTTGTGATCACATATCAGAAAAATTGAAGTAAAAGATACCCTAGATAGTATACACGCCTCTTGGAGCATTGAAATGGAGCTGTTAATGACCCTTAGATTGTGTCCAATGGATATTCCCTATTCTTGGTCCATATGTTTGTTAGCCAATTCCTTCGGCCCCTAAGAACTGAGATATCACCATCACACCTTTTAATTTTGCAAGTGGGATTCTAATGTTATGACAATTGATTCCCATTTTTCAACTTTGACTTGTGTTTTAATTGTGTGTGTGTGTGTGTTTTGTAAAAATTGGGAATAAACTATTTTGAGTCTGCTTTAAAAAATAGTCAAAAGTTTACCCGACAAGAGTGAAGACGGAGGAGCACCTTTTTATTAATAAAATTGGAAAAAATCGTGTTCCACCCTTTTTATGGAATTCGTCAAGTAGGATAATGGAATATAAAAAATCATACTTTTTTCAATGTTTCTTGTATGGCATTGAGCCCACCAAAACCTTAGCTGATTCTTACATAAATAACGACTCCTCCTAAGCGTGGCATAATTATATTGTTGCCTTTTACTTTCCCCATTGAAAAACATGAGATTATTCCCTTTTCATTTTTCATGCACGGATACTCGTGTCAGTAATTCCTTCTAATTTTCGCCAAAATGTGCGCTTTGAGTCTGCATACTAATGTGTAAATGCATGTCTACTCAATTAGAAATCTTGTCTTTGAAAATAGACAACCTTCCATATTGATAACTTTTTCTGTGTCACGTTTTAGAAAATACACGCTGAAGAGGGTAGAAACTGAAATTTCAAAGAATCGGTGGAAACCCTTGCCTAAAAGAAAATTGTCACCACTTCAAAACTCACCGTCATCCTTTTTCTTAATTGAAAATATACAAAATAAGAAATAATAATAAATTTAATTTCAGAATTGCCTACCAAACTGGGGCTATTACAGACTTATATATGCAGGTTACATATTATCAACACTTTCTCGTAATCATATCATGATATCAGTTAATCAGAAGCAATTATTTTTAATTACATTTGTACCGGGTACAATTGGCATGAAGCAATTATTATTTAAAACTACTATTAAAAATATACTAAATTGTTTGAACTTTACATATTTTTACTTAAATTACAAGTATATATCAAAGTGTAATTTACCCTATATTTTTGTAGTTTATTGTTTTATTGGAGAATTGTTTAAAGCAACGGGTGTTTGAAGGAAACTGGTTACAAAGAAGGGGAAAACAGCACATTAACATTATCTTGTAGATGGTACGTGAGTAAAAAAAAACATTATCTTATAGATATCTTATAGATATGTCCTTTTGATATAATAATAATAATAATAATAATAATAATAATAATAATAATAATAATAATAATAAGGAGGAGGTGTTAATTTATCCATGACTTTGCTACACCATAATAAAAGCACTAAAACCTATTCCATCCCATTTGGCTATTCATCATAGTCCCTCACCCCAGCTACTACACCCCCCTCCCCTACCTCCCCTACTCCCATGGCCGCCGCCTCTGCCGCCGCCGCCGCCGCTACTCCGTCCTCCTCGGCCTTTCCAAGCTCCTCCACGGCCCGCCTCTCTCCATGCTCCACCCTTCTCCTACTCAGAACCAGCCAAAAACCTCTCCATATCACCCACTCCAAGAATCCTATCTCAGATATAATCTCAAACTACAAAAAATCGATGAATTCGGATAACTTACCGTTTCTCGACGACGATAAGCCTCGGGAGGAGTGTGGCGTGGTGGGAATCTACGGCGACTCAGAGGCCTCCCGCCTCTCCTATTTAGCCCTGCACGCTCTCCAGCACCGCGGCCAGGAGGGAGCAGGGATTGTGGCAGTGAACAACGGCGTTTTACAGTCGGTCACCGGCGTCGGGCTTGTCTCAGAGGTCTTCAACCATTCAAAACTGGACAAACTCCCCGGCGACATCGCCATAGGCCACGTCAGATACTCAACCGCCGGCTCATCCATGCTAAAAAACGTCCAACCGTTTGTCGCGGGCTACAGATTCGGCTCGATCGGCGTGGCGCACAATGGCAATTTGGTCAATTACCAATCTCTACGGGCGGAGCTAGAGGAAAACGGTTCCATTTTCAACACGAGCTCGGATACAGAGGTAGGGCTGCACCTTATCGCGATTTCGAAGGCGCGGCCTTTTTCATGAGAATTGTGGAGGCATGCGAGAGGTTGGAGGGAGCTTATTCCATGGTTTTTCTAACGGAGGACAAGTTGGTGGCGGTGCGCGACCCCTTCGGATTCCGGCCGCTGGTGATGGGGCGGCGGAGCAATGGCGCGGTGGTTTTCGCCTCAGAGACCTGTGCGCTCGATTTGATCGAGGCGACGTACGAGAGAGAGGTATTCCCCGGCGAAGTTCTCGTCGTGGATAAGGACGGCGTGCGCTCGCTCTGCCTGATGCCGCATCCGCAGTCGAAATCGTGCATCTTCGAGCACATCTACTTCGCGCTGCCCAACTCCGTCGTCTTCGGCCGATCCGTGTACGAGTCGCGGCGCGCGTTCGGCGAGATCCTGGCCACGGAGGCGCCGGTCGATTGCGACGTGGTGATCGCGGTTCCGGATTCGGGCGTGGTGGCGGCGCTCGGGTACGCGGAGAAGGCCGGGGTGCCGTTCCAGCAGGGGTTGATCAGGTCGCACTACGTCGGGCGGACGTTCATCGAGCCGTCGCAGAAGATTAGGGATTTCGGCGTGAAGCTGAAGCTGTCGCCGGTGAGGGCGGTGCTGGAAGGGAAGCGGGTGGTGGTGGTGGACGATTCGATCGTGCGGGGAACGACTTCTTCGAAAATCGTGAGGCTGTTGAAGGAGGCGGGGGCGAAGGAGGTGCACATGAGGATTGCTAGCCCTCCGATTATAGCATCGTGTTATTATGGTGTGGACACGCCGAGCTCGGAAGAGTTGATATCGAATAGGATGAGTGTGGAGGAGATTAGGGAGTTTATTGGATCGGATTCGCTGGCATTTCTGCCGATTGAGAAGTTGAAGAAAATGTTGGGTGAAGATGCCGGTGGGTATTGCTACGCATGCTTCTCCGGTGAGTATCCGGTGCAGCCGACGGGGAAGGTGAAGACGGTTGGGGATTTTGTTGATGATGGATTGAGTGGGACTGTCGAGGGGGGGTGGATTAAGAATAATGGAGAACCAGGAGGATTGGATGTTTCAAAATTGGACTGGAAGAAGGAGATCTTCTCTTCCTGACTCGCTCTTTTATAGATTTTGATCATTCATCAACAATACTTACTTCCCATTTGCTTCTTCTTTTTCCTTTTTCCTTTGTTAATTTGTGATATAACTGAAATTATAGAAAAATGGAATACAATTTGGAATTTGCTGGTGTTAAATGCTCAAACATATACTCTACTTAGGAATTAGGATAGGACCCACGCAACTTTTCTAAATTTTGCGTCACTCTCAGGGTCAGTCATTTATTATTGTAAGATTTCATAGTTTGCATTCGAGGAATTTTCAACTTTCTGTACCGTTTTGGGCATCTGGCATTTCCAATGGGGATTTATTTTATTAACAGAGCCAAAAAAAAACTGTGAAAAATAACATTAAAAAAAGACCACCTCAATATAACATACTAAAAATCAAATTCAACTTAATTAAAAACCGTAAAACTAGTTCAAAATTTTGATTCGCTTAACTAGTCTTTATCATTTACTATTTGATTGGGTCTTCCATTCTTTGGTTTGGTTCTGTTGAGTTGAGTTCAAATTCAAACCAAAGGAAGCTATTAGTGTAAACAGAAACACTTTATAAAGCAATGTAATGTAATATTTAGCTGTAAAACAATATTTCGACTGGTATTTAATTGACAATCAACAATGAAAAAAGAAATTTAATGTGGCGTACAAGTTTTAGCAACAATCGAAGAAAACGACGGTGGAGTTAGCCATTTTCTGCTCTGTCATACGCATTCGACTTGTGTTTGGGAGCAAACGTGAACCCTGGAGGCACCTTGCCAAGTAGCATCTCCGAAATCCTAACCTGCAGCAAGCAAACACGTTGCTTACGAGTTATGATCCGATCAACAAAAAACGGAGTTTAGTATACTTAAGCCAGGTTAAGTAATGTACCCAATCAGCAGCAGAATCGGAAGCCATTAAGGTCTCAAGATCATCACGCCCAAAATACGAAGGCGGCCGCCAATTTATCTTTTGCGGGATCACATCTAACAGCCCAACTGGTATGTATCTGCAGGTGTAACTCAGCCACTCCAGCAAGAAATGCCTCGTTGTCTCCACTCCTGCAATTTTTGAAACGAATAATGTAAACTCAGCCCTACTCTTTAGCAGGGAAAATTGAATGCAGGGGTGAGCGGAAATATGTTCTGTTTCAGTTCCAGTCAATTGATATCAGACCTCCATGAAAAAAATAGAATTCCCACTTCAGAGGGACCAGAACTTGTACGCATGCAACTAATTTTGCATAAGAACATTTCTATGTACCTTTTGAGTCGGAACCCCAATGTTCGAGGCCAAACCGTGCATAATCCTTCAATATGTTGAGCCGCTCTCCAGAACTAATGTCCCAGTGCCTCTGTTCCTTTATTTCAGTGAATATCCAGGGCTGGAGGTACAAAGTATGCATAAGATTCTATAACATAATGCTGAGATTTTAGATAGTGGGGAGAATGGAGGAAAAGCTCACTAAACACCTTAACCAATGCCCCTCGAGCAATCATACATGAAGACAGCTCAGGGCAATCGGACTTGTGAGCATTCCAGTCCAAATAAGAGAACACGTCACCATTTCCAAGGACTTGCAGATTAGAAGGAGCTGCTCGTGCACACTGATAGATGTAGTCCCAATCAGCAAGCTTGCTGTATCGCTGTTGTCGTGTCCGACCATGCACTGTTACTGCAGTGGCTCCCCAGTTTCCCATGTCTGCTATCAAAGAGTCAACACGATTCTTACCCTCAAAATAACCTGTTCGGACCTGGAGATGCAGAAGTTACAACAAATTCCCTAGGAAATCTCCTCAAAGTATACCATGAAACAACCTAAGGAGAGCTAATCATGAAATCAATAATTTGGTTCAAAAGGCAGGCACTTCCCCCACTATTATTAGCCAGGAGCATATACACATATAAAAACACGCATGCATGCATATTAATTACTGTAAGGATAGTGACTATTGAGACTTGATCCAACAAAATCAAATCTATGGAACCAAAACAGCAAATACCTTGATAGTCACCGGTGTAGAGACTGCTGTAGAGGAGGCCTCTACCACACTTTTCATTCGCATCGGTTTTGTAAGAAGGGCAGATCCAGCACCCTTGTTGACAACAATATCAATTGGACATCCCATATTAATATCGATAAAGTCCACTGTACAGTTCTGCTCTATAAGTTCAACAGTTCTTGTAACAGTATCTGGATATGCCCCGCAAATCTGAACACCAAAGAAATCCTCTGATGAATGGCGCCTCAGTAAAGCCCATTCTGAAGCTTGACCCTGTACAATTCGAAATCACACTGCGAAAATGAGTATTTGACATTATTAAACATTTAGTCAGTAAGTGCGCAAAAGTACATATACATTGCACCTATAATAAAACTTGTAACTACTAGATTTATGCGAGCTGCTGATGAATGCTTGTTAAACAAGACAAATTTCAAGACCCTTTTGCAAAAAGGAGGTTTGATTAATATTAGTTTTACAAGAGCACTCCATGCTATAAACCAGAGGAGTTTCCATACTACCATATTTTAACATGTGACCTAAATTATGTATCAGTATGGCAAAGCGGATAAAATATAAACCACCCATTAAAAGTAGCATCAAGATGTTAATTAATGAGTAGCATGTAAATTGAGTTTATATTGAGCAAACAACTCCTTTAACTGAATTCAATAATTTTGCAAGTGGATTACAGAAATCTAGATTCTGCAACCCTAATAGGGAAAATTAGTTTATCAGAATAAAAACATGGCTATGTTCAACCTGCAAAAGATTGGTGCACATTGCCATCTCACCACACGTAACATCAACGCCGAGAACCTTGCAAACCCGGCGAAATGGTAGATTTCCTACTGTGGTCAGCGGAGCAAGATAGAGCTTATCCCTAAAGTCAATGAGTTTCTTTTCCCGTGGGTGTAACTTTAGGCATTTATCGTTGTCTTCCGCAATGTCTGCAACAAATTCTTCAGGTTCATCCTGTCTGCACCTCCCCTCCACATCTTTCTCATGGAGATTTTCACCTGCCACAGCGAACCAAATTAACCAACACACCCCTATCGCACAACTTAAAATGTAGCAAACACAATTCATTTCATGACTAACCATCATTAAGTGGTACATCACAAGTTTCGTCAGTTGAGCATTTTGTCTTCTTAGGCGGTCTAGCTTCATCAGCAACATCAGACTTGGCGGCCTTATCTTCTTCCAAGACTTGAGCAGGGATATCCAATGTGCTGGATTCTGTTTTACAACAACCATTTCCATCAACATCTCCAGAATCATTGGAGCCATTTTCACAGTCATTGTCATTATCCCCCGGCTTTTTCTTTTTCCCTGGCCCCTGCAATCAAAATGTCAAAATAAACAAAGAAAATCCTTATGCAAACAAAATGCTGACAGAAAACAAAATGTAACGTGAACAAGAAGCTTATTAAGAGCAAAAGTGTCGTCCTCGCCTGAAGACCAAGAAGCTTAAGAGCAGCATCTGCCTTTGGGAACTTCATCTTGTTTTTCCATAAAAGCTTCTGAACATCCTTCGTCAAGGCATTCATTTCACTGTTTCCCTTATCTCCATTAGCCTTTGCAACTTCACCCTTATCATCCTTATGCGTGCCCGCAAACCTACACGCCAGACCATAAGGGCACGGGCCCTCGTTGCTCAAGAAAGGGCAGACACCATCCAAATCAGCAGGTTTCTGCATTCACAACATAACAGTTACTCCATAAACTATACACATTCCAAAATCAGCAATCATGACTCAATCTTTATCGGTCTAATAGCAGCTTCTATGGTCTAACCTGAGCTTTGAATGCTTCCAAATCATGGCTGTATCGGCATTTATCATTATACACGCATGAACTAACCTTCCCGTTCTTCGCCACAACAGGACATATATGTAGCGCAGATTTTTGTTCCTACATTTTCCATCAAACATTCAGTCCAACCGCAAATTCAATGCGTTAAATCAAATATAGCTTGGAAAAAAAAAAAACCAAGAAACTCCGTTTCATATGACCGACTAATTCACTAACCTCACGGCGCTCGCGTTTCAATTGGCGCTTGGATTTCTTCTCCTTGAGAACTGGAGCAGAAGCGCCGTCGTTGTGAACCATTTCCTTGTCGTCGGAATTGTTATCGCCTTTTCTGTCGCAAGTTCTGACGGGCGGCGGTCGGAGGAATTCTCTCTTCACTGGTGCCATGGCTTTAGCCACCAGCTCCGCCGCGGTCGGATAAGATTGCGGCGGCGGCGGGGCTTCGGCGACCACGACGTCGTTCGACATATCATCCCGGACTGTCGGGTCCTCCATTTCGGGTCGGGTTGAGGTTGGAAGAGTAGGGTTTTGGCAACGTGAACTAACAGTGGTAGTTACTGGTTCACTTGATCACCCCGTAGGGTCAGTGTGACTACGACGTCGTTTACGTGAATACTTGTTTATTTGGGCTGGTAATGGGTTACAATAAATGACGTTTTGGGTCTCTTTCAGAAGCCCATTAACTAATTTGTCTACGAATAAATTACTATTAATTATTTATTATAAGTTATTTCCTTTTAAATACATAAAATATCACATGGACTTCCATGCATCTGCTGCAAATAACACTATTTCAGACGGGCCTGTCCACTTCAATTCAGACCCAGCCCATTTCAATTCGGACCAGCCTTAATAAAAAAAAAAATCACTAACTGAAGCCCAAGACAAAAAAAAAAAATCTGTAACTCAAGCCCAAAGCATGGTATTTTTTTATCTTACAGTTATATTGAAAAATCACTAATTAGATTTTTGTTACTTTGAGATTTTATCATGTAATTTCATTTATTAAACTTTCATTTATGACAAATTATTTTTTTTATTCATTAAAATAAAGATTGCTAGTATCTTCAGTACACTTGTTTCAATCTGCATGATGGTACTGTTTTTTATCTCATCGAATACTATTATACTTCATACATGATACTATTATTATGTTTAAAAAATATATAATTTTTTAAAATTCAAGTTACGAATAATGATGAAGCAACTAATTTACAGCTACATTTGCAGCATATTTAGCTATGAATATTCATACACACTCAGTATTTATTAAACTTGCAATGTATCCAAATTACATGTTAAATGATACTTGATGTATACAAAACTTTCTTCACAGACTTCTTCTTAGCACGACTGCCATCTCCAGAGTCTGATGGAGAGGCATTGCCAAACTTTTTCCGCTTCTTTGATTTATTCACTTCCGCAGAACTAAAATAGAAAATAAAAAATTGAAATGAACATATAACAGGAAAATAAAATCAAAACACAACACGTAACAAATTCAAACACATCAGCAAACTTCATCGTATATACCTAATTTTTGCTTTCCCTTTCACAGCTTTCTTGAACATATGCATTGCTTCATTTGCGGCATTCTCATCATAACCCTGTGTGCTGGAATCAATTTCCTTCTTCTTCAGCTTTTTCTTCATTGTGAAAATCTGAAATACAACCAAATGATAAAATTAGATACATGAAACATAACCAACACACATCAGATATGAAATTACAAAAAAAAAAAAAAATGAGTCAACAGATTGTATGTGCATAAGACAGTTACATACTCAGGTGATACTCATATGTAAATAGCATGATACTTAATGGTGTGAAAACTGATATTAATCTCTAACAAAGCAAAACATTCAGAGAAAACACAACAGCAACTAACAGAGATGAAAATAAGGTTTATTTAATTAATCTAGACATCACTTTTCAAGTTACAAAACTCATTCCATTGATTGTATGTGTACAAAACAGATACATCTTCCTGTGATACTTATATGCGACTAGCATGATACTTAAATGGCTAAAAACTTATACCAATCTCGAACAAAGCAAAACATTCAGAGAAAACAAAACAGCAACTAACAGAGATGAAAATCATGTTTATTCAATTAATCCAGACATCACTTTTCAACTTACAAAATTAATTCCACTGATTGTATAAGTACAAAACAGATACATACTCAAGTGATAATTATATGTGACTAGCATGATACTTAAATGGGTAAAAACTGATACTAAAGTACAGCATCGAAAATCAAACAAACAAAAGCAACACATCTTTAAAATGAATATCAGTTGCTTAAAAGAAATCACAAAAAATTGTAAACTAAAAACGAGATTAAAAAAACTTAAAAAGGTGAAGAAACTAATCTAAAATGAAATCGAATTAAAAAAAAACACCAGAGAACTCGATCGAAGTCACAGCGTCAGGTCTTCGCTTCAAACCATCGAAAATAAACAAACAAAAGCAACACATCATGAATATCAGTTGCTTAAAATAAATAACAAAAAATTGTAAACTAAAAACGAGATTAAAAAACCTTAAAAGGTGAAGAAACTAACCTGCAATGAAATCGTATTCAAGAAAAACACCAGAGAACTCGATCGAAGTCACAACGTCGGATCTTCGCTTCACACCGGGGTTCACGGTTGTCGGAAAAATTGATTGAAGGAATGAGAGTGCCTCTTCGCTTGCAACTAGAGGATATCAGTGCCGGAAAACTCCATTACAATGAAGAGGCGAGAGCTTATGTTTCAGGCTAGGGTTTTCGATTGGGAGAAAAAGTGAGAACGGCTGCGCTTCAGAGTGAAATTAGGGTTAGGAGTGAATCAGAATGAGGGAAGGAGCGGTTTTATATATATATATATATATATCGGGTCGGATAAAACCCGGATCCGACCCGTCTGAAATAGTGCTATTTCCAGCCGCTGCAGGGAAGTTTTTGCGCACATAAATAGATTATAGACTATTGTACTGTTGTTATACAATCGTATCACGCCAGAATATGGGTCAGGAATATGCCTATTTACACCATCTTCCTTCACTGTCCTCCCATTTAATTATATTCTTAGATCACGAGATATATATCTTTCAATTCTTTTAACGATATAGCATTTCTATACCTATATAAAAACTGTGGATGTTTCTTATAAAATATGATTTGTCTATTATGTCCACAATTTGCACTTAATTTAAGGGTAAAAAAGTAATATAATATTTATTTATTTTTTGTAAATATAATATATTATATTTATTTCAATAGTTTTGTTATAATTGAACTCTACTACATAAAATTATCCCTAATAGTTGAACTACTACATAAAATTATCCCTACTATAAAATATTATAAATAATTATTTGTAAATATAATATATTATATTTATTAAATTTCTTACAAAATATGATTTGTCTATTATATCCATAATATGCACTTAATTTAAGGGTAAAATAGTAATATACTATATTATATAATTAATTATTTACATATAATTTATTATATTTATTTCAATAGTATTGTACTAATCCAATTCTTCACCCACATCATATTAATTTTTCGCCAATTTTTTCTCTATCATATCATCCATAGCAAACAAGAAAAAAATTAAAAAAATAATAATCCCGCAACAATATAATATAGTATATAATTAATTCAACACATATAATATATTATATTTAATTTTATAATTTAAATATTAATGCAATAGAATTGTATTATTATAATTTTTCATTCATCCACTGAATTATTCTCCATCAATCATATAGTCTATATAAATTACGTTCAAATGAAGAGATTGAAAAATAAATGCTTGAATTTATAGAAATATTATAAACTAACCCGATGATACTTAAGAAGTTCTCAATCAAAAATCAAGAATTCTTCTCCATCAATCATTATATAACTAATCATTATCACGTGTAATATATTATATCTATTTCAACAGTATTGTACTATTATAATTTTTCATTCACATCAATTTATTCTCCACCAATTATTTCTTCATTATATCAACCATAGCAAACAAGAAAAAAAACATAATCCTACAGTAATATAATATATTATATAATTAATTCTTCATATATAATATCTTATATGTTATAATTTAAATATTATTTTAATATAATTGTACTATTACATAGTTTATTTAGATTATGTTGGAAAAACAATCGGTCAAATATTTTGATGAAATATCAAATAACTTAAAATAATCAGTCGTGACAAACTCGACTGAACGAATGCACAATTATCACAGAGACGAGTTGATAATCAATAAAGATGTCACATCATCAGTTGTCTATAGCACAACTGATCTATACAAAGGTACAGAGGACGTAGAAGTTTTAGTTTCAAACCTCTATAAATATTATGTATTGTACATTGATTTATTTTGATTGACATATCTTAATTGCAACACGTTCATTCAAATCAGATATCCAGAGTCATATTCACTAACGGTTGATTACCGCTATTTTATCTTGTTCATTAGATAGTTCATTCTCTGAAATTATTATTCTAGACTATCTCAACGAGAGTTAGTACAAATCAAGTAACGAGTCGAGGTCTTATATTTTCGCACTTTAAATTTGTAACAGCCCGGTCCCGAGATAGGGATTAACGAATGGGGACAGGATGTTATTAAGGGTTTATTGAATAAGACGGAAGATTAACAAAGAAATTTTGGGGATAAAGATATACTTTTGAAAGATAGGCGACGATACTCGGGTTTACTTAATTAAGGAAGAAACATGCTTTTGCGGAACTAAACGGCTAACTAATCAGATACCAACATGCACAGACCCATTTACAGGTCCAAACGGATAGACAGATACCAACTTGAACAAGCCTCTTCATAGGCGAAGGAAAAACATGCTCGAGAAGTATAAATAAAACTGAATATGCATCACTTATATATTTAGATAATCATGTCTTGGAGGATATCCTTAGAATCTCGATAAACATAATTGAACTTGAATGGAATTAGAAAGAGTGTATCAGAGTAGCAGAAACATCATGGGATTTCGAAAGAAACTTATATAATAACAAAACAATCTTGGCAGCCAACCCACATCCACAGCCACCATCATCCTCAGCATCTCAACCTGAAAACATTTGAAAAAGAAGGGGCGTGAGCACTAATGTACTCAGTGGGTTTTAATAAAAGCTTCTTTAATAACTCAAGAAATATCCAATGATAAACTGGCAGTATATGGAGAGCAAAACGCAAAAGCCCTCTCCATATCCGCAAAACCTTTTCTTTACTTTTGGGCCCAACCTTGGCTTAAACCTGATGTCAACTGTACCCTTAGGCATGCCATAGGATACAAGAGGGGTTACCTCAAATATCCTCCCGAGTATGCGAGGGAAATACCCAGTAGTAACTCCCTCTAATGATCAAAGATCATGAATTCTGAGCTCGATTCTGGTTATAAAGCTATAATTAAAAAGGCAATGCTTAATTAGCTAAATAAACTTTAGCAAAATCCAACATTCAGATATGAAGAAATGAACGTGCATAAACATAAATTGCAATTAAAGCAATTCTAATTACCTTATGCTAGCATAAACAACACTTAAACAATTCTAGCATTTCTAAACATGCTCGAGAGCTCAATCAACATATAATATTTTTCCTTTCCTTCATTCCTTGTACAGAGATCAATCAAGCAGAGCAAAAGTATTTTATTGGATATTTCATTTGCCCTATATGCTTCTAGAGCTTATTAGCTCAAACTTTAGATGAGTATAGGTTTACCCACCTTGATTACTGGACAGAAGTTGAAGCAACGAGTTAGTGATCCTTCTCCGAATTCCTACGAGGCTCACTTCCTCCTACAAAAGTTGAATCATCGACTTAGCGGCCTTCTTCGAAAAAGTTAACTATCTAAAGCGAGAAATATTGACATTTAACTCGAAGACTAGAATCTAAGACTTATTTACAGATTGCACCACTTTACGACTTTATAAATTTCGAGAAGAATTTATTTACAGAACATCTCGTCTTGATTTCTCGATTTTTAGACGGAGAATAACTTGAATAGATTACTCGAAATAAATCGAAAATATCTTGATTGCTTCTCAAAAATTTAAACTTGAAAATAACTTGGAAATAACACGACTTGAAAAGCTTGAAAAGCTCGGGAAGGAAGTACGAAAATAGCCGAAAAAGAAACGGTGGAAAACAACACGGAGAAGGGGGCGCCGCGGCGCACATGGGCGCCGGCGGGCTCATGGCGGCCGAGGGGGGGTGTGGCGCGGCGGCGCACCCCCCTCCCCACGGGGCTCTCTCCTTTTCTCTCTCTTCAGCCCAATTCTGGGCGATCTTCAACTGGGTTCTTCGTGTTAGTTGATTCTTTCGACGAACACGAAGAACACTTAACCCGAAATTTCTTAAAAACAACATACTTGAATTTAACATGCAACAACATGCTTTAACTTAAAAATAATTTTGGCATTATAATGGCATAAACACGATAACCCTCCTTAATATTTAGAATAATGACGAAATCATTAAATATGGCTTGAACGGAATTTTAATAGAATAAATGAGGCTAATCTCTAGAATAATAATAACGGAGGTAAAACGAGAAATATAACGTAAATGTTATTAACTTGGAACTTCAATAAAAATTGAAATACAACTTTAGATGAGCAATAATGAAGAACGCGAAGAATGTAAAGAACGGAAAGTAAATACGGAATTGAATGACGGAAAAAGAAATGGAACTCGGGACCGACGACAAGAATGGACGGGGTTAGGTGCGTCGAAGGAAGGTGACTGGCTCGGCGTCTCGTCGAGTCGCAATGGCGGCAGAGCCGCTCGCTACAACTCAACAAAACCCCTAGCACATTCCCTCGCAGCATCCCTTCCACGCCACTCCGCTTGTCGTCTTGCGGAATACTCACGAAGAATGCTTTTTACTTCGACAGAACTTTCTCGGCTCTCACGAGCTTTCCCACTCTCTTGAAAGTGAGTTTGGATGATAAATGAGCAAATGAGAGGTTAGGGGTGGCCTTGTATTTATAGGAAAAGCTTTGGCTTCCAAGGGAAGCCACTTCAGTGCAAGAATACTGCAAAAGTTACCCCGGGTTCGGTTAAAAGCTGCTTTATTCGATGTCGAGGTCCAAATGACCTCAGACACGAAATCTAAAAATATTAGGAGACTCATTGGCTCGAATACTAGTGAATCAACTTGATTTGTGAAAAAGATGGGGTCGTCTGAAGAAAGACGATCAAAGATTCCCTTTTTGGAATTACTTTTTACTATTCACTCAGACTGACAGATTTTGCTTCCGAGCGTTCGATTGACCTCAGAATAGAAATCCGTAAACGCCAACGGAATCCTTGAGTCATTTCCTATAAGAGGGGCCTAACAGAACTAGACTCGGATCAACGAGGAGGATTTCGTAAATTTCTCAAAACACGAACGCACGCAAAAGTTACCATTCATTCACCTTTTAAATGTGTTTTTCATCACTGGGAACTCAAATGACTTCAGAATTAAAATCTGAAAACACCGGTATACTCCTTGTGTTAAAACCTTTCTAACGATACCACAAATGGCCATAAAAGAATTAAGATCAAATTTTCAGAAAAGACGATTTCACGAAAACTGACCCCTAAAGTCGTGACTGACATCTGACCTTAATTAACCTTAATTAAACTTCTTCCTTAACTTCTTAATTATCATTAAGAATCCTCTAATCCTTAATTAAAAATCTGGGGTGTTACATCCTACCCTCCTTAAAGAAATTTTGTCCCGAAATTTACTAACCATGACAAGCGATATCAGGGTACTTTTTTTTTAGTAGCTCGGATTCGAGCTCCCATGCTGCTTTCTTTGAACCATGATGGTTCCAGATCATCTGTATAAGATTAATCTCCTTGTTCCTTAACTTCTGGATCTTTTGATCCACAATGGCCTGGGGTTTCTCTTCCCATGCTAAGTCCTCATCCAGGACTATCTCTTCCTTATTAACCATGTGTTTTGGGTCAAACACGTACTTTCTCAACAGTGAGATATGAAAGACGTTGTGAACATCACTCAGGTTGGGTGGTAGGTCCAACCTGTAGGCTACTTTATTCACCTTCTAAAATCTCAAAAGGTCCAACGAATCTGGGCCTTAGCTTACTTCGTTTGCCAAGGCGAACCACTCCTTGACGGGGACATTTTCAAGAACACTTTATCTTCAATGTCGAAATTGAATTCTGTTCTTCTTTGATCTGCATAAGCCTTTTGTCTATCTTGAGCCTCCTTGATTTGTTGACGAACCAGCTCAATCTTCTGGACCACTTCCTAGACCATTTCAGATCCAACTATCCTTCTTTTTCTATCTTCGTCCTAGTACAAGGGCGATCTATACTTCCTTCCGAACAGGGCTTCATAAGGGGCCATGCCGATCGATGACTGGTAGCTGTTGTTGTACGCAACTTTTACCAATTACAGTAGCTCCTCCCAGCTACTTCTTTGATTGACGACTACTCCTCTAAACATGTCTTCTAGAATCTAGATAGTCTTTTCGGACTGGCCATCCGTTTGAGGATGAAATGTCGTGCTGAAATTGGGTTTTGATCCCATTGCTCCTTGTAGGCTCCTCCGAAATCTTGACGCAATCTCGCATCACGATCCGATATAATCGAGACCGGCACATCGTGCAGATGCACATCTTCCTTGACATGGGCTAATTGATCTAGCATGTCCGACATTATAACAACAATGAAATGTGCTGTTTTTGATAATCGATCCATGATTACCCAGATAGCGGTATTCCACCGCTTAGACTTTGGTAAACCTACCACAAAGTCCATAATACTATGATTCTACTTCCATTCAGGAATTTCTATGGGTTGGAGCAACCAGAAAGTTTTGATACAGGGCTTCACTTGCTTGACAGATTAACACCCTTTTATGAAGACGGCCACTTCTCTCTTCATGATATTCTACTAGAAGTTCCTCTTGAAGTCTTGATACATCTTGGTGCTTCCGGGATGTTCTGTATATGGCGTGTCATGTGCTTCGTACATGATTTCCTCTTTTAGTTTTTCCTTGCTTGGCACATAAGGCATTCCTTTGAATAAGAGCACGTTATTGGCGGCTTCTGTGAAATCTTGCAAGCTATCTGATCGTGCTTCAAGTCTTTTCTTTTTGAGAAACTCGTTTCCTTTCTAAGCCTTAACTATCATTTATATGAGGTCGGGATGAATGACTATCGTGGCGATTTGTGCTTAAATGACTTCAGGTGGTGCTAGCACCTCAATCCTTAACTTCTTGAATTCCTATCGAAGCTCTTTCTTAACTTGAACAAGTCCTAACTCTACCTTCTCCTTCCTACTTAGGGTATCAGCTACCACATTTGCCTTACCTGGGTGGTAGCGAGTCGTGCAGTTGTAATCCTTTACAAGTTCTAACCACCTTCTCTGTCGATGCTAAGATCCTTTTGCTTTTGCTTGAAGAAATACTTTAGGCTCTTGTGATCTGAGAAGAGTCTCACACTTGGCTCCGTAGAGACAGTTATTTAAATAGTTCTTAATAGAAAAGGTGTATGAAAAAAAAAATTATATGGTATATGAAAAAAAATTGAAAAAAAAATGGTTCCATAATATATACAACCAAAATGCTAAGTTTTAATTTATTAATTGAAATTGATGTGTTCACTTTCATTCATATGATTAAGAGTAGTTCCAATTAAATTTATTGAAACTAAATTTCAACTTCTTTATTTATGGTTGGGCTCGGATAATATTGACTGCACCAAGAAGACATGTCAGATAATATATGTTGAACTATTAGAATATATATATCTATTAAAGTGAATGAAGAACACTTAAAAAAATTTATGATGGAGATAAATATAAGAATTGATTAATGTAGAAAATTTTGGGGGCTTTATTTTGAAAGTTGCTAGACAAAGTTTTAAAAATATGGTTAATTGTAAAAAAAAATCACCAACTTATACGAATTTATAATTTATACATGACTTTTAAAACATTACAATAATAAATGGTTGGTTAAAAAAATAAATTTTAAATTATGGTTCAAATGTTACCCTTTTCTAGCTTATTAATTTATAATTTGAGAAGTTTAGAATATAATATTGGTTGGTTTTATAATTATATATAAAATATTTTATATTAGATAATTCAGTTAATTAAGACTCGGGGGATGAATATTGCATAATTTTTTGGAATATGGATTATGTTGACTACCTATAATCATATGACTAAGAATAAACATAGTCCAACTACTTATAAAAGAGTTGAAATAGAAGAATCGAATATTTTTCCCTTAGATTGAACTACTAATTATTTAAAATATTTCTCAAACTATTTAGTTATACATAATACATATAGAATAATAATCTAATTCGTAGTTATATGTAGAAGTGTTGTACATTAGGATTTTTTATAGAATGATATATATGTATGTATGTATGCGTGTGTGTGTGTGTGTGTATTAGGTGTTTTGATTGAATGAGAGTAATTAAATTACTCGGCTAGAAGGAATTTATATTACACGTATCTTGGAATATAGATTTCCACGAAAATAGTGATTACCAATTTTAAAACATATCACTCATAAGACTAGAATTATTAGGCCCAAAATTGGGTGACTGTTCCACCGCCAATGTGGAAAAAGAAAAAAAATTGGACTGAAGTTGCGTTCGATCGAGGGAGGCCAGCAGACCGCTAGTCTCTCTCTCTCTCTCCTCTCTCATTATTTTAATCTTTTTTATATTTTGTATTTTTTATGTATTATTAAAATGAAATATATCCACTATATCTAAATTTTATTGGATATGTAAATTTTATTTGGACACGTGTTTCTATTTTACTGGATATGTAAATTTTATTTGAATATATATATATATATATATAATGATTATTAAAAATAAATATATCCATTATATCTAAATTTTATTTGTTATGTAAATTTTATTTGGACACTTGTCTCTATTTTATTGAATATGTAAATTTTATTTGGATATGTAGATATAATGCATATATTTTTTTTAAATAAGTTTTAAAAAAATTAAAAAATATCAAAATTCGCATTTTACATTATCTATAAATAGAGACCATTTTTACTAAATTTTCACACACCTCACAAATTTCTCAATATCTCAATCTATAACGTTTAGCATTTTTCTCTCTATCTCCCAATGGATCGAGGAAATGATTTTTTTTACGATCCTCAGTATCAAAATCACTCGCAAGATTATTTTCCCAATCTCGAAAATCTTTGAAACTCTGAAGAATTCTCACAATTCAGTAATATGAAGTCCCAGTTTTCACATAATCCTACCCATTCTTCGTGACGACTTGATCGAGCACATATGGCAAAAATTCGACAATCAACACTAAATTTATGTTTTTTCATCTATTCTAATTGTCGTTTGTTTATTTCATGTTGAGTTTATTGTTATTTATGTTATTGTTTTGTTTATTTTGCATTTTATCATATTGTCTATTTTATAAAAATTTGTTATTTTGTGTTGTTACAATTTTGAATAATAATTATTTATTTTAATTATTATTAAATATATTATATCTATTAATAAAAGAAAATGAAAAAATAATATATAATATTGTGGTTGGGTGTTCGGGATGGTTGCTGATAAACTATCAAATTTTATATGCTTGGATTGGATAAAATATTGGTGATGTGGAAGAAAGAGAAATTAATTAAATATTAAGACAATGCCCGGTTGCTGATAATGGTAGTCTAAAAATGAGAATGGACATTCTCTGTTAGTTGAGGAAATAATTAAAATTGAGAAATTAAATAATTTTTCCTTAGATTTATACTACTAATTAAATTAGTTAATAATTGAATCAATAATTACAACTGAAAATCAAATTATATTTTTCGTAAAAAAATTGTAAACAATAAATAACATTTTAAAAATATATTGAAAATGAAACTTTGAACACATTTTACTATAACAAACTGTTAACCAAACTTTGAGATTTTAACATTTCTTTATCATTGAGCAATACATGTTGCTATAATAATGAAGTTTTTTTTTAAACACGTGATATTTATACATTCAACACCATTTTAATTTAGTTAAGTTGTTTTTAGTTTTATTTGTTCAATGTAGTCATTTATATTACGATAAAAAAAATATAGTATTAAATGTATGTTCGAATAAAATACACACAAAAAATAGTTAATATTTTGTGACATGTATAATAATTAAAATAGTTCAATCAATTCAGTGCATCGTGATATACGTAAATTAATTGATAACATAGAGTGGTTAAAAATATAATTTACTTATGAGATAAACTATGTTAATTGATGTGCGATAAGGTGTTTTGTTATGATAGTAAAAAAATCATATAATTAATACTATTTTGAACTCATTAACTTTTTAGTAAGTTTAATTAACTTTATACTGAATTTTTCTAAAATGGATGATGCAAGATTTTGTGAACTTATATTAATTAAAAATTTGTATTTTTATTAGACGGTAAAGTCAATATAAAAATTGTTGAATAGAATATTTGAATTGTGTTAATACATATATACGTCAACAATCTACGAAGGTTGAGAATTTTTGTAAAAAAAAAAAAGAATCTTGAGAAATGATATGTGCATCTATCTCTCTCATCTTACTGCATTTTATTGTTCAATAGCTATTAATTTATTGCTTAAAATACTTTATCACGTAATTGATATAATTTCATTGCATAAGTCGTACAAAGTAATTATGCAATAAAATATTAATAATTATATAATAAATTCATATATATATATATATATATATATATCCAACAAATACATTAAGTAATAAATTTATATACATTAATAAACAATGAATAAATTAATTAAATAAACTTGTCGCCTTCTTTCACATTTTCATCAACTCTCACAGCCGTCCATTAATATTTAATTTTTTTTTTGTGATCGTCCATTATTTAGTAATTTTTTAAATACAAATGTTATAAACATGATTGAGTTTCTCAAACTCCTTGGTCGTTTTTAATCTTTGGGGAATCTAAGATATAACGTATCTATACCTAACCCTATGTATATACTATGTATATATATATATAAATAATAAAAATATAATAAAATTAAAAGGCTATAAATTCTGGGTTCGTGTTTGAATAGTTATAATTTAATTATATTTTATATTTATATTATTTTTTTAATTATTGATTAATCTAGAATTTTCAAAATGAAACATATTTTAATATACTATAGTAAAATTATGCAAACTTCAATAATTAATTTAACTAAATTAGTTGAATTGCGTGCATTCGCGTTTTCTGCTAGTAATTATAAAAGATTGGATCACGACCAAATTTAAGTATCTGACGACTGTCGAGGATGTAAAGCACAATAGGTCGATGGGTTTGATAATTTCATGAACGTCGTTGGTCTTTGTGATTATTGTAAAATAATTTGTATTAAAATATGATAACTAAAAAATGTTATAAAAAATTAACTTAAAAATTGTTTTGAAAATAAGAATATAAAAAAATGTCAGAAGTGGGATTTGAACCCACGCCCTCGTTAGAGGACCAGAACTTGAGTCTGGCGCCTTAGACCACTCGGCCATCCTGACTTCTTGATATTTTCTTTGAAAAACTAAAATATATCATATAAATAAACATAATACATATACGCACACGAGTGGCTCTAAAAATTTAGCTGAGACTTGATATTGCCCAAAGTCGAGGATAAGGTTCAATTTACTTTCTATACTATTTTTAGAAGATTATTTTGACATTCGAATTAATTTTTGGCTCACTTTGATCCTTGAAACTTTTTTACTCGTTCTAATTAGACCCTTAAATTTTATAACTCGTTTTAGTTTTTCCCTTTCGTTATCAACGTAGGTAACGTTGTTAACAATTGGCCCAATTAGGCGCTTAAACTTCGAATTTCTTTCCAATTAAACCCTTGAACTTTAGAACTTGTTTCAATTGTCTCATTTGGTCAACAACGCTATTTATGATGTTCACGATTGTTTTGTTAGCATACTAAAACATTCTTTTTTTTTCACACTTTCAAAAGATTTCACGTGCTAGTTGGGTTTTTTTTTTTTTTCAGAATATATCTTTTTGAAATAATCATGTAAAAATGTAGTTCAGTGTGTGATAACAAAACAATCCAGATCTTGATCTATTTTACGAATTTTGACTCATAAAATGATCTTACACAAGACTCAAACAATATTTTTTAATTCCTGATTTTAAACGTACGAAATTCTCCTATTATACGATTCTCGTTTCATGATGAAGAGCATCATATAATCTCCCAATATTTTTTTCTTAATTGGTAATATGAAGACCCATAAATATAATAAAAGTTCTCTATAATTTTACATCTCATACTTCCTTTTTATACAAACAATTCTTTAAAAGTCCGTAATTTATCCTTGAATATGTATAAAAATGTATTTTAGTATGTGGTAATAAAATAATCACGAACATCGTAAGTAACGTTGTTAATAGAAGGAGATAATCGAAACAAGTTTCAAAGTTTAAGGGTCTAATTAAGATAAATTTCAAATTTTAATGCTCTAACTGAACCAACAGTTGACACCGTTATTCACAATGTTAACAGAAATGACAAAATGAAACGAGTTATAAAATTTAAGAGTTTAACTAGAAGGAGTTAAAAAATTTAAGAGTTTAATTGAGTCAAAAATAAATTCGGATGTCAGAATGCTCCTTCCAAAACAATTCAGGAGCCAAATTGCACACTAACTAATAATAATACATCATGAGATTAAAGAATATTGAAACTATGCGCGTGTACTGGTCGAAGACAGGATTATGCCCCGTGGCCGTCACTCAGCCCCCTACAGCCATCACTCATTATATTTTTCCTTTTTTTTTATAACCATACTCTAGAGATCTTCAGCTAGAAAACAATTAATTGAATTTTATCATTCAGAAACCGAAACATTTAAGTTAGTTGTGAGGAACCGAATGGAAATTACTGGAAGAACAGCGGTTTTAAATTTGAATCTGCAAATTTCAAAATTTTTAGCTTTCCTTTTGCGAATTTTTGGCTGCGTCGGAGTTTCGTTACCAATCTGAATTCATTATCGACAAGAACTTCGGCCGGGTCAAAGTGTTGGTTACATGTTTAGTCAGCCAATTATTGTCGGGAAGTAGGGTGGTGACTTATTTCAGGATAAATTAATTCATTATTTTATTATTTTTACTGGGAATAGTGATGCATGAAACTGCGGTAGAACTGTAGAAGTTGATCGCAGAATCAGAAATATTGGTACTCAAAGACCGTAAAACAGCACAGCTTAAATAAATGAATGAAAATAAACAGATACTCATATAAATTAATAATGATAAAAATGAGATATTGGAAACATAAAATTCAGGAGGAACTGTAGGTTCATTCAATTTGGCGAAGAATCTAGAAAAAGGCATGTAGTTGCTCATGCAAGAGCAAGTAAAAAAAAAAATATATGATTTAAACAAATTTGAACAAAGAAACCCAAATCCCTGGACACCTACATCCTAGAGCATTGAATTATGATGTAGTTCGAGCACAACTAATCAAGCGCATGTGATGGATGGAGTCGAACGCCCGAAATGAAACGAAACTAACGAATGAATGCGATTCACTAAAAAAAATGCTGGTAAATATGTAGATTGTAGCATAGAAAACCATGGATGCTGCCACAGCATCAAAAGCTACTGGTTGGATTCACTATTTGAAGTTGTATTGCCGCTTGATTGCTGCTGCTGCTGCTGCTGTTGCATTTGATGCTGCTGCTGCTGGCGTAACTGGAACATCTGGGGACTAATTGAGAGCTGCTGAAACTTTTCTCCGCTTAGTTCAGCAGTTGCGATCTTCAAACGCTGCACCTCTGCTGTCAATGCTTCGTTCAGTGCTGCCACAACAAAACCATGTCACCTAATCTTGCCTTCACTTGTAAATACAAATAATCGAGCAGGAGAGGGGGAGGGGGAGGGGAAAGGCAATGTGCAACGAATACACACAAAAACAACATTATCTTGAATCATTAATGAAAGACATTTAACATTTATATTTATCAGTGTATGCCTACCCAAACCAACCCACAAAACCACAAAGAGAGTCCACAAGTGCAAGCTGCTAATAAGTGATTTGGCCACCAAAATTCATAACTGGGATATATATTTGCATTGCAAGAGTAAATAAGATGTACCAATATTTTCAACCAAGAATAATGAAGTTTATGATTTCCTAAAGGACGAGATAGAGAGGGGGGGGGGGGGGGAGGAGTGAACATGTAAAAAGGTTTTATAACACAAGAAAAGAGACAAGTTAGCAAGAATGAGTCTTTTTTAGATAGAACAATGTTCATATCATAATCAGTTAGATTTATTGTCAGTAAGAAGGGGGTTTAACATAGTAAAAAAAAAAGGCATGCTTAAAGATACATTTAGAAGAGGGGCAAAATTACGAATACAGAGTGAAATGGTACCATCTCGGAGTTGAGCTTGTTGTTCCATGGCCTGCAACCGAAACTTCAGCTCATTGTTCTGGCTAGTCAGTCCAGCAGAGTCTCGCTAAATGAAAAAGAAAACAGGCAGTCAGGGATTAAATGAAAAGGAAGATAGTTATCAACCAAACAGCAATTATAAGCTAACTCTCACTTGAAGCAGAGTAAGTTGGGCAGACAATGTGGTTGCTTCAGTCTGTAAGGTCTGGACCTTGTGCTCCAATTCCGCTATATACCTCATCTTTCGCTCTTTTGACCGGGCAGCGGACTGCCGGTTAGCTAAGATCCTAAATCCAAAACGAGCCAAGTTTTACAAACAGCATTTCTCCACATTGCAGAATGCATGAAGATTAAAATCGATATAAACATAATGAATAAATATATATACAATATGCATATACCTTTTGGCACGCTTGGGATCACTTAATGCTATCTCAGAAAGTTTCTCGTTCGCCATAATCTTTTTTAGTTCGGCACCAGTAAACTCACCACTACCAAACTCCAAGCTAAAAGCATTTCCATCCATAGAATTGGTTGGTGACAATTGACCTGGAACATTTCCAGGGGATGGAGGCATTTTAGGTGACTCATCGCCAAAATTCATCTTTCCCATAAAACTATCCATTGAGACACTTCGATAGTGACGAGTAGTGGGAGCAATGTCTCCCCCAGCATTCCTTTTAAGCCCTTCCCTCTTCTGAGGCTGTCCTGGCTTCTGTGCACTGCTTCCACTTTCATTGACACTACTACTAGTCGCTTCATTGTCACTGCTGTCGCCTCCATTCGTCTTAGTACCACTGGCTCTACTGTCTAAATCTTCCCGGTTCTCATTTCCCAGCTTCTCATCAGTACCCGAAGAGTTAAACGCATCAATGTTGTCCAAATTCATATAAGCTGAGAATAAGTCATCAACAACTTCCCCTTCAGGTTTCCTCTCCCCAATCCCTTCAGCATGACTCTCAACTCCTTTCTCCCAGCACGACTCTTTTTTAATCAACTGTGCAGGTTGAGTTCCTTGATTCTCTCCAGCAGCCACCGACCTATCCAAAGCACCAGGACTTCTCAACGGTATAAGTGGAGGCGAAGACTGCAAAACGGACATAAAACCAAATGGGATATCACTATTAGACCTTCTGTGAGCCTTACGCGGAGGAAGACTTTCACCAATCCTCAATGAATTACCCCTCACAAAAGGGGAAGGTGGCAACAATGAATGTGAGTTCCCATCCCTTTCCTCCATAGACACATCAGCTGAAACCTGGTCTGAAATAGAATTCGAATGTAGCTCCCGGTAAGGTGATGGACTTAAAGGTGGCAGGGAGTCGAGAGCGAAAAACGAGGGCTGTGACAAAGACCGGCTATGCGATGGCCCGGGACTAGTACTGAAATTCTGCATTCCAGTTTGCTGAATTCCGGTGCGGTTAACGGGGATCTGTGAGTAGGGGGAAATAGGAGGAATTTGGGGGTGAGAAGGCGGAATGCCAACCCTTTTACCATTGTTTTCAATCCCTAAATTTGGTGAATTCTGTCGAATCTGACCACGAAATTGTGGCATAGATAACTGAGGAATATCCATTTGATTCATCATAAATGACTGCTGTTGTTTAGGAAATGAAGATGATGATGTTCCAAATGAAGATTGAAGTCTTTGTGTATTAGCTTCTTCATTATCACCGGCCATTTCTTCAATTTCAACACTTTTTTTTTTCCAGCTTAATTACACACTGTTTGGAAACAATTCAATACAGAAAACCTGAAAATCAGATAAAAACTCCATCATCCCTCCACACTACACACAATCATCTCAATCAAAATTGCAACAATTCTAAATATAAACTAATCAATCAACAAAATGGCTCACGCATACCACCATAAAACATGCAGATTAACAAGTTCTCACTGAATTACACATTAAAAAACTCCAGCAAAAAAAAAAAAAAAAGCAACTAAATAAGCTATCCCCAAAAAGTTTTACCCGACCATTTTCCATGAGCTGCGCAATTTAGCGGGAGCTCAACCGCCACATTTCGGGGAGGAGTGCGACCACTGCGTGTTCCTGAGCGTGTGATGGTGCGTATAAAAACAACGATATCTGTAAGTATAGTTTCTCTCTCTACAGCCAATTTTTTCAGCTTCTCTCTCTACAAAAATTTGGACGATGACTGGTATGACTATTTACACGGACTTCATGACTGCTGCTTGCGCTACTGTTGGCCTTTACTCGCAAGAACGCGTGAATTTAATATGAATTTGAATTTCATTTGGATCGAATTCGCATTTCATGTGCATCTCAATTTCATTCCGACCGCATTTCGCTAATCATTTTCTTGGTTTCCTCTATCACCGCAGCGTATGTTGCAATAAATCTCTCTCTGTCTAAAAATATATTTTTTTCCCCGAACAAGGGTTTACAATCTCTTCTCGGGCGCGTGCAGCGCAACTGCGTCTTTTTTATTCTCCTTTCATTTATTTTTCACTCCCCTATTTTTCTCTTTTGATAAATATTAACATCTTCGATTAACAATTACCTTTAAGAAATAGCCATGCATAGCATATGAACCAAATAAAATAAGACCAAATAAATAGGAAATGCAATACAAAGTAATATTTGTGTGGTTGAATATAATTTTAATTTTAACCCAAATGAAATAAATGTAATTACTTCGAAAACGACATAACAAGGTTAAAAAAATTAAAGAAAAAGAAAAAAAAATATCATGATTATATTTTTTTACCGTGTAATTATGTTTGTGGTTAATTCGTAATTGTACAAATGCGCCACATAGACTGATCATGAGGATTGTACCTTAAATGAACGATGATAAATTTTTCGTCAATATTTAGGTTAAGCTATCTATAAAATGAAAAATAGTTTTATTTGTGTGGTTGAAGACATATTTTTACTTCAATTAGAATTAAACAAATATGAAACTCACAAACGATTTACGAAACCTTAACCATGGAAATTATATGCCACACACTAGCCCTGTAGCTAGTATAATTGATCGAGTTGAGGATGGAATAGAGACGATCACATAATTGATAAATTTTGTCAATATTTTGTAACTCAGAACTATTCAAATAGTAAGAAAAATAACAAATAATTAATATGATGCAGTGACATTAAGAATAAAACATTAATTGCATAACAGAATCGTTTATTTGCTAAAATTTGTACAAACGTTAAGACAGTAAATTTATCGTAATATTTAAGGTGAAAATGGAAAAAAAAAAAACAAATACTTACACTGTTTTGAAGCTGAATGTCGAAGTTTCTTATGACGTCGTAATTGGCTTATAGAAGGTTTAGCATTCATCCTTGGAGAAAAATATGGACATTTATAGTGATTTGGATATCTATGGATAAAATTCACACAACAAACTCTCCTTTATATAGTGTAAATTTTGAGGAAAAATAAAATGAAAAAACGAGGAAGTTGTGGGTCATTTTGTTAAAAAAAAAAAAAGGAAACTGATTCAAGGGATAAGGACATAGTTATTGCAAAATAGTATTTAGGTAACCACTACGATTTAATTTGGATTTAGATACTAATTATGCCCAGAGGCCACAGCAGTGTTCACGTTAATTATGATTATTAGTTCATGATTAGGTGTATTGCTCGTTTTTACGCGATTATGGATTAGGACAGATTAATTAGATTCCCTGCGTAACAATTAGGTCCAACGGTTTTTACTTGGCATAATGGTGCACACTTCATCATTCAAATGTTTTGTATATTATGGTGGTTGTTATTTTTTCGTCTTCTATTTTATTCAATCAACGCATATTACATTTATGTCGTCCCAATACATATAGTAACTATAATGATGAAATTTATATCACGATAAAATATTATAATATATTTAGAGTATGCAGGAAAATTTGTGGCGGATGAAATCCTCTGCTACACTATGTGCAACACTTGATGTTACATAATTCAATTTATTATTTTTTTTTTTTTGATTTTTTAATTCAATTCCAATTTATTGTACTCTTGTTTAATTTTACACTTATTTATTAGGGTTCATCCTACCCAATTAAGGTATATAATTATTTTTTTATGAAATAATCAATTATTAATTTAAAAATAAAATTTAATATTGAAAAATTAATTATATGCCCTAGTCGGGTAGGATGGACCCTAAATAATAAGTATAACATTAAACTAAAACATAATGAATTGAAATTGAATTAAAAAATTGAAGAAAAATTAATAAATTGAATTGTGTAGCACCAACTGTTGCACAAAGTGTAGCGGAGGATTTCATCCTGATTTGTGGAATGAGAAAAAAATTTAAATAGTCATTATTACTTAGTAATACATGTAAATAGCTATTTTTTAAGAAAATAAAGTTTCTTGCCATTATACTAACAAAATATACTATAATACTCTTATGTCTATATTTATAATTAAAAATGATTATTCATATATCCATATCAATAATATTATGAAAAAAAAATCTAATTATCTCTCTATTTTCTGCATGTTCTGACTTTATCTGATTTATTGCTCTATGTTTTATCAATTGAAACAAAATTAAAATTGGCGAAGATGATCAATCTATGATTTTTGGAGATTATTATCTTTCTTCATATCTCTCTCTCTCTCTCTCATCCCCATATCAACAGAAAATTATTTGATGCAATTTCGAAAATAAAAGGATTTATTGCGAAATTCATTTTTTTTTTAAGTTTTGTTAACGTCGTATTTTTTTGGGAGTATTAAGGTATGATATTCACGTATTTATACTCTATTTATCGATTTAGATATTTATTTTTTTTAATCATTCCTTAGAATGGATGAATAAAATTGAAAGTTCTTTAGAGCACGAATTTATTTTGTTCGGTATACACAAATATTGGAGTTGATTCGTGTAGCAATTCATTTATTAATGGCTACACGAATATTGGAGTTTATTCGATTGGTGCACGAAAATTGTTGTTCATTCATGTAGCAATTTAAAAATAAGTTAGTACATGAGTAAATCCATTAATATATTTGTGTAGCAATGCATTTTTGAAATGTTTGCACGAATATACCGCTACACCTACTCGCGAATCAATTCATTTGTTAATGGCTACACGAGTTCACAACTGAATGTATTCGTGAAATCATGCAATTGTTCATTTTAAACCGATGCACGAGCACATGAGTGTGTTCTCTCGTGTACAGTGCAAAACTGTACTTATACACAAATACACGAGGGTTTCCACTCATATATCAATGCAAAATCATGCAATATTCGACATGAGAATTTTCACTCATGCAACAACTCAAAATTGAACACGTGCACGAGTTATTGAACCCCCTTCGTCGATTTTTGCACCACTCACAATTGAAAAATAAATTATTACACGACTAACTAAATTCATTCTTCTTCTTCACAAATCTGGAAACATTGTTGACAGCTGTGTATTTTACACAACTTTTGGACATATTCTGACATCTTTTATCTTGAGAAGTTGTGTGATTTACTAGCTTTTATGCTTTAATTCCTATCATTTTGTGTTTTTAATGTGTTTGCGAGTTTTGCAGCTAAAGTGACAAAATTGTTGAATATTTGGCGCAAAATGATCAATTGAAATTGTGGAGAACTGATGGATGATTTAATTAGGTATTGAGCTTAATTAATGACTTAATTACAACTTATTGGAGTGGATTAAATGATCAAAGCCTGTTGAAATCTGAAGCCCAAGTCGAAAAGGGGTTGGATCGACCCAAGAATGCTCGGTCGACCTACCCATAAACAAATTACACAAGGGTGGGTCGACCCACACTTTTTCACCTGGATCGACCCTGTGTAAAAAATGGTTCTCTGGGTTGACCCAGCTATCTCGTTTGACCCATGCTCCTGACTTCACGGATTGACGAGTTTTTCATCTTTAATTAAGGTTCCAACCCTAATTTCCACACATCAACTCATATCACTCGAGACACAATTGAGAGGAGACGCCAAACACACTTGAGAACACTCCCAATACGCCATTGATACACTTCCACACACCTTGAGAAGACGGAGGAGGCTACCAGTACCATCTACACTCGGCAGAGACCATCGAACCATTAAAGAGAAGAGTTCAATAGTGTTGGATAGAGAATTCATCATAGAAGACAATTGAATGCCACAGAGGATTACCGGTGTCATTTACATTTATTTTATGATGATTCAAATTCCATTTTATTTTATTTCATTTATGTCTAGCTAAATTGTTCTAGGAATTCTAGGATTTGCAAGTTGTTTCGTCCAATTAACACACGCAAAAGAACTACGGATCGAACCCGCAAGAGGACATGGTCGATGTAGGGCGGTGAGCAAACCCGAGTCGCGTCTCTCGAGGAAAGCTTAACAGGGCGATTATCTTTTTATGCTACACACGCTAACATGCACATAAATTTAAATGCAAACCTAAACATTCTAATTAAGGGTTGGATGGATTTTGACTAAAACTAATAAATTAAAGCAAACAAAATTAACTAACAATGCCAAACAACAATAAAGACGAACTAAACGATTATGGAATGAGCATTAGGGTGTAGATTCTCTCATTGGTTTATCTCCTAACTTGATATCAATAAGGGTATTTGTGGTACCCATGAAATATCTACCCAAAAGAAGTGTGTATTCTTTCCCGGTCTCCTGGACATCCCCTACGACTAAGATAACAAAGTCAACGGGAACTATCAACCCACCCACTTTCACAAGGATATAGGAGGTTTATAAGGGTTCTTGGCTCTATGGAGAGCAAGCTTCTCCCCTTGAGCTTCCGTTTTTTCATCCTCCATCTTCTTTTGTTGAGGAGCCCCTTCATTCTCAAAGGAAACTTCGTTCAAGTTGGACTCTCCAACCTTGTTCTCACTAATGTCACCACTTCTGAGCACAGTTATGGCATGCACTTGCTCGGGCTAGCTTGGCAATTTTCTGCTCTTGATCCGCTTTGACAGGTCACTCACAGTGTCCGCAACTTGGCCTACTTAGGTTTCGATCCGCTTAATTGAAGCTTTCACGAACTTGAATCTTTGTTGAGTGGCCTGCATAAAGGCTTGCAATGTGTCTTCCAATGGTAGGCTTGCGGGCATATTTGGTTGAGCCAGATATTGTGGAGGTCTGAGATACTGTGAAGCTTGGCTACCTCTAGCTTGGTGAGGTGAAGGTGGTTGTTGAAGTGGCTGAGGCGGCTAAGGTTTCTTCCAAGAAAAATCGAGATGATTTCTCCATCCCGAATTATATGTCTGGGAGTAAGGAATATATTGCTATTGAGGTTGAAATCCTTGTAAGGCATTGACTTGCTCTTGAAGATCAAGAAACTGTGTTTCCTCACTGAAACTGGACTCCACATGTTTTTGACAAACATTGGCTCCATGGCCATACTCTCTACGTACTCCACATATCTCAATAGCCATAGCTTGTCGAGGCGGGCTTCTAGATGACCTCAACATCTCCACTTGTCTAGTTAGCTCGGCCAACTGTTTGGTAACATCATAGCTAGGGTTCGCTTCATTGATTGAAGCTAGTTTTCCCTAGCACTCTTTTGTTGTGAAGTCGTGGTTATGGTCTCATAGATGTTAGAGACCTCCTCAGCGGTTCGGCCACCTATATCTCTTCCTGCGGAATTATCCACTATGTATTGGAAATTTTGTGACAACCCGTCATAGAAAAATTAGTTGAGTAACTCGGGTGCTAGATAGTAGTACGGGCATTGTTGTTGAAGTCCTCTAAACTGATCCCAAGCTTCATGGAATGCCTCGCCCGGAGATTACGTGAAGGTGACAATTTGAGCTCTCAAGTCTTGGGTCTTTTGGTTAGAGTAATATTTGGCCATGAACTTCTCATACACGGCGTTCCAGTTAGCTAATGAATTAGATGGAAGAGACATGAGCCAGGTCTTAGCACGATCCTTCAATGTGTAAGGAAAACACCTCATCTTCAATTAATCCTTGTTCAAACCTTGTAAAGGAAATGTTTGAACCACGGCATAGAACTCCTGGATGAAGTTCAAAGCATCTTCGGCCGACATCCCGTAAAAGAATAAGAATTTGTTGAAGTGGATGTTCTTCAACTCGTAGTTCCTTGCGACTTCTCCAAGAACAATACAAGAAGTTGATGCCCTTATAACGGGACGAGCAAAATCCCTTATGTTCTGTGCCGCATTAGCATTATCGGTGTTGTTGACATTATTGGCGTGGTTGGCCTCCATTTCTTCCTCCCAATTGAACGCTTCAATTCTCCTTGGTAGATGGATGTTGTTAAACACGGGGGCTATTCTCCTATTGAGACTACATCTCCCTAGCATACACAACCACAAACACAAAAAGAAGATCACACGCAACTGTGGAAAAAGTATGAAAGCTCAAACACAAATACAAAAAAATAAACACAAATAACAAAACAAACACGGAAACAATTATAACATAAAAAGATAATATACCTAAAGCCTTCCTCGGTAACGGCGCCATAAATTTATTTCATCTGATTAACACACGTAAAAGAACTACGGATTGAACCCGCAAGAGGAGGGGGTCGATTGTAGAACGGTGAGCTAACCCAAGTCGTGTCTCTTGAAGAAAGCTTAACAGGGCGACTATCTTTTTATGCTACACACGTTAACATGCACATGAATTTAAATGCAAACCTAAATATTCTAATCAAAGGTTGGATGGGTTTTGACTAAAATTAATAAATTAAAGCAAACAAAATTAACTAACAATGCCAATCAACAATAAAGACGAACTAAGTGATTATGGAATGAGCATTAGGGTGTAGATTCTCTCATTAGTTTCTCTCCTAACTTGATTCAAGTTGATTACGTTAATCCTAAACATATAGACTCCTTCAAGAGGTCTAACTTCATTTACTGTCACCGTCAATCCATTAAACCCCCATCGGCTAGATTATACGAATAAGATTAACAATTAAGCTTATGTAACCCAGTCTACTTAATGTTGATAGAACCCTAGTCGGGCAATAGAATCTCCTCTCGGTCTCATCTATCTATTACCTAGCAATGTTGCATATTGATCAAGTACCGAACGTAAACAAGCACAATTCAAAATAAGAAATCAATAATCAGAAGCATGGATCAAAACCAAATCGATTATCTACCCCCTAATGAACAGAATTAGCCCATCATCATGCCCAAAACAACACAAGAATCATACAAGTTCTTCATTTTATAAATCAAAAGATAAATAAAATATAAACTTCTACAGTGTTGTTTGTCTCGATAATGTTTGGGACAAACTCCCACAAATGAGCTAAAACTAAGAAAAGAATACCAAGGAATGGAGATCGTCGAGCAAGCGTAGCTTTCACCTCAGCTCGGGCTTGGGTCCCCCTTCTATGTTTTCTTTCTTAGCTTGAGCTTCCTTCCTCTTTTTCTCTCATCTCCAACGATGGTAAATAGGTGGTGAATGGTGAAGAATGGTTGATGGAAAAAAAAAGTGAGAAGAATGGAGGAGATGATGATCTGTGGTGTAGAGAGAGGGATTGATGGATGATTAAAAGTATGAGAAAGAGAGAGAGAGAGAAAGCAAAAAGATGGAGTTATTGGTAGATTGTCCCCAAACTCCTCCTACTCCTACTCTAAAAACTTTTGCGTCCATTTAATTCCCCAGTTGGCCAAGTGGGTGGAGAGTATTAAAAAGTAGAACTCCCAAAAACACAGCTTGAACTGATCGTGAGAAGGCCGAATTGGGCACCCCGCGCGCGGGGCATTTTCGCTGAGAGGGACCTCCCGCGGCCATTGGGGCCTCCGCGCTGGCGGGGCTCTAGTTGCGGTTTCAACTTCTGTCTTCAGTTCGGCACTTCATTAGTTGGCTCCCAATTGCTTACTTCAGTTGGCCTTCATCAGTTGGAGTTGGAGCCAGTTCATCAGTTGGGAAATTCCGCCTATTTCATCAGTTGTGTCCCAGTTCAATTTCGAGCTTGTGGCCCCAGTTTGAATTCTCCAGTTTGGCCCCAAGATTGGTCAGTTCGGGGAGTCACTTTGGCTTGGCCATCAGTTTGGTGCGTCAGCTGGAGCGTTAATTGGAAGCTTTGGTCATTTGCCACCTCTGTGCCATAAAATTCATGCTTTTGGGACAAAAGCTCTAATTTTGCACAATTCTAGCACAACTCATCATAAGAGCAAAAGTGAAGATAATAACATAAAATTAACACAAAAATAAATGAAACACACATACTAAAGACACCAAATGCCTACAACAAAATAACACAAATAAACACTAAACACAAGTACTATAGATTGAATGATTTTAATTTATTGATTTATATTTTTCGTTCATTATTGGGCATTTGATTACCTAGTTTGGATTTCTCATGTGTATGTTAATGGCCACAACATATGTATGCTAGTTAATTAATTGGAAAATTATAGTCGTGACTGATTAATTAGTGAGATAAAATAGGTGAATCATTTTATGTGATGCTTGAAAGGACCGACCAAGTGGACAAGTGTTGCATAGGGATTTAGGTCTAATGAACGTGATTATGAGTAATAACGTATGCAAAGTTTTATGAAGGAGTTGGTATCCCAAAAGAAAAGAGATAGGGGGCTTGAAACTGTGCACTTGTCGGAGATTGGAGAAGTCAAGAATAGAAGAAGACTGCTAGAGAAAATGAAGGACCCCGAAAGCTTCACAATCACATGCATTGTTGGAAACATGAAAATTGATAGAGCACTGTGTGATTCTGGAGCCAGTATTAATTTAATGTCATTGCATATCTTCAGGAAGTTGGATATTGGCAATCTTAAGCTATCATCCATAGCTATTCAAATGGCGGATCATTTTATCACTCACTCTACATGAATTGTTGAAGATGTACTTGTACAAGTTAATGATTTTATTTTTCCTACAGATTTTGTAATTCTCAATGTGTCGGAGAATAGCCATGTGTCATTGATCTTAGGGAGACCATTTCTAGCAACTGGAGGAACAATGATTGATATCGAAAACGGGGAATTGACACTGAAGATTGATGATGAAAAGATCACACTGTCTATGGTGTATGCAATGTCACATCATGAGGAAAAAGAAGAAGGAAACACCATTTTTGAAGATGTGTTCTCTATCTCAACTCAAGTGCCTAGCAAAGGAGATCCATTGGAGCATTGTATCCAAAATTCTATATATTTGCACCATAATTTGCTTTTTGATTATGATGAATCATTGGATAGTGTTCCTTTGCTTGAAACAATACATGTTTTAGATATACAAGATGAAGAGGGAGACCAAAGGAGTGAATCAGAAGAAAAGGAGTCGAAGACCACCTAGTTTACTCCGGGTCAACCCAGCCATGAAGAAATTACAAAGGGTCGGGTCGACCTCCCGGTCGACCCAACCTCAATTGGATCGACCTTGAACAAAAATTCATCTTTGGGTCGACCGAGACCATCCGATATGGTTTCGTTGCCCCCGACTCCGAATCCACCGAAAATGGAGCTCAAACCATTTGCATACACTGCATTTCAATGGAAGATGATTACAGGCCAAAGGTACAACCCCACAAAAGAGATTGAATCAAGTAATGCAAGAAGTGGTGAAGAAAGAAGTTATTAAATTACTGGATGCATGAATCATTTTTGCTATTTCTGATAGCCAATGGGTGAGCCCAACACAAGTGGTATCAAAGAAAGGAGGGATCACTGTGGTTAAGGATGAAAGTAATGAGCTTATTACAACACGAGTTGTCACAGGATGAAGAGTTTGCATCGACTACAGAGCTTTGAATGCGGCTACAAGAAAATATCACTTTCTACACCATTTATCGACCAGATGTTAGACAAGTTAGCTGGTTACAAATATTATTGCTTTCTGGATGATTATTCATGTTACAATCAGATAATGATAGCACCTGAAGACCAAGCGAAGACGATATTTACATGTCCCTATGGCATCTACGCTTATTGGTTTATGTCATTTGAACTATGTATTGCCCCAACCACATTCCAAAGATGCACGATGGCCATCTTTCACAGGTTGATAGAAACGATAATGGAGGTGTTTATGGATGACTTTTCTGTTTTTGGTTCATCTTTTGATCATTGTCTGGATATCCTAACTCTCATTTTGCAACAATGTGATGAAACTAACCTTGTTTTGAATTGAGAGAAATGTCATTTTATGGTTCAAGAAAAAATTGTGTTAGGTCACAAAGTTTCGGCCAACGTGTTAGAAACGGACATATTAAAAGTGATAAAATAATAGTATTTTTGTAAAAAGTGACTACTTACACAATTTAAAATGACTATTTTCCTATATTAACAGTTGTGTAAATGTGGAATGCACATATTAATTTGGACCCTTTTTTCCGTGAAGACCTTTTTTTTCAATCATCACATAAAAAAGTGTACAATGCTCATATAAAAACATGTTTACAAAATATCATGAAAAAAAAATATTTAGAAGTTCTACATTGCATCGAATATATATATATATATATATATATATGGGTAGGTTATAATGAGGACTGTGCTTCGCGTGAGAACTAGGAACGGTGCTTATTTACTATGATTTTATAGCTTAACTTTTTATATTTTAGTGCTATTAGCACTAGCACTAAAATATAACAAGATAAGCTATAAATGTTTTTTAAAAAAATTAGCACCAAAATATAATAAAGTAAGCCATAACTTCATAGTAAATAAGCACCGTTCCTAGTTCTCACACGAAGACTAGTACCTATTTGAACCAAATCATATATATATATATATATATATATATATATATATTACAGGAACTCCAATACTAAATGCTTATTTGATGCGTATTGTACACTAAATAGGTGCAATTTCAGCACCAAATTTTTTGACAACTCCAATGCTCAATACCAAATATTACACAAAATAAGAATATTCTATTAATGATTCCATTTTATATTATAATTGAAATATAAATATACTTAATGATTTAGTATTTTTTTAATGGTAATTATTCAAAATTAGTAACTATTAATTGTATATTTTTAAGTAATATATAATATTAAAAAATTATAACATTTATATAATGTGCTTGGAATAAAAAACTACTTTGAATGATAATCAAACTCTTACAATTAGTGAAAAATATTACGAGATTACAACACTTATAAAAATATATGCATATATTTTGGCCTCAATGCTTAAAATTATTATATTTTTGCCACATGTGTTCCACTAATGTATTTCAAAGTGCAATGTGAGCATCTTTATTATTGTTTTATCTATATCGAGTAAGAAGTTTGTTGAACCGAACACTAAATTAATTGTGCTTTTATTGAAATTATTTATTTAGATGGTTAATAATTTATAATTACGTGAATATATAATTTATAAATTAAATTACATTTATTAGATATTTCATTTAATAATAATTTTAAATAATAAAATAGTGCATTAAATATTGTTGGACCTATCAGCACCGATTTGGTGCAGCACCAAATCCTGCTTAAATTTTGGGGCAAAATTCTATCCAAAATTTGGAACATCACTAATTTAGATCAAGATTTGAGATAATATTGAAATTAATTCGCGTTCTAAATTAATGTTTTAGTCTAGAGTTGCTATAAGGAGCGTGTGTAAGTTGTACAAATTAAACACCTTGATAAAAAGTGTACGAGTTTTCTTTAATTTCTCATGCTTTTACAGAAGTGTCAGTATTTTAATAAATTTAGTGACTTTTTTGAGAAAAGTCAATAGACGATAGAATTTGTTGGTGTTTTCTGCTATTTGTACCCTGAAGATTATGACGCCAAAAGAAAGTGTTGAAAACTAATTTTCTTTTATTTGTAGGTTAGTAATAATAAATGTCATAAAGTCACACTTTTTATTATCTTGAGGTATTGTTTATTTTGATGAATAAAAATGGATTAATAAGTTATACTATGTTTACTTTGCATGATATTAAAGTGGTGAATAATTCAAAATCCGTGATAAAATAACATTTAGGTGCTTATTTGTGAGATATATATCCCATCTAAAGAGGTGGATATGATTTATCCATCATTATATCCACTAATCTATTTATCATTCAAATTGTATATCCTCAAAGTAAACAAGACCTAAGTCTTAACATTAATTTAACAACATTTTTTAAAATTTCATAAAAAAGAACTTTACGAAACTTTTAAAAACTATGTTCATGCCATAAAACTGGTGACGCGTAAAAGTAATGCATTTGTATCTGGTCAGTTAGATTTTATTAAAAAGGAAAGCTTTAAATGTCAACAAACATGGTACATGATACCCTCTAGTCTAAAGTTGTGTGTGACAACCGCATGCCAAAACTCAAAATTGTTAATTTTTTGTTTTTCTTCAATTTTAATTGGGGGCCTCTCTTGTGCAGGAGACCGATGGCCCGGCTCATCAGACGGGTCGGCTCATCACCCGGATAAACATGACTTAAAAAAATGACCATTTTGCAGACGCATGTATCTCACGCCCGCGGGCCATGCGCCTGTATTAATTTTTTTTTATTTTTCTGTTTTTTATTTTTTTGTTTTTCTCCCCCAAATTGTATACCCTAAAATACAATTAGTGAATCCTAGAAAATGAAATGAATTAATTTAATTTTTTAATATATATATATATATATCCTAAAATTGATTTAATGGACCCTGAAATTAAAGTGGATGATTTTTTTTAATTCGGTGACTCGTGCAATGCACTCGTCCAACGCTAATGCGTGGGCTCATGCATTGCGCTCGACAATTAATTTAATTTTTCGAAACAAAAAAAAACATAAACCCTAAAAAATACAACAAAAGCCCCTAAAAAATACTAAAACAATCCTAAAAAACTATGAACCCTAAAAAACATGAACCCTAAAAAAACCTACCCCCAAACTCTAAATATTAATTGGAATGAAAAAATCACAATTTAAACTACATAAACTCATAAAAGATAAGTAGCAAACCAATTACTATTTAATGATACAATTGATACTTTTTGCACTTTAAATGATATTTTTTAGTGTAAAGATTGATACTGCATTTTATCAGTTTTTTTTATTGGGCGGAGCGCGGGTGGGTCGGAGCGGGTCGGGTCAGGTCGTCTGATGGGCCGGCTCATACATCCTGATGTACATGAGTGTTGGTGATTTTAATTTATTCCGATTTGCTATAATTTTACATTATTATTTAGGGTTTATTCAACTCAATTAGAATTTATAATTATGTTTTAGTTAATATAATTGATTTTTAGGGTTTATCATTCCAAATTTTGGGTATATAAATTTTTAAAATTTCAATTCTTATTAATAAATATTAATTAGGATTAACTATAATATAATAATTTTTTTTTATTAAAAACGCTATTAAAACTACGCAATTTAATGTTAGCATAAGAATAGAACATGCAATTTGGACTTGAGGATCTCATCCGCAAATATAGACCATCAGAACAAAGAAATTTGAAATTATAAGTTTTAATAAATAAAACCATTAGAAGAAGAAAGCTCTTTTTATTAAAAAGAAAAAAAAAAACGGAAGAAAGAAACTTAAAAATACGAAACTACATTTTAAAAATAAAATAAATTACATAAACGTTTATAATTCAGTTAATGGTACGTTTAATTAAAAAAGGAAAACTGGATCTAATTAATCCTTTTAACCAAACTAGTTTAAGATCTCGTACACCACAATTTTCAACACGCTAAATTTTGCAAGCAATATTAATTTAACAATGGTATATCCTCAAATTTCAATTCCCTGAACATAAATTGCATTGTATAAATATAGTTTTAAAAATTATCAGATAATTATCATACCTGGACTAATATTGCTCAGCACAATTATCATGCCATAATTTATACAAATACAATATATATTTTTACTTTATAGAATTGTAGTATTTATTTGATAGTCAACAAATTACAGAAACAATAAACATTTCATGGTGTCCTTTTGGAGATGGTCTGGTGATGCAGTGGTGTTATCTTCAAATCAAATGTCTCAAATTCAAGTGTGGTCTATCTTTTCGTGTGGTTTGTAGGCTATTACACAGACCCGCGATTACACTTGATTTTTTAAGTGTGGTTTATCTCTCCGTGCGGTTTGCAAGCTATTACTTAGGCCCATGATTATACCTGATTTTTTTTTTCAAGTATGGTTTACCTCTCGGTGTAGTTTGCAGACTATTACTCAAACCCGCTATCACACTTAGTTTTTCAAGTGTGACTTACCTCTTTCGTGTGGTTTGCAAGTTATTACACAAGTCCGTTTATCTTGATAGCAGTTACAGGTTACTCTTGACATGAAAAAAAAAAAAAACTCATATCAACTCGGATGGTTAATTATCCAAAACACTAATTATTGTGGAATTTTATGTGTACTTTTTGTTTAATTATTTTAGTTTTTTAAGGTCCGCGCAAAAACCACAGTAAAAGGATAAAAAAAGCCAAAGTCGATAGCAATTAATAAAAATAAAAGTACGGGTGTAAATTTTATGTTATTATTTAAATTTGTACGGTATTCATACAAATCACTTATATATTATAGTATCATTTACAAATAATAGATTAATAATTTTAAATTTTGAACACGATGGACGGATGGTATCCCGAATTTGTTAAATTTAGGCAATGTAATACGCAAAATAATGATTTGTAAATATGCGATTACTCATATCGTGGTAGTTGGTTGTGTTAGGTGTTGCTAATTAACTCTTATAGAAGTTATATGTAGATATCGAAATGATACACGTATAAAATGCATTGGGCAATCGAAGATACAAATACGATTAATTAGGTCAGAAAAGTATCACAATTTTTTCAATATGAAATAGGAATTATGATATTTTATTTATCTTAAACTCCAAAAAAGTAACTCAAGTTGTACGTACCCTAAAGTGTCACAGAGTCTATTATTTAGGCCATATCATTTTAGTTTGTCTACTATTTACCTTCATTTCTAAAAAGTTAAACATTACTTTTGTATGTATGCTTCCATATTATACGGATATAATTTTAATACAACGGATGAGATTCTTTATTCCACATTTGGTGTTGTAACCCGTGTTTCACATGCTTTCACCATTTCACCATCACTTTTGAAATATGTATATACGTATAATTCAGTTTTTACACGTGTGTTGTGTATATCAGAAAAATATAGATATGTATATTATACTTAAAATATTTAGATATATATATGGAAATTTACATTAACCATAAATAATAGCATAAATGTAAGTATATATATCTAGGATAAATGTAAATATAGATATCGAAATACGGACGTATGTAGAGCCTATTTTAGAGGATGGCCCTTTTAAGAAGTAAAAGTAGAATCCAAATTAAGAATAAGAAAGAGTGACATCTAAGGATCCAATTTAGGCCTTTTGCGAACAGCATATTATATTACTAATGGATTTATCTAACAAACTCGTAGGAAACAACAAAATTGGAATACCCAAATTATTAAAAACACAATTATATATGTATATGATATATATATGATATGATGTGGAGCGGGTAGGGGCGGAAAAATGGGCCAAACGAATGGATAAGGAATATTGGGTCCATATCCACAGCCATAATAGTTGAGTTGCATTGAACTAAAGAAGAAGATGACAAAATGCAAGCATTTCTGCATTAACTTTTGATTCAGACAACTCTTCCATTTCTTCATCCTAACGTGCTGATGCGTTTTTGTCCTAAAAAGAGAATTTTTGGCAATTTTTAGATAGTAGGATTTTATTTATGGTATTTCACATAAGCTCACCTCGTTGCCATGTATAGCTTCGGGGGGGTTTCTAAGATTTTTTTTATGCAAAACATTAATTAGGTCTTATTCGTGTGGATGTGTCTTCACGTAATTGCATGTGAAATGAAATCATTATTCTTTATCGATGTATAATCATGGCAGTTTGATTTTGAATTTTGAGGGGATTTATTAGGACTCTTTTTTTTTTTTTTGCAATTATTGTAGCTCGTGGGGGTTGATGATTGCATGTCGTCGAAATTATGATGTTTGTGGTTAAATTGCTGCGGGAATTAAAAGAGGATTGTTATCGAGTGTGCATTAATTTTTATATAGATAAATCAGGATTGTTGATGTGAATTATGTCTATCACGTCTTATCTTATATATGTATTATATAAAATGTGTATATATAAGACATTATAATTGTGTCAATAATGTGTATTGTTGTGACTTGTGAGACATCATTTATAAATTATAATGAATGCTCCATGGAACTGCAGTTTACAATATTTAATGATACTGAATTTCGTTGGTCATATATCAATTTGGACCAAAAAAAACACGCAAACTAGATAAAACCATAAACAATAAAGAGCTCATGTTAGATCCAATCCTCCCTAGAAAAATAAAATAAAAAAATAGAAAATAGTGCTGCCCTCATGAACATACATGCGTATATACATATTGACGATAGATACTCGTTTCTAAGCATTGAACGGGTGAGATAAAAACGTGTGATGCCCATATGATCATTCTTCATGTAATTCTAGATTATTCTAGATTTATAGCATTGAATTTGAATCTTCACAAAACTGGTTATATGTACCTAATCATTGAATAATTTTTCATATCCCTCCATCACATCATCCCCCACCCTACCTCTCCAGCCTCAAGAAAGAAGACGAAACAAAGAAAAGAAAAGAAAACAACACAAAAAACATAACTGATGGTAATCTACCGATCTATCCGTGGCCAAACTACCATGCTTATGACAAAAATCTCCCGCCTCTATGGTTAGCATTCAAAAAAGATAAACAAAGGTTTATGTCAATCCCTAGAGTTGTACCTGGTATCAAATCGCGGGCGCCAGGTGAATTCCGAGGCAAAATGCAGCTTATTTTGGATATGTGAAGTTACTTGATGGTAATGTAGCGATTTGTGCCATGTTTAGCCCAGTAGTTCTTCAGATCTAGGGGGAGTGACAGGTCATGGCCAGCTGCAGTTACTCTAGTGAGCAATCTGCTGAAAACATTTCCACTCATCTTTCGACCACTAATTCGTGAGTGCTTCTTGTTTGGCATTTGTGGTAGAGGGTATGCTGACAGTGATGTGGTGCAACATGATGACTGCCAACCGCCACTTCCCCACTTGTAGCACTGGCGAGGCACTCCAGTGCACGAGCAAACCGGTGCTGGCATGGTCGATTCATCAAAATGTACCAGGTTGATAGAACCAAACTCTTGAGCATCCCACTCAGCTTTTGAACCGTCTGTTGTGACGTGCCTATTCAAATCCTCGCACATTCTCTTCAATTTATTCAATGATTTAGAAGACTTTGTTATAGCATTGTTCTCTGTTTTGCCCTTTGTCAATTGATCTGAATTTGCAGCATCTAGTGGAATGGATGATATTGGCAATGCATCAGTAATATAGTCTACTCCAAAACAACGAGCAGATTTGACACTGTTGGAATGCTGATTCGTAGGATGATTAGCATGCTTCAGTCCTCGTGCAACACTACTCCATAAAGCAATCATGGTACGCTCCTGAAATTGGAGGGCAGCAATGGCATTGTCACGTTCCCTCAGAGCACTATCCTTATCTGCAACTGCTGCATCGCGCTGCTGGATTGCAGCATCTCTCTCCAGCAATGCTGCCTTCCTTTCAGCAAGGGCATGATCACGTCCTTTAATAGCGGCATCCCTTTCATCACAGAGAATGCTGATCTCTGTATTCACATGGAAAGCATTCTGTTCATCCATTTGATAATGGGAAATCACATTCCACTGCCACAACAGTCCAAGAATGTAAACAAAGGCGTTGTCAGCAATCAACTTATGCCATGTTGAATACAGAAAGGATCATTTAAATACAATAAGACGCTAAGATAAATTTTGCTATTAAATAATTTCAAGAGGAAAAGAGGAACTCTTCGTCTTTTACCAGCGGTACTTTATGGTTGTCCATCTCCATCCTATGTCTCATGTGTTCTCGTTCTCCACCTGCATCCATTTCACCATTCCCGTCTAGATCTGTACAAACTGATGCACAAGCAATGCTTGTGTCACATTATTTCTCTATCTTTGAACTCAAGCGTCCTAAGTTTAGAAAAAACAGACACTATGAACACAAGAAGTTCATTAAAACACCGGGCACACTCATGTAATCCAGCAATGAATTCAAGATCAATACACTAATGACATTAGTGATCCAACCAGTTCGCAAGAATTCCCCATAAGTTTGGTGTCATTGATGTATCTTGTTAGCTACAATCATATGGTAAATGAAAATGGAGATATGAAGAAGAGAAAAACAAAAACAATTTTCTTCATGTACGTTTCTTATGTACAGCGTATTTATCACCTAGTCACATTCAAAGTTTTAAAAGAATAAAGTTAGACATCAACAGCTAATTTATCACTTTCTTTCTCTTGTCAACCAAAACATTTCAAGCTATTAATCTATCAAAGTCAACCAATTGCAATGATTCCTTACTGAAATAAAGAGGTGAAGGATAATGTAAAGGCTAGCTGGTGATATCAATACGACCAGTTGCTTTTCAGACCATGAAATCATCCTCCAAAGCACTATAATGGAAAGGACTTGAGCTGGTCTCAAATCAAGCTCAGGTTATTATAATTAAAGTGACAACAACAGCACAAAAACTCTTACTGATGCAAAGCGTAAAAAATTACACCTACAGAAAAAGACTGGTTTAATATGATAGTGAAGTTTATGCAATTACAGAAGCAACCATAGAATATACATCCTAGCATCCCAGTCCACTGCCTAGATACTACAATTAAACTTAAAGCAACCATCCTCCTCGTTGACTTTAACAAACACCGAACATGTAATTTTCAGCCATTGCAAATTTGCAATAGTCATCTAAATTGTGAGATTTGAAGCAGTTATTAGAATATTCGAGTGCAAAATATCTTCAGCAATACCAAAGGCCAGCAAAATCAAAAGAGATAATATGAGCACCTTAATATAGAGAGTGCTGCAATATAATAGTGCATTGTATTGAAAATAATTGAATTATGAACAAATCAACTAATCATTCAATAAACTAAGCCATTCATGGCAGCAAGACTAAAGTAACTCCAAAATTCCCTTCCTTCCTCGATATAAAAAATATATAAAATTTGACCTGCTGATTTTGATCTTTACGAAGTGCTGCTACAGCTGTAGGAGTTCAAACGCATCAAAATTAAAAAAAGAGGTCGAACTCGTTAGATGGAAGCTCTACCCATTCTTCAATTACTTCAATCAAGTCCCCAAACGCACGATACAAATGAGAGATGAAGAATCTAACAAAAATAGCGGTTTATCAAGTTCAATTAACATCAGAGTAAGGCATGTGCTAGCAAAAAAAACAGATTAATCCACGTTCAGGCAAAGATTGTATCTAATTGCATGAATCAACAAGGCAAAGAGATTAAAGGTTTGCATCGCGCGACGCAAGTGACTCAGTTAGCCGGGTTGATGAGTTACCGGAGATTGAGGCGAGCGATAATTGCAAATTCTGATCGAAAATCTCTAATGAGGAAAAATCTTCCGCAAACAACTTGCTCGTCTTTCCTCTACTCTCTTCGTGTTTTAGAGCATCCACTACGGTGACGAGGTGTTTTAGATACAAATGAAAGGATACGTAGTAAAAATTAAGGTACACCACCACGGTGCAGGCTAAAAAAATAATTAATTTTAAAATTACTAAATTGCTCTTTTCTTATTTCAATAAGCTCTAACTTTTTCTTTCCACGCCATCAAAATAAAATAATATATAAAATAATATAATAAATAAAAATAAAACTAAAATTTCAGAAAAGAAAAATGAGTTTTTCAATTCGTATCTCTGTAAATCATCAAACTCTACTTTTTCAAACTTTGAATTCAAGAATATTACATTTAAATCAACCATGGAAGGTGGAAATGATGCCGAAACGAGTAATGTAAGTAATATTCTACCATTTTAACCCAATTTTTTTAGTTTTTTAACAGTTCCATCGAGTTATCACGTTCAAATCATCGAACAAGATTCGAAAATTACAGTTTGAATGTTGTGAAAGCAGTGCAGAAATTTGTTTCAGACCTTATATGACTAAGTTCAAAAATAAGTTTCTGAACGGATCATTATGTGTTCAGAAATTCGTTTCCGAATATCTTTCATTTTGTTCAGAAACTTGTTTCCGAAGCCACCTGTTTGCAACCAAAAACTTATTTATGAACCTCTATTGTGTTGTTAAAAAAATAATTTTTGAGCCTTCTTCTGATAAATATTTTAACACATTTTCTAAGCATTTACTGAGAGCAGTGTTGCCAATCTTGAGTTACAACCTGATTATCAAGATATATTCAACACTACGGAATTATTTGATTCTCGTGAAGAGTTGATTAATTTAGTGCGTGAGAGAGCTATTTCCCTTGGAATTGTTGTCATCGTGAGTTCTTCATAAATTGCTATTGAAAGAAGAATAGAAAGAAGAATACCTCGTTTGGTCTTGAGTTGCAAAATGAGTGGTCATTACCATGAGCCTAAAAGATAATGAAGGTGGATACATTTGATGTTATAGAAGAAAATTTAGAGAGAGAAAGATATGAAAAGAAGAGACAAGAACGAGAGAAAAACTGGAACTAAAAAATGTGGATGTCTCTTTTATCTAAAAGGTCATTATTTTGTAGACATATGTCAATGGTCGTTACATATTGTTTGTGGTTATCACAACCATGTGATAGGACAATATTTAGGTTCATAAATAACTTTTTGAACCAATCAGAATCATTTAACCTTGCAAATATAAAATGTTTGATAACATAAACATAAGATAAAATAATATCCATAATATCTCATAAAAGTCATGACTATCATTAACACAATATCCATAAAAAGTCACGAGAAACATCAATAATTTGAGGGCATTTTGTCTTTCTCTAACTCTTGCATAACGTCCGAGGGCATTTTGTCTTTCTATCCTTACAGAGGTCATGGGTCTTCTTCGATAAACTGAATAATAAAGATTTAAGAAGTATCATTACAATCCCAACTGTGAGCAAAAAAATGTTTATGAATGAACTTGAAGCAGTTCAAAAACAATAAATTGAAGCCTCTTCAATAGTTTCAAATTATTGTTTTTGAACATTCCTATTGCCGTTCCAAATATTGTTTCCGAAGATACTCAATAACGTTCAGAAATATTTTTTTGAATGCTTAATTATACAAACATAAAATTATTTCTGAACTAACAACTTATGATCCAAAAATTACAGATCGAACGACCTTCATACCATCGAAACAGAGCAACATAAAATCGAGACACAAGATTTTAATACAATTCCAATGACATTCATACCATCTTTCACATACAATTTCAATGCAATATTTAGATTTCGAAACATATTATAGCAATTTAAACTAAGTTACATTAACAAACCCTAATTTTGCACATAGGGAAAACCATAAACAAACCATAAACCCTTGAACTAAGTAGGAAAAACTTACAATTAATGGACATGAGGCTCGACAGTTGATGGGTTTTCGGAGTTTCGGAGATTGAAGTTCAAAGCAGCTTCGATTGGATCGAATTTTGCCTTTCTTTCTCGTTGCCTTTCTTTTATTGTTGTTTTGTTTTAAAAACTAAATGCAAAATTATAATTTTTCATTTTTTAAGTTGAGGGGTATATTAGTCTTTTAGTGTGTTGTGTAAAGAAAAATGAAAAAAAAAAGGAAGAATTTTTGTAGTGCGTAAAGTAATTTTGGTGTGAAAAGAAAATTTGATGGTGTAAATAGAATCACCATTGAATAAATGGTACAACTGCATGTACCAAGTATTTTTGGGTATAGTATAAGAGATGCTCTTATGGTCTCTCTCTCGTCTTACTCCACTTTGCAAATTACCTTTACATAAAATTAAGAGAGTTGCTATTTGTACTATAAATATTACTTTTTGCACTTCACTCGGTCTATGTACTTATTTTACTCAATACACTACACATTATTACTTTAATACCCTTCACCCAAAAATTAATGTTATCCTAAATAAATAAAAATTGCAGCACATTAAAACATATAATTTAATTATTATTAAAAAATGAAAAAAAAAACTGAACGATGGCCTTCTTCTCTACCACCGCACTAGTCTTCTTCTCCACACCATTTTCATATGCCTTCTTCTCTGGGAAGATGCTGTCGAATCACCACCTCCACCATCTCCACCACACTCATCTTTCTTTATTTTTTCGCCCACTGTTCACCACATAGAGAAGATAAAGATGAATATTCAAACTCTTAAATTTGTTCGAAAAATCCAGTTCGAATTCAGTCACAGAGATTTGATTTCTTTTTTTTTTTTCGAATATTATGAATAGGCTCGAAAATTCATTTTCGAACATGGCCTTTGTTTTCGCAATTGTGTTTTCGATCTTGATTTCAATTTTTTTTTTTGCATTAGTTCGAAAATTGGATTTGAAACTTAAGGAACGATATTCGAAATTAGATTTTCAAACCACCTTTTTATACCTTCATAAAGCGATTTTCGAACGCTTCAAAATTGATTTCACATCTGTAAAATTAGATTTGAGATGCCCAAATTATCTGTTTTTAATTTTATTTTTCTTGATGATTTATTTGTATTGTGTATTAATAGATGGACTTTGATTTCTCATGAAAGACAATAACATTTTGGCAGCAGCGACGGGGCGGTGACGGCGACCGTAGAAAGCGGAAGGAAGAAGAACAACGTCTGTTCCATATTCTGTTTTTTTTTTCTTTTGCTTTTTTTCCTTTTTTATTTTGTATTTTTCTCTCTCTCTTTTTTTATTTTCTAGTAAAGGTATTTATGTATATTTATAATTAACTAATTTTGAATAATTTTAATTTGTGGTGCAAAAAGTAAATTTTACAGTGCAAATTAGGAATGTCAATTTAGCTCGAAACCGATAGGTTGGGCCGAATAGACCGAGAAAAATATGGGGTTATGGCCGAAAAATTCCAACCTGACGGGCCAAATGGGCTGGCCCGGTCGGGCCGTGGGTTGGCCCGTCGGGTTGGACCTGGCAGCCTCCGTTGTTTTCGTCATAAGTCTTTCTAGAAAAATCCAATTTATGAACGGTCGGAGGCGCTAGAAAGCTAACTCAATTATCTTTCCATCCATATATTTTGCATTTACAGATTCCAAGTATGTTAGGAGTTATGAATTTTTAAAGTTACAACTAATAAGAAATGAGTATCATTCAATGATGTAATTTTTCATTTATGACATATATTATTGCATTTATCAATGTTATAAGAACTATAAGTGATTAGTATGATGTATAACATATATTACAATATTTGATAATATGTTATTGGAGTTTGAAGATGCATGTTGTTTATTCGTTTGTTGCGTATCGAATGTCGAAACCTTTCACTTTAATTTGTTTTATTATTTTATTTTATTTTTATTGAAAAAAATATATTTCACTAATTATCCATTTATTATTATATATCATTAAAGTTTTAAATTGTTAAAATTATATTATTTATCATATTTTCAATAATTTAATTTTATAAATATTATAATATTATCGTTTATTTAATTAATATATGAGAAAGAATACAAAGATATACATAATTTGAAGCGCCAAATGTCTTTAAAGTAGAAAAATAATATAATTCTAATATTTATATTGATGATTGGACATAGTTATTGTGATGTATTTGAAATTATTATTTTTGAAAAAATAAACTAATGTTGAACATTATTATCATGAAATGTATTCAATTTTTGATTTTTTCTTTATTACTTGAATGTTCTCAGTGTGTGATGTTAATTATACTAGTTTTACCCTTTTTATGTTCTCGTATATTTTTTTACTAGCTAGCTTTTATTTATTATGTTTTAAATTATTTAATTGTATAATATTATATTAAATAGTTTTTAAATAAATAATGAAGACTTTAAAAATGAAATATGAACATGAAGTTGAAGGAGCTTCAAGTATTATTATTGAAGTAGAAGAAGATTTGAACTATAATTAGATTTATGATACAGTTTTGTTGTTTTTAAAAAAATAAATTATGATTGAAGATTATTGTTATTTATCATTTCATATACTGTTTATTTATTTTTATTTGATACACTTTGATGTTAATGAAATTTTATATTCGTCATATCTTTTTTATTTTATCTTATTTTTTTTGTATTTATTTATTTCAAGAATAAGAGATGGTGATCATTTTTTAGAATTATCAAGATATATTTTATACATGTGAAAAATTCATGAACATGTCGGCCCGATGGGCTAGCCCAAAAACCGAATGATTAGGGTTAGGGCTAAGAATTTCCAGCCCGAAATAAATTTTAACCGAATAAGCCCGAACTGAATAAGCTCGAAACCGAACTGGTTGGCTCGATTGACATCCCTAGTGCAAATAGTATCTCTCAAAATTAATTATAATAAATATTGGTTATGATTTAGAAATTGATACCTCTCTCTTTTGTTATAAGTAACTAGTATTTCTCCCGTGCGATGCACGGAAAATTTTGACGTTTATAATATTGTAAGTATGTAATCGATGAATCGAACAATATATACAATAATAGAGATGTAGATGATATACAATATTTTTAATTTGTTATTTTCATGATGTAAAAAAGCGAATAATATATAGTAATTTATTAACATTGTTAAAGATTTCTTGATATGAGTATCTTAAAATCCGTGTTAGTTTAATTACAATATTCACTGTATTTCTATTTATGTACGTATAAATTTGTTGATAACTATATATTTAAATTACATAAATTATAATAGCCTAAATAAATTAGAAAAATATTCATTTATTTTCTCATTGTCATACACATATATACACGATGTAGTAACAATTGTCACTACATTTTATTTACTTCATCGAAGTTCAAAATGAAGAATATAGTATATCATCAAAATATAAAAAACGAAAGATGAAAAATCTCAAACAGATGAAATAAATTAAAAGTAAATAAACTTAAGAATTAAACCATTCATTTAATATAATTTACAATTACGCAAGTAAAGTTTACCAGCAAATCTAATCCTAATAACTAATACCAATCATTCTTAATTAAGCCATCCAATTAACATTTATTCTATCAAGTTTTTTTGTTAATATAATTTTTTTATCTTTTTTTTCTACACTAAATGACCAATAATAACCCTTATTATAAATTAAGAAAATTATTGTATCTAAAAAATTATTCAATAAAAGAAAAACTTATTTTGTTCACAAATATTTGAAACAGAACACTGATAAATTTATCAAATAAATCAAATTTTTTATATGCAATATTTATTATAATTTATAATATATAAAAAAAATAAAAAATAAAATTAAAAGGTAAAAGAAGTATGATATAAATAAAATAAATTTATATGACATCATAAATATTTTTTATTAATTAATTTTAAGTAATAACCAATAAATTGGACAATAATGCAAATTTGAATTATGAAATAATGTAATGCAAATAAGATTTTTTTAATTTTTAATTTGTTTTACCAATATATACATAATTTTCTTGTATTCCATTAGCCAAAAAATGATTTCGTTCAAATATTTCGATAACATCAATTAAGATTGAAATACTTATGTGCATTTGATAAATAATGAAATAATATTTTTTAGATATATTTTGAAATTAAATAGAAGGAGATACAATAAAATATTTACGCATGTGGTTCATATTTATGTGTGTGTATAATTGGTTCACTTCAATATTGATGTGGACGTATTAATATTTCACTTAAAATCATTACACTATCCTGATGCAATATGTGTTAAGAATAATAATAAAATATCCATTAGGTATATAATAACTATAATTTTTTTCACATATATTCATTTTTTGTATAAAATAAGAAATCATATATAATTAAATAATATTAGAAATTGAGTTACAAAGAACTATATATATATATATGTTACAATTTTGTATGAGTATATGTTCAAAACCAATAACTTTTAATTAAGTCATATATACAGAATTTCATAATAATGTGATTCATTATTATTGAAATTCACAAATTACATTTAATTAGTTTAGTAAAATTGATGAATTAAATATTCTGATGACCATTTTATTTTTTTTTTAAAAAAAACTATGAATTATATATTCTAACAATATATCATTACAATCTTGTGAGATCTTTTATCTCCTTCCCCAATATAACTGATGAATCTGTTAGTGGATCGATTTATTTCACAAGATTAAAAAATAGAGCTCATATAATATTGTTCTGTTATCGGTTATAAAACCTACGAAAGACATCAACATAAGTTAAATCGGTGAAATGAAAAATCATACGAACATACAAATAATAGTTAAAAATATGGAATATAATAATATATTAAAAAATTATAGCTGTAATTATTTCAAGAGAGATTGTGTATGTTTAGATCTCATGAGAACACCACAACCTGTAATTTATAAGTATGAGATACATCCATCTCAAAGGCTACATTATTATGATTAATATAATTAATGTGTTATAATTAATATAAATAGCATAATTAACGTATGAATGAATAAACACATGTTAATTATAGTAGCACATAATTTGCATTAATTATAAAAACATTATTGATATAAATTTGCATGTAACATTAAATTAAATAACTTATTAAATTATTGTATTATTAATTGTCTAAAATATCCTTGCATGGGCAGGAAAAGTGAAGTGCAAAAGTGTGTTATAATACACACACACACACACACATTATACATATATAGATTATGTACATAAATATGAATAAAATGTAATTGTTATAATTTGTGATACATCCTATAATATAAATAAACAGCTAGACTATATAAGCAAGAGTTCGCTACATGAATTCGTAGATAAATGATAATGGTGATTTATCTTAATAGTTTTGATTTACTCAATCACTCGTGGTGACTGATTTAGAACGAATACAAGACAAGCAAATATATCAATAATTCATGTTTTGGGACAAGGAAGTTTTTGTCAATTGTTGCCGAGTTGTGGAATATTGAGCACCACGCTAGATATAAAGTGCTTTGTTCATTTACAATCCGTTTGATTATGATGTGCAAATAGTCAATCATACCCATAAGAGACCCTTTGAAGTACGTGTCTTGCATAAAATTAAATTTAAGATTGTGAACACTTCACGATTAAACATTCGTGTATTCAAGACTTGGGTCGTGTCGTTGCGAGACATGTCAGCACCTAGGTGATTGCGACTCATTTTGCAAAATAAAATGTGTGGTGAGGCAAATGAAAATCATTAGTCCACTTTCTCTATCTTGCTTGACGTACCATTTTGTTTTCTTTTTTGTTATATTTTTCATTCATTTTTCTTCAATTTCAATTTTTTTTTTATTTAGATCATGTTTGTAACTATTATTTAGAATTTATTCAATCCAATTATGATTTATATATATTGTTAGTAATTAATTTTTATTTTTCAGTTAAAATAATTTATTAATATGGTTCATTATTTCAAAATTATGGTATATAATTTTTTAAAATTTGAATTTCTAATAATATACTATCATAAATATTATTTTTGAAATAAATACTTTTTAAATATTAAATTCAATAGTGAGACACAAGAGTGTGATAGAGAATGTAACTAGGGATCTCATCTCGTGGTGAGATCTCGATCATGAAATCTAAAGTTTGATATCCGAACGGGCTAAAGTTGTTTTTAAAAATAAATTGAATATTAAAATTAAAATATAAGTTATTCACCAATTATCTGTAAAATTTAATAAAAAAAATCAAAATAAATATATTTTTTATAATTATAAATTAATAGTTTTAATCATTTGAATCTAAAATATAATTAGGGAGTTTCTATTTGCACCACTAAATTTATTCTTTGCACCACAAAAGCAAAAAAGAAAAAATAAAATAATTATGAAATTACTTCAATACCCTTTTATTACTTGTTCATACTACTAAAATTACTCAATGCACCACAAATTCAAAACTAAATTTTTTTTAAAAAGAAAATAAATTAATCGAAGTATTCATCAACTTCTAATAGTTTATTAGAAGTATTAGATGCTAGTATGAGTGTATTGATCGAAAATAATCGAGTTTAGAAAGTGTTGTGGAGGTTTTTTTTGTTCAGATCGCGATATGTTCGAACTGAAAATTTCGAACATTTTGGAGTGGTTCGAACTCCATTTTTCGAACAACACTTGGAGAAAAATCGGAGTTCAATGTGTTCGAATTCAATTTTTCGAAAATATTAGAGTGGTTCGAACTTTAATTTTCGAACATAATTTGTTCGGAAAATAATTTCTAACACATTTGTATCCTGAAATTTTCTAAGTGTCGTTCAAACTTTAGTTTCCGAACAAATGATGGTTGTTCGAACTTTAGTTTCCGAATAAATGAAGGTTGTTCAAACTTTAGTTTTCGAACCAACTTTTTTTTTCTAAGTATGAGTTGTTCGAATTAATATTTTCAAACAAGACGAACGTGTTCGAAATTTTGTTTCCGAGTTTTTTTTTATGTAAAACAAATTTTTTTGGAATGAGGGATAGTAATGTAAATGTGTGTGGTGCAAAGAGTAAAAATAGTGGTGCATGAAGTAAGTGTAGTGCAAGAGTAATTTTACTGTAGACACTCCCATATAATTTATTGATTCTATTATAGAACTTTTTAAAGAAACTAACGGCTTCTAAAACCCGCATTAACCCCCTTCCGGGAAATTCGATTATTCCTCTCTTCACTTCGAAATTTGAGAGGGCGCGCGCAGTTTTTAGCTTCTAGGGTTTTCGAATTTCGATTATTCCGGTGCCGGTAATGGCGACAACCGCCTCTACAATCACCGCCGTTCAGTCGTCAGACGCCGCAAAAACAGTCGACGCCTCACTATGGTGGGAGCCTTTCAGTGTATTTCTTACCGAACTTGAAAACGCCTCTGTGTCATCCGAAATTCCCCAATCTTTGGTAAGGAAATTCTGAAATAATGTTGCAATTACTTGAATTTACTTCAAATGTTAAAATGTTGGAATGGTAACGCGAAATCGGCGGATGTATGTTGTTAATTTTGAGAATATGTGTGATCGGACGCGTGTCAGGAGAGGAAGTTGAAGGACAATCACGCGTGGTTGCTGGACACTACCCTGCAATTCAAGCCCCCCAGTCAGAAGTCGAGGGAAGCATTGAATTCACGTCGTGTAAAGATTGGTCCGCACGAGTTAAGTATACAGCCTAAATTGAAGGACGCTGCACTGAAGATCAGTTCTATCGTGGTAAAGTTTGCCTACTCTATTCAAAAGTATTTTGATATTTTGGTTCCGTGTCACGTGTCCTATGGCTTCCATATGACTTCCAAGTGTTGTTCAGATTAGTTGACATTGTTATGGTTGTTGAGACAATAATATTAACATGGCTTGCATACTTGTCAGTGGTTAGACGAGGTGCAGTCATATATCATTGTCAAAAGATCGCTGGAATGCCATAATGCAACAGCCGATGATTTACATCCGGATATTATAAATTTGGTAAGTAGATCTCCTTCTCCTTTTGTTAAATTGTGCAGCCGGCTTGACTATATGCAACTAGTGTAGCTCATAAAATGAAAAATCGGGAACAAGTAATGGTATCTTCAGTTGCCTGTTCTCAATTTGTGAACCCAACTAGAGTAAGGCATATATATGGTTATTTTTGGGAAACATTGGCAGAAACACATCATAAACAGAAAGTCATTTGGTTGGTATTCGAGTTTATCAGACTCTCTGTTCCACTTTGATTTCACAACTCTCAAATATTTTATTTATATATTACATATTTGATCTTTCAGTAAGCGTTAATCATGATTGTTCTTCATTTCATTCTATATTTTCAATAGAGAACTTGAGGTTTTGAAAGGCAAATCATATTTATTAGTCATCTCATAACTTTTATCCTGAAATCGTAGAAGAACAATCTTCTTCGGATATTTTACAAATATCTTCATGTTTTTTTTTTCTTGTTCTCTGTCATTTTTGATTTTGTTTGAAAGGTTATGCTCGAGTACTACATTGAACGTCAATGCTTGTTGAAGTGCACACGGCAGATCTTTATGCATGCTGGTGAGTAACTTTCTTTGGCTTGGTTCCACATTATTTTGATGTCAGATATAATACTAACCCACCACCAGGACATGCGTATTATCGTAACTGCTATGCTATTTCAACACAACTAAAATTATTGGCTAAGTTCGAATGAATTGCAGCCTATCAACATGTTTGTTTGTTTTTTTTAATAAATATTTGCATCTGAAATCCTTACTTGGTTCTAGCTATTGTTTAATCATGTAACTTATACTAGTATACCTACTGCCAAATTTTATAAGTGATTCCATAGCTCGAGAGCATTGATAGCATACCTGTGCGCAACATAGTCAATGAGAAAATTTGTAAAAAATTAATGAGGCTATAACTTATGTTAATGAATGAAAATGATGTATTCCATTCTCATATCTCTAGGTTTTCATGAAGGAAATGAATTGATCCATAACTGTTATCATGCAAGTATTTCTGAAACTCAGCTTGCTTAACTACACTTCAGATTGAGGCTGTTAGGTTTCTTTCCAGCTAAAATATAAAAATCTGTGAAGAGATTCTCCTCCCATCTTCTTTCTAATAATAATTGGTGGATGAGTTACAAAGATCGAGCATAGTTTTGATGACAGTATGCCAAACTGCATAAGTATGAACAGTAGCAGATATGCAGACTCTATTTGGAACTTGGTGGGTTCAAATTGATGAACTTTTCATTCACATGGATTAAAGAAAGGGTGAAGATATTCCTTTTGGTGTCTCATCTTCATATTTACTATGAACATTGTGCAGGTGTAGTTACCTTATCCTTCTCCTTATGCAAATTCCTTTTGGTGTAGTATATTTTGGAACTCAGTTGGAAGGGGGTTCTCTTGTACTGGAGGTGGCAAAGGGGTTACTTTCTGATGGACTTGAATGTAAATTACTTTCTATCATCCAGGACCTTCTATCGTCTAACTACCCTGAGCAGATGGTACATAAGATTTTAATACTTAAACCTTCTCATACTTAGCCTTTTTGCCATTATACTGATATTAACACTTGATTCTTTACTTTGTTCTATTCATTGATGTTTTTTCTTTATATGTCTGCATTACATGGATACACATTTGACGGTGTTTCTTGCAGGATTTTGATCTCTACACTTTATGGGCAGAGGAGACACTTGTAGAGGGCAACTTAATCCTTGACATTCTTTTCCTTAGTTATTATGAATCATTTTATGCTTGTGATGCTGAATGCTGGAAAAGATTATGTGCACTATATGAGGTGAGCTTTTCTTTCTGTGACTGTACTTGGGATCATTTTATTTACTGATTTTTCTTGTTTTTTCGTCGTGTCATGAAGGGTATTGTAACTGGAAGTTACAACCTCCAGAAGCTGGCAATATCACCTGATGCTATTCGTGCTATATATCATACCAAAGTGCAGTTGCTGTTCATTTTGATTGAGTCTTTAAACCTGGAAAATCTCCTTCAGATGATCCATGACAATATTCCTTTCAGGTTTTGTTGCATTTCTTCTTCCTCATAAAGTTATTCGTGTCATCATTGTATGACTAATTTAGCAGATCTGTTCTATGATTCCGACAATCTTAATCATTTAATTGACGAGTGCAACTGGCATGCATGTTAGACCTGACAACATGGATAAAAAGAAAGACATAATGCCATTTGGTGTAGCTGAGTGATGGATCTTATAGCTTGTTAGTTTTTTTTTTTTTAATAATTAATTCTTTTATATTGAGTTTGGTGGTTCTTAGTTGTATGCCTTCTGTCTTACTTGAAGTGCTTGCTATTTCTTGCTCAGGCAGGGCTCATTTGGATTTTCAGAGATGGAAATTCAACAAATGGATTCAATGATTTCTAGCTTCAATGCTTTTGATTCAAAAGAATTAGGCCCTCTGATCCTAGCATGGGCGTTGTTTCTTTGTCTCATTTCTTCTCTGCCAGAAAAAGAGGAAAATAATTTGCTGATGGTACTTGTTTCTGTTATTCAGTGCATGTCTTATCATTGCTGTGTGTGTACTTCAGTTTTGCGATGTACGTTTTCTTTTAAATGCATTTACTCTTATCAGGAGATAGATCACATTGGTTATGTTCGTCAAGCAATGGAGGCTTCATCTTTGGGATATTTTCTTGAAATTCTAGAAAGTGATACATTGAAATTTTCAGATGTGAGTAACTTCCTCGGTAATTCATTGCTACATTAATCAGTTGTTGCATCATGCATGCATGCCATTTCTTGGTGATTCCTTTATATGTTATATTTTTATTCAATATGGTTTCGATTATTTATTCTGTATTATGCCTTGTTTTTCTATCTACCTTCTTTCCAGGGTCCTCTAGCTGGTTATCGAAGTGTTTTAAGAACGTTTGTATCTGCATTTATTGCATCTTATGAGATCAGTGTCCAGGTATCTCCTAATGAAATGAGAATATTATGCTTACACTTCATGAGTTGTTTGGACGTTCTTATCTCTTCTACATTGTGCAGTTTGAGGATGATAATCTGAAATTGATATTGGACATACTTTGCAAAATCTACCAGGGGGAGGTCTGTCTGATACTAAAGTATCATATTCCATGATTCCATCCCTTATATATTTAAGATAGTTAATTTCTTGCAGGAGTCTCTATGTGATCAGTTTTGGGATAGGAACAGTTTTATTGATGGTCCTGTCAGGTCTCTTCTTTGCAACCTAGAGGGTGAATTTCCTTTCAGAACTATTGAGTTTCTACGCTTGTTATCAGCTCTTACTGAAGGTGCATGGGCGTCTGAATGTGTGTAAGTGGAACTTGCTGATGTTTTATAGTGTACTTCACATATTAGTATTTGTATTTTATTATGACACAGGATGATGTAATTGAGTTTTTATTTATAGGCTATTAGTTGGGTTTCACTGTTTCAAAATTAATAATTTGACCACATCCTTGTAACTTTCATATGTTCAATTTGAAAACAGTTAATAGAGATCAAAGGAATCAATAGTTAACTCATCAAAGCTAATTGGAGAAAACCCAAGAAATGTGTTCTGACCACTTCGAATTTCACTGAACAATGCAATCTTCAAGTATGATACGAGTATTTAGCGGTTGTACAAATTTTATTTGAGCGTAATTTAATTATTATGCTAATCAATCATGACTAAGTAGACATGCATACTTTATCATGAATCTCAACTATTAACGATATAATTTTCTAGCATGTTTTATTTTGCAAAATGAGCTGAGCATACATGTGCATTTGATGACTGATTTTGAATGCATTCATATCTCTCTTTTTTGTTGTCCTAATAACAGCACATATACTAGCTTTCAAGCGCAGAATGTCAACAAAAGTTGGTCTGACGAAACATATTTCACTTTTTGTTTTTCCTTGTGTTTTTTTTTCCTTTTCTTATTTTTGTTGTAAAGTGCTGTACAAATAGGATTTGGAAGAACAATATGTCTTTTTTTGTGATCTTTGTTTTGTTTTCCAAGAATTTCACTTTGTCATGTATTTTATTTCTTTTAGTTTTCTCGACTCAAGTGAATTGAGTAGTAAGGACTTTATAAAATAGTCATAATCATTTCAGTTTTTGTTTTATAATGTCAAGAAAGTTTCTTGTGTTGACTGAAGAAAAAAAAACCCCGTCTCATCTCTGATGAGGATTAAATATGTACACATCTGCTCTTTGGTTATTTATATGTAATTGTTACAAATATTTTCACATCAATTTCATGTACTGTCTGAGCCTAGAAGTTTAGCAACACATCTATTGAATGTTTCAATGAATGCCGAGGTGTTAATGCAAACTCTAACGTGTGTTTCATTAAACGCCACAGCGCCTTCGATTTATGTTTCAGGAGCACCTTTACTAAGTTACACACAAGTTGTTATTCCCCCTCCCCCACACTACCCACTTTGTTCCTTATAAATATGCTGGGGTTGTTTTGAGCAGATTCAATTTCCTTGATAAGTCCACTGGGCTGTCAACGCCTTTCGAGATAAAGAGTGGCTCTGTAGTGGATGCTATTTCAAAGGTAGTTGAAACACATTCTCCCTTAAATGTTGCTGGTGTTGAAGGCTTGGTAGTTCCTGGGAAATCTAGGGGTCAAGTTTTGAGAATGCTTGACGAAAAGTGTGCTTTGGTCCGGTGGGAGGTAAATGGTCTATACATAACATTGTAACTCTTGGATCATGTCTTTTCTGAATCATTTAATCTTATTTCTTTGATACGTCGATAGTGTTTTAGGTTCCCTTAACAATTATTTCATGTTCTCTATTTCTTTATTGTCATGAGAAGTTTGTTTCACTTTTTTGTCACTTGATCTGTTTCTTGTTTTCTTCTTTCTAGCTTAGGTTTGTTTTATGCTTGTCTTCTTTTCAGCATGCAGAATCTGGAGTTCTTGTTTTGCTTTTGCGGTTGGCTCAAGAGTTGTATGTGCAAAACCAGGAGGAAGTAATTGTAATTCTTGACTTGCTCAGTCGATTGGCGACTTTTAACACGGTATTCTATCTTTAAATTGATTACTCTTGTAAGCTGAATTTTTTTTGCTGATGTTCTACCTTTTAAATTGGCATGCTCTCTATTACACATGTTGACTTGATATGTTTTGATGTTTGATTGAATTTTCCCTCATGTTCAACATTCCATCTTTGCTTGCTTTTGTTTGACATTCTTTCATTATTATAAGCCCTAACTTTGCCTTTGTGTTTGTTTGTTCATATATCATTCTATGTTGTTCTCTAGGAGGTATATGAAAGAATAATCTATAAAACTTGTATTGTTCTCATTGAGTTGCACACTTTTATCTTATCATACTTTGGTCAAAGACTCGAAGTGAAACTATGTTGATCAACTTCTTTTGTGCTGTGAGTTACAGAATATTATGACTATTATGACTATGTCTCTGTGTGTGCGCTATCTTTTTCTGAGAAAGACAATATGTTTTGAACACGTTAACTTCTAACACTTGTCTAGCTCATAAGCTATGATGAATTATACAACTTTATGGTTTTGCTATAGCCCCCAGTTAACATCTTAAGTCTTGAGTATCTGAATTCTGGATGGAGAAAAATCTATGCAGCAAAAGTTTGAGCAGAGTGAGATTATTTTGTCATTAGTAGAGTGTCATAGTGTAGTTTTGGGTAAAAAGTATTTCAGTATATTATTGCAGAGTACGGAACCCACATATATACACAAATAAGTTACCCCTTGAACAAGAAAAAGATAAAATTAAAATATCTACAATCCTAGTACTACTAGTATTTCAGGATATTATTCCAAAGCAAGGAACCCACACACACATATATATATATATATATATATATATATATACAAATATGTTTGTTTGTTGACTGACCACAATTCCCTTTTTTGACCCTGCTATTTCCATCCCTAAGAAGTACTCGAGCTTACCAAGATCTTTTAATTCAAATTCTTTGGCTAGACTCTGATGTAGTGACGAAATCTCCCCATCAGCACTGCCAGTGATGATCATATCGTCAACATAGACAATGAGAATAGCAATTGTCCCGTCCGGCGGATGCTTGTAGGACAAATTATGATCAGACTGCCCTTGGGTATACCCTTGTTGTTTAACAAAAGTTGTAAATCTTTCGAACCAAGCCCGAGAAGACTGCTTCAAACCATATAAAGCCTTACTTAATCTACGAACTCGAGATAGTCAAATTGTGGTTCAAAACCTGGTGGAGGCACCATGTAAACTTCTTTCTCCAGATCACCATGCAAAAAAGCATTTTTCACATCCAACTGTTGCAGGGGCCAATCATTGTTTACGACAATGGAGAGAAGCACACGAATAATATTAAGTTTGGCAACCGGGGCAAAAGTCTCTGAATAATCAATACCATAGGTTTGAGTATAACCTTTGGCAACTAATCTCACTGTATAGCATTCCAAACTCCCATCAGACTTGTATTTAACAGCAAATACCCATCGACAACCAACAAGTTTAAATGTTAATTCCCTTTGGTAGAGGAACAACGTCCCAAGTGTTGTTCTTTTTCAAGGCCCTCAACTCTTCAAGCACAATGTTTTTCCATTCAGGAACTGTAAGAAAAGATGAAGAAAGATGTATGTGACGTGATTTGATAAAGGATAACGAATCGTGCAGGTTCTTACACCTTTACGAAGAGCAATAGGAGCATCTAAATCAGAGGGTGAAGAGAAAAAAGGAACCTGTTCAGATTCTGGAACTTCAGGTTCTGGATCTGGCGAAGCGATTGGCGGTGGTGGCTGAAGCATGGAAGACTGTATCCCCATAGTTGGTTTTATTCTCGAATACACCTTACCCTTAATCTTTTATTAGGATCAACACTAGTAGGACTAAGAGGCACATGATCTTCTAAGTTTTGTGTGCTAGAGTTAATATCCAAATTATTGTTAGGGGCCTGGATATTATTAGAGGGGGACAAAAAATCTAGTTCAGCAACAAGTATTCTAGATGGCTGTGAAAAAAGATGCTTCCCCCTGAGTTGATACATAAAAAAACGGCCGATTTTCAAAAAATTGGACATCCATTGTAACATAATATTTCTTGGGTACAGGATCAAAACATTTATATCCTTTTTGAATAGAAGAATATCCCAAAAAAATGCACTTGTGCGCCCGAGGATCCAATTTACTTTTATGTAAATCTGTATTTCTAATAAACACAGAGCAACCAAAATTTTAAGGGGTAAATTCACAAATAAATAAGCATCAGGTTTAACTAACATAATCTGGTTCACATGAGTGTTAAAATTTAGGAGCTCGGAAGGCATCCGGTTAATTAGAAAAATAGAATGCAGCAAAGCATCTCCCCAAAGATAGTTGGGAACATTATTAGTAAACAGAAAAGCTCTAGTGACTTCCAAATTATGTTTGTTTTTTTGTTCAAAAAATTGGACATCCATTGTAACATAATATTTCTTGGTTACAGGATCAAAACCTTTATATCCTTTTTGAATAGAAGAATATCCCAAAAAAATGCACTTGTGTGCCCGAGGATCCAATTTACTTTTATGTAAATCTGTATTTCTAATAAACACAGAGCAACCCACAATTTTAAGGGGTAAATTCACAAATAAATAAGCATCAGGCTTAACTAACATAAACTGGTTCACAGGAGTGTTAAAATTTAGGAGCTTGGAAGGCATCCGGTTAATTAGAAAAACAGAATGCAGCAAAGCATCTCCCCAAAGATAGTTGGGAACATTATTAGTAAACAGAAAAGCTCTAGTGACTTCCAAATTATGTTTTTTCTTTTGTTCAACAATTCCATTTTGTTGAGGTGTGTGAACACAAGAGCTTTGATGTATAATGCCATTTTTTTAAAAAAAATCTCCCAAATAACCAGAAACATATTCCCACCATTGTCACTTCTTAGAATTTGGATTTTCTCCTTAAATTGAGTATTAACCATAGCATAAAAAATCTTGAATATAGTTGCTACATCAGCTTTATCCTTCATCAAATAAACCCATGTTAATCTAGTATGATTGTCAATAAATGACACAAACCATCGTTTTCCAGACATTGTGGAAATTCTAGAAGGACCCAAATGTCACTATGAACGAGAACAAAAGGTTTGAGGGTTGATAAATTTTAGGAGGATAAGAGGCACGATAATGCTTGGCTAAAACACAAATTTCACAATGTAGAGAAGACGGATCTGTATTAATAAATAAGTCTGGTAACAATTTTTTTAAATAATAAAAAGTAGGATGACCTAATCGAAAATGCCATAACATAATATCCTGACAATTGGATTTTAAACCTAACACCGATTTAGTAATAAAGGTCTAATTTAGTAATAAATTTTTTACTTGGAATATAATGTCTTGAAATCAGAAAACATTCTGGAAGTATTACTTGCTATCATAGAGCATTTGTTGATATGGATACTTATGTGTATGATGTTAGGCTGTATGTTGTTCTCTCATGAACTCTTGGAACTGCTCCCGCGATGGAGACTATATCATGGGGAATGAGCAGAAATATTTGCGGTTTGATTCTTGAGTTTCCTTATTTTCATTTTATTGGATATTCATTCACTTAAGGTATCTCTATTCTATAAGTGAGCTAACTGCTTCTGGCTCTTGTTACAGCATTGATGTGGTTGAGATTGTTTGTGCGGTGGTGAAAAGCCTCCCCCCTAGCATGAATGGTGCCATAATGATGTCCATGGGCGTTGATATATTGGCGAAAATGTTGAAATGGTATAGATATTATACTTTTGGTCTTGATTTCTTTATCTTCTTTAGTTTCTCCACCCCACCCTCGTTAGTGGCATTTAATATTTGAAATAACATGCCTGGTTTTGCTGATGATAAGGTCTGGAAGTCGTGATTAGGACAGTGCCTACAAGGAGTTCTTCTCTTTTTTGTATTTGTTGTTGTATCTTTTATCCCTATTGTTGTGAATAATCAGGTGTCTAATGATGAATATAGTGTGAGAATTTGTAACTTTTAATCTGAACGTAATTGTTTGCAATTTGTTTGTATGGTTTCCATAATGGTTCACTTTTTCATGATAAGCATGCTAATTCTTACTCTCTCCTTTTCCAATTTGTATATTGCAGCAAGCCATCTCATGTAGCTACAATGGCCATGAAGGGTAATATCTTTGATGTTGCCCTGAAGACGAACCCCTTTGATGTTGGATCCAACAGTTTATCCAGGTTAAATTTTCAGAAATTCTGTAACTTGGGTAAATTGAAGTACTTTATTTGTGAAAACGACTTGAATTGATTATCAGCTGTATCCAGCTTGCTGGATTTATAAATATTAATTTCTGCAGTGTCATATTTTCATTACAGAACAAGCCTGAGACAATGGCTTAACTACAAGTCTTCTTTTGTATTCACATTGTCGTTTCCATATTTCGTCCCAGTGGATCCTGGTTGCTCTCTGGAAGACTTGCCAAAATGCTTTTGATTGATTGTGAACAAAGTGACTGCTCAATGACTCTTTCAGGTATGTTAATTGGTTCCCTAGTTATCTTTGTCAGACTTATATGTTGATCTGATGGTGTTGATTCCTGTCTTTGATATGTTCCAAATGATTTTGTTGATATAGCTACTGACTTATGCATGGCCTCTGATCTTTCTTGATTGCGTGACAGCTTTATTTTCTTGGTTGCATGGCATCCCTCCGCTCAGCATTGTGGATTTTTTTTTAATGTCTCATCTTATCATCCCCACATTGAACCTAATTCAAAACTGTACTCCTCGGGGTTTTATTGTCGCCGCGGTTTTACTCCCGTGGCGATATGTTGCATCTGTGGCTTCGCAAGGAATAGATTAGTATCTAAGAGTGTGCTATTATAAAACATGGCCAGTTTGTCTATTCAGATATGATCTATAAATTGAACTAATTAGGTGATTTGAAGCTGGCTACCACCCAGATTTTTTGATTTGAAACTTACACCTGCCATATACATACTGGAAACAGAGCATGGAGTTTTCATCCTCTCTGGACTACTATGATATTTTAGATCTTCTGTTAGTGTAGTCAGACAAATCTTGGTTTCGTCGTCTAAGTCATCCTTGCCAATTGAATTTTTGAATGCCTTGCGATTCCAACTTATTAACATTCTAAGAAAATTAACCTTGCAAGTTGTTATACAGTGCTGGACTTCACAATGAATCTCTTGGAGACTGGATTAGAAACTGATACCATCCTTGCACTCATCGTTTTCTCACTTCAGTATGTTCTCATTAATCATGAATACTGGAAATATAAGGTGAAACCTGCTCGGTGGAAGGTAACACAGAAGGTAGTAGCTTCTTTACTTGTGTAAATATTTTTCGAAATATCATTGCATTGGATTTTTATTTGCTCTAGATTTCCACCTTTGGTGAAATCATAGGATGTGAAGGATAGGTTCTGTATTGAATAAAGACTTCGAGGAATCATAGACCACAGTACCACACGACTTTCTTTAAGAAACGAACATCAAGACATGACAGAAGATGTTTCTTCTTCCAAATCCATTCCTCCTTTTTTGAGTTTCTGCTTTATCCAACATCAAGTCCATAAATTCTATACTTACCTTCTTTCTGAAACTTTATTGTTCATTTTTTTGGTCATATTGAAGATCTTTCTGTTGAGAACTAATAGAGAGATCTCCACTCCCTTCTTTAAAGATTGTTCTTAATTGTCTCATTACTATTAGCAAATCTACTCATTTAACCAATTTCTTTCATTACTAATGAATATTCACTGTCTGACTTGTCTGATTTCCTTGTTTATAGGTACTTGAAGTCATGAAGAAATGTATTTTGTCAATCTCATGCTGTCCCAAACTGGGGGAAGTAGTTCGTGATATTATGCTTTTTGATTCTTCTGTACATTCCGCAGTTTTCCGAATTGTTTGTACAACTACTCCAACCTTAGAGGTTCACGCTGCTGTAGTTATTCCTTATATATATTTAGTTATTTTTCTCTATTTTTTATCTTCGATGTTTGTTCTTCATCCTACCCTTCTTTCCTTATTTGCCAGAAACTACATGTATCCCGTCTATTTGACATATTGGATATTGAGGGGTTGCAGCTTGCAATATCCTCTGGGTTGGATGTCCTGGTCAACATGATATCCACTTTCTCAAAGGTGTGTATTTTTTCAAAGTTCATTTTCTTTCGTTTATACTTGTGTAATTTCTCTGCTATTTCTGAATATGCTCCCTTTTTCATGGAATAAAATGAAACCTTACTTGTTGATCCAGTTTGTAATTCAAAATGGGAAACGTTTTACAAATTTGTGTAGAATTCAGATCAATGGAATGTGGATGAGTTGCATATGTGCTTTTCTAAAATTAGCTCCATAAAATGGCAGTAAATTTTTGCTTTTACTTTTGTGTTTTCACTCTGGGTTAAATGTGTATAATTGTGAAGTTCCTTTGTACAAAATAATCACGTGAGTGTGTCCATGTTCGTAGTGGTATGACACTATGACCACACATAGTATTCCACACACAGGGATTTCTGCTTCTTCTGGTCCTTGCGTGCTCATGCATGAATTTCTGTCTTATGGTTATCTTTGAAAGCCAATGATCTATGTCTTGCCATTGGTTTTGAATTTTCTGATTTTGGCTCTAGAATGACAAGTTTGAAATGAGTAACTAAGTTTTATCGTTATGCCCTTATTTCATGAAGCAACGATTGTTTTTAGTAATATTGTGCTGCTTAACTACCTTTTCAATTATATATCTATGGTTTGCTGATGTTGACTAAAACTCAACTGTTTTGTTTCAGAATCTACAGAGTTCTTCTGTTTTTCATCAAGCGATTCTATCACCAATGACAAAACCAGTACCTGTGACCACTGCTGCCATATCATTCATATCATACTTCCGAAATGCTGTATGATGTATTTTCCTTAGTCATAACGTTCTCTATTCTTTACTTTTATTCTGAATTTCTTAATTGTCTTCATTTTTGCGCATGGAAGAAGTAAGGCTCGTGCTTTTCTAATTGTTCTCCATACTCCTAAAAAACAAATTGTTCTCCATAGAGTTTCATATTTTTGCTTTGATTCCACTTTACAGTCCAATCCAGATTTTTCCATATATGTCATCTTGAGATATTGATCTAGTAAGCATTCCACTTCTTGGCATAACTGAGATGCATAAGAAAATTGCCTCATTTTTTTGCCATATAGGTTGCCTAGTGTTTGCTTCTCTTTGCTTAATCAGATCTATGGCCACAGAATGTTACAGCAGCTTCTTTGACATATGTTGGATCATTCATGATCTATCTATCGTTTCATTGTTTCTTACGTATGGTCTTTTACTGGTTCATTTAGAATATACAAATAGGTGGCGCACGATTGCTCTCTGCTTTATTTATGGCAGATTTTTTACAGTCCTATACCCACAGCAATACGAGTCTTGGGTTGGATGATAAGCAGGTTGGAAACTTCATCAGTTAATGTAACAAGTTTTTAGCTATTGAAATACTCAGTTTTAATATGGATATAACCCTTTTGTAGGTTGCCCATTTCAGGAAATCTATCACCAATATTCTTTCCCAGCAGCCACCTACGAATGAGGATCTCATTATTGCTACTTTAAGGTTCCTAACTTCAGCTGCAAGTAATCAGGTTAGTTTTCCTTACTTCGTCACTTGCAGATTGTAGAGAAATGAGATTCTATGCATTGATGATTATTAGAATTACATGAGTGTAGCCTATATATACAAGAAGAAACCTATTGTAAAGAAATGAAATTAACTAAAAAAGGTAACTAACTGATCAGGGAAGATATTGACCTGATTTAAATTTATTTCTCAAATTTGACAGTAAATTCCAACATAGATTCTCAGTCTTCAATTTTTACTATATGACTCCAACAATCTATGCATTGTTCTGTTCCATAATATTCCGTGCCATGGGATTCTGAAATTTTCCGTGTATCATTTCTTGTTCATTGTGTACTGCATCGCCATTTTTTTCAGAAGTTGATGGTGACTAATCATTCATTGACTATAATCACTCTCCATAGCTTCTATTGGCATTAAATTCATTAAATTAATGTTTTCTCTTGTTCTTCTCACAAACACGCCTGTTCCTCCATTTTTTTGCTTGAATCATAATTAACAGTTTTCTTTAATCATAACAATGATGAAAAAGGACTGAGTCGTAGAAATTTGGATTACTTGGTAGTATATACATAAAAAACATGTGTCTTCTACTCTTCTCAAAATGGCACTCTTCCCGTGCTAGAGTTCCACTTAATCCTGTCTAGTTTGCTAGTAATGTGATAGGCAGATGTCGATATAACTGAGAACTAATTTATATGGGTCTGTACCCACTGCTTATCAGTTACATGTAGGATCTCTCCAACAGTATGAAGATATTCATTCTCTACAGTTCTTTTTGCTGTTTGACTTTAGATAGATGATTCGGGTGTCTCAATGACCAAGGCCTGCTTTGCAATTCCTATTTTTATTCACTTTTCTAATTTGATCATTTTGCTGAGTTTATTTTTTATATTAATGGCTTGTTCAAATACAGCCCGCTTTTCTTGCTGCTATCATCGCATCGAAGGAGTACTTAAATACTCAAGTGCATAATGCCCCTGAACATCATCCAAAGAAAACTCAGAATGAACCATTGGATTCCTTGGAAAGTCCTTTATATGAGATTCTGCAATACCTAAAAGATTCCGAAGATTTATTACATAGGTATGCTTTCATTTGATTAAACTATTCTGTTTGGTGGATTCTTTAAATTTCTGGCGGGCAAATATTTATTCATTCAATTTTTTCCCCAGGAAACCCAATATGTTGTTATGTTCATTGAACTTCCTGAGGGCACTTTGGCAAGCTGCACCTCAGTTCTCAAAGACCTTGGAGCAAATAAAAGTCGCGGACAAGTTCTGGAAGCATTTGACCAGTTCTCTTGTGCTCATCACTCGCCAACACAATTTATCTGAGAAGTTAACTGAAAAGGAGCTTCAGAACATGTCCTACGGATGTCAAATCCTGTCCAATGTATTGGATATACTTGGTTATGAGATTTTCATGCAAAAGAAGTTGATACATGCTGAGATAGTTGTGAACAGAGTATCTAAACCACCTCCTAATGGGGCAGGAAAAACAGAGAATTCTAATTTCACAAAATCTGAAACTCTAAAGGAAGTTATTTCAACCTGGTCTAAGAGTTCAGTGTTGAGTGACTTGATCAAGGCCTGTGTTTCTTGGGAACATGATGACAGTAGTCATATACGTGCCAAGGTGAGCTATTCATGCTGTCTGCTCGTCTGTAACTACTACATCTCCTGGAACATAAATTTTTAGGCATGCGTTTAATTTTGTTATTCACTTATGCCAAATTAAATTATCTCTTTTGTGGAATGTTGTAGGTTGCTACAGGTTTATTTTCTGTGCATGCAATGATCAAATTAAGAAGTGGTGGCTCAGGTAGTTTGTCTGTGTCACTCATTGAAAGGATTGTTGCGTTGTCACAAAAGGTAATTGCATCCATCTATGATTGGAGTTGCTGAAGTCAATATTTTATATTATTTTAAGTCAATTCATGCAAGACAAATTAACAAAATTAGACTACAAAATCTGAAGGTATCAAACTTGACTACTTCAGCAATCGTTATCTCGCATTAATTCTCATTCTGCTCACAATTCAGCCTTACCGTATTTGCTGCAAATGCCACTAATATTTGGCTGTCATTCCATTATGTTGATAAGTTCTGTGATTTGGAGGTGTGAAATCTGAACACTCTTTTGTGTTCTCTTCTACAGTTGTGTAAGTTACCAGCATTTTCAGAATTGTTGACTCAGTATACCGAGCGTGGTTACAGGTACAGTTCATGTTATTTTTCTAATCTACTTGATCTGTTGTGTGGCATACTATCAGTACTTGTTACATATGATTGTCTATACCTTGACACACACAAGTTTCTGAAATCAATGATGTCATATTGCTACTATCTCGTTACTTGTTGAAACTCTATTGACAGTATATTAGGTTTTGTTGTTGGTTGTCTTTCATTCTTCTGTTGATCATGTGATTCAAGATCATTGTTTCTTGTGATTCCTTTTAGTCTATTTCTGTGCCATCATCTCTGATTTGGGGGGGGGGGGGTAGTACTCTGATTATATATGATGCTGTACATATGAAACAAATTAACTACTTATAATTGGTCACCTACTAATGATGGGCAGAAATGTTGTTTATGCAGTGTTTTGATGCTTTTCTATGTCGATTTATCCAAATAGTCTCCATTTCTTATATTTGGTATTTGTTACTGTAGTGGAGGACTAGAGTTGGAGAATTTGATTCTAAATGATCTGTTTTACCACATTCAAGGAGAGCTTGAAGGTCGTCAGATTGACAACAGACCCTTTAAAGAGTTGTTGCAGTTTCTGATAGATTCAAGATTTTTGGATGCCTATAAATATGAAAAGGAGGATGATCTTTCAGCCAACATCAAGAGTGTCTACCTGTTTGATACTGTTCGCCTCAAAAGAGACCTCGGATTAGAAATGTGGGATCTTCTATCCTGGAAAGAATCCAAAGAATTTGCGGAAACTATGCTTCTTTCTTTGCAAGATGTGAATTCAAGAATGTTGCACTCAAATTCCAAGCTTTCAGCTTTACGAGGGCTCATCACCCTATTGTACATGCGTGAGAACAATGTGAGTTTCAGATTTCCTGACATTGGAATCGTAAGAGTTTTACTGAGACTAAATAGCCATTGCTCATCCTCTGTTGATTTAAATATGTGGGAATTGATTGCTATAGTTATCTTTTTTAAAGTTTTTAATTCCAAATTATTCCTGTTTCAGTACCAGTCAGAAACTGTGATCTCTGCTACTTTTTAGTCATCTCTCGCTTTATTCTGATCTGGTTTGGTTTACTTTTTAGTCATCTTTTATGAAACACAAAGTGCCGGTGCTGAAGTTGAGATTTTACCAATTTGTGCAGTTAACAGAGGATGAAGATTCGACTGGGCTGAAGATTTCCAAGCAAGTAGTTTCATCATGCATCAACCACATATCTCAGTCTATCTATGCATCACTAGCATCTTTGACTCCTGTTAGCAATGCTAGTGAAGATGTTGTGCTTGATATCCTTACAGCTGAAGCAGAGCTACTGCTACTTCTCGTAAGATCTGTAGATACTAAAGTTTCTCAGCATGATTGTGTTCTTATCTTAAAAACCTCAGGATATGGTCTCAAAGTGTTGTGCGGCTGTAGGCCAGCTCTTGCTGCTGAAACAGCTATTAGGTTTTTGCTTATGTTGATCCTTGGTTCAGTAAAGCTGACTTGCAAGGATTCATGTTTTGGCGTTTCAACTGAAACTGGATCAATTGAAGTTTCAGCTGAGGCGTCTTATTCAAGTTTGGGGTTATTACCTGTTCTTTGCAGCCGCGTTCAGCACCCCGATCATTGTACCCTATCCTTGGCTGCTATTGACTCAATACTGAAAGGTTTCTCAACACCTGCTACTTGGTTCCCCATCATACAGAAGCATTTCCCGTTGCCACATATTGTCCAGAAGCTCCAAGATATAACTGCGTCCAAAATGGTTCCAGTCATTCTGAAGTTTCTTTTGAATCTTGCACGTGTTCGACAGGGTGCTGCGATGCTTTTGAATGCTGGTATCCTAGAATCTCTAAGAATGTTATTGTCTGATTTTACAGAAGGTGATCCTTTCTCTGTGATCCAAAGTGAGAGGATCTTCTCTGACGTATCTGACAAAACTGAAAAGTCTCAACCCATCTGGGGGCTTAGCTTGGCTGTGCTTACAGCAATTATACAGTCTTTAGGAGATAATTCTACTAGTGTTGTGGATTATGTGATGGCGTGCATATTGGTTGAGAAAGCTCCTTCAGTTTTCTATTACCTAAGTGCACCAGATCTTCCAACCAGTGGTCATGAAAATAAAAGAGCTCGTGCATTAAAATCAAATACTTCCCTGGGTGAGCTTAAAGAAACCCAACATACTTTGGCCCTAATCTGTATCCTGGCAGGGTACTCAACTTCATGGAAGAAAGTCCTGCAAAATATGGAATCACAATTACGGGAAAAAAGCATCCATTTGTTAGCCTTCATTAGCCGAGCAACTCAGCACCCTGGAGAATCACCTCGGAGGGATGCTCCTTTATTGTGCCATCCTGTGCTCAAAGAAGAGTTTGAGCTGTACAAGAAGCCTTCAATTATAAACAGTAGAAATGGTTGGTTTGCTCTGTCTGCCCTCGGTTGCAAGTCAAATCTCAAGTTTACGCCCTTGTCTTCTAGATCAACTGCTCTGGTCCTTAGAGATCATCAAAATGACTATGCTGATTCATCTCCTCATACGCATTTGTCAGACTTAATTGCAATTGAAATATATAAGACTGCATATCTGCTCTTGAAGTTTTTATGCACACAAGCTGAAGCAGCTGCCACAAAGGCTGAGGAGGTTGGGTTTGTTGACCTTGCAGATTTCCCCGAGCTGCCAATGCCTGATATTTTACACGGCTTGCAGGTACGTGTTGGTTACATTCCTCATTTTCATGTTTCTGTTTTTATCTAGGGGGTTTAGAGTGTCAGGTAATCTGTTAATCAATGTCTCATCTGGTATCTATCACCATCTCAACATCATCATATTTGCAATTTTATGGTAAAACTTGATATTGTGTAACATCTGTTTGACTTTGGGACAACAGGATCAAGGGATTGCGGTGGTCACTGAACTGTGTGAAGCCAACAAGATGAAACAGGTAGCACCAGAAATACAGGAAGTCTGCCTCTTGCTTCTACAAGTAACTATCATGGCATTGTATTTAGAGTATTCTGTCATACAAATTTGTGGCATTAGGCCTGTATTGGGCCATGTGGAGACGTTCGCCAAAGAACTACGTCTTCTTGTTAGAGGTAATATTATCTCTTTCCTAAATGTGTCAATTAGCGTACTTCAGGTTCTAATTTGAAGTGTGAATCCTAACAAATAATATGAAGATCTCATATTCAACTCTTTCTATACTATATAGTCTTTTATTAAATGCTTCTTGTTTTCCATTTGCAGCGACGGAGGGCCATGTGTTCCTGAAAGGACCTCTCACAATTTTGAAACAAATTGTATCATTTGTGTATCCTGAGTTAGTACACCAGGATGCCTTGTTTTGAGATTTTTTTGTTACACATTATGTTTGATCTTTTTTGCTGTATGAGTGGGGTAGGCCTCTGAGAATTAGGTTCATATTGAATTAAAAGAGCAATTTTTATAAACCTCACATTTTTAATTTTGTAAAAAAAGTGATGGTTGTCAGTAAAATATTCCTTTCACAAAAGTTGAGCAATTATACAATCACTGGTTTCCGGGAAGGCGCGTCCTCAAATCAAAAGTAAAGCCAAAAAGAAAAAAGAAAAAAAGTTGATTCTTAAATTGAGGAATTTGCAACGCTTTATTTTTAAAAGAAAATATTATGCGATGGGACAAACGTAATTGAAATTAAAATGCCCCAAAAGGAAAAGTGTCTTTATTCTTTTAAACCTAATTTGAGGTCGAAATGGTTTCACCAAAAGTAGGATAAATTATTTTCTTAACAAATGCATTTATTCTTATGCAAATCCCTAGAGTTGATAGAAAATTAAGGCCTTGTTTCCATTTCTCACTTTTACTATTGAGAATATCAAAATTACGTTTATTTTATTCATTTTTAATTTTTATTTTTATTTTTTATCCAATTCTATATATATATATATAATTACAGTGGACCCTTTATTTAAATATCCATCAATTCATTATAAACACACAAATATTTATCTTTTCATCTCAACCACAATTCAAATTAAAAATATAATCAAACAAATATATTTTCATTTTCCAAAACTATAACTCTAAACATTAAATCATTCATCATAACAAAATCATTATATTTTTTCAAAAACCAATGCACCTCATAAATTGAACCGAAAATACCGAAAATTAGAAATTGATGTTAGAAATAAAAACAAATAATGCCTTAATTCTTTATTTTCTTAACCAATGTTCATTTCATGTCAATTCCCAAGAGTTAGTAAATATTTAAATTATTGAGATTTGCGCTATTGGTTTTTTACTAAATTATTTTCTCGGCTAATTTGTCATTTCTTATTGTTTGATATTTTTTTTTCTTATTAATCTTACATGAATTGAAATAATTGTTAAATAACAACACAAATACTATACAGAACGGCTCACATCAACTTCAATAAAATGATCATTGGGAGTGCGTTTGCAGTAGAGTTGGGTGAATTGGTAACCAAATAAAATAAAATAAAATAAAATAAAATATTCATTCATCGGTCGCTCTAGCTTGATGTAAAATAAAAATAAAACTTAGGTAAAATCAAGAGCTATGCTTAAATGAAATAGTGATCGCTCTAGCTTGGTGTAAAATAAGAATAAAAATAAATTTTTATGCTTAATATTAGATACTTTTTCTTATCAACACATTTTTACTTTCCTTTCCAGATTTTTAGAATGAAGATTCTTTATTTTTTAATATTTTTTGGATAATTTTAGAGTTGTATTTGAACAAGATGAAGAGACCACCACCACCATCGACATCGGATCTTTACGTTGGCGACAAACACGAGGTCAAAATCCACGATTCAAGCTCTTTTATTGCAACTCTGGGATTTTTGAAGGTAGGCTTCTAAAATTGAAGCTCAACTTTTTCAGTATGTAGATTTTAGTTCTAAAATTACTTTTATGTACTCCAACACTTCAATATTCAAATTTTAAGGAATTTGTGTGTGAATTTCTGAAATTTTAATAAGAGGATTGTAGAAAATTGATCTAAATTCATATTTGAAGGTGTTGAGGCAGAAAGAAGAAGACCAATAATGGGGCAAACTCAACTTAGTTGAATGAGTTTGACTCCAAAACTCCCGACCCTCGATTATTTTAGATGAATATTAGGTTAATACTGTAGAGGCCTTATTTTCGTATAGGCCCAAAGATCAGGCCCATGAGCATTCGAGGTAGAAAAGGTCGAAGGGTTGAGGTCGAGGGCCTTAGGAAAAAATCGAAGGCGAAATAGATTTTCAAAATAGGTGACCAGGTCAAAAGATCCATTGAAGATAAGGGAGACCTTGTCAAAATCCTAAAAAGGATAAACAAGATCCCCCGAAAATCGGGAATAGGTTGAAGATCTCTTGTATATATATATATATATCATATGGTGAAAAGGAAAGACACGTTCATTCAGACTATGCCTACATACACTCAAGCTAATCATACGCATAATCTAGCAATCAACCAACGCATTACATATATTCTGTAATTATAAGACTCAGATCCGAAATCATCTTTTATTGCTTTAATCAATTCTTCTTTATTATTTAGCTTCGATTCTGACTTGAGCGTCGGAGTCCATTCGATCGTCAACCCCCCGATGGTCCTTCGGCTTCATGTGTTTCTTTATCTTGTAGTTCACCGGAGCCCGAACTCGAAGAACGATTAACCGTAGAGTTTTTGACCTCTACAGTTTGGCGCCCACCGTGGGGATCCGATTGATCGCTTCAAGATGACGAACGACAGTCAAAAGGATGCAGCAACCGTCCCTCAAGAAGCCTGAAAAGACGGGGTGACAGTGACCCCTTCACCGAAAGGCGACGGTGACATGGCACGACTCCTGCGTTCGATCCAGCGCCAATTGGACACCACCACGGTTGAACTCGCGGTGATCCGCACAGAAAACTCAGCCTTGAAGGCTAGAGTGGAAGCTATTTCATAGCCGAACTTTTTCCTAAACGAATCTCCTCAAACTCAACCATCCCTACTCTCACGAACTCGAATGTCCAACGAACTTCGAGGGCAGGTACTTCTAAACTCAACTCATGAGTTAACTAATCATTCTGCCGCAGGTACAAGCAAGGAACCTGCACTCAAGGGCAAAGGAAATGATGATTTCCCCTTAGGACCCCCACCTGGGTTTGAAGACTACGATCCCAGTCTAGAATCTGAGGCCGAAAAGAAGATCCAACGATTGGAGGATATATTGACTTGAATCTCTGGGGTCCCCGCTTCCATCTGAAAGACTACACCAACGAGTAGGGGTGAGCATTCGGTTTTTTGGTTCGGTTCGGTCCCGAATTTTTTAAAAATAGAACCGAACCGAACCGAACCGAATTTCTGATCGGAACCGAACCGGACCGAAATATTTCGGTTCGGTTCGGTTTTGAACTGAATTTTTTCTTATATATTCTGATTTTTTTTTTGCTTTAAATTATCTTTATTTGATATAATTAAATATATACAAGTATGAATTAGCTAATTATCAAGGTTCAAGTTCAAAAAATATCAATAAACAATTGAATAAAGTCCAAAAATGTGTAAATTCCAACAAAGCAAAGCCGAATAAAAAATAAAGTGCAACAAAGTCGAGTATTTTTATTGTTAATATATATGTATATATATATATATAAATTCGGTTTTTCGGTTCGGTTCGGGTTTTTTCTCTCTGGACCGAACCGAAACCGAAAACCGAATTTATGCTAGAAAAAAAACCGAACCGAACCGAATTTTGAAAAGAACCGAACCGAAAAAACCGAATTAATTCGGTTCGGTTCGGTTCTCGGTTTTTGGTACTTTTTGCTCACCCCTACCAACGAGCTTCGTAGATTCTTTATTCATCGACAAAATCAACCTCATAGAGATGCCCCCGAAGTTTGCCTTTCCAAGCATGAAGTTGTTCAATGGTGCATCCGACCCCGACGACCATGTCGCCTAGTACAAACAAAGGATATTTACTACCACGATACCTCGGTATGCCGGAAAGCCAGCATGTGCAAAGATTTTGGATCCAGCCTCGTTGGCCCATCGCTTCAATGGTTCACCAATCTTCCCAACTCGACAATCTCTTCATTTGCCCAACTCAACGATCTCTTTTTCAAACAATTCACCAGCAGCCGCAAGATTGAAAAACATGCCGACGACCTCTACACGGTCGTACAAAGATCAGAAGAGCCCCTATAAAGCTTTGTGGGAAGATTCTGAGAAGATGAAGATTCAAGCCATGATTGATGATCTTTTATCTGGAGAAGGATTTAACTCCCCAACAACAGATGTTCCTGAACATGTTCATAACTTGCACAAGCTTGCAAGTATTGCCGAAGCTGCTACTCAAAAGAATTCTTCCCTAGCTCAAAAACAAAGTGAAGCACAGACTGCAGCACAAGAAAAGGAAGCTGAAGCTATCCAAAAAGAGTCTGCAGAGGAGAATCAGGAGGCTCATAAAGTAGAGCAGAAGGCTGATGAAGAAGAGAAAGTTGAAGCAGAAGAAGAGGCTGATGATGGTGAAGAGACAGAATATGATGATGCTGAAGAAGGCTCTAAAGAAGGAGGATCTGAAGAAGAAGAAGAAGAAAAAGAAGAAGATGAGCAAGATCCTGACAAATCTAAGTAGTTTCTGAGATTACTCCCTTACCTTTCTCGAGTAATGCAATATAAGTTTTTTTAAGTTTTTTTTTCTGTTCTACTTATTTTTCATCATCTTTTGCAAGATCTTTTATTTTTGCTCTGAATAACTTGTAATAGCTATTCTGATATGGAACAGATTGTCTATCTTCCCTATATGATTCATGTCTGCTAAAAAATTGAAGCTGCTATAAAAAAGATAAAAGAAAATAATATAAAAATTTAATATAGCAGAGTAGATACAAGCTGATAAGAAAGTGAAAAACAACTGAATCATATGATGTTCAAAGGAACATTCAAGTATGTTTTAAGGTACATAATCCTACAGTTCAAGAGTTGTGTTCTTTTAAAACATGAAAGTGATTTGCCACCAGATAAAGACAAAGGGAGAGATTGTTATTGCCATCTGCAATCAAGCGTTCGAAATTGTCATAATCTGTATGGCAATATGGCAATATCAAAAGAATACAAAAGATTTTGGTTATTCATGTTCTAATACCATGTCCTGGACATTATTGTGAACATTCCGCTGCCAATCTGATTGAAGATCAAGACATGTACTTAATCATGTTCAAGACATGATCATGTACATAGTTTTCCAGAGAGTTTACAAGAGATGTATCATGCTGGAATCAAAGAGCTAGAGCTGCAGATTCAAGATGAATGTTTCAGAATAGAAGCTGCCTTGTTCATGATGAAGATCAAAGAAGAAAATGAGGAGTTCTATTCAAAGAAGACATCTAAACTAGAAAAGTCTGATTTAATCAAGAAAAGTTTCCTTGTTGAATTCTAGTCAAAATAGAACTTTTGATTACCTTGTTAAGGCTGTCTTTTGTTTATAAATAGCCTGAAAATCAGACTAGATTAGATGACACGAGTTTTTACGAATACACAAAGAGTAGAGAGTGAAAAGACTTCATCTTTGAAGCGTATAGTATTCGGGTAGACTAGGTTTGATCGGTGAGATCATTGTGTTTCTAGTCTGTGTTTGAAACTTTAATTCATATACACTTAGAGGAGTCTCAGAAGAGATTTCCTATGAGAACTATAGGGATTCTAGGTTGTGAGGGGAGTTCACAATTCAGTTTAGTGAAAGAAGTTGAATTAGGTAGGAAATTGGTCGAGTGACGGGAGTCTTCATGTAATAGCCTTTGTAACCATTCAACAGAGTAGTAAACTATTTCTCACGGACTTGTGAAGTCCCCCTGACGTAGATCAGTTGATCAAACAGGGTTACCAACCTCGTGTTCTTTACTTGCTTTTAATTTCTATATTCTGACCTTGCATTTTCACAACAATGTACACGTACATGATAATGAACATGATCGCACAGTTTATGTAACTTCAGATTCAATAGAGAAAAGTGTCGATTCCCAACTGCAACATCGATACCACAATTTCAGCCTTTAGGAAGGGTCTTAAAAGAGATTCAAACCTCTACAAGGAATTGACCAAATATCCGTGTAAGACGATGGAAGACGTGCTTGCCAAAGCTTGGGCCAAAATTAAATGGGAGAAAGATAAAGCAAATTCGTCCAGACCTCATACCAGGAACGAACATCCAAGGAAAAAACAGAGGAGCAACATGACAGAAAGATACAGAATGGACCCCTATCCACGGAACCCCCGATTCGACTCGCGAAATAGACGAGCTTAAGAACCCTAGGTTGACAGAAGACTTCCCGAATACAGCCTCTGCATATCACCATCAGAGGTGGTTCTAGCCCTTAAAGGACTTAGACAGAATGTGAAATGGCTTGCAAAAATGAAAGCATCGGACAACGAGCGTGACATGAGCAAATTCTGTGAATTCCACAATGACCATGGCCACAAAACCGACAAATGCATCGCCCTCAGACTCAAAGTTGCAGAGCTCTTAAAGCGAGGATATCTTACTGAACCCCCAAGAAAATCATAAAGAAACACAGTCGCCTGAACCCCCAAGAATCAATCGTACTCTAAACTGTATAACTGGAGGTTCGGAAGTGAGTAGAATCTCACAATCTTCGGCAAAAAGACACTGTCGTTCGATCAAATACAGTGGAAACATCCCCAAAAAAGCAAAACAAGATGATCTCATTGCCCTTAACTTCACCAACAGAGAATCATCCGAACTCTCACATCCACTCCACGACGCACTAGTCACTTCTATATTGATTTCCAATTGTTTGATCAAGCCCATTCTCATTAATAATGGAAGCTCTTCTAATGTGATCTTCTTGAATACTTTGAAGGGAATACAGGTAAAAGCAATCGAAATCATCAAAATGTAAACTACCTTGATCGGTTTCAGCGGAGAACACAAAGTCATGATGGGAGAAATCACACTTCCCACCTACATCGAGGGGATGAATATCTTTACCAAATTCCAAGTAATTGAGGCCCCATCGCTTATAATGTCATAATGGAAAGATCTTGGATACATGAACTCCAAGCAGTACCGTCAATCTATCATCAACTCCTGAAGTTCCCTACCCCTTGGGGAGTTCGTGAAGTTCAAGGTGAACAAATCACAGTGCGAGAATGCTACATCTCCATCTTCAAACACAAAGGAGCTATGGAAATCAATCAAATCGAAACTGGGTCATCCTCAATCAGTGTTGAAAATCACAGCTATGAAGAACCCGAGGTAGAAGACCTCGACGAAGTACAAATACATCCCGACTTTCCCGACCATAAGGTGCCGATCGGGTCAAGATTAACTGCAGAAATACGATAACAACTGATAAGATTCCTCATCGAGCACCACCATTGCTTCGTATGGTCATTCGAAGATATGCCAGGTATTGATCCTTCAATTATAACACATAAATTGCAAGTCAACCCGGACACCCTAGTGAAGCAAAAAAGATGAAAATTTACCTCTAAACGAAACAAGATCGTGGATGAAGAGGTCAATAAGTTGCTCAAGAATGGAGACATAAGAAGTGAAGTAAAGAAAAAGAACGGCAAAAATAGGCTCTGCATAGACTTCACTGACCTCAACCAAGTCTGCCCAAAAGATTCGTTCCCCCTACCTCATATAGATGCGTTAGTCGACACAACGGCTGGGTACGAATTGATGAGTTTCATGAATGCCTTTTTCGGATGCAAACCGATCCTTATGCATCCAGAAGACCAAGAAAAGACCGCATTCACCACTCACCGAGGTATGTTTTGTTATAAAGTAATGCCCTTCGGACTAAAAAATGCAGGTACAACGTACCAAAGGCTGGTAAACCAAATGTTTGAAGAGCTCATAGGAGGCACTATGGAAGTATATATCGACGACATGCTGGTAAAGTCTCCTAGAGCCCGAGATCATGTCGACCACCTCTGCTGAACCTTCGAAGTCCTTCGCCGCTACAACATGAAGCTAAACCCCACAAAATGCGCATTCAGAGTGACTTCAGGAAAATTCCTAGGTTACCTCGTTACAAAGAGAGGAATAGAAGCCAATCCTAGTCAGATCAAAGCTGTCATAAACATACAACAACCTCGGGATATCAAGGAAGTTAAAAATCTTACTGGACAACTTGCAGCCCTCAGCCGCTTCATCTTAAAATACTCAGAAAAAAACCACGTCTTTTTCAAGACACTACGTAAGAACAAAAGCTTCGAATGGACTACCGAATGCTCGAAGGCCTTAGAGGACTTGAAAGAATACTTGGCGAGCCCCCTCTTACTATCAAAGCCCCGCGAGGTACTTTTAATATATTTATCTGTTTCCACTAACTCTGTTAGCGCAATTTTAGTCAGAGAGGACGAAGGGAGACAACACCCGGTCTACTACGCCAACCGATCACTAATGGATGCCGAGACCAGATACCCACAATTGGAGAAACTAGCATTAGCTCTCATCATGACATCAAGAAAAATGAAGCCCTATTTCCAAAGTCATTCGATCAAAGTGGTCACGGAATTCCCGCTCAGAATAGTATTGAGAAAACCAGACCTCACAGGAAGGCTCTCCAAGTGGGACATCGAGCTCGGGGAGTACGACATTCACTACGTATCCCGAACCTCGGTAAAGTCACAAGTACTCTCAGACTTCATCACTGATTTCTCCTATGAAGTCCGAACCAGAACAGAAGACGAGTCAATGAACATCGAAGAAAAAGAAAATTCGAAGTTCTGGAACCCTTCAAGTCGATGGCTTCAGCACTTCGAAGGGGAGTGGTCTAGGCATGGTTCTAATAAGCCCAACAGGTGAAACCACCAAGCGTTCAGTTTGGTACGGATTCAAAGCAACCAACAAGGAAGCTGAATACGAAGCCTTCATCGCAGGATTGAACTTAGCCAGCGACCTCGGAGCCAAAATGATTCGAATCCAAAGCGATTCCCAGCTAATAATAAACCAATTTGAAGGAGAATTCCAGGCAAAAGACTTAAGAATGATCGTCTACATCGCCGTAGCAAAAGAAACAACTTCAAAATTTGAAAAGATTAAAGCCCAACACATCACAAGAGAGGACAACAAGCATGCCGACGCCCTGGCCAATTTGGGGTCAGCTATCGAAACAACCAAAGCTAAAAATATCCTAATTTTATACGCAAAATAGCCCGCTGTATGGAGAGAAGACAGTCCTGAAATCATACTATTGCTTAACATATTAACGAAAATATTTTCATCCAACTCTTATAGATCTACGTCTTTCAATATATCAAATAAGTTAAATGATTCAGTCAAGTCAAATGAATGCTCATTCATAGACTAATCAAAACTTAAGTAGAATCCAATGATTAATAAATAGGAATCTCACTCCTTAAATAAACATGACCTCTTCATATGTCACAACATGATCTAGGTATCACTATAAGGAGTCAATGCTAGGTAACTCCTGATGTCCTCAGGGTCAATGCTAGGTAACCCATGATATACTCTTCCTGGATTAGCGAGGTAACCCCTCCATTAGTGATTAGTAGTAGGGCGATGCATGAATTGAGATAATGGTTCACAGAAAAATCAATATCAGGCCGAGTGAGAGCCAAGTACTGGAGGCTACCGATCGTGGAACAATACTCAGAGATTTATACATAAGTTTCCTAACTTAGCGAACAAGAAAACTCTAAACTTGGTAACAAAATATTGAGATGATATTACAGAAGTAAAGAATGAGAAATATGTAATAGGAAAGATATTGTACATAAATAGATACAAGCAAATATTTAATGCTTATCACGCCCCCGCAAGACGGGTGTCGAGTAAATACAGATCTTGGAATGAAGAAGAAGCAGATGAGAGGCCAACATAGGTTTTGTAAGCACATCTACCAGCTAATCTGTGGAAGATACATGAGAAACGCGAAGCGCACCATCCTGGACTAAGTGACGAAAAAATGAAAATCAAGAGCAATGTGCTTCATATGAGAATGGAACACATGGTTAGCACATAAGTAACTGGCCCCAACATTGTCACAATAAATTAGTGGGGCTATATGAATGACAAAACCAAGCTCAGAGAGCAACGATCGTACCCATTGAAACTTGGCAGCGGTAGATGCAACAACACGATATTCCGCCTCAGTGGAAGAACGAACAATTGCCTTCTGCTTTTTTGGAGGACCAAGAGATAGGATTATGGCTAAGAAACACAACATGAGCACTAGTAGATGAGCGATCATCTGAGCATATGGTCCACGCTAATTGCGAAGTTTCAACAACAACAATGAAATGAACTAGCTCTAAAGAGAAAGAGCCAATGATGGCATTGAGTAACAATTGATCTTGGTGAAACCAATGATTGAACGCAGAGATCTCGGTGGCGAAGAAAGCAGAGATGAGTTTCGGGGGTTGAGGAGTGGAGCCATCAACGAAACTGAACAAAATCATAGCCGTATAGGGTACGAAATTGGAGACACCATGAACAATAGTTGGTAGGTATAAGCTTAATAGGGGTTTGGGTGGTGACACTGATCGCGATAAGGAAGAATGGGCATCGGAGGTCATGATCGAGGAGTCGGTAGATGACAGAATGGCTGATACCATAAAAGTTGGATGGAAGTATTTTCATTAATATGTTAAGCAATAACAGCAAATAGATTTATACATAAGTTCCCTAACTTAGCGAACAAGAAAACTCTAAACTAGGTAACAAAATATTGAGAAGATATTACAGAAGTAAAGAAGGAGAAATATGCAACAGGAAAGATATTGTACATAAATAGGTACAAGCAAATATTTAATGCTTATAATATTTCTTCTAGTTGTAGAAGTTATGTTGCCTAATTTTTTGAGGAGCTAACTTAGTTCCGTTCATGAAAGACCTCCTGGATTTCTAATTAAATTACTTTTTTCCTTCCATTTTTTCTCGTAATGTCCCCGTCCTAATTCTCGGGATCGTGGCATTAGACAAAAGTTATACATACATACATACATACATACATACATGTGATGAACATGTTTTCAACAAAAAACGAAGAAGAAACAACACACCAATTTTAGATGAGTAAAGCGACTAAAGAATTCAGATTTGTGGCTTCGATGTCGGATTCACATAAATGACTCAAGCACAATGGCTAGCTTTAAGTAGTGGAGGTGAAAATATGAATCACCAACGACAGATCGGAGCAAACATAAGAGAGAGAGAGAGAGAGAGAGAGAGAGAGAGAGAGAGAGAGAGAGAGAGAGAGAGTGACTAGGTTTCGAGTAATCGAGCACAACGATGAGCTTCAAGCAGCAGAAGTGAAGAGATAAATCACAGATGATACAGCGGAGGATACTGAAATAGAGAGATCAAGAGACGGACAAAAGAGAGGGAGAGTGGCTAGGGTTTTGAGAGAGGCTAGGATCAGAATAAATGAAAAAAGAGGCAAAAATATTGATGATTTTATTTTTATATCTAGGTCATGAACGTGGATTAAGTCGGGCGTTTGATGGGTTATGATCCATACACCTAGTGTATGAGAGAATTTGCGAATATTAATTTATTGTATCTAGATATGATTTTATAATTAAATGAAAATTTTACAAAAATGCATTTTTATCTGAAGAAAGTGGAAATACTTTAATTATATATATATATATATGTTTGTAAGGATCACAAAAATTTTAGGGATAATAAAATTAGAAATATAAGTATTCTTTTCACAAAAATAAAGACTATTTTTTGAGAAGGGAGTGGGAGATTTATACCCTTTTCATTTCTTAAATAGGTGATATTTGCTAAAAAAAAGAAAAGAAAATTAGAGGATATGCCTGGACTTGTACCTAATTCCACTATACAGGCTTTGCACTAAAATAATATATTATTATTAGAAAAATTCTAAATGCAGTACTGTTTTATTTTTTTCATAGCCCTTGCTAATTTATAAAATATAAAAATAAATATTATAGAAGTAAAAAAATCTCTACAATTAATCGTTCGTCGAGTTCGGGCTCCGGCGATCGAACGGACTCCGACGCTCAAGTCAAAATCGAATTAATTAAAGATAAAATGAATAAATAATGAAATTAAAAGAGCTATTTAGTAAAAAGGGGGGGGGGAGGTCAAGCTTCGCTGCTATGGAGCCTTGTATAAATGTTACTTGCAGAGCTTCACGATGAGAGTTTTATAATTTGACTGTAGTTGCGAGTGTTGCCTATCTAGTGTGCATCCTTCCCTTCCGTTTATGAAGAACATATATATATATATATATATATATATATATATACTGATTAGATACCTAACTGAATCCCGATAACTTAGGGATCATCTCTTACCCCTTTTAGGGTTTTTGACGGGGTCAAGGCTTATCTTCAACGGATATTTTGACCCAGTCTTCGCCTTGAGTCTGCTCGATCATGGACTCTTACTTTTAGGCCTCTGGTCTTAGAGGCTTAATGCTCCGACCTTGAGGCTTGGACCTCGAGGGGTGGACTTCGAGGTATGGGCCTCGAGGGGTTCGATCGTGAGACGTCGATCTTATTCTGTTCTTTAGACCTTCAAATAGGCGTGGGCCTAGTTTCTGGGCCTATGCAGAAATATGGCCTCTACAGTTAGCTCCTCATTACTTGATTCTTGTATTTCAAGGATCGGGTAATGAGTTTCGACGTTACTTCAATTTATCTCGACGTTTCAGATTCTAAATTCTCGTTTAGTTTCAAGCCGATATCTGTAGACGAGTCCTTAGGGGAATCCTAGGTTTTGAAGGATCCCATTTCGTGAGCTCTGGTCCTTAAGGTAAGTTCGAAGAAGCTCATGAAATTATTAAAGTAGACCTTACAGAGCTCTAGACCTGAAGGTAGGTCCTGGGGAAGCTTAAGAGGTCGTGAGAGAGGACCTTGTAGAGCTCCGGACCTGAAGACAGGTCCTGAGGGAGCTTAAGAGGTCGTGAGAGCAAACCTCGTAGAGCTCCAGACCTGAAGGCAGGTCCTGGGGGAGCTTAAGAGGTCGTGAGATCGGACCTCGTGGAGCTCCGGACCTGAAGACAGGTCCTGAGGGAGCTTAAGAGGTCGTGTGAGCAGACCTCGTGGAGCACCAGACCTGAAGGCAGGTCTTGGGGGAGCTTAAGAGGTCGTGAGAGCAGACCTTGTGAAGCCCCAGACTTTGGGTACGGACTTTACTTTTCCCGTTCCCTAGGCCAATGCTCACCGTTAGATCAAGACACGTGTACCCAGATCGCATCATCTTTACTCTGTAATTCAAATATCGAGGAAAAAACTTTTCCCTCTCTAATCATTTTTCAGAATTCCAACAGTCCCCTTCCCCAATCAAATCTCCTCGCGAGAAAAATCCTTATCGGCGTAAAAATCTCCTGAAAGATTTTTGCCCCATTTTTTTCGCCATCATCTCCGCACTTTTCACGCTGCTTGAGGGTTCTTGCTCTGGTTGTTTTCAGAATCCAATTACCGCATGGTTTAGATGTTATTTTCTCGTTCTTTTTTCCCTTTATCGTTTCGTGCAGTGGATATATAGTTTTAGTATTTCTCGTAGGCTTTTGAAAAAATTTTGAGGACATTAGTAGTATCTCTTAGTATTTCCTGGTATTTCTTGGTGATTTTTGAGATATCTAGGGAATTTGTGGCTATTTTTAGGTTTTTCTAGGGTTTTTCGGTTTCTGGGTACTGTTGGGCGATTTTGTTGGATTCTAGGAAATTTTATTGACTTTTTGGGCTTTGTGGTTTTCTCGGTGGGTAACAACTTTTCCTGGGATTCAAAACTTTTAGGAGGGTGTAGATTTTTTCGATTGCTGGTTCAGTTCTTAGGTTTATTTGTGGATATTCTTGGGTCAAAAATGAGTGCGAGTGATGGCTCGAACGCTGAAGAGGCAAGGAGTTATGGTGGAGATGAGGAAGAGACTTCTTCGAGGTCGGGACACTCTAGTAGTTCTGATTCTCCCATGATCACTTGGGTCACTAAGAAAGCTAAGGGCAAGAGGCCGTCGGTGGTCATCCCCCGCTCAATTGATCGAACGGTGATAAGTAAAAGACGAGCCCCGGTGGAAACGGGTAGTTTGTCGAAGATTCAGGGAGTCCAAATTCACGAAGTCCAACCTGTAGGGGAAGGGTTTCGGGCAGCGGATATCGCTCTGAAAATGACTAATGAGATGTTGAAGAAGTTGACCTCTCCGCCGGTCTCGGGAGCCGGGGTTGAAGTATATTCTCCCGGGCCTCTCGATAGGGTCCATCGACCACCAAATAGGCTCACCACTTTTTATACCTTGGTTGCCGAGAAGGGAGTCGAGCTGGCTCTTCATCCTTTCTTTGCTAAGATTACGGGCTTCTACGGTATTGCCCCTGCTCAGATTATGCCAGTAGGTTGGTTCCATATGCTCACGATATATTATCTATGGTAGGAGCTCAGCTTCCTAGAGCCTACCATTGGCGAGTGGCACGAGGCGTATAGGCTTATAGCCAATGCTGGACAACTGAGTTTTTATTATTTCACCAAGTGGGTTGGGGATCGACCCCCACTGATATCGACTTTGCCATCCTCTTCGGGTGAATGGAAGCCCAAATTCATCTTCATCCCGATGCAGACTTCAGAAGACGCAATCTTTTCTATTGAATTTCATGAGCCCGTGGGTCTTTGAGCCGAGTTCTTTATTTATTTCTTCAATTGTGAACTTTATAATCTTATTTGTTCTGTGCAGGTCTTCCCCCACGAGGTGAGCTTACTGAAGACGAGGCCGCCCATGTCGCAGAGGCATTCCTTGTGTCTTTCGAGCTGTGTGAATTCGAGACAGTTCGAGTAGGCCGAACCCTCTACGACATGGGGAAGTTGAAAATTAAGCTATCGGATGCTAAGGCCAAGGCTCTGGCTGTCGCCAAGATCGGGACATCTTCTTTCTCGGGGTCGAAGATGTCTAGAGATGTAAGTCCTCTTCCTACACCTCCGCCGAAGAAGTTGAAGGATAACGCTCCAGTTCTTGCTCTTACTGTAATGCCTCCTCCTTCGGCGGTGGTTGACTTGGAAGCTTCTCGATCGTCTAAGAAGGCTCTCACCTCCTCGAGCTCCCGGTTGATCTTCTTGAAGCCTTTTATTGCTGACATATAGAAGTCTGTTGCTGGCCTCGGCGCCCTCGAGGTGTACGAGAAAGATAGCCTCGAATAGCAAGCCTTCCTCTTTTTTGATCAAATGGCCAAGGTAACATTCATTTCTTAATACTTCCTTTACATGCTCATGATTCCGAACTTAAGGTTCTGATTCTTTCCTGTTTATTCAATGTAGGTGCTATTTAGCCAGTTCTGGCTTCGTCAGCGCCTCGCAAGCTGTTTAGTGTCTACTTATACCATTTTAGTACAATAATTTTGTTATGTTCAAAAACTTGTTGCGTTGATTTTTATATTGTTATTGTTGATTTTTATACATTTATTTGTGTTTATTGCTCTAATGATGGGTTATGCCAAGTATTGCAAATCTTGAGCTTTTTATCACAAAAGTAGGAATTTTAAGGCATTTTGGTGGGAAGCAGGACAGTCAGAAATTAAGATTGGATTCGTGGAAGAAAGAATCAAAAGATCAAGGAAGAACAAAATAGGAGTTGAAGTGCATTGATCGTACTTGAAGAAATCGTGGAAAAAGGCCTCAAACCCTGCGGCCGCGCCAACCCCCGCCGCCGCACGCATGCCTCTCAGCCCAGCAGCCCCCGCGGCCGCGCCAAGCCCGCCGCCGCGCGCTGCAGCCCTCGGCGAGGATGCCCCCGTGCCCGTAGGGGTGTGCACCGGCGCGCGCAGTATGATCCCCGACCCCGCGGGTGCCCCGCCTTCCGATCAGTTTTCTCTCCTTCACACTGTGATTTCCTCCTCCGCTCTGGACAATTCCACTCCAGTTCCTTCCCTATCTTAAATTGGATGTTCTAATTTGTGAAAACTTTTTGGTAGCTATATTAAGCAATAGAGAACTAGGTATTAATTTCCCTAAGTTTGCTTTTGGACTTTTGTCCCCCAAAATCCCCCCAAATATCTCCTCCAAATCCTTGCATTTAACTCTCTCTCTCTCTCTCTCTCTCTCTTACGGATCTCTCCCCCTCTCATATTTAATATTAGATTTTGGGGGATTAAAGGAGATCATCATCATTCATCATAATTCATTCACTTCACCCTCACCACTCCACTCTCTCTCTCTCAACCCATACCATTCTCTCCATTCTCTCTCCTTCTACACACACTAATTCTCTACACACTTTTCTCACCATTTCCCACCATCATCACCTTCACAAGAGAGAAGAGGAGGAAAGGAAGAAGAAGGGATCCAAGCCAAGGAAGACGGAGAAGACACAAGACGGACGACGATGAGCCATCCGCGGAAGCTAAGCTCGGAGGAGGTTACCTTGTGTTTTTCTTTTCATTTCTTAGATGTTTGTGGGGATTTGTCCCAAACTCTTGAAGGATATACAATATTGTAGAAGTTATCTTCATTTTTATTTGGTTTATGAGATGATGTTCTTCTATGGTGTTTGCATATTTTTGAGCATGTTTAGTGGCTAATCTCTCTATTAGGGGGTAGAGGATTGATGTGGTTTTGATCTATGCTTGTTCTCGTTGATTGTTGTTGTTGGAATCGTGCCTTTTCATGTTTAGGTATTTGATCACTACTTGAACATTGATAGGATTTAGAGGAGTCTTGATTGTGAATCTAAATCCGAAAATTGGTTCCTTCGACGTTAGGTGCATGGGGTTCCTAAGCCTAATGTGTCAATCTTGCATGTATGATATAGCTAAGAGAGGTTTAACGGATAGACGGTGACAGTAATTGATGTTAAACTAATCGGAAGGGTCTATCATATTTTGAGAATGACATTATCAATTTGACTTAAGCATAGTGATAAAACCATTGAGAGAATCTACACCCTAATACCTTAATCAAACCTATTTTCTCTAATCTCAATTTAATTTGTGTCATCGTATTTAATCATCTTGCTTTATTGTCCATTTCAAATTCCTAGTATAACCATCATCAAACTCCCGTGTTAGAACGTTTAGATTTTATTCTAGTAGTTTTGTCAAAATCATGTGTAGTCTATAGATAATTTTTTTACATAAAGTCTTCCTTATCCAAGAATGTAATTGACAATTTGTATGGTCCCCTCAAAAGCATTCATTATCCAAGAATGTGAACACAATATCCGATCAAGTGAATTGCTTATCCCTTCATGTCTAGGAAGAACACGTTAGCCCATATTCAAATAAATTACATCCCCACAATCTAGTGTTGAAAAGGAGAACCTTCATACCCGGCGTGAGCTCTTTCTTGATAATCCGCCTATCGTGTAGCCTCTTCACTTTGTCTTTGTAGATCCTGGCATTGTCATAGGCTTCGTTTCTTAATTCGTCGAGCTCGGACAATTGCAAGGCTCGCTCCTTTCCCGCACTTTCAAGATCACAATTCACCGCCTTTATAGCCCAATAGGCTCGGTGCTCGATCTCAACGGGGAGATGACATGCTTTTCCATAAACGAGGCGGTATGGACTCATCCCTAGGATGGTTTTGTAGGCCGTCCGGTACGCCCAAAGAGCATCCGGTAGCCTTTGTGACCAATCCTTCCTTGTCACATTCACGGTCTTCTTCAAAATATTTTGAATTTGTTTATTGCTCGTCTCAACTTGACCGGAAGTTTGAGGATGATACGGTGTCACCACCTTGTGAGTCACTCTATTTTTCTTCATCAATCTTGCAAAAAGCTTGTTGGTGAAATGAGTTCCACCGTCACTTATGATCGCTCTTGGGTATCCAAACCTACTCAATATATGTTCTTGCACAAACTTGATAACCACATTAGCGTCACAAGACCTAGTGGGAATTGCTTCAACCCACTTTGAGACATAATCGACCGCTAAGAGGATATACTCGAAGCCAAATGAGTTAGGGAATGGTCCCATAAAATCAATACCCCAAACATCAAAAATTTCAACAACAAGATTGATATTTAAAGGCATTTCATTTCTCCTCCCAATATTACCAAGTCTTTGACATTTATCACATGAAATGGAGTAAGCATGAGCATCTTTAAAAATTGAAGGCCAATACAAACCGGATTGTAGAATCTTTCTAGCCGTCTTTTGCCCTCCAAAATGACCACCACAATGAGATGAGTGGCAAAAGGCTAGAACATCGGTTTGCTCCTCTTCCGGGACACATCTTCGAATTATCTCGTCTTTTCCCAAATGGAAAAGGTATGGATCGTCCCAAAAGTAATACTACATATTGCAAAAAATCTTTTCTTTTCTTGAAAAGAAAAGTTAGGTCTCAATTTATCACAAGCAAGATAATTGACAATATCGGCATACCAAGGAGAGGAATTAAGCTCAAGAGCATGCTCATATGGAAATGTATCACAATCGACTCCTTTTTCATGCAACAAATTAAAATTTTCATCAACGGGGAGGCGAGATAAATGATCCGCTACCACGTTTTCACACCCTTTTCTATCCTTAATCTCAACATCAAATTCTTGCACAAGCAAAATCCACCTAATGAGTCTAGGTTTGGCTTGTGGTTTGGTCAACAAATGCCTTAAATCCGCATGATCACTATGCATGATTACTTTAGAACCTAATATGTAGGATCTAAATTTATCCAAAGAAAACACAACGGCAAGCAATTCTTTTTCGGTTGTGGTGTAATTTACTTGAGCATTATTCAAGGTAAGGCTAGCATAGTAAATTACACGAAGAATTTTATCAATACGTTGACCCAAAATGGCGCCAACGACGGAATTTGATGCATCACACATTATCTCAAATGGTAAAGACCAATCAGGGGGAACAACAACGGGTGCGGTGATCAATTTCTCCTTAAGAGTATAAAAAGCATGCAAGCATTTTTCATCAAACTCAAAAGGAACATCTTGAGCAAGTAAATGGCATAGAGGTTGGCTAATCTTTGAGAAGTCTTTAATAAACCTACGGTAAAAACCGGCATGGCCTAAAAAGCTTCTAACACCTTTCACATTAATGGGCGGAGGTAATTTTTCAATCACATCTACCTTAGCCTTGTCTACACTCATTCCTTCTTTAGACACAACATGACCAAGCACTATGCCACTAGTAACCATGAAATGACTCTTTTCCCAACTAAGAGTAAGGCTACTTTCTATGCATCTTTTCAAGACAAGTTCTAACTTCTCTAAACAATCGGAAAATGAGGATCCAAAGACCGAAAAGTCATCCATGAATACCTCAATGAAGTCTCCAATAATCTCAGAGAAGATTGAGAACACACACCTTTGAAAAGTGCCCGGCGCATTGCATAGTCCAAATGGCATCCTTCGACACGCAAACGTACCAAACAGGCACGTGAATGCGGTCTTGGCTTGGTCCTCCGGCGCAATGGCCACCTGAAAATAACCCGATAAACCGTCAAGAAAGCAATAAAAACTATGACTGGCTAGTTTATCAAGTATTTGATCAAAGAAAGGAAGGGGAAAATGGTCTTTTCTTGTGGCGGCATTGAGCTTTCGGTAGTCAATACACATTCTCCACCCGATGGTGGTTCGAGTAGCCACATGTTCTCCCTTGTCGTTCTTAACGACCGTTATCCCTCATTTCTTTGGCACCACATGGACCGGGCTCACCCATTCACTATCGGCTATGAGATAAATGATCCCTTTCGCTAGGAGCTTAAGAATCTCCTTCTTTACGACTTCCATTAGCACGGGGTTGAGCCTCTTTTGCCCTTCACGAACCGGCTTAGCACCTTCCTCAAGAATAATGCGATGCATACACGTAGAGGGGCTAATGCCTTTAATGTCGGAAAGACTCCATCCAATGGCTTGCTTGTTCCTCTTTAATACGGCTACTAAGAGGTCCTCTTCATCCTTTTCTAGCCCGGAAAAGATGATCACGGGCTTCTATTCTTCATCGTCGAGGTAGACGTATTTGAGATGAGATGGGAGCTCCTTGAGCTCAAGTTCAGGAATAGGCTTCACTTCCTCTTCGGTTGAGGCCATGACTTGCATTAGACTCATGCCTTCTCCGAGCAAGATCTCCATCTCTTCGGCATTCAACTCTTCTCCCCTACACTTGAGGTAGGCTTCATCCATAGCAAGCTCCTCGGATGAGGCTTCACTTCTCCACGGAGCACCTATTTCCTGCAAGAAAAGCTCCTCGGCCAAGACATCAATAACATCTATGTAAGAACAATTTTCCTCAAATGAGGAGACGGGAATAGCCTTATTTTCATGAACGGAAAAAGACACCGTTTCTCCTAACACCGACATTTTTAATGTTCCATTTTTAACATCAATCAAAGTGTTAGTTGTAGCCATGAAAGGTCTACCTAGGAGAAGTGTATGTTCTTTACCCGTTTCTTTCACATCACCCACATCCAAAACAACAAAATCAACCGGTATTATCAATCCACCAACCTTAACTAGAATGTCTTCTATTATTCCTCTAGGATATCTCACGGATCTATCCACTAATTGTAGACACATTCTAGTTGGCTTTAATTCACCTAGCTCTAATTGCTTATAAATAGAGTAAGGTATCAAATTAATTCCGGCTCCTAGATCTAGCATACCACATGCTTCTTTGCCATTTCCTAAAGCAATTTTAAGAGTAAACTACCTGAATCACAGAGCTTTGGTGGCAATTGATGTTGTAGGATTGCACTCGCCACTTCGGATACCTCTATCTTCTCGTCCTCTCCAAACTTCCTTTTCTTTGAAGCAAGTTCCTTGAAGAACTTGACATAGGCCGGCACCTTTCTGATGACATCAAGGAGTGGAAGATTGACATTCACCTTGAATAGGAGTTTGTAGAACTCTTGGAATTGGGTGTCTTCCTTCTCATTCCTTAACCGGCTTGGAAATGAAATTGGAGGATTGTAAGGATTGGTAACCTTGTGGAGTGTGGGCTTCTTCGCTTCTTCATTTTCTTTCTTGGATTCCTTTTATTGTTGTGAAGGAGTCTCATCTTCTTTTTCAACCTCCTTGGTTGGGCTTGACTCGCCAACCTTGTTATCGATCACCTTTCCTCCTCTAAGCACGGTGATTGCTTGAGCTTGCTCCGGTTGGCTTGGCAACTTGCCCGGCTTTGCTTGCTTGGCCAACTCTCCAACGGTACCGGCTATTTGACCCACTTGAGTCTCAATTCTCTTCACGGAAGCCTCAACGGATTCAAATCTTTGTTGAGTGGCTTGGATGAAGGATTGCAATGTGTCTTGCAATGTTGGCCTTGGCGGTTGGTTCGGTTGGGCCGGGTATTATTGCGGCCTAGGATAAGGTGGAGCTTGTCCACCTCCGGCTTGTTGAGGTGGAGGCGGTTGTTGTGGTGGTTGAGGTGGTTGTTGAGGTTGCTTCCAAGAGAAATTTGGATGATTTCTCCATCCCGGATTGTATGTTTGAGAGTAGGGGTTGTATTGTTGGCGCGGTTGGAAGCCTTGGAGAGCATTCACTTGCTCTTGAAGAGCATGAAAATGAGCCTCTTCACTTGACTCCGGCTCGATCGATCTTTGGCACAAGTTGGCTCCATGGCCATACTCTCCACAAATCCCACAAGTCTCAACGGTCATTACTTGTTGGGGTGGTCTCTCGGAAGTTCGAAGCATCTCTACTTGCCTTGTCAACTCGGCAAGTTGCTTCGTCACATCATAACTAGGGTTGGCTTCATTGACGAAAGCTCTCTTCCCCATAGCACTCTTTTGTTGAGAAGTTGTGGCCATGGTCTCATAGATGTTTGAGACCTCTTTGGCCGTGCGTCCTTCAATGTCTCCTCCCGATGCATTGTCCACCATATATTGGAAATTTTGAGATAGCCCGTCGTAGAAGAATTGGTTGAGCAATTCGGGTACGAAATGGTGGTGAGGGCATTGTTGTTGGAGATCACGAAATCAATCCCAAGCTTCATGAAACGATTCACCCGGAGATTGGGTGAAAGTAACAATTTGAGCTCTCAAGTCTTGGGTCTTTTGATTGGAGTAGTATTTGGCCATGAACTTCTCATAGACGGCATTCCAATTGGCCAATGAATTGGCCGGAAGAGACATGAACCACGTCTTGGCTCGATCCTTCAAGGTGTAAGGAAAACACCTCATCTTCAATTGATCTTTGTTCAAACCTTGTAGAGGAAAGGTTTGAACGACAGAATAGAACTCACGGATGAAGTTCAAAGCATCTTCAGCCGGCATCCTGTAGAATGAGGGAAGTTGGCTAAAGTGGATGTTCTTCAATTCGTAGTTTCTTGCGGCTTCACCAAGAACTATGCAAGAAGTCGACGCCCCGATCACGGGACGAGCAAAGTCTCTCATATTCCTAGCCGCATTGGCATTGGCATTGGCATTGTCGGGGTTGTTGAAAGGATTAGCTTCCATATCTCTTTCCCACACGAACACGTCAAATCTCCTTGGTCGATGGATGTCGTCAAACACGGGAGCTAGTATCCGATTGAGGCTTCACCTCCCTAGCATACACAAACACAAACAAAACGGAGATCAAACGTACCTTGCGGGAAGAGATATCAAAGCCAAACAAAAGGACATAAACACAAAAAAAAATTTGTACAAATGACGCGCGGTCATTTCGTGCTCAAAATGAATTTGTATGCTCCTGTGCCCACAGCGAGCGTAGCTAGCTATGAGTAAGGGTCGATCCCACAGAGAGCTGATGCGATCTTACTTTCGAGTCACCAATCACGAAAGAGGGTCTGGTACCGTGGTCACAACAATGGAAATTAAATCTGCAAAAATAAACTAAAGAGATATCAAATAATATAAGGTTCTGGAACTTGAACTAGAATCCAGTTTAACTTATACTCACTCGATCATGGGCACAGTGATTTTCCTACACGATTAAATCACCTAGTTATGGAGACCGGATTCCTCACTGCGTCTCCTTATTCATCCGTTCAGATTAGGTTTCAAGGTGATTCCTCGTCCATTAAACCCCTAACCTATCACCCATCCCCCGGTTCCCCAAAGAGATGTAAATGAATAGGAAGCAGTGTGCCCTAGACGAACCCAAGTTTACTGTGTTTACTGATTCCTCGTGTGCCCACAGCAACCCACCGATTTCCCAGTTACCGTTTGAATTAACACACAATCACGATTCGCTAATCCAATTAACCCTGGTGTGCCCTCTACAACTAAAGAGTGATTAGCCACATTGGTTATATTAAACTCACGCTCACTAAGAATAAGAACAAAAATCGGCAGAAACCTAATCGTGCAGTAATGTGCCCACACAGCCTCACGAGTATTTAAGTGTTTTGTTAAACCTTCATCTTTAGTTCAAATTCCGGAATATAGATCTAGCTACTCATACTATAAAGAACTGTAAATACATAAATTAAAGACATGATAAATAGGAAAAACTTACTGGAATTGAATAAAAACTCGTCCAACACCAACGATGAACAACAACAACATTAAATATAAATCCTAACCTCTGTAGGCATAAGGCCCCAGATTGTCTTGCTGCCGGAGCAGCGTTAAAACTAAACTAATGGCGAAAGTAAAAGTGTAGAAAATTGATATGGTACGAAGTGTTGTCCTTCTAACAATCAAAACTAGTATTTAAAAGAGTACAAAGATCGAATCCAAATCCCCAAAAATGAGGAGTCTTCAATATCTGGATCTCTGTGCCAATTGGAATCTGCCTGGATAAGGAAATTTCCTTAGGTGGTGGAATGAATCCCGATATTTTAGGGATGTCATCCTTATCTTCCAAATTTGCTTCCCAAGAGTCCACCTATGAACAATCTTTCCTTCTTCTATTCAGATTTCGAAATCAATCAAGTTCCAACGCCAGCTTTGTCTTCTTTCAACAGAATCCCGCTTTTTCCGGAAATGCCCTCTTCACTGCCTCTTCTGAATCTGTGCGAGTATGTGGGCACGACATCTTCTGCTCAGGTCTAATATGCCCATTTCATCGATTTCAGTCAATTTGAGGCCAAAATGCCTCTTTCACCAGATTTCACTACTGTAATGCCCAAACCACTTTCCTGGTTCTTTTCCGACACAAAAGACACTAAAAAGGACATTTAGAGCGACTAAAATGCCCAGAAAAATACAAAATAAATGGACTTATCACACCCACACACTTTAGTCATGATTGTCCTCTAGTATGGGGTACGAAGAACCCAAAAAAAGAAAAACAAAAGGGAAAGGAAAAGAAACAGACACGAAAACAAAACAAAACATGCAACCCGCTAATCCGTGTGGGCACAGCGTTTCAAGTTCCAATTTTTCCAATTAATTGCGTAATCAGCATGCCCTAGCAAGTCAAAATTGAATTGGGCGTATAGGTCCTCCCACACTCTCTTCACACAGTGTTTAGGCTTAGTGTTTACACTCAAATTCATTCATTCTATACTTATTCATTCCATAAGCTTGCTAGTGCTCTTTCTTCAATTCCATTAAGTGGAAAAATGCATGAGTATCAAAAGGACTTTTATGGGCTGTAATGGGGCTCTTTAGGCACGGTGGAGTTCTTTTAGTACTGGGCTAAAACTCTCAGGAGTGTTCACTGGACATACCACCATTTATTTTCAACTTACTTCATCATGCCCTCATTTATCATTCAGATTACAGAATTTTTTCATCATGGGCATTCTGAACATTCAGAATAGGGGGAATTTATTCTCTTTTTTTTTCTTTTTTTTTTGAATTTATTTTTCATTTTTTTCGTTCTCCATATCTTTTTTTCTTGCATTTCAATTTTTCAAAACCATCCAGAGACTCCTTCTACTTCTGGTTTTTGTGTAATGCCCCTGACTTTATATAGTGAGGTATATCAACAAAACTGCCAGGGCATTTTATTGGCTCAAAAGGGCTGCAAAGCTGTGTCAAATGTTGGTTTTTATTTGGCTTAGTGGGCTCAAGCAAGAAAATGCCTAAATCATCTACACATGCATTTTAAACTTTCTGATTTTAAAGTAGAGCAAAAGCAAATTCTAGAAATTCTAAGCACAGAATGTACACACATGAAAAGAAAATGTTGTAAAATGGGCATAACAGCACAGGCTCAAATCTCACCAGGTTAATGCTCAACTCATTCATCATCCCTGCTTCTAGTGTGGGCATGCTGACTCGATTAGCAATTTTATTACATTCACAAACCAGAAATTAGTGCTCCCCAAATCTTAACAGATATCATGCTGACTCAAACGACCCACTAATACACTTTGCACAAAGCAAAGTGTTCAAACTGACTCAACAACAAAAGACAATAACCTAAATGCCCCCACCCACACACTTTGCTTGAGGCAAAGTGGGTAGAATAAAGGCGACACCAAAAAGAGAGAAAATCAAAAGAACATAAAAAGGAAAGGAATTGAACCAGGTTGGTGGATGTTGGGTAAGTGAAACCAACATATTTGAAATATGCGGTAAAGGCTTGCTCAATCTTCCTCAAGAGGGTATTAACAGTCTGATACAGGGCATTCTCCATGCTATCCAGCCTCTTCATGGTCATTCTGGCACCATCTCTTCTTGATGTGCCCTTCCGTCTGGTGTCTTCCTGTTTGTCCCTATAGAAAATGAGAACAGAATGCTCGAAGGGTCTGCCTTCGGCACAAAAGAAATAGGGTTGCTCTCCTCTCATCCTCAACTACATCTTGCATTTTTTTTTTCAGACAGATAATAGAAAAACTCTCCTAGTCTAGTTTGATAAATCAGAAAAACACTTATTAAAAATACTGAAAAAAAATAAATTAAAAACCTGGGTTGCCTCCCAGTAGTGCCCCAGTTACTGTCGTGGGCACGACACCTTCCAACTCAGATATAGATAGGCTCTACGAGCCAGACCACTCTGACATCTTGGTCTGTATGCCCCAGGTAAGGTTTCAGTCTGTGGCCATTAACCTTAAAACGCCCTCCAGTATCTGGATTCTTTAGCTCAACTGCTCCATTGGGGCATTCCGCGTACACTTCAAATGGACCAACCCACTTGGTCCTCAGATTTCCTCCCATCAATTTAAACCTTGAATGGTACAAAAGAACTTGTTGCCCCGGAGTAAAGCTCTTCCTTCTAATCACTTGATCATGGAGCCTCTTCATTTTTTCCTTGTAAAGAACAACATTGTCATAGGCCTCCATCCTCATTTCTTCCAGCTCTTGAATCTGAATTTTTCTGAAATGCCCTGCTGCGTCCTTGTCCATGTTCAGCTTCTGCAGTGCCCATCATGCCTTGTATTCCAGCTCTACCGGCAGATGGCAGCATTTCCCAAACAACATCCTATATGGGGACATCCCGATTGGAGTTTTGAAAGCAATTCGGTATGCCCACAGGGCATCATCTAGATGTTGACTCCAATCCCTTCGACTTGGATTAACTACCTTCCCAAGAATGGCTTTAATTTCTCGATTTGAGACTTTAGCTTGGCCATTCGCTTGTGGGTGATAGACTGTTATGACTCTATGGTTCACCCCATATTTCTTCAATAATTTTTCCAGGGTTTGGTTGCAAAAATGTGTTCCTTGATCGCTGATGATGGACCTGGGCACACCAAACCGGCTGAAAATATGAGATTTCAGAAATGCGGTCACTACTCTTGCATCATTGGTAGGAGTAGCCTTTGCCTCCACCTATTTGGACACATAATCAACTGCCAGGATGATGCAATGGTTCCCCCTTGAGTTTGCGAGGGGTCCCATGAAATCCATTCCCCAAACATCGAAAATTTCCACTGGCATGATGGGTGTCATGGGCATTTCGTTCCTCCTTGTGATGTTCCCAACTCTCTGGCACTGATCACATCTTTTGCATACATTGTGAGCATCCTTGAAAATCGTGGGCCAAAAGAACCCACAGTCCAGAATTCTTCTTGCTGTTCGGTTTGGTCTGAAATGCCCTCCGCAAGCAAAGTTATGGCAATGCTTCAAAATATCCTCAATTTCATTGTCAGGGACACATCTTCTTATGATCTGATCAGCACACCTCCTCCATAGAATAGAACTGTCCCATGCATAAAACTTGCTCTCATGCCTCAGTTTATTCTTTTGGTACCTCGAGTACCCAATTAGCAGCTCTCCAGACTCTAAAAAGTTTACTATATCTGAATACCAGGGCTCTCATGTGCCCCATGCTGAGTACAGATGCTCATCAGGGAAGTGATCCGTAATGGGCATTGTATCGTCTTTTTCATTCAGCACCCGGCTTAGATGATCAACTACCAAGTTTTGTGCCCCACTCTTATCTTTTATCTCGACATCAAACTCCTGCAGGAGCAGGATCCATCTAATTAGTCTCGGCTTTGTCTCCTTCTTGGCCATCAACTGCCGTAGGGCACCGTGATCTGTGTAAACAATGTTCTTCGTGCCCAAGAGATAGGACCGAAACTTCTCAAATGCAAAAACTACTACTAGCAGCTCCTTCCCAGTAGTGGTGTAATTACACTGTGCCCCATTCAGAGTTTTGGAAGCATAGTAAATTACATGGCTTTCTTTTCCTCTTTTCTGACCCAGTACAGCGCCCACATCGTAGCCACTGGCATCACACATAATCTCAAAGGGCATTCCCCAATCTGGTGGTTGAATAACTGGTGCTATGACCAGTTGCTTCTTCAGAAAATTGAATGTCTTTTTACATTCTTCATCAAATTCAAAGGGGATATCTTGCTGCAATAAGTGAATAATAGGCTGGGCAATTTTTGCAAAATCTTTTATGAACCTCCTGTAGAATCCAGCGTGCCCTAGAAAGCCTCTCACTTGCTTCACCGAAGTGGGGTATGGCAATTTCTCAATTATGTCCACTTTGGCTTTATCGACCTCAATGCCCCTCTCGGAAATCACATGGCCCAGTACAATGCCCTCTCTGACCATGAAATGGCATTTTTCGTAGTTCAGCACTATGCATTTGTCCACACAACGCTGCAACACCTTCTCCAAATTATCTAAGCATCGATCAAAGCAGCTCCCATACACCGTGAAGTCATCCATGAACACCTCAATGCAGTTCTCAAGCAAATTAGAGAATATGCTCATCATACATCGCTGAAACGTGCCAGGAGCATTGCAGAGGCCAAAGGGCATTCTGCGATAGGCAAATGTGCCGAATGGGCACGTGAAAGTTGTTTTCTCCTGGTCCTCTTGACTCACTGCAATTTGCATATATCCTGAGTATCCGTCCAAGAAATAAAAGAACTTGTTCCCTGCGAGTCTCTCCAGCATCTAGTCAATGAATGGAAGTGGGAAATGATCCTTCTGCGTGACCGTGTTCAGCTTCCGGTAATCAATGCAAACTCTCCAGCCAGTTTGCAGTCGTGTGGGCACAAACTCTCCTTTTTCATTTTTCACAACTTGAATGCCCGACTTCTTGGGCACAACATGGATTGGACTGACCCACTTGCTGTCTGAAATTGGGTATATAATGCCCTGGTCCAGTAGCTTAATTATCTCTTTTAGCACCACATCCTTCATCTTCGGATTGAGCTTTCTTTGTGGATCACGAACGGGCTTTGCATCATCTTCCAATAAAATCTTGTGCATACAAACTGCTGGGCTAATGCCCTTTATATCTGCCAAAGTCCATCCGAGTGCCTCCTTGTACAGTCTTAGCAATCTCAAAAGGCGGTCTTCATCAGCTTGATTCAACCCCACACTAATTATCACTGGGAGTGTCTCATTATCTCCCAAGTAGGCATACTTCAAATGCCTTGGCAATGTCTTCAACTCCAGTGTGGGCGCTCTAACAATAGAAGGCATCATTCTATCATCACTTCTCCGAATGGGCACACTATAGTCCACACAGCCGTATGGCATTTCTTCCAATGAATATAACATCATACTTCCATCTCTTATGTCATTATCCTCGTCCAGGGCATCCTGGTCAAGCAGTCCATCCCATAATGCCCACTCCAGCGGTTCTCTGTTGCTCACCATGGATAAAGTAGAACGGCTCGGGGAATAAAATGTATTCACAAAATTACAATTTTCTGTATCCGGGGGGTGTTTCATGGCTTCAAAAATGTTAAACGTCACCTTCTCCCCATCAAACTCACACGTCAGTGTGCCCTTGTCCACATCAATCTTGGTTCGAGCTGTCTTCATGAAAGGCCTTCCCAGCAACAAAACTGAAGATTTTGAAGTCGTTGTGCCCATGTCAAGCACATAAAAATCTGCTGGGAATATAAGCTCGTCCACTTTGACCAATACATCTTCAATGAGGCCTTCTGGATAAACATTAGATCGGTCAGCTAACTGAATGACCACACGGGTCTCCTTCAAAGGTCCAATCTTCAATTCTTTGAACACCGACAGGGGCATTACGTTGATTGATGCCCCCAAATCCAGCATGGCCTTTTCAACTTTTCTGTCTCCAATTATGCAAGGGATCATGAACATCCCTGGATCATCACACTTCTTGGGTAACTTCCTTTGTATCACAGCCGATACATTCTCCCCAACTAGGAACCTTGCATCGTCATTGAATCGCACCTTTCTGGTACAAAGCTCCTTTAGAAACCGGGCATACCGTGGTACTTGCTTGATTGCCTCGATCAATGGGATGTTGATCTCCACCTTGCTGAATACTTTTAGCATCTCCCTGGTTTCTTCTTCTTTTCTATTTTGTGCCAATCTCCCTAGAAAGGGAGGTTTCCGTCTCTCTGGAATGGGCACTTTGGCAGGGTGTTTTACTTCCGGGATGGGCACAGTATCGGTCTGCTCGGCTTCTTGTGCCTTGTCTCCTGTGGGAATTTTTTCCACTTCTTCCTCCAAGGGCACATCATCCTTCTCTTCTCTCGGCCTGACCATCTCTGGAAGCTCTTTTCCACTCCTCAATGCTACTGCATTCACTTGTTCTCTCGGGTTTTCAACTTGGGAAGGTAACTTCCCATTTTTCTCCTCCATCTTGTGCATGGCTTGAGCCAATTGATTGATTTGCTTGCTCATATGTGAAAGACCAGCTCGAGTCTCTTGCTTGAATTTTTCGTTCTCCTCAGCCATGGCATAGACAAGATCTTCTAGCCTTTGCTTTCTCTTTTCTTCTGGCGGCGACAATGGGCGTGTAGAATGCCCATCCTCTGGCCTTCTCCATTTGAAGTTTTCATGGTCTCTCCAGCCAGGGTTATAAGTCTGGGAATTGGGATCATATCTTCTGGAATGCCCATTCTGGCCACCTACAGCATTTACTTCTTCCACCGCGTCTTGTAGAGTTGGGCATTCATCAGTGAAATGAAGTACACTCTTGCATACTCCACAAGGTCTAGGCTTTTTCGCCATGCTCACACTAGACAAGATCTTTTCAATTTTGTCACATAATCTGTCAATTCTGCTGTCTTGGTCCGGTGCCCTCTCTGATTCACTAACAACCCGAATGCCCTCTCCGCCGAAGTCTCGGTTGTCTTCAGCCATCTCCGTGAGAATTCTGAATGCTTCAACAGGCTGCTTGTTCAGTATAGACGCTCCACATGAGGCATTCACGATTGTTCTCTCATGTGGTCTCAATCCTCCAACAAAATACTGAATTAGATCATGTTCAGTAATCTGGTGCTGTGGGCATTTCGCCAGCATTGCCTGGAATCTTCCCCAGTAGTCATAGAAACTCTCATTGGTTTCCATCTTCAGGCTCCCTATCCTTCTTCTCATTTCTTGCACTCTGGATGCTGGGAAATATTTTTCCAAAAACTTCTGCTAAAGTTGTCTCCATGTGGTCACAGCGCCAGTAAGCAATGTGTACAGCCAGTCCCGTGCCCCATCCTGAAGAGTGAAAGGGAACGAGACCAACCGCACGTACTCTTCTCGCCCATGGTTGGATGGTTGAGTCTGGCAAACCATCTCAAAATCTTGCAAGTGTCTTTGTGGATCCTCTCCAGGCATTCCGTGGAACTTCGGCAGGATTTGGATAAAATTTGCATGAATGTCCCAGTTCTGAGTCACAGTTGGGAGTGTAATGCCCATCGGGCGCAGATTCATATTGGTCGGGAAAACCAACTGCCTTAAAGTCCTGTTATCCTCCGCATCTCCATTCGCGGCATTCCCATTTGCGGCCATGTTGATAGTGTGGCCGTTCTCAAACTGTCCTTCCTCCTCGTGCCCTTCGTCTCCTTGATCTTCTGGTGGTGTGGGCTCACGAGGTCTGTTTGCAGCTCGTCGTGCCCTCTTCACTGCTGCCCTGTTTTTCCTCAAAGTCTTCTCTATCTCCGGATCGTACAATAGAGTTTCTTCTGAAGAGCTCCTGGGCATCAACTTCTAGGCACACCAGCTTGGAAAGTAAAATCACTAGAAATCAGCTCCCCGGCAATGGCCCCAATTTTGACGCGCGGTCGTTTCGCGCTCAAAATGAATTTGTATGCTCATGTGCCCACAGCGAGCGTAGCTAGCTATGAGTAAGGGTCGATCCCACAGAGAGCTGATGCGATCTTACTTTCGAGTCACCAATCACAAAAGAGGGTCTGGTACCGTGGTCACAACAATGGAAATTAAATCTGCAAAAATAAACTAAAGAGATATCAAATAATAAAAGGTTCCGGAACTTGAACTAGAATCCAGTTTAACTTATACTTGCTCGATCATGGGCACAGCGATTTTCCTACACGATTAAATCACCTAGTTATGGAGACCGGATTCCTCGCTGCGTCTCCTTATTCATTCGTTCAGATTAGGTTTAAAGGTGATTCCTCGTCCATCAAACCCCTAACCTATCACCCACCCTCCGGTTCCCCAAAGAGATGTAAATGAATAGGAAGCAGTGTGCCCTAGACGAACCCAAGTTTACTATGTTTACTGATTCCTCGTGTGCCCACAGCAACCCACCGATTTCCCAGTTACCGTTTGAATTAACACACAGTCACGATTCGCTAATCCAATTAACCCTGGTGTGCCCTCTACAACTAAAGAGTGATCAGCCACATTAGTTATATTAAACTCACGCTCACTAGGAATAAGAACAAAAATCGGCAGAAACCTAATCGTGCAGTAATGTGCCCACACAGCCTCACGAGTATTTAAGTGTTTTGTTAAACCTTCATCTTTAGTTCAAATTCCGGAATATAGATCTAGCTACTCATACTATAAAGAACTGTAAATACATAAATTAAAGACATGATAAATAGGAAAAACTTACTGGAATTGAATAAAAACTCGTCCAACACCAACGATGAACATCAACAACATTAAATATAAATCCTAACCTCTGTGGGCATAAGGCCCCAGATTGTCTTGCTGCCGGAGCAGCGTTAAAACTAAACTAACGGCGAAAGTAAAAGTGCAGAAAATTGATATGGTACGAAGTGTTGTCCTTCTAACAATCAAAACTAGTATTTAAAAGAGTACAAAGATCGAATCCAAATCCCCAAAAATGAGGAGTCTTCAATATCTGTCGGATTCGCTATGCCCCGCTGGAATCTGCCTGGATAAGGAAATTTCCTTATCTGCTGGATCTCTGTGCCCATTGGAATCTGCCTGGATAAGAAAATTTCCTTAGGTGGTGGAATGAATCCCGATATTTTAGGGATGTCATCCTTATCTTCAAAATTGCTTCCCAAGAGTCCACCTATGAACAATCTTTCCTTCTTTTATTCAGATTTCGAAATCAATCAAGTTCCAACGCCAGCTTTGTCTTCTTTCAACAGAATCCCGCTCTTTCCGGGAATGCCCTCTTCACTGCCTCTTCTGAATCTGTGCGAGTATGTGGGCATGACATCTTCTGCTCAGGTCTAATATGCCCATTTCATCGATTTCAGTCAATTTGAGGTCAAAATGCCTCTTTCGCCAGATTTCACTACTGTAATGCCCAAACCACTTTCCTGGTTCTTTTCCGACACAAAAGACACTAAAAAGGACATTTAGAGCGACTAAAATGCCCAGAAAAACACAAAATAAATGGACTTATCAACAAACAACACAAACACTTCAATGACAAGTTCACAATTTCAACACAAAACAAAAGCAAATATAGCACCAAAAGATAATTCTTAAAAGCTTTCCCCGGCAACGGCGCCAAAATTTATTTAGGTCCAAATTTACACTTATAATTTCCGGTTTATGCTCACTAGACACTGCTTAGGACCACACCCGCAATTGGACGGGGTCAATTGTAGAAGCGATGAGCTTAACCCGAGTCGATCTCTCAAGGAAGACTTTATGTAAAAGAATTATCTATAGACTACACATGCTTTTGACAAAACTACTAGAATAAAATCTAAACGTTCTAACATGGGAGTTTGATGATGGTTATGCTAGGAATTTGAAATGGACAATAAAGCAAGATCATTAAATGCAACGACACAAATTAAATTGAGATTAGAGGAAATAGGTTTGATTAAGGTATTAGGATATAGATTCTCTCAATGGTTTTATCACTATGCTTAAGTCAAATTGATAATGCCATTCTCACAAATATGATAGACCCTTCCGATTAGTTTAACATCAATTACTGTCACCGTCTATCCATTAAACCTCTCTTAGCTATATCATACATGCAAGATTAACACATTAGGCTTAGGAACCCCATGCACCTAACGTCGAAGGAACCAATTTCCGGATTTAGATTCACAATCAAGACTCCTCTAAATCCTATCAATGTTCAAGTAGTGATCAAATACCTAAACATGAAAAGGCACAATTCCAACAACAACAATCAACGAGAACAAGCATAGATCAAAACCACATCAATCTTCTATCCCCTAATAGAGAGATTAGCCACTAAACATGCTCAAAAATATGCAAACACCATAGAAGAACATCATCTCATAAACCAAATGTAAATGAAGATAACTTCTACAATATTGTATATATCCTTCAAGAGTTTGGGACAAATCCCCACTAACATCCAAGAAATGAGAAGAAAAATACAAGGTAACCTCCTCCGAGCTTAGCTTCCACGGATGGCTCGTCGTCGTCCGTCTCGTGTCTTCTCCGTCTCCCTTGGCTTGGATCCCTTCTTCTTCCTTTCCTCCTCTTCTCTCTTGTGAAGATGATGATGGTGGGAAAATGGTGAGAAAAGTATGTAGAGAATTAGTGTGTGTAGTGTGTGTAGAAGGAGAGAGAATGGGGAGAATGGTATGGGTTGAGAGAGAGAGAGAGTGGAGTGGTGAGGGTGAAGTAAATGAATTATGATGAATGATGATGATCTCCTTTAATCCCCCAAAATCTAATATTAGATATGAGAGGGGGAGAGATCCGTAAGAGAGAGAGAGAGAGAGAGAGAGAGACTTAAATGCAAGGATTTGGAGGAGATATTTGGGAGGATTTTGGGGGACAAAAGTCCAAAAGCAAACTTAGGGAAATTAATACCTAGTTCCCTATTGCTTAATATAGCTACCAAAAAGTCTTCACAAATTAGAACATCCAATTTAAGATAGGGAAGGAACTGGAGTAGAATTGTCCAGAGCGGAGGAGGAAATCACAGTGTGAAGGAGAGAAAACTGATCGGAAGGCGGGGCACCCGCGAGCCCGCGGGGCAGCGCGCGCCGGCGCACACCCCCGCGGGTGCGGGAGCATCCTCACCGAGGGCTGCAGTGCGCGGCAGCTGCTGGGCTGAGAGGCATGTGCGCGGCGGTGGGGGTTGGCACGGCCGCGGGGTTTGAGGCCTTTTTCCACGATTTCTTCAAGTACGATCAATGCACTTCAACTCCTATTTTGTTCTTCCTTGATCTTTTGATTCTTTCTTCCACGAATCCAATCTTAATTTCTGACTGTCCTGCTTCCCACCAAAATGCATTAAAATTCATGCTTTTGTGATAAAAAGCTCAAGATTTGCAATACTTGGCATAACCCATCATTAGAGCAATAAACACAAATAAACATATAAAAATCAACAATAACAATATAAAAATCAACGCAACAAGTTTTTGAACATAACAAAATTATTGTACTAAAATGGTATAAGTAGACACTAAGCACAAGCCACGAGGAGGAGCTTCAGACGAGGGTCTTTAAGCTGGCTGAAGAGCTGGAGAACGTGGCTGGAGAGAGGAGAGCAATGGCTGATAGAGAGTCGGTTATCCTGGTGGAGAGGGATGCGGCCAGGGCCGAAGCTGCAAGCACCAAAGCCCTTCTAAACAAGAGCCTCGAGGCTCAGGTTAGGGCAGATTCTGAGAAGAGTGGACTTCAGGACTCGCTAGCCCTGACGGAGGCCAGGATCAGGGATCTGGAGGCCTCACTAAACTTGAATGTCATACTAGAATCTGCGATTTTCATTCCATTTAAGGAGGCTTTTTACCAAGAATGTGGGGCGGCGGTCGTAGAGGTCATCAAAGAAAAGATGCCAGACCTCGATCTATCCTTCCTCGAAGATGAGGAGGAGGTCGGGGCACACAAGGATGGTCATGCTGCCGAGGTCGTGGTCGAGGTCGATGCGGAGGTCGTGAAGGAGACGGAGGTCAGTGGGGAGGGCGCCGAGCCTGTTAATGATGATGCTAAGGCCGAGAATGAGGCCTAAATTTGATCTGTTTATGAACAAACTCCTTTTTTATCATGCTTTTTGAACAAATAATTATATGTATATATGTATATATATATTATTTGCCTTTTCTGAAGGCAATTGTGTCGGATACTTGGCTTTTTGCAAACTTTAATTTTGATGTTCTGATATTAAGTATTTTGCTTAACCTTGATGCCTTTGACATGAAGTGACCTGCAAGCGTTAGCACGTATGCATAGAGTAGAAGTTAGATAAATAACAACAAAATTTTAGCATACCTTTTGGGGTCGTAGCTGAGCTTCAGGACTCGTTCTTATATTTTGAATTCATGGATTTGAGTGTCGGGATCTTTTTAATTTGACTTCATGAATCAATTTAACTTCGAGGTCGAGTCAAAATTTTCACGGTTAGGGCCTTTTCGAACTCGAGGAGATTGGGACCCCTGTGCTTGTGGTTCTATTAGTTACTCCGACGCTCAAGTCAGTAAACTGATTTTTAAGTAAATAATACGAATTCAAAAAGTAAATAACAAACAAATACATTACTCTTCATTTGTGAGGTTGACTTCGGGGCCGGAGCCTTGTCATCTCCTTGAGGGTCGAGACCCCCTGTGCTTGGGGTTCTGTTGGTTACTCCGACACTCAAGTCAGTAAATAAATCTTAAAAAGGAATAACCAGAAAATGAGAAATGACATTAAGAGTTCTAGAAATGATACTGTTTTAAATGCAACACATTACAACTGTTGGCTATAGGTCGACCTTCCTTAATTTGGAGTTTGTAAGCTTCGTTCCCGACGACCTTTTCGATCTGATATGGGCCCTCTTAGTTTGGTGCCAATTTTCCAGCCCCACTTTCCTTTGTATTCTAGAACACTTTCTTGAGTACCCAGTCTCAATTTGGAATGTTCAAAGCCTCATGTTTTTGTCAAAGTATCGGCTTATCATCTCTTAGTATGCCGCTATTTTCATTGCTGCTCGATCTCAGAGTTTATCGAGAGAGTCGAGATTGACCTCGAGCTCCTTGTTATTTGATTGACTAGACCATTCAGTCCGAGCTGTTCTGATCTCTGCTTCTGCTGGTAACACAACTTCTGACCCGTTGAGGACGAATGGGGTTTCTCCTGTGCTTGTTCTCGAGATCATTCTGTAAGACCATAGGACTCCTGGGAGTTGTTGGATCTATTGATTTTTGTGCTCAGATAATCTCTTCTTTAAGATGTTCAGAATTGTCTTGTTTGTGGCCTTTGCTTGACCGTTCACTGCGGGGTACCTTGGAGTGGAGAAAGAAAGCTTGACGTTCCATTATTCGCAGAAGTCTTGGAATTTTGAACTTATAAATTGGGATCCGTTGTTTGTTATGACTTCTCTAGAAACTCCGAACCTGCATGAAATAAATTTCCATAAAAAATTTTGTACCTCTACATCCCTGATTTGTGTGAAGGCTTCGACTTCGACCCATTTGGTGAAGTAGTCTGTTAGCACCAAGATGTAGCATTTTTTATTTTTACCTTTGAGTAGTGGTCCTACGATGTCCATTCCATATTTCATGAATAGTCATGGGATGGTTGCTGTGTGTAGGGGTTCTGAAGACATATGGTTTGTCTGTGCGAATCTTTAACATTGATTACATGCTTTGGCGTAGTTTTTTACATCTGCTCTCATGGTCGGCCAGTAGAACCCGGACGTTAGAGCTTGGTTGGCTAGGCTTCTGTATCCTGAATGATTTCCTCATTCGCCTTCGTGAAGCTCGCTTAGGATGTACTTGGCTTGCACGGGGCTGACACATTTCAAATAAGGTCCTGAAAAAGACTTTCTCTAGAGGGATTCGGAGATTATGGTGAACTTCGGAGCCTTGGGCCTGATCCATTTTGCGTCAAGGGGGTCTTCAGGAAGCTCATTCTCGGTTATGTATTTAGTGAGAGGGGTCATCCAGTTCATGCTGTTCTCGATGGGTAGAATTTCCGAGCTTTCCTCCTTCTAAACGACTAGCCATTTTGTGAATAATACTAGAATGTTTTTAATTTTAGTGGTCTCGATTGCCAATCCCAAATTGGCCAATACATCAGCATCTCTGTTGTCTTCTCTCGTAATGTGTTGGGCTTCAATCTTTTCAAACTTCGAAGCTGTCTCTTTTGCTGCGGCGAGGTAAGCGATCTGGAATCTTTTGCTTGGAAATCTCCCTCGAATTGATTCATTATTAACTGGGAGTCGCTTTGAATTCGGATGTTTCTGACTCCGAGGTTGATAGCCAGGTTTAATCCTGCTATGAGGGCTTCGTATTCGACTTCGTTATTGGTTGCTTTGAATCCACATCGAACAGATTGCTTGGTAGTTTCTCCCGTTGAACTTGTTAATACTATGCATAGGCCACTTCTCTTCGAAGTGCTGGAGCCATCAACTTGAAGAGTCCAGAACTTTAAATTTTCCGTATTCATTAATTCGCTCTCTGTCTCGGTCAGGGCCTCGTAGGAAAATCGGTGATGAAGTCTGAGAGTACTTGGGATTTTATCGAGGTCCGAGGTACATAGTTTATACATACTCCCCGAGCTTGATAACCCATTTAGAGAGTCTTCCTACGAGATCTGGTTTTCTTAATATTGTTCTGAGCGGAAATTCGGTGACCACTTTGATCGAATGGCTCTGGAAATAGGGCTTCATTTTTTTTGATGCCATGATTAGGGCCAATGCCAGTTTTTCCAATTGTGGATATCTGGTTTTGGCATCTAGTAGGAATCGACTTGCATAGTAGACTGGATGTTGTCTTCCATTGTCCTCTTTGACTAGAATTACACTAACAGAGTTAGTCGAAATAGATAAATATATTAAAAGTACCTTTCCGTCTAGGGGTTTTGACAATTGAGGGGGGCTTGCCAGATATTCTTTTAAATCCTCGAGAACCTTTGAGCATTCAGCGGTCCACTCAAAGCTTTTATTTTTGCGTAGCATCTTGAAAAAGACGTGGCTTTTTTCTTAGTACTTCGAGATAAAATGGCTAAGGGTCGCGAGTTGTCCGGTGAGCTTCTGTACCTCTTTTATACTTCGAGGTTGTTGTATGTTTCTGACGGCTCTGATTTGGCTGAGATCAGCCTCGATGCCTCTTTTCATGATGAGGTAACCAAGGAATTTCTCCGAGGTCACCCCAAATGCGCATTTTGCGGGATTCAGCTTCATACTATAGCGGCAAAGGACTTCAAATATTCGGCGGAGATGATCGACGTGATCTCGAGCTCTAGGGGACTTTACGAGTATGTCGTCGATGTAGACTTCCATAGTATCCGTGATTAATTCTTTGAACATTTGGTTCACCAGCCTTTGGTAGGTTGCACCTGCATTTTTTAGTCGGAAGGACATAACTTTATAACAAAACATACCTCGATGGGTGATGAAGACGGTTTTTTCTTGGTCTTCTGGATGCATAAGAATATGGTTGTATCCTGAGAAGGCGTCCATGAAGCTCATTAATTCATGTCCAGCTGTTGCATCCACTAATGTATCGATATGAGGCAAGGGGAATGAGTCCTTCGGGCAGGCCTGGTTGAGGTCGGTGAAATCTATGCAAAGCCTATTTTTGCTATTCTTTTTCTTTACTATCACGACGTTGGCTAGCCACTCGGGATACTGTACTTCTTGAATGTGTCCGTGTTTGAGTAGCTTATTGACCTCTTCATCCATAATTTTGTTTCGTTCGGCTGCGAACTTTCATCTTTTTTATTTCACCGAGGTCTTGTCTGGATCGACCTACAATTTATATGTTATAACTGAGGGGTCGATACATGTCATGTCTTCGAAAGACCATGCGAAACAGTCGTGTTGTTCGATGAGGAATCTTATTAGTTGTTCTCGTATCTCTGCAGTAAGCCTCGATCCAATTTGCACTTTGTGGTCAGGAAAATCAGGATGTATTTGAATTTTGTCGAGATCTTCCACCTCGGGTTCTTCGTAGTTGCGATTTTCGGTACTGGTTGAAGATGATCCGGCCTCAATTTGGTTGATCTCCATAGCTCTTTTATGTTTGAAGGTGGAGACGTAGCATTCTCGAGCTGCTATTTGTTCGTCTTGGACTTTGCGAACTCCCCAAAGTGTAGGAAATTTCATGAGCTGGTGATAGATTGATGGCACCGCTCGGAGTTCGTGGATCCAAGTCTCCTCATTATGACATTGTAGGTTAAAGGAGCATCGATTACTTGGAATTTGGTGAAGATGTTCATTCCCTCGATATAGATGGGAAGTGTGATTTCACCCATTGTGGCTTTTTGTTCTTCGCTAAAATCAATTAGGGTGGTTGACCTTTTAATGATTTTTGTTTCTTCCACCTGCATGCCTTTCAATGTACTAAAAAAGATCACGTTAGAGGAACTCCCATTATCTATAAGAACACGCTTAATCAAACAATTAGAAATTAATAAGGAAATGACTAGTGCATCGTGGTGAGGGTGTGAGAGATCGGAAGCTTCTCTGTTGGTGAAATCGAGAGTGACGAGGTCATCTGGTTTAGCATGTCTGGGGATGTTTCCATTATACTTTATCAAAAGACAATGTCTTTTTGCCGAGGACTGTGAAATTCCGCTCACTTCTGAACCTCCTGTTATACAGTTCAAAGTGAGATCGACCCTCGGGGGCTCGGGCAACTGCGTTTCCTTTTGATTTTCCCTCTATGACCAGGTTTCTTTCCCTTTCGGGGTCAGGAGGTCGGTGAGATATCCCCATTTTAGGAGCTCCGAGACTTCGAGCCTCAAGGCGATGCATTCATCTGTCTTATGCCCATGATCATTGTGGAACTTGCAAAATTTACTCCTATCACGTTCGTTGTCTGGGGCTTTCATCTTTGTAGGCCATTTCACATTCTGACCGAGTCCTTTGAGGACTAGGACTGCTTTGGATGGTGATATGCAGAGGCTATACTCTGGGAGTTTTCTATGGATTTGGGGTTCTTGATCTCGCTTGTTTCTCGGGTCGAATCGCGGATTTTGTGGATACGGATCCACTCTGAATCTATCTGTCCTGTTACTTCTTTGTTCTTTTCTTAGATGCTCATTCCTGGTATGAGATCTGGATGAGTTCGCTTTATCTTTCTCCTATTTGATTTGAGCCCAAGTTTTAGAAAGCACGTCTTCCATTGTTTTGCAGGGATATTTGGTCAACTCCTTGTAGAGGTCAGAGTCTCTCTTGAGGCCTTTTCTGAAGGCCGAGACTGCGGTATCGATGTTGCAGTTGGGGATCGATACCTTTTCTCTGTTAAATCTTCCGACGAGACTTCGCAGAGGTTCTTCCACCTTTTGCATGACTGTGTAGAGGTCATCAGCGCGTTTTTCAATCTTGTGGCTACTGGCGAACTATTCAACGAAGAGGTCGTTAAGCTGGGCGAACGATGACTAGAGTCTCCTTTACCGGTTTGCTCGAGATGGCCATGGCAGGTGCAACTTTTTCCTTAGGCTTTACAACCTTTTTCTTTACCACCTTAGCTGGGGTGGGCTCTGCAGAGGTGACTAGAGTGTCGAACTCCAACTTGCCCTTGGCTCCAGCCTTTGGCACTATCTTTTTCCCGTGTGTGTTCACCATTGTTGAGGCTTAAGATTTACAGAGAGATGTTGTAGGGTTTTGGAAAGGAGAAGAAAGAAGCTTCGATTTTTTTTTCGAAAAGAATGAAAGGAGAGTTTAGATTTTGTGGAGTTGGCTTTTTATTAAAGTGTATTACTGTTCCTAATATGATTGGGACTTTTTGAATTTCAAAAGATTTATTCAAATCGATGCGCCCACATCAATGGATAAGCCTTATCCCCTGAAAAATTGAAACAAACTTTATCTCTTCAAAATACCCCGCTTTAGAATCTCTATTTTTCCGGGATTTATCTTTATCTCTTGCTTCTCTCTCTTTATCTTAACCTGTAGATCACATACTTATCCAAAAACAAGCGTAAAATTGCCCCTAATCTAATTTAATTAACTGGAAACTTTATTTAAATAAAAACGAATCAAAGTAATTAAAAACCTGGGTTGCCTCACAGTAGCGTCCCATTTATTGTCGTGGGCACGACAAAATCTCTGCTTAGGTGTAAATCAGCTCCCCAAGCCAGACCACTCTAGTATCCCGATCAGAATACCCTAGGTATGGTTTGAGACAATGGTCATTTACTTTGAATTGCTCTCCAGTTTCGGGATTTTTAAGCTCAACTGCCCCATTGGGGCATTCTGCATAGACTTCAAATGGACCAACCCACTTGGTCCTCAGACTTCCTCCTATCAATTTGAACCTTGAATGATACAAAAGCACTTGCTGTTCTGGAAAGAATCTCTTTCTTCTAATCACTTGATCATGAAGCCTCTTCATCTTTTCCTTGTAAAGCACAACGTTATCATAGGCTTTCATTCTCATTTCTTCCAGTTCCTGAATCTGAAATTTTCTAAAATGCCCGGCTGCGTCCTTATCCATGTTCAGCTTCTGAAGTGCCTATCGTGTCTTGTGTTCCAGCTCTACTGGCAGATGACAACACTTCCCAAATAGCATCCGATATGGGGACATCCCAATTGGAGTCTTGAATGCAGTCCTGTATGCCCACAAGGCATCATCCAAATGGGCACTCCAGTCTTTTCGACTTGGATTCACTACCCTCCCAAGGATGGCTTTAATTTCTCGATTTGAGACTTGAGCTTGGTCATTCCTTTGTAGATGATAGGCTGTTGTAACTCTATGATTTACCCCATACTTCTTCAATAGCATTTTCATCATTTGGTTGCAGAAATGGGTCCCTTGATCACTGATGATGGACCTGGGCACACCAAACCGGCTAAAAATATGGGATTTCAGAAATGCGGCTAATACTCTTGCATCATTTGTAGGAGTGGCCTTTGCCTCCACCCATTTGGATACATAATCAACTGCCAGGATAATGTAATGGTTCCCCTTGGAATTTGCAAGGGGTCCCATGAAATTCATTCCCCAAACATTGAAAATTTCCACTGGCATAATGGGCGTCATGGGCATTTCATTCCTTCTTGTGATGTTCCCGAATCTCTGGCATTAATCACATCTTCTGCATACGTCGTGGGCATCCTTAAAAATTATGGGCCAAAAGAACCCACAGTACATAACTCTCATCGCTGTTCGGTTTGGTCCGAAATGCCCTTCGCAAGCATAATTATGACAATGTTTCAAAATCTCATCAATTTTATAGTCTGGGACACATCTTCTTATAATTTGATCAGCACATCTCCTCCATAGAATAGAGCTATCCCAGGCATAGAACTTGCTCTCATGCCTCAGTTTATTCTTTTGGTACCTTGAGTACCCAATTGACAGCTCTCCTGACTCCAAAAAGTTCACTATATCTGCATATCAGGGCTCCAGTAGCCCCGTGCTAAGTACAAATGGTCATCAAGAAAATGATCTGTAATGGGCATTTCATCACCTTTTTCATTCAGCACCCGGCTCAGATGATCAGCTACCAAGTTCTGTGCCCCACTCTTATCCTTTATCTCGACATCAAACTCCTGCAAGAGCAGGATCCACCTAATTAGTCTCGGCTTTATCTCCTTCTTGGCCATCAAGTGCCTTAGGGCACCGTGATCTGTGTAAACATTGCTTTTTTCTCCCAAGAGATAAGATCGAAACTTCTCGAATGCAAACACTATTGCCAATAGCTCCTTTTCAGTAGTGGTGTAATTACACTGTGCCCCATTCAGAGTTTTGGAGGCATGGTAAATTACATGGCTTTCTTTTCCTCTCTTCTGACCCAGTACAACGCCCATGGCGTAGCCACTGGCGTCACACATAATCTCAAAGGGCATTCCCCAATCTGGTGGTTGGATTATTGGTGCTGTAACCAGTTGCTTCTTCAGAAAATTGAATGTCTTCTTACATTCCTCATCAAATTCAAAGGGGACATCTTGCTGTAATAAGTGAGTAATAGGCTGGGTGATTTTTGTAAAATCTTTTATAAACCTCCTGTAAAATCCAGCGTGCCCCAGGAAACCTCTCACTTATTTTATCAAAGTGGGATATGGCAACTTTTCTATTATGTCCACTTTGGCTTTATCGACCTTAATGCCCCTCTCAAAAATCACATGGCCCAGTACAATGCCCTCCCTGACCATAAAATGGCATTTTTCGTAGTTCAGTACTAGGCATTTATCCACACATCACTGCAACACCTTCTCTAGATTGTCTAAGCATCGATCAAAGCAGCTTCCGTACATCGTGAAGTCGTCCATGAATACTTCAATGCAGTTCTCGAGCAAATCTGAGAATATGCTCATCATACATCGGTGAAACGTGCCAGGAGCATTGCAGAGGCCAAAGGGCATTCTGCGATAGGTAAAGGTACCAAATGGGCACGTGAATGATGTTTTCTCCTGGTCTTCCTGACTCACTGCAATCTGCATATATCATAAGTATCTGTCCAAGAAACAAACAAACTTGTTTCCTGCTAGTCTCTCCAGCATCTGGTCAATGAACGATAGTGGGAAATGATCCTTTCGTGTGACCGTGTTCAGCTTTCGGTAGTCAATGCAAACTCTCCAGCCAGTTTGCATTCGTGTGGGCACAAGCTCTTCTTTCTCATTTTTCACAACTTGAATGCCCGACTTCTTGGGCATAACATGGATTGGACTGACCCACTTGCTATTTGAAATAGGATATATAATGCCCTGGTCTAGTAGCTTAATTATATTCTTCAACAACACATCCTTCATCACTGGATTAAGCTTTCTTTGTGGATCACAAACGGACTTTGCATCATCTTCCAACAAAATTTTGTGCATGCAAACCGCTGGACTAATGCCCTTTATATCTGCCAAAGTCCATCCGAGTGCCTCCTTATATAGTCGCAACAATCTCAAAAGGCGGTCCTTATCAGCTTAATTCAACCCCGCACTTATGATTACAGGGAGAGTCACATTATCCCCCAAATAGGTATATTTCAAATGCCTTGGTAATGTCTTCAATTTCAGTATGGGCGCTTTGACAATAGAATGCATCAGCTTATCACCATTCTTCCGAATGGGCATACCATAATCCACACAACCATATGACATTTTTTCCAACGAATACAGCATCATAATTCCTTCCTCGATATCATCGTATTCATCCAGGACATCCTGGTCAGTCAGTCCATCATACAATGCCCATTCCAATGGATCTCTATTGCTCACCATGGATATGGTAGATCGACTCGGGTGACGGAAGATATTCACAAAACTGCAATTCTCTGTGTCTGGGGGTGCTTTAATGCTTCAAATATGTTGAACGTCACCATTTCCCCATCAAACTCACATTAGTGTGCCCTTGTCCACATCAATCTTGGTCCGAGCTGTCTTCATGAAAAGCCTTCCCAGCAACAACACTGAAGATTTTGAAGTCGTTGTGCCCATATCAAGCACACAAAAATCTGGTGGGAAGATAAGATCGTCTATCTTGACCAATACATCTTCAATGAGGCCTTCTGAATACACATTTGATCGGTCAGCTAACTGAATGACCACACGAGTCTCCTTCAGAGTTCCAATCTGTAATTTCTTAAACACCGACAGAGGCATTACGTTGATCGATGCCCCTAAATCCAACATGGCCTTCTCCACTTTCTTGTCTCCTATGATACAAGGAATCATGAACATCCCTGGATCATCACACTTCTTGGGTAATTTTCTCTGTATCACAGCCGATACATTCTCCCCAACTAAGAACCTTGCATCGTCATTTAATCGCACCTTTCTGGTGCCAAGCTCCTTCAGAAATCGGGTATACCGCAACACTTGTTTGATTGCCTCGATCAGTGGAATGTTGATCTCCACTTTGCTGAATACTTTTAGCATTTCCCTGGTTTTCCCTTCTCTTCTATTTTGTGCCAATCTCCTTGGAAATGGAGGCTTCCGTTTCACTGGAATGGGCACTTTAGCAAGATGCTTTACTTCCAGAATGGGCACAGTATCCTCCTGTTCAGCTTCGTGTGCCTCGTCCTCTGTGGGAATTTTTTCCACTTCTTCTTCCAAGGGCACATCGTCCTTCTCTTCCACTAGTCTGATCATCTCCAGAAGCTCTTTTCCACTCCTTAGAGCTACTGCATTCACATGTTCTCTTGGGTTCTCAACCTTGGAAGGAAGCTTCCCATTTTTCTCTTCCATCTTGTGCATGGCTTGAGCTAATTGATTGATTTGCTTGCTCATGTGTGAGAGACCAGCTCGAGTCTCTTGCTTAAATTTCTCATTCTTCTCAACCATGGTAAACACAAGATCTTCTAGCCTTTACTTCTTTTTTTTTCTCTTTTGGCGGCGGTAATGGGCGTCCAGAATGCCCATCCTCTGTCTTTCTCCACCTGAATTTTTCATGGTCTCTCCAGCCAGGATTATAAGTCTGGGAATGAGGATCATATCTTCTGCAATGCCCATCTGGCCACCTACAGCGTTCACTTCTTCCACTTCGTCTTGTAGAGTAGGGCACTTATCAGTGAAATGGGATACACTTTTACATACTCCACATGGTCTGGGCTTCTTTGCCATGCTCACACCGGACAAGATTTTTTCGATTTTGTCACACAACCTGTCAATCATGTTATCCTAGTCCGATGCCTTCTCTGATTTGCCTATAACTCGAATATCCTCTCCACTGAAGTCTCGGTTGTCCTCAGCCATTTTAATGAGAATTCTGAATGCTTCAACAAGCTGTTTGTTCAAAATAGATCCCCCACATGAGGTATTCACGATCATCCTCTCATGTGGTCTTAAAAACCTCCGACAAAATACTGAATTAAATCGTGTTCAGTAATCTGGTGCTGTGGGCATTTCGCCAGCATCGCTTGGAATCTTCCCTAGTAGTCATAAAAACTTTCATTAGTTCCCATCTGCAGGCTCCCTATCCTTCTTCTTATTTCTTGCACTTTGAATGTTGGGAAATATTTCTCCAAAAGCTTCTGTTGAAGTTGTCTCCAAATTTACATGAATATCCCAGTTCTGAGTCACAGTTGGGAGTGTGATGCCTATTAGGTGCAGATTCATATTGGTCGGGAAGACCAACTGCCTTAAAGTCCTGTTATCATCCGCATTACCATTTGCGGTATTTCTATTTGCTGCGGCCATGTTGATGTTGTGGCTGTTCTCAAACTGTCCTTCCTCCTCATACCCTTCGTCTCCTTGATCTTCTTGATCTTCTGGTGGTGGTGTGGGCTCACGAGTTCTGCTTGTGGCTTGGCGTGCCCTCTTCACTGCTGCCCTGTTTTTCCTTGAAGTCTTCTCTATCTCCGGATCGTACAATAGAGTCTCCTCTGAAGAGCCCCTAGGCATCAACTTCCAGGCTCACCAATCATGGAAGATAAAATCACTAGAAACCAGCTCTCCGGTAACGGCGCCAATTTTGACACGCGGTCGTTTCGCACTCAAAATTAATTTATAACTCATGTGCCCACAGCGAGCGTAGCCAGCTAATGAGTACGGGTTGATCCCACAGAGAGCTGTTGTGATTCCACCTTCAAGTAACCAATCATAAAAGGGGGTTTGGTTTTGTTGTCACTACTGGAAATTAAATCTGCAAAAGAAAGTAAAGAGAATATCAAATAACAACAGTTCTGGCATTTGAACTTGAATTTGGTTAAATATATATCAACTCGATCATGGGCACACTGATTTTCATACATGATAAATCACCTAGTTATGGAGACCAGATTCCTCTCTGCGTCTCCTCATTCATCCTTTCATTATAGACTTAAAAGTAATTCCTCGTCAATTAATTCCCTAATCAGTCACCCACCCCCCAATTTCCCAAAGAGATGTAAGTGAACAGACAGCAGTGTGCCCTAGATGAACCCAGATCTGTTGTGTTTACTGATTCCTTATATGCCCACAACAACCCATTGATTCCCTTATTACTATATGAACCAACACACAGTCACGATTCGTCAATTCAATTAATAGTGGTGTGCCCTCTTTACCTAACGAGTGATCAGCCACATTAGACATGTCAGACACACACTCACGTGGAATAAGGCACAAGAATCAACAAAAATCTATCATGCATTATTATGCCTATTTTGGCCTCACGAGTCCAGATTTATATTCAAACCATTTTCATTGTTCAAACACCAGAATAAAGTGTCTAGCCAAGCATGCTAGACATAATTAAAATAGCAGAAATAAAAGACATAATTATAGAGAGAACTTACTGAATTGAATAAGCAAAAATACTCAACATACACGTTAAGTTTATGAACATACTCCTAAGTACAAAGGCTTCAGGCCTATTGGAATTGTTTCTTACTGCAAAGCAGCGTACGAAAATGAAAATGCAGGAAAGTAAAATTGTAGCAATGTTTCTGACTGCAAAAGCTTGTGTTTCCAAAAATTAAAGAAGCTTAAATAGTTACATTTCCAAATTAAAGTTCCCCCAACAAACTGGGGTCTTCACTGGATTTTCGGAACCGGCATGCCCTCTCTCATCTGACTGGATAAGCATAAGTTGACCAAATCCCTATTTTTTAGGGATTGGGCTTATCTCTTTGTTGCAGGGCCTCTAGGAGTCCAGTTCATCACCAACTCTTCTTCGGATAATGCAGCTATCTTTCTCGTTTCTCTCTCCTCTAACTGAATTCTGGGTTTTCCGTGATTGTCAATTCCAGCCCATTGTCGAGTCTGCACGAGCAAAGTGGGCATGACATCATGCAGTCAACCTCATTCATCTCTGAAATGCCCATTCCGCCACCCGAATATAGGATGAGTGCTGAAAGAAGTTCCATGGGCCTCTGACTGACTATTTAGCTTGGATTTTGCTTGAATAACTAGGCATTTGCTTGAATAACTAGGCATAAAATGCCCCTTTCGCTAGACTCAACCTCTGCGATGCCCTATGACCTCATCCTGGTTCTTTTTGACTCAAAACACATGAAAAAGGACATTTATAACGAACAAAATGCCCATAAAAATATGAAATAAATGGACTTATCACTGATCTCGTCGGTGAATGGGGAATCTGCAAAGCTTGTTGGTGCAGACTTCCTAATAAAAGCAGGGACTCCCGGAATTCAGGTTAAGATGTCTTCCATTCGCTGGATCTTCTTCTCGACCTCAGATTCCGATCCTGGTTCATAATCTTCGAATCTAGGAGAGGGTCCTAGGGGAAAGTCTTCTTTTCCCTTACTCTTAATCACGGGTTCTTTGCTTGTACCTGCATTAAGATGGTTAGTTAACTCATGTGTCGAGTTCAGAAGTACCTACTCTCGGAGTTCATTTGACATGCGAGTTCGTGAGAGCAGGGACAATTGAGTTTATATGGATCCATTTGGGAAAAGTTTGGTTGCGAAATGACTTCGACTCTAGCCTTTAAGGCTAAGTTCTCGGTTCGAATCACCGCGAGTTCGATCGTGGTGGTATCTTATTAACGCTGGATCAAACGCAGAAGCCGTGAGACATCGCCATCACCTTCAGGTGAAGGGGTTGCTGTTGCTCTGTCTTTTCGGGCTTCCTGAGGAATGATCGTTGCATCATTTCAGTTGTTGTTCGTCATCTTGAAGTAATTGATCGGAGCCCCACGGTGGCTGCCAAATTGTAGAAGTAAAAAAATCTCTACAATTAATCGTTCGTCGAGTTCGGGCTTCGGCGATCTACAAGACAAAGAAAACACGTGAAGCCGAAGGACCATCGGGGGGTTGACGATCGAACGGACTCTGACGCTCAAGTCAGAATCGAATTAATTAAAGATAAACTGAATAAATAACGAAATTAAAAGAGCTATTTAGTAAAAGAGGGGAGGTCGAGCTTCACTGCTATGGAGCCTTGTATAAATGTTACTTGCAGAGCTTTGCGATGAGAGTTTTATAATTTAAGTATAGTTGCGAGTGTTGCCTATCTAGTGTGCATCCTCCCCTTCCATTTATGAAGAACATATATATATATATATATATATTGATTAGATACCTAACTGAATTCCGATAACTTAGAGATCATCTCTTATCCCTTTTAGGGTTTTTGACGGGGTCAATGCTTATCTTCAACGGATACTTTGACCCAGTCTTCGTCTTGAGTCTGCTCGATCATAGACTCTTGCTTTTAGGCCTCTGGTCTTCTAGGCTTAATGCTCCGACCTTGAGGCTTGGACCTCGAGGGGTGGACTTTGAGGTATGGGCCTCGAGGGGTTTGATCGTGAGACGTCGATCTTATTCGGTTCTTTAGACCTTCAAATAGGCGTGGGCCTAGTTTCTGGGCCTATGCAGAAATATGGCCTCTACAAATATGATAATACATTTTTACCCATTAACCTCCAAAAACCTAAAATCTTATCATAGCCCCATATAGCCCCATCTATTTGAAAATAACTAACACTCATGAATATGCACATTGAGTTGGCAAAAACTTAAGGAATGCAATAATCAATAATTACATTTATATAAATTCATATTATCCAAGTCATAATTTGAATACGTAATCTTAAAATCAAATAACTTGGTAATAGAGATATTCTATTGAAGTCATTGTTGATATTTGGCAATTGTACATTTTTGGAATTAGAATTATCATGTGTCAAGTAGTGTGAATATCCACATTAATCATGTTTATGAACCACAACAACTGAGGAAATATACCAGAGTTGTATTACATATTAGCAATTTAGCATAATCTTTTGAACCCCAAAATATGTTGCTCGTTGATTTTAATGTCTGTCATGTTCCTGAATGTTTTTTTTTGTAATTAACAGTGATTTTGAATTTGATTTACAATTGAAGATATATTAATTGAAGTGTTAGCAAATGATAAAACCCGGAGATTTTCTGATGCAAAGGGAAAAAACTAACATCATGGAAATCATTCTATTTTATTAAAGAATACACATTCTTTCGCACAAATATTGTGTTCAATGTGCATTTTAAAAAAAATTATCATATTTTATGTAACCATTGCAGGTTTTGGGAAGGATACTTTGGCTATGACTATCTACTTGATCGTTTCTCAAGCAAGAAATTTATTACTTCTATATTTTGTTTTAGTTATAAGAGAAAGGATGGGGGCTAATGGGCTATAGTGTAGGTTATGATAGGATTTAGGATTTTGAGGTGGTTAAATGGTAAAAATGTCTAATCATAATTTTTTTTATATGTTATAGTTTAATGGGGGCTATGAAGAGTAAATGAGAACTGTGTTGTTGTTTATTATTATTATTAGGGATAAGGGCCAAATAGGCCCCTGAACTTATTTGGGGGGAACAATTAGGCTCTCGAACTTTTTTGTCTCGATTGAGCCCCTGAACTTTTATTTTGGGCTCAATCAAGCCCATCCATCACACACCTCACAAACGGCCGTTAGTGAGGAATCAAAACGACTTCGTTTTATATTAAATGACGTCGTTTTGTGTTTGCCAAAAAAAAATTAAATGACCCAAGATCCAAAAACCCACCCCGCCCCGCCCCAAAATCCATTAACCCACCCCCTCCTCTGGCTCTCCCTCCCACTCCACCGGCCGCGGCCACCTCTCCGTCCTCGTCACCGGCGCCTCCGGCTTCATCGGCAGCCACGTCTCCCTCGCCGTCGGTTTACAGCTGTTTAGACATCAAAGCATCAAGCCAGTCAATTCATAGATTAAATAGAATAGAAAAACCTCTGTTATTTCTTGCCCCTTTCTGTCTTCTCTTTCTCTCTCTTCGCGTATATTGTAAATTGCTTGAAGATTTGAAAAACAGAAGGGGGGTTCAGAATCTAAGAGGGGTGAGCAATAAGCGTCATCGATATACTGACTCGTGTGGATATGATCTGCAAGAAGTACGACAAGTATGACATCACGCAGAAGAATTCCAACATCTTCAGCGATGACGCCTTCGTCTGCCTCTATACCGCCGTAGAGTCTGACATTGAGGATGCTCTCCAGGTTTGACCAGTTTCTACAACCAAATCTCGCTGACTTCGATTGAATTTTGAAAATTTTAATCTGGATTGAACTTGACAGAAAGCAAAGACAGCTTCGAATGAGAAGAATAGGGCAACGGCTGTTGCGATTAATGCCGAGCTTCAAAGGACCAAGGCTAGATTAACATTGCTCTGCCGATGAAGCCGGCGGCGCCGGTGACGAGGACGGAGAGGTGGCCGCAGTCGGCGGAACGGGAGGGAGAGCCGGAGGCAGGCGTATTAGGATTTTGGGGCGGGTTTTTAGATTTTAGGTCATTTAATTTTTATTTTTTTGACAAACACAAAACGACGTCATTTTGATTCCTCACTAACAGCCATTTGTGAGGTGTGTAACGGAGAGGCTTGATTGAGCCCAAAATAAAAGTTCAAGGGCTCAATCGAGACAAAAAAAAGTTTGAGGGCCTAATTGTTCCCCCCAAATAAGTTCAGGGGCCTATTTGGCCCTTATCCCTTATTATTATTATTATTATTATTATTATTATTATTATTATTTGTGGATTGATTCACTTTGGCCTTGTTTGTTTTCTTTTCCAAATGAAAAATTTTCATTTTTTACTATTTAAAATACCGAAAGCACGTTTGTGTTATTCGTTTTCAATTTCAATTTTCATTTTTTTTCAATCTTTCATCATCTATTTAATCATATAAATATTATTAAGTGGAATCCATTACTTAAATATTCATTAATCAATCATAACCATACACATATTTATCTTTTCATCTAAAGTACAAATTCAATTTGAAAAAATAAATAAATCAAACAAACACATTTTCATGTTCAAAACCTATAACTCTAAATATTAAATTATTCATCATAACAAATCATTACATTTTTTTTCAAAAATCAATATACCTCATAAACTGAACCAAAAATACTAAAAATTAAAAATTAATGTTGAAAATAAAATAAAAAAATCCCCTTAATTTTGTATACATTTGCAACAAATTTCATTTCACGTATAATGGGAGATATTTGGGGGTGATGAGCGTTTACATATTTATCCAATAGATATGGTCACCTGTATATTTTTGAGTTGGATATGAATTTTATTCCTAAAATAATTGAGGGTGTTTTATTATATTTCTAAATAAGGTGTTTCTATTTGCACCACTGATTTTACTCTTTGTAATTCGTTTACTCAATGCACTACAGATTTTACTTTTTGCACCACACACATTTACATTAATACCCTTCGCTCCAAGAATATTTGTCTTACTTAAAAAAAATATGTTTGGAAACATAATTGCGAATACGTTCACCCTGTTCGAGAATATTAATTCGAAACGACTCCAATATTTAGAAAAAATTTAGTTCGGAAACTAAAGTTTGAACAACTCTCATTTGTTCAGAAACTAAAGTTCGAACAACCCTCATTTGTTCGGAAACTAAAGTTCGAACGACACTTACAAAATTTCAGGGTGTAAAGATGTTAGAAAATATTTTCCAAATGAAGTATGTTTGAAAATTGAAGTTCGAACCACTCTAATATGTTTGAAAACTTAAATTCGAACGTCATGAACGTTTTTCTCCAGGTGTTGTTTGAAAAATGGAGTTCGAACCACTCCAAAATGTTCGAAATTTTCAGTTCGAACGAATCGCGATCTGAATAAAAAAAACCCTCTACAACACGTTCTAAACTCGATTATTTTCAATCAATACACTCATGCTAGCATCTAACACTTCTAATAAACTATTATAAGTTGATGAATAATTCAATTAATTTATTTTCTTTTTTAATTTTTGTTTAGTTTTGAATTTGTGATGCATTGAGTAATTTTAGTGGTATGAACAAATAATAAAATGGTATTGAAGTAACTTCACAATTATTATTATTATTTTTTTATGGTGCAAAGAGTAAAAGTAGTGGTGCAAATAGTTGTTTTCTTCTAAATATCCGCGAGAAGTTTTTTAGAATTTAAATTACGTTTTTAATACAATTGTAAGAAACACATTTAAAGAGATTATGTACAAGTCCTCGTACATTTTATCAAACAGTCTACAAATTCAGTCAAATACTACCTATCATATAAGAAATAATGTATATATTTCCATTTTTTTTTATATAACGATATCGTAGACATATTTTAACAAATTATAATTTTGTATTAAATTATTTCATTACATACATAGCCTTATTTGTGAAAATATATTATTAAATTCCATTTTCATATTGAAATCTTATGTGGATGGTAAAAATCCTTTCACTTTTGGAATTATAGACCAATTTAAACCATTATTCCTCAACAGAAGATTCTTCCATCCATATATTTCTTCAAAAGTAGATATCCTCATATCCTAATCTTTACAACAACAATACAAATTAAGAGAAAATAATACTGAAACACGACAATATTATTGAAACCAAAATGACGATAATACCCTTTCCAGAGAAAATGTGTCGCGGCAGATATTTTTCGCATATGCTCACGTGATCCTTTCCCAATTTCCAAACCCTAAACTTAACCACGATAAAAAAAAGACTAACCCACTCACAACCACTCCTCCCAAGATCGCGCCACGTGTCGCCATCCAGCGGCCTCGATCTCTTCTTCCATGGATAACCTCTTCTACATTTCCCTATATAAATCTCTCCCCCACTCGCTCAAAACCCTAAGAACGAGAGAAACATTCAATACTAATTTTTAGAAATTTACTCAAGAGATAAAGATGGTTAACCCTAAGGTTTTCTTCGATATGACCGTTGGCGGCCAGCCTGCCGGCCGGATCGTGATGGAGCTCTACGCCGACGTCGTGCCGAAGACGGCCGAGAACTTCCGTGCGCTCTGCACCGGCGAGAAGGGCAACGGCCGCTCCGGCAAGCCGCTCCACTACAAAGGATCGTGCTTCCACCGCGTGATCCCCAATTTCATGTGCCAGGGCGGCGACTTCACCGCTGGAAATGGTACCGGCGGCGAGTCAATCTACGGCGCCAAGTTTGCCGATGAGAACTTCGTGAAGAAGCACACCGGACCTGGCGTGCTTTCGATGGCCAACGCCGGACCGGGGACAAACGGATCGCAGTTCTTCATCTGCACGGCGAAGACCGAGTGGCTGGACGGGAAGCACGTGGTGTTCGGGCAGGTTGTTGAGGGTTATGACATCGTGAAGGCGATCGAGAAGGTCGGATCCGGAAGCGGTATGACCTCGAAGCCGGTGGTGGTCGCTGATTGCGGTCAACTCTCTTAGATCTATCTTGTGATGATCTGTTATGATATAGATCTGATGATGATCTATCGTTTAATTTCACTGCTTTTTTTAATTTCCTAGTTTGATGCTGTGTTTGGGATTATGAGAGGTTGTTCCGAGTGAAATTTGCCTCTTTTTTAACTATGGTTTTTAGATCTGAACTTCCTTTCTGAATAAGAATCAATTTGCTTTGCCTATTTCTGTGTATCAGTGAATTTTTTATTAATTTTATGTTTTATTATCTTTAATTTTACTGGAAAAAATATACAATAATTGCATGCGACTTTCATTAATTATTTATGCATCGTGGACTTGCTTTATGATTAAATAAATCATAATCTGCACATGCATTTGTTTATTGTTTGGGATTCGAAGCTGATATAATTATTTGGATGAATTGATTTATTTTTGTGGATTAACTGATTTGGAAATCGGATAATTTGAAGTATTGTAGGTGAAAACAAAATTATTTAGAGGAAAAAGAAATAGAAGTTGAACATGTGAATGGCGTGAGTATTTAACTTTTGGAGGGTCAGGGAGAGGGAGAGTGATGAAGATTTTGTTTGGTAGTCAAAGCATGAAAACATATCCGACTTCGATATTGTTGATGGTTTATTTTTATTGATTTGTCGTTATTATATGTAGGTACCCTCGCATTTCAAGCCTTCATACCCACAGCCACAATAATAAATATGTGGGGTTAATTCGTTTAAAGTTGGGTCAAGGTAGTGAGTGGTGACCCATTTTGAATCTTTGATACAGATCATCAGATGTTGAGTTGCTTCTCATTAACGCACATATTTCACAAATTATATATATTTAGATTACATTAAATGGTTAGTTTATTTTTCGTCACATTTGAAATTTTGATTTGCAAGTCTCGTATTTTGGATTGTTGTTTGTCTGTGGGTTGGAAATAATTCATAATGAAGTCTAAATTTTGGATTGCAAGTCATTTTTCTGGCCGAACATTTTCTCATATTCTTTCACTAAATTATGTTAATCACCAATTCTAAGACAACTACTAATTGGAACTCAGTTACTCAAATTAGTACTCGTGTATAATGAGACATCAAAGCCAACCTTAGGCCCATTAAATAACTCTAAACCCGAAATGCAATCTCCGATTCGTGAGCCCATAATGTTAGGCTTTGTATGGACTGAAAGTGAAAGTATTGAAAACTTATTTTTGTAGTTGACAGAAATCTCATATATTACTACTTTATTAGCATAATCTTTTTTTTTATGCACGGATGTATTAAAAATAGACAATTAAGTAGACAAAGCAATTAAATTTGATATTAAATAAATTTATGTGAGTGGGATGGTCTAAAAAAGTGTCTATAAACATCAAGTTATTTAAATTTATTTTAAATATATACCTAAATTCTTTTCATTCTTTCTTTTTCACTTAGAATGTAATTTAACCAGTAAAAAACCTTTCTGTGTAATACAAACATAACATATAAATTGCAAGTCATAAATTGTATTATAATTGTTATAATAAAACTATGTTCACTGAATTGGAAATCACTCGCTATTTTTAATTATTAATTAAATCTTCTTATAAGTGAATAAATTTTCATGATCCGAATATTATTATAAATTCTCCGACATAAGTGCATGATAGAGATAATAACGTATGACGCAGACAGATCTCGGCAAATCGCGTGTGGTATGACTATATCTAGACGCAAGTTCTTTTTTTTTTTTTTTTTGGGGCCTTTCTACAAATATTAATTCTAATATCGTTAATTTATAACAAATTGCTTTTCTAACAATTTGAAATTAAAATATAGTATTTAAGTAATCATTTGCATTCATATTATATAAAATTGACAGATTAAATTATATTTATATAGATTACATCAATATTTATTTAAATATTCCACAACAAATAATTATTAAATAAATGCATACTAATTTCGAATTATGTTTATTAAATATTTGAAAATTCGATATAATTGTGGGTGATATTGATGAGGGTTAAAATGCGGATTATTATATTTATATTTGACATTAATCAGTGTTCTCGCAACAGTACACTCCCTACTCCTCACTCTCAATGTCAATGTTGATTTTACTCATTTAATCATCTGCATCTGCCAGGTACCACTCTCTAATCCCTTTCATCTCCATCTTCATTCAAATTCTCGACTATAATCTTTGGAATCTCCGACTACAATTTTCACATTCTCAATTATTCTATCATCAAAACCCCGTTTTAGATCCAACTTTTTACCCCAATCTATCCATCTCTCTTCTTTTCTATCTACGTATGGTCCAGATTCAATCATAGTTTTGGTATTTATATTTATCTCCAATTCGCAGAATTTTGAGTCAGCAATGGAAGAACCAGCCAACTCCGGCAACAAATTCCTGAATGTAGGGCTTCTGCTCGTGGCCACCATCGTGGCGGCGAAGCTGATATCCGCTCTGATAATGCCCAGATCGAAAAAGCGGTTGCCGCCCTTGGTGCCGGCGTGGCCGGTTCTTGGTGGTCTGGTCCGGTTCATGAAGGGGCCGGTGGTGATGCTGAAGGAGGAGTACCCTAAGCTTGGGAGTGTGTTCACTCTGAATTTTCTGAATAAGAATATAACGTTCTTGATCGGGCCGGAGGTGTCGGCCCATTTCTTCAAGGCGCCGGAGTCAGATCTGAGCCAGCAGGAGGTGTATCAGTTCAATGTGCCGACGTTCGGGCCGGGGGTGGTGTTTGATGTGGATTACAGTATTAGGCAGGAGCAGTTCAGATTTTTCACTGAAGCGCTTAGGGTTAATAAGCTCAAGGCCTACGTTGATCAGATGGTTATGGAGGCCGAGGTATTCTCTTTCTTTTCTTTTGTAGAAATGCTTCGCTGCATTTTAAATGTTTTTGTTGCTTCAGGTTTAAGCCTGTTTGTTTGCATGTCATTAATTAATTGGGGTACAGGTAGGTGTTGACTATTGTGAACCTTGAATGGTATAAACTGGTTATGGATATATCATGTATGTCACATGATTGACATGCTACTTGAAAATTGAAATAAACACACCTAAGCAAAGATCAGATTCTTGGATAATTTGAGGATAATAGCAAATTCTGTATCAACGGTGCATCTTTCTTGAGCTTTTGAAGCTAATGGTTTGCACTGTGGTTTTGGAAAATCAGTTGCTATAATAGTAGGTTGTAACTATTGAGCCTTCTAGTCTGCATCTATGATTTTTTTTTCTCTGTTCAATTCAAGCTTGTGGTATGCTGGGATTAATTGTAGATTCTTATGGGAGGTCTATGTGGAATAATTTATTGCTTTGCTCAATGCTTACCTTTCATATCCTGATTGCTAACAAAGGAGTGATATATTGTTGCTGCTGTATTTCGAGTGACTCCATGTTATCAGACTTGTAAAAGATGAGTGACTCCCACCATTTTCTTTCTTTGAATTGGCAGGAGTATTTTTCAAAATGGGGAGATAGTGGCGAAGTGGACCTCAAGTATGAACTGGAACATCTAATCATACTGACTGCTAGTAGATGTTTGTTGGGCGAAGAGGTTCGCAACAAGCTCTTTGATGATGTTTCTGCTCTCTTCCACCATCTTGACAATGGAATGCTTCCTATCAGTGTCATATTTCCCTACCTTCCAATCCCAGCACACCGTCGTCGTGACCAAGCTCGCAAGAAGCTTGCCCAGATCTTTGCAACCATCATTAACTCGCGCAAACAGACAGGCAAGAAAGCTAATGATCTGCTGCAGTGCTTCATAGACTCTAAGTACAAGGATGGGCGACCAACAACCGAGTCGGAGGTAACCGGCTTGCTCATTGCTGCTCTCTTTGCCGGCCAGCACACGAGCTCCATTACTTCTACATGGACTGGGGCTTACCTCCTCTGCAACCCGAAATACATGTCGGCCGTGGTGGACGAGCAGAAGACCCTAGTTCAGAAGCATGGAAACGAGGTGAATTATGATGTTTTGTCCGAGATGGAAGTTCTGTACCGATGCATAAAAGAAGCGCTGAGACTCCACCCTCCATTGATAATGCTTCTTCGGAGCTCACACAGTGATTTCAGCGTGAAGACCAAGGAAGGAATCGAATACGACATTCCCAAGGGACACATTGTGGCCACATCACCGGCGTTTGCAAACCGACTTCCACATATTTACAAGGATCCTGAGAGTTACGACCCTGATAGGTTTGCTCCCGGAAGAGATGAGGACAAAGCCTCTGGGGCGTTCTCGTACATATCTTTCGGTGGAGGCAGGCATGGGTGTCTAGGGGAGCCATTTGCCTATCTTCAGATCAAGGCAATATGGAGCCATTTGCTGAGAAACTTTGAGATGGAGCTTGTTTCTCCATTCCCGGAGATCGACTGGAACGCGATGGTCGTGGGTGTGAAAGGGAACGTGATGGTGCGGTACAAACGCCGAGCGCTGCCCCTTAACTAATCGAATAAACATTGCCAAATTTGTAGGTTTATTCAAGTGTTGAATCCATTAGACAATGTTGGTTTTGCTTTGCTGTTGTGCTCAAAGACTATTTCAGTTTGTCATGGAATTATGAGGTTGTGTAGTTTCTTTATTTATAATACTAAATCTAAATATTATTGCGATATTTGAAACGAGCCAAATTCACAAGAGCATTCTCACCTCCCAACATTTTTCATTCTACACTTAAGTTTTTGTGATATTTGTATAGCCTCTTATGTTTTATTGCATCCCTGGTCGTCTTGTTAGGATCTAACCAGTTTAGTTATTGAAATCTGCAAATTTGTTAGCTGAAAGCTTCATCATCTAATTATAATTGGCCAAAAAATACAATAAATATTAAGTTGTTGGCATTACGAAGAATGAAGAAGGAAATGAAACATGATAGACTAATATTAAGAAACCATCGGCTGCTGCCAGAGATTGATGATGTCGGTGGCCTGATTAAGGAGGAGCACCTTCTGTTTATCGGAAATCCATGGTTTGCTCTCCATCATAATTTTAAGCTCCTCCCACGCATCTTTCCGCGGCCAAAAGTAGTATGGACTCACCGGAATGGTGCCGCGGCCGCCGGGAATAACTTGGTCGATGGCGATTCCGATGTTCTTCTCCATCCAGATGAATTTCAGCACCAACCTCGGCCTCTCCATCGCCTTCACCGCCACTTTCATCTTCCTTTTCTGCTCATTTGCTAATTCTGACGCCCAAATTCCCAAGGGTTTCAGATTCTGCTTCTTTGGATATGAACAGATTGATGGCTTTTTCGGACTGGTGAAGATTTTATTTTCTGTTTTTTTTGCTGGGAATACACACTGATTTCCTGAACATCTTTCAATTCGAATTCCTACTGATGATAACATATTCCTCTCTCTCTCTCTCTCTCTCTCTCTCTCTCTGCGTGTGCTTGTGTTTTGGAGTCCTTAAAAGATGAGAGGCTGATAACGGACTCGATGGGTCTCTCTCTCTCTCTCTCTCTCTCCTTATTTTCACTACTGCTGAAGGATTGGCCCTAGCCCATTTATTAGGCCCACTTGATTTTCTTTATCTCTTCTATTTTTGGGCTCATATAGAGGGTTTCTTTTGGGCTAACTTTTTATTTTCAAAGAACTTGTAACTTCTCTAGTTTTATAAAATGTATACTTAATATCCCAGTCATTGTAAGTTTGTAACTTATAATAATAATAATAATAATAATAATACTTCAATCTATATTTAGTAGTAATTTTACCTTCAACGTTTTAATTTTTTAACAATTCTCCTCTCCGTAAGTTTTAATGGCAACTGAAAGCTAAATCACTACACCAAAAAAACACGTGTGCAAAAAATCTTGCTCGTTTTTCCACATGAGATGTTAAATCTTACCCGAAATTATCGTTGTTTTGTAAAGGTTGCTAGACTTTCAGTACACATGAGGAGGTTTGATGATAGATTTTTTGTCGGTTAGGATTCACGTCGTTTTGACTTATGTAGATTTTTTTTCTTGTTTACGCGTTTTACGATTTGGGAAAATTATACGCCGCGTGCACATGTCAAACGAAAATCACATTTAATGTACATAATATATCAGAGTTAAGCATAATATCATTTTCTTGCAATTGTTAGATCCTAAAGGTATATCTAGCTTTTCTCAAATCCTTTGTATCTAACAGTTTGGATAAAAATACCCTTATGCTTGATACAGTATTTTCTCATTGTTCCAATGATATAGATAGTATCTACATCTCATACTTTAGATTTCCACCACGCTTCCATCACACTTCTTATACACCCTTTTCTCATCCGAACATTGATCAAATCCATGAAAGAAATTTCTTGATCACAAGTTGAAAAAATTCTTGAATTTATAAGCTTACTTGAGTCAAATAATTGAAGGACATGTTAATGTGGACGTTTACAATTAAAAAACTCTTGAAGCTTTATAAATCACATGATTTTGGTCTTGTGAACTTATAATTGACACATCCGATATGGAGGTTGGCACATTACCAATGTGCATGTCAATTAATTAACATTTAAATCAGTTATGGAGACCATCTAGATATCTATAATTTTAAAATTAAATCTCATTCTTCATTTAGTTTAATCTAGTGAACTTGTATTGACACATCCAATATGGATGCTACCCATTACCAACACGTGTATTAATTATTTCACATATAAACTAATGTTATGAATAAATGAGATATTATTCTTAAAATTAAATCTTATTATCCACTTAGTCATTTAATATGAGGTTATTAAGGCAATCCATAACACGCTCATCACAAAAAAAACATCCATGGTATGCTAGACAAACATAAACACAAACATGATAAGTAAAGTAGATAATCCAACTATTATGGTCATGATTCTGATAGAGAGCAGCGCATTATCTTTTATTTCTATTTGAGTTATTTAAATTAGTTTTGATTATTTACTTTAGTTTGGGTCTGGCCCACTTATGCATGGGCTTTAGGGTTAGGGTTTGCAAGTATTATTTATTATTTATAGGTGTTATTATCTGGAGAAAAGGGGAGCAGAACTTGGGATTTGGGACGGTATTTTCTACCGTAGGGATTTGGGACAGTATTTCTACCGTAGGCCTCAGTTTGAGGAGTTCTTTTTTAATATATAGTTCGTATTTCATGTGTCAATCACCTTTACTGTATCAGATTCCAGATCTTTTCCCTCTCCAACCACATATATCTTTGAAAGAATTTCGATTTGAGTACTTGTAGGCCCCGTATTTCAAACCGAGTCAAAAGTTATGGTCTTTGGAAGAAAAACTGCCGAACCTGAATCTTAGTCGACCCGTGGGGCGACCCAGGTAAGAGTAAAAACACCCTTCTAGTTCTAGGTCGACCCAAGCCCAGTTGACCCCCAGGTCGACCCAAGCAACTCTGACTCGACCGGGGACTATTTATTCTCGCCTCTTCCCTTTTTTTGAGCTATTTTCTTCCTTGTTTCGATTCCTAGTTGCCTTCTCCTTGTACACCTCTTCCATATGGATGAAAAACTTCTTCCATAACAAGATACATCCAAAGAAAAATACAACTAGATCTAAACTAGAATTACAAATTTGGGCTTGTGTTTAACCTTATGGCTCTCTCCAACACTATAAATACTCATTCAACTCATTAGAAAAGGGGTAACATGAGATGTTGTTGGGAATTTTTCAAATTGTACCCCCACAAGATTTAACTGGATGCTCATTAACTCTACAACATGTAAATTATATTTTTTGTGTGATTTTAATTATTACCTATATTGAATTAGCAAGTAAGGAAATCGATTCTAACGCATCGGAAAAAATAGAACCGATAAAGCACTTATATGCGTAGTAAGGTTGAGGACGTGATTAAAGGTCTAATCCCCTTGTTGAAGCAAGACAAAATTGATGGCTCCTTTCTTCTTGGTGATGAACGAACAATCTCCAAGTTGATATTCCACTTCTTGATCTTCTACTGTATTTTCGAACCTTCTTTAGATGCAAGGTGGGCTGTAGATTACTAAATTGTGTGGGAACCCCAGGGAATCAAGTGAGCATAAGAGGGCCTGATATGATATGAATCAATTTCTTACATCCCTCTCTAATTAATAGAGAGGGGGACGAAAAATATGTCCCCTAACCTAATGGGTTTGGGCCTCTCCACTTATTTCACTATTCAGTCTACTTAGGTCTTATTTGGGCTACAACATGGATCTAGAAGAATATTAAATTGGCCTACTAATTTATTTAATTTCTAATATACATAACATGGATATAAATTAATTAATTAATTAAGTATTATTTTTATTCCACTAAAGAAATAATATTGGCTTACCAATTTAATACATATTTATGAATATGCTTTCTCTTTCAATTCAGTCATTCCCTGTGTTTAAGATATAATGTCTATTAATTAATTATGTAAGCTTCTGACAACTATAATTAATTAACATCTCCATTCCTAGAGTAGTACCGCACAAGCTTTATCATGTAGGAAATAAATTACACCTGCAAGATTTCACATGAACTTTGTGCTTCCTCAAGGGTACATCATCAACCTAGCACACCAGGACATGGTGACCATATATAATGCACGACTCATCATATATGTAAACGACACTGCCCAAAATATCAAGATTGTTGATCCTATCAAAGAATCTCACCAATTGATAAATCAAAGTAGTTGACGTAGCGTATATATGTCCGTAAATATATATGAGTTAAGAACCCAAATTATGTGGATCTTTATTCTCTCACTTAAGGTCAGAATCAGAGAACATAATCTTATCGTGATCCTCCTTAATACTGACACGTAATTTATTAACAAATAAGTGAACGGCAAGTGCACGGTGTTATTGTAATACTTAGGTGAGTAAAAATATCATATTCCACAAGGACTGTTATTTTCACGACCTCAAACACAAGTACCTAATTAATATCTAGATACTGAATAAGCAGGTAAAATGGAAATAAATAAAATAACACAAATAAATGCAGAGAATAAGATAACTAGACTATTTAATTAAAGGGAAACCTAGGCTTTAGGAAAAATGAATTATTATACCAATTATTAATATTCATTGACCTCAACCCTATACGATACTTGTTCACTTGGTCGGTCCTTCCAAGCACACATAACTTGATTTCTATCTTTCTATCACTAATTCTTATCTGGTCAGTACTTCAAATTAATGACTAGCATGCATAAATGGTGATCAAGCATCCATACACGATATAAATAAACTAATAGAAATCAAGCTTCGAAAGATAGCATGAAAAAAGTAATTAAATTATATTATCAAATTCATAACATCAAATTCCTAAAATCTATCTATGAAATTACCTAGACATAATTAAATAAACAATGAAAACTAGAGTGTAAGTGTTCATGACAAAATAAATAATAGAATCAAATAACACGGGGAAATCTAGTTGTCTTGTCTCTTCTGTTGTAGCACTCCGTCTCTAACAACCTTGTCAACTCCTCTCGAGTAGATGGAAACATCTGTGTTTTTCTCCTCTTTCTTGCTGTATTCTAAGTGTATGATATGGTATTGGGCGTCTAACATAACATATTAGACGCGTATCAAAGTAGGAGCTTTTATATTTAGGTTTAAAACCCTGAATTGGAGATAAAAATCACATTTCTGTGGACCCGCACACATGGGTCGACCGAGATAGCTGGGTCGATCCAGAGTCCTGGATTTGTACAGGGTCGACCCAGGTAATTTTGGTCGGGTCAACCCAGGCCTTAAGAAATTACACTGGCTTGGGTCGACCCAAGCGTATTTCGCACTGGACTTCAGATTTCTTCGGGTTTTAATCATTTAATCTAGTCCATTATGCTTTAATTGAGTATTTAATTAAGCCCAAGAGCCTAATTAAATCTCTCTTCAAATCCGTTTGTCCGTATTTAATTATTTTGCTTCAAATATGCAACGAAATCACAACTATTACTGCAAAACTAGCAAACACATCAAAAAGTCTAAATGATAATAATATAAGCACAAAAGCTATATAAAATACACAACTTCATATAATTAATATCATCAATTCATATCCAAAAGTTGTATAAAATACACAGCTGTCAAATACACACGCCGGTGTACTAGAATAATCTATTAGCCAAGACAAGCTAAATATCAGATCAATCTACGGTGTACCGATGGTGGGTTCAAGACCATCAAAGCCGTGAGCCTTTTAATACAATGCAAGGAAACGATGATATGATCTTTACCGTGTGTTGACCCACACCATATCATCTACAACGCAAGTATATGGAACATGCAGATAAATATAATAATAATTAAATGCACATAGTGACTATAATAAATAATCAACCCATATCATCAAAAACATTGTTAAATGTATACAAGGACAGGTCTTCTAGTATACAAAACTAATAGACGTACCAAGATGAACATAATTATGGAGGCACAATAGAGATTCTAGAGGCTACTTCAAGACTGAAGACTCCGGGTTCTTGATTGTATTGAACATTGTTTTATTTACCATGTTCATGTTATATTATTTTTATTTAATTATGTCTAGGTAATTGTTCTATTGGATTCTTTGGTTTGTAAGTACATTGGATCTCATGATTTGATTTATTGATATATATTTTCCGGTTATCATTGGATATTTGATTTCCTAGTTTGAATTTTTCATGTGTATGTTGACTGCAGCAGCATATGTATGCAAGTTAATTAATTAGAAGATTCTAGTCGTGACTGATTAATTAATGGGATAAAATAGGTTAATTATTTTATGTGATGTTTGGAAGGACCAACCAAGTGAACAAGTGTTGCATAGGAATTTGAGTCCAATGTACTTGATTGTGAGTGATAATGTGTGTGAAGAACCGACCGCAGTAAAATACATGTTCATTATTTCTATGTTATGATATATGTTCGTGAGAACAGTCTAATAACAGTTAAGTGATTTTATACCATTGATAAATTAAATAAGGTTAAGAAGTCAATAAATCTGTGCCATTGTATTAACTTTTCTCTAGAATCCATTGTTTTCATTAATTATTTTATTCAAGTTAATTGTGTTTATGTTCTTGAAGTATTTATTTACATGTTTTCTAATTTATTATTTCAGTATCTAGATATTAATGAGGTGTTTATGTTTTAGTACTCACATTGTTATTTGACATCACAATCCATGTAGATACGACACTCCTGTCCACTACATATTATAATTGCACCATACACCTACGGTTGTTTTTACTGCTATAAAATAGTGGTCAATATATATATATATATACATAGGGATGGGATCTGGTGAGAACCAGTCACCAGGTGGGAATTGGGAACCAATCCCATCCCTCCATTCCAAAATCTGGACGGTCCGGATTAAATAGATAAAGTGGAATAGGGGCGGTGGCAATCTCGTAATTAAAATGAAAACTTTAAATTCATGCGTTTCATTAAGGGTAAAGTTGGAAAAAAAAAAGTGACATCATCATGTTTTGAAATAATTCTTAAAAACTTTAAATGATCATAATTTATTCATTTTTAATCGGATTTCCGCAAATCTTATATCAAATTAAAGCTCTTTTTATACTCTTTCATTTAAGATCCATATTGCATATGTTTATTTGAAAAAAATAGATGAAAAATATAAAAAATCATTTTTAGGCATAATTTTCGCAGAGAGTAACCCCGGATTTATATTAGCATGTTGTATACAACATTTTAGCATGACCTATATAACATTTTAGCATATTGTGTAATACATTTTAGCGGGTGATATTATGAATATATTTTTAACAGTTTTATATAAACACATACACCTATATAGATACTACAAAATGAAAAAATACGAGTTAATAATAAAAAAAGAATGAGAAAGTAAAGCAACGAAGGAGATGACTGACAACTAAGAAAGAAAATGCGTAAATATTTTTCGAAACAAATATCAAATTTAGCCTCCTACTTCGCTCATTTTAGCCTCATTCATTTCTCATTATAGCATGCTCTGATAAACAAAATATGGAACGGTGATTACATTAGAATGAAATACAATACACATATTTGGGGACAATGAACCTTAATAAGAATCTGATAATTACTAATTGGGATCAGATGAACCCTAATTGCAATGTAATAAACCTTAATTAGAAACGGTGAACCCTAGTGGAAAATGTCACATCAAATTTAGCCTCCTACTTCACTCATTTTAGCCTCATTCATTTCTCATTTTAGCATGTATGTTCTGATAAACAAATATGGAACAGTGATTTCATTGGAATGAAATATAGTACACCCTATTTAGGGACAGTGAACCCTAAAGGGAATTTGATAATTACTAATTGGGATCATATGAACTATAATTGGAATGCAATAAACCCTAATTGAGAACGGTGAACCATAGTGGAAAATATCACATCAAATTTAGCCTCCTACTTCACTCATTTAGCCCAATTCATTTCTTATTTTAGCACATATGTTCTGATAAACAAAATATTGAACGGTGATTTCATTGGAATGAAACATAATACACCCTATTTGGGGATAGTGAACCCTAATGTGAATCTCATAATTACTAGTTGGGATCAGATGAGCCCTAATCGGAACGTAATAAACCCTAATTACTGAACTCAGAAACTGCCCAGATTCAATTTTAGCCTCCCACTTCACTCATTTTAGCCTCATGCATTTCTCATTTTAGCTTGTGTTGATAAACAAAAATGGAACGATGATTTCATTGGAATGAAACGCAATAAACCCTATTTGGGGACAATGAACCCTAATGTGAATCTCATAATTACTAGTTGGGATCAGATGAGCCCTAATCGGAACGTAATAAACCCTAATTGGGAACGCTGGACCCTAGTAGAAAATGTCACATCAATTTTAGCCTCTCACTTCGATCATTTTAGCCTCATATGATTCTCATTTTAGCATGTGTTGATAAACAAAATATGAAACGGTGATTTCATTGCAATGAAACACAATACACCATTTATGGGGACAGTGAACCCCTACTGGGAATCTCAGAATTACTAGTTGGGATCATATGAGCCCTAAGTGGAACGTAATAAACCCTAATTGGAAACGGTGAATCCTAGTGGAAAATGTCATATCAAATTTAGCCTCCTACTTCAATCATTTTAGCCTCATGCGTTTCTCATTTTAGCATCTTCTGATAAACAAAATATGCAGTGAGAATCTGACAAGGTATTTAACCTCATGCTTCCGTTATTTTAGCATCATATTCTAAATAGTAACCGTGGTTAATAAAACTTAATAGTAATATAATTACTGCAAAGAAAATGTCATAAATACTTTTATTAAAAATCATATATATTCTTAAAAATGAATGTGTTGAAAACAATTCACAAGCATGGTAAAACATGATATTAAACTATGCCCAATCGCTATAATAACATCAAGTTGGACAGTTCCTAGCATCATGATCTAACAACTTGTAGCAATTGCTGCATATTCTGAGTGGTTTGTTTTCCTTTCTCTTCGTTGCCTCCTTCTTAGATATCAAACGACTGTCGCTATCTTTTGTTTTAACTGGAATAGGTGGATGAACAACAACTTCAGAAGAGGCACGTAAAGCGTAGAATTGCTCAAACATCATCGTCTTGCTATATGAAGTAGAACCCTCCATATCACCGTGTGAGTAATCTTACTGTGGTCACTTCAAACAAAAGAAGCTAACACATTAAAATCAAAAAATTATAAACTGAACAAGGTAAAATAATAATACAATCACATCAAGAGATGTTCAGACACACAAATTGATTTTTAGCATTAGGTATGTCCCATTCTAGCATCATGCAACATGCATTTTAGCACCAAAGTATTCTAATATTTACATGGTGTCTATAACATTGTGTAGCCGAGTCACAAAAACACACACACACACACACAAAAGAAAAAAAAAAAGCAAAGCATGGTTTGTATGGCATGTTTCACAGAGTGCAGTAGAAATAACATTAAACCAACATGTTATCATGCTAAAACATATGTGACGACAGGCTAAAACGACTACATTAATAGGCTAAAACATATGTGACGATAGGCTAAAATGAATACATTAACATGCTAAAACAAATAAACAGATCAAATTAATACATATTCTGTATATTCTCGTACATACTAAACCCTAAAATTCCTAACAATTAGAAAACTGATATTTTTCTAAAAAAAAAACTGATACAACCCAGATCTGAACTACAAAGATTAAATCAATCAAAAATATCGAATCTTCGTAACAAAACGATGAAGCCATAAACTAAAATAAGATGAGAAATAAAAATCACGAGAAGAAACGAGAAACAAATCGACATACCAAACTGCTAAAATAAATTGAAAAAAAACACATACATGGAGTCACCATACAAAAACAGCGCCGCCGATGAACTCTACGAATCACAGGGTCGAATCCTCGCGATAAAAAGAAAGCAGATGCTGAAAAATAATGAGAAATCAAAAGGGAAGAAGGAGAAGAAGAAGAAGAACGACGTAAATCAGCGAGAGAGAGAGAGAAAAGGGGAAAAAATATAAAGAAAGAAAGTTGAAGATCTGAATTATTATATTGCCCCCCTCTTGATCAAACTTGCCAAATATTACAATTATGCCACCGCCCCATTCACTTAATATGGGCCGTCCAGATTGAATCAATGAAGGGATATGATTGGTTTCTAGTTCCCACCTAGGGAAAGGGTTTGATCTCTTCCCTATATATATATATATATATATATATATATATATTCTTACTAGCTATAATGAAAATTTCATGGAGAATGAACATTTAAGATGTTGGCAGGTTATAGATTCTAAATGCTCTATATCTATCTTTATAAAAAGCTAGATCAAACGTTCAAAAATTTTTTCTCTTTTGCTCAGAATTCAGATCAAATGCAGAATCATTAAATTATTGTAAATATTTTGTTTCTTTTTTGGTATTTAAAAAGGTAAAAAATAGCTAAATCACGGGAAAAGATAAATATTAGTAAAGGTGGTTGTTGAGGCACTAGACAATCGGCCAGCCAACTAGCACGACCACCTAACTCCTAACTATTTCTTAGAATATAGTATTGCAGTAAATAGTTGGGATACGTTTAGTACACCAGAGATGCGGGTTACATTCTCAATGACACTTTTTGTGCCAATTTTTTTTTTAACAGAATTATTATGATTTAATTTAATTAATTTTCTATTTATGATTCATTTTTTTCTAATTAAAATATATTAAAAAATAAAAAAAATAAAAAAATAGTTATAACACACTGAATATAACACGGTTGAGCACGAGAAATATGATACATAAATTTGAATACCCAAATTGTTTTTAAAAAGGAAAAGGTCATTGAATTCAAACATATAATATAAAGAGCATTAATAAATTTTATGGGAAACCCATAATTATTATTTAGTTCATCAAGAAAGAACAAGCCGCCTCGGTTATGATTTGCGGGACTTCGTCCATAATTTTATTTTATACCACTTGGACAATAATATATACACTTCCACACACAAATATTATATATGTCAGAATTTATTATTATTGTGTTTGGAGACATAAATCCAAACACCAACAGTAATTAATATATTTCACAAATCTTATCAACCAGTCCACAATACCACATCAACAATTGAAGCCGTACAAATTGTAATTCTATATACAGAATAACTATTCTAAGTATTTCGGAAATAAATTCTTTTTTTTTTTGTTCCCTAAATTTGGACTATAATCGATAGTTTCATAAAATTTTACATAAGATTATATCTATCAAATTAATTTAAAATTACATAAAAAATATAATGAAAATTTCAATGAAGAAATCCAATAGGATAGCGAAATCACTTTCAAATTAAGCCATTAATATTACAATAAGAGATCTTCTATCACGTATTGATTGTGAAATCATTGTACTCAATAACATTATAAATATACACATGATGATAATTGATATTGGTGAAGTGAAATGTAAGATGTAAATATGTAATATAAAAAATGTAAGACAAAACCACAAATATCTTACACTATTATAACTACGAATGATTAATCAATTTATTTGCCGGATTTTAATTATTTTTGGAATAACCAAAATAATCAAGTTTTTTTATGACGAGGGTAATCCGCAACCGTTATCGAATTTTACATTAGGTAAATTATACTTTTGTTTAAGAATCTGGAAACCCGCGGAAGGAGGTAAATGACATTTGGAAAACCAAGTTTTTTGAATAAGGAAAAATATTTTTTTTATATACTAAAATAGTAAAATAGTATGTTAATTCAGTTAGATTTTTGTGTTAGTTTTTCTGATCATATTGTAACATAAATTTTTGTATTTAATTTGGTATAACACAAAATGTGTACAATTCGGTTGATTTTCGGATCAAAATATATTTATACGGATCCGGTCAATCTCTATTTTTCTCTGATTCTTCTCTTTAAAACTTGATCTTCAAGCGGTCTTTGAAATCTTCAGAGTAAATTTGTCTCTTTGATTTTCTCGGACTTGTTGTTTGAACTTGGCCTTTGAAGTTTTCGGGGAAGATTTGTATCCACAATCTTCTTTGACTGTCAAACGCCAATTTCAGAATAAATTTGATGAAGAACGCCTTTGAATGCCTTGCTTATGGATCAAACGCCATCTTCGGGAGGAATTTGGTGAAGAACGTCTTGAATATTTGAGAGAATTTCACTTATGGAAGTTCTTCTCAAATTATTGAACTCTTCAAATGACTTCTGGTGTGATTTTCAACTGATATGAAGGCCCTATTTATAGTTGTAGGGAAAAATATCTAGAGCTGATGTGACACTATCTCATTAGCTGTTGGAAATTAATATATATTTTTTGAAAGATATTTATTCGTTGTCAAAGACTCTTGATGTTTATCATATAATAATATCTTTATTATTTAAATACTTTATCTAATTTTAGATTTTATAAGATTCCAAAACTAAATAAATATATAAAAAATAATAAAAATATTATATATAATATTTTAAATTTTTAATATCTACAAATGCCCCTTCGAGACTTGTTCATTGACGACTTGTCGTTCGAAATGAATGAGTCTCGAAAATTGATTAGATAGTTTAAACTCGTATTAAGGAGTCTTGAACTTGAGTTAGATAGTTTATACTCGTGTCAAGGAGTTCTTGAATTTCAACTTGAGAATAGTTTATACTCATATTCAAGAGTTCTTCAATTTGAATTTATTAGATACTTTACACTCGTATCAAGGAGCTTTCTTGAACTTGGATAGTTTATGCTCATATTAGAGAGCTTTTTTTTGAACTTGGATAGTTTATGCTCATATCGAGGAGCCTTCAACTTGAATTTGGACTTTGTAGATTTTTTATACTCGTGTCCGTGAGTACTTGAATTTGAATTTGGATTTGTAGACATTTTATACTCGTGTCAAGGAGTCTTAGATTTGAATTTGTAGACATTTTATACTCATGTCAATGAGTCTTGAATTTGAATTTGAATTTGTAGACCTTTTATACTCGTGTCAAGGAGTCTTAGATTTAAATTTGACTTTTTCGACATTTTATACTCGTGTCAAGGAGTCTTGGCATTTCTTGAAGAGTTTAGATAGTTTTGGCTCTTATCAAGGAGCTTTGAAAAATAGTTTAGGCTTTTATCAAGGAGCATTTGAATATTTCTTGAAGACTTTGGATAGTTTAAGCTCTTATCAAGGAGCTTTCGAAGATAGTTTAGGCTCTTATCAAGGAGTGTTTGCATTTTAGATAGTTTTTGCTCTTATCAAGGAGTTTTGGAAGATAGTTTAGGCTCTTATCAAGGAGTATTGATTTTTTTTTCCTTTTCATAGATTGTGACATGTATTGGAAGACTTGAATAAGCATGTGGCGAGATTTATAGCCATTTCTTCTTCTTCTTCTTCTTCTTCTTCTTCTTCTTCTTCTTCATTTGGAGATTCCTCAAAAGGTTTGCCCCCATCATTTATTTCTGGCTGATCTTCAAAGTTGTGATGCTTTTGCATTGACAGTTTTTGAACTTCATTTGCAGCCATGTTTAACTCCATCTCGTAAGCTCTAGTGGCCAATTCATCGAAGGTCTTTGGTTGAATCTCTTTCAAAATATATCAAAGACCCCAACACATGCCTTGGATGTATATTTCAATTGATGAACTTTCTGATAATTGATCTTTGCAATTCAGGCTCGAGTTTCTCCAACGGTTGATGTAGTCGATGACGGACTCTTCTTTTTGTTGGTTTGTATTTGTGAGCTCAACTAAGCTAACCGTCCTTTGAGTGTTGTAGAAGCGGTTAAGGAATTCTTTCTCCAGTTGCCCCCAACTATCAATCGAATTTAGCTTCAAATCAGTATACCAATCAAACGCGTTGTCTTTTAAAGAATGAACGAATTGCTTCACCAAGTGATCTTCGTATGTCCCATCATCATTACAGGTATCTACAAAGTGAGCCACGTGTTGTCTTGGATTTCCTTTGCCATCAAATTGTTGAAACTTTGGCGGCTGGTAGCCATCTGACATCTTTAAGTTGTCAATTCTTGGAGTATATAGCTCGTTGTAAGTCCAGAGTGATTTAAGACTCTCTAGACTTGTCATTAATTGTTTCTAGTATTAAATCTTTGAGTTGATCAACTTGTATTGAGCCATCATACGAGATTTCAATTTCTTTGGTTGTAGATTTTCCACTTTTGTTGGCATGTAACTTTGTAGATATCTCAGCTTCAGTATCTTCATTCGGTTGATCGCCACCAAAATCAACAATTATTTCTTTATTCAGCTTCAAGATTTGAGCATCTCGTTCTTGTATTCGCTTGGCAAGTCCTTCAGCGAGCTCCGTCAAATTTGCAATTTGCTCTTCCAGAATTGTAGACATCTTGATGCTTGAGAAAATTGATGAAGAGAAGAGATGAGAGGTAGAGATGGTCCCACTGGGCGTGCCAAAATTTGTAACACAAATTTTTATATTTAATTTGGTAAAACACAAAACGTGTACAATTCAGTTGATTTTTGGATCAAAATATATTTATACGGATCCGGCCAATCTCTATTTTTCTCTGATTCTTCTCTTTAAAACTTGATCTTCAAACGATCTTTGAAATCTTCAGAGTAAATTTGTCTCTTTGATTTTCTCGGACTTGTTGTTTCGGGGAAGATTTGTATCCACAATCTTCTTTGACTGTGAAACACCAATTTCAGGATGAATTTGATGAATAACGCCTTTGACTGTCTTACTTATGAATCAAATGCCGTCTTCGGGAGGAATTTGGTGAAGAACGTCTTCAAATGCCGTCTTCGGGAGGAATTTGGTAAAGAACGTCTTGAATATTTGAGAGAATTTCACTTATGAAAGTTCTTCTCAAATTCTTGAACTCTTCAAATGACTTCTGGTGTGGTTTTCAACTGATATGGAGGCCCTATTTATAGTTGTAGGGAAAAAGATCTAGAGCTGATGTGACACTATCTCATTGGTTGTTGGAAATTGATATATATCTTTTGAAAGATATTTATTCGTTGTCAAAACTCTTGATGTTTATCATATAATAATATCTTTATTATTTAAATATTTTATCTAATTTTAGATTTTATAAGATTCCAAAACTAAATAAATATATAAAAAATAATAAAAATATTATATATAATATTTTAAATTTTTGATATCTACACATATGATTTGGTTAATTCAATTTTTTACGTTAAATATTGAATTTGCTATATCTTAAAAATAGAACTATACCGATTTTCATAATAACCGATGCACTATGATCCATTTGGTTCATTCAAAAATTCCGATTTTTTGCCTACCTATTAACACATTATTTCACAAGTAACAATTAACATCTTCTACATTAAAAAAAATATCTGATTTTCGTGTAACATTAGACACGTACATGATAAGAAAAGTGAGAGGCGTGGATTAGAGTTAAAATATAATTGACGATACAATGAAATGAATTTAGTAAAATAAAATAAAATCGAAGCAATGAGGTTACAGCTCGGAAACACACCTGTTCAAAAATTACAACTGAGTCGTTGACCGTCGAATTTCCATTCTATTTTTCTCTGCTTTTTCTTCGTTCAGTTTTCGACGAAATTTGCGGATTCAATCATCAATTCCACGTTCGACACCCGCAGACACAGAATCGTCGATTTATAGTAATTTACGAACAACATTTCACGGCAGGAACAAACAGTTAATCGCCGGCGGCTAACTGTTTATCCATCTCTCATTTATTTGTTTTTCCCTACGATCCTTTGTGGCAGGAAATTGGATATTTCTTGGGCCTTTGTGATTGGCGGGAGTTCGAGTTTTTGTCAAAATTTTTGGCTTTATTTGCTGTTGTACGGAGATTGCAGTTCACCCAACTGTGTATTGCTAGTTCGGATCAAATCTGTAGATATATATTTATGTATAGATAGATATATAGATATACATTTGAGAGAGAGGAAGGGAGGGAGGGATGGGGGTTTCGGATAATACGAGGGGGCTAATATTGGCAATGGTGTCGAGTTTGTTTATTGGAACGAGCTTCATTTTTAAGAAGAAAGGTCTTCTCCGTGCTGCTGCTGCTGGTACACGCGCAGGTATTAATGAATTCTTTCATAACTATAGATTTTGTTGCTTTATTTGTGTTTTCATATGTTAATTCAGTTGAACTGTGTAAAGATGCAATTTTGAATGTAAAAGAGTGTTTCTCGATTGCACTGCAAGGAATTTCAGCTCATTCTTGATTCGTATGCTGATCGATGGATGTAGATTTGGACTTGTTGATGATGGTGTTGCAAAGATCTAAGTTGCCGTAACTTGTGCAATCACATGTCTTTGTGGAGATTTTGTGTGGAATGTTTGGTATTGTGATGAAAAGGGTAGTTGTTGCCTTGTTGATCTAGTTGATTTAGTTAGTCATTGCAGGAACTTGTTTCGTTTTTGCTCGTATTCGTGTTGGATCAACATTTGATTTCTGTCCCTGGTGCTTGCTATGATACATGGTTTAGTTTGTTCTTGCCCATTTTAGCTTGTTTGCCTTTGCATATATACTCAACATTCATGCTGTTAGTACGGCAGGTGGTGGAGGCTATACTTACCTATTAGAACCTCTTTGGTGGGCTGGCATGATTTCTAGTAAGTTGAAAAATTTAAATTTGTGCCTTCTGATTCCCAAGAGAAGGAAGTGTTTGCTAATTGTGTTCTCTGCAGTGATTGTCGGAGAAATTGCAAATTTCGTTGCTTATATCTATGCTCCAGCTGTTCTTGTCACCCCTCTTGGTGCATTGAGTATAATTATTAGGTAAATTCTCGAGCATTGTCACCTTGCTTACATATGCTACAAAGATGATCTTGGTTAGAGTTTCTTGATTGCATTTAGTTAACTGAGCTTTTTTCATGAATCTGAAAAGTGCTGTTTTAGCACACTTTATGTTGAAGGAACGGCTGCGACAGATGGGCATATTGGGATGTGTATCTTGCATTGTTGGATCGGTTGTAATTGTCATTCACGCCCCACAAGAACACACTCCATCTTCTGTACAAGAAGTCTGGGATTTGGCATCTCAGCCAGGTTCTCATCTCTCTCTCAGTACAATGTTGATTGTTTGTGATCATGTTTTATATTAGAGTATCGCTTATTTCTGCTCATTTATTGTCTATACAGCATTCCTCATTTATGTGGTGGCTTCCGTATCTGCAGTGATACTTCTCATCGTGTATTTTGAGCCTCTCTACGGACAGAGAAATATACTAGTATACCTAGGAATTTGTTCCATAATGGGAGCAATTACGGTAATTCATTGTCTTTCAAATCCCATGTATTTATGCTACATGCTGTTGTTCTACATTGTCTGAATTAACCTCTTGCTGTGTTTTGATATCAATAGGTCATGAGCATAAAGGCTATCGGAATTGCAATAAAACTCACTTTGGAGGGGATTAATCAATTCGGATATACTCAGACTTGGTTTTTCCTTTCAGTTGCAGTATTCTGTGTGATCACACAGTTGAATTATCTGAACAAGGTAACCCCAATGTGGATGATGCCATACTCGAAACATAAAGATTCATTTTTATGTGCATATGTTTGATGATCAATCCAAGATTGCTGTTATCCGTTCCATTATCCGATCAAAGGCCTAATTTGTGGAATAACACATCCATTCATCTGCACTAGCAGCTTAATTTTTCACCTCCATAACTTCATTCTTGAGTTGTCTCTGCGTAGTGATCAGTTCTTCTCTTTCCCCACATTGTGCTTCTGTGCAACGTGTTTGTTCAGGCACTCGACACTTTCAATGCTGTGTTAGTCTCTCCAATATATTATGTAATGTTCACAACTCTGACCATAGTCGCGAGCGCTATAATGTTCAAGGTAACAGCACCTTTGGCGAAGTACTCTTATGACTTATCACTATCCACCTTTCAGTGTTTCACCACAATTCAAGTAAATTCGTGCAAACTATCACCATTCTCTCCTACTTTTCCAGGACTGGTCGGGTCAGAATGCGAGCAGCATAACCTCTGAAATATGCGGATTCATCACAGTTCTCTCGGGAACAATCATACTTCATATGACCAGAGACGAGGAGACATCATCAGCTGCAACAGGTATATTATATTTGATCCAGTCGAGCATTCTTCTTAAACTCTTACACTCATTTCATCAACGAGCCTGCATTGTTATCAGCTAAAGCATGTGATTGATGGTTTATCTCTGCAGGAACCATCATTTGGTATGAGGGGGATTCATCAAAAGCTTTAGAGGAGGCACATATTATCTCGTTGAATACTTCAGATTACTTTGAACTTCTTTCGGGAGAGAAATGATGCAGCATGATTCTAGGCATTGAATCTGCATCAAGATTCACAACCACCGAGGGTCACTGAACCACCTTCTCCACCGCCGCGCCTTCGCCTCGACGTGCTGCCACGAACGCAGCCCCAGAAAGCTGATGAACTTTGTGATATAGGGAGGGATATGGCTTTCTTTTACCATTTTTGTACCAATAGGGGTTTTGCTCTTTAAGAATTTTTTTGTGTGGAATTTGTACATAATATGGTTTTTCTATTTCTTCTTTATTTAAAGTTTGGTTTTGGGAATGATAATTTCGCTGGTTTGTTTAAAAATTTCCGACTTGGGGAGTCTTGTGTTAGAGTCTTTAAGGAATAAAAAATTCAAATACAACTAAATACCAACAAATTATAAATATGTCATCAAATATGTTTTGGATTTATATGTTTGAATTGTACGGCTATCGTACATAACATAAAAAATAGGGTTATTTGTCTTAAAAATCATTGCAAATTTAACATAAACTTTAAAAGTAGATAAAATGCTAACTTTAAATTTGTGTGTTATTCAACATCCCCAAATTTTTACAAAATAAATTGACATTCAATCCAACATACAATTGTGGTCACTTTGACGTTATTTTTAAAAATGATGGTCGAATCATGACAAGTTCGAACATATGAGCAAATTGTATGTTTGATTGGAGGTCAATTTGTTTTATAAAAATTTGGGATTGTTGAATAACACATAAATTCAAAGTTGGTGTTTTAATTGTCTACTTTTAAAGTTTAGATTAAATTTACAACACAACTCAAAGTTCATGATTTTTAAGACAATTAACCCTAAAAAGATAAGGGGGTATACAAGATATAAAAATTATATATATATATATATAGGGAAAGGATCAAATGAGAACCCTTCCCCTAGGTGGGAACTAGGAACCAATCATAACCCTTGTTTGACTCAATCCGGACGGTCCAGATTAAATCAGATTTAAGTGGATGGGCGGTGGCATTCCTGTAATTTTCGGCAACTTTATGGACGGAGGGGTAATATAGTAATTTAATAATTCTTCCATTTTGTTTTGAGGCTAAAATGAGAATCGCATGAGGCTAAAATGAGAATCGCATGATGCTAAAATGATCTAACTAGATGCTAAAATTGATGTGACATTTTTCACTATGGTTCACCGTTTCCAATTAGGGTTTATTACGTTCCGATTAGGGCTCTGATCCCAACTAGTAATTATGAGATTTCCATTAGGGCTCACTGTCCCCAAATAAGGTGTATTGCATTTCATTTCAATGAAATCATCGTTCCATTTTTGTTTATCAACACATGCTAAAATGAGAAATACATGAGGCTAAAATGAGCGAAGTCGGATGCTAAAATTGAATCTGGGCAATTTCTGAGTTCAGTTCCGATTTTGCCCTTAATGTGACGCGCGAATTGAAGATTTTCGCGATAATTACAAAAATGCCACCAAAAATCTGGATGGATCTGGGGCGTCGATTCTGCAGGATGGACGGATAGGATCGGTTCCCGGTTCTCACATAGCGACCGGTTCTCACCAGATCCCATCCCTATATATATATATTGTTAGTGTTACGGTTTACACTAAGGAATTTGTTAAGTGATTTACTTTGCAATTACAGTAGTGATTGATTGCTATGATCTTTATGGATTAAATCAACACTAAGTATTTAGTTTTTCTAAGTAATGTATTGGATAAACGTTCGCAAGGATGTGCAGAACATGATCTGAACTTCAATGGGCTGAAGATTAAGACAGTTGTGCATTGAGACAACTGAGATTGTTCAACATACTCAGTATTGTCAGCTAGCTTAAGTGATAGCCATAAGTCAGTTTGTGAACATATAATGTCATTCTGATGTGCTACCTGAAGTGAAGGTTGGAGATCAACAATGTTCATATATGAAAAAGTTCGTGGAATATTTATATGAACATTTTTTGTGCAGATTATTCTTCCAAGATCATTGAAACTGTTTGAAGGATGTTAACCATGAAAAGATTCAAGATCATTCTATAAGATGCTTTAATTATCTTGGAAAACACGAGATTGAAGATAAGATAGAAGTCTAAGGATGGAAGAATTCCTAGGGGTGAGCAAAAAGTCCCGAAACCCGAGAACCAAACCAAATCGAACCGAATTAGTTCGTTTTTTTCGGTTCGGTTCTTTTCAAAATTCGGTTAGGTTCGTTTTCTAGCAAAAAATTGATTTTTGATTTCGGTTCGGTTAATAGAGAAAATACCCGAACCGAACTAAAAAATCGAATTTATATATATTAGTAATAAAAATACTTGACTTTATTGAACTTTATAGTTTATTCGGCTTTACTTTATTGGAGTTTACACTTTTTTGGACTTTATTCAATTGTTTATTGATATTTTTTGAACTCGAATCTTGATAATTAGCTAATTTATACTTTTATATACTTAATTATATCGAATGAGGATAATTTAAAGCAAAAAAAAATCAGAAAATTAAAAAAAAATTAGTTCAAAACCGAACCAAACCGAAATATTTCGGTCCAATTCGGTTCGGTTCCAATCAGAAATTCAGTTCGGTTCGATTCTATTTTTAAAAATTTACTTTTCTTCGACTTTAACATTTTCGGGACCGAACCGAATCGAAAAATCAAATGCTCATCCCTAAGAATTCTAACAAGACAAGTCCTCGGTTTAGTTTAAATAAGGAAGTTTCCTTATTGGATGTCTAGCTGGATTAGGACTTTTGATCCTTATTGGATGTCTAGTTAGATTAGGATTTCTGATTACCATGTTAAGGCTATGTTCTGATCTATAAATAGCCTAGAATCTGACTTGTTAGAACACACTGAACAAACTAAAGAGAGAGAGAGAGACTGCACAAATTATTTCAAGAGCTCTATCTATTTTGAGCCACATAGTTTCGATCGTCTGTTTAGGCTAGGTTTTAGTATTCTAGCCTCCGTGTATTGAAACTCTTTTCATACACTGTCAAAGGTTTCTCGGGAGAAAATATATGCGGGAACTAGATAGAAAGAGTATAGGTTGTGAGAGGATCTCATGATTCAATTCATTGAAAGAGGGTGTACGGGTAAAAAGTGTATCAAGTGACGAGATGTTAGTTGCATGTAATATCCTGAGTAAACATTGCATCAGAGTAGTGAATTATTTTCCACAGATTTTATAAGACCCCTCTGACGTAGATCTGTTGATTGAACATGTTCCAACTCTTTGTGTTCTCTACATTCCGCATTTACAATTAAGTTCATCATAACATTCAAGTGCTTTATTGTGAACATTATCTATAACGTTCAAGTACATTACTTTGAACATTTGCAGAATCGATACTTTGCACAAGTGCATGTAATTTCATACATATATATATATATATATATATTGTCAGTTATAATATGATTTAGATATAGATGGTTGTAATCGCTGACGGACCTACATTGGCCTAAGGGGGTCAGTGGACCCCTGAAATTTTGAAATTTTTATAGTGTTAATATAGTAATAATATATGTTTTGTCAAGTTTTTTTTTTTTTTTTTATAAAAATAGATGATATTATACTTTGAAAATTTGGCCAAATGGTAAAGACAAGGATCAAAATATCGCGATATATCCTAGATATATCGCAAATTTTGATATTGCGATATGGATATGGGTGAGAATGCATTTTTTTTCCTGAGTATTTGCGAAATATCACGGGCCAACTCATGTATCACATCACAAGTCCATCTTTATAAAATAAATTAATAGATCAATTACGTTTTGACTTGATTTAATTATGCATCACTAATTTATAACGACAAAATGAAAACTAATTATCTGGAGTGCCCATATCGACCCATAGAAATGATACATCTTGTGGCCTCTCCCGCTCATACCTGTTGAGTCATGTGGAGGATGCTAATGAAGTGCATCAGCATTTGGTAAAAATATGTCCCTTGGAAAGGAATTGCACCTGTCGACATCATCCATGAGAGCCCACACCCATAGATCTATCACCCAGTTTGGATGCAGATAGAAAATCATCCGGTATACGAACAATATGTTCGCAACCTTCACATAATTCAGAGCGTCTCTGGACATCCTCATCTTTGTGAACCTATCCTCCATTTGGCGGAGGGTCGTGTGCTTCCCTTGAAATAATTGATAATATACCGCTCTTGTCGGAACAATGTGCTCTACATTTGGATCGAATGTAGAGGTGCGAAATTGTAACCCCAACACCAGGTTATACTCATTGGAACTGAAGCGCAGCACATATTGATGAATCTGAAATCATGCCTCCCGTCCCTCCAGTGCACGATTCGACACGCGCACCTCATGACTCATCACCGCATGCATAACCTTATTTTGGACATCACCACCCTTGTAATCCATAAAATATCTAAAGCATCCGGATTTGATCTGCAAAACATCATCACCTCCTATCGCATGTAATGTGGCTCTAATATGCTCAACTACCTCTAGCCTAGCATAGACTATGATCGTCGAACTCAAGCGCTGCAACGGTTGTCTAAACCAATCAATCTAACAACATTTACAAAATTACAATTAAACATTAGTTTAAATTTTTAATTATAATTTTAAATAAATGCTTTTAATAATTTAAAATAAAATAAATACATAAACGATTAATTTTTGTTAAGATCTACGATTAATATCCATGATTAATTTTTTCTACGATCTACGATCTACGATTATTATTTAATTGAACTACGATTATAATTTAAGTGCTACAATTATAATTTAATGAATTATGATTATTATTTAAGTGCTACGATTATTTTTAAGAGCTACGCATAATTTTGAAAGAGCTAAGATTAATATTTCAAGAGCTACGATTAATTTTTTAAGATATATGATTATTTTTTAATGACTACGATTCATATTTCAAGAGCTATGATTAATTTTTTAAGAGCTACGATTATTTTTTAAGAGCTACAATTATTATCTAATTGAGTTACGATTATTATTTAAGTGCTACGATTAAGATTTAATTGAGCTATGATTAATTTTAAAATCTAATCTTAGAGCTATGATTATTATTTAGGTGCTACGAGTAATTTTTAATTAAGCTACGATTATTAATTAAGTGCTACGATTATTATTTAATCGTGCTACGGTTAATTTCTAAAACTAATCTTAGGGCTACGATTATTATTTTGGGGCTACAATTAATTTTTAATTGAGCTACAATTATTAAATAGTTTTACACCCGCGCGTTGCGCGGCGCAATGCTAATTTAGGTTATGAACTTTTTTTTTTGAAAGATTAGAAATTACAATGAGGTATATATTATATAATATAATAAATCACTACACCACCATATAGGTGGGACCTCTACACCGCACAAAAGTGGGACCACTACACCACCTTTATATGATACAAAAAATGAAAATTTCAAGCAAAAGTAATAAGATAATATCAAACTGATTTCTTCAAAAAATCTACCATTCGTAACTCCAACAACAGTGAGAATCATCAGTTTGGTGAAGCTCATATATTGTAACTAACATAAGTATATAAAGATGGTCTGAGTCTCATCATGCTAGTTGAATCTTAAGCCACAAGAATGAACTGATGCCATTCCCACTCTACTCACAAACAAGCAGAAGCTTGAAAACACTGACAATGACACTGGGAATAGCTTAATTGAAATGATATATTATAGCATTGCGATTTTCTATTGTTCATTATTTTGAGGGACCTATAGTTCAAATCCAAACATCGAGAAACCTTAATCTCATCTAGATGTTGCTAATATCTTAGCTAAACAAAGTCTTGTAAAACTCTCAGCCTAATAATAGGGCATTAGCATACACACCATATTAACCAGCAAGCAGGTAAAACACAGGAAATCAATTGCAATAAATTTCTGTAACCTTACCATCTCCATTGTTAGGATTAAGGAGGACTTATAGCTCAAATCTCGTCTAGTTATTGCTAATATCTTAGCTAAACAAAGTCTAAAATCCTATTTCCATTTCACTGCGAAACTCTCAGCTTAATCACAGGGAACACACACGCCATATTATACCCCGCAAACAGGTAAAATACAAAAAGCCAGCAAAAAAATTATGCCAAATAGCCACTCACTGGCTTGGCGCCGTAGCACAACAAATAACAATAAAAGAAAAATCACGGGAAAAGAAAAAAAACGCCCTTCCTCGTCAAAATTGGAACACTAACACAACACATGTTTGAACATGAATATCCAGAAACTTGAAATTAAAGCATCGCTAACAAACTAAAAAGCAATTCAAACAGAAGGTTTCTCATTAAACAAGAAGTATAAGCTTTAAGGAAGGCCCCATGCAATCCAAAAAAAGCAGCAGTAAATTAATAGAGACAGTTACGCATTTGCAGAAAATGAGTTCGCGAGAATTTGATCATTTTCTTTTATTAATAAAAGCAAAGTTTTCGTACATTTTCATCATGAAGAATGCATTCCCAACTTCTGATGTCTTCTCTGTTTGTAAATGAAGGATATGCATAGGCCCGGACCAGTCAAAACTTCATGGCGAAGGTGGTTTTTGAGTTATCTAAGTCGCAAATGAAAGACCACACAGAAGGCATGACTGCAAAATAAATCTGGGAAGCAAGTGTGATTTATAGAAAGCAAGTGTAATTTGCAGTAGAACCGAGGAGAGATTTTATAGAATTTTAATTTTAATATGAATGCATAATATTGTATTAATAAGAATTGAAGAGTATTTTCTAGAATGACCTCTAAACCCTATAAATACGGCAATATCTGAAACATTTAGACATTAAGAGATTTTTTAGTTTTTATCTTTAAAAAAAATCAAATTGTGTACAAACAAAATTTATATAATATATATATATATATATATATATAATATAAATATAGAATAGATATAGTTGAGAAATCAACCCAACCGTGAGTGTAGCGACCCGATTTTCTTTATATTTAAATTGCTATATTTTTTTCCGTAAAAATATTTTATTCATTTTATTTATTTATGTGTGATACTAATTGCTTAAGTCTAATATGTCGCGCCTAAGTAATTTATCTAAATTTTCTAAGCACGAATTCATTTTAGAATATAGTTATTTCCATGTCATGAGCATGCATGCATGTAGAATTTTATTTATTTGAGAGTCACTTACTTATAAGAAATTTGCATTTTTCTAGCCAAGTTGCTCTAGCCCAATTAAAATAATATTTTGAGCCCAAGTTTTCAAGCCCAAATAACATAAAGCCCAAAGTCAAGATCTTTTATTCTTCAACCTTCTTCGACCTCCACAACGTATTTTTAGCAGATAATATGATATACATATAACATTAAAGCTTATCACTTTTCGTCCTTATCAAGTGATTTTTTAGATAACTATGAGATATCTTCCCAATCCCACGTTTAAAGCCCTACAAAACTAGTATAAATAGGTGACCTTTCTATCTCTACTTTCTCATAACAAAATCGAAGCAAGCAAAAAGAATAGTTGAGTTCATTTCTTCAAAGTTTATAGTTTCGTTCAAGGTATGGAGATCTCTCCTGGTATGTTTTATTTTTCATGTCTCATGCATCACATTGCATTGCATAGTTGGGTAGGTTTGGTATATGAGTTAAGGGATATCATGTGTTCGTGGAGACTGCTGCGACAGTAAGTGGAACGACGGCGGTATCCGCGACAGCAGCTTCAAGTTTTGATGGAGGAGTTTCCGGAGATGTGAGAGACGAGTTTTGATGCACCAATGGCAGCTTTTGGCGATTGCAGTAGCTTACCCGCTGTTTTCTTGGAAGGGGAAGAAGAAGAAGTTGTAGATTTGCTAGTTTATGTAATAATAGAGGGAGAGATGAGATGGGTTGAATATTTTTTCTAATCTATTTATTTTGCAGAAGTGTCTTTTAGATAATTGAGCGGTTGGTTTCTGTTGTTATGTTTCTGTGATTTGTAGAGGGAAGGAGAGCAAGTTGTGTATGTTTGCCGTGAAGAGCTATGAGAGAGAGAGAAAGAGAGAGAAATGGAGTTTGGTAGATTGATTGGTTGGGTTGGAAAGATTTGGGCTTAGGGTAGTGGGCTTCGGTTTTAAATAAGTTTGTTGCTAAGACTTGTTGCATAGTCATATCATTTTGGTTTGACATATATAATAGACTATATTTATATTTACGTAGAGTAATTAGTAAGTTTAATTAGGAAATTTGTCCATACATTAATTAATTAATTAAACTCATGCATTTCTCTCGTAAATAATTAATAGTTGGCCATGCATGCATAAGTTATCTATAAATTTATGGCTTTATTTCGCTTAATCACTTAGTTAAATAATTAGTTATGTATTAAGCATGCATCATAGATTAATCTCATGCATAGTTTTATTACATTATATTATGCATTGTGTTAATTTAAGATAATTAATTTATAGGCAAGGCGCGCAAGACTTAATCAGTTAATATCAAGGTCAAGGTCAATGTGGGGTTTTACGTGATCTTGTCCTGATTATTCTCTCTATATTTTATTATCGAGTATGTGATGACACGGGCATAGGCCTCCAGGCTAAACGAGAATGGGCCTTCGGGCTAAAGATGAAAATGGGCCTCCGGGCTAAATGAGAACGGGCCTCCGGGCTATACAAGACAGGGCCTACGGGCTATATGGTTTGGTCTACGGACTGAACACTTTTATTATTCTCACCTACTCGCTTAATTTTATATAGCTTGGATAATTAGACACTCCCCACTAAGTCAGTAGTACTCCCCCCAAAAATCTACTTATTTTTTCAGGTGTTGTCTCGGGTGATGCGTAGCGGGCAAGATGTGATGATGGTGGTCAAGTGATCAAGCATGATTAAAGATTTTTAATTTATTTTGACTTTATTTTATGTAATAAATGTCGAGTTATGCTTTGAAACTTCCGTTTTATTTCAAGTAAAATATTTTTATTAATGAAAAGCATGGATAATGTGCCTTTTTCTATTAAGGTGAAATTGGGGCGTTACAGTGAGCCATGAAGTTTGGGATATATATAATATTATAATATATATATATATATATATAATACATGTATAATATATAATATATATAATATATATAATATCTATAAATATAGAATAGATTCGTCAACCATGCATTTTGGGCGGGAATTTTCCATGCAAAAGATTTTGCTTTAATATAGTATAGATTAAGTGCTACGATTAAGATTTAATTGAGCTACAATTAATTTCTAAAACTAATCTTAGGGCTACGATTATTATTTTGGATCTACGATTATTATTAAAGAAAATTGACTATTGCAAAATTTAACAAAACAAACCATTGCAAAATTAACCATTTGTCCATAAATCGTACAAGCTATATAAAAATTAAAAAAAATCCGAAACCTACTTGAGAAGATGAAGACATCTGCGGCTGTGCTCCCGTTCGTTGCTCCATCATCGGCTATGATTAACTGGGATGAGAAATGCCGAGAGAGAGAGAGAGAGAGAGAGAGAGAGATTTTCCAACTTGTTTTCCTCGTACTTGAGCGACGACGATATTGGGGAGAGAAACCCTAGTTCTGGTTGAGATCGAGAGTGAGAGAGTAACAATTATTTTTTTATGTTTCCAAATGGTGGATATTCATGGGGATATAGAGAGAGACGTGGGTTGTTGGGGGTAATTAAATCTTATCACATTTATTCCTTCTTGCAGCTTTTGTCAGTTAGAATCACAAAATATGTAAGTTTTTTAGAATAAAATCTGATTTTGTGGGCCCACACAATAGGTATTGTGTAAAATAAGTACAAATTGCCTAGATAACTCCTATGTTTTAAATCTTATTTGCCTACCCTAATTTTAAGATAATTTTAACTAAATATATTTTCACCCATATAATATTTACTATCTAGATATATTTTTCACCCATATAATATTTACTAACACTGTTAACAATTAAAATGTGAAAATCCAATTATCATATTGGAGCACACTCCTGTTAGACCGTCTAACGGATCCCCTTACGTTAGACGGATATTATTTGACCCATCAAAGTGGTCCCTCCTCCTTTTTATTTTTCTTTTTTTCTTTTTTTTTTCTTTTTTTTTCGACTCCAATTCTCGCTTCACTACGAAGAGTTAGAAGTTGTGTTTTTTTTGTAATGATTTTATTAATGATACTTCATCCATAATTAATGATACTTCACATCAATGTTAATGATACTTTACCGGATAAAAGTTATATTTTTATTAAAATAAAAATTATCGATGATTAAGCATTAATTATTAAATTAACAATAAAGAAGTATCATTAATTATGAAGTAAATATCACTATTAATAAAAAACGAAGCATCACTAATATAATGAGTAGTTACTACTCACTATCATGTTCAATTTTTGAATTGCAACATTTTCTTTTATGTAGCTAATGATTCAATTTTTGAATTGCAATATGTTTGAATTGATATTTTTCTTTATAATTAATGATACTTTCTTTGACAATTAGTGATACTTTTCTTCTGCAGTTAGTGATACTTTTCTTCTAATTAGTGACACTTTCTTCTGCAATTAGTGATACTTTTCTTTCTAATTAGTGATACTTTCTTCTGCAATTAGTGATACTTTTCTTCAATTAGTGATGCTTTCTTTGCAATTAGTGATACTTTTCTTCTAATTAGTAATACTTTATTTTTGCAATTAGTGATACTTTCTTCTGCAATTAGTGATACTTTTCTTCTAATTAGTGATACTTTCTTATGCAATTAGTGATACTTTTCTTTCTAATTAGTGATACTTTCTTCTGCAATTAGTGATACTTTTTTTCATAGTAATGAGACTTCACTTCACCCCATAAATAATGATACTCATATGTGAGTTAATAGCACTTCACCTTATAAATAATGATACTTTGGTTAATGATACACTTCACTCATATTTAATGATACTTTACCTTATAATTAATAATACTCCTTTTTTTGGCTCAATAATTAGTCAACCACAAGAAAAAAAATATTTTTTTTAAAAAATAAATGTATACTCTGAGAAGACTATAATATAATCATTAAAAAAAGAAAAAAAAAGAAACGAAAAAAAACGAGAAGAAAGAAAGAAAAAAAAGAAGAAAAAGAAGGAAACGAAAAAAAAGGAGAAGAAAGAAAGAAAAAAAGAAGAAGAAAGAAGAAAAACAAAAAAAAAACGAAAGAAGAAGAAAGATAAGATAAAAAAAGAAAAGAAAGAAAAGAAAAAAAGAAAAAAAAGAAAAAGAGGGAATAGGCCTAGCAGCCCAGCAACCTCAAGTCTAAAGCAAATATTATTTTTTTAAAAATCTGCTAGGCCCAGCAGGTCAGTGGGTTTTGGGTGAGTTTTTGGATGTGTTTGGACGAGTTTGATCCGTCTAACGCAAGGGGATCGTTAGACCATCTCATACAAGTTTTTGTCTATCATATTTATTCCTTCTTGCAGCTTTTGTCAGTTAGAATTACAAAATGTGTAAGTTTTTTAGAATAAAATCTGATTTTGTGGGGCCACACAATAGGTATTGTGTAAAATAAGTACAAATTGCCCAAATAACTTCTATGTTTTAAATCTTATTTGCCTACCCTAATTTTAAGATAATTTTAACTATATATATTTTTCACCCATATAATATTTACTATCTAGATATATTTTTCACCCATATAATATCTGTTAACAATTAAAATGTGAAAATCCAATTTTGGTCTACATGAACTAGAGTTTAACCATAGACCTTTTTTTTCTTTTTTTGTAAATTTAGTTACTCAATAATATTTTCGTCATTTTTTTAACTGTGTAAAAACACATAAAATACAAAGATCGAATTAAAAACCTTCCAAATAGACTTAAAACCAATATTAAAAAAAAAAAGGAAATTATGTAAAGTTTAAACTATTATGTGGTGTACATGTTTCCATAAAGCCACCGCCCGGCGCCAGCTAAACCTCACACGCCAGCTCACATCAACCATCTACTACTGATTTTTATTATTATTCCCTAAATATTATCCTAAAATAATTTTCCCAATATTATATAATCTAAATTATAATCCATCCGTTTTGTTTTGATTATTATTATAATTTTTTTTTATTTAATATCCTCAACATTTGCTACTAATTAGTTGCCATTCCTCTTTTTTACAAGGCTGAGAGACTTTCCTGTCCTCAACTAAAAAGAATATACTCTACTTATATTTATTAGTAATTTTATTCTCAATTTCTTCACAATTATATTCTCCACCAATTTTTCCGATAACTTATCAATAAGTAGACACATGGATGCATGTGTAAATTGAAAAAAAAAAAATTGGACACCTTTTTCAATACTCATATCATTATTCTCTAAATTTATTTTTAATTTATATATACACGTCCACATAATTCCAACGATATGTTGATGAAAAATTGAAGGAAGAGTAAAATTGTATGAAAAATGAAAAATTGAGAATAAAATTATTAATAGATATAAATTATTATAGATGTAAACATTGAAATGTTAAGTATAATATACTCAAATCATACGAATACAGGTTGGGATCCGCCTAATCGCCAATTTTCTAAGGTGTTGAATTTTGTTTAAAAAAAAATCATACAAATACAAAAGCAGAATTAAAAATCGAACCCCCAAAATAAAGCCAATCTCCACCGTCCATCGCGAATCGCGTATCCAAATCCCGTTCGGATACGAATTGTTTTACCAGAATGAATAAGAGCCGTGCGATCAAATCTTCTAAACCTACGTGTCGTTTATAAGGGATCGCCCTTGGCTTGCAAAAGACGCAAAAATCCTCACAAAACCTATCGCCACACGCACTAACGCACCATCAGAAACACACAGAGAAGAAATCGGAGAGAGAGATTGAGAAGCAGCAACCATGGCGGCTACCGTGAGTGCGTGGACGAAGCCAGGCGCGTGGGCTCTGGACTCGGAGGAGAACGAGTCGGAGCTAATCGAACAACAGAAGGAAGATGCGGCCGCCGCCGCCAACGGCCATTCCGAAAAGGCGGATTTTCCGTCGCTGGCCTCCGCCGCCAAGACTAAGAAGAAGAAGAAGCAGACGCTATCGCTCCAGGAATTCACGACCTACAGCGCGGCTAAGCCGGTGGGGTCTCAGTCGAAGGGATTGACGGCGGATGAGCTTTTCGCTCTCCCCACCGGTCCGCGCGAACGGACCGCGGAGGAGCTCGATCGGAATAAGCTCGGTGGGGGGTTCAGATCCTATGGCGGCGGCATGAGGGATGAGCAGCCGCGGCGTCAGGGGAGTTTTAATCGGGAATCGAATCGTGAATTGGCGCCGTCTAGGGCTGATGAGACTGATAATTGGGCGTCGGGGAAGAGGTCGCCCGCCAGTAATGGGTTTGAGAGGAGGGAGAGGGGAGAAAGAGGGGGTTTTTTCACCGATTCACAATCGCGAGCGGACGAGGTTGATAATTGGGCGTCAAACAAGAGTTTTGTTCCTTCAGAGCCTAGGAGATATGAAAGGAGAGGGAGCTTTGGATTGGAATCTAGTAATGGTGGCGCGGATTCGGGTAGTTGGGTGAAGAGAGATGAAGGGCCGAGAACTGGCGGCGCCTTTGATAGTTTGAGGGAGAGGAGAGGGGGTTCGGAGTCGAACGGGGCGGATTCTGAGAGCTGGGGCAGGAGACGAGAGGATGTCAATGTTGGCAGTAGGCCAAGATTGAATTTGCAACCTAGAACACTGCCCGTCGAAGGGCAAAAGACTGAGATTGGTGCTGCGGTGAAGACTGAGATTGCTGATCCAGTGAAGACTGAGATTGCTGTTCCAGTGAAGCCGAAAGGGAGCAATCCATTTGGCGCGGCAAGGCCAAGAGAGGAGGTGTTGAAGGAGAAGGGCCAAGACTGGAAGGAGATTGAGGAAAAACTTGAGGCTACAAAGATTAAGGAGGTAGCTTCTGATGGACCGGATCCTCCAAAGAGGAACTTTTGGAGTGGGAGAGAAAGGCGGCAGGAGGAGAAGACTGAGAGGGCTTGGAGAAAGCCTGAATCTGCTGATTCTCGCCCTGGGAGGTTGGTGACTTAGGTTATAAAACTAAATGAATTGTGAAGACTGTTGAGATTTTTGATCGTTTAATTGTTTTCTAAAGTTAATGACTTGATTGAATTGTTTAGTCCTTTTCTTTATTTTTTGATGTGCATTATATTATTGCCTTTTTGTATTTTCCCTAGAAACTCATGCGATTTTGTGTTGGCACATTCAACTAGTTATGAATGCTAATCTGTCTATTATATCTAATGCATATTGGAGAGCCACGGTGTGCTAGTTGTGAGTTAGTACTTGTTAATGGTTTTCTAGATCTTGCTTAACGGACTCCAGAACCTTTGAGGTCTAGCGACTTTGCCAGCATTTTTAGAGACGGTATGCATAGATCAGTCCTGTAGTTGTAAGCTTGCTCTGCAGCTTTTGCTGGGTTGCTAGCCACTTGCCAGGTTTACTAAGATGTGTTAACGTATCTGACAGTGGTTGAATGTAAACCCAGCCCATTGTGCAGGCCTTCACCAAGTCATTAAAGGAGATTTTTTCAGCACCATCACAGTATAATTTTGCTAGTTTCCAGTGCATGCCTGGCCTTTTTCTGTATGTATATTAACTTAAAATTATAATTATTGGCTGTGTGGGGTGACATGCATTCTTTTTTCTTTTTTGCTTTCTAGTGTTTTGTTATTATGGATTAGCTGAACTTTTTTTTATGCTTGGGCTATGGATGTTTACTCGCACAATCTCATTTGACCTTTTTGTTGGAATAATTTTGGAGGTTCATTAAGAGAGGGAACCATCTATGTTCCATTGTTCTTCTTTGTATGCCATACAATAACTGATCTCTAAAATCAAATATCAGAATGGACTATTTGCCACTCTTGTTCGAACTTGAATCAATTTAGATATTTTAATTCCCGTTTTGTTTCAATATTTAAACTTTCCCTTAATAATTTGAAACTGTTGCTATAGTTTGTTGTCAATGAAACTTACCTTTACTTATTTATTTTGAAGTGGTGATGAATCTGTAAATGGGCATTCTGAGAAATCTGAAAATGGACATGCTGAAGAGGCTGAAGGGGGAGAGGCACAGATCTGACGCTGAGGGAGAGTGAGCTTTTTTGAGAAAATGAAAGAGAGAGCATTGATGTTGGCTTAAAGAATGCACCTGCTGAGCTGATAGAATTTTGTTTTATATTTGTTTTGGGTTTTGCAATGCACAATATATAGCAATTTTGGTAGAATTATGGGTAGATTTTTTATTTTTGCCTGTATGGCTTGTTTGTACTTGGCATCGACTATTTTATCTTTTTTTTTTCTGTTTATTTATGGATTCAGATACTCTGATTTATTTGTGTGGATCCTGGAATACAGTTTATGAGTGGGAATGTGATTCTTTCTTACCCTAAAAATGGGTCTTGTTCCTCTTATTTCAGCTTTATGGTTCATCTGACAGGGAAAACTATCCTTGATAATAATTGATATGTTATTGAAATTTGACAGCTCTTGTGCATAATATCAATATGCATGCCCAGCCCTGTTCTTCTCCATAGAATGCTGAACAATTTGTGTTTATCCTTTGTTCTGTTTGGATTCTGGATCTTCTCTCTCTGTATTTATTTGTGATTGTGAATGAAGAATGGAGAGGAAGAGCACAATGATGTACATGTTCTCATCTGTAGTTGGTAGCTAGATTTTGTGGAATTCAAAGTCACACGAGATTAAAATGAATAACATGCTGAGCATGATAATGAGATGCAACGGCCAAATTGCATTCAATCAAAATTGCTGTTGCTATCAAGAAATGTTGAATTTTTTCTGCAGGCAGATCTCAACATCTCCAATCTGTTTATTGGTGCCAAAAAAATCCCACGCTATTGTCTTCTAGAAAAAAAAAACAGAAAAAGATAGTAAATAATAATTGAATACACATAAAAAAATTACAGAAAAATCGAACAGCAGAAACAGTCTGGCAAATCGAGTTCATGAAACCTTATTAATTAATCTTCACATTCTACGCATGCAGAGCGTCGTTTGCACAGTTACTTCAACACTAATTTGGCCGACATTATGCACGACATCGTTTAACATTACATTCATTTTGTGACTGTTTATGTGTTCACGAACACTGTTACTATACATTTTTTCATTGTTTAACTGATATTAAATAGCAAGAAAAAGTTGATGGGCTATTTAAATCCGCGTCTCTTATCATAATTTTCATCTAGAAGTGAATCAATCCTTTGAATATTTTGCAACGATGATAAAAGATAAAAGTATGATGGCCGGATTGGATCTCCATCAATGCTTCTGACTTGTAATACTGTCTGTCACAATCTATTGGTGGAGCAAAATTCAAATTAACTGCCACTTTGGGTTCTAATTCTTCCAGCAGCATTAAATTCGACTACATACCTTTTTTTTTTTCTTGATTGTAAATGGTAAGTGTTTCAGTACCTCATAATTAATAGAGGCAGTTGAGAGTTGTGGAGCAGCAGTTGTTATTACTACAAAACTGGGCTCTTTTTTCCTCTTGTAAAAGTTGTCATTCACATTCAACCACATCAACAATACTCTTTACACCCTTGTACTATTTATACTAATCGATTTCTTCACAGCTCTTCATCACATTGAATTTGCTCATGGATTCGTCACAGAAGCTTTTCTTCACTGCTTTCCTCGTTGTTGCAGCCGCGATCAATGGAGCTCGTGGAGACGCCATGGTCACTGGAACTGTGTTTTGTGACCAATGCAAAGATGGCCAGATATCTCTCTATGATTACCCCTTATACGGTACAAATTTTGTTTATTGATATTTGTTAAGGTGTTTATTGTTAAATGAAAAGGAGTGAGCTGAGGTACGTACGGTTGTTGTTGGCAGGAATTAAGGTGAGCATGGCCTGCCCGGGGAGTGACGGGCAGTACACAACATGGGGAGAAGAAACGACAAATTGGCTAGGCAACTATGCTATGAGGATTGATGGCACCCCCAACTTGAGTGGGTGCTACGCTCAGGTTTCGAGCAACGGGCAGGGATCAAATGCCTGCGGGGCAGCATCTGGTCCGTCCAAGCACCTAAGGCTCATGTTCAACATGTTTGATACAGAGATGTACACCGTTGATCCATTGCTGGCTCAACCGCCTCAGCCTATGTCATTCTGCTCCAGTTCCTCCACCCCTGTCACCAAGCCTCCACCTACGCCTCTGCCCCCAACACCCTTTTTCCAAGCCTCAGCCTGCCCCCACCAGTAAGTTAATCAATCAGCTACTAGTTAGTTATTTCTCAGTTCATATATATATATAGGAAGTTAATCATGCTTGTGTTCGTTGTAGGAAGTGGTTGATGCCTGAATACAGATGCTATTGGAAAGTGGTGAGCCCGGACACCAAAGTGGGCGTTGCTTTCGGGGTGATCGCGGCCCAGAGATACGGGACGGACATGACATTAGGGCAAGGCATGCTAGGGAGAGGGGATCCCTACAGAACCTTGTTGAGAGAAGCAACCACTGCATTGCTCAACTCCTACAACAGCATCCACTTCCCTTACCACCCTCTTGGGGTCATAGCCGAGACCAACGGGGCCTTGATGGGCTCCACACGACGAGTCCTTCGCACCGCCTTGACCTTCATGAAGGCCAATTCAGGCACCTCCACCAAGGCTACTTGCAGATTCACTGCTTGCAAGTGATTTTTGCACCTTCATTTCTTTGCATTAATATGCTTTTTTTCTTTTAATCTGTCCGTCTCATGGTGCGTCTGTGTTTTCTCATAGAGTTGTGATGTTCATTAATATTGATATAGAATGAGGTTGATGGCTAGAGTTTTGGAAGAGGAGTTTGTGTTGTATTATTACATTGCTAAACCTTTTCTTTTTTCTTTTTTCTTTTTAATGTTGTGTTTCTCATTTTGCTTCGATATGGATATGGAATTAGAGAGGAGATCTGAAGATGTATTGTTGTCAAAATTTATTTATTTCATTCCAGCAGGGTTGGTTATTGGAATGTGGTTTAATAAATTGTTGCAAATTTTTCTCAAATCTTGTGAATAGGAGGAGGTTAAGTGTGATTTCACCAAACCTATTTCTAATCTAATGCCTTAGGATGCTTATGTTAAATCTGCCATTTTTGGGAATTGTGTATATGCCGCGTTGTCGAATAAACATATTAATAGGTAGAATAGAGGAAGATTCAATAACGCCGACCGGGTAATGTCCACATTTTATCAAAGGCAAAATACATTCTAAGACCGTCTTTAATGTTGGACTAAAACACTAATTTGGTGCACAAATTCACTTCAATGCTATCCTAAATCCTGCCTCAAATTGATGCATCATCAAATTCAGTCCCAAAATTTGGGCAGAATTTGGTACTGATGGATCTCATAACATTTAATGAATTATTTTATTATTTAAAATCATTATTAAATAAATTATCTAATTAATTTAATTTAATTTATAAATTATATATTCATTTAATTTAAATTATAAATTATCTAAATAAATAAATAATTTCAATAAAAGCACAATTAATTAAACATAATAGATAGAATGAAGTTGCACATATTACAAATTCACTTAAAAACACACTACAAATAACTAAAACTACACATTGATTTCAAATCATTCATATATCCTCTAAGATAATTATAATATTGACAAAAATCGTTTGAAAAATCCTCAAACCCATATGGCCATGTCTTTCACCTTCGGATTGATTGAATTGTGAAAATTCTCCTTGATGAGGAGACGATTGAGATTCACGAGCTTGGTTTTTTTTTTTTTTTTTGTATAATCCTAAACGTTTGATGAACATTTAAAGTACTTTTATTATTCAAAGCACATTATATGTTATAACTTTTTAATAGTATATATTTTTTTTGAAGGAATATATAATTAAAGCTATTAGTTTTGTATAATTATCATTTTTAGAAAAATACTAAATCATTAAGCATATTCATATTTCAATTATAAAATAAAATGGAATCTTTAAGACAATATTTTTATTTGGTGCGGAGCATTGAAGCTGCAAAAAAAAATTGGTGCTGAACTTGCACCTATTTGATGCAAATTTGCACCAAATAGGTGCTTAGCACTGGAGATGCTCTAAGGTCGCTATATTTTTATGTTTTCTTTTCATATGTCCTTATACTATTTTTTTTTTCATTTTAGTAGGTCCTTCTATTTTGATAATTCATTTTCTCAAGTCCTTATACTTGTATATTTTATTTTGATAGATCTTTATACATTTTTTTTTATTTTAATAAGTCCCTCAATTTCTATCTTCGACATCACCAAGTCCTTATTTAATGGAACTGATAAAGTTGTTAACTTTTCATTATTTTAAATGATATTTCTGTTATTTAAATATTTGTTTATATTATTTATTTATGCATTTATATATATATAATAATTTATATTTGAGTTGATGTAGTGACATTTAAAATAAAGTTATTATGTACTATCATATATAACCAAAGTTTACGCAAACAAAATATTTTTTGCACTCGATGATTTAAACATTGGAATTTCAGATTCTTGAAATTCTTTCTCTTCATTGAATTTACACATGTATTACCAATAAAAAACACACAAAGCGCACAAAATAAAATATTTTATAATAATTTTAATATCTTTCGGCTCTCTATTTCTTCAAATTTCTATAAACTATTTTCACTACTTTCTGTCTTAATATTTTTTTCTTGTGTTTTTTTAGATGATCATGTGTTCTATTTTAGATTTTAATATATTTCTAATTATTCAAAGCTTCATTAGTTTTTTTAATAAATTGATTAGGTTAAATAACAAAAAAAAAAAAAACTAATTTGTTAGTTCAATTAAATAAGGACTTAATAATATCAAATGTAGAAGAAGAATGACCTATTAAAACAAAAAAAATGCACAAGGATCTCTGAAAATAAAACAAAAAACTACAAGGACTAGAGAAAATGAATAGGGAAGTAGAATGACCTACTAAAAATATAAAAATATAAGAACCTAATAATGTGTTTTGCGTTTGTTATAAACCATCCAAAATATCACATGTTACATGTATGTAATGTTTTCAAGTAATATTTTATATATAATTTCTATAGTATGATGATACTAATTACGTGTTCTGCGATTCTTTTTTTTTTTTTTTTTTTATCTCCTAGTATGTGAATGATCTATGCGTGTTTTTCTTAAAAACAATATCATTTTAAAAAAAAAAAAGTTAATTGCATTAAAAATCATGAACTTTAAGTTTAGTTGTAAATTTAACATGAACTTTAAAAGTATGCAATTAAAACATAAGCTTTAAACTTGTGTGTTACTCAACATCCCTAAGTTTTTATAAAACAAATTGACCTTCAATCTAACGTACAATTGTGGCTAATTTGATGCCATTTTTAAAAATTGATGGTCGAGTCATGATGGACACGAAGAGACTAGCAAATTGTATGTTGGATTGGAAGTCAATTTATTTTATAAAAATTTAGGAATGTTGAATAACACACAAATTCAAAATTGTGTTTTAATTGCCAACTTTTAAAGTTCATACTAAATTTACAACTAATATCAAAGTTCATGATTTTTAAGACAATTAACCCTTAAAAAATCATATTTTGTTAACATACCAGGTAAAAAATATTATTGTAACATACATAATTAATATCGCCATAATATGATAATAAGAATTAGACATAAAATATCACTTTTAAATTAAACATTGTATAAATGTATATTTTGGTTGTATTTTAAATGGTTAATTGCCAAAAAATGCACCATCTTTCAACTAATTTGCAAATTAGACATCACTTTTCAAATGTTTCAATAAAGACACAACCTTTCATTTGTAGCAAAATAGACACCCCCTTTCTTTTCCGGCCACCGGTAAAATGACGTGGCTTTATTTATTTCCTACGTGGACTATGATTCCTACGTGAACTTGCCACGTCAATATTTATTTTTTAGTTAATTGCAAAAAATGCACCACCTTTCAACGAATTTGCAAATTAGACACAACTTTTCAAAACGTTTCAATATGACACAATCTTTCATTTTGTAGCAAAATAGACATCCCTAATTTTTCACGAGACATGGCTGCAATTGAGGGTATTGGCATGCTGATGTACAAAAAGCCGATAACAAATTAAATTCCATCAAGTCAAATTACAATAGGTTTTACGTAAGATCGAATTAATTGGAGACATTCAGAATTGCTTGAATTAGAAGGAGACATTCTGAATGTCTTCAATTAAGGGTGTTTCTATTTGCACCACTTAATTTACTCTTTGCATCACTAAATTATATAAGTCAAAAATAAATAATTATAAAATTACATAAATATCCTTATTAAATAAAAATATAATAAAATCAATAAATAAAATAAAATAAAATATTAAAAAGAAAAAAAATCTCTCCTTCTCCCGCGTTTCCTCCCACCGCCAGCAATTCGGTGTCTCAGGCCTCATGGCCGCCTCCGGAGACGGCGCTGCTGCGGCGGAGAGCGGTGGCGCCAGTGGCGACAACAGCGAGGTTGGTGCATCCACCTCCCTCCCTATTGTCAATATTGGTGGTGCAAAGAGTAAAAATTATAGTGCAAAGAGTAGATGTAGTGCAAAGAGTAAACTAAGTGGTGCAAATAGAAACTCCTCCAATTAATTCAATCTTGCGTAAAATCAACTGTAATTTGACTTGATGGAATTTAATTTATCATGAGCTTTTTGTACATCACCATGCCAATACCCTCAATTGCAACCACGTCTCGTGAAAAATTAGGGCTGTCTATTTTGCTACAAAATGAAAGGTTGTGTCATTATTGAAACGTTTTGAAAAGTGGTGTCTAATTTGCAAATTCGTTGAAAGGTGGTGCATTTTTTGGCAATTAACTAAAAAGTAAATATTGAAGTGGCCAGTCTACGTAGGAATCATAGTCCACGTAGGAAATAAATAAAGCCACGTCATTTTATCGATGGCCGGAAAAAGAAAGGGGGTGCCTATTTTGCTATAAAATGAAAGATCGTGTCTTTATTGAAACGTTTGAAAAGTTGTGTCTAATTTACAAATTCGTTGAAAGGTAGTGCATTTTTTGGCAATTAACCATATTTTAAAATATCAGGCGCTACATTTTATTGGTCTTAAGCGGCTAGAAAAATGGGAAGTTAGAAACCATCCTTTATTATTATTATTATTATTATTATTATTATTATTATTATTATTATTATTATTATTATCATCTTACACTCCTCAACATTACATTACTGTGTATATAGATATATTAGAAACCTCAAATGAGGCATATTTTATTCTATTGATATGTGAATTGTGATACACATTCGGAATCGTAAGAGGCCTATACGTTTGAAAGATTATATTCTGAATAGGACTTTGATAACTTAATATTTATTTTGCATGCTTAGTTATTACATTATTTATTTCCTTAGTTGTTTATATTTTGCGATGACCGGGGAAACGGGGATTAAATTGAGGCAATATATGGCATTTTAGCCGGTTAAAACTTTAAAAAATTTTATTTAGCCATTAATTTTTAAAAATATTTATTTTGTCCAAATTTACTAAAATATCCATCACTTTAATATTTTTTATATTATTTGAATTTATTTAATTTTAAAAGAAAATCTCTCTTTTCCCTATTCTCTTTCCACTTCAAATCGACGACCCTCATCTCGGAAAAAAAAGCATCACCGGTGAAGGGAGGTGGGGACGCAGGAGAAGAACTCGTCGGTGAATAGAGGGTGGTTGCCGGTAAGTTCGGTGAAGTCTTTATTGCACTCGACTTGGTGCGTCGTTTTTCACCAAAAATAAATGTCCCGACAATCAGTCGGTAAGCCCTTACTGCAGAGTACAGCGGCGAGCAGGATCGTCTCCCAAGGGACTGGCGAGAATTACTCTTTATTTCCAATTTGTATAACCAAACTTCAAACGGGGTTTTGAGATTTTTAAACTGAATTTAACGAAAGCAATAAGAAATATAAATTAAATAAACAAATACACAGATGACGAATTTTAACAGTTATTAAAGAGATATCCCGGATTCCAACTAACTCCACTCTAGCTCAATTAACCGATCCTTGATGCAAAGATTAATTTAATCAACTCATGCAAACCAGTTATAGTCGCCGAAGACACTTACTGACACGACCTAATTTCTCCATAACTTCTCGATAACCAGGAAGACACTTCACCAATTATTTCCCTAATCAACTGACAACCGTAAGAGACACTCTATAGGTTTAATGAGCCGACAACATTTAATTCTAGAGAAACCCGATTCAAATCTAACTGACTCTGACACAGGACAGTTGAGACTCGACTGTTATTCCCCTAGCTCTGAAGAACCGTTTTACCACTAATTAAACTTAAACCACAATTACGGATGGCCGGTTTAATTGGCTGCTAATTAATTCTGGATTACTAAATATTTGCAACTACTTAGCAAAACCAAAACAATTAAACGACACGAAAATTAAGAACAACAGATACATGCGATCGACTAAATGATAAAGCAATTAGATCTCACGGCTTAATCGGCTAGAGCTTCGTTAAGTTGTCACCCGAGATATGATCGAACTTAGCTGGAACTCATAATTAAACTTGATCGCATAGAATTTTTGAAAGCTTGATCACGATGAAGTAGAAAAGAAAGAAATATGAAACTGAATAAAATCACGTCTCTGGTCTCGCGTGCCTTCTCCGTTCTGAATTGTGAATTGTTCGATCTAATTAAAAGAGATCCTAATATATCTAATATTCATAAAGGAGTCTATCTTAACTAGGAAATAAAAATCTAGATATATCTAAATAAGGTAAGTTGACCAAAAAGACTCCTTAGGGTTGTGGACTTCTTTGTAGCCGCCTCCAAGCAATTCCCGAGCTGTAATTCACATCTGGGCCCACTGGAAATCTCAAAATGTATGGATCGGCCCAGTTCCAATCGTCAAAGCCCACGAACTGCGCCCAGAATTCCTTAACTCCTGCAGTATGCCCTTACTGACTGCGACTTCAAATCTCTTCACATCAAAATGCGCAGCTTTAGTCTAGAATCTCGGCTCTTTCTTCACTATGAGGCTAGCTACCTGCATTCAACTCAAAAGACACTTCTTCCCACAAAATAGAGCAATAGGGTAATTACATAGCAATAATAGACATGAAATAAACCCCAAAACTTAGGAAAATATGGTCCAATCAAACTACCCCACACTAAGACATTGCTCGTCCTCGAGCACACTTAAACACAAAACACACACAAAAAGGTTTTTAAGACACAAATGCAAAGAGTGACTGCTCTTGATCAGAAATAGTAGAAGCCCAGGCTGTCATGTAACCAACCACATACCACAAACCAATTTTGTTTCATTAAACAGTGTATACTCTTCATTCGAGTTAGGATTGTGTACCTCGATCCAGCCTCACCAAAGATGCTCTCAAAAGTCACTCAAAACAAGGATAACATGGGAAGAATTCACTCAGTCAAGATTGGATACTTTCAACATAGAATTGCCCTTATGTCAAAACATGCATCAAATTAATCAAGTTATTCACAAATCAAAAGGACTTTTCATTTAGGTTGTAACGTGGCTAGGGTCAGAGGTAGGAAAGTTTTGGAATAAGTGGCTAAAACAAGAAAAATATGCAAGTGTATCAACATTCATAGATGGCTGCAATGTTCAACAATCGTGCTTAAGTGCTTCAATTCAATTCAGATATAGCTGTTGCTATTCCTCCTGCCCTACAGCTCTTCTCATTTTTTTTACTTGTCTTCTGTCTCTTTTTTCTCTTTTCCTTTTTTTTTCTTCTCTCTTTTTTTTTTATATTTCAAACATATTAATAGGGCAGGGGAAATTTTCCTTTTGCACCTTTTAATCTTTTCTGCAGCTCCAAAAAGTATAGTAACACTTGCACATTCTTCCCAGGGTGACAAAACAGGCTGTGGGAATGAAAGACTACGGCTCATTGAGTTATGGTTTTCAAAAGAATTAGGAATTGTGGCTCAAAGGGGCTTACTAGGTGATAATGTAAGGGTAGGATAATTTCAAGCCAAAATGAGGTGAATTCCTAGCTGCCTTTATCATTTTCATGAATACACTCAACAATCAAACAAGCATGGCATTTAGGCAATTCAAGTATCAAGCAATCCTAATCTGACAGACACACATCCAAGGAACTTCGAGCTGTAATAAAGATATTTCAATTTTTTCAATGCTCAAGGCTCAAAACTCACGTATATGGGCTATCAAAAGTGATCAAAATGCACATCCATCATTTTCAAACACATCCAAGCAACACATGATTTAATCCACAGAAGCAACTACCAAACAATCCAGTCAAACCAACATAACAGCCCGTTCTCCTTCTATATCTAATCTTAAACAGTCACACACTTGCATTCAAAAACAAAAATAAGAATACAGACAGACTCAGTACAAACTAAGCATGTAAAATGAGTGTCTCCACCCTACACTTAGAATGGGACAGTGTCCGCACTGTAAAAGGGAACAACACACAAGCACTTAAAACAGAAACAAATCACACACAAAGAACACAAACAAACGACAGCAAAAAGAGGTAGAAGTGGACCAATACTCGCGCAGTCAGGGGTTGTCGCTCATATGAATCACCACGTGCTCCAGGGTGGGAGTCTCCCATCAATTTCATCGAGACGGTGGAGGATCTGTTGAGTGGCCTGGGTGATCAAGGTCTCAATGGCTGGCAGCAGAGAAACGGAGGGGGCGGAAGTAGAAGGGCCGGCGGAAAGTTTGCACTTCTTGGTGACGACGGCGAGGGCTCGGCTGCGTGTGCGAGGCGGGGAAGGGACGCCAGCAGTGTGGGCTTCCGGCAGAGGCTGCGGTGGTATGGCGGCGGGCTTGGAGGCTTTTCTCTTGGCCATGATGGGAGGTCCGGTGATGAGAGGCGGTTGAGGAGTTGAAAGGATGCGGGAGTTCTACAAGCAGTAAAAAAAAGAATAAGTGCTGTAACAATTCAAATTGGGGGAAAGGGGTTAAATTAAAATCAAATTAAGGCTAAGGGCAAAATCCCCCAATTAGAATTATGGAAATTGCAACGTAGCCCTCCCTTACTTAGAAAAATGCAGTGATACCCCTTACCCCACACTTAGAATGAAAGCAACCTACACTTAAGCAGAAATCCGCCGAACTCCCCTCTTTTTTTTTGTTTTGTTTGTTTTTTTATTTTTTTATTTATTCGTACATAGAAAAGAACTAAAAGGTACTAAAATAATAAAAAGGCTTGAATGAAAACAATAAATAAATGGAATAGGAAGGGAAAAGAAATCGGGTTGCCTCCCGAGAAGCGCCGTTGGTTAATGTCGTAGGCTCGACAGGAGAAAGGTGATCATGAAGTGATTTCCGGGGTAACCAAGTCGACCCCATCAAATGGCTGTGAATCCAGTCCAGCAAGAAACGGCTTTAACAACTGTCCATTGACAGTGAGAATTTTATCCGTAGACAAGCTGCGAATCTCCACTGCGCCGTGAGGGCTTACTCGAACAACTTCATATGGGCCCGTCCAACGGGACTTCAACTTGCCCGGCATGAGTCAGAGACGAGCATTAAACAACAGGACTTGCTGGCCAACTTCGAAACTTTTCCTCCGAATATATTTGTCATGCAAGAATTTTGTGCGCTCTTTGTAGGACTGAGCGTGATCATAAGCTTCCAAATGAATTTTCTCAAGTTCTTGCAATTGGTACTTTCTTTCGAACCCGGCGAATTGTGGATCAAGGCAGCACTGTTTTATTGCCCAGAAGGCTCGGTGTTCCAATTCTACAGGAAGATGGCACTGCTTGCCAAAAATTAAGCGGTAAGGGGACATGCCAATCGGTGACTTGTATGCTGTACGGTATGCCCATACTGCATCATCCAGGCGCAGGCTCCAGTCCTTCCTGTTAGGACTGACGGTTTTCTCCAAAATGTTCTTGATTTCTCGATTCGAAACTTCGGCCTGTCCATTAGACTGAGGGTGATAAGCTGTAGCAACTCGATGATGAACCCCATATTTCTTGAACAAGGCTTCCAATGTTCGATTGCAAAAGTGAGTGCCTTGGTCACTAATTATGGCGCGAGGAACACCAAATCGTTGGAAGATTTGAGCCTTCAGAAATTTAGCCACCACTTTGGAATCATTGGTCGGAGTAGCTCGAACTTCAACCCATTTGGAGACATAATCGACGGCCAAAAGAATGTATGATTTGCCGAAAGAGCTCAGAAAAGGACCCATGAAGTCCATGCCCCAGACATCAAAAATCTCACATATCAAGATCGGCACTTGAGGCATCTCGTTTCTGGAGGAAATATTACCAAGGCATTGGCAACGATCACAAGTCTTGCAAAACAGGTAAAATCCGGCATGCCCTAAGAAAGCACGTATCTCTTTCTCATTAGAAGGGTAAGGAAGCTTCATGATTAAATCAACTTTTGCTCGATCGACTTCTATCCCTTTTGCAGAAATGACATGGCCAAGCACGATGCCTTGTTGCACCATAAAATGACATTTCTTGAAATTCAACACCAAATCCGTCTCGACATACCTTTGAAGGACCTTATCCAGGTGTTCGATGCATTGCTCGAAAGAATCTCTATGAACTGTGAAATCATCCATAAAAATCTCGATGCAGTTCTCAATTAAGTCGGAAAAAATGCTCATCATGCACCGTTGGAAGGTGCCGGGAGCGTTACACAATCCAAATGGCATCTTGCGACAGGCAAACGTTCCAAATGGGCAGGTGAAAGTCGTCTTTTCTTGGTCCTCTTGGGCGACAAAAATCGGGAAGTAGCCCGAGTATCCATCGAGGAAACAAAAGAATGATTTTCCTGCTAAGCGTTCCAGCATCTCATCAATGAACGGTAAAGGGAAATGATCTTTGCGTGTAGCATCATTTAGTTTCCTAAAATCGATGCACATGCGTCACCCAGTTTGCAACCGCATCGGAATCAACTCATTGTTCTCATTCTTCACAAGCTGGAAACCGGATTTCTTAGGGACAACGTGTACTGGACTGACCCATTCACTGTCGGAAATTGGGTAAATGATCCCAAGCTGGAGCAGCTTGAGGATCTTTTTGAGAACCACTTCTTTCATCACCGGGTTCAATTTTCTCTGTGGATCCCGAGAAGGCTTGCAATCTGGCTCAAGGAATATCCGGTGCATGCAAATGTCTGGACTAATCCCCTTGATATCAGCTAATGTCCAACCTATGGCGCCTTGATGCTTTTTCAGAATGTCGACCAATCGGTTTTCTTGATCGGAGGAAAGATCCTTGCTGATGATGACAGACAGTGTGTCGTCCTTCCCCAGATAAGCATATTTCAAATGCTCAGGCAGAACCTTCAACTCCAGAACTGGGGCTTTCACGTGTGATGGCAATATCGGCTCTGTGGCCGTCGGTAAGGGCATACGACCTGGTATGTTCCTTGTAGGAAATTCCTCGGTGGCATACAGCTGCTGGATAATCTCTCGAATTGCTTCTTCTTCTTCTGAACCTACAATTTTGTCAGAAACTCCACCAAAAAGTACCTGCTCAAGTGTGTCCTCCCTGAAATTACACTCAACAAACTCGTCAACTAAAGAATCAACAACATCAACCATATACAAAGCTTCAGGGTCCTCGACATGTTTCATAGCCTCAAAGATGTTAAATGTGACTATGTCCCCATCAAATTCAAAACTCAACATGCCTTTATCAACATCTATCTTAGTTCTTGCTGTTTTCATAAATGGACGACCTAACAAAATCAAAGGCCTATGAGCAGACAAAGAATCATTCATATCAACAATATAAAAATCCACAGGAAAGATTAAATCATTGACCTTAATAAGAACATCCTCTACAACACCTTGGGGATAAGCATTAGATCTATCGGCCAACTGAATTATGACTCGGGTATCCTTCATGGGACCTAACTACAGATCTTTGTACGCAGACAGAGGCATGACATTTATGGATGCACCTAAGTCTAACATAACACTATCGACCTTCTTACTCCCAATGATACAAGGGATAGTGAACATACCTGGGTCTCGACATTTCTGTGGTAACTTTCGTTGGATAGCAGCGGACACATTCTCACCAACTGTGATTCTTGCGTCCTTCCCATACCTTATCTTCTTTGCACAGAGCTCTTTCAAGAATTTGGCGTATCTGGGAACTTGTTTGATAGCATCAAGCAATGGGAGATTGATCTCCACTTTCTTGAACAACTCTAGGATCTCCTTGTCATTATCATCCTTCTTATGCTTCACCAACCTGGAAGGAAAATGAGCTGCATGAATAGGATTAGGAGTTTTAGATGGTGTACGTACCTCAGTAGGGGCATCCTGAGCAACAGCTTGCTTGTCGTCAGTCTTCATACTGCTTTCAGCATCGACAGTATGCCCATACTGCTGAGTGTTCTGCTTCTTTGGCTCAACTGCAACTAACTCTTTTCCGCTCCTAAGTGTGACTGCACTGACATTGCCTCTGGGATTCTATTCAGTCTGTGATGGGAGCTTCCCTTGATTTCCTTGCATCTTGTTCATCTGTGTGGCAAGTTGGGTAATTTGTGTGCCCATACTACCTAGAGCTGCTTGGGTTTCTTGCTGGAACGCCTTCTGACTGTGTGCCAAATTGTTCACCAGAGCACTGCTTTGCTCGAGACATTTCATGATATCGCTCATACTGGGAACAGCCTTGTCAGTATGGGTATACTGACTGTCTGTCGGGGGTCTCGGGGGTAAATCTCCAGTTACAGGCTGATCGCCAGGTTGCTTCCATCTGAAATTGGGATGGTCTCTCCATCCCGGATTGTAAGTGTTGGAGTAAGGGTCATTGTTCCTCCTTCTTCTAAAATTATCTCCTCGTGGAGCATCATAGTACATCCCCTTGAGCGCATCTTGTTGTGCATCACCTGAACCATAGCAAGCTTGTTCGGTGGCCGACTCGTGTAATGTGGGACACTCATCAGAAAAGTGTCCATCATCTGAACATACTCCACAGGGAGATCCCTTTGTTTGTGCAACAGCTAGGCCACGAACCAAAGATGTGAGTACATCAATTTTCTCAGTTACTCCAGAACTGTCGGCTCGATCAATGGCTTTCACTGGTCTGTGTCACCTCCCATCTTCATCGTCATACTGCTGTCCTCCGGACACCATGTCCATGATCAATTGCTTTGCTTCTGCCAAAGTTTTGTTAGTGAGTGAGCCTCCACTAGCAGCATCAACAATCTTTCTATCAAACGTCGACATGCCACGATAGAAATAATTGGTGAATAACTGATAGTCTGTGAAGCCATGGTCTGGACATCTTCGGCACAGTTGCTGGAATCTCGCCCAATAATCAGCCAAACTTTCATTTGGCTTTTGCTACTAATGGCCATTCACAGATTTGTAGCTCTAGTTTCTGGAAAGAATTTGCACAGAAACTGTTCTTCCATCTCATCCGAAGTGGTGATCGAACCTGGTGGAAGATCAAACAACCATTCCCTTGCCCATCCATGCAACGTGTGTGAAAAAGTTAACAGGCGAAGGTTGTTGGGCGTGAAGCCTTGAGGACGCAAGGTAGAGCAAACCCAATCGAACTCAGCTAAGTGCGTGTGTGCACTTTCTCCAGGGGCATCGCTAAACTTGGGTAATACTTGTATGAAACCCGGTCGTATCTCTGCATTATGAGCGATATCGGGTAGAACGATGCAGATTGGTCGATTGTTTTGATGACGACCAAGTTCTCGAATCAAGGAAGCTGGCTCCGCGGCATCAGTCCTTATTAAGGCTCTGTTCTCTTCGTGGTTGGCGGGAGGCTCTTGATTATTACGAGGATTTGGATTGTCTGCCATGTTGAAAAACTGTGGAAGATCGAGGTCGCTGTCAGATTCGACAGCCTTTTTGGCTTTTCGAGTAGCCTTTCTCAAATGGTGTAACCTTCTTTCTGGTTCGGGATCGCACACTAGCTTTTCATCTGCAAAGAAACGGGTCATGTACCAGAATACTAAAAAGAAAATAAACAAAGTAAAAACACAAACTAAAAAGTAAGAGTAATCGCTGCTTAGAACCAGTCCCCGGCAACGGCGCCAAAATTTGGTGCGTCGTTTTTCACCAAAAATAAATGTCCCGACAATTAGTCGGTAAGCCCTTACTGCAGTGTACAGTGGCGAGCAGGATCGTCTCCCAAGGGACTGGCAAGAATTACTCTTTATTTCCAATCTGTATAACCAAACTTCAAACGGGGTTTTGAGATTTTTAAACTGAATTTAACGAAAGTAATAAGAAATATAAATTAAATAAACAAATACACAGATGACGAATTTTAACAGTTATTAAAGAGATATCCCGGATTTCAACTAACTCCACTCTAGCTCAATTAACCGATCCTTGATGCAAAGATTAATTTAATCAACTCATGCAAACCAGTTATAGTCGCCGAAGACACTTACTGACACGACCTAATTTCTCCATAACTTCTCGATAACCAGGAAGACACTTCACCAATTATTTCCCTAATCAACTGACAACCGTAAGAGACACTCTATAGGTTTAATGAGCCGACAACATTTAATTCTAGAGAAACCCGATTCTAATCTAACTGACTCTGACACAGGACAGTTGAGACTCGACTGTTATTCCCCTGGCTCTGAAGAACCGTTTTACCACTAATTAAACTTAAACCACAATTACGGATAGCCGGTTTAATTGGCTGCTAATTAATTCTGGATTACTAAATATTTGCAACTACTTAGCAAAACCAAAACAATTAAACGACACGAAAATTAAGAACAACAGATACATGCGATCGACTAAATGATAAAACAATTAGATCTCATGGCTTAATCGGCTAGAGTTTCATTAAGTTGTCACCCGAGATATGATCGAACTTAGCTGGAACTCATAATTAAACTTGATCGCATAGAATTTTTGTAAGCTTGATCACGATGAAGTAGAAAAGAAAGAAATATGAAACTGAATAAAATCACGTCTCTGGTCTCGCGTGCCTTCTCCGTTCTGAATTGTGAATTGTTCGATCTAATTAAAAGAGATCCTAATATATCTAATATCCATAAAGAAATCTATCTTAACTAGGAAATAAAAATCTAGATATATCTAAACAAGGTAAGTTGACCAAAAAGACGCCTTAGGGTTGTGGACTTCTTTGTAGCCGCCTCCAAGCAATTCCTGAGCTATAATTCACGTCTGGGCCCACTGGAAATCTCAAAACGTATGGATCGGCCCAGTTCCAATCGTCAAAGCCCACGAACTACGCCCAGAATTCCTTAACTCCTGCAGTATGCCCTTACTGACTGCGACTTCAAATCTCTTCACATCAATGCGCAGCTTTAGTCTAGAATCTCGGCTCTTTCTTCATTATGAGGCTAGCTACCTGCATTCAACTCAAAAGACACTTCTTCCCACAAAATAGAGCAATAGGGTAATTACATAGCAATAATAGACATGAAATAAACCCCAAAACTTAGGAAAATATGGTCCAATCACACTCGACGATGGTGAGTGGTACCGAGTTCTTTCGAGAAGGGGGTGAGAAACTTTCGACCCTTCAGTTGCAGATTTGCAGACGAAAGAGGCAAGGCAGTGCCACCGAAGTGAATCTTAAATCGCCGGAAAAAATGGTGACGCGCAAATCCCCGCGCGCCGCTCTTGCGCCCAAGCCCTCTCGCGCAACTCCAACATGCGTGCTCCCGACACACAGCCTTGACGGGCAGCTCCTGTGCGCAGAACCACACGAAGCCCCTACGCTCGGGAGGTGCAGCCACCTGCGCGCTGCCCCAACGCGTAGCTGCTTGCGTGCAATGTGGTGTTGCGCGCAGTCCCCCTCCCCTGCCCTGCCCTCTCTCCCCTCCCCAGTCACTCTCCATCGCCGGAAAAGATCCTCCCCGTCCCCCCTTTCGTCTGCTCTAGGTTGGGTTGCTTGTTGCAGCCCATTGGCCGTTGTCGAACTCCGACGAGACGATGGTGCTGGATATGGCGTCGCCGCGCCGGTGAAGATGTTGTGGGAGGAAGATGGTAGGGGTGGCGTTGGAGAAGTAATGAAGAAGACCATGAACAGATTTAAATTTTGCTCAAATTTTCTTTTTCTTTTCTTTGTTTTCTTTTTTTTTTTTTTAATTTTTATTTTATAGATAAGGGTATTTTAGTCCAAAGCGGCTAAAATAATTATGTTTAAAAATAAGTGGCTAAAATAAGTTTTTTAAAGTTTTATGTGGTTAAAATTTTTTTTGGCTCGATTAAATTCTCTAGTTCACTTTTCATTTTTCACTATGAAATTTAATATTTTTAAAAAGTTTATTATAAAAATAAATTTTATTATAGTATTGCAAATCATAATAAACATTTATTGCTAAAAATTAAATTTTTTAAAATCATATGCCTACTTTTGAAATAATCAACGATATTATCAGTTATATTAACTAAACAACAAGAAATAGATATTAAAAAAATAAATAGAAACTGTAATTGAGTGTGTTAACCCGTCGTTTAAACATGATGAATTTGAATATAACAATTGCTAATGTTGAGAATGCAGATTGGAGAGGTAAAATCGTATTGTATTCTTGTATGTTGTATATTTTAAGAAGATTACAAAGAGAGGTAAATAAAGAGATCTACAAAACATTATTTATGGAAGACTATTCTAAACCGGGATCTAATCTTGACTGATTTGATTGTGCAGGATTCTTGGAGCTATTTTTGGTTGTAGATTTCCTATCTTTGGTCGTGGATTGCTAACACTCCCCCTTAAGTTGAGTAGTAGGATCTCTAATACTCAACTTGTCAAGAACCATCGAAAAACTCCTTGAATTCACGGCTTTGGTAAGGATATCCGCTAGCTGATCCTCTGATCGGATAAATGGTAACTCAACAATCCCGGCTTCTAATTTCTCTTTGATGAAGTGTCTGTCTACTTCAACGTGCTTGGTTCGATCATGTTGGACTGGGTTTTCAGAGATACTAATGGCTACTTTATTGTCACAAAATAACTGAGATGGCTGGTCCGGGGTAAAGCCGATCTCTCTTAACAACTTCTGTAGCCACAAGATTTCTGTCAACCCACTTTTCACTCCTATAAATTCAGCTTCAGCACTGGATAGGGCCACCACTTTTTGCTTCTTGCTTCTCCAAGTAACCAAATTTCCACCAACAAAGGTAAAATACCCCGCAGTCGATCTTCTGTCAATAATATTTCCTGCCCAATTAGCATCCGTGTAACCATATATCTTTGTGTGCCCGTGTTTTTCAAAAAATTAGCCATACCCATAAGTGGCTTTGAGATATCGCACGATTCTCATTGCTGCCTCCATGTGATCAACTTGGGGTTTATGCATAAACTGACTTACGATTCCCACTGCATATGCTATATCAGGTCTGGTGTGAGAGAGATAGATAAGTTTCACTACCAGCCGTTGATATTGTTCTTTGTCTGTCAACTCTGCACCTTCGACAATCTGTAGTTTGTGATTAACAGCAATAGGAGTATCAATAGGTTTGCAATCTAGCATTCCTGTTTCCATGAGAAGGTCCAGATTATACTTCTGTTGTCGTATGAAGATCCCTTCGGCAGATCTAAGGACTTCAATCCCTAGGAAATATTTGAGAGCTCCTAGATCCTTCATCTCAAACTCCAAAAACAGGTCTTTTTTCAACTTCTTGATTTCTTCTATATCGCTACCTGTGATGATCATGTCATCCACATAAATGATCAAACAAGTGACAAGAGCTCATCTTTTTTTCAAGAACAAAGTATGATCTGAATTACTTTGTCGAAAACCACAAGTTTTCATAGCACTCGTAAATCTCCCAAACCAAGCCCTGGGTGATTGTTTAAGTCCATAGGGTGTCTTCTTCAACTTCTCTTTTTCCAAACTGAGATTCGAACCCAGGTGGAGCTTCCATATATACTTCCTTAGTCAACTCTCCATGTAAGAAGGCATTGGTGACGTCAAACTGGTGAAGATCCTAATTGTTGTTAGCTGCTAGTGAGAGCAAAACTCTGACTGTACTCATCTTGGTAACTGGAGAGAAGGTCTCATCATAATCAACTCCATAGACTTGAGTGTACCCTTTTGCAACTAACCGAGCCTTGTACCTCTCAATTGATCCATCAGGTTTTCGTTTAATTGTGAAGACCCATCGACAGCCAACCGGTCTTTTTCCTTATAGTAGTTCACATTTTTCCCATGTGCTGTTCCGGGCAAGTGCATCCATTTCTTTTGTCATTGCTTCTGTCCACTGTTTTGACTGAAAAGCCTCTTTAGTAGTTTTAGGAAGATTTTCCTCTTTATACAATGCCGTCTGAAAGGCCGCTGCTAACTGTGTGAGATTTTCTTGGGCATTGTTCCTAATTGGATATCTGGATTTCCTGGAGGTTTGTTCCGGAGAAAACCTTTTTGGAGGGACTCCCCTATTGCTCCTAGGGGGCAACAAATACCTCCTGGAATCCTGTATCTGAGTATCTGAAATCTCATGGTTAGTAGTATCAGAGTCAACTACACCAGTATCATCAGTAGTATCAGAAGTATCAGTTTGTTCAGTGGAAGAGAAATCAAAAGAATCACTAGAAGGATCAACACTTTGATCAGGAGGAGGAGTGGGATTAGAATTTCTTACCTCCTCAGATACCGGATGGTGGAAATCATTGTCCGGAGCAGTGGGGCCGGTGAACTGTACTGACATCTCAGATATTCTCTCAACGGCATGATTAACTGTCTCTGTTGGAACTTCCTCCACAAAGCTGTTTGGAGTCAGCTGCCAGCTTAGCGAGTCAACTTTAGGATTCTCTCCATGACTGCTAAGGTGGTGGTGGTGATAGAAGAACTCAGTTTCAAGAAAGTCGCAGTTCATGATAGTGAACACGCGACGAGATTTGGGGTCATAACAGCGATAACCCTTCTGGTGAACGCCATATCCAACAAACACACATTTAACAGCACACGGATCAAGTTTGGTGCGAATGTGTTTAGGGAGATGAACGAACACAGAACAACCAAAGACACGAGGTTTAAGAGTAAGGGGAACATGAATTTGAGTGAGCTTGGATAGGGGTCTGAAGATCAAGACTTTTAGTAGGTAACCGATTGAGGAGGTAAACAGCTGTGGCAACGACTTCAGGCCAGAAAGATGAGGGCACCCGAGAGTCAATAAGTAACGCTCGGGTGATTTAGAGGACAATTCGATTTTTCCGTTCAGCTACCCCATTTTGTTCAGGTGTGTAAGGACAGGTTGTTTGGTGTATCAATCCGTTATCGTGGAAGAATTTGGTCATGGAGGAATTCACAAATTCTCCCCCGTTATCGGATCGAAGGGTTTGAATTTTAGTGTGAAATTGGTTTTGAATCATAGTGTAGAAATGAGAAAATTTGGTGAAAACTTCAGATTTATTACGCAAAAAATAAATCCAGGTCATACGTGTGTGATCATCTATAAAAAGTAAAAAATGCGCGAATCCTTGACCACCGACAACAGGTGCAGGACCCCAAACATCAGAGTGAATAAGAGCAAACATAGACGACACACGAGTAGTACTAGGTTTAAAGGTCTGTCTGTGGCTTTTAGCCAAAACACAAGTTTCACAATACAATTGAGAATTGGGAAATAACTTAGGGAAAAGAATTTTAAGATAACCCGCAGACGGATGTCCAAGCCAAAGGTGCCAAAGCCAAGCAGCTTGTGAGGGAATCCCGGTAGATAGCATCACCATGCCTTTTTGAGCAATTTCATCCACGTAGTACAGTCCCCGGCGCTTAGTGCCACGCCCAATAATCTCCCCCATCCGGATATCCTGTAATAGACAAAAATGCGGATGCATGAAAACAGTGCAATTTAATTCCTTGGTAATATGGCTAATGGAGAGCAATTTGTGAGATAGTGCTGGAACATGTAGACAATTTGAGATTTTCAGAGTTGGGGAAATTTCTATGGTTCCTGCACCGGTGACTGGAGTAAGTTCCCCACTAGCTGTTTGGACACATGTTTTACGAGGAGATGAGGAATTACAAAAATCAGAAGCATCGAAGGTCATTGTATCAGTGGCACCACAATAAAAAATCCAGACAGTATTTTTAGATTGACCGGGACACCCATATTTAATAACTTGAGCAAGAGCTATGGAATCAGGCGTGTCTAAATGATGAATTGAGCCATCAATTAATGCATGCGGAAATGGGCCAGATGTATCAGAACCTAACGGGCTGCCTACTTGAGAATTAAAGAGATAAAGGTTGCTCGGGTCGGATAGAGAAATATCCGACCCGTTACCTTCATAAGTCATATAGATCGGGCCTTCTTCATTGTTGCTTTCTCTTGAAACCCTAGCCGCCGTCCCAAACCCCTCCGATCTGCCACTTCCGCCACCTTTCCCATCAACGCTGCGCCCGGTGTCGGCGACCTCTGTGTTGCCCGCCGCCACGGCCGCTTTTCCCCGATTGTCTTTGGGAGGCTTGTGATTGTCCTCCCACCATTCTGGGTACCCTACCAGCCGGAAACACGTCTCCTTTGTGTGTTTGCTCATACCACAATGAGAACACTTCAGCTTTGTTTTATCCACCTTTTCTTGGGAGGACGCACCGCCTACATCACCGTGTTTGGGGTTTGGGCCGGACCGGTTGGATGGTGGCCGATTCCCTTTTGCGGCGAGGCCGAGAGCTTCACTCTCAAGCCCGATCCCAATCTCTCTGTCAACTGCCTCTGTCTCTGATCCCCAAATGCCGCGTCTGGCCGCTCTTCTTCGGAGATGTGCATATGCTACTTCCACGCTCAGAAGAGGGTCCAATTTGAGGATATCCCTCCGTTCGGGTTCATACTTCTCGCTAACTCCGGTGAGGAGTTGGAATAGTCGTGTCTCCGACTGTATTTTTCGGTAAGTGTTCACATCCTTTTCACAGTCCATAGGATTGGGATGATGTTCATCTATTTCTGCCCAAAGTCGTTGAAGCATGCTGTAAAAATGCTCGATGGTTCCCTGTCCCTGCTTAAGGCTGTTGGCTTGAACAGTAAGTTCGAATATCTGTGCCGAGTCCCGTTTGATGCTATAAGTTGTAGCAAGTCCCTTCCACAAACTTTCTGCTGTTTTGTATTGCACATAATTGCTTGCTAGTGTCGGTTCAGTATTTTGAATGATCCATGATACAACTGTTAGATCATTTTGATACCACTTTGTATATGTGGGATCGGTTTGGCTGGGAGGAGGGGGGTGACCGATGATGTGATTGAGGCATCATCTTCCTCCAATTGCGAGATGCATCATTCTGGACCACAGTGAATAATTGAATTCGTTGAGTTTGATACTCACTCTCACTGTTTGATTCTGACTGTGTTCTGAGGTTTGATTGTTGTTGTTTGTTGGTTGGCTTATCTGTCGGAGTAGTGTAGCCAGTTGGTGTGCCAGAGCCTCGGCCCCTGGCTGCTGTGTATTCTCTGGGCTGCCATTTCCTTCGTCGGCCATGGTTGGTATTGGATTGGGTAAATGATGAAGCAGAACAGTGATCCGAGAGAATCTCATTGCTCTGATACCATGTTAACCCGTCGTTTAAACATGATGAATTTGAATATAACAATTGCTAAGGTTGAGAATGCAAATTGGAGAGGTAAAATCCTATTGTATTGTTGTATGTTGTATATTTTAAGAAGATTACAAAGAGAGGTAAATAAAGAGATCTACAAAACATTATTTATGGAAGACTATTTTAAACTGGGATCTAATCTTGACTGATTTGATTGTGCAGGATTCTTGGAGTTATTTTTGGTTGTAGATTTCCTATCTTTGGTCGTGGATTGCCAACAGAGTGGAATGAATCCTAAATAATAATTATAAAATTAAACTAAGTCATAATAAATTGAAATTGAAGAAAAAATTGATAAAAATAAAAATGGGACACTAATTAAAATATACAAAAGTGATATAGAAGATTTTATCTGGGAGAAACGAGCTTTGGTTAATTCAACCTTAGCCTTTCAAATTGCTTAACTGATACCCGCTCAAAAAAAAATAAAAATTGCTTAACTGATACAGATCGGACATCGAAATTCGAAACAATGTCAATATGCTTCCGCTTTAATGTTCAAATTAATTAATAGTTAATTATTTATCAGCTTACTAATTTTCAGAATTTGCAAGAATCGAAATTATGACTCTCCCTGATTCAAATAAAAAAGTAAAAAAGTTTGAGAGTCAAACGTTGACTCATCGACCAAAGCAACCATAACATAAGCAACAAGGCAAAACCATGGCGGAAAACCAGATTTGTCCTTCCACTCTCTCTCTCTCTCTCTCTCTCTCTCTCTCTCTCTACACGCGATGATTTATCTACTTCTACTTCTGCTTCTCTTCTCAGGCAACATCAATGGCCACGATTTCACGATAGAAGAAGCCACAATCAGCGACTTGCAGCACGCCTTCACCGAAAAAAAGCTCACTTCCCGCCAACTCGTGGACTACTACCTGGACCGCATTGAGAGCTTAAATCCGGTGCTTCGCAGCGTGATCGAAGTGAACCCCGACGCCATCGATCAAGCGGAAAGAGCTGACTGCGAGAGGTGGAGGATCAATGGCAGCCGTCCGTCGCTGCACGGTATTCCGGTGCTCCTCAAGGACAGCATAGCTACTAAGGATAAGCTGAATACCACCGGTGGATCGTACGCGCTGCTCGGCGCGGCGGTGCCACGCGACGCCGGAGTGGTGGCGCGGCTGAGGAATGCGGGGGCGGTCATTCTGGGGAAGGCGAGTATGAGCGAGTGGTACCATTTCCGATCGTTCGGGATTCCCGATGGATGGTGTGCTAGAGCTGGACAGGGTCTGGTTAGTATATGCTATAATTTTTTTTCTTCTTCAAATTATTGCTCTTCATTGTTAGTGAAATTTGCAGTTATTGCTATGAATTGCAATCTTGTGCTCGACTCAGATTAACTTTGAGAATGATATGTCAACTGCATATGAATCATGAGCTGGATTAATATACGAATGTTGGGAATCAAATTAAACCTGCATCTGATCGACTGCATAAGTGCATATGAATGTTGAACAAGAAAACCTCCTATTATAATTATAATAGCCAGCTAGATGAAATGTGTTGAATTTGAGTTTAAGAATTCAATCTGTGTTTCTATAGCTTTTGCATTTTAGTACTAGTGTAGCATTATATATGGTTGAGGCCAACAACTAGCTAGCATCGCGTAACTAGTTTTTACCACAAAATCCAGAATCCTTATGTGAAAGGTGGAGATCCCTGTGGTTCGAGCAGTGGATCAGCAATATCAGTAGCTGCAAACATGGTCATGGTGTCTTTAGGGACGGAGACGGATGGATCCCTCATCTGCCCTGGTGATCATAACTCAGTCATAGCTCTCAAGCCTACTGTCGGCCTAACTAGTCGAGCTGGTGTCATCCCTCTCTCACCTCGGCAGGATACTGTGGGGTAACAACATTCCGATCACCTACTTTGCTTCCTTGAGCTTTTCAACTGTCCTCATCTTCCTGCACCTCTCTAGTATAATTGCTGTAGTTTTTAATTTCAGTAATCTGATTATGGATGATCTTATTATGAATTTGAGCTCAGGCCAATTAGCAGAACAGTATCTGATGCTGCTCACGTGTTGGATGCTATTGTCGGCCCTGATCCAAGAGACGTTGAAGCAACAAAGGCAGCAGCGAAGTTTATTCCAGCGGGTGGCTATGCACAGTTTCTCAAAGAAGACGGGCTGAGGGGAAAGAGATTGGGTGTGGTGAGGCATCCATTCCTGAACCACTCAGACGCATCTTCAAGAAGAAGTTCGACTTTTGAGGCTCATCTTCAAACATTAAGGTAATTTGGAGTATGTTAAAGATTTTGTTTCATTCAAGCATCAACTAGCAATGTATTACTAATTTCTTAGTTTTCCATTTTTAGGGAGAAAGGTGCAACTGTGCTAGATGATCTAGAGATACCAAATATTGATGTAATCTTGAATCCATTACTGTGTGGTGAGGCATTGGCTTTGTTGGCTGAGTTCAAGCTCAACCTAAACAACTATTTGAACGAACTAACAACTTCTCCAGTCAAATCTTTATCCGACATCATAATCTTCAACCAAAATAATCCTGATTTGGTCAGTCATCAACCCGACCCTATCGTTCAATTTTCTTACCCTGTGAAATGCAAATCTTGAATGATGGCTGGTTTTTCGTATTGCAGGAAAGAACTAATGAATTCGGACAAGAGATTCTCATTGCAGCCGACGCGACAAATGGGATCGGTGAGGGAGAGAGTCAGGCTATAGAGATGATGGAGAAACTGTCACGAGATGGATTCGAGAAGTTAATGCTGGAGAATGAGTTGGACGCAATGATGACATTGGGGTCGGATGCGTCTCCGGTGTTGGCGATCGGAGGGTTTCCGGCGATCACAGTTCCTGCTGGCTATGACTCCGGTGGCATGCCGTTTGGTATTTTCTTTGGTGGGCTGAAAGGCACAGAACCTACGCTGATCGAAATTGCATTTGCCTTTGAACAAGCTACCCTGGTTCGGAAGCCCCCTTCTATCAGATCAATGGGCTTATCTTGTATGTAATTAATTACATGTATGATTTCATGAATTCATGCATTCTTTTAGAGGTAGGTGAAATCTTGCAAGATAGAAGGTTTAGTTCCCACGTTGATGTCGGATTTCGGACAATTTTTGTGGTAGTGGCTAATGAGATTCGACATGTTAAAATCGTTGCTCCACCAATCGTTACATTCTGGCACCATATTTTCTTTACTCTGGCAAAACCCTTCGTATACCTCCTGCACTCTAATCATAATAAATTCCCCTTTTTAAGATTTGTGGAGTACGATGTAAGCAAATTAAAATACAATAATATGTTGTTGTAGAATTGTGAATTCATATTTCATAAAGGCACACAATTTCTGCTTTTTGTCGGGTAATCAAGAATTGTCTTGGGCCTTTTCGAAACCTCACGCAATCGAACTCACAATTCCGAGGTCTCTCAAATCTGGTACTGTAATAAGCTCAACAAAATTCTGCCATGGATTTCAAGATAGAAGAAGCCACCGTTAAAGAAATTCAACAAGCTTTTGCAGAAAGCAAACTCACCGCCAGAAAGCTAGTTGACTTCTACTTGCACCAGATCGAGAGCCTGAATCCGGTGCTTCGCGGAGTAATAGAGGTGAACCCCGACGCTCAGCTATTGGCTGATGAATCAGACAGGGAGAAGGAGATTAGCAGAAATGGCGGCGGATTGGTGGAGTTGGGTGAGCTGCACGGCATTCCGGTGCTCCTCAAGGACACGATCGGGACCAATGACAAGCTGAGCACCACCGCCGGTTCGTACGCACTGCTCGGATCGAAGGTGCGCGGCGACGCTGCGGTGGTGGAGCGGCTGAGGAAGAGCGGCGCCATCATTTTGGGGAAGGCTAGTCTGAGTGAGTGGTATAGGTTCCGATCTCTCAGTGGAGTTCCCAATGGCTGGTGCGCTCGCTCCGGACAAGGAGTGGTTCGTACCTCTCACCTTGTCTTTATTGGAGATGACTATTAGTCTTCTTGTCTATTTGCACCTATACATGTTGGTGTGTGTGTGTGTTTGACTGTGTAACAGTGTTAATCACGAGAACCTTGTTAATGTACTAGGTAGTTTTGTAGATTGTTGTATAGCTAATTGCTAGTATACCAGGTTTAACTTTGCCAGTTGTGTGATTTGGGGTATATGTTGTTATCCAATAGCTATTTTTTGTTGTCTTTTCTTGATGTTGTAGAATCCGTATCTATCATCGGGGACACCTTGTGGATCAAGCAGTGGATCTGCAATATCAGTAGCGGCAAACATGGTGTGTGTTGCACTTGGGAGTGAGACACACTGCTCCACCATCTGCCCTTCGGTTCATAACTCAGTTGTGGGGCTGAAGCCGACTGTTGGCCTCACGAGCAGAGCAGGTGTTATACCAATGACACCCCGTTGGGACACTATTGGGTAATTGCAGATGCTTGAATCAATTCTTTATCCATTGAAAGATTTCAGTTTGTTGATGAGTTGTAGAGTTGAGCCAAATAGTTCAAGTTCAAAAATTTATTCAAATGCTACTAATGTGCTGATTGTATGGAAGAGTGACGTTTATATCTGAGAAATAAACAGACATTGTTAAGCTGAGAGTTGCTTCATCAAGTTAGGAGAGTGATATGTTTGATTAAGTGTTTGTCTGAGTGATTTGCAGGCCAATATGCAGGACTGTATCAGATGCAGTTTATGTGCTCGATGTGATAGCAGGTTTCGACCCAAGTGATGAAGCAACGAGGGAGGCAGCTAAGTATATTCCTGAAGGCGGTTACAAACAGTTTCTTAACGAAGATGGTCTGAAAGGAAAGAGGCTTGGCATATTTAGACATCCCTTCATGGAAAAAATACAAGATACTGCTGAATCTGCAGCATTTGAGCTTCACATAGATACAATGAGGTAATACTGCATCGCACCTCTGAAATTTACAGTTTGTGCAAGTTCATTAGCTTTAGATAACAGTAATGCTCTTTTGTGATCAAAGGGAGAGAGGTGCACAAGTAATAGACAATTTGACGATAGATCAAATAGAGATGATTCTTGATCCAAATCAAAGTGGTGAAATCTCAATCATGATGGCTGAGTTCAAGACTCACATAAATATTTACCTCAAAGAACTGGAAAATTCTCCAGTGCATTCTTTAGCCGATATTATTGCATTCAATGAGAATAATGCAGAGTTGGTACGTGTTTCATCTTCTAGTTTTCAAATCCATGATTTGTTTATGTTCTCAATTGTATATGATATCTGCCGTGACCACCTCCTTTTTCTCTCATTTCGTTTGAGATTACTCTTTGTTGATTGCCCCAGCTTTGAAAATGAGTCAAAATGAGCAGCTCATCCCATTACAGTGATCTATAAAGCTTGTAATCTAGGGCCTTTTTCTGTTTTTAAAATATCATGTATCATCATCTGGATATGGGTTGTGTCTAATGTCTGAATTTGAGCAGGCAAGATTCTTAAAATGTGTTTAGATCAGGATTCTGCTCCTAAATCTTGAAGCCTTTGTGGAAGCAATAAGATGACAGACTGTAATGCATTTGCAGGAAAAGCTGACTGAGTACGATCAAGAAACCTTTATAGAAGCTGACAAGACGAACGGGCTGGGCGAGAATGAGAGGGCTATACTGGAAAATTTGGCAGAACTTTCGATAAATGGACTTGAGAAATTGATTAAAGAGCATGAACTAGATGCAATGGTGACACCGGGTTCTCGGGCTTCTCCCATTTATGCAATTGGAGGGTATCCAGCAGTAACTGTCCCGGCTGGCTATGAGAGAGATGGGATGCCATTTGGGATATGTTTTGGAGGGTTAAAAGGAAGTGAACCGAAGCTCATTGAGATTTCTTATGCCTTCGAACAAGCTACAAAAGTTCGACGGCCGCCTTCTCTTGGTTGAATTTAAAGGTTAGATATTGCTTTGAAATGTTTTTTTTTTTTTTTTTTTGAACTCAAATTTATTCAGCTGATGCATTATTACTACTAGGAACTTTGTTCATTCAACTAAGATTTCTACATTATAGACAGTGGAACTCAAATTTATGTAACTTACTGTTTTGCTAGGTATGGGGGATTTCGCTTTCCAAAAATAGAATTGTGACCATTAGCTTGAAAAGCAAGATCTTCAGGATGCATGCTGAGAATGATTTTGGAGGCCGTGGAAGAGGAAATGGCCTAGTCGAGATTTGATTGCTTCATTTAGTCATCCACTTCACCAATTAGGCCACTCCAAGGTCACCTCGTGTCCTCGTGGACGACATCGTGTTGTACCAATTTGTGCTTGTTGTTTATGGCCTAATGACATCAAACTCGAAACTTGGCCTAATGACATCAAACTCGAAACTGTCTGTTTTGGCTAGAATTTACTGATCCATCCATTTACAAACTGCACAAAAAGATCAGGCCTGCCATAAAATAATACCATGGCGGTAACATAAAAAATATGTATACTACTACAAGCAGACAGATGGAAATGGTTACGATTCTTGGGCTTAGATACATTCATGCAAATAGTAAAATCCAAAATCAAGCTTTCTAAATCATTTTCAATTTAGTATTGCACAATCATTTTTTGTCCTGTCGCATAAAAGATTTCTACTCTCTTTCTCTCTCTCTACACACACACACATATATATACATGGTTATGTGTATCAGTGTATGATCAGTTTGTGGTGCCTGGAAATCTTGGAACACCATGCATACTCAATTCTTGTTATCTCTTCTTACTTTTACTGCCTTAATTTTACTAGGATTTCCGAATTCATACATCAATACATGTAATGCACTTTCAATAAGAGAAGCCACGGCAAACAGGGTTGCTGCAAAACGAAGTTAGCTCAAGGCAACTAGTTGAGTTCTACATCAACGAAATCAAAAGGCTCAATCCTCTTCTCAAGGGGGTTATTGAAGTGAACCCCGATGCTCTCTACTTGGCCGACAAGGCCGACCAAGAAAAGAGAGCTAAGCCGCCTCATTCTTTCTCCATGCTCCATGGCATTCCGATTCTGCTCAAAGACAACATTGGCACCAAGGATAAGCTCAATACTACAGCAGGATCACTTGCATTGCTTGGATCAGTTGTACCTAGAGATGCCGGTGTGGTGTTGAAGCTCCAGAAGGCAGGGGCCATCGTTCTTGGGAAGGCGAGCTTGAGTGAATGGGCTAATTTTCGCTCTCTAGCTGCTCCGAATGGATGGAGTGCTAGAGGTGGTCAAGGAAAGGTGAGCCTAGCTAGCTATAATGATTCTTGAATGTATGATCATTGATCTGGTCTGCTTATGAAGTCTGTTGGTGGCAATTTGTTTCTATAATGCTAATTTTATTTCAACGTAACAATGTTTGTTGTATGTATACAGAATCCATACGTTTTGTCTGCTGATCCTTGTGGCTCTAGTAGTGGATCAGCAATATCCGTGGCATCAAACTTGGTCGTGGTAGCATTGGGAACAGAGACTGATGGCTCGATTCTATGTCCTTCTAGCTTCAATGCTGTGGTTGGTATCAAACCAACTGTTGGCCTCATGAGTCGAGCTGGAGTAGTTCCCGTGAGTCCGAGGCAGGACACCATAGGGTAATGTTTTGTTCTTCGTTTCTAACCTCGTTTTTGATACATTTTTGTACTCAAAATTATGTTCGTGTTGGGGAGCAGACCTATAAGCAGGACTGTATCTGATGCAGTTGAAGTTCTTGATGCAATTGTTGGGTTCGATTTTAATGATGCTGAAGCAACGCGAATGGCCTGAAAATATATCCCATACGGTGGTTATGCACAGTTTCTGAACAAATATGGACTAAAGGGGAAGAGATTAGGCATAGTGAGAGATCCATTCTTCAGCTTTTCTGACAGACTTGTTCAACAAAGTTTTGAGCAGCATTTCCAAACACTCAGGTGCATATTTTGAAGAAGAAATCTTTTAGATTTTGGTGTAGTTTCTTGCATTGATAGAACTTTGTTGAAACTGCAGGCAGAGTGGGGCAATCTTGATCGACAACTTGGAAATAGCCAACATCAACACAATCTTGAACGCCACATTAAGCGGCGAAGCAACGACATTGTTAGCAGAATTCAAGGTTTCTCTGAATTCTTACCTAAAAGAGCTGGTGTCTTCCCCTGTCAGATCCTTGGCAGATGTTATAGCATTCAATCAGAAGTTCTCGGACGTGGTAAGAATCCATAGAGGCATAACTCATAAGAAAAAATGCGAAACATAAACAATGGAACCTAGAAAATCTGATGAATATTGCATTTGCATTTTTCAGGAAATGATCAAAGAGTTTGGCCAAGATATATTTCTGGCTTCTCAGGCTACTAATGGGATTGGAGATGCAGAGAAGAGAGCACTATGGAACCTTGCAAATCTGACGAGAAACGGGTTCGAGAAGCTGATGGGTGAGAGGAAGCTGGATGCAGTGGTAAGTGTTGGAGCTGGTATAGCTCCAGTTCTTGCAATTGGAGGATTTCCTGGGATCAGTGTTCCAGCTGCATATGATAGTAAAGGAGTGCCTGTTGGGATCTGCTTCAGTGGATTGAAGGGGTTTGAGCCTAGATTGATTCAAATTGCTTATGGATTTGAACAGGCAACAAAGAGTAGGAAGCCTCCAACATTCTTATCATGAACTAAGATTATTGGAACATGTTTTCTGCATTGCTGCTGCTTTGTTTTATCAATTAAATATACGACTTTGTAGTATTCGCGTGCAACTAAACGTGGAAATTCAGGGCAGAACAATAACTTTTTCTTGGGATCTCATTGTTTTTATCACTTCATTCTTTTTTTTAAAGTATAATTAAAATGGCGTATTACCATATAAAAAATTGCAAATATAATATATAATTGTGATAAAAATAGGGGTGTGCAAAACCGAATCAAAACTAAAAAATCGAACCAAACCGAGCTATTTGGTTCAGTTGGTTTGGTCATTTTTTCTTTAATTTTGGTTTGGTTTTGAATATTAAAATCATAATATAATTTGGTTCGGTTTCGGTTTAAGTACAAAATATTTTAGTTAAAACCGAACCAACCAAAATATATATATATATATATATATATATATATTATATTTATAATTTATGATTTATAATTCAAATATTAATTATACTTAAATTAATAAATTTAAAAGGTATTATATACCAAAATAATATTAGCAATTCTAATATTTAGTTTCAATTTTCTAGTTTGAGAATTTTTAAAATATTTACTTATTTAATATATCGCTGTTATCTATTGAGTGCATGTTATTTTCTTTAGATATAATTGTTTCGGAAAAATAAAATAATTATTGAAAATTTGGTTAAACCGAAAACTAAACCAAACAAACCAAAGAATTATGGTTTGGTTCGGTTCGGTTAAATATATTATTTGGCTGGTTCGGTTTGATTTTTTTAAGAAATTTTTTATTTAATTTTGTTAGTTTGGCTCGATTTTGCACCGAACCAACCATTTGCACACCCCTAGAAAAAAATGCATAAATATTTCACACATTAAAATTACTCTAAATACAACAATAAATGACTTTTAGTTCGGATTCTAACAATATCATTTAAGTTTAATTTTACTTGGAAGATGATGAAGAGCCAATCCCGGCCAATTTTTTAAAAATCTCTCCATAATCTATATCTATACCTATATAAAAAGTATGAATATTTTTTACAAAATATGATTTGCCTATTATGTCCACAATTTGCACTTAATTTAAGGGTAAAAAAGTAATATAATATATTATAATTTTTTTTTTTGTAAATATAATATATTATATTTATTTAATTTCTTACAAAATATATTTTGTCTATTATATCCATAATATGTACTTAATTTAAGGGTAAAATAGTAATATACTATGTTATATAATTAATTATTCATATATAATATATTACATTTATTTCAATAGTATTGTACTATTCCAATTCTTCATCCATATCATATTAATTTTTCACCAATTATTTCTCTATCATATTAACCATAACAAATAAGAAAAAATTAAAAAATATAATCCCGCAATAATATAATATAGTATATAATTAATTCAACACATATAATATATTATATTTAATTTTATAATTTAAATATTAATTCAATAAAATTGTATTATTATAATTTTTCATTCATCCACATGAGTTAATTCTCCATCAATCATATAGTCTATATAAATTACGTTCGAATGAAGAGATTGAAATATAAATGCTTGAATGTATAGTAAGATTATAAACTAACCTGATGATACTTAAGAAGTTCTCTATCAAAAATCAAGAATTTCTTCTCCATCAATTATTATATAATTAATCATTATCACGTGTAATATATTATATCTGTTTCAATAGTATTGTACTATTATAATTATTCATTCACATCAATTAATTTTCTACCAATTATTTCTTCATCATATCAACCATAGCAAACAAGAAAAAAAATTAAAAAAATAATCCTACAGTAATATAATATATTATATAATTAATTCTCCACATATAATATATTATATTTTATAATTTAAATATTATTTTAATAGAATTGTACTATTACATAGTTTATATAGATTATATTAGAAAAACAATCGGTCAAATGTTTTGATGAAATGTCAAATAACTTAAAATAATTGGTCGTGACAAACTCGATTGAACAAATACACAATTATTACAGAGACAAGTTGATAATCAATGAAGATGTCACGTCATCAGTTGTCTATAACACAACTGATCTATACAAAGATAGAGAAGACGTAAAAGTTTTAGCTTCGAACCTCTATAAATCTTATGTATTGTACGTTGCTTTATTTTGATTGACACATCTTAATTGCAACACGTTCATTCAAATCAGATTGCCAAAGTCATATTCACTAACGGCGGATTACCGCTATTTTATCTTGTTCATTAGATATTTCGTCATCTGAAATTATTATTCTAGACTATCTCAACGATAGTTAGTACAAATCAAGTAATGAGTCAAGGCCTTATATTTCCGTACTTTAAATTGAATTTTGAAAAGAGTTTATTCAACCCTCCTTCTAAACCCTATTTGACTCATTCGAGACCAATAAATTACATCCAACGAAGGAGATTGAAAAATAAAAACTTGAATTTATGGAAAGATTATAAACTAATCTAGCTCATTGTTCTTAAGAAATTATATGTCAATAATCAAGAATTACATCAACATTCAATCAATGATTTGATTCATTTAATATAAGTTATTTAAATAGTTCTTAATAGAAAATATGTAATTTAGTTGTGATAACTACAATGTGTGTGTGTGTGTGTGTGTTCTAAACCATGTTATATTTTCGTACTTTAAATTGAATTTTGAAAAGAGTTTATCCAACCCTCCTTCTAAACCCCATTTAACAAATTACATCCAACGAAGGAGATTGGAAAATAAAAACTTGAATTTATGAAAAAATTATAAACTAATCTAGCTCATTGTTCTTAAGAAATTATCTGTCAATAATCAAGAATTACATCAACATTCAATCAAGGATTTGATTCATTTAATATAAGTTATTTAAATAGTTCTTAATAGAAAATATGTAATTTAGTTGTGGTAACTACAATGTGTGTGTGTGTGTTCTAAACCATGTTATATGGTATATGAAAGTAAATTGAAAAAAAAATGATTCCATAATATATACAACCAAAATGCTAAGTTTTAATTTATTAATTGAAATTGATGTGTTCACTCTCATTCACATGATTAACAGTAGTTCCAATTAAATTTATTGAAACTAATTTCAACTTCTTTATTTATGGTTGGGTTGGGATAATGTTGACTGCACCAAGAAGACATATCAGATAATATATGTTGAACTATTAGAATATATATCTATTAAAATGAATGAAGAACACTTAAAACAAGACCATGATGAAGATAAATATCAGAATTGATTAATGTAGAAAATTTTGGGGGCTCTATTTTGAAAGTTGCTAGACAAAGTTTTAAAAATATGGTTAATTGTAAAAAAAATCTTCAACTTTATACGAATTTATAATTTATACATGACTTTTAAAACATTACAATAATAAATGGTTGATTAGAAAAATAAATTTTAAATTATGGTTCAAATGTCACCTTTTTCTAGCTTATTAATTTATAATTTGAGAAATTTAGAATATAATATTGGCTGGTTTTATAATTATATATAAAATATTTTATATTAGATTATTCAGTTAATTAAGAATGACTATTTAAATTCAAGGGGGATTGAATATTGCATAATTTTTTAGAATATGGATTATTTTGACTACCTATAATCATATGATTGAGAATAAATATAGTCCAATTACTTATAAAAGAGTTGAAATAGAATAATCAAATATTTTCCCCTTAGATTGAACTACTAATTATTTAACATAATTCTCAAACTATTTAGTGAAACATAATACATATAGAACAATAATATAATTTGTAGTTATATATAGAAGTGTTGTACATTAGGATTTTTTTTATGGAATGATATATATATATATATATATATATATTAGGTGTTTTGGTTGAATGAGAATAATTAAATTCATCGGGTGGAAGGAATTTATATTGCACATATTTTAGAATATGGATTTCCACGAAATTAGTGATTACCAATTTTAAAACATATCAATCATAAGAATGAGAATGAACATTCTCTGTTAGTTGAGGAAATAATTGAAATTGAGAAATTGAATAATTTTTCCTTAGATTTGTACTACTAATTAAATTAATTAGTCATTGAATCAAGAATTACAATTGAAAATTAAATTATATTTTTCGTAAAAAAATTATAAACAATGAAACCTTGAACGCATTTTACCACAACAAACTGTTAACCAAACTTTGAGATTTTAATATTTCTTTATCATTGAGCAACACATGTTGCTATAATAATGAACTTTTTTTTTTAAAAATCTTTAAATACATGATATTTATATATTGAACACCATTTTAATTTAATTAAGTTATTTTTAGTTTTATTTGTTCAATTTAGTCATTTATATTACAATAAAAATAATATTAAATATATGTATGTTCGGATAAAATACACATAAAGAAATAGTTAATATTTTGTGACATGTTTAATAATTAAAATAGTTCAATCAATTCAGTGTATCGTGATATACGTAAATTAATTGATAACATAGAGTGGTTAAAAATATAATTTACTTATGAGATAAACTATGTTAATTGATGTGCGATAAGGTGTTTTGTCATGATAGTAAATATCATATAATTAATACTATTTTGAACTCATTAACTTTTAGCAAGTTTAATTAACTTTATATTGAATTTTTCTGAAATGGATGATGCAAGATTTTGTGAACTTATATTAATTAAAATTTTGTATTTTTATTAGACGGTTGTTTCGCGGTCCAAATTTACACTTATAATTTCCGGTTTATGCTCACTAGACACTACTTAGGACCACACCCGTAATTGGACGGGGTCAATTGTAGAAGTAATAAGCTTAACCCGAGTCGATCTCTCAAGGAAGACTTTATGTGAAAGAATTATCTAAAGACTACACATGCTTTCAACAAAACAACTAAAATAAAATCTAAACATTCTAACAAGGGGGGTTTGATGATGCCTATGCTAGGAATTTAAACTAGACAATAAAACAAGATAATTAATTGCAAAAACACAAATTAAATCGAGATTAGAGGTAATAAGCTTGATTAAGGTATTAGGATGTAGATTCTCTCAATGGTTTTATCACTATGCTTAAGTTAAGTTGATAATGCTATTCTCACAAATATGATAGATCCTTCCAATTAGTTTAACTTCAATTCCTATCACCCTCTATCCGTTAAACCTCTCTTACCTATATCATACAAGCAAGATTAACATATTAGACTTAGGAACCCCATCCACCTAACGTTGAAGGAACCAATTTCCGGACTTAGATTCACAATCAAGACTCCTCTAAATCCTATCAATGTTCAAGTAGTGATCAATTACCTAAACATGAAAAGGCACAATTCCAACAACAACAATCAACAAGAACAAGCATAGGTCAAAACCACATCGATCCTCTATCCCCTAATAGAGAGATTAGCCACTAAACATGCTCAAAACAACACAAATACCATAGAAGAACATCATTTCATAAATCAAATGTAAATGAAGATAACTTCTACAATATTAAGTATCCTTCAAGAGTTTTGGGACAAATCCCCACAAACATCCAAGAAACACAAAGAAAATACAAGATGAACCTCCTCCAAGCTTAGCTTCCGCGGATGACTCGTCGTCGGGACCTTCTCGTCTTCTCTTCTCCTTGCTTGGCTTGGTTCCCTTCTTCTTCCTTTTCTCCTCTTCCCTCTTGTGAATGTTATGATGGTGGAAATGGTGAAGGAAAATGGTGTAGAGATTAGTGTGTGTAGTGTGTGTGAAAAAGAGAGAGAATAGAGAGAATGGAAAGAATGGTATGGGTGAGAGTGAAGTGGATGGAATGAATGATAGTGTCCCCCTTTTGATCCCCAAAATCTATATTCATAAGAGAGAGAGAGTAGAGATCGTAAGAGAGAGAGGAAGAGAGAAAAGGTGGTGGTATGGTGATGGTGAGGGAGCATTAAATGCTAGAGGGATTTGGGGGGATTTATTAGGGGAAAAAGTCCACAAATGAACTTAGGGGAAATTAATCCCTATCCCCTATTGCTTAGATTAGGGTGGCTCAAGAGTCTAGTTTCCAACATGCCACTAGATGGAGGAAGAAGGAGATGTTCAATCTAGGAGAGGAGGCGAGAGACGAGTATGGAATGGCGATGATCGGCCAAAATAGGGCAGGTTGCGCGCCCGCGGAGCTCCGCGCGCCCACAGAAGGCTTGGCATGCGCGCGCCCGTGGGGTGTCTCTGCCGAGAGCACCCTCGCGCGACCGCGGGACCCTTGGTTTGGTCCTCCGGGCTCATCTCTTCCGGTCCGGGTTCATCTCTTCCGGCCTATCTTCGCTCCGTGCCACCTTATTACCTAAAAATCAAAATATTGCGCACAAAAGCTCAAGTTTTCCAAAACTTGGCTTATTCCACCATAAGAGCAGTAGAGAATAAAATCACACAAAACCTATAGATAAACTAGAACAAAATACTAGAAAATACAAATGAAACATGCAAAATTATGCAACAAAACACCACAAATAAACACCAAACAACGGTAAAGTCAACATAAAAATTATTGAATAGAAAATTTGAATTGTGTTAACACACACACACACACACACACACACACACATATCAACAATCTAAGAAGGTTAAGAATTTTTGTAAAAAACTGAAATCTTGAGAAATAATACATGCATCTCTCTCTCTATTATATTACTGCATTTTACTGTTTAATTGATATTATTTTATTGTTTAAAATACTTTATCACGTAATTAATATAATTTCATTGCATAAGTGGTACAAAGTAATTATGCAATAAAATATTAACATGAATTATATAATAAATTCATCTATAAGATATATAACCAATAAATATATTAAGTATTAAATTTATATACATTAATAAACAATGAACAAATTAATTAAATCAACCTGTCGCCTTCTTTCACATTTTCATCAACTCTCATGACCGTCCATTAATTAATTAATTTTTTTTTGTGATCGTGCATTATTTATGAATTTTTTTAAATACAAATATTATAAACATGATTGAGTTTCTCAAACTCCTCTGACTGTTTTTAATCTTTGGGAAATCTAAGATATAATGTATTCATACCTAACCCTATGTGTGTGTATATATACATACATATACATATCTATGTATATATATATAGATATAGATATATATATATATATTACAACAATAAATATATAAAAAAATTAAAAGGCTATAAATTCCGAGTTCGTGTTTGAATAGTTACAATTTAATTATATTTTATGTTTATATTATTTTTCTGATTATTGATTAATCTAGAATTTTCAGATATTATTAAATTTATAAATTGATATATATATATATATATAATGAAATATATTTTTTAAATTGACTACTCAAATACAATATAGTAAAATTATGCAAACTTCAATAATTAATTTAAACAAATTAATTGAATTACGTGCCATGCACGCTTTTTCTGCTAGTATACATAAAAGGTGAAAATAAATTACTATGCAAATAATTAATAACATTCAATCATCATTCATAATTAACATAAATTCAAAATTAAATTTCACTCCCTAATTAAATTCCTAATCTCAAACTCTAGTTACATGGTAACCTATAAAAAAGAAATAAAGAAAGAAAAAATCAGCTGTGGAAATTTTAACATGTCACGTAGGGATGACAATGGGTAACGGACACTATGAACTCCCACAAAAATTATCCATAATGGGTAGGATAATTACTTACTTAATGATTAATTATATGCACGGATATGGGTAATTACTCACAAATTTTGACGAGTACGGGTGCGGATACGGGTACCTTAGTACCCAACCCCCATACCTATTATTATTATTATTATTATTATTATTACTACTACTACTACTACTACTACTACTACTACTACTACTACTACTACTACTACTACTATTATTACTCTTATTATTATTACTCTTATTATTATTATTACTACATTGTATGTATTGAATTGTATTGTGATATGATATTATTATTTTTAAATTTCATGGAATTGTTATGTTTGTAGTTTTTTTTTATTTATGAAATGTCGCATTTTCATGAAGGGTCCTTGTATTATATTTTAATTGAATTATGATTTAGTTTTAATCAATATTTTTATAATTATAAATTATTTAATCATAATTTTGAATTATTTAATACAAATAATAATTAGTAAATTAAATATTCAATAAATAGTTCGTGATAAAGAAATTTGAATGTTTATATATTTTATTTTTAATATATATATATATATATATATATATATATATATAACTTGAAAAAATTGACTTACAGTATAATAATCGCCTTTAAAATTTAAGAAATAAATAAATTACGGATTTTAAAATTAATTTTCTTTACATCGTGAATGCATGAAAATAAATTATTTGGGTTTTCAATTATATATGAATGCATGAATTCAATCACAATTCACAATTACATATAAAATTTAAAATTTATAGTTCCCAATCTATAAAGATACTAATTTAAATTCACAATTCATATTTTAAAACTTTAATAAGATAAAGCCCTAATTGAAGTCCAAATTAACAACACAAAAAATTACTGTTTTTTAATTAGGGGACTTGTTGGTATTGCAAAATCCTAATTCATAGCCTCTGTTCCGTCTTAGTTGTGAGGGAAATTACTCTTTGCCTTTCCACAAGTTTTAATCTTTTATTTTATTTTTATTGTCTTAAAAAAAACCCAAGATAAGCAATTGACATTGATCTTTTCAAATTTTCTTTATACCCTCAAATTTCATCTCTCCCAAATCGCAATCCGTTTCTGTTCGGAGCCTCTCTTCTGCATCTTTTACCTCATTTTTTTTGTTAAAGTTTGCTAATATGTATAATAATAAATTAATAAAATAATAATTATTTGAATTTTTTGAATCGTGATGTTACTTTATCTTTAATACTTAGTTCATATATAATAAATAGAGAATGAATCTTGTAGATAGGCATTGAATCAGTTTCCACCCTGTGGATGTGTGCAATATAAATTACTTATTTGATTTAAACTTTTAATACCATTTTATAATGCATGTAACTTTTTGTTATACTTTTTTTTTTATGAGAAAATGTAACTTTAAACTACTTTATTAATGCTAAAATATAAAATATCTAGGTTTACTTTTCCCATTCAATAATTGTATTTTGACCAGAAATTTTGGTGGACTATATAATTCACCACTCTTTTGTACTAACATAAAGAAAACAAGAAAAATGCTGCTGATTTTTGCTGCTTCAATCTTACTATCAATCTCAAATGTTGAACCATGCTATTCATTTTCCATCAAAGAAGCCACAATCCAACAACTGCAGACTGGTTTCCACCAAAAGCAGCTAACATCGCACCAAGTCGTTGAGTTGTATATCGCAGAAATCGCAAGGCTGAATCCACTTCTAAAAGGAGTTATAGAAGTAAATCCAGATGCAGTTGTTCTAGCAAAGAAAGCTGATGAAGAGAGAGAAGCAAAGAAGTCTGGATCGTTGCCTGCATTGCACGGCATCCCAATTCTGCTGAAAGATAATATTGCAACCAAGGATAAGCTCAACACTAGTGCTGGATCGTATGCGTTGCTGGGATCCGTCGTTGGTCGAGACGCCGGCGTCGCGGAGAAGCTGCGGAAAGCTGGGGCGATCATACTGGGGAAAGCTAGCTTGAGTGAGTGGGCTCATTTTCGATCCTCGTCTGCTCCCAGTGGTTGGTGCGCCAGAGGCGGACAAGGAAAGGTAATCTCCAACACTGTTATACATATATTTATATGTTAGAATACAAGCAGCAGAAAATCAGAGAAAGTCTTTCTAACAATTGTGCAAGCACCAATAAGTTCATATGTTTAATTTGTTTGCATTGAAAATTACTTGGCAGAACCCTTACGCTCTATCGGCCGAACCTTGCGGCTCAAGCAGTGGTTCAGCAATATCCGTGGCTGCAAACATGGCAGCTGTTTCTCTAGGAACCGAGACAGATGGTTCAATTCTATGTCCATCCAGTTACAACGCTGTAGTGGGCATTAAGCCCACTGTTGGCCTCACAAGTCGAGCTGGAGTAGTCCCCATTAGTCCCAGGCAGGACACTGTAGGGTAATAACACTTGTTCAGGATCATACTTCTATAGACTATAGCTGCCTAAGAAATCAGTTTTTTTGCTTTAACAAGATTCATGAGCTGCTTCAATTCTATATATGGTGCTGGACAATTAGTCCAATGTGCAGGACCGTATCAGATGCTGTGTACGTTCTTGATGCAATCGTGGGGTTTGATCCCAGAGATGCTAAAGCCACTGCGAAAGCATCAAAATACATCCCTCGCGGTGGTTATGCACAGTTTCTGAAACCAGGCGGCCTCAAGGGGAAGAGACTCGGTATAGTCAGTGATCCTTTGTTCAGCTTTGATGACAAGCTTGTTGAGCAGACATTTAAGCGCCATCTTCGTACCTTAAGGTAACATAGTTTGTAGTGACAAAATCTTAATGTAACATATTTCGAACTACAGCAGTTTGAAAGGATACATTGTTTGTGGAAATTGGAATGCATGCAGGAAGGAAGGAGCAGTGTTGGTAGACAATTTGGAAATAGCCAACATCAGCAAAATCTATTCTGATGAAAGTGGTGAAGAAACAGCTTTGTTAGCAGAATTCAAGATATCCTTGAATGATTACTTGGAAGAACTAGTGACTTCACCAGTTCGATCTCTGTCCGATGTTATAGCATTCAACAAGAAGAACTCTGTTCTGGAAATGATCAAAGAATATGGGCAGGACAATTTCTTGGCTGCTGAAGCAACAAATGGGATAGGGAAGGTAGAAAAGGAGGCTCTGAAGAATCTGATTCGACTGTCGAAGGACGGGTTTGTGAAACTGATGAAGGAGAAGAAGCTGGATGCATTGGTTGCTGGTGGACCTGATGTTGCTCCAGTTCTTGCAATTGGTGGATTTCCTGGGATTAGTGTTCCTGCTGCATATGATGCAAAAGGGGTTCCTATTGGCATGGTTTTTGGTGGATTGAGGGGCTCTGAGCCTACTCTAATTCAAATTGCTTATGCTTTTGAGCAAGCTACAAACATGAGAAAGCCGCCAACTTTTCAACAATCTTGAAATTTTATGTTGTAACACCATCAATAAAGAACTATATATACAACAAACTTTCTTTCTAGTTTGTGCTTCTTACAATAGAGAATAAATATGCAGTTGGGTGTGTTTGATTAATTCTCAGACAGCCATCTCCAAATGCCTGAAAATCTTGCGAAAATCGATTTACATTTTTGTTATAATTCTGGCTAACTACAAAAACAGTTAGCCTTGCGCAGCACTTTCATTAGTTGAAAATGTGTCATTATTTCAACACATATCGCTCACCTACCCACCACCGTGAACAAGTAACTCGTGCTCACTACTATTGTGCCAACATATGTTTTATCTATCATATTTGATTTGATTTACTCTATGGGTGTTGTTATATACACCACCAAAATTTTAATATACACCATTATTAAATTTAATTCAAAAATAAATAATTAATAATTTACTTAAATATCCTTTTAAATTTAAAATATATTTTATTTATTTAATTTTTTTTAAAAACGTTCAAAAGGATAAAAAAACCACCATGTTTCTAGCCCACCCCATTTTTTTTCTCTCTTCTCCCTCCATGGCTCCACATTTATGCAAATCCTCTGCCACTTCTAGCATCACATTGAAAACAAGCAACCGGAAAGATGGGGTGGCAAGTCCTTGGAGCTGCTTGTTTTCCGGCCACCCTTACCCATTGATAAACATGGTTTTTGTATACATTTAGGTGCTTATTTGAATGATATTTAATGGTTAATGCATGCATAAGTTGTTTGATAATAATTTCACTTTTTCTTGTGTAATTTCATGTTTTTGCTCTTTTTGTAGAAATTTAAGCTACAAAAGGGATATTTTTGAGATCCAATTCAGTTGGGAAAATAAGCTACAAAGATAGAGAATCAGTTAGGGTCATTTTACAACTTGAATCGGATCAATAAGATGAGAAATGAGTGATAACGGAGCAAAACAGTAAAGCGCGCCAGAAAATCGGCGACCCGATCCGCCGATCGGTGAATTGCCCAGAATAAAGGCAAAAACCAGAGACCGAGCCGCTGATCACTGAGTGTGTGAACAGGGTATTCCGACGACGCAACCACCGATCGGCGGTTGTGCGATTTTTAAAGCCAAATTCGGCAATCGAATCCGTCGATCGTCGAGTTGTCCGAGAGTTGCTATTTTCTTCGTATTTTCGGCTCATGAACTTACGTTTTGGGCTGGGATTTAGTACTTAGTATAAATAGAGTTGCTTAGGTCGAAAATTGAACTTTCTGTTCATTATTTTCTCAGTTTTATTTTAGATTTGATCGCTGCGTGACGGATGCTTTCTCTGCAACTTTAAAGATTGAAGTTTTATTTTACATAATTCACTATGGTTCTTTTTTAATATTTTATAATTTCAATTATGTCTTTTAATTTCTTTACCTTTTCCTTTATTTTAGATTTCATTATGTGTGAGTAGTCTTTATAATTAATTATAGGGTTTGCAGAATGTATGAAATTATGTATTGATTTAATTATCTATCAATTTTCCTTCCAATTATATGTTTCAAACATTTAAGTTTAAATTTCTCATGTATGATTAAGGTCATAGTCATTGTATGCTAGCTATTTAATTTGAGTCCCGACAGAGATAATTAATTCATGGGAATAAATTGAATGATTTGATATATGCACTTGTGACATGCAGGACATTTTAAATATGATGATCTATTGAGAGTTAACAATTATTCGAGAGACAAAAGTAATAGATGAATTATTAATCTACTTTTAACTTGAGACCTGTCGGAGATAGGTAATTGGAATTCTGATCCTCCACTGGGATTAAATTGAAAATTGATGGAATTAAATTAATATATAATGAATACATGTGTTTGCATTCCCTGGGATTAATTAGTTTCGTTATTTGTTAGTTCACGTTTTTAGTCTTGTTTAATTTGCATTTGATTTGATAATTGAATTTAGTAGTTTAATTTTGATTATTTGTCTAGGATTAATTTAACTCAAAATGAGGTAGCCGAGATAGAAATCTGTTAGCTTAGTACTTGGTGTAAATCATGATTGCAGTTCTTGTGGATACGATACTTTATTACTAGCTTTATTACATATTTGTGTTAGTTGCAGTTAAATTCATAAAAATAGTGTATCAACTTTTGGCGCAGTTAATGGAGACTGTATTTGATTTTACATTAATATTATTACTAACAATGCTTTATTACTTCAGGTAGTTTATGTGAACAAGGTCTAAACAACCACACGTAGATCCTATTCTCACGTCCCGTGATCGAGCTCATCGACAGAGAAATACAGAGCGAAGAAGAAAAAATAGAGAGATGGCTGCGAACAATGAGAATCAAGATTTTGGGGTGTTGGCTAGAAGACTTCGAGAGATGGAGTAGAGGCTTGCTTAGCAGCTTGAGCAAGAAAAGGATGCAGCGCCTCTGAAACCAGTTATATCGGGCGCCTACTGATAGGTACCTAGGTGCAGGATGGGGTGGTAGTGTCCTTGACACGTAGTCATTTCACACTAAAAAAGAATTTATAATTTCCTAATGCCCACGACAAGCGTAGCCAGTGATGGAGTACAAGGTCGATCGCATAGAAAACTGATGTAACTTATCTTTCAAGTCACCAATTATAAAAATGGATTTTGAGTTTCTCGTGATCACAATGATAAAGTAAATAAATCTGCAAAAACTAATAAAGAGAATTAAATACTAAATAATTTCAGATTTAAACTTTGAGTCAAACTTAACAAACATTTTCCTGATCATGGGCATACCGATTTCTTATGTGAATTAAACTATCTAGTTAAAGGCACCTGAATTTCTTCATTTGTCCCCAATTTATCTATTCAGATTAGATTAGAGGTGATTTCTCGTCCCCTAACCCCTAACTTGTTACCCAACACTGATTTCTCATTTGATTGTAAGCAACAAGCAACTTTATACCTTAGACAGACCCAGATCTATTACAGACACTGATGTCTCATGTGCCTACAATACCCCGTGATGTACCCAGTCTCTTTATGATCAACACACAGTTACGATTCATTGACCATGTATAGATTTAGTGTGCCTAATTCCAATTAACAAGCGATTAGCCACATTAATCAGCTTAACACACTTTACTGCAACAAAGAAATTAATAACGACGGACACCAAATTCATACAGTGTTATGCTCAAACTACCTCACGGTTTCAACGTGTTTGTTAAGTTATCATCTTTATTCAATTTAGAATAAAAGATCTAGCTGCGCATGCTAGACATAAACATAATTAAAAGTAAAACTTACTAAAATATATTAAAAATGAAGCTCGACTCCAATGTCAAACTTAACAACATAAACTGGAAATCTTATGTCACGTGGGCATAAGGCCCAGGGGAACTGCTAGAAAATAAAGAACTAAAACTAAAAATATGGATCTGGACGATTTGTTGTGTTCTTGGGTTTTGATTTGTGTGTGAATAATCATCTTTAGTGGTATTATATAGGTAGATCAAAACCCTATCATCCTTGGGCCACAAGAAAGTTTGAAGCTCAAATCGGTCCATGAAAAGGTCTTAATTCTGAACTGGGTTGTCAGCGCACCCATTCTTTTCTTTTCTGGTAAATGCACTTTCTTTGTATGGACATATCAACTTTCCTTGTAGATTAGATTAAATCCCGAATTTTGAGGGATTTGATTCTATCTCTTCAGCTCATGCCCACAGGGGGGTGGTTTTCTTGTGGAAAAGATTGATCTTCTAGAAGCTTCACGGTATCTCTTCTAGATTTGGTAAGATCCTCTTTGATATGATATTCTTTCCTTATTTAATGAAATTTGGAATATCTTGGATGACTTCTGTCAAACTTCTTGCATTGTACCCACAACAAGTCTGACGGGTTTAGAATCTCTTTGAGTCTTGTGGGCATAACGACTATTTCTCAGCAACATTGGAGTGCGATGGGCTCTGCAAGATGGCACCTTTCACGAAATTTATTGCTATAAAAATATCTCATCAAGTTTGCATCATCGTATTTCAGCTCCAAATGCCCATAATGCATGATTTTTCTCTCTTTGTGCCTATGCTCATATTTCTGGCTCTTTTCGACTCTAAAATAATAAAAACAAGGACAAAAAATTAGAAAATAGCTCTAGAAATATGAGAGAAATTGGACTTGATAATCCCTGCAAATAATTTCAAGCTTCGTCCAGCACTGATTCATATGGTGTAGTCTGAGCAATTCAGTGAAAATGCTACAGATGATCCAAATGCCCATCTAAAAGCATTTTTAGATATCTACGATACAATCAAGATCAATGGTGTCACTAATGACATCATTCAGTTGAGGATTTTTGGTTTCTCTCTAAGGATCAGGTAAAGAATTAGTTTAAGTGTCTTGATCAAGTTGCTATCATCACTTAGGATGGGATGTGTCAGGCATTCCTCGCCAAGTACTTTTCTCCTTCAAAGGCCCATAAGATAATTGCTGAGATCACCCACTTTGCACAGATGAGTGATGACAACTATGTATTTATACAACTTTGGAATATGAATTTATAATGTTTAAGTTGATAAGTTGTGTGATTTTCATAGATTTTGTACTCATTATGTTATCATTTAGTATTTTTGATGTATTTGTGAGTTTTACAGTAATAGTGGTGAATTTAATGATTATTTGATGCAAAATGATCAAGTATGTACTGAGAGAGCTAAAGGAAGGACCAATTAGGCCTTTGGACCGGATTTAAAGAGTAAAACCCATGAGAATTGATGAAAATAATTGAACATAATCCAAATGGGTGATTAAAGAGCTTAGGAAGATGGAGAATCGAGTTAGGAGTGTCGTGTAAGTTGAATCGGCTCAATCGAATGAGAAACAAGTGTGTAACGCCCCAATTTCACTTTTAATAGAAAAATGCACGTTATTCATACTTTTCATTAATAAAAATATTTTATTTGAAATACAGCGGAAGTTTCAAAGCTTAACTCGACATTTATTACATAAAATAAAGTCAAAATAAATTAAAATTTTTTAATCATGCTTGACTACTTGACCACCATCATCACATCTTGTCCGCTACGCATCACTCGAAACAACACCTGAAAAGATAAGTAGATTTTGGGGTGAGCACTACTGACTCAGTGGGGAGTATCCAATCATCCAAGCTATATAAAATTACACAAGTAAGTAAGAATAATAAAAGTGTTCAGTCCGTAGACCAAACCATATAGCCCGTAAGCCCTGTCTTGTTTAGCCCGAAGGCCCTGTCTCATTTAGCCCGGAGGCCCATTCTCATTTAGCCCGGAGGCCCATTTTCATCTTTAGCCCGAAGGCCCATGCCTGTTTCATCACATAACTTGATAATAAAATATAGAGAGAATAATCAGGACTTGGTCACGTAAAACCCCACCTTCACCTTTGACTTGGATATTAATTAATTAAGTCCTGCACGCCTCACCTATAAATTAATTATCATAAATTAATACAGTGCATAACATGTTGTAATTAAACAGTGTATGAGACTAATCTATAATGCATACGTAATCACACATAATAACATAACTTTCCAATCCTATTTATTTACTAACTAATATAAAACAATACATAAGCATACACATATATACACGGTACGTATACATATATATATATATAAAAGAAACATGTAACCACATATATTAAATATACATACGTACCACACATATATATATATTCATACCACACAACACACATATAAATTATTATATATGTATATACATCACGTAAGTCACCAAACCAACCCAAATATGCATAAGTGTGTGTATATATATATATATATATAAAGTGAACATGTGATAGTGATATGTAAGGTGTGTGTCATAGCTAGCCATGGTTACTCTCTCTCTCTCTCTCTATATATATATATATATATATATATCCATATTACATACTTATATACATATACACGTAGAGCACACATATATAAATATATCTATATATATAACACACACATGTACACAAACTCCAAGACAAGAATAATAAAATATAAGAAAGCATAAAGAAAAGACATGACATAAAGTCATTTCTTGTGGTCCCCACTGCATTTATGGTTCTGGGAAGAAAACATAAAAAAACTCCCTCCCCCTTTTCCTATGAATACAGATACCATGCGAATATGTATATATAGCTAGGATGTGTCTGCTACGAAAAAATATAGAGACACAGACGAAACTCCATACCTTCAGAGATATTTTCTGGAAATTCTAACACTGGCTCTCTCTCTGCTCTAATCTGAGATGTGCGAAAATAATAGAGAGCATATCTCTATTTATAATGATGGATTAGGGTTAGAGTTTGAGTAGGATATGAGATCATGTAGCTATCCTCATCAACAAATTGATAAGGTTGATATGTTTCAAGATTTGAAAGAGAAGGGAAGATCGCACTGCCTAATCCTTTCCAATCAGATATATATACGTGTGTATATATCTATATGTACACATTGGAAGAGGAACTAAAATAATTAAATAAATAATATATAACTGGGCTTCCACAAAAAATAGCATAAAAAGGTTTGGGCTCATCTAAAATTAAATGGGCTAGAGAAATAAACCTAGGATAAAATAAATAAAATGCAACAAATAGGCACAAAATTAAATTAAATGCATGCAATGAAATAACCATGCTACAAATAATAAATTCATGCTTCCTTATTTATTAAACTTACTACGCGCGACTTATTAGACTTAAGCAATTAATATCACACATAAATAAATAAAAATATAATATTTTTAGAAAAAAAATGTAGCAATTTAAATATAATTAGAAAACTGGGTCGCTACAAAGTGAGAATGGGCCGTTTTAGTGAAGCCTGCACTGGGTGGACCCACTAGTCAACCCAGTCCTTTACAATTTACACATGGTCGGGTCGACCCACCTGTCGACCCCAACACTCGACCCACCAGTCAACCCGGATGGACCCAGTTCGGGATTTTCAAAGCTTTTCTCCACTTTGGGCTTCATTTTAACCATAGGGTTCCCTCCAACACTATAAATATCCTCTTTACTCATTAGAAAAGAGGCGTACAAATTGCATACAAAGTGTAACATAAGATGTACAAAGGTCAATATAACTATGGAGGCAAAACGGAGACTCCGGGGGCTATGTTAAGATTGAAGACTCCAGGTTCTTGATTGTGTTGAACATTATTTTGTTTACCATGTTCATGTTTTATTTCTTTTATTTAATTATGTCTAAGTAATTGTTTTATTAGATTCTTTGGTTTGTAAGTACATTGGATTTTATGGATTGATTTATTGAGATATATTTTCAAGTTATCATTGGGTATTTGGTTTCCTAGTTTGGAATTCTCATGTGTATATTGATGGCCGCAACATATGTATGCAAGTTAATTAATTAGAAGATTCTAGTCGTGACCGATTAATTAATGGGATAAAATAGGTTAATCATTTTATGTGATGCTTGGAAGGACTGACCAAGTGAATAAGTCTTGCATATGAATTTAAGGCCAAGATACTTGATTGTGAGTAATGACATGTGTGAAGAACTGACTGTAGTGAAGTGCATGTTCATTATTTCTATGTTATGATATATGTTCGTGAGAACAGTTTGATAACAGTTAAGGGATTTTCCACCTTTGATAAATTAAATAAGGTTAAGTAGTCAATAAATTTGTCCTAAAAGCCATTGTATAAACTCTCCACTAGAATCCATTATTTTCATTAATTTTTTTATTTAAGTTATTTATGTTTATGTTCTTGAAGTATTTATTTATATGTTCTATAATTTATTATTTCAGTATCTAGATATTAATGAGGTATTTATGTTGTAGTTTCACATTATTATTTGCATTACAATCCCTGTGTATACATACTCTTGCTCACTATGTATTAGAATTGCACCATAAACTTGCGATTGTTTTTACTACTAATAAAATAGTGGTCAAGTTTTTAACGCCGTTGCCGGGGATTACTTAGAATAATTTTGTGATATTATTTCTAGCACAGTCGACCCAGTCCTTCACAATTTACACATGGTCGGGTTGACCCACTGGTCGACCCCAATACTCGACCCACCAGTCGATCCGGACGGATCCAGTTCGAGATTTTCAAGGCTTTTCTCCACTTTGAGCTTCATTTTAACCCTAGAATTCCCTCCAACACTATAAATACACTCTACTCATTAGAAAAGAGGCATACAAAATGCATACAAAGTGTAACATAAGATGTACCAAGGTCAACATAATTATGTAGGCTATGTCAAGATTGAAGACTCTGGGTTCCTGATTGTGTTGAACATTATTTTTTTTAGGGTTAATTGCCTTAAAATACACAAACTTTAGGGTGTTTTTTTTACACATTTTAAAAAATGTAATTTAATAACATGAACTTAACCCTTGTTTGTTTTTTCACATGATTTTCAAATTCCAACAAGTTGAATCTGACGTGACACCTGGAGACTGCCACGTATACATCTACAAGGACACCAACTTGCCTTAAAATACATAAATTTTGAGTTGATTTTATTTTTTCACACGAATTAAAAAGGACCAATTTTAGATTTTTTTTTTACTTTTTCTTGTAATGTGGCAAACATGATATGAATCTTTACTTTATATTTTCCAAAATTAATTATCGAACAAGATATAAATTTTAATCAACATCATTTGACAGTTGTGATGTTTTTGATCTTATGTAATTTATTTAATATGCACAAAAATCATATTATGACTTTAGGGTGTGTATAATGTGTATATTTATCATTATGACGTTTGGAAAAATTAGAGCCGTTACATATTTATATTATTAATAGGTTTAAAGAATAATAAAATAGACGAATTAAGAATTTGTTCAACAATTAATATAAATGAAAATGTTCAATTATAAAATTATTTGAGATTATCTAAAATATAAAGTTATATCAAAAGATGCTATTAAACATATATGAAAAATTAATATGTAGTTTCTATGTGATCAATTTGTGTAATATTATTCATCAATATATATGATACGTCATAAACCACTATTCATGACTTGATGATTGTTGAATTCAAAATTCAATTATTTATACCATTACACTAGTTTAAGTCATATTTTTATAATTTTTCTTCAAATAGAGAACTAAAAAGGTCTGATAGTTATTTTATTTAATTTTTTCGAACCTAAACTTTATATATTGCATGAATTAAGAAAATTTAAAATATTTCACAATGTCTATTACAACAACCTCATAGTAATAATTGATGAATTTTCTATTTTATACAAAAAAAATTTGATATTTTTTAATTCGCGTGAAAAAATAAAATCAGTCCAAAGTTTGTGTATTTTAAAGTAATCTGGTATCCACGTGAGGTATACGTGGTATCTCCAGCTACCATATCAGATTCAATTGGCCGAAATTCAAAAATCATGTGAAAAACCAAACAAGGACTAAGTTCATGCTAATAAAACTACATTTTTTAAAATGTGTGAAAAACCAAATACGCCCCAAAGTTTATGTATTTTAAGACAATTTACCCTTTTGTTTACCATGTTCATATTTTATTTCTTTTATTTAATTATTTCTAGGTAATTGTTTTATTGGATTTTTTGGTTTGTAAGTACATTGGATTTCATGGTTTGATTTATTGAGATATATTTTTCGATATTATTGGATATTTGGTTTTCTAGTTTGGATTTCTCATGTGTATGTTGACGGCTGCAACATATATATGAAAGTTAATTAATTAGAAAATTCTAGTCATGACTGATTATTTAATGGGATAAAATAGGTTAATCATTTTATGTGATGCTTGGAAGGACCGATCAAGTGAACAAGTATTACATATGAATTTAAGTCCAATGTACTTCATTGTGAGTAATGACGTGTGTGAAGAACTGACCGCAGTGAAGTGCATGTTCATTATTTCTATGTTATGATATATGTTCGTGAGAACAGTCTGAAAACAGTTAAGCCACCTTTGATAAATTAAATAAGGTTAAGTAGTCAATAAATCTCTTCTAAAAGCCACTGTATGAACTCTCTTCTAGAATCCATTATTTTCATTAATTATTTTATTTAAGTTATTTATGTTTATGTTCTTGAAGTATTTATTTACATGTTCTCTAATTTATTATTTCAATATCTAGATATTAATGGAGTGTTTATGTTTTAATTTCACATTGTTATTTGCATTACAATCCTTGTGGATATGATACTCTTTCTCACTACGTATTATAATTGGACCGTACACTTGCGGTTGTTTTTTCTGCTAATAAAATAGTGGTCTGGTGATGAATCAATTTATGATGCCTGAGAGAGATATAAAGACTTGCTCCGGTCATGCCCGCAACACGAGTTTAGTGCTGATCAACAAATCACACACTTCTACAGTGGTCTGATAAATAACACAAAGAGACTTGTGGATGCCTCATCTGGAGGTTGTTTGGTGAATCAGATTGTAGCCAAAGCGTTGAGAATTATCAAGAAGATGGCTGCTACTAGCTATCAATGGCCCATAGAGAGGAAGATGATAAGGCCATCAACTGTAGTTTCTAATTCTAGAGTGGATGATCTACTTGCTGAGATCGAGCTTCTGAAGAAGTAAGTTATTGAGGAGAGATGTGCATAGATGGAAGTAAATGCAGTGCAACAACAAGGTCCAGATTCAAATATAGTTGAAGATGTTAACTTTGTGAATCAAAGGAACAATATAACAGTAAGAACTATGACAGAGGTCAGCATGGATTTCAGAATAGCAATTTGGCATATCATTCTAATAATATGAATCATTCAAACTTTTCCCACACCACTCCTAAAAATGCGTTGCAGCCTCTCGATTTTGTTGCTCCATCTGCAGCTCCTTCTGAGCTTAAGTAGTCGTCTATTGAAGAGATGATCAATCAGATGGTGATCAATCAGAATAATTTTATTAGTGCCATGGGCATGAAGATCACTCAGATAGAAGAAAATGTGAGTGCACTATTAATCAAGTAGCGACTCAGCACAAGCTGGGATAGTCCCTGAGCCACACCGAAGTCAACCTGAACTGCAACGTTATTCAAGTGGTACATGGCGAGTTCAACAACATTTTTACAATAGAACCAGTTATAGAGACATCTTTCTCTACTTCAAAATTGGTGCCACCTGCTACTCATATTTCTTCAACTTTTGTTGCTTCTGCTACTCTTCCAGTCAAAGTACAAGAGAATGAGAAAGCTGATCATATCTTAGATATCGTCAAAAAAGTACACATCAATATCTCTCTTCTAAACGCTTTAAGAAATTTTTCGGGTCGTGCTAAAAGTTTGAAAGAAGCTGTTTCAAGAAGGAAGAAATTGCAAAATATGGAGATGGTATACTTAGTGAAATAATGCAGTGATTTGATGTAAAAGAAGTTTCCATTGAAAATGAAGGATCCAGACAACTTCACCATTCCTGTGACGATTGGGAGATCGTATTTTGAGAGAGTGTTATGCAGTTTTGGAATTAGCATAAATTTGATGCCCTTCAATATCTATAAGAAGCTTAAATTAGGGGATTTGAAGGAGGTGGAGATGAACATCTAGCTTGTCAATAGATCTTGCACCAAGTTACGGGGAATCATTGAAGATGTGCTTGTTAAGGTAGATAATTTGGTGTTTCTTACTGATTTTGTGGTGTTGGATATGCTCGAAGAGCCTAAGATGCCTTTAATCATGGGGAGACTATTTCTTGCTACTTGTGAGGCTGAGCTAGACATGAAGAGAGATGTGATGACTTTGAGAGTTGATAGAAAAAGAGTTTGTAACATCCCAGAATTTTAGAGAATTTTCTAAATTTATTTAGAAGACTAAAGAAAATAATTGGAGCTAAAATAAAGTTAAACAGATGTAAGTCGCGACTTTTTTGTGTATTTTATGTGAAAATCGATTTGTGAGATTTTACGTTTGCTGTCGGAAGATAGTCAATATTGGTGTAAGCAATTGAATTTTCATCGCCAATCAAATGATGCCACGTGGAAATTAAAATGATTAAATACCAAATTAAATTATTTATTTATATTTTAGGAATTTTATTTGATCAAATTCCTAAATAAAATAAATAATAATTTGATATTTAATATGTGGAAATTTTCAACCAATAAGCAATTGACAAGTGTCGAGCTCATGCATAAAATTAACATATCGATGTATGTGATCATAAAATATAAGGCAACAATAGAAACACGCCACATAAGCCCTAATAAGGCACCAAGAGACGATGCCACATAAGCCCTAACAAGGCACCAATGGGATGTCACCAAATAAGCCCTAAAAGCACTCTCATTTGCCTATAAATAGAGACCTTAGCATAAGGAAATGGACACAATTTGAAGAGCTCAAGACTTGGAGGAAGTTTGCGTGAAGAAATTCTCTCTCAACCTTCAAGGCGTTCGTGTGAAAAATCAAAGCATTCTACATCAAAATCATCCAAGCTTGAAGTTCGATCCGAAATCAAGGTGCTACACCCTCCGACCAACGTTTCCAAGCTTCAAATCTTCAAGTTTGTTCTTGAAGATTCAAAGACGTTCTTCATCAAGTTCGTCCAAAACCATCATTTGATCCGGAATCAAGGTGCTACATTCTCTGATCAACGTTTCCAAGCTTCAAATCTTCAAGTTGTTCTTAAAAATTCAAGACGTTCTTCATCAAGATCATCTAAATCCACCGTTTGATCCGGAATCGAGGTCTCGACCATCCGAATCAACGTTATAAATTCCAAAATATCGAGTTCATGAAGATTAAAGATGCAAATCCACCTTGAAGATCTTGAAGAACACGAAGATCAAATTTTTGAAGAGAAGAATCAGGAGATCAAATAGAGAATCGAACCACAAATTATAATTTCAATCCAAAAATATTTCTTTGTACGCTTTTTCGGTGTTTATTAATTTAAATACACGGAATTTGTGTTATAAATTCTGGCACACCCGGTGGGACCTTTTCTACTTCTCATCTCTCATCTTCATCAAGTCTCAAATTTGAAGATGTCTAACATCTCAAATACTTCAGAACCCACTATAAAAGGTGTCGGAGTGACTACGAGAAACATGTCCAAGCAAGCATTGGAAGCTTCTAAGATGACTACTGTTGAGGAAGAAGAGCCCCATCTTGAGGGAATCGATGCAAGCAATGAAGAAATGAAAAGCAATTTCCCGTCACAAGCAAGTGATTCACTCGAAGCAGCTGCCATGATGGCAAATGATTCTACTGTGGAGGATCAACTTGCAAATATAACTAAGCTCATTGAAGGACTTCACAAACGTATGCAGCATCAAGACGATGAAATCTCAAAGCTTAAAAAAGAGAAGGGTGAGGTGAGTCGTGCAAATGACGAAGTGAACAAATGAAAATGGTGATGAAGAATCACCCGCAAAGAAGCAAACAAACAGGGAGGAAACATTTGCGTCCAAAGGATTCCAGGTCTCCGACGATGGATTCATTCAAATCAATCAATTGAAAGAGTTTATTAAAGAGACCATCCAGAGTAGGTTTGATGGAGGCTCTAAGTCATCCTCAGCTTATTCCAAGCCATAAACTCAAAGGATAGACGATCTGAAGATGTCTCCAGGCTATCAACCTCCCAAGTTTACACAATTTGATGGAAAGGGTGATCCTAGGCAGCACATTGCTCACTTTGTTGAAACGTGCAACAATGCTGAAACCTATGGGGATTGTTTGGTGAAACAATTTGTCCGTTCACTCAAAGGAAATGCATTTGACTGGTACACAGACTTAGAGCCTAATTGGATCGACAGTTGGGGATAGTTGGAATACGAGTTTCTCAACCGCTTCTACAGTACAAGAAGAACGGTGAATATGGTAGAACTCACAAACACTCGTCAGTAGGATGAATAACCTGTTATTGACTACATCAATAGATGGAGAAATTTATGCCTCAATTGCAAAGACCGCTTACCTGAGACTTCCGCCATTGAAATGTGCATTCAAGGAATACGATGGGGCCTTCAGTATATCGTTAAAGGGATCCAACCAAGGACCTTTGAAGACTTGGCTACGAGGGCTCATGATATGGAATTGAGCATGACTGCCAGTGGAATTAAAGAACCACCAATCCAAGAGCCCCAAAAGCCAAATGAAAGACAAAAATTCAAGAAAGGGGGCAAGCCAATTGATAAAAACCCGAAGAAGGAATCCATGGTGATAAGTGTGGTTTTTGCACCATTTATTGAGGTTGAAATGTTGTTGTATTTTAGTGCTAGTATCACTAGCACTAAAATACAACAAGATAAGCTATAAATTTTTTTAACAAAATTTAGCACTAAAATACAATAAAATAAGCTATAAAATTGCACTAAATAAACATGGTTTATAGTTCTCACGCGAATACCTAGTTCTCATTTGAACCAAATCCTATATATATATATATAGGGTTGGGTTTCAGAAGGAACCACACCCTAGGTGAGAACCGAGAACCAATTTCAGCCACAGATCTCGCCTATTTGGACGGCCAAGATCTGTTCCAAACTTAAAAAATTGCGGTGGCATAATTGTAATAAATCCAAACTTCACTGCCCCTGAAACTTGATGAGGGTAAAATCGTAAATCATTTTTTGCATTATCATTTTCTATTTTAGCACTCTCATGACTTATTTTAGCATGACATTTGTGTTGCAGTAGCATGAAAAATGCCGTCGGCATTTCAAAAAACCCATGAACAAACAATGTTACAAGTTGAAATATTGTGATTTTTTATTTTAGCATTGTCATGACATATTTTAGCATGAGTCTTGTCTCAACATTACCATAAAAATATGTCATCGGCATTGTAAAAAACCTATAAACAAACACTGTTATACGTTGGTCAATTATCATTTCCTATTTTAGCATTGTAATGACATGTTTTAGTTTTGTCATAACTTATTTTAGAACTAACACAACCGCTGTTTAGCGTGACACTTGTTTTAGCATTAACATGAAAAATATCGTCGACATTTCAAAAAACCCATAAACAAACATTGTTACATGTTATTGAATTTGTGATTTTTTATTTTAACATTGTCATGACTTATTTTAGCACTAACATGGATCCTCTTTATGACTACTGTTTTAGCATTAACATAAAAAAATATACTTTTCTCCCAAACCCTACTCCCACTTATTTTTAAGCACTATTATTTTACAATTTTAGCACAGTTATCTCATTTTAGACTTATCTTTCACACGGAAAATGGAATATAAGTAGTATGTATATTAACATTATACAAAATCAATATTTTGTAGTAATTGAAACATATTATCATTAAAGTAAACATATAACCTCATAATATTATTAATAACAAAATGTAATGCATTCTCATTAAAAGTAAACGTCTTATTAGCAGTATAACGAACTATAGTAGCACCACAGACAGTAAAATTAGCATTATCAAAACATTTATTAGCAATGCGAAAAAAGAAATATCGGCTATGCCTATTAGCATTACAGAAAAGAATATTACTATCATTAATAAAAAATTAATGTGAAAAAGTATAAAAAAAATGTATCTACTTCTTCCCACAATTCCTAGAATTATGATAGCATTTCTTCCCACACTTCTTGCAGGTCCTTAAAGGTTTCTTGCAAGTCCTTAAAGAAATATAAGTTATGCCTATTAGCATCATCGTAGCCTTGCCAAGAACCCATGAATAACATTCAACATCCTCACCCGATATTAAAGCAGCCCCAAAGGTCACAAGCTTCCCATAATTGTCCTTTCCTGTGAAGAGTACAAAAAATCATTGAATATCTGCAACCATGTAAAAATTCACAAATCTATCTTATTATAATGTCTTTCTCATTATAAATAAAAGACTACAAATGCTAACACTATCACCTACCAAAATATTCAGACATTAACTAACAATACTAAAAAAGGCAATGGAAGTGCTAAAATTACAACCATCAGTGTTAAAACAGTGAAATGCAAACACTAAAATAAACAAACAATAAGTGTAAATAATAAGTAGACTAACCTGTTAGTCCTATATGTTGTAACAAACGACACAACATCCCCGAATAGTGAAAAGTTCCTTCTTGATATTGGATCAACCCAAAATAGACATCTCAACTGATCATTCTTGTTAACTTCATAATCAAATGCAAAAGCAGAGTAGAGTTGATGTCTTTTGCCCATTTTATCCAACAAAATCGAAGAAAATCGTGTGAAAAAATCGTAGAAAAAGTACAACTAAATTTTGCTCAATGCAGGCTTCAAAGATGGTTTACATTCAGGTGTGTAAAATTTAGAAAACACAAGTGAAATCTCTAAAGTGGAAGAAACACAATCTGCACATTAATCAATACATAACTAATCACGTTAATGCTTAATAATGCTAAAATTGTTCACAGTAGTGCTAAAATAGGTTACAGAATTGCTGATTAAACATTTTAATACTAGTGCTAAACTATTTGTTGGCAACATATTTTTCTAAATCTCAATTATTTTTACAATTTGTAATTCTAGCATATATACAATACACGAACATCGTGTAGCAGTACAAATTAATAGTGTTTATATGAATGGCGTGCACGATTAAGTCAATTCGTATAACATTAAATTTGAATGACAATGAGTTTGATAAATTCATTTTCACAGTTAATTAACATGTTATCTAGCATCTGATTGCAATCTCCTTTAGAAATTTAGAATAAAGTAAAAGAAAACAAGAAAGCATGATTTTATTTAAATTCATTGATCACATATCAACGAACAAATTTCAATTGAAATTCTTCCTACTTCTATTTACACACAATCACCAAGTTTCTCAATTCCTTAAAATTGTTCCCCGACTCACATTTTCAACAACCAAAACCAAGATCAAAATTCACGTCTCTGCATACTTCCTAATTCCCACATAACAATTAACCAACATAAAATCCAAAACATGCTTCATCAACATCATCCCATCAAGACTAAGTATTTCCAAGCATTTAGAAACTAAATTATAAAAATTCAGAAAAATAAAAGAGAAGAAAGAGGAAGTGACTGGGCTGGGATTAGTGTATGAGCCTCCTTGTTCCGTTGAGTTTGAGTCGCAGCTGGGGGCTAGACTCTCATTGAAGTCACATCAGTGGGCTAGGAAGTTCGGTTCAGCCGGGTCAAGTAGTCGAGTCGGGCCTCTATCGAGGTTGAGCTGTCATGGGAGTCGAAGCAAGGGAGAGACGTCGTCGGCTGGGGCTTATGTCATGGCGAGGTTTGCCTGGGCCGCGGTGGTTCTTGGCTGTTTGAGTCGCTTGTCGTCGGTTGTCGGCGGGCAACGGTGAGCTCGTCGGAGTCAAGAAGAAGAGAGAAGGGTGATGAGGGTAGTCTAACCGTAGAAGACGATAAAGAGAGAGAAGGAAAAGAAATTAGGATTTAGGGATTTATGAGCAAGCATTTCTTATTTGGAAATTTCTATTTTAGTTCCCCATTTACATTTACAGTAGAGAGAGAGAGAGAGAGAGAGAGGTGAGAGTGAATGAGAGAATGAAGAGATGAAGTTGATTAATGGATTTGACTTTCCAATTGTGTGCTGTTGTAATTTTAGAAAAGGAGGTGAGGGATTTAATTGAAATTAAGTTATTTGCATTATGATCCCTTTATCATTAATTTTCATAATTCAGAAAAAGGCCCCAAGAAGTTTATAAACTTTGGAATACATTTATTTAAAAATATATTGGGTCTCATAAACTTTTCAGAAATTAATATCTAGCCCAAAACTTCATAAATTGATTAAATAAATCCATAAATTTCTTATTTTCAGATTTATTAAATTTATATTTGGCCCAAATAATTTATTTGAAATTATTTTGATACTTGATGAGTATGGGATGAGCTTTGGCACACTAAATCCGGAGTTGCAGCTGCGTGGTCCAGTGACGCGACTTAGAGCCAAGAAGCTGCAAGGCTACCTTCAGTGTTTCGTTGGAAAGAAGCTTGAGGAAGAGTTGATGGTTCGAAGTAGTCCCAAGCTGATTATTATGCTTTCAATACAAGATGAAGATGCAGAGGCATAGACGGATTTAGTGCAGATTTTATTTAATTTAATTAGACTATTTTCAGTTGTGATTTTTTTTTATTTAATTTGAAGCCCAAATTAATGTTAGGAGAATTGGGCCTTTAATTTGTTTTCTTTTATTTTTCGAAATTATTAAGCCCATCAACTTAATAATTTCGTTTGTCCCTTAGATTAGTATTTATGCACCTTTCAAATGCTGTATTAGACAGATTGGATTTGATTAAAAAAACGCTTTGTCGTTCATCCCGTCTCAAACACACACATCGTTAGTTCTTGGTAGGGTTTGTGAATTGGGGCCTACAAACTCGAAATCAAAAGATTCGTTCGTGCATCCAGTAGTGTACGGGTTAATCTGCCATGAAGTTCTACTCCATACTCGCGTTTCGTATTCTCGTAGATCCGGGGTTCGTTTCGGGTAAGCTTCTTCCTCCCCTTTTCGTTTCCATCACCTCCACGTCATATACCATCTTCACCACGCCTCCATACACGTCCCACACCATCCTACACGCTGTCTTCATCACCTATAATCCTCCCCGAGTTTAGATTTCGCATATACCACCCAATCGAGCCGTAAATCGCCTAAAATCACCACCGAGCCATCTCTCAATTTATACGTGCGTTTTGTCTGATTTTTGGATATGTTATTCTTGCTATATATTTATACTTTGTCCTAAAATTTGAGCATAATCCGACTTCGTTTGGTAGGTCAATTGGATAGGTCAAGAATTAGGGTTCTTCGAGTTGAAATTGGGGATTTTTGTGATTTCTTGGTGATTAATTCGAATTTTGATTTGAGGACCGTTTATTTGGGTTAATTATTTGTTATCGTTCAGTTTGGTATTAGATTGAATCAATTGTCAAGTTGACGTGCGTTCGATTCGATAAGCTTCCGCATTGTATTGGTTATATCAATGCTAGGTACGGCGCAATTAGGACCCTCGTCCATTTTGTGATTCTCTACTCAATTTACGTGTTCCTTGTTCTCAGGTGGGTAAAATTATTATCTTCGAAATAAAAGTATATGTTATATGCTCTTTGAGTCAGAAATATTTTTAATCCAACTTGAATTGTCGTGGATGGAATGTGGATACCGTTTTATACGTATCAGATCAGAATAGCGTTTTATACGCACAGAAGCGTTTTATACGCACCAGAATATGTCCTATACATAGTTCAAGATGTATTTTAGAATTAGAAGAAGAGTACTCTAAATCCATTATTCCTGCGATTTATTTCAGTTGGATAAATAGAAAGAAATGCTCATGATCCCCACCACTGAGTACGTTTTAAAGAGTGCTCACCCCACATTTTTAAATATTTTCAGGTCAATGAGCTTGGAGCAGCGTGAAGGAAATGGGGGTTGACTTCCTTTAGACATTTTGGTTACTTAACTTGAACTTTTAGACTTGCTGCTTGAAATAAATTATTTTAAACTTGAAACTTGTGTTTGTTTAGTGTTTTCGAACTAACTTAAACTAGTAGTTAAATAGTATGGTTTTATCAAAAATTTCGTGTATGAACTTTTTTTTTAGAACTTATGGGTTACGTTTGAAATGAACTAGGAGTATATCGAAGTTTATGAAATGTAGATATTTTGATTTAAGTATATCAAATTCTAAAAATATATATTGTGCACTAATTTTCTACTTGGAATTTCTCGCTTGATTAATAAAAAAATATATATTCAAACTATTATCATTCTTAATCATTTTCTTATTTAAAGAATAGAAATGGTAACATTTTAAATTTTAGAATTTAGGGTGTTACATGAATTAAAAAATAAGTAGTTGCTTTCTTCTTGAGGCAGATTTTTTGCTTTCTTCTTGAGGCAGATTTTTGCTTTCTTCTTAAAAATTAGTTGGAATTTGTGTTAACTAATTGAGGCAGATTTTTGCTTTCTTCTTTTGCTGAGTTTATTTGCTATTTCAGTTTTAGTAGATAGGAACAGGGGCGTCAGCCATTTTGAATATAAATTGTCTTTACTTGCTTGAAATTGTCTTTAAGTATTTTTTGTTTACATTTATATTTTATATTGTATAGTTTGAAATGGCAAGTTCAACTCATTCTCAAACTGATGTTGAAATGACGCTCAAACGAAAATCGAATAATGTTGGATGGAATTATCGCAACTTGGTTGATGCAAAAAATATGGATAAAGTCCAATGCATCAAGTGTGGGAAAAAAATATCCAGCGGAGTTTATAGAATCAAAGAGCATATTGCACAAATAAGAGGAAATGTTGCTTCCTGTACAAAAGCTTCAAAACAAGATCAACAAATTTGCGCAAGTGCAATAGAGAAAGCCAAGTTTAAGAAGTTGAAAAAGAAAGATGAAGGGGAGGAGCTCAGATCACAGGTTAACATTCACAATGACACTCATGAAGAAAATGTTGATGTTGATCAATTGCAAGAGTTCTTTGGGTCCCTTAAATCATCACGTGTTCTTGGCCCAATGGATAAGTTTGCAATTGTTATATCTCATAATTTGAGTACAGGAAAGAGCAACCTACGAGAACAAAGCATCAATGATGTTCTTTTCAAATAAAGATCAGAAGCCACGAAAGAATACATCTGTAGGTGGGCTTATGAAGCTGGTACTTCATTTAATTCTATGGAGTTAGATAACTTCAAATTGATGGTGGAGGCGATTGGTTAATTTGGACCGGGACTTGTGCCCCCTACAAGATATGAGATGACATTTCCATATTTGAAGAAAGAAGTTGATAGAACTAAAAATTTGTTGAAGACGCATGAAGAACAATGGAAATTATATGGATGCTCGATCATGACAGATGCTTAGAGTGATAGAAAGAGAAGAAGCATCATGAATTTGTGTGTCAATTCTCATTTGAGTACTGTTTTTCTTTCTTCTAAGGACTTTTCAGACACTTCACATACAAGTGAAATAATATTTGAGTATGTGGATCAATGCATTGAAGAAGTTGGTGAAGATAATGTGGTTCAGATTGTAACCGACAATGCATCAAATAATATGAGGGCTGCAAACTTGTTGAAGGAGAAGAGGCCAAAGATCTTTTGGTCATGGTATGCTGCTCACAGTGTCGATCTCATGCTTGAAAGTATTGCAAAACAACCAAAGTTCAAGAAAGTCATTGATCAAGCAAAAGCATTGACTGTCTTTCTTTATGCACACCACAAGGTCTTAGCCATGAGGGAATATACAAAGAAGAAGGATATAGTGAGACTAGGTATAACACGATTTGCTTCCGTGTTTCTCATTTTGTAAAGTTTATATGAGAAAAGAATTGAATTGAAGAAAATGTTTGGAAGTCCCAAATGGGAAGAGTGCAAGTTTTCAAAGAGTGTCAAGGGAAAAGATGCTTATACAACAGTGATGAGCATGGCTTTTTGGAGTAGTGTTGAAAGATGCGTGCTAATTTTTGAGCCTTTAATTAAGGTACTTCGGATTGTTGATGGTGATAGAAAACCGTCAATGGGTTTTGTTTATGGGGAGCTTTTGTAAGCAAAGGAAGATATCAAAATTGCTCAAAACAATCTTTCAAAAAACTATGAGTCGATCATTGAAGTAATTGATGCACGGATTAAAGATAGGCTTGATAGTCCATTACATTTGATGGCTTATTTGTTGAATCCGTTTTATCACTACAAGAATCCACTTCTTCAGTTGGACCGAAATGTCTCTCTTGGTATGATGGAGTATTTAGATATCTTTTTTCTGAGAGACTTTTCTTTACAAGGTAAAATGCTAAGTGAAGAATTTTCCAAGTACTTCGAAAAGGAATCGACTTTTGGGAAGCAAGTTACAATTAATGCATGCTCTATGAATGATGCTAGCTTTGATCCAGATAAATAAATAAATTTATTTTGTTATTTCGATAACATTTTCTTTGAACTTTATGTTTTGGAAAATATAACTTATTCTTTGGTTTTTTTTATGTAGTAAGTTGGTGCTCGATTTTTGGTGCAATAACTCCTAACTTGCAAAGATTGGCTATGCGAATCCTTTCATTGACAAGTAGTTCATCCGGTTGTGAAAGGAGTTGGAGCTCTTTTAAAGGGGTTAGTTTAGTTATCTTTATTATTGTATTCTTTTAGCTAATTTAATTTATTTAATATTTTCACTTTTGTTAATTGTTATTTTGTAGGTACATACAAAAAAGAGGAATAGACTAGGCACAAAGCTACTCAACAATCTTGTATTTGTCCAATTTAATGCAAGATTGTTGAATAAGCAAAAGAGAGAAAAGGATAAAAGTAATGTGGATGTGCTACTTTCCCACGAGGTAACTTGTGCACAAGAGTGGATTGTTGATGGTGTTCATGATAATGATGATGTCGATGATGATGTGGGTCACATGGGAGGACATAAAGCTCCAACTCCAAAGTACCGATCATTAAGAGAACTATATGATGAGTATTTTGAGTCCGCGGATGAAGAAATCATTGAGAATGAAGTTGAAGTTTGAATATTTGTTTTGTTTTGAACTTATAATGCTTTGAACTTTCACTATTGATTTGTTTTGATGCTTGGATATTTTAGAAGTTATGTTTTGAATCAAACTTTTGATGTTTGGGTGATTTGAACTTTAAATATATTGTTTTTATTTATGCAATTATAAATGAGTATTTCAAAATTGTTAGGTTAAAAATAAATAAATAGATTATATAAAATAAACCGCCTAGATTCTGCATGGGCCCCGCCTAGACCGCCTAGGCACTAAGCCCCCCCGACCGCCCGACTAGCGCCTAGCGAGTTCTCCAACTTTTTAACCCTAGGTATTGTTTATTCACCTCCCAATTCTTCTAAACATACATAACATGAAATATATCTTTTCGCCAACTAACTATTTACCCATTGGTTCTTCTAATTAATTCGCTTACATATATAAATGTTTTTCAGGCACTCACATATGAAAATTAAACCATAGATAACAGATAAAACTGTAGAACTCCATAGGTGGAATTAGTACTGTCTCTATTATGTTATCTACGCTGTGACCTTGAAAATCTTCTCCCAAATATTTTACGTGCCTCTATACTATATATTCTCTCATTCCTTAGCTTAATTTATGTCCCCTTTGTGATATAAGGATAAGTCCTTATATAGGTAGGTTTTAAACCTTAGTGAAGAAAACAAAAGCTCCCGCGAATCGATCATGACTGGATTGACCAAGCCCCGATCGATTGACCTGTCCGATCAATCTGGCTGTGTGCCACGTCGATCAAGATATTCACATTTTTTCCTTGAATTATGCCAGGTCGATCGGGTCGCTTAGCCCGAAAATTCGGGCCTGTGACAAAATTCGGGTTTTATCGGCCTATTTTTTTGAGGCCCGATCCGCCTCAAAAATCCGGGTAATGCTAGTATGAGTATATAATAATATAGATTAGTGGCAATTTTGTTGTAATAATATGTTGAAATCACTTAACTTTGCCTATTCTAGTGAAGGGTGTTTTTATTCACATCACAATACTTTCTTTACAAATCATAATTTTTTTCCTCCTTACACACCACAGTAAAAGATTAAGTATTTTACCCTTCAACTTAAAATAAATTTAAAAATAAGACTTTAATTACTAAATCATATGAGATAAAAAGAAGAAGAAGAAGAAGAAGATGAACAGCAGCGGCCGCAACACCAATCTTCACTCCAACTGCAACTTTCATTATGGCTCAAGTTTTAGCGAAGACAGTGATTCTGCCTACAAGCAAAGCTGATACGACCCGGACTATTGATCTAGGACAATAATAACGACGTAGCGGAAGACTTGAGAATCAAAACACGTCAACTTAAATGAATGGAACAATCCGACTCGATAAATAATGAAAAGACGAAATCTAGACAATGAAAATACCTAGAACTATGACACAAATTAAATAACACAATACCAAAGGATAGGGGGCTGTATAGGACGTGTATAAGACTGGGTTTAGAGATGGAATATCGTGTGTGAAGGCTAGTGAAGAATGGCTTGGAGAAGGTAGGATATGATAGAGTACGATTGGACTTACGGTATGAACGATGCACGTAGAACTCGGACTTGGGAAGGGCTGCCGTGAAGGTGGACGTTGATGGCTGTATGGAAGACGTCGAGTATGTGTTGGACGTGTGGTGTTGTTGTGGTGATTCACAACCCGATAGCCTCCTTGAATCTCGAACGTATCCAAGGTTGAAATCTCCAAGTTGTTCCTCGATAGCGAATACCGGTCAATCCCTTAAGTGAATTGAGCAATACCCTTGAATAAGACTTGTAGTTGCTAGCTCCAAGAATGAATATTTTCGTGTGAAAAGTATTCAAAAGATGAATAGATTTGAGACACAAATTGAATGCAATAGCAATTTAATTCAACAATGTCTAAAGTATCAATGTAACAATGATCCCCTATTTATAAACTATGGGGGACGAAAATATTAAGTTTAAAAGGCCTAAAAATTGATCCAAAAGAGATCTCTAACTATACTAGGAAGATACCTAAACTAGAATTCTATTCAAGGTAGAAAATTGCCTTAAATACAATTCTAGTCAAACCTAAACTCAATATGGACGAAAATTACCCAAATAATTAAATAAAAATCTGATCTTCTATAGTCTAAATTAAATAAAAATAATACTATAGTCTAGATAAAAAAATATCAAGTGTCGGAACTACTCGGTATGGGCATACCGACCGAAACTAGTCGGTTTGGGCATACCGACGGGTTCACGCGCAAATGCACTTCAACTCTTCAAGTGTAATTCTCCATGGTGTGTTCTTGATCTTCAATGGTTAATAAGTTCACCATCTTGGAATCGCCTCTTCCGGATTCTTCATCTCCAATCTCGAGCTTTCTTCGAATCATCACTTGCAAGTAAGCTTGCAACTTCTTAGCTCTTGATCTTGTGATTGGTCCTCGAAATTGCAACTCCGGATCTTGATCTTCATTGTTGCTCATGGCTTCATCAAAAGCTCTCAACGCAACTGTTGGTTTTATCGACTTGATTGACAACCTACAATTTCCATGGAACTGGAATCACTTGACTAGAAATGATAAATTAGAATCTTGTCTCCAACCATGAACACATTTATAATATTTAGGATAACATAAGAATACGTGAATCATGCCTTGTCATTTCAATCAGATTCAAAATATTATATTTATAATGTTGATAATATTCTCAATACAACATTAAACAGATATTAATATTCTACGATTTTGCATAAAAAATGATACTTTCTAGCACTCTTGAAAGAAATTTCATCAATCAAATCTTCATAATCAGTCTTTTCCAAAATATCATTTTCTATACCTATCGGCGCCAATCCATTTAGCTTTTCTTGTGACATCATCGAACGTAGATATGACTTCAATAACTTCAATTTTGAAAAAATTATTTCTGCAGATGCAACAGTCGCATGAATAATCAATAAAATTCTATATGCGACAATTGTATTAGGAAAACAATATAAATCTTTTAAAAATTTCAAAATATCAAGGGGTCCTATATTCGTTCAATGAATCAAAATCAAGTAATGAAAGAATTTGTTTATGTAGATAATATAATTCTCCATCAATTCGCTCAAGTAGATAATTAAATTTAGGAATCTGAATCATTCAAACAAAAAAAGAAAGAAAAAAAAAAGAACAATAGGGTTTAAGAAAAATGCTCAATGGGGATTTGGCCTTTGGAGGAATCATGTAATGAAAGAAAAACTTTCTAATTGTAGAATTGTAGTAACAACAGACTCGAAAACGTGATTTGTGAATGAATATTGGAGTTTGATATGAGTATTTCATGAAAAAAATGAGAAACTATTTTTATATGCAAAAATCTAACAGTAATTAGAAGAATAATAATGAAAGAAGATGGAAAGTTGCAAAATTGAAAAGGAAATAATGTCAGTATTGGAAGTTAGAATTTGAAAATCGAGATGCTTATATTAGCTATTATCGCAAAAAAATAGAATAGAGAGAATTTAATTTATTAAAAAAATATAAGGTATATTAAATAGAATAAAAAAATTGACGTCCTAAAAATTATGAGACTTGTGCGAAAGTTCACCTTGCACACACTATTAGACAGCCCTGATCGAGCCTACTCAGAGGATTTCGAGGATGTGTTATTGAGAAATTTGAGGATCTTTACGGTGAAAAAAAAAAAGACGAGGACTACGACAATTGCTTCTTCGAATTGTAAAATTCGAATTTTCTTCTGAGTACGAAAAAAATCCGAACCCAAATAATGGGGTTAGAAATGTAAAGAAATCAAACAAGTATAAGGGGGTTTCGAAAGCGTTTTTGGGGTGCGTTTTCTGAAACCGAATAGATTCAAACTGTAAAATTCAAACAATGTCGATGGAGGTTTACTTCGATGGCGGAGGCGTGTGGAAGATTGCTGTATTGTGAGGGAAAAAGATGGTCGGTAGAAGAAAATCTCTAGAAGATTGCACGGGAAGAAGATGGTCGGCGGAAGAAGAAGAACTCCAATGTATTGCTGCGAAGAAGAAGGCCATCGGAGAAGAAGGGTTGGGTAGAAAGATTTTTTTATTTTTTTTCAATTTCCATTATTTCGCATTTTTATTCCATTTTTAATTATTTTTATTTTTAATTTAGTAAGACTATTTCAGTAATTTTATAAATAATCCTTTTTGATTTTTTTTTTTTACTGGGTTGTAAAGAAATTCGTGTGGTGAATAAAAACACCTCATTATTGACGAACACGAGAGCAAATTGCTAAGAAAATATTTAGAGCCATTTTTTTATACCCACTTATCATTTTAAAAAATTATTTTACCAATTAATTTTTACAACTATTTACTTTATCCACATTGGACCTAAATACCTTTAATTACAAAATAAAAGTTAAAAAAAGGTGTTGCTAACTTATATACATCAAACATTTTACTTTTTATACCACAAATTAATTTTCTTTTCTTCTAATTAATTATAAATTTATTTAAATATTTTTCCTAAAAAATAAATAAAAAATGAAAAAAATTAATAAAAATAAAAATAAAAAATAAAACTAGAAAAGAAATTATTGTGCAACTTCATCTTCTTCACAACTTTCTTCATCCTCTCTCTCCACTGCCCATCGTCGCCCACCATTTTCTCCAACCAAAAACAAAATCCTTCCCGCCATTCCTAATTTCCAAGTCGACAACAACCATTTTCTCACGGCCAAATCAACGACCACATTGGGAATCAATCCTCGAACACTTTATAACATAAATCTCCAAAATAAATTAGTGCCAAATAATGACACTAACAATTATTAATTGAAGGATATATTTGTAAGAGTGGATCAAAATAAGTAGTTTTAAAATTTTATAGGTATTTTTTTTCTAAATTTTAAGTGTGTGCTTTTACCCGTTGGCACATATATTATTTAAACTGATAACTTTTAGAGAATTGTGAAAATAGTATTTCTAAATACACTACCAAATTTTCTTTACACATCACTAATTAAAATAATTTAAAAATTATGATTTTTGAACTTATTAACCTACCCTCTTTCTTAGTTTCATACACTACAAAAATTATTTACACATTACTAAATAAATAGTATAACAAATATAAAAAATATTGAAAAAGAACAATAAAAAATGCAGTCTTCTTCCCTAACCTCGCTACTCCCTCATCTCTCTCATCAAAATCTGAAGACTTCTCCGGTCAAGCATCGTCCACAACCACCGCCTAGTTTTGACTTGACTACACGATAACTGATGAAAGCACGATAAGCATCAAAGAATCAAATTCAAAAATGCCATTAAAGGGTTCGAAGATTGTTATGTTGTTCAAAATTAAAGATTGGAGATCAAGGTTTGAAGAACACACATGCATGGATTTATTCGAGCATGGTGGCAACCCATGAAGTTTAATTAATTCAGCCCATATTCAAGTATTAGAGCCCAAGTTTGAAGGCCCAAAGTTGTTGGGTTTATTTTATCCATAGTTAGATTTTATTATTTAATTTTTGATATTTATTTACGAATTTTCATTTTTTTTTATTTATGGTTTTTCTAGAAAGTCTTATTAGTTAGGTAATTAGAGTTTTAATTATGAGAACTTCTTTCCTAGTTAGAATTCTAGTTTAGGTAGTTTTTTTTCTTATTATTTTCGTCCATAATTAGTCCTATAAATAGGACATCCATGTGACATTATTATTTAGACATTGAAGATTTTTGCCTTTGCATCCAATTGTGTCTCAACCCCCAAAGCTCTTTCATAATTTTTAGTCAAAAATTAATACTCTTAGAAGCCAGCAACTTCTACGTTTTAATCAAGGTCTCGTTCTAGTGCTCGAGTAATGCTAATCAAGGTCTCGTTCTAGTGCTCGAGTAATGCTAGAGTTAGATTGCTATCGAAGAGATTTCAAGTGAAGTACGTTTCGTGGAGTTATCTCCACGGGGTTTGCTTTTGTGTGTCAACTCATTCGACTACAACATCAACGCCAATCCGTCTTCACCAACATTCATCAACCATCGTTGTTTTCCATCACAATCATCCATCAAGTTCAGATCGTATCCTACAAGTGTTCGAGATCTACACAAGTTCTACATGCTGATTCATCATCATTCGTAAGTTCATGATCTCATCCTATCATACCCTATCTACTCAAGCCCTTCTTCAACATACACGTCCATATCACTTATTTCCAGCCACAATTCGTCTATCTCTAGTTTTCCAAGTTGTTAGAATCATTTTCGGGTCAGTTCGAAATTCAGATTCTATACGTGTTCGGTTTGAGCTAATTAGCACATATAGATAAAATCGAGTCATTCTTTATTTTTAATTCGTTTTCTTTGTTTATTTGAGTTATTTGAGTCATTTAATTTTGATTGAATCCTTCCCCGCTGACGTGTTCGATTCTAAGTACTCTGCATGTTTCTCTGCCGGTGTTGATCTTCTGCTGAAATCACATCAATAACTGACCAATCACTCTAATTGGAGAAGAGAGTAAAATTGGATCAAAAAATGAATTTAGATTTGACCCCAATTGAACTGAATTTCTTGACTATGTTGAAATGAGTTCGAAAATTTATTTTCGAATATGATGATTGAAGTTTGAAAATATGTTTTCAAATGGTAATCATTAGGTTTGAAAATTTTGTCTTTTTTGAACCCTTCTCACCTTGTTCCGAATTGTGTGGTATGTAAAATAAATGTGGTATGTAAAGAAATATTAGTGGTACATTTAGAAAATTCAAATTATGATCAAGTGACTAAAATGCCCTAATATATTCATTTCTCTCCTCATCTCATATTTGGTCAAAACTCAAATGGTGAACGGGTGAAATCTTGATATATTTATATTTGTTTGTTGTGAGGGTTATTTTTAATGTAAGATTTGGATCGATAGTTCAGATCAGCTTATCTATAAAATACAAAACAATTTGATCTGTGGAATAAACCTTACAGGAAAATTAGGAATATTGAAGCAGTATATAGGTGTAATGAAGCACATCCAATCCAATTCAATGATGTTTTGTTGGTATGTTTTATGAGAAAAGAAATGAATACCTGTGCATCATTTTCATTTAACGGCTGATAGTGGTTGAGTGGGTTAGTATCGACCGATTCGCAGGCGGCGAATGTGGGCAATCCTGTGCCAGTCCTCTCCAGTTTCTCTCTGGCATCGCCTTTCCAGTTCTGGGCATCCGACGACACGTAGATCTTTGAGATTTGGCAGAGTTGGAAGTTCTACAACCTTTGGGCACTCTACAACATGCAGCTTATGAAGAGATGTAAGCTTGTCAAACCCGCCCGGGAGTGATTCCAGCTCAGGAAGGTTGCTTAGGAATAGCATTCTCAGGGAGGAGATGTGCTGTAAGTCTTCGGGCAAGCACGACATCTTGGCAAGATCATGGAGCTCGATACGTTCAAGATTCTGGAGATGTTTGATCTCCTCTGGCAGCTCTACTATATTTGGGCATCCAGATATACAGAGCATCTTTAGAGCAGTAAGGTGCCGCAAAAACCTTTCTGGCAAACTTGTCATTGTCTCACAATCTTGTATCACTAAACTCTCGAGCCTTTTTAAAGCTTGCAAACATTTTCCTGTCACAGAGATTTCTTTTGCATGATGAACTGTCAATAACCTGAGATTACTGAACTTTACCACCGTTTCAATTGGGAAACATGTCATGTTCTCCTCAATGTCCACTCTAAGTGTTGTAAGAGTGTCGTGCTCGGAGAAAAAAGCCAGAGTTGAGCTGCTGCATTGTAGATCCTCCGACTTTTTCAGGGATGAAAGTGGTGGCAATATTAATGAAGAGCAACGCTTAATCCATAGATCTTTAAGATTTGGGAATGCCTCTTTATTCTCTTGCTCCTTTGAAAGCCCCTTCAAATTTGGGAGATCATATAAATACAGAAATACCAGAGATGGGAACTGTATCTGTACAGGATTTCCCTTTTCAACTTCATCTGCAATTATGTACTCCACCACCAGATTTTCTAACATCAATATTTTTAGATGAGGCAGTTCCCCAAATTTTGGAAGATGCGAACAATTTTGGCAATTTTCTATACCAATCGAAACAATTTTTTCAAGAATTGAATTCGTCATCCAACGTGGAAAATATCTGCCGACGAAGCCTCTTATGCTTAGATTTTCAAGATTTGGATGAGGTTCAAGTGCTTCCAACACGTTTTCATCAACATCTTCCTCTAATTTGGACAAACTGTTTCTTTCCCACAACAAGCTCAACCTCCGAAGATTCTTTTTCCCAGCAATATTTGCTTTCTTTGCATCCATACGGTCTTTTACTCTCTCCAAATGCCGAATCTCAAGGCTTCCGCTGAGGTTCAAGCATTGCAGTTCCTCAAGCTGGTTACCTTTATTCAGACCCACTACAAACGTACTCAATGTTTTGAGGCCACTTAACTCTCTAATTCTAGAGGGCATCTCAGACAATGATTTGCAATTAGCGAAACGTAGATGTCTAAGATTATGCAAGTATCTCATGTTCTTAGGTAAAGCAGCAAGCTGTTTGCAGTAATCCAACTTCAAGATTTGCAAATTCCAAAGAGTACATAATGAGTTGGGTAGAGTACGAATTTCAGATCGAGACAAATTCAAGTATCTCAAATGTTTGAGACTGCCTATAGCAGAAGGGAGATCTTTTATTCCTATTTCACTTGCATCTAGTACTCTTAAACTTGTGAGCTCCACGATGGAAGAAATGTCCATATCTTGCTGAAAACTTTTAGGAAAGAAGACATTGCTGTCTCGCAAATTTACTTGGCGGATAGTAGATGCACTTATGATGTTTCTTTCAAACTGTATTCCTGGAACTTTGTTCTCCATCAGTGATTGGGCCAGATCATGAACAAGGTCATGCATGCTGATGTTGTCCACATTGTAGTTGATAAATATGGTTTGCTGCAAAAGAGATCTGAGTACTAACTCATTACATATTTCATTTCCAACATCTTCCACTTGTAATGTCCCCTTGGCTGAAATATACCCATGAGCCATCCATAGAAGAATCAGTTCCTCTTTTCTAATTTCATAGTCCTTATCGAAGGCTGCAAAATAGGCAAAGCATTGCCTGAGTTCCAACGGAAGATGATGATAACTCAATCTCAAAGCTGGCAATATCAACGCTTCTTCTTGTGGTAAATTCCATATTTCATTCTCTCTCACATCGATCCATTCTTCTTCTCTCCTTTTAAATCGTAGAATTCCTCCAAGCGCCTTAGCAGCCAGAGGCACGCCAGCACACTTGTTCACAATCTGCTTCCCGATTCCTTCCAACTTCGGACACACCTCTTCTTCTTGTCCGAAGGCACGTTTCATGAGCAACATCCAGCAATGTTCATCCGACAACCCCTTGAGGCAATGTGCGGGAAGTGTTCCCATTATATCAGCTACCTTCTTTTGGCGTGTGGTGACGATAATCGATGTGCCAGTTGAGCCACATGATAGAATATCTCTCAGCACAAACCATTTCTCTTGGTGGTCGTTCCAAACATCATCCAACACAACCAGATATCTTTTTTGGCTCAACAACTCCCAGAGGCACCTCTCTAAAGCGTCCAAGTGCTGCAGATCAGAAGCTTTTCCACTCCCTGTGGCAGATTCAATCATCGCCTTCACCAAAGTCTTTATCTCAAAATTGTCAGAGACACAAACCCAAACTCGTTTCTCAAAGTGATCCACCACCCGTGGATCGTTGAAGACTAGCTGAGCAAGAGTGGTCTTCCCAAGGCCGCCGACACCAATTATTGGAAGCACGGACATTTCCTGTTTGTCCCTCACATCATCAACCAACATCTTCACAATCTTCTCTCTATCTTCTTCCCTACCATAGATGTGGTCAGATTCATTCAACAGGGAACCAGTCTCGCGTGTGGCAGCCACTTCTCTAGGCATATCCACGGGCATCTCCCGCAGATGAAACTTAGCGCGCTCTCCAGCAACAGCGTCCAATTTATCCGTAACTTGCTTCATCCTTCTCGCAATCTTGTGTCTATACAGAATTTTCTTGAGGCTGTAGCGACCCAGTTTGCTATGAGCGTGGTTGAGCTTGGAAACATGAGTTGCGCACTCATCCAAGATGTCATCAATCTCATAAGCAAGGACGTTGAGCTTGCGCAGCCAATCTCGTATGGGCTTGCTCTCGATTTGCTTCTCTTCAGCATCCTCCAGCACAGCTTGGATGGTGGTGAGGGTGCTGGAAAGCTTCTGCATCTCCAAGTCAACGCCCATAATCAATCCAATCTCCTCTCGAATGAGAGAGCTCAGATTATCAAGGACAACTTTAAGAAATGCTTCTGCCATACTGGAACAATTGAAATTATAGGAAACTTTTGAGAATGTTTTTTTTATTGCACAATTCCAAATATCAGAAGATGAATACGAGCCGGAGGGGATGCTAATGGAGGCATCTGAAAGTATAAAATACTCTTATGTCAAACAAGAAAGTGCCTAACGCTTGCAGCTGTAATTTACTTTGCATACAATAATATTTTATAGAGCGAACAGTATTTTTGTCGCCTAAACTTTTAAAAAACTTATTTTATTCAATAATTTTATAAACTATTTATTTTATCCAATTTGGACAATATTATTCTTAGTTAAAAAAAATTTAAAAAAAATGAAAACTAAAAATATGAGCGAAAAAATAAGATGAAAACCTTCTCTCTCACTCTCCCCCGCCCTCTCGTCTTCCACCTTTATTTCAGATTTTTCAACTCGCACCATTCCAAGCAGCGGCGGTTCCAGAATTTTAAAATTGGAGGTACAAAATTGTATAAGTTAATATTCTTCAAAGTTTAAAATCTTTAATTTAAATCATTATTCTTAATTTTAAATATCTAAGTCCAAACCTCAATTCGAAATCAAATCCTTTTCATACTTGTAAAACTCAAACCATATGTACATACACTCAAATTTTTAATCCAAACACAAATCCCTAGTTTAATTAAAATTTTAATTATGTAATAAATAAATAAATATGTAAGCAACACTAAACATAAATAAGAATTAAGAAATTTAATTAATAATATACATACAAAAAATCAACACTACAAGATTTTCGCGTTTTAGCGACGGACTTAGCGACGGACTAGCAACGTTCCGTCCGTCGCAACCGTTTCAGGGAATTAAAAATGACGGGATTGATTCCCGCCTTCCGTTAACGGCGTTCTTACGACGGACTATCCCTCGTTAAGTCTAACGACGGACTATCCGTCGTTAATTTATTTATTTATTTAAATAATTAATTTAAAAACTCTAACGACGGACACAGTCCGTCGTTAACATTTCGGGATATAATTTTTTAAAAATATTATTACTTAATGACCGTCGTTTACATTTACGGATTTATTTTTTAAAAAATATTAATACTTAACGACGGACTCAGTCAGTCGTTAACATTTTCGGGTATATTTTTAAAAAAATATTATTACTTAACGACGGACTGTTCCCGTCGTTAACATTTACGGATTTATTTTTTAAAAAAAATTAATACTTAACGACGGACTCAGTCCATCGTTAACATTTCAGATTTATTCTTTTAAAAATATTATTATTTAACGACGGACTGTGTCCGTCGTTAAATTCCGATTATACAGACAGTTTCTCTTCCCCTTTCTCATTTCACTCCACGCCCTAATTTCAATTCCCCCACTGATTCCTCCCCCGGACTGCCGCTCCCCGCCGATTCCCCCTCTCCCCCGCCAACTGCCCTCTCTCTCTCTTTCGCTCTCTCTCCCTTCGAACCCTACTCGCAGCCTCCGCCGCAGCCATTGTCTCCACCACCGACGCCAGTAAGTCCTACCCCCCTCTCTCCCTCTCTTTGCTCGATCTCTCTCTCTCACTCTCTCTATCTCTCCCACTCTCTCACAAGTTGCTGTCTCTCCCTCTCTGCTCAATCCTTCTCTCTCTCTCTCTCTCTCTCTCTCTCTCTCTCTCTCTCTGTTATAAATCTCATTCTATGTACCTGTACAGATTATTAAGCTTCCAAAATGCAACATTTTTTTTTCACAGCAGAACTCTTAATTTGTTCTAAAGGAGGAGACTACACTAGTGAGTGAAACAGCTAGTTATTATTTTGAGGGATGGTTAAAAATAGACAAAGTTTGTTTGGCTTAATTTTCTCTGCGTGTATATAAATGCATGTACTTAACTGCTAGCTAACTGATGCATATATATATGATTCATAAACATTCGTTTATAAGAAATTAAATTAAATAGGGCTAATTTGGTTTTGATCATAGACAGGCTGTTATCATGGACATTTAAAGTTGATTTAGAAATACAAGTTTAGAAAGAGAGTAGTAATTAAAAGCATACTAAATATGTGTAGTATATTATATCCTGCCTTGTAAGCAACAGGCTGATTATCTTTGCAGTAGGATTATAAGGGCTTGATTCTGCAATTAGTCTTAAATTAAATCCCAACAACATTGATTAATCTCCAAGAAAATAAAGAGGAACAGTAAGTGCAAAATAATAAAGAAACCTTGATTTCTGAAAATTGTAGTGTTGTAGCTATTGTTGATTGTAAGTTTTTTTCATTATATACTAAAGGGGGTCAATTTTTTCGACAGACTGTTTGGATATTTACATTTGCTTAAAAGCGCTTAAAGCTAAGAGTAAAGTGCTTGTTGTGTGACATTGCTGCTTACACGAGGTTAATTAGTAAGTTATTAATTTAATTAGTTTTACAATTTAATCATATGGATTTTAGTATAATACAAAACGCAGTTAAGTATGCCAATTATGCAAATTTTTTGCTAATTATGTCAAGTATGAGAGCATGTTTGATAATTATCATTGAATGATGTATATTTAATTATTTTATGGGATGAGGGCCCCTGAATCTCTCTTTATTACTTGGTGGAATTTGAATGGGATGAGGGCCCCTGGATCCCTTTTTATTAAATTGTTGGTGTTTGTTGATTTTGTTGTTATGAATCGATTAGAAGAACATAGATCAATTAGTGTAGAGTCGAGAATTTGGGACTAGGAACATAGGTACTGCCGAAATTTTGAAAAAAAAATTAGCTATTTTAATTAATGGATTATAACATTTATATTTATATTTGTTAATTATTGAATTGTTGGTGTTTGTTGATTTTGTTGTTATGAATCGATTAGAAAACATAGACCAATTAGCGTAGAGTCGAGAACTTGGGACTGGAAAATTCACATAGGTGCTACTGAAATTTTGAAAAAAATTATGTATTTTATTTTTATATTTAATTCATGGATTATAACATTTACTTTTATATATGTTAATTATTGAATTGTTGGTGTTTGTTTGTATTGTTGTTCTGAATCGATTAGAAGAACATAGATCAATTAGAATAGAGTCGAGAACTTGGGACTAGGAAATTCACATAGGTGCTACCGAAATTTTGAAAAAAAAAATTAGCTATTTTATTTTTTATGAATTATTTTTATATTTAATTGAACGATAATTAGTGAGTTTTTAACGATCAAATATTTTCAAAATTGGCCTTCTACAATGAGTCTAGATCGTGAATAGATGTGCCGGTGATATCTTAATAGCGGTGATTTAAATCCGGACTTCCTGAATGGACTTGAATACTCAAGTTTAAATCGCTATCGAAGAGATTGGTGGGCAGTTTGCAAAATAAAGGCCCGATCTAATGTTGAAGTACCATCGCAAGATGATAATACAATCATAAACTCACCCTTTCAAGAGGATGAAGTTGATGGTTTGCATACTTTCACAATAGATGACCGATCCGATACCAAATCACTCAGATGGTGGGGTAATAGACATTAAAGAAGAAGAAGAGAATGAAAAAGATATTGAACCAGAGATTAATTTATCAGATGACAATATCAGTGATGATAATGAAATAGATGATTAGTGTGTCAAATTTTCTAAATTAATATTTATTTTTAATTTGATAGATGTTTTATTATTCAACTAATTAGATGTTTTATAATTCAACTAATTAGTATCGTTGGCATTTGCTACCTTTCTAAATTAATGTTTTTTTATTTACAGAAGCATCGAGGCGGTGCTACAGGTGGGGGAGCTGGACGATCTGGATCATCATCGTCGTCATTTGTGGGCCTTAGTGGTCCAGTTGGTGATATATCACTAGAGGGATCGTCGAGTCATGCATTCGATGCAGAGGGAAGTCGGATTTATTGGATTGAGGATGAGTATGTTGAATTATATAATTCAATATCATTTTATATTTTGTTATTTTTATTATTCTAATATTCTAATATCTTAATTAGTTTGTGCATTTGGAAGCGTTTTGATGCCAGCTCATCAGGTTGCATCCGCCATCACATGCAACTTCAAGAAGTTTTTGTATCCAACATGCTTCCCTTGGAAGATGGTGCCCGCTGAGAGGAGGCAGCACTATATGGAGGAGTTTCGGGTATCTTTATTAATATATATTCTATTTCGAGTTTTTTTTAAGTTTAACATTGTCATATGTTTTCAATATGTTGCAGAAGGAGTTTTCTTAGGATCTCGCTATGGAGGATGCCATCTGGGAAAAGTAGTCTATCAAGGTGCTGATAGATACAGGTACATGGTCTATGGCTTCAAGAAGAATAGGGTCAAGGGCTGCCCTCCATTCATGCCTTCTGAGATGTGGGAAGGTTTCAAGCAGCATTGGGACAGTGAGGCCTTCAAGGCCAAGTCTACCGTCACATCAAAGAATTGTCTCACTGAGCCCGATTGTAACGCCCCAATTTCACTTTTAATAGAAAAAGGGCACGTCACTCGTGCTTTTCATAAATAAAACTATTTACTTTAAATACAGCGGAAGTTTCAATCATAAATTGACATTTAATACATAGATAAAGTCAAAAATAAAGTAAAATAAATATTCTCATTTAATCGTGCTTGACCATTTGACCACCACCATCACATCTTGCCCGCTAACACATCGCCCGAACCATTTCTTGAAAAGAGATTTAATGATTGGGGTGAGTTCCTTCAAACTCAGTGGGGAATGTCTGTTATCCAAACTATAAATTCAACAAGTAAAATATGTGAAGTGATAAAATCTTTGGTCCGTAGACCAAATCCTGTAATTTGTATTTCTGATTCAGCCCTTAGGCTCGGTACTTTATAGTCCAAAAGACTCCGTACTTTATAGTCTCGAAGACTCATTACTTTATACTCCAGAGAACTTGGTACTTTATAGTCCAGAGGACTCGGTACTGCATTTTCACTTGTAAAAATATAGAAGAGATAACAGTAAATATTCCAACGTATAATCCCCACCTTAACCTTGACTTCACAATTAATTGGTTAAGTCTCTCTGCGCACCTTGCCTAGAATATTAATTACATGTTAATATAAATCATAAAATAATTTCATAATCAAATAACATATTTTAGACAATATCCGTACACATACATGAGTGTTATAAATATATACATACACATAATAAATATTTTTATACACATACATATACAAGCATACAGAGGGAATTGATTTATTAGCGTATATATGAGTGAACAGGGAAGGTGCACATCATATATCTATATAATACATACACGCATATATATATATATATATATTCATATGATTGTGCTTGAATATGCTAACAAATAGCTATATGTATTATATATATATATAGATACATACATATATACGAAATGTGTGTATGTGAGATTATATGCAATCTAAACTTTTAGGATATATATATATATATGTATATATATACATATATATATATATATATATATAATATCCCAAAATTTCAGAATATATTAAGGAGTTTTCTAAATTTATTTAGAATACTAAAGAAAATAATTGGAGCTAAAATAAAGTAAAAAAGATGTAAGTCGCGACTTTTTCGTGTATTTTATGTGAAAATCGATTATGAGATTTTGCGTTTGCCACCGGAAGATAGTCAATATTAGTCTTTTCTGGAATGTAACGACCTAAAGGAAGTTGTTGGTACTTTCAGAATTTTATTCTGACCTCTATAGAAGTCCCGTAATTGAAAATCGTAAAGGGAAAACCTATGAATAGTAATTTATGCGAGCGTTCGTGATTTGAAAAATTTACGAAATCCTCCTCATTGATCCGAGACTTATTCTAACAAGCTTATCTTATAGAAAATGACCCAAGAAATCCGTTCACGTTCACGGATTGCCAATCTGAGGTCAATCGAACGATCGGGAGTAAAACATGTCAGTCGAAATGAATAGTAAAAGTAATTTTTAAAAGGGAATCTTTTCTCGTTTCTCTTCAGACGACTTCTTCATCATTCCAATTCAGGTTGGTTCAATAGTACTCGAGCCAACGAGTCTCCCGATATTTTCGGATTTTGTGTCGGAGGTCATTTGGACCTCGCCATTGAATAAAGCAACTTTTATTGAATTCGGAAATCACTTTATCAGTATTTTATATCCGAAAAAGTTATACCCGTCCCACCTCAGCTTTTCCTATAAATAGGGGAGGGGGGATTCATAATTCCTTGCTCATTTCTCTCTCTTCTCTCTCTTTCTCTCTCGTTCGTGTTGACGAACGAGAGAAATCCGGGCCTGCGCCGAGTAAATCGCGCATGCAGGCCCAGGTTAAGTTTTATTTGGGGGGAGGGGTGCTGTTGCTGCGGGAGCAGCTATCGAGCGCCGGAAGGTTGCCGGAGAGCCGCCGCCGTGGATGGCCGGAATTGCCGCCGCCACGCCGCCGTTTCGGATGTCTCTTTTCAGTCCATTTCTCATCCTTTATAGTTGAAATTTTAATATGTTGTGTGTTTTAAATAGTGCTTCATTTCGTATATTGAGTACGTTATCGTCCGGTGGCCGGAAACCGGTGAAAACGCCGGAAAACGTGAAAAATAAAGGGGCGCCGATCAGTTTCGGTTTTGACCCATTTTTGCCCGTTTCAGGTCGTCAAATCGAAAAAGTTTGAACTAGAAAGTTGCTCGAAATATTATTTCCTATAGGACTGCCAAGTTTCATAATTTTCCGATAAGTTTTGATTAAATTTGATTATTTTAATCAGGCGGTTATTTTTATAACTAGAGCATGTGATTTCAGAAAATTTCAAAAATTGTATAGTTTAATAAAAATATATGTGGGGTCATGTCTGATTATTTTCATAATTTTTGGATAAGTGAAAAGTGCAATCGAGGTTAGTTGTGTAAAATTTGATTAAAATGGCAAGTTACGGAAAGTGACCTCTGTCAAATCTTTTGGTCTCGTTAAATTCAAAATTATATTTTGGAATTTATTTCCTCCTGTGTGAAAGTTGTACGAGGTATCTATAGTCGCGCATTCTTAGTTGAAATATGATTAAAGTAAATAAAAGCTCCAATTAAATTAAAATCGAGTTCTGAAAATTAGAGTAGCAGTCTAAAATAAGGTTTGACCTTGTAGGACTTGTTGAGCCAGTCAGAGAAGCTGACGGATGAATATCGAGAAGTTTGATCAGCCGAGTTGATCTAATCGAGGTGGGTTTATTTGCAAAACCTATCTATATTTGAGTTATTAACTCATAAATGTGATAGTCATAGTTAGATTATCCAAATAAAATATTTGAGAAATTATCTGCTCAAGTCACTGTTAGAGTTATAGCATTATACTGTTGTATAATTAATGAGAACATAGTATTACACTGATGTATAATTACTGAGAACATAAATTATACTGATGTATAATTATTGAGAACATAGATTATGTTGTGCCATAATTATTGAGATGTAATACCCCCGAAATATTTTAGAAGGTTTAATTCAACTTATGTTACCCTCTGGTAATTTATAAAATAAGTTGGGTCCTTAAATGATTCAAATAAAGGAAAATCGCAGACAGGAAAATCTGTTACATTTTGTTTTGGTCAAAAATTACTTTAAAAATATGTTCTAATATTTTTCTCGGGTTGATTGAAAAAAATTTCGAGCATCGTACCAAACTTTGAATTTTCTAATTTCGAGTTCAAATGAACTCTTGGCACAACTTTAAGTTGGAAAATAATAAATTTAATAGAAAAAGGCACATCCGTCATTATTCAATTTCTTTTCAAAAGATTATCTTATTCATAATTATCTTATTCTTTTTCCATCATTATCCTCATTCTTTTATTCATTATTATCCTATTTATTTTTCCTCTATAAATAGGAGTTTAAGGTTTCATTTTTCATTCATTTTCAAAATCGAAACGCCGAGCAGCTTTCAGAGAATGTACGACTCTAGTTTCCTATTTCAATTCTGAAATAGTCATTTTGAAGGTGTCAACCCGTAGATCACGAATACATGATTGAAATGATGACACGAAGGATGATCACGATGGAAAATTATCGTGACCACCGCCAATTCCTCGGAGAAGGTACTTTCTCTGATTTTGGTCATTCGCACCGATGAATTTAGAAATTTCAAGTTCTAAATATGCTTATATTTCGATTATCTTTAATTCTACCAATTCTGATTTTTGATGTTGTGAGTTTTCGGTATTTTTCCCCGTCTTCATTTTATGTAAATCTCAGATCTACTCTTCCTGGATGGTCATATTAGAAATCTTCTTTTTATAAATAGTCTTAGATCATTTGGATGTTGTAGTTAACCGAAATAGATTTTTGATTTCTCGTCATTTGAAATCCGGATCCGAATATTATATTATAAATCTGCCCAGTTCGAATTTATGTTCTAGCCGTTCTATCTTTGATCTGATTACATCATTAAAATTCTTATTTTCTGCACTATCAAAAATTATACTTTTGAGCGAAAATCGAACGAGTATCGAGCTCGATCGACACCGATAAATTTTCAGCTAAAATCTGTTAATATTGTTACTGATCAGTTTCGGTTTTTGTCCCATTTCACCCATTTTGGGTCGTCAAATTGAAAACATTTCTTCTCGAAAGTTGCTCGGAATAATATTTCCTATGCTCCCGTCGAATTTTGTAATTTTCGGATGAGTTTTGTATCGATTATTTAATTTAAGCAGTTATTTTATTTCCGAGAGCAAGTGTTATCAAAAAATTCTAAAATTCTCATTCTTTACTCTTGGCATGTATAGTATCATCCCTGAATATTTTCTTAATTTCCGAGCGGTTAAAAAGTATCGTGGCGTAGATCTGGTAAACATTGGATAAATGACAACGTTTGGAAAGATACCTCTGTCAAATCAGTTGATCCCAGTAAAGCAAGAATAACGTTTTGGAATTTATTTCCTTCTTCGTCGAAATTATTCGAGGTCTCTAGAGTCACGCAATCTATTTTAGAATAGAATAGAATTAATTATAGCTCCGCTTATAGTAGATTAATTTCCGGAAATATAGCGTTTATCCTAAGTTAAAGTTTACCTTCTGTAGTACCAGCTGAGCTAGAGAAAGAGTACTAGGGTTGATTCTTCAGGAGTTAGCTTTTCAGAATCCCGAGAAAGATGGGTTATACTATACTATCTTTGCAAATTGTATCTTTCGAGTTATTAAGCTCTACTTTGCTAAAATTGCATATGCGACTATCTGTGTTAAATATTTACATGCTACTGTATGTTGTCGGAGTCTCATAAACCAGCGCTGTGTCAATGTGAGTAGCTACAGTATGCATACATTATTTGTCCTGCCCTACTCCTTGTCGGTGAGACTAAAATGAAACACTTATTGGTTATACTCTTTGGGTATACTTTGGCCATACTCAACGTTATGCGCTGGTGATGTAGTTTGGGTTGCGGGTAGTGACGGGTTAAACTCTTAAGCGCATCACGATAAAATATTTTGGTGAACTTAGGTTGCTTCCAACTTTTAAACCTCCTAAGCTTCACTACCTGCATAGACACAGATAGATTACTTTTACAAAATGATTTGTATAACTTAAATTGTGAGAACTTGCCCACTGAGTGCATTAGTACTCAGCCCAAATCTTTTCAAACATTTTCAGGTTAGTCGGCTGGAGCGTGGAGGTGACGAGGCTGAGATATGGGCTATTATGATTTACATATTTTTTTCCGTTGTCCCTTTTTGTTAGTATTCTGTTAAGAATTGAGCTTTCGCACTTATGGTATTTTTTTTTGCTAAATTCCAAGAACTCTGATCTTGGTATTTTGTTGATATGATTCTGCTTCTCTGATTCTGAACATTTGTTGGCTTCCTAGTTAACATGTATCATATGCTTAGCTACATAATTATTCCAAGGGAAGAAAGCCCGTCTTTCATTATGTCTATTTGATCATTCATTTTCGCCTATGGAAGGGCTTCATTTGTTCAGCATATTGGTGTCTGTTTCTTTTGTCGACTTATGAATGAGTCTATTGATTATTGGTATCTGGTTATTTGTTTCCGTTTGGCCTATGAAAGGGCTTATTGAATTGTTACAACTTCCATTCTTCTCTTATAAGCCGTTATAAACGGAGTTTCACTCTAGTTACAGAGGTTATGCTGTCTAATTTTCCGGAAGGCATAACCTATTTTTGGCATACTCGGTTGTTAAATTTTATTCCAAACATAAATCCCTTTTGGATTATCACCCCGTCATTAATTAAATTACCCCATTTCTTTCCCGCTTCTTAATTCCCACCCCCGTGGCGTCCATTTCCACGGTCTTTCAGGACCGGGGCGCTACAAAGTGGTATCAGAGCAGGTTTGCAACTCTGCAGACCTGCTGGGTCTTATTTTGTCTTTCATTGAAATTCCGTGTGATATTATATAAGCCCTCAGCTCGTCACTCACGCAACATCTTAAAAGGTACGCATGTTTTTATGCAAATTTTAGTTTTTAAAAGTTTACATTATTTGTTGAAATGTTAAGTCTGTCTAAAAACGGTAGATTGGGATTCGCCGTGTTGACGGGAATTCCTTGAAAGATTAATTATTATGCGGATTGCATACTCTGATTAATTGCGCTGATTGCGTACTCTGTTGCTATGGTGATAGTATACTGGTTTTGAAATATCTCTGTGAGCATACTGGTTTCTGTCGAAAAACTATGTTGATTACATATATGTATGAACTTGTTCATATATGCCTTGTGCATACTTGTGATGTTGGGAACGTGTGGAATGCATACTGTAAACCTTGATAGCCGGAATGTGTTTATTGTTTATACTCTTGAATGAGTACAAAAACTTGAAAGTGGGAGAATGTAAGATTAACTTAGCCTGTAGTTGCTGAACTTAGGCTGAATTTGTAAACACTAATGAGATTGTTGAGAACATAGTTTGACTGAGGAAACGTTTTATTTTGATGACTGAACATAAACTTACGGCTCAGAATAACTGCCACATGCATATCATGATGAGCGGATTATGAGATTTTGTACGTATACCAAGAAAGAGATCGATTCGGTGTTTGAGTTCGTTGGGGAAATAACTTACTCTATGGGGGTCAACATCCGGTTAGAAGAAGTCTTTCAGATTGAGCTGTGTTAAAGTTGACCAAGAATTTGCGTCGTTACTAGGAAGATGGACACATTAAGGAATAAAATATTTTGAAAACAAAAACATAAGTCAACGATCTATGTGGACACTGTGAATTTTTATGGGTAGATATATTAGATGATGATGGCTACTACAAACAAGGTTCAACATCAGAATTGTCACCTGAGCGAAATATTGAGGTATACCGATCACCGTCTTTTATATCTCCATGTGGAGATGAGGTTATAAAGCTTTAACTTCGAACTAGAAGCAAAGAAACGAGTAATCGATTTATAGGCCAGTTATCATATTGTAGATCTATTACACGTTCAAGAAATCCCTACGCAAGCTTTCAACTTAGGAGTCATGTTTAACGATCCTGTTGTGATTACAGGTAATAAAGATTCGTTCCTCCAAGAGAAAGCTCTTCACCTCAGTGGATGGCTAATCGAGGCCTTGGCGTGTTTCATTCCCAAGATTTGTAGCTTGTTTTAGATCAATTTTTAGAATGAGGGTAAAGATGGTCGTCATGATTGCTGCCAAATTAATTTAAAGATATGTTTGCCGGTGTTCTACTCAGCTTCCATGAGAAGTTAAAGTCAAACTATTTTGAATCTAGGAGGTATCATAGATGAAGTCGTTTTCTCGTATCCTTCTGATGGGTAGGAAGTGATCCACAGATGTCTTTTTCCCAGCCAGGCGCAACCATTTAAAGTCCAGACGACTCACGTTATTTCATAGCAACCTCTTAAAGAGGAAAGTGCGAGATGCTCTAGAAAGAAAAGGAACCCGATGAAGATCATCAAGATGATAGATCTAGTGGTTGGTAGATCGAGAGCGTCAGTATGATAGGAAGGTTTGACAAATCTATTTGTTCATTCCCATCGATCACCCTTCAATAACCTCATTTTATTTAAAACTTCTCAATCAAATCCTCTTGGATAACTTGTAATCTTTTGATGATGCTCCTTTGATCATCAAGAAATCAGTAATAGCACTTCCTTGATAGGCTATACTGACACCTTTATGGAAAATAAAATAAAATTCAAGCACGGTTCTCAGCTCTTAAGCGTTGATTTTCTTTTGTTATTCTCATATATCTTTGTAAAATGCGAGAACCTTTCGAGTTATAAATCCTCTAAAAAGGAAATATTTTTGGAATAAATAATCTAGTGTTATATCTCTTTCAGCTTTTGAACTTGTTAAAGATTATTGATCAGATAAAGTCCTCACTCTGAGGCGTTTGTTTCTTTTAACTTCCACTTATAGAACTCGAGTGTGGAACCTCAAATAGAAGAGAGAGCTTATAGAAGTATTCATTTAAGTATATTGTTAGGAGAGCGAATGATAGTATTCCATAATGACGAATGGAATCAAAACAGTACCAGTTAGTGTTTTCCAAAGTCAAAAGTACATTTCTAAAGTAATTTCTCAGTTCGTAATGTTTAAAGATGATCAATGGATGTCAACAAACAAGTTTTGAGCTTACAGTTAAAATCTAGACGTGTGTTTCTTATTATGCATGCAAGCGAAGGTGGTCACAAGCGGGAGCCAGACAGTCGGACTACCACTTTAAAGAAAAGAGAAGAGTATAATGACGAAAATAAGACTAAGTTGCATCAGAAATACGATTCAAGCACGCTTCAAGAAGACATAAACGTCGAATCTCAAGATTTTAAGGAAAGAGATAAAACACACTTGGAACCTGATAGAATTGTAATCCAACCGTCCAAGGGCGTGCTCATTCGAATCATGGGGAGATTATTTGAAGTCGCTGTATCGTGATAGCTCTCATAAAGGAAAGAAAAAGGTGGCGAACGTTTAGGCTTTCTGAAAGATAAATCAGTGTGGAAAAGAAGAGCGAGTATAGACTATTCAAAGAAGTATTTAACCAAGAAGAAAGCGGAAAGAGGGCTAAAAGTTGAGAATCAACCTAAAGAATAGGAGACCCTTATCAGTTCTAGGCAGCAAGTACAAAAATTGAGGTTTTGAACCCAGAGAATGTACTTTGATACTTCTTCTCAAGATATGGAAATTTCGGGACGAAATTTATTTAAGGGGGGTAGAATGTAATACCCCGAAATATTTTAGAAGTTTTAATTCAACTTATGTTACCCTCTGGTAATTTAGAAAATAAGTTAGGTCCTTAAATGATTCAAATAAAGGAAAATCGCATGCAGGAAAATCTGTTACATTTTGTTTTGGTCAAAAATTGCTTTAAAAATATGTTCTAATATTTTTCTCGGGTTGATAGAAAAAAATTTCGAGCATCGTGCCAAACTTTGAATTTTCTAATTTCGAGTTCAAATGAACTCTTGGCACAACTTTAAGTTGGAAAATAATAAATTTAATAGAAAAAGGCACATCCGTCATTATCTAATTTCTTTTTCAAAAGATTATCTTATTCATAATTATCCTATTCTTTTTCCATCATTATCCTCTTTCTTTTATTCATTATTATCCTATTTATTTTTCCTCTATAAATAGGAGTTTAAGGTTTCATTTTTCATTCATTTTTAAAATCGAAACGCCGAGCAGCTTTCAGAGAATGTACGACTCTAGTTTCCTATTTCAATTCTGAAATAGTCATTTTGAAGGTGCCAATGCGTAGATCACGAATACATGATTGAAATGATGACACGAAGGATGATCACGATTGAAAATCATCGTGACCGCCGTCAATTCCTCGGAGAAGGTACTTTCTCTGATTCTGGTCATTCGGACCAATGAATTTAGAAATTTCAAGTTCTAAATATGCTTATATTTCGATTATCTTTAATTCTACCGATTCTGATTTTTGATGTTGTGAGTTTTCGGTATTTTTCCCCGTTTTCATTTTATGTAAATCTCAGATCTACTCTTCCTGGATAGTCGTATTAGAAATCTTCTTTTTATAAATAGTCTTTGATCATTTGGATCTTGTAGTTAACCGAAATAGATTTTTGATTTCTCATCGTTTGAAATTCGGATCCGAATATTATATTATAAATCTTTCCAGTTCGAATTTATGTTATATCCGTCCGATCTTTGATCTGATTATACTATTAAATTCCTTATTTTCTGCACTATCAAAAATTGTACTTTTGAGTGAAAATCCAACGAGTATCGAGCTCGATCGACACTGATACATTTTCAGCTAAAATCTGTGAATATTGTTACCGATCAGTTTCGGTTTTTGTCCCATTTCACCCATTTTGGGTCGTCAAATTGAAAAAGTTTCTTCTCAAAAGTTGCTCGGAATAATATTTCCTATGCTCCCGTCGAATTTCGTAATTTTCGGATGAGTTTTGAATAATATTGATTATTTAATTTAAGCAGTTATTTTATTTCCGAGAGCAAGTGTTATCGAAAAATTCTAAAATTCTCATTCTTTACTCTTGGCATGTATAGTATCATCCCTGAATATTTTCGTAATTTCCGAGCGGTTAAAAAGTATCGTGGCGTAGACCTGGTAAACTTTGGATAAATGACAACTTTTGGAAAGAGACCTCTGTCAAATCAGTTAATGGGGTAAAGCAAGAATAACGTTTTGGAATTTATTTCCTTCTTCGTCGAAATTATTCAAGGTCTCTAGAGTCACACAATCTATTTTAGAATAGAATAGAATTAATTATAGCTCCGCTTATAGTAGATTAATTTCCGGAAATATAGCGTTTATCCTAAGTTAAAGTTTACCTTCTGTAGTACCAACTGAGCTAGAGAAAGAGTACTAGGGTTGATTCTTCAGGAGTTAGGTTTTCAGAATCCCGAGAAAGGTGGGTTATACTATACTATCTTTGCAAATTGTATCTTTCGAGTTATTAAGCTCTACTTTGCTAAAATTGCATATGTGACTATCTGTGTTAAATATTTACATGCTACTGTATGTTGTCGGAGTCTCATAAACCAACGCTGTGTCAATGTGAGTAGCTACAGTATGCATGCATTATTTGTCCTGCCCTACTCCATGTCGATGAGACTAAAATGAAACACTTATTGGTTATATTATTTGGGTATACTATGGTTATACTCAACGTTATGCGCTGGTGATGTAGTTTGGGTTGCGGGTAGTAACGGGTTAAACTCTTAAGCGCTTCACGATAAAATATTTTGGTGAACTTAGGTTGCTTCCAACTTTTAAACCTCCTAAGCTTCACTACCTGCATAGATACAGATAGATTACTTTTACAAAATGATTTGTATAACTTAAATTGTGAGAACTTGCCCACTGAGTGCATTAGTACTCAGCCCAAATCTTTTCAAACATTTTCAGGTCAGTCGGCTGGAGCGTGGAGGTGACGAGGCTGAGATATGGGCTATTATGATTTACATATTTTTTTTCCGTTGTCCCTTTTTGTTAGTATTCTGTTAAGAATTGAGCTTTCGCACTTATGGTATTTTTTTGCTAAATGCCAAGAACTCTGATCTTGGTATTTTGTTGATATGATTCTGCTTCTCTGATTCTGAACATTTGTTGGCTTCCTAGTTAACATGTATCATATGCTTAGCTACATAATTATTCCAAGGGGAGGAAGCCCGTCTTTCATTATGTTTATTTGATCATTCATTTTCGCCAGTATATTGGTGTCTGTTTCTTTTGTCGCCCTATGAATGGGTCTATTGATTATTGGTATCTGGTTATTTGTTTCCGTTTGGCCTATGAAAGGGCTTATTGAATTGTTACAACTTCCATTTTTCTCTTATAAGCCGTTATAAACGGGGATTCACTCTAGTTACAGAGGTTATGCTGTCTAATTTTCCGGAAGGCATAACCTATCTTTGGCATACTCGGTTGTTAAATTTTATTCCAAACATTAATCCCTTTTGGATTATCACCCCGTCGTTAATTAAATTACCCCATTTCTTTCCCGCTTCTTAATTCCCACCCCCGTGGCGTCCATTTCCACGGTCTTTCGGGACCGGGGCGCTACATGAGAACATAGATTATGCTTTGTCATAATTACTAAGAACATAGATTATGCTTCATCATAATTATCGAGAATATAGATTATGATTTATCACAATAAACGAATATAGATTATGCTTCGACATAATTAAATAGAATAGATTATGCCTTGTCATAACTAAAGTATATAAGTTAAAAGTTAAGGTGTAGAGTTCAAAGTTCATAGTTTATAGATTAAGGTTAGAGTTTTTATTTAAAGTCTAAAAGTCGTAGTTTAAAGTTACAATATATTAAATGTTTATTGTGTATTGATTATACTTGTGTATGGAGAGATACAAGTACATAGAAATATGAAATCACGATCTGCAGAGCTAAAAATACATGTTGATCCTTAAAAATCAAAAGTTCAACTTAATCAGCTTAATCAACATTATCGAACAAATCTAAAACATAACAAAATCATAGAGAACCGAAGAGAATCGCGTGAAAAAATTACAGGAAAAGTACAACAAAAATATTTTTACCCAGCATCATCATCCAAGAACAACGAACAACCAAAACTCTTGGGGAACTCGCATGAACAACAATCGATTAAGATGAATCGACTAGAATCTTGATTACATAAACAAAATAAAATCGAAGAGAAATCAAAGAGAACTTTTAGCGAATGATGGTAAATTCGAACTTACGGCGGGGCGGTAGTGCTTCGGCATGGCGTCCACACGACGGCTGCGAATGGGGTTGTGTGGCGGTGGGAAGGACAAGAGAGAGAGAGAGAGAGAGAGAGAGAGAGAGAGGTGTGGAGGCGAGGGTTCAAGAGACGGGAGGAGATTTCATGCCAAAAATAATAGAATTCCTAAATTAATACCCTTACTTCATTAAAAAGTCGGTAATATTACAATAATGCCACCGCGTTTTTTTTAAGTTTAGAACAGATCTTGGCCATCCAAATAGGCGAGATCTGTGGTTAAAATTGATTCTCAGTTCTCAAGAGGTGTAGTTCTCACATGATCCCATATATATATATATATATATGTATAAAATTTGGACATTTGATCATCTATAACCTTCAATCACACATTCGATGTGATTTTTCAAATCAATCTCAATTGAATTATTATGATTATGATTATTTAATTTTTTTATATTGATAAATGCTAGTCCCAATAGCCAATATATAACATCCATTTGTAATAATTAGTAAAAATGATTTTATATAAACAATTGTGCTTGTTAGATTTTCATATGCAAGTGTTAGAAATGAAGATTCTGATTTCCGTAAAATTATATAATAAAGAATGGTATATCATGGAGCAATTTTTTTAAACCAGATTGCAAATCATAAGAACGTCAATAACTTCATTAATTTAAATTTACATTTAATATTAAAATTATGTAATATAATTTTTTTTATATATATAAGGAATTTGGGGCTAAAACCCAAAATTTATAATCCAAAATTTTCATAAAATAATGCTTGGTAGAATAATTGAAACTGTACTAGTCAAATTTGATGGGTAAATTAAAAGAGTTTTTTTTTTTTTTTTATTCATTGTCTCATTGTCATGTCATGTGACCAGATTACATATTAACTCGTAACTACGGAGGATAGCGATTCTGTATTTCAACATCATCACGGCTTATCACAAAAAAAGAAGAAGCATATCACTAGACCAATGTGAACAAATAATTAATTGAAAGAGACATAATTTTTTGAGGAGCAAAATATTATTTTTAGCTGCAACATATCCAGCTCATCAATATTTGTATTCGGGAATTTTTTGGTGGAGTGAATTTTGATCATTATTCTCTCCCATAATTTCTGATAAAGTAGATTCTTTGTTGCCATTTACGTTATATTGGGTGTTGGATGATTAAGTTTTTTTTTTTAATTTTTTTAATTATTTTTAATATACTCTAATTGGGGATGGATGAACCCTAAATAGAAAATTTAAATTAAAAATAAATTATAATAAATTAAAAAATAATAAAAATAATCTTTTTGAAAACATATTTAAAAGTCGCAATAGGAAATGCAACATGATTTACAAAAAGTGATTCCATTTCAATTTCTGAATAGTGAGGTCGCTCATTTAATCTATTAGATCACCCTAAGCCTATGTACATATTTATAGATAAAACCCTTGTTAGAAAAGGATCAGGGTTAGGGCTGACAAAAAATACCGTTATACCGGAGTATCGTTCATATCGTACCGGAAAAATATTGAAAATATCGATATTTACGGTATACCAGTTTTTCAGTAAGGTATCGGAATTTTACGGTAAGGTAAGGGTATGGATTTTCAGAATTTAAGGTATACCGGCGTATACCGAAAGTTCGGCATACCGTCATATATTGGTATATACAGTACCACGGTTTATGGCGAAGTGAAGGTATGTACCGATGTTCCGGTACAACGGTATATACCTTCACTGCGGCATATACCATAGTACGGTATGATGGTATATACTCGCATATCGGTACATACCCTACTTTGAATTTAATATATATGTATATTTTGTATATCTATAATACAATATTTAGTGAGTTTATCATAAAAGTTATATTTTGATATTTAATTTAATGCCTAAATTATAACTAAAAATGAACTATTTGGAATTAAAATTAAAATTTAAAATGAATAATTAATAAAAATTAAAATAAAATAATTTATACGTAAATTATAAGATATAAAATTATTTCAATAGAAGAAAAGATAAATTAAATTATATAGTACATAATAATTATCTTATATTCTTCTTCAATTTTTAAAACAAAAGGTTAACAAGAATTATTGAAATGATTAAAAGAAAAGGATATATATAATATAAAAATATAATACGTAGTTTGTTCATCGTAAAAGTTCAGAAACATATAATTTAATATAATTTAAAAATTAAATTATAACTAAAATCAAACAATGTGAAATCAAATGTAATAAATAATAATTATATTATTTTTCAATTTTTAAACTAAAAGTTATGATAAATGGTCTAAACATTTTAAAGAAAAGGAGATATACTATTCAATAATATAATATTTAGGCCTTAATATATTTATTATGAAAGTTTTGAAAATTATTAATTTCATATAATTTAATACTTAAATTATAACTATAAACTGATCAGACATAAAATGTTATTGATAATATTTTATTCTTTTTTAAACTTTAGACTAAAAGTTATGATGAATAATAAAGAAAAATACATTAAAATGAGATATTATGTACAATATTATAATACTTAATATGTTCATCATAAAAGTTTAGAAAAATATTATATTTTATATAATTTAATATAAAACTCATAACTAAAAACTAAACAATGTGAAATCAAATGTAATAAATAATATTGTTATATTCTTCTGTAATCTTTAGACTAAAATTTAGGATGAATTATGAAAAAAATTAAAATAAAATGGAATATGCTATATAATGTTAAATACTTAGTATGTTCAGCATAAATGTTTAGGAATATATTATATTTCATATAATTTAATACAAAATTTCTAACTAAAAATTGAATAATGGGAAATCAGATTTAATAAATAATAATCTTATATTCTTCTTTAATCTTATGATGTGTTGGTATTTGTTTATTATTATAGATATTTGATGTCGTTACTATTAATATTTATGCATTTATTTTTTTACTAAATATTTTTTAGTATACCAATAATTTTGATATACTGTGACATGTCGGTATGGTACGGACCGAAATATGGGTACAATAAAGTATACCAAAATAAGATACGGTAAAAGTATGTTTTATGTGTCATACCGAACTTAAGGTATACCGAACTAAAATATACTAGAGGTAAAGATATGTCAACGGTGTAGTTTTTGTCATATCGTAAATTAAGATAAGATATAAGACTGACAAAAAATAAGATATACCATACCTCGACACCCCTAACCAGGGCCATGGGCATGGCCGAGGAAATTAAATTCAACTTGAAAAAAGGTTTAACCTAATCAAGGGACAAGATTACCAGTTTTAATTTGGGGGATTAACGAAGGCTATTGAACCCTAAAATATTCCATGACATTACATTTCATTCATTTCCATAATTATTATTATTTTTTATTTTAGAAGTTACCCTCTCTAGACTTATAAACTGTTCATTTCGGGGTAGGGGATAATTAAATCCTCTAGTCCTCGTTTCTATCCTACTATTAAATTTAATATTTTAAATTTTTTTATTATAAAATAAAATTTATTATAGTATCATTAATCATAATTAACATTTATTGCTAAAATTTATCATAGTATAACTAATCATAATTAACATTTATTGAAATTTTAAAAATCTATATACCCTAATTTTGAAATAATCAATCATATTAATCACCTATATTAACTAAAAAATAATTATTAAAAAAAATATAAACCCTAATTGGGTTGAATAAACTCTAAACAATAAATATAAAATTAAATTAAACCAAAATAAGCTAAATCTCCGACAATTAATTTTTTCCAAATGAAGACTTATTATTCAAAAATCTTGCCAAACATAGAGAGATTTGAGTTGTCAATACACACGCTCAAAAGTCAAAACGGTCATATATTGCCTGTGACAATATAAATGCATAATCCGAAGCAAGGAAACCAAATCCAAATCCAAATCCAAATCCCTCTCCCCATGTATGGTAAGAAGATTAATTAAGGGCCAATTGCACTAATCCATCCATATATATTATATTAATATATAATAATATAATAATATTAATTACTTGTTGATTAAATATGATATAATTTTACAGCAGAGAATCCAGACACGCACGCACACACACACAATTCAAATAAAATCCCTCTTTATAAATTGTGAACCCCTCGTGGAACAAATCATTAGAAATTAATCTCGAAATTAAATTAAAGAAATGGGGAGAAGTATTTTGTTGGCCTATATTTTGGTCGTAACCATATGCGCCACACCAGCACAGTCAAAGTACTACTCCGATAGCGAGCGGTACGAACCGGTTCAGCTTAAGAAAACACGTCTCAATTTCTTCATTCACGATATCCTAAGCGGAAAAAACCCTACAGCAGTTGAGATCGCCGGTCCGAAGACGATCAAGGATAAGAATGATCCGACGCCGTTTGGAACTGTCTTCGCCATTGATGATCCACTGACAGAAGGGCCGGAGATAACGTCGAAAGTGGTCGGAAATGCTCAAGGCATGTATCTGTCATCGATTCAGGGCAAGAATCTGACGTTGGTTATGTACGTTGATCTCGGTTTCACGACCGGCAAGTTCAATGGGAGTTCGTTGAGCATCTTTTCGAGGAATCCGGTGACGGAGAGCCACCGTGAGATGGCGGTGGTCGGCGGAAGAGGGCTTTTCAGGAGGGCGGAGGGGACGGTTTTTGTCAAGACTCATTTCTTGAACTCCACTAATGGTGATGCTGTTCTTGAGTATAATGTGGAGGTTGTGCATCCCTAAGAGATGATTAGGGTTTATATATGACAAGTATTGTTTTTGTTGAAGATTTATTGTTTTTTTTTTTTTTGGTGTTTTGATTTCCAGATTCTGTTTTCAAATTTGTTTGTTGAGAATGAAAGATCATGAGTGGATTGGAACAAGAGTCTCAATGTTAGTTGCTTGAAAATTTGAATAGTCTCGCATTGGATAACAAGATTGAGATACTTATACGTACACTCTGTCGTCATACAGTTTGTACCTCCAAATTTAATAATAGTTATTAAGAAAAATAATTATAAAATAATCAACCCTAATCAGCATTTAATATGATGAATTGAAACTAAAAAAAGTATAAATTACAATTACGAATTAATTAATCAATCCTAATAATTAATTAAATTAAAATTTTAAAAATTAAATAGTGAGGGTTTTTTTAGAATCTTTATTAAGCATGAGTTTTTTCCTTTATTTTTTTAGAATAATACATTGGGTATATTTACTTTTCTCTAAAAAAATGTTGGGAGAAAAATTAAAATAACCAAAAGTAAAAGTAAAAATTCTTTTCTAACCAAGAATCTAAAACGATTCTTTTCTAACCAAAGTAAGATGGAAATGTCTGGTTTACCCTTAATGAAAATTTGAAATTTCAAAGTCAATAGTGAGGGGGTGTATTGGATTGGGATTTCATCTGATTTTGATGGACTTTTAAAAGTCCTTTAAAATCCTAATGTATTCAATCCAGACTTTTAAAAGTCCTTTAAAATCCTGAGGTATTCAAAAATCCATGGACTTTAAAATGTCATTGACTTCGTTGGATTTCACCAGGAAGTGACGTGAAAATTACAAAGGATGAAATCCGACCTCTGGACACGAGATTTAGATGGATTTGGAAAATCCGGCAAGCACTGTGTCCCAGCGGCCGGTGTGAAGCTGAAATCGAACACCCCAGCCATCACCCGACCCCAGCGGCCGCTGTCTTTGCCAATGATGGCACTCCAGCGGTCGCTGGGTGCCAGCGGCCGCTGGGAGCAAGACCGCTTGATTCCCGCGGCCGCTGGGTGCCAGCGGTCGCTGGGAGCAAGGCCGCTTGATTCCAGCGGCCGTTGCGGCCCAACGGCCGCTGGGCTTGGCTTAATCGGCTATAAATATCCGCGGCACAACAAGGTTTTTTTCATCCACAAATTATTTTACAGCGGCGGCTCTGAGGTGCATAACTCCAGTGTATTTCTTTAGGTACTCTCTACACTACTATGATTATTATTTTTTATTCATGTATTCATTATTGATTAAATTTATCTTTGTTTTTTGAATTTATTGCACAGTTTTGTACGTTAATTTTGAATTACTGTTTAGTTTCTGTTTTGGTACACTTTTACTGATTATTGAAGCACCGAAAACAAGTATATATGGTTTTTTTTTATTATGATGATTAATGGTTTATACACCATAATATATTAGTATTATCATGGGGGACTCACAACAAGATTCGAAAAAGAGGACAACTTATGAACCATGGACTAAGGAACACACTGACCTTCTATTAGAACTTATGGTTGATGGTGCGCGTAGCGGATGGCGTGATAATAGTGGCATATTTAGCAAAACCACTGTGGAAGAAAGAATACTTCCACAACTTAATGAAAAAATCCGGTGTAATAAGACCTACAACAATTACCAAAGCCGGCTCAAATGGTTTAAGAATCATTGGATTTCTTATTCAAACCTTTTGAAGTCTAGCTCTGGTTTTGGATATGACGCAAATACGAAAAAGTTCACGGCTACAGATAAAGTATGGGATGCGTACTTAGCGGTAAGTAACATATTGCAATAATATTATCGAATATTTTTATTTAATTAATATAGTGAATTAATAAATTTGTTATTTATTTGATTCTAGGCTCACCCGAAAGACGCACACTTGCGCTATGGAGAATGTCCTGATTATGAGGACTTGGAAATTGCGGTGGGTAATGGTGTTGCCGTAGGAAAAAACTCAATTGAGTTGGGTAGTGCTACTGATGCAAACACATTAGGAGAAGATGAAGATAGAGATGTGCGCATAGAAGATTTGACATTTGATCCTGAGAATGAGGCGTTTGTCGCACTATCCCAAGATAAGCCACCATCATCTCTGGTTCCACACCACCTTCTGGGCTGCCTGAAGTGCCTGAGGGCTCCACTCAAAGAAGAAATCAACCCAAAAGAAGTAGAACTCAGTATGAAGCAACTTCTGGTTCTACTGAAAATATCATGGAACAGTTTAAGAAAATATCCAACACTATTGGGGAAGTTCATAATCTCCTGCTGAAAAGAGATACCATACTGGAGAAAAGAGAAAAAGAAAGATCCTACACGACATGGGATGCAATTAAAGAGATCCCAAATTTGGATGAAGACACTTGGCTCAAGGCATTTGACTTGCTTGACACTAAGTCCAAAAAAGATGAGTTTTTGAAGATGGCCATTGAGGAACGAGCTAATTGGATAGCTTACAAGATTAGGGAATAGAGATCATTTGCTTCATATATTATATACTTTGATGTTGGTTTATTATTATTTTGCTTGGTTGTCTTGTTAGGATTTCTAATTATGATTTATTCGAACTTATGAATTATATTTTTTTATTATTATTTTATTTATTTGTTGATCTCAGTTGTATGCATTTGAATATATTTCTTATTTAACATATTCGCTTTAGTGCCTTTAATCAAGACTCCTTTCATATTTTTTTAAATGCAGCATGAAAAATCATGAAATATTGGAAGAAGAAATAGAAGAAGAAGAAGAAGAAGAAATGGAAGAAGAAATTGATGAGGAAGAGGAGATAGAATTCTACGAAAATGTTAGGCTCTTGCTCTTGACAATTAAGGCAATGATAACACTATTAGGGAGAATTGCTATGATGTGTCGGCGTATTGAACGTTCTTTGCAGCGATGACCAATTAGTAGAACTGGATATCATTTTGTTAGTAATATGATTGAAGGAGATCCACAAACTTTTCGACAGCTGTATAGGATGTATCCTGATGCGTTTGTGAAATTATGCTCTATCATATGAGATAAAATGCCTCTAGAAGATACAAGACACATATGTGTTGAAGAAATGGTGGCAACATTCTTGATAATTGTCAGACACGACGACATATATTATAATGTTCGTCAAAGGTTCAATCGTTCTCATTTTTCTACTAGTCAAAATTTCAACAAAACGTTAAAGGCGTTCAACACCATAGCACCAGACATGATGGTTAAGCCGTCTACAGCCATCCCTGCTAAAATTCAGGAAATCACAAGATTTATGCCTTTTTTAAGGTATGGATCCTTTATTATGTAACGTATTTCAAATATTGTAATTTTATTATATCTTATCTTCACTTTATTTTAGGATTGCATCGGGGCTGTAGATGGAACTCATATCCCGGCAACGGTACCAGACCAAGAAGTAAGTAGCTTTCGTAACCGTCATGGTATGCAATCGCAGAATGTTTTGGCAGCTTGCAACTTTGATTTGCAGTTCATATATGTGCTAAGTGGGTGGGAAAGTTCAGTACATGACTCCAAACTTTTAAGTGATGCATTATCTAGGAGAAATAACCTTTATGTGCCTCAAGGTATGTACCATATTTCATAATTGTGTTTTTTTTAAATAGTAAAAAGGTCACTAGTCAACAAAAATATAATATAATTGTGTTGTTGTAGGTAAATATTTTTTGGTGGATTGTGAATTTGCTAATAGACGTCAGTTTTTAGCTCTATTACGTGGTGTTCGATATCATTTAAAAGATTTTGATGGTCAAGGTCATCACCCTAGAAATGTAAGTGAATTATTCAATCTCCGTCATGCATCCTTAAGAAATGTGATTGAGAGGATTTTTGGTGTCTTCAAATCCAGATTCACAATTTTCAAAATGGCACATCCCTTCACATTTCAAACACAAGCATAATTAGTTTTGGCTTGTGCTGGTTTACACAATTTTTTCCGGAAAGAGTGCCGCTCTGATGAATTTCCTGTGGAGAATGAAGGAGATCAAGACGTACTGCGGCCACCTCTCGAGACGGAAGAAGAAAATGTGGAATGGCTATCTCAAAGCCAACTACAACAAAGAACGGAAGCTAATGCATAGAGAAGGAGTATTGCTAATGCTATGTGGGAAGCGAGGCCCACGTATAACGGCGATGAAAGTGTAGATGATGAGACCGAAAATGGGAATGATGAGTAATCAAGTGTTGTTTTTATTGATTCTGGTTTATTGTTATTTTATCAACAATTTGTGCATATTGTGTCCGATTTTTATATACAATTTGGGTAACAATTTTTTTTTATTGTTGTTGTATTTTTCTTTAACATTTTATGCATCAATCAAGCCTCGTAACTAATAATTTTACATAAAACATATGTGAGAAAAATAAAATTACAAATAATAAAAATGTAGTATCTAACTAAATTCTCTATTTTATTTTATTTTTTCAATACTTATTAATATAATATAGTCTCCTATTTGTCTTTTTTTTTTATTCCCTTTCCTTTTCCATTAATTAGTTATAATTTATTATATTTTTTTATTTATTTTAGTTTGGATTAATTTATATTCACTCAGTTAATTAAACAAAAGGATATCAAAACAAAAGAAATATAAGTATAACAAAATAAACAAATTAATACTGATATATGTTTAGTTTCTTAAATCTCGATCACTATATTGTGTTTTACCCATTTAATTGCGTATTTAAAGGTTACAATCATGAATAAACACTTGCTAAATAAAATAGAAGTAAATAAAATAAAATATATTAAGGAATTATTTGCTAAATAGTATTGTATAATGTTGGATATGCTTGAATGTGATATCTTTTACTTATATAAGATATATATATATATATATATATATCCTTTTATTTTAGTATATTAAAATATATGTATTAATAATATATTATTGGTTTCAATTCCTAAAATATCCTTTAATAATTATTGTATATTGTGAAACTGTATATTTTTTTAATCATTGTTGTATTTTTCTTTAACATTTTATGCATCAATCAAGCCTCGTACTAAACAAGTAAAATGAAATGGGAAATAAACATAATCGAAATAAACATTGTTAACAAACAATTGTTCAAAAAAACATAAAACATTTGAGTTCAACGACAGAATTTAAAAAAAAAACAACACCCAAACAACAGCGACTGGGGGTCCTCCGCCTCCGGCGTTCGGCTTCCTCAAGCGAGCACACCTACACGATTCACAAACACCCAAAATCAACCAAAAACCAACATAATGCAAACAATTCAACATAACTCATAACTATAACAAACCAACATCATCAAGTAGGTAAACAAAATTCAACAACCAATCATTACACATACTTAACTCCAAAAATCCAACTCCAAAATCTAAAAATTCAAAAATTGTACAACATATTCAACACCAACTCCAAGCACTATAATTTCAACAAACATCATTAAAGGTATTCAACTCCAAAAATCCAACTCCAAAAATCCAAAAATCCAAATAACATTAAACATATTCAATACCAACTCCAAACACTAAAAATTCAATAAAAATCCAACCAATCCAAAATGCACAAACATCATCAAACATATCATTAAACATTAAACATAACATTAACATAAACCAAATAATGTAACAATTAAAATATAATCCATGAAATGCAAAAATCAAACCACTAATTTGGAGGTGGTGGATGTGATGGCGGATAGAAGGCAGTCTAAGCACCCATTGAGCCGTAAGGATGCAATTTGTGCATCCTGCACGTCAAATCGGGCGTTCATCTGCTGGGTATGCGCCTCATACCCATCGTGGATCTCCTGCCTCAGTGATCCAAAGGATGCGTCAATATGCTCCCGAAATGACATCAAATCATTCTGGAATCACGCATAGTAATCTCCGGACATTGTATGAGGAGGTTGTTCATGTTGCTCCTCCTCTTCCTCTTCCTCCATCTCCTCATCTTCGTTACCACCTTCATCACCACCAGTCGATGGATCGGCATCAGGATCACTTTGCCTCTTGACAATCTCGGCATTTGTGTGCTTGCTCATACATGGCCTCTTAGCAGGGGAGACTAACGTGTACCGGTCAGAAATAATCTGAGCTCCTTTCCGCTCACTGTAGTCGATCGTATACGCCATGATTTCATCATGCCCCTCCTGGTGTCCCGACATGGCACTGAGAATCCCGAGGTTATGTGCCAACCCAGTCACAATAGGAGTAAGTGACGGGTGCGTTCCTGTACGAGTCTGCATCTGCCTCAAAGCCGTCCATAAAGTTTGTAATGCAGACTTTTGTGCCATTCAACGCACAACACAACAAATGCACCTCATTTGCATTCACTTTGTTCGCCTGCTCCTTCCCCGACACATTATACGCAATGAATTTGTGCACAATTACCAGTGTCGGGTCTTGGATGTACCCATTCGGCCTACCCGAATTACTCCAATTGTCAAATCCAGTCAACTCACGCCATCACGCTTCCATACTAAATGAGTTGGGTCTCTCCCGTTCCCCGACAGTAGGAAACCCAAACACACTTTTCATTCTAGGCAAGCTAATTTGGAAGTCTCTCCCATTCATCCTAACCTCAATCTTCTTCTTATCCTCAATGACATACATAGTAGATAAAAACTCATAACAAAGCGACTCATAACCAGAATAATCAACATTTTTAGCATAATGTTCTAACCCCAACACCTTCAAATACTTTGTCACTTTTGATACAAACTTCAAATCTCCCAACAAATCCCAATCCAAATAACGAGGGTTGGTTATCTCGCATCTGTTAAATTTTGCATACAATTCAGCCTCATGCTCAGTTCTCAAATGAAATGGACACTTGTACCTCATCGTCAGGTCCTCCTCTAGGACTTCTTTGTGTGCCCTGACGTTGAGAATCTTCATTCGAGAAGGCATGATTAAGTGTGGCAGCGATCATGGGCTTCGAACGGTCGGTGGAGCGGTGGCTGGAGGTGAGCGACGGATGGATTTGAGAAAGAGTTTTTTTTTCACGTGTTCTGTTGAGAAATGAATTAGGGTCTGTTCTGCCCAATTTGGGGCCTTCTGCCCATTTAAACTTTTAATTCCCAGCGGCCGCTGGGTGCCAATGGTCATTGGGTTCTGATGGATCACCTTCCAGCGCCCTCTAGCTTCTAGCGGTCATTGGGTTCTCTCGGCTTGCCTTCCCAGCGGCCGCTGGATTCAAGCGATCGCTGGGTTCAAATTTTTTCCAGGTATACCGATCGTTGTTTTCCATCGAGCGCTGGCAAGAAGGATTTGAAATCCATTGAAATCTTTCAAAATCGTTCCAAAATCCATACACAAAATCTGCCAGACTCTGCGTGGAGTTAGGAGACTCCATGTGGAGTCTATGGATTTTATAAATTCATAGACATTTAAAAGTCCATCAAAATCCAATGAAATCCCAATCCATTACACCCCCCTTAATTGTTAAAGACGCACATACAACAGTGACTCTAATTACTATCCAGTCCATTTTATGTAATTAATATTGAAGATCATTTGACATATTTATTTTCAAATTTCAATTTACTTTGCCTTTTTAAACTTTTCCACTCTATTTTATCAATATATCCATTTCACGGTTCACCACCCACTTTAATTTCGCCCACGATTTTATTATTTTGAGATTGAATAATATAGAGTAGTAAAACATATTGGTGTATAAAAGATATAGAAATACTCAATCTCCACATTTTATAAATTTAAAATTTCCCAATATTTTATATGTTGAAAAATTGAATTTTTGCAAACCTTTCAAATAAGAATTTATAATTTCAACTCAAAATCTTAATTAGGTATCAAAATTATATTACGTATAAATCGGATCTTCATTTTGAAATTTATATAAAACACTATTAATCCAATACAATAAAATAGAAAGCATTACAATTGGAGCACGAATAACAATAATTTAGCATATTTTTACCACAAAAAACATATTTTGGCCAACAAAAAAGAGAGAGAGAGAAACATGATTTCCCCTAATTTCGAATCACAACCGTAATACATGAAAAATGATAATCCGTGCTCACAACTGTTTAATAAGTACTGCCAACAAGTGTTTTACGATATGTGTGGGACAGATGTAAGAACATAAAATAAAGATCAGTAAAATACGCACAAGATTGGTAGCCCAGTTCAGTTAAACAACCTACTCTGGGGGGATTGCTCCCAAACTTGAAGATTCGTTTGCTACTCCTTCATGAAGTATATTTGGGATCTTACACATACAGGACTCCCTCTTTATGTCGCACGTTCTTCTCCACAAACTCCTTCACTAAACGGAAGTTGTAAGATCCCCTTATAACCGTGACACTAGACTCCCTCTAGCTATCCACGACTTCAACTTACGATCTCTCCCGAGATTGCGTACAAAACGGATTAATAAACCCCTCATGTGTTTCACTCAAAAACACTTAAATGCTAGAACATACTGTGAAACAGTTACTAGCTAATACAAAGACCACAAACAAAATGACTCTCAAATAATCTTCTAAGAGAATCTAAACAAGTGTAAGTGGTATCGATTGCATAAATGAATCGACCTTCTTATATTCTTCACTTCACAATTATTGTCGATCTTCATCACCGTCAATATGGTAAGAAGATTATGGTTTGTGATCTTCCCAAACTTGTATAGATACATTCCTTGGTCAAGAGGATTATTTGCAGCTCGGTATCTACTCCACAAGGCAGTCAATCGAACATATCTTAACTTCTGAAAATGGATCTGCACAAGATCTTGTATTTATAGAAACTGCCATATAAATGTGTCCTTGGGTATGTCTGGGACATCAGAGGGAACAATTCGCCAACTGTTCTTCTTTTCTTGCACATCGGAATAAATTGCTTCCGGGACATACCCAAGTACACATTGTCGAATATATCTCACCAATAATACAACACGAACACTTAGTGCATAACGGTGGCACTAACAATCTCTCCCTTTGGCATTTATGATCGACAATTATCATCGCAATCTGCATAACACTTGAATAAACTTCACATATCAAAATATATCAAAACAAGTAATATATTTAAAAATTGTCCGGGACTATTCCAAGCACACTCTCCCTGAGTCTGATCTGGGAGTGCCTTCAAACATCACGATCATTATTTTCGCAGTCAAGACTGCATTGTCTGGTTGATCAAATATAAAGTACAGACCAACAAAAAATAAAAATGGGGTAAACAAACATCCCCAATAAAATTGTTCAACAACTTTTTGCACAAAAGAAGAAGAGCACACAAGCTCTTATCATCAGCAGTAGCAGCGGACATCAGACTTTCTCTCTCTCTTAATTGTTTCTAAAAATGGCAAGGGCTTTCAATACGGAGAGGCATCTCATCATCGGCAGGATCAACAGCGGTGGTGAATGGCAGATCAGCATTACGTCCAACAGCATCATCGAATGGTAAGGCAAGACCAAGAGCCCGAGCTTGAAGATCCATCAAGACAGACTCCAACTCCTGCTTTTAAGTCTTAGAAGTCCAGATGGACTTCCCCAGAAGTTGCACTTCGCGCTCCAACGATTTAATGTGCCAGTCAAAGAAACAGAAGTGACAAACAAAGAGGGAGCCGATCTGTTAGAGATAGAAGGCGGTACAGTTCTAGAGCTAGTAGCGTCATCTCTGGCAGGGATGTCTTGGGCATGCTGGGATGAAAATTACTTCTGGCTGATTATGAGCGGTAGCGCCTCTGGCTCATATACATCATCTGCAGTCACTACATTATGCTAAACCATTATAATGCTAAAAATCATGCCAGGAAACCCAATGGGCTGCTGACTCCATGAAGATTCGGCATGGGCCACAACGTGCTCGAAAATGAGCTGCCCTAGGTTGAACTCCACCCGAGTCCCAACCTTATACACCAACAGTCCCAGAGGCTTCTCTACAGTAGAGTTGTGAGTGCTGGAAATCCAATTGCGAACAACAATCTTGTGAAGTATGGAATACTTCACACTCAAATCTGACGCCAATAAAGAACGGCCTGACGGCCACACACATCTGCTTCCTCCATTTAACTCAGTAGCAACCTCATTAAGATCAAATACCGGAGCAGGAGCAACAACATGCTCAAGGCCCAAATAAGCATTGATCACAGTAGGAGAAAAAGGAATCCAAAAGCCCCGCACAAACACAGAAAATGCATGTTCAGACGATGCATCACGAATGGACTTAGACAAATTTGCATAGAATTCATGCACAATAGCAGCAATAAAAATAGGGACAGTATAAGCAGATTTCTCCAATCTCAAAATCATGCAAAACCTCAATAACCTCAGTACCTTAGACATCCGTCTTAACCAATCTACGGCCAGACACTAGGGAGCGACCAACAACCAGCTTAAATTAATTCTGGTGAAAAGCAGATAAGAACTTACCCGAGTTGAAGGCTTCAGACTCAAAAGTAGATCTGTCAGACACATCCTCTGACACATTTTCAGTTTCATCATCAGAGGTAGAAAGTGCTTTTGCTTTTTTCATCAGAGGCCGACGAGGACCAGAGGACAAACCTAACATCTGCTCGGACACACTCTGAGTAACACGATGATGAGCAGTAGCAGCAGGCTTCCTAGCAGGAGTCTTTTTAACAGATGCCTTCGTGGATTTGGGGGTTTTTGAAGATGACCCCTTCTTAGCGAATGCCTTTTTGGACTTGGAGGTTTTTGAAGATGGCCCTTTCTTCTCAGCAATCTTTGCCAGCACCCTTGACTTTATGTTGGCAACAGGAGTATCACCTTCATCATTAGACACCGGAGGAGTAACTGGCTCATCTCTCAACTCCAATTTGCGTTTGGTCCCGTGATATTTTGAGGAAAGAGCAAAGGGTTCCAAACTGCGTGGAACAGAATTAGAACCAGAAGATGTACCTTCATCATCTATCAACTCGATTTCAATAGAGTTTTTTCCTTTAGACTCTTCAGACTGGGCTAGGGTTTGAGCAGCAAGGGGTGAAGCCTCACCCAAGGGAACTTGAATTGTGACAATTGGGGAGTCACTGGACATCGGAGTGCCGGATAGAGTTGATGGCACTTGAACAACCTTCATAGCATCAATCGATGATGTAAAATCCTCAATTGAGGAAGAAATATCACCTACCACGGTGGCAATTGAAGCTTCTACCGCTTCAACATTCTCCAGAGGAGCCGAGGGAGGTTCAAAGGAAACCCTAAGAGAGGGAAGAGTCACGGGATCTATCTCAGACACAGATCGATCAACTACTTCAACAGATGGTGCCACAAAAAGTGGCATAGAAGTAGGGACACTAGAAATCACCTCAATCGGCTGCTTTGAAGCAGGGACAGAGGAGCCAAACGGAGCAGACACCAGCAGTTTTGAGAGTTCTCCCAATTTACGCCATAAATCTTGCGTGGAGATCTTCGGCTTCTTGAAAAGAGATGATTTGGAAGCCCCAGAATTGTTTGGCATTAATTTCTAAGGAGAAAGACTCTTGAGGGCAGAAGATTCGAGAGAGAGAAGCTCGAGATGAAAGAGAATTTTGAATAAAATTCATTTGCCTTGTAGAAATTTGAAAATTAGATTTTGCCCTTTGGTGCGTCGTTTTTCACCAAAAATAATCCAACACGCAGTCGGTATGCCCACACTACCCAGAATAATGGCAAGCAAGATCGTCTCCCAAAGGACCGGCGAGAATTATCCAACACTTTAGTCTGCAAGTAACCAAACCTTACGAACGAATTTCTTTGTTATAATGTGAAAAATGAAAATAAAAGCAATTAAACAGAGAGTAGATTTCTTCACAGATTAAAAAGGTATTCCGGCTTCCAATTAACTCCATCCTAGCTTAATTATTCCGATCCTCGATGCAAAGATACTTCCAATCAACGCATGTAAACCAGTTATAGCCACCGAAGACACTTACTGACACAACCTAATTTCTCCTTAGCTTCTCGATAATCAGGAAGACACTTCACCAATTATTTCCCTAATCGACTGCCAACCGTAAGAGACACTCTATAGGTTTAATGAGCCGACAACATTAGACACTAGAGAAACCCGATTCAAAACCAACAGACTCTGACACAGGACTGTCGAATTAAGACTCTTATTCCCTCGATTCTGAAGAATCGTTGTACCACTAATTAAACTTAAACCACAATTACGGATGGCCGGTTTAATTGGCTACTAATTAATTCCAATCTACTAAATATGTGCACCTACCTAGCAGAGTCGAAACAATTAACAACTTTAAACGCAGAGAATCACAGATGCATACAATTAATTAAAGCAAAAGGAACATTTAGATCTCACAGAATAATTATACCAGGGATTCGTTAATCTTCACCGGAATAGAACGCGTTTAGCTTGAATTCATAATTGGATTGGCACTTCAGAAATTAATTGATAGAGAAGAACGATGAAGAAAGGAATAAATAATGAAATCGAATTATAAAATCTGCAGAGAAAAATCCATTTCTCCTCAATGTTTCTAGCGTTGGAATTAATCTATACTGCAATGGATAGAGTCCTACTCTATCTAGAAGTCTTTTTATCCAAATCCTTAATTAATTAAAAAGCATCCTAATCCTAATCCAACTAGGAAAATAATTAAAATAAAGTCCAACAATAATAAAAATTGCCTAAATTTTCATCCAGGCCCAAAGTTGGTGCATATCCACTATCTCCAGCCCAAATACTCGCATAATCCATCAGTCAGTATGCCCATACCGACTGCTTTCTAGGCTCTTCAGCTTTTCTTCAATCCAATTGCGTCAAAACCCTTCAAAACAATGTCATTATCTCCACTTCCATGTCAAGCACCTGAAATTAACCACAAGACACAAATTCTCCCACAAAACTTGACCATGGGGTGAGTAACACTGCAGAAACATACCAAAAATGACCTAAAATATACATGAAATAACAACCTAATCAAACCCCCCACACTTAGACAATGCTCGTCCTCGAGCATATCTAAACAGAAAACAGACTCAAAATAAAACTCGGAAATAGATAAGTCAAGCATTGGCCGCCTTAACCGGAAAACACTCAAAGTCAGGACTACAACACAATCATCCACAATTCACTAATCTTTCTCTTGTTTCATGAAATGTCTCATGCCCTTCATTCAAGTAAAAAACATGCAAACTCAATCGTGCCTCACCAAGATTCACTCAATTTCTCTCAAAAGAAGGTAAGGACATATTATAATTCACACAGGTCGTGACTTGATGCTTTCAAACGTAGATTTGCCCATATGTCAAAACCATTACCAAGCAAGTAAGAACAATGCATAAATCAAAAGGTTTTTGAAACAGGTTGTAATGAGGCTATGGTGCACAGGTAGGATAAAAAAGGATGAAATGGCTCAAATAAGTGAAAACATGTAAGCATATCAGAACACATTTATCAAGTTCGACTGCAACTTCTCAAATAGCTCAATGAATTCCAAGTTGAATGCTGGTCTTCAAAAACAATACAGGGCAACAAAAAATAACATCAATCAGGTACATGCCCTCTTTCCTCCACGTCCTTCCTGTTCCAGTATGGGCATACAGACCATTTTTTTCCTTTTCTTTTATTTTGTTTTTTTTTCTTTCTTTCTCATTGAGTACTCTTTTTTTTTTATGGAATAGGACAGAAGCATATATATCTTTTTCTTTAGTCTTCCAACACCAACTACCTTTAAGTAGAGTCCGAACTTAGCTCAACAAAAATACTATATCACTTAAATGTTTTCATGGGAAAAGAGCAGGCCAAAAAGGGCGAAGACTGAATTATTTAGTAGCTGTTAACAATGAAAATAGGCATTAGGCACAAATTGGCTCACTAGAGGCAATGTTTGGGAGTGGGAAATTTCTTCAGGCCAAAGCAAAGGTTAATCCTACATGCCTTAATCATCTTCATGCAAAAGAAAACTCACAAGCAGTATGATCATGGCAACAAGGCAAATCAGAAATTCAGCATTCAAGTCTGACACACTCAACAAAATGAATTGAGCTTTCTATATGTAAATGACATGCTCAACAGGCTCAATTCTCACATTTAGGGGCTCATCAAGTTTTTTTTTGATCAAGTTGCACATTTCTTCATCCAAAAATACATACGAGCAATAGCATAATTCAATCACAAGAGAATCAATCAAGCAAACCAAGTCAATCCATGTTATAACCCCCTCCTTCTCATGTAATCCAGTCTCAAGTAGCCAATGACTTGACAAAAACCAACAAACACACGAACATAATAAATTTTTTTTTTACTTGCAAAAACCAGTAAAACAATAACTCTCCCCCCCAAACTTAGACAACACAGTGTCCTCACTGTGCAGAAAAGAGGAGTGACACAAATCAAAACAGAAAAGCATAAAGGAAAACAAACTAAGTAGAGAGGGTAGAACGAGCAAACTGTGACAATTATGGAGAGCGGGAGACGTGGATGAAAGCCTGCTCAATTCGGCTCGCCTAGCTCAGCGTATGTTGATAAAAAAAACTTTGTAAGCTCGGTAAGGGTAAGAGCAGCGTTGGAAAAAAAAACCTGCACTAGAAGGCTGCACTAGAACTTCTTTTTTTGAACAATAATAATAAAGAAACAGAAAGCAAATAAATGCTCGGGTTGCCTCCCGAGAAGCGTCCTTATTTAATGTCCGAGGCTCGACATATGAAAGGCACGATCAAGAGACAATTTCAGGGGTAACAGATCTACCCCTATCAAAAGGAATCGTTTCCATCCCCGCACCTTTATGCTTCTTCAAAAGCTCGACCAACCTTGCTTCTTGCCTTTTGCAAAGATCATTATTGATGATTAAGGGCAACGTGCCTTGCTCTCCAAGAAAAGCATATTTTAGATGCTCCAGAAGTACTTTCAACTTCAGCACGGGAGCCTTCACATGAGATGGTAAAATCGGTTCTGAGTTGGTCGGTAAGGGCATACGGCCCGTCAGATTCCGAATTGGAAATTGACTGGTGGTATACAGCTGCATTATGATATCTTGAATCTCCTCATCTTCTTCTGTTATTGCAGCAGTTTCAGTCAACCCACCAAAAGGTACCTTCTTGAACAGCTCGAGGATCTTCTTTTCATCATCTTCTTTCTTATTTCGAGCCAACCTAGAAGAAAAAAGTGTTGAAATAAGAGGTTGAGAATTAAAAACTTTGGGTTCCATACATACCTTAGGTAGAAGAGATTTGTCATGTTGTTTTTCCTCTGCAATGGATTCATTGTTTTGCACTTCAACATGCTCTTTCGTCTTTGTTTCTTTCTTCTTAGTCTCAAATTCGACTAACTTATTCTCACTTCTTAAAGTTACAGCGCAAACATGCGTTCTTGGATTCATTTTAGTTTGAGATGAGAGTTTTCCCTGATTCACTTGCGTCTGGTAGATTTGAGTGGCAAGTTGGGTGATCTGTGTGCCCATACTCTCCAGACCAGCTTGCGTCTCTTGCTGGAAGACTATCTGGCTCTGTGCCAAACTGTTCATGAGTGCACTGCTCTGCTCTAGACATTTCATAATTTCACTTATGCTCGGTGCAGAACGATTGGTATGGGAATACTGCCCACCCTGTGGCTGTCTCGGAGGCAAAACTCCCGATATCTTCTGATCTGGCTGCCTCCAGCTAAAATTAGAATGATCCCTCCAACCTGGGTTATATGTGTTCGGGTATGGATCATAATTCTCCCATCTCAGAGCATCTTGTTGCGCATCACCGGACTCACAGCATGCTTGCTCGTTTGGAGAAACTTGCAAAATAGGGCAAGCATCAGTAAAGTGGCCATTTTCTGAGCACACTCCACAATGGATGTTCTGCGTCTGCGCTAAAGCTAGACCTTGAACCAGAGAAGTCAAAGCATCGATCTTCTCATTGACACCGGAGCTGTCTGCTCGCTCAACTCCTTTTACAGGCCAGTATCTGTCATCATCCTCATCTTCATACTGCTGACCTCAAGAAACCATGTCGATAATGAGCTGCTTCGCCTCTTCTAGAGTCTTGTTGGTCAGAGATCCTCCGCTAGTAGCATCAACAATCTTTCTATCAAAGGTTGACATACCACGGTAAAAGTAGTTAGTGAGCAATTGATATTCAGAAAAACCGTGGTCTGGACATTTGCGGAACAACTGTTGGAATCTCTTCCAGTAATCGGCCAAGCTCTCATTCTACTTCTGCTTAATGCTGCTGATTGCCATCCTTAAGTTTGCAGCTCTTGATTCAGGAAAGAACTTGCATAAGAATTGTTCCTCCAACTCATTCCAAGTGGAAATAGAGCTTGATGGGAGATCAAACAACCAATCTCTAGCATTGCCCTGCAAAGTATGAGAAAAAGTCAGTAATCTCAAATTATCAGTAGAGAAGCCTTGAGGGCGTAGAGTAGAGCAAACTAAATCAAATTCGGCAAGGTGCTTGTGTGCACTCTCTCCAGGTAGATCGCCAAACTTGGGTAAAAATTGAATAAAGCCAGGCCTTATTTCAGAATTATTTGCAATCGGAGGTAGCACGATGCAAATGGGTCGATTATTTCTGTGGCGACCCAACTCTCTGATTGGCGGGTCAGGTCCAGCAACATTTGCGAGAGCTTGATTTCCATTGTTGGCCATGTTTTCCTCGAACAATTGATCAAGATCAAATGTTCCCGAATCAAATGTGGAAGCCTCCTTAGACTCTCGGGCAGCTTTCCTCAACTTATGGTAAGTTCTCTTCGGTTCTGGATTGAATTCTAGACTTCCTTTCTTTGTTAGAATGTAAAAAATAAAAATAAAAGCAATTAAACAGAGAGTAGATTTCTTCACAGATTGAAAAGGTATTCCGGCTTCCAATTAACTCCACCCTAGCTTAATTATTCCGATCCTCGATGCAAAGATACTTCCAATCAACGCATGTAAACCAGTTATAGCCACCGAAGACACTTACTGACTCAGCCTAATTACTCATTAGATTCTCGATAATCAGGAAGACACTTCACCAATTATTTCCCTAATTGACTGACAACCGTAAGAGACACTCTATATGTTTAATGAGCCGACAACATTACACACTAGAGAAACCTGACTCAAAACTAACAGACTCTGACACAGGACTGTCGAATTAAGACTGTTATTCCCTCGATTCTGAAGAATCGTTGTACCACTAATTAAACTTAAACCACAATTACGGATGGCCGGTTTAATTGGCTACTAATTAATTCCAATCTACTAAATATGTGCACCTACCTAGCAGAGTCGAAACAATTAACAACTTTAAACGCAGAGAATCACAGATGCATACAATTAATTAAAGCAAAATGAACATTTAGATCTCACAGAATAATTATACCAGGGATTCGTTAATCTTCACCGGAATAGAACGCGTTTAGCTTGAATTCATAATTGGATTGGCACTTCAGAAATTAATTGATAGAGAAGAACGATGAAGAAAGGAATAAAGAATGAAATCGAATTATAAAATCTGCAGAGAAAAATCCATTTCTCCTCAATGTTTCTAGCGTTGGAATTAATCTATACTGCAATGGATAGAGTCCTACTCTATCTAGAAGTCTTTTTATCCAAATCCTTAATTAATTAAAAAGCATCCTAATCATAATCCAACTAGGAAAATAATTAAAATAAAGTCCAACAATAATAAAAATTGCCTAAATTTTCGTCCAGGCCCAAACCTGGTGCATATCCACTATCTCTAGCCCAAATACTCGCATAATCCATCAGTCAGTATGCCCATACCGACTGCTTTCCAGGCTCTTCAGCTTTTCTTCAATCCAATTACATCAAAACCCTTCAAAACAATGCCATTATCTCCACTTCCATGCCAACCACCTGAAATTAACCACAAGACACAAATTCTCCCGCAAAACTTAACCATAGGGTGAGTAACACTACAGAAACATACCAAAAACGACCTAAAATATACACGAAATAACAACCTAATCACCCTTAATTGGAGAATTTAAGAAGAAAATTCCCATAACTGTCATATCCCATAAACAACACCCATCTGCTCGTTCTTGGGAAGTGGAATCGAACTTGGCACGGAAAACAATGATCCACTAGCCGTTAAGAAATAACCGCTCGAACTAACCCAGCATCTGTCTGAGACATCAATGCATCGACCACACCAACTTGGTCAATTTACAGTCTCTGTACACACATTACTGACCAAGACCATACAGAGAGGCTTCTCTCAGAGGAGAAGTTCAAAGAACACAAAGACCCAGAGAGAATCTAAGTGTTTCAAACCTTGCACTATCAAGTGTCTTCATAAAGATATCCGCAAGTTGGGCATCAGTTCCAACATATTCAATCACAAGTGATCAATCTTCAACAAGTTCACCAATATCTATGTGTTTTGTTCGTGAGTGCTGGACAGAATTTTTTAAAATATTTATTGCACTCATATTGCCACAGAAGATGATAAGGACAGACTGTAGCACACCATAGTCAAGTAACATTTGCTTCATCCAAAGAAGTTGAGTATAACAACTTCCAGTCACAATATATTCCACTTCTGCAATAGACAGAGAGATCGAACTCTGTTTCTTAATAAACTATGAAACCATGTTGTTTCCAAGAAAGAAACATCATCCTGAAGTACTCCTCTGATCTTCAGTACAACTAGCCCAATCTGCATCATAAAACCCTACCAAACTAAGGTTTGTATCATAGGAAAACCAAAGTCCTAACTAGGCAGTACCTTTTATGTACTTAATTATGTTCTTGACAGACTTCAGATGATTTTCTTTGGGATCAGATTGGTACCGAGCACAAACTCCCACACTGTAGCAAATGTCTGGCCTACTTGCAGTAAGATCGAGCAGACTGCCAATCATACTCCGGTACAAGGTTTGCTCAATAGACACACCAGCTTCATCTTTTGACATCTTTAAGGATGTTCCCATCGGTGTTCTTTTCGGGCTACAACTATCCAGACCAAACTTGCTTATCAAGTTCCTTGCATACTTTGTTTGAGAAACAAAGATCCCTTCATCGTTTTGTTTCACTTGAAGACCTAGAAAGTAGGTTAGTTCACCTACAAGACTCATTTCAAATTCAGATGTCATGTCCTTAACAAACTCGTCCACCATTCTGTCTGAGACAGATCCAAAGACAATATCATCGACATAGATCTGAACGATGATCACATCAGATTTATTTCTCTTGATGAAGAGAGTTCTATTAGCTCCAGCACAACCATATCCTTTCTCCAGAAACAACTTGGTTAGCCGTTCATACCAAGCTCGTGGAGCTTGTTTGAGACCGTGAAGAGCCTTTTTCAGTTTGTACACAAACTCAGGATGGTGGGGGTCTTCAAAACCTTTAGGTTGGCTAACAAACATGTCTCCAGATAAGTACCTATTCAAGAAGACACTCTGCACATCCATTTGGTATAATTTGAACTTCATCCAAGCAGCCATGGCGAGAAGCAACCGTACCGATTCAAGATGAGTAACTGGAGCAAAAGTCTCGTCGAAATCCACTCCTTCAACTTGGGAATAACCTTGGGCAACAAATCTTGTCTTATTTCTGGTTATGTTCTCTTCCTCAACAGTTTTATTCTTGAAGATCCACTTTATGCCGATAACATTAACATCTTTAGGTCGTGGAACAAGATCCCACACTTCATTTCTTTCAAATTACAAGAGCTCTTGCATGGCTTGAATCCATCAGTCATCTTGCAATGCCTCCTTAACACTCTTGGGATCCACAGTTGAGGTGTAACAAACATTGGCTATCAATTCACGATAGTTCTTTCGAACTCCTCTGGTTCGAACTCCTTCACTCATATCGCCAATGATGTCTGATGCCGAATGATTCTTCTGAACACCTTTTGAAGGTTTGCAAACATTTAGTTTCTCATGTCTTGCTTCTGTCAGGTCACTGTGTTCCAAACTGTCTGGCACAGATGCTGGAACATGGATAGTAGCATCAATGCTTTCATCATCAATCTAGGCAGCAGATTATTTCAGATCATCAACAATAATATTAATGGACTTCATCACAGTCTTGGTTCTTTTGTTGAATACACGGTAGGCTTGACTATTCCTCGAATACCCAAGAAAAATACATTCATCTCCTTTGGCATCAAACTTGCCAAGATGCTCTCGGTCTCTCAACATGTAACAAGTACTTCCGAAGATATGAAAGTACCTTAAGTTTGGATTTTTCCCAATTCACAACTCGTAGGGAGTAAATCTTATCTTGGGTCTGAAGTACACTCGATTAATGACATGGCATGATGTGTTCACCGCTTCAGCCCAGAGGTTGTCAGGGATAGATTTGGTCTTCATCATGACTTGGCTCATCTCTTGAAGTGTTCGATTTTTCCTCTCAACAACACCATTTTGTTGAGGCGTTTTTGGTGCTGAGAACTCTTGATCGATCCCTTTTTCTTCACAGAAATATTTGAAGAAAGCATTTTCAAACTCACGACCATGATCACTTCTTATTCTTACAACATTAGTTCATTTCTCCACTTCAAGTTTGAGACATAACTTCTTGAATGTCTCGAAGGTCTCTCTCTTATCTCTTAGAAACTCCACCCATGTAAATCTAGTGTAGTCATCCACACAAACAAATATGAAATTCTTTCGTCCAATACTTTCAGTTTGGACAGGCCCCATCAAGTCCATATGCAACAACTCCAGGGTGTTTGAAGTGGTAATCTTTTTAACAGATTTATGAGATGTGTGAATCTATTTTCCAACTTGACATGGTCCGCAAATTTTCTCCCGATCGATACTCAATCTTGGAACACCAATCACAACTTCAGTCTTCATGAGTCTCTGAAGGTTTCGAAAAATGATATGGCCGAGCTTTTCATGCCATAAATTTACTTCACAAAGCTGAGATCTGAAGCAAGTTCCCTTCATGTTAAGGAGATAACAGTTGTCCCTCGATCTGTCCCCGTCCATCAGAAGAACACTTTCTTTGTTCTTGACAAGAAATTTATCTCTAGTGAAATGCACCAAGAGACCTTGGTCACACAACTGACTAATGCTAATTAGATTAGCTTTTAGTCCTTCTACAAGCAGCACATCCTCCTGGTTGGGCATTTCATGCATATTTAGACATCCACGGCCAAGCACTCTACCTTTAACACCATCTCCAAAGGTAACTGATTGATATGAGCAATCGTTTTGAATGTTGCTCAGCATGCTAGCATCTCCGGTCATATGCCGAGAGCATCCACTGTCAACCAACTACTTTTCACATGTATGTTGAGGGCAGTATGAACCACATAATTTCTGTGGATGTTACTGGATCTGTTCCTGTCATTTCTCCTGGAAAATTGATTAGATTGTGAAAACCCCCTTTTTTTCATCCTCCTGTGGTCATTAATATAGTTTCTACAATGTGGTCGAATGTGATAAGGTTTCTCACAGTAATGACACACAACACGTGTCTTTTGAGAAGAGTTCCATTGCTGCTACTTGTTCTTTGGCTCAGCTCTTGATTCTGGAACTGTTGAATCTTTTGTTCCAGATGGATGTCCTTGACAGAATCTGTCATAAGTATGACCACCATTGTATCCGAGCCCAGAATGATTCTGAGGACTCTTTCCCTTGGAAAGAATTTCATCAAGCTGAGATGATCTAGAGCTCATCATCTTCACAAGCTTCTTCAGATGTTGAAGTTCACTGGTCTGAGAATGAGTGTTGTTTCTGGACTGCAGCAGGTCATTTTGTAATTCCTTGAGACAAGTGGAAAGATCACCTCTTTCTTTCAAGAGATCGACATTCTCTTTCATCAGCCCTTCATTGACTTAAACCACCATGATCCAACTCGTGTGAATATTTTATATGCTTCCATGGAAGATTCTTCAGTGACTTCTTCATCATCACTGCATTCAGACTCCTTGTCATCCTGACTATCAGGAACAAACTCAGACACAGTTTCTTTGACAGACTGTGTCATGAAAGCAATATGATTGCTCACACATTCCTCATCACTTCCACTATCATCCGGATCATCACTCTTACTAAGAGTAGAACAGTATGATTTATTCTTCTTTTTGATAGTGTTGGCACACTCGGCTTGGTAGTGACCAAAACTACCGCACTTTCTACACTTCACTTCCTTATGTTTGTCTTCATTTGAATCTTCATCTTTTGATCTCCGAGGTTTAAAAAACCTATTCTTGCTAGGATTGTTTTGTGTAGACTTCTCATATTGTTTAGCAAATTTTGAGAAATATGTAGACAGCATAGCGATTGATTTGGCAAGATCATGTTTGTCAGGGACATTGTTTGGCACATCAGTACTGGAACCTGCCTGAAAAGCTATGCTTTTCTTCTGTACTGTCTCTTCATCTGTCAACCTCATTTCAAATGTTCACTAGGACCCCATCAGCTCCTGTAACTTCATCTTGCTCACGTCTTTAGCCTTTTCAATGGCCGTGACTTTGTACGCGAATCTTCTGGGCAGAGATCGCAGAACTTTTCGCACAAGTTTCTCTTCGGAGATCACATCTCCAAAACCAAAGCTTTCTTTAGCAATGTCGCAAATCTTGGCATTGAAATCAGCAAGTTTTTCACCCTCATCCATCCGAAGGTTCTCAAATCTGGTGGTAAGCAGTTGCATTCGAGAGGCACGGACACTGCTTGTTCCTTCAAACGTGGTCTGCAGAATATCAGACGCATCCTTAACTTTGTCACAAGTGGAGATGATAGCGTTCATGGCTTTAGCATTCAGCCCCATGACCTGGTAATCAGCATCCTCCCATTCTTCTTCCGGCTTCAACACAACTTTTCCTTTTTCATCCTTCTTTATGGGAGACTTCCAACCTTTAGTCACAATTTTCCAGGCCCGTTCATTAATCGAACGTATAAAAGCTGTTATTCTAGCTTTCTAGTAGGCATAATTATTGCCATCAAGGAGCAGGGGTCGCACCATCGTAGCTCTTTCTTTCATTGTGTCCATCTTGTCAAAACTACATAAAATACATGGATTAAAAACCCAAGATCACACCTGAAAATAGGTGACCTGCTCTGGTGCCAATTGAAAAACAATAATCCGTGCTCACACGTGTTTAATAAGTACTGCCAACAAGTGTTCTACGATATATGTGGGACAGATGTAAGAACATAAAATAAAGAGCAGTGAAATACGCATGAGATTGGTAACCCAGTTGGTCAAACAACCTACTCTGGAGGGATTGTTCCCAAACTTGAAGATTCATTTGTTACTCCTTCATGAAGTGTATTTGTGATCTTACACACACAAGACTCTCTCCTTATGTCGCATGTTCTTCTCCATGAATTCTTTCACTAAATGAAAGCTATAAGATCCCCTTACAAACATGACACTAGACTCTCTCTAACTATCCACGACTTCAACTTACAATCTCTCCTGAGATAGCGTACAAAAAGGATTAATAAACCACTCACGTGTTTCACTCAAAAACACTCAAATGCTAGATCATACTATGGAACACTTACTAGCTAATACAAAGACCACAAATGAAATGACTCTCAAATAAGAGATTCTAAACAAGTGTAAGTGGTACCGATTGCATAAATGAATCGACCTTCTTATATTCTTCACTTCACAATTGTGGGTTTGTGATCTTCATCGCCGTCAATATGGTAAGAAGATTATGGTTTGTGATCTTGCCAAACGTGTGTAGATACATTTCTTGGACAAGAGGGTTATTTGTAGCTCGGTATCTACTCCACAAGGCAGTCAATCAAACATATCTTGTCTTCTAAAAATGAATCTGCACAAGATCTTGTATTTATAGAAACTGCCATATAAATGTGTCCCTGGGTATGTCTGGGACATCAGAGGGAACAATTCGCTAATTGTTCTTCTTTTCTTGCACATCGGAATAAATGTCTTCGGGGATATATCCAAGCACACATTGTCGAACATATCTCGCCAACAACACAACACGAACACTTAGTGCATAACGGTGGCACTAACAATACATCACTAATCTAATTTTTCCAATTTCATTCTATCTAAATCAATCAATAAATAAATTGAATAACGGGGAAGGATTTTAATTCAAACTCATTGAATCTCCTCCATTCTTGTGAGGCGGCAACCATGGCGAGGGGACAACCTGCGGCTGCGTGTCTAGCTACGGCGTATGGGTGTGTTATGTTTCTGCATATGCATGTGATGTGTCTGTATACGCATGTGCATGTGCATGTGCATGTGCATGTGCATGTGCTTGTACTGGAGGGAGAGTGAGGGAGAAGAGGGAAGAGACGTAGCATGTGCTTGTGCTAGAGGGTGAGAGTAGGGCGTGTAAGTGAGTTGAGCTAGTTCGTGAGCTACTCGGCATTGACTCGTAAAATACTTAAACTTGACTCGTACTTGATCGAGTCGAGCTTAAGCTCAAACTACTCGAGTAGCTTTTGAGCTCGAGCTCGAGCTCATTTATACTCTGCTCGATAAGCTCGTGAGCTTAATCGAGTTTATATTCAATTTACAATTCTAACCCTACATTTTCAATTATCTACATACATAACCTACATATAAATCAACACAACCACCCCCTTCTCCTCATTTTTCATTTCAAATCTAGGGCAACAGTATGCGCCGCTCTTCACTCATCTCTCTCTCTTCATCCATTTCTTCCTCTCAACAATCCAAAAAATTCGTATATGTCCTGCATTTCCCCGTCAACGTATATCTTGCCAAAAATCAAGAACTTTGGGCCTCTTTATTATCTGCTCAATTGATTTAATGCTCTTTTAATTTTTATTCTTTGTATTATGTTTCTCTAATTTTTTTTAGTTTATCCTCTTATAATTTTTCTCTACTCATCGAATTTCATGTTTTCCAACAATCAGTAATTTCTTATTTTATGTTTTTCTTCTGCTCTAATTTGTTACTGTTGGGATGTTGGGACTCGGGAGATTGTGAGAAGATTGCAGAGTATGACTTGTGAGACACAAATTATTTCCAAAGAGAATCAATGGATGATGTGGATCACTGCTAGCAAAATCGTCAACATTCAACAAACCACTAGATCTGGATATATTATGTTTCTTTATTTTTATTATTGTATTTTTTGCGAATTATTGCTCGATGTAGTCAAAAAGTGTAAATTGGAAGTTAAGGAAAAGTTTTAAGAATTAAATATTGTTATTCTTAGATGTCTAATTTTAGATTTTGTATTGATTAATTTTGCAATTTAATTAAATTTAAATAATATAATCGAGCTCGAGTCGAGCTCGAGCTTTAAGATTGTTAAGTCGAGCTCGAGTATGAACAGACCACTACTCGGCTCGATTACACCCCTAGGTGAGAGGGAAAGAGATATCAGTCGTATGTGAGTGTGTGGGACTAAAGTTCTAATTAAATTTTGACTGTAGTGTGAAAATTTTGACTGGTCCAACATCTAATTACACTACAAGAAAATCATGGAATAGTGACGGAATTTTCCGTAGCCCCATACCCAATTTTCATCGCTAATTTAACGGGCGACGGAATAGCAATGGAAAATATCCTTCTCTTAAATTTAGTCGCTAAAAAAAGAAGGCGACGGAATATTTCGTCGCCTTAAAGTGTCGTCGTAAATTATCACAAAATTGGGGTGACCAATAAGGCGACGGACGTGTTCCGTCACCTTTATTGGCGACGATATTCCATCGCCAAATTAAAAAATAAATTAATTTATAAAATAAAAAATCGGTATTATTTTATTTTTTTCATTAATTCAGTTTTTTTAATTCCTTTTTCTTTTTAAATATTTAATTATATCCAAATATAATAAAAGATCATAAAACTAATATATATATATATATGTACGTATATATATAATTATACATAATTTAATACAAATGTATAATACATAATTTAATACAAATGTATAATACACATAGATAATACATAAGGGACTCCATCCTGGCCTGCTTCTCCAGCACCTGCTGCACAGTCGCCTTCTCCAACACCTCTAGTCATCTGACAAAAACAACTCATAAAGACAAAGTCATGAAGACAAAGGCAAAATACTAAAAATAAAAAACAAAACATTATATAATTAACCAAACTAATAATCAAATTCATCAAATTAGTATCAAACAATATACAATTAATCAAATTAATAGAAAAACATTATAGAATTAACCAAACTAATAACAAATTAAAAAAAAGGAAAATGTGGCACTTACCGACGGCGGCAGGTGGCGGCGACGGGCGAACGGAGGTGAGCAGCAACTGGCGTTCGTCGGCAGCGGCGGGCACGGCGACAGGTGAGCGAGCACGGGCAGACGGCTTCTTCACAAACACAATGACAGAGAGAGAGGGCGGGGAAGGGGCGACATCGCGGCGGTCGGCATCTCTGGGGGCATGGGGGCCGGCAGTCGGCGTCTCGGGCGGGAGGGGGGGCGTCCCGACGGTTAGGATTTTAATTTAGGGATTTGGGGAAAAATGGGGGGAAGAAGATGAATCCTGATTATTAACAGACTGGGCGACGAAAATGGTGATGGACCATTCTGTCGCCCGATATTAAAATTATTTTAAAAAATAAAAAAAAGGCGACAGAATATGTCTGCTGCCTTATAAAAATTAATTTAAAAAAAAAAAAATAAGGCGACGGAATAATTATTTCAGAATTAAAAATAATAATAATATAAATTAAAAAATATAAGGCGACGAAATTAGTCTGTCACCCCACCTGTCACCCAATGTGGCGACGACCACGTCCGTCGCTGTTCCGTCGTCCGTGTTGATAGAATTTGTTCCGTAGCCATTTCATGATATTCTTGTAGTGTTAGGGGTATTTTGGACAAGTAAAAATAGTTTGGTTAAAAAAGAATGTTCTACCTCTTTTGGTTAGAAAAGAATTATGTAAGTTGATGTTGGTTATAAAGTCATATTGTCACAAAAATGTTTGCACTAAATTTAAATTTTTTATTCATCCTACAGGTTAATATTTAACGTTTGTGCAATTAAAATATCTGCACTGCTAACTAATTAAAATGTAAAAGTTTTTCTCTATGTATTCAATTCGCCAATTGACAAATTTAGCCATAAAAATTTCAACTCCAGGTGTAGTTCTTTTAAGTTTAACCTTCTTTTATAGTATCTACTCCAAGCTATTACATAGGAGCGGAGTTTACTCAATGCACACCTCGATAGTGGCTGCGGGTTACCCTTGACAAAAAAAAAACAAAAAAACGAGGAGATACAATCACCTCGAGAGATGGCTGTTAGTTGGCGGATTAAATCGTCTATTATATTTCCCTATTGAATTCTCAATTGCATAATTTATTTTATTTTTATTTTTTTATTTCAATTTCTTATATTTTAGTTTAATTTTACATTTATTATTTAGGATTCATCCTCTACCCAATTAAGATTTATTATAAAATGTTAGTATTTAATTTTTTAAATAATCAATTAATAACTAAAAGTTGAAAATTAAATACTAAAAAATTATAATAAACCATAATTTAATAGGTTGAACTCTAAATAATAAGTGTAAAATTAAACTAAAACATAAAAAATTGAAATCCGAGAAAAAATTGAGAAAAAAGCTAAAAAATAATAAATGTACTAAAAAAAAATGCAACACAGAGATACAATACACGAGTTCATCTGGTTAATTAGTTGGTGAGGAACGGGTATTTTCTGGCGGCCCCGTGGCTATGCGATTAATTGTAAGAACCTACTCGACCAATGCTAGCGGCTGGGGTGCTATATTGTTGATTTGTTGGCTACAATGATGTTACTATTCTCACACGTAAAGTATATGATATAATTGAAAATTCCAATGGATGATATGCATGTATTCACATATTTTCAGGCTGAACACATTTTTAAGTCTTTATATTTTTATCTTTTATTTTATGAGGAGTTCTTCTATTTACTTGGTATATGGGTTTGGACCCATCATACTGTTCCAGTCCTATTAAAGAGCAAACGGTCCAAAAATTGCTCACTGTCGGGCGCGTGTACCTTGGTATATGAGCCATCATTATTTTAAAAAAAAAATTCATGATTTTCTTTTTTTTTTTTAGTTTTCCCCAAAAATTATATAACTTAAAATAAAATTAGTGACCTTGAATTTAAAGTGAATTGATTGAATTTGTTTGAAATAAATATAAATATAACCCTAAAATAAAATTAGTGAACCCTAAAATTAAAGTTGTTAAACCAAAGTTCTTCAAAATTAAAAGCATTTTGATCTGGGCTCCGGTGATCTACAAAACAGAGACAAAACGTGAAATCGAAGGACCATCAAAGAGATTGATGATCGAATAGGCTCCGACGCTCAAGTCAGAATCAATTGAGAATTAATTTAATTAATAACGAAAGTATATAAAAGAACAGAATTAAGGAATTAAGAGGTTATGGTGTAGTATTTGGGCAATGGTGGTATACTGCTCGAGTGATTTTTTATTCGCCTCTTGTAAATAGGAACTCTCGTCTTTGACTCATTGTACATGTTATTTATTCGGAATCTTATAACCCCTCCAGCTTCTTTGGAATTCTCCTTTATCCCTTCTAGGGTTTTGACTTGGTCTGCTTTCTATCTATAATGGGGTTTTGATCTGACCCGACTAAAGAAATCATTAGGGCTTTATGACTGCTTTCGGAGAATTCGCAGCTATTGACCTCCATGATGCGAACGCTGGTGTTTGGCCTCGCAAGAATGGACCCCTGGTCCGTATTGGGCTTCTAACTTTATCACTTTGGGCTTTTACGGAAAATAGCATCTACAAAAGTGAATTAATTTATTATTTTTGAAATCTGACAACTTGCGCATTGCACTCGCTCGACGTTTACGCATGAGCTTGTGCATTGTGCTGATAATTATTCTTTTTTTCAAAATAAATATAAACGATAATTGAAAATAAAAAATTTAATTTTTTTGAAATAAATATATACACTAAAATGGAATTAGCGAACTGTAAAGTAAAAGTGATTTTTTTTAAATTCGGCAACTCGCACAATACACTCGCCCGATACTAACGCGTGTCTCGTCTATTGCGGTCGACAATTAATTTTTCAACTTAAATATAACCCCTAATTGAGACTAATAAAAAACCTTGAAAACACATAATCCTAAAAACACAAAATAAACCACTAAAAATATAAAAAATACTAAAAATATTCTAAAAAATCATGAACGTTAAAAAACTCATAAACTCCTAAACTCTAAACATTTATTGGAATGGAAAAAAATCACAATTTTTTTACCTAAATAAACCTGTATAAGATAATTAGTAGATCTGATACTTTTTAAGGATATAGGTGATATTTTTTTGGAATTTTGAGTGATAATTTTTACTGTTACGGTTCATACCGATTTTGACAAATTTTTTACAGGTCCCCGCGTTGACTGTTTGATGTGCACCTAGTGCACCGGAGAATTGACGTTGTTTTATTAGGTCATTGTAACATATTTTTCATATTAAGAGGTCCTTGTACTTTGGTAAAATATATCTTTAGATCCCTCTATTATTATTATTATTATTATTATTATTATTATTATTATTATTATTATTATTATTATTATTATTATTCAGAAAATCCTTATACTTCTATATATAATCTCACCGGGTATTCTTTTATATGAATTTGTATAAACTATTAGCTTTTACCGTTAAAAAGTAGCCTATTGAACACAAACTAAGAAATACAAGAACTTATTTAAACAAAAATCTAATGTACAAAGTCAAATTTAATTGAATAATGATACAATTATTTATTTTAAAATAAATAAATCGCAACTAAAAAACTTTTCTCAAAATGCAAATGAATCTATCTTCAATTACCTAGAAAATAATAAACTATTATACAATATTTCGATCGTAAAAAGAACTACAACTTATAGTTCAAATGCTAATTAAAATTTATCTATCTATCTATGCATATATTAAAGTAAAATTGTATGGGTAAAATATAAATAAAAAATATTTTTTAAAAACGCTTAAATAATTTGTTTGCCAAAGAAGTTAAAATACATGTTCTTGGTCTAGCGTTTGCAATGCATTTGTTTTTAAGTGCGTTAATCGTTGAGCGCATATTGTTCGAAGTTGAACCCCACTTAAGTAAAAAACTCAGCCTCTTTTTTTCCTTTAGGTGCATTTCATGTATTTCTACTTCTGTTCATACTAATTTTTTGAAATCGTTTATTGTCAAATTTATATTGTTTGTTTTATTTGTAAAGTACGATTGAAATAATTTGTGTCCATTATATAACACGATTTGCAATTTTTCAGCAAGATTTTTTTTTTTTTTTAAACGCATTTGACATCTTTTTCACGGTTGTCATCTTCTACTTTTTTTGGTTGCTTAGTTTTATTTTTTTTGCCGAATTGGCGTTTATTGTCTATTATTTTCGAATATTTATTGACATTTTGATCATTTATGATAGTAGGAGGCGAAAATTCACAATATTATACATAATATTTTTATTATTTTTTATATATTTATTTAGTTTTGGAATCTTATGAAATTTAAAATTAGATAAAATATTTAAATAATAAAGATATTATTATATGATAAACATCAATTGTCTTTGACAACAAGTAAATATTTTTACAGAGACATATATAAGTATTCAAGAGCCAATGAGATCATGCGACGTTAGCCCTAGATACCTACAACTATAAATGGGGGCCTCCATATTGATTGAAAATCACACCAGAAGTCATTTCAAGAGTTCAAGAATTTGAGAAGAAATTCCAAAAGTGAAATTCTCTCAAATATTCAAGGCGTTCTTCACCAAATTCTTTCGAAGATGACGTTTGATCCATATGCAAAACAGTCAAAGGCGTTCTTCATCAAATTCATCATGAAATTAGCGCTTGATTCATAAGTGTTAGGAAAAACTATCAAGGAAACCCTAATGATAGTTTTGATGAAATGTCAAAATATGTAGAAATCATTATGAAAAACTACAGGAGTTCCAAGTTGGAGAAAGATAACTGACAAAAAAAAAACTCAAAAAACAGCTCAGTTGAAGCTAGAAGTCAACTGTTATGGAGCATGGTCAACCCAGCTAAAGAAGATGCACCAGCCAGTCAAAAAACAACCAAACTGAGGGTTAAAGCTCAAAAGACAACTCAGCTTGAATCAAATTGACAGCTAAGTCAGTAAAGTTGATTGAAGAAACTGAATCATGACAGTTTAACTGAAGACTGGAATCATCAACCCGATGGCTAAAAATCAAACACCAGCTGAACTGGAGTCAAGAAGACAACTTAATTGATAATGGCCAGAAACTAGAGTGTGCCAGCATGAGCATGAGACAAACTGCTGACCAAGTTCAAATTAAGACCAGTCAAACTGACAAACTGCTCATCAGTTTGTTGACAATTGAACTGGAAAAAATAAGTTCAATATAAGACCAAACGAACAGACCAACCATTTAAACAGTTGTGATCAGTCAAAATGACAAAAGAGCGTGGAAGATCAGCCAACTGAAGCCATAGCTGAACCAAGCAGTTGGAGAACTGCCAACAGGACAAATCCAGAACTAAAAGATGAGCAGCTGCCAACTGGAGTCCTGAACTAGAAGCCAAGCAGCTGATGAGTCTGCCCAATTAAAGCTTCTCGCATTTAATGCTCAACCAGAAATCTGTTGGAAAATATCAAAAATGTGAGGGAAATATCTCGAATTTTCTAAACTCTAAATATCAAAGGTTTGCCTTAATGGCAACCTTTCATCTTTGAAGGTTACACCATGAGAGTTAATAGTGAACAAGTGACAGGTCTCACTTTGGAACCTATAAAAGGTGGCCTCAATCCTCATTTGTAAACACACCAAAAACATTCTCCATCTTTTCTCTCTAGTTTTTTGTTCTCTCTAGTTCAAGTTCTAGTTTCCTAAGTTTTAGCTTTCTTTGATCAAGTTCGAGCATAGTGTTCAGTTCACCGGGAAACGTTCCGGTCTATCCGTTATATCCTGGGAATCAAACGCTCATACGGGGCGAATTCAGTTTAAGAAAACTGTGTTCTCACAGGCCTCAGGTTTTCTCTATTCCTATTATATATTTCAAACTATTGAAATTTTGATCTTCAATTGTTATTGTTATTTCGTTGTTACTGTTTTGTTCAGCTAGATTCAACAATCTTAAACCAAATTCTGACTTGGAAAACCCTAGTTTTCAACATGTCTAGTGAACAAGTGAACAACGTCGTCACTGCCGCCGCCGCTGCTAACACTGTGAGGATCGGTGCTATCAATCTTTCTGTCAATCATGCTGACAAATCGGAGAAATTCAATAGTTTGAATTTCAAAAGGTGGCAACAAAATATGTTGTTCTACTTAACAACATTAAACCTTACGAGGTTCTTGACTGAAGACCCTCCGACATTGGGGCAAAATATTGATGCTCAAGCTGTCAATGCGCTTAATGCATGGAACCACTCAGATTTTCTATGTAGGAACTATGTGATGAACTGCTTGCTGGATACACTATACAACGTGTATTGCTCAATCAAGACGACTAAAGAACTATGAAAGTCCTTGGAGAAGAAATACAAGACTGAAGATGCTGGAGTGAAGAAGTTTCTTGTAGGTCGATTTCTCGACTACAAGATGGTTGATTCAAAGACCGCGATCAGTCAAGTGCAAGAGCTACAAATAATATTACACGACATTCATTCTGAAGAAATGGTGGTGAGTGAAACTTTCCAAGTGGCTGCTATCATAGCGAAGCTACCACCGAATTGGAAAGATTTCAAGAATTACTTAACTTACAAGAAAAAGGAGATGACCATTGAAGAGCTCATCGTTAGACTTCGCATCGAAGAAGATAACAAGAGCTATGATAGAAGGCTGTTTACTTACCCATAGGCTAAGGCAAATGTGGTTGAGCATGGCGAAAGTTCAAGGTGGAATTCTAACAAAAAACATAATTTTGCTGGGAAAAAAGCATTAGGACCAAAGAAGGAGAACTTCAAGAAGAAGTTCAATGGAAAATACTTCAACTGTGACAAGCATGGTCACAGGGCTTTCGACTGTACAAAGCCGAAGAAGAGCCAAGAAGCACACATGGTGGAAAACCTCTCCATGGATATTGAGGAGATGCACCTAGCTGCAGTGATCTCTAAGGTGAACCTGGTTGGTTCAAACCCATGGGAATGGTGGATTGATACGGGTGCCACCCGACATGTATGTTCAAACAAGGAGTTGTTCAGTTCTCTTGATGAATAAGTGGATGACGAGAAACTCTTCATGGGGAACTGTGCTACATCCGATGTGAAAGGCCTTAGAAAGGTGGTTCTGAAGATGACCTCAAGGAAGGAGCTGACTCTTAACAATGTGTTGTATATTCCAGAGATTCGTAAGAATTTTGTGTCTGGTTCACTGTTAAGCAAGCATGGCTTTCGCATTGTCTTTGAGTCTGATAAGGTCATTTTGACCAAGAATGGAGTGTTTTTCGGAAAGGGTTATGGATGTAATGGGCTTTTTAAGCTCAATGTAATGACTGTTAAGTCAGCTATGATCAATAAAGTGAATCCTTCCATTTATATGCTTGAGTCTTCCATAATGTGGCATGGTAGACTAGGACATGTCAACTTTAATACCCTGTGTAGGTTAATGAGTATGAAAAGCATACATATGCTCCATCTTGACTCAACACACAAGTGTGAAACTTGTGTTGAAGCCAAGTTAACTCGATTATCCTTTCAAACTATCGAAAGAAATAGTGAACCACTTGATCTAATTCACACAGATGTGTGTGATTTAAAGGTAATTCCCACATGAGGTGGAAATAAGTATTTCATTACTTTTGTAGATGATTGCACTAAATTCTGCTATGTGTATCTTCTCAAAAGTAAAGATAAAGCAATTGAGAAATTTATTCTCTATAAAACTGAAGTTGAGAATCAACTAAGTAAAAAGATTAAGGTGTTACGAAGTGCAGAGGAGGTGAGTATGAGTCACCTTTTACTAATTTCTGTGTTGAAAATGGAATAAGGCACGAGACCACTGCACCTTAATCACTGCAACAAAGTGGCACTGCAGAACGAAAAAATAGAATGTTGAAAACAATGATGAATGCGTTGCTACTGAGTTCTGGATTAGCTCAGAACATGTGGGGGAGGCTGTCTTGACAGCCAACTACCTTTTAAATAAGGTACCCCACAAGAAGTTAGATAAATGCCCATATGAGTTATGGCATGGAAGACCACCATCCTATATATACATGCGAGTGTGGAGGTGTCTTGCCAAGGTAGCGATACCTATACCAAAAAAGGTAAAGATTGGACCGAAAACTGTTGATTGCATATTTATCGGTTATGCGCATAACAGTAGTGCTTATCGGTTTCTTGTGCATGAATCTAAAATTGAAGACATACATAAAAACACGATAATTGAATTAAGAAATGCTTCATTCTCCGAACATGTGTTTCCACGAAAGACTGAAATGGAATCTACTTCCATTAAACATACCTTAGAAGTAGTGGAAGAAGAACAACATGACGAAGAGGTGGTAAAACCATGAAGAAGCAAAAGAGCTAGGATTGAAAAATCATATGGTCCAGACTTTTTAACCTACATGATTGAAAGTTAGCCTTAAAGCTTTTCCAAAGCAATAAATTCTTCGGATGGTCCTCTATAGAAAGAGGAAATTCAAAGTGAAATTGATTCCATTTTGCAGAATCACACTTGGGAGCTAGTGGATCTTCCTCCAGGAATTAAACTATTAGGCTATAAGTGGACTTTCAAAAGGAAATTTAAAGCTGATGGAACTGTTGATAAGTACAAGGCTAGACTTGTAATTAAGGGTTACAGACAGAAAGAAGGTCTTGACTACTTTGACACATATTCCCCAGTAATAAGAATAACATCCATTAGAATGGTTATTGCTTTTGCAGCTCTGAGAAATCTTGAAATACATCAGATGGATGTAAAGACCGCTTTTCTAAATGGTGATTTGGAAGAAGAGATCTATATAGAGCAACCTGAAGGATTCTCTGCTCCTGGGCAAGAGAATAAGGTTTGCAAATTGGTGAAGTCTTTGTATGGCTTGAAACAAGCACCAAAGCAATGGCATGAGAAATTTGATAATGCCATGATGGGGTGTAGATTCAAAATTAATCAGTGTGATAAATGTGTCTACTTTAAAGAAACGGATAGTGGATTTGTAATTCTATGTCTTTACGTAGATGACATGCTTATTGTTAGAAACAATGATAAGATGATTAATTCCAAAAATAGATGTTGAATTCAAGATTTAACATTAAAGATATGGGTCTAGCTGATGTGATACTTGGAATGAAAATTCTTCGAACATCACAAGGGATTGTGCTGAGTCAATCACATTATATGGACAAAATTCTTGAGAAATTTAACAAGAATGACTCTAATATTGCTAGAACCCCAATAGACACTAGTCAACATCTATCGAAAAATAAAGGTGAAAGTGTTTCTCAAGTGGAATATTTGAGAGTCATAGGAAGACTGATGTACTTAATGAGTTGTACACATCCAGACATTGTCTATGCAGGAAGAAAATTAAGTAGATATACTAGTAATCGAGCTGATACACACTGGAAAGGTATAGTGAGACTACTTAGATACTTGAGATATACTCGTGATTATGGACTGCACTACGGGACATATCAAGCTGTTGTTGAAGACTATTGTGATGCTAACTGGATATCTGATATGAACGACTCTAAGTCCACAAGTGGATATGTTTTCACTTTGAGAGGTGCAACCATATCATGGAAATCTTCTAAGAAAACTGTTATAGCTAGATCTACCATGGAATCTGAGTTTATAGCGTTGGACAAGAGTGGTGAAGAAGCTGAGTGGCTACTTCATTTCTTAGAAGATATTCCAAGTTGGCTGAAGCCAGTGTCTGCAATATGTTTACATTGTGACAGTCAATCTGCAATTGGCAGGGCACGGATCCATATGTATAATGGTAAGTCTAGACATATACGTCGAAGACATAATACCATTAGACAACTACTCTCAACTGGTGTAATATCTATTGACTATGTGAAGTCAAAAGATAACTTGGCGGATCCGTTAACAAAGGGTTAAATAGAGAGTTAGTTGCAAAATCGACCAGAGGAATGGGTCTAAAGCCTCTAGAAAAGAGTTCATACAATGGAAACCCAACCTAGTTGACTAGAGATCCCAAGATCTAGGTTCAATGGGACAACCTAATTGTAAAATGACTCGTATGATCACTGTGGGGGTCGTTATCCCTTTACAAGTGATACCCGAATGAAGAAGGATAAGTATTTAGCTTATAATGATTCTTATGCGTTGATAAGTCGGGCGAGATAGTATGGGCTATTTAAAAGAATCACCTATGTAAGAGAGAAGCGGGGCCGCTTCGAAGGGAATTGTGTAAGGCTCAATTCTTAAACCCTCTTACAGAACCAGACGTATGTTCAGGGCCATGAATGAACATAATAATGAGAACTAAAAATATATTAGGGAGAATCCTGTGTAAAGTATATCATCGTTTACACAAACGGCAGACCAGTTCAAGGACATCGTGTCTACTGAGAGCTAGTAGAGTCGATATATTTTACAAGGGAAGGTTCAAAGGGTTGTACCTACCTATCCTATGTCGGATTCAACTGTTGAACTTGATCAAAATCCTCATCAATTTCCCTCATGTGGGGGATTGTTGGAAAATATAAAAAATGTGAGAGAAATATCTAGAATTTTCTAAGCTCTAAATACCAAAGGTTTGCCCTAATGGCAACCTTTCATATTTGGAAGTTACACCATGAGAGTTAATGGTGAACAAGTGAGAGGTCTCACTTTGGAGCCTATAAAAGGTGGCCTCAATCCTCATTTGTAAACACACAAAAAACATTCTCCATCTATTCTCTCTAGTTTCTTGTTCTCTCTAGTTGAAGTTCTAGCTTCTTAAGTTCTAGCTTTCTTTGATCATGTTCGAGCATAGTGTTCAGTTCATCGAGAAATGTTCCGGTCTATCCGTTGTATCCTGGGAATCAAATGCTCATACAGGGTGAATTTGATTTGAGGAAACTGTATTCTCATAAGCCTTGGATTTCCTCTATTCCTATTATATATTTCAAACTATTGAAATTTTGATCTTCAATTGTTATTGTTATTACATTGTTATATTATTTTGTTCAGCTAGATTCAACAAAATCTTCACATTAATGAAGAAGATCCTGGAGTAAATGCTCTGCATAGATCAAATGGTAAGCAACGGCTGATTCAAAAAGGCTTCAACGGCTATAAGAATCAACTATTGTCGGTAGTTCAGCCGAATCAATGATGGGTGGAACCCAATAGTTACAAAGATCAGTTTTTTATATAAGAAGAGTGAATCTCATTTGTTTCAAGACTTTGGCAAGAAAGACTTACGATCCTAATATTTTTAACACGCATTTACTCATGATATACTGAGCTTTCTTTCTCTCCCCCCCACAGCTCAAGTTCGTTCATCGTCAAGCTGCGAAAGTCCCAACGGAGAAGAAGACCTGAAAGAGTCAATCAGCTAGCTATTGAAGAGTTCCAGCAAAGAGCAAGCTTCCCATTTCACGAAAGACAATGATTAACCACTCAGCTCAAATCAAGGAGTAATACGGTTGATACCAGTTTCAAGACTGTATTTTTAAAGATTGAGAGAGATCTAAAACCTCATTAAGACAGGTAATAGCACCTTATCTCTCCAACCAGCAGTTGGAGATCGTAAGTGTGAGCTGTCGACCTACCGACTGAGGAGACCGCATTCGTATGGATTGCCATCTCCGGGACAACACCAGTTGAAAAGGAGACCGTGACTCATAAAGTTGCCGTCAACTAGGTTCAACTGTTTTCTTCATTGTGTAATTGTAATAAAGGAACTTTACTATTGCATAGTGGATTGCCCTTCTCAGGAAGGAAGAAGGGACGTAGAAGTTTAAGCTTCAAACCTCTATAAAACTGATTTACTTACTTCTATCTGTATATCTTGAACTGCACACTTCACATACATAAGTTTCACCTTGACTCAACTGATCATCTCAACTGACTGTGTGCACTAATAAGTTTTACTCGCGAGTCAAGGGCCCTATCTATTCCGCACTAAAGTTAAAAGTTTTTGAGTTAGTTTTTTCACCCCCTCTAAACTAACTTCGACTCGTCCGGGACTAACAAGTGGTATCAGAGAGGTTGATTCTAAGGATCAGCTATTTCTGCAGATCAACTAAATCAGATCTACTTATCTGTGCTAATCTGCCAGCTATGGAAAATCATAAGCTACCTATTTTTTCAGTCGAGAACTACGACAATTGGAGCAGGAAAATGAAGGCTCATCTCTGCTCAATACATGAAAACATGTGGGAAGTGATAGAAGATAGTCCAATCACCATCATGATGGACAATGAAGCCCACATAGTTGATGTCAATCAACCAGTAAGGATCCTGAAGCTAACTCACCTTCTCACCAGTGAGGAGAAGAAGTTGAAGAATCTAAAGTTTGTTGCACAAGCTGCATTATTTCAAACTCTAGATGAGGATCAAATGAAGGATACCAAAAATTTCCGAACTACCAAGGAGATAAGGGATTTACTAGCCGATATGTGTAAGGAGTCCGAAGCAATCAAATGAAACAAACTCCAATTGGCGGTTGACAGATATGAATCCTTCAAGATACAACTAGAAGAAACCATCTCAAGCCTTGAAATAAGATTTCTAGGCATCATCAGTGAGATGAACAACCTGGGAAGAAATTTCCCAACTGTGAGATGAATTCCAAAATTCTAGATAATGTTACAGAGGAATGTGAAATGAAGGTAATAGCTATTAATGAGTCTAGAAACCTTAACAGCATTACCCCCAGAGAACTCTTTGGCTCTCTCAAAGCTCATGAGTACAGCCTAAACCGAAAAAGAGAAGCATCCATATCATCAGCTCGGGATGTAGCTTTTTATGGAGAAAGGAATCGGTTTAGAGAAGCTCGAGGAAGAAACACCTTCCAACCAAGGAGCTCACTAACCAGAGAAAATCAAGGAGGATCGGCAACTAATCGAAGACGAGAAGCAGCTGAAAAGAAGGAAATCTTGACTGAAGATATTAATGACCAAATCCAGTCAGTTACAAAGTTGCTTGAAAAGCTGAAGAAGATCAGGGACCAACAGTCAGTTTCACCCTAAACTGATAAAGTCCCAAAAGGTAAAAGAAACCAGCCAGCTGAACAGTCCAGGGTAGCCAGCCGAAACATTAGTAAATGCTATCACTGTTATAAATAATGACACTACAGATATGAGTACCCAGAGCTCCCCGAAGATAAAAAGGCTAGAGTAAAGAGAAGCTTTTTCAAAAAAAAAAGCAATGATGGCCAACTCAGAGAATGCCGTACTGGATGACTCAGACTATCCATATGGGATCGACTCAGACGGATATAGTTCAGATGATAAGGCATTGTTCTGTCTCATGGCAGACAATGAATAAGAGGTTAGTACAGCTGAATCTCTAACCTCATTCTATCATATTCATGAAGCTTCTATTTCTAGCAATGAACTAAATGAACAATTACGAATGCTAGAAGATCAGTTAGTTTCTATATCTTGTCTGCATTTTGAACTTAAAGAAGAAAACGATGATCTAAGAGATAAGGTTAGAAGATTGAGCATTGATCATGAAAGAATTAAATTTCTTGAAGCTTAGTCAGCTGAACTTGAAAAATTGAAGCTGAGAAATATTGAATTAGAAGCTGAGAATGGTAAGTTCAAACAAGAGATTCTTGAGAAAGAAGAAGTGCCTCTTAAATTCAAGAAATGATCTCAAACTCTTGATGAGATCTTAAGTCATCAAAGAGTTGAGTCTAGCAGTCCAGGGTTAGGGTACAACAAGTTCACTACTGTAAAAAAAGGCAAAACAGTTGCTCAGAGCAGCGATAAAGGGATTCTAAAGGGTTCATCAGACCAGCTGAAACATCTTCAACTGAAACACCAAAAGGCAAATGAATCCTGAGAACTTCTTCAATCCAGCCCAAGTAACTTTGCCAATCTTTTCAGCCAAGACCACTAGCTTAAAAAAAACCTACCCATCAGCCAAGACCATCAATTCGGTCTAAATTATCAGCTTATTCAAGTCCAATCTTTCAACAAAGGCCACCAGCTCATATCAGGTCATCAGTTCAAGTGAGACCTGCAAATCCCTTATGGCCAAGCTAACCAGCAAAGGCCACCTGTAAATCAAGATGGAAGATCTTTTGACTCCAGAAAAAACATTCAACCCAGATCATATCATCCTCATAAGCCTAGCTAAAGTTCTCATGAAAGAAAAGCTGAAAGCTCCTTTGCAACTCAGTATGATGAATACCTGAATTACAAATGATCCAAGGTATTATCCAAGCAGGAGCAACACCAAAGTTGTGAAGAACTCAAGAAACTGGACAGAGCAAAGAGCACCAAGGGCTCAAAATGAAAGAATATTGGTTGAAGTGTTTTATCTTAATGTACATCACATGTAGCGATCAATGGACTTAACTCGAAGAAGAAGAGTTAATAGAAGTCCAAGGTTGATCAAAAGATCTAGATCTGAGGGATCACTAACTCATGAAAAACTAAAAGTCTGGAAAATGTGGATCCCAAAGTATTTGATTAAACATCCAGGACCCGATATTATATGGGGACCTAAAAACTAATCCTTGTTTTATAGGAAACGAGCATCCTATCTAAGAAAAGGGCCAAAGATATTTGGTATCTAGATAGTGGTGCTCCAAACATATAACAGGAGACAAAAGGGATCTCCAAGGATACAAGGAAGTTAAAGGGCCATTAGTCACATTTGGGGACAATTCCAAAAGCTGAACCATTGGAGAAGGGTTCATAGTCAAAGAAAAAGTAATACTCAATGGAGTCTCTCATGTAAAAGGACTGAAGTATAAGTTGCTCAGCATCAGCCAGATATGTGACAATGGATACACAGTTGATTTCAGTCGAAGCTGATGCGACATACGAGAAAAGTCAACTGGAGCAAATCTTCTAATTGGCGTGAGGAAAGGCAACATGTATGTTGTTGACTAGTCAACAGGCTATGGAAAAGCTTCATTTCTATCAGAACGATCAGCTGAAGCAAGCTGACGATGGCATTGACAACTGAATCACCTCAACTTCAAAACTATCAATTATCTGGCGAAGAAAGAGCTAGTTGAGGGGCTTCCCAAGGAGATATACAAGAAAACTGGTGTCTGCGGACCATGTCAAAATGGGAAGTAAGTGAAGTCATCATTCAAAAACAGAAGTCATTCTCCAGGAACAACCAGCAGCTTGGAACTACTACACATGGATTTGTTCGGGCCAGTCAAGCCACCAACTCCCAGAGACAAAAGATTCACAGTTGTAGTAGTTGATGACTACTCGAGATATACATGGATGGAGTTCGTAAGAAGTAAAGATGAAACCTATGCCAAGCTATCAGCTTTGATCAGAAGGTTGCAGCCTGAAAAAGGAAGATCAGTTCAAAGGATTCGATCCGACAATGGAACTGAATTCGTCAACCAGCAAGTGATCAACTTTCTCAGTAAACTGAGGATCACTATAACTAGTTTCGTAATGCTAATAATAACGTCTGTAATGCTAATAAGACATATTCTAATGCTAAAAATTCTGATAAAATAAATACACGTACATAGTAATAAGAAAACACAATCTGCAGAAAATTAATAGATAAAAACATAAAATTCTGAGCCTCAAAAAATATATGTTATGCACTCAAATATGCCAGCAAACAAATAGAAAATAATTGAAAATATATGTTCATCGTGAAAATTCAAAAAGTTCAACTTAATTAACTTCCAAAAATATATTACATTATATGAATGAGCACATATAATCATTTCAATCGAGAAAAAAATATATCAAATCATCGATATTATCGAACGAATCTAAAACACATTGAAGAAAATACTTCAATCATGAATTCTCAGAAAAATATATAATAATCATATTTTTTCTGGCGTCTTCATCCAAGAATAGCGAACAAAAAAAAACTCCAGAAAAAATATATAATGATCATGTGAACAACAATTGCAAGGAATTGAAATTCGATTACATAAAACAACAAATCGATATAAAAAAAGGAAAGAGATTTTGAAGGAAAGAGATATACATGGAAAAATATTTGAATCCAAGTATAATAGAATTTCTAAATTACAAAAATACACTCGGTTCATTAAAACATCACTAATATTATAAAAATGCCACCACATAAAATCAAAATTCGGACCAATCTGCACCGTCCAAAAATGCGGGATCTACAACTGTCATTGGTTCTTAGTTTTCATATGGCATCGTGGTTCTCGTTTAATCCTGTGTGTGTGTGTGTATCCACCACTAAGACACCCACCCGATGTGAACAATTTGATCATTCTTGTTTCTGCTATTAATGATCGGGCAGATCATGCCCAACCCAATCACATTACATGGACTAATTAAGAGAAAGAAAATGAGGTAACTGTTGTGGTACAGGCCTAGCTGGGGGATTCACTACTTGGTTCCCTACCCCTGCGGTCTATCACACTAGCTACTCAAGTAGCTTGATACAAGGAAGATAAAATTACAGTAGATTACAACTTAGATCAGCGAGGAGCAAGCTTCAAGGACTTCACAATGGTGTTGAGTTCTTCACTGGAAGCCTCAGAGGAGAAGGCTAGAGGAGCCTTTAAGTTTCTTCACAGGCTTGGGGGCTCTTATCAATAGATCTGGCACACAAAACACCAGCCAAGTAAGTTCAGAGAGAGAGAGAGCCGTAGATCAAAGTGACAAGAAAAGACAGAGAGGTAGCAATGGTGGGAAAAGTGTGCTCAGGGCACGGTGGCACAGATTTTCCCACTGGAGACGGCAACAGCAACTCCGGCGACCGGAAAAGACCCAGACCAGGGAGGGGATGGCGAAACGATCACCCAAGAAGCGCACTCAAGCTTCCTTTCTCAGAGAACAGCCTAGAAGTCTACACTCATAGGTCAACAGAAACCACAGACAGGTTCTGGCTAGAGAAACTGAGACCGACGGCTAAAACACGGTGAGAGAGGGAGAGCTTTTTCAGATTAGGGTTGAGAACACAGTGAGTGGCTTAAGAGAGAAGGGGGCTCTCTCGCCCATTATAGAGGGTTCCAGAACATAGGTAATGAGAGAAAACAATAATGAGAGGTAAAGAGGGGAGTTGGAACGTCGGGTTAGGGTTTGGGGTTAAGGGTAGTGGGCCGGGTAGGATTTAATCAGAATGGGCCTGGGGAGGGAAAAGGCCAAATGGGCCAATTTCACCATTTCCACCTTTGGCCCTATTGGTCTTTTCCATCACCAAGGAGTTACCTGCGAATAAATATCACAAGAGATTATCATCATTGCCAATAGATTTTTACTCTAAATTCATCACAAAGACAGAATTAGAGAGGGAGGAATGAAAACTATGTGCATTCAATCCAGTCTCAACACAAGAGACCAACCCAAGAGAACTGTAACATGTCTCTGGTCAGAAGGATTTGACCTTCATTGTACAATGTTACACCTAGCATAAGTACCAAGGAAATCACCAAGTATTACACTGCCCTTAGGGCTCATCTATTATCCAGACTTCAGGTCAGGATAACTCAGCACATTTTCCCCTTTGGCTCAACACATGTCTATGTTCAAGGACTTTTTGCAGGCTTCCAGCTTTGCAACTGGGAGGCACTTAGTGCCCATGTCTGCAGGATTGAACTCAGAGGGTATTTTGTCTAGTAAAACTTCCCCTTTCTCAACAATATCCCTTATAAAATGGTATCTTACATCAATATGTTTGGTCCTATCATGAAAAACAGGATTTTTGCATAGTTGAATTGCAGACTGACTTTCAGAATAAAGCAAAGGCTTATCATCAATGAAATTAATTTCAGTTAGCACACCATTTAACCAGATTACTTCTTTAACAGCTTTAGTAGCAGCAATGTACTCAGACTCAGTGAATGACAAGGCAACTATACTCTGTAACTGAGACTTCCAACTTATGCATGACCCACACAAAGTGAACACATATGATGTGGTAGATTTTCTTTGATCCCTATCATTGGCATAGTTTGAATCAACATAGCCAATGCACTTAACTCCATCAGGGAATTTTGAAAAAGTTAGACCATGCGAAGCAGTGGACTTTAGATCCCTTAGCAACCATTTCAGGGCTTCCCAATGAGGCTGCCCAGGGTTAGCCATGTACCTACTCAAACAAGATACATTATATGCTATGTCAGGCCTGGTGCTGATCATTAGGTACATCACAGACCCTATGTCATTAGCATAAGGAATTCCAGACATGTCATTCGAATCAGTGTCACTTCTGGGACACTGGTCTTTATTTAATTGAAAATGAGATGCAAGGGGGATAGTTACAGGTTTGCACAAATCCATATCAATTTCTTTCAATACTTGTTCAACATAAGGTGATTGATGAAGCAAGAGAGTGTTTTTACTTCTGTCTCTGTCAATGTTCATACCTAGAATTTTTCTTGTATCTCCCAAATCTTTCATGTTGAAATTATCACTTAGGCAGGATTGAACATGCTTCAAGGTTTTCAGACAGGGACTTATCAGTAACATATCATCCACATAAAGTAATAAGAACATAGGCACAGAAGATTGCATATAATACAAGCAATGATCAAATTGACTTCTGTAGAAGTTTAAGCTTTTCATGCATGTATCAAACTTGATGTTCCATTATCTGGGAGATTGTTTTAATCCATAAAGAGATTTTTTCAGTAAGCATACATGATCAGGATGAGATTTATCTTCAAAACCTTCAGGTTGTTTCATGTAAATGTTATTTTCTAATTCACCATGCAAGAAGGCAGTAGTCACATCCATTTCTTTCAATTCCCAGTCAAAATGAGCAGTTAAAGCAAGCATTATTCTAACTGTGGTGAATTTCACCACAGGAGCAAAGATTTCAGTACAGTCAATGCCTTCTTTTTGGGTAAAGCCCTTAGCAACAAGTCTAGCTTTGTACCTCACACTATTAATCTCTTGCTTTATTTTGAATAATCATTTACATTCCACAAGAGAACATGCCTCAGGTTTTTTCACAAGAGTCAAGGTTTTGTTGTCATGCAAGGAATTCATTTCACTTTTCATAGCATCTAACCATTTATCAGAATCAGCACAAGTGACAGCTTCGTTATAGGTCTTAGGTTCAAAGGAATCAACATTGTTGAACACATTGAATGCATACATAGACAAATTACAGCCATCATACCTAGAGGGAGCCTTGATGGTTCTCCTAGGCCTATCTCTAGACAATTGGTAATTTTCTAGGTTCACATGTTCAGAATCATGCTCAGCAGATTGATCAAGTTCAGATTCAGATACATTCACATGAGCATGCTTGTCAGGTTCAGAATCATGGTTAGATGCGGAATCAGAAGGACAAATGTTATCATGCACATGAGGATGATCATTTGGGTCATTAATCTCAAGGAAAACTGGTGGGGGAGGGTCCACCTTAGACAAGACAGGAAAGAACAAAGGAGTATCAATTTTCTCCACCTCAAAAGGAGCAGCAGAAAGTGAGGATTCATTTAGGCATGGAAAATCAGATTCATTAAAAAACATCCCTACTAATGCAAGTTTTGAAACCTGGTAAAGTTTTATCCCACAATCTATACCCTTTGACACCTTCAGAGTATCCCAAAAATATGTATTTTCTAGCCCTTGGATCAATTTTACTAAGTTTTTGGTGAACATAAGCACAACAGCCAAAGACTCTCAAATTGGGTAGGCAAATAGGTTTGTTAGAGAACATAGATTCAGGGAGTTTGCCTTTTAATGGGACAGAGGGAGATCTATTAACCAAATAACAAGAAGTCATTAGAGCTTCTCCTAAAAATTTCTTATCAAGGCCTGAACCAGCCAAAAGGCTTCTAACTCTCTCAATGAGAGTCCTGTTCATCCTTTCAACAACCCCATTTTGCTGGGGGTTGTAAGGCACAGACTTGTGCCTTTTTATTCCCATTTCAGCACACAGATTGTCCATAGCAAAATTGCAGAACTCTAAACCGTTATCAGTTCTTAAACACTTAATCATTTTGTTGGTTTGGTTTTGAATCTCTGCAGCCCAAGAAGAGAATTTTTGAAATACATCAGATTTATGCTTCATTAAGAAAACCCATGTTTTTCTTGAAAAATCATCAATAACTGATAAGAAAAACATGTTACCACCATGGGTTGGGACCTTTGCAGGTCCCCACACATCTGCATGTATGTATTCAAGTATGTTAGAACTTAATTGAGCTTTAGGATATGGACCAGACACAGGGAAAGGGAACTTGTGTTGCTTTCCCATCAAACATGGTTCACAAAATGACATGCTAGAGACTTTATCATGCTTGAATGCACCAGACTTTCTCAAGATTTCTAGCCCTTTATTGCTCATATGCCCTAATCTTGCATGCCATAAAGCAGTTTTATCATTTTGCACCAGATTAGCAGATTGGATAGGCACTGAGTAAGCATGTACAACATATAAATCTCCCTTTTTGGGGGCATCATAGCATATCATGGAGTTCATTTTAAATTGAAAGCTTTTATGATTCACAGAGCCAAATAACATTTGATCAGCTAGTTTGGAGACAGATATAAGGTTGAATTTTAATTTGGGAACATATCTGACATCATGGAGTGTAATCATGCTTTCATTTTGAAATTTGAGACACGCAGCTCCTCTTTCAATTATATCATAGTGCTGTCCATCAGCTAATGCAATAGATCCAGAGTTTAAGAGTTGCAAATTGTGAAACATTTGCTTGTGTGGAGTGACATGAAAAGTACAGCCAGAATCTATTAGCCACTCAGACTCATGCACATATTTTGACACAACATTTGAGAAATTTATGAATTGAAAGTCACAATCAGAATGCACCATATAAAGTTCACTATTCTCATGATAGTCATAGTCTTCATCTTTATACACATGATTTTCAGAGTGATCAAAGTGCATTACATTATTAGCCTGATTGTTCCCAAACCCCCTGCCCCTTTTAGGCTGTTTGCATCTGTTTGAGAAGTGCCCTGATTTCCCACAGTTCCAACAAGTCTTTTTGGGTTTGAAGTCAGGACTTTGGTGTTGGGAAGGGAAACTTTGGTTTCTGGGAGGATAGGGAGAGGGGTTGTGACCAGAGTTTTGGGTTTGATTTTGATTTCTGGGATGTTGGGAGTAAATTTCAACAAGATTGTGGGTTCTAGTGTTGTTGGGAAGGTTATGAACACGATTAAACTCCCTCTTGTGCCTCTCAGCAGTAATGTCACTTGGATTTTCAGGGTTTGGTCTAAAAGGCTTTAGGTTGCTGTTTCTGTTAACATAAAGAATTTCATTTTGTAGAGGCTTGGACTGCAGTTTTTTCATTTCATTTTCTTTTGCCTTAAGCCCAGAGACAATCATATCACAAGTGACCTTAGACCCCCCATATTTTAAGGCTGATTTTACTTCAGAGAAAACTTCAGGAATAGCACTAATTAGGATCTGGGGGGCATACTTTTCAAGGGTGTCATCCCCAACAAGTTTTAAGTCTTTCAAAAGTTTGTTAAAATCATGCATGTTTGAATCAATGTCTTTTGAGAGATCCATTTGAAAAGTCATGATCTGATTTTGCAAAGAATATGCAGACTCTTCAGAATTAGCAACAAACAAAGCAGTCAAAGCATCCCACAGATCTTTAGCACATTTATGGTGAGAAACTTGCCTGACAACAGCACTGCTTAGATTTAATAAGATTGTAGCTCTAGCACCATCATTCATTTTAACAAGAGTTTTATCTGCTTCATTTTCATCAATTCTTTCAAAAATTGCATCTTGCAGATTTTCTTTTGTCAAAATACATTCAACCCTTGTTTGCCAATCACCAAAATCATCATTTCCATTGAAAGGAACAACACTCAAATTATTCATTTTTCACAGATTCACACAGAATCACACTAAGAGCACAAAATTTCACCAATAATACAGATTTTGCCATAAGAATAATAGGATAATACAAAATCACCCAGATCAGGAGAAAACATTTCCAAAGGCCCAAAGATGAGTGCACCAGAGGAATCTAGAGCTGAGGCTAGCCCAGTTCTCAGCACAGATTGATCTGTGGAGCAGGGGTTCACTCAGGTCAATCCCAAAACCCAACTAGGACAATAAACCAGACTTAGATCACTAAGTCTATCCACAGGAACTCTTAAACCAGAGTTTTGGACACAGGTTCCAATAAAAAACCAGGAATCACAACAAGCAGAGGTACACAGACAAATTTACAGAGAAAATGGAACAAGTCAAGACAAAACAACACAAGTACAACCCATAACCCCCTTTTATACTGAAAATCCCTTGCTCAAAGTAGCTATCGGGGCAACCCACTTTGAGGAGACCCACAGGGGAATTCAGACGGTCCCGACCGTAAGTTAGAATTGAGGAATGGCATGGAATGCCAAGGGAGAGTCAAAGTCAAGAGCGGAAGCAAGAAAGGCACAGGATCGAAAGTACCACACTGCAAAGTTTTAGGGTTTAGGGTTAATACCAGAGCCGGTTCTTTCAGGGAGGGAAGAACCGATTATACCTGTTTTAAGGAGCCCGACGGGGGCGAGAGAGGCGCGGCCCTTACCGGCGGCGGGGTGTGATAGATGGAGGCAGGAGAGTGCCCCCGGCTAGACCAACCGGACTCTGATACCACTGTTGTGGTACAGGCCTAGCTGGGGGATTCACTACTTGGTTCTCTACCCCTGCGGTCTATCACACTAGCTACTCAAGTAGCTTGATACAAGGAAGATAAAATTACAGTAGATTACAACTTAGATCAGCGAGGAGCAAGCTTCAAGGACTTCACAATGGTGTTGAGTTCTTCACTGAAAGCCTCAGAGGAGAAGGCTAGGGGAGCCTTCAAGTTTCTTCACAGGCTTGGGGGCTCTTATCAATAGATCTGGAACACAAAACACTAGCCAAGTAAGTTCAGAGAGAGAGAGAGCCGTAGATCAAAGTGACAAGAAAAGACAGAGAGGTAGCAATGGTGGGAAAAGTGTGCTCAGGGCACGGTGGCTCAGATTTTCCCACTGGAGACGGCAACAGCAACTCCGGCGACCGGAAAAGACCCAGACCAGGGAGGGGATGGGGAAACGATCACCCAAGAAGCGCACTCAAGCTTCCTTTCTCAGAGAACAGCCCAGAAGTCTATACTCATAGGCCAACATGAACCACAGACAGGTTCCGGCCAGAGAAACTGAGGCCGGCGACCAAAACACGGTGAGAGAGGGAGAGCTTTTTCAGATTAGGGTTGAGAACATAGTGAGTGGCTTAAGAGAGAAGGGGGCTCTCTCGCCCATTATAGAGGGTTCTAGAACATAGGAAATGAGAGAAAACAATAATGAGAGGTAAAGAGGGGAGTTGGAACGTCGGGTTATGGTTTGGGGTTAAGGGTAGTGAGCCGGGTAGGATTTAATCAGAATGGGCCTGGGGAGGGAAAAGGCCAAATGGGCCAATTTCAACAGTAACATTTCTTAACCAATGATTTAAAACATTATATCCTGATTATGAAATAATAAACTCAAAATAATCAATATATTATCGACTAAAATTAGAAATCTCTAATTGAATATAATGAATTCTAATGAATGATTATAAAATTTAACTTAATTAAAAAAAAAAACACACACACACACACTAGTACGTAAAGTAGCACAACAAAAAAATGGGATAACTAGAGAATCACACGTGGTGTCAGTGTAATACAAAATAAAATACAGAAAAATAGCGATTTCTCATTATAAATAGCAAACCATCAGGAAAACAAATCACAGGGAAAAGAAAAAAAAAAACTTACACAGCAAATTTGTAGGGAGTTGAAAATTGAAATAAATGGAGATGATGAAAAGAATGTTGATATTTTCGTATATTTGGGTGGCCATCTCACCGTTACCGGCAAAGTCAGCGTACTTCAGCGAAAGCAAGGCGTACGTGCCGGTTCTGGTGAACACACGACTTCGATTCTTCCTCCACGACACCCTGAGCGGAACAAATCCGTCAGCAGTTCGGATCGCGGGTCCAAACGCGACCGAATACAATCCGATACCGTTTGGAGCCCTGCTCGCCATCGACGATCCACTGACGGAAGGGCCGGAGACAACGTCGGGAGTCATCGGGAATGCTCAAGGGCTGTATCTTTCGTCAAGCCAGAGCGGCCAGGATGTTTCTTTGGTTCTCTACGCTGATTTCGGCTTCACGTCGGGCAGGTTCAAAGGGAGTTCGTTCAGCGTCTTTTCCAGGAATCCGGTGATGGAGAGCCGCCGTGAGCTGGCGGTCGTCGGTGGCAGAGGCCTGTTCAGGATGGCCACCGGAACGGCTTACGTCACCTCTTACTCCATGGACGTTGCTACTGGTGATGCTGTTCTTGAATATAATGTCCACATTGTCCATCCTCTTTAATTAGGGTTTGTCTGATTTTCTTCATAATTTCGTGCTTTCTGTTTTACGTGAATGTTTGGTTTGTGAATTTGTACGTTGTCAAGAATAAACGAGATCATATATGATGAGTTAATAAAATATAGATGTGATGAGTTGAGTACTACTGCTTACTTGCAATTTCTATATATATATACTATCGTAACTAGTTAGTGCTCAAGAGGTAGATTAGTTATTCTTGAGCTACTACAAGTTCGATTTGTTAAAATACTGTTCAGAGTCTCGTTAGAATTTGTAGTTTTTAAGGTGAGATTTAAACTGTCGAAGATGGTGGGAAATTGTTTAGTATTTTGATTAATTTCCACATTCACTCTCTAGCAGTCTAGCTAGCTCTCTCAAATAAGATCTTATTCTACATTATAAAAAAAACTTCAAGCCCTTAAATGAATTCAAAAAAATTCTCCATGTATATATTATATACATTTCGCTTGCTTAATTAATTGGATACATTATATGTGTGGTTATTTAGATTATTTCATCCATACTTGTTTGGTTAAATTTGTGTGCGCATTTAGGTTTCTATGTGGATCTAGTCAACAAGAGCCAGCATGTGCTCGTTTTGTTCTTACCAAAAAAGTTGTGTTTAGTCTAGTTGACTGAAAGTTATTTATTCATTCAGTATCCAAAGTACAAGTTGTCACATGTCAATGTTTATATTAATCTTAACGTAGTTAATTTTAGGGTTAATTGCTAAATAAATCATCACATTTATACACTTTTATAAATTAGATACTACATTTATATCTAGTCAATTACAACACCATATTTGAATTTGTATGAGATTAAATATCCTCAAATTTTCCGGCAAGTTATATAAGTATGACGTGTTTGGTCTATAAACCACGTTGACAATCACGTCAGCTCACATGTGTAACAAACGACGTCGATTTTATTAGTTTTCTCAATATATTTTTTATTTTAAAAATAAACAATTATATAAAAAATAATTTTTCCAACAAAAAAAAGAAGAGAAAGTAACAAAAATGGCGTTGTTTGTTACATGTGTGTGCTGATGTGGCTGCTAACATAATTTTTAGACTAAACAAGTAATACTTAGCTCATCGGAAAAATTAAGGATGTTTAATCTCATACAAATTAAAACGTGATATTGTAATTGACTAAGTTTATAATGTGGTGTTTAATTACAAAAAGGTGGAAATGTGGTGATTTATTTATCATTTAACCCTTACTTTTATTAATATTTCTTTGGGTTGAGTAAAATGATTTATAATATATAATACTTTGGGTTGAGTAAAATGATTTATAATATATAATACTTACTTTTCGGTTATCGATCATATATACTATGATTTTAATCACTAACCATACGTGCAGGACCCAAATGAAAAAGAGCTCGATTAATTATTAGAGTACATATAATATATATATATATATATATATATATATAACTTTAGATTTGGTGATATAAATTCTTCTAAACGAAGCTCTTATTCAGTATTCTTATTATTCTCTGCTCCTAACAAAATGACTTTAGATTTGGTGGCCCACGCCCCCATTGACTTACGTGAGAATTAATTTCATTTTTGGTTCCACTGAACATGTATGAATCCATAAATGGTCCTAAATTTTTTTAAAATGGTCCTTAGTCATCAAAATCGATCCTTTCATCACGTTTACTGTTATTTTTACTCTTATTTTTGGTCCCACACATTAAAACTAAGAATTTTTTGAATTTGTCAACTACAAAATATGTGGGTGAACACACTTGACACTTTTCTTTACTTTTTGACATTTAATATGTGCGGTTAAAACTTTTTAATCAGATTTACATTTTGGTGAATTTCAAATTTATTTTAAATTTTGTATGTCTTTGTGGCATTTAAAAATAAAAATAAAAATTGATGATATTTTGTTAAAAAACATGTAACCACACATAATCACTAGTTATGTAAATGTGTAGGTAAAAGGCACAGGAATTTTTTTGGCGTAATCATTCACAATTTTTTAAAATTTTATGTATTCCTATGTGGCATTTTAAAATAAACATTTTTTAAAATATTTTTTTTTATAAAATTAAAATTATTTAAATAAATATTTATCCACTCATAATTACTACATATGTAAATGTGTGGGTAAATTATATATGTTTGTGGAAAAGATTATTGTAAAATTTATTATGAAATATATATATATATATATATATATATATATATAGGGAATGGTTCAAATGGGAACCAAATCCCCCCGTGAGAACCTAGGAACTAATCTGATCCGCACATCTCGTTTCACATTCACGGCCCAGATTGATGTAAGCACACGGTGGCAGATTTGTAATTAAAAGCAACTTTTAGTTATTTAGGGTTATTTTTGTCTTTTATTAATTTTCCATCTTCTTCGTGTTTTATTTTAGGTATGATTCCAAAACACGTTCAGATTAGGATTCCTTCTGCCGCAATATATTCTTTCATAATTATCAAGCGAAATTGTGGAGCTTTTTGATTCTTCATCATGTTTTTTTTTGTTTCATAATTTGTGAGAGAAATTGCGCAGCTCGTTCATTCTTCATCGTTTTTTTTTTCATAATCTGTCAGAGAAATCGCGCGAGTTGATTCTTCATAATTTGGGAATTATATTGTTGTTTGCGATGGAAACTCCAGGTATTTTTCATATTCTTCACCATTCCTTCTTTTCTGTTTGATAATTCAATGGAAGAGGTATTAAATTGTTTAATTAATCAATTATCTATACGTTTGATTCTTCTACAAATTTTTTTTTTATTTTGTGTAATTGTATACATACTATTTATTTTTGTTTATTCAGCGTTCCTCTTTTCTCTTTTTTGCGTGATTATTCTAGCGTATATATTTTTTTTCTGGTATTTTATTTAATCAGTCAATGAATTCTGTTTTTCTATAGTATGGTGGTATGGCTTTTATACAATATTCTGTCAATTTATAACTGTTCTTAGTTCTAGTAGATTTTTTTATTAATCAGTTAATTTTTTGGAGTATGTGTTTGATATTTTATCATGTGAGCTAATTTTTTATTAAATGTTAGCTACACACATATATCTATATATTATTAGTATCATTGCTCTTGTTAGCAATACATTTTATATTTATATTTCCTTACAATCTGTTCATAAATTTTGTATTAAAATGACAGGTACTGATGTTTTGAGTAATTCTAGTGTTGTTACAATTGATATATCACCTGGTGGGAGTGAACACTATATCCCAAAGTGTGATTTATCGTTGCAACCATTTGTGAGTCAGAGGTTTAAGACTCTGCAGGATGGTATAGATTTCTACAAGAAATATGCTGAAGCATGTGGATTCGATATACGTCTTGGTTCGACAAAGAAATGGAAGGACGGTTCGATTACTTGGAAATATGTGTACTGCAATCGGGAGGGAGATAAGCACGCTGAAGATGATTTTGTTACTGGGGGTAGTGTGAAGAAGAGGCGTAGAGTTTCTAATCGAATTGGTTGCAGGGCTCGTATTGTTTTTAAACATAGTGCAGAAGATACATATGTTGTTAACTTGTTTGAGCATCGCCATTCGCACCCATTAGTATCAGATCATTTCAAAAAATACCTTAAAATAAATAGAAATTTAAGTTTTGTTCATCAGAACTTTGTGTTGAACTGTGCTAGAGCTAACATAGGGCCAATGAAATGTTATAGACTTTTTAAGGAAGTTGTAGGGAGTTATTCGAGTATTGGCTGCACAGGTGGCGATTTTAAGAATTTATCTCGTGATTTGAGGGCCTATGTTGCAGGGGTTGATGCTCAAATTATTCTAGACAAACTGTTTTTAAGGCGTGAGAAGTGTCCTGGTTTTTTCTTTGACTATTTTGTTGATAAAGATGATAGATTGAGACGTATCTTTTGGGCGGATCCTATTTCAAGGAGGAATTACCATGTTTTTGGCGATGTTGTATCATTTGACGCCACATATTCAACTAACAGGTATCTTTTTATATATATGTGTTGATTTTGAAGAAATATAAACATATTTTATATACTCATTTGATATTAGCAAGTTTGTAGATGTTACATTACCATTTCATTATCATTATAATAGCTTTTAATACCTGAGATATTAGAATTGTGGATACAGTTCTATCCTAATATGTTTAGCATCGATTATGTTATCTGTATATTGTTACATTAGCAAGTATTAGATTCGATGTTAGCAATTCAGTGTCATCATGTTAGCTATTTATATGACACATTTTACTATCATGAATACAACTTTCCTATATTTTTTGCACTAGGTATGAGATGATTTTTGCACCTTTCACTGGGAAAGACAATCATGGTAAAATTGTTTCATTTGGTGCCGGTTTAGTATCGGGTGAAAATAATGAAGAATATGCTTGGTTGTTTGAAAAGTTTATGGAGTGCATGGGTCGTTGTCCTAGAATAATTATTACTGATCAGGATCTTGGTATGAAGGTCGCAGTGAAACAAATTTTTACTGGTACGAGGCATCGTCTTTGCATGTGGTATATTATGATGAAGTTACCAGAAAAGGTCCCATCTAATTTGAAGAAGGATGCTATATTTAGGCAGCGTTTTAATGATGTTGTCTGGTCTGACTTTATTGAACCATCAGTTTTTGAGCAACAATGGAATTCAGTTATGGTTGATTATGGCTTGACAGAGGAAAAATGGTTCAATGCTATGTATGCCATTCGACAATACTGGATTCCAGCATATTTTAGGGATGAACCAATGAGCGGTGTTTGTAGAACCACATCAATTTCAGAGAGTGTCAACAGCGTATTCAACTTGTACTTGAACAAGAGATCAAATCTTGTTGAGTTTTTCATGCACTTTGATAGTGCTATTGATGCACAGAGGCATGCATATGATCTTCAAAATAGTGTGGATTATTCTGTCGTGCCTCTGTTGAAAACTCCATTGAGTCTCGAAAAACATGCTTCTGCAACTTACACAACAACAATATTTTCCAAAGTTCAAAAGGAAATTGAGGCTTCTTGTTTTAAGTGCAGTGTGATAAGCATTAAGGAAACTGATGTCGGAACAGTGTATGACATTGATGATGGGAGTAAAGTGGTTTCGACAGTTTGTCACAACATAGAAGAGGATACTATTACTTGCAGCTGTAAGAAGTTCATGATGTATGGGTTACTATGCAGTCATATGTTTGTCTTATTGAAGCATTTGAAGTTAGAAGCTATACCTGATAAATATGTGGTTGCACGATGGACAAAAGATGTGTATTTGAGGACTGGAATTGATGATGGTGGTGATATCTTAGATAATTGTGTTGATTTGGAGGATAACAAAAGAGTTATGAATCTACTGATTTCAGAATTCTATTCTTGTTTGGGAATTGTGGATGGGAACAAGGAGAAGATGGATGCAATGCTGTGTGGTATTCGAGATATGATAGGTGTGCTGCAGCCTGGTGATGGTGATGATCATTGTTCATCTTTTTCTAGCATGAAGAAGAGGTTATTCGAGAAATTTTATGGTGCAACCAATTCTTCTGGAGTAGAGGTTCATCCACCTGTTGCAGTTAAAACTAAAGGCAGTGGGAGCCGGTTGAAATCAAGAAGAGAGAAAGATCGTGAACGTTCCAAGAAAGCTCTAAGAATGTGTAAGAAGTGCAATCAGATGTGCAACCATGATTCTAGGAATTGCAAGGCGCTTTGATATTTTTTTTTATATTGTTAGGTATACAGTTTCTTTTTGAGCAACACCATTATTATATAAGTACGATATGGTTTTACAATATATGTGACAATAATGGTTTTCAATTATGAATAAATATATGTTTTTTACATATTAGCGATTTAGTGTTTTCATATTAGCGTTTTGTTGTCATCATGTTAGCATATGTATAGCATATGCCATAAAGTGCTGTCGTTCCTTTCTTATTCATCAAAGTATAAAATTTGAATTGTGTTGGAACTTTAGCAATATTGATATAGGAAAATGACATGGTTGATTGGTCTGCTTCCTTTTGAGGAGGGACTGATGATTTTTATTACTTGATTGATATTATGCTATACTTTTAATTCTTAAATTGTCATTTGACAGAAGCACTAGAAATAAATATAGGTTCAAGATTATCTTTCGTCTTTGTTCAGCAAAACCCTTCTCTAATCTTGTTTATCTATTGAACTAATAATTTTCCTTTCATTTTCTTCATATAACCATTGCACAAAGTATTGCATAAAGTATCTTTAGGATAGATCTTCTATGCTGATTCTCTGCCTGAAATTGCCCCATCTATCGTGCACCATAAGCATATTGCGTTGATTCAGTTTGTTTGCAACTTCTTGTCTCACAATCAAAAGGGTTGCCTTCTTCTGATCTTGCAGGGCATGAAAGTGATATACATATTAGCACTTTATGGCATATGGTTTAGTATATGGTTCACATATTAGCAAATTATTGTTATCATATTAGCATATTGCTATTATCATATCAGCATCTGGATATCATCACTGTTTAATTTATGTATGATCAAATGTTTATTTATAGATGAGGAATACTCTTTAATATATTAGTTCATTATTTATATCATATCAGAAATACGTATAATATATATTTATTTTTCATATTAGCTACATTATTTGTGAATTTAGCAACTATTCTTTCACAAGTTAGCAATGTCGTTGAAACTAATGATCAGTGATATACACCAATCTAATCAAATAAGAAAGACTATTTTTATCAACAAAAGATCATATACATATCATTGTGAACCTTTATGTTCATTGTATTTAACAGACTATATTGAAAGTACTGCATATAAACTAAAAGTACCTATTTAAACCAAAATTAGCAAAATAACAGGCTAGATAATGAACTGAGTCATTGTATCTTGATACCCACATCAAAATCCAAAAAGTAATGTATCTTCAAACTCACAGAGCAAGGAAAAGTGAAAACAGAAATCATTCAACTTGCATCATTGTCTTCACACAGAACTATTTCATTTACATTTATGAGGCCATCTTCACATGATGCTGCATGGTGGAAGGTAGCCTCAGCCAGAATGTCTGCTCTCAGATTGTTACTGTTTGCATCTAGGATTGCAACACAATATTTTGCTCTAAGGAACTTCATCTGTCTCAAATTATCAACTTTCAGGCCACTCTTCCAATTCTTCATCGCATTCCCCTTGTAGGTTTCCATATGTCTCATTACATATATGCCACAGTCTACTTTGTTTATGTTATTTTTCCATGGCATCTGCAACTTTTGCATAGGCTTCATCTTCTTCTCAATAGTTGATGCTTTCATTCCCTCACCATTCTTCTTCAGGAATTCGATCAAAAATCTTACCTGATATAGTTGAATGTTAGTACATTTTTAATCAGTGAAGTGTAAATTTATGTTTCATAATACTTTAATTGTATACTTACCAAGGAACACGGGATATCTCCATAATTCAAATTCTGATCAATGTTTTCTCCATCCAATTTAACTGAATTGTCAATAATATCACCTTTGCAGTTCTTAACATCAATGCACATCAAATAAAAGTGCTCTGCTTGATGTATGGGGAAGAAAAACTATCACAGAAAAGCAAGTGTATTAAATTAATATTATAGTTTAATTTTTGTAATTGAATGCATATATTTATTACCATTTCAATGCCAGCTACTTGCAATCCTTCAACAGCTTGAATCTCACCAAGTAATCTGTTAGAGAATTCTGAAATTCTTTTTTCTGTGTCCCATTTTTTTTGGTGGATTCACAATTGTATACAGCTGCATAAACACATTCTTACAATGTTATTAGAAAATAAAATATTTTAGTTTATTGAATAATGAATATATATATATATATATTTTACTTACATATGGATTTGTTGTTGCGAAGAATCTTTTGGGGGAGTTCATTGACCTTAGTTTCTCATTGTGATTAAGGATTGTGCTCCACACATCTATAACAGAAATGTTCAAGTATCGGCCTGCTCTCATTGTCTCCATTTCTTGACGTCGGAGTTGTACACGTCCATCATTATACACTATATCCTCTCTGCACTCAAGAGTGTATATATGTTAGTTTTATTTATAGTTTAATTTATATAACATATTTTGTCATACCTGTCATCATCCAAAAATACAAATATTTTTGTTTTTTGTCTGACTTCTCATCTGCAATGATTGTCCTCCTATAGTATGGAGACACCAATATATCTGTCTTCTTCAACAATGTTTTATTTCTGGTTACCATTCTATCAGTTTCCTGTGCAATTATAAATAATTAGAAATGTATGATATTTGATGCAAATATGGACATTTTTTGTTGTTATTTATCTATGTATGCATCACAAATGAATGATTTATAATTTGATACATGTGTTGCTAACATGATATACACATGTTGCTAGTATATGGCATGCATGTTGCTAATATGACATATATAATGATAGCATATGTAGGACATTTTATTTTAAAGTTTATATATTGCATACCTTCTCTTTGACCCGCTCTTGCATCTCGATATCTTCCTCAGCGTGCATCTTACCTTTCCCCTGGTTATGTCATGCATGCATTAATGAATATAATGAGTAAATAAGACTGATTTGAAGTTATAATAGTTTTTACCTTGTCCTTCTTTGCAATAGTTTGTGGCTCATCTTCTACTAAATCATTCTTGTTCTGTTCTTCTTCAGTCTGTCACAATTATTAGATATTAATTATCGGGATCTTTAATAAATACAATATTTGATATAGTTTACATTATCATTACCTCAATTTGGACTTCATTATCCCCTTCAACCTGGTTTTCAATTTCCTGTCACAATGTTAAACGTTAGAATTATACAATAATATTAAAAAAACTGTCATATCAATTATATTAATTTTTACCTTTGCCAAAGATGCATCTTCTTTGTTTTTGTCTTCAGTAGTACTCTCTTTCCTTGATGTTTTTTCAATATCATCAACCACATTCATTACATCTTCCCATATATCCTGCGACAATCCTAAGCTGAATGAAGGCACATCATCAAACTTTTTTTTAAATTCAATTCTCATCATAGCTGCCTCCTCAATCTTGGCAATTGCAGCAATGTGTTCCGGATTACTCCAAAAGTCATCTTCTTCTTGTGATGATGATTGTTCAGAAGGCTTTTTTTGTTTTTCATCTAGTAACAGTGCCCTTTCCAGTGTCCTCCTTAGGATCACATTTTCCAACATTTTCTCTGGTAAAGCATCAATTAGTGTAATTATGTTTGTGAATGTATCATATATCGTCTTGGTCATTGAGATGAGCTTATCAGTCACTGAATGCATATCTTGATTATCCTGAGATGGTTCGGTAATGTTCAGCTCTGCATTGCTTGGACCTGGTTGTTCACAAGGAGGCTTGGAGGGATTGTTTGGTTCTGGTTCATCAACAATGTGTTCTTCATTTGGTACAAGTTGATTTGGTGCTGCTGCATTTATTAGCTCATTATCAATCAAGTCTGGGTTTAATATTTCATCCACGGTGCATGGTTTATCAGGAAATCCTTCTCCGAAACCTCCTCCAACAATTTCCATACTCTGTCTTTCTGTTATCAGTTCATTTGTCCATTTGATGGTGGCCGGTATACTTCTGGGTACAGTTCTGTAACTCAGGACTACTCGATCAACATAGAAGAGCTGTTACAATTTATATTGCAAAAAAACTGTTATTAAAATTTCATGAGACTACTGAAAATTTTAAATACACATGCTAGTAATAACAATTATTATGTTGGGTTATTTTTTATGTATTTTGGAATGCAATATGTATAAATAATATTGCTAATATCTATTTGAAAGTTGCTAATAAGTAAGATTAATGTTGCTAACATCTTTTTTCAACGTTAGCTGATAATTAAGTGTAAAGAAGCAAACATGAAGCAACACATAACTATGTAATAAAATGAGATAAAATAGATTAGAGTTCTTACAGTTAGAAACAGGGTCGGGCCAGTATAATAATTCTTTTTCTTTTTTTGCCAGTGTGAGGTGTGCTTGGTCAAGGATCTGATAACATATTGACACCAGTTTAACTCTGAAACCCTGTCGATATCATTCAGGTTGTCTATAATTTACGGCGATAAATATCCATTTCCGAAGCTTTCAATGAGACAAGTAGTGAGAAGCACCAGGAATTGCCTTTTAAACCATTCTCCACCTTCTCGTTGTTCTAACATATTAGTGTACACATGCTTTGGAAGTATTCTGTTGCTGGCTTTTTCAAATTTTTGTCTCCATTCAACTGTTAAGCTACTCTCATGATTCTTTATTCGTGACTGAATCAAACGTTCTCCCCTCGGCAGGCCAAGAATCATGCGTACATCATCTTCTCTAATGTGTGCTTTAGCATTCCCTTTAAGTTGTATTTCACACCGTTTACTGTCAAAGTTTTCCAATAGCCAATAAGCTAACTTCAATGAAATGTTACTTATCTTCAAGTTGAGTAATGCTCCAAATCCTATATCTCTCACTTGTTGCTTTTGAATAGGATTTAAGTTTTCAATAGCATCAACCAAGAGCGATGGACATGTGCGAGTCTTCAGTGTTGGATATGAATCAAATAGTCTGATGTAGGATTGCATGTTTGTTTCTTCAGCTGATGAGGATGTCACATGTTGTTCCACATCTGGGTCTAATGACTTGTAATCTGATTGTTGTTGCTTTCTCGCCAAGATGTCAGCAGCTCTAGGATCATGTTTTTTCTTGGATTTCATCTCTCTGTGTTCTGCATCACTGTCAGATGTACTGATATTTTCCTCCTCGGCCTTTCTTTTCTGGGCAGCAGCAACTGCATGATATTCAATATTTTAATTAGTTATATGCTAATATATTAATAAAAAATTGCTAATTTTATGTACAAAGGATGCTAACATGACAGCAATCTTCTCAATAGACTCTAAATTATCATCTCACAAGCCATCAGGCTTCTCACTAGAGTCTTGGATTTCTGAATCAAATTTTGCAATCTTAGACACAACACTGACATAAATCATTTGCATATATGAGTTACCTAAGGCTAATGCATCAGTTGTCCCTGGTTCTAAATTTTATAAGGCTACATGTTTTGTAACATTTCCAACCAAAGTGGTAACAATGTACTTCTATGTTTCAAGTTGCTAACATAATGACATGAGCTTTATACTTTAAAATGCATAATATATAGAACACTACGTTTTTGCAAATGCAGGATTTAGGAAAAATATAGAAGCAAATTTTGGGCAGAAGCAACTGACATGCTAATATATTGACAAAAATTGCTAATGTTATGTACAAAGGATGCTAACATGACATCAAGCTTCTCAGTAGAGTCTAAATTATCATCTCACAAACCGTCAAGCTTCTCAATACAGTCTTGGATTTATGAATCAAATTTTGCAACCTTAGACACAACACTAACATAAATCATTTGCATATATGAGTTACCTAAGCCTAATGCATCAGTTGTCTTTGGTTCTAAATTTCATAAAGCTACATGTTCATTAACACTTCCAACCAAAGTGATAATAATGTACTTCTATGTTTCAAGTTGCTAACATGATCACAAGAGCTTTATACTTTAAAATGCAGAATATATTGAACACTACGTTTTTGAAAATTCAGGATTTAGGAAAAATATAGAAGCAAATTTTGGGCAGCAGCAACTGACATGCTAATATATTGACAAAAATTGCTAATGTTATATACAGAGGATGCTAACATGACATCAAGCTTCTCAATAGAGTCTAAATTATCATCTCACAAACCATCAAGCTTCTCAATACAGTCTTGGATTTCTGAATCAAATTTTACAAACTTACACACAACACTAACATAACTCATTTGCAGATATGAGTTACCTAAGCCTAATGCATCAGTTGTCTCTGGTTCTAAATTTTATAAGGCTACATGTTTTGTAACATTTCCAACCAAAGTGGTAACAATGTACTTCTATGTTTCAAGTTGCTAACATAATGACAGGAGCTTTATACTTTAAAATGCATAATATATAGAACACTACGTTTTTGCAAATGTAGGATTTAGGAAAAAATACAGAATCTGTCATCTAAGAGCATATAGCTAAAAGGCAGTGCAACAATTTCCTATGACGAAATTATCAGATAACAATGTTTTTGGTGTTCTATTAAAGTTGCTAACATGATCAGGAGTTTGAAAAATTATAGAAGCTAGCATCTACGCGCTTTATTTTTCTGTAACCCCTAGTATTATTTTTCTTAACAAATCTGCAGTCTCAACATCTCTCTTTTGAATTATTTCATCATTTTTTAGATAACAATGTCTTTAGTGTTCAAAATCAAAGCATACAGAAATCCATGGTTTTAATATTTTTTTACAAACCAACTCATCGTTTTGGTAATAACAAAGTTATTAGACGTGAAGAAAAAATCACAAAAGACGATAGAACTAGGGTTTAATTGTACATACCTTTCTTCAGGTTCAACTCGCGTCGAGGTCGTGAATCCGCCATTTTCACGAGATGGTATGTTTTCTTAGTGTTTAATTCTTCTTCTTCTTCACGCAGATTCCACGAATATCACAGATTTTCTCGACTTCAGATGCTATTTCGCCCAAAATTTTTCGAAAAATGCTTTCAATTTCTGGAAGAATGTACGGTTTGCTTGTGGAGTTGGTTTTCAGAGTGAGTTATGGCGTTTCTTCGTGAAAAGCAGAAGCCGTGATTTTTTACCAGATTTTTTCCAATTTTGCCCTTCTGAATTAACGCGCGATTTGACAATTTAATTTATTTACAACTCTGCCACCGAAATTTTAAATGAATCTGGGCCGTGTAGATTAAATAGACGTGTGGATCAGATTAGTTCCTAGGTTCTCACGGGGGGCTTGGTTCCCATTTGAACCTACCCCTATATATATATATATATATATAGATGACACGTGACCAATTTAAAGAATTAAATGTATAATTCTTAATTTTTTTAATCATATTTCTATCTAACTGTCTAATTACTAATATAATCTCCATCATTGTTTTGTTTTATTTATATGCAAATTAGTAGTGGATAGAGGAAAAATAAATTAAAATGCAAAAAGGGTCAATAACTAAAGTTTAATAAATCACATTATCCAATGTCTATATGATAAATCATATGTTTTAGATAAGCAACACATAAAATGAAATCAAGAAAAAAATCTGAAGGATAAGTCATATATGTTTATTTTAAAGTTATTTTTATAAATTTATTTTATAGTTAATGCCTTAATGGTATTAATTGATCCATAGGTTTGTTTTACCTCTAATGGTTTTTAATGTTAATTATCTTCATATTTATCCTATTCGATGATCAAATTAAAAATACTTTTATCAAGGATATTCAAATTTTTATCATTTTCCTTTTCTTAAATATTTTGTCTAGTAAAAATTGTATTTTTAGTTTTGTAATTATCATACATAAAAATAAATAATAGGCCTGATAGTATTAAAAAAAAAAAAAACAAAGCTTTGTACTTGTATTTTATTTTTCAAATTTTACCCATTTCTTTTAAAATTGTCAATTTAACCATATATTAGTTAATTGAGTAAAATTATGACCAAATTATTGCTTTGATCAAAATTAAGTAAATTTGTGTAACAATTAATTTTTTTTTATTTTTATTGTAATCTAATTAATAATAACTATAAACTATTTTGACTAACAACACCAATAGTTATTGTTTGTAATTAATAATTTATATTTATTAATTATTATTTATTTTATCTATTTATTAACAAAATGAAATCAAGAAAAAATATCTAGTAAAAATTGTCTTTTTAGTTTTGTAATTATCTATGCATGAAAATAAATAATAGGCCTACTAGTATACAACAAAACAAAACAAAACAAAGCTTTGTATTTTTATTTTATTTTTTGAATTTTACCTATTTCTTTTAATATTGTCAATTTAACCATATATTAGTCAATTGAGTAAAATTAAGGATAAATTATTGTTTTGATCATTAAGTAATTAAAATTTTATGACATTTTTAGGCAAGATCAACAAAATATTAATTATGCCATTAATAATTAATATTTTTCTTATTTTTATTTTAGTCTGGTTAATATTAATCATTAACTATATTGACTAATAACACAAATATTATTGTTTGTAATTAATAATTATCAGTTATTAATTATTTCATCGATTTTGGGACCATTTGCGGATTCGGGTGTGTCCGGTGGGACCAAAAATGAAATTTACTCTCACGTGCAACTCACGTGGAGGGCTCCCGTCTACATTTGATGGCCCCGTTAAAAAATGAGACTAAATTTGAGAATTTTAATCGAATGAGATTACATTTGATGTCAAAATTCTTATAAGGACCATTTTAAAAAAAAAATAGGACCATTTATGAATTCGGTTGTGTCCAGAGGGACCAAAAATGAAATTAATTCACTGACGTGACGGCAATGGATGACCCATAAACTTACGGCCCTAATTATTGTGTAAAAGCGTGGTCTATGATAGTAGGCGTGTAAATGAGCCGAGGTGAATCGAGTACCACCAAGCTCGAGGTCAGCTGGTTTAAGTATTCGTGGACTCGAGTTTGAGCTTGGCTCGAACTTTGAACTCGGGCTCAAGCTCGGCTCGACAAGAAAAAATCAAGCTCGAGCTCGGCTCGTTCATTTAGAATTCGAGCCCGAACTCAAGCTCGGCTCAGGCTTGGCTCATTTATTTAAAATTCGAGTCTGAAATGGAGCTCGGCTCGATTATATAAAATTCAAGTCCAAACTCGAGCTCGACTCGTTTATTTATTTCTCAATATTAATATCTTTCATATACCTCTTTTTATTTTTCTTTTTCTTTTTTATATTTATAACTTTATACTATATGTTTATTAGTTAATATTATACATACATACATACATGTATAAATAGAAATCATGAATCATAACTCCTAAGTCATATCTTATTCCAATATATTAAGATAATTTATAAATAATGATTCTATATTATTTAACAGATTATTAATTCTTAATTTTTTAATTATTATTCTTGGTATTATTTAATTTAATGTTAGTCTAATTTTCTTTAATTCCTTTTATTACCCATCTACTCTTGTATTAAGCAACCGATTTCTTAATTTTGATAATATTAGATAAATATCATTGGTTTCATTTCATATTTATTATTTAATGAATTGGGAAGTATTATTTTGTGAATATTAGTCTTAATATCTCTTATTACTTATTATTTATTATTAAGCGTTCAATTTTTTAATTTTTATAATATTAATATTATATCATTTCATAATTCATATCAATATTTATTATACTAATATACTATGTAAAATTATAAATAAGATAACTATATTGAATATAATATATATATATATATATAGTTCATTAGTTTGTCTGTTTGTGTATATAATTGTTACTATTGATTATTGATTTCTTAACTTTACTAATATTAATTAGTTCAATAGTTAATACCATTAATTTTGTTTTATTTTTAATGAGAAGTATTAATTTGACAAAAGTTACAACATAAATAAATAATATTTTAAAAATTACAAAAATAGTATATGTCTCGAGTTCTAAATCGAATAGCTCGCAAGCACGGTTCGAGCTCGGCTCCTTTAATTACTCTGAAACCGGACTCGTGAGACAGCTCACAAGCGAGGCTCGAGGTCGGCTAGTTTAACTATTCGCGAGCCGACTCGCTAGACAGTTCATGAGACAGCTCGTTAAAAAGCTCGAGAACCTTACAAGTCGAGTTAACTCGCGAGCTCGACAAGCCCAGCCCGAGAAAATAGCAAGTTCATTTAGAAGGCTTGAGCTCGACTTGTTTAATAAATAAGTCGATACCCGAGTATCTCACGAGTAGTTTGGCTCATTTACAGCTAGGGTTGTAAACAAACCAAATAATTCGTGATCTATTCGGCTGTCGATTCAAAAAATAATCAATTGAAATTCGATTTGTGAAACAAAGTAACTGAATTCGATAATTTTTTAAAATTCAACTATCTTAACTAACTGAATTCGAATAGTTCGCGAATAGTTCAAATTTGAATATAAACGAACTTAGTTCTCGAACTTGGTCACGAACCTGTTCACAAATCCTTTCATGAATCTTTTCACGAATTTATTCACGAATTTGTTCACGAACTTGTAATCAAACTTACATTAAAAAATCCAAAATATATAAATTTATGTTGGCTCCAAAGAAATATTTAACCTCGATCGAATTAAATTTAAAACGGCTCTTAAGTATAATTGATCTACCAAGAATAATATATTGTATACTCCCCTAAAATTAAATTTGACTATTCAATATTGATAATATAAATTACTTTCTATTTATTTTATTTTATTTATAAATTATAATATACACTAGAGTATCATTTTATTATCTAATATATATATATATATATAACTCAAATTTAAAAATAAAAAATAAAACAAGATTGCTATAAATATTACATAAGAATAAAACTTAATAGGATTTTATATCTAATTTTGATAATTTAACGTTAATATTTGATAATATAAATTACTTTCTTTTTATTATCTTTTATTTATAATATATACTAGACTATTATTTTACATAATATAATAATACTAAGTTATAAATTATATAATATAAATTACTTTTTTTTTATTATCTTTTATTTATAATACATACAAGACTATTATTTTACATAATATAATAATACTAAGTTATAAATTATAATTCAATTATTAATCTAAAAATGATACATATTGTCTATTGATATAAATAAATGACGAAAGTTGAACATATGTACACATTTTTTGATTTGAACTAATTTATTTCCACTAATTTGTATATTACTTTTAAATTGTGTAGGTGCATGGAAATCAAGAACTTATATTGATCTTGATTAATGTTTTGTTATTTTTTGCCTATTAAACTTTCGAACATGGAGATGATTATAAACTATCAAATTTTTTTCTAATATTTTTCGAACTTCTTATCGAACTTTTGTCGAATATTTATCGAATTTTATCGATATGAGGTATATCGAATTATTTGTCGAATTTGTTCACGAATTTGTTGCCGAACATTAATCGAATAGCTTGTCGAATTTGTCATCGAATCGAACTCAATTCGAACTCGAATCGAATTCAACCATAATTTTTTTATTAAACTCGAATTCGAATCTCATTTCGAAGTTCGAGTCGAACTCGAACTCGAATTCGAACTTGAAATTTCATAACGAATTCAAATTCGAACTTTATGATATTCACTTCGATTTGGTTCGTTTATAGCCCTAGTTGTAAGGGTAGTGTCTCCGGATTTGTGTTTTTATTTTTTAGCAAGTTTTTTAAAATATTTAATGAAAAAAAGATATAAATGACGATATTAGTAGATGTTAATTATGTTCGTCACGGGTTTTTCGGCCTCCTATTGTACAAACGATATATGTGTGTATTTTTTACAATATAATATGAAAATTTCACAACATTATCATTTACATAATATGAGATAAAAAAAAAAAAATTGGGACCAACATAATTAACATCTATTTAATAAGATATATTGAAAAAAAAAATAGTCCTAAAAGTGTGCTCTACAGTGGTAGCTCCCTCACTTTCCATGCATTTTGAGCCGCATGTACCCTTCTTAGCGAATAGCTCGCCCGACACACCTGGCCCGGTCGATGTTGCAAAAGTAAGCGGCTTACCGATTTACGTCCACCGTTTAATAAATAGTCTAGATGTTTTTTAGTTATGGTAAAATTAATCTTAATTTCGTCAAATACTATGATAATCTACATTTAATTTTAATAAGATCATTATACTATCTATTTAATTTAAAGAAATACATATTTAAAAAATACTAGAAAATTTAGGTAATCCAATAGCAAAAAATTACTTGTTTGACCAAACATTATCATTTGAAAATATTTAATATATATATATATATATATATATATATATTTAATGAAAGGTTAAAATAGTAAATAAATATTAATTTATTTAATCATTTGGATGTATCTAACATGCTCCAGCACAGTATCCTGGATTTAGATGACACAAGTTCCTCGAATTCTTCAATTGAGACGATCGGTGGATATTGAGATTGTTGGGGATAATGTGTTCGTGATTGTGTTTTCATCAGATGATGATCGGCGACATACGCTGATGGATGGGCCATGGAATTATTTTAATAGTCTCATGGTCTTAAAGCGTCATCGGGACTTCAAAATCCTCGGGATATATGTTTTGATGAACTCTCGGTCTGGATTCATGTTCATAATTTACCGTTTTCATGCATGAATCTGTCCACAGTTAGAAGAATTGGAGCGCAGATTGGTCGGGTTGAGGAGGTTGATATTGGAGAAATGGGACATTGTATTGGTCAATTTGCTAGGGTGAGGATCTGCAGGCCTATATTAAAACCTCTGCAGCGATGTGTTCGGTTGGAGGATGCAATGTTAGGGGAGGACCGTATTGTTTTAATTCGTTATGAGAAATTATCTGATTTTTGCTATGTATGTGGTCGAGTTGGCCATGTTTTAAGGTACTGTGAGGATCCGATTGCTAATAAAGAACATGTTGTTTTTGGAACATGGTTGAGAGCAAGCAATGTTATGGAGTTTCATCGTTCTCGCGTGGGAGGGTTGGCATTAGGAAGAGGTCGAATGACCAAATTGGCCACTGAACTTATTTGGGAGCCTCAATTGACCCACTACAACTTTTTTGGGCTCAATTGGGCCACTGCGTTGTTAAAATCGGCTCAATTGGGCCACCGCGTGACGGAGCCCTAACGGATTCCGTTAAGTGCACCTAAAACGACGTCGTTTTGCTTATTTTTTACCCGACCCATAACCCAACCCACCCCTAATCCCTAACCCTACCCATTCATCCAAACTACACAGTCTGCCGGGCTAGCTGCCCAGATTCCGGCCTCCCCTTCCAAAATATCTGCTAAAAATTGGCAAAAATGGCACAATCATCTGCGTCCAAATCTGTAAAAAAAAAGCATCCAAAAAAATCAGCATCCCTTGCTAAATCTCAGCCTGACATTGCAGAAAATCAAACACAAAATCCCAACACCAAAACAGAGCTGTTATCAAGCTCCAATTCTGACAAAAATCTCCTCCCAAACTCAATTCTTTTTCCCAGCTTTAATACAACAGATCACAGCCCAAAAAATCCATCTCTTCACAGTCATCTCCCTTTTGCTCCAGATTCCTCAAATCTCCACTTCCATGTCACTGACCTTTCCAATCAAGCTCTCAAGCCTTTTGGGATCACTACCAGGTCTCAAAAATTCAAAACAAACAAACCTTAACACCTAAATACACTTTCCCCACTCCTCTCGATCTCGTCACCTCACCGGGGCAGTCACCGGACTCAGAGCAATCATCACCATCTGACTCGACTCTCTTTTTTTGCCTCTACACTCCCAAAATTTCTCCCCACAAACTTCCGTCCCCAGAATCACACATACAGCCTCCAACCAAAACCAAAAATAAAAAATCCAACAAATCCCAAGAAATTTCAGATTTTGAGCAAGAAGTAGAAGCTCCACAAGCAAAAGAGTTGGGAGAGGAGCATTTAATTGAAATATCAGATGAAGAGAGCCCTGATGATGAAAGCTTACCTTCGATTGCTCTTGCGGATCTACTATCGTTTGCTTCGGCTTCGTCAGGGGATGAATCGGAGGAGGATCTTCTCCCTTTAAACCTAGCGATGGCCCAAAAGCTCCCCGAGACTGTTTCGTCAAGCCTCTAACTGGATTCCCGATCTCCCTGGCCTGAGTTTGGACGAGTAGGTAGGGTTAGGGGTTAGGGATGGGTCGGGTAAAAAAATAAGCAAAACGACGTCGTTTTAGGTGCACTTAACGGAGCCCGTTAGGGCTCCGTCACGCGGTGGCCCAATTGAGCCGATTTTAACAACGCGATGGCCCAATTGAGCCCAAAAAAGTTGTAGTGGGTCAATTGAGCCCCCCAAATAAGTTTAGTGGCCAATTTAATCCTTATCCCGGATAGGTTTATTGGGGGGACGAGAGATTTTTGGCAGAAAAAAAAAGGAAATGAAATGGGAGACGAAGAAGTTTCTCATGGTCAGGAGGTGGGAGTGGATAATGAAGATGAGGAAGAAAGGAGGGAGGTGGTAGAGGTTGTGGCTCCTACGTGCCAGCAGGGTTTGAGAAATGAAGATGGTGAATATGTTGTGACTTCAATTTCAAAAGAAGGGGAAAGAATGGAAATGGTGGTGGATAAGGGGGAGGGTTGTCTGTTGTTGAGTCTGAGGTGGCTAAGGTAGGGGAGAGTTCCAACTTAAGTATGAATATGGAGGTTACTTCTCCTTTAAAGCATGGTTCAGGAATAGGGAATGGTAGATCTTGGATTAGACGTGCGAGAGAGAAAAAAGGAGAGGAGGCGGGAGATGAGCAGGGGTTTGCGGTAGTTTTGGGTCAAAAAGAGTTGAGGGAGAGGGAGAAAAGGGAGAAGGAGTGGATGAGAGGTGTTTAGGTGGGACAAGGAAGAAGTTAAAACTGAAGCAAAAGAGTTGTGTTAAGAGGTTGGTAATAACGGCGGAGGCTGATGCTCAGCTCCACCGAACCCAATGAATGTTGGCCTGGAATGCCCGAGGATTGGGGAGTGGTCGGGCATTCCATGAGTTGAGGAGGCTTCTATTTAATCGAAAGCCTAGTCTAGTATTTATCAGTGAAACAAAGCTTATTGCTCGTAGGTGTGAGAGATGGAAGTCTATATTTAATTTTGATGGCTTGCTGGTGGTTGATGCGGTGGGCAGTAGTGGAGGCTTGATTCTAATGTGGAAAAGGCCCTTGGATATATGTCTAAGATCGTATTCTCAGGGTCATGTGGATTGTTTGGTGCAAGAGAAGGTGTTTGGAAAAACTATCAAGGAACCCCTAGAACAGGTTTTGATGAGATGTCAAAATTATTTATGAAAAACTGACCAAAGTTCAAGCTGTAGATCGAAGCTGATCAGCCCAGGGCATCATCAAAGAAAGAACTCAAATAGAGTCAAAGTCAACCGAGCTGAAGAATGGCCCACAAGTTGAAAGACACGTCATCCAGTCTAAGTTCAACTTAGCTGAGGAGTCATACCAGTCAAAACAAACTGACAATCAAGTCAGCTGAGCTGAGGGAGAAAGGAGTTGACTAAAGACTGAAGAAACTGATAGAATGTCAGTTTAAGCCAGAGACTGGCAGTATCCAACTGGAGCAACAGTAAGACTCAGCTGACAAGCCCAGAACTGCCAACTGGAGCAATGGCTAATCTCAGCTGACAAGCACAGAACTGCCAACTGGAGCAATGACCAATCTCAGCTGACAAGTCCAGAACTGCCAACTGGAGCAATGGCCAATCTCAGCTGACAAGTCCAGAACTGCCAACTGGAGCAATGGCCAATCTCAGCTGACAAGCCCAGAACTGCCAACTGAAGCGATGGCCAATCTCAGCTGATAAGCTCAAAACTGCTAACTGGAGCGATAGCCAGACTCAGCTGATAAGCTCAGAACTGTAACTGAAACTCTAAACTGCTAAAGCTGAACCCAAAAGACCCTGGAGCTTATTGGTTGAACTAGCGTATCTTGGAATAAATGCTCCTTTAAAGATCCTGGAATTTAATAAAGATCGATTGGCAGAGTAACGGCTACTTCAACCAAATGATCCAAGCGATCATTAATAACCACCTGCCGTTGATGAGCCAACAGAGCCACTGATCAATGGAGAATGGAACTCAACGGTCATAAAATCATTCCTCTATAAAAGACGAATGAATCAGAGTTTTAAAAAGACTTCGCCTCTAGAACATTTTGCCAACCTTCGCATATACAAGCAGAGATTTTCTTTCTCCCTCCTACTCAAGCTCAAGTGCAACATTTGATATAAACTGCGAAAGTTTAACTGAGAAGAAGAATTCACAAAGTCAAGAATATTCAGCCAGCTGTTGACGATCCAGCCAGGGCAGCCTTCTCAGTTCCAGCTATTCAATGATCAACTACTCAGCTCAATCAAAGGAGCACATCAGTTGATACCCCCTGTTCAAGACTAACCTCTTGAAGATCGAAAGAGATCTAAAAACTTGTAAAGACGACAATAGCACCTACCTTCCTAGCGAGCAGTTAGGGACTTCAAGTGTGAGCCGTCGACCAGCTGAGGTAGCGAGCAGTTACCAGGTTTAGCCAACTGTCCTTCATTGTGTAATTTGTAAAGAAACTCAAGTTATATAGTGAAGTTGCCCTTCTGCGGAAGGATGAGAAGACGTAGAAGTTTAAAACTTCGAACCTCTATAAATCTCTTGTGTACTGTACTATATTGATCATTGCATATCTCTAACTGTACACAATATCACACAAGCTGCACTCAAACTGTCTCAACTGATTATCAAGTTTGTGCATAAATAAGTTTCATAAAGCGAGTCAAAGGGCCCTGTTATTCCGTATCTAAGGTAAAAGTTTTTGAATCAGTTTATTCACCCCCCCTCTAAACTGATACCAACTCGCCTGGGACCAACAAGTGGTATCAGAGCAGTTGATTCTAAGGATCAGCCGTTTCTGCAGATCAACTGAATCAGATCTACTTATCTGTGCTAACATTCCAGCTATGGGAAACCATAAGCTACCTTTGTTTTCAGTTGAGAACTATGATAATTGGAGCAGGAGAATGAAAGCGCATCTCTGCTCAATTTATGAGAATATGTGGGAAGTCATTGAAGAAGGTCCAATCATCATCATGATGGACAATGATTCTCACATAGTTGATATCAATCAACCAGCAAGGATCCCGAAGCCAACTAATCTTCTCACCAGTGAAGAGAAGAAGTTGAAGAATCTAGAGTTCGTTGCTCAAGCTGCATTATTTCAAACTCTAGATGAAGATCGTATGAATGATACAAAGAACTGCACAACTGCCAAAGAGATATGGGACCTACTAGAAGATCTTTGCAGAGAGTCCGAAGCCATTAAAGGAAACAAGCTTCAACTGGCAGTTGACATGTATGAATCCTTCAAAATGCAGGCAGAAGAGTCCATCTCAAGCCTTGAAACTAGATTTCTTGGCATCATCAGTGAGATGAACAATCTCGGGAGGAGTTATCCCAATTCAGAGATGAACTCCAAAATATTGGATAATCTCACTAATGAATGGGATATGAAAGTGATAGCTACAAAGGAATCAAGAAACCTAAACAACATCACTCCAAGGGAACTATTTGGTTCTCTTAAAGCTCATGAGTACAGTCTAAACTGAAAAAAGGAAACATCAACATCGTCAGCTCAAGACGCAGCTTTCTACGGTGAAAGGACCATGTTTAGAAACACTTGAGGAAGAAACAACTTCCGACCTAGGAGCTCACCAGCCAAAGAAAACCAAGATGGATCTTCAACTGAACAAAAAAGGGAGGCAACTGAAAAGAAGGAGAATCTAATTGATGACACCAATGATCAGATCCAATCGGTTACCAAGTTACTAGAAAAGTTGAAGAGAACTCGGGATAAGCAATCAGTTTCACCTCAGATTGATGAAATCCCAAAAGTTGAAAAAGCCTACCAACCAGCTGAACGACCAGTTGAACCATTCAGGAGTGGTAATCGCAATCTTGGAGAACGTTGTCATTGTCATAAACAAGGACATTACAGGTTTGAATGTCCAGAACTCCCCGAAGACAAAAAAGCCAAGGTAAAAAGAAGCTTCTTCAAAAGAAAAGCAATGGTCGCAAATCTCAAGAATGCCGTGCTGGATGATTCAGACTATCATTCTGGAATCGATTCTGACGGCTACAGCTCAGATGATGATGAAGCACTATTCTGCCTCATGGCTGACCATGATGAAGAGGTTAGTACAGCTGACTCTCAAACCTTTTTTTATCATATCAATGAAGCAACTGTCTCTAGTAATGAACTTGATGTGAAACTTATGATGCTAGAAGACCAATTAGCTTCAATCTCCTGTTTGCATGTTGAACTGAAAGATGAAAATGATGAACTGAGAAACAAGGTTAGGGAACTGAGCATTGATCATGAAAGATTAAATTATCTTAAATCTCAGTTTATAGAATTTGAGAAATTGAAACTGAGAACTGCTGATCTAGAGGGAGAAAATCAAAGACTCAAGCAAGAGATCCTTGAGAAAGAAAAGGTAAATTTAAAGTTCAAAAAGGGATCTCAGACTCTAGATGAAATATTAAGTCATCAAAGAACTGGAACTGACAGCTCAGAGCTAGGATATAGCAAGTTCACTGCCCAAGAAAAAGGAAAAGCAGTTGCTCAACCAAATGATAAGGGAATCCTAAAAGGGTTCACAAGATCTCAAGATCAACCAGCTGAGTCAAACAAAGGAAAAGGAATATTGAAAAATCCCCAGACTCAACCTAGACAATTCGGCCAGTTCCATCAATCTAAAGCACCTGGTCAACTGAAGTCCAATTCCCAGCCAAGACCATCAGTTCAATCAAGTCAATCCAATCGTCCAAGGCCTCCAGTTCAACAGAGGACACCTGCTCAATATAGAATGCCGACAAGACAACCTGATAGATCAGTTCATTTTAAGAAAGACCAGTTTAGATCTCAAGCCTACCCTGCTAAGCAGTCCAATCAGAGCACTCCTAGGAGAGATCAACGAAAATCATTTCAACCCTATCATCATTACAATGAGTATCTGGATTCAAGAAATTAGCCAAGAGCTAATCTAAAAGGGTTCAATCCAATAAACTGGAAACACACAAGGCATTGGCCTGATCGAAGAGCTCAGAAATCTCGAAATAATTGTGTGCTAGTTGAATTATTTTACCCCACTAACTTTCAATGCAGGTATCATTCAACCGACTCAAGGAGAGTTGAAAGAGAGTTGAAACTGATGAAACGATCCAAATCAGTTGACTCTTTGAGTGATAAAAAGCCAAAAGTTTGGCAAGTCTGGATTCCAAAAAGCTTAATGTATCAAAAAGGACCCGATATGAAACGGGTCCCTAAATGCTAATCCTTTTCTCTACAAGACAAGAGCATCTTATCTATGAAGAAAACCAAAGACATTTGGTATCTAGATAGCGGGTGCTCCAAACACATGACCGGAGACAGAGAAGATCTAGATGGTTATAAAGAAATCAAAGGTCCACTCGTCACATTTGGAGACAATTCCAAAAGCCGAACCATTGGAGAAGGGTTCGTAGTCAAAGGAAAAGTAGTAGTGAATGGAGTCTCCTACGTAAATGGACTAAAGCACAAATTACTCAGCATTAGCCAGCCGTGCGACAATGGCTACTCAGTTGACTTCACCAAAAACTCGTGCAACATTAGAGATAAGTCAATTGGAGTAATTTTGCTAATCGGCATCAGGAGAGGAAACATTTACATTGTTGACTGGTCAACTGGCTACTCAGAAGCTTGCTTTCTCTCGAAAGGATCAACTGAAGCAAGCTGGCTATGGCATCGATGACTGAACCACCTCAACTTCAAAACAATCAACTACCTAGCAAAGAAAGAGCTAGTTGAAGGGCTTCCCAAGGAAATATACAAGAAAACAGGTTTATGCGGACCATGTCAGAAAGGGAAGCAGGTGAAGTCATCTTTTAAGAATAAGAATCATCCACCAGGAACAACTGACTGTCTTCAACTGCTACACATGGATTTGTTTGGTCCAGTTAGACCTCAAACTCCAAAAGGCAAAAGATTCACTCTTGTAGTAGTTGATGATTACTCAAGATATATATGGGTAGAATTCTTGAGGAGCAAGGATGAAAAGTGTGACAAGCTCATGGTGCTGATTAGAAGATTACAAACTGAGAAGGAAAGATCAGTTCAAAGGATTCGTTCTGATAATGGAACAGAATTTGTGAATCAACACATGATCAATTTTCTCAACCAGCTTGGAATCACTCATGAACACTCAGCTGCAAGAACTCCACAACAAAACGGTGTAGCTGAACAGTGCAACCGAACACTAAAAGAACCAGCTCGAGCGATGATAGCTGATGCCAACATAGCTGAAGGGTACTGGGCTGAAGCAGTCAACACAGCTTGCCATACTCAAAATAGAAGTGCCATTGTAGCAGCCCATGATAAGACACCTTATGAATTGTACAAGGGTCGTAAGCCTTCTATCTCATATTTTAAAATATTTGGCTGTAAATGTTATATTCACAACAATGGCAAGACTCAATTGAAAGCCTTTAGTGCTAAAACTGATGAGGGAATATTTCTTGGGTATAACTCTCCTCATGCACAAGCTTATAGAGTGTTCAATAAATGAACTCTTGTTGTGGAAATAACATGTCATGTGGTATTTGATGAATTTGCTAATGAGTATAGGAACAAAGAAAGCATCGATACATCAGTTCAAGTACTACCTAGTGAAACTGAAAATTCACAGGACTATGTGGATCACATTGTTCTAGAGCGGTTTGAAGTTTCATTACAAGAAGGTAATGAAACTGGTACTAAACCAGTTGAGAACAACTTGGACAATGAAGACACAAATCGTGCTGAGACCGCAAACCCCACAACCGAAGCAGTGGGGAGAAATGATGAGAATGCCGAGCCAACTGATGAACGAGCAACTGATGACGTCATCACAGAAGAGCCAGCTGGAGACTCAGCTGAAGCTATCTTGCCCAAATGGCTCCGAAGCCATCCAACTGACAAGATAGTTGGAGATCCAAAAAGTCGAGTTCAGACCAGAGGATCAACCGAGCATGCATTATTCACATGCTTCATCTCTCAAAATGAACCAACAAACGTCAAAGAATCCTTAGAAGATTCAGACTGGATCATGGCTATGCAAGAAGAACTGAATTAGTTCACACAAAATGACGTATGGTTTCTTGTTGACAGGCAAAAAACCCAGAAGGTCATTGGCACAAAATGGGTTTTTCGCAACAAACTGGATGAACAAGGAGTGATCACAAAGAACAAGGCTAGACTGGTAGCCAAAGGTTACTCACAAAGTGAAGGAATCGACTTTGATGAGACATTCGCGCCAGTTGCAAGATTGGAAGCCATCAGACTGTTCCTAGCCTATGCACCTCACTTCAACTTCACAGTCTACCAAATGGATATCAAGAGTGCTTTTCCTCAAGGGATGCTCAAGGAGGACGTATATGTCGAGCAACCGCCAGACTTTGAAATTACTGATCAAGTCTTCAAACTGAAAAAGGCTCTCTACGGACTAAAGCAAGCTCCAAGAGCGTGGTATGAAACTCTAACAACATTCCTGCTGAAAAATGGGTTTCAAAAAAGAGTCATTGATCAAACTCTATTCCGAATAGAACGATCAACTGAGATCTTAATGGTTCAAATTTATGTGGATGACATAATTTTTGGATCAAAGAGCAAAGATCTATGCACACGATTCGCTCAACTAATGCAAAGCGAATTTGAGATGAGCATGATGGGAGAAATTACATTCTTCCTAGGACTCCAAGTGAAGCAACTGAAAGATGGAATTCACATTAGCCAGGCGAAGTACACTAAGGAGCTAGTCAAGAAGTTTGGAGTAAGTAAAGGAAAAACTCTCAAGATTCCGATGAACACATCAGTTCAGCTAACTCTTGATGAAGAAGGAGAATCAGTTAGCCAAACATACTGCAGAGGAATCATTGGGTCATTACTATACTTAACAGCCAGCCGGCCAGACATCTTTTATTCAGTCGGTCTATGTGCGCGGTTTCAAGCCAATTCAAAGAAAAGTCATCTTGAAGCAGCTAAGAGAATTATCAAATATCTCAAAGGAACCATAAATCTTGGACTATGGTATCCCAAAGATGGCAGTTTGAGTTTAATTGGATATTCTGACTCAGACTTTGGTGGATGCAAGATTGACAGAAAAAGTACCAGTGGAACATGTCAGTTTCTTGGAAGCAAACTGATATCCTGGTTTAGCAAGAAGCAACACTCAGTTGCAACATCAACAACTGAAGCAGAATATGTAACTGCTGGTAGCTGCTGTGCTCAAATACTCTAGATGAAACAACAGTTGAAGGACTACAAAGTTGAAACTGAAGAAGTGCCTATCTACTGTGACAACAATAGTGCAATTGCAATATCTCAGAATGCAGTTCTGCATTCAAGAACTAAGCACATTGACATAAGGCATCACTTCATCAGAGATCACATCGAGAAGAAAGACATATGCATCAAATATGTCAATACTGAGAAGCAGATAGCCGACATCTTCACCAAACCATTGCCTGAAGCAAGGTTTATGGAGCTATGCATACAGTTGGGACTGCTGGAGCTAGCATCACATGATGAAGATGATAAAATGGAAGAAAAAGGCCAAGAGACCACTCCAGCTGAAGAGAGAAACTGAATCAAAAAGACGAGAAACTGATCAGTTTGCCACATAATCCATTAGGTTGAAGTAAAGACAAGAAGCTGCTGAGAGATAAGCAAACTGGAGATGATCAATTTACTCTATCAGTTCAACTAAATCATCAGTTTAGTCGCTCAAACTGATGATCCAGTCAGTTATGCAGAACATACAAGTTGCAAATTGATCAAACTGAAGAAAAAATCATAGGAACTGAAGTAAACTCAAAAGGAGATACCAGTTCAAGGGCCAGCTGAAGGAGAACAGCTGAACTAAGAAGCAGCTGAATGAAGGTCTAAGCAGTTAAGACCAGTCAGGAACTGATGAGAAGATATCTCAGTTGGAACTGATCATAAGAAAGACCCTCAGTTACAGTCAAAGCCAACTGATGACGTAATCAGTTTCAAGCTAAGGAGAAACTGCTGAAGAGAAAAGATAAATTCAAAAATCTCAATAGTGGAAACGGTAAAAACACGTGTCATCAAAATGTTGCCGTTGAATCGTCCTTCTCTCTCCTCTTTAATCCCCAACGGATAGAAATGAAAAGCCAATCGACGGGTTGATTGATCTAATCCGACCGTTGAATTTGGGGAGACCAAGCGTCACAACCGTTGGATGAACCCCTATACATTCTATAAAAGGGATAGCTAAATTTTCATTTTTACTTTTACCGATCTCAAGCACAGTAAAGAATTCAAGCATCTCTCATTCATTATTTCTCGAAACTGTTCTGAAGAACTCTTAAAAGTAAAAGCATCCAGCTCATAACTTCAGTTAAAGACATTTTATCCCTATTAGATCATTCATCTCAAACAAAAACACCATGGCTGACAGACGCGCACCAGCTGTTCGACAAAACTTCAACTTCAAAAGAACTGGTGATTCTTCACAAGGATTCCAAAGAAATCTCTACAGAGATAAGTTTCTGGATATAGGCGCTTACAGAGAGAAGTGCTCAAATTCCGCCCTCTGCAACTCACTGATCGCAAAGATAGAGGATAGTGGGTTGAAAAGCTTCATGGAAAACTATCCATTGAAAATATATCCAGAGGCTGTGGTTGAGTTTTATTTAAACTCAAGAGGCTACGATGACAGAATCGAGACTGAAGTTCGTGGAGTCGAACTGATCGTAACTCCAGAACTGCTCGGAAGATTGTTCAAACTACCAACCACCGGAACACGACTACAAGATGTTCAAGTGGATCAAGAGGAAGCCTACCACCAGTGGAAGCGGGAGGAATGTTTAGATGTGTACAAAAGTAGTACACTCATGTCTCTTCTTCAAGAAGAATATAGGATTCTAGCCTTAGTTGCTGCTAGAATGATCATTGGAACAACTGGAAGCCACTCAGAAATGTCGGAGCACAAGTACAAGATATGTGCGGCGATCATCAGAGGGATCGACATCAACTGGGTTCAATACTTCTTTGAGAAAATAAGGAAGTATGTTGATATTGTGGAGAAGAACTGGTTACCAACTGAGTTCTATCAAAAGATTTGCTATCCAAGCAGAATCAGTTTCATACTGGAAAACATCTTTGACTCCATGGCAGAGGAGACCGACACGTTGATGATCGGCAAACTGGACTTTATACCAGTTACCGGCAAGAGGCAGCCAGCTGCAAAACCAATATCCATCAAAAGCAGCCACCCAACTGCTGCTTCCTCAAAGAAAGCTGAGGAGTCATCAAGAAGAAAAGGCAAGGAAATTGCAGTTAAAACTCTACAAGAAGACTCCGATTCAGATGACAACATCCTAATAAGCCAGATATTGGGAAGCTCAATTAAAGCTAAGCCTCTACGTCAAGTTCACTTTTGATCACTCATTGATTCACCTGAAGAAGTAATTTCTACCAGACCAGTTCAGTTCAAGGAAAGAACTGGGAAGTCGAAGAAGAAGCCCTCGGCAGTTCAAACAAAAGGAAAGAAAAAGAAGAAGTCAGGGCCCCCACCTCTTCCTCAACTGTCTCCCTGTAACATCAAGATAATTGATGTTATGCCAGTTGAGAATGATGATATAGTACCTTACAGAGGAGTTCCCCTAAAGGATTCAGGAGCAGACTTTTTCATAACTGCTTGCCCGCTAATGGGAGAAATAGAAGAGAACATTAGAGCTCTATCGAGAGCTGAAATTATCAAGTGCTGGGCTGATGAACAAGTTCAAAGATTCATAGCTGAGAACTTCATTAAGGACGTAACTCGATTACCCACTCTGTATGAAGCTCTAACAATGTATGTCTACTGGTACCTTTGGAGACACTGCTTCAACTTTGAAGCCCACTTTCTTCTAACCACACTGCATGGGATGAGCTTCTGGAGAAGGGAAGAAAGATGGAGTATGGATTGGGCTGGACAGGAGTCCCCAGAGCAAAACCCAGTCATCACATTGAGAAGAATGCTTGCCATTCGAAGGAACCACCCACATCCTGCTAAGCAAACCCTGGTGGAAGTAATGAATGATCTACTTATCTGGGCCAATATCAGACTGCCACCTCGTCGAACTCAAGCTGAGTAGCGAAAATGGAAAGCCCCTCAAGTTCAACAACATTGGATGCTCACTGAACTACTAAAACTCAGACGGGAGCAGCTTAAGGAAGGGCAGGAGATGTTCAATTACGAAGTTCAGAGAAGTCATCAAAGGGCTGAAACTTCTGCAGCTCACAACGCAAGGGAAACTGCCATAACGTCTGTGACCAGGCAGTTAACGTTCGAAGAATCCCCTCAGCCAGATGTCGTCATCATTGATCTTCTTGATGACTTACCTGAGGAGCCAGCTACTGATGAGCGCACAGCTAGTGATCTGGAATTTGAGGAAATACTCAAGTCCCCTACTCTGCCACATCTCCCAATTGATGAAGAGCTACAGGAACCAACTGAAGAGACTCAACTGCCCGAGGAGCAAACTAAAGCACAAATTGCTCCTTCCCTCGAATCAACTCCAAAGACAGCTGAGCATGACCAGTCAGCTGACCAGATAGCTCAAGAAGCTGAACAATCTACATATCAAGGTACACTTGCCATAACTGTGTACATTGATCCAATCCAGAGAGCACTTCAGGCCGCCGCTCAAGGTGCCGCGCTAGAAATCTCATCAGAGTCAATTTATGATGAGATCATCATCATGGAGACAGATGAAATTTCCCATACAGTTCCTTGCGAGAAACTTGTTGGAACTGAAGAAGGAAAGGAAGCGGACTTAAGAGCAGTCCAGTTCGAGGCTCAACCCAGCAGTTCTATAGTCCAACTCCCTCCACACTATGTGGAACTGATTGACTCCCTGCAGCAACAGGTTAAACTGTTTGACTCCCTGCAGCAACAGGTGAAACTGCACACTGAGCAAATCAAGCAACTGCAAGCACAACAGAGACTCCAGTTCGCTGAAACTGAGTCAGCTAGCAGCACCGAGGATGAAGATGAGGAGCCCACCGAACCTCTGGCCAAAAGAAGAAAAACTGATCACAAGAAGGACTAAGAGGCTGATCAAACTTAAACATGATTAGAAAAGCCTTAAGTATACTTCTTGTTAATCAGTTGTAATTATCTTTTGATAAATATTTATAAAAGTTTATCTTTTTTTTATTTCAAATAAATGTCAAGCTTTACATTTATTTTGAAATTTTGACCGTTGCAAAACAATGACACGTGTGAAGGTCATTAATTGCCAACGACCAAAAGAAATCAGAGGCTAGTACCATTTCAACCATCATATCTATGAGCCTGTCCAAAAACTCATAAAAGCCTATCTCTCTCAAGCCTCTCAAAAAGCCTCCTCCTCCAAAAAGATCTCAAAACCTCTCTCTCTCTCTCTCAAACGATCTTGAATTTTCAAAAATTCCAGCCAACCTCAAAGATGGCCGAATTATCCAGATCTTCAAATTCTTTCAAAAACCAACTCATGAGAGATAAATTCCTTGATAGGAAGAAATTTCAATTGATTCTTGATGAATCAAACAATCCAATCCTTCTGTCAAATCTTCACAAAACAGGAGTTCTTCACTATCTGGAATCTCCACCAAAATTCTTTAGACAAAATTTGGTGAGTGAATTTTTACTTCAATCCAAATTATCTGCAGATGGGAAGATGATATCTTCAATGATACAAGGAAGGATATTACACATCAATGAGAAAACAGTTGCTGAAGTATTCCAACTCCCACAAGAAGGCTCATCCATTCAAGATCTAAAGGAATCTGTAAAGTCACACTGAAGAGAATGGAAAGCTTTATCCTGCAACAAGCAATTTAGTTTTACCACCGCTAAAACTGATCTCAAGCCCGAGTATAGAGTTCTACTTGATATAACGAACAAGATGATGTTCGGAGCAATTGGAAGTCTAAGCCAACTAACCCAAGAGAGATACAAGGTCATGATTCACCTTGCTGAAGGAAGACAAACAAACTGGGCAGAATTTGTCTTTCAACAACTCAATCATCAAGTCATCAAGGCTACAGACTCGAATAAGTCTGGCAAATTTGAGTCCAAGGTAGGACTTGTTCTAAGGATGAGCAAAATGCTTGAAGATCTTCTGAACCTTCCAAGTGATGAATCATTACCGGTTCTAATCTCCGACTGGATCCCCAAGAAAGGAACTGCTCATCTACAGTCCCTAAAGAAGAAGAGAAGAGGAAAGGCCAAGATGAGCAACCAGAGTTCGAGGCACTCAACTGCCAATGTCGTTCACTCTCCAAAATCGAAGAACGGATCGCTAGTTGATTTCCAGGTTTGCTCTGATCCAAATGAGCTTATTCCATTCATTGGAATACCCCATTCAAACTATGGAGCAGACTACTTCAGAGGCACATGCCCTCCGCTCCAGCTGACTGAAGAAAATATTCGCACTTTCTACAGTGGTGAATATGCAGTCAAAAGTGCACAAAAGGAAGTAACCAATCTCCTTCTCACTCACTTCACTGTTGTTGCACAACGAGATCAAGAGTTGTTTAAACAACTTCACCGATATTTCTATTGGTATAACTGGAGACATTCTATGTCCATCCAGTCATACTTCTTGCTAACTGCCTTTCATGGCATGAGTTTCTGGCAAAGAGAAGAAACTTGGAGCATCAAATGGATAGGATCATCAAATCCATTCCCTCCAACCATTGTGCAAGTTTAGCACATCATGAATCACCGGCTGGTTAACAAGATTCCAGCAACCGCCTTACTGGCCGAATTTACATCCAGATTCATGCCTCAAGCAATTGGGACTGCAGGTCAACCAGTCAACTGCCCAAATGACTCACTTTGTCGTCAGCTAAACTTTGATAATCTATCAAGCCAGTCAACTGAGCCATCACGACAAACTCCAACTGCTGTCAAAAGGATAGAACCTCATCTATCTCACACTGCAGGCATAGCTTCTCAAAAGAATACAAGGCACATTGATGCAAGAGACAGTGACGATGAGGACACTGCCACGTCACCATGTCTCCTATCCAAAAGCTATGTGACTCCACTACTAACATCAGGTTCAAAAGGTGCGCAGTTGACCAAGAAAAATGATCAGTTTCGGTCATCGCCAAAGGGAATCTCACACTCCCTTAGTCAAAGGATGAAAAGTTCATCAGTTAAGATCCAGCTTCACCTTCGCCAAGCCAAGAAGACAGAAAGGCCTTCACCATCAAAGCACAAATCTACATCAAAAGAAAGCAGTGCTGCTAGTCCAGCTAGGCCCTTCAAGAAGCAGAAACTGTCTACTGAAAAGCCGAGCAACTAATCAAACCAACTGATCAATTCAGTTGCAGCTTCAACTGCAACCAGCTCATCAGTGACAACTGAGTATCAAAACTCAACTGCTCAACCAACCGCCATGTCATTCATTAGTTGGACTGTATCCCAACTAACTAAGGATAAGTTTTTATTTTTCAAAAGCTTATCTCATTTATATTGTTACCATTGTGAATATGAAATATCTTATATTATATTTCAACGGTTATAATTTAAAAATCGGGTTCTATATCATAAAGTTGTCATTAATATCTCTGCATGGATCGTAAACCAACCCTTCAAAGAGACGAAGAAAATATATTTTAATGTGCTATAAATAGAAAGATCTGCAGAAAATATTTCGCTATTTATGGCAACTACCCCATTTTCAAAATGGCAACATCTCAGCCACACGATCATAAAGTCACTTAATCGTTAAACGGCTAAGATACATGCTTCATTAATTCAGCTAATCAACCATCAAATCGAATGGCTGATCAGCTAAGAAAAGCAATCGAGTACTCTCAATTCTTGCATGCAAAAATGCATAAATATGAGTAAAGAGATGAAGGCTGCGATCATCTGAAAATCTCTCTCTCTCTTATTCGATCTTTTGCTAAGCCTTCTCTCTCTCATCAAACCTCTTGCATTTCTAAACTGAATATCATACTTTTGCAGAAATGAAGCCTCCATTTTCCATGGTAGATATTAAATCTCTTGAGCGCAAGATGAGAAAGGACAAATCTCTAAATCTAGAGATGCTAAATGCACGTCTTGGCCCGGATCTGTTTCAAAAGATTTATCGACCATTAGCGGCGACTGGGTTGCTCCCCTTCTTGACACTATTGCCAGTCAAGAACATACCTACTTATGTTGCCGAGTTCTACTACAATGCAACTATCACCGGCGACAACATCATCTCCACCGTTCAAGATCACGTGATCACGGTGACCAAGGACACGATGATGTCCACTCTTCATCTCCCCGGCAACGGCCCCGACGTGATGGACCTAAATCTGCCATCCAAACACGCATTATGGGAAACCTGCAAGTTACCTCACGTGAGCCACAATGACAGCTCGCACAGATTAAAGGAGAGCATGCAAAGTGATATCATCCAACTTTTAGATATCACCGGTTATATATATATGGCAACTTCGAGATAGTCCATTTCTTCGAGATCAAAGCCCATCTCACAGCCGCTCTATACTTTGGATGTCAAGCCGACTGGGCCTCCTACGTCCTTGCGCAACTGAGAGCCAACATCGAGCGAGCGGCATATGATCAGTCAACGGGCTCATTTTGAGAAAAGGTCGGGTTTATGAATCGCATAAGCCACATCATACAAAGCCAGTTTGATGAGATCATAACAACTGGAGAACTACTGGGAAGACGGGACATGCTCCCCACTATCTACTGCCATCAGAACCCGAAGCGTTCACACCCACAAGGGCCTTCAAACTCAGATCGAGGAAAGGTACCCTTGGAGGCACCCGTCAGCTCCACTGCCGAAAGAGAGCTGATGCTTGAGAGTGCATCTCTTTTATGGCTGAGTGATCAGCCCACAATATTAGCCAGCTCCCAACCTCCACCTTTAGTCCAGAGTGACTATATTGAGGTTGATTTTGAAGCCGTTCTAGACCACCAGCTCGGAAGCTGCTTTGGCCTCATTGAGGACACCGACTCCTCCCTCTTCACGCAACTGCGGTGGTACTTGTAGTACCATATTTAGCGCTTTCAACTGGATGAGTCAACTATGTTCCACCTCATCTACACCCGTGGCTCTTCCTTCTGGATCAACGAAGGAACATGGAGTCGAAACTGGATGAATCATCTACTCTCCTCGCCTCCAACGCTCTCGGAGATCATGGATTCGATGATCAAGTGACTCCAGCTCGGGATACCAGCTGATGCCCCTCTCCCCGACAATGAACCTGCCAACTCCTCGTGTGCACCCTTCGTTGGTGATCCACCCCTTCCTTCAACTGATGAGATCTTCAACAGCTTGGTCCGCATGAACTTCAGAGAGCACGATATCTCTGATCAAGGTCAGTTCATGCCCACTGAAGATGACTATGCATGGCTTTCTCCGACCATGCCAATTCCTTCAGTTCCCTATGCAGCTCATGATGACAATTTGGCAACCGCCTTCACTTTTCTGCCAAATGTGTCATTTCCATCATATGATCCATTTCACCTTTTAGATGATGCCAAAAAGGGGGAAGATAGACAATATGATGATGGATGCATGACTCTTTGGGATCAGATTCAAAGAGAAATTCATCATGAGGGGGAAAATCAGCTTCAGGGGGAAGCATAGACACTACAAGGAGTTCATGAAAGAGGAGAATCAAGCAGAAGGAAAAGAAGCAATTGGAACAACCTTCAGGAAGTAGATTAGTAGTTTTAACTACTAATTCTTGAAATTAAGCTTTAAGATGAACATATAATACAAGTTTTGATCATGATTTTACTTCAAGCTTGAATGTTTTGACATGATTCTTTATGCTCTGATACTTCAGCTATGCTCTGATACTTCAGTTTGAATGCTTTAACTCTTGAAAGAAGAATGCTCTGAAATTAGAAGTCCAAATTGCTCTTAAAATTGACATGCTCTGATACTTGAATGATAAGCATGAATGACTCTGATACTTCAATGATAAGCATGAATGACAAATACTCTGATAATTGAATGAAAATCATTAATCAATTTGTCTCTCAATATGCTATAAATTTGCACTGACTGTAAGATTCTACTTAAAGCATTCGCTACACTTGCAGTTTTTCCATCATCATCAACAAAGTTTTGACATCATCAAAAAGGGGGAAATTGTTAGGATAAAATATCAAGGAACCCCTAGATCAGGTTTTGAAGAGATGTCAAAATTATTTATGAAAAACTGACCAAAGTTCAAGCTGTAGATCGAAGTTGATCAGCCCAGGGCATCATCAAAGAAAGAACTCAAATAAAGTCAAAGTCAACCAAGCTGAAGAATGGCCCACAAGTTGAAAGACACGTCATCCAGTCTAAGTTCAACTTAGCTGAGGAGTCATACCAGTCAAAACAAATTGACAATCAAGTCAGTTGAGCTGAGGGAGAAAGAAGTTGACTAAAGACTGAAGAAACTGATAGAATGTCAGTTTAAGCCAGAGACTGACAGTATCCAACTGGAGCAACAGTAAGACTTAGCTGACAAGCCCAGAACTGCCAACTGGAGCAATGGCCAATCTCAGTTGACAAGCACAAAACCAAATGATCCAAGCGATTATTAATGACCACCTGCCGTTGATGAGCCAACAGAGCCACTGATCAATGGACAATGGAACTCAACGGTCATAAAATCATTCCTCTATGAAAGATGAATGAATCAGAGTTTTAAAAAGACTTCACCTCTAGAACATTTTGCTAACCTTCACATATACAAGCAGAGCTTTTCTTTCTTCCTCCTACTCAAGCTCAAGTGCAACATTTGATATAAACTGCGAAAGTTCAACTGAGAAGAAGAATTCACAAAGTCAAGAATATTCAGCCAGCTGTTGACGATCCAGCCAGGGCAGCCTTCTCAGTTCCAGCTATTCAATGATCAACTACTCAGCTCAATCAAAGGAGCACATCAGTTGATACCCCCTGTTCAAGACTAACCTCTTGAAGATCGAAAGAGATCTAAAACCTTGTAAAGACGACAATAGCACCTACCTTCGTAGCGAGTAGTTAGGGACTTCAAGTGTAAGCCGTCGACCAGCTGAGGTAGCGAGCAGTTACCAGGTTCAGCCAACTATCCTTCATTGTGTAATTTGTAAAGAAACTCAAGTTATATAGTGAAGTTGCCCTTCTGCGGAAGGAAGAGACGACGTAGAAGTTTGAAACTTTGAACCTCTATAAATCTCTTGTGTGTTGTACTATATTGATAATTGCATATCTCTAACTGCACACAATATCACACAAGCTGCACTCAAACTGTCTCAACTGATTATCAAGTTTGTGCATAAATAAGTTTCATCAAGCGAGTCAAAGAGCCCTGTTATTCCGCATCTAAAGTAAAAGTTTTTGAATCAGTTTATTCACCCCCCTCTAAACTGATACCGACTCGCCCAGGACCAACAGAAGGATTTTCGATAGAGGTTTACGGGGTTTTATGGGAATCCTGACCCATGTCTTAGAAGATTTTCATGGGATCTTTTGAGGAAGTTGTCAAAGGATGATCAAACTAATAATTTACCTTGGTTAGTGGGAGGGGATTTCAATGAAATATTATATGTTTGGGAGAAGAAAGGAGGGTGTGTTAGGCCATTTAAGCAGGTTTCAGAATGCTTTGGGGGAATGTGGTTTAGAGGAAGTTGTTGATTGGGATAAGTGCTTTACATGGTATAACGGGAGGAAGGAAGGTGAGGCGGTATATGAGAAGCTTGATTGGTTTTTTATAAATGAGTCATGGAGGGCGCTGTGTTCGTTGAACAGATTACAAGTATTGGATTATTATGGTTCAGATCATCGACCAATTACTCTTTTTTATAAATTTGGGCCAGTTAGGAAAAATTTGGAGAGGAATAAGAGATTTCATTTTGAAGAAAAATGGTTTTTGGAAGCATATTTTGTTCCAGATTTTTTATCTCAATAGGATAATCTGAGAGGAGTTGCATCAATGGCAAACTGTTTGGATCAATGTAAAAGTTTTTTCAAAGTTGGGCAGGAAAGAAATTTGATCGCTTAGGGAAGAAGATTGATAAGCTAAGGAAACAACGCACAAACTTGTTGACTTTGAATCTGATGAAAAATGTGGAGCAAAAGGTTGATGAGCTTGATAAGGAAATTGAACATTGTCTTGATTTATAGGAGAGCCATTGGAAAGTGCGAGTAAGAACAAATTGGTTCTCTCAAGGCGATAGAAATACTCATGTCTTTCATGCTTATGCTTCAGCTCGGAAAAGGAGAAATACAATTGAAGGTTTGGAGAGGGAGGATGGAGTTTGGGTGTCAGATGAAAGGGAGATAGCGGACATGGTCTCTAATTTTGTCCAGAATTTGTTCAAGACTTCATGCCCAAGGAAACAACACATTGATAGAGTGATTAACGAGGTTCAAATGAGGCTTGAAGAGCATAGTCAGGAGATGCTGGGGAGGCCATTTTCTAAAGAAGAAGTGAATAAAGCTCTAGCTGATATTCATCCATCTAAATCCCCAGGACCGGATGGTTTATCGGGAAGATTTTTTCACAAATTTTGGCCTGCAATTGGGAATGATGTTATTGAAGCTGTCTTGGGGGTGCTGAATAGAGAAGACCCATTTGAAGAGATTAATAAGACGCTTATTGTTCTTATTCCAAAGACTGATAAACCGAGAAGGGTGAGAGAATTTCGACCTATCAGCTTATGCAATACTATATATAAAATTATGTCCAAGGTGATTGTGAATAGATTGAAGATAGTACTGCATGAAATTATTGATGATAATCAAAGTGCTTTCATTTATGGTAGGCCGATTACACATAACATTATTGTGGGTTTTGAATATATGCATTGGATTCAAAACAAATGAAGGAAAACTGGTTTTGCGGCTCTAAAATTAGACATGAGTAAGGCTTATGATCGAGTGGAATGGAGCTTTCTTGAAGGTATGCTTATGAAGATGTTGTTCCCGACTAAGTTTGTGCAGCTGATTATGAGATGTATCCAATCGGTGTCGTATTCATTTGTCATTAATGGAAATGTTTATGGGAATTTGAGTCCATCAAGGGGTATTAGGTAAGGAGATCCTTTATCGTCTTTGATGTTTGTGATTTGTGCCCAAGGTTTCTCATCTCTTGTGCATGGATTATGTCTACAGAATAAAATTCAACCTATCAAATTTCATGCTGACTGTCCAACAATTTCTCATTTATTTTTCACAGATGAGTCTCCTTTTTTTCAAAGCTAATGAGAGGACGTGTGTGGAGTTAAAGAAAGGGCTGTTACATTATGAAAACGCTTCAGGTCAATTAGTGAATTTTGATAAATCTTGTATTTCTTTTAGTCCTTTAACATCTGACGAGGTTATCAAACAGATTCAAGATGTTTTGGGATTGAAAATTGTAGAGGGTCATTCCTTGTACTTGGGATTGCCGACTGTCTATGAGAAATAAAAGGCTTCAATTTAGTTATATTAGGGATCGAGTGGTGAAGAAACTAGCTAGCTGGCGAAATAAGTTGCTTTCGGCAGGGGGAAAAGAGGTTTTGATTAAGTCAGTAATTCAGGCTATACCAACATACGCTATGATGTGCTTTCATCTCCCGGAATCGATTTTGGCTGATATTGATCGGGCTTGTGCACGCTTTTGGTGGGGATACTCAGTTGATAAAAGGAAAATGCATTGGGCAAGCTGGCGGAAGTTGTGTTTTCCCAAAGATAGAGGTGGTTCGGGATTTAGGCATTTGCACAGTTTTAATAAGGCACTTCTTGCGAAGCAAGTATGGAGACTGCTAAAAAAACTGAATTCTTTTTTAGGCCGGGTGATGCAGTCTAAGTATTACTGACAGGGATCAATTTTATAAGCTAAGGTGGGAATGAATGCTTCGTTTGTTTGGAGATCTCTGTGTTGGAGTCGTTCAATCATTGGTCGAGATGTGAAATGGAAGATATGTTCGGGGAGATCGGTTAGGATGCTCCATGATGATTTTGTGAGTGATTTTCCCCGTGGGATTTTAGTTGTGAGGGATCAGGTGGAACAAAATATTAAGGTGACAGAATTTATTACGGAGGACAGGGGATGAGATGAGGAAAGGCTATGAGAAGTGTTCTTGCCATTCGTGGTGGAGGAAATTCTGAGAACTCTTATTAGGGCGGATGGAGATGATTGTTGTGTTTAGAAATAGGAGAACAAGCAAAGTTACACGGTGAAAAGTGGGTATTTGTGGGAGATTGGTTATTTTTCACAACCAGTTTCGACTTCTGGGCCCTATAAAAGTGATTGGAATGAATTGGTGTGGAGGCTGAATATACCCCCGAAGATTAAAGTGTTTTTTTGGAGGGCTTTTATGAATTTTATCCCTATGATTATGAATCTCATAAAGCATCATGTTCCGGTGGGTGGCTTATGTGATAGATGTGGCAAAATGTGGGGCACCACTACTCATGGCTTGTTATTTTGTGATAATGTGAAAGGATTCTGGAAAGGCACTAAGTACTGGTTGACAATGAAAGCTATGAGGCATTTATCAATGTTTGAGATTGGGAAAGAAATTCGGAGGAAGTTTTGCAAAGAAGCTTATGAGGTGTGGGTGGTTACTGTGTCATCAGTATGGTTGTTTTTGTGTAAAGAAAAACATGATGGAGAGTGGGATTCTTTTGAGATTGGCGTTAAAGCTTCTGAGATATAATTAGCTGTTTTTCATGCAGCTAAGGCAGAATTTATAGCAGCTATGTCCTTGGGGGTGAAAGTGGGCCTGAAGGAGTGGTTTCCATCTGATAAAGGGGTGTTCCGTTTGGATGTGGACGCGGCGGTAAATGATGAGCTCAGCAGATTTGGGGTTGGAGCGGTGATTTGAGATCATGAAGGGGCTTTGCGTGGAGCTCTTGCTACGAAAACTTTAAGGCCATCTACAGTTCTTGAAGGAAACTGAAATTAATGTGATTCTTTATGGAGTTGGTCTATGTTTGCAAGAGGGGCTGACTCCATTTATGGTGTACTCAGATTCTCTGTTGGCTATTAGATTGCTTGGTAATGATAAGGAGGGTGAGTCTTATATCGAGAATGAACTTTCACCATTAGCTGAGGTCATTAAGACTGGGGTTTTGCTTGGTTTTAAGCATATGTGTAGGGAAGCTAATAGTGTTGCTTATAATCTTGCACAATTTGGTACAGGATGTGATGATTTTTGTATTTGGAACAAAGATTTTCCTCCTTGGTTGAGGTAGTGAGCTGGAGTAATAAAATATCTTATCTTTCAAAAAAAAAAGTTAAAAGTATAAACAAATAACCATCTATTTAATTCATTTAAAGTTAACAATATTACATGAAATGTAATTAAATGAACAATACCTTTATTAGTTCAAAAGCAGAAAATAACAAAAATGATAATACAACTTCTCACATTAAACTGAATAAATATATTATCTATGCCACAAACTTGAATCCTTGTGAAACTTCTTCTCATATGCAGGTATGTTGTACACTCAAAACCCATTAATTTGATAGGGAAGAGTAAAGTCATAATTTTCTGGTGTTGTCATACCAATAATAAGATTAGAAAAAGAAAAAATCAGTTATGTACAAACAATCTCCGAAAGCACCCAAATAAGTTTACACATACAGAAGAAGAAAAAATAAAACACACCCATAAAAGTAAGACCAGTAAAGAAGCTCCCATCGATCAAATAATATAACTTGCACCTTTTTTCGTGAAAAATCTAGATCTGTAATGAAATGAAAAACTATTGGCTATATCTATTTATACTAAGCATCATTTGGCATTTAATTATATGCATACATGACTTTTTAATGTTATTATATTTATATATGGTAAATTATGTTATTATCTATATTTTTGAATATTATTAGGCTAATTAGACTGACATATATGGTAATTATAAGTTTTTATTTATAAACATCATTTTGAGTTGAAATCTACGGTGACGCTTATGCCATTAAATATATTTCATGGAAACAACCAAAACATTGCTAGGTTTTATGTGGTAAAGTTGCGGGTATAACAGCAGCAAACTAGAAGAAAGAATGCTGAATTGTTGCCGCAGTCTGCAGATCTCTGCTCTAGTGTGCATGAGATACATGCGTTGGCATGCAGGACCACATGTCGACCATTCATCCACCATCAATCCAGCTAAGACGCGGATCAATCATTGTAGCCATAGATATTATTTTCTTTCTGTATTTTTCCCGCTTCTAGTATTCTAGGAATATAAATAGGAAGAAACACATTTCATTTGTGTAACGCCCCAAACTACTCTGTTTGGCCACATCACTTAACACACAATTTACTTACTTATTTTGGTGTACTTATTTTAATATGAGCGGAAGCTAAGGCCAAAACATGATAATAGCATGATGAGGTAAGGCATCATAATTTTCAATATGAATTTTTCGCAATTAGGCATGCAATCTATCATATCTATTTTGTCACACAACATGGTTTTATGTAGAAGCATCGTGTAAACCCATCCACAAAATCATGCAATTATCTAACCTATCGGGCTCATAGGTCTTACACGACCCGCCCGTCTATCACCCTAATTTAACATACATAATATAGGATTCAACAACACAGTTCACATATAGAAGGCTCCAAGGTCGAACGACCTGCCTTTAAATTGTTTTGCATAATATCAAGTTATATACATCATAACCTACAAAAGATCGGGCTATTCCCATCTCCAATAATCAATGATCATAAAGTAAAAGAGTGATCAATGTAATAATAATAATAATATGAGTATTTTCAAAAGAAGAGCATGCAAAAGATAAACACAAGCTTGTGGGGTTCTCTTGTGTTCACAACGCTCCTACCCAGGCCTCGACTCCTCAACCTGAAATTTATTGAATGAATGGGGTGAGTATTTAACAACATACTCAGTGGGGAACACTGTAAATAGTTATAGCTAATTGCACAAATGAAAATATAACATATGGACTTTTCTTTACTTTGTGGAGACTAGTCTCAAACCCGTAGGGTCCAAACATCATGATGCCCCCGTTAATGAACATCTTTGGCCCTGTAGGGATACCTGCAGACATACTACCCCCAGGGAGGACATTAACAGGTCTATATTCGATCCCAAAGGATCTCTCTGTCGACCCCGAAGGGTCTCTTTCATTCACCGGTCCGAAGACCCTTCATACTTATACAATCGAAACACAACAATAACTATAACCTTACACGTGTTCACAGTTTAGAGTTACCCCACCTTATGAGACGCTTTCACAATTTCTCAACATTTGAAATACTCCTTAGCCGTGCACAAGTTGTCCACCTCGAGCCCCAACACGTCACCTAGCACCTTTCAATTCTCTTTTCATTTTAGACGTCGAGTTATACAATTAAATCGTAATTTAGACCAAACTCATGCTATACTTTTGCTTTAAGGTCTTCATACATCTTCATATACATAATCATGGATATACCAACTCATAATATGATTTTGGACTCAAAATACACATTAAAACTCTTTGAAGCATTTAGTCGAACACGTTACGTGCACTCATTTAAACCACAAGATCAAGACACAATTTAAATCCTTTAAACCCAATATTTCAAATACAAATACCTTCATCCTAGGGCTCTAACATACATGAAAATCAACCCCAAACAACCATCACAACACCTCCATACAATTATCAACAAAACAATGGGAAATTAGGGCAAAAATCCAAACCCTAGGAACAATGAACCATATAAATTCGCTATAACTTCACGTATAGCTTCAAGGAGGTAAATAAATTATATGTTCAAGATATCAAGGCGAGAGGATCAATAAAAGTGAAAACCCTAAATTTTGGATAACAAACCCTAGGTTCGATTCAACAAGAAATGAGTGTTTAAATCACCAAGATAAAGAGGTATGAAGTTACCTTAGTTGATAGAGGATGATGGAAGGATCCACTCCAAAAGTTGAAGGATTTGTAGAGAGAAATGGAGAGGAAAAATCGCCCAAATGGAAAGAAAATGAGGAGGAAATGAATAAGTGTTGTATTTATAGGTAGAAAAATCCCCGGACCCGCGCGATCGCGCAGCCCCTGCGACCACACGACCATGCTCTTGGCCCATGCTCCCCGTGCCCGCGCAGCCTCCCGCGGCCGCGCACGGCTCCGCGGGCGCGCACCACCCCGCGGGCGCGCGGCGTGCACAAATCGACCCCCTTATCGATCTCAACTCCCACACATTTCCAACTCCATTTAACACGACTTAGATTTTCAAAACACTTTCAATACTTATCGAAAAAGTAGGGGGCATTGCCTCCTAGCCCCCATCGGGGCGCTTCGCCCCCAGCGAAACCCCCGATCAACTCAGCGTTGGGGTGTTCAAGATTTTGGCAAACAAAAATTCGATGCAATAACATTCATTCATTATCATATAACTCGACACTTTAGTATTAAACTTCAAACTCTATTATGCACTCAGCATAATATAACCGTGCTATGACGTATCAGCTCTAGTGAGACAACCTGCAATAAAACAACGGCATAATACATACAAACCATCATAATTAATATTTAACAATATTAATTCAAAATCATTTACTAAAGTTATAATTTATAATTTAGCAAAAAGGATCGGGGTATCACAATTTGTGTGATGTAATTCTCTGAGCTGAGATATTTTCAAACTTTGTGAAATAAAATTGATAAGAAAATTGCAGTTTCTTCATGGTATCCAGAGCTTGGATTCTTTCCTTTCCTGATTTCTAAAATTGATCAATCATTTTTTTCCAATTACATCCTTGATTTTGTTCTGTTTTTTGCTGGCTGATTATGATGAAGAAAAATACTCAATTCTCGTGGAAGCAAGCACGCGATGAAGAGCTAGGTTTCATGGGAAACCAATCTCTCGAGCGAGGTGATCATAATGGTACTAATAATGCTCGCTGCAATCCAGCGGCGTCGGAGGTTGAATCAACAGCACAGATCAACAATCAAATTCCTCATGCTGTAGAATGCACTAAAGGACTACAATTGGGATATGCGAGAGCAGATGGTAGTAATCATCGATATCTGGCAAATGATGAGCTATATTTGGCCCCGAGCGAGCATCCACGTATGAATCTAACCTCAGATCTGTTCGATGGAATAAATTTTCATGGATGGTGCCGATCTATTAGACGAGGATTGCTCTCTATAAATAAATTACGAATTATCGATGGTTCTTTGCCTCAACCTAGAAGAGACTCAGTTGATTAAATGCAATGGGTGCATGTCGATTATATTGTGTTCAATTGGATTTGTAACTCAATGATAAAGGATATATCTCGTGGATTTCAAAACCTTGAGACGTCTCAGCAACTATAGGATGAGTTGCAATGACGGTTTGGCAAACGAAATGGTCGACGCATTTATAAGCTGTGACGGGACATAGCCACTTATAGCCAACAATCTCAAAGTTTCATGTTATATTTTAATAATTTGACCTCATTATGGGATGATTTAATCTTGTTAAAGAATTCTAGATCATGTGTTTGTGAAGCACAAGAGGATATTAAGGCAGACTTGGATGAAGAGCACCTTATGTAGTTTCTAATGGGCTTAGATGATAGCTTTGAGACCATTAGACAACAAATTCTGATCATGAATCCTTTGCCCAACCTTAGTCAAGCTTATTCAATGATTCTCCAGGTTGAGGAGCAAATAAAGGTGAGTAATCAATACACTAAAGTTCTGGAACAGACAACTTTGTACAGCTCTCAAAAAGGAGGATATAAAGGGGATAGTTATAGAAGAAGATTAACCAAGAAGGGGAAAAGTAAGCTACGATGTGATCATTGTGGGGGAACGGGGCATCTTAAGGCTGATTGTTTTGATATTGTGGGAGTTCCTGACTTGTATAGTAAATTTAAGGCAGATAAGTCCAAAGGAAAGGCCCATTATGCCCAGCAACAGGAGGAATACGGAAGTACTCTAGATATTGATTCCATTAGAGAAGTGCGAAGTGGAGATTCTAAGGATTCACTTGTTGGTGCAGGGCAGATTATTCAGTCAGAACTTGCCAAACACTTAACTCAGTTTCTTCAGAAAGGAACCAAAAGTGAATCTTCAGCAGAAGGGGATGTTAACTTGGCCAACATGGGAGAAGTTGATTTAGGATCATCTCCTATTGCCTTTACAGGGCACTATACTTTTAGAGCTTCAACTACAGTTGAGAAAAGTGATTAGATTATGGACTCAGGTGGTAGTCACCATATGTGTTTCAATCTTGAACTACTTACAGATATGAAAAGACTCAAACATCCTTTACAAATCTTTATTCTAGATGGGAATAGTGTATGGGTGTTTCTTGCAGGCTCTGCAAGGCTTAATAGCAACCTGTTGTTGAAAAATGTGCTCTTTGCACCTCAGTTCACACATAATCTGCTATCAGTAGGGCAGTTGACTAAAGATCTGTATAGCAAAGTAAATTTTTTGGCTTCACACTGCATGGTGCAAAGGAGAACATATGATCTTGTGTTGGGTATATGCAAACTAAAGAAGTCCCTATATATATTCCCACAAGAGATTAGTGCAGATGGTAGAGTCTACTCAGCTTCTACAGACTTGAATGTTATGAGACTGCATGAGGTTCTTGGTCATCCCTCAATCACTACTATGGAGCATCTTGCTCCATGTAAAAAAGGCTAAGATCAGAAGATTTGGAAACGTTAAAAGCCTGTGAAGTTTGCTATCAAGCAAAACAACAAAGAAACTATTTTCCTTTGCTGTACAGGAGAAGTGATGACTTGTTTGACATTGTACACATGGATGTTTGGGGTCCATGCAGCAAAGACAATATCACAGGCACTTAATTCTTTCTTACTGTGGTTGAAGATCACAGTAGGGCTACTTGGACTTTCTTGCTCAAGTCAAAAATTCAGGTTTGATCTCTCATTAAGAACTTTCTACACATGGTACATACTCAGTTTGGAAAAGAAGTCAAAACCCTCAGAACTGATAGTGGAGGAAAATTTATAAATCACAATATGGAGAAGATTGTACAAAAACATGGCATACATCACCGAAGAACCTGTTCTTATTCACCCCAACAAAATGGGGTGGTAGAAAGAAAGCATAGACATTTGCTCTAGGTTGCAAGGGCTTTGATGTTTACTAGTGTACTGCCTTCAAAGTTTTGGCCATACTCTATCCTACATGCCATATGGCTCATTAACAGATTACCTTCTGTTGTTCTAGAGTGGATATCACCCTATGAAGTGTTATATGGGAAAGCTCCACAGTTTCATGCTCTGCAACCTTTTGGTTGTCTAGCCTAAAATGCGGCGCCCCCTCTCTTCTCTCTCATGCCTTATGCAAGAAACCCTAACACTAATCCTTCTTCTCCGAGCTAATCCGCCGCGATCCTCTGTTTCTCTGGTCGGAATCCTGTCTGCGGGTTCCTGTGTGGCCTGTGAGTTGAGGTTGCGAGTTAGTTTTGGGGTTGAGGGAGCCTGTGAGAGCATCGAAGCCTTCCCTCTCACCCTCCCCTCCTGGTCTGGGTCCGATCTGTCGCCGGAGTTGCCTTTGTCGCCGTCCCTGGGAGAATCTGAGCCCACCAGTGCCTTTGGGCACCTTTTCTTCACAAATCTCTCTCTATTTTACCTATATATATATATTTCTTATCTCTGGTTTTGGCTCGATCTAACTCCTGTCTTTATCTCTGTTTCTGCAGATCTACACTTGGCTTAGCCGGCCTGTGAAGAAATAGCCTTAGAGCCTTTTGATCTAGTGTCTGAGTCTGCAACTTGAAGAGAAATCCTAAGTGCTAAGCTCACGGCTGCTTGAGCAGCTAGTGAGGTAGACCGCTGAGATCTGAGGAAGAAGAAGAAGGCTGTGAAGAAACTTATCCTCTGAGATAACCATAAATCAGAGCCTCTGTGTACGCCTATGAAGAGAAGAACCTAAAACCAAGTTTCTGAGGCGTTCAAGGTTGCTTGAGCAACCGTGAGGTGAACAGAAGAGGAGGGAAACAAGTATTGAACCCCTGGCTAGGCTGATACCCAACAGTGGTATCAGAGCCAGGTTTCCTAGCCGGGGGCAACCTCCTGCCTCCATTCACCTCATCCCAAGCGCCGGTAAGGGCCGCGCCGCTTCGTCCCCGACGGGCTCAAAATTAAACAGTAAGTCCGATCTCTCCCCTGCCTGGGAGAGCCGGCTCTGGTATTGCTTCAAAACCCTAAAACTCCTAGTTATGGTATCTTGCGATCCTGCTTCTTATCTTGCTTCCGTTCTTTGCTTCTCTTGAATCTTCTTGGTATTCCAAGCCATCTCTAACCCTAGCTTACGGTTCGGACCGTCTGGACTCCCCTGTGGGTTTCCTCAAAGCGGGTTGCCCGGATAACAGGGTTAGGAAAGGGGTTCAAAAGAGTCTCTGGTGTTCTATGTGCTTTCCGCTGTGAGTTGTTCTCTGTGTGAGTTGTTTTTCCTGGTGATCTCTTTTCTTGAACTTTCTGTGTTTCTGGTGAGGGTTGTGTAGAACTCTGAGAGTTGTTTGAGTTTCTGTGAACTGACTTTTTACAGCAAGTCAGTTGTTTTTTACTGAATACAAGTTTTGGGATTGCCCTGAGTGAAACCTTGCTCCACAAATCAATCTGTGCTGAGAACTGGGCTATCCTCAGCACTCTATCCTCCGGGTGCACTTAATTCAGTATCTGTGGTGGTTTTGAGCTGATTTTGAGTATCTCTGTGTTTCTGCCTATCTGTTGCTGGAATCCTGTTTGAGTTGGTTTGACTGTTTTTGGGGATATTTTTGTGTTCCCTGTGTGTTTTAAGGTGGATTCTTGCATTCTTGGTGTTTCTGTGATTTCTGGCATGATGAATAACTTGAATGTTGTGCCTTGCAAAGATGATTTTGGTGATTGGCAGACTCGAGTTGAATGCATTTTAACAAAAGAAAATCTACAAGATGTAATTTATGAAAGAATTGGTGAAAAAGAAACTGATAAAAATCTCATTAAATTGAATGCTAGTGCCAGAGCCACTATCTTGTTGAATTTGAACAGTTCTGTTGTGAGAAAAGTGTCCCATCACAAATGTGCTAAAGATTTATGGGAAATTTGACTTCTTTATATGCTGCTACCTCTGAAGAAGCTGCTTATTCATTGCAAAATCAAATTATGAATTTTCAAATGGATACTTCAAAAGATGTTGATACTAATGTTGAGGAATTTTTTAAACTGTTAAAGGATCTGAATTAGCTGGTGATGACACTTTGGAAAAGTATTCTGCTCAAATTTTGCTTGGATCAATTCCTGAAATTTTTTATGATGTGAAAACTGCTTTGAAATATGGTGGCTCTAAAGTTACTTGTGATATGATTGTTAGCTGCCTGAAAACCAACGAAAGTGAGATTAAAAAACTTAAATCTAAGCCTCTGCAGAATGACATTATGTATGTGAATAACAGAAATCATGAGTTTAAAAAGCCTGTTGTTAATCCTGAGAATCCAAGTGTGCTTGTTGCTGAAAGACATAGAAGAGAAATGAATATGAGGTAAAACCAGTATATGAATCAAAATTATGCTCCTTCTTCTCATTCTTCTGATTCTATGTATAATTATCCTGCTCGTGCATCCAATCATGCTCCTGATCATGCTCATTTTCATAACTATGCTCATAATCATGGTCATGTTCCTAATATTGCTCCAAATCATGCATACAACCCTAATTCTGATAAAAAACCAAGAAAAACATGCTGGAATTGTGGTAAACCTGGTCATTTTTCAAATAGATGCAAACAACCTAAAAAGAATAAGGGTTATATGCATAATCATGCCAATAATATGATGCACTATGATTCTCATATGTCTGATTTGAATCCTCATAACTCTGGCCTAATTTCTCAAGATCCTGAATCCCATAATGTGCATGAAAGCTATGATGGTAGTGGTATCTATATGGTTCATGATGTTTATGACTTTCAGTTTATCAATTATACCAATGCTATCTCCAAAAATGTGCATAATAATGAGTGGTTGATTGATTCTGGCTGTACATTTCATGTTACTCCTTTTAAGGACATGTTTTATAATTTGAACTTCATAACCTCTGGGCATGTTGCATTAGCTGATGGTCAAAACTGTGAAATTCTTGGAAAATGAGATGTATGTCTAAAATTTGAAAATGGATCTATGTTAACTTTAAATGAAGTCAGATATGTCCCAAAACTAAAATTAAGCCTGCTCTCTGTGTCTAAAATTGCTGATCACATGATTAATGGTTCTGTGAACAATCTGAGGTTCAAATTTGAAAAGGATTCTATGTTATACTTTAATGCTCCAAGAAAGGGTGATTTATATGCTGTAACTGCTGAATCTGTTCCTTTGCCTGTTGCTAATGTTGTTCAACATGATAAAACTGCTCTTTGGCATGCTAGGTTAGGTCACATGAGTAATAAAGGTTTGGAGATCTTGAGTAAAGCTGGTGCTTTTGGAAATGATAGAATAACTAATGTGCCTTTCTGTGAACCCTGTGTGCTTGGAAAACATCATAAAGTGTCTTTGCCTGCTACTATTCCTTATCCAAGAAAGCATGTTAGTTCTGAAATACTTGAATATCTGCACGCTGATGTATGGGGTCCTGCAAGGGATCCAACCCATGGTGGATATGTGTTTTTCTTGTCAATAATTGATGATTTTCCAGGAAAACTTGGGTGTTCTTAATGAAAAACAAATCTGATGTGTTTACTAAGTTTTCTAAATGGGCCATTGAAATTCAAACTCAAACCAATAAGAAAATAAAATGTCTTAGAACTGATTATGGACTAGAATTTTGTAATCAAGCCATGGATCATTGGTGTTCTATTAGAGGAATAAAAAGGCACAAGACTGTTCCTTATACTCCACAGCAAAATGGAGTGGCTGAAAGAATGAATAGGACTTTACTTGATAAAGTGAGAAGCTTGTTAATTGCCTCTGGTCTTGGAAAACCTTTTTGGGGTGAAGCTTTAATGACTGCATATTATTTGATTAATAGATCTCCCTCTGTTCCTCTGCATGGCAAACTCCCAGAATCTGCATTCTATAATAAGCTTGTTTGCTTGAATAATTTGAGAATATTTGATTGTGATGCTTATGTGCATCAAAAATTGAGCAAACTTGAACCTAGAGCAAGACAATGTGTCTTCCTTCGTTATCCTGAAGGTGTTAAAGGTTACAGATTATGGGATAAGAGTGTTCCTGGCTTTAAAACCTGTATAAGCAGAGATGTGTTGTTTAATGAGCTTGATTTTCCTTGCCTACCTGAAATTTTACCCTCTGCTACACCAAAACAGGTGGAGAAATTGCATGACTTGAATCAAACATTCTATGACTACTTAGTTTCTTCTGATGATGATAATAAGGTGGATACTCCCACCCCCTCTATGCCTGAACCTGATGTTAATGATGCTTTAATTGATGATATTAATCCTGATGATTCTGTCTCAAATAATGAAGCTGATTCTCCTGAGAATATGGCTGTATCTGAGTCTAAAACTAGCTCAAATGAATCTGAAAAACCACCTGAACTTGTGCCTAATGTGGATGACTTGAGTAATTATCAACTTGCTAGAGATAGACCTAGAAGAAATGTTAAAGTGCCTGCCAAGTATGATGATTATAACTTGTCTATGTATGCCTTTAATGTGTTCAGTAATGTGGATCAATTTGAGCCCAAATCTTACAAGGAAGCTGTTAATTCTGTGGATTCTGATAAATGGATCACTGCTATGAATTCTGAAATGAAATCTTTGCATGATAACAACACTTGGATATTAGTTGAAAGACCTGAATCATGTTCTGTTGTCGAATGCAAGTGGCTCTTTAAAATCAAACAAGAAATTAATAATGTTAGATACAAAGCAAGGCTTGTTGCTAAAGGATTCACACAAAAGGAAGGGATTGATTACAATGAGATCTTTGCTCCTGTGGTTAAATTTACAATTGTGAGAATAATGCTTGCATTAACTGCTGATTTTGATTGGGAATTGAAACAAATGGATGTTACAACTGCTTTTTTGCATGGTGAGCTGGAAAACAATATATACATGCATCAACCTGAAGGCTACATTGATAAAGAACATCCAAACCATGTATGCTTATTGAAAAAATCCTTGTATGGTTTAAAACAATCCCCAAGACAATGGAATATCAAATTTGACAAGTGCATGCAAAGTTTGAACTTCACTAGAAGTAAATTTGATCATTGTTTATACTATATGAAATCCGGAGTACCTGTGTTCCTTCTCCTTTATGTTGATGACATGCTGTTGATTAGCCCTTGCCTGAATACTGTGAAGCATATTCGATCTTGCTTGTGTGCTAATTTTGATATGAAGGACCTTGGTGATGCAAAGAAAATCCTTGGCATGAACATAGACAAAAACAGAGCAAATCACACTCTTAAATTGCATCAAACTGCTTACACTAAACAAGTTTTGAAAAAATTTAATATGGAAAGCAGTAAAGCTGTCTCTGTGCCTCTTGCCTCTCATTTTATTTTAAGTAAAGACCAATGCCCTAAATCTGATTCTGAAATGAAAAAGATGCAATTTGTTCCCTATGCCAATGCTATTGGATCTGTGATGTATTTGATGATTAGCACAAGGCCTGATATTGCTTATGCTGTGTCTTGTTTGAGTAGATTCATGGCTAATCCTGGAATGCCCCATTGGGAAGCATTGAAATGGCTTCTAAGATATTTGAAATCCACTGTGTCTCATGGCTTATTGTTCTCTAAATCTTCTGATGGTGTTAAATGTGTAGGATATGTTGATTCTAATTATGCCAATGATAGAGATCAAAGAAAATCTACAACCTCCTATGCTTTTACTTTATGTGATGCATGCATTAGCTGGAAATCTCAATTGCAGAGCATTGTTGCCTTGTCTTCTACTGAATCTGAATATATTGCTGCAACTGAGGCTGTGAAAGAAGCCATTTAGCTAAAGGGTGTCCTATCTGAGATTAAATATATTAATGATATACCCTGTTTGTATTCTGACAGCCAGTCTGCTATTCAGCTGTGCAAAAATCCTGTTTTTTATGACAGGACAAAACATATTGATGTGAGGTTTCATTTTATCCGTGATGTTGTGGAAAAAGGAGAAATTCTCTTGGATAAAATCCCATCTGAGTACAATCCCGTAGACATGGGGACCAAAGTTCTACCTGTGGCAAAATTAGAAGCCTGTAAAAAGGCTCTGAAAAGGGTGGATCCCCTGACCACTTCTGTGGGATCCTGATTCGCCTAAAAGGGCCCTCTCTCTCTCTCTCTCTTCTCTCCCTCCCCTTCTTCTTGGTATTTGGCTAGATAAGTACTCTGGACTGGGAAGATCAAAATCTGACTGAAGTCAGTGTACTTGGGGTTGGTCTCAAGTTGTGTGAGACTGAGAATAATGCGCATAGCATTATATCTCTCCCTCTCTGACCTTATCTTGTCAAAGATAAGTAATGAGTAAAAATAAGGGTAGTGATGAAGATTCCCTAGTTCCTGGCAAGCAATTTCCTTGGTGACTGTGACAGACCAAATAGGGCCAAAGGTGGATATGTGGGTGGTTGGCATAATTTGCTCTTACTTATTCTCTGGCCCAATTCTCTCCTATCCTCTATTTTATTTTCTCTGACCCAGCTGCAAGCCCAATTTCCCGCAACCCTAACCTATGACCTGACAACCGTATCCCTCCCATATATAAACCGCTCAACCTTAATTTTTCTTTTTTATCTCTCACTCTCGCCTACAAAATGCGGCGCCCCCTCTCTTCTCTCTCATGCCTTATGCAAGAAACCCCAACACTAATCCTTCTTCTCCGAGCTAATCCACCGCGATCCTCTCTTTCTCTGGCCGGAATCCTGTCTGCGGGTTCCTGTGTGGCCTGTGAGTTGAGGTTACGAGTTAGTTTTGGGGTTGAGGGAGCCTGTGAGAGCATCGAAGCCTTCCCTCTCACCCTCCCCTCCTGGTCTGGGTCCGATCTGTCACCGGAGTTGCCTTTGCCGCCGTCCCTGGGAGAATCTGAGCCCACCAGTGCCTTTGGGCACCTTTTCTTCACAAATCTCTCTCTATTTTACCTATATATATATATATTTCTTATCTCTGTGTGTGTTTATCTCTGGTTTTGGCTCGATCTAACTCCTGTCTTTATCTCTGTTTCTGCAGATCTACACTTGGCTTAGCCGGCCTGTGAAGAAATAGCCCTAGAGCCTTTTGATCTAGTGTCTGAGTCTGCAACTTGAAGAGAAATTCTAAGTGCTAAGCTCACGGCTGCTTGAGCAGCTAGTGAGGTAGACCGCCGAGATCTGAGGAAGAAGAAGAAGGTTGTGAAGAAACTTATCCTCTGAGATAACCATAAATCAGAGCCTCTGTGTACGCCTGTGAAGAGAAGAACCTAAAACCAAGTTTCTGAGGCGTTCAAGGTTGCTTGAGCAACCGTGAGGTGAACAGAAGAGGAGGGAAACAAGTGTTGAACCCCTGGCTAGGCTGATACCCAACACTCTTTATGATCTGGTAAACCATAAGATATGTGTTAACAGGGATGTTATCTTTATACCTTATGTTTTTCCTCTCTAAGAGGTGCAGAGGCCTGATCTGCCATTTCCTAGCTTTAGTCTACCAGATCCAAATGACACTGTTATTCACACAGATGTTGAACCCAATACTACCAAATCAAATCTCTTTCCTTCTCAGTTATGTCTTGATCATGAAGTTTTAGATTATTTATCTACCTCTACAGATAGTGAAATCTCAGATTCATTGCCTTCACATATTTAACCCACTGCTGAGAATAATGTTGATCATATTGAAGTTGCTATTCATGTACTCAGAAGAAGTACTAGAACATGTCAACCTCCTCCTTATCTACAGGATTATGTTTGTAATTCTGCAAACATTCCAGAAACTACAGCACCATCTCTTAGCCTCACACCTCATACCTTTCCTCATTACATTTCACCAGCTTTATCACCTGTCTATGTTGTTTGTTTAATGAATGCTCAGATTATCAAGGAACGAAAGAACTACTCTGAAGCTTGTCTAATACCTGAATGGCAAGCTGCTATGGAGAAGGTATTGGAAGCCTTAGAGGAAAACCAAACTTGGACAGTGGTTCCACTCCCAGCAGGGAAGGTAGCCATAGGTTCCAAGTGGGTTTTTAAAGTGAAATTGAAATCAGATGGCTCTATAGAACGCTACAAGGCCCGTTTGGTGGCAAATGGGTACAATCAATCACACAGGGATATCACAAAGGGAAGAAGGGTGAAGTCTGCAAGTTAGTGAAAAGCTTGTATGGTCTTAAGCAGGCCTCTATAGAATGGAACCATGAGTTGTGATACGACCAACAATAAGGCGGAAGTAAAGAATCGAACAACGCCAACTAGGTATGTGATTCAACCCAATAATAAACTAAACAATACTGAATTAATAACCTCAATATACTATACTAAATCAAGGAATTCGAATTCAACAAGAATTAAACACAAAACAACCCAAATAACCCGTAAAACCCTAAATTAAAGACACGAATGGAAACCTATGCAAACGACCTCAGATTGAGCTCAAATTATAACACAAGGCACAATCTGTAGAGATGCAAAACATATTCAAAATTCAGCCAATTTAGCCAAGTGTTTTAAGAGATCGAATGATTGGAAGTTTCTGACCCGATTTAAGGTTTTTCGACCTAAATCGATGAATCCGAGTTTCGATCTGAAGGGGGACTATTTTGAGGGTGTTGATGAGGATATGGGAGTGTTATGGACGTGGATGGTGGCTGTGGTGATGGTGGAAGGATTGATGATGAAGAAAATGAAAAGGATAGGTGAAACTTACCCGAAACGAACCCCGAATCGATGAGAACTCGGAACGCGCCTATGGAGCAACCTTCAATGGCTGTCTAACCCAGATACTATGAGATATCACGAACGAGACAATAGATTTCAAGCTTGAATTCACCAGAAACAAACTCTACCGAAGAACTATTGATTTGTGAGAGAAGTTGAAAGCTTTGCGCTGTTTTTTCATTCAAAACGTGTCTGATCCTCATTAGGAACGAAAATCCATAAATAATAAACCTAAAGAACGAAAATTAAAGTGTCTTGGACCTAGAATTCGAACTGGGCTAATTAAAACTACTACTGGGTCCAATATCACTTAAACAGATTGTGATAATTGGGTCTGCTAAATAAATAAATCCACAACTGAAATAATAGACTGGAAATAAATAAATTAACTAATTAAATCAGCAAGGAACGACTTTGCCATGGCTTCAATCGAGCTCCTCGAAGCTTAAAATAGTCACCAACTTGGACTGCTTGAAATCAGCTCCAACATCCTCCAGCTTCTTCCCGACATAACACTAAAGGTATCCTTGCAACTTCTTGGCTCTAAGTCTCGTCACTGGACCTCTAAGCTGCAACTCGGAATTTGAATCATCAATGCTAGCACCGGGCTCATCATTCTCCCCTTCCTCAAAAGAATTCGACCTCGAATTCGGGTCCTCTTCATCAAAATCATCTACAGGAAAAGGAGAGAGATCAGAAACATTAAACGTTGGAGAATATTTATACTCACCAGGCAGAACAAGTCTGTAAGCATTGTCGTTGACTCGAGAAACTAAAGTAAACGGTCCATCTCCACGAGGCATCAGCTTCGACTTTCTCAAGTTAGGAAAACGTCCTGGGCTGAAGTGAACCCAAACCTTATCACCGGGTTTGAATAACACTTGCTTACGGTGCGTGTTCACCTTAGCTGCATTTCGAACTCCTTGAAGCTCGATCCTCGTCTTGACCTTTTCATGCATCTCTCGAACCTGTTCAGCCCTACGAATACCTTGCAAACTCGAAAGATGATCAATAAGCAAAGGAATAAGATCCGTTGGAGTCAACGGATTGAAACCATAAACTACCTCAAAAGGCGACATATGTGTAGAAGAATGCACGACCCTATTATATGCAAACTCAGCAAATGGTAAACATTCTTCCCACGATTTCAGATTATTTTTCACTAATGCACGTAGAAGAGTACCTAACGTCCTATTTACTACCTCAGTCTGACCATCTGTCTGTTGATGACATGCAGTAGAAAATAACAGTTTAGTACCCAACTTCCCCCACAAAACTCTCCAAAAATGCCCCAAAAATTTCGAGTCCCTATCAGAAACAATGGTTCTAGGGATGCCATGCAGACGAACTATTTCACGAAAGAACAAATTGGCAATATTAACAGCATCATCAGTTTTTCTGCAGGCAATAAAATGAGACATTTTGGAAAACCTATCAACTACCACAAACACAGAATCTTTGCCAGACTTCGATCGAGGCAAACCCAAAATGAAATCCATAGAGATATCTACCCAAGGAGCAGATGGCGTCGGCAAAGGCGTATAAAGACCAAATGGACTCGAAGTGGATTTAGCCTTCCTACATGTAATACATCTAGCACAGACTCTTTCAACATCTCTTTTCATGCGAGGCCAATAAAAATGCTCATGCAAAAGATCTAACGTCTTATTGACTCCGAAATGACCCATAAGACTCCCTGCATGTGACTCCAAAATAAACAACTCTCGCATAGAACAATCAGGCACACACAATTTTGCATCCTTAAACAGAAATCCATCAACAACGTAATATGAATCCACAGCACGAGATTTTCCGACACAAGATGCAAAAATAGGCCCAAAGAATGGATCAGAAGCATAAAAACTCTTAACATGCTCAAGACCTAGACACTGTGCATGCATAACAGAAATCAAAGCATACCTGCGGGAGAGCACATCAGCAACCAAATTCTCCTCCCCCTTCTTATACTTGACCACATAAGGGAATGATTCTATGAACTCCACCCATCGAGCATGGCGCGAGTTCAGGCTCTGCTGTCCCTTCAGGTGCTTGAGTGACTCATGATCAGTGTGAATCACGAACTCTTTCGGGCGCAGGTAGTGCTGCCAAGTCTCCAAAGACCTCTTCAGTGCATACAGCTCCTTGTCATAGGTAGAATACCTCAGAGCTGCGCCATTCAACTTCTCACTGAAGTAGGCGACCAGCTTTCTATCCTGCATCAAAACAGCACCAATGCCTATACCAGAGGCATCACACTCAATCTCGAACATCTTATTAAAATCAGGCAAAACCAACACAGGAGCATTACACAATTTTGACTTCAGCAAATTAAAAGCATGCTCTTGGGCCTTGCCCCACTCAAACTTTCTATCTTTCTTACTGAGTTCGGTCAACGGGGCGGCTATAGTGGAAAAATCCCGCACAAAACGGCGATAAAATCCAGCCAAATCATGAAATGACCGAACATCAGCACAGGTGTTAGGCGTGGGCCACTCCTCAATGGCCTTAATCTTAGATCTGTCAACTTCAACACCTCGACTACTCACAACAAATCCAAGAAAGACAACCTCATCCATGCAAAAAGTACACTTAGACAAATTAGCATACAACTTAGCAGCACGCAGCAACTCAAAAACATGCCTAAGGTGTCTAACATGCTCAGAAACACAAGTATTATAGATAAGGATGTCATCAAAGTAAACGACTAAATACTTCCCTATCACATCTTTCAAGACATGGTTCATGAGACGCATGAATGTACTAGGGGCGTTGGTAAGCCCAAATGGCATGACAAGCCATTCGTACAATCCAGGCTTCATCTTGAACGCAGTCTTCCATTCATCCCCTCACTCATTCTCACTTGAAAATATCCAGAACGTAAATCAATTTTTGAAAAGATAGACACTCCAGAAAACTCATCTAACATATCATCCAAACGGGGAATAGGGAAGTGATACTTTACCGTTATCTTATTAATGGCCCGACAATCCATGCATATGCGCCACTCGTTATTCTTCTTGGGGACGAGTATGACGGGCACTGCACATAGCGACAGGCTCTCTCTGATCTGCTTCTTCTCCAGCAACTCCTTGACTTGACGATCTATCTCTTTCGTCTCCTCAGGGATGGTACGGTAAGCTGGTCGGTTTGGGAGGACTGCTCCCGGTTGAAAGTCGATCTGGTGCTCAATTCCACGAATTGGTGCAGACCACTCGGTATCTCCTCTGGGAATACATCTTTAAATTCGTCCATCAGAGGCTGCAAAACAGGAGGAACAACAATATCAGAAGTATCATTAGCCTTAAAAGTAAGGAGAACGATAGGCATACCAGCTTTAACGGCTTTTTGTACACCTTTTGCACTAATAAACAAGTTCCGGTGCACGGGCTCCGAACTAGCTGCACTGGAGGGAGAAGGGGCTGCACAAAGGGCGGCCTTAGTAGGATCCTTGGGGGTGGGCATGGTTCCCTTGGCGTTCTGAGTCGCGGGCGCGAGCTGTCCAGGTTGAATAGGCTGCTTGCTCTCGGCCCGTTTCGTCTTCTCTTCCTTAAATCTCTGTTGCATCCTCATTTGATCTTCATTGACGTCCTTAGGCGTCAATGGCCATAATCTGGTGATCCGTCCGTCCCGGGTCATTGTATAAATGTTGGCGTATCCGTCGTGGATCGCATTCCTGTCAAACTGCCACGGACGACCAAGCAATATATGCGACGCCTCTATAGGGATGACGTTACAAAGAATGGTATCAGTAAATCGACCAATGGAGAAAGTAACACTTACCTGATATCCAATGCGGATTTCTCCTCGATCAGTCAGCCACTGCAAACGGTACGGCTTGGGGTGTTTTTGTGGAATCAGATTCAACTTTCCCACTGCATACTGGCTGATCGCGTTCACGACGCTACTACTATCAATGATGAGTGAGCACGTCTTATCTTGGATTTCACAGCGCGCATAGAAGATGTTTTCACGCTGATCATTCTGATCCTCCTCTCGAATCAGGCTCAATGCTCGGATCGAAACAAGACTGACATGGGCTTGCTTCGGCTTCTCATCTTCAACCTCATCCACAGGTGGACGGTCAAGGGGCTGTTCGGTGCCTCCTTCCACTTCTGCTTCATCGAGCTCTTCCTCATTTACTGACTCCAGCTCATTCTGCTCAGTAAGGAAAAGAACTCGGAGGTTCGGACACTGGGCTTGGAAGTGTCCCCATCCTCTGCACTTGTGACATTGAACATCGCGTGCTCTCCCTGGAGTACTATTTGAAGACTGACTGGGCTGCACTGTTCAATTTGGATTGCCTCTGTTCGGTGCAGGCGAATTGTACTCAGGTCTGCGGCTCGGTTGCGGTGCAAACTGCTCAAAACTGTGAACGGGCTGGGACTGCTGGTCTTGATGATGTGGAGGGGCTGTTCTAGGCATAGAAGACTTGCCTCGACCCCACTGTGTCCGTGCCGGTGTCGACTGTGATAGTCTCCTGTAGCTATCTCTGAGCTGCCGCTCTACTATTGAGGCATAATGGACCATGGCCTCAATACTGGTGAAGTCCCTCAACTCGATTTCACAGGTGATGTCTGGATTCATTCCCTCAATGTATCGGTTGATTGTGGCAACTAATGTCTCTTCTTTCCCAACTCGATTAAGGGCTGTCTCGAGTTTCTTGTGGTACTCCTCTATGGAACGTGTACCCTGTCTGATTTGGTTCAGTTTCTTCTCGAGGTCACGCTCATAATGTACCGGAATGAAACGTCCTCTCATGACGTCTTTCATCTCATGCCACGAATCAATAGGTGGGTGGCGCTCTCGGCATCGCCGGTTCTGCTGGAACTCCCACCAAGTGGCTGTATATCCTCTGAACTCTAATGATGCTAACCGGACCTTCTTCTGCTCAAGAAAATCATAACAATCAAAAATCTTGTCAACCTTTCTCTCCCAGTCAAGATAAAGGTCTGGATCATGTAATCCCTCAAACTCAGGGATGCTTGTCTTAATGTTATTCAACAGGCTTTCAGGATCCGCACGTCAGGCTGCATGTCGGATGTAAGGCTGACGTGGTCGGTCACGTCTCTGGAATGGATCATACTCATCCTCAAATCCCTCTGCAAAATCACCAAAAGCTTCTGCAGCATCTCGATCATATGGGTCGTTAAACTGCACCTGAGGCTGGTGATGCTAAGCTTGTGATGCTCTAGCATTTGCTCTGGCTGGCTCGACTACAACAACTTCAGGCTGACGAGCTGCTTCAGGCTGATGAACTGCTCCTTCTGGCTAGACAGGTTGGGCTTGAACTGGTGGTGGAGCAGGAATTCGAGCAGCAATAAGCTCAAGTTGTGCCATCACTTTGGCCAATGAACTATCCAGCTTATGCTCCAGTTCCTGATGGTGGTACTGGGCATCCCACGGCTGTGGCATTGATGAAGCCGCGTCTGTAGGAGTACTAGGCGATGCGGGTGCCTTATCATTCATCTTGTTATAACCATCTCTGGACTCCATTGGTACCTGCAACACAAATAAAACAAAGAAAAACAAAAGAAAACAAAAGAACAGGACCTCACTTTTTTTTTAGCTCGAACTTCAGCGACTCACAGTAGAACTCGAATTCCAGTAGTAGAATTGCTACTGACTCCTCTAGCTCAAGTCAAGAGCTCGAATTTGACTCCCAAAGTACCACGGGATACACAAAACACCACGAAGTAGGCTATAAAGGGTAAAGGTCGGCTGTAGGGGTGAAAAGGTAGGAAAATTTGAAAAAACGGCAAAACCGGAAAATGTTCAACAAGCAATTTCACCCTGAAGATGGCTGAATTTGGCCAACCGTACCTATATGTCATGGCAAAGCGATGAGTTTTGTTCAGCACGTCGAGACGCTTCCGAAATGGTATTATGGGCAAAAATCGGAGTTCTGGAGCAAATTTGGCAGAAACCGATTTTTGACTGCGGAGTGATCGGTGGATGAATTTTCAATGGATAATTGTGGGAGGCAAAGGCAAGAATAATACTGGAATATGGGTCGATGTGTGCTGAATTATGGAGCTAGATTGTACCAAGTGTGAATACGAGCTCAACAAAGAAATAAAAATTAAAACCAACTAGGCAACAAATCACAATCCTACTAGGAAACAAATAAATCAACTCCTATAACACTAGACACAAAATTTTCGACCCTCCCCCTCTTCTCCAGCAATAGGACCGAAAATTATGACTCCCCAACAACACAAGAAACCGCAAAGTGTCATCCCCAATCGCTATACGACGAAGAACGGCAAATCGCGACACGACTCAAAGAAAACAAGACAAATACTACCCAAACTCAACAAGACTAATCAAGAACTACCAAGAACTTCAAGAATGAATCAAGATACTCAAGAAACACGGTGAACACAATAGGGCTCGATCAACTTCTTCTTCTTTTTTTTTCTTCTTTTTTTATCATTTTTATTTCCTTCTTTTTTGTACGATTTTTTTTTTCAATGGGATTGACTACTTTTGCCCCTACTGTGTCACACAAAAATTTGGATTGAAGCACGACCAACCGAAGTCGACGTGGCTCTGGTACCAAAATTATGATACGACCAACAATAAGGCGGAAGCAAAGAATCGAACAACGCCAACTAGGTATGTGATTCAACCCAGCAATAAACTAAAAAATACTGAATTAATAACCTCAATATACTATACTAAATCAAGTAATTCGAATTCAACAAGAATTAAACACAAAACAACCCAAATAATCCGTAAAACCCTAAATTAAAGACACGAACGGAAACCTATGCAAACGACCTCGGATTGAGCTCAAATTTAAACAAAAGACACAATCTGTATAGATGAAAAAAATATCCAAAATTCAGCTAATTTGGCCAAGTGGTTTAAGAGATCGAATGATTGGAAGTTTCTGACCCGATTTAAGGTTTTTCGACCTAAATCGATGAATCCGAGTTTCGATCTGAAGGGGGATGATTTTGAGGGTGTTGATGAGGATATGGGAGTGTTATGGACATGGATGGTGGCTGTGGTGATGGTGGAAGGATCGATGATGAAGAAAACGAAAAGGATAGGTGAAACTTACCCGAAACGAACCCCGAATCGACGAGAACTCGGAACGCGCCTATGGAGTAACCTTCAATGGCTGTCTAACCTGGATACTACGAGATATCACGAACGAGACAATAGATTTCAAGCTTGAATTCACCAGAAACAAACTCTACCGAAGAACTATTGATTTGTGAGACAAGTTGAAAGCTTTGCGCTGTTTTTTTCATTCAAAACGTGTCTGATCCTCAATAGGAACGAAAATCACTAAATAATAAACCTAAAGAACGAAAATTAAAGTGTCTTGGGCCTAGAATTCAAACTGGGCTAATTAAAACTACTACTGGGTCCAATATCACTTAAACAGATTGTGATAATTGGGTCTGCTAAATAAATAAATCCACAACTGAAATAATAGACTGGAAATAAATAAATTAACTAATTAAATCAGTAAGGAATGACTTTGCCATGGCTTCAATCGAGCTCCTCGATGCTTAAAATAGTCACCAACTTGGACTGCTTGAAATCAGCTCCAACATCCTCCAGCTTCTTCCCGACATAATACTGAAGGTATCCTTGCAACTTCTTGGCTCTAAGTCTCGTCACTGGACCTCTAAGCTGCAACTCGGAATTTGAATCATCAATGCTAGCACCGGGCTCATTATTTTGGGTAAGCATCTCATTTCACTTGGCTATACTCAGTCTTCAAGTGATCACTGCTTTTATCTCAAAGGATCCGGTTCATCATTTGTTGCTCTTTTAGTCTATGTAGATGATATATTACTCCTAGGTCCTTCCCTTGAACACATAAATGCTATAAAGGATTCACTGCACAATGCCTTCACAATCAAAGATCTAGGTGAGGCAAAATTTTTCTTAGGCATAGAAATTGCAAGGTCCATTACAGGTACTTTCTTGTGTCAACGAAAGTACATCTTAGATCTTCTTGATTCATCTGAGATGAGTGGGAGTAGATCTGCTAGCACACCTTTTCCTAATGGGCTAACTTTGCACCGCAAAGGGGATCCTCTTGAGAATTCAGACTCATATAGAAGATCGGTTGAGAAACTCTTGTATTTAAATCTTACAAAGCTAGATCTTTCCTACTCTGTACAACAGCTAAGTCAATTTGTGAATTCTCCTACAATCGAACACTGGGATGTTGCATTACATGTTCTACGCTACTTGAAAGGAACACCATCTCTAGGTCTTTTCTACTCACATTCCCCTTCTTTTGAGCTCACAGCACATTGTGATGCTGATTGGGGGTCGTGTCTCGATACCCGACGATCCTTAACAGTCTATTGCATCTCTTTGGGGTCTTGCTTGGTTTCTTAGCAGTGCAAGAAATAAGACACCGTGTCATTATCCACAGCTGAGGTAGAATACTGTAGCCTCAGCTACACCACTCGTGAGTTATTATGGTTATCCTACATAATGCGCGACTTCGATGTTCCTCTTACTCTCCCAATTCCTATCCATTGTGATAATCAAGCTACCATACAAATCTCACAAAATCAAGTAAAATCACGAGAGGACCAAGCATTTGGACATTGATTGTCACTTTGCTCGTACTCATTTTCAACGTGGTTTTATTTCTCCTTCTTATGTTTCTTCTTCCACACAGCTTGCGGACTTATTCACCAAATCATTGCCCGGGCCGCGCTTCCAATCACTTTCATCCAGCCTTCGAATTGGTGATTTGCACCGCGTCGAGGCTGCGAGGAGCTGTTAAAGTTGCGGGTATAACAGCAGCAAGGTAGAAAAAAGAACGTTGAAGTGTTGCCGCAGTCTGCAGATCTCTACTCTAGTGTGCATGAGATACATGCATGCATGCCTACGTGGCATGCAGGACCACACGTCGACCATTCATCCACCGTCGATCCAGCTAAGACGCGGATCGATCATTGTAGCCGTAGATATTATTTCCTTTCTGTATTTTTCCCGCTTCTAGTATCCTAGGAATATAAATAGGAAGAAACACATTTCATTTTTGTGATGTAATTCTCTGAGCTGAGATATTTTCAGACTTTGTAAAATAAAATAGATGAGAAAATTGCAGTTTCTTCATTATGTTTCTGCAATTAATTATTTTTTTAGATTTATTTATGACCATTGTGATGGATATTGTTACAATTCAATTTATTAATAATTTATTCCAATTTTCAAATAAGCATTAATAATTATTTTAATGATGGTGTTTAATGATTCTATGTATATTTAGAGTTGCGGATTTTTGAAAATTAAAAAATATAGGTAAATAAATCTACTAAATTTTGGGGAATTGCCATTAAAAATGAATCTATTAAATCTTTATATAAGGAATACTTCTCAATTAAACTAAACCCCCCTGTAAATACATATTTATAAATAAAAAATTATGGCACTAAATTGACAAAATTACCCCTGTAATGAGTGGGAAAATGGAGGATGCACAACTCTATTATTATATATATAATATATAATTTAATGACAGCTGTTTATGACCATTTTATGCTATATCCAATTATACTAATAGTATACGAAATCTCATGTTTAAGTTGGTACGTGAAAGAGTATAGGAGACATTTATTGGAGGGAAGATCAATCGATGTTCTTAACTACAAATAGTTTAGTCGTCGTCAATCCACGTATTTCATGCGTATTATTTTATTATTGATTATTTTTTGCTTTTTTGCACGTTTACTTACAACAAGCATTTCCCAACAATTTTACAATTTCTTGATTATATTAAATTTGATTCTATTTTTATTGCAATTGTATATGTGTCTGTACAATTTAAAATTAACAATATATCTCTAAAGTTAAATTGTTTTTGTGTATATCATTACGTTGAAAAACAACGTGCCAGTCTACATGTAAATACATTAAGAAAAGGAAGGAAAAAAAGTCGATAACAAATAAGTAATTTTGATTCTTAATTTACACCACAATATTATATATTTCAGATAAAAACTTGTACGAGACCGCCTAATGGATCTTTTACGTTAAACGGGTTAAATAGAATCCAAACCCGCCCAAAGATCCTTCCAAACCCACAAAAAAAAGTCAGGCGTCTGGGCTCCACACGTCCGCCCACGCACGGCCACTCGAGTATCACTAGGTATAAAGTAAAGTATCATTATGTGTGAAGTACACTAACTGTGAAGTGAAATTTATCTATGAAGTGAAGTATTATTAGATATAAATTTGGGGAAATATCATTAACTATTAAGTGAAGTATCATTAAATATATATCTGGTAAAGTACCATTAACTTTGAACTTAAGTATCATTAGATATAAATTTGGCGAAATATCATTCACTATTAAGTGAAGTATCATTAGATATATATCTGGTGAAGTATCATTAACTCTGATGTGAAGTATTATTAGCTATGAAATGAAGTATCATTAACTATGAAGTGAATTATCATTAAATATAAATTTGGCAAAATATCATTAACTATTAAGTGAATTATCATTAGATATATATCTGGTGAACTATTATTAACTGTCATGTGAAACATCAGTTAATTATAAGATGAAGTATCATTAACTCGGAAATGGAGTATAATGTATATGATACTTCATTTCGCAGTTAATGATACTCCACACATAGTGATACTTTACTTTATACCTAGTGATACCCGAATCATTTTAATATTTTAATTATATATTTTATTCAACTCGAATCCAGGTTAAGATCCGACTAATATAAGAGACCCGTTAGATGGTCACACATAAATGTGCCCCCATATTTTAATGTATGAAAACATTTATTGTTTCACCTCAATGTTTCCGGCTTAAAAAAGAATACTTAATTATTCTCTATAGGCGACAATACAATAAAATGTTAAATAAGCAATATATATTTCATTTGTTGGACGAGTACTGATTCATCAATATTTTGGTAACCCTTTGAAAAGAAAAAATGTTATTGATTACCATTATGTATAATTCATACCATTGGGCTAATATCTATTTTTAATTAATATGTCTCCACTTATTGATAGTACGAGAAACACTCGAAATATTAGGAAATTCAGTATCACAAGTTCAAGTAATCCAAATACTTTTTGTGACGAAAAATTATAAATAAAAAATTGTAAACCTTCTTTCACGAAATAATATAATTTAATTTGATGTGTAACGTTTAAGACTGAGACGAAAGATCTGCTACGTACGTATAGATGATCAATAATTGTGTATTGTCCATGCAACATAATATTATAAAATACAGAAACTATAGCAATCCCTCGTTATAAATAGTAAACTCGACATCGAACAAATATCACTGCCAAAAATATAAAAGAAAAATTCAAAAATGGAGACGATCAAAACTGCTATCTTTTCCTATATTTTGCTGCTCACCATATTTTGCACCTTACCAGCACATTCAGCGTACTACACCTCAAGCGAGGCGTACAATCCGGTTCAGCTGAAGAAAACACATCTTCATTTCTTCGTCCACGACACCCTAAGCGGAGCGAATCCGACAGCAGTTCGGATCGCGGGTCCGAACGCTACGGAATACAATCCTATACCATTCGGAGCCCTGCTCGCCATGGACGATCCACTGACGGAAGGGGCGGAGATAACGTCGGAAGTCGTCGGAAATGCTCAGGGAATGTATATTTCGTCGAGTCAGGACGACATCAATGTGTCGTTGGTTTTGTATGCCGATTTGGGTTTCACGACGGGCAAGTTCAAGGGGAGTTCGTTGAGCGTGTTTTCCAGGAATCCGGTGACGGAGAGCCCCCGTGAGATGGCGGTCGTCGGCGGAAGAGGCCAGTTCAGGAGGGCCACAGGAACGGTTTGGGTGACGACTTATTCCATGGACGTTACAACTGGTGATGCTGTTCTTGAGTATAATGTCGAGGTTGTTCATCCTGTATTGGGATTAGGGTTTGTGGAAAGTGTTGTTTAAGAATATTGTTGTCTAGCTCCCGAGCTTTCAATATGTTAAGCTAATTAAGATCGAGTGCACTTGAAATATAATAAATTGATCAAAATTGAACCTTTTAATGTTTGACTTAATTTGATTGCATCATATCATATTTTTATTTTGTGCCTGGCTAATACTTGTATGAATTTATATATTATAAAAAAGTCTACTCGGGCCTGTAGACTCGTAAACTCGCTCTAGAGGGCGCTCCTCGTCTGATTAATTGCCACTCTTAACTCTAAAGAAAAAAGCCCAAAGTCAAATCGGCTAAAATTTAATTAGAGAAACTAATTAATCAATAAATTATGACCACACTCTTATATTTTTTTTTATATTAAAATTATAATAAATTGTATTTTCTATAATGTCAGCTCCGGCCTTTTAATTTGTTTGCGCACAAATATACATCTCCCCTAAATTTCCTCTTTTTCTTCTTTAATTACCCTCATATTCCCTCTCTTTTCTTGCAGTCTTCATTCTTCTAACCCTATGTGAGCATAAATTTTTTTTTATCTTTCGAAAATTGTAGTGTTTACTGTATTTAAGCTTTTCATTTTTTACGTGGAGGAAATTTATTTTTCAGAGTCTGATTTTAATATAGTTTTTTTTATAATTTCCTATCAGGACAGGCTTATGACGGTTATGTTTAAAAATAATAAGAAAAAAAAAGAATAAGTCTACTTCCACGAAAATATATATCGAACGGCCCTATACTACCACCAACCGAAAATTTAAGAGCATATAGATAGAAATGAGATCACCTGTTGCAAATTCTGTTGCAAATCTTTAATATTTTTTCAAAAAAAATCTTTTTTTTATTTTTTAATTTATTATAATTTATTTTAATTTAAATTTTCTATTTAGGGTTCATCCATCCCCAATTAAGATATATTAAAAAAAATTAAAAAAAAATTAATTATGCAATATCAAATATAACACAAAATGAAACAGAAAATCTGCTATGATATAGAAACAACGACCAGCCGAAAATTTAAGAGCATATAGATCAACGTCCTTATGCAATTATTAAAAATAAAATATATGCCGAATAAATCAGTCCGGCCGGACAAAAACAATCAGCTTATACCCCAAATCGTGAATTGGGTTCACGTAAATTGATAAGTAAATGATACGGCCCAAATAATGAATCTAAATGACATGGGCCTGAGTTAGTGGGTTTTAAGGCCCAACTATATATTTTTAAGGGCAATTCTAAATATAGCCACATTTTTTCTTATCATAGCCCCATATTTAAAATATTATTCAAATATACTATATTACCCTCATAGTCTCCAACCTTTTTTTTACATAATCAACTAGGCCAAAACTTTAAAATAAAAAAAAAAGTAAAACTTAACAGCCCCAATTAACTTTTCTACAAAATATCCGATTAGAGTTTGAAACCTCAGAGGAATATGGAAGATGCATATTGCCTTGTACATTTAGACTATAAACTAGCCTTATAACTTATTCTAATATTTGCAGTCATCAGTTTAGTTTACATCTTTAAAGATTGGAAAATATTTGCAATTCCTTCAATGGTTGCTGTAAAGAAATTGACGTGAAATAGAAGAATGTGATTAATAGTTTTATCTTTTTTTTTGCTGGGAATTTTCAATCAATGGTCAGAGAACTTCTATATATCTTCCTTTTAAATTAGATCTTTGTTGAACTGTAAAAATGAAGTGCATCATGGCGAAAGAATGAAAAAAAACCAACGAGAATCTTGTATCTTTATCGAGATTGCAATTGCATGCCCAATTGGTATGGAGAAATATTTTGTTTAATTATTGATTTTCATGGAAGCACAACATAATTTTTTCATTCAACAATCGCTCAATATTTCCCTTTTTTTCTAAAGAAAGAATCGGGGGCTATGGAAGAAACTCTAGTTTTATTAGGGTTTTAAATGGATGCTATGCCTATTAAGGGTAAAATTGTACAAATAAATTATACTTTTAAATTATTTTATATATCAGGCTACAATGAGAAATATTGTGGCTATGTTTAGAATTATCCTATTTTTAAATACTCAAATCTAGAAACAATCATAAAATCAACTACTGGACTAGCCTTATCCAGCCATACTTCGTGTCGATGGGAATCCATCGAGCTAAAAACACTCAAATTGATTGACAAACCCAACATCAAAAATCAATTTGAAGCCCAATATTGGCCCAAATCGACACCAGCTACCAAGATTATTTATTTGTATGCCCTACAAGTGTGGCATCAGAGAAATACAGTTGTTGGATCAAGATGAAGCCATAAAAAAATAATAAAGTTGAACTTCCTCAGCCATTTTCTTTTCCATTCTGGTCATCTCTATCGGTTGCACTTTTTACTCACATTTGCACTTCGAAATCCCATTGTCACGTACGAAGAAGAAAATGATATGATGATCTGCTTAGGAGTAGCTTCCTCCGGTTCCTTGGTTTGAAGAGAACCTAGAGAGGGGTGGGGTGTTTTCATTATTGATTAGGAATGAGATTGGAAGAGATTCCTAGATGAAAAGCTTCTTCCATACCCATGTTGCAGAATTCGCTCCAGGCACTCGCCTAGGCGCTAGGCGGTGCCTGGCCGAACTGAATAGGGCATAATCGGCCAATAATACGGTTATATATTATTAGTCGAGCTTATTTTGTATTAGGTTACTTCAGCTCAGTTGGTAGAGCTATTTTTCTTAACTTGGGAGGTCTCTAGATCGAGACCTGATGGAGGCAGATATTTTTTTTGCATTTTTTCTCTACTTGTAAAAAAAAAAGAATGAAATTTATGTTTATAATTGGTTTTTATAAAACCTCAAACCAGTGACCTCTGAGTCAGTTCCAAAGTAGCCAACCACTATACCACTAGTCAATTTATGTTTATAATTGGTTTTTATATTATAAATAATATTATTTAATAATATGTTATAAAAAATAAAAACGCCTAGTCACCGTCTAGGTGCCGACTAGGCCCCGTCTAGGCGCTAGGTGCCCCTTGACCGCCCGACAAGCGCCTAGCGAATTCTACAACCTTGTTCCATACATATGTAGGAAGGGAAATGGAATGAATTTTCGAGAACATGTGATGCAGATTGTGATTGTAGTTTGTTCATGATTGCTTCAATGACCACATTTTCTTTTCTTTTCTTTTCTTTTCTTTTATGGATAATAGATGGATTGAGAGTGTTGATAATCTGATTGAGTTTGTACTGAATAATGGCAGCAGCTTTGGATTGTTTGATAATCTGAAGTCTTAAAAACTTGTACTATTTTTTTATTGCTTGAATGAAAAATATGGATACTTACTCTTGCTCTTGAATGAACTTACTGCTTCTCAATAACTCCATTATATTAGTGCTACTATTGTAATTCTAAACCCCCAGTTTTCATCACAGAAGTTGAATAACATAATATGGATTTGTTGTACTTTTTTATGCATATCTGTTGCTGTTGTTGAGTGTAAGCAGATATTCCTTATCTATTAACTGATGTTATAATCGTGCTAAAAATTTGTAGTGGCAGAATGCTACATGAATTTGCAGTACTTGGGCCATTAATTTGCAATGCCAAAATGAGTACATAAAAAAATTACAACTTCAAAATAAGGTCATTGTATAAAGATATATATATATATATATGTATATATGCATATATTAAAATATACTTCTAAAATTTATTAGACATAATTTATATATAGAATTGTTTCATACATCGCACGAGACACAAACTAGCTGTAAATTAATAACTCACTCGTTATGATAGAGAAGGAGAATCGCAATAGAGCCAGAAAAACGTTGCACTAGTTGGCAATAATCCACATTTTTAACTTTTTTTTTTCTAATTTTAATAATGTTAACTAATATGTAATTAACATTCAAGAGTTGGAACTTTAAATTCGAAATTCGATCCTATTTTTTCGATTCTATTATAATTCTTAAAATTCATAATCAACCCCTAATATAATATTTAATAAATATTAACTTCATTGAAAGTAAATGAAAAAGATACTCGGTAAGATTTTATTTTAAAACATCTCTATATTCTGCATAAAAAAAATAATTTTTTTAATAAAAAACAATTGACATTTAATCACAATTAATTAATACGGAGTATAAATTAAAACTAAATTTGAATAAATAAACAATATGTATTCCATATAAAAAAAATGTAACAAGCTCAACACAATTTTATACTTTAATAAAAAAAGGATAATTTTTGATTTAGAACTCAAAAGATGGGTAATCTATCGATTCAGGAGCTGAAAGATGAAAACTTTCAATATGGGCCCGAAAGATGAAAATTCTCATTCTAAGACCTCAAAAATCACGAATTTTGAAATATTTTTATTTTTTAATTAATTTTAATAATTTCTTTATTAGAATAATAGACAATTAATGATGAACTTTTCATTGAAAATTAATATAAAATTAATTATATATTAAAAAGAAAATCAAAAGTCGTGATTTTTGAGGTCCTGGATTAAGAGTTTTCATCTTTCATGTTCTGTATTGATAGTTTTCATCTTTCAGGTCCTAAATTGATAGATTATTCATCTTTCAATTCTTAAATCGACAGTTTTCCTAAGAAAAAATTAATTAAAAGAGGGGGAGAAGACGGGCGCAAAATATCAACTTCTTAGATCGATTGGCAAAACAATGGCTACTTCAACCAAAAGCTCCAACAAAGACCATCTGCCATTGATGAACCAACAGAGCTACTGATCAATGGAACTCAACGTTCACAAAAATCACTCCTCTATAAAAGACGAGTGAAGCAAAGTTTTCAAGAGACTTTCCAGACTTTCAAGACTTTTCGCAACTTTCATTCTTGAAGCCTTCATTCAAGCAGAGCTTTTTTTCTCCCTCTCTCATAGCTCAAGATCAGCATTTACTAAAACTGCGAGAGTCTAACTGAGAAGAAGAATCCACAGAGTCAAAGCATTCAGTGAGCTGTTAATAATCCAGCCAGAGCAACCTTCTCAGTTCCAGCAATACACCGATCAACTACCCAACTCAATTGAAGGAGCACATCAGTTGATATCCCCTATTCAAGACTAACCTCTTGAAGATCGAAAGAGATTTAAAAACTTGTAAAGACTTCAATAGCACATACCTCCCTATCGAGCAGTTAGGGACTGCAAGTGTGAGCCGTCGACCCGCTGAGGTAGCGAGCAGTTACCAGGTTCAATCAACTGTCCTTCATTGTGTAATTTGTAAAGAAACTCAAGTTATATAGTGGAGTTGCCCTTCTGCGGAAGGAAGAGAGGACGTAGAAGTTTGAGACTTCGAACCTCTATAAATCATCTATGTGTTGTATTCTTTTAATTACTTGCATATCTTTGAACTGTACACAAGCTCACATAATCTGCACTCAAGCTGTCCAAAGTGCTCAACCGAATTATGCATAGATAAGTTACTAAGCGAGTCAAGGGCCCTTATCATTCCACATTTGAAGTAAAGTTTTTAATCAGTTTATTCACCCCCCCTCTAAACTGATATCGACTCGCCCGGGACCAACAAGTGGTATCAGAGCAGTTGATTCTAAGGATCAGCCGTTTCTGCAGATCAACTGAATCAGATCTACTTATCTGTGCTAACATTTCAAGCTATGGGAAACCATAAGCTATCTTTGTTTTCAGTTAAGAATTATGATAATTGGAGCAGGAGAATGAAGGCGCATCTCTGCTCGATCCATGAGAACATGTGGGAAGTTATTGAAGATGGTCCAATCATTATCATGATGGACAATGACGCTCACATAGTTGATATTAATCAACCAGCCAGGATCCCAAAACCAACTAATCTTCTCACCAGCGAAGAGAAGAAGTTGAAGAATCTAGTGTTTGTTACTCAAGCTGCACTATTTCAGACTCTAGATGAAGACAGAATGAAGGACACGAAGAATTGTACAACTGCCAAGGAGATATGGGACTTACTAGCAGATCTATGCTAAGAATCCGAAGCCATTAAAGGAAACAGCTCCAACTGGCAGTCGACAGATACGAGTCCTTCAAAATGCAGCCAGAAGAGTCCATCTCAAGTCTTGAAACCAGATTTCTAGACATCATCAGTGAGATGACCAATCTGGGAAGAAGCTAACTCAATTCTGAGATGAACTCTAAAGTCTTGGATAATCTCACCGAAGAATGGGACATGAAAGTGATAGCTACAAAAGAATCAAGAAATCTGAACAACATCACCTCCAGAGAATCATTTGGCTCTCTCAAAGCTCATGAGTACAGCCTAAATCGGAAGAAGGAAGCATCAACATCATCAGCTCAAGATGCAGCCTTCGTCCGAATGAAAGAGAGACACAACCGAAAAGAAGGAGAACCTGACTGAAGACATTAATGAACAAATTCAATCAGTTACCAGGTTGTTAGAAAAGTTGAAGAAAGTCAGAGACAAACAATCAGTTCCACCTCAAACTGATGAAGTTCCAAAATATGAGAGAACTCATCAATCAGCTGAACGATCAGCTGAACCATTCATGGGTGGCAATCGAAATCTAGGAGAATGCTTTCACTGCCACAAACAAGGACATTACAGATATGAATGTCCAGATCTCCCTGAAGACAAGAAGGCCAAAGTGAGAAGAAGCTTCTTCAAAAGGAAAGCAATGATTGCAAACTACGAGAATGTTGTGCTAGATGATTCAGACTATCCATCTGGAATTGATTCCGAGGGCTACAGCTCAGATGATGAAGCGCTATTCTGTCTCATGGCTGATAATGATGAAGAGATTAGTACAGCTGATTCTCAAACCTCTTTCTATCATATTAATGAAGCAACTGTCTCTAGCAATGAACTTGATATGAAACTTATGATGCTAGAAGATCAATTAGCTTCAATATCTTGCTTGCATGCTGAATTGAGATATGAAAACAATGAACTGAGAAATAGAGTTAGAAAACTGAGCATTGATCATGAAAGAATGAATTATCTTGAATCTCAGTTTGTAGAATTTGAAAAGTTGAAATTGAGAACTGTCGATCTAGAAGCTGAGAATCAAAAACTCAAGCAAGAGATTCACAAGAGAGAAAAAGTAACTCTGAAGTTCAAAAAAGGATCTCAAACTCTAGATGAGATATTGAATCATCAGAGAACTGGAACCAGTAGCACAGGGCTAGGATACAGCAAGTTCACTGCCTTAGAGAAAAGAAAGACAATTGCTCAACCTAATGATAAAGGAATCCTAAAAGGATTCACCAGATCAACTCATGATCAGCTAGCTGAGACACACAAAGATAAAGGAATATTGAGAAATCCTCAAACTCAACCCAGACAATTCGGTCAGTTCTCCCAACCAAGAACACCAGGTCAACTGAAGCCAAAATTCCAGTCAAGACCATCAGTTTATTCAAACCAATCCCTTCATTCAAGGTCTTCAGTTCAACAAAGACCACCAGCTCAACACAGTATGCCTCCAAGGCAAACTGATAGATCATTCCACTTTAGAAAGAAAAATCAATTTAGATCTCAAGCCTATCCTGCCAAGAAACTCAATCAGAACACATATAGGAGAGATCAAAGAAACTCGTTTGAACCCTATCATCACTATAACGAGTACCTGGATTCTAGAAATGAACCGAGAGTTGATACAAAGGGGTTCAATCCAGTGAACTGGAAACACACAAGGCATTGACCTGATCAAAGAGCTCAAAGGTCTCGAGACAACAACATTTTAGTTGAATTGTTTTATCCTACTAACTATCAACGCAAGTACCATTCAACTGATTCAACTCAAAATAGAAGAGCTGAAAGAAAATCTAAACTGATCAAGCGATCCAAATCAGTTGGATCTCTAAATGATAAAAAGCCAAAAGTTTAGCAAGTTTGGATTCCAAAGAGCTTGATGTATCAACAAGGACCCGATATGAAACGGGTCCCTAATTGCTAATCCTTGTTTTTGCAGGATAAGAGCATCCTATCTATGAAGAAAACCAAAGATATCTAGTATCTAGATAACGGGTGCTCCAAGCACATGACCGGAGACAGAGAAGATCTCGACGGTTATGAAGAAGTCAAAGGTCCACTTGTCACATTTGGACACAACTCAAAATGCCGAACCATTGGAGAAGGGTTCGTGGTCAAGGGAAAAGTTGTAGTAAATGGAGTCTCCCATGTGGACGGACTAAAACACAAACTACTCATCATCAGCCAGCTGTGCGACAATGGCCACTCAGTTGACTTCACCAAAAACTCCTGGAACATAAGAGACAAGTCAACTGGATTAATTCTTCTTACTGGCATAAGGACAGGCAACATGTATATTGTTGACTGGTCAACCGGCTACTCAGAAGCTTGCTTTCTTTCAAAAGGATCAACTGAAGCAAGTTGGCTATGGCATCGATGACTGAACCACCTCAACTTCAAAACAATCAACTACCTAGCTAAGAAAGAGCTAGTTGAGGGGCTTCCCAAGGAGATATATAAGAAAATAGGCGTGTGTGGACCATGCCAAAAAAGGAAGCAAGTGAAGTCATGCTTCAAGAATAGGAGTCATCCACCAGGAACAACTGAATGCCTCCAACTACTATATATAGATCTGTTTGGTCCAGTTAGACCACAGACTCGAAAACGCAAAAGATTCACTCTTGTAGTAGTTGATGATTTCTCAAGATATACGTGGGTGGAATTCTTGAGAAGCAAAGATGAAACTTATGACAAGCTAATAGCGCTGACCAGAAGGCTACAAACTGAAAAAGAGATATCAGTTCAAAGGATTCGCTCCGACAATGGAACTGAATTTGTGAATTAGCAAATGATCAGCTTTCTCAGCAAACTTGAAATCACTCATGAACACTCAGCTACAAGAACTCCACAACAAAATGGTGTAGCTGAACGGTGAAACCGGACACTCAAAGAAGCAGCTCGAGCAATGATAGCTGAAGGTTACTGAACTGAAGCAGTCAACACAGCCTGCCACACTCAAAATAGAAGTACCATCGTCACCGCACATGACAAAACACCTTATGAACTGTATAAGGGTCGTAAGCCTTCCATCTCATACTTTAAAGTATTTGGCTGTAAATGTTATATTCACAACAATGGCAAGACTCAACTGAAAGCTTTCAGTGCTAAAGCTGATGAGGGAATATTTCTTGGGTATAATTCACCTCACGCACAAGCTTGTAGAGTGTTCAATAAACGAACTCTTATTGTGGAAATAACATGTCATGTGGTATTTGATGAATTTGCGAATGAGTACAGGGACAAAGAAACAATAGACACATCAGTTCAAGTACTACCGAGTGAAACTGAGAACTCGCAGGACTATGTGGATCACATTGTTCCAGAGCAGCTTGAAGTTTCACTAGAAGAAGGAAATGAAACTGGCACTAAACCAGTTGAGAACAATTTGGTCAATGAAGACACAAATCGTGCTGAGACCACAAAGCCCACAACTGAAACAGGGGGAAGAACTGATGAAGATGCCAAACCAACTGATGAAAGGACCACTGATGACGTCACCACAGTAGAACCAGCCGAAGCTATCTTGCCCAAATGGCTCCGAAGCCATCCAACTAACAAGATAGTTGGTGATCCAAGAAGCCGAGTCTAAACCAGAAGTTCAATCGAGCATGCACTATTCACATGCTTCATATCTCAAACGGAACCAGCGAACATCAAAGAATCCTTAGAAGATTCAGACTGGATCATAGCCATGCAAGAAGAACTGAATCAATTCATAAGAAATGACGTATGGTTTCTTATTGATAGACCAAAAACCCAGAAGGTCATTGGCATAAAATGGGTTTTTCGCAACAAGCTGGATGAACAAGGTGTGGTCACAAGGAATAAGGCAAGACTGGTAGCCAAAGGTTACTCACAAAGTGAAGGGATCGACTTTGATGAGACATTTGCGCCAGTTGCAAGATTGGAAGCCATCAGACTATTCCTAGCCAATGCAGCTCACTTCAACTTCACAGTCTACCAAATGGATGTCAAGAATGCATTTCTTCAAGGAATGCTCAAAGAAGATGTATATGTCGAGCAACCACCAGGGTTCGAAATTGGCGATCAAGTCTTCAAACTGAAGAAAACTCTTTATGGACTGAAGCAAGCTCCTCGAGCATGGTATGAAACTCTCACAACCTTCTTGCTAAAGAATAGATTTCAAAAGAAAGTCATTGATCGAACTCTATTCTGAATAGAACGATCAACTGAGATCTTAATGGTTCAAATTTATGTGGATGACATAATTTTTAGATCAGAAAGTAAAGATCTATGCACACGATTCGCTCAACTGATGCAAAACGAATTTGAGATGAGCATGATGGGAGAAATGACATTCTTCCTAGGAATCCAAGTGAAGCAGCTGAAAGATGGGATCTTTATCAGCCAGGCCAAGTACACTAAAGAGCTAGTCAAGAAGTTTGGAGCTAATAAAGGAAAAACTCTCAAGATTCCTATGAACACATCAGTTCAGCTAACTCTTGATAAAGAAGGAGAATCAGTTAGCCAAACATATTACAGAGGAATCATTGGGTCGCTACTTTACCTAATGGCTAGCCGACCAGACATATCCTATTCAGTCAGTCTATGCGCGCGGTTCCAAGCCAACCCAAAGAAAAGTAATCTTGAAGCAGTAAAGAGGATTATCAAATACCTCAAAGGAACCATAAATCTTGGACTATGGTATCCCAGAGACGACAATTTGAGTCTAATTGGTTATTCAGACTCAGAGTTTGGTGGATGCAAGATTGACAGAAAAAGTACCAGTGGAACATGTCAGTTTCTTGGAAGCAAACTGATATCCTGGTTCAGCCAGAAGCAGCATTCAGTTGCCACGTCAACAACTGAAGCAGAATATATAGCTGCAGGAAGCTGCTGTGCTCAGATACTCTGGATGAAGCAACAGTTGAAGGACTACAAAGTCGAAACTGAAGAAGTACCTATATTCTGTGACAACAATAGTGCAATTGCAATATCTCAGAATCCAGTTCTGCATTCAAGAACTAAGCACATTGACATAAGACATCACTTCATCAGAGATCACATCGAGAAGAAGGGCATATGCATCAAATATGTCAACACGGAGAAGTAGATAGCTAATATCTTCACCAAACCATTTCCTGAAGCAAGGTTTATGGAGCTGTGCATACAATTGGGGCTACTTGAGCTAGCATCAAAAGATGAAGACAGTCAACTGGAAGAAAAAGGTCAGAAAACTATCCCAGCTGAAGAGAGGAACTGAACCAAAAGGCTTCAACTCATCAGAATGGATAGTTCACAATTGTTGAACTGATCAATTGGACACAAAAGCTATCAGTTTGAACTGAAGCAAAAGGCTGTACAAAGAGAGTAAACTGAAGCTGAACACCCTACCCCATCAGCTCAATTGAATCATCAGTTCATTTGCTCAAACTGAGGCAAGGAGCAATGCAGAATTGGCCAAAGGGTCCCAACTGATGATCCAGTTAGTCAAACAGAACGTACCAACTGCAAAACGTTCAAACTAATTAAGAAGTCAAAGGAACTGGAATCAACTTAACAAGAGACATCAATTTAAGAACCAACTGAAGGAAAGTAACAAAACTGAAGGAACAGCTGAACTGAGAAACAACTGAATTAAAAGTCCAGCAGTAGAGACATGAAGGAACTGATGATAAAACATTTTAGTTGGAGCTGATCAACATGGAATCATCAGCTACAGTCACAGCCAACTGATGACGTAATCAGTTTCAAGTTAAAGTGAAGCCACAAGAGAGAAACAGATAAGTTCAAAATTCTCAATAGTGGAAACGGTAAAAAATACGTGTCACTCTAATATTACCATTGAACTCTCTCTCTCTCCCCTCATTCATCCCCAAGGGATAGATTTGAAAGGCCAATCGACGGGTCAATTGAATTAATCTGACCGTTAAAATCTCAGCATACGAAAAGTCACAACCGTTGGATGAACACCATCTCCTTCTATAAAAAGGATGGCTGAATTCTACTTTCACTTTTACATATCCAAAACTCAGTAAAGAATTAAAGCCTCTCTCTTCCTCTGTTTTCTCAAACTGTTCTGCAAAAATAGTTGCGAGAATCAAGGATTCAGTTTCAAATACAGCCAAAATATCTTTTTCTTCAAATCATTCTCCAAGCCTCACAAAAAACTCCATTGCTGAAAAGAGCACACCAGCTGTTCGACGAAAGTTCAATTTCAGAAGAACTGGTGAATCATCTCAAAGATTCCAAGTGAATCTATACAGAGATAAGTTTCTAGATCAAATTGCATATAGAGAAAAGTGCTTGGATTCTGAACTCTGCAACTCGTTGATCTCGAAGATAGAACAAACATGATTGAAGAGATTCACTGAAGTCACTCCGTCAAAAATCAATCCTGAACTTGTAGTTGAGTTCTATTTGAACACAAAAGGATATGACGACAGAATCACAACTGAAGTTCGTGGAGTTGAACTGGTAATCACTCCAGAACTGCTCGGAAGGATATTTCAACTTCCCACCTCTGGTATAAGATTACAAGGCGTGGAAGTTGACCAAGAGCAAGTCTACCATCTTTGGAAGCGAGCAAACTATGAAGATCCCTACAAAAGCAGTACACTCATATCCTGTTTCCAGAAAGAATACAGAATTCTAGCATCAGTTTCAGCGAGAATGATTGTCTGCACAACAGGGAGTCACTCAGAGATGTCAGAGTACAAATACAAAACCTGTGCAGCAATCACCACAAACGTCAAAGTAAACTGGGCTCAGTACTTCTTTGAACAAATCAAGAAGTATGTAGATGTTGTTGAAAAACATTAGAAAGAAACTGAATTCCATCAGAAGATGTGTTATGCCTGCACGATCAGCAGCATACTGGAAAGCACTCTCAATTTCATGGCAGAAGAAACTGACACATTGATGATTGAGAAGCTAGACTTTATACCATCAACTGGCAGAAGACAACCAGCCTCAAAAACTATAAGCATCAAAAACAGCCAGCAAACTGATGCTCCCTCAAAGAAAGCAGAGGAGTCTGCTAAAAGAAAAGACAAAGAGATCGCCATAGAGGTACATCAAAAGGACTCCGACTCTGAAGATAATATCTCAATAAGCCAAATGTTGAGAACTACAATCAGAGCCAAGCCGTTACGACAAGTTCGATTTGGATCAACGGCTGATTCACCTGAAGAAGGAACCTCTACCAGACCAGTTCAAGCCAAGGAAGAAACTGGCAGAGCAAAGAAGAAGTCAGCAACATCTCAACTAGGAGGGAAGAATAATCAATCAGGACCTCCACCCCCTCCAAAACTGTCTCTTTTGAACATCAAAGCATTTGATATGGCATCGGTTAAAGGAGATGACATTGTGTCTCTCAGGGGAGTTCCACCACGAGGCACAGGGGCTGACTACTTCAGAACTACGTGTCTCTCGATGGCAGAAACTGAAGAAAACATAAGAGCTCTCTCAAGAGCTAAAGTCATCAAGAGCTGGGCCAATGAACAAGTAACCAAGTTCATTGCTGAAAACTTCGTTGAGGATGTGATTGGCACAGCTGCTCTATATAAAGCTCTCTCAAGGTACGTGTATTGGTACCTATGGAGACATTGCTTCAATTCTGAAGCCCACTTTCTCCTAACTACCCTTCATGGGATGAGCTTCTGGAGAAGATAAGAGAGATGGAGCATGCAATGGGTTGGACAGAATCCAATTATTACTCTGAAGAAAATGCTTGCCATACGAAAAAACCATCATCATCCAGATCAACAAACATTATTAGAAGTGATGAACGATCTGCTCAATTGGGCCAACATCCAACTGCCACCACTACAAACAGAGGCTGAACAGCAACATTGGACAAATCCCCAAGTACAACAGCATTGGTTGCTTAGGGAACTGCTCATCCTCAGACAACAACAGCACCAGCAAGGACAGAACCTATTTCACAGAGAAGCCCAAAGTAGTCAACAAGGAGCTAAGACTACTGAAGCCTACAACTCAAGACAAACTGTCTTAGCATCTGTTGCTAGACAGTTAACTTTTGAAGAATCCCCTCCACCAGATGAAGTCATCATTCATCTCCTTGATGACTTCCCAGAAGTACAAGTAGCTGATGAGTGAACTGCTGGTGATTTGGAGTTCGAAGAAATGCTCAAGTCTCCTACGCTACCAGTTCTGTCAAGTAAAGAGCAGTCAGAGGAGTCAACTGAAAAGGCTCAACTGTTTGAGGAGCCAGCTGAACCCCAAACCGCTCCGTCCCAAGAGCCAACTGCGGATGAAGGAGCTTACTCATCAATTCCTCCAACTGTTGCGATTACAGAGCCAACTGAGCCTGACCAGCCAGCTAAAGAGATAGCTTAAGAGAATGATCAACCTGCCTACCAATGAACACTAGCCATAACTGTGTACCTTGATCCAGTTCAAAGGGCTCTCCAAGCTGCTGCATCGGAGATTTCACCAGAGCCAAGCTATGATGAGACTGTCAGTATGGAGAAGGATGAGCTCACCCACATAGTTCCATGTGAGGAACTGATAGGAACTAAAGCAGGAGAAGAGGTGACTCAAGAGCAGTTCAGCTTGATACTCAACCAAGCAACTCATCAGTTCAGCTCCCTACTTACTATGTGGACTTGATCTACAGCCTGCAGCAACAGATGAAACTGCACACGGAGCAAATTCAAAAGCTGCAAGCTCACCCAAGAGTCCAGTCAGCAGGAACTGAGTCATCAAGCAGTGATGAAGAAGATGAATGTGACTCCATAGAACCGCTTTCCAAGAGGAGGAAAACTGATCACAAGAAGGACTAGTGGCTGATCAAGTTCAACTAATTAGAAAGCCCTAAGTTTACTTCTTGTAATTCAGTTTGTTATTATTCATTTTGATTTATAAAAGATTATTCTTTTTGCTTTTCAAATAAATACCGAACTTAACATTTATTTTAAATATTTTGACCGTTGCAAAATGATGACACGTCTCAAAGTTATTAAATGCCAACGACCAAAATAAAAAGGGCCAGAGGCCAGTACCATTCCAACCATTAGATTTATGAGCCTGCCCAAACACCCATAAAAAGCCCTCTCTTATAAGCCTCTTAGAAATACTCCTCCTACGCTCTCAAAAACTCTCTCTCTCTCTCTCTCAAAGCTCTTGAAATTCCTTAACATTTCAGCCAACCCCAAAGATAGCCGAATTATCCAGATCTTTAAATTCCTTCAAAGAGCAACTTCTAAGAGACAAATTCCTAGATAGGAAGAAGTTTCAATTGATTCTAAACGAATCAAACAACCCAACATTTCTGTCAAATCTTCACAAGACAGGAATTCTTCACTACCTGAAACCACCACCAAAGTTCTTTAGACAAAATTTGGTGAGTGAGTTTTTGCTTCAAGCAAAATTGTATGCAGATGGAAAGATAGTGTCATCAGTGATTCAAGGACGGCTACTCCAAATCACTGAAAGAACAATTGCAAAAGTCTTCCAACTTCCACAAAAAGGTTCATCCGTTTAAGAACTAAAGGAATCTGCAGAATCATACTGGAGAGAATGGAAAGCTTCCACCTGCAACAAGCAATTCAATTTTACGACAGCTAAAACTGATCTGAAGCCCGAGTATGGCGTTCTACTCGATATAACAAACAAGATGATGTTCGGGGTAATTGGAAGCCTGAGTCAACTCACCCAAGAGAGATAAAAGGTTATGATTCACCTTGCTGAAGGGCGACAAACAAACTGCGCAGAATTTGTCTTCCAACAATTCAAGCATCAAGTCGTCAAAGCCTCTAACTCAAAGAAATCTGGCAAATTTGAGTCCAAGGTAGGACTTATTCTAAGAATGAGCAAGATGATTGAAGACCTGCTGAATCTTCCAAGTGATGAAGCACTACCAGTCCTCATCTCTGACTGGATTCCCAAGAAGGGAACTGCCCATCTTCAGTCACTAAGAAAGAAATGAAGAGCCAAGGAAAAGACGAGCAACATCACTTCGAGCAATTCAACTGCCAACACCGTTCATTCTCCAAAATCAAAGAACGGATCACCAGTTGACTTCCAGGTTTGCTCTGATCCAGATGAGCTTATTCCATTCATCGGAATCCCTCATCCAAACTATGGAGTAGACTACTTCAGAGGCACATGCCCTCCTCTCCAGCTGACTGAAGAAAATATTCGCACTTTCTATACTGGTGAATATGCAGTCAAAAGTGCACAAAAGGAAGTGACTAATCTCTTTCTCACACACTTTGCTTTTGTTGCACAACGTGACCAAGAGTTGTTCAAACAACTCCACCGATATTTCTATTGGTATAACTGGAGACATTCTATGTCCATCCAGTCTCATTTTCTATTATTGTCTTTCATGGCATGAGCTACTGGCAACGTGAAGAAACTTGGAGCATTAAATGGATAGGTTCGTCAAATCCATTTCCTCCAACCATTGTGCAAGTTCAGCACATCATGAATTACCGGCTCGTCAACAAAATTCCAGCAACCGCCCTATTAGCTGAATTCAAAACCAGCTTCATGCCTCAAGGAGCTGTGGTTGCAAATCAATCAGTCAACTGCCCAACTGGCTCACTCTGCCGAAAACTGAACTTTTATAATTTATCAAGTCAGTCAGCTGAGCCATCACGACGAACTCCAACTACCACAAAGAGGATAGAACCACATCTATCACATACTGAAGTAGTGGTTCCTTAGAAAAATCCAAGGCATGATGATGAAAGAGATAGTGATGATGAGGATACTGCCACATCACCAAGTCTCCTATCTAAGAGCTATGCCACTCATCTACTCACATCCAGCTCAAAAGGCGTGCAACTGACTATGAACAATAATCAGTTCAGACCGTCGCCAAAGGGAATTTCATAATCCCTCAATCAAAGGATGAAAAACTCATCAGTTACCATTCAGCAACTTCACCAAGCCAGGAGAACAGCAAGGCCCGAACTGCCAAAGAACAAAACTGGATTTGCATTGACGACAGAGCGATCAAACTGCTCGAGAGAAGGCAGTGCAGCTAGTCCAGTTCAGCCCTGCAAAAAGAAAAAACTGACTCAAGAAGGCCAAGCAACTGACCAAACAAACTGATCAATTCAGTTCAGTTAGAGCCTCAAAGTCAGCTCATCAGCGGTAACTAGAAGCGAGATGAAACTGAGCATGCAACCGCTGAATCATCAAACCAATTAGTTGGACTCTATCCCAACTTACTCAGGATAAGTTTTTCTTAATCCTCAAGCTTATCTTAACTTAATTATTTCTGTTGTGATTATAAAATTCCTTATATTACACCCAACGGATACAATTTGAAAATAGGGTTCTCTCTCACAAGTTGCCATTTATATCTCTGCATTGACATTAAATTGACTCCACAAAGGAGAAGAGAATGATATATTTATCTATGAGATATAAATAGCAAAATCTACAGAAAATATTTTTCTATTAATGGCAACTACTCCATTTTCAAATTTGCTCCCTCTCAGCCACACGATCATAAATTTACTTCACAATCAAACAGCTGGGATGCATGCATCATTTATTCCGCTAATCATCCATCAAATCGGATAGCTAATCAGCTAAGAGAAGCAATCAAGTGTCCTCGATCAATGCATGCAAAGCTGAATATATATATGCAAGGAGATGAAGGCTCCGATCATCTAAAAATTCTCTCTCATCCTTGCATTGATTATCTGCAAACTCTCTCTCAGCGCACCAGCAAATCTAATACAATTATTTCTTTGCAGAAATGAAACCTTCATTTCAAATGGTGAATGTCAAATTGCTCGTCAGCAAGCTGAAGAAAGATAAAACTCTCAATCTAGAGCTTCTTTATGCACGACTACGCCCAGAGAAATTCCAAAGAATCTTTCGGCCATTGGAGGAAACGGGGTTGTTGCCATTCTTGATGATCATGCCAGTCAAGAATCTGCCCACCCATGTTGCGGAGTTCTACCATAATGCAATCATCTCCGGTAACAACATCATCTCCACCATTTAGAACAAAGTAATAATGGTGAGGAAAGACACTATGATGTCTACACTCCTCCTCCCCGGCGAAGGCCAAGATGTACTGGATATGGAAACTCCGAGTAAATACGCACTATGGAGTCTTTGGAAACATCCACACGTACATCACCACGACTGCTCAAACAAGCTGAAGGAAAGCCTGTCTAATGAGATCATCCAACTCCTGGATATCGTCGGTCACATCCTGTATGGAAACTTTGAGATGGTCCAGTTCTCCAACCTTAAAGCACATCTAACGGCCGCTCTATTCCTCGGTTGCAAAGCCGACTGGGCTTCCTTCATTCTTGCTCAACTGCGAGCAAATATTGACCGAGCAGAATATGATCCGATAACTGGCTCGTTCCGAGAAAATGTTGGGTTTATGTGTCGCATAAGCCACATCATTTTAAGTCAATTTGACGAGATGATTCCAACTGAAGAGCCAATCGAACGAAGGGATATGCTCCCGACCATCTACTGTCATCCGATCCTGAAGAGATCGTACCAACCAGAAACTTCCGACTCAAGTCATGGAAAGAGACCGTTGGTCGCAACTGCCAGCTCCTCAGATGAAAAGCAGTTGCTGATTGAGAATGAGCCCCTCTCAAGACTGAATGATCAGTCTACAATACCCGCCAGCTCACAACCTCTCACCTTAGTCCATCGCGACTTAATTGAGGATGAGTTTGAGCAAGTTCTCGACCATCAGCTATGGAGCTGTTTCGGTCTAATTGAGGGCAACAATCCCTCCTTATTCAAACAATTGCAAAGGTACCTCCAGTACCATACTTGGGAGATTTCAACTTGAAGAGGCCACCATGTTCCACCTCATCAACACTCGTGGATCCCTCTTCTGGATCAATGAAGGACACTGGAGTAGAAATTGGATGAACCATCCACTCTGCTCGCCGCCAATGCTCTTGGAAATAATGGATTCCATGATCTCGAAAAAACTATCAAAGAACTCCTAGATAAGGTTTTGATGAGATGTCAAAACTATTCCTGAAAAACTGACCAAAATCCAAGCTGTAGATCTGAGCTGACCAATCCAGAGCCTCAAGAAGGAACTCAACTGAAGCTAGAGTCAACCAAACTGGAGCATGGTAAACCAGCTGGAAGGATACGCAAACCAGTCAGAACTCAATTCAACTGAGGGTTTGAAGAGATGAACCAGTCGAAACAAACTGACAGCTAAGTCAGCTGAGCTGAGAAGAAAATCGACAAGACTGAAGAAATTGATAAGAGATTAGTTTAAGCGGAAGACTGGAAGTATCCAGCTGATGGCCAAACTTAACTTCAACCAAACGGAAGTTAACAGACGAATCAATCAAAGGCCAGAACTGAAGTCAGCCAACTTGTGATTAGTCAAGCTGACAAGAAAGCTCAAGAAAGAACAGTCAAACTGACAAGCTAGCCAACAGCTTGTGATTAGTCAAGCTGACAAGAAAGCTCAAGAAAGAACAGTCAAACTGACCAGCTAGCCAACAGCTTGTGATTAGTCAAGCTGACAAGAAAGCTCAAGAAAGAACAGTCGAACTTACAAAACCATTCAACAACTTGAGATCAGTCGAACTGGAGGAAGAAGCTCAGAATTGCCAACTGGAATAGTAGCTGAACTAAGAAGAAAAGCTCAGAACTGCCAACTGGATTAGTAGTCGAACTAAGCAGACAAGCTCAGAACTGCCAACTGGAGTAATAGCCGAACTGAGCAGACAAGCTCAGAACTGCCAACTGGAACTCAAACTTGCTAAACTGGAGCTCAGAACTGCCAGTAGAGTCCTGGAGTTAATAGCTCAAAATGAAGATCTTGGAATAAATGCTCCAACGGATATCCTGGAATTAAATATCCAATAGAGATCGATTAGCAAAGCAACGGCTACTGGAATTAAATATCCAACAAAGATCGTTTGGCAAAACAATGGCTACTTCAACCAAAAACTCCAACAAAGACCATCTGTCATTGATGAACCAATAGAGCTACTGATCAATGGAACTCCACGGTCATAAAAATCACTCCTCTATAAAAGACGAGTGAAGCAAAGTTTTCAAGAGACTTTCCAGACTTTCAAGACTTTTCGCAACTTTCATTCTTGAAGCTTTCATTCAAGCAGAGCTTTCTTTCTCCCTCTCACATAGCTAAAGTTCAGCATTTGCTAAAACTGCGAGAGTCCCACTGAGAAGAAGAATCCACAGAGTCAAAGCAGTCAGCTAGGTGTTGATAATCCAGCCAGAGCAACCTTCTTAGTTCCAGCAATACACCGATCAACTACCCAGCTCAATTGAAGGAGCACATCAGTTGATATCCCCTATTCAAGACTAACCTCTTGAAGATCGAAAGAGATCTAAAACCTTGTAAAGACGTCAATAGCACCTACCTCTCTAGCGAGCAGTTAGGGACTGCAAGTGTGAGCTGTCGACCCGCTGAGGTAGCGAGCAGTTGCCAGGTTCAGCCAACTGTCCTTCATTATGTAATTTGTAAAGAAACTCAAGTTATATAGTAGAGTTACCCTTCTGCGGAAGGAAGAGAGGACGTAGAAGTTTGAGACTTCGAACCTCTATAAATCATCTGTGTGTTGTACTGTTTTGATTACTTGCATATCTTTGAACTGTATACACGCTCACACAATCTGCACTCAAGTTGTCCAAAGTGCTCAACCGAATTGTGCATAGATAAGTTATTAAGCGAGTCAAGGGCCCTTATCATTCCACATTTGAAGTAAAGTTTTTAATCAGTTTATTCACCCCCCCTCTAAATTGATATCGACTCGCCCGGGACCAACAGGGTCTGTATTACGTTGATGAAATTACTCAAAAAGGCACGGTGATGCTGGCTATCGAAACTGTTTCTTAGGCTGCTTAGCTTTGGCACCGCCGACTTGGTCATCCGTTTGCTGATTATCTTCGCCTTTTATTTCCTAAACTTTTTCCTAATTCCAACTTGTATTGTAAGACATGTGTTTTGGCAAAAAGCCACAGATAGACTTTTAAACCCAGTAATAACCATGTGTCTTCTATGTTTTAACTTGTTCATTCTGATGTTTGGGGTCCTGCCACTGTGCTGAGTGGACAAGGCTTTCAGTATTTTTTATTGTTCATTGATGATCACACTCGTATGACTTGGGTTTATTTTTTATGTCATAAATTTGAAGTTTTTCCCAAATTTTCTCAGTTTTATACTATGATTCAAACCCAATTTAAAACCAATATTCAAATCCTCAGGTCCGATAACGGGGGAGAATTTGTGAACTCCTCTATGACCAAATTATTCCACGATAACGGACTCATCCATCAAACTACCTGCCCATATACACCCGAACAAAATGACGTAGTTGAGTAAAAAATCAGATCATTCTTGAGATTACTCGGGCCTTACTCATCGAAGCCTTGGTCCCATCTCATTTTTGGCCTGAAACTGTTGCTACTGCCAAGAGCCTTGATCTTCAAACTCCACTCCAGTATCTTTCCACACTCACCTGGGTCCCTGTTCCCTTCACTCTTAAACCGCGGATATTCGGTTGTTCTATCTTCGTCCATCTTCATAAATCTACTCGTACCAAACTCGATCTTTGTGTACTTAAGTGTGTCTTTTTTGGGTATGGTATTTATCAAAAAGGGTATCGGTGTTATGACCCCAAAACCCGTCGCATGTTCACTACTATGAATTGTGACTTTCTTGAAACTGAGTTCTTCTACCACACCCACCTTAGAGGTGAGGGGGAGAGTCGTCCACCAGTTGACCCACTAAGTTGGTTACTAAATCCAAGCAGTCCTCCGGAAACAGTTCCAACTGAGACAGTTAACCATACCGCTGAGACAATTATTGACACATCAGTACCAGACCCCGACCAAAGTGAACCGGCCAGTGTTACTCTTCCGTCCCTAATATCTGAGGTAAATAATTCATACACTTATCCTGATCCTGAATTATCTGATTCTAATATTGAATCTAGTCCTGTGATGAGCACTGATCATTTTTCGTACACTCATCCTGATCCTGAATTATCTGATTCTAATATTGAATCTAGTCCTGTGATGAGCATTGATCATTTTGCTTCAGATAGTCCAAATAGTTCAGATAATTCAGAGTTGCCTGATCAGGAAGTTCAAGACATCAGACAAGATACATGACGGTATGTTCTTCCTCCACGGAGTAATAGGGATGTACCTCCCAAGAGATATTCTTCAGATAGAATTCTCAGAAAGTCCAGATATCCAGTAGGGAACCTTACAGTAAGGAATCTCACGAGCTTAGCAGCAGCCTTTCAAACAACTCTATATGAAGAAGAGAGTTTACCCATGACTGTCAAAGAAGCCCTCCAGTCAAAACAATGGACAGATGCGATGAAGAAAGAAATGGATGCCCTTGCTAGAAATAAAACATGGAAAAAATGAAAATTGCCACAAGGGAATAGACCAATCGGGTGTAGATGGGTCTTCACTATCAAACGGAAGCCTGATGGATCAATTGAAAGGTACAAGGCACTACTGGTGATGAGTGGTGTTTTTGCATAATAATTTGAGGTTTAAATGAAGTGATTTGCAGAGTGTTGTATGTGTTTTAACCCAAATTGAACGTTTAACCTCCCATTTTGGAAGTTTTATTTATTATTTGAGTTTTATATGTAATAGAGGATAAATTAATGCAAATTTGAGGCATTTAATACCATAGAAAGATAGAGAATCGAATAAGGAGCGCGCTGCAAGTTGAATCAGGCTAATCGGCCAAGAAACGAGCGAGAACGAAGCAAAATTGTGGAAGCTGCCGGAGAGGCTCGCCGAATGCAACCTGTAAGTGCGAGCACAGGGGAGTCACACCTTAGGCCTTCTGTAAAGCGACCCCCAGGCGTGACCCAATTTTTTGAGCTTTAGCCCCTTCAGAGACATGTTTTCCTTTGTTCCAAACTCGACCACCTGGCGCGAGCACATGGGAGGTCGCGCCTCAAGCCCTCTGCACCACGACCCCCAGGCGCGACCCAGCTGCCCAAGTTTTAGCCCCTTCAGAAACGTGTTTTCTTTTGTTCCAAATCCGACCCTCAAACGTGACCTCCTGGGGTCGAGTTCCGCATAGGCGAAAATCAATGTTGACTTTTGGCATCCAATTATTGGTCCTCTACTTATATAACTTTTGGGGATCTCAAACCTATCCATCCAACACTCCTCCCATTCAATTTTCACACAAGAAACACTCCACATTTGAGGATTTTTGAAGATCAAGAAGAAGAAAGAAAATCCATCCATCCATTTGAAGATTCAAGCCATTAGATTGAAGATGAGTGTTCTACATTGGGTTTTATCATCTCTTCCCCTCTCTTAATCTTGTATTTAGAATGTGTAACACCCCAGATTTTTGGATAAGGTTTAGAGATTTGTTAGTGATAACTAATTAATAAAAAAATGAATTTAAATAAGGTTAGCTATGGATGGATGTTAGTCACGACTTTAAGAGTCAGTTTTCGTGAATATTGTCTTTTCGGAAAATATGATCTTAATTATTTTATGGTCATTCATGGTCTCGTTAGAAAGGTTTTAACTCAAGGAGTATGCCGGTGTTTCCGGATTTTAAATCTGAAGTCATTTGAGTTCCTGGTCTTGAAAAGCGTATTTAAAAGGCAAATGAATAGTAACTTTTGCGTGCGTTCGTGTTTTGAGAAATTTATGAAATCCTCCTCAATTATCCGAGTCTAATTCTGTCAGGCCTCTTTTATGGGAAATGACTCAAGGATTCCGTTGGTGTTCACGGATTTTCATTCTAATGTCAATCGAACGCTCGGGAGCAAAATCTGTCAGTCTGAGTGAATAGTACAAAGTAATTCCAAAAAGGGAATCTTTGCTTTTTTTTTTCTTACGAACCCATCTTCTTCATGAATCGAGTAGGTTCACTAGTGTTCGAGCCAATGAGTCTTCCGGTATTTTTAGATTTCGTGTCTGAAGTCATTTGGACCTCGACATTGAATAAAGCACCTTTTAACCGAACCCGGGTAGCTTTTACAGTATTCCCACGCAGCAATGGGTTCCAAGGGAAGCCAAAGCTTCTCCTATAAATAGGGAACCACCCCCTTTGCATTCCTTTGCTCATTTCTCATCCACTTCACTTCTAAATCGAGAGGGTGAAAAGCTTTGAAAGCCGAGAAAGTTCTGTCGAAGTAAAAAGCGTCCATCGTGAGTGTTCTTCAATATGACGAGCGGAGTGGCGTGGAAGGGATGTGGTGAGGGAATCTGCTAAGGGAGCCTTTGGGTCGTAGCAGGCGGCTCTGCCGCCGTTGCGACTCGACGAGATGCCAAGCTAGCCACATTCCTTCGACGCACCTAACCCCATCCATTCTTGTTCGTCGGTCTCGACTCTATTTCTTTTCCATCTTTTAAATTCTGTGTTTACTTTCCGTTCTTTACGTTCTTCGCGTTCTTCATTATTGCCTGCCAAAAATTTGTATTTCGATTTTTATAGAAATTCCAAGTTAATAACGTTTACGTTATATTCCTCATTTACTCCCGTTATTATTATTCTAAAAGATTAGCCTCGTTTATTCCGTTAAATTCCGTTCAAGCCATATTTAATGATTTCGTCGTTATTCTAAATATTAAGGAGGATTATCGTGTTTATGCCGTTATAATGCCAAAATTCATTTTAAGTTAAAGCATGTTGTTGCATGTTAAATTCAAGTACGTTGTTTTTAAGAAATTTCAGGTTAAATGTTCTTCGTGTTCTTCGTCTTCGTTGAAACAATCAACGAACACGAAGAACCCAGTTGAAGATCGTCCAGAACTGGGCTTAAGAGAGAGAAAGGGAGAGCCCCGCGGGAGGGGCGGTGCATCGCCGAGCCACGCCCCCCTCGGCCTCCACAAGCCCGTCGGGGCTAAGGAGCCCACCGGGGCAAGGGGCAGCCCGCCGGCGCACCATGCGCCGCGGAGGGAGGCAGTCCGCCGGCGACCATGTGCGCCGCGGCGCCCCCCCTTCTCCGTGTTATTTTCTGCCATTTCTTTTCGGCTATTTTCGTACCCTCTTCCTGAGTTTTTCGAGATTTTCAAATATGTCATTCTCAATCTATTTTAAAATTATTTTCGATTAATTTCGAATAAGCTATTCAAGTTATTTTCCGTCTAAAAATTTAGAGCTCAAGTCAAGAAGTTCCTTAAATAAAATAAATCATTCTCAGACCCTTATAAAGTCAAAAAGTCATACTATCCATGTTAAGTCCTACCTAAGGGAATATTAGTTGGGTATTATTTAATCTCATGTTATTAGAAATCTTCGAAGGAGGCCGCTAAGTCGATGATTCAACTTTCGTAGGAGGAATCGAGCCTCGGAGGAATACTAAAGAAGACCACCAACTCATTGCCTTATCTTCCGTTCCGTAATCAAGGTTGGTAAATCTATACTCATCTAAAGTTTGAGCTAATGAGCTCTAGAAGCATGTTAGGGCAAATGAGATATCCAATAAAGTATTTTTGCTCTGCCTGATTGATCTCTGTGCAAAGAAGGAGGAAAGGAAGATATTATGTTTTACTTGAGCTCTCAAGCATGTTTAGAAATGATAGAACTACTAAAGTATTGTTTATGCTTAGCATGAGATGTTTAGAATTATCTTTAGTTTTGATTCGTATTTATTTACGTTCTTCTCCTGGAATTGAATGTTTATGATTGTTAAGCTCGCAGAATTAAGAATTAAGATTTGCCTTGTTAGGGTAGCAATAAATCCCTTGTTGGCCGAGATCATGCAGTATTAAAGGATTAGCCTTAGACATTGTTCTAAGTTTGGTGTTGCTAGCAAGGTTAAGAAAGGAAGGAACTTAGCTTTTCACTTAAGCAGGATTTGAGCTCAGAACTTTAAGGGAGTCACTGCTGGGTCGTTTCTCTCGCAAACTCGTTTGGATAATTGAGGTAATCCCTCTTCTCTCCTATGGCATACCTAAGGGTACAGTTGACGTCAAGTTTGAACCAGAATGGGCCCAAAAAGTAAAGAAAAGATTTTGTAGATATAGAGAGGGCTTTTGCGTTTTGCTCTCCATATACTGTCAGTTGATTATTGGATATCTTGAAGTTTACTAAAGTGTTTCACTAAAACCCATTGAGTACATTAGTGCTCATGCCCCCTCTTTTTCAAATGTTTTACATATTGAGATGCTGAGGATGTTGGTGGCTATGGATGTGGGTTGGCTGCCAAGATTGCTTTGCTATTATTTACTATTCCCTTGAAATCCCACTATGTGATCTGCTACTCTAATACACTCTTTCTAATTCCGTTTAAAGTTCTATTATGATTATCAAGACTCGATGAATATTTTCCCAGACATGGTTATTTGAGTATAAGATGCATCCTAAGTTTTATTTTTACTTCTCGAGTATGATTTCCTTTCGCCTAAAGGAGCTTATACGCATTATTATCTATTAATGTTTCGACCTATGAATGGGTCTATACTGAATGGTATCCGTCTAATTAACCATTTCGTTCCACTCTAGCATGCTTCCATTTTAATAATAATGAACCCGAGTACCCTCGTCTAATCCTTAAAAGCATATCTCGATTGTAAAACCTCCTTAATAAACTTCCGTTTTACTTCATTAACCCCTGAATAACACCCTGTCCCCATTCGTTGACCCTTATCTCGGGACCGGGCTGTTACAGTTGGTATCAGAGCGAGGTTTGCAACACTGCAGGCCTGTCTTTTTATTTGAATTAAGTTAAGTATATATGTGTGCACATAAGTTGTTCTTTGATAAGTAAAAGTAGCAACCCACAGCTCGCCATCACCCTCGTATCCTCAATCTTAAATCAAGGTATGATAGTATAGAGATTCTAGATTTTGGATTTTGATTTTTGGAATGCAGGAAAGGAAAAGATTTGAGCAAGCATACATGTTTTATGGATAAGAGAAAAACCGTGAGAATGAAATTCCAAGTAAAAAGTGTTCGGGTAAGACGATTTCTGAGAATGAAAAGTTTGTGAAAAAGATTTCTCGATCCCAAAAAAGTTTACATTCATACTTAAAAATTTTGACTCAACGAAAAGGTAAACATGTATGTTAAAAAGACCTTGGGCACCAAAATTTTTCTTATAAAAATGTCAACTGCTTCTAAAAAGGAACTATGCATGCAAAATAAAATCTAGACGTTAGTATGATCTCAGGAGAACCTTAGGTCACCCTTTTATGATCTAGACTGATTAAGCTATTCTCTTCTAGATGGTTAAGCGCCGTATGACTGCTAGGAAAAGCATGCCTTTTTTTTTTCGCCCGGTTCAAGAAAGAGTTGAAAGATTCAGATAAGAAACTTGGGACGGTAACGAGCAATTGATGTCCTTCATGGCAAGGTACCTAGAGAGGTGGCCCTAGACTATTGGTTACGGAGGAGAGCCCGGGAGTGTATCTGACTTGGAAACATGCATTCGCATGTGCGAGCACGCACCGCCTGCTTGGAGGCCTACAATGTATCGCATTTTGCAAAGCACCATCACCCGTGATCCCGTAACATATGCTGAAATCGGGAATTTGACGGAATTCTCTTCAGCCTTGATGGCTCGTTGGGTGACGGAATATGGCCACGTGCAAGCCTTAGCAGAGCAGCAAGCGGCTGAACAAAACCCCTCTCTCATGGTAGAGTTAGAACTATAAAAGGGTGACTCTCAATAGTCCCCCTAGATTTCAAGTGCCACGCCCTCACGATGAAGGAGCCTCAGGAGCGGGACCCTCAAATGTCTGGGTCGTGAACCACACCGAGTCCCTTTTTTCTTGCACTCCTCAAATGAACCAGTGAACCCCTGCATACGCTTCTCAGAGTCTGGGGCAGTGTATGTCCCATCAGTGCCCCGAAAGGAATATCCACATGAGGACGTTCAAGTTCAGCGTGCCGGAGACAGTTGAAGATGAGGAAGAAGAGGAAGACCCGGAAGAGGGAGGCGAGGAGGAAGTAGGGTCGCCTTGCAAGGGGAAAGGAAAGGCTCCAGCCTACAACTAAGGTGTAGTAGGAGGTGTAGGAGGTGTTGCTGTTAGAACACCTATCTAATCCATCTGTCTGTCTGTTATCTGATATCCGCTTTAACCAAGACTCTAGTATGTAATATATGCTTTAACTTTCTAGATTCTAATAGTGGCAATGAATTTTCTAATAGAATGCCCTATCCCGATGTAACCCATAACTTATTGTATGACATCGATGCTCTTAATGAGGTAATCTTCCCATTATGTGTGAATGACGTTTAAATTTCCGCCTTATTTAATCTATCTGAAATTAAAGACCTTATCAAAAGACATCCTTGCAATTGTTCGAATTCAATCAAGCGTCGCTAATATATAGTTCTTTAGGATGCCGTCTCGAAGACATCAAGCTGAGAACGAAGACAAGAACGAACCCGAGCAAGTCCCAAACCCTGGTCTAAGAGTCGAAAGTGTGTTTCTCAAACACAATCCTCCATTGTTTAATCATTTAGGGGATCACAAGAGCTTGAAGTATTTCTTCGAGCAAAAGGATCTTAACATGAGGCAAAGAAGATGGCTAGAACTCGTAAAAGATTATGACCGCATGATTCACTAACACCCAGGCAAGGCGAATGTGGTAGCAGATGCCCTAAGTAGGAAGGAGAACGCAGAGTTAGAACTCATTCTAGTCCAGGAGGATCTTCGCAGGGAGTTCGAGAAGTTAAGGATCGAGGTGCTAACACCACCCGAGACTATTCAAACTCAAGTTGCCACGATAGTCGCTCAGCCCGACCTAAGGCAAAGGATAATTGAAGCCCAGAGAGGAGACGAGTTTCTTGAAAAGAAAATACTAGAAGCATGATCTGATAGCTCGCAAGATTTTGCGGAAGCCGCCGATAACGCGCTCTTATTCAAAGGAAGGCTTTGCGTACCGAGCAAGGAAGAACTAAAAGAGGAAATCATGTGTGAAGTAGATGACACACCATATACAACACATCCCGGAAGCACCAAGATGTACCAAGACCTCAAGAGGAATTTCTGGTGGAATAACATGAAAAGAGAAATAGCCGCCTTCGTGGAAAGGTGTTTAAACTGTCAACAAGTGAAAGCTTTGCATCAAAAACCTTTTGGTTTGCTACAACCCTTAGAAATTCCTGAATAGAAGTGGGATCATATCAATATGGACTTTATCATAGGATTTCCAAAGTCTAAACGGGAAAATACCGCTATTTGGGTAATCGTTGATCGATTATCTAAATCAGCAGATTTTGTTGCTGTTAAAATGACGGATGGGCTAAATCAACTAGCCCAGATGTATGTTAAGGAAGTTGTGCGTTTGCAAGGAGTGCCAGTCTCGATTACATTGGACCATGATTCAAGATTTACATCAAGATTCTGGAGGAGCCTACAAGATGCAATGGGATCAAAGCTCAATTTCAGCACGGCATTCCATCCTCAAACGGATGGCTAGTCCGAAAGGACTATCCAGATTCTGGAAGACATGCTTAGAGGAGTAGTCATCGATCAAGGAAGCAGTTGGGAGGAATTACTGCCTTTGGTAGAGTTTACGTATAACAACATCTACCAATCATCGATCGGCATGGCCCCTTATGAAGCCCTTTACGGAAAGAAGTGTAGATCGCCCCTGTATTGGGATGAAGTTGGAGAGAGAAGGATACTTGGACCTGAAATAGTCCAGAAAGCTGTCCAGAAGATCGAGCTTATTCGTCAACGAATCAAAGAGGCTCAGGATAGACAAAAGGCTTCTGCGGATGAGAGAAGGATGGAGCTCAGTTTCGACATTGGAGATAAAGTATTTTTGAAGGTGTCTCTATCAAGAGGAGTAGTTCGTTTTGGCAAACGAAGCAAATTAAGGCCCAGATTTATCAGACCTTTTGAGATCTTAGAAAAGGTGAATGAAGTAGCCTACATGTTGGCCTTACCACCCAACCTAAGTGACGTTCATGACGTCTTTCATGTTTCGATGTTACGAAAGTACGTGTTTGACCCAAACCATGTGATTAGCAAGGAAGAGATAGTCCTGAATGAGGACTTAGCCTATGAAAAAAAGCCCTAAGCCATCGTGGATTGAAAGATCCAGAAGCTGAGAAATAACGAGATCGATCTGGTAAAAGTAATCTGGAACCAACATGGTTCAGAAGAAGCAACCTGGGAGCTTGAATCCGAGCTGCTCAAGAAGTACCCAGATATCGCTTATCATGGTAAGTAAATTTCGGGATGAAATTTCTTTAAGGGGGGTAGGATGTAACACCCCAGATTTTTGGATAAGGTTTAAAGATTTGTTAATGATAACTAATTAAAAAAAAGAAATTTAAATAAGGTTAGCTATGGTCGGATGTTAGTCACGACTTTAAGATTCAGTTTTCGTGAAGATCGTCTTTTTGGAAAATATGATCTTAATTCTTTTATGGCTATTCATGGTCTCGTTAGAAAGCTTTTAACTCAAGGAGTACGCCGGTATTTCCGGATTTTAAATCTGAAATCATTTGAGTTCCCGGTGTTGAAAAGCGTATTTAAAAGGCAAATGAATAGTAACTTTTGCGTGCGTTCGTGTTTTGAGAAATTTACGAAATCCTCCTCGATTATCCGAGTTCAGTTATGTCAGGCCCCTTTTATGGGAAATGACTCAAGGATTCCGTTGGCATTCACGGATTTTCATTCTGAGGTCAATTGAACGCTCGGGAGCAAAATCTGTCAGTCTGAGTGAATAGTAAAAAGTAATTCCAAAAAGGGAATCTTTGCTCGTCTTTTTTCTGACGACCCCATCTTCTTCACGAATCCATTTGGTTCACTAGTGTTCGAGCCAACAAGACTTCCGGTATTTTTAGATTTCGTGTCTGAAGTCATTTGGACCTCGACATCGAATAAAGCATCTTTTAACCGAACTCGGGGTAGCTTTTGCAGTATTCCCGAGCAGCAATGGCTTCCAAGGGAAGCCAAAGCTTCTCCTATAAATAGGGGACCACCCCCTTATGCATTCCTTTGCTCATTTCTCATCCATTTCACTTCTAAATCAAGAGGGTGAAAAGCTTTGAAAGCCGAGAAAGTTCTGTCGAAGTAAAAAAGCGTTCTTCGTGAGTGTTCTTCAAGACGACGAGCAGAGTGGCGTGGAAGGGATGCGGTGAGGGAATGTGCTAGGGGCATCATTGGGTCGTAGCAGGCGGCTCTACCGCCGTTACGACTCGACGAGATGCCAAGCTAGCCACATTCCTTCAACGCACCTAACCCCATCCATTCTTGTTCGTCGGTCTTGACTCCATTTCTTTTCTGTCTTTTAAATTCCACGTTTACTTTCCGTTCTTTACGTTCTTCGCGTTTTTCATTATTGCCCGCCTAAAAGTTGTATTTCGATTTTTATAGAAATTCCAAGTTAATAACATTTACGTTATATTCCTCATTTTACTCCCGTAATTATTATTCTAAAAGATTAGCCTCGTTTATTCCATTAAATTCCGTTCAAGCCATATTTTACGATTAATTCGTTATTCTAAATATTAAGGAGGATTATCATGTTTATTCCGTTATAATGCCAAAATTCTTTTTAAGTTAAAGCATGTTGTATGTTAAATTCAAGTACGTTGTTTTTAAGAAATTTCGGGTTAAATGTTCTTCGTGTTCTTCGTGTTCGTCAAAAGAATCAACGAACATGAAGAACCCAGTTGAAGATCGCCCAGAACTGGGCTGAAGAGAGAGAAAGGGAGAGCCCCACGGAGGGGGAGGGGCGCCGCCGCGCCACGGCCGCCGGCGCACCATCCGCCTCGGCGGGGGGCAGCCCGCCGGCGCCCATGTGCGCCGCGGTACCCCCCCTTCTCCGTGTTATTTTCTGCCATTTCTTTTCGGCTATTTTCGTACCCTCTTTCCGAGTTTTTCAATATTTTCAAATATGTCATTCTCAAGCTATTTTCAAGTTATATTCGATTAATTTCGAATAAGCTATTCAAGTTATTTTCCGTCTAAAAATTTAGAGCTCAAGTCAAGAAGTTCCTTAAATAAAATAAATCCTTCTCAGACCCTTATAAAGTCAAAAAGTCATGCTATCCATGTTAAGTCCTAGCTAAGGGAATATTAGTTGGGTATTATTTAATCTCATGTTATTAGAAATCTTCGAAGGAGGCCGCTAAGTTGATGATTTGACTTTTTTAGGGGGGAATCGAACCTCGGAGGAATACTAAAGAAGACCACCAGCTCGTTGCCTCATCTTCCGTTCCGTAATCAAGGTGGGTAAATCTATACTCATCTAAATTTTGAGCTAATGAGCTCTAGAAGCATGTTAGGGCAAATGAGATATCCAATAAAGTATTTTTGCTCTGCCTGATTGATCTCTGTGCAAAAAAAGAGGAAAGGAAGATATTATGTTTTACTTGAGCTCTCAAACATGTTTAGAAATGATAGAACTACTAAAGTATTGTTTATGCTTAGCATGAGATATTTAGAATTATCTTTAGTTTTGCTTCGTATTTATTTACGTTCTTCTCCTGGAATTGAATGTTTATGCTTGTTAAGCTCGCAGAATTAAGAATTAAGATTTGCCTTGTTAGGGTAGCATTAAATCCCTTGTTGGCCGAGATCATGCAGTATTAAAGGATTAGCCTTAGACGTTGTTCTAAGTTTGGTGTTGCTAGCAAGGTTAAGAAAGGAAGGAACTTAGCTTTTCACTTAAGCAGGATTTGAGCTCAGAACTTTAAGGGAGTCACTGTTGGGTCGTTTCCCTCGCAAACTCATTTGGATAATTGAGGTAATCCCTATGGCATGCCTAAGGGTACAGTTAACGTTAGGTTTGAGCCAGAATGGGCCCAAAAAGAAAAGAAAATATTTTGCAGATATAGAGAGGGCTTTTGCATTTTGCTCTCCATATACTATCAGTTGATTATTGGATATCTTGAAGTTTACTAAAGTGTTTCACTAAAACCCACTGAGTACATTAGTGCTCATGCCCCCTCTTTTTCAAATATTTTACAGGTTGAGATGCTGAGGATGTTGGTGGCTATGGATGTGGGTTGGCTGCCAAGATTGCTTTGCTATTATTTACTATTCCCTTGAAATCCCACTATGTGATCTGCTACTCTAATACACTCTTTCTAATTCCGTTTAAAGTTCTATTATGATTATCAAGACTCGATGAATATTTCCCCAGACATGGTTATTTGAGTATAAGATACATCCTAAGTTTTATTTCTACTTCTCGAGTATGATTTCCTTTCGCCTAAAGGAGCTTATACGCATTATTATCTATTAACGTTTCAACCTATGAATGGGTCTACACTGAATGGTATCCGTCTAATTAACCGTTTCGTTCCGCTTGAGCATGCTCCCATTTTAATAAGAATGAACTCGAGTACCCTCGTCTAATCCTCAAAAGCATATCTCGATTGTAAAACCTCCTAAATAATCTTTCGTTTTACTTCATTAACCCCTTAATAACACACCGTCCCCATTCGTTAACCCCTATCTCGGGACCGGGTTGTTACAGAATGGGTTTTTGTTCCTCCCTTTGTATTATTGATTTCGTTGTGAATATGGTTGACTAGAGCCCTGGGGGCTCTAGGATTTGGAGAAACAATGTGAATCTTGTTCTTGACTAAGGTTATATTTATGGCTATGCTTTGTCAAGATTTTAATCTATGCTTGGTCTTGAATGGTGTTGTTTGCAGTGACATTTATTTAACATCAAATGTATGAATCACTTGCATCTAGTCAATCCCATGATCATAAGCATGCTTGGATTAAATCTACATAGTTGTCTTCTAAGTCGAATGTCGATTATGTGGAAGGAAATGTGACCCCTTTGAGCCTTTGGTAGGTACGACCTTGGAATGTGTTAGAGATAGCAATCCTTGTCGCATTCGCAATTAAAGAGATATTCGAGAGATGCTCTTTCTATTTTCGTGGTCTTCCTATCTATGAACTTGACATGATTGTGTGTTTAAACCTTGTTGTTTGATCAAGAGGAATGTTGTGAATCCATGTCCTAGAGTCTTGCCTTTATTTATCATCTTCAAATCTCTCTCTCTCTCTCTCTCTCTCTCTCTTGTTGGTATTGTTTCTTGATTACTATTTAGTTTGTTTATTGTTGTTGTTTAGTATTTAATCATTTATTTATGTATTCGTTTTGTGTTAAGATAAATAACACTCTCTTTATCATAGTCTAGATATTCCGCTCATCTATCATCGTGGTACTTGCATTTTCTTATTTAAATTTCTTTTCCCTGTGAATCGACCTCGTTTCATCCTCGCTACAAATACATGCTTGTACACTTGTAAGCATTGACACGAGTTTTATAAATAGTGAAACAATCACTGTAGAGACAAAATCTCTATCAACTGGTTGCAAAAGGATACACGCAGACTTATGGAGTGGATTACTTTGAAACATTCTCTCTAGTGGCCAAGATGAGTAATGTAAGGATGTTACTTTCGATAGCAGCAAACAGTAATCGAGCACTGCATCAGTTTGATGTTACCAATGCCTTCTTACACGGTGAGTTGACCCGGGAAGTGTATATAGAAATACCACCAGGTTTCGAGTCAGAATTTAGAGAGAAGGATGTGTGCCGACTGAAGAAGACCCTCTATGGACTCAAACAATCCCCAAGGGCTTGATTTGGAAGATTTAAGAGTGCTATGAAGAGCTATAGATTTCGACAGAGTAACTCAGATCATACGTTATTCTTGAAGAAACGAGGGAGTCTTGTCACGTGTCTGATCATTTATATAGATGATGTGATCATCACAGGCACTGACTTGGAGGAGATTAACAATCTGAAGAAGAATATGTTCTTGGAATTTGAAATGAAGGATCTGGGAGCTCTGAAATACTTCCTTAGCATCGAGGTTCTCAGATCAACTAGAGGGATCTTTATTTTCCAAAAGAAGTATACTCTTGACCTCCTTACTGAAACTGGAATGCTTGATTGCAAACCAGCTGATACTCCTATTGCTGTAAATAATCGGTTGTAGATTACTGAAGGAGCTGAGACTATAGACCAAGAACAGTATTAGAGACTTGTAGGAAAGCTCATCTATCTTTCTCACACAAGGCCCGATATCGCCTATGCAGTCGGGGTGGTTAGTCAGTTCATGCATGGTGCGTCGTTTTTCACCAAAAATAAATGTCCCGACGTTCAGTCGGTAAGCCCTTACTGCAGAGTACAGTGGTGAGCAGGATCGTCTCCCAAGGGACTGGCGAGAATCACTCTTTATTTCCAATCTGTATAGCCAAACTTCAAACGGGGATTTTGAGATTTTTAAACTAAATTTAACGGAAGCAATAATAAAATTAAATTAAATAAACAAATACGCAGAGAACGGATTATAACAGATATTAAAGAGATATCCCGAATTCCAACTAACTCCACTCTAGCTCAATTTACCGATCCTTGATGCAAAGATTAATTTAACCAACTCATGCAAACCAGTTATAGTCGCCGAAGACACTTACTGACACGACCTAATTTCTCCATAATTTCTCGATAACCAGGAAGACACTTCACCAATTATTTCCCTAATCGACTGACAACCGTAAGAGACACTCTATAGGTTTAATGAGTCGACAGCATTTAATTCTAGAGAAACCCGATTCAAATCCAACTGACTCTGACACAGGACATTCGAGACTTGACTGTTATTCCCCTGGCTCTGGAGAACCGTTTTACCACTAATTAAACTTAAACCACAATTACGGATGGCCGGTTTAATTGGCTACTAATTAATTCTGGATTACTAAATATTTGCAACTACCTAGCAATACCAAAACAATTAACGACATGAAAATTAAGAACAACAGATACATGCATTCGATTAAATGATAAAAGCAGTTAGATCTCACGATTTGTTTAGCCAGAGCTTCGTTAAGTTGTCACCCGAGATATGATCGAACTTTAGCTGGAACTCATAATTAAACTTGATCGCATAAAATTATTGAAAGCTTGAACACGATGAAGTAAAAAAGAAAATATGAAACTGAATAGAATCGCGTCGCGGCTTCTCTTGCGTCCGTTCTTAATTCTGAATTGTTCGATTTCAAAATAAAAGAGATCATAATATATCTAATATCCATAAAAGAGTTTATCTTAACTAGGAAATAAAATCTATAGCTATCTAAACTAGGTAAGTTGACCAAAAAGACTCCTTAGGGTTGTGGACTTCTTTGTAGGCGCCTCCAAGCAATTTCCGAGCTGTAATTCACGTCTGGGCCCACTGGAAGTCTCAAAAAGAATGGATCGGCCCAGTTCTAATTGTTAAAGCCCACAAACTGCGCCCAGAATTCTTTAGCTCCTCAGTATGCCCTTACTGACTGCGACTTCAAATTTCTTCACATCAAAATGCGCAGCTTTAGTCAAGAATCTCGGCTCTTTCTTCACTATGAGGCTAGCTACCTGCATTCAACTCAAAAGACACTTCTTCCCACAAAATAGAGCAATAGGGTAATTACATAGCAATAATATGCATCAAACAAACCCCAAAACTTAGGAAAATATGGTCCAATCAATGTACAAACCACAGAAAGATCATATGGAAGCTGCTATTCGGATAGTATGATACCTCAAAGATATGTATGGATATGGTTTGTTTTTTGTAAAATATGGGCACTCAAGAATTTATAGGTACAAGGATGCAGATTGGGCTGGAAATCCCATAGACAGAAGGTCCACGGCTGGGTATTTCACCTTCGTTGGAGGTAATCTCGTCACTTGGCAGAGTAAGAAGCAGAAGGTGGTTGCCCTATCTAGTGCTGAGGTCGAATTCAGAGGTATTAAAAGTGGAATCACTGAACTCTTGTGGTTACGGAAATTGTTAACAGAAATAGGTTTGGATCCAAATCAAAAGTGTCAGCTCTATTGTGACAACAAAGCAGCTATTAGTATCTCAGAAAATCCAGTCTAGCATGACCGAACAAAACATGTGGAGGTTGACCGACATTTCATCAAGGAGAAATTGGAGGCAGGTATCATTGAGCTTCCGTTTATCAGATCTGAAGATCAACTTGCAGATATCCTGACCAAAGCCGTAAATTCGAGGAGTTTTTCAAAGGTTCTCGACAAGTTGAGTATTAGAGATCTTACTACTCAACTTGAGGGGGAGTGTTGACAATCTTAGTCCAAAAATAGCCATCCACAAATCCTGTAAAATCAATCAAAAGATTAGTGTCGAGATTAGTGCCGTGTATAGGATCTATTTCCTTAATTACTTTTTTATGTTGCTTTATGTACTCCCTTTGTAATCATAATCGATACACAAGAAATACAACTCAGATCAAAGTTTCAATTCTCTCATTATTCAACTGCATTCCAAACTCTTCAATTATGTATCTTCTTAATTCTAACAAATGATTCTTACGAATATTCACCTATTTGTTAAGTAAAATCTTCCATCATATCCATGACATGCATTCCGAAGATATCATAATTTATATTACAAATTGCAACTCATTATATTAACTACCTAATACCTTGAAGTAGTCTAATTTGTGGAGTGAACAACCACATAATTGAAATATCATATATCTTAGGCCAAATTACACTTTAATACCCGACCTTTCAACATTTTAACAAAAATGTCCTGACTTTTAAATATTTACAGTTTAGTGTCTGACCTTGTAAATATTTAACAAATCTATCCTAAAGTTAATTTTCCGGTATCCTATTGCCTACGTGGATTGCCGGAAATCTGACGTGGATTTTATAATGCCACATGGATTAAAAAAATAAAAATTTTAAATAAAAATTATTCCATCCTTGAAATAAAACCCTAAAAGTGTGTTTAATGTTCAACAATAAAAAAAAAAAAGAATAAACATCCCCAATTATAAAAAGAGGAACATCACTTGTGTGCTTCAATAATACGGATACATTCCAAAAATTGGGACCATCTCTTGAATTTTCAAGCAGGCATGATATTGTTTAGTTGTTCATCGTGTGAGTTATAGGAATCGACGCCGACATCAGAACTCTCAAATGTATTTTTTTACAATGTCAACTTTCTTTTGAATGAAACTTTCAAATCGCTATTTGAACTCATTTAAGTGATAAATAAAAATTTTAAAGCTAATTTTTGAATCTTTTCATTTTTTAGGGTTTAAAATGCAGTATGGATTCTGATTTGGTTACATTTGAGATTCACTATGGTGGGAAATTTTTGGGTAAAGTTGAATATATTGGTGGAAATGTCTCAATACATGAAAATATTGATTGCAGCTGGTTTTCTTATGATGATATTGCACTAATTTTAAAGAATTTAAGGTTTCACAATATTGTTAAATGTGCGTTTAGGATTGGTAACACTGAACATTTTTGTTTCATAAGTGATGAAACAAGTTTAGATGATAATATGTGTCATCTTGATCAAGACAAAGTCATCTTGAAATTGTATGTTGAGGTTGCAAGTATCATGTCGGTTGATGGTGAGGATCATGGTAGGCATATGAGAGTTGACAAAATGGTTGAGGAAGAAGTTGACAAAAATATGGCTGATTTTACATATGAAGATGCTAAATATTATCATGAAGATGCTAGTGAAACAGATGATGGATTAGATGAGGCTGATTTTACATCTGAAGATGAGGAGTTTATAGAAGCCACACATAGAATGATGGCGGACAAAGTGAAGCTGGTTTATTCTGAAATGCAGAGTACAAATAGTGGTAGAATTGTTACTGGAGCAACACATTCAACTCGATACATTGAGCAAGATATTGATGGATATAATTCTACCTATGAGTCTTCTGATGCATCTATTGAAGATGATGATTCAAATAACCAAATTGGCAGAAAAAGTAAGGTTTATGCAAAGAATTGTGATCACAATACTTTGAAGTTAGAATTAGGATTGAGATTTAAGGATGTCAAAGAGTGTCGAGATACGGTCAAACTTTGGGCGATTATGAATGGTTATAATATTAAGTGGACAAAGAGTTCGGCTAGTAAACTCCAAGCAAGGTGTGAAGATAAATGTCCATGGAAGTTTTAAGCTAGCAAGCTAACAGGAGAGCCAACTTGTGTTATCAAGACATACGTGGGTGATCATACTTGTTTCAGAACCAATGTTAATAGGCAAGCAAATAGTGCTTGGTTGGTAACTCACATTATGCCAAAAATGAAGATACATGCAAAGGTTAATGTTAAAGAAATGCAAAAGGAAATTCAGTTAATATATGGAATTTCAGTCTCATTAATGACATGCTACAGGGCAAAGTGGAAAGAACTTAAAAAATTATGAGGCACATTTGAGGAACATTATGGAAAGCTCAGATCGTATGTATTAGAACTAAGGAAAATAGATGGAGAAGGCAGATTTGAGTTAAAGACTCATCTTGATAGTAAGGACCGCCCCGTATTTCAAAGAATCTATATTCGCTTTTCAGTATTGCGCAAAGGGTTCATGATTGGATATAGGAAATCAATTGGCTTTGATGCTTGTCTCTTGAAGACAGTTCTAGGAGGAGCTTTATTAGCTGTAGCGGCCAAAGATTGTGATCAGAAAATGTATCCCATAGCTTGGGTTGTGGTAGAAAAGGAGAATGAAGACACTTGGAGCTGGTTCTTTGAGAATTTTTTTGAAGATTTCAATATAATCGATGGTTTTGGATGGACCTTCATGAGTGACAAACAAAAGGTATACTTATCTTAAAATTTAGTTATATTTGTGCATCTAGTTAGCATAGAATTTTCTTAAAATTTAGTTATACTTGTGCATATAGTTAATTAGCATGAAATTTATCTTTATCTTGATTTATTCAGGGTCTTATAAATGGAATCCAAAAGCTTGCTCCCAATGCTGAACACTGACATTGTGCCAGACACATTTATGCAAATTGGAAAAAAAATTTCTCGGTTCAAAGTTTAAAGAGCTATTTTGGAATATTGTAAAGAGTAGTACTCAGAGTCAATATCACTACAATTTGAATAAAATGAGGGCTGAATCAAGTGCAGCTATTGCAGACTTTGAATCTAAGCAGCCTACCACTTTCTGTAAGTCACTAATTACACCCCACACGAAGACAGATACTATTGATAATAACATTTGTGAGACATTTAATAGTTACATTCTAAGGTCTAGAGACAAGCCTCTGATAGATATGTTGGAGGATATTAGAAGGCATCTTATGACCAGGATGTATGAGATTTTTGAACGCATAAATAATTGTGATGATATTTTGTGTCTCAACATTAGAAAAAAGATAGATAAAATGATCAAAAATCATGTGAGATTTTGTACTGCGCTGCCTGCTGTTGATGGAAAATATGAGGTTCACATCTCTAATGAGTCTTATATAGTGGATCTTCATAGTAAGGAGTGTAGTTGTAGGGTTTGGAAGCAGACTGGAATCCCATGTTGCCATGCTATACGTTGTATATTTCATGCAAGGCAGGACCCAATCACTTATGTTGATGAATTTTTCTACAAGGCCAACATGATTGAATATTATAAGTATGCATTAATCCCAATCAATGATCCTGTGGAATGTCCCTACTCCAATGAACTATCTATTCTACTACCTAAATATGCAAAACCCCCGGGAAGACCAAAAAAAATAGAAGGAGAGCTCCTGATGAGATCCAATCAAGCAACAAATTATCCAGGTCTAGAATAAGAATGACATGTACAAAATGTGGGGGACTTGGCCACAATAAGAGGACTTGTAAAGCTATAAATCCAAGCAAGGAGACCACACCAACGCCTCACGTTTGATAATTAATTATCTTAATATTTTGTCTTGTTAATATTTTATCTTAATATCTTGTTAACTTTTGGTGATGTAGGGAAACCGCGGAAAAGCTATTCCATCAAGAACTCCAAGAGTTACTTCAAGAAATGCAGATGACTTGATACATAGAAGAGAGAAGCGACTGGTACATATGTTTTGTGAAATTAACTTAATCAGTTACCATGTGTTTCTTGAATATATCTGAATGAATATCATATGTTTTGTGTAGACCAAACAAGGCTATGGAGTGAGATATTTCCCCGAGAAAGGGAATGTGTTAGCAAGAGTGAGTAAACATTAATTTTAATTGAAATTTTACATGCAAATTTTTGAATTGGTTCTTTCATTTAATGGTAGACTCCTGGAGGAAGGGCAATCCAATATGTCAGTGGTGCTCATGCAGCCGCTACAACAATTTCTCGGCTTAGAAAAAGTGGATCACAAATTCCAAATACAAGTAGTTCTGCTAGGATTGGAGATGGTGGTAGCCAGAGTTCATCAGCGATTGCCACTACCATATCGAATCTAACAAGCTAACAAATTGTTCATATATTTTAGATATTTTTCATGATTTTTAGTGACGTTAGTGGCCATTTTTTTGTCGGAGAAATATGATATTCTAGTTTACTTGGAGACTATAGTATATGATATTAGTGGCCATTTTTTGTGTTTGGAATATATGACATTCAAGTTTTTCATTTTAGTTGAACAAAATTTATTTTGGTGTATTATGATGTTGAATATTTTAACATGTTTATTTATTGTATATTTCATATTCTTATGAAAGTTGAAATTGTAAAAAAATACCTTTCAGATTTTTGATATCAACACTAATGGCGTTGATTCTTAAAGCTTAGCTCGCACGATGGACAACTAAACCCTTAGTATACTTTCGGTTCAAATTTTACTCAAATCAACTAAAATTATGTGAGTTATTTTAGATTTTCCTGCCATTAAAAATTTTATTTAAAAATTTTATTTTTTTAATCCACTTCAGATTTCCGGCAATCCACGTAGGCAATAGGATACCAGAAAGTTGACTTTATGATAGATTTGTTAAAAATTTATAAGGTTAGACAGTAAACTGTAAATATTCAAAGGTTAGTACATTTTTATTAAAAGATTGAAAGGTCAGACATTAAGTTTAATTTGCCCTATATCTTATGTGTCCAAACTATCTAAAACGACGGACTTATGAACACAACAACTGCTTATTAACTACCTACTCCTTGTTAGTGTATACAGTTTTCTTAACTTGTTTCCACCAGCAATTCTGTTCAACTAATAAATCCTCTCATCTTAGCTGAGTCAACCTATGTTGCAGGAAAGTTAGTGGGAAAGTGACAATTTTTCATGCTTAGAATAATTAAATGAAACATAATTTCTTTTCCAAATTGTGTGCATCTACCTTCACAAGATTTCTCGAGTCCAAACTATAGTTAGTCTAACTGCTCCAAAATATACGTCTTTGCTGCCTCAATACATATACAATCTCTCCTGCATAAAATTTTCTGCATTTCATCAAGAAAGAGTTTCAAAAATGGCAACTCAAAATCAAATTTCACTTGCAATAATTCTTGTTTCAGCCATTTTCTTTTCTGCTCAAGCTCAAACCAGCGATCAAACTACATGGGCCAAGCGAAATGAAACTGGAAAAGAAGTAATCACAACTCTTCAATTCTACTTCCACGACGTCGTCAGCGGGCAGAATCCAACTGCAATACAAATTGCCGAAGCTGCCCAAACCAACACCTCTTCCAACTTCTTCGGCAGGCTCTGGATGGTCGATGATGCGTTGACCGTAGGGCCTGATCCGTCGTCCAAGCTTATAGGCCGGGCCAGAGGCCTGTACGGGTCTGCCGGGCAGACGGACCTCGGGCTGATCATGGCTCTTAGCTATGTGTTCACGGATGGCATATATGATGGTAGCTCTTTTAGCCTTCTCAGTTTCAACCCAGTTATGAAATCGGACCGGGAGATGGCCGTGGTTGGTGGCACCGGGCTTTTCCGATTGGCCCGTGGATATGCAATTGCTAATACTTATCAGGGTAATGCTAATGGGGATGCTATTGTTGGATACAATGTTACTATTGTTACTTACGTTTAGGAGTCCATGGGATTTTGTACTACATTAATTATCATCGTGTATGCATTTCAATTTTTTATTTTTATTTTTATTTTTATTTTTTACTAGAGAAATTCATAACTGTTATTTGAAGTTATGCTATGATATGATTATATCCGGAATGTACTTCAATTTTGTTGATTCCTCTTCCAAAACATGTCATAAAATCATGAAACAGAGTACCCTGATTTTGCATTTATCGTAGCAATTATGATGAAATTGAAGTTATTAGAAATCATCATCCATCAGCTTAACTTTGATCGTTAAGAGCATCTCATATACTCTACCCAAATTTAGGTACAAATATCCGCCACATTAAAAGTTATATACCCACTTTTTTAAATACTCATTCTTTTCAAATCATCCACTATAATATATGGTACATACATAATTTTTTGGATCCCATCATATTATATCACCCATTTAATAATATATATATATATATATTACTTTTATGTATAATTTAACTAATTTTTATTTAAATATTATTTTTTGATATAAAAATATCAAAGTTATAATTAATTTTGTTATATTTTCACACACCTCACAAATTATACTATCGAATTGCACTCAATTACTATTGTTTTGACAAATTATACTATCGAATTGCACTCATATATTATTGTTCTGTCAAATAATACAATCGAATTGCGCTCATTTACTATTATTCTGTCAAATTATATTATCGAATTGCATTCATATACTATTGTTCTATTAAATTATACTATCGAATTGTACTCATATATTATTGTTCCGTCTAATTATACTATTGATTTGTATTTTATCATATTTTCTATTTTGTGTAAGTTTGTTATTTTGTGTTGTTACTATTGATTTGCACTCATATATTATTGTTCTGTCAAATAATACAATCGAATTGCGCTCATTTACTATTATTCTGTCAAATTATATTATCGAATTGCATTCATATACTATTGTTCTATTAAATTATACTATCGAATTGTACTCATATATTATTGTTCCGTCTAATTATACTATTGATTTGTATTTTATCATATTTTCTATTTTGTGTTATTACAATTTTCAGTAATAATAATAGTTTATTTTAATTCTAATTAATTATATTATATTTATTAATTTAAAAAAAATGATATATAATGTTATGGTTGGATGTTTTAGATGATTGCTGATAAATTATTAAATTGTATGTTGTTGGGTGGATAGAATATTGACAAGTGCATGCATGAAATTATAAATATTGACAAGTGGATGCATGAAATCAGAAAATTAATTATATCAATGAAATCAAAATTTTATTATAAGGTAAAATTTAATAATTTTGAAAAGAGAAAAAAAGATAAAAGGATGAGAGAGAAAGTGAAAGGGGGGAGAGATAAATAGAAAAGAGAGAAAAAGTTGGAATGGACGGTGGAGAGAGAAAGGAGAAGAAAGAGAGGGGAAAAGAGGAGAGAGGAGGAAATAGAATAAAAAAAGAGGAGTGGATCCCACATCATACATTTTTTCCCTCAAAAAAACTTGATATACACAGTTATACCATTTATTCAATTTGTACTTTTTTTTTACCCTCCATAGTGTACTTTAATTTTTAGTATATACTCTTTCATCTGCGGATGAAATCCTCTGCAACACTTGGTGCTACATAATTAGATTTATTAATTTTTCTTCAATTTTTTAATTCAATTTCAATTTATTATACTTTATTTTAATTTTACACATATTATTTTGGGTTCATCCAACCCAATTAGGGTATATAATTATTTTTTCAATAATAAATTTTATTTTCTAATTAATAATTGATTATTTTGTAAAAAAATAATTATATACCCTAAATAATTAGATAGGATGAACCCTAAATAATAAGTGTAAAATTAAAACAAAGCAAAATAAATTAAAATTGAATTAAAAAATTGAAGAAAAATTAATAAATTTAATTGTGTAGCATTAAGTGTTGTACAAAGTGTTGTAGAGGATTTCATCCGTTTCATCTGTACCTAAAATACGTCACAATATTCGATTGCCCATTTGGTGAGGGTAGTAGTGGAATTAGGCTCAAAATCATCCGAGAAGGTTTGAGTAAGTCGTAAATATATCAATCACAAATCAATAATTTAAGTAAACCAATTTATAGATTTACACATATAAAATTAGACCAAACTTACCCACTTCAGCCGAACTTGAAATCCGATACTTCTAACATTACATTGACTCTACTTACTTATATTGACCAAAAGTATTTAGTTATTTATTTTTTTGGAGAAAGAAAATATTTTATTTGATAATTCATCAGCAGGCCAGCATCTTCTACCAAATTCATACTCCCATCATAATCATATTACCAATATATTATATCTCTCTGTATTATTAACTAACCACTAACTTCGCTAAAAAATAATAAAAATAATACACACACACACACAAGCAAGCAAACTAACCACTACATGCTGACGTATTTTTTTCAAATATTTCATCTAAATTAATAAATTTAATGTCATCATAGGTTTGTAAGAACTTCTCCACTATGTTGAATGGGGGTTGGTGGTGGGCAATAAACTTCTTTTTTCTCAATAAATTAGACCAAAACACAAGATAAAATTCCATGTATGTTTCTACTTTGTCAAATATTTGTTGCTGACTTTTCTTGAACCAACCCATAAGTCGAACTATAGTTAGTTCAACTACTCCACAAAACTATATCTATGCTCCCTCAATATAGTATCTATACATATAGTCATCAACATCTAGAAATTAACTAAACAAAATAACAGGCAAAAATGGCAACCCAAAATCAAATTTCCTTTCTCATAATTCTTGTTTCAGCCATTTTGTTTTCCTCTGAAGCACAAAAAGGCGGTGAAGAAACATGGGCGAAGCGAGTTGACTCGGGAAATGAAGTGGTTACGAGTCTCCAATTCTATTTCCACGACAAACTGAGTGGGCAGAACCCGAGTGCGATCATGATAGCTCAGCCTCTCCAAAACAGCAACTCAGCCAATCTGTTTGGCAATCTGTTGATGATCGACGACGCGTTGACGGTGGGGCCCGATCCCTCGTCGAAGCTTGTGGGCCGGGCCCGGGGATTGTACGGCTCCGCCGGGCAGACGGACATGAACCTAATCATGGCTATTAGCTACGTTTTGAGTGATGGAATATACAACGGCAGCTCTTTCAGCCTTCTTAGCATCAATCAGGTCATGCATTCGCCGCGGGAGATGGCCATCGTCGGTGGCACCGGCCTTTTCCGACTGGCCCGCGGCTACGCGATTGCACAGACCTATCAGGCCGACGCAAGCGGCGATGCCATTGTTGGCTACAATGTTACTATTGCTAGCCCTACCAACATCTAGGACCTTTGTTTTATTTGATTTTATCTCTGTTACATTTTCAAACTACGTTCTTACCATGTATGTTTTTACGCGTCTAGCAAATAAGTGAAGTATATGGAACGAGGATAAAGCTTATTAATTATTAGTTGGTTAGGTAGGAAAGTTAAAATGATGATTTTCCTTTTGTCGAAATTTATTAGTAGATTGAGTTTTGAATGTGAAGACTAGCTACTCTTTTTGCATTGGATTCTCAAAGCATGTGTGCTGGTTTTTTCTTCTTCTTTTTTTCTCTCTTTTTTCATGAAACGTTAATTCAACATTATATTCATAATTCATGGGAGCGAGGCAAATATTAATTTATAGGATATGTAAATTTTCTTTGATTATTCTCCTTCGCCATTTTAACAAAAATATCCCCAATAGATTTTTTGGACATTGACATGACGATAATTTGATGAATATGTCACTCCTCCTAGAAGCATCCGACATTAAACCAAAAGGATGAATACGTAGTCCAATTTGTTTTCAAAGACGCGCAAGCATCCGTCAAATTATCTGCATATTACTTGCCATAAAAACCGATTGGGGGAATTTTCATTAAAACAAGAAAAAAGTTGAAATTATTTTATATTTATTTAAATGTTGAATTATTTTTATTGAAATAACAAAGGTTGATAGCTAAATTGTAATTTGTCCCGTCGAAAATGAATAAAGGGTTAGAAGGCAATATAATCATTTAATCGAGTGAATCACATTGAGTTATTCTTGAAAAATCAAAAAGGAATATTCCAGGACGGAGTTTCACTCGACATAAAAAGGTTAAATTGTATGCATACTTCACCTAGTGAACAATATTATATGTAACAAATTAAATTATAATAAATCCATGTTTTTATATTACACAAGAAATAACATGTACAATATTTATGCGCTACTATATCTATGTCATTCCCTGGTGTTCGAATTCCACCATATATCTTTAGAAAAAAAGATAGAGCTGTCCCCCTGAGGATGGCCTAGTGGTGGAGTGGTGTTTCTTGAGGCCAAAGGTCTCAAGGTAGGTGTGAGTTTGTCACACCTGACTTGCCAAGTGTGGTTCGGCTACGGGTTACCCTCGATATAAAAAAAAAGAAAAAAAGATAGAGCTATATATAGCTATTTTATTTTCAGCAAACTTTCATATCACAATACAGTACTTGATTTCTGATTATATTATATCTAGATGATAGTTGGATAATTGAATCCCTATACAAGGAATAATAATATTATGTTCCTTTTCTCTCAAATATATATATATATATATATAGGGTTAATATGCTCTCATATCATAATCTTTACACATTTTTTTTGATTTTTCACACAACGTTGCAATTTTTGTAATAATTCCAAAACCTTACATTTTTATTGCAATTAAGCCATGGGATGAAAATTAATTTGAGGTTCCTTAAATTTTTTACACATGCGCAACTCTTAATCTGATATGGCATAATTTTATTTTGTTGTAATAATTTTCTCATATTTTTCATAATTATAATTTATAACAAATAAAATTATACATATCACATTTGTGCATCGCACGAGAGATATTCTATTTTATAATTTATGTCACATCAGATTAATAGTGAACACAAATGTATGTTATAATTAATAAAAAATGAATAATACGAAAATTTATATAATTTAGAAAGTTATAAATTAATTTTATTTTCTTGTAATAATTTTATTAATTTTTTTATCATTATAATTTCTAACAAATAAAATTATACATATCACACACGTGCGTCGCACGGTGGAGATACTCTACTTTAATTTATGCTACAATAGATTAACAATGCACGTGTGTAAAAATTTAGGCCATGCCAGATTAATTTTTATCTTATGACTTAATTCCAACAAAAATATGAAGTTTTGGCATTTTACAAAAATTGAAACGTTGTGTGAAAAATAAAAAAAAATGTGAAAAAGATTGTGATATTAGAGCCTACTATATATATATATATATATATATATATATATATATATATATATATATATATATATATATATATATTATGTTCCTTCAGAATTTCTGGGCCAAGCTATAGATGATGAAGATGACGGATGGCCCATTATACTGTCGGCCCAGATAAGAATTAAAATTGGATGCCACCCATCCGAACACCTGCCAGGAAAGGGCATTTTATTTTTTCAAAAATTTTGTACAAAGTTTTTGGGAAAAATATTTTGGGGACATATCTTACCCTTTAATTAGATGTTAATTTAAGTTGGCTCCAATTTTTTTCCCCTCTATTATGTAAACGATAATGTTGTGATTTTTTCATACGATGTCGTCAAAAAAACACATGATATTTACATAGCAGGAGACGAAAAAATCGTGACAAATATAATTAATATTTACTATTATTGTCATTCGGGTTGGGTTCCAGAAGGAACCACACCCTAGGTGATGTGGCCCGGGACTCAATGACCAACGAGACACAAAAGACGCGGAAGCTAGGAAAGAAACTACGTCGATTACGAAAAGATTCTATACTCGATTAGCTAGACGACTAAGACTCAATTAAAATACCTAGACAATATCACACAAAATAACACAAATCCAATAAAGTGAGGGCTGTTTTTGGACGGCTATGATATGGGTAAGGATGATGGAATTTCGATGATGATGACTAGGTTTAGAAGGGTTAGAGTAGATAGGGTATGATAGAGTTGTAACGGACTTACGGATTGAACGAGACGAACACGAACTTGAACACGAACGTGGCTGGACTTGAAACGGACGTGGATGGCTTATGGTTGACGTTGAAGATGGTGGCTGGGCGATGGAAGTGTTGTGATTTGCAACCCGATTAATCCCCGGCGTATCTTGTACGACGAAAACGAATCTCAAAGTTACTCCTCGGTAGCGAGTTTACCCTAATTCCTCGTGTGAATTAGAACGTTCCCTTGATGTAAGACTCAAAGTTGCTAGGCTTCGGTAGCGAGTTCACCCTAATTCCTCGTGTGAATTAGAATGTTCCCTTGATGTAAGACTCAAAGTTGCTAGGCTTCAAGAATGAGTATTTTCGACAGAAAGCAATCAAAAGCTTTGAACGGTTGAGACACAAATTGAATGCAAAAGCAATTTTAATCAATAATGTCTAAAATATCAATATGATATGGTTCCCCTGTTTATAAGTACTATATGGCACGAAAATAATAAGCCTAAAAGGCCTAAAAATTGATCCAAAAAGAATCCCTAACTATACTAGGAAGATACCTAAACTAGAATTCTATTCAAGGTAGGAAATTGCCTTAAACACAATTCTAGTCAAACCTAATCTCAATATGGACGAAAATTACTCAAATAATTAAATAAAAATCTGATCTTCTATAGTCTAAATTAAATAAAAATAATACTATAGTCTAGATAAAAAAATATCAAGTGACGGAACTACTCGGTATGGGCATACCGACCGAAACTAGTCGGTTTGGGCATACCGACGGTTTACGCACAAATGCATTTCAACTCTTCAAGTGTAATTCTCCATGGTGTGTTCTTGATCTTCAATGGTTAATAAATTAACCAACTTGGCATCGCCTCTTCCAGATTCTTCATCTCCAATCTCGAGCTTTCTTCGAATCATCACTTGCAAGTAAGCTTGCAACTTCTTAGCTCTTGATCTTGTGATTGGTCCTCGAAATTGCAACTCTGGATCTTGATCATCTTTGTTGCTCATGGCTTCATCATTCCCCCCCTGCTGAAAAGAATTCGTCCTCGAATTTGGATCATCATCTTGATCGAATACATCTGCATTAAAGGGCGATAAATCAGCTACATTAAACGTTGAAGAACATTTATACTCACCAGGTAGATCAATGCGGTATGCATTGTCATTGACACGGCTTAAGACGGTGAAAGGACCATCTCCTCTTGGTGACAACTTCGATTTCCTTAGATTAGGAAACCTTCCGGGGCTCAAATGAATCCAAACACGATCACCGGGCTGAAATACAACACGTTTGCGATGTGTGTTTCGGGCGGCGGCGGTTTGAGTACCCTTGTGCTCGATCCGGGCTCTAACTTTCTCATGCATCTCCTTGATAAGATCAGCTCGCTTCAATCCTTTAACACTTGTTAGATGCTCAACAGGTAAAGGAATCAAATCATTAGGCGTTAGTGGATTAAAACCATAAACAACCTCAAATGGAGACATGTTAGTAGAAGAATGAATAACACGATTGTAAGCAAACTCAGCATAAGGTAAACATTCTTCCCATGACTTCACATTATTCTTAATCAACGACCTAAGCAATGCTCCTAAAGTACGATTCACAACCTCAGTTTGACCATCGGTTTGTGGATGACATGCAGTAGAAAACAATAACTTACTATCTAGCTTTCCCCAAAGAACACGCCAAAAATGTCCTAAAAATTTAGAATCCCTATCACTAACAATAGTACGAGGAATTCCATGCAATCTAACAACATGAATAAAGAACAAATTGGCTATATGAACAGCATCATCAGTTTTCCTACATGCAATGAAATGCGCCATTTTGGAAAACCTATCAACTACAACAAACACAGAATCTTTACCCGATCTAGATCTAGGCAATCCCAAAATAAAATCCATAGATAAATCAATCCAAGGACTAGATGGGACAGGTAGAGGTGTGTACAAACCAAATGGATGCGAAGTAGATTTAGACTTATGACAAGTAACACATCTACTACACATGCGTTCAACATCACGTTTCATATGCGGCCAAAAGAAATGCTCATGCAGCAAGGATAATGTTTTATGCACACCAAAATGTCCCATTAACCCTCCCGCATGCGATTCTAAAACAAGTAGCTCACGCATAGAACAAGTAGGAATGCACAACTTAGATTCTCTAAACAGAAACCCATCATGCACATAAAAACCATCAAAAGATCTAGTAGAATTCGAACACTTAGCATAAATGGAGCTGAAATAATCGTCCACTTCATACAATGATTTAATGGACTCAAAACCAAGCATCTTAGCATGCATTAAGTTAAGCAACATGTACCGTCTAGATAGGGCATCGGCTACAACATTGTCTTCTCCTTTCTTGTATTTGATAACGTACAGGAAGGACTCGATGAACTCGACCCATCTCGCATGCCTCTTGTTCAGATTTTGCTGCCCTTTCAAATGCTTTAAGCTCTCATGGTCCGTGTGAATCACGAACTCCTTTGGCCACAGATAATGCTGCCACGTCTCCAATGATCTCTTCAATGCATACAACTCTTTGTCATATGTAGAATAACGCAGAGCTGCACCATTCAATTTCTCACTGAAGTAGGCAACTGGACGCCATTCCTGTATCAAAACAGCACCAATACCTATCCCGGAGGCATCACATTCAATCTCAAAAATCTTATCAAAATCAGGTAAACATAAAAAAGGTGCATGACATAAAAGATGTTTTAAACGTGTAAATGCTTCATGCTGTGCTTTACCCCACTCAAACTTATGATCCTTCTTACTTAGCTCAGTAAGAGGCGCGGCAATGCTAGAGAAATCGCGCACAAAGCGATGATAAAATCCGGCAAGGCCGTGAAAGGATCGAACCTCTGTGGCTGACTTGGGTATTGGCCATTCTTCAATCGCTTTGATTTTAGAATGGTCAACCTCAATACCACGTACACTCACAACAAAACCAAGAAATACAACCTCATCTAAACAAAAAGAGCATTTAGACAGATTTCCATACAACTTGGCTGATCTCAGAATATCAAAAACACACCTAAGATGTGCTAGGTGCACCTGTGCATTGTGACTGTAAATCAGGATGTCATCAAAGTACACAACTACAAATTTCCCAATCACATCACGCAAAACATGGTTCATTAATCTCATAAAAGTGTTCGGTGCATTAGTGAGACCAAAAGGCATAACTAACCACTCATATAAACCATGCTTAGTCTTAAAAGCTGTTTTCCACTCATCCCCTTCATGTATTCTAACTTGAAAATAACCAGAACGCAAATCAATTTTGGAAAAAACTTTAGAACCGGATAATTCATCAAGCATATCATCTAATCTAGGGATAGAGAATCGATACTTCACTGTTATTTTTTTGATGGCGCGGCAGTCCATGCACATTCTCCACTCGTTGTTCTTTTTCGGCACTAGAATGACTGGAACTGCGCAGGGGCTCATCGACTCTCGAATCTGCTTCTTCTCAAGCAACTCTTTCACTTGTCTATCGATTTCCTTGGTCTCTTCAGGGGACGTCCGGTATGCTGGTCGATTTGGCAAGACGGCGCCAGGTTGGAAATCAATCTGGTGCTCGATCCCACGAACTGGAGGTAATCCACTTGGAATCTCTTCCGAGAACACATCCGCGAACTCCTCCATAAGTGGCTGCACAACACTAGGCAAAGAAATATCATTGATAGCACTGCTCTTATAAGATAGAAGAACAAAAGGTAAACCTGCTTTTAATGCTTTCTCTACGCCTTTCACTGAAATAAACAGGCTGCGGTTTTGATCTTTCTTTGCAGCTGATCCAGACGAATTCCCATGCACAAGGGAATCTTTGGAGAACGGTTTAGGGGCTGAAGAAGTAGTAGCGGCGGCCTTCTTGGGGGTCTCAGTCGATTGGGTACCGTTGGCGGCGATCCGGGCTACGGCGGCGGCCTCTTTTGCTCTCTTAGCTCTAAACCTCTCTTGCATAATTCTCTGATCTTCTGCAATGGCTTTAGGGGACAATGGTTTGAGTGTAGTAGTCCGTCCATCTCTCTTCACGACGTATGTGTTTGCGAAGCCATCATGAATCATCTGTCTGTCAAACTGCCATGGTCTACCTAACAACATGTGTGCTGCATCCGTAGGAATAACATCGCAAACAACAGAGTCAGAAAATCGACCAATAGAGAATGAGATACTTACCTGAGCCGTTACTTTGATCTCTCCTCGATCCGTAAGCCACTGCAACTTGTATGGTTTCGGATGCTTGATGGTGGTCAACGCCAATTTGTCAACTGCATACTGGCTCATGGCGTTGATCACACTCCCACTGTCTATTATCATCGAGCAGGTCTGGTCTTTGATAGTAACACGTGTGAAAAAAATGTTCTCACGTTGATCCGGCTGCTCTTCTTCACGATTGATGCTCAGACTGCGTATAGACACAAGACTAAGATGAGGAAGCTCGGGTTCCTTTTCATCCGAGTCGACTGGAGGTGTCTCTGGCTCCTTCTTGGTGTCAACTACGGGCTGGTCCTCATCCTCACTGGCTGACTCGATCTCATTCTGTTCGGTAATGAACAGAACACGCCGGTTCGGACACTAGTTTTGAAAGTGGCCCCAACCTTGGCACTTATGGCACTGGATGTCTCTAGCTCGATTCTGATTGGCACTAGGTGCTGGATTGGGTAGATTGGATCGTGTATAGACTGGTCTGGACAGTGGTACCGGTGTAGACTCGGGTCTATGACTGGACTGCGGTGTAGAACGGTCGAAACGCCGCTCGAACGGTCCGGACTGACCTCGGGGTCGAGTAGGCTCAGTAGAAGTGGTAGAAGATGATGTGGGATTCGTACCTTTGTTCCATGGGGGTCGAACAGGGGCTGAACTGTGGTGCGATCTCCGTCTTCCCTCTCTGAGCTGTCTCTCCACAATTGATGCGTAGTGCACCATCTCTTCTATACTTGTGAAGTTCTTGAGTTCAACTTCACATGCGATGTCAGGATTCATGCCTTCAATGTACCGAATGATGGTAGCATTTAAGGTCTCTTGTTTCCCAACTCTATTCAGGGCAGTCTCAAGCTCCTTGTGGTATTCTTCAACTGATCAGGTCCCTTGCTTGATCCGGGTGAGCATCTTCTCGAGCTCTCTCTCATAATGTACAGGAATGAACCTGCCACGCAGCAAACCTTTCATCTCTTCCCAAGTATCGACAGGTGGATATCTCTCACGTCGGCGTCGATCCTGCTGCATCTCCCACCATGAGGCTGCGTAGCCTCGAAACTCTAATGATGCCAACTTAACCTTCTTCTGCTCAGGAAAGTCATAGCAGTCGAAGATCTTCTCAACCTTACGTTCCCAATCCAAGTACAGGTCAGGATCGTGAAGGCCTTCAAACTCTGGGATGCTTGTTTTGATGTTGTTCAACAAGCTGTCGGGATCTGCACGTCGGGGTGCTTGTCTGTAGGGCAGACGTGGTCGATCACGTCTCTGATATGGATCATACTCAGCCTCTAACTCCTCTGCATAGTAACCATAGTCTTCTTCAGCTTCACGATCATAATGATCATTAAACTGCACTTGAGGTTGGCGCCGCTGAGCTTGTGGTGCTCCAGCATTCGCCCTGGCTGGCTCGGCTACATGAACTTCTGGCTGACGAGCTGCTTCAGGCTGATGAACTACTTCTGGCTGTTGGACAGAAATTCGAGCAGCAATAAGCTCGAGTTGTGCCATCATCTTGGCCAACGAACTATCTAGCTTATGCTCCAGTTCTTGATGGTGGAATTGGGCATCCCATGATTGTGGCATCGATCAAGCCGCGTCTGTATGAGAACTAGGTGAAGCGGGTGCCTTATCGCGTGTTTTGTTATACCCGTCTCTGGACTCCATGTGTACCTGCAAACAATGAACAAACGTGAAAGGAAAAACAAGGTATAGGACCTCACAATTCCTCACAATCACTCGTGTTTTTTCTCTGTATTTTACCCCTCGTGTATGCTCTCAAGTATGTAGTAGTGCTCGTGTTAGAGGTGTGTATATGGTGGTGTTAATCGACTCTTCCGTTGCTTGAAATCGGCTTCTCTCGAACTTCTGGGGGCGATTTCACCTTGAAGCTGATGGAATTTGGCCTAAAAAGCCCTTATGTCACGGCTAGACCGTGAGTTTGGTTCGTCTCGTTGAGACGTTTCCGGAATGGTATGGTGGAGAAAAATTGGAGCTCGGAAGTAGAAATAGTAGGGAGAAGATGGAAAACCGGAAAACCGGATGTGTTAGGGTAAAAGATAGGAGAGAAATGAAGAAAGAAGGAAAGAAAAGGATTTGGATATGTATCAATCTATGTGACACAATCTAAATACCTTAATTAGCCTAGACTCTAGAAGGAAAGAACCAAAAATAAAATAAGATATCTAAGGTAGTTACCAAAATCAAAACAAACTAAGAAGGAAACTTCCTAAAAGAAAGAGAATCTAAAAAGAAATAACCAACTATGGATTTGTACCAAAATAAAATAGAACACAAAAGGAAACAATGGATATACCTCTTTTTTTTCAGATTTTTTTTTTATCCGATTTTTTTTTTTGTTTTTTTTTTGATCGTTTCTTTTCTCTTTTTTTTTGTACGATCTGATCCTTTTTTTTTTAAACAATGAACAATACGGAAATTAAATTACAACTCGATAAAACGCAAACAAAATAAACGGGACAAATAAACGAGTATGGAACCACGAACGATATAAACCGACGTGGCTCTTGATACCAATTTATGATGTGGCTCGGGACTCAATGACCAACGAGACACAAAAGACGCGGAAGCTAGGAAAGAAACTATGTCGATTACGAAAGGATTCTATACTCGATTAGCTAGACGACTAAGACTCAATTAAAATACCTAGACAATATCACACAAAATAACACAAATCCAATAAAGTGAGGGCTGTTTTTGGACGGCTATGATATGGGTAAGGATGATGGAATTTCGATGATGATGACTAGGTTTAGAAGGGTTAGAGTAGATAGGGTATGATAGAGTTGTAACGGACTTACGGATTGAACGAGACGAACACGAACTTGATCACGAACGTGGATGGACTTGAAACGGACGTGGATGGCTTATGGTTGACGTTGACGATGGTGGTTGGGCGATGGAGGTGTTGTGATTTGCAACCCGATTAATCCCCGACGTATCTTGTACGACGAAAACGAATTTCAAAGTTACTCCTCGGTAGCGAGTTTACCCTAATTCCTCGTGTGAATTAAAACGTTCCCTTGATGTAAGACTCAAAGTTGCTAAGCTTCAAGAATGAGTATTTTCGACAGAAAACAATCAAAAGCTTTGAACGGTTGAGACACAAATTGAATGCAAAAGCAATTTTAATCAATAATGTCTAAAATAACAATATGACATGGTTCCCCTATTTATAAGTACCATATGGCACGAAAATAATAAGCCTAAAAGGCCTAAAAATTGATCCAAAAAGAATCCCTAACTATACTAGGAAGATACCTAAACTAGAATTCTATTCAAGGTAGGAAATTGCCTTAAACACAATTCTAGTCAAACCTAATCTCAATATGGACGAAAATTACTCAAATAATTAAATAAAAATCTGATCTTCTATAGTCTAAATTAAATAAAAATAATACTATAGTCTAGATAAAAAATATCAAGTGACGGAACTACTCGGTATGGGCATACCGACCGAAACTAGTCGGTTTGGGCATATCGACGGTTTACGCACAAATGCATTTCAACTCTTCAAGTGTAATTCTCCATGGTGTGTTCTTGATCTTCAATGGTTAATAAATTAACCAACTTGGCATCGCCTCTTCCGGATTCTTCATCTCCAATCTCGAGCTTTCTTCGAATCATCACTTGCAAGTAAGCTTGCAACTTCTTAGCTCTTGATCTTGTGATTGGTCCTCGAAATTGCAACTCTGGATCTTGATCATCTTTGTTGCTCATGGCTTCATCACTAGGTGAGAACCGATAACCAATCTCAACCACATATTGCTCTGATTTGGACGGCCATATCTGTTCCAAAATTAAAACAAAGCGGTGGTATTATTGTAATATTTTCAAAGTCCGCTGCCCCTGAAACTTACAGAGGGTAAAATTAGAAATTTAAAACTATATGCATTTTCAAACGTTTGCAGACAAAAAGCTTTCTTCCCACCATGATTGCTCGAGCTTCCTCATGTGAAACCAGAAAAAGAAATATAAAAAAACGGGCAAAATCATCGAATTAAACCGTTCAAATCATCCCAAAAATATTGAACAACATTAAAATTCCGATCAAAAATCATGAATTCTCAAGGTAATATATCGTTCTGTTTTATTTTTCAAATTCTGTTGGATATTACTTTGAGTTTATAAAAATACATTTCACACTATATTATGATGATTTAGTAATTTCTTTCGTATTTTTTTAGCATACCAGTACTTCCTCCGGAGACATTAAAACCATAATCTTTACCAAAAATCTGTTCTTTTTATTGCATGATAATTTTTCCGTTTCATTTTGTTCTGTTAATGACGGAAAACTTGTATAAACATGTTAAACCTAACAATGTCAACATATATGTGATTTACGTGTATATTTTTCAATTTAGGATTTTAACATTCTCATTTTCTTATTTTAGCACTGTCATGTCTAATTTTAGCACTAACATGATCCTTTTTTAGCATTACAATTTTTTAGCATTTACAACAAAAAAATGTCATCGGCATTGTCAAAAAACACTATGAATATAGTTTTAGCAGTGTCATTCATATTTTAGCATTCAGATTATGTTTTTTATCATTGTTATTGATTTAAGAGTTTTATCTTTTAGCACTCCAGTGATTTATTTTAGCATGGCATTTGTTTCAGCATTAACATGAAACACTGTTACATGTTTGTTTAATTTTAGCATTCAGATTATCTTTTTTTAGTATTGTTATTAATTTATTTGAACATTTTCTTGATTTTAGCACTCTAGTTTATAGTTTTAGCACTGTCATGTCATATTTTAACATTCAGATTCTGTTCTTTAGCATTGTAATTGATTTAGGAGTTTCATATTTTATTTCTTTTTTTGTAAACATAAAAATTTTGTCCATATGTGATTCAACTGCACATTTTCTTGATTTTAGCACTTTAGTTTAGAGTTTTATCACTGCCATGTCATATTTTAGCATTTAGATTTTGTTCTTCAGCATTGTAATTGATTTAGGAGTTTCATATTTTGTTTCTTTTTTGTAAACATAAAACTTTTGTCCATTTGTGATTCAACTGCACATTTTCTTGATTTTAGCACTTTATTTTAGAGTTTTAGCACTGTCATGTTATATTTTAGCATTCAGATTCTGTTCTTTAGCATTGTAATTGATTTAGGAGTTTCATATTTTGTTTCTTTTTTGTAAACATCACACTTTTGTCCATATGTGGTTCATCTGCACATTTTCTTCATTTTAGCATTCTAGTTTAGAGTTTTAGCATTATCATGTCATAATTTAGCATTCAGATTATGTTCTTTAGCATTGTTATTTTTGTCTACTTAACAGTATTATATAAAAAAATTACAAGTGCTAAAAGGACTGGAGAAGGTGAAACTAGCACACACAAAAGAGCAAAAATTGCCCCGAAGATTGAAGATAATAGACTTATTGATAGATATAACAGATATCCATTATTACAAGCAACAACATTGCCATCAACTCTATCACAGGCTGTGATGCAAATGAATAAAGCACAAGAGGAAGCAGTGAGATAACTGGGGTTCAGCAACATTCTTTACTTGAATATAAATCATTTTCCAGAAAGGATGAACTACTGGCTGCTCGAAAATTTCGATCCAGTATCAAGAGAACTTCAACTGCTCAAAAACTTCAAAAATTGGAAGAAGCACAATCTGCACATTTATCAATTCACAACTAAAATCACATTAATGCACAAAAAACATATTCTAAGATCATATAAAAATAATTCACAGTACTAGTAAAACTAGCTAACAACAGTGCTGAAATATTTCACAACAGTGCTAAACTAGGTTACAATAGTGCTAAAATAGTTCACAGCAGTGCTAAACTAGTTTACAATAGTGCTAAAATATAGTTCACAGCTTATGTCAGGTAAAAAAAGACACAAAATTTAGAAAACTGGTTCTATTCACATACACATACTCAAGTTTAACCTGTCGACTTCTATGCAAATATTATTTTAATAAACTTCGATCTATTAAATGAATTTCTATAAAGAGGAAATCAGTGGCAGCATCAAGTAGGATTCAATATGTTTTTTATGACTACTGAAAGTTTAGATACTCACTGATGAATGCAATGTGATAATAGCAAACATGAAGACAGAAACATAAAAATGTTACAGTAGACTTTGCAATGATAACAACAGTGCTAAATCACTACCAAAAAAACGCTCATACATAACAGATAAAATTCGTTATGTATGTAACAAAAGCTATGTTACGTCTACTGGTGTTATGTATGATTGCGCTCATACGTAACGGAATAATATCTGTTATCTATATTATTATACATAACAGTTACAACAACAAACATGACATCGGATATTACGTTATCTATAACTCTCATACATAACGGTTGCTTCCGCTATGAAAATTCATTTTTCTCCGTTATCTATGAACTTTTACATAATGATTTTTTTTTCATACATAACACTCTTCATTGCGTGATCTATTACTGTTATATATAACGGTTTGTACCATTATGAAAATTCATTTTTCTCCGTTATGAAATATACCACATGAATTAATACATAACATTGTTTGTAGTTTAGATAACACTTTTTTACGTTATGTATGTTTTGATACATAACAGATTTTTACCGTTATTAAATATTTTTAGTACCGTTTTGTATGCCTGCTACAAATTTTTTATAGATTTTCAGCAATTAAAATAATTCTAAAACAATAAAAATAACTGAAATTCCCATAAATCATTGTACTAATGTAGGGATCGGGGTGAACGTCGGGTTTTTCATTGAGTCTAGCATTGTTGAACACTAGAGTCCATTATGAATCAATCCATATGATCATATATGCCTAATCCGTTCACTTTTGAAAAAATCAAATTTTCAAGCCCGTCCAAAGGGGTACCCCTTTGGCAGGTGGTCAGATTTGGCCCCGTTTTCTGGCAGTCCTCAGTAAAACAGCTATAACTCTCTCCATAGGTAAGCTTTACCCGTGATTCTTGTTGCGTTGGATTTCTAACTCAAATATCTACCCTCCCAAAATTCAAAATGGAAGAAACTCATTTTGAGCTAACCTCTAGGTGATTATCAAGTTCATTTCCAAAACTGCCACCTCTTATGTAGGGATCGGGGTAAACGTCGGGTTTTTCATTGAGTCTAGCATTTTTGAACACTAGAGTCCATTATGAATCAATCCATATGATCATATATGCCTAATTCGTCCAATTTTGAAAAAAAATCAAATTTTCAAACCCGTCCAAAGGGATAACTCTTTGGCCGGTGGCCAGATTTGGCCCCGTTTTCTGGAAACCGTCAGTAAAACGGCTATAACTCTCTCCACAGGTAAGCTTTACGCATGATTCTTTTTGCGTTGGATTCCTAACTCAAATATCTACCCTGACAAATGTCAAAATGGAGGAAACTCATTTTGAGTCAATCTCTAGGTGATTATCAAGTTGATATCTAAAACCGTCACCTCTTATGTGGGGATCGGGGTGAACGTCGGGTTTTTCATTGAGTCTAGCATTTTTGAACACTAGAGTCCATTATGAATCAATCCATATGATCATATATGCCTAATCCGTCCACTTTTGAAAAAATTAAATTTTCAAGCCCGCCCAAAGGCGTAGGGTAGGCCATGGCTTAAGGGCCCGAAACCCCGATCCCGATAGAGTTTTGCGAAGGCTTTTGGGTGCCCAAGGCCTTCCTCGACAACCATTTCTTCCTCCATAAACACGAGATCATTCACCATTAAAAAAATGTAATTATTGTCCTTGGAGAAAATCTGATAGCAGAGTAAGCTAAAGAAAACTGAGTGCCTTTTCCGTAGAGGAGCAGAGCTACGGCTGCATGAGAAGAGAAGGATCTAGAGTGAGAGTGGGAGCGCGACCTTGAAGTGGAGCGAGAGTCTGAGCCGGAGTAAGAATAAGAGCGTGAGAGGGAGTGAGAAACAAAGCGGGAACGGGATGAAGAGCGAAAATCTGATCCCAATGGTGACGCTGGGCAGTCGCAGGCGGGTTTGGCCATTGGAGCAGCCCTTGATAAACCCTAACTGAACGGAGTAGTTGAAATTGAAAATGAATGGATGAAATTATCGTCAATCAACATTGCCACAATTAAGGTTGGAATTTGGGTCGGGAGCATGATTAGGTTTCAAAGTCGTTGGCACATCATAGGCAGAAGTGGTTAGGCGGGAAAGGGCTCTGGCGTGGCGGCGGAGGAGGATTTTGATGTCTTTGAGTAAAATTTTAGGGGAGGGGCGTATCCATCGATGCGGTTCGTCGGGAACTTGTGGAGGTTGTTTTTGTACAGTACTATCTCGAAATTGAAGAAGATGTTTCTTTTGGGGTGGTTCAGGCATGGTAGCCATTAGGTAAGAGGGAAGGGAAAAGAATCAGGGGTGGTTGAGGAAACGATCGAGAGAGATGAAGTAAGAAGAGTTTTTTTTGTGTTAGTTTTTTAATTTTGTAAAATGAAAAAATCAGATCATTGGTGGGAAATTTTCCACCTAAAAATTTTAGATTAATAATTTAATTTTGACTTAAAAATAATAATAATTAACACATACATAACGGATATTTATAACGGTCAAAGTTACCGTTATATAATGTGTTTAAACATAACACAATGCATAATAGGACCAAATGAGCATTATAATTGTGAATAATATGTAACACTCACAGATAACGCAAGACTCGAAAAAGTTATATATGATCGAAGATAACACTTCTCTCGTGATGAATTTTTGAAATATGCGTTATCTATACCAAAAATGTGCTCATACATAATGGATATTTAAAATATCCGTTATGTATGAAGTGTTATGTATGAGGGTCTTTTTTGGTACTGAATATAGTTCACAACAGTGCTAAAATAGTTAACAGCAAAGAACAACTCATCAGCTTCGTCAACCTATAACAGTGCTAAAATAATTCACAGAAGTGCTAAAATAGATTACACAAGTGCTAAAATAGATTACAGAATTGCTAAAATAGTTCACAGTAGTGCTAAAGAACATGTTAACAAAATGATTTTCATAATACTCATTTCTTATCACAATGTTGCATTTATCGTGAAAAATACTCTATTAACGAGACATTCTTATGATACTCAATCTGTTAACTAAATTCACAATGCTAATAATTCATATTGTGATGCTAATAAGATCTACATATATACAGAAAACCAAAACACACAATATGAAGCCTAAAAACGCATACTGATCGTGAGAAACTCAAAATAACAACTTAATCAGCTTCCCCAACCTTGTCGAACAAGTCTAAAACAAACGGATAAAAAAAATCGCATGAAAACTGCATAATAAATTTTTTTACCCGACATGTTCGTCAAATAATAGCGAACAACAAAAACTCCAGCAAAAAATCGCGTGAACACCGATTAGGTTGAATAAATTTCGAAGACAATCGACTAATAATTTCGATTATATAAGCACAAAAGGAATTTGATATATACAAGGAAAGAAATTTCGAATGAAAAATGAATTGCAGACCGATAAGAGATTCATTCCAAATATGACACAATTTCTAAATTATTAAAATACCATGGGTTCATTAAAAAGTCTAAAATATTACAATAATGCCACCGCTTTTTTTTTAATTTTAGAACAGATCTTGACCGTCCAAATCAGATCAATCTGTGGCTGAGATTGGTTCTCAGTTCTCACATGGGGTGTGGTTCTCACATGATCCCATCTCATTATCATTCATATTCCCAAAATATAATTTTCAAAACTTTGTACAAAAATTTAAAAAAAAAAATAAAAAACGGCCCATCCGGACACATGCCCAAGTGGATAGCATCGAATTTTGTGGGCAAGGTATTAAGTAAATGGGTGGGTTATGCATATCGATGTAATACAATAGTAGCTCGCTTTTCGAGCAGACCACATAGTAACTCGTTCTTTTAGCGGTATAGACTATTTATTGTGCAATTTGAATCATGATCTGAAAAATTCAATGTCGCCCACATGGACATTGTGCCCTTATGTTGGTCCCAATTTTTCATCTCTTATTTGTAAATGACATTGGCGTGTTTTTTTTAATAATATTGTATAAAAAAACACAATATTATCGTTTATATTGCAAGAGGTGAAAATGCATCGGGACCAACATAATTAACATCTACTTAAAAAAAATGATATGTGTTGATAAATAGGCCCATTATTTGTGAGGTCCAACAGCTGTAGCTCGGCCTAACAACACAGATGCAGCTCAACCCATTACCCTGATGCCCTAATCCTCATTAGCCGCCCTGTTAATATCTAAGAGCGGTTACTATTCATTCTATTCTGTTTTGATCTCACGTGCTTCCAGAGAGTTCTTAGAGAGAGAGAGAGAAAGGGTTCTTCGAGTGATCTTGATAAGCTGAGTGCTTTCATCCGATCTTCTGTGTGGTACATCTTCTCCTTCTTCTTTGTTGCTTCTTCTTCTTCTTCTTCTTCTTCTTCTCTTTGTGAGAGTAATTTCACCCTCTCAGTGTAATTACTGGGTTGTGTAAGAGATCTTGTAGGTTAGGGTTTAGTGCTTGAGGAGGCTCTATGCTTGTGGCCTAATTACTGGTGTAATCCCCTGAGTTGTTGCTCGATCTGTGAAGTTCTGCAACTGAAGGAGTGTCTGTAAAGTGTAGTTGATTCTGAGCCATACAAGTTCAATTCCCATGGTTGAATCATTCAATAAATACAGGAGGTCACTTGGAGCCACCGTCTGCCCGATCTCCATCGATGACAGCTCGGCTTCGCGTTCAAAAACACGTACGGTAGGTCGGAGTACCCTCTCCTAGGGCTCCGCTCTAGTAAAACAACTATAACCTCTTATATTATCATTTTTTTAGTGTTGTGAGGGGCTATAGGCTTGGTATCTGGTACTTGTCTACGTGTTTTACCTTGATTCATATTTGTCTTGCTCTCTTGATCTGGTATCTATAGATTGCAGTTAGGGTTTTTTGTTGATTCTGATTTTCTCGCATTCCACTGTCTCTTATTCTATTCTTACAGCTTTCTTGTATAGATCTGTGAGACTGTGTTGGTGTTTTGGAAGGATCTGAAAGATCCTTGAGTCAAAGTTCTAGTGAACTTACGGGATTTGACAAAATCCCTGAGACTTTAGATCTGGTGTTTGAGTAAATCTTTGTGCCCTCCGCTAAGTGAGTGTTGCAAACTGGGTAATCCTCTCACTGTGAAGGATTTAGAGTCTCTCAGTCTGTGTGTGTGTGTTCTTGTGAATCTGTGGGCAGTGTGTTTGTCCTCTGCAATTTTTTATGTCTGTTTGTGCCTTTGTGGTTGTTTTGGTACTCTGGTGGAACAATGACTGCTAATTTGTTTGGTATTGTTCATTTTAATGGTAAGAATGATTTTAGCATCTGGAAGCAAAAGATGAAATGTGTGTTAATTCATCAAAAAGTTGCTAAAGCTATTAATCAATCTTATGCTACTACTAAAACTGCTGAAAAACGGGCTGAAATGGATGAAATTGCATGTTCTAGTATTATCTTGAGCTTATTTGACTCTGTGATTAGAAAAGTAGTGATACTGAGCATGTTAAAGATCTGTGGGATAAACTTAAAAATTTGTACACTGAAACCTCATTTACTAGCCGCATGTATCTGTTGGAAAAGCTTTTTAAGTATAAATTGGATCTATCTAAAGATATAGATGAAAATATTGATGGTTTTACTAAGCTTGTCCAAGATATTTAAAGGGCTGGTGACACTACAATTGATAATTACACAAGTATTGCCTTAATGAATGCTATCCCTGACTCTTACTCTGATGTAAAATCTAGCTATAAAATATGGTAGAGATAGTGCCTCTGTGGATGTGATTGTAAGTGCTTTAAAATCTAAAAAATTAGATATGCTTGAGCATGGGGGTAGTAATTCTCAGGAAAACGCCATGAATGTGAGGGGGAGAACCAAGAATAGGTCTTCTGATAATTCTGAAAATGGTGGTAAGAAAAAAAAGGGCAAAAGTAGGTCAAACTCTAGGAAAGGCTCTAGAAAATGTTACAATTGTCATGAGCCTGGTCATTATGCAAAAGAATGTCCCAAGCCAAAGAAAAATAACAAGAATAAGAATAGCAATGAGTCTAATATGGCTAATGTAGCCACATATGACAAACTGGGTGAATGTTACGTGGTTGCTGATTCTGATTTTGTGTATATTAATTCTGCAAATTCTGTATCTGATTCTATGAGTGAATCTGATTAGCTTCTAGATTCTGGTTGTACTTACCATATTACCCCATTTAAGAATTTGTTTTCTTCTTTTAAACAAGTAGAATATGGTTTTGTGTCTATGGCAAATGAAAAGAAGTGCAAAGTTGCTGGTATAGGAGATGTGTGCTTAAAATTTGAAAATGGGTCTGCAATTACTTTGAGAAATATGAGATATGTGCCTGATTTATGCTATAACTTATTATCTTGTGCTGCTTTAGAGGATAGTGGGGTAGAGGGGAGGTGGGGAAATGGTCAAATGAAAATTTTGAAAGGTTCCCTTGTAATTTTCAAAGCTGAAAAAAAAGAACAATTTGTATATTTGTAAAACTATTCCCTCTGTGCGTGCTGCTTGCTCTGTGAACTTTTTGCAGTCTGACAAAATAATATTATGGCATAATAGGCTTGGTCACATGAGTAATAAAGGTCTTGAAATCTTGAAGAAAACTGGTGTGTTTGGGTCTCATGTGATTACCAGCATGCCTTTCTGTGATGCTTGCATTTTAGGTAAACAACATAAAGTCCAGTTTTCTATTAATGCATCTCCTAACTCAACTAAAAGCACTGAAATCTTTGAGTATTTGCATGATGATGTATGGGGTCCTGCAACAGTTCCTACACATGGTGGAAACAGGTTTTTCTTGTCTGTTATTGATGACTTTTCTAGAAAAGTTTGGGTGTTCTTCATGAAGAACAAATCTGAAGTGATTGATAAGTTCAATGCATGGAAAATTCAGATTGAAAACATAACTTGAAAGAAAACTAAAACCCTTAGAACTGTCAATGTTTTAGAATTTAAATCTGAAATTAAAAGGCACAAAACCGTTCCTTACAACCCCCAACAAAATGGGGTTGTTGAAAGGATGAATAGAACCATTTTAGTTAAAATGAGGAGCATGTGTGCCTTCTCTGGTATGTCTAAGAAATTCTGGGGTGAGGTAGTGTGTACTGCCACTTATCTGATTAATAAGTCTCCATCTGTTCCCTTAAAGGGTAAGTAGCATGAATATGTCTTTTTTGGGAAGCCTATTGATCTGTCAAACTTAAGTGTCTTTGGTTGTGCAGCATATATGCATATTAAAATTGATAAGCTTGAACCAAGATCTAAGAAATATGTTTTCTTAGGATACCTTGAGGGAGTAAAAGAGTATAGGCTGTGGGTTAAAGACATACCTGGGTTTAAAACTACTGTGAGTAGAGATGTTGTTTTTAATGAAGCTTATTTCCCTTGTCTGTCTGAACATCAGCCTACTACTGCTATGCATGATCTTGTCCCCACTGTTTCTTTTGAGGTGGAGCCTTTTAATGTTTTTGCACCTGTTCAGCATGATGTTGTGCCAAATAATGATAATAATTCTGAGCATGAGTCTGAACATGAAACTGAGCATGAATCTAAGTCTGAAGCTGAATCTGATGAGCATGCTAATTACAATAGTGAGCCTGAAAACCTAAATGATTATCTGTTGTCTAAAGACAGGGTGAGAAGAACCATTAATAAGCCTGCTAGATTTGCTGATACTGAGTGTAATTTGCTTGATTTGGATTTTAATGTGTTTGAGTCTCTAGGTAGCAATGAACCTAAAACTTTTAAAGAAGCTCTTAAGTCTAAAGATGCTAGTAAGTGGTTAATTTCTATGCAAACTGAGATGAAATCATTGCATGTTAATAAAACATGGGAGTTGGTTCCAAAACTTGCTCATGCTTTTGTTGTTGATTGCAAATGGCTGTTTAAAATCAAAAGTGAATTTAATAATGTCGGATTTAAGGCCAGATTAGTTGCTAAAGGTTTTACTCAAAAGGAGGGGGTAGATTATACTGAAGTATTTGCTTCTGTGGTCAAGTTCACTACTGTTAGAATAATGTTGGCTTTAGTTGCTCAATTTAACTGGGAATTAAAATAAATAGATGTAACTACTGCTTTCTTACATAGTGATCTTGATGTTCTCATCTACATGCATCAACCTGAGGGCTTTATTGATTGTGATAAACCTGACTATGTGTTCTTATTAAGGAAATCCTTGTATGGTTTAAAATAATCTCTAAGGCAGTTGAACTTAAAATTTCATCATTGCATGAGGTCTTTAAAGTTTAATATAAGCAAATTTGATCATTGTCTGTACTTTAAAGAAACCTTTACTGTTCCAATGTTCCTTCTAATTTATGTTGATGACATATTGTTGATCAGTCCCTCTCTCAAGTCTTTGAAGCATGTTCAATCCTATCTATGTGAAAATTTTGAAATAAAAGACTTGGGTGATACTAAGAAAATACTTGGCATCAATATAATAAGAGACAGAAAGAACAATACTCTTGTGCTAAATCAGACTTCATATGTTGAAAATATTTTGAGTAAGTTCTCTATATCAAAGTTAAAGCTGTTAATGTGCCTTTAGCTGCTCACTTTGTGTAAGTAAAGAACAGTCCCCTAAGACTGTTTCTGAGATGAATGACATGAAAAAGGTACCCTACTGTAATGCAATTAGTTCTGTAATGTATCTTATGGTAAGCACTATACCTGACATTGCCTATTCTGTAAGTTGTTTGAGCAGGTGTATGTCCAATCGTGATGTTACTCACTGGGAAGCTTAAAATGGTTGTTAAGATATCATCAGTCCTCTCTGTATGTGGGTTTAAATTTTTCTAAGTGTGTCAAGGATGTGCAATTGTGTGGTTATGTGGATTCCAATTATGCTAATGATAGATATAATAGGAGGTCAACCACCTCTTATGTTTTTACTTTGTGTGGGTCATGCATAAGCTGGAAATCCCAGCAGCAACACATTGTTGCACTTTCTACCATTGAGGCAGAGTATGTTGCTATTACAGAAGCCTTCAAGGAAGCCTTGTGGTTGAAAAGAGTTTTATCTGAAATTGGTTTTCTTCAAAAGAATGTTGTTGTGTTTTCAGATAGTCAATCTGCCATTCAATTGTATAAAAATCCTGTTTTCCATGATACGAGCACGATAAGTATCAACAAATCAAATCCAAGGATGCCATTGAAAAGTTCAAAGATTGTCGTGTTGTTCAAGATTAAAGATTGGAGATCAAGGTTTGAAGAATAATACATGAAATATTCGAGCATGATTGGCAGCCCATGAAGTGTAATTAATTCAGCCCATGTTCGAGATAAAGAGCCCAAGTTTGAAGGCCCAAAGTTGTTGGGTTTATTTTATCCATAGTTAGATTTTTATTATTTGATTTTTGGTATTTATTTTGTTTATTTTCATTTTTTTTAATTAGAGAATTTCTAGAAGGTCTTATTTTTTAGGTAATTAGAGTTTTAATTGTGGAAACATATTTCCTAGTTAGAATTCTATTTAAGGTAGATTTTCTATTCTAATTAAGGTGGGAATCCTAGTTAGATTAGGACAGCTTTTAATTTTCGATTTCTTTTAGGATTTATCTTGGAATTTTTGTCCATCCCTCTATTATAAATAGGGGATCATTGTTACATTGATATTTAGACCATATTTGATTAAGAAGAATTTACCTTTCAATATTGCCTCACCCAAGAACTTCTTTTGTTTATATTCAGCTGAAAATAAACACTCTTAAGAAGCTTGCAACTTTATAATTTTTATCTTTAAATCTTGTTCTAATTCTCTTGTGGAGTTAGGGTCGGATTTGCAGCCGAAAATCAAGTAGTGATTCTTTTTGTGTATCTTTTTACACTTGGAGTTTCGCCCCGATTTCAATTCATTCTACAACACCATCATCGCCAACCATTTCCGATGACTTCCAGTAGCCATCCAACGTCCATATCATTGTTATCCATCAAGATCCAATCGAGTTCAACAAGTGTCCAAGGTCAGTTCATCGAGTTTACCTATACGTGCTCAATTCAGCGAGTTAAGCACATATAGATAAAATTGAGTCATTCTTTGTTTTTAATTCATTTTCTTTGTTTATTTTTATCGAGTCTACTTCAGCATGTCGAGTCACAATCGTCGTGTTTTTTAGTCATTTATATTGTCTAGTTTAGTCGGATTGAATCCTTCATTCGCCTGACGTGTTTCGATCTAAAAGTCTTCCGCGCATTTTTCTCTCGGTGTTGATCATCATACCGGGATCATATCATTTCATGACAGAACCAAACATATACATGTTAGGTTTCATTTTATTAGGGAAGTTGTTGAAAGTAAAAATGTTTTACTTGAAAAGATTCCATCTGAAGTTAACCCTGCAGACATGGGTACAAAATCTTTACCTCTTGAAAAACATGCTAATTGCATGAAGATTTTAAATTTTGACTCAGGTTAAGCTTTAGATACTTTCTGTTTTAAGTCTTTGAGATTGATTTTATGTGTTAATTTTGTTCTCAAAAACTGCAGCCTGGTTGTTTTCTGAGGTTTGTCCCTTGGTGATTACCTGGTTACTTCCTAAGATCTTTGTGATCTGATTCAGACTTTGTGTTTGGAATTATCTCACCTATAGTTATGTTGTGTGATCTCTGTAGGTGGGATGTATGGCAATGATGATCTCTACTAAAGTTACCTCCTGTTGCAGTTCTCTGATATAGGCCCTAAGGTGGAGATTGTTGATAAATAGGCCCATTCTTTGTGAGGCCCAATAGTTGTAGCTCGGCCCAACAACACATATTCATCTCAGTCCATTACACTGATGCCCTAATCCTCATTAGCTGCCCTATTAATATCTAAGAGCGGTTACTATTCATTCTATTCTGTTTTGATCTCACGTGCTTTCAGAGAGTTCTTAGAGAGAGAGAGAGAGAAAGGGTTCTTCGAGTGATCTTGGTAAGCTGAGTGCTTTCCTTCGATCTTCTGTGTGATACATCTTTTCCTTATTCTTTGTTTCTTCTTCTTCTTCTCTTTGTGAGAGTAATTTCACCCTCTCGGTGTAATTACTGGGTTGTGTGAGAGATCTTGTGGGTTAGGGTTTGGTGCTTGAGGAGGCTCTGTGCTTGTGGCCTAACTACTGGTGTAATCCCCTGAGTTGTTGCTCGATCTGTGAAGTTTTATAACTATATGAGTGTCTGTAAAGTGTAGTTGATTCTGAGCCATACAAGTTCAATTCCCATGGCTGAATCATTCGGTAAATACAGGAGGTCGCTTGGAGATGGTGGTTTCGATACCCAACAATATGTTTCTTCTCCTAAAAAAAGGTATGATATGTTCCTAAAATATTTTGGGCAAAAATATTTTTAAAATTTTAAATACAAAATCCAAGTGCTGCCTAGCGGATGAGATCCTATATTCCAAACTTGGTGTTTCAATACGGGTTCCATGATTGAATTTATAAATTTTTCTTCCATTTTTTTCGTTAATTTTAATTTATCATGTTTTAGTTTAATTTTATGATTGTTTTTAGGGTTCACCCCATCCGATTAGGGTTTATAATTATTTTTTAATATTTAATTTTCAAAGAAATGATTATTATGGTTGATTATTTTAAATATATGATTTATAATTTTTAAAATTTCAATCTTTTATTGATAAATGTGATTAGGTTGATTGCGTTATAATTAATTTTTTATTTTTATAATATTTATTATTAAATTTATAAATTCAATCATAAAATACGAATTAAAATACTAAATTTGAAATAGACGATGACACGCCGCTGCTCAGACGGGGGCGTCGAATTTACTATCATTAACTCTTGTATAAAAAGATCCACTTGCTTAGTTCCCTTAACCATTTAATTCGTGATTCACCACAACTCTATCGATTAACATTTTTAGACACAAACCAATAATCAATCTATTTCAGAAAATTCGTTTATTTCGAGTGGAGCATGATTGAATTAATATATTTACCTAATTTTTACTATAGGGCTAGTGTAGTGACCATTATATATATTTATAATTCATGTCACTATTGTTAAATGGTGTGTTAACTGAAATTAATTTCATTAATGATAAACCATTGCTTTATTCTGACAGTCAATCTGCTATCCAACTTTGCAAGAATCCAGTTTTTCATGATAGAACAAAGCATATTGATGTAAGATACCATTTAATAAGGGACATAGTAGAGAAAGGAGAAGTTCTGTTGGATAAGATCCCATCTGAATTCAACCCTGCAGATATGGGCACTAAGTGCCTCCCAGTTGCAAAGCTGGAAGCCTACAAAAAGTCCTTGAATATGGACCCCAACCAAAGTTGGTGATGTTTTTTGAGTTATCCTGACCTGAAGTCAGGGTAACAACTGAGCCCTTTGGGCAATGTACAAACATGGTGATTTCCTTTGGTACAATAAGCTAGGATGATTCAAGTTAAATGATGGTCAATGATCTTGTGAGACCTGAGACTTGTATCTATGATTTGGGTTGGTCTCTTGTGTTGAGACTGGATTGAATACGAATAGTGTTCCTTCCTCCCTCTCTTAGTTTGCCTTTGTGATAAACTTAAGAGTAAAAATTATATGACAATGATGATAATCTCTTGTTTTATTTCTGGCAGGTAACTCCTTGGTGACTGGAAATACCAATAGGGCCAAAGGTAGAAATGTTAGTGTTGGCCCAATTGCTATTTACTTGGCCCAATTCCTAAATAATAATCTAACCCGGCCCAAGCCCTAAACCCCTAACCCTACCCGACAGTCCATCTCCCTATTAACTAAGCATCTTTATTGCTGCTGCTTCTCGATGCTCTAGAAGCCTCTTTAACTAGAGATGGATCCCTCTCCATCTTCATCGCTCACCTCACAGATCTATCTAGTATAGTCTGCATATTCTTTACAAAATCAAATCATGACTTTTCAAATGGATCCCTCTAAAGACATTGATTCAAACATGCATGATTTCAACAAACTTCTAAAAGATTTAAAACTTGCTGGGGATGATACACTTGAAAAATATGCCTCTCAAATCCTACTTGGTGATATACCTGAAGTCTTTTCAGAAGTTAAATCAGCTTTAAAATATGGGGGGTCTAAGGTTACATGTGATATGATTGTTTCTGGACTTAAGGTAAAAGAAAATGAGTTGAAAAAGCTGCAGTCCAAACCCTTGCAAAATGAGATCCTTTATGTCAACATAAATAATAACTACAAGCCTTTTAGACCTAATCCAGAAAATCCAAGTGATATAGTTGCTGAGAGGCACAGGAGGGAATACAATCGTGCTCATAACCTTCCCAGCAACACCAGAACCCACAACCTTTGTAAGATATACTCCCAACACCCCAGAAATCAAAATCAAGCCTAAAGTTCTGGCCATTTTCCCTTCTCCACTGAGTTTAACCCTCCTAGAAACCAAAACTTCCCACAGTTCCAACAATTCTTTTTGGGTTTGAAATCTGTGTTTTGGTGTTGGGGAAAGTTTTTGTTGAGAGAGAAAGATCAAGCGTCGCCTGTCCCCTTCAAACCCTAGCCGCCGCTTCCTCTTCCCCTTTCCCCTGGTCTGGGCATTTCCTGTCGCCGGAGTTGCTTCCGCCGCCGTTCATGGGAAAATCTGAGCTAAACCGTGCCTAGGGCACATTTTTCCCACCGATTGATACACTAATTCATACTATCTCTGGCTGTTTTCTCTTCTACTCTTTGTTATCTACAATATCCCTAGATCTAACTTGCTTTGCTTTGTGTGTTTGTAGAATTGAAGTACCACAGTCCCTAGCCTGTGAAGAAGAACTGTAGATTCGTTTGATCTACATCTCTGAGGCCTGACCAAGACGAAGAACAAGTTGAAGCTCTAGAATCGAAGTTTCATTTCTAAAGTCCCTTCTGTAAACATCTGTACTAGCTAGCATTGCTGTTCTTCTTTCATCTTGGGTCTCTGCTACTAGAGTAGCAAGTGTGTGAGGTCGCAAGAGTGAGGGAAACAAGTAGTGTAACCCTGGCTAGGCGATACCACAACAGTATAGTATAGAAACCCCTCGTTATAAATCATCGAGTTAAATAATTAATGGAGATGATCAAAACAGTCTTCTTCATTTTTTACATTAATTTGCTGATCATCACAATTTGCAGCTCACCAGCACACTCAGCGTACTACACCTCAAGCGAGGCGTACAAGCCAGTTCATCTGAAGAAAACAAAGCTTCATTTCTTCCTCCACGACACCCTCAGCGGAACGAGTCCGAAAGTAGTTCGGATCACTGGTCCGAACACGACGGAATACAATCCGCTACCATTCGGCTCAGTGCTAGCCATCGGCGATCCACTGACGGAAGGGCCTGAGATAACATCGAAAGTCGTCGGAAATACTCAGGGAATGTATCTTTCGTCGAGTTAGACTGAGAATGTGTCGTTGGTTATGTATGATGATCTTGGTTTCACGGTGGGTGAGTTCGATTGGAGTTCGTTCAGTGTGCTTTCGAGGAATCCAGTGACGGAGAGCCGCCGTGAGCTGGCGGTGGTCGGCGGAAGAGGGTTCTTCAGGATGGCCACGGGAACGGCTTCTGTCACGACTCATTTCATGGATGTTTCAACTGGTGATGCTGTTCTCGAATATAATGTGGAGGTTGTTCATCCTGATCTCATATTAGGGTTTCTCAAAAGTGTTGTTTAAGTGTTCTAAGTTTGGTGTTTTCTATTTTTCAGATTGTGAATTTGTTGTCAATAATAAAATATTGGAGACAGTAAGGTGGAATGGTGGATATCCATGTATGTCTCGCATTCGAGACTCACCATTTCCTTCTCCAACTTATCTATAGATATATTAAGACAAAATTGTAATAAATAAATCAATCAAAACTTTATTTAAAATAATTATCTGGCCGAAAAAATGTCATTGGTGTAATGATTGCTTTAGTAAGTATAAAAGTTAAATTGAACTCGGGCTTGAGTTTGAATCTGTAAACTGTATCCTCCCATCCCCTTAATTGTATTTTTCATGTTTTTCCCCTTTTCGTACTCGCCCCACCGCCCCCACTCATTTTCTTCTTCAATATACCTTTACTAGTATTTCACCCGCGCGTTGCGCGGTGACTGCCGACCGGTATAATTATAATTTTGATTAGGTGTTGTGAGTCGGCTCTTCTGTACACAACAACAAATTTAATGAGGGTGTGGATTATTTATATAGTTTTATAGCCCAATGAATCGGTGCATATTTGTTTGAAATCAAACGGCGCTTATTGAAACCTAATCAGTAGATGCGTGTGTTTATTTGATTTAAAGTTAATTATGTAAAAAAAATATCATTATTAGTTGTCATATTTAGAATTGTGCCCTTATAAATAGATGCACGCTACGAAAATAATAGTTTCAGAAAATACAAAAAAAAAGAATTGTATTTAAAGTAAATAGAGGACATTTCCTTATAAATATTGAGAGGACATTTCTCAATATATTATTTAACAAATATGTTTCACCTATAGTTTCTTAATAAGATTTAGTATGTGAATAATTATGATAAATATTGTAAAATCAGACATTATGTATATATATATATATAATTGCATTGCAGACAACATTCTCCTTTTCTCCTTCAAGATTCCAGCGAAGATGGATCAAATTTCTTTTGTCATTGAGATTTGTAGTGACGACATATTTCCTGCACAACCTTGTCATTGGTATGGAATGTTAACCGGACACCAAAAACAAATTGGACAAAATCAATTAATATGACTTCTATACAATAGAGACTCTGATCAATTATAAAACGTAAACAAACTTGCTCTTCGAGCACAACCACATCGATGGTACGGCTCTCCTTTCGGGCTAATTGAAGATCGTTGAATAGGCCTTGCAGATCATCAACACGATTCTTGGCTCTGTCCTTGAAGAGCTGGTACGATGCAGATTTGCACACACCGCTCTTTACACCCTTCACCATCAAAGCAATTGCAAGAATGAAGAAAATCTCAATCTCAATTCTCAAGAATGGGCTGCCAACACAAGAGCAAACAACATTAAAACACAACAGGCGAAACATAAATAGTGCAGTACACACACACACACACACACAGAGTCGCACAAAATAACATCTTGGGGAGAAGGGGTTGCCGGGATCATCACAATTTGCTTCATCTTAATTAGAAAAATCACCATAAAACGCAAGAAAGAATTTTGAACAGCAACACAGAGGAACAAAACAAAGCCTACTGCCAAGATCGCGTAAATATGATCATGAACGTTACAACAATTTCCAATAACTTGTGAGTAGAAAGGTAAAACGAAAAAAAAAATTAAAATAATCCAACACATACACACACTCCGAAAAATCACATAATTTTTATTTCATCATGAACAGGAGAAATAGCTTGCGCCCCACCCTATAATGGCAGCAAATCAGATGGGTCCAACAATACAGTCAAAAATTATAGAAGAAAAGAAGCAAGAACAATCATCAAAGAAAGCAGCGGAATAGTTGAGGAAATTACAGCAGAGAGAACATTCTCAAATATTTTCTTTTCCCCAAAAACAAAAGGAGTCCCAAATATATGTTCAATTCTTGTTGAGAGAGAGAGAAATGGGGCTATGGAGAGTAAAGTAGCTCGGGTTTTCCTGTGAATTACAGCAGAACCTTATATTTAATTCTCAGCGGGAAAAAAAAAAAAAAGCAAAATGTAATCACAATGCATAAAAAATGTCAGCAAAATGTAATAATTTCTCATGGTTAAACATCATAATACCCCATCACCACAACTTTTTCAGGAGCATTTATAAATCCAAAATCAACATAATATCCAAGTTTATGCAAAGTTGCCACTATCCATCTCAAACACATTTCAAATAAATGTCCAATTTTGACGCAATTTTTTTTTTAACTTTCTGCAAATCATCTAACACAAATCTACATAACTTTCTGCAAATCATCTAACACAAATCTACAATGATCATATCTAATAAGGTGGATGAACAGGCGTTCCTTGTTCTCATTCTTTTTTTAAAAATGCCATTATTACACAAATGATTAAGTTAAAACCAACATTAAAAATGCACCAAAATAATAAAAAAAGAGTAAAATAACAGAAATTTAAACACAACAAAATGATCAGAACATAACAAACATCACCATTTCAAAAACTTAAAAAATGATAATGATAAATTGATAATAAAACAATCGCGAAGGACAATAATGAAGAGCACCTTTCAATCCGAAGAGCTATCAGCTAGATTTAGATTGATGGCAGAGATTATCGCCGCCGGAAACACAAAAAATAAGGAATAAGATATCTACAAAAACCCACGTCCAATAAAAGAAATGAATGAAATTCATAGATTGGACAACATTACCAACAGAGAAGTAAAAAAAATTATCAGCATGAATTACCTGTTGACACTGTGAAATGTTGATGAAGCACATGCGGCTCTTGCAGAAGGAGAGAATTGGGGGTTCTATTTGGGAGAAGAAAGGGAGAATAATTTTTGGTTCGAATTCAACTTCGAATCATAATCCCTCTCATTCAATACTTGCTGCTCTTTTCATTCTCTCACCTTTAAAACCTCCACCGCCTTCTTTCTCCTCGGAATCGGCCTCTCCTCTTCTCCCGAACTTCATGTCCTTTTTCTCGATCTTCTTGTCGCCTAGGTTTACAACTGTACGCGCGCCTTCTTTCTCCTCGGAATCGGCCGCTCCTCTTCTCCTGAACTTCATGTCCTTTTCCTCGATCTTCTTATCGCCTAGGTTTACAACTGCATGCATAATTCTGAATTATAACGGCACACACGTAATTTTTAATTATAACTGTCCGCTCAAATTTTTATTTAAGAAAATGCCCATAAAATGACTCTAATTTACAAAATTGCCATCAATTTAGAGGTAAAATTAGATTTTTTTTCTATTTTTATATATAGTATAGATATAGATATTATTTTTTTTCTTTTTATTCATTTTTTTCTTTTATTTTATTTTAACATTTTTATTCTTTTTTTCCTCTCGTTCTTTTTTTTTAATTTTGTTTAATTTTTTTTCTTTTATTTCATTTGACGTTTATGTTATTAATTTTTATTTAAGAAATAATCATCGTATTTTAGTTTTGTATTAAATGTATGACAAATTCTTACTCTTAAGTTAACTGTCCTTTTACTTTTTTTGTTTGTTCAAATTTTATTTTTATTCATTTATCTCTTTTATTTCATTTTAACCTTTTTGTTCTTAATTATTTCACCTTTGTTCTTTTTTCTCCTTTAGTTTGTCCTAACTACGCAAAATTTATTTATTTTTTATTTAAGTAATGTGCATATTGTTCTCTCAATTCTAAAAAATGAAATAATAATCATAATAATAATATCATAAATTGAAAAAATAAATAAATTTGTACATCGCACAAGAGAAATACTAGTAAAAATAATAATTGATTTCCGTTAACAAATTCAATTTGATTATAACAATAGTGCAATAAATGAGTCAAGTTATTAGTGAACTACTCATTAACTGAGATGATGTTGTTTTGATTAAAATTAAAAAAAAAATGATGTCATTTTGGTCTGGCATATAATTATTAATTAAGATAGGGTCCAATTGGACCCCAAAATTATTTTGGAGGAGCATTGTGACACTGAAACTAAATTTTATTCATGTTAGACCCTTAAACTTCATGTGTACATTAATAAAACATCGCCAACAATAAAGTTGAGCTAATGACAAAGCATAAAGACGGCACATTGAAAAAATAAGGATGTTATTGCCACAACCGTGGCTGCGCAACACTGTCTCGAATGATATGGTTGCGGCAGCGGAAATTGCATCGTTCCAATTGTTGTGGCGGTGAATCACTCATGCGAGGAATTTTTCATCAAGCAAAACTATGATGTTAAGATAGAGAAGAATTATGGCATCAGGCTAAGCCAAAGATGGAGGCGCTATACTAATCAGGAACACAATCCAGAGCATTTCGATGCAGGCAGCGCCAGGAGAGGTGATGCGAGAGATGTGCGGTGGTGCGTGGAGTAACTAAACAAGAATGTGGTGGGCTGATGGCACATGACAACGCAATGCTTAGGTGCTTCCTTTTGGGGGATCTCGACAACGCAATAATCATGTAGGCAATTTGTCGTGATTAATGATGTACGAGAACAATTTCGGGTGGGGCCCAGACCCATTGTGATTTGAAACCAGTAGATCAATAAATTTAACAATTTACGCATAGACAATGGCTATTTACTACTACATTATCTATGACCGTATTTTTTATAGATAACGGTTATAAGTTCTTGTCTATATAATTAGAGACAATGGCTACATATAACCGTTGTCCTATAAATTTTTCTGTGTTTTTAAATATTTTTCATAGACAACGGTTATAAACTGTTGTAAATATTAATAGACAACGATTATGCATAACTGTTGTTTATAGTCATTGTCTTTGTAAATATTGGCAACGGTTGCATTTAATCCGTTGTCATTTTGCACCAATTGTACTTTAATTTACAACGTCTAAAGTCAGTCGTTATTTATTACATTTTTTTAAATAGATGGTGTCGTTTTAATTGGATGTATTTGAGCAGATCCAAAATCCTTTAAATTTCTAAGCCCCGATTTGAATCTCTCGTCGCTCCTCTCTCAATCCCTCCCAATATCACAACTCTCCTCTCTCAATCTCTCACTGTCTTCCCTTCTCCGTCGTCGTTCACCCGTCGATCCACCGTCGCCGTAGTTGATGATTCCATCGTCAACACTGTTGTTTGCTGTATACGATGTAAATCGTTGGTTTCTACATGACGATGGTCATCTCTAATTGTTATCTATTGCACATCGTTCATCACGGCTGACTATTTATTTGTTGGTAGAGATGCCCAAGGTTCCGATTATAAACCGGCGGTTAGCCGATTCCGGACGGCACAAACCAGAATCGCACCGTCATGTCATGGTTCCCGATTACAGTTTTCAAACCATAACCGACGGTTTGTGTAACCATCGGTTTGTGCCAGTTAACCAACGGTTACACGGTTAGTCGTCAGTTTTTTTAAAATTTTCAATATTAATTTAATTCAACTATATCAAATATAACAAAAAAATAAGAATCTTCAAAATATAATTATAAGATAGTGCAATGATAACTAATTGGCTAATACCATTTTATATGAAAAGTTTAGCCATTGTCTTATCAATGTGGGACAAAAATAAAAGAAAATAAAAGTATAAAATCATTGCCTTTATTTTTGTCCCACATTGATTTTATATTAAAGACAATGATAAACTTTTTCCTATAAAAGGGCATTACACATTTAATTATTTTTGCACCATCTTTAACTATGACTTCAAAGCTCTAAAATATAATTTTTTACAAGAAAAGAAAACTTTTTTTAAATAAGTAATTAAGTTAAGAGTTATTGGTTAATCATAGTTTAATCCATAAATTCGATTAAATTATGAAACTAATAGTACATAGAATCTAACGGCGGTGATTAAAGATGATATATCTATTATTATATTTTATTTTATTTTCAAAAATTAGATAGGATTACTCAACAAATAATTAATTTTTTAGTTAAATATTTTGATGACATTGGATAAGAATAATCTAGCTATAAATGATCTTGTTCGATTTATCTCTATAGATTATTTATTTAATTTATGTGTTAATGTAGCTTATTAAATCTCAATTCAAAAATAAGATTGTAATTTAATTTGATAACAAAATAGTTAATGTATATCTTATTTCATACTACCTATAGTTTATAATTTTAAATTAAGAACCATATAATGTGTAATTCTTTAATTTGCATTAGTACTATAGATATTGAATGCAACATTATTTTAATCTAAATAAAATGATATTACTAAAAAATAATCAATTAAGGTAAATAGTGTATTGTTGATTCAAATATTTTTTATTGAATTAGAAATCAAAATTATCTATATAAATATCTTTTATTGAATTGAAAGTCAAAATTATCTATATTGATAATGGTATGGTCGTCGTTTAATCCGCAAAGCTGTCTCAAAAATGATATTATTAGAATTTTGATAAAAATTCTAAAAATGATTGATAAAATAGTCAAATTTTGGTCGTAATTTCTTCAATAAAAAAGTATCATATTTTCGAATTTCTTTTTTTCATTTATAAAATTTTCTATTTTTCTATTTTATTTATTTTACTCATTTTTTATTGAAATGTTTTAATCCAAACTTAGTATTAATAATAAAAAAAAGATAATTATAAATTTTATTTTTTCAATTTTAAAAAAATCCATTTTTAATTTTTTAGTTAAAAAAAATATGAATCCAAACATAATAATAATTTATAAAAAATTTAAATAATAAAAAATAAAGAAATCGAACAATGAAATCATTTAATACCAGATTCCGAGATTCAAGGAAAAAGAATACCTACTTGGAGTGGGTATTCACATTCCAGGCACAATTTTCGTTGTTTTGAGGAATGTGATTCCTTTCCATATTACATAAAAAATGAACGAAACACAATAATTTCAAAATAGAAAATCAGATTACTTTTCCAAGTTAGATTTTGTGCCAACCAAACGGAGCCATATATTTTGGGGATTCCTAATTTATTTAAGCATTGTCATTATCTCACATTGATTTTATATCATAGATAATAGTTAAATTTTTTATATATAAGGTTATTAGATATTTGGTTTTTATTACACAAATTTGTAATATCATTTTTTTTTAGGAAATCTCATATTTTTTGGATTTTTAATACCTACAACCATACCTGTGTAATGAATGTAAAAAAATAAAAAATATATAGTGAATGTAAAAATAAAAGAGAAAGAAAAAAGAAAAACCGGCGGTTTACTAGCGCCGCAGGTTTGTGAAATTCGGGAACCTCTAATCGGAACCGGACAAACCGTAATTGTCGCCAAGGTTTGCGAACTGTCGGAAACCGGCTAACCGGTAGTTAGAAACCGTCGGTCCGGTTTATGATGGGTGTCAAAGATTGTTAATTTGGCGGAGGAGGCGAAGCTCGCAAAGGAGGAAATCAAGCCTACTAAATATCAAGTTTATAGTATCAGCAAATCTCTCGTTGCTGGTGGTGTTGCCGGAGGAGTGTGAGTTCTCAATTTGTTTTTTATGTTTATGCCTAATGGTTTTAAATCACGTGGTGATCGATTTTTAATTTTATTTTATTTTCCTTTTATTTGGCTGGATATAGGCTCTTGTTATATATTGGATTTGATTAAATGAATGTCTTTGCAAAATTATTTATTTCGCATGTTTGTGCATAAAACAAAATTCATTTTTATTAATTTAGATTGCGGATCCTCGCCAGAGAATTTGGAGAAACTATGTGATTTGGAATTTCATTTTGTTGCTCTATATTTATGGACATGAAAGTTTTATTGAAGTGAACAGATGGCGTGCTCAAACAATTTCGTTTGTTATTGGCCTAACATTTTCGTTCGTTATTCACCCTTTTCCCGATCGACTGAAACTTTAACCATGCTTCTCTCTACATTGGAGGAGTAATTTGAAGTGGAGCAGAAATAGAATATCTGTGAAGTATCTTCATAAACCATTTCAAATGATTGAGAGGAGCTTGTTGGAAAAAATGATGCTTGCAGTTCTAGCATCTTTTTTTTTCTTTTCTGATGTAACATGTTTGAATGTATGACTTATTGCGTGTCTATTGCAGTTGCAGGTCACGAACTGCAGTAGCTCCTTTGGAGCTGTTAAATATTCTGCTTCAGGTTAGCTATGCTAAATTTAGGAGCTTTTTTTAATTCTGTTCCATTAAATGTTCTTTGATTTCACTACTCGCAGGTTGATATGGTTTGGCTTTCTGCAACAATTGTATTTTTATTGATGGACGAATCTTTGGGTGATGTATTTATTTCATCTTCTTATGGCAGTGTTCAAGGCTTGAAGTATATATGGAGAACCCAGGGCTTCAGGGGGTTGTTCAGAGGGAATGGTACTAATTGTGCTCGACTTGTCCCAAATTCAGCAGTAAAATTCTTCAGCTATGAGCAAGCATCCAAGTTAGTTCCTGCTATTTCATATAATGTTCATTAAATGATTTCATATCTTCTTGTAGTACAGCTATGATGTTTTGAGCTATGCTATGATTGTGATTATATTTATTTGTTTGTGCACAGTGAAATGCTAGTCACTTTGTTTCTTTTTCCCTCCAATTTTCCCGATTGATCTATATATAGGATCTGTTTCATATAACCAGAAAATATGGAGCTTATTTTTGGAGGAAGTAACTAATGACATATACTAGATACAGAAAACTGTTTGAAGATATTTTCTTATAAACTACGTGTGTTAAAAGAATTATTCAAGCAGGTATATGGATCTAAGCCTATACAGAAAACTGCGAACAATATTTTGTTAAGTTGTTACTTATTCATTTTTTTGGTCAATTGAATTCATAAATTTCTTATTTCAAAGCAGGAGATGTCTAAACTACCCCTTTCCTACCTGCTTCTTTATGTTTTTTGTGATCATTTAACTGTTGCACAATTTTATTGATCATTTCCAACATATAGAAATCTTGTACAGACTCTATATGATCATGTGTGTGGGAATTTGATGTTTCTCCGCTGAAATGATGTTCCCATTAATCTCCTCCTTGAGGAACTTCCACTTGCTGAAATGGATATTAACATCATAAAACATAACCATGATGCTAGCTAGTGGAGCAATGCCTTAATATATAATAGAAAATTTGTGATTGAAAATGCTTTATATATTCGGACATTTTGACTAGTCCTGTACTGTATCTGACGGTTGGTATCACCAACATGATTTTATCACTAGAGTGATCATATATTCATTCATTTTGGCCGTGGTGACATTGTTTCATCTTTAGCATGTCTAACCTCTCGGAAAGTGTTCTGAATTTTATTTTCTAAAATCTATATATTGGTTGTCTTGCTACTGAGATGCAGTTCAGGCTAATCTGAAGATTCATAGCTATTGCTCATGGAATGGGTTTATCCTTTTCTTCTTGTCACCATTTAAGTTTGTTTATTTAGTTTGCTGCAAGGGTATATTAATATTTGTACCAGCAACAAACTGGAAATGGTAAGCTTCTTTGTTCTTGTGCATACAAACTCAAGTATTAATTTGTAACTCTGCTTTCTCATTTCAGCCGATGGTTGAGATTGTAAACTCTAGATATCAAAATTTGCAAGTTAGCTTCTTTTACATTTTCTTTGAACATTATTGTGTGTGCTTGTAGTATTTAATAAATTACAATTTAGTTATATATTTAATTCGAATTTTTTTAATTTATTAGTTTGCCGGAGGCAATTACTCAAAAACGAAACTTGATGAAGTTCGTAGTACGTAGTGAGTGGGCAGATTGTCTTGAAGATTATGTGGATTGATAAAATAATGTAAGTTTAGTAGCTTAAATTTTGTTCATCTTAATATTTATTTTGTTATAGGAAATATGGTAGTTGACACTTATTTTTCTTGTTTTTTTTCGGTTATTTTGATGAAGTAGGCATGTTGAAATGATTAATGTTTGTTATCGATATTCGGGTATCACAGCTTGATGACAATTTTATGGATTGTGACTTTTGGATTATCGACATTTTGGATTGTGACAGTTTAATTTGACACAGTTGTGATTTTTGGTTATCAATATTTTGGATTTATATTGATATTTGATATCGTTCTATTTCTTATTTTATAAAACCGAGGCTACATTTTATATTAATTTCATAGGTTTAATAAAATTTGATATTGCAATTTTGCAAAAAAGAAATGCAAATTTTTAAAGAAAAGACAACGGCTATATTCTAAATAGCCGTTGTCTATTACCATAACTGTATCAGATCTTAACAATGGTTAGCAAAAACTGTTGTCTATACTGAAAGAGACAGTGATTATTACGTGTTGTCTTTCAGCACGTCCTGTAGACAACGCCTCTATTAACAATAATTTCTCTATTAATAACATGGATTAGTCGTTGTCTATAGCTGAAATTCTTGTAGTGAAAAATTAGGGCTGGTCTCCTTTGAATAAGTTGTATGGGCTTGGACCTATCACACTTGCCTAGACTCAACAAATAAATCGTAAAAAAAAGTCAACATGTCGGGTACGTGTAGAGCACGCACCTAATTTTTATTTTTAAGCGATTTTTTTGTTCTTTTTCTTTAGTTTTTTTTCCCCAAAATTATATACCCTAAAATAAAATTAGTGAACCCTAAAATTAAAATGATTTGAATTAATTTGTTTGAAATAAATATAAATATATACCATAAAATGGAATTAATGAACACTAAAATTAAAGTGAATTAATTTCATTTTTTAAAATTCGGCGACTCGCGCAATCCACTCGCATCGACGCTATGCGTGTGCACTACGGTCAACAATTAATTTTTTCAACTGAATTAAATATATATAACCCATAATTGAGATTTATTAACCTTAAAAACATAAACCTTAAAAAACAGAAAATAACCCCCCCTAAAAAATCTAAAAAAATTCCTAAAAACCATAAACCCTAAACTCTAAATATTAATTGGAATGAAAAAAAAATCACAGTTTGAACTTTGAACTAATTAAATAAACTCGCATATGATAACTAGCAAGCCCGATACTTTTTAAGATACATGTGATATACTTTTGGAATTTGAGTGATATTTTTTAGTGTTACGGTTAATACTGATTTCTGATAAACTGAGATTTTACACTGATTTTAGTACACATTTGTGTTGTATTTTGAATGTTTTAGGTGTGTTTCAATCAGTTTATTTGAGTTTCACGAGATTTTGGGAGTTGGTCGTGCTTGACATATTTTGCAGGTTTGTCCGTCAATTGTTGATGCTTTGAAGGTTTGAAGTGAAGATGAAGTTTCGGGAGATTACACGAAGAAATTGATCAAGAAAACGGGACGAAACAAGCTGAGAAGAAAACTCGCGACCATGGACCCGCGACTCGGTCGCGACTGCAATATCGCGAGTGAGAAACGCCGAGCTGACTGCAACGTCGCGACAGGGCGGGGGTGCGAGAGAAGGAAATTCGTGACCCGAGTCTCGAATTTGGTGAAGGTCGCAAATTTTGCGCTATGTGGATTCGTGAGCTGATTCGCGGGCGTCTCGATTGCGACTCTGGTCGTGAATGCATCGGGCTTTTTCGATTTTTCCACTATATTTTTGGGCTTTTCCTTAACTTGGTATATAAGGGTTGTTCAAGCATGAAAATCAGACATCAGTTACCATACACTAAGATTGAAAATAGAGGTTTGCTGTGGAGAAAGAGCATCGCGAAGAACAAGATCAAGGATTTCAAGCAAGTCAAGATTCGAGACATATTTAAATCTTCTGGGTTTTATTTATTTTGATTTTTGTTTAGCCATGAACTACTTGATGACAGTTTTAGTTGTTTATTTTGTGATGAACAATTAAACCCTAGTATTCTAGGGTTGTTTCATGATTCGATTATGAAGTCTATTTATTCATTCCAATTTTGTGTTTATGATTTTATCACACTTTAATTATTCTTGCTTTGAATGTTTACATCAATTGACTGGCTATTGATTGAGGTATCACTTTGTGTTGATTCATAATTCGAGAGAAGAGTTTCGACACTAGAAAAGAATAATTAACTTGGTAATTAATAATATTCGAGAGAGTTGAAATTACTTCAGAGAGCATTAAACATGTGGATCATTTAGGAGTCACATTCTAGATAATTAATGGAGACATTATCATTTAGTGTGTGATCAACACTCTTAATACTCTGAGAAGAGGTTTTGAATATAGAAGTGGTTGCTCTAGTGCGAATAAAATCCCAACATAGGTATGAAATTGGAATAGGTAATTAGACGGATTAATTGATAATTATGCAATCCTAGAATATGCTTGTTCCAATTGATATTTTTATCCCCAGTTTTATTTGTTTTGATCTTAATATTTTAATTTTGTTAATTATTTTATTTAATTAGTATAATCTTTATCTGAATTTTGAGTAGTCTAGATAACATAGTTAGGATAAGCAGAATAACTAGGAGTTTAGACTTAAGTCTCTGTGGATTCGACCTTGTTCGCCATTGTACTAAAAACCTCGCTGTACACTTGCAGTTTAGGTGGAATAAAAATTATCGAACAATTTCGACAGATTTTTTTTTGCGAGTCAACATCAGTCAACGGGTTGACCCAGTCAATACGAGTTAATACGTTGACTGTTTGATGTACATCTTATTTATAGAAGAATTACTGAAAAAATTATAATTTACCAATAGGGCTGTAAATGAACAGAGCCGCTCGTGAGCTATTCGGAATTCGGTTTGAAAAAAGCCCGTTCAAAATTCGTTCGTTTTCTAAACGAACCCAGCTCAAGTCTCAAATCAAACTTCATAAAATTATCGAGCCGAGCTCGAACATAGTAGTATTCGGCTTGGCCAGCTCACAAACATGTTCGTACTCGAGCTTAATCGAACAAGTTCACGAACATGTTCATGAATATTATAAATATTTCGAACGTGTAAATAAAATAAGCTATTTTTTCAAGCTCGAGTTCGAATATGTAAATTAAACAAGTTTTTTTCTGAGCATTCGAACTTAGGCTCGTTTAGTAAATTTTCGAGCATTTTACGAATTGAGCTCGAACTGAATTCGAACATGACAAATGTGTATCGAGCCGAACTTGAATAAAAGGAAAAAAGCTCGATTCGAGCTAGAGCTGAGCCCAATTTTAAATATTCCTTAACGAACTGAATTCAAATATCAAGATGTTCAACTCGATTCGGTTCGTTTACGACCCTATTTACCAACATAGGTATAGTAACTCGAAAATCAACTACAATAATTATATAATAGGTGGAGGCATGGCGCGAGGAGCGGCGTTGTTGAATACGTTAATTCTATTGAATGTCGGGTCATGGGTGGACCCGGCACGCATATTTGTTGGTTGTTTGGGCCATGCTAATCGAAGTGTTCTTTTTTGTTTTGTGTTTATATATTTTATTTTGTTTTTTGTTCACAAGTCACAACCTTAATATAAATTAATATTCCTTTGAAAACGGTGTTTTCTCTTCTTTCTCACTACCATCAACAAATTAAAGAACACGTTATTATTAAAACTTGTAAAACAAACCGGTTCAAATTTCATAATGCATTTTTACGTGTTACACTGTCAAATTTATTATTTTAATAATATTTATTATAAAATAAAAATTAGTTATAATATAAATAATCATAGTCAATATTTATCAACAAAAAAATAATTAAAAAATTTAGAAAATTTAATTTTAAAATAATTAACCATAATAATGAAAAATAATTAAAAACTGAAAATTAAATACTAAAAAATAAATATAAATCCTAATTGGATGGGGTGAATTCTAAAAAATAATCATAAGATTAAACTAAATCACAAAAAAATAAAATTAAAAAAAAATATACAAGAAAATCTCATAATTTGAAAGTGCAATGAAATTGCGATAACAAACTACATCTAACTCATAGTTTTACAATAGAAAATATTAAATATTACAAGAGAAGAATGGGAGTGATAGATGTTGGTTTAGATGTCCGTCCATAAACCGAGATCGATGTAAGAATAAGAGGCGTAAATGGTGTATTCGAGGATACTGTAATCCGCGGAGTCGAAATAAGTAGAAGTGACAACATATCCACGTGCTGATCGGAAAGGGACGGTGCCGCCGACCACCGTCATCTCCCGTGAGGGGTTCCCCACCTGATTCCTGCCCACAACACTAATCGTGCTTCCGTTGAACTCTCCTGACGTTAAAACGAAGTTAAGGTTCATGGCAACCGCTCGATTTTGTAGGTCTGCGGAAGTTGCCAGCCCCTGCGCTCTCGCTACTTCCTCCGAGTTGATGTCCGGCTCCGCCGTGGCGCGGTCGTCGTAAACCTTGATTTGGCCGAAGCTCGTCGAGGAATTCGATGTTATGGAAGACGTAGCCACTTCGTACGTGGTGGCGTTCGGACCGGATCGCACATCATGCACGTAGAAATGAATTTTGGTTATGTTTTCATTTCCTCGGAAGCTCGTCTGAAGCCATGCGTTTCCGCCGCCGCGGGCGGTGGGGGATAATTGTTTTCTTGCGTATGTAGTAGGAGTGGCGATGCACAGGCAGGAAATAATCAAGAGAACGCCGATTGTTACATTTTCCATCTTTCCTTTTTTTTTTGTGGATAAATTAATATCGATCTTTTTCAAAATTGGAACCAGTTGGATCGATATGTTGAACAAGCTGGCTGGGTGACTATGTATATATATATATGTTCCCCACTTGGATAGTTGGATTAGTGATGCCCCTAGCTAACAAAGTGAGTCGGTCTTCTCAGGCTCCCAAAAATACAAAAAAATTAGGACCCCAAATTTTTCAAAATTATTATATATTTATTTATAGTTAAACAAATTTATTTGTAATGAAGTTAGCCTGGTTGGAAATGCACCGTTAAACGGATGGGCAGGGCAAGCGGCCGAAATATTACCCACTTACTTTTGCAAGTCTTTTTTTGCCTTTTTGGCTAATTAAAACAACCGCCAATCCCGCAAGCCGCAATCTATTTGTTTTCTCTTTTTGTTATTTAATTCTTTATTATTTAAACTCAAAATATTTTTTTTTATTATCTAATTCTAAATCTATATATATTGAAAGTTAAAATAACATGAAAATATTAAACAAAGTGTGAGTTGACATTTTTAAAGTATTCTTTGCCAAGAGAAACAAAGTCTGCAATTTATAATATGGTAGATGGATGGTTGCTTCTTAAATGCTTATATTGCTTACAAAATTTTGTTGACTATATCCGTTATAGTAGCAAGTGTAGAAAGAAACTTCTCAAAGTTGAAGATCATAAAAACTTTTCTCTGATCAACCAGTCAGAAGAAAGGTTGAATGGACTAGTTATGTTGTCAATGAATTATTGAAGAACTTGATTGTACAAATTTAATTCACATTTTTTCTTTTAAAACTATTAGGCGGGTTGTATTTAAATCATAATATAAATATTTTGCATACAGTGTACATTATTCAATTAATTTTATTAAATTATAAAATGGAAAAAGGGGCCTCATTTTTTTTATCTCGACTTAGGCCACCAGATCATTAGGATCGGTCATGCATGCATGTCGTAGCAGTTAGATGGATGGAAATGTATTCAATATTTTCTTTTGACAATTTAAATTGGATTATTAATAATATCAACATAAATAATTAGTAGTTGTAAATATTCAATTCAAGACCTAATACATTTTCGTATATTAATTTCATATTTCCCTTTGTAAGGTTATGATCGGAGAAGAAATTAAGAAACTGACCATGCTAAGCTGAAATTGTGATGAGGCGGGAGTGAATAAATGAATTATTGTATGAAGGCGTGGCTTCAGGTACATACAATAACTGCATCTTAAGTTCAACCTATCCGTGTTATTGAAATGCCACACAAAATTTTATTGTGATTTTTTTTTATATTGTATCAAATTCCTTTCTATTTTTCAAAAGTACGTTTGCACAATTTTAAAAAAAAAGTTTTTTAACCATAATATATACTCTTATTACTTGATCTTGTGCACACAATAATTTTGCTTGAAAATGCAGGTATTTTGGGCAAAAAATAAAATTAAAAAGGAAAATTGTGTATATTTTTTATAAATACAAGGGGGCTAGGCAAGGTGCAATTTAAATATTACAAAGGATTTGGTGGAAATTTCAATAATGCAAGAGAACTTTTACCCTTCATGATTGGTCTGTGCACATCAATCTGCTCTAGTTATTTATTTGTAAACATTTAATCTATACATGTTATGTCGATCTGTATCTATAATATATCATCCAATACACTACATATTATGATATTCATCATCACATGACATAACATACATATATTCATATATAATTGAGAAAGTCATGAGAAAGTCATATACACATATATATATATATATACACACACAGACCTTGTACACTAGCTGGTTAGATGGAGCACGCAATAACATTCAGATTGTCACGAATCGTTTAATATTATTAATCAACGTTCAAGTTGATTTAATAATTTGCAATGACGTTCATAGGTTAACATCAGTTGCATCCAATTGTAATTAGGAATTACATTTAAAAATAATTAAGATTTTTTTTTATAAATATTCATAGTTTTTTAGTGAAGTCAACTGAATTGGCATCTTTGATTCATCTCCAACGAGACTTAATTAAATATTAAATCAAGCTTATGTTCAAGGGAATGCATGAGATCCTCTGTTCCAGATTTGGTGCTACAATCCGTATTCCACGATCGAATTTATAAGTTTAATAATAGATATTATAAAAATAAAAATTAAATAATAAATAATTAATCTAGTCGCATCTATCAACAAAATATTGATATTTTAAAAATTATAAATCATATTTTTAAAATAATCAACAATAATAATCATTTCTTTGAAAATTAAATACTAAAAAATAATTATAAATTCTAATTGGGTAGGGTGAATCAGAAAAACAATCATAAAATTAAACTAAAACATAATAAAGTAAAACTGATGAAAAAATAGAAGAAAACTTCATAAATTTAATTGTGAAACACGAGTTGAAACATTAAATTTGAAATAGAGTAACCATCTAATAACGGAAGAGAATTAAAAATTGCAACTGTTGATTTATTAATGATTAAGCACCCTTTATTATTTGGCCCCATGTGAAATAGCCCGGAAGTTCCTAAAAATTCAAAATAAGTAAAGAAAAAAAATACTAAAAATCTGAAAAAATGATTGATTACATTTGTGTGCGACAATTACATATGGATGGGACTAAATAGGAATTAATTAATATAATCAGATTAAAAACATATAATTCGCATAAAACTAGTAGTCCAGCCGCCAGCGTCATGGTCCGGCTTCGGGAAGCACGGTCACGCTCGTCGGCCACACCCACTGATACGGTGGGTGTGAACGTGAACTTTTAGTGGACGTGAACGTGTAGACTGTGCGGTGATACTTTATCCGAGTAGGAAAGTTCCACGTCGTCCTTATGGGCACACCACTCGATTTTCCATTTTAATTTTTTTAAAAAATATTTTTGAATGTTTTTGCAAATTATACTCCCTCGGTTTCATAATGTTTGTTGTTTTAGGATTTTAATCTAGAATTAATAATTAATTTTTTAGACTAATATACCTCTTCTTTTTATATCAAATAAAATCTTATTCTCTTATATTTTCTTAAAAAATTACCAAAATTTTCACTCTCCATATATTTGTAGAGTTAAGCTTGGAAGAAAGGGGTTGAAAATATATAAAGCAACAAACATTTTGACACAAAAATAAAACTTTAAAACAACCAACATTATGAAACGGATGGAGTATTTGGGACATAAATGATGATAATATTAGATGTTAATTATGTTAATTTTGATATTTTCAATTTCTGCTATGTAAAGGTTAATATTGTGTTTCTTCACATGATATCATTAAAAAATCACATCAATATCATTCACACATCAGGAGATAGAAAAAAAAAATCAGAACTAACACAATTAACATGCATAATTTGTAAAAACATTGTAAAAATCCAGGCACCGTTGCCATAAGGGCGGCGTAGAATTTTCCTAATCTAGTATAATGCATGCATCATAATTGGGCCCTCGGCCCGTATATTTGTTGGGTGGTTGGGTCTTCTTATGGTTCGGTTTGTTGTTTGTGCTTTGAATTTTTCCTGTTTTAAGAGAGAGAGAGAGAGAGAGAGAGAGAGACGTATTATCAACATGTCAGACTCAGAGAACTCGAAAGGAGTATAGTTGAAAAGTCGATTTCTTTCCTGCCCAGCGCCCCTTAATTATGCACAGGGTTACATCGCAACCCACCAATCTTCTCTGTCAAAACTCCAATAATTATTTGTAAGTACGAAAATATTCAAAATTTGAGAATAAGTTTATATATAGAACTAACTGCAAATAAGTTGAGCAACTTGCAAGCTAAAATAATAGATTCCAGTAAATATATTCCATATTTAGAATAAAATATTTTTTTTGAATAAAATGACGAATATATATATATATATATATAGCTCATTTAACTAAATTTTTTAGGCTCGAATAAATTAGTGAGCTTAACATGTGGTTGGTAAATTATGAGAGTGCGTGATTGTCTTGATAATAGACTAATTAAACTTGAGTTCAACAATACTCTACTCTATTATACTCATTACTCGCTCATAGTATAATTTATTAGTTTTCATTTAAAAACGAATGGTAAAATTCCAACATATTCAGTCATGCATAATATCACCGGCCAATTCACAATCTGATTGAATGCCGGCCGGTCATTCATTTGTTGATGATATATATACATATACACATATATAAAAAGTTATTTTGATCAATCAGACTAAATGAGATCTTATATATTATTCAAATAAAGTGGCTCAATATATATATATATATATATATAGGTAACAAAAATGACATAAATCAATATACATACATTATTCGGTATTGTATACGTAGGTAATAGAAAAAGGGGAGGTAGGGGAGGTGGGTTCAGAATCAGATGTCGGACCACTGTCCAACATCATCGGAGTAGGTGGTGACATAAATGGTGTACTCGAGGACGCTGTAATTGGCCTCCGCATCGTTGGAATACGTGCTGGTAATGGCGTATCCACGGGCATATCTGAAAGCGCCGGCGCCGCCCACCACGCTCAGCTCCCTCTGTGGGTCCCCCACCTGATTCCTTCCCGCGATACTGATGGTGCTGCCGTTGAACTCTCCCGACTTCAAGAAGAAGTTGAGGTTCATGGTCACTGCCCGAATTTGCAGGTCGGAAGAAGTGGTCAGCCCCTGCGCTCTCGCCACTTCTTCCGAGTTTATGTCCGGCTCCGCCGTCACGCGGTCGTCGAACACGTTTATTTGCCCGAAGCTTGTGGCGGAACTGGCGGTGATGGAAGAACTAGCCACGCCGTACAAGGTGGCGTTCGGACCGGCTCGTACATCGTGAACGTAGAAATGAAGCTTCGTTATGTTTTCATTTCCTCGCCGGACGGTCTTCAACCATGCGTTTTCTCCGCCGCCGGCGGTGGCGGAGGGGATTTGTTTTCTTGCGTATGTAGTAGGGGTGGCCATGAACAGGCAGGAAATCATCACGACAAGGCCTACTGTTAAATTCTCCATTAAAGATTGGAATTAGAGAGGTGTTGAAGGAGTGACTATATATATATATATATAAATATATATCTATATATATATATATATATACCTGTAGATTTTAAAGTGTAATTAGTTCCAAATGGAAATTTCGCAGTGGTTGGATGGGTTCCTTTTTCCTTAAACATACTATTTGAATTAGAATCCTAAATGTCAACATGAGTATTTGTGTTCGATTTGGATTTTTTATTCCAATATTTTCGTATATATTACATCTCATATTTACCCATTCAATAAACATCTTGTATTTTTTTCTATGTATCATCCCAATTGGCCATTGCAATATATAGTATAAATATATTTATTAATTATAATGGAATATAAAATATAATACACAAATACAATGGAAAATTCATACCTAGCTAGTACGTACGCTAATCAAATAGAACACGCAACCTTCAATATTAATCAAAGTAAAACACATAAACATTGACTTGTTCATTATCTACAGTCCTATATATATATATATATATAGTTGCATCCAATTGTCAGAAATTATATTTAATAATAAGAATAATTTAATCTGGTCTATTATCAATCCGTCCGATCATCAGATGACTACTTCTGGTAATACCGGTAAGAAAGTAGTTTGTGTCTATTTCTCAAATGAAATTCTCTATCTCACTTGGTGTTTCATTTTTATTTTTATTACATTTTTCTTCATTTCATCCAATTAAAATTTATATTTATTATTTAATATTTATTTTTTAGTTAATATAATTGATTAATATGGTTGGTTATTCCAAAATTAGAGTATATAATTTTTTAAAATTTTAATTTTTAGCAATAAATATTAATTTTGATTGGTTATATTATAATAAATATTATTTTTATAATAAATATCTTTAAAATAGTAAATTTAATAGTGGGACACAACATAATATTGAGACAAGAAATGTGAAGTTTAGAATTTTATCATGTCTATTTCTACCCATTTTTTTGGCTGAATAGAATATGGACCCAAATTGTTCAAAGTATATATCCAATGGGATCAAAAGCCGCCCTAAATTTTCTAACGATAAGAAATGAGGCCCCATTCACTACTTTATTTTTTTGGGAGCCAACATGTAGTTACAATTCATAAATTATATGACGTACAAGGACAAACAAAGTCGAGAAGGTCGATCCGAATCTCAATCTAATTATGAGGGTCAGAGAAATGTATAAAACTTCTAAACTCCTAACAATACTATATGCGTCACTATGTTAATTTTACAAAAAAAATACAATCCACAGTAAAAATAAATACAGTAAGGATAATGATTGGTCACAACATGCATGCCACAATAAAAACCAAATTGTGATAATCCGTGCGGGTCCATCCACCATCACCCACCACCATTTTTTTTTAGGATCATCCACCTCCATCTTAAATAGTTGCAGTGGATTATGACTTTTTTTAAGATAAAAATATGTTAAAAAATTAGATTATTTCTTAATCTTTTTTTTAATTGGAAAAAAAGATTAGTGGATCCCAAACTCAAGAGGCATCTTTAACTTAATATAATGCTGCTTTTTTTTTTGGATAAGTAGAATATAGCTAAAAAGAGAGAAAATGACAAAATATCATAGAGCTCGTACATTTGTGGGGAGAAACCCAACAAAAGAAAAAGGCAAACACTTCCCTGCAACACGTGTAAATAACACTATTTTAGACGGGTCGGGTCAAACCCGCGCTTTGACCCAGTCAACCCGTAAAAAAGTGGAAAAAAACGGTTAAATGAGTATCAACAGTCTCACTAAAAAGTATCACTAAAAATTCGAAAAGTATCATCTGTATCATTAAAAAGTAAGGGGTCTGCTAGTTATTTTATACTTGTTTATTTAGTTCAAATTGTGATTTTTTCCATTCGAATTAATCTTTAGAGCTTAGTAGTTTAGAGATTTTGTGTTTTTTAAAGTTTTTTGGGGGTGTTTTTAAAGGTTTATTTTGTGTTTATTAGGATTTTTGGGGGGGTGTTTTTAGGGGTTTATTTTGTGTTTTTTAAGGTTTTTTGGGGTGTTTTTAGGGGTTTATTTTGTGTTTTTTAGGGTTTCTTAATTCTATTTAATACTCATTTCAAACAAATTAAATCAATTTATTTTAATTTTAGGGTTCACTAATATTTTTTTGGGTATATATTTTTGGGAAACAAATAAAATTGATAAAAAAAAAGACAAAAACAAGTACAAAAAATTGCCAAAAAAAAAAGAGCAAAAAACGGACAGAAAAAAAAAGACGGGCTCGTGGGCCCCACGCACCACTCGTGGGACGCGCGTGGACCCACGTGCCGTCTGAAATAGCGGCTGTTGCATGGAATACCTTCTCAAAGAAAAATAGTGACCTCGAAAATCATTTAATTGAATTTGAAACAATGGCGAATGACTCCCAACCGGATTTTTTTTTTCCACAGTAGTAGTTCTCGTCGAACAAGACTGATGCGAGGCAGATGAGATCACGCCACAAACCATGTTACATTTTTTGCTCCACAATTAATTGTTTTTTATTTTTTTTATCATTTTTTCATTGATTTTAATTTCTTGTGATTTAATTTAGTTTTACAATTATTAATTAGAATTCATTCTACCCAATTACGATTTATAATATCTTTTTTATATTTAATTCTCAATTCATAGTTATTAATTCATGATTTGAAAATATGCTAAAAAATATAATAAAACACTAATTGGACAAGATGAACCTTAATTAACAAATGTAAAATTAAATTAAATTACAAAAAATTAAATAAAATAAAAAAGACATAAAAATAGGCTTATATGGAACATATCTCGGCTTGAGGTGAGAAGTGGGTGGGGCCCATGGGAGAAACCTAACGAATCATATTCTCTCATTATCTTTCGTAATAAAAAATAAAAAGAAAATACTTTTTTTAAATATTTTATTTTGAAACAAAAAAAATCTTAAATCTAAAATCACAAAAACTCAAAACACCAACTACCCCCCGCCCCCCATTCTCAATCAAATTCTTCAAGGAAAAAAAAGAAAGAGAGAAAGAAACAGGGATTCTAATCGATCAATTTTAATCAATGCACATTATAATATTTTTTGTAATTTAAATTTAGGCTAGTCATTAGTTTAGATGGTTTATTTATTCAAATAATTTTGAATTTATATTAATAGCGAATCGTGATCGAATGTTATTATCTGTATTAATTTATTTTTGTACTTTTAAATATATTATATAGAAACGTTTTTTTACAATACTCACACATCCGACCTATGGTAAAAAAAATATGTAAAGTTAACGTTATATCTTCCTCTGCTTACTTTGGATTCTCAGACTCTCAGTCGGGCGATGGGTCAATTTAAAATTTTCCTTTTCAATTTCAATAGTTATTCTTAGGTTATTATTAAATGTTATTTGCTTAGTGCTCTTCTATATATTATTATTATTATTATTATTTTAAAAATTAAACTAGTATTTTGAAAATTGGATTTTTTTTATGAATTATAATGGAATTGGAAATGTATGATGGAGTTTTCAATTGAAGTAATGAATTATGAATGTTACATAAGAATTTAATTAGTAAAATTCAGGATAAAGAAAACAAAAAAGGTGGAATATATACGATTATACGTTCAATTTGGATTCCATATCCGCCACTGATGAAGAAGGCCTTGATTCAGAAAAGCAATGCATAATTAATAATTTAATATATTCACAAACATCCTAAATCCTAATTTTCCAATCCCCAACCGAGCGACGGCGTCTAGCCGGGCAGATGCCGTCGTCGACCACCGGAGTTTTAAATTTCCAGTCAGATTTTTTATTTTTCTCGATTTAGCCTATAGCCAGCGGACAAAAGGACAAAAAATTCTTTATATATACTAGTATCTTACCCGTGCGTTGCACGGTGGCAGTAAACTGTAATATGACCGGTGCGTTGCACGAAAAGAAAATTAGTTAAATTTAATATTATATTATATTTTAATGTAATTTAAGTAATATTTGTATTTAAATTGTTATAAAATTTATAAAATATTAGCATAATTATTAATTCAATCCACATAAATATTAACACAATTTTTATATGACATATATATATATATATATGATAAATAGTCATTTAGTTAACATTTTATACTGATATTAATTCATTATTAAATTTTATACACATTATAAGCTTAAATTATGAAAAATATAAGTAAATAATAAATTAAAAATAATGACTTAAGTTTACAAATTTTGAAATACTTCTCTATACACAACATTTGTCGTAGTATTTGTATCATTATATTATCATCAAGTAAGAATTCATCACGACTTGTAACCCTTGAAACAACAACATACAATTGGCCATGAGTGAAAATTGATTTCTGCAACAATAAACCAACGTGAGAGAGTGATTGTCTTTGACTCTTATTTATTGTCATTGCATATGAGGTTTAAATAGATTTTAAATTGGTTGGTTATTCTTGTACACCACCCGTGCTACGCACGGAAAGATTTACACAATATACATTATAATATTTATTAAATTTAACATTATATTATCATTTAATATGATTATTATCAATATTCTTATTTAAATTGGACTAAAATTTGCAAAATATTAACATAATTATCACAAAATTAACACATAATTCATACAATTTTTATATGACAAATTATTTAATTTTGATAAGTATGTATAGAATTATGTCGATTTTTTGAAGTAACAATGATGTCAAATTTGAATTGAGGCATTCATTTATAGACTTATTAACCATGATTTATAAACAATTATATATATAAATGACAGTTTGAGAAAGTTAATTAATTTTAAGTAATTATTAAATAACAAATAAGTAAAATTAATTGTTTGTTTAATTTTCTTAATCATTTATTGAATTTATTAAGTACAAATGGTTATTTATTTAAACAAAAAATTTCAACCCAACAAACAGTAAAAAAACTCCTACACAGTTCTTCAAAGCATTGGCTTTATTAAAGAAAAAATAGTTATTTATTTAAACATAAATTTTCCTCCCAACAACCAATAAAAAGCTCCTCAAATACACTATATATCTCTCTTCTTCAAAGCATTTGCCTTATAAATAAGAACCAACTTAAGCCTAAAAAACGAAATAAAACAACAAAAAATGAGTAGACTGAAACTTAATGAAATTTTATATACAATTACAAACAAACACTTGACAGAAGCTCTGTCAAGTTCTCCACTATAGCTATATTTCACCTCTATCATTATTTACATACATTCCTGCTTACAGTAATAATACCAATATTTCCTAGCCAATGAATTTCATAATTACAAAAACCATCACACATTTCGCATAACTTCATTATTCATAAACCATCACATTTAGCTCCTCTCCATTCAGTGATCCCATGAGACAACACCAAGAAAAAAAAAATCTTGAACCATGTAATGGAAAAATATCATGTGACATGAGTTAAAACGACATTGACTACCTTGAAATGTACCTTTAGATGGAAATTTTTGGTCAATAACCAAACTTGAGGCTGCTTCCAAGGATACTAATGTATAGAAAATGCAAGTCTGACGGCTTCTGTATAAACCCACAAAATCAAGCCATTGGTTCAAATCATCATTTCTTCCAATTTTCCATAAATTCTCACATAAACACAGTTATTAAAATAAAAAAATTAGAACCACCTTTATAATATTTTTCCATTTAAATATTTTGGAATCATCACAAAGCAAATAAACTTGTTTACATTGATTAAAGCGTGGCTAATTGAAAATATGCTAAAAAACTATATTAAAATTATACGTACTCAAGGAAATAACGGTGGATATTCCCAAGCAAAAAATCATTGCATAATTAAAATGCATAGATAAAAAGGAAAACTATAAATTGTTATTATCTCATAAAGCAATCGCACAACCACTAAATCTATGAAAATACATGATTGCAGTCAGTGAAAAAAATCACATTAACTGTTTTAGGACATGTAAATTCATATCTCTGAACAAAAAATAAAAGAGCTCCACAATGACAGAAGGATCTTACCTTGACCCAGTAGTCCAGAGCTTAAAATGATGTATGTAGTTCATTAGGGTCTGTAAATCTGAGATATTTGCGAAGAGAACCAGAATCTCGTTCAAGAACTTACGATTCCTTAATCCCCAGTTGCTACATTCCTGAGGTTTCTAACAAAAGAGAAACTTACGAAAGATGATGATGGTCAAACAAAAAAATTGGATAAAGGACACAATTAAAGGGACCTTCCGACTAAGAGATTGTTGAAGCTCCACCTCGGGATCTGGTTCAGAAATGAAATTGATATTGAACTATTTCTGCACGTTTCCTCAAGACAATTATACGATCTCCACTTGAGTCATCTGCAATGGAATTTTACATATGGAGCTGGTTTATCTTCAAAGCACAAGAAACATCAATAATAGAAATATAATGCAAACTCTAATCCCGACACAAAGCCTGGAAGGAATGTAAGTCGGCATGTATACTTCCACATACATAATGCACATTCAATAGAAATTTCCCAGATAAAGTTACCTTAATAGAAGTCAGAACCTTTTTCTTAGCTATTTTCTCATGAAAGTAGCTACATTCCTCTTAAGAATTAAATTAGCACATATCTAAAAGATTCTTGTAATATGATAGATCAATATCAACAGCATCTCAATTAAGTAGTAAATTTACATAATATCATAGTAGAAATCAAGTTTCATTAACACATGCTGAGTATTAAAACTGGCATATTGGGCAATCCCAGTTAAATTTTTTTCCCTTGCAAAGATCGCAATATTGTTGATTAATATTTTCCTATGAAAAACAAATATGGTTCGACATTAATAAGAACACATCATATGCCATTTTGTTAAAAATGATAAGTTTCATATTTAGAGAAAAATAAATGGTTCCACATAAATAAGAAAAGGAGAAGAAGAGTTACCTCCATCGATGGTCAATTTTTGAAGCATTCATTGGCTACGATTTTGCTTTGTAAAGTCGCCTCCCTCTTTGCCACTGAGGTAATTTCTGGCACCGCCACTAAAAATATTAACTGCTCGAGGGTGGAGTTTTATAGAGAGGAGATGATAGAAATAGAGATGGGTAAAAATATAATTTAAAAAAATGGTGAAGAATTTGAGTAATACCTTCAATCACCATTGGTTTCCATTTACAGCATTCGATAGAGCCCTTTAGAGAGAGAGAAATAGATAGAATTATGAAAAAAGAATTTGGATGGTTTTAAATGTCATCTACTATCTATTGGCACCATCGGACTACAAAAATATTTTCTCACAGCATCTGTTGTTGACTCACACAACAGCAGTCGGCTTATCTCTCTGCTAATCCAACCTCAATAAATTTCTCAAATTACATGACCAATTCAAATTATGTGTAACAATTACACGATTCATTTTTTTATACAAAAACTTGATTCATGAGCAATTTGGGATTCAAAGAGATGCATGAATCTTGATGAGTGATGGGATTCGGTTTGGGATTTTGGGCCTAAAGATAAATTTGAAAAAAAAATGATAAGAAAATTAGAAGAAAAATCAGGACATGGATAAAAAAAGCTCTTCATGATCATATATTTAACAATGGAGATGAAATTAAGTGATACCTTTAGTGGCCACCCATTTCCATTCGTAGAAATATTGGATGAAAGCTTTCTTTTTATGGGTAGAGAGCCCTAGAGAGGGAAATAGATAGAGACCTCTCGGGAAAAAGAATTATGTTTGGGAGAGATTAGCAACTGCTACAGCAGTTTCGATCAGCAACACCATCTAACGAAAAGTCATATATCAAGTTTAATCTGAATTTTGGTGCGTATAGGCAAGTTAATATTTTCACAAACAAATGTACATAGATTAGCACAAATCCATATCACAAATCGAACCAAATTAATTTAAGAACCAAAATTGTGAATTTTGTGAATCATTGATGACACCTCATTACCTTCACGAATTCACCACACAATCAATCTTTGTACAACGGATATACTCGACTGCCAACTTGCAGACACTGCAAGAGCTTTTTATTTATCATGAACAAATTATTTTGATCACCATATTTCACATAAATCACCAGATTAGAAACAATCATATTGTTTCTAGATTGAGTTCGTATAATTTGTTCTTGATTCATAACTTGTCATTGCCTAGATAATGGATTTTTTTATGCTCCCTTCTCTGTATGGATCGAACCAATCAAATTAAATTGTATTCAAATCAAGATTACAAATTAAAGATTCATTAAATAGCGTACCTCTAAACATAATATGAAGAAGCTAATTATTAAAATACAACAGTTTGTTTCTGCCGAAACTGAAGCTTGTTAAATGTTTTGACAGTAAATACAAATGAATTCACGCTAAATGGCTCCATAATTCTAACATTAAAATACATTCCATCAGGAATTTTTTTTTTGAAAAAACTACTAAGAAAGCCCAAACATGCAAATATAAACTTCAATAGGTTCAGAGGACAAATTCTTGATGTGTCAAAGAGATGATATATTAAAAATCTACAGAATGTCTAAATCATCATACCTACAGTTAGGATTAATCAATGAGAAAGAGAGGGCAATGTAGATTGCGCAAACATATTATTGAGATGCAAAACTGAAACTATTAAGTCCATCTATGAACTAAACAGTTTCCGAAAAATAACCAAATTATCACAGTAAAAGAGAACATGGAAAAGATGCAAAAGAGATTACCAAATGCACTGCTGCAGCTATAGGATTATGCTCATTCCAAGCAATGAGGACATAGTCTACATACCAGGTAATATCTCATCAATTCAATGACTTTCCCTCTCACTGTCATCATAACAAAAAAAAGCAAACAAATCAAAAGTCAATCCCCTCATTTTCTCCAAATTCCAATGCACCTCAATAGCCGACAACATTACATTCAAAAAAGTAAAAAAAAAATCAGTGTGAATTACCTATTGACACTATGAATTATTGATGAAGTGCATGCGCCTCTTGCAAAGGAGAAAATTGGGGGTTCCAAGGAAGTCGAAATAGAGAGATCTTCTTTTTGCATCTTTCCCGCTTTCTATAATGCAAATGTTAGCTCGTCGATTTCCACTAATATTGGCCCATTTCACTTTCTGATTTGCCATCTCCCTTACCGAGAAAAGGTAGCAAGTTGATTTTCATTCTGAAGAGCATCTTCTTATCATTCATCTCGCCTATCGACGAAAGTTGCAAATCAGCTTTTCATTCCTAGATGCCGATTTGTTATGCATTGCAGTCAAGGTATATAACACAAAATTAATTGTTGATAAAATCATAAAACTCGCGAATTGGGGGAAAACAATTAAAAGAAAAAAAAATAAGAGACAAACAGAGAGACCTAGCAGCAACCATTCTTTCTCAAAGATTTGATTTCATGTTGTTCCACTGCGCTTACTGAGAATCGAGCGTTTCATCGCTTCTGGCGTGCTGCTTTGTTTGATGGTGATTCTACGGCTCTTCCTCTGCCACATGAAGATCGCCGTCCCTGTTGACCCCTTCAACTGGCAAATCTCTCAAGACGTTGGTCCCTATGTCTTCGCTTCCTTCGCCAACAAAGATTCTGAAATTTGAGGTGAATTCTCTGAAACTGATGTGGGTGTGGATTTGACGAAGTGCTCTGGCCACTGGAGTAATCGCTAGAACGTGAATTTGAGAGACGGTTTGCTTAAGAAAAAAAAATATTTTAAATTTTGAGTGAACGGTTAGAACTTGCACCCACTATCATTAATTTTTATATTATTTTAAATTAAAAAATACATTAAAAATGGAAATTTAATGACCTAAATTCACAATTATATTTACAAAATTGCCATCAATTCGGAGGCAAAATTAGATTTTTTCTGTTTTTATATATAGTATAGATAAAAGTAGAATGGTCCTCAAAATGGAAATATTAAAAATTTCCCCCTAAATGCTAATTACTATATATAGTAATTTCATTTTATTTCTTTTATTTTTATTTTTATTCCTTGAGATACTAAATACGTTTAATTCATTTTAAATTATATATTGCTGCAAATCCTAATTAAATATCCGTTTATACATATTGAAAAATATATCTTTTAAGATATATATTTTCAGTATTACATGCATGCACGAGAATAGACAAATTAAATTAAAATCTAATTAAATTTTACAAGAATTGGCAAACTATAATTCAAATTTTTTTTAACATCAAATTAATTATAGTTTGTATTATTGTATACATGGTTGGTGCAAGATCTAATCTATTTTATTCAATTATAGCAATGAGGTAATTTAATAATGTATTCAATGGTTGGAATTAAGTTTGAAGGATTTTCTAATTATTACCGCTATAATGGTTGTCAATTTTCTTTGACAAAGACTTGTGTTAGACCGTCTAACGGGTCATAATCCGTTAGACGGATCTTAAGATCCGACCCGATCCGATTCATTTAACTAAATATAAAAAAAAAAATTCAAGCCTTCTTCGCCAAACCTGATTTCCCAAATCACCTCCAACGATGAGTTCCCAAATCACTCCACCTCCGCCGCTGCAACCCTAATCGCCACCACCATTACAACTTCCACCGCTGCCTCTGCAACTCCGCCACTATCTCCGCCACTAAAACGTTCTAACGTTAATTTCCCAAATCACTCCACCTCCAACGATGATTTCCCAGATTGCTCCACCTCATCCGCCGCCTCTGCAACTCCGCCACCACCTCCGCCACTGAAACGTCACCGCTATCACTCGGAATTGTAAGTGTTCTATCTCTAAGGCCACAATTTCCTCTGCAATATCTCTTTCTCTCATTTCGTGTTGTTTCTCTTCCATTCAAGCACAATAGCCTCAACCTCGTTCCTGAATATTTGATAAAAATAGTAGTGAACACCCTGTAAAATAAGAGTTAGAATTACATAAGAACTAGACATCTTGATTACAAAGTTTAAAATCATAGTCATATTTTAGCTAATTTTTAGATAAGTTTAAAATCATAGTTCAGATTGTGTCAGAACTAGTTAGAATCTTACTATACCTCATATTCTGCAGCTAGAATCTGCTCCTTTTTTTCTCTTTGCTTCTGGTATTATGGCTAAAATAAGTCAGAAGAGAAAACAAGATGAAATCAGGTATGCCTTGTGCGTTAGAAATTACTCTCTTATCAAGATTTATTTCATTCTACATTTGTTACTGAAATTAAACATTGTCATTTTTTATATGAAGTGAAAATATGTCGAAAGATGATTATGTGGTGAATACATATAAGAGAAGAAATTCATCAGTCTAAGAACAGAAGAATAAAAATATTGGAGTCAGGTACTTTATGAACTGTCAACAGAAAAGTATCACCACTTATGAACTCAAGTATCATCATTTATGAACTAAAGTATCACCATTTATGCACTCAAGTATCCTCATTTCATATATCATTGCAGTGAACAAAGTGCCAAAAGGGATAATGAACCCTCAAGTGAAGATAAGAGGAAGGAAGCTGAGATTGATCAGCAGCAGAGGATGCTTAAGAACAAGGAAAAATCTAAACCTAGGTAATATTCATGTGTTAGAAATTATACCTCTATCATTATTTATATATATGATTATGCATTGTTACTGATATTATTGCATTTGATTGCAGAGATTTATATTTTGTAACAAAGTGTAGGCCTGCTGGTCTGGGAGCACTTGTTACACAATTGAACGATAATCAGAAAGAGGGTGTACGGGCTATAGGATTTGGTGGCCTATTAGAGATTAAAGATTTCGACTGTATGCCATGGCAATGACTTAGCTGGTTCGTAAAGAATTTTAATGGCATCAGTCGTGTCTTAAGTTTTGGTAGGAAAAAAAATCTTGTTATAACAGCTGATGATGTTTGTGATATTTTATTGTTGCCAAGGAATGAGGGTTCACCTGTATTAAAGAATGATGAGAGTGTTAAGAATTTCTTAGTTGATTTTAAGGAAAGATTGAATATAGGGGACAATCTTAGTTTGTCAAAGATTCATTCTTTGTTGGTGGGTCGATTGGGAGATGGGGGGAAGATTTTAAGAGGTGTTTTGTTCTATATGCTTTGTCATCATTTTTAACGCCAACTGGAAATCAACTTGTTGATCTTACTGTGATGAGATCTTTAGTAGATGTTGGAAGTATATCATCTTTAGATTGGTCATCATATGTGCTTGATAGGATATGTTCTTCTATTAGGTCTTTTCACAATATTAGCAGTCAAAAACATGTTAATTGTTGTTTGTTGATTCTACCTCTATTCTACTTTCATCGATTTCGGTGGCAAGGACATGTTTTGCCTGCAACTCTACCTTTAATTCAACATTGGAATAGAAAGTTGATCAAGGAGAGAATAGATAATGAGTTGAGAGCTGGTGGTTTTGGCAAGGGTGAGTGGGTAAAGGGTGTTTACCCTGTAAGTGTTAGAATGCATAGACTGGTTGGTGATGAAGCCCCTCAAGATCATATGGATGAAAGACTGGTTGGTGATAAAGTACATATAGGACATGTTGATCAACATCAGACTGGCAATGAAGCTCAAGAAAAAGAGAAAATGGCTAAATATTCTTCACATGGTCGTTCTATTACATTTGAGTTGCCACCAAATGAGATGGACGATGTGCATATTTCTCAAATTGCAAAAGATGTAAGTAATACTTTTGTTTATATTAAGTTATACTTTAGTTCATTTATTAGTTACCGACACCTATTTTTCTTCAGCCGTTAGATGAGGCTTTACTGCTGTTAAGAAGGGATCTGAACATGGTTACCCATGTTCATTTAGATAGATTGGCCAAGATAAAAGATGCTATCCAATCAAAGCCAAGGAATGATTCCCCTTCATTGTCTCCTGATTCTTTATTCTTTTCAAGCTCGAAGTTGCATGACTACATCGATGAAGTTGTTGAGAACTTTTGGAAGATGAAGAAAGTGCCTGAAAATATTGTGGTGGAGCCCAAAGCAGAATGCTCAAAAGAGAATATTGAAGACGATGATTTTGATCGACCGAGGTTTGATTTGCTGACACCTATTCCTCCTTCACAAAGGTCTGATCCTCCTTCTAAGATAATTAGTGATGTAGTTTCAGGTACGAAATTCTTTTATAGTAAATATGTCCTTATTTTTTGATATGTGCTTCATTACTTGTTGAATATATAATGTTGATGCAGCATTGCAGAGTGAGGGAGATGTTTACATGGTTGGGAATGAGGAGACAGGTACTTAGTTACATGCAGTATTGTTTGTGATCATGTTTTGACATTAATTATGACACTGTTTATAATTTTTTTATGACAGAACCAACCAATATGGAAACTCCTCCTTCAAGGCGCCCATGCACAAAAAATATGCAATATTATACTGAGGGAAAAATTATAGAAGACACTTCAGAAGCAAGAAGAGAGAGTTGGCCCATCCCTGATGGCTTTCCTTTTAGGTGTCGTTTTTTGATAAACAATGCTAGTCTACTGTCTGAAATGACGAGGGAGCAGATGGATATTGTGGACTACTGCCTTGTCGACAATTCTTCTAATATGTAAGTTGTTGTATTATATTTTTTTATAATTGAGATACTTTATTGTTATGTTTATTCTGTCATTATATAATTTTTATTTTATTTTTACAGTGGATATGTCTTCAAATGTTTTGGAGAAGTTTTTGTAACTTTTGAAGGCATCAGGACACTCAATGATACAAAAATGATAAATGTATCTATCATTGATGCATGGGAACTGATAATGAACAAATCAGAAGAAACTTTTAGGATCAAGAGAAATTTCTCATTTAGTGGTCAACATTCGGTAAGTATTTAATTATATTATATAGTTGTAATATGAAGAGTACTAATATTTTTATTTTGTAGGGATATGTCGTAGGTATTCATCAAGGGAAAGATCAAAGACATGAACTAAGAAAAATTTGGAAATATTGGTTTACAAAAACAAGGATAGACATATCAGATTTGTTCATTGTTGAGAGGGTAAGATGTATACATATTAAAATAAATTAATAGTCCAATTGAAATGCTAATTTGCTTTATAATTGCAGATTTTTGTTCCAATTTGCCATGATTACCATTTTGTTGTTGTGGTGGTGAATTTTGTTGATAAGAAAGTTCATTATCTCAACAATCAAATAAGTGATATCAAGAAAAACGATGTGCATTTCAAGCTTGCTGTTATAGTGGTAAAGTATACTTATTCATTTTATAGTTAATTGTGCTTAAGTTTGTAGTTGTTTACACTGGTTGCAATTTTGTTTTCCTTGTGCAGTGTGACCAAATGACAATTTTTCTAAAAGAGATAAAACATCCTAAAGTTGAAGAATTCAAATCATATGAGCTTGAACTTGCAGCTTTTGACTGGAACAAATGTGAAAGGAACATTGATTGTGGTGTATTTGTTATGCACCAAATGGAGAATTTTATTGGTACTGTTTACAAGAGTGATGATTTGTATGAGGTATGAGTAATTGTAAGATAAATTTAGAAGGACTTTAATATTTTTATCGTATTTTGATATGTTTTTATTTTAGGCCAATGGAAGACGAAAGTTAAGAGCTCAATATTGTGCACGGATTGTTCTTTCACGATTGAATGATTTGAGGTTAGAATTGAGGAATGATGCTCTTGAATTCATTAAGAAGAGTAAGAAATATAAACAGGTATGATCTTACAAAAGTACATTAATTGAGATTCTGTAGTAGAACATTAATTGGGTTTCTATAGCATTTACACTGAGCTATCATTGTTCTTTCAGATCCATCAACAGTAAAACAGGAGAGGAATCTAATGTCTTGCATCGACAATGCGACATAAGTTTCATTAACGTGCTTTCTACCCACCTTGCCGCCAAGACTATTTTTAACCAGCTAATTAGTGCTACGCTTTTGGAAGTTGTCTGCATCTCCTCCTTGTATAAATCATTCTATAAGTGTAATAGTTTTATAATTGAATATCTTGGTAGCAACATGAAAAATATGGAAATGTTTGTAGAAGTTGAAGTTGGCATTTTTATGCTATTTGAGAACAACTCGGATGCCATTTTTCTTGTTTTTAAGAACAAATTTAATATTAAGTCTAATATGTTGTCTTAAACCGTTTCATGTTTGTTGATACCTTGTTTCATAGTTGTTGATACCTCCATTCATATTGGGTGAAACTTCTTTATTTTTTTTATATTAAAATTTATTAAAATTTTATATTTTTAATATTCAAGTCTTTATTATATCTTTTGTATTTAAAAATTCAGGTGATACCTCGTTTCATATCCGGTGAAACTTCTTTGTTTCTTTACTTCACTAATACAATTAATAGTTTTTTTTGTAGTTTTATTCAAAAAATTTAAAATATGTAAAACTTATACTGTTTCACATCTGATGACACTTCATTTCATATCAGATGACACTTCAATTCATAGTTGGTGATACCTCCCTTCATATCGGATGAGACTTCTTCATTTTTTTTTGCTTCGCTAATTAAATGTGATAGTTTTTATTTATGAACATTTATTAATACTTTTTATTGATTATTTTTCATTGACTCCGTGTCTTCTTTATAAGTTGAATTAATTTTTTTATTAAATTTTAAAATTATTGTAAACTTTGTAGTAAGTCTCATATATTAAAAATATTATTTTAATATTTAAGTCTTTATTATATCTTTTTATTAAATGTATGATTAATCTCTAATATGTTTGGTACCTCGCTTCATAGTTGTTGATACCTCCATTTATTTTGGATGAAACTTCTTTATTATTTTTTTTTTGTTTTACTAGTACAATTTTATAGTGATTGTTATTTATTAAAATTTTATATTTTAAATATTCTAGTCTTTATTATATCTTTGTACTTAAAATTCAGGTGATACATCGCTTCATAGCAGTTGACACTTCACTTTATAGTTGGTGATACCTCCGGTTCATATCCAGTCAAACTTTGTTTCTTTGCTTCACTAATACATTGTGATATTTTTTTGTAGTTTTAATTTATGATCATTTATTATATTTTTTAATAATGCAAATTTAGAGATTTAAGTCTTTATTATAGCTTTTTATTGAAAATTTTTAAAATATGTCAAACTTATACTGTTTCACATCTGATGACACTTCATTTCATATCCAATGACACTTCAATTCATAATTAGTGATACCTCCCTTCATATCGGATGATACTTCTTTTTTTTTTTGCTTCACTAATTAAATGTGATAGTTTTTATTTATGAACATTTATTAATACTTTTTATTGATTCTTTTTCATTGACTCCGTGTCTTCTTTATAAGTTGAATTAATTTTTTTATTAAATTTTAAAATTATTGTAAACTTTGTAGTAAGTCTCATATATTAAAAATATTATTTTAATAGTTAAGTCTTTATTATATCTTTTTATTAAATGTATGATTAATCTCTAATATGTTTGGTACCTCGCTTCATAGTTGTTGATACCTCTATTTATTTTGGGTGAAACTTCTTTTTTTTTTTTTTTGCTTTACTAGTACAATTTTATAGTGATTGTTATTTATTAAAATTTTATATTTTTAATATTCAAGTCTTTATTATATCTTTGTACTTAAAATTCTGGTGATACCTCGCTTCATAGCAGGTGGCACTTCACTTCATAGTTGGTGATACCTCCGCTTCATATCCGGTCACACTTCTTTGTTTCTTTGCTTCACTAATACATTGTGATAGTTTTTTTTTTTGTAGTTTTAATTTATGATCATTTATTATATTTTTTAAAAATGCAAATTTAGAGATTTACGTCTTTATTATAGCTTTTTATTGAATTTTTTTAAAATATGTCAAACTTATACTGTTTCACATCTGATGACACTTCATTTCATATCCAATGACACTTCAATTCATAGTTGGTGATACTTAGCTTTAAATACACAAACAAACATTGGCTATAGAAAAAACCAATCCACAACCTGACATTGGATACATTTAAATAAAAAACCAATCCACAACCAACATTGGATTCATCTAATAATGTCATACAAAAAAGTTTCATATGTTAAAAATATCTAGGATTAGGGGTTTTGAACCGAATTCCTTTGGAAATGATGTACCACCTGTATTCTTCTTCTTATTTTTTTGGAGATGCCCTTTGATTCTTTTTCTCCTACCCTTTGTAATTGAATGTGCAGGATCCAATATATTAATAGATGAGCTTGAAACATCTGTATTCTCAATGGAATGTACTGTAGTCATCAAAGCTTCAACATCTGCCATAACCCTGCAATGTCCATCTTCAACAATTTTTCTTCCTTCTTCATTATCTTGGACTTTCATGAGAGTAGTGTAATACGTTCTCATCATTTGATTTCTCCAAGGAACAAAATTTGTAGTCTGGTCAGGTTGTTGGGTTCTACTTCCAAGTTTGTCCCACAAATCTGTCTTAGCCATTTTTGTCCATCTTTTTTGGATGTAAAAGTTAGGTATTTCAACAATTGAATGCATATGAAGTATCCTCAAAATATGACAACATAACAATCCACATGCCTCGAATCTTTTACATGAGCAAAGTATGAGTTTTTCCACTTCACTAAAACTCACGTTATAGATTATAATCCCATCAGCATGCTTGACATTGTAGAATTTTAGTCTTTCATCAGAGTGTATCACTTCACAAGTCAATGATATACACTTCAAAAATTCTGCTTCAAAATCCATAAAGAGGGTCAATGTATATACCTCTGAAGCATGCTTTAGAAGTCCAGTCAATGGCATGAATGACGTAGGTTGTGCTCTTGAGCATTGAAATTCATCAGATGCTTCTTTTCTTCTCCAAGACTGAATTGTTCTGCTAAAAATATCATAGAATTCAGTTAAGTTTGTTGTCTTCTTCGCATTGAATCCAATGGCACTATTTGTACTTTCACTTCGTTGTGATGATAAAATTCCAGCAGAGAAAAAGTCCTTGTTGAATGAAGTGCACCACTTCTCCCTCAGCAAATACAACCTTGAAAACCATGAATTATCCTTCAAATCATATGTTGATATCATAGAGCTCCAACAATCTTCAAATTCCTCCCTATTTGTGCAGCTAGACAAGCATTTCTGAAATTCATTAATGAATACCTTGTTCCTTTTCAACTTCCCAAAGCGACTGATTGCATTTTAATACAAATGCCATAAGCATAATCTATGCCTTGTATTTGGAAAAACCTATGGAGAGAAAAAAAATTAAAATTTTGAAATGAAACATAAATTAATAAATAAAGTACCAATATATATGATGTCAATTATGGTAATGCAGAGGTATCACATGCAATAAAATTCAATGATTGAATTTACTATATTATAACATACACACCTTTTCTATTGCATTCCCAATAGCTAGATCTTGATCTGTAAATATTGATATAGGACATTTCTCTTCCATTGATTTCTTAAAAACTTCAAAAAGCCATTCAAATGACTCAATCCTCTCATCTGATATAAATGCACATCCAAACATCACATTCTTCCAATGATTGTTGATTCCAACAAAAGGTGCACAAATGAGATTATATTTATTTGTACGGTATGTTGTGTCAAAGACAACAACATCTCCGTATATCATGTAATCTTCCTTCATCATTGTGTCCCTCCAAAAAACATTAGACAATCTTTCTTCATCATCTAATTTAACTCTGAAGAAAAAATCTTCATTTTCAGCACCTTGTTGTTGCAATGCATCAATAAGAGTTTGTGCATCTCCCCCTTCAATAACACTCATCTTTAGTCGGTTAACAAAGTTCAGATGGTCTTTCAATGTGTGACCAATGCAATCCTCCTCTCCTACATCTTGTGCCATATATCGAAAAGAATCGGTAGCTCTCATTCCCGATATGATCATACTCTCAATCACACTCCCCTTTTCTTTGTCAATCGATCTTTCTGAACGATGCATATGACTCCATTCCCTTCTTGTAAGTGTGTGATTATGTGTGATATTATGTTCAAAAACCTCATACAAACCATCACAATTCATCTTTAATCTTAAATATGATTTACAACCTGTGCGTGTGAGATATCTTCTCTTTGAACTGGATGGGTTTTGTTTTCCAGTTCCTTCACAAGAACATAAGTAATATTTTTCAACCACCTTTCCACCATCATTCTTTCTTGTTGTCGATTTCCTAACACTAAACCCAATTTCACGAGCATGGCTGCAATATAAATCATATATATCATCCACATTTTCTCTTTTCAAACCAGCAAGAGAACCCTTTAAATCAAATGAATCACCTAGAAGAATTGGAAATTAAATTAGTACTGAAAGTATCATCGTATATGAAACGAAGTATCACCAATCATGAACTGAAGTGTCACCTACTATGAACTATCACTAACATAATGAGTATGTACAACGAACTAACACATTGAATTATTGAAGTAAAAAATAATGAAGTGTCACCAGATATGAACTTCCATATTTAATTATTGAAGCAAATAATAATGAAGTGTCACCAGATATGAAGCTATGTATCACTAATCATGAACTGAAGTGTCACCAACTATGAACTGAAGTATCACCAGATATGAAGCAGTATAAGTCTTAACAAATTTTCATATTGTGTGAAGCACTATCAATTATAACGTGAAGTGTCACTAACATAACGAGCATGTACAACGAACTTCCACATTTAATTATTGAAGCAAATAATAATGAAGTGTCATCAGATATGAAGCTAGGTATCACCAATCATGAACTGAAGTGTCACCAACTATAAACTGAAGTATCACCAGATATGAAGCAGTATAAGTCTTAACAAATTTTAATATTTTTCTAGTAATATCTTTAATCAAGACTTCTTTTTTGCTTTGGGAATGAAAGTATATCCTAGGTATCACCAATCATGAACTGAAGTGTCACCGACTATGAACTGAAGTATCACCAGATATGAAGCCTTAACAAATTTTAATATTTTTCTAGTAATATCTTTAATTATTGTGTGAAGCCCTATCAATTATAACGTGAAGTGTCACTAACATAACGAGCATGTACAATGAACTTCCACATCTAATTATTGAAGCAAGTAATAATGAAGTGTCACCAATCATGAACTGAAGTGTCACCAACTATGAACTGAAGTATCACCAGATATGAAGCCTTAACAAATTTTAATATTTTTCTAGTAATATCTTTAATTATTGTGTGAAGCCCTATCAATTATAACGTGAAGTGTCACTAACATAACGAGCATGTACAATGAACTTCCACATCTAATTATTGAAGCAAGTCATAATGAAGTGTCACCAGATATGAACTGAAGTATCACCAATCATGAACTGAAGTGTCAACAACTATGAACTGAAGTATCACCAGATATGAAGCCTTAACAAATTTTAATATTTTTCTAGTAATATCTTTAATTATTGTGTGAAGCCCTATCAATTATAACGTGAAGTGTCACTAACATAACGAGCATGTACAACGAACTTCCACATCTAATTATTGAAGCAAGTAATAATGAAGTGTCACCAGATATGAACTAAAGTATCACCAATCATGAACTGAAGTGTCAACAACTATGAACTGAAGTATCACCAGATATGAAGCCTTAACAAATTTTAATATTTTTCTAGTAATATCTTTAATTATTGTGTGAAGCCCTATCAATTATAACGTGAAGTGTCACTAACATAACGAGCATGTACAGCAAACTTCCACATCTAATTATTGAAGCAAGTAATAATGAAGTGTCACCAGATATGAACTGAAGTATCACCAATTATGAACTGAAGTATCACCAACTATGAACTGAAGTATCACCAGATATGAAGCCTTAACAAATTTTAATATTTTTCTAGTAATATCTTTAAATATTGTGTGAAGCCCTATCAATTATAACGTGAAGTGTCACTAACATAACGAGCATGTACAACAAACTTCCACATCTAATTATTGAAGCAAGTAATAATGAAGTGTCACCAGATATGAACTGAAGTATCACCAATCATGAACTGAAGTGTCACCAACTATAAACTGAAGTGTCACTTACTCGGGAATGCTAACTGAACAGATTCTTGATCTTTGACACAACCAGTTTCTCCATGTTCATCATTTGAATCATCAACCACATATATATCTGAAAATTACAAGAATAATATCGTAGTTCTCAAATCATAAAATCATTTAGAGGCATATCATCGAACACAAGGTATGCATAGAACATGGCTCAGAAATTTACAAATTTCAGAAAACCTAATCGCAATATTATGAAATAAACATACCATTTGTAGTAGATGTGTCATCACTGATGTTCGAGAAAATTCCACAGGGCGGTAAATTTGACGATAAATCCATTATTTGTTTCGATTTATCCATGAAATTTGGAAAAAGATAAACTTGTGTGGAAAAGAAGAGAAGATTGTGGTCAGAAGGAGAAAATCGCGTGGAGAAAAATAGAAGATTGGGTTCAGAATGAGAGAATCGCGCCGTTCTTCAAAATCGCGCCGTTTTCCAATCTGTTTTTTTTATATGTTTTTCAGATGGGTAGGATAACGGGTCGGGTTAGGATCCGTCTAACCGGAAGCAACCCGTTAGACAGTCTCACAGGAGACCACCCCATTTTCTTTAAATTTGAGGGTAAGTAAACCCTTGATTGAGCTAATTATTAATTTCGATATTATCGGAATATTATTTATATGCCCGCAAATGGTAATAATTATCGGAATATTATTTAATGGTTGGAATTAATGTTTCCTTGCCTATAACATATTTCTTCTTTTGTTTTCATATTGTTTTGTTTTTATTCGTTGTGGCTCGATTTATTTGTTTTCATAGTTTTTTTGTAGTTTATCTATGAGATAATCCAGTTCTTCTCGTAAGGTTCGTAAAAACTATTAAACTAACGGTTGTCATGATGTAGCAACATCAAAGTATATAAGATCGTTCATCATGGCATATAGCAAAGTTTGATAAGGTGTTGAAGTTCATACATAAAGATCCATGCGTTGATAAGCTCATGGCTGAGCAAATATTATCATCTGTATTTAAATTTTCTATTGGAAATATGTAATCCATTGCACATATTTTTTTACGTATTGCAAAAGAATTAATTTGTGGAAATATTGATCGATTGAAAAGTTGACTATGTTGTCAATACTATTGGATTAATCACTTTGAATGACTTTTTCTTTTACAATTTTAATTCGTTTAAGATTACATGGAATGTGTGGTGTCTGTGGTAGAAAATTTTAGATTAAGGAAAGATGATGTGTTTGTTAGCAGAATATTTTTTGTACTTGTTAATGGAGGATTAACAATTCTATACAGAGTTGTTGTGTGGTCTTTTGGTCATATGGTCGATACATTTATTTACAGTGATTGCAGCTTGTGAGTATATTTATTCACAATTTATTTCATGATATCACTAAAATTTTTAATTACTCATTTCTTTCGAGTTCCTCAATAGATCTTTTTTTATTGGTTTATTCTTGATATGATGTCAATTCTATTTTTCTTGGTTGTTTATTCTTGGAAATCAATTGTCTTTGAATATTTTTTACAGCAAAAAAAAAAATGGAATTTCATCACCATTAATATTAAATTTTGTTTCTATACTTTCATGGATCGCTCTTATTATAAATCTATGTATTTAATTTTTTCAAAATTTACAATTATTTTCTATTTGATATTTTGGTTCTCTTGGCCTATGCGGCTCAATTATTTTTTTAGCGACGGAAAAAATTCATCGTTAATCCGTCGCTAAATTTATTATTTTTTATTTTCTAACGATAGAATTTGGCGATATGTTAGCAACGAAAAAAATTCATCGTTAAATCCATCACTAAAAATTTTCCGTTGTTAAGTTTGTCGTTAAAATGACCAACGACGAAATTCTTAACGATGGATTTGATCCGTTGTTAAAATAGTTTAATGACGGATTTTTTATATTTAGCGATGGAAAAATCTGTCGCTAAAATACGAATTTTATGTAGTGTGTACTAAATTAATTTATAGCATATGTTGAATAGCAAATGTTGAATATCATACTTATATTCAACATGATAAATTAAAACAAAAATGTACTAAATTTATATTCAACTTCATACTCAATTTATATTAAACATATCAAATGAAACACTAACAACCTTAAAATTCAACTAATCAACTTGATCAACATATCAACACTTGATCAACACAAAGATGTACTAAAAAATCGAATAATACTTATGTCCCAAAATTCCAATCTTTGATCATCCCATTAATTATTCCTCTCCAACAACAAATTCAATTCCAATTTATATATATCTAGTAGGAAATTTAAACTATACCATATAATTAATATAATATAAAAAAAATTAAACCTAACCGACCTCAAAACGACAGGAGAAGCTCGGCGGCCGCGTCTGGTCGGCGGCGCCAAAACATCCGACAGAGAGACATTCAAGAGAGAGAGAGAGAGAGACAGGTAAGGATTTAGGGAGAGAGACCGAGCAAAGCACGGGGAAGAGAGAGAGAGAACTACCTATGAGTAGAGACGGAGGTGACGCGGTGGACGGTGGAGGCGAGGCTGATAGAGAGAACTAGAGAGAGAGAGAGAGACAGAGAGAGAGAGAGAGAGCGGGAGAGAGAAAGAGAGAGAGAAAGGGAGGGAGAGGAAGAAGGAGAGCAGCGAGGGGGACGGGTGGCGGGTGGTAGTCGCACAGCTGGGGGGAGGGCGGCAGCGATTTCGTTCGATTTAGGGGAACACAATAAGAATTTGAGATTTTACCCACACATATAAATGTGGCTAAAACTATGCTTATGTGTGAGTATACCTCTTTACCCACACATAATACAAATGTCAACAAGTGTGGTTATATTTCTGTAGGTAAAGAGTTTTTGCCACACATATATCTGTGTGTGGACAAATCTAATAACATTTACGTACACGTGTATATGTCCCTAAAGATATATATTATGCGTGTCTAATGATGTTGCAGAGATGACAAAGATGCTGACATGTCACCTGACATGGCAAATGTCAATTTTTATATGTAGGTATAGATTATGATAAATGTGTAGGTAAATCATCTTTTAGTATTTTAATATTAGAAAAAAAATACATATTATTTGCAAATTTAATATTTTTTTATCCATTAATCACAATAGGAAATGAGGTAACAATATTCATAAATGTCGGTAATAAAAATCATAAATTCAAGAAAATACATAGAACATATGAAATTATATGAAGGTCAATATACAATACAGTCAAAATAGACAATGTTTAAATACCAACTCCTATACAAATAACTCTATAATTTATTGTAGATGTGTGAGGCCACGAACATCTTAGGAGATCACCCCAAACTAAATAAATGAATTGATACGATTCTCGTTCTTGAACCCATTCTTGGATTTCTTTATCAATCAGCTCCTTTGGAGGATTTCCTACTCTCATTCGCATCATTTCAATTCATTCTGTTGAATAGATAAACTACTATTAGAAAGACAACAATAAAATTAAAATAAGCATAATTAATAGAAAACAGTATTCTCGTGATCTTATGCACATAAATCACAACAAGAATCCTATTTTAAGATCTTTTGTTATTCTAATAAATTAAGTTTGTTGTTCGATCATACAATTAATACAAAATAATAGTAATTATTGATACACTAATCGCAAAATCAATTGCCACTAATAGATGAAAAAAATGAAGATATATATTGGCGCATATATATATATATATACATATATAGTGGAGATATAATGGTGATTCTGCTATAGTGGAGATATAATGGTGAAATGGACATAAACAGTGGAGAATGCTTATGTAATTTTAATAATATTTGATGTTATCTTTTGTATTAATTAAATGCCTTTAACTTCTCGTTATCATAAACCTGAAGATCTTATCCCAAGTCGTGATTATATTGTTACAAACAAATCAAATTACTTAAAAATATTAAGATATAAAATTAGTCAAACAAAAAAGGGTATAGAGTATTGTGAAAATCAACTTAAAATCTATACTAAGGAAAATAGCCCTTATTGATTTAATTATTATCAAAGGGAAATTAAAAATTCTAAGCAATCGCTTAAAGCTTTTGAAATTCAAGTTAATATTATTATAGGCTAAAAATCTTCATCTATTACTTGGTTTAATTGATTAAGTCTGTGTGAACTTTATTTATTATCATTCCCTTGAAACCTTAAGTCGCGTAGCCTTGATATCCCGTTGTTACCAGTGATTAGTGTTTGGGATTTTACGTAAAACGTTGACAGTGATAGGGATTTAGATAATGAATAGATTAACTAAGGCTTTATCTTTTAAAGCTAGTTCCTCTAATAATATTAGGAATGAAGAAGATAAAGTTAATAAGAAAAATAAGGAGATTATGATTCTTGAAAATAACGTTGAGAAAAATCTTAATGAGTGGAAAATGCCACTATATTCTCCGTCTAATATATATAGATCCACAGGAAGTTTTATGAATTATAAACTAAAACATCATCAATATATACTATAATAAATGCTTTATAAGCACTGAATATGTCATTTCATTTATTTTCTCAAACCCTCTTAAATGAGCATAAAAAGAAATTCAAGTTTCTCCATATAGGAATGGTTCAAATTGCTCTTAAGCCTACCACTAGGCTAGGATTAAATAATTCTGCTATAGTTGCCGTTAGAGATAAAAGGCATAATAGATTTCATGATTCCTTATTAGGAATAGTTGAATCAAGTTTATGTGATGGACCGATATATTTTTCGTGTTTCCCAAATTTTGTAGTATCATTATCTGATCCTACTATTTATCATTCTTTATATTTAGACATTAAAACTGAGGGTTATGATTTAAAATCAAATGCTCAGAATGTTATTCTTATTTACAGAATATATTATAAAGTTATGAATACAACATTTCCGGATATTAGAGAAATTTCTTCAAATAATAAAAATACTACCACTTTGTTTATTACAAATGTTGCTAAAAGCAATGTTGTAGTTCCAAAAACAATATCTTGGGATATGGTTAAATTACCTGAAAAATGGACACTTGAAGAAGCAAATGAACCTATTAAACAGGAAAATTCAAAATTAGAGCAAATTATTGAGTATCCTGATGGAGAAGTTGAAATTAGATTCTCTAGAGAAAGAGTTACTCGCCTTAATTTGGGTAGAAATACTCCTGGTAGAAATTCTAGTTCTTCCGTTCCTTTATCTCAATTTGAAAAGGAAAATGTAAAAACTAATACAACAATGGACGGTGTTAGTCAACCTGAATATAAAGTTGAAATTCCTTCTTCAAAGGCTAGATCTCCTACACCCTCTGATATGGGGTATGATGATAGAAGTGCCTTTGGTATTTACACCATTACCACAAATAAAAAATTTGAAGTAAATTTTCCTTGTGAAGGAAAAGCTAGAGAATTGTTTTATTCCCATAAAAATGAGATAAAAAGAAAATGGTTCTATTCCATAAAGAGAATAGAAAGTCAAAAGAAATGGTTTAAAACCTATAAAGAATTTATTAAAGTATTGAAATTGACGATTTCTTTGATGTAATGAAATTATTCTATAAAATAGAGAATAGAAAATTTCCAGATTTTGAATCAGAAAAGACTATCAATAATATTGAATCTGTTTACAAAAATTTTATCCTTAAAAATGGAGAAGTAATTAGGAGCGTACATTCTCCTGAGTTTAACTTATCTGTTAAAATTAGAGAAGACGAAGTTATTGCGACTCCTTATAGGAAAACTGGAACATTAGAAGCTGTTGTTGAACAAAATAATTTTATTAACTTGTCTCTACAGACAATTGGAAAACAATTAATTAGAATTGAAAATAATGTTAATAATAATATTGCTAAAACTATTTTGGTTCAACCAACAGATAATTCTGTAATTAGTACAGAAAAGGTTTTATTTAAACCCCTTCCTTCTGAAAAGTTAGATATCAAGATTAATAAAAATCTTGAGAATTCTGAAATGTTAGAAGAAATTATAAAAAGGCTTAATAATGTTAGCATTAGTAAAGAAAAACATATTGCCCCTTTAATTGAAGGGAAGAATGGTGAATCAGATAGTGTATCTGAATCAGAAACTAATGAGATTTCTGAAATAGAAGAAATGTTCTTAAAAGAACAAAAGGAACCTTATGAAATAAATAAGGTAGGATATCAAAATAAAAATTATAATTTTCCTGGAAAACCTTATTATCACAGGCCTACTCCAGTTGATCTTCTCTTTGAAGAACAAGATAATTATATGGCCGCTTCTTTTGATGGGTCTTCCATCACAGAATGGAATATTGATGGCCATTCAGAATATCAAATTCAGACAAAATTACAGTATATGACTATGTTCGCTACTGCTTTTAGATTAAAAAATACTAATAATATCAATATTGCTAAAGCAATAATTCAAGGATTCACAGGCCAACTAAAAGGTTGGTGGGATTTTCATCTAAATGATGAAGCTAAACAACATATACTTAATGCTGTAAAATATGAAGGAGAAAATCGTGTTGCAGATAGTGTTAATACACTAATTTATACAGTTGCAAAACATTTTATTGGAACTGCATCTTTGCAATTTGATAAAACACAAGAGCAACTTATGAGTCTAAGATGTCCAACTTTATATAAGTTCAAATGGTATAAAGATGTGTTCTTTTCAAAAATATACATGAGAGAGGATAGTAAACATGATTTTTGGAAAGAAAAATTTCTGGCGGGATTACCCCACATGTTTGCAGAACGAGTTAAAACTCGGATAAAATAAAAACGTCAAGGAATAATTCCTTATTCTATTTATACATATGGCGACCTTGTTGCCGAAATTGTGGCTGAAGGAATATGTCTTTATAATGAAATAAAATTACATAGACAAATAAAGAAAGAGAAAATTCTAGGAAAACAAATCTTAGGAGTCTTTTGCGAACAAATTGGGTTATCACCTGAAGATAAAAAAATTAAATAAAAAGATTAGTAATAAAATTCCTAGAAGGAGAAAATTTAGAAAAAATGAATATATTTCAAATGAGAAAAAGGAAAAGGATTATAATCCTAAAAGAAATAAAAAATATCGTCGGAATAAGATAACAAGAGAAATGAGAAATTTATTCCAGTTTGTTATAAATGCCATAAAACTGGTCATTACGCTAATAAGTGTAAATTAAAAAAGAAGATTGAAAGTCTTCAAATTGATGAAGAATTAAAAAGATCACTTTTAAATATCTTTTTAGATAATACTGATTCTGACAAAGAAAATTTAAAAATCTCTATTATAACAGAAGAAAAAACTGATGTTTCTGATGATTTAGAAACGGAAGAAGAAAATGTTAATAGTGATTGTGATGGAGATTGTAATTATTATAAAGCTTTATGTAAAGCTAATGGTTTATTTGTTCTTACAAAAGAAGAAAATTTTGTCCTTGATATTATTGATAAGATTATTGAAAAAAGAATATTACTTTTCAGCTATAGCCATGGTTGATTCGGGTGCAGATTTAAAGTGCATAAATGAAGGGTTAGTACCCTCTAGATATTTTGCAAAAACTACTGAAATTCTTAATGCTGCAGATGGAAGAAAATTACTAGTTAAATATAAACTCCAAAATACTTCTGTTTGTAATAAAGGGATTTGTTTAGAAATGCCATTTCTAATGGTTAAAAATTTATCCCATGATGTAATTCTTGGGAATCCTTTCCTACATATGCTTTATCCTATTAAAAGTATTACAAAAAATGAAATTATTAGTGATATAAAGGGACAAGAATTAGAATTTAATTTTGTGTCTCAACCTCGTTCTCACGAGATAGATACTATTCAAAAGACTATAAAAAGAAAAGAAATTTTTTTTAAATTCCTTATCACAGGAAATTTGTTATAAAAAAATTGAAGAAAAACTCTCTTCCCCTATTTTACAAAAAAGAATTAAAGATTTACAAATTATAATTGAAAAAGAAATATGTTCGGATATTCCGAATGCATTTTGGGAGAGGAAGAAAAATATAGTTTCTTTACCTTATGAACCAGACTTTAAAGAAAGTCAAATCCCTACAAAAGCTAGGCCTATAGTTATGGGTCCTAGACATTTAGAATTGTGTAAAAAAGAAATCGAAGAGTTATTACTTAAAAAACTTATTAGACCTTCCAAGAGCCCTTGGAGTTGTCCTGCATTTTATGTTGAAAATGCTGCAGAATTAGAAAGAGGTGTTCCTAGGTTAGTTATTAACTATAAACCTTTAAATAAAGCTTTATGATGGATTAGATACCCAATCCCTAATAAAAAGGATCTATTAAATAGGCTTTACTCAGCAAAGATGATGTCAAAATTTGACATGAGATCTGGATTTTGGCAGATTCAAATCCTTGAAAAGGATAGTGTTGGTCCCGGGCGAGTCGGTATCAGTTTAGAGGGGGGGGTGAATAAACTGATTCAAAAAACTTTTACTTTAGATGCGGAATAACAGGGCCCTATGACTCGCTTGCAGAAGCTTATCTATGCACCAACTTGGATAATCAGTTGAGACAGTTTAAGTGCAGCTTGTGTGATGTTGTGTGCAGTTAGAGATATGCAATGAACAATATAGTACATCACACAAGAGATTTATAGAGGTTCGAAGTCTCAAATTTCTACGTCCTCTCTTCCTTCCGCAGAAGGGCAACTTCACTATATAACTTGAGTTTCTATACAAATTACACAATGAAGGACAGTTGGCTGAACCTGGTAACTGCTTGCTACCTCAGCTGGTCCCTGGCTCACACTTGAAGTCCCTAACTGCTCCCTAGGAAGGTAGGTGCTATTGTCATCTTTAGAAGGTTTTAGATCTCTTTCGATCTTCAAGAGATTAGTCTTGAACAAGGGGGTATCAACTGATGTGCTTCTTTAATTGAGCTGAGTAGTTGATCGTTGAACAGCTGGAACGGAGAAGGTTGCCTTGGCTGGATCGTCGACAGCTGGCTGAGTATGTTGATTCAGTGAATTCTTTTTCTCAGTTTGACTTTCGCAGTTTCTATCGAACGTTGCACTTGAGCTTGAGTGGGAGGGAGAAAGAAAAGCTCTGCTTGTATATGCGAAGGTTGGCAAGAGGTTATGTTTGCGAAAAGTGTTTAAAACTCCGATTCACTCGTCTTTTATAGATGAGTGATTTTGTGACCGTTGAGTTCCATTGTCCATTTGATCAGTGGCTTTGTTGGCTCATCAACGGCAGGAGATCTTAAATGATAGCTTAGATCATTTGGTTGAAGTAGCCGTTACTCTGCCAATCGATCTTCATTAAATTCCAGGATCTTTGAAGGAGCATTTATTCCAAGATACGCTGATTTAAGCAATACAGTCCAGGAGTCTTTTGGCTTCAGCTCTCTTGGCAGTTTGGAATTTCAGTTGGCAGTTTTGGATTTCTCAGCTTAGTTACATTATCATCCCAGCTGGCAGTTCTGAGCTTGCCAGCTGAGTCTGCTTGTTGCTCCAGTTGGCAGTTTTGGACTTATCAGCTGAGTCTGCCTGTTGCTCCAGTTGGCAGTTTTGGAATTATCAGCTGAGTCTGCCTGTTGCTCCAGTCGGCAGTTTTGGACTTATCAGCTGAGTTTGCCTGTTGCTCCAGTTGGCAGTTCTGGGCTTGTCAGCTGAGATTGGCCATTGCTCCAGTTGGTAGTTCTGGGCTTGTCAGCTGAGATTGGCCATTGCTCCAGTTGGCAGTTCTGTGCTTGTCAGCTGAGATTGGCCATTGCTCTAGTTGGCAGTTCTGGGCTTGTCAGCTGAGATTGGCCATTGCTCCAATTGGTAATTCTGGGCTTATCAGTTGAGATTGGCCATTGCTCCAGTTAGCAGTTCTGGGCTTGTCAGCTGAGATTGGCCATTGCTCTAGTTGGCAGTTCTGGGCTTATCAGCTGAGTCTGGCTATCGCTCCAGTTAGCAGTTCTGGGTTTGTCAGCTGAGATTGACCTTTGCTCCAGTTGGCAGTTCTGGGCTTATCAGCTGAGATTGACCATTTGCTCCAGTTGGCAGTTCTGGGCTTATCAACTGAGATTGGCCATTGCTCCAGTTGGCTACTATCAGTCTCTGACATAAACTGATATTCTATCAGCTTCTTCAATCTTTGGTCAACTCCTTTCTCTCTCAGTTCAGCTGACTCGGTTGTGAGCTTGCTTTGACCGGTATGATTCATAAGCCAAGTTGGACTTTAGACTGGATGACGTGTCCTTCAACTTGTGGGTCATTCTTCAGGTAGGTTGACTTTGACTCTTCTAGAGTTCCTTTTTGATGATGCCCTGGGCTGATCAGCTTCGATCTATAGCTTGAACTTTGGTCAGTTTTTCATAAATAATTTTGACATCTTATCAAAACCTGATCTAGGGGTTCCTTTATAGTTTTTCCTAACAATTTCCTCATTTTTGATGATGTCAAATCCTAGTTGATGATGATGGAAAAACTGTAAGTGTAGCAAATGCATTAAATAGAATATTTCAGTCAGTGAACATTCGTAGCATATTGAGACAAATTGGCTCATGATTTTCATTCAGTTATTAGAGCATTTGTCATTCATGCTTATCATTCATATATCAGAGCATATCATATTCGTAGTATATTGATAAATTGACTTATCAATTTCATTCAATTTTTAGAGCAATTGTTATTCATGCTTCTCATCTAAATATCAGTGAATGTTTAAATATCAAAGCATGTTAGTTTTAAAAGCAATTTGGCTTATTCATGCTTCTCATACAAGTATCAGAGCATGACTGAAGTATTTCGGCATAATGAAATATGTCAAACCATTCAAGCTTGAAGCAAAATCAAGATCAAAACTTGTATTATATATTCATTTTAAGGCATAACTTCAAGAGATTCAAGAGTTAGTAGTTAAGACTACTAATCTACTTCTTGAATGTTGCTCCAATTGCTCGTTTTCCTTCTGCTTGATTCTCCTCTTTCTCTGATTCCTTGTAGTGTCCAAGCTTCCCCCTGAAGCTGATCTTCCCCCTCATGATGAATTTCTCTTTGAATTTGGTCCCAAAAAGTCATGTATCCATCATACTGTCCATCATCATATTGTCTATCTTCCCCCCTTTCGGCATCATCCAAAAGGTGAAGAGGATCACATGATGGTAATGACAAATTTGGCAGAAAAGTGAAGGCGGTTGCCAAATTGTCATCATGAGCTGCAGGAACTGAAGGTATTTGCATGGGCGGAGAAAGCCATGCATAGGCATCTTCAGTTGGCATGAACTAACCTGGATCAGAGATACCTTGATCTCTGAAGCTCATGGGGGCCAAGCTGGTGAAGATTTCATCAGTTGAAGGGAGTGGTGGATCACCAACGACGGGTGCGCACGAGGAGTTGGCTGATTCATTATCGGGGAGAGGGGCATCGGAGGGTATACCAAGCTGGAGTCACTTGATCATTGAATCCATGATCTCCAAAAGCGTTGGAGGTGAGGAAAGTGGATGATTCATCCAGTTTCGACTCCATGATCCCTCTTTGATCCAGAAGGCGGAGCCACGAGTGTGGATGAGGTGAAACATAGTTGACTCATCCAGTTGAAAGTGCCAAAGATGGTACTGCAAGTACCACCGCAGTTGCGCGAAGATGGAGGAGTCGGTGTCCTCGATGAGACCAAAACAGCTTTGGAGCTGGTGGTTGAGAACCGCTTCAAAGTCAACCTCAATATAGTCACTTTGGACTAAAGGTGGAGGTTGGGAGCTGGCTGATATTGTGGGCTGATCACTCAGCCTTAAAAGAGATGCACTCTCCAGCATCAGCTCTCTTTTGTCAGTGGAGCTGACGGTTGCCTCTAAGGGTGCCTTTCCACGATCTGAGCTGGAAGGCCCTTGTGGGTGTGAATGCTTTGAGGACGGATGGCAGTAGATTGTGGGAAGCATGTCCCGTCTTCCAAGGAGTTCGCCAGTTGTTATGATCTCATCAAACTGGCTTTGTATGATGTGGCTTATGCGGTTCATAAAGCAGACTCTTTCTCGGAATGTGCCAGTTGACGGATCAAATGTCGCTCGCTCGACGTTGGCTCTTAATTGCGCCAGGATGTATGAAGCCCAGTCGGCTTGACATCCAAAGTAGAGGGCTTCTGTGATATGAGCCTTGATCTCAAAGAGATGAACAATCTCAAAGTTGCCATGGATAATATGGCTGGTGATATCCAGAAGCTGGATGATATCACTTTGCAAGCTCTCTTTTAATCTGTGTGAACTGTCATTGTGGTGCACGTGAGGAAGCTTCCATATTTTCCATAACTCATGTTTGGATGGCAGATTAGGTCTATCATGTCTGAACCTGTGCCGGGGAGGTGTAGAGTGGAGATCATCGTGTCCTTTGTGACTGTGATCACCTGATTCTTTATGGTGGAGATGATGTTGTCACCGTTGATAGTTGTATTGTAATAGAACTCGGCGACATACTCAGGTATGTTCTTGACCGGCAACTGTGTCAAGAAGGGAAGCAATCCAGTCGCCGCCAACGGTCGATAAATCTATTGAAAGACATCCGGACCAAGACGTGCATTTAGCATCTCTAGATTTAGAGATTTGTCCTTCCTCATTTTGCGTTCAAGAGCTTTAGTGTTCACCATGGGAAACGGGGGCTTCATTTCTGCAAAAGAATGATATTTAGTTTTAGAAATGTAAGAGTGTAGATAAGCGAGGGAAGGCTTAGCAAAAGATCGAGTAAAAGAGAGAGAGAGATTTTCAGGTGATCGGAGCCTTCATCGCTTTGCTTATATTTATGCATCTTATGCATGCAGGAATCGAGAGTACTTGATGGCTTTTCTTGGCTGATCAACCATCTGATTTGATGGTTGATTAGCTGAATTAATGATGTATGTATCTCAGCCGTTCAACAGTTGAATAGCTTTATGATCGTGTGACTGAGATGAAATCATTTTGAAAATGGGGTAGTTGCCATAAATAGCTAAATATTTTCTGCAGATCTTTCCATTTATAGCGCATTAAAATATATTTTCTTTGCCTTTGAGAAGGGTTGGTTTAAGATCCATGCAGAGATATTAATGACAACCTTCTAATATTTGAGCCTGATTTTCAAATTGTAACCGTTGACGTATAATATAAGGTATTTTATAATCGCAACGGTAATAATATAGTTATGGTAAGCTTTTGAATTTAAAAAGACTTATCCTTAGTCAGTTGGGATACAGTCCAACTGACTGATGACGTGGCAGTTGGTTGGGCAATTGAGTTTTGATACTCAGTTGTCTATTCTGAGCTGGCTGCAGTTGAGGCTGCAACTGAATTGATCAGTCAGTTTGATCAGTTGCTCGGCTTTTCTTTAGATAATTTCTACTTCTTGAATGGCCTAGCTGGACTGGCTGCATTGCTTTCTTTAGATGCAGTTTTGTGCATTGATGGTCCAGGCCTTTCCGTCTTCTTGGCTTGGCGAAGATGAAGCTGGATCTCAACTGACGAACTCTTCATCTTTTGACTAAGGGAGTGTGAGATTCCCTTTGGTGATGATCGAAATTGATCATTTTTCTTGGTCAACTGCGCACCTTTTGAACCTGAAGTGAGCAGTGGAGTCACATAGCTTTTGAATAGGAGATTTGGTGATGTGGCAGTGTCTTCATCGTCACTATCTCTTGCATCATTATTCCTTGTATTCCTTTGAGAAGCTATGACTGCAGTGTGGGATAGGTGGGGTTCTATCCTTTGATTAACAGATGAAGTTCGTCGTGATGGCTCAGCTGATTGACTTGATAGATTATCAAAGTTCAACTGACGATAAAGTGAGTCAGTTGGGCAGTTGACTGGTTGACCTGCAGTTCTAACTGCTTTAAACATGAATCTGGATTTGAATTCGGCCAGTAAGGCGGTTGGTAGAATCTTATTGACCATCTAGTGATTCATGATGTGCTGAACTTGCACAATGGTTGGAGGGAATGGATTTGACGATCCTATCCATTTGATGCTCCAAGTTTCTTCTCATTGCCAAAAGCTCATGCCATGAAAGGCAGTTAGCAAGAAGTGAGACTGGATAGACATAGAATGTCTCCAGTTGTACCAATAGAAGTATCGGTGAAGTTGTTTAAACAACTCTTTATCATGTTGTGCAACAACAGTGAAGTGAGTGAGAAGGAGATTTGTCACTTCCTTTTGTGCACTTTTGACTGCATATTCACCACTGTAGAAAGTGTGAATATTCTCTTCAGTCAGCTGGAGCGGAGGGCATGTGCCTCTGAAGTAGTCTGCTCTATAGTTTGGATAAGGTATTCCAATGAATGGAATAGATTCATTTGGATCAGAGCAAACCTGGAAATCAACAGGTGAACCGTTCTTTGATTTTGGAGAGTGAATGGCATTGGCAGTTGAGTTGCTCGAACTTTGGTTGCTCATCTTGGCCTTTCCTTTTCTGCTTCAGGGACTGTAGATGAGCAGTTCCTTTCTTGGGAATCCAGTCGGAGATTAGAACCGGTAGTGATTCATCACTTGGGAGCTTTAGCAGGTCTTCAAGCATTTTGCTCATCCTTAGAACAAGTCCTACCTTGGACTCAAACTTGCCAGACTTCTTTGAGTCTGCAGCCTTGATAACTTGATGCTTGAATTGTTGAAAGACAAATTCTGCCCAGTTTGTTTGTCTTCCTTCAGCAAGGTGAATCATGACCTTGTATCTCTCTTGAGTGAGTTGGCTTAGACTGCCAATTGCTCCGAACATCATCTTGTTCGTTATGTCAAGTAGAACTCCATACTCAGGCTTGAGATCAGTTTTAGCGGTGGTAAAACTGAATTGTTTGTTGCAGGTTGAGGCTTTCCAGTTTCTCCAGTGTGACTCTGCAGATTTCTTTAGATCTTGAACGGATAAGCCTTCTTGTGGGAGTTGGAATACTTCAGCAATTGTTTTCTCATTGATGTGTAACATCCTTGCTTGAGCCACTGAAGATATCATCTTCCCATCTGCAGATAATTTTGCTTGAAGCAAAAATTCACTCACCAAATTTTGTCTAAAGAATTTTGGTGGTGTTTCCAGGTAGTGAAGAACTCATGTTTTGTGAAGATTTGACAGAAGAATTGGATTCTTTGATTCATCAAGAATCAATTGAAATTTCTATCTGTCAAGGAATTTATCTCTCATAATTTGGCTTTTGAAGGAGTTTGAAGATCTGGATAATTCGGCCATCTTTGAGGTTGGCTGAATTTTTTGAGTATTCAAGATCTTTTGAGAGAGAGTGATTTTTAGATCTTTTTGGAGGAGGAGGTTTTTTTTTTTTTAGAGGCTTGAGAGAGAGAGGCTTTTATGAGTGTTGGGACAGGCTCATAGATATGATGGTTGAAATGGTACTAGCCTCTGATTTCTTTTGGTCGTTGGTAATTAATGACCTTGACACGTGTCATTGATTTGTAACGGTCAGAATTTCAAAATAAATGTAAGGCTTGACATTTATTTGAAAATAAAAAGAAATAAACTTTTATAAATATAATCAAAAGATAATTACAACTGATTAACAAGAAGTGTACTTAAGGCTTTTCTAATCATGTTTTAAGTGTGATCAACCTCTAGTCCTTCTTGTGATCAGTTTTTCTTCTCTTAGCCAGCGGCTCGGCGGGCTCCTCATCATCATCCTCGGTGCTGCTAGCTGACTCAGTTTCAGCGAATTGGAGTCTCTGTTGGGCTTGCAGCTGCTTGATTTGCTCGGTATGCAGTTTAACCTGTTGCAGCAAGGAATCAATCAGTTCCACATAATGTGGAGGGAGCTGGACCATGGAACTGCTGGGTTGAGCCATGAACTGGACTGCTCTTGAGTCTGCTTCTTCTCCTTTTTCAGTTCCAACAAGTTCCTCACAAGGAACTGTGTGGGAAATCTCGTATGTCTCAATAGCAATGATCTCATCATAAACTGATTCTGATGAGATCTCTTGCGCGACAGTTTTAGCAACAGCTTGGAGTGCTCTCTGTATTGGATCAATGTACACAGTTATGGCAAGTGTACCTTGATATATAAATTGTTCAGCCTCTTGAGCTATCTGGTCAGCTGACTAGTCATGTTCAGCTGTCTTCGGAGTTGATTCGAGGAAAGGAGCAATTTGTGCTTCAGTTTGCTCCTCGGGCAGTTGAGTCTCTTCAGTTGGTTCTTGTAGCTCTTCATTAACTGGGAGAATTGGTAGAGTAGGGGACTTGAGTATTTCCTCAAATTCCAGATCGCTATTTGTGCGCTCATCAGCAGCTGGCTCCTCAGATGAGTAATCCAGAAGATTGATCATGACATCGTCTGGGTGAGGGGTTTCTTCGAATGTTAACTGCCTGGCCACAGATGTTATGGCAGTTTGCCTTGTGTTATGAACTGCAGAAGATTCAGCCCTTTGATGACTTCTCTGGACTCCTTGGTTGAACAGCTCCTGCCCTTCATTAAGCTGCTCCCTTCTGAATTTCAGCAGTTCATTGAGCATCCAGTGTTGTTGAACTTGAGGGGCCTTCCATTGTTGCTGCTCAGCTTCAGTTCGTCGAGGTGGCAGTCTGATGTTGGCCTATATAAGCAAGTCATTCATTGCTTCCACTAGAGTTTGCTCAGCAGGACGTGGATGGTTCCTTCGAATGGCAAGCATTTTTCTCAACGTGATGATTGGATTTTGCTCTGGAGTCTCCTGTCCAGCCCAATCCATACTCCATCTTTCTTCCCTTCTCTAGAAGCTCATCCCATGCAGTGTAGTTAAAAGAAAATGGGCTTCAGAGTTGAAGCAGTGCCTCCAAAGATACCAGTAAGCATACCTTTTTAGAGCTTCATACAGAGTAGGAAGTCCAGTTACATCCTCGATGAAGTTCTCAGTGATAAACCTTTGGACTTGTTCATCAGCACAACATTTGATAATTTCAGCTCTTGATAGAGCTCTGATGTTCTCTTCTGTCTCTCCCATCGGCGGGCAGGCAGTTCTGAAGAAGTCTGCTCCAGAATCCTTTGGGGGAACTCCTCTGTATGGAACTATATCATCATTCTCGACTGGCATAATATCAATTATTTTGATGTTGCGAGGAGGCAGTTGAGGAGGAGGTGGAGGCCCTGAATTCTTCTTCTTCTTTCCTTTTGTTTGAACTGCTGAGGGCTTCTTCTTCGGCTTTCCAGTTCTTTCCTTGAACTGAACTAGTCTTGTAGAATTTACTTCTTCTGGTGAATCAATCAGTGATCCAAAGTGAACTTGACGCAGAGGCTTCGCTTTGATTGAGCTTCCCAACATCTGGCTTATTGGGATGTTATCGTCTGAATCGGAGTCTTCTGGCGGAGTTTCAACTGCAATCTCCTTGCCTTTTCTTCTTGTTGACTCCTCAGTTTTCTTGGAGGAAGCAGCAGTTGGCTATCTGCTTTTGAAGGATATTGGTTTTGCAATTGGCTGCCTTTTTCCAATGACTGGTATAAAATCCATTTTGTCAACCATCAGTGTGTCGGTTTCCTCTTTCATGGAGTCAAAGATGTTCTCCAATATTATGCTGATTCTGCTTGGATACACATCTTTTGATGGAACTTCATTGGTAACACATTTGGTTTCCAGTTCTTCTCCACAATGTCAACATACTTTTTTAATTGCTCGAAGAAGTATTGAGCCCAGTTAATGTCGATCCCCCTGATGATCGCCGTACAAATTTTGTACTTGTGCTCCGACATTTCTGAATGGCTTCCAGTTGTCCCGGTGATCATCCTAGCAGCAACTGAGGCCAAAACCTGTATTCTTCTTGAAGACTAGACATGAGTGTACTGATTTTGTACACATCCAAGCATTCCTCCCGCTTCCACTGACGGTAGGCTTCTTCTTGATCCACTTGAACATCTTGCAGTCGTGTTCCGGTGGTTGGCAGTTTGAACAATCTCCCGAGCAGTTCTGGAGTTATGATCAGTTCGACTCGATGAACTTCCATCTCGATTCTGTCATCATAGCCTCTTGAGTTTAAATAAAACTCAACCACAGCCTCTGGATATATTTTCGATGGGTACTCTTCTGTGAAGCTCTTCAATCCACTATCCTTTAACTTTGCGATCAGTGAGTTGCAGAGGGCTGAGTTTGAGCACTTCTCTTGGTAAGCGCCTATATCCAGAAACTTATCTCTGTAGAGAATTCTTTAGAATCCTTGTGAGGAATCACCAGTTCTTCTGAAGTTGAAGTTTTGTCGAACAGTTGGTGCGCGTCTGTCAGCCATGGAGTTTTTGTTTGATATGAATAAACAGGAAGGGGTAAACTGGCTTTGACTGAAGTTAAGAACTGGGTGTTTTTACTTTTGAGAGTTCTTCGGAACAGTTTAGAGAATTAAAGAATGAAAGATGCTTGAATTCTTTTATTGTGCTTGAGATTGGTAAAAGTAAAAATGAAAATTCAGCCATCCCTTTTATAGAGTATGAGGGTGTTCATCCAACGGTTGTGACTCTTGGTCTCCCTAAATTCAACGGTTGGATTAGATCAATCGACCCGTCGGTTGGCTTTTCATTTCTATCCATTGTGAATTAAGGATGAGAGAGAAGGACGGTTCAACGGTAATATTTGGATGAACGTGTTTTTACCGTTTCCACTATTGAGACCTTTGAACTTATCTCTTCTCTTCAGCAGTTTCTCCTTGGCTTGAAAACTGATTACATCATCAGTTGAGTTTGGCCGTCACTGATGGTTTTTCTGTTGATTAGTTCCAATTGGGATATCTTCTCATCAGTTCCTAACTGATCTTAACTGCTCAGTTCTTCAAACAACTACCTCTCAGTTCAGCTGTTCTCCTTCAGCTAGTTCTTGAACTGATATCTCCTTTTGAGTTTACTTCAGTTCCTATGACTTTTTCGTCAGTTTGATCAATTTGCAGCTTGTATATTCTGCATAACTGACTGGATTATCAGTTTGAGTGATTGAACTGATGATTCAGTTGAACTGCTAGGGTAAACTGATCATTTCCAGTTTGCTTATTTCTCAGCAGCTTCTTGCATATACTTCAAACTGATGGATTATGTGGCGAACTGATCAGTTTTTCGTCTTTTGACTCAGTTTCTCTCTTCAGCTGGAGTGGTTCCTTGGCCTTTTTCTTTCAGTTCATCATCTTCATCCTGTGATGCTAGCTCCAGCAGTCCCAATTGTATGCATAGCTCCATAAACCTTGCTTCAGGCAATGGTTTGGTGAAGATGTCAGCTATCTGCTTCTCAGTATTGACATATTTGATGCATATGTCTTTCTTCTCAATGTGATCTCTGATGAAGTGGTGCCTTATGTCAATGTGCTTAGTTCTTGAATGTAGAACTGGATTTTGAGATATCGCGATTGCACTATTGTTGTCTTTCTTCAGTTTCAACTTTGTAATCCTTCAACTGTTGCTTCATCCAGAGTATTTGAGCACAACAACTTCCAGCAGCTATATACTCTGCTTCAGTTGTTGATGTGGCAACTGAGTGCTGCTTTTTGCTAAACCAGGATATCAGTTGCTTCCAAGAAACTGACATGTTCCACTAGTGCTTTTTCTGTCAATCTTGCATCCACTAAAGTCTGAGTCTGAATATCCAATTAAACTCAAATTGTCATCTCTAGGATACCATAATCCAAGATTTATGGTTCCTTTGAGATATTTAATAATTCTCTTAGCTGCTTCAAGATGACTTTTCTTTGGATTGGATTGAAACCGCGCACATAGACCGACTGAATATGAGATGCCTGGTCGGCTGTCTATTAAGTAAAGTAGGGACCCAATGAGTCCTCTGTAGTAGGTTTGGCTAACTAATTCTCCTTCTTCATCAAGAGTTAGTTGAACTGATGTGTTCATTGGAATCTTGAGAGTTTTTCCTTTACTTACTCCAAACTTCTTGACTAGCTCCTTGGTATACTTCGTCTGGCTGATGTGAATTCCATCTTTCAGCTGCTTTACTTGGAGTCCTAGGAAGAATGTCATTTCTCCCATCATGCTCATCTCAAATTTGCTTTGCATTAGTTGAGCGAACCGTGTGCATAGATCTTTGCTCTTTGATCCAAAAATTATGTCATCCACGTAAATTTGAACCATTAAGATCTCAGTTGATCATTCTATTCGGAATAGAGTCCGATTAATGACTCCTTTTTGAAACTCGTTTTTCAGCAAGAATGTTGTTAGAGTTTCATACCACGCTCTTGGAGCTTGCTTTAGTCCGTAGAGAGCCCTTTTCAGTTTGAAGACTTGATCACCAATTTCAAAGCCTGGCGGTTGCTTGACATACACGTCCTCCTTGAGCATTCCTTGAAGAAAAGCACTCTTGACATCTATTTGGTAGACTGTGAAGTTAAAGTGAGCTGCATAGGTTAGGAACAGTCTGATGGATTCCAATCTTGCAACTGGCGCAAATGTCTCATCAAAGTCGATTCCTTCACTTTGTGAGTAACCTTTGGCTACCAGTCTAGCTTTGTTCCTTATGATCACTCATTGTTCATCCAGTTTGTTGCGAAATACCCATTTTGTGCCAATTACCTTCTGGGTTTTTGGCCTGTCAACAAGAAACCATACGTCATTTCGTGTGAACTGGTTCAGTTCTTCTTGCATAGCCATGATCCAGTCTGAATCTTCTAAGGCCTCTTTGATTTTTGCTGGTTCAGTTTGAGAGATGAAGCATGTGAATAAAGCATGCTCAGTTCATCATCTGGTCTGAACTCGACTTCTTGGATCACCAACTATCTTGTCAGTTGGATGGCTTCGGAGCCACTTGGGCAATACGGCTTCAGTTGGGTCCTCAGCTGGCTCTTCTGTGATGACGTCATCAGTTGCTCGTTCATCAGTTGGTTCGGCATTCTCATCATTTCTTCCCCCTGCTTCAGTTGTGGGGTTTGCAGTCTCAGCACGATTTGTGTCTTCATTGACCAAGTTGTTCTCAACTGGTTTAGCACCAGTTTCATTGCCTTCTTCTAATGAAACTTCAAACCGCTCTGAAACAATGTGATCCATATAGTCCTGCGAGTTTTTAGTTTCACTAGGTAGTACTTGAACTGATGTGTCTATAGTTTCTTTGTTCTTGTACTCATTAGCAAATTCATCAAATACCACATGACATGTTATTTCCACAACAAGAGTTCATTTATTAAACACTCTATAAGCTTGTGCATGAGGAGAGTTATACCCAAGAAATATTCCCTCATCAGCTTTAGCATTAAAAGCTTTCAATTAAGTCTTGCCATTGTTGTGAATATAACATTTACAGCCAAATATTTTAAAATATGAGATAGAAGGCTTACGACCCTTGTACAGTTCATAAGGTGTCTTGTCATGGGCTGCTGTAATGGCACTTTGATTTTGAGTATGGCAAGCTGTGTTGACTGCTTCAACCCAGTACCCTTCAGCTATGTTGGCATCAGCTATCATCGCTCGAGCTGCTTCCTTTAGTATTCGGTTGCGTCTTTCAGCTACACCGTTTTGTTGTGGAGTTCTTGCAGCTGAATGTTCATGTGTGATACCAAGCTGGTTGAGGAAGCTGATCATGTGCTGATTTACAAATTCAGTTCCATTGTCGGAGCGAATCCTTTGAACTGATCTTTCCTTCTTAGTTTGAAGTCTTCTGATCAGCGCCGTGAGCTTGTCATATGTTTCTTCTTTGCTCCTCAAGAATTCCACCCATGTATATCTTGAGTAATCATGAACTACTACAAGAGTGAATATTTTGCCTTTAGGAGTTTGAGGTCTAACCGGACCAAACAAATCCATGTGTAGCAGTTGAACACAGTCAGTTGTTCCTGGTGGATGATTCTTATTCTTGAAGGATGACTTCACTTGCTTGCCTTTTTGACATGGTCCACATACACCTGTTTTCTTGTATATCTCCTTGGGAAGCCCCTTAACTAACTCTTTCTTAGCTAGATAGTTGATTGTGTTTGAAGTTGAGGTCATTTAGTTGACGATGCCATAGCCAGCTTGCTTCAGTTGATCCTTTTGAGAGAAAGCAAGCTTCTGAGTAGCCGGTTGACCAGTCAACAATGTACATGTTGCCTCTCCTGATGTCGGTTAGCAAAATTACTCCAGTTGACTTGTCTCTTATGTTGCAGGAGTTTTTGGTGAAGTCAACTGAATAGCCATTGTCGCACAGCTGGCTGATGCTGAGTAATTTGTGCTTTAGTCCATCCACGTGGGAGACTCCATTCACAACTACTTTTCTTTTGACAACGAACCCTTCTCCAATGGTTCGGCTTTTGGAATTGTCTCCAAATGTGACGAGTGGACCTTTGATTTCTTCGTAACCGTCAAGATCTTCTCTGTCTCCGGTCATGTGCTTGGAGCACCCGCTATCTAGATACCAAATGTCTTTGGTTTTCTTCATAGATAGGATACTCTTGTACTGCAGAAAAATGATTAGCATTTATGGACCCGTTTCATATCGGGTCCTTTTTGATACATTAAGCCTTTTGGAATCCAAACTTGCCAAACTTTTGGCTTCTTATCACTCAAAGAATCAACTGACTTAGATCGTTTCATCAGTTTCGACTCTCTTTCAACTCTCCTTGAGTCGGTTGAATGGTACCTGCGTTGAAAGTTAGTGGGATAAAACAATTCAACTAGTACACAATTATTTCGAGATTTCTGAGTTCTTCGATCAGGCTAATGTCTTGTATGTTTCCAGTTCATTGGATTGAACCCTTTTGGATCAGCTCTTGGTTCATTTCTGGAATCCAAATATTCATCGTAATGATGATAGGGTTGAATTTTTTTTCTTTGATCTCTCCTAGAAGTGCTTTGATTGAACTGCTTAGCAGGGTAGGCTTGAGATCTAAACTAGTCTTTCTTTTCATAGTGAACTGATCTGCCAGTTTGTCTTGAGGGCATTTTATACTGAGCTGGCGGCCTTTGCTGAACTGGAGGCTTTGGACAAGTGGATTGACTTGAGTGAACTGATGGTCTTGGCTGGGAACTGGGCTTTAGCTGACCAGGTGTTTTGGATTGGTAAGACTGACCAAACTTTTTAGGCTGGGTCTGGGGATTTTTCAATATTCCCTTTCCTTTGTTTGACTCAGCTGGCTGATCCTGAGATCTCATGAACCCTTTTAGGATACCCTTGTCACTAGGTTGAGCAGCTGCTTTTCCCTTTTCTAGGGCAGCGAACTTGCTATATCCTAACCCTAAGCTGCCAGTTCCAGTTCTTTGATGACTGAGTATTTCATCTAGAGTCTGAGATCCCTTTTTGAACTTTAGATTTACCTTTTCTTTTTCAAGGATCTCTTGCTTGAGTTTTTGATTTTCTTCCTCTAGATCAGCAGTTCTTAGTTTCAATTTCTCAAATTCTATAAGCTGAGATTCAAGATACTCTAGTCTTTCATGATCAATACTCAGTTTCCTGACTTTGTTTCTCAGTTCATCATTTTCATTTTTCAGTTCAACATGCAAACAGGAGATTGAAGCTAATTGGTCTTCTAGCATCATAAGTTTCACATCAAGTTCATTACTAGAGACAGTTGCTTCATTGATATGGTAAAAAGAGGTTTGAGAGTCAGCTGTACTAACCTCTTCATCACGGTCAGCCATGAGGCAGAATAATGATTCATCATCATCTGAGCTGTAGCCGTCAGAATCGATTCCAGAAGGATAGTCTGAATCATCCAGCACGGTATTCTCCAAATTTGCGACCATTGCTTTTCTTTTGATGAAACTTCTTTTTACCTTGGCTTTCTTGTCTTCGGGAAGTTCTGGACATTCAAACCTGTAATGTCCTAGTTTATGACAATGAAAACACTCTCCAAGATTACAATTGCCACTTCTGAATGGTTCAGCTGGCCGTTCAACTGGTTGGTAGGCTTTTTCAACTTTTGGGATTTCATCAATCTGGGGTGAAGCTAATTGTATATCCCGAGCTCTCTTCAACTTTTCGAGCAACTTGGCTAATTGAATCTGATCATTGATGTCATCAGTTAGATTCTCCTTCTTTTCAGTTGTCTCCTTTTTCCGTTTAGTTGAAGATCTGTCTTGGTTTTCTTTGGCTGGTGAGCTCCTAGGTCTGAAGTTGCTTCTTCCTCGAGCGTCTCTAAAGCTGGACCTTTCGCCATAGAAAGCTGCGTCTTGAGCTGACGATGTCGACGCTTCTCTTTTTCAATTTAGACTGTACTCATGAGCTTTAAGAGAACCAAATAGTTCCCTTGGAGTGATGTTGTTTAGGTTTCTTGGCTCCTTTGTAGCTATCACTTTCATGTCCCATTCGTCAGTGAGATTATCCAATATTTTGGAATTCATCTCTGAATTGGGATAACTTCTTCCAAAGTTGTTCATCTCACTGATGATGCCTAGAAATCTAGTTTCAAGGCTTGAGATGGACTCTTCTGCCTACATTTTGAAGGATTCATACCTGTCAACTTCTAGTTGGAGCTTGTTTCCTTTTATGGCTTCGGACTCTCTGCAGAGATCTGCTAGTAGGTCTCATATCTCTTTGGCAGTTGTGCAGTTCTTTGTATCCTTCATACGATCTTCATCTAGAGTTTGAAATAATGCAGCTTGAGCAACGAACTCTAGATTCTTCAACTTCTTCTCTTCACTGGTGAGAAGATTAGTTGGCTCAGGAATCCTTGCCAGTTAATTGATATCAACTATGTGAGCGTCATTGTCCATCATGATGATGATTGGACGTTCTTCAATGACTTCCCATATATTCTCATTAATTGAGCAGAGATAAGCCTTCATTCTCCTACTCCAGTTATCATAGTTCTTAACTGAAAACAAAGGTAGCTTATGGTTTCCCATAGCTGGAATGTTAGCACAAATAATTAGATCTGATTCAGTTGGTCTGCAGAAATGGCTGATCCTTAGAATCAACCGCTCTGATACCACTTGTTGGTCCCGGGCGAGTCAGTATCAGTTTAGAGAGGGGGTGAATAAACTGATTCAAAAAACTTTTACTTTAGATGCGGAATAACAGGGCCCTATGACTCGCTTGAAGAAGCTTATCTATGCACCAACTTAGAAAATCAGTTGAGATAGTTTAAGTGCAGCTTGTGTGATGTTGTGTGTAGTTAAAAATATGCAATGAACAATATAGTACATCACACAAGAGATTTATAGAGGTTCGAAGTCTCAAACTTCTACGTCCTCTCATCCTTCCGCAGAAGAGCAACTTCACTATATAACTTGAGTTTCTTTACAAATTAAACAATGAAGGACAGTTGGCTGAAGCTGGTCACTGCTCGCTACCTCAGCTGGTCGAAGGCTCACACTTGAAGTCCCTAACTGCTCGCTAGGAAGGTAGGTGCTATTGTCGTCTTTATAAGGTTTTAGATCTCTTTCGATCTTCAAGAGGTTAGTCTTGAACAAGGGGGTATCAACTGATGTGCTCCTTTGATTGAGCTGAGTAGTTGATCGTTGAACAGCTGGAACTGAGAAGGTTGCCTTGGCTGGATCGTTGACATTTGGCTGAGTATGTTGATTCAGTGAATTCTTCTTCTCAGTTTGACTTTCGCAGTTTCTATCGAACGTTGCACTTGAGCTTGAGTGGGAGGGAGAAAGAAAAGCTCTGCTTGTATATGCGAAGGTTGGCAAGAGGTTATGTTTGCGAAAAGTGTTTAGAATTCCGATTCACTCGTCTTTTATAGATGAGTGATTTTGTGACCGTTGAGTTCCATTGTCCATTTGATCAGTGGCTCTGTTGGCTTATCAACGGCAGGAGATCTTAAATGATAGCTTGGATCATTTGGTTGAAGTAGTCGTTACTCTGTTAATCAATCTTCATTAAATTCCAGGATCTTTGAAGGAGCATTTATTTAAGATACGCTGATTTAAGCAATACACTCCAGGAGTCTTCTGGCTTCCGCTCTCTTGGCAGTTTGGAATTTCAGTTGGCAGTTTTGGATTTCTCAGCTTAGTTACATTATCGTCCCAGCTGGCAGTTCTGAACTTCCCAGCTGAGTCTGCATGTTGCTCCAATTGGCAGTTTTGGACTTATCAGCTGAGTCTGCCTGTTGCTCCAGTCGGCAGTTTTGGACTTATCAGCTGAGTCTGCCTGTTGCTCCAGTTGGCATTTCTGGGCTTGTCAGCTGAGATTGGCCATTGCTCCAGTTGGCAGTTCTGGGCTTATCAGCTAAGTCTGGCTATCGCTCCAGTTGGCAATTCTGGGCTTATCAGTTGAGATTGACCCTTTGCTCCAGTTGGCAGTTCTGGGCTTGTTAGCTGAGATTGGCCATTGTTCCAGTTGGCTACTGTCAGTCTCTGACAGAAACTGATATTCTATCAGCTTCTTCAATCTTTGGTCAACTCCTTTCAGTTCAGCTACCTCGGTTGTCAGCTTACTTTGACCGGTATGATTCATCAGCCAAGTTGGACTTTAGACTGGATGACGTGTCCTTCAACTTGTGGGTCATTCTTCAGGTTGGTTGACTTTAACTCTTCTAGAGTTCCTTTTTTATGATGCCCTGGGCTGATCAACTTCGATCTACAGCTTGAACTTTGGTCAGTTTTTCATAAATAATTTTGATATCTCATCAAAACCTGATCTAGGGGTTCCTTGATAGTTTTTTCTAACAATTTCCCCCTTTTTGATCTAGGAGAACAAAACCTGATCTAGGAGAACAAAAGACGTTAAAATTCCCTCAATGGTTTGTTATTTGGTTTTCTAATTGGGGATTATATCCTTTAATTTTACCAAAGAGAGTGAGATACATTTTTGATGATTTTATTAAAACTAATCCTTCTATGGAAAATCATGGACTAATGTTTACAGTCCTTTACCAAGTACCTTGGATTGTTAAATGGGATGTTATTATAACCCCAAGATCTCTTTCAAAGCATGGTATAAATTTTAGAAATATTCCTTATTTAGGAAGACAAGTTTTTATTAAATGGTGGGATAAATTTAATTTCTTTGAAGACTCTATCTTTTCAAGAAAGGGTTTGATAAATTCAGAACCTCCCCCAATAGTTGAACCTAAAAAGGATATTTCAGAAATTGTTAAAGAACTCCTCTCTAAAAATTCTTCTAAAAAGGAGTTGAAGGAACAACTTAAAGCTCTATTTGATTCAGATGATGACGCTGCCACAGTTGATGATGATTCTACAGCTGGTGGTGACTCAGATGTCATGATGTAAGATGCTCAAAATCCGCCATAGCGTTAAAGTACGAAGAATCCACAATAAGGCTGCCAACAATTGTCCTTAAATGAATCTGAAATGATGGAGTTATGGAATTTTGTCAGAAACAATGGAGAATACTGTTCTTCAAAATTTTTGAGATCCGAAGATAAAATCCGCACAATAATTCATGAATTACTGTTTATCAACTAAAACTGAAGTCCGAATTTGGAATCCATTTGATGCTTATAAAAGGGAGCTTATTCATGGAGAGGCACACAACTTGCTTCCGCATTCCAGCACTCTTATCTATTCTCTTGTATAATTAGCAACCATAGATTGTGTAGTATTTCTCCACTATCTCCACTATCACCATTATATGTCCATTATCACCATTATATCTCCACTATGTCCATTATAAATAGATATCCCTATTATAGTTTGTAATACATTTTTCCATTCTTACGATTATAATTCATAGTTAATAGCTTGATATAAATATAAATATATATATATATATATATATATATAGATAGGGTTAGGTTCTAGTGAGAAAGAAGCCTCAGATGAGAAATAAGAATAAATCTGATCCATCTATTATGGATTGATCAATGGCTCATATTTATCTTAGGAATGGTGGGAAAATTTGGTGAGATATTACATTTCATGAATCTAGTATAATTAAGGGTTATAATTGGAAAACTCCCATAACATCATTATGGAAAGATATTATTACATTCATTAAACCTGGATACGTTACATCTTATAGGAATAGTATCCGCAGAACCAAGATTATTCCAAATCTCTCAAAGTTGCTTTTACAGAAACTATTGAAGAAGACGAATTTCACTACTAGTGGATTTAATTGCAAGTTCAACAAGAAATCGAGCTACTCGCGAAGAACTCGAAAAAATTTAGCAACGGTGGCTTCCAAATCTGAAGGTAATTAATTATTATTTCTTGTAAATGAAATATAAACCCCTAAATCAATTGTTGATTATAAGCATCGCTGAGTGGAAGCTTCCGATGAAATATTATTTCTTCTAGTACGTAGTTGAAGTTGAATAAATTGGTTTAATTTTCTGAAGAATTTTATAGTACTGTACGTGTTGTCTACTCATTTTCACATGCATTACATTGCTTATGTGATGTTAATGCTTTGTATTGGATATATCATTGCTAAACTATCAGTATCAATATTTTTAATAATAGTAATTTTAATTGTATGCTATAATTTTAAATGTACTATAGACTAAAGAGAAGCAATGAATATAACTGAAATAAGTAACGAATTAACATATATTAAGCAATAAATTTTATTTCTTATTTGCGCATGCAGATGGTTGCTACAACAAATGATGAGCGGGGGACAAAATGAAGTGAAGAAAACCGATGCATTCTTGATTTGAATGACGTGGACAAGACACAGAAATTAAAGAGTTGTACTTATGGATTATGCACAATGAAATAAATCATTAATTTTTTTATAAAGTGAGTTGTGTGCTCATTTTCACTGCGTTGCTTATGTAATTTTAGTACTATATATTTGATATATTATTGCTAAATTATAAGTAATTTTAATAATAGTAATTTTAATTGTTTGCTATAGAATTTTAAATGTATTATAGAGAAGCAATGAATATAACTCAAAATAAGCATCGAATTAGTATATCTTAAGCAATAAATATAACAAAAGTAATCAACAAATTATTACACATTAAGAAATAAATTAATATACATTAAGCTACACAACTATTATATATATCTTAATGCATATTAATCAATGAATATAATGTAATTAAGCAACATAATATGTGTGGGAAAAAAAATACACGAGCTACACTAAACTACTATACCTTGAGCAATGAAAATAACCCAAAACAAGAAACAAAATACAATAAATTAAGCAATGAAGATAACACACGTAGGCAATGACAAACAACTATATATAAAGCAACAATTTACTATACATTAAGCAATGAATGGAACACAAATGAGCAATATAATATATATGAAAACAAAAACATATACAAAAATGGAAAGAAGCAACAAATAAATATAAATTAAGCAACAAAATACTGCACAATTAAGCAATGAAAAAATGCATCTAAACAAATGTCATAATTTTCTAATATTATTTTTTTCTACTTGATTTGAAAAAATTCGAATAAAAGGAATAAAGTAAAGAAAACTTGAAAATCGTGATCGAAGAAACCTCCCAAATTAAATGAAGAAGAGAGATTGAGGGAAGAAAATAAAGAATAGAAACAGAGAAGAAATGGAAAAAAATAACGCAAATAAAATAACCATATCATATCATGATCATGTAAGATATATATGGAATAACATATTTTAAGGGATTCAATTAGAAAAAATTACTACCATGACCTCGGCTACCAAAGAAGAGAATGTGAGGAGCGAAAATAAATATTATATATCAAATTAATCTGAACCGTTAATTATGTTAAATCTAACGTCCATTATTTATTCCGATTTCTCACACCAGTATATTTTTCTCACCTGAACCAAAACCTATATATATATATATATATATATATATATATATAGGGGTTGGTTATATTGAGGACAAGTGTTGGTGTGAAAATTAGGGACAAATATGATCCCTACAACTGTACAAGATGGATGGATCAAATTAAAAGGATTTTAAATGGTAATTTATAATTTTTTATTTATTATTAAATCATGGAGGGGTATTATTGGCAAATCGCATCTTAATTTCATACGTGATAGCCAAATCCCTTATAATCTGGAAGCACGAAATCGATAGAGAATAAGCGGTTGCATCTAGAAATCGAATTTCCGTCTCTAAAATCAGAAAACCTAGACAACCGCAAGAACAAATGGTGACATCCTTGAGGACCGGCGATGTTTACGGTGATGGTCGGTGAGTTTATCATGGACTGCGGCTTCAAAAATTAAGAAGACGACGAGAATTGTAACCTCCGGCAATGGCGCGATCGATCGAGGAGGCCAAAAAGACATGGGTCGAAAGAAATCGGGTAAGTCTCAGTTGTTTGAATCGAATTTAAAGATGAATTTGGGGAAAAAAATTTGGAATAGGAGAAAACTGATGAATGCTTGCGACATTTTGAATAAATCATGATGCGATATTTTATACCTCAAATAATAACTCATGTCATGTGCAAGTGTACACGGATGTAGCAAGCAATGATACGAGTCGAACCACAAGGAATAGGAGATATATTCTAAGATGCACAAATAATGCCTAGTTAAATCTCAATCACTATTTAAACCAAATAAGTGAAAGGAGTTGTTGTTCACTTCATTCATCAATCCAACATAAAGATTTAAAATTTTATAAAAATTTCCAACACTAAAGAAATGAGATTTACGGGTTAACAAAGGGGTTTAGGGTGTTGGATCCTTGATTTAAGGGTTTACACAAACATGAAGATCATATATAACTCAAAACTTTATTTATGACAAGGGTTTGTTCATTTAAGCATTTTCTCAAACACCTAATATGCAAAAATGATGTTAAACTTGCTATCTCTAACAAGCATTTCACTCAAACATACAAAGAGTCCCCTCCACAAATTACAAACCTAAATGCTCATACATCTTTCAAAGTATAACCACAATGTCTCATAGATCACCAACAAACACCAAATGAGCAAAACTAATCACCCATTGAGCATAAAGATAAACATAAATGGAGGCCACCCATAAACATTTACAATCACAACAATGATCCACAAGATTTAATCAAAGAAATATACATTCATCCCACATTCATAATAAACATCCTCATTTCAAAGATCCTTCACCCCAACCCTAATTAAATTAGCTACTCATAATCTTAAAACCAAAATAAATTACTTGAACATGAATCATAAATAGAGATTAGATTAAACCAATAGAATGTACAAAGATTGCACAAGATCCTTCCACTTCAATTCTTCAAACTTCAAGAACTCCCCTTTACAAGCCCAAGCCCTCTTCCTCCTCTCATTTCTATGGTCTATCTTTGATTTTCTAAGGGAAAAAGGGGTATAGGGATTGGAGGAAAATTGTTCAAGTTTGATCCTTGGTTCCCTGGCAAAAATCCATCCCTCATTTTCTTTCAATCTCCCTCCTCAAAATTAGAGCGAAACGCGTTGATATGGCACGCAAGACAGGGCGTCTAGGTGCAACACGGGCTCGGTCGCGCCCAGGTCGCACTGTAGATCGCGCCAGAGAAGGGCGCGAAGGAGTGTCTGGGCGCGGGAGCGCGGTTGCGCCAGTGATCGCGCTGTGGGTCGCGCCAGAGAAGATCGCGAAGGAGTGCCTGGGCGCGGGAGCACGGTCGCGCCAATGATCGCGCTGTGGGTCGTGCCAGAGACACGTGGAAAGCCTGGCTTGGCGCGACCCGATCCAGTCGCGCCTCCACCCGTGCTGTAGGTCGCAACAGAGACGCGTCGAAAGCCTACATTTGAGCGCGGGCGGAGCGGTCGCGCCTCGACCCGTGCTGTGGGTCGCGCCTGGTTCTTTGAATTCGATGATTCTTCAGTAACACACCTAGAATTTGCACTTGGATTAAAATATGGGTTTGGACATCAAAAATATACAATTGGTTTATAAAATGGTATTGAAATAGCCCCAAGTTGCAGTCAAAAGAAGCACAAAATATCGATTATCAACTCCCCCAAACTTAAGATCTTGTTTGTCCTCAAACAAGTTTTCAAAGAAAAAGAGAACATAGGAAATCAAGATCAAGAATGCCTCAGAAGAAAGAACAAAAAGCATATTATCATACACAAGTATATGAAGTTCTGATATACAAGAAATGAACATGTAAAAATATGGCTTTTCTTGCTTTTGGTGTATCAACACTCAACTCAACCTCTTAAGGAGAAAAGGGATGTGTATACACTCGACATCAAATAATGCTAGTGTACCACCATAAGCTTGCAAAATAACTCATCTCTTCCTACAAGTATGCTCAAAATAAGGATCACATTGGTCTTAAGGGTTGAAACGTTAGGCTCTTTGGACAAGGTAGGAAAAATATAGGCTAAAAGTGACTTCAAAATCAATCCTGTAACCTGATTTGTATTTCAAGATAAGCAAATCTATTTTGAGTTTTCTTCTACCCCGCACATTGCTTTGAGAAATTTAATTGGATCTAAAGTCTATAGCCAACAAACATTAATGCTCCTCTTATTTATTTTGATTTTCATTGGTGTTCTTCAACAAATTACAATTTATTTTTATTTCACTTTGCAAGGCTTGCATATGTGTTTGATCAAAAAGGCTATTTCAACAAAATACGATTTGTGTTCAATCCACCATTAATTCTCATTAGTTTTATTTTCAAGCTTACTTGATTTCAAAATTTCTTCTACCCTTGGTTTCAAATAAAATCAATAACAAGCAAAAAGGGGCTAGCAAGGGTTGTATTTGTAGGAAAAATTTTAGGCACAATTTTGACAAAGAAAGCCTTAGGTCATCTCCATATTTTAAGCACAACTCGTAAAATCAAGAGAGTTCAAAAAGGCAAGTTCTAGAGATACCAATATTATTGATGATTCACACATGAAAAACGAGATCAAGGCTCAAGTCTCACAAGATGGTTACAAGCTAATGCCAATATTTCCACAATTCAATCAAGTGTCCTATCAAGTCATATTCTTATGCATGTATTTATTTTTACCAAAAACAACATCATAGGCAAATCAAGATTTCCCAAAAAATGAGCATGACAAACTTAAGTCCATAAGTAATAGAGGAGTTGAAACACGAGATCAAGGCTAAACCTGCTTATCATCAAGGCTATTACCTTATCATTAAACCAATCATACGTATTAACAAAAAAATATAGAACTATAAAATATCGCAAAACCCATGCAATAAATTAAAAATTATCCAAATTTTAAGTAGCAAATCCCAACAATACATAAATAAATAAAAAAAAGCGTTCTAAAAAGATAGAGAGATGAACGATACACACATAACACCCCCCACCCCCAAACTTGTTCGAAACCTAAGTAAGAAAAATTTTAGGGGGGTAGGCTTGTGGTATCGTGGATCGACTAACAAGGCTCAGGCATCAGCATCCGGTGGCGGGCGTAGACGGGGGTTCTGTGGGAACTGGAACGGCCCGGAGTACGGAAAGGGGTATTGCTGGAACGGGGGGAATGAGGGCGTGAAGGTCTGGGACGGGTTTTGTGAAGAAGATCCAATGCCACCCCATTGCCTCATCATGGTGGCAATATCTAAGACGTTCGACCTCAGGTGAGAGTAATCCCCATGCAGATTTGAGTAATTGCTCTGCAATCCCTGGAACTCTGTCCTCATGCCGGAAAACCGACCATCCATATGACTCTGCAGGCCTTGGAATCTCTCGTCAATGTCCGCCTGCATATTTGTGAACCGATTGTCCACATTCTCTCTCATATCCGTGAGCCGTGCATCAAGATCCGCCCGCATGTCCGTGAACTGAGTAAAGACATTGCCTTGAAAGTTAGTAAAATTCTGATTCATAGTTGTCATCATACCTTCAAGGGATTCAAGTCGTTCATCCGCCACGTCCCCTCTGTTTCGTCTTTGCCCACGAGGTGCTCTTGGTGGCGCATTCTCTCTTTGTAGATGAACTCCCATGGGTTCCGGAGCAATCATCAAAGCATTATGCTCCGGAGTGTTCATCAACCAATTTCGTTGATCCTCGAAATTGGTTACGGATGTGAGTGCTGGGTTCGGGAGTGGAAACTTCCTTCCATCCTTCATTATGAGCTCAATGGGGGCGGCATTCAGGCTAATCATGCGGACATTCCGAAGATGGGCGAGGTTGAGAGCTCGAGGTCCCGGGAGTGGCTGATAGTTAGCCAGATTCACGTCCAAGGTCATGGCAATAGGAGTGATCATGCCTCCGATACTGATTGTGCCCTTGCTCGGCTGCACTTGTCTTTTAAATTGATCCAGAAGCAATGCCCCAAAATCCACGTATATCGCTTGGAGCATACTCCACAAGATGTAGAGCTCATCCTTTCGAAGTCCACTGTTCTCGTGTCGAGCAAGGACAGTGGAAGAAAGGATCCTGTGGAGGTATCGAAATATCGGGTTTTGGATTTGCGAAGCCTTGGCCAAGCCCGAGTCATACTGGAACATCCGCTCATCCGGGTCCAAGATCAATCTCCAAAATATCTCAGCATTGAAATTTATGTGGTAGTGATAGTATCCATCTGTTGGGGTTTGAAAAATTTGGTTAAGTTGGACCAATGTGAGCTCATGATCACGATTTCCCAATCGAAAAGTGCACCCGATCGGCCCTCTGCTAGGTAGTTTGTGGACCTTAAGAGAGGATAGGAACTCTTTGACTAACACAAGATAGGTTAGCCATCTTCCTTGCATAGCATTTGCCCACCCAATCCTAGTGAATATTCTCCACACATCCTTGTGGATTCCCATTGCTTGAGTGGCTGAGTCACATGAATACTTGGTGGGGAGTATGTTGAAAGATCCCGTCAACTTCTCTCAGCAGTCCCGTTCCTCTTGGGTACGGAAGAAAACACCCGCTCTTGCAGGGTCATTTGGGCCACTGTCAGGAAAATCCGGCAATGGCTCGGGTTGCACAAACTCCTCTTCGTCGTCTTCGCCTTGGTATTCTTCCTCTTGTTCCTCCTCTTCTTCTTCTGCTTCCTCTTCGGAGAGATCAACACTCGATTCTTCTTCCTCTGATTCTTCAACCACGTATCTCCTAGAAGCTTGGCCTCTGCTTGGTCTTGCCATTCTGAATATATGATTTCTTGAAAATGCACAAGAGCTTACAAAAAATAATAATAAAAAAAAAATGACAAAGAGTGAGGTTCAAATTGTAAACAACATACCAAAACAACAAAGAGAATTTTAGCCCATCCATAGCAAAATATAACAAAAACTATTCACACTTGCAGGCCTTAGCATTATCTTAAACAAAAGCAAAAAGCATTTCCAAAATAGGCACTACAATCGGATTATAAAAATCATACAAACAGGGTCGGAGTTCACATATACTACCCCTCAATTCACAATAAAATCCAACAACATTTTCGCCTCATGGAGTTAGAGAACTTCCAAATTTCCCATTTTCATTCGTACACAAAACCACATGCACATTGTCACTCTTCTTATTACTTGCATAATTCACTTACATGAGTCAATAAAGTAAATTATGCAAATAATTAGGAACAAAGTAAAGAAATGGAAAGAAAAATCCTAACTTTTCTAAACTCTAGTTCACTATCAACAAGAATTGATGAACTATCACCACTAACAAATATCAATCTCTCAACAATTGTAAAATTCACAGAAATTATGCATAAACTTATAATAAACAATGAACAAGGCTAGAAATTCACAATCTCAAAAATACCAACCCTTGTTCTCAATTCACAACAATGCAAGTACAAACATCTCCAAACTAACTTCAATCCTTCTACATAATTGTCTATCATGCTCATGGAAGAAATTTAGAAGCAACAAGACCAAGTAACAATTCACTTCAAGCAATTTTTCCCAAATTTTAGCCCTAATTGTGCCATTTCTACGATTTCATCCACAATATAACAAAATCAAAGCTCAAACAAAGACGTAGAAACAACAAATTCAAACATATTCTCAATTCATGAAAATTTCCCCCAATATGATCCCTAATTTGTATTTCTAGCAATTTTAACCAAAAATCTTCAAAATCACTTGTAATTCATAAACAAATTCATGGGCAAAACCAAAATGTAGGAGATGAGGGAGAATTTTACCTTGGTTTCTTGCTTATAGGGAGAATTTCGTGTGTGTGCGTGTGTTTGTGAGTGTGGTGTGTGTGAGAATGGGGTGAAAAATGAAAAGGGGGAGATTAAAAACCCGTTCAGAACTGCTCTGTTTCAGCGCGAGCGGGCTCAGTCGCGTGGCAACTCGCGCTGTCGGTCGCGCCAGAGAGGGTTCTCCACGTGTGCTTGGGCGCGAGCGGGATCAACCGCGCTTTGTATCGCGCTGTAGGTCGCGCTATGTGGCGCGACTAGTGATCGCGCTTCTGCACGTGCTGTGTATCGCGCCTGAGCCTCCGTGTTTAATATGTTGAGCTTGTTTTCTCCGTGTACCCTGTTGTCTGATTCCAAAACTATACAAACTCTCAAAGCAGCATATTAAATCCAATATAAAGATAAGCATAAACGAACAAGGAATATAAACATAAATATACAAGAAAATGTACAAAAGTACGAGGTTAGGTTGCCTCCCAACAAGCGCTTCATTTATTGTCCGTAGCTCGACTTGGTCTTACTTTCCGTAAAATAGTGGGAATGTTGGAATCATTGTTAAGTGTCATCTCCGGTGTATAAAATCTCTTGACCCTTTGTCCATTGACAACAAACAAGTTTCCATCCTTCCCTTTTAGCTCAATTGCACCTCCGTCAAAAATTCTTGATATCTCGAAGGAACCACTCCATTTGGTTTTCAGTTTTCCGGGAAACAACTTCAAGCGAGAGTTGAACAAAAGAACGGCATCACCCGGTGATAGTTATTTCTTTCTCAAAAGCCTGTCATGATATATCTTTGATCGCATCTTCGAAATGGATGAATTTTCGAAAGCTTCGTGTCTAAATTCATCCAACTCATTCAACCGGAAAATTCTTTCACCCCCCGACATCATGAAATCCATATTGAGCTTTTTTGTAGCCCAATAAGCTTTGTGTGAAAGCTCAATAGGAAGATGACAAGATTTTCCGAAAACCAATTGATATGGCGACATCCCCAACGGGGTCTTGTATGCCATCCTATACACCCATAATGCATCATCCAAGAGGTTGGACCAATCCTTGCCATTTGTTTTAACCACTTTTTGCAGGATTTGCTTCACTTCTCGGTTGGCAAGCTCAGCTTGGCCATTTGCTTGAGGGTGATAGGCCGTTGTGATGTTGTGACGAACTCCATATTTTGCAAGCAATGCGGCCAACCACTTGTTGCAAAAGTGTCTTTCTCCATCGCTAATAAGAGCTCTCGGGGCTCCATAGCGTGTCAAGACATTCTTCTTTAAAAATTTCAAGACCACATTTGCATTGTTCGTAGTAGTAGGCACAGCTTCGATCCATCTTGAAACATAATCCACAGCCAACAATATATATTGGAAACTATTTGAAATGACAAAGGGACCCATGAAATCAATATCCCAAACATCAAATAGTTCCACTTCAATTATGTTCTTCATTGGTATTTCATCTCTTTTCGAGATGGATCCCATCCTTTGACACCGTTCGCATTGTTTCACAAAATCAACACAATCCTTGAAGAGTGATGGCCAATAGAACCCGCTTTGCAACACTTTCCTTGCAGTTCTGTTTGAAGCAAAATGTCCTCCACTTGGGGAGGTATGGCATGCATTCAGGATCTCTCCCCACTCTTCTTCTGGCACACATCGTCTTAACACCAAATCAGTACATCTTCGAAATAGATACAGTTCATCCCATACATAGTACTTCAAGTCGTGGAAGACTTTCTTTCGTTGATAAGGCTCCAACTCCGTTGGTTTCACCTTTGCTACCAAGATGTTCACAATGTCGGCAAACCAAGGGAGTTGAGACTTGATTGCTAAAATTCTTTCATCGGGAAAAAGCTCGTTAATAGGCCGTGACGACCCCAAATCATCTTCCACTTGTTCAAGCCGAGAAAGGTGGTCGGCTACCACATTCTCGCACCCCTTCTTATCTCGGATCTCCACATCAAATTCTTGAAGTAATAAGATCCACCTTAAGAGTCTTGGCTTCGCATCCTTCTTGGCAAAAAGATGTCTAAGAGCGGAGTGATCGGTATGCACTATAGTTCGGGCCCCAATGAGATAGGGCCTAAACTTGTCGAATGCATACACTACAGCAAGTAGCTCCCTCTCCGTAGTGGTGTAGTTTGTTTGGGCCGTGTCCAAGGTCTTACTCCCATAATAGATTACTCTGAAAAGCTTATCCCATTTTTGACCCAAAGCGGCTCCAACTTCAACCTCACTTGCATCACACATCACTTCAAATGGTTGACTCCAATCCGGTGAAATGAGGACGGGTGCTGAAATCAAGGCCTTCTTCAAAGTCTCGAAAGCCTGCAAACAATCATTATCAAAATTAAAATCTGACAGTTTCTCTAGGAGACGACATAAAGGTTTTGAAATTTTAGAAAAATCTTTGATGAAACGTCTATAAAACCCTGCATGCCCTAGGAAACTTCTAACTCCTTTCTCATTTTTTGGGGGTGGTAGCTTTTCAATGGCTACAATCTTTGCTCGGTCCACTTCAAGGCCTCCTCCAGACACCCTGTGTCCCAACACGATACCATCCCTTACCATGAAGTGGCATTTTTCCCAATTTAGCACCAAGTTAGTGTTTTCACACCTCTGCAATAGTTGAGACAAATTGTCAAGACAATTTTCAAACGAATCACCAAAAACGGAAAAATCATCCATAAACACTTCCATTATATTTTCAATCAATCCATGGAAGATAGACATCATACACCTTTGAAAGGTGGCGGGTGCATTACACAACCCGAATGACATCCACCTATATGCAAAAATGCCATATGGACAAATAAAAGTCGTTTTCTCTTGATCTTCGGGAGCAATCATTATTTGATTGTAACCCGAAAATCCATCACAAAAAAATAAAATTCATGCCCTGCCAACCTATCAAGCATTTGGTCAATAAAAGGGATAGGAAAATGATCTTTTCTTGTATACACATTTAAAGCTCTGTAATCAATACACATTTTCCATCCCGTTACCAACCTAGTTGCTATTATCTCATTCTTTTCATTTTCAACAAGAGTTGTACCCCCTTTTTTCGCTACCACTTGAGTAGGACTAACCCACTCACTATCAGAAATTGCAAATATAATACTGGGATCCAACAATTTTAGCACTTCCTTTCTAACTACTTCTTGCATGATTGGGTTTAATCTTCTTTGATGTTGCACTTTTGGTTTGTAATCTTCTTCTAAAAAGATTTTATGCATGCAAATCGAGGGACTAATCCCTTTTAGATCCGAGATAGACCAACCTATAGTGCTTTTATATTTTCTAACCACCCTTAGCAATTTATCAAGTTGTTCATCTGTTAAAAAGGAAGAGACTATTACCAGTTTGTGTTCTCCTTCTTCAAGGTACACATACCTTAGGTGAAGTGGAAGTGGTTTCAACTCCAACTCACTTTTCTTTGACTCCTCTTCATTTGATGTTTGTTCCGTTTCTCTCAGTGGAAGGAACTTGGGCTTTCTCAGGTATTCTTCATGCAAAGAATTCATTAGAAAGATAGTGTCAATGAGAGGAAAATCGAAAGGATAAGAATCATAAGAAGATGTACTAAAGAATGAGTGTGAAATGCATGTCTCTAGTGGATCTTGCATTCCCGAGACTTGTTCAAATATGTGCTCCGATTCCATGCACGAGTTCACCATCTTGAGCACTTTGTACTTTTCTTCAAATTGCATCTTCTCCTCTTTATGCCTCATTGCTTCTCGAAGTGAAAACATCACCTTCTCATCATTAACTCTCAAAGTTAACTCTCCCCTTTCTACATCAATAAGAGCCTTCCCCGTATTCAAGAATGGTCTTCCAAGAATAAGGGGAACATCCTTATCTTCCTCCATGTCTAACACCATAAAGTCAACGGGAAATATGAAGTCTTTGACTTTAACCAAGACATCTTCAACCACTCCCTTTGGATAAGTTATGGATCTATCGGCCATTTGTAAACAAATGGTGGTTGGTTTGATTTCTCCAATATTCAACTTCAAGTAGAAAGAGAGTGGCATTAAGTTAATGCTTGCTCCCAAGTCGCACAATGCCTTCCCCATGTGGCTATCCCCAATTATTACTTTGATAGTGAAACTCCCGGGGTCCTTCAACTTTGTTGGAAGCTTTCTTTGGATAAGTACACTAAACTCCTCCATGAGATTCACCGTTTCATGATCTCCTAACCTTCTTTTCTTTGAGATCACCTCCTTGAGGAACTTTGCATAATTCGGCATTTGTTGCAAAGCTTCCACTAATGGAAGGTTTACTTGAACTTTTCGAAAAATGTCGAGGAACCTTGAGAATTGTTCCTCGTTCTTCTTCTTTTGCAAACGTTGAGGATAAGGTACTTGCACCTTTGGTTCTTCCTTCTTTTTAGATGGTGCTTCCACCATCCCTTTTGTTGAAGTCACATTTTGCTTGGGAAGTTCATTATCCTCAACTTCCTCTTGTTGTTCATCTTGCTCATTCTTGCTAGTTTGATCACTTGAACTTGGTTCACCACTTTCTCTCTCGTTGGTAGGCATTTGTGGTCCTTCATAAGTGGTGCCACTTCTCAAAGTGATAACCTTGCATTGATCCTTCGGGTTAATGGTTGTGTTGCTCGGGAATTTCCCTTGTTGATGTTGGTTCCCCATAATGGTTGCTAGTTGACTCAATTGCTTCTCCATTTGGTTAACTTGAATGCCAATAGCCCCAACATTATTCTCCAATTTAGCCACACGAGCTTGTGACTCAACCATGTACTTGTCCGTCTTGCCCATAAATGCCATCATCAATTCTTCCAACTTAGGCTTCTTCTCTTCATCGATCACTCCATTTGTGACGGAGAAACCCGGAGGTGGTTGGGTGGCGTTGTTTGGGTTACAATAAGACAAATTTGGGTGTTGTGCCTTGTATTGGTAACCTTGATTTCCTCCATATTGACCTCCATATTGGGGCTTGTACCCCGGATTGAATGGCCTTTGTTGGTTGGAAAAACCTCCTTGTTGATTCACATAGTTGGCCTCTTCAAATTGGTTTTGAGAGGCCTCGGCTTTTGGATTTGTAAATGTTTCAAATTTTGAGTTCAAGGTAGCCATTTGGGCCGTCAAAAGCCCAAGTGCATCCGAACTCGAGGTTGAAGCCACCTTTTTTAGAATTTGAACTCCTTCTCTTGTAGCCGGCCATTGAAATGAATTTGAAGCCATTTCTTCAATGATTCTCAAGGCTTCTTCCGTTCCTCTTGCCAAGAGAGAGCCACCTGCTGCTGCATCCATAAGCGTTCTCACCTCATCCTTGCATCCTGTGTAGAATAAGCACCACTTGGTGATCGGTGCCATATCCATGACCGGGACATTTCCTTAGCATTTCTCGAAATATTTCCCATGCCTCATACATGCTCTCATCTTCCCATTGCTTGAATATGGTGATTTCGCCTTTGAGTTTTAGAGTTTTTCCGGGTGGGAAGAACTTGTGCAAGAACTTTGTCAACAATTGATCCCAAGTTTGAAATAACCCTTGGGCTTGGCTGAACCACCATGACTCTGCTTTGTCCGCCAATGAGAATGAAAAGAGTCTTATCCGAATTGCATCATCCGGAACTCCGTTTGCTTTGATAGACCCGGTGTAGTCAAGGAACTTTCGGATATGCTCATTTGGATCCTCCGTCGGTGTTCTTCGAAACTTTTTTTATTGAATCATCAATATGAGTGATGTCTTCAACTCAAAGTTGTTGGCTTGAATGGGCGGTCCATTGATCACTCCTTGATCAACGACGGGTTGGAAAAGGTTCCGGATTAGCGCTTCTACATTCTTATTTCGAGCCTCCTCTTGGGCTCTCAGTTGCTCTTGCATTTCCCCTAATTGCCTTTGCATTTGGGCAATTATCGGGTCTTGCACCGGTGGAAGGTTATCCGCCATTCTCCCCCTTCTACGTGCGTTGTTGTGGCGAACCGTTGCTTCGATCTCTGGATCAAACTCAATGGGGGGTTGTCTTTGTGATCGAGTGTGCATACACTACCTATAAAAAGGTTACAAGGTGAGCCACTTCAATGTGAAACAAAAATAAAGAAAAACGTTCAAATTAGTAAAGAGATTCGTTGAGCAATATTGCATAAATCTTAAAACAAAATCATCTACTCCCCGGTAATGGCGCCAAAAACTTGATGCGATATTTTATACCTCAAATAATAAGTCGTGTCATGTGCAAGTGTACACGGATGTAGCAAGCAATGATACGAGTCGAACCACAAGGAATAGGAGATATATTCTAAGATGCACAAATAATGCCTAGTTAAATCTCAATCACTATTTAAACCAAATAAGTCAAAGGAGTTGTTGTTCACTTCTTTCATCAATCCAACATAAAGATTTAAAATTTTATAAAAATTTCCAACACTAAAGAAATGAAATTTACGGGTTAACAAAGGGGTTTAGGGTGTTGGATCCTTGATTTAAGAGTTTACACAAACATGAAGATCATATATAACTCAAAACTTTATTTATGACAAGGGTTTGTTCATTTAAGCATTTTCTCAAACACCTAATATGTAAAAATAATGTTAAACTTGCTATCTCTAACAAGCATTTCACTCAAACATACAAAGAGTCCCCTCCACAAATTACAAACCTAAATGCTCATACATCTTTCAAAGTATAACCACAAAGTCTCATAGATCACCAACAAACACCAAATGAGTAAAAGTAATCACCCATTGAGCATAAAGATAAACATAAATGGAGGCCACCCATAAACATTTACAATCACAACAATGATCCACAAGATTTAATCAAAGAAATATACATTCATCCCACATTCATAATAAACATCCTCATTTCAAAGATCCTTCACCCCAACCCTAATTAAATTAGCTACTCATAATCTTAAAAGCAAAATAAATTACTTGAACATGAATCATAAATAGAGATTAGATTAAACCAATAGAATGTACAAAGATTGCACAAGATCCTTCCACTTCAATTCTTCAAACTTTAAGAACTCCCCTTTACAAGCCCAAGCCCTCTTCCTCCTCTCATTTCTATGGTCTATCTTTGATTTTCTAGGGGAAAAAGGGGTATAGAGATTGGAGGAAAATTGTTAGAGTTTGATCCTTGGTTCCCTGGCAAAAATCCGTCCCTCGTTTTATTTCAATCTCCCTCCTCAAAATTAGAGGGAAACGCGCTGATAAGGCACGCAAAACAGGGTGTCTGGGTGCGAGACGGGCTCGGTCGCGCCCAGGTCACGCTGTAGATCGCGCCAAAGAAGGGCGCGAAGGAGTATCGGGTGCGGGAGCGCGGTTGCGCCAGTGATCGCGCTGTGGGTCGCGCCAGAGAAGGTCACGAAGGAGTGCCTGGGCGCGGGAGTGCGGTCGCGCCAGTGATCGCGCTGTGGGTCGCGCCAGAGACACGTGGAAAGCCTGGCTTGGCGCGACCCGATCCAGTCGCGCCTCCACCCGTGTTGTAGGTCGCGCTAGAGACGTGTCGAAAGCCTACGTTTGAGCACGAGCGGAGCGGTCGCGCCTCGACCCGTGCTGTGGGTCGCGCCTGGTTCTTTGAATTCGATGATTCTTCAATAACACACCTAGAATTTGCACTTGGATTAAAATATGGGTTTGGATATCAAAAATATACAATTGATTTATAAAATGGTATTGAAATAGCCCCAAGTTGCAGTCAAAAGAAGCACAAAATACCGATTATCAACTCCCTCAAACTTAAGCTCTTGTTTGTCCTCAAACAAGTTTTCAAAGAAAAAGTGAACATAGGAAATCAAGATCAAGAATGCCTCAGAAGAAAGAACAAAAAGCATATTATCATACACAAGTATATGAAGTTCTGATACATAAGAAATGAACATGTAAAAATACGGCTTTTCTTGCTTTTGGTGTATCAACACTCAACTCAACCTCTCAAGGAGAAAAGGGACGTGTATACACTCGACATCAAATAATGCTAGTATACCACCATAAGCTTGCAAAATAACTCATCTTTTTCTACAAGTATGCTCAAAATAAGGATCACATTGGTCTTAAGGGTTGAAACGTTATGCTCTTTGGACGAGGTAGGAAAAATATAGGCTAAAAGTGACTTCAAAATCAATCCCCGTAACCTGCTTTGTATTTCAAGATAAGCAAATCTATTTTGAGTTTTCTTCTACCCCGCACATTGCTTTGAGAAATTTAATTGGATCTAAAGTCTATAGCCAACAAACATTAATGCTCCTCTTATTTATTTTGATTTTCATTGGTGTTCTTCAACAAATTACAATTTATTTTTATTTCACTTTGCAAGGCTTGCATATGTGTTTGATCAAAAATGCTATTTCAACAAAATACGATTTGTGTTCAATCCACCATTAATTCCCATTAGTTTTATTTTCAAGCTTACTTGATTCCCAAATTTCTTCTACCCCTTGGTTTCAAATAAAATCAATAACAAGCACAAAGGGGCTAGCAAGGATTGTATTTGTAGGAAAAATTTTAGGCACAATTTTGACAAAGAAAGCCTTAGGTCATCTCCATATTTTAAGCACAACTCGTAAAATCAAGAGAGTTCAAAAAGGCAAGTTCTAGAGATACCAATATTATTGATGATTCACACATGAAAAACGAGATCAAGGCTCAAATCTCACAAGATGGTTACAAGCTAATGCCAATATTTCCACAATCCAATCAAGTGTCCTATTAAGTCATATTCTTATGCATGTATTTATTTTTACCAAAAACAAAATCATAGGCAAATCAAGATTTCCCAAAAAATGAGCATGACAAACTTAAGTCCATAAGTAATAGAGGAGTTGAAACACGAGATCAAGGCTAAACCTGCTTATCATCAAGGCTATTACCTTATCATTAAACCAATCATACGTATTAACAAAAAAATATAGAACTATAAAATATCGCAAAACCCATGCAATAAATTAAAAATTCTCCCACATTCATAATAAACATCCTCATTTCAAAGATCCTTCACCCCAACCCTAATTAAATTAGCTACTCATAATCTTAAAAGCAAAATAAATTACTTGAACATGAATCATAAATAGAGATTAGATTAAACCAATAGAATGTACAAAGATTGCACAAGATCCTTCCACTTCAATTCTTCAAACTTCAAGAACTCCCCTTTACAAGCCCAAGCTCTCTTCCTCCTCTCATTTTTATGGTCTATATTTGATTTTCTAGGGGAAAAAGGGGTATAGGGATTGGTGGATAATTGTTAGAGTTTGATCCTTGGTTCCCTGGCAAAAATCTGTCCCTCATTTTCTTTCAATCTCCCTCCTCAAAATTAGAGGAAAATGCGCTGATAAGGCACGCAAAATAGGGCATCTGGGCATGACACGGGCTCGATCGCGCCCAGGTTGTATTGTAGATCACGCCAGAGAAGGACGCGAAGGAGTGTCTGGCCGTGGGAGTGCGGTCGCGCCAGTGATCGCGATGTGGGTCGCGCCAGAGAAGGTCGCGAAGGAGTGCCTGGGCGCGGGAGCGCGGTCGCGCCAGTGATCGCGTTGTGGGTCGCGCCAGAGACACGTGGAAAGCCTAGCTTGGCGCGACCCGATCCAGTCGCGCCTCCACCCGTGCTGTAGCTCACGCCAGAGACGCGTGGAAAGCCTATCTTTGAGCGCGGGCGGAGCGGTCGCGCTTCGACCCGTGCTGTGGGTCGCGCCTGGTTCTTTGAATTCGATGATTCTTCAATAACACACCTAGAATTTGCACTTCGATTAAAATATGGGTTTGGACATCAAAAATATACAATTGGTTTATAAAATGGTATTGAAATAGCCCCAAGTTGCAGTCAAAAGAAGCACAAAATACCGATTATCAAATCAATTTAATAAATAGATTTGAAAATTGGGCGATTCTGCTATGAATTGATCGGTTGATGCTTCTGAGTAATAATCGAGTAATTTTCTAGTGTGGGTAGACAAAATCGAACAAAAAAAGATAATCGTGAAATGCAGGTTTACTGATTTTTTGTTTTTATAGATTCATATGTATAAGGCTTCTGATATGCATATATCATTTGTGGCTTCTGATTTTTAATCGAGTAATTATGTTGTGTGTGATTTTTGTTATTTTGGGAAATCATGGGTTTGTGTTGATCGAGTAACATTTATTCATGCTTATTAATCTTTTTTCTGTTGATAAAAAAACAATGATAATTTGATTAAGATATGAATTGTGTGCTTTGGAATGTTAACCATACCCATAAAATGCTTTAATTTCGGTACAAACAATGTCAATGTTAGGTTAACTGAATTAAAGTGCTACACATGTATATAATTGATGCTACGTATGCATATCTGTTCTGCGTTATGTAAATTATAATTGTGAAGCTACGTATGCATATTTGTGATGCTGCTAAAGTATATATTTGAAGCTACTAATGAATATCTGTTGTACTTAGTGTTTAAGTTAGTAATATAACTTGTGTGAGTTGGTGATTTTAATTAGTATTGTTGATGCTTCGTATGTATATTTTTGAAGGTGAAGTCGGGTTTGATTAAATGCGCATGTATGGCAAGGCTTGACATGAATTGGCGCGATACAGAGAACAACAATGACTGCGTCGTGTACACTATGCGCCACATGGAGACTTACATTGGCCAATCTAACAAAGCTTGGAATTGCAACCTAAAGAAAGGAAATGTCTCGCAAATGAATGTACTGCGTATCAAATATTGTGCCTCTATTCTCTCGTTGGGTTTGAATGAACATGCCTCCTCAATTGAAAGAAAAGCAAAGTCGGTTTTTGCAGCTAACTCTAGGAAAAAAAATCCAAATGTTCTGAGTGGAGATGTGTGACTGTTGGTCACCAATAAACTGTTTCAATATTTTTTTTGTTGAACGTTGGTAAAGACAATTTTTTTGTGACACTAATTAAGCATATTTCTTATGCTACTTATGCATGACATTGATAGTACTTATGAATTACTATGCTACTGATTGTTAAGCTTGTAAACGACCTTGTATGATTTGGAGCTTCGTATTATGATTGTTGATGCTACTAATGCACACCTGTGGTGTTTTGGGCAAAATAAAATTTGTAATGCTAATTATGCACCTCTTTGATGATATTTATGAATACTTGTACTACTAAGTGTTTAAGTTGGTAAAAATAACATGTGAGTTATCTTTGAATTAGGCTTGTTGATACTACCTATGCATACCTCTGGCACTTTTACCCAATTAAATTTGATATGCTACTCATGCACATCTTTAATGTTATTTAAGCATATCTATTATGCTATATATGTATATCATCGATGCTACTTATGAATGTTTTCAATGCTATAAATGATTAATTCATGTTACAGTGAGATACATGTAAAGACAGTGCTTCGTACACTTCAGACTAATGCTTCGTAAGTAACATAAATATATTCATATTTCGTGGTTGGTGCTTCGTAAACATATTCATTTGCATATAATTATGTGAATGCTACAGTTAGTGCTATGTATTCATCGAATAAATGCTTCGTAATATCAACCAACCTAAATCAAAGAATTGTAATGTACCACAAATAATGTACCCAAACAAAAAAAAATGGAATACCCTAACTGTACCATAAAAAACATCTGATTTCCTCCTTCTTTCAATCTTTCTTCCTCCTTTTGGGAATCCAAACACTAGATGCACATCTTCAGCATCAACCGGTATCAAATTTCCATTCATTAGACGCATCTCTGAGCTATTAGCGTCAAAATTATCTAGAACCTAGCGTGCAAGTTGGGTTGGGACCTTATCCACTTTCATGTTCAGTATGTGCTTGAATCCCATCTCAATAACCGCTTTGCGTTGGTCTGTGGAGAAGTTCTCGATTGCTTAAAGCAGCAACATAGGTCACGCTCAGCTTGTTAGTTTAGGATGATTGGTGACAGCTGATTCGTCCTCCTCGTCCTCCATTATGTCATCTTCAAAGGGGTTCTCTTGGATGGTCTCTGTTCGAACTGCAACAATATAGATAGTGATACAGAAGAACATATGTACAGTTGTTGATCACTATTGAGTTGAATTAATTAAATTAAATACCTCTTCTTTTGTCATGTTTTCTTTACGACCTTAACTCGTTTTTATCTGTTGTGTCTTCACTCTGATCCTACAAAAGCATCTCAGACTCGAAATTAGAGTCATCTGCAGGGATTTTCAATCTTTCTGCAAAACAACATTTGAAGCATTGTTTCACTTATTAAGTAGCATGCAGGTTAATCATGATTCCGTTACATCCAAATAAACCTTTAATTAGCACTGAAATTCAATATAACTAGCATTGTTGATCATCTGAATAAGTGTACACAAGATAAATCTGATTCACGTTTCAAAATGAATGGTCAATTTCAAATTACTCATAATCAAATTTATCCAATGATACATATTTAATATCATCAAATTTCACTCATTTTTTTAGCAAACTAGCATCAGATGCAATAAAAACATCTCAAATATCAATTTAAAAATATCAGGAGCATTTCACAAATATATACATGTGTAGCACTAAAACACATTAACCTTAGCATTGACAGACTTTATACGGAAAATATACCGTTTATGCACAAAATTCAAACATTACACAGAATTTCATTCATACTTTATCAAGAGTACAAGATTAATAAGCATGACAAAATATTAATCAATCAATAGAAACCCATGATTTGCCAAAAAACCAAAAAGCACACACATCAAAATCACTCAATCACAAATCAGACGCAGCAACTGAATTTAATTTTCAATGGGTCGCAACAATTAACCATAAGCATTTGTCCAGAAAATTGGGATAATTTCCCAAAAATTTTCCAAGAATAATCCTCAACAACTCTTCACTCATTCGCAAGCATTCAATCTTCTTTTCAATCCTTAAAAACTCTTCACTCATCCCACAATAATCTTGAAAATCAATTAAAACCATTCAAACTTACCGGATTTATGTCGACCCATTTTTTCTCCCTCTACTACTTGAATCGAGTGTCCACTGGTAACGAAAACCAACGTCGCCTTCTTTATTGATGTCTAAGTCCGTCGTTAACGTTAATTATTTTAATTATTTATATCCAGAAAATGTTAACGACGGACTGAGTCCATCGTTAACGTTAATTATTTTAATTATTTAAAATCGAAAAATGTTAACGACGGACGGTGTCCCTTGTTAACTTTAATTATTTTAATTATTTAAAACTCGAAAAGGTTAAAGACGAACGGAGTCTGTCGTTAATATTCATTATTTTAATTATTTAAAACCTGAAAATGTTAACAGCGTACACATTCCGTCGTTAAATAATATTATATTTTAAAAAATATCAGAAAATGTTAATGACGAACGGCGTCCGTCGTTAAATAATAATATATTTATTAAATTAAATCAGAACTAAATGTAACAACAGATACATCCGTCGTTATATCTAACGACGGCTACTGTGTTGTCAGTCCGTCGTTACACGAAGACGGGAATCAGTCCCGCCAATTTTTTTCCCCTTGAAACAGAGCGACGGACGGTCCGTCGGTAGTCCGTCGCTAAGGATGACCCGAAAAAATGTCGTCGGTAAGTCCATCGCTAAAAGGCGAAATTCTTGTAGTGGAATGTCATCTAAATTTTTTTTTGGTTATTTCTATCAATAATTATTAAAATGTTGTTATAACATAACATCCATATGTATATTTATAAAAGATTCCGTGCATTGCACGGTGGGTACTGCTAGTTGAAAAAAAAAAGTAAAGTCACAAAAAATGGTGAGTTGAGGCAGCTGCCCCCCTAGAGGCGTGGTCCAACTACTGCACATGTGACACCTTTTGATTAGATGTCGCATAATTATATATATATATATAATTATTTTATATAATTATAAAAAAATTTAAAAAAAATCAAAATTCATAATTTTTTTCTCTATGAAAAAGCAACTTATTTTTTTTTTCACTAATCATCTCCCCATAAATTCTCAATCTCACATTTCTTCTTCATATAAGCTATGGATTCAAATTACCTAAATTATTATCATAACTCCCAAATTTTTTCAATCTTTGGATCTTATTTTCATCCATAAAATTTTTCAAATTCAAAAATCAACAAAGTTCTCAATATTACCAAAATTAATAATTTTAAAATTGTTCGAGTATTTTTTTTATAATTATGAATTCAAAAAATATATCTAATAAATTAATTAATATTTTTAAATACACTAAAAAATTATTATTAATAATATGTTATTAAAAAATCAAAATGATAAATATTTTATATAGATTGAAATAAAGAGAAATCAATATTTTATTTGAAGGTCAGGTTAAATGAGTGTCACTGATGGTGTGCAAATTTTAAAATGTTGGGAATTGCAGCTATGAAGTAGAGAGAAATTAATATTTTATTTGGAGGTTGAGTTGGATGAGTATCACTGATGTGGATAGTCTTAATATCTCACGTAGTCACGCCCATTGACAGACCCTACTCTCAAAAACTTCATTTTTTTTATAAATATTATTTTTTATTCTTTCGAGTGGTATGATTTTTTAGGTTAAGTTGAGTTTTCCTCAAGATCATATTCATACATAAAAAAATACATCTCTATTGCCCTCTGAGATTTCTTGACCGCAGTTCCCTTTGTTCTTGCCTTCTTTCTATTGACATCGTAGGACTTCAAAGCTTCCTTTAATAGATTATCAATCGAAAGACTCTGGGTTTTGTTTTCTTTGTAGAAGAAGCAATTTCTTGTTCTTCTGTATCTTCTTCTTCTTCTTCATCATCTCCATGGAATGTTTCAATTAATTCCTCTGTAGCTTTGCTCGAAGATTCATCGCGGAGTGCCCTTTGAACATGTTTCTTGTAGGTTGACTCTCCACGAACCTACCTGTCAAACTCGTCCTCTTCATAGAACTGATCTTCAGGTTTGGAATATGTAACATTTCCATACCTTATCCTGGGTTTTACGACTTTCTTGGGATGAACGAGCTTTCTTTTCAGAGCCATAGAAAGTGTATGGGAATATGAAGAAATGAAACAACAAGAGAATTAATCAACTAATAATGGAATAGACTCAGAATAGGCAGAGGATTTATCGAGAGAGAGAAGGGTGCTTTGATTTCAGAAAATTTGAAAAGTGAACGTTCTCTCGAAACGGCTAAGCATATATATAAGAGAGTATTATGTTCTAGGTTTCTGTTAGACTAAAAAATCAGAGGGAAATCTCGAAAAATCAAGATGACAATAGCATGTCAGAACTAGCCGTTGATAAAGATGTACTCATGGTTTGAATCATGAACATGTACATCCATATGAACATTTATGGGAATGTTTAGTCCCTTTGTACAGGAATGGTTCTTTCCTGCTGAGTGTGAAAAAGTCACACTCATACCCTTCTTCTTGGTTTTACTAAGGGCTGCTCTAAGTTTCTCAAATTGAGCTAAAGCCAATCTCTTGGTGAACAAATGAGCTAGTTGATCTTCTGTTTTCATGTGTTCAATCTTCAGAACTTTTTCTTCAACCAGCTCTCTAATGAAGTGATATCTGATGTCTATATGTTTGGTTCTTGAATGTTGTACTGGATTTTTTGAGATGTTGATAGCACTTATATTATCACAGTACAAAATTGGGGTATCATGACTGACTTCATAATCTTTCATCATCTGCATCATCCAGATAATCTGAGTAGAGCTGCTCCCTGCTGTAATGTACTCTACTTTTGCTGTATATAGGGATATGCAATTTTGCTTCTTACTGAACCAAGAAACAACATTGTTTCCTAAAAAGAAATAAGCATCCGAAGTGCTTTTTTTGTCATCTGGAGATCCAGCCCAATCAGGAACACAGTATGCATTAATACTTGCGTTAGTATCAGAAGTATACCGCAAACCATAATCAGCAGTTCCATTGATGTACTTAATGATGTTCTTTACAGCCTTTGTGGTGTAACCCGGACAATTTGTACAGGATACGAAAACGCGCGGAAGACTTCTAGAATCGAACGCGTCAACTTGGAAGGATTCAACCCTACTCTAAGACTCAATTATTTCGAAACTAAGCTGACTTGAAGGAAAAGAAACTCAAAAACAATGATCGAACGAATCTAGACCTAAATACGATACCTAGACTACGACACAAAAACGATACACAAAATCCAATCAAAAAGGGCTGATATGGAATGAATATTGTGGCTGGAATTTATGTGTATTTAGGATGAGAATTAAGGGTTAAGAATGGCTAGGGAAGATAGGATATGAAAAGGAAAAGGATAACTTACGGTTTAGGGTGTAGAACGCGATTACGTCTATGAAATCGATCTCGAATTCTTGTCGGACAGCTCACAATCGGTCTTGGGGTGAAGGAGGATGTCACCAACGTGGATAGAGGTGTAGGACGTCGATGATGAAGGCTGGACGATGAAGGTGTTGTGAATTACAACCCGATTAATCCCCGGCGTATCTTGTACGATGAAAATGAATCTCCAAGTTGTTCTTCGTAGCGAGTTCACCCTAATTCTTCGTATGAATTAGAACGTTTCCTTGGAATTAAGACTCAAAGTTTTCTAGGCTTCAAGAATGATAATTTTCGAGGAAAACAATCAAAAGCTTTAAACGGTTGAGACACAAATTGAATGCAAAAGCAATTTTAATCAATAATGTCTAAAATATCAAAGTAACATGGTTCCCCTATTTATAGGGCCTATTATGCACGAAAATAACTAATAAAAAGGCCTAAAAATCTGATCCAAAAGGATCTCTAACTATACTATAGAAATACCTAAACTAGAATTCTATTCAAGGTAGGAAATTGCCTTAAATACAATTCTAGTCAAACCTATGATATTATGAACGAAAATTACACTTATTAATTAATTAAAAACTGATCTAAACTATAGTCTAAATTAATTAAATAAATACTATAGTGTAGATAAAAATCAACCCCTTAATTAAATTAAATCAAGGGCGAAAACAGCTCCATGCACAAATGCACTTCTTCTTGCTCTCTTCTTCAACTCTTCAAGTTATATTCTCCATGGTATGATCTTGATATTCGTTAGTTAATAAATTAACTAAAGTATGGCTGCACTTTGCATCTTCTAATTCCTCAAACTTCTTGCGAATCATCACTTGGAAATAACCTTGTAATTTCTTCGCTCGAAGTCGCGTCATTGGACCTTTGAATTGCAGCTCGGGTTCAAGGCCTTCAATGCCTTTCATGGCTTCATCACTTTGTATCTTTATTGTAAATTCTGTATGATTTACTGTTTCTGGAGTATCCAACAAAGATCCCTTCAACTCCTCTTTTGTTCATCTTGCTGAGATATTCTCTATCATTAAGAATATAACATGTGGTTCCAAATAAATGAAAGTACTTTACTGTTGGCTTCTTTTCATTCCAAATCTCATATGGAGTAGTGAAATTACCTGGTCTGAGATGAACTCTATTATTGATGTGGCATGCTGTATTCATAGCTTCTGCCTAGAACATTGCAGCAACTCCTTTAGCAGCAATCATGGTCCTGGCCATCTCTTGGAGAGTTCTGTTTTTCCTTTCCACAACTCCATTCTGTTGAGGATTTTTTGGGGCTGAGTACTCATGACTGATACCATTCTCACTACAGAATGTATCAAAGTACTGGTTCTCAAATTCCTTGCCATGATCACTTCTGATTCTGATAATTTGATCATCATTCTCAACTATGATTTTGCAGGCTAATTTCTTGAATGCTGTGAAAGCTTCACTCTTGTCTCTGAGAAAATCAACCCAGGTAAACCTTGAGTAATCATCAATGCAGACGAGGACATACTTCTTTCCCCTATAGCTTTCCACAGTCATATGCCCCATCAGATCCATATGAATGAGATCTAGAATTCTCTTGGAAGTTCTATCTTGAACTTCTTTATGTTGAGATCTGGACTGTTTCCCAATCTGGCATGGACCACAGACTTTGTCCCTGTCAATTCTAATCTGAGGTAGACCTCTGACAACCTCCTTACTGATGATCTTCTAGAGATTTATGAAGTTGATGTGTCCAAGTTTCTGATGCCAGATCTTTGACTCTTCAATAGATGTTCTTTGACATGTTAAAGAACATTGTGCAGGAACATGTAGCTGATAACAGTTATCAGCTGATCTCTTCACTTCCATAAATAAGTCATTGTTCTTATTCATAACTTTATAGAGTTTTTTGGTGAAGACTACAGTCATGTCATCATCACATAGTTGACTGATACTAATCAGATTAGCTTTGAGTCCATCAACTAGCATAACTTTCTTAAGTTTGGGCATTCCTTCAACAGTTAGCTCTCCTTTTCCCATAACTTTACCTTTCTTTCCATCTCCAAAGGTAACAAAATCTGATGAGCAAGCTTTCAGATTTTGCATCATAGAGCAATCCCCTGTCATGTGTCTTGAACAACCACTGTCAAAGTATCAGCTTCCTTTATCTTCAACTCTCAACGAAGTATGAGTAATTAGACTAGTCTGCTTGATCACCCATTGCTTTTTCTGTGCAGGCTTTTTCTTCTGTTGAGTAGTTGTTTTCTTTTGAGTGTTGCTGGAATGCTGAGCCACAAATCTTCTCCTCATTCTTTTCAGATCAAAGAGATACTTCTCATAGTGTGGTCGAATGTGACCTTTTTCTTCACAATAGTGGCAGATAATTCTTTTCCTGCAGCCATTATTGTTAGTCATCTTTTTGTTAATGTTCTTCTGGATGGCTTGAACATTATTCTGTACATGTGCTATCTGGCTTGTACTGGCTTTGACAAACACTGTCTTGGATTCTCCACCATTGTATCCAAGACCTGGATGACTTTTCCCAGAATGTCCCGGATTGGTAAGAATCTTATCAAGATTCTTAGCTCCATTATTCAACATGTTGACATTCTTTTTGATGGACTTTAGCTCTATAGTCAGTTCTTCAATCTCCTTCTTCTATTGTTGGATAATGGCCTTCTGTTCTCCATCAGACTTGATCAAATTCTCTTTTTCTTTGAGAAGATCTTTGTTGTGAGATTGAAGATTTTTGTTGACCCCAGCAACTTCAAGCCATTTTTCATACATCTCCTTTTATGTTTGAATAAACTCCTCATTACTGACATCATCATTGTCTGAGTCTTCATCTTCGTTTGCAAGTTTGAAAGGATCCTGGAACTATGAGACTTTTGTTATAAAGGCATAGTTATCTTCTTCTGATTCACTGCTACTTTTAGAATCATTATCACTCAGAGAGACATTGTAGTTATTTTTATTCTTCTTCAAATTGTTGTCACATTCAGCTTGAATATGTCCAAAGGCATCACACTCTCTGCACTGAATTTCTCTCTTTGTGTTTGATGGTTGCAACTCTTTTTGCTCACTGTTGGAGTTTCTATCTTGCTGAGCAGTTCCAGGTTGTTGTCTCCTATTGTTTGACCTACTGAAAGACTGTCTATTCACTCTCTTAAGCATTTGACTGAAATTCTTGGTTATAAGGACCATATTATTCATTGTTTCTAAATCAAGTATAATTTTTTATTTCTGCACATGTTCAAGAACATCCTCAGAAACTTCAGCTTTCAGAGCAATACTTTTCTTCCTTGAGCTGCTGCCATTATCTTCAAGATTCATCTCGAATGTTCTCAATAATCCCATCAGTTCATCAAGTCTCATACTCTTAATCTCCTTGGCTTCCTCTATGGTAGAAACTTTGTAGGTAAACTTCTTTGGAAGAGATTTGAGAACCTTCCTTACAAGCTTTTCATTGCTGATAGGTTCTCCTAGAGCAAAACTTTCATTTGATATGCTCCTTAATCTGGCATTAAACTCACTAATGGATTCAGATTCTTCCATTCTGAGACTTTCAAACTTTAAATTCAGATTTTGAAGTCTTGACAGCCTCACAGAACTAGTCCCTTCAAAGGTAGTTTCCAGAATATCCCATGCAGCTTTATCAGTCTCACAGGTTGAGATTAACCTGAATGTTTCAAGATCAACTGCAGAGAATATTGTATTGAGAGTTTTAGAGTTGACATTGTACCAGTTCTACTGTGGCACAGTCCATTATCCTTCTTCAATTTCCACATGCCTTCCTTCTTTGGCAACAGTTGGCTTTTTCCATCCTTGAGTGACACTCTTCCATGTGATTTCATCAAGTGATCTCATAAAGGCCCTCATTATTGATTTCCAGTAAGGGTAGTTGTTGCCTTCTAGCAGTGGTGGTCTGACTGTTGATCCTCCTTCTTTGATTACACTAATAGCTGGAATACAACAAAACCTTCACGCAGATATGTAGCTTTCAGGATTCTTTTCCCACTAATCACCAAAGGCGACCCGCTCTGAAACTAATTGAAGTTACATAAACTGTGCGATCATGTTCATCATCATGTACTTGAACATTGTTGTGAACATGTAAGGTCAGAATGTAAAAACTTAAATAAATAAAGAACACGAGGTTGGTAACCCTGTTTGATCAACTGATCTACGTTAGGGAGACTTATCAAGTCCGTGAGAAACAGTTTACTATTCTGTTGAATGGTTACAAAGGTTATTACACGAAGACTCCCGTCACTCGACCCCTTTCTTACCCGATTCAACCTCTTTCACTAAACTGAATTGTGAGCTCCCCTCACAACCTGAATCCCTCTAGTTCCCTCAGGAAATCTCTCACGAGACTCCTCTAAGTGTGTATGAAAGTGAGTTTCAAATACAGACTAGAAATATAATGATCTAACCGATCAAACCTAGTTTACCCCAATATTATATGCTTCGAATGTGAAGTCTTTTAACTCTCAACCCTTTAGTGTATTCGTAAAAATTCATGTTATCTAAACTAGTCTGACTCTCAGACTATTTATAAACAACATATATAACCTTAAGAAGGTAATCAGAAGTCCTAACTAGACTAGGATTTAAGAAGGAAACTATTTCCTTAAATAAATCGGACTTTCCTAGTTTAGATGTCTTCCTTAAATAGAACTTCTTATTTTCTTCTTAATCTTCATCACGAACAAGGCAGTTTCTATTATGAAACGTCCATCTTGAATCTGCAGCACCAAGTCTTTGATTCCAGCATGATACGTCTCTTGTAAACTCTCTGAACAACCATGTACATGATCATGTTCCTGAACATGACTAAGTACATGTCTTGATCTTCAATCAGATTGGCAGCAGAATGTTCACAGAATTGTCTAGAACATGGCATTCGAACATGAATAACCAAAACTTTTTGTGTTCTTTTGAAATTGCCAAAACATCTTAAATAGATAATGACAATCCCGAACATCTAAGTGCAGATGACACTAACACTCTTCATAGGCGGAAAGGAAACATACTCGAGAAACAGGAATAGAACTTAATATGCATCATTATATATATAAGATCATGTCTGGAGAATATTCATATAATCTTGATAAACATAATAAGACTTAGGAATTATAAAAGAGTGTATCAGAGTGGTAGAAACATAATGGAATTTCAAAAAGAAGCTTATACTACAACAAAATATCTTTACAGCCAACCCACATCCACAGCCACCAACATCCTCAGCATCTCAACCTGAAAACATTTGAAAAGAAGAAGGCATGAGAACTAATGTACTCAGTGGATTTTAATAAAAACACTTTAATAAACTTCAGAAATATCCAATAATCAATTAACGGTATATGGAGAGCAAAACGTAAAAGCCCTCTCCATACCCGTAAAATCTTTTCTTTTCTTTTGGGCCTATCTTGGCTTAAACCTAATGTCAACTGTACCCTTAGGCATGCCTTAGGACACAAGAGAGGTTATCTCGAATATCCTTACGAGTTTGCGAGGGATAATCCCAGCAGTGACTCAGTTAATGATCAAAGATCACAAGTCCTCTGAGCTCAAATCCTGCTAAAGCAAAATGCTAAATTCCTTCCTTCCTTAGCCTTACTAGTAAAACTAAACCTAGAGCATCGTCTAGGGCTAATTATTTACTTTAGCATAATCTCGGCCTATAAGGGATTTATCACTACCCTAGAAGGCAATACTTAACTATATAAGCCTTATCAAAATATCAACATTCAATTACAAAGAAATGAACGTAGATAAATACGCATTGCAACAAAAGGCAATTTTAAATATCTCATACTAGGCATAATAAACTCTTAAGCATTCTTAGCATTTCTAAACATGTCTGAGAGCTCAATTAACATAAAGTATCTTTCTTTCCTTCCTTCCTTGTACAGAGATCAATCAGGCAGAGCAAAACATTTTATTGGATATCTCATTTTCCCTAACATACTTCTAGAGTTTATTTGCTCAACTTTAGATGAGTATAGATTTACCCACTTTGATCACTAAGCAGAAGATGAAGCAACGAGCTGATGATCCTTCTTCGGGTTTCTATGGGGCTCACTTACTCCTACAAAAGTCGAATCATTGACTTAGCAGCCTTCTTCGAAGATTTCTAACACCTAATACGAAATTAAGCAATATCTACCTCATTTACCCTTAACTAGGACTTAAACATAGATTGCACGACCTTAGAACCTTTAGAAAACATGAGGGTTTGAAAGACTCGAGTTTAGAACACACTTAGAAGCAAAACATTACGGCAGAGGCCTTGCACGGGCCATGTAAGCATAGCACGGGTTGTGCTATTTATCAAAATGAGAATTAAAATGCCCAGATTTCCGACACGGGCAGTGTAAGCCTTGCACGGTCCGTACAAGCCCTTTAGAAAAAGGGTCGAGAGTGCTGCACGGGCTGTGCAGAAGGGTTCCCATCCTGCACGGTCCGTGCACTCCCACGGACTTTGAAATTTTTCACTTGATATTTTGGTCGAGGTGTTACTCGGTCACCTCTCCCTTTTCACAACATTTTAAACTTAGAAACAGGGCTTAACACTTGCAAAAAAATAGAAATGAACATACTTTAAACTTGTAAAAGAATCAACATTATAATGGAATAAACACGGCTATCTTCCTTCAACACTTAGAAATAACGACGAAATCTTAAATACGAAAGTTGAACGGATCTTTAAATGAAATAAATGAGACTAACAATGAGGAATAATAACAAAAACATAATAACGAGAATAACAACGAGCAATATCAACGGGAACGCTATTAACTTTAGAATTCCAATAAGAATCGAAATACTAAACTTTAGACGGAAATAATGAATAACAACGAAGAACACGAAGAATGCAAAGAACGAAAATAAAATACGGAATTTAAAAGACAAGAAAAAAAACTCGGATTCAAGGACGACGAATAAGAATGGACAGAGTCGAGTGCGTCGAAGCAAGGTGACTAGCTCGGCGTCTCGTCGAGTCACAACGGCAGCAGAGCCGCCTGCTACAACCCAAAGGTACCCTTAGCACCTTCCCTCACCGCATCCCTTCCATGCCACTCCGCTCATCGTCTCGGAAAAACATTCACGAAGAATGTCCCTCGCTTCGACAAGAACTTCAACTCTCTCAAGCTCTCAAGCTTTTTCTCACTCTCTAACTTGAGAAGTGGATGGATTTTGGGGTGAAAATGAAGGGGGAGGGGGTGAAAGGGTATTTATAGGTGCGGGGTTGGCTTCCTTGATAAGCCATTTCAGTGCGGGGACACTGCAAAAATTACCCCAGGTTCGGTTAAAAGTTGTTTTATTCAATTTTGAGGTACAAATGACCTCAGACATGAAAATATCAGGAGATTTGTTGGCTCGATGTCTAGTAAACCAACCTGACTTGGGATAAAGAAGAGGTCGCCAAAAGAAAGACGAGCCAAGATTTCTTTTTCAAAATTACTTTTTACTATTCACTCAAACTGACAGATTTTGCTCCTGAGCGTTCGATTGACCTCATAATGGAAATCCGTGAATGCGGACGGATTCCCTGAGTCATTTCCCATAGAAGGAGCTTGACAGAACAAGACTCAGATCAACGAGGAGATCAGGAATATTGTCGGGTTGAGGCAATATGAGGAGTTAGACGATCTGGTACAACGAGCAATCAAAGTGAAGAAACAACTGCAGAAGGAAAGCACTAAGACCCCATCAAGGCCATCCATATAGGATTTAGATTGGAGTGCTTTTATACCTATGCTGCAGGTGAGACCGAAGAATGAGGAGATTGATGACGTGGTGTCAGATGTGGAGTTACCCATTGTGTTCGCGACCACCAATGAAGATTCTAATCATGAGGTACCATTTTTAGTTGATACACACAATGATGAATTGTTAGTTGTTTCCACATGTGAAGATGAAGGTGAGTATAAACTTGAGGAGCCTGTTCTAGAATACTGTAATCAAGAGAAGACGATGGTGGAAGATTCAATTTGTGAAGATTCTACTATGGTCGATCAGAAATCTTGGAGTTTGCAAATTGAGTTGGATAACGAACCAACTCAAGAGACTATAGATGGAGGGTAATTTAATGCAGAAGGTGAGAGGAAGGAGTTGATGTTGTAGTCAGGTCTTGAAATTGCATGTAACACCGGTTGGGACTTGGCCACAGATCAGTTGAAGCAACTCATGCAGATAGCCATGGTGGAATGGACGAGTTCTAACATTCTATGTCAACAACTTTCTTATGATGTCTTTATTTCACAGGCTGTTGAAGATGTTTCATTGGATGTTGATGTCCCACCGGATTTATTTGTGCATTCTATAGTTGGGCATTCTATGACGTTGAGGTTACGATTGTTTGACACATGCTGGATGATTTTGAAGATGTCTCTTGTGCAGCTTCTGGTGGGAGAGTTTGATGATCGGATCGTGTTCGTCTTTGATCCAGGAGGAGGTTCAGATTTGAGGACAAATCCCTTTCAAGAAAAGGGGAATGATACGATCCTAGGTAGGGTGCCGTTGATCGAGTTCGAGCATTCGAGTACAGTCGAGGTGCAACCCGGGTACAGTTAAGGCGCAACCGCGAGTTGACACTGAAGGGTAAAAAATAGCAGAAGAGTCACGACCTGCGCGACTAGCACGGCGCGACAAACTTGCCCGTGCTGAGAGGCGCGACCAACCCTGTGTCATGCCCCTGTACAGATAATTCCGGATTTGCGAGTTTATTTTATTTTATTTCTTAGTTTAGTTGGGTTTTAACTTAGAGTTATGTTAATTTTGGCCCAGCTATATAAGGACTGAATTACTATGTTCTAAAACACAACTTTGATATTATTAATTTGAAACATGAGTTTTCACCTTTTCTCTCTGAGAATTATCTGGGTTTCACAATACAACGGGAGATTCAAATCGACTTAGCAAACGGATTCACATCTCCGTTTGTGGCGTCTACACAATCAATCCAAGTTCGTGTTTTCATTCGATAGCGGGTTACAGATTCCATTAATTCGTGGTTCAACATCGTTGTGGGGTTACAGTTTGGACAATCCATCCTATCCATTCGTGTAACCTTATACTCCTAGGAAAACAATTAATGTTGTCGTCGTTATGTCAGCGAGGATCGTATCACTTGATTTCAGATTCAAAGTTGCTAAACTTAAAATCCACAATTTTTGAAAATAAAGAACACAAGTTTTGTGTTTGTGAGACAAAGTGATATTATTAATCAATATTCAAACTCAGTCTATAGAACAATGAAATTGAACATGTATTTATAGGTGTAGGATTCGATCTCGTAGACATGTTGGAATCGAATTAGGAGTTCTAATCTAATTAGGATATGATTTCTAATTTGAATAGAATAGGATTTCTAATCTGATTAGAATACTAATTTAAGCATATCTAAAATATTAATTAAACACCAAAAATAAGATGAAGAAAATCTAAACTAGATAGTGTTGTGGTATCGGACCCGGTTAGGGGTTCACTACTTGTTTTCCGGCCTCTTGCGGTCCCATTCACAGCTGCTCAGGCAGCCAAGGAACTCAGAGGACGGAAACTTAGCTAATCTTAGAGTGAATGAAGCCTCAGACGTTAAATCTGAAGGATCTAAGAAGTTTCTTCACAGGCTTGGCTCACACAAGGGTAGATCTGCACATAGTGACCAAACACAGGTTAGATCGGGCATAAAATACAGAAATCGAAAACTCAGAAGAAAGAAGCACAAAAATATAAAGAAAGATAAAAGAAATCAGAGATCTAGAAGAGGCAAAATGTGCTTAGAAGCATATTGGGCTCAGGTTTTCCCATGGACGGTGGTGATGGCGTTTCCGATGACAAATCAGACCCAGACCAAGTGAGGATGGTGAAACAATAGGCTTGAAGCTCTTACGGGTTCACTCAACTCACAGACTACACTACCGACTCACCTCACAGGCCAAACAAGAACCCGCAGACAGGATTCCGGCCAGAGACACCGAGTAATAGACAGAGATAACTCAGAGAAGAGGATTACGATTAGGGTTTCTTGAGTGAGACTTAAGAGAGAAGAGGAGTGAGGCGCCGCTTTTGTAAGCGGATTAGGGTAGTAATTTATGAATATTAGGTTTAGTTATATATGGGAAGCACCGGGTCATGGGATAGGGTTTAGATTTTAGGGCTTCAGAGTTGGGCCAGAAATAAAAGGAATAAGATGAGAAGCAATTGGGCCAGAACAGAAAGAGAGCAAATTGGGCCAACTGTCCACATATCCACCTTTGGCCCTATTTGGTCTTTACTGTCACCACGGATACACCTGCCAAAGACTGAGATTATCATCATTGCCCTTATTTTTACTCTGCCTATCACACAGATAAGCAAGAGAGGGTGGGAGAAATGCTATGCACATTAATTTCAGTCTCAACACAGGAGACCAACCTAGTAACAGGTCTCCAGTCATTCAATGACCTTCCTTGAACAAGTTACAATCTAGCACAAGTACCATCAGAAGAGAAATAACCATTATTTGAATAGCCCTTAGAGGCAGGCTAGGTATCCAGGCATGAAGCCCAGACAATAGGTCAACCCAGATCCATATTCAAGGATCTCTTGCAGACCATCAGCCTTGCAACTAGAAGGCACTTGGTGCCCATATCTGCAGGGTTAAACTCTGAGGGGATCTTATCAAGTAGCACATCACCTTTCTCAACTATATCTCTGATGAAGTGGAATCTTATATCAATGTGTTTAGTCCTGTCATGAAACACAGGGTTTTTGCATAATTGGATAGCAGATTGGCTGTCAGAGTATAATTTCAGACAAGACACAATGAAGCCAAATAGCTTCTTTCACAGCCTCAGTTGCAGCAATATATTCAGATTCACTAGAGAACAAAGCAACAATACTCTGCAGTTGTGATTTCCAACTTATACAAGCACCACATAAAGTAAACACATAAGATGTTGTTGACTTTCTTTGATCTTTATCATTTGCACAGTTAGAGTCAACATATCCTACACAATTTACACCATCAGCAGATTTAGAAAACATTAAACCATTAGATAAAGTGAATTTTAGGTATCTCAACAGCCATTTTAAAGCCTCCCAATGAGTCATCCCAGGATTAGCCATGTATCTACTCAAACATGAGACAGCATAAGCAATATCAGGTCTATGCTAAACATAGATACATTACAGATCCAATAGCATTAGCATAGGGGACACTTTGCATTTCATTAATTTCAAATTCAGTTTTGGGGCATTGATCTTTGGTGCGTCGTTTTTCACCAAAAATAAATGTCCCGACTTCCGTCAGTAAGCCCTTACTGCAGAGTACAACGATGAGCAAGATCATCTCCCAAGGGACCGGCGAGAATTACCCTAAACTTCCAATCTGCAGAAAACCAACTTTCCAAGGAGTTTTGTGATTTTAAAATAAACTGAACGAAAATAATAAATAAATAGAGAAAATGGGTTAAACAGATTATAAAAAGCATTCTGGTTTCCAATTAACTCCACCCTAACTTAATAAAACCGATCTTTGATGCAAAGGTAATTTCAATCAACACATGCAAATCAGTTATAGCCACCGAAGACGCTTCTCACGTGACCTAATTTCTCCTTAAATTCTCGATAATCGGGAAGACGCTTCACCAATTATTTCCCTAATCGATTGACAACCGTAAGAGACACTCAATAGGTTTAATGAGCCGACAGCACTGAGCACTAGAGAAACCCGATTCAAACCAATAGACTCTGACGCAGGACTATTGAATTAAGACTGTTATTCCCCTGGTTCTAAAGAACCGTTTTACCACTAATTAAACTTAAACGACAATTACGGATGGCCGGTTTAATTGGCTACTAATTAAATCCGATTCACTAAATATTCACGACTACCTAGCAATATCGAAATAATTAATGACTTGAAATACCGAAAGTAACAGATGTATGCAAATAATTAAAATAGAAAAGCAATTAGATCTCACAGTTTAGCTAGGCCAGGGCTTCGTTAATTGTCACCGAAATAAAAAGAACTTAGCTTGATTGCATAATTAAATCAAACCTCCAAAGTAGCGAAAAGCAGAACATGATGAATTCAGCGAAGAAGATGAAATAAAAGTTGCTGGAATATGTCTCTCTGGTCTGCGTCGTGCGTGAATTCTATTGTGTCTTGGAAATAAGCTAAAAACCTAACATATATCTACTAACCATAAAAAGATAGAGTCCTACTAGGAAATAAGATCCTAATCAAAATAAACATAGTAATTTCCATGCAAAAACTTCAGTGAGGCGGTGGAAGAATGTATTTCCGCGTCCAAGTTGTGGTTTGGGCTGAGAATCAGATTTTACAAGCCCAAAACGTGTGTAGAGGTCCAGGTTCCAGAAACTCGCTCCAGCTTTCCAGCGGCAAGCCCTTACGGCCTGGTCTTGTCAGACTCAAATTTTGATCTTTCTTCACTCAGCTTCTTCTTGCACCAAAACCCTGCCATTTTCTCCAACTTTGTACTACATCCCTACACAACTCAACAAATACATCATTCTTCCAAAATACACAAGTATAGGGCAATTAGTTAGGAGAAATGGCACCAAAAGATAACAATAAAAGCAAGTAAAATATGTCTTATCAAATCCCCCCACACTTAAACCTTGCTCGTCCTTGAGTATATCTAAACAGAAAACAGACTCAAAAATTAAAAATAGAAAACGACAAGCCAAGCATCGGCTGCTTTAACTGAAAATAATCAAAGTTGAGATTACAACACAACCAACCACAATCCACTAACCCTTCTCTTGTTTCATGAAATAAACACATGCTTTTCCTTCAAGTAAAAAACGTGCAACTCAATCCTGCATCACCAAGATTCGCTCAATTTCTCTCAAAAGAAGGTAAGGACAGATTTAAATTCACTTAAGTCGTGATTTGATGCCTTCAAACATAGATTTGCCCATATGTCAAAACCACTACCAAGCAAGTAAAAACTATGCACAAATTAAAAGGTCTTTTCAATGGGTTGTAATGGGGCTAGGGTGCTTAGATAGGATAATTTGAATAAGTGGCTTAAATAAGATGAAAGCATGTAAGCATATCAGAACACATTAATCAAGTTCGGCTACAATTCTTAAATATCCCACGAATTCTAAGTGAAGTGCTGGTCTTCAAAGCTATACAGGGCAACAAAATTTAACTTCAATCGGGTACAGCCCTATTTCCTCCACATCCAGTATGGGCATACGAACCATTTTTTTTTCTTTTTTTTTCTTTTTCTTTCTGAAGCTTTGCTTCTTTCTCTTTTTTATGGAATAGGACAGGAGTTTACATTTTTTTTTTCTTCTTTTTTTTTCTTCAATCTTCTTGCACTAACTGTCTTTAAGTAAATTTCGAACTCATCTCAACACAATCCAATATAACTCACACGCTTACAAGGGACAAGAGCAAGCCAAAACAAGCTAAGGCTGAAATATTTAGTGGCTGTCAAGAAAGAAAGGATTTAGGCACAAACGAGCTCACTAAGGGGTAGTGTCGTGTATGGATAATTTATTCAGGCCAAAGCAATGGTTAATCCTACATGCCTTTATCATTTTCATGCAAAAGGAAACTCACAAGCAGTATGATCAGGGCAATAAGGCAAATCAGAAATTCAGCATTCAAATCCGACACACTCAGCAAAAGAATAAAACCGAGCTTTCTATATATATAACATGCTCAACAGACTCAAATCTCACGTTTATAAGCTCATCAAAAGTTGATGAAGTTGCACATTTCACTGTTCAAGAATACATACGAGCAATAGCATAATTCAATCACAAGAGAATCAATCGAACAAACCTAGATAATCCATGCTATAACTCTTTCTCTTTGTACATTTCAATCTCAGGCAGCCAATACTCAACAAAAATAAGCAAAACACAAAAGTTTTTTTTTTCGATTTAGAAAAGAACCAGACACAAAAACAGCAACTTCCTCCCCCCCACATGTAGACAAGACAGTGTCCTCACTGTGCAAGGAAGAGAGCCAACAAAACGGACACAACATGAATTAAAGAAAATAAAAACAAAGGGATAGAGAGGGCAAACTGGCAATCAAGGGGAGAGACGGTCAATAAGGGCATATAGACGATGCTCAAGTGCAGTAGCCCAGCTTGGTATGTAATGGTCAAACAACTCCATGAGCTCGGCAAGGGTAGGGGCAGCGCTAAAAGAGGTACATGCACAAAAAAACAAGACTAGATTTGTGTTTTTTTCTTTTTTCATTTTTTTTTTATTTTTTTTATCTTTTTTTAGAATAAGTAAGCAACTAACTGAAATAAGAAAAATGAAATAGAGCAAGAAAATCTCGGGTTGCCTCCCGAGAAGTGTCCTTATTTAACGTCTAAGGTTCGACATACGAAAAGCACGATCAAGAGACAATTTCAGGGGTAGCAGATCTACTCATGTCGAAGGAAATTGTTTCCATCCCCGCACCTTTATGCTTCTTTAAAGGCTCAACCAACCTTGCTTCTTGCCCCTTCGACTCCAGTACGGGGGCCTTTACATGAGATGGTAAAAACGGTTCCGAGTTGGTCAGTAAGGGCATACGGCCTGTCAGGTTCCGAGTTGGAATTTCATTGGTGCCATACAACTGCATGATGACATCTCGAATCTTCTCATCTTCATCTACTATTGCAGCGGTTTCAGTCAGCCCACAAAAGAGTACCTTCTTGAACACCTCAATCATCTTTTTCTCATCGTCCTCTTTCGTGTTTCGAATCAACCTGGATGGAAAAGGTGTTGCAACCAGAGAGTTAGAAATTTTGGATTCGGATTTCACCTCAGTAAGGACAGACTCGACAGCTGGTTGTTCTTCTTCTGCACTGGATTTGTTTTCAGTCTATGCAGTATGCCCATACTGCGGGTTCTTTTCCTTCTTAGCCTCCACATCATCCAACTCCTCTGCACTTCTTAAAGTGATAGCGCAAACATGCGCTCTTGGATTCATTTCAATTTGGGAGGGTAGTTTGCCTTGATTCGCCTGCATTTTGTTAATTTAAGTGGCAAGCTGAGTGATCTGTGTGCCCATACTGCCTAGAGCAGCTTGCGTCTCCTGCTGGAAAGCCTTCTGACTCTGTGCCAAGTTGTTCACCAGAGCACTGCTTTGCTCCAGACACTTCATAATCTCGCTCATGTTCGGTGCAGGTTTTTCAGTATGGGCATACGGACTGTCCTGCGGTGGCCTCGGAGGCAAAACTCCCGACATCTTCTGATCTGGCTGCCTCCAACTAAAATTAGGATGGTCCCTCCAGCCTGGGTTATACGTATTTGCGTACGGGTCATAATTCCTCCATCTCAGGGCATCTTGTTGCGCATCACCGGACCCATAGCATGCTTGCTCGGTTGGAGAATTTTGCAAGGTAGGACAAGCATCAGTGAAATAGCCATTCTCCGAGCAGACTCCACAACGGATATTTTGAGCTTGCGCCACAGCTAGACTTCGAACTAGAGAAGTCAGAGCATGGATCTTTTCATTGACACCGGAGCTCTCAACTCGCTCAATCCCTCTCACAGGTCGATACCTATCGTCATCCTCATCTTCATACTGTTGATCTCCAGAAACCATGTCAATAATCAGTTGTTTGGCATCGGCCAGTGTCTTGTTGGTGAGAGATCCTCCACTGGCAGCATCAACGATCTTCCTGTCAAAAGTAGACATGCCACGATAAAAATAATTGGTTAGCAGTTGATAATCCGTGAACCCGTGGTCTGGGCACTTGCGACACAGTTGCTAGAACCTCTCCCAGTACTCGGCTAAGCTCTCATTCTGCTTCTGTTTGATGCTACTAATTGCTATCCTCAAATTTGCAGCTCTAGACTCTGGGAAGAACTTGTGCAAGAATTGTTCTTCCAACTCATTCCAAGTGGTGATCGACCTAGGTGGAAGATCAAACAGCCAGTCTCTCGCTTTTTCCTGCAATGTATGAGAAAAAGTTAGTAACCTTAGATTATCGGCGGTAAAACCTTGCGGCTTCAAAGTGGAGCAGACGAGGTCAAATTCAGACAAGTGCTTGTGCGCACTCTCTCCCGGCAAATCACTAAAATTTGGCAACACTTGAATGAATCCAAGTCTGATCTCTGAATTGGCTGCAATGGTAGGGAGGACGATGCAAATGGGCCGGTTTTTTCTGAGATAGCCAATTTCCTTGATCAGAGGCTTGTGTTCAACCACGTTAGCGAGAGCTCGATTTGCTGGGTTTGGTGGGTTTACGTCCTCTGCCATATCGATCAATTTGAGCTTCTTAGACTCCTTAGCAGCCCTCCTCAATTGATTGAACGTTCTCTCCGGCTCCGGATCGAACAATAACTCTTTTTCTTGTGAGGAACTGGTCATGCACTGAAAACAGAAAACAAAACGAAATAAAGAAAAATAGCAAACTGAAAATATAAGAGTAATTACTACTTAAAACCGATCCCTGGCAACGGCGCCAAAATTTGGTGCGTCGTTTTTCACCAAAAATAAATGTCCCGACTTCCGTCGGTAAGCCCTTACTGCAAAGTACAACGATGAGCGAAATCGTCTCCTAAAGGACCGGTGAGAATTACCCTAAACTTCCAATCTGCAGAAAACCAACTTTCCAAGGAGTTTTGTGATTTTAAAATAAACTGAACGAAAATAATAAATAAATAGAGAAAACGGGTTTAGCAGATTATAAAAAGCATTCCGGATTCCAATTAACTCCACCCTAGCTTAACAAAACCAATCCTTGATGCAAAGGTAATTTCAATCAACACATGCAAATCAGTTATAGCCACCGAAGATGCTTCTGACGCGACCTAATTTCTCCTTAAATTCTCGATAATCGGGAAGACACTTCACTAATTATTTCCCTAATCGACTGACAACCGTAAGAGACGCTCTATAGGTTTAATGAGCTAACAGCACTGAGCACTAGAGAAACCCGATTCAAACCAACAGACTCTGACGCAGGACTGTTGAATTAAGATTGTTATTCCCCTGGTTCTGAAGAACCGTTTTACCACTAATTAAACTTAAACCACAATTACGGATAGAGTCCTACTAAGAAATAAGATCCTAATCTAGATAAACATAGTAATTTCCATGCAAAAACTTCATTGAGGCGGTGGAAGAATGTATTTCTGCGTCCAAGTTGTAGTTTGGGCCGAGAATCAGATTTTACAAGCCCAAAACGCGTGTAGAGGTCCAGGTTCCAGAAACTCGCTCCAGCTTTCCAGCGGCAAGCCCTTACGGCCTGGTCTTGTCAGACTCAAATTTTGATATTTCTTCACTCAGCTTCTTCTTGCACCAAAACCCTGCCATTTTCTCCAACTTTGTACTACATCCCTACACAACTCAACAAATACATCATTCTTCCAAAATACACAAGTATAGGGCAATTAATTAGGAGAAATAGAACCAGAAGATAACAATAAAAGCAAGTAAAATACGTCTTATCACTCTTTGCTGAGCACAAAATGAGATGCAAGGGGCACAGAGACAAGTTTGCAATTCTCCATATTGAATTTCTGCAAGATTTGTTCAACATACGTAGTTTGATGCAACACAAGAGTGTGTTTATTTCTATCTCTGTCAATATTAATGCCAAGTATTTTCTTTGCATCACCAAGATCTTTCATGTCAAAATTAGCACATAGACAAGTCTGAACATGCTTTACAGTTTTCAAGCAGGGGCTAATTAATAGCATACCATCCCCATAGAGCAGAAGGAACACATGCACATCTGATTGCATATAGTATAAACAATGATCAAATTTACTACTGGTAGAATTCAGACTTTGCATACATTTGTCAAATTTAATATTCCATTGCCTTAGGGATTGTTTCAGACCATATAGGGATTTTTTCAGCAAGCAGACATGATTAGGATGAGTTTTATCAATGAAGCCCTCAGGTTGATGCATGTAAATGTTGTTCTCAAGATCACCATGCAAAAAAGCAGTTGTAACATCCATCTGTTTGAGGTCCTAATCAAAGTGAGCAGTCAAGGCAAGCATAATTCTCACAGTTGTGAATTTTACTACAGGAGTAAAGATTTCATTATAGTCTATGCCTTCTTTCTGGGTGAAGCCTTTTGCAACAAGTCTGGCTTTATATCTGACATTATCAATTTCTTGCTTTATTTTATATAACCATTTGTATTCAACCACAAAATAGTTTTCAGGTTTTTCAACAAATATCCAAGTGTTGTTGTCATGCAAAGATTTTATTTCACATTTCATGGCAGCAATCCATTTTTCAGATTCAACAGAGCTAACAGTCTCTTTATAAGTTTTAGGCTCAATTTTATCCACATTGTTGAAGACATTAAAAGCATATAGAGACAAATTATAATCACCATATCTTGTAGGAACTCTCACATTTCTCCTAGGTCTGTCTCTAGCAAGCTGATAGTTTTCTAAGTTCACAAGCTCAGATTCATGATCAGATTTGTTCTTAGGTTTAGTTTCAGAGCTAGCACTTCTATCAGTTTCAGACAGATTCATGTTATCAGTGAGATCATTCCCAGATTCATTATTAGAAGCAGAGTCATTAGCATCAATATCATCAATCACATGATCATTTATATTGTCACTTTTATTATTCTGCACAACAAGCTCAAGAGGTATAGGGTTGGGAGCATCCACCTTAGAGGCAATAGGAGAAAACATGAAATCAGGTAAATTCTCCACTTCACTTGGAGCATCAGAGTGTGAGGATTCAAGTAAATAAGGGAAATCAAGTTCATTAAATGTAACATCTCTGCTTATAAACGTTTTAAACCCAGTCACTTCTTTATCCCAAAGTCTGTAACCCTTAACCCCTTCAGGATATCCAAGGAATATGCATTTTCTGGCCCTAGGTTCAATCTTACTCAATCTCCAATGAACATAAGTAGCACAACCAAACACTCTCAGATTAGACAAGCAAACATGTTTATTCCAAAACACAGATTCATGTAATTTTCCCAGCAAAGGAACAGAAGGAGATCTATTTATCAGATAGCATGCTATCATCAAAGCCTACCCCTAGAATTTCTTATCAAGACCTGAACCAGCTAGAAGGCTCCTAACTCTCTCAAGGAGAGTTCTATTCATCTTTTCTGCAACCCCATTCTATTGAGGATTATATCGCACAGATTTATGTCTTTTAATACCCCTGTCAGAGCACCAATTATCCATTGCAAGATTACAAAATTCAAGACCATTGTCAGTTCTTAAACATTTAATGTTTTTCATAGTCTGGTTTTGGATTTCAACAGCCCATTTTGAAATTTTTTTAAAAACTTTAGATTTATTTTTCATGAGAAAGACCCAAGTTTTTCTGGATAAATCATCAATCACAGACAGGAAGAAAACATTACCACCATGAGTAGGCTCTTTAGCAGGGCCCCATACATCAACATGTAGGCATTCAAGTATTTCAAAGCTGACATGCATTCTAGGATAGGGAACAGAAGCAGGAAAAGTCAATTATGTTGTTTTTCTATCAAGCAAGGTTCACAAAATGGCATGCTTGTCACTTTATCATTTTTAAATGCACCAGCTTTATTCATAATATCAACACCATTGTTACTCATGTGTCCTAGTCTAGCATGCCAAAGAGCAGTCATATCATTATGCACCACATTAGTTACAAGAATAGGCACAGAGACAGCTTGCACAACATATAAATCACCCTCTCTGGGTGCATTGAAGTAAAGCATGGAGTCCTTTTCAAATCTAAATATCAAGTAGTTCACAGAACCATCAAGCATTTTATCAGCTATTTTAGACATAGAAAGTAAGCTAAATTTCAATTTAGAAACATATCTAACATCATTCAGAGTGAGCATACTTCCATTTTCAAATTTCAAGCATATATCTCCTTTTCCAACAATCTCACAGTGTTGCCCATCATCCAATACAACATGACCAGTACTCAGACAATGCAAGTTGTGAAACATGTGCTTGTGAGGAGTGACATAAAATATACAACCAGAGTCAATTAACCATTCATTTTCATGCACATTTTTAGATATAGCATTGGTGTAATTGATGAATTGAAAATCATATTCAGCATGAACCATATAAATGTCATCTCCTTCAAGATAATCATAATTCACTGAATCTTCATGCACATTATTAGCCTGATTTGCACTATCATAAACATGATTTGCATGATTTCCATATCCTTTGTTCTTTTTAGGCATTTTGCATTTATTAGAGAAATGTCCAGGTTTACCACAATTCCAACATGTTTTCCTTGGTTTCTGATCAATATTATAGTTATGAGCATGATTAGGAGCAGACTTGGATGCATGAGCGCGATTATGAACATAATTTGATGCATGGTTGTGAACAAAGTCCTGATGCATGTTTCTCCTATGTGTTTCAGCAGCAAGCACACTGGGATTCTCAGGATTCAGAGATTTAAAGCCATGATTAGGGTTTTTGTTCACATACATGATCTCATTATGCAGAGGTTTTGATTTCAATTTTTTCAGCTCATTTTCTTTAGCTTTCAATCCAGTTACAATCATATCAAAAGTAACCTTAGACCCACCATATTTTAAAGCAGAACTGACTTTAGAAAATGACTCAGGGATAGAACCAAGCAAGATTTGAGATGCATATTGTTCATGAGTGTCATCACCAGCAAGTTTCAAGTCTTGCTGCAGTTTATTAAATTCATCCATATTTGCATCAATGTCTTTAGAAGCATCCATTTGATAATTCATAAATTGATCTTGCAGAGCATAAACAGATTCTTCAAAAGTAGCAGTGTAAAGAGAATTCAAGTTATCTCATAAATCCTTAGCACATCGATGATGATAAATTTTTCTAAGCACAGTACTACTCAGATTTAATAAAATTGTAGCTCTGGCACTGTCATTCATCTCATGCAACTTTTCATCATCCATAGATTTGTCAATTTTTGTATAAATAGCTCTGTGAATCTTTTCTTTTGTCAGATTACACTCAATCCTGGTTTTCCAATCCTGAAAGTCATTTTTACCATTAAAAGAAGCCATGAGAAGGTTGTTCATGATTACAGCAGGCACAGAAACAGCAGAAAAACAGAAATCCGCCTTAAACAGAGCAGGGGACCACAGCAACAAGATTACCAGAAACACTCAGAAGGCTGAAACAGCCTTCAAGAACAAAGAAAACCACCACAAACACTGAATCAAGGGCACCCCGGAGGATAGAGTGCTGAGGCTAGCCCAGTTCTCAGCACAGATTGATCTGTGGAGCAGGGGATCACTCAGGACAACCCGAAATCTTGAATTTAGTCAGCAATAACTGACTCCAAAACACAAAGTCAGACCTCAGAAACTCCAATACCATAGAATTTCACACAGATTTCAACAAACACAAAAACAGGTATCACATAGGCAAAAGCCAACAAGATCAGACAAATAACAGCCACAAGAACAGTTTTACATAGAGATTGCAGCAGAAGACAGACAAGACCACAAAAGACCCTTAATGACCCTTTTTCCTAACTCTGCTATCCAGGCAACTCGCACGAGGAGACCCACAGAGGAATCCAGAAGATTCGGACCGTAAGAAGAGGGTTAGGATGGCTTAGAATACCAAGGAAGTGATTAAGCAAGGCGGAAGCAACAAAACAGGCAGGATTGCAAGATACCACACAGAGTTTTAGGGTTTAGAAATAATACCAGAGCCGACTCTCCCAGGCAGGAGAGAGGCCGGACTTATCTTTTCTGAGCCCGTCGGGGACGAATTGACGCGGCCCTTACCGGCGGCGGGGTGAGAGGGATGGAGGCAGGAGAGTGCCCCTGCCCAGGTCACCATGGCTCTGATACCACTGTTGTGGTATCGGGCCGGCTGGGGGTTCACTACTTGCTTTCCAGCCTATTGCGGTCCCATTTACAGCTGCTCAAGCAGCCAAGGAACTTAGAGAAAGGAAACTTAGCTAATCTTAGAGTGGACGAAGCTTCAGACGTTAGATCTGAAGGATCTAAGGAGTTTCTTCACAGGCTTGGCTCACACAAGGGTCGATCTGCACATAGTGACCAAACACAGGTTAGATCGAGCATAAAATATAGAAATCGAAAACTCAGAAGAAAGCATCACAAAAATATAAAGAAGGATAAAAGAAATCAGAGATTTAGAAGTGGGAAAATGTGCTCGGAAGCATATCGGGCTCAGGTTTTCCCACAGAAGGCGGCGATGGCGTTTCCGGCAACAGATCAGACCCAGACCAAGTGGTGATGGTGAAACAATAGGCTTGAAGCTCTCACGGGTTCACTCAACTCATAGAATACACTACCGACTCAACTCACAGGCCAAATAAGAACCCGCAGACAGGATTCCGGCCAGAGACACCGAGTAACAGGCGGAGATAGCTCGGAGAAGAGGATTAGGATTAGGGTTTCTTGAGTGAGGCTTAAGAGAGAAGAGGAGTGAGGCACCGTTTTTGTAAGTGGATTAGGGTAGTAATTTAGGAATATTAGGTTAAGTTATATATGGGAAGCACCGGGTCATGGGCTAGGGTTTAGAGTTTAGGGTAAACTCTATTGTTGGGCCAGAAATAAAAGGAATAAGATGAGAAACAATTGGGCCAGAACAGAAAGAGAGCAAGTTGGGCCAACTCTCCACAGATAGGATAAATTCGAACTCTATCAAGTGATAAGGTCGAACTCTTCTAGAACGCCCACGACTGTCATCTTGCTTACATCAATCTTCAATTGTGATCAAATTAACCAATTTAACTTGGTTAAGCTCAATTCCATCTTCGACCTTCTTCCGAACATATGATTGAAATAGTCTTGTAATTGTTTAGCTCTTAATCTCGTGATTGGACCTTTCAATTCTAACTCCCAATTTGAATCATCAATATTTTGGGCTTCATCACTTCTAGACGTCCGCAATTGAAGGATATGAATAGGAGTCCTATCTTCTGTGGAATTGTTTTGAAAAAAAAAATCCTTAAACTTCTGAGACATGTTGGAGCGTGGATATCCTCATTAAAGAGAGCTCGGTGTATATGGTACACAGAGCACTTACACCATGTGATATTGGGCCAATGAAATGGTTAAAGATAAAAAAAAAAATAAAAAAATCCTTTGGATGGACCCTTATTACTAAACAAATTAAATAATTGGGACATAGCCCATTTTCTGCTCCGTGAACTTTGGGGTGAATTAATTAAAGGACTTAGAAGGCCAATTTCGTTTGTCCCTTTTCCAGGAATTAACACATTATTTATTTCTCTAATTGCCAACTCAAGAATTCATTGACACGAGTATAAAAAAGTTTATAAATTCAAATTAAAAATGAAAATTCTTTGATACGAGTTGAGACTATCTAGAAAAAATGAAGGCTCCTTGATACGAGTTAAAACTATCTAATAAATCTCAAAACTTCATTTCCAAGGCAAATTACCCATGAACTAGTCTTAACGGGGTATCTGTAGACGGATAAATTTCAATGTCTAATTAAATTATGCCATGTAAACAATTACATATCAAATTATATCATTTATTTATATTTTAGGAATTTAATTAAATTAATTCCTAAATTAACAAATATTATGTATGAATTTTTTTTGTAGATTTATAATATCATGTATATATATATATACATATATAATGTATGATTTTTTTTTTGTAAGATTATAAAAAATTATATCTGAGAATGATTTAATAATTAAATCTGAATATGAGAATGATTTTTTTTTTTTGTAAGATTATAAAAAATTATATTGAAGCAACTGTAGGCTAATCTTAATATTAGTAATATGGATGTAAAGCTATGTCAACCATCTTGATAATACAATTATAGATAGATTTATTCCCTAATTAAGATTATAGCCGAATTATATTAGGCTAAATTGAGGATTTAATGGCTCCTTTATTACTAAATATTGATGATAATTTCAAATTTATATTAAGATTTTAATTTTAATTATTATTTTGATTTTATATTAAGAATTCTATTTATGCTAATGTGATTTAGGTTGGAAAGATTTGTCTTACTGTTTTTAATGACTACCTTTTATATATATAGAGAATGTATCAAATAAGATCTTTTTTCGATTGTGAGAACTAGGAGCATATCTCCACCATCCAATTTAATGATCTAATGGTTGAGATTTAATGTAGAGATGGTGATAATTTCGTAAATAATAGGGCAAAAATAAAGGAAGGAGGGATATTTTCGTCCAAACCCATTAAAATGATGATGTCAGCAATTAAAAAAATTAAAAACTTTAAACGACCATAACTTGCTCGATTTTAATCCAATACACACAAAAAATATATCAAATTAAAGCTTTCTTCGTTCTCTTTCATTTAAGATGTCGAAAGATTGTCTTTAGATGAAAAAATATGGATGAAAAATACAAAAAATATTTTTTTACGCGTGCCCAGATTGTAAATGTTTTCATTAGCATATAATAATTCTTCGTCAACATTATGATAACATATGATAACGTATGTTAATGAGCATTTTTCATATGCTAACATAATGTATTCAATGTGCTAATAAAGAATTATCATAATGCTAGCGTAGTACAAATTTATTAGGGTTTATTCAATCTCAATTATGGTCTATTTCATTTCAATTATGGTTTATTCCATCTAATTATGATTACTTTTTTGAATTTAAATTTTTCATTTTTGATTCCTAATTGATTATTATGGTTTATCCCATTGAATTATGGTTTATAACATATGTTGACAGAGTATTGTCATATGCTAACATAGTGTATTCATAGTGCTCATGAAGCAAAACCATAATGCTAACGTAGTACAAATATATTATTATTATGATATGTTCTGACTCATTTAGGTTACCACATCCAATCAATGTTTAGTTCATCTAATTAGGTTTATTTCATCCAATTATGGTTTCTTCCATTTAATTAGGGTTTATTAAATCAAATTAGGTTTATAATTAAATTTTAAAATATATTTTTCACTAACAATATTTGAAAATTTTAATTAGCATAATGATAATAATTCGTTAGCATGATTATAATACTTCATTGGCATGATAATCTGTTATCAAATCATTCGCGATTTTTATAAGAATTACCAAATTACGTTAATACTCACGCACGAATTTTTTTTCAAATATTACAAAATCGTCACCACCTTTTTAATTAAATTTAGACCTTTGATTTTTTAAAATTATGTGGTGTAAGATGTGGTCTTAGTTCTAACATTAGGATTGATTTCACCTAACCCCTCCCCAATATATATATATGTGAGTTTGAAATTTATCCATCTTTCACATAGGATCCAATCCACGACATATAAATATATATAAATTATGTATTGATACATAAAACTCACACATGCTTCAGGTGACGCTGGCAAAGTGGAGTCTTAGAAATTAGAATAACCACTCTGGGCCCTTGAAACTCCCAAACTTGCACGTGAATAATTCATCGTTTTAATGAAAAAGACAAAATATAATAAAAAAAGAGCATGACTCCTGTATAGAAGGCCCCCCCGCATAGGCAACGGGCGCGTGACGTCCACGCGCTCGGCCCAGGTGCGGGTGCGTGTGCGCCACGCGCCTTTTTTTTTGTTTCGTTTTATTTTGCATTTTTTCTATTTTTCTTTTTCTTTTTTCTGGTTTTCTTTTTATTTTTTCTTAAAAAAAACTGATATAAATCCCTAAAAAATTCCCCCAAATAAATTATAAAAAACACAAAATAAATCCTAAAAACACCCCCACAAAACCATAAAAAAATAAAAAATAAACCCCTAAAAACACCCCCAAAAATCCTAAAAAAATAAAATAAACCCCTAAAAACACTCCTCAAAAAACTCTAAGAAATACAAAATAAACCTTAAAAACACCCCCAAAAACATAAAATAAACCCCTAAAAACACCCCCAAAAAACACAAAAAAAAAACCCTAAAAAACACATAAAAACACGAATCGGTACTATTTAGCGTTCGAATTAGTACTATGAGTGGCGATTTTTTTTTAGCACGGGTCGGCTCGGGTCGGAGCGGGTCCGTCTGATGGACCGATCCATGCACCTTATGCACAGGAGTTTTTGCCATAAAAAAATTAGCGGTCAAGATTCTTCGTTTGATTTACGGATTTAATTAGCCGCCTCTTTGAATAATCAAATGCCTATAAAACCTCCCTCATTCTTGCTCGGTCTCTTCATCCAATTGATAGCCTCACCTGATATTTTTAATATTTGTGTGTTGAAAATATGGCGGCGAAGCTGAACGTGGGAGTGATAGTTTTAATGTTGATCTCTGTGTTGACATGTGGATCATGCAAATCACCAGCGTCACCATTTTTGGAAGCAAGTGTTGTGGAAGGAAAGCTAAAGCTAACGAAGCTGCACTTCTACGTTCAAGACATAGCAGGCGGGGCAAATCCGACAGTTTACGAGGTTGCTCGAGCTTCCATAACCGCGAATTCGTCGTCGAGATTCGGACAAGTGAAAGTGATGGACCACCTGATGACGGCGGAGGCCAACGAGGAGTCGGCCGAGGTGGGGCGGGTTCAGGGTCTCATAACTTCGGCTGACCTGGAAGTTATGGGATTCGCCACCAACCTTAACTTTTTATTCACTTTGGGTGAGTACAATGGGAGCACCATTAGCATCCTCGGACGGAATCAAATCGGTGATGCCTCACGCGAGTTGCTGGTGGTAGGTGGGACCGGCCTCTTTCGTTTCACTACCGGATATGCCATCTGCACTACTTATTCTTACGATGCCGCCACCAGTCATACTGTGCTCGAATACACGCTTTATGTCAAGTCAATTGATGCAGCCTTCAAGATTACCGGACAGGATCTTCTTTAATTCATTCCATCTACCTAAACCCTTTTTCTACCCTTTTCTTCTACTGTTAAGAAATTGTTGTAATAAATTCAATGTTTCGCGGCTAGCCGGCGGATGAAATCATTTGGGATGTTTTGTTTAATACTTGGTACTGCATAGTTAAATTTACTATTTTTTTTTTAATTTATTCATTTTTAATTTATTGTGTCTTATTTTAATTTTATAATTATTAATTAAAAAATGAAATTAAATACTAAGAAATAATTATATACCTTAATTGGGTAGGATAAAATCTAATTAATAAGTGTAAAATCAAACTAAGAAATAATAAATTGAAATTGAATAATAAAAAATTAATAAATTTAATTATATAGTACCAAGTCTTATACAAAATATAGCAGGAGATTTCATATGGCTAGCTACCTGCATGTTGTGCAACGTTAACTTCATGGACATTTGATTAATTATTATGAACTGTTCATATCCGGAGATGGAGTTCTCTCAATTTCCCGATCTTGCAAAGACGAGACTTATTTTTTATTTTAAACATATGTATAGGGATGCTAATTTTAATAATGTAGCCCATGTTATATCACATAGAGGTGCTAAATATCATAACATGGTAATTTAGAACTCTGTTTTTACTCAATTGTTGAGTACGTTGTTTGATTAATATATTGGGTTATCTCTTGCCAAAAAAAAAAAAAAAAGATGTAGTGCAATATTAATGTGCATTTTGTTTATGTTGATTTCACATGACATTTGCGACGCCACTAACACTAAAATAATGGGTTTAAATTTCATGTTGCATTCTGTGTGTTTCATTTCATGTTATACTATTAAATTTATGTTTTTTATAAAATTTATTATAAAATAATTAAAAATTAATTATAAGATAAACAACTATACTCAATATTTATCAACAAAAAAATAAATTAAAAAGCTTTTATTTTATAATTATGAATTAATCAAGTAAAATAATGAATTATTAATTAAAAATTAAAATTAAATTCTAAAAAAATAATTATATATTTGGGGTGAATCCTAATAATCAATTGTAAAATTAAATTAAATCACAAAACATTAATATTGAAAAAATAAATATTAAAAAAATTCATAATTTAAAAGTGTAATACAAATAGGAACATGAATTTTTTCTATATTGCAAACCGTTCGTTACTGGTGTAATTCATTAAATTACGATTTTTTTTTTAATAACCCGACAGGCGACAAGTATTGATCGATGCAAGTTATTATTAATTAAATATTGGCAACCCATCAACTGATCAACTTTAATTTTAAGTGATCTTATCCAGATCGAATTGTGAGTAGGTGGAGTTTAGCTGGGTAACTGGGTTAATTGGAATGGTTGGATGGTAGACTGGTAGTTGGCTAATTCATGAATTGTGAGAAAATTGCACGTGCCATGACACTTTTCGTCTTAATTATATATAAAAAAATGGACCTTTTTGATCCGTTTTAATTGGTTTTCTTTATTTATATATTTTTTAAGCTTCGTTTAGATCTTCTTTTAATACTAATAATTGCAGGTTCCAGTTCTATTGTAATAAAAGTCTAATCAATGTCTTTTTTGGATCGTCTAATGGTGGAATGATGTTTCTTGAGATCAAAAGTGTTAAATTTGACCCACCACCAACATCACTAGGTGTGAGTCTGTCACACCTGACCTGCCAAGTATGGTTTATCTTTCATGTGCAGGTTTGTAGCCTATTACACAGAAACATGATTTACCCAGTGCACACCACGGTAGCAGCTACGGGTTACCCTCGATATCTATTAAAAAAAAGAAAAAAAAAATATAAACTAATATTTCACATGGAAATCTGACAATATATATTAAACACTAAAAAAAATTATATACTATCATTGGCCAGGTATGTTAAAAATATTATAATTAATACATCAGATTTTCGTTAGATTAATTGTAATACCCCGAAATGTTTTAGAAGATTTTATTTGACTTATGTTGCCTAAAGGTAATCTAGGAAAAAGTTGGGTCCTTAAAGGACTCAAATAAAGGAAAATCGCAGCCATGGAAATCTGTTAATTTTATTTTGGTCAAAAATTTCTTTAAAAAAATGTTTTGATATTTTTCTCGAGTTGATAGAAAATGTTTCGAGGATCGTGCCAAACTTTGAATTTTTCAATTTTGAGTTTAAATGAACACTTGACCCAATTTTAAACTAAAAGGTAATAGATTTGGATAATTAAAGCACATCCGTCATTATTCAATTTATTTTTCAAAAGATTATCTTATTCGTAATTATCCTATTCTTTTTTCATCATTATCCTATTCCATCATTATCCTCTTTCTTTTATTCGTTATTATCCTATTTATTTTTCTTCTATAAATAGGAGTTTAAGGTTTCATTTTTCATTCATTTTCAAAATCGAAATGCCGAGCAGCTTCTAGAGAAGGTACATCTCTAGTTTCCTATTTCAATTCTGAAATAGTCATTTTAAAGGTGTCAACTCGTAGATCACGAATACGTTATTGAAATGATGACACGACGGATGATCACGATGGAAAACCGTTGTGACCGCCGACAAAATCGCCACCACCCCTCAAATCAGTGACTCTTTCAGGTTGCCGAATCAAAAGGCGTCTTTAGGGTTTTATGTTCTATGTATATTTATATACATTTTCCATGTTGTCACTTTTTAATTTCGGGTATATTTTGGGTATCCGGATATTAAATTGTAGTCTTTTTCAGATCTATCCTTCATGGATAGTCCTATCGTATTTCTAGTCTCAAAAGTTATTATGTGCCAAAATATAATATTTTTATTTAAAGTTTCATATTTTTCCAATGGGCAAATCTTGCGGTATGAATTTATTTATACTGAGTTAATTTTAGGATACAGGTTTGACCACCCCGTATGCCAAAACTTCCAAAAGGGTTTTTCTTTATAAAAAATGCCCTCAATAAAGTTCCCCTAAGAGTCAAAATATTTTGATGATCCGGGTGTTGCGTATTAAGATAGTAGATGTTATAATATTTACTTCATAGCTAAGAAAGTTTAGATTTTGACCTAATGGTAGTCTTCATCGAAACTAAGTTGCCGAATAATCTTGTAGGCTCAGAAGAAGGAGACTTCTAGTTGAGACCAGAACCAGAATCTATATCTAGCTTTCCAGATCAGATTGCCAGGTGGGTTTTTATTATACAAAAATGTATTTCGGGTTATTAAACCCTGACATTTATAAAATGAATATGATTGAATATCCAACCCATGACTGTATTTAATGTGCTCTCCTGACTCATGTAAGTCTTACTACTATTTTTGGTGACGAAACTACAATGGTTCACGATATCGAGCCCCAAGCAAACAGGGCAGTGTCCAATCTTAAGCAGCCAGGTTGTGTACATGAACCGGCTCACCGTAAGTGTTCTAGGGGAGAGAAGCGCGCAATGATGGAACTAAAATGATTTTTGTATACATGGAATTCACAAATTTTCTGTTTTGAAAGCTTTCCATGATATGCTTAAAATATGATTGGATATTCTGTTTTATAAAATGATTGTGAATGTTCTTCTCAAAAGTACCCACTAAGTTCATTAGTAGTCACGCCTAAAATCATTTCAAATATTTTTCAGGATGAGCTGCAGGATGGTAGACGACTGTGCTAAGGCTGAAGGGCTATCGTTTGATGTATATGTTTCCTTTTCTGCTATGGAGTCTAACTGAGAACATGCTTCCTTTTGAGTCTGAATAAATACACTACGTTCTTTTCCGATTACTCTGATTATTGCTATGGAGTGTTCGATTCTCCGAATCCCGTTTCTTTACTGTTATAGAGTGTTCGGTTCTCCGAATCTCATATTCTTTATTGTTACGGATTGTTCGGTTCTCTGAATCCCGTTTACTTTCCATTCCTGATAGACAAAAGCCTGACATTTATTTACTTCCTTATTCAGACAGGCAGAAGCCTGGCTTTACACTGTTTTTCATGTCAAGGCAAAAGCCTGGCTTTATATTACTTTCACGACAGACGAAAGTCTGGCATCTCTTTACTTCATGTATTTGAACAGACATCAGTTTGGCCTTTTTCATGCCTAACCTATTAATAGTTAACCTTTGAACTGTTATTATTTACATTGAAGTTTGCCTTCGTTATTCTTTCTTGGGTTCATCCTAAGAGTCATGGTATCTGGTTTGAGTCATTTGATACGCTTTAAAAGCGTGGATTGATCCATTTATAGAGGTTATGTTGTCCAAATTTTTGGGGCACTAATCCAAGTTCTTTGATTGCTTCTGTTCAACAACCCCTTCCCCCTTCTCCCAAGTAGTGCACCGATCCCCTGCCCTTCTCCAGGGATCGGGGTGTTACAGAGTGGTATCAGAGCAGGTTACAACTCTGCAGGCCTGTCATATTGTTGATTGAGTCTAGTTCTCAGTGTTATCTCTTAATTGATTGTCTGATAGCCCTAACACGTCACCTGCACCGCATTCATCTGCTTCAAAAAGAAAGGTACGCGAGTTAAAATATTTTTGAGATTCAATTATGTTTACTAATTTCAAAATGAATGTGGATAAGGACCATTATTCACATTGATGGTATTTATAAAAAGTTAAGCCAATGAATGGAAGGATAATGGTATCATTTTGGGACTATGTGTCCATATGATGATGGTTATGAATGGAAGACACTTACTATCCATGATGGTAAAATTGTAGGACTTTGTGCCTAGATGGTATTGAATATTTTTTTTTTTGAATGGGACTATATGTCCATTATGTTTGAAATGAAATGTCATGTTTTGAATGAGACTATATGTCTATGATATGTTCCGAAAGAAAGTGTGATGGTAGTAATCAATGCCTTATGATTAGAAATGTTATAATGTGTAAGTGATTGGAATGTGATGATGTTAAAGTGTTACGAAACCCAGAATGCTTATGCAGATGGAATGTGAACATAGATTGATTAAGTGTTTTTCCACGTTTAAGATTATGAGCCCACATGGATTGGTTCCACTGAAATGTGTTAATCTGTTATGATGTGAAATTTCAAAAGAATGTTTTATGTCATATTTGGATTGAATCCTATATGAAAGAGGGTTCACGGCAAGGCCGTGGTTCGCCTATGGTTTTAATGGGATGTCTGGGACATCTAGATTCCGGTTGAACCGAGAATCTAATGAATGATTATAAAAAACAGATTGACTAAAAATGTGGGAACGATTATGTAGTGCCTTGTAGTCTTGAATGTAGAAAGAACTTAGAATGGATAAGTATATTTTTTTAGATGACTTGAGTTATATGGATTTCTAGAAAATGCGGTTCGCGTGTTTATGTATTTGAGGAGCATGTTGGGAGAATTTTGAATGGCGGAGAAGAATCGCGAATGATAGATCCATTCATGCTACACCTGTCTCTATACGTTTCTGATCGAGAAGCAAGGATGAGTTCGAGGTTGGATGTCTTATGTTAGGAAAAACTATCAAGAAACCCCTAGATCAGGTTTTGATGAGATGCCAAAATTATTTACGAAAAAATGACTAGAGTTCAAGCTGTAGATCGAAGCTGACCAACCCAGGGCATCATCAAAGAAGAACTCAAGTAGAGTCAAAGTCAACCGATCTAAAGAATGTCCTACAAAGTTGGAAGACACGTCATCCAGTCTAAGTTCAACTCAGCTGAAGAGTCATAGCAGTCAAAGCAAGATGACAACCAAGTCAGCTGAGCTGAGAGAGAAAATAGTTGACTAAAGACTGAAGAAACTGATAAAGCGTCAGTTTAAGCAAGAGACTGGCAGTATCCAACTGATGGCCTAACTGCAGTAAACAAATCTCAGCTGACAAGTCCAGAACTGCCAACTGGAGCAACAGCCAATCTCAGCTGACAAGCCCAGAACTTCCAACTAGAGCAACAGCCAATCTCAGCTGACAAGCTCAGAACTGCCAACTGGAGCAACAGCCAATCTCAGCTAACAAGCCCAGAACTACCAACTGGAGCAACAGCCAATCTCAGCTGACAAGCCCAGAACTGCCAACTGGAGCAATAGCCAATCTCAGCTGATAAGCTTAGAACTGCCGACTAGAGCGATAGCCAGACTCAGCTGATAAGCTCAGAACTGCCAACTGGAGCCATAGTCAAAACTCAGCTGACAAGCTCAGAACTGCCAGCTGGGACGATAATCTAACTGAGCTGAGAAATCCATAACTGTCAACTGAAACTCTGAACTGCCAAGAGAGCTGAAGCTAGAGGACCCATGGAGTGTATTAGTTAAATCAGCGTATCTTGGAATAAATGCTTCTTCAAAGATCCTGGAATTTAATGAAGATCGATTGACAGAGTAACGACTAGTTCAACCAAATGATCCAAGCGATCATTAAAGACCACCTGCCATTGATGAGCCAACAGAGCCACCGATCAATGGACAATGAAACTCAACGGTCATAAAATCACTCCTCTATAAAAGACGGGTGAATCAGAGTTTCAAACACTTCACCTCCACAACTTTCGCATATACAAGCAAGAGCTTTTCTTTCTCCCTCCCATCCAAGCTCAAGTGCAACATTTGACAGAAACTGCGAAAGTCCAACTGAGAAGAAGAATTCACATAATCTAGATATTCAGCCAGCTGTTGACGATCCAGCCAGGGCAGCCTTCTCAGTTCCAGCTATCCAACGATCAACTACTCAGCTCAATTAAAGGAGCACATCAGTTGATACCCCCTGTTCAAGGCTTACCTCTTGAAGATCGAAAGAGATCTAAAACCTTGTAAAGACGACAATAGCACCTACCTTCCTAACGAGCAGTTAGGGACTTCAAGTGTGAGCCGTCCACCCGCTGAGGTAGCAAGCAGTTATCAGGTTCAGCCAACTATCCTTCATTGTGTAATTTGTAAAGAAAATCAAGTTATATAGTGAAGTTGCTCCTCTGCGAAAGGAAGAGAGGACGTAGAAGTTTGAGACTTCGAACCTCTATAAATCGCTTGTGTGTTGTACTATACTGATCATTGCATATCTCTGAACTGCACAACATATCACACAAGCTGCACTCAAACTATCTTAACTGATCATCAAGTTTGTGCATAGATAAGTTTCATCGAGCGAGTTAAAAGGCCCTGCTATTCCGCATCTAAAGTAAAAGTTTTTGAATCAGTTTATTCACCCCGTCTAAACTGATACCGACTCGCCCGGGACCAACAAGTGGTATTAGAGCGGTTGATTCTAAGGATCAGCCGTTTCTGCAGATCAACTGAATCAGATTTACTTATCTGTGCTAACATTTCAGCTATGGGAAACCATAAGCTACCTTTATTTTCAGTTGAGAATTATGATAACTGGAGCAGGAGAATGAAGGCGCATCTCTGCACAATTCATGAGAATATGTGGGAAGTCATTGAAGACGGTCCAATCATTATCATGATGGACAATGACGCTCACATAGTTGATATCAATCAACCGGCTAGGATCCCGAAGCCAACTAATCTTCTCACCAGTGAAGAGAAGAAGTTGAAGAATCTAGAGTTCGTTGCTCAAGCCGCATTATTTCAAACTCTAGATGAAGATCATATGAAGGATACAAAGAACTACACAACTGCCAAAGAGATATGGGACCTTATAGCAGATCTTTGCAGAGAGTCCGAAGCCATAAAAGGAAACAAGCTCCAACTGGCAGTTGACAGGTATGAATCCTTCAAAATGCAGGCAGAAGAGTCCATCTCAAGCCTTGAAACTATATTTCTAGGCATCATCAGTGAGATGAACAACCTCAGGAGGAGTTATCCCAATTCAGAGATGAATTCCAAAATATTGGATAATCTCACTGACGAATGGGATATGAAAGTGATAGCTACAAAGGAGTTAAGAAACCTAAACAACATCACTCTAAGGGAACTATTTGGTTCTCTTAAAGCTCATGGGTACAATCTAAACCAAAAAAGGGAAGCATCGACATCGTCATATCAGGACGCAGTTTTCTACGGCGAAAGAACCAGGTTTAGAGACACTAGAGGAAGAAACAACTTCCGACCTAAGAGCTCACCAGCCAAAGAAAACCAAGACGGATCTTCAACTGAACGAAGAAGGGATGCAACTGAAAAGAAGGAGAATCTAACTGATGACATCAATGATCAGATCCAATCAGTTACCAAATTGCTAGAAAAGTTGAAGAGAGCTCGGGATAAGTAATCAGTCTCACCTCAAACTGATGAAATCCCAAAAGTTGAGAAAACCTACCAACCAGCTGAACGACCAGCTGAACTATTCAGGAGTGACAATCGTAATCTTGGAGAATGCTTTCATTGCCATAAACAAGGACATTACAGGTTTGAATGTCCAGAGCTCCCCGAAGACAAGAAAGCCAAGGTAAAAAGAAGCTTCTTCAAAAGAAAAGCAATGGTCGTAAATCTCGAGAATGTCGTGCTGGATGATTCAGACTATCCCTCTGGAATCGATTCTGACAGCTACAGCTCAGATGATGGAGCATTATTCTGCCTCATGGCTGACCATGATGAAGAGGTTAGTACAGCTGACTCTCAAACCTCTTTTTATCATATCAATGAAGCAACTGTCTCTAGTAATGAACTTGATGTGAAACTTATGATGCTAGAAGACCAATTAGCTTCAATCTCCTATTTGCATGTTGAACTGAAAGATGAAAATGATGAACTGAGAAACAAGGTTAGGAAACTGAGTCTTGATCATGAAAGATTAAAATATCTTGAATCTCAGTTTATATAATTTGAGAAATTGAAACTGAGAACTGCTGATCTAGAGAGAGAAAATCAAAGACTCAAGCAAGAGATCCTTGAAAAATAAAAAGTAAACCTGAAGTTCAAAAAGGAATCTCAGACTCTAGATGAAATACTAAGTTATCAAAGAACTGGAATTGACAGCTCAGGGCTAGGATATAGCAAGTTCACTGCCCTAGAAAAGGGAAAAGCAGTTGCACAACCCAGTAATAAGGGAATCCTAAAAGGGTTCACAAGATCTCATGATCAGTCAACTAAGTCAAACAAAGGAAAATGAATATTGAAAAATCTCCAAACTCAGCCTAGACAATTTGGTCAGTTCTATCAATCTAAAGCACCTGGTCAGCTGAAGCCTAATTCCCAACCAAGACCATCAATTCACTCAAGTCAATCCACTCGTCCAAAGCCCCCAGTTCAACAGAGGGCACCAACTCAATATAGAATGCCGACAAGACAACCTGATAGATAAGTTCATTTCAAGAAAGACCAGTTTAGATCTCAAGCCTACCCTGCTAAGCAGTTCAATCAAAGCACTTCTAGGAGAGATCAACAAAAATTGTTTCAACCCTATCATCATTACAATGAGTATCTGGATTCAAGAAATGAACCAAGAGCTGATCCAAAAGGGTTTAATCCAATAAACTGGAAACACACAAGGCATTAGCCTGACAGAAGAGCTCAAAAATCTCGAAATAATTATGTGCTAGTTGAATTGTTTTATACCACTAACTTTCAACGCAGGTATCATTCAACCGACTCAAGGAGAATTGAAAGAGAGTCGAAACTGATGAAACGATCCAAATCAGTTGACTCTTTGAGTGATAAAAAGCTAAAAGTTTGGCAAGTCTGGATTCCAAAAGGCTTAATATATAAAAAAGGACCCGATATGAAATGGGTCCCTAAATGCTAATCCTTTTCTTTGCAGGACAAGAGCATCCTATCTATGAAGAAAACCAAAGACATTTGGTATCTAGATAGTGGGTGCTCCAAACACATGATCGGAGACAGAGAAGATCTCGATGGTTATGAAGAAATCAAAGGTCCACTCGTCACATTTGGAGACAATTCTAAAAGTCAAACCATTAGAAAAGGGTTCGTAGTCAAAGGAAAAGTAGTAGTGAATGAAGTCTCCCACGTGGATGGACTAAAGCACAAATTACTTAGCATCAGCCAGCTGTGCGACAATGGCCACTTAGTTGACTTCACCAAAAACTCCTGCAACATAAGAGACAAGTCAACTGGAGTAATTTTGCTAACCGGCATCAGGAGAGGCAACATGTACATTGTTGACTGGTCAACTGGCTACTTAGAAGCTTGCTTTATCTCAAAAGGATCAACTGAAGCAAGCTGGCTATGGCATCGATGACTGAACCACCTCAACTTCAAAACAATCAACTACCTAGCACAGAAAGAGTTAGTTGAGGGGCTTTCCAAGGAAATATACAAGAAAACAGGTGTATGTGGACCATGTCAAAAAGAGAAGTAGGTGAAGTCATCCTTCAAAAATAAGAATCATCCACCAGGAACAACTGACTGTCTTCAACTGCTACACATGGATTTGTTTGGTCTAGTTAGACCTCAAACTCCAAAAGGCAAAAGATTTACTCTTGTAGTAGTTGATGATTACTCAAGATATACATGGGTGGAATTCTTTAGGAGCAAAGATGAAATGTATGACAAGCTCACGGCGCTGATCAGAAGACTACAAACTGAGAAGGAAAGATCAGTTCAAAGGATTCGTTCCGACAATGGAACTGAATTTGTGAATCAACACATGATCAGCTTTCTCAACCAGCTTGGAATCACTCATGAACACTCAACTGCAAGAACTCCACAACAAAATGGTGTAGCTGAACGGCGCAACCGAACACTAAAAGAAGCAGCTCGAGCGATGATAGCTGATGCCAAGATAGCTGAAGGGTACTGGGCTGAAGCAGTCAACACCGCTTGCCATACTCAAAATTGAAGTGCCATTGTAGCAGCCCATGACAAGACACCTTATGAACTGTACAAGGGTCGTAAGCCTTCTATCTCATATTTTAAAATATTTGGCTGTAAATGTTATATTCACAAGAATGGCAAGACTCAATTGAAAGCCTTTAGTGCTAAAGCTGATGAGGAAATATTTCTTGGGTATAATTCTCCTCATGCACAAGCTTATAGAGTGTTCAAAAAATGAACTCTTGTTGTGGAAATAACATGTCATGTGGTATTTGATGAATTTTCTAATGAGTACAGGAACAAAGAAAGTATAGACACATCAGTTCAAGTACTACCTAGTAAAACTGAAAATTCACAGGACTATGTGAATCACATTGTTCCAGAGCGGTTTGAAGTTTCATTGGAAGAAGGCAATGAAACTGGTATTAAACTAGTTGAGAACAACTTGGTCAATGAAGACACAAATCGTGCTGAGACCACAAACCTCACAACTGAAGTAGGGGGAAAAGATGATGAGAATGCCGAGACAACTGATGAAAGGGCAACTAATGAAGTCATCACAGAAGAGCCAGCTGGAGACCCAGCTGAAACTATCTTACCTAAATGGCTCCGAAGCCATCCAACTGACAAGATAGTTGGAGATCCAAGAAGTCGAGTCCAGACCAGAGGATCAACCGAGCATGCATTATTCACATGCTTCATCTCTCAAACTAAACCAGTAAACGTCAAAGAAGCCTTAGAAGATTCAGACTGGATCATGGCTATGCAAGAAGAACTGAACCAATTCACACGAAATGACGTATGGTTTCTTATTGATAGGCCAAAAACCCAAAAGGTCATTGGCACAAAGTGGGTTTTTCGCAACAAAGTGGATCAACAAGGAGTGATCACAAGGAACAAGGCTAGACTGGTAGCCAAAGGTTACTCACAAAGTGAAGGAATTGACTTTGATGAGACATTCGCGTCAGATGCAAGATTAGAAGCCATCAGACTGTTCCTAGCCTATGCAGCTCACTTCAACTTCACAGTCTACCAAATGGATGTCAAGAGTGCTTTTCTTCAAGGAATGCTCAAGGAGGACGTGTATGTCGAGCAACCGCCAGGCTTTGAAATTGGTGATCAAGTCTTCAAACTGAAAAAGGCCCTCTACGGACTAAAGCAAGCTCCAAGAGCGTGGTATGAAACGCTAATAACATTCTTGCTGAAAAATGGGTTTCAAAAAGGAGTCATTGATCAAACTCTATTTCGAATAGAACGATCAACTGAGATCTTAATGGTTCAAATTTATGTGGATGACATAATTTTTGGATCAAAGAGCAAAGATCTATGCACACGGTTCGCTCAACTAATGCAAAGCGAATTTGAGATGAGCATGATGGGTGAAATGACATTCTTCCTAGGACTCCAAGTAAAGCAGCTGAAAGACGGAATTCACATCAGCCAGGCGAAATACACTAAGGAGCTAGTCAAGAAGTTTGGAGTAAGTAAAGGAAAAACTCTCAAGGTTCCAATGAACACATTAGTTCAGCTAACTCTTGATGAAGAAAGAGAATCAGTTAGCCAAACATACTACAGAGGAATCATTGGGTCATTACTTTACTTAACAGCCAGCCGGCCAGACATTTCTTATTCAGTCGGTCTATGTGCGCAATTTCAAGCCAATCCAAAGAAAAGTCATCTTGAAGCAGCTAAGAGAATTATCAAATATCTCAAATAAACCATAAATCTTAGACTATGGTATCCCAGAGATGACAGTTTGAGTTTAATTGGATATTCAGGCTCAGACTTTGGTGGATGCAAGATTGACAGAAAAAGCACCAGTGGAACATGTCAGTTTCTTGGAAGCAAACTGATATCCTGGTTTAGCAAGAAGCAGCACTCAGTTGCCACGTCAACAACTAAAGCAGAATATGTAGCTGCTGGAAGCTACTGTGCTCAATTTCTCTGGATGAAGCAACAGCTGAAGGATTACAAAGTTGAAACTGAAGGAGTGACTATCTTATGTGACAACAATAGTGCAATTGCGATATCTCAGAATCCAGTTCTACATTCAAGAACTAAGCACATTGACATAAGGCATCACTTCATCAGAGATAACATCGAGAAGAAAGACATATGCATCAAATATGTCAACACCGAGAAGTAGATAGCTGACATCTTCACCAAACCACTGCCTGAAGTAAGGTTCATGGATCTATGCATATAGTTGGGACTACTGGAGCTAGCATCACAGGATGAAGATGATCAACTGGATGAAAAAGGCCAAGGGACCACTCCAACTGGAGAGAGAAACTGAATCAATAAGATGAGAAACTGATCAGTTCGCCACATAAACCATCAGTTTGAAGTAAACGTAAGAAGCTGCTGAGAGATAAGTAAACTGGAGATGATCAGTTTACCTCATCAGTTCAACTAAATCATCAGTTCAGTCACTCAAACTGATGATCCAGTCAGTTATGCAGAACGTACAAACTGCAAATTGATCAAACTGATGAAGGAGTCATAGGAACTGAAGTAAATTCAAAAAGAAATATCAGTTCAAAGACCAGCTGAAGGAGAACAACTGAACTGAGAAGCAGCTGAATAAAGGTCTAAGCAGTCAAGACCAGTCAGGAACTGGTAAGAAGATATCTCAGTTGGAACTGATCAACAGGAAGACCATCAGTTACGGTCAAAACCAACTGATGACGTAATCAGTTTCAAGCCAATGAGAAACTGCTGAAGAGAAAAGATAAGTTCAAAAATCTCAATAGTGGAAACGGTAAAAACACGTGTCATCCAAATGTTACCATTGAATCGTCTTTCTCTCTCCTCATTAATCCCCAATGGATAGAAATGAAAAGCCAATCGACGGGTCGATTAAGTTAATCCGACAGTTGAAGTTGGGCATTCGAAGAGTCACAACCGTTGGATGAACCCCATCATACTCTATAAAAGAGATGGCTGAATTTTCATTTTCACTTTTACCGATCTCAAGCACAGTAAAGAATTCAAGCATCTCTTATTCTTTAATTCTCGAAACTGTTCTGAAGAACTTCCAAAAGTAAAAACATCCAGTTCATAATTCAGTCAAAGCCATTTTACCCCTTCTAGATCATTCATCTCAAACAAAGAACTTCATGGCTGACAGACGCGCACCAGCTGTTCGACAAAAGTTCAACTTTAAAAGAACTGGTGAATCTTCACAAGGATTCTAAATAAATCTCTACAGAGATAAGTTTCTGGATATAGGTGCTTATAGAGAAAAGTGCTCAAATTCCGCCCTTTGCAACTCACTGATCACAAAGATAAAGGAAAGTGGGTTGAAAAGCTTCACGGAAGAATATCCATAGAAAATATACCCAGAGGCTGTGGTTGAGTTTTACTTAAACTCAAAAGGCTACGATGACAGAATAGAAACCGAAGTTCGTGGGGTCGAACTAATCATAACTCCAGAATTGCTCGGGAGATTGTTCAAACTGCCAACCACCGGAACACGATTGCAAGACATGGAAGTTGATCAAGAGGAAGCCTACCGCCAGTGGAAGCGAGAGGAATGTTTAGATGTGTACAAAAGCAGTACACGCATGTCTCTTCTTCAAGAAAAATACAGGGTTCTAGCATCAGTCGCTGCTAGAATGATCACTGGAACAACTGGAAGTCACTCAGAAATGTCGGAGCACAAGTACAAGATATGTGCGGCGATCATCAGAGGTATCAACATCAACTGGGCTCAATACTTCTTCGAGCAAATAAGGAAGTACGTTGATATTGTGGAGAAGAACTGGTTACCAACTGAGTTCTATCAAAAGATGTGCTATCCAAGCAGAATCAGTATCATACTGGAGAACATATTTGACTCCATGACAGAGGAAACCGACACGCTGATGGTCAGCAAACTGGACTTTATACCAGTTACCAGCAAGAGGCAGCCAGCTGCAAAACCAATTTCCATCAAAAGCAGTCAGCCAACAGCTGCTTTCTCAAAGAAAGCTGAGGAGTCATCAAGAAGAAAAGGCAAGGAGATTGCAGTTGAAACTCCACAAGAAGACTCCAATTCAGAAGACAACATCCCAATAAGCCAGATGTTGGGAAGCTCAATCAAAGCCAAGCCTCTGCGTCAAGTTCGTTTTGGATCACTCATTGATTCACCTGAAAAAGTGATCTCCACCAGACCAGTTCAGTTTAAGGAAAGAACTGGGAAGTCGAAGAAGAAGCCCTCAGCAGTTCAAACAAAAGGAAAGAAGAAGAAAAAGTCAGGGCCTCTACCTCTTCCTCAACTGCCTCCCCGTAACATCAAGATAATTGATGTTATACCGGTTGAAAATGATGAAATAGTGCCTTATAGAGGAATTCTTCCAAAGGATTCAGGAGCCGACCTTTTCAGAACTGCTTGCCCACCGATGGGAGAAATTGAAGAAAACATAAGAGCTCTATCGAGAGCTGAAATCATCAAGTGCTGGGCTGAGAAACAAGTTCAAAAGTTCATAGCTGAGAACTTCATTGAGGACGTAACTGGATTACCAACTCTGTATGAAGCTCTCACAAGGTATGTCTACTGGTACCTTTGGAGACACTACTTCAACTCTGAAGCCCACTTTATCCTAACTGCTCTGCATGGGATGAGCTTCTGGAGAAGGAAAGAAAGATGGAGTATGGATTGGGCTGGGCAGGAGTCCCCAGAGCAAAATCCAGACATCACATTGAGAAGAATGCTTGCCATTCGTAGGAACCACCGACATCCTGATAAGCAAACTCTGGTGGAAGTAATGAATGATTTGCTTATCTAGGCTAATATCAGACTGCCACCTCGTCGAACTCAAGCTGAGCAGCGACAATGGAAAGCCCCTCAAGTTCAACAACATTGGTTGCTCACTGAACTGCTAAAACTCAGGCGGGAGCAGCTTCAGCAAGGACAGGAGCTGTTCAACCAAGAAGTTCAGAGAAGTCATCAAAGGGCTGAAACTTCTGCACCTTACAACACAAAGCAAACTGCCATAACGTCGGTGGCCAGGCAGTTAACATTCGAAGAAACCCCTTAGCCAGATGACGTTATCATCGATCTTCTAGATGACTCACCTGACATGCCAGCTGATGATGAGCGCACAACTAGTGATCTGGAATTAGAGGAACTGCTCAAGTCCCCCATTCTGTCAGATCTCCCAAGTAATGAAGAGCCACAGGAGCCAATTGAAGAGACTCAACTGCCCGAGGAGCAAACTAAGGCACAAATTGCTCCTTCCCAAGAGTCAACTCCAAAGACAGCTGAGCGTGACCAGTCAGCTGACCAGATAGCTCAAGCAGCTGAACAATCTGCATATCAAGGTACACTAGCCATAATTGTGTACATTGATCCAATCCAAAGAGCACTTCAAGCTGCCGCTCAAACTGCTGCGCCAGAAATCTCATCAGAGTCAATTTATGATGAGATCATCATCGTGGAGACAGATGAAATTTCCCACACAGTTCCTTGTGAGGAACTTGTTGGAACTGAAGAAGGAGAGGAAGCGGACTCAAGAGCAGTCCAGTTCGTGGCTCCACCGAGCAGTTCCACAGTCCAGCTCCCTCCACATTATGTGGAACTGATCGACTCCCTGCAGCAACAGGTTAAACTGCACACTGAGCAAATTAAGCAGCTGCAAGCCCAACAGAGACTCCAGTTCGCTGAAACTGAGTCAGCAAGTAGCGATGAGGATGAAGAAGATAACATCTCAGAACCGCTGGCAAAGAGAAGGAAAACTGATCACAAGAAAGACTAAGAGGCTGATCAAATTAAACATGATTAGAAAAGCCCTAAGTGTACTTCTTATTAATCAGTTGTAATTATCATTTGATCCATATTTATAAAAGTTAATCTGTTTGATTTCAAATAAATGTCAATCTTTACATTTATTTTGAAATTTTGACCGTTGCAAAACAATGACACGTGTCAAGGTCATTAATTGCCAACGACCAAAAGACATCAGAGGCTAGTACCATTTTAACCATCATATCTATGAGCCTGTCCAAAAACTCATAAAAAGCCTCTCTCTCTCAAGCCTCTCAAAAAACCTCCTCCTCTGAAAATCTCAAACCTTTCTCTCTCAAAAGATCTTGAATTTTCCAAAATTTCAGCCAAACTCAAAAATGGCCGAATTATCCAGATCTTCAAATTCCTTCAAAAACCAACTCATGAGAGATAAATTCCTTGATAGGAAGAAATTTCAATTGATTCTTGATGAATCAAACAATCCAATCCTTTTGTCAAATCTTCACAAAACAGGAGTTATTCACTACCTGGAAACACTACCAAAATTCTTTAGATAAAATTTGGTGAGTGAATTTTTGCTTCAAGCAAAATTATCTGCAGATGGGAAGATAATATCTTTAGTGATACAAGGAAGGATGTTACACATCAATGAGAAAACAGTTGCTGAAGTATTCCAACTTCCACAAGAAGGCTCATCCATTCAAGATCTAAAGGAATCTGCAGAGTCACATTGGAGAGAGTGGAAAGCTTCAAACTGCAACAAGCAATTCAGTTTTACCACCGCTAAAACTGATCTCAAGCCCGAGTATGGAGTTCTACTTGACATAATGAACAAGATGATGTTCAGAGCAATTGGAAACCTAAGCCAACTCACCCAAGTGAGATACAAGGTCATGATTCACCTTGCTGAAGGGAGACAAACAAATTGGGCAGAATTCATCTTTCAACAATTCAAGCATCAAGTCATCAAGTCTACAGACTCAAAGACATTTGGCAAATTTGAGTCCAAGGTAGGACTTGTTCTAAGGATGAGCAAAATGCTTGAAGACTTGTTGAACCTTCCAAGTGATGAATCACTACCGGTTCTAATCTCCGACTGGATCCCCAAGAAAGGAACTGCTCATCTACAGTCCCTAAAGAAGAAGAGAAGAGGAAAGGCCAAGATGAGCAACCAGAGTTCGAGCAACTCAACTGCCAATGCCGTCCACTCTCCAAAATCAAAGAACGGATCGCCAGTTGATTTCCAGGTTTGCTCTGATCCAGATAAACTCATTCCATTCATTGGAATACCCCACCCGAACTATGGAGCAGACTACTTCAGAGGCACATGGCCTCCGCTCCAGCTAACTGAAGAGAATATTCGCACTTCTACAGTGGTGAATATGCAGTCAAAGGTGCACAAAAGGAAGTGACTAGTTTCCTTCTCACTCACTTTACCTTTGTTGCCCAACGTGATCAAGAGTTGTTCAAACAACTCCACCGGCACTTCTACTGGTACAACTGGAGACATTCTATGTCCATCCAGTCTCATTTTCTTCTAACTGCCTTTCATGGCATGAGCTTCTGGCAAAGAGAAGAAACTTGGAGCATCAAATGGATAGGTTCATCAAATCCATTCCCTCCAACCATTGTGCAAGTTCAGCACATCATGAATCATCGGCTAGTCAACAAGATTCCAGCCATCGCCCTATTAGCAGAGCTCAAGACAAGCATCATGCCTCAAGGAGTTGGGATTGCAAATTAATCAGCCAACTGCCCAACTGGCTCGTTCTGTCGACAACTAAACTTTGATAATCTATCAAGTCAGTAAGCTGAGCCATCACGACGAACTCCAACTGCAGTCAAGAGGATAGAACCCCACCTATCTCACACTGCAGTCATAGCTTCTCAAAAGAATACAAGGCACATTGATGCAAGAGACAGTGACGATGAGGATACTGCCACGTCACCAAGTCTCCTATCCAAAAGTTATGTGACTCCACTGCTCACATCAGGCTCAAAAGGTACGCAGTTGACTAAGAAAAATGATCAGTTTCGATCATCGCCAAAGGGAATATCACACTCCCTTAGTTAAAGGATGAAAAGTTCATCAGTTGAGATCCAGCTTCACCTTCGCCAAGCCAAGAAGACAGAAAGGCCTGAACCATCAACACACAAAGCTGCATCCAAAGAAAGCAATGCAGCTAGTTCAGCTAGGCCCTTCAAGAAGCGGAAACTGTCTACAGAAAAGCCGAGCAAATGATCAAACCAACTGATCAATTCAGTTGCAGCCTCAACTGCAGCCAGCTCATCAGCGACAACTGAGAATCAAGACTCAACTATTCATCCAACCACCGAGTCATCAATCAGTTGGACTATATCCCAACTGACTAAGGATAAGTTTTTTATTTTTCAAAAATCTTATCTTAATTATATTGTTACCATTGCGATTATGAAATATCTTATATTATATTTCAACGGTTACAATTTGAAAATCGGGATTCAATATCAAAGTTGTCATTAATATCCTTACATAGCTATTAAACCAACCCTTCAAAGAGGCGAAGAAAATATATTTTAATGAGCTATAAATAGAAAGATCTGCAGAAAATATTTCACTATTTATAGCAACTACCCCATTTTCAAAATGGCTACCTCTCAGCCACAAGATCATACAGTCACTTAACCGTTGAACGACTGAGATACATGCATCATTAATTCAGCTAATCAACCATCAAATCGGATGGCTGATCAACTAAGAAAAGTAATCGAGTACTCTCGATTCTTGCATGCAAAGATACATAAATATGTGCAAAGAGATGAAGGCTCCGATCATCTAAAAATCTCTCTCTCTTTCTCTCTCTTATTCGATCTTTTGCTAAGCCTTCTCTCTCTCATCAAAACTCTTGCATTTCTAAACTGAATATCACATTTTTGCAGAAATGAAGCCCCCATTTCCCATGGTGGACATTAAAGCTCTTGAACGCAAGATGAGAAAGGACAAATCTCTAAATCTAGAGATGCTCAATGCACGTCTTGGCCTGGATGTCTTTCAAAAGATTTATCGACCATTGGAGGCGACTGGGTTGCTCCCCTTCTTGACACTATTGCCGATCAAGAACATACCTGCTTATATTGTTGAGTTCTACTACAATGCAACTATCACCAGCGACAACATCATCTCCACCGTCCAAGATCACGTGATCACGGTGACAAAGGATACGATGATGTCCACTCTTCATCTCCCCGGTAATGGCCCAGACGTGATGGACCTAAATCTGCCATCCAAACACGCGTTATGGGAAACCTGGAAGCTTCCTCACGTGCGCCACAATGACAGTTCGCACAGACTAAAGGAGAGCATGCAAAGTGATATCATCCAACTTTTGGATATCACCGGTCATATCCTACATGGCAACTTCGAGATAGTCCATCTCTCCGAGATCAAAGCCCATCTCACAGCCGCTCTATACTTTGGATGTCAAGCCGACTGGGCCTCCTACATCCTTGCGCAACTGAGAGCCAACATCGAGCGAGCGGCATATGATCCGTCAACTGGCTCATTCCGAGAAAAGGTCGGGTTTATGAATCGCATAAGCCACATCATACAAAGCCAGTTTGATGAGATCATACCAACTGGAGAACTACTCGGAAGACGGGACATGCTCCCCACTATCTACTGCCATCAGATCTCGAAGCATTCATACCCACAAGGGCCTTCCAACTCAGATCGTGGAAAGGCACCCTTGGAGGCACCCATCAGCTCCACTGACGAAAGAGAGCTGATGCTTGAGAGTGCATCTCTTTTAAGGCTGAGTGATCAGCCCACAATATCAGCCAGCTCCTAACCTCCACCGTTAGTCCAAAGTGACTATATTGAGGTTGATTTTGAAGCAGCTCTAGACCACCAGCTCCGAAGAGCCTTTGGTCTCCTTGAGGACACTGACTCCTCCCTCTTCGCACAACTGCGGTGGTACTTGCAGTACCATATATGGTGCTTTCAACTGGATGAGTCATCTATGTTCCACCTCATCCACACCCGTGGCTCCTCCTTCTGGATCAGCGAAGGAACATGGAGTCGAAACTGTATGAATCATCCACTCTCCTCGCCTCCAACGCTCTCGGAGATCATGGATTCGATGATCAAGTGACTCCAGCTCGGTATACCAGCCGATGCCCCTCTCCCCGACAATGAACCGGCCAACTCCTCGTGCACACCCTTCGCTGGTGATCCACCCCTTCCTTCAACTGATGAGATTTTCAGCAACTTGGCCCCCATGAGCTTCAGAGAGCAAGACATCTCTGATCAAGGTCAGTTCATGCCCACTAAAGACGCATATGCATGGTTTTCTCCGCCCATGCCAATTCCTTCAGTTCCCGCAGCTCATGATGACAATTTGGCAACCGCCTTCACTTTTCTGCCAAATTTATCATTTCCATCATGCGATCCATTTCACCTTTTAGATGATGCCGAAAAGGGGGAAGATGGACAGCCAATCTCAGCTGACAAGCCCAGAACTGCCAACTGGAGCAATAGCCAATCTCAGCTGATAAGCTCAGAACTGCTGACTAGAGCCATAATCAAAACTCAGTTGACAAGCTCAGAACTGCCAGCTGGGACGATAATCTAACTGAGCTAAGAAATCCAGAACTGCCAACTGAAACTCTAAACTGCCAAGAGAGCTGAAGCCAGAGGACCCCTGGAGTGTATTAGTTAAATCAGCGTATCTTGGAATAAATGCTTCTTCAAAGATCCTGAAATTTAATAAATGCAGAGTAACGACTAGTTCAACCAAATGATCCAAGCGATCATTAAAGACCACCTGTCATTGATGAGCCAACAGAGCTACCGATCAATGGACAATGGAACTCAACGGTCATAAAATCACTCCTCTATAAAAGACGGGTGAATCAGAGTTTCAAACACTTCGCCTCCATAACTTTTGCATATACAAGCAAGAGCTTTTCTTTCTCCCTCCTACCCAAGCTCAAGTGCAACATTTGACAGAAACTGCGAAAGTCCAACTGAGAAGAAGAATTCACATAATCTAGATATTCAGCCAGCTGTTGACGATCTAGCCAGGGCAGCCTTCTCAGTTCCAGCTATCCAACGATCAACTACTCAGCTCAATTAAAGGAGCACATTAGTTGATACCCCCTATTCAAGACTTACCTCTTGAAGATCGAAAGAGATCTAAAACCTTGTAAAGACGACAATAGCACCTACCTTCCTAGCGAGCAGTTAGGGACTTCAAGTGTGAGCCGTCGACCCGCTGAGGTAGCGAGCAGTTACCAGGTTCAGCCAACTGTCCTTCATTGTGTAATTTGTAAAGAAAATCAAGTTATATAGTGAAGTTGCCCTTCTGCGGAAGGAAGAGAGGACGTAGAAGTTTGAGACTTCGAACCTCTATAAATCGCTTGTGTGATGTACTATACTGACCATTGCATATCTCTGAACTGCACACAATATCACACAAGCTGCACTCAAACTGTCTTAACTGATCATCAAGTTTGTGCATAGATAAGTTTCATCAAGCGAGTTAAAGGGGCCTGTTATTCCGCATCTAAAGTAAAAGTTTTTGAATCAGTTTATTCACCCCCCCTCTAAACTGATACCGACTCGCCCGGGACCAACATCTCAAGTTAAAGGTGATGTATATGATGATCGAGCTAGATAATATGCTTTGATTCAGGTAGATCGATATCTATTCTCTCTCTCTCTCTCTCTCTCGACTTAAAGGATGAAACTAAAGAATATTCGAAGAAAGATGCGGAGAAGAACGTATGAAGAGTTATGCGCATCAAGTTAGAGTGGACCAAGGCAGAGTATATGTCTTAGTAAGATTTACGACTCGAGATAAATAGTGTTTTAACTAGGAATGATGAGATAGCTAATAAACTAGTCATATTGCTGATTCTAGCTAAGGTTTATAACGTAATTGATGTCTTAATATTGAGAAAGTACATGTTTGATCCTAAACACGTTATAAAGAATGAGGAAATAGTCCTAAACCAGGATTTATCTAATAAGGAAAGACCAGAGGCTATTCTTGACCGACGGGTCCAAGAATTACCGAACAAATAGATGTCACTAGTGAAAGTCCTATGGAATAGCCATGGGAAACAGGAAGCTACCTATGAGCTCGAAAGTAGAATCAAGGAGTTGTACCCTGATTTACCCTATATAGGTACGCAAATTTCGGAACGAAATTTTTATTAAGGAGGATAGAATGTAATACCCCAAAATATTTTAGAAGGTTTTATTTGACTTATGTTGCCTGAGGGTAATCTAGGAAAAAGTTGGGTCCTTAAAGGACTCAAATAAAGGAAAATCGCAGCCATGGAAATCTGTTAAATTTATTTTGGTCAAAAATTTCTTAAAAATAATGTTCTGATATTTTTCTCGGGTTGATAGAAAATGTATCGAGGATGGTGCCAAACTTTGAATTTTTCAATTTTGAGTTCAAATGAACACTTGGCACAATTTTAAACTAAAAGGTCATAGATTTGGATAATTAAGGCACATTCGTCATTATCCAGTTTCTCTTTCAAAAGATTATCCTATTCGTAATTATCCTATTCTTTTTCCATCATTATCCTATTCCATCATTATCCTCTTTCTTTTATTCGTTATTATCCTATTTATTTTTTTTCTATAAATAGGAGCTTAAGGTTTCATTTTTCATTCATTTTCAAAATCGAAACGCCGAGCAGCTTCCAGAGAAGGTACATCTCTAGTTTCCTATTTCAATTCTGAAATAGTCATTTTAAAGGTGTCAACTCGTAGATCACGAATACGTTATTGAAATGAGGACACGACGGATGATCACGATGGAAAACCGTCGTGACCGCCGCCAAAATCGCCACCACCCCTCAAATCAGTGACTCTTTCAGGTCACCGAATCAAAAAGTGTCTTTAGGGTTTTATGCTCTATGTATATTTAAATACATTTTCCGTGTTGTCACTTTTTAATTTCAGGTATATTTTGGGTATCCGGATATTAAATTGTAGTATTTTTCAGATCTATCCTTCATGGATTGTCCTATCGTATTTCTAGTCTCAAAAGTTATTTCGTGCCAAAATATAATATTTTTATTTAAAGTTTCATATTTTTCCAATGGGCAGATCTTGCGGTATGAATTTATTTATACCGAGTTAATTTTAGGATACGGGTTTGACCACCCTGTATGCCAAAACTTCCAAAAGAGTTTTTCTTTATAAAAATGCCCTCAATAAAGTTCCCTTAAGAGTCAAAATATTTTGATGACCCGGGTGCTGCGTATTAAGATAGTAGATGTTATAATATTTACTTCATAGCTAAGAAATGTTAGATTTTGACCTAATGGTAGTCTTTCATCGAAACTAAGTTGCCGGATAATCTTGTACGCTCAGAAGAAGGAGACTTCTAGTTGAGACCAGAACCAGAATCTAGATCTAGCTTTCCAGATCAGATTGCCAGGTAGGTTTTTATTATATAAAAATATATTTCAGGTTATTAAACCCTGATATTTATAAAATGAATATGATTGAATACCCAACCCATGACTGTATTTAATGTGCTCTCCTGACTCATGTAAGTCTTACTACTGTTTTTGGTGATGAAACTACAATGGTTCACGATATCGAGCCCCAAGCAAACAGGGCAGTGTCCAATCTTAAGCAGCCGGGTTGTGTACACGAACCGACTCACCGTAAGCATTCTAGGGGAGAGTGGCGCGCAATGATGGAACTAAAATGATTTTTGTATACATGGAATTCACAAATTTTATGTTTTGAAAGCTTTCCACGATATGCTTAAAATATGATTGGATATTCTGTTTTATAAAATGATTGTGAAGGTTTTTCTCAAAAGTAGCCACTGAGTGTATTAGTAGTCACGCCCAAAATCTTTTCAAATATTTTTCAGGATGAGCTGCAGGATGGTAGACGACTGTGCTAAGGCTGAAGAGCTATCGTTTGATGTATATGTTTCCTTTTCTGCTGTGGAGTCTAACTGAGAACATGCTTCCTTTTGAGTCTGAATAAATGCACTACGTTCTTTTCCGCTTACTCTGATTATTGCTATGGAGTGTTCGGTTCTCCAAATCCCATTTTCTTTACTGTTATGGAGTGTTCGGTTCTCCGAATCCCATATTCTTTATTGTGACGGAGTGTTCGGTTCTCCGAATCCCGTTTACTTTCCATTCATGATAGGCAAAAGCCTGACATTTATTTACTTCCTTATTCAGACAGGCAGAAGTCTGGCTTTACACTGTTTTCCATGTTAAGGCAAAAGCCTGGCTTTATATTGCTTTCACGACAGACAAAAGTCTGACATCTCTTTACTTCATGTATTTGGACAGACATCAGTCTGGCCTTTTTCATGCCTAACTTATTAACAGTTAACCTTTGAACGATTATTATTTACATTGAAGTTTGCCTTCGTTATTCTTTCTTGGGTTCATCCTAATAGTCATGGTATCTGGTTTGAGTCATTTCATACGCTTTAAAAGCGTGGATTGATCCATTTATAGAGGTTATGCTGCCCAAATTTTTGGGGCACTAATCCAAGTTCTTTGATTGCTTCTGTTCAACAACCCCTTCTCCCTTCCCCCAAGTAGCGCACCGGTCCCCTACCCTTCTCCAGGGATCGGGGCGTTACCTTAATAAAGCTAAAACTTTATCTTAATCTATATACCCTTCGTGATAAATATACTCTTTCCACACAGTTGGTTCTCCGTTAGGGTTTTTTGTCCAACTCCAATCTAAAAATAAAGAATGGAAAAAAATGGAGAATCCCATAATAGGCCTTCTCTTGATCATTTCTTGCATGTTCATCGCCACCCCTACTTCACACGCTATAAAACAAATCCCCGCCGCCGCCGAAAATGCATGGCTCCAGACCATCTCCCGAGGAAAGAAAACCACAACAAAGCTTCATTTCTACATTCACGACGCACGATTTGGTCCCAACGCCACCTTCTACACCGTCGCTAATGCTTCCATCACCGCCGCTTCGCCCACAGGGTTTGGCCGAGTTAACGTCATCGACGATAGAGTCACGGCGGAGCCAGATATTAACTCGGAGGAAGTTGTCAGAGCATAGGGGCTCACCGCTTCTGCAGACCTGCAGGTTCGGGCATTCGCCATAAACCTTAACTTCTTTCTAACGTCTGGAAGGTTCAATGGCAGCACCATTAGTATTGTCGGCCAGAATTAGTTTGACGACACACAACGGGAGCTGTTGGTGCAACACCGATGCTTTTCGAAATGCTCGCGGACATGTAATTACTAGTACTTACTCCAATGATGACGCCACGAATTATGGTGTGCTCGAGTACACCATTTATGTGACTTCTTCTGTACGGTCCAATTGTTCTACTGTCACCACTCAAGCATCTTAGTTGTGCATCGATCGTGTGTATGTTTACGATGCCATTTTATTTTTGTTCAGGTCAATTATGTTCCAATAAATGATGCCGAAGAGATAATTTCGATTTTGGTCCCATAGGACATCGGGTATTCCGATTTTGGTTCCGACACTAAGACTTTTGGTCCTTTTTCAAAAATATTATTCAAAACTAGTCCCATAAGATTTTTGGTGTCAATTTTGATCCCATGAATTTAACGTCAATTTTAACAAGTGACGGAATAGGACTAGTTTTGGGTAATATTTTTGAAAAAGGACCAAAAGTGATAGTATCGGGACCAAAAACGGAGAAATTTTCAACCTACTTCACAATTTGCAAGAAATTTTCAAAATTCGCAAGCAGTAGAAGAACGTGATGAAGAAATTCAAGATTCAGTGAGTTTTTTTGTGTATAAAGGAATTAGGAATGGCAACGGTTGAAAGTGCATTGTCGTTCTCGATGGCATCAGTTGTGGAGGATGTTCTGCAGCAGCAAGAGAATCTGTAACAGTCCAGTCCCGAAAAGGGAATTAATGAATGGGGATGGGGTGTTATTAAGGGGTTATTAACACAAGCGCAAGACTTAAATGAATAAGATTATGATTGAAGGGATGAAAAGAGACGATTCTCGAAAAGAGGGAGCTAAATCACATATATATATATATATCCTCATTTCCTTAGCTTTACTAGCAATAACAAGCCTAGAGAAATGTCTAGGTTTAATCCTTTAACTTAACGTGATCTCGTCTTAAGAGGGAGCTAACACTACCCTAGAGTCAAAGCTTGACTAAATCAAATCATCGACTTAGTGGCCTTCTTCGAAGAAATCTAACACAAAATCGAAGAACAACAACCTATACCACCCTTAAATAGGACCTAAACATAGATTGCACAACTTTAGAACCTTTAGAAAACATGAGGGTTTGAAAGACTCGAGTTTGGAATGCACTCAAAGCAAGAACATGGCTGCAGAAGCCTTGCACGGGCCGTGCTAGGCATCAAGGTTAGAACTAGATGCCCAGAAAATCCTGGATGAAGTTGTGGAAATTTTTTATTTTGGGACCAAAATTGGTAGTAATTTGGGACCAAAATCGACATTAATTTTAACGAAAACCGTCACGTCATAACTAAAAATGATACTTCACTTCCTCTGGGACGAAAAGTGATAGTGTCAGGACCAAAATCGGAATACCTGATATCCTATGGGATCAAAATTAAAATTATCTTAGATGCCGGACATTTTGATGTACGAATTGTGTATACGTTTAAGATGCCATTTTATTTTTAGTTATATTTAGTTTGTCATGAATATATAGATTGGACTGGATGGTAGTGAACGTTTTGTCAACTTGTGCCATTATATTATTCTGCACATTTAAAATTATTAGTTTTTTATTTCCTTTTTTTTCGATCTCAATTGATTGTGCTTTATTTTAAATTTACATATATTAATTAGGGTTTACTTTTCTCAATTAGGACATATAATTATATTTTTTGAAAATAATCAATTAATAATTAAAAATAAAATTACATTTATTGTAAAATAATTATATACCTTAATTGTAAAAAGTGAACCTTAATTAAGTGTAAAATTAAACTAAAGCTGAACCAATTGAAATCGAAAAAATAAATCAAAATAAAAATTCATAATTTTAAATGCATAACATAGAGTGTTGCATAGAATGTATCTGTAACGCCCAGATTTTTAGTTAAGGTTTAGAGAATTCTTAAGCATCATTAAGAATTTAAGGAAGAAATTTTTAAAAGGTTTAAGTGAAGTCAGATGTCAGTCACGACTTTAGGGTCAATTTTCGTAAAATCATCTTTTCGAAAATTTTGATCTTAACTTTGTTATGGCCGATTTCAGACTTGTTAGAAAGGTTTTAACTTAAGGAGTGTGCCGGTGTTCCCGAAATTTTATTTTGAAGTCATTTGAGGTCCCGGTGATGAAAAACGTATTTAAAAGATTAATGAATAATAACTTTTGCGTGCGTTGGTGATTTGAAAAATTTACAAAATCCTCCTCGTTAATTCGAGTCTTGATCTATCAAGCCTCTCTTATGGAAATGACTCAAGAAATCTATTCACGTTCACGGATTTCCATTCTGAGGTTAATCAAACGCTCGGGAGCAGAATCTGTCAGTCTAGATGAATAGTAAAAAGTAATTTTGAAAAAGGAATCTTGGCTCGTCTTTCTTCTGACGACCTATTCTTCATCGCGAGTCAGGTTGGTTCACTAGTACTCGAACTAACGAGTTTCGCGGTATTTTTGAATTTCGTGTCTGAGGTCATTTAGACCTTGACATCGAATAAAACAGCTTTTAGCCGAATCCGAAGTTACTTTTGCAGTATTATTGCACAGCAATGGCTTCCCTTGGAAGCCAAAGTTTCCCCTATAAATAAGAGGCCCCCATTCCTTCATTTCCACACCAAATCCATTCTTCATTCTTCATTCTTAAGAGTGGGAAAGTTGAGAGGAAAGTCGAGAGAAGTTCTAATCGAGCGAGGGACATTCTTCGTGAGTGTTCCTCTGAGATGACGAGCAGAGTGGCGTGGAAGGGATGTGGTGGGGGAAGGTGCTAGGGGTGACATCGGGTTGTAGCAGTTGGCTCTACCGCCGTTGCGACTCGACAAGTCACCGAGCTAGCCACCTTCCTTCGACGCACTCGACTCCATCCATTCTTGTTCATCAACGATAGATCCTATTTCTTTCTTGTCATTTAATTCTGCATTTTATTCCCTCTTTCGTTATCGTATTCTCGTTATTATTCTCATAATGTTCTCGTTATTATTTCTTGTTGTTAGCCTCGTTTATTTCGTTTGAAGTTCCGTTTAAGTTTCGATTTCATCATTATTTCTAATTGTACAAGAGATAATCATATAATGTCGATTTTAAAGTTTTAAAGCATGTGTTCAGCCTTGTTTTTACGTTTAAAACGTCGAGGAAAGGGAGAGGCGATCGAGTAATGCCTCGACCAACACTTCAATTGAAGAAAATCGAAGTTCGTGGGAGTGCACGGACCGTGCAAGGGTTGCACGGCCCATGCAAAGCTCTTGGTATGAATCTAGAGAGCTAGCACGGATCATTCAAGGCTAGCATGGCCCGTGCTAGGGTCTGCATGGACCGTGCAATGTTTGCACAGCTCGTGTCGGAAAAGTTGGGCATCTGATTCTTGCCTCAAGGCCCAGCACGGCCTGTGCAAGGCTTCTGCAGCTATATTTTACCTCAAAGTGTGTTCTATTCTCGAGCATTTCAAACCCTCGTGTTTTATAAAGCTTCTAAAGTCGTGCAATCTGTGTTTAAGTCCTAGTTAAGGGAGAAAAGACTAGGTGTTGTTTGAATTCTCGTTAGATGTTAGAAATCTTCAAAGGAGGCCGCTAAGTCGATGATTCGACTTTTATAAGAAGAGGTGAGCCCCGAGGAGAACCAAGGAAGGATTTCCGACTCGTTGCTTTATCTACGTGCTCGTCATCGAGGTGCTCATTATCAAGGTGGGTGGTTCTAAACCAAACTTATGGTTTGAGCAATTAAGCTCTAGAAGCATGATAAGGCAAGATGAATATCCAATTAAAATATTTTATGCTCTGCCTGATTAGTCTCTGTACAAGAAAAGGAAAGGTAAAGGGAAGGAAAGGAAGGAAGTTATAATATGATATTTTTTATTGTTGTTTGAGCTCTTGATTAAGTAAAGGATGTTTTGATATGTTGTGATATCTTATAGTTGATTTATTTAAGGTATAGACGATCATGATCATAAGTTAAGTTGTTATTGATATTATAATTGAGGAAGGTTGTTTGAGTGAGTAATGCCTTGTAGGTTGATCATAGAATTCCCTTGTGGTATTAAGGTTATAGTCTTTATTAAGGAATGCGATCTAGATGATTTAATCTAGGTTTTGATTTATGCTAAGCATGATTAAGTATTAAGGCTTTGATTTTAAGGTTCGAATATGAGAATTCAATGTTGAGGATTTGGTATTAAGGATTTAAGGTTAAGATTTTGATATTGAATGTTATGATTCAATTCTTGTTAAGCATGTTATTGAGCTCAAAGAACAGTTTTATTGCATTATCATGTTGTGACCTTCGTGTCACTAAAGTTGAACATTTGATAAAGTAAATGTGTCACTGCTGGGTAATCCCCTCACATACTCAGGAGGATAGTTGAGATAACCCCTCTTCTATCCGAAAGCAGGCTTAAGGGTGCAGTAGACATCAGGTTTGAGCCAGGAAGGGCGCCAGGAAAGAAAGTAAAAGGTTTTTGCGGGTATGGAGAGGGCTTTTGCATTTTGCTCTCCATATACCGCGAGTTATTAATTGGATATTTCTAAAGTTTATTAAAGAGTTTTCTTGTAAAACCCCTCTGAGTACTTTAGTGCTCATGCCCTCTTTTTCAAATATTTTCAAGTTGAGATGTTGAGGCCGGTGATGTGCTGCTGGTGGGGTTGCCTGAGTTGTCTAAGTTTCCAAAGTTGTTGCTCTTTATGGTTACATGATTTTTCTTCCGCTATATTTCTGTTAAGTACTCTGACATCTAGTATTTAGTCTTGATACATGTAACTTAATTCTTGATAGTAGCATGTCTTAAATGTTATGATTCCTAAATATAAATAAAGTCTTTGTGAAGAGAAAGCATGTGTTCTTTTGACATACCCATTTATTCTTTCACTAATTCTGAGTTATTTGAACAGTTGTACTTGTTGAGCATGATGGTATCTATTCACTTTCAGTTGACTTGTGAATGAGTCTTGCATGCTTGTTGTTGTTGTTGTTCGCCTATGAAGGGACTTTTCTTTCCAAGCATGATTCTGCTCGTTTCTAGTTAGTCTTAAGTTGTTTTTCTTGCTTCGTCCTATGAATGGGACAGTACAAACTATTTGAGTCCGACCTGTTAATGGGTCTTAGCTGTAGGAGCTTAGAAATATTGGAAAACTTAACTTGATATTATTGCTCAATATGTGGATCATTATATACACGCTAATTACATATCAACGAGTGCAAGAATTAAGGGATATGATTACAACAAATATACTATTCTAGGGAAGAGAATAAATATAATTTTTACAAATATTCTGTGAGGATATTATCCTCCATCATGCCCCCGCAAGACAGAACTCCGTTTGGAGAAGCCGATCTTGAGAAGAAGAGACTGGAAACGAGCTCTTGGAAGTGGTTTGGTGAGGATATCAGCTAACTGATCAATGGTGGAGACATGAGTCACACGAAGAAAACCACTTTGGACAACTTGACGGATAAAGTGATAGTCGAGCGCAACATGTTTCATGCGCGAGTGAAATACTGGATTGGAGCAAAGATGTGTAGCTCCAACATTGTCACAATATATCACGGGTTGAGAGGTGAGAGTGAGGGGCATTTAGACCTTGACATCGAATAAAACAGTTGAAACATAGAAATGACATCACTCTGGATAGTTTCGGAAGGGTGGCCGAGTCGGTGATTCCAATCAATTGTGGGAGTTCGGACAATTGGATTTGCAGAGGGAGAAATCACTGCTGGCCACTCATATACACCACCTTTAGGCTGCCCTTCCATGAGAATTGCCCCGGTCCAGAGATCCTTCACACGAAATGAATCAGGTAAAAATTCAATAGCGGAATTATTGGTTTTACAAAATTTAGAAATAGAGATGAGATTGCGTTTAATTTGGGGCACATAGAGAACATCATGTAATTGAAAAGTGTGAGATGAGGTGTTTAGAGAAGTGGAACACGTGTCAGAAATGGTGAGGCCAGTGCCATCGCCAATGACAATGTCATCGGGACCATTATACGGTTTATGGAGTGAGAGATTGCCAAGGTCCGAAGTCACATGGTGAGAAGCACCACTGTCAAGTAGCCAAGTGGGAGGGACTGCAGAGGTTGTAGTGGCCACGTGAGCATGAGGATGCCACCCTGGAGATGTAGACGGTGGGAGATTTGGAGCAGCGTATGGTGATTTTGTTGTCTGGAAGACTGGTATCAACTAAAATTGTGGGCATCGAGAGACCGAGTGGCCGGGTTCACAGCATGCTTGACACTTGCCAAGATAGGGACGGGGTTTGTAACCACCAGGCTTTGAGTTAGAGTGCGAGGGCCGAGCATGAGAGTGATTAGGAGCAGGTGGGCGATGATGAAATTGTCGTGAATTGTTGTGAGATCGAGTAGCAGCTGTGTTGGAATTTGGGCGAGCAGCAACGGTGTTGGCAGTAGCAGGATGGAAGTGAGGAGTTGTTTGCATCTGACAAAGGTGAAGCTCTCGATTGATGAGTTTTTCATGTAGCTCATCAAACGAGATCTATGTCTCGCGAGCTTCAACCATCTCTACAAGAGAACGATAATCATCATCAAGGCCTGCAAGTACAATATAAACGAGATCCTCGTGATCCATAGGTTTTCCTAGAGCAGCTAGTTCATCAGATTTGCTTTTGACAAATTGCATGAACTCGGAGATCGATTGGGAGCCCTTGGTAGCGCGTTTAAGGTGGTCTTTAATTTTCTTAATATGTCTACGAGAGGGACGCGCATAGGTGTGTGCGAGTGTTTGCCAAGCCTCGCGGGAGGTGGACGATTGTTGAATCAATGGTATGAGAGGGGCTGAGATGGATCCAACGAGGGAACCAAAAAGGAGTTTATCCTGACAAATCCATTGTTGATATGCAAGATTGGGAACAGAAGTAGCCTCCTGTTGAGTTTTGGGAGATGGGCATGGGAATGACCCATCAATAAATTTGTAGAGATCGTATCCAATTAGGATACCCTCCATTTGTAGTTTCCATGCTAAGTAGTTGGTAGAGGAAAGCTTAACAATGTTAAGTTGAGAGACATTGAGGAGTTGAGGGGTTGTGTTGGAGTCCTCAGTGGTGGTGGTGATCGAAGCCATGGAAGATTGATTAAGAGTGGTCTGTTTCTTTTTTTTTCTTTATGTTAGGAGCGATGGCTGTGATACCATGTAGGAGCTTAGAAATATTGGAAAACATAACTTGATATTATTGCTCAATATGTGGATCATTATATACACGCTAATTACATATCAACGAGTGCAAGAATTAAGGGATATGATTACAACAAATATACTATTCTAGGGAAGAGAATAAATATAATTTTTACAAATATTCTGTGAGGATATTATCCTCCATCATTAGCTGTTGTGACCTATGAAGAGGTCTTGTTTATTTCGAGAGTCAAATTCCTATTTATTTGTTATTGAATTTTGTTTAAATTTCGGTTGGCCTATTATTTGGCATTCATTTGACTTGATTGAACCCTTTGACCCATTTGATTCGTTGAGAACGACAATTCTTGTAAGTCGTAAAGTTAAGTTATCTAGATTTTTGAAGCGCTAACTTAGTTTGATTCTAAAAACATTCCCCTAGATTTTTAATTTTCCCTACTATTTTTACGCCTAACACCCCATCCCTGTTAAAAATGACCCTCTAAGACCGGGCTATTAAGGTAGCAGATGATTTCGTAGGAAAGATCCGTAGTTAGGTCGCAATTTACGGCCGGATCTCCTAGGAAAATAAGGAAATTAAACGTGCTATACTGTAATTACATTGCAATAATAAATAATATATATGCGGCCTTTCATATATTAGAATAGGGCCAGCCGTGGATGACTATGGCTTTTCAATGCAAAAAATAAAAATTATTTTCCAGCTGACCTCACCATTAGAAATAGTGAACTACCGCTTTTCAACTTATAATATGGTTATAAGTTGCTAGCTATACGTATGTGATTTCAGATTGTACTAGTACACCACATGTGCGATGCACAGAAAAATGAATATTATTAAAAATATATATGAACAATAATAAAATAATATTCGATCTTGAATTTAGTATGTAAGTATATGAGTTAGATCGACTGAATTATAAATTATTTGTGTATTTTTTCAGGGTTGTAGAAATCGGCTTGGCCGGAAACATTCAAGTCGGATGTAAAATTAGGGAGGCCAAATCCTTGTCACCCAGGCGATCTCGACGGCAATTAATTGGCCAATTAGGTGCCGATCAATTTTTATTTGAACTTTTCGGTTCAAAATATGACCAAATAAAAAAATTGAGATTTTTCACTCTTTTATACAACCTATATCCAATTTCTTCAATTTACAATCAATGTGAGATGTAAGAAAACTGAAATAAAAGTTGAAGAAATCATTTGAGATTTCTATTTCAATTTAAGATTACCCACTCTTTTATACAACAATTCATATTCCAATTTGTGAATCTACAACCGATGTGGGATATAGAAAATTTTAAAAAATTAATTTAAACTTTTATACAACAACCTACATCTCAATTTTCATTATACAACCGATATGGAATGTAATGTAAATGAAAATCTAATATGTAAATAGCAATACATAATAATATATAATAAAAAAAAGCGCCTAGAGCCTAAGCAACCAAAATGGAATTTACAATATGTTCAAGTAGAACAATACTTCTCATTTTTCAATATGAGATCAAACATTACACTTGAACTTAGATGATATATGAAGAAAGTAGTAGGATAACTATTGTCGAGCCTCCCAATTTATTTGTTCATTCAAAATAAAATATGTTAGTTCTTCAATGTGATATAATTTTAGTAAAAAATTTAAGATATATAAGATTTAATTGCTTAAGGTTTCATTTTCGTAAATTTAAGATTGTTAACTTATATATATATATATAAATTTAGAAATTAAAATTATTTATTCGAATTTTTTCATTGAAAAAGATACAATTAAAATATATATTTTTAGATATTTATTTAATAAAAAATTGATATGGATATTTAAACTCAAAAATTTTAATATGTATTTTAATATTAAACAGATAAGATAAATAGTATTATTCTCAATCTCAACTTAAAAGATCAAGAAAGGTGTGAAAATTTTATTATTGACTTTTAGACTTTATAGTATGTCGAAATAGAACAATACTCCATATTTATCAATGTGTGGGATCAAACACTATACTTGATCTTAGTTGAAATATAGAAAAAGTTGTATGGATACTATTGTTGGTGATGATTTATAATTTGTTCATTAAAAACAAATTTAGTAAAATAATTAAAACATATAAGATTTAATTGTTTGAGATTTATTTTTCATATATTTAAAATTGTTGAACTCAAATTTATTTATTTGGATTTTTTATATCTCTTATTTTATTTTATTTTTTGAATTTAAAAACATAAAAATAAAATTTAATTATATATATATATATAATTAATAAGAAACTGATAAATATTTAAACTAAAAAATTTATATATGTAATTTAACATTAAACTAATAAGAAAAAATAAAGTTAAAGGATCAAAAAAGGTATCAAAATTTCATCTATTATAATTTATACTATGTTCAGGTAGAAGAATGCTTTTTATTTTTTAATGTGGGATAAAACATTATACTTGATCTTAGTTGAAACACTGAAGAAGTTGTAGGAATATTATTGTTCACCTACACAATTTATAGTTTGTTCATTCGAAATAATATTTATTAATTATTCAATATGGAACAAATTTAGTAAAATAATTAAAGTATATAATATTTAATTGTTTAAGATTTAATTAGTTTTCATATATTTAAAATTACAAAATTAAATACATTTAAAATTAAAAAATTAATATATTTATATTAACTTTGATATGTGTGTGTATATATATATATATATATCTATATATATGAATTTATAAGCATAAAAGCAAAAATTTAATTTAAATATATATTAAATAAGAAACTGATAGATATTTAAACTCAAAAATTTAAATATATATCTAAGAAGAAGTTGTTAGATATTTAAACTCACCTTAAAAGGCCAAGATGTATGAAATTTCATTATTGAATATTAGAATTTAAAGTATATTCAAGCAGAACAATGCTCATTATTTGTCTATGTGGGATCAAACATTACACTTAAAAATTTATATATCTTTTTAATTAAAAAAAATTCAAGCATATTGTCTTTAAAGTTTTGAACTCGTTAAAAGATTTTGGATGTGTGTGTACGCGCGCGCGCGTTTAGAGTTGAAATAATACATTCTTTTGAGTCTTATCCAACCAATGTTTAATATCGACTTTATTATTACGGTTGATTAAAATATCAAATTTAAATTATGATTTGAAGTAATTATTTAATCTATGTTATTTATCAAGTTAATATTGTCACTTTGTTTCGCAAATTACAGCTACTTCAAATTAAGGCTAGTACATGTAAATATAAAAAATTGAGCTTATATTGGTAAAATCAATTTTCAAATAAATTCAAATATTAAATTGATAAATTCAAACACACTATTTGTTCTCAAGTTTGAGCTGAAAAATCAAAAAAAGTGTGAGATGTGAACATTTTCATTATCGCCCATTAAAATTTATAGTATATTCAAGTAGAATAATTATCTTTAAAATTCGATGTGAGATAATTGTCCTTTAAAAAATTTGACTTCTTACTACTTTTCAGTTTTTCCAACTCTGAAAGCATTTGAAACTTTGCAGACGTTTTACCATTACATAATCCATTTCAAGTAATACTAATTGAATAAATGTGTGATGTGTGTACTGTATGTAATTAATAAGGTTATAAAGTGAAAATATTTACATCATATTGTTTGTATAAATAATTATACTAAAATTTACCAACTCCGTTTGAATGTATAGCATATAATTTTGTCTTGCATCTCGAAATGACATGTCAGTCAATACTGAATGCTGAATTTGTAATATACCAATCCCTAGTATTGCTATCAAGCTAGTAGGAATTCCAAAAGTTCAAATTTATTCATTCAAATTAATAGCATACAAGGTTGTTAGAATTTCCAAAAGATTTGTTGTATATTTTCAACCGTATTTCCTTTAATTATTTCTTTTGCAAAATATATATGATTTGACTTTGAAGGCGCAAACTGCGACTTGTTGGTTGTTAGTATAATTTGTTGAAGCAAGAAATTACAAACTACAATTCATAATTATTATTAATTCAGATTATTAAAAAATACATTGTTAATAAATATTATTCAATATTTGTTGGTGGTCAATGTAGGATACTGTAACATCCCAGATTTTCAGAGTTCATTTTGAAAATTAAAGAAATTAATTAGAGCCTAGTTAAGGATGTTTTGGCCCTAAATTGCGATTTTAGAAGTTATTTTTCATAAAATTGTCTTTTCGAGAATTTTGATTCCAGCTCAATTGTAGCCGATTTTGGTCACATTTGGAAGATGTTGACCCAGGAAGCATGTCGGTGCTTTCGGATTTTAAATCTGAAGTCGTTTGAGTTCCCGGTGATTTAAAGCGCGTTTAAAGAAGTTATGAATAATATTTTTCCGTAGGAGCGCGATCGTTAGAAATTTGTGAAATCTCGTGTGTTGATCCAAGCCTTATTTTTTCAAGCCTACCCTATAAGAAATTTCTCAAGGAATCCGTTGGCGTTACCGGATTTTCATCCTGAGGTCAATTGAACGCTCGAGAATTTTATTTGTCCCTTGTGTGAAATAGTAATTTTATTTTTGAAAAGAGAATATTTTCTCATTTTCCTTCAAGATGACTCGTTCTTTATCCCGAGTCCAGTTGGTTTAATAATACTCAAGCCAACGAACCTCCCAGTATTTTCGAATTTCGTGAACGAGGTCATTTGGACCTCGACATCGAATAAAGCGCCTTTTAACCGAACCCGATATTTTCAAAGCTGTGTTGTTGCACTGCAGTAGCTTCTCGGGGAAGCTAAATATTTTCCTATAAATAGCAGCTCTCCCCTCCCTCATTTCTCGCTCATTCATTTCTTCATCCCATTTCTGTAGAGTAGAGAGAGAGAGGGGAGCCTCTTCGTGAGGCACCCCCAGTTGAGAGAGAGAGCGGAGCAGGAGGAGCGCGGGCGCGCAGGGCTCAAGGGAGCGCCCCGGCGCAGGGGGCACCGGCGCGCACCCCCCCCGCCGCGGTGCTAGGGGCTGCCGACGCGCACAGGGGCGCCGCGGCGCTAGTGCTGTTGCGGCAGCCTCGGCACGTTTTCTTGCGGAGGCCATAACTTTTGTCTCAGTTGGAACCACGAGGCTCATGAGTATTCAAATCGAAGATCTTTCGAAGATCTATTATGTAGAAGTAGTCGATCATCCGGAATCTCGATCGTTTGAGTCGGAATTTCCGTCCCCTTTTGCGGTAATTTCGGATGTCTTAATCCTTTTAAATTCTCGTGTTTTAAGTCATAGTTCAGGGTCGAAGGTTTAGATATCATTTCAATGTCTTAGTAGGAGCTCGAATAAGATTTCAAGTCATTGATAGACTTTCATAAAGAGGAGGTGAACCCCGAGGAGGCCTCAGGAAGGATTTTCGGCTCGTTGCTTCGTCTACGTGCTCGTTATCGAGATGCTCGTCATCGAGGTGGGTGGTTCTAAACCAAGTATAAGGTTTGAGCTATCAAACTCTAGAAGCATGACAGGGCATGATGAATATCCAATTAAAATATTTTATGCTCTGCCTGATTAGTCTCTGTAGAAGGAAAGAAAATGAATAAATGAAATTATATGCATGATTATGTTGAATTGTTATTTGAGTTTGATAAAGTAAAAGAAGTTATTATAAGTTAAGTGAGCTCTCAAGTATGTTTAGATATTCTAGAATTGTTTATATACAATTTATGCTAGCATGAGGTGTTTAGAATTGCTTTATTGCAGTCGATGTTTATCCACGTTCATCTCCTTGTATTTGAATATTTATGCTTTGATAAAATATTTATGCTTTGATAAGTGAGCTCTCAAGTATGTTTAGATATTCTAGAATTGTTTATATACAATTTATGCTAGCATGAGGTGTTTAGAATTGCTTTATTGCAGTCGATGTTTATCCACGTTCATCTCCTTTGTATTTGAATATGTAGGGGCTCGAATAAGGTTTCAAGTCATTGATAGACTTTCATAAAGAGGAGGTGAACCCCGAGGAGGCCCCAGGAAGGATTTTCGGCTCGTTGGTTCGTCTACGTGCTCGTTATCGAGATGCTCGTCATCGAGGTGGGTGGTTCTAAACCAAGTATAAGGTTTGAGCTATCAAACTCTAGAAGCATGACAGGGCATGATGAATATCCAATTAAAATATTTTATGCTCTGCCTGATTAGTCTCTGTAGAAGGAAAGAAAATGAATAAATGAAATTATATGCATGATTATGTTGAATTGTTATTTGAGTTTGATAAAGTAAAGGAAGTTATTATAAGTTAAGTGAGCTCTCAAGTATGTTTAGATATTCTAGAATTGTTTATATACAATTTATGCTAGCATGAGGTGTTTAGAATTGCTTTATTGCAATCGATGTTTATCCACGTTCATCTCCTTGTATTTGAATATTTATGCTTTGATAAAAGCTCGTATAGTTAAGGATTAAGGATTGCCTTGTTAGGATAGCGCTAAATCCCTTATTGGCCGAGATCATACTATATTAAGAGTTAGCCTTAGACGATTGTTGGTATTGCTAGCTAAGTCAAGTAAGTAAGAACGGTTAAGGTTAAGGAAGGAATGTTAAGGTTAAGTAAGAAGGAAGTTAAGGAAGGTTAGTTTCTGTTGTAAGCAGATTATCGAGCTCAAAGAACAGTTTATTTGCATTATCATGCCGTGACCTTCGAGTCACCGAGTTGAACATTTGAAGGTAAAGCGAGTCACTGCTGGGTAATCCCCTCGCATACTCAGAAGGATACTTGAGGTAACCCCTCTCTTATCCCAAGGCATGCCTCAGAGTACAGTAGACAACAGGTTTGAGCCAGGAAAGGCGCCAAGAAAGGAAGTAAAAGGTTTTGCGGGTATGGAGAGGGCTTTTGCATTTTGCTCTCCATATGCCGTTAGGTTATAATTGGATATTCCAAAGTTTATTAAAGAGTTTTCTCGTAAAACCCCACTGAGTACATTACTACTCACACCCTCTTTTTCAAATGTTTTCAGGTTGAGATGCTGAGGCTCGTGATGTGCTGCTGGTGGGGTTGTCTAAGTTGTTTGAGGTTTCAAGTTTGTTGCTCTATATGGTTACATGTTTTCTTCCGCTAAGTTTCTGCTAAGTACTTTGATGTTAGTATTTAGTCTTGATATGTGTAACTTGATTCTTGATATAGCATGTTTTAAATGCTATGAATCCTAGTTATCAATAAAGTCTTTGAAGCATGTTCTTTTGACATACCCGTCTATGCCTTTATTGATTCAGGGATATTTGAATAGTCATACCTATTGAGCATTCTGGTATTTATTCATCTTCAGTTGACTTGTGAATAGGTCTTGCATGTTTGTTATTATTGTTCGCCTACAAAGAGGCTTTTTCTTTCAAGCATGATTCTATTCGTTCAAGTTAATCTTAAGTTATTTTCTTGATCCGTCCTATGAATAGGACAATAAGATATATTTGACTCCGACCTATTTATGGGTCTTAGTTGATGTGACCTATGATGAGGTCTCGTTTATTTGAAAAGTCAAATTCCTATCTGTTTGTCTTTGGATTCTGTTTAAATTTTGGTTGGCCTATGAATTGGCATTCCTTTGACTCGAGTGAATCATTTGACCCCTTTTATTCCTTGAAAAAGATAAGTTCTTCCTAATCATAAAAGTTAAAGTTGCCTATGTTTTTGAGGCGTTAACTTAGTTTAATTCTGAAAACACCCCCCTGGATTTTTGATTTTTCGTGCTATTTTACGCACAACAACCCCGTCCCCATCCTCGGGACTGAGCTGTTACAGATACATTTAATTTTAAAATTAAAATAAATATAATTTAATTGATTAAAATATATTTAAAATTACAAATGAGAACACTTTTTTAAATTCATAGTGATAAGATAAATTATTGACCATTAAACTTGAATACATTTCAAAAATACATTGTAACATAAATTTTTATATTTAATTTCGTAAAACACAAAACGTGTACAATTCATATGATTTTCGAATCAAAATGTAATTTCATGGATCCAATCTCTATTTTTCCTCTAATTCTTCTCTTCAAAACTTGATTGTCAAACGGTATTTGAAATCTTCAGAGTAAATTTGTCTCTTTAATTTTTTCGGACTTGTCTGAACATGGTCTTTGAAGTTTTCGAGGAAGATTTGTATCCTCGATCTTGTTTGAATTGGTATTTAGATTTGATAACGTTAATTTGGAGGGCCGATGCCTTATTTTCCAGATCAAGCGCCAACTTTGGATTGAATTTGATGAAGAATGCATTTGACTGCCTTGCTTATGGATCAAACGCCATCTTCGGGATGAATTTGGTGAAGAACGTCTTGAATATTTGAGAGAATTTCACTTATGGAATTTTTTGTCAAATTCTTGAACTCTTCAAATGACTTCTGATGTGATTTTCAACTGATATGGAGGCCCCTATATATAGTTGTAGAGAGATAGATCTAAGGCTGACGTGGCACTATCTCATTGGCTGTTGAAAATTGATATATATCTTTTTTGAAAGATATTTACTTGTTGTCAAAGACTCTAGATATTTATCATATAATAATATCTTTATTATTTAAATATTTTATCTAATTTTAAATTTCATAAGATTCCAAAACTAAATAAATATATATAAAAATTAATAAAAATATTATATATAATATTTATTTTTTTGCTATCTACAAATGCCCCCTCGAAACTTGTTCATTGACGACTTGTTGTTTGAAATGAATGAGTCTCTAAAATTGATTAGATAGTTTAAACTCGTATCAAGGAGTCTTGAACTTGAATTTATTAGATAGTTTATACTCATGTCAATGAGTTCTTGAATTTCAACTTGTGAATAGTTATACTGATGAGTGCTTGAATTGCACTCATTTGTACTCAATTGCACTCGCTTTTGAGTACATCTGCACTCGGTTTATGTATATATGTATGTTATTATTGTATATTTTGTCGTTAATCTTTAATGTTGTTTAAGTGGCCAATACAGGTTATTTTTGGGTTAATATTGTACAAAATAAAGTTAAATTGGGATTTCGATCATCAAAGGCCGCACAAGACTTGAAAAGATGAAGAAAACCAAGTGTTGGGCTCAGACACAGGCACGGGGCGCGACCGTGGGTCATATTGCAGAAACCCTTCAGAGGCTGGAAAACACAGCCACGGGGTGCGACCTGCTGGCGCGATCGGCCTGAGGTCGTGTTGCAGAGGCCTCCGGGCGCGGGTGCAGGGCAGGCCGCGCCCCAAGGCCTCTGCAACAAGGGCTCCGGGTGCGGCCAGTGTTGCCCGCTTTTCAGCTTTCAGAGATATGTTTTTGTGTATTCCAAACTCGACCTCCAGGCGCGACCCTGATGAGGTCGCGGTCGGGACTGACAAATCCATTTTTGACTTTTGGCATTCCATTATTGGTCCTATATATCTTATAACTCTTAGAGAGTTCAAACACATCATCTTACACACGAAAATTCTCTTAGAAACACTCTTCATTTAGGATTTTTGAAGATCAAGAACATCAAGAGGAGGAGAAAGATTCAACCATCCATTTTAAGATTCAAGCTAAGGGATTGAAGGAGTTTGTTCTACATTGGGTTTTATCTTCTCCTTCACTCTTTTACCTTTCTTTTAAGAATGGGTTTTGGATCCTCTTTTTGTATTCTTGATCTTGTTGTAAATATGGTAGGCTAGAGCCCTAAGCCCTTAGGGTTCTAGGATGTGGTGAAACAATGTAACTCTTGTTCTTGATAATGGTTTAATATATGATTATGCTTTGTCAAGGTTTTAATCCATACTTGGTCTTAAATGATGTTGTTTGAGTGGCTTCCTTACTAGCATCACATGTATGATTCACTTGCATCTTGCCCATCCTGTGACCATAGGCATGTATGGATTGAATTTATGTATTTGTACTCTTCGTTGAATGTCGAATATGTGGAAGGAATGGTGACCCCTTTGAGCCTTTGGTAGGTGCGACCTTGGAATGTGTTAGAGATAGCCATCCTTGTCGCATTCACAATTTAGGAGATATTCGAGAGATGCTCCTTCTATATTCGTGGTCTTCTTACCTATGAACTTAGCATGATTGTGTGTTTTACCCTTGTTGTTGAATCAAGAGAAATGTTGTGAATTCATATCCTAGAGTCTTGTTTAAATTTATCTTCTAATCTCCCTTTGTTGATTGTTGTTCTTGCATTCTATTTAGATTGTTTATTTTATTATTGTTTGGTGTTTGTTACTTAAGTTCTTATTTTAACATTGTGAATGAAATCAACCCCTCATTTAATTATAGTCTAGATATTTCGCTCATCTATCGTCGTGGTACTTGCATTGTCAAGTTTGAATTCCTTTTCCCTGTGGATCGATCTCGTTTCATCATATCTATAATCATATGCTTATACACTTGTAGGCATGACACGAGTTTTGTAAATATTGAAACCATAGTAGAGACAAAATCTCTATCATATACTCATATTCAAGAGTTCTTCAATTTGAATTTATTAGATAGTTTACACTCGTATCAAGGAGCCTTCAATTTGGATTTGAATTTACATAGTTTATGCTCGTATCAGGGAGCTTTCTTAAATTTGGATAGTTTATGCTTATATCAGGAAGCTTTTTCTTGAACTTGGATAGTTTATGCTCATATCGAAGAGCCTTCACCTTGAATTTGGACTTTGTAGACCTTTTATACTCTTGTCCGTGAGTACTTAGATTTGAATTTGGATTTATAGACATTTTATACTCGTATCAAGGAGTATTGAATTTGAATTTGCAAACCTTTTATACTCGTGTCAATGAGTCTTGGATTTGAATTTGACTTTGTAGATATTTTATACTCGTGTCAAGGAGTCTTAGATTTGAATTTGACTTTTTAGATATTTTATACTCGTGTCAAGGAGTCTTGGTATTTCTTGAAGAGTTTAGATAGTTTTAGCTCTTATCAAGGAGCTTTAGAAGATAGTTTAGACTTTTATCAAGGAGTGTTTTCATTTTAGATAGTTTTTGCTTTTATCAAGGAGTTTTGGAAGATAGTTTAGGCTCTTATCAAAGAGCATTGATTTTTTTTTTCTTTTCCTAGATTGTGACATGTATTGAAAGACTTGAATAAGCATGTGGCGAGATTTATAGTCATTTCTTCTTCTTCTTCTTCTTCTTCTTCTTCTTCTTCTTCTTCTTCTTCTTCTTTACTTGGAGATTCCTCAAAAGGTTTGCCCCCATCATTTATTTCTTGCTCTTCCAAAGTTGTAGACATCTCGATGATTGAGGAATTTGATGAAGAGAAGAGATGAGATGTACTGGGCATGCCAAAATTTGTAACATAAATTTTTATATTTAATTTGATAAAACACAAAACGTGTACAATTCATATGATTTTCGAATCAAAATGTAATTTCATGGATCCAATCTCTATTTTTCCTCTCTTCAAAACTTGATTGTCAAACGGTCTTTGAAATCTTCAGAGTAAATTTGTCTCTTTAATTTTTTCAGACTTGTTGTTTGAACTTGGTCTTTGAGGTTTTCGAGGAAGATTTGTATCATCAATCTTCTTTGACTTGGTATTTAGATTTAATAACGTTAATTTGGAGGGCCGACGTCTTGTTTCTGGATCAAGCGCCAACTTTGGGTTGAATTTGATGAAGAATGCATTTGACTGCCTTGCTTATGGATCAAACGCCATCTTGGGGATGAATTTGGTGAAGAACGCCTTGAATATTTGAGAGAATTTCACTTATGGAATTTTTTCTCAAATTCTTGAACTCTTCAAATGACTTCTGATGTGATTTTCAACTGATATGAAGGCCCCTATTTATAGTTGTAGGGAGAGAGATCTAAGGCTGACGTGGCACTATCTCATTGGCTGTTGAAAATTGATATATATCTTTTTTGAAAGATATTTACTTGTTGTCAAAGACTCTTGATATTTGTCATATAATAATAACTTTATTATTTAAATATTTTATCTAATTTTGGATTTCATAAGATTTCAAAACTAAATAAATATATGTAAGAATTAATAAAAAATATTATATATAATATTTAATTTTTTGCTATCTACATACATATTTAATTATCGAAATTTAACTCAAATATTTTAATATGTATTTAAATATTAAACTAATAAAATCAAACACTATTCTCATTCTTAAATAAGACACACCAAGAAATGTGTGAGAATTTTATTGTTGACCATTAGAATTTATAATATGTTAAAACAAAACAATTCTCTTTAAAATTCAATTTGGGATAATTGTTATTTCCGTTTGTGGTCAATGCAAATGGACGGAAAAATGAGAACCGCTATTTAAAGTATACTTATTTATCTTTATATATACAAGGATTTCTTTTGATAGTTTTTCCTAACATATTACAGTTGAGAACATATGCAGAAGATTCCATACACAATCTTGTTATATATATATATTATACCCATATAGTACAAATGATCATCGTAATTGTAAGTTATGTAAATGCACCCCAATGATCGTTTAATTTTTAAATTTTCAAAATTGAATAAGATATATAGTTGTATAATACCACAAATTAGGTTAATTTATAACCACAATTCAATAAATTGCTATTGTAATTGATTTTTTTTATTACATAAATTATATGAGTTAAAAAATTCCCTTGAATAAATACAACAAATATCATTCAACTACAACTTAAGAGAATACACAAATCATAATGTTTACACAAATTATTCATATCCTATATTATTTTTTATTATATATCTCTATGGAGAGAGAGAGAGAGAGCATGCGTATTAGACTCATAAATAAAGAAAATTAGAATATTTCAGGACAAATTGTAGAAATCGATAAGATAGGAGCAACATACTTTTTTACACCATAATAATTATTCTATGAACATTGTATCGATAAAATAGGAGCAACAAATCAATAAAATATAATTTATACTATTGAACATGAGATTGTTGAAACATTAACAAAAACCATTAATTACTTTATGAAACGACGTCAGTATAGATGGCATCTTCACTCTCTAGTAGTCTCTACCACACATTTTATCCCAATAGACGCCGCCGCCCAATTCCATCCCGCCTCCGTCGATGTTGTCATATCCCATTCCACCCTCCAACTCTCCGTCCACCGATCCCAATCGAAACGTATGAAATGTGAAATCTTTACTTCTTTTTCTTCATTTCAATTGCAATTGGATTCGTTCACATTGACTGTCACGAAACACAATGTGTAAATCATCATGGTGTGTCATTTTAATAATGTAGGCAACTCGAAGTTTTAATGCTAAAAATTTGCTTGAATGACTAGTGTGATATACATTTGAAATATAGAGACATTCTAAATCGAAGAAATTGATGAATTGATGAATTTGTTTTGTAAAGTGCTTGAATATTTATAATGAAATGGTAGTGCGTCTTTAATACACAATCCAAAATTACAATTACTGGAGCACAATTTCGTGGATCAATTTCAATGCATTTCTCCTAATTGATTTCTCTGCTAAACTCTGGGGAAACTTGCTCACTTTACATAAATGCATGCGTAAATTAAGTTGAAAAATCAAATAACAAATAAGATGGTTTGTGTGATTTTTGCATCGTGGATTAATTAATAGTTATATATATGATTAATATATGGGTTAAGGGCGAAATAGGCCCCTGTACTATTTGGGGGGGGAACAAATAGCCCCCGAACTATTTTTTATCTCGATTGAGCCCCTGCACTTTTATTAAGGGCTCAATCAAGCCCCTCCGTCACACCCCTCACTAACGTCCGTTAGGGTTGATTCAAAACGACGCCGTTTTAATCAAAACGACATCGTTTTGATGCTGAAATTAATTTTTATTTTATTTTAATTTATCTCTCTTCTCTCTCTCTATCTCTTTCTTCATCAATGCTGCCATTAATGTCCATTAAATTCAAATCACAAACTTCCTCTTTTTTCCTCTTCCTCTTCTTAATCGCAGATGAGTTTGATCGAAGTATATATAGATAGGGTTTGTTGGGTGAGAGGCTGCGGCGGATCTGAAGGGAGGGAAGGGGGGGATTTTTTTGGATAATTGGCGGCGAGTATGGGGGAAAGGCCGGTGATGAGTTTAAGATGCACGTTGATTGAACGAGGGGCACAAATCCGACCGGCGGCGGTGCGATTCAGGTGAAGGCGATGACCTTCGACGATCTTCATCAATTTGCGATTTGAAAATCGCACAGTCTCTCTGGGCATCAGGAAGCAACGAAGAAGAAGAAACAGTGGCCGGAGACATCCCGGCGAAGAGGGCAGCCACCGTGTCAAAAGTCAAGATGAAAGGGGAGCCCGATTGCTTCGATTTTTCGGCGGTGAGTTGGCGTTGCTGAAGAAAGAGATAGGGAGAGAGAGAGAGAGAGGAGAGAGAGAGAAAAATTTAATTTTTTTTTAATTTCAGGATCAAAACGACGTCGTTTCGATTAAAACGACGTCGTTTTGAATCAACCCTAACGGATATTAGTGAGGGGTGTGACGGAGGGGCTTGATTGAGCTATGAATAAAAGTTCAGGGGCTCAATCGAGACAAAAAATAGTTCGGGGGGCTATTTGTTCCCCCCCGAATAGTACAAGGGCCTATTTGGCCCTTAACCCTTAATATATTGCACTATATTACTTTACTTATATATATATGGGGGTGTATAATAATATGTTATTGTATGATTATATATTATGGATGACTAATTAATTAATCTAATCATAAATTGGTATTATGTATGAAATTATAAATTAAAAATTATGTATAATATTATCTTAATCTTAATATATGATTAATGATTAATTAATTAATATGAAATTTAATTAAATTAAAAATTGTTATATAAAAAAAACTTATTAAATGTAGTAAGTGGTTTTAGCGGGAAAAACTGAGTTTCTATTAAAGGCATAACTACTTATTTTTATATATATAAAGATAAAGATTTTCATATAATGAATCTTATATTTCACTAATTAATACATTTCCCATGTATTGAATAAGAAATCGAATTAGGTTAGTTGAAAATAATGGATCAAATTGTTGGAAAATATGAAAAGTTGTGAGCGAAATTATATCAAGATCTTTCTAAAATCTTACATACCAAAGATTTGCCCTGATGATAACTTTTCATATTTTAGAAATTTCACTTGGGTTTTAATGGTGGATCAAGTGTAAAGCGTCTCTTCGGAGCTTATAAAAAGGGCTCTCATTCCTCATTTGTAAATACACAAAAAATGATCTCCATCTTTTTTCTCTATTTTCTTGTTCTCTCTAGTTCAAGTTCTAGTTACTTAAGTTCTAGCTCTCTTTGATCAAGTTCGAGCATAATGTTCAATTCGTCGGATAAAATTTCAGTATATCCGTTATATCCTGGAAATCAAACGCTCATATGGGGCGAATTTAGTTTAAAAAAACTGTGATCTTCACAGACCTCAGGTTTCTTATAAACTTGTTTATGTTATTTTGGTCTTTAATTCGTTTTAAATTTTTATTTTGATTTTCAAATCTTGTTGTTACGTTATTACATTGTTTTGTTCAATTAGCTCCTACACAATTAAACTAATATGTTAATTTAACTAGGCATAAGTTTAACAAATGCCAAGTCAGTTGGTTTGATGGAAACTTCTTTTCTTAAGCAAAACAAATAAAATAAAATAAAAATGTTAGCGGCACGTGTTAGATCCAATAAAAATGGATAGAGTTATCATATTTTAAAGGGTTGATTGCATGAAATAAGACAATCATTATCTAATTTTGTAATTTTAACACAATTTTCAGATGAGGTACTCTTCTATGCACAAGATGTATGAGTCTGAGCCCATTAGATTGGTCCACACTCAATAAAATCCAATGGTCCAAAAAAATTATCCTATTTCAGACGCGTGGACCCCCACGTCCGCCCACACGTGACGCGTGGGGTAGATGCTCTAGAAATTATTATTTTTTTGATTTTTTTTTATTATTTTTTTGATTTTTTTTCAATTTTTTCAATTTTTTTATTTGTTTCTATTTTTTTATTTTTTTTTTCAATTTTTTTGCTTTTTTTTTTGTTTTTTCCCCCAAAATTGTATACCCTAAAATACAATTAGTGAACCCTAAAAATTGAAATAAATTAATTTAATTTTTAAAAATAAATATATATCCTAAATTTGATTTAATGGATCCTAAAATTAAAGTGAATGATTTTTTTTTTCCTAATTTGAGACTCGAGCAATGCACTCGCCCAACGCTAATACGAGGGCTCGTGCATTGCGTTCGATAATTAATTTAATTTTTCAAAATAAATATAAATGGTAATTAAAAAAACTTAATTTTGAAATAAATATATACCCTAAATGGAATTAGTGAACCATAAAATAAAAGCGAATGAATTTAATATTTTTTGAAATAAATATAACCTTAATTGAGATTAATAAACCTAAAAAAACATGAACTCTAAAAAAACACAACAAAAATCCCTAAAATATACTAAAAAACCCTAACAAATTATGAACCCTAAAAACCATAAACCCTAAAAAAACTACCCCCTAAACTTTAAACATTAATTGGAATGAAAAAAATCACAATTTGAATCACATAAACTCATATAAGATAAGTAGCAGACCAGTTACTTTTAATTATACAAGTGATATTATTTGAACTTTAATGCGTTGACCCGGGTTAACCCACATTGACCCCGACTCGTCAGATAGATGTATGGGCCTTATTGGGATTGGGGTGATGTACATGAGTTTTGGTGTTTTAAGATTTTGCAATTGGAATATCCCATTTTAATTATGAAAGTAATTATCATTGATAATGTCTTTATTTTTTATTTTATTTTTATGTAAGTATTATATTCTATATATACTTAGGAAATTTAATTGGACAGATCGAAAATAAGGATCAAATTCGTTCCAGAGTATGCACGTATAAGCGCAGTGGAAGATGGCCAAAAGTGAAACAAATTCAAATAACTAGAGAGGTAATAACCAAGACTTGTTAGACGGCCTCACGTAAGTGTGCTCATAAACAAAAAGTTGTGGAAGAAAACTTGAGAGGAAGAATGGGAGTTGACCCTCTGTTTTCCACATCAAATATGCAAGAAAAAAAATGAAAACATAAGGGCAGCAAAGTAAAATGAAGACAACATCTAATCTTTTATTTTATTTTCATTAAAGACAGTGACTGTTGTGTGTATTTACGACATAAATCTAAATTCCATGCTTATCCAGACTACTAAATATAATTTATCACAATTAGATGTAACCTAGAACGTGATATATTAATAAGTCAATGTTTATGGGCTGTATTAATTTGATTATTGATTATTCTTTATAAATTTAATCGGCTTTGCTTTCCCCATCAAATTTGATGGACTATTAATGCTGTGTTTTACCAACAATGCCTTCTCATACGATTTTTCTCTCGTATGTAGTTAATGAGTTATTAATATCCATGAGTAGATTTATATATATATATATATATATATATATATATATAGTTGGTTATAATAGGAACTAAGTTTGGTGTGAGAACATGAGAACGGGCTTGTTTAGTGTAATTTCAGTGCTTTTCTTATTTTATTTTGGTGCTAAATGATCTAGCACTAAAATACAATAAGAAAAGCATTAAAAATAAAAATTAAAAAATTGCATCAAAATACAGTAAGAAAAGCACTAAAATTACACTAAACAAGCCCATTCTCACGTTCCTACATAAAGCACTGTTCTCATTTGAACCAAATCCTATATATATATATATATATATATATATATATATAAAGAGAACATTTTATTACACAAACTCACTCCCTCGATTAAGGAGAAAATTTATGTTCCAAATACAAAAATTATCACATATTGCACCAACTTATTCAAGAATATGATCAGCAACTCTATTAGCTTTCTTACACATGTTTAAAATCAACAATTACCCTAGTCTTGACCACAGCTAACCACGGAAGTTTTGTCTCAATATAAGCCTCACCCTCCTCACCGTTATCACGCAATGTAATAACAAATAAGGATTCCGAGTACACAACAAAAAAAATCAACTCTTCTGTAAACATAGATCAACTCCATAGCGAATCACATTAATCTTGGCTTCAAGGACCGTAGATGGCCTTAAGGTTGTCGTAGCCAAATCGAATCACCCCTTCATGGTCTCGAATCACCGCTCTAATTAAACTCGAATCCACCTAACTCTTAATTTACCGCCAGATCCACATCCATCCAGAACACCCCTTCCTCCAGCGGATACCACTACTTCAGCCCCACTTTCACCCCCAAAGATATGGATGCTATGAACTCTGCCTTAGCTGCGTGAAATGCAGCTAAATATCTCTCAGAGGCCTTGACTCCAATCTCCGTGAATATCTATTATTCATATACATAATGACTACATGTTAATTTGTTCTTATCATCCAAAACAGTATAAATTATATTTTTAATTATTTTTGCTTTACTAGTTCCTATGTTTTGGAATTACTAATATAAATTTGTTCAATATTTATTTTTACCTAGCTAGATTGCAAGTGTACAGTGAGACTTATTGTATAATAATGAAGAGGGTTGAATACGCAGAGACTTAATAACTAAGCTACTCATTATTTAAATAAAATCACCTATAGTTAACTACTCAACATGTTTAAAATATTAAATGGATTAAAGAACTAAATTAATTAAAACAATAAATCCAACCACAAACTGAAACATATGAGGAAATTAACACTGAAGAACATACGTATTCTAGGATTGAATAATCATCCGTTAATTCATTCTTTTAACCAATTTTCATTTATTCACTAATGTTGGAACTTGAATTATACTAGAGGAACCACTTTATTATCATAGATTATGTTGAAGACAAACCTCGCCTCAGTAGTGGACTTCCAGAAGATGGGCTAGGTGCGATTCGCGACTCTATTGGCGGGCGGACTCGTCAATCCCCTTCTGTATGATAAACCCTTATTTTTCAATGGTTTTCATGCATTTTTGAGGTCTAGTTCGATGGTAGTTGATGAGCATTGCGTGTATATATTAGCAAGTTGCGCATAGTTTTCCATATTTGTGTAGTGTCATGTTTTTGCTCATTTTGAAGGGATTTAATGTCAATTATTTTATGAGATTCAAATGAGCTTGAAAAGTACCTAAGAAGATAGAGGATTGAGTGAGGAGTGCGCTGCAACTTGAATCGGGTCAATCGAATGAGAAACAAGTGAGAACGGAGCAAAACAGTAAGGAGTGTGGGGCGGCAAAAGCTGGCGCACGGCCCGTGCAGGAAGAACCCTTAGCGCACGGACCGTGCACATCCTTAAGAAACTGGATCAGAATGTTACGCACAACCTATGCGCGAGAGAACCCTTGGCGCACGGACCGTGTGTCGTGAGGCGATTTGTGGTGGATTTTTTTCTCTTTCCTTGTTCGACTTCAACACTCATCCAAACTCGACCCAACTATTTAAGGCTCTTATTTGCATGAAAATTCACACAACTTTTACCATATAGAGAGAGTAGAGATATTGTGGAGAAGACGAAGAAGAGACTACAGAGAGATTGAAGAAGCACATCATAGACTAAGTTTATTTTATACTTTATTCGATTAGAACTATCATGTTGACTACTTTTGTATATTTATTCTCTTTAGATTTTGAATATGACATGGGTAGATAAATTTCTAGAGATCCTGGGGTTGTTGGATGTTGATGGATTTATGATTTAAAGTAATTTATTATTCCGTTCTATTTCTTATTTATGCATCCTTGATTATGGTTGTCTTTTGTGAATGAATTGATCAGCATTTACATTTATGTAGTTAATTTATTATTCACTCGAGAGAATTTAATAGATTAGCGGATTAGGATTGCATAACACGAGCTTGCTAGATCGAGGGATTGGTAGGTGTGAGGAGAATAAATCTGAGGTACTAATTGGAGTTAGATAATAATTCGAGATCGAGAAATAAGAATTAGAATCTAATCTACTGTTATAGCTTACTCAAGAGAGAGATTGTAATTATATTTGTGATTCTCCTATGAAATTTAGAATTAAATTGGTTTAATAGATTATTTGAAAATCGAGAAATCCAGTTAATAGAAACACCCTAGGATCCGTCTTTTATCTGTTTATCTAATTTTCTCGTGTTTAATCTATTTAATTTCTTTTGCAGTATTTAGTCAATTGAAATCATTTTTAAATTGGTTTTCTAGATAAAGTAGGACAATATGATTGGGTACTTAGTTGCATTACATAACCAGTCTCTGTGGATACGACCTTGCTCACCATTGTTCTGCTATAAATTACCTCGTGCACTTGCAAATAGTATTTTAGGTGAAATAAAATACCAATCACTGTGTCATTTCCGTCCCTTTTTCGACTGAAGTTCTTCATCGTATGACTCTGAAACATCGATCATCAACTATTCTTCTCTTGAAAATACAACATAAATCAAGACAAATCCTACAAAAATCACAAAATATATCAAACTCTAGGAACAAGTGAAATCCAATTAAAGTGAAATTAAAATACGAGTAAACCATATAAAATACATAATTAAATAACACAAAAATTAGTGTAAAATCTCAATTCATCAACATGAAATTTATTAAATATTACAATATTGTATTATTATAATTATACACATTGATTAGTAAAATATGAGATATGATGTACTCCATTCGTCTCATAAAAACTGTCACATTTTTCACCGAAAAATTGTAGTTCTTTTTTATTATTATTTAAGGACCATTAAATTTCATTTTCCTCCACATATAAACTCCTATTTATGTTTGTCATAATTTAATAATATATCATCTTAGATGAACACGTGATGAGATGGTAAAGTAGGGAACTTACGTGTTTAGTCTATATTCTTAAATAAACCATAAATGTCTTTTCTTACCAAATGTATAATGGGAAATTTCGTCCGAGCACAATTAAATACCCATGGCGTGTTTGCGTTAACGCAAGTTAATCAAACACAGGAATTTCCATTTGATTACTTTTCATTGTCTCAATCTAACACATACGAATTTTGCTCAAATACACACACGCACACACGAATTTTCCATTTGATTACTTTTCAATATAACACACGAATTTCCATTTGATTAATCCTAGCTACAGCTTTTCAATCTACCTATCTCTATATATAATCACCCTTCTTGATCACCTCCCAATATACCCATCATTAGTCCTTCCACGGTTCCACCAAGACAGTTCCCATTAGTGTTTTGTTCAACTCCAATCTTCCGAAGAAAATAAAAACTGAGAGAGAGAGAGAGAGAGAGAGAGAGAGAGAGAGAGAGAGCGTGAAAGATGGTGAAAAATCCAACATTAGGTCTTGTCTTGTTAATTTCGAGCCTGTTCATCGCCACCACCACTGCCAACGCGGGAAATGCATGGTTTCAAACCATCTCCCGAGGAAATAAAAACATAGTCAAGCTCCATTTCTACGTTCACGACGTACGAACTGGTCCGAACGCCACCTTGTACGGTGTCGCTAACTCTTCCATCACCGCTGCTTCCGCCACGAGCTTCGGCCAAATCAACGTCTTTGACGACAGCGTCACGGCGGAGCCGGACATCAACTCGGAAGAGGTCGCCAGAGTACAGGGGTCCACCACCTCTTCAGACCTGCAGGTTCGGGCATTCGCCATGAACCTTAACTTCTTTATAACGTCGGGAAAGTTCAACGGGAGTACCATTAGTGTTGTAGGCCGGAATCAGTTTGCCGACGCGCAACGGGAGCTGCCGGTGGTCGGCGGCACCGGGGCTTTCCGATTTACTAGTGGATATGCAATCACTAGTACTTATTCCCATGATGATGCCACGAATTACAGTGTCCTCGAGTATACTATTTATGTCACTTCTTCTAAATTCTGATTTTTCTTTTAATTTGCAAGTAATGTACTCGTGTCATATGTTTGTTGAAGATGTTATTTTAATTTTTCTTCCGTGTATTGATTAATTATGTTTGAAAATGTATGTTTGAATAAATGTACGATACTGTTTGATTATAGTAATAATTAAGATCTTTCTACGATTTGATGAAAATTGTTTTTCTCACGATCGAATGTAGTGAACATCATATATTTTGTTGTTGGAGCCCAATTTACAATAATAACTTAAATTAGAAAATTAAATAATAAGTTGATTCAATTTTGATAAATTCTTAATATTTTCTTAATTACATGTAACCATACATCACAATATATTCCCCATTCCCCCAACTCAAAAAATTAACATAAAAAAAAAATATATCTGTTCTAAATATATTATTTATGGACATTACTCCGTTACCCTTGATATACTAAAACCTCTCTGTATTCCATTTATCTTTATATAATGTAAAATATGGGATATTATGGCTTTGGATGAATGAGAAAAGATTCATTTCTCCTATCATATTTGTCTTCTGTTTACTATTTACTAAGAATCGATTGAAGTGTGGTGGATTACAATTTTTACAACACGTTATCAACACAATAATCTAACCAATTGCGTAATTTTCGGTGATACGCCCTAGGAAAGAATCGTGTCTTTCCTGCAAGAATATCACATTCCATATGCAATCCATGGCGAATGAAAGTAATTTATGCTTGGTAGACAGCGCCACAACGCACACTATCCTTACGGATAGAAAATATTTTCAAACTCTTACTGAAAAATAAGGGAGTGTGTCTACAATTGCAAACGACAATATCTTTATTGTCGGTTCCGGAAAAGCTTTATTGGTACTCCCTCCCTATGGGTACAACTTTAATTATTCCTGATACGCTTAATTTTATATCAACAATCCAAGCGTACCCTCCTTAGTTTTAAGGACCTCCGATTAAATGATTTTGATATTGAGACAGAAAATGAAGGTGATACTGAATTTTTACTCATGACTCACATTGTTAGATGTCGCAAACAATTTCTTGAAAAGTTACCTTCTTTCTCATCTAGGTTGTATTATACCTATATTCGACCCCATAATCATGTTGCGATGAGTATAAAATTTAAAGACCCACAATCTTTTAAATTATGACATGAGCGATTGGGTCATCTTTGGTAGAATATGATATGTCGGATCATACTAATTCTATTGGGGACAATATACAGACAAAAAATATCATTTCACTTAATGAATTTGTTTGTGCTGCATGTACGAAAGAAAAATTTATAGTACGACCTTCTCATACTAAAGTTGGAATTGAATGTCCTACATTTCTAGAAAGAATTCAAGGAGATATTTGTGGACCAATTGATCCAGCATCAGGACCCTTTCGATACTTTATGGTCTTTATTGATGCATCTACTTGATGGACTTATGTGAGTCTGTTGTCTACCCGAAATAATGCTTTTGCTAAACTTCTTGCTAAAACCATCGAGTTACGTGCTCAATTTCTCGATAATCTAATTAAATCCATTTGAATGGACAATATTGGTGAATTTATTTCTAAAAGTTTTGATGAATATTGTATGTCATTGGGTATTAAAGTAGAACATCCCGTTCCTTACGTCCACACTCAAAATGGTCTAGCTGAATCATTGATTAAGCGCTTAAAACTTGTAGCTAGACCATTACTACAAAATTCCAACTTATCTAATTCTTGTTGGGGACATGCAATTTTGCATGCTGCCATTTTACTACAAATCTGACCAACTACATATCATGATTATTCTCCCTTACAACTAGTGCGTGGTAGAGAACCAACCATTTCTCATCTGCGAATTTTCGGGTGTGCAGTTTATGTTCCTATATCACCCCCGCAGCCTACCTCTATGGGACCACAACAAAAGTTAGGCATTTATGTCAACTATTAATCTCCGTCAATTATCAAGTATCTCGATCCCATGATTGGAGATCAATTTATTGCTCGGTACACTGATTGTATTTTTGATGAAGATCATTTCTCGGCATTAGGGGGAGATAAAATCCCAAATTCTATCAAATGCCGAGAAATATCATGGAATGAAAAAAATCTCAATTTTCTAGATTCACGCACTAATCAATTAGAACTAGAAGTTCAAAAGATTATTAACTTGCAATATTTAGTAAGTAATCTGCTATATACCTACTATAAATGCTCCACAAAGAATTGAAGTCCCACATGGACTGAATAAACCAACTGATGCTCCTCAACGCCAGAAGCGTGGGAGACCCGTCGGAGCTAAAGATAAAAATTCACAAAAAATTAAATCAAATAAAGAAATGACATCATTCCTACAAAATCCTGAAGATGATCATCTCGAAGATGAATATCCCATTCTATCTACACGTGCACCAAATGAACATAATTATGGGATAACAGAACAACCAAATCACAATAATATGGGAAATGACAAAGATTTGGTTGATGTTAATATTGAAGTTGCCATGAATTTTATAAATACGAGTGAAACTTATAACAGAAATATCACCTTTGTCGACAACACTTTTGCCTGTATGATTACTTGTTCTATTTCATATGATAATCTGGATCCACAACCAAAAATGATAACAGAGTGCCGGAAGCGCGCTGATTGGGTAAAATAAAAAGAAGCAATTGAGGTCAAGCTTAACTCGCTAAATAGAAGAAAAGTTTTTGGATCTATAGTATGCACACCTAAGAATGTTATCGTAGTAGGATACAAATGGGTATTTGTATGAAAGAGAAATGAACATAATGAGGTGGTGAGATACAAAGCGAGACTAGTTGCTCAAGGATTTACACAGAGACCCAAAATTGATTTTGATCAAACATATTCTCCTGTTATGGATGACATTTCATTCCGCTACTTAATTTTCCTGATAGTAACCATGAAGCTAGATATGCAGTTAATGGACGTCGTGACCACATATTTGTATGGGTCATTAGATGCTAATATTTATATGAAAATCCCTGATGGATTTAAAATTCCTGAATTAAAAAGTAATGAAAATAGCAACATGTACAATATTAAATTAGAAAAATCATTATATAGTTTAAAATAGTCAGGCAGAATGTGGTACAATCGACTGAGTGAATTTCTCTTCAAGAAAGGATATGTGAACGATGATATATGTCCTTGTGTTTTTATCAATAAGTCACCAAATGATTTTTATATCATTTCTGTGTATGTTGATGACATAAATGTAATTAGAACACATACATATTTGGCAGAAGCTAGCTCATGCTTAAAGATGGAGTTTGAAATGAATGACTTAGGTAAAACTAAGTATTGTCTTAGCCTGTAGATCGAGCATTTCCCTGAAGAAATTTTTATACATCAGTCAACCTATCTGAAAAAGGTCTTAGAAAAATTTTATATGGATAAATCACATCCACCACACCAATGGTTGTCCGATCACTTGAAGTTGATAAGGACCCTTTTAGACCAAAAGATGATCATGAAGATATTTTAGGACCAGAAGTTCCTTACTTGAGTACCATTGGCGCACTACTTTATCTTGCAAATTGTACTAGACCAGATATAGTATTTGCAGTTAATTTGCTAGCTAGATTTAGTGCTTCTCCTACAAAGAGACATTAGAATGGTGTAAAACACATCCTTCATTATCTTCAAGGTACAACAGAATTTGGTTTATTTTATGAAAGAAATCAAGATACGAAATTGTGGGCTACTCGGATGCCGGTTATTTATATGATCCACATAATGCTAGATCTCAAACTTGTTATGTTTTTCTCTGTGGTGGTACTGTGACAAGTCCAAATTCTCCTTATTTTTGTGTCCTTTTCTCATTCTTTTATCCTTTGTTTTTTCTCTTTTTTGAGTCGGAAGAGCCAGTGTGGGCACAAGAGGGGCAGGAGGCAACATAATCACATTTGGAGGGCATTTGGATGCCAATGATTCATAGATGGGCAACGACTTCTCAACAGAAAGCTTTCTCTTGAGCCTGGTAAAAATGCCCACCATTCCAGCGTCACTGAAAGAGAGGTTCGTGATTGTGCCCACAATAAATCTAGTGTGATTGACAAGAGAAGGAGAGGAGACTGGGCACAGGGGTAACAATTACCAGCTGCAGCAGGAGTAGAGCACCCTAGCCGTCGAAGGAAAAAGGAGCTGACAAGGAAAGTCTGATCGCATCTTCCAGATTCTAAAAGGTGCATCGACTAATTAAGAAAGGTTGAATGTTGGCTACCTAGGGCACGACGAGTACAAAATCTGTGAGACAAATCTTTTAAATAAGGAAAGAATCTGTCAGATATGGAAAGTCTTGGGCACAATGACTGCGAAATAGGTTGAAGATCCCCGGGCCTGTGGGGGAAGTTACCTTGTATTTTGTACTCCTATATAAGTATTTTTTATGACAGAGGCCTAACACGCACCATAACACTTACAATTTGTTTTTGCTTTTAGTATTATTTTACTTTTCCGCATTTCTGTCTCGGGCCTTATGCCCGCATGCATTTAGGATTTCTAGTTTTTATGTACTTAAATCCAACATTGGTGTTGGATCATTTTACTTTTTAGTTAAGTAAGTTTTTCTTTTAAATAATGCCTTCATTTACTTATATTTATTGTTGTTCTAAGTCTAACATGAGCGGCTAGACTCGTTATTCCAGATTGAATAAAGATAAGAACTTAATGAATATGTAAGAACCGTGAGGCTTTTGGGCATAAACTGTATGAATTTGGTTCCGTCGTGTAATCGTTTTCTTTGTTGTATTAAAGTGGGCTAAGCTAGTTACTCATGGCTGATCACTACTTAATTAGAATTGTGTTCACTACCTCCATAAATGGTGAATGAATCGTAGCTGTGTATTGGTCATAAAGGGATGAGATATATATCACAGGTACTGAGGGCATCTGAGAGATCAGTGTCTAGGTAAATCTGGGTCTGTCTAGGGCATAAAGCTACCTTGTTGTTTACAATCATATGAGAGATTGGGGTTGGATAACAGGTTAGGGGTTAGGAGACGATAGATCACCTCTAGTCTTTACTGAAAGGATAGATTGGGTACGTTGAGAGAGATCCGGTACCTTTAACCAGATAACTAGATTTGCATAAGTAATCAGCGTGCTCATGATCGATCAAGTGTTTGTTAAGTTTGAATCTAAGTTCTAATCCGGAATACATTACTACTAATATTTTCCTTTCTTTGTTTTATTTTATTTTGTTATTTTATTTTACAGTTTTTATGTTAAGAAGTACAGAGACCACAACAACCCTCAATTTTGGAAAAGTGACATTGGAAGATAGGATTCACAGCTCCTCATGGGATCAACCCTTACTCTCGTTGCTAGCTACGTCTTGCAGTGGGCATTAGGATAAGTCTCTCTTAAGATTTATTCTGATCGCGAAACGACCATGCGTCAGAATTGGCGCTGTTGCCGGGGAGCTAATTCTAGAAATTTTATTTTTCTAACTTGTTATCCTGGCCGGTGGATGCTCAATACCTCTACAGAAAATTGCTCGTACGATCCAGAACTTGAGAAGACTTTGAAGAAGAGGAGAACATAAGTACGGAGAGCACAACAAGCCGAAAGACTTGCTCGTGAAAGAGAACTGGAGCAAGAAAGAGCTCAAGAACAAAAGAATGAACAACTAAGTATAGCCCTGATGGCTGAAGAAGAAGGAGAACACTAAGGCAGTTAGTCTTTCCGACTAACATGAATTACGTTCCATGGGCATTACGCTCCCAAGAATCACTGAAAGCTGGGAGTTGAAGGCAAGTGTCATCTAGATCATGCCCAAATACCATGGAATGAATGGAGAAGACCCTCAGAGGCATATTCAAGATTTTAAAATGGTGTGTCGAACCCAACCCACAGATGGGGAAAAAGAGCAATATATGCGACTTGTCTCGTTCCCATTTACTCTTCAAAATGGGCCACGAGACTGGTTATACACATTGCCAACTGGCAGTATAACTACATGGGCACAACTGCGGCAGAAATTCATGGAAAAATATTTTCCCGCATCCAGATTCAGGAGATGAGACGAAGAATTGAGAGTTTGAAGATAGACATGTAACAGACTGGTACTGATTTATTAGTATTATATGTATCTGTAATAAGTTATAAACTTAATGATTTTCTGATGTTTTATAATAATAAAAATGGAGTCTTTTCATTAGAAATGGGGGAAAGTGTTTAAGAAGAAAGGGGAGAAGTACAGAGAGAAAAGTGGGGAGAAAAGGACTATTTCATTACTTAGCCTCCTTCGCATCCTGTTACAATATTTATAGTCCAGGTCTTCAAACGCTAAACCATAAAGCATGTCCTAAATATAGAAACATAAAATAACTAATTGGGCCATTACAAAGGTGGGCCACTTTGGGAATTGATTAAACTAATAAAAATAAAACACAACAGGCCCAACTCCTCATAGATCCGACCCGCTACTTCTCTCCTCTGATCCGCCATCCATTTCATCTTCAATTGAATCACAGACTTCATTCGCAGCTTCGATCCCAAATTTCAGACTTCTCATTTCTTCTCCACCCTAAACCATAGCTTCGATCTCCTGCGACTTTGTCTTGTTCATGACATTACCACCCCCTTTTTGTGATACTTGTCCACAACGATCAACTTTTGGTCATAATTTAGCTACCCAACATAGATCATCCCCTGATTTAAGCCCTTCTCCAGCTTTATCCCAAAGAATGAGTCTTTGCTCCACCTCTATCTGACCACGCTTAATCACTCTATTTTTTCAGTAGAGTTGAGGGCAAGATGAGAAAAATTCCATCACTGTTGTGCTTGGGTTGGGTCGCAGCTGGTACAACAGTGGGGCTTATGACTTTCTTCAGCACAAAAACACGGAAAATTAGGTGAATCTTCGCCTCCTCAGGTTATTTCAGGCGATAGGCCACCTTCTCAATTCGTTCTCCAATCTGATAAGGGCCATAATATTTTGAAGATAACTTGACATTTTTTCGGATAGCCATTGTGCTTTGGTGAAATGGCTGAAGCTTTAGGTACACAAATTTCCCGACTGTAAATTCCCTCTTTGTTCGCTTAAGATCTGCATACACTTTCATTCAGTTTTGGGCTAAGTGAAGGTTGTCCTTCAGTCCAGTCATGAACTACTTCCTTTTTTCTAATAGATCCTTAACTTCATCATGTGTAGGAGAAAAATATGAGGGCGGAGAGTGTAACGGGGGTGGGTATCCGTACAGGGCTTGGAAAGGAGTAACCTTCAAGCTCATGTGATAGTTAGTATTATACCAGAACTCAGCTAGTGGTAACCATTTAGACCACTGCTTGGGATGTTGTTGAACCATACATATCAAGTAAGTCTCTAGGCACTGATTCACTCTCTCTGTTTGGCCATCGAATTGCGGATGGTAAGCAAAGTCATATCCAAAGATGTACCCATAAGTTTAAATAATTCCCTCTAAAAACTACTCATAAAGACCTTATCACGATTAGTGACAATGCTTAGAGGTTATCCATGAAGCTTGTAAATAGAGCTACAAATACCTGGATAATTGATTGAGCAGTATAGGGATGGCCTATGGCTATAAAGTGTCCACACTTTGTTAGCCTATCCACAACAAAAAGGATCACATTCTTTCAGTAGGAAGTAGGTAAACCCTCAATGAAATCCATTGAAATATGTGTCCAAGCCTGGTACGGAATCGGCAGTGGTTGTAACAATCCTGGGTAGGCTCTCCTAGAAGATTTGCTCACAGTACGAGTACTGCAACTGCTCACCCATTATTCTACATCTTTCTTCATCAATGGCCAATAGAACAATCTCTTTAATCTGATATAAGTACAATAGATGCCTGAATGTCTCCCATAGGGAGAACTATATAATTCATGTAGCAATAGCTGTCTGATATCTGTGTTACTGGCCACTACAACTCTGCCTTTGAACTTGAGTAAGTCCCCCACCAAGTCAAATTAAGAATAGGTATTGTTGTTCATCAGTTTAGAAGTGATAACACTTGTAACCCATTCATCACTTTGGTAGCTTTCCACAATCTGTTGCATCCAAGCTGGTAAAACTGTAGTGATAACATGACATTCTTCTAATAGAAAAGGCCTCCTAGAAAGGGCATCAGCTACCTGATTCTGACTCCCTTGTTTGTACTATATTTCATAGTTTAATACCAATAGTTTTGGAATCCATCTTTGCTGCATAGGTGTTATCAATTTCTGATCCAAAAGATACTTGAGTATCTGCTGATGAAAACCGTCTTATTAATTGTAAAATCCCAGATTTTCAGAGTTTATTTATAAAATTAAAGAAATTTAATTGGAGCCTAGATAAGGATGTTTTGGTAGTTAACCGCAATTTTAGGGTCATTTTTCATGAAATCGTCTTTTTGAGAATTTTGATCCGAGCTCAGTTATAGCCAATTTTGGTTGCGTTTGGAAGGAGTTGACCCAAGGAGCATGCCGGGGCTTTCAGATTTTAAATCTGAAGTCGTTTGAGTTCCCAGTGATTTAAAACGCATTTAAAGAAGTTATAAATAGTGTTTTTCCGTAAGAGTGTGATCGTTAGAAATTTGTGAAATCTCGTTTGTTGACCCGAGCCTTATTTTTCAAAGCCTACCCTATAGGAAAGTTCTCAAGGAATCCATTAGCGTTCCCGGATTTTCATTCTAAGGTCAATTGAATGCTCGGAAATTTTATTTGTCCCTTGTGTGGAATAGTAGCTTTATTTTTGAAAAGAAAATCTTTTCTCGTTTTCTTTAAGATGACTCATTCTTTATTCCGAGTCAAGTTGGTTCAATAGTACTCAAGCCAACGAACCTCCCGATATTTTTGAATTTTGTGAATGAGGTCATTTGGACCTCGCCATCGAATAAAGCGCCTTTTAACCGAACCCGATATTTTTAAAGCAGTATTGTTGCACTGCAATAGCTTCTTGAGAAAGCCACTATTTTTCCTATAAATAGCAGGCTCCCCTTTCAGTATTTTCATCCCATCCTCATTCCGATATTTTAGAGAGAGAGAGAGAAGAGAGGGGAGCGCTCTTAGTGAGCGCACCCCCAGTTGAGAGAGAGAAGCGGAGCAGGGAGCGCGGCGGCGGAGCCGCCGCAGCCAAGGAGGGGTGCCGCGGCGCAGGACCCCACCGTGGCGAGGGTTGCTCCTCAGCCAGGAGTGCGCGGGCGCGCTGGAGGGCCGCTGGCGCGCATGGAGGCCGCCGGCGCGCACCTTGCCGCCACGGCGCATGGTGTCGAGGCAGCTCCGGCACGTTTTCATGCGGAGGCCATAACTTTCACCTCGATTGGAACCACAAGACCCATGAGTACTCAAATCTATGCTCTTTCAAAGATCTATGATGTAGTAGTGGCCGATTATCCGGAATCTCGATCATTCGAGTAGGATTTTCCATCCCTTTTTTGCGGTAATTTCGAGCGTTTAAATTGTTTAAATTCTCGTGTTTTAAGTTATAGTTATGGGGAGTGTGTTTCGATATCATTTCGATTTCTTGTTAGGATCTCGGATAAGGTCGCTAAGTCGTTGGTCGACTTTTGTAAGAAGAGGTGAACCCCAAGTAGGCCTAAGGAAGGATTTTCAGCTCGTTGCTTCGTCTACGTGCTCGTTATCGAGATGCTCATCATCGAGGTGGGTGGTTCTAAACTAAGTATAAGGTTTGAGCTAGTAAGCGCCAGAAGCATGATAGGGCAAAGGTGAAATATCCAATAAAAGTATTTTATGCTCTACCTGTTTAGTCTCTGTATAAGGAAAGGAAAGGAAGGAAGGAAGTTTTATGCATGATTATGTTAAATTGTTATTTGAGTTTGATAAAGTAAAGGAAATTATTATATGTTAAGTGAGCTCTCAAGCATGTTTAGATATGCTAGAATTGTTTATATACAATTTCTACTAGCATGAGATGTTTAGAATAATTTTAATTGCAATCGATATTTATCCGCGTTTATTTCATCATATTAGAATGTTGGATTTTGCTAAATCTTATTTAGCTAAGTATTGCCTTCTAGGGTAGTTATAAATCCCTTATAGGCTGAGATCATGCTCAATTAAAGAATTAACCCTTAGACGATTGCTCTAGGCTTTGTATTGCTAGCTAAGTCAAGTGATTAAGGAAGGTTAAGGTTAAGTAAAGAGGAATTTAAGGAAGCATATAGTTCAGTTGTAAGTACATTATCAAGCTCAAAGAAATGTTTATTTGCATTATCATGCTGTGATATTTGTGTCACTAAAGTTGAATCTTGATTATAAGGAGTCACTGCTGGGAAATCCCCTCGCATACTCGGGAGGATATTTGAGGTAACCCCTCTTCTATCTGAAAGCAGGCCTAAGGGTGCAGTAGTCAACAGGTTTGAGCCAAGGAAGGCGCCGGAAAAGAAAGAATATGGAGAGGGCTTTTGCGTTTTGCTCTCCATATGTCGTCAGTTTATGATTGGATATTTCTAAAGTTTATCAGTAGTTTTCTCATAAAACCCCACTGAGTATATTAGTGCTCAAACCTTCTTTTTCAAATGTTTTTAGGTTGAGATGCTGAGGCCGGTGATGTGCTGCTGGTGGGGTTGTCTGAGGTTTCAAAGTTTGTTGCTCTATATGGTTACATATTTTCTTCCGCTATGTTTCTGTTAAGTACTCTGATGTTAGTATTTAGTTTTGATATATGTAACTTGATTCTTGATAATAGCATGCTATGAATCCTAGTTATCAATAAAGTCCTTGAAGCATGTTCTTTTGACATACAAATATTTCTTTATTGATTCAAAGATATTTGAAAAGTCTTACTGTTAAACATATTGATATTTGTTCTTTTTCAGTTGACTTGTAAATTCAATGATTATTGTTGTTGGTTCGCCTATGAATGGGCTTTTCTTTCCAATCATGATTCTGCTCATCTCTAGTTAGTCTTAAGTTGTTTTTCTTGCTTTCGTCCTATGAATGGGACAATATAATTTATTTGAATCCGACCTATTTATGGGTCTTAGTTGATGTGACTGATGATGAGGTCTCGTTTATTTAAAGAGTCAAATTCTTATCTGTTTGTCATTGGATTCTGTTTAAATTTCTTTGTCCTGTGTTTTGGCATTCCTTTGACTTGATTGAATCCTTTGACCCCTTTGACCCTTAGTGATTCGTTGAAAACGATAGTTCTTCCAAGTCATAAAGTTAAGTTGCCTAAGTTCTTGAGGCGCTAACTTAGTTTAATTCTAGAAACCCCCCCTGGATTTCCGATTAATCTACCAATTTTCTTCGGTTTTTATGCCTAATACCCCGTCCCCATTAAAAATGACCGCCTTAGGGACCGGGCTATTACAGTTGGTATCAGAGCCAGGTTTACAATCACTGCAGACCTGTCTCTTATTGAAGTAATTGATTGAACTCTTATTTGAATATTAAATTGTTCAAAAGTATTAATCAGCAACCCTCAGCTCACCATCACCCTCGCATCTTCAACAAAGTTAAGGTATGATTGAGTTAAAGTATTTTAATTATATTTAGTATAACTCTTGAAAGTACATGATAAGAAGAAAAGTTTTGAGCAAGGCAAGGATAGTCGATTTTGAAAATCGAACATTATTTCTTTTCGAAATAAATTTTGGTTATACCAAAGTGTAAAGTGGAACTTATTGAAGTAAGTTCTAGATTAATCTTTTTAAAGAATTTTGAGTCATTATGGACTCGAGCAAGCAGTGAATCTTTTCAGAATATTATTTTATGCAAATACTCAAACTATTTCGGTTATTTTGGACCGTTAAAATTTTTGAGTAAGTTATAAAGTTTGAAAGATTTAAAAATCATCTTTGTGATAAAGGCTCGTCTACTGCCCATAAGAAAAGGATTTGAGGAAGAGTTGAGGATGAATGAGACATAGAGAATATAGTTAGAACATATACTATAGCGAGCTTGAATTAAGGAGAATTCTAGGATTCCCTTTAGGTTCTCTTAAGCGCCTAGATTGAGTAAGTTCCTTCTCGTGGAGCTAAGTTAAGTAGAAGCAGTTCAAAAGAACATTTATAGAGCGCTCATAATAAGGATAAAGGATTTTGAGATTTTAGTAGGACCGAGAAGGAGTTCATGAAATTCATATTCAAGCAAGGAGCAAGAAGGTGAGCAATCGAGGTAAAGGCAAGTTATTCGATTGCATATCCAATGCAAGTTCAAGGAATCCCCACGCAAGCTTTCAACTCAAGAAAAGTCTCATTTGAAGATCCAATCACGTTCGGAAGGAATAAAGATTTGCTTCCTTCGATAGAGGCTCGTTGATGGACATTCAAGGTCACGTCGCGTTTGATGCCCAGAAGTCATCACTTGTTTCAAACCGATTAATAAAGATGAAGATTGTCATGATGACTGTAGCCAAGATAGTTCGAGGATACATTTATCGGTGTTCTACCAAGCTTCCAAGAGATGTTGAAGTCAAGATGTTTTGAGTTCAAGAGGTGCCATAGATCAAGTCGCTTTATCATGTCCCTTTCGATATATAGGAGTTAATTCCCGCTTGTCGCTTTCTCAACCAAGTGAAGCCATTTGAGACCCGCTGACTCGTGTTATTTCATAGCAACCCCGCCAAGAAGAAGGTACGTGATGCTTAAGAAAGAAAAGACCCGAAGAAGATCGTTAAGAAGATAGACCTAGTGCTCGATAGATTGAGAGTTTTTTTTTATATAAGTTTTTGTTGAGTCTATTTATTCATTCTCATGTCAATTGAATCAATTGCCTTTCAATAGCTTTATATCAATTGAAATTCTTCATTTATACCATTTAAACTTCTTCAATTATATCCTCTTGGATAATTTGAAATCTTTTGAATGATACTTCTTTGATCATCAAGAATCAGTAATAGCACTTTCTTTGTTGGGAAATGGCCCATTTGTCCTATTTCTGGCCCAATACTAAAAACCCTATCTACTCGGCCCAGCCCCAAACCCTTAACCCTAATTGTCGATACAACTCCCTAAATAAAACAGCATTAAGGTTGTTGATGTTTCCATATGCTCTAGAAGCATCTATAATATCACTCATCTCTCTCACTCTAGATACGCTCTATCTAACAATCTTATCTCATATTCTCTCTCTCTCTCTCTTTCTGGATCTTCTCACCTCGTTCTCTCGGTTTCTCTGGCCGGAGTTCTGCCAATCGGCTTCTGTTTGGCCGCTGAGTGTTAGGGAGGAGTGTGCTGAGAGAGAGAAAGGAGGAAACCCGCTGCCTCCTTGGAATCCTTACCTCCCGCTTCCTCTTCCCCTTCCCTGGACTGTTCTTCGGTCGCCGGAGAGGGCTGCTGCCGATCCAAGTGGGAAAATCTGAGCCGCTGTGCCTTGGGCACATTTTCCCACACCCGATTGCTCTCTGTCTTTTCTTGTCTATTTCATTCACTTATCTGCGGGGTTATCTCACTTGTCTGTTTGCCTTCTCTGCAGATCTGAAGGGTTTGGTGCCTGTGAAGAACCTTGAAGGTTCGCTTGACCTTCATCTCTGAGGCTACTACTGCTGCTGTTTGAAGAAACCCTAGATTAGCCTTTGCTGTTGTTTCATCTTGTAAACTTCTGTATTTTCTGTCTCTAGCTACTTGAGTAGCGAGTGTTAGGAACTGCTAGAGGTAAGGAAGCAAGCGGTGTAAACCCTAGCTAGGCGATACCACAACAGTGGTATCAGAGCCTGGTTCAGGCCTAGCCGGGGGCACCCTCCTGCCTCCATTCCTAGCACCCCGCCGCCGGTAAGGGCCGCACGTACTTCGCCCCCATCGGGCTCCGATCTAAGGGTAAGTCCGACTTTCCCCTGCCTGGGAAAGTCGGCTCTGGTATTTTTTCCTCCTAAAACTTCTCGGTGGTAATTTGTCGATTTTGTACCTTAATTGCTTCCGCTTACTTTGTCTCTGATCTGTTCCTTGGCATTCCAAGCCAAACCTTTATCTGTTGCTTATGGTCGGGACCATCTGGATTCCCCTGTGGGTCTCCTCAAAGCGGGTTGCCCCGATAGCAAAGATAAGTAAGGACTTTTCAGTGGGTTTTTTGTATTTCTTTGTCTGTTCTTCATTGATTATTTTGCTCTTTTTCTTGATTCTATTGTGGAACCCCTGAGTTTGGTTCCTGTTGACTTAGCAATAAGTCTGTGGTGGTGTTTCTTGGCTGAAAAGGTGTTAGGGATTAACCTGAGTGACCACCTGCGCCACAGATAAATCTGTGTTGCGAGCTGGGATAGCCTCAGCTCTAGATTCCCCAGGTGTTCCTTTTCTGGCCTGTGGAAGCTTGTGCTTCCTGGTTGTTGTTGTATTCCTGGTTGTTGTTGTATTCCTAGTTGTTGTTTGTGTTCTGGTGATTATTCTGGGAATCTTGGGTGATTCTGTGAAATTTCTGTGGTTTAAGTGAAATTTCTGTGTTAAAGCATGAATAATCTGAGTGATGTGCCATTTAATGGGAGTGGTGATTTTAGTGATTGGCAGACCAGGGTTGAATGCATTTTGACAAAAAGAAAATTTATGGGATGCTATATCTGAAAGAATTGATGAGCATGAAGATGATAAAAATCTTACAAAATTAAATGCTGGTGCTAGAGCTACAATTTTGTTAAATCTGAGTAGTGCCATTGTGAGGCAAGTTTCTCATCATAGATGTGCTAAGGACTTATGGGATGCATTAACTAATCTGTTTATTGCTAAATCTGAAGAGCATATGTATTCTTTGCAAAGCCAAATTATGTCTTTTCAAATGGATCCCTCTAAAGATGTTGACACAAATATGCATGAATTCACTAAGCTTTTAAAGGATGTAAAACTTGCTGGAGATGATAAAATTGAAGCTTATGCTCCTCAAATCTTGCTTGGTGCTATTCCTGAAATATATGCTGAAGTTAAATCTGTATTAAAGTATGGTGGTTGTAAACTTACCTGTGATATGATTGTGTCTGGATTAAAGGCAAAAGAAAATGAAATTAAGAAATTAAGTGCTAAGCCTTTACAAAATGAAATCATGTATGTAAATAAAAACTTCAAAAACAGGCCCTATATTGATTTCAACCTAGAAAACCCCAGTGTCCTAAATGCAGAAAAAATAATAGAGAATCTGAATTTGAAGAAAGACATATGAGGGAATGCAGAGTTGATAAATCCAATAACCTTTTCCAGCCCTCCTGCAACAGATTTTTTCCTCAAAATCCTCAAAGGCAAAACCAATATCAACCTAGAAACCAACCTTTCAGACCCTCACCTCAAAACTTCCATTCCCAAGATCAAAAGCCTAAGAAAACCTCTTGGAACTGTGGGAAATCTGGTCAGTTCTCAAATAGGTGTAAACAGCCTAAGAAGGGGAGAGGTTTTGGGAATAATCAAGCTAATCTCACTATGCAGTATAACCCTGAGTGCTTTGGGTGTGATAACAATGAGCTTGAATATGAAAGAGGAGAAATGTACATGGTTCACACTACATCTGATTTTCAATTCATAAATATGTCTAATGCTGTGTCAAATTCCATGCTTGAATCTGAATGGTTGATTGATTCTGGATGCACCTTTCATGTCACCCCACACAAACACATTTTCTCAAATCTTAATCTGTCTATGTGTGGATCTGTTGCATTGGCTGATGGCCAATAGTGTGATATTGAAGGAAAAGGTGACATATGCCTGAAATTTGAAAATGATAGCATGATCAATCTGCAGAATGTGAGATATGTGCCAAAATTGAAGTTTAATCTCTTATCTGTCTCAAAATTGGCTGATCAATTGCTTTATGGATCTATGAACCAAAAATGCTTCAGTTTTGAAATGAATTCTGTGCACTATTTTGATGCTCCTAGAAAGGGAGATCTGTACTCTGTGCTTGCAAAACCTATGCCTATCTTGTCTGCAAACTTAGTCCAATCTGATAAAACTCATCTTTGGCATGCAAGATTAGGTCACATGAGTAACAAGGGATTAGACATTTTGAATAAGGCTGGGGCTTTTAAAAATGACAAAGTATCTTCTATGCCTTTCTGTGAGCCCTGTCTGTTGGGAAAACAACACAAATCCCCATTCCCTTTGTTTGCTGCAGATGTTTGGGGACCTTCAAAGGTTCCAACCCATGGTCGTAACATGTTCTTCTTATCTATTATTGATGAATTTTCAAGAAAAACATGGGTTTTCTTAATGAAAAATAAATCTGATGTTTTCATAAAGTTTTCAAAATGGGCAGCTGAAATACAAAATCAAACCAATATGAGAATTAAATGCTTAAGAACTGACAATAGTTCGGAGTTTTGTAAACATGCCATGGATAATCTATGCAGTGAAATGGGAATTAAAAGACACAAATCTGTTCCCTACAACCCCCAGCAGAATGGGGTTGCAGAAAGAATGAATAGAACTCTTCTGGAGAGAGTTAGGAGCCTGCTTGCAGGCTCTGGGCTTGGTAAGCCATTCTGGGGAGAAGCTCTAATGACTGCATGTTATCTTATAAACAGATCCCCCTCTGTCCCATTGCTAGGAAAACAACCTAAGTCTGTGTTTCTTAATAAACCTGTTTGCATTAATAATTTGAAAGTGTTTGGTTGCAGTGCCTATGTACATCAAAGATTAAGTAAGATTGAACCAAGAGCTAGAAAATGCATCTTTCTTGGCTACCCTTAAGGGGTAAAAGGCTATAGACTGTGGGATAAGACTCTACCTGGATTTAAAACTTGTATTAGTAGAGATGTTACTTTCAATGAGAATGACTTTCCATGTTTGATAAAATCCTCACCTTCTGTTGCTCCTTGTGAGGTGGAGAAACCTTCTGATGCTACCTTTATCCATGATCTGTCTAAGGTGGAACCTCTTCTCATTGAACATGATTTGCATGATAATATGAACAATCAAGATGATATTAATGCTGATGATTCTGCTTCAAATGCTTTTGATCACATGAATGTTTCTGAATCATCTGAGTCTCTTCATAAACATAATTCTGATCATAATTCTGAGCATAACTCTGAACAAATAAATTTGAATGATTATGTGCTTTCAAGGGATAGAGTTAGAAGGGTAATTAAAGCCCCTTCCAGGTATAATGGATGTAATCTATCATTTTATGCTTTCAATGTGTTTAATAACCTTGAATCAGCTGAGCCTAAAACCTACAAAGCTGCTGTTACTTGTCCTGATTCTGAAAAATGGATTGAGGCCATGAAATGTGAGATGAAATCATTACATGATAATAGAACTTGGAGTTTAGTTAAGAAACCTGATGATTGCTCTGTTGTGGAATGTAAGTGGCTCTTTAAGATAAAACAAGAAATTAACCATGTTAGATATAAAGCTAGGCTGGTTGCAAAAGGATTCACTCAAAAAGAAGGTGTTGACTATAATGAAATTTTTGCTCCTGTTGTTAAGTTTACCACTATGAGAATCATGCTTGCATTAACTGCTCATTTTGATTGGGAACTCAAACAAATGGATGTAACAACAGCTTTTTTGCATGGAGAACTTGAAAACAACATCTATATGCAACAGCCTGAAGGATTTATTGATAATAATCATCCTGATCATGTATGCTTATTAAAGAAATCTTTGTATGGTTTGAAACAGTCACCTAGGCAGTGGAACATTAAATTTGATAACTGTATGAAAAGCATGGGATTCTGCAGAAGCATGTTTGATCACTGTCTTTATTATATGTCATCCCCTGTGCCTGTTTCTGCTACTATATGTTGATGACATGTTGCTGATAAGTCCCTGCTTGATGACTGTAAAGAATGTCCAATCTAAACTCTGTGCCAACTTCAATATGAAGGATTTGGGAGATGCAAGGAAAATCTTAGGTATGAACATTGATAGGGATAGAAGTAAGCATTCTTTACTGTTGCATCAATCCTCTTATGTTGAACAAATCTTGAAAAAATTTCATATGCATGCATGCAAGCCTGTTTCTGTTCCTCTTGCATCTCACATTCAGTTGAGTAAAGATCAATGGCCCAAAAGTGATTTTGAGTTAAAATAAATGGTAAATATTCCCTATGCTAATGCTATTGGATCAGTCATGGATCTGATGATAAGCACTAGACCAGATATAGCTTATGCTGTATCTTACCTATGCAGATATATGGCCAATCCTGGCATGCCCCATTGGGAAACATTGAAGTGGTTGCTAAGATACTTGAAATCCACTGCCTCTTGTGGTTTAGCTTTTTCAAAATCTCCTGATGGAGTTAAATGTGTTGGCTATGTGGACTCTAATTATGCAAATGATAAGGATCACAGAAAATCAACAACATCATATGTGTTCACTCTATGTGGTTTTTGTATAAGTTGGAAATCACAATTACAAAGTATTATTACCTTTACCTCCACTGAGGCAGAATACATTGCAGCTACAGAAGCTGTAAAAGAAGCTATATAGCTGAATGGAGTGTTAACTGAAATTAATTTCATTGATGATAAACCCCTGCTTTATTCTGACAGCCAATCAGCCATCCAACTTTGTAAAAACCCAGTCTTTCATGATAGAACAAAGCATATTGATGTAAGATATCATTTCATAAGTGACATAGTAGAGAAAGGAGATGTATTGCTTGATAAGATCCCCTCTGAATTTAACCCTGCAGATATGGGCACTAAGTGCCTACCAGTTGCAAAGCTGGAATCTTGCATGAGGTCCCTCAACATGGACTTTGGTTAATATTTATGGGATCTGTGATGGGATCTCACAGTTGATTCTATGGTTCTAAGTCCCATCCATATCTCTGAGGCAGGTTTGGCCTCAAGTTGGTGATTTACCCTGGTACTTTTAGCTAGGTTTTGAACAAGTTCATGAAGGTCAATGATCTTTTGAGACTAGAGACTTGTTAATTGGGTTGGTCTCGCGTGGTAGAGACTGGATTAAACACGCATAGTGTTTAACTCCTCCTTCTCTTAGTGTGACTTTGTGTTACATTCATGAGTAAAAATAAATGGCTATGCTGATAATCTCGTGTGTTTTATTTTGGCAGGTCCTCTTCCTTGGTGATAGAAACATTCCAAAAGGGCCAAGGTGGAAATGTTGGGAAATGGCTCATTTGTCCTATTTCTGGCCCAATACTAAAAACCCTATCTACCCGGCCCAGCCCCAAACCCTTAACCCTAATTGTCGATCCAACTCCCTAATTAAAACAGCATTAAGGCTTTTGATGTTTCCCTATGCTCTAGAAGCATCTATAATATCACTCATCTCTCTCACTCTAGATACGATCGATCTAACAATCTTATCTCATATTCTCTCTCTCTCTTTCTGGATCTTCTCACCTCGCTCCCTCGGTTTCTCTGGCCGGAATTCTGCCAATCAGCTCATGTTTGGCCGCTGAGTGTTAGGGAAGAGTGTGCTGAGAGAGAGAAAGGAGGAAACTCGCCGCCTCCTTGGAATCCTTGCCTCCCGCTTCCTCTTCCCCTTCCCTGGACTGTGCTCCGGTCGCCGGAGAGGGCTGCTGCCGATGCCAGTGCGAAAATCTGAGCCGCTGTGCCTTGGGCACCTTTTCCCACACCCGATTGCTCTCTGTCTTTTCTTGTCTATTTCATTCACTTATCTGCGGGGTTATCTCACTTGTCTGTTTGCCTTCTCTGCAGATCTGAAGGGTTTGGTACCTGTGAAGAACCTTGAAGGTTCGCTTGACCTTCATCTCTGAGGCTACTACTGCTGCTGTTTGAAGAAACCTTAGATTAGCCTTTGCTGTTGTTTCATCTTGTAAACTTCTGTATTTTCTGTCTCTAGCTACTTGAGTAGCGAGTGTTAGGAACCGCTAGAGGTAGGGAAGCAAGTGGTGTAAACCCTAGCTAGGCAATACCATAACATTCTTGTTAGGCTATACTGACGCCTTTGATAAAATATTTTAGCACGGTTTTCAGTTGCTAACCGTTGATTTCTTCCATATCTTTGTTTTGCGTAGGAATCCTTCAAGTTTATAAGTCCTCTGAAAAGATAATGTTTTTGGCATAGATAACATAGTATTATATCTCTTCTAGCTTTTAAGCCTCTTAAATAATTGTTGATCAAGATTAAGCCCTCACTCTGAGGCATTCATTTATTTTGCTCCCACTCATAGTACTCGAGTGTGGATCTTGGAATAGAGTAGAAAGCTATAGTAGTATTCCTTTTAGTCAAAGTTGGAGGAATAAGAGATAGTATTTCCTAGAAGGAAATAGAATCCAAGTAAGCGCCAGGTAGTATTCTCTAAGTTTAGGATGCGCGTTTCCAAGAAGAGTTCTCAGCTCGTTACAATTGGAAATGATCTAAGGAATGTCGGTAAGAAGGTTTCAAGCATACAGTTAAAGTCCGGACGTGCGATCATTACGCCTGCAAGCGATGGTGACAATCAGCAGGAGCCATGAAGTCAGATGACTGCTTCAAGAAAAAGAGACGACTACGATGAAGAAGTTTAGATTTAAGTTGCGTCGGGAATTTAAGATTGAGATGCATCACGAAGTACGCCCCAAGAAGATGAAGAAGTCGAACCTCAAGAAATTAAAGATGAAGATAAAGTAAGTTTTCGAACGTGCAAGGAACCATCGAAGGAAGTGCTCGATTAATTCAAGTTTATCGTCTGGTTTGAATTCATTGAAGTTTTTCAAAGCTACAAGAAGTAAAGTCAGAAGTAAAAGTAAAGCCAAGCGAAACAAAATATATAAGGATGGACTCGTTGAGATTGCCCGTGCTCGAGGAGCAAGTTTGGTGAATTTTTTTTATTTCTTTCGTTGCTCGAATAGTTTCTAGGGGTCCGCTCGAATGGAGATCATAAGGAGCTCATGTGAAGCGATATTTCGAGAAAGATTTCATTAGGAAGAAAAGATAGAAGATGCTCAAGCTTTGAGGAAGAAAAAAAGAACAATTATAGAAGTACTAGTCCTGCGTGAGGATTAATTTATAAAGGAAGCCCTCAGGCTACTCTTAGCCGTATAGTGAAGGTTTCGAACCATTGTCGTTCCAGTAAGGCTTTAAGTACTTGAAGAGGTATCCAGATCTCCGTTTGAGGGGAAGTAAATTTTAGGAAGAAATTTTTTTAAGGGGTGTAGTCTGTAAAACCCCAGTTTTTCATAGTTTATTTATAAAATTAAAGAAATTTAATAGGAGCCTAGATAAGGATGTTTTGGTAGTTAACCGCAATTTTAGGGTCATTTTTCGTGAAATCGTCTTTTTGAGAATTTTGATCCGAGCTTAGTTATAGCCAATTTTGGTTGTGTTTGGAAGGTATTGACCCAAGGAGTATGCCAGTGCTTTCGGATTTTAAATCTGAAGTCGTTTGAGTTCCCGATGATTTAAAACGCGTTTAAAGAAGTTATGAATAGTGTTTTTCCGTAACAGTGATCGTTAGAAATTTGTGAAATCTCGTGTGTTGACCCGAGCCTTGTTTTTCCAAGCCTACCCTATAGAAAACTTCTCAATGAATCTGTGGCATTGCCGGATTTTCATTCTGAGGTCAATTGAACACTCGGAAATTTTATTTGTCCTTTGTGTGGAACTTTTTGAAAACTTTATTTTTGAAAAGAGAAACCTTTCTCGTTTTCCTTTAAGATGACCCGTTCTTCCGAGTCAAGTTGGTTCAATAGTACTTGAGCCAACAAACCTCCCGGTATTTTTGAATTTTATGAATGATGTCATTTGGACCTCGCCATCGCATAAAGCGCCTTTTAACCGAACCCGATATTTTTAAAGCAGTATTGTTGCACTGCAATAGCTTCTCGAGGAGGTCGCTATTTTTCCTATAAATAGTAGGCTCCCCCTTCAGTATTTTCATCCCATCCTCATTCCGATATTTTAGTGAGAGAGAGAAGAGAGGGGAGCGCTCTTCGTGAGCGCACCCCCAGTTGAGAGAGAGAAGCGGAGCAAGAAGCACGGCGGCGGAGACCCCGCGGCCAAGGATGGGCGCCAGAGTGCAGGACCCAGCCATGGCAGGGGTTGCTCTTCGGCCAGGAGGGCGCGGGCGCGCTGGAGGGCCGCCGGCGCGCACCTTGCCGCCGCGGCGCATGGTGTCGAGGCAGCTTCGGCACGTTTTCGTGCGGAGGCCATAACTTTCACCTCGGTTGGAACCATGAGGCCCATGAGTACTCAAATCAAAACTCTTACTAAGATCTACGACATAGCAGTGGCTGATTATCCAGAATCTCGATCATTCGAGTTGTATTATCCATCCCCTTTTTGTGGTAATTTCAAGTGTTTAAATCATTTAAATTCTTGTGTTTTAAGTTATTGTTATAGGGAGGATGTTTAGATATCATTTTTATTTCTTGTTAGGATCTCGGATAAGGTCACTAAGTCATTGATCAACTTTTGTAAGAAGAGGTGAACCCCAAGGAGGCCCGAGGAAGGATTTTCAGCTCTTTGATTCGTCTACGTGCTCGTTATTGAGATGCTCGTCATCGAGGTGGGTGGTTCTAAACTAAGTATAAGGTTTGAGCTAGTAAGCTCTAGAAGCATGATAGGGTAAAGGTGAAATATCCAATAAAAGTATTTTATGCTCTGCCTGTTTAGTCTCTGTACAAGGAAAGGAAATGAAGGAATGAAGTTTTATGCATGATTATGTTAAATTGTTATTTGAGTTTGATAAAGTAAAGGAAGTTATTATATGTTAAGTGAGCTCTCAAGCATGTTTAGATATGCTAGAATTGTTTATATATAATTTGTGCTAGCATGAGATGTTTAGAATTGCTTTAATTGCAATCGATATTTATCCACGTTCATTTCCTCGTATTAGAATGTTGGATTTTGCTAAAGCTTATTTAGCTAACTATTTCCTTCTAGGGTAGTGATAAATCCCTTGTAGGCTGAGATCATGCTCAATTAAAGAATTAGCCCTAAGACGATTGCTCTAGGCTTGGTATTACTAGCTAAGTCAAGTAAGTAAGGAAGATTAAGGTTAAGTAAGGAAAGTTATGGTTAAGTAAGCAGGAATTTAAGGAAGGATATAGTTCAGTTGTAAGCAGGTTATCGAGCTCAAAGAACAGTTTATTTGCATTATTGTGATACCCCAACCCTTTTTGCTAAATTATAAATTATAATTTTGAAGAATGATGTTGAATTAATATTGTTTGAATATTAATTATGATGGTATGTTTGTATATTATGCCGTTGTTTAGTGTAGGTTATCTCACTCGAGCCGATACGTCATAGCACGGTGGTATTATACTAAGTGTATAATACATGATAACATTTAATATTAAAATTTGTCAAGTTATATGATAATGAATGAGTGTGTTTATATTTAATTTTGTTTTGCCATACCTTGAACACCCTAAGCGCCCCGATGGGGGCTAGGGGGCAACGCCCCCTGCTTTTTCGGTAAGTATTAAAAGTGTTTCTAAAATCTAAGTCGTGTTAAATGGAGTTGGAAATGTCCGGGAGCCGAATTAGTTCGGGGGTTGAATTGAGCATGCCGCGTGCCTGTGGGATGGTGCACGCCCACGGGGCGGGCGAGGCGCGCACCGGCACAGCCCTGCGCGGGCGCGGGGAGTGTTTGGCCGAGAGCCCTCATGCGCGGTCACGGGAGGCGCGCGGTCACGCGGGCTGAGACGCATTTTTCTTTCCGGATTTCTATCTTTAAATATCACTCTTATTTCATTCCTCTTCATTTCTCTTTCCTTTTGGGCGATTTTTCCTCCAACTCCCTCTCAAGAAATTCTTCAACTTTTGGAGTGTATTCTTTCATCATCATCCATCATCTAAGGTAACCTCATACCTCTTCTGGTTTGTGATTAAACACCAAATTTCATGTTGATTTGAATATAGGGTTCATACCCAAGAATTAGGGTTTTTGATTTTATTGATCCTCTTACCTAGATATCTTGAACATATGGTCTATTTTCCTCCTTGAAGCTATATGTGAAGTTATATCGAATTCCTATGGTTCATTATTGCTAGGGTTTAGGATTTTTCCCTAATTTCCTCTTTATTTGTTGATTATTGGTTGGGGGTGTTATAATGGTCTTATAAAATAGATTTTCATGTATGTTAGAGCCCTAGGATGAACGTGTTTGTATTTGAAATATTGGGTTCAAAGGATTTAAATTCAGTCTTGTTCTTGTGGTTTAAATGGGTGTACGTAACGTGTTCGATTAAATGCTTCAAAGAGTTTTAATGTGTATTTTGAGTCCAAAATCATAGTGTGAGCTTGTATATCCATGGTTATGTATATGGATATGTATGAAATCTATAAAGAAAAGTATACCATGTGTTTGGTCAAAATTATGGATTTATTTGTATAACTCGACATCTAAAATAAGAAAAGGGAATTTAAAGGTGCTTGGTGACGTATTGGGGTTCGAGGTGGACGACTTGTGCATGGCAAGGAAGTATTTCAAAGGTTGAAAAGATTTGAAAGTGTCTCATAAGGTGGGGTAACTCTAAACTGTGAACACGTGTAAAGTTATAGTTATTCTTGTGCTTTGATTGTATAGAGATGAAGGGTCTTCGGACCAGAGATAACAGGGATCCTTCGAGGTCGACAAAGAGACCCTTTGGGGTAGAATAGAGATCCTTTGGGGTCAACAAAGAGGTCCTTCGGGATCGATAATAGAGTCGATAATGTCCTCCCTGGGGGATAATAAGCCTGCCGGCATCCCTATAGGGATAAAGACTTTCATTTAAGGGGGCATCATGATGTTTGGGCCCTACAGGGTTGAGACTAGTCTCCATAAAAGTAAAGAAGTATCAATATGTTATATTTTCACTTGTACAATTGGCTATAACTGTTTACAGTGTTCCCCACTGAGTATGTTGTTAAATACTCACCCCATTCATTCAATAAATTTCAGATTGAGGAGTCGGGGCCCGAGTAGGAGCGTTGTGAACACAAGAGAACCCCCATAAGCTTGTGTTGATTTTTGCATGCTCTTCTTTTGAATTACTCATATTATTATTATTACATTGATCATTCTTTTTGCTTTATGATCAATGATTATTGGGGATGGGAATAGCCCGATCATTTATAGGTACGCTATGTTAACTTAACATATTATGTATGTAATTTAAAGGTGAGTCGTTTGACCTAGGAGCCTATGATGTAAATTATATGTCAATGAACCCCTATGCTGTGTATGTTAATTTAGGGTGTTACACGGGTGGGTTGAGTAGGACCTATGAGCCCGATAGGTTAGATGATTGCATGATTTTGTGGATGGGCTTATACGATGCTTCTACTTAACACTATGTTGTATGACAAAATATATATGATAAATTGCATGCTATAATAGTGAAAATTTATATTGAGAATTATGATGTCTTGCCTTATTATGCTATTATCAAGCTTTTGACCTTAGCTTCCGCTCATATTAAAATAAACATACAAAAATAAGTATGTAAATTATATGTTAAGTGACGTTGCCAAACAGAGTGGTTTGGGGCATTACAATTATCATGTTGTGACCTTTGTGTCACTAAAGTTGAATATTGATTATAGGGAGTCACTGCTGGGACATCCCCTCGCATACTCGGGAGGATATTTGAGGTAACCCCTCTTCTATCTGAAACCTAAGGGTACAGTAGACAACAGGTTTGAGCCAAGGAAGGCGGCAGAAAAGAAAGAAAAAGGTATTGCGGATATGGAGAGGGCTTTTGCATTTTGCTCTCCATATGCCGTCAGTTTCTGATTGGATATTTCTAAAGTTTATCAAGAGTTTTCTCATAAAACCCCACTGAGTACATTAGTACTCACACCCTCTTTTCCAGATGTTTTCAGGTTTAGATGGTGACGCCAGTGATGTGCTGTTGGTGGGGTTGTATGAGGTTTCCAAGTTTGTTGCTCTATATAGTTACATATTTTCTTCCGCTATGTTTCTGCTAAGTCCTATGATGTTAGTATTTAGTTTTGATATATGTAACTTGATTCTTAGTAATAGCATGCCTTAAATGCTATGAATCCTAGTTATCAATAAAGTCTTTGAAACATGTTCTTTTGACATACCAGTATTCTTTTATTGATTCCAAGATATTTGAAAAGTCTTACTGTTGAAGATATTGGTATCCGTTCTTTTTCAGTTGACTTGTGAATAAGTTTTGCATGCTCGTTGTTGTTGGTTCGCCTATGAAGGGGCTTTTCTTTCCAAGCATGATTCTACTCATCTCTAGTTAGTCTTAAGTTGTTTTTCTTGCTTTCGTGCTATGAATGGGACAATATGATTTATTTGACTCCGATCTATTTATGGGTGTTAGTTGATGTGACTTATGATGAGGTCTTGTTTATTTAAAGAGTCAAATTCCTATATGTTTGTCATTGGATTCTGTTTAAATTTCTGTTGGCCTATGTTTTGGCATTCCTTTGACTTTATTGAATCCTTTGACCCTTTTGACCTTTAGTGATTGTTGAAAATGATAGTTCTTCCAAGTCATAAAGTTAAGTTGCCTAAGTTCTTGAGGCGCTAACTTAGTTTAATTCTAGAAACCCTCCCTGGATTTCCGATTAATCTACCTATTTTCTTCAGCTTTTACGCCTAACACCCCGTCCCTATAAAAAATGACCACCTAAGGGACCGAGTTGTTACATTAATAAACCTATGGCCTTGTTCTAGTGTCTCCACTTTTGGATAGCCATGAGTATTGCTTGAAACTCCCTCTCATAAATGGAGAGAGATTGGTATTTTAAGCAAAGGGCTTTGCTCATATAAGATAATGGTCTGCTCTGCTGCATCAGCACCACACCTATACCCTTCTTACTTGCATTTGTTTCCAGGATGAAAGGCAGGTAGAAATTTAGTAATGCTAGGACAGGAGTGGTAACCATGACTGCCTTGAGTACCTCAAAGGCTTTAGCTGCCTCTGTAGTCCAATGAAATGCTCCTTTCTTTAGTAAGGAAGTGAGTGGCTTGCTAAGAATCTCATATCCCTTTACAAATTTCCTGTAGTACCCAGTGAGACCAAGAAATCCCCTTAACTACTTGAGTGTTGTTGGGACAATCCAGCTGATCATGTCTGATATTTTTGAAGGGTCTATAGATACCCCTTCGGAAATAATGATGTGTCCCAGATACTCAATTTTCTCCTGCCCAAAGTGGCATTTACTCTTCTTAGCTAATAGCTGGTGCTGTCTCAGGAGACTCAAAACCTCTCTCAGGTGCTTAATGTGGTGTTCCTAGGTAGGACTATAGACTAGAATATCATCAAAGAAAACCAGGACTGATCTCCTTAAGTAGGGTCTGAAAATTTGATTCATTAGGGACTGAAAAAGTGGCCGGAGCATTGCACAAACCAAAGGGCATTACGAGGAATTCTTAAAGCCCATTGTGGGTGCTAAAGGCTGTGAGATATCTGTGTTCAGGCTTCATCAAAATCTGGAAGTAGCCTGACCTCAAATCAATTTTTGAAAAGAATTTAGTCCCATGAAGCTCATGTAATAACTCATCTATATAGGAATAGGATAGTCATGCTTTACAGTCAAGTAATTAAGATATCTATAGTCCACACATATCCTCCAAGAGTCATCATTTTTCTTAACTAGTAGAACAGGTAAAGAAAAAGGACTCTTACTGTCTTGTATCATCCCACTATCCAACAACTCCTTGACAATTTTTTCTATTTCATTTTTCTGATCATGTGATATTCTATAAGGGTATCTGTGCTTAGGTATGCTTCTTTCCTTGAGAAAAATCTGATGCTCTATGCCTCTGCTTGGGGGCAATCCTTGTGGTTCTTCTAAAATGTCTTTGTACTCATCCAATAACCCTTCCAACTCCTGTTTTTGGTCCAGATGCACCTCTTTCAGCCTAACCATAAAAACTTGTTCAATAGCGCAAGGTTTAACATAATGTAGCATCTGATAGAAGGAGTGCTCAGTAATCATATGACAGTCCCCATTTGGAGTTTATAACTTGCATTTTGACCCCTTTTCTCAACTAATTAACTATGAAGGAGATTTTATCGTAGTCTAATTCATTTGGGGTGCAAACCTTAAGGCAATCACCTCCCAAAATGAAATCACATCCCCCATTAGCCAAAGTTCTAGATGAATAAGTGAAGTTATGCCGCTGTATACTCCATTTAAATCCATTTACTCTCGTAGCACTCACCATTCGATTACCATTAGCAACTTTGATCATCAATGGTTGTGCTGGTTCCAATTGACACCTCAAAGCTTTTGCAGTAGCTTCCCTGATGAAGCTTAGGGTGCTCCCAGAATCAATAAGGATGTGTAGCTTGTGTTTCCCTACCTGACCATAAACCCTCATGGTAGTGAAACCACCTTCACCAGAAATAAGATTTACTACCATCTGAACTTCTTCCAAATCTGTAGGATTATGTTATTTATTCTCTGTTTCACGCTCCACTACCATAAACTTCAAGTAGGCCATTTCTTCCTCTTCACTCATCACTATATAGAAGATCCTACCCTTGCACCTATGGCGAGGGTCAAACGTCTCATCGCAGTTGTAACACAAGCCCTTTTCTCTCCTTACAGACATCTCAGCTATTGTGAGAAATTTAAAAGGAGGTAAGTTAATTATCTGCTGCTGTCCTAACTTAATAGCATGGTTAAGAGTGCTAGGCCTGAACATTTAGATTAACGGTTGAATTTATTCTCCCAACCCGCTGATGAAACTTGCTATAAAATACTCCTCAGTAAAATGTCCTTTGTTTAATAGTAACATATATGCCTTGAGTTCTTCAAATTTATAAACATAGTCTGCATAAGATCCACTATGCTTTAATTTATTTAATTCAGCTATGACCTTAGCATCTTTCAGCTCCTCAAACCTGGCAGATATAATTTCCAAGAATTGATCCCATGAAAGATCAGCACCTCAAGGGATAAATTTTGGTACCACTGTGAAGCCTTTTCCTCAAAATGCATAATGGCTAGTTGCACTCTTTGATCATCTGGAATGTAGGGTAACATCTAAAAATAACTTTGTCACTTTAATATCCAAGCTCTTGGGTACTCACCATCAAATTTTGGAAAATCAATCCTGGGAAAATGAGGGTAAGTGCTATAACTTGATGTTCTAATAACCTACTTACCTCATATGATTTATTGAGGATTGGGCTGAGTTGTTTCACTTTTTTACGCACTTATAGGAGTACCCAGAATGAAGCTATCATCACCAGAATTCCTACCTTATCCAAATTGGAAAGCTGCAGTTGGATGGAGCCAAGAATTTTAGCCAAGTTATCAATCTTACCATTAACTCCTTTCATGTGAGTTTATAGATCAGAAGTGGTTGTATTAATTTGTTTTTGTAACTTGACTTCAGCTGCTTCTCTTTTAATAGCTTCAACCCTCACAGCTTGATCAATTTGTTTTTGACTTTTTTGTAGCTCCCGAGACATGTGCCTTCTGCCATTGCCTAGATCTCAGGCTCTGAAATACCAAATATAACAGACTGGCACTAATTTAGTAGTATTATATGTATTTGTAATAAGTTAAACTTAATGATTTTCTGATGTTTTATGATAATAAAAATGGAGTCTTTCCATAAGAAATGGGGGAAAGTGTTTAAGAAAAAAGGGGAGAAGTATAGAGAGAAAAGTGGGAAGAAAAGGACTATTTCATTACTTAGCCTCCTTCGCATCCTGTTACAATATTTATAGTCTAGGTCTTCAAAACCTAAAGCATAAAGCATGTCCTAAAAAAAGAAACATGAAATAACTAATTGGGCCATTACAAAGGCGGGCCACTTTGGGAATTGATTAAAATAATAAAAATAAAACACAACAGGCACAACTCCTTATAGATCCAACCCGCTGCTTCTCTCCTCTGATCCGCCACCCATTTCATCTTCAATTAAATCACAAACTTCATTCGCAGCTTTGATCCCCAATTCAAGACTTTTTTTTTCCTTCTCCATCCCAAACCATATCTCCGATCTCCTACGACTTAGTCTTGTTCATGGCAGGGCATAAACGAAAGTTTCTACAACTACTGGTGTCAATTTCAGAATAAGCTGACAAAATGCCCACAACACCATATCACAGATCATGATCTGATCCAATACTTTGTGTCTGGGTTGAGACCACAGGACAAAATCATTGTCAATGCTTCATGTGGAGGATCTATTCTGAATAAATTACCATCTGAAGCCTTCAGAATTTTAGCAGAAATATATTTTGAAAATCGAGATGAAAGTGCCGAGGGCACGAGGACAGTTTCAGATGCTGGAAAATCAACGCACCTTGAGGTTAAGATTGAAAGGATTTCGGACCAGATGAAGAAAGTGATGACTCATACTGAGGCACCGAAGAAAAGAGTGTGTGGAATATGCAAGAGTGTGGCTCATTTCACTGATGAATGCCCAACACTACAGGAGGAGGACGTCACTGAAGTTAACTCTCTTGGTGGGCATAACAACAATAGGCGATATGATCCCCACTCTCAAACATATAATTCTGGATGGAGGGATCACGAGAATTTCAGATGGAAACAAAATGATGCCCACCAACAAGACTTGCCACCACCACCACCGTCGAGGGCACGAGAAGAACCCAGCCTGGCTGAACTAGTCCATACCCTGGCCAAGGAGAATGTGAAGTCACAACAAGAGAATGAGAGGTTCAAATAAGAAATAAGGGCCGGTCTGCAACATGTGAGCAAACAAATTTCCCAATTAGCTCAAGACCTTGCCTAACTAAAGGAAAGAAACAGACAATTACCCTATCAAGTGGTAAGTTCTCGAGAACAAGTGAACATTGTGACCATAAGGACTGAAGAAGAAATGATGAAAACTGAACTGAAAGGAGACACTGAAGGCATAACAAAAGAAGAAGAGCAAACATAAGAAGAGGTTGCTGAGCCCACAAGGCAAGAAACAAAAAAGAAGCCTCCCTTCCGTGAATGTCTTACCCATGACAGAAAATAGGAGGAGATGAAGGACCTTCTCAAGGTTTTTTGAAAAGTGGAAATTAATATTCCACTACTGGATGCAATAAGGCAGGTTCTTCATTTTGCTCATTTCCTAAGAAGGTACAATTTGAGATACAATTTCATGGGGGAAAATGTCTCTGCGGTCCTACAAAATAAAATGCTAAAAAAGTATGAGGATCTTGGTATGTTTGTCATACCATAAATAATTGGAAGCAAGAAGATTGAAAATGAGATGTTTGATCTTGGTGCATCCATAAACAACATGCCCATGATGATTTATGAAGAATTGAATTTGGGACCACTTAATGAAACAAGAGTGATCATTCATTGGCAGATAGATCAAATGTCTATCCCGAAGGTCTAATAGAAGATGTTTTGGTGAAGGTGGGGAATTAATTTTCCCGACAGATTTCTATGTCTTGGACACGGGCAAAACGACACCATCCACAAATCGTTCTACTATTAGGGAGACCATTCATGAAAACTGCTCGCACTAAGAATAATGTCGATGAGGGCACGCTGACATGTGAGTTCGATAATTAGATAGTTATATTCAACATTTTCAAAGCCATAAAATATCCACAAGATTCGGAGTTAGTGAACTTCGTGAACCATTACTATGCCCAATCAGAAGCCATTATGGGATAAATGAACAACAAAGAGCCCCTGGAATGGGCATTGCAAGCTGGGTTAACTGACTGTGATGTCCTCAAGGAAGATGAAGACACCAAAGATGCCATCTTGATGTTATACTCTCTCCGACAGAAAGGACGCTACCATCGGTGCAGAGGGCACCAAAGCTGAAATTGAAAAATCTCCCGAACCACTTAAAATATGCCTATCTTGGGGAGAATGAGACACTGCCGATGATCATAAGAAAATGACTGAGCCTTAATGAAGAAAACTGACTGGTAAGATTGTTACATTTATATAAAGAAGCAATGGGATGGACTATGGCCGACATCAAGGGCATAAGCCCGACAGTATGTATGCATAAGATTCTCTTGGAGGATGATGCAAAACCAGTACGAGACCCACAACGCAAGTTAAACCCCGCCATGAAGGAAGTTGTGCTGAAAGAGATACTCAAGTTGCTGGACATGAGAATCATCTATCCTATTTCAGACAGCAAATGGGTAAGCCCGATCATGTCGTGCCCAAGAACTCAGGAATCCAGGTTGTGAAAAATGAAAGGAATGAGCTTGTGCGCACAAGGCTACAAACTGGGTGGAGAGTCTGTATAGACTACCAAAAGCTCAACACAGTTACAAGGAATGATCGCTTCCCGTTGCTCTTCATAGACCGAATGCTGGAGAAATTAGCTGTAAACAAATTCTTTTTTTTCCTTAATGGATATTCATGCTACATGTAAATAGTAGTAGATCAAGAAGACCAAGAGAAAACTACTTTCATGTGCCCATTCGACAGATTTGCTTACTGAAGGATGCCTTTTGGGCTCTGCAATGGCCCTGGAACTTTTCAAAGGTGCATGATGAGCATTTTCTTGGATCTTTTGAGGAAATATATCGAAGTGTTCATGGACAATTTCACAGTCTATGGGAACTCATTTGACACATGCCTCGACAATGTTGAAAAAGTGCTTAAAAGATGCATGGATAAATGCTTGGTGCTAAACTATGAAAAATGCCATTTTATGGTTCGTGAAAGAATTGTTCTTGGGCATGTTGTTTCAGAGATAGGCATCAAGGTGGATAAGGCCAATGTGGATATCATCGAGAAGCTACCATATGCCACTACGGTAAAGTAAGTTCGAGGTTTGCTTGGGCACGCAGGGTTCTATTGGTGATTTATCTAAGATTTTGCAAAAATCGCTCAATTGATCACTCATCTTTTGCAAAACAATGTGACCTTCATCTTTGACGAAGCTTGTAAGGAAGCCTTTAACACCTTGAAAAAGAAGTTGGTTATGGCACCTATTATCCAACCTCCAGACTAGGACATGCTATTCGAAATAATGTGCGATGCCAGTGGATACGTTGTGGGCACAGTGCTTGGACAAATGCGAGAAAAAGAAAGTCATGTCATATACTATGCCTCCAAGACATTGAACCACGCCCAAGCTAACTACAACACAACTGAAAAAGAGTTGTTGGTAGTAGTCTTTGACCGATCACTCAGCATTGAAGCACCTACTTGTGAAGAAGGAATCAAAGCTAAGGCTCATTTGGTGGATACTACTGCTATAAGAATTTGATTGTAAGATCAAGGATAAAAGCGGAGCTCAAAACCAAGTGGCCGATCATTTGACTAGAGTACTCAATGAAGTAAAAGACATGGTGCCCATCGATGAGTCTTTCCCAGATGAGTACATATTCAACCTTAGAGCACTGCACCTTAGTACGCTGACTTGGTCAATTTCATGATCTCTGGAGAATTACCAACAAGACTCTCGACCTATCAAAGGAATAAAATCAGAAGTTGATTGATTTTTGGTCTCACTACACACGTAAAACTACTACTGATCAAACCCGTAAGAGGACGGGGTCAATTGTAGAGTGGTGAGCTAACTCGAGTCGTGTCTCTTGAGGAAAGCTTAGGAGGGGATTATCTTTTATGCTACAATTGCTAACATGTACATTAATTTAAATACAAACCTAAACATTCTAATCAAGGGTTGGATGATTTGGCGAAACTATTAAATAAAGCAAGTAAAATTAACTAGCAACACCAACTATAACAAAGATGAAATAAGAGATTATGAGAAGAGTATTAGGGTGTAGATTCTCTCATTGGTTTCTCTCCTAGCTTGATTCAAATTGATTATGTCAATCCTAGACATACAATAGACCCTTTCAAGTGGCTTAACTTCATTTACTGTCACCGTAAATTTGTTAAACCCTCATCGGCTATAATATACAAACAAGATTTAATAATTAGGCCTATGTACCCAGTCCACCTAATGTTGAAGGAACCTAAGTTGGACTATAGAATCTCCTCTCGATCTCATCTAAAGCCTAGCAATTCTAAGTAGTGATCAAGTACTCAACATAAATAAGCACAATTCCAACAATAAGGAACCGACCATCACAAGCATGGATCGAAACCAAATCGATTATCTACTCCCTAATGTAAGGAACTAGCCTCTCATCATGCTCAAAATGACACAAGAATCATAAAAGCTCTCCATTTCATAAATCGAAAGATAAATAAAATACAAAATTCTACAATATTTGTTGTCTTGAGAGTTTTGGGACAAATCTCAACAAATGAGCTAAGCTAAGGAAAGAAATACCAAAAGTGGAGGTCTTTGAGCAAGCCTAGCTTCCGCGGATGGCTTGGAGTCGGACTCTTCTTCTGGTGCCTTCTTCCTTAAGCTTAAGCTCCCTTGCCTCTTTTTCTCCTCTTTTCTATCTCTCTGGAACTGTGGTGGTGAAGTGTGGAATGAAGATGGAATGAGAATGATTATGTGTTCCTGATATGTAGAGGATGATGAAATGTATATCCGGATGAGTGAATGAGAATGGTAGATGGATGAGGATTATTTGGTTGATGAAAAGAGAGAGTAAAAGGGTGTAGTTATTAGGGGCTTTTAATCCCAAACTCCTCCTACTCCTAGGCTCCCAAAAAGTCTTTTCCTTTTTAATTATCCCAACTGGCCAAGTGGTGGAAAATATTAAAGATTAAAGCCCCGGAACGTAACTTGAAACTAATTTAGGAGAGCAAAACTGATCGCGACTGAAACTAATTAAGGAAGGCTCGAAGTGACCACTCTGCACCGGTGGGGCTGGGTGCCACGTGCGCGTGGGGGTGCTTTGCCATGAGCACTACCCTATGAGGGTCTCCGTGCCGGCGGGGCAGATCAGTTTCAGTTTTGGCTTTTCTTTAGTCGAGCTTTTCGCCTCCAGTTTCAACGCTCTAGCTGAGCTCCTTCAATTGCAGCTCCAGTTTGCTTTGTCAGCTGGAGCTTAGCTCATCAGTTGTGCTTCCAGCTCAACTCTCGATTCGTCAGCTGCGCTCCAATTCTTCAGTTTGACCCCAAAACTGATCAGTTTGGGGTGCTATTTTGGCTCCGCCATCAGTTTGGTCCCTCAGCTCGACTCATAAGCTAGAGCTTTACCTTGGAGCTTCGCATCCTGGCCACTTTTATGCCGTAATCCTGCTTTTGGAGATAAAAGCTCAAGTTTTGGACAAACTTGGCATATTCTTCCACAAGAACAAAAGTGAGGATAAAAACATAAAATTCACACAAAAACAAAGGAAATAGGCATATAAAATATGAAAAATTCCTACCATAAAATAGTACAAATAAACACTAAACAACTCCTCCATACTTAGCCTTTTACTTGTCCTGAAGCAAACAAGTCATTCAGAACATGAAGCAAGAAGGGATGGTTCTCAAGATGATCATACATATTGAATCATTTCTCATGGTTTCACACTAAAGCACTTATCATCCAAGAAAGCGAAAGCAATCATCAAATCAAGTGTGTTTCTTTATCCTCATAAAAATAGGGAAGACATATTACACTCAATCCAAATGCAACAAGTATCTATTTAAATCAACTCCACTTATTCCTAAAACCACATTTTCAAATTAACTACTTGATTTAGGGGATGCATTCATAGGACAAAATCATTAGGTGGAATTATCAAGCTAAAATTCGAGCTTCCTAATGTGGTTTTCCATACTCATCATGTAAAATTCGAAAGAATTAGAACACGTGATAGGAGTAGAATCCATAATATGACCCCATTTATTTATTAATTTATTAAAGAGGATGTGGATCAAAATTCACAAGGTCAAGTCCTTATGGAAGAAATTCCCAGTGTCCTTGTATGGTTTCCCATGCTCATAGTCGACTTTGTCGACTAGAGGAGTAGAGATCCTTATTGTCCTCATCATCATTCATTTTTTTAAGTTATATAGCGAAGTGGAACGATGATTTAACGAGAATACTCATTCATCATGCAAAGAAATCAACATGCTTCCTAATTGTTGGAGAACAAGACCCCACAACACAAATCATCAAATCATGATCATCATTCTTTTGGCAATTCATGCTCTAAGTGAAACAACGAGAACAATTTCATTATCATGATCGACTCAAGGATCATTCCTTTAAGATTCATATCCCAAATTACCAAGTTTGACAATTAGACAAGACAATCATGCTAAGTGGGAGACACAAAACTAAATTCACAATATAATCAAAGCATAAATCAAAAGAAAACACATAAAAAAATAATCCAAAATACAACCTAATTCAATAACAAAATCCAACATAAAATCCAAAATACAATCTTAAAACACAAAACAACGACAGGGTGCAGGATCCTACAAAAGAACATAAACAAACAACGACAAGCGAACAAAAGGATACAAAAATACAAACATAACTAAAAACACACGAAACACGGAAACACAGAAAAATATATATAAAAAAATATACTTCACTGCTCTAGTGGGTTAAAAGGTAGTTGGGATGGTGGTGGCTACGGGTAGTGGAGCGTCCAGGAATTCCAGCTGTTCTCGAGGGCTGTCATCCGCTGATCCTCCTGATCAAAGCGGTGGTAGACCTCCTATCTGGAATCGCCCAGCTCCTGGAGGAGGTTGTTAAAGGTGGTATCTAGATGCTACCTGAAGCGACCAATAGTGGTGTTCACATGATGGTGGAAATCACCAAGAGTGGTGTTATAATGTGCTCTGAAGGACCTCAAGTCGTCCTACGGTATCTGATACCCATACTGGGGCATGGTCGTAGGGTAAGGCGGTGGCTGGTAGTGTGCTTGGGCTTCCTGCTCGGGCTCTTACTCTTCTTCTTGGTCTTATCCTTGCCCTTCTACGTTCTCTTCTTCTTCTTCGTCCTTCTGTGGAGCAGAAGACGGCCCTGCTCTCTCATCACGTTGAAGGATCGCAATCTGTGCATTCATAAGTTTCTTCACATAAGGGCAATCAGTGTGGGGAACCAGTATCCTCTCACCAATCACCAGTTGAGTTCGTCTGAGCTCGTCAAAATTAATCGTATATACCCTGACTTTCCTCTGCTCTTCGAGTGTTGGACCATGATCATAAATGACATCTAGTTTGACAGCTAGAGTGGTGATGAAAGTACAGAAGGAGGCATGCTGCTTGGTACGCCTCGTCATTTGCTAGATGGCAACCAAATGAAGTAGGACGGAAAATTTTGGTGTTGTGAATGGCACACCATAGAAGATAAACCTCTGTGGAATTAACCTTGTTGGCTTGTTCCTTCCTAGAAATGGAGTAAGAAAGGAACTTGTGCATGATGGTAAGGGCAAGATCCCCAATGAATTCGCTTGACGTTCTCTGAGAGTCCCAGTTGTTGAAGCCCATAAGCTCAAGCTAGACTGAAGCTGTGTTGAAGTCTGTTGGCTTATCTCTCACCCTAGATGTCGGAAAACAGAAATAATCCTTTATCCTAGCAAATGTTATCTCATATTCATCTCCAAGCATGCGAAAATTGATTTTTGAATTTTGTGATTTGAGCTTGAATGTTAAGAAGAACTCAAGGCACAACGGATTAAAACTAACATGTTTCATTTGGAAAATTTATCAAGATTTCATGCCGTCAAATATTTCATGATCTTAGCTTCAATTTTCGAAGATTTTAGCGAATTCTAATCAAGGTAATGAGGGGAAGTGATGTTCATACTCATTAAAAGATTGATAGCGGTTACCTTCCCCGTGGTTATGGATTTGAAATGGGCATCCTTAGAGCTCTTGTAAATCCTCCTCACCTTCTTCATGAGAGGAGGTTGCGTTCTTGGTTCTTGGTGGCATAGAGTATGGGAGTTAAGAGCTGAAAAAGGCTTGAGTTGAAGGAGAGCTCGGTGCGAAGACTCTCATGATGGCTCCAAGGAACTCGAGTTGAGAGCCGGGGCTGGAGGAAAGCAGTGGCACGCAGGCAAGTGCGCGGTGGCTGGACAGGGTGCGGCTGCGGGGTTTTATAGACGAGCAGACAGCGCGGTTGCGGGGTCTGGTTAGCATCGGAGAAAAGAGCAATGACGGTGGTTGTGCGACAGTGAACATGGACAATGGCAACGCATGGCAGCTGAGGTTGACAGCGGTTGAGATGGGGTGGCGCGATCGCGGAGCACGGCGTGTCGGCGAAGGTGAACGTTGACAGTGGCTGATTGAGCGGACGCGGGAGTGACGTGGCGTAGAGGAGCTTTTGACTTTGAGTTACCATTTGTGGAGAAAAATAGCAGCTGGAAATTTGGAGTGGGGAGAGAGCGGACGCGCAAGTGGTGCTGGAAAATAGGGTCCGAAACTGGACCATCTATTTATAGTTGGAGTGGCCCGCGACCGCGGGGAGCAGCGCGCTCACAGAGGGAAATTTTTTTTAGCTCGGAGTGTCTGGGCTCACGGGAGATCGCGCGCTCACGGGGTAGTTTCGTCGAGAGGGGGTCGCGCGGGTTGCCGCACTTGCGGACCCTTATTTTAGCATTTTTCCCTCCGCGCTCACCGAGAGGGTCACGCTCGCGGTGTCTGAAGGCTCCCGCGCTGGCAGGGCTTGCACACGCGCGGAGTGGTTTGGTCGAGAGCCTCCTGCCGTGGACACGCAGGGTCCACACCGGCGGGGCTATACTTAGCCATTTTCTTTATTTTTTGACCCTGCAACACTGCAAACTCCTTGGTTGCGAGGCAATCATCAAAAACACAAACTTAAGCACACCAAAAATGGTAAAAATTAAACGACACATAAAAATAAAAAAATCATGGGTTGCCTCCCATACAGTGCTCATTTTACTGTCTCGAGCTAGACATAGCCTCCGGGTAGCTAGGTGGAGCTTTCGAGCTTGAAAGCTTCAACTGCAGCTCCTTGAGGTCCTCTCTCAAAGTACGGTTTGACCCGGTGCCCATTCACTTAGAATGAGGAGTTCGTCACTGGATTTAGCAGTGTGATTACACCATACGGGAATACCTCTTCAATTAAGTGTTGGCGTTTTTTCAAATTAAACCATCGCAGGATCTATTGGATGTTCATTTAATCCACATATTCATACAAATCATAATTTTATGTATTTACCAATGTTTATACACATTTGATATAATTAGCATGCATAGCAGATTCGAATCTAACAAGGCGGAAAACATAGAAACGAATCTTCTTATAATTTGTCAGACAGTCTGAGGACAAGATCAATGGTCTGATCTTGTTGTCGTATGATGAACGATCGGCACCCCTTTCTTCACTGAGATCGATGGCCACAGCTTGCAATTCCTCTCCGAGATCTTCTGTTGTATTCCCAAACTGAGTATCAGAAACATAGTGGGCTATTTACTACTGATAGAGGTGTGGATTCTGTGGAGATCAATGAGAGGCGAAGAGGGGCTGTTTTCTGCTTTTTAATTATTGTCCCCATTCCCTATAATTAAATTGGGAACCGGCGAAAATCTGGAGTCCAAACACTACTGGGTTTGGGCCTCTATCTCATGTTCTATCTCCAGTCCACTTTCAGTGATATTGGGCTATAACAGGGATCTAGAAGAATATCAAATTGGTCCACTAATTTATTTAATTTCTAATATCCAATAAACTTAGGATATAATTCAATAAATTAAGTTTTACTTTTATTCCACTAAAGAAGTAAAACTGACCTACCAATTTAATAAATATTAGCGAATATGCTTTCTTCTTTAGTCCAGCCATTCCCCATATTTAAGATATAATGTTCATTAATTAATTATGTCAGCCTCTGACAGCTATAATTAATTAACATCTAAAATCTTGAGTAGTACCACACAAGCTTTATCATTTATGGAATAAATTCCACCTGCAGGATTTCAACAAGAACTTGTGTTTCCTCAAGAGAACATCATCAACCTAGCGCACCAGGACACGGTCCTCATGCATATTGCATGACACATCATGCATACACTGTTATTACCCAAGATATCGAGTTTATTGATCTACGAAAAGATCTCACTCATTGATAAATCAAAGTAATAAACAACACACACATATGCTCGCCAATATCACATGAGTTCAGAACCCGAACCCTGTGGATCTTTATTCTCTCACTAATTAGGTCAGAGACAGAGAATAGTATCCTATCGTGATTCTCCTCAATACACTAACAAGTATACTAGAACAATCAGTTAGTCAAGATAAACTAACTTATCAGATTATCCTATGGTGTACCGATGGTGTGTTCAGGACCATCTAAACCGTGAGCTCTTTAAAACAATACAAGGTTCTAATGATATAATCTTACCGCGTGTCTCCCCACACCATATCATCTACAAATTAAGTACATTGAACATTGCATAAAATAATTATATGAAATAATCTAAATGCAAATAGTGACTGCAAAACATTCATTCTATATCATCATATCATCAGAAAAGTATACAAAGACATGTCTTTCAAGCATAAAAATTAACTGGCTAACTTCTCCAATCTAAACTATAAAGTCAAACTGCGCCACTAGGTTAGCATCTCACTCCCATTTTCTCGACGTGACCATCAAAGGTCTTAGCCGGCAGGCTCTTAATTAATGGATCAGCCAGGTTGTCCTCCGATGCAATCTTGACCACTGTCATATCTCCTCTCTTAATGATTTCTCATATAAGATGGTACTTTCTCTCTATGTGTTTACTTGCCTTGTGGGCTCTGGGTTCCTTCAAATTTGCCATTACACCAGAATTATCACAATATATCATGATAATCTTAGACAAACCAGAAACCACACTCAAACCCAACAGGAAACTGTGGAGCCAGACAACGTCTTTTGCAGTCTCAGAGGTAGCTACATACTCAGCTTCCATGGTGGAATCTGCAATGCATTTCTGCTTTATGCGCCTCCATGCAATGGCTCCGCCTCCTAATGTAAACACATAGCCCGAGGTAGATTTATTCTAATCTTTGTCAGATTGAAAATCTGAGTTCGTATAACCCAAAGGTACCAGATTATCAGAGCGGTACACCAATATGTAATCTCGAGTCCTTTTAAGGTACTTGAGAATGTTTTTGAGCGTAGTACAGTGACCTTGTCTAGGGTTAGATTGATATCTACTTACCAAGCCAACTGCATAACATATATCAGGCCTAGTGCATAGTATGACATACATCAAGCTTCCCACAGCCGAAACATATGGTACTTTCTTCATTTCCTCTATCTCAGACTATGTTTGGGGACATATTTTCTTGGATAGATGAATTCCATGCCTGTAAGGTATAAAACCTTTCTTAGAATCTTGCATGCCAAACCTAGCCAACACTGTATCGATATAAGTCACCTGGGATAGACATAACATCCTTTTCTAGCTATCTCGAATGATCTTGATGCCAAGGACATGTCCGACTTCACCCCGATCCTTCATATCGAACTGCTTGGACAACCACAACCTAATGTTTGACAGTGCCTTCTTTTTGTTTCCAATAAGCAAGATGTCATCAACATAAAGTATAAGGAATACCACCACATTTCTGTCACATTTCTTGTACGCACAGCTATCATCCAGACTTTGCACAAATTCTTATGATTGGATAACCTCGTCAAACTGGATGTTCCAAGATCTCAATAGCTGCTTAAGTCCATAAGTGGATCTCTTAAGCTTGCACACTATGTGCTCTTGGCCCTTAGCAATAATTGCTTTTGCGTAGTCTATGGCATATGATTAAGTAAATAAAGATGTCCTTCCAATGTTTCAGAACAGATAAAACTTTTACCACTAAAGATAACAACCTTGTTATCAAAAGAAACTGAATATCCATCCATAAAATAAACGGAAATAAGATTTCACCTAAAACCAGGCACATAAAGATAGTCTTTTAAAACTAAACTCCCATCACTATTAAAAGACAAGGTAATGTCTCCCACTGCAACTGCCGCCACTCTCGTAGCATTGCCCATGTAGATGATGATCTCCCTATCACTCAGGTGCTGTTTTACCAGGATCCCCTGTAAAGACATGCAATCATGATCAGTAGCTCCAGTATCTACTGCCCAAGACTAAGTAGAATAAGTTGCTAAACATGTTTCAACGAAAAGAGTGTGAGATATACCCTTCTTCTTCTTGTTCGGACACACTATCTTCTAGTGACCTGGCTCGTCACACTTGAAGCACTTTGTCTTTGACTTGAATTCCTCGAGAGGAATCTTTGCCTTGGGCTTCTTCACCTTAGGCGTCCCACTTGCAGCTTTCTTAGGCCTGTATCTCTTCCTTTTTTAGTACCAAAAGACCACGCTCTATTTTCAGCTAAATGTGCCTCCGGATTTCCCTTCTGAAGATCTAGGAGTGGTTCAGATAAGGTATCATCCTTCTTTATCATATTGAAGTTCAATCTAAACTGCTCAAACTTTGGGGACAGGCTGTGAAGCACGATGTCTATTTGAGACTCGACATCCAGATCTCCGCCCCAAGGTCTCGATCTCAGCAAGATAACTCATCATACTGAGAAGGTGATCCCTAGGAGGTGTGGAGTCAGCCATTCTCGCACTCATCAAGTTCTTCATTGCCAAATGGTATGCCGAGCAGTTCTGGTAATTGAAGAGCTCCTTAAGGTTGAGCATGACATCATAAGCAGTCTTCATAGACTAATGTTGGTGTTGCAGCACATTTGACATAGAAGCCAAAATGCAGCAGCGTGCAATCTCATCAAACTTGACCCGCTTAGCATAGGTTAACCTTTGCTCTTCGCCAAAATTCTCATCTGGCTTCTGAGGACATTCATCTTCAAGTACAAATTTGTGTCCTTCAACAGTTAGGAGATTAAGGTTACGAATCCAGTCACTGTAGTTTTCACCGATTAACTTATTTTATTTGAGTATTGAGGACATATTTGAGAGTGCCATGATGATATAGAATAACTTAAAAATAAACATGCAGTACAGTCACAATCTTTAGGATAAAAAATATATAATCGAAAACCACATAAAAATTATATACTTTTCCACCGACATTTTAAAAACATTTTCTGTAAGCCACGATAATGTGGACATTTATAAAATTCATTTTTAATCAGGTTATCAAACCTTTAATTTGCCTCTAGTTGAATTTCCTTACAAAAGGCAAATTAATAGACGGAAACCAACACGGTCGTGTAATCTTCTAATTAATAAGCCACGATAGTGTGGAGGTTTATTAATAAATTACATCTAAGTTTGTACACCATCATCTATGCCCCAAGAACCCAGTTTCGAATTTAACTGCTCCAGATGGAGGAGTCAGTTAGTTCTAACATTGTTCTACAGCTATCTTTATAAAGAGATTTAATATCTAGATAATTCTATGATATGACACATCCAATATGGAGGAAGACCTATTGTCAACGCGCATGCCCATCATTTCTCACTTAAACTAGATTAATGGAGACCGTATGAGATTTCTACATACTTTGGTATGAATCTCTCCCACTTAGTTATTTATGATTGAGGTTTCATTTTATTCCATTTTAAAACATACAAACATCACATAAAATGATAAACATACACTGGATGCTTCAAACAACATAATAAGCAATAATAAACCAATTATCATGGCTTATATCTCATGTTGATCAATGAGATAAAAATTGGAAAGTCAGCTCCAGAACTTTGAACATGGTCACCGTCCCCATCACTGCGCCTCGCAGAAAACCCTAGCTCCAATTAGGGTTTCGGGACGTGAATCAGTGAGTCTTCCTTTCTTGAGCTGCATTACTTTCTTTCTTTGAGTTGATCTTCAAAATTCATTGAATATAGAATATCTATTCATAAAAGGAAAAATCAAATATATCTAGAATAAAATTACAGCTAAAAAAAAACTTAGTGATTTTCCAAAATCACTACTAGGTCTAACAATTTTATTTCTATTGCATTAAAACAATAAAAAATAAAACCTAGACCTAATCTATGAATTTTCTCATGGATTAAAATAACGTAGCTAAACAAACATACGGCCCATCATACATTCAACATAAATTAAAACATACATCACATAATTAAGGAGCCATAATAGTTGGTAAACCTGCAAACATGTTTGTCTATAATTTCAACAATCATAAGTACATGATTAGCATAAAATAACATATGATATCCACACATGACATAATTTTCAAATTTATCATTAAATTAAATTAAAATTTTTAAAATTACCTACAAGATATAATTTGAAAATTAAATAATTATCTACCAAATTAAATCTTGATATACTCGAAAATATCCTAAGAATAAATCTGGAAATTTGTTAAAATTATCCACCAAATTTATTACTTAATTTTCGATCAAATTCTAATTAATTAATATTTCAAAATCTTGATATAAATAAAAAATCTATCCCAAATATTTAGCTGGGATCGAAAATATCAAAGATAAAATTTGGAAATTTGATCCACTTCAAATTCCTTCCAAATTTAAATCTCATTTTCAACCCTATCCAGATTAGAATTAAGTAATTTATGATTTACACTAAAAATTACCTTTTCAATTCCTATCTACAAGATTTTCGAAAATAACAAGAATAAAAATCTGAAAATTTGATCTACTTCAAATTCTTTTCAAATTTAAATTCTATTTTCAAATCTTATTGTATTTAGAATTTGATAATTATTGATATATATCAAAATTACCTTCTCCAACTCTATTAAGCATCAAAATAAAAAATTACCAAATAATAAATCTGGAATTTGATCCACGTCAAACTTTCCAAACTTAATATTTTATTTTCAACTTTTATGTATATTAGAATTAGGTAACTTTGTGATACACATCAAAAATACCATATCTAATTCTTCAACATGAAATTTTCGAAACACCTTATTAAATAAATCTGAAAATTTGATTTTTATCAAAAACTTCTCCAAATTAATTTAATAGGACTGAAAATTACACAAGAAAAATTAGGGAATTTAATACATTAAAATTTCCTAATATTAACACTATAATTTTCGATACTACATGTTATATAAATCTGGAAATTTAATTTTAATTAAAATCTTCTCCAAATTAATCTAGGATGATCGAAAATACATAGAGCAAATTAGGAAATTTAAAACACCAAAGTTTCGACAATTTTGGTACCTTAATTTTCGAAAAACACATCTAATTAAATCTGAAAATTTTAACAACATCAAAAATCTATTCCAACCTTAATAGGATGATGATCGAAAATTACTTGAATCTTCAAAACTAGAATTTTCAAACACCATAAAAAATCATACAAATTTTAATCAACTTAAAATCGAAACACATGCATAGTTAAATCTGATAATTTAACATCAAATTTAATCAAATATGTCGAAATTAATCCTAGGATTAAAACTAGAACATAGTCAAAACCCCCTCTAATACCAATTGTTGGGGTTTTTTCGAATTAAACCACCACAGGATCTATTTGGTTGTTCTTTAATCCTAATATCATGTATGTCATATATTTATGCAGCACATATATTTTAATTAGCCAAGTTCAATTAAATATGCAAACTGATTTTTTGATTCTACTAAAAGCGAAAACATAGAAAATCGAAAACCACTCACAAATGAACGTCGGGTTGAGGACAATATTAAAGGTCTAATCTTGTTGTTGTGTATGATGAAATCGGCACCTCCAATAGTGCAATTCAACTTCTCGATCTTCTGTTGTATTCTCGGACTGTGTCTAGATTTAGGGTGGACAGAAATCTACTAGATAGATATGGATATTGTGGAGATAAAATGAACACAAGGGGGCTGATTTATTGCATAATATTTTAGATCCCCCACCTCTTTATTTATAAGGAGGTGGGCGAAAATAATACTGTCCAAACCAACTGGGTTTGGGCCACAATCTCTTTTTCCATCTCCAGTCCATTAAACTCATATTGGACTACAACACGGATCTAGAAGAATATTAAATTGGCCTACTGATTTATTTAATTTCTAATATCCAATAAACTTAGGATATTATTAAATAAATTAAATATTACTTTTATTCCACTAAAGAAGTAATACTGACTTATCAATTTAATACATATTTGTGAATATGCTTTGTCATTTAGTTCAGCCATTCCCCGTGTTTATGATCTAATGTTCATTAATTAATTATATAAGCCTCTAACAGCTATAATTAATTAATTTCTGAAACCTTGAGTAGTACTACACAAGCTTTATCATGTACGGAATAAATTCCACCTGCAGCGTTTCACATGAACTTGTGTTTCCTTAAGAGAACATCATCAACCTAGCGTACTAGGACACAGTGCTTATATATATTGCACGATAGATCATATATGAAAATGCTATCACCTAAGATATTGAGTTTGTTGATTCTATGAGAGAATCTTACCCATGGATAAATCAAAGTAATAAACAAAGCATATACATGTTCGTCAATAAATATAACTCTAGAACCCGAACTTCGTGGATCTTTGTTCTCTAACTTATAGTGTCAGAGTACAGAACAATATCCTATCGTGGTCTTTCTCAATACACTAATACGTGTATTAGAATAATCAATTAGTCAAGATAAACTAACTCTCAGATTATTCTACGGTGTACCGATTGTGTATTCAGGACCATCTAAGCCGTGAGCCTTTTAATACAATACAAGGATCTGATGATATGATCTTACCGTGTGTTTACCCATACCATATCATCTACAATGTAAGTATATTGAATATGTATAAAGTGTTATATAATAATGTAAATGCAAAGAGTGACTGCAATAAAATCAATCTATATCTGCAATAAAGTATACATAGACATGTCTTCCAGTATACCAAACTAACACTGTAACATCCCAGAATTTCAGAATATCTTAAGAAGTTTTCTAAATTTATTTAGAAGACTAAAGAAAATAATTGGAGCTAAAATAAAGTAAAACAGATGTAAGTCGCGACCTTTTCGTGTATTTTATGTGAAAATCGATTATGAGATTTTGCGTTTGCCACCGAAAGATAGTCAATATTGGTCTTTTCTGAAATGTAACGACCTAAAGGAAGCTGTTGGTGCTTCCAGAATTTTATTCTTGACTCTACAGAAATCTCGTAATTGAAAATCATAAAGGAAAACCTGTGAATAGTATTTTATGCGAGTGTTCGTGATTTGAAAAATTTACGAAATCCTCGTCATTGATCCGAGACTTGTTCTAACAAGCCTATCTTATAGGAAATGACCTAAGAAATCCATTCGCATTCACGGATTGCCAATCTGAGATCAATCGAACACTCGGGAGTAAAATCTGTTAGTCGAAATGAATAGTAAAAGTAATTTTTGAAAGGGAATCTTTCTTCATTTTTCTTCAGATGAATTCCTCATCATCCCGAGTTAGGTTGGTTTAATAGTACTCGAGCTAATGAGTCTCCCGGTATTTTTAGATTTTGTGTTGGAGGTCATTTGGACCTCGCCATTGAATAAAACAACTTTAATTGAATCCGGAAATCACTTTATCAGTATTTTATATCCGAAAAAGTTATACCCGCCCTGAAGTCCCTTTTCCTATAAATAGGGGAGGGGAGAGCTCATTTCTCCTTGCTCATTCTCTCTCTTCTCTCTTTTTCTCTCTCATTCGTGTTGACGAATGAGAGAAACCCGGGCCTACGCCGAGTAAATCGTGCATGCGGGCCCAGGCTAAGTTTTGTTGGGGGGTGCTACTGCGGGAGCAGCTGTCGAGCGTCGGAAGGCTGCTGGAGAGCCGCCGCCGCCGCCCCTGCCGTGGATGGCCGGAAATTACCGCCGTCACGTCGCCGCTTCGGATGTCTCGTTTTGGTCCATTTCTTATCCTTTATAGTTGAAATTTTAAGATGTTGTGTATTTTAAATAGTGCTTCATTTCGTATGTTGAGTGCGTCATCGATCGGTGGTCAGAAACCGGCGAAAACGCTGGAAAACGTGAAAAATAAAGGGGAGCCGATCAGTTTCGATTTTTGCCCATTTTCACCCATTTTAGGGCGTCAAATCGAAAAAGTTTCTTTTGTAAAGTTGTTCGTAAAATTATTTCCTATAAAATCGATTTTTGCCAAGTTTCGTGATTTTTCGATAAGTTTTGAGCAAAGTCGATTATTTTAATCAAGCGGTTATTTTTATAACTAGAGCATATCATTTCAGAAAATTCCAAAAATTGAATAGTTTAATAAAGATATATATGGGGTCATGTCTGGTTATTTTTATAATTTTTGGATAAGTGAAAAGTGCAATCGAGGTTAACTGTGTAAAATTTGATTAAAGTGGCAAGTTACGGAAAGTGACCTCTGTCAAATCTTTTGATCCCATTAAATTTAAAATTATATTTTGGAATTTATTTCCTCCTGTGTGAAAGTTGTACAAGGTCTCTATAGTCGCGCATTCTTAGTTGAAATATGATTAAAGTAAATAAAAGCTCCAATTAAATTAAAGTCGAGTTTTGAAAATTGGAGTAGTAGTCCTAAAATAAGATTTGACGTTGTAGGACTTGTTGAGCCGGTCAGAGAAGATGACAAATGTGTATCGAGAAGTTTGATCATCTGAGTTTATCTGATCGAGGTGAGTTTATTTGCAAAACCTATCTATATTAGAGTCATTAACTCGTAAATGTGATAGACATAGTTAGAATATCCAAATAAAATATTTGAGGAATTATTTGCTCAAGTCTCTGCTAGAGTAATAGTATCATACTGTTGCATAATTCACGAGAACATAGTATCATGCTGCTGTATAATTATTGAGAACGTAGATTATGCTTTGCCATAATTATTGAGAACATAGATTATGCTTGGCCATAATTATTGAGAACATAGATTATGCCTCATCATAATTGTTGAGAATATAGATTATGATTTATCACAATGAATATAGATTATGCTTTGACATAATTAAATAGAATAGATTATGCCTTATCATAACTAAAGTATATGGGTTAAAAGTTAAGGTTATAGTTTAAAGTTTATAGTTTATAGATTAAGGTTAGAGTTTATGTTTAAAGTCTAAAAGGCATAGTTTAAAGTTACAGTATATTAAATGTTTATTGTGTATTGATTATACTTGTGTATAATAAGTTGTACTCTTTAGCTTGTGCTTTCAGCATTAAACTCAAGTTATAGAATGATTTCCGTTTAAGGAATAAGAAGCATAATTGAACTAAGTTGCTAGAGGAATTAAAAGTTAGCCTAGTTGCTATATTTAGAGGATGACGTAGTTTTTATGCTTATGTCATATTACGCGCTTTATAGAGAACATAGATTAAAGGATAGACATGAACTGTGATTCTTGCAGTTGTGATGTTAATCACTAAAGGTGTCACTGTGAGGTAACCCCTGCACATACACGTGATCGGGCATCACTACAGGAGTCAATGCTAGGTAACCCCTGGTATACTCAGGGTCAATGCTAGGTGATCCCTGGTACACTCTTCTCAGATTAGCGAGGTAACCCCTCCCTTTTCCTATCAGCGACATGTCATAGAGTGCAGTAGACGACAGAAGGAGCTACAGGGTACCAAAGAGAAGTAAAAAGTTTGCAAAAATGGGAAGGGTTTTCGCGTTTTGCTTTCCATTATCTGTATTTATATTTTGGATATTCTGTTACAGTTTTTATTAAAGAATGCGTTAAAAGTTTAACCCACTGAGTGCTTTAGTACTCACGCCCAAAATATTTTCAAAATATTTTTCACAGGTTGAGATGTTGGAGGTGATGGCTCGATGTACTGTTGTGGGTTGATCATGCCTTGTTGTCTCGTTCAGACTAAATTATTGCTCATGAGTATGTTTTGTTTTCCGCTTAAACTCTGATACAGTTGCCCCATAGTATGATTGCATGTTATGTTTTATTTTTGGGCTTATCTGAATTGTATTCTTTATTGAATCATGATAAATAAAGTCTCATTTATTTTCATAAATTCAAGCATGTTTCATTACAATTTTCGACCTATGAGTTGGTCATATTTGGTTAAGTCTTAGATTTTGTTTATTTTCAAGTTGACATATGAATGGGTCTTATCTTGATTAATTGCTTCTGTCCTATGAGTGAGGCATAAAATAGTTTATTTGCCTCTGACCTATTGATGACTCGTAGTTGTTGTGACCTACGGAGAGGTCTTGTTTATTTGAAGAGTTAGAATCCTATCTATTAATTGTTGGATTCTGTTTGAATTTGACTGGCCTATGAATAGGCATTCTTTGACTTGATTGAATCAATTGACTTCGTTGATACGTTGAAAGACGTGGATCTCTTCCAATTACAGAGGTTATGCTGTCCAAATTTCTGAGAAATATAACCTACTCTTGTTCTAAAGTCATTTCATTCGATTATCCTAAATAGTACTTCCTTTTTTAGTAACACCCCGACCCTCATTTATTATTCCTTTTGGGACCGGGACATTACTGAGGACCCTCTGGATTTTGGATTATGCTACATTTTTCCTTCTATTTTTCCCGTAGTGTCCTCGTTCTAATCTTCGGGACCGAGCCGTTACAAACACCCTTCTTAAGACTGACCTATTTGTGAAGTTGAATTCGCAACAACTCTTTTGATGAAGATGACAGATCAGTAGAAACTTTCATGCTAAGAGATTTATTGGGCTTGATAACAAAATCCATCTTTATTGCAACATTCTTTCTCTGGCTTTTACTGATTCTATAGATCAGCATAAGGTAGACGATCGGAGCTTTGATTAGATCACTCTCAGCCAAACTAACAACCTTGTTGAAGACAAATTGCCTAAAATTAAAACCCCTTCCAGTTCCCACATGAAATAGGAACCTTCCTTAATTTTGATTTACTCTTATCCGGTGGGTGGTTGGAACCCAGTTATGTGTGGCAATTCTGAACAGAGTTTTCTAGATGGCGGTCAGCTTGTTTGATGGGTTGGTCTGTGGATTTGACAGCTAATAATCATACTCACCTCATGTGAGTTCAGCAGCAATAAGACCCCAGTCCTCAACTTCCTCGAACTCTCCCTCAACCTTGGATCCTATTGACTGATTGATCAGACGTGGAGAGAATTCCACCATCTCTCCCCTAACAAACTGTTGGTCCCGGTATAAGCCTTTGTTAGTTTAGAGGGGGGTGAATAAACTGACTTCAAAACTTTTAAAACAGATCGCGAAATAGATAGGGCCCTGACTCGCTTTTGAGATTTATTTGTGCTGACTGATCAGTTGAGAGAGGCTGACAGAGGCTTAGCTGGTGAGCTGATCAGTTTTCAGCTGATAGCTTGAAGATGTGGTGAAACTTATGAGTTCAGTTTGTGTGTGTGAATGTGTGCAGTTAAAGAACTTGCAAGACTGTAAAACAATAAGAGCAGCACACACAGAACTTTATAGAGGTTCGAAGTTTCCTGCTTCTACGTCATCTCTTTCTTCCGTAGAAGGATAATCCACTATGCAAGTGTAAGGTTTTTTTATTACAATTACACAGTGAAGAATTCCTGTTGGACCTGAAAACGGCACCCTTCAACCCGAGCGCGACCTCCTTTCCAACTGTTGCTGTCCCGGAAGAACAGACCCGTCGGTACAGACTCCTCTTCAGCTAGTTCCTAGGTCGACAACTCACACTTACCAGTCCTAACTGCTCGCTGTGACTTTAGGTGCTATTTCCCGTCTTTACATGATTTTAGATCTCACTCAATCTTCAAGAAGACAGTCTTGAAACTGTTATCAACCTAGAATGATCCTTTCTCTTTGAGCTGAGTGGCTGATCTTTGAGGGACTGAACTGAGAAGTTTTGCTCCTGCTGGAATTCTCCGTCAGCTTAGCAGCTTGCTTTGAACTTGAAGCACGCCTTCTCAGTTTAAAACTTTTTGCAGTTTGAGAATATTGAGCTTTGAGCTGTAGAGAGAGCAAAAGAAATAGCTCGTTCTACAAAATAACAAAGTTAGATTGGCTAAAGTCTTGGCCAAAATTGATTTTACCCTCTTTAAATAGATGAGTGAATTTTGACCGTTATGATTGGTGATGTTTAGAAATCACCAGTGGCATTTTAATGTCTGTAGCCGTTTGAAGCTCTTTTAATGAACTAGTCGTTTTAACTTTAATATTATCTACTCTAAGATTATCAGGATCTTTCAAAGATTTCCTGTTGAGATCTTCATTAACTGCTTGTCAGTAGGAGCAAGTTATTCGGCTATCATTTCTTGGACATTCAGCTGACGGGCTCTCAGCTGTCTCGGCTTTCAGCTCTGAGATAGTCCAGTTGGTAGATCTTCAGCTGCCTTGAGCTTCTATCATGATATAGTCTAGTTAAGATGACTCATCAGCTAAGCTTAAGAGCTTTCATTTATAGACTTATCAGTTGGCTACCTGATTGAGCTTTTTCTCTCTAAACTAAACTATGGTCAGTTGAGTGAAGGCTCAAAGCATTTAGAACTGTTTTACTAGTAGACTGATCTTTGATCAGTTTAGGGTCAGTTCCAACTGATCTCTTGATCAGATCAGTTTCAGCTTTCAAGATGACTCTGTTCATCAGTCTATCTTGGCTTTTTGCTAAGACTGATGTTTAACTCGTTTGTGGATGCCTACTAGTCTCCAAAGTTTTCTTTCCCCTTTACAGCTTATATCAAGCTTTGAAGAGTTTTCTCTGACTGGTCTGATAAGGCAACCAATAAGCTGGTTGACCATGCTTCTGAATAGCCGTCTCTCATCTCAGCTTGAAGTCTTACTTGGTCATTATCCTTAATTTCCAGCTTATCATAACCTGCAGTTTTTCATTAAATCATCACACATGTTTTGACATTTCATCAAAATCATAATTTGGGATTTTCCTAACAATTTCCCCTCCTTTTGATGATGTCAAAACTAGCTGATTTGATGATGGAAAAACTGTACAAGGTTATCATTCATGAATGAGCGTCTAAACCTGTACCAGTTCTGGTAACGAGGCTGAAATTAGACCATGTTCAAAAGAATAGTCTTAGATGCTTATAGTTGTTGAAAGCTAATATTCATGAGTATCAATGCTTTGATATAATCATCAGAGGTTTGATAAAAAGATGAGTACTAGAGTAATGGAACATACATTAATATGTGAGCTCAATGAGTTTTATCTATAAGGTATCAGAGATTTGCTGATTAAGAGATACATCTAAAATGATCTTCAGATATCTGAGTACTCGTTTGCACAATTTGAAAAGCTTCAAATGTTTCAGTTCTAAACACAGCTCAGTTCTGATTATCATGCATATTTTTCAATTTTTTTGAGCGCATGGAAAGCCTGAAGCTATGCATTGGAACAAATCAGCATGATCAGAATAATTTGTATTATAAACGAAAGAGCATGTTTTAGAAACTGATTGAGCATAGAAGATGAAGAATTATAGGAAGTAAGAGAGAGAGAGAGAGAGAGAGAGAGAGAGAGAGAATATCAAGACTTGATATTTAACTTCATTCTTCAGTTGGAACTGTTCACCACTCAGTTCCGTCTTCTTTTGCTCGATTCTCCTTTTTCAAACATGCAGAGAGAGATGTTGCGTATGCTGTGGATACCCCATTCTTGCTATTGTTTCAGCTAAGTATTCTCCCAAGTCCTACAGTATTCTTAAGCTAGGCATTACTTAAGTTGGACTTCCCCCTCATGAATAGCTTCCTCCTAATAGGTAGCTTCCCCCTGAAAGGCAGCTTGCCTCTGAAGTGGTACCTCTTTTGGACTTCTCTTTAGATCTCATCCCAAAGAGTTATACCACCCTGCCAGAAATCAGATGCTAAAACATATGATTTTTCACCATCAATATATCCTTCCCCCTTTTTGGCATAATCCAAAAGGGCGAGTTGATGGAATTCATAATGAGGTAGTGACAACTGTGGTAGAGGAGAGAAATAAGTGGCCAGCATGTTGTTGGTGAAGTGGGGAGCTTGGGGTACAGACATAGGAGCAGACAACCATGCATAAGACTCATCTGTCGTCATCAGCTAGTCAAGATCTAGGAGAGATAGTGGATCTTACCGAAGAGAAGAGGTTGATGCAATTTGGAGAAGTGGCTCGTCCTGAATGGTAATGATGGAATCCTCTTGAAGAGGAGTTGTGGAAGAGATGGAGGGCTCATATTTAAGAAGGGGTGCATCATGAGGCACCGATATTTGAAACCTCTTAATCATGGAATCCATGATTTCTGGGACTGATGGAGGCGTATTAAATGGATAGTTCATCTAGCTTCGGCTTCATTCACCTTCTTCAATCCAATATGAGTAGCCTCGCTTCTCTGGCATCATTAGCATGGTGGCATCATCCACATGGTATCTCCAAAGGTGATACTAGAGATATCTTCGAAGGTGTTTGAAGAGAAAGGGACTGTGCTCCCTTATTTGCCCAAAACAACTTTCCAGTTGTCGGTCCAGGCTTGCATTGAAGCCTTTCTCCAGAGATTCTGGGGCAGCGACATAAGGAGGTTTGCTGGTTATAGGTGCAGTTGTAAAACTCCAGATTTTTGAATTAATATTGGAGGATTCTTAATAGTAATTAAATAGTTAAGGAAGAAATTTAAATAAGGTTTAAGTGGAGTCAGATGTCTATCACGACTTTAGGAGTCAAACTTGGTCTCATTAGAAAGGGTTTGACTCGAGGAGTGTGCCGGTGTTTCTGAAATTTTATTCTAAAGTCATTTGAGTTCCCGGTGATGAAAAATGTATTTAAAGGGTGAGTGAATAGTAACTTTTGCGTTCGTTCGTATTTTGAGAAATTCATGAAATCCTCCTTATCGATCCAAGTCTTATTCTGTCAGGCCCCGCTTATGGGAAATGACTCAAGGAATCCATTTGCGTTCATGGATTTTCATTCTGAGGTCAATCGAACGCTTGGGAGCAAAATCAATCAGTCGAAGTGAATAGTAAAAAGTAATTCCAAAAAGGAATCTTGGCTCTTTTTGTTCTGACGATCCTGTCTTCATCCCGAGTCAAGTTGGTTCACTAGTATTCGAGTCAATGAGTCTCTTGGTATTTTTAGAATTCGTGTCTGAGGTCATTTGGACCTTGACATCGAATAAAGCAGCTTTTAACCAAACCCGGGATAACTTTTGCAGTATTCCTGCACTGGAGTGGCTTCTCAAGGAAGCCAACCCAACATCTATAAATAGAGGGCCACCCCTTTGCTTTTATTTGCTCATTTACCATCCATTTCACTTCCAAGAGAGTGGGAAAGCTTTGAGAGAAAAGCCGAGAAAGTTCAGTCGAAGTAAAAAGCGTTCTTCATAAGTGTTCTGCAAGGCAACAAGCGGAGTGGCGTGGAAGGAATGCGGTGAGGGAATGTGCTAGGCGCACCGTTGGGTCGTAGTACGCGGCTCTACCGCCGTTATGAGTTGATGAGACGCCGAGCTAGCCACCTTCCTTGGACGAACCTAACCCCGTCCATTCTTGTTCGTCGGTCTTGATTCTATTTTTTTTCCATCTTTCAATTCCGCATTTACTTTTCATTCTTCATGTTCTTCGTGTTCTTCATTATTACTCATTTACCTTCCGTCTAAAGTTGTATTTCGATTCTTATTGAAGTTCCAAGTTAATAACGTTTACGTTATATTTCTCGCTTTATTCCTGTCGTTATGATTCTTGTTATTATTTCTTATAATTAGTCTTGTTTATTCCGTCTAAGTTCCGTTCAAGTTATATTTAAATATTTCATCGTTATTCTAAATGTTTAAAGATGATTATCGTGTTTATGCCGTTATAATGCCGATTTCTTTTTAAGTTAAAACATGTTGTTTCATATTAATTTAAATTATTGAGGCATGTCGTTTCAAAATTATTATCATGTTCATCATGTTCATCGAAGAAATTGATGAAAACCGAAGAACCCGGATGAAGATTGCCCAGAATTGGGCATAGAGAGAAGTTGCCGAGGTGGGGGGTGCGCCGCCGCGCAACCCCCCCACGACCAACGGCCTGCCCCCCGGTGCAGGGGTGCGCCGCGGCGGGGGGGCTGCCGACCGGCGCATGTAAGCACCGCGGCGAGGGGTTGGCCGCCGGTGCAAGGGTGAGCCGCGGCGGGGACGCCTTCGTGTCGTCCAATGCTGATTCTTCTAGCTATTCTTGTACCTTCTTTTCGAGCTTTTCGAGTCATGTTTTTCCCGAGCTATTTCTAAGTTATTTCCAAGTTTAATTTTAGAATATTTTCAAGGTATTTTCGAGCTTGTTTCGAGTTATTTTCAAAGTTGTTTCCGAGCTTATTTCAAGTTGATTTTCAAGTAGTTCTCCGTCGAAAACTTGAGTTCAAGATGGGATTTCTTCAAATAAATTATTCTCAAATTTTATAAAGTCGTAAAGTCCTGCAATCTGTAATTAAGTCTTAGATTTTAGTCTTCAAGTTAGATATCATTATTTCTAGCTTTAGATGGTTAATTCTTCGAAAGAGGCCGCTAAGTCGATAATTCGACTTTTGTAGGAGGGAGTGAGCCTCATGCGAATTCAGAAAATGATCATCAACTCGTTGCCTCATTTTCTGCTCAGTGATCAAGGTGGGTAAATCTATACTCATCTAAAAGTTTGAGCTACTAAGCTATAGAAGCATGTTAGGGCAAATGAGATATGCAATAAAATATTTTGCTTTGCCTGATTCATCTCTGTACAAGGAAGGAAGGAAATGAAATATTATGTGTTATTTGAGCTCTTGAGCATGTTTAGAAATGCTAGAATTGCTAAGTATTGATTTTGCTCAGCATGAGATATTAGAATTATCTTTAGTTTCAATTCGTGTTTAATTACGTTCTTTTCATCGTATTTGAGCGTTGTATTTTGCTAAGCTTCGTATAGTTAAAGGACTGTCTTCTAAAGGTTAGGGTCAAATCCCTCATAGGTCGAGATCATGCTAAAGTAAAGGATTATCCTCTAGACATTGCTCTAGGATTGGTTTTGCTAGCAAAGATTAAGGAAGAAAGGAACTTAGTATTTTGCTTAAGTAAGCTCAGAGGACTTTGATCTTTTGATCGTTAAGTGAGTCACTACTGGGTTCTCTCCCTCGTAAACTCGTAAGGATATTCGAGGTAATCCCTCTTATGCCCTAAGGCATGCCTAAGGGTCCTGTTGACATCAGGTTTGAGCCAGGATGGGCCTAAATGAAAAGAAAAGGTTTTACGGATATGGAGAGGGCTTTTGAGTTTTGCTCTGCATATACCGTCAGTTGAATATTGGATATCTTAAAGTTTATCAAAGTATTTTATTAAAACCCATTGAGTACATTAGTGCTCACGCCCCCTCTTTTTCAAATGTTTTCAGGTTGAGATGCTGTGGATGTGGATTGGCTGCAAAGATTATTTTGCTATAGTAATAAGTTTATTTTAAATCCCATGATGTTTCTACTACTCTGATACAGTCGTATTTATTCCTAAGCTATATTATGTTTATCAAAATTCTAAGAATATTTCCCCAGAAGTGATTATCTATATAAGTGATGCATATTCAGTTTTATTCCTTCTTCTCGAGTTTATTTTCCTTCCGCCTGTGATGAATATGTCTATTCATTTTAATCTATGAATATGGTTTATACTTGTTGGTATTTGATTAAGTTAGCCATTTTATTTCGCTAAAGCATGTTTCCTTCTTAATCAAGTAAACCCGAGTATCATCGTCTATCTTTTAAAAGTATATTTGTATTCATAAACCCTCGTTCATCTTCTGACTTATTCATTAATCCCTTAATAACACACCGTCCATATTCGTTAATCCCTATCTCGGGACCGGGCTGTTACAGTTGGTATCAGAGCCAGGTTTGCAACTCTGCAGATCTGTCTCTTTGTTAAATAAGTTATGTGCTTTTGTGCGTATAAGTTTATTCTGTTATAAGTCAAAACAGCAACCCACAACTCGCCATCATCCTCATATCCTCAACCAAAAATCAAGGTATAATAGTATAGAGATTTGAGCAAGCATACCTGTTTTATGGATAGGAGAAAAACCGTGAGAATGAAATTCCAAGTAAAAGGTGTTCGGGTAAGATAATTTCTGAGATGGAAAGTTTGTGAAAAGATTTCTCGATCCCAAAAATGTTTAAATTCATTCTCAAAATTTTTGACTCAATGAAAAGGTAAATATGTATGTTTAAAGACTTAGGGCATCAAAATTATTTTTTAAAATGTCAACTGCTTTTAAATAAAAAGGAGCTATGCATGCAAATTTAGACGTTATTAAGACCTCAGGAGAACCTTAGGTCTCCCTTCTATAATCTAGACTGATTAAGTTATTCTCTTCTAGATGGTTATGCGTCGTATGACTGCTAGGAAAAGTGTGCCTCTTTTTCACCCAGTTCAAGAAAGAGCTAAGAAGTTCAAAAGGGAAACTTGGGATCGTAATGATCAGTTGTTGTCCTTTATGGTGAGGTATCTGGAAAGGTGGGCTTGGGCTAACGGTTATGGAAGAGAGCCCGGGAGTGTATCTGACTTGGAAATATGCATCCGCATGTGTGAGCACGCGCTGCTTGCTTGGAGGCCTACAATGTATCGCATCCTGCAAAGCACCATCACCCGTGATTCCATAACGTATACTGAAATCGGGAATCTGACGGAGTTCTCCTCAGCCTTGATGGCTCGCTGGGTGTGAGAGTATGGCCACGTTCAAGCTTTAGCTGAGCAGCAAGCAGCAGAGCAAAACCCCTCTCTAGTGATGGAACTAGAACTGTAAAGGGAAACCCTCAACAGTCCCCCGGGATTCCAAGTACCGCGCCCCCATGATGAAGGAGCCTCAGGAGCGGGACCCTCAAATGTCCGGATCGTGAATCACACCGAGTCTCTATTTTCTTGCACTCTTCAAATAAACCAGTGGACCCCTGCATTCGCTTCTCAGAGTTTGGGGCAGTGTATGTCCGATCAGTACTCCGAAGGGAACGTCAGCATGAAGAAGTTCATGTTCAGCGTGCCAGAGACAGTTGAAGATGAGGAAGAAGAGGAGGAAGTAGGGTCACCATGCAAGGGAAAGGGAAGGCTCCGGCCTATAATTAAGTTGTATAAGGATGTGTAGAAGGTGTTGAAGTTAGAACGCCTAGTTATCTGATCCATCTGTCTATCTGCCTATTTATGTGATGTCTGTTTAATCGGCTTTAACCTAGATGCTAATATGTAAATTATGCATTAACTTTTCTAGACCTTAATAGTGGCAGTGAATTTTCACAGAGACTGCCCTCTTTCATTGTAACCCAGAAAACTCCTTTTTGTATTATCGATGCCAAAGTCCTCATAATGAGGCAATTTTCCCTTTATACTTGATGTCGTTTAAATTTCCGCCTTGCTTAATCTATTTTGCGCAAATTAAAGACCTTATCGAAAGGCATTTTTGCTTGTGTGAATTCAATCGAGCGTCGCTAATACTTAGTTCTTTAGAATGCCACCAAGAAGAAGATAAGCCGAGATCGAAGATGAAAACGAACCTGAGAAAGCCCCAAATCCTAGTCCAAGAGCTGAAAAACACAACCCTCCATCTTTCAATGGTTTAGGCGATCCGATGGATGCTGAAAAAGTGAATTTTCAATTTCATAGCCTGTTCGGAAAAAGAGAAGTTAAGTTGCGCTCTTTTCATGCTGACGGATGATGTGGACTATTGACGGGAGTCCGTTTGAAGGACAATAACCCCTGAGTAATGGGTGGAGTATAGTTGGGAGGATTTCAAGCACGACTTATATCAGAAATACATTCCGGATTATTATCGAGAGGCAAAAGAAATGGAGTTTTGGAACCTGAAGCAAGGAAAGAAGATGGTGTCGGAGTATGACAAAGAGTTCAGCCAGTTGTCAAGGCATGCTCCACATCTAGTGGATTCAGATGGGAAGAAAGCACGCAAATTCAAGAAGGGACTTCGGTCTGAGATTGGCATAACCCTCGTTGGGCAAGATGACATGTCTTATGCTCGAACCCTAGCTAAGGCCTTAAGCATAGAAGCCATCCTCCCTGGTGAGAGAGTTCAGCGCCCTCAGCCAGTAAATAATCCAAAAGGAAAGAGTAAGTGGGAAGGAGGAAGGAGAGATGATAGAGAAAAGAAACCCACCCAACTGGCAAAGATGAGAGTTAGGGGTACCTCGCAGCCAGCCTGACCCTAACCCTGGTCCAAGGACATGTCAAAAGTACGGAATAACGCACCTTGGAGCCTGTCGAGCCAACCAAACTGGGTGCTACAACTGTGGAGAGGAGGGACACTTCAAGAGCGAGTGTCCTAAAGGAAACAACAGACGATCCCAGACGCCACAACAACCCCTGTACCTGCAACCGCTTCAGTAATTCCCTAGAAATCAATCAAGGCTGCAGCAAGGAGGGCCCTAAGGAAAAAGGCCGGGAATGAATCCAAAGCCGAACCAGGGATGAGATCAGAGGTCCAATCAGGGACAAAGGCCCCCTCAGCCAGCTCGTACATATGCCCTCACTCAGCAGCAAGCTGCTAAGGCTCCAGGTAATCTGGCAGGTATGATTACCCTCTTTGAAACACCCGTTTTAGCTCTCTTCGATACTGGAGCATCGCATTTGTTTATAGCTGAGTCTGCTCTTGAGATAAATATTCTCTCTGGAAGAAGAATGATGTCTAGGAAGGTCTTCTATAACATAGAATTGAACATAGAAGGGAAAACCATTAAGTCAAATCTTAACATGATAAAGATTCAAGACTTCAATATAATCCTAGGAATGGATTGGTTAGCCTTAGCTTATGCCTCCATATGTTGTCCTGAGAAGGAAGTGGTGTTTCGACTACCCAGGAAACTCGAGGTGAAGATCTACGGATCAAGGTTGGAAACTAAAGTACCAGTGATATCCGCTTTGAGGACCGCAAAGATGATGAGGAAAAGTAACTGCCAAGCGTTCTTGGTTACTCTGACGAAGAAAGAAGAAAGAGAGCTATCAAATGAAGACGTTTCAGTCATAAGAGAATACCCTAACGTATTCCCGAGGGAGCTGCTAGGACTACTTCCCGATAGGCAAGTAGAGTTCTGTAACAGCCCGGTCCCGAGATAGGGATTAACGAATGAGGACGGGGTGTTATTAAGGGATTAATGAAGTAAGACAGAAGATTAATAAGGAGGTTTTACAATCGAGATATGCTTTTGAGGAATAAATGATGGTACTCGGGTTTACTTTTATTAAAGTGGGAACATCCTCGAGTGGACTGAAACGGCTAACTAATCGGATTCCTTTAAGTGTAGACCCATCCATAGGTCAAAACGAATAACAGATATCAATGCGAATAAGCTTCTTTATAGGCGAAAGGAAATCATATTCGAGAGACAGAAATAAAACTTAATATGCATCTTATATTTATGTAATCATGACTGGGGAAATATTCATAGAGTCTTGATAATCATAATAGAACTTGAACATAATTAGAATAAGTGTATCAGAGTAGCAGATCATATAGTGGGATTTCAAGAAAATACTAGATAATAGCAAAACAATCTGAGCAGCCAACTCACATCCACAGCAACCAACATCCTCAGCATCTCAACCCGAAAAACATTTGGAAAAGAGGGGGCATGAGCACTAATGTACTCAGTGGGTTTTAATGAAACACTTTAATAAACTTCAAGATATCCAATAATCAACTGACGGTATATGGAGAGCAAAACGCAGAAGCCCTCTCTACATCCGCAAAACCTTTACTTTTCTTTTTGGGCCCATCCTGGCTCAAACCTGATGTCAACTGAACCCTTAGGCATGCCATAGGATAGAAGTGGGATCACGTCAATTATCCAAATGAGTTTGCGAGGGAATTGACCCAGCAGTGACTCCCTTAAAAGTTCTGAGCTCAAATCCTGCTTAAGCGAAATGTTATTCCTTCCCTAATCTTGCTAGCAAAACCAATCTTAGAGCAACGTCTAAGGGCTAAACCTTTAATATTGCATGATCTCGGCCTACAAGGGATTTAACGCTACCCTAACAAGGCAAACCTTAATCCTTAATTATACGAGCTTAACCGCATAAACATTCAAATACCAGGAGATAAACGTAAATAAGTACAAACTGCTGCTAAATACAATTCTAAATATCTCATGCTAAGCATAAACAATACTTTAATATTTATAGCATTTCTATACATGCTCAAGAGCTCAAGTATAACATAATATCTTCCTTTCCTTCCTTCCTTGTATAGAGATTAATCAGGCAGAGCAAAAATACTTTATTGGATATCTCATTTGCCCTAACATGCTTCTAGAGCTCATTAGCTCAAAATTTATTGGATAAGGCAACGAGCTGGTGGTCTTCCTTAATATTCCCCCGAGGCTCGATTCCTCCTACAAAAGTTGAATTATCGACTTAGCGGTCTCCTTCGAAGATTTCTAATAACATGAAATCATATAACACCCAAATAAAATACCCTTAGCTAGGACTTAACATGGATAGTACAACTTTATGACTTTATAAAGTTTCGAGAAGGATTTGTTTTATTTAAAGAATATCTCATCATGATTTCTCGATTTTTAGACGCAGAATAACTTGAATAGGTTACTCAAAATAAATTGGAAACAACTTGATTCTTTTTCTAAATTTTAAACTCGAAATTAACTTGGAAATAATCTGGAAATCATAGCATGGAAGAGGCTCGTAAAATAGAACTCGAAAAGCACGAAAACAACACACGGAAGTGGCCGCCAGCAGGCACCCCTAGCGCGGGTGGGCCTCAAAGGCCGAGAGAGGGGTGGCGCGGCGGCTCACCCCCCCCGCCGCGGGGCCTCTCGCTCTAGCCCCTTTTCTTGGCGGTTCTGGGTTATCTTCAACCCGTTCTTCAGTGTTCGTCAATTTTGGTGAACACGAAGAACACGAACTCAAATTTAAATACGATAAGTTTAAATATTGTAAATCAACACGATATTACGAGTATGGATTAATTTACAACAACAATTGAATTTTAATCTAGGCGGGAAATTAAGGGATTTAAAGGTAATTTCTACGAAGAACATGAAGAACGCGAAATTAAATACGTAAATTAAAAACGGAATAGAAAGAACTTGAGACCGACGAACAAGAATGGACGGGGTTGGGTGCGTCGAAGAAAGGTGGCTAGCTCGGCGTCTCGTCGAGTCGCAACGGTGGCAGAGCCGCCTGCTACGACCCAACGGCGCCCCTAGCATATTCCCTCACCACATCCCTTCCACACCACTCCGCTCGTCGTCTTGCAGAACACTCACAAAGAATGATTTTTACTTCGGCAGAAATCTCTCGGCTTTCAAAGCTTTTCACTCTCTCGACTTTAGAAGTGAACGGATGGTTAATGAGCAAGTGAAAACAAAAGGGGTGGTCCCTTATTTATAGGAGGGAGTTTGTCTTCCTTGACAAGCCACTCCCATGCGGAAACACTGCAAAAGTTACCTTGAGTTCGGTTAAAAGCTGCTTTATTTGATGTCGAGATCCAAATGACCTCAGATATGAAATCTAAAAATATCGAGAGACTCATTGGCTCGAATACTAGTGAACCAACTTGTTTCGTGAAGAAGATGAGGTCGTCAGAAGAAAGACGAGTGAAGATTCCCTTTTTGGAATTACTTTTTACCATTCACTCAGACTGACAGATTTTGCTACCGAGCGTTCAATTGATCTTAGAATGGAAATCCGTGAATGCCAACGAAACCCTTGAGTCATTTCCCATAAGAGGGGCCTGATAGAACTAGACTCGGATCATCGAGGAGGATTTCATAAATTTCTCAAAACACGAACGCACGCAAAAGTTACTATTCATTCACCTTTCAAATACGTTTTTCATTGTCGGGGACTCAATTGACTTCAGAATTAAAATCTGAAAACACATACTGCTTGAGTTAAAACCTTTTCAACAAAACTACGAATGGTCATGAAAGAATTAGGATCACATTTTTCGAAAAGAAGATTTTCACGAAAACTGATCCCTAAAGTCGTGACTAACATCCGTCCACAACTAACCTTATTTAAATTCATTATTTAATTAATTAATTACCATTAATAATCATCTAAACCTTATCCAAAAATCTGGGGTGTTACATCCTACCCCCCTTAAAAAAAAATTTCATCCCGAAATTTACTAACCATGATAAGCGACATCAGGGTACTTCTTGAGCCGTTCAAATTCAAGCTCCCAGGTTGCCTCTTCTGAACCATGATGATTTCGGATTACTTTCACAAGACTGATTTCTTTGTTCCTTAGTTTCTGGATCTTTCGATCCACAATGGCTTGAGGCTTCTCTTCATAGGCTAAGTCCTCATTCAGGACTATTTCTTCCTTGCTAATCACGTCCTTTGGATCGAACACATACTTTCTCAACATTGAGACATGAAAGACATCATGAACGTCACTCACGTGCTTTAAATTCATTCTTTAATTAATTAATTACCATTAATAATCCTCTAAACCTTATCTGAAAATCTGGGGTGTAACAAGTTCACCATCGAGTTAGAACCAGGAGCCGCTCCAGTCTCGAAAGCCCCCTATAGAATGGCGTCTAACGAGTTGCAAGAACTCAAGGTTCAACTACAAGATTTATTAGACCTAAGCTTTCTCCAACCTAGTGTGTCACCTTGGGGAGCCCCAATCTTGTTCGTGAAGAAGAAGGACAACACATTGAGAATGCGCGTCAACTATAGAAAGTTGAACAAGTTTACCATCAAGAATCGATACCCTCTCCCAAGAATAGACGATCTCTTTGATCAGCTTAAGGGAGCAAGAGTTTTCTCCAAGATAAACTTAAGGTCTGGGTATCACCAGTTGATGATTCTAAAGGAAGATATTCCTAAAACCGGTTTTAGGACACGCCATGGTCATTATGAGTTTGTAGTAATGCCCTTTGGATTGACCAATGCCCCAGCAGCGCTCATGGATTTGATGAATCGGGTATTTCACCCGTATTTGGATAAGTTTGTGTTAGTCTTCATAGATGATATCTTCGTCTATTCGAAGGACGAAGAGGAGCACCAAGAGCACCTAAGAGTGGTGCTGGAAATGTTAAGGAGAGAAAGACTTTACGCTAACTCTAGTAAGTGTGAGTTTTGGCTCAATGAAGTGATGTTTCTTGGACATATAGTGTCGGCAGAAGGAATCAAGGTGGATCCGGCTAAGATTGAAGCAGTCAGCAACTGGAAGTCTTTGAGGAACGTGAATTAGATAAGAAGTTTTTTAGGACTCGCTGGATACTATCGTAGATTTATCGAAAGATTCTCGTCGATATCCAAGCCCATGACGCGACTACTAAAGAAGGACTCTAAGTTCAAGTGGACGCCAGAGTGCGAGGAAAGCTTCCAAACCTTGAAGAAAATGCTAACCATAGCCCCAGTATTGGCCATTCCAGAAGGTAATGAAGATTTCGTGGTTTATGCAGATGCGTCGAATAACGGAATAGGATGCGTGCTGATGTAAAGAGGAAAGGTGATTGCTTATGCTTCGAGACAGCTTAAGAATCATGAGCAGAACTATCCCATGCATGACTTAGCGCTAGCAGCAGTTGTTCATGCTGATAACATCATATTTTACATGTATTTTGAGGTACATTTGAGTGGTATTTGATGGGCATTACATGCATGAAGTGTTGAGTTTTGCATAGTTTTCTATGTTTTGTGCAATGTCACGTGTTTGTTCATTGTGAAGGAAATTAATGCCATTTTTTGTGTGGACATAAAATGAGTTTGGGAACACCCTAGAAAGATGGAAAATCAAGTTAGGAACGCATTGCAAAAATAATCGGGTCAATTGGATGAGAAACGAGTGAGAACGAAGCAAAACAGTGAGAGGCTGTCGGAGCTTAAATATATTCGCGACCGGACTCGCGACCGGGGGGGTCGCGAATCTCCTTCTTCCCATTTTACTGTACGTTCGCGACAGAGAGGGGGTTCTTCTTTGTTTTATTCGCGACCTGGTCGCGAATTTGAAGGTTGGTCGCGAATTTTCTGCCACGTCAGCGCCACGTCATGCCACATATTGCCACGTGGATTCGCGACTTGAGTCGCGGGTGACTGGGTCGCGAGCGAGGTCGCGAATGCAGCGGGCCTGTCCGATTTTTGACCTATTTTTGGGGCTTTTCTTTACTTGGTATATAAGGGTTTCCTTGGACGAAAATACACACAATTCCACCTACCCGAAAGTTGCCACCAGAGGTTTGCTGCAGAGAAAAATAGATGCGAAAAACAAGACCAAAGGATTCAAGATCTTTCAAGATTAGAGACAAATTAATTCTTCCGGGTTTTATTTTCTTTGTTCTAAGGATTGTTCATGTTTTCTTTGTGGATGATTTTAGTTATTTATTTTGACATGGATAGCTAAAACCCTACTATTCTAGGGTTGTTTATGATTCAAACTATGAAGTTCGTTTAATCTATTAATTTCTTATGCTTATGAGTTTATTGTCTTTTGCTTATTCTCGTATTTATCTTTATTATTTATCTGATCAATAAATGGTACAACTTGATGTGTTAATTCATAAATCGAGAGAGAAGTTTTAACACGTGATCTGGAATAAGTAACTTGTTATTCAATAACATTCGAGAGAGTTGAGATTAATTGAGAGAGCAATAGACCTTAGGAGCCATTAGAAGTTGCATGCTAGGTATTGAATGGAGATGTTAGTACTAGTTTTGTAATCTACAGCTTCGGCACTTCGAGAGAAGGTTTAGGATGAATTAGTGGTTGCTCTAGCACAATTTAAGTCCCAAAATAGGCATAAGAATGAAAGAATTAAATGAATAGATTAGTTGATTATTAAGCAATCCTAGAATACGTCTTTTATTCACTGTTTGATTTATCTGTGTTAGTTTCTGTCTTAGTAATTTAGTTTATTTCTTATTCTTAGTTTTCAATTAGTTAAATTCAATCATGTTTGGAAGTCTAGATAACTGCAGGAAGGTAGATTAAAATAACTAGTAGATTAATTATTAAATCTCTGTGGATACGATACTCTTGTTCATCGCTATACTAGAAGCCTCACTGTACACTTGCAGTTTAGGTGAAAATAAATACCGAACAAGTTTTTGGCTCCGTTGCCGGGGATTTAATTTTTTTTATTTGATATTATTTAGATTTAATTTCTTGTGTTATTCTAGACATTTATTTTTCAGTCTTTAGTCTATTTTCTTTTAAAATTTTATAATCTTCTTTTTCTTGTGATTAGGTTGTGTATGCATACACGATCTCAAGGAGGATCTCTAGAAGAATTCAATCTTGAGATTGAAGCTACCGTTCGGCATAACAACGCAAGAAGAAGAAGAGAGATGGTGGAACAACAAGCTCCTGTTACGGTTGAACAGATGCGTTAGGTGCAGAGACAGTTAGAGGAAATGCAGTGGAGAATGCAAGAGCAAGATGATGCTCGAGCTGTAGAGCCACCTCCAATTAATGAGCTCTTTGTTCTAGTACTTAACCATGGAGACATTCCTGGTCCCCAGATCAATGCGAATAACTTCGAATTGAAATCGGGATTGGTCTCCATGGTTCAGCAAAAGCAATATGGAGGACGGGCCACTGAAGACCCGAATGCACACTTGACGCAGTTCTTGGAGATCTGTAGTACAGTGAAGATGAATGGAGTCCCCGATGACGCCATTCGCTTGCGCCTATTTTCATTCTCTTTACGCGATACGGCTAAGCAATGGTACCAATCTCTAGCCGCTGGGTTTGTGGACAGCTGGGAAAGTCTTGCGCATAAGTTCCTGCACAAATTCTTTCTACCCGGTTTGACTCTCAAGCTAAAGGGCGAAATTACACAATTTCGTCAATACGAGGATGAGACATTATATGAGGCTTGGGAACGGTTTCGAGATATGCTGAGGAAGTGCCCCAACCATGGATTTGGGGTAGATCATCAAGTCTGCATCTTCTACAACGGGTGTGACATGGATTTGAAGAGGCTTCTGGATGCTTCTGCTGGCGGCTCTCTATTGAACAAGGGCCACGATCAAGCTGTGACGATCATAGAAGACATGGCAACCAACAGCTATCAGTGGTCTGGGGATCGACAAGTGAAGATTTTGAAAAGAGCTGCAATAGTTGATGATAGTGATCCGATTGCCAAGCTTGCCACCCAGCTGTCTACTCTGAATGCCACGATCAATAGCAGATTTGATGCTATGGCGCGACCGGGTGTAGATAATCCCATGGGAAATACAGTTGAAGATGTTAACTACATCAATCAGGGAGGTGGCTATGATGGTAACAATTACCGAGGTGGAAATCAATTCGATCAAGGTAATCGATCCAACCTCTCATATGGGAAACCTAACAGTGCACTGCAGCCCCCTCCTGGCTTCTCTGTAACGAATGGAGTGATCAAGGAGGAAAATAAGCCAAACATGGATGATCTGTTGATGGCGTTCATGGGGAAGACTGATAAATTCATGGGGGAGTCGCAAGCTCGAATGGAGAAGTTGGAGAATACTGTGGGTGTTATGAGCGTGCAAATGAAGATTTTTGAGAAGCAATTGGGTCAGCTGGCTAGAGTTGTAGGGAATCAGCACCAATCGGGACAGTTCCCCAGCAACACCACAATGAATCCCAAGAAATAGTGCAATGCAGTTCATCTGCATACTGAGGTCCCTGCACCTATTGTTGCCGCTGCAGCTGTTCCCCCCCAAGATGGCTTCTAATAAGCCGGATCCCACCATCAAGACATCTCAAACGGGCCCTACAGTGCTTCCCACAGTTACTATCTCATTCCCTCAGAGGACTCTAAAACAGAAGGTTGATGCACAGTTCTCTTGATTTCTAGAGATTTTTAAGAAGGTGCAAATCAACATTCCTTTGGTGGAGGCGCTGCAGCATATGTCTAAGTATGCAAAGTTTCTCAAGGATGTTGTGTCCAAGAAGAAGAAGATAGAAGAGTTCGAGAGGGTGCATATCCCAGAGAACTGCAACTCCATCGTCCAATGGAAGCTCCCAGCTAAGATGAAGGATCCAGGAAGTTTCACACTTCCCATCACCATTGGAGAAAAGATAGTTGGTCGAGCACTGTGCGATTTGGGGGCGAGCATCAATTTGATGTCGCTGTCATTTTTCAAGAGGCTTAAATGTGGGCAAATTAAGCCCACAACCATGTGTTTGCAGATGGCTGACCGATCTGTGGTGTATCCTGAGGGAATTTTGGAGGATGTATTGATCAAGGTGCATGATTTCATATTCCCGGTGGATTTTGTGGTGCTGGACATGGAGGAAGATAAAAACATCCCTCTCATTTTGGGACGTCCATTTTTACGCACCGGACGAGCCAATATCGATTTGGACACTAGGATTCTGACTCTCCGATTTGAAGATGAACACATTCAGTTCCTGTTTGATGGTGGAGGCATGGAGATGGATGCTCGGGGAAGAGAATGGGGGATACCCGTTTCTCTGTTTGTGGGAACTTGAGTTCCCGAATTAGTCTGGCTGTCGACGTTAAATGCAGCGCTTGTTGGGAGGCAACCCAATGTGTTTTTTTTATGTTTCCTTTCTTTTCAGTTTTTTTTCTCATTTATGTTTTTCATTTTTTTTTCCGAGTTCTGCAGGTAAAGACCGGATGGATGCTATACTTTGGGGGATAGAAATTTGATCAACTTGTCTGTCGACAAGTTTGGGGGAGGACGTTGAACCCGAATGGACATCCATGTGATCGTTGTAAGTGGTCGACGACACCTACATGCATTTTTGCAAACTTATTCCATCCTGTGGATTTGAATAAGTTTGGGAGGATGTATGCTTGTAGTGTCTAGACCTTTATTGTGTTTTTACCTGCTTTACTTGTTTCGTTTTTTTTTTTTTGGAAAAGTTGAAAAATTTTAAATTTTTGGTCTTGTATTTTACTTGGGATTTTGATGATATATGCTTTATAGTTTATGGTTTAGTACTTATAATTGAGATATTTGATTGGGGATGATGTGAGCATGTATAGCATGATGTGACTGAACATGTGTTTTGGAGATTTTTGAGCTTTAGTTTGGCCAATATTGAGCTGTGAGATTTTGAGCTTATAAGACTATTGTCTTAATTTTTGTTCTTGTGTGTTGGTTGTCTATGCACTTATTTATCTAGAACTTGCATGCCGTCTTTCTTGAGATTGAGTTGTTGTGCTTGAAATTAGGATATGATAATAGACCATCTTTTCTTTAGCCATTTATCCCATACACTGTCCTGAATTCATTATATTCCTTTGTGAGCCCTTTTGTGCCTAAATGCCTTTTCTTTGAGAGCCTTTTTGGGATTTTATTCGTTGATTCTTGTGGAGAAATAGGAAGAAGGGTAGGGAATTTTGGGGTTGGGATGAAGAAAAAAAAAGGTGGTAATTGGTGATTTTTGTTGGTGCCAAAAGAAAAAATGTGAAAAGTGCCAATGAAAAGAAATAAAAAAAAAAGAGACCAAAGGTCCATAAGTTGAATGAAAGAAAAAAATATAAATGACTTAAGGTGGTGTATGAGGAAGTTGGAAAAATTCCAACTAGTGTTTGTATGTGAAAAGTAGATGGGAATAGAAAGTAAAAGTGGTGGATTGTGTTGCAATTTTTTTAGTCACTTTAGCCAAATATTCCTAACCTTAACCCGAGCCTACATTACAACCTTAATAAAGTCCTATTTGATCTTAATTTTGAGCACATTTGTTTGCCAGTGCAGAGTTGAGATTGCATGCAAGCCTATGGTAGATCAAGTGTATAGTTCAATGTTTCGATGAGTGCTTACCCTTATTTTATCACACTTTCAGTGTTTGAGCGATACACACACCGGTGAGGATCATTGGCTTGATATTTGCTCATTGAAATCTATCGCATGTGTTCATGATTTGACTGTTGTGCTTGTTCGTGTTTTTTTTTCCCGATTAGATTTTTGAGGTTGTAGATGCTAGATTATAAATTGTGAAGTTATGTACTGTTTGAATTCCATGTTTGGTTTTGTTCTTTGTTTGGGGACAAACAATGTTTTGAGTTTGGGGGAGTTGATAACATCATATTTTACATGTATTTTGAGGTACATTTGAGTGGTATTTGATGGGCATTGCATGCATGAAGTGTTAAGTTTTGCATAGTTTTCTATGTTTTGTGTAATGTCACGTGTTTGTTCATTGTGAAGGGAATTAATGCCATTTTTTGTGTGGACCTCAAATGAGTGTGGTAATACCCTAGAAAGATGGGAAATCAATTTAGGAACGCGCTGCAAAAAGAATCGGGTCAATCGGATGAGAAACGAGTGAGAACGAAGCAAAACAGTGAGAGGCTGCCGGAGCTGAAATATATTCGCGACCGGACTCGCGATCGGGGGGTCGCGAATCTCCTTCTTCCCATTTTACTGTACGTTCGCGACAGAGAGGGGGTTCTTCTTTGTTTTATTCGCGACCTGGTCGCAAATTTCAAGGTTGGTCGCGAATTTTCTGCCACGTCAGCGCCATGTCATGCCACATATTACCACGTGGATTCGCGACCTGAGTCGCGGGTGACTGGGTCGCGAGCGAGGTCGCGAATGTAGCGGGCCTGTCCGATTTTTGACCTATTTTTTGGGCTTTTCTTTACTTGGTATATAAGGGTTTCCTTGGATGAAAATACACACAATTCCACCTACCCCAAAGTTGCCACCAGAGGTTTGCTGCAGAGAAAAACAGACGCGAAGAACAAGACCAAAGGATTCAAGATCTTTCAAGATTGGAGACAAATTAATTCTTCCGGGTTTTATTTTCTTTGTTCTAAGGATTGTTCATGTTTTCTTTGTGGATGATTTTAGTTATTTATTTTGACATGGATAAATAAAACTCTAGTATTCTAGGGTTGTTTATGATTCAAACTATGAAGTTCGTTTAATCTATTAATTTCTTATGCTTATGAGTTTATTGTGTTTTGCTTATTCTCGTATTTATCTGTATTATTTATCTGATAAATAAATGGTACAACTTGATGTGTTAATTCATAAATCGAGAGAGGAGTTTTAACACGTGATCTGAAATAAGTAACTTGTTATTCAATAACATTCGAGAGAGTTTAGATTAATTGAGAGAGCAATAGAACTTAAGAGCCATTAGGAGTTGCATGCTAGGTATTGAACGGAGATGTTAGTACTAGTTTTGTAATCTACAGCTTAGGCACTTCGAGAGAAGGTTTAGGATGAATTTGTGGTTGCTCTAGCACAATTTATGTCCCAAAATAGGCATAAGAATGAAAGGATTAAATGAATGGATTAGTTGATGATTAAGCAATCCTAGAATACGTCTTTTATTCACTGTTTGATTTATCTGTGTTAGTTTCTATCTTAGTAATTTAGTTTATTTCTTATTCTTAGTTTTCAATTAGTTAAATTCAATCATGTTTGTAAGTCTAGATAACCGCAGGAAGTTAGATTAAAATAACTAGTAGATTAATTATTAAATCTCTGTGGATACGATACTCTTGTTCATCGCTATATTAGAAGCCTCTCTGTACACTTGCAGTTTAGGTGAAAATGAATACCGAACACATGCGCTAAAGATCTGGAGGCACTATCTCTACGGAGCTAAATGTGAGATCTTCTCAGATCACAAGAGCCTGAAGTATTTCTTCGAGCAAAAGGATCTTAATATGAGGCAAAGAAGATGGTTAGAACTTGTGAAGGATTACGAATGTACGATTCATAACCACCTAGGAATTGCGAATCTAGTAGCTGATGCCCTAAGTAGGAAAGAGAGGTCAGAGTTAGGAGTCGTTCAAGTCCAGGAGGACCTTTGCAAGTAACTCGAGAGGTTGAGAAATGAGGTGCTAACACCACCAGAAAGCATTCAAGCCTAGATCACGACAATAGTCGCTTAGCCCAAACTAAGGCAAAGGATAATAGAAGCCAGGAGAGGAGATGAGTTTCTCGAGAAGAAAAGGCTGAAAGCACGTTCTGATAATTCAAAGCTGCCGACAATGCGCTTTTATTCAAAGGAAGGCTTTGTATGCCAAGCAAGGAAGAGATGAAGGAGGAAATCATGTGTGAAGCCCATGACACGCCATATACAGCACATCCTGGAAGCAACAAGATGTATCAAGACCTCAAAAGGAACTTTTGGTGGAATAACATGAACAGAGAGATAGCCACTTTCGTAGAAAGGTGTTTGAACTGTCAGCAAGTGAAGGCCTTACATCAAAAACCCTCTGGTCTGCTCCAACCTTTCGAAATCCCCGAATGGAAGTGGGATCATATCAATATAGACTGTGTGGTAGGTTTGCCAAAGTCTAAGCAGGGCAATACCGCTATTTGGGTAGTCATTGATCGTTTATCAAAAGCCGCGTATTTTATTGCCATTAAGATGATAGATGGGCTAGATCAATTAGCCCAGCTTTATGTCAAGGAGATTATGCGATTGCACAGAGTGCCGGTCTTGATTACATCGGATCGTGATACGAGATTTACGTTAAGATTCTTGAAGAGCCTACAAGAAGCCATGGGATCAAAGCTTAACTTCAGCACTGCCTTTCATCCTTAAACGGATGGCCAGTCCGAGAGAACTATCCAGAATCTAGAAGATATGCTTAGAGGAGTAATCATCGATCAAGGAAGCAGTTGGGAGGAGTTACTGCCATTGGTAGAGTTTGCATACAACAATAGCTACCAATGTTATGGGGTTTGAGGTTTCATGATGACTTGTATCCTCAGTGACCAGGTTATCTCCAACCGGTCTAGAATCAGTTTCTATGCCATCTTCTAGTGACACTTCAAACTACTTTGGAACATTGTGATCAACATAGTCCAACAGGCTTTCACTAGGCAATGCTTGCTCTGATGTACAGTTCTCCCTTTTGTTTCTGTACTCATTGGCAAGCTTATCAAATACCACATGACATGTTACTTTCACAACCAGTGTCCTTTTATTGAACACTCTGTAAGCTTGAGAATGAGGGGCATTATAGCTGAGAAAGATTCTCTCATCAGCTTTGGCACTGAAAGCTTTCAGCTGGGATTTGCCATTGTTGTGGATATAACATTTGCAGCCAAATATCTTAAAGTAAGTGTAACGCCCCAAACTACTCTGTTTGGCCACGTCACTTAACATACAATTTACTTACATATTTTTGTGTGCTTATATTCAATATGAGCGGAAACTAAGGTCATAAGATGATAATAACATGATGAGGTAAGGCATCATAATTTTCAATATAAATTTTTCACAATTAAGCATGCAATCTATCATATCTATTTTGTCACACAATATGGATTGAAGTAGAAGCATCTAATCTATCTGGCTCATAGGTCTTACTCAACCCGCCCGTCTACCATACTAAATTTTAACATACATAATACAGGGTTCAACAACATACTTCATACATAATAGGCTCCAAGGTCGAACAACCCGCCTTTAAATTGTTTTGCATAATATCAAGTTATATACATCATAACCTACAAAAGATCGGGCTATTCGCATCCCAATAATCATTGATCATAAAGAAAAAGAATGATCAATGTACTAATAATAATATCATGAGTATTTTCAAAAGAAGAGCGTGCAAAAGATAAACACAAGCTTGTGGGGTTCTCTTGTTTTCACAACGCTCCTACCCAGGCCTCGACTTCTCAACCTGAAATTCATTGAATGAATGGGGTGAGTATTTAACAACATACACAGTGCGGAATACTGTAAATAGATTTAGCTAATTGCACAAATGAAAATATAACGTATATACTTTTCTTTACTTTGTGGAGACTAGTCTCAATCCCGCAGGGTCCAAACATCATGATGCCCCTGTTAATGAACATCTTACCCCTGTAGGGATGCCCGCAGACATACTACCCCCAAGGAGGACATTAACAAGTCTATTATCAATCCCGAAGGATCTCTTTCTCGACCCCGAAAGATATCTTTGTCGACCCCGAAGGATCTCTTTGTCAACCCCGAAGCATCTCTGCTCTGCCCCGAAGGGTCTCATTCATACTTATACAATCAAAGCACAACAATAACTATAACGTTACACGTGTTCATGGTTTAGAGTTACCCCACCTTATGAGACGCTTTAAGTTCCTTTCAACCTTGAAATACTCCTTTGCCGCCCACCTAGCACCTTTTAATCCTCTTTTCATTTTAGACGTCGAGTTATACAATTAAATCATAATTTAGCCCAAACTCATGCTATACTTTGCTTTAAAGTTTTCAAACATATCCACATACACAACCATGGATATACAAGCTCATACTATGATTTTGGACTCAAAATACACATTAAAACTCTTTGAGACATCTAATCGAACACATTACGTGCACACCTTCAAACCACATGATGATGACTCAATTTAAATCCTTTAAACCCAATATTTCAAATACAAACACCGCTATCCTAGGGCTCTAACATACATGAAATTCAACCCCAAACAACCATCACAACACCTCCAACCAACAATCAACATATCAAAGGAAATTAGGGCAAAAATAAAATCTTTAGCAACAATGAACCATAGGAATTCGATATAACTTCGCATATAGCTTCAAGGAGGTAAATAAACCATATGTTTGAGATATCAAAGTAAGAGGATCAATAAAATCGAAAACCCTAATTTTTGGGTATGAACCCTAGATTCAAATCAACAAGAATGGAGCTTAATCATCAAGAGGGAAGTTGTGTTAGATTACCTTAGATGATGGATGATGATGGTAAGATCCCCTTCCAAAAGTTGAAGGATTTCTTGAGAGAGAGATGGGGGGAAAAATCACCGAAGAGGAAAGAGAAATGAAGATGAAATGAATAAGTGTAGTATTTATAGGTGGAAATCCGGCCCAGCCCACGCGACCGTGCGTCTCCCGCGACCGCGCACATGCGCTCTCGGCCAACACTCCCCGCGAGTGTGCAGCCCTACGCCGGCGTGCACCTCTCGCCCGTCCCGCGGGTGCGCAGCCTCCTGCGGCCGCGCACGGCCTCGCGGGCGTGCACCACCCCGCAGGCGCGCGGCACTCAAATCAACTCCCTTATTTAAATCGACTCTCGGACATTTCCAACTCCATTTAACATGACTTAGATTTTTGAAACACTTTTAATACTTATAGAAAAAGCAGGGGGTGATGCCCCCTAGCCCCCATCGGGGCACTTCGCCCCCTGAACCCCTGACTCGCTGACCAGGCAGCGAGACCCCCGATCCACTCAGCGTTAGGGTGTTCAAGGTATGGCAAAACAGAATTGCATATAAACACACTCATTTATTATCATACAACTCGACACTTTAGTATTAAAAATTCAAATTGTATTATACACTCAGTATAACATCTCTGTGTGCTATGACGTATTGGCTCGAGTGGGACAACCTGCAATAAAACAACGGCATAATACATACAAACCATCAAAATTAATATTCAAACAATATTAATTCAACTTCATTTTCCAAAATTATAATTTATAATTTAGCAAAAGGGTCGGGGTATCACAATCTCCCCAACTTTTAAAAATTTCATTCTCAAAATTAGCCTAACATCTCTGATAGATTTTTGATATCGAGCTATAATATCAACTTCTTTCTTTCAAGGCCTCAACGGGTCCATTTCGACTCCATTGCACTTTTATTAAAGGAACCTCACGGGTTCGAAGAGTATGAACTCTTCTATCTAACATAACAATTGGGACTTCTTCATACGTCAAATCCTTGGAAACTTGCACCGTGGCATATGAAATGACATGAATAGGGTCGGACACATATCGTCTATGCAATGACACATGGAAAACATCGTGCACACCCACCAAATCCAGAGGTAGTGCTAGGCGATAGACAACATCATCTATTTTCTCTAGAATCTCGAATGGTCCCACATAACGTGGCTGCAACTTACCCTTCTTCCCAAATCTAACCACTCCTCTCATTGGTGCAATCTTCAAGAATACCTTGTCACCAATCTCAATGCTCACGCCTTTTCTCTTTACGCCGGCATAAGATTTCTGGCGATCTTGGGCTACCTTGATTCTTCTTCTTATCTTCTTCAAAGGTTGAGCATCTTCTAACTTTTCTTCCTTATGAAATCTCTCTCGAAACATCACTTAACACAATCTCCTTATAATCTTGCATTCGAGTAGACCCCTAGAAACTATTCGAGCAATAGAATAAAAGAAAAATTCACTAAACTTGCTCCTCGAGCACTGGACATGCGGTCTCAACGATTCCATCCTTCTTTGATCTTGCTTGGCTTTACTTTTGCTTCTGACTTTACTTCTCGCAGCTTTGAGAAACTTCAATGAACTTTAACTAGGTGACAAACTTGAATAATCAGGCGCTTACTTCGATGGTTCCTTGCACATTCTATCACGTTGAAAACTCACTTTATCTTTATCTTTACTTCCTGAGGTTCGACTTCTTCATCTTCTTGGGGCGTACTTTTTGATACGCTTCTTAAATTTTTAACGCAACTTAAACCTAAACGTCTTCGTCGCTATTGTCTCTTTTCCTTAAAGTAGTCGTCTGACTTTGTGGCTCTTGTTGGTGGTCACCATCGCTTACAGGTGTAACGATCGCACGTCTGGACTTTTAACTGCACGCTCGGAACTTACATGCCAACATTCCTTAGATCCCCTCTAAACACAACAAGCTGAGAAATTTTCTTGGAAACGCACATCTTAAACTTTAGAGAATTCTATCTGGCACTTACTTTGATTCTACTTCATACTAGGAAATAATATCTTTTATTCCTCTAACCTTGACTAAAAGGAGTACTGCTATATGCTCTCTGCTCTATTCCGAGATCAACACTTGAGTTCTATGAGCGGGAACAGAATAAACGAATGCCTAAAAGTAAGTCCTTTATCTTGATCAACAATATTTTCACAAGGGCGACCTCATAGCCTATCAAGGAAATGTCATTACTAATTCTTGATGATCAAAGAAGTACCATTCAAAAGATTGCAAATTATCCCAGTGGATATAATCAAAGCATTTCAAATGGTACAAATGGAGAATTTCAAGTGATACGAAGCTACTGAAGGGCAATTGATTCAATTAACAAGAGGATAAATCGTTCCTAAAAGAGAATGAACAAATCAATTCTATTAACACGAGAATGGATAAATAGACTCAACAAAAACTTCTATCATACTGAAACTCTCAATCTACCGAATACTAGGTCTATCTTCTTAACGATCTTTTTCTTTGGGTCTTCTCTTTCTTGAGCATTACGTACCTTCTTCTTGGCGAGGTTGCTATAGAATAGCACAAGTCGGTTGGACTTCAAAGGGCTTCGCTTGGTTGGAAGGTAGCTCTTTCGGCTTAAGGCATCAGCTACAACATTCACCTTTCCAGGATGATATAAGATCGTACAGTCGTAATCCTTCACCAACTCTAACCATCTTCTTTGACGTAAATTCAACTCCTTCTGGGTGAAGAAGTACTTCAAGCTTTTATGGTCAGTGTAGATCTAGCACTGGCTTCCATAAAGATAATGCCTCCAAATCTTCAATGCATAAACCACGGCTGCTAATTTGAGATCATGCGTCGGATAATTATACTCGTGCACCTTCAACTGTCTTGATGCGTACGCCACTACCTTTCCATGCTGCATCAAAACACAACCAAGTCCTTGTTTTGAGGCGTCACTGTAAATGAAAAAGCCTTCAGTCCCATCAGGAATAGTCCACACTGGGGCTGACACGAGACATCGCTTTAATTCTTAAAAAATCTGCTCACACTTCTCACTCCATTGGAACTTCTCATCCTTCCTTGTTAATCTTGTCAAAGGACTCGATCTCTTGGAAAACCCTTCAATAAATATTCTATAGTAACCCGCTAGTCCTAAGAAGCTTCGGACTTCATTAACGTTCGATGGCATCTTCCAATTGATAACAGCTTCCACTTTCGACGGATCTACTTCGATTCCATTCGATATCACCACGTGGCCCAGGAATGCCACTAGTTCCAACCAAAACTCACATTTTGAAAATTTTGCATACAACTCTTCCTTTCTTAGCGTCTCCAATACAATTATGAGATGCTTATCGTGTTGCTCCTTGCTTCTTGAATAAATCAAGATATCATCGATGAAGACTATTACGAATTGGTCAAGGTACGGATGGAACACTCAATTCATCAAGTCCATGAAGACTCCAGACGCATTGGTCAATCCAAAAGGTACCACCGTGAACTCATAGTGACTATATCGTGTTCTAAATGCCGTCTTTGGGATGCCACTCTCCTTGATCTTTAATTGATGATAGCCGGACTTCAAGTCGATCTTCGAAAACACACCGGCTCCCTTTAGTTGATCAAACAAATCTTCAATTCTCGGCAGCGGATACTTGTTCTTAATCGTTAACCGGTTCAATTCTCTATAATCGATGCACATCCGCATTGATCCATCCTTTTTCTTCACAAATAGCATAGGTGCTCCCCATGGTGAAACACTTGGTCGGATTAGTTTGTTTTCAAGTAACTTCTGAAGTTGAACTTTGAGCTCTTGCAACTCCTTTGGCGCCATTCTATACGGAGCTTTAGATATTGGTGCCGCACCTGGCACTAGGTCGATGGTGAACTCGATCTGATAGTAAGGAGAGATCCCTAGCAACTCGTCTGGAAATACGTTGCGAAACTCATTCACCACTAGCACGTCTGACACTTGGACTTTAGTAGACCTTGACTCCACGATGCTAACGAGAAATCCCTGACACCCTTTCTTCTTCAATAACTTCATTGTCTTCATTGCTGTAATGATTCTCTTAGTTGACCCCGTTCTTGCACCATAGAAGATTAACTTAGGCTCACACAGAAAATTAGATTTGACCTCACGATCATGACATCGAATCGTGGCATGATTCCCACTCAACCAATCCATACTTAGGATTACGTCGAAATCACGCATCTCCAAGACATGGAGATCTGCTCTCAGCACTCTATTTTTGATTTCTAGCTTCAGGCCAAACACCATCTTGCTAGAAGAAACTCTCTTTTTCCTGAAGGAATACTGATCTCTAACAATTCACCACTATCTTTGCATAAAACACAAAGCTTGGAACAGAAACTTGCAGATATAAAGGAATGTGATGCACCAGAATCGAATAATACTAAAGCTGGAACATCTAATACTCGAAGAATACCTGGCATAGTATCCTCACCTTCCTTAGGGTTCTTCTCCACACCCTCCAAGGCAAACCGTCGGGGCTTCATCTTTCTTTCTTGTTCCTTCTTCCCCTTCGAGCAATAATATGACATGTGGCTCGGGTTCCCACATGTAAAGCAAACTCTCTGTCCCGCACGACACTCTCCTAGATGGAACCTTTGGCATTTAGGGCAAGAAGCCCTATCATTGCTTCCTCTCTGTGGGCCTGGCCTCTGCTGCCACGACTTGTTTTGCATAGGAGCTTTCCCTTTTCCTTTGTCATGTGGCTTCCATTTTCTCTTGCCAAAGGCCTCACGCTGCCTTTGGTCCTTCAAGTCCAGTTGGAGCCCATGAGATATGGCTTGGGCCCTCTCAATCACTTCGCCATAGGTTCTCAATCTTTGGCCTAACAAGATTCCCGCAATTTTGGGATGCAAACCACGCTCAAAACGTCGAGCCTTCTTTTCATCCGTATCCATGATGTACAGAGCATAGCCGGAGAGACGGTTGAACTGCCTTTCATATTTAATCATAGTCATTCCTCCATGTCTTAAGTTGAGGAATTCGGTCTCCATCTTAGTCTTGAAAGACTCGGGAAAGTATCGGATGAGGATCAACCCTTTCAAGTCAGTCCACACCAAAGCTTGGCGTTGCTCGGGCGTCATAATTCGGGATTAGGTTTCCCATCAGAAGCTCGCCTCTTCTGTAAACTGGAAGATAACACATGAGGCCTTCTGCACCTCGGTGCATTGAATGTGCTCGAAGATCCGTTCCATTTCCCGGATCCACTCCTCCGTCGCTTCTGGACCTTCACTTCCTTTCAGCCTAGACGACCCCATTCTTCTAAACTGTTCGACTATGTCAAACGCGTCTTTTTGGAGCCTTTCTCCTTCAGTCACTCCTCCTCACCCCATCTGCTGGGCCATGAGACCCTGGAGCGTCTCTTGGAAACCTCGGGCAAAGTCGGGCCCGTTCTCTTGTGGTGGGGGATCATGGAGACCACCCCCTTCATTACTTCATTCATCTGCTTCTTGTGGAGCAGGAACACGATGCGGAGGCATCCTAAAGCCTTTAGGCACACTTGCTCGTTAGGTTAATGTCATTCTTAAAGCTAATTCGAGGACTACAAAAGCACTTTTCATCATTTAATAATCAAGAAAGCACACAACTTCCAAGATTTCACTTCTTTAAAGCATGTATCGGGAGTTTAAAACATCATAGTTGATCATGACAACAGATACAATTCATTCATCTCTATTGTCCAACTTCGGACCATTCATTCTTTTCTTTTGTCCAACTTCGGACCATTCTTTTCTTCTTTATCATGCTATCACAATTATTCAACTCTTTAACTTCTTCAACTTCTTTCCCGACACACTCTATATACACACCCCCATTTCATATTACTCATACTTGAAAATCTTTAAGAGTACATACCTTAGGATCGGAGTTAAGCCGAGTAGCCGTCATGAACAACCACCCAAATTTCTCACACATAAATCAAACACGTACAGAACAAGTCTACAGGAGCGTAGACCTGCTCTGATACCAATTTGTAATGCCCCAAACTACTCCGTTTGGCCACATCACTTAACATACAATTTACTTACATATTTTTGTGTGCTTATATTCAATATGAGCGGAAGCTAAGGTCATAAACATGATAATAACATGATGAGGTAAGGCATCATAATTTTAAATATAAACTTTTCGCAATTAAGCATGCAATCTATCATATCTATTTTGTCACACAACATGGATTGAAGTAGGAGCATCAACCTATCGGGCTCATAGGTCTTACTCAACCCGCCCGTCTACCATCCTAAATTTCAACATACATAATACAGGGTTCAACAACATACTTCATAAATACTAGGCTCCAAGGTCGAACGATCCGCCTTTAAATTATTTTGCATAATATCCAGTTATATACATCATAACCTACAAAAGATCGGGCTATTCTCATCCCCAATAATCATTGAGCATAAAGGAAAAGAATGATCAATGTACTAATTATAATATCATGAGTATTTTCAAAAGAAGAGCATGCAAAAGATAAGCACAAGCTTGTGGGGTTCTCTGTGTGCTATGACGTATCGGCTCGAGTGCGACAACCTGCAATAAAACAACGGCATAATACATACAAACCATCATAATTAATATTCAAACAATATTAATTCAACTTCATTTTCTAAAATTATAATTTATAATTTAGCAAAAGGGTCGGGGTATCACAGTAAGAGATAGAAGGCTTACGACTCTTGAATAGCTCGTAGCGTGTTTTGTCATGGGTGATGATGATGGCACTTCTGTTCTGTGTGTGGTAGGATGTCTTAACTGCATCTGCCTATTTGAACGGTGTAGTTCTTTCCGGTCGGCTATACCCCCGTAAGAGGATAGGGTTGACTGTAGGATGGCCAGCTAACTTGGGTCGTGTCTCTTAAGAAAAGCTTCATGTGGGTGATTATCTTTCTATGCCATAATTGTCAATGATCACATGAAATAAAATACAACCTAAACATTTTAAACAAGGGATGGAAGGATTTTACTACACTACCTAATTAAAGCAAGTAAAACTAACTAACAACACCACCAATCACAAAGATAGAGGATCGGATTATGAGAAGAGCATTAGGGTGTGGATTTTCTCATTGGTTTCTCATTACGCTTGATTCAAGTTGGTTATATTGATCTCAAATATACAATAGACATGTCAATTGGTTTAACTTCAATTGTTGTCACCGTCTATCCATTAAACCTCTATTCGCTATATCATATGAGCAAGTTCAATAGTCAATTAGATGACTAGAGGAGCAGAAATCCTTATTATCCTCACTTTATTAAAACATACATAACATTTTATTCATTTTTATTCATTCATTTCTTCTTTTTTTTATATATAAAATACATGATAGGAAGTTAGAAGAGAGAATGATTTTTTTTTCAAGCATAATTGGCAAATTTGACAAAAGAATAAATCAAGCCTTCAAATTCTTAGAGGACAAGACCCCACAACACAAATCATGTAAATATAATCATTCTTCAAAACAATTCACATTCTACAACGAAATAATAGGAATGATTTCATGCACCATGATAATCTTAACAATAATCCCTTGACAATGAAATAATGTGAATGATTTCATACACCATGATCATCTTAACAATAAGTGCGGGTATCCATCAATAAAACATAATCAAAACAAAACAAAAACGACACATAACATTTTTGAAATAAAATTTTAAAATTCAACATAATTTCAAAATTCAACAAAAATAAAAAATACCATCCTAAAAACATATCATATCACATAAATTATAACATAAGTTCACCCCCACACTTAAATCATGCATTGTCCCCAATGTAAGAATTAAAGGGAAGAGGAAACATTACAGAATGTAGAAGACCCGCAACAGGCGCAGCCTCCTACAAAACAACATGAACAACAGACGATGAAGAAGGAAAATAATACAAAAAATCAGAAAATAATAAATAAAAAAACTTCACTGCTCTTGATGGCTGAAAATGTGGTGGAGATGGCCGCAGAACTTGTGAGGAGTAGGGTTGAGCTGGACTCTTTATTTATAAAAGGTGAGGTGTTGTGGACGTGGGATGTCCAGTACTTGCGGCAAGAGAAGACACGCACTTGTGGCGACACTGGCTCGAGGTGGGGGGCGGTGTCAGGGGCCCGCATTGGTGAATGGAGCCGCATGCATGTGCGGTACAGGTGTGATGGCGAGAGGCGCACCCGCGACCTGTGCCGCGCTCGCGGCGCGTTGTGCTCAACATTAGGGCCGCACCGGCGGGCACAGGCGTGCTCGCGGAGTCCTCAGGCTGAAAGCCTCCTCCTATGGACACACAGGTGCCGCGCCACAGTCCTTAACTTAGCCATTTTTCAATTAATTCATTCCCAGCTGGGCACTCTCAACTTCTTGGTCTTTCGAGATAACAACAAAAATAAAAACTTAAACATACTAAAAAGATAAAAATTAAAACAAAGCAAGAAAGTAATAAAATCATGGGTTTCCTCCTATGCAGCGCTCATTTTAATGTCCAAGCTGGACAGAGCCTTAGTAGATTATCGTGAGGATCATTTAGCACGATCGGCTCGATGTCGTGCTCCCATAGTTGGCCTTCATTTCATGCTTCGTTACTCTAAGAGTAACCTTCACTCGAACATTCCTCTTCCTAGTTGGGCACTCCTCTCTTCCTTGGTCTGTGAATGTTTTTGAACGCAGGGCTAGCTTCCTGTTTAGACATCTTTCACCTTGCATACATAGACTTAAACAAGAAAAAGGATCACACACAACTGGGGGAGAAGAAATGAAAGCTAAAAGAAAAACATAAAAACACAAAGAACAAAACAAAACCAAAACAACACAAGACACATAAAAACACAAATACCAAAAGAAAACAGAACAACATGAAAACACAAACACTAAGCAAACATAAAAGTACAAACACGAAAAGAATTATAACACAAAATGATAATACGCCTAAAGCTTTCCCTGGCGACGGTGCCAATTGTTTGAATGGTGTAGTTCTTTCCGGTCGGCTACACCCCCACAAGAGGATGGGGTCAACTGTAGGGTGGTGAGCTAACTCGGGTCGTATCTCTTGAGAAAAGTATCATGTGGGCGATTATCTTTCTATGCTATAATCGTCAACGATCACATGAAATAAAATGCAACCTAAACATTCTAAACAAGGGATGGAAGCATTTTACTACACTACCTAATTAAAGCAAGTAAAACTAACTAACAACACCACCAATCACAAAGATAGAGGATCGAATTATGAGAAGAGCATTAGGGTGTGGATTTTCTCATTGGTTTCTCATTAAGCTTGATTCAAGTTGGTTATATTGATCTCAAACATACAATAGACCCGTCAATTGGTTTAACTTCAATTACTGTCACCATCTATCCATTAAACCTCTATTCGCTATATCATACGAGCAAGATCAATAGTCAATTAGATGACTAGAGGAGCAGAAATCCATATTATCCTCACTTTATTAAAAATACATAACATTTTATTCATTTTCATTCATTTTTTTATATATAAAATACATGATGGGAAGTTAGAAGAGAGAATGATTTTTTGTTTCAAGCATAATTGGCACATTTGACAAGAGAATGAATAAAGCCTTCAAATTCTTAGAGGACGAGACCCCACAACAAAAATCATGTAAATATAATCATTCTTCAAGACAATTCACATTCTACAACGAAATAAAAAGAATGATTTCATGCCCCTTGATCATCTTAACAATAATCCCTTGAAAATGAAATAATGTGAATGATTTCATGCACCATGATCATCTTAACAATAAGTGCGGGTATCCACCAATAAAACATAATCAAAACAAAACAAAAACGACACATAACATTTTTGAAATAAAATTTTAAAATTCAACATAATTTCAAAATTCAACAAAAATAAAAAATACCATCCTAAAAAAATATCACATCATATAAATTATAACATAAGTTCACCCCCACACTTAAATCATGCATTGTCCCCAATATAAGAATTAAAGGTGAGAGGAAACATTACAGAATGTAGAAGACCGGCAACAGGCGCAGGCTCCTACAAAACAACATGAACAACAAACGACAAATAAGGAAAATAATACAAAAATCAGAAAATAATAAATAAAAAAACTTCACTGCTCTTGGTGGCTGAAAATATGGTGGAGATGGCCGCAGAACTTGTGAGGAGTAGGGTTGAACTGGACTCTTTATTTATAAAAGGTGAGGTGCTGTGGACGTGGGAAGTCCAGTACTTGCGGCAAGAGAAGACGCGCACTTGTGGCGACACTGGCTCGTGGTGGGGGGCGGTGTCAGGGGCCCGCACTGGCGAAGGGAGCCGCATGCATGTGCGGTATAGGTGTGGTGGTGAGACGCGCACCCGTGACCTGTGCCGCGCTCGCGGCGCATTGTGCTCAATATTAGGGCAGCGCCGGCGGGCACAGGCCTGCTCGCGGAGTCCTCAGGCCGAAAGCCTTCTCCTGTGGACACACAGGTGCCGCGCCACAGTCCTTAACTTAGCCATTTGTCAATCAATTCATTCCCAGCTGGGCACTCTCAACTTCTTGGTCCTTCGAGATAACAACAAAAATAAAAACTTAAACATTCTAAAAAGGTAAAAATTAAAACAAAGCAAGAAAGTAATTAAATCATGGGTTTTCTCCTATGCAGCACTCATTTTAATGTCCCAAGCTGGATAGAGCCTTAGTAGATTATCATGAGGATCATTTAGCATGATCGGCTCGATGCCGTGCTCCCATAGTTGGCCTTCATTTCAAGCTTCGTTACTCTAAGAGTAAGCTTCACTCGAACTTTCCTCTTCCTAGTTGGGCACTCCTCTCTTCCTTAGTCTGTGAATGTTTTTGAACGCAAGGCTAGCTTCCGGTTTAGACATCTTTCACCTTGCATACATAGACTTAAACAAGAAAAAGGATCACACACAACTAGGGAAGATGAAATGAAAGCTAAAAGAAAAACATAAAAACACAAAGAACAAAACAAAACCAAAACAACACAAGACACACAAAAACACAAATACCAAAACAAAACAGAACAACACGAAAATACAAACACTAAGCAAACACAAAACCATAAACACGAAAAAAATTATAACACAAAAAGATAATACGCCTAAAGCTTTCCCTGGCGACGGCGCCAATTGTTTGAATGGTGTAGTTCTTTCCGGTCGGCTACACCCCCGCAAGAGGATAGGGTCGACTATAGGGTGGTGAGCTAACTCGGGTCGTGTCTCTCGAGAAAAGCATCATGTGGGCGATTATCTTTCTATGCCATAATTGTCAACGATCACATGAAATAAAATACAACCTAAACATTCTAAACAAGGGATGGAAGGATAGAGGATCGGATTATGAGAAGAGCATTAGGGTGTGGATTTTCTCATTAGTTTCTAATTAAGCTTGATTCAAGTTGGTTATATTGATCTCAAACAGACAATAGACCCGTCAATTGGTTTAACTTCAATTACTGTCACCATCTATCCATTAAACCTCTATCCGCTATATCATATGAGCAAGATCAATATATTAGGCTTATGAACCCAATTTACCTACTGTTGAAGGAACCTAGGTCGGGCCTTAGAATCTCCTCCCGGTCTCATCTAAAGCCTAGCAATGCTAAGTAGTGATCAAGTACTCAACATGATAATCACAATTCCAACAACAACAACCAATCATCACAAGTATAAATCAAAACCAAATCAATCATCCACCTCCTAATGGAAATATTAGCCCAACACCATGCTCAAAACCACACAATAATCATAAAAGTCATTTATTCATAAACTAAAAGATAAGTTTTGAGAGTTTTACAACTCCCCACAAATGGGCCAAAGCTAAAGGAAAGAATTACCAAAGTGGAGGTCCTCGTTCAAGCTTAGCTTCCGCGGATGGCTTAGAGTTGGACTTCTCTTCTCGGGCCGTCATCAAAGTAGAACTCCTTCCGCAAGCCTGGCTTCTGCGGATGGCTTGGAGTTGGACTCCTCTTCTCGAGCCTTCCTCTTTAAGCTCTAACCTTCTTGCCTCTTCTCTTCCTCCTTTCTCTTTCTTTAAATCGATGGTGGTGGTGGTGAAGGTGAAGGGAAGTGGTGAATAGAGAGAAGAAAAAGATGAAGTGAGAGATGATAGATGGTAGAATAGAAAAAGTGATGGATGATAATTTTATTTTTATCTCCCAAAATCAAATGGAGATATGAGAGAGAGAAGGGGGAATCGAGAGTGAGAGAGATGAGAGGTAAGGCGAGAGGTATGGGAGGTGAAGTGAGATGAGAGATGATGGGATTTGATAGTAAGGGAGCATTAAATGTGTGATACCCCGTCCCTTTTTCTAAATTAGGAATTATAATTTTGAAAAATGAATTTGAATTAATATTCTTTGAATATTGATCATGTGAGTATGTTTGTATTATGCCATTTGATTTAATGCAGGTTGTTCCACTCGAGCCGATACGTCATAGCACACAGAGATGTTATACTGAGTGTATAATACAGTTTGAATTTTTAATACTAAAGTGTCGAGTTATATGATAATGAATGAATGTTATTGCATTGAATTTTGATTTGCCAAAACCTTGAACACCTTAACGCTGAGTTGATCGGGGGTCTGGCTGGGGGCTAGGGGGCAACGCCCCCTACTTTTTCGATGTGTATTAAAAGTACTTCGAAGGATTTAAAGTTAAATGGAGTCGAAAATGTCCGGGAGTCGAAATACTAAAGGGAGTTGAGTTTGGCACGCCGCGCGCCGTGGGGTGGTGCGCGCCCGCGGGGCGGGCGAGAGGCGCGCGCCGGCGCGGGGCTGCGCGCTCGCGAGGTGCTGTGGCCGAGAGCCCCCTCGCGCGGTCACGCGGGCAGGGATGATTTTTCTGCCTATAAATACCACACTTATTCATTTTATCTTCATTCCTCTTTCCTTTTGGGCGATTTTTCCCCCATCTCTCTCTCTCTCTCAAGAAATCCTTCAACTTTTAGAAGGGGATCCTACCATCATCATCCATCATCTAAGGTAATCTAACACCACTTCCCTCTTGATGATTAAGCTCCATTCTTGTTGATTTGAATCTAGGGTTCATACCCAAAAATTAGGGTTTTCGATTTTATTGATCCTCTTGCTTTGATATCTCAAATATATGGTTTATTTATCTCCTTGAAGCTATATGTGAAGTTATATCGAATTCCTATGGTTCATTGTTGCTAGGGTTTGGGATTTTGCCCTAATTTTCCCTTGTTTTTGTTGATGTTTGGTTGGAGGTGTTGTGATGCCTTTATGGAGTTCAATTTCATGTATGCTAGAGCTCTAGTATGAAGGTGTTTGTATTTGAAATTTTGGGTTTAAGGGATTTAAATTGAATCATGAGCATGTAGTTTAAATGATTGCACGTATAGTGTTCGATTAAATGCTTCAAAGAGTTTTAATGTGTATTTTGAGTCCAAAATTATGTTATGAGTTGGTATATCTATGATTGTATATATCGATATGTTAGATGATGTTAAAGTAAAGTATGTCATGAGTTGGGTCAAAGTTATGATTTAATTTTATAACTCGACGTCTAAAATGAAAAGAGAATTGAAAGGTACTAGGTGACGTGTTGGGGCTCGAGGTGGACAACTTGTGCACGGCTAAGGAGTATTTCAAAGGTTGAGAAATTGTGAAAGCGTCTCATAAGGTGGGGTAACTCTGAACTGTGAACACGTGTAAGATTATAGTTATTGTTGTGCTTTGATTGTATAAGTATGAAGGGTCTTCGGACCAGAGATAAAAGAGACCCTTCGGGGCATAACAGAGATCCTTCGGGGTCGACAAAGAGACCATTCGGGGCAGAGATCCTTTGGGATTGAATATAGACCTGTTAATGTCCTCCCTGGGGGGTAGTATGTCTGCGGGCATCCCTACAGGGCCAAAGATATTCATTAACGGGGGCATCATGATGTTTGGACCCTACGGGGATGAGACTAGTCTCCACAAAGTAAAGAAAAGTCCATATGTTATATTTTCACTTGTGCAATTAGCTATAACTGTTTACAGTGTTCCCCACTGAGTATGTTGTTAAATACTCACCCCATTCATTCAATGAATTTCAGGTTGAGGAGTCGAGGCCTGAGTAGGAGTGTTGTGAACACAAGAGAACCCCATAAGATTGTGTTTACTTTTACATGCCTTGGATACGTATATTATTATAATTCTATTGAACGCTCTATTTATCTCATGATTAATGATTATTGGGAATGGGATTAGCCCGATTTTTGTAGTTGTGATTGTATTTAACTTGATATAACATGTCCATGTTTTAAAGGCGGGTCAGTTGACCTATGAGCCTATGTTGTGTAAATATAGGTTGTTGAATTCCTATGCTATGTTTGTTAATTTAGGGTGCTAGACGGGCGAGTTGTTAAGACCTATGAGCCCGATAGGTTAGATGATTGTATGAATGATGTGGATGGGTTTATTAGATGCTTCTACTTAAATCTATGTTGTGTGGCAGGGTAGATTCGATAGGTTGCATGTTATAATTGTGGAAGAAAATTTATATTCGGAATTATGATTTTATTTCCTCATAATGAAACTTGTCCTTATCTTCTGCTCATGTTAAATAAGCACTCCAAAATGAGTAAATAAATTATTTGTTATGTGACGTGGCCAAACAGAGTAGTTTGGGGCGTTACAAGTATGTTAAGTGACGTGGCCAAATGGAGTAGTTTGGGGCGTTACAAAATGTGTAGGATTTGTGGGAAGATTTTGTTGGGGAAAATAAAGCAAAAATCCCAAAAGTAAACTTAGGGGAAGTTAATCCCTATTTCCCTACTACTAATAGAGCCACAAAAGTCTTCATCAATAAACTATCCAGCTGCCCATGTGAAGGGAATCGAAAGGGATAAGCATGGCCGAATCAAAGAAAGAGAAGCAACTGATCCCGCGTCGCAAAACAGATTTGGGAAGTTGAACTAGGCACTCACGCGCCCGCGCGGAGCTTAGGTGTCACGTGCTCGTGGGGACTCCGCGCTCGTGGGGGCCTCTTGGCCGAGAGGGGTGCCGCGCGGTCTCGCGTCCCGTGCGCCCGCGCACTGTGATAATTCCGTCTTCGGCAGCTTCCACGATTTTATTTCGTTCTCCCTCGTTTCTTCACCGATTGACCCGATTCAACTTGCTACACGCTCCTTATTAGATTCTCTATCTTCCCATTATCTTGAATCCCTCAAATTTTGGAGCCATTTATCCTCCATTTTCTCAAGACATTGTGCAAATCTACACGACTCACCAAAAGAGCAAAAGTGAAGGAAATAACATAAAAATCACACAAAAATAAAGAAGAAACGCCTATAAAAGATACAAAATACCTATGATAAAATAGGACAAATATACACTAAACACTGCCCAATAGTGTTCGATTATATTGGCATCTGCTACCATTGCTCTGGCTACCTCTTTTAGCGTGCAATTTCTCCTTTCTGCTACGCTATTTTGATGAGGAGTTCTTGCACCAGAGTGTTCATGAGTGATTCTCAGTTCACTCGGGAACTTGATCATTTATTGATAGACAAATTCAGTTCTGTTGTCGGATCTTATCCTTTGAACTGATTTTCCTTTGTCAGTCTGCAGTCTTCTGATCAATGTTGATAGCTTCTCAAAAGTTTCATCCTTACTTCTCAGGAACTGCACAAGGTATACCTTGAGTAGTCATCTACTACTACAAGTGTAAAATTTTTACCTCTGGGCGTTGGTGGCTTCACAGGTCCAAACAGGTCTATGTGAAGTAACTGAAGAATGTCAGTTGTTCCTGGAGGATGGCTTTTGTTCTTGAATAACGACTTCACCTGCTTCCTTTCCTGGAGTAACTGAAGAATGTCAGTTGTTCCTGGAGGATGGCTTTTGTTCTTGAATGACGACTTCACCTGCTTCCTTTCCTGGCATGGTCCGCAGACTCCAGTTTTCTTATAGATTTTCTTGGGAAGCCCATCAACTAGCTCCTTCTTGGCCAGGTAATTGATAGTTTTGAAGTTGAGATGGTTCAGTCTTCGATGCCACAACTAGCTTGCTTCAGTTGACCAGTCAACTACATATATGTTGCCCTTTCTTACTCCATCCAGGAGTATGGCTCTAGTTGATTTGTCTCTAATGTCACCTGAGCTATTGCTGAAGTCAACTGAGTACCCATTATCACAAATCTGACTGATGCTCAACAGTTTATGCCTCAGTCCTTCAACATGTGACACGCCATTGACGAGAAATTTTCCTTTGACCACGAACCCTTCTCCAATGGTTCGGCTCTTCGAGTTGTCTCCAAAGGTGACTAATGGTCCCTTAACCTCTTTATAATCATCAAGATCATTCTTATCTCTGGTCATATGTTTTGAGCACCCACTATCCAGATACCAAGTATCTTTGACCTTTTTCTTGAATATGATGCTCTTTTCATGCTAAGCAAGAGTCAGAGTTTAGGTACCCACATGATATCGGGTCCTAAGAGGTGAACCAGGTGTTTAGGAATCCACATATTTCACACTTTTGGATTTTCTTTTCCAAGAGATCCTTCAGAATTAGATCTTTGGATATGCATTGGACTTCTTGTGACTCTTCGATTGAGAGTCGAGTCTAGTGATCTATATCTCTGATGAGATTCAAGATAGAAAACTCCAACTAATATCCTCTCATCTTGTGACCTTAATGCTCATTGTCTTGGCCAATTGCGTCTGACCTTTTGACTTTGAGCTCTTAGGCCTTTGTGGTGTGGCCAATCTGCAAACTAGTTGTAACTGGGATTGAATCTTAATTCATCCCTTGAGTTTAAAAACTTATTGTACTGGATTGCAAGGTCACTTGGAGGGAATTCTTCCAGAGAAATTGGATTATGCTATTTTGCATAATACAATCTCGTGTGTTCATTTCTTCTGGGATTTGAAGAACTCCCAGGTTGAAATGTACTGGAGGAGTTTCTAGATCATTGAACTGATGGCCTACTTTGAGCGGATGCTCTTGTCTGAGCGACTGACCTTGGGTGAACTTTAGGTCTTGGTTGAACTAATGACCTGGAATAAAATAGAGGCTTTCAAGGATTTGACCTCTAATGAGCTTTGGATTTTGATCTAGCAGTAGAACTTGACTGCTGAACTGATCGATGTTGAACTGATGGCTTTGACTGAGCTCCCAGCCTTAGAAAGACCGACTGTCTTCGAGTTACCCCTCTCAAATGATCAATCCAATCTGTGGGCTAAGTTTGAGGAGTTCCCAAGCTGCCCTTGTCTTTTGACTCCTCAACTGGGGGGGACTGAGCTAGTCTTGTGAATCCTCTCAGGATTCCAGATTCACAGCTCTGTACAACTGCCTTGCCCTTCTCTGCGGCATTGTACTTACTTATCCCGGCCCTCGGCTCCCAGATTTAGTTCTCTGATGATTCAAGATTTCATCAAGAGTCTGGGATCCCTTCTTGAACTTGAGAGATAAATCCCCTCTTTCAAGAATTTCTTGCTTGAGCTGCTCATTCTTAGCTTATAGTTCTGCATTTCTCAACTTCAGCTGATCCATTTCTGTTGTGAGCATTAAGACTTTTTAGTCTTTTATTTTCATCACTTAGCTCATCAACTCTGCTTCTTAGCTCATCATTTTCACCTTTTAGTTTAATATGCATACTTGATACATAAGCTAATTGATCTTCTAGGATTCTTAACTGTTCAATCAGTTCATTCCTAGAGATTGATACTTCATGTATATGATAGAATGAGGTTATTGAGTCAGCTTGACTAACCTCTTCTTCATTATCGGCCATGAGGCATAGTAAAGCTTCAACATCGGAGCTGTAGCTATCTAAGTCGATTCTAGATGGTTAGTCTGAATCGTCAACAACAACATTCTCAGAGTTTGCGATCATTGCTTTCCTTTTGAAGAAGATTCTCCTCACTTTGGCCTTTTTATCTTCAGGAAGCTCTGGACAGTCGTATCTGTAGTGTCCTTACTTGTGGCAGAGGAAACATTCATCTATGTTCCTGTTTGCTATCCTGAATTGTTCAGCTGGACAATCAGCTGACTGCTGGTTCCTCTCACCTTTAGCAGCTTCATCAGCTTAGGGTTGAGCTTATTATTGATCTCTGACTTTTCTTAGCTTCTCCACCAATCTTATCATTGAATGGATTTGCTAATTTAAATCCTCAGTTAGGATCTCCTTTTTATCGATTGACTCTCTTCTTCAATCAGTCACTGATCTCTCTGGATTCTCTCTGACAGACGAGCCTCTTGGTCAGAAGTTGTTTCTACCGCGGGCTTCTCTGAATCAATTTCTTTCAGCATAGAAAGAAGCATCATGAGAAGAGGAAGTAGATGATTCTCTTTTTTGATTCAGGTTGTACTCATGAGTTTTGAGAGATCCAAATAACTCTCTAGGAGTAAGGCTATTCAAGTCTCTCGACTTTTTAGTAGCAATTGCTTTCATATCTCACTCATCAGTGAGATTATCAAGAACTTTTGAGTTCATCTCACTGTTGGGATAGTTTCTACCCAGATTGTTCATCTCGCTTATGATGCCAAAAAATCTTATTTCTAGGCTCGAGATCCTTTCTTCCGGCTGCATTTTGAAAGACTCATATTTATCAATTGCCAGTTTGAGCTTGTTTCCTTTGAGGCTTCGGACTCTTTGCATAGATCTGCAAGAAGATCCCTTATCCCCTTTTCTGTTCTGCAGTTCTTTGTGTCTTTCATGCGATCCTCATCCATGAGTCCGAAAGAGTACTGCTTGAGCAAAAAACTCTAGATTTTTCAACTTATTCTCTTCACCCGTGAGAAGATGAGTTGGTTTTGGGATCCTGGTCGGTTGGTTGACATCCATGAGTGGGCTTCATTATTCATCATTATGATGATTGAACCGTCTTCGATTACCTCCCACATATTCTCGTGGATGGAGCATAGATGAGCTTTCATCCTTCTGCTCCAATTGCCATAGTTCTTAACTGAAAAGAGAGGTAGTTTATGGTTTTCCATAGCTAGAATGGTTAGCACAGATAAACAGATCTGATTCAAATGATCTGTATAAACGGCTGATTCTTAGAATCAACCACTCTGATACCACTTGTTGGTCCTGGTACGAGCCTTTGTCAGTTTAGAGGGGGGTGAATAAACTGACTTCAAAAACTTTTAAAATAGATTGTGGAATAGATAGGGTCCTGAGTCGCTTTTGAGATTTATCTGTGCTAACTGATCAGTTGAGAGAGGCTGACAGAGGCTTAGCTGGTGAGCTGATTAGTTTTCATAGCTTGAACACGTGGCTGAAGCTTGTCAGTTCAATTTGTGTGTGTGAATGTATGCAGTTAAAGAACTTGCAAGATTGTAAAATAGTAAGAGCAGCACACACAGAACTTTATAGAAGTTCGAAGATTCCTACTTCTACGTCATCTCTTCCTTCTGTGGAAGGGAAATCTACTATGAAAGTGTAAAGTTTCTTTATTACAATTACACAGTGAAGAATTCCTGTTGGACCTGAAAACAGAACCCTTCAACCCGAGCGCGGCCTCTTTTCCAATTGTTGCTATCCCGGAAGAACGGACCCGTCGGTACATGTTCTTCCTCAGCCGGTTCCTAGGTCGACAGCTCACACTTATCATCCCAACTACTCGCTGAGACTTTACTCGATTTTAGATCTCACTAGATCTTCAAGAAGACAGTCTTGAAATTGTTATCAATCTGGAATGCTCCTTTCTCTTTGAGCTAAGTGGTTGATCTTTGAGGGACTGAACTGAGAAGTTTTGATCTTGCTGGAATTCTGCGTCAGCTTAGCAGCTTGCTTTGAACTTGAAGCACGCCTCCTCAGTTTAAGACTTTTCACACTTTGAGAATATTGAGCTTTGAGCTGTAGAGAGAGAGAAAGAAATAGCTCGTTCTGTAAAATAGCAAAGTTAGATTGGCGAAAGTCTTGGCCAAAATTCATTTCACCATATTTAAATAGATGAGTGAATTTTGACCGTTATGATTGGTGATGTTTAGAAATCACTGGTGGCATTTTAATGCATGTAGCCATTTGAAGCTCTTTTAATGAACTAGCCATTTTGACTTTAATATTCTCTGCTTTATGATCATCAGGATCTTTTAAAGATTTCCTGTTGAGATCCTCATTAACTGCTTGTCAGTAGGAGCAAGTGATCCAGCTATCATTTCTTGGACATTCAGCTGACGGGCTCTCAGCTATCTCGACTTTCAGCTTTGAGATAGTCCAGTTGGTAGATCTTCAGCTGCCTTGAGCTCCTATCATGATATAGTCTAGTTCAACTGACTAATCAGCTAAGCTTAAGAGATTCCATTTCTAGACTTATCAGTTGGCTACTTGATTGAGCTTTTTCTCTCTAAACTGAACTATGATCAGTTGAGTGAAGGCTCAAAACATTTAGAGCTATTTTACTGGTAAACTGATCTTGATCAGTTTAGGGTCAGCTCTGACTGATCTCTTGATCAGATCAATTTCAGCTTTCAAGCTGACTCTGTTCATCAGTTTATCTTGACTTTTTGCTAAGACTGATGATTAACTCATCTGTGGATACCTACCAGTGTCTAAAGTTCTCTTCCCTCTTTATAGCTTATCTCAAGCTTTGAAGAGTTTACTCTGACTGATCTGATCAGGCAACCTGTAAGCTGGTTGACCATGCTTCTGAATAGCTATCTCTCATCTCAGCTTGAAGTCTTACTTGGTCATTATCCTTGATTTTAATCTTATCATAACCTGCAGTTTTTCATTAAGTCATCACACATATTTTGACATTTCATCAAAACCATCATTTGGGATTTTCCCAACAATTTTCCTAACAATTTCCCCTTTTTGATGATGTCAAAACCAGCTGATTTGATTATTGAAAAATTGTGCAAGGTTATCATTCATGAATGAGCATCTGAACTTGTACCAATTCTGGTAACGAGGCTGAAATTAAACCATGTTCAAAAGAACAGTCGTAGATGCTTGTAGTTGTTGTAAGCTAACATTCATGAATATCAATGCTTTGATATAATCATTAGAGGTTTGATAAAAAGATGAGTACTAGAGTAATGGAGCATACATTAATATGTGAGCTCAACGAGTTTTATCTGTAAAATATCAGAGATTTGCTGATTGAGAGATACAGCTAAAATGACCTTCAGATATCTGAGTACTCATTTGCACAGCTTGAAAAGCTTCAAATGTTTCAGTTCTAAACACAGCTCAGTTATGATTATCATACAGAGTTTTCGAAGTTTTTTAAGCGCATGGAAAGCCTTAAGCTATTCAAAGGGACAAATCAGCATGATCAGAATAACTTATATTATAAACAAAAGAGCATGTTTTAGAAATTGATTGAGCATAGAAGATGAAGAATTATAGGAAGTAAGAGAGAGAGAGAGAGAATATCAAGACTTGATATTTAACTTCCTTCTTCAATTGGAACTGTTTATCACTCAGTTCCATCTTCTTTTGCTCGATTCTCCTTTTTCAAACTTGCAGGGAGAGATGATGGGTATGCTGTGGATACCCCATTCTTGGTGTTGTTTCAACTGAGCATTCTCCCAAGTCCAACAGTATTCTTGAACTGGGCATTGCTCAAGTTGGACTTCCCCCTCACGAATAGCTTCCCCCTGATGGGTAGCTTCCCCCTCATGCGTAGCTTCCCCCTGAAAGGCAGCTTACCTCTGAAGCTGTACCTTTTTTTGGACTTCTCTTTGGATCTCATCCTAAAGAGTTATATCACCCTGCCAGAATTCATATGCTGAAACATATGATTTTCCATCATCAATATATCTTTCCCCCTTTTTGGCATCATCCAAAAGGGCGAGTTGATGGAATTCATAATGAGGCAGTGACAACTGTGGCAAAGGAGAGGAAGAAGTGGCCAGCAAGTTGTTGGTGAAGTGGGAAGCTTGGGGTGTAGGCATAGGAGCGAACAACCATGCATAAGACTCCTCGGTCGTCATCATCTGGTCAAGATCTGGGAGAGATAGTGGATCTTGCCGAAGAGAAGAGGCTGATGCGATTTCGAGAAGTGGCTCGTCCGGAATGATAATGATGGTATACTCTTGAAGAGGAGTTGTGGACGAGTTGGAGGGCTTATGTTTAGGAAAGGTTGCATCATGAGGCACTGAGGTTTGAAAAAATTTCAGATTTTAATTGTTCACATGTTTCGAATTAATAGATAAAAAATTAGAGATATTTTTTGATGAATTTTGAAAAATTCAATTTTTGATCTATATGTACTTTCGATCATGGAGTGTTTGATTTGGAATGATATTTCATTGAGAATGGAATTTCTAGATTTGATTGTATAATTTTCGATACTTAGTGATTTGATTTGGATTTTTTTTTATGAAAGTCAAAATTCTAAATTTAATCCGAGATAAAGATCGAAAATTTGGAAGATTAGAATTGGAGAAGGTAATTTTGATGTATATTAAATGTTACCAGATTCTAATCCTAGTAGGTCTCAAAATAAACTTTTAAATTTAGAAAGTGTTTGAAGTGGTTCAAATTTTCAGATTTATTATTTGTGTAATTTTCGAAACCTAGGGCATATTATTTGGATATGATTTTTGATTAATATGAAAATTTCCAGATTTATTTATTTGGGGATATTCAAAAATTATGAATTTAATTTGAAAAAGATTTTTGATTAAATTCAAAATTTCCAGATTTATTTTTTCTAGTAATTTTCTATATTATTATAATAATTTGAAACAGATTTTTCATTACTGTCAAAATTTTCATATTTAATATTAGGAGATTTTTGAAATATTTAATATTTTATTTAGAATTTTTTTGATTAATTTCAAAAATTCCCAGATTTAATTTTTGGGTGAATTTCAAAAATTTAGTATTGAATTTGGAAAAGATTTTTTATATTTATCAAAATTTTCATATATAATTACTAAGGCATATTTGAAAAATTTTAAGATTTAATTTGGAGGTATTTTCAACTTATGTTGATAATTTCCAATTTTAATCTTTGGGATATTTTCGAATGTATAAGATTTAATTTGGTAGATTATTTTAATTAATTTTAAAATTTTCAAATTTAATTTAATGTAAATTTAAAAATTCTTAATTTTATTAATGATAATTTTTGAAAGGATCATGTATGGATATCATATGTAATTTTATGTTTATTACTTAATTTGATAGTTGTTGTATGTACACAGTTTTTTTTTTACAGGTGATACCGACTATCATGACATTTATTTTTGTGATGTGATGATTTTAATTATATTGAATGCATAGTTGTTGATGGTCGTATGCCTATTTGGCTACGATGTCTTTATCCATGAGAAAATCCATGAATTAGATTAACATTTTATTTTATACGTTGTTTTAATTAAATAAAAAAAATAAAATTCTCGAAAATCATCATAGTCTTGAGTTGTACTTTTAATTCCTTTATTATTCTAGATATATTATGATTTCCATAATTAAAATCTTTATCATATTGAAATTGAATATTTAAAGATGATGATTATTTTATCCTAGTGGATTTGGATAATGAAATTGATATCTTTGGATTTATTCAAATATGGTAAGATAAGATTTAAATTTGGAATATAAATCCTTATAGAATTAGATAAGGATCGAAAATCTACTCAAGGAAGGAAAGTGGAGCAGCCCCAATCAAGGAAGGACGACATTCCAGACACGTCCTAAAATCTTAATCGGCGGTAGGGTTTTTGGCGAGACGCTTGTTCGTGACAAGGGTGATGTCCAATTTTCCGGAGTTGACTTTTCAAGATTATCTCATGAATGCAACATAAGAAATATGTCATGATAGTTAGTTTAAATTATTGTGCTTATAATGTTATTTGCATGTCGTGGATGTTTATCATTTTATGTGATGATCTTGCATACTCATGGAATAAAAAATGAAAATCTCAAGTATACGTAACTAAGTGGGAGATATTCATATAAAAGTATGCAGAATTCTAAAATGATCTCCATTAATCTGATTTAATTAGGAAGTGATGGGCATGCGCGTTAACAATAGGTCTTCCTCCATATCAGATGTGTCATATCACTGGATTCTTTAGAAATTAAACTTCTTAATAGATAACTGTAAGACCCTGTTAGAACAAACTGACTCCTCTATCTGGAGTAGTGAAATTCAAACTAGTGCCCTTGGGGTGAAGATGATGGTGTTCACACTTATGTGTAATTTATTAATAAATATCTACACTATCGTGGCTTATTAATTAGACGATTACATGACCGGGAATATTACGGACTATTAATTCACTTGTCAAAAAGAAACTTGACTGGAGGTGAATTAAAGGCTAATAACCTGTTTAAAAATGAATTTTATAAATGTCCACACTATCATTGCTTATAAGCAACATTTTTAAAATGTTGGTGGATATACATATAATTCTTTTTAAGGATTTCAATTATATGTTTATTATCTTAAAGGTGTGATTGTGCTGCATGTTTTACTTTTCTGTTATTCTATTATTGGGAAAAAACTATCAAGGTAGCCCAACTGATGGTTTTGATGAAATGTTAAAATATGTGGAAAAGTTCTATGAAAAACTGCAAGTTATTCAGACTGGAAGTCGGAGTGATGACCAAGTAAGATTTCAAAATTCAGCTCAGCTGAAGTGAAAGTCAATCACCTTAGAGCATGGTCAACCAGCGGAAAAGGATGTTTCAACCAAACCGGTCAAAGTTAAATCTTCAAAGCTTAATCAAAATAAAGTTTAAGGGGTAAGAGGATACTGATGACAGGAAAGCATCGACATATGAGTAACCATCAGCCTAGCTGAAAACACGAACTTAAATGCTCAAAAACTAAACTGAACTGATCAAAGATCAATCAGTTAGGAGAAAAGCTCAAAAGAAGAGCTAACTGGAATCCAGAAAGCCTTGAAGTTAAGCTGCCAAAGATCCAGAGCTGAAGACCAAAGCAGCTGAACTGGACAATTCCAGGACTGAAGCTTGAGGCAGCTGAAGAACTGCCAACTGGACGATCTCAGAGCTGAAAGCCAAGACAACTGAGGATCTATCAGCTGAAGTCCAAAACTGATAGCCGAAGCAATTGCTACCCAACAAGTAGTTATTGAAGATTCTGACATGAAATCTTGAAGAGATCCTGACGATCTTGGTGCAGAAGCCATTAAATTCAAACAGCTAGTTCAATCGAAGCTCTAACGACTACAAACACTAACCTACCATCGATGGAATCAACTGAACCAACGATCGGTAGAAGAAAATGGTCACAGAGATCACTCATCTATATAAGGTGGTGAATCTCATTTTGATCAAGACTTTCGCCAATCTAACTTTTGCTACATTTTGCAGAATGAGCTCTCTTTCTCCCTTTGCACAGCTCAAAGCTTAAATCTCCTAAGTGCCAAAAGTCCCAACTGAGAAGGTGTGCTTCAAGTTCCAAGCAAGCAACTAGCTATCGAAGAAATCCAGCCAGAGCAAAGCTTCTCAGTTCAAGCACTTCAAAGATAAACCACTCGGCTCAGTTCAAGGAGCATTCAAGGTTGATAATAGATTCAAGACTGTATTCTTGAAGCTCGAGAGAGATATAAAATCTTGTAAAGAGGGGTAATAACACCTAAAGTCTCAGTGACTAGTTGGGACCGATAAGTGCGTGTTGTCGACCAGAACCGGCTGAGGAAAGGCGTACTGACGGGTCCGTTCTTCCGGTACAGCAACAGTTGAAAAGGGAGCCGTTCTCCGTTTGAAGGGTGCTGTTTTTAGGTTCAATAGATTTCTTCACTGTGAACTGTAATAAAGAAACTTTACACTTGCATAGTGGATTGTCCATCTGCGGAAGGAAGAAAGGACGTAGAAGCAGGAAGCGTCGAACCTCTATGAGTCGTGTGTGTGCTGTACTTTCTACTTAAGCTCTTGCCTATACACAACTGCACACCATTGCATACAAGCTGCACTCACAAGTAAACCTTTCAGTCTCAACTGATCAGTGCACAGATAAGCTTTCTACGCGAGTCAAGGGCCCCATATATTCCCCACAAAAGTTCAAGTTTTTGAGTCAGTTTATTCACCCCCCCTAAACTGAGAATGACTCGCCCCGGGACCAACATCTATATCATTATGGCACTTTCCAACTTGTCTTCTATTCTCAATAGTTTTAAATCGGTGAAATACTAAATACTGGATTCAGAACTTAAACATTATCCTAAATGGCTAAAGGTTTAAATTGTACTTGATGAGGAATGTTAACAGCTGTGTCTTTTACACAATTTTTGGATATGAATTGATACTCTTTTTTATATGAATTTGTGCATTTTATATAGATTTTGTGCTTGAATTGTTATCATTTGGAGTTTTTGATGCGTTTGCTAATTTTGCAGTAATTGTTGTGACTTCATTGCATATTTGAAGCAAAACTAGTAAATATAGACACGAGGAGTTAAAAGGGTGTTCAATTAGGCTCTTAGGCTTAATTAAATGCTTAATTGAAGCCTAATTGATCAGATTAAATAATAAAAACCCAAAGAATTTGAAGCACAACTCGAATCAGGGGTGGGTCGACCTGGAGGAGCTCGGTCGACCCAACCCAGTGTATTTTACACATGAGTGGGTCAACTTGGCTGAGCTCACCTGGGTCGATCCAATGCAAAAATAGGGCTCTGGGTTGACCCAGCCAGCTTGGTCAACCCGCATAAACGGGTCCACGAGGATGTAATTTTCTCATTTCAATTCATGATTTCTAACCTACATATAAAAGTTCTCATTTAAACACATACCAGAGAGATGCGTTTTACACATATTAGTCACATGTTTTATAGAAGAGAACATCCAAGAAGAGAGAAAGAGTTGACATTTACTCAAGAGGAGACAATTAGGCTGTTTGAGATGAAGTGCCACTGTAGAGAAGACGAAGCCACTAGATTACACACTATTCATCGTTTCCTTTATCTTTTCTATCATAATCACTGAAACTCTGTTGTGTATTTATTAAACTATGTTTACGCTTAAGGAAAACATAATTAAACTAAAGGTCACTATAGGCTTGCAATTGCTCTTGATCTTCCACCAACTGTTGGAACAATGGGTACACTTATGCTACGGAGTTGTTAGGAAAATTGTTGGGAAAATCCCAATTGATGGTTTTGATGAGATGTCAAAATATGTGTGATGATTTAAAGAAAAACTACAGGTTATGATAAGCTGGAAATCAATGACAATGACCAAGTAAGACTTCGAGCTCAGATCAGAGACAGCTATTCAGAAGTATGGTCAACCAGCGTATAGGTTACCTGATCAGACTAGTCATAATAAACTCTTCAAAGCTTGAGATGAGTTGTAAAGGGAGAAGAGAACTTTGAAGACTGGTAGGTATTTTCGGATGAGTTAGTCAACAGTCTTAGCAAAAAGCCAGGATAGACTGATGAACAAAGTCAGCTTGAAAGCTAAAACTGATCCAATCAGAAGATCAGTCAAAGCTGGCCCTAAACTGATCGAAGATCATTTTACTGACAGCTCTAAACGCTTTAAGTCTCTATTCAACTGACCTTAGTTCAGTTAGAGAGAAAAAGCTCAAGTAAGTAGCCAACTGATAAGTCTAGAAATGAAAGCTCTTAAGCTCAGTTGATGAGTCAGCCGAACAAGACTATATCATGATAGAAGCTCTAGGCAGCTGAAGATCTGCCAACTGGACTATCTCAGAGCTGAAAGCCGAGACAGCTGAGAGCCTATCAGCTGAATGTCCAAGAACTGATAGTCAAATCGCTTGCTTCTAGTGACATGTAGTTAATGAAGATCTCAACATGAAATCTTTCAAAGATCCTGATGATCTTAGAGCAGAGAAATTTAAAAGTCAAAATGGCTAGTTCATTAAAAGAAGCTTCAAACGGCTACATGTATTAAAAATGCCACCGGTGATCTCTAAACATCACCAATCATAACGGTCAAAATTCACTCATCTATATATAGAGGGTGAAATCAATTGGCCAAAAAGAGCGAGAAGACTTTCACCAATCTAATGTTATTTGTGCAGAAAACGAGCTATTTATTTCTTTCTTTCTCTCTACAACTCAAAGCTCAAGATTCTCAAAGTGCGAAAATTCTTTAACTGAGAAGGCGTGCTTCAAGTTTAAAGCAAGCTGCTAAGCTGACGCAAAATTCCAGCAAGAGCAAAACTTCTCAGTTCTGTCCCTTAAAGATCAACCACCCAGCGTAAGAGAAAGGAGCATTACTGGTTGATAACAGTTTCAAGACTGCCTTGGGACCGGTAAGTGTGAGTTGTCGACCCAGAAACCGGCTAAGGATGAGTGTATACCGACGGGTCCGTTCTTCCGGGACAGTAACAGTTGGAAAGGAGGGCGTGCTGTGAAGATTGCTGTTTTCAGGTCCAACAGGATTTCTTCACTATGTAATTGTAATAAAGAAACTTTACACTTGCATAGTGGATTTCCCTTCTGCGGAAGGAAGAAAGGACGTAGAAGCGAGGAGCTTCGAACCTCTATAAAGCTCTGTGTGTTGTTCTTACTGTTTTACAGTTTTGCAAGTTGTTCAACTATACACATTCACACACACAGACTGAACTGACAAGCTTCAGCCACGTCTTCAAGCTATCAGTCCCAAACTGATCAACTCACTAGCTAAGCTTCCGTCAGTCTCTCTCAACTGATCAGTCAACATAGATAAATTACAAAAGCGAGTTAGGGCCCTCTCTAAACAGACAAAGGCTCGCACCGGGACCAACATGTGGTATCAGCGCAGTTGATTCTAAGGATCAGTTGTTTCTGCAGATCATTTGAATCAGATCTGTTTATTTGTGCTCATTGTTTTTGCTATGGGAAACCATAAGCTACCTCTCTTTTCAGTTGAGAACTATGACAATTGGAGTAGAAGGATGAAACTCATCTATGCTCAATCTATAAAAATATGTGGGAGGTGATTGAAGACGGTCTAATCATCATAATGATGCACAATGAAGCCCATATCATGGATGTCAACCAACCGGCCAGGATCCCAAAACCAACTCATCTTGTCACGGGTGAAGAGAAGAAGTTGAAAAATCTAGAGTTTGTTGCTGAAGCAGCACTTTTTCAAACTCTAGATGAGGATCGCATGAACGACACAAAGAACTGCAGAACAATGAAGGAGATTTGGGACCTTCTTGTAGATCTATGCAAAGAGTCCGAAGCCATCAAAGAAAACAAACTCCAACTGGAAGTTGATAAATATAAGTCTTTCAAAATGCAGCCAAATGAAAGCGTCTCGAGCCTAGAAACAAGATTTCTTGGCATCATACGAGAGATGAACAATCTGCGAAGAAATTATCCCAACAGTAAGATGAACTCGAAAGTTCTTGATAATCTCACTGATGAGTGGGATATGAAAGTAATTGCTACTAAAGAGTCGAGAGACTTGAATAGCATTACTCCTAGAGAGTTGTTTGGATCTCTCAAAGCTCATGAGTACAGCCTGAATCGAAATAGAGAACCATCTACTTCCTCTTCTCATGATGCTTCTTTCTATGCTGAAAGAAATCGATTCAGAGAAGCCTGAGAAAGAAACAAATTCCGACCAAGAGGCTCGTCTGTCAGAGAGAATCCAGGGTGATCGCTGACTGATCGAAAAAGAGAGTCAGTCGATAAAAAGGAGATCTTGACTGAACACCTGAATGAGCAAATTCAGTCAATGATAAGATTGCTGGAGAAGCTAAGAAAAGTCAGAGATCAACAATCAGCTCAACCCCGAGCTGATGAAGCTGCTAAAGGTGAGAGGAACCAGCAGCCAGCTGATCGTCTAACTGAACAATTCTAGGTGGCAAATAGGAACATAGATGAATGTTTCCATTGCCACAAGCAAGGACACTATAGATACGAGTGTCTAGAGCTTTCTAAAGACAAAAAGGCCAAAGTGATGAGAAGCTTCTTTAAAAGGAATGTAATGATCGCAAACTAAGAGAATGTCGTGCTTGGGGATTCATTCTACCCATCTGGAATCGATTCAGACAGCTACAGCTCCAATGATGAAGCTTTACTATACCTCATGACCGACAATGAAGAAAAGGTTAGTCAAGCTGACTTAATAACCTCATTCTATAATATACATGAAGCCTCAATCTCTTGGAACAAACTGGATGAACGGTTAAAAATCCTAGAAGATCAATTAGCTTATGTATCAAGTATGCATATTGAACTGAAGGGTGAAAATGATGAGCTAAGAAGCAGAGTTGATGAGCTAAGTGTTGAAAATGAAAGACTAAAAAGTCTTGATGCTCAGTCAATAGAAATGGATCAGCTGAGGCCAAGAAATGTAGAACTGGAAGCTGAGAATGAGCAGCTCAAGCAAAAAATTCTTGAAAGAGAAGAATTATCTCTCAAATTGAAGAAGGGATCCCAGACTCTTGATGAAATCTTGAGTCATCAGAGAACTGAATCTGGGAGCCCAGGACTAGGATATAGTAAGTACACTACCGTAGAGAAGGGCAAGGAAGTTGTACAGAGATGTGAATCTAGAATCCTGAGAGGATTCACAAGACCAGCTCAGTCCCCAGCAGTCGAGGAGTCATAAGGCAAGGGCATCCTTGAAACTCCTCAAACTCAACCCAAAGATCAGATTGATCATTCGAGAGGGGCAACTCGAAGATAGTCAGTCTTTAAAAGGCTTGGTGCTTAATCATAGCCACCAGTTCAACATCGATGAGCTCCACAATCCAGATCTACTGCTAGATCATATCTCAAAGCGCACAAAGGCCAATTCCTCGAAGTCCTCCTCATTATTCTAGGTCATCAGTTTAACTAAGACCTTAAGTTCATCCAAGGCCAGTTGCTCAGACAAGAGCATCAGCTCAAAGCAGGCCATCAGTTCAACGATCTAGAAACTTAACCAGTACATTTCAATCTGGGAGTTCTTCAAATCCCAGAATAAATGAACACTTGAGATTGTATCATGCAAGAGAACTTAATTCAATCTCTCTGGAAGAGTTCCCTCTAAGTGACTGTGCAATCTAGTGCAATAAGTTTCTAAACTCAAGGGATGAAGAAAGATTCAATGCCCGTTACAACTGGTTTGCAAATTGGCCATATCACAAAGGCCAAAAAGCTCAAAGTCAAAAGGTCAGACGAAATTGGCCAAGAAAAGGAGTATTAAAGTCACAAGATGATAGGATACTAGTTGAAGTCTTCTATCCTGAATCTCATTGGAGGTATAGATAATTGGACTCTATTCTCAATAGAAGAGTCACAAGCAGTACAATGCACATCCCGAGATCCAATTCTGAAGAATCTCTTGGAAATAAAAAGCCAAAAGCGTGGCATATGTGGATTCCCAAACACCTGATTAACTTCTAAGGACCCGATATCATGCGAGTACCTAAACCCTGACTCTTGCCTCGAAGGGAAAGAGCATCCTATCCAAGAAAAGGGTCAAAGATACTTGGTACATGGATAGCGGGTGCTCAAAATATATGACCGGAGACAGGAATGATCTCGACGGTTATAAAGAGGTTAAGGGACCACTAGTCATCTTTGGAGACAACTCGAAGAGCCGAACCATTGGAGAAGGGTTCGTGATCAAAAGAAAAGTTGTCTTGAATGACGTGTCACATGTTGAAGGACTGAGGCATGAATTACTAAGCATCAGTCAATTTTGTGACAATAGGTACTCAGTCGACTTCAGCAATAGTTCATGTGACATCAGAGACAAGTCAACTGGAGCCATACTCTTAACTGGAGCAAGAAAGGGTAACATGTAGGTAGTTGATTGGTCAACTGGCTATTCAGAAGCTTGCTTTCTCTCCAAAGGATCAACTGAAGCAAGCTGGTTGTGGCATCGACGACTGAACCATCTCAACTTCAAAACCATCAACTACCTGGCCAAGAAGGAACTAGTTGATGGGCTTCCTAAAGAAATCTACAAGAAAACTAGCGTCTGCGGACCATGCCAGAAAGGGAAGCAGGTGAAGTCATTATTCAAAAACCAAAGCCATCCTCCAGGAACAACTGACATTTTTCAGTTACTTCACATGGATCTGTTTGGACCTGTGAAACCACCAACCTCAAGATGTAAAAAGATTACACTTGTAGTAGTAGATGACTACTCAAGATATACCTGGGTGGAGTTCTTAAGAAGTAAGGACAAGACTTTTGAGAAGCTATCGACACTGATCAGAAGACTACAGACTGACAAAGAAAAATCAGTTCAAATGATAAGATCTGAAAACCGAACTGAATTTGTCAATCAACACATGATCAAGTTTCTTAGTGAACTGGGAATCACTCAAGAACACTTTGTTGTAAGAACTCCTCAACAAAATGGCGTAGCAGAAAGGAGAAACCACACGTTAAAGGAGGCAGCCAGAGCAATGGTAGCAGATGCCAACATAGCCGAATCCTATTGGGTAGAGGCAATCAACACAACCTGCCACACAGAACAGAAGTGCCATCTTCATTGCCCATGAAAAAACATCCTATGAGCTCTTTAAGGGACATAAGCCTTCTATCTCTTACTTTAAGATATTTGGCTGCAATGTTATATCCACAACAATGGCAAATCCCAGTTGAAAGCTTTCAGTGCCAAAGCTGATGAGGGAATCTTTCTCGGCTATAATGCCCCTCATTCTCAATCTTATAGAGTGTTCAATAAAAAGACACTGGTTGTGAAAGTAACATTTCATGTGGTATTGGATGAGCTTGCCAATGAGTACAGAAACAAAAAGAAGAACTGTACATCAAGACAAGCGCTACCTAGTGAAATTCTGCTGGACTATGTTAATCACGTTGTCCCAGAGCAGTTTGAAGTATCACTAGAAGATGGCATTGAAATTGATTCGAGACCGATTGAAGATAACCTGGTCACTGAGGATACAAGCCATCAGGAAACCTCAAACCCCATTTCCAAAATAGGGGGAAGAATCAGTGAAAATGAAGAACAAGACGGTGCTGATACAGCAACCGAAGAAGTAGCTAAAGAATTAGCTGATAAAGAAGCCGAAAGATCAGTTGCTCGAACAACTGATAAAGCAGCTAAGCAACCAGAGGAAGCAACCATTCCCAAATGGCTCTAAAGCCATCTAGTCGACAAAATTGCTGGGGATCTAAGAAGCAGAGTTCAGACCAGAGGGTCAACAGAGCATGCACTATTCACATGCTTCATCTCACAGATAGAACCAGCCAATATAAAAGAGGCACTTGAAGATTCAGACTTGATTATAGCAATGCAAGAAGAGCTGAACCAATTCACAAGAAATGACGTATGGTTTCTTGTTGATAGGCCAAAAACTTAAAAAGTCATCGGGACTAAATGGGTTTTTCACAACAAACTAGATGAACAAGGCGTGATCACAAGAAACAAGGCGAGATGGATAGCCAAAGGTTACTCACACAGTGAAGGGATTTACTTTGATGAGACATTCGCACCAGTTGTAAGATTGGAGGCCATCAGACTGTTCCTCGCCTATGCAGCTCACAATAATTTCACTGTCTATGAAATGGATGTGAAAAGTGCATTCTTGCAAGGGATGCTCAAGGAGAATGTATATGTAGAACAACCTCCAAGCTTCGAAATCGGAGACCAAGTCTATAAGCTGAAGAAAGCCCTGTATGGTCTGAAGCAGGCATCAAGAGCTTGGTATGAAACTCTCACAACATTCTTGCTAAAGAATGGGTTTCAGAAAGGAGTCATTGATCGTAGTCTGTTCAGAATAGAACGATCAACCGAGATCTTGATGGTTCAAATTTAAGTGGATGACATAATATTTGAATCCAAGAGCAAAGATTTTTGCAATCGATTCTCACAACTGATGCAAAACGAATTCGAAATAAGTATGATGGGAGAAATGACATTTTTCCTAGGACTCCAAGTGAAGAAGCTGGAAGACAGAATCTTCATCAGCCAAGCAAAATATACCAAGGAGCTCGTCAAGAAATTGGGAACCGATAAGGGAAAAGTTCTCAAAATTCCAATAAATACATCATTGCAGCTCACCCTCGATGAATAAGGAGAATCAGTCAGCCAAACACACTACAGAGGAATCATTGGATCTCTTACCTACCTGACAGCCAGCCGACCAGATATTTCCTATTCAGTCGGACTGTGTGCAAGGTTCTAAGCCAATCCGAAGAAAAGTCATCTTGAAGTAGCTAAGAGGATCATGAAGTACCTTAAGGGAACTATAAATCTTAGATTATGGTATCCTAGAGATGAAAGCTTGAGTCTAACCGGCTACTCAGACTCAGACTTCGGAAGATGCAAAATCGATCGAAAGAGCACTAGTGGGACATGTCAGTTTTTGGGAAACAAACTGATATCCTAGTTTAGCAAGAAGCAGTACTCAATTGCCTCGTCAACAACTAAAGCCGAATATGTAGCTACTGGAAGTTGTTGTGCTCGGATCTTATGGATGAAGTAACAACACAAGGATTACAAGGTGAAGACTGAAGAAGTGCCAATCTATTGTTATAACAATAGTGCTATTGTAATATCTCAAAATCCAGTATTGCATTCAAGGACGAAGCACATTGATATCAGGCACCACTTCATCAGAGATCATATCGAAAAGAAATATATATGCATCAGATATGTCAACACGGAGAAACAGATAGTCGATATCTTCACCAAGTCATTGCCAGAAGCTAGATTTGTTGAGCTATGCATCCAATTGGGATTGCTTGAACTAGCTTCAAAAGAAGATGATGATATTCCAGTAGAAGGAGTGAAGAAGAGCACTGTTGCTGATAATTAGAACTGACACAAGAGGGCATCAGTTTTGCAAAAGCTTTGAAGCTTAAACTGATGGAATCCATATCAGTCCTGAAGAAAATGGCAGAAGGCCATCGAAAGATATTGAAAATGTGCGAACTGATTGCAGAAGGCATCAGTCCTCAAATCAGTCATATTTAACTGATGAGAGCAGTTGCATTCTTAAAACTGACTGATGAAGGCAAAGCTTCATCTGATGGAAACAGCTGACATGCTTAAAATGAGCAAAGCTGAAGGAGATAGCTTAAGCTGACAAAGAGTCAAAGCAGAAGAGACTCCAGTGGGAACTTATTACTCCAACCCAAGAAGATCATCAGTCGAGGAAGCAACTGATGATGTCAGCATCTCAAATACCACGTGGAGAGTGGAGGAGAGTCGAAAACCAGATAAGTTCAATTTGAATTTATTACTGAACGGTAAAATGACGTATCTCTCAAATATTACCGTTGAACTCAATAACTCTCTCTCTCTCTCCACATAAATTTTCAATGGATAGATTTGAAGCCCAATCGACTGAATTTCTGAATCGATTCATTGAAAATAAAACCCCCAAACTGTCCTCATTCTAATCCACTGCTACTTAAGAGACAGCTGAATCATATTTCTGCCCTCACTAAACCAAATCATAAGATCGAGTCTTCAGAAAACCAATCCTCAAAAACCACCATTCATCTTATAACCTTATTTCTACTAAAATCATCTAAAAAGTCATGGTAAAACCAAACTCACCAGTCATTCGACGAAAGTTCAACTTCAAAGAAAATGGTGAATCTTCCCAAAGGTTTCAAGTTAATCTCTTCAAAGATCAGTTTCTTCTTCTTGATGCGTATAGAGAAAGATGCTCTCATTTCCCACTGGTTGAAGAAGTAATCCAAAAGATAACCGAGGCAGGAATTCTGCAATTTCTTGAAGAAACACCGCTAAAAAAGTATCCTAAATCACCGTGTGAGTTCTATATGAACTCAGAAGGAGAAGAGCATAAAATTACTACTCAAGTCGGAGGAGTAGTAATTGAGATCACACCAGAACTACTGGCACAAGCTCTCCACCTGCCAAATGAAGGGCTGAAAGTAAATGAAGTAGAAATCAATCAGCAAGAGGCATGCTATCGATGGAGAAAAGCAGACTGCTATGACCTATACAAAATCACAACATCAATCTCCTGGTTTCAAGAAGAATACCAGATTCTGGCTGGCATCATAGGAAGAATGATGGTTGGAGTGGCAGGAAACCACTCTAAAATGACGGAAATCAAGTACAAGATATGTCATGCCATTGACATGAGGATCAAAGTGAATTGGGCAGGATTTTTCTTTGAACAGATCAAGAAGTTTGTGGACATTCTTGAAAAATACTGGAGTGAGGAAGGATTTCATCAAAAGATGTGTTTGTCAGCAGAATCAGCAATTGCTAGAATGCGCGTTCAAAGTACTGGATGATGAAGCTGAGACATTACCAATGAACAAGGGTGATTATTTCCCATCATCCACAAAATGGACAAGGGGTCCTAAAGCTGCTAGTATACAAATTATTGTCAAAACGAGTAAGAAAGAAGGAGATACCAAGGGAAATGGAAAGGCTATTCTTAAGGAGCCTTACAGAGAAGAATCTGATTCTAAAGACAATCTTCCAATCAACCAATTGGTAGGTAGATTTATCAAGGCTAAATCACCACAACAAAGAACTTTAGAGTCTACATCAACATCAGTACCGGCAAAAAGAGGAATAGATTCAACAGCTCAAGTTGCAAGAGGATCAGCCAGATCCAAAAGAAAATATGGGAAACCAATATATAAGAAGGTTAAACAAAGAAAAAGAAGAAATGAAGACTGGTCCACCTCTCCCTCCAAAACTGCCACCATGAAATATCGAGATATTCGACATCAGTGAAGTGGAAGAAGATGATATCGTGCCTTTCAGAGGTATTCCTCCATGCATTTCAGGAGCAGAATACTTTAGGACAATATGTCCTCTGATGGGAGAAGAAGATCAAAATATTCGAGCTCTTCTAAGAGCAGAAGTTGTTAGAGGATGGGCAGAGGCCAAAGTCACAGAATTCATAACAACAAACTTTGCTGCTAAACTGCTCGGGTCAGAAGCTCTATACAGAGTTCTTGCAAGATACTACTACTGGTATCTCTGCAGACATTGCTTTAACTCCGAAGCTCACTTTCTTCTGACTGCCTTGCATGGAATGAGCTTTTGGAGAAGAGAGGAGAGATGGAGCGTTTTCTGGTCAGGACAAGGCACTCCAGAATAGAATCAAATTGTGGTACTAAGGGAAATGCTAGAGATATGACAATGGCATAACCGTCCTCCTGAACAAACACTAGCTCATGTGATGGATGATCTCATCAAGTCAGCCAACATTGATGTCCCAGAACTACGAACTGAGAAAGAGCTGAATATTTGGAAACACCCTCAAGTCCATCAACACTAGGTGTTAGGAAAAATTCAGAGAATCAGAATAGAGCAACAGCAACAAACTTTGGATGCAATCAGGGAAGAAGAACAACGGATTAGAAACAAGGTAACAAATAGTGTTCTAACCACAAGACAAGCAGCTCTCCATTAGGTAGCAAGACAGCTGGTCTTTGATGACCCACCACCTATCTGTGAGATGGATAATCAGCATTCAGTTCAGCTTCAATCGACTGAGGAATCGATTGAACCTATCCCAGAGGAATCGCCAGTAGCCCCAACTAAAGTTTCTCCCCCATCAGCAGAAGAAGAAACACCTGCTAGAAACTCAGCTGATCAGACAGTTCAGCTCACATAAGCTCCATCAGTGCTAGATATAGTGATCTTTCTTGATCCAGTCCAGATAGCACTCCATGCTCAGGCACAGACAAATCCAGAAACTCTCCCTGAATCAAGTCACAACGACACGATTGACTTAGGGGATGCAGCTCAGTTAGCTGCAACAACTGCTGAAAAAACGACTAATCAGTCCAAAATAGTTTTTTGCGAAGAACTAGAAGCTGCAGAAGACAAAGACGAAGTATCATCCAAGAGAGATGATCTGCAGCTAATCATTACAACTGATCAATCCAGTCCTTTAGGACCAATCCAAGCTGAAGATCAGTTCGGGAGGCCATCAGGTCAAGTATCAGCTCAACAGGAAAATCTTCTTCAAAGCCTTCAACATCAGTTGAAGTGACATGACAAGCTGATCAGAAAACTCCAAGCACATTCGGACTCCAATCATCTGAAGGTGAGTCTTCTAGCTCTGATGATGGGGACAACAACCCACTTTTTCTGCCGCCAAAAGAAGAAGAAATGAACACAAGCAAGACTAGGAGCCTGATCAAGCACAGCTGATTCAAGACTCTTTAGTTAGTATCTTATGATTCAGTGTACTTCAAAAAGAATTTCAAAATATGAATGAATGAAAATAAATTTTGTACATGACACATCAACATTCATTTTGAAATTTTAGACCGTTGGCAAAACTTTGACACGTTGCATACTCATTTCAAACCAATGACTGAAAACGACAAAGGGAATTTAATTCTTTCAACTATCACATTTATGAGTCGCTCACTCATAAAAACCCCCATTGCCAAAATTTTGATAACACAACAAAACACAACACAACAACATACTCAACAATCACTGGTCTCTTGCAAAGCACTCTCAAAGAAATTTTTTTAAAAAAAAGGAGTGTGTTCTTTATCTTTCTCTCCAGAAAAGAAAGCTTCAATTCAAATTCAGCCAAAAAATTTTCAAATGGTTAAAGCTTCAAAAGCTCTTATTTCCTTCAAAGAGCAAATGATGAGAGATGAATTTCTGGAAAGACAGAAATTTCAAGTGATTCTTCAAGAAGCAAACAACCCTTTTCTTCTGGTCAATCTTCACAAGACTAGAATTCTGCACTACCTAGAAACTCCTCCAAGGTTCTTTAGACAAAACTTGGTAAGTGAGTTCTTGCTTCAAGCAAAGGTCACTGCAGATGGGAAAGTTATACAATCGGTGATTCAAGGAAGAAAACTCCAAATCACTAAGAGAAAGATTGCAGAAATCTTTCAACTTCCCAGAAAAGGCTCCAGGGTTCAAGATCTGAAAAATTCAGCTGAACCATACTGGAAAGAATGGCGTGCTTCAAATTTCTCCAAGCAATTCAGCTTTACCACGGCTAAAGCTGACTTGAAGCCCGATATTACGAACAAAATGATGTTCGGCGCCATTGGAAGCTTGAATCAGTGGACTGAAGAAAGATACAAGGTAATGTTACACATTATAGAAGGATTAGAAGCTAATTGGGCAGAATTTATCTTCTCCCAATTTAAGCATCAAGTCATCAAAGCAGCAGCCTCAAAGAGAACTGGCAAATTTGAGTCCAAAGTAGGACTTGTTCTACGAATGAGCAAGCTCCTGGAAGATATGTTGAATCTTCCAAATGATGACGCACTGCCAATCCTCATATCCGACTGGATTCCTAAGAAAGGGAATGCACATCTTCAGTCACTCAAGAAGAAGAGGAGATCTAAAGCCAGATTTGGCCATACAACTTCAAGCAGTTCAGATGCCAATGAAGTTCCCTCTCCTCACTCCAAAAATGTAGCATCAGTGGATTTTAAACCCTGCACTGATCCAAATGAGCTTACTCCCTTCATTGGAATTCCTCATCCAAATTATTGAGCTGAGTACTTCAGGAAAGCATGCCCTCCTCTCCAACTAAGTGAATACAATATTCGCACTTTCTATAGTAGCGAATATAAAGTCAAGAGTGCTCAGAAGGACGTAATGAATCTCCTTCTTACTCATTTTACATATGTTGCCGAGCAAGACAATCAGCTGTTCAAACAGCTGCACCGGTAATTTTACTGGTACAAATAGAGACATTCAATGTCCATTCAGTCACATTTCTTGCTGAAAGCCTTTCATAGCATAAGTTTTTGGCAACGTGAAGAGACTTGGAGCCTCAAATCCATTTCCTCCAAATATTGTGCAAGTCCAGCGGATTATGAAGCATCGACTTGATAACAACATTTCAGCTAAGACTCATCTAGCTGATGTTCAAGCCAGCTTGAGATCACAAGGAGATGTCAACACTCTAATCGATCTATGTTGCCTACAACTGAATCTGGATCCAGTTTAGTCCGGAAAGGCACATGTACAAGCTGCGGGCACCACTAATGAGAAAGGTAAAGATCTCTCTCATACTCAAGTAGTGGTAACCCCAAGGAGTCAACATCTTGGACTGAACAAAGACAAAGACGATGAAGGCACTGCCACATCTCTAGATCTTTTATCCAAATGATATGTTACTCCTCTTATCAAGTCTTGCTCTAGAGCTGCAAAGCTAATGCTAAATCAGTCCAGCTCATCCTGTAGAGGAATTAAAGAGTTGATCTCATTGAAGCTGACTACCTTATCAGTTGTTCTTCAGCACCTTCAGCATGCTGATACTCAAGCCATAACCGATCTTTCTCAAGATATTTCCAGTTCAGCTTCTAAAAGAAAACGGTCCAATAGCTCTAAAGAAAGTGGTGAAACTAGTCTCATTCGACTACTCGAGAAGGAAATTGACAAAAAGTCAATCAGCAGCTGCGCAACAAAACTGATACAATCAGTTAAAGGAGATCTCATCAGTTCAACAGGAAACTGACACCTCGAGCCTCTAAGTCCCGTCTCTCATCAGCTGCCTGAATACTCCTCTTCGATAAGCTTCTCTACTCTCTATTCCTCATAGCTTATTTTTGAAAAAGTTAACGTTAACATTTCAAAAGAAGCTTACTGTTCATCTGAGTTGCCATTAAAGTCTCTATACTCAACATTAAATTATAAAGAGATGAATTTTTTGAGAAATATAAATAGCATATCTTCTGGAAAAATATTGTGCTATTTATGGCAACTACACAGATATTCAAATCCTCGGATCTTAGCCACTTGACACAAAAGGCATTATCTAAGTGGACGGCTGAGATGCATGCATCATTTATTCAGCTAACTTTCTTTCAAATCAGATAGCTGATCAGCCAGGAAGCACTCGATTGCTTTGGTTTAATACATGCAAACTTACTGCGTTTAAAAGCAGTAGAGAAGGTGAATGAAAATAAGTAGAAATAGAGATAACCATTCTCTGAAAATATTTCTCATTCCTTCTCATTGTCTTCTCACTTATCCATAACCCCTTTCATCCTCTTCTCATATCATCGAAGAATGTCTTACTCATTCCAATTGATGGATATGGAGATCTTTATAAAGCAGCTCAAAATGGATAAGTTTATCGATCGAGCGTTTCTCCAAGCTCAAATCGGTCGAGAGAAGACCAGCATGATCTTCCACCAACTGGAGGCATGCTGGCTCTTATCATTTATGACAACATAGCCCACAAGGAAGCATCTTCCACTAGTAGCAGAGTTCTACTATCACACAGAAATCTCAAGATAAAACATCATCTCTGTTGTCCGAGATTAGGTTATCATCATCACTAAAGATGTGTTAACTGAACTGTTCTAGCTTCCTAGCCATGGCCTAAAGGTGTTCAAACTAGTGTTTCCTTCAAAGTTGGAATTGTGGAACGAATGGAAATGTCCACATGTTGATCACAAAGACTTCACAAACAAATTGAAAGATAGCCTTTCTCTAACCATGGTCCAAATTCTGAATATAGTGATGCACATCTTTCTGAATAGCATCACCAATGCTCAGTTCAATGATAACACCTCTCATCTTATGGCCGCAATATATTATGGATGCAAGGCTAATTGGGCATCCTATATATTGGCACAGCTTCGTCGACAAGTGAAGCATGCTGAGATCGATCTAACCTCTAGAAAATTCAAAGCCACATTAGGATTTGCAAATCGACTCAGTCATATCATTGCGGAGCAACTCGGAACAATCCCTGATGGATACACTCTCACCAGACGAGATCTCCTTCCTATAGTCTACATTCACTGATGATATCGGATTTTAACTGGTCGCCCTAGGAAGTCGAGACTTCAGCTCATGGAGGACCACAGCCTAGCTAAAGGCAAGCGGCCGCTCCTTTACGCTGATCCTCCAGCTTAGGTCAGTTCTTAACTGACAGTGACTCATACACTTCTACAATTGATGAGTCTACTGCACCTGCCACCAACGAACCTCCTTATGTCGCTGCCCCAAAAACTCTGGAAGAAGGCTTCAATGTAAGCCTTGACCAACAACTGGAAAGTTGTTTTGGTCAAATAAAGGATCACAACCCATTTCTCTTCGAACATATTCGAAGATATCTCCAGTATCACCTCTGGAGATACCAGGTGGATGATTCCACTATGCTAATGATGGCAGACAAGCGAGGCTACTCATATAGGATAAAGAAAGGTGAATGGAGCCGGAGCTAGATGAACTATCCACTCGATACGCCTCCATCAGTCCTAGAAATCATGGATTCCATGGTTAGGAGGTTTCAAACCTCGGTGCCTCATGATGCACTCCTTTTGAAACATGAGCCCTCCAACTCATCCACAACTCCTCTTCAAGAGGATGCCATCATCACCATTCTGGACAAGCCACTTCTTGAAATCGCATCAGCTTCTTCTCTTCGGCAAGATCCACTCTCTCTTCCAGATCTTGACCAGCTGATGACGACAGAGGAGTCCAATGCATGGTTGTTCGCCTCTGTACCTGCACCCCAAGCTCCCCACTTCACCAACAACCTGCTGGCCACTTCTTTCTCTCCCTTGCGACAGTTGTGACTGCCCCATTATGAATTCCATCAACTTGCCCTTTTGGATGATGCCAAAAATGGGGAAGGATATGTTGATGATGAAAAACCATATGTTTCAACATATGATTACGGGCAGGGTGATGTAACTCTTTGGGATGAGATCCAAAGAGAAGTTTAAAGAGAGGTACAGCTTCAGAGGCAAGCTGTTTCTCAGGGCAAAGCTACTCACGAGGAGGAAGCTACCCATCAGGGGGAAGCTATTCGTGAGGGGGGAGTCCAACTTGAGCAATGCCCAGCTCAAAAATATTGTTGGACTTGGGAGAATGCTCAGCTGAAAGAACAACAAGAATGGGGTATTCACAGCATACCCGACATCTCTCTCTGCAAGTTTGAAAAAGGAGAATCGAGCAAAAGAAGACGGACCTGAGTGGTGAACAGTTCTAACTGAAGAAGGAAGTTAAATATCAAGTCTTTGATATTCTCTCTCTCTTTTACTTCCTATAATTCTTCATCTTCTGTGCTCAATCAGTTTCTAAAACATGTTCTTTGTTTATAATACAAATTATTCTGATCATGCTGATTTGTCCCTTTGAATAGCTTAATGTTTTCCATGTGCTAAAAAAATCAAAAAATTTGCATGATAATCAGAATTGAGTTGTGTTTAGAAATGAAACATGTGAGGTATACAGATATCTGAAGGTCACTTTAGCTGTATTTTTCAATCAGCAAAACTCTGATACGTTGTAGATAAAACTTGTTAAGCTCACATATTTATGCTCCATTACTCTGTACTCATCCTTTATCAAAGCTCTGATGATTACATCAAAGCATTAATATTCATGAATATTAGCTTTAAATAGCTACTAGCATCTAAGGTTGTTCTATTGAACATAGTCTAAATTCCAGCCTCGCTACCAGAACTGGTACAGGTTCAGATGCTAATTCATGAATAATAATCTTGCACAGTTTTTTCATCCTCAAAGCAGCTGGTTTTGACATCATCATAAAGGGGGAAATTGGTAGGAACATTTTTGGGAAAATCCCAATTGATGGTTTTGATGAGATGTCAAAATATGTGTGATGATTTAATGAAAAACTGCAGGTTATAATATGTAACACCCTAAATTTCTTAAAGTGTTAAACTGATTTTTAATGATTTTAATTGATGCAGAAATGTGAATAATAATTTTTTTAAATTAAATAACTTAAATAGTAATTTAACTTAATTAGTAGTGAAAACATTTGTGCTGGAAATAAATACATGAATTTAGTAGATTAAAATTCTACTTGAATTAGTTAAAGCATTTGAGTAGAAAAATAAATACATGAATTTAACAAAAGAAAATGATACTTAATGAATTAAATTAGCAATTCAACTAGAATATTTTTATTTGAGAAGTTTATCATAAGTTCTAAAAAATGAAATAAAATAAATAGCATGAGTAGATGTCTAAGAACCAACATGATCCATGAAACATGAATTATTAATAATTGTCTAAAATAAAATTTGACTAATGTAAGCGGAAGAAATGAAAACTGACTTGACTTGTCATTCGACCTCCCACACGCCACCAAATCAGTTACCTGAAAATGTTAATGAGGGGTGATCATATATAAAATATACTCAGTGTGAGAAATCATGCAAAGATTTACCCAGGTTAATAAAACAGTAGCACACATATAACTGATACTGAAACTTGATGGTACCTTAGTACCGAAAAATGATAGTACATTAGTACCAATTGAATCGCATAGCGACATTGACATTTGTGCACAAATAATGAGAGCCAAATGAATGAACATATAGTCCAAATCTCATTGATAGTAACATGAAATACGGCCAACACGTGATATTAAAATGGGAAAAAATATAAATCCACGGTGCATAACATAAATAAATCTCACACCTTGATTGAACTGAAGGACTTCGAATCAAACACTAGAAATAATTTATTGTCCTAGTCGCCCCGCACCTAGAATACCAAAATAAATAAATCCTATAAATACATGATTGACACTAAAAGTATACGAAAGTTGAACTGAAATAGTAAAATATCTCTAATCTTTAAATGATATTTTAAATAGAATCAGAAATATGAATCTGAAATAAAGCATAATCAAATTTTGAAAATTATGAACTCTGATTGTTATCGGAACTCACCCAATTAATTTTTGCTAATTAAACTTTCAAATCAGTTACGCTCACAATGAAATTTAACTACTATTAGTTATTCTGAAATAATAATTTATATAAAAAATAAATAAAAGAGACCTTAGCTATCAAACCTTAGCATTATAATTTAAAAGTTAAACTCATAACTTAAATTTTCCATAATATGCCGTGAATGAGAGTTGTGCATGCCTATGTTATTATGAAATAACAATCTAAATATACATCTACCATTAACGTAATTTATAACGTAATGAATTTGAGTATCTAGTCTTTGATCAAAACCTTTTAAAAATTATTTTCGCATAAAAAAAAATTAACATTAAAGGACATCTTAACATTAAACCTCATTAGCCTAATATAATATAATTTAAAACAAAGATGATTTTACCATTGTATATAATTTTGGTTCGGATGAATTAATACAGAATCTTAAGTATTCATTACAAAGGAAATAATTATCATTAAGCTATAATTAATTATTGTAACCCTTAACTCCAGCAACAAAATAAAAAAAATAATAATAAATTATGAAACTAAAATTTCAAGTGATAGATCTAAGATATACTACTGTCATTCTGATATAATAAACTCAACAATCAAACTTTATGAAATGCTAGATAAGTATTAAACTAAAAAATTTAAACTTTGACCCATAAGCCATATATGAGATAGAATCGCAGACGGATTTGCCAAATTAAATAATTGCCAAAGACTAATAACTTCTAAGTTAAACGTCACTAACCCATTTAATAATTTAATATTATAATGATACATAAATTTTAGTTTCGAAACTGACTATAAACTAAACTAAAATAAAAATAAATGAAATCAACTCTCAACTATGAAATTCGAGGATCTAGAGTATATATTTTCTCTGTTTTCAAATCAAATTCTTAACCATTCATTAAACCCAAGGAATAATCTAAAAAAAAACACTAAAACTAAATTCTAATTAAAGTTAATGGAACAGAAAAAAAATATAAAACAAGCAAAACCATTTTAAAGAAGAATCCTACCTGTCGAGAACAATTGAACTTTCTTCAAAAATCGAGAGTATAAAGTTTTCCGGAAAAAATTCTCTTTTGAGGATGTCTTGAGATTAAATATTACATAGTGAAATGATAGATTCTCACACCTACCTTTAAATTTTAGGAAATTACTCATCATTACTCCTAGGATCAGTTCTACCCAAAATCAAGGTAAAGTGATGATTTTATTGCTTAATAAAAGGTTGAATAATAATTCTCCTATATAAATATCCGTAATTTATGAAAACTTCTAATAAAAGACCATTCATATATTTGGTTGTTATAGAAACCCTTGTGCTTAATCTAAAAGCATAATTACACATATATACGTCCCCATTCATCCAAGTTAATTTAAATTTCAAATAAATGAGTACACCACATTTGTATATCTTAACCAAAATAAAGATATAGTCTCCGACACTTCCAAATAAAAATCTAAACTTTCAAAGTTAGATAATTTATAAAAATCGTGTGAATATATCCACCCTACTCAAAGTAAGAGAAAATTTTGAAAATGATTCCATAATTTTAATGTTGACCAATGTGTTTCTTAATTAAAAAATCCAAAATTCTACACCTTCTAAAATACATGTATTTATCATAATATAAATCAAATCTTTATAAATCAAAATAGAAAAATATGTTCAAGCATTCCATCATTTCGTACCAAAAAATTAAATGGTTTAAATGGATTGAATAATCAAACATTTAATGAATATAATATTAAGTGCTTCTAGGGCTTAATTAAAAATAATGAAAAATATTTTATCTCAAAGGATGAACTAAATGTATACACATATGCACGGTCCTCTTATATTTTTTTTTTCTAAATTCATGAAAAATGATTTTCTATATGGTTTTAATAAATAAAACTTAATTCACTAAATAAAATTAAATATATATCTAGGGGCGCGACTTAGACCATATCATAACTCGAATATTAAAATTCATAAATTTTGATAATTCACGTAATTGAAGATAAATATTTTATTTAAACAATGATTGGAAAAAAATGGGCTGTTACATGATAAGTTGGAAATCAATGACAATGACCAAGTAATACTTCGAGCTGAGATGAGAGACAGCTATTCAGAAGCATGGTCAACCAGCTTATAGGTTACCTGATCAGACCAATCAGAGTAAACTCTTCGAGAAAATTTCAATTTTGGTCCCATAGGTCATGGGGTATTCCGTTTTGGTCCCGACCATTTCGATTTTGGTCCCATAGGATACGAAGTATCATTTTCGGTCACGCCGTGATGGTTTCTGTTAAAAATTGTATCGATTTTGGTCGCATTTTGATATCAATTTTGGTCCCAAATAAAAAAATTTCAGAAATTCATCAACGATTTTGGAGGCAAATTTAACCACTTTTTTGCTATTATTTTGGAGGGAATTTTCACATCTTTTTGGAGGGAAAATTCCCACCATTATTGACACAATAAATACCAACTCACCAAACAAAATAAAGATCTAACACAACACAATTACCAAGCTACCAAAGCACAAGAAACAATACCAAAAAAAGTTATGTTTGCCACATCCTCAAGTAAAAATTTTGGCAAAGCTTACAGTGTGTCATTGTGGAAAAGCTGCACATACATACGTTTCAAAGAAGCCGACAAGTAAAGGTAGGACATTTCATACATGTCCAGATTCTCAAAATGGGGGGTGTGGTTTTTTTCTTTGGGCTGATGAAGATGGAGCTGGAGCTGAGGAAAAATCTCTTGACAGTGAATAATTGAAGAAAATGGCTAAAGAGTTGAAGAAAATTTCTGAAAATGTTGCAGAAATAAATAAGCTAGGGAAAATGATATTATTAGTGCTCCTGTTTTCCTTGGTAATTAAATTATTCAAATGATCAGTATAGAATAGCACTAATTTCCCTTGTATTGTATGCACTAATTTCAGTTGTATGCACTAATTTTCCCTTGTATTGTATGCACTAATTTCAATTGTAATGTATGCAGAATTTTCCCCCTGTATTGTATGCAGAATTTCAGATGTAATGAAGCACTAATTTCCAGTAACTCATTAAGGCCATATGTTTCAACTACATACACAAGCCCCCAAAAGATAACAAGAGTTTCACTGACTGCTACTGCATATCATGATTCAAAAACCATCATGATTCAAAAAGCATGGCAGAAAAAGCCCAACAGTTAGTGCTAAACTACGTGGAACATAAAACACAAAAAAGTAGTAGCATTTATCTACATGTCATGCACATGTTATCATCAAAAAAGCACCAGTAGCAGACACCAAGAGGATTACATTAAACTACTTTAGCAGAACTGGCTTTCTTTGCATCTCTCAAGCTAGATAATGTCACATACTTCTTACTTCCTTGAGAGAATACTTTCATGCTCTCTAAGCCCCTCTTTGCACCAGTAGAAGGTCCACCAATGAACTCATTTGGATGGAAGCTCATTGGAGGAGGAGCTCTGATTTGAACACCCATTGTGGTTGGTTGTAGAGCATTGACAGCTTGTGAAATAGTATAAGCCTCTTGATGCACCTCAGTCTGCCTTGGTTGAGAACTTCCAGCAAGTGCAGCTCTTTTTTCAACCTAAAAATTTTAGATAGTCAGGTTAATTTAGATAGTAAGTCAAGTAAATTAAGATCAGCAACTCACAAGCTCCTTTCTCCTCTGCACAGTAGTTGGTCTGGTGCTTTTGTGTGTATAATCATATATAAAAGCATCTATGGCAGCATCATCTTCATCTTCTTGTGTCATTAGATAGTCAGGTTAGGTCATTTCTTGCACATCAACTTCTGTAGTGGGTTTTTCAGCAGCCTAAGAAAGATATATACATAGAACATATTATAGTTAGTGCACTGCATAACAATATGAAATCAGAAATTCAACTTAATATGAAAAGTATACCTTTCTTACTGCACATCCAAGGCTGTTGTGACCTTTTTCCCCAAAGGTACTACAGGTGACTTTAAACCTTTGTTTTCCCATTTTTTGCAGATCACTTGCACTCCCTTGTCTCTGCCTCTTCTTTGGAGTTTCACTGAGCCCAATTTTTTATTCCTTTTCAGGCCTACCCTTTTTCTTTTTAAGCATTGTAGGTGGCATTGGTGGTATGTAACCTGTCTTCTGCCACAGTTCTTCTCCATTCATAGGGTTTATAGAATGACTATAAACTGCATCATAGGTTTATACAGAATAACAAACAACAACAAAATCTTCAGGATCTCCCCCTTCTGCACAAATTGCACTTATAGCATGCTTACAGGGAATGCCAAACAACTCCCACCTCCTACAATCACAACTATGATGCTCTAAGTGCACAACATACCTTGAGACATCATAGCTTGAAACCTCATATGTCTTTTCACTAGCTTTTATGGGAATACAGTCACGAGAGGCCTCCATGTTCTTTCCCATAATCCCCCTAATCTTGCCACAAAGCTTTCTGCCTTCCCACTTAAGCTCATTCTTCTCTCTATATCTCTACAGCCTAGACATCATATACTCCCTGATCCATTCTAGCATAGTTAAAATTGGTCTGTCCCTAGCATCCACTAAACAAGCATTAAATTGCTCACACATATTATTCACTAAAGTATCACACTTTCCAAAAGTGGAAAAGTGTGATTTTGACCATTCTGTTGGTGGCTTAGATTACAGCCACTCTAGACACTTCTTATCCAGCCTTCCTATCTCAAGCATTGCATTGTTAAATACAGGAATGGTAGTTGCATTGGCTGCTTTTCCATAATAGTGTTTTGAAGTTCTTCCCCTTGAACCCAGCCCTCTCCATGTTCCCATGTAAATGCCTGACACAGAATCTGTTCTCCACATATGGCAGAACCTTCTCAAAAGCGCCAATGAGCCCTTTTTGCTTGTCTGACATAAATGTGTAGACATCTTCCCTTTCTGTTAGCAAATCCTCCTTCAAAAGCAGCAAGAACCACTCCCAAGATTCCTTATTCTCTACTGAAACTACTGCATAAGCTACAGGGTATGGATCATTATTGGGGTTCATACATACTGCTGTCAGTAGCATACCTGAGTTAAGCCCACTTAAGTGGCAACCATCTACACCTATCCATGGCCTACATCCTGCTCTGAATCCATTCTTTACAGCATTGAGACACACATAGAACCTCTTAAATTTGTTAATAGCCTCTGTAACATCACACTGTAGAATCACAGTGGAACCTGGATTCCTTTCTCTCAAACACTCTGCATAGTCCCACAGCCTAGAGTATTGGTCAGTGTTAGACCCTTCAATCAGCTTGAGCACCTTCTGTCTTGCTCTAATAGCTTGTTGATGTGACGCATACACTCCAAGCTCAGATATTGTTGATTTCCTAAAGCTCTTTATGCTCTTCTTTGGATCACATCTGAAAGACCTTTCAAACCTCTTTGCCAACCAACCTGACTTAGCATTAGACCCATGAAACTGTCTTGCACAACTGTGTACCAAACTCAGCTCCCTAATCTGAAATGATGCTTTATCTTTTACCTTAAGTGCATTTATATGCCATGCACACTCTTCATCTGCCTTTTTGCACCTTGCATAGATCCTTCTGGTATCATTTTTAATAAACCTTGTTATTCTTCCTATCTCAACTGAGTGGTTGTTGACAGCCTTCTTGAACTCTAGCTTGGTACTGAACAATTGCCCCATGTAAAATGTAGAATTCTTTGGTCTTGGTACTTTCTCAGCCCTCATACTCAAATTACTGGACCCCTCTTCATTTTCAGATGGTAGACTCTCAAGCTCACTCATCTCATTCCCATAATCTGAGCACTAATACTCCCTGAGTTAGCAGCATCAATATCAGCTCCTTTGGTACCCACCCACTCAACATCATTATCTACATTCTCATTGTAGATAATGTCATCCAACAGATCATCACAGCTGTCCTCATCATATGTGAAATCCTCATCATCACATTCACTATTAGTCTCTAAACCCTCTTTCATCAGGGCCTTTCCTTTCCATTTTGATCCTAAGTCATATTCCATTATAGCCTTTTCCTTGTTTACAGCAACTAGTCCCTCTGCATCATGTTCTATACTCTCTGCATCATGTTCTATACCCTCTGCATCATCTTCCATTATAGTTGTCAAGGCCTTTCCCTTCTCAGCAACTAACCTCTCTGCCATCAGGGATTTTCCTTCCCCAGCACCTAAACCCTCTGCATGAGTTACAGCTATCCCTTCCCCAGTACCTAAACCCTCTTCCATCAGGGATTTTCCCTTCCCAGCATCATCATCTAGACCCTCTACATCTGAAACAGGACCTTCAGATGATTTTTCAACACTCTGCAGATAGGTTAACCTATATCTCCTTTTAAGCCTATTCTGAAGCTCAACTTCCTGCTCAACATCAACCTCCTATTCATCATCCAAATACTCCACCTCTCCTTCAACCATTTTCTTAACAGAAGTTGTAGAAATTCTTTCACCCTCCAGATATATGGTAAACTCTTTGCTTTTCTCCAATCTAACTTTCCTATTTGTGCAGTAAACGAGCTATTTCTTTCTCTCTCTCTCTACAGCTCAAAGCTCAAGATTCTTGAAGTGTGAAAAGTCTTAACTGAGAAGGCATGCTTCAAGTTCAAAGCAAGCTGCTAAGCTGATGCTGAATTCCAGCAAGAGCAAAACTTCTCAGTTTTGTCCCTCAAAGATTAGCCACCCAGCTCAAGAGAAAGGAGCATTCCAGGTTGATAACAGTTTCAAGACTGCTTTCTTGAAGATCGAGCGAGATCTAAAATCGTGTAAAGATGGGCAATAGCACCTAAAGTCTCAGCGAGTAGTTGAGATCGGTAAGTATGAGCTGTCGACCCAGAAACTGGCTGAGGAGGAGCGTGTACCGACAAGTTCTTTCTTCCGGGACATCAACAGTTGGAAATGGGGCCGCGCTCGGTTTGAAGGGTGCCGTTTTCAGGTCCAACAGGATTTTTTCACAATGTAATTGTAATAAAGAAACTTTACACTTGCATAGTGCATTACCTTTCTGCGGAAGGAAGAGAGGACGTGGAAGTGATGAGCTTGGAACCTCTATAAGCTCTGTGTGTGTTGTTCTTACTGTCTTATAGTTTTGCAAGTTATTCAACTGTACACATTCACACACACAGACTGAACTGGCAAGCTTCAGCCACGTCTTCAAGCTATCAGCCTCAAATTGATCAGCTCACAGCACAGACAAATCACAAAAGCGAGTCAGGGCCCTATCTATTCCGCAATCTGTCTTGAAAGTTTTTGAAGTCAGTTTATTCACCCCCTCTCTAAACTGACAAAGGCTCACACCAGGACCAATAGGAGTTAAAGGTTGTAATGGGGCTATGGGTTCAAGATAGGAAATATTTGGTTCTGGATCAAAATTTAGTTAAATTTTTCCCTTTAGGAGACTTCATTTGACTCTTTACTAGCCCTTGCCACCGTTCCCATTTTACGAAGCACATGTCCCCGATTTTTATTTTGTGGGCATTCGGTACTATTATTTTCTTGAGATTTCTGTATCATTTTTCTTTTTATTTCGACCCCTTCATTTTTCTTTTTCTTTCTTTTCCTGGGCATTTTTATGCCTTGTAAGACACCAGATTTATCCTTCCCTAGTGCCTATAGTCTTTTTGTGGGTTTTGAGAAATAACATGACCAGAGCATAATTAATTTTCGGTTCAAACAGGGCTGCAAGGGATAACATCAGGATGGTTTTATTTGACTTTGTGGGCTCAGAAAGAAAATTTGCCTAAGTATTTCAGTAGCATACCCAAAATTCCTTGTCACCTTGGAATAGAGCAAAAGTAACTTCTAGTTTACCTAAATTCAAGAATGAATGAATCACACAAGAGAGAATAATCACATGCATCGTGAATTTAGGCTCAATTTCTCACAAGGTACTTAGTTCATTTATCATATAAGCAGTAGCATGGGCATGCTGAAATGAAATCACAGTAAAATATACTGCCTTATGGTCACAGGATCCTAAACTCCATGCTTACAAGTTCAAATATTTACACATGCTTGACACTTAAAAAAAGGCAAAGAAGGCAGAGTAATCCCCACCCACACACTTTGCCTTCGGTGAAGTGGGTGTGAGAAGATTACCCTATGAACCGCAAACTCAACGAAACATTAGAGAGCCCCCCTACCCACATACTTTGCCTTAAGCAAAGTGGGTCAGTACGGGGGTCATCTAACTACAGAAAAAAAATAAAAAAAAATAAAACACAAAACAAAGACTCCTAATGCCCACACCCACACACTTTGCGCTAAGCAAAGTGTAGGAATGGGGCAACACCTAAACAGACACAAAATAAAAAAACAAAAACCTAATCTACGGGAAAGAGTACCGATTCAGGTATCAGAAAGGGTCGGATACACAAATCCGATGCGCTTGAAGTAGATGAGCGGGGCGGTATCTAATCTGTCATGTCTAGCAATGATGGTGATGGCTGTTGGCTTTAGCTGATGTGACCTCGGGGGGCCTCTTGCTGTGAGCTGCATTCAAAGAAAAACTAAGGCTACTCGAAGTTTCTAGCTTCGGTATGCCAAATGCGGGTTTCCCATCCTCATCATCAAAAACATCCAACATCATCTTCAAACAGTTCAAATCAAGCAATTCAATATGTTTGCAATACAGATTAGTAGAAGAGGGGTCAAACAATTTTAGTTTTTCAGCAAGATGGATTATCAGTTGGGCACATGAAATCCTATTTTTAGCATGAGCAAAGGTGTCCTTAAAATGGACATTGGCCACAACTCCAAATTTTGTCCTCTTCTTGTGTAACATGCATTAGAGAAGAAACAACTCCTGATTGGTGATGGAGTTGGAGCTATCTTTCTGGCCAAAGAAATTATAGGCAAGCACTCGGTGACAAAAGCGAAGGACACTGCTCTTCAGCATGTATCCGTTGCTAGTTTCAGACTTCAATTTGGAACCGTCACCTAGCTCGGCCCATTTTTCATCCCAGTTCTTATCCGTGGGTACCATAGAAACAACAAATTTATAATCTTCATCAATCATATCAAGAAAAGACAAAATGTCAAAACCCATATTCAACTCATCAACAGAAAAATTAAATTTTTACTAAAAAGTTTAAACTTAAAAACCTTGGTTCAATAAAAAATGACCAGACTATTCTCTTACCTTTCGTTCGATGCCACAGACAGCGAGCGAGGTGAAGTGGATGGTCTTGCTGTGGATGATAGTTCTGGTGGGCACGACACCTTTTCCCTTCGGCATGCTTTTTCCAAAAGTGGGGCTGACTATGGTTTTTCTTTTTTTAGCAGACAGCTTGGCAGGGGCCTTCCCCTTCTCCCTTGCAATTACTGAGGGCATCTCTATTGTGCCCTCGACAACTTCTTTCACCAGGGAAAGAGTTAGGTCGTCCTGGATTTTATGGGCACGGGATTCTCTACTGCTCTCGTTCTCTCCTTCCTCATCTTCTTCATCGCCTTCTTCCTCCTCAGACGCTGGCGGTGATGCTTGCTTCTTCTGCTTCAAAGACTGCGATGGAGCTTTAACAGTGGTGACCTTCTCCTTCTTAATCTTTTTCAACCTTTCGGTTGCAAAGGGCTCAGGGATCTGCTCTTTTGTTGGCTCGGGTTGCCTCCCAGTTAGCGTCCTAATTATTGTCGTGGGCACGATGCTTGTCTTTCATCACATGTATGTGGGCTCAACAAACTAGAGCCCGAGACCCTTCATGTATGAAACTGTTGGGTCATTGACATGCTTCAGTTGTTGACCGTTAACTTTGAATGTTTCTCCAGTACTTGAATCAAATCATGCTAGTGCTCCATTTGGCCACATAGTCTGGATCTCATATGGTCCGGACCATTTAGACTTGAGTCCTCTTCCTAATAGTTTCAGTCTGGAATTATACAACATAACATTTTGCCCATGCTCAAACTGTTTGTGGTGAATGAGGTGGTTATGGGTTCTCTTCATTCTTTCCTTATAGAGCACTGCATTATCATAGGCTTCTAGCCTCATCTCTTCTAACTCTTGAAATTGGAATTTCCTCTCAATTTCAGCTTTATCGAGTATTATGTTCATCTTCTGAATTGGCCAAAAAACCAGAAGGTGATAATTTTTTCTATAAACAAGGTTGAAGGGAGACATTCGGATGGGGGTTTTATAGGCAGTGTGATATGCCCACAAGGCATCTTCCAGCTTAAAACTTCAATTCTTTCTATTGGGGTTAATGTCCTTCTGAAGTATGGACTTGACCTCTCGGTTTGAAACCTTAGCTTGTCCATTTGCCTGTGGGTGATATGCAATAGTTACTTTATGTCTCACTCCATACTCCTTGAGCAAATTCTTGATGATCATATTGCAGAAGTGAGATCCTTGATCACTTATTAGTGCCTTGGGCACACCGAATCTGCTGAACACATTAGACTTTATGAACTTCTTGACCACCCGGGCATCATTTATGATAGTAGCTTTTGCTTCCACCAATTTTGACATATATTCCACAATAAGGACTATGTATTGATGTCTATTGGATTTGGTTAAGGGACCAATAAAGTCAATTCCCCAAACGTCAAAAAAATTTACTGGTATAATAGGTATCATGGGCATTTCATTGCCTTTGGAAATGTTTCCAGTCATCTGACAGTGTGGGCATCGTTTGTACACTTCATAAGCATCTTTGTGAAGTGAGGGCCAAAAGAAACCGCAATCAAGAATCTTCTTTGCAGTTCTTTTTGCACCAAAGTGCCCTTCATATGCCTTGGAATGACAGAGATCAAGAATACTCTTAGTTTTTTCTGTGGGCATGCAGCGGTGGATGATTTGGTCTACGCACCTTCTCCGTAATATGGGATCGTCCCATACATAATATTGACTCTCACTTCTATTTAGTGTTTATTTGTACTATTTTATGGTAGGAATTTTACATATTTTATATGCGTATTTCCTATGTTTTTGTGTGAATTTTATGTTTTTATCTTCACATTTGCTCTTGTGGAAGAATATGCCAGGTTTGTGCAAAACTTGAGCTTGTTTCCAAAAGCAGGATTTTAGGGCACAAAAGTGGCAAGGATGCGAAGCTCCAAGGTAAAGCTCCAGCTTATGAGTCGAGCTGAGGGACCTAACTGATGGCGGAGCTAAAATAGCACCCCAAACTGATCAGTATTGGGGTGAAACTGAAGAATTAGAGCCGTAGCTGACGAAACGAGAGCTTAGCTGGAGGTACAACTGATGAGCTAAGCTCCAACTGAAAAAGCAAACTGGAGCTGCAATTGAAGGAGCTCAATTGAAGCGTAGAAATTGGAGGCGAAAAGCTCGACTGAAGAAAAGTGAAAACTAAAACTGATCTATCCAGCCGGTGCGGAGACTCCCGTGATCGCTGGGCAGTTCTCACAGCAAAGCACCCCCATGCGTGTGCGGAACCCCAGCCCCGCCGGTGCGGGGTGGTCAGTTCGAGCCTTCCTTTATTAGTTTCGGTCGTGATCAGTTTTGCTCTCCTCAATCAGTTTCAAGCTGTGTTCAAGAGCTTTAATCTTTAATATTTTCCAACACTTGGCTAGCTGGCATAATTAAAGAGGCAAAGACTTTTTGGGAGCCTAGGAGTAGGAAGAGTTTGGGATCAAAAGCTCCTAATAACTATACCCTTTTACTCTCTCTTTTCATTAATCAAATAATCCCCATACATCTACCATTCTCATTCACTCATCCGAATATACATTTCATCATCCTCTACACATTAGGAACACATCATCATTCTCATTCAATCTTCATTCCACACCTCACCACCACAGTTCCAGAGAGAGAGAAAAGATGAGAAGAGACAAGGGAGCTTAAGCTTAAGGAAGAAGGCATGAGAAGAAGGGTCTGACTCCAAGCCATCCATGGAAGCTAGGCTTGCTCGAAGACCTCCACTTTTGGTATTTCTTTCCTTATCTTAGCTCATTTGTGGGGATTTGTCCCAAAACTCTCAAGACAACAAATATTGTAGAAGTTTGTATTTTATTCATCTTTCGATTTATGAAATAGAGAGCTTTGATGATTCTTGTGTCATCTTAAGCATGATGAGGGGCTAGTTCCTTACATTAGGGGTAGATAATTGATTTTCTTTCGATCCATGCTTGTGATGGTTGGTTTCTTGTTGTTGGAATTGTGTTTGTTTATGTTGAGTACTTGATCACTACTTAGCATTACTAGGCTTTAGATGAGATCGAGAGAAGATTTTATAGCCCAACTTAGGTTCCTTCAATTTTAGGTGGACTGGATACATAAGCCTAATTGTTAAATCTTGTTCGTATAATATAGCCGATAAGGGTTTTAACGAATTGACGGTGACAGTAAATGAAGTTAAGCCACTTGAAAGGGTCTATTGTACATATAGGATTGACATAACCAACTTGAATCAAGCTAGGAGAGAAACCAATGAGAGAATCTACACCATAATGCTCTTTTCATAATCTTTTGTTTTATCATTGTTATTATTGGTGTTGCTAGTTAATTTTACTTGCTTTATTTAATAGTTTAACCAAATCATCCAACTCTTGATTAGAATGTTTAGGTTTTTATTTAAATTAATGTGCATTTTAACAATTCTAGCGTAAAAGATAATTCTTCTGTAAGCTTTCCTTGATAGACACGACTCGAGTTAGCTCACCGCTCTACAGTTGACCCCGACCTCTTGAGGGTTCGGTAAGTAGTAGTTTTGCGTGTATAGTGAGATTAGAAATCAATCAATTGGCACCATTGCCGGGAAAGCTTTAGGCGTATTATCTTTTTTTGTTATAAATATCTTTGTGATTGTTTTCATAGTTATGTTTTTGTGTTGTTTTCTGTTTGTGTTTATTGTGTTTTTTGCGTAAGCTTTTATTTCTTTTTCCACAGTTGCGTGTGATCTTTTCTTTGTGTTTTGTGGTTGTCAATGCTAGGGAGACGATGTCTCAATCGGAGATTAGCCCCCGTGTTTGTTAACATCTGTAGACTAAGGAGGATTGAAGTGCTCGATTGGGAGGAAGATATGAAAGCCAATCACATCAACAATGAGAATAATACAAATGCGGCACGAAACATGAGGGATTTTGCTCGTCCTGTGATTGGGACGTCGACTTCTTGCATAGTTCTTGAGGAATCCACAAGAAAGTATGAGTTGAAGAACATCCATTTCAGTCAATTACCATCTTTTTACGGGATACCGACCGAAGATGCGTTGAACTTCATCCGTGAGTTCTATATCGTGGTTCAAACCTTCCATTTGCAAGATTTGAACGATGACCAATTGAAGATGAGGTGCTTTCTTTACACATTGAAAGATCGTGCCAAGACATGGTTCATATCGCTCCTGGCTACCTCATTAGGCAATTGGAATGCCGTGTATGAGAAGTTCATGGAAAAATACTATTCCAATCAAAAGACCCAAGACTTGAGGGCTCAAATTGTCACCTATGCCCAATCTTCAGGTGAAGCATTCCATGAAGCTTGGGATCATTTTTGAGGTTTTCAACAACAATGCCCGCACCACCATCTAGTGCCCGAGTTGCTTAACCAATTCTTCTACGATGGGCTTTCACAAAATTTCCAATATATGGTAGACAATGTCGTGGAAGGAGACATTGAAGGTCGAACCGCAGAGGAGGTCTCTAACATCTATGATAACATGGCCAAGACTTTTCAATAAAAGAGTGCTAAGGAGAAACGAGCTTCCATCAATGAAGCCAACCCTAGCTGTGATGTGACGAAGCAATTAGCTGAGTTAACGAGGTAAGTGGAGATACTATGGACCTCCGAAAGACCACCTCAACAAGCCATGTCGATTGAAACGTATGGGATATGTGGAGAATATGGCCACGGGGCCAATGTATGTGAAAAGTCACTCGAGCTGGAACCCAATGAAGAAGCGCATTTCTTTGCTCTTCAAGAACAAGTTCACGCTCTCCAAGCGTGAACAATCCGGGGGTGGAGAAACCATCTAAATTTCTCTTAGAGACAACCTCAACCATCTCAATCGCCATAAAAACCAGCCTTAACAAGCTGGAGGTGGCCAAGCTCCACCATATCCAAGGCCGCAACAATATCTAGCCCAACCGAACCAACCTCCTAGGCCATCATTGCAAGATACCTTGAAATCCTTTATGTAATCTACCCAACAAAGGTTCGAATTTGTTGAAGCTTCCGTGAAGCGGATAGAGACCTAAGTGAGGCAAATCGCTGGTACCGTTGGAGAGTTGGCTAAAAACATGAAGCCGGGTAAGCTGTCAAGCCAACCGGAGCAAGCTCCGGCCATCACCGTCCTTTGAGGAGGAAAGGTGATCGACAACAAGGTTGGGGAACGAAGCCCAACCAAAGAAGTTGAAAATGAAGGAGAGGCTCCTCAACAAGAGCAAGAGAACCCCGAGCCGAAAAATGATACGAAGAAAGAACCCACAATCTACAAAGCCGCCAACCCATACAATCCTCCAATTCCTTACCCAAGCCGATTGAGGAATGAGAAGTAAGATAACCAATTCTTAGAATTTTACAAGCTCTTGTCCAAAGTGAATATCAATCTTCCACTCCTTGACCTCATCACCAATGTGTCGGCCTATGTCAAGTTCTTCAAAGATCTAGCCTCCAAAAAAAGGAAGTTTGCGGAGGATGAGAAAATTGTTATGTCTGAGGTGGCTAGTGCAATCTTACAACATCAACTACCGCCCAAGCTCCGTGATCTAGGTAGTTTTACGCTTAAAAATTACCTTGAGAAATGGTAAAGAATCATGTGGTATGCTAGACTTAGGAGTCAGAATTAATTTGATGTCCTACTATATTTTTAAACAACTAGAGTTAGGTAATTTGAAACCAACTAGAATGTGTCTTCAATTAGCGGATAGATCCGTGAGATATCCGAGAGGAATAATAGATGACATTTTAGTTAAGGTGGGTGGTTTAATAATTCTTGTTGATTTTTTTGCTTTGGATGTAGGTGGTGTTCAAGAAATGGGAAAAGAACACACACTTCTCTTGGGCAGACCTTTTATGGCTAGAACTAATACCCTCATTGATGTAAAAAATGGAACTTTAAAAATGTCAGTGTTAGGTGAAACTGTATCTTTTTCCGTGCATGAAAACAAGACGATTCATGTTTCCTCCTTTGAGGAAAATTATTCTTTTATAGATGCTATTGATCTCTTGCCCAAGGAAGTTTTCTTACAGGAAATTGGCTCCAAGTGGAGCAGTGAAGCCTTGTCCGAGAAGATAGCAATAGAAGAAGCTCAACTAAAGTGTGGGGGAGAGAATTTGGACGCCTAAGAGATGGAGATATTGCTAGGAGAAGGCATAAGCTTGATGGAATTACTAGCCTCAACCGAAGAGGAAGTGAAGGCTTTTTCTGAACTTGAGCTAAAGGAGCTCTCATCTCACCTTAAATACGTGTACCTTGATGAAGCAAAGAAGAAGTGTGACGTCCCACATCGGTGGGAGAACGAAAGTATGACATGACAAGTATATAAGTGTCCTCAATGGACTCTCTAGTGAACTCTCTAGCAACTTGGGTTAACCATTTTGGCAATGCGAGGACGGATGTTAAATAGTTGCTAGCGGGCCCGTTGTGCCATCATTTCGTTGTTGGGCCCCACCTCCGTGGGCCTGGGGCGTTACAAATGGTATCAGAGCCAACCCCGGGTGCGCTCGACAGGGCCCTGGAGCCAGTCCAGGTGTGCTCAAACTGGACCCCGGGGGACGTTCCTACAGAGCAAGGAGCACGACGAGGACGTCGTGTCTCCAACGGGGGGAGAATGTGACATCCCACATCGGTGGGAGAACGAAAGTTTGACATGACAAGTATATAAGTGTCCTCAATGGACTCTCTAGTGGACTCTCTAGCAACTTGGGTTAACCATTTTGGCAATGCGAGGACCGATGTCAAATAGTTGCTAGCGGGCCCGTTGTGCCATCTTTTCGTTGCTGGGCCCCACCCCCGTGGGCCTGGGGCATTACAAGAAGCCCGTGATCATCTTTGCGGGACTTGAAAATGACGAAGAAGACCTTTTAGTATCCGTACTAAAGAGGAACAAACAAGCCATTGGATGGAATCTTTCCGATATCAAAGGCATTAGCCCATCCACTTGCATGCATCGAATTATCCTTGAAGAGGGGGCTAAGCCAGTTCGAGAAAAACAAAGGAGACACAATCCTGTGTTGATAGAGGTCGTCAAGAAGGAGATTCTTGAGCTCCTTGCGGAAGAAATCATCTATCCAATAGCTGAAAGCACATGGGTGAGCCCGGTTCATGTGGTGTGTAAGAAGGGAGTAATAACGGTGGAAAATGATAAAGGAGAGCATGTGGCTACTCGAACCACCACCGGATGGAGGATGTGTATCGACTATCGAAGGCTTAATGCGGCTACTAGAAAATACCACTTCCCTCTCCCTTTTATTGATCAAATACTAGATAAACTAGTCAGACATAGACTTTATTATTTCCTTGATGGTTTATGGGGTTATTTTGAGGTGGTTATTGCGCCAGAGGACCAGGCCAAGACCACATTCACGTGTCCATTTAGCACATTTATGTGTAGGAGGATGTTGTTTGGACTATGCAAAGCACCGAGCACGTTTCAAATGTGCATGTTCTCTATCCTTTCCGAAATGATTAGAGACTTCATTGAAGTATTCATGGATGACTTTTCTGTCATTGGGTCTTCATTTTTTGATTGTTTAGATAAGTTAGAGCTCGTTTTGAAAAGATACATAGAACGCAACCTTACTCTTAGTTGGGAAAAGAGTCATTTTATGGTTACTAGTGGCAGAGTCCTTGGGTATGATGTGTCGAAAGAAGGAATGAGCATAGATAAGGCTAAGGTGGATGTAATTGAAAAATTACCCCCACCTGTTAATGTTATAGGAGTTACAAGTTTTCTAGGCCATGCCAGTTTTTACCGAAGGTTTATTAAAGACTTCTCAAAAATTAGCCAACCTCTATGCCATTTACTTTCTCAAGATGTTCCCTTTGAGTTTGACGATAAGTGTTTGCATGCTTTTAATACTCTAAGAGATAAATTAATCACTGCACCTATTGCCATTCCCTCTAATTGGACATCACCCTTTGAAATAATGTGTGATGCATCTAATTCTGCTGTGGGTGTTGTTTTGGGTCGACGAGTTCATAAATTTTTTTATGTAATTTACTATTCTACCCTTACATTGAATAATGCTCAAGTAAATTACACTACAACTGAAAAAGAGTTGCTTGCCGTTGTGTTCTCATTAGATAAATTTAGATCATACATCTTAGGTTCTAAAGTTATTGTGCATAGTGATCATGCGGCTCTTAGGCATTTGTTGACCAAACCCCAAGCTAAACTTAGACTCATTAGGTGCATTTTGTTATTGCAAGAATTTGATGTTGGAATCAAAGATAGAAAGGGGTGTGAAAATGCTGTAGCGAATCATCTTTCTCGTCTCCTTGATGATGAAATGATTGATAGATCGCATGAGAAAGGGGTGATTTGTGATTTATTCCAATATGAGCATGACCTTGAGCTTAATTCCCATATAAGCATGATCGCATGAGAAAGGCAGTTGTTGATTGAGAGTGAGCCTCTCTCAAGACTGTGTGATCAGTCTACAATACCCGTAAGCTCCCAATCTCTCATCTTAGTCCATCACGACTCAATTGAGAATGAGTTTGAGCAAGTTCTAGACCATCAGCTACGGAGCTATTTCGGTCTCATTGAGGGCAACGATCCCTTCTTATTCGAGCAATTAAGACGGTACCTCCAGTACCATATTTGGAGATTTCAACTCGATGAGGCCACCATGTTCCACCTCATCAGCACTCGTGGATCCCTCTTTTGGATCAACGAAGGACATTGGAGTAGAAATTAGATGAACCATCCACTCTGCTCGCCACCAACGCTCTCGGAAATAATGGATTCCATGATCAAATGAATCCAGCTCAGTGTACCAGCCGACGCTCCTCTTCCCAACAATGAGCCAGCCAACTCCTCCTGCACTCCATTTCTTGAAGATCTACCAATCGCATCAACTGAAGAGATCTTCACCAACTTAGCTTCCATGGACTTCAGAGAGCAAGATCTATCTCTCACCCCTGATCATGGTCAGCTAATGACAACTGAAGAAGCCTATGCATGGTTCTCCTCGCCCATGCACATTCCTTCAGTTTCCTCAGTCTATGACGACAACTTGGCAACTACCTTTACCTTATTGCCAAATCTATCAATGCCATCATACCATCCATACCAGTTTACCCTTTTGGATGATGCTGAAAAGGGGGAAGATGAGATGTATGATGATGAAAACTTAACTCTTTAGGAGCAGATCCAAAGAGAAGTACATCCTAAGGGGGAAGCTCAGCTTCAGAGGGAAGCTTGGAGAACACATGTAGTTCAAGAAAAAGGAAAATCAAGCAGGAAGAGAAAACGCAGCTAAGGAAGTGAAGTAGTAGTTCTAACTACTATCAAAAGCTGATATGATATGCCTTGAAGTTAATATAATACATGATGATGATATTTGTCATGATTTTTTTTCTATATGCTCTGATACATGTCTTAATACTTTATGATATTTTTTTAACCTATGCTCTGACACATGTCCTAAATACTTCCAACATCAAGCTTTGTGCTCTGCTCTGTTACCTGAAAAATGATGCTCTAATAATTCAAAATGAAAGCATGTCTAAAATGAAAGTATGCTATGATACTTGAATTTCAGCTCTAACTCGCTCTGATATCAAGCTTTGCCTATAAGGAAACTACATCATGTCTATCAGATGAACATTTGCAATTTTTCCATCATCATTGACAAGGTTTTAACATCATCAAAAAAGGGGAAATTGTTAGGAAAAACTATCAAAGAACCCCTAGATAAGGTTTTGATAAGATGTCAAAATTATTCCTGAAAAACTGACCAAAATCCAAGTTGTAGATCTGAGCTGACCAATCCAGAGCCTCAAGAAGGAACTCAACTGAAGATAGAGTCAACCCAACTGGAGCATAGTCAACCAGCTGGAAGGATACGCAAACCCGTCAGAACTCAATTCAAATGAAGGCTCGAAGAGATGAACCAGTCGAAACAAACTGACAACTAAGTCAGTTGAGCTGAGAAGAAAATCGACAAGACTGAAGAAACTGATAAGAGATCAGTTTAGGCTGAAGGCTGGATGTATCCAGCTGATGGCCAAACTTAACTTCAACCGAACTGAAGTTACCAGATGAATTAATCAAAGGCCAGAACTGACCAGCTAGCCAACAACTTGTGATTAGTCAAGCTGACAAGAAAGAACAGTAATGCTGACAAGCTAGCCAACAGCTTGTGATTAGTCAAGCAGACAAGAAAGAACAGTCAAACTGACAAGCTAGCCAATAGCTTGTGATTAGTCAAGCTGACAAGAAAGCTCAAGAAAGAACAGTCGAACTGCCAAGACATTCAACAACTTAAGATCAGTCGAACTGGAGGAAAAAGCTCAGAACTGCCAACGGGAGTAATAGGCAACTGAGCAGACAAGCTCAGAACTGCCAAATGGAGTAATAGCCAAACTGAGCAGAGAAGCTCAGAACTGCCAACTGGAGTAATAGGCAACTGAGCAGACAAACTCAGAACTGCCAACTGGAGTAATAGCCTAACTGAGCAGACAAGCTCAGAATTGCCAATTGGACTAATAACCAAACTGAGCAGACAAGCTCAGAACTGCCAACTGGAACTCAAACTTGCTAAACTAGAGCTCAGAACTGTCAACCAGAGAGTCCTGGAATTAATAGCTCAAAATGAAGATCTTGGAATAAATGCTCCAACGGAGATCTTGGAATTAAATATCCAATAGAGATCGATTAGCAAAGCAATGGCTACTAAAATCAAATATCCAACAGAGATCGATTGGCAAAACAATAGCTACTTCAACCAAAAGCTTCAACAAAGACCAACTACCATTGATGAACCAACAGAGCTACCGATCAATGGAACTCAACGGTCACAAAATTCACTCCTCTATAAAAGACGAGTGAAGCTAAGCTTTCAAGAGACTTTCAACGCTAAGAGACTTTCAAGACTTCTCGTAACCTTCATTCAAGCAGAGCTTTCTTTCTCCCTCCCATATAGCTCAAGTTCAACAATTGCTAAAACTGGGAGAGTCCAACTGAGAAGAGAATTCACAGAGTCAAAGCATTCAGCTAGCTGTTGATAATCCAGCCAGAGCAACCTTCTCAGTTCAAGCAATACGCCGATCAACTACGCAACTCAATTGAAGGAGCACATCAATTGATATCCCATGTTCAATACTAATCTCTTGAAGATCGAAAGAGATCTAAAACCTTGTAAAGACGTCAATAGCACCTACCTCCCTAGCGAGCAGTTAGGGACTGCAAGTGTGAGCCATCGACCCGCTGAGGTAGCGAGCAGTTACCAGGTTCAGCCAACTGTCCTTCATTGTGTAATTTGTAAAGAAACTCAACTTATATAGTGAAGTTGCCCTTCTGTGGAAGGAAGAGAGGACGTAGGAGTTTGATACTTCGAACCTCTATAAATCATTTGTGTGCTATACTGTTTCAATTACTTGCATATCTTTGAACTGTACACAAGCTCACACAAACTGCACTCAAGCTGTCCAAAGTGCTCAATCAAATTGTGCATAGATAAGTTACTAAGCGAGTCAAGGGCCCTTATCATTCCGCATTTGAAGCAAAGTTTTTTAATCAGTCTATTCACTCCCTCTCTAAACTGATATCGACTCGCCCGGGACCAACACACGATACTAACAAACGACACTAAGATGGATTGAACCACGACCAGCTATGCTAACGTGGCTCTGATGCCAAATTTATGATGTGATCTCAGCAGGTGATCAACACCGGAAGAAAACGCACGGAAGTCTTAGGAACGAACACGTCAACAGTAGAAGGATTCAATCCAATATAAATGACTCAAATAAACAAACATATAGAAATAAAATAACAATAAGACTCGTTTTTGGCTATAGATGTTAATCTAGGCCTAACTAAGCTATATAAACTATGACCCACAAAATAACACGAATCCAAATTCAAAAAGGGCTAAAAAGGAACGAATGATTAGAGGATGGTGTTTAGAGTATTATGGATGTGATTATGGGTTAGAATGGTTCGGGATAGATATGATATGATAAGATTTCTCTACATAAAATACATAAAAATCCCAACAGTGCTACAAATCTCAACAATACAAAGTCATCTTTTACAAAATTGTCACTATATTCAAGAGCAAAGCTAAGAATTCACGAAACACAATCGAGATCACTACATTTGGTATCTAGAGCCATCCTTCCTTGGATATGGCTGAAAACACAAGATTGAAAGAGCAGCAAGAGACACAAAGAAAGTTAGATCAAAATTTTCAAGCTGAAAGGTTAAAGAGAGACGCTGCTGAAAGAAGGATGAAAGAACAGATCCAATCTGTCACAAAAATGCAAGATGGTATCTTGGGAAAACATGATCACCTGTCTGAGTTAATTTCTTCTTTTCAAATTCAGGCCAAGGGGAAAGGGCCAGCTGAGAGTGACTCTATATTAGGAAAACCTCCTGGCAGTCTGGTGGAGGAAGGGTCTTACGCCAGAACACAATATACCAATATGAATAGGCAGAGTGGTGATCCTCAATCTTTACAGGCTATTACCCCCTTGCCTAAGATTGATTTTCCACGGTTTGACGGTACTCAACCTAGGGTGTGGATTCTCAAGTGTAACAGCTATTTTAAGATGATACCAAACATACCAGAGGAACAAAGGATAGCATTGGCCACAATGAATTTTGAAGAAAAGGCAGCTCTGTGGTATCAATCATATAGCACTAAACTTCTTAACCTCACTTGGAACCAATTTATTGATGTAGTGGCTGCTAGATTTGAAGACCTTAAGGAGACTAACATTGTGGTGGAGTTTAACAAGTTGAGGCATACAGGCAGTTATGTGGAGTATGTAGAAAGGTTTGAGGAACTCAAGGAATGCATGACTCTTTATGACAATAATGCATACTCTGAGACCTATTTTGTGGCTAGCTTCCTAAGTGGACTCAGTGAAGAGCTAAGGGTTGTGGTGAAGATGTTTAATCCCTCATCTCTAGAGCAAGCCATAGAGTTGGGGCAGAATCAGTTAGTTTCCATTGAAGCACTTACTAGGAAGTTGAAGGCAAGTAGCAAACCCCCACCCATCAACTCTACTAGGTACCTCACCCCCAGGGACAGGTCTAAACCTCACTCCTAAAGGAAATCCTACCCTTAAAGCCCCAACTAAGCTTCTTACTGCTGAGCAAATGAAGGAAAGAAGAGCTATGGGACTTTGCTATAATTGTGATGAGAAGTACACAATGGGGCACAGATGCAAGAACCGGATTACATACATGATTATGACTGAAGAGGAGGAAGAGATGTTTCAATTTCTCCATGCTACTATCCCTAACATAGACTCAGCACCAACAGAAACCTTCAAAGAATTGCCAGTCACTCTTAATTCTCTAAATGGTGAAGAAGGAATCCCTACCCTAAGGTTTAAAGGAAATAGCCAGGGACACCCACTACAAATTCTCATAGACACGGGAAGCACACTCAGCTTCATTAAGGAGTCCACTGCCCAACTGATTGGTTGTACCACTACAGCTGCTACACCACTACTAATCCGGGTTGCCAATGGGCAGAGGTTAGTCAGCATATCACAGGCAGAAGAATTTGGATGGGAGGTACAAGAACATAAGTTGACTCATTCCCTAAGGTTGTTGCAAAATAAGGGCTGTTATGTCATCTTGGGTGGAGATTGGTTGAAGGAATGCACCCCCATTGAGCTAGATTACGAAAAAATGGTTGTCACCATTAATTGTGGAGGCAAAAAATTCCAGATATTTGCAAACAAATCTACTGTTGATTGCAGCCTCATCTCACATCACTCCTTGTACAAGTTACTACATACTAAGGCCAGAGTAGAGGTGGAGGAAATATTTGCTGTGACGTCTCAAAAGTCTGATTATTCAGAAAGTTCCCAGCCGCAGGGCTTACTAGATGAATTTGGTGATATCTTTAATGAGCTAGATGGACTGCCTCCAGCCAGGGACATAGAACATCAAATTTTACTAAAACCTGAAAGCTTATCTAAGCACCTATATCCCTATAGAACCTCACACAGTCATAAAGATGAGATTGAGAAGATTGTGGGTGAACTTTTGGCTTCTGGGGTTATTCAACCAAGTAAGAGTGCATTTTCCTCTCCTGTCTTGCTAATCAAGAAGAAAGATGGGACATGGAGGATGTGCGTCGATTATAGATATCTAAATGGTATGAGAGTCAAACATGACTACCCCATACCTATCATTGAAGAGTTATTGGATGAGCTCAATGGAGCAAGGTTCTTTTCTAAGCTGTATTTAAGGTCAGGCTACTTTCAGATACTAATGGAGCCTGACCACAGACACATGACAACCTTTAGAACTCATAATGGCCATTATGAGTTCTTGGTCATGCCTTTTGGGCTATGCAATGCCCCTGCTATCTTTCAGTCACTAATGAATCAAGTTTTTAGACATAGTTTGAGGAAATACACCCTAGTGTTCTTTGATGATATTCTGGTGTATAGCAAAACTTGGGAAGACCATTTGGAGCATTTAAAAGAGGTCTTTACCATTCTCAGAAAGCACACTTTATTTGCAAAAAGATGAAAGTGCCATTTTGGTCAACAGCAAATGGAGTATCTAGGTCATATTATCAATGAAGATGGGGTAGCAACAGACTCCCAGAAGATTGAATGCATGGTAAATTGTGTTGGTTTTGTATACTGGAAAGCTTGTCTTTGTATACAATAAACAATATTAAGATAATATAGATTGAATAATAATTGCATTCACTGTTTGTGTATATATTTATTGTTATATATTTATATACATGGTTCCATATACTTGCATTGTAGATGATATGGTGTGGGTCAACACACGGTAGAGATCATATCATTGGATTCCTTGCAATGTATTAAAAGGCTCACGGCTTAGATGGTCCTGAACCCAACATCGGTACACCGTAGAATAATCTGATAGTTAGTTTATCTTGACTAACAGATTATTCTAGTACACAGGCAAGTGTATTGAGGAGGATCTACTTAAGATTCTATTCTCTGTTCTGACCTTAAATGAGAGAATAAGAATCCACAGAGTTCGGGTTCTTAACCCCTATATGTTGGCGGACATATATGTGTAGTGTTTGCAGCTTTGATTTATCAAAGGGTGAGATTCTTGCATAGAATCAATAATCTGGATATCTTGGGTTGTAATATTTACACATATGATGGGTGGTCGTGCAATATGTAGGGGCACCGTGTCCTGGTGCGCCAGGTTGATGGTGTCCCCTTGAGGAAGCACAAGGATCATGGAAAGCCCCTGCAGGCATAATATTAATTTATTCTTATCATGATAAACGGAAGTCATGCGGTACTACTCAAGGACAAGATATTAATTAAGTATAGCTGTCAGAAGCTTACATAATTAATTATTGGACATTATATCATAAACATGGGAAATAGCTGAACTAAAGAAGAAAGCATATTCGTAAATATGTATTAAATTGGTAGGTCAGTATTATTTCTTTAGTGGAATAAAAATAATACTTAATTTATTTAATTATATCCTAAGCTTATTGGATATTGGAAATTAAATAAATTAGTAGGTCAATTTAATATTCTTCTAGATCCCTGTTGTAGCCCAATATGATCTAAGTGGACTGGGAATGGAATCAGAGTTGGAGGCCCAAGCTCAATAGGGTTTGGAGAGTTAATTTTCGTCCCCTCCCCTATATAAAGGGAGGGAGGCCATGAAAATTCAAAAGAAAAATAAGTTGTTTAGTAGTCTGCAGCCCACCCTGCATCTAAACAAGGTCCGGAAATACAGCAGAAGATCAAGAAGTAGAATATTGGAGCTGTGTATTTCGAACACCATGAAGATTCACCATAATCATGTGTTCTCTATCAACAATGGGATTAGATCTTTAATCCTGTGAGCAACCCGACAAAGTCTGTAAGTACCGGTTTCGATAGATTCTATTTTTTCCGTTGCAATAGATTCGATATTGAAACTTACATGTTAATTCAACATAGGATTATTAATGTCACACATAAAATTATGATATACATGAGCTTAGAATTAATGGCATCCAAAAAGATCATGTGGGGTACATTTCGAAAAAACCCCAACAACTAGTATCAGAGCCAGGTTTTGTATCTGCTAGAGAATTAATTCTATGGATAATTCGAATTGCATGTTTAAATCTGTAGATAAATTTTAGTTTTAAAATTTTCAGATTTATTAGTTCATGTTGTTCGAATTTTTTGAATAAAAATTTGGAGAAGAATTTTGATCTTGATCGAAAATTCCCAATTTTTGTTCTATGGAATTTTCGAAAATAGGGATTTAATTTGGAAAGGAATTTTGATGAGGATCAAAATTATCAGATTTTATCCTTATGTATTTCGAAAATTGGGATTAAAGAATAAGAAAGGATTTTCGTAAAAATCCAATTCTTTAATCTGTATATTTTTTTTCGATCTTTGAGCACTTAGTTTGGATTGATATTTAATCTAAGATTAAATTTCAAACTTTAGTTCTCTTAGTGGTCGAGATTTGTGCAATTCAATTCCCTAATTAACTTTAGTAATTTTCGTATGTTATGGTTTTAATTTGGAATAGAATTTTGATTAATATCATTTCGAAATTTAATCATGATAGTGATTGAAAATTATGGGTATTAGAATTGGAGAAGGTAATCTTTGACGTATATCAAAGTTATCAAATTCTAATGCAAGTAGGTTTCAAAATAGAATTTTTAAATTTGATAAGTGTTTGAAGAGGATCAAACTACCATATTTCTATTCTTGTAATTTTGATACCTAGTCTATAATTTGGAAAGGATTTTGATAAATATCAAATTTCTAAATTATTAATTTTATTTACGGTGTTCGAAATTTGGAGATCAAATTTTGAAAATTTGATGTTAAATTAATTCCTTAAATTAATCCATATTTTTCGAAATATATGGAATTAGATTTGGAATAGATTTTTGATATTATCAAAATTTCCATATCTAATCCTAGAGATATTTTCAAAATATGGGGGATTATAATTGGATAAGGTAATTATAAATCCAAATAGGTTTCAAAATAGAATTTTAAATTTGGAAAGCTTTTCAAGTGGATCAAAATTTCCAGATTTATTATTCTTAGAATTTTCGAAACCTAGGTATTTAATTTGGAATAGATTTTTGATTAATATCCAAATTTTTAGATTTAATTATTTAGGGATTTTCGAAAATTAAGGAATTTTATTTGGGAAAGATTTTTGATAAATATCAAAATTTCCAGATTTATTCCTTATGTTATTTTCGAAGAATTAAGATTGAATTTGGTGGAAAATTATAATTAATTTTCAAATTTTATCTTAGTGTATTATTCAAAATTATGAGATTTAATTTGGAGGAATTTTCGATTTATTTTGAAAATTTCCATATTTTAACTTTGTGATAATTTCGAAAGTATAAGATTTAATTTGGTAGGAATATTTTAATTAATTTTAAAATTTCCAAATTTATTCTTATGGTATTTTCGGAAATCTTAATTTAATTAAGGATAATTTTCGAAAATGCTCATGTATGGATATCATATGCAATTTTATGTTTATCACTTAAAATTTGATAGTTGTTGTATGTAGACGGTTTTTGTTTGCAGGTGATACCAACTATCATGCCTTTTTAATTTATGTGATGTGATGATTTAATTTATGTTGAATGTATGGTTGTTAATGGTTGTATGCCGGTTTCGCTACGAGGTTTTTATCCATGAGAAAATCCATGGATTAAACTAGCAATTATTTTATTACGTTGGTTTAATGTAATAGGAAAAATAAATGTTAGAGTATTTAGATGGAATTTTCGAAATTCCATGTGTCTTGAGTTGTATCTTTTTATTCCTTTATTATTCTAGATATATTAGGATTTTCCATAATTAAAATCTTTATGATATGGAAATTGAATATTTAAGATAATGATTACTTTATCCTAGTGGATTTGGATAAGGTAATTGATATCTTTGAATTTATTCAAATATGATAGGATAAGATTTAAATTAGAAATAGAAATCCTTATAGAATTAGATAAGGAAAGGGATTCTTCTCAAGAAAGGAAAGTGGAGCAGCCTCAATCAAGGAAGGACGACATCCTGGACATGTTCCGAAACCCTAAATCGGCGTTAGGGTTTTGGCGAGACGCTTGGTGGTGGCGCGGATGACGTCCAGATTTCCGGAGCTGATTTTCCAAGATTATCTCATGAATACAACATGAGAAATATGCCATGATAGTTGGTTTAAATTATTATGCTTATTATGTTGTTGTTTGTATGTCATGGATGTTTATCATTTTGTGTGATGATCTTGCATGCTAATGAGATAAAATGAAAACCTCAAGTATAAATAACTAAGTAGGAGAGATTCAAACCAAAGTATGTAGAAATCTCAATCGGTCTCCATTAATCTGGTTTAATTGAGAAGTGATGGGCATGCGCGTTGACAATAGGTCATCCTCCCTAACGGATGTGTCATATCACTGGACTCTCTAGAAATTAAACCTCTTAATAGATAACTGTAGGACACTGTTTAGAATAAATTGACTCCTCCAACTAGAGCAATGAGTTCGAACCAGTGCCCTTGGGGTGAAGATGATGGTGTTCACACTTAGGTGTAATTTATTAATAAACGTCCACACTAACGTGGCTTATTAATTAGAAGATTACATGACCGGGAATGTTTTCCGACTATTAATTTACTTGTCATAAGGAAACTTGATTGGAGGTAAATTAAAGGTTAATAACCTGTTTAAAAATGAATTTTATAAATGTCCACACTAACGTGGCTTATAAGAAATATTTTTAAAAATGTCGGTGGATATGCATATAATTCTTTTTGAGGAATTCAATTATAGTATTAGTATCCTAAATGGTGTGACTGTACTGCATGTTACTTTTCTGCTATTCTATGTTATCTTGGTACTCTCCAACTTGTCTTCTATTCTCAAAAGTTTTATATCGGTGAAATACTAAAGACTAGATTCGGAACTTAAAACATTGTCTTAAACGGCTGAAGGTTTAATTGTACATGATGAGGAATGTCATAAGAAACCAGTTGTGAATTCTGATGAAGTAGTGAGAACCTCTTATGGTGTAATCTCAAGAAACTCTTCGGACATCAGAATTACACAACAAAATATATTGCCATGAAAAATCTAATAAACACAAAGATAGTCGATTCCATTCATGTAAGGGATCACGTTTTCTAGATGATAAGCTACGTATCGGAGATCGAAACCCTAGATTGTGAACAGGATACCGAGTCTTAATTGACTTGGTGTTTAATAGTATGTCCCTAAAGCTTAAATAATTCTTTTGAACTTTAGGATGATAAAGAATTATGTCACTTTATCAGAAATGCTTGTTGATCTTCAGACAGCTGAGATGCTAGTGAAAAGTATTACAGAAGCGCAAATGGCTGAGAGAAATGCATCTTCGGGTAAGAAGAGGAATGCATCTCAACCAAAGGAAGCGTGTAGGGCGATGAAGAAAATGACATAGTTAACTCAAAAGGACTTTAAGTCCAAAGGATATGTGCTTCAAGTACAATCAACCGAGACATTGTAAGTCTGAGTGTCCTCTCAAAAGGAAAGGTATCTCTCACTCGTTTGAGTGAAGATGAGATCACTATGTACATGTGTAATGCTATGGTAAAGTGCCAGCTATTGCAGTGGGAGACATAGATATACCTTTCAGTAGTGATAGTTTTAGTTTTAAAGGATTGTCAATATGTGCTAAACTTTAGAAACTTGGTTTTTGTTTCTAAGTTGGTTTTGGATTGATATTTTGTTACTTTTGATAACTAGATTGTTATCATGGATGAGAAACATTTTATCTATTTTTGCACATTGGATGGGTATCTTTAAATACACTAAAATATATGCTTAACGCTACAAAATAACTATTGAATACATTGATCAACCTCAATAAAATGAAAGAATCTTCGTAAAGGAATCAAACTTATCTTTGGCATCTAAGACTTGGATATATTATTCTTAAGAGGATTCAAAGTTTGATAAACGATGGTCAATTCATCTCACTGGTCCTAGAATCATTTCTTTGTGTAAATCCTGCTAAGAAGGTAAGATGACCAAGTGTCCTTTAAGGCTAAAGGAATAGATTCAAATAAGTTATTAGGTTTAATTCACTCTGCTTGTATGGCCCTAGTGACAAGTGCCTCTTAGGTGACTTTAGGGATCACTTGGCAGAGAATGGGATTGCATCCCGGTTAACTACGTCTGCTATTCAAACAGTAGAATGACGTAGTGGTGCGAAGAAATTGAATGTTATTGAAAATGGTTAGATCGATGATGAGCTATTCAAAGTTGTTTATTTCATTTTGCGGATATGACCTAGAAACGACGATTGTCTGTTGGATATCAGAGATGAATGTCAAGTGGTTTATTTTATAGTCCTAAGAATTAGAAGGACATTGTAAGCACTAATGCCCGATTCTTAGAAGAAGACTACATAATAAGTCACAAGGTTAAGAACAAGATAATTCTTAATGGTTTGAGGAAAGGACATTCGAATCCTACACCAAAGTATACAAGAAGAGGTACCACCTAATACTGCACAACGTGTCATGAATGTACAGAAAATTCTTCATCGCAGTGGGAGGATTGTACGCCAATCTAATATATTCCTTAGTCTAGAAGAATCTTCTGATTTTCTGGAAAGACTAAATGAATTAGATCCCAGAAACTATGATGTAGTGGTTCAAGATAAGGATGCGGTTTCTTAGAAAATGACAATGGAATCCAAAATGGGATCTATAGATCACCATGATAATGGGAGCTTGTAAAACCACTAAGTGAGGGTAAAACTCATTTGGTGAAAGTGGATCTACAAAAGGAAAGAGAGGATCCAACAGATTGTTAGATCTAGAATCTCTTGTCGGTTGCTACTCATTTTTAACTTATTTGATTGGCAAATAGATGTCAAGACAGTTTTTTTTCTGAACGGAAGTCTTGAGAATAATATCTATATGCGACAAACAAAGGGATTCATTGCTAAAGACTAATAGCACTTAGTGTGCTAGCTCAGAGGTCCATTCGTGGATTTAAGTAAGCATCAAAATCTTGGAATATCCGATCTAACGAAGTTATCCAGTCATATGGATTCATGGAGAAATCGGATAAAGGCTCTGTATACAAGAGGCGTGACGGAAATGTGGTGGTTATCCTAGTACCATATGTTAAATAACAACTTGCTTATTGGGTAACAATGAGAAGGTCTTATCGAACATAGGAGTGTGATTGTCCAACCATTTCGATATGAAAGATTTGGGTTGATGTACTCATCTCAGGTTACCTATATCGAAAATGTGCTAGCTAGATTCAACATACAGATTCCAAGAAAGGTTTTATACCTTTCAAGAATGGAATACATCTACTCAAGGAAATGTTCTCTCCAAACACATAATGAGATGGATGAGTGGAAATGTGATTCCTTATGCTTCAGTAAAAGGAATTCTCACGTGTGGTATGCTATGCGCAAAGACCGATATCTACTATGCAGTGGCATAGTGGAAAGATATCAATTTTAACCTTAGTTAAGGACAATGGACTGTGGAAAAGAGTATTCTCAAGAAGACTTGAGATAGTATGCTTGTTTACCACTCGGACAGTCTAATTGTTTTGGGTTATATGGACTTAGTTTTTCCAAAACCGATAAAAAGGATCAGAGTAAATCTTCCTCAGCATATGTGTTTAAATTGGGAAGGGGAGTTTTGGCATGGAGGAGTAAGGAAGAAATGCATGCTCACTCCACCATGAAAGTCAAGTATGTGGCTGGCTCTGAGGCTACGAAAGACTGTACGGCTCCATAGCTTCTTGTTGGACTCGTGTGTGGTTCCTAATTTGCCTTAGGAGTATCACGGCACACTGTGATAACTCCAGTGCAGTAGCAAATTTGAAAAGGAATCCAGAGTCCATGGGGCAATTAACACATAGGATTAAAGTACCACCTTATACAAAATATAAGGGAGGAAGATGTGGCAGTGGTCAAGATTGCATTGGAAGACAAAAATGGTTGTCCCATTCACGAGCCTTCCAAGTTCAGACCTTCAATGGTCAAGTGGAGATATGGGAGTTGATGTAGACCTGGGGCCGTTTTTGAGTTTATGTTATGTTGGAGAGTTAGCTAGTGTGTTGTTTATACTTGAAAGACATGCTTCGAGTATAAGTGGGAGATTGTTGGTTTTTATACTGGAAAGCTTGTCTTTGTATACAATAAACAATATTAAGATAATATAGATTGAATAATAATTGCATTCACTGTTTGTGTATATATTTATTGTTATATATTTATATGCATGGTTCCATATACTTGCATTGTAGATGATATGGTGTGGATCAACACACGGTAGAGATCATATCATCAGATTCCTTGTAATGTATTAAAAGGCTCACGGCTTAGATGGTCCTGAACCCAACATCGGTACACCGTAGAATAATCTGATAGTTAGTTTATCTTGACTAACAGATTATTCTAGTACACGGGCAAGTGTATTGAGGAGGATCTACTTAGGATTCTATTCTCTGTTCTGACCTTAAATGAGAGAATAAGAATCCACAGAGTTCGGGTTCTTAACCCCTATATGTTGGCGGACATATATGTGTAGTGTTTGTAGCTTTGATTTATCAAAGGGTGAGATTCTTTCATAGAATCAATAATCTCGATATCTTGGGTTGTAATATTTACACATATGATTGGTCGTGCAATATGTAGAGGCACCGTGTCCTGGTGCGCCAGGTTGATGGTGTCCCCTTGAGGAAGCACAAGGATCATGGAAAGCCCTGCAGGCAGAATATTAATTTATTCTTATCATGATAAACGGAGGTCATGCGGTACTACTCAAGGACAAGATATTAATTAATTATAGCTGTCAGAAGCTTACATAATTAATTAATGGCCATTATATCTTAAACATGGGGAATGACTGAACTAAAGAAGAAAGCATATTCGTAAATATGTATTAAATTGGTAGGTCAGTATTATTTCTTTAGTGGAATAAAAATAATACTTAATTTATTTAATTATATCCTAATTTTATTGGATATTGGAAATTAAATAAATTAGTAGGTCAATTTAATATTCTTCTAGATCCCTGTTGTAGCCCAATATGATCTAAGTGGACTGTGAATGGAATCAGAGTTGGAGGCCCAAGCCTAGCTAATAGGGTTTGGGGAGTTAATTTTCATCCCCTCCCCTATATAAAGGGAGGGAGGCCACGAAAATTCAAAAGAAAAATAAGCCTAATACATCCCCTCTAAGTGCTCTCTTGATTCCTAGAGTTTCCACACCTGTTTAGTAGTCTACAGCCCACCCTGCATCTAAACAAGGTCCGGGAATACAGCAGAAGATCAAGAAGTAGAATATTGGAGTCGTGTGTTTCGAACACAATGAAGATTCACCATGATAATGTGTTCTCCATCAACAACAGGATTAGATCTTTAATCCCGTGAGCAACCCGATAAAGTTTGTAAGTACCGGTTTCAATAGATTCTATTTTTTCCGCTGCAATAGATTCGATATTAAAACTTGCATGTTAATTCAACATAGGATTATTAATGTCACATATAAAATTATGATATACATGAGCTTAGAATTAATGGCATCCAAAAAGATCATGTGGGGTACATTTGGAAAAAACCCCAACAACTGGTATCAGAGACAGGTTTTGGATCTGCTAGACAATTAGTTCTATGGATAATTTGAATTGCATGTTTAAATCTGTAGATAAATTTTAGTTTTAAAATTTTCAGATTTATTAGTTCATCTTGTTCGAATTTTTTGAATAAAAATTTAGAGATGAATGCATGGTAAATTGGCCCAGACCACAGACTGTCAAACAACTCAGAGGATTCCTAGGTTTGACTGGATACTACAGGAGGTTTATCAAGGGGTATGGATCTATCGCAAGCCTCTGACATCTTTGCTAAAGAAGAACAATTTTAGTTGGGGAGCTGAAGCAGAGGTGGCTTTTCAGTAGTTAAAGAAGGCTATGACACAAGCCCCTGTATTGGCACTTCCAGACTTTACTCAACCATTCACTTTAGAAACTGATGCTACTGGGGTGGGCATTGGAGCTGTCCTAATGCAGAAGGGAAGACCACTATGGAGGACACTCAGGGGTGCAAGGAACTTACATGAGGCTTAAGGGCTCATTCTGTTGGCCAGGAATGAAATCACAAATAATTGACATGATCAAATCATGTGATATCTGCAAACTCAACAAGACACAAGAGGGGGCTACTCCGGGTCTCCTACAACCACTGCCGATTCCTGATCAGCCTTGGAGTTACATTACAATGGACTTCATCGAAGGGCTGCGGAAGTCTGGGGGCAAGGATGTCATCCTGGTAGTCATAGACAGACTTACCAAATTTGGGCATTTCATTGCCCTATCTTACCCATTCACTGCCCAAACTATAGCCAAAATGTTCCTTGATCAGATATATAAGCTACACGGGCTACCTGTCAGCATCATTACCGATAGGGATAAAGTTTTCACCAGTTAATTCTGGAAAGAGTTGTTCAGGGTGATGGGAGTCACCCTCAATTTCTCCTCTGCCTACCACCCCCAAACGGATGGCGAAACAGAGAGATTGAACCAATGTTTAGAAGCTTATCTGAGGTGTATGACTTCTCACAACCCCAGATAGTGGCTAAAATGGTTAAGTCTAGCTGAGCATTGGTATAACACCAACTATCACACCGCTATGAAGACTACACCCTTCCAAGCCCTCTACGGGTATCCTCCACCCTATTTGGCTACTGGGCCTCATCTAGACACACTATCTGCTGACGTAAAAGACTCCATACAAGAGAGATGATTTATGATACAACAACTAAGAGAAAACCTCTCCGCAGCGCAGAGCAGAATGAAAACATACGCTGATAAATTCAGAGAAGATAGGGAATTTGAAGTAGGTGACTGGGTCTATCTAAAGTTACAACCATATCGCCAAAACTCTATACAACTAAGAAGGAACCTCAAACTAGCCTCTAAATACTATGACCCTTACAAAGTTCTAGAGCGGATTGGTAAGGTTGCCTATAGGCTTGAATTACCAGAGGGATCGCGTGTACACCCTGTGTTCCACGTATCCCTACTAAAAAAGAAAATCAGTGAAGGAGTCGTCATCTTACCTCAATTACCCACTGTGTCGCCGGAAGGACTCTTTCAGCTTAAACCTCTAGCTGTGCTGGATTCCAAAATCACCAATTGAGGTAAATAATTGGTCCAGCAGGTATTGGTTCAGTGGGAGGACAATGATCCGGGGCTCACCTCTTGGGAAGTTGTAAAATTTGTAAAGAAAAAATTCCCAACCTTCGATCCTTGGGGACAAGGATAAAAAATTGGAGGGGGTATTGTCGTGAGCTTGAGTCAAGGGGAAGGAAGAGATAAATTGCAGTTCAGAGAAGAGGAGGATCCACTAATTGGCAGAGAAGACGTCGGGGAGATATGAGTGGTTGAAGAGGCAAAGCTTCCATTTTTAGGGCTTTTGAAGTCTGATTCGCAATTTAGAAATTAGTTTAAGAATTAGGGTCTGAGCAATAGTTGACTAATTAGAGTTAATTGGAATGGTGCGGGTCGGATTTTGAGGTTTGCAGGCATTTGGCTAATGGGCTACAACTTTGGGCTTTTTCTACCACTTTGTTTAATTATTTTCATTTCAATTAAGGACATTAGTCCAATCTGTAATAGGGATTTCATATTATATGTTGTGGCCCCCACTATATTATAATGTGTAAGATCTTTTCGCAGATCGAATTCGATATCTTGGGTAATAACAATGTATAGATGATGTCTCGAGCAGTATGCATGAGCACCGTGTCCTTGTGCGCCATGTTGATGATGTTCTCTTGAGGAAACACAAGTTCATGTTGAAACCCTGCAGGTGGAATTTATTCCTTACATGATAAAGCTTGTGTGGTACTACTCGAGATTTTAGATGTTAATTAATTATAGTTGTCAGAGGCTGACATAATTAATTAATGAACATTATATCTTAAACACGGGGAATGGCTGAACTAAAGGAGAAAGCATATTCACAAATATGTATTAAGTTGGTAGGTCAGTTTTACTTCTTTAATGGAATAAAAGTAAAACTTAATTTATTTAATTATATCCTAATTTATTGGACATTAGATATTAAATAAATTAGTGGGCCAATTTAATATTCTTCTAGATCCCTGTTGTAGCCCAATATGACTGAAAGTGGACTGGATATAGAACTTGAGATAGAGGCCCAGCCCAGTAGGGTTGGAGCATGAAATTTCACCCCTCCCTATATATAAGGGGAGGGGGACACGAAATTTACATGATATTTTTCATAAGAAATCAGTCCCTCTTTGCCTCTCAAAGTTATCCACAGATTTCACAATTCTATCTAGTAGATTTCAGCCCACTCTGAATCTAGATACAGTCCGTGAATACAACAGAAGATCTTGGAGTAGAATATTGTGGTGGCCAATTTTATTGACATAAGTGGCGCCTATTATTGTTTATTCAACAACAAGATTAGATCTGTAATCTTGTCCTCAGACCGTTTGTCGATTTGTAAGTAGATTCATTTTCTATGTCTTCCGCTTTATTAGAATCGAATCTCTTTTACATGCTATTTGATTAGACTGTGATAAACATGCATGTTATATAAAATTATGATTTGCATGAACATGGATTAATGAACAACCAAATAAATCCTGCGATGGTTTAATTCGAAAAAACCCCAACAGTGGTATCAGAGCCAGGTTTTGGCACTGTTCTAGTATTAATCCGAGCATGAATTCTATATATATATATATATATATTTAAATTTGATGTTAAATTTATAGTTCTTAAATTTTCATATTTAAATATGCATATATGTCGATTTTTATGATATTCAAGACTTGGAAGAATTTTGGATTGAATTCGGAAATTCTAGTTTTGAATTGTTGGAATTTTCGAACATGATGAGATATAGATTTGGGATGATATTTGATGTCTTCAAATTTCCAGATTTGTGTCTCGTTATTTTCGAAAATTTGGTCACGAAAATTTGGTCACCAAATTTGATGTGTTATAAATTCCCTAATTTTGTGTTAAAATTTTCGAACACTATAATTAAATTTGGATGGATTTTTTATCAACATCAAAATTTCCATATTTAATTTGGATAGGGTTCGAAATTTTTGGTGATTAGAATTGGATTTGGTGATTTTTGATGTATATCAAAAGTTACACAATTCTAATCTAGAAAGGTTTAAATTAGAATTTTAAATTTGATAATTTTTGAATTGGATCAAAATTTTTAGATTTTAATTCTTGAAAATTTCGAAACCTATAACTATATTATTTGGAATAGTTTTTTGATTAATGTCAAAATTTCCAAATGTGAAATATAGTGTATTTTTTTATTTTTAATAAATTAATTTGGAGAAGATTTTGATGAAAATTAAATTTTCAGATTTATTTATTAGGATGGATTGAAATTTATGTATGTTGGATTTATATTTGATGTTATTTGATGTATATCTTAATTTACCTAATTTTAATCTAGATAGATTTGAAAATAGAATTTTAAATTTGGAATAATTTGAGGTGGATCAAATTTCCAGATTTATTATTTTGGTTATTTTCGAAAATCTTTAAGATTTAAATTGGATAAGTTGATTTTGGATATATACAAATAATTATCAAAATCCAATTGTGATAAGAATTTAATTTTGGATAGGTTTTGGAAGATTTTGAAGTGGATCAAATCTTCAAAACCTTATCCTTAAAGATTTAGATTCTTATGGATGATATTTGGATTAGATTTTTGATATATATCAATATATCCAACTATTTTATAATTAGGGTGGCTTGAAAATATTAAATAAATTTGGTGGATAATTATAAATAATTTCCATATTTATTTTAAGATATATTTTCGAAAATATCATGATTTAAATTGGTGGATAATTATTTTAATTTCTAATTTTTATCTTATGGATAATATCGAATTAATTAATTTAATTAATTGTTAAATTCGATTATTATTTAATATTCATGCATAGATATCATATGTTATTTTATGTGGATCATTTAATAAATGATTGTTGGATTTGTAGACTGTGTTTGTTTGCAGGTTTACCAACTATCATGACTCATTTATTTTATGTGATGTATGTTTATGTTGAATGAATGTGGCCGTATGCCGGTTTGGCTACGTGATTTTTATCCATGAGAAAATCCATGGATTAGGTCTAAGTTTTATTTTACGCTGTTTTAATGTAATAGATATAAAACTGTTAGGCCGAGTTTTTAGTTGTAATTTTTATTCTAGCAATATTAGATTTTTCCTTTTAGAATAGATAGTCTATATTGAATAAAGATCGAAGATCAACTCAAAGAAGGAAAGTAGTTCAGCACCAAGGTTCACCGGTTCACGTCCTGAAACCCTAAATGGAGCTAGGGTTTTCGGCGAGGCGCTGTGAAGGGGCGGCGGCCAAGCCTGTTTCCGGAGCTGACTTTCCATTTTTATCTCATCAATCAACATGAGATATAAGCCATGATAGTTGGATTATTATTGCTTATTATGTTGAAGCATGCAATGGATGTTTATCATTTTATGTGATGTTTGCATGTTCGTAAATGGGATAAAATGAAACCTCAAACATAAATAACTAAGTGGAGAGATTCATACCAAAGTATGTAGAAATCTCATACGGTCTCCATTAATATCTGGTTTAATTGAGAAGTGATGGGCATGCGCGTTGACATCGGTCTTCCTCCATATCGGATGTGTCATATCACAGATTTCTCTAGAAATTAAACCTCCTAAATGGATAGCTGTAGAACACTATTAGAACTAACTGACTCCTCCATCCGGAGCGGTTAAATTCGAATAATGATCTTGGTGCGAAGATAATGGTATGCACACTTAGATGTAATTTATTGATAAACGTCCACACGATCCTGGCTTATCAGTTAGATGATTACATGACCGTGTTTATATCCGGCTATTAATTTGCTTGTTGTAAGGAAATTCAACTGGAGGCAAATTAAAGGTTTAACCTATTTAAAAATGAGATTTATAAACGTCCACACGATCGTGGCTTATAGAAATCATTTTTAAAGTATCGGTGGAAAAGTATATAATTTTTATGAGGTTTTCGATTATATATTGTTTATCCTAAACGTGTTTTGTGACTGTACTGCATGTTTTAATTTCAGTTATTTCATATCATCAATGGCACTCTCCAATCTGTCCTCAATCCTCAAAGAAAACAAACTTGTCGGTGAAAACTATAATGACTGGATTCGTAACCTTAACTTGGTACTTGTTGCTGAGGGACACAAGTTTGTACTTGAAGAGGTTTGTCCTCAAATGCCAGATGAGGGTTCTGACGAAGCCCAAAAGGTTGCATATGATAAGTGGGTTAGGTCTAATAAGATAGCGCGCTGTTACATCTTGGCATCTATGTCAAGTGTCCTGCTACATCAACATGAGCCTATGAAAACCGCATATGATATCATGTACAACCTTAGGCAGCTATTCGGTCATTAGAACCGCTCGGCACGCCATTTGGCAATGAAGAAACTAATGGATGTGAGAATGTCTAACTCCACACCTGTTAGGGATCACGTTCTCATGATCATGGGGTATTTATCTGAGATCGAGACCTTGGGTGGAGAGCTAGATGGTGATTCTCAAATCGACATTGTTCTTCATAGCTTGTCCTCGAAGTTTGAGCAGTTTAGGCTGAATTTTAATATGATTAAAAGGGATGTCAGCCTGACTGAACTACTCATAGACCTTCAGGCGGCTGAATTGCTCCAAAAGAGCAGTCCTGAGGCCCACATAGCTGAAAAAGGAGCGTCTTCTTCTGGTGGAAAAAGGAAGAAGAGAAACGCACCTAAGAAGGCTGCAGATGAGGCGCCTAAGGCAAAGAAGCCAAAGGTGAAGATTCCTCCAGAGGAATTCAAGTCGAAGACTAAGTGCTTCAACTGTGGCTAACCAGGTCACTGGAAGGCGGCGTGTCCTAAAAAGAAGAATAAGAGAGGTACATCTCACACTCTGGTTGTAGAAACATGTTTAGCAACTTGTTCTACCCAGTCATGGGTAGTAGATACTGGAGCTACTGATCATGTTTGCATGTCTTTACAGGGGTTCTTGGTAAAAAGACAGTTGAGTGAGAATGAGATCACCGTCTACATGGGCAATGCTATAAGAGTGGCGGCTATTGCAGTGGGAGACGTTGTTTTACCTTTCAGTAGTGATAGATCTTTGGTTTTGAAAGATTGTCTTTATGTGCCTGGTTTTAGGCGAAACTTAATTTCAGTTTCTAAATTGATTATAGATGGATATTCTGTTTCTTTTGATAACAAAATAGTTATCTTTAGTGGTAAACATTTTATCTGTTTTAGCACATTAGATGGACACTTACACTTTCTTAAACCAACTGAAAACACTACGCAAACACAACTATTAAATACATCGATCATAAATCCTAACAAGAGAAAAGAACCTTTAGAATTAAATCAAACCTATCTTTGGCATCTAAGGCTAGGTCATATTAACCTTAAGAAGATACAAAGGCTTGTAAATGATGGACCATTGTCTTCTTTGGTACTGGAATCATTTCCTGTGTGAATCCTGTTTGGAAGGTAAAATGACTAAGCGTCCTTTCCAGTTAAAAGGAAATAGATCCGAAGGGATATTAGATTTGATTCACTCTGACCTGTGCGGCCCTATGTCAGTTCAAGCTCGAGGAGGGTTCGAGTATTTCATCACTCTCATTGATGATTGCTCTAGATACGGTTATATCTACCTGTTACGTCGCAAGTCTGAATGCTTTGAGAAATTCAAAGTGTTTAAGGCAGAAGTGGAGAAACGACTAGGCAGAAGTATTAAGTCACTACGTTCTGATCATGGTGGCGAGTACCTCTCGAGTGAATTTAGGGATTACATGGTAGAGAATGGGATTACCTCCCAATTGACTGCATCGGGAACACCACAACAGAATGGTGTGGCGGAAAGAAGGAATTGTACACTGTTAGAGATGGTTAGATCGATGATGAGTTATTCTGAATTGCCCATTTCGTTCTGGGGATATGTCCTGGAAACAGTAGCCTATATTCTTAACTTGGTTCCATCAAAATCAGTTCCTTCTACGCCCACAGAATTATGGGCTGGATGAAAGCCCAGTTTGAACCATATTCGGATTTGGGGTAGCCCTGCACATATGTGTTGGATAAGGAAGCTGATAAGCTGGCTCCTCGTACTGATGTAAGGCTATTCGTTGGATATCCTAGATGAACGAAAGGTGGTTTATTTTATAGTCCTAAGGATCAGAAAATCATTGTTAGCACCAATGCTCGATTCTTAGAGGAAGACTATGTGATAAACCACAAACCAAGGAGTCAAATCATCCTTGAGGAGTTAAGGGGAGGATCGAATCCTACACCAGTTGTACAAGAAGAGGAACCACCAAACACTGCACAATGTGTCACGGAAGTACAGGAACTGCCTCGTCGCAGTGGGAGGGTTGTACACCAACCTGATAGATTCATTGGTCTGGGAGAGGCTTCAGATTTCCCAGATGGACTAAATGAATTGGATCCCAGGACCTATGACGAGGTAATTCGAGATAAAGATGCAGATTCTTGGAAAACTGCAATGGAATCTGAGATTGGATCTATGGATCACAATCAAGTCTGGGAGCTCGTAGAACCACAAGATGGGATTAAACCCATTGGGTGTAAGTGGATCTACAAGCGCAAGAGAGGAGCTGACGGAAAGGTTGAAACCTTCAAAGCTAGATTGGTGGTGAAATGGAACACTCAGAAAGAAGGGATCTATTATGAGGAAACCTTTTCACCGGTAGCCATGCTTAAGTCAATCCGGTTTCTCTTGTCAATTGCCGCTCATTTAGATTATGAGATCTAGCAGATGGATGTCAAGACAGCTTTCCTAAATGGAAGTCTTGAAGAAAACATTCACATGAGACAACCAGAGGGATTTATTGCTAAAGGCCAAGAGCACTTGTTGTGCAAGCATAAGAGATCTATTTATGGACTTAAACAGGCATCGAGATCTTGAAATATCCGATTTGACGAGGTTATCCAGTCATATGGATTCGTGCAAAGTCCGGATGAGAGCTGTCTGTACAAGAAATGTGATTGAAATGTGGTGTCATTCCTCGTACTTTATGTTGATGACATCTTGCTTATTGGAAACAGTAAGAAGGAGTTATCTAACATAAGGGTGTGGTTGTCCAAGCAGTTCGATATGAAGGATCTGGGTGAATCCGGACATGTCCTTGGTATCAAGATCATTCGAAATCGCCAGAAAAAGATGTTATGTCTGTCCCAGGCGACTTATATCGATACAGTGCTAGCTAGGTTTAACATGCCAGATTCTAAGAAAGGTTTTATACCTTACAGGCATGAAATTCATCTATCCAAGGAAATGTGTCCCCAAACACAGTCTGAGATGAGGAAATGAAGAAAGTACCATATGCTTCGGCTGTGGAAAGTTTGATGTATGCTATGCTACGCACTAGGCCTGATATATATTATGCCGTTGGCATGGTAAGCAAATATCAGTCTAACCTTGGATAAGGTCACTGAACTGCGGTCAAAAACATTCTCAAGTACCTTACAAGGACTCGAGACTATATGTTGGTTTTCCGCTCTGATAGTCTAGTACCTTTGGGCTATACGGACTCAGATTTTCAAACTGACAAAAATCAGAGTAAGTCTACCTCGGCCTATGTGTTTACATTAGGAGGTGGAGCCATTGCATAGAGGAGCATTAAGCAGAAATGCATTGCGGATTCCACCATGGAAGCTGAATATGTAGCTGCCTCTGAGGCTGCAAAAGAGGCTGTCTGGCTCCGCGGGTTCCTATTGGGCTTGGGCGTGGTTCCTGGTTTGCCTAAGACTATCACGATATACTGTGATAATTCTGGTGCAGTGGCAAACTCGAAGGAACACAGAGCTCACAATGCAAGTAAGCACATAGAGAGAAAGTACCATCTTATACAAGAAATCGTTAAGAGAGGAGATGTGGCGGTGGTCAAGATTGCATCAGAGGACAACCTGGCTGATCCATTCACGAAGAGCCTGCCGGCTAAGACCTTTGATGGTCACGTGGAGAAAATGGGAGTGAGATGCAGACCTAGGGGCGCAGTTTGAGTCGATAGTTTTGATTGGAGAGTTAGCCTGTTAGTTTTTATGCTTGAAAGACATGCTTCAAGTATAAGTGGGAGATTGTTGATTTTGTATACTAGAAGATTTGTCTTTGTATACTTTTCTGATGATATGATGATATGAAATGAAAGTTATTGCAGTCACTGTTTGCATTTAGATTATGTTCTATAATTGTTCTATGCAATGTTCCATATACTTAAATTGTAGATGATATGGTGTGGGGAGTCACACGGTAAGATCATATCATTAGAACCTTGTATTGTATTAAAGAGCTCACGGCTTAGATGGTCCTGAACACACCATCGGTACACCGTAGAATAATCTGACAAGTTAGTCTATCTTGACTAACTGATTATTCTAGTACACTTATTAGTGTATTGAGGAGGATCACGATAGGATACTATTCTCTGTCTCTAACCCAGTTACTGAGAGAATAAAGATCCACAGAGTTCGGGTTCTGAACACATGTGATATTGACGAGCATATGTGTGCGTTGTTTATTACTTTGATTTATCAATGTGTAAGATCTTTTCGCAGATCGAATTCGATATCTTGGGTAATAACAATGTATAGATGATGTCTCGAGCAGTATGCATGAGCACCGTGTCCTGATGCACCAAGTTGATGATGTTCTCTTGAGGAAACACAAGTTCATGTTGAAACTCTGCAGGTGGAATTTATTCCTTACATGATAAAGCTTGTGTGGTACTATTCGAGGTTTTAGATGTTAATTAATTATAGTTGTCAGAGGCTGAAATAATTAATTAATGAACATTATATCTTAAACACGGGGAATGGCTGGACTAAAGGAGAAAGCATATTCGCAAATATGTATTAAATTGGTAGGTCAGTTTTACTTCTTTAGTGGAATAAAAGTAAAACTTAATTTATTTAATTATATCCTAAGTTTAATGGATATTGGATATTAAATAAATTAGTAGGCCAATTTAATATTCTTCTAGATCCCTGTTGTAGCCCAATATCACTGAAAGTGGACTAGATATAGAACTTGAGATAGAGGCCCAGCCCAGTAGGGCTGGAGCATGAAATTTCGCCCCTCCTTATATATAAGGGGAGGGGGGGCACGAAATTTACATGATATTTTTCATAAGAAATTAGCCCCTCTTTGTCTCTCAAAGTTATCCACAGATTTCACAATTCTATCTAGTAGATTTCAGCCAACTCTGAATCTAGATACAGTCCGGGAATACAACAGAAGATCTTGGAGTAGAATATTATGGTGGCCGATTTTATTGACATAAGTGGTGCCTATCATTGTTTATTCAACAACAAGATTAGATCTGTAATCTTGTCCTCAGACTGTCTGTCGATTTATAAGTAGATTCATTTTCTATGTCTTCCGCTTTATTAGAATCAAATCTGTTTTACATGCTATTTGATTAGACTGTGATAAACATGCATGTTACATAAAATTATGATTTGCATGAATATGGATTAATGAACAACCAAATAGATCATGCGGTGGTTTAATTCGAAAAAACTCCAACACTTTTAACTTCTCGATCACTTTCTCGGCTTACAACTATAATATTTTTGGTACTAATACCTAACAAAATAAAAAACATGAAAAAAAAACACAAAAACAAAAACTAAAGCAAGCAAATAAAATAAAAGATTGAGATAAATTACTTTCAAGTTCCCCTAAACTTATTTGTTGGACAAAAATAAATTCGAGGTAACTCAAAACAACTTATCTCGGGAACTCAAAGACAAAGGATTTGTGTACTTCATCATCAACAATGTTGTAGAAACCATCGATGGCTTATCTTCTTTTTCTATCCTCCAAATCATAAATGATTTGGATTTGACTCCCTTTCTTGGAGTTTCCTGCACAATTTTTTTTCCATCAATAAGATTCAAGACTATACATTTTTCAATTTTTGTGCACCATTGATCTTCTTTAGTTCTCTTGGATAGATTATATGCCTTTTCTCCTTTTTTAGAAAGATTTTCAAATTTGACATCTTCTTTTGAAAACTCAGGTAATTTTTTTGCAACCTTTATCTGCATATCTGCTTTCTCTTGCATCTTTTCTCTCATCCTTGGCAGCTTCAATGTCTTCTCTGGAAACTTTTCTACTACCTCTGCTACATCGCTGCTTCCTTTAGCTCATCAATAGACATTGGATGAGGTCTCCTTAAGTAGATAATATTGTACTGCTCCATTTGATTGTGACGGCTATTCAAAGCATCGACAATCATTTTTACCTGACTAGCAAAAACTTGCTTGAATGTGTCCAACTCAAACTCCAGCTGTTCTATTATTTGGCAAAGTCTTTTCTCCAAGTTGGACTTTTTTAGCTTATCAATCACTTTGTTAATGACAGAGACTCCATTTGGGGGATCCAATGTACTATTCGGATTACTATAGGAAAATTTAGTGTGATTCTTATTACCCCTGTAATGCAACTAATTTCCCTTTGCACCCTATTAATCACTAGATTGTTGGAACATGTTTATTAGTTCTCTAACTGATCTGGGCTTATCCATATTCAAATCATGTTGAGGCTCTTGCGATTATAGATTCATTACAACCGCCTGTCTTTAATGTTTATCAAATCTATCTACATCTCTTCTTCTTATAGGCATTTTGTTTACTTGAAACTGAGCAACAAATTAAAAATAGAAAAAATAAAGATTTTTTTCGATATTTTATGAAAATTACAATAAATAAAATACAATCTAGCCTACTAACTCAGTATCAGAATCCATATAATAAAATTATTCTAAAACATCCCCGGCAAAGACACCAAAAACTTTGGCCACTATTTTATTAATAGTAAAAATAACTGCAAGTGTATGGTGCAATTGTAATACACAGTGAGCAAGAGTATCGTATCCACAATAATTGTAATGGCAAATAATATTATGAGTACTAAAACATAAACACCTTATTAATATATAGATACTAATATTCAACATAGAGTTCAAATAAAATAATATGCAAATAAAAACGACATGTAATAATATAAAAATCAAATAAAAGAAAATAGATCCTAGGACATGTTTTTCCTACAATGTCATCTATGAAAGATCAATCAATTCAACAAAGCACTTAAATTCAGATAATGGTGAAAGATCACAATGATATTAAAAACCTCTTTTTCAAGTATGTTTGGAAATTCGATTAATAAATTACATATTCACCTTTTGGTTCTTCGAAGTAATTTAATAACTCCTAAAAGCACACAAAATCATAATTTCCTATGAACATTTATTCACTTGGTCGATAGTTCTAAACATTCATAATATAATATCTTATTTAATCTAGCATGCATAAGTGGTGGCCAAACAATCATACATGAGAAATCAGAACCAATATTTATAAACCGATATATGAAATGAAGAATTGAAAGATTAATCAAAACACAAAATCCATCGTAGTTTTACATTCCTAGAATCCAATGAAATTTACCTAGACATAATTAAAGAGAAAGAATAAAAATAAAACGTGGTAAACAAAATATTGTTCAACACAATAAAGAACTCGGGATCTTCAATCTTGTAGTAGCCTTCAAAGTCTCTATTGTGCCTCCATAATTATGTTCACCTTGGTACGTCTTATATTACTAAACTAAATTAAACTGGACTGTGTTTGGACTACTTTTACAATGAGTAGATGGGTTATTTATAGTGTCGGGGGGAACCCTAGGATTAAAATGAAGCCTAAAGTGAAGAAAATCTTCGAAAATCCTGAACTGGATTGGTTCGGGTCGACCAGTTGGTCGAGTGATTGGGTCGACCTCTAGGTCAACCCGACCATGTGTAAAACAAGCACTTTGGGTCAACTGGTGGCTCGGGTCGACCCGTGGGTGACCTTGTGCGCGCAGGCTTCACTATAACGGCCCGATATCACTCGTTTCTCATCTGATTGAGCCGAGTCAACTTGCAAAATGCTCCTAACTTGATTCTCCATCTATCTAGATCATTCAATCACACATTTAGATTATGTTGAATTATTTTCATCAATTCTAGCAGGCTTTGCTCTTTAAATCCAGTCCAAAGGCCTAATTGGTTCATCTTTTAGCTCTTCAAGCACATACTTGATCATTTTACAACAAATAATCATCAAATTCACTACTATTACTGCGAAACTCATACACAAATCAAAAACCCAAAATGATCGCATAATGAGCACAAAAATTAGGAAAATCGCACAGCTTATCAACTTAAACATCATCGATTCGTATCCAAAACTTGTGTAAAATACACAACTATTAAAGAATTGATTAGGGGTTCAATAACTTGTGTCATGTTTAATTTTGAATTGGTGCACGAGTGAAAACCCTCATGTATTCATGTGTTTGCATGATTTTATAGTGGCGCACAAGTGGAAATCCTCATATATTTGTGTATTTGTACTATTTTATATTCGTGCACGATTGAATACACTTATGTGTTCAAGCATCTATTCAAAATTCATCACATGTACAGATACATGAATGATTCCACTTGTTTAATTACTCATGCACTAGTCTAAAAATGAACAATTACTTGATTTCATGAATAGGTTTAATCGTGAACTCATATAGCCATTAATAAATGAAATGATACACGAGTAATATAATGGTATATTCATGCGATATTTTAAAAATGCATTGCTACAGGAATACATAATCAAATCAAGCTAGAAGAGAAACCAATGAGAGAATCTAGACCCTAATGTTCTTCTAATAATCTTTTCATGCATCTTTATTATTGTTGTTCTTGTTAGTTAATTTTGCTTGCTTTAAATTCATTAGTTTAGTCAAAACTCATCCAACCCATGATTAGAAAATTTAGGTTGTGTTTCAATTCATATACATGTTTGCATGCATAGCATAGAAATGTAATCACCCAGATTAAGCTTTCCTCGAGAGACACGATCCGAGTTAGCTCACCGCCCTACAATCGACCCCATTTTCTTACGGGTCTGATCAGTAGTAGTTGTGCGTGTGCGGGCTAAATCGGAACATCAAACAATCTTAGTTCTAAACAAGGAAAGTTTTGTTGTTTATTTCTGAATCAAATTAGGACATATGTTCCCAAGTTTAGGCTATCTCTGTTCATCTAGAAATAGCCCAGGATACAGACATGTTGGAGTGCAGAGAACACACCGAACAGAAGCACTGCACAATTATTGTTTAAAGAGCTCTAACTGCTTTGAGCCACTTAGTTACGGCTGTGTTTTAGACTATAGAATAAGGTTCAAGTCATCATGCATCGAAACATACTTGTACATACACTGTCAAAGGGAGTCTTGGGAGAGATTTTCTGTGGGAACTAGATAGGTTAGACATCGAGGTTGTGAGGAAATATCACAATTCAATTTAACGAAAGTGAGTGTACGGGTAGAAAGGGTAGCGAGTGACAGGAGGTCAATTGCGTGTAAAATTCTCAGTAAACATGACACTGGAATAGTGAATTATTTTCCATGGACTTGACAAGTCTCCCTATGTAGATCGATTGATCGAACAGGGTTACCAAACCTCTATGTGCTTTACTTTTTTGTAATTATATTAACGTTCACAATAACGTTCTTGAACTATCTTGTGAACTTCTTTCAAATGTTCAATATCTTTACAGTGAACGTTGTGCAGACAGATACTTATCACATAGGTGTGCAATTTCATTCTACAATCATCATTCACAATGAAATAAATCATCAAATAATTCATGCTAAATTTTCAAGAGAGGAAAATATTGATGGGTCTTTTATGCTCTCTTCATATAATTTTTTTCTTTTTCTTTTTTTTCCTTTTCTTTTCATGAGCTTATAAGACACCATAATAATTTTTCAGCATCACAACATTGTTCTAGCAATTGATCAATTCTCTACTTCTCCACCACGCATATAAACATGAAATTTCTTAATCCCCCGACTTACAAAGAGTAGGCTTAAAAGGCTCAAATGGGCTGACTATGGAATCTTTCAGAGATGGGTAAAAATTTAGGATAAATCAAGGGCTAACAAAAATGGCCAAAAATTATTTTTCTAATTCAAGCATACTATGTGGTGTTGAGACAGATACTAAAGTAAGCTTTAGAGATTAACTTCATAATCTGACACACTAAAGAAATAAACCATGCTCAAAATGTGGATATCAATTAAAGCTCAAAATCTCACAGGTTTATTTACTTTCCATAGTTCCAACAAAATATCAATCCATGCTATTAATATTCACTATCAACAATCACCATGCTCAATTATCAACATAAAAATTTAAAAAAATTTAAAAAAAATTTGATACTGCATAAAATCCGTGAATCGTCATACGCAATTGATATCACCAAATCACAACCTCAACAATTCCATTTCTCCTCATTGATAAAAAAATATAAACAATTGAATAAAAAGATGAAACATTTCTCCCAGAATTACCACTCGTCAAGAAAGGTACACCAAAGACTTACAAAACTAAAAAAAAGGTAAATCATAAAAATAACAATAGTACATAAGCTCCGAAAAAAATGTAAAACCATTAAATAGCCCTAACAAAAAAACTAAGAATGATGCAATAAAAAAATAATCATACAGGCCTCAGAAAAATAAAAATTCTATCTTAACCACCATCACATCCCCCCAAACTTATTCAAAACACCGTAAAGAATAAGTTTGAAAAAAGGAAGGGGTTACGATCAAAGTTTTAGCTACTATGGTTATAAGGTGGGTGATATCTATCTAATACGCAACTTATGTTTCAAAATTATGTTATGTTTATGATGAAATATGTTTATGATAAGACATGCCTCAAAATACTTTTATGATCAATGATATCTATTCAAAACGTGACGTGTGTTTCAAAAACATATTCTATTTATGATAATATATATATTTATGATAAAGTACGCTTCAAAGTACTTTTATGGCTCTATGATTTATAGTCGACAATGACTTATATTCAAAAGCGTGATCTATTTATGATTGCATATGTTTAAGTTTTAGCATGCTTCAGATTACTCTTATGGCTCAATGATTTCAAATTAACACGTGGTTTTATGTTTCAAAATCTCGTTATGCTTACGAGGAAAATATGTTGTATAAAAGCATGCTTCAAAGTTCAAAATATTCCTTTTTATGACTTATCGGAAGTTGCTAAACTCTATGGTTCCTGGTATGAGCACTTCGGTGCAGTATGAGCACTCTGGTGCAGTATGATGTAGCACTTCGGTGCGGTATGAGCACTCCGGTGCGGTATGATATAGCACTTCGGTGCGGTATGAGCACTTCGGTGCGGTATGAGCACTCTTGTGCGGTATGATATAGCACTTCGGTGCGGTATGGCACAATTGTGCAATTATGGTACTATGGTACAAATATGTCACTTCGGTGAAATTTATATGATAGGGAACCATATTGAGTTAATCTTCCGTATGTTAATGATCAGATTTTTTTTTATGGGTATAACAGTAAATACGTTAATATGCAAACTATTTATTGAATTATCCAGCATATTTCAGAAATTAAAAATCCCACTGATTGTTTTCTGGCACTCAGCCCATCTATTCTTCATAATATTTTCAGGTATTGGATGACGGCTGGCAGCTGACGTGGACCAATGTGGATTTCTTATTTTGTTGACCCTTTTATTATTTTTAATTATCGATTATGTATATATTTGTGGTCAATAAATATAAATTTTTATGCTTCTGCTTCATGATTTGAGAACAATTAACTATTTTATGGACATTTGTGAATGTTGTGGTTTTTGGGCACATTTTAAATGTCGAGAGTTGAATTTTGACTAGTGTTGGTCATACAGGTTTGAATAGTAAACGCCTGTGAGCGTGGGTATTTAAATATTTTAAACGGAATGCTGCCTAAATTTTTAAGATCCAAAGGAAATGTTTATTTAGAATTGTGAAAAATTTTATGGTCTATTGTTTTGGTATGTGTTTCGTTACCACTTGGGCCTTCAGGTTCGGGTCGCTACACATATATTATAATTGGGACTAAAAATGTCGAAAAAAAAATTCAGAGACCAAAAGTGTCAAGCTAATAAATTATGGTATCAAAAACAAAAGATATGGAACTAAAATTATTTTGACACTATTCTAGTGGGACTAAAAGTGAAATTATTCCTTATATATGATTAACATGTCATTGGATTCTCATAAAAATATGAGAATAATATTAGTGCAATTGTACCGATTGTTGACTTGACATCATTGCAAATTTTCACCTTCAACTTGGAAATTTTCATTTCTGGGATATATATTATTTTTTGGCTCGTAGTATATATCTTCAAATTTCAAGACAAATGAAAATAAGGGATATGATTTAGTGTGAATGTATGTTTTTAGCCAATTTTAATTTACAAAATTCTTTTCTAATCAACATTGTAGAATAGTCTTTTCTAATCAAAATAAACTTTTATGACCATTTTGTCCTTGATTGAATTTGAAGCTAATAAGGCACTTGTGAAGATGTCCTATTTGCCTGAATTAATTTAGAATTTAATAGGGCATTTGTAAAAGTGTCCTATTTTGCCTTTATTTGTTAGTTCTTTAATTTATCCTAAGTTTGCCACTTGTCTGTGAAAATGGTATCAAAGTCTAGGTAATTTTATTTATTATTAAAAGTAATATCCTAACGGAGGAGACACCCAGAAAATATGGATCCGAACAATTGTTCGAGATGTTTTTATTTCAGAAGGTACCTTCAAATTTTGAAGGAACTGGAGGAAAGTCACAAGGAGAGGCTATCCTACTGGAAAGCCCAATACGAAGAGAAATTCCTATCGGAGTCAAGCCTGGAAGAAACAGAGCAGTGTATTTCCAAGACAAGCTCAAATGAACTTCTTAATGGTGAATAATATGCTACAATGCGACTTAATGAACTATCAACAAAGGACACACCAAAACCACGATTGATGGAACAAAGAAACTACGAGATAACTTCCAGATTCAAAGAGATCGTGGCAGACACATCTAAAATCTTGGAGGATTTACGAGAGATCCAGAAGACAGTACAAAATTACGAAAATCACACGTATGGAGTACCACAAGAAGTAAGGTGAATTTCTATAAAACAAGATGAAATTATAACCATCTTGTCAGAAATTCAAAAAAAGATCCAGACACTAGAATTAAATCAGACATGTTCCAGTAGAAGGAAACCCATCAACTTTGGCAAAGTAAATTTCACACCAAATGCCAAAGAAGAACCCAAGAAATCGAAAGACGAAAGGATTTGCCAATTGTTAAGACAAATCAAAGAATGACGTCCCCCGAAAGGATAGGATTGGAAGATCTACAAGAATTGGCAGAGTCATTTGCCAATATGAAGATGGTAGATCTGAAGATAAATACAGAAGATGGGACTTTAATTCCCCGTGGATACCATCAGGTATCCCCGGAACAACAGGTGCCGCAGGTGCCATCAACCTAACAACAACATGAAGGAGGCCCATCACAAGACGTTCTCATGAGAGCCCGCGAGGACTTCCATGTTGGAGGTCAACACAGGAGAGAGAGGCCCAATATGAAAAATCTTACAGGAACTAAGGTGAGGAAATAGATCCCTAAGTTCCGAGAAACGCCTCTTGGGAAAACAAGCCTTGATCCCATACATCCGTATGGACTCATGCTCAATATCAATGATATTGACTTCAAGGACGTCGATATGATTATTGATGATTGGTCATCATCGATGAGAATAGTAGCAGGAATGTTGGATCTAGAAAAGGAGGGATTTATCAAGCTGCTAGAGATGAGTTTGTTGGGTGTAGCCAAAACATTATGGTCAAGAGTTGCACCAGCAGTCAAAGAAGAAACCTTGGAGCCAACCTCATACACAGAGATCGTGGATAGAATGGCTTTCTGGTTTAAACTCACCTTTTTGGGAGCAGACAATTTCGGAAGTGCAGATTCCGAAAAGAAGAAGAATTATTCTCAGGCTATTTTAAACCTGAAACTAAACAACATGGAGAAGGAGTCAATTGACCAATTCTTCAAGTTATACCACATCTACCAATGGAATTCCGATGTGGATGAAAGGGTCTGTGTAGAGATTTTCTTCATGAAGTTACCGACTCCCTGGAAGGAAATGTTCATTAAAGAATACATTTCAGGAGATCCTGACAATGTTGGGAGGAGAATATCTTTTGTCAAACAAAAGCTAGCTGAATGGTGCGGACAGGCCATTCTGCAAAATAATTACAAGAGGTTAAAGAGAATTAATAAATATTCTCCTCTTGCACAGCGAATGATCTGCCGACCATCGTTGGAGGAGAATCTCAATGGCCATGGAAGAACAAGAAACATAGAGTTCATCCTTATGCCAAAGAAGAATTCTCAAGAAAAAGGACCTGGAAACCGAGGAGCAGATGGACCAGGCAAAATGCCATATTTTACAAATTTGGACAAAGAAAAGGTCCTTCCAGAGATAGGACATCACAAAGTTCATCAAGTCGATTTCCCGCGAGAAAAACTTTCGAAAGAGCCCATACGAGGGCAAATGAAAGTTTTAAAGATTGCAACTGCTGGACTTGCGGTGCAAGAGGACATATTTCGATAGATTGTTCGGAAAAGAGAGGAGTCAAAAGCTTCAAAGGTGCATCAGACATCGAGAAAGAGGTTTACTACCAAGACTTGGTACAAGTCTACCAATTTGAGGATATACCCTCAGATGAGAGTATATACGAAGAAGAAGAAGTATTTAGCAACCAAAGTATTGATGGGAGATCAGACTCTAAATCAGACTGGAGCTGAGGTTTTCCATCAAGAGCAAGTCGACGAAACTGGATATTCCAGTCAAACCACTATCTCACAAAGCATGATTGACAAAATCATGAATAATAGCCTTAATATCCAAAGATATCAAGGCTTTTCAGCCGGACAGATTGATCAATTACTCCGCAATTTTAGTCTGAAAAGCAGGAAGCACAATGTAATATATAAGATTACCAGAAGAGAGATGTCGCTTCCTATAGAGCTTACAGGGAATCAAGTTGAGCTACAACTGATTCCATACAGTGAAGTTCAAGAAGAGCTGGGAAGGATGAGGCCAGAGATAAAGGATACCATATCCTGGATCCACATCGAGGTTGTCCAGATAGCGCTCAAATCCGCACTATCCGCAGGTGTTGATACGCCCATTGATCTTGCAATATGCGATAAGCGGTTTAGAAATCACAAAGATTCATTATTAGGAACTATATCGGGAAATCTCTGTGCCAAGCAGATTATAGGGGTAATCTATCCAAAAATATCCTATAACCTGAAAGATAGAGATTTCAGTCGAGCCCTGACGTTGTACCAAGACTTCAAAAGAACGGATATCAGCTACGAGGGAAATCGACCGTTTTCTTTAACATATCAGGTGTCTTATGCGCTTTCCAATTCACACCACACAGATTTATTTTTGGAAAAGCAGTTCATCGAGAAACCGGATGTATTATCAAAGGTGGCACAGGCAATCCACCCAGACAGATCAGAAATGCCGCTACCAAGAGAGATAAATATTCGAGTAGGAGACAAACCATTGTTGAAATATAATGAGAGTCTCAAGTTGGAAGGCAAAAGACTGTCATTCCAAGGAGATAGGATTGTGACAGAGCCATGGACTCAGTCCTCAAGAGGAAGCTTCTAAGGAGATCTCAGGCGACCAAGGTAAGTTAAAATAAAAATTAAATGCCCAGAAGGTTGGAGAGAGATCGACACAAGATTTGACAGTACAAGATAAGAAAATAATTTCCCTTGTGACGTCCTGTACTGCTTACAGCAACCAGAAGTCGGCCACTATAAGGGAACTCTCGATATAGAAGCTATGACAATGGAGGTACGAGGAAGAGCCGGAAGAGAATCAGGAGTCCTAATCTTAGGACTTGACTTCTTAGAAAGGTTCAAGTCGTAGGAATTGAAGGAAGATGGGATGATGATCACCTTTAATGGAAAACAACTGGTGATTGTATGACCAACCTATTCTCCATATACATCTCAGTAGGGATGTTATACGAAAAATATAAGGCTGAATACTTTGCAGCCTATATCGACTCAGGAGCAGAAATTTGTACTGTAAAAAGAGGAATCTTCCCAGAAGAATTGGAAGAAGATTTAAATCCAATTGCTGGAAGGGATTTCTCAAAAAGAGCTTTGCTCCTATCTAAGGGAGTGAAGTAGTCGGAAATCTTGATTGGAGGAGCAGGAGATACACCATGGTATAAGGTGAAAACTCCACCAATCTATTTTCATGATACAGGGGCCGATATCTTGTTAGGAAACAATTTCCTACAAATGTTCAAAAAGTATACGCAGGACAATACCAACCGAAGACTGATCTTTACGACGATCTGTGATCATAAGATCATTGTCCAACGGCTAAAAGGGGCATTCAATCGACAAATACCACTACAATTTCGTATCAAGCGTTGTGATGAAGGACATCTTCGACACCTAAAAATGCAGGACAAAAGAAAATTCGGAGAAGTAGTTCTGAGTTTTCGTAAAGAAAAGGATCTTGAAGAACTAGAGATCCAAATCCTCAAGACTTCATTAATATAATATCAAGATATTAAGGAAGAAACAAATATATCCTTCGAAGACGTCAAGCAGAAGATAGCCAGAAACTATAATGAAAATCTACTGGCTTGGTGGGGAAATAACCAACTCAATGTAACCTTGAAGGTTAAGGCTGGAAAAGAGTTTGAGTTCGTTAGATACAAGCCTATCCTGATGAACATCAAAGATCAAAAGGATATGCTAACAATCATCAAAGAACACCTTGATCTCAAGCTGATTGAACCAGGGAATTCACCATACAGCAGCCCCAGATTCTTAGTAAAGAACCATGGTGAGATTAAAAGAGGTAAACCAAGGCTAGTCATTAATTACAAAGGGATTAATGACATTCTTGAGTTTGACGGATATTTTATCTAAGTAGAGAACATCTTATTAACTGTATACGGAATGCTAGGATATTCTTTAAGTTTGATTGCAAGTCAGGTTTCTACCAGATTCGCATGGATGAGGAAAGCAAAAGGTTTACGACCTTTTCAACACCACAAGGGCATTATGTTTGGAATACAATGCCGATGGGGTTAGCCAACGCACCCCAAATATTTCAGAGGAAGATGGATAATCTTTTTAAAGATTATTTCTCTTTTATGTTTGTCTATATTGATCACATTCTAATTGCATCAAAAAGTATAGATGAACATCTCAAATATCTGGAGATCTTTGCAGATGATTGTTATAAAGAGGGCCTTGTGCTGTCAGAAAAGAAGGCAGTAATAGCTACCCGGAAGATGGAATTTCTGGGAATCGAGGTGGATGAATCAGGAATCATTTTGCAAAATCATATTGTAGAAAAGGTGCAGAAATTCCCTGATGTTCTTAAAGAAAAGAAGCAACTGCAAAGTTTTCTGGGAGTTATCAATTTTGTAGGAATCTTTATAAAAAATCTTGCAAAACATAAGAAGGTGTTCAGTAACCTTCTAAAGAAGGATACCCTGTTTGTATGGATAAACAAACATCAACAAGGAATCAGGCAGCTAAAGGAGATATGCAAAAATCTCCCAAAACTGGCTATACCACAAGATGAGGATGAATTGATCGTCTATACAGATGCAAGTGATCACTGGTGGGCAGCCGTGCTTACAAAGATCATACCCAACGGAGAGGAGCCCTATAGATATTGCAGTGGTCTCTTTTCAGATAGCGAGGCCATTCGATGGCATATTAATGAAAAGGAGTTCTTTGTAGTTCGGAAGGCATGTAAAAAATGGCCTCTGTTTCTCTTAGCAAAGAAGTTCACTCTAAAAGTTGATAACACACAAGTTAAAGCTTTCTTGAAAAATAAAATTGAATCTAAACCTGAGAAAGCTAGACTAATAAGATGGCAAGCTGAATGTCAATATTATTTATTTGACATTATTGTGATAAAATCTCATGAAAATATTCTTCCAGATTTTCTAACGATAGATGGAAGAAATTGAGGTCGATGCCATCATGATTGCGCAGAGACATTTCACTGAAAACATGGAGTTGCTTCAGCGTGAATGGAATGAGCTGGTTCTTCATGTTGAACAAACAGGAAAAATGCAACAAGCAGACCAAAACAAGGTCAATGAGAGAATACGAGCATGTGTAAAGACTCAGGGGTAACTCTGGTTAGCTATGCATGAACCCCTCCTCCGGGCCATCAACTTACCATTGATGAAAGGAGAGTTAGCAATACCGACCTCTAAAACGGAAGCAGGGGATTCAAATACCCCTAGCACGAGCTCTAAGTCGGTGATTTCTAAAGAAACACAGGCCTAAGAGAAAATCGAGGGTCAGGGATCACACTCTGAACCATCAAGTCAACCCAGCACCTCTGGGGTTAAAGAGGGAGAGATTAATCTTAGACCTATGACGGGTACCTCTAAGATTAATACTAACAAGTCTGAAGCTTCATCTTGGCAGGTTTATCAAGCTAACTGGGAGAAGCTCTATACTAGACAGGGAATCAATCCGTCTGAAACAAAGGTTGATATCTCTGGAAAGTACCCAAGGGTGTGGATGTTACCAAGAACCAATCCACATGAAGTCAAGCAATGGTATGATTTTGGGGCATTAGCTTCAATTCAGACCATGTCACCAGGCTTCCCAGAAATCAAGTGTCTACCAAAGTGGATACAGAAAGCCGTGCAAGAGTCCTGGGCTAACAATGATATGCTTAGCCGAGGAGATGTTCTTGAGCTATACTTCATCAGTGCTGCTTCGGAACCAATAGGGAAAGGGAATCATGAGGCCTTTCACTACATAAGGCTTCAAAGGCCAGATTCCAAAATATGGGGTGATATCAGAACCTCATCTGAAGAAATCCCACTAATCACCTCCATTACAGAAGATCAAATATCGACTAGGCGAGCATGGGGATTATGGGTCTGTCTCACTCAGATGGACAAAGTAAAGTTCTCATTCAAGTTTTTCCATAATTCTGCGAATGGGTCATTCCTGTTAAATACAATGACAGGGAGAACAATGAGATTTGCTGAGGATCTATTCGAGAAGAAAATGTCCTTGATATAGGAGAGTAAGCTTGCTATGGACAAAGAAATCCATCGCAAGTACTGCAACATGGCTCATTTTGGGCAATGTGACAATCGATTATGCTCGGATTGCCAGAACCAGAAGGAGCCAGAGTTCGGAAAAGGGTTCCGTCCAAGGATGGAACGAAAGCGAGCTGGGGAGGATAAGCATCCAATGCCGAAAGCAAGGATCATGTGGAGCCCCACCAAAAAAGTAGCTTCCCGACAAGGGAATGTGGAGACATGTGATCACAGATCATGTGATCTAAAAGAAGAGGCCACTAGAACCAAACGACAAAAGCTGAGTGGTCTAACACAAGAGGTACATGGTGCCATTATTTGTGGGTACCTCCACCCACAGCCACTTTCACTTGAGGATAAAGGAACCGGGCCCGACCACTAATTCAAAAGAAAGTGTCGGCAGAAGGGGCCACTCACGCGAATTGTAAAGCTAAATAATGGAGTTGGTGAAATAGAAGGATTCCCCCTTTTATAAAGTAAGAAACTGGAGGAAGCAAAGGGCATCGATCATTTTCTTAGCTTTCTTCCAAATAAATTGTAATAGTGATAATAGTTTGAGTGTTGTATGAGAGTTGCGAGCCCAGCTACTGAGTAGCTAAACGAGTTTGTCTCCTCCCAAAAGGAGATTTACTTATTATAATAAGTGTTTTATTATTCCTAAATAAAATCAAGGCTTTTGCCTCATCTCTTGTGTTTACCATATATATTTTTCTATAAACCAAAGGAATACTCTACATCCCGTGTAGGAAACGAACGAGGGTTGTGATGTGTGTTGCTGAAGGAGTCCGTGTCTGGAAAACATAAGTTGTGATCGTGTGGTTTGGCGAAGCCTGTAAAAATCCGGCGGATTACCCGGCAACATTCCGGTCAAAAAGGTATGAATTTGGTTATAGTTCAATATATTCAGTTTACGGAAACATGATGGGTCTGATATGGTCGTAATGGACTATTTCCATTTGAATATGAAAGTGGCATATTAAGATAAATAGAAAAGAAAATCATTTAAGAGCATACTAGTCATTTAGCCTCATGTTTAGTTAGAAAAAAAGATTTTAGAATTCTTAATTAGAAAAGAAGTTGGTATTGTAAAATTGGCTACTTTCAAATTTCACCCTATGATTTAATATGAACAACTTATCTGGCTTTCCCTTAAAATATTTCAGGGAAAATTCAATGTGAAGTGATGGCACGTTATACCCCTTACACAAATCACACATAATTTAATAATTTTTAAGCAACGAGTTCACTTATTTTTTCAAAGTACAAGTGCAATATTATTTAAAAATTATTATGATGATTATGAGGGGTGCAGTATGTCATCAAATGACATAGAATTTCCCAATTTTTCAAGACCATACAAATACAAATCAATCTTCTGTAATCTGCTATATCCTTATGTCACTCACCCAGCGGGAAAAAATCGCATCATCAAATCATAATTCAAGCTATAGTATACGTACAATAACAATTAAATGTAATTTAGATGTCCCACTCAGTCACTCGCAGTAAAGTTTGATGTCGGAATTTTCATAGCATAATGATGGCAAGAAGTAATAATTTTAAGAAAAATGAAAATTTCCAAGATGATGGTGGGGTTATCTCTGAAAAATGATACGTATGTGGTAGACGGGGAATTCTATGCTACCCCCAAGGGTAGTATTCAAGTGTCACAATATATCTATTGTGACACTTTTATGTATCACAATAGATCACAAAAAGTCTGATGTGACACATAAAAGTGTCACAATAGATATATTGTGACACTTAGATACTACTCTTGGGGTAGCATAGACAAACCCGTGGCTAGTCATATATCTTATATAATTAATTTTCGGAAGATAATTGACCACTAAAAATGATGTCTGGACAAATCCATATGAACTAATAATATCTAGTTCATCCCTACTTCCAGCCTGTTCGAAACATAAAGTTTGCCCATAATATCCCCACTAGAATATATCCCTATTAATTAACACTTAATTATAGTTAATTCATTATTATTGCATCATATCGTTTTTTCTAACAACTCTCTATATAATCCCTCCCTCGCACCACGATTATAGCATCACATTTTTCTATTGTACGTTATTTAGTGTTTCGCTCACCTATAGATATATTTTGATTGTTAAAACCTATCTTAATTTTGAAACAAAAATGGGTAAGACAATACTTATAAGTGTTGTATTGATAGTTGCGCATTTGTTGGTAGCGAGGGCAATTAGGAATGTTCAAGAAGAAAAATGGTTCAAAAAGGTCTGCAGCCAGCGCAACGAAGAAGCCGCCGTTCTCCATTTCTACGTCCAAGATTTCCGAGCCGGCGGCGGCCCCAATGCCACCGTCTACGTCGTCGCAGAATCCTCCATCTCCGCCACTTCTCCAACCGATTTCGGGGAAATCCACGTCTGCGATGACCTGCTAACAACCCAGCCCGATCAAAACTCCGAGATAATCGGCAAAGTCCAGGGAGTCACCATCTCGGCGGACTTTCAAGTCTCCGGCGAGGGCATGTACCTCAATTTCTATTTCACGGCGGGTGATTACAGCGGCAGCACCCTCACCATGCTTGGCCGGAATGAAGTTATGAACGAAGAACGTGAGATGCCGATTGTCGGCGGCACTGGCGTTTTCCGGCTGGCGCGTGGATACGCGCTCTCGAGCACGTATTCTTACGACGTCGAGACCCGCTACGCTGTGATGGAGTATACGCTCTATGTCGCCTACCTCGGAAAATCCAACTTCCGTCTGCAGACAGCCACCAAGTAGATGCATTATGTACATTATTGGAAATGTTGTTGTGCAAAATGTCGTCGTACTGTCTAGATTTACTGTGTCTGTGCTGTGCATTCGAGGGTTTGTATGCCTGTGTAGTTTGTGCCAGTGGTGGAACCAGATGTTTTTTTATGCTGCACTGTTAAGTGATGGAACAATTGTTGCTTCGTGTTTCTTCATTAACTCGTCTAATTTTTTATTTTTTTTTTTCATTAAGCTAGATGACATCGTTTTGACATTAGTCTAAACTAAATAAGATAATTCAAAACCTTTTCGAAAACAATAGTATACACTATGGGAAACATTTTAAAATATAAATTGACAGGGTAGATTAAATGACTTTAACTAAGAGGAGTGTATTCAATTAGGATTTTGATCGATTTTGTTGGACTTTAAAATGTTCATGGATTTTTATGGATTTTATAAATCCATAGGCTCCACACGGAGTCTCCCAAAACTCCACATTGAGTCTCCTAACTCCACGCAGAGTCTGACGGATTTGTGTATGGATTTCGGATCGATTTTGGACGATTTCAACGGATTTGAAATCATTTTTTCCAGCGCTCGATGGAACACAGCGATCGGTGGGCTCAAGAAAAAAATGAAACCCAGCGACCGTTGGAAGCCAGCGGCCGCTGGGAGGAGAGGCCGAGCTAACCCAGCGATCGCTGGGCCAAGCCGCGGCCTTGCTCCTAGCGACCGCTGACACCCAGCCGCTGGTGGAGTGCCATCATCGGCAAAGCCAGCGGGCGCTGGGGTCGGGTGACGGTTGGGGTGCCCGATTTCTACTCCTCACTGCCGCTGGGACATAGCGCTTGCCGAGTTTTCCAAATCCATCAAAATCTCGTGTCCAAAGGTCGGATTTCATCCTTTGTAATTTTCACGTCATTTCCTGATGAAATTCAATGAAGTCAATGACTTTTAAAGTCCATGGATTTTTGAATACATCCGGATTTTAAAAGACTTTTAAAAGTCTGGATTAAATACACCAGGATTTTAAACGACTTTTAAAAGTCTGGATTGAATGCACCAGGATTTTAAAGGACTTTTAAAAGTCTGGATTGAATACACCCGAATTTTAAAAGTTCTTTAAAATCCAATGAAATCCCAATCCAATACACCCCCTAAATATTTTACATAAATAAATGAAACAATTTTGAGTTAAAATAAAATGAAATAATTTAAATATAGATGATAAAATTTTAAATTTATCTCAAATAAAGTAACGGAGCAAACAACACCAAATATATATTGAATATTGCAAGTTTATTGAGAAATTATATTTGTGAAAAAATATACTAAAATATATCAATGCATCAATGTTTATATTGAAAAACAAAATAAAGTAATAAAAGGTTTTATCTTACCCCTAAAATCGTGAATTGCAAGTTGCAACAACACTTTGATCATGTTCAATTGGATTTTAGATTTTTAGTTCAATAGTCATTTTCTCTAGGGGTATAAGTGAGCCGAGTCAAGTCGAGTACTAGGGTGATCGAACTCGAACTCGACTCAGAAGATTGACAGCTCGAGCTCGACTCTGCCGAGTTCTATTTTGCCGAGCTTGAGCTCAACACGATCGGAAACTCGTTAATCTCGAGCTCGAATCGGCTCGACTCGATTGTCAAACTCGAGCTCAAACCCGAGCTCGAGCTCGAAATCGACTCGATTATTTTCATTTTATTGTTCTCTCCATTTAATTGAATTAAATGCTGGAAAATTAAATCCCGACAATATAAATGAGTCCTCTTACAAATTCTACTGAAATAAAGTAGCAAGCTTACAGTTCAAATAAATTAGACAAAGTCATTGAAATAAACTAGCTAGCAATCTCGTCATAGTTTTGGAATAAAACATAACAAAAAATAGTAAATTTCCATCAACATTTTCTCCTCCAACTCCAACATGCAAATAGCTGCAAACCTGCAGCAAAAGAAAAAACAAAAGATAGTGAGCTTCAACCACCATATATTCATCTTCTCTTTAAAAACAAAACAAGATCAAATGAAATCATCATTTTGCAAATATCAGTGTTGGGTTCAAATACATGAAACCTATTTTAAGTAGAGCATGAAAACTCCCATATCAATATATAAGTCACATGAAACCTATTTTAAGTAGAGCATGAAAAGTCCCATATCAATACATAAGTCACAGATTCACAGTTGTTGTATGAGGACTTCTCTAGAGTCATAGTTGACAAGCTACCATTACCATTAAACAAATTACTACAACTAGCAAGTAGCAATTATACCAAAGTCAGTCCTAGACACGAATTCATGCATCAAATTGTATGTACCTTTCATCATCAAGGAATGGGCAACATAATCTCTTGAGGCTTTTTCTCACTCTACAAAAAGAAAAAGGAAATTAAAAGATATTAATTGATATAGGTAATTAGAATAAAAATAAGAAAAATAAAGCACAAGCAAACATAGAAAATTTAACTCACTTTGTTCTTTCTCGTCACACCATGGAGACTACGACACCAATCTCCACCACAAAGAATCACAACTAATTGAATAGACCACAATCAATAAAAAAAGGGTTAATTGCCTTAAAATACACAAACTTTGGGTGTTCACACGTTTTAAAAAATGCAGTTTCACTACCAAAAAAACTCTCATACATAACACTTCATACATAACGGATATTTTAAAAATCCGTTATCTATGAGCGCATTTTTTGTATAGATAACGGATATTTCAAAAATCCGTTACGAGAAAAGTGTTATCTCTGATCATATATAACGTTTTCGAGTCTTGCGTTATCTGTGAGTGTTACATATTGTTCACAATTATAACACTCATTTGATACTGTTATGTGTTGTGTTATGTTTAAACACATTATATAACGGTAACTTTGACCGCCGACGAACCCCATCGATGGCCGTGCCCCTCTCCCAAAATTTCACTCAAAGATTTCAAAATCCTCCGTCGCCTCCACTCCAGAGCCCTTTCCCACCTAACCGCCTCCGATGTGTCAACGACTTCGAAACCTAATCCTGCTCCCGACCCAAATTTCGGATAATTTTTTTTTTGCTTTTGCGTTGTGAGCTGAAATTGTTTGAGCAATGAGCGGAGATGAAGCGAAGAAAGAAGATGCGATTAATGGTAAGAGTGAGAAGCAGTTGGAGGTGTTAATGTGGGGGTATTTTCCAGGGGTGACGGTGCAAAGATCGCCGTTGAATTCTCCGGCGAGTGTGAGGTTTTCGGAGACTGAGGCAGCCGGACACTCATAGAAGGATGTCTGCGCCGGCGGATGCGGCTTCAGCATGGCACTTTTCAGTAATTCTCCCTCTTCTCGATTGTTTTTTCACTACGGCTTGCGTCTATTTGATTTTCTCACTATGATAAATGTATATGATATGTTGGAATATTCAGTGATACTGAAATTATTGTGTATATAAATTATGAGTTCAAAAAATTGGGCAATTTTAACCATGTACTTTGTTTCTAGCAAACTAAGACATTTCATATGTAGTTGCAGTTGATTTCAATCTAGGCTGTATTTTTAGAGAGATTGTAGTGGTAGCAGGAGCTAATTTGATATACTGTAAATGTATATGATATATTGGAATATTCAAATCGAACAAAGTAAAATTATTAGAAGTATAATCACCACTGAAATAGAAAAATGCACAAAGACTTACAAGGATGAAGACAAGTTTCATATTCTAAAACGAGAAAATGCATTTTTTCACATAAAACCATACCAGGAGAAGATAATAAGGCAGTGATTCTTGTATTTTTATGCATTGTTTTTTTACATAATAAGCAGTCATTTTTAGTGACAATATCATTACTTGAGGTATGTAGACATAATACTCTTATTCTCAAGAATAGCTCCTGTAAGGCTTGAAAATCTCTACCTCCATTTCCAAAGTGAACAAGAAAACAAAATTACTGGTAAGACTCGATTTATTGACACAAGAAAAGATAATATATGGTACAACAAGATATAATTTCATACGGAGTAGTCGTTCAAATTGCTATAAAGTTCAGTCATACGCAAGGTTGAGTTTTTTTTTTCTTCAACATCTTAGCAATAGCTTTTGCTCTCTGTGTTATAAGAATGATAATGATAAATTATGCATTTACCAAGGCATTTACGTGATGGAACGTGTCCTCAATCTTACTAAAACTTCAATATCAAAAGTAACCTAACCTCATCTCCAAATGCACTACTACTAAGTTGTAGTTTCTGAATACCAGAATTATTCGCTAAAATGTCACATAAAGTCTGCAAGAAGAAAAAAAATCTGGTTAAGACTAAACTTTGAATCATGTAAAATGATTAAAGTGAAAAAAACTACAACACAGCTGCAACATCTCAAAGACTGATTAAGGTGAAGACTATTTAGGAGATAAAAATTGAGCTATTATATTTATATAGTTGGATCAGTGTAAAATCAACATGGAATTATTAAATTATTCCAAGCAAATAACATGTAGAGGAATGCATCTAACAAAATCTTATGCAAGTCTACCTTGACTCCTTCATCCCTAATGGAGTTTCCTGACAAGTTGAGAGTCTTTAGATCAACATTTGACTGAAAAATCCCATTAACTTCAATGGAAATTGCATCAATCTTTTACGGTTTTTGGTTTGAAGGTGAAACTTGTAGTTATGGAGGTAAAGTGGTGGCTTGTTGACTAATGCCTAATTACATTTTTGTCAATTCAGCTCTAATCATGCATGGATGTGGCACTTAATTTGTTCACATTGTGTATTATTTGGGACAGCAATGATATATGCCATTTGGGGGTTCTAATTAGTCATCTATTTGCTTTGGGAGAGACATTAGTATATTCAATTAAGCATTTCTTGCAGCCTCTGGAAAACTAGTTACATGGGGTTCATCTGATGATCAAGGCCACAACTATTTGACCTCAGGGAAGCATGGGGTAATCCAGCTAGCATTATGATTCCTTAATTTGCAGTCACTTCCTGATAACTTTGAGCTGATTTAGCATCTTCATTTATTGTGTTTTATATAGGAGACACCAGAAGTGTATCTCCTTCCAACAGCTGATCCTAATTGTGGCGATTTTGATTGACGATAAGGATTCTAGTTTGTATTTCCCTTCTCTTTTATAACATATGTACAAATTTTTTTGTGAGTTCCACATGAGATATTAACTTTACCTCCTTAATAAATTCCAGGTGGTGGACCTTCTTGCACCATATCAAAGAGGAGGAAAAATTGGGCTAATGGGTTAACCTCCTTAATACATTTTTGGGGTGTTTATACCTAATGGGTTGCAAAGTTTTCACGTTATATAATTATATTTTTTTACTGGTATTTGATTATAGAGTTACCTTTAAGAAAATAGAGTTTTCAGTACTGGTTAAAATTTTAATCGAGCTAGGTCAATGTGAAGTCTTACAGGAAGCTTGGATTAAGTTTAATAACTACTAGGCTGAGAGAGAAATTTTGTGCTCAAGTGCTCTTATTTTCACGTTTCTATTTTGTGGATTCTTTAATTTTTATATGGTTTGACTTACTGATTTGGAGAAATTGATAGCCAAAAAGTTACTGATTTTATGAATGATGCAAAGTAATCAATGATGATTATAAATCATTGTTGGCTCCCCTTTTCTGTTTTTTCACTATTATTAATTGTAGTGATGATCAATTAGGTGGTTTGATGAGAGCAGCTTTCTGCAACAATTAGCTGTTAAATTTGTTAATTTAGTAAGTAATGCTGTAGAGGCAAGTAGCTCGAGCTAATTACTATGCAAGATAATGTTCATATTCTTCCATGCGAATGCATTGACCAATTTTTCATTACTTCACTTGTACAGGCTAACCCTGAAGTGTCTGCTTTGCTTGGGCGTAATCCTTCCGCTATCGGTTACCAACCTACTTTGGCTACAGATCTAGGAGGCCTTTAAGAACTTATTACTACAACCAAGAAAGGTTCCATTACATTTGTCCAAGCCATTTATGTGCCATCTGATGACTTGACTGATCTTGCTCCTGCAACTACATTTGCTCACTTGGATGCTACTACTGTGTTATCTCGCTCGGTATAAAATTTTTACTTCCTTTGCCTGATGAGTATCATGGACTGACATAAATAGAGAAGCGTTACCGCCAAAGGTAAGATTGTCTCTTTCTCTACTGTTGTCCACACAAATGCCCCATAATTTGTACTTGCTTTTATTTTAACTATGTTTGTTCACACACTTATTGTGCTAGTTTTATTTTTCATGATAATTTTTTTTCTTGGTACTTTGACAAAATATTTCCTTTGTGCTTTATTTTTTCATGAATTTTTGTATAATTTTAATAGTACTCTATATACTATCAATTTAAATAAAACATATCAGTTTATGAAAAAAAACCAATCAATAATTCATTTTATAAGTCCTAAATTAATATCAACATGAGAAAAATTTAATGTTTTTTTATTATATATTATTATCCTTTTTATTTGTTACTCATGCAATATTTTTTATATCATCTTAGTTTAGATTAGGTTGTTGTTGAGTATTGTGTTGATTAATTGTTACCACTTCTCGAACCATGGCAGGTTTATAGTTGAGCAGTTGATTCAATGGGCGTCTCTCAATCATCGAAAAAGTTGTTCCGATTGAATGGCTAGCTGGCTAGTTGCAATATATATGTAATCTTTGTTTTGACATTAGTTCGATATAAATATGTGTAGAATATTGAATATATTCAGATGAATGTATGAATATTTTTTGAATTAGATATATGATGATTTATGAGAATTTCAGTTATTTTTATTGTTTTAGAATTATTTTAATTGCTGAAAATCCATAAAAAAAATTGTAGCAGGCATACATAACGGTACTAAAAATATTTAATAACGGTAAAAATCTGTTATGTATTAAAACATACATAACGTAAAAAAGCGTTATCTAAATTACAAACAACGTTATGTATTAATTCATGTGGCATATTTCATAACGGAGAAAAATGAATTTTCATAACGGTACAAACCGTTATATATAACAGTAATAGATCACGCAATGAAGAGTGTTATGTATGAAAAAAAAACATTATGTAAAAGTTCATAGATAACGGAGTAAAATGAATTTTCATAACGGAAACAACCGTTATGTATGAGAGTTATAGATAACGTAATATCCGATGTCATGTTTGTTGCTACAACCATTATGTTTAATAACATAGATAACGGATATTATTCCGTTATGTATGAGCACATCATAGATAACACCAGTATACGTAACAGAGCCTTTTTCACATACATAACGGATAAAATCCGTTATCTATGAGTGTTTTTTTGGTAGTGTTTTAATAACATGAACTTAACATTTGTTTGATTTTTCACATAATTTTCAAATTCCAACACTCTAATCCGAGCAAAATGGAACAAAAATTTGTGTATTTTAAGATAATATGGTGTCCACATAGATGTATACGTAGAGATATTTGACAATCAAGTCATTTCCATTGATTGAAATTTGAAAATCATGTGAAAAATCAAATAAGTGTTAAGTTTATGTTATTAAAATTATGTTTTTTAAAATGTGTGAAAAACCAAAAACGCGTCAAAGTTGATGTATTTTAAGGCAATTAACCCATAAAAAAATCACATCTAGACACAAACAGTTCTATCATCTGCCCAAAAGCCAAACAACAAAATAGAACTTTATAACTTGACACATTCAACAAAATTAAATTTTAAAAAATGGAGAAAACATGAAAAACGGTTGGAGCAGAAAGATGGAGATGATGGTATTTCTGAAAGAGTACATTACAGGAGCACATTAATATAGCCATGGTCCAATAGCACACTATATATCCAAAATTCTTCCTTACTTTTGCAGAAATTACTAACATAATTTCAAAATGATTCGTAAATTAAACAATCTCACCAAATATTTCCAGATAAAAACCACATCACAAAAATTAAAAAAAGGAATGAACCTATAATTGATTGACTAATAGAAACAGGCTAAATAAGCATGATCTCGACAAAATGGAAGGGTAAAATTGGGTTTTAGGTTGGGACTAGGGTTTGAAATGAATCATCTCTTATCTCTAAGCCTTTTATATGTTAGGGTAGAAATATCAATACAAGACAAAAGGAAGGGTAAAATTGTCAAACCACCCTTAAGTTCGATAAGGCTTGCGAGCCTATCGAGTTGCATATAATGAAGCTCGAGTTCGAGCTCGACTCGACTTACTTCGAGTCGAGTTCGAATTTTGTTCGAGTCAATCCCGAGTAGCTCGCGAGTAGACTCAGTTCACTTACACCCCTACTCTTCTCTAGCCGCACCTCTGTCACCCCACCTCCTCGTTCTTTATCTGGAAATCTTTTTCTGCAAATCATCTTTATGATAAAAATAATAAAATATATATTTAATAAATAAATAGTGTCTCAATCGTGTCTAAACATTAAAAAATAGTTTTCATAACTTTTATGATAAAAATAAATTTATTATATTATAACCAATCCTAATTAATATTTATTGCCAAGAAATAAAATTTTAAAAAATCATATACCCTGACTTTAGAATAGTCAACCCTAACAACCAATTATATTAGCTAAAAAATTAAAATTAAATATTAAACAATAATTATAAATTCTAATTGGGTGGAATAAACCCTAAATAAGAATACAAAATTGTACTAAATCAAAATAAATTAAAATTGAAGCAAAAAAATGTAGGGAAAAGTAATAATTTTAATGTTAGGACATTACACTTTGTACTAAAAGATCTCATGAGATCTTCTACTCTAAAGTGTATGTGCTATTTGTGTCCCAATATTAAAATTATTAAATTTTCTTTTTAATATTTAGCTTTCTATTTTTAATTAATAGTTTACTATTACATTGAATAATTAGAAATTAATTTAATTTTTGTGATAATGTTTGTAGACCCAAAAGTCTGCAATTAAATCGTTAGGATGCAGGCTCCATCGATATACAAAATAAAGATAAACACGGCGTGAAATCGAAAGATCGTTGGGGATTCAACAATCGAATTGACTCCAATGATCAAATTAGAATCAATCTGGAAATAGATAAATCGAAATAAAGGGAAATAAATGAAGAACAATGCTAGATTCAGAGATAATCTGAGGTCGAAAATGAGGTCAAACATTAGTATTAAGGTTTAGAAAGTGATGTGTTGTTTTGTGTAGCATTTTAATCTTTTTATAGGGAGGCGTTCAACAAATTTTCTCTAGTTTTTTTTTTTTAGTTTTGGCGTTCATTCACCTTTTGAAGGGTGCTGACTTGATCATTCGCTCGCGGTGATCAATCGCTCTTGAGGTCTTCTTAGTCTGCTGAAAATGACGACTGCCTAAGTAATTTGACTAAGTACCTAATTATATTATTTCACTTTATCTAGAGAACCAAATTAAGAATTTGATTTAATTAACTAAATACTATAAATTAAATAAATAAATCAAATACGGAGAACTGGATAAACAGATAAAAGACGGATCCTAGTGTGTTGTTAAATGGATTTCAATTCTAGTCAATTTATTTAACCAATTTAATTATAAATCGTGTAGGAGAATCACTAATATAATTACAACACCTCTCTCGAGTAAGCTATAACAGTAGATTAGATTCTAATTCTTATCTCTCCATCTCTAAATATTTTCTAACATCAAATAAAAGGAAGATCATCTTGATACACTAAATATTATGCAATAGTCTGCAACTAACACAGGTCATGCAATATAGTAAATGAATCCGATATCGTATCCATAAGGACTGAATTACTGATCATACTAAGTACTAAGCTAATAGTTCTTTATTATCCAAGGAACCTATTTCTTTGAGTTGAATTATTTCTAAACACTAATGCGAATTTAAACTTGAAATAAATAAAAAAGAAAATACGAAAATCAAATTAACCCACAGAATTTAATTCAAAGGAATCAAATAATCAATTAAAAGACTAATCCTAGGGAATGTAATATGTATCCGTTATGTATTAATTCAATCCTAATAATTTCCACTTTTAATCCGATTATTGGTTGAATATCAGAAATGTGGCTACCTATTTCCGTCAGGTCTCAAGGTAGTCGTGGATTAACAAATTAACTATCACTTTCATCTCTAGATTAATTTGTCAACTCCCTAAAGCATCAGATTAAATCTCCTACAGATTCATTCAGAACGTATATCAAAATGTTCAATTAATCCCACTAGTCAATTATCTCTGCCAGTCTCAAATCAACTAGCTAATATGCAATCTATTATGGCCAGTAATGAAAGCATAAAATGAAAATCACTTGAACAATTGAACATAATAATCAGAAGGGAAAAATAACATAATTAAATTAATATCATAACTTCAACATGTATGTGTAGAGGTCGAATTCCACAATTAGTGAGAGTATGGGATTCGAGCTCTAGCGATATACAAAATAAAACACCACGTGAAGCCGAAGGACCGTCAGAGGGTGGACCATCGTTCAGTCTCCAACGCTTAAGTCCGAAAACAGTACATAAAGAGGATGAAATAAACTAGAAAAAGAAAAGGTAAGGTTTAGTTAATTGAATCTCTCGTGTGATTGATTGTAAGCGTATTTGTATAAGATTTTGTATGTCTTCGTATGAGTCCCTTTGGTCATTTTTCCTTCTTTTCCTAGGAGATCTGCCTATCGATTATATAAGGCTTCGTAATTGATTCCCCAATTTTCCGGGGTTGATCATTGATACACTATTTTATTAATGTAAAAATCACAACTACACGAGACAATGCAATAATAGGCAAGTATACTGAGTATCGTATCCACAGAGATTGCTATAGCGAAAAAACACTAATTACTAACCTAATCGATTCTCTACTAGACAGGTAATGAAATCAACTGATTTTTTAAACTAGACAAATTAAGTAAAACAAGATCAAAAGCAATGCAAATAACACAACGATCAATAAGCACAAGGATGAAATCAAATATTTAAAACTATTAATTCTAGGGCAAGAACATTCACAATCCAAAATATTCTAGCATGCAAGTCAAATCCCAATTTAATCCAAGTTATGTGTGGAGAATCGAAAACTATCGAACCCTCTCTTACCAGACTCAGGTCGACGTGGATTAGCAATTCATCTATATTGTCGGCGACCTCAAGATTACAATTACTAACTCCTTAAATCATCGGACTAGCCTCCTATCATGAATTCTATTATCACGTAGACATAGACAAACACGTATCAAACTACTTGAGTATCCCACTACGTTAATTTCTCCCTAAGGTCCCAACTTAATGTGCTTGCATACAATGATTCGAGCCCTAATCACGCATGAGAAATATCAACTTCAAGTATTTGAACACATAGATGGAGGGGAAATTGATCTAAACATGCATTGAATATATTTTTATGTAAAGCTCATAAACCCTAGAATTAATAAACTACTCACTCATGACGAAAGGTAATTCAAACATTGAGAGATTGAGAAGAGAAAACATAATTGAAATGCAGGAAATTAAAGGTAAAACCGTATTGAAGACAAAAGGAAAATTGAACTTGTATTGAATCATTGAATCTCCAAAGTCGAACAATAGTAAAACGTAAAATAAAAGTGAAAAAATGTGCGGACGCCCTCCGTTTCGTGCCCTATAGTTCTTATTTATAGGTGGAAAAAGTTTGGGAAAGAGTGGGGTCGAGCTTCAGCTCTGTTTCGTCGCCTTTTCTCCCGTCTTCGACCCGGTTGATCTCCAATTCACCCAACTCCTCCAAATGCACGAATTAAGCACTGAAATACACTCAAAACAAGGCAAACTCGTGAAATCCACACACAGTCGAGAAACAAACTGAAAGGCCTAAACTAAGCCAGAAACCTGAGTAAAAACGCATGGAAACAAACCCGGAAACGGTGTAAAATATGAGTTTATCAACTCCCCCAAACATGAACATTTGTTTGTCCTCAAACAAAGAAAGGGAAGAGGAACAACAAATAAATTCAAATACCATGGAGGAAAATATATCAAACATGCCTCAGAGAAAACATAACATTGTAGCTCACAAGATAAACGAGTAAATAAACAAGAGAAACATTGCACCACACCTACTACCTCGTAAATCACTTTGAATCATTTAACTCACGAAGATAGCACAAAATTCACTCACTCGCCTCTCAACTGTATAAGCTAGGAAAAATATCACTCAAATCAAAGATGCAATGCAAGGATTAACCATAGGCTTGCTCCAAATCTAATCTCTCCTCCACTACTCATGAATTAAGTTCAAAGATCACAAAGGTCTTTATAATTGGGCTGTAATGTAGGCTTAGGATTAAAGGTAGGGAAGTTTTAGGCTAAGTGACTCAAATCATCATCATGCAATCAAGAACCATCACAACAACCTTAACTCATAATCAACTAAGATCAAACACCAATAAATCCACCACTTCAAATAAATCACCACAATTACTTATAGGGCTTTTTTTTTTTTCAAAGAGGACTCCTCTTTTTTTTTCTTTTAAATTTTTGCCCTTCATGTTTCACTTCTCCATCACAAATTTACACCATCTCAAACTTAATCAATTTCATCCCCTTATCTCTACCACATAATTCATCTTTTTCAACAAATAATCCACCATGAATCACAAGATGATTTTTCTCTTTTTTTTTTTTTCAGGATAGAACACTATAGTGGCTAACAAATAAAAAGGAAAAAAGCTCAAGGGGCTCAACTAGTGAAAATATGTAGAGGGTAAGTGTATGAGATTAATAAGCTTAAGAAACATGGCCTAAGATCATTTCTCATCCCTCAATTCAACATGTAGATTCAAATAGACTATGAGCAGGTTCTAGACACCTTACAATACATATGATCACAATCGCACACAAGAATTCAAAGGCTCAAACCTCACCGGGTTGCATAATCAATGATCAAAGCAAACAAGCAATTCGGTGTAGTGCAAATTATCCCAAGTCTAAGAACAAGTATATCAAGGTTTTTTTTTTTTTGAAAAATTTTCAACATCATAGGCACATATCATATTCCCCAAAGATGTGAGCATGTCAAAACGTACAAGGACAAACAAAATATCCATCAAACAAAAATAATAAAAATGGAAAATCCTAGGCATGCTTCTAAAAGCACCAAAACACACAAAACAAAAATAAAGACATGCAAAAGCAATATAAAAGATAAACACTCTCGAATTCCAACTAACATCCCCCAAACTTATTACCATCCAAAGGAAGGAATAAGTTTGAAAAGAAGGTGGAATTCGAGGTACCTCAATCCTCCCGAGGTGGCGGATATCAGGACGGCGGTGGAAAAGGAAAGTTCGGCGGAAAATGAGGCTGGAACAAAGGCATTTGAGGCGGCTGGAGCGGCTGCAACGGTGCATTAAGTGGCAAATACGGGGCCCACCCTCTCATCATTTGAAGAATGGAGGCTATGTCAGCGCTCTCGAGTGCTTGTCGGCTATCTTGGGCATCCAAATGGCTCAAAATAGTTGCTTGGGTAGTCTCAATGTGCCCCATTTGATCCTTAATCTCCAAAGCCATGCTTCAGAGTTCCTCAAATTCGTGTGGAATGAAAGAGGAAAAAGGGGCAGAAGGGCTAGGTCGAGCCTTAGGTCACCCATTCTGCGCCCAGTCTTGCCCTGGCTCGGTCGAGCCTCGAGTGCACCCAACTCGAGCTCGGCCGAGCTTTGGCCCTGTCGGATTTTCTTCATTCTTTTTTTTAGTATAAAAACAAAAATAAATAAATATTAACTAGATAAAAAAAATTAAAGAGACGAAGAATAAAATGAAAGCAATTAAACGATGGGTTACCTCCCATCAAGTGCCTTATTTAACGTCTTGTCAAGACGATACCTCTTATGAGCTCATGGATCATCGAGGAGAATGACACTCCTATCCTTCAAATCTTTGTTCGGCTCGTATTTAAGATAATGCTTAAGCCTCACTCCATATTTGGCTAGCAAGGAAGCTAGCAATTTGTTGTTGAAGTGGGATCCCCCATCACTTAGTAAAGCTTTCGGAGCTCCGAACCGAGTCAAAATATTCTTTCTCAAAAACTTCATCACAACCTTGGAATCATTTGTCAAGGTAGGAATGGCTTCCACCCACCTAGAAACATACTCAACGGCAAACAATAATGCAAAACTACACGTAATGTGTGTGTGTCTACAAAACGCCCGCCATGGATCATAACATGGTGCCGTTTCAATCCTCCAAGAACAACTGGTATGTACACGCATCCACCAGGCATGCACCGGGCTCAAGTGATCGGGTAACGGCTTCAAGTCAAGCACAGACGGTTTTGGCACCGGTTTCTCCTTTCGATCGTCTATCTCGGCTTCATGAAGTGCCAAATACGGCACTTGCGCCATGGATGCTTCCTCCTATGAAGAATATAATATAGCAATATAATCAAGAATTTCATCACAAGCATCATCAAACGCATCAAAATCAAAAGACAAAGAAGTAACGGAGTTTTGGATACATTTCAACAATGGATCATCAATGGATGTAGCAATCTCGGCCTCCACTACATCATTCTCCTCAAATTCCACCATGTTACATTCCTCAAAAGCGATCTCTCTTGGTTTTTTCATAACATCAAAGATAGAGAACGTGATGCTCTTCTCGAACATGCGGAATGTGAGCCTCCCCGCATGCACATCAATCAATGCATGTCCCGTAGCTAGGAAAGGTCTCCCGAGAATCAACGGGGTGTTCTTGTCCTCCGGCATATCAAGAACTACAAAATTAGCCGGAAAGATGAAATCTGCTACCTTGACTAGCACATCTTCCACAATCCCCTTTGGGTGTCTCACCGTTCTATTGGCCATTTGCAAGGGAATAGACGTATCATGAATGGCTCCAATTTCCAAATGCTTGAATATAGATAATGGCATCAAGTTGATACTAGCCCCAAGATCACAAAGTACTTTCCCAAAGGTTCATCGGCCAATAACAACATCAATGGAGAAACTCCCCGGATCCTTTTCCTTTGTTGGTAGCTTTTGTTGGATCACGGCACTAACCTCCTCAGATAGACTCACCATTTCATTCTTCCTCATCCTCCTTTTGTTGGATACCGCTTCCTTTAGAAATTTAGCATATCCGGGCATGTTCCTCAATGCATCGAGGAGAGGAATATTGATAATCACCTTGGTAAAAATCTCCATGAACTTGTCCATCTTCGCGTCATGCTTTGGCTGTGCTAATCTAGAAGGAAAAGGAGCTCTAAAAATAGTAGAAGGGGTTAAGACCTTAGCGGAAGACGGCACGGGGCATGACGGAGCATTTTTCGACGTCGGATACTAGCAGAGCTCAGGCTCGATCGAGCCTGAGGTGTTCACCCGCAAGCTTGATCGAGCTTGCGAAAATATGCCCAGAGGTGTGGGCTCGGTCGAGCCTGAGGTGTCCTGACCCAAGCTCGGCCGAGCTTGAGCCCTGTGCTCCGGGTTTGCGTTCTTTTCACATTTTTCGGGCTCCGGGTCTTCATATACAACTTCTACACCCCGATTCTCCTCCTCCTCATCATCAATCAAGTGTTTGTGGTTGGTGTATTGTGTGCCACTCCTTAAATGAATTGCCGATACATTTGCCTTTGGATTAACGATTGTGTTGCTCGGAAATCTCCCCAGAACATGTTGTGCGGCGGATTGATTGGCCATTTGCCCAACTTGGGTTTCCAACATGTTAATTTGTTTTTGCATAGCATTGAAATTAACCTCCAAATGGTTGATCTTTGATGTGGTGTGGGTCATGAAACTCTTTTGTTCCTCGGCCATTTTCTTTTGGCCTTCCGCCATTGATGCTAGGCCCTTCACTAATGGAGCCAACAACTCCTTCATGGATGGCTCCCTTTGCTCTTCCGATGGATTAAGTGCATTGTTCGGGTTGGCATATGAGAAATTAGGATGATTTCTATTGTTTGCCGAATAACCCGGATTCTCGGGCCCTCTAGCAAAGTTTCCTCCGCCAAAATTTTGGTTTTGCACAAAGGTCACATCCTCGGTGAACTCCCCATCATTATATTGTTGCACTATATTTACTTCTCTTTGCTTCTCTTCCACGGCTCGTTTCTTTAACAAAGCTACCTCCGCTACTCAATCATCAACACGAGTGTCAACCACTACTGCAGAATGAGAAGGTGCTTGTCTATCGGTGTGCCATTGAGATCTTGTATCAGCCATTTCTTCAAAAATCCTCATAGCTACTTGGGCGGTGCGGTTCACCAAACATCCACCGGCGGATGCATCAACCATCCTCTTAGTCCCTTGATGAAGGCCACTATAGAATGTCGTCACTTGTTGCTCCAAGCTAAAACCATGTTGTGGACATTTTCTTAATAAATCCTTGAACCTATCCCATGCATCTAAAATATTCTCATCCGGAGATTGAGAAAAATGTGTGATCTCCGAAATAATCTTTTGTGCCTTCGAAGGTGGAAAATACTTAGCCAAGAATGTGCTGCTCATGCTCTGCCAAGTAGTAATCTTTGAACGGTCCAACATCTTATACCAATCTTCAGCTCGGTCCCAGAGTGAAAATCCAAACAAACGGAGCCGAATAACATCGTCACTAACCCCATTCATCTTTATAGTATCACACGTGTCCAAGAATGTTGCTAAGTGAGCATTGGCATCTTTAGCTGCTCTTCCTCCAAATTGTTCCACTTGCACCAAACTGATGAGGGATGGTTTAAGCTCAAAGTTGTTCGGAGTTATCCGACCTCCCCAAGCACGATCAGAGGAATTGGTCACCGGCGGCGCATATAACTGATTAATAATAGGGCCGGTCCCGTTAGCGTCGGCCATGGCCTTTTGCATAGCTGGAAATTGAGTAGTCAACTCTTCCACTATAAACGCGGGAGGTGGCTGCTCCTCAACCTCCTCGTCTGACTCCTCATCAGGAGGAGGCTCGTTATGGGGTGGATGCCGAGCTGCCATTCTCTCTTCTCTTCTCTGAGTACGAGCGAGTCGATCGGGAGAATTAGGAACCGATTCTAATGGTTTCCCACTAGAACGTAAGTTCATGTACTACGAACCACCTAAAATAGGAAATACGTTGATTAGTTCAATATTAGTATCAATCAAACAATCCCCGATAACGACGCCAAAAAGTTGATACACTATTTTATTAATGCAAAAATCGCAACTACACGAGACAATGCAATAATAGGCAAGTATACCGAGTATCGTATCCACAGAGATTGCTATAGCGAAAGAACACTAATTACTAACCTAATCAATTCTCTACTAGACAGGTAATGAAATCAACTGATTTTTTAAACTAGACAAATTAAGTAAAACAAGATCAAAAGCAGTGCAAATAACACAATGATCAATAAGCACAAGGATGAAATCAAATATTTAAAACTATTAATTATAGGGCAAGAACATTCACAATCCAATATATTCTAGCATGCAAGTCAAATCCTAATTTAATTCAAGTTATTTGTGGAGAATCTGAAAACTATCGAACCCTCTCTTACCAGACTCAGGTCGACGTGGATTAGCAATTCATCTATATTGTCGGCGACCTCAAGATTACAATTACTAACTCCTTAAATCATCAGACTAGCATCCTATCATGAATTCTATTATCACGTAGACATAGACAAACACGTATCAAACTACTTGAGTATCCCGCTAAAATTAATTTCTCCCTAAGGTCTCAACTTAACGTGTTTGCATACAATGATTCGGGCCCTAATCACGCATGAGAAATATCAATTTCAAGTATTTGAACACATAGATGGATGGGAAATTGATCTAAACATGCATTGCATATATTTTCATGTAAAGCGCATAAACCCTAGAATTAATAAACAACTACTCACTCATGATGAAAGGTAATTCAAACATAGAGAGATTGAGAAGAGAAAACATAATTGAATTGCAGGAAATTAAAGGTAAAACCGTATTGAAGACAAAAGGAAAATTGAACTTGTATTGAATCCTTGAATCTCCAAAGTCGAACAATAGTAAACTGTAAAATAAAAATGAAAAAATGTGCGGGCGCCCTCAGTTTTGTGCCCTATAGTTCTTATTTATAGGTGGAAAAAGTTTGGGAAAGATTGGGGTACAAACTAGGTAAAAACAAAAGTAAAGAAAATTTCCAAAACAGCTCTCGCATGGCAAGTTCAGTCGAGCTTCAGCTGGCTTAATCCCAAGCTCGATCGAGCTTCAGCTCTGTTTCGTTGCCTTTTCTCCCGTCTTCGACCTGGTTGATCTCCAATTCACCCAACTCCTACAAATGCACGAATTAAGCATTGAAATACACTCAAAACAAGGCAAACTCGTGAAATCCACACACAGACGAGAAACAAACCGAAACGTCTAAACTAAGCCCGAAACTTAAGTAAAAACGCACGGAAACAAACCCAAAAATGGTGTAAAATATGAGTTTATCAATCATATACCTTCTAGGGTTTTGAACTGGTCTTTTCCTTATCAACAACAGGGTTCTGACTTGGTCACTTGTGGAGATTTTAAACCCCACTTGACCTGTGAACTTGAACTCCATCCCAAGCCCTCAAACTCACGACCTCAAACGGGATTTTATCTTTAGCAGAAAAAGGCCTCTACAATTAGCTCTTCATTACTTGATTCTTGTATTTTAAGGATTGGGTAATGAATGTCGGTGTTATTGACCGCTATCTTTGTGTAACTGCAAGCCTGAGTATTAATTCTAGGATATCCTCGGGGTCATGCGAGGATCTTATGGAGCTCCAAACTTGAAGTCAAGTCCTAGGAGAGCTTTCGAGGTCATAAGAACAGACCTCATAGAGCTCCAGACTTGGAGAGTAATCTCGGGGGAGCTTTCGAGGTCATAAGAGCAGACCTCATGGAGCTCCAAACTTGGAGACAAGTCTTAGGGGAGCTTTCAAGGTCGTGAGAGCAGACCTCATGGAGCTCCAGACTTAGAGACAAGTCTCGGAGGAGTTTTCGAAGTCGTGAAAGCAAACCTAATGGAGCTTCAGACTCGAGACAAATCTTGAGGGATCATTCAAATTCGTGAGAGAAGACCTCATGGAGCGCCAGACTCAAGACAAAATAGAGCTTTGCTTCACGTGTCTTTTCCGCTTCCCTAGACAGAGATCAACTGTCAGATTAAATTATATAGTCTAGGACCATTCGATTCATTTCACAATTTCAAATTTTGAGTAAGGAGCCTTCGCTATCTCTGCATCTTCATCCTTCTAGATTCTTCACAAAGAAACCTTAGCCACCAATTCCGCAAAAACCCTATCCATTCCGCTATTTTCTCAAAAACCCTAGGTGCGATTCTCTCCACCATCTCCAAATCTCTCGCGCGTGGATTTGTACAGTACTCTTTCCAGGTTAAGCCCAATCCTTTTTCACCATGTCTTTAGGCTCCAATTTCAGGTTATCTTCTCACCTCCTATTCCTTTAAATTTTTATGTGGCGTGAGTGTTCGGTATTTTACAATTTTTCGTGTGGTTTGGTAGTTTTTGGAATCTTGTGGGATTTTTAGTTTCTGGGGTTTTGTTGGATTTCTGGTGGATTTTGTTGGATTTCTAGTTTCTGGGATTTTGTGGGATTTCTGGAACAATGAGTGCTTGCTACGATTCAGCCATCGGAGAGGAAGGAATGAGCCGAGGTGATGGTACGGAGGAGAGCTTCACCAACTCAGAGCAGTCCGGTGGCTCTGACTCTGATTCTCCGATAGTCGTCACTCCGGTGGCAAAAATTTCGGGCAAGGGTAAAGCCTTGGTGGCTATCATTCCCCGCTCCGTCGGTGAAAAAGTAAAAGACTCACCCCCGAGATATCCAATCAACTGGGGAAAGGTTCCAGGCCTCAGAGATTGCTCCAAAGGTGAGTGAAGAGCTTCTAAAATGGCTAGCCTCACCGCTGATTTCAGGAGATGGAGTCGAGATTCGATCTCTGCAACCCTTCAAACGAGCACATTGACCTCCGCCCGGATTCACAACATTCTACATGCTCATTACTGAGAAAGGAGTTGGACTCCCTGTTCATCCTTTCTTCGCCAAGATCGCCCATTTTTATGGTATATCCCCTACTCAAATTACTCCGATAGGATGGTTCCATATGATGGGGATGTACTGCATGTGGAAGGAGCTCGGCTTCCCTGAACCCAGTGTCGATGAATGGCACTCAATATATAGATTGGTTGCTAATGCCGGGCAACCAGGGTTCTTCTATTTCACGAAGTGGGTGGAAGGTCGAACTCTCCTTATATCCAAGCTACTTTTCTCTTCGAGCGAATGGAAGCCTAACTTTGTCTTCATCCTAGCTAGTACCGCAGAAGACATGATGGCCCCTATTGCATTCAGTGAAGCAACCGTGGGTCTTCAAGCTAAGTTCTACTTTTCTTTCTATTCTTGCTGTTTGTGCTTAATGATTTTCTTTTGTGCAGGGTATCTCCCGTATTGAGAGCTCATCGATATCAAAGCCGATCATATCGAGGAGGCTTATTTGTTCCCCGAGGAGCTTTGAGAGTTCGACAGAGTCTGTGACAGTCGATTCCTATTCGACGGGATGGGAAAGCTTAAGAACAGTCCCTCAGACGCGAAGGCCAAGGCTTTAGCGTCCGCTAAGCGGGAAAGCTCGCAGGCAGAAGCAGAGAGGTCAGAGGATGCGAATCATTCTGGAATAATTTCCCCTTCTCCCAACAACCCAAGGGTCGATGCTCTAAATACTGCTATGGTTTCACTACCTATCCCAGCCTCAGTAGTGATCGACGTGGATACCTTTCGACCTCTCCGGAAGAAACCTTCAGGCTCTAGCTCCCAATTGGCTTCCTTAAAGCCCTTCATCGTGCCTGTGTAGAAGTCTATCGTAGGTTAAGGTACCCAGAGGAATTCGAAAAGGACAGCTTCGAACAACAGGCCTTCATATCGTTCGATCAAATGGCCAAGATAATTCTAACGTGTACACACACACACACATATTAACTTCTTTTGAATGTCGATCTTAGGTTCTATACAACCAATATCTCCTCTGCGAGCGTCTCATGACTCATGCGGAGGGATTACAGAAGATGGTAGCTCTCTGAAGAGTTGGAGAAGGTCACTGAGGAGAGAGGAGACATGGCTGCCAGAGAGTCGACTCTCGTGGACGAGAGGGACGCAGCTCGGGCTGCAGCGGCCGGATCTTAGGTACTGCTTGAGAGAAACCTCAAGCTTCAAGCCAAGATAGAGATGGATAAGGCCGATCTTCAAGCCTCGTTGAATGCTGCAGATATAAAGATCAAGGAGCTCGAGGCCTCCTCTACTGCTAAAGATCTCGAAGAGCGATTCTTGGACTTTGATGCCCTGGTGGATTCTGAGGAGTTTATCCCCTACAAGGAGGCCTTCTATCAGGATAGAGGAGCTGCAGTGGTCAAGGAGATCAAGGAAATGATGCATGATCTTGATCTGTCCTTCCTTGAGGTTGAAGATGAGGTCGAGGCTCGGGAGGAGAGTAGGGTTGTGGAGGTCGTGGTCGAGGCTGGAGATGAGGCTACCACTGATAATGCATGAACTTTACTTTTTAGGTGACATCATTTTTTTGACTCGCCTGAATGAAAGGCAATTATAATTATGGATATTTTAGTTTCGCATGATGGACAGCAGTATTCCCTCGCTTTGTGTTGATTGAATTTCTATTTCACTTGCCTTGTCATTTGCATTTAGCTATTACCTTGCTTTGATGCTTTGATATGGCATGAGATCTCTGGGTTTGGGGATCTCTCTATTTGAGACAGTAAAACAAGATAAATAGTAAATGTTTAGAGAGAGTACAAATTAGGATAGAGGCCGACTCTGAATTAAACTCTACTGCATTGAGGTTCGGGGCCCTATTTGAAGTTAGAGGGCATCCTATAGCTCGACCTCATTGTAATCTTGATGACCGGGAACCCTGTGCTTGGGGCTCTGTTAGTTACTCCGACACTCAAATCAATAAACAAATAATAAATAATAAAATAATTAAAAGGGATTAAAAATTTTAGTTTACTATTCGGAGTTTGAGGGCATCCAATAGCTCGATCTTGTTGTTATCTTGAGGGTCAGGACCTCTGTGCTTCGGGTTTTGTTAGTTACTCCGACGCTCAAGTCAGTAAACAAATAATAAATAGTAAAATAATTAAAAGAAATTCTGAATTTTAGAAGATTACTGTTCGGGGTTCGAGAGTATCCGAAAGCTCGATCTTATTATTGTTTTGAGGGTCAAGACCCCTGTGCTTAGGGTTCTGTTAGTTACTCCGACACTCAAGTCAGTAAACAACTAATAAACAGTAAAATAATTAAAAGAAATTCAGAATTTCAGAAGATTACTATTCGGGCTTCGAGGGCATCTGATAGCTCAACCTCATAGTTGTTTGGAGGATCGGGACCCATATACTTGGGGTTCTGTTAGTTACTCCGACGCTCAAGTCAGTAAACAAATAAAAAACAGTAAAACAATTAAAAGAAATTCAGAATTTCAGAAGATTATTGTTCGGGGTTCGAGGGCATCTGATAACTGAACCTCATTATTGTTTTGAGGGTCGGGACCCATGTGCTTAGGGTTCTATTAGTTACTCCGATGCTCAAGTCAGTAAATAAATAATAAATAGTAAAATAAATTTAAAATTTCAGAAGTTTTAGAAATAATACTATTTTAGGTGGAGTGCATTCCATCTATTAGCTATGGATCGACCTTCCCTCGTCCGGAGCTTGTAAGCTCCGTTACTGATGACCCTCTTGACCTGGTAGGGGCTTTCCCAATTTGGTGCCAGCTTTCCGGCTCCGCTTTCCTTCGTATTCTGGAACAATTTTCTGAGTACCCAGTCTCTGACTTTGAAGGAGCGTAGCCTTGTGTTTTTGTTGAAATGTCTGCTTATTATCTGTTGGTATGCGGCTGTCTTCATTTTCGCTCGATCTCAATGTTCATCAATCAAATCGATTTTTCTTCGAGCTCCCTACTGTTAGATTGATTGGGCCATTCTGTACTGGCTATATCGATCTCGACTTCTGCGGGCAACACTACTTTTGAGCCACATGTCAATGCGAATGGGTCTCTCCCGTACCTGTCCTTGAGGTCGTCTTATAGGACCATAAGACCCCTGGGAGTTGTTGGACCCATTGGTTCTTGTGTTTGGAGAGCCTTTTCTTAAGAGTATTCAGGATCGTCTTGTTTGTGGCTTCTGTCTATCCATTTGCAGTGGGGTATCTCGGGGTGGAGAATGAGACTTTGATGTTCCACTCTTTGCAGAATTCTTGGAATCTCGTGCTTATAAATTTTGATCCGTTGTTCATCACGATTTCCTTGGGAACTGCAAATCTGCATAAGATATGTTTCCATAAAAAGATTTGTATCTCTGTGTCTTTGATTCGTGTGAAGGCTTCGGCTTTGACTTCGACCCATTTGGTAAAGTAGTCTGTTATCACCAAAATAAAGCATTTTTTATTCGAGCCTTTTGGTAGGGGGGCAACTATGTCGATTCCCCAATTCATGAAGGGCCACGGGATGGCTGTTGTACCCTAGAATTAATACAAGTCTAGCTGCTCATCGTAAAATTACAATCTAAGGAAAATAAAAAGTGAATTACAAAAGTCATGATAGAAATTAAAATAAAAACATAAACAACTTATGCCAGATTTCTGAATCTTCGATATCTGTCTCCCTCGGTCCTCACAACTCTTCTCTGCTTCAATATAGGGTAAAAAGTGTGTAATTTCGTGCCAAGAAAATCCTTAAATAGTTTGGGCCGAATTTGGATTAATGTTGGAGTCGAACAAGGAAAGAGAGAAAAGTCCGCTCAAACCGCTTTAATACGCACGGTCCGTGTGCCTAAGGAGTCTTCGTGCACGGGCAATGCGGTAACTTCTGGTCAATTTTTCACAGCCACGCACGGTCCATGTGCCAAGGTGGCTTTTATGCACGGGCCGTGCGCCTCCCTACATGGGCCGTGCACCTTGGTGATCTTATGCACGGTCCGTGCGGGCCTTTGATCAACGCGTTCATCCTCATTCCATCCCGTTTGGCTCCATTCTCACTTCCGACTTTACTCCTCTTCAACTTCTAACTCCTTTATACTCTTTATTTGCTTCAAAACTCGATAAACTTGTGAAAATAACAATATAATGAGAATTGAACTTAACACACTCTAGTAGTTCATGAACCACCTAGAATGCACCAAATTCAAGCTCGAAATAGATGAAAAACCCGAGCTTGACAACTTTCCAAAACTTAAAGACATGTTCATCCTCGAACATCCTCAAAATATGAAAAAAATAGAAACTTGGAACTTCAAATGTGCAATGCTTCAGAGAATAGGCTAGATTTTTGCGAAATCGAGCATGTAAAATAAAATCACCGTGCACAAAAAAAACTCAAAGAAAATATGCCTTCAAAAATATGAACCTCTCAAGGTGTGCAATTTTTCTCTCAACACTCAAGTGTTTAAATGGACGTGTTTATGCTCACAATCAATTCACTTCATGTAATCCACTATAAACTTGCAATCAATCTCATCTCTCCACTACACAAACGTGTGTTTCCTAGTAAGAATAAAAAAGGAGTTTTCTTTAGTTGTAATGTAAGCTTCGGCTAAGGTGGGGAGATTTTAGTTTAGTGACTAAGTTAGATAAACTCTGACACCCTCCATATAATTACAACTCCACTGTAGGATTCTTTTAAATCCTCTTCCAACCTTTTCTACCCTTCTACAGTGTTCCATCAATTTCTAGCCCTAGAAGACCCTTCGAGTCTCATTTAATTCCATTGGTATAAATTTTCTCTTCACTTTCCATGCTCACCTAGATTTTTTTTTTCTTTTCTCTTTTTCTTGTTTTTTTTCAATTTTTTTTATTTTTTCTTCACTTCTTTGAAGTGATCCCTTTGAGCATCTACATTTATACCAATTTTCTAAGCAACAGAAGATTGAGTACAACCCCAACTACCCTCATCAACTACCCCTCTTACATGTTCTCCATTGCAAGGTATTTCAAAGAAAAAGACTTCAAAGGCTCAACATGGCTTCTAAGGATGATCATTAAATTCGGGTTAGTGTATGGGTAAAAATGGCTAGCAAAAATGACCTTAAATCATCTTCAAACTATCGGCCCACATAAGTTAGTCTCGAGAGAGATATGAAAGCAAGTTCTAGAGATCACACACAAGATTGATACTAACATCAAAATAAACAAGACTACAAGTCTTGGGCTCAAAATCTTTCATGCTTAATCACATTCCAAAGGCATAGATTCTAAAAGCTATCAAAGCACAAAGAAATTCATCAACACATACCTAATTAGCAATTTTCCACGTCTACACAATTTCATCATCAGTTATTCAAGTTCCCACAATTCCATAATTCCACATTCCATGACTATTCTCTGACATTCTTCCATACAAACCACAAAAATAGATAGAAACATCCAACTAACAACTTAACATCAATACATATTGACACAGTACTGAAACGCAACAAAATAACTAAAAAAAACAAACTAAAATAGAAAAAATATAGAAACTCAGGATATCACCACACCATCCTCCTCCCCCAAACTTAATCACACGTCAGTGGAATAAGTTTGGAGGAATGAACATGAAATATCCTGAAGAAAAACTCACTCCGGAGGCAGCTGGGTCTGATAAGGATGCCACTGCTGTATCATCTGCATCATCCTAACAACATTGGCATCGACATTGCCCAAGCGGTGATACATTGAGTCCACACAGTCGTTCATGTGGTTCACAGTGGTCTCCATGCCATGTATCTGGTGCTCTAAACCTTCCATCCGGTGCTCCATGCTTTCAATGATTTTCTCATGCGTTTGCTACCTCGGTCGGCGTCAACATCGGGCAGATGGCTCAGGTGCAGCCTCTTCTTCTCTGTGGGCTTGGTCAGTAGCCTGTTCACCTATGCCTAGACCACCCTCAATAGCCATGAGCTGAGAAGGAGCCCTCTGTGTGGGGTTTAGACAGTGGCACCAAGGGAGCTGGACCGGGCAAACAGCTATGGCTTGAAGATGTCCAATCTCATTCATCCGTCAATTGTGCCGATACTCCCAATCAAAAATAGTAGTACGGCTGAGATTGGGGAGTAGGAAGTGATCCCCCATCTTTTGGGAGAAGAACCCACGGTGTGAACTATCGATCCGTAAAAATTCCATGTTCTTTAGCACATCCATAGTAAGAAACTGCTCCCCTTCAGCCGCATCCTAGTCAGAACTATCAATACCATAATACTTAGCAATTAGGATAATGATGCCCATAACACATGGTGCCCCCTCGCTTGGCTGCGGTACGCTCCAGATGAAGAGCGATATAGGCTTCAAATCAATGGCCTGCCCCTAAAGAATGTTCCACAGTAGGAATAATTCGGCCCTTTGCACCCCGCCACTGTCATATTGAGCAAAAGGAAAACTAGCATAAGTCTGCTGAATATATCTAAGCACGGGATTCTGAATTTGCGTGGACTTGGCCAATTAAGGCTCATAACTATTAAATCCATTAGGCAGGCGAAGGGTGATATAATTCTAGAATTTATCTCGATCATAGTCCTCCGGCTTGAAAAATATGTCACCGTTGCAGCCAAAGATGGTATTCAACTCCTCCACAGTGACCACAAACTCTCGGTTACCTAAACAAAATTCGATGTGCTGAACTAAGTCAGGGGGCTTCGACTTCAGCACCTTCAAAGTGCTCAGAAACTCTAGGGTCATACATCTAGAGGATGGCCATCGACCCTCAAAGATGATATCAAGGCCGCTTTATCTACTCAAATTCCAAAAGTTGGTCTCGAGTCCCATGGCTCAGAGGGCATTAACATTCAGATAGCGGGATAGCTGGAAGTCCAAGAGAACAAGCCTTTCCCAATTGGCTTGATGGCGGGCATCATCGAGAACTACTCCAAAACTCCTTGGGTGGTTTAGATCTACGAGGACCCGATTTGCACAGTGAGACATAATTTTGAAGTATCCAAACATGCACGATTTGAGGCAAAAACCAAGGGAAACAACCAACTACTAGCCTAGAAAACATGAGTTAAGCTATCTTAAGTATAGAAAAACATGGATGTGCCAACTCAAGATAAATCAAGGAACAATTGGCATAGTAGCTAAATATCCCCCTTCGACAACACCATACTTCAACAACGAGTGCCCCCCCATATTAACCAAAATCAATATGGAAAACGAAGCAAAAAGAAACAATGGACATCAAAAGTGCATAACAAGTGTATTGCAACTATTTGCAAAGGTAATCCTTAGGCTATTCCATATCAGCGAGCAACATGTAACCTCAATGTACACAAAGAACTAAAAAATTCAAGCATAAGAAGTGAAAACTCTCCAAATTGCTCAAACCAAGAGTGCACACCATGCATTTGTGAAAATGCCACAATAAAATCATCAAAATTATAAGAAATTTGGGGGTATAATTCACATACCCATTCCTTAATTTCATCACCAACCAACTTAATATAGTCAAAAATTGAAGAAAAACATACCTTGGTGGGAGAAATTTCAAAAGGAAAAGAAAACCCTTTTACTTGCTTCAACAATGGGGATAGTGCTTGAACAACCACAATGTATATGTTAGAGGTGCATGGGTGAGATGAATGAGTGGAATGATGAAAAATTTGTGTGATTTGTGTGTGTAAATTGAGAAAAATTGAGAGAGGGTGGGAATGATGCGGTCCGTGCATGTGTGAAGTAGAGAGACATGTGAAAAATACCTTGGAGGGGGAGGAACCCCTTTTTAAAATAAAGGGTCTTCATGCACAGGCCGAGCAAGAGGTGCTGGACCGAATTCTGCATATCCCGCATGGGCTGTGCGGCACGACATTCTTCCCGCACGGTCCGTGCGCCTCCCCTCCTTTTTTTAACCAGCGAAGATAATTAGCACAATACCAAACACATGAAAAAATAAAATAAAAAAACAAAACAAAACTTAAAAAAATGATGGGTTACCTCCCACCAAGTGCTTTATTTAACGTCTTTAGTTAGACGATACCTCACTAAGGCTGATGGATCATTTAGGAGTATGACCCGCAAATTCTGCTCCTAAGTTGGATGCTTGAAGTAATGCTTAACCGATGTCCATTTACTACAAAAGTGCTTCCATCGGCTCGTAACAACTCACACGTGCCATTTCACTTAGTCTTGTATACCACAAATGGACCCGTCCATCTCGACTTAAGCTAGCTCGGAAATAATCCCAATCTCGAGTCATAAACAAGTACTTCATTCTCTAGAGAGAACTCATTTTGCTTATTTACCCGATCATGAAACTTGCTAGCTCTTTCTTTGTAAATGCACGAATTCTAATAAGCATTCATTCCTCCATTCCTCCAACTCCAACAATTGATGAGCTCTCTCAATTCGGGCTTCTTGGAACTCAAAATTGATCTTCCTCACAGCTCAATCCGCCTTATGCTCGATTTCTATAGGTAAGTCACAAGATTTGCCAAAAACGAGTTGCTATGGAGACATACCTATAGGAGTTATGTATGCCGTGTGATAGGCCTAAAGAACATCATCAAGACGATCCGTCGAATCCTTTCGGTGCACCACTGTCTTCTCTAGGATTTGCTTGATCTCCCTATTGGCGAGTCCGGCTTGTCCGTTGGCTCGGGGGTGATATGGAGATATCACCTTGTGCTTCACACCATGTTTTGATAGCAAACTCCCGAGCCATTTATTGTTGAAGTGCGACCCCCCATCACTAAGCAGAGCTCTCAGGGCTCCGAACCGAGTCAAGATATTCTTCCTCAAAAACTTCAACACAACTTTGGAGTCATTAGTAGTGGTGGGAACGGCTTCCACCCATCTAGACACATACTCTACTGTAAACAAAATATAGAGAAATTCTTTAGATTTAAAGAATTGTCCCATAAAATCAATCCCCCACGCATCAAACAGCTCTACAACCATCATGGCCTTTTAAGGCATCTCATCTCTCTTGGTAATATTGCCCACCCGTTGACACCGATCGCACTTGGAGATAAAATCATGGCAATCTCTATAAATGTGAGGCCAATAGAACCCACTTTGTTGGACTTTCATGGCGGTTCTATTTGCAACAATGTGGCCCCCACTTGGGAAACTATGACACTGCTCAATAATGGCAAAAACTTCATTATCTTGAACACATCGCTTAATCACGGCATCCGCACATCTCTTGTAGAGCACTAGATCATCCTAATATTAGAATTGTACATCATGAAGGGACTTCTTTCTTTGGTAAGAGCTGAGATCCTTAAGAATGACCTGAATTACTAAGTAATACACAATGTCGGCATATCACGGAGTTCCATTGGCCAACTTCACCTCGAGCACTTGTTCATCCGGAAAACTCTCATTAATGAGAAGTCTTTGATCTTCTCCTTCCACCGGATTCTCTAAATGGGTCATATGGTCGGCAACTGCATTCTGGCAACCCTTGCGATCCTTGATCTCTATGGCAAACTCTTACAGCAAGAGGATCCATCTAATCAACCTCGACTTTGCATCTTTCTTAGCAAAAAAATATCAGATGGCCGCATGGTTGGTGTAGATAATTTATTGCACCCCAATCAAGTATGCCCAAAACTTGTCAAAGGCATACACCATTGCTAGCAACTCCTTCTCCTTGGTGGTGTAATTCTGTTGGGCACAGTCGAGTGTCTTGCTGGTGTACTGAATTAATCGAAAAAACTTGTCTCTCTTTTGCCCCAACACAGCTCTAACGGCAAGATTACTAGTATCACACATAAAAAAGGCTCAGTACAAATAGCTTGTATTAAAATTGGAGCACTTACCAGAGACAACTTCAATTTCAGAAATGCCTCCATGCATTCCTCATCGAAAACAAATTTCACATCATTCTCCAACAAAGAACACAATGGCTTGGAGGTTCTGGAAAAATCCTTAATAAATCTCCTATAAAATCCAGCATGGCCAAGGAAGCTACGGATAGGGGTGGGGAAAAATACCGAAATATCGAAATACCGCACTTATCGTACCGAAAAAATACCGAAAATTTTGAATTTTCGGTACGGTATCAATATGAAATGAGAAAATTTTCAGTATACCGAATGTTTCGGTATATACCGAAAGTTCGGTATCTACCGACATTTCGGTATATCGGTACGGTACGGTATACCGATATACCGTACCATACCGATAATTTTTTTAAAAAAAAATTATTATTATTTTTTCACAACTTATGATTATTGTAGTACACTACTTTCATTTGAGTATACATGACTACAAATATAATAAGTGACAATTATATATCAATAAAAGAAAAAAATTAATCAAATGATTATATTTAAATTATATATGATGATCTATAACATTGCATATATTTATAATTTTTTTAATATATCATATAAATCATGTATAATTTAAACTATTACATAATAAAGTGAACAATTGAAATTTGAAAGTTACATGTAATAACTAAAAAACAGTACTCTTGTTCCTTTTATTATTAAACACTCAATCCTCCTCTCAAATATTAAACACTAAAAGTTAAAAAAAAAAGTTATAAGAGAAATAAAAGAAAATTTATAAATAAGTAGATAAAAAATATTTTAAATTTCATTATATTCTAAAAAATATAATATTAAGTAAGTAGAAGTTTAGAAAATATAAATAATAAAAAAAATATGTGTTATGAATTGTAATGAACAATTTAAAAATATACATAATAAAAAGCAACCTTATATTATTCTCCAATATTAAGCATTACTAAAAGTTAAAAAATAAATAAAATAATAACAAGAACCTAGAATATATGTAAAGTATGATAATAACACTTTGATGTTAGAAATTGAAGTTGAACATGACCAATAAAATATAATAAACTAACATTATTACAATTACAATTATGATTTATGAGTAAAGTAAGTTATAAGTTAAATAAAAGAAAATTACTAAATAAGAAGATAAAAAAAGCTTTTAGAGTTCATTAAATTCTAAAAGAAAAAATATAATATTTAGTAAGTTTAACACAAAAGGTTAGAAAATATAAATAATAAAAAAGACACGAGTTATGATTGAAAATGAACAATTTCAAAGTATACATAATAAATAGCAACTTTATATTATTCTCCAATATTAAGCACTAAAAGTTAAAAAAATAATAAACTAATAATAAGAAATTAGAATATATGTAAACTATGATAATAACACTTTGATGTTAGACATTGGAGTTGAACATGACTAATAAAATATAATAAACTCACATTATTACAATTACGACTTATGAGTAAAGTAAGTTATAAGATAAATAAATGAAAATTACTAAATAAGAAGATATAAAAAGCTTTTAGAGTTCATTAAATTCTAAAAAAAATATATAATATTTAGTAAGTTTAACACAAAAAGTTAGAAAATATAACTAATAAAAAATACACGAGTTATGATTGAAAATGAACAATTTCAAAGTATACATAATAAATAGCAACCTTATATTATTCTCCAATATTAAGCACTAAAAGTTAAAAAAATAACAAAATAATAATAAGAAACTAGAATATATGTAAACTATGATACTAACACTTTGATGTTAGATATTGGAGTTGAACATGACTAATAAAAGATAATAAACTAACATCATTAAAATTATGACTTAGGAGTAAAGTAAGTTGTAAGATAAATAAAAGAAAAGTACTAAATAAGAAGATAAAAAAAACTTTTAGAGTTCATTAAATTCTTAAAAAAATATAATATTTAGTAAGTTTAACACAAAATGTTAGAAAATATAAATAATAAAAAATACACGAGTTATGAATTAAAAATGAGTTAGTAAAGTATGTTATATAAGAATTGAAAGAAAAATACTACATACGAAGAGAAAAAAAATATTAGGATTCATTAAATTCCTAAAAAATATAATACTTAGGAGGTGTAACATAAAAGCTTAGTAAATATATATAATCTAATTAAATATTTGGATCAAATATTATATATTATAAGTAAAGTAATTAATAAAGGAAATAAAAGAAAAATTAATAAAAAGAAAAGAAGAAATACGATATGTGGATTTATAGTTGCTAATCAATCATTTAGTAGTATTATATTTGAGATTTGGTTGTTAAGACATGGATTATAAAATTTGTTTGATGTTTGTATTTTGATTATGGAGACATGATTTTTTTGTTGTTATTTGTAAAATCCAGATCGGTACGGTATGTGAATTTCGGTATTTTCAGTATATCTTAAAATTTCGGTATTTTCGATATACCCTGAAAGTTCGGTATACCTTGAAAGTCCGGTATGTTCGGTTATACTGTATAATATCGGTACGGTACAGTATACCAAAAATATCGGTACGACATCAATATCTATTACGGCGTATACCGAAAGTTTCGGTATGAGAACGGTATGAGATTTTTTGGTAACAAAATTTCGGTACGGTATACGGTACGGCGTGAAATTTTCGGTATACCGTACCGACCCACCCCTAGCTACGGACCATCTTCACAGATGTAAGAGGGGTAACTTCTCAATAACTACAATGTTTGCTCAATCAACTTCGAATCCGGCTGCAGAGACTTTGTGGCTAAGTACCACACCTTCTCGTACCATAAAATCACTACAAGAAAATCGGATATAGACAATACTGGATAAACAACCTGTTTTGATGTTGACGCTGTCTATTGTGAAATAGACAACATGTCTACACATTTGGGTTGTCTATTGCTACTATTTATTTTATTTTTATTTATTTTATTTCAAGAATAAAAAACTATGTTGTCTATATAGACAAAGACTACGTGCACCATTAGCAAGTTGTCTATAAGCGTTTTTTTTAAATATTATATTTTTATTAGACAACTAGTACAGTGCCCGCGCGTTGCGCGATGGAAGTAACGCGGGATGTGAGACGTACGTTGCACAGTGGAAGCGAATTGTTATTTAACCGTTGCGTTATTTGCAATACAAATATATTTAAAATTAAAATTATGTTATATTTCTCTGTAATTTTACATATATTGGTATTTAATTTTTTTATAAATTTATAAAATTGATCGCTAATAATTATTAATTTTACCAAAACAATTATTAACACAAATTTTACATGACACAGACACACACACACACACACACACATATATATATATATATAATAGGTACTTATATAATTCTTAACATTTTAAATTAATCTTAATTCATATTTAAATTATATACAATTTATGTTATGAAAAATAAAAGTAACTATTAAAAAAAAACAATAAAAGCAGGAATTTTACAAATTCTGAAAAACTTCTCTATATACAACATTTGTGGTGGTATTTGTATCATTATCATCAAGTAAGATCTTCAATCCACCACGACTTCTAACCCTTGAAACAGCAACATAGAATTGTCCATGAGTGAATACTGGCTTCTGCAACAATAAACCAACGTGAGACAGTGATTGTCCTTGACTCTTGTTTATCGTCATTGCATGTGAGGGCATCAGAGGAAATTGTCTTCTCTGAAACTTAAATGGCAATCTTGGATCAGCTGGCGTAAGAGACATTCTTGGAATTAGTACCATTTGCTGTGCATTTTGACCACTGAGAAATCTTGCTTCAACAACATGTTTGTCAAGCCTTATGATCATCAATCGAGTCCCATTACATAAACCATTTGCATGATCTATATTTCTCAACAACATAACAGGAGTACCTACTTTCAAAATTAATTCATGATTCGGAACCCCTGAGCACCTGATACTGTTTAAGAATTCCGGAGTATGAATTTCTTGCAGCAAACCCGTATTGTTATCTGAGTTGCATGTCGAGTCAGAACTCAAATACAATCTGCCCTCACCCTTGTTCAGAGAAAGCATGTATTGATTTACAGATTCAACCGCATTTAAAGTTGGAGCAAGAATTGCTCTTTCTTCTAGATAAGTTGTGTTTGTAATATCAGTACCATATGATGGAAAGGTACTGTGAACAATTGCTGAAATTGGATCTCCTGACCATTTCAATACAATATCATCAGGGACGTCAATATTCACATGTCCATCATTTGGGCCACCGATTGTACCGTCTCCAATACCAGCAATCCAATTTGCAAATTGTTCGACCTCAGCAGCTACATCATTAGACCCCAAATTCGACAGTCTTAAATTTTTTGTTAATCTCAAGACTCGGCATTCTTTCCACAGATAAGAAGAATTTATTGTGGCATTAACAATATCCTGTTTGCTTCCTTTTGGAATAACTGGTAAGATCTGTCGAAAATCTCCTCCAAAAATGATTGTTTTTCCTCCAAAAATTCTACGTGCATTTGAAGAATCGCATACACGCATTATATCTCGAAGTGTTCGATCCAAATCTTCAAAGCAATACTTGTGCATCATAGGTGCTTCATCCCAAATTATCAGCTTGCATCTAAGAATAAGTTCTGCTAGCGGACTTCCTTGGATAATATTACAAGTGGAATCCTCGTTTGGATTTAAAGGTATCTTAAATCTTGAATGCGCTGTCCGTCCACCTGGTAATAATATAGAAGCAATACCACTTGATGCAACATTTAAAACTATTTCTCCTTTTGATCTCAACGCTGCTGATAATGTCTTCCATATGAATGTCTTTCCAGTACCTCCGTATCCATACAGAAAGAACATGCCCCCTGATTCCGATGATACAGCATCCAATATAATTCGATACACATTGGGTTGTTCATCTGTTAGTTTGCTAACAAACACTTTGTGATCATTTTCCAATTCCGTCCTATCATATCTCATTTCATCATTTATCAATTATTTTCCTGAGATTGAAAAAAGTCAGAACTTGGAAATGGCATACCTTCAAATTCTCGTAAAGTCCTTCCAAAACTCTTAATCAACTTTTCAATTCCCACCAGACAATAACTTTGAATTTGTTGATCAGTCAAGTGCAATTCTGTACATTTATAAGAATAGTTAATAATGGAAGTTAATATATTATGCAAAAATTAAACAAAGATTAAAAAATTATAATTTGAAGTACCAGGGTGTTGCAGTATTGATCGTTGCTTATATAATATATCATCTGCTAAATACATCCAACAATTATTCCACACAACTTCTGGACGTGCAATTGAATCAGAGGCTAACAATGTAACAAATAACTTTCTCAAAGATTCAGCCGATGACCAATAACTTGCTTCGACAATCCCATCAATAAATTCTTTATCGTCATCTAACAATCCTAAAGCATAACATGCATCTTTGAATGAAGCATATTGCACACCATTAATTTTTCTTATGTCTTCATAACACGTAGGTCCCCGCACAACATTAAACAAACATCTCAAATAATACATCTCTCTACTCCCCAGAGGAACAAAGAAAATTCTTCCAATTGAGAAATTTTGTTTCCTTGGCACCCATTCTTTTTTAGCTTGTTTCCAAACAAACTTTGTTGGAAATTGAACATAAGTAAGTTTCCGCGCTTCCGGATACTTCTTATTTGCTTCAAACCAAGCTAAAAACATACTTTCATGGACAGTTGGTCTGTTGAGGACTTCATCCATTGAATCAGAATCTTGAAAGAAAACTGTCTGTTCATTTTCAAGATGAAAACTTAATCTCTCAACGGGGGGGGTATTTGTATTGAATTTGAAATCCAAATATTCTCCATGTAGCCTCGCAGGGGGAAATATATCTGCAATCATAATACATACTTATTTCATCAATATTTTTTCCACTTTCATCATCTTTAGTGCTCTGATAAAATGCTGCGGTGACACGATCGTGACCTTTGTTCACATATTTGAACAAATATTTTATTGATCTTGACTGATTGCACCATTCCACATTTATATGGGCAGCATACTTCATCAGAAGGAATCGATTGTGAGGAACCACATATCTATTATCCATCAACATTCCATGTTTCAAAATTGTTCTTCCATTGTCTCTGCGTCTATATATTGGATATCCCTCTTCATCTGTAGTTGTTGTCTCAATAAAAATTTTTGGAAAATATTTACTGCATCGACCATTTCTCATGCAGGGTGAATTTTTTTTCGCAAGACCACATGGACCATGAATCATGAATTCCTATACAGCTGTGTAATATTGTGGATCCAGATCTTTATCAGGTATTTCGGCTGATATAATTTGATCAATCACTTCTGATCCTCGATTTTGATCCTCTTTCGATATGAAAAGCAAGATATGTGCATGTGGAAGACCTCTCTTTTGAAATTCAACTGTGTACACAACTAAAATTCAAAGTAAAAAAAATTAAATTTTATTAAAATAAAACTTTGAAAGAATAATTTGAATAAAATTAATATATACATGCTTTAACATTTCCAAAGACATTGTTTTGGCGTAGATCGTAAATCAAATTGTCCAACTTCATTTTGAACACTCGACAAACAATATCGGGACGATCTTCAGGTTTCAATCCTTTTTCCTGCACATATCTTACAATTTCTGGCCACCTTGGATTGCATGTGAATGTGATGAATAGATTTGGATATCCAGCCCACTGACAAATAGCCATAGCATCTTGGTAATTTTGAATCATGTATCTAGCTCCTCCAGTGAATGTTGAAGGAAGCATAACTCGTTTTCCTTGATTTGCGGGATTTCTTTCACCTCTTATTAGAGCCTCTTCTAAACCTTTGTACACATGACATCTCAATGATTGTTGATGTGTTCGTATGTATAAAAGTCTAGCAGATTCAACCATTGTGTAGGCATCAACAATAAATTGTTGAAATAATCTCCTTGAGCTTATAATGGTTTTTGCATCACAATCTCTTTCATGCAATCGATATGCAAAATATTCTCTGATGCTAACCATCTTTCTGCCGTTAGTTGCTGAAGAATGCAAATATGAAAATGGTATATCTTCTCTATAACCGTCTTCACCATATGGAAACAAAAGAGAATATTGTAAACCCAAATAAGTTGTATTTAACTCATTAATGCGTTTCAATTCTCCAGTTTGAGTTTCCAAAATTATGTCTCTATCTCCAAAAGACTGATCAAAATCTCAAACAACTAACGCAGCAACTTCAGACACAGTTGGAAGATTATGCATTCTAGCATCGCCTCCACGTCTACCAATAAGTTTCAACTTAACATCAGATTGACCAAGATCTACAATGTTGTGCTTTGCCATCCTAAATGACTTCGCAAAAACATTATATTCATCCAACATGCCTTTAAGTTCAGAAACAATTTCTGCATGAAGTGTGCTTAGGCTTTTTTTCTTCCTATATAAACAAAAAATATAAAATTGAATTAGAACGAACGTACATAATATTAAAAGATATATTCAAAAAATTATAATAATAAATATAAATTACCTCACAGAAAGCATTCTATTTGTAACCTCGTTTTCAGTATCATAAATATATAACTGAGCAAACTTTGGTGTAGAACCTTCTGTTGGCAGTAGACTTCCAATCATATGATAATTCTGACCGTGCAGTCGGAATGTCGGTGGAGAATTACCAGTATTTAAACTCAAATCTATCTTGCCTCCCATTGATGTGAAAGAAAACATACTATTGTAGGAACGAATATTATCAAGAAAATGTTTACTCTTATGATCATTTTCATTGAGCAAACTTTCCAAAACTTTAGGAGGCGTTTGAACAGGTGGTAGTTTAATTTTTCCTCCGACACAGCATGATGAGTATTTCGGAATGCGTGAATTTGAATTTTTTGCCAACCTCTCATCATACCAAAAATGTGCTCCACAAAATGAACAAATAAAAATTGGATCACCAAGATCAGAGTAGTCTGAAACTGTTATGAAGGTTAAATGTTAAATAAATATTTAATATTATTCATAATTATATTGATAATTGTTGTAAATTCATATATTATTAAAAAAATTTAGATAACTCAAGTTTTTAAAAATATATGCTAAATTTAGAAATAAGAGTATGATTCCAATTTGTATTATTTTGCATTGCTATAAATATTGACAAAATAACAAATTTAATACAGATAAATTATGAAATAAATAAATCAAATTTTAAATTTACAAAATCATTAACTTACCTATACAATATTCAGTCCAATTACGATCATACTGTTCACCTAATAAGCGAAATAAATATACTCACATCAGATTCATATAATTAATATTATAATTTGATATTTAATTTTTTATTTAAATAAAATGCATTTATTACCTATATCATAAATTTGTGTAATATGTACATCAATTAATTCGTCATTCTCCAGTGATTCATTAAATGTTAAATCAACCATCCGTTCAACCGTTTGTTCACCTGTATTTCATTAATTTAATAATGATTTTTGGTATGTAAATTAAATAATAATAATAATAATATTTCTTTGAAAAAATTTATATAGTATTGCAAACTTACCAATCCAATATATTCTAAATTTACCAATAGAAGTGTGATTCCCAATTTTTTAAAATTAACTATAAATAATAAAAAAAATAACAAATTAAATATAAATAAATTATTAAATAAAAAACTAATTAAGATTTGATATAATTAATAACTTACCAGTACAATGTCGCTGAAAATCACGATAATACTGTTGACCTTACATATAAAAAAATTATTAACATTTAGTACCTATATAATCATTATTATAATTTAATATTAAATTTTAAATTAACATATAATGCATTTAGTACCTATATCAGAGATTTGTGTAACATATATATCAACTAATTGGTCAACATCCACTGATTCATTAATTGTTAAATCAACAATCTGTTCAGACGAACTTGTTCCTCCACCTGTATTTGAATAATTTAAAAATGAGTTTACATATCTAAAGTAATATGAAAAACATAGTAAAAATATTTTTATTTACATATAAATATATACAATATTGAATTGTAAACTTACCATTAAAATTTAGAGAATCACTAACATAAATTTCTTTGAAGATTGATGAAATAATTTTTTTTTAGATCAATATGAATGATTTAAAAATAATTAAAAATATAAATCTTATTTATAATTATTAACTTACCAGTACAATATTGCCGCGAATTAGGATCATATTGTTCACCTACTGAGCAAAAAAAATTATTAACTTCAAATTCATATAATCATTATTATAATTTGATATTTACTTTTTAATTAAGATATACTACATTTAGTACCTATATAAGACATTTGTGTGACATGTATATCAATTAATTGGTCAACATCCATTGATTCATTAATTGTTAAATCAACAATCTGTTCAGATGAACTTGTTCCTCCACCTGTATTTCAAAAATTTAAGAATCAGTTTACATATCTAAATGAAAAACATAGTAAAAATATTTTTATTTACATATAAATATATACAATATTGAATTGCAAACTTACCATTTAAATTTATTGAATCACTAAAATCAATTTAATAATGATTTTTGGTATGTAAAGTAATATAAAAATAATAATAATAATAATATTTCTTGGAAAAAAATTATATAGTATTGCAAACTTACCAATCCGATATATTCTAAATTTACCAATAGAAGTGTGAGTCCCAATTTTTTTTAATTTACTATAAATAATAAAAAAAATTACAAATTAAATATAAATAAATTATTAAATAAAAAACTAATTAAGATTTGATATAATTAATAACTTATCAGTACAATGTTGCTGAAAATTACGATCATACTGTTGACCTTACATATAAAAAAATTATTAACATCAGATTCATATAATCATTATAATAATTTAAACTTAAATCTTAAAATAACATAAAATGCATTTAGTACCTATATCAGAGATTTGTGTAACATGAATATCAATTAATTGGTCAACATCCATTGATTCATTAATTGTTAAATCAACAATCTGTTCAGATGTACTTGTTCCTTCACCTATAATTCAGTAATTTAAGAATGAGTTTAGATATCTAAAATATTATGAAAATAATAATAATGATATTTATGTACATATAAAATATGCATTAACGAATTGTAAACTTACCATTAAAATTTAGAGAATCACTAACATCAATTTCTTTGAAGATTGATGAAATAATTTTTTTTTTTGGATCAATATGAATGATTTAAAAACCATTAAAAATATAAATCTGATTTCTAATTATTAACTTACCAGTACAATATTGCCGCGAATTAGAATCATAATGTTCACCTAATGCGCAAAAAATATTATTAACTTCAAATTCATAGTAATTACATATATAAAGTAATATGAAAAACATAGTAAAAACATAGTAATTATCTGAATTTTTTTTTATTTCAATGTTAAAAGGAAAAATGTAGCTAAATAGTTACTAATTGATAATGGGTAATTTTAAATCATCAATTTTACCAAACAAAAAATCCTAAATAAAATATTTAATATTAATTAAATTGTATAATTATTAATTATATTATTTAGTTATTAACTAAAGTATGTAATTTTTATAAAGTTTATATTCAATTTTGAATAATTACATAAAATACATAAAAATTTAGATAAATATTGCATAATTATCTAATATTTACGTAAATATTAAAATATTAAGTAAAGTATTCCACAAATTAAGTAATATTTAATTAGCTAAAAAATTAAATATTTAATTCAGTGAATTTCGTATAGATTAACTAATTATCTAAATTTTGTACTTAATTAATTATATAAAATAATTAATTATTAAAATTATCTAAATTAATAATATATAATTATGGATATTCTTATTTGGGCCATATTTAGTATTTAACTGTTATGATGAAATGGATTTGGGCCAAGATAAAAATAATTCATATATATTTGAATTGGGCCGGAAACTTTCATTAATTTACTACGCTAATTATTTTTTTTTCTTTCATTAACCTAAGCTACAATATATATATATATATATATATGTGTGTGTGTGTCAACACTTCAATTAGGGTTATCTACCCATTCCGCCGCAACTCTATTCTCTCTCTCTTCCGATTTTCTCTCTCTCTTGTTTGTAATTTTCACACTTTTGTCTCGCCTCTCTCTACCGCCTTCATCTTGAAGGTATATCTTCCGGCAACATATTCTCATCTTTGTTCTCAGTATAGATCTGTAACTCTCATCTCATCTCTAAAATTTTGAGTATTCCATGTGTTCTGGCCGTATAGATCTGTTAGCCTCTGTGTCAGAGGCTTAATCTATGTCTTCTCTTTCTTCCGGGAAGATCCGTAAGTCTAAGTGTCGTCTCGTGTGAAAAATTTGAGGGTTTCATCTTTTCTCTGAGTATAGATCGCTAAATCTGTCTGGGTTTCATAGATCTACGCATATGTTGAGATGAGACGGTCGATTCATCTATCTTTTTACTGTGAAACTCCGACTTCGGCAAAAAAAAAGATAAGTTCCTGACTCTTTTTCTATTTCTATCTCACTGACTAACACACGCGAATATCTTCTTTAATATGAAGTTCAGAGGCTAGTAGATGTATTATGTATGTATGAAAATCTTTACATATTTCTTTATTTTTTTATTTTATTTAAATATGTCTCTCACTGGTGTCTTTTGTTTCCTTCAGAATATCGAACTCAGTTCTGTATCTCTAATTTGTGAAGCTCCGACTGAGGGTTTCATAGATCTACAGATATTTTGCTCTGAGACAGTCGAACTCCTACTTCGGCCAAAAAAAAGATACGTTCATCACTCTTTCATCCCACAACCTTAACGTCAAGACTAAAAAAAAGATAAGTTTATATTTTTTTTATGTATATATCTTTCTGCCTAACACAAAAACACATTTTATTTATGTAACACTTAAAAAGTCGGATTATATATTGAATATTCATAATATTTATATAATATTTGACCCTGTTATATTCTGCTTCTCACAGGCTATTTTTTAAGTCTCATCTTTCTCATTATTCTTTTTTTTTTCTTTTGCAGAGTCACACTGTGGTTACTCTGTTCTTTTCACTATTGTGGACTGAGTATGGGTGATGGTTATGCTCTGTATTTTTATGTTCTGTATGGGTGATGGTTATGCTCTGTATTTTTATGCGAAGGAGCTACAGAATCTTCCCAATTATCCTAAAACAGATAAGTTACTGACTTTTAACATATATACAAATCATATTTATTTCACTTAATATATATATTGCACTCTCACATAAAAGTATATTTTAGTACATAATTTTAACTTTCATTTAACCTGAAATTGCAGATCATGAACAGACATTTCAACGGGTGTAAGGAGATACTTGAAACTCACATTTAATTCAACTGGTATAAATTATTAAATGCAGCTACTAAAGGTATAAATCTTTCCATTTTTTTGATGAAGAGTATCATCTATGTTTATGTTTTTATTTCTGTCTTCTTCACCATGCAAAAAAGTTATAATATCTTTTGCTTCAATGAGAACATACATATATGCTATTCATACCTGCTACTGATTCTGGCATATGAAATCCTTTAGTTTGTTCTTCTCTTTCATGAAAAAACCGATGCTCTGTCTCTGTGTTTTTCATGTTTGCAGTGGTTACAAATGTCTTGTATTGTGATATTTGAATTTTTGAAATTCACTGTATTTTTGAATTCTAATATAAGTGGCAGTTTTAAAATTTTTCCCACTGCCCACTACCATGATCATTTTTACACATTTTACTTTATTTATTAATAATTAATTTTCCTAGTTTAATTTTTTTTTAACTGCCAATTTTATTAAATTATTTTAATATTTTTGCATTGTTAATATATTTCCCTGGTTTAATTAATTTTTTGCATTGTTAATATAATTTTAATTGTTGTTCTACTTAAAAGAAAAAAGTAATATATTACGTATTTAATATACGTATATATATGTATTTATTATTAATTATCCTTTTCTTTTGGTTTATGTGATACACTATTAATTTACTGTTTAAAGTGACATTTATTTATCTATAAATCTGTTATAATAATGACTTATCATTAGATTTATACTTGAATGTATGTTTGAACGCATGTTTGATATGTTATTTAATTTATAGATGCTTTATTATTACTGTTCATGTTTAATGTTAATGTTAGTGTTATTTAATTGAATTTAATACATCTGTTCATGTGATGAAAAAAATATGTTAATGTTATTTAATTTAATTTACTTATCCTGTATTTTTTAATTAAATTTACTGTTCCTATTATTAAAATCTGTTAATGTTGTTTAATTTTATTTAATGTTTCTGTAAATTTTTTATATGCTTTAATGTTTCATAATTTATTTGTATAATATTATTTAGTTTAAATTATATGCATTGTTGTATGCTTTGATCTGTACTTTTATCTGTCAGATCTGTGTGATCTGTGACTATTCTTTTTTAGAATAGTCTCTGTGAAATCTCTCGGGCAGAGATTTTGGTCTGGGTCATAGTGTTTAACCCGATTGGGCCATGGACTTTGTGTGACCCCCTGCGCCCCCGTTCAAACGGGTGATTGTGAACTGGGAAATCCACTTACTCCTAAATGGTTCTTGAACGGTTAATAATCTCTGATCCAGATCTTTCACAGTCATTTAGTTGATATGTCATTATTCTTTAATCTGTTATTTGTTGGTGTGGTTTACTAAACTATTAAACTATCACATATTTAAATTGCATTTTATGTTTAAATTGAATTAAACTAATCTGTTAATTGTGTTGTATTAATGAGTTTGATGTTATATATATGCTTGGATGTTTGCAGAAAAAACTTTAAATTTAATTAGACTGATCTGTTAATTATGTTGTATTTATGAGTTTGATGTTATATATATGCTTGGATGTTTGCAGACAAAGTATTTGTGATATATCAATACCAATTGTACAATGTTTCTTAAAACTACTTAAAACCCATGAATAATTTAAACCAAAAGCAATACATGAAAAAATAATTTCCAATGCAAAAGAAATCAAAACATAAAAGTTTAACAACAGAAAAATCTAAATAAATCGAACATAAAACCTAACATGAATAAATAATGTCAAATACTATCAAATATCTGCAAAACTATATAAAAAAAATAAATTGTTCATGTACTCAAATCGTAAAATATTTTAATCTAATCCGCTCTCATTCTTCAATTCCAAGAATTTTCTTCATCATGTTTCCTTCAACTCACATTTTATCCTTCTTCAACATTCTTTTGTTTCGCTTGTGGGTAGTGGATGAGAATTCATCAATCAATTTTCTCTTCACATTTTCATCATCCATAATATTGACTGCATTACTGGTGTTTGAGGTGAACTTTTTTGGTGTGAGTAATGAGTCTCTTATCAAATTATCCTGAAATAGCCAAAAAATAAAATGAATTAAATACACTTTATAACATGTTCTTTAAAAATATATAATATAATATGCATAAATGTAGTATAAACATAAAATATAAATAATTTGTGTATAAAATTATACCTCATGTGCACTTTCATCAATCTGCTCCTTCCCTTTTTTTGATTTGGATGACGATTCCTAAAAAATTAATACGATTTTAGGTAAAGATTTAATATTTGCTCACTGTAATTTTTTTTTATTAAAATTTGCACCTGATTTAGTGGAGTTGCTCCAGCTATACTATCCTCACATGCAACTTTAATAACATTGAAAGGTCCCTTATAATTCATCAACTGCTCCGGCAGGACAATTACAGTAAAAAGACCTTTCTTATTTGTTATACCTTCAACTTTAGGTGGAAGTATATCAAGTATTTCATCCTATAAAGAACAGTAAATTAATTTATATTTCTTAAAATTTAAATATTCATGATAATCTGACTGAAATACCTCTGTTGATTTTTGTCCAAGTAATTCTATGCATTGCATATCCCACAGCAGAAATGTTGTACTTGCAGTACAATCACTCACTTCAACAGTCAATTTGTATCTATGTTTTAAAAAAATTAGTGATTTAATTTTGTTAGATAAAAATTAAATGAAATACAGAAATTATAAATTAATTAATAACCTTGTTTTTCCACATATATCAAAAGATTGACATTGTTCACAAAAAATTTTTAGTTCATCCTGTGGCTCTAATTCCTTCCGACATTCCTTGCATGCAAGGTATGAAATGCCACTAATGTCTTCAATGGAGTTCACAGTAGCAAACACTGTGAACTCCCCACTCTGAATTTTACAGAAATTTTGTTATTTTGCAATATAAAAAATTTAATTTTAATTAAAAAAATATTGTAACAAAATTTTTATACCTGCCCATCTCCTAGTATTTGCTTAATTGTTTTGCTGATAGGCTCACAACAAACTGATTGAACAATTAATTTTGAAGATGATGAACCAATCTGAAAAAAAAAATTATCTAAAGTATTATTTTCTATGCAATAAAAATATTTTAAAAAATTAAAGTGCAGATACCATCTCTTCGATCATTTCTGGTCCATTTATTGAAGTTGATACTTCCTCCTATACAATAAAAAGCATTTGTTAAGAAATTTAAAAGTATTTTCATTTAAAAATTAATGTAGTATGTGTTTTAATATTTTTGCACCTCAACACAAACATTTTCTCCACAAACTTTCTGCATAATATCTCTGTCAGTACAAATCCTCGCTACACTGTAAGAACCTATGTAATTTCTTGTCTGCCCTGGCTGAACACTAACATTGAACAGAGCCTTTTTGTTTGCTAATTGTTCAATGCCTGATGGAATTCCCTCAACACTTCGACCCTATAAAAAAAATTAAATTAGCATTTTATCTTGTTTAATATTATAAATTTTAAAAATTAATGTTTACCACAGACAGTTCTGAGGCTGTTTTTCCAATTAGTGCTACACTTTCCTTATCCCATAGTAGGAAAGTTGTAGTTCCAGTGTCATCCACAACCCTAACAGTTAGCTTGTACCTGTAATTTAAAACAATAATTATTATAATTTTTCTTAAACTGTTCAATATTTATTTGAATGTGATTTACCTCAGTTTTCCTGCAATGTCAAAAGACTGACATTTCTCACAGAAAAATTGATTTCCACTTGCTCTAATCTTTTTCTGACATCGTTTGCAAGCTAAGTAGGACCAATCTCCAATGGTCTCTACACAAAGTATGGTTGCAAATATCCAGAAATTGCCAATCTAATTACAATTAAAAAAAAGTTAAATATATTTTAAATATAAAAAAAATTGATTGTTATTCCATTTATTTAACATACCTTTCCATCAGTCAGGATTTCAGATATTGTTTTTATCTCAAAATCCCCATCTCTAATTTCATCATTTAATGACCTTGTTGATGATGATGTTAGTGTAGAAATAGTTGTGGATCTCACTTTTCCATTAGTTAATGTAATACCCCAAAATTTTATTATCTAAATTTAATTAGGAATATAAATCTGATAATTAAATGAAATATTCAAAAAAAATATTAGTATTAGAATAATAGCCTATGATTACCTTAAGGATAAGCAGGAAAGAAAATAGACCCTTATAAAAAAATTATTTTTTTTTTTTTAGGTAAACTGTGTCGTCGGATGGACTAGCGATACCCGAGACATTCTTATATTTTATTATGAAATCTAGTGTAGTGTAAAACATAAAAATGTATTTGTTATTTCCACATTGGGCGTTAAAATATGAATTTTCGGATATAATTGTAACTGGACCTTCATGATTATATATATTATTTTAATTAAAGCTTATCCGAATATATATTATTAAAATTTATGTTTAACCGTATATATATATACATGTATATATATGGAGTACAAATATATCTATGTTACACTTAGCCATTGTGATTGATCTAAAACTTTTATGACATGATTGAAATGATCCTCCACGTAAGCCTCCTCCAAAGTTTATATTTTTAAAGCTAAATTTTATGTACATTAATATTTGCTTAGGTGTTGCATGGAAGAAAAAAACCTAATAGCTATCATCTCTCAAACTCACCACCTAAGCTAGTTAACTTGTAAGACTTACACGTATCAATACTAGTGTATATATGTAGGTCCAACTGTTGGAATATCAAAGAAAGATAGGAAATCAGCAAAATAGTCCATGGTCACCATAACTTCTTTACTTTTCTTATTTTCTAAAACCTCCGCCGGCAGCCACCAAATTGCTCTCTATTTTCCATCACCAAATCACAATCAAAAAATTATGAAATATATGCTATGCTCTTCCTCTAGTCTAATATATTGCAGCTGTAAAAGATTTCATATGAATAGGAATTTGGAAGTATAAAACAAAGGCAAAATCCGCGTAGAGTTGCTGTCCAGCCACCTTTCTCTGCAGCCAACTTGCAGTTAGATTTCCGGCCAATCCGACCATCGGATTTGCCTCAACTTTATACCGTTTCGAAGCTCTTCTTACAGTCTACACATATCTGGATCCCGATCATAAATCGGAAGTCATTAGATTGGCCGAAATCACGGCGAAAGGTGGTGTAAAATTGCTGTCAAATGTCAAGGTGTGCTGATGTTGCTACTTTGACTACATGTTTGTAGCCTTTTCGATTATCAAAACTTATCATGCCATAGATGGTAAGAAACCTCTCCTTATAAGCTACTCATTCATGGTTTCAGATCATAATTTAGATATTAGTTGACCTATCGTTTTTATATCGAAAGTTGACGGAAAATCTGTTGGATGTCGATGGTCGTAGCTGCCGCTGCACGTTCTTAAGTCTTTCCTTCAACTAAAAGCTCTTCAACTATATACCTATTTACATATTAAGGATATTTTGGGGCTGAAGCATGAAACATATATGATACATATTAATAGAATGTGATTTAAATGGATTTAAAATAGATTGGTGTTGGTCGATTGGTGGAGTTGGCCGTGAGTTTAGTTAGGTGAATTTTGTATTATCCTTAAATTTGGGAGGTTGTTTTGATGTATTTCCAAAGTAATTGGGGCTGTTATTTATTTTAAAGAAGGTGATGGGTGATCATTTGATAATTTAACAAATTTATGAGTTGAAATGCAAGTGGTGAAATACCAATTTTAAATCCCCAATTTTTGGAAAAAGTATTATCTTGACCAAAATGTTAATTTAGGCCGTTAAGATGCAACGACCAAGGATTGAGTCCAAATTTTATGAGAAGTTTATTCAGGCTTGTATTTACGTTATAGAACCAATTTTTGGCCGTTACGATAATACTAAGAGGTAGCTCTTCTTGTAGACTATGTACGAGAAATTTCGACTTAGAAACTACAAAGATCGTGGTAAAGGCTTCAGTTACTATTAGCTAACCAGGTGGGCTATACTATATCTTTGTAAATTGTATCTTTCGAGTTATTAAGCTCTGTCTTGCTAAAATTGCATATGTGACTATCTGTGTTAAATATTTACGTGCTACTGTATGTTGTCGGAGTCTCATAAACCAGCGCTGTGTCAATGTGAGTAGCTACAGTATGCATGCATTATTTGTCCTGCCCTACTCCTTGTCGGTGAGACTAAAATGAAACGCTTATTGGTTATACTCTTTGGGTATATTATGGCCATACTCAACGTTATGCGCTGGTGATGTAGTTTGGGTTGCGGGCAGTGACTGGTTATACTCTTAAGCGCTTCATGATAAAATATTTTGGTGAACTTAGGTTGCTTTCAATTTTAAAACCTCCTAAGCTTCACTACCTGCATGAACACAGATAGATTACTTTAACAAAATGATTTGCATAACTTGAATTGTAAGAACTTGCCCACTGAGTGCACTAGTACTCAGCCCAAATATTTTCAAATATTTTTCAGGTTAGTAGGCTGGCGCGTGGATGTGACGATGCTGAGAAATGGGCTTTTGTTGTTTACGTATTTTCCCATTGTCTATTTTTGTTAAGTATTCTATTGATAATGAAGTCTCCGCACTTGTAATATCATTTTGTTAAACACTAAGAGCTCTGATCTTGGTGTTATGAATAGGTATATATTATTATACAACATGTTTGATTATTCTGAGTCTTTTGTTGAGATTTTGTTAATCAAGTTACCCCCTTTCTTTCCCGCCTCTTAATTCCAACCCCCGTGGCGTCTATTTCCACGGTCTTTCGGGACCGGGGCGCTACAGAGTGGTATCAGAGCAGGTTGCAAGTCTGCAGACCTGTTGGGTCATCTTTCATTTGTGAGTTGTAAATTCTTATGTGATATTATATAAGCCCTCAACTCGTCACTCACGCAACAGCCTAAAAGGTACGCATGTTTTTATGCGGATATTAATTTTAAAAGTTACATTAATGTTGAAGGTTATGTTTCTTTAGAAATGAAAGATTAGGATTCTCCATGTTGATGGGAATTCCTCGAAGAATTGATTTTTATGTTGATCGCATACTCTGATTAACTACGTTGATTGCGTACTTTGTTGTTATGTTAATAGCACACTGGTTTTGAAATATGTCTGTGAGCATACCGGTTATTTATGCCTTGTGCATACTTGTGACATTTGGAATATGCAGAATGCATACTATTGAACTGTGATAGATGAAAAGTGTTTGTTATATATACTCTAGAATGAGAATGAGAACTTAAAAGTTTGGTAATGTAAGATTAACTTAGCCTATAGTTGCTGAACTTAGGCTAGACTTGTAAACACTTGTGAGATTGTTAAGAACATAGTTAAACTAAGGAAACCTTTCATTTTGATGACTGAACGTACGATGGCCATAGACGATTGTGCGATGCAGTCGGGTCATGTTTGGTAATTTGTTGATAGATCAACTTGGCACCTTTTGTAGATCTGGAATGTTGTCTTTTTTTGATAAGTCTATTCCAATGTCACGTGCAAGAAAATATCCGAATCTACCATCCTAGGGAGCTAACGAGATAACAGGTGCTATGAGTAGAAAAATGACAAGAAATACTCGAATATTTTATAGTGAAACAAGAGATTTTCGTGGACAATAATATATCATACCAATCAAGATAGAGATGGAGTCGACAAGCTAGCTTAGCTATACGTACAAATTACGGTGCATCTACATGGGATATTTATCTTAATTGCGCCAGAACGAGAAATGTAATTCACATCAACATTCAGTCACAAAGCTATAGATATAAATTGAACTTCATGCGCAAACAAATGGCTAAATTGAATGAACGATAGAAAATAATGGATACAGGCTTCAAGGAGTCTTCTTAGATGAGAACACAAGTTGGAAAAATATTCTACAATTATCTATCGATAATGAGAAAAGCACAGTGGAAACAAGGTGTGATGATGTGTTGATGCTATGGGTTGACGTAAGACTTACCCGATATAAGTCATTCTGATAGGTGCTCTAAGCTTATTATTTTTTTTATCTTGTTTATCTAGCTCCTGTGCAACTCTATACACACTTCGATCGAGTATTTTGATTGATCTTTGTTTCTTTACTAGTTAAGAGGATGAATCCTCGCTTCTTTTGAGTTATTTCCATTGCCTTAAGTCTCGATCTATGAAGGGGTCTAGTTATTATTTGTTTGTTCCGTCCTATGAAGAGGACTTAGTTAATTTTCTTTTGGCCTATGAAGAGGTCTATTTACTTGTTGATATCAGTTTACTTCTTTCTTCGTCTATGAATGAGCATCTTGATTCATTCTAGGTTTTATTTCCTTCTTATAAGCCATTATTAGATAGAGACTTGCTTTAGCTACAAAATTTATGCTGTTTGATTTTCTGAAAGGCATAACCTACTCTTGGATCTATAGGCTTTCTATCATACTATTCTTGATGCCTTTCCATTGATTATGTCTCTGAATTCATTTTTCTTTTTAATTAACACCCTATCCCTCATTTATTGCCTATTTTTCGGGATCAGGTCATTACACTAAACAAAGTCGAAGCCATTAATAATTGGCCTGAACCAACAAATCCTTTAGAAGTACATAGTTTTCTTGACCTTACAGGAGACTATCGTAGATTTGTTGAAGAATTATCAAAGATAGCCTCTCCTATGATACACTATTTAGGAAGATGTAGTCTTTAAGTGTACATAAGCTAGTAAACAGAGTTTTCAAGAGTAAGAAGAAGTTGACAATGACTCCTGATATAGACTCAATTCTACTCTTAAAATCATGTCGTCTTCTAAATCTCTCTCGATCACCTATCTTGTTTCTCGTGACTAGACATTTCTATGAATCTTTTCCATTCATCATTTAGATGTTTATTGAATCTTGTGCGTCCTAATTATTGAAATACCATTTTCTCATCCTTAAAATTCTACCATTTTATTTTAAACCCTGAAGTTGATTTCATTTTTGACTAGGAGTCACAATTATTTTTTCATAATCATGTAGTCACCGACTTCATTAAAAATAGAGTTTGCTTGGCCTCCTAACTAAATTTTATTCGTTCTCTATGTCATCCCAATACCTTATATTAAGATACATCACAAATTGATTGCCACCACTCAACATTATCTTGCTCCATGTGTCACCACATATGTTAAGGGTGGGGGCAGCTGAACATCCTTCAACCATGAAAATAATGAACAAACATAATGAAGCATCACTCATTTATCTTCTCGTTCTATAATCTCGGCTCTCTCCTCCCAAGAATCCATTTTTCTTTCAATCTTTTGGGAATGAAACCAGTTAAGAAAAATTCTGAAACTTGATACACTCATTTCTTTGTCATAATAGAACAAAATTTGTTTTGATATTGTTTTCAACCGGTGCCCAAAAAGTTGAGAAAATGAGCTTAGAACCTCAGTGGTGTTGCTCGTCACCGAGTTGTGTTGCAATCCCATTATGACATTTTGTTTCCATTAATCCAACCATTTCTTTCCCAATTTACGTCATTGTAAATCTAGCACTTCAAGCTTTTCATAACAAGTCTCAGATCATCAGTATGATATCATTTGTTCTATCAAAGGCACATCACAAATTGACGTGTGAAAACTACCACATAAATCATTGTGTTGCGAATGCAACTTCAGAGATTGTTTTCCGTTGTTTCATCTATTGTATGGACTTGATTTTGGTCTATAGCAACTCCTCGTTGCATTCTTTCAATACCTTGTGTCCTATTTGAGATCAAATGTCATTTAACCTTTTCAATTCGATCTCTAAGTTTAAAAAAAAAATCACTCTTTTCTGGCATATTTCACCTATACTGAAAATGATATATTCCTTGATCATTTCCAGTTGTTATAGCTATTGTATCATTGAACCATTTGTTTCATCAAAATTCTTGTCTTTCATACTATGAAAAATTCTACTTTTAATTAAAAATCCATTGAGTATCGAGTTCGATCGAGCCCCAAACTTCTTGTTGATCAATATGTTCAGTAAACAACAACAGTTGCCTTTCCAGCCAATTTTAGGCTAGGGTGATCGGAATCCTTCCCCGACTCTCTCTGACCATTTGTAGGCTTCTTGACGATGAATGTGTGGCTGTTGACTTTGTCTTGATCAGATTTCAATTGAATTTTCTAAGATTTTTCAAAGTCACTTCTCTGTTTTAAGCCGTTAAATTTTCTTTTTCGTTGGATTGATTTCAAGTTAATTGAAAAGTATTTTAGGAACCTATTATCGAGTCATGTTGGGTTTTTAAACACGAGCAATGTGTATTTCTAGTCGAAGTAAAATAAATAAAGCTCCTATTAAACTAAAGTAAATATTAGATTAATTCCGAAAGTGGTTATATTGATCCTGAAGGACTTGAAAACATATTTTTGGTAGAATAATATGAAAAGAGAGATAGTAGCGTTTGTATAGATATGTGTAGCATGTCATCAAGTGAAAGTCATACATCAAGGATCTTCAGGTTTATTGCAGCCGTTGAAAATTCCAGAGTGGTAATGGGAGCATATAATAATGAATTTTTTTTGGTAGGCATAACAAGATCAGTGAAAGGGAACTCAATAGTATGGGTCATCATGGGTCGATTAAAGAAAGTAGCACATTTCATGCCGATCAAAACAACAGCGGAGTTAAGCAAATTAGCACAGACTTATATAAAAGAAATTGTTCGTTTACATGGAATTCCAATTTCTATCACGTTGGATCGTAATACTCATTTTACATCAAATTTCTAAAGGAGTTTCCAGGAAGCAAATAGAATGAATCTAAGCTTCAGACACACTTTCCACTTCCAAACAGATGGCCAGTCAGAGAGAACGATACAAATTTTGGAAGATATGCTCCGTGGAGTTGTGTTGGACGGAAATACCAGCTGGGAAGACATTTTATCCTTGATAGAGTTTGCGTACAACAAAAGTTATCAACCAACTATAAAGATGGTACCATATGAAGCCTTGTATGGTCGTAAATGCAGATTACCCCTGTACTGGGATGAAGTTGGAGAAAAGAGAATATTAGGTCCAAAGATTGTATAGAACACTGTCGAGATAATCGACCGAATTCGAACGAGAATGGAAAAAAGCACAAGCAGACAGAAGGCTTAAGCAGATAAGCGCAGAACATACCTACAATTTCAAGTCATTGAAAAAGTCTTCTTAAAGGTGTCTCTAACACGAGGCGTTGTGAGATTCGAAAAAAAAAATAAGGCAAGTTGAAACTAAGATTTATTGGGCCATTCGAGATATTAGGAATAATTAGTGAGGTTGCTTACTGATTAGCTCTACCACTGGACCTGTCACAAGTTCACGATGTATACCGATTTCAATGCTCATGAAATACGTGTTGGACCCCGAGCATGTTATCAAAGAAATTAAGTTAGTTCTACGTTTTGATATGACGTACGAAAAAAAAACCCCCAAAAAACATTCTTGATAGAAAAGTTCAAGTCCTCAGAAATAAGCAAATTCCATTGGTACTTGTGCAATGGAATCATAATGAACAGAAGCAACGTGGGAACTTGAAAGACAGATGAGAGAGCAATATCCTGATACGTTCTTAGGTACTTGAATTTCGGGACGAAATTCTTTTAAGGGGGGAGGAGTGTAATACCCCAAAATTTTATTATCTAAATTTAATTAGGAATATAAATCTGATAATTAAATGAAATATTCAAAAAAAATATTAGTATTAGAATAATAGCCTATGATTACCTTAAGGATAAGCAGGAAAGAAAATAGACCCTTATAAAAAAAATTTTTTTTTTTTTAGGTAAACTGTGTCGTCGGATGGACTAGCGATACCCGAGACATTCTTATATTTTATTATGAAATCTAGTGTAGTGTAAAACATAAAAATGTATTTGTTATTTCCACATTGGGCGTTAAAATATGAATTTTCGGATATAATTGTAACTGGACCTTCATGATTATATATATTATTTTAATTAAAGCTTATCCGAATATATATTATTAAAATTTATGTTTAACCGTATATATATATACATGTATATATATGGAGTACAAATATATCTATGTTACACTTAGCCATTGTGATTGATCTAAAACTTTTATGACATGATTGAAATGATCCTCCACGTAAGCCTCCTCCAAAGTTTATATTTTTAAAGCTAAATTTTATGTACATTAATATTTGCTTAGGTGTTGCATGGAAGAAAAAAACCTAATAGCTATCATCTCTCAAACTCACCACCTAAGCTAGTTAACTTGTAAGACTTACACGTATCAATACTAGTGTATATATGTAGGTCCAACTGTTGGAATATCAAAGAAAGATAGGAAATCAGCAAAATAGTCCATGGTCACCATAACTTCTTTACTTTTCTTATTTTCTAAAACCTCCGCCGGCAGCCACCAAATTGCTCTCTATTTTCCATCACCAAATCACAATCAAAAAATTATGAAATATATGCTATGCTCTTCCTCTAGTCTAATATATTGCAGCTGTAAAAGATTTCATATGAATAGGAATTTGGAAGTATAAAACAAAGGCAAAATCCGCGTAGAGTTGCTGTCCAGCCACCTTTCTCTGCAGCCAACTTGCAGTTAGATTTCCGGCCAATCCGACCATCGGATTTGCCTCAACTTTATACCGTTTCGAAGCTCTTCTTACAGTCTACACATATCTGGATCCCGATCATAAATCGGAAGTCATTAGATTGGCCGAAATCACGGCGAAAGGTGGTGTAAAATTGCTGTCAAATGTCAAGGTGTGCTGATGTTGCTACTTTGACTACATGTTTGTAGCCTTTTCGATTATCAAAACTTATCATGCCATAGATGGTAAGAAACCTCTCCTTATAAGCTACTCATTCATGGTTTCAGATCATAATTTAGATATTAGTTGACCTATCGTTTTTATATCGAAAGTTGACGGAAAATCTGTTGGATGTCGATGGTCGTAGCTGCCGCTGCACGTTCTTAAGTCTTTCCTTCAACTAAAAGCTCTTCAACTATATACCTATTTACATATTAAGGATATTTTGGGGCTGAAGCATGAAACATATATGATACATATTAATAGAATGTGATTTAAATGGATTTAAAATAGATTGGTGTTGGTCGATTGGTGGAGTTGGCCGTGAGTTTAGTTAGGTGAATTTTGTATTATCCTTAAATTTGGGAGGTTGTTTTGATGTATTTCCAAAGTAATTGGGGCTGTTATTTATTTTAAAGAAGGTGATGGGTGATCATTTGATAATTTAACAAATTTATGAGTTGAAATGCAAGTGGTGAAATACCAATTTTAAATCCCCAATTTTTGGAAAAAGTATTATCTTGACCAAAATGTTAATTTAGGCCGTTAAGATGCAACGACCAAGGATTGAGTCCAAATTTTATGAGAAGTTTATTCAGGCTTGTATTTACGTTATAGAACCAATTTTTGGCCGTTACGATAATACTAAGAGGTAGCTCTTCTTGTAGACTATGTACGAGAAATTTCGACTTAGAAACTACAAAGATCGTGGTAAAGGCTTCAGTTACTATTAGCTAACCAGGTGGGCTATACTATATCTTTGTAAATTGTATCTTTCGAGTTATTAAGCTCTGTCTTGCTAAAATTGCATATGTGACTATCTGTGTTAAATATTTACGTGCTACTGTATGTTGTCGGAGTCTCATAAACCAGCGCTGTGTCAATGTGAGTAGCTACAGTATGCATGCATTATTTGTCCTGCCCTACTCCTTGTCGGTGAGACTAAAATGAAACGCTTATTGGTTATACTCTTTGGGTATATTATGGCCATACTCAACGTTATGCGCTGGTGATGTAGTTTGGGTTGCGGGCAGTGACTGGTTATACTCTTAAGCGCTTCATGATAAAATATTTTGGTGAACTTAGGTTGCTTTCAATTTTAAAACCTCCTAAGCTTCACTACCTGCATGAACACAGATAGATTACTTTAACAAAATGATTTGCATAACTTGAATTGTAAGAACTTGCCCACTGAGTGCACTAGTACTCAGCCCAAATATTTTCAAATATTTTTCAGGTTAGTAGGCTGGCGCGTGGATGTGACGATGCTGAGAAATGGGCTTTTGTTGTTTACGTATTTTCCCATTGTCTATTTTTGTTAAGTATTCTATTGATAATGAAGTCTCCGCACTTGTAATATCATTTTGTTAAACACTAAGAGCTCTGATCTTGGTGTTATGAATAGGTATATATTATTATACAACATGTTTGATTATTCTGAGTCTTTTGTTGAGATTTTGTTAATCAAGTTACCCCCTTTCTTTCCCGCCTCTTAATTCCAACCCCCGTGGCGTCTATTTCCACGGTCTTTCGGGACCGGGGCGCTACAGTTAAATAACTGGAAAATTTATATAATAATTAGTTAATATTAAAATTAATAACACATGTGTAATTAACATATACAGTGCTTAATATATTAAATTAAAATAAGTTACCTATTACAGAATTCTGAAATCTCTGAAATGTTGTAATTTGTGACAATCTTTGTAATATTGAACAAAGATGAAATTCTGACATCACCTATTGCAATACTAAAATAATCAGAATCATAAACATAATTTTAATTTGTATAAAATAAAATTTTCTTACCCCTGTATATATTGGGTCTACAAAACTGTAGAATTATAACCACAGGAGCTTTAGGTTCAGAATTCAAAAAATTTATCATGTCATCTGCATAGTTCTCCCAAAGTGTAGCATTAATCGTATTTCCACTGCAAACATTGAAAATGAATTACTATTTATGTTATGTATATATTTCAGTTAATGTATAATTATATAACAATTAAATAATTTACAGAATGAATATATATATTTCAATTAATGCATAATTCAATCAAAATAAATTTATTTTTTCAGAATAAGCAGAAATCGTTTCTGCAAACATTGAAAAGGAATTACTATTTGTGTTATGTATAATATTTCAGTTAATGCATAATTACATAACAATTAAATAAATTACAGAATCAATGTATATATTTCAGTTAATGCATAATAATTACATAACAATTAAATAAATTACAGAATCAAAACAAATTTATTTTTCATAATTAAAATAAATTACAGAATCAATTATATACACGTTAAGGCATAATCTGTACTATATAACAATTAAATAAATTACAGAATCAAAAAAAAATTATTTTCAGAATTAAAAAAATTTTCAGAATCAATTTATTTTCCACTGCAAACTTTAAAAATGAATTACTATTTATGTTATCTATACATTTCAATTAATGCATAATTACATAACAATTAAATTAATTACAGAATCAATTTATATATTTCAGTTACTGCATAATTACATAACAATTAAATAAATTACAGAATCAAAACAAATATATTTCAGTTAATACATAATTGATTTTTTCAGAATCAAAACAAATATATTAATCACTTACTCTAAATCTTCCAGCACCAAGTCCATCAACTTCGTCAGCTTCCCATTAATCTCTCTTGTAAGTAGTCTATAGGTAGAAACTATAGTTCCAATTACATCTGCCAAAAATAGTTAAAAAAATTATTAGATGTTTATGAATATTGAGTTACTGAAACATTTCTGTTGCTGCAACACCAATGTTTTCCATATTTGCAACATCCACAAACGACTTTATCTCATATAAATGATGCGGAAAACCTTCGTGGAATACCTCAAAAATTCTAGTCTGGTTAAAGATAATTATCTTATAAAGCGACGCTGTTGTCTTGTATTTCATGACATTTATTCCGATTACAAAATCGATAAGAGCATAAACATTGCCTTCAATTAGGCGATGTTTGAACTTTTCAACATTTGCTTTCGGAATAGTTACATGAATACGTACACCCTACAAAAAAAATCGCGCATGTTATAAATTGATAAAAGTAATAAAATCAAAACTTTAAGTAAAGACGTTACCTCACGATCATGGAATATGCATTCCATACTATATGAATTTGTGTTTTCGTAGCATCGTATGAGGCGTAATTCTAGACCAAACGTGCTCTTTCCGGGTTTCAACATCTGTATAGTTCCAAATACTGGAGCCATATCTGGAAAAAAATACTGCTGGCAGAAAAAAGGAGAGTTTTTTTATGTTTTCAGAGGAAATGAAGTAAACTTTCGATCATTATGTGGATTGTAATTGTAAACTTCACTGTTTATACATCACTTTGCAATGTTAAAAGTAGTGGGTGGTAGAAAGTGGGGTATAACTTCCTTGTAGTGGGCAGTTTTATTTAATTTTCTGAAATGTATTTTTATGTTTCATGCAATTATGACTGTTAAATCAGAAACTATATATTTCAATTTTAATTATTTATATATTATAAATAATAACTATTCTGAAATGCAAGTTTTTTTTATTAAACAAATTAGCGTTTTACAAATTGTAAAAAAATATGTACAACACGTTCCCACTTTCAAAGTAGGTTAACTTTTAAAAAATATTTAAATAATATTTTAAGTTGATAATATAAAAATTAACGTTTTACAAATTGAAAAAAAAAACGTGTACCACACGATCAAATTTCAAAGCAGTTCATTATTAAAAAATATTTAAATAATATTTTAACTGAATAATACAGTTAAATTTAATGACCTCGATTTAAAATTTTATTACAAAATTGCCATCAAATCAATTTGAAATCAATTTTCAATTGAAAACCTTGTTTTTACATATAGTATAGAGAATAATAATAATAATAATAATAATAATAATAATAATAATAATAATAATAATAGTTAAAGTTGCTAGGTTGGAACTTGTATAAATTGTCGTGTTATTTCTTGCGACTAGCACTCTTGTAAAACCAATTATAGCATCAAGCTTACTACTTTATTAAGCCAAGTTTTACCACACCAGATGCTAGTTGCATTTTCTATGGTATCTCCTCCCTTAAATTTTCTTTTTTTTTTTAATTTATTATAATTTCATTTAATTTAATTTAAATTCTTAATTATGGTATATTAAAAAAAAAATTATCACACGCGAAAGTAACACGGTTGGGCACACAGAATCTGATCTGAAGTCTTACCTTTTGCTTAATATAAGCTTTGCAAAAATTAATTAATCCTTATTAAGTTGTAGCTGAGACAAGTCGATCGGACATTCTTTATTTCGTAATTAATATTTTTTAAGTTTTTGTAAGTGTTTTTATTTCCCCTTCTAAATACTTTGACTCGTTTAGAAATTAGAATCAGCAAAATTTATAAATTCTCCTTTGTTGTTGACTCACATCCTGCAAATTAACTCTCTCTCTCTCTCTCTCTCTCTCTCTCTCTCTCTCTCTCTCTCTCAAAGCAATACATAATAGCCGAGAGTGTGATTCCTCAATGATGGGGTTTACACTTTTGTTAAATTGATGGCCAAATCATGAATCTAGCTCAAAAATTGATAGCAGCCCAATAAAAAAAAATATTTTATTTTATAAAAGTAGTGCGACAAAAACTAATACTATTATTTAGTAAGTATTTTAAGTTTTTAACATATAAAATAAATACTATTTGTTAATTTTTTTTATTTGCAACTTTTTTTTAAATTATACATTAACCATCTCTATTTTGTAACCACTTTATTTAATTCTGCAACAATCACTTAATTATAATACACTAGCTAATTATATTCATTAAAAAGAGCCATCATTATTTTATGAATTAATTTGAAGAGTATTGCTTAAACTCGATTAGTTATGCAGCAATGAGGTTTTTGCTGATATATATCCACACGTCTTTTTCTATTTTATGATCATACTAGCAATTCACCTGTGCATCGCACAAGATATAAAGTAATTAATTTATTATTATGTATATAGTATAACAATTGATTATTAGTAATTAATCATATTGAACCAATTTCAATAGTACATAATTAAAAATAAAATATATAAAGAGGAAATTCATATTTAAAATGTGCATAAACATTAATAGAAAACACAAATGTAAAAATATATAGGAGAATATTCATCATTAATCCTTATCAGACCTTATATTTAAAGCATATTAATATGCTCAAAGTAAGTAAGCAACTGCATATTGAATAAAAAAAAAATTAAATAAGCAGTATAATTGCGGAAGCAGGTATGGAGGACCTATTACATCATTTATTTGACACAATAAAATTAATTTTCAGACCCAATGGATGGTTATATTTCTATAAAATATACCAACAACAAAAATGAGTTAATAATCGAAATCACAGAGAAAAAGTGGTGTACTAATATTAATTGTCTATCATATTTTAAATTAGTGTTTATAATCTTTGTATGAAATTGCATTTAATTGCAAATTCGATAATTCAATGAAATAAGGTTTTGTCCATGCTACCATTGTATTTTCAAAACTATGTTGGGAAAAAAATTTGATGAATCAACTTCCCAACTTCATTAATTCATATTAGCTTATCATAATTGGACAATTTATGTAATTTAAGAATTGATTAAATAATCTTAATTAGTATATTTCACTGAAAAAAAAAGGATAGCACACCCTCTTTTGATTAACTTTAGTAGATAATAAATATAGTATTATTTATGTACATCGTCACCCATTTGAGCACTGATAATATCCAAAAGTATTATCTAAAAAATAAATTTTGATTATATTGCATAAATCTAAATTCAAACCAAGAAAATAAAATAGAAACATAATTCCAAACCTTGAATTATAAGGTTAAGATAATATGTAAGGAAAATTAATTCATATCTAGATATGCATAAAATATAATTGATTGAATTGACCAAATCATAAAAAACTGAAGATAATCAACAAAGATTGGGAAAATCCTGAGAATTCACAATCTGTGACTAATGGGTGATAATTTATTATTTTTGAATCATTTTGTTTCCCGATCAATTCTACTTATATGTTTAATTAGTGTAATTAAATCAAACATAAATTGATCGATTAATGTAGTTTGTGTGCATGGATAGATTGAAACTTTAAGATATATACGATATATAAAGATAAAGATTTCAAAATAATATTTAACATATTTAATGTAATTATATGTTTCTATATAATATTAAAATATACATAATTATCGTATTAATATATTTCTAAATATTATAAATAATTGGTTTGTTAACATTAGAATTCATTAATTGATTAGAGCTATCCAATAATTAATTAATATATAAATATTTATATACAGTCTGTCACAAAGATTTTAGATATATATATATATATATATATATTCTATCAAAATATCTTGGTTGTATATTTCCCTTTAATTTAGTTTAGTTTTCCTTAATTGGATGCTAAGACTATATATGCACATAATAATAAATTAACTATGTGCTTTAAAGTAATTATGATTTACAATCCATAATACAAAAAATAATTATCATTTTCTTACAATCCATACATGCAAAATTAATTTTTTTTTATTTATTTTTTTGAACCTATATAGATCTTAATAATCTAAAACACGGAGATATAGGAAAAAAAAAGTTGGTCTCAAATTTTTTCTTCATAAACTAAAATAACCGAGTCAAAAAAAAAATGATTATCTAAATATTTTATTTAGCTCACAACTATGCAAGTGGACACAAAATCAATTAATAAACTTAATGGATTCTGCAAATATTTTGTTATATTAATTTTATGAATAATTCATATTACACACAATCTTTAATGGTTCAACCCTAACACCACCAATTATTTATTAATACATGTATGGATTTCCCCTCTTCTTGAATTCAACCATATTAAAAAAACAACTAAAAACGACATATCAAACTTAAAAAAAATCATACAAAATCTAAGTTCCTGCAAAGATTGATTGATCGGTGGTTTGCATTAGCTTCAAAATTTAATTTTACTCACGATAATTAATAGAAGTTTAAATTTATTGTATACAAAGTTTTCGATCGATGAACAACATTACATTCAATATGTACTATACATCAAATATTTTTTAAGATACAATATAAAAATAAGCAAGTTAAATAGAAAATAACAGAACAAACCTACAAAATTGTAGAAGTTTGTTTATTCATTCATCTAACCTCTTTTTTTAGTCTTGTATTTCTAAACCTATAAACTATTAAAAATGTAAGTGATCGAATTAAACTCAAATTTACATTTTTTGAAAACGTAACATTATAAAATATGAATCCAAATCATGTAAAAATATATAAACCAAATCCAGAAGTTCCAATATTTACATTTACATGTGGTTTTAAAACTAAACCATAACATCAATAAATGAAAACCATCCAACTGAAATTCATAATTAGTTCAACATTAGTTTCATAAACGAAAATTGATAAACTGAAATCCAAATCTGAATATTTCATAGTTTAATGGCTCGATATATCAACCAATTATTAACATAATTAAAATAAAATTGATGTGTAAAACCTCTCCCCCATCTCCTCCTTTCATTATTGGATCCATCTCGGTCTATGTATTGTTGCACTTTGTTGTCGATGAAAGTTGATGATTTAAAATTTTCTTGATTGAACTATCGCCCATCAACCTTGTGGTTGATTGTTGGGTTGATGTCGAGCAAGCCGATCAATCATAATATCATAAATCCTAAAATCATAAATAGTAAAATGCAATTCAATTATGAGGACGATTTGGATTGGAGAGACACAAATCTGTATATAAAGTGATAGTGAACAATATATATAGAAAATCAATCTTACATTTTAATGTGATTGATTTATTAATAAAAAATCGAATGATTACATTTGAAAATATATTTTATGTTTGATTGCAAATTAGACACAAATTAATTGATAACAATTAGACACAAATAGCCAATATATATAGTAAATACGACAATTATTTTATATACTGTATATGGTAACATATTGACCTTATATATATGTTAGATATTATATATTATATGTTAAAAATCGAGATATATGGTGATCTAATTAAAACATGGTAACATAATTTTATTATTTAATTAATTAATAATTACGTATTTTACTAAAATTATGATTTTTGTATTTGCATTTTGCCAAAATTACCAAAATTAGACGTGATGACTTTATAAAAAAAATATCTGTTTGATTGATTATTAGTGTTAGTAACTGATTATAGATTGATCTAGTAGGTGTACAAATATTTTGTTATTGACCAATATTTAGTCCATATTTATATCGGTCATTTAATTTATTTATGGAATGAAATTATTGGTTTGCAATCATATTAATGTTTATATTATTTTATATAAATTAATTAAGTTAAGAAAAATATATTATATATAATTTTTGGATTAGGCAAATTGTTTTGGGCGGGAAAAATTAGTTTTACTATCTTTAGCGACTATCTTGTTTTTAGATATAATATAGATGATGGCATTCCATTTGGTAATCTATTCACGCGGTACTTGGAAAAAATTCACATTCCACTTCTTTTAATGTGCGGCACTGGAAGAGAAAAGCCCTAGTCAATTTTATCAAAAATTTTCCCTCATCATATCCTTCCCCTTCATTGTCGCTCCCCTCATCGTCGCCTCACTCACCGTTGCCGCACCTCATCGTCGCTGTCCCTTTCCATCTTGACACTGCCAATTATCATTCAAAATATAGCCTAGAGGAGTTCCTTGTTTGAATTGGGTGAACTGGAAGAAACTGTGTGAATTTGAAGAAATCGGGTGAATTGGGCGAAAATCATACTAACTATTTTCTGAATCTCAGAATTGGGTGAATTCGAAGAAGTTGGAGTCAGCTATGACACCTCTAGCTCAATCTCAACGATCCTTTCTCCTTCGCAGCCCTCCGGGTAATTTTCCAATTCCATTATCTTTTTAGTTTATTTTTATTTGTTGCAAAAAAAAAAAAAATTATGTGTTTGGATGAAAATATATTGGAATCCGATGAGAATTGCATAAAAGGTCATCTTAACAGCTAGATTTAATGTCTTTTTGGTTTTTAGAGGTTTTGTATGGCTTGGGGATACCTGATAATCCAATGTTCATTTTGATGAGTAAATAAGGGAGTACTAGGAATTTATGTGTTAGTTTCATTTTCTCCAGGTACATTAAATGATTAAATACATTTCTTAACCTATGTGAAAAATGAAGGAAACTATTTTTGCAGGACAAATGATGTCATCATCATAATCACCATCACAATCATCTCACATATAGCAAAACATAATATGGGATTTCATTTGCTGTCATGCATTGTTTTGAAAGTGTTGTTTGTCTGTATCATCATGGTAATATTCTATTTATATTCCTTAGAAAAGAAAAATCCATGAAGGAATATTTTTTTTCACATCAATATCATGATGAGCTGAGACTTAGGAAGTATTCAGAGATTCTCATCTGTCCTTATTTTCCATAGATGTCGCATCAGTAAAAAAATAGCCTTGATTTTTGGATCTACAAAATATTAAAGTTTCTGCAAATATTTCATACCACTCATAGACCGATAAAAGCTTCAATATGAAGATGAAATATCAAATATATGTGACTCAGACAACTAAAAATCCATACCAGCAACTTATAAGAAAAAAATTCCAGAATTTATTCCTTTAGTTGTTGCAGTAACTTCATAAACACAATGGATTTGATTCAGAATATTACCATTAAGAATGTGAACAATTGAATCGAGTTATATGAGAAAGTGGTAATAAAGAAGCTCACACCTAATTCTTTCTCCACTATTAAGATATATTCTGCCATGCTAATTATATCTAGTAAAAGAATGAAAGAAAATGATGCATCTATAAGCAATTTTTATTCAAAAGACAATACAAATAGTTAACAAACTTAGCTCAAAGTTCCATATTGTATCTAAATATACTAATGCAATTATATGGAGAAGTTACTTTCTAACTAGTTAATGCATATTTATTCAAGTATATAAAAACTTATAATGATAGAAATGTGCGTACATACGATTGTCTATGACTGATGTGAGAAAAGTAGTTGTAATAAATATGCAACTGATATCATAACCTCATGATGTGGAGTACGTTTAATAAAATCAATCTACTGCTCACTCGTCCAAGAATTAATTCTGGTTTTACCTCCTTTTTGGTTAGCAGCAGATTAACAGCAGATTGCTATGTTGTTGAGTGCTCATAAAAATCTATATCCCATCCATATAATTAATTTTGGTTGCTTATTTTCTTTAAAATTAATTCTTTCTATTTTATCATAGTAAATTTGGATGGCTGCAAATTACTGATTTGATATTCATAGTGACATGCCTTGTTAAACTTCCCTATATGGCGAATTCAAAGAGAATGTAATATTCTAAAAAATTACACGTTAATTGATACAAGTGTTTCTGTTATTAGCCTCATAAAGTTCATTGAACTTTTTTATGTTGGCCTCTTAAATTGCAGGTTAATGTAAAGAGAAGCTCAGGAGGAGAGGAAAGAGGATTTAACAAAAAATCTATTAAAGAAGCTTGTAGAAAGGTACTCTACTTAATTTTTGTAAACTAATGGACTTGTTAAATTCATACCATTAAGCTTTGGCAGTCTGCCAATGATAATAGGTAGATCTTACGATCAAAAATGTTGTGCTTGTTCATATTTGTAGATTTAAAGTTAGTTGATTATATTTGTAGATTAAAGAATTTATTACTATTGCTACGTCAAATCTATATTACTTTTATTTGTACTTATAGGATTTTAAGTTTTGGGATTATTAGTTTACTGTTTTAGTTAGATTATTTTTGTAGTGTGAGTCTCTTATTTGTTTGTATTTGTTGGATCCATTGAATAACCAAACTCATCTAGAACAATTTAAGGATGTGGTAGACATGTATGTTTTATCACTTAGTTTTTTTAAAGTTGTCTTCAAAAGAGAAATTTTATTTAAATTTATATTATAATGTGTGCAGGGCTATAAAATCGTTCAGTTTGAATAAGGGGAAAAGAGGGAGAAAAAATGTTTTATGGAAAGTGATCAAGGTATGAATCTCTTTTGTAAACACTTATCGTACATATACAATTCAAATTATATTTAGTCGTGCATAAATATTTTTGATACTGTCTACAACAACCTGGTGGAAAGCAATGTGGGTTCTACGTAACAAGTTACATGAAGGATATTATTGAAAATTGTGGATCTGTAGGCTCGACTTCCACTGTTGTCTTCAGTGGAAAGTATTATTTATTCATAGTTATGTTTCTTTTATTATAAAATTATTTTCAAGTTGGTTCTCTAATATATTGTAATGTATATATATATATATTATTTTTTGTTTATTTATTAGTTTTCCGAATGATATTACTCGAAAACAGAAATTGATGAACTTCGTACAGAATTGGCTAAATTTGTGTATGATTTTACGGAGTGACAAAGTTATTGAGGATGTTCTTGTAAGTTTGATAACGTAATTGTGTTTGATTTAATATTTTAATGTCTTAAGATTTGCTTTTGATGATCTCATTTTGTTATATATTTTCCAATTTGTGAATGTTGTAGTTGTATCATTTTTGTTGAAGTCTTGATGGAAGTTTGGTGGTTGATTCCCTAGAATGGTGGAGTCTGCTCTTTTGGAGTTGTTGCGTGGAGTTTGTAATTTCAATCTTCATAGTACTTGTAATTTAATTTGATACAAAATTTGGTTGTTATACTTGTTACTTGGATAAATTATGGTTTATGTAAAACATTGAATTAGTTGTATGATGAATTATAATTTTATTAGAGATTTATAGTTTTATGTTACTTATTATTCGAACTTAAAGCAAGTTGTGCGTATAAAACAGAATAAATAAAACAAAATCTAAAAAAAATTAAAACGTTATAAAAAGACAACACATATTCCACGTTGTCTATAACATTTTTCATGTTGTCTATCTTGTAAAAGACAACACGTATTTCACATCATCTATAACCAAATTATTGTTGTCTATAAAGGCATAGACGACGTGTTTTCTGCATTGTCTTTAACCGAACACGCATTGTCTATGAAATAGACAACGTACAATGCGCGTTGTCTTTAACCGCCCTATAATAGACAACGCTCGATTTTTGGAAAGAAGATGCGGATTCCGCGTTGTCTATAATCTTTTTTCTTGTAGTGAATGGAACTTTTCTCAATTCAACACCAAATTCGTCTCCTCACACCGCTGCAAATCTTGAGAAAAATTTTCCAAACAATAATCAAAAGAGGAACTAAAGATAGAGAAATCGTCCATAAATACCTCCATAATGTTTTCAATGAATCTATGGAAAATCACCATCATACACCTCTGGAAGGTAGCCGAAGCATTGCACAAACCAAATGGCATACGTTGGTATGCAAAAATGCCATAAGGGCAAGTAACCGCCGACTTGTGTTGGTCCTCCGGGGCAATCATAATTTAATTGTAACCCGAATAGCCATCTAAGAAGTAATAATACTCATACCCTATAAGTCTATCTAACATTTGGTCAATGAAAGAAACGGGAAAGTGATCCTTATGTGAAGCTGTATTGAGAGCATGGTAATCGATACAAATGCACCATCCCGTGATGAGTTGAATAGAGATCATCTCATTCCTTTCGTCTTACACAACTATCATGCCTCCTTTCTTTACAACACATTGAGTCGGGCTCACCCACTAACTGTCTGATACGGCATAAATCATCTCGGCATCTAGAAGCTTCAAAACTTCTTTTCACACCACCTCTTGCATCATCGGGTTCAATCATCTTTGAGCTTGTACTTTTGGCTTGTAATCCTGCTCAAGTAAAATATGATACATACAAATAGACAGGCTAATCCCCTTCATGTCAGAGATTTGCCAACCTATAGCAGATTTGTATTTCCTCAAAACTCTCAATAATTGATCCAACTCCACATCAGATAGAAAAGCAGACACAATCACATGATATGTATCGTTTTCGCCAAGAAACGCATACCTCAAATGATCAGGGAGTGGTTTCATCTCCAACACTAGCGGCGGAAGTGCCATCTTGGCCACAGGGACCTCCTTTTTCACGGCTTCCTCTTGCTTTGGATCCTTGAGGTCCAGAAACTGCACTGGTTCTTGTGGTAAGCCATGCATAGAATCTAAAATAGTAAGGTACTCCAAAATCTCATCACCGGTAAAATAAAAATAATTATAAAAATCAACAGAATAAATAGAATGTTGGATACAGTGCTGCAATGGATCCTCTAACGCAACTGGAACATCAATGTAAGCAAATTCATTCTCCACCCACTCTATCATCTTGCACTCATCAAATTCACTCTCATATGGCCTCTTCATAGCATCATACAAAGAGAAAGAGATCTTCTCATCATTCATCCGAAATGTCGGCTAGCCATCTTATACATCAATCAAAGTACGGCTTGTGGCTAAAAATAGTCTGCCAAGAATCAGAGAAATGTTCCTGTCTTCCGGCATGTGAGGACCACAAAATTAGCGGGGAATATGAAATCTTCCACCTTTACCAACATATCTTCCACAATTCCTCTAGGATAGATAACTGATCTATCCGCCATTTGCAAGGCGATAGATGTTGGCTTAATTTCACCAATCTCCAACCTCTTGAAAATCAATAGAAGCATCAAATTGATGCTAGCTCCCAAATCACACAATACCTTCCCAAAAGTACATCCTCCAATCACACAAGCAATAGTGAAACTACCCAGATCCTTCTACTTTAATGGCAACTTGTGTTGCAACACTGCACTACATTCCTTAGATAAATTCACTGTCTCGAATATTCCCAACTTTCTTTTCTTTGATATAGCATCCTTTAGAAACTTATCATAGCCAAGCATATCTCGTAAAGCATCTAGAAGAGGGATATTGATGCTTACCTTTTTGAAAATCTCTATGAATTTCTCCATCATTTTATCATTTTTTTCCTTTGCTAACCGGCCAGGAAATGGGACCATGGAACTGCTAGGCACAGTCTGCGAAGCAGTGGTGGCAGATGACATTTTTGGTGCAGACGCGGGTGGAACCTCTATTGCTGGGATTCTTTCACCATCCACTACCTCGATCACATCTTCATCTCCCTCATCTCTGATCAACTGCTTATGATTTTGTATACTTCTTCCCACTTCTCAACCAAATGTCGTAGTAAGGTTTCACATAAGATTACAGGTCTAATCTCATTATTGTAGGAGAACTGATCGAACGCAGACCTTCTTGATGATGTTCAAATCCTGCAGAGACGAGAATAACACTCATTGATCTTCTACTGTATTCTTGTACATTGTTTAGATGTAGAGTGGGCTACAAGCTACTAAACGGTATAGATGTGATACCCCAACCCTTTTTGCTAAATTATGAATTATAATTTTAGTAAATGAAGTTGAATTAATATTGTTGAATATTAATCATGTATGTATGTATGTATTATGCCGTTATTTTATTGCAGGTTGTCTCACTCGAGCTGATACGTCATAGCATGGTTATACTATACTGAGTGCATAATGGAATTTGAAATTTAATATTAAAATTGTCGAGTTATATAATAATGAATGAGTGTGTTTATATTTAATTTTGTTTTGCCATACCTTGAACACCCTAACGCTGAGTTGATCGAGGGTCTCACTGGGGGCTAAGGGGCAACGCCCCCTGATTTTTCGATAAGTATTAAAAGTTTTTTGAAAATCTAAGTCATGTTAAATGGAGTTGGAAATGTCCGGGAGCTGAAATAGTTCGGGGGTCGATTTGAGCACGCCGCGCACCCGCGGGGTGTTGCGCGCCCGCGGGGCGGGCGAGGCACGTGTGCCGGCGCGGGGCTGTGCGGTTGCGGGGAGGCGCGCGGTCACACAGGCTGGACAACTTTTTTGTCCGGATTTCTACCTATAAATACCACACTTATTCATTTCACCTTCATTTCCTTCTCTCCTTTTTGGGCGATTTTCCTCCATCCCTCTCAAGAAATTCTTCAACTTTTGGAGTGTATTCTTTCATCATCCTTCATCAACCAAGGTAACTTCATACCCTCTTCACCTTGGTGATTAAACACCATTTCCATGTTAATTTGAATCTAGGGTTTATACCCAAAAATTAGGGTTTTCGATTTTATTGATCCTCTTGGCTAGATATCTTGAACATATGGTTTATTTGCCTCCTTGAAGCAATATGTGAAGTTATATCGAATTCCTATGGTTCATTGTTGCTAGAGTTGAGATTTTGCCCTAATTTCCCCTTGTTTTGTTGATGTTTGGTTGGAGGTGTTGTGATGCCTTTATGGAGTTGATTTTCATGTATGCTAGAGCCCTAGGATGAAGGTGTTTGTATTTGAAATATTGGGTTTAAAGGATTTAAATTGAGTCTTGATCTTGTGGTTTAAATGAGTGCACGTAACGTGCTCGATTAAATGTTTCAAAGAGTTTTAATGTGTATTTTGAGTCCAAAATCATAATATGAACTTGTATATCCATAGTTGTGTATGTGGGTATGTTTGAAGGCTTTAAATCAAAGTATAGCATGAGTTTGGTCTAAATTATGATTTAATTGTATGACTCAACATCTAAAATGAGAAAGGGATTTAAAGGTGCTAAGCGCCGTATTGGGGTTCAAGGAGGACAACTTGTGCACGGCAAAGGCGTATTTCAAGGTTAAAAGGATTCGAAAGCGTCTCTTAAGGTGGGGTAACTCTAAACTGTGAACACGTGTAAAGTTATAGTTATTATTATGCTTTGATTGTATAAGTATGAATGAGACCCTTTGGGGCAGAACAGAGATCATTCAAGGTCGACAAAGAGATCCTTCGGGGTTGATAAAGAGATTCTTCGGGATCGACAATACACTCGTTAATGTGCTCTCTAGGGGACAATAAGCCTACGTGCATCCCTACAGGGATAAAGACGTTCGTTAATAGGGGCATCATGATGTTTAGGCCCTACGGGGTTGAGGCTAGTCTCCACAAAAGTAAAGAAGTATCCATATGTTATATTTTCACTTGTGTAATTAGCTATAACTGTTTACAGTGTTTCCCACTGAGTATGTTGTAAAACACTCACCCCATTCATTCAATGAATTTCAGGTTGAGGAGTCGAGGCCTGGGTAGGACCGTTGTGAACACAAGACAACCCCCACAAGCTTGTGTTTATCTTTTTGCATGATCTTCTTTTGAAAATACTCATATTATTATTAATACATTGATCATTCGTTTTGCTTTATGATCAATGGTTATTGGGGATGAGAATAGCCCGATCTTTTGTAGGTATGCTATGGCAACTTAACATATTATGTATGTTTTTAAAGGCGGGTCGTTTGACCTAGAAGCCTATGATGTAAATTATATGTCAATGAACCCCTATGCTATGTATGTTAATTTAGGGTGTTAGATGGGTGGGTTGTGTAAGACCTATGAGCCCAATAGGTTAGATGATTGTATGATTTTGTGGATGGGCTTACATGATGCTTCTACTGAAAACCATGTTGTGTGACAAAATAGATATGATAGATTGCATGCTTTAATTCCGAAAAAAATTTATATTGAGAATTATGATGGCTTACCTTATCATGCTATTATCATGCTTTTGACCGTAGCTTCCACTCATATTAAAATAAGCACAAAAAAAATAAGTAAGTAAATTGTATGTTAAGTGACGTTGCCAAACAGAGTGGTTTGGGGCGTTACAATGGATTGGGGCTCTCCACTTGTTCCATTTCCACAGTCCACTTAGTTGTTAATTGGGCTACGGTAGGGATGTAGAAGAATATTAAATTGGCCTACTAATTCATTTTCTTTCTAATATCTAAAACCTCGATATAATTAAATAAATTAAGTTTTATTTTCATTCCACTAAAGAAATAACACTGACCTACCAATTTAATACATATTTGTTTATTTGCTTTGTCCTTTAGTCCAACCATTCCCCATGTTTAAGATATAATGTCCATTAATTAATTATGTAAGCTCTGACAGCTATAAATAATTAGTATTTCCATTCTTAGAGTAGTACCAACACAAACTTTATCACGTACGGAATAAATTCCACCTGTAAGGTTTCACATGCACTTGTGTTTACTCAAGGAGACATCATCAACCTGACTCATCAGGACATGATGACCATATATAATGCATGACCCATCATATATGTAAATATTACTACCCAAAATATCGAGGTTATTGATCCTATCAAGAATCTCACTCATTGAAATATCAAAGCATTAGACATAACATATATATGTCCGCCACTATATATGGGTTAAGAACCTGAACTCTGTGGATGTTTATTCTCTCCCTTTAGGGTCAGAACAGAGAATAGTATCCTATCGTGATCCTCCTCAATACACATGTCAGTGTATCAGAATAATCAGTTAATCAAGATAAACTAACTATCAGATTATTCTACGGTGTCCAATGGTTGGTTTAGAACCATCTAAACCAAGGGCCTTTTAATACTTTACAAGGAATCCGATGATATGATCTTTACTGTGTGTTTACCCACACAATATCATCTACAATACAAGTATATGGAACCATGCATATAAATATATAACAATAAATAAATGCACAAACAGTGACTGCAATTAATATTCAATCTATATCGTCAAAACATTGTAGAGTGTATATAAACACAAGCTTTTGAGTATACAATCCTAACAATCTCCCACTTATACTCAAAGCATGTCTTTCAAGTATAAAACAAAATTGGCAAACTCTCCAACTCTATCTAAATCTCAAATGCAATCCTGGGTGTGCATCTCACCCCTATTTTCTCCACGTGACCATCAAAGGTCTTAGTCTGCAGGCTCCTCATGAATGGATCAACCAAGTTGTCCTCTAATGCAATCTCAACCCCTACCACATCTCCTCTCTTAATGATTTCTTATATAAGATGGTACTTTCTGTCTATGTGTTTACTTGCCTTATGGGCTCTGGGTTCCTTTGATTTTGCCACTGCACCAGAGTTATCACAGTATATTGTGATACTCTTAGAAAAATCAAGAACCATGCTCAAGTCCAACAAGAAGCTATTGAGCTAGACAGCTTCCTTTGCAGCCTCAGAGGCAGCTACATATTCATCTTCCATGGTGGAGTCAGCTATGCGTTTGCTTGATTCTCCTTCATGCAATGGCTCCGCCTCCCAAGACAAACACATAGCCTGAGGTAGATTTACTCTGATCTTTATCAGATTGAAAATCTGAGTCCGTATAACCCAAACGTACAAGACTATCAGCGCGGTATACTAGCATACAATCTCTAGTCCTTTTCAGGTACTTGAGAATATTCTTTACTGCAGTCCAGTGTCCTTATCTAGGGTTAGACTGATATCTGGTTACCATGCCAACCGCATAGCATATATCAGGCCTAGTGCATAGCATAGCATATATGAGGCTTCCTACAGCTGAAGCATATGGAATCCCCTTCATCTCATCTATCTCAGCCTATATTTGGTGACATATTTCATTGGATAGATAAATTCCATGCCTGAAAGGTATAAAACCTTTCTTAGAACCTTACACATTAAACCTAGCTAGCACTGTATCGATATAGGTCGCCTGGGATAGGCACAACATCCTTTTCTGGCGATCTCAAAAGATCATTATGTTAAGGACGTGTGCAGCTTCTCCCAAGTCCTTCATATTGAATTGCTTGGATAGCCACAACCTTATGTTTGATAATACCTTTTTATTATTTCCAATAAGCAAGATGTCATCAACATACAGTACGAGGAATGCCACCACATTTTAATCACTCTTTTTGTACACCCAACTCTCATTCGGGCTTTGGACGAATCGATATGACTGGATTACCTCGTCGAACTGGATGTTTCAAGACCGTGACACTTGCTTAAGTCCATAAATGGATTTCTTAATCTTGCACACTAGGCGCATTGGCCCTTAGCAATAAATCCATCTGGTTGCTTTATGTGGAAGTTTTCTTCAAGACTTCCATTCAGGAAAGCTGTCTTGATATCCATCTGCCAAATCTCATAATCCAAATGAGTGACAATAGACAAGAAAATCCAGATCGACTTAAGCATGGCAACTGGTGAGAAGGTTTCCTCATAATCGATCCCTTCTTTCTGAGTATACCCTTTCCCCACCAATGTAGCTTTGAAGGTTTCAACCTCCCCATCAGATTCTCTCTTTCTTTTGTAGACCTACTTACACCTAATGGGTTTGACCCCATGTTGTGGTTATACAAGCTCCTAGACTTAATTGTGATCCATAGATCCAATCTCAGACTCCATTGCAATTTTCCAAGAATCTGCATCTTTGTCTTGAAATGCCTCATTGTAGGTCCTAAGATGCAATTCATCCAGACCTCTGGGAAATCTGAAGATTTTTCCAGACCAATGAATCTATCAGGTTGGCGTACAACCCTTCCACTGTGATGAGTTATTTCTCGTACTTCCGTGACATGTTGTGCAGTTATTGGTGGTGCCTCTTCTTGTACAACTGGTATAAGATTCAAATTCCCCCTCGAAGCTCTTCCAGAACGATCACACTCCTAGGCTTGTGATTTATTACATAGTCTTCTTCTAAGAATCGGAAATTAGTGCTCACAATGACCTTCTGATCCTTAGGACTATAAAATAAACCATCTTTCCTTCCCCTTGGATACCCAACAAATAGCCTGACATCTGTACGAGGCGCTAATTTATCAGCTTCCTTGTCCAACACATATGCTGGGCTACCCAAAGTCTGAACATGGCTCAAATATGATGGAATAACTTACATGACGTGGTAGGGTTGCACACGAGATTACAGGTCTAATCTCATTGTTGTAGGAGAACCGATCAAACACAGGCCTTCTTGATGATGTTTAAATTCTCTAAAGACGGTAATGACACTCCTTGATCTTTTACTGTATTTCCATACCTTGTTTAGATGTAGAGTGGGCTAAACTACTAAACTGTGTGGATAACCTGGAGAATCAAGTGACCAAGAGATGGACTTATTTCTTGTACATTATTTTTGTCCCCTCTCTCCTTAATTAATAAGGACAGCGATGAAAATCACACTTCTAACCCTAATGGGTTGGGCCTCTCCACTTGTTACATTCTCTCAGTCCACTTAGGTGTTAATTGGGCTATAGTAGGGCTCTAGAATAATATTAAATTGACCTACTCATTTATTTAATTTCTAATATCCAAAACCTGGATATAATTAAATAAATTAAGTTTTATTTTTATTCCACTAAAGAAATAATACTAACCTACCAATTTAATAGATATTTGCTTATTTACTTTCTCTTTTAGTCGAGCCATTTCTCATGTTTAAGATATAATGTCCATTAATTAATTATGTAAGCTTTGACAGCTATAATTAATTAATATTTCCATTCCTAGAGTAGTACCAACACAAGCTTTATCATGTACGGAATAAATTCCACCTGCAGGGTTTCATATACACTTGTGTTTACTCAAGGGCATATCATCAACCTGACTCACCAGGACATAGTGACCATATATAATGCACGACCCATCATATATATAAATGTTACTGCCCAAAATATCGAATTATTGATCCTATCAAGAATCTCACTCATTGATAAATCAAAGCAGTGGACATAACATATATATGTTCGGCACTATATATGGGTTTAGAACCTGAACTCTGTGGATCTTTATTCTCTTCCTTTAGGGTCAGAACAAAAAATAGTATCCTATCGTGATCCTCCTCAATACATATGTCAGTATATCAGAATAATCCGTTAGTCAAGATAAACTAACTATCAGATTATTCTACGGTGTCTAATGGTTGGTTCAGGACCATCTAAACCGTGAGCCTTTTAATACTTTGCAAGGAATCCGATAATATGATCTTTACTGTGTGTTTACCCACACCATATCATCTACAATACAAGTATATGGAAACATGCATATAAATATATAATAATAAATAAATGCACAAACAGTGACTGTAATTACATTTAATCTATATCGTCAAAATATTGTAGAGTGTATACAAAGATAAGCTTTTCAGTATATAATCATAACAACAAGATCAGTACTGGATCGAGGCCATGTAAGAGGAACTGCTTCAATTCAAGAACAATGATGTTTGGGATCTTGTTCCTATGCCAGAAGATGTTAACATTGTTAGACCAAAATGGATTTTTAGAAATAAGTTTGATGAAGAAGGAAATATCACAAGAAATAAGCCAAGGTTGGTTGCTCAAGGTTACTTACAGATTGAAGGAATTGACTTTGATGTGACTTTTGCTTCTGTGACAAGGCTGGAATCTGTAAGACTCTTTCTTGCCATAGCATGTCAACTGAAGTTCAATCTACATCAGATGGATGTAAAGAGTGCCTTCCTTAATGGTTTTCTCAAAAAACATGTGTACGTTGCTCAACCAAAAGAGTTTGAAGATCCTCACTATCCAGATCATGTTTACAAGCTCAAGAAAGCTCTCTATGGTCTGAAACAAGCGCCTAGAGCATGGTATGAAAGGCTTGCAAACTATTTGCTAAGCAAAGGATACAGAAAGGAAAATAATGTTGTGATCATTGTTCAGATATATGTTGATTATCATTTTTGGATCAAGGTCAGACAAGATGGTCATGAACTTTATCAAGGACATGGATACTTAATTCGAGATAAGCTTGGTAGGAGATCTGAATACTTTCTAGGGCTACAAATTAAGCAAATAGAAGAAGTTATTTTCATATCTCAGTCCAAATATTGTAAAAGTCTTGTCAAGATATTTGGACTTAAGAACAGCAAACACAAGAGGAATCCTATATGGACAACAACCAAGATCTCGAAGGATGATGCTAGAACTGAAGTTGATCAGACACTCTACAGAAGCATCATTGAAAGTTTACTATATCTAACAACCAATAGACCAGACATAACATACAGTGTGGGAGTATGTACCTTATATCATGCATGTCCAAAAGAAAGTCATCTGAATGCTGTGAGAACATCATAAGATATGTCAATGGAACAACTAAGTATGGCCTCTGGTATTCTACATATGCAAATTCAAGCATTGTGGCATATAGTGATGCTGATTGGCCAGGCTCTCCAGATGACAGAAAAAGCATCTCAGGTGCTTGTTTCTTTATAGGGAATAATCTTGTTTCCTGGTTCAGCAAGAAGCAAAACAGTATATCTTTCTCTATAGCTGAAGTTGAGTACACATCAGCAGGAAGCAGTTATACTCAGATTGTGTGGGTTCTACAAATGATGAAGGACTATGAAGCTGCTCATGATGTTCCAATTCTATTCTATGACAACATGAGTGCAATCAACATATCCAAGAATCTAGTACAGGACTCAAGGACCAAACATATTGATATCAGACATCACTACATCAGAAGTCTAGTTGAAGATGAAGTACTGAAGATCGAGCATATCAACACAGAAGATCAACTAGCAGATTTGTTCACTAAAGGCTTGGATATTGCAAGATTTGAGAAGCTTAGATCCTCATCGGGTCTTTGTATTCACCATTAATCAGCCTAATGGTGTGTGTGGATGTGTTTATTTCACACTCAGCAAGTCACACAAATAATCTGCAAAAAGGATGAGCTGAATTGGAATACGTGAATAAAGTTCACCTTAGATGTTCATGAACATCTTCTAGAAGATGATCATGCACATTTTTAGTAACAGCTAGTTGGCGTCTTTGCAACTTCAGGATCGAAAAATACGAATTTTTCTCAAAATTTTCTATGTCTAACGGAACTATTTGATCAACGTCACGAGAGAGAAGATTTCATTTCCTTAAAAGTACACGCTCCCCGTCCAGAAATTCACTTTTTCATTCTTGAATTTCTGCCATTATTCATCTCTTTCTCTTACTCTCTGAAATTTACCGTTGCTAGTGAAAATTTCTTTTTTTTCTATATTTCCTACTTCTTTCATTCTATTCATCCTATGGCTCCTAAAAGAAAAGTCCCTTCCAAATTAAGAAAGAGACCTGAAGAGGTTATATATGTCAAACTTCGGATGAAGACACAGGTCTTGATGATTTTGATAGAGAAGTCATGGGACTTGATTCCAAGAGGCAGAAGGTGTCCAGAAGACTACGTGATGAAGAAGATGAATCTAGAGATTCTGAAGACCGCTATATTAAAAAATATCACGGAAGTGATGATGATGAGGTCATCTCTGAAAAGGAAGAAGACGCATAGGTTGCTACTTCAAAGAAGGTTAAAAAGAGCAAGCCTTTAAAGCTTGATGATCTGATAAAATAAGTATCTCAGACCTACAAGCCAGTTGCTGCTGCTAAAGCTCGAATAAAAAGTAGTGTGAAGAAGAAAGCCACTACAAAAAAATCAAAGAAGATCGTGGAAGAGGTTTCCAAAAACCTTGATTGTGAAGCTGGTAAAGCTTCCACTGTTGAAGAAGAAGCTACACCTAAAGTTGCTGCAGAACCAACCAAAGATGTTCAAGAATGTGTTCCTGAACCTGATGATGAAGATGAGCATATTCCTCTTACTCAAAAGTACAAGTTATCTGCCAAGAAAACTGGTATCAAGAAGGAAAAGGCCAAGATCATTCATAGATCTGTGGTTGGTTAAGATCCAGAAGAAGAGATTCAGAGCTCTTTTTCTTTTGAAACGCAAGCCCCCACACCTCAAGCTGAGAAGCTACTCGCCATTGCTCAATACACTATCGAGCTTTTTGCTGTTTGATATCCATCTCTAGGAGCATTTATGAAGAAAAAAATCTCGAGGAAGTCTACCAAGAGATCTGCACCTATGTCCACCTGATCTCTAATAACTCGAAGCCAAGCTTCAGAAAAGATTCTAGGAAGTTTTCTAAAGAAATCTACTGCTAGCAGGGAGACTAGATCAAAGGCTGCTACCAAGAAGAAAAAGGTTCATGAAGAAGTTCGTGAACATGTTGATGGATGTTCCAGTGAGCTGGAAGTTATTCAAGAAAAAGATACTTCTTATGGTCTATTTAGATAAGTTTTTCATGCCTCTCTATTGGATAAAGTGAAAAAGAGAAATGCCATACCTGAGATGAGGATAGATACCACTGTGTTGGTGAAGGCAGGTATCTATTCCTTGATTGAAATTGTCAGTTTATTGCAAACCTTGCTTGAGGTTGGTGAGTACATTCCAATGGTTGTCAGTGAGTTTTACTGAAACTTAACAAAGGATATCGATGATGCTGCCTCAAGGAACTTTGAGAAAGCTTTTGTCAGAGGTTAGATGGTGGAGTTCTCTCTAAGGTTAATCAACCAGATAATTAGATCAACTGTTTAGGGGGAGTTTGAAAAAATTGAAGACTGGGGTTATATTGCTGCCGAACTCACATGAAGTGAGTATGATTATTGGCCGACCAATCCTCAAACCGTTCCAACAAATAAGCTAACATAAATCTACAAGTCCCTATTCAGAATTGTCATCAACAATTGGGTGCTGACCACACACAGAACAAGTGTGAGTAATAATCAAGGAAGGTTCCTATTTCACATAGGAATAGGAAGGAAAATCGACTATGGCGAATTCATTTTCAAAAGGGTGAGAAGCATGGCAGAAAGTGAGCTCATCAGGGCTCTAATTGTCTACCCTGTGCTGATCTGCAACATCATCAAGAGCCAAAGAAAGAATGTTGCCACAAGAATGGATTTTGTTATCAAGCCTAAGAAATCTCTTGGCATCAAGGTCTCTTCAGACCTATCTTTTACTTCAAAAAAGCCGCTCAGGATATCTCTTCACAAGCATGTTAGCCCTCAGAAGATAGCAAAAGAGGCACTAGCAACCTCCTCTCCAAATATCACTACGCGCAATAAAATTCTAAATCATCTAAGAGAATACATAGCCTTCTATGCTCAGCAAATCTGGAATCACGTAGCTGAGAAGAAGAAAGTTTAAGAACTTCTTCATGAACTTCTTCAAGATGAAGACTTCACAAGGCCAGATGCTGAAAAAAACAATCTCTTCACACCCTTGCTGAAACCACAGTCGAGGAGAGTGAAGACACTCAAAGGAAAGAAGGCCACCTTAACATATCAGCCCACTCTGAAAAGCAAACATCTAACGTTGTGCATGAAGAAGAGCAAGGAAAGATTGTAGAGGAGAAAGAAGAGACTGAGGAAGAAGGTGAGAATGTTGGTGGTCATGAAGCTGAGGAGGAAAAGGAAGATGAAGAAGAAGAGATAGAAGAAGAAGAAGAAGAAGAAGAAGAAGAAGAAGAAGAAGGAGGAGGAGGAGGAGGAGGAGGAGGAGGAGAAGAAGAAGAAGAAGAGGAGGAAGAAGATAAAGAAGGAGAAGAAGAAGAAGAAGAAGAAGAAGAAGACTTTAAGTCTGCACAATCTGATGCAGATAAGTCTGAATGAGATAAGCACTCTTCTACTGATACTCCTTTGCAATATCTGCAGGCAAATAGGAGGTATAACACCCCAAACCACTTCATTTGGCCACGTCAAGGAAAGGCTGTAGAGGAGAAAGAAGAGACTGAGGAAGAAGGTGAGAATGTTGATGGTCATGAAGCTGAGGAGGAAAAGGAAGATGAAGAAGAAGAAGAAGAAGAAGAAGAAGAAGCAGGAGGAGGAGGAGAAGAAGAAGAAGAGGAAGACGAGGAAGAAGAAGAAGAAGAAGAAGACTTTAAGTCTGCACAATCTGATGCAGATAAGTCTGAATGAGATAAGCACTCTTCTACTGATACTCATTTGCAATATCTGCAGGCAAATAGGAGGTGTAACACCCCAAACCACTTCGTTTGGCCACGTAACTTAACATACAATTTACTTACTTATTTTTGGTGTGTTTATTTTAATATGAGCGGAAGCTAAGGTCAAAAACATGATAATGGCATGATAAGGTAAGGCATCATAATTCTCAATATAAATTTTTCGCAATTAAGCATGCAATCTATCATATCTATTTTGTCACACAACATGGTTTTAAGTAGAAGCATCGTGTAAGCCCATCCACAAAATCATACAATCATCTAATCTATCAGGCTCATAGGTCTTACTCAACCCGCCCGTCTAACATCCTAAATTAACATACATAGCATAGGGGTTCATTGACATATAATTTACATCATAGGCTCCTAGGTCAAATGACCCGCCTTTAAAACACACACATAATATGTTGTTGGTTCCGGGCGAGTCTGTATTAGTTTAGAGGGGGGGTGAATAAACTGATTCAAAAACTTTTACTTTAGATGCGGAATAACAGGGCCCTTTGACTCGCTTGATGAAACTTATCTATGCACAAACTTGTTGATCAGTTAAGATAGTTTGAGTGCAGCTTGTGTGATATTGTGTACAGTTTAAAGATATGCAATAATAAATATAGTACAACACACAGACGATTTATAGAGGTTCGAAGTCTCAAACTTCTACGTCCTCTCTTCCTTCCGCAGAAGGGCAACTTCACTATATAACTTGAGTTTCTTTACAAATTATACAATGAAGGACAGTTGGCTGAACCTGGTAACTACTCACTACCTCAGCGGGTCGACGGCTCACACTTGAGGTCCCTAACTGCTCGCTAGGAAGGTAGGTGCTATTGTCGTCTTTACAAGGTTTTAGATCTCTTTCGATTTTCAAGAGGTGAGTCTTGAAAAGGGGGTATCAACTGATGTGCTTCTTTAATTGAGCTGAGTAGTTGATCGTTGAATAGCTGGAACTGAGAAGGCTGCCCTTGCTGGATCGTCAACAGCTGGCTGAATATCTTGATTCTGTGAATTCTTCTTCTCAGTTGGACTCTCGCAGTTTCTATCAAATGTCGCACTTGAGCTTGAGTGAGAGGGAGAAAGAAAAGCTCTTGCTTGTGAAGACGTATAATAGATAAAGTTGGCAAAGAGTTTTGCTTCGTTGTCTGGCAGAGAGTATGCGAAGAGTATTTTAAACTCTGATTCACTTGTCTTTTATAGAGGAGTGATTTTATGACCGTTGAGTTCCATTGTCCATTAATCGGTGGCTCTGTTGGCTCATCAATGGTAGGTGGTCTTGAATGATCGCTTGGAGCATTTGGTTGAAGTAGCCGTTACTTTGCCAATCGATCTTCATTAATTTCCAGGATCTTTGGTGAAGCATTTATTCCAAGATTCATCGGTTTTGAGCCACAAACTACAGGGTTCTCTGGCTTCAGCTTTCTTGGTATCTTTGATTTCCAGTTGGCAGTTCTGGATTTGTCAGCTCAGTTTGATTATCTCTCTAGCTAGCAGTTCCGAGCTTGTAAACTGAGTCTGACTATTGCTCCAGTTGGCAGTTCTGAGCTTATCAGCTGGGTTTGGTTATCGCTTCAGTTGGCAGTTTTAGGCTTGTCAGCTGAGTCTGGCTATTGCTCTAGTTTGCAGTTCTGAGCTTGTCAGCTGAGTTTGGCCATTGCTCCAGTTGACAGTTCTGGGCTTGTCAGCTGAGTCTGGCTATTGCTCCAGTTTGCAGTTCTGAGCTTGTCAGCTGAGTTTGGCCATTGCTCCAGTTGACAGTTCTGGGCTTGTCAGTTGAGTCTGGCTATTGCTCAAGTTTGCAGTTCGGAGCTTGTCAGCTAAGTTTGGCCATTGCTCCAGTTGGCAGTTGTGGGCTTGTTAGCTAAGTTTGGCTATTGCTCCGGTTTGCAGTTCTGAGCTTATATTTCTCCAGTCCGACAGATCTCAAGTTCTTGGCTAGCTTGTCAGCTTGACTGATTTCTCTTTGAGCTTTCTTGTCAGTTTTGACTAATCACAAGTTGACTGACTACTGTTATTACTTTCAGCTGATCTGTCTTGTCTACTGCAGTTCGACCATCAGTTAGATACTTCCAGTCTCTAGCTTAAACTGATGCTTTATCAGTTTCTTCAGTCTTTAGTCAACTATTTTCTTCCTCAGCGCAGCTGACTTGGTTGTCAGCTTATTTTGACTGGTATAACTCCTTAGCTGAGTTGAATTTGACTGGATGACGTATCCTTCAGCTTGTAGACCATTCTTCAGATTGGTTGACTTTGACTCGACTTGAGTTCCTTTTTGATGTCCTAGACTGGTCAGCTCCGATCTACACCTTGAACTTTAGTCAGTTTTTCATAACTAATTTTGACATCTCATCAAAACTTGATTCTAGGGGTTCCTTGATTGTTTTTCCTAACAATTTTCTCCTTTTTGATGATGTCAAAACTTTGTTGATGATGATGGAAAAACTGTAAGTGTAGCAAATGCTTAAGTAGAATCTTAAAATCAGAGCAAATTCAGAGCACGCTGAGAGACAAATTGATTCATGATTTTCATTCAAGTATCAGATCATTTGTCATTTTTGCTAACATTCAAGTATTAGAACATGTTAAATTCAAAAGCAATTTGGACTTCAAATTTCATGAGCATTTTTTTTATTCTTTCTCTTTGAGCATGCTTTCATTTAAGTGTCAAGGCATTCAAACTGAAGTATCAGAGCATAAAATATCATGTCAAAACATTCAAACTTGAGTTATCAGAGCATAATATATCAGAGTATTAGCATTATAATCATGACAAGCTTGAAGTATAAACATGATCAAAACTTGTATTATATATTCATTTTAAAGCATATCTTAATTTCAAGAAGAGTAGTTAAAACTACTAATCTACTTTCTGAAAATTGCTCCAATTGCTCCTTTTCTTTCTACTCGATTCTCCTCTTTCTTGGACTCCTTGAAGTCTCCATGTTTCCCCCTGAAGCTGATCTTCCCCCTCATGATGAATTTCTCTTTGAATCTGATCCCAAAGAGTTATGCATCCATCATCATACTGTCCATCTTCCCCCTTTTTGGCATCATCCAAACGGTGAAATGGATCGCATGATGGTAATGACAAAATTGGCATGGGTGAGGAGAGCCATGCATAGGCGTCTTCAGTTGGCATGAACTGACCTTGATCAGAGATGTCGTGCTCTCAGAAGTTCATGGAGGCCAAGTTGGTGAAGATTTCATCAGTTGAAGGGAGTGGTGGATCACCAACGAAGGGTGTGCACGAGGAGTTGGCTGGTTCATTGTCGAGGAGAGGAGCATCAACTGGAATACCGAGCTGGAGTCTCTTGATCATTGAATCCACTATCTCCGAGAGAGTTGGTGGCGAGAAGAGTGGATGATTCATCCAATTTCTACTCCATGTACCTTCGTTGATCCAGAAGGTGGAGCCACGAGTGTGGATGAGGTGGAACATTATTGACTCATCCAGCTGAAAGAACCATATGTGGTACTGCAAGTACCACCGGAGTTGGGCGAATAGTGAGGAGTCGGAGTCCTCAATGAGACAGAAGCAGTTTCTAAGCTGGTGGTCTAGAACTGCTTTAAAGTCAACCTCAATGGAGTCCCGTTGGACTGACTGGAGAGGTTGGAAGTTGGCTGATATTGTAGGCTGATCACTCAGCCTTGAAAGAGTTGCACTCTCAAGCATCAGCTCTCTTTCTTCAGCGGAGCTGACGGGTGCCTCCAAGGGTGCCTTTCCACGATTTGAGTTGGAAGGTCCTTGTGGATGTGAACGCTTCGGGATCCGATGACAGTAGATAGTGGGGAGCATGTCCCTTCTTCCGAGTAGTTCATCAGTTGGTATGATCTCGTCAAACTGGCTTTGAATGATATGGCTTATGCGATTCATAAACCCGACCTTTTCTCGGAATGAGCCAGTTGACGGATCATATGCCACACGCTCTACGTTAGCTCTCAGTTGCGCAAGGATGTAGGAGGCCCAGTGTAACGCCCCGGTCCCGGGAGAAGGGCAGGGAACCAGTGCGTTACTTGGGGGAAGGGGGAAGGGGTTGTTGAACAGAAGCAATCAAAGAAATAGGGTTAGTGCCCTAAAAATTTGGGCAGCATAACCTCTATAAATGGATCAATCCACGCTTTTAAAGCGTATGAAATGACTCAAACCAGATACCATGACTCTTAGGATGAACCCAAGAAAGAATAACAAAGGCAAACTTCAATGTAAATAATAACAGTTCAAAGGTTAACTGTTAATAGGTTAGGCATGAAAAAGGCCAGACTGATGTCTGTCCAAATACTTGAAGTAAAGAGATGCCAGGCTCCCGCCTGTCGTGAAAGCAATATAAAGCCAGGCTTTTGCCTTGACATAGAAAGCAATGTAAAGCCAGGCTTGCGCCTGTCTGAATAAAGAAGTAAATAAATGCCAGGCTTTCGCCTGTCAGGAACGGAAAGTAAATGGGATTCGGAGAACCGAACACTCCGTAACAATAAAGAAAATGGGATTCGAAGAACTGAACACTCCATAACAGTAAAGAAAACGGGATTCGGAGAACCGAACACTCTGTAGCAGTAAAGAAAACAGGATTCGGAGAACCAAACACTCCGTAGCAATAATCAGAGTAAGCGGAAAGAATGTAGTGCATTTATTCAGACTCAAAAGGAAGCATGTTCTCAGTTAGACTCCATAGCGGAAAAGGAAACATATACATCAAACGATAGCCCTTCAGCCTTAGCACAGCCGTCCACCATCCCGCAGCTCATCCTGAAAAATATTTGAAAAGATTTTGGGCGTGAGTACTAATGCACTCAGTGGGTACTTTTGAGAAAAAACCTTCACAATCATTTTATAAAACAGAATATCCAATCATATTTTAAGCATATCATGGAAAGCTTTCAAAACAGAAAATTTGGGAATTCCATGTATACTAAATCATTTTAGTTCCATCATTGCGCGCCACTCTCCCCTAGAACGCTTACGGTGAGTCGATTCGTGTACACAACCCGGCTGCTTAAGGTTGGACACTGCCCTGTTTGCTTGGGGCTCGATATCGTGAACCATTGTAGTTTCATCACCAAAAACAGTAGTAAGACTTACATGAGTCAGGAGAGCACATCAAATACAGTCATGAGTTGGATATTCAATCATATTCAATTTATAAATATCAGGGCTTAATAACCCGAAAATACATTTTTATATAATAAAAACCCACCTGATAATCTGATCTGGATACCTAGATCTAGATTCTGATTCTGGTCTCAACTAGAAGTCTCCTTCTTCTGTTCCTACAAGATTATCCGGCAACTTAGTTTCGATGAAAGACTACCATTAGGTCAAAATCTAACCTTTCTTAGCTATGAAGTAAATATTATAATATCTACTATCTTAATACGCAGCACCCGGGTCATCAAAATATTTTGACTCTTAAGGGAACTTTACTCAAGACATTTTTATAAAGAAAAACCATTTTGGAAGTTTTGGCATACGGGGTGGTCAAACCCGTATCCTAAAATTAATTCGGTACAAATAAATTCATACCGCAAGATCGGCCCATTAGAAAAATATGAAACTTTAAATAAAAATACTATATTTTGACACGGAACAACTTTTGAGCTTAAAAATACGATAGAGCTATTCACGAAGGATAGATCTGAAAAAGACTACAATTTAATAATCGGATACTCAAAATATACCCGAAATTAAAAAGTGACAACATGGAAAATGTATATAAATATACATAGAACATAAAACCCTAAAGACACTTTTTGATCCGGCGACCCGAAAGAGTCACCGATTTGAGAGGGTGGTTGCGACTTTTGGCGGCAGTCACGATGATTTTCCATCGTGATCGTCTGTCGTGTCATCATTTCAATCACGTATTCGTGATCTACGCGTTGACACCTTCAAAATGACTATTTCGAAAATGAAATGGGAAACTAGAGTTGTACATTCTCTAGAAGCTGCTCGGCGTTTCGATTTTGAAAATGAATGAAAAATAAAACCTTAACCTCCTATTTATAGAAGAAAAATAAATAGGATAATAACGAATAAAAGAAAGAGGATAATGATGGAATAGGATAATGATGGAAAAAGAATAGGATAATTACGAATAGGATAATATTTCGAAAAAGAAATTGGATAATGACGGATGTGCCTTAGTTATCCAAATCTATTACCTTTTAGTTTAAAATTGTGCCAAGTGTTCATTTGGACTCAAAATTGGAATATTCAAAGTTTGGCACGATCCTTGAAATATTATCTATCAGCCCGAGAAAAATATCAGAGCATATTTTTAAAACAATTTTTGACCAAACAAATTTAACAGATTTCCCCCGGCTGCGATTTTCCTTTATTTGAATCCTTTAAGGACCCAACTTCTTTCCTAGATTACCCTCAGGCAACATAAGTCGAGTAAAACCTTCTAAAATATTTCGGGGTATTACACCCAGTCGGCTTGACATCCAAAGTATAGAGCGGTTGTGAGATGGGCTTTGATCTCGGAGAGATGGACTATCTCGAAGTTGCCATGTAGGATATGGCCGGTGATATCCAAAAGTTGGATGATATCACTTGGCATGCTTTCCTTTAGTCCGTGCGAACTGTCATTGTGGCGCACGTGAGGAAGCTTCCAGGTATCCCATAGCTCATATTTCGATGGCAGATTTAGGTCCATCACGTCTGAGCCTTTGCTGGGGAGGTGAAGAGTGGACATCATCGTGTCCTTTGTTACCGTGATCACCTGATTCTTTACGATGGAGATGATATTGTCACTGTTGATGGTTGCGTCGTAGTAGAACTCGACAACATAAGCAGGTATGTTCTTGACCGGCAACAGTGTCAAGAAGGTGAGCAACCTAGTCGCCTCCAATGGTTAATAAATCTTTTGAAAGACATCTGGGCCAATACGTGCATTGAGCATCTCTAGATATAGAGATTTGCCCTTTCTCATCTTGCGCTCAAGAGCTTTAATATCCACCATGGGAAATGGGGGCTTCATTTCTGCAAAGATATGCTCTTTCAGTTTAGATAACAAGAGTTTTTTTTATGAGAGAGAGAAGGCTAACAAATGATCGAATAAGAGAGAGAGAGAGAGAGTTTTTCTAATGATCGGAGCCTTCATCTCTTTGCACATATTTATGCATCTTTGCATGCAAGAATCGAGGGTACTTGATTGCTTTTCTTAGCTGATCAGCCATCCGATTTGATGGTTGATTAGCTGAATTAATGATGTTTGTATCTCAGCCGTTCAACTGTTAAGTAACTTTATGATCTTGTGGCTGAGATGTAGCGATTTTGAAAATGAGGTAGTTGCCATAAATATCGAATTACTTTCTGCAGATCTTTCTATTTATAGCTCATTAAAAAATTATATTTTCCTTCTCCTTCTGAAGAGTTGTTTTAATATCCATGCAGAAATATTAATGGCAACTTTGTGATATAGAACCCTATTTTCAAATTGTAACCGTTGAAATACAATATAAGATATTTCGTAATCACAACGGTAACAATATAATTAAGGTAAACTTTTGAATTAAAAAAAAAACTTATCCTTAGTCAGTTGGGATACAGTCCAACTGATTGATGATGCGGCGGTTGGTTGAGTAGTTGAGTATTGATGTTCAGTTGTCACTGATGAGCTAACTGCAATTGAGGCTCCAACTGAACTGAATTGATCAGTTGACTTGATCAGTTGCTCGGCCTTTCTGTAGACATTTTCCGCTTCTTGAATGGCCTAGCTGGACTGGCAGCACTGCTTCCTTTGGATGTAGCTTTGTGCGTTGATGGTTCTGGCCTTGCTGTCCTCTTAGCTTGACGAAGGTGAAGCTGGATTTCAACTGACGAGCTTTTCATCCTTTGACTAAGGGAGTGTGAAGTTCCCTTCGGCGGTGAGTAGTGGAGTCACATAGCTTTTGGATAAGAGACTTGGTGATGTGGCAGTGTCATCATCATCACCGTCCCTCTCATCAGTACGCATTGGATTCTTCTGAGAAGCTATGGCTTTAGCATGTGAGAGATGAGGTTCTCTCCTTTTGACGACAAGTAGATTTTGTCGTGATGGCTCAGCTGACTGACTTGATAAACTATCAAAGTTCAGCTGATGACAAAGTGAGCCAGTTGGGCACTTGACTGGTTGATCTGCAGTCCTAACTGCTTGAGGCATGATGTTGGTCTTGATTTCTGCTAGAAGAGCGTTTGCTGGAATCTTGTTAACAAGCTGGTGGTTCATGATGTGTTGAACTTGCACAATGGTTAGAGGAAATAGATTTGATGAACCTATCCATTTGATGCTCCAAGTTTATTCTCATTACCAGTAGCTCATGCGATGAAAGGCAGTTAGAAGAAAATGAGACTGGATGGACATAGAACGTCTCTAGTTGTACCAGTAGAAGTACCGGTGGAGTTGTTTGAACAACTCTTGATCACGTTGGGCAACAAAGGTAAAGTGAGTGAGAAGGAGACTAGTCACTTCCTTTTGTACACCCTTGACTGCATATTCTCCACTCTAGAAAGTGTGAATATTCTCTTCAGTCAGCTGTAGCGGTGGGCATGTGCCTCTGAAGTAGTCCACTCCCTAGTTTGGGTGAGGGATTCTAATGAATGGAATAAGCTCATCTGGATCGGAGCAAACCTGGAAATCAACTGGCAATCCGTTCTTTGATTTTGAAGAGTAAACGACATTGGCAGTTGAGTTGCTCGAACTCTGGTTGCTCATCTTGGCCTTGCCTCTTCTCTTTTTCTTCAGTGACTGAAGATGAGCAGTTCCTTTCTTGGGGATCCAGTCGGAGATTAGAACCGGTAGTGATTCATTACTTGGAAGTTTCAGCAGGTCTTCAAGCATCTTGCTCATCCTTAGAACAAGTCCTACCTTGGACTCAAATTTGCCAGATTTCTTTGAGTCTGTAGCCTTGATGCTTGAATTGTTGAAAGACAAATTATGCCCAGTTTGTTTGTCTCCCTTCAGCAAGGTGAATCATGACCTTGTATCTCTCTTGAGTGAGTTGGCTTAAGCTTCCAATTGCCCCAAACATCATCTTGTTCATTATGTCAAGTAGAACTCTATACTCAGGCTTGAGGTCAGTTTTAGCAGTGGTAAAACTGAATTGCTTGTTGCAGGTTGAAGCTTTCCATTCTCTCTAGTGTGACTCGGCAGATTACTTTAGATCTTGAACGTATAAGCCTTCTTGTGGAAGTTGGAACACTTCAGCAACTGTTTTCTCATTGATGTGTAGCATCCTTCCTTGAATCATTGATGATATCATCTTCCCATCTGCAGATAATTTTGCTTGAAGCAAAAATTCACTCACCAAATTTTATCTAAAGAATCTTGGTGGTGTTTCCAGATAGTGAAGAACTACTGTTTTGTGAAGATTTGACAGAAGTGTTGAATTGTTTGATTCATTTAGAATCAATTGAAACTTCTTCCTATCAAGGAATTTATCTCTCATGAGTTGTTCCTTGAAGGAATTTAAAGATCTGGATAATTCGGCCATCTTAGATGTTGGCTGAATTTTTGGGAGATTCAAGATCTTTTGAGAGAGAGAGTCTTTGAAATTTTAGGAGGAGGAGGCTTTTTGTGTTTGTGAGACTTGAGAGAGAGAGGCTTTTTATGAGTGTTTGGACAGGCTTATAGATATGATGGTTGAAATATTACTATCCTCTGATTTCTTTTGGTCGTTGGCAATTAATGACCTTGACACGTGTCATTGTTTTGCAACGGTCAAAATTTCAAAATAAATGTAAAGCCTGACATTTATTTGAAATTAAAAGGATGAACTTTTATAAATATATATCAAAAGATAATTACAACTGATTAACAAGAAGTACACTTAGGGCTTTTCTAATCATGTTTAAGTTGATCAGCCTCTTAGTCCTACTTGTGATCAATTTTCCTTCTCTTAGCCAGCGGTTCAGTGGGCTCCTCATCTTCATCCTCGTCGCTGCTTGCCGACTCAGTTTCAGGTAACTGGAGTCTTTGTTGGGCTTACACCTGCTTGATCTGCTCAGTATGTAGTTTAACTTGTTGCTGCAGGGTCTCGATCAGTTCCACATAATGTGGAGGGAGCTGGACTGTGGAACTACTCCGCTGAGCGACGAACTGGACTACTTTTGAGTCCGCTTCCTCTCTTTCTTCAGTTCCAACAAGTTCCTCGCAAGGAACTGTGTGGGAAATCTCATCTGCTTCCACACTTGTTTGATAGTTAAGTTGATCATTTCTTGGACTTGGCTAATCAGCTGACTTGTCTAAAGAAGCTGGCTCTTGATCAGCTGGAGGAATACGGGAAGTGATCCCTTCTTCGATGGTTGGGTCTTTTGAGAGAGTTGTCTGGGGCTCAGCTGCCTTCTTAGCTAATTCTTCTGACTCTTCAGGAATGACGTTGATTTCGACTTCAGTTCTGTGAGGGGATTTCTCAGAGTGGAGTTCTCTAATCACATCATCGATGATATCATCTACTGGATTCAATGTTTGGTCGCTTACAGCAGCTGATGACTGTTCAGGCTGATGGATCTGTGTTTTCATCAACTGATTGAATAGCCATTTATGTTGAACATGGGGATGCGACCACCTTTCTTGTTCTATTTCTGTGGTGATGACTGGCAGTGTTAAGCCGTGAATCTTGCACAGTTCATCAAAAATGTCTTTCATCAATCCTTCAGCTGGGTGTGTGCACTTTTTCCTCAGTTGTAGCTGCCTCATAAGATGTTTGCCCTTAGTGATATTGGCATTCTCACTGTCTGTCCACCATAGGCTCCACTCTTCTTCTCGCCTCCAGAAGCTCATTCCATAGAATGTGAGCAATGAGAGAAACTGCTCTAACTGGTATACATGCCTCCATAGAAACCAGTAGATGTACCTGGTTAAGGTGTGGAAGAGCTCTTCATGGCCAGTTATCTCCTGGGCATAGTGTAGAGCCATGTGCTTTTGTATGGTTTCATCAGCCCATCTCTTCACGGACTCTCCTTGTGAGTAGGCTCTTATATTTCCTTCAATTTCAGCCATTGGAGGGCAAGTCATTTGGAAATAATCGGCTCAGGCTCCATTGTGAGGAATCCCTTTTGCAGGGATGATATCATCTGGATTTTCGCACGGAGCTGTATTCTAAATAGTTAAGTTTGGTGGGATCGTTGGATCTTGTATAGGGCTTGATCTTTTTCTCCTTCTGGATTGAGAAAGTAATATTCTTCTCCTTTTTGATTGATCAGCTGGCTTCTTCTTTGTAGCTGATCTGACAGCGACTTGCCTAGCTGATTGTCCGATCATGTCAGTTCTGGTGACAACTGAACTTTGTTGCCGGAATCTCTGAGCTATTGGAATGTCATCATCAGAGTCAGCAGTAACTGGCTTCTTTTCTTTGCCTTCTGCTGCAGGATTCTTTCTCCTTAGCTGGTCAATTTGTTCAGGATCAATCTCAACAATTTTGAGAGGTTTTGAGATGAAGTCATTACTGACTATTGTTTTGAACTCTTTCTCCTCAGCCATCCATGGGAACTGCTTCTCCAGAATGATGCTGACCCGACTGGTGTATCCAATTCATTGAGGGAATTTCTTACCATTCTAGCTTCTTTCAATGATATCAACGTACCTCTTCAGTTTTTCAAAGAAGTATTGTGCCCAGTTGATCTCCATTCGGTTGTAGATGGCAGCGTAGATTTTGTACTTTGTCGCTGACATTTCCGATTGGCTGCCAGTTGTTCCAACCATGATCTTTAAGGCAATGGCAGCGAGTACCTGAAATTCATCTTAAAATTTTGAGATGAGATGATTGCTCTTATATGGTAGAGGCTCTACTTCCTTTTTCCAGAAGTCATAAGCTTCCTGGAAATTTACTTGAACGTCTTCCAGTTTTAGTCCGTTGTTGGGCAGTTCGAACACATTGCTCAGAGACTCAGCTGTCACGATGATAACGTGTCCTCTTACTTCCGATTTGATTTCCCTGGGATTTGAAGATCCGTTTGAATTTAAATAAAATTCAGCAACTGGTTCGGTGTATATCCGTTCTGGAAACACCTCCAAAAACTTCTTCAGCTTGGCCTGAGAAAGCTTTTCGACGATCATTCTACTGAGAGGAGAAGCTTTGCAGGCTTGAAGAAATCAGGCTGGATTGAAAAACTTGTCTCTATCGAGCTTATCACAGAAAGCTTTAGAGTCTTCTCCAGATTGATGGAAATTAAATCTTCTTCGTGATGGATTTTGGGCCATGATTCTTCGAAAAGATATTGATTTGAGAGGCTGAGAAATTGATCTTTCAGGGTTGAAGATTTTTGCTTTTGATTAGGAGTAGATAGAAAATCAGTAACTCTGCAGTAAAAATCGAGAAACTTATCTCGATTGTTCAGCCGCCTTATTTATATAGAAGGATTTGGCTCATCCAACGGTTGTGACACTTGGTATGCCCAATATTCAACGGTCGGATTAGATCAATCGACCCGTCGATTAGGTTTTCATTTCTATCCGTTGGGAATAAATGAAGGGAGAGAGAGAGAGAGGGTTCAACGGTAATATTGTGATGACACGTGTTTTTACCGTTTCCACTATTCAAACTTTTGAACTTATCTTTTCTCTCTAGTTGTTTCTCCTTGGCTTGAAAACTGATTACGTCATTAGTTGGCTTCGAGTGTAACTAATGATCTTTCCTATTGATCAGTTCCAACTGAGATATCTTCTCATCAGCTCCGTACTGGTCTTGACTGGTTTGGGCCTTTATTCAGCTGCTTCCCAGTTCAGCTGATCTCCTTCCGCTGGTCTTTGAACAGATATCTCCTTTTGAATTCACTTCAGTTTCTATGACTCCTTCGTCAGTTTGATCACTTTGCAGCTTGTATTTTCTGCATAATTGACTGGATCATCAGTTTGAGCGACTGAACTGATGATTTAGTTGAACTGATGGAGTAAACTGATCATCTCCAGTTTACTTATCTCTCAGCGGCTTATTGCCTTTACTTCAAACTGATGGCTTATGTGATCAACTGATCAGTTTCTCGCCTTTTTGATTCAGTTCATCTCTTCAGCTGGAGTGGTCCCTTGGCCTTTTTCTTCCAGTTTATCATCTTAATCCTGTGATGCTAGTTCCAGTAGTCCCAACTGTATGCATAGCTCCATAAACCTTGCTTCAGGCAATGGTTTGGTCAGCTTCTCAGTGTTGACATATTTGATGCATATGTCTTTCTTGTCGATGTGATCTCTGATGAAGTGATGCCTTATGTCAATGTGCTTACTTCTTGAATGTAGAACTAGATTCTGGGATATGACAATTGCACTATTGTTGTCACAGTAGATAGGTACTTCTTCAGTTTCAACTTTGTAGTCCTTCAACTATTGCTTCATCCAGAGTATTTGAGCACAACAGCTTCCATCAGTTACATACTCTGCTTCAGTTGTTGACGTGGCAAGTGAGTGCTGCTTCTTGCTAAACCAGGATATCAATTTGCTTCCAAGAAACTGACATGTTCCACTGGTGCTTTTTCTGTCGATCTTGCATCCACCAAAGTCTGAGTCTGAATAGCTAATTAGACTCAAACTGTCATCTCTGGGATACCGTAGTTCAAGATTTATGGTTCCTTTGAGATATTTAATAATTCTCTTTGCTGCTTCAAGGTGGCTTTTCTTTGGGTTGGCTTGAAACCGTGCGCATAGACCGACTGAATATGAGATGTCTGGCCAGCTAGCTGTTAAGTAAAGTAGTGACCCAATGATTCCTCTGTAGTATATTTGGCTAACTGATTCTCCTTCTTAATTAAGAGTTAGCTGAACTGATGTACTCATGGGAATCTTGAGAGTTTTTTCCTTTACTTACTCCAAACTTCTTGACTAGCTTCTTGGTATACTTTGCTTGACTGATATGAATTCCATCTTTCAGCTGCTTCACCTGGAGTCCTAGGAAGAATGTCATTTCTCCCATCATCCTCATCTCAAATTCGCTTTGCATCAGTTGAGCGAATCGAGTGCATAGATCTTTGCTTATTGATCCAAAGATTATGTCATCCACATAAATTTGAACCATTAAGATCTTAGTTGATCGTTCTATTCGAAATAGAGTTCAATCAATGACTCCCTTTTGAAACCCATTTTTCAGCAAAAATGTTGTTAAAGTTTCATACCACGCTCTAGGAGCTTGCTTCAGCCCATAGAGGGCCTTCTTCAATTTGAAGACTTGATCACTAATTTCAAAGTCTGGCGGTTGCTCGACATACACGTCCTCCTTGAGCATTCCTTGAAGAAAAGCACTCTTGACATCCATTTGGTAGACTGTGAAGTTGAAGTGTGATGCATAGGCTAGGAACAGTCTGATGGCTTCCAATCTTGCAACTGGCGCGAATGTCTCATCAAAGTCGATCCCTTCACTTTGTGAGTAAACTTTGGCTACCATTCTAGCCTTGTTTCTTGTGATCACTCCTTGTTCATCCAGTTGTTGCGAAAGACCCATTTTGTACCAATGACCTTTTGGGTTTTTGGTCTATCAAGCATGTGAATAATGCATGCTCAGTTGAACTTTTGGTCTGGACTCGACTTCTTGGATCACCAACTATCTTGTCAGTTGGATGGCTTCGGATCCATTTGGGCAAGATAGCTTCAGCTGGGTCCTCAGCTGGCTCTTCTGTGGTGACATCATCAGTCGCCCTTTCATAAGCTAGTTCAGCATTTTCATCAGTTTTTCCCCCTGTTTCAGTTGTGGGATTTGTGGTTTCAGCACGATTTGTGTCTTCATTGAGCATGTTGTTCTCAACTGGTTTTGAGCCAGTTTCATTGCCTTGTTCTAGTAAAACTTCAAACCGCTCTGGAACAATGTGATCCACATAGTCCTGCGAGTTCTTAGTTTCACTAGGTAGTACTTGAACTGATGTGTCTATTCTTTCTTTATTCCTGTACTCATTAGCAAATTCATCAAATACCACATGACATGTTATTTCCACAACAAGAGTTCATTTATTGAACACTCTGTAAGCTTGTGCATGAGGTGAGTTATACCCAAAAAATATACCGTCATCAACTTTAGCACTAAAAGCTTTCAATTGAGTCTTGCCATTGTTATGAATATAACATTTACAGCCAAATATTGTAAAATATGAGATAGAAGGCTTACGACCCTTGTACAGTTCATAAGGTGTCTTGTCATGGGCTGCTACATTGGCACTTCGATTTTGAGTATGGCAAGCTGTGTTGACTGCTTCAGCCCAGTACCCTTCAGCTATGTTGGCATCAGCTATCATTGCTCGAGCTGCTTCTTTGAGTGTCCGGTTATGCCGTTTGGCTACACCGTTTTGTTATGGAGTTCTTGCAGCTGAGTGTTCATGAATGATTCCAAGCTGGTTGAGAAAGCTGATAATGTGTTGATTCACAAATTCAGTTCCATTGTCGGAACGAATCCTTTGAACTGATCTTTCCTTCTCAGTTTGTAGCCTTCTGATCAGCGCAGTTAGCTTGTCATAAGTTTCATCTTTGCTTCTCAAGAATTCCACCCATGTATATCTTGAGTAATCATCAACTACTACAAGAGTGAATCTTTTGCCTTTTGGAGTTTGAGGTCTAACTGGACCAAACAAATCCATGTGTAGCAGTTCAAGGTAATCAGTTGTTCCTGGTGGATGACTCTTATTCTTGAAGGATGACTTCACCTGCTTCCCTTTTTTATATGGTCCACATACACCCGTCTTTTTGTATATTTCCTTGGGAAGTCCCTCAACTAACTCTTTCTTGGCTAGATAGTTGATTGTTTTGAAGTTGAGGTGATTCAGTCATCGATGCCATAGCCAGCTTGCTTCAGTTGATCCTTTTGAGAGAAAGCAAGCTTCTGTGTAGTCGGTTGACCAGTCAACAATGTACATGTTGCCTCTCCTGATGCCAGTTAGCAGAATTACTCCAGTTGACTTATCTCTTATGTTGCAGGAGTTTTTGGTGAAGTCAACTGAGTAGCCATTGTCGCACAGCTGGCTGATGCTTAGTAGTTTGTGCTTCAATCCATCCACATAGGAGACTCCATTGACTACTACTTTTCCCTTGACTACGAACCCTTCTCCAATGGTTCGGAATTATCTCCAAATGTGACAAGTGGGCCTTTGATTCTTCATAACCATCGAGATCTTCTCTATCTCCGGTCATGTGCTTGGAGCACCCACTATCTAGATACCAAATGTCTTTGGTTTTCTTCATAGATAGGATGCGCTTGTCCTGCAAGGAAAGGATTAGCATTTAGGGACCCATTTCATATCGGGTCCTTTTTGATACATTAAGCCTTTTAGAATCCAAACTTACCAAACTTTTGGCTTTTTATCACTCAGAGAGTCAACTGATTTGGATCGTTTCATCAGTTTCGACTCTCTTTCAACTCTTCTTGAGTCGGTTGAATGATATCTGCGTTGCAAGTTAGTGGGATAAAACAATTCAACTAATACGCAGTTATCCCGAGATTTTTGAGTTCTTCTATCAGGGCAATGCCTTGTGTGTTTCCAATATACTGGATTAAACCCTTTAGGATCAGTTCTTGGTTCATTTCTTGAATCCAGATACTCATTATAATGATGATAAGGTTGAAATGAGTTTCTTTGATCTCTCCTAGAAGTGCCTTGGTTGAACCGCTTGGCAGGGTAGGCTTGAGATCTAAACTGGTCTTTCTTAAAGTGAACTGATTTATCAGGTTGTCTTGTCGGCATTCTATATTGAGCCGGTGGCCTTTGTTGAACTGGGGGCTTTGAACGAGTGGATTGACTTGAGTGAACTGATGGTCTTGGCTGGGAATTGGACTTCAGCTGACCTGGTGTTTTAGGTTAGTAGAACTGACCAAATTATCTAGGCCGAGTCTGGGGATTTTTTAATATTCATTTTCCTTTGTTTGGCTCAGCTGGCTGATCATGAGATCTAGTGAACCCTTTTAAGATCCCTTTATCACTGGGTTGAGCAACTGCTTTTCCCTTTTCCAGGGCAGTGAACTTGCTATATCCTAGCCCTGAGCTGCCAGTTCCAGTTCTTTGATGACTCAATATCTCATCTATAGTTTGAGATCCCTTTTTGAACTTCAGATTTACCTTTTCTTTTTCAAGCATCTCTTGCTTGAGTTTTTGGTTTTCAGCCTCTAGATCAGCAGATATCAGTTTCAAATTTTTCAAATTCTATAAGCTGAGATTCAAGATAATTTAATCTTTCATGATCAATGCTCAATTTCCTAACTTTGTTTCTCAGTTCATCACTTTCATCCTTCAGTTCAACATGCAAACAAGAAACTGAAGCTAATTGGTCTTCTAGCATCATCAGTTTCATATCAAGTTCATTGCTAGAGACAGATGCTTCATTGATATGATAAAAAGAGGTTTGAGAATCAGCTGTACTAACCTCTTCATCATTGTCTGCCATGAGGCAGAATAGTGCTTCATCATCTGAGCTGTAGCCGTCAGAATCGATTCCAGAAGGATAGTCTGAATCATCCAGCACGGCATTCTCGAGATTTGCGACCATTGCTTTTCTCTTAAAGAAGCTCCTTTTTACCTTGGCTTTCTTGTCTTCGGGGAGTTCTGGATATTCAAACATGTAATGTCCTTGTTTATGGCAATGAAAACATTTCCCAAGATTTCAGTTGCCACTCTTGAATGGTTGAGCTAACCGTTTAGCTGGTTGATAGGTTTTCTCAAGTTTTGGGATTTCATCAGTTTGAGGTGAGATTGATTGCTTATCCCGAGCTCTCTTCAACTTTTCTAGCAACTTGGTAACTGATTGTATCTGATCATTGATGTCATCAGTTAGATTCTCCTTCTTTTCAGTTGCCTCTCATTTTCGTTCAGTTGAAGATCCGCCTTGGATTCCTTTGGCTGGTGAGCTCCTAGGTCGAAAGTTGTTTCTTTCTCGAGTGTCTCTAAACCTGGTCCTTTCTCCGTAGAAAACTAAGTCTTGAGCTGACGATGTCGATGCTTCATTTTTTCGGTTTAGACTGTACTCATGAGCTTTAAGAAAACCAAATAGTTCCCTTGGAGTGATGCTATTTAGGTTTCTTGACTCCTTTGTATCTATCACTTTCATATCCCATTCATCAGTGAGATTATCCAATATCTTGGAATTCATCTCATAGTAGGGATAGCACCTCCCGAGATTGTTCATCTCACTGATGATGCCTAGAAATCTAGTTTCAAGGCTTGAGATGGACTCTTCTGCCTGCATTTTGAAAGATTCATACCTGTCAACTGCCAGTTGGAGTTTATTTCCTTTTATGGCCTCAGACTCTCTGCAAAGATCTGCAAGTAGGTCCCATATTTCCTTGGCAGTTGTGCAGTTCTTTGTATCCTTCATACGATCTTCATCTAGAGTTTGAAATAATGCGGCTTGAGTAACGAACTCTAGATTGTTTAACTTCTTCTCTTCACTTGTGAGAAGATTAGTTGGCTTCGGGATCCTTGCTGGTTGATTGATATCAACTATGTGAGTGTCATTGTCCATCATGATGATGATTGGACTGTCTTCAATGACTTTCCACATATTCTCATGAATTGAGCAGAGATGCGCCTTCATTCTCCTGCTCCAGTTATCATAGTTCTCAACTGAAAACAAAGGTAGCTTATGGTTTCCCATAGCTGAAATGTTAGCACAGATAAGTAGATCTGATTCAGTTGATCTACAGAAACGGCTGATCCTTAGAATCAACTGCTCTGATACCACTTGTTGGTCCTGGGCGAGTCGATATCAATTTAGAGAGGGGGGGTGAATACACTGATTCAAAAACTTTTACTTTAGATGCGGAATAACAGGGCCCTTTAACTCGCTTGATGAAACTTATCTATGCACAAACTTGTTGATCAGTTAAGACAGTTTGAGTGCAGCTTGTGTGATATTGTGTGCAGTTTAAAGATATGCAATAATCAATATATTACAACATACAGGCGATTTATAGAGGTTCGAAGTCTCAAACTTCTACGTCCTCTCATCCTTCCGCAGAAGGGCAACTTCACTATATTACTTAAGTTTCTTTACAAATTATACAATGAAGGACAGTTGGCTGAACCTGGTAACTGCTCGCTACCTCAACAGGTCGACGACTCACACTTGAAGTCCCTAACTGCTCGCTAGGAAGGTAGGTGCTATTATCATCTTTACAAGGTTTTAGATCTCTTTTGATCTTCAAGAGACGAGTCTTGAACAGGGGGTATCAACTGATGTGCTCCTTTAATTGAGCTGAGTAGTTGATCGTTGAATAGCTGGAACTGAGAAGGTTGCCCTTGCTGATCGTCAATAGCTGGCTGAATATCTTGATTCTGTGAATTCTTCTTCTTAGTTGGACTCTCGCAGTTTCTATCAAATGTCGTACTTGAGCTTGAGTGAGAGGGAGAAAGAAAAGCTCTTGCTTATAAAGGCGTATAATAGATAAAGTTAGCAAAGAGTTTTGCTTCGTTGTCTGACAGAGAGTATGCGAAGAGTATTTTAAACTCTGATTCACTCGTCTTTTATAGAGGAGTGATTTTATAACCGTTGAGTTCCATTGTACATTGATCGGTGGCTCTGTTGGCTCATCAATGGTAGGTGGTCTTTAATGATCACTTGGAGCATTTGGTTGAAGTAGCCATTACTCTGCCAATCGTTCTTCATTAATTTCCAGGATCTTTGGTGAAGCATTTATTCCAAGATTCACCGGTTTTGAGCCACAAACTCCAAGGTTCTATGGCTTCAACTTTCTTGGTATCTTTGATTTCTAGTTGGTAGTTCTGGTTTTATCAGTTTAGTTTGATTATCTCTCTAGCTGGCAGTTCCGAGCTTGTCAGCTGAGTCTGACTGTTGCTCCAGTTGGCAGTTCTGAGCTTATCAGCTGGGTTTGGTTATCGCTTCAGTTGGCAGTTTTGGGCTTGTCAGCTGAGTCTGGCTATTGCTCCAGTTTGCAGTTCTGAGCTTGTCAGCTGAGTTTGGCCATTGCTCTAGTTGACAGTTCTGGGCTTGTCAGCTGAGTCTGGCTATTGCTCCATTTTCCGTTCTGAGATTGTCAGCTGAATTTGGCCATTGCTCTAGTTGGCAGTTCTGGGCTTGTCAGCTGAGTTTGACTATTGCTCCGGTTTGCAGTTCTGAGCTTATATGTGTCCAGTTCAACTGATCTCAAGTTCTTGGCTAGCTTGTCAGCTTGACTGATTTCTCTTTAAGCTTTCTTGTCAGTTTTGACTAATCAGAAGCTGACTAACTACAGTTATTACTTTCAGCTGATCTGTCTTGTCTACTGCAGTTCGACCATCAGTTAGATACTTCCAGTCACTAGCTTAAACTGATGCTTTATCAGTTTCTTCAGTCTTTAGTAAACTCTTTTTTTCCTCAGCTCAGCTGACTTGGTTGTCAGCTTGTTTTGACTGGTATGACTCCTTAGCTGAGTTGAATTTGACTGGATGATGTATCCTTCAGCTTGTAGACCATTCTTCAGATTGGTTGACTTTGACTCTACTTGAGTTCCTTTTTGATGCCCTGGACTGGTCAGCTCCGATCTACACATTGAACTTTAGTCACTTTTCCATAACTAGTTTTGACATCTCATCAAAACCTGATTCTAGGGGTTCTTTGATAGTTTTTCCTAACATATGTTAAGTTATCATAGCGTACCTACAAAAGATTGGACTATTCCCTTCCCCAATAATCATTGATCATAAAGAAAAAAAATGATCAATGTAATATTAACAATGTGAGTATTTCAAAAGAAGAGCATTCAAAAATAAACACAAGCTCGTGGGGGTTCTCTTGTTTTCACAACGCTCCTACTCGGACCTCGACTCCTCAACTTGAAATTTATTGAATGAATGTGGTGAGTATTTCACAAAATACTCAGTGGGGAACACTGTAAATAGTTATAGCCAATTGCACAAGTGAATATATAACATATGGACACTTCTTTTCTTTTGTGGAGACTAGCCTCAACCCCGTAGGGTCCAAACATCATGATGCCCCTGTTAATGAACGTCTTTGTCTTTGTAGGGATGCCCGTAGGCTTATTATTCCCCAAAGAGAACATTAACAAGTCTATATCGATCCGAAAGAACCTCTTTGTCGACCCCGAAGGATCTCTGTTTTGCCCCGAAGGGTCTCATTCTTATAATCGGTGTGAAGACCCTTCATACTTATACAATCAAAGCACAACAATAACTATAACATTACACGTGTTTAAAGTTTAGAGTTATCCCACCTTATGAGACACTTTCAAATCCTTCTAACCTTGAAATACTCCTTTACCGTACACAAGTTGTCCACCTCTAGCCCCAATATGTCGCCTAGCACCTTTAAATCCATTTTTCATTTTAGATGTCGAGTTATACAATTATTTCATAATTTTGACCAAACACATGCTTTACATGCCTTAAGGTTTTCAAACATATCCATATACACAATCATAGATATACCAACTCATAATATGGTTTTAGACTCAAAATACACATTAAAACTCCTTGAGACATTTAATCGAACATGTTACGTGCACCCATTTAAACCACAAGGACAAGACCCAATTTAAATCCTTTAAAACCAATATTTCAAATACAAAAACCTTCATCCTAGGGCTCTAACATACATGAAAATCAATTTCATAAAACCATTACAACACCTCCAACCAACAATCAACATATCAAGGGAAAATTAGGGCAAAAATCCAAACCCTAGCAATAATGAACCATGGAGATTTCAATTTAACGACACATATAGCTTCAATGGAGTAAATAAACCATATGTTCAAGATATCAAGGCAAGAAGATCAACAAAATCGAAAACCCCTAATTTTTGGATATAAACCCTAAGTTCAAAATAACAAGAAATTGGTGTTTAATCACCAAGAAGATGAGGGTATGAAGTTACCTTAGTTGATGGATGATGATGAAAGAATCCACCCCAAAACTTTAAGAATTTCTTGAGAGTGATGGAGGAAAAATCACCCAAAAAGAGAGAATAAATAAAGAGAAATGAATAAGAGTAGTGCTTTAAAAGATAGAAATCCGGAAAGAAAAATGCGTCCTAGACCGCGCGACCGCGCATGAGGGCTCTCGGCTAAATGCTCCCCGCACCCGAACTAATACGGCTCCCAGACATTTCCAACTCTATTTAAGATGACTTAGATTTTCGAAACACTTTTAATACTTACCGAAAAAGCGGGGGCGTTGCCCCCTAGCAGCAAGACCCCCGATCAACTCAGCGTTAGGGTGTTCAAGGTATGGAAAAACAAAATTAACTTTAACTACATTCATTCACTATCATATAACTCGACATTTTAGTATTAAAAATTCAAACTGTATTATACACTCAGTATAATATCACCGTGCTTAGGACGTATCAGCTCAAGTGGGACAACCTGCATTAAAACAACGGCATAATGTACAAACATACCATCATAATGAATATTCAAACAATATTAATTCAACTTCATTTTCCAAAATTATAATTTATAATTTACCAAAAAGGGTCGGGGTATCACAGGAGGAGCATTAGTTTTTCTGAAAAAAATTTGATCTGTTTAATTTTTTGTGAAGCTCTTTACTTTGAGCTTCAATCATTGATGTAATTGATCTGTAATCGCCTCATGTTAAACTACATCATTTCGCAATCCTCCATCTTTATCACTTTTGTCTCTCAACTGCTAATGATCTTCTAAAAAGAAAAAAATTACTCTAATAAAAAATGAAAAGAAAAATATAAAGAAAAAGAAATATAAACAGAGCTGAAGATTCATTGCGAAGTTCATCAAGATCTAGGTGAACGTCCCTACTGCTGCTGAAGACATTTAAAGAATCATGAATGAGTTGCACTTGGAAAAATAAAAGAGCTGATTTGCCAATAGATAAAGATAAATAGGGAGATTGTTAGTATCTTTGTGACATCAATATGTCAAGATGGATTCAACGGTGTCACAAGTACTATGTTTGTTTATCAAGAGCTCTACATTGCTCTTGTTATAAATGATTGATTTTCATTTATCTTTATGGTAACTCATAAATCACTTTTGTATTTGGTTTTTCCCAAGTATATGCCACTGTTCTGGACAACGTTCATCACAATGTACGTGAACGTGATTTGAACTTTCTAAAGATAGCTCAAAGCAAGGAGTTTGGATTAAGCTGAGAAGAAGATTGTTGTGCATCGTGCCACAACAGATATTATTCAACATGTTGTGTACTGCTAGCTAGCTTGAGTGATAGCCTTAAGACAGTATGTGAACATACAAAAGATTCCGCTGTGCTATCTGATGTGAAGATTCAAGATCAACAATGATTATTGAAAAGTACATGGACATCTGCATCTGAAGAGAAGACTCAAAGATCAATAATGTTCACTGTAATGTCCTTGAACATTTACATGAACATCCTTGTCTAAATTATTCTTCCAAAGATCGATGGAGCTGTTCAAGGTTTACAATCAAGAGAAGATTCAGAGATCTATCCAGAAGCTGCAAGAAGAGTTCAAGACTGAAGTGAAAAAAGAGTTCTATACATGGAAGAATTCCAAACATGGTTCGAGTTTGATCTCGGTTCTAAATAAGGAAAGTTTTCTTGTTTATATTCGAATCAAATTAAGAATTTTGTTTCCTTGTTTAGGTTATATCTTTTCATCTATAAATAGCCAAGGGATCAGACATGTTAGACAAGAAAAGAACACACCGTAACCAAGAACTGAACATTATTATTTTAAGAGCTCTATCTATTTTGATCCACATAGTTTCGGTGGTGTCTTAGACTAGAGATTAGTGTTCTAGTCCTCGTGTATTGAAACACACTTGTTCATACACTGTCAAAAGGAGTCTCGGAAGAGATTTCCTATGGGAACTAGATAGGTTTGACATCTAGGTTGTGAGAGGATCTCACGATTTAATTCAGTGAAAGAGGGTGTCGAGTAGAAAGGGTAGCGAATGACGGGAGGTTAGCTGCTTGTAAAATCCTTAGTAAACGTGACACCGGAGTAGTAAATTATTTTTTCACGGACCTGACAAGTCCCCATGATGTAGATTGGTTGATTGAATAGGGTTACCAAACCTCTGTGTACTTTACTTTCTGCAATAGTCTAAACGTTCACAATAACATTCTTGAACTTTATTGTGAACATACAAATAACGTTTAACAATTTTTCTGTGAATGTTGTATAGATATATACTTCTCACACGGGTGTGCAATTTCAACTATTATCATACAAATCCATCAAATAATCTTAAATGATAATTAATTACTCAATTTTGATCTTCAAATCCAAAAATTAAAAAAATTTATACAACAGAAAATAAATAAACTGTTAAAGAGAATCAACATCAATAACGATATCTAGTGTATTTTTAATACGCACATTAAAAACACATAACATTACGATTTAATTATCGCATGATAATTAAAAAAAACTTACATTTTCAGCAAACTGGAGATCAGCAACCACTGCAGTGTCGATTACCCCGGCGATGAGCGAGATGTGGCCGATTAGCAGACTCCACTTTCTGTAGATCATCTTTCTTCCAATGTATCTTCTCTCTCAAGCCCTGTATATGTGTAAGATATGTGAAACTTGTATCTGTAGATACAGAACGGTTGTGCGTTTGTTGATATGAGATTTGAAGAATGACGGGTAAAGACTAGACGGTAGACGGCATAAGAGAGAGAGTTTCTTAAAGTAGTATGAAGCAGTGTCAAGTACGGTTTTGGTAGTGTTGTTTTAGGGACATTAGATCTGAGTTCATAGACGAGGAGACAAACGGAAGGCGGCGGGTAGAGATGATGACTTCATAGAGGTGACGCCAATTAGGAATTTGATGTGTTTATTTAAGAATTGAAGAACGACGGGTGTACAGACAGCTAGAGAGAGACCTCAGAGAGGAGGTGGTGGCAAGAGTAGGGCTTTGGTGGGTGTTGTTTTGGGGAGAAGAAGATCGATTAATTTCATTTTAATCTTCAAGTAAAAATGATGTCGTTTTAACCAATTCACACTACAACGGGTGTGTTCCCGTTCTTAAATAACTACGGTTATAAAATGTCTTTTCTATCTCATGTTGTCTATATGAAAACACGGATATAGACAAGGGTTAAGAAGTAGCCGTTGTCTTTTAAAATAAAGACACCGGTTTCTTTGCTCATTGCAGGACTAAAAAATAATAAAAAAAAAATACGGTGATAGACAATGGCTGAGTGCATAGTCGTTGTTTATGTCTTTATAGACAACGGTTTTCAAAAAACTCGTCTATATATTGTTGTCTATTAGTGATTTTCTTATAATGATTTCGGTTTACACTACAACAAAAGTTGCCTTTAGGCACAAAATTATTAGAGACGACAAATGTCGTCGCTAAGAATAAATTTTAAGTAATGTCTCTTTTAAGTTTCACATCTTTTCACATATATTATTGTTACAACAATTAAATGCAACAATATGTCGTCACAAATAATTTCATTTTTTGTAACGACATATTGTCTTATTTAATTTTTTATTATTTGAGATGACATTATCGTTACTAATATTTGTATTATAAAAAATTAATTTTTTTAAATTACATGTGGAGTAATTGGGATAACTTGTCATCTTGTATAAGTATATAACATGTAATTATAGACAACTGTCTCTTAGTAACCCGTTGTCTACAACTGATTTTTTTAATTTATTATTAATGAATCTGACCTAAACACACTTTCACTCTCACATGTATCTGAAACTCAGTGAAGAACCCAACCACCATCGCTGATGCAGCTGTTTCCATCCATCGCGTTCAAGCGTCACCTCTGTCAAACCGTCGAACGCCTACCGGTGACTTTTCCTACCGTTCTCCTCATGAGGCTCACGTCATCTTCCACGTTAGAGAGTATCTCATCATCATCTCTAACGCACCGCAGCTTCACGAGCTATGCCTCGTGCCGCTACCAAGTTCATTCCGATGCTGCCACAGTCGTCAGTGTACTCCAGCGCAGTTGGTTGATCATCTCTTAATTCACTCAAATTTTTCCCTCAATTCATGAGCCCTAGAATTCATCCAAGTTCACATTCCTACATTCACATATCTGAATTTTAGATAATCATCATACAATTGCTAAAGGAAAATTTTCTTCAAAACTGTGTGCTAGAATTTGAGTTTTTTTTAGCTGTTTTCTCTATCTGTAATATAAGGATTGAAATTCCATGAATGTTTTGAATAGAGGAGAAGGAATTTGGTTACAGAGGTTCATCATTCCACTGTGTTATCAAGGTTTTTATGATTCAATGAGGAGATCTTGATAAATGAATTATGTAAGTTGTTATTTAAGTTGTCACAATTTTTTGATTTTGGATATAATAGATGTTTCTCTGTTACGCATCAACATTTCTAGATATTTTCTATAATGTGTTATCAATTTCTGTATTTTAATAGAGATTATGTGCCCATTATCTGTTCTCTAGAATACGTGATGCCACTTACTGGTTGTTGGGAATATTTGTGAACAAAATACAAAATATTGGAATAAATTCTGGTCATGACATGTTAATTCATGAAACATAAGAGCAACGAGAAGAAAGAAATGTGTTAAGAATGGGAAACACGTATAGCCTCTTTAGTCAATATTTTTAGCAAAGAATGGAAAATAAATGATAAGGCTGGAATTTAAGAGTTGTATTTGTGTTTGTGGGGGGGTTCAAGTTCCTTTTCTTTTCATCATTGTGGGTGGGGGAGGAGACATAAAGATATGGCGTCTATAAGCATGTCTTGGGACATCCACTTTTGAAATAACGACCTCAACTTAAAATTAATGAATGAGATTAAGTTCTTAGATAAGTATTGAAACAATAAATTCCTAGCACTTACTATTTCTTTTTCTTATCTCAAAAGTTGCATGTGCTTGTTTTGTGAGATTTGTTACTCTTTCCCCGGTCTTATAATGTGGAGTGTCTCAACCTGAATTGAGCTAATGATGTGGTACACTTAGTTTTGTAGTTATTGATGAAGACCTCTACTCATCAAATAGCTAAAACTACTACTCATTTGAAACAACTTCGCCATGCACCTGAACGGGTCAATTATTTGCTAATAAGATCTATTTCTAATAGCAATGTTGTTTACCTGGATGATAGTATCTTCTTATTGATAGAAGCACATAGAATCTCCTGTTAAAACTATAATTACCACTTTTGAATCATCTAGATGTCCTATCATGTTATATTGACATCCCATATCTTATCTGAAAAGAGTCCAGTTACTGAATAAATGTATATATTAGTAGTTATTCTCGCTTCCCTAAATTAACACAAGAAATATCTTTATGCCGCGGTTCAAAACCCCTAGTCAAAAATGCATTTGTTTGAAACAGTTGAAATTCGATGCTTCTTTTTCCAAAATGCTTTTAACAATTCTAGAAAACATAGGTTGTTACAGTTAGTATTCTATTCTATTGTTCCGATATCAGCTCATATTCCCTATTGTTACCATCTTGACTGTCCATCTAAGTATGGAAAATCTTTTTTTTTTTAGACTTTTATTATTTATCATATATAGCATAACTTCAGTTAAATTATGACTTTAATATGATATATGGAATGGGGTATGCAGCGCCAGTTAAGGATCTCGAAAGCCTCATGTCTCTTCTTTTAGAGAAAAAAAAGTAAAATGGAGCAAAAAGAAGCTGAAATGAATTTACAGATCCTGCTTGCTTTTATGTTATGCTTGAGAAAGAAAAAACTTAATGAACTCAATGAGGTGATTGGACTGGACTCCTTTGTTTCATGGATCAGTTATTTATTCCTTTTATTAGCCATTTTTAACAATGTGCAACATTTCAAAATCTTCATCTGCTGTTAATTAAGCTACTCAACATTCAACATTAAGTAATCTATAGTCAAAGTCACGAGTCTCACCTCTATTTCTATTTGATTCGGGATGTCTTCCTGCACTTGCCACTATACAGATATGGATTGGGCTTTATAGAGCTCTTTCTAATGTAGTCGACGAGGTAAACTCTGCCCCCAACATCGTATGTTCCCTCTTCGGTTTCTCTTTTGTTTATTTTAAAGAATTAATATGGCTTTCATTTACTATGTTATGCCAAAACTTTTATTCAATATGTTATGCTAAAGCTTTTAGTTATAATTGGGCTTCTAACTTTGTAATCAAAGGATTGTTAACGGAAGGCCTCTTCAGATATGGTTGCGGAATTGGGTGTTGCGAAAGTTCCTCTCAAGCAAACAATTGGCAACAGTATAGAAAAAGAGTCAACCCAAATTCTGAAGTCCATCTCCGAAGCACGATCAACTAATAAGATAGTTAAGAATGAAGAGAAACTGACACTAGAAAGGCTTCATCTGGGTGAAAGGTTAAATATATGACAGTTTATTTAATCCCCAACTTATTTTATTCACTTCACATTTTCTTATTTTGTTCAAAATTTCTAGGTTTAAACAACTAAAGGAGCAAGAAGCATGAAAAAAACAAAGAGATTGAGGAAGAAAAAAGGAAAGTTGAGGCAACAACAACTAATGGACTTCAAATAACTAAGAAATGGCAAAGTAAATAACCTTGTGGGGGATACTAGTTCTTCTAATATTTTCTGTAAATGGTGAAGGTGCCAACTCAGAAGTGAAGGATGATGAGAGGGCATCTGCTGATAGGGGAGAAAAAAATTATATTTTAGATGAACACAATAGTGAAAGAAGTTGTCTGCATCTGGACAAAAATATTGAGAAAGTACTCATTTCCATTTTAAATTTGGACTCTTACTTTTGTGAATAGTTTCAGTGTATCATTTGACTTTGCAGCATGTTCTAGTTGCATGAATTACTTTTAGCAAAGTTTAATTTAAAAGATTTATAAGAATGAAAAAATGAAGCATTTATAATTATATGAATGGGAAGTAGAAGGGACAATACTATGACTTTCTGGCGAATAGTTGTTGAATTGTGGGATTTAAATAGAGTTACTTTCTTTTGTGGTTGATCGGAAAGGAAAGGTATGCATTAATGACACTGAAATATAGACCTCAAGTGTTTTTAGTAAATATGGTAGTAATTTTTGTGTTCCTAAGTTGTTTTGTTATATGCAAGAAGCTTGCTGACGAACTTCAGTTAAATTAGTTGTCAGTTGCTTCTACCCCTTCATATTACTCTGTTCATTCTATCATAGCTTAATAAGATGCTATTATACAGTTCAAGTTTCTATTGCATGTAGAATGCAAATGTCGGTTATGGTCTTAGAATATAAATTTCTATTTGTTTGTTTTAATCCTATCTGCTGCTTAGTCGTCTAAGAGTCTTTGTGATGAAGTATATAATGATATAATAGCACACAATGTTTTTATGCATAAGGTCTTTAAAATTGCTAATTAAGGAACTTATCAAATTGTTCATATTTTTGCCTTTAGAGGTTCACACAAGAAACCTTACAAATTTGGGTTTAACTTAAACAACACAATGGAATACAAGAAACTATATCTAATTGTTCAAATAACCATTCATAGGCCTTTAAAAGGTTAGATGACCTGAGCCATGTCATTTGTGGTACTCCCCCTCTTCATTTCCCCTTTTCTATTGTTGTTTTTTTACCTTCAATCAGTATCTACACATTTATCATTTATGGTTTCCTTCACATTGTGATTTTCTGTTATTTGGTTCAATTAACTAAGAATAAGTCCCTTGCTACTATACGAAAGCATGGAGATATCTTACCGAACAAAATACATAGGAAGACATCAATAAATGAGCTTGTGCAGAGATAGCCTTCCAGTTATCACAAGGCATCTTTTTGTGAGTTCCCTTGCATGATTTGTTCCTAAGATGCCCGGTCACAATTCAATCATGTTGAAGAAGGTTTCTTTTTTGTGAATGTATTAGCTTTGGCTGAATTCCATTTAAATGAAATGATGCTTCCATTGGATGTGAGTTATATGAGCTTCTGTTACTTTTAGTTAAGTATGAAATGAATTATTGTTGAGTTTTAATTATTCATTGTTTAATTAATTAAGCAATGATTTTTAGGGAATTTGTCAGTAAGCAGGTTGAACAGTAATGTTGGAATAAAAAAAATCAAAATTAACTGAAAAGCGACAACGGTCATAGTAAATCGTTGTCTAATATCGACACAAACCGACAATGGTCCAACCAAAACCCGTTGTCTTAATAAAAAGACAACAAATTTTTTAAGAACCGTTGTATAGTGATCAAAGGACAACGAATTGCCACAAAACTGTTATCTATAATGACAACATACACATTGGTTCTGAAAACAACTGTTGTCTATTTTTATTGAAATTGATACCATTATTTATGAATCTTTCTTTTGTGACGACATATGATCACAAAAACTAATATTATTCTACTAAGTGAGAATTATTTGTGTCAAAACTTTTTGGGACAATAAATCATTACAAAAGCAAAAGCGACGACTTTTGTCGTCATAATTAAATTATTTGGGACGGGTTTCATGCGACGACATACTTACAATGACATGTCATCACTAAAAATACTTTTGTGACAACATTTTATTTTTAGTGACGACAAAATGTCGTCGCTAAAAGGGGTTTTTGTTGTAGTGTTATTGTACTTTAGTTTAATTTTACATTCATTAATTAAGGTCAATGGCACACAATTAGCGTATATAATTATTTTTTATTGTTTAATTTTATTTTTAATTAATAATTAATTATTTCATAAAAAATCATATACCCTAATCGGGTAGAATGGGGCCTAATTAACAAGTGTAAAATTAAACTAAAATACAAGAAATTGAAATTCAATAACAAATGAAAGAAAATCTAATAAATTTAATCTTCAAGTATGGAGTGTTGCACAAATTGTAGCAGATCCGCTTAACTTGTGGGATTGTTAAGAATGTTTACGCGCGTGCGTTGGGAGTTTTTGGCATAGCATGCTACAAATTTCATATTTTACTTTTGATGAAGCCATGCAAGGTATTAAAGGCCTTGAACCCGAGCTGCAATTCAAAGGTCCAATGACGCGACTTCGAGGGAAGAAATTACAAGGTTATTTCCAAGTGATGATTCGCAAGAAGTTTGAGGAATTAGAAGATGAAAAGTGCAGCCATACTTTAGTTAGTTTATTAACTAATGAAGATCAAGATCATACCATGGAGAATATAACTTGAAGAGTTGAAGAAGAGAGCAAGAAGAAGTGCATTTGTGCATGGAGCTGTTTTCGCCCTTGATTTAATTTAATTAAAGATTTGATTTTTTATCTAGACTATAGTATTTATTTAATTACTTTAGACTATAGTTTAGATCAGTTTAATTAATTACTAAGTGTAATTTTTGTTCATAACATCATAGGTTTCACTAGAATTGTATTTAAGGCAATTTCCTACCTTGAATAGAATTCTAGTTTAGGTATTTCTATAGTATAGTTAGAGATCCTTTTGGATCAGATTTTTAGGCCTTTTTATTAGTTAATTTCGTGCATAATAGGCCCTATAAATAGGGGAACCATGTTACTTTGATATTTTAGACATTATTGATTAAAATTGCTTTTGCATTCAATTTGTGTCTCAACCGTTTAAAGCTTTTGATTGTTTTCCTCGAAAATTATCATTCTTGAAGCCTAGCAAACTTTGAGTCTTACATCAAGGGAACGTTCTAATTCATACGAAGAATTAGGATGAACTCGCTACGAAGAACAACTTAGAGATTCGTTTTCGTCGTACAAGATACGCCGGGGATTAATCGGGTTGTAATTCAACAACACGAACACCAACGCCACCATCAACGACCTCCTCCACCATCATCAACTCGTCCATATCTTCATCAATCATTCAAATTCGTTTGGGTCCAAGTTCGAGTTCAATTCAAGATCCGTTCGACGTAATTCCTACTCGAGCCGTAAGTTCATCTTAAGTCTATCATATCCTATCTACTCTAGCCATTCTAACCCATTCATCACCTTCGATTTACCTTCATCCAAGCCGTCCCTAAACTCTTCCACAATAGCCCTATTTCTATTTGGATTTGTATTATTTTGTGTGTCATTGTCTAGGTATTTTAGTTGAGTCTTAGTCGTTTAGATAATCGAGTATAGATCCCTTACTTCACCGACGTAGTTTCTTTCCTTTGCTTCTGCGTCTTTTGTGTCTCGTTGGTCATTGAGTCCCGGGTCACATCATAAATTGGTATCAAGAGCCACGTCGGTTTATATCGTTCGTGGTTCCATACTCGTTTATTTGTCCCGTTTATTTTGTTTGCGTTTTATCCAGTTGTAATTTAATATCCGTATTGTTCATTGTTTTAAAAAAAAAACAAAAACAAAAAAAAAGGATCAGATCTTACAAAAAAAAAGAGAGAAAAGAAACGATCAAAAAAAAAATCGGATAAAAAAAAAATATCCGAAAATTAAAAAAAAAAAAGAGGTATATCCATTGTTTCCTTTTATTTTGGTACCTTCCTTTTAGGTACAAATCCATAGTTGGTTATTTCCTTTTAGATTCTCTTTCTTTTAGGCAGTTCCCTTCTTAGTTTGTTTTGATTTTGGTAACTACCTTAGATATCTTATGTTATTTTTGGTTCTTTCCTTCTAGAGTCTAGGCTAATTAAGGTATTTAGATTGTGTCACATAGATTGATACATATCCAAATCCTTTTCTTTCCTTCTTTTTTCATTTCTCTCCTACCTTTTACCCTAACACACTCGGTTTTCCGGTTTTCCATCTTCTCTCTTCTATTTTTGCTCCCGAGCTCCGATTTTTATCCACCATACCATTCCGGAAACGTCTCGACGAGACAAACCAAACACACGGCTTTGCCGTGAAATAAGTACTTTTTAGGCCAAATTCCATCATCTTCAAGGTGAAATCGCCCCCAGAAGTTCGAGAGAAGCCGATTTCAAGCAACGGAAGAGTCGATTAACACCACCATATACACACCTCTCACACGAGCACCACTACATACTTGAGAGCATACACGAGGGGTAAAATACAGAGAGAAAACACGAGTGATTGTGAGGAATTGTGAGGTCCTATACCCTGTTTTCCTTGTTTGTTCATTGTTTGCAGGTACGCATGGAATCTAGAGACGGGTATAACAAAACACGTGATAAGGCACCCACTTCACCTAGTTCTCATACAGACGAGGCTTCATCGATGCCACAACCATGGGATGCCCAGTTCCACCATCAAGAACTGGAGCATAAGCTAGATAGTTTGTTGGCCAAGATGATGGTGCAACTCGAGCTTATTGCTGCTCGAATTCATGTCCAACAGCCAGAAGTAGTTTATCAACCTGAAGCAGCTCGTTAGCCAGAAGTTCATGTAGCCAAGCCAGCCAGGGCGAATGCTGGGGCACCACAAGCTCAACGGCGCCAACCTCAAGTGCAGTTTAATGATCACTATGATCGTGAAGCTAAAGAAGAATATGGTTACTATGCAGAGGAGTTAGAGGCTGAGTATGATCCATATCAGAGACGTGACCGACCACGTCTGCCCTACAGACAAGCACCCCGACGTGCAGATCCCGACAGCTTATTGAACAACATCAAAACAAGCATCCCAGAGTTTGAAGGCTTTCATGATCCTGATCTGTACTTGGATTGGGAACGTAAGGTTGAGAAGATCTTCGACTGCTATGACTTCCCTGAGCAGAAGAAGGTCAAGTTAGCATCATTAGAGTTTCGAGGCTACGCAGCCTCATGGTGGGAGATGCAGCAGGATCGACGCCGACGTGAGAGATATCCACCCGTCGATACTTGGGAAGAGATGAAAGGTTTGCTGCGTGGCAGGTTCATTCCTGTATATTATGAGAGAGAGCTCGAGAAGAAGCTCACCCGGATCAAGCAAGGGACCCGATCAGTTGAAGAATACCACAAGGAGCTTGAGACTGCCCTGAATAGAGTTGGGAAACAAGAGACCATAAATGCTACCATCATTCGGTACATTGAAGGCATGAATCCTGACATCGCATGTGAAGTTGAACTCAAGAACTTCACAAGTATAGAAGAGATGGTGCACTACGCATCAATTGTGGAGAGACAGCTCAAAGAGGGAAGACGGAGATCGCACCACAGTTCAGCCCCTGTTCGACCCCCATGGAACAAAGGTACGAATCCCACATCATCTTTTACCCCTTCTACTGAGCCTACTCGACCCCGAGGTCAGTCCGGACCGTCCGAGTGGCGTTTCGACCGTTCTACACCGCAGCCCAGTCGTAGACCCGAGTCTACACCGGCACCACCGTCCAGTCCAGCCTATACACGACCCAATCCACCCAACCCAGCACCTAGTGCCAATTAGAATCGAGCTAGAGACATCCAGTGCCATAAGTGCCAAGGTTGGGGCCACTTTCAAAACCAGTGTCCGAACCGGTGTGTTCTGTTCATTACCGAACAGAATGAGATCGAGTCAGCCAGTGAGGACGAGGACCAGCCCATAGTTGACACCAAGAAGGAGCCAGAGACGCCTCCAGTCAACTTGGATGAAGAGGAACTCGAGCTTTCTCATCTTAGTCTTGTGTCTATACGCAGTCTGAGCATCAATCGTGAAAAAGAACAGTCGGATCAACGTGAGAACATTTTTTTTACATGTGTTACTATCAAAGACCAGACCTGCTCGATGATAATAGACAGTGGGAGTGTGATCAACGCCATGAGCCAGTATGCAGTTGACAAATTGGTGCTGACCACCATCAAGCATCCGAAGCCATACAAGTTGTAGTGGCTTACGGATCGAGGAGAGATCAAAGTAACGGCTTAGGTAAGTGTCTCATTCTCTATTGGTCGATTTTCTAACTCTGTTGTTTGCGATGTTATTCCTATGGATGCAGCACACATGTTGTTAGGTAGACCATGGCAGTTTGACAGACAGACGATTCATGATGGCTTCGCAAACACGTACATCGTGAAGAGAGATGGACGGACTACTACACTCAAGCCGCTGTCCCCTAAAGCCATTGCAAAAGATCAGAGAATTATGCAAGAGAGGTTTAGAGCTGAGAGAGCAAAAGAGGCCGCCGCCGCAGCCCGGATTACCGCCAACGGTACCCAATCGACTGAGACCCCCAAGAAGGCCGCCACTACTACTTCTTCAGCCCCTAAACCGTCCTCCAAAGATTCCCTTGTGTATGGGAATTCGTTTGGATCAGCTGCAAAGAAAGATCAAAACCACAGCCTGTTTATTTCAGTGAAAGGCATAGAGAAAGCATTAAAAGCAGGTTTACCTTTTGTTCTTCTATCTTATAAGAGCAGTGCTATTAATGATGTTTCTTTGCCTAGTGTTGTGCAGCCACTTATGGAGGAATTCGTGGATGTGTTTCCGGAAGAGATTCCAAGTGGGTTACCTCCAGTTCGTGGGATCGAGCACCAGATCGATTTCTAGCCCGGCGCCGTCTTGCCAAATCGACCAGCATACCGGACATCCCCTGAAGAGACCAAAGAAATCGATAGACAAGTGAAAGAGTTGCTTGAGAAGAAGCAGATTCGAGAGTCGATGAGCCCCTGCGCAGTTCCAGTCATTCTGGTGCCAAAAAAGAACAACGAGTGGAGAATGTGCATGGACTGCCGCGCCATCAACAAAATAACAGTGAAGTATCGATTCCCTATCACTAGATTAGATGATATGCTTGATGAATTATCCGGTTCTAAAGTCTTTTCCAAAATTGATTTGCGTTCTGGTTATTTTCAAGTTAGAATGCATGAAGGGGATGAGTGGAAAACAGCTTTTAAGACTAAGCATGGTTTATATGAGTGGTTAGTTATGTCTTTTGGTCTCACTAATGCACCGAGCACTTTTATGAGATTAATGAACCATGTTTTGCGTGATGTGATTGGGAAATTTGTAGTTGTGTACTTTGATGATATCCTGATTTACAGTCACAATGCACAGGCGCACGTAGCACATCTTAGGTGTGTTTTTGATATTCTGAGATCAGCCAAGTTGTATGCAAATCTGTCTAAATGCTCTTTTTGTTTAGATGAGGTTGTATTTCTTGGTTTTGTTGTGAGTGTACGTGGTATTGAGGTTGACCGTTCTAAAATCAAAGCGATTGACAAATGGCCAACACCCAAGTCAGCCACGGAGGTTCGATCCTTTCACGACCTTGCCGGATTTTATCGTCGCTTTGTGCGCGATTTCTCTAGCATTGCCGCGTCTCTTACTGAGCTAAGTAAGAAGGATCGTAAGTTTGAGTGGGGTAAAGCATAGCATGAAGCATTTACACGTTCAAAGCATCTTTTATGTCATGCACCTGTTTTGTGTTTACCTGATTTTGATAAGGTTTTTGAGATTGAATGTGATGCCTCCGGGATAGGTATTGGTGCTGTTTTGATGCAGGAACGGCGTCCAGTTGCCTACTTCAGTGAGAAATTGAATGGTGCAGCTCTGCGTTACTCTATCTATGACAAAGAGTTGTACGCATTGAAGAGATCATTGGAGACGTGGCAGCATTATCTGTGGCCAAAGGAGTTCGTGATTCACACGGACCATGAGAGCTTAAAGCATTTGAAAGGGCAGCAAAATCTGAACAAGAGGCATGCGAGATGGGTCGAGTTCATCGAGTCCTTCCCGTACGTCATCAAATACAAGAAAGGAGAAGATAATATTGTAGCCGATGCACTATCTAGACGGTACATGTTGCTGAACTTAATGCATGCTAGAATGCTTGGTTTTGAGTCGATTAAGAGTCTGTATGCATGTGATCCATTCTTTGTTTCGATTTTTGATGAGTGTTCGAAAAAGTGTAAGTCTTTTGATGGATTTTTCGTGCATGATGGATTTTTATTTCGTGGTTCACAGTTATGCATTCCTAGTTGTTCTATGCGTGAGCTACTTGTGTTAGAATCGCATGCGGGAGGTTTAATGGGTCACTTTGGTGTGAATAAAACATTAAGCATGCTGCATGAGCATTTTTATTGGCCGCGTATGAGAAGAGATGTTGAGCATGTGTGTAGTAGATGTGTTACTTGCCATAAGTCTAACTCTACTTCACATCCTTTTAGATTATACACGCCCCTGCCTGCTCCTAGTTCACCTTGGATTGATTTGTCTATGGATTTTATCTTAGGATTACCTAGGTCTAGATCGGGTAAGGATTCTATTTTTTGGTTGTTGATCGTTTTTCTAAAATGGCGCATTTCATTGCATTTAGAAAAACTGATGATGCTGTGCATATTGCCAATCTGTTCTTTGTGCATGTAGTTAGATTACATGGTATTCCTAAAACTATTGTTAGTGATAGGGATTCCAAGTTTTTATCACACTTTTGGCGAGTTTTGTGGGGAAAATTAGGGACTAAATTGTTGTTTTCTACTGCATGTCATCCACAAACCGATGGTCAAACTGAGGTTGTGAATCGCACTTTAGGCACACTACTTAGGTCCTTAATTAAAAATAATCTGAAGTCTTGGGAAGAGTGTTTACCTTACGCTGAATTTGCATATAATCGTGTGGTACATTCTTCTACTAATATGTCTCCTTTTGAGGTTGTTTATGGATTTAATCCGTTAATGCCTACTGATTTGTTACCTTTACCTGTTGAGCATCTAACACGTGTTAAAGGTTTGAGAAGAGCTGAGCAAGTTAAGGAGATGCATGAGAGAGTGCAGTCACCAAGTTAAGGATTCATCTGAGTCTCGGATGGTTTCCAAATCTGAGAAAGTCCAAGTTGTCACCACGTGGAGATGGTCATTTCACAGTTCTAAGCCGTGTAAACGACAATGCTTACCGCATTGATCTTCCCGATGAGTATAAATGTTCTTCAACTTTCAATGTTGCTGATTTATCTCCGTTTGTTGCAGATGAGTTCGATCTCAATGATAATCCAAATTCGAGGACGAATTCTCTTCAGAAGGGGGGGAATGATGAAGCCATGCAAGGCATTGAAGGCCTTGAACCCGAGCTGCAATTCAAAGGTCCAATGACGCGACTTCGAGCGAAGAAATTACAAGGTTATTTCCAAGTGATGATTCGCAAGAAGTTTGAGGAATTAGAAGATGCAAAGTGCAGTCATACTTTAGTTAATTTATTAACTAATGAAGATCAAGATCATACCATGGAGAATATAACTTGAAGAGTTGAAGAAGAGAGCAAGAAGAAGTGCATTTGTGCATGGAGCTGTTTTCGCCCTTGATTTAATTTAATTAAAGGGTTGATTTTTTATCTAAACTATAGTATTTATTTAATTACTTTAGACTATAGTTTAGATCAGTTTTTAATTAATTACTAAGTGTAATTTTCGTTCATAACATCATAGGTTTGACTAGAATTGTATTTAAGGCAATTTCCTACCTTGAATAGAATTCTAGTTTAGGTATTTCTATAGTATAATTAGAGATCCTTTTGGATCAGATTTTTAGGTCTTTTTATTAGTTATTTTCGTGCATAATAGGCCCTATAAATAGGGGAACCATGTTACTTTGATATTTTAGACATTATTGATTAAAATTGCTTTTGCATTCAATTTGTGTCTCAACCGTTTAAAGCTTTTGATTGTTTTCCTCGAAAATTATCATTCTTGAAGCCTAGCAAACTTTGAGTCTTACATCAAGGGAACGTTCTAATTCATACGAAGAATTAGGGTGAACTCGCTACGAAGAACAACTTAGAGATTCGTTTTCGTCGTATAAGATACGTCGGGGATTAATCGGGTTGTAATTCAACAACACGAACACCAACGCCACCATCAACGACCTCCTCCACCATCATCAACTCGTCCATATCTTCATCAATCATTCAAATTCATTTGGGTCCAAGTTCGAGTTCAATTCAAGATCTTTTCGACGTAATTCCTACCCGAACTGTAAGTTCATCTTAAGTCTATCATATCCTATCTACTCTAGCCATTCTAAACCCATTCATCACCTTCGATTTACCTTCATCCAAGCCGTCCCTAAACTCGTCCACAACAGCCCTATTTCTATTTGGATTTGTATTATTTTGTGTGTCATTGTCTAAGTATTTTAGTTGAGTCTTAGTCGTCTAGATAATCGAGTATAGATCCCTTACTTCACCGACGTAGTTTCTTTCCTTTGCTTCCGCGTCTTTTGTGTCTCGTTGGTCATTGAGTCCCGGGTCACATCAACTTTTTTATGAAAATATAATTAATAATACGAACTAAAAATATATTAATTATTAAACAAATCTACTTAGGGCACCTCCAATGGAGGTATTTTTCCGGAAAGATAATGATTTGGCAAGAGATAGAATGATTGTGGAGGATGAGATAGATGAAACGAAGAAAAACTGGGCAAAAAGAAGAGGACCTAGCTAGAAAATTAAAAAAAAAGTGAGGAGGTGGGCCCCACATTCTGAAAAAGCTGAGGCAGCCGCATATTTTTGACTTTCTAACTTCAGAACACACACACATATATATATATGTATGTATGTATTCCTAAAATAATATCCATGTATAATATATATATATATATACACTCTTGATATTCATATTACCTATTTTATTTTAGGAATATATATATATATATATGTATATTTTAGTAATTTTTTTTTCATTTTTTTTCATGTATCAATTTAATTTGTGTCTTAATTTAGTATTGCTCAATTTTTTGGGGATTATTTTTAAAATTAATCAATTAATTAAATATATATTTAAATTAAAATTTGAAAGTAAAATAATGATCTATATATAAAATAAAGAAATTAATAAGATATAATAAAAGATAAATGAGTGGATATAATAGCCGGGTCTATTAATAATTACTTTTTAGATAGAATGATTAGAGAAAAATATATTAACTAAATAATAGATAGATATTTTATGATGTGACAGTCATGTGGCCATGATAGCACCTACAATTGGGGAAAATGGTTGCGGATGCTTTTAATTTGTGTTATATAGCTGGTCAACTTCAATATAAACAAAATATTGCATGTGAGTGAAAAACCCTACTAGCTAATTTGCATGTGAATGATTGGCATGCATGTATATTATTAATAAAAGATCGAATATATCTGTCTCTACCCGCGTACTGACCTACGTCCTCGTGGCATGCATGTGATCTGAACATTTTTTGTAATACTAATATTGTAATAATTTATTTTTAATAGAAAAAACAAAATAAATAAACAGCTTAATTGTTAATTAATTGGTGTGACTTAATTAGTGGATTGATGACATCAAGATTAGTATGAATTCCACCATACAGAACACATCACAGAATGATAATTAGGAACTAAAGAAAAAAAAAAGGAAATCAATTAACTCTTTATAAAAGCGATCTCCATAAACAAATAATCATATTGTTTAACTCAATTCTTGCCCAGTCTCCAAAATTATAATACATTAAAATCTCACTTACAACTTCGCTTAAAAAGTTATACAAAAAACATTTAATAATTAATAAAACTGTATATATAGTTTATAATAAATATCAAGATGGACGATTATATAATTATATTATACATACATACATATATATGTATGTATGTATTTATGTATGTATAATTTAAGTATTTAATCAGGAATAACATTATTAATTACTAGCACATATTAGAGTTATATGTATAAATATTCGATCATGAATAAGACGTTTAATTTTGTTTTGAGAACATCGATCAGATCGATTTCATCAGACTAAAAGAGTGTGTGTGTGTGTGTGTGTGTGAGAGAGAGAGAGAGAGAGAGAGAGAGTCCAAAAGTTGCATAAAATAATTAGCATATTTTATTTCTGAAAAGTAAAAGATATATAATTTAATCCGTATATTTTAAATATAAGTCCCAATTTTCCCATGAATTAATCATCAATTATTCGCAGTTCAAATCCTATATTGCACATTTGGCGCTGCATTTTCTATTACATATTCGATTATTTTTTTCTTCGATTTCAATTTCTTATACTTTGGTTCCATTTTACACTTATTATTTAGGATCCATCATGCCAATTAGAATTAGTGCATTATAATTATTTAGTATTTAATTCCAAATTTTAGTTATTAATTGATTATCAGAAAAATTAAATACTAAAAAAATATATTAAACTCTAAATGAGTTCAATGAACCCTAAATAACAAGTGTTAATTAAACCAAAACATACTAGAGTAAAATATAAGAAAAGAATAAAAAAATAAATATTTAATAGAACGCAAAAACTCCTGTGCATAAGGTGCATGGGTCGGTCCATCAGACCGACCCGACCTGACATATAAAATCGATTTCTGCCACTGTTCACTCATTTCTCACCCTTCTCCTCCAACTGCAAACCCTAGTTGCCTCCCACCGCGATTCTTCACCCTCGACTGCACACCCTAGCTGCCTCATCTCCTCCGCTACTCTTCACCGCCGATCACAAACCCTTGCTGCCTCATCTCCTCCGCGATTCTTCACCCTCGACTGCAAACCCTAGCACCGCGATTCTTCACCCTCGACTGCAAGCCCTAGCCGCCTCATCTCTTCCGCGATTCTTCACCGCGAATCGCAACCCTGATACCCTGGCCGTCTCATCTCCTCCGCGACTCTTCACCGTCGACTGCAAACCCGATACCGTAGCCACCTCATATTTTCCGTGATTTTCACCGCCGATCGCAAACCCGAAACCCTAGCCAGCTCATCTCCACCGCGATTCTTCACCCCCGACTACAAACCCCAAACCCTAGTTGCGTCATATTCTCCGCGATTCTTCACGCCCTCGCGATTGTTCACCCCCGATTGAAAACCCTAGCTCGCTCGCGGAGTCTCTCTCCCCAGAGTTCGTTGTTGGCATCTGTCCTTGCGCATTGGTGGTTCGTGTTTTCTGTTCAAGGCTTCTCTCTCCTGGCGAATTAGAATTTGATAGAGGTAATTGAATTGTATGATTAACAATTGTTTTCTTCATTTAGTTGTGTTAACTATACGATATTCTGTCATTCTTTAAAACTTAGAATATCAGTGTGTTTTTTTGTTTGAATTTCATGTGTATTGCAATTTGCATTTGAATGTGTTCATTGTTTTTATTTATTTCGGTAGATGTTAATCTGCTCGTAATTGGAGCTTTTTATCTTCAGATTTTTTGTCGTCTGGTTATGTTCTTGGGTATTTGGTGTCTCTTTGATTGTGATTTCAAGTGCCTTAGTTACTTAATTAGTTCAATTTTTGTAAATAGTTACTCGTACGAAATGATTTCAGATACGAGCTTACTATTTCTAGTTGTTATTTTTGGTGGAGTCCTTGTAATTTCTTTCTGTTTTTTGATTCAGACCTTCAATACACTGTTTTGCTTGCTGAGGTAAAACCAAATTTAGATTCCTTAGATGATGTGAATCATTGCTATCGATGGAATAATGATATTTCTAGGAAGTTTCAGTCTGTGAATTCTTGTTGTCCACTTTTTCATAAATCATGATTATGTTTGTTTTTGTTTGTGTTGTTAAAGTAAAGTGTAGAGAAAGTGTTGTTGATATTACATTGAGGACTTACAGAATCACCATTTCAACTTTGGTCGTCGTAATGTAGCTATTTCAATCTTCAATTTTATGAATTTTAGCTCTAGATCATTATATTTTGTTTAATGCTGCATTTAAAATGTTGTTATAATGAGAAACTGCAAAAGATGTAATTAGTGGCCAGTGTTAGCAAATATGGCCTACTGGCTTTTTAATGTGCCAGAATGACTTGATAGCTAAAAGAAGGGAAAAAAAGGAAGATTTGACAAAAATCAATCCAATCTTTTATATGGGGATGTTTTGTGTTTATTTTATTTTTGCAACTACTCATTGTGCTATGACTTGTTGTAGGACAAGGAAGTAGAGCAGGATTTGCTTGTAGATATTCAGCTGAGTGAGTAAAATTCGCATCAAGGTTAGTTTTATCTGCATATTTTTACATGACATAAAGACCTATATGCTTGTGTGTTACATTTGAGGTAGAAATATATATATATATATATATATATATATATATATGACATTTACTTGTAATATTTGCATATTATGTAGTAGTTCAGATGTTATATTTATGTGTTTAAGGTTCAGTGTACACAATTTTAAATCTATGTTCTTTTGAATAGTCTGCATATTATAGTTCAGTATCAATGTTACTGATGAATAGTACCAGATGAGATTCGTGTGAGTATCTGAATTTTATAACATATTTGTTTTTGTGTGTTTCTATGCATTTTGAATTTTGTCTATTGATTTTGACATTAGAAACTGATTGGTTGCATTTGATATGTTTATTTGACTGATTAATTTAAAATTGTGTATAATTATTATGAATTATGATTTTAGGTATCATTTACAATACTTATTAGTACCAATTGAAACACAAACATGTATCAAAATTTTCAATTTGTGTTTGTTTGTTATGTGTTTTGTTAAATTTGATGTAAAATTTAGTATAACATGTTTTTCACACTTACTGTTTGAATGTGTGTGCATTTGTGTATAGAGTATCAATTTGCATGATTCTTAGTACCAAATGAGATAAGTATCAATTATGTTCTATGTTTTATGTTTTATATGTGTTTGCAATTTATATTTTTATTTCAAAATTTTCATGATGAATTATTACCAAATGAGATGCCTATAAGTTTCAGGACGATTTTGTTTTATGTTTTATTTGTGTGCAAATTTTTTATGGAGTATGAATGTTGATTCTGATTAGTATCAGAATGCTTTTGCTTATAAGTATGGAAGTCTTTTTTTATGGAGTATCAATGTTGATGTTGATTAGTATCAGACTGTTTTTGCTTATAAGTATTAGAGTTTTTTTTATGGAGTATTAATGTTGATGTTGATTAGTATCAATGTTGATGTTGATAAGTATCAGAGTGTTTTTGCTCTATATTTTATTTGTGTTCAATTTTTTTGTATGTAGTATTAATGTTGATTTTGATGAGTTCCAAATCAGAAGCTTATAAGCATCAAAGTGATATCGTTATATGTTTTACTTGTGTGCATTATTTTTTGTTATGTAGTATGAATGTTGATGTTGATGAGTACCAAATCAGAAGTTTATAAGCATCAAAGTGATTTTGTTTTATGTTTTACTTGTTTGCATTATTTTTTGTTATGTAGTATCAATGTTGATGATGATTAGTATAAAATCATATGCTTTAGGTGTGTAATGTTTTCTGTGTGTGCGGTTTACAATTTTTTTGTATGGAGTATCAATCTTGAAACAGAATTGTACTATTTGAGTTGACTGTATGTATCAAAATATAAAGAATTGTGTTGTATATTATGTTATGATTTTTATACGTGCATGTATGAGGTCAGTTTTGATATGCATTTTTGGTTTAGTTAAGGTTATAGGTTTATATGTCTATATTTTTATCATTGTGTGGTGTAGTATCACTCTTTATGCTTGTTAGTACCAAACTATTATGCATAGTAGTATCAAACTATTTCATACAATAATTATGTAATCTATATTTTTCATATTTTGTGTGTTTTCATTGACTTATATCAGGTTAGCTCAATGAAGAAGAAATTGTCCAAGAAGCAAGAAGCTTCCAAGGGTCTGAATATCACCACGAAGCTGGCTCATGAGGCTACTTCTCATGCTGCAGCAGAGTCGTCGAAAGTTGCTGTAACCAAAAAGTTCAAGGAAGCTGTTGAAGAGAGATCTCCTGTCAGGTAATTCAAATTTTATTTTATAATCTGATCTTATTTAGTTAATGTGTTCTTATATCCTGAAGTGTTTGATATTTCTATTTTTTTTTCCTTTAAGTTTTAGGGAGGGGAAGAAGCTGAAAAAAAGGAAAAGTGACTCGATTGATTGTTCTTTTGTTGGGGAGAGCAGCAAATGAAAGAAAGATCAATCGAGTCTCAGGAAGAAATTGAAGAACGAAGTTGACAGGTATTTTAGTTATGTAATTGAATAATTTTATATGCTTTTATGATTGTGTAATGTTGTGTATGTCAGTGTGAGTAATGTGACTGAACACACAACTCAAACTCTATCTGTAAAAATTATTTTACCTTTTGATCTACGTTATATGCTAATGAGAGAGAGAGAGAGAGAGATAAAGAGTGCAGCAGTCCAACTTTATTTCCATGTTTTTTGAGAAAAAAGAAAAGCCTGCTGCAGTGTGGTTATAGGTAGCAATTAATATGTATGCATGTATGAAATGAGAGAAGAATGGTTTTGAACTTCTTTTTTCTTCCTTATAATGTTTCCATGCAGTAGCATTGTGCAATATTTTAGTCATGTTATAATTTTTGTATTTTTTTCGTGTGTTTTTTCTCTTTACAGCAAGCATGATTTGACTGTGAAATGTCGACCTTCCTCTCTTTCTACCCTGATCCCTTTACTTTCTAATGAACAAAGGGTAGCCATAGAGCAGATAGGGTTTGGAGGTCTTCTTTATATTCAAGATTTTGCATATTTGTCGTGGCATCATATCTATTGGTTTTTTGAACACTTTAACCCGGTCAGTCGTCTGTTGTGCTTTCCCAATAATGAGAAGTTTGTTGTCACACCTTTTAATGTTTGTGATGCGTCCTTATTGCCTATGAATGAAGGCAGGGCTGTCCTTCAGGGGAAGGATGAGCCCTTTTTGAAGTCATTTATGAAGAATTGGGTCAAACTATATTCTGAAAAGAATATAGTTTCTTGTTCTGGTCTGCGTAATCTGTTGTTGGATGCCCGTTTTTCTGGTGGTGGGGATGACTTTAAGCTTTTTTCATTTTATATTCTATGTCTATATTTCTGGCACTGACCATGAATGGGTCTACCGATCTATATCTGTTGAAATCAATTGTGGAACAATTTGATTTCAACATTAGATTGGTCATCTTACGTGCTAGACCGGCTATGTAGAGCCATGTCATATTTGAAGGATAGGCCTTCAAATAAGTATGTCAGTGGTTGTGGTCTACTTCTCCCTCTTTTGTACTTCCACCGTCTCAAGTCGAAGGGGTTAGCTGTGTCGAGTTCCTTACCTCTGATTAGGCATTGGAATTCAAAGAGTATAAATAAAAGGCTGTTAGAGGAGTTAAAGGCTAGGGGGTTTGGTTAAGGGGAGTTTGTAGTGGTAGTTTATCCAGTCAGTCAAGTAAATCAAAATGAGGCAGCATCTCCTCAGCGTGTCCGTACGAGGAATGATGGGACAGATACGTCGGGGATGTATGTCCGGTATTTTCTCCCCGCTGGTGAGAAGACGGATGCTAAAATTAAGCGTATTACTGCGGATATAAGTTTTATGTTTTTATTTTATTTTATTTTGTTTTAGGTTTGTTTCTTTTAATTCATGTGACTTACTTTTTTCTTCTTTTCTTTCGAGGCCTTGGAGGAGTCGTTCTTGCTTTTGAAGTGAGATTTAAACATAGTCTCGCACGCACACATGGACAGATTGAGAGCTGTCAAAATTTTTTCAACATCGTCAGCCTCAGAAGGTCCCATCTTCATCTATGGATGCGGGGACCTCCAATGACGATTTCTTTAGATCGGACAAATTTTAGATGCTGGTTGATGAAGTGGTAGTGAATTTCAAGGCGTTGCAGGAGGATTCGAAGGTATCGTATGCTGGTTTTCTCGGTGTCAGAGCTGCATCCCCGTTGATTGAAGTGAATGAGGCAGCAGTGGCAGATGTCATTGTTGACCTCTGCAAGGGCGATGCGAGCTCTTTGTCGGCTGGTTTTGGGTTTGAGAATATTGAAAAGCAAGTTGAAGAAGGACATGAAGTTGGAGAAGAAGCTGTACTAGGTATGAAGCTTCACTACTCAGTAATGTTTTGTAGTTTTGTGTATGTTTATTTTTATTAACTATGTTTCAATATGTGTTTTTGTTTTCAGATTTGACACAGGCTAGTGTTGAGGATCGTGGGAAGATGCCTGCAGCAGGTGATAAAGGTAATTAATTAACGTTTGAATTTTATTTTAATTTTTTATTGATGTTTTGAATGTGTTTCTTCAGGATTTGCTGAGGTGGCTGGTCAACATGTTGAGAAGATTGAAAAAACAGGAGGCCTGGATAAGAGTAATTGTTTTAAGTTTATGTTGTTTTTAATGTTCTATATTTTATATTTAATTTAAGAGTTTCTATTCTTTGTGCAGATGTTTTTGTCTGTGGAGAAGGGAATTCTTCTGTTGGACCAAATGGGTCCCAATGTCTGGATTCAGATCCAATTGACCCTTGTTTCGTGGTGTTTGATGAGTGGATCATAGATGAGAATGTCGGTTTCCAGTCGGCATTCATGAAGAAATACGAACGATATCTGAAGGGGTTAACTGCAAAGGATAAACATGTGGTCGATTTTTTCTTCCACAAGCACCGTGCAAAGATTGAGTAAGTATTTAATTTTTATATGTATTTTGGTTTAGTTAGTACCAAATGAGATGTTTACAAGTATCAATTCTATTCAATGTTTTATATTTTGTATGTGTGCTCAAATTCTAAATTTTTTTTTCTAAATTTTCATGATAATTAGTAGCAAATGAGATGCGTATAAGTATTAGAGTGATTTTTTTTATGTTTTATTCGTGTGCTTTTTTTGTATATAGTATCAATGTTCATGTTGATTACTACCAAATCAGATGCTTATAAGTATCTGATTGATTTTCTTTTATGTTTTATTTGTGTGCATTTTTTTTTGTATGGAGTATCTATGTTGATGCTGATTAGTACCAAATCATATTCTTACAAGTATCAGATTTTGTTTTATTTTTTATTTGTCCAATTTATAATTTTTTTGTATGCAGTATCAATCTTGAAACAGAATTGTACTATTTTAGTTGATTGTATGTATTAAAATTTGAAGTATTGTGTTGTATTGCATGTTGTGCTTTTTATATAGTGAATCCAGAATTTGAACTCTGTATGCTTATTAGTACCATTTTATATGCATATTTTACATGGTTTAAAAATATTATGTTGAAGTCTAATGTTTTTTTTTTCAGTTCAAATGTATTCTCATGCAGAGGTACTTTTCATCTACCCTTTGCATTGATGCAATCACTGCAGGACAATGAGTTTATCCATGTGCTCATCATTGATACATGGGCTTTGCTTCTCGATCAAGTTGAGAAGCATAATGCCCAGACGGAGGAAAGGGGGCAGTCAAAGATATTCTTCACTGCCCAGCATTTTGTAAGTATTGTATAATTATTTTTTGGTTTGCATTCAATATGTTATGTTTTATTTTTAACTTATTTATTTGTATTTGTCAGTTGCACGCTTGTGAACTTTTGAAGTTGAAGAGCGCATTGGAGAGTAGGAGGGTTTCCGAGATTGATTCAGACAGGGTATCGACTGTTGAATTCAAAAGAAAATTGTTGAAGGGCAGCTGGAAGTTCAGTTTGGATAGAATGGGATCAATAAATGGTATGAGCACTGCTGAATTGATCTTTATACCCATTCATTCTGATTCGCACTTTTATCTTGTGGTGGTTGATTTTCGTGAGAGAATAATCCACCATTTAGATAATTTGAAGCATACAGGTGAGGAAAACTCTACATATTGGCAGCTGACTTGCTTGTTGGTGAGTCTTTTATGTATTATATGAGTCATGTTTTTTCTATTTTTTTAGTGTTGATATATCTGTTTATATGGATGACTTGGTTCTATTCTGTTTTACTTGGCAGCGTGATGAATTTTATAGTTTTTTCTGGAGGAGATCAAGCACCCAAAGGCATCTGAAGTTAAGTCATATAAGGTAGCTAGTGTACAGTTTGAATGGAACAAACATACTGACGGATTTGACTGTGGCGTGTTTGTCATGCGTCACATGGAGATGTTTGAAGGAAAGGCGTATTCTTGTCCGGACCTGGAAAAGGTTTGAAATTCATTTTTTTATATTTTGGTCTTCAGTTTTAAATATATATTTAATTTACAGTGCTTCAGATTTCCTAACTTCATTTTGTTGGTTTGCAGCCTGCTGGTCGAAGGAAGCTTTGAGCCCTGTACTGCACTCGAATTGCTGTTGCTGGAACCAATGATTTAAGATTCGAAGTATATAAGATGGTTCTTGCATTTATGAACAGGAAGAAGAAGTGAGTCAGATGTTTGCATGTAATTCTTGGATATTTGTGGTGTTATACTGAATATTTGATGAAAACTTAGAAATATTTTGTTGTGGTGCTTCGGGTTTGTTAGATGTGTTGGATTTGATTGTTTGGATTTTGGTGGTTTTGGTTTGTTTAGATGAAGTTTGGTTATAATGTTGGAGATTGGTTGAAGTTTGAATGTATGTTGGTGAATGGATGTTTTTTGGATTTTTTATTTTGATTGAATGGAATGGTGGTTTTATATGTAGTATACAGGTTGGTTTTGAATTTTGTCCATTTAATAACTAGTAGAACCTGTATTAAACAAGACCTATCTTTATTCACAAATTCAATCGCAGTACCAATTGTTAATCTCTATAGTATCAAATGTTTAATAAAAAAGTAACTGTTGATTCCATGTTTATGTGTAATTTGATATCCATATATTGATTTTAAGGAAAGTCAAATTTATTTTCGGAAATGATATTAGTATCATTTTTGTATTTATAAAGTATCACATTTTAAAAAAAGTGACATTACATTTCAGAAGAGTATCATTTATTTAGCATAAAGGTATCAATTGTAAAATTAAAACGTATCATTTTTAAAAAGAAATATAATATCATCAATGATTAATGGCAGTCTGATTTATTACAAAAATTTATTTTCCGAAATGATTTTAGTATCATTCGTGTATTTATAGAGCACCACATTTTAGAAAAAGTAACATTACATCCTGAAGAGTATCATTTATTCAGCATAAAGGTATCAATTGTAAAACAAAAACGTATCATTTTTATAAAAGAGATATAATATCAGTTTAAGGATGGTCTTAACATCACAGACAGAGAAAGAGGGTCTTGCATCTTTCCTTCTTTATAATATATCAAGTTTAAAGGACTCCCTTTTCAGCTCATACATATAGAATGTGCAAAACAAAGCAAACTAACTACACAGGAGTGCAAACACGGACAAAACACAAATCAATGCAACTGCCACTGGATAATGCGTGCATCACAGCTTTAGTTTTTACTACAAGATTAATCAACATTTTTTATTCAAATTGAACTCTTAAAACATCCCAATATAAATTTAAAAAAATGACCAATCTTCAATCCAAGAATCTGCAAAATAAATTTAACAAGTGAGTCAGTTAGAAAGAACATGTACCATTTATTAAGCATGAAAGTATCAATTGTGTTGAACACAGGTACTAACCTGATATCGATCTAAAATAAACGAGGGTTGGGAGTCTTGGAGCCAAACTCACTCTACTGATTTGAGCTTCCTTCAGCATTGCTCGTTTTCTTTCGGACCTTTTCAAGTTGCCCTTTAATTCTTTTTTTCCTCCCCTAGGTTTTTACTTTTGCTGGATCGAGCACACTTATTGATGATGAGGAAACCTCCATGTCTTCAACTAAATTCGTAATACTCATCACAGACTGCACTTCATCAAGTATACTCTTAGATCCATTTTCCACTATCTTTCTTGCTTCTTCATTAGCTTGGGCTTTGAGAAGTATAGTGTAGTAGTTCCTAGCCATCATGTGCCTCCAAGCAATGAAATATATCAAGTCGGTACTTGTATGAGATTCATTGTCAGCTTTGTCCCACAAATTCTTTTTTGCAAGTTTTGTCCATCTTTTAAAAATGTAGGAACCAGTTATTTCTTTGACCGAGTGTTTATCAAATATTCTCAAACAGTGGGAGAAGAGCAATCCGTACTCCTCAAACCTTCTGCAGGTGCAACTTATGTAGTTATCTCCGGAAGAAAATTTCACCCTTTGAGTAGTCGGTTCATCGTGGTTCTGGATATCGTACACCCTGACTTCTAACTCTTCACCTATCGTCTGGATGATTGATGATATAAACTTAAGGAATTCATCTTCAAAATCACGAAAAATCGAGAGTGTATACACCTCAGATGCTTGCTTCAGTATCCCAACCAGGGGCAGACGTGAAGCTGGTATTGCTCGCAAGCATTCAAACTCGTCAGCTTGTTCTTTGCTTCTCCATCTCTGCACTATTTGTTTGAAGATGGTGTAGAATTCATACAGGTTTGTCGCCTTACTAGACTTGAATCCGATTGCACTGTTGGTGCTCTCACTTCTCTGTGAGGACAGGATTCCAGCGGAGAAGTACGACTTGTTGTATGACGTGCACCATTTGTCTCTCAGCTCGTACAGACGCGAAAACCAAGAGTTATCGTCCAGGCCGTATTCATTTATCATGGAGTTCCAACAACACTGAAACTCGTCTTCATCCACACATCCCGACAAGCACCTTTGAAATGCATCATTGAATGCCCGGTTTCTCTTCAATTTTCCAAAACGACTGACTGCATTCTGGTAGAGATGCCATATGCACAATCTGTGTCTAACATCTGGGAAAACCTGTGGACGTGTAGATTAAATTATAAGTTACCTTTTTATCAACTATTTTTGAATAAATCTAATGGTTGAATGGTATGGTCGTGAAGATTTACCTTTGATAATGCGCTTGTAATAGCAAGATCTTAATCTGTGAAGATTTTTATGGGGCATTTCATCTTCATGGATTTCTTGAAAACTTCAAATAGCCACTGGAATGTCTCCGTCTTCTCATCTGATATGAATGCACACCCGAACATCACATTCTTCTTGTGATGGTTCAATCCAATGAACGGTGCACAAATGAGGCCGTACTTGTTCGTTCTGTAGGTCATGTCAAAGACTATAACATCTCCGTAGAGGAGGAAATCTTCACACATCATCGAATCTCTCCAAAATACATCGGACAATCTTCCATCACCGTTCAACTTGAACCTGTAGAAGAAGTCTCCATCTTCGACTCCCTCTTGACACAACCTGTCAATAAGAGTTTGTGCATCCCCAGCTTCAATTGCACTCATTCTCATCCTATTAACGAAGTTCATGTGCTCTTTCAACGTGTAGCCAACAAGGTGATCACCCCCTGCTTCTTTTGACATGTATCTGTATGAATCTGTGGGTCCCAGTCAAGAAGAAATCATGTCTCCAATCACAACAGCTTTATCTTCAGTAATTTTTCTATGAGATCTATGCATGTGGCTCCATTTTTTCCTTGAAAGCTCATGATTATGCTCCTCATTATGATCAATTACTTCAAGCATCCCTCCATCATTTCTCTTCACCCTTAAGAATGCCTTGCAATCAGTATGCGTGATGTTATTTTGCCTAAAGCTAATCTGATCTTCATTGCTAGACTCACCAATTTTTCCCTTTTTCTTAACTCCTTGATTTGAGCACACATAGTATTTCTCAATGACGTCACCAATACTATTTATCCTTTGAGTATTTTTCCTAACCCCAAATCCAACCTCCACAGCATGCTTACAGTAGAGTTCGTACATCTCATCGAAGGTTTCTCTTTCAATACCAATCAGACATCCAGACAAGCTCACAGTATCACCTAATGTTCATGAAAGTATCAATTAAAATGTTGTAAAGTATCAATCTTGTGTGGGTAAAACCTGATCAGATTATGTAAAAAATTTACCTCCGTATTGTGCTTGTACGGGAATAGCCTCACTGTCAGAATCATCAATTGTCACAAGAGCTTCTAAATTATCTCCCACATTCATGTTAATTTCATCCATGCTAAGCAATATGCACATCCAAGTATATTTTTCAAATTCCAAACAAAAATTTCGAAAATCTCAATTAATGAATTATAAGAATCTGCAGAATAAATTTTCCAAGTGCAATGGAGACAATTGAATAGGTTTGATTGAATTCTACACTCTTACCTTGAAATTTTCGAGCTTGAGAAAAAACTGAATCAAAATTGAAATTCTTCAATGTGCAAGTTAATGTCTCAGTCGTAGGTTCCGACGTCGGTGTCCTGGTCTTCCGGAGGCGGTGCTGATGGTGGCGGCGGTCGAGTGAGGTCGGCGATCCGCCTATCGCTGTGGTGTGTGTCGCAGTTTCTTCTCTCTCTCGGCTGCGTTTATTTTTTTTTAGATATGGGCTTAATTAACGGAACTGGGCTGGATCCGAGTTGATGGGCCGACCCTTCTAATGGGCCGGCCCATGCACCTTATGCATAGGAGACCAACCCTTAATAGAAAATGCAATACTAAATGTATAATAGATGATTTTGTATGAATTGTTAGACCCTGGCCTCTTCGATAAATACGACCCTCAAAAGGGGATCACACCAACTAACCCATACTGCTCCTCCTCGACTAATTAGAAATTGGTTTATAGATTTCTTAACCCATTCCTATCCCGACATATAAGTTAAACTGCAGATTTAACAAAAATGGCAAAACAAGGCACTATTATCCTAATTTTCGTAATCTCGTGCTTGTTGGCGCTCTCAGTAATTTATTTTTTCTTAGTAGTTGACAATTATTAATTAGAATTTATTCCAACCAATTATAATTTATAGTTATTTATACTATTTAAATTTAATTTTTCTAGTTAATAATTAATTATTAAGGCATATAATTTTTAAAAATTTAAAATTTTATTTATAAATATTAATTATGATTATGTTGGTCTCATTGCGAGCCTTAGTCAGTTTAGGGGGTGAACAAACTGACTTCAAAAACTTTTAAAACAAATCGTGGAATAAATAGGGCCCTGACTCGCTTTTGTAGTTTATCTGTGCCGACTCATCAGTTGAGAGAAACTGACAGATGCTTAGCAGGTGAGCTGATCAGTTTGGAACTGATAGCTTGAAGACGTGACTGAAGCCTGTCAGTTCAGTCTGTGTGTGTGAATGTGTCCAGTTAAAGAACTTGCAAAACTTTAAGACAGTAAGAGCAGCACACACAGAACTTTATAGAGGTTCGAAGCTTCCTCCTTCTACGTCCTCTCTTCCTTCCACAGAAGGGGAATCCACTATGCAAGTGTAAAGTTTCTTTATTTTTAGTGCCGGTGCGAGCCTTTGTCAGTTTAGAAGGGCGTGAATAAACTGACTTCAAAAACTTTTAAGACGGATTGAGGAATAGATAGGGACCTGACTCGCTTTAGTGATTTATTTGTGCTAACTGATCAGTTGAGAGAGGCTGACAGAGGCTTAGTTGATGAGCTGATCAGTTTGGATATGATAACTTGAAGACATGGCTGAAGCTTGTCAGTTCAGTCTGTGTGTGTGAATGTGTGCAGTTAAACAACTTGCAAAACTGTAAAACAGTAAGAGCAGCACGCACAGAACTTTATAGAGGTTCGAAGCTTCTTGATTCTACGTCCTCTCTTTTTTCCGCAGAAGGGCAATCCACTATGCAAGTATAAAGTTTCTTTATTACAATCATACAGTGAAGAAATCCTGTTGGACCTGAAAATGGCACCCTTCAAACCGAGCGCAGCCTCCTTTCCAACTGTTGCTGTCCCGGAAGAACGGACCTATCAGTACACGCTCCTCCTTAGCCGATTTCTGGATCGACATCTAACACTTACCGGTCCTAACTGCTCACTGAGACTTTAGGTGCTATTACCCGTTTTTACACGATTTTAGATCTCGCTCGACCTTCAAGAAGGCAGTCTTCAAATGGTTACCAACCTGGAATGCTCCTTTCTCTTGAGCTGGGTGGTTGATCTTTGAGGGACAGAACTGAGAAGTTTTGCTCTTCCTGGAATTCTACGTCAGCTTAGCAGCTTGCTTCGAACTTCAAGCACGCCTTCTCAGTTTAAGACTTTTCGCACTTTGAGAATCTTGACAAAGTGGATGATTGACTCATTCCATACTAGAAATAATCGCAGGAAATCCTTTGATAACGCAACAAGAAGAAGAAAAAGGATTGAATAGAGGAACTCCCAAACATTTGGCAAGAATTAGGATAATTCAAGATTCAAAATAAATGATAAATGGCTCATTTTCTGCACAAATAGCAAAGTTAGATTGGCGAAAGTATTCTCTTTGGCCAAAATTGATTTCACCTTCTTAAAATAGATGAGTGAATTTTGACAGTTATGATTGGTGATGTTTAGAGATCACCGGTGGCATTTTAATGCTTGCCGCCGTTTGAAGCTTCTTTTAATGAACTAGCCGTTTTGACTTTTTTAAAATTCTCTGCTCTAAGATGATCAGAATCTTTCAAAGATTTCCTGTTGAGATCTTCATTAACTGCTTGTCAGTAGCATCAGGTGATTTGGCTATCAGTTCTTGGACATTCAGCTGATAGGTTCTCAGCTGCCTCGACTTTCAGCTCTGAGATAGTCCAGTTGGCAGATCTTCAGCTGCCTTAAACTTCTATCATGATATAGTCTAGTTCGGCTGACTCATCAACTGAGCTTAAGAGCTTTCATTTCTAGACTTATCAGTTGGCTACTTGCTTGAGCTTTTTTCTTTCTCTCTAACTGAACTATGGTCAGTTGAATAAGGATTCAAAGCATTTAAAGTTGTTTTATCAGTAAACTGATCTTTGATCAGTTTAGGGTCAGCTTTGACTAATCTCTTGATTGGATCAGTTTTAGCTTTCAAGCTGACTCTGTTCATCAGTCTATCTTAGGTTTTTGCTAAGACTATTAACTAACTCATTTGAGAATACCTACCAGTCTCCAAAGTTCTCTTCCCCCTTTACAGCTTATCTCAAGCTTTGAAGAGTTTACTCTGAATGGTCTGATCAGGCAACCTGTAAGCTGGTTGACCATGCTTCTGAATAGCTGTCTCTCATCTTAGCTCGAAGTCTTACTTGGTCATTGTCATTGATTTCTAGCTTAACATAACCTGCAGTTTTTCATTAAATCATCACACATATTTTGACATTTCATCAAAACCATCATTTGGGATTTTCCCAACAATTTTCCTAACAATTTTCCCCTTTTTGATGATGTCAAAACCACCTGATTTGATGATGGAAAAACTGTGCAAGGTTATCATTCATGAATAAGCATCTGAACCTATACCAGTTCTGGTAACGAGGCTGTAAATTAGACTATGTTCAAAAGAACAGTCTTAGATGCTGGTAGCTAGTCAAAGCTATTATTCATGAGTATCAATGCTTTGATATAATCATCAGAGCTTTGATAAAAGGATGTGTACCAGAGTAATGGAGCATACATTAACATGTGAGCTCAATGAGTTTTAATCTGTAAGGTATCAGAGTTTTGCTGATTGAAAGATACAACTAAAATGACCTTCAGATATTTGAGTACTCATTTGGTCAGCTTGAAAAAATTCAAATGTTTCAGTTCTAAACAAAGCTCAATTGTGATTATCATGCAGATTTTTTAAATTTTTAGAGCACATGGAAAGCCTTAAGCTATTCAAAGGGACAAATGAGCATGTTCAGAATAATTTGTATTATAAATAAAGAGCATGTTTTAGAAACTGATTGAGCACAGAAGATGAAGAATTATAGGAAGTAAAAGAGAGAGAGAATATCGAAGACTTGATATTTAACTTTCTTCTTCAGTTGGAACTGTTCACCACTCAGTTCCATCTTCTTTTGCTCGATTCTCCTTTTTCAAACTTGCAGGGAGAGATGCCGGGTATGCTGTGAATACCCCATTCTTGCTGTTCTTTCAGTTGAGCATTCTCCCAAGTCCAACAGTATTCTTGAGCTGGGCATTTCTCAAGTTGGACTTCCCCCTCACGAATAGCTTCTCCCTGATGGGTAGCTTCCCCCTCGTTAGTAGCTTCCCCCTAAGAAGCAGCTTACCTCTGAAGCTCTACCTCTCTTTGTACTTTTCTTTGGATCTCATCCCAAAGAGTTATATCAGCCTACCAATAATCATATGCTGGAATATATGGTTTTTCATCATCAATATATCCTTCCCCCTTTTTGGCATTATCCAAAAGGGCAAGTTGATGGAATTCATATTGAGGTAGTGATAACTGTGGCAAAGGAGAGAAAGAAGTGGCCAGCAAGTTGTTGGTGAAGTGGGAAGCTTGGGGTGTAGGCATAGAAGCAGACAGCCATGCACAAGACTCTTCTTTCGTCATCAGCTGGTCAAGATCTGGGAGAGAGAGTTGATCTTGCCAAAGAGAAGAAGCTGATGCGATTTTGAAAAGTGGCTCGTATGGAATGGTAATGATGGCATTCTCTTGAAAAGGAGTTATGGACGAGTTGGAGGGCTCATGTTTAGAAAGGGGTGCATCACGAGGCACCGAGGTTTGAAATCTCTTAATCATGGCATCCATGATTTCTGGGACTGATGGAGGCGTATTGAGTGGATAGTTCATCCAGCTGCAGCTTCATTCACCTTCCTCTATCTAATATGAGTAGCCTCGCTTGTCTGCCATCATTAGCATGGTGGCATCATCCACCTAGTATCTCCAGAGGTGATACTAGAGATATCTTCGAAGGTGTTCGAAGAGAAAGTTACTGTGATCCCTTATTCGACCAAAACAACTTTCCAGTTGTTGGTCAAGGCTTGCATTAAAGCCTTCTTCCAAAGATTCTGGGGCAGTGATATAAAGAGGTTCGCTGGTTCCAGGTGCAGTGGACGCCTCACTTGTAGACGTGTAGGAGTCACTGTCAGTTAAGAACTGACCTGCGTCAGCTGGAGATCAGCGTAAAGGAGCGGCTGCTTGCCTTTAGTTGGGTTGTGGTCCTCCATGAGCTAGAGTCTCGACTTCCTAGGGCGACCGGTTATATTTCGATGTCGTCGGTGAATGTAGACTGTAGCAAGGAGATCTCATTTTGTGAGAATGTATCCACCAGGGACTGTTCCGAGTTGCTCCACGATGATATGACTGAGTCAATTTGTAAATCCTAACTTGGCTTTGAATGTGCCAGAGGTTAGATCGATCTCAACATGCTTCACTTGACGGTGAAGTTGTGCCAATGTATAGGATGCCCAATCAGCCTTGCATCCATAGTATATTGCGGCCCTAAGATGAGAGGTGGTATCATTGAACTGAGTGTTGGTGATACTACTCAGAAAGATGTGCATCACTATGTCCAGAATTTGGACCATGGTTGGAGAAGGACTATCTTTCAAGTTGTTTGAGAAGTCTTTGTGACCAACATGTGGACATTTCCAGTCGTTCCACAGCTCCAACTTTGAAGGAAACGCTAGTTCAAACACTTTTGGGCCATGACCGGGAAGCTGGAACAGTTCGGTTAACACATCTTTGTTGATGATGATAACCTGATCTTGGACAACAGAGATGATGTTATGTCCTGAGATCTCCACGTGATAGTAGAACTCTGCTACTAGAGAAAGATGCTTCCTTGTGTTCTGTGTTGTCATAAATGACAAGAGCCCGCATGTCTCCAACAAGTGGAAGATCATGCTGGTCTTCTCATGACCGACTCAAGTTTGAAGTAATGCTCGATCGATGAACTTATCCATTTTGAGCTGCTTTAGAGGAAGCTCCATATCCATCGATTGGAATGAATAAGACATTCTTCGATGATATGAGAAGAGAAGGAAATGGGCTATGGATAAGTGAGAAGACAAGGAGAATGAATGAAAAATGTTTTTAGAGAACAGTTATCTCTTTTGCTGCTTATTTTCATTCATCTTCTCTACTACTTTTAAAGGCAGTAAGTTTGCATACATTAAACCAAATCAATCGAGTGCTTACTGGCTGATCAGCTATCTGATTTGAAAGAAAGTTAGCTGAATAAATCATGCATGCATCTCAGTCGTCCACTTGGATAATGCCTTTCTAATCAAGCGGCTGAGATTTGAGGATTTGAAAATCTGAGTAGTTGCCATAAATAGCACAATATTTTGTCAAAAGATTTACTATTTATATACCTCAGAAAATTCATCTCTTTATAGGTTAATGCTGAGTATAGAGACTTTAATGGCACCTTAGATGAACAGTAAGCTTATTTTGAAATGTTAACGTTAGCTTTTTCAAAAAAATAAGCTATGAGGAATAGAGAGTAGAGAATCTTATCGAAGAGGATTGATTAGGCAGTTGATGAGAGACGAGACATAGGGACTCGAGGCGTCAGTTTCCTGCTGAACTGATGATATCACCTTTAACTGATTGAATCAGTTTTTTTAAGTAGCTGCTAATTGACTTTTTGTCAATTTCCTCTTCTTGAGTGGTCGTATGGGACTAGCTTCACCGCTTTCTTTAGAGCTATTAGACCGTTTCCTTTTGGAAGCTGAACTGTTCTGAGAAGGATCAGTTCCGACTTGAGTCTCAGCATGCTAAAGTTGCTGAAGAGCAACTGCTGAGGTAGTCAGCTTCCAGGAGGTCAGCTCTTTAATTCATCTGCAGGATGAGCTGGACTGATTTAGTATTAGCTTTACAGCTCTAGAGCAAGACTTGATAAGAGGAGTAACATATCCTTTGGATAATAGATTTGGAGACGTGGCAGTGTCTTCATCGTCTTTGTCTCCATCTAGTCCAAAATGTTGACTCCGTGGGGTTACCACTACTTGAGTATGAGAGAGATCTTTGTCTATCTCATCAGTAGTGCCCGCAGCTTGTAGATGTGCCTTTTTGGACTGAACTGGATCCGGATTCAGTTGTAGGCAACATAGATCGATTGAAGTGTTGGCAAGCTGATTTTCAGTTGCAATTCCTTGTGATCTCAAGCTGGCTTAAACATCAGCTAGTGGGGTCTTAGCTGGAATGTTGTTATCAAGTCGATGCTTCATAATCTGCTGGACTTGCATAATGTTTGGAGGAAATGGATTTGAGGCTCTAATCCATTTGATGCTCCAGGTCTCTTCACGTTGCCAAAATATCATGCCATGAAAGGCTGTAAGTAAGAAATATGTCTAGATTGACATTGAGTGTCTCTAGTTGTACAAGTAAAAGTACCGGTGCAGCTATTTGAACAGCTGATTGTCTTGCTCGGCAACATACGTGAAGTGAGTGAGAAGGAGATTCATTACATCCTTCTAAGCACTATTGACTTCATATTCGCTACTATAGAAAGTGCGAATATTATCTTTAGTCAGTTGGAGAGGAGGGTAGGCTCTGTTGAAGCACTCAGCTCCATAGTTTGGATGAGGAATTCCAATGAAGAGAATAAGCTCATTTGGATTAGTGCAGGATTTAAAATCCACTGATGATCCATTTTTGGAGTGAGGAGAGGGAACTTCATTGGCATCTGAACTGCTTGAAGTTGTATGGCCAGATTTGGCTTTAGATCTCATCTTCTTCATGAGTGACTGAAGATGTGCTTTCCCTTTCTTGAGAATCCAGTCGGATATGAGGATTGGCAGTGCGTCATCATTTGGAAGATTCAGCATATCTTCTAGGAACTTGCTCATTCTTAGAACAAGTCCTGCTCTGGACTCAAATTTGCCAGTTCTTTTTGAGTCGGTTGCCTTGATGACTTGATGCTTAAATTGGAAGAAGACAAATTCTACCCAATTAGCTTCCAATCATTCTGCAAGGTGTATCATCACCTTGTATCTTCCTTGAGTCAACTGACTCAAGCTTCCAATGGCACCGAACATCATTTTGTTCGTGATATCGAGCATGACCCCATACTCGAGCTTCAAGCCAGCTTTGGCTATAGTAAAGTTGAATTGCTTGGAGCAATTTGAAGCACGCCATTCTTTCCAGTATGGTTCAAGTGATTTTTTCAGATCTTGAACCCTAGACCCTTTTCTGGGAAGTTGAAAGATTTCTGTAATCTCTCTCAGTGATTTAGAGTTTTCTTCCTTGAATCATCGATTGTATGACCTTCCCATCTGCAGTGACCTTTGCTTGAAGTAAGAGCTCACTTACCAATTTTTGTCTAAAGAACCTTAGAGGAGTTTCTAGGTAGTGCAGAATTTCGGTCTTGTAAATATTGACCAGAAGAAAAGGACTGTTTGATTCTTAAAGAATCAATTGAAATTTCTATCTTTCCAGAAATTTATCTCTCATCATTTGCTCTTTGAAGGAGGTAAGAGCTTTTGAAGTTTCAGCCATTTTAAAAATTTATTGGCTGAGTTTGAATTGAAGCTTTCTTTTCTGGAGAGAAAGAGAGAACACACTCATTTTTTAAAAAAAAGAAGAGAACAAGAATTCTCTTGAGAAACTGTTTGAGAAAAATGTAGTGGATTTTGAGTGTGGTGTTGTATTGTATTTTCAAAATTTTGGCAAAGGGGTTTTTATGAGTGAGAGAGAGACTCATAAATATGATGGTTGAAAGAATTAAATTCCCTTTGTCGTTTTCCTTTCACTTTTGATTTTAAGCGTTGGACTAACAGTCAAAATAATAAATTCTGATAAAAACAATTAATTGAGCCAGAAGGATTTTATTGAAGAAATATTTTGAAAATAAACTGATTTACAAGAAGCTTCCTAAGGCGTCTAGTCATCTGACTTCTGAGGCCTTCAGATCTCCTTGCTATTCGTTTTTCTTTTTCTTTGTAGTCTGGAAGCTATCTAAAGTATTCTCACTTGAGGAGTCCTTTGAATCACCACTCTTAGAGCAAGCTTCAAGTTTTATGATGGAGTCAGAGAGTTGTTTTACCCATTCTTTTATACACTTTATCGGTGCTTTGATTGAGGTTTTCCAGACCGCTGCCTTTTCGGTTGTTTACTTTTGAGAAGATTTTCTACTGCAGTCGGTAGATGTTCTCCAGTTCTCAACTGATGTTTGATATTTTGGTGTTCTTCAGTTGGCTTATCAACTGTTTCAGACAGTGCTAGAGAGGTGATCTTCCATTCAATCAGACTCCTTCTGGAGTTCTTTTCTTCATCCTCTTCTCCTGAGGACTGATATCTATCGACAGCATTAAAGACATCATCAGAGTCATAAGTTGACTGAACTATTGATCTGATGACTTTTCCTTTTCCTTTTCCTTCATCTTGTATGGAGGGGACGAATTTCTTCCTCAATTGTCGTTGTGGCTCTCTGAATGTCAGTGGAGGCAGTGTTACATCTGCTACTTTGGAACAAAGTCATCAGTATCAACCAGCTGATAATTTGTTTCTTCCGCCATTGAGTCAGGAAGCAGCTTTTCTAGAATGAAGCTGATTCGGTTGATGTAGTACATCTTTTGTGGAAAGCAGAGACTGCTTCTTGTTTCTCTTTCCACTATATCTACAAACTTCTTTAACTGCTTTAAGAGAAAAGATGCCCAATCTATTCCTCTTCCTTCCATGATGGTGATGCAGATTTTGTATTTCAATTCTGACATTTCATCGTGTCCTTCACACGATCCTACGATCATCTGCGCGGCCACTGCTTCTAGCACCTGAAATTCATTTTGGAACCTAGATATTGAGTGGGTGCTTTGAAAATCTCTCGTGGCTGGAGTAGTGGCCCATCTATTGTAGTAATATCTTGCATTCACGGTCGTTTTCTCTAGTCTTTTTCTTCCTTCTGATAACCCAAAGATGTTTCTGAGAACTGACGATGTAATAAGAATTTGTATCCCCCTTACTTTACTCGTAATTAGCCAATAATCTTCCTCACTAAAAGAATTGAGAAAGAATTCTACTACTGCCTCTGGATAGACTCTTGTGGGAGTGCTTTAGGTGTACTTCTTTAATTGTGCCCTTTCAATCAGAGTAAGAATCACTCCCCCTAATTGAGAGAAGTTGGTGAATTGTCTGGTGTTGGTTGGACTTAGGATTTTGTCATGACCTAGGTTTTCACAGAAGACTCTTGGCGAATCACCAGAGATTCTGAAGTTACGGGGTCTTCTGATAGGGTTAGAAGAATATTAGACCATTTGGAAATGATGGCTTGAGATAGTTTGTGAGGCTTGAGATGAAGAGGAGATTCTTAATGAATCTTGAGATTCTTAGATCTTAGTTTTCGTGGTCAGCTGTATGAGGGATTTAGAAGAACAACTAACTTATTTATAGGCTCAGCAATTTGTGAATCCAACGGTAATAAGAAATTTGATTGCAAATCAAAATCGAACGGTTCTGATTAATCCATTGATTTTAAATTCATACTTATCCGTTGAGATTAATGAGGAGAGATAGAGTGGGTCCAACGGTAATATTTGAAAGACACGTCATTTTACCGTTCAGTAATAAATTCAAATTAAAATTATTTGGTTTTCAGCTCTTCTCCAGTCTCCACGTGGCATGTGAGCTGCTGACATAATCAGTTGGTTCCTCGACTAATGATCTTCTTGGTTTGGAGTGACCAGTTCTACCTTGAGTCTCTTCAGGTTTGACTCATTGTCAGCTTAAGCCGTCTCCTTCAGCTTTGCTCAGTTTAAGCTTGTCAGCTGTTTCCATCAACTAAAGCTTTGCCTTCATCAGTCAGTTTAGGATTCAACTGCTCTTATTAGTTGAATATGACTGATTGAGTACTGACACCTTCTGCCATCTATTTACTCATTTTCAACAGCTTTCTTACAGCCTTTTGCCATTCTCTTCAGAACTGATGTGGGCTCTATTAGTTTAAGCTCCAAAGCTTGCAAAACTGATGCCCTCTTGAGTCAGTTCTCATTACCAGCAAGAGTGCTCTTATTAACTCATTTTGCTAGATGATCATCATCTTCTTTTGAGGCTAGTTCGAGCAATCCCAATTGGATGCATAGTTCAATAAATCTAGTTTCTGGCAATGGCTTGGTGAAGATATCGGTTATCTGTTTCTCCGTGTTGACATATCTGATGCATATGTCTTTCTTTTCGATATGATCTCTGATGAAGTGGTGCCTGATATCAATGTGCTTCGTCCTTGAATGCAATACTGGATTTTGAGATATTGTAATAGCACTATTGTTATCACAGTAGATTGGCAGTTCTTCAGTCTTCATCTTATAATCCTTAAGTTGTTGCTTCATCCATAAGATCTGAGCACAACAATTTCCAGCAGCTACATATTCAACTTCAGTTATTGACATGGTAACTGAGTGCCGCTTCTTACTAAACCAGGATATCAATTTATTTCCCAAAAACTGACATTTTCCACTGGTGCTCTTTGGATCGATTTTGCACTCTCCGAAGTCTGAGTCTGAGTAGCCGGTTAGACTCAAGCTGTCATCTTCGGGATACCATAATCCAAGATTTATAGTTCCCTTGAGGTACTTCATAATCCTCTTAGCTACTTCAGGATGACTTTTCGTCAAATTGGCTAGGAACCTTGCACACAGTCCGACTGAATAGGAGATATCTGGTCGGCTGGCTGTCAGGTAGAGAAGGGATCCAATGATTCCTCTGTAGTGCGTTTGGCTGACTGATTCTCCTTCTTCATGAAGGGTCAACTGCACTGATGTATTTATTGGAATTTTGAGAGCTTTTCCCTTATCGGTTCCAAACTTCTTGTCGAGCTCCTTGGTATATTTAGCTTGACTGATGAAGATTCTATCTTCCAGCTGCTTCACTTAGAGTCCTAGGAAGAATGTTATTTCTCCCATCATGCTCATCTCTAATTCCCTTTGCATCAGTTGTGCGAATCGATTGTAGAGATCTTTGCTCTTGGATCCAAATATTATGTCATCCACATAAATTTGAACCATCAAGATCTCAGTTGATCATTCTATTCTGAATAGAGTACGATCAATGACTCTTTTCTGAAACCCATTCTTTAGCAAGAATGTTGTGAGGGTTTCATACCAAGCTCTCGGTGTCTGTTTCAGACCATACAAGGCTTTCTTCAGCTTGTAGACTTGGTCTCCGATTTCGAAGCCTGGAGGTTGTTCTACATATATATCCTTCTTGAGCATCCCTTGCAAGAATGCACTTTTTACGTCCATTTGATAGACCGTGAAATTATTGTGAGTTGCATAGGTGAGGAACAGTCTGATGGCCTCCAATATTGCAACTGGTGTGAATGTCTCATCAAAGTCAATCCCTTCACTTTGTGAGTAACCTTTGGCTACCAGTCTGGCCTTGTTCCTTGTGATCATGCCTTGTTCATCCAGTTTGTTGCGAAAGACCTATTTAGTCTCGATGACTTTTTCAGTTTTTTACCTATCAACAAGAAACCATACGTCATTTCTTGTGAACTGGTTCAGCTCTTCTTGCATTGCTATAATCCAGTCTGAATCTTCAAGTGCTTCTTTTATGTTGACTGGTTCCATCTGTGAGATGAAGCATGTGCAGAGTGCATGCTCCGTTGACCCTCTAGTCTGGACTCTACTTCTTGGATCCCCAATAATTTTCTCGACTGGATGGCTTCGAAGCCATTTGGAAATGGTTACTTCCTCTGCTCGCTTAGCTGCTTCATCATTTATTCCAGCAACTGATCCTTCGGCTTCATTATCAGCTGATTCTTCAGCTGCTCCTTCGGCTGCTATATCAGCACCAACTTATTTTTTATTTTTACTAATTCTTCCCCTTGTTTCGGCTATGGGGTTTAAGGTTTCCTGATGGCTTGTATCCTCAGTGACTAGGTTATCTTCAATCGGTCTTGAATCAGTTTCAATGCCATCTTCTAGTGATACTTCAAACTGCTCTCGGGCAATGTTATCAACATAGTCCAGCAGATTTTCACTAGGTAGCGCTTGCTCTGATGTAGAGTTCTTCATTTTGTTTCTGTACTCATTGGCAAGCTCATCAAATACCACATGACATGTTACTTCCATAACCAGTGTCCTTTTATTAAACACTCTGTAAGCTTGAGAATGAGGGGCATTATAGCCGAGAAAGATTCCCTCATCAGCTTTGGCACTGAAAGCTTTCAGCTAGGATTTGCCATTGTTGTGAATATAACATTTGTAGCCAAATATCTTAAAGTAAGAGATAGAAGGCTTACGACCCTTGAAGAGCTCATAGGGTGTTTTGTCATGGGCGATGATAGTGGCACTTCTGTTCTGTGTATGGCAGGCTGTGTTAACTACCTCTGCCTAATAGCATTCGACTATGTTGGCATCTGTTACCATTGCTCTGGCTGCCTCCTTTAGCATGCGATTTCTCCTTTCTGCTACCCCATTTTGTTGAGGAGTTCTTGTAGCAGATTGTTCATGAGTGATTCCCAGTTCACTCAGAAACTTGATCATTTGCTCATTGACAAATTCAGTTCCGTTGTCAGATCTTATCCTTTGAACTGATTTCCCTTTGTCAGTCTGCAGTCTTCTGATTAGTGTTGATAGCTTCTCAAAAGTCTCATCCTTATTTCTCAAGAACCCCATCCACGTATATCTTGAGTAGTCATCTACTACTGCAAGTGTAAACTTTTTACCTTTCGGGGTTGGTTTCACAAGTCCAAACAGGTCCATGTGAAGTAACTGAAGAATATCAGTTGTTCCTGGAGGATGGCTTTTGTTTTTGAAAGATGACTTCACTTGCTTCCCTTTCTCGCATGGTCCGCAGACGCCAGTTTTCTTGTAGATTTCCTTGGGAAACCCATCAACTAGCTCTTTCTTGGCCAGATAGTTGATAGTTTTCAAGTTGAGATGATTCAGTTGTCGATGCCATAGCCAGCTTGCTTCAGTTGATCCTTTGCAGAGAAAACAAGTTTCTGAATAGCCAGTTGACGAGTCAACTATGTACATGTTGCCCTTTCTTACTCCAGTCAGGAGTATGGCTCCAGTTGACTTGTCTCTGATCTCACATGAGCTATTGCTGAAGTCGACTGAGTACCCACTGTCACAAAGCTGACTGATGCTCAGCAGTTTGTGCCTCAGTCCTTCAACATATGACATGCCATTCACGACAACTTTTCTTTTGACCACGAACCCTTCTCCAATGGTTCGGCTCTTCGAGTTGTCTCCAAAGGTGACTAATGGTCCCTTAATCTCTTTATAATCGCCAAGATCATTCTTATCTCCGGTCATATATTTTGAGCACCTGCTATCCAAATACCAAGTATCTTTGACCTTTTTCTTGGATAGGATGCTCTTTCCCTACAAAGCAAGAATCAGGGTTTAGGTACCTGTATGATATCGGGTCTTGAGAGGTTAATCAGGTGTTTGAGAATCCACATATGCCACGCTTTTGGCTTTTCATTTCCATGAGATCCTTCAGAATTGGATATCTGGATATGCATTGGACTACTTGTGACTCTTCGATTGAGAGTCGAGTCCAGTGATCTATACTTCCGATGAGAATCATGATAGAAGACTTCAACTAATATCCTCTCATCTTGTGACTTTAATGCTCATTGTCTTGGCCAATTTCATCCGACCTTTTCACTTTGAGCTTTTTGGCCTTTGTGATATGGCCAATCTGTAAACTAGTTGTAATGGGGATTGAATCTTGCTCTATCCCTTGAGTTTAAAAACTCATTGTACTGGATTGCAAAGTCTCTTTAAAGGAACTCTTCCAGAGAGATTGGATTATATTGTCTTGCATGATACAATCTCAAGTGTTCATTTCTTCTGGGATTTGAGGAACTCCCAGGCTGAAATGTACTGGTTGAGTTTCTAGATCGTTGAACTGATGGCCTACTTTGAGCTGATGCTCTTATCTGTGCAACTGGCCTTGGGTGAACTTCAGGTCTTGGTTGAACTAATGACCTGGAATGATGTAGAGGCTTTTGAGGATTTGGCCTCTGATGAGCTTTGGATTTTGATCTAGCAGTAGATCTGGATTGCTGAGCTGATCGATGTTGAACTGGTGGATTTGACTGAGTACTAAGCCTTTAAAAGACCGACTATCTTCGAGTTGCCCCTCTTGAATGATCAGTCTGATCTCTGGGCTGAGTTTGAGGAGTTTTAAGGATGCCCTTGCCTTTTGACTCCTCAACTGTGGAGGACTGAGCTGGTCTTGTGAATCCTCTTAGGACTCCAGATTTACAGCTCTGTACAACTGCCTTGCCCTTCTCTGAGGCAGTGTCCTTACTATATCCCAGCCCTGGGCTCTCAGATTCAGTTCTCTGATGACTCAAGATTTCATCAAGAGTCTGGGATCCCTTCTTGAATTTAAGAGATAATTTCTCTCTTTCAAGAATTTTTTGCTTGAGCTTCTCATTCTCAGCTTTCAGTTCTGCATTTCTCAGCCTCAGTTGATCCATTTCTGTTGACCGAGCATGAAGACTTTTTAGTCTTTTATTTTCAGCACTTAGCTAATCAACTCTGCTTCTTAGCTCATCATCTTCACCCTTCAGTTCAATATGCATACTTGATACATAAGCTAATTCATCTTCTAGGATTATTACCTATTCATCCAGTTTATTCCTAGAGATTGATGCTTCATGTATATGATAGAATGAGGTTATTGAGTTAGCTTGACTAACCTCTTCTTCATTGTCAGCCATGAGGCATAGTAGAGCTTCATCATCGGAGTTGTAGCCGTCCGAGTCGATTCCAGATTGGTAGTCTGAATCGTCAAGCACGACATTCTTAGAGTTTACGATCATTGCTTTCCTTTTGAATAAGCTTCTCCTCACTTTGGCATTTTTGTCTTCAGGAAGCTCTGAACACTCGTATCTATAGTGTCCTTGCTTGTGGCAATGAAAACATTCCTCTATGTTCATGTTTGCCACCCTGAATTGTTCAGCTGGATGATCAGCTGGCTGCTGGTTCCTCTCACCTTTAGTAGCTTCATCAGCTTGGGGTTGAGCTGATTGTTGATCTCTGACTTTTCTTAGCTTTTCCAGCAATCTTATCATTGACTGGACTTGCTCATTCAAGTATGTAGTCAGGACCTCCTTTTTATCGACTGACTCTCTTCTTCGATCAGTCACCGATCCCCCTGGATTTTCTCTGACAAACGAAGCTCTTGGTTGGAAGTTGTTTCTTCCGCGGGCTTCTCTGAATCAATTTCTTTCAGCATAGAAAGTAGTATCATGAAAAGAGGAAGTAGATGCTTCTCTCTTTCGATTCAGGCTGTACTCATGAGCTTTGAGAGATCCAAACAACTCTGTAGGAGTAATGATGTTCAAGTCTCTCGAATCTTTAGTAGCAATTACTTTCATATCCCACTCATTAGTGAGATTATTAAGAACTTTTGAGTTCATCTCACTATTGGGATAGTTTCTTCCCAGATTGTTCATCTCGCTTATGATGCCATGAAATCTTATTTCTAGGCTCTAGATGCTTTCATCCAGCTGCATTTTGAAAGACTCATATTTATCAACTGCCAGCTGGAGCTTGTTTCCTTTGATGGCTTCGGACTCTTTGCATAGATCTGCATGAAGCTCCCAAATCTCCTTCGCTTTTCTGCAGTTCTTTGTGTCTTTCATGTGATCCTCATCTAGAGTTTGAAAAAGTGCTGCTTGATCAACAAACTTTAGATTTTTCAATATCTTCTCTTATCCCGTGAGAGGATTAGTTGGTGGGATCCTGGCCGGTTGGTTGACATCCATGATATGGGCTTCATTGTCCATCATTATGATGATTGGACCGTTTTCGATCACCTCCCACATATTCTCATCGATGGAGCATAGATGAGCTTTCATTCTTCTGCTTCAATTGTTATAGTTCTCAACTGAAAAGAGAGGTAGCTTATGGTTTCCCATAGCTAGAACTGTTAGCACAGATAAACAGATCTGATTTAAATGATCTACAGAAATAGCTGATCCTTAGAATCAACTGTTCTGATACCACTTGTTGGTCCCGGTGTGAGTCTTTGTCAGTTTAGAGGGATGGTGAATAAACTGACTTCAAAAACTTTTAAGATAGATTGAGGAATAGATAGATCGCTGACTCGCTTTAGTGATTTATCTGTGCTGACTGATCAGTTGAGAGAGGCTGACAGAGGCTTAGCTGGTGAACTGATCAGTTTGGAACTGATAGCTTGAAGACGTGGCTAAATCTTGTCAGTTCAGTCTGTGTGTGTGAATGTATGCAGTTAAAGAACTTGCAAAACTGTAAAACAGTAAGAGCAACACACACAGAACTTTATAGAGGTTCGAAGCTCCTTGCTTCTATGTCCTCTCTTCCTTCCGCAGAAGGGCAATCCACTATGCAAGTGTAAAGTTTCTTTATTACAATTACACAGTGAAGAAATATTGTTGGACCTGAAAACGGCACCCTTCAAACAGAGCGCGGCTTCCTTTCCAACTATTGCTGTCCTGGAAGAATGGATCCATCGGTACATGCTTCTCCTCAGCCAGTTTCTGGGTCGACAACTCACACTTACGTGTCCCAACTGCTCGCTGAGATTTTAGGTGCTATTGCCCGTCTTTACATGATTTTAGATCTCGCTCGATCTTCAAGAAGGCAGTCTTGAAACTGTTATCAAGTTGGAATGCTCCTTTATCAACCTGAGAATATTGAGCTTTGAGCTGTAGAGAGAGAAAGAAATAGCTCGTTCTGCAAAATAGCAAAGTTAGATTGGTGAAAGTCTCCTCTTTTTAGCCAAAATTGATTTTACCCTCTTTAAACAGATGAGTGAATTTTTGACCGTTATGATTGGTGATGTTTAGAAATCACCGGTGGTATTTTAATGCCTGTAGCTGTTTGGAGCTCTTTTAATGAACTAGCCATTTTGACTTTAAAATTCTCTGCTCTAAGATCATCAAGATCTTTCAAACATTTCCTGTTGAGATCTTCATTAACTGCTTGTCAGTAGGAGCAGGTGATTTGGCTATCATTTCTTAGACATTCAGTTGACGGGCTCTCAGCTGTCTCGGCTTTCAACTCTGAGATAGTCTAGTCGGCAGATCTTCAGCTATCATGAGCTTCTGTTATGATATAGTCTAGTTCGGCTGACTTATCAGTTGAGCTTAAGAGCTCTCATTCCTAGACTTATCAGTAGGCTTCTTGCTTGAGCTTTTTCTCTCTAACTGAACTATGGTCAGTTGAATAAAGACTCAAAGCATTTAAAGCTGTTTTACCAGCAAACTGATCTTTGATTAGTTTTAGGTCAGCTCTGACTGATCTCTTGATCAGATCAGTTTCAGCTTACAAGCTGACTCTGTTCATCAGTCTATCTTGGCTTTTCACTAAGACTGATGACTATCTTATCTGTGGATGCCTACCAGTCTCCAAGGTTCTCTTCCCCCTTCACAGCTTATCTCAAGCTTTGAAGAGTTTACTTTAACTGGTCTAATTAGGCAACCTGTAAGCTGGTTGACCATGCGTCTGAATAGTTGTCTCTCATCTCAGCTTGAAGTCTTACTTGGTCGTTATCCTTGATTTCCAGCTTATCATAACCTGCAGTTTTTCATTAAATCATCACACATATTTAGGCATTTCATCAAAACCATCATTTGGGATTTTCCCAACAATTTTCCTAACAGATTATAGGAAAATTGGATAATGACAACATAAGAGATACGACAGTGTGTTTACCACTATTCTCATAAAAACATGTAGTCACGTTAATCTGTTCTTCCACTTGTAAGACTATGGCATATGCCTGGCTTACATTTGGCAAGGGATCAAGCATTAAGATTTGTTGTCTAGTGGACTCGTAACAATAATTCAAACCCATCAAGAATTGCACAAACATCACAACTACACATCTTAGAAGCTTTCAACAATGATAGTTCATCCCATAAGACAGTCAGGTTAGTGAAATACATAAGCACTGACTGAGTTTGTTGTGTGTATGTGGCAATCTCATTTATGCACTTCATTCCATAGATATCTCCTTCAATGCACTTCATTCCATAATTCCTTCAATGTTTCAAAATTTTGGAAACCCCTAGATATCTCTTTAGTCATAGACTTACTAATCCAATTGAACACCAAGTAGTCTACCTTTACCCACTGCATGTAATCCATAGATCCTAATGGTGGTGTACCCAAGCTTCCATCAACAATACTCAATTTATTTCTAGAAACCAAGCCTCTCCTAACAGCCCTACTCCAATTGTGAAAATTTGATCCATCAAACACATCCGCAGTAAGAAGGATATCTGGATGCTCGCTAGGGTTCATGTAGAGGACATAATTAGCTAGAATGCGATTGTTAATGATCTCATTATGCTCGTAGCCTGGCTGAGAAGCATCGCCATGAATTCACAACTGCTGTTACGGCAAATCACTGTTGTCAATCGGTGTAATTTGTGTAGTTTGACTCCTTCCTTCTAGCGCATTGCTTGATTCTTTATGGTGGTTTTTATTGGTGTTAGCCATGAACCCTAGCTCCTCTTCGCGAGCCATTCACTGCGAGAAAGCCTGATTTTTCTTTATCATCGATCAAATTGTTGTATCAATATATACAATATCAAATAAGTAGAATCAACACAATGTATGAGTAAATTCAGAACCTTGCTCTAGATACCATGTAGAGATTGTTCATGAAATCATATAGAAAAATGAAGTTTTATTTCTGGTTTCTGGAAATCGTAAAATCAGTTATTCAAGAAGAAACACAACTATTTATACAACACGAAAGCTTGCTATTCAAGCTAGAATCTAATCTACGGCTATTGATCATAATCTGCGTGAATTGGAGATCCAACAACGTGCATGCTCCAAATGTGGTCCATCATTCCTGCTGCTGGACACGTGGATAAGTTGTCATCGGCTATATGAAGCTCTAGAAGGGTTGTATGGGGTTGCATGCATCCCATACAATGGTTATGCAGCGGACGACAACAGAGTGGTAGAGCAGCATCTCAACACTTAGCCTCACTACCTTTTCCTTTCCTCCGCAGATGTCGCGGAGGAAATTAGTTTCATCATCGCCCGAAGCTGAGAAAACTTGCTTTCTCACGTACACACCTACTGCGAGCAACAATAAGCATGAGATTATCAAAATTAGACTAATAGGGCCTTATTTTGCCATTATTTTTTTATTTTACTTTTTGTGAGAATGGAAACATATGTGTGTGTGAAGATAGGAATTGAAAAACTCTTAAGTAAGAAGAAGTGTGCTGGTGTGACCACCTTTTGAGCTAAGGAGTGGGGTTATAGAGTGAGCTAAGCTATCCAATTAAGAAGGTCTGTTAATTAAGATTCAGTAACGGGACATGTCTGATAATTTAATAGAAATGAAATCTTCTATCCCATTTTAATTTCTCTATCCCAATTGGTATCTTATTTTAATTTTTATTTAATTTTCATCTTTTTTTCTTCAATTTCAATTTGTTATGGCTTAGTTTAATTTTATATTTAAGGTTCATTCCACCCAATTAGGGTTCATATTTATTTTTTAATATATATTTCTTATTTTTTAGTAAATATACTTGATTAATATGGTTGATTATTCCAAAAATAGGGATTTTAATTTTTAACAATAAATGTTGATTATGATTTATAATGCTAAACTAAAATTTATTTTTGTAATAAACATTTTTAAAATATTAAATTTTATAGTGAGAACAATAGTGAGACATGAAAAGTGGACTAGAGGATTTTATCCCAATTTAGTAACGAGAGCACTGCTTTGTTAGCGCCACAATTAGTAGGGAATCTTTTTATGTATCAGCGGAATTTAACAAAGAGGAACTGTTTTATTAACATTGTTCCTTACAATAATCACATGTATTTGGTGAAAGTTTAATTACATATTCGAGTCCAAATAAAGCGCGTTTTAGTTTGCTATCGCGGCTAGATAAGTTCATTGAGTCCAAAGGGGATTTTATAAGGGATTCAATTTCATAGGAGGTTAACTAGGGAAGAGAAATCCAAACTTAAGTGTGAGCATTGTGGTGGGACTGGGCATCTCCAAGTGGATTTCTTTGAGTTAATTGGTGTACCAGAATGGTACAAGAAGTTTAAAGCAGAAAGGGGCAAAGGAAGAGCTCATTGTGTACTAAATCAAAATGATGAAGGCAGAAATGATGAGAAAGAAATTGTAAGGAGAACTACACACCTGCATCAAAGGGATGACAATTTGGGTAAATATATCCAGGCAGAAGTAGCAAAACACATGACAACATATTTTAAACAAGGCAATGTATCTGATAGCACTGTGAATACAGTAAATTTAGCTGAAATTGATCCGGATTCCTCATCTATAGAGTTAACAGCACATTATGCTTTTGGTATTTCTGCAAAAATTCAGAAAGATAAATGGATCATTGACTCAGGTGCAAGCAATCACATGTGCTATCACCTGAGCCTTTTAACAGACCTCAGAAAGCTCAAGCATCCTCTGCAGATATTCTTACCTAATGGGAGTAGCTTATGGGTATAGTTGACAGGAAAGCCAAGTTGAACAAAGATATCTGTCTAGAGAATATTCTATTCGCTCAAGAGTTTACTCACAATCTATTGTCAGTAGGACAATTGACCAAGGAATTGAGTGGCAGAGTGCAGTTCATGTCCTCCCATTGCATAATCCAACAGATAACCACTGGTCAGCTGCTTGGAATATGCAGCATGAAGGGGTCCCTTTATGTGTTTCCCTAAGATGTTCCATCTTTCAACATTGCGAATGCAATTCAGCACACACCTACTCTAAAGGACCTTCATGAGTTGTTAGGGCATCCATCTGTGACAGCAATGAAGCATTTGTCTAGAATAAAATGGTTTTTTAAAGCTGCAGACCTAGAAGATTTTCAATCATGCCAGAGTTGGCATGGATCTAAAAAACAAAGAAATCATTTTCTTGTATTCCACAGAAGAAGTACAAATCTTTATGCTATGGTGCATATGGATGTTTGGGGTCCATTTAAGGATGACATTATTGTTGATACACCTTATTTTTTGACTGTTGTGGAGGATTATTCCAGAGCAACCTGGACTTTCTTCTTCAAACACAAAACACATGTGTGGAATATTATTAGAAGTTTTCTGATCCTAATTAAGACTCAGTTTCATGCTCAAATAAAGATTATAAGAACTGACAATGGCACTGAATTTGTGAACTCACAGATTCAGCAGCTGTTTAAAGATTATGGAATTCATCACCAAAGATCTTGTGCTTATTCTCCACAACAGAATGGCATAGTGGAGAGAAAGCACAAGAACTTGCTTCAGATAGCCAGGGCATTAATGTTCCAGAGCAAGCTTCCTTCAAAATTCTAGAGTTTTTCTATACTGCATACAACCTGGATCATCAACAGGATGCCATCCAGTGTTTTAGATTGGAAATCCCCTTATGAATTGCTTTTTGGTAAGCCAACAGTTGTTACAGAAACTAAGCCATTTGGATGCTTGGTCTATAGAAGCAATCTTCTTCCTCAGAAGTCAAAATTTGCTCCTAGAAGTGTACAATGCATTTTTCTGGGAATTGCATCTCATCACAAAGGATATATAGTGTATGAGGTGTTGTCATAGAAGATTTGTGTGAGTAGGGATGTTGAATTCTTTCCCACCTTATTTCCATTACATATTGATACATCACCTATACTTCTTTTCCATTCTTTTGATCCCTCTTGCTTAGATGTTCCTGATACTCTCAGATATCCTTGTCAAGACACTCCACCATCTTCCTCACCAACTTTACCATCTTCTGCTACTATAGATACTCAATTTGTTACTAATGATCTTCAGCTTTTAGATGAAATCATACCAGCTCAGACAGACGGATCACTTCAACTTGATTTACCTCTTTCACAGCAACTGAGAAGGTGTTCTAGAATCAGCAAGCCTCCAGCCTATTTAGATGATTATATCTGTCATCATACTTCTCATCAAGCCTATACTCCATCCACATTCCCTTTTACTATCTTACCTTCCTTATCTGCTAACTATACTAGTTTCTTGATGAGTGTTCAATCTCTCACAGAGCCTACTAGTTACAATGAGGCCTGCAATCATGCTAACTAGGTAGAGGCAATGAATAAAGGATTCTTGACTGTGTTAAGCATTTCACAGTCAAGGATTCTCTACACAAAGCCTTAGCATGGAAATTGCGAGAGGCTCCTCTGGTACTTACCTTTGTCAGCATAAGTATGTTCTTGATCTCTTACAATCAGGTGGTCTTCTAGGATGTAAACCTGTTGCCACTCTCTTGCCTCTAGGTCTATCTCTCTCCCATGATGTTAGTGATAATATTACTCAACCAGATAGCTATTGCAGATTGGTGGGCAAGTTGCTTTACTTAAATCTCACCAGGCCTGATCTCTCTTTTACAGTCCAGCAACTCAGCCAATATGTGAATGCTCCTACTACTCAACACTGGGATGCTGCCTTACATGTGCTCAAATATTTGAAGGGTTGTCCCTCTCTCGGTTTGTTCTATAGTGCCTCTTCTTTTTTCACCTTTGATGCCTTCTGTGCTGCCGATTGGGGCATATGTCGTGACACACGTAAATGCTTATCAGGCTATTGTATTACTTTGGGGTCTTGTTTGATCTCATGGTACTGCAAAAAGCAACCTACATTTGCTCTTTCTTCTGCTGAGGCTAAGTGTAGAAGCCTCACTTCACTGTTCGTGAACTGTTTTGGCTCTCTTACATGGCTCACGATCTTCAGCTTGAGGTATCTCTGCCCATACCCATTCACTGCGACAACAAAGCCGCCATTCAAATAACCCAGAATCAGGTGTTTCACGAACGAAACAAACATCTTGATCTCGATTGCCATTTTGCACGCATTCAATTCAGAAAATGGTTCATTCTTCCGCTCCATCTCTCCACCAAATTACATCTTGCGGATCTTTTTACTAAGTCTTTGGCTAGGCCACAGTTCAAGCTCCTTCTATCCAGACTGCATCTTGGTGATTTACATCACCAAGCTTCGTCTGCGGGGGCTGTTGAGATGCTGCTCTACCGCTCTGTTGCCCTCCGCTGTATAACCGTTGCATGGGATGCATACAACCCCATGCAACCCTTGTAGAGCTTCACACAGCCGATGACAACTTATCGACGTATCCAGCAATGGGAAGGATGGACCACCTCTGGAGCATGCACATCGTTGGATCTCCAATTCACGCGGATTACGATCAATAGCCGTAGATTAGATTCTAGCTTGAATAGCAAGTTTTCATGTTGTATAAATAGTTGTGTCTCTTCTTCAGTAATTGATTTTACGATTTCGAGAAATCATAAATAAAACTTCATTTTTCTATATGATTTCATGCACAATCTCTACACTGAGACATTACCTCCACGTTTTGCGAGTTGGCAGTGAGACTCCCACCGTCTACATGGTTGCAACAACTTCCATCACCCCTAACTCTCCCACGAGCTTCGGCTGCATCAACGTTGTTGACAACCTGGTCACGACGGGGCCGAGCATCAACTCGATGGCCATCGGCCGAATCCAGGTGCTGACCACTTCTGCTGGCCTGGCGGTGAACGCCGTGGCGTTGAACCTCAACATATACTTCATGGCAGGAAGGTTCAACGGTAGCACAATCAGCATTCTGGGGCGAAACTAGGTTATGAACCCGCAGCGGGAGCTGGCGGTGGCGGGTGCGACCGGCACTTTTCGATTTGCTCATGGATACACATTCCAGACCACCTATTCTTACGATAATGTCACCAGCTACGCCGTCAAGGAATTCAACATCTACACCAATTACAACTCGAAATTCACACGTGTTGATAATAATATTCATATTGCTCAAATGTGATTTCATTTCTGAGGATGAGGGAATCATAATAATCAGCCGCGTATTAAATAAAATTAACAAGCGAGCTGAGCACGTTTTTCATTTATTTTCTTGTTTTTAGGAGCACTTGTAATTGTAATTCCTTTTTGCATTTGACCTGTTAGTTTCAATTAATTCAATGCAAATTTGCAATTGAGGATTTTTTTTTCACTGCTGAAATTACCCTATGAAATGGTCTATTGTATATTTAGTGTTGCATATTCTCTATAACACATGACATGTGATTTTTTTATTTTATTTTTTTAATTTTTTCCCTTGATTTCAATTCATTATGCTTTAGTTCAAGTTTACACTTGTTATTTAGGGTTCATCCTACCCAATTAAGGTTTAATATTAATTTTTAGTATTTAATTTTTAAGATAATCAGTTTATAACTAAAAATTGAAAATTAAGTACAAAAAATTATAACGTATTCTAATTAGGTATGATGAAATATAAATAATAAGTGTAAAATGAAAGTACTAAAGCATAACAAATTGAAATCGAAAGAAAAAATACAAAAAAACTAAAATTAGTCAAATATGAAATAGGGACCGCAACACCAAATGTGCAGTACAGGATTTCAACTGTGAAATTACATACATCCATAATAAAAGTAGTAAAAAAGAGGTGTAAGCAAGCATGGCAACTCATGAAGTATTATTCAACACAAAATTCATCGAGATTATAGTGGATCGAGTACTCTCAAAATCAACAATAGTAGATCGACTCGTAAGCTCGCAACCCTAATTAAATTTGAACATGTTCTAATAAAATTATAAGAAGAAAGCAACAAATATAAAGAAACAAAACAACACAAAGATTTTACGTGGAAAATTCAAGACGGGAAAAATCACGGACAGAAGAAGATTTCAGTATGAGTCGAAAAACAGGTACAGAGATAGGTCAATAATCAACTATTAAACAACCCTAGACGAACTAGATATATATATATGGGTCCATAACCTCAAGCCTCAACTACGTTGCAAAAAATCTAAGTTTGTCGCACCGCGAACCTCTCGGGCTCAACTCAAATAAATTTGGGTCACCAAACATCAACATAACATTCTTTAAAATTAGACTATTGTACTTTGGATATAATTACATATTTAACACAAAATTTAATGTGTAGGTAATTAATTACAAATTTGGGTATTATATATCTAACATCCCCGAATTTCTTTAACAAAAATTCAACGCTGATTCATCCACCAACTTTCGTCCCTTTTTTTCATGATCATCGTGACTCATCCATTATTTCTCGCAAAATGATGTCGAAGTGACTGAATTTCAACTCATGTCAATGGAAGAAAATTGAGAGAATTGATGTACTTTATTTAGCTTGATTTGGTTTCATTTTTCAGCAATACTTGTACTTCATTTAATTTCTTGGGTGAAATTTGATAAACGTGGTAAAATTTAATGGAATATATATTAAAAATATTGATAAAGCACATGAGATCCCCTATACAATTCTCTATATTATATATAACATTTTTAGTGTCAAACTGTTTTTTTACGATTTTTAATGTTCTTTATTCTCAGTTTATTATGAATTAATTTAATTTAAATATTTAGTTAGGGTTCATCCTTTTAGAATTATAGTATATTAAAAAAAAAAAAAACTAGTTATGACACAGAAGGTGTCACACTATTTATAATAGGGGATCCGATCCGTTGATAAATTTTGTGAAATTTAATGAAATGTATATTTATGAATGTATTAAAATAAAATATATTTTATTATAATGATTTAATATTATATTTTAATTATTTAGAATCACACATACTAAATTATAGGTGAATCGCATTGAATAACATTATTAGTGTATTTAGTAAAATTTGATGGTAACACGATGATTGTTAGTCTCTTATTGATCATCAGAAGTTTGATTGGTTAATATTCAATCATTTTAATAAACAAATTCAAAAACTATATATCATTTTTCACTAAGTGTTTAATTTCACTGTCAAATTTATGAATTTAATAATATTTTTTATAAAATAAAAATTAATTATAACATAAGTAATCATAGCCAGCATTTATCAACAAAAAAAATGAATTTAAAAAATTAGAAAATTTAATTTTGAAATATTAATCAACCATAATAATTAATTATTAATTAAAAACTGAAAATTAAATAATAACAATAAATCATGATTGGGTTGGGAGAACCCTAAAAAAAATCATAAAATTAAACCAAATCACAAAAAAATAAAATTGAAAAAAAAAATATAAGAAAAACTTGTAATTTGAAAGTGCAACACAGAGTGTAATATATAGAATGCAACATGAAATCTCATGCGGTCCCAAGGAGGGTTGAAACGCATACCACATCAACTGTTACATTTCCTGTGTCAAGCCTTTGTTTTTTTTTTAAATATATATATATATATTTTAATTTTTAATTTATTATGAGTTTATTTAATTAATTTTTTTTTACTATTCATCCATCCCTAATTAGGTTAGTTTTTTTTGTTAATTAAAAATAAAATCTATTTATTACACACTGAGTAGAACAGGAACGACAACAGATTTGAGGATCTGATCCGGTTGAAACGTACGTACTAGTTTTATGAAGGAAAAAACGCAGTTTGATATTGCAGTTGATATTTCTCAATGGCAAAGTTAATTTTAATTTTATTTTGATTTTATTTTCTTTTGTTCCTTTTTTTCAGTCAGTAGAAACTGAAAATATATGTTGATAGTTTGATAATGTTTCTAGCTCGCACGTAATACTAGAATATGCAATGAATTTTGTATTCATCTGAAGTAGTATACATTGGGAGTCTTCTGTTGATGATCGTATAATTAAATTTTTGAGACGCATATTATCACATTTCCCTAAGCAAAATTTAATACATGCGAAGTCGCTGGACAGGTACAAATTTTATAATTAAATTTGTTCCTGCCTACCCTTCCTGCTACATAGCATGTGATGAGAAATATATTTTAAGTTTTTAACATTAGAATTACAGGAAATAATAATACATTAAAAATGTATAGTTTTTCAAGTGGCCGTCCAGTAGAAAGGTATATCGATCCATAAAGCAAATAATCGATATATTGACCAATCAATTGATGAATTCCATGTGTTAATAAAAATGTATTTTATTAAATTATATATTCTTGTATTTTTATTAGTTGAACCAACTCATTAGTCATACACACTTTTATTAATAACTAGCATAGATAACGTGCATTGCACGTAATTTATATTATTTTATTAAATAATTATATAATATGTATAATTAATAATTATTAGATATATATAATTATAAAATATCAAATTTAGAATTAAATTATTCTAAGCATATTAAAAGAAATTATTTTATGTAAAAATGAATGATAAGTAATCCAGCTTTGCACTAAATTTCATGTTGAATTTTGTATCTTACTAAGTACATATTCTTAAATGTGAAATATAATTTAAATAAGCATAAAAGAAAAAGGGGAAACTTTATAAATTGATTGTTAATAATAATTTAATCTCGATTAAAATTTATTTGATTGTTATCTTGATTAAATGATTTCTATTTGTGTAATTTATTTTTTTAAATTATAACAATTGAAATAAGATAATCATGAGTGAAAATTTTGAAATTTTAACATATAATTTTTCACTTTTCATTTTTATCACGATGTTTATTATTTCCTACATTTATAAAAATTCAAATGTAATTTTTTTCTAAACTCCCTCTACATTTGATTTAAGAAATTACTAAAATATAAATAATAAATAAAGTATTTAAATTACAAAATACTCTTGATTTGTTTTGTACTTATGTTCTAAAAAATAAAATAAATGTCCACGTTTTAATTAAATTAGTATTTATGTCACTATAAGAGTAGTATTTGACTATCATAAAATTAATAAATTCAACATAATTTTCTAAACTTTTTCATGAGAATTTAGTATTTTTTTATAAATTTTTGCATAGATGTTTATCATACGTATGGTTGAAAAATATTTTTCAACCTGAAAATACATTTTATGTGTATTTATAATATTAACTTTTAAAAATAACATTTCTCAAAAAAAAAAAAAGCTTTCGAAAATAACAAAATTTATTAACATGTTCAATTATTCAAGAAAAATCTAAAACATGAATTATGCCAACTGGAAATTTTAGTAGAGTTTTTATTCAATAGATACTATATATTAGATTAAGTTATAGCTACAGTCTCTTATAGCTATAGTTCAGTTACTTAGTTAGTTTACTCAATCAAGGCAGTTGCAAGTCTGTTAGATGAGAAGCAAATTGTGGCTAACTAGTTAGATATAAATAGCTCATTGATAGATGTAATTCTTTACTTTTCAATGAAAATGATTTACATTCAAAACATATCTTTTTTTCTCTTCTCTTCTCCTCTCTCTCTCTCTCTCTCTCTCTCTCTCTCTCTCTCTCTCTCTCTCTCTCTCTCTCTCTCTCTCTCTCTCTCGTTTACTCTATCTTAACATGGTATCAGTTTTTCTAGGTTCATTATCCTCCAATCTTCAACTCTTCAAGTCTTCAAATCTTCAAATATTCATATCTCCTTAGCCTCAATTTTCCAAATCTTCATATCTTTATCTGTATTTCTATTGCAGATTGATCATTTTGGTTGCATTTCTATTGCAATTTTTTTTTGTTCCAAATTTCTTCTACTTCTTCTTCTTGATCTACGATGTATCATCATGAATTCTCAACATTGTTCCGCCTCTTTCATTCCTGTTAGGAAAAACAATCAAAAGCAGTCTTAGTAAAATTTTGATGAAATGTCAAAACACTCAAGAAAAACTGCAGGCTAAGTCAACCGAACTGAAGTCTTAGACAAATGAACTGATAACCAAGTCAACTAAACTGCTGGCCAAGTCAATCCAACTAATGGCCAAACTGAAAATTAAGTTAGCCAAACTGAAGACCAAGTCAATCCAACCGATGGCCAAACTGAAGACCAAGTCAATCCAACTGATGGACAAACTGAAAGTTAAGTCAGCCAAACTGAAGACCAAGTCAATCCAACTGATGGCCAAACTGAAAGTGAAGTCAGTCAGACTGATATCTAAATCTATTTTTGGTCCCGGGGCGAGTCAGAATCAGTTTAGAGGGGCGTGAATAAACTGATCCAAAAATATAATAATAATTTGCGGAATAGTCAGGACCCGTTTGACTCGCTAAGTTATCCGTGTTGTTAGGAGATCAGTTGAGATGATTAACTAGCTCGGAGTGTTGTGTGTGCTTCAAGTTTGCAGTTTAGAACATGCAACTGAAAATTGAAAATAGAGCAGAGCACATAGACAGCTTTGTAGAGGTTCGAAGTTCAACTTCTACGTCCTCTCTACCTTTCGCAGAAGGGCAATTCACTATGCAAGTGCAAAGTTCCTTTATTACAGTTACACAGTGAAGACATGTGTTGGACCTGGCTGTCTGTGACTTTATAAGTCACGGATTCCTTTCCAACTATTGTTGTCCCAGAAGCGATGATCCAATGAAAGTATCCTCCTCAGCCGGTTTCTGGTCGACAGCTCACACTTATCGATCTCAACTACTCGCTGAGACTTTAGATGTTATTTCCCATCTTTACAAGGTTTTAGATATTTTTTGATCTTTCAGAAGACAGTCTTGAAACCGGTATCAACTGATGTGCTCCTTTTGTGTGTCTGCAGGTTGAGCTGGGTAGTTAATCGTTGTAGAGTGGAATTGAGAGAATCGCTCTGGATGGATTTCTTCAATAGCTAGCTTGATGAGCAGTTTGCTCCTTCTCTTCAGTTGGACTTTTTCTTTTGCTGAGTTTGAGCATGGGGCTTTATAACTTTAGCGAACGTCTTCGCTGAAAGTCTATGCACAAAGTCTGAGCAAAAGTTCTTTTCAAGAGAAAAAAGTCACGGCCATCTTCTGGGTTTCTCATATTTTACAGATGAGTGGCTGGTGACCGTTGATGATCACTGTGTGATCATAAATGATAAAGCCTTTGAGGGGCTTTCATTTAAAGAGCTACTGGGAAGCCTTTGTTCCTCTGACGAGCTTTTGTTCCAAGATTTCGTTTGCATTAACTTCAAGATCTTCTTGTTAGCTTATCTTAAAATTTGAATTTCAGTTATAACTTCGGTCTTAATCTTCAGCTCTGGGATTCTGCTGGCAGTTAGAATCTTCAGTTCCTTGGCTGTCAGTTCTGCGCATCCTTAGCAGTTCTGAAAGCTCCAGTTAAGATCGTCTTCAGCTGTCAGTTTTGGACTCTGGCTTAATGCTTTCTTAGCTCTAGTTTGATTTCCTTCAGCTTGTAGTTTTGAACCAGTGTTCTTCAACTGGCATGTTGGACCGATGTCCCTTCAGCTGGAACTTCCTTAACCCGATCTTCAGTTCAGATACTGGTGCTTCTTCAGTTGGAATTCAGAACTGATTCGTCTTTAGCTGGTCTCCTTCAAACTGGTACTTCTTTATCTGGAACTTCATTCTTTAGCTGGAACTTCTTGAGCTGCCATATCCTTCAGCTTGCACCTTGGATTGGTACATTCTTCAGCTGGTATTTTTCTTTAATTGAAATCATCTTGAGCTGGCATGTCCATCAGCTCGGACTAGTGTGGTCTTCAACTGGTATTCTCCTTCAGTTGGTATGTTTTCCTCTCTTCAGCTGGTAATTATCTTTAGCTGAAATTGGGCACTTCTGAACTGGTGCCTTAAACTGGTAGCTTCAGCTGGTATTCCTCTTCAACTGGAATTGGGCACTTCTGAACTGGTGCCTTCTTCAGTTCATGACTGTAGACTGATGGCATTTGGTACTCCACTTGATGGTACCTGTAACTTTCAGTTTATCTTGCCAACTATTCTAGCAAGCTACAGTTTTTCTTTTCAACAGCTCTTGCGGCTGGATTTTTTATTTTTCGTTTTCTATCTTTTCTTTTCTCTCTTTTCTTTTCTTTTCTTACTTGGATTGATCATTATCAGCCTTTGATAGCTTAATTTTTATATATGATCATTTTTAGTTTTTTGCTTGATTTCTTTTCAGTTTTTCAAGGCTCTTTGCGTATTTTGGCATATTTTGACATCTCATCAAACCCCAATTAGGAAAACCCTTGATAGTTTTTCCTAACAATTTCTTCCTTTTTGATGATGTCCAATACATGGCAAAATTGAGTAATGATGGAAAAAACCGATTAAGAAATTTTTGAGTTGTGTGAAAGATAACACAATCATGCAAGAAAACTTTTATAGCTAAGAAACTGATTATATAAAGTGATTAGATTTCTTTTAATCTGCAACAGTTTATTTTTCTCTTTTTCTTCTTCTTTTTCTTTAGTTTCTAGCTCTTCAGCTGTTGCGCTTCTTCAGCTGGTATCTCATCTCCTTCTTTATCTGTTCCTCAAATTGCTAGATTCTCATTTTTCTCTAGTACTAGTATTCCTACAGATGTCTCCCCAAACTTTCCCCTTAGACAATTATCTCTCATCTGTGACTCTTCTCTAGACAGCTCCCCAAACTTCCCCGTGAGACTGATGCCTCTCTTCTCGAGCAGTTCCGACAGTCCTCATTTCTTCCCCCTGATGCTGTACTTCCCCTTGAAACTGTGAGGGCTGTCCTTGAATCTCATCTTAGAGACTCAAAAAGTTTCTTCCATCATTCCTCTCAATTTCTTTCTTCCCTTCCCCCTTTCTGGCATCATCCAAAAGGGTCTACATATGTAGATCAAAGGATAGAATGGGAACATGTGGTAACAAGCTGAATGTAGTAGCTAGGTTACCTTCATATGGGGAGGGGTATGAATGTTCTCTTGGTGGTGAGGGTAGCCAATTGGATGCTTCTTCTGTTGGCATGAACTGCCGTAGATCTAGCAGTGGAGACTAAATTTGAGGTTCAGTTGTCATCATGGCCAAACTTGAGAGGAGTTCTTCAGTTAGAGATGGGTGGTTGAACTCTATCGGTATGGAGGATGAGTTGGATGGTTCTGTAAAAGGTAGTGGAGTTGCGGCTGGTACTCCATGCTGGATTATATGGATCAATAAATCTATAATCTTGGAGAGTGTGGGAGTAGCCGTGAATGGATTATTCATCCAGTTTATGCTCCAAATTCCTTCCTGACTCTAGAAGTGGCATCCCTTCCTGTTGAGAAGTTCAAACATGACTGCTTCATCAACTTCATCAACTTGATGTCTCCAGAGTGACTATCTGAGATATTTCCTCAGTTGATTAAAGAGATCAAAGTCAAAGCTCTCAATGATGTGAAATCTGCTAGACAACAGACTGTTGAGAGTCTCGTTGAAGCTTTCTTCAACACCATCCATGTAGATGTTTTCAGCTGGTTTAGAATCAGCTGGCGCAGTTGACTCTATCATCATATCATCATTTGATATGGGTTGCTTTCATCGACTGTTTGAAGTCAGTTCAGTCAGAGTTGAGGGACCTTCTTCAGCAGTTCTCTGCCTTCTCGATCTTGGGCTAAACGGCTTCAGGTTCCTTTTTCTCTTGACAAAGATTATGGGGAGATGGTCTCTCCTATCCAACAACATGCCTTGGTGAGGGAGAACTTCAGTTTGATCACAGATTATCATGCTGAGTCGATTGATGAATCCCAACTTCTCCGTGAATGTTCCAGTTTAATGGTCAAAACGGACCATGCGAACATTCTGGCACAGTTGTGATAGCACATATGATGCCCAGTCAACTCTGCATCAGTTGTAGATGAGTGCCATTAGGTGAGCATTTTCGGCACTGAAATGAGTATAGTCTAGGTTGCCTCACAGACAGTGGATGACTATATCTTGGAGTTGGATAAACTTCGACCGAAGACTGTCCTTCAGTCTGTGTGAATAATCATTATGCTCAACTCCGATTTTTGTTCATTGGCTCCACAAATCTCTTTGATTTGGCATAGCTATCGAGCCTGCTGGTGAACCTGCTCCTGGAAGATGGAGCATTTCCGTCATGGTTTTCTTGGAGATCATGATCGGTTATCCGTCAACTATTGAAATTATATTGCCGTTCTCTATGACTTAGGAGTTGATATAGAACTCGGCAACTAACTTTAGAAAACATCATCCAAACTGAGGACCTTGAGTAAGAAACTGAAGGAGCTCAATTTTCTCTGCTGCTGAGACTAAGCGATGGAATTCATCAGCTATAAGTGTTTTTATCATAAAGTCCAAGTCTATGAACTTGTCTCTTTTCAGATTAAGAGCAAGTGTAGCTGGATTGATGTATTGAGCAGGTAGTTCCATTCTGCAAGAAAGAGAGTATTTCAGAGAGTTTGAATAGAGTAGAGAGAGAGAGAGAGAGATGCAAAGCAATGCAAGGAGAGTTAGTAAGAGAGATATGTGATCTTTGATTGATATCTCCTTAGAATTTAAAAGAACCTTTGCATGCATGTACTGCGAGTAACACTCGAGTACTCCTAAGCTGATCAGTTAATGGATTTGACTGATGCTCAGAAGGTTTAAATGTGATGATCATCTCAGCCGTCCATAAGTTTAGCTTAACTTTAGATCAGCGGTTGAGATATCATCCATTTGTAGTTGTCATAAATAGCAAATATTTTGTGTAGGATTTTACTATTTATATCTCTCAAGCGATCAACTCACTTTCTACTTTAGTGGTTGATTTTGCTCAGTAGCATTAATATTTGCTATCTTTGAGAGATCTCCCATTTGAAAATTATGCCCGTTGGATTATGAAAAATAAATCATAACGACAATAGTTTTATTAATAATAAGCTTAAAAATGATCAATTTAAAACTTATCTTGGTTAGTCGGGATACAGTCCAACTGATGACTTTTGGTGAACTGATGATGTGGTAACTAATCGATCAGTTCTTGTCATGTCTTTTTCTTAGGCCCTTGAACTGATTCATCACTGAACTGATGACGTCAGCTGTTGTACTGCTGGATTAAATCTCAGTCAGTTTTCTCTTCTTGATGGGCCGAACTGGATTCTCTTCACTGCTCTCGTCAGGGCAGTTTGGTCTCTTCCTCTTTGAGGCTGATCCAGTTCCTTCAGCAGGCTTCTCTGGCCTTACTTTCCTCATGGATTGGCTCTGGTGCTTGGCTTCAGCTGATGTGACCCTTCGCCTACTCTACAAGTTCCTCTTCAGGGATGACTTGAACTGAACTTCCTGAGTGTTCAGTTGGGCGGCTGTCTTTGAGCTTGAAGCGATCAGTCGGGTGATATATCTCTTTGACAAGAGATTTGGTGTTGTGCTAGTATCCTCAACATCATATAGTCGACTGATTGAAACTGGGTGAGAGGTGGCTCTCTGTGTATCTGCGGAGTTACAGGTTTAGTTGGTCGAGGTGGCTCAGCTAACTGATTTGACAGATTATCAAAATTCAGTTTTCGACAAGCAGGGTTAGTAGTGCAGTTGGCTGACTGCTGGACTCCTGCTCCTTCTTAAGCCTTGATGTCACTTTCTAGTTCGGCAAGTAAGGCAGTTGGAGAAATTTTGTTGGTCAATCAATGACTTATAATCCTGTATACTTGCATGATCTGTTGCTTCATTAGCTTGATTGTCCTCAGCTATGCCCTCAGCTGGTGTGTTGCTGGATACATTTCATTCATCTTCTAGTCCAACTTCAAACTCCTCTGGAACTGTGTGGTCCGTGCGTAGTCCCGTAAGTTATCAGTTTTGCTAGGTAGCAGTTGAACTGATGTATTGAGTACTTCTTTACTCATTTGCTCACTGGAAAACTCATCAAAAACAACATGACAAGTTATTTCCACAACTAGTGGTCGTTTGTTGAACACTCTGTAAGCTTGAGCATGAGGGGAATTATAACCCAGAAATATTCCCTCATCAGCTTTGGCACTGAATGCTTTCAGTTGACTCTTGCCATTGTTGTGAATATAATATTTGCAGCCAAATACTTTGAAGTATGAAATAGATGGCTTATGACCCTTGTATAGCTCATAAGGTGTTTTGTCATGTGCGCTGACGATGACGCTTTTGTTTTGAGTGTGGCACGCCATGTTGACTGCCTCGGTCTAGTATCCTTATGCTATATTAGCATCAACTATCATTGCTCGAGCTGCTTCCTTGAGTGTGTGATTTCTCCTTTCAGCTACACCATTTTACTGTAGAGTTCTAGTAGCTGAGTGCTCATGAGTTATTCTCAGTTCACTGAGAAAACTGATGATCTGTTGGTTGACGAATTCAGTTATATTGTCTGAATGAATTTGCTGAACTGATTTCTCCTTTTCAGTTTGCAGCCTTCTAATCATCGCTGATAGCTTGGAGTAGGTTTCATCCTTACTTCTGAGAAACTCTACCCATGTGTATCTTGAGAAGTCATCGACTTCTACAAGAATTAATCTTTTTACTTTGGGAGTTGGTGGTCTGACTGGCCCAAATAGATCCATGTATAGTAGTTGGAGGGGAGCAGTTGTCCCTGGAGGATGACTTCTGTTTTTGAATGACGACCTCACTTGCTTTCCTTTCTGGCATGGTCCGCAGACGCCAGTTTTCTTGAAAATCTCCTTGGGAAGCCCATCAACTAGCTCCTTCTTGGCCAGATGGTTGATGGTTCTGAAGTTGAGATGATTGAGTCATCGATGCCATAGCCAGCTTGCTTCAGTTGACCCTTTTGAAAGAAAGCAAGCTTCTCCATAGCCAGTTGAAAAATCAACAACATACATGTTGCCTCTCCTTACTCCAGTTAGGAGGATTGCTCTAGTAGACTTATCTTTGATGTCGCATGAGCTTCGACTGAAATCAACAATGTATCTATTGTCACATAATTGACTGATGCTGAGCAGTTTGTGCTTCAGTCCTTCCACGTGGGAGACTCCATTGACTACCACATTTTCTTTCATCACGAACCCTTCTCTAATGGTTCGGCTTCTGGAGTTGTCTCCAAATGTGACTAATTGTCCTTTCACTTCCCTATATCCTTCTAGATCCTCTTTGTCTCCCGTCATGTATTTTTGAGCACTTGCTATCCAGATTGCCAAACTTTTAGCTCAATAGCAAGTAGAGAGTTTTCAGACATAGATCATCTGATCAGTTTTACTTTCTTTTTAGCTCTCCTCCTTTGAGCTGAGTCATTTAACTTGTACCTGCGATGAGAGTTAGTAGGATAGAAAACTTCGATCATAACTCTCTGATCTCGAGCTTATCTAGCTCTTCCTTGTGGCCAATTTCTTTTCATTCCATAAGCTCTATCGCTATTCTGCTATGGCTAGTTGGCAAATCAGTTATAGTTGGATTTGCTCCTTGGTTCATCTCTTGAATCCAATTACTCACTATACTGAGTTGTAAGATCCATCAGAGTGAACTTCTCTAGGGGGATCTGAATATGTTGACGTGCTCGATACAGCCTCGTATGTACGTTCCTTCTTGAGTCAACATCTCTCCGAGATTGACTTGCAGGATGTCTATGAAGATAGGCTGGTGGTGCAGTTCTCTCATGAACTGGTGCCTTATCTCGATGAGACTACGGTCCAAACTGAGTATTTCTCCTTACTCCAGTTGGTCCGTCAGTTCTATTCACCATAGACCTGTTCTGAGCTTTGGGCTTTGGATAGATCGGTGATGTTTGTTGAACTAACTGTCTCTGATGAGCTGGAGGTCTTGTCTGAGCTGACGACCTCTGTTGATAAGCTGATTGGCTTTGCTAAGCTGGTGGCCTTTGCTGATAAGTGGATTGCCTATTCTGAACTGATGGCCTTCTTTGAGATGGCTTCCTCTGCCGAACTGATGGCTTCAACTGAACTAAGTCTTTCAGTTAGGAGGATTGATTGGACCGCTTCGGCTGATTTGAAGGGATGTTCACAATTCCCTTGCCTTCAGTCTCTTCAACTGGTTGGGTTGGTGCAGGTCTGACGAAACCAGGAAGAGTTCCTTCTTGACTAGTTTGAACAACTGCCTTTCCTTTTTCAGCGGGAGTGTACCTACTGTATCTTAACCCTGGACTAGCAATTTCAACTCTTTGATGACTTAGAATCTCATAAAGAGTTTGAGATCCCTTTTTGAATTTGAGAGATATCTCCTCTCTCTTATGGATCTCTTGCCCGAGCCTCTCATTTTCAGCTCCTAGCTCATCAACTTTCAGCTTCAACTTTTCATATTCAACTAACTGAGCTCCAAGTGATTCAGTTCTATCATGATCACTTCTTAGTGTTTTGACCTCATCTCTTAGGTCATTATTTTCTTTCTTCAGCTGCAAATACATACTTGATATAACAGCTAACTGATCTTCTTGCATTCTTAATTGTTCATTTATTTCATTGCTAGAAATGGAAGTTTCATGAATGTGATAAAAAGAGGTTAAGGAATCACATGTGCTAACCTCTTCTTCGTTGTCAGCCATGAGGCAGAACAGCGCCTCATCTTCAGAATTGTAGCCGTTGGAGTCGATTCCGGATGGATAATCTAAGTCATCCAGAACGGCGTTCTCTGTGTTGGCCATCATAGATTTTCTCTTAAAAAAGCTTCTCTTCACTTTGGCCTTCTTATCTTTAGGGAGCTCTGGACACTCATATTTATAGTGTTTTTGCTTGTGGCAATTGAAGCATTCTCTTATGATTCTATTAGCTACCTTGGGTTGTTCAGCAGGCGGTTGGTTTCTCTCGTCTCTGGGCTCCTCATCAGTTTGAAGCATAACTGATGATTGATCTCTGATCTTTTTCAGCTTTTCTAGTAGCTTGGCTACTGACTGGATCTGGTCATTGATATCTTCAGTTAGGCTCTCTTTCTTCTCCGCTGCTTCTCTTCTTCAATCAGTTGAGCCTCTTGGTTGTTCTCTGGCTTGAGAACTTCTTGGCTGGAAGGTGTCCCTCCCTCAAGTTTTTCTAAACCGATTTCTTTCACCATAGAAAGTTGCATCCTCGGCTGATGATGTGGATGCCTCTCTTTTTCAGTTTAGGCTATACTCGTGAGCCTTAAGAAAACCGAAAAGTTCTCTTGGGGTGATGCTGTTCAAGTCTCTCGACTTCTTTGTAGTAATCACCTTTATATCTCATTCTTCTGTGCGATTGTCCAAGATTTTGGAATTCATCTCACTATTGGGATATGTCCTACCCAGATTGTTCATCTCACTGATGATGCCTAGAAATCTCATTTCAAGGCTTGAGATGGTTTCATGTGAGTGCATTTTGAAGGACTCATATCTGTTCACCGCCAGTTGGAGCTTGTTTCATTTGATGGCATCGGACTCTTTGCATAGATCTGCAAGTAAGTGCCATATCTCCTTGGCAGTTCTGCAGTTCTTCATGTCCTTCATGTGATCTTCATCTAGAGTTTGGAACAACGCGGCTTGGGCCACGAACTCTAGGTTCTTTAACTTCTTCTCTTCACTCGTGAGAAGATGAGTTGGCTTCGGGATCCTTGCTAGTTGATTTACATCAGCAATGTGTGCTTCATTGCCCATCATGATTGTGATTGGACCTTCTTCAATAACTTCCCACATATTCTCGTGGATTGAGCAGAGGTGCGCCTTCATTCTCTTGCTCCAATTATCGTATTTCTCAACTGAAAAGATAGGTAGCTTATGGTTTCCCATAGCTGGCAGATTAGCACAGATAACAAGATCTGATTCAGTTGATCTGCAGAAACGGCTGATTCTTAGAATCAACCGCTCTGATACCACTTGTTGGTCCCGGGGCGAGTCAGAATCAGTTTAGAGGGGGGTGAATAAACTGATCCAAAAACTTAACAATAATTTGTGGAATAGTCAGGGCCCGTTTGACTCGCTAAGTTATCCGTGCTGTTAGGAGATTAGTTGAGATGATTAGCTAGCTCGGAGTGTTGTGTGTGCTTGAAGTGTGCAGTTTAGAACATGTTACTGAAAACTGAAAATAGAGTAGAGCACACAGACAATTTATAGAGGTTCGAACCTCAACTTCTACGTCTTTTCTACCTTCCGCAGAAGGGTAATTCACTATGTAAGTATAAAGTTCCTTTATTACAGTTACACAGTGAAGACAGGTGTTGGACCTAGTTGTTAGTGACTTTACGAGTCATGGATTTCTTTCCAACTGTTGCTGTCCCGGAAGCGACAATCCACTGAAAGTAGCCTCCTCAGTCGGTTTCTGGTCGACAGCTCACACTTACTGATCTCAACTGCTCCCTGAGACTTTAGGTTCTATTTTCCGTCTTTACAAGATTTTAGATCTCTTTTGATCTTATAGAATACAGTCTTGAAATCGGTATCAACTGATATGCTCCTTTTGCGCATCTGCAACTTGAGCTGGATAGTTGATCGTTGTAGAGTGGAACTGAGAGAATGGCTCTGGATGGATTTCTTCAACAGCTAGCTTGATGAGCAGTTTGCTCCTTCTCTTCAGTTGGACTTTTCCTTTTGCTGAGTTTGAGCGTGAGGCTTTAGAACTTTGGGAACGTGTTCGCTGAAAGTCTATGCAGAAAGTCTGAGCAAAAGTTCTCTTCAAGAGACAAAAGTCACGGCCATCTTCTCGATTGCTCATCTTTTATAGATGAGTGGCTGGTGACCGTTGATGATCACTGTGTGATCATAAATGATAAATTCATTGAGGGGCTTTCATTTAAAGAGCCATTGGGAAGCTTTTGTTCTTCCGACGAGATTTTGTTCTAAGATCTCGGTTGCATTAACTTCAAGATCTTCTTGTTGGCTTATCTTGAAATCTTAATTTCATTTACGGCTTCTATCTTGATCTTCATTTTGGGGCTTCTGCTCGCAGTTGTAATTTTCAGTTCCTTAGATGTCAGTTATGCGCAACCTTGGCTGTTTTGAAAGATGCAGTTAAGATCGTGTTTAGCTGGTAGTTCTGGACTCTGGCTTGATACTTTCTGAGGTCCTGTTTGATTTGCTTCAGCTGGCAATTTTGAACCAGTGTTCTTCAGCTGGTATGTTGGACTGATGTCCCTTTAGCTGGAACTTCTTTAACCTGGTCTTCAGTTCGGATGCTGGCGCTTCTTCAGCTGGACTTTAGAACTGATGCGTCTTTAGCTGGTCTCCTTCAAACTGGTATTTCTTTAGCTGGAACTTCATTCTTCAGCTGAAACTTCTTGAGCTGGCATATCCTTCAGCTCATACCTTGGATTGGTACATTCTTCAGCTGGCATTTTTCTTCAGCTAAAATTATCTTAAGCTGGCATGTCCATCAGCTCGGACTGATATGGTCTTCAGCTGGTATGTTTTTCTCTCTTCAACTGGTAATTATCTTCAGCTGGAAATGGGCACTTTTGAACTGGTGCCTTGAACTGGTAGCCTCAGCAGGTATTCTTCTTCAGCTGGAATTGGGCAATTCTAAACTGGTGCCTTCTTCAGTTTATGACTGTAGACTGATGGCATTTGGTACTCCACTTGATGGTACATGTAACTTTCAGTTTATCTTGCTAACTATTTTAGCAAGCTACAGTTTTTCTTTTCAACAGCTGTTGTGGCTAGATTTTTTATTTTTATTTTTCTTTTTCTCTCTTTTCTTTTCTTTTCTTACTTGGATTGATCATTTTCAAGCGTTGATACCTCAATTTTTTAATATGATCATCCTTAGTTTTTTTTCTTGATTTCTTTTCAGTTTTTCAAGGCTCTTTGCGTATTTTGGCATATTTTGAAATCTCATCAAAACCCCAGTCAGGAAGACCCTTGATAGTTTTTCCTAACATCAACCCAACTGATGGCCAAAATCAGTTGAGATGAAAAGACGTTCAAGTAAGAAAGAGAAAAATGACTCTCAAAAGCCAAACTGAGTCATTAACTGAACTAATCAGCTAGGCCCGAATCCAAGGTCACTGACCGCACAGTCGACTAAATTAATGCATCATAAATAGTCAACGGCAGAGTAATGGCTACAACAACTATGTTAACAGCTATATGCACCAACAAGCCTCTGATCTCTCAAGAGACCTACCATAAACCAACGGTCATAATACAATCCTCTATAAAAGACGAGAGAGATAGAGCTTGAAACAAACTTTTGCCTGAAATCTTTGCTAAGAATACTGAGCTCTCTTTATTGAACATCTACACATTTACAAAAGTTTAAAAGCTCAGTTAAAGTGATATATACAGCTGTAAAAGTCAACTTGAGAAGAGAAGAAGTCAAAAAGCTGCAAGCATCCTAGTCTGTTGTTCAAGTCCAGCTGAACTCTTCTAAGTTAAAGATCTGAAAAGTATCAACAACAACCGCTCAGTTCGAGGAGCACAACTAGTTGATAATCCCAGTTCAAGACCAACCATCTAGAAGATCGAAAGAGATCTAACCTTGAAAAGAAAACAATAGCACCTAACTCTCCAACTAAGTGTGAGTCGCCGCTAAAGTAATTGTTGCCGTAATAGCTAACTATTACAGACTGTAAGTATGAGCTGTCGACCCAGCTAAGGTAACACTATAAATAAACTCATTGTTACCATGTTCAGCTAATTTCTATTCATTGTATAATTTGTAAAGTGAACTCAGATTATATAGTAGATTCATCCCTTCTGTGGAAGGAAGAAAGTACGTAGAAGTTTTAAGGCTTCAAACCTCTATAAAATCGATCGTGTGTTGTATTGCTTTCATTTTATTAAATTGCTTATCTCTTGAAATTGCATACAAGATCACACAACTTGCATCTATCTCAAACAAACTGAAAATAGACAAGCTGCTAAGATTAAACGAGTCAAAGGGCCCATGAAGTTTTCCGCATTTATTTACAAGTTTTTGAATTCAGTTTATTCACCCCCCTCTAAACTGAACACGACTTGTCCGGGACCAACAAGTGGTTGATGCACTATTTTGTTATGCAAGTAACTGCAACTAACACAGGTCAATGCAATAAAGCAAGTGAATCGAGTATCATATCCACAAGGACTGTAATGTCGATCACACTAAGAACTAAGCTAACAATTTTCTATTATCCAGACTATCTCAGTTTTAATTGAATTAATCTTATGAAAATAATTAAAAGTAAACTCCTAAAATTGAACGAAATTAAAAACGCAAACTATCAAATAAATAAAATAATTAATCTTAGGGAATGCATACTAATGAATCCACTATATATTAATCTAATTCCATCAACTTCCAATTTAATCCAATTATCGGTGGAAGATAAGAATTATAATTATCTACCTCTATCAGGTCTCAAGGTGAAAGTAGATTAACAATTTATCTATTACTTTCGTCTCTTACATTAAAAGGTAAGTTTATGGGCCAAAAATATGCAAAACACCAAATCTCCAACAACCTGGCGACCAGAATTGAAGAAACCGATGATCGGAGGCACAATCGGCACTCAAGGAACTGCTCGGAGGATTTCTCTATACGCATTCACCGAGCTGTTGTGAAAAAACCGCCGATCGGTGGGTATATCTGGAGATTGGCGAGTTGGTCACCGGTTTTCTAGCATAATCCACTATTTTGCTCCGTTTTCACTCATTTTTCGCCTGATTAACCCAATTCAAGTTGGAGACTGATCCTAAATTGATCCTCTATCTTTCTTGCCTATCTCCCAACTGAATTGGATCTCAATAGTATCCCATTTTTTAGCTGAAACTTCCAAAAAAGAGCAAAACATAAAATTGCACAAGAAAAGGCGAAATTGTGATCAAACACTTACTTATGCATGCATTAACCATTAAATACCATTCAAATAAACACCTAAATGCATACAAAAGCCATGTTTATCAACTTCTAAAACTTAAGCCATTGCTCGTCATCGAACAAGGAGGACACTAAGAAAAATAAACATAGAGAGGGGCAGTAAACTCGATCATTGATGCCTCAAAATAAAAAACAAAAATAAAGAACAAACAAAATCGCAGTAATCTACACAACTCAACTGTAAAAATTAATATCGGCAATGTAACACTTGAATCTCACAAAGAAGTGTATCACTCAACTGTCAAGTGTATAAAGAAGATTCACTTATCGAAACAATACCATACAAATGCAAAACTATAGACTTGCCAATCGTCTAATTCCTCCACCACTTTTTATGTGCTAAAGTAAAGATCAAATGGGTCTTTTTCTTAGGTTGTAATGTAGGGATATTGGTGAAGGTAGGGAAATATGGCTAAGTGACTCAATTAAATTCACATCACTACACCTTATATTTATTTCAAACCGAGTATGGATCATTAAAATTCCATCTTCCTCCCACACGAAAGTGTCACCAAACAAACACCAACGATCAAAAACTCAATACCGCACTTAATTTTTCTGTGCATACCAGTCATTTTCTTATGCTTTTCTTTTATCGCATCAACAAACTCTCGCACATTTGTAATCTCGAAACAGAATCCAAGGCAAGTCCTAGTGATGCAAAGTAGGCATGCACAACACTCAATAAAGAATATAACTGTGCATAGATAAACAGTTAAGGCTCAAAACTCACAGGTTACATTCAATGCTCCAAATACTGAGATCAATTTCACAATTAAATCACATAAATCACTGAAATCATATTCATTCAACTTGCTTTCAAAAACATCTCAATTTCATATCATTGGCATCTCACAAACTCAACTAACAACTAAAAAAACTAACAAAACTGACGTAAAAGAAAAACTAACAAAAACTGATGTAAAAGAAAATGAAAAACAAATAAAAACGCGCTAAACACATCATATCTATCCCCATCTCCCAAACTTATTCAACTGCAAAGAGAATAAGTTTGGAGGGAACTAAATAAAAGATGTGTTTGGAATGAACTCACCGCGTACTAATATGGAGAAAGGATCTTGAAAACAGCATTGGATCATCTCAATTTGTCTTTGTACTCCAAAACTCCTTTCTACATGTTAGAACGATACAACAAAACATTAAACAAAAGAAAACAAAAATAAACAAAGAAATAAAAATGATGGGTTATCTCTCATCTAGAGCTTTATTTAACGTCTAGAGCTAGACAAGACCTCAACAGTCAACGAGGTCTAAAGCAATTGTGACACTCTATTGTCAAAAGCATTGTAGAACCTACCAGATGGTTCTTCTTCCTTTTGCATACTCCAAATTTGTGAAGCTTTCAGCTTAGTTCCATCTCTATGAGTATCTTCCACAGAAAATTTGCTTTTATTGACAAAAAATAAAGCAATGCATTTTTCTACCTTTGTGCACCATTCCATTGCTTGTTCATTCTTGACAGGCTGTTGAGACATTTTTCTTTACTGTGTGGACGTTTGAATTCCACAACTTTATCTTGTAGTTTCTTTGATTTCTTTAGAAATGTTTAAGCTAATTCTTGGGGTTTCATCATCTCTTTGGGAGGCTCTTCAATTTCACCAGATATCTCAGACACTTCTTCTTCTTCAACCATAAACACCTTTGAGTCATCTTCAAATGATACAACACTTTCCACTTGGATAACGTTGCACTGCTCTAGTTTTGGACACTTAAATTATGAAGAATTGAACCGGCATGATGTGAACTTCTAATAAAAAAACTTTCAATCTCCTTTGTAGAATCTATTATCTTGTCTAATCTAGCATGTCATATTGCTCCAAATTGGTCAACTCTGGCTCATATCTTTAATTAGTGTCAAAAAGAGTTGATGCACTGTCGGTCATTTGCTCTATCTGAACTTCCAATGTGCTCACTTGAAGACAATATTGCTCAAAGAATTGATACTCAATGGGTGGTTAATGCATTTAATTCAGAGGCAAAGTATAAGAAACACTCCATGCTCTAGTTTGCTTATCTATTTGGTGCATCATCAATCTAAACATCTTATCCACGTTCCCACCGAGATCTTCCATGTTTTTTTTGTTTTTTTTTTCACCTGAAATAATAAATAAATGTTAGTGATAATATCAATGTATAATCTAATCCAGTCCACGGTAGAGGCGCTAAAAAGTTCATGCATTATTTTTTCTGTAAGTAACAACCACTAACATAGGTCAATGCAATAAAGTAAGTGAATGGAGTATCATATCCATAGGGACTGTAATGTCGATCACACTAAGTACTAAGCTAACAATTTTCTATTATCCAGGCTACCTAATTTTTAGTTGAATAATCCTAGGAAAATAATTAAAATTAAAGTCCTAAATTCAATTATTAGATCGAACACAAATCAAACAAACTTAAAAACGTAAACTATCAAATAAATAAAATAATTAATTCTAGGGAATGCATACACATGAATCCATTATATATTAAACTAATTCTATCAACTTCCAATTTAATCAAATTATCGGTGGATGATCAGAATTCTAATTACCTATCTCCGCCAAGACTCAAAGTAAAAGTAGATTAACAATTTATCTATTACTTTAATCTCTAGAATACTTGTTAACTCCCAATAGATCAACAGATTTAAAACCTCCTACAAAGCACAAGCATGTGTATCAAATCATTCAATTTAATCCCAATAATTAATTATCTCCGCTAGGACTTAAATTAATTAGCTAGCATAGAATGACTATGGCCTTAATCATGCATGAGTTATCTAAACTCAAAAGTTTGAACACAATAATTGGAAGGACAGTTGATGAAGAATTAAATCAATATATAATTTCATACATGCTACAAACCCTAGAATTAATTATACGAACTACTCACACATAATGAAATCTAAAAGAAAGAAAGAATAAAGAAACATAATTAAATAACAAAGTTTAGAAAAACCGTAGAAAAATTCAATGCCTAAAACTTCAATCTTCAATCTTCAATCTTCATTTCTTGCCGCTATGAAATCTAAAGTAAAACTGAAAAATATAATGAAAAGAATCTCCCAATTTTTGACCTAAACAACCCTATTTATACTAAGTAATAAAAATTCAGCCCAAAAGGTAAGTTCAAGGGCAAAAAATATGCAAAACACCAAATCTCGGACAACCCGTCGACCAGAATTGAAGAAACCAACGTTTGAAGGCCACAACCAGCACTCGGGAGACTGTTCATTAGATTTCTCTATACGCATTGGTCGAGCTATTATGAAGAAACCATCGATCGATAGGTATATCCAGAGATCAGCACGTTGGTCGTCGGTTTTCTGGCGCACTCCACTGTATTGTTCGGTTCTCAGTCATTTTTCATCCAAAGTAACCCGATTCAAGTTACAGACTGATCCAAACTCGATCCTTTATCTTTCTACTTTATTTCCCAACTGAATTGGATCTCAAATGTATCCCATTTTTAAGCTCAAACTTCAAAAAAAGAGTAAAACATAAGATTACACAAGAAAAGGAGATTTAGGACTTCTTGCAGACCTATGTCAAGAATATGAAGCCATCAAAGGAAACAAACTCCAACTTGTGGTTGACAAATATGAATCCTTCAAAATGCAACCAAAAGAGTCCATTTCAAGTCTTGAAACTAGATTTCTAGGCATAATCAGTGAAATGACTAACTTGGGAAAAAGCTATCCCAACTGCGAGATGAACTCCAAGATATTAGATAATCTCACAGAAGAATGGGACATGAAAGTGATTGCTACCAAAGAATCAAGAAATCTAAATAGTATCACTCCGGTTCTCTCAAAGCTCATGAATACAACCTAAACCAAAAGAATGAAACCTCAACCTCATCAATTCAGGATGCAGCCTGTTATGGTGAAAGGAACCAATTTCGAGACACTGATGGAAGAAACAACTTTTGACTAAGAAGTTCACCAGTTAGAGAAAACCAAGGTGGATCCGCAACTGACCGGAGAAAAGACACAACTGAGAAAAGGAAAACCTAACTAATGACATCAATGAGCAAATTCAGTCAATGACAAGATTGTTGGAGAAACAAAAGAGAATCAGAGACAAGCAATCAGTTCCACTCCAACTTGAAGAATCTCCAAAAGATAAGAGAATTCATCACCAAGCTGAACGATCAGCTGAATCAGCTAGATGAGGTAATCGGATTTTAGGTGAGTGCTTCCATTATCACAAACAAGGACACTATAGATATGAGTGCCCTGACCTCCCAGAAGACAAAAGGGCCAAGGTGAGAAAAAACTTCTTTAAAAGAAAGGTAATGATGGCAAACTCTAAAAATGCCATACTAGATTACTCAGGCTATCCATCTAGAATTGATTCTGATGGCTACAGCTCAGATGATGAAGTATTATTTTGTCTCATGGTCGATAATGAAGAAGAGGTTAGTATAGCTGAATCTGAAACCTCATTTTATCACATTAATGAAGCAATGCTTTCTAGTATGGAACTAGATGAAAAGCTTATTGTTAGAAAATCAGTTAGCTTCAGTATCATGTTTGCGGTTTAAACTGAAGGATGAAAATGATGAACTAAGAAATAGAGTCAGAAAGCTGAACATTGATCATGATAGAATGAATTATCTTCAAACTCAATTAGTAGAATTTGAGAAACTGAAATTGAAAACTGCTAAGTTAGAAACTAAGAATCTAAGGCTCAAATAGGAGATCCTTGATAAAGAAAAAGTCTCCATTAAATTCAGAAAGGGATCTCAAACTCTAGATAAAATTTTGAGTCATCAAAAAACTGAGTCTCGTAGTATATGATTAAGTTATAATAAGTTCACTACTTCAGAAAAGGGAAAATCAGTTGTGCAAAATAGTGATAAAGGTATCCTAATGGGATTCACCAGGCAACTTAATCACAATTGGTTGATATGTCCAAAGGAAAAGGCATACTCAGATGCCCCCAAATTCATCCTAGACAATTCAGTCACTCCTCTCAACCGAGACCACCAGTAAACCAAACTGAGAGATCAGTTTAACCTAAAAGAAACACCTTTTCCAGATCTCAAGCCTACCTTACTCAAAGTTTTAATAAATACACCTATAAAGGACATCAAAGTACCTATAGGAGAAATCAGAGAAATACTTTTGAACCTAGAAACCAATATGATGATTATTTGAACTCGAGATGATCAAAGGATAAATCCAAATGGGTTCAGTCCATCAAACTAGAAACACAGAAGGCATTGGCCTAACCAAAGAGCACAAAAGCCTCAAAACCAAAAAGGATCAGTTTAACTATTTTATCCTGCTAATCTTCATCGCATGTATCATTCAACTAAATCAACTTAGAGAAGAAGAGTTGAAAGCAAAACAAAACTGATTAGACGATCCAAGTCTGATAGATCTCTAAATGTTGAAAAGCTAAAAGTTTGGCAAATCTGGATTCCTAAGAACTTGATTAATCAACAAGGACCCGATATGAGATGGGTAAGTAAAAACTAATCATTGTTTTTGCAGGTAAAGAGCATCCTATCTAGGAAGAAAACTAAGGATATTTGGTATCTAGATTACGGATGTTCCAAGCACATGACAACATATAGAAAATATCTCGAAAGTTACAACAAAGTTAAAGGCCCACTTATCACATTTGGAGATAATTCCTAGAGTCGAACTATTGGAGAAGGATTTATTGTCAAAGAAAAAGTGATAGTCAATAGAATATCTCATGTTAACGGACTAAAATACAAGCTGCTAAGCATCAGTCAGTTATGTGACAACGGTTACTCAGTTGACTTCAACACAAACACCTGTGATATAAGAGATAAGTCAATCTGAGCAATTCTCATAACCGGTGTGAGGAAGAGAAACATGTATGTGGTTGACCGGTTATTCAGAAGCTTGCTTTCTAATGAAATGGACAACTGAAACAAGCTGGCTATGGCATCGATGACTGAATCACCTAAACTTCAAAAGCATCAACTACTTAGCTAAGAAAGGCCTGGTTGAAGGACTTCCTAAAGAAATCTACAAGAAAACTGTTACTTGTGGTGCCAAAAAAGGAAGCGGGTGAAATCATCTTTCAAAAACAAGAGTCATCCCCCAGGAATAATTGCATGTCTCCAACTACTACACATGGACTTGTTTGGACCAGTTAAACAGTAAAGTCCAAAAGGCAAAAGATTCATATTAGTAGTGGTTGATGACTTTTCAAGATACATTTGGGTGGAATTTCTATGAAGTAAAGACGAAACTTATGCCAAGTTGTTAACACTGATCAAAAGATTGAAAACTAAAAAGGGAAGTTCAGTTCAGAGAATTCGATCAGATAATGGAACTGAATTCATCAACAAGCAAGTGATCAATTTTTACAGTGAGCTTAGAATAAATTACGAACACTCAGCTGCAAGAACTCCTCAACAAAATGGTGTAGCTGTAAGGCGAAACCGAACACTCACGAAAGCAGCTCATGTAATAGTAGTTGATGCAAACATAGCTGAAAACTACTGGGCTGAAGCAGTCAACACAACATGCCACACTTAAAACTTGAGTGCAATCATCAGTTCACATGACAAAACTCCGAATGAGCTATACAAGGGTCGTAAGCCTTCTACCTCATACTTCAAAATATTTAGTTGTAAATTTTATATTCACAACAATGGAAAGACTCAACTGAAAACCTTTAGTGCCAAAGCTGATAAGGAAATATTTCTTGGATATAATTCTCCTTACTCACAAGCTTACAGAGTGTTTAACAAATGAAGTCTTGTTGTGGAAATAACATGTCATGTGGTATTTGATGAATTTGCTAATGAATACAGGAACAAGGATATCATTGATACATCAGTTCATGTATAATTCAGTGAAATTGAGAACTCGCAGGACTATGTTGATCATGTAGTTCCAGAGCGGTTTGAAAATTTACTTAAGGAAAGTAATAGAACTGATGCTAGACCAATTAAAACCAACTTGATCCATGATCAATGAGGACACAAACTGTGCTGAGACCATTAATCCCACAACTAAAATAGGGGGAAGAACTAGTGAAGAAGCTGAACCAATTGAAGAAAAGACAATCGACGGAGTTAACAACAATGAACCAGCTGAAGAGACACCAGAAGCTAGCTTACCTAGATGGCTGCGAAACCATCCAACTGACAAGATCGTGAGTGCTCCAAGAATCTGCGTACAAACTAGAAGCTCAACTGAACATACACTGTTCACATGCTTCATATCTCAAACTGAACCGATAAATGTCAAAGAAGCTCTAGAAGACTCAGATTGGATCATGGCAATGTAAGAAAAACTTAATCAGTTCACAAGAAATGATGTATGGTTTCTTGTTGATAGACCAAAAGCCCAAAAAGTAATTGGTACAAAATGGGTCTTTCACAATAAGATGGACAAACAAGGTGTGATCATAAGAAACAAGGTAATATTGGTAGCTAAGGGATATTGTCAAAGTAAAGGGATCGACTTTGATGAAACTTTCACATCAGTTGCAAGACTATAGGCAATCAGACTATTCCTAGCATATGCAACTCATTTCAACTTCACAGTCTACCAAATGGATGTCAAGAGCACATTTCTTCAAGGAATGCTTAAAAAAGATATATACGACGAGTAACCTCTAGGTTTTGAAATTGGAGATCAAGTCTACAAGTTGAAGAAAGCTCTCTATGGATTGAAACAAGCTCCTCAATCCTGGTATGAAACTCTCACGATATTTTTGTTGAAGAATGGTTTTCAAAAAGGGACTATTGATGGAACTCTATTTTGAATAGAGCGGTCAATTGAGATCTTAATGGTTCAAATCTATGTGGATGATATCATATTTGGATCCAAGAGCAAATATCTATGCATACGATTTGCTCAAGTAATGCAGAGCGAATTCGAGATGAGCATGATGGGAGAAATAACATTCTTCCTAGGACTCCTAGTGAAGTAACTAAGTGATGGGATCTTCATCATTCAAGCCAAATATACCAAAGAGCTGGTCAAGAAATTTGGAATTGATATTGGAAAAACTCTTAAAATTCTAATGAATACATCCATTTAGTTAACTCTTGATGGAGAAGGAGAATCAGTTAGCCAGACATACTACCGAGGGATCATCGGTTCACTACTCTATCTAATTGCCAGCTGACCAGACATCTCCTATTCAGTCAGACTATGTGCACGGTTCTAGTCCAATCCAAAGAAGAGCCACTTAGAAGTAGCTAAGAGGATTATCAAATATCTCAAAGGAACCATAAATCTTGGACTATGATATCCAAGAGATAATAGCTTTAGTCTAACTTGTTACTCAGACTTAGACTTTGGTGGATGAAAAATTGACTGAAAAAGCACAAGTGGAACCTATCAGTTTCTGGGAAGCTGTTGGTCCCGGGACGAGTCAGAATCGGTTTAGAGAGTGGATGAATAAACTGATTTCAAAACTGAACAGAAATGCGGAATATTTAAGGCACGTTTTGACTCACGGAGTAATCCGTGCTTTGTGGAGATCAGTTGAGATGATCTGCTAGCTCAGAGTACTGTGTGTGCTTGAGGTGTGTGGCTTAAAACATGCAACTGAAACTAAGAAAGTAAAGCAGAGCACACAAGCAATTTATAGAGGTTCGAAGCTCAACTTCTACATCCTCTCTTCCTTTCACAGAAGGACAATTCACTATGAAAGTGTAAAGTTCATTTATTACAGTTACACAGTGAAGACAACTGCTGATCCTGGCGAACGGTAACTTTACGATTCACGGCCTCCTTTTCAGCTGGTGCTGTCCTGAAAATGGTGATCCAACGAGCGCAACCTCCTCAGCCGGTAGGTCGATAGCTCACACTTGCAATCCCCAACTGCTCACTAGATATATAATGTGCTATTGCCCGTCTTTACACAATATTAGATCTCGCTCAATCTTCAAGAATACAGTCTTGAAACTAGTATCAGCTTATGTGCTCCTTTGCGCGTCTGCGGCTGAGCTGGGTAGTTGATCTCTGTAGCGCTTAAACTGAGAGAATTGCTCTGGCTGGAACATTTCTTCAGCTAGTATTGGGCACTTCTGTGCTGGTGCCTTGAACTAGTATTTTTCTTCAGTTCAGCACTGTAGACTGGTGGCATTTGACACTTCTCTTCATGGTACCTGCAACTTCCAGTTTGCCTTGCTAACTGATCTAGCAAGCTACAATTTCTTTTTCATAGCCCTCTGTAGCTGGATATTTTCTTTTTCCCTCTGTTCTTTTCTCTCTCTTTTCTTTACTCAGCTCTTAGCTGGTTTCTTTCTTTTCTCTGTTCTTTTCTCTCTTTTTTTCTTTTCTCTCTTTTCTTTTATTTTTCTCATATGGATTGATCATTTCTTTTGGCTTTGATAGCTAAATTTTTTATATGATCATCCTTAGTTTTCTGCTTGATTTCTTTTCAGTTCTTCAAAGCTCTTTGTGTATTTTGGCATATTTTGACATCTCATCAAAACTCCTTGTTATAAAAACCTTGATAGATTTTCCTAACAATTTCCCCCTTTTTGATGATGTCCAAAACATGGCAAAATTGAGCAATGATTAAATAATTGATTGAGAAATTTTTTAGCTGTGTAACAATGATACAATAAAGTAAGAAAACTTGTGTAGCTAAGAAACTGATTATATAAACTGATTAGATATCTCTCAATCTACAATAATTTATTTTTCTTTTCTTCTTCTTCAGTTTCTAGCTCTTCAGCTACTGCACTTCTTCAGCTGGTATCTTATCTCCTTCTTCACCTATTCCACCAATTTCTAGGATCCCCTATTTCTCTAGCACTAGCATTTCTCTAAATTTCTTCCCAAACTTCCCTCTGAGAAAATTGTGTCTCATCCCTGGCGGCTCTTCTCCCGACAGCTCCTCAGACTTCCCCCTGAGGCTGACGTCTATATTCTCGAGCAGTTCCTACAGTTCTCAATACTTCCCTCTGAGGCTGTACTTCCCCCTGAAACTGTGAGGGTTCCCCCTGAATCTCATCCCAGAAACTCAAAAACTTCCTTCCATCATCCTTCAATCTCTTTCCCTTTTTTGGCATCATCCAAAAGGGTGTGCATGTGTAGATCAAAAGATGGAATGGGAATATGTGGTAACAAGCTGAATATGGTAGCTAAGTTAACTTCAAACGGGGAGGGGTATGGCTGGTCTCTTGGTGGTGATAGTAGCCAGTTGGATGCTTCTTTGGTTGGCATAAACTGCCTTGGATCTGGCAGTGGAGACTGAACTTGGGGTTCAATTGTCATCATGGCTAAACTTGGGAGGAGTTCTTCAGTTAGAGGTGGGTGGTTGAACTCTATCGGTGTGGAGGATAAATTGGATGGCTCTCCAAACGGCAGTGGAGTTGCGGCTAGTACTCCATTTCGGATTCTGTGGATCATTGAATCCATGATCTCAGAGAGAGTGCGAATAGCCTTCGATAGATGATTTATCTAGTTTCTGCTCCAATTTCCTTCTTGACTCCAGAAGAATCATCCCTTCCTGTCAAGCATTTCAAACATAACTGCTTCATCAACGTGATATCTCCAGAGTGACCATCTGAGATATCTCTTTAGTTGATTAAAGAGATCAGAGTCGTAACTATTGATGATGTGAAATCTACTAAGCCGATTATCGAGAGTTTCATTGAAGCTTTCTTCAATACCATCCCTGAAGTTGTTTTCAGTTGGTTCAAACTCAGCTGGTGCAGTTGATTTTGATGTCATGTCGTCATCTGACATGATCTGCTTTCCCCGACTGTTGAAAGTCGGTTCAGTCGGAGTGGAGGATCCTTCTTCAGTAGTGCACTGCCTCCTTGATAGTTTGCTAAAAGACTTCAGGTTCTTTCTTCTTTTGACAAAAATAGTGGGGAGATAGTCTCTCTTGTCCAGCAACTCGCCTCTCTGATGGAGAATTTAAATCTGATCAATTATGATCATACTGATCCGGTTGAGAAACCCTAATTTATCAGTGAATATTCCAGTTTGATGGTCAAAACTAACCTTGCGGTGCAGTTGTGATAACACATACGATGCCCAATTAACTCTGCATTGGTTGTAGATAAGTGCCATCAGATGAGCATGTTCGGCACTTCCCAATTCAGCAAGTAGGGTAGTTGGAGGAATTTTGTTGGTTAATCTATGACTCATAATTCTCTACACTTGCACGATAGTTGGAGGAAATGGATTCAAAGACCCTATCTATTTTAATCTCCAAACTTCTTCTCTTTACCAAAAACTCATGCCGTGAAAAGCACTGATCAAGCAATAAGATTGGATGGGCATTGAGTGTCTCTAGTTGTACCAATAGAAATACCGGTGCAGAAGCTTGAAGAGCAATTGATCTTGCTTAGCCACAAATGCGAATTGAGTAAGAAGTAAATTAGTAACCTCTTTTTGTACATTCTTGGTTGTATATTCACCACTGTAGAAAGTAAGAATATCTTCTTCTGTCAATTGGAGAGGAGGGCAAGCTTTCCTGAAGTAGTTAGCTCCATAGTCTGAATGAGGAATTCCGATGAATGGAATAAGCTCATCTTGATCCGAACAGTCTTAGAAGTCATCTGTTGATCCATAGGAGACTGGTGATGGGACAGGATTGACACTTGAGGTATTTGAGGCTGTGGCACTTGTATTTTCTTTTCCTAGCATTTTCTTCTTGAGTGAGTGAAGATGAATGCTTTCTCTCTTGGGAATCCAGTTGGAAATGAGGATTGGTAATGCATCATTATTTGGCAGCTTCAAGATGTCTTCAATCATCTTGCTCATCCTGAGAACAAGTCCTACCATGGACTCAAACTTCCTTGTTCTCTTTGAGTTGGAGGCCTTGAGAATGACGCTTCATCTATGAGAATACAAACTCTGTGATAAGTCCATTTATTTCAAATTTTTCTGGGCATTTTAGTCGCTCTAAATGTCCTTTTTAGTGTCTTTTGTGTCGGAAAAGAACCATGAAAGTGGTTGGGGAATAACAGGAGTAAAATCTGGTGAAGGAGGCATTTTGGCCTCAAATTGACTGAAATCGATGAAATGGGCATATTAGACCTGAGCAGAAGATGTCGTGTCCACAATACTCGTACAGATTCAGAAGAGGCAGTGAAGAGGGCATTCCCAGAAAAAGCAGGATTCTGTTGAAAGAAGATAAAGTTAGTTTGGAAACTTAATTGATTTCGAAATCTGAATAGAAGTTGGGAAGATTGCTCATAGGTGGACTCTTGGGAAGCAATTTGGAAGATAAAGATGACATCCCTAAAACATAGGGATTCATTCCACCACCTAAGGAAGTTTCCTTATACAGGTAGATTCCAGCGGGGCATAGCAAATCCGGCAGATATTGAAGACTCCCCATTTTTGGGGATTTGAATTTATCTTTGTACTCTTTTAAATACTAGTTTGATTGTTAGAGAAGACACACTTCGTACCATATCCATTTTATGCACTTTTACTTTCGCCATTAGTTTAGTTTTAACGTTGTTCCGGTAGCAAGACAATCTGGGCCTTATGCCCACAGAGGTTAGGATTTATATTTAATGTTGTTGTTGTTCATTGTTGGTGTTAGACGAGTTTTTATTCAATTTCAGTAAGTTTTTCCCACTTATCATGTCTTTAATTTATGTATTTACAATTCTTTCTAGTATGAGTAGCTAGATCTATATTCCAGAATTTGAATTAAAGATGAAAGTTTAACAAAACACTCTAGTACTCGTGAGACCGTGTAGGCACATTACTGCACGATTAGGTTTCTGCCGAATTTTGTTCTTATTCCTAGTGAGCGTGAGTTTAATATAACTAATGTGGCTGATCACTCTTTAGTTGTAGAGGGCACACCAGGGTTAATTGGATTAGCGAATTGTGACTATATGTTAATTTAAAAGGCAACTGGGAAATCGGTGGCTTGCTGTGGGCACACGAGGAATCAGTAAACACAGTAAACTTGGGTTTGTCTAGGGCACACTGCTTCCTATTCATTTACAGCTCTTTGGGGAACCGTGGGGTGGGTGATAGGTTAGGGGTTTAATGGACGAGGAATCACCTTTAAACCTAATCTAAACGGATGAATAAGGAGACGCAATGAGGAATCTGGTCTCCATAATTGGGTGATTTAATCGTGTAGGAAAATTATTGTGCTTAAACTGGATTCTAGTTCAAGTTCCGGAACCTTTTATTATTTGATATCTCTCTAGTTTATTTTTGCAGATTTAATTTCCATTATTGTGAACACGGTACCAAACCCCCTTTTGTGATTGGTGACTCGAAAGTCAGATCGTATCAGCTCTCTGTGGGATCGACCCTTACTCATAGCTAACTTCGTTCACTGTGAGCACAGATGCATACAAATTCATTTTGAGCGCGAAATGACCACGCGTCAAAATTGGCGCCGTTGCCGGGGAGGTGATTTCTAGTGATTTTACTTTCCAAGCTGGTGTGCCTAGAAGCTAATGCCCAGGATCTCTTCAGAAGAAACTCTATTGTACGATCCGGAGATAGAGAAGACTTTGAGGAAAAATAGGACAGCAGTGAAGAGGGCACGGCGAGCTGCAAACAGACCTCGTGAGCCCACACCACCAGAAGATCAAGAAGATCAAGGAGATGAAGGATGAAGGACAGTTTCAGAATGGCCACAACATCAATATGGCCTCAAATAGGAATGTCGCAAATGACAATGCGGATGATAACAGGATTTTAAGGCAGTTGGTCTTCCCGACCAACATGAATCTACGCCCGATGGGCATTACACTCCCAGCTGTGACTCAGAACTGAGATATTCATGCAAATTTCATCCAGATCTTGCCAAAGTTCCATGGAATGCCCGGAGAGGATCCACAAAGGCACTTGCAAGATTTTGAGATGGTTTGCAAAACTCAACCATCCGACCATGGACGAGAAAAGTATGTGCGGTTGGTCTCGTTCCCTTTCACCCTTTAGGATGGGGCACAAGACTGGCTGTGCACACTACCTACTGACGCTGTGACCACATGGCGACAACTTCAGCTGAAGTTTTTGGAGAAATATGTCCCATCATCCAGAGTGCAAGAAATGAGAAGAAGGATAGGGAGCCTGAAGATGGGAACTAACAAAAGTTTCTATAACTACTGGGGAAGATTCCAGACAATGTTGGCGAAATGTCCACAACACCAGCTTACTGAAGACGATTTAATTCAATATTTTGTTAGAGGATTGAGACCACATGAGAGGACAATCATGAATGCATGATGTAGAGGATCAATTTTGAACAAACAACCTATTGAAGCATTCAGAATTCTCACTGAAATGGCTGAGGACAACCGAGACTTCGGCGGAGAGGGCATTCGGGTTGTCAGTGATTCAGAGAGGGCACCAGACCAAGACAGCAGAATTGATAGATTATGTGATAAAATCGAAAAGATCTTGTCTGGTGTGAGCATAGCGAAGAAGCCTAGACCTTGTGAAGTATGGAAGAGTGTATCTTATTTCACTGATGAATGCCCCACTCTACAAGATGATGTAGAAGAAGTAAATGCCATTGGTGGCCAAAATGGACATTCCAGAAGATATGATCCCCATTCCCAAACTTATAATCCTGGCTAGAGACACCATGAAAATTTCAGATGTAGAAGACCAGAGAATGGGCATCCTGCACGCCCATTTCCGCCACCAGAGGAGAAAAGGAAGCAAAGGCTGAAAGATCTTGTGTTCACCATGGCTGAGGAGAATGAAAAATTCAAGCCAGAAACTCAAGCTAGTCTTTCACACATGAGCAAGCAAATCAATCAGTTAGCTCAAGCCATGCACAAGGTGGAGGAGAAAAACGGGAAGCTGCCATCCCAGGTTGAGAATCCGAGAGAGCAGGTGAATGCGGTAGCTCTTAGGAGTGGAAAAGAACTTCTAGAAATTGTCAGGCCAATAGAAGAACAAAAAAATGTGCCCTTGGAGGAAGAAGTGGAAAAAATTCCCACAGAGGACGAGGCACAAGAAGCTGAACAGGAGGATACTGTGCCCATACCGGAAGTGAAGCAGCCTGCCAAAGTGCCCATTCCAGAGAGACGAAAGCCTCCCTTTTCCGAGGAGATTGGCACAGAATAGAAGAGAAGAGCAAACCAGGGAGATGCTAAAGGTTTTAGTAAAGTGGAGATCAACATTCCACTGATCGAGGCAATCAAACAAGTGTCGCGGTATGCCCGATTTCTAAAAGAACTTTGCACCAGAAATGTGCGATTCAATGATGATGCGAGGTTCTTAGTTGGGAAAAATGTATCGGCTATTATACAAAGAAAATTACCCAAGAAGTGTGATGATCCAAGGATGTTCATGATTCCTTGCATTATCAGAGACAAAAAAGTTGAAAAGGCCATGCTGGATTTGGGGGCATCAATCAATATAATGCCCCTGTCGGTGTTCAAAGAATTGAAGATTGGACCTTTGAATGAGACCCGTGTGGTCATTCAACTAGCTGACCGATCAAATGTATATCCAGAAGGCCTCATTGAAGATGTATTAGTTAAGGTGGACGAGCTTATATTCCTAGTAGATTTTTATGTGCTTCACATGGGCACAGCAACTTCAAAATCTTCAGTTTTATTGCTCGGAAGGCCTTTCATGAAGATAACTCGTACCAAGATTGATGTGGACAAAGGCACACTGATGTGTTAATTTGATGGGGAGAAGGTAACATTAATATTTTTGAAGACATGAAGCACCCCCCAGATACAGAGGATTGCAGTTTTGTGAATACCTTCCGTCACCTGAGTCGATCTACCCTATCAATGGTGAGCAACAGAGAGCCATTGGAATGGGCATTGTGGGATAGACTGACTGACCAAGATGTCCAGGAAGAAGACGATGACATCGAGGAAGGAATTATGATGCTGTATTCATTAGAAGAAATGCCATACGGCTATGTGGACTATGGTGTGCCCATTTAGAGAAGTGATGACAGAACGATGCCTTCTATTATTAGAGTTGAAGGCATTGCCAAGGCATTTGAAGTATGCTTACTTGGGTGATAATGAGACACTCCCAGTGATGATTAGTGCAGGGTTGAATCAAGCTGATGAAGATCGCCTTTTCAGATTGTTGAGACTGTCTAAGAAGGCAGTCAGATGGATTTTGGCAGATATAAAGGGCATTAGCCCAGCAGTTTGCATGCACAAGATATTGTTGGAAGATGATGCAAAGCCCGCTCATGATCCACAAAGAAAGCTCAATCCGGTGATGAAGGATGTGGTGCAAAAAGAGATAATTAAGCTACTGGACCAAGGTATTATATACCCAATTTCAGACAGCAAGTGGGTCAGTCTAATCCATGATGTGCCCAATAAATCGGGCATTCAAGTCATGAAAAATGAGAAAGGAGAGCTTGTGCCCACATGACTGCAAACTGGCTGGAGAGTTTGCATTAACTACCGGAAGCTAAACACGGTCACGCGGAAGGATCATTTCCCACTTCCGTTCATTGACCAAATGTTGGTAAGTCTCGCAGAAAATAAGTTTTTTTATTTCTTAGACAGATACTCAGGATACATGCAAATTGCAGTGAGTCAAGAGGACCAGAAGAAAACAACATTCACGTGCCCATTCGGCACATTTGTTTATCGCAGAATGCCCTTTGGCCTCTGCAATGCTCCAGGCTTATTTCAGTGTTGTATGATGAGCATATTCTCTGATTTTCTTGAGAACTGCATTGAGGTTTTCATGGATGACTTCACGGTGTATGGGAGCTGCTTTGATCGATGCTTAAAAAATCTAGAAAAGGTGTTGCAGTGTTGTGTGGACAAATGCCTAGTGCTGGACTACGAAAAAAGCCATTTCATGGTCAGAGAGGGCATTGTACTGGGCCATGTGATTTCCGAGAGGGGCATTGAGGTCGATAAAGCTAAAGTTGACATAATTGAGAAATTTCCATACCCCACTTCGGTGAAGCAAGTGAGAGGCTTTCTGGGGCACGCTGCATTCTACAGGAGGTTCATAAAAGATTTTGCAAAAATTGCCCAGCCCATTACTCTTATTGCAGCAAGATGTCCCCTTTGAATTTGATGAAGAGTGTAAGAAGGCATTCAAGTTTCTAAAGAAGCAACTGGTCACACCACCGGTTATCCAACCACCAGATTGGGGAATGCCCTTTGAGATTATGTGTGATGCCAGTGGCTACGTTGTGGGCGCTGTACTGTGTCAGAAAAGAGGAAAAGAAAACCATGTAATTTACTATGCTTCCAAAACTCTGAATGGGGCACAGTTTAATTACACCACTACTGAGAAGGAGCTGCTAGCAGTAGTTTTTGCATTCGAGAAGTTTCGGTCCTATCTCTTGGGCACGAAGAGCATTTTTTACATAGATCAGGTGTCCTACAGCACTTGATGGCCAATAAGGAGACAAAGCCGAGACTAATTAGATGGATCCTGCTTCTGCAGGAGTTTCATGTCGAGATAAAAGATAAGAGTGTGACACAGAATTTGGTAGCTGATCATTTAAGTCGGGTGCTGAATGAAAAAGGTGATGAAATGCCCATTACGGATCATTTCCCTGATGAGTATCTATACTCAGCATGGGGCACACGAGAACCCTAGTATACAGATATAATGAATTTTTTGGAGTCAGGAGATGCAAATTGGGTATTCGAGGTACCAAAAGAATAAATTGAGGCAAGAGAGAAAATTTTATGCATGGGATAGTCCTATTCTATGGAGGAGGTGTGCTGATCAGATTATAAGAAGATGTTTCCATGACAATGAAATTGAGGAGATTTTGAAGCATTGCCACAACTTTGCTTGCGGGGGGCATTTCGGACCAAACCGAACAACAAGAAGAATTCTAGATTGTGGGTTCTTTTTGGCCCACAATTTTCAAAGATGCCCACAATTTTTAGCCCACAATTTTCAAAGATACCCATGACACCCATCATGCTAGTGGAAATTTTTGATGTTTGGGAAATGAATTTCATGGGACCCCTCACAAACTCTAGTGGGGACCACTACATCATCTTGGTAGTAGATTATGTGTCCAAATGGGTAGAGGCAAAGGCTACTCCTACCAATGATGCAAGGGTAGTAGCCGCAATTCTGAAATCCCATATTTTTAGCCGGTTTGGTGTGTCTAGGTCCATCATTAGTGATCAAAGGACCCATTTTTGCAACCAAATGATGGAAAAGCTATTGAAAAAGTATGGGGTGAACCATAGAGTCAGAACAGCCTATCACCCGCAAGCGAATGTCCAAGCTCAAGTCACAAATCAAGATATTAAAGCCATTCTTGGGAAGGTAGTTAATCCAAGTCGAAAGGATTGGAGTCAACATCGGGATGATGCCTTGTGGGCATACCAAAATGCTTTCAAAACTCCAATCGGGATGTCCCCATATAGAATATTATTTGGGAAGTGTTGCCATCTGCCAGTCGAACTGGAATACTGGGCACGATGGGCACTGCAGAAGCTGAACATAGACAAGAATGCAGCCGGGCATTTCAGGAAATTTCAGATTCAAAAGTTGGAAGAAATGAGAATGGAAGCCTATGACAATGTTGTTCTTTACAAGGAAAAACTAAAGAGGCTCCATGATAAAGTGATTAGAAGGAAGAGCTTCACTCCGGGGCAATAAGTTCTTTTGTACCATTCAAGGTTTAAATTGATGGGAGGAAGTCTGAGGACCAAGTGGGTTGGTCCATTTGAAGTGTACGCGGAATGCCCCAATGGAGCAGACTGAAACCAGATACTAGAGGTCGTTTCAAGGTTAATGACCACAGACTGAAACCTTACCTAGGGCATGCAGACCAAGATGTCAGAGTGGTCTAGCTCGTGGAGCCCATCTATATCTGAATTGGAAAGTGTCGTACCCACGACAGTAACTAGGGCACTACTGGGAGGCAACCCGGGTTTTTAATTTATTTCTTTTGCAGTAATTTTAATAAGTGTTTTTCTGATGTATCAAACTAGACTAGGAGAGTTTTCTATTATATGCCTGAAAAAAAAATGCAAGATGTAGTTGAGGATGAGAGGAGAGCAACCCTATTTATTTTGTGCCGAAGGCATACCCTTCGAGCATTCTGTTTTCATTTTCTACAGGGACAAGTAGAAAGACACCAGGCGGAAGGGCACAACAAGAAGAGAGTGCTGCCAGAATGACTATAAAGAGGCTGGATAGCATGGAGAATGCCCTATATCAGACTGTTGATACCCTCTTGAGGAATATTGAGCAAACTCTCACTGCGTATTTCAAACATATTCGGTTCACTTACCCGACATCTACCAACCTGGTTTAATTCCTTTTCTTTTTATGTTCTTTTGATTTTCATTCTTTTTGGTGTCGCCTTTATTCTACCCACTTTGCCTCAAGCAAAGTGTGTGGATGGGGGCATTTGGGTTGTTGTCTTTTGTTGTTGAGTCTGTTTAAAAACTGTACTTCGTGCAAAGTGTGTTGGTGGGTCGTTTGAATCAGCATGCTATCTGTTAAGATTTGGGGAGCACTAGTTTCTGGTTTGTGAATGTTAATACAATTGCGAATCAAGTCAGCATGCCCACACTAAAAGCAGGGATGATGAATGATTTGAGCATTAACCTGGTGAGATTTGAGCCTGCGCTGTTATGCCCATTTTACAGCATCTTTTTTCATGTGTGTACATTCTATGCTTAGAATTTCTAGAACTTGATTTTGCTGTACTTTAAAATCAGAAAGTTAGAAATGCATATATAGATGATTTAGGCATTTTCTTGCTTGAGTCCACTGATCCAAATAAAAACCAACCTTTGACACAGCTTTACAGCCCATTTTGAGCCAATAAAATGCCCTGGCAGTTTCGTTGATATACCTCACTATATAAAGCTAGGGCATTACAAAAACCAGAAGTACAAAGAGTCTCTGGACGGTTTTGAAGAATTGAAAATGCAAGAAAAAAGATAGGGGGAACGAAAAAAAATGAAAAATATATTAAAAAAAAAAAGAAAAAGAAAAAAAAAGAGAATAAATCCCCCCTAGTCTGAATGTTCAGAATGCCCATGATGAAAAATTCTATAATCTGAACGATAAATGAGGGCATGGGGAAGTAAGTTGAAAATAAATGGTGGTATGCCCAGTGAACGCTGACCTGAGAGTTTTAGCTCAGTACCTAAAGAGCCCCATTATGGCCCATAAAAGTCGTTTTGATACTTATGCATTTTTCCACTTAATGAAATTGAAGAAAGAGCACTTGCAAGCTTATAGAATGAATAAGTATAGAATGAATGAATTTAAGTGTAAACACTAAGCCTATACACTGTGTGAAGAGAGTGTGGGAGGACCTATACGCTCAATTCAATTTTGACTTGCTAGGGCATGTTGATTACGCAATTTATTGGAAAAGTTGGTAGTTGAAATGTTGTGCCCACACGGATTAACATGCTGCATGTTTTGTTTCTTTCGTGTCTGTTTCTTTTCCTTTCTCTTCCGTTTTTTTTCTTTTCTGGATTCTTCGTACCCCATGGTTGAGGACAATCATGACTAAAGTGTGTGGGTGTAATAAGTCCATTTATTTCATATTTTTCTGGGCATTTTAGTCGCTCTAAATGTCCTTTTTAGTGTCTTTTGTGTCAGAAAAGAACCAGGAAAGTGGTAGGGGAATAACATGAGTGAAATCTGGTGAAGGAGGCATTTTGGCCTCGAATTGACTGAAATCAATGAAATGGACATATTAGACCTGAGCAGAAGATGTCGTGCCCACAGTACTCGCACAGATTCAGAAGAGGCAGTGAAGAGGGCATTCCCGGAAAAAGCGGGATTCTGTTGAAAGAAGATAAAGTTGGCGTGGAAACTTGATTGATTTCGAAATCTGAATAGAAGTTGGGAAGATTGCTCATAAGTGGACTCTTGGGAAACAATTTGGAAGATAAGGATGACATCCCTAAAATATCGGGATTCATTCCACCACCTAAGGAAGTTTCCTAATACAGGCAGATTCCAGTGGGGCATAGCAAATCCGGCAGATATTGAAGACTCCCCATTTTTGGGGATTGGAATTGATCTTTGTACTCTTTTAAATACTAGTTTGATTGTTAGAGAAGACACACTTCGTACCATATCAATTTTCTGCACTTTTACTTTTGCCATTAGTTTAGTTTTAACGCTGCTCTGGCAGCAAGACAATCTGGGGCCTTATGCCCACAGAGGTTAGGATTTATATTTAATGTTGTTGCTGTTCATCGCTGGTGTTGGACGAGTTTTTATTCAATTCCAGTAAGTTTTTCCTATTTATCATGTCTTTAATTTATGTATTTACAGTTCTTTTTAGTATGAGTAGCTAGATCTATATTCTGGAATTTGAACTAAAGATGAAAGTTTAACAAAACACTTGAATACTGGTGAGGCCGTGTTGGCACATTACTGCACGATTAGGTTTCTGCCAATTTTTGTTCTTATTTCTAGTGAGCGTGAGTTTAATATAACTAATGTGGCTGATCACTCTTTCGCTGTAGAGGGTTGATGAACCCATGGTCTTCATGTCTTTTGAGGGTCATTTAGATGGTAGTTGATAAGTATTCCCTGCATTAGTTGAGAAATTGTGCATAGTTTTCTATGTTTTGTGCTGTATCACGTGTTTGCTCATCTTGAAGGGTTTTGATGTAATTTATTCTATGAGGCTCAATTGAGCTTGAAAAGTACCTAAGAAGATATATAATCGAGTGAGGAGCGCACTGCAACTTGAATCAGGTCAATCGGACAAGAAACGAGTGAGAACGGAGCAAAACAGTGAAACATGTCGGGAGGCTTCCAGGAGGATAGCACGGTCGTGCCTTGGTGAACCAAACCGTGCATAAAGTATTAAAACTGATCCAGAGAAGTTAGCACGGGCCGTCCCTTCGTGATCCAAGTTGGCACGGCCGTGTCTAAGTGCGGGCAGCCCAAAACTTACCTTGTTTCGTCCATTGTGTTTTCTATTCAAGTCGGGATTCTTCTCGGCTATTTAAAGCTCTATGTTGGATGAATTTTGGAGAGTTTTTCACCCTAAGAAAGAGAGAGAGCAATTGGAACAAGAGCGAAGAAGACGAAGAACGGAGACACATAATTCATTGAAGATTGAAGACGAGATTTCTCCAGGGGTTTTATTTCAGATTTTATTTTCATTGAACTATGTTTTTCTCTAAAATATGTTTAGTTATTTATTTGATTATGAGTAGCTAAAACATTCGGATTCTAGGGTTAGAGAGTAGTTAACTCTCATGCACAATTAATTTGCTTCTTTAATGTTCAGACCCTATTTTATTTTAATTACTCTTGTGTTTAATGCTTCTGATTAACTGGCCATAAATTGGATGATATATGTGCTTAGATTCATAATTCGAGAGATGAGTTTCTATGCAAGCTTAAGGAGTAATTAACATTCTTAATCGATAAGTTCGAGAGAATTGAGATTAAGAGTGAGGACATTAAATCTGTAGAGCTTTTAGGAGTTACAATTTAGTAATTGAACGAAGACTTTAATTATAAGTTGTAATCCACGAATTATTCACTTCGAGAGAAGGCTTAATTTATCTTAGTGATTGTCCTAATAGAACTTGAGTCGTGATGAACATTTAAGTTGTAATTTGATTGTGTAGGAAAGTTAATGAAATCGAAACCTTAGAATTCTTCTTTAATTCGAAAACATTTTCCATTTGTTATTTCAATTGTTTAGATTTTAATTTAACTTTGCATTTTAATTATTAGTCATAAAAACCACAATCTCTTTAATTAGTTCGTCTAGATAGTAGATATTAATTTATGTCATAGTACTTAGAGTTTTATTATCTAATCCCTGTGGATATGATATCCTTGCTCACTTTACTAGCTATAATTGCATCGTTCACTTGCGGTAATTTTGTAGTCGAAATATATATTCGATTAAGTTTTTGGCACCGTTGCCGGGGATTAGTAATTTTAATTCTAATATTGTGATACGATTGATTTTACTACTTTAGACATTTTTTTATTGTTATTTATTTTCGGTTCTTTTATTTATTTTCATTTGTTTTGAGGTTTCAGCAGGTAGTGTATGAACACACGCTCTAGCAATACCCTGTTAGAGCTGTTTCAACCTGAGATAGAGTCTGTCATTCACCATCTAAGGAAGTTTCCTTATACAGGCAGATTCCAGCGGGGCATAGCGAATCCGGCATATATTGAAGACTCCCCATTTTTGGGGATTTGAATTGATCTTTTATACTCTTTTAAAATACTAGTTTTGATTGTTAGAAGAACACTTCGTACCATATTGTTTCTGCACTTTTACTTTCACCATTAGTTTAGTTTTAACGCTGCGCCGACAACAAGACAATCTGGGGCCTTATGCCCACAGAGGTTATGATTTATATTTAATGTTGTTGTTGTTCATCGTTGGTGTTGGACGAGTTTTTATTCAATTCTAGTAAGTTTTTTCTATTTATCATGTCTTTAATTTATGAATTTACAGTTCTTTCTAGCATGAGTAGCTAGATCTATATTACGAAATTTTAACTAAAGATGAAAGTTTAACAAAACACTTAAATACTCGTGAGGCCCTGTGGGCACATTACTGCACGATTAGACTTCTGCCGATTTTTGTTCTTATTCCTAGTGAGCGTGAGTTTAATATAACTAATGTCGCTGATCACTCTTTAGTTGTAGAGGACACACCAGGGTTAATTGGATTAGAGAATTGTGACTGTGTGTTAATTCAAACGGTAACCGAGAAATCGGTGGGTTGCTGTGGGCACACAAGGAATCAGTAAACACAGCAAACTTGAGTTCGTCTAGGGCACACTACTTCCTGTTCATTTACATCTCTTTGGGGAACCGGGGGTGGGTGATAGGTTAGGGGTTTAATGGATGAGGAGTCACCTTTAAACTTAATCTAAACGGATGAATAAGGAGACACAATGAGGGATCCAGTCTCCATAACTGGGTGATTTAATCGTGTAGGAAAATCATTGTGCCCATGATCGAGTGAGTATAAGTTAAACTGGATTCTAGTTCAAGTTTCGGAACCTTTTATTATTTGATATCTCTCTAGTTTATTTTTGCAGATTTAATTTCCATTGTTGTGACCACGGTACCAAACCCCCTTTTGTGATTAGTGACTCGAAAGTAAGATCGCATCAGCTCTCTGTGGGATCGACCCTTACTCATAGCTAGCTACGCTCGTTGCGGGCACAAGAGCATACAAATTCATTTTGAGCGCGAAATGACTGCGCGTCACTCGGCCCAGTTTGTCTCGCGTTCTTCAGCTAGGTGTATCATCACGTTGTAAGCTGGCTTAGGCTTCCAATTGCTCCTAACATCATCTTGTTTGTGATGTCGAGCAGAACTCCATACTCTGGTCTTAGATCAGTTTTGGCTTAGGCTTCCAATTGCTCCTAACATCATCTTGTTTTGACTTATTGTAGGTGGGGGTCTTCCACCTTCTCCAGTATGGTTCAGTTGCCTCACTCAAATCTTGAACGATTGCTCCTTGCCTTGGAAGTTGAAAATCTTCAGCAATAGTTCCTTCAGTTATATTGATAGATCAGCCTTGGATAACTGATGTAATTTCCTTGCTATCAGCACTGATTTGTGCTTGGAGAAGAAATTCACACGTCCGATTTTATCTGAAGAATATGGGCGGTGTTTCCAGGTAGTGAAGAATCCCTATCTTGTGAAGAGAAACAAGCAGGTTCTGGCCGTTTGAGTTTTGAAAAATATTCTAGAATTTCTTCCTTTCAAGGAATTTATCTCTCATCATCTGATTTTTGAATGAGCTGGGGATCTGAGTAATTCTGCCATTGAAGAGAATTTGGCTACAATTTTTAAGAGAGATGAGAGAGAGAAGAGACTCTTTGAATGATTTGGGAAAATGAGTATGTCACTTCTTTTTCACAAGGAGAGCTAGATCTGAATTGATTTATGAGTAATGAATTGGTACTCGTATAGTTTTGAAAAATTTATGTCCCTTGCTTTAGTTTGTTTGCCTTAAATGCCCTTGTCAGATTGCAATGGTAGAAAGGTGCGAAGTAAATGCTTGACAAGACAATTAAAACTTTAAGGAAAAATGGTTTTATTAAAAAGATGCGAAACTGAAATTATAAGAAGTTTATTCCTAGGGCTTCATATCAGTTTGGTTGGCCTCTAGTCCTTCTTGTTGTCAGTTCTTCTTTTCTTGCCTCTTCTGGAACTGTCTGGCATGTCCTCACTGCTAGAGGATTCTTCCTCAGAGTCTTCAGTTCCAGGAAATACTTCCAGTTGCAGAATTGACTCAAAGAGCAGTTTTACCTAATCATTCATGCTTTCGATCAGTTTTCTGTACAGCTTTAGCGCTTTGCCTGGTCGCTGCTTCTGCTCCAGTTGGACAGCTCATTGAGTCTTTGCTTGTAACATCCTATATTTTCAGAATATATTAAGGAGTTTTCTAAATTTATTTAAAAGACTAAAGAAAATAATTGGAGTTATAATAAAGTAAAACAGATGTAAGTGGCGACCTCTTTTGTGTATTTTATGTGAAAATCGATTATAAGATTTTGCATTTGCCGCCGGAAGATAGTCAATATTGGTCTTTTTTGGAATGTAAATACCTAAAGGAAGCCTTTGGTGCTTTCAGAATTTTATTCTGACCTCTATAGGAGTCCCGTAATTGAAAATCATAAAGGGAAAACCTGTGAATAGTAATTTATGAGAGCGTTCGTGATTCGAAAAATTTACGAAATCCTCCTCATTGATCTGAGACTTGTTCTATCAAGCTTAACTTATAGGAAATAACCCAAGGAATCCGTTCGCGTTCACGGATTGCCAATCTGAGGTCAATCGAGCGCTCGGGAGCAAAATCTGTCAGTCGAAATGAATAGTAAAAGTAATTTTTTAAAGGGAATCTTTTCTCGTTTCTCTTCAGACGACTTCTTCATCATCCCGAGTTGAGTTGGTTCAATAGTACTCGAGCCAACAAGTCTCCTGATATTTTCGAATTTTGTGTCGGAAGTCATTTGGACCACACCATTGAATAAAGCAACTTTAATTGAATCCGGAAATCACTTTATCAATATTTTATATCTGAAAAAGTTATACCCGCCTTGAAGTCCCTTTTCCTCTAAATAGGGGAGAGCGAGCTCATTTCTCCTTGCTCATTCTCTCTCTTCTCTCCTTTTCTCTCTCGTTCATGTTGACGAACGAGAGAAACCCGGGCCTGCGCCGAGTAAATCGCGCATGCGGGCCCAGGTTAAGATTTATTTGGGGGGGAAGGGTGTTGCTGCGGGAGCAACTTTCGAGCACGGGAAGGCTGCCGGAGAGCCACCGCCGCCGCTGCCGTGGATGGCCAGAAATCACTGTCGCGCTGCCGCTTCGGATGTCTCATTTCGGTCCATTTCTCATCCTTTATAGTTTAAATTTTAATATGTTGTGTATTTTAAATAGTGCTTCATTTCGTATGTTGAGTAAGTTGTCGTCCAGTGGCCAAAAACCGGCGAAAACGCCGGAAAACTTGAAAAATAAAGGGGCGCCGATCAGTTTCGGTTTTGTCCCATTTTCGCCCGTTTTGGGTCGTGAAATCGAAAAAGTTTGATATGTAAAGTTGCTCAAAAAATTATTTCCTATAGGACTGCCAAGTTTCATAATTTTCCGATAAGTTTTGATTAAAGTCGATTATTTTAATCAAGCGGTTATTTTTATAACTAGAACATGTGATTTCAGAAAATTCCAAAAATTTTGTATAGTTTAATAAAGATATATGTGGGGTCATACCTGATTATTTTCATAATTTTTGGACAAGTAAAAAATGCAATCGAGGTTAGCTGTGTAAAATTTGATTAAAATGGCAGTTACGGAAAGTGACCTCTGTCAAATCTTTTGGTCCCATTAAATTGGAAATTAGATTTTTAAATTTATTTCCTTCTGTGTGAACGTTGTACGGGGTCTTTAGAGTCGCGCATTCTTAGTTGAAATATAATTAAAGTAAATAAAAGCTCTAATTAAATTAAAGTTGAGTTCTGAAAATTAGGGTAGTAGTACTAAAATAAGGTTTGACCTTGTAGGACTTGTTGAGCCGATTAGAGAAGCTGACGGATGAATATCGAGAAGTTTGATCACCCGAGTTGATCTAATCGGGGTGGGTTTATTTGCAAAACCTATCTATATTTGAGTTATTAACTCATAAATGTGATAGTCATAGTTAGAATATCCAAATAAAATATTTGAGGAATTATCTGCTAAAGTAATAGTATTATCTTGTTGTATAATTAATGAGAGCATAGTATTATACTGCTGTATAATTATCGAGAACATAGATTATACTTTGCCATAATTATCGAGAACATAGATTATGTTGTGCCATAATTATTGAGAATAGAGATTATGATGTGCCATAATTATTGAGAACATAGATTATGCTTTGTCACAATAAACGAATATAGATTATGCTTTGACATAATTAAATAGAATAGATTATGTCTTGTCATAACTAAAGTCTATGAGTTAAGAGTTAAGGTTAGAGTTTAAAGTTCATAGTACATATATTAAGGTTAGAGGTTATATTTAAAGCCTAATAGTCATAGTTTAAAGTTACATTATATTAAATATTTATTGTGTATTGATTATACTTATGTATAATGAGTTATAATTTTTGGCTTGTGCATTTATTATTAAACTCAAGTTATAGAATGATTTCCATTTAAGGAATAAGAAGCATAATTGAACTAAGTTGCTAGAGGAATTAAATGTTAGCATAGTTGCTATATTTAGAGGATGACATAGTTTTTATACTTATGTTATATTACGCGCTTTATAGAGAACATAGATCAAAGGATAGACAGGAAATGTGATTCTTGCAATTGTGATGTTAATCACTAAAGGTGTCACTGTGAGGTAACCCCTGCACATACACGTGATCTGGGCATCACTATAAGGAGTCAATGCTAGGTAACCCCTGGTATACTCAGGGTCAATGCTAGGTAACCCCTAGTACACTCTCCTCGGATTAGCGAGGTAACCCCTCCCTTTTCCTATCAGCGACATGTCATAGAGTGCAGTAGACTACAGAAGGAGCTACAGGGTACCAAAGAGAAGTAAAGGTTTGCAGAAATGGAAATAGCTTTCGCGTTTATCTTTCCATTATCTGTATTTATATTTTGGATATTCTGTTACAGTTTTTATTAAAGATTGAGTTAAAAGTTTAACCCACTGAGTGCTTTAGTACTCACGCCCAAAATATTTTCAAAATGTTTTTCACTAGTTGAGATGTTGGAGGTGTTGGCTCGATGTACTGTTATGGGTTGATCATGCCTTGCTGTCTCGTTCAGACTAAATTATTGCTCATGAGTATGTTGTTATGTGATACAATATTACTCCATTATTTTCCGCTTAAACTCTGATACAGTTGCCCCATAGAATGATTGCATGCTATGTTTTATTTTTGAGCTTATCTGAATTGCATTCTTTATTCGAATCATGATAAATAAAGTCTTATTTCCTTTTCATAAATCCAAGCATGTTTTTTTACAGTTTTCGACCTATGAGTTGGTCCTATTTGGTTGAGTCTTGGATTCTGTTTATTTTTCAGTTGACCTATGAATGGGTCTTAACTTGATTAATTGCTTCTGTCCTATGAATGGGACATAAAATAGTTTATTTGCCTCTAACCTATTGATGGGTCTTAGTTGTTGTGACCTATGGAGAGGTCTTGTTTATTTAAAGAGTCGGAATCCTATCTATTAATTGTTAGATTCTGTTTGAATTTGATTGGCCTATGAATAGGCATTTCTTCAACTTGTTTGAACCCTTTGACCCCTTTGATTTATTGAAAATGATAAGTTCTTCCTAATCATAAAGTTATGTTACCTAAGTTTTAGAGGCGCTAACTTAGTTTAATTCTAGAAACACCCCCCTAGATTTCTAATTTTTTGTGCTATTTTATGCATAACAACCCCGTCGTCATCCTCGTGATCGGGCTGTTACATTGTTACATTGCTGCAGTTAGTGGATGCTCTCCAGTCGCTTTTCTCGTATCCAGCTGATGCTCTACAATTCGGTGCTTAGCAACTAGCTTCTCAATCATCTCAGAGTGAGTCGGTGATGCTGCTCTCCATTCAGTTGGACTCTTCCTGGAGTCCTTTCTTCCATCATCCCTTTCTCTAGATGATTTGTATCTCTGAATAGCAAGGAGGACATCATCTGAGTCGGTGTTGGATTGGACTTTCGACTCCACCATCTTATCCTTTCTTTTTCCCCATGTTACTAGAGTGGATGGGATCAGCTTCTGCCTCAGTCATGGTCGTGGCTCTCTGATTGTCAATGGAGGTTGTGCTCCTTCTGCCACCTTTGGAACGAAATCATCAGGATCAACTAGCTGATGATTTATTTCCTCCGCCATCAAGTCGGGAAGCAACTTTTCTACGATGAAGCTGATTCGGTTGATGTAGTAAATCTTTTGTGGAAAGCACAATCTGTATTTTTTTTCTCTTTCCATGATGTCTACAAACCTCTTTAGCGGCTGGAAGAGGAATGAGGACCAGTCTATTCCTCTTGTCTCCCAGATGGCGTTGCAGATCTTGTATTTTATCTCTGACATTTCATCATGCCCTTCGCACGATCTTACCACCATCTATATGGCCACAGCTGCTAACATCTAAAATTCTTTTTGGAATCTGGATGTGTGATGGTTGACATGAAAGTTTTCTGTAGCAGAGATAGTCGCCCAATTTTTGTAGCAGTATCTAGCGTTTACTTTCGTTTCTTCTAGGTTATCTCCTTCTTCTGGTAGCCCAAAAATGTTTCTCAGCATAGAAGGGGTGATCAGAATTTGAATACCCCTTACTTCACTAATAATAATCCGAGAATCTTTCTCGCTAAAGGAGTTGAGAAAGAATTCCGCTACAACCTCTAGATATACTTTCGAGGGAGCGCTTTCCATATAATTCTTCAACTATGCGTTTTCGATCAAAGTAAGAATCAATTCACCCATTGGTGAGAAATTGGTGAATTGTCTGATGTTGGCTGGGATTAGCATCTTGTCGTAACTCAGGTCTTTTCAAAAGACTCCTGAGTCTTCACTGGAAAGTCTGAAGTTGCGTGATCTTCGGTGAAGGTTGGAGGAGTATTGAGCCATTTTGAGAATCTAGGAGTTTTCTGAGGCTTTGAAAGAATGAGAAAACTCTGAGTTTAGGCTCTTTGAGGGAATGGTTGAAAGCTTTATTGGCTTTTGAGTGGGCTAAAAAGGGTTCAGCCAGTCTATTTATAGCCTTCAATTCCACTTGGTGAATCCAACAGTAATAAGAATATGAGAGGAGCTTATCTTGAACGCTCCGATTAATTCGTTGATTAATTCTCAAGTTTATCTGTTGTGATTAATTGAGGAGAAACATAGTGGGTCCAACCGTAACAATGGTATAATACGTCATTTTACCGTTCAACTAAGCAAAGTAATTTAAACTTATCTATTCAAATCTCTCTCTGGTGCTTCCACGTAGCTTTTGAGCTGCTGACGTCATCAGATGATTCAGCTACATCTGGCAATCTCCAGTTGGTATGATCGACCTCAATTGAGATATTTTCAATTCACTTCTTCCTTTTGCTGAGTTGGCTTCCAGCTCTTCTTTTAGTTCAGTTGCTTGCTTCAGCTGTCCACGAGCTGCTTTCTCCAATATGAACTAATTGAGCATCTGATCAGTTCTGACTTTTTGATTTCTTAGCTTCCACGCCTCTCATCAGTTTGCAAACTTTTCAGCTTGCTTTTTGCCTGAACTGATGATTTGAGCAATTTTGACTCTTTTTGCTGACTGAACTGATGCACCTTTTGGTTCAGTTTCAGCTTCTACTCTCTTTTTCTCATCGGCTGGGATTGCTCTTTGCATTTTCCCATTTTGATCATCTTCATCTTCTGAAGCCTCCAACAACCCCAATTGGATACATAGCTCTACCAATCTTGCCTTAGACAAAGGCTTTGTGAAGATGTCAGCTATCTGCTTCTCTGTGGCCAATTCTTTTTAACTCTATGAGCTCCGTCGCTGTTGTGGTGTGGCAAGTTGGCAAACCAGTTATATTGAGGGTTGATTATTGATTCATCCCTTGAATCAGTAAGATCTGATAGAGTGAACTTCTCCAGAGGAATCTATGTATGTTGATGTGCTTGATACAACATTGTATACACATTCCTCCTTGAGTCAACTTCTCTTTCAGGTTGACTTGTTGGATATCTTTGAGGATAGGCTGGCTGAGCAGTTCTCTCCTGAACTGATACCCTATCTCGATGAGACTGCGGTCCAAACTGAGTATTTCTCCTTACTCCAGTTGGCCAGTCAGTTCTGTTCACCATAGGCTTGTTCTGAGCATTGGGCATTTGAAAGACTGGTGATTTCTATCGAACTGACTATCTCTGATGAGTTGGAGGTCTTGGCTGAACTGACGACCTCTGTTGATAGATAGGATGCCTTTGTTGAGCCGGTAGCCTCTGCTGATAGGCGGACTGCCTATTTTGAACTTGTGGCCTTCTTTGAGATGGATTCCTCTATTGAACTGATGGTTGAACTGACCCTTTGAGTTGGGAGGATTGGCTGGACTGCTTCGGCTAATCTATAGGGATGTTCTCAGTTCCCTTGCCTTCAGTCCCTTCAACTGGTTGTGTTGGTGCATGTCTGACAAAACCAGAAAGGGTTCCTTCTCGACTGGTTTTCAGCGGCAGTGTACCTGTTATATCCTAACCTCGGACTACCAATTTTAACTCTTTGATGGCTTAGAATCTTATCAAGAGTTTGACATCCCTTCCTGAATTTGAGAGATATCTCCTCTCTCTCTCCTAAATCTTCTGTCTAGGTCACTCATTCTCAACTCTTAGCTCATCAGCATTGAGCTTCAACTTCTCACATTCAACTGACTGAGCTTCAAGTGATTCAGTTCTGTCATGATCACTTCTCATTCTTTTAACCTCATCTCTTAGGGCATCATTTTCTTCCTTCAGTTGCAAATGCATGCTTGATATAGTAGCTAACTGATCTTCTAGCACTCTTAATTGTTCATTTATTTCATTTCTAGAAATTGAAGTTTCATGAATGTGATAAAAAGAGGTTAATGAGTCACATATGCTAACCTCTTCTTCGTTATCAGCCATGAGGCAGAACAATGCCTCATTTTCAGAGCTGTAGCCATTGGAGTTGATTCCTGATGAATAATCTGGGTCATCCAGTACGGCGTTCTCTGTGTTGGCCATCATAGCTTTTTTTTTCAAAAACTTCTCTTCACCTTGGCCTTTTTGTCTTCAGGGAGCTCTAGACACTCATATCTATATTGTCCCTGCTTGTGGCAATGGAAGAATTCTCCTATGCTTCTGTTGGCTGCCCTGGGTTATTCAGTAGGCGGTTGGTTTCTCTTGTCTCTGGGCTCCTCATCAGTTTGAAGCATAACTGATGGCTGATCTCTGATCCTTTTGAGCTTCTCTAGCAGCTTGGCAACTGACTGGATTTGATCATTGATATCCTCAGTTAAGCTCTCCTTCTTCTCTGTTGCTTCTCTTCTTCGATCAATTGAGCCTTCTGGTTGTCCTCTGGCTTGAGAACTTCTTGGCCGAAAGACATTTCCTCCTCGAGTTTCTCTAAACCGATTTCTTTCACCGTAGAAGGCTACATCCTGGGCTTGTTTTGCATATTTTAGTATGTGATGTTTTATGTTGGGAATGATCTCAATATTGTGATTGTTTTCGCATTTTTTTAAAATGTGTTGTTTGCTATGTTGAGAATGTTCTTAACATTATATATGTACATGGGTAAATACCCAATAACCTTGTGTATTATGTATAAGGGATTATACCCACTAACTTTGTATTTTATGTTACAGATAATAACTTAAGGGGAGCAGACCTTAAGGGGGAGTTTTTGAACTCCAATATTTTGTTTTCGTATTCCGCTGTGGCTCTAATCATATATATATTGAGCTTTATATTTTATGCAGAAAGGATAAGCTTAAGGGGGAGATTGTTGAGTATGACGTGTTCCAAATGATGTTATCACTTTGTTTGTTAACATCACAATCAATGTCGTATCTAATGTTATTCCGTCATTCTCGTCACATCGAGTATAAAACTCGAAATATTAATCTTATCATTTCCTAGTATTTTTGATTAATTTATTTTAAATTAATCTGAATATATTGTGATATTTATCACATTTTATTTTCCACATATTTAGGGATTTATTGGATATTTTATTATGAATTAAATCGTGGATAATGTTTGATTTTGACTTGTTCAAAATCTGTTCCGAATTTGTAGGAGACGTGATGTTCCCACTTTCCATTAAACACTAACTGCTACAGGTGAACGTGGGTCGCTAGAGTAACCGCTACTATTGCACGATCTTGAAGAACGTGTGACATGCAATGCAGAAGACGGTTATCTCAAGTCCACTCCAACAATAGGTAGTGAAAGGTGGTTGATTCAAGTCCAAGTCATCTAGGATCGTGAGGCAACTGACAATACAAGATGAAGGAAGTATTTAAGGTCTCCTTAGACCTTAAAATCATTTATGCAAGCAGGTTATCACCATGGTTTGTGAGAAGCTCTGAATCTTGCATCTAGTGTCATCTCTAAAGTCCAAGATATCTTCCTCGACATCTGCCTAGCATCCAATCAGCTAGAGACTTTCATTCCAGTTGTGTGTGTAGGTTAGATTGTCAACTTTGAGAAGTCTAGGATTTAGAGTGACTTGTTCTAATCTATCTATGTGTTTAGATAGGTCTGTTTTTGAGTGATTATTCGAGTAAGTGAAGCTAGGATAGTCATCTGCATGTTTTATGTAGAGTTGTGAAGGGAGTGAATCGAGACAACATCAACATTGTTTTTGTATTTCACTTGTGATAGTGAATTTCGCCTTAAGAAAATGACACACCGTAAGGAGTGTGATTTAAAATTTATTTGTGTAAATTAAAGTTTTGTTTATGTTTCCGCTACATGTTGAAGGCAATGTGGTAACACTAGCTTCAACACTTCATTTAACTTTGCAATTTATATCCAAAATTCACATTGTTTCAGGCAATAAATTCTAACAAGTGACATTAAGAACTGGTACTTGACACACTAAGTACTCGATCTGGTGTTGCTTGAAATTCATGATGGATATTCAGATTAATCAATGTCGTCCTCCTGCTCTAGATAGCAATGGTGGCAACTATGTCATGTGGAAATCTTGGATAAAGATTTACATCAAATCTATCGATGAAAGAGCATGAATGGCAGTTATTAAAGAATGGAGCCCTCCTAGGATGGAAGGTCCAAATGGAGATTTTGTGTTAACTCCAGAATCTCAATGGATAAATGATGAGAGAATAATCTCAAATTTTAATGATCGCGATCTAAATGCGATTTTTATTTTAGTCGATGTTCCATGCTTCAAGATGATTTGCAATTGTGTTACTGCATATCAGGCATGGATCATTCTTCAGGAACATTGTGAAGGGTCTGCCAATGTAAAGAAGACCAAACTGAGACTACTCACATCAAAATTTGAAAATTTACGCATGTTTGAAGATGAAACTATTTAATCTTATACTGAAAATTATGTGAGATCTCAAATCAATCGACTGCTCTTGGGAGTGCAATCTCCAATGAGAACATGGTGAGCAAGTTGTTCGAACTCTCTCAGAAAGATTCAATATGAAAATTTCTGCAATTGAAAAAGCACATGATGTGGGAACAATGAGTTTGAGTGAAGCGGTCAGCATCTTACTAACGGTTGAAATGAACCTGCAAAACCAGAAGGCAAACTCAACTTCAAGGGGGACTGCTCTCCAGACAACAGATGTGTCATCTGATGTTCATGATGATGTTTACAGTCTTCAGGAAATCAACAAGAAAGAGAATCTAAGTGTTGCACTCTTGACAAAGAAGTTCAACTCACTGGTTCGGTCCATGAAGAAAAGCCCCCCAAACATCAAACCTCGATGGCTGTTTGACTCTCCAACTTTATCAACATCAAACTCTGGAAAATCAAATGTTAAGAAGGAAGTTGCTGACACTGGGAAAGATATTGATTCAATTCAATGTAGAGCATGTTCTGGATTTGGTCATTACTCAAATGAATGCCCAACAGTACGAAGAAGACAAAGAAATAATTTCAATGTTGTTGCTGAAAATGATTCAGATCAGAGAGTGCTGTTCATTAATGTCATGAAAGAAGATGACCAGATCATTGGTGCCCTGAACGGTATTGATGAACTTGACAAACTGGACATTGAAGAATGTGAAGTTGAAGATGAGGTTCTTCCAGATGTTGAAGATAAAGCCACTGAGACCTCTCCCAATACTACTAATTGGTATAAAATGACTCTGCTAGATGAGTTTAATCATACTTCTGAAATCAGAGAGGTTGATCCACAAGAAGAACAGCCCACTGTCTCTCTTGAAGAGCTAAATGATGTTGTGAATGAAGTCTGCATTCAATGGACAGCTCAATCAAAAGAACTGAGATTTCTTATGGAATAAAATCAGCTTCTTAGAGATAAGGTTGTAAGTCTGGAAATTAGACTCACCAGGAATGATGCTAAAATCACCAAACTGAAGAAGGAAGTGGAGAGCACCTCAAGAACGTTTCAGAAATAGAATCAAGGAACGAATGTCCTAAATGAAGCCTTAACATTGGGACAGACAGACAGGGTTGGACTGGGATTCTCAAATAAAACTTCCATGTCTTCCTCAAACAACAACATTGTGAAATTTGTGAAAGAAAACAATCCAAACACGTCGACAAGGAGCAATGTTGAAGATGATGATCAGAAGCAATGTAAAGGCTCAAATGTGCGGAAATATGTGTGTCATTACTGTCAGGAACCTGGACATATCAAACCACATTGCTTCAAGTTTCATGATGATGTTGCAACCGGAAGAACAACATTAGGAATCACATCAAAAAACAAGAATCCGATGAAGTCCAAAAAGATAAAGGTTTTATGCAATGTTATGTACACATCACTGAAGGCTAACATTACCGGAACATGGTACTTTAACAGTGGATGTTCTCGACACATGACCAGCAAAAAGGAGTTTCTTGAAGAATATACCACTACAAACAAAGGCAAAGTCAGCTACGAAGGAGGAGCTCAAGGAAATATTATCGGAAAAGGTACATTGAATGTCAAATATTTTCCTAAGCTTCATCCTACATGTTGAAGGATTAACGGCCAATTTGATCAGTATTAGTCAGCTTTGTGATGATGGTATGCATGTCAAATATGATAAAAATACTTGTGGAGTGTTTGACAAACACGACAAATGCATAATGTTTGGTAGTCGTGCATCTGACAATTGCTACCATGCTGACAAAGATGAAACCTGCAACATGACTGTAAATGATGAAACAAAGTTGATTCATCAAAAACTCGGTCATGTGAGCATGATAAATTTGAAAAAGTTGATTGTGTCTGATGCTATTCATGGCTTACCGAAACTGAATATTGATCACGATGTTGTATGTGGTGCTTGCCAAAAGGGAAAACAAACTAGAATTCCTCACAAAAGCCTGGGTGGTTGTCAAACAACAAGATGTTTTCAACTCTTACACATAGACATCATGGGGCCAGTCGATACAAAAAGTATGAGTGCTAAGAGTTTCATCCGTGTCATTGTTGATGATTTCTCAAGGTATACTTGGGTTGAATTTCTGCAGGAAAAATCTGAAACTTTCAAGGTCTTCAAAAGATTTTTCCGCACAATGTGTCTGTAATTTGACACCAACATTGCATGCGTAAAAACAGATCATGGAAGAGAATTTGAGAATGCTGCATTCGATGATTTTTGTGAAAGGGAATGAATACTCCATGAGTATTCAGCTCCCAAAATTCGACAACAAAACGGAGTAGTGGAAAGAAAGAATCGAACTCTGCAGGAAATGTCATGCACAATGTTACAGGCTAAAGGGCTTTCAAAAAAGTTGTGGGCTGAAGCTGTTAACACAGCTTGTCACATCAGAAACAGAGTCTATCTTTGACCAAGAAGAAAAGAGACTCCGTATGAACTTCTAAGAGAGAGAAAGCCAAATCTCAAATATTTTCATGTGTTTGGATGTGTCTGTTACATCCTGAATGACAGAGATCACCTTGGAAAGTTTGGCTCTAAGATTGACAAAGGATTGTTCTTGGGATATGCTCAAAACAGCAGAACATATCGAGTTCTTAATCTAAGAACTAAGGCTGTACAAGAATCTGTCAATGTTGTGTTTGATGATATTGTAGGCCTCGCAACAACAACTGAAGAAGATAATGTGTCATTTCTCTTACATGAACCAGATGTTGCCGAAAAGGAGTCCAGTAACACTGACAAAAGTCCTATGAAAAGTCCTGATGTCAAATCCAATGATTGTTCTCCTTCAGTGAAGGAATCAACATCACCTCAAACACCAGATTCAGACTCCTCATCTGAAAACGATGATGAACTACTTCCACTGGCTCAGTATGAACCAAGATGTGATCCTCCAAGGATAATCAAAAGAGATCATCCAAATTCCCAAATCATCGGTGATGGATCTGAAGGAGTCAAAACTAGAACAAAGAGCTCAGCCGATGTTGCTGAATTGGTCAAACAGGTTTGCATGTCAAGAATTATTAACCTTGTGTCCATATCATGCTTTCTATTGAATGTTGAACCTAAAAATGTCAAGGAAGCACTAAAAGATGAATTTTGGGTAGAAGCAATGCATGATGAGTTGATTTACTTTGTCCGAAATAATGTGTGGGAATTGGTTCCAAGGTCTGAAAATAAAAATGTTATTGGAACTAAATGGATTTTTAAGAACAAGACTGATGCATCTGGTAATGTAGTCAGAAACAAAGCCAGACTAGTGGCTCAAGGATATACACAAGTAGAAGGAATAGACTATGATGAAACATTTGCTCCTGTTGCTAGAATAGAGTCTATCCGTCTCCTACTTGTCATTGCTTGCCACATTGGGTTTACGTTGCATCAAATGGATGTCAAAAGCGCCTTTCTAAATGACATTTTGAATGAGGAAGGCTATGTTGAACAATCAAAAGGCTTTAAATGTCATGAAAAACCAAACCACGTGCTGAAATTACACAAGGCCTTGTATGGGCTTAAACAAGCTCCTAGAGCTTGGTATGCTCGACTTACGGAGTTTTTGATTGACTTTGGTTTTTCAATAGGCGTGATTGATAAAACATTATTTATCAAAAGGATTCACAAACACATTATTGTTGCACAAATCTATGTTGATGATATTGTGTTTGGATCCACTTGTTCTAACCTTCTTAGTGAGTTTATTGATGTAATGTGCAACACATTTGAGATGAGCATGGTCGGCGAATTGGTCTACTTTCTTGGTCTCCAAATCAAGCAAGATAAAGATGGAATTTTTATATCCAAAAGTAAGTATGCGAAAAATCTGATAAAGCGCTTTGGACTTGAAGCTGCAAAGCCTATGAAAACACCAAGGGATCCTCTGAAAAACTGAGCAAAGATGATGTTGGAGTAAATGTTGATCCAACAATGTACAGAGGAATGATCGGAAGCTTGCTCCACTTGACTGTCAACAGACCTGATATAATGTTCAGTGTTGGAGTATGTGCTAGATGCCAAGCTCAATGATAAGTCCATTTATTTCGTGTTTTTCTGGGCATTTTAGTCGCTCTAAATGTCCTTTTTAGTATCTTTTGTGTCAGATTAGAACCAGGAAAGTCGTTGGGGAATAACAGGAGTGAAATCTTGCGAAAGAGGCATTTTGGCCTTCAATTTAACTAAAACGGATGAAATGGGCATATCAGATGAAAATCAATCTAGGCAAAAGATGTTGTGCCCACAATACTCGCGCAGATTCAGAGGAGGCAGTGAAGAGGGCATTCCCAGAAAAATTGGGATTCTGTTGAAAGAAGATAAAGCTGGCATTGGAACTTGATTGTTTTCGAAATCTGAATAGAAGAAAGAAAGATTGTTCATGAGTGGACTCTGGGGAAGTAATTTGGAAGATAAGGATGACATCCCTAAAATATCTGGATTCATTCCACCCTCTAAGGAAGTTTTCTTATACAGGCAGATTACAGTGGGCACAGAGATCCAGCAGATAAGGAAGTTTCCTTATACAGGCAGATTCTAGCGGGGCATAGCGAATCCGGCAGTTATTGAAGACTCCCCATTTTTGGGGATTTGAATTGATCTTTTATACTCTTTTAAAATACTAGTTTTGATTGTTAGAAGAACACTTTGTACCATATTGTTTCTACACTTTTACTTTCACCATTAGTTTAGTTTTAACGTTGCGCCGGCAGCAAGTGTAGCAACCCAAATTTTTAATTTACGAGTTGCTATTATTTTTTTTAAATTATATTTTATTTCAAAGAATGAGATTATTTAATATATTTTTTTTAGTCCCATAAGTCGCGCTTTAGCAATTGTATATGTCTACGTAAATTAAATACAATAAATTTCTTTTATATTTTAATGATATTATTATCATTATTTGAATTATATCATATAGTTTAATATTATTTTAAGCCCAAACACTTAATTTCTTTCAAGCCCAATACATCAAATATTATTTCTAAGCCCACTTGGTAACACCCAAATATTTCTTCTCCTCCCTCAAAACAAACGTGTGAAAAGCAGAATGGAAATGGAGGAATTCCCGTTTTGATGGAGCCAAAAATTTGATCAATTTCTTACAAAATTCAGCAAATTGATTCACCCATTTCCTTTTCCAATCGAAATTCTCCGGTATAAATAGACCCCCCTTCATTCGTAAAATCACACCTCAAGCATTCATCTCCTCTCTACTTCACATTTCCCTTGAGGTACTTCCCCTGTCCTTTATTCTTATTTATATTCCTTATGCATTTCATAACATTTTTTTTAGAAAAAGTGGGATAAGGGAAATAGGGAGTCGACGGAGACAGCCGATCGTGAAGTGACAGCAGCGGTGGTGGACTCCAGCACGGTAGCGTCACGGCAATGCTGCAGCAGTAGTGGTGTAGTGATAATTGGTGTAAGGCAGAGAGAGAGACGAGAAGGAGGTTGATTTTTAAGGAAGAGAGAGAGGGAGAAAGATATATATATATATATATATATAGAGAGAGAGAGAGAGAGGAGGGGGGCACTGTTCGGGAATGGTTCTGCCGTGAGGATTTTGATAAAGAAAGTGTGGCCTTTTATTTTTACTTCAATTTTTTTTTTTTGTCAAAGATGGTAAACTAAAATAAAATTTATTTTTCTCTATTGATGATGATGAGATGGGCTAGGAGTGAAGTTGGGCTTGGGTTGCTTTTTAATTGTTGAATGATAAATGGGCCATGAGGTTTGGGACTTGGGAGTTAGGAAATAAGTCATGCATTATTATTATTATTATTATTATTATTATTATTATTATTATTATTATTATTAAGTTCAATTATATTAAAGTTATGATAATTATTATTTTTTAATTAATGCTAGGTGGCGCGCACGGATTTAATTATGTTCATTTTCAGTCAAGTAAAGGTAGGGATCCGACGTTGAAATTAAAGTACATTTATCCCTATTATGCTTGTACGTGATGTGCAGGTTCTATTGATGACAACCTCCGGGTTACTTGATGATGGCCTACGGGCTTTATGTTTATGATGACCCCCTCTGGGTATTTATGATGGCCTACGGGCTTTATGTTTATTGATGACACCCTTCGGGTTATTATGATGTGACGGCCTACGGGCACTATGCTATGATGACTTGTTATGTTATGTATTTGTATAATTCGGATAAATGTGGACCCCACTGAGTTAATAGCACTCACCCCAAAGTTAATTATTTTTCAGGCTAAGGATCCTCAGGCGATGATGTGGAGACGGGGTGATGGTCAAGATTAAATAAATATGATTTTATTTTAAATATTGCTTCCGCTGTATTAAACTCTTATATTTATTGTATAAATGAGATATTTATTATTTATGAATTTTTGGGATGTCACAGCAAGACAATCTGGGGCCTTATGCCTACAGAGGTTAGGATTTATATTTAATGTTGTTGTTGTTCATCGTTGGTGTTGGATGAGTTTTTATTCAATTCCAGTAAGTTTTTCCTATTTATCATGTCTTTAATTTATGACTTTACAGTTCTTTCTAGCATGAGTAGCTAGATCTATATTCTGGAATTTGAACTAAAGATGAAAGTTTAACAAAACACTTAAATACTCGTGAGGCCGTGTGGGCACATTACTGCATGATTGGGTTTCTGCCGATTTTTCTTCTTATTCCTAGTGAGCGTGAGTTTAATATAACTAATGTGGCTGATCACTCTTTAGTTGTAGAGGACACACCAGGGTTAATTGGATTAGCGAATCGTGACTGTGTGTTAATTCAAACGGTAACTGAGAAATCGATGGGTTGTTGTGGGCACACGAGGAATCAGTAAACACAGCAAACTTAGGTTCGTCTAGGGCACACTGCTTCCTGTTCATTTACATCTCTTTGGGGAACCGGGGGGTGGGTGATAGGTTATGGGTTTAATGGACTAGGAATCACCTTTAAACCTAATCTGACCAGATGAATAAGGAGACGCAGCAAGGAATCCGGTCTCCATAACTGGGTGATTTAATCATGTATCAAAATCACTGTACCCATGATCGAGTGAGTATAAGTTAAACTGAATTCTTGTTCCAGTTCCGGAACCTTTTATTATTTAATATCTCTCTAGTTTATTTTTGCAGATTTAATTTCCATTGTTGTGACCACGGTACCAAACCCCCTTTTGTGATTAGTGACTCGAAAGTAAGATCGTATCAGCTCTCTGTGGGATCGACCCTTACTCATAGCTAGCTACGCTCGATGTGGGCACAGGAGCATACAAATTCATTTTGAGCGCGAAACGACCGCGCGTCAAAATTAGCGCCGTTTCCGGGGAGCTGATTTCCAGTGATTTTACTTTCCAACCTAGTGTGCCTAGAAGTTGATGCCCAGGAGCTTTTCAGAAGAAACTCTATTGTACGATCCGGAGATAGAGAAGACTTTGAGGAAAAACAAGAGAGCAGTGAAGAGGGCACGATGAGCTGCAAACAGACCTCGTGAGCCCACACCACTAGAAGATCAAGAAGATCAAGGAGACGAAGGGCACGAGGAGGAAGGACATCAACATGGCCGCAGCAAATGGAAATGCTGCAAATGGAGATGCGGAGGATAACAGGACTTTAAGGCAGTTGGTTTTCCTGACCAACATGAATCTGTGCCCGATGGGCATTACACTCCTAGCTGTGACTCAGAACTGGGATATTCATGCAAACTTTATCCAAATCTTGCCGAAGTTCCACGGAATGCCCGGAGAGGATCCACAAAGACACTTGCAAGATTTTGAGATGTTTTGCCAGACTCAACTATCCAACCATGGGCGAGAGGAGTATGTGCGGTTGGTCTCATTCCATTTCACTCTTCAGGATGGGGCACGGGACTAGCTGTACACATTGCCGACTGGCGCTGTGACCACATGGAGACAACTTCAGCAAAAGTTTTTGGAGAAATATTTCCCAGCATCCAAAGTGCAAGAAATGAGAAGAAGGATGGGAACCAACGAGAGTTTCTATGACTACTGGGGAAGATTCCAGGCAATGCTGGCGAAATGCCCACAACACCAGATTACTGAACACGATTTGATTCAGTATTTTGTTGGAGGATTGAGACCACATGAGAGAACAATCGCGAATGCCTCATGTGGAGGGTCCATACAGAACAAGCAGCCTGTTGAAGCATTCAGAATCCTCACAGAAATGGCTGAAGATAACCGAGACTTCGGTGGAGAGGGAATTCGGGTTGTCAGTAAATCAGAGAGGGCACCGGACCAAGACAGTAGAATTGACAGATTGTGTGACAAAATTGAAAAGATCTTGTCTGGTATGAGCATGGCGAAAAAGCCCAGACCTTGTGGAGTATACAAGAGTGTACTTCATTTCACTGATGAATGCCCAACTCTACAAGACGTGGTGGAAGAAGTAAATGCTCTAGGTGGCCAGAATGGGCATTCTAGAAGATATGATCCCCATTCCCAGACTTATAATCCTGGCTGGAGAGACCATGAAAATTTCAGATGGAGAAGGCCAGAGGATGGGCATCCTCCACGCCCATTGCCGCCGCCAGAAGAAAAGAGAAAGCAAAGGCTAGAAGATCTTGTCTATGCCATGGCTGAGGAGAACGAAAAATTAAAGCAAGAGACTCGAGCTAGTCTTTCACATATGAGCAAGCAAATCAATCAATTGGCTCAAGCCATGCACAAGATGGAGGAGAAAAATGGGAAGTTACCTTCCCAGGTTGAAAACCCGAGAAAACAAATCAGTGCAGTAGCATTGAGGAGTGGAAAAGAGCTTCCAGAGATGGTCAGGCCAAGAGAAGAAAATGACGATGTGCCCTTGGAAGAAGAAGTTCAAAATATTCCCACAGAGAACGAGGCACAAGAAGATGAGCAGACTGATACTGTACCCATCCCGGAAGTGAAGCAGCCTGCCAAAGTGCCCATTCCAGAGAGACGGAAACCTCCCTTTCCAGGGAGATTGGCACAGAATAGAAGAGAAGAGGAAACCAGGAAGATGCTAAAGGTATTTAGCAAAGTAGAGATCAACATTCCACTGATCGAGGTAATTAAACAAGTACCACGGTATGCCAGGTTTCTAAAGGAGCTTTATACCAGAAAGGTGCGATTCAATGACGATGCAAGGTTCCTAGTTGGGGAAAATATATCGACTGTGATACATAAAAAATTACCCAAGAAATGTGATGATCCAGGGATGTTCATGATCCCTTGCATAATTGGAGACAGAAAGGTGGAAAAGGCCATGCTGGATTTGGGGGCATCAATCAACATAAATGCCCCTGTCGGTGTTCAAAGAATTGAATATTGGACCTTTGAAGGAGACCCGTGTGGTCATTCAGTTAGCTGACCGATCTAATGTTTATCCAGAAGGCCTAATCGAAGATGTATTTGTCAAAGTAGACGAGCTTATATTCCCAGCAGATTTTTATGTGCTTGATATGGGCATAGCGACTTCAAAATCTTCAGTTTTATTGCTGGGAAGGCCTTTCATGAAGACAGCTCGTACCAAGATTGATGTGGACAAGGGCACACTGACATGTGAATTTGATGGGGAGAAGGTGACATTTAACATTTTTGAAGCCATGAAGCACCCCCCCAGATACAGAGAATTGCAATTTTGTGAATACCTTCCGTCACCTGAGTCGATCTACCCTATCCATGGTGAGCAACAGAGAGCCATTGGAATGGGCATTGTGGGATGGACTGATTGACCAGGATGCCCTGGAAGAAGATGATGACATCGAGGAAGGAATTATGATGCTGTGTTCATTAGAAGAAATGCCATACGGCTATGTGGACTATGGTGTGCCCATTCGGAGAAGTGATGACAGAATGATGCCTTCTATTGTTAGAGCGCCCACGCTGGAGTTGAAGGCATTGCCAAAGCATTTGAAGTATGCCTACTTGGGAGATAATGAGACACTCCCAATGATAATTAGTACGGGGTTGAATCAAGCTAATGAAGACCGCCTTTTGAGATTGTTGAGACTGTACAAGAAGGCACTCGGATGGACTTTGGCAGATATAAAGGGCATTAGCCCAGCAATTTGCATACATAAGATATTGTTGGAAGATGATGCAAAGCCCGTTCGTGATCCACAAAGAAAGCTCAATCCGGTGATGAAGGATGTGGTGCTAAAAGAGATAATTAAGCTATTGGATCAGGGCATTATATACCTAATTTCAGATAGCAAGTGGGTCAGTCCAATCCATGTTGTGCCCAAGAAGTTGGGCATTCAAGTTGTGAAAAATGAGAAAGGAGAGCTTGTGCCCACACGAATGCAAACTGGCTGGAGAGTTTGCATTGATTACCGGAAACTGAACACGGTCACGCGGAAGGATCATTTTCCACTTCCGTTCATTGACCAGATGCTAGAGAGACTCGCAGGGAACAAGTTCTTTTATTTCTTGGACGGATACTCAGGATATATGCAAATTGCAGTGAGTCAAGAGGACCAGGAGAAAACAACATTCACGTGCCCATTCAGCACATTTGCCTACCGCAGAATGCCCTTTGGCCTCTGCAATACTCCGGGCACATTTCAGCGTTGTATGATGAGCATATTCTCCGATTTGCTTGAAAACTGCATTAAGGTGTTCATGGATGACTTCACGGTGTATGGGAGTTGCTTTGATCGATGCTTAGATAATGTGGAGAAGGTGTTGCAGGGTTGTGTGGACAAATGCCTAGTACTGAACTATGAAAAATGCCACTTCATGGTCAGAGAGGGTATTGTACTGGGCCATGTGATTTCTGAGAGGGGCATTGAGGTCGATAAAGCCAAAGTGGACATAATTGAGAAATTGCCATACCCCACTTCGATGAAGCAAGTGAGAGGCTTTCTGGAGCACGCTGGATTCTACAGGAGGTTCATAAAAGATTTTGCAAAAATTACCCAGCCTATTACTCGCTTATTGCAGCCAGATGTCCCCTTTGAATTTGATGAGGAATGTAAAAAGGCATTCAATTTTCTGAAGAAGCAACTGGTCACGGCACCAGTTATTCAACCACCAGATTGGGGAATACCCTTTGAGATTATGTGTGAGGTCAGTGGATACGCTATGGGCGCTGTACTGGGTCAGAAAAGAGGAAAAGAAAGCCATGTAATTTACTATGCTTCCAAAACACTGAATGGGGCACAGTGTAATTACACCACTACTGAGAAGGAGCTGCTAGCAGTAGTTTTTGCATTCGAGAAGTTTCGGTCCTATCTCTTGGGCACGAAGAGCATTGTTTACACAGATCACGGTGCCCTACGGCACTTGATGGCCAAGAAGGAGACAAATCCGAGACTAATTAGATGGATCCTGGTCCTGCAGGAGTTTGATGTCGAGAAAAAAGATAAAAGTGGGGCACAGAACTTGGTAGCTGATCATCTAAGTCGGGTGCTGAATGAAAAAGGCGATGCAATGCCCATTACGGATCACTTCCCGGATGAGCATCTGTACTCAGCATGGGGCACACGAGAACCTTGTTATGCAGATATAGTGAATTATTTGGAGTCAGGGGAGATGCCAATTGAGTACTCGAGGTACCAAAAGAATAAATTGAGGCACGAGAGTAAGTTTTATGCATGGGACAGTCCTATTCTATGGAGGAGGTGTGCTGATCAGGTCATAAGAAGATGTGTCCCTGACAATGAAATTGAGGAGATTTTGAAGCATTGCCATAACTTTGCTTGCGGAGGGCATTTCAGACCAAACCGAACAGCAAGAAGAATTCTGGACTGTGGGTTCTTTTCGCCCACGATTTTAAAGGATGCCCACAACGTATGCAAGAGATCTGATCAGTGCCAGAGAGTTGGGAACATCACAAGGAGGAACAAAATGCCCATGACACCCATCATGCCAGTGAAAATTTTCGATGTTTGGGGAATGGATTTCATGGGATCCCTCGCAAACTCAAGGGGGAACCATTACATCATCCTGGCAGTAGATTATGTGTCCAAATGGGTGGAGGCAAAGGCTACTCCTACCAATGATGCAAGGGTAGTGGCCACATCTCTGAAATCTCATATTTTCAGCCGGTTTGGTGTGCCCAGGTCCATCATCAACGATCAAGTAACACATTTTTGCAACCAAACCCTGGAAAAATTATTGAAGAAATATGGGATGAACCATAGAGTCACAACAGCTTATCACCCACAAGCAAATGGCCAGGCTGAAGTCTCAAATCGAGAAATTAAAGCTAATATTGGAAAGGTAGTTAATCCAAGTTGAAAGGATTGGAGTCAACATCTGGATGATGCCCTGTGGGCATACCGAACTGCTTTTAAAACTCCAATCGGGATGTCTCCATATAGGATGCTGTTTGGGAAATGCTGCCATTTGCCGGTAGAGCTGGAATACAAGGGACGATGGGTACTGCAGAAGCTGAACATGGACAAGGATGCAGCAGGGCATGCCAGAAAATTTCAGATTCAAGAACTGGAAGAGATGAGGATGGAGGCCTATGACAATGCTGTTCTTTACAAGGAAAAAATGAAGAGGCTTCATGATCAAGTGATTAGAAGGAAGAGCTTCACTTCGGGGCAACAAGTTCTTTTGTACCATTCAAGGTTTAAATTGATGGGAGGTAGTCTGAGGACCAAGTGGGTTAGTCCATTTGAAGTGTACGCGGAATGCCCCAATGGAGCAGTTGAGCTGAAGAATCCAGATACTGGAATGCGTTTCAAGGTTAATGGCCAAAGACTGAAACCTTACCAGGGGTATGCAGACCAAGATGTCAGAGTGGTCTGGCTCATGGAGCCCATTTATGTATGAATTGAAAGGTGTCGTGCCCACGACAGTAACTAGGGCGCTACTGGGAGGCAACCCAGGTTTTTAATTTATTTCTTCTTCAGTAATTTTAATAAGTGTTTATTTGATGTATCAAACTAGACTAGGAGAGTTTTCTAGTATTTGCCTGAAAAAAAAATGCAAGATGTAGTTGAGGATGAGAGGAGAGCAACCCTATTTCTTTTGTGCCGAAGGCAGACCCTTCGAATATTCTGTTCTCATTTTCTATAGGGACAAGCAGGAAGACACCAGGCGAAAGGGCATATCAAGAAGAGATGGTACCAGAATGACCATGAAGAGGCTGGATGGCATGGAGAATGCCCTGTATCAGAATGTTGATACCCTCTTGAGGAATATTGAGCAAACTCTCACTGCATATTTCAAACATGTTGGGTTCACTTACCTGACATCTACCAACCTGGTTCAATTCCTTTTCTTTTTATGTTCTTTTGATTTTCATTTTTTTTGGTGTCGCCCTTATTCTACCCACTTTGCCTCAAGCAGAGTACGTAGGTGGGGGCATTTGGGTTGTTGTCTTTTGTGGTTGAGTTTGTTTGAATACTTTACTTCGTGCAAAGTGTGTTGGTGGGTCGTTTGAGTCAGCATGCTAACTGTTAAGATTTGGAGAGCACTATTTTTTGGTTGTGAATATTGAAAAAAATTGCTAATCGAGTCAGCATGCCCACACTAAAAGCAGGGATGATGAATGAGTTGAGCATTAACCTGGTGAGATTTGAGCATGCGCTGTTATGCCCATTTTACAGCATTCTCTTTTTATGTGTGTACATTCTATACTTGGAATTTCTAGAACTTGCTTTTGCTCTACTTTAAAATCAGAAAGTTTGAAATGAATATGTAGATGATTTAGGCATTTTCTTCCTTGAGCCCACTAAGCCAAATAAAACCAGCCTTTGACATAGCTTTGCAGCCCTTTTGAGCCAATAAAATGCCTTGGCAGTTTTGTTGATATACCTCACTATATAAAGCCAGGGCATTACAAAATCTAGAAGTAGAAAGAGTCTCTGGACGGTTTTGAAGAATTGAAAATGCAAGAAGAAAGTTAGGGGAAACAAAAAAAAATGATGAAAAAAAATAAATTCAAAAAAAAAAGGAAAAAAAAGAGAATAAATTCCCCCTAGTCTGAATGTTCAGAATGCCCATGATGAAAAATTCTGTAATCAGAACAATAAATGAGGGCATGAGGAAGTAAGTTGAAAATAAATGGTGGTATGTCCAGTGAACGCTCCTGAGAGTTTTAGCTCAGTACCTAAAGAGCCCCATTACAGCCCATAAAAGTCCTTTTGATACTTATGCATTTTTCCACTTAATGAAATTGAAGAAAGAGCATTAGCAAGCTTATGGAATGAATAAGTATAGAATGAATTAATTTAAGTGTAAACACTAAGCTTAAACACTGTGTGAAGAGAGTGTGGGAGGACCTTTACGCTCAATTCAATTTTGACTTGCTAGGGCATACTGATTATGCAATTAATTGGAAAAGTTGGTTGTTGAAACGCTATGCCCACACGGATTAACAGGTTGCATGTTTTTTTTTCGTGTCTGTTTTTTTTCCTTTCCCTTTTGTTTTTCTTTTTTATGGGTTCTTCGTACCCCATGCTTGAGGACAATCATGACTAAAGTGTGTGGGTGTGATAAGTCCATTAATTTCATGTTTTTTTGGGCATTTTAGTCGCTCTAAATGTCCATTTTAGTGTCTTTTGTGTCGGAAAAGAACTAGGAAAGTGGTTGGGGAATAACAGGAGTGAAATTTGGCGAAAGAGGCATTTTGGCCTTCAATTTAACTGAAACGGATGAAATGCGCATATCGAATTAAAATCGATCTAAGCAGAAGATGTTGTGCCCACAGTACTCGCGCAGATTTAGAGGAGGCAGTGAAGAAGGCATTCTCGGAAAAATTGGGATTCTGTTGAAAGAAGATAAAGCTGGCGTTGGAACTTGATTGATTTCGAAATCTGAATAGAAGAAGGAAAGATTGTTCATGAATGGACTCTTGGGAAGTAATTTGGAAGATAAGGATGACATCCCTAAAATATCGAGATTCATTCCACCCTTTAAGGAAGTTTCCTTATACAGGCAGATTCCAGTGGGCACAGAGATCCAGCAGATAAGGAAGTTTCCTTATACAGGCAGATTCCAGCGGGGCATAGTGAATCCGGTAGATATTGAAGACTCCCCATTTTTAGGGATTTGAATTGATCTTTTATACTCTTTTAAAATACTAGTTTTGATTTTTAGAAGAACACTTCGTACCATATTATTTCTGCACTTTTACTTTCACCATTAGTTTAGTTTTAACGCTGCGTCGGCAGCAAGACAATCTGGGGCCTTATGTCCACAGAGGTTAGGATTTATATTTAATGTTGTTGTTGTTCATCGTTGGTGTTGGATGAGTTTTTATTCAATTCCAGAAAGTTTTTCCTATTTATCATGTCTTTAATTTATGAATTTACAGTTCTTTCTAGCATGAGTAGTTAGATCTATATTCCGGAATTTGAACTAAAGATGAAAGTTTAACAAAACACTTAAATGCTCGTGAGGCCGTGTGGGCACATTACTACACGATTAGGTTTCTGCCGATTTTTGTTCTTATTCCTAGTGAGCGTGAGTTTAATATAACTAATGTGGCTGATCACTCTTTAGTTGTAGAGGGCACACCAAGGTTAATTGGATTAGCGAATCGTGACTGTGTGTTAATTCAAACGGTAACTGGGAAATCGGTGGGTTGTTGTGGGCACATGAGGAATCAGTAAACACAGCAAACTTGGGTTCGTCTAGGGCACACTACTTTCTATTCATTTACATCTCTTTGGGGAACCGGGGGGTGGGTTATAGGTTAGGGTTTTAATGGATGAGAAATCACCTTTAAACCTAATCGTAACGGATAAATAAGGAGACGCAACGAGGAATCCGGTCTCCATAACTGGGTGATTTAATCGTGTAGGAAAATTACTGTGCCCATGATCAAGTGAGTATAAGTTAAAGTGAATTCTAGTTCAAGTTCCGGAACCTTTTATTATTAGATATCTCTCTAGTTTATTTTTGCAGATTTAATTTCCATTGTTGTGACCACGGTACCAAACCCCCTTTTGTGATTAGTGACTCGAAAGTAAGATCGCAGCAGCTCTCTGTGGGATCGACCCTTACTCATAGCTAGCTACGCTCGCTGTGGGCACAGGAGCATACAAATTCATTTTGAGCGTGAAATGACCGCGCGTCACTCAATCTAAGGAGTCTCACTTGAAGGCTATCAAAAGAATAATTCGATATGTTGCTGGTACAGTCAACTTTGGAATCGGGTATTGTAAAGATACCAACACCAGCCTTATTGGATATAGTGATTCAGACTGGGCAGGCGATGTTGATGATAGGAAGAGAACAAGTGGTGGTTGCTTCTTTTTTGGGAGCAATATGGTTTCTTGGTCAAGCAAGAAACAAAATTGCATCTCCTTGTGAACAGCTGAATCCGAATATGTTGCAGCTGCTAGTTGTTGTGCTCAGTTTGTGTGGCTGAACCAAATGTTAAAGGACTATGGTATGACAAGCTCATCACTTACCTTGATGTGTGATAATGCTGGTGCTATTGAAATTTCCAAGAACCCTGTTCAACATTCACGCACTAAGCATATCGGCATTCGACATCACTTTATTAGAGACTTGGTGGAAAAGGAGATCATAAACATCAAATATATATCCACTGAGAATAAACAGCAGATATTTTTACCAAGCCTCTTGATTTTGAGAGAGTTTTTACCTTGAGAAAGTCTCTTGAAATGTGTTCTATTTAATTAGTTCTTTCTGTTTACAAATCTTAAACTATACTTAAAAGAAACAACTAAAATAAAGTACAAACATGATAAACAACTGATGTTGATAAAAAGAACTCACATCGAGGCCTACTTAATGAATTTATTGTGTTTCTGCTTTTTATTTAACAAAATCAGCTACTTGGAATTCTGTATTTATGTTTGTGAATGATATACCCGTAAGTCTATAATCTGAATTATAGTTGGGTTTATTCACTATTTGTCTGTGTTGTAGCTGATGTTGTGACCAAGATTGCAGAGAAACGATATACTTCAGAAATTACATGCCTAGAATTATATTTTTTTGTGTTTTCTTTGTTGTTCTGTTTTCTTTATATAAAAAAAACAGAAAATATTTTCGGGCCCAAAAGATTCACTTTTTAAATTAAGTACTCGAATTGATAAGGTATATCCCTATCCACTAGTTCCAAACTATTTAAATATTTTAAACAAAAAGTGGGTGATGTGATAATTGGGAAGTTCCAATTTTTGAGGGTGAGAACTATATCAACTCATTTGTGGAAATATTTTTTATTTCTCCCACTCTCTACTTCTCGAAGCCTTTTCATCTCCCACTCTTTGTCTCTCTTTTCTTCAAGCTTTTTGCATAATATCAATGGTGGAACCCAAGGATCTCACTACTATATTCGAGATGATGAAACAAATATTCGAGAAGACTATGGGCACTTCATCCTCTGCCTCTGGTCCTGCTGGAACATCAGCTATCACTCCCTCCGACATATCAACTCCCGCAGTCACTACAACAGCCGAACTCATTCCAGAAGGACCAAAATCAGAGTCTGACAAACCCTCATCTCCTCCAACGGAATATGCAGACACTGCCATGGATGAAGCCGAAGCTCCTATCTCTACTCTGGTGCTAAACCCCACTCCGCTCCAGCAAGTCACTCTAGGTGAAGAAGAAAACCCTATTGATCCATATCTAGGGTTACACACTAGAGCTTCAGCCGAGAAAAAGAAAATCTGCCCTACCCGCAAGTCTAAATGACTTCACGACCAACAAGGGTCTGTCAACGAAGAGGGCGGTAAGGGTTCAAGAAAAAAGGCTAGGAGAACTCTAAAGATGAAGGATAATCCAATAAGGTCCCTGAAGGATGAGTCCGATGAAGAGGAGAATCCCCCTGACATCTCTCGAGATAAAGTTGTTAGTGATGTGGAAGCTGATGTTGAACAGCAAGAGAAGCTTATCCCTGCAATTCAAGAAGTCAATGTTCCTGAAAAGCCTGCATCTTCACAAGAGTTGGTCTCATCTGGTACAGCCAAGGAGATAGTCTCTCCATCCCTCACTCATTCAGCCGACGTCAAAGATGATGCTGATTCTGGTAATTCTGAACCAATCTATCCCCCAGGTTCCCCTCACGATGTTTTATCTGCCTATAGTAAGACATTCTACTCCCAATATGCTAAAACACTTCATAAAACTGTTATTCTTCACCCCACACGTATCGAAAAAAAAATTGATGTGCTTAGTTTTAAGAAGTATGGGATGGATGTTTTCTTGAAAGAAAGGGGTCTCTAGAAATCTGTCACTGCATTGTCTTCTTTTGAGCCTGATGTTATTGTTGAATTTTATGCGAATGTGTCTCCTAAGATGGGTGATAAGTCTAAGAGCAAATTTGGGGAGGTTTATATGCGAGATAAAATCTATGTTTTTAACCCCATGCTGATCAATAAACTTTTAGGTCTAGGCAATGATTCTGATGTTATTAGCCTAGATTTAATTGATGGTGTTGTAGGGACTGTTATTGGTGGTCTGGTGACTAAGTGGACTAACAAAATTTCCACTTCTAAGCTCACATTTTTCTACTTTGTTTACATAAATTGATTGTGTGTAATTGGTTACCCACCACCAACACTTCAATCCTCACTGTTGATCAAGCCATCTTGCTCTTTAAACTTGGCACAAAAATCCCCTTCAATCTCGGACAATACAATTTTGATTGCATGTTGAAGTCGGCTGCAAAGACAAAAACCACCAGCATTTTACCATTTTCCTGCCTCATCTATGTCATCCTAGTTCACCAATGTGTGAAGCCAAATAAGAAGAAGATAGTTACTGAAACTGCAACTATCTCTATCATCAAGCCCAAAGGGAATGAAGATCGTGTGATCGATCTCCCTTATACCTTCGGTCGAAGTTCAATAGCTGCTTCAAGGGATGTTGGGCATGATGATGCTGCAGATAGTGCTCTCTCCCCTCCTCTTTCAAAAGGTGATATTGCGAGTGCCTCCTCGCACTTGGTAAATGTGTCTGTGCAAGTCTTAAATTCTTATGTCTTGCAGATGGATTCGTTAATTCATCGAAGCACAGTTCTCACAAATGCCATGGTTAAGCTCCGCAATGCACTTCGAGGAGTCCTTTCTACATAAAAAAGGGGAGTAGCTGCCGGTGATGATGGTGCTGACAGGGTGAAGGGTGGAAAGTTTGTGGCTAAGGTAAATGGGAAGAAGAAAATATGATATTTTCTTTATCAAAAACAATTTTATTTCATGTTTATGTATTGTGCTGGACACAATCTTATTTTAGATGTGTTTACATCCTTGTTGGTATTTGATGTGCTAGACACATATATTTTTTTGTTGTTGGGTATCCACTGTTGGATATTCTTGAATATTTATGTTTTTAATGATTTTAATCATCAGCATGAGATAATGATTTTGCTATATATTATGTTTCGCATATTTTAGTGTGTGATGTTTTATGTTGTGAATGATCTCAACATTGTGATTGTTTTCACATTTTTTTAAAATGTGTTGTTTGCTATGTTGAGAATGTTCTCAACAATATATATGTATAGGGGTAAATACCCACTAACCTTGTGTATTATGTATAGGGGATTATACCTACTAACTTTGTATTTTATGTTACAGATAATAACTTAAGGGGAGCAGACCTTAAGGGGGAGTTTTTGAACTCCAATATTTTTTTTCGTATTCCGCTGCAGCTCTAATCATATATATATATTGAGCTTTATGTTTTGTGCAGAAAGGATAAGATTAAGGGGAAGATTGTTGAGTATGACGTGTTCCAGATGATGTTATCCCTTTCTTTGATAACATCGCAATCAATATCGTATCTAATGTTGTTCCGTCATTCTCGTCACATCGAGCATAAAACTCGGAACATTAATCTTATCCTTTCCTAGTATTTTGGATTAATTTATTTTAAATTAATCTGAATGTATTGTGATATTTATCATGTATTTAGGGATTTATTAGATATTTTAGTTTGAATTAAATCGCGGATAATGTTTGATTTTAACTTGTTCAAAATCTATTCCGAATTTGTAGAGGACGTAAGGTTCCCACTCTCCATTAAACACTAACCGCTGCAGGTGAACGTGGGTTGCTGGAGTAACCGCTACTATTACACGATATTGAAGAACGTGTGCCACGTAATGCAGAAGACGATTATCTCAAGTCCACTCCAGCAATGGGTAGTGAAAGGCGGTTGATTCAAGTCCAAGTCATCTAGGATCGTGAGGCAACTGCCAATACAAGATGGAGGAAGTATTTAAGGTCTCCTTGGACCTTAAAATCATTTATGAAAGCAAGCTATCACCGTAGTTTGTGAGAAGCTCTGAATCTTACATCTAGTATCATCTCTAAACTCCAAGATATCTTTCTCAACATCTGCCTAGTGTCCCAATCAGCTAGAGACTTTCATTCCAGTTGTGTGTGTAGGTTAGATAGTCAACTTTGAGAAAGTCTAGGATTTAGAGTGACTTGTTGTAATCTATCTATGTGTTTAGATAGGTTTATTTTTGAGTGATTATTCGAGTGAGTCAAGGGAGTGAACCGAGATCAGTTGAGATGATCTGCTAGCTCGGAGTGTTGTGTGTGCTTGAGGTGTGCAGTATAAAGCATGCAACTGAAACTAAGAAAGTAAAGTAAAGCACACAAGCAATTTATAAAAGTTCGAAGCTCAACTTCTACGTCCTCTCTTCCTTTTGCAGAAGGGCAATTAACTATGCAAGTGTAAAGTTCATTTATTATATTTACACAGTGAAGACAACTGCTGATCCTGGTGAACGGCAACTTTACGAGTTACGGCCTCCTTTTCAGCTGGTGTTGTCCTGGAAACGGCGATCTAACGAACGCAGCCTCCTCAACCGGTAGGTTGACAGCTCACACTTGCGATCCCCAACTACTTACTAGAGATATAAGATACTATTACCCGTCTTTACATGATTTTAGATCTTGCTCGATTCTCAAGAATACAGTCTTGAAACTAGTATCAACTGATATGCTCCTTTGCGCATCTGCGGCTGAGTTGGGTAGTTGATCTCTGTAGCGCTTAAACTGAGAGAGTTGCTTTAGCTGGAAATCTTCAACAACTAACTTGATGAGCGATCTGGCTCCTTCTCTTCAGTTGGACTTTTGATTCTTCTGAGTTTTGAGCATGAGGCTTTAGTGCTTTGGCGAATGTCTTCGCGGAAAGTCTTAACTAAAGTTCTCTCCAAAATTGTCAAAAGTCAACAGTCACCTTCTGGATAGCTCACCTTTTATAGATAAGTGGTTGATGACCGTTGATGATCACTGTGTGATCATAAATGATAAAGCCGTTGAGAGGCTTTCATTTAAAGAGAGCCATTGAGTTGCCTCTGCTCTTCTGATGAGGTTTTGTTCCAAGATCTCGGTTGCATTAACTTCAAGATCTTATTTGGCTTATCTGAAATTTGAATTTCAGTTACTGCTTCTATCTTGATCTTCAGTTCTGAGCTTTGTCTGGCAATTGGAATCTTCAGTTTTTCGTCTGTCAGTTCTACACATCTCTTAGCAGTTTCGAAAGATTCAGTTGAGATCATCTTCAGCTGGCAGTTCTAGGCTTGGGCTTGATGCCTTCTGAGCTCAAGTTTAATTTGCTTCAGCTGGCAGGTTGAACCAGTGTTCTTTAGCTGGCATTCTGGACTTGTGTCCCTTCAGCTTGAACTCCTTAGACTGGTCTTCAATTCAGTTGCTGGCGCTTTATCAGTTGGTCTTCAAAACTGATGCGTCTTCAGCTGGTATCCTTCGAACTGGTACTTCATTAGTTGGAACTTCATTTTTCAGATGGAATCCTTTGAGCTGGTATTTCCTTCAGCTTGTACCTTGGTCTTTTCTTCAACTGGTATGCTCCTTCAGCTGGAACTTCCTGAGCTGGCACTTTCATCAGCTTGGATCTTAGACTGGTACACTTCTTCAGCTGGTATTTCCTTCAGCTGATATTGCTTAAACTGGTAATATCATCAGTTCAAACTGTTGTGGTCTTCAGCTGGTATCCTTCTCTCTTCGGCTGGCAGTTTTCTTCAGTTGGTATCATCTTAAACTGGCACGTTCATCAGTTCAAACTGATGTGCTCTTCAACTGGTATTTCTTTAGTCGGGATTGGTCTTGAACTAGCATGTCCTTCAGTTCTTCTCTTCAGCTGGTATTTTCCTTCGGCTGGGCTTGGTCTCGAACTGGCATGTCTTTCAGTTCTTCTCTTCAGTAGGTATTTTTCTTCAGCTGGAACTTTTCTTCAGCTGGAACATTTCTTCAGCTGGTATTGGGTAATTCTAAGCTGGTGCCTTGAACTGGTATTTTTCTTCAGTTCAGCACTATAGACTAGTGCATTTGGCACTTCTCTTGATGGTACCTGCAACTTTTAGTTTACCTTACTAACTAATCTAGCAAGCTACAGTTTCTTTTTTATAGCCCTTTGTGGCTGGATATTTTCTTTTTCTCTCTGTTCTTTTCTCTCTCTTTTCTTTACTCAGCTCTTGGCTGGTTTCTTTTTTTTCTTTTTTCTTCTTTTTTTCTTTTCTCTCTTTTCTTTTATTTTTCTCACATGGATTGATCATTTCTTTTGGCTTTGATGGCTCGATTTTTTATATGATCATCCTTAGTTTTCTATTTGATTTCTTTTCAGTTCTTAAAGCTCTTTGCGTATTTTAACATATTTTGACATCTAATCAAAACCCCTTGTCAGAAAAACCTTGATAGTTTTTCCTAATAGAAGCAAACTGATATCTTGGTTTAGTAAAAAGCAACATTTAGTCATCACTTCCACGAATGAAGCTAAATATGTTGCAGCAGACAGTTTATTGCGCACAAAAACTTTGTATGAGGTAGCAACTAAAAGACTACAAAGTTGAAACTGAAAAAGTGCCTATATTTTGTGACAACAACAATGCAATTGCAATCTCTCAAAATCCAGTATTGCACTCCAGAACCGAGCATATTGATATAAGGCATCACTTCATAAGAGATCACGTAGAGAAGAAAGATATCTGCATCAAGTATGTCAACACAGAGTGACGAATCACTGACATCTTCACAAAACCATTACCTGAAGCAAGTTTTATGGAGCTATGCATTCAACTGGAACTACCACTACAAGGAAAATGCTCAAAGAGTGCGATTAAAAATCGTAGTCTAAAGGATATGAAAACCGTAGAGACAGGTGGTGTAGTGTATGGATGCCCTACTAGACTATGGTTTAAAACCGTAGTCTTAACGCCTTAAGACTACGGTTTATAACTGTAGTCATTGGTTTCAAAACCGTTGTCTTAAGACACCCTTTGACTACAGATGATGTCACAGACTACAGTTTATAACCGTGGTCTTTAAGTGTAAAGACTACAGATAAAAACTGTAGTCTTTTATAGCTAATCATAGTTTTAAGATACCCTTTAATTACAGTTTTGTGGTATATACTACGGTTTTAAACGGTAGTCTTAGGTCTTTAAAACTACGGTTAAACACCGTAGTCATTTATATTTAACGTTGTTTTAATGGTTTATTGACTACAGTTGTACGCTCTTAGACTACAGTTGATGACCATAGTCTTGATGACGTAAGACTACATTTCTACAATTTAATACCATAGCCATAGGTTCTTTAGATAACAGTTTTTATGCCTTTTACAACGTTTTTTATTGTTGTTAAAGAGTATAAATAGACAATAGTTTATTTGTAAACCGTCGTTTTTGTTTAGCCTAAAATTATATATTATTAATAATTCAATAATAATAAGTTTCACCAATTAATTTAATCATTCAAGCAAAATACAAATTACAATGATCCATACAAAATACCAACCACTTACAATAATCTATTTCAAATACAAATACTTTACAATAATATTCCACCAAAATACAAATTATTCCAAATACAAGTGCATTAAGAGTCAATATCTATCCAAAATACAATATCCTCCAAAATGATATCCAACACCAGAGTTGATCACACATAAATGGATCGTAAAGAAATGCATTGTTACCAGGTTCAGCTAATTTCTATTCATTGTAGAATTTGTAAAGTGAACTCATATTATATAATGGATTTATCCCTTTTGTGCAAGGAAGAGAGGACGTAGAAGTTTTAAGGTTTCGAACCTCTATAAAATCGATCATGTGTTGTATTTCTTTCATTATATTAAATTGCTTATCTCTTGAAATTGCATACAATATCACAGAACTTGCATCTATCTCAAACAAACTGAAAATAGACAAGCTGCTAAGATTAAACGAGTCAAAGGGCCCTTAAAGTATTCCGCATTTATTTACAAGTTTATGAATTCAGTTTATTCACCCCCCTCTCTAAACTGAACACGACTCGTCCAGGACCAACAATTCCTAATCTTCCAACTATCTCCTTGAAATTAGATAGCAACAATTATACTTTGTGGCACACACAGATTTATACTAATGCGTGTGCATACAGCTTTGATGATTTGCTCGATTCATCCATCGATGCACCTCCAGAAACTCTTCCAAATGCATCTCTCAATCCAGATTTCCAAGTGTGGATCCCTCGAGGTCAACTTCTCATAGGATGGATGTTGTTTTCCATCAGTGAATCTATGCTAAGTTATGTCACAAAATGCACAACTGCCTCAAATCTATGACAGATTTTGGAAGGTATCTTCTAATCTCAGTTGAAGGCACGTGTTATACAGCTTCGTCTATAGCTATAAATACAGGAAAAAGGGCAATCTATTTGTGGATGAGTTCTTTCTAAAACTACATGGTTTTACAGATCTTCTTTTTGCAGTTGGCCAAGCTATCACAGATGATGAACTACTCTTATATATCTTGGCTATTGAATATGATATTTTGGTTGTGAATTTAACTCATCGTGCAGGATCTGTGAATTTGCGGAAAGCTCAATTCTTTTTACAGTCACATAAAATGCGAGTTCAAAGTTACTCTGCGTCTCAACTATTTCCATGTGCTAATCTGGAAAATCAGTGGCAATCTATCTATAATCACCCTGCTGGCCATGGCTACGGCTATGATAGTCGTGGTCATGGCTCCTCCTTCAGAGACTGTGGTGGTGGTAGTCATGGATACACTAGAGATACCAAGTTAGTGTGCCAGCTATGCAGCAAAATTGGCAATGTCATAATAAAATGCTTCAAACACTTTGATGTTCATTTCACTGGTATACCTGCACCTCCTCAAGCTTATCTGACTGATTTTGCTCATCATGATTCTACTGAAGAAGACTACGAATATGAGCAACAAGAGTATGATCCTCACTGGTATGTCTATAGTAGAGCAACTACTCATGCTACAAACGATATGAGCAATCTGTAGTTGAGTTCCCCCTACACCGGAGGTGATCAGATTCAAGTTGGAAATGGTAATCACTTACTTATCTCTCATGTTGGTTCATCAGTTTTAAAATCTCCACATAAGTCTTTAGTTATGAACAACATTCTCCATATGTCGGGTATTACCAAGAAACTCATGAGTATTTCCCAGTTCATCAAAGATAACCTTGTTTTCTTTAAATTACATCATGATTCATGTCTTGTAAAGGATGCTCGAACACTCAAGGTGTTGATGAAGAGAACACTGGCAAATGGACTATATCAACTTGATCATCCTTCTCTGAGAGTGCAGCAAATAGGTGATCAGATTTATCTTGTAGATCATGAGGGTAGACATCACTCACATTTAAAGCCTTGTATGCCATATATTTCTAGTCTAGTTGTGCTTACTAAAAGTTCTTGTAAAGAGAGTATTCAGACAGCATTAATATCTTGTACTTCTCATTCTGATATAAATAAATGACATCAAAAGTTGGGGCATCTGAGTTCTTCTATGTTGGCTAAAGTTTGCAGTGGTTTAAATGAGAAAATTAACATATCTTCCTTACGTTTTTGTGAGGCCTGCAAATGAGGAAAACTACATAAAAAACCACACATATCTCAATCTGTCAAAACAACTACCCCTCAATTGATACATTTTGATCTCTGGAGACCGGCCTTCACCTGAAGTTCTCAGGGGTTCAAGTACTATATTCACTTTAATTTGCAAATGCATCAACTGATTTAATTTGGCTTCGTTCGCTTGGCTCAGAGTTGGGAGTTACTAATTCTTCGACCTCAAAACTATGGTGTGATAACATGAGTGCCATTCCATTAGCTGCCAATTCAGTGTTCCATTCTCGTACCAAGCATAAATTGATATTCACTTTATCCGTGAAAAAGTTCAAGCCAAAGTGTTGGATGTTGGGCATGTTCCAATCCGTGATCAAGTAGTAGATGTCTTTACCAAACCACTATCTGAAGGTCGGTTTCTTTTCCTCAGGGACATACTCAAACTTAAATGGTAGTTGGGTTTAACTAGGGGTGTATTAGATGAAGTTATAGCTACAGTCTGTTATAGCTATAGTTCAGTTAGTTAGTTAGTTAGTTTACTCAATCAAGGCGGTTGCAAGTCGGTTAGATGAGAAGCAAACCACAACTAACTAGTTAGATATAAATAGCTCATTGATAGATGTAATTCTTTACTTTTCAATAAAAATGATTTACATTCAAAACATATCTTCTTTTATCTCTCTCGTTTACTCTATCTTAACATTGTAGGTATATTTCGATCTTATTATTTTACACTCAAACACACACTTTTACACACATATGAATTAAACGCTTTATGCTCTACTTTTTCTTATTTTATCTTTTTATTTTCCATTTTCTTTTATTTTTTCACTTTGTCACACAATCTTGATCTTATCTATTTTGAGTTATAAATCTTGATCTTGTCCATTTTAAATTGTTTCAATCCCCCATCACCGTCGAACTCCGGCAATGACTATTAGACTTCTATACGTATTTTTAATTATAATTTTTTGAAACAACGGTGTTTAATTCATGTGTGTAAAAAATGTGTATAAATGTGCGAAATGGTCTAAAAAGGTATGTTTTAACGAATATTATTAACTTTCACCTCCCTCTGTTTGATAATAGAGCAAAAAAAAAAGAATCAAGTTGATGTCTTTAAAATAGTTCAGGTATCAATTTGGACCAAAAAGGTAAATAATGACTAAAGTAATTCTAAGCAAATAAAAAAGAGAGCGAACTAAAACTTTTCTCATTTTTTCCCGAAATTCCAACGTGGATATATTGTATGATTGATTTTTTTAATATCTTAACTTCTTTAAAATTGTAGTGCTATTTTGATTCTAGCTAAATTTTTGTACCCTTTTTAATTTTTTATTTAAAAGTATGTATATCATATGCAATATATACGTATATATAATTAATTTTTACACTTGATATAATATTATTTTCATTTGTGTTATATGCAAAAATATCAATGCAATAATAGCTTATACAATAATAGTTCTCAGTTAGTGAAGGGTGCGTTTGCACCCTTTTAAATTGTTGAGGTGTTTATAAAGCCCCAAATAATTTTAGGTGCTTGGATCACTACAAAAAAATCACGTTTTAGCGATGGACTTTTCCATCGCTAAATATCAAAAATCCGTCATTAATCCATTTTAGCGATGGTTTAACGACGGATCAAATACGTCATTAATAATCTCATCGTTAGTTATTTTAATGACAGAATTAACAATGGTAAAATGTTAGCGACGGAAAATTCCGTCGATAACTTATCGTCAAATATTGTTGTGAGAAAATAAAAAAATATAAAAAATAATAAATTAACGACGGAAAATTTCTGTCGCTAGTTACCGACATAATTGTTCCGTCGTTAAAAAAATCAAAACAAATCAGATTTTAATTTAGCTTCTGAATTTTCTGTCGCTAAATTAGTCGCTAATATAAAAGAATAAAAATAATTAAAAATTTATTATTTAACGACGGAATGTTTTCTATCGCTAGCGTAGTGACGGAAAAAATCCATCGTTAATATTAAAAAATAAAATTAGAAAATTAAAGGTTGACCATTAATGAAGGATTTTTCCGTCGCTACATTAGCGACAGAAAATTCGTCATTAATATCAAAAATTAAAATAAATAAAAAATTCACGGTTTAACGACGGATTTTTTCATCGCTAACCTAGCGATGGAAAAATATGTCATTAAATGTCTAAATTTTAGTTTGTCGTTAATAAGTCCATTGTTAAATCATTTTTTCTTGTAGTGGATGTGATTTCTAAAATAGTTTAAGGGTCTATTTGAAACTTTTCCTTAAATTTTAATGAGGCATGCCTTCTGGCCAATAATAACATGTTTTGAGCATTTGGTGTATTAGTTTTTTTTTTGTTTAATGATTTGAATCTTTTCCTTTTTTATCAACAAAACACAACTAATCCAGACATTATTCGAAATTTATTAGATATCTTACAACTAGAATTCCTCTTTTTTCCGATCCATAATATATACTTTAATATAATGAAGCTAATAATAATGGCTTAATGGCTTTCATATATCATATTTTCAATGAACCACTAATATGGTCAAAATCTCATAAATTATTATTTTTTGTCAATAAAGAGTAGATGGATTTTTTTCTTAATTAATAAAATGTACATGTAACTATGTTATATTATTGATGTGACCCGGGACTCAATGACCAACGAGACACAAAAGACGCGGAAGCAAAGGAAAGAAACTACGTCGGTGCAGTAAGGATTCTATACTCGAATATCTAGACAACTAAGACTCAATTAAAATATCTAGACAATGACACACAAAATAACACAAATCCAAATAGAAGTAGGGCTGTTTTGGACGAGTTTATGGGCGGCTTGGATGAAGGTAATTCGATGGTGATGAATGGGTTTAGAATGGCTAGAGTAGATAGGATATGATAGAGGTTCGAAGGACTTACGGTATAGATGGAAAACACGATGAATTTATGCTGAATAGAACCAAACCCTTGATGATCGACACATGATCAGGTCTTGATGGCTTGGGAGAGACACGAACGTTGGTGAAGGATATAGGACGTCGTTTGATGAAGGTCGAAGGTGGTAGTGTTGAGAATCGCAACCCGATTAATCTACGGCGTATCTTGTACGACGAAAACGAATCTCTAAGTTGTTCTTCATAGCGAGTTCACCCTAACTCTTCGTATGAATTAGAGCATTCCCTTGATGTAAGACTCAAAGTTTGCTAGGCTTCAAGAATGATAATTTTTGAGGAAAACAATCAAAAGCTTTAAACGGTTGAGACACAAATTGAATGCAAAAGTAATTTTAATCAATAATGTCTAAAATAACAATATGACATGGTTTCCCTATTTATAGGACTATGGGGAACGAAAATAATAAGATAAAAGGCCTAAAAATTGATCCAAAAGAGATCTCTAACTATACTAGGAAGATACCTAAACTAGAATTCTATTCAAGGTAGAAAATTACCTTAAATACAATTCTAGTCAAACTTGACCTCAATATGGACGAAAATTACTCCTAAATAATTAAATAAATCTGATCCAACTTTAGTCTTAATTAAATAAAATAAATACTATAGTCTAAATAAAATCAACCCCATAATTAATTACTATGGGACCGATTTCTTCACTAAAAACCGCACACACATGCACGACAATTCCATGCACATGCACACATGCTCTTGAAATCTTCATCTTCATCTCTTCAAGATTAATACTTCATGGTGTGTTCTTGATCTTCAATAGTTAATAAATTAACTATCTTGGAATTGCTTCTCTTGACTTCTTCATCTCCAATCTCGAGCTTTCTTCGAATCAACACTTGCAAGTAAGCTTGCAACTTCTTAGCTCTTGATCTTGTGATTGGTCCTCTAAATTGCAACTCCGGTTCTTCATCATCTTTGTTGGCCATGGCTTCATCAATTATTCTATTATCTTTAAATAAAATGTATTATAGGGATATAATATGCAAACTAAAATTTACAAAACTCTTTTTATATAGTAGATTATATATATTTATCCATAGTATATTATATCCGAATATATGGAGAAGTTTCGGGTATTGTTCATTAATCTTATGAGTGTTAACTTCTATTTTATTTTATTTTTAAAGTTTAACATTGTCATATGTTTTCAATATATTGCAGAAGAAGTTTTCTTGGAATCCCGCTGAGGAGGATGCCATCATGACGAGATGGAACACCAAGGCTGCTAAGAGATACAGAGACATCATCTATTCTTTCAAAAAGAATAGGACCAAGGGTTGCCTTGCCTTCATGCTTCCTCAGATGTGGGAAGGTTTCAAGCAGCATTGGGACAGTGAGGCCTTCAAGACCAAGTCTACCGTCGCATCAAAGAATCGGCTCACTAAGCCCAATGGTCCTGGCACTGGCATTGTCAAGCATCAAGGAGACTCTAGGAGTGTAGTTGCACATGTTGCAGCTTTGGTTTGTAGTGCATAATTTATTAATTAATTTATTTATTTGTTATATATATGTTAACACATCTCTATTTAATAGGCTAAGGAGAAAGGTGTCGCGCCAAATGACGTGGTGTGGGAGACATTCAAGAGACTGCATGACACTGCTAATGGATCATATTCAGATGGGAAGTATGTTCGTATTGCTGTAAGTTTGTTTATAAATATTTATAAATGTTTATTTTAGATATAAAATATGTATTTAATCATTCTTATTTAATTTTGTGTAAAGGTTGATGTATTAGCTAGGGTTGAGGAGTTGAGTCAGTCGATTGCTGGCACAGATGAGGCGCCCGAGGTGGACATGAGCGCCATTTATGTCGATACTGACCGCCAGCACTCCAAAAAGAACTGCATTTTTGAGCTCGACAGTCGATCACGGAGCATTCAGCTGCTGGTGTATCTTTTGCAGCTCCTACACAGCCCGACACTCAGGCTGCCATCTGGGAGTTACAGGCGAAGATGGACGCACAAGCAGAGAGCTTCTCCAGGCCTAGCAAGAACAGATACATCAGCAGCAGAAGATGATACAAGAGTAGGCTGCTATATTCGAGCAAATGCAGGCGAAGTTTAGGGGCCCTCCTCCATCTTCATCATGACATTATTATTATTATTTGATACACTTGTATTATAAATACTGATACTTTATGAATTTTTTTGTGTTTTATCGGACATTTATATATATATATTATTTTACTTACCTATTTGTGTCCTTCCGAAATTTATAATCAAAAATTGAAATTAAATTGAATATTAAAAAAATAATCAATAAAAATAAAAATAATAATAATAATAAAATATTAAAAAATATTTAATAAAAAAATTATATTTAACTACGAACATGTCTGTCATTAGTATACAACGGTCAACGTGACTTTTCTAGGGACGGACATAGTTCGTCGTTAAGCCTCAAGATGACTATTGACAACAACAATTTTTACGACGGACAAGTCCGCCGTTAGAGTTTAACGACTGTCAACATTCATCTTTAAGTTTGCTTGCCGACAAAGCATTTAGCGATGGACGCGGTCCATCGTTAGCTTATCATAACGACGGAAAAATAAGATTTACCGACGGACGTGTTCGTCGCTAAACAATGATTTTTTTGTAGTGTTCCTAACTCATATCAATGTGGATTATATTTTGATATTAATAAAAGATTAATAATTAATTAATGTAAATAAAGTACAAGCTTCGTATCTTATGTTTGTCTATCAATATTTGCGTTTAATGTCTTAGTTGTTACATTTTAAAGAATATTATAGGATTTTATGAATTTATTTAATGAATAACTTGTGTTATTAATTAAGAATATGAAATACATCTTACATAAAAAATAGTAGCAATTGTAAATATATTGATTTTCCCTTTTTAATTTGGTAGACAATTAATCCTGCCTTTAAAGTAAAAAAATGATATTTTAATTAGGATTTTCATTTGACTAACTTGTGGCTTACAATGTTTAGTATTGAAGTGACTTTACTATTAATTTTTAAAAACAAACTGAACTTGATAAATTCTGAGGTTGTTTCGAAATTATTAAGTGATATGACTCTTAAAGTTTGGTTAGCCCATTTTTTTATCTTAAACGCGTACAAATTATGGATTTTAATAATGTATTTCAAATTAAATTAATTATTTTAATAATTATGCTATCTTGATAGGTTTTTAATGAATTAGAATTTTTATGGTTAGAATATTAGAATGTTAATCATAGATTAATAGTTATTGGAATAGAAATAATAATAAAATATTAAATAATATAAGATTATTACATTATTACCTTTAGATAAAATTTAAAATAAAGTTATAATAGATAAACTCAAAATTATAAAATAATTAGAATACAAATAATAATAAAAGACTAAATATTATTAGATTATTACATTATTTCCCTTAATTAAAATATAAAATAAGGTTATAATATTTGAACCTAAAATTGTAAAATAATACATTTTTATATTAGTATAGATATAGATATAGATACAGATTAACAGGTGATCGAGTATTTACATTTTAATTAACATATATACAGTACGTAAAGTTATTTTAGTAGTCAATATTTTCTTCCATAAGAACAATATACATACTGCTAGTCTGCACAACTCAACATTTCCAACTAGGCAATAACTTCCATGCAGCGATCTTAAATAGTGCTATTTAAGACGGGTCGGGTCAAACCCGCGCTTTGACCCGGTCAACGCGGGTCAACCCGTAAAAAAGTAGAAAAAAAAATAGTAAAATTAATATCAATAGTCTCACTAAAAAGTATTACCAAAATTTTTCAAAAAGTATCATCTGTATCATTAAAAAGTAAGGGGTCTGCTAGTTACTAGTTATTTTATACTAGTTTATTTAGTTCAAATTGTGATTTTTTCCATTCGAATTAATGTTTAGAGCTTAGTAGTTTAGGGTTTTTTTAGGGTTCAGGGTTTTTTAAAGGGTTTATGTTTTTTAGGGGTTTTTTTAGGGTTCGTGGTTTTTTAGGGGGGTTTCTTAGTTTTTTTAGGAGGATTTTTTTAGGATTCATGATTTTTTAGGGGTTTTTTTTAGTGTTCATGGTTTTTTAGGGGGTTTTTTTTAGGGTTCATGGTTTTTTAGGAGTTTATTTTGTGTTTTTTAGGTTTTTTTATAAGTTTTATTAATCTCAATTATGGTTATATTTAAGTTGGAAAAATTAATCGTCGAGCACAATGCACGAGCCCACGCGTTAGCGTCGGGCGATGCATTGTGCGAGTCGTCGATTTCAAAAAAATTAAATTAATTCACTTTTATTTTAGGGTTCACTAATTCAATTAGGGTATATATTTATTTCAAAATTACATGTTTATTTTTCAATTGTTGTTTAAATTCATTTTGAAAAGATTAGATTAATCGTCGAGCACAATACACGAGCGCACGCGTTAGCGTCGGGCGAGTGCATTGTGCGAGCCGTCAGATTTTAAAAAAATTAAATTCATTCACTTTTATTTTAGGATTCACTAATTCGATTTTAGGATATAAATTTATTTCAAAATTAGATTTTTTATTTTTCAATTGCCGTTTTAAATTTGTTTTTAAAAGATTAAATTAATAGTCGAGCACAATGCACGAGCCCACGCGTTAGCGTCGGACGAGTGCATTGTGTGAGTTATCGGATTTCAAAAAAGAATTCAAAAAAAATTGAAAAAAAAAGGAAAAAAACTGTCATAAAAAAAAGGACGGGTACGTGAGCCCCACGCGTCCGCCTTAAATAAGGCTGCTACAAAGAAGTGGTTCTCTTCCAACTAAAAGTCTAAAGACTATATTTTGATATAAATAATGAAAGTGCAAAAGCTTAATTCAATTTTTAATTTTATTTTTGAGAAAAAAATTTAATTCTTACAAATTAACAAAAATGCATGTACCAAAAAACTTGGTGGGAGTTGCATGTGACGATGGCCCATATATAGATGTCCCTGCTTGTCAAAGCTCAGCCAACTCCATCTTAATTACTTTAATATTGTTATGTATAAATTAAATTGATATACTAAAACTATATCTAAAATTAAAATGAATTATAATAATTAAATGGATGATTGATCACGTTTAAATGTTCTTTAATATACATTATATTCTATATAGAGAGATATAGAGAGAGTCCGTCTTGGCTCCCGTGTGCATAAAAGAACGGACAAAACTCCAACACTTACGGGTCAATTGAAATATGAAATGAGCTCAAAATCCCAATTTTGTCACACTATTAATTTAGATATATAAATTATATATCCCACGTACATGCATGTGCCATAATTAACTAATCGTCAATTAGTCTATCCTCTGGGATAAAACTCTCTATATAATACCATCCCTAGATGCTAGATTAAACACCACAATTACCTTTCTATCTTGGTCAAATTAGAAAGAGAGCAATTACGACATGGCAAAAGTAGCCACTCTGGGCCTTGTATTCATAATTATGTGCTTGTTCGTGTCCACTTCTAATGTGTACGCAAGAAAGCAAGGCCCGGACCCCGACGCCGCAGAGGAAGATGGATTCCTCCGCGACATCTGCGGGGGAAAGGAAAAGGTAGTAAGGCTCCGTTTCTACGTCCAGGATTTACGAATTGGGCACGCGAACGCCACCGTGTTCGAGGTGGCAAAAGCTTCCATCACCGCCAATTCCGCGACCAACTTTGGCAGCATCCACGTCCTCGATGACCTGATCACGGCGGAGCCGTCCTTCAACTCCAAGGCACTGGGCAGATGCCAGGGGCTCACCACTAATGCTGACCTGTCGACGTTTGGCATCGCCATGAACCTCAACTTTTACTTCACCGCGGGCCGCTTCAACGGTAGCACACTCAGCATTCTCGGCCGGAACGCGGTTTTGGACGCGCAGCGGGAGCTGCCAGTGGCCGGTGGCACCGGCGCTTTCCGATTTGCTCGTGGCTACGCAATCCAGACCACCCACTCTATGAACCTTCGCACGAGCTACGCGGTGTTGGAGTACAATATCTACACCACTTACAACTCTAAATTCACCAATGTTGAGACTCAGAGTATTGTTCAAATATAATGTGAGAGGCCGGATCGATCGAGATTAGTTAATTAAATCAGCTTTAATTTGTAATAAATGTGCGCGCTTGTATGCATGCATTCGTTTCATTTCGTTAATTTCCCTTTTGTCAATTGATTTAGTTCTGGAGTTTTCTTTAAATAATTAATATTAATGCCGTTCAAATTTGTGGTTTAACATATCCAAATGTTGAGTATACTATTGGAGATTATGATACGACCAAATATAAGGCGGAAGCAAAGAATCGAACAACGCCAACTATGTATGTGATTCAACCCAACAATAAACTAAAAAATACTGAATTAAGAACCCTAATAATCTGTATAAAACCAATAAGACTCGAATCTAACAAGAATTAACACAAAAAACGACTCAAATAACCCGAAAACCCCTAAATAAAGACTCGAACAGAAACCTATGCAAACGACCTCGGATTAAGCTTAAATTTTAACACAAGTCACAATCTGTAGAGATGCAAAACATATCCAAAAATCAGCTCAAACAAACATGTAGGTTGGGAGATCGAATGGTGGGAATTTCAGGGTCCGATTTAGGGTTTTTAGGCCTAAAACGGTCAGATAAGGCTATGAACGGTTGTGGGACGAATTTAGGGATGAAGGTGATGATATTTGGATGTTATGGATGTGAGTGGAGGCTGTGGAGGTGGTGATTGACGTGGTGGTGATGGAATCGAAAGATAGAAGATGAATCTTACTCGAAACGAACCCCGAATCGACGAGAACTCGGAACGCGCCTATGGAGCAATCTTCAATGGCTGTCTAACCCGGATACTACGAGATATCACAAACGAGACAATAGATTTCAAGCTTGGAATCGCCAGAACCAAACTCAACCAGAAGAACCGATGATGTGTGAGACAAGAGAATAGCATAAAAGCGTTGTTTTTCATTCAATCAAGTCTGAGAAACATCAAGAACGAAAATCCCCTAAATAATTAACCTAGGGAACGAAAATTAAAGTGTCTTGGGCCTGGAATTCGAATTGAGCTAATTAAAACTACTACTGAGTCCACTATCACCTAAACAGGTTGTGATAAATTGGACTGCTAATTAAATAAATCAACAACTAATAACAATAGCCAAAAATAAATAAAATAACTAAAATATATAGTAAAGAATGTCCACTTCTTCAATTTAGTCGAGCTCCTCGATGCTCAATACAGTCACCAACTTGGACTGTTTGAAATCAGCTCGAATATCCTACAACTTCTTCCCAACATAACACTGAAGGTATCCTTGCAGCTTCTTGACTCTAAGTCTCGTCACTGGACCTCTAAGCTGCAACTCGGGATTTGTCGGGATTTGAATCATCAATGCTAGTCCCGAGCTCATCACTAGAGTTCAAATAGAAACCCAATTCCCATGTAGGAATTAGGAACTGATCTAAGTCATTTATTCATTTATTTTTTACGGTCAAGATTTATGTCCAAAAAATAGGGTAAAAAATATAATTAGTTTACACTTATATTAAGATAGGGTTAAAGTAGTAATTTAAATAATTGTGGAATCTAAAATCCCACGTTTGATGGGATTTCTAATCTTTAAGCATATTAGTTGATTTTTCCTTTCTTCTACAACGCCATCACTCTGTCCTTTTTTTTTGCTGCATTTCAATTCATGAGATTTTATTTTTCGGTATCCACCATTAATCATCTACATAAAATTTATTTTCTATGCCAACAGATTTATTTGCTTCGTTTAATTCATCGATTCTTAATAGTCAAATCAAGATTTATTTTCATGGAAGATCTGGGTATTTATTGAAAATTCATTATTCTTTATTTGTTTTGAATTATACTGTGTTTAATTAGTTTTGTTGAAGTTATTATGTTTTTGTGTCTCGTTCGATTTGATTCGTGTTAATAATTAGTTAGAATAATATGTTTAATATAATTCAAAACTAATCTTTTTTGGCATTGTGGTGTAGTTTAGGTGTTAGCGTAAGTTGTTTTATCATACGGGCAAGGGGTATGCATTACCAATAATTTTATTTATGTTAGCATATTTTATATCTATTGTTAGCAAATTGTTGTGTGTATGTTAGCGCGCAGATATATTCAAATTTTAGTAGATGGTATAAACTTAGTAAATGGCTTTAAATACGTTTTTCAATATAATTTTTCTTTACATGTCAATAATGTTACTTTAAATTTGAAATTTAAAGTAAATTCAGTTATTTTTTATTTTTTAATCGAACAAGTATGTTAGTGTTGTATAGTTTTTTTTTAAGTTTATTATGCAATCATGGTTAGTAATTTTGTGTTTTCATAACAGCATGCAATTTTTTATTCAGATATCATTCATTATTGTTTTATTATTAATAATTTTTATACTCATTTTGTTATTGTCGTGCTTGTAATAAAATATGTTTAGAATTTCAGTTATTAAGAGCACTCAAATATTTTTCTTAATCTATACTTTGATGCCAACAATATGTTAGTCACACATAATATTGTCCTGATTATGCATCTAATTAGTAACAATTTTTTGCATTTTAAAGTTTTTCGTATATGGGTAACAATGTTTTGTGTCCGAATGAGTAACATTTGTATGTAATGTTATCATTAAAACTGTTGAAAGTTTGTTACATGCACATATTCTTGTTATTTAATAATTTATTTATTTTTTAAACATTATTTGACATCAGATATGACATTAGTTTTGCTTCATTCACTCGCAGTCGCTTGAAATCCTGACGAAAAGAGAATGACCTCGTAGGCGCCAATGAGCCCTTACGAATGTGTGATGAGTGTTGATAGAAAACAAATCATGATACTATGAATTATCCTTTTTTCTAATACGGGATTTTCAGAGAGATATCTTTATCACATTATTAATTTTTTTATGGTTGTAGTTTACAATAACGGATCTTAAATTTTTAACAAGTGTTTTTCAGAGAGATATTGTTGCTTGTCTTAGCGGCTGGATTTTGTTAGCAATATTTGTTGCTTATGTTGGTGGCTGGATTTCATTAACAATATTGTTGATTTTGTTAGCAACATGTATTCAAGGTGTATGTATCATGTGTGACGTGTTAGAACACCATATTGTGTTTATGTTTGATCTTAGGAATGAAATATATAATATATTAACAACCTTTTGATTCATATGGATGTTTTAAGTTTTAAACAATGTGTTTGATTTCTTAATATGATTAAAGTTGTTTACTTTAATTTTATTTTCATTTTAAATAGCATAGAAATTTGTTATTATTATTTGTCAAACATTATATATGTAATACATGAGGTGTATCGTCATGATTGTGCTATAATTATTTCAGCAAATTTGGTTGAATAACATTCACATATCATGAATAATAGAAACTGTAAGATATATTGATATCACGAACAAGCAAAATATATGTTACTATGCATACATATATTTGCTAGTTACACGTAAACAATTTGCTAATATATACATAAAAATTCACTACTCTCAATAAAATAATTTCCTATTTGACAGTTAAACATTTTGTTATTTTCAATGCATATGTTTGCTAGTTACAGGTAAATAATTTGCTGAAACACATAAAAATTCACTAATCACCCTCACATGTGTATTACAGATGTTAAAACTACACACTTTTTTGCTAGCTACAGTTAAACAATTTGCTAATATATAAAAGAAAATATATTTTAGACACAACTATATGAAATTGTATGTATTAATGTAGTCGTTTTACTAACAGTATCGAATTTATTTACTAACAATGGGTCCATCTATTTTCAAATAAATAATTGTTCAACACTTATTGATAAATAAACATTATACTGATCTGAGCAGCATTTTGAAAAAATTAATATGCAATCCAGAACCTATAAATCTGCAAAACCAATAATGTTTTATATCATACATTCCTTGTAATAATGGCTTCAACGTTACGGGGGTCATCCTCGCATGACATCCTATAGTATAGATTTTATTCATCAACTATGCGTTGCTTGTGAATGTTACTATCTGAGCCAAGGATGACAGTGGTGAATCCAGAGTTCCAATTTCTAACCCCTCATCATCAATCGATTATGAAACCTCATACAACTTCAACACCACATCAATCCCTTCACCATTACCCTAAACATAAATTCCACCAATTAACAAATGTGTCGAGCATGGACAATACCACAAATTATTTTCTTAATCATACACATAAATTTAACTATTTACAATTATGCACATTTTTAACACACCTTATCATCACATCCTAACGAGGCTGCATCAGAGTCAATCACTTTTCCTTTCAATTTTTAATTCACTATTTCTCCTCAATCATCTGGTTGAATAACTCACATATCATGAATAGCGGAAACTGTAAGCTATAAATATATTGGTATCACAAACAAACAAAATATATGATACTATGCATACATATATTTGCTAGTTTCAGTTAAACAATTTGCTAACATAAACACAAAACTTTGCATAGTATCACAATTTGATAGTTAAACATTTAATTATTTACAACACGTATGTTTGTTAGTTACAGGTAAACATTTTGCTAACAAACACACAAAAATTCACTAATCACCCTAAAATTAACTGCTATTTTAAAGAGAATCATATCAACTAATACAAATGTTAAAATTAACTGTTGTACATATGTTTACTACACATATATTTGCTAGTTACAGTTAAACAATTTGCTAACATATACACAAAAGCTTTGCTACTCTAAATAAAATCATTTGATATTTGAGAATTAAACATTTAGCTATTTAAAATACATATGTTTACTAGTCACAGTTAAATAATTTGCTAACAAACACATAAAAATTCACTAATCACCTACTATTTTAAAATAGAAAATCATATTGACTTATACGAATGTTAAAATTAAGAGTTATATAGATGTTTACTACATACATATATTTGTTAAGTATAGTTAAACGATTTGCTAACATATACACAAAAATTCAACACTCCAAATAAAATCATTTGCTATTTGAGAGTTAAACATTTTGCTATTTACAATTAAACAATTTGCTAGTCACAGTTAAGCAAATGTTAAAATTTAATGTTATGCAAAAGTTTACTGTACACATATATTTGCTAGTTACAGTTAAACAATTTGCTAACATATATATACACAAAATTTTGCTACTCCAAATAAAATTATTTGCTATATATTTGACAATTAAATATTTAGCTATTTCCAACATATATGTTTACTAGTTACAGGTAAACAATATAATTTGCTAACAAACACAAAAAATCGCTAGTCACCCTAAAATTAACTGTTGATTTCAAATAGAAAATCATATCAACTGATACATATGTAAAAATTAACAGATATACGGATATTTACTACACACATATATTTGATAATTATAGTTAAATGATTTACTAACCATACACAAAAATTCGCTGCTCCAACTAAAATCATTTGTTGTTTGATGGTTAAACATTTTGCAATTTACAATTAAACAACTTGTTAGTCACCGTTAAGTAATTATTTCACACATATGTTTGCTACTTACATGTAAATAGTTTGCTAATAAACCCACAAAAATTCGATAATCACTCTTAACTTAACCGTTATTTTAAAATAGAAAATCATATAAAGTGATACAGATATTAAAATTTAATGATATACAAAAGTTTACAATGTTTACTATATACATATATTTGCTAATTATAGTTAAACAATTTTCTAACATATCACAAATGATAAATTTCATAGTTGAAACAAAACAAAAAATAATCAAGAACCAAAATTTAATTCACATTAATCTTTCTGCACTTTTTTCCCCTGTATTTTGTGTATTAAATATAAATATAAAACATAAATTTGCTAAAAACATTAACAAAGAAGCATCAACTTTGTTGTTCAATTTTTTATCAATTCACAAAAAACCACTGCAACCTCATGATTATTTCTCCAGCGAATAGTCGATGAACAAAAATTTCCCCAAAACATAAACCCTAGTATGAAAACACACATTAACTATCAAGAACAACAATATTTTACAAATTAAACATAATAATCGCATATGTAAACAACCAAAATACGTATATTAAAAAACAAAATTAGGATTCACGCATAATACTCGGAATCCTTCTTGATACACCATTTTCCGGCATAGCTACTGAAATGTCACCTTCACAGTGTATTATACCCGCATGCCGATGCCGGAGAACCAGAAAAATCGTCGCTAAATCGAATGGAATAGAATGTTGTGTTTTTTTCTCGAGAATTGGAGTGAATCGTCGCTGTAATGAATGATTCTTCTCTAACCGCCGACTTCAGTTCATGCTATTAACTCACCCTAAGTTTGCATTTGGAAGTGAATCAAGGTGAAATCTAATTCAATGTTGAGTGTATTGTTAGGATTCATGCCATAAATATTCCCTACATATCAGGGACGTGATACTATAGGATTTATATTTTTACTGTATTACCCTGCAAAAGTCAGCATAAAATTTAAAAATCTTGAATTTGCAATTTGACCCCTAGAAATCAAATTGAATCTTGACCATTTAATTTTAATAGATCTATGGATAATATATGTTCATATTTCTTACATAGGGGAGTGGTCCTCATTTTAACCCTCCTCGACTATTGGATATATTAGTTGTTTAATTTTCACATCTATACATATATTAAGGCAAAATCGCAGGAGTAAAAGCGTAAAAAAAATATCAACAACAATAAATATAAAATAAAATTGATGCCAAAAATTATCATATTTAATTGCTTATTGCAGTTGGCAGCGGAACTCTTTAGTTGGTGGGATGATTGTGTGTTCGAACAATTAGTTGGCTGGCTAGCGCCTCTAAGATGTTTTGTTATTTTTTTTTCTAACCATTAGTTGTTTCATGTGTTTTTTTTTTTGCATTTAAGGCAATTTGTTTGTGTTATTTGAAGAAAATGAAATGAGATATTTTCATTATTCTCGAATTGAGTTTGGTAAATATAGAAATCTATGTATACTGATTGACAATGTTAATTACATAGTGCTATAATTGATGCTTGCATTATTATATTTACATAAACTTCTAATTACTTTCTATGTGCCTTTTAACATTTTATTTTATTAAATTATTTTTATTCAAGATAGGTACATGTGGTTTAACAATTTGATTTACAAAATTTATCATAATAAGCTATACGGAAGTTCAATTTCTAACTTTTATATTTATATACATTTAGAACTATTCCAAATTTAGTTAGTAATGCTTTGGATTCATATATTATTCGATTGCACTAATATTTGTTAGTTGTAAAGATTTTCTTTAGACTTGAATTTTTTAATTCTATTTGAATTTATTCAATGATCGTGTTTTGTAAATTCCGATAATTTATATTGTGATCAATCAAGTGGAGAACTTTGTGTCCAAATAAACTTTATGTGCAATCATAACATTTTCTTGTGTAAATTTTAATTTTCACCTAATTACGTAAAATTTACCGTTTCTATTTTTTGTTAAAATAATATAAACATTCAATTCTAATTAATCAAAATATAAAAATATATAGGCCAATTCGAATCACAATCACATAAAAAATTTGTGCATTGCACGGTTATGGTTGTTGGATTTTGTGGATATTGTTGTATATTCGACAATTAGATTAATTTTTTAGTGTAAATTTGGACTCTACAATTACAAACCACGTGAGCTCAATTATTATTTTTTTGCGCCATTTTTTTATAGCATGCTTATTATTTACTCCAAATTGATATTAAATTATTTGTTTGTTTTAATAATAATAATAATAATAATAATAATATTACTATTATTGTTATTATTATTTATTTGTTTCACACACTTATGTGTATATTGCAAATATATATCTAACTATTATGATTGAGTTTTGTTTTTAGTTTTTTAATTAAGATAAAATAAAATAATACCGAGCATTCGATGCTCGGGAGATATACTAATTCATGTTATTTTGGATAAGTTACCTAATGTATGGCGTACATTGTATATATGTTTTTTATATGAAATGAATTACTTTTAATTATTTGTTATTTTGGGAAAATTTGTAGGCAGGGCTGAAATTGTGAAAAAAAAGCTGCAGAAATTTGTTAAAAAATTATATTACAAAGACAACCGTCAAATTCAGCCGTTGTCTATTTATCTAACGACAATGGTTATGGTGGAAATCTGTTGTCTATTTTGTAAGTAGACAACGGTTCTATTGAGAGCCGTTTATATTTTAGGCAACAATTTTTTTGATTTACAACAAGCAATTTAATCGTCGTCTATGTGTTGATAGACAACGAGTTTGCAACGTTGTTTATCAGCATGCACTAAAAGACAACACTGTTAATAACAAAGTCCATTTTCTTATAGACAACGGGTAGTCTATATTCGTTTCTCTTATGGTATAAGCCCACTCAATGGCCGAAATCATGGTAATTTTCTCAAAATGATGAAATTAGGTTTCATGTCTTTAACTTTTTGTAAATGCGTGACATCTATCCTTTAATTGTTATATGTATAAGTTTCGAGATGTAAAATTATTTATTTTGTATTTAAAATTTCTAGAGTACTATGTTCTACTTGAACTAAGTACCGTGTTGCTTATTTAGATTTGAATTGTATTCATCGCGGTAATTGATTTCTTATTTTGCAGTTAATTTGGTATAGATTAAATTCATGTGAGTATTGTTTGCGTTAATGCTATTTTTTTTATTTTTTTTTGCAATGAATTTTGCGACAAAAGGTTTATGGAAAAGAAACGCAAATACTCCTATACATAAGATGTACATCAGACGCGTGTTGACCGGGTCAACGCGCGTTGACTCGGTCAAAGCGTTGACCAAAAAAATCGTGAAAATGGGTGATACTTTTTAGGGATACAACTGATACTTTTTAAATTTTGAATGATACTTTTCAGTGTTTCGATTGATACTGATCTTAACAGTTTTTTTCTTTATTTTTTTATTTCTGACCAATTCTTTTTATTGATACAAATGATACTTTTGGCCCTTTGAAATGATACTTCTCAATATTATGAATGATACTAATTTTGACAGATTTTTTGATCAAAGCATTGACTGAGTCAACACGCGTTGACCGTCTGATGTACATCTCATGTACAGGAGACTTGCCCGAAAAGAAATTATTGAATTTTCATAAACAAACAGTCGAGGGGGTTGAAATACAGTCGTTCAATCAAGGTTGCAGCCTTGCAGGCGTTGTTATCATTATTTTTCTTAAAAGCGGATGAAGTTTGATGGTTAAAGTATATAATAATAATAATAATAATAATAATAATAATAATAATAATAATAATAATAATAATAAATAAAAGAGAGAAAAATTAAAATAATAAAAAATAAAAGTAAAAATTCTTTTCTAACCAAAAATCTCAAACTAATCTTGTCGAACCAAAGTTAGATGGAAATGTCCCACTTACCCTCCAATGAAAATTTAAAATTTCAAAGTCAATTTGTGATAATGAAAACTGCACACGCACATGCAGAATGAGAAGCACACCCGCCCACAAGCATTTTCATTTATTTTTATTAATTGGTAATTGAGTTTTAATTGGGTGTATTAAATGACCTAACAATTTCAACAAAACACAAGAAGAATCAATATTTTCACTCAATTATGTTCTTCTTTGCATGCAGAATCCAGTTTGTGCAAATAAATTCTTGCGCTCATAAAATAGAGTTGAGTTAATGAGCTAGAAGGAGAAAATAAAAAATATCATACGGTATGTTATTTTTATTTTATTTTTATTTTAAATTGTTTTAATATTATGATTTTTTGAAGTGTATTGTCTCGTAATTTTGTTCTAGATTTGAATGTTTATCAACGTTTTTTGATTATAGAATATTGAATGTTACTTTTTTAGACTATATGATTTCCTAGGTTTGTCATTTTTTATTTATTTTTTTAATTATATTGGCGCATTTTTATTTATTAATTATTGGTACATTTTTATTTGCACTCTATATGCATAAAAGAGAGTGTTGTGTGCATTGTGTGTACTTGAATTACAGTATTCGATCAAAAAACAAATGCTCCGGTACAAATTAATTAAACATTTAAATATAATATATATTGCAATTGGAGAATACTAGTAAATAAAAATATATAATTTTTGGATGCTAGCATTATAGCATAATATGAATATATATAAAAATATTTAATTTTTTAGAACTAATCTCGTATTCAACTTGAATGTTAAAATTTTGTTGGAACTTGTTTTATTAAATATGATAAAATAAACTCGAGCATAATTATATAGTTTGACATGATTAATACAGTTTATTAAAATCAATATAGATATATTGAATAATATGAATTTACTTTTACCATACAAATTAAAATAGAGGACATAAAAGGATATTTATAATTAAATATTAATATTTAAAAAATAATAACTTCATCAATGCATATTTTAATTTGCTCAAAAATAAATTTATGGTTGAAAATAATTGAGATATTTTCTTTTGACTGGTCCCACTTCTGATTTGGGGTATTTTGGAGAAATAAAAAAAGCTTGGTTAAAAAAGAACATTTCACTTTTCTTGGTTAGAAAATAATTATACAAGTTGATCTTGGTTAGAAAGACATATTGTCAGTAAAAAAAAATTAATGCAAGTTTATTATGTTGACAAAAAATTATATCAAATTGTCTTAACAAGTCGCAAATCGTTAGACATGTCAAATTGGTCCAAAACCTACCCAGAAGCAACCCAAATGACACACGCCATCTTTTTTTTTTCCTTTTTTTCAATTTTTTTATTTTATCTCAATTAAATTTTATTAATCTTAATTATAAATTATTTCTAATTTGAAAAAAAAAATACTATTGATCGGATCGCAGTGCACATGCTCATGTTTAGAATTGTCTATTTTTATATAGTTTATTGATGTTGGAGCCTATAAATGATTTGCATTTTATATGAATAAAATCATCTGCTATACTTGGTGCTATATAATTAATTTTATTAATTTTTGTATTGAATTTTGATTTATGGTGCTTTAGTTTAATTTTGCACTTATTAATTAGGGTTCATCCTACCCAATTAGGGTATATAATAAAAAAATTTATGAAAATGAAATTAAATATTAAAAAATAATTATATACCCTAATTGGATAGGATAAACCCTAATTAATAAGTGTAAAATTAAATTAAAGCACAATAAATTAAAATTGAATAAAAAGATCAAAGAAAAATTTATAAATTTAATTATGTAGTACCAAGTATTGCTCAAAGTTAGGGTTGTATACGAGTCGAGCCGAGTCGAGTATCATCGGGCTCGAGCTCGGCTCGTTTAGGTATTCGTGAGCTCGAGCTCGACTCGAGCTTTGAACTCGGGCTCGACAGGAAAAAATCGAGCTCAAGCTCAACTCGGGCTCGACTCGATTATTTAAAATTCGAGCCCGAACTCAAGCTCGGCTCAAGCTCGACTCGATTATTTAAATTTGATGCTCGAGCTTGAGCTCGTTTACGTGCACAATTATATTATAAGTCATAAGTCATATCATATTCCAATATATTAAGATAATTTATAAATTAATCATTCTATATTATTTAAGAGATTACTAATTCTTAATTTGTTTAATTATTATTCTTAGTTTAGCTTATTTAATGTTAGTCTTAATTTTTGTTAATTTTTGTATTAACTAATAGAAACTATAGTTATATAAACTATATACTATAATAAAAATTGTATATATAAATAAGAATATAAGATTAACTATATAGCATTTGTGCTAACTACTAAGAAATAAGAATATTTTTAATCTTGAAATTTGATTTCTTAATTCTGATAGCAAATTTCTGAGAAATTATTATGTTTTCAATATAATTTATTTCATTTAATTTTTCTTGTTTAATGAATTGAGAATGATTATTTTGTCAATATTAAGCTTAATTTTTGTTAATTTTCTTTTTCCCTTTTATTACTATGTACATTTTAACTAATATCAACTATATACTATAATAGACTTATTGCTATGTACATTTTAATTAATATCAACTATATGCTATAATAGATGCTAGTTTATATAACTAAGTGTTTAAGATTAACTACATAACATTGGTACTAAGAATATTGTTACTATTGAACATTTGATTAGTTTTAATTTGTGTTAATTTTGTTTTTTCTTTATTACTTTGTTACTTTTGATAATATTAATTTATTATCATTGATTTAATTCATGTATTAATATTTAATTATGAGTATTATTTGTCAAGTTGTCAATATTAATCTTAATTTTTTTAATTTCATTTTTCCTTTACTACTTTACGCAAATTATAATTTATGATTTATAACTTATAACTTATATTCTTATAAGTTATAACTAATAATCTAAGATGTACTATAATCTATTTTTTTCCACATGTTATATATATTCTTATAAGTTAATGATTATATACTAGAATACTAATCGATAGAAGATAGTATATATAACTAAGAGTTTATGTTTAACTATATAATATTAATACTAAGAATATTATTACTTTTGAACATTTGAATAGTTATAATTTTTGTTAATTTTCATTTTCCTTTATTATTATTTTTTTACTTTCGATAATATTAGTTTAATATTATTCATAATTTCTCTTATTACTTAGTATTTATTATTAAGAATTCAATTTCTTAATTTTGATAATATTAATATAATATCATTTCGCATTTCATATTATTATTATTATTATTATTATTATTATTATCATTATTATTATTATTATTATACTTTGTAAAATTGTAAATAAGATAACTATATTATATATAAATATATAATATGTATATATATATATATACAGTTCATTAGTTTGTCTATTTGTGTATATAATTGTTACTCTTGATCATTGATTTCTTAATTTTATTAATATTAGTTCAATAGTTAATACCATTAATTTCGTTTAATTTTAAATACGAAGTATTAATTTGACAAAAGTTACAATATAAATAAATAATATTTTAAAGATTACAAAAATAATATGTGTCTTGAGTTCTAAATCAAATAGCTCACGAGTCCGGCTCGAGCTCGGCTCGTTTAAGTACTCGCGAGCCAGGCTCGTGATATAGCTCGTGAGCCAGGCTCGAGCTCGGCTTGTTTAACTACTCAAGAGCCTGATCGCGAGACAGTTCGTGAGACGGCTCGTTAAAAAGCTCGAGAACCTCACGAGCCGAGTTAGCTAGTGAGTTTGTCGAGCCAAGCTCGAGCTCGGCTCAAGAAAATGGCGAGCTCGTTTAATAGGTGATAGGATGTATTTTACTTGCTTTTATTGTTATCTTTTGGTGCCATTTCTCCTAATTAATTGCCCTATACTTGTGTATTTTGGAAGAATTATGTGTTTGTTGAGTTGTGTAGGGATGTAGTACAAAGTTGGAGAAAATGACATGTTTTTGGTGCAAGAAGAAGCTGAGTGAAGAAAGATCAAAATTTGAGTCTGACAAGACCAGGTTGTAAGGACTTGCCGCTGGAAAGCTGGAGTGAGTTTCTGGAACCTGGACTTCTACACGCGTTTTGAGCTTACAAAATCTGATTCTCGGCCCATACCACAACTTGGACGCGGAAATACATTCTTCCACCGCCTCAATGAAGTTTTTGCATGGAAATTACTATGTTTATCTAGATTAGGATCTTATTTCCTAGTAGGACTCTATCTTTTTATGGTTAGTAGATATATATTAGGTTTTTAGCTTATTTTCAACACGTACGCGCACGACACGAAAAACGCAGCAGCAGTGAACGGTTTTTGTTCATATTTCTTTCTCTTCTCTTCGTTTAATTCATCGCACTGCTCCACAATATTTTCTGTGCTCGATTTCCAAGTATGCAAATTAGCTAAGTTCCTCGTATTCCGGTGACAACAACGAAACCCTATTTATACAAACTGTGAGATCTAATTTGTTCGTTCATCATTACTTATTTGCATGCATCTGTTGTTCTTGAATTTCAAGTGGTTAATTGTTTCGGGTCTATTGAGTAGTTGCAAATATTTGATAGTCCGAGATTAATTACTAGCCAATTAAATCGGCCATACGTAATTGTGGTTTAGGTTTAATAAGTGGTGAAACGGTTCTTTTGAACTAGGGGAATAATAGAATTAATTTAATAGTCCTGCGTCAGAGTCTGTGAAGTTAAGAATCGGGTTTCTCTTATGCTTATTGCTGTCGGCTCATTAAACTCATAGAGCGTCTCTTACAGTTGTCAGCCGATTAGGGGAATAATTTATGAAGCTTCTTCTTATTTATCGAGAATTTATGGAGAAATTAGGTCATGTTAGAAGCGTCTTCAGTGACTATAACTGATTTGCATGGAATTAATCGATTAATTATTGCATCAAGGATCGGTTTATATAAATAGGGTGGAGTTTGTTTGATCCGGAATATATTTATTAATTTGTTTAAAACCAGTTTCCTATGCTTAATTATTTCGTTAGTCATTTATTATTAATTTCGTTATTTTATTTCATAAAACACACAAAAACCCTCTTTAAAGTTTGGTTATACAGATTGAAGGGCAAGAGTAGTTCTCACCGGTCCCTTGGGAGACGATCTCGCTCATCGCTGTACTCTGCAGTAAGGGCTTACCGACGGAAGTCGGGACATTTATTTTTGGTGAAAAACGACGCACCAATAGGCTCGAGTTCGGCTCATTTAATAAACGAGTCAGTCTCGAGCGAGCTTTTTTCGAGCCGATACCCAAATATCTCGCGAGTAGTTTGACTCATTTCCAGCCCTACTCAAAATGCAGCAGATGATTTCATCCGTATTTTATATGCTCTACATTTATGTTTTCCTGTTTTTGTATATTATATTATAACCATTAATAGGGTTAATTAAAGAATATGAAATAAACGTCTTTAATATGTGAATCAATTGTGAACTTGATCGGTAAGAACTGTCAATTTTTTATGGAATCTGACTAGTTTGTGTATTAAATCGTGCACTTTAATTAATTTGATAGTGAAAAAAAAAAGACCAAAGGGAGCCAATTAAAAAAGATAATATAACTTTTGCACACCAACTCATCAATTCCACATTTGGTGTGTTGCATTTCCTATTACACATTCTAATCTTTTAATTTCTTTTTTTCTCTTTTTCTTCAATTTTAATTTTTTATGTTTTAGTTTAATCATACACTTATTGTTTAGTGTTCATCCTACTCAATTAAAATTTAATATATTTTTTTACTATTTAATTTTCTAAACAACCAATTAATAACTACAAATTAAAAATTAAATATTAAAAAATTATAATGTATCATAATTAGAAAGGATGAACTATAAATACCAAGTGTAAACTTAAATTAAAGCACAAAAAAAAATTAAAAGACAAATAATATACATTATTATTTATTAACACTTATATATAGAAGATAAAAACTTATGTTGCCCAGGCACGTGAGGTCCACGCACGACATGTAGGCCTCACGCGCCTCTACACCTTTTTTCGTATTTTTTCAATATTTTAAAAATCTTATTTTCTATTGAGCACAGTGCACAAATCTTGCACGAAACACCAAATAGAAAATTAAATTAAATTAAAAATTTTAAATTAATTCACTTTTATTTCAGCGTTCACTAATTTTAGGGTACATCTTTATTTCAAAAAATGAATTGTCGAGCGCAATATATGAGTCCACGCATTACTGTCGGGTGTGTGCACTACACGAGACGTTGAATTAAAAAATTAAATTAATTAACTTTAATTTTATGGTTCATTAATTTCATTTTAGAGTGTGTGTGTGTATATATATATAATTAATTAATTATCAAGCGCAGTGCATAAACCCGCATGTTAGCGTCATGCAAGTACATTGTACAAGATGTAGGATAAAAAAATTAATTCAAAAAATTAAATATGTATTTATAAAAAAATAAAAAAAGAGAGAGAGAGAGAGAGAAATTGAAAATTGAAAAAAAGATGTAAAAAAAGGAAAAAAGGATGAGAGGCTATTGAAAAAGAAAAAAAAATGAAGAGAGAACCACCTTCTCAGTCAAATAAAATCTGTGAGACGGTCTCACATCAAATCTTCTCAGTACAGAACTACTTGGCTCCCGTGCGTTTTGTTTGAAACAATGGGCGCAAAACACAGCCTACAACTCACTTACCCCATACATTGGATATGTTGCCCAACTCTTGTGCCCACCCCTCATATGCGCCACTAGCGTGTCACTGACGTCGCAGACAAATCATAAATTTTTTTTGAATTTGTTGGAGGTCGTCTTCCTCAATTTACCGGATGCTTCTCACCTGGAATTCTGCAGCAAATCATAAATCCTTCCTTGTCAACATTTTGTAACGAACCTTGTCAACTTTTTTAAAAATTGGTCGTTACCTTTTTTTTTTATAAAATGAGGTTCGAAAATATTATTTATTAGTGAATGTTAATTTAAAATATTTTGTTAGGTTCCTATAAGTCGTGCCTACATGATTATGTTTTCATTATTATTATTATTATTATTATTATTATTATTATTATTATTATTATTATTATTGAGCTTAGTGGAACTTTTACATTTTTCAAAGTTAAACCTTTTATATACGGCATTTCATATTTTCGAAACTATTACAAAGTATTATTACATTAAATAATTATATAAAAGTGTAAAATGTTTATTTAATTATTTATTTTATTTTTATTAAATTAAATAGAATTTTAAAGTGTTTAAAAGAGGTCATTTGAAAGGTTTCTTCTTCATGTGAATAATGATATGAGAGTGGATATTTTTCCAGACTAAATGGATAAAAGTAGACAAAAGTAAATAGTAATTGGGAAAAAACAACAACCTTTAAAAATAGGTAGTTTGTTAGACAATTTGTACTATATTAGACTTGATCCCCACACCCAATGATTGACACATTGTACTTTTATCAGGCATTAAATGCACCTAACAGCCAAAACCCTAATTCTAAAAATGAAACCCTAACATTCTAACTGCCTCGATTATATATAGTAAGCCTCGATTAATTTTTAGCTGCGATTATTTACTGAAAATCACCTCGATTGAAATTACAATATTCGATTAATTCATAACCTCGATTAATTTTATAAGTTGAGCCTCGATTATGATGATTTAAGAAGAATTGATTATTTTTTAGATTTAATCGATTATTTAGTATAACTAATCGAGGCTTCTTAAAAGCCTCGATTATTTTAGACTTCATCGATTTACATTACATATTAAAAATAATTGAGGCATTTAAATTATTAATCGAGGCTATTAATAATCAATCGGGGCATTTTAAATATTAATCGAGGCTCTTAAGATCAATCGAGAAAATTTAAAAAATATCCTCGATTGATCTTAAAAGGCATCGATTAATTTTTAGGAAGGCCTCGATTGATTATCAATAGCCTTAAAGTAGTCGATGCTACTAATTAATCGATGCTAATCGATTAATCGATGTTTTATAATTATTAATTGTGGCTTTTTTTATATTATTCAATGCTATAATTATTAACTGTGGCTAATTTTGTATATTAATCGATGCATCATCGATAGAATATGTATTAATATGCTTCATCGATTAATTAAAAATATGCATAGATTAAGAAAAAACTCCTATGCTTCATCGATTAATATTTAATATGCATAGATTTAAAAAAACTCCTCGATTTCTTTTTTAACATTTGCTTACTCGATTATCTATGAACGATTAATATCTAACCATTATTGATTAATGTTATTAACCGTGATCATGCAATTTTATCGAGACAATCTTCCCTACAATTAATCATTTTTTTAGTGAATGCATTTATTTCTTGTCTAAGGTAGGTACTAGTTTCAATAAATAAAAAGAAAAGGTTGTTGGCTTCATTAAATGAAAAGAAGGGGAAGGTAGGACCGAATTAATGAAAAGAAGAGGATGTTGTACCGAATTAAATACATTCTAATGTTTTATAACGAGGTAGGTGAATTTTCTGAATAAATAGATGTAGAATCCGGAGCTCATTCATAGTACAATACAAATCTCATTCACAAAAATCACACAAGTTTTTATTCACACTACTACAAATCGACGAAGAGTAGGAAAAGTTGGAGAATTTTTTTCGAGCAAGGTGCGAAAGGAAAAAATGTTCTGGAGAAAAAAATAGTGTTCGGAAATTTTCACCAATTTTCAAAGGTACGTTTTGTACTCCATCTTTTTGAACTTATTTTGCAAATATTTATGTTTATTATTTTGATTATGTATTGCATGTGTTGTTAGATTTGCTTTGAAAATAGATTGATACGGCCTTTTTTTTAATTGTTTGGTAATGTTTTATTTAGGTTAATTGTTGTTGGTTTTGAATTTAGTCGATGTTTATGTGATTTTGAGGGTTGTATAATGTTTACCTAAATATAAAACATAATCGAGGAGCTTACAACATAATCGAGGAGCATAGAAAACAATCGAGGCCTTCCTCGATAATTATTTTAATAATCGAGGCCTTACTCGATTAAATTACATAAAAAAAACGAATCGAGGCCTTACTCGATTAAATTATATAATCAAAAAATGGTCGAGGCCTTCCTCGATTAATTTGAAAAGTAAAAACAAATGGATTAGTTAAAAAAATTAATCTAGTTACTAATCGATTAATTTTAGAAACAAAAAGTAAATCGACTCACTAATAGATTAATTTTTTAATTAATCGATTAGTAGTTTAATAAAAAAAACTAATCGATTATTAGTTTTTTTAAAAAAACAAACTAATCGAATAATAGTTTAAAAAAAACTAACCGAGTAGTCCTTTAATTAAAAACAAACAAATCGATTAAAAAAAATAATCAATTAGTAGTTTAATAAAAAAACAAACTAATGGATTAATAGTTTAAAAAAAAATTAATCGTGTAGTCCTTTAATTAAAAACAAACGAATCGATTAATAATTTTAATAAAAACTAATCGATTACTACTTTAATTTAAAACAAACTTATGGATTAATAATTTGAAAAAAAAACTAATCGAAGGGTAGTTTAATTAAAACGAATCGATTAGTAGTTTTTTTTTAAAAAACAAACTAATCGAATAATAGTTTAAAAAAAACTAACCGAGTAGTCCTTTAATTAAAAACAAACTAATCGATTAAAAAAAATAATCGATTAGTAGTTTACTAAAAAAAAAACTAATCGATTAATAGTTTAAAAAAAACTAATCGAGTAGTCCTTTAATTAAAACAAACAAATCAATTAATTTTTTTAATAAAAACTAATCGATTAGTACTTTAATTAAAAACAAACTAATCGATTAATAATTTGAAAAAAAACTAATCGATTAATAGAGGCTTGGGGTTTATAGGGTTTTAGGGTTTACGTTTAGGGTTTAGTGTTTTATAGGGTTTAGGGTTTAAGAGGGTTTAGGGTTAAAGGGTGATCTCATGTAGCATTGTTTAAAAATTGTCCAGATGGTTAGACGCCGCATTATTGTACGTCACAGTGGACGATGGGATAGATCAGAATATGTAGATGGGGACGAACAACTCGTGACGATGTCATCCGATAAGCTGTGCTTTAGCTCACTGGTGAGGGAGGTTCACAAGTTGTTGCGGACTGACCCGAACAGGATCGAGTATGAATTATTTTACCTCACCAGCACCAATACTGGCAGACGGATCAGAGCATCTTTGCAAGATGATGGAGATTTGCTTGATTTGCTTCACGAGCAGACTACCGAACTCGTCGTGTACGTGATTTCAAGACAGTTGGAAGGTTCTGGAGCCGGACCATCTATGAGGGATGACTATGTTCCCTACTTTTCACATGGAGAGACGCATGGTCCTACTGCAGAAGAAGAGGGAGATGGAGAAGAAGAGGCTGAAAGAGAAGAAGAGGAAGAAGAACAAGAACAAGAACAAGAAGAGGTGAATGATAGAACGAGGTTGGTGGAGTCACTGTTGACAGAATTTAGTGGCTGGCTTCGTTCTTCTGCTGATCGTACAGACAGATTGCTATGTTTGACGGGAGTCGTCCCACCATCTACCACCGGTGTTCCGTTTAGATCTGACGGGCCTTCGAGCAATTGGGTGGTTCCCCTTGCTGACTGGGACATTGCGGGCCCACTATCTTGGGATGAGGGACCAGCACCAGAAACAGATACACTGCACCAGGGAGCTATTTTTCGGACGAAGGATGATCTCGCCCTGGCGGTCGGTATCTATCACATGCAAAATCGAGTGGAGTATGCCGTGTATCGCTCGAACAGGTCACGATTGGGCTATGTTTGCAAGCATGGTGGTGATTGCCCGTTCAAGTGCTTTGCGGTTGCTGATGGGCATATGTGGAGAATATACAAGTTCAACGGCTCTCATACATGCCATTTTGATATGGGTCGAATTGCTCCGCGACAGGTACCTGCACGAGTGCTCGGAAAATACTTTGCTCGTAGATTGGTGGACGAGCGGGTTGTCCTGAAGCCGAAGGAGATGATGGCGGAGCTTGTGCGTGAGTTTGGCATCCACATCGACTACAGCTTCGCTCTGCGCACGAGGAACATTGCCATTCAGATGGTATATGGAGACTTTGACAAGTCCTACGCACAGTTGCCCGCTTTCCTTCACACTCTGCAATTGATGAATCCGGGAACTGTAGTAGACATGGAGATCACGAGTGATGGTCGGTTCAAGCATTCATTCCTTGCTCTCGGTGCGTGTGTCAATGCATTTCTCCAGTATGCTCGTCCAGTGCTTGTGATCGATGGGACCCACCTGAAGGGAAAGAACAAGGGGGTTCTCTTTGTTGCTGTGACGAAGGACGGCAACGAACAGGTCTTACCTGTTGCAGTTGGGCTCGGACCGATAGAGAACGATGAATCTTGGATATGGTTTCTGGCCCACGTGCACATGGCTCTGGGTGATACAGATGATCTTCTAATCGTTTCGGATCAGCATCAGAGCATTAAAAATGCTGTGGAGGCCGTTTTCCCAAGTGCGACGCACGGATTGTGCTACTACCATTTGAAGAATAAGATGACGAAGAGAGGGAAACACGTGACGACGCTGTTTCAGGAGGCTGCCTATGCATATCGGAGAGAGACATTCCAGGAGAGTATGTTGACGTTGGAGCAGGTCTGTCCAAATGCATACCAGAAGCTGTGTAATATTGGCCCAGTGCATTGGGCTCGTTCACACTGCCCCGTACGGCGCTACGGGTTCATGACATCTAATGCGGCGGAGAGTCTCAATGCTCGTCTGTTGTGGGCGAGGAGGTTACCTGTTTGCTCATTGTTCGAGATGTTTAGATCGATTGTTGAGCAGTGGTTCGTCGAGCGACGTGCGGCAGCAGTGGGTTCGAATCATGTGTTGACTGATGGCATCGCACTTAAGCTTTCGGGTAACGTCGATAAGGGACGTTGCTATGCCGTGCGTCCCACTACATTAGCAACTTTATGGAAAGTCGAGGTTGGGAGGGAGGTCTACATGGTCGATCTTCAGAACCGGACTTGTGACTGTCGTGAGTTCGAGCTGGACTTAATCCCCTGCTCTCACGCGGCAGCGGTCATCTGGTACGATATTTAAATCTATATTTGTTCTTTTTTTTTGTACATGTACCTAATGGAGTGTGTTTATTTTCCCTTTCGCAGTTGTACCGGGGCGGCTATATATGATTATGTGGACAGGTGTTACAAGGTCGAGAGCTCAGTCGGCATGTATAACTCGATCATCAGGGGTCTGCCTCATCCAGAACAATGGATTATGCCTGATGCGTTTGGATCACGAGTGGTTTTGGCGCCAGAGATCAGACGACGTGCTGGGCGTCCATCTACATCCAGAGATCGAGCCCCGTTTGAGGCCTCATCCAGTGCACGGAGACAGTTTTGCACTAGATGCCGTGGACAGGGGCACAACAGGCGTGTATGCACATCCCATTTACCCATTGGCGGTGTTGATCTGAATTCACCGCCCGAAGATGTTCCGCGGAGAAGGGCGCCGAAGAAGTGTGGCATTTGCGGTAGTACGGAGCATACGCGTCCTAGATGTCCTATTCGATTGTTAGCGGATGAGCATTAGTCGATTGAATTAAGTTGTTTTCTGAACCATTTTGTTGACGGGACAACACATTTTGTCACGAAAAACATTAATGAAGGAAAATATTTACATTGATCAAGTTCAAGTACAAAAACAACACATAAGTCAATATTTAAATGTCAGCATCTACAAGCTAGGTCTCTTAATGTAAGTCAATGAATATATCCGAGCCCCTATAATCCTCCGATACGCATGTACTCCCTCCTCCGACAATCCGGGCGGAAGTCCTGCACCCAAAAGCCGATCCACGTACATGCAGGCAAATACTCCACAGCTCGTCTGGTCCGTCTGCACGAACTGGTCCGGTATAGTCCGATCCAGGGTCATCGCAAAAGCACAACGGGGCGGCATCTGACGACCTGCCCAAAAGCCGGCACAAATGAGTAGGCGTGGAAGTAGGCGGAGCAGGGGCATTAACTCTCTATCCCGCCTCTCGTACTGGACGCGGTTGGTCGGATCGTCCATCTGAAACAGAAAAGAGTCGTACAACTCTACGACCCAGTCAGCAAAGCGGATACGAACCACTACCCAGTGCTCCTCTGCGACGTCACATACCACAATCGCCTGCGACATAAGATTGGGATCATATCAAGATTAATGTCACCAAATAATGTATGATAATATATCAATTTCCTGTGAAGTTCACTTACATAATCACGCCCCATCCATGGCACCTGATACCGCCCATCACTGCCCTGGATCCGATGTATCAGTCCCTCGGCAGGTGTCCATCGCTGGTAGTCATCGTCACCGTATGCACGTGTGCACTCCGGGTCAAGAGGATGCAGTCTCTTCCATGTGGCAACGAGAGCCTCCTGTAAGAAACATCAAACGATTAAGCGTCTAGTAAGAAACAAGACAAACTATTTTCAAATAAGTACTTGAACTCACATATAGACCAGTAGTAGCCACCGCCGTCCGACAACGGTTGTCCCTCTTAACTCGTCGAGCCGTGGCGCTCAGAAAGTAGCTCATGTGAACATCCTTCAACTCAGTCCTCGGATCCTCGAGGTGATCAAACCATCCCTGCCGCAAGCGATCGCCGTTGAAATGGAGCTGAACAACGGCATCCGGACCTAAGGATCTAAATCGTGGGTAGGTGACCTGGAGTGTGCTATCATCGATGTCATTCATGAGCTGATAGGTCGCGCTAAAACCACCATGGCGTGGAGCCGAAGTGCTAGTACCCTCCGGCTCCACAGTGGGCTGTGGAGCCTGATCACCAGGACTACCGTCGCTCGGCTCCGGGCTGTGGTGATCTCTATCCTGAGGCATGTGTGACCTCCGAGAGCGGCTACCCAGACCAGCTAATGCACGGTCAATCGCCCGATCCACATACTCCTGGACACGGGGCGCAATAGTCGTGTCAATAAGCTCCTGGACACGGGGCATCACTCGATCCACAATCCTCTGAATGAAACCCTCTGAGGGCTCCCCACTGCTCGGCGTGCGATCCCTCCTCGAACGCTTCATTCCCCAAGCTCGAGGAGGGCTCTCTGGATCGATCGAATCAGCCGTGTGCACTGGTGCGTCCTCAGTGAGGGGCCGGGCTCCAGGCTCAGCTCGAGGAGGGCTCTCTGGATCTGGCTCGTCCCTCAATGCCCGACTAGTCGAGGGTCGACTGGTCGCCTGACGGCCCGTCTGTGGTGTCCGAGCAGCTCTGGTGCCTCGGGCTGACGGGGGGACAACCGCCTCTGCCGATGTGGAACAACAAGATGCCACATTTGCAAGCATCTTCTTCTTGTTCCCGGATCGAGCGGGAACATATCTCACGCTCTGAGCCCCAGGCTCCAACTGCAGGCTCATGTAATATGAAGTTGCCGTCTCCTCGGGAGATGGCACCAACGTAACCACACGTGACTGCATGGAATTATTAATAATATCATTAAGATGAATTAACAAATATAGATCGAAGATTCTAAATATATCAAGAAACATCAAAATGTACCACTCGCTGTAATAAGATGGCTGGGTCGGTGGCAGGGAGTCTGAACGTCCACCTCAAACATCGAGGCACAGTGAGCTGTCCACTGTGCAGACCAGCCTCAGTGGCCAACTCCGGTATCACCTCACAAGCCCATACCTGTAAAGTGAATTAATGGATTAGTTACGTATTCACTTGATTTAAACTAATTTAGAAGAATTAAATTTAAACTAAGTACCTGGAGTGCCCAGATCGGCCCATAAAAATGATACTGTCCCGATCCTTTCCCGCCCATAGCCCCGCGAGTCCTGGGGAGGATGCCAATGTAGTGCATCAACGACTGGTAAGAATATGCACCCCATGGAAACGAGTTCCATCCCTCCACATCCTCCGCTAGCGCCCACACCCATGGATCCACGGCCCGGTGCGGATCTAGGCACAGAATCATCCGGTATACGAACAATATGTTCGCAACCTTCACATAATCCGCAGCGTCTCTGGCCATCCCAACCGCCTTGAACCTGTCCTCCATCTGCTTGACTGTCGTACGCTTCCCTTCGAATAGACGGTGGTAGACCGATCTCCTCGGAACAATATGAGCGCCATGAGGATCGAATGTCGAGCTGCCGAAGCGTAAACCTGACACCAAGGCGTACTCACTCGCACCGAACCGCAGCAGGGAACGATGAATGTGAAACCATGCCTCCAGCCCCACACGTGCACGATCCGGCGCGTGCACCTCGAACGTCATCAGCGCGTGCATGACCCTCTTCTGGACGTCACCACCTCTGTAGTCTAGAAAATATCCGAAACACCCCGATCTAAACAATCGCATGGCGTCACCACCAATCGCGAGCAGTGTGTCTCTAATCGTGTCAATGACACCGGGGATGGCGTACACGACGACCGAGGGCGTCCGGCTCCGTAACGGTAGTCTAACCCAATCAATCTAATAACATTTTCAAAATTAAAGTAAATTCTTTTAATATTTCATATAAATTGGAATTTCTTAAAATTTAAATTTAACATTAATCGATTAATTTTTTTTTATAATTAATCGATTTACATGAAATATTAATCGATTAGTCTTAAATTAATAGAGGCAATTAATCGATTAGTTTTATTTAGGCTATTATGTTTTTTAAACTAATCGATTAGTTTTTTTTAACATTAATCGATTAATTTTTTTTAAAAAATTAATCAATTAATTTTTTTAGACTTAATCAATTTACATTATATATTAATCGATTTGTATTAAATTAGGTTTTCTTAAACTAGCCATTACTTTTTTTTTAAATATTAATCAATTAGTTTTTTTTAAATTAATCGATTAATTTTTTTAATAATTAATCGAGTAAAAAGAAACTAATCGATTAGTCTTAAATTAATAGAGGCAATTAATCGATTAGTTTTATTTAGGCTATTAGGTTTTTGTTTTTTAAACTAATCGATTAGTTTTTTTAACATTAATCGATTAGTTTTTTTTAACATTAATCAATTAATTTCTGTTTTTTATAATTAATCGAGGAAGGTCTCGATTAATTTGTGTTTTTTATAATTAATCGAGGAAGGCCTCGATTTGTATTAAATTAATCGATTTACATGAAATATTAATCGATTAGTCTTAAATTAATAGAGGTAATTAATCGATTAGTTTTATTTAGGCTATTATGTTTTTTAAACTAATCGATTAGTTTTTTTTAACATTAATCGATTAGTTTTTTTTTAAAAATTAATCAATTAATTTTTTTAGACTTAATCAATTTACATTATATATTAATCGATTTGTATTAAATTAGGTTTTCTTAAACTAGCCATTACTTTTTTTTTAAATATTAATCGATTAGTTTTTTTTTAAATTAATCGATTAATTTTTTTAATAATTAATCGAGTAAAAAGAAACTAATCGATTAGTCTTAAATTAATAGAGGCAATTAATCGATTAGTTTTATTTAGGCTATTAGGTTTTTGTTTTTTAAACTAATCGATTAGTTTTTTTAACATTAATCGATTAGTTTTTTTTAACATTAATCGATTAGTTTTTTTTTAAAAATTAATCAATTAATTTTTTTAGACTTAATCAATTTACATTATATATTAATCGATTTGTATTAAATTAGGTTTTCTTAAACTAGCCATTACTTTTTTTTTAAATATTAATCGATTAGTTTTTTTTTAAATTAATCGATTAATTTTTTTAATAATTAATCGAGTAAAAAGAAACTAATCGATTAGTCTTAAATTAATAGAGGCAATTAATCGATTAGTTTTATTTAGGCTATTAGGTTTTTGTTTTTTAAACTAATCGATTAGTTTTTTTAACATTAATCGATTAGTTTTTTTTTAAAAATTAATCAATTAATTTTTTTTAGACTTAATCGATTTACATTATACATTAATCGATTTGTATTAAATTAATCGAGGAAGACCTCAATTAGCTTGTGTTTTTTAAAATTATTCGAGAAGGCCTCGATTTGTATGAAATTTATCGATTTAAATTAAATATTAATCGATCTCGATTAGTCATAAATTAATCGATTAATTTTTTTAATTTAATGGAGGAAGGCCTCGATTTGTTTTAAATTAATCGAGGAAGGCCTCGATTAATTTGTGTTTTTTATAATTAATCGAGGAAGGCCTCGATTAGTATTAAATTAATCGAGGACTCGATTAGTTTTATTTAGGACTCGATTAGTATTGAATTAGGTTTTTTAAACTTTCTCGATTAGTAGTAAATTAACAAAATACAAGCCTCGATTATCAAATACAAGCCTCGATTAGCATAACAAGTCAGGATTAACATACAAATCCATTATTAACATAACAGGCCTAGTTCTAAAGCCATAACACAACCACAACCATTGCAATCATAAACAAAAACCAATTGCAAAATACGGTGATTAAATAAGAAATGGGAAAAAACATCAAGATTTAAGTTAAAAATCCACGAGATCTATTTCAAAATCCACAGTTATTTTCAAAATCCAACATTAATCAACCAACTAAAAACAAATTTTAAATACAAAACGGAGACATACATGTGCTGCTGAAGACGTCGCTGGCGATGATTCCCTTCGTTGCTCCATTGTCGACCGATGATTCACTATGAGCAATCGGTCCGTTAGAGAGAGAGAGAGAGAGAGAGAGAGAGAGAGAGAGAGAGACCTGGGAGATGAATGCCCAATGAGAAGGTTTTTTTTTTAAAATTCAATCGCCGACTCAAGTTCAATCGAGGAAGATGTGGCCGTTTTTTTTTAGATTAACTGATATTGGTGGCTTTTTTTGGCAAAATTAATCGAGGGGCTTTTGTTTAAAAAATTCGAGAACTTCTAGGGTTTTTGTGAAGAAGATACAGTGAGGAGGAGAGAGACACGGTTGGTGGGATAATTTAAGGGTTCAAACTTGGTGAATTTATTCCGGCAGTTGTGTGTCAGTTTTTAAAGTAAAAAACTGATTTTGTGGGACCTTTGCATGGATTTTGTGAAAAGTAAATACAAATTGTCGAAATAACTCATGTATTTTAAATCTTGTTGCTTTTTCCTTTTCATTATATGCTTTTGTCGATTTTAACATTCCTCTCATTTTTCCATAACATCATATATAGCATTTATTTGAGTTATTTCAACTTCATTAGAAAATAAATTTGAGGAATTAAATCGGTGACCTTTTGATTTTCTTATTCATGTGAATTTACAAAATGTAAAGTGAGAAATTATGAAATATCTATTGCATTAACTTCCATCTTTCATCTTCACAAATAAAATTAATTTTATCATTTAATTTGGGACCATTCGTAACTTCGAGTTGGTTGTGTAAGAAATGAGAGGGGGGCATGGAAGAGAAAGAGATGGAAATTGATGGGATGGTTTTGTGCTGATTGGCCGAGAGCGAGATATGGTTTAAGTGAAAGTTAGTTGTGTGGGATGATAAATATTTATTGAATCATGTGATTCATGTAAATTATTGTAAATTTAGTATAATTTATTTATATTTATCAACTATTTATTTATTATATTTTATGTTAATGTTTATATATTTTATTTATTACTAGGCGGCGCATGGATTTAACTAATCAGTATTATTTTCCAAAGTTCAAGTCAAGGTTAAGGTGGGAAATACGATATGACACGCATTATAATTCATCCTTGTTATGCTCTTATGCAGGTTCGCAATTATCAACATACGGATTACAACTATTATTATTGGCTGACGAACTGCATATGTCCCGATATATTAGCCGCCGCAGGCTACCCATATTATAATCTATATAATATATAATAACGACTCTGTGACCGCAAATAGAAAATTTGTGTTTCCCACCCATTTTCACCGTGCGGAAACGGAAATGTAATTTTATATATTTTAAATTAATTATTTTATATAAAAACTGTGAACATAAAAAAATTACAAATCTAAATCTTCAATCATATCTCATTAAATAGATAAATCTATTGTAATTAGGAAAGTTTTGATAATATGTATAGATCGGTCAACATTTCTAATCCAAATTTATTTATGTAGTATATATATAACATATATAATATATATAATAACGACTCTGCATCCGCAAATAGAAAATGATGATTTTCCCGCCGAAATGATATTTCCGGATCTAGAAATAAAATTATATATTTACGAATAATTAATTACTTAATTTAATGTAACTATATTAAATATTTACCTATATATATATATATTGCCCATCAAATTCGTTTAGGAAAAAGAATGACACGACTAAATTAGTTCATATTTTCCCTTAATTAAGCACACTAATATGGATGTCATGCAATATGAAATCCGGAATATATTTATTGATTGATTTGTAACAATGTGTACAAATATATGTTATTGCATTAAAAATAATATAATATTGAATATAAATATTATATATATATATATATATATGTATATAGCTTTTAATTCGGAATGTATGCTTTGATATCCTAAAATCAAGGGTATGTATTTCGGTTGGAAATCTCTTCTATTCTCAATCAATCGATTATTCATTTAAATAATTTAAAAATATATAAGGTAAATTATTACACTAAACCTAAATGTTTTATTTTCCTATATTCATGGTTATAAAAAACAAATGTTACTCATAATTCCTCTTGATTTTTTTCAATTTTGTTTTGCAGTTAGAGTATTGCTCTCTTATGTTATATTTATGGGTAATTTGTTGTTGTTTTTCAGATTGTAAGAGCAGAAAAGTTAAAAATAGCATGTGGATGCTATTTAACACTTTTGGTTGAGTTGAAGGAATTGAATTCTTGAAATTCATGCCATAAATGTATATCTTAAGAATTGATGTTTGATAATTAGGTAACTTTGGTTGAATTTATATATGTATAGATTAATGTACGAATACTGATCGACTTACAAAAAATTCGACTGTGATTCTTTTTGTTTTGATAAAGAGTATGAATGTTAGAGTGCATGGTGTTGTATCATGATTTTACAAGTGATGAGAGTAATGAATTTTAATGTGAACCACATTTGATTTTCAGAAACGTCAATCATCAATTGAGATAAGCTATTGAGAAAAATGTTGGTAAGTTTTTTTTTAATCAAATATTAGAATTGATAAAAGCAATTAGTTATTTATTTGTAAATTATTTTTTACATTATTTTTTACCAAACATTTGTAATGTTTCTTTTTTTTTTTTACCAAAAGTATTTCTATGTAGAAAAATGTACAATATTTTAACAAAATATACGAAAAACTGAAGAATATAATAATTGGTAATAGAAATATCATTTTAAAAACTACTATATTAATAATAATCCCATTTTGTATACCTTTACGTTTTTTATTTTGAAATAGATACTTAGCTAGGAATTGATTTCTAGACAAGAAGAATTGAAGTTTGGAATCCTAAAACTTCTCCTTTCGATTTTATAATTTAAAAAATGATCGAAATTTTTGTTATTTTTGGTTATGCATGCTAGGTTCTATTTTTTTTAAACTATTACCAAATATTGAGAATGATTGATATTGTGATTAGGTAATTTGAGAATGGTTGACAAATTATTAATTTTATTTACTTTTAGTTTATGTTATTCATTTCATATTTTTCATCTTTCTATTTTTATAATTTGATAATACTCTCAAATATTGATTTTGACTTTCAGTAAATAAATGATATAATAACTATTTACTATATATAATTAATAAATTATTTTTTATTTTATTTATAGTTTCTATATATAGTTTAAATATACAGTAAATATAATAGAACTGTACATCCATAAATAGATGTATAATGAATGAAATAATTAATCCTCCGATCCCCACTTAATCATAGAAAATTAAAGTTAATAGCAAATTATTATTCATATTTGGAATACACCATTTTAAATTATTTCGTATCCCGTTGATATCTACACAAGTAAAATGATTTCATATATATACCAAAAATAATCCAGTAGATAGAAGACATAAAATTCTTCACATATGAATTCAAAATAATCAAATACCAATTAAAGACAAACTTTTGTGCTATTAAAAATGCACGAGATATTTTAGTAGAGAATTTGATTATTCAATATGATCATTTTTACTAATATTATAAATTCCAAAAAAGTGGTCCAATAATATTTATAAAATTATATTTCTATGTTTTCCATATATAACTATGAATATTTTTAAATATACTGATATTTATTTTCCAATATGTACAATATATTAAATAAGAAAATGTAATTTATATATTTGGAGTAATATAAGATTGTTCTTTTTTAAAAGAAAAAAGACTAAGTTTCATTTATAACATTTCAATATCTTATTCTTTTTATTATTATTATTATTATTATTATTATTATTATTATTATTATTATTATTATTATTATATGTTTCTATGTATATAGAAAATTAGTAATATCTATTTTTTTTTGACAATTTTAATTACACTTCATTATCATTCAAACATGTTTATATAATTATTTTTTGTTGTATAAATTTTAAAAAGATGTATGTATTTTAAAATCAATTATTTATTCCATGTTTGATCAAGTTAGCAATTTAGGAATGAATAATATAAATTATATTTCAATATTTTGTGCAGTCCAAATTTTATTCGTGTTTAGTTTATATGTTTAATATATATTTAGATAATACAATTAAATGGCATATTATCTTTAAATATTATATAATAACCATATAAAAAATTATTTTTCACAAACTATTTATTTAACATTCAATTTAATAGTAAAGTGCAAAAAATACGATTCAATATATAATTTATAAATTAAAAAATTAATTAAAATTAAATCATAGTTCAATTAAAATATAATACAATTACAAAGATCCTTTGTGAATATAAGGCATTACATAAAAAGTACAAACAAAGCAAGATCTTCAAAAAATACAATATTATAATCTAATTCAACACCACCAATACAACAACAACAACAACTTATATAATTAAATACATAATTATATATGTGTAGATATGGGCGGATTGGACACTAATGTACATGTCCATGTAAAAAATAATGTGTAATTACCCATGTCCGTACCTATATTAATTCAATGGATAATTCTCATACTCATTTTGGAAAAAATTTGCGAGTATCCATAGCGTATGTTACCCATTATCATTTTTTATGTGTAAATATTAAAATTAAGTTACACGTCAAGATTTGTTAGACTAATCAAAATCTAAATTCAAACATAAGCAAACACCAATAAAAATACAATTAAAACCTAACATAATTTCTTTTTATTTTTTAAGAAAAAAAACTTAACGTTATCACACACACACCCCCTATATGTTTTAGTTTTGAATTTTTTATTATTTATCTTATCCGTGCATTGCACGGTGAGTCATTCTAGTTTGTTATAATTGTATAACTTAGATAAATGCATTCACCACTGAGTCAATAACACTCACCCCAAAATTATTACATTTTTCAGATTGATGATTTACTCGGACAATGTTCATAGTGACGTGTGATGATGAATTTTACAGAGCTTTCATTGTTTAGTTCTTTCACTGTATCGATGTCAAATATTTTATATTTTAATAAAAGTACGGTCCCTTCTTTAATATTTTTATTATTTTATTTAACGAAATTTGAGGCGTGACACCTTTCAATATTAAGACTTACAATTACTTAATTAAGTTTATACAATTAGTTTTTCACATATCTCAATCATTTTTAAATGTTCTTGTAACAAAGCATGAATTTTGTAGATGTGTGGGAATTTTTGGATTTCGAACATTTTATAGCTTTTGCGCAAGAATTTCACATAAGGGAGCCGCCGATTGTTGTCATTATGGTATGGAAATTAGTCGATGCCCAAATTTAGCTCACTGCTCTCGTGGTATCCATTTTTTATTTTATTTTTTTTTATTTAAATTTTCATTTTCCACTTTGTGTCCAAATCTGAAATTGCCTTATCTCTACTACAGATAGTTAATGAATGATGAAATCGAGATGCTTAAGAATTTTGTAATTGCGAAACGCCCCGGAGGAGTGGAGGATTTGTCATCAAAACTAAACTCAATACGCAGATTTTTCATTCGCGCAAATGAGTTGTGGAATGACTAAATAAGCGCATGTAATTTCCTGTTATATTATCTGTGTTACACTTTGTATTACATTTTCAAGTTATGAGTTTTTTTTATATTTTTTTCTTGAATTTTATTTTTTTGTGATTTAGTGTAATTTTATGATTGTTTTTAGGATTCACCTCACCCAATTAGGGTTTATAATTATTTTTTAATATTTAATTTTCAATTTCCAATTAATAATTCATTATTATGGTTGATTTTTTTCAAAATTATGTTTTATAATTTTTTAATTCAATTTTTTTGTTGATAAATATTGACTATGATTATTTATGATATAATTAGTTTTTATTTTATAATAAATATTATTAAAATCATAAATTTGATAAAGTAACATAGAGTGAAACACCAAAAAGTGTAACAGAAAATTTCAACTCCGAACGAGTATTGCAGAATTGAAATTAGCTATACAAGGGTAGGAATTTTTTGCGAATCTTCTGTGCAAGTATGAGTAAAGAAAGGAGGAATGATTGTTGTTGTGTTAAGATTGAGAAAATTTCGATTTCGGTCCCATAGGACATGTCCTAGTTCGATTTTGGTCCCAACTATACCACTTTTGGTCCTATTTCAGAAATTGTTATTAAATCTGATCACAAATCGGTTGAATTATCAATTTTGGTCCCACTATTTAGACGGATGTTTAACGGATTAACGGAGAGGCAACGACGGATTCAATTTATCCCCAAATTGAATCAAAATTCTCAAATCAAAAGAAAGAACCCTAATTCTCCCAACTGAAAAAAGCCCCAAATCATTCATCTTCCTCCCCAGCTCCCTTCCCCCAGTATCATCCACGTTAGTCAAACCCTTGTCACTCTTCAAATTCAAAGTCCCCACATTTTGCAGCCTCGAGCTCTGCTGCAGCGCCGCCCTCTTCTGGAAGAGAGTCGGCTGCGCTCCCGCCGGCGGCAGCACATCAAGCGGCCACAACAGGTTAGAATTGCTGGCATTGAAACCCTCGAAATTGAATGTGTTCGAAGCAGCTTCGTTATCGTCGGAAAGAGGAAGCATCCGGGAGGCGGTGAGGAACTCAGAGCCAAGTTGAAATTGGGAATTAAAGCCATTAAAACCCATCATAATGGGAACTCAGAGCCGGGTTGATTTTGGCCGTTTTTTAGAGAATTATGTCACGTGTCTTCTCTCTCTCTCTCTCTCTCTCTATGGTTCTTGAATTTGCTCAGTTGTGATTGATCATGATCTTATGTTGTTCATTACTACTGGCAGTTTTGATGATGCTTTTTTCATTTTAAGAGGCAATTTTTGTGTGTGTTGATTCTGTTGAATAGATGATGCTTGAAATAATTATGAGCTGCAGTGGAAAGATTAGTTCTCTCACATTAATTTAGTGAACAAATGTCTTTAATTTCTTGAATGTTACTTTATCCTCCCTGACAGATGCCCTTTTTAAGTGGTGGAGAAAGATGAAGTGATTTTTCTAAGAATTGAGGTTTTCTGTTCTTACTCATTCTCAGCTTGAATTATGGAAAATGATTGTCTTTTCCTGATTAATATATATGTCTTGTAGTTAAGAGGAAAATTGTATTCCTTTAAATATTTACAGCTTCAATTACGATTCAGTGACTCTGTTTTGGTTTGAGCATCATGTTTTCCAGTGCTAAAGTTAGAACTATAGTTGTTACCAGTCAATTTGCAGAGCTGTTTAACGTTCAAATTTTTTAGTCCTCAATGTTTTCATGTTTATAAACAATGGTAAGAATGCCATTGGATGCAGGCAGTGAGTGGGAAGCAAGTTCAGATATCACTTACTGGATTTATGGAGAGAAATACCGGGAAATTTATGAAGGAGCTCTGGCTGCTGCTTCCCAGTGCTCAGCAAAATGTGAGTGGTGTCCCTCAACAATTTTTGGATGCAAAAGAAGATGAAACTAAGAAAAAGAAAGAGAAAGAGAAGCAAGAATTTCAGGAAGAGAAGGTGAAGATGGTAACTGTACTAATTTCCATGCATGAGTTTAATTGAAATTTGGTCAACAGAAATTGCGGATATTTGTCTGAATTACAAAATTAAACTTTGAATTTTTTGTAAGATCAACTCCTGTTAGACACAGGAAATAGAAAATCTGTTCTTGCAAGACATGTTAGGGAAGTCAAAAGACAAAAATTATGTCATTCTTTTCCATAACAACTCTGTTACATTTTCAGTTGATACTTTTTGCTGTTAAAAGATGGAAATTTGGGGTACCTTTTCTGCTACCAGTACCCTAGATGACAGTGTACTGAATTCTCTCCAAGTGATTTTTATCTTGTTAGTTGTTGAACTTGAAACTTGGGGTCTGGGTTAAAACTACTGTCATTTTTTGCCCAGTTGCTGTTTTTGTCTATAAGCATGCTCTTACTTGTAGTTTGGGTTAAACAATGCTTTTGGTATATAATGCATCACACTTAATTGTCTAATGTTTGAGATTTTTTGCTTTTTTTTGATTTAGTACTTGTAATTTGATAAATTGGTGAGTATATATATATATATATATATATAGATGCATGTTAGTGGGAAATTTAGAACCAAATCTGGTTAAATTTCAACCAAATCGGTTCAATTTTGTCTCCAATTGAATTGCAAAAAAAATTTCTGACATTTTTCTGTTTGGGACCAAAATCGATATCAAAATGAGACCAAAATCGATAATTTATTTAACAGAAACCGTAACGGCGGGACCAAAAATGATAATTCAAGCGATTTGGGACCAAAAGTGATAGGGTTGGGATCAAAATCGGACTAAGGCATGTCCTATGGGACCGAAATCAAAATTTTCTCTGTTAAGATTTGATTTTCTGATTTGAAATCCCCTCACATAAATATAGTTATTTGGAAAAAAATCTAATTTTTTGAGTGAAGGTCTCTCATTTGTAAAAAGAAAATTTAATTGCAGCAAAAAATTGGTGTTAATTAATGGATGCGCTGTTGCAGAATTCCAAGCGAAAAGCATCCGTGAATTAAGGAAGACGATCTCGAGCAAATTGAAAAAAAATAAAATAATGATGTGTGAGCCACGTCAGAGTTGGACCCTCCATTCGATAACAATAATACATAGATATGATCCCCATCCCTATATGCAAAACCAGTCACGCCAGCGCACCCTCCTCCTAAATCAATTTCTATTCCTATCTCAATCAAAATAGGGAAGAATTCAAAATAGTTTATACTGGGGGGAGGGGGAGGGGTAGGGGGGGATAAAAACATGGCAAAGCTAGCCACTAGTTGCCTTGTTTATATAAAGTTGTGCTCGGTGTCCACACACGGTAAATTTCATTATCGACACCCTTCCTGAATAATTGATTAAGGACAAAAACTTGTATGAGATTGTCTAACGGGTCTCTTACGTTAGATGGATCTCTTCTAACATGATTCGGATTCGACCCGACCCGGCATATATATTTAAAAAAAAATCTGATTTTTCTCCCTCAGCTCTCCCTCCCTCTCGCTCGCTCCCTCTCTCTCGCTCCTCCCATAATCGCAGTTTATCCTCCCACAAGCGCCGGTGAATTTTTTGCGAGCACCACCACCGTCAGCAACTTTCCGACCACCGGCTTTCCAGTCACATCCGACTCCAGTTCTGCGAGGTCAAGATCTCCAGCGCAGATTAAAAGTTGATACTGTAAGTCCATTTAGGGCTTTTGATTTTAGGGCATTTTAGTTTAGAATAACATGCAATCCTTGCTTGTTTTGAGGGTGATAATATGCTACTATGGCTGATTATATTTTGAGGGTGATAATATTGCTTGTTAATACATATATAAGAGATACATATACAATCAGTTCATCGAAAGTGATCACTAATTACTCACAAACCATAATTCCCTATTTCGGAAGAAACTCAGCTTTTGTGGCACATTACGAATGCCGTCCATCTCTGTTTTACTCACCTTTCTATTATATTCCATCTCCAATCTCCTCATTAATAAACAAACCCTCTACACCTTCAAACATTTGTTGTTCTGTCGAATCGGGAGAATGAGGCCTTCTGCAGCTGAAACCTTCCTCAAATTGCTGGCCCAAAATCTCGACATTGTTGCTGGGTAAACTTCACTCTACGCCATTGTAGAGTGTTTGGGATTTTATAACTTGTTACTGTTTTGAATGGTTGCTGTTGGTTTTGGTTTTAGTAGCAAAGGTTTCATGTTGTAACTAGTTTTGCTGCTAATTTCAGATGGGTTTTTAGTAGTAAGGGTAGAAAATGTGTTTGTGTTGAGAAATGGTGACAACAATTTAATTTGCTTATATAGTTTTTTTGTGTGTGGATATTTGCAGGCTTGTGGTTACTCTGGTTTATCCTCTGTAAGTTTACCTTTTTTTATATTAGTTTTTGATCAGTTTTTAATATGTTTTAATTGGGATCATATATTTTCTGATTTTGACGCATTGATGTTAAAGGGATTGAGGTTAATGGAGGTGGAATTTTGGAATTATTGGGCAGATATGCTTCAATTAGGACTTATATTTGTGTTTGTTTTGTTGTTTTAAGTCTTTGCAGCCTAGCCACTATAGGAAACTCAACCACAACCATGATCACCAATATTTAAGCTAGGACCTTCAACCTCTTTTGTATTGTGTTTGTCAGCTGAAATTCAATTCAGATCAATTCATACTAATTCATTCGATGAATCAGAATTCATGATCATGAATATTAATCAATATAATTCATACTATTTGGCCGATGTATGTAAGTTGTGATGATTGCCAGGAGAGAGAGAATTGTTCCCACCAAGTTCAGCTGCAGATCAGTCACAGATGCAATCCCAACTCCAAGAAACAGAATCGACAGAGACAATTTTATATTATTGCTGAATTGTTTGTTCAAGAAAATGGTTTCGAACAACACAGTGAAAGGTATGATTGCAAGCTTTGTCATCTGTGAAAGTATACATACATACATAATTAGATTAGTAGATATATACGATTAATGAAGAAATTATTAATTAATTAAATTACCTGGTAGAAGCTGATGGAGTTGAATTCGAGCCTGAGGTAAAAATGGTAAAAAGAGGTTGCACCGACCTAGTAAGTCATTACGTGAGGAGAAGAAAGATAATGCTACCAGGTATGAATTTTGGTGTTTCAAATTATGATGTTATTAGTACTTTAATCTGTCTGTTGCATCTTTTGTGTTACAAATTATTTATTTTACTAGTGTTAATTTTTCTAAATCATGTCATTTTTACTGCAGTGAGCATACAGAAACAGATGTTGACGTTGTACGAACATATAAGAGGCGTAAACCATCTGCTAAGGAACAGAAGGATAAAGATGTGGTAGTTAGGTAGTATATATATATGCAATCAACATTCTTAAACTCTATTTTTGTGGTCACTTGTTAAATTTTATTTATGGGTTATAACTTTTTAAATAGTGATACTTTTATGTTACTTAGTGATACTTACATTAGTTTGTGATAATTTTTTTTACTTAGTGATACTTTATGTTATTTTAATGATACTTTTACTTTCACTAGGTTTATGTTTACTTATGACTTAATGATTCTTGACTTTTATAAGTAGTGATACTTTATTTTTTAAATAGTGATAATTTTATGTTAATTAGTAATACTTTTTTGTTACTTAGTGATACTTTTTGGTTAGTATACTTATTTTTACTTAGTGATACTTCAATTTCAAAGGAGTTTGGTTCAAAAACCCATAATCCTAGATTGTTTTGAGACTATATTCAGAATCTTATTATATTATTGACACTGTGATTATCAAATAGTGTTACTTCACAGTATGCTTAGTGATACTTTATTTATCAGTATTGATACTGCGATTTTCTTCATCATATAACTTGTGATTTTCTTATTCTATTATTGTTAAATCATATAACATATTATATTATTATCAATATCAAAATATGAAAAAATACTTGATAAATTATTTTAACAAAATGCTTTGCATTAAATTATTCATGCAATAAATAGTGTTACTCCACAACATGCATAGTGATACTTTCTTTGTCAGTATTGATACTGTGATTTTCTTCATCATATACAAAAGTGATTTTCTTATTATATTATTGTTGAATCATATAACATGTTACATTATTATTGTAATATGTTACTTAAAAAAAAGAAACAAAATGATATGCGTTAAATTATTCGTGCAATAAATAGTGTTACTTAACGGTATGCATAGTGATACTTTCTTCATTACTAATGATATTGTGAATATAATTTATCAGTTTCTTATTTTGATACTTACATTATTATTGATATCAAACAAAATATGAAAAAAAACTTGATACATTTTTGTAACAAAATGCTTTGCATTAAATTATACATGCTACAAGAACATGACTACAATATAAGACATATATATCATTAATATTCTTCCTTTTCAAACCAAGAAGACAACCTCTGGCATCAAAAGAATCACCTACAACAATTTGAAGTTTGTATCAATAATCATGTTTTGGTATTAATTGGAATAATATGCAACGTATCACTAACAAACAAAATAGTGTCAATAAGTACTTGTGGAGTATCACTATCTATTGTTGAAGTATCATTACTATCTAGTAAATCATAATTTCATTTTAAGTGAAACAATTTCAACAGATCAATAATACCTTGCGAAGGATTACTGAAGCAGAAAAAAATATAATATAATATAACGTGTGATATGCACTTTTCTTAATTTACTGAGGCAGAAAAAAATATTATCAATAAATGTGTGAAACGTATCACTAAATACCATAGAAATATCACTAGTGCACAAAATTCAAGATATGCGTGTGATATACACTTTTGTTGATTTATTTAGGCAGAAATAAAATAGTCTCAATAAGTAGATGTGGCGTATCACTAACTACTGTTGAAGTATCATTACTATCCAGCGAATCATAATTTCGTTTGAAGTGAAACGGTTGCAATATATCAATAATACCTAGCGAAGGATTACTATCATTAGTGAAAGTATCACTAAATACCATAGAAGTATCACTACTGTATATAATATAATGTAATGTGTGATATGTACTTTTTTGATTTACTGAGACAGAAACAAATATTGTCAACAAATATTCTTGCTCAACTATGAGCAAATGTCGAGCGAGCAGAATTTGATCCATCAACTGGCTCGTTCCGAGAGAAGGTTGGGTTTATGGGTCGCATAAGCCACATTATTCTAAGCCAGTTTGATGAGGTCATCCCAACTGGCGAGCCAATCGGATGAAGGGACATGCTCCCAACCATCTACTGCCATCAGATCCCAAAGAGATCGCGTCAACTAGGACCTTCCGACTCAAGTCGTGGAAAGGGACCTTTGGAAGCACCCGCCAGCTCATCCGACGAAAGACAACTGCTGATTGAGAGCGAGCCTCTCTCAAGACTGAGTTATCAGCCTACAATATCAGCCAGCTCACAACCTCTAACCTTAGTCCATCGCGAATCCATTGAGGTTGAGTTTGAAGCAGTTCTAGACCATCAGCTAAGAAGCTGCTTCGGTCTCATTGAGGGCACCGACCCCTCTTTATTCGAACAACTGAAACGGTACCTCCAGTACCACATCTGGCGATTCCAACTCGATGAGGCAACAATGTTCCACCTCATCCGCACCCGTGGATCCATCTTCTGGATCAACGAAGGAACATGGAGTAGAAATTGGATGAATCATCCACTCTCCTCACCACCAACGCTCTAGGAGATAATGGATTCGATGATCAAACGAATCCAGCTCAGTATACCAGCCGACACTTCTCTTCCCGACAATGAACCGGCCAACTCCTCATGCACACCATTTCTTGAAGATCTACCCATAGCATCAACCGATGAGATCTTCACCAACTTGGCCTTGATGAACTTCAGAGAGCAAGCAGCCTCTCTCACCACTGATCATAGTCAGTTCATGACAACTGAAGAAGCCTATGCATGGTTCTCCTCGCCCATGCCAATTCCTTCAGTTCCCTCATTCCATGATGACAATTTGGCAACTGCCTTCACCTTCTTGCCAAACTTGTCCATACTATCATGCGATCCACTCTAGCTTTTGGATGATGCCAAAAAGAGGGAAGATGGACAGTATGATGATGGATGTTTAAATCTTTGGGATTAGATCCAAAGAGAAATTCATCATGAGGGGGAAGATCAACTTCAGGGGAAAGCTTGGAGAACACAAAGAGTCCAAGAAAGAGGAGAATCGAGCAGGAAGAAAAGGAGCAGCTTCAGAAAGTAAATTAGTAGTTCTAACTACTATTGAAAATTGAAAGCCTGGATATAATATGCTTTGATTGAATATATAATACATACTTCAATTCTTCAAATATCATGCTTCAATTTCATATTAAACCTTGATCATGCTTATAAACATTCACTGATACTCTGCTAATCATGCCCATAAGCTTTGCTCTGATATTTGGGATAATCATGTTCTAATAAAATGAAAGCATGCCCAAAATGAAAGTATGCTCTAACATTTGAAGTTTGAATGCTCTGATACTTGAATTACATGCATACCTCGAATGCTCTGATACTTGAATGAATTTCATGCTCTAAACTTGCTCTGATTTCAAGAATTTGCTTAAGCAAACTATAGCATGTCCATCAAACGAACATTTGCAGTTTTTCCATCATCATTAAAAAAGTTTTAACATCATCAAAAAGGGGGAAATTGTTAGGAAAAACTATCAAGGAACCTCTAGATTAGGTTTTGATGAGATATCAAAACTATTTATGAAAAACTGACTAAAATTCAAGTTGTAGATCTGAGCTGACCAATCCAGAGCATCAAGAAGGAATTCAATTAAAGTCAAAGTCAACCAATCTGGAGTATGGTCTACCAGCTGGAAGGATACATCATCCAGTCAGAACTTAACTCAACTGAGGAGTGAAAAGTCGAACCAGTCGAAACAAACTGACATCTAAGTCAGCTGAGCTAAGGGAGAAAAAGAATCGACTAAGACTAAAGAAACTGATAAGAGATCAGTTTAAACTGAAAACTGAAAGTATCCAGCTTGATAGGACATATTCTACTTGCTTTTATTATTATCTTTTGGTGCCATTTCTCCTAATTAATTGCCTTATACTTGTGTATTTTGGAAGAATGATGTGTTTGTTGAGTTGTGTAGGGATGTAGTACAAATTTGGAGAAAAGGTCATGCTTTTGGTGCAAAAAGAATCTAAGTGAAGAAAGAGCAAAATTCGAGTCTGAGTAGATATGGCCGTAAGGGCATGCAGCTGAAAGATTGAAGCAAACTTCTAGAAGCTGGGCTGGATATGCGTTTGGGCTTGCAAAATACAACTCTCGGCCCACGATTAAACCTGGACGCGGAATTGAGCTTCCCACCGCCTCAAGAGTCCTTCTTTTGCTATGTTTCCTAGTTTAGATTGATTAGGATTTTATTTCCTTATCTAATGTTTTAATTAAGGATATTATATATAGATTAGGACTTATTTCTTTATGATTCATTCCATTATTCACGCATGCAAGAACGCAGCACCAGAGAAATGCTCTAGAGCAGATTTATTTTATCTTCTTTGATTAATTCATCATGTTCTGCTTTTCGCTACTTTGGAGGTTTGATTTAATTATGCAATCAAGCTAAGTTCTTCTTATTCCGGTGACCACTAACGAAGCCCTGGCCTAGCTAAACTGTGAGATCTATTTGTGCTTTTATCATTTAATTAATTTGCATGCATTTGTTATTCTTTGTATTTCGAGTCGTTAATTGTTTCGATATTGCTAGGTAGTCGTGAATATTTAGTGAATTGGAATTAATTAGTAGCCAATTAAACCAGCCATCCGTAATTGTGGTTTAAGTTTAATTAGTGGCGAAACGGTTCTTCAGAACCAGGAAGAATAACAATCTTAATTCACGGTCCTGCGTCAGAGTCTGTTAATTATGAATCGGGTTCCTCTAAGATTTAAGGCTGTCGGCTCATTAAACCTATAGAGCGTATCTTACGGTTGTCAGTCAATTAGGGAAATAATTGATGAAGCGTCTTCCTAATTATCGAGAAACTATGGAGGAATTAGGCTACGTCAGTAAGCGTCTTCGGTAGCTATAACTGATTTGTATGTGTTAATTGAATTGCTCTTTGCGTCGAGGATCAGTTTAGGTAAGCTAGGGTGGAGTTAATTGGAATCTGGAATACCTCTTCTCATATTTTAAATCCGTTCGCTTTATTCACTCGTGCATTTATTTTCTATTTATTTATTAATTTCGTTCAGTTTATTATAAGCTCAAAAACCCTCTAGAAAGTTTAGTTACGTAGATTGAAAGTCAAGAGTAATTCTCGTCGGTCCTTTGGGAGATGATCCTGCTCGCCACTGTACTCTGCAGTGTGGGCTTGCCGACGAAAGTCGGAACATTTATTTTTGGTGAAAAATGACGCACCAAATTTTGGCGCTGTTACCGGGGATCGGTTCTAAAAGCAGTGATTACTCAAAATTTTCTGTTTGTATTTACTTAGTTTTATTTTTAATTTTTAATTTTTCTGGTACATGAGCCGTTTATCTGCAGATAAAGATTTAGTGTTCGATCCAGAGCTAGAGAGAACGTGACACCGATTGAGATAGGCTGCTAAAGAACCTACAAAGGCTCTCGAATCTGAACAAAGCCCCTTCGGTATTGATCAATGCCTCGACATGGCCAATAACGAAGATCCACCACCGAACCCTCAAGGCCTTGCCGCAGGGAGAGCCCTCATTCATGCTAACGTGGTTGATCATGGACCCGATCATGAGCCTCTCATCAGGGAAATCGGTCGTCTTCGGAGTAACAAACCCATCTGCATTGTGCTGCCCCCGATTGCTAACAATGCGGAGATCAAACCTGCATTCATCCAAGTGTTACCGAAGTTTGGTGATCTACCGGGAGAGAGTGCACACAAGCATTTGTCTGAATTTGATCTCATGTGCTCAACTTTAAGACCTACTGGTTTTACTGCTAATAACCTAAGGTTACTCACTTTTTCTCACACTTTGAAGGGAAAGGCACGAGATTGGTTGTTTGATTTGCCACCGGAGTCTATCACCACATGGGCGGAATTAGAAGGACAATTCCTGTGAAAATTCTTCCCTGAGACTCGAGCTGCAAGTCTAAGGATGGCAATCAGTAGCATCAAGCAAAAGCCGAATGAAAGCTTAGCCGAATACTGGTAACGATTTCAACAACTTTGTCGCAAATGCTTGGGCCATGGATTTACTGATTATCAGCTTCTGACTAATTACTTTTACCGTGGCATGTCTTCTTTTGATAGGAAAATCATCGATGCTGCCACCGGGGGATCTCTTACCAACAAAACCCTCGGCGAGGCCAAATAGCTCATCATAGACATGGCTTCTCGAGGACAGCAGTATGAAGAAGAAGAAGACAGCAGACACCGACCTGTAAGGGCACTCGGTCGAGCTGAAGAGTCGGGAGTGAATGAAAAGATAGATGCTCTTAGTTCCCTGGTCCGAAGCCTTGCTGTAGCGCAGACAAGGCCAAACCGCTGCGTAGTCTATTCTGAAAATGGACACTCACTAACGAGTGTCCCAATTTGCAAGGGCCCTCAACTGAACACACTTGTTATGGATCGGACGATGCACAATAAGATGCTCTTAGAGGAATCAACTATGATGCCCTGCGAGGAGACAATTTTAGGAGGAAGTGAAATAATGATCCTTACTCCAATACCTACAATCCAGGTTGGAGAGATCACCTGAATTTCCATTGGAGCCAGCCTGGAGACCAACCAGCAGCAGGAGATCTGCCATCGAGGCCCCCAATGGGTGAGCCGTATGCCCACACGGGCCGATCTTCGCCATCTTTGAGTGAGATCATAAAGAATCTCGAGCAGAGAACAAGCCTAGTGAACAGTCTAGCACAGAGCCAAAAGGCCTTTCAGCAGGAGACACAAGCTGCCCTGGGCAGTATGGGCATGCAGATCACGCAGCTCGCCACGCAAATGAACAAGATGCAGGCGAATCAAGGCAAACTCCCATCTCAAACTGAAATGAATCCAAGAGCGCATGTTTGCGCTGTCACTTTGAGAAGTACGGAGGAGTTAACCGAGTTGGACGCCAAGAAGGAAGAAAAGAAGCCGGAAGGGCATACTGAAGGGCCGAAAAAAGAATCTGGCGAAAGGAATGAACAACTTGCTATGTCTCTTCTCTTTCAAACCGAGCTGAATCCACGAGGGAACATCATGCTGTGACCCTTCGAAGCGGCAAAGAATTGGTTGAAGTTGAAACAAAGATGAAGAAAGACAACACGCGGTATGGGCAAACTGCAGAAGCTGAAGACAGACCAAGCACAGAGGGCAAACAATCTGCTGTCCCGTTTGCCCCTACTGAGGTACAAAGTCCACCTAAAATTTCTAACCCTATTAATGCAGCTCCTTTTCCTTCCAGGTTAGCAAGGCACAAGAAAGAGGAGGATGAGAAAGAGATCTTCGAGATTTTCAAGAAAGTCGAGATCAATCTACCATTGATTGATGCTATCAAGCAAGTCCCGAGATACGCGAAGTCCTTGAAAGAACTATGCTCCAAGAAGATACGATATGGGAAAGATGCAAAGATTACGGTTGGTGAGACTGTTTCAGCCGTTATTCAACAGAAATTACCTCAAAAATGCCAAGATCCAGGTATGTTTACCATCCCTTGCATCATTGGGAGCAAAAAGGTCGAGAAAGTTATGCTAGATTTAGGTGCATCTATCAACGTTATGCCTTTCTCTGTTTGTAAAGAATTACAGTTAGGTCCTATGAAAGATACTCGAGTCATCATTCAATTAGCTGATAGGTCCAACGCATACCCTAGAGGTGTAGTAGAGGATGTCTTAGTTAAAGTGAATGAGTTGATTTTTTCTGTTGATTTCTACATCGTTGACATGGATGATACATTGTCTGCACATAGATCATTAATTCTGTTAGGCCGCCCGTTCATGAAAACTGCACGAACTAAGATTGATGTAGACAAGGGAATGCTAAGTTTCGAATTTGATGGAGATGTTGTCACATTTAATATATTCGAAGCTATGAAGCATGTGGAAGACCCTGAAGCTCTTTTTATGGTTGATACTATCGATTCCATTATTGACGAGTCTATTGAGCATAATTTCAGGGATGACAAATTAGAGCAGGTACTCTTTAATGGAATGCCCAAACCCACTGCAGATTCGGAGGAAGAAAGGGAAATCTGCGAGATAGTCCAGCAGCTGTATGCGGCCGAGGAGTTTCCAGCCAGAAATCGGACAGGCCGCATGCCCTTGCTGACCAACTCGAAACTGATTTTACCATCTCATGTGAAGGCCCCTGTGTTGGGGCTGAAAGGGCAAGAAGCAAGGTTGGTCGAGTTTTTGAAGAAACATAAAGGTGCGGGGATGGAAACAATTCCTTTCGACATGGGTAGATCTGCTACCCCTGAAATTGTCTCTTGATCGTGTCTTTCGTATGTCGAGCCTCGGACGTTAAATAAGGGCACTTCTCGGGAGGCAACCCGAGCTTTTCTTGCTTTATTTCATGTTTCTTATTTTCATTTAGTTACTTACTTATTTTTCTTTAATATAATAATAAGAGAGAGAGAGAGAGAGTGAGAGATCTCGTCCAACTTTCTAGTACAGGTTCCTCTTCTAGCTCCGCCCCTGCCCTTACCGAGCTCATGGAGTTGTTTGACCACTACACACCAAGCTGGACCACTGCACTGGAGCACCGTCTGTATGCCCCTACTGACCGCCTCGCGTCTTGATTGCTAGTTTGCCCTTTCTTTTCCCCTCTCTTTTAATCATTGCTTGTCTTTGATTTGTTTGTTATTTTTCTTTTCTTTTGTGTGTGAGTTTTTTTTTATTCCTGTTATGTCTTGAGTTTGCTTTTGTATTCCTCTCACAGTGAGGACACTGTGACCTTCAAGTGTGGGGGGGGGGTTGACCCTATCAGTTTATTAATTATTGAATTTCCAAAAAAAAAAAGTCGTTTGTTTTTGTTGGAAGATGACTAAGTATTGATTTGCCCCGAATTGATGAGCTTGAGGAGAATGGGCTGTGATTAGTTTCACTGGATGAATGGTTGTTGTTTTGTGATAGAAATGTGCCAAGTTTGGATGAGATCTTGAATGATGAATCATGCTTCCAATCACAACATTCTAAGCCTAAAAATTGTGAGTTTTTGAGCCTATGAGCATGCATTAAGAAGAGCTCGAAGTTTTAACTGTTGAGTGTTTTCTGATTATGTTATTTGATGCTTGAATTGCTTTTCTACCACCTTGCTACCACCTCTGATTTCATGCACAAAAGTGATTAAGGCATTTAGGGATACCCGAGCTTCTGGCCCCAAAAGAAAACACTATGCCCGTTCATTGCCAATTAGTGAGCCACCTTGAGCCTAAAAGATCCAATTTTATTGATTGCAGCCACTATACATGAGCCATAGCCTTTCTTTTGGCCTGCTTTTTGTCCTTAAAAACATGCAAGTACTATCATGAAGGATGTTTAAGCTGCATAAGTGAAGAATTTGAAGGCTTGAGAAAAAATGAATTAATGCTCATATCCTGCTCCTCCGAAAAAAAAATTGAATAAGAAGCAAAGCTTCTATATATATCTAAAAAAAAAGAAGAAAATTGAGGAGTAAGATAAGGAGAGAGCAAAAGAATCTGTGTGCTCAGGTTTTTTGAAATCAGCGCTATGTTGATTTGAGGATTTTGCCACGCCATGCTTAAAAGAGATATACATTCTTGTACTTGCATTGTTTTCCTTGTACTCAGCTACTTTGGCCAAATGTATCCTACCTCGTGAACCTGAGCCCCGTTACAACCAAAGAGGAAAGACCTTATGATTTGTAAATGAAATTAAAGTGTGGCAGTTCTAGGTGACAAATGAGCAATTTTATGTTGAAAAGAGCTAGTCATGATTTTGAGTGAACAGCTTCCTGACCTGATTTCTTTGAGAGTTAATGAGTGAATCCTGGTGAGGCTGGATTGATAAATATGATTCTAACTTGATTGACAATATGTTGGCATGTTTCTTGAACAAAATTGGTTGGTGGTTTGTGGATTGATATATCGCAGCCCGTACCCTTATTTCTCACTGATTTGGGAGGTTGATACTTGGTCATTCATCCTTGTTGAGTCTGTTCTTTATTTTAAGGTTGCTCGAGGATGAGCAAGGTTTAAGTGTGGGGGGATTTGATAGGATGTATTCTACTTGCTTTTATTGTTATCTTTTGGTGCCATTTCTCCTAATTAATTGCCCTATACTTGTGTATTTTGGAAGAATGATGTGTTTGCTAAGTTGTGTAGGGATGTAGTACAAATTTGGAAAAAAGGTCATGCTTTTGGTGCAAAAAGAATCTAAGTGAAGAAAGAGCAAAATTCGAGTCTGAGTAGATTTGGCCGTAAGGGCATGCAGCTGAAAGATTGAAGCAAACTTCTAGAAGCTGGGCTGGATATGCGTTTGGGCTTGCAAAATACAACTCTCGGCCTATGATTAAACCTGGACACGGAATTGAGCTTCCCACCGCCTCAAGAGTCCTTCTTTTGCTATGTTTCCTAGTTTAGATTGATTATGATTTTATTTCCTTATCTAATGTTTTAATTAAGGATATTATATATAGATTAGGACTTATTTCTTTATGATTCATTCCATTATTCACGCATGCAAGAACGCAGCACCAGAGAAACGCTCTGGAGCAGATTTATTTCATCTTCTTTGATTAATTCATCATGTTCTGCTTTGCGCTACTTTGGAGGTTTGATTTAATTATGCAATCAAGCTAAGTTCTTTTTATTCCGGTGACCACTAACGAAGCCCTGGCCTAGCTAAACTGTGAGATCTATTTGTGCTTTTATCATTCAATTAATTTGCATGCATTTGTTATTCTTTGTATTTCGAGTCGTTAATTGTTTCGATATTGCTAGGTAGTCGTGAATATTTAGTGAATCGGAATTAATTAGTAGCCAATTAAACTGGCCATCCGTAATTGTGGTTTAAGTTTAATTAGTGGCGAAACGGTTCTTCAGAACCAGGGAGAATAAAAATCTTAATTCACGGTCCTGCGTGAGAGTCTGTTAATTATGAATCGGGTTCCTCTAAGATTTAAGGCTGCCGGCTCATTAAACCTACAGAGCGTCTCTTACGGTTGTCAGTCGATTAGGGAAATAATTAGTGAAGCGTCTTCCTAATTATCGAGAAACTATGGAGGAATTAGGCTACGTCAGTAAGCGTCTTCGGTAACTATAACTGATTTGTATGTGTTAATTGAATTGATCTTTGCGTCGAGGATCAGTTTAGGTAAGCTAGGGTGGAGTTAATTGGAATTCGGAATACGTCTTCTCATATTTTAAATCCGTTCGCTTTATTCACTCGTGCATTTATTTTCTATTTATTTATTAATTTCGTTCAGTTTATTATAAGCTCAAAAACCCTCTGGAAAGTTTAGTTACGCAGTCTGAAAGTCAAGAGTAATTCTCGCCAGTCCTTTGGGAGACGATCCTGCTCGCCACTGTACTCTGCAGTGTGGGATTGCCGATGAAAGTCGGAACATTTATTTTTGGTGAAAAACGACGCACCACAGCTGATGGCCAAACTGAAGTAAACAGACAAATCAGCTAAAGGCCAGAACTGAAGTCAGCCAGCTTGTGATTAGTCAAAGCTGACAAAAGAACTTAAGAATGATTAGTCAATCTGACAAGATTGCCAAAAAGCTTGAGATCAGTCGAATTGTAGAAATAAGCTCAGAACTGCCAACTGGAGCAATGGCCAAACTGACTTGACAAGCTCAAAACTGCCAACTGGAGCAATGGCCAAACTGAGCTGACAAGCTCAAAACTGCCAACTAGAGCAATGGCCAAACTGAGCTGACAAGCTCAAAACTGCCAACTGGAGCAATGGCCGAACTGAACAGACAAGTTCAGAACTGCCAACTGGAACTCAAAGTTGCTAAAAATTGAAGCCAGAGAACCCTAGAGTTATTGCTCAAACCGGTGAATCTTGGAATAAATGCTTCAACGAAGATCCTGGAATTAAATATTCAATGAAGATCGATTGGCAAAGCAACGTCTACTTCAATCAAAAGCTCCAACGATCAATAAAGACCATCTACCACTGATGAGCCAACAGAGCCACCAATCAATGGAACTCAACGGTCATAAAATCACTCCTCTATAAAAGAAGAGTGAATCAGAGTTTTTTAAACACTCTTCGCCTCCAAGACTTTTGCATATACTTTCTTGAAATATTCAAGCAGAGCTTTCTTTCTCGCTCCCACTTAGCTCAAGTTCAGCATTTGATAAAAAACTGCAAGAGTCCAACTGAGAAGAAGAATTCAAGATATTCAGCCAATTGTTGACAGACCAGCCAGGGCAGCCTTCTCAGTTTCAGCAATACAATGATCAACTACCCAGCTCAATTGAAGGAGCACATCAGTTGATACCCCTTGTTCAAGACTATCCTCTTGAAGATCGAAAGAGACCTAAAACCTTGTAAAGACGACAATAACACCTACCTTTCTAGCGAGCAGCTAGGGACTTCAAGTGTGAGCCGTCGACCCGCTGAGGTAGCGAGCAATTACCAGGTTCAGCCAACTGTCCTTCATTGTGTAATTTGTAAAGAAAGTCAAGTTATATAGTGAAGTTGCCCTTCTGTGGAAGGAAGAGAGGACGTAGAAGTTTGAGACTTCGAACCTCTATAAATCACTTGTGTGCTGTACTGTTTTGATTATTGTATATCTTTGAACTGTACACAAGCTCACACAATCTGCACTCAAGCTGTCATAACTGATCAACCAGTTTGTGCATAGATAAGTTTCTCTAAGCGAGTCAAAGGGTCCTATTATTCCGCATTTGAAGTGAAAGTTTTTTTTAATCAGTTTATTCACCCTCCTCTAAACTGATATCGACTCGCCCGGGACCAACAAATAGTGACAATAAGTACTTATGACGTATCACTAACTACTGTTGAAGTATCGTTACTATCCAATGAATCATAATTTCTTTTTAAGCAAAGGATTACTATCATTAGAGAAAGTATCACTAAATACCATAGAAGTATCACTACTGTATATAATATAATGTAATGTGTGATATGTACTTTTCTTGATTTACTGAGGCAGAAAAAAATATTGTCAACAAATATGTGAAACGTATTATTAAATACCATAGAAGTATCACCAGTGTACAAAATTCAATATATGCGTGTGATACACTTTTGTTGATTTATTCAGGCAAAAATAAAATAGTGACAATAAGTACTTATGGCGTATTACTAACTACTGTTGAAATATCATTACTATCCAGTGAATCATAATTTTTTTTAAGTGAAGGATTACTATAATTAGAGAAAGTATCCCTAAATATCATAGAAGTATCACTAATTTACAAAATACATTTTGCAGTTGATGGGTTACAAAAACAAAGAATGTAAGTAAAGTAGTACTTACTCTCAATTTGCAACATAACAGATTCATCCTCGTTGATAGATTCTTCAACATTGTCTTCATTATCAAGTATAACAATATCTAAAATTTATAAAATTTAAATCACTTTTAGGATTACTATAACACTAATAGATTACTAAATCCAATATTGTCAACATGCAAACAATTGCACATAAAATCAAACTAGTACCCCACACAGATGCAAAGATACAACAAATGCTCACAAAACATATTCAATTAAGAATGAAGACGTCAAGAAGAATTTCAAAATCCATCATTCATACTAATTTTCCTAAATCTGACTACAATACAATTGTTGTCAATTTCCAGAAAAAGAAAAGACATAAAATTTCCCCTTCCTCCTAATCACAAAGGAGCTATTTATCAAACTGAAAAATAACAAGCATAAATAATAATTAATTAGTTTTCATGGTGGAGTTTTATTTCCTCTCTAACTTCAAGTTTCCACAGCATACAATTTGTGCTAAAATTTTAGTTTTCAGAATTTGTTCTTTGATAACTAATTCTGAATCTGTCCGCTTCTTATTTTTCTGAATTGATGCGCAACTACATCAGAATTTGATGGCATATAGTGTTCACTAAAATGTTTACAATGAAGCAAATAGTATCTGATGTACTCTTCCATATTGAAAAACAACATTTAATGTTACTAAATAACTATAAATAGAGAACACGAATCAAAAATTAGAGAAGAAATAACTTGTTGGGATTTCTTGTCTCCAAGTGCGAGAACTATCAAGAAGAATTTCAAAATTCATCATCATTCATACTAATTTTCTTAAATCTGACTACAATACAATCGTTGTCAATTTTTAGGAAAAGAAAAGACATCAAATTTCCCCTTCCTCCTAATCACAAAAGAGTATTCTTCTATTGGCATATTATCGAACAGTTTGAATGCAAGATTTGATATACCTAATAATTGATTAAAAATTGAAACAAAATTACAAATCTTCTAAAATAAGAACACATACCTTTCGTTACTATTGTTTCTTCACCGGAATTGAACGGAATTCCACCGGAAGGAACCTTACTTGCTTTTCCAAAATTACCCATTAAATCCTTCACAAATCGCGATTTTTGAGTCGCCGCTGCTTGAATCACGAATAACTAGGTTTCAGTTGTTGATTGCGATGTTGAATGGTCGAAAATCTTGATGTTGAATCGCATCTAGAAGAAATCGCGAGGTCGCGAGCTGGAGGGAGAAAAATCTGAATTATTATTATTTTTTTAATATATATATATATGGCGGGTTGGGTCGGAACCGGGTCGGGTCAGGGGAGATCCATCTAACGTAATCGACTCGTTAGACGGTCTCACCCAACTCTGCCCCTTAATTAAATTAAATGAACTAGAATGATCCACCGTGCGATACACGGATGAGATATGAAATGTGTATATATTCATATTTTTTAGAAATTACAGTTATGGAATAAATATTAAAAAATAAATGTTAATTTATATAACAACTTCCAACAAATTATAAATTTAATTTATAGAATAATTTTTTATTGCTCCCTTTGAAAACACGCATGTGATAAAGACCTGGACCGATCCTGACATTTTGGGGTCCATGATGAAATGAAAAAGGAGGAACTAATATTTTTTTAACGAACATGCTTAAAAAAATTTAAGTCATACAAAAATTGATCAACCCTTGCATGCATAAAACTAAATTTGTTAAGTTTGAAGCTTGCAACATTCATACACTATTTCCGTATATTTATAATTTATTTTCCTTTTAACACATTAATCTTTATTAAGGTCAGTCCTGGAAAGACAAGATGGGTCGTCGCCTAAGCCGAACTTTTTAGAGCCCTCAAAAGAGAAAAAAAAATACATCTTCAAGTAAAAAAATAGTTTAGTGAAAAAAAACATAATCTTAATATATTTATATAAATTGATATTGCAATAATTGTTTAAGAGGTTTTAATTTTTTTTTGAACAATATTGGAAGGAAGGATTTTAATCAACATAACCAAGTCAAGGAATTTGAATCGATCTAAAACAAAAATTGATCATATTTTTTTTATGAAAATTGATGACTTATAAAAGTAAGAAGAAACAATTTTATGAAATTATTCTCATTGTGGTTATCAACACAATGCCTTAAACGATAAATATTCATGTTAATGATCTTTTCTAATTCATTTGATTTATAACAGTGTTAAAGGGCGAGTTGACCTTAACATCACATTTGTATTTTACAGGAAAATATAGAAGCTAGACCTGATTTATTCATAATCTCGTTGGTGAATACGGTCGGTCACGCTTCTTCTAACCTTTGTCTCTGATTTTCTTTCTCCTTCTTCCTAAGTTTTCCAAATAGACTATCTAACCTATAATGACCCAATCATTTTGCATGGATAAATATACAATGTAGAAATATATATTTAGTATTCATAAATGGATTTATCTCTTATATATTTTTAAAAAATTGAAAATTTTATATATTACAAGGCTACATTTGTTTGTATATTTAGTAATATGCTAAATTAAGAATTTATATCTTTTACAAAAATAATAACTTATTTTGTCCGTTAAAAATATATAATTGTGGAGAGTTCGTTTATTAAACGTGCCCGAATTTAACAAAAACAATAGTTATTTCAAAAGTTTTAAAATAAATTTGAATGTACCTCATAATTTTAAGTAAATTTAAAAAAAAATATAAAATAATAAAATTATATCTATTATGCATAAAAGAATATAAATTATATTAAAACTTGAAGCATTTCATTATATTAAATATTTGTGAGCAAAATATATATATTTAATAGTATAATACTATATTATAATTAAATTAAACATTGATATAATATAAAATTATTATTATTTGTACTTTGGCCTTTAAATATTAAATATTCGCTATCTACTTTTTAGCAAAGATCTGGGAATTAGTAAAAATATAGGGATGTTTCACGTTCCTATGAGGTAGTATAATGATAAAAAGATTAAATCCTTAATTTCAGAAATGATATATAATGAGTGGATTTAAAATTGACAAATTTATATCCATCCATTATACCACAATATAGTGATCCAATAGTTTAATTTGTTAATCACTACAATTGAATCAATCATTTGATTATTATGATCCAAATTTAAGCTAGAATAAAATGTAGGTTACAAAAATTAAAGAAGGTAACAATAAATTAAATACGATTCCACCATATTTAAAATAATAATGGCTATATAAATCGTATTAGTTCAGATTTAAATAAATTTCATAGTAAACCAAATATGAATTAATTAATTTTCAAATCTGGAAATATCATTTAGGTTGGAAAATAAAGATTTCTAAATGCTGACACGGTTTTGTTAATATATATTATATAGATAAAATACACTCTCATATGGATTTCAATTTTTTTAAGATATTTACTTTCAAAAATATATGTTGAATATGTTTACTACATTGATTATCAGTACTAACACAAAATTGATAATTATAATAAAAAAATAGTATGTAATTGGTTTACATTGACTACAATATATATAAATATATATACAGATCAAAATAGAAATAACGAATTGTGGAAATAAAAGATAAAATTAAAGATACACACTACTCGAATACTTTCTCTTAAAAATCAAAGTTAGAATTTTAGAACCTAGAATGGATCTCAAGATACTTCGTAGTTTCATCTTCCATCTTAACCATTTCATCAATTACATAAAAGAAATCATATAATTGGTTTACATTGACTAATATATATATATATATATATATATATATATATATAGGGAAATGATCAAATGAGAACCCTTCCCCTAAGTAGGAACAAGGAACCAATCTTAACCCTTGTTTGACTTAATCTAGACGGCCCAGATTAAATCAGATTTAAGTGGATGGGCGGTGGCATTCCTGTAATTTTTTGCAACTTTGTTGGAGGAGAGTGTAATATAGTAATTCAGTAATTAAACTTTCCTTCTTCAGATTTTTTCCCGTATTTAATTATCATTCCTCTTCTCTCTCTCTCTAATTTTCTTTGTCTTATGCGTCTTCATTGTTCCTAATCTGCATTTGGATCGCGTTTTTGATTTCTCGACATCCTTTTATTTATGTAATTATCTATTTATCATGAAGTTTCTACATCTGTGATTCGATGGAGATTCCAGGTATGATTTTTATTTTGCATTGTTTGATTCAGTTTTGAAATTTTAATGTTGATTAATTTCGCAATTCGTTGTATCTGCATTGATTTTATAGTTCGTTCTATTGGAGTTCATTATGGTTTTGTATTTACGTTTTTATGTTTGACTGATTTGATCTGTTTTGTTCAGTTTTGTGTTGTATCAGTTGTTTTCTAATTGTTAGGAATCCTAGGGTTTAGTACGAGAATATACAGAATATGCATTATAATTTGATATGTTTATTTGTTTTAGCATGTTAATGTATTCTTTTTAGCATATCGTCACATATGTTTTAGCATGTTAATGTATTCGTTTTAGCCCATCATCACATATGTTTTAGCATCATAACATGCTGGTTTAATGTTATTTCTACTGCACTCTGTGAAACATGTCATACAAACCAGGCTTTGCTTTTTTTATTTTTTTCTTTTGTGTGTATGTGTTTTTGTGACTCGGCTACACAATATTACAGACACCATGTAAACATTAGAATACTTTGGTGCTAAAATGTATGTTGCATGATGCTAGAATGGTACATACATAATGCTAAAAATCAATCTGTGTGTCTGAACATCTCTTGATGTTATTGTATTATTATTTTTTACTTTATTCAGTTTATAATTTTTTGATTTTAACGTGTCAGCTTCTTCTGTTTCACGTGACCGTAGTAAGATTACTCACATGTGATATGGAGAGTTTTACTTCACATAGCAAGACAATGATGTTTGAGCAATTCTACGATTTACGTGCCCCTTCTGAAGTTTTTGTTCATCCACCTATTTCAGTTAACACAAAAAGTAGCGACAGTCGTTTGATATCTAAGAAGGAGGCAAGGAAGAGAAAGGAGACCAAACCACTCAGAAAGTGCAACAATTGCCACAAGTTGTCAGATCATGATGTTAGGAACTGTCCAGCTTGATGTTATTATAGCGATTGGGCATAGTTTAATATCATGTTTTACCATGCTTGTGAATTGTTTTCAACACATTCATTTTTGAGAATATATATGATTTTTAATAAAAGTGTTTATGACATTTCCTATTAAGTTTTATTAACCATAATTACCGTTTAGAATATAATGCTAAAATAACGGAAGCATGAGGTTATATACGTTGTCAGATTCCCATTACATATTTTGTTTATCAAAACATGATAAAATGATAAATGAATTAGGCTAAAATGAGCGAAGTAGGAGGCTAAATTTGATGTTATATTTTCCACCAGGGTTCACTGTTCTCAATTAGGGTTTATTACGTTCCAATTAGTAAGTATCAGATTCCCATTAGGATTCACTGTCCCCAAATAGGGTGTATTGTGTTTCATTCTAATGAAATCACCATTCAATATCTGTTTATCAGAACATGCTAAAATGAGAAATGAATGAAACTAAAATGAGCGAAGTGGGAGGCTAAATTTGATGTGACATTTTCCTCTAGGGTTCACCGTTCCTAATTAGGATTTATTACGTTCCAATTAGGGCTCATATGATCCCAATTAATAATTATCAGATTCCCATTAGGGTTCATTGTCCCCAAATAGGGTGTATTGCGTTTCATTCCAATGAAATCATCGTTTCATATTTTGTTTATCAGAACATGCTAAAATGAGAAATGAATTAGGCTAAAATGAGCGAAGTAGGAGGTAAAATTTGATGTGCCATTTTCCACTAGGGTTCACCGTTCCCAATTAAGGTTTATTACGTTCCAATTAGGGCTCATCTGATCCAAATTAGTAATTATGAGATTCTCATTAGGGTTCACTGTCCCCACATTGGGTGTATTGTGTTTCGTTCCAACGAAATCACCGTTTCATATTTTGTTTATCAACACATGCTAAAATAAGAAATGAATGAGGCTAAAATGAGCGAAGTAGGATGCTAAATTTATATGTTACTGTCTGCACTTAGAATTGCAGCACATATTTTTCTCTCATTTCGGGAAATATTTACGCATTTTTTTTCTTAGTTGTCAGCCATCTCCTTCGTTGCTTCACTTTCTCATTCTTTTTTCTTTTTTATCATCAACTCGTATTTTTCATGTTGTAGTGTCTATATAGGTGTAGGTGTTTATATAAAACTGTTAGAAATATATTCATAATATCACCCACTAAAACGTATTACACAATATGCTAAAATGTTATATAGGTCAGGCTAAAATGTTGTATACAACATGCTAATATTAATCTGGGGTTACTCTACGCGAAAATTATGCCTAAAAATAATTTTTTATATTTTTCATCTATTTTTTTTTCAAATAAACATATGCAATATGAATCTTAAATGAAAGAGTATGAAAAGAGCTTTAATTTGATATAAGATTTGCGTAAATCTGATTAAAAATGAATAAATTATAACCATTTAAAGTTTTTTAAGAATTTTTTCAAAACATGATGATGTCACTTTTTTTAAAAGTCAATTGTTCCAATTTTACCCTTAATGAAACGCGTGAATTTAAAATTTTCATTATAATTACGAGATTGCCATCGAAAATCTGCTTTGATCTGGAGCGTTGATATTTCAGAATGGACGGATGAGATCGGTTCTCGGTTCCCACCTGGTGATCGGTTCTCACCAGATCCCATCCCTATATATATATACACAAATCAAAATCAAAAATTACAATTCCTAGAAATAAAAGATAAAAGATACACAATATTCGGATACTTTCCTCTTACAAAATTGAATTTAGAATTTTTGAAGCTAGAATGGATCTTAAAAGACTTCGTTGCTTCGTCTTCTATGTTGATCATTTCATAACGTTTTAAGAATATATAAAAGTTCTTGACGGATATGCTTTCAAATCAAAATTTTAGAAGAATACATATAATAAAAGTGTCTTGGTTGGAAGGGTTGGTAGAATACAATTTTGAATTTATATATAGATGAGCATGTGGTGGTAAATTTGGAATATTTTTAATTTATTAAGTATTTTAATTTTAATGATTGATTATACCAAATTTAAAATGCAATCTAACAATTATTGTAGGATAATTGGAAACATTGTATTTAATAATCTAATCAAATCTATTTCCATCGTTAATTAGTTAAATCAAATTTGATTTGTAACGTAATTTGTGTAAATTGATGGAATTTATATAATTAGTGTAATTTATTTAATGTAATTTAATTTGTATAATAATATATGTATGAATCTTGCATATTTTTTTTGTGTATGCAATCAATCAATCAATGTATTCCAAATTTAAAGATAGTTAAATATTATTTGCATATTTGCGGTTAATTAAAAACAAAGAGGATGGTAAAAATTATTTTCATATTATGTTTATAATTTTCTATAGTACCACTCGATGTTTAGTATAGATTATTGTTTTATTATATATTAAGATAATCAAGTAATTTAAATTACTTCTCTTATTTTGTGAGTTATAATAATAAAATATATATGATTATATATATATATATATATATAAATTCAGATTTTTTTTTTAAATTTTATTCGTTGAACTGATTACTGTGATCAACTTCTATGTAGACACAAATTTAAATAGAAATCAAAATTATTTTTTCCATACATATAAGAAGATAATTAAAATTAGCATAAATAATAGATTAACCTTAATTCTCTCCATTCTATTAAGATTTCTCCACGTTTCCGATTCTTGCACAATGAATATATAGGTAAAATTTAATTAACACAATTTAAATATTGCCATTAAAACTTAAGATGTTACAAAAATATCATAGAATTTTGAGCTTATGAGGTGATAACTTAAATAACTAATGTTAGGTTGAGAGGAAAACATAATAGTCAACACTACAAGAAAATTATTTTAAGGCGACAAAATTAGCGACGAAAAGGATTTCCGTCAACATGGGCAACAGAAAGGCGACTGACTGGCGATGGCCACAATTGGCGACGGAGTAGCCGTCGCCAACATGGGCGACAAACAATTTCCGTCGCCTTCCGTTTTTTATTTTATTTTTTATTATTTTTAATGATACAAAAATAAGACGACGGAACGATTCAGTCGCCTTAATTTATTTTTTATTTATTTTTTCCTGAAATAATAAGACAACGGAATAATTCCGTCGCCTTATTTTAATTTTTAATTTTTTTTTAAAAAAAGAACAGGTGACGGAACGGTCCGTCGCCATGTCCGTCACCCCGTCTAGTAATATACAGACGGGATACCTTCTTCCCCCAATTTCAATTCTACACCCTGATCCCCCCGCCACCCCCGCCGCCGTCCCCCTCCCCCATCTCTCTCTCTCTGCCCCCAGGAGCTCTAGACGTCGGAAGCACGCCGCGCCGCCGCCTCCCTCCGCCCGTCCGCCACTGCCTGCCACCTCTCTCTTCTTCTTAGGTAAGTTTTTTCTTTTTTTTTTGTATTTTGATTTTATTATATGTTATATTATGTTAATTATTTATGTGTTAATTATGTTACATGTGTTGGTTTTGTATACTAGAAGACTTGTCTTTGTATACTTTTCTAATGATATGATGATATGAAATGAAAGTTATTGCAGTCACTGTTTGCATTTAGATTATGTTCTATAATTGTTCTATGCAATGTTCCATATACTTACATTGTAGATGATATGGTGTGGGGAGTCACACGGTAAGATCATATCATTAGAACCTTGTATTGTATTAAAGAGCTCACGGCTTAGATGGTCCTGAACACACCATCGGTACACCCTAGAATAATCTGACAAGTTAGTCAATCTTGACTAACTGATTATTCTAGTACACTTATTAGTGTATTGAGGAGGATAACGATAGGATACTATTCTCTGTCTCTGACCCAGTTACTGAGAGAATAAAGATCCATAGAGTTTGGGTTCTGAACTCATGTGATATTGGCGAGCATATGTGTGCGTTGTTTATTACTTTGATTTATCAATGTGTAAGATCTTTTCGTATATCGAATTCGATATCTTGGGTAATAATAATGTATACATGATGTCTCGAGCAGTATGCATGAGCATCGTGTTCTGGTGCGCCAGGTTGATGATGTTCTCTTGAGGAAACACAAGTTCATGTTGAAACCCTGCAGGTGGAATTTATTCCTTACATGATAAACCTTGTGTGGTACTATGCAAGGTTTTAGATGTTAATTAATTATAGTTGTCAGAGACTGACATAATTAATTAATGAACATTATATCTTAAACACGGGAAATGGCTGGACTAAAGGAGAAAACATATTCACAAATATGTATTAAATTGGTAGGTTAGTTTTACTTCTTTAGTGGAATAAAAGTAAAACTTAATTTATTTAATTATATCCTAAGTTTATTGGATATTAGATATTAAATAAATTAGTGGGCTAATTTAATATTCTTCTAGATCCCTATTGTAGCCCAATATGACTGAAAGTGGACTGGATATAGAACTTGAGATAGAGGCCCAGCCCAGTAGGGCTGGAGCATGAAATTTCACCCCTCCCTATATATAAGGGAAGAGGGGGCACGAAATTTAGATGATATTTATCATAAGAAATCAGCCCCTCTTTGTCTCTCAAAGTTATCCACAGATTTCACAATTCTATTTAGTAGATTTCAGCCCACTCTGAATCTAGATACAGTCCGGGAATATAACAGAAGATCTTGGAGTGGAATTGTGCAGTGGCCGTGTGTGACATAAGTGGTGCCATTATCATTGTTCATCCAACAACAAGATTAGATCTGTAATCTTGTCCTCAGACCGTCTGTCGATTTGTAAGTAGATTCGTTTTCTATGTCTTCCGCTTTATTAGAATCGAATATGTTTTACATGCTATTTGATTAGACTATGATAAACATGCATGTTACATAAAATTATGATTTGCATGAACATGGATTAATGAACAACCAAATAGATCCTGCGGTGGTTTAATTAGAAAAAACCCCAACAACATGATCTTATTGCATGTTTTAATTACATGTTACATGATTTTATTTTGATTATGTTGCATTTTGATTATGTTTTTAATTATGTTGCGTTTTGATTATGATTTTGATTTTATTACATGTTACATGATTTTATTACATGTTTTAATTATGTTATATTTAGGTGAAATTCATTTAATTTGGAATAGTTTAATTTGGATAATTAATTAAAACATTATTAAAAAGAAAGATGTTTTGGGCTAATTAATTAATCTTCTACACTTGAAGAATATATAACAATTTTAGAAATACAATATTGTTTGCAAGTTAACACACTAGGACATAATTAAATGATGTGTGTGTGTGCGTGTGTGTGTGTGTGAACATAATTAATTTCTTCTTCTTCTTCCTTTAAACAAAAAAAAAATTGACTAAGATAATAAAGATTATTAGCCCTCTAATAATCAAAATAAAAATAAAATAAAGCTAGTGGTGATCATAACATCACCACCAACTCAATCCAATCATCTTTCCAATAACATGTTAGTTTGATTTATAAAAGCATGTGTAGTTGGATTTATTGAAGCATGTTAGTTTAATTTATTGAAGTATGTTAGTTGAGTTTTTATTGAAGCATGTTAATTGGAAGAAATGAAAGCATTTTACTACTTGAATTTATGGAAGCATGTTAATTACTTCAATTTATGAAAGCATGTTATTTAAATGAATGCATGTTAATTAAATGAGACGAGGGCCCCTGGATCCCTCTATATTAATTGTACGTAGTTAGAAAATGGGACAAGGGCCCCTGGATCCCTCTGGTGTTTGGTTTAGGATGAGGACCCCTGGATCCCTCTGGTGTTTGGTGTTTGGTTTTTGCTAGTTAATTCCAGAACCTAGTTAAGTTACGTCGATGACTTGGTCAAAATATAGGTTGACATGTATGAACCGAATACGTCTCACACGATGGTGATAAATGCTGCTGAGCCGGATTTTATTTTTGATGAGATGAGTGGTGTTGAAGAAGCTCCCAATCCTGAAGTTCAACGTTTTTATGATATGTTGGCTGCTGCGGACAACGAACTATGGCCGGGCTGTGAGAATCATACACAATTGTCTCTCGTGGCCTATTTGATGGCCTTGAAGTCTAAGCATCACTTCTCAGAGAGGTGTTTTGATCAATTTACAAGTCTTTCGAAAGAGGTTGTGCCGAAAAATAATATGGTCACCAGTAACTTCTATAGTACGAAGAAACTTCTGCGTGGTATGGGATTGCCGGTGGAGAAGATCGATTGTTGCGTAGATAATTACATGTTGTATTGGAAGGATGACGTTGACTTGATGAGATACAAACACTGTAATAAAGAACGTTACCACACCACACTATAAGACGTTCTAACCAGAACAAGGGCATGAAGAAAGTAGCCCAGAAAAGGATGTACTACTTCCCTCTTACTCCAAGACTGAAGATGTTGTACGCATCGAAGGCTACCATTGAAGAGATGCGTTAGCATGTGACATCACTTAATAATGGGGTTATGCGTCATCCAGCAGACTCACCTGCGTGGAAGCACATAGACATGACATTTCCTAGCTTTCTATTGATGGTTTCTAGCCATTTGGACAAACAGGCAAACAATATTCCTCTTGGCCTGTGATAGTCACACCATATACTTTTCCACCTTGGTTGTGTATGAAAGAACAACACATGTTTCTTATGATTCTTGCTCCCGGGCCAGGGAATCTGAAGGAGAAGATTGATTTGTTCTTACAACCACTGATCGATGAACTGATACAACTGTGGGATGAGGGTGTGCCAACGTATGATATCACATTGAAGCAGAACTTCCAGATGCGTCCAGCTTTGCTGTGGACTATTAGTGATTTTCCTGCTTATTCAATATTATCTGGTTGGAGTACAGCAGGAAGGTTGGCTTGTCCACACTGTATAGATGAGACAGATACCTTAACGGTTGCTTGTTCTGGTAAACAATCATGGTTTGACAACCATCAAAAGTTCTTTCCTGGTGATCATCAATTTTGCAAAAATAAAACCACATTCATGAAGAACAAGACGTGTTAGAGAGAGCCTCCACAGACTAAGTCCGGAGTTGAAATATTGAGGAAAATAGATGGACTGGGATTGAAGAAGGTGACTGAGTCGAATGACAATGCTGCAATATGTAAATCTACAGGGTGTGGCTGGAAGAAAAAAAAAAGCATATTCTGAGATTTGCTATACTGGAGTTCATTGTTGATTTATCACAATTTAGATGTCATGCATATAGAAAAGAATGTATTTGACAATATCTTCAATACCGTGCTTAATGTCAAGGGCAAAACAAAAGATACTTCAAAGTTCAGACAAGAATTGAACTTGTATTGTAACAGATTTGCTCTAAAAAGTGATTAGCGCACAGGAAAGTACCCGAAAGCGAGTTACACTCTGGACAAGAAGGAAAAAAATGTTCTGTTTGAATGGGTGAAAGAACTAAAATTCCCAGATGGCTATGTATCAAACATGAGCAGATGTGTGGATATGAATAAACTAAAGATGTTTAGGATGAAGAGTCATGATGGTCACGTCTTCATGCAATGAAATGGCCTATTACTTTTCAAGAACTTCTACCGTCTAATGTTTGGAATGCCATCACAGAACTGAGCCTATTCTTCAAACATTTGTGCTCCAGAAATATTAAGATGGATCATATGTGTCGCTTGCATGAGAACATTCCCATCATACTGTGTAAGCTTGAACACATATTTCCTCCAAGTTTTTTCGACTCAATGGAGCATTTTCTAGTCCATTTGGCTGACGAAGCATGAATTGCTGGACTAGTACAGTATCGATGGATGTATCCATTTGAACAATATTTGAGGAATTTAAAGAACAATGTGAGAAATAAAGCAAAAGTTGAAGGATCAATTTCCAATACATATTTAGTTGAAGAAGCATCATCATTCTGTTTGTACTATTTTGAGGATCATGTTATGACGAGGCACAAGAGCGTGTCTCGAAATTATGATGGTGGAGGCGATAATATCAGTGATTCTGAAGATAATATCTCAATCTTCACACTTCCAGGCCGAGTGATCGGTATTTTATTTCACTTAAAATACTACTCGCAAGTGTACGGGGTAATTTATAGCAAAAAAATAGTGTGCAAGGTCGTATCCACAGAGACTGGCTATGCAAAGCAGCTAATTACTCAATTATGTTATTTCACTTTATTTAGAGAACCAAATTTAAGATTGATTTTAATTAACTAAAATACTATAAAAAATAATTAAATCAAACAGAGAAAACTGGATAAACAGATGAAAAGACAGATCCTAGGGTGTTGATGCAAAATGGATTCCTTGATATTCAAATAATTTCTTAAACCAGTTTAATTCTAAATCTTGTAGGAGAATCACTAATTTAATCACAACCTCTCTCTCGAGTAAGTTATGAAAGTAGATTAGACTCTAATTCATATCTTTCGATCTCAAATTATTGTCTAACCCCAATTAGCACCTCAGATTTATTCTTCTCACGATACCTACTAATCTCTCGATCTAGCAGACTCGTGTTGTGCAATCATAATCCATTAACCTATTAACCTCTCTCAAGTGAATAACAAATTAACTCCACAACTGCAAATGTTGATCAATTCATTCATAAAAGACAACAGAAATCCAGGATGCATAAATAAGAAATAGAAAGGAACAATAAATTACTTCAAATCATCAATCCATAAAACATCCACTACCCTAGGATTGCTAATAATATAGTTACTTATATTATATTCAAAATCCAAAGAAACTAAATACAAATAAATAGTTGTCATGATAATCCAGAATGAATAAAGCATAAAATAAAACTTAGTCTTACGATGTGCTTCGTCAAACTCTCGATGGTCTCTTCTCTGGATGCTCCAAGATGTTTCTGCTATCCTTATAGGGTGAAAAGTGATGCAATTATCATGTAAAACAACCCTTAAATTGATGGGAAAAAGTCCAAGCCCAAGATGTAAACGAACTAGGCCGAAAAGGAAAATCCGCGAAAAAGGCCACAAAAATAGGACGGTCCGTGCAAGCTTGTACGGTCCGTGCAGTCCACAATAGCATGGGCCGTACATAGGGCTGTAAATGAGCCAAACTACTCACAAGATACTCGGTTATCGGCTCGAAAAAAGCTCGCTTGAGACTGGCTTGTTTGTTAAATGAGCCGAGCTCGAGCCTGCTAAATAAGCTCGCCATTTTCTTAAGCCGAGCTCAAGCTTGGCTCGTCAAGCTCGCGAACTAACTCGGCTCGTGTGGTTCTCGAGCTTTTTAATGAGCTGTCTCACGAACTGTCTCGCGAGCCGGCTCGCGAGTAGTTAAACGAGCTGAACTCGAGCTTAGCTAATGAGCTGTCTCACGAGTTTGGCTCGCAAATACTTAAATGAGTCGAGCTCGAGCTGGGCTCACGAGCTATCTCACGAGCCTGACTCGCGAGTACTTAAACGAGCTGAGCTCGAGCCGGGGTCGCGAGCTATTCAATTTAGAACTCGAGATACATACTATTTTTGTAATTTTTAAAATATTATCTATTTATATTATAATTTTTGTCAAATTAATACTTTTCACTAAAAATTAAATTAAATTAATGGTATTAACTATTGAACTAATATTATTTAAGTTAAGAAATGAATAATCAAGAGTAACGGTGATATACACAAACATACAAACTAATGAACTATGTATGTATATATATATATAATATAGTTATCTTATTTACAATTCTACATAGTATATTCGTATGATAAATAATAATATGAAATATGAAATGATATTATATTAATATTGTCGAACTTAAGAAATTGAACGCTCAATAATAAATACTAAGTAATAAGAGAAATTAAGATTGATATTTACAAAATAACATTTCCCAATTCATTAATTAATAAACATGGAATGAAATCAATAATATTAATTTAATATTATCAAAATTAAGAAATATGGTGTTTAACACAAGAGTAGATGAGTAATATAAGAAAATAAAGAAAAAAGAGAATCAACAATATATAGTATATAATATATAGATTATAGTCCATCTTAGATTATTAGTTAAAACTTACAAGAATATATGTTATAAGTTATAAATTATAATTTTATAATGCGTGTAAAGTAATAAAGGAAAAAAATTAAAAAAATTATTATTAATATTAACAATTTGAAAAAATAATACTCATCATTAAATATTGAAACATGAAATGTAATCTATGATATTAAACTAATATATCGAAAGTAACAAAATAATAATGGAAAAGGAAAATTAACAAAAATAAAAATTAATTAAATGTTCAAGAGTAATAATATTCTTAGCACCAATGTTATATAGTTAATCTTAAACTATGAGCCATATATACTGCCGTCTATCAATTAGTATTCTAGTATATAGTCAATATTAGTAAAACTGTACATAGCAATAAAAGAGAAAAAGAAAATTCACAAAAATCAATACTAATATTGACAAAATAATCAATATCAATTCATTAAATAAGAATGAAATGATATAAATGATATTGGACACATAATAATTTCTCAAAAATTTCTTATCAAAATTAAGAAATCAAGTTCAAGAGCAACAATATTCTTATTTCTTATCAGTTAGCACCGTTGTATAGTTAATCTTAAATTCTTAGTTATACATACTATTTACATTATAGTACATAGTTTATATAACTATAGTTTATATTAGTTAATATACACATCATAATAATAATAATAATAATAATAATAATAATAATAATAATTAAAAAAATTAAGACTAACATTAAATAAGCTAAACTAAGAATAATAATTAAAAAAGTTAAGAATTAATAGTCTCTTAAATAATATAGAATTATGAATTTATAAATTATCTTAATATATTGTAATAGGATATGGCTTATGAGTTGTGATTCATAATTTATGAATCTTACGACACGCACTCGATAACTAATACACTCATATAATATATATATATATATATATATATATATATATATTGTTGAGTCTTGTATGACATTGAGGTTCAATGTTGTACGTAATGTCAGACAGACTCCCGCGACATTGTCTGTGACATAGTCGTAACTAATCTTATCCTTTCCTAGTTTTATTTATTATTTTAATGAATAAAATAATTTTATATATCTTAAAATATATGTGTATATCTACGAAATAGATATTTCAAATAAATGGATAATACATATTAGATATATTATTTAAATAGAGTTTGACGAAGTCAAAACTCTATCTCCTACTTTTAGGGCTTTTTATTTTCTTTTATTTAACCTCTTTTCTTTTTCAGATTTTTATTGCTGGAATATATAGAAAGTAGGTGAGAACGTGGATAAGGCTTCAACCATGCCAGGGAGACGGTTTTCTTCTCGCACACGATGGAGTAGTGATGAAGAGCGGTTATCTCCAACCCATGATCAAGAGAGAGAAGACTTGAGCCTTGTCTATTCAAGTGAAGAAGCATATAAGGGATATGATCAACACTTGAAGACTTATTCAAGCCCAATTCATTTTCCGCTGCGTGAAGATTGAAGAAAGCTTGGATCACAAACATAGTATAGATTTTGTTCTTGGTTCCTTCTTCTATCTTAATGTTTATTGTTGTTCATTCAATTCACGAGAGTAGTTTGAACAAGTTAGGATAGATAACAAGGTTGTGAAATCTATACTAGTTTGTATACAAATTAATGGGAGGTTAATTTGTACGTTTGGGTTCTTTTTTGGTTGTAGAACTAGATTAGAATTTGTATGTAGCCGAAGTGTTGAGTGCCTTTGTGTCCAACATTGTAAGCTTGAAAAACAGTTTGTGCTCATAGTAGCATAATTTCGCCCAGTGGCAATCACACACATGTTGTGTGTGATTTAAAATTATTTCGCGTGTTATTGCATATTTATTTCCAGCATATTTATGTTAAGATAGTTGTGTTAACTGTCTGTAACATTGAGTTTGACATTATGATTCTGTGTCCACTTTCAGTGTTTACGGCAATAAATTCCAACAAGTGGCATCAAGAGCCTGTACTTAACACACTAAGTATTCATTCCTTGGTTTGTTGACTCACTGAAAGATGGATATTCAGATCAATCAGTGCCATCTTCTGGCAGTGGATAGTAATGGCAAGAATTATGCTATGTGGAAATCGCGCATGAAGATGTATATCAAGTCCATCGATGAGAGGGCTTGGTTGGCTGTAATTGAAGAATGGTCTCCACCGAGGATGGAAGGACCGAATGGAGTGTTCATTCTTACTCCGGAGACTCAATGGACTAATAATGATCGAATCATTTCCAACTTCAATTCAAGGGCACTCAATGCTATTTTTGTTTCGGTTGATGTCCCGTGCTTCAAGATGGTGTGTAATTGCACCACGGTATATCAAGCATGGAACATATTGCAGGAACATTGTGAAGGATCGACTAGTGTACGACAAACAAAGCTTAGGCTACTCACTTTGAAGTTCGAAACTCTGCGAATGTTAGAAGATGAGACAATCTCAATGTACACTGAACGATTGTGTGAAGTGTCAAACGAGTCTACAGCTCTAGGATGTCCGATCTAAAATGAGAACATGATTAGCAAACTTCTTCGTACACTTCCGGAGAGATTCAACATGAAAATCTTAGCAATCGAAGAAGCTCAGAATGTATCAAACATGAGTTTGAGTGAAGCAGTGAGCATTCTACTCACGTTTGAGATGAATCTTGAAAACTAGAAATCAAACACCTCTTCCAAAGGAATTGCACTTCAATCAGTAACATGAAGCTCGGATGTTCAACTTGATATTGAAAACATTCAGGAGATTACTGAAGATGAACCCCTGAGTGTTGCACTGCTTACCAAGAAGTTCAATACCCTTGTTCGGTCAATGAAGAAAGGTTCACCAGCCTTCAAACCACGGAGACTGTTTGATTCTCCCTCGTCGACATCATCTGGATCGACAAAATCATCAAAGTCTCCAGATGTTGCAGTGAAGGACATTGACTCAGTTCAATGTAGGGAATGTTCTGGTTTTGGACACTATGCCAATGAATGTCCTACTGTCCAAAGAAAACAGAGAAGAAATTACAGTGCTGCCATGTTAAGTTACAAATCTGGTGATGAAGAAGCTGAAAAACAAACTGTTTTGTTTGTAAAAGTCGATGATGACTTAGATAGAATGATTGACGCTTTAACTGACATGGATAGTGGTGATTTTGACTATGATATTAGTCTTGATCATATGACTTCAGATGTTTCAAGCAATGTTATGGAGAATGTTACACAAATAATCTCTGACATTACTCCAGACACCACTAACTGGTATGAAATGACATTATTGGATGAGTTTTGCAATACTGCTGAAGTGTCTCAGGTGGAAGAAGACAAGTCCGATGTCAGCCACCGAGAAGCTCTACAATAATTACACAAGGTTGTAGATGAAGTGTGTCCAATGGGCTGAACAATCAAAGGAATTTGGGATTCTCGTAGAAGAAAACTAAACTCTAAAGCGAAGGGTGCTGGACCTTGAAATTTGACTCACTCGAGGTGATCTTGAGCTGAATAAGTTGCGAAAATAAGTAGACGCTGCTTCAAAAATCTTTCGACAACTTAATCAAGGAACATCTACTCTGAACGAGGTTCTGACATTGGGACAAACCACGAAAGTAGGCTTGGGATATACATCAAGTTCATCAATGTCTATCTCTAATCCTATCAAGTTTGTCAGAGGAGAAAACTCTAAGGATGTTCCAGTCAATGTTGACGGACATGTCAAACCGAATGACAATGACAAATCCAAGGAGAAGAAATTCGTTTGTCATTATTGCCAAGAGTCTGGACACATCAAACCTTATTGCTTCTAATATTATGATGATATAGCAACAGGAAAGATTGTCGTGTGATCGGGCTAATTCTGCTGGATATATTGGGCCAATTTGATGTGATTTAATTGTGTTGATTGCTATATAATGATGACATTTTGGAAGAAATTTGTACTTTAAGAATTTTGCAGGTCATTAATGTAAAGATGGAGAAAATGGTATGCTTTTGGTAGGAGAACGAGTTGTGCAAAGGAAGCTGAAACTAGAAGGTTGGAAAGCCATGTCGTATGGGCATACGACATGATACTATGGGCAGATAACTTAGAGATTGGGCCTGAGCGTGCGATTTTGGGCTGATATGCGAAAATTACTTAGGCCCATGGCCTGGACGCGCGCAAGAGGATTTCCACCGCCTCCATGAGTCCTTTTTTTTGCCAATTACCTTGTTGGAATAGATTAGGATGTCTATTTCCTTGTTAATATTATTTTAATTAAGGATATTATATATAGATTAGGACTTATCTTTATTTGACACATTCCAGAACTTGATATTCACGCACGAACAAAACTAGAGCGACGTTTTCTTTGGAGCAGACTGATTTTCATCTTCTTCGTTATTTCATGGTATTTGTTATTTTAATATTTTTGTGATTCAATCTTAATATAAGTTCTAGCTAATTTCGTTTTATTCAGGAAACAGCTAACGAAGCCCTGGCCTAGCTAAACTGTGAGATCTAATCGTTTTCATGGTTCAATTAATTGCATGCATTTGTTATTCTTTGTATTTCAAGTCGTTAATTGTTTCGATATTTCTAGGTAGTTGCAAATACTTAGTGAGTCGGAATTAATTAGTAGTCAATTAAACCGGCCATTCGTAATTGTGGTTTAAGTTTAATTAGTGGCGAAACGGTTCTTCAGAGCCAGGGAGAATAACAATCTTAATTTAACGGTCCTGCGTCAGAGTCTATTAATTATGAATCGGGTTCCTCTAGATTTTAAGGTTGTCGACTCATTAAACCTATAGAGCATCTTTTACGGTTGTCATTCGATTAGGGAAATAATTAGTGAAGCGTCTTTCTGATTATCGAGAAACTACAGAGGAATTAGGCTGCATCAGTAAGCGTCTTCGGTAGCTATAACTGATTTGTATGTGTTAATTGAATTTATCTTTGCGTCAAGGATCGGTTTAGGTAAGCTAGGGTGGAGTTAATTGGAATCCGGAATACTTCTTCTCATATTTTCAGTCCGTTCGCTTTATTCACTCGTGTATTTATTTTATATTTAATTGTTGATTTCGTTTGTTTTATTATAATTACAAAAATCTCTTTGGAAGTTTAGTTATACAGATTAGGAGTACAGAGTAATTCTCACCGGTCCTTTGGAAGACGATCTCTCTCATCACTGTACTGTGCAGTAAGGGCATACCGACTGCTGTCGGGAACTTTATTTTTGGTGTAAAACGACGCACTAAATTTTTGCTCCGTTGCCGGGGATCGGTTTTAAAAGTAGTAATTACTCTAGTATTTTAAGTTTGTTATTTTTCTTATCTTTAATTTCTTATTTTCCAGTGCATGACCCGTTCCTCGCAAAAGAAAGAGTCGTTGTTCGATCCCGAGCCAGAAAGAACACTACATCAGTTGAGGCGAGCGGCCAGAGAGTTTAAAGGCGTTCCCACAGCTGAAATAAGAACTTTTGACCTTCATCAATTGTTCAACGAAGGTATGGCTAACAACAACAACAACGAGAATCGAGCTCTTGCCAACCCTGTTGAACCTGCTCCTCTGATTCGAGAGCTGGGGCACCATCGGAACAACATGCCTATCTGCATCATACTACCTACCATTGCAAATAATGCAGAGATACGGCCCGGATTCATACAAGTTCTGCGAAAGTTCAGTGATTTGCCTGGAGAGAGTGCACATACCCATCTGGCGGAATTCGATCTAGTCTGCTCCACATTGCGTCCTCAAGGATTTTCTGCTGATAATCTGAGGATACTGACTTTTTCGCACACTCTGCAAGGAAGAGCCAGGGAGTGGCTCTTTGATTTACCATCTGGTTCGATCACCTCGTGGGAGGAGTTGGAAGAGCAGTACTTGCGCAAATTCTTCCCAAAATCCTGAGCTGCAAATTTGAGGATGGCCATTAGCAGTATTAAACAGAAGCAAAATGAAAGCTTGGCCGAATACTGGGCACGATTCCAGCAACTGTGCTGCAAATGCCCGGACCATGGATTCTCTGATTATCAGTTGTTCACAAATTATTTTTACCGTGGCATGTCTTCTTTTGACAGGAAAATTGTGGACACGGCCAGTGGAGGATCCCTCATCAATAAAACTTTAGATGAGGCAAAACAGCTCATAATCGACATGGTCTCTGGAGGACAACAATATGAAGACGAGGATGATGACCGCTACAGACTAGTGAAAGGAATTGATCGAGGTGAGAACTCTGGAGTGAATGACAAAATTGATGCACTAACTTCTCTAGTTCGAGGTTTGGCTGTGGCACATACTCAGAATGTTCATTGCGGAGTATGGTCGGAGAATGGACATTTCACAGACGCCTGTCCTACCTTGCACGAACTTCCATCTGAGCAAGCATGTTATGGATTGGGCGATGCACAGCAAGATGCCCTCAGAGGAATACACTATGATGCTCCACAAGGAGATGGTTTCAGAAGGAAACGGACTTACAATCCCTATTCCAACACTTACAACCCAGGCTGGAGAAACCATCCGCATTTTGATTGGAAATAGTCGGGCGATCAAAGACCACCTGGAGATTTGCCTTCAAGGCCGCCACAAGACGGGCCGTATGCCCATACGGACAAACCTGCACCCAGTATGAGTGAGATCATGAAGTGTCTAGAACAAAGTAATGCTCTGGTGAACAGTTTGGCACAAAATCAAAAGGCATTCCAGCAAGAAACACAAGCTTTCCTTGGCAGTATGGGCACACAGATCACTCAGCTTGCCACTCAAATGAATAAGATGCAAGGGCATACAGGAAAGTTTCCCTCACAAGCTGAGCAAAATCCCAGGGGCAATGTAAGTGGCGTGACCCTTAGAAGTGGGAAGGAGCTGGTTGAAGTAGAGACAAAGGCAGAGAAGAACGCGCCGTATGGGCATACTGCGCAAACTGAAGACGAATCCAGTCCAAAAGAAGAACAACCTTCTGCATCTGCCAAGCCTGCCCCTCTTGAGGTACACGTTGAATCTTAAAAATTCTAACTCTGTAGTTGCAGCTCCTTTTCCTTCCAGGTTAGTTTGAAACAAGAAAGAAGATGATGAGAAGGCGATCTTAGAGTTATTCAAGAAGGTTGAAATCAATTTACCTTTAATTGATGCAATCAAGCAAGTACCCAGATATGTGAAATTCTTGAAGGAATTATGTACCTAGAAGATCAGATACGGGAAGGACGCCAGAATTAAGGTTGGTGAAATTGTCTCCGCGGTGATTCAGCGGAAATTGCCACAGAAATGCAGGGATCTAGGTATCTTCACTATCCCTTGCATCATTGGGAGTAAGAAGGTTGAGAAAGTCATGCTAGATTTAGGCACATCCATAAATGTTATGCCTTTATCCATGTACAAAGACTTGCAATTAGGTTCTATGAAAGATACTCGAGTCATCATTCAGTTAGCCGATAGGTCTAATGCATATCCTCAGAGTGTAGTCGAGGATGTTTTGGTCAAGGTGAATGAATTGATTTTTCCTGTGGATTTTTACATTGTTGATATGGATGATTCTTTTTCTGCCCATAGATCACTGATTCTGTTAGGACGTCCTTTCATGAAAACTGCAAGAACCAAGATCGATGTATATAAAGGCATGCTTAGTTTAGAATTTGATGGTGACATTGTTACATTTAATATATTTGAAGCTATGAAGCATGTTGAGGATACTGAGGCTCTTTATATGGTTGATATTGTTGATACACTAGTTGACGAGTTTGTTGAGCATAATTTTAGGGATGATCAATTAGAACAGGTCCTTTTCGGTAGAATGACTGAAACAGCCGCAAACTCAGATGAAGAAGCCACAATAAGAGAGATTATATAGCAGCTTTATGCCACCAGTGAGTTTCCAACTCGGAATCTAACAGGCCGTATGCCCTTACCGACGGACACTAAACCAATTCTACTGTCTCATGTGAAGGCTCCCGTTCTGGAACTGAAGGTCCTCCCTGAACATCTGAAATATGCCTATCTGGGGGAGCGAGATACGCTGCCCGTCATCATTAGCAAAGATCTCTCTCCAGACCAGGAAGGCCGATTGATAAGGATTTTGAAGAAACACAAAGGAGCTATAGGTTGGACCTTAGCTGATATAAAAAGAATCAGCCCAGATATTTGCATGCACTGGATTTTTCTTGAGCCAGATTGCAAGCCTTCCAGAGATCCACAGAGGAAATTGAACCCGGTAATGAAAGAGGTGGTTCTCAAAGAAATCCTCAAGCTACTCCAGCTAGGGATTATTTACCCAATCTCCGACAGTGTTTGGGTTAGTCCAGTGCACATGGTGCTCAAGAAATCCGGTTTCCAGCTTGTCAAGAATGAGAATAACAAGTTGATCCCGATGCGGCTGCAGACAGGTTGGCGCATGTGCATTGATTTCCAGAAGCTTAATGTTGTCACACGCAAGGACCACTTTCCTTTGCCGTTCATTGACGAGATGCTTGAACAATTGGCGGGAAAATCTTTCTTCTACTTTCTCCACGGATATTCGGGCTACTTTCAAATTTTTGTCACCCAAGAGGACCAAGAAAAGATGACTTTCACATGCCCGTTTGGAACGTTTGTCTGCCGAAAAATGCCATTTGGGCTGTGTAATGATCCTGGCACCTTCCAACGGTGTATGATGAGTATCTTTTTCGACTTAATTGAGAGCTGCATCAAGATTTTTATGGATGATTTTACAGTGCATGGGCACTCGTTCGAGCAATGCATAGAGCACTTGGATAAGGTTCTTAAAAGGTGTGTTGAGACCGACCTGGTGTTGAATTTCAAAAAGTGTCACTTTATGGTACAGCAAGGCATCGTGCTCAGCCATGTCATCTCTGCCAAAGGGATCAAAGTTGATAGAGCAAAGGTTGATTTGATCGTGAAGCTACCTTACCCTTCTAATGTGAAAGAAATATGTGCCTTCTCAGGTCATGCAGGCTTTTACCGGCGCTTCATTCAAAATTTCTCCAAGATCGCACAACCAATGACCAAGTTGCTGCAAAAGGACGCTCCTTTCGACTTTGACGATAAGTGTAAGGAAGCATTTGATATTTTGAAGGAAAAACTCACTTCTGCGTCCATTATTCAGCCACCTCAATGGGGTCTCCCTTTTGAGCTCATGTGCGACGCCAGTGACTTCGCGGTTGGAATGGTCCTTGGACAAAAGAGTGGGAAGCAGAGCCATGTCATCTATTATACTTCCAAGACTCTTAACCCAGCCCAGTGTAATTACACGACAATGGAGAAAGAACTCTTGGCCATAGTCTTCGTGTGTGAGAAGTTTAGATTCTATCTTGTTGGATCGAAAGTGGTGGTGTACACAGACCATGCCGCTCTGAAATACTTGCTCTCCAAGAAAGAATCCAAACCTCACTTCATTCGCTGGGTCCTTCTACTGCAAGAATTCGACTTGGAGATTAAAGACAAAAAGGGAGCTGAAAATAATGTTGTTGATCACTTGAGCAGGCTGTTGACGGAGTCCGATGGTATGCCCATACCGGATGATTTTCCAGATGAACTTTTAATTGCAGTTGCGGGTACAACCCCTTGGTATGCAGACATGGTAAATTTTCTCACCACTGGAATGTTCCCAAAAGGGACCGAAACTGCCAAGAAGAACAAATTGAGGAGCCAAGCCAAATACTTCATATGGGATGATCCGTATTTGTGGAAAACTTGTGCCGACCAAGTGATTGAACGATGTATCCCTGATGATGAAATTCAGTCCATTCTGACTTTTTGCCATGCCCACGCCTGCGGCGGCCATTTTGGGCCAAGGAGAACAGCCCGGAAGGTCCTCGATTGTGGTTTTTATTAGGACGTGATTTTCCGGGATGCTTATAACTTTTGCATGAATTGTGATCGATGCCAACGCCTAGGTAACATTTCTTCCAAAAATGAGATGCCTCAAGTGCCTATTCTGGTGTGTGAAATATTTGATGTGTGGGGCATGGACTTCATGGGCCCCTTTCCGAGCTCGTTTGGCAATTCCTACATCTTGTTAGCCGTCGACTATGTTTCCAAGTGGGTCGAGGTTAAGGCCACTCCGACCAACGATTCCAAGGTGGTTGGTAAGTTTCTCAAGACTTAGATTTTCCAGCGCTTTGGTGTACCTCGAGCTGTCATTAGCGACCAAGGCACGCATTTTTGCAATCGCACGTTAGAAGCCTTGTTCAAGAAATATGGAGTTCACCATCGCATCACCACTGCCTATCATCCTCGGTCCAATGGGCAGGCCAAAGTCTCAAATCGAGAGATCAAGAATATTCTAGAGAAGACCGTATTCCTACACCGCAAAGACTGGAGTTTTCATTTGGACAACGCCGTATGGGCATACCGCACAGCGTTTAAAACACCCATCGGGATGTCCCCTTACTCGGTTGATATTTGGAAAGCAATGCCACTTGTCGGTTGAGTTGGAGCATCAAGCCTTTTGGGCTGTAAAGTAATGCAATTTCAACCCTCAACTCGCCGGTCATGAGAGGCATTATCAGTTGCAAGAACTGGAGGAAATCCGGTTAGAAGCTTATGACAGTGCAAGTGCGTACAAAGACCGAACCAAGTTTTTACATGACAAGTATATTCGGCGAAAGACTTTTGAAGTTGGCCAAAAGGTGTTGCTTTTCAATACCCGCCTCCGTCTCATGCCGGGTAAATTGAAGTCTCGTTGGATAGGACCATTTGAGGTTGTACATGTCAGTCCACACGGAGCTGTAGAAATTCACAGTCTCACTACTCAGAAGCCCTATAGTGTCGAGATTAACTGGTCCAGTTTTGATGGGGTCGATTTGGCGGCCTCGGTGCCCACAGCTTAATCCTGCTTACTTCGTCGAGCCTCCGACGTTAACTAAGGGCACTTCTCGGGAGGCAACCCGATCTCTTTTCCTCTTATTTTTTGTATTTTTGCTTTTCTTTTCCTTTATATATATCCGTTGTTCTATTTTCCTTTATAAAATAAAACAAACAAACAACAAAAAAAAATAAACAAAAAAAGGGCAGACTAGGTAACCATTCTATGTGGGGGGGTCGTAGTTATTGAGCCTTCCGAGGACTACACTGCAATTTCTTTATTTCAATTTAGGGATTTTTGCACGAAGCCCTAATTTCTTCCCCCAATTTAAACCCTTGGCCTTGGACAAATTTTTTTAACCTCAAACTCTTACTCTTCCACTTGTGCCTTTTCAGATTTTCACTGCCATTCCAGCTTCCCACGCTTTCATTCTCAACTCCGATCACCGCTGTCAACTCACAGCCATGGGCAAGAAACGCAGTGCTAAGCAGATGGCCTCCACTTTCACCGGCCACTCCACGCCACCGGCCGATTCTTCACCGCCAAACAATTTACCGGTGGCTGTCTCTCTGCATTCCACGGTGGATTTTCTAGTGACTACCCCAGCCGCTCCTTCACCTCCGACGGAGCCCTCACCGCCACGTCTACTCCTGCCACTATCCCTGAAATGAATCAACCGCCGCCGTTCCTGCGCCGCTCCCGGCGCCATTCTGAGAGAGTGGACACCGCCTCCCCATCCGTCAGTAAAAGACGCCAGACCAGGCCACCGCTTTTCGTCGACCTCGCCGCCGGTAACACAAGCACCACATCCCCAATGATTTCCCCTTCAGTCTCCATTTCCATCGCTCTACCTTTTCCGCCGACTGAACCGGAGCCTGCCTCCGCCACACCTTCGGCGGTGGCCATCCCCACTCCACCAGGATCTCCATCGCCATGCGTGCCCTCACCCACTCCCTGTCCATCTCCAGTCCCTGTTCCCTCTGCTGCCATCACGCCGCCTACACTCCGATGCCGGATTCGGTCGAAATCCACCGCGCCCGGACCCTCTGCTCCGCCGACGTCTCTCGAGGACTCAACCCTTACTTCTTTCTCACGTCATCACAGTTCCGTTCCACGGTCGCTGTTCCGACAACCTGATCAGGTACGCTTCCGTGCCGAGAGGAACGCCAAGCGCACTCTGATCGGTGCCCGTATTTTTGACTGGGAGGATATTGCTGTTTTAAGGGTAAATGATCAGATTCGTGCCCATTTTAATGGTGTTGGTTGGTCCCCATTTTTAGATGTTTCAGTCCCTGTCCATAGAGAGATTTATCTACAGTTCTTGTCCTCTTATGTTTTTGATTCTTCGCGGGATCTCGATGATCGACATTCTATCGTGTTTTCTTTAAGGGGTATGAATTTTCATATGTCTATTAATGCTTTGAATGTGGTCTTGGGATTTGCGACTGATGAGTCTCTTGGTGATGAGTTGTATGCGTCTGCCTATTGTGATGTACCAGAGTCATTTTTCACCCTCGCCCCTGAGTGTTGGCGCCTGTTGAGCATTGATTCTGATTTTGTGGCCCGTTTATCTCGTAGTGCGCATATTCGTGATGATGCTCTTTGTCTTTGTCATAGGTTTTTGATGGCCAACTTGTTTGGTCGTGTTGATATGATGAATGTGGTTACCTTGCAAGAGTTGTTTATTCTTGATTGCATGCTTTCGGGGGACAAACTTAACTTTGCATTTTGGTTAGCACGACAGTGGCAGTACAGTGCTAATCATTTTCTGTGTCGAGCCCCTTTAGGCTATTTTGTGACTTTGCTTGCACAGCATTTACATATTCCACTTGATGATCCTGATCTGATGCCTGCTACTCTCTTTACTATTGCTGACTTAGCCGCCATGCGCTTGATTTGTGTTGATACCCAAGGGCAGTATAAGCTCACCCGACCGGGCGTACAAGGTCCGAGTCGTTTTTCCAGTGCAAGTACCTCTTCTTCATCCACTGCACCTGTTGCCCCGCCTCTCTCCTTCCTGAGATTGAGGCTCTCCTTACTGAAGCCACCCGAGGCTTGGAGGATCGTCTTGGACATCACTTGGATGCGATCGATGAGCATCTCACGGCTCTCAAGCAAGCCTTGCGCCACCTCTCGGATTGAGGAGTTTGCCCTTCTTTTCCCCTTTTTTTTTCTTTTTGTTGTTTCCTACTTTTGTTGTGGTTTGTTTCGTATGTTGTTGCTTTCTTCTTTTTGTTGAGCTCTCCTTCCCTACACAGTGAGGACCCTGTGGTGTTTAAGTGTGTGGGGGGGGGGGGGGAGATTGCTAGTTCTTAGAGTCACATATATATAAAAAAAATAGAATAGTTTCTACTTCTTTTCAGTGTTTTGTTTACTTTTTGGTTAAGTATTGGCTGCCATGATCTGAGGAGTATGAGAAGGAGGGGCTATGATTTGGTTTGAATGGATTGATGGTTGTTGCTCTGTGCTAATGATATACCAATCTTTGATGAATACTTGTATGATGAATTGTGTTTTTGATCATGTTCTTTTAGCCTATAAAAGTGAGTTGTTGAGCCTGTGAGCATGAATAATCTATAGAAAGCTCCATTTTCTGTTGTGAGAGTGTCGGATTGTATTTACTCAATGTTTGCTTTGCCTTGTTGCCATTTTTTTTACTCCTCTTAAGTTTCAAGCATAAAAATGATAAAGGCACCTAGGAATTAGCCGAGCTTTGGCCTAAAAGAACATTTTCCTACCCTTCAATTGCCAATTAGTGAGCCTGTTGAGCTTTACATTCCTAATTCTCTTTGTTACAGCCACTATACATGAAGCCATAGCCTTATTTTAGCCTACTTTTGACCTTGAAAATATGCAAGTTCTTTCTTAAGTTGTTATGTTGCAATAATAAGAGAAGTTATGTTGGAAGGTTAGAAGGGCAATCTTATGCTTCTAAATAAAAAAAAAAAAAAAAAGAGAACAGAAAGAAGAATCAAAGTTTCAGAAAAAAAAAAAAAAAGAAGAGAAAGGATTGAAAGCATGCCCTGTGTTTATATGATTTAAGAAAGCCAGCTTGGAGTTGAAATTGCTAAATAATTGCAGCTATGTTCAGAATCTACACTTTGAAAGACTTGCATGTTTTCTTGTTATTAAGCCACTTCACCCAAAAGAATCCTACCTCTAACCCCAAGCCCCATTACAACCCTTGTAAAAAAGACCTTTTGATTTATGCTTTGATCTTATTTATTGGTGATTCCAGTGACATAAGGGCAAAGCTATGCTGCGAGTAACAAATCATGACCTGAGTGAATTTCCATATATCCTTTCTTTTTGAGAGATCTAGAGTGAACCATAGTGAGGCTGGATCAATGTGCACTATTTCGACATGAATGAGAAGCTTTGGTGTATTCTGTAAAACAGAACAGGTTGGTGATTGTGGTTGGATAAATTATGGTTCCTGCTCCGAGCACTTTTCGGTTCAAGGCAGCTTGTACTCTTTATTTTTATTTGTGTTACTTGGAGTTTGTGTTTCTTTTTGTGTGCTTAGATATGCTCGAGGACGAGCATTGTCTAAGTGTGGGGAGATTTGATCGGGCTAATTCTACTGGATATTTTGGGCCAATTTAATGTGATTTAATTGTGTTGATTGCTATATAATGATGCCATTTTGGAAGAAAGTTGTACTTTAAGAGTTTTGCAGGTCATTAATGCAAAGATGGACAAAATGTGTAGCAACCCACTTTTATGTGATTTAAATTATTATTTAATTGCTTTAAATTTTAATTTTAATTTATTTGGTAATGCTTGATAAAATTAGATAGACTTGATAGAATCCGACATTGCGCCCCTAGTATAGAAAAGAAATTTTAGAACTTAAATTTGGGCCTTAAAATTATTATAGGATCTTGTTTAATATTTTCAAACTTATTTATTATATTCTTTTGAATTGCAAAGAATTTATTTTATTTAAGGATAAATATGAAATAAAAGTAAAAATATTATATTTATTTTTATCCTTCAAAATTTATTCATATGCTTATCCTTTATTTTTAATTTATGATTATCTTATAATATAATTCTCATTGCTATCCTATGCCTAGAAACTTCTTACCTCTATTTAAACAAGAAATTTTACCCTGATCTTAGCTCTTCGATTATAACTCAAAGCAAAACCACCAAATTTTTACAAAGTTTCAATACCTCTAGTTTTCAAATCAAAGAGCAGTAACAACATCGAGCTTCTTTCGGTAGGTTTCCAAATTCAACCTTTTGAGATTATTGTAAATTTCACATCCACCAATTTCTCCAAAATTTTATAAGCTTGTTCAACACAAGACTTGAGAATCCACGATCCCACACAACAAAACCAATAATATTTTTCAGAATTTATCACAATTATTTTCCAATGTTGTCAGGCTCATTTTTCCTAATTCTAGGAACTCCACCACAAGTCCACAACAACTTTCTAATTTAATACGTACAGATGAAGTCCATACTGATGAATAGAGTAATGAGTTTCAAAATTTGGAAATCATAAAAATTCATAAAAATAAACATAGATACATACATTAAAAAGAAGAGAAAAGAAGAGTTTTTCCTCTGGTGATGGCGTAGAGTCAGGTCACAGCTGGACAAGCTAGGCTTGAGTTGGGTGAGTCGGTTCACAGAGTCGTCTCTAGAATGGAACTGGGTTCGGTGGTGTTTGCTCGGTCAGGTGGGGTTGTCGGAGATGTGGTTGTCGCGGCGGGATTGGGTTGTCGCCAGAACTGGGTCTGCGTTGGTCTTCATTGTTATGAATTCGAGAGTGGTGTTGTTGGGATGGTGATGCTTTGCTGTCGGTGAATCGCTGCTGCGGCGGAGCTCGTGTCGTGTCGTCGTTGAGTTTGGTTGGGTCTGTGTTGTCGATGGAGGAGAGTGAAATTCTTGTCAGGTTTAGAATGGCTTCAGGGCTGGAGCTATCGATTAGAGTTCAGCTGCGATGAGTCTATGGCTGTTGTGTCTTCGTGGTCGTCGTGAGTTCAGTCGGGTGGCCGGTGGGAAGAGAACTCGTCGGAGTTGTGAAGGAGATGAAAGAGAAGAAAAGTTAGGGATTTACGAATGAATTTTGGGATTTCTATTTTCTTGCCTAATTACCGTACAGAGAGAGAGAGAGAGAGAGAGAGAGAGAGAGCCTAAATGAGAGGAGAGTTACGAGAGGGAGAGATATAGGGGTGAGATGTTTTGGGCTTTATATTTTAGTTTGGTCTAATAGTTTATTAAAAAGCCCATGGACTCTAAATAATTAATTAAGAGTTTGATTCCATAATTTAGATTACATTCTAATATTTTTATGTAAATTTAGATTAATTCCAAAAATATTTCTAAAACTTTACAATCAGTTCAGAATTATGTTTACTAATTATATAGTCATAAAATTCCCTAAATTACGGATTTAGCTTAATCTCTTCATTTAATATTATGAATTGCTAACCTTCAAATTTATTAAAGTTAAAATTGGCCCAAATGATTTTATTGAAATCGTTTTGATATTAGGTGCGGCGTAATTAGGACCCTCGTCTATGATTCTCTACACAATTTTATGTGCTCATTATTATCAGGTGGGTAAAATTATTATCTGCGAAATAAAAGTATATGATATATGCTTTTTCGGACAGAAATATTTTTAATCCAACTTGAATTATCGTGGATGGAATATGGATAGCGTTTTATACGCATCAGATCAGAATAGCGTTTCATACGCATAGAAGCGTTTTATACGCACCAGAATATGTCATGTGCACTGTTTAAGATGTATTCTAGAATCAAAAAAGAGTACCCTAAATCCATGATTCATGCAATTTATTTCAGTTGGATAAACAAAAAGAAATGCTCATGATCCCCCACCACTGAGTACGTTTTAAGAGTGCTCACCCCACATTTTTAAATATTTTCAGATCAGTAAGCTGGGAGCGGCGCGATGGAAATAGGGGTGGACTTCTTCAACATATTTTTATTACTTGACCTTAACTTTTGCACTTGTTGCTTAAACTGTTTTGAATTTTGTATTTTGTGTTTGTTAGTGATTTTGGACTAACTTAAACTGGTACTTTGCTATTATAGTTTTATTAATATTAGGAGTGTGAATTTTATATTTTTGAACTTGTGAGTTACTTTTTGAAATGAACTTGGAGCTTATGAAATGCAGCCATGTAGGTACTTTGTTCAGAGCACATATATTTTTAAAATATATATATATATATTTTTTGTGTTCTATTTTTTTCTTAGAATTTATAACATGATTATTTTAGAAAAGGAAAAAAAATACTTGAACTATGATTATTGGAATCATTTTCCGCTATAAAGAATAGAAAGAGTAACATTTTAGGTGTTACAAAATGGTATGCTTTTGGTGGGAGAACGAGTTGTGCAAAGGAAGCTGAAACTAGAAGGTTGGAAAGCCATGCCGTATGGGCATATGACAGGATACTATGGGTAGATAACTCAGAGATTGGGCCTGAGCGTGCGATTTTGGGCTGATATGCGGAAATTACTTAGGCCCATGGCTTGGACGCGCGCAAGATGATTTCCACCGCCTCCAAGAGTCCCTTTTTTGCCAATTACCTTATTGGAATAGATTAGGATGTCTATTTCCTTGTTAATATTATTTTAATTAAGGATATTATATATAGATTAGGACTTATCTTTATTTGACACATTCCAGAACTTGATATTCACGCACGAACAGAACTAGAGCGACGTTTTCTCTGGAGCAGACTGATTTTCATCTTCTTCATTATTTCATGGTCTTTGTTACTTTAATATTTTTGCGATTCAATCTTAATATGAGTTCTAGCTAATTTCATTTTATTCCGAAAACAGCTAACGAAGCTCTGGCCTAGCTAAACTGTGAGATCTAATCGTGTTCATCGTTCAATTAATTGCATGCATTTGTTATACTTTGTATTTCAAGTCGTTAATTATTTCCATATTGCTAGGTAGTTGCAAATATTTAGTGAGTCGGAATTAATTAGTAGTCAATTAAACCGGCCATCCATAATTGTGGTTTAAGTTTAATTAGTGGCGAAACGGTTCTTCAGAGCCAGGGAGAATAAAAATCTTAATTTAACGGTCCTGCGTCAGAGTCTGTTAATTACGAATTGGGTTCCTCTAGATTTTAAGGTCGTCGGCTCATTAAACCTATAGAGCATCTCTTAGAGTTGACAGTCGATTAGGGAAATAATTAGTGAAGCGTCTTCCTGATTATCGAGAAACTACGGAGGAATTAGGGTGCGTCAGTAAGCGTCTTCGGTATCTATAACTGATTTATGTGTTAATTGAATTTATCTTTGCTTCAAGGATCGGTTTAGGTAAGCTAGGGTGGAGTTAATTGGAATTCGGAATACTTCTTCTCATATTTTCAGTTCGTTCGCTTTATTCACTCGTTCATTTATTTTATATTTAATTGTTGATTTCGTTTGTTTTATTATAATTACAGAAACCTCTTTTGAAGTTTGGTTATACAGATTGGGAATACAGAGTAATTCTCACCGGTCCTTTGGAAGACGATCTCGCTCATCGCTGTACTATGCAGTAAGGGCATACCGACTGCTGTCGGGAACTTTATTTTTGCTGTAAAACGACGCACCATCGTGGAAAATTCTTCTAAACCTACCAAAAAGAAGAAACACTCAAAGAAGGCAAAGATCTCGTGCAATGTTGTCTACACATCTTTGAAAGCCAACATTGCTGGTACGTGGTACTTTGACAGTGGGTGCTCACAGCATATGATAGGAAATTCTAAATTTCTCGATGGCTATACCACGACAAGCAAAGGAAAAGTTAGTTATGCTGGAGGAGCACAAGGCAACATAGTAGGAAAAGGAACCTTGAATGTCAAGAGCTTTCCCAAGTTACGCAATGTGCTTCATGTCGAAGGTTTAACAGCAAATCTGATCAGCATAAGTCAGCTATGTGATGACGGTATGCATGTCAGATTTAATAAAAATATCTGTGAAGTTTTTGATAGCGAGAATAAGTGCATTATGTTCGGAAGTAGGGCATTGGATAATTGCTACCATGCGGACAAGAATGAAAAATGCAATGTTTCAGTCAATGTTGACACTCAACTCGTACATCAAAAACTTGGTCATCTCAGTTTTCGAAGTTTGAAAAAACTGATTGAAGCCGATGCTGTTCGGGGTATTCCACCTGTGAAGATCAATCTCGATGTTGTTTGCAATGCATGTCAAAAAGACAAACAGGTGAGAGTTTCACAAAAAGTTCCTCAGCTTGTCAAACCACGAAGTGCTTCGATCTGATTCACATGGACATCATGGGTCCCGTTGACACCAAAAGCATGAATGGAAAGAGAGTTATTCTGGTGATAGTTGATGATTTTTCGAGATTCACACGGGTTGAATTTCTTCAAGAAAAATCTGAAACTTTCAAGATGTTCAAGAAGTTCTGCAGGTTGGTGTCAAGACAACATGAATCCAACATCAAATGCATTAGAACAAATCATGGGCTTGAATTTGAAAACTCAATGTTTGAAGAGTTTTATGAAAAAAGAGGCATCATTCATGAGTTTTCTGCTCCAAAGACACCTCAACAAAATGGAGTGTTTGAGAGGAAAAATCGAACTCTCCAAGAGATGTCAAGAGCGATGTTACAAGCTTAACGGTTGTCCAAAAAGCTATGGGCTGAAGCAGTTAACACTGCTTGTCACATCGGGAATTGAATAATTCTTCGCCCAGGCAAAACTGTGACACCGTATGAACTTTTGAAGGGAAAGAAACCCAATTTGAAGTACTTTCATGAATTTGGATGTATATGTTACATCATAAATGACAGGGATCATCTGGAAAAATTTGATTCCAAAAGCGACAAAGGGATTTTCTTGGGTTACACATCTGACAGTCGTGCTTACTGTGTGCTTAATCTTAGGACAAAAACTGTCCAAGAATCAATTAACATTGTTTTTTATGACCACACAAGTATTGCTTCAAAATCTGAAGAGGATGATGTGATTGATCTCATTGACACAGGTCAAATGTCAAGTGATCAGACTGGAAGTTATTGTGAGAACAAGATGTAGCGCCCCGGTCCCGAATGACCGTAGAAATGAACGCCACGGGGGTTGGATTTAAGAAGCGGGAAAGAAAGGGGTAATCTTACCAGAAAATTCAGAAATCAAACATGCATTATAATTATAAAATCCTGGTTCAACAATAATACGAAGATCTGAGTTATAGCATAATTTAACAACAATAACAACAAAAGTGCGGAAGCAATACTTTGAACAAAATAGAAGTCAACGGGAAAAACACATAATTAACAAAAGCCCGTTCCTCAGCATCGTCACTTCCACGCGCCAGTTTACTGACCTGAAAATATTTTGAAAGATTTGGGCTGAGTACTAATGCACTCAGTGGGCAAGCTTTCACAATGAATTTTATGTAATTCATTTTCTAAAAGTGATATATCTGTATTTATGCAGGTACTGAAGCTTAGGAGGTTTTAGAATATAAAAGTAACCTAAGTTCACCAAAATATTTTATCATGAAGCACTAAGTGTATAACCAGTCACTGCCCGCAACCTCTACTACATCATCAACGCGTAAGTTTTAAGAGTATCACCAATGAATATAACCGTTCATTTTAGTCTTCACGACAAGGAATAGGGCATGACAAATAAAGCATGCATACTGTAGCTACTCACATTGACACAGCGCTGGTATATGAGACTCCGACAACATACAGTAGCACATAAATATTTTTAATACAGATAATCACATATGCAATTTAAGCAAAGCAAAGCTTAATAACTCGAAATGTAAAGTTTATAAAGATAGAATAGCCCACCTGGTTAGCTAATAATAGCTGAAGCTTTTACGATTCTTTTAATATTCCCCTAAGTCCGATATTCCGGGTTTTGACCTACACATAAAGACTAAGACTTAGAAGCGTACCAAGTCAAATCCTAAATACTTAACCCTTAACCTCTAGTGGGTTGACACAAGCTTTAACCACTAGGCTAAATACTAATTTCGAAAATTAAGGCAGATTAATTGATAATTAAGGCAGCGGATTTTTAATGCAGAAAATACAGATGCAGAGGATGTACAAATTAGATTGAGGGGAATCGAACCTAGGACCAAGATTATTTAAAGCATAGGTTTACCACTTGGCTAAGCATGATTTTCGAAAATAAACCAGTTTTAGAATTAATTAATCTAAATTGCAGAATACTTGAAATTAAAAGAAAAGAAGAGAAATTAAAATAAAATGGAAGAACACATAGACACGCACACAACACACAATTCACGCACACACCCATTCTCAAATTTAAGAAAATTTAATTCTTCTTCATTGTACACTCATGCATATTTATTCCAAAGTATTTTAATTCAAACAAAAGAAAGAGATTTATACTCTTTTTAATGCTTTTGGAGACAACATATTTCTTTCAAATCACACTATCTTTCCTCACCCATATTTAACATTAATATGTACAGTGACCGTATACAATTTTTTTCAATTCCAAATCAATAGTTTGTCTCTCCATTTTTTTTACAGCACTCCACTAAATTAATTTTTTTAAAAAAATCCTCATTAGTCCTTTCTCAATTCAAAATCCTATGCAAATTCAAACCTAATTAAATCAAAGTCAACCATCTCTCTCTCTCTCTCTCTCTCTCTCTCTCTCTCTCTCTCTCTCTCTCTCTCTTGGAAGTTGGAGTCCATGTACACAATTCAAAACACACTTCTTTCTCTCTCTCCAAGCCCCTTACACGCACACACACAATCTGAGAAACAAAACAATACTCTCTCTCTCTACTGTAAATAGGCATTTTACTATCAAATTAAATAGAATTAAATTCATTCTCTCTACTCCCTCTCCAAACCGCAAGAACACAACACACACATTCACGAGTCATTTTCAAAATTTTATCATTTTATTTTATACATGCAATATTGAACTTATTTATTTTTAGAGAAACCCAACAATATTTCCACAAAAAATGAAAATAAAACAACAATGAAAGATTTGGGAAAAAATTCCAAATATTTTGTTTTCTTGAGATTAAACTTGAATTTAAACCTTCAATACTTCAATAATCACGAAAATAAATATGGGAATGAGATAGAGAATGAAGAGAAGAAAAAGAGGAAACCCTTGCATGTCGGATCCGACCACCGGAAAAGGTCGCCGGTGACGCACCGATGTGCGACCGCAGTGGCTTTTTCCGGTCGTTTTGGCCTTCATTTCCACACCGAAATGGTGTTGTTGAACAAAAATGAAAAGAAAACCAAAATCTGAAATTTTTAAAATATTTTGGCCGGAATCTGGGCGGCGGACGGCGCTCGGCGGCGCTCCGCCTCTGGCCACCTTGCCGGAAAATGCAGAAAGGGGAGAGAAGGGAGAGCAAAATCCAACCTTAAATCTGAAATATGGGGAAAATGAATTATCCACTTATTTAACAAAGATATATATTTATTGATAGTGGGCTTGAATGGGCTTTACATAAGGTTGGGCTTAAATGATGTGTCCAACACTAGTTATACGGCTTAACTAGTTAGATTTTTTTTTCCCTAAAGCCCACTATAGAAACTATTGGATCTAATTAAAAATATGAACTATATTACTTATTCTAACTATAAGATTTGCATCTATAATTAAATTTTGGATGATAAAATTTTTGGGGTATTACATTCCTCCCCCCTTAAAAGAATTTCATCCTGAAATTCACGTACCTTAGAATATCTCGGGATATTGTTGTCTCATCTTGCTTTCAAGTTCCCACGTTGCTTCAGTTCGATCATGATGGTTCCATTGCACAAGCACCAATGGAATTTGTTTGTTTCTGAGGACCTGAACTTTTCTATCAAGGATCTCGTGGGGTTTTTCTTCGTACGTCATGTCAGAATGTAGAATTAATTCACTTTCTTTGACAACGTGTTATGGATCAAACACGTACTTTCTGAGCATTGACACATGATACACATCATGAACTTGTGTTAGGTCTGGCGGTAGAGCTAATCGATAAGCAACCTCACCAATTCTTTCAAGTATCTCGAACGGCCCGATATATCGTGGTCTCAATTTGGCTCGTTTGCCGAATCTCACAACACCTTGTGTTGGAGATACCTTTAAGAAAACTTTTTCACCAACTTGAAATTGTAGGTCTTTTCTGCGCTTATCTGCATAAGCTTTTTGTCTATCTTGTGCTTCTTTCATTCTCGCTCGAATTTGATCAATTATCTTGACAGTGGTCTGCACAATCTCTGGACCCAAAATTTTTCTTTCTCCAACTTCATCCCAATACAATGGTGATCTGCATTTGCGACCATATAAGGCTTCATACGGTGCCATCTTTATCGTTGACTGGTAGCTGTTATTATATGCAAACTCCACTAAGGGTAAAACATCTTCCCAACTTGTATTTCCATCCAATACAACTCCCCGGAGCATATCTTCCAAAATCTGTATCGTTCTTTCTGATTGGCCATCTGTTTGAGGATGGAAAGCGGTACTAAAGTTCAGCTTTGTTCCCATAGCTTCTTGAAGACTTTTCCAGAATCTTGATGTGAAACGAGTATCACGATCCGATGTGATAGAAACAGGAATTCCATGAAGACGAACAATCTCTTTTACATAAATCTGCACCAACCTACTTAACTCCGTTGTTGTTTTGATTGGCACAAAGTGTGCTAATTTGGTCAATCGATCAACGATGACCCATACTGTTGAGTTTCCTTTTACTGATCATGGTAAGCCTACCACGAAATCCATCATTATATGCTCCCATTTCCACTCTGGAATTTCCAACGGCTGCAATAATCCAGAAGGTCGTTGATGTATGGCTTTCACTTGTTGGCATGTTAAACATCCCTCCACAAATGCCGTTATCTCTCTTTTCATATTGTTCCACCAAAAATGTTGCTTCAAGTCTTTGTATAGCTTCGTACTGCCTGGATGAGCAACATAGGGGGTATTATGAGCCTCTTTCATAATTTTATGTTTCAGTGTGTCATCACTGGGAACACATAGTCTGTCACGGAACATTAGGGCTCCGTCATTTTCCTCACTTAACTCTTTTGGTTCACCCGCTTTGACTCTCTGTCTTATCTTCTCCAATCGTTCATCTTTTATCTGAGCTTCTATGATTCTTGGTCGTAATTCTGGTTTAGCTATCACTGCAGCTACCACACTTGTCGTAGAGCTTGGTGGAAACACCAACTCTAACTCCATATTTTCTATTTCTTTCACAAGTCCCTCTTTGTCCGTTAAAAGATATCCCAGTACACCTTGTTTCTTTCTACTTAAAGCATCTGCTACTACATTTGCTTTTCCGGGATGATAGTGTATCGTACAGTCATAATCTTTCACCAGCTCCAACCATCTTCTCTGTCTCATATTAAGCTCTTTCTGCTCAAAAATGTACTTTAAGCTTTTATAGTCAGTGTAAATCTCGCATTTCACCCCATAAAGATAATGCCTCCAAATTTTAAGTGCATGCACCACAGTAGCGAGCTCCAAATCATGAGTTGGGCAGTTCAGTTCATGAGGTCTCAATTGTCGTGAAGCATAAGCTACTACCCTCCCATTTTGCATCAACACACATCCTAAACCTAATTTAGATGCATCGGTGTAAATTACAAATCCTTCTACTCCTTCTGGGAGAGTTAAGACCGGTGCAGTTGTCAGTCTTGTCTTCAGTTCTTTAAAACTTTTCTCGCATTCATCAGTCCATACAAATTTGACTTTCTTTCTCAAAAGTTGTGTCATTGGTCTTGCTAACTTTGAGAAATCCTTGATAAACTTCCGATAATAACCTTCCAAACCGAGAAAACTTCTTATCTCATGAACGTTGGTTGGTGATTTCCATTTCTTCACTGCCTCAACCTTTGCAGGATCTACCTTGATTCCTTCTGCTGACACAATGTGCCCGAGAAACATTACTTCATTTAACCAAAATTCGCACTTACTAAATTTGGCATATAATTTTTCTCTCCGTAGTGTTTCCAACACTAGTCTCAAATGTTCCTCGTGCTCTTCTTCACTTTTTGAGTAAATTAGTATGTCGTCAATAAAGACCAATACAAACTTATCCAAATATTCATGGAAAACACGATTCATTAAATCCATAAAAACTGCAGGTGCATTTGTTAATCCAAACGGCAACACTAGAAACTCATAGTGGCCATATCTTGTTCGGAATGCAGTCTTGGGTATGTCATCTTCTCTTACTTTAACTTGATGATACCCAGATCGTAAGTCAATCTTGGAAAAGACTTTTGCACCTGATAACTGATCGAAGAGATCATCTATCCTCGGAAGTGGATACTTGTTCTTCACCGTTATCTTGTTCAACTCCCGATAATCGATGCACATCCTCATAGTACCATCCTTCTGTTTTACAAATAAAATCGGTGCTCCCCAAGGTGATACGCTGGGTCTTATAAAACCCAATTCCAACAATTCCTCTAGTCGAACCTTCAACTCTTGCAACTCCTTCGGTGCTAAACGATATAGGGCTTTGGATACCGGTGTTGCTCCCGGTTCCAAGTCTATTGTAAATTCTACTAATCTATCTGGCGGTAAACCTGGCAAATCGTTTGGAAATAGGTCAACGTATTCTCGCACCACTGGTACCTGATCCACTGTTAGACCTTCTTCTTTCTTGCTTGAAAGGTTTACTAGAAACGCTTGACAATCTCCTTTCTGCAACAACTTTACAATCTTCAACGCTGAAATGATTGGAATTACATTTCCCATTTTTGCTCCATAGAACTTCACCTCCTTTTGACTTAGCTTCTGAAATATTATCTCTCTCTCGTGGCATCTTATTGTTGCACCCTCTTTTGTTAGCCAGTCCATCCCGAATATAATGTCAAAGTCCCGCATCTCAAGAGCATATAGATCAGTTGTAAAATTCTTTTCACCTACTACCAAGTCTAAGTTCTTACAAACACAATCAGCTAAGAGTGTTCGTCCTGAGGGAATGCTTACTACTAAGGCTTCTTTTGCTAATTGTAGCTCTAGATTGAGACGTTTACATGCATCTTTAGATATAAATGAATGTGAAGCTCCAGTATCAAATAAAGCAAGCACAGGTATATTGCTCAAACTAATCATACCTGCCAAATTCCCGGGGTTTCCAGCTGCCTCTTGCTGGTTCAGAGCATATGCTCTGGCTTTTTGTGGTGCCCGGGGACCTTGCTGATTCTGTTGAGGCCTGGGATTACCTTTGTTGTTGTTATTATTCCCTCGACCACCTCTACCTTGTGGCCCCGTATTTCTCATGGTTTGTCTGAACTGTGGCCTTTGTTGCTGCTGCTGTTGTTGCCCTTGCATGCTAGAATTCTGTGGGCAGGCATTAGCATAATGACCCTGTCTACCACACCGATAACATTGGACACATGGTCCAAAATGATGTCTGCTACATATTACACACTGCGGTGAATTTCCTTGGTAGCCCTGGGATTTTGGTGCAGCATTTCCTTGTCCTGCAGGCCTTGTTCCAAAGTTCCTTCCTCCCTGATAGTTATGTTGAAAGTTCTTCCCCTGATAACCTTGTTGCGGACCTTCCCACTTCCGTTTTCCTTTTTGATCCCCCACTACTGGCTGGGATGCCGAAGCTTTTGATGTTCCTTGCATTGCCTCGATACTTAGTGCCCAACTCAGCATCTGACCATAGTTGTGTCGTCCTTCCCGATTAGTGTCGTGCCTATCTCTGGCTTCAAACCCATACAAAACTTCTCGATCCTCTTCTCTTCTGTATCAACAGTCTGTGGTGCATACGGAGACAATCTATTGAACTGCAAATCATAATATGCTACTGACTTATTTCCCTGTTTCAAATTCCAAAATTCATTCGCTTTTTGATGTTGATAATGTGTGGGTATATATTTCTGATACAGGATTATCTTGAAATCCTCCCAGGTGAACAACTCCCAATCTGCCTCAGATATTATCCTCCGAATAGACTCCCACCAGAAATCAGCGTCATCCACAAGCTGGTATAGACCACATGTCACCATCTCTTTATCTATGCATTGTAAAAACCCAAAAATTTTCTCTAAAGCTCGAATCCATCTTTCAGCCGTGAGTGGATCACCTTCCCCATTGAAAGTCGGAGGATTATGGCGCATGAATTCCATCTCAATTCTTGCCCCCTGAACTTGTGGATTATTGGGCACCTCAGGCATAGCCAAGTTCACATTTCTCGGTCTTCCTCTTGGCATTCTGCAATAATTTAGATTCCTAATCGTTCAACACTTACATAAAAATTCTTGTAAAAGAAACACAAATAATAAACAACCATCTCGCAAGAAATGAAATGTAAACAAATAAAGCATATACTTAGAAAAACAATAACTTATATATATCCGATAGATGCATTGAAATAGGACTTTTATACAAAAGGGATGAATGCTATGCAAACAATCTATACATCCATCGAAAATATATATATGTCTAGTCTAGTAACTCAAAAGGAGGCTAGCTATCGAATGCCTCATGTCGGAACGGTCTTATAAAGCTGACAACGTTTCCAACCTACAAAAGCTACCGAGCAGACGAACAATAAAATGTCAACTTCAGTATATACTAGACTACCCAAAATAGTACTGTAAAAACAAACTAGTAGCTAAAACGCTCAACCATCGGCTCCCCCTCCGGATTCTCCTCCGGGTCCTCCTCTGAGTCGTCCTCCTCCATAATCGGCTCCAACTGGGTCCTGGATGGACCTGCCTCATCATCGTGTGGTCTGTCTCTCATATGCGGTGGCTCTAGCACTGGTGGAGCTGATCGATCCATCTCAATCGTCCTCTCAACAGCCAAGATCGGTGAGAAAGGCACACTAAGTATAACTGAATCTGCAGCTTCATCAATCGCAGACGTCAATCTAGGAACCCTACCTCGTCCATCTGCCCAAACTCGTAGGACATAAGTGAAGAACCTCAAGAAATAGACTCTCTCAGCAAAAGTGGTCTGATCTTTATCTGAGAAATCAACTGCAGCTCTCGCAGCCCAAAGTCCCCAATCACGTGGTAGTCCGATCATATATCTCGACATGGCCTCTACCTCGGTGATAACACCTCTATCAGCGATATCATACCACAAAGTCACGAAACGTGCAGTGAACTTCGGCACATTCTCTGTCGGTCGACATGTGCAAGTACGTAGCTTCTCAATCTGCTCTTCTAAAGTAATATGAGATCGGGGTCTCTTACGAGGTGTCACTCGGAATGACACCATCTAATTAGCATGATTTTTTTTAATTAGATTACATTCAAATATTCCCATAAGTTTCTACAAGTTCAGCCTAAGTTCAGCAACTATAGACTAAGTTCATCTTACGTTCTCAAGTTCCAAGTTTAAGTACTCATCTAGAGCATAATATCATACACAGTTCAACAATCATAGTATGCAATCAGCATATCCACAACATTCACAAGTATGCACGTAGCATAAATAAATGAGTTTCTCACATGTAAACAATCAGATAAACATAATTTTTGAAACAACTTCCAGTATGCCCACGGGCATATTTTGTCCTCAAATAAATTTAATATTTCAGCAATATAATAATAATAATAATAAAACTTCAAATATTTTAAAACCGTATAAAAACATGCGTACCTTTTTTACTATTGCGTGAGTGACGAGCTGAGGGCTTATAATATCACACGGAAATTTTTAAGAAAATACGAATTAAATTGACCCAGCAGGTCTGCAGAGTTGCAAACCTGCTCTGATACCACTTTGTAGCGCCCCAGTCCCGAATGACTGTAGAAATGAACGCCACGGGGGTTGGATTAAAGAAGCGGGAAAGAAAGGGGTAATCTTACTAGAAAATTCAGAAATCAAACATGCATTATAATTATAAAATCCTGGTTCAACAATAATACGAAGATCTGAGTTATAGAATAATTTAACAACAATAACAACAAAAGTGCGGAAGCAAGACTTTGAACAAAATAGAAGTCAATGGGAAAAACACATAATTAACAAAAGCCCGTTCCTCAGCATCGTCACTTCCACGCGCTAGTCTACTGACCTGAAAATATTTTGAAAGATTTGGGCTGAGTACTAATGCACTCAGTGGGCAAGCTTTCATAATGAATTTTATGTAATTCATTTTCTAAAAGTGATATATCTGTATTTATGCAGGTAGTGAAGCTGAGGAGGTTTTTAGAATATAAAAGTAACCTAAGTTCACCAAAATATTTTATCATGAAGCACTAAGTGTATAACCAGTCACTGCCCGCAACCTCTACTACATCATCAACGCGTAAGTTTTAAGAGTATCACCAATGAATATAAACGTTCATTTTAGTCTTCACGACAAGGAATAGGGCATGGCAAATAAAGCATGCATACTGTAGCTACTCCCATTGATACAGTGCTGGTATATGAGACTCCGACAACATACAGTAGCACGTAAATATTTTTAATACAGATAATCACATATGCAATTTAAGCAAAGTAGAGCTTAATAACTCGAAATGTAAAGTTTATAAAGATAGAATAGCCCACCTGGTTAGCTAATAATAGCTGAAGCTTTTACGATTCATTTAATATTCCCCTAAGTCCGATATTCCGGGTTTTGACCTACACATAAAGACTAAGACTTAGAAGCGTACCAAGTCAAATCCTAAATCATGAGCTAAATAATTAGGATTTTAAAGTGCAAGGTTTTATGCTCATGGAATTAGTTGATGAAATTGATGATATAGGAATTTAAGAAATCATAGAATAATCTGAAGTTATTGTATAATTGCATAGTAAAATTTCGATTTCTTTTTTTTTAAATAAAATAAAATAATAATATATAATAATAAAATAAAAATAAATAAATAAAGATGATTAAAGATGTAAAATAAAATTGAAATTAAGGAGAATTGAACCCTTAACCTCTAGTGGGTTGACACAAGCTTTAACCACTAGGCTAGATACTAATTTCGAAAATTAAGGCAGATTAATTGATAATTAAGGCAGCAGATTTTTAATGCAGAAAATACAGATGCAGAGGATGTAAAAATTAGATTGAGGGGAATCGAACCTAGGACCAAGATTATTTAAAGCATAGGTTTACCACTTGGCTAAGCATGATTTTCGAAAATAAACCAGTTTTAGAATTAATTAATCTAAATTACAGAATACTTGAAATTAAAAGAAAAGAAGAGAAATTAAAATAAAATGGAAGAACACATAGACACGCACACAACACACAATTCACGCACACACCCATTCTCAAATTTAAGAAAATTTAATTCTTCTTCATTGTACACTCATGCATATTTATTCCAAAGTATTTTAATTCAAACAAAAGAAAGAGATTTATACTCTTTTTAATGCTTTTGGAGACAACATATTTCTTTCAAATCACACTATCTTTCCTCACCCATATTTAACATTAATATGTACAGTGACCGTATATAATTTTTTTCAATTCCAAATCAATAGTTTGTCTCTCCATTTTTTTTACAGCACTCCACTAAATTAATTTTTTTAAAAAAATCCTCATTAGTCCTTTCTCAATTCAAAATCCTATGCAAATTCACACCTAATTAAATCAAAGTCAACCATCTCTCTCTCTCTCTCTCTCTCTCTCTCTCTCTCTCTCTCTCTCTTGGAAGTTGGAGTCCATGTACACAATTCAAAACACACTTCTTTCTCTCTCTCCAAGCCCCTTACACGCACACACACAATCTGAGAAACAAAACAGTACTCTCTCTCTCTACTGTAAATAGGCATTTTACTATCAAATTAAATAGAATTAAATTCATTCTCTCTACTCCCTCTCCAAACCGCAAGAACACAACACACACATTCACGAGTCATTTTCAAAATTTTATCATTTTATTTTATACATGCAATATTGAACTTATTTATTTTTAGAGAAACCCAACAATATTTCCACAAAAAACGAAAATAAAACAACAATGAAAGATTTGGGAAAAAATTCCAAATATTTTGTTTTCTTGAGATTAAACTTGAATTTAAACCTTCAATACTTCAATAATCACGAAAATAAATATGGGAATGAGATAGAGAATGAAGAGAAGAAGAAGAGGAAACCCTTGCATGTCGGATCCGACCACCGGAAAAGTTCGCCGGCGACGCACCGATGTGCGACCGCAGTGGCTTTTTCCGGCCGTTTTGGCCTTCATTTCCACACCGAAATGGTGTTGTTGAACTAAAAATGAAAAGAAAACCCAAATCTGAAATTTTAAAATATTTTGGCCGGAATCTGGGCGGCGGACGGTGGTTCGGCGGCGGCGCTCCGCCCCCGGCCACCTTGCCGGAAAATGCAGAAAGGAAAGAGAAGGGAGAGCAAAATCCAACCTTAAATCTGAAATATGGGGAAAATGAATTATCCACTTATTTAACAAAGATATATATTTATTGATAGTGGGCTTGAATGGGCTTTACATAAGGTTGGGCTTAAATGATGTGTCCAACACTAGTTATAGGGCTTAACTAGTTAGATTTTTTTTTCCTAAAGCCCACTATAGAAACTATTGGATCTAATTAAAAATATGAACTATATTACTTATTCTAACTATAAGATTTGCATCTATAATTAAATTTTGGATGATAAAATTTTTGGGGTATTACACAAGACATCCACTAAGAATGTCAAAGTGAATGTTCCACAGAATGATGAAGCTTCAGTTAAAACATCAACTTCAACATTCACTTCAGACAGTGAAGACGATCAGATGGTGACTGCAGAAGATGAACCAAGAAGAGATCCTCCAAGTTGAATTCGGAAGAATCATCCAGATTCACAAATCATTGGTGAACAATCCGAAGGAGTTCAAACTAGAAGCAAGAACTCAGAGGAATACAAAGAAATGCTGAAACTGGTATACATGTCTTCTTTAAATGTTTGTATGTCAAACACTTGCTTTCTGTCTAATATTAAACCAAAAAAATCAAGGAAGCCCTTAATGATAATTTTTGGATCAATGCTATGCATGAGGAACTAAACCAGTTCGTAAGAAACAATGTATGGGAATTAGTTCCACGCTCCAAAGATAAAAATGTGATTGGGACAAAATGGATTTTCAAGAATAAAATAGATGAGGCTGGCAATGTTGTCAGAAATAAAGCTCGTCTAGTGGCTCAAGGTTATACCCAAGTAGAAGGGGTAGACTTTGATGAAACATTTGCTCCTGTTGCAAGGATTGAATCCATTCGCATTTTATGTGAAATTGCATGTTATGTGAATTTAACTATACATCAAATGGATGTTAAAAGTGCTTTCTTGAATGGCTTTCTCAATGAATAGGCATATGTCAAACAACCTAAGGGGTTCGAATGTCATGAGAAACTATTGCATGTGCTTAAGCTTAAAAAGGATTTGTATGGTCTCAAACAAGCCCCTAGAGCATGGTATGCTAGACTGATCGATTTCTTACTCCAAATTGGTTTGGCAAGAGGTCAAGTTGATAGAACATTGTTTATCAAGAAAAATAAAAAAAAAACATATTACTGTTGCTCAAATCTATGTTGATGAAATTATTTTTGGTTCGACTTGTACTAATCTGCTCAAAGATTTTGTAGACTTAATGTGCAACACGTTTGAAATGAGCATGGTTGAAGAGCTCAACTATTTCCTTGGTCTACAAATCAAGCAAGATAAAGATGGGATCTTCATCTCTCAAAGCAAATATGCTAGAGGATTGGTCAAGCGTTTCAGATTAGAGAATGCTAAACCTATGAAGACGCCCATGGGATCTTCTAAAAAATTGAGCAGAGATGATGTTGGTAGCAATGTTGATTCTACCTTGTATAGAGGAATGATGGGGAGTTTATTGTACTTAACAGCTAGTCATCCCGACATTATGTTTAGTGTTGGTGTTTGTGCGAGATATCAATCTCAGCCTAAAGAATCTTATCTTAAAGCTGTTAAGCGAATCATTTGCTCTGTTTCTGGCACAATTGGGTTTGGTGTTAAATACTGCAAGAGTTCTAACAATTGGGCAGGTGATGTCGATGACAGAAACAGCACTAGCGGAGGTTGTTTTTATTTTGGCAACAATCTGGTTTCTTGGTCGAGTAAGAAACAAAATTGTATCTCACTCTCCACGGCCAAATCAGAGTATGTTGCTGCTGCTAGTTGTTGCTCTCAACTGTTGTGGTTAAATCAAATGGTGCTAGATTATGGTCTGGCTAGTCCTTCTTTGACATTGTTATGTGACAATGTCAGTGCAATTGAAATTTCGAAGAACCCAGTCCAACATTCTCGCACCAAACACATTGACATCAGACATCACTTTATCTGTGATCTTGTTGAACGAGATATCATCAAATTGGAATACATTTCTACAGAGAATCAAACTGTTGATATCTTTACTAAACCTTTGGATTTTGAGAGATTTTCTTCTCTAAGGAAATCTCCTGGAATGTGTGTATTTTAGTCAATGTTGACACCTTGATGTTAAAATCAATGTTATGATCTTTAACATCAGGTCCTTTGCTTCTGAAATTATCAAAATTATTTTGTACAATTTTATGATTTTATAATATGAATTAATTCATGAGAATTGATTCATTCATAGCATGTCTCCATTAATTTTTTTTCAGAATTTTTTTTATTCTATTTTTTAACAAAAATAATAATAATAATAATAATAATAATAATAATAATAATTGTTTTTTAATTGTGTATATGATAAGTAGATGTACTTTTCTGCATATTTTATGCTATGATAAGAGAGAGTGAGAGATATCACTTTCATTATTTTTAATATAAGAAAGTTGTTTGTCTTTATCTCTCTTTTTAAATCAACTTTCTCTCTCTCTCCATATCCGATTCCCTATCCCCTCTCACTCTAGCGATTCATCTTCTCCGCGTATCCTCTTTGAATTGTGTTCATCCATGGTAGATCAATCTCCAAATCCATACTAGGCGATGATGATGATGCTCCAGCAGTTGATGGAGCAGTCTAAAGCATCTCCATCATCAGCCTCAACACCAGCCCCAACAATGAACCCTTCTCCAACTTCAACAGCGACTCCTCTCACTACTACTGCCGCCACTCCAAAAATTCAGCTTTCCGTTGTCCCAATTCCTCCATCACCACCGACCAAATCTACTGCCTCTGTCCCAGATCTTGAGGTTCCCCCTTATTTTGAAATTTTAAACCCTAAGCCTCTCCAAAAGCATGTGCTTGGAGAGCCCTCAAACCCCATCGATCCTGATTCCTCCACTGATCTTCACTCTCTCTTAAAGATAGCGAAGCCCACATCTCTGATCCGGAAGTCTAAACGGCTTCACAGTGACGCTTCGAAGTCCACTGAAGTACCTTTCATCAAGAAAGTGAAAATGGAAGGCGTTAAGACTTCTTCGCGTTCTCTACGAGATGAATCGGACTCTACCGGTGATCATCCCACTTCTCCTCCCTCTGGTGATGTCAAGCAGGATGTCAATGTTGATTCCCCGCTTGATGTTACTCAAGCATACAGTAAGATCTTCTACTCTTTAGGTGCTAAGAAGTCTTTTGATCTTATTTCTAAGAGGTCGTTTAGGGTTGAAAAAATGGTAGATGTCTTAAGCTTCAAAAAGTATGGGATGGATGTGTTCTTGAATGAACGGGGCTTGTGGAAGGTTGTCACTTCCTTGTTGTCTTATGATTCGTCTGTTGTGTATGAATTTTATTCAAACATCATTCCTGATATGGGAGATCCGTCCAAGTTATCTTTTGGAACGGTTTATATTAGGGATCATGTTTATAAATTTTCCCCTCATATAATTAACTCATTTCTTGAACTGGGTAACGAGGACACGATCATTTCATTAGATTTGCTTGATGATGTGGTGAAGGTTGTTACTGGAGGAGTTGTTTAATCTTGGATGAACAAGGTGCTTGCTTCCAAGCTAATATTTTTCTACATAGTGTTGTTCAAGTTAACTGTGTGTAATTGGCTTCCCACATTGGCACACCCGTCGTTTAGGTGTGCAAAATACACTTGCGGGCAAATAGTCCACAAATGCTTAACCTGCCCTCAACGGCTAGTATAGCTAGTGAAGACGGATGTCGATCCCACGAGAAGTGTTTTAACCTTCTGTCTTTTCTTAGTTTTGGTTTGGGTCTTCAGTGTCACTCTAAAAACCTTGCTAATAAACTTAAACTAACTAAATGCTAAAAAGGAAATCACAAAAGAAAATATCAGTAATAAAAGTGCTCAAGTCATTTGGTAGGTATGCGCAATCTCGGGCAAAACATATGTAATTACCACTACTACCCATTGTGCCCACACTAGCAGAAAGGTCAAAAACCGAATCCCTATGGCCAAATATGGGTAATTATCACTTTGAGGGTTAACCGGTTATAGGAAATGGATACGATCGGCCACTCCCCAATCACTTCTTACATTATATCGTCTAGATGATACGATCGGCACCTAGGGACCTAACTATACAGGAACCTAAGGAGAGAATCACACAAAGGTTTTGCAAGCATAGCAGCTTTGAGGGCAAAAGCGACCTAATTCTAGTAGGTTTGACACGGTCTTGTGCCTGCATATACTACTCAATCTCAACTACCAAGGCTGTCACCCCCGGACTTGTTACTATGCGGGTATCGAGGCATGGGTCACCTATACACTCCCACGTAACTAACACTAGTACCAGTTAATCAGAAATGCGCGCTTTTATCTCCAACCACCCTTTACCTATGTCTAAGTGAAAAACAAGTTAAGATTGTGAACCCTTAAGGCTTTAAAGTCCGATTACCTCATGCACATATTCTACTCTTAGACCATTACTTTGACTTGAACAGTGGATACTTAGCCACTAAACATAGAAATAAAAGTAAAAGAAATGATAAAAGACATCTTACTTGGAAAGGAAATAACTTGATTAACTCCTGGGCCCAACCCCAGTTTTGCCAACAAAACAACTGAACTACCTCTCCGTTGGCAAATCGCCAGCTTCAGGCAGTCAGAATATCCAGAAAATAAACTAAGTACGAAAGCAGTAAATTGTATCTTGGAAATGTAAAAACCCCAGTCGTGTCGATATGAAAACAGATAAAAGTATTTATAGAAAAATGAATTAAGGCTTCACGCAGCCCAGATCTCACCCACACAGGGGTTCTTGCACTCCTCCACTTCCTCATTTCATGCTCAATGTTCTTTCTTGAATTTAGGAGGGATAGCAACAAACCCTAGCGTCTCCAACAGCTTTCTGATGTCCCCACTTCCTTCCCAACGTGTGTAGACCTCCCCAAGACTTGGAACTGACCGCCACATCACCTCCACGTGCATATAGGAACTGTCCCGCGATCTTGTTGCGCAATTCTCGCAACAACTTTGACTGGGTCCTCGGCAGGCAAATCAGTCCTTTGTGCCCTCAGCATAAATAGTGTCTGTCTGTGCCTATTGTGGTGGTTTTGTGCCCTCAGTCTCCTACAATCAGATTTACCCCCAAAACTAGACTAGACTCTATACTAAACACTTAAAAAGGGTATAAAAAGATAAAGGAAAAAGCACGAATTTGAGTCTTCATCACACATCCAATACATCAGTCCTCACAGTTGATCAAGCTATTTTGCTATACAAGCTTGGGACTAATCTGCCCTGCAATCTTGGAACATATATATTTGATGTTGTTTTTAAGGCTGCTTCTAAAACGAGTTCTTCAAATGTGCTTCCTTTTCCATGTTTAATCTTTGCTATTCTTAAGATTCAAGGATTGAAGGAAAGCAAGAAGAACCTTGTTGTTGAGCAAGCTTCTCTAACTATTCAAAAGCCCAAGGGGAATGATGACCGAGTTATTGACCTGCCCTACCTCTCTGCTACTGGTCCTACAGATCGATCTGCTAATGCTAGTACTACTCCTTCCCAGTCGCCTACTGCTCATCCGGTTGAGCCTGAAGTTCTCTCCACGCCTGCCATTCATGTTGTGATGATGCCTTTGGAGATCCTTCAACAGAATATTGCCCAACTGGATCAAATAATCATGTCTGTTTCTTCTGTGCGCGATACCTTTATGTCTCTCCTTTCTATACAAAAAGGGGGAGTACATGTTGAACATGCTGACGAGGAGACTGATGTAGGTGATGTTGATGCCAGTGCTGTATCAACTGTTAGAGGACGGGGACAGAAGAGTGCAGCCAAGGGGAAGAGGAAGATGATGTGAAAGAAGGGGGAGATGATGTGAAGCTGTGTGTGTCAGCTTCTGATTGTTATAAATAATGTTTTACTTTTGCTTAAAACAATGTTTATTATTTCTGTAATTGTGCTTGACACATTTTAAGATGTTTAATGCATCTTTTGTTTTGCTATTTTGATGTGTGTGCTGGACACACGGTTTTGGTATGCATTTTATGCAGATCTTGTTTTTTTGTTGAATGCAATTTATGATTGTGTTCTTGATTTTATATGTTTATTCAGTTTTTGATATTCGTGATATATCATTATGATTAGGCATATTGAGTTTGTTTTGAGATATTGAATGATCAATATGTCGTGATTTTTGTGTGTTGAACTTTTTGTTCAAACATTGATTTTATAATAGGACAAGTTCCTATTATATGACGATCTAATTAAGGGGGAGTAACCCTTAAGGGGGAGATTTTAAGATCTCCATTTTCCGCTGCGACTCTAATTGTACAAAATACATTGAGTTGTATGTTTTGTGCAGAAAGGCTAAGATTAAAGGGGAGATTGTTGAGTCCTGTATGACATTGAGGTTCAATGTTGTACGTAATGTCAGATAGACTCCCTGCAACATTGTCTGTGACATAGTCGTAACTAATTTTATCATTTCCTAGTTTTATTTATTATTTTAATGAATAAAATAATTTTATATATCTTAAAATATATGTGTATATCCACGAAATAGATATTTGAAATAAATGGATATATACATATTAGATATATTATTTAAATAGAGTTTGACAAGGTCAAAACTCTATCTCCTACTTTTAGGGCTTCTTGTTTTCTTTTATTTAACCTCTTTTCTTTTTCATATTTTTATTGCTGGAATATATAGAAAATAGGTGAGAACGTGGGATATGGCTTCAACCATACCATGGAGACGGTTTTCTTCTTGCACACGATTGAGTAGTGATGAAGAGCGGTTATCTCTAACCCACGATCAAGAGAAAGAAGACTTGAACCTTGTCTATTCAAGTGAAGAAGCATATAAGGGATATGATCGACACTTGAAGACTTATTCAAGCCCAATTCATTTTCCGCTGCGTGAAGATTGAAGAAAGCTTGGATCACAAACATAGTATAGATTTTGTTCTTGGTTCCTTCTTCTATCTTAATGTTTATTGTTGTTCATGCAATTCACGAGAGTAGTTTGAACAAGTTAGGATAGATAGCATGGTTGTGAAATCTATACTAGTTTGTATACAAATTAACGGGAGGTTAATTTGTACGTTTGAGTTCTTTTTTAGTTGTAGAACTAAATTAGAATTTATATGTAGCCGAAGTGTTGAGAGCTTTTGTGTCCAACATTGTAAGCTTTAAAAACAGTTTGTGCTCATAGTAGCATAATTTCGCCATGTGGCAATCACACACATGTTGTGTGTAATTTAAAATTATTTCGCGTGTTATTGCATATCTATTTCCAGCATATTTGTGTTAAGATAGTTGTGTTAACTGTCTGTAACATTGAGTTTGACATTACGATTCCGTGTCTAATTTCAGTGTTTACGACAACAAATTCCAACATATATACATATATATAATATTATATAATCAATAGACATAAAGTATAAATTTAAAAATATATAAAAAATCAGAGAAATGAAAAAATATCAATATCAACAAATAACTAAATGAGCCGAGCTTGAGCTCGAGTTCGAGCTCGAGTTTAGGCTCGAATTTTAAATAATCGAACCGAACTCGAGTCGAGCTCAGGTTCGGGCTCGAATTTTAAATAAACAAGCCAAGCCCGAGTCCAGCTCGAGCCGAGCTCGAGTCAAACTCAAGCTCGAGCTCGAGCTCATGAATATTTAAATGAGCCGAGCTCGAGCTCGGCAGTACTCGGCTCGGCTGGGCTCGTTTACATCCCTAGCCGTGCTAGATTAGCACGGACCATGGAGTGCCTTTCAATAACTTCCTGCTCCGATTTCAACCTTAGCACAGGTCGTGCAGTGCCTAGCACGGTCCGTGCTAACCCACTATACTCCCAATGTGCATGTTTTCGACACTTTCTCGTCCCAATTAAGCCTCAACTCAAACCATCAAGGCTAGGAGCTGGATTTCATCAACACCAGTAGTTTTTAACCCAAATTCCTGCAAAATCACACCAAAAACCAATCTCGTCCAAACAAGTGAAATCCGAGCAAAACATGGACTAAAGCACTTATAAAATATTCAAAATCATTCCAAAACAAACTCCAGATAAGTGAAAAAATCCAGTTTATCACTGAGTTTTTGGCAAAGTGTCAAGAAGGTGGTTCACAGATGGTGAATATAAGGCTATACGAATCTACGTATTGCTTAACTGTCAAGAAGTGACTGATCAATATGTTCTGTAAGTTATAATAACTCAATCTCCATAAAGTTCTTTCATGTACTATATAATTAATTCTAATATTTATCTATTTTCTCTTGTTGAAGGCTGTTTCTTTCAGAATTGACGGCTCGTAATCCGGATATCTCAACATCTGACATCGATAAGGAAATAGATCAAGTGTTTCCAAATTGGTTTGCCAATTTTGTAAGTTTGTGTATGTTCTATAATCTGTTAGACTTGAAATGAAATATTAATTTATCCTATTTTGCGTGTTTTCATAGGCTCACGATCATTCAAACAACGTTTCTCAATTGTTGGTAGATCTCTCGGTTGGTCCATCACGTAGGATTAGTACTTGTTATGGCAAATTCGTGAATGGGTATAAGTTTCACACGGTGTCACATGGGTCCCGAAGAGCCACAATCAATTATGGAGTGTGTGTTAAAGGCAATAATTATACCACCGACGAGAGTGATTACTACGGGAGATTGTTGGAGGTTGTGGACATTGAATATCCTGGTCTTTCAATTAAGAAGATGACATTATTCAAGTGTGAATGGTTCGATACGTCAACACGGGGGGACTATGGTCCATCCTACTTATAAAATAATATCCGTTCACCAAGGACGTAGATATGCAGGAGAGGATGCATTTGTGCTGGCTACCCAGGCAACCCAAGTGTTCTATTGCTCATACCTGAGTTTGAATCGGTCGAAGAATGATTGGTTGGCAATTTGTAAGATAAATGCCAGATTGAACGAAGATGCTCCTTCCAACGCACCACCATCAAGTATATCTCCACCATTTCAAAATGATGAACATTTGGAGTTACAAGCTCCCGTTATAGATGTTGATGATGATTCATTACCCATTCACCCAACGGGCGGTTTGGTAGATATTGAAGAAACCAATCTTGATGAATCTACGTCGGATGATGAAGAGATCAGTTTATCCGATGAAGAACTTAGTGATGAAGAGCTAGATAATGATATTTGATAGAGTTAATTATGTTTGTTGTACGAAACAATTGTTTTTAGTATTGAAGAATTGATCATCTTGAATGTCTTCATGACTTTGTCTTTTTTTAATTTTATATTTTTTTGCTTTTAGTATTTTATCTTTGTCTTCATGACTTTGTGTTTATGAGTTATTTTTGTCAGATGACTAGAGGTGGTGGAATAGGCGACTGTGCAGCAGGTGCTGGAGAAGCAGGCTAGGAAGGCAGGATGATGGGTCGGGCACATAGTTGTACTGATACTGTTATTATGTTACAATTTGAATATTTATCTATATGTATTATACATTTGTATTAAATTATGTACAATTATATATATATATATATATATTGTTGGAATTTGTTGCCACAAACACTGAAAATAGACCACAGATTCGTAATGTCAAACTCAATGTTATAGACAGTTAACACAACTATCTTAACACAAATATGCAGGAAATAAAATGCGCAATGATACAATATATAACTTTTAAATCGCACACAACATATGTGTGATTGCCACAAGGCCAAATTATACTACAATGAGTACAAAATTATCAAGATGTCGATGTTGGACGCGAAGGCTCTCAACACTTCAGCAAAATTTACAAGTTCTAATCTAGACTATTACTAAAAAGAACTAAAACATACAAATTGACATCCCGTGAATTCGTATACAGACTAAAACATACAAATTGACATCCCGTCAACTTGTATACAAACTAGTAAAGGTTTCACAACCTTGCTATCTATCCTAATTTGTACAATCTATTACTTGAAAGGATTGAACAACAACAAACGTTAAGATAGAAGAAGGAACGAAGAACAAAACCTATACTAAGTTTGTGACTCAAGGTTTCTTCAATCTTCACGCAGCGGAAAATAGATTGAGCTTGAATAAGTCTTCAAGTGTCGACCATGCTTCTTAAATATGCTCTTCACTTGAATCCAACAAGGTCCATGATTTTTCTTTCTTGAACATGGGTTGACGATAATCGCTCCACTCCATGACGTCACCGTAAATGGAAGAAACCGCATCTAGAGCGTGGTTGAAAGGTTCCCCACGTTCATGCTCTTTTTCTAAATATCCAACAAATATAATTTTCTGAAAAAGAAAAAGAAATAAATAGAAAAACCGCTAGACCTAAAAAATAGGAGATAGAGTTTTGACTTTGTCAAACTCTATTTTAAATAATATATCTAATATGTATATATTCATTTATTTGAAAAATTAATTTCATGGATATACACATATATTTTAAGATATATAAAATTATTTTATTTATTAAAATAATAAATAAAACTAGGAAAGGATAAGATTAGCTACGAAAATATCATAGACAATGTCGCAGGGAGTCTATTTGACATCGAGTACAACATTGAACCTCAATGTCATACAGCACTCAACAATCTCCCCCTTAATCTTAGCCTTTTTGCATAAAACATACAACTCAATGTATTTTGTATAATTAGAGTCGCAGCGGAAAATGGAGATCTTAAAATCTCCTCCTTAAGGGTTACTCCCCCTTAATTAGATCATCATATAATAGGAACATATCCTATTAAAAAATCAATGTTGAACAGAAAGTTCAACACAACAATATCAATGTTGAACTGAACATTCAACACATAATATCAATGTTGAACTCAACGTTCAACACACAATAATCAAAACATATTGATCATTCAATATCTCAAAACAAACTCAATATGCCTAATCATAATGATATGTCACGAATATAAAAAACTGAATAAGCATATAGAATCAAGAACACAATCATAAATTGCATTCAACAACCAAAAACAAGATATGCATAAAATGCATACCAAAACCGTGTGTACAGCACACACAAAAATAGAAAACATTAAACATTGTTTTTAGCATAAAACAGTTTTAAAATTCAGAAGCTTAAACACTAAACTTCACATCATCTTCATTTTCCCTTTGGCTGCACCTTTTCTCCCCTTTGCTTGACCAGCAACACTCGGTCCAGCATATGTGTCTCCAGCATCCACATCATCACCATTAGCATCATCATCTACTCCCCCTTTTTATGTAGAAAGGAGAGTTAGAAAAGAGTCTCGAGCCTTGGTGAGTGGACCAATAACATGATCAAGCAGTGCAATTTGATGTTGAAGAGTCTCCAGCGACATCATGACAATTGGAATAGTAGGCATGAAGGCAACATCAGGATAGACATCAGATTGGGAAGGAGCAGGGGTACCTTCGGCAGAAGGAGGCACTGGAGTAGCAGCATCATGAGGATAGGGAAGATCAATGATCCTGTCATCATTCCCCTTGGGCTTCATTATAGAGATGGAGGACTGCTCAGACATCACATTCTTTTTGCGTTCCTTTAACCCTTGGCTCTTAAGGATCCCATAGATCAAACATGGGAAAGGAAGCAAATTGGAGGAACTTGATTTAGAGGCAGCCTTCAAAGTAGCATCAAAAATGTATGCCCCGAGGTTGAAAGGAAGCTGATTTCCTATCTTGTATAGGAGAATGGCCTGATCAACTGTGATAACAGAGGCATTTGATGTGGGCAGCCAATTGCACACTGCAAGCTTGTATAACACTGAATAAAAGAATGTTAACTTGGAAGCAGGCACTTTGTTGAGCCATTTTGGAACCAAACCTCCAGTAATAACATTCACCACATCATCAATCAAATCCAAAGACATGATTGTATCCTCATTGCCCAACTCAAGAAACGTGTTAATAATATTAGGGGAAAACTTATAGATTTTATACCTAACATACACAGTTCCAAAACACAGTTTAGTAGGATCTCTCATATCAGAAATGATGTTAGCATAGAATTCATGAATAACATCAGGATCATATGACACTAGTGACGTAATAGATTTTCACAAACTTCTCTCCTTAAGAAACACATCCATCCCATATTTTTTAAAGCTAAGAACATCGATCATTTTCTCAACCTTAAGAGTTTTCTTAACATAAAGAGCATGGGATTTCTTAGCCTCTTCAGAATAGAAAATCTTACTAAAGGCTTGCGTGACGTCAAGAGGAGAGTCCTCATCTTTGTCGGAATCCTTGTCTAAGGGCTCAGCAGTAAGATTAACACTCTGTGTGACATCAACAGGAGGAGAACTATGAACTTGTTTACCAGTGGAGTTGGATTCATCTCGCAACGACCGGGAGACAGCCTTAGACCCTTCCTTCTTCACCTTCATGGAGGAGGCGACTTCAGGTTTGTCAGTTGCATCACTGTGAAGACGCTTTGATTTCCTCATCGGTCGAGAAGTCTTCGCCATCTTTGACAAAGACTGTAGGTGAGAAGTGGCTTCAGGGTCGATTGGATTTGTGGAATCACCAAGCACATTCATCCTAATCGGCTTAGGGTTTAAGATCTCAGTTCCAAGAGGAATTATGAGATCCGGATGAACCTCGACTTCAGTTGGCATCGCCTTTGGTGTTGAAGTCTCAGTGACATTCACTGTTGTTGTTTCAGCGTGAGCAGTTGGTGGAGCAATGTCAGGAGTCTGGGTCGATGTTGCAGAGAGTGGGGGTTGTACTGAAGCAGCCGGTGTTGAGGCTGATGATGGGGATCCTTTTGAGAGCTCCATCATCTGCTGCAACATCATCATCATGGCCTGTAAGTGGTTAGGATTTTGGTCCGCCATGGATGAAAAAGGAGAGAGAAACAAATTGGAGAAGCGGAGAAGATGAACCGCTAGAGAGAGAAAAGTGAATCGGATATGGAGAGAGAGAGGGTTTTGAATTCAAAAGGAGATAAAGACAAAACAACTTTCTTATATTAAATTAATGAAAGTGATATCTCTCACTCTCTCTCTTTTATCATTTCATAAGATATGCAGATAAGTATATCTGCTTATCAACAATATTTCAATTATCTATTATTTAAATAATAAATAATAAATAAAAAATAATAATAAAAAAAATTCTGAAAATAAATAAAATAAATGAAGACGAGTCATGATTAAACAAATCCTCATGAATTGATTCATAATAGAAAATCATATCATCGTACCATAGTTTTTATTAACTTCAGAATTACAGGACCTGATGTCAAAAGATCATAACATTGACTTTAACATCAGGATGTCAACATTGACTAACAGACACACATTCCAAGAGATTTCCTCAAAGAAGAAAATCTCTCAAAATCCAAAGGTTTAGTAAAAATATCAGCAATTTGATTCTCTGTAGGAATGTATTCCAATTTGATGATATCTCGTTCAACAAGATCACGGATAAAGTGATGTCTGATGTCAATGTGTTTGGTGCGAGAATGTTGGACTTGGTTCTTCGAAATTTCAATTGCACTGACATTGTCACATAACAATGTCAAAGAAGGACTAGCCAGAGCATAATCTAGCCCCATTTGATTTAACCACAACAGTTGAGAGCAACAACTAGCAGCAGCAACATACTCTGATTCGGCCGTGGAGAGTGAGATACAATTTTGTTTCTTACTCGACCAAGAAACCAGATTGTTGCCAAAATAAAAACAACATCCGCTAGTGCTCTTTCTGTCATCGATATCACCTGCCCAATCGGAATCACTATAACCTACAAGATGAATGTTAGAACTCTTGCAGTATTTAACACCAAACCCAATTGTGCCAGAAACATAGCGAATGATTCACTTAACAACTTTAAGATGAGATTCTTTAGGCTGAGATTGATATCTCGTACACACACCAACACTAAACATAATGTCGGGACGACTAGCTGTTAAGTACAATAAACTCCCTATCATTCCTCTATACAAGGTAAAATCAACATTGCTACCAACATCATCTCTGCTCAATTTTTCAGAAGATCCCATGGGCGTCTTCATAGGTTTAGCATTCTCTAATCCGAAACGCTTGACCAATCCTATAGCATATTTGCTTTGAGAGATGAAGATCCCATCTTTATCTTGCTTGATTTGTAGACCAAGGAAATAGTTGAGCTCTCCAACTATACTCATTTCAAACGTGTTGCACATTGAGTCTACAAAATCTTTGAGCAGATTAGTACAAGTCGAACCAAAAACAATGTCATCAACATAGATTTGAGTAACAGTAATATGTTTTTTATTCTTCTTAATAAACAATGTTTTATCGACTTGACCTCTTGCAAAACCGATTTAGAGCAAGAAATCGGTCAATCTAGCATACCATGCTCTAGGGGCTTGTTTGAGACCATACAAAGCATTTTTGAGCTTAAACACGTGCAATGGTTTCTCATGACATTTGAACACATTAGGTTGTTCGACATACGTCTCTTCATTGAGAAAGCCATTCAAGAAAGCACTTTTAACATCCATTTAATGTAAAGTAATACCCACTTATCAAGCTGTCGATGTTGGATGCGAAGGCTCTCAACACTTCAGCAATATTTACAAGTTCTAATCTAGACTATTACTAAAAAGAACTAAAACATACAAATTGACATCCTGTCAATTCGTATACAGACTAAAACATACAAATTGACATCTCATCAACTTGCATACAAACTAGTAAAGGTTTCACAACCTTGTTATCTATCCTAATTTGTACAATCTATTCCGTGAAAGGATTGAACAACAACAAACGTTAAGATAGAAGAATGAACGAAGAACAAAACCTATATTAAGTTTGTGACTCAAGTTTTCTTCAATCTTCACGCAGCGGAAAATAGATTGAGCTTGAATGAGTCTTCAAGTGTCGACCATGCTTCTTAAATATGCTCTTCACTTGAATCCAACAGGGTCCATGATTTCTCTTTCTTGAACATGGGTTGACGATAACCGCTCCACTTCATGACTTCACCGTATATGGAAAAAACCGCCTCCAGGGCGTGGTTGAAAGGTTCCCCACGTTCATGCTCTTTTTCTAAATATCCAGCAAATATAATTTTCTGAAAAAGAAAAAGAAATAAATAGAAAAACCGCTAGACCTAAAAAACAGGAAATAGAGTTTTGACTTTGTCAAACTCTATTTTAAATAATATATCTAATATATATATATATATATCCATTTATTTGAAAAATCAATTTCGTGGATATACACATATATTTTAAGATATATAAAATTATTTTATTTATTAAAATAATAAATAAAACTAGGAAAGGATAAGATTAGCTACGACAATATCATAGACAATGTCGCAGGGAGTCTGTCTGACATCGAGTACAACATTGAACCTCAATGTCATACAACACTCAAATATATATATATACATATATATATATATATATATTAGTTCATGATCTTTTATTATATTTGGGTACAAATAAATATTTATAAAGAAAAATGAAAATGTTCCGTCGCCCAATTAAAAGAAACCGAATTAATAAAAAAAAAACCAGCAACAGAAATGTTCCGTCGCCCAATTTTTTTAATCTTATATATTAAAATATTTTTTTAATTGGGCGACGGAACATACTGTCGCCTTGGCCGTCGCCAACAAAGGCGACGGAACACATTCGTCACCTTATTTGTCGCCCCAATTTCACGATAATTTACAAAGACACTTTAAGGCGGCAGATGATTCTTCGCTATGACCGTCGCCATAAGTGGCGACGGAACTTCTTTTTTAGCGACTAAATTTAGGAGACGGAATTTTCCGTCGCTATTCAGTGATTTTCTTGTAGTGCAATCCAATTTTTTTTTTGTGTAAGCAATCAATCAATGTATTCTAAATTTAAAGATAGTTGAATATTATTGCAAATTTATGGCTAATTAAGAACAAAGAGAGTATAATAAAATTATTTTCATATTATGTTTTTAATTTTCTATAGCACCTCTCGATTTTTTTAGTATATATTCTTATTTTATTATATATTAAGATAATCAAGTAATTTAAAGTACTTCTCTTATTTTGTTAGTTATAATAATAATAAAAAACAATACACACACACACACACACACATATATATAATTTCAGATTATTTGATTTTATTTATTGAACTAATTATGGTGATCAACTTCCATGTAGACACAAATTTAAATAAAAACCATAAATATATGTTCCATAAGAATAAAAAACTAATTAAATTTAATATAAATAATAAATTAATTTATCAATTACGGTAACCTTAACTCTCTCTCTCTCTATTAAGATTTCATAGTATATATATATATATATATATGTATGGGATCTGGTGAGAACCGAGAACCGATCACATCCGTCCATCCTGCAAAATCGACACCCCAGATCCATCTAGATTTTCGGTGACATTTTTATAATTATCGTGAAAATCTTCAATTCGCACATCTCATTAAGGGCAAAATCGGAACTGAACTCAGAAATTGTCCAGATTCAATTTTAGCACCCGACTTCGCTCAGTTTAGCCTCATGCATTTCTCATTTTAGCATGTGTTGATAAACAAAAATGGAACGATGATTTCATTGAAATGAAATGCAATACACCCTATTTGGGGACAGTGAACCCTAATGGGAATCTCATAATTACTAGTTGGGATCAGAGCCCTAATCGGAACGTAATAAACCCTAATTGGGAACGGTGAACCCTAGTGGAAAATGTCACATCAATTTTAGCTAACTACTTCGATCATTTTAGCATCATGCGATTCTCATTTTAGCCTCATGCGATTCTCATTTTAGCCTCAGAACAAAAGGGAAGAATTATTAAATTACTATATTACCTCTCCGTCCATAAAGTTGTCGAAAATTACAGGAATGCCACCGTCCATCCACTTAAATCTGATTTAATCTGGACCGTTCAGATTGAGTCAAACAAGGGCTAGGATTGGTTCAATTCCTAATTCCCACCTAGGGGAACAGTTCTCATTTGATCCTTTCCCTATATATATATATATATATATATATATATATATCATAATTAATTATTAAATAGGCGGGAAAGATGGTTTTACATTTTTACCCACCAGTAAGTCTCCTGCATCTCTCTGTTATATTTTTTTTTTGTGAATTGTTGAGAATTGTATAATATTTGAGAAGTGTAATCCTTGTACTTCAGCTTCTGCCCGTTGTGAGTTGTCCCTTTGTCTCTGTATAGTTAGATTGTGTGAACTTTTAGATTGATTTTTTTTTTGTTGATTATTTTTTGAATAAAGTTGAGATATACATTATACTTATAATTAGATTGTGTAAACATTTAAAATTATAATTATTTTTTGGAATGTCAATTATTAAGTATATGGAGTTACTAAAAAACACGAAGCAAAAGAGACGGACAAGATAAAACTTACGTTTTCTTTTGAAATACTTGTATTTGTTATATGTGAAATCACACATAATATGTGTACTTATAAGACAACGACACTCTTTTATTGTAATTAGTCTGGGGGGATAAAAACATGGCAAAGCTAGCCACTAGTTATATAAAGTTGTGCTTGGTGTCCACGCACGGTAAATTTCATTATGGACAACCTCCCTAACACTACAAAAAAATCGCGTTTTAGCGACGGATTTTTCCGTCGCTAAACATAAAAAATCCGTCATTAAATCATTTTGGCTAATGAATATTTGTGTTAAAATATAGAAATAGTATATATTTATATACATATACGGAATTCAAGATCTATTATAATATTTAGTATTTCATTTTTATTATAAAATATAATTATATTATATCATATTATTTAATATTAGATTATTTTAAATAATTTAATCAAATATTATATATTTATAATTAATAATATTTACAAAAATAAAATTAAAGTGATAAAATTACAAAAATAAATAAATATGAAAAATTTATTAATTAGTGATTTCCAAATATATAAAATATTAAAAAAAATAAACACGTAAAAAATTAAAAAACATAAAATAAAATAAATCTAAATAATAAAATAAATAAAAATATTAAATAAATTCATATTCGTAATTGATTTGTAATTGAAAAATAAAAAAAAGTATAAAATATGAAAAAAAAATAAAATAAAATTGAAATTATAAATAAAAAAATTAGATTAATTTCAAATTCGTAATTAATTATTAATTAAAAAATAAAAATATTAAAAAATAATATAAAATAATTAAAAATCAAATAAATCCAAAAAAAAAAGATAATTTTTTTTAAAAAATATTCAAAGTTGTAATTAAGAATTAGGTGGAAAATTTAAAAAATTAAAAAATTAAAAAAAATTAAAATTAATTTTAGCGACGGAATTATTCCGTCGCTAATCCATCGTTAAGATTAAAAAAAAAATTAACAACGGATTTGTTCCGTCTCTAACCTAACAATGAAAAATGGGGTCGTTAGTCCATCGTTAATAAAAAAAATAATTTAAAAATGAAAATATGACGTGTAACGACGGATTTTTCCGTCGTTAATTTAGAGACGGGAAAAATCTGTCGTTAAATATCGTAATCTTAATCCGTCGTTAATTTTTTGGTATTTTAACGACGAAATATTATCCGTCGCTAAATCGCGTTTTATTTATAGTGTAAATAATTGATTAAAATTTAATGAATTTGTGATATAAATTAATTGTTAATCAAATTAAATGAAACAATGTTATAAACTAAACGAATATAATTAAACATGGTGTTGGTAAATAATTGCTAATTTTACATCAGATTTAATAGAATTAAGCAGCAAATTCCAATATCGGCAATTATATTCCATTAAGTTTAATTTATATTATGGGAATTATTTAGCTGGTTAAGTTCCATTAAGTTAAATTTAAATTATTTAAAATTAGCAGTTATATAGCAGCAACATATTTACTTCGTTTAATTCATAATATTATCTCATTTAATTTAATCCTTAACTAATTTTGTTGAATTAAATCGCAATCTAGGAAGTGTGTGTCCATTTCGTACATGGGTGTCCATAATGGAATTTACGGTGCAGGACCAGAGTATTTAGAAAGATAATTGATGGGTATTTAGATTTTAGAAAGATCAATTGGTAGGTGTCGATTTATCTATAACATTTGATCGAGTTATGGGCTCATTATTACTCCACCAATTGAAATTCAATTCTAATGTCAGCAGGCATGCGTTGCAAGTTAAATGCATAAATAAATTATCGGCAAGTATGGAGTAGAGATCCTCTAGTCCCATTTGTGTGTGTCAACCGTGTGCCACCATTAAAATTATATATTGTTAATAATGTTTTTTATAAAAATAAAATTTGTTTTATCATAACTAATAATAATTAATATTTATTGTAAAAAAATTAAAATTTTAAAAAATTATATACCCTAAGTTTGGAATAATCAACCCCAAAAATCAATTATATTAACTAAAAAATTAAAATTAAATATTAAAAAATAATTATAAACCCTAATTGGATGGAATAAACCCTAAATAATAATGTAAAATTATGCTAAATCAAAAGAAATTAAAATTAAAGAAAAAAATAAAATAAAAGGTAATAATTTTGAGGTGTGGCACACGGTTGGCACACACAAGTTGGGACTAGAGGATCTCAAGTGCAAGCAAGCATGGGTAGTCATATTACTAAGTGCACGCTCCCATGCTACATATCGAGAATTATATTCTATCCACATGGGTAGTGTCTATGTGTCACAATAGATCTAATGTGATTTTTTCATATATCATAATAAATCTAAATAAATCTATTATGATAAATAAAAATGTCAAATTAAATTTATTGTGAGACCGCGAACACTAAACACGTGAGTAGCATAGAATTTTCCGCACAATATATACAAGATATGGTCAAAGCACGTACAACTCAAGGCAGCCAATGCCTTTTTTTTATGTAACAGTATAAAACGTGCTTTTCGACTTCCTTACGTGGAGATCTAACTAAATTGATGTGACATTTTATTCCTCAAAAAATTAAGACATTTATATGACTTTCTATTTCCAATCTTCCATTTCTCTATATTTTGTTTTTATATTATGAATTTTTTCTTGAATTTCAATGATAATTTTTTAAAATTTTTAAATATAATGTCATTGAACATATCTTTGATTTTGGTCTGACGTTTATATTCTTACTTAATTTTAGTGATGTTCTCAACAAAACCCGGTCGGTGTCCCTAATCAAGTTAAAAAATTTCTACGTGTCATGCGTACCAAAAATATATCAAAAAATTTAAAATAGTCATCACATGGTTGCTTCGAAAGGAGGACGAAAGATAAAATAAGAATAAAAAATCCCAACTGGTGTCGCACATATACCCAAAACATTGATAAATAATGGATTGCGAATTAGTTAAATTATCCCTCATGCACTTGTCCCATTAACTCATTGTTTACTCGACCCTCTTCGATAACTGGATCTCTCTATATATAATACCATCCCTAGAAGCTAAATCAATCACACCCTTCTCCCAAATTAATTATTCCTATCTCGATCATCCCTCAAAAAAAAAAATATAAAAACAAATCCTGTCTCGATCCAAATTAGAAGAAAAAATAATAAAAAAATGGCGAAAGTAACGAGTATTGGTGTAATTTTGGCAATTTCGTGGTTGGTGGTGGTGGCGGCAAATGTGTACGCTGTGGAGGAAGACACATTCCTCCGCAACATCTGCGGAGGAAAGGAAAAGCTATTGAAGCTCCATTTCTACGTCCAAGATTTACGAATTGGGCACCTCAACACCACCGTGTTCGAGGTTGCAAAATCTTCCATCACCGCTAACTCTCCCACCGCCTTCGGCAGTGTCCACGTCGTCGACGACCTCATCACGGCGGAGCCGGCCTTCAACTCCAAGGCACTCGGCAGATGCCAGGGGCTCACCACTAATGCTGACCTCGCCACCTTCGGCATCGCCATGAACCTCAACTTCTATTTCTCCTCCGGCCGCTTCAACGGCAGCACACTCAGCATTCTCGGCCGGAACGCGGTTTTGGACGCGCAGCGGGAGCTACCGGTGGCCGGTGGCACCGGCGCTTTCCGATTTGCTCGTGGCTACGCAATCCAGACCACCTATTCTATCGATTTTCGCACCAGCTACGCGGTCTTGGAATACAACATCTACACCACTTACGACTCTAAATTCACACATGTTAAGAATAATATTGCTCAAATGTGAGGGGGAATTAAATTAATTAGTAATAATTGTGCCTGCGTACTTGAGCTAGCGTGATTTGGTAATTTGATTAATTTCCAGTGTTGATGATTCGATGGTTGTTATGTTGTTTAATTCAATGGAAACCCTCTCCTATATTTCAAGTTATTTCCATTTTCTCAAATATATAATAAACTAACATGTTTTAATTTGAGACCACTGTAGTTCGTTTTATTGGGTGTTAATGATTTGATAGTTATTATGTTGTTTTTAATTCAACGGAAACCCTCTCTTATATTTGAAGTTATTTCCATTTTCTCAAATATATACTAAACTAATATTTTTATCAATTAGATTATTAAACTACATATTGAAAAACTAATCGCATCAAGCCTCGAATGAGTTTTCGGGCCAAATTCATGTAAAATTAAAAGTCATCTTTAATTAGTCAATAACTAATTAATTAGAATGCTTTGCAAAAACTTATAAAAATAAAGTTTTATGAAATTGTGAAACTGAAAAATGTATTAAAAAATAAGAATAAATATATTATATCATAAATATGATCAATTTGACTATAATACAACAACAAGAAGAAGACACAAATATTTAGCCAAAATATAAAGTAATTTTTTGCAAAAAAATGTGTCCGGTGATATATTTGATTAGTTTTTTTTAATAGTTTAGGCATTCAATTTATAAAAGATATATATATATACATACATATATATGTTAATAAATTTTGAAATATGAATAAGGAATAATGTTAATCAATATATATTAGTGTATTTAATAGCTAGGTAAACACACATTTTTAAGTCCTTGTACTTTTAGTTTTTGTTTCATTAGATCCCTATATATATATATATATACAACTTTTTCATTTTTATATCGGTCCTTATACTTTTATTTATGATTTCATTGTGTCCTTATTTAATAGATCTAATGGTTTGGTTAATTTTTATATTTATTTAATGAAATTACACAACATATCCTTGTTGGATTTTTTTATATTTTTACGTAAATAAGAATTTGTATATTACCACCCAATGAAGTCCTTGTGAAATATATGACATATATAATAATATAAAAGCAAAAAAATATCAACTAGGAGCACACCGTCAAAATTTATAGATTTTTTTATAATTCAGTCTTGAAATTTTATACAATATAGAACTTCTCGTAATTTATTCTTGAAAATGTATACAAATGATCATTTAACAACAATCCAAAATAAGTTCGACAAATATAAATAATTAACTAGCAACATAACTCAGACAAGTTCATTGTCACGTTAAAAATTGTTTAACTTCACATTTTCTGGTGCTTTGGGTTGTCCAAATAGTGGGAAGAGTATGTTAATATTATTATAATTTGTAATTCTTCAGTTGTTAATTAGCTTCTTCAGTTGTTAGTTAGATTGAAAGATTAGTTAGCTAATAGTTAGAGTCAAGAGTTTTCTCTCTAGTCTAATTAACAGATAGTTATAGTTAGTTATTAGCTGCTCCACGTGGCAAGATCTCCGCATGTTTATGAAGTTAGTTAAGCTATTAGTTTGGATAGTTTAGCTCTATAAATATCTTGCAGTTCCTTCATGATGGTTTCATTAAGTTATTATATAGAAAATTTCACAAAATATTTATCTCCTTCTCTTCACTTTCTCTGAATAAGTTTAGATTTTAACAGAGTAGATTGAATTTTTAACATGCTTGTTAGATGATTTCTTTATGTTTTTTTTTTCTTTTACGTAAATTATTTTAGTAATTCATAATGGTTTCATTGGGAGATTTTATATAAGTTTTTTATTTTTCATAATAATTATATAAATTCAATTAAATAAAAATTGATAAATTGTTATTTTTTAAATGGAAAAAATCAATCAAACTTTTAGATCATTAAATTAAATGAGAGAATCTGATGAAATCATACATTGTAGGACCTATTAAATGAAAATTAAATTGTACCCTAATGAAATAAAAAATAAAAGTATATAGGAATCCAAAGAAATCAAACTTAAAAATAAAGGAATCTATTAAAATAAAAAAAATTGTATAGAAATCTAATGGAATAAAAAAAATAAAAGTACAGGACCTGAGAATTTTTTTGCCTATTTAATATCATCTGAATGAGGTGTATACAATGGATAAGTGTGCTTGCCAACGTTAGTGTAAATATATACATACACATGCGTGCCGATTGTTTGTGTTTAAATACTAAAATCACATCCCATGTGCCCCATGTGGCATCATATCAAAAATGGATTATAGTTAGGCACGCAAGAATAACAAAAAGTTTTGATGGCTTAATCATGGCGTCGAATGGTCGCCAGTGTAGATTTTATGATTTCAATTTTGGGATTAAAACTTCAACTTCAACTTGACGTATTTAATTAGTAGACAAAATTGAATTCGAAAAATTAAGATGGAGTGGACGGCCAGAGATTGCTGATTGTACGTAAATTCACATTTAAATTCTAATAGCGATCTTCAAAAACTAAACTATATGATCTTCCTCAATATATATATATATATATATATATATATATATATATATATATATATTCAATAAAAAACATATATGATGTTATATAATATTCTGCAAAAACATAAAAATAAAGTTTTATAAAATGGTGAAACAGAAAAAAAAATTGAGATTACAAATTTTATCCCAAAATTTACATATCTTTTGTAACTAACTTTTAAGCAAACCAGGATCCATATCAATAAAAAAAAATCTTATTCATCTATCTATTTAATTTAAAGAGCTAGAATCACTTGCGTGCTGGACCCCATATGCCCGGCAACATCAGGCGGTGCATGGACATCACACGCTGGTCAATTTTTTAATTTTTCTTTTCTCGGTGATTATTTGATTTTTTTTCTATTTTCTATTTTTTCTTTTTGTTATTGTCAAAAATTTTATATCCCAAAATAAAATTAGTGAATCTTAAATTTAAAGTGAATTGATTTAATTTAGTTGAAATAAACATAAATTCATACCATAAAATGGAATTAATAAACCTAAAAGAAAAGTGAATTTTTTTTTTCAATTCCGGCGACTGGCACAATGCACTCGCCTGACGCTAGCGCATGGGCTGGTGCATTGCGCTCGACAATTAATTTAATTTTTCGAAACAAATATAAACGATAATTGAAAAATAAAAAATCCAATTTTGAAATAAATATATACCCTAAAATGAAATTAGTGAATTGTAAAATATAAGTGAAATTAATTTGATTTTTTTTTAAAATCCAACGACTCGCGCAATGCACTTGTCCAACGCTAGTGTGGGCTCGTGCAGTTTAATTTTTTCAAACGCAAATATAACCCATAATTGAGATTAATAAAACTTAAAAAAATATAAACTCTAAAAAACAGAAAAATAAAACCACGAACCTTAAAAAACCCTAAACTCCCTAAACTCTAAACAATATTTGGAATGAAAAAAATTCACAATTCGAACTAAATAAATTAGCATAATATAATTAGCAGGCCCCTTGCCTTTTAAGGATACCTGTGAAACTTTTTTAATTGGACAAAATTCAACATATAAATAAAAAAGCTAAAATTTGTGATTTGACCCCTAGAATTCAAATTGAATCTTGACCGTTCTATTTGGACAAATATATAAACAATATTTGTTCCTATTTCCTTTACGGGGTGGCCCTCATTTTAACCCTCTTATATATATCTACTTCCTCCGTTTTGTTTTGTTTGTTGTTTTAGAATTTTAATCTAAAATTTATAATTAGTTTTTTGGATTAATATATCATTCCCTGTTTATTACATACAATCATATTCACATATATTTTCCTAAAAAATTGAAAAAAAATTCTTTCTCCATAGATTTATAAGGTTAAATTTGACAGAGAGGGTGTCAAAATATATAAAATAACAAATATTTTGAAAAAAAAAACTAAAATAACAAACAAAATGAAACGGAGAGGGTATATATATATATATATATATAGTTGTGGAATGAGATTGAGTGAATGTTATTAAAATAATAAATTTAATAGTAAAGTAATAAGTAAAACACAAAAAATATTAATATGAAATCCGAACCGTTCTACATATATAGTGGGTTTATGTGATAATCATTCAAGTTTGCTCAAACATGTTGCTCAAAAAAAAAAAAAGGTTTGCTCAAATATGAGAACCAAGATCCATCTCTAGAGAATATTCCCACGTGCCCGCGGTATATCCGGATCCACCAATTCAAAAAACAATATTATCAGTCATGACTCGAAGATTTTGTAAACTTCCCTAAAAAGAAAAGATCTTTTAAACTTTCTAAATTGAGAAATATGCCTATTTTATGTTTATATTATCTTTGGTATATATATATATATATATAATATCTTTCGCAAAGAATAACTTTGAACCCTATATTTTGGCTAACTTTAAAAAATGATCAAAATAAACCTATTGACACAAAACAACACTTGAATTTTTTATAAATTTTGCAAATTCATTTTTCCAATCTCGAAAAAATGAGATGGTGAGTCGATGCATCCTTGGACATTCCACTACGAAAAAAATAAATCATATTGAAAAAACTAATTGCATGTCATTAAAAAAACGTCGTTTTGGTCTAAATGCACGCTGGAATATAATGTTATTATTCCTTACATTTTGGGATATAACTATTGAAGTGACAGTTTTAATGGTGTTGGGTAGTACCCAAATATATACAGGGTAAATTTTTCCATTAGATATGTGAATACGTGTAACAATTAGGGATGTCAAACTAGCCCGAAATCGATGGGCTGGCCCGAACCGCCCGAAAAAAAGGCGGGTTAGGGTCATATTTTTAGGCCCAAAATAAATTTTAACCGAACGAGCCCGCCCGAACGGACCGACGGGCTAAACGAGCCAGCCCGCTAGGTCCGCAGGTTGGCCCGTAGGGCTGATTTTTTTTTTTAATCTGCTCTTGTTATTATTTGATAAGAAACAAATGGATACTATAATATAGTTATATTATACTTTCATCTGGTAACTCACCATTCTTTGTTCTTCTTTCCTTCTGTTTAACTTGGATTTTAATTTTTTATAATAAATAAATGAATTATTATAAAATAGTTAGATTATGCTCTCAGTCGACTATCTATTATCTAAATTTCTAAAAAAAATAAAATTCTCACTGTTGAAGAACTGATCACTACTACGGAAGAGATAAATCCAATCAAATAAATTAGAATATATGTTTTGGAAACTCTTCTATAGAATATAGTAAAAAAAATATAATACAACTTGCAATCAATTCAACACTGAAGAATGCGCAGTTCCACTATTTGACGAAATTCCTCAATGAATAAATTGTAATGCATCGTAATATAGAACTGTAAATTATGTGAGGATTTTAACATATGCATCTATACAGACTGTGCTGCTTAAGTTCTCGTGTATCAACTTTGCTTGTAATTATATGATACTTGTATAAACATATGGTGCCTCTGTTATAGTTTTGGATCTAATATAGGACATGAAAACTTACTATTTGAAAGAGTATTCTCCTTACACTTAACTTTTGTCGTAAATATGTTGGCCCGACGGGCTAGCCCGAAAACCGAAGTTTTAGGGTTAAGGCCAAGATTTTTTAGCCCGAAAAAATTTCACCCCGAAATGGCCCGATCCGAATAGCCCGATAACCCGATAGGGTTGGCCCGAAACCGACGGGCTAGCCCGTTTGACATCCCTAGTAACAATGCATGCGCACCACCCGTCAATTAGCCGGTTGAGCGGATGCTAAAACTCCGATCAATTAATATAACCTATATCTTGGGAGGGAGCAGGAATAAAGACTTAATAATTGAAAATATGATAATTTAACTTTTGTTAAAAAATAATGCAGCATCACACACATCTCCGGTGGTGGATGAACCGGCGCTGGGGGCTAATTAACCCGGAAATTATCTCAATTTTGTAGGGTTTTGCCGGATTGGTTTGTGCTGAGTAAGAAAGAAGAAGAGATGGAGTGCATGAGAATGGTCTCCCCATTTCTCAGTTTCTGTGCAGCAGTGGTTGCAGACTTGCACGAAAAAAAGGTGGTCAATGGAGGTTGGGGAAGATGAATTTTTTAACGGTATATGGGAAATTTGAAATTAAATAAAAAATTAAGTAAAAGAAATTTTAAAATACCTTTTCTAGCTAGTTAAACTTGTTTCCAAACAACAGTTATAAATTTAGAATGATAAAATAATTTCCACCTCACACCGAAAAAATGAAACAAAGAATCAACACATGTGTTTTATTTATTTTTATAAAATGCTTGTTATTTGAGTTATTATTTACCTTTCTTTCTGTGTTGCATCTCTTTCTTTAGAACTTGTTCCATATTTGTATTGTTTATCATATTTAATTTATTTGGGATAAATTTAAAGTTTTATTATTCATATTTTGTTAGATGTATATATTATACATTCATATTTAGAAGCCCAATTTAATTTGATTTAAACTTTTCGTATTAGACGTGGAATGACATAACTTTTGACATTGTTTCACTTGAATGACAATACTTCATTAGTGAATAATAAATAAGGAAATTAAATACAAAAAAAAAGTTAGTGATCATCCATCATTATTTTAACTGTGTAAGCTAGTAAATACAAACATGTCACGAGTTATACGTATAGTTCTGACCCCCCCCCCCCCAATTCCTAGATTTGCCACTACACATCTCTGAATTTAGTTTGATGATTTATATATAGTTGTTGCAAACTTTCTAAGGATTCAATTTATTTTTTTACTTAATTTAATTTGTCGAATTGCTAATTGTGTGGCACCTACATATTGATTAGTTATCAAGCCCTCATTATTGGATTGGGTTAAGGTTCAATTTAGTCCCACAACTATATCTGAAATCTTATTTTGGTCATGGAACAAAATTTCGGGCCAGATGAGTCCCTAAACTTTTTAAAATGTATCAAATTCATCCAACTGTTAATCCTCAAACTATTTACCGTTAACACCGCTATTAACGGCGTTAAATGTGTTATTTTAGGTTAAAAAACCCCAAATTGAAGTGCAAATTTGGGGATTTCATTTCATTTCATGAATTTCATTCATTTCTTCAACTCGTTAATTGTCCAGATCGCGATTCTTTTCATGAATTTAATTTCTTCAACTCGACATCTTCATATATATATATATATATATATGTAGTTTATTGCATATGTGTAGATGTTCATGCTAACAGTAATCCTGAAAAATTGTGAACAATATATATATTAGTGTTTTTCATGTAATATGATTAACTATTTGTTTATGACCCAAAATGTTTTGTGTAATAATTAATCCTACCCAAATAAAGAAACCAAAAGTATCTTCCATAATAGGCTGTATGACAATGGATCAACTCGTTTCCTGAAAGAAAATAAAGAACATAAAAAAAATAAAAAAATCTTGTTAGTTAGCTACCTCTCCACTTTAAAAAGGTGGTTATGATCAGTTCAAGAATTAACGTAAGCTTAGAATAATATATATAATAATTAAAAAAGGAACCTTTCGAGGAAGAAAGCAAAAGAACGGCTTATTTTTCTCCAACATTTTCACAACGCTAAATGAATATTTTGACATTTTTTTTATAACTGCAAGCTAATCATGCAAGTACGCGGAAATATATATGAAACAACCTGTTATATATATATATATATATATATATATATATATATATATGAAGATGTCGAGTTGAAGAAATTAAATTCATGAAAAGAATCGCGATCTGGACAATTAACGAGTTGAAGAAATGAATGAAATTCATGAAATGAAATGAAATCCCCAAATTTGCACTTCAATTTGGGGTTTTTTAACCTAAAATAACACATTTAACGCCATTAATAACGGTGTTAACGGCAAATAGTTTGAGGATTAACGGCAGGATGAATTTGATACATTTTAAAAAGTTTAGGGACTCATTTGGCCCGAAATTTTGTTCCAGGACCAAAGTGAGATTTCAGATATAGTTGTAGGACTAAATTGGACCTTAACCCTTATTGGATTTATTGATCTTGCGCCTTTGTGGTAGACTTTTTCGATATTCGTATTATTGTGCTACTTAATAAAGATCATTATTTGATTGTAAAAAAAAAAAGCTTGGAGAGCCCAAATCCAAAAAATTGTAAATTACTTTGTACAACACTCTTTGTTGCACAATTAACATTATTAATTTGTATTTTGGTTTTTCTTCAATTTCAGTTCAATTTTATAATTATCGAATATATATGGTTTAAGTACAAGCTAATTAAAATTATATAAAAAAAGAGAAAATAAAAATTAATAATTTTAATTGTACATCTAGACACAAAATATAGTAGATGATTATATCCTAATTAAACCAAACAATACAGGTGTTTTACCTAAAGATTGGTAAATCATGACTACATCGGTGGGCATACATGTGCTGGAAGTCACGTATGTCTGAAGTGTCACGTCTCACGTGACCAGGCGCTCCATATCAATATGAATGGACTTTTAAAACCTACACAGCTAACTTGACATACATTGAGGTTGCTTGAAGAACAAATGTCACATGTTCGAATTTTTTCAAAATTACAGGTCGAGTGTGTGAATGAAAATAAAAAATCTTGACATACATGACGCTGTAACAACTTAATATGCTAGTCTATCTAATAAAACTAAACCATATGAGTCCATCTAGCTTGTCGGAACTACAAATTAAATTAAGAGCAGTGCTATATGGCCACAATGTGGCCAAGCCACAATTAAGTGAATCGGGTTTCACTAATCCGGTTTCACTGTAAACCGGTTTTTTTAAAAAACAAATTTTCAGACTACCTAAAATACTCTTTGCCTCTAAAACCATTCTCCCTCCCACCCATCAATAAATTCTCTCTTCTCTTCCCTCTCAATCCTACTCGATTTCCCTCTCATCTTAAATAATATTTACCAAAACATTATTAGTACTAATAAATTAATGACGAAAAATTATATTAATAATACGTTGACTAAAAAAAATATATTGAATTACGAAAAAAATATATTTTTAATATATTGAGGTACGAAAAAATATTAAATAATAAAAATAATATATTTAGTCACGAAATCAGTATTACTAGTATAGTATTAATAATATTAATAATATGTTGATGTAAAAAATATGAACAGGACGTAAAAAAATATATTGAGTAAGAAAAATTTTAACGATAAAATATTAATAATATAATGACGATATAATATGAATAAAATATTTGTAAATCATGATAAAAGGGAATTATATCCTTTCAAATCTTTAGAAAATATTTGTTGCATTCATCTAATATTTAGAATCAATTATTTTAATTTTTATTTTGAGTCAGAATCAAATACTATGTAGTACAAAACAAAAAAAATCCAAACAAATATTTTTATTAACTAGTCTCTTTAAATTATTTAAAAAAAAAGCATTGCAATAATAAATTACGAAAAAAAAATAATACTATTCATTAAAATATTAAATAATAAAAATTAATTTATTTATTGTGTTAATTAAACTCTCTCGATCCAGTTTTCAAATCAAAGTCTTGAGATAATCGTTTAAATATTGAGTTCAAATTAAACTCTTGACAATACCGTTAGGTTCCATTAAATTAAGATTACTCTTCTCGATAGAAGGTAGCCATAAACCCTAATCTTTCCCAAAAAAAAACTCAAACGCCATGGATATCGATACTAACATTCATGTTCATGATACGATTGTAGATTTGTTTGGAGATGATTCTGGTACAAATGCAAGTCTATCAAATTCACAAAATTCAGAAACTGAATCTGAAGAAGATGTAGAAGTAGACATGGAGGAGACCGAAGAAGAAGTAGAAGAACAAGTTGTGGATGAAGAATTTTTAAATGAAGGGCCGAAAAAAAATATGCAGTTTCGGAGTAAGGAGAACCTCTTTGCAGCGTATCAATCTCATACCAAGCATAAGGGTTTTTCCATTGCCATTCGAAGAACACGTGGTAAGTATATTATGATTGCGTGTCATAGAGGTAGAAATCCTGAAGCCTTGAAGAAGAAGTAGAAGAACAAGTTGTGGATGAAGAATTTTTAAATGAAGGGCCGAAAAAAAATATGCAGTTTCGGAGTAAGGAGAACCTCTTTGCAGCGTATCAATCTCATGCCAAGCATAAGGGTTTTTCCATTGCCATTCGAAGAACACGTGGTAAGTATATTATGATTGCGTGTCATAGAGGTAGAAATCCTGAAGCCTTGAAATCTTCGAAAATGATTAATTGTCCAGCGAGACTGAATGCTATAGAGAATGTTAATGGTAGTTGGAGCATTTCTAGTGTTAATCATGTCCACAACCATGAGCTTGACCCTGTGAATTCGGTTTTTATGGCTGCTCATAGAACTTTGACCATGAACATGAAGAGGCATCTAGAAAATAATGATATTGCAGGGTTACGCACTTCTAAAAGCATACGACTTTTGCAAGTGCAAGCCGGTGGACCTCAGAATTTAGGAATGGATAAAAAAGATTGTAGAAATTTTGTTGAAAAACGAAGAAGGTTGAGACTAGGTGCAGGGGACGCCGAAGCCATTCACAATTTGTTCTTGAGGCTTCAAAAGACCGATCGTAATTTTTTCCATTTGATGGATATCGACGATAAGGGAAGGCTTAGAAATGTTATGTGGATACATCCTCGTAGCGTGGCTGCATACGAAGAATTTAACGAGGTTGTAAGTTTCGACACAACATACCTTGTCAACAAATACGATATGCCATTTGCAACTGTGGTGGGGATCAATCATCATAACCAATCCATTATTCTAGGTTGTGCGTTGTTGTCGAAGGAAAACAGTGAGTCCTTCAAATGGTTTTGGAGTAATTGGTTGGAAGCTATGGGGAATATAGTGCCTACGGCTATTTTGACGGATCAATGTGATGGTATTAAGAATGCTTTGAAAGAGGTAATGCCCGACACCATTCACCGTCTTTGCATTTGGCATATTCTTTCGAAGGTCCCAACCAAACTCAAGGCCGTGTGTGATCCTAAAGAAGCCAGGAGAGAATTCACTGAGTTGATATACGAAAGCATTACTATCCCTGAATTGGAGTCGATGTGGAATGAATTTATTGAGAAGCACAACCTACATGAAAATAGGTGGCTTTCAGATTTGTGGGAAGTAAGGGAAAGTTGGATCCCCGTCTACTTGAACCATATTTTTTGGGCCGGTTGTAAATCTACCCAAAGGAGCGAGTCGATGCATTCCCTCTTCGATAACTACATTCATTCAAGAAGCTCATTGAAACAATTCGTTGAGCAATATGAAATTGCGGTTTGTGATAAAGTGTATATCGAGATACGAACCGACTATGATTCCAAAACAAGGGTGATTAAGTGTTTTTCCATTTTTAAATGGGAAGAACAATTTCAAAAGGCCTACACCAACAACATATTTCAGCTTGTTCAAGATGAAATAAAGGGGATGTGGGTTTGTGACATTACTAACGTGCCTATTATTAGGGAAGATGTTGAAATATTTGAAGTGGTGGATAGTGGTATGATGAGCAAATATCACAAGCAATATACATTCAAGGTGGAGTATAGACCTAAAGGAGAATATCTAGATTGTGATTGTAAGAAGTTTAATTCGAAGGGTATTCTTTGTCGCCATATATATAAGGTGTTGGTGAAAAAGAATATTGATTCGGTTAATGAGAGATATCTAATGAGAAGATGGAGGAAGGATGTGTATAGGCGACACTCAAGTATTTGTTTTGCAGGTGGTTATCCTCACATGACCAAGGAATATTCAAGGTATCAAGACGTGGAGAAGGTGTTTCAAGAATGCACGGATAAGTCTTATCAAGATGAACCTAAAATGAAGTTCATCAAGGAAACCCTAAAAGAGTGTAGTGCTAAACTAGATAAGATGATTAGTACTAGTGTTGCTATGCAAGGAGAAGGAGAAGAAGCTAGCCATAATCTTGTCTTGGATCCGGAGCAAATTAATCGTAGAGGAAGGCCAAAAAAGAACCGGGTTAAATCGATCAATGAAGTCATCAAGGAAAGACAGAGCAAGGCGACGAACAAAACGAATAAGAAGAAGAAGAAGAAGAAGAAGAAGAAGAGTGGTTGATCGTTGTACTTGTGTTTCAATTCGGTCATATTGTATTGTATTTATGACTTTGTGTTTCGCTTTAATTTGAGTTGATTTATAAGTTAAATTACTAATTTCCCATATCAATACTAATATAAGTTAAAGTTTAAGGAGTATTTGATTCAAAGGAGCTCGATTAATAGTCTTAAGGAGTATAAAAGAAATAAAATTATAGTTTCGGTGAATATAATCAGTGTAATTTTATGATAAATTTAATTTTATTATATTGTGTAGGAGATATAAATTTTGTCCCAAAGTTAATTATACACTAAAAAATATTCAAAATTTAATAGTTTAATAAATGATTGTAAAAAAAAACAATTTTTGGGCCTGATTTATTAATTATAGTCAGGCCCATAGTAATCAGTAAGAAGGCCCAAATATCAGGTATTATGCATTGATGTTAGTGGGATCCGACCCCAAACGTGGACATCAAGTGCTGCATGTCCTATTATTATATACAAGCTTCTTTCCTTTCATCTTTTCGATGTGGGATGAAAAAAAATTATGCTTTTATTATTAATTTCTGTATTAAATAAGTAGGCAAAAAAAAAAAACACTTTTTGGGCCTGCTTTAATATTTATAGTGAGGCCCATAGAAGTCAGTTCAAAGGCCTAAATAAGCAGGCCCAAAGCTCAGGATGTATGCATTGATGTTAGTGGGATCCGACCCCTAACAAGGACAACTGGTCCTGCATGTCCTGTTATTATATACAAGTTTCTTTCCTTTCATTTTTTCGATGTGGGATGAAAAATTATCCTCAGAATGTATTTCTGAAGCAGTTTCTCGTACAATTTGGTTTAATTCTTTTAACTTTGTTAGCCATTATATTTGTAACGAAGATGTCTTGATCTTTTTCCATTTATATAATGCTCAGATTACGTGAATATAGAAAACTTATGCCAACATATTTATTCTTCTCTTCCATGCCCAGAAAAATAATCTTTGGCCGAATTTAAGCATCTTTTTCCCATAATTTAAGCATTTTAATTTGTCCAGAATTATTTTTCCCTTAATTAAATTTGTACAATCGATTTAATCAATGAAAACATATATATGTCAAGAATAATAGTAAATGACAAACATACCAAAAATATATAACAAATTATATATTCATAATTTATGGCCCATAATATATTGTCCATAGCTACATTCTGAACATTAAAATTTAAAATTTACATAAACACAAAATTAATCTTTTTGGTTCAAGCGAGCACGGAGAACCGCCAACCTAGCCTGGATACACGCTAACTCGGCTTTTCTCCACTCAATTTCTTGCTTGATTCGTAGTTTTCTCTTCTCTTCCAGCATGTCTTTGTGAAATTGATCCTTTTCACGCTAAAAATATTACAAAAAAAATATTAAATTAATTAAAGAAATACAAATAAAAAAAAAACAAAAAACAAACTTGATACCAGTTGCGCTAGAATCATTCGATTCACACTTGCATCTGCTTCTTTCTTTGCTTCAATAGTAAGGGCAAACCGCTCCGATTCCCTCGCATACTGTGAACATGAAAAAACAAATCAAAATATAAAACAATACGTGCAAAAAAAAAAAAAAAAAAAACCAACAGAACCTTGTCGAGTAGTTCTCCCGTGCTTATTTCACTTAATCTCATCCTCTTCTCGGATGAGTTGCTCCCCTCTTCGGCCTGCCTTTTGGAAGAAGACATTACAGAATTTTCACAAGAAGTTTTGAGAGTATTTGAAGAGAGAGAAGTAGAAGTAGAAAGAGGCGACGTGACTCTTTTTAATCAAATGATAGCCCTAAAAAATTGTGATAACTAATCCATTAAATAGTGTGTGAAGATAAAGGAGAGAAGTTGGAGTTGCCAATGCGTCGTGTCCTTTCAAATTCATTCCATTTTAATATATGACAATTATAATTGGACTAATTGGCACAATAAGATAGTATTTTATTATTAATTTATGTATAAGATTAGAATTATATATATATAGTTACGAAATTAGTGTAATTAGGCCAAAAATTACTACATAAATTGGTACTATAATCATATCATTGAAAAAAACATTAGATTAGTTGTAATTGGACTAATTAGATAGAATTTTTATTATTATATCAAATTATATCAAAAAAGTATAATTAGTTGGTTTAGGGTTTTGGAGCATTAATAAGAAAGAATGATGAATGTGTGTAAGATGCAACAAAAAAAATATGTCAAATCACACTTTAAAGCAATTATAATAGTTTATATAAATCACAATTTTTGTACGATTTCATTTAATTCACACTTTAACTTTTCTATACTATATGACACAATAGTAAAAAAAAAAAATTACAAACAAATTGGATAGTTGGTTTATGGTCTTGTAGTATTAATGACTATGAATTATGGTTGTGTGTAAGATTAAACAAAGACTCGTGATCATGAATGAGTTGTGATGATTACATTCAATAAATATTGTGTACACATTACTTGAGAAATTGTAGTTGGAAGGCTTTGTGTCTTTTCAATTAAATCCAAGTAAAACTAATATTTTATTTTCAATTTTATTATTCTTAAGAAGAATAAATAAATTCCTATTAATATTTTATTTGCAATTTTTTCAATTTTAAAAGTTATAAGTAATTTTAAACAATATTATTTTATTTTTTATAAATGTTTTCACGATATTTTATACACTATATGAAATAATATTTAAAATAAAAAACAAATAAAATTTGAATTTTTCGGTTTAGGGGTTTGTAGTATAAAAATATACTATATTCATACTTAATTAATCTACAATCAGAATATACAATATTAAAAATTACATAAAACATAAAATTAATCCATCTGGAACGAACGAGTTCGAAGGACCTTTAGCCTTGGCTCGATACACTCTAGCTCGACTATTTGCTTCTCATATGCGTGCTTGCTCCGTTGTTCTAGCATCAGTTCACGCATTTCTTGCTGGAATTGAGCCTTCTCACGCTACAAAGATTTAACAAAACAAATTCATAATTAATCAACAGATAAAAAAAACACGAATCTAATGTAACAAATTTTCTAACAAAAAAGTTGCTACCTGTTGCGCCTCCACACATCGATGCAAATTTGCATCGGCTTGTGCTTTGGCTTCAATAATTTTGGCAAGCCTCTCCGATTCCCTCATAAACTACAAACAAAAAAACCATTCAAAAAAAAAATTCGATGCTAAAATCATACATGCAAAAAAAAAAAAAAATAAATAAAAAAAACCAACAGAACCTCTTCAAGTTCCGTTTCTGTGCTCAACCTAATCCGCTTCCAGGACGAGTTGCCCTCCTCTTCGTTTGGCCTTCTTGATGAAGAAGCCATATCCAGAATTTTCAAAGTTTTTTGATAGTATTGGAAGTAGATAGAGATAAATGAGGAGACGTGACTTTTGAGATTATCCCTAAAAAATTGTGATGATTTCATTCATTAAGTAGAGTGTATAAATAACTTGAGTAGTTGGAGTTGTCAATCCATCGTGTCTATTCATATTCACTCCAATTTAATACATTACTATTAAGATAGTATTTTAATATTAATTTATGTATTAAATAAGTAGTATATTTATAGGTACGAAATTAGTACATGTTTGCTTAAAAATTATATTTTGGTAACTATACTAAGAAAATTGTTACTTTAGTCATATCATTGATAAAATGAATGTGTAATTTGCATTAGAATTATTAAAAAATTTTGATTTAGAGTTTTGGAGCATTACTAAGTCAAATTCATAAAAAATGACGATTATAAAAAATATGTCAACAGACACTTCTCAATAAACCCTACTCAATAGCAATAATCATCTTATACCCTAATATTGATATCACATGACTAATTGGAATTCAAATTACAAATTTACTACTAGTATAGTCACAAATTTGATCTAAGATCACTGATTGGAATTCCAATTGCAAAATTACTACTAGTATAGTCTAAAATGACTACTAGTATAGTCCCAAAATTGATATCACATGACAAAATGGATTTTCAATTGCATAATTACTACTACTATAGTACCAAAATTGATATCACATGACTAATTGAAATTCAAATTACAAATTTACTAAGAAAATTGGTACTATAGTCATATCATTGATAGAATGAATGTGTAATTGGCATTACAATTTTATAAATTTATTGATTTAGGGTTTTGGAGCATTAATGAGAAAGAAAATGGTTGTGTGTAAGATGAAATTAATTATGCTAATTTTACTACTTTGGAAATATATTGACCAATTCTCATTAAATTATAGCCAATTTACGTCCCAGAATTGTAATCCGAATTTAAGCTTTTTTACCAAAAATATTTATGCCGCATAATATACAGTAGGGTTTAAGCATTTTTACCAAAAAATACATATTCCGAATTAAAATGAACCGAATATATAGTTCATTTGGACATACAATATTACCAAAATTATAAAAATTTACAAAAACATAATTTTAATCGAGATGATCCAAGCGAGCTCGAAGGACAGCCAATCTTGCCTCGATGCACTCTGTCTTGGTTTTCTTCATCTCTTCTACGTGCTGTATTTGTTGTCTTTTTATCATAGCAAGAGCTTCCCGATGGAAGCGATCCTTTTCATACTACAAATATTAAGTAAAATAATATTAATTTAAACCAACAAATAAAAATAACACAAAATAAAATAACAAATTTTGTAAAAAAATTGATAATACCAGTTGGTCTAATATCAGTTGATTCAAACGTGCATCCGCTTCCACTTTGGCTTGAATGGCTCTGCCGAACCTTTCAGAGTCCTTCGCAAACTATTAACGAGGAAAAAAAACAAGCGAAATATAAAAATCAATGATCAAACCCTAATAGCAAAAAAAAAAAACATGCCTTTTCGACTTCCTTTTCGACTTCCGTTTCCGTGGCCGTTTTAATCCTCTTCGACGAGGATGTGTTTCCATCTTCGTTCGACCTTTTTGCAGACTCCATTTACAGATACTTCGAAGGAGAAGAGAGTGTTGTAGTTGGAAGGTGGAGAAAGAAGTATGAGATATATTAGGAGACGTGACTCTTTGATATGATCTATAATAAATTGTGATACTTTCTCTCATCAAATATTGTGTGTAAATAGGTTGAGAAGTTAGAGTTGCAATGCAACGTGTCTTTTGAAATTACTTGAGAAATTGTAGTTGGAAGCCTTTATGTCTTTTCAATTAAATCCAAATAAAATTAATATTTTATTTTCAATTTTATTATTTTTAAAAAGATTAAATAAATTCGAATTAATATTTTGTTTGTAATTTTTTTAATTTTACAAGTTATAAGTATGTTTAAAAAATATTATTTTATTTTTTATAAATGTTTTGACGATATTTTATATACTATATCAAATAATAGTTAAAATAAACAATATTATTTTTTTAAAAAAAATGTTTTGACGCTATTTTATATACTATATCAAACAATAGTTAAAATAAAAATAAAATAAAATTTGAATTTGTTGGTTTAGGGTTTTGTAGCATTAATGAGAATCAATGATGGTTGTGTGTAAAATGGAACAATTAAAGAGTAGTTTTCACACTTCTCAATAAACCATACTCAATAGTGTGATTTTACTTTCAAATTTTTAATCGTTTTAAAAAGGATAAATAAATCCGTAATTGTGTTATTTATTATAATTTTTCTTATTTTTAAGAGTAATAAGTAAATTTAAACAATACTAAGTTAGATTTTATACTATACCAAACAATAGTAAAAACAAAAAAATAAAATTTGAATTTTTGGGATTAGGATTTTGTAGCATTAATGATATTAATTAATGATGGTTGCGTGTAAAATGGAACAAAGAGTATTCACCTCACACCTCTCAATAAACCTTACTCAGTAATCATTCATCTTATACCCTACATTCACTATATAATATTCAGTCCTTTTTTTTATTTTACGTAAATATTTTTTTCGAATAATAGTTTGGAATTATCCATGCTGCAACTTGCAGAGGTGTTTTGGTTACTAGTCTTTTCATGCCTTTAATGAAGAACTCTATTTTCTTTTATATAAGTAGGTAGTTGTAATTGTAATTTCATAATCTAAAAAAAAAAATTGCCAGAAATCATGTCTTGGTCCAAATCTGATGAGGCCGTGTTTGTTAGTTTCTTACGTCTAAGGATTGGGTTCGTCGATCTTTCTCACGCATCGGGCACTGCATTGATCCTGGACTTACTCACGAAGTTGATGTCTGGTGCTCGGTATCGTCATTTTCGGACCATCGAACTGGTCCATAAATTGAAAGAATTGAAGGAGCTATTTTATTCATTCGAAAAATTTAAAATGCTTCCGGGGATCACCTATGATGAAGATAGCAACTGTGTCAAAACCACTTATGCTTATTTCAGTCTTTTCAGTGATATTCGACCTGTAAGTGAACATTACCATTTCGTTATTTTAATTTTTTTAATGACACTACTTTGCATTTACATTTCACCACAGGAATGTGAGATGCATAGAGACTTTCGACTGAATGGAATGCCGGAGTATCGTGGAATTCGTGATATTATTCAACTTGGAGGCGTTGTCAATACTGATTTTGAGAGTTTAGTGAATAGGTTTGCTTGAAGAGTTTAACCTTGTCGTTATGGGGTGTACTTAAATTATCTTTTATTATATCTATAAAAATTATCTTTTATTATCATTGTTTTTATTGTAGTCTACATAAATAAGATTAATTAGATCAATCCAAATAATTTTTTCATTACAAATAACACAAATAACACTTTTTTATTCAATATTAATACTGATCCATTAATCAAACAATAATTCATCCAAATCTTATTTTCACTTAAATTTCGAACAAAATGTAAAAGACTGAAATTAATAATAGTGTGCACAATATTATATTTTCGATAATTGGTGCCCGATTAAGTGAACAGAAAATTTATGCAACAAGTGCAATTTTTTAAAATAAATACAAAACCCTACATATAGTGCATCCCTATAATATTTTAATTGAATAAAATTGTTTATTATAACAACTTTTTAAAAAAGTCGAAATTACAGAGTGAAAAAAATATAAAATTACTATTTTGGTTAAAATAATAGGTCTGATTTTATAATAAGTGTAATTTACTTTTCATGTATAGGAGTTCTGCTTTGAAAAAAATAATAATTACACAAAAAATTAAATTAATTAATAAATTTAAAAAAAAAACTATTTCGTGGGCCTGAATTGTATTTCATAGTCAGGCCCATGTGCATAGCAGACAACAGGCCCATTTCGTATAATGCATGCATTGATGTTGGTGGGATCCGACCCCAAACGTGGACAACCAGTGCTCCTAGGCTGCCTAATACATACATGCCTTTTTTCTTTAAGACATTCGATATGGGATGAAGTTGAAGGCAATACTACACTATCACTAACTACACTTTCAAGGGAAAACTCCAATTTCCCTTATTTCCCCTGTATCTTTTACCCCTGCATTATTCAAACTCTAAAGCAAATATTTTACCCCGCCTTATTCAATCTCAAAATTTTAAAGGGACGAAACCTCAAAAAATTACATATTCTATTTTCCAAAATAAATAGTATAGTAGTAAAATTTGACAATAATTTTCTTTTTTTGCACAAACGAAACCTCATGAGTTTCGATTGTAACAAAACTTTACTAAAATTAATCGATATTACCATAATTAATTGACTCTAACAAAATTTTACTAAAATAATTCGAGTTGCATACTTACTACTAGTATAGTCATAAAATTAATCTAACATCACTAATTGGAATTTCAATTCCCAAATTGGATCTAGCATGACTAATTGGAATTCCAATTGCATACTTACTACTAGTATAGTCACAAATTTGATCTAACATCACTAATTGGAATTCCATTTCCCAAATTGGATCTAACATCACTAATTGGAATTCCAATTGCATACTTACTGCTAGTATAGTCACAAATTTTATCTAACACCACTAATTGGAATTCCATTTCCCAAATTGGATCTAACATGACTAATTGGAATTCCAATTGCATACTTACTACTAGTATAGTCACAAATTTGATCTAACACCACTAATTGGAATTCCAATTGCATAGTTACTACTAGTATAGTCTAACATGACTAATTGGAATTTCAATTGCAAAATTACTACTAGTATAGTCACAAATTTGATCTAACATCACTAATTGGAATTCCAATTCCAAAATTGGATCTAACATCACTAATTGGAATTCCAATTGCAATATTACTACTAATATAGTCACAAATTGGATCTAACATGACTAATTGGAATTCCAATAGCATACTTAATACTAGTATAGACACAAATTTGATCTAACATCACTAATTGGAATTTCAATTCTAAAATTGGATCCAACATGACTAATTAGACTTCCAATTGCAACATTACTACTACTATAGTCACAAATTGGATCTAACATCACTAATTGGAATTCCAATTCCAAAATTGGATCTAACATCACTAATTGGAATTCCAATTCTAAAATTGGATCTAACATGACTAATTGTAATTCCAATTGCAACATTACTACTACTATAGTCCCAAATTTGATCTAACATCACTAATTGGAATTCCAATTGCATACTTACTACTAGTATTGTCACAAATTTGATCTAACATCACTAATTGGAATTTCAATTCCAAAATTGGATCTAACATGACTAATTGTAATTCCAATTGCAACATTACTACTACTACATGCACAAATTGGATCTAACATGATTAATTGGAATTCCAATTGCATGCTTACTACTAGTATAGTCACAAATTTGATCTAACATCACTAATTGGAATTTCAATTCCCAAATTGGACGTAACATCACTAATTGGAATTCCAATTGCAACATTACTACTAGTATAGTCACAAATTGGATCTAACATCACTAATTGGAATGCCAATTGCAACATTACTACTAGTATAGTCACAAATTGTATCTAACATCACTAATTGGAATTCCAATGTTACAAGTTGGATCTAACATGACTAATTGGAATTCCAATTGCAAATTTACTACTAGTATAGTCCCAAATTGGATCTAACATGACTAATTGGAATTCCAATTGCGAATTTACTACTAGTATAGTCCCAAATTGCTTCTAACATGACTAATTGGAATTCCAATTGCAAAATTACTACTAGTATAGTACTATAGTCATGAGATTTAGCATTATACGACTACATTACTTATTTTTTTAAAAATTACTACTATAGTCAAATAATTATTATAATATTAAATTTATTCCCTATATATATATTATTAACATTTATTTCCGAATTATTTCTTAATTTTTTTAACATATACACTGTAGTAATAGTATATGATTATTTTTCTCGAATCATATTTTGTTCCAAATATTTTGTTCAAATATTTTGCTCGTATTAAAACGGTTGACCTTGCATGATTTATGATGAATAAGGCAAGTCTCGATATTAATTGAATGTTCCTTTTCAATAAAAAAATATAATCATTGAAATTGCTACAATATCAAGGCAAAATGTAATGAAAATCTTCTTTACCATAAATGCGTTGTGCTTCTCAAAAAAATACTAGCCGAAAAAATTTGAAAGGTTTATACACCAAAATTTTGAATTTTTTGGCAAAAATATTCGTGCATGTTTTGCACCTTTATATATGGATGAATCTTCTCCATATTACACCATCACCTTAAACTTCAAACAAACAAGAATTCCCAAAAATGAAATCTGTGATAAAGGCCTCTAACTCTGGCAAGAAATGGGGCAAACACTCGCTCCACAAAGTCTCGGTAAGCACTCCTAAAAGAAGAACCACTCCAAGAAAGAAGATAAGCAGCCCAACCAAGATGCTGACGAACACTCCAACGAAGATGCCGACTACCACTCTTCCATTGGCGTCACCAACTACGACGCCAACAAAACAATATTTCTCTCCAATTCGACGTATGCAGTTAACGTCCGAATGGAGCGTGCCACCCTCCCCCAAAAGTCTAGATATATTGTATCAAAACTTGAGGGAGGAGCACAACAATTTCAAGGGGGAGGTGGATCACCTCTTGCGTCGCATGGTGACTGCTTTAAATGAAGACATGGTGATGGAACTGATTCTGGAGGTTCACCCTCTAACTAAGCTGTATGAAATTTTTCTACAGCTTAAGAATCATGGTGGAGAAGACCCTTCCAAGCTTGGAGGCGAAAAGGGTACTTCTAACTAGGTCCCCATCGTCATTGAAGACTCCGAAAGCAACACCAAGATTTGATCATCTTCCTTGATGTTGTTTTTATCATGCTTTCTTTTCAAGAATTTCTGTTATTTTTTCCTTTTTTTTTCTTTTTTTTTTATTTATTGCCGGCAATAGCCGGCGTTTAGGGTTTACAAAACCCTAAACTTTATCAATATATCTATGCATTTGCTTTTTCATTTGTTGCGTCTTTATCTATACCCTAAGCTTACTCTTAAATAAGCCATTAAGAATAATTAAATAATTAAATAAATGCCGATAAATTATATTATTTAAACTTATATTGCAATTTAATCATATTGCGTAATTTACACGTGGTGTAGTACCCGCCTCAACTAATTATATGGCGAAAATATGTGATTTAATCAAATATTTTATATAAGAATATTTTTTTCCAAGTGTAGTTGTACCCGCCTCAACTTATAAGTGTGTCTTTATTTTAATGTTTAGGGGATTTATTTTGGTCAAAAACAATTCTACACTAATAAAAAAATTAAAAATGAATTAATAATATAATTAGAGTATAAAATAAATAAAATTAGAGTTTCGGTGAATATAATCAGTATAATTTTATAATAAAGTTAACTTTATATTTTATTGTGTAGGATATTTAATTTTTGTCAAAAATAATTATACACTAAAAAAAAATAATTTAATATTTTAAAAAATTATTTAAAAAAAAACAGCTTTTGGGCCTGATTTATTATTTATAATCAGGCCCATGTAGTAGTCAGTTCGAAGGCCCAAATATGCAGGCCCAAAGCTCAGGATGTATGGATTGATATTAGTGGGATCCGACCCCTAACAAGGACAACCGCTCCTGCAAGATTATTCAATATATACTACCTTTGTTTCACCTATTTTTTCGATGTGGGATAAACAAGTATGCCCAAATGCTATTTCTCAAGCACTTTTTCCTCTGCAGTTTGATTTAATCTTTTCATTCACTAATTAAAATATTTTATGACGTACAAAAATATCTTCCCTCTTTGTTAGCCGCCTCAACTAAATAATTGAAATATTTTAAGAATCAAAATTGACATTCTGTATCCAATTAATCTCTCGATTATTAAATATTCATACTTAATTAATCTAATGAAACCAGTAACCCTAAACACTGCAAAATAAAACTTCATGGAATCAAAAATTCTTTTCGAATTATGCGATAAACTAACAAGGTCATAATCAAATAGATTCAATATCATAATTTAGCGTTATACATCAAGAAAAAAATATTATATATGAAGAACATATGAATAAAATGCGATGAACGAAATGGTCTTGGAATTGATCAACATTCAAATTTGACTATATTAAGCCAATGAAACAGTAAATTATGAACACTCCAACTTAATGGCCTCTCTAGTCCAATGAAATCCGAAACCCTAAAAAATCAATCTTCAACAACTCAACAATTCTTTTGGAATAATGTCATAAAACATCAAGGTTATATTCAAATACATTCAATATGCTAATTTAGCTATACAAATCGAGAAAAAAAATTCTAATAACGAAATATATTACACTCTATTTCTCCTTTAAATCTTGTATCATGTCTCTTGTCTCCTTCAAATCTCGATTGTTTGATTCAACATATTTACCTCCTTCAAATCTTGTATCTTGTCTCCTGTCTCCTTCAAGAACTAATGGCATTCCAGTTTCTACAGCTTCGAAGACAACAAAAAAAATTCCTTTGCTCGATCTATTTTGCTTTATTTTCATGTCGATTGGTGATGGTGGTGGGGAAAAATTGAATGGAGATGGTGGTGGGGAAAAATTCGGAATGGAGATGAACGCAAATGACGATGAATATAAACCCTAATAAAATATAAAATGGCGAATAAAACTTAGAATGACGAGGCTAATGAATGAATGGATTAAGTAATAATAAACTAATTAATTAATATTAGTTGAGAGGATGAGAGAGAAAAAAATTTGAATTTCAAACTCAAAATAAAATTCTCTCACTACATTAGGAGGGAAAGGGTATTAGGGTAAAACACAATATAGGCTTAATTAAGTAAATGATTAAAGAATATAATTAATGAATGAAATACCCCTTTTACCCTTTGTGGCTTGGCCACATTGTGTCCGCATAGATTTACTGTTAAATTAAATAGTTGCATTTAAAATAAATTAAAATAACACAATCTATAATACTCTAGAAAACTAAATGTAATCACGTCAATGAATAAATTATGAGTGTGATTGTAAATGCGAATAATTTTACTTTAAAAGATTCAAATTGAGATTTGGAATATTAGTTTTTTTAACGTCCAACTATATTTAGACGTAAACATAGTATATAAAAGCTTTAGTATTTTGATAAATTTTTAAATACATTTGACAAAAATAAAAGTAGAAAAGATGTTATAATAAAAAAATTATATATGCATGGGTTGCGTGTTAGTGTATGGAAGTGGGGTTTACCAAAACCATATTCTTGAGCAAGACTAGCTAGAAAAAAGAAAATTGAAAAAAATGGTAAATTAACTTTTTTTAAAAAAGGTCGTTGAACTCAACAATATTTTAGCTGTTGAATATCATCCGTCATTTCTTATAGCTATGGTCTCACATTATTTTCACACTTGAATTTTAATATTCAGAAGATAATTAAGATCAATTTGATATTCTCCACAAAACCCGGTTGGTATTTTGTGACTAGTATAATTTTAAAAGAACTAAAAGTAAATCGATATCCTAAGCTGGATAAATTGATGATTATTCACGTTTAAAATTTATCTACTAAACATTATTAATTAATTAATACTTATATAGAGTCGGATGGTCTAATGGTGGAATGAGGTTGCTTGGAGACCAAAAATTACGGTTCGAATCTTCTGAATGCTACAGATCGGATGTGTAACTAAAAAATAAAATAAAATAAAAAATAAACACTAATATAGAGAGAGCGCGTCTTGGCGCGTGGCCCCCGGGTGCTTAGAAAGAACGGGCAAAACTCCAGAAGTTGCATGCAGGTAACTTAATTTGAAATAAAAAATTAGCTTTAAAAAGTTCCCAACTTGTCACACTAACTATAATATAATAAGGCGGTCATAGCCATAATTACCTAGTTTAATTATCCCAACTACCCCCATTAATTAAATAATCGTTAATTAATAATTACTCGACCCTCTCCTCAAGAACTAGCTACATATCTCTATATAATCCCATCCCTGGATGCAAACCCAATCTCACCAACACATCCTTCTTCTCCTAAATCAATTCCTATCTACCTATCTAGCTATCTTATTCTTAGCTCGATCAAATTAAAAAAGAAAAATGGCAAAGCTAGCCACTGTTGGCCTTATTTTGGCCTTGTTCGTGCTCACCCCTGATGTGTACGCAAGAAAGCAAGGACGTGACGCGGAGGAAAGTGCATTCCTCCGCGACATCTGCAAGGGAAAGGATAATGAAAAGGTAGTGAAGCTACATTTCTACGTCCAAGATTTACGAATTGGGCACGTCAACACCACCGTGTTCGAGGTTGCAAAAGCTTCCATCACCAATACGTCTCCGACCGCCTTCGGCAGCGTCCACGTCCTTGACGACCTGGTGACGGAGGGGCCTGCGTTCAACTCCAAGACACTCGGCAGATGCCAGGGGCTCACCACGAATGCTGACCTGGCCACGTTCGGCATCGCCATGAACCTCAACTTCGTATTCACTTCCGGCCGTTTCAACGGCAGCACGCTCAGCATTCTCGGCCGGAACCAGGTTATGGATGCGCAGCGAGAGCTGCCGTTGGCCGGTGGAACCGGTGCTTTCCGGTTTGCTCGTGGCTACGCAATCCAGACCACCTACTCTATCGATTTTCGCACCAACTACGCGGTCTTGGAATACACCATCTACACCACTTACAACTCTAGATTCACCCAGATTAATGATGATGATGTCGAGATTGCTGAGATGTGAGGGGGTATTCAATCGAATTCGATCGATTCGTGTAGTATAATAAATGTGCGTGCGACCTTGCATGCATAGCAAGATTTAGTTTCCCCTTTCTTGTTTCCGTATCTTTTTCACCAGTGTAGTCCGTTTTCATGGGAGTTGATTAATGCAGCACGGTTTTTTTTTTCTTCACTTTTTTAGATATAATATATATATATATTTGTCGAATTGTACCGCTAATTAAAATTCTAAAATGTTAACGACGTTGTTCCACCGTTGAAAAAAAATTAGGAATGCTATAATTCAACAATAATAAAAAGACAATCGTGTTGTAACTTGTAATTACTACGTTTAATAAGTCGTGTGAATGTTATGTAATCTGCTTGCATTTAATCCAATTTTATATTTAGTCACTTAGGAGTCCAAGCTAAGTAGAAAATTTATTTAGCCAAATTGATCGAGGGGAGAGGGGAAGCTGGCTACGCCAGAAGCAGGGATGTTTTGTAACTGGTTAGATCAAATAAATAATTCAACCCTGCACCACCTTCTCTGTCTGCTCAAATTAAGATTAAATATATATACACATGCATGCGCCAATGTCGAAGTTTTATCACAAATATTTTACGTTTTATTTATTCATTAATTATCCTTAGGCTTTGTTAATGCAGTGGCAAACTAGCTCAATGTTTTATTTTTCACTCAAAACGAACTAAAAGTTTTTTTTAATGGTTTGGTAATATTGTTTTTCACTATTAAATTGTTAATATTACGATTTTATAAAATATTTTTCTTTTTTAGTAAAAATACACCCAACTTATAATCAACACATTGAATTTTTAAAAATTATAATATTAAAATTCACGAAATCAATTATAAATCACACACAATTCAGATCAGTTATGAAATATTATTTTATATATAAAAGATCTCTTATATATAGTACCAAGTGACATCAATAATTCAACATCGACTAGATTTTCACATGGCTAAGCAGCAAAGTATAATATATACTTGTGAAATATAGCTAGAGGAGTACAAATATACCCTTCTTCCCATGTGAAAAATGAGAATAAATATTTGTCTCTACATAGTGATACATACTAACCTACCTACCCGTAGCATGTGATGAGAAAATGTTTTAACATCCACCAACGATTTAATTACTCTGGAGTCTAGATACATGTCATTTCATATTTCATTTTTTAGAAAATAACCCAAACTATATACTCTCAACTACAATAAAATATCTAACATGTCATTATGCTAATAAAGTTTCAAAATTAACTTTTGACAAAATTTCCGACAGCAAATTTTTTGACAATTATAAATTATTGATGTAAGTTGGGAATAATTAATATATAAATATTATTTTGATTAGACATATTTACCGTCATTGTATAATCATTTAAAAATCATAATCATAATAAAATAAAATGAAGCCCTAATCTATAGCCCCCATCTCCCTTATTTCATAATAATAATAATAATAATAATAATAATAATAATAATAATGACTCCACCCCGATAATAGAAAATGATAGTTTTCTGCCCATTTGCATTTTTCAAAGGGTCAAATTTATATGCAGGTAAAATTATATTAAAATTGGAAAAAAAAGTAAGATTTAAAAGTAGGGTATTATTTGGACAAAGTGTACTTGTTTAACAATAAAACCCTTGCATTGGGCCCACAACATCAAGAAAACCTTACAATTCCTTACAACTTGTACTTTAGCTGTCATTTCAAAAAAATCAACATGCAAACGGAATATTTTATTATTTAGGGTTAGAAAAATTAAATCACTCAACTACTCACCCCTCTCTTCCAGTCTCGTTGTAAATTCGGTCTTCAACTAAAAAAAAGGTCGCTGGCTCTTAAATTCATAAAAAAAAATCGTCATTATCTCTCTTTCTCTCCCAGTCTTTCTATCACAGGAAATTCAGAAAAAAAAATGCCTCTCGCCATCACTCTCTCTCTCTCTCACTGCCATCTCTCTCGCTCTCTTGTCCGCCATGGATTCTGGAGGGGACGAGCACAACAGATCTGAACGGCGAGATGCCGAATCGACCTCTCAAGTTAGTTTATTTTCCCTTTTTGTTATTGTTATTTTAGATATGGCTAATTAGATATTAATCGAGGGTTTTTAGATTCTTAATCGTGCCTAGATAAATGATAATTGTTGAAAGTTATTTCTTAATCGTGGCTAGTTAAATAGTAGTCGTGGCTAATTAGGTTACCATAGTGGCTAGTTAGATATTAATCGTGGCTAGTTAGATGTTAATCGTTGATAATTTTGTTAATCGAGGCTTTTGAAATTAATCGCGACTTAAATTATATTTATCGTGGCTTATTATGTTAATCGAGACTTTTATTACGTTAATCGTGGCTTTTGAAATTAATCGAGACTTAAATAATATTAATCGTGGCTTATTATGTTAATTGAGGATTATGTTAATCGTGACTTTTAAAATTAATCAAGGCTGAAATTATGTTAATCGTGGATAGTTATGTTAATTGAGATCCATATTATATTAATCGTGGCTTTTGAAATTAATCGAGGCTTAAATTATGTTAATCATGGATACTTATGTTAATCGAGACTTATATCATGTTAATTGTGGCTTTTGAAATTAATCGAGGCTTAAAATATGTTAATCGTGGATAATTATGTTAATCGAGCCTTATATTATATTAATCATGGCTTTAGAATTTAATTGAGGCTTAAGTGACATTAATCGTGGATAATTATGTTAATCGAGGCTGATATTATGTTAATCGTGGCTTTTGAAATTAATCGAGGCTTAACTTATGCTAATTGTGGATAATTATGTTAATCGTGGATATTTGAAAGTAATCGAGGTAATTTTTAAATTAATCGAGACTAATTTTAAATTAATTGTGGCTCTCTCACAATAATCATGACAATTTTAAAATTAATCGAGGCTCATTTAAATGAGTCTCGAATAATTTAAAAAAAGCATTAATTTGAAAATTGCCATGATTATTTTGAGAGAGCCACGATTAATTTAAAATGAGCCTCGATTAATTTAAAAATTGTCTCAATTACTTTCAAATTTAAGTTTTACAAATTTCCAATTTAATTGTAATTTTATAAATGTTGTTAGATTGATTGGCTTAGATAGCCGCTACAGCACCTGAGGTCTTCCGTCATAGTGTATGTCATACCAGAGGTACTTGACACGATCAGAGTCATACTACATATGATAGGTGGTGATACATCCCTACAATCATTTAGATCCGGATGCTTCGGCCATTTTCTGGACTACAGAGCTGGTGACGTCCAGAAGAAGGCGATTCACGCTTTGACGAGTCATGAGGTGCGCGTGTCAGATCGTGCACTGGAGGGACGGGAGGTATGGTTTCAGATTCATCGCTCCCAGCTGCGCTTTGGTCCGACTGAGTACAACCTGGTGTCAGGTTTACAATTCGGCAGCTCGAGCTTCGATCCGAATGGTGAGCTGCATGTTGTTCTGCAGAGATCCATCTATCATGACCTATTTCAAGGGCAGCACACGACCCTGAAGCAGATAGAGGATAGGTTCAAAGCGATGGCGATGGCCAGAGATACTTCGGATTATGTGAAGGTTGCGAACATATTGTTCGTATACCGGATGATCTTATGCCTGGATCAGAAACGAGTCGCGGATCCATAGGTGTGGGCACTGGTGAAGGATGTGGAGAGGTGGAATTCATTTTCATGGGGGGCATACTCTTACCAGATGCTGATGCACTTCATCAACATCCTCTCCTGCAGACGAGAGGGTATAGGCGGGAAAGGCGACAGACAATGTCATTTCTATAGGCTGATTTGGATACTCCAGGTATTTAGTTTTAATTTTGTTGTTCTAAATTAGTGATGCATAGTTAAATCAAGTCAGAATATAACTAATCAATTCATATATTTTATAGATATGGGCTTGTTAGGTGATATCTGACTTGGCCCGTGAGATTGGTGTGCATACTGGACAACTCACTCTTCTTCGAGCTTTGAGGTGGACATCCAGTCACCCTACCGCTGACCCGAGGACCTTATTGCGGGGATCGGTACGTTTTTAGTTTTCTTTCATAATTTAGAATGTGAAATTTATATTTTTTTAATTAATCTTAATGATATTATTAATTTCATGCAGTTACAAGTGATGCCGTTTGTACCGTCTCCGGAGGGGATGGTGACTCCATATTTCAGGAGCATGCAGCTGGAGGCCAGTGCTCAGAGCATGAGATTTGTTCTACCTCAATCGGGGAACAAGAAGAAGATGCTCGCAAATGCAACATCATACTATTTCAGTTCAATATTGGATATTATGGGGCTATCAGCTCGAGGCACTAGAGCTGCTCGGACACCACAGAAGGGTCGATAAGTGAGCCGGGCATTGAGGGACGAGTCAGCTCATGAGATACCTGGTCTCCGCCCCCCTTGATGAGGTAGCAAAGCACACAACAGATCTGGATTGTGGATTGAGCCATCCTCGAGCATGTGGAACAAAACGTTTGAGGAGGGATCGATCTCAGAGCAGTGGAGAGCACGAGTGGTCTAGATGAGATGCCCTAGAGCCCTCATAGAGTTTTATGGAGCAATGGCTCCAGAGGATTGTGGCATCTGTGACGGAGAAGATGATGCTCTGTGTTAAGGAGTATGTCGACCAGACTGTTGAGAAGGCTGTAGCCGGCCTACATAGAGAGCAAAGTGGCCCTCGAAGGTCACCCACACCTGATATGGCCCACCACAGTCAGGAGCCGAGTGACCGTAGTGCCACTCGAGCGTCCACTTTACCTCCTGATAGTGCTCTACAACAGGAGGGTATCAGCAACGTGGTTCCACGCTCTGCTAGATATACGTCGACCTTACAGCTCATGAATACTCATGATGATGCCATTCTCACGACGGCCTACAGACGATTTAGAGACATGGGTTCCCAAGCGAATATCATCATGCTCGTTAACAATATGCCATTATGGTAACCCTGGTTTGATGAGCTTGAGGATCCGAAGAAAGAGATACATGAGCATGCTATTAGCTACTTCTTGACTGTGACCAGTCGACGAGTCAAGAGAGACCCCAGGTGTAGGACAGTGGTGGCTGCTACTGGTCTATATGTGAGTTTGTAACAGCCCGGTCCCAAGAGGGGAATTAATGAATGGGGACGGGGTGTTAATTAAGGGATTAATATAAGAATGGAAGATTATCAAAGAAGTTTTACAATGAAGGCATACTTTCGAAAGATAGACGATGATACTCGGGTTTATTTGATTAAGAAGGAAACATGCTTTAGCGGAAGGAAAAGACTAACCAATCAGATACCAGTAAGCATAGACCCATTCATAGGTGATAGCAAATAAACAGATATCAATGCACAAATCTCTTCATAGGCGAAAGGAAATATACTCGAGAAGCTGGAATAGAACTTTAATATGCATCACTTATATATATATAATCATGTTTGGGAAATATTCGTAGAATCTCGATAAACATAATATAACTTAGGAATTAATACGAGTGTCTCAGAGTAGAAGAAACATCATGGGATTTCAAAAAGAAACTTATACTATAGCAAAACAATCTTGGCAGCCAACCCACATCCACAACCACCATCATCCTCAGCATCTCAACCTGAAAACATTTGAAAAAGAGGGCGTGAGCACTAATGTACTCAGCGAGTTTTAATAAAAGCTTCTTTAATAACTTGAGAAATATCCAATAATCAACTGGTGGTATATGGAGAGCAAAATGCAAAAGCCCTCTCCATATCCGCAAAACCTTTTCTTTACTTTTGGGCCCAACCTTAGCTCAAACCTGATGTCAACTGCACCCTTTAGCATGCCACAGGATAGAAGAGGGGTTACCTCAAATATCGAAATGAGTTTGCGAGGGAATTAATCCAGCAGTGGCTCACTTAAATGATCAAAGATCATAAATTCTAAGCTCGATCCTGGCTATACAAGCTATATTCTTCTTTACTTAACCTCCTTCCTTTCTTAACCTTGCTTCATTTCCTTAACTTAACTTCCTTACCTCAACTTATCTAGAAATATTGAGCCTAGAGCAATCGTCTAAGGCTAATCCTTTATTTAAGCATGACTTCAGCCTATAAGGGATTTATCACTACCCTAAAAGGCAGTGCTTAGTTAAATAAATTTTAGCAAAATCCAACATTCAGATACGCGGAAATGAACGTGCATAAACATAAATTACAATTAAAGCAATTCTAATTATCTCATGCTAGCATAAACAATACTTAATAATTTCTTAGCATATCTAAACATGCTCACGAGCTCAATTAAAATATAACATCTTCCTTTCCTTCCTTTCTTGTACAGAGATCAATCAGGCATAGCAAAATATTTTTATTGGATATCTCATTTGCCCTATATGCTTCTAGAGCTTATTAGCTCAAACTTTAGATGAGTATAGATTTACCCACCTCGATCACTGAGCATAAGATGAAGCAACGTGCTCATGATCCTTCTCCGAATTCCCACGAGGCTCACTTCCTCCTACAAAAGTTGAATCATCGACTTAGCGGCCTCCTTCGAAGATTTCTAACTACTAACATGAAATTAAATAATATCTAACTCATCTATCCATAACTAGGACTTAAACATAGATAGCACAACTTTAGAACCTTTAGAAAACATGAGGGTTTGAAAGACTCGAGTTTAGAACATGATTGAAGACAAAATAGGACGACAGAAACATTACACGGGCCATGCAAGCATAGCACGGTCCGTGCAAGCCCTAGCATGGTCCGAGCTAACCTTGCACGGTCCGTGCTAGCTTCCCAGACTCATGCCGTGAGTTCTGGACGGCTTTGCACGGGCCGTGCAACCCTTGCACGGTTCGTACTCCTTCACAAACTTCTGAAACTTTTGATCGAAGTGTTGGTCGAGACATTACTCGTTCGCCTCTCCCATTTTTCGACGTTTTAAACTTCAAAACAAGGCTTAACACTTTGCAAAAATAAAGAAATGAACATGCTTTAATCTTAAAAAGAAATCGACATTATAACAGAATAACATGACAATCCTCCTTGAATACTTAGAATAAATGACGAAATCTTAAATACGAAACTTAAACGGAACATAAATGATAATAACGAGACTAACAAAGAAGAATAATAACGAGAATATAAACGAGCAATATAACGAAAATGCTATTAACTTGGAACTTTAACGAGAATCGAAATATAACTTTAGACAGAAGGTAAACGAGTAATAACGAAGAATATGAAGACCACGAAGAACGAAAAGTACATGCGGAATTTAAAATATGGAAAATAAATGGAAATCAAGACTGACGAATAAGAATGGATGAGGTTAGGTGTGTCGAAGGAAGGTGGCTAGCTCAGTGTCTCATCGACTTACAATGGCGGCAAAGCCGCCTGCCACAACCCAATGGTACCCCTAGCACCTTCCCTCACCGCATCCCTTCCACACCACTCCGCTCGTCATCTTGCAGAACACTCACGAAGAACGCTTTTTACTTCGACAGAACTCTCTCGGCTATCAAAGCTTTCCCACTCTCTCAACTTGGAAGTGAATGGATGGTAAATGGCAAATGAAAGGTGGAGGGGGGCCTTCTATTTATATATGGAGCCTTGGCTTCCTTGAGAAGCCACTCCAATGCGCAAATACTGCAAAAGTTACCATGGGTTTGGTTAAAAGCTTCTTTATTCGATGTCGAGGTCCAAATGACCTCAGACATGAAATCCAAAAATATCGAGAGACTCGTTGGCTCAAATACTAGTGAATCAACTTGACTCGTGATGAAGACAGGGTCGTCAGAAGAAAGACGAGCAAAGATTTCCTTTTTAGAATTACTTTTTACTATTCACTTACACTGACAGATTTTGCTCCCGAGCGTTCGATTGACCTCAGAATGGAAATCCGTGAACGTGAATGGAATCCTTGAGTCATTTCCCATAAGAGGGGCTTGACAGAACAAGACTCAGATCAAAGAGGAGGATTTCAAAAATTTCTCAAAACACGAACGCACGCAAATGTTACTATTCACTCACCCTTTAAATACGTTATTCATCACCGGGAACTCAAATGACTTCAGAATAAAATTCCGGGAACACCGGCAAACTCTTTGAGTTAAACATTTCTAACGAGACCAAGATTGACCAAAACAGAGTTAAGATCAAAATTTTCAAAAAGACGATTTCACGAAAACTGACCCCTAAAGTCGTGACTGACATCTGACTTCACTTAAACCTCATTAAAATTTCTTCCTTAACTTCTTAATTACCATTAAGAATCCTCTGAACCTTATCCGAAAATCTGGGGTGTTACAGAGTTCAAATACTTAATTTTTTTGTTAAATTTTAAAAGCTAGTTAATTTACACCACGATTAATTATAATGGATTTTTGTAGGAGGCCCTCATCAGAGAATGGAAGAGACTTCATCCTCTCAACCCTCTCCACCGTGCTCGGGTCAATCCGCAACAACTTGTGAATCTCTCTCACCAGTGAGTTAAAACACAGCTTATCGGATGACATAACCACGAGTTGCTCGTCCCCATCTATATATTCTGATCTGTCCCATCGTCCATTATGTCGTACAATAATGCGACGTCTAACCATCTGCAATTTATAAATAATGCAACGAGTCATTGTATAAGGCCACGATTAAACCCTAAACCCTAATTGAACCCTAAAATCCTAACCCTAAACCCTAAACCCGAAAAAGCCATGATTAAACCCTAAACCCTAAAACCATAAACCCTAAAGCCTAAAAGCTACGATTAATTTTAAAAGAAGTCATGATTAATAGAGGCAACGATTAAACCCTAAACCCTAAAAGCTAAAAGCCACGATTAATAAAAGAAAGCCACAACTAATTTTTTATAAAGGCCACGATTAAGTTTAAACATTGCCACAATTAATTTTCTAAGTCACGATTAAGTTTAAACATGGCCACGATTAATTTCATAAGTCACTATTAATTTTAAACATTACCTCGATTAAGTTAAAAAAAGTTATGATTAAATTTACAAATAGTCATGATTATTTCTAAACATAATATAAGCCAGGATTAACATAATAATCCACGATTAACATAATATTTAGCTTTTAAAGTCTGCTATTAATGAAATTAAATGTTACGACATGCAAATCTCTCTCTCTTGCCTATTTTCTAACAATACATATGAAATATAATCAAAATAAGAAATATTTACAAAATAATTTCACAAAATGGACAGTACAAAACGTACTTTTGAAAAATAATGGAAACGAAGCACTACTTTCTTCTTGATGAATAAAACTTTCGAACCCGTACTCCAAAAAAAAATTCTCCCCTTGCTCCAAAAAAAAATTCTCTAAATTTTATTGTAGTGTGAATAAGCTTTAGTGTATCAGTCTATTTATTCAAAAAATTTATCTACCTCCGTACACAATAATAAAATCATGTATTGAATTCGGTTAACCAATTACTACCTTCCCCTACTTTTTATTTAATGAAGCTCAGTAACTTCCCCTTCTTTTTATTTAATGAAGATCAGTAAATACCTCACTTACACAAGAAATAAATGCATTCAATAATAAAAGCCACGATTAATTTAAATAAAAAAAAGCCATGACTAATTCGGTAGACAAAAAAAGCCACGATTAATATTGGCTCATAACAAAAAAGCCCGCAATTAATTTTTAATGAGTGTCGATTAAATTGAATGATCCACGATTAATGTAATACATTGCCTCCATTAATCGTGGATCATTCAATTTAATCGTGGTTTTTTTTTGTAAAATTAATCGTAGATCATACAAAAAGCCATGATTATTTATAAACATTAATCGTGACCTATTTGTTAAATTAATCGTGGATTACACAAAAAATCATGATTAATCAAGGCCTTCATCTCATTTAATCGTGGATCATTCAATTTAATCAATTTTATCAATTTACAAAAAGCCACAATTAATCAAACTTAATTGAAGCCTTCATCTCATTTAATCTTAGCCACGATTAATCAAAGTTAATCGAGGCCTTCATGTCATTTAATCGTGGCCACGATTAATCAAAAATAATCGAGACATTCATTTCAATTAATTGTGGCTGTTTAGAAATGTAATCGTGACTTATTTTAATTAATCGTGATCCTTTTAAAATTAATCGTGGATTAGGATTTCGGGGTTTACGTTATCGTGGATTAGGATTTCGGGGTTTAGGTTGTGTATTGAATATATCCTGACAAAAGTACACTGAGCTATTGATTGTGTGTGAGGACCAAGTGTGTTATAGTACAAATTGCCTATAAAACTCCCTATTTTTAAAAGTTATTTTTTTTTTCCAATCACTATTTACTTTCGTCTACTTTTATCTACTTCCACTTTTTCAAAATGAAAAAATATATTTTAGATTACAAAATTATTTATTTTTCAGTACATGATTAAATATTATATATTCATATATAAAAAAATTATATGTTGCAAATTCATTAAAAAAAAAGTCCATAATATTGCGTCAAAGATACAAATACGCATTTAGTCATAGTCTGTGAATTAGTTAATTAGATGCACTAAATATTTTTGTTTACATATTATATTATAGTGAATAAAATGTATGTTTTATTTGATATGTAATGACTATTCTTGGCTACTTTATATTTCCAATTTTTTATTCTATAAATTATTATAAATATAATATATAATAATAAGACCATGACAACAAATAGAAAAATATGATTTCCCATATGTTTGCATCTTCCAAAGATGAAAAAAATATTATTTTATATTAAAAAATATCTATTTTATGAATAAATAATTAAATACTAACATACGCCCATGAATATAAAAATTATATATATATATATATATATATATATATATATATAAATATTTGTGTGTGTGTGTGTTGCACGTTCGAACATAGATAAATATTTTATTTACTGTATAACATTGCGGCTAATTATGACTGAGTATATTTAACAAAAATCTAGATATATAGATATATGTATATGTATATGTAATATATAAAAAGAAAATATTTAGATTCTGGATATTAAGTAAATAGATTATAACAATATTTAGTTATGTTAATATATTATAGATTGTAGATTTTTTTATTTCAAAGAATCATAGCAATTGATTTGAATGTTTTAAATCAGCCAAAGTATCTTTAAATAAGATAAAGGTCAAATTTTGATTGTATGATTTTCTGAACCAATTTTCCAATATTATCTTTGCATACCTATTTTTAATTTAAATTAAAACTATTTAGAGTCATTTTTTTATGGTTGTAGCTTATATATAAGTGTTCGCAACACTTATTCTTTCAATACCTTTTTTTGTTAGCTTGGCTTGCACATAATGCATGTGTGCTTGGTGCATTGATTTAATTATGTATACATATTTGCACCTTACCTATTACATATTTATAATTTACATTTTATGTTAAAATAAAATTAATTGATACATCAATCTTGGTGTATATAGAAACTTGCGATGACTACTTCACTCTTAGAGTCATATCCTTCAAGTGTAAACCAACCGCTTTAAATCGAAAGCCTTCAGTTTGTTTGTGGTAATTAATTGTGAGATTTCGAACGAGAAGGCAAAGAGACGCGCAATACACGGGTTGACGAAAATGAGGTGCAATGAAACCCTATAAACAAAATGTATGTATTTTTATTTATCTTTTATTCTTAGTTTTGTTAATGTAACAAACTAATTTGGACTCTTTTTTGTCAATCTAAGTTGATTGGACTCCTATTTTTTCATTTTTATGTAATTATGACGAACTATATTATTTTTTGATAGAATTATTATTTGTGTGCTATAATGCATGTTGATGATAACCTACTTTAATTATAAATTTATATTTGATATTTTTTGGGGTAATTACATACCTCCAAACTACTTCACTGTGTGTGTATTGGATTATATTAAGGTTACTTCAAATTTTTTAATTTATATACAAAATAACATATGAATTAGAATTTTCTAACTGTATCTGATAACTTATATATATATATATATTGTTTCATTGTCCTAATAATTTTCTAGGGATATGTAAAAAAACATGAAAAGCATTCTCTATATTCGTTTTATCTATTATTCTATAACGTGATGGCATCTTATTTTTGAGATCAAAGAAAAAATTAAAAATTAAAAATATTTTTTTTGTAGAGATAATTAATTTTTTACGGATTAGGAAAAAAATAGAAAAAAAATGAAAAAATAAATATTTTTTTCAAAATGAAAAAAATACTTTTTGGGGTGGGGAGGAGATTTGAACCTTCTCGTAAACATTGAGGTCATATATGTCTAAAATAATATTAAGGGACAATCTGCGCTCAAGATAAAATTGTATTGTTTTATCTTTTTCCTAAATTTTATTCAGCTTTCACGCATAAACCTAAAATATATATATTTTTTTATGCAGTTATCAAATTAACTCAGTGTAGTCTGTTTAATAAAAATACCTAACAATTTTTTGACAACCATAAATAATTAATCATTCAAAAATTTATGATTACATTTCATCCCTTACACTGTCAAGTATGGTATCTATATAGAAAACTCTCATTGTATTATTATTATTATTATTATTATTATTATTATTATTATTATTATTATTATTATTATTATTATTGCAATTTAGGAATTACACATATGAAAATTACAAAACAAATAAATACATACAACAAGGTGATAACAATTATAATTTATATAGCTCATTGATTATAATTAAAAATGAAAAAACTGAAATAAAAAATAATTTTTTTTTTATTTTTGAAAAAATTGGTTATGAAATTATAAAAATATTTATTTAGTAAAAAATATTGAGTTTTTTATTGGGTTTTTTATTTATTTTGAATTTATTTTTGATTTTTAAATATTTTTTAATTAAAAGGGATATTTAAGTCAATTAGTAATTATTTATTTTTAAATTAAATTAAATAGTAGTGTATAATGAAAATTTTGTGGAATATTTATGGCATCTCCAATAGTTCTACTTAATTACTTAGCATGGGGAAAGATACTGAAATATCAAAATACCGCACTAATTAATTTTTTAGGGATTAGTAAAAAAATAGAAAAAATGAAAAAATAAATATTTTTTTCAAAAAGAAAAAAATACTTTTTGGGGTGGGGAGGAGATTTGAACCTTCTCATAAACATTGAGGTCATATATGTCTAAAATAATATTAAGGGACAATCTGCGCTCAAGATAAAATTGTATTGTTTTATCTTTTTCCTAAATTTTATTCAGCTTTCACGCATAAAACCAAAATATATATATTTTTTTATGCAGTTATCAAATTAACTTAGATGTTGTGATACCCCGACCCTTTTTGCTAAATTATAAATTATAATTTTAGTAAAATGATTTCGAATTAATATTGTTGAATATTAATCATGTGAGTATGTTTGTATGTTATGCCGTTGTTTTATTGTAGGTTGTCTCACTTGAGCCGATACGTCATAGCACGGTGGTATTAGACTAAGTGTATAATACATGATAACATTTAATATTAAAAGTGTCGAGTTATATGATAATGAATGTGTGTTATTGCATTGAGTTTTGTTTGCCAAAACCTTGAGCACCCTAACGCTGAGTTGATCGGGGGTCTCGCTGACCGGTCAGCGAGTCGGGGGTTCAGGGGGCGAAGCGCCCCGATGGGGGCTAGGGGGTAACGCCTAAAATCTAAATCGTTTTAAAATGGAGTTAAAAATGTCCGGGAGTCAAAATAGAAGCGGGGTTGAAGAGGGCACGCCGCGCGCCTGCGGGGTGGTGCGCGCCCGCGGGGCCGTGCACGGCCGCGGGAGGCTGCGTTCCCACGGGGCGTGGACGAGGCGCGCGTCCGCGGGGTGTGCGCGCTCGCGGGGGAGCATGGGCCGAGAGCATGGTCGCGCAGTCGCGGGGGCTGCGCGGTCGCGCGGGTCTGGCTATTTTACTACCTATAAATACAACACTTAACCCTTTCATCTTCATTTTCTTTTCTCTCCTTTGGGCGATTTTCCTCCCCCTTCTCTCAAGAAACCCTTTATCTTTTGGAGTAAATCCTTCCATCATCCTCTGTCAACAAAGGTAACTTCATACCTCTTCATTTTGGTGATTTAAACACTCATTTCTTGTTGAATCAAACCTAGGGTTTGTTACCCAAAATTAGGGTTCTTCGATTTTGTTGATCCTCTTGCCTTGATATCTTGAACATATGGTTTATTTACCTCTTTGAGACTATATGTGAAGTTATATCAAATTCCTATAGTTCATTGTTGCTAGGGTTTGGACTTTTGCCCTAATTTCCCTTGGTTTTGTTGATAATTGTATGGAGATGTTATGAGGGTTGTATAGGGTTGATTTTCATGTATGTTAGAGCCCTAGGATAAAGGTGTTTGTATTTGAAATTTTGGGTCTAAAGAATTTAAAATGAGCTATGAGCATGTGGTTTAAAGGTGTGCCCGTAACGTGTTCGATCAAATGCTTCAAAGAGTTTTAATGTGTATTTTGAGTCCAAAATCATAGTATGAGCTTGTATATCCATGGTCGTGTATGTGGAAATGTTTGAAGACTTTAAAGCAAAGTATAGCAGGAGTTTGGTCTAAATTATGATTTAATTAAATAACTCGACGACTATAATGAAAAGAGAATTAAAAGGTGCTAGGTAATGTGTTGGGACTCGAGGTGGACAACTTGTGGGCAGAAAATGAGTATTTCAAAGGTTGAGAAATTGTGAAAGCGTCTCTTAAGGTAGGGTAACTCTAAACTGTGAACATGTGTAAGGTTATAGTTATTGTTGTGCTTTGATTGTATAAGTATGAAGGGTCTTCGGACCAGGGATAAAAGAGACCCTTCGGGGCATAAAGGAGATCCTTCGGGGTCGACAAAGAGATCCTTCGGGGCAGAGATCCTTTGGGATCGAATATAGACCTGTTAATGTCCTCCCTGGGGGGTAGTATGTCTGCGGGCATCCCTACAGGACCAAAGATGTTCATTAACAGGGGCATCATGATGTTTGGACCCTACGGGGTTGAGACTAGTCTCCACAATGTAATGATAAGTCCATATGTTATATTTTCACTTGTGCAATTAGCTATAACTGTTTACAGTGTTCCCCACTGAGTATGTTGTTAAATACTCACCCCATTCATTCAATGAATTTCAGGTTGAGGAGTCAAGGCCGGGGTAGGAGCGTTGTGAACACAAGAGAACCCCACAAGCTTGTGTTATCTTTTGCATGCTCTTCTTTTGAAAATACTCTCATTATTATTATTATTATTACATTGATCACTCTTTTTGCCTTATGATCAATGATTATTGGGAATGGGAATAGCCCGATCTTTTGTAGGTTATGATGTATATAACTTGATAACTATGCAAAACAATTTAAAGGCGGGTCGTTCGACCTTGGAACCTATTACGCATGAAGTATGTTGTTGACCCTATATTTTGCATGTTGATTTAAGATGGTAGACGGGCGGGTTGAGCAAGACCTATGAGCCCGATAGGTTAGATGATTGCATAGTTGATGTGGATGAGCTTATGCAATGTTTCCGTTTGATAATATATTGTGTGATAGTATAGATTCGATAGATTGCATGCTAACTCGCGAAAATTTTACATTGAGAATTATGACGTCATGCCTAGTCATGCTTTTTGACCTAAGCTTCCGCTCATATTGAATATAAACACACAAAATATGTAAGTAAATTGTATGTTAAGTGACGTGGCCAAACGGAGTAGTTTAGGGTGTTACAAATTGGTATCAGAGCAGGTCTACGCTCCTGTAGACTTGTTCTATATATGTTTGATTTATGTGTGAGAAATGTGGGTGGTTGTTCACAACGGCTACTCGGCTTGACTCTGATCCTAAGGTATGTACTTTTAAAGATTTTCAAGTATGAGTAATATGAAATGGGGGTGTGTATTATAGAGTGTGTCGGGAAAGAAGTTAAAGAGTTGAATAATCGTGATGGCATGATAAAGAAAAGAAAGAATGGTCCGAAGTTGGACAATAAAGATGAATGAATTGTATCTGTTGTCACGATCAACTATGATGTTTTAAATTCCCGATGCATGCTTTAAAGAAATGAAATCTTGAAAGTTGTGTGCTTTCTTGATTATGAAATGATGAAAAGTGTTTAAGTAGTCCTTGAATTAGCTTAAAGAATTACATTAACCTAACAAGCAAGTGTGCCTAAAGGCTTTAGGATGCCTCCGCGTCGTGCTCCTGCTCCGCAAGATGCAGAGGAATCAAGTAATGAAGGGGGTGGTCTCCATGACCCTCCACCACGAGAGAACGGGCTCGATTTTGCCCGAGGTTTCCTAGAGACGCTCCAGGGTCTCATGGCCCAACAAATGGGGCGAGGAGGAGTGAATGAAGGAGAAAGGCTCCAAAGAGAGGCGTTCGACGTAGTCGAGCAGTTTAGAAGAATGGGGCCATCTAGGCTCAAAGGAAGTGAAAGTCCAGAAGCGACTGAGGAGTGGATCCGGGAAATGGAACGGATCTTCGAGCACATTCAATGCACTGAGGTGCAGAAAGCCTCCTATGCTATCTTTCAGTTTGCAGAAGAGGCGAGCTTCTGGTGGGAAACCCATTCCCGAACTATGACGCCCGAGCAACGCCAAGCTTTGGTGTGGACCGACTTGAAAGAGTTGATCCTCACCCGATACTTCCCCGAGTCTTTCAAGACTAAGATGGAGACTGAATTCCTCAATCTAAGGCAAGGAGGAATGACTGTGATCGAATATGAAAGGCGATTCAACCGTCTCTCTCGCTATGCTCCGTACATTGTGGATATGAATGAAAAGAAGGCTCGACGTTTTGAGCGTGGTTTGCGTCCTGAAATTACGGGAATCCTGTTAGGCCAAAGGTTGAGAACCTATGGTGAGGTGATCGAGAGAGCCCAAGCCATATCTCATGGGCTCCAGTTGGACCTGAAGGACCAAAGGCAGCGTGAGGCCTTTGGCAAGAGAAAATGGGAGCCGCAGGACAAAGGAAAAGGGAAAGCTCCTATGAAAAACAAGCCATGGCAGCAGAGGCTTGTTCCACAGAGAGGAAACAATGATAGGGCTCCTTGCCCTAAATGCCAAAAGTTCCATCTAGGAGAGTGCCGTGCGGGACAGAGGGTCTGCTTTACATGTGGGGACCTGAGCCACCTATCCTATGATTTCCCAAAGAAGAAGAAGGAGCAAGAAAGAAAGGTGAAGCCTCGACTGTTTGCCTTGGAGGGCGAGGAAAAGAACCCTAAGTCAGGTGAGGATACTATGTCAGGTATTCTTTGAGTATCAGATGTTCCAGCTTTAGTATTATTCGATTCCGGTACATCCCATTCCTTTATATCCGCAATTTTCATTTCCAAGCTTGGTGTTTTATGCAAAGATAGTGGTGAATTGTTAGAGATCAGTATTCCTTCGGGAGAGAGAGTTTCGTCTAGCAAGATGGCGTATGGCCTGAAGCTAGAAATCAATGATAGAGTGCTGAGAGCAGATCTCCATGTTCTGGAGATGCGTGATTTCGACATAATCCTAGGTATGGATTGGTTGAGTGGAAATCATGCCACGATTTGATGTTGTGATCATGAGGTTGAATTTAATTTTCCATGTGAGCCTAAGCTCATCTTCTACGGTGCAAGAACGAGGTCAACTAAAAGGATCATTACAGCAATGAAGGCAATGAAGTTGTTAAAGAAAAGAGGGTGTCAGGGATTTCTCGTTAGCATTATGGAGTCAACGTCCACTAAAGTGCAAGTGTCAGATGTACCAATGGTGAATGAATTTCCCGACGTATTCCCAGACGAGTTGCCAGGGTTTCCTCCTGACCGTCAAATCGAGTTCACCATCGACCTGGTGCCAGGTGCGGCACCAATATCTAAAGCTCCGTATAGAATGGCGCCAAAGGAGTTGCAAGAGCTCAAAGTTCAACTTCAGGAGTTGCTCGACAACAAATTGATCCGACCAAGTATTTCACCATGGGGAGCACTTGTGCTATTCGTGAAGAAGAAGGATGGGTCAATGCGAATGTGCATTGACTATAGAGAGTTGAACCAGTTGACGATCAAGAACAAGTATCCGCTGCCGAGAATTGAAGATTTATTTGATCAACTGAAGGGAGCCGGTGTGTTTTTGAAGATCGACTTGAAGTCCGGCTATCATTAATTGAAGATCAAGGAGAGTGACATTCCAAAGACGGCATTTAGAATGCGGTATGGTCACTATGAGTTCACGGTGGTACCTTTTGGATTGACCAATGCGTCTGAAGTCTTCATGGACTTGATGAATCGAGTGTTCCATCCGTACCTCGACCAGTTCGTAATAGTCTTCATCGATGATATCTTGATTTATTCAAGAAGCAAGGAGCAACACGCTGAGCATCTCAGAATCGTATTGGAGACGCTAAGGAAAGAAGAGTTGTATGCAAAATTTTCAAAATGCGAGTTTTGGTTGGAACGGGTGGCATTCCTTGGCCACGTGGTGACATCAAGTGGAATCGAAGTAGATCCGTCGAAGGTGGAAGCTGTTAGCAATTGGAAGACACCATCGAATGTTAATGAAGTCCGAAGCTTCTTAGGACTAGCGGGTTACTATAGAAGATTTATCGAGGGGTTTTCCAAGATATCGAGTCCTTTGACGAGATTAACAAGAAAGGATGAGAAGTTCCAATGGAGTGAAAAGTGTGAGCAGAGTTTTCAAGAATTGAAGCGACGTCTCGTGTCAGCCCTAATGTTGACCATTCCTAATGGAACGGAAGGCTTTGTCATCTACAGTGACGCCTCGAAGCAAGGACTTGGATGTGTCTTGATGCAGAATGGAAAGGTAGTAGCGTATGCATCGAGACAGTTGAAGGTGCATGAGCATAATTATCCAACGCATGATCTTGAATTAGCAGCCGTGGTTTATGCATTGAAGATTTGGAGGCATTACCTCTATGGAAGCAAGTGCGAGATCTACACTGACCACAAAAGCTTGAAGTACTTTTTCACCTAGAAGGAGTTGAATTTACGACAAAGGAGATGGTTAGAGTTGGTGAAGGATTACGACTGTACGATCTTATATCATCCTGGAAAGATGAATGTCATAGCTGATGCCTTAAGTCGGAAGATCTATCTTCCAACCAAGCAAGAGCACTTGATCAAGGAGTTTGAGAAGATGAACTTAGAGGTGGTGGATCCTTCCAACACCACTCAAGGGATTTTAGCAGCCTTAGTGGTTCGACCACTAATTCGTGATCGAGTTCGTGAAGCACAAGTCGACGATCCTTTCTTATGCAAAATGAAGAAAAGAGCATTAGAAGGTTCTATTCAGGGATTTTCCGTTGCAAATGATGGCACATTACTCTTCGAGGGAAGGTTGTGTGTGCCGAAGAACGAAGAGCTCAGAAAGGAGATTCTTGAAGAAGCTCATAATACTCCGTATTCTGTGCACCCAGGAGGCACGAAGATGTTCAAAGACTTGAAGATGGTTTTCTGGTGGAGAAATATGAAGAGGTCTGTAACACAAATTTTCGTGTATTTGAATAAATAACGCGAAAAGTGTACAAGTAGATTTCTTCTTTGTATTTAAAATGCGATTGCGGTATAATCTCTGTCTTGATCCTCTGATTCTTCTCTTCAAATCTTGATCTTCAAACACTTCTTGAAATCTTCTCTTCAAAACTTGATCTTCAAACGGTTCTCGAAATCTTCAGAGCGAATTTGCATCTTCGATCTTCTTGAAATTTTTGTTTGAATTTGATGACGTTTATCCGAAGGGCTGACGACCTTGATTCCGGATTGAACGGTGGATTTGAGATAACTCTATCGAAGAACGCGTTGCTTCCACGAAGAACGTCTTGAATCTTGCTAGAACACCTTGACTTTATAACGCTGTTTGGAGGGTTGAAAACCTTGATTCCGGATCAGACGCTGGATTTGAGATGATTCCGGTGAAGAACGCATTGCTTTCCACGAAGAACGGCTTGAATCTCTCTAGAATGTCTTGAATGCTGGAGAGAATTTCGTAGAGAATTTTCCTCCAACTTCTTGAGCTCTTCAATTATGATTTCAGCTGTCTTTTCATATGATATGGAGGCCCCTATTTATAGTTGCAGAAGGATTTAACTTAGGAAATTTAGGGTTGGGCTTTTAGGGCTTATATGGAGTGGCCATGGGCCTAGGGCTTATGTGGCGCAATTCTATTGGTTTGGAAGATCTCCATATTAAATATTTTATTTTCTGTGCAGATTTGACACATGTCAGCTTCTCATTAGTCAGTAAAATTCATGTAATAAATATTAATTATATATCTATTTAATCTTGGAATCATATTTAATTTAATCCCAAAATATAAATAAAATATAATAAAATATTTAATTCATTATTTTACACATGACATAATTTAATAGGCAATAAATTTAACTTGCCTACAAATGCCCCTTGAGACTTGTTCATTTGTGACTTGTCATGAAAATGGACGGGTCTCAAAATTTATTAGATAGTTTAATCTCATATCTAGGAGTTCTTGAATTTAAAATTTCGATTTTAAATTTGTCAGATAGTTTATACTCATATCAAGGAGTTCTTGGAATTTAATTTGGAATTTGAATTTATCAGATAATTTATACTCGTATCAAGGAGTTCTTGAATTTAATATTTGGGCTTTAGATAGTTTATACTCGTATCAAGGAGTTCTTGGATTTTAAATTTATTAGATAGTTTATACTCGTATCAAGGAGTTCTTGGATTTAAAATTTGAATTTTAAATTTATCAGATAGTTTATACTCGTATCAAGGAGTTCTTGGATTTAAATTTAGAATTTATCAGATAGTTTATACTCATATCAAGGAGTTCTTGAATTTAAATTTAGAATTTAAATTTACCAGATAGTTTATACTCATATCAAGGAGTTCTTGAATTTAAATTTATCAGATAGTTTATACTCATATCAAGGAGTTCTTGGATTTAAATTTAGAATTTATCAGATAGTTTATACTCATATCAAGGAGTTCTTGAATTTAAATTTAGAATTTAAATTTACCAGATAGTTTATACTCGTATCAATGAGTGCTTTTTTTTTTTTTATGAACTTGACTTTCGAAATAAATTCATAAGAAGTCCTTGTGTATAATTTGCTTGTATACACGTGACTAGGACTTTGGAATATGCATAAGCAAATCCAAACACTTTAAGACACGTGGGCCTATTCAACTTTACTTGATGGGTGGATTTAAGCCCAATTCATTTATTTTTCTTAAAACCCATGTCATTCGTTAGCAACTAGAAAAAAATATTAAATTAAGGATTAGCCCAAAATTTACTAACTTGGCAGCCTTCTTTCGCTTATTGTACGATTTCAGCTCTTCAAAATGACTTCACCTCTTTCCTTCTGTAGAACACAGAGCAGTGAAAGGCAACAATTCGTATTCATGGAACGATCCTTTCTGGTAGAAAATAATTTCCATGGCCAAACCTTAATTAACAAAAAATTCCTTTAGGTTATTTGCCCAAGAAATCACATAAGGAAGCTCACCTTCCACGGCTATGGACCAGCATTATATAAAGAAGTGTTGTGGTGTCACTTTTTCTACTCACGGCTCATAGGAATTCAGATTACTTCTCCCTCGGGCTCTTCTTTTTCTTCTCTGTTGGAATTTGTTGATAATTGGTGAGTTCTCTACTATATGCATCTTTTAAATTTAATCCATAATTCCCTGCACACCATGTGTTTGATGAGTTGTCTAAATGAGTGTCTGTACCCTTCTTCTTATTCTTTCTTTTGTTTTCCGTAGGTAGATGATATTCCGCAGTTATACCATAGGTATGGGCCTGAATCTGCTAATGTGATTTTTTTTTGAATTTTGTTTCCCATAACATTGATTCCCATGTATTGTCTTCTTATTTTGGAGAAACAACGGACATCATCTTGCAGTGTTGAAGCATATATCAAGTTGCTGTGCGATTTTTTTTTATATCATCCCTCTGCCTTCATGCTTATATGCAACATATGATTTTTTTTTTAATGTGCACGTATATATGTATGTATGTCTGCATTGATTTGTCTTGCAGCTAGTGATTCATTACTCTTCTTTAGACAACAATATCTCTCTTATGACTTCAACTTTGTTCCAAAAGCTCTTAATCAAGAGGTGAGTTCTCTAAGTGAATGATCCATTTTGATTTCGATCAAAAGGTGATTTCTCTAGAGAACGATTCATTTGTGATGTCGACTCGTCTTCAACTTCGATCGAAAGGCTACGAATTAAGATGTGAGTTCACTAAGTGAATGATCCATTTTGATTTCGATCAAAAGGTGATTTCTCTAGAGAACAATCCATCTGTGATCTTGACTCGTCTTCAACTTCGTTCGAGAGGCTATAAATCAAGAGGTGAGTTCTCTAAGTGAATGATCCATTTTGATTTTGATCAAAAGGTGATTTCTCTAGAGAACGATCCATCTGTGATTTCGACTTGACCTCAACTTCGTCCGAGAGGCTACAAATCAAGAGGTGAGTTCTCTAAGTGAATGATCCATTCTGATTTCGATCAAAAGGTGATTTCTCTAGAGAACGATCCATCTGTGATTTCGATCAAGATTAAGACTTGAAGATTTCAACTTCAACATACTGATGCAAACTTTGAACCAAACTACCTCAAATTGCAGCTTTACCGCATCAACTAGCTGAAGATTTCAACCTCAACTTAAACGTTACAGCATCAGATGAAGATTTCAACCTCAACTTGAAGCTTCCTACTTCAATTTCAACCTTACGGCATCAGCTCTAAGATTTCAACCTCGACTTGAAGCCTTTAACCTCAACAAGTAGATGTCATCTTCATTCTTGTAGCATCGACTATATGAAGATTTCAACCTCAACATCCACATTTATCTTCAATTTCAATGTCGACCAAATGGAGGTTTTGACTTCGAGCAATTTCAATCGGATGAAGATTTCAACTTTGAATATCGGGGACTTCCACTTCAAAAATGTTCATATGCCTTGTTCCACTCGTTACTTATTATGTATTCCCTGAGTTGCCTTTTGTTATGAACATCTATGAAGTGACATGTTTTAGTGCCTTGTTGAAATCTATGTGTTGCTTTTCTTTTGCTTTGGTTATCTGTGCGCTCCAACTGTAATGATTCAACACAAATCATGACTGAACTAATTTCTCTCTCTCTAGATGATAAGATTTATATTCCATCTGTGTATCTATATTTATATACATATGTGACTTTATGCATGCACATGTGTGTGTGTGTGATATAAAAATCAATACACACACACACACATATGCAGAAACACGCAATCAAATATATGAATATTATATATATGTATATATTTAGCATGCACCCACTTTCACGCATACCTATGCATATACATATATACACGTATACAAATATATATATATATATATATAGCATACATGCATATATTTAAATATAAAGTATATAAACACACGCACACATACACTTAACTGTTTGTGTGTATATACATATACATATACTGTACATCATATGTATATATATGTATATAATTCCTATTATGTGATGCTATTTGTTTTTAGCATAAAAATAATTTAATATTTAATATTATGTTAATTATTTATTATTATATTATTAGGCGGCGCGCGTGGATAAATTATAGCTATATTTTTTTAAAGAACCGGTTAAGGTGGGGATTCTCTCGGAGAATAACTACGAACTCTTATCCTTTTTATGCTTATATATGCGGTGTGCAGGTAGACCTCCGGGTCATATGGGCCTACGGGCTATTGTTATGTTTAACCTACAGGTTATATTGCTATGTTGACCTACGGACTCTATGATATGATATGATATGCTATGGCCTGTTTTCTTACTGTTATATTTGTATAATTTGGATAACTAAGATACCCCATTGAGTTAATAGCACTCACCCCAAAGCTATTATATTTTCAGGCTAAGGATGTTCGGACGGTGTACTGGAGATGAAGTGATGGAATAAAGACTTTCTTTAATATTTTAAGCATTTTATTTTTTCGCTGCAATGAACTCTACATTTATATTTTTGGAACACCCTTTTTAAGTATTATTTAATTTTCCACCCTATTTATTTCTTAAATAAATATATGAAATTTTGAGACGTTATAAATTATAAATTTTAATGAGATGGAATAAACCATAATTCAGATATAATAAACTCCAATGATCTAAAAAATAGAATTACATTCTAAAAATTAATTATAAACCTTAATTTGATAAATAAACCATAATAGCAATATAAATATACAATGCTAGCATAATGATATTATTTTATCAGCATGTGGATAAACTATGTTAGCATATGATAATTTATCATTAGTGTTGGTCCCGGGGCGAGTCATAATCAGTTTAGAGGGGAGGGGTGAATAAACTGATTACAAAACTCAACTTAGATGCGGAATATTCAAGGGCCGTTTTGACTCGTAAATATTATCCGTGCTATGTAGAGATCAGTTAAGAAGATCTTCTAGCTCGGAGTGCTGTGTGTGCTTGTAGTGTGCAGTTAAAAACATGCAACTGAACTGAAAATTAAAGCAGAGCACACAAGCAATTTATAGAGGTTCGAAGCTCAACTTCTACGTCATCTCTTCCTTCCGCAGAAGGGCAATTCACTATGCAAGTGTAAAGTTCCTTTATTAGAGTTACACAGTAAAGACAATTGCTGTCCCGGAAGCTGCACTCTCAACTTCCTCAGCCGGTAGGTCGACAGCTCACACTTGCGATCCCCAACTGCTAGCTGGAGAGATAAGGTGCTATTGCCCGTCTTTTCATGATTTTAGATCACGCTCGATCTTCAAGAGTACAATCTTGAAACTGTTATCAACTGGGTTGCTCCTTTGTACGTCTGTATCTGAGCTGGGGTAGTTGATCACTTAAGCACGGTAGCTGAAAGAACAGCTCTGGCTGGAAATCTTCAACAGCTAGCTCAAAGAGCGTTAAGGCTCATTCTCATCAGTTGGAACTTTTGATTTTCTGAGTTCTTTGAGCGTGAGGCTTTAGTGCTTCGGTGAACGTCTTCGTGGAAAGACTTAACTAAAGTGCTCTCCAAATTCTCAAAAGTCCCACAGTCTTCTCTGGGATAGTTCACCTTTTAAAGATAGGTGAGTTGGTGACCGCTGATGATCACTGTTGGATCATAAATGATAAAGCTAGTTGCAAGACTTTCATTTAATGGGGCCGTTGGGTTGCCATTGCTCTTCTGACGAGCTTTTTCTTCAAGATCTCGGTTGCATTAACTTCAAAATCTTCTTTGGCTTATCTGAATTTCAGTTGCGGTTCCCTTATTGATCTTAAGTTCTGAACTTTGTCTGATAGCTGGAAACTTCAGTTCCTTTATCTGTCAGTTCTACGTGTCCTTTGGCAGTTTGGAAAGCTTCAGTTGAGATCATCTTCAGCTCGCGTTTTTGGGCTTGGGCTTGACGCTTTCTGAGCTCCAGTTTGCTTTTGCTTCAGCTGGCAGTTTGAACCAATGTTCTTTAGCTGGTACTTTAGACTTGTGTCCCTTTAACTTGAACTTTTATGGACTGGTCTTCAATACGGTTGCTGGCGCTTTATCAGTTGGACTTCAAAACTGATACGTCTTCCGCTAGCGTTCTCCGAACTGGTGCTTCATCAGCTGGAACTTCATTCTTCAGCTGGTATTCTTTGAGCTGGAATTTACCTTCAGCTTGTACCTTAGTCTTCTCTTCAGTTGGTATATTTCTTCTACTGGAATATCCTAAGCTGGCATTTCCTTCTGCATGGATCTAAAGACTTGGCACATTTCTTCAGCTCGTATTTTCTTCAGCTGGAATATCTTGAGCTGGTATTTTCTTCAGCTCATGATTATCCTTTCTTCGGCTAGCAGTCTTCATCAGTTGATGTCATCGTGGACTGGCCTGCTCATCAGTTTAAATTGATATGCTCTTCAACTCGTATTTCTTCAGTCGGGAATGATCTAGAACTGGTATGCACTTCAGTTCTTCTCTTTCAGCTGGGATCTTCCTTGGACTGGAACATTTCTTCAGCCGATATTGGACTAAAACTGGTATATGCTTCAGTTCTCTTCAGCTGGTGTCAACCTAGAACTGGTATGTGCTTCAGTTCTCTTTAGCTGGAACATCTCTTCAGCTGGTGGCGGCCTAGAACTGGTATGTGGTTCAGTTCTCTTCAGCTGGTGGCGATCTAGAATTGGTATGTGCTTGATATGGTATTGTTGGCACATTTCTTCTTGAGCCAGGTTCTCTTCCAGGTTGATTTCCTGGATGTCTTCGAGGATGGGCTGGTTGACCAGTTCTCTCCTGCACTGATGCTTTATCTCGATGAGGGACGAGTCAGAATCAGTTTAGAGAGGGGGATGAATAAACTGATTACAAAACTGAACGTAGATGCGGAATATTTAGGGCCCATTTTTACTCACAAATATTATCCGTGCTATATAGAGATCAGTTGAGAAGATTTGCTAGCTCAGAGTGCGGTGTGTGCTTGTAGTGTGCAGTTAAAAACATGCAACATAACTGAAAATTGGAGCAGAGCACACAAGCAATTTATAGAGGTTTGAAGCTTAACTTCTACGTCCTCTCTTCCTTCCGTAAAAAGGCAATTCACTATGCAAGTTTAAAGTTCCTTTATTACAGTCACACAGTGAAGACAGTTGTTGTTCCGGAAGCTGCACTCTCAACTTCTTCAGCCGGTAGGTCGATAGCTTACACTTGTGATCCTCAACTGCTCGCTGGAGAGATAAGGTGCTATTGCCCGTCTTTTCATGATTTTAGATCTCGCTCGATCTTCAAGAGTACAGCCTTGAAACTGGTATCAACTGGGTTGCTCCTTTGCGTGTCTGTATCTGAGCTGGGGTAGTTGATTACTTAAGCACGGTGACTGAGAGAACATCTCTGAGTTCTTTGAGCGTGAGGCTTTAGTGCTTCGGCGAACGTCTTCACGGAAAGACTTAAACTAAAGTGCTCTCCAAATTCTCAAAAGTCCCACGGTCTTCTCTGGGTAGCTCACCTTTTAAAGATAGGTGAATTGGTGACCGCTGATGATCACTGTTGGATCATAAATGATAAAGCCAGTTGCAAGGCTTTCATTTAATGGGACTGTTGGGTTGCCATTGCTCTTCTGACAAGATTTTGCTTCAAGATCTCAGTTGCATTAACTTCAAGATCTTCTTTGGCTTATCTGAATTTTAGTTGTGGTTCCCCTCTTGATCTTCAGTTCTGAGCTTTGTCTAGCAGCTGGAAACTTCAGTTCCTTTGTCTGTCAGTTCTACGTGTCCCTTGGTAGTTTGGAAAGATTCAGTTGAGATCATTTTCAGCTGGAGTTTCTGGGCTTGGGCTTGATGCCTTCTGAGCTCCACTTTGCTTCTGCTTCAGCTGGCAGTTTGAACTAGTGTTCTTTAGCTAGTATTTTGGACTTGTGTCCCTTCAGCTTGAACTTTCATGGACTGTTCTTCAGTTCAATTGTTGCCGCTTTATCAGTTGGACTTCAAAACTGATGCGTCTTCAGCTGGTGTTCTTCGAACTGGTGCTTCATCAGCTAGAAATTGATTCTTCAGCTGGTATTCTATGAGCTGACATTTTCCTTCTGCTTATACCTTAGTCTTTTCTTCAGTTGGTATGTTCCTTCAACTGGAATATCCTAAGCTGACATTTCCTTCAGCATAGATCTTTAGACTTGGTACATTTCTTCAGCTGGTATTTTCTTCAGTTGGAATATCTTGAACTGGTATTTTTTTCAACTTGTGATTGTCTTTTCTTCGGCTGGCAGTCTTCATCATTTGATGTCATCATGGACTGGCATGTTCATCAGTTCAAATTGATGTGCTCTTCAAATGGTATTTCTTCAGTCGGGAATGATCTAGAAGTTGTATGCACTTCAGTTCTTTTCTTTCAGATGGTATTTCCTTCAGCTGGGATCTTTCTTGGACTGGAACATTTCTTCAGCCGGTATTGGACTAGAACTGGTATGTGCTTCAGTTCTCTTCAGCTGGAACTTCTTTTCAGCTGGTAGTAGCCTAGAACTGGTATGTGCTTTAGGTCTCTTTAGCTGAAACTTCTCTTCAGCTGGTGGTGACTTAGAACTGGTATGTGCTTCAGTTCTCTTCAGCTGGAACTTATCTTCAGTTGGTGGTGGCCTAGAACTGGTATGTCCATCAGTTCTCTTCAGCTGGAACTTCTCTTCAGCTGGTGGCGGCCTTGAACTGGTATGTCCATCAGTTATCTTCAGCTGGAACATCTCTTCAGCTGGTGGCGGCCTAGAACTGGTATTGTTCTTCAGTTCTCTTTAGCTGGAACATCTCTTCAACTGGTGGCAGCCCTGAACTGGTATGTTCATCAGTTCATCACTTCAGCTAGTGTCGGCCTTGAACTTGTATTGGTCATCAATTCATTACTGTAGACTGGTGGCAGTTGGTACCTTCTGTCGCTGGTACCTACAACTTCCAGTTTGCCTTGCTAATTATTCTTGACAGTTTTCTTTTTCTCTCTATTCTTCTCTCCTCTTTCACACGAATTGATCATTTCTATTGGCTTTGACAGCTTTGACTCTGTATGATCATTCTTAGTTTTCTGCTTGATTTCTTTTCAGTTCTTTTAAGGCTCTTTTCATATTTTGACATATTTTGACATCTCATCAAAGCCCCTTGATAGTTTTTCCTAACAGTTAGCATAAGGTATAAATCTTAAATGGATGAAGAAAACACTAACTAATATATTTTAATTTGATGAAATAAACAATATATAATAATTAATTAGTAACTAGAACATAAAAACTAAATCATAAAAAAATAATTATAAGTCCTAATTGAAATGTAATAATCATAGTAACAATATAAGTATCTGTACTACATTAACATTATGATAATCATCCAATAGCACAATGAATACAACATGTTAGCATATAACAAATACTTCATTAGCATACATTATATAATGCTGATGAACCATTATTAAAAGCTAACCAAGACATTTTCGCGCTAAACACGAGTAAAAAATGTATCTTTTGTATTTTTCGTCTATATTATTTGCACAAACATATCCATGATTAATCTTGAATTAAAGAACATGAAAAGAGTTTTAATTTGATATATTATTTGCATTGATCCGATTAGAGACAAGTGAGATATGATCGTTTAAAAATTTTAATGATTTTTTTTAATAGTGATGACATCAACTTTTTTATAAGGATTGGACAACTATACCCCCACCTGCTTTTTTTGCCTTGACTTTGACATTAAATCATAGCCATTAGATCATCTAGTTAGACGGTGTAAGATGGGTTCCTAGTTCCTACACTAGGGAATGGTGCATTATATTATGATGATTTAGTAATTTCTTTCGTGTTTTTTTAGCATAACAGTACTTCCCCAGAGACATACAAAACATAATCTTTACCAAAAATCTGTTCTTTTCATTGTATGATAATTTATCCGTTTCATTTTGTTCTGTTAATGACAGAAAACATGTATAAACATGTTAAACCTAACAATGTTTGCAACATATATGTGATTTACGTGTATATTTTTCAATTTAGGGTTTTAGCAATTTCATTCCCTATTTTAGCACTGTCATGTCTAATTTTAGCACTAACTTGACCTTTTTTTAGAATTACAATTTTTTAGTATTTATAACAAAAAAATGTCATCAGCATTGTCAGAAACACTATGAATATAGTGCAAACACTATTGCAATTGCAAACTCTCATTTTTTAGCATTAACATAACCCTATATTAGCAGTGTGATTAAAACCCTTGTCATCATCATGACAAACTAAACATTTTCTGTTTGGTTTTATCCCACTGTGATTTATTTGCACATTTCTTCATTTTAGCACTCTAGTTTATAGTTTTAGCACTGTCATCTCATATTTTATCATTCAGATTATGTTTTTTTTAGCATTGTTATTGATTTAGCAGTTTCATTTTTTGTTTCTTTTTTGTAAACCTAACACTTTTGTCCATCTGTGATTTATCTGCACATTTACTTTTTTTAGCACTATAGTTTGGTGTTTTAGTACTATCATCTCATATTTTAGCATTCAGATTATGTTTTTAGCATTGTTATTGATTTATCCGTTTCATTTTTTGTTCATTTTTTGTAAACATAAATCTTTTGTCCATCTGTGATTTATCTGCACATTTACTTTGTTTTTAGCACTATAGTTTCGAGTTTTAGCACTGTCATCTCCTATTTTAGCATTCTCATTATGTTTTTCAGAATTGTTATTTTTTACTTAACAGTATTATATAAAAAATTATAGGTGGTAAAAGGACTGCAGAAGCTGAAACTAGCAGAAACAAAAGAGCCAAAACTGACCCGACTGAAGATAATAGACTCAATGATCTATATAATAGATATCCATTATAAGAAGCAACAACATCGCCATCAACTCTATCAAAGGGTATAATGAAAATGAATACAGCACAATGGGAAGCAATGAGACAAATGGGATTCGGAAGCATTCTTTATTTCAATATAAATCATTTTCTAGAGAGGATGAACTACTGGCTGCTCGAAAACTTCGACCCAATATCAAGAGAACATCAATTGCAACACTAAAGAAGAATGCGGATTGAAGTGCCTGATGTGTCTGTGATCTTTGATTTTCCCAGAGGACCACGGAAGATACCGAAGAGTGTTAGAGGCCAAAAATGCCAGGTCATGCCAAAGGATGAGTTGCTCAGTAGCATACTCTCGGATATAACAGCATGGGAATGGTTCATGACAAACTTCATAATTTTGGTGATTATTTCCATGATTGAGAACTCTGACAATGGAGATATTTTCAAAAATTTGATGAACTACCTGGATGATATTGACAACGTCAGTCAATATGACTGGTGTGAATATGTTTTGAGATCATTGGTAAACTACACCGTCAAGTGGAAGAGCGACAAAACCATGCCCTTCACAGGTCCTATTTTATTTTTGTTGGTAAGTGCTATTAATTATTTATTTTTTGTTATAGTGCTTGTATAAAAACTGCAACCATTACTCAAAAAAATTTGTTTATTTCGAACAGATGATGTACGTTGATGAGTTGAGGTGTACTTCCGGGAGGTGCCAAGGTATATCCCAGCCTTCAATGGATGGGACTATGCTTTGCTTATTGACAGGCAGGCAACATAGCTTGTTGCTGGAGATTTCAGAGGTGGCTACCCTTGCCGGGCGTACACAAGGGCTGAGTTCATACAAGAACACGGAGAGAGAGGTTGTGAGCTAGAAGAACTTCGACAGATAGAAGTCGAACAAGAACAAATTTCAACTGTAAATGAGAAAGATGTCGGGCCATCTCATAAGGTGACATACCATCACTAATATACTTTTTAGTGTTGCTAATTACTTTGTTTAGAATTATCACTAATTTCTATTTTTATAAATGACTATTTACTTATCTGATTTGCATAAAAGATATATCAGATTTAAAGAGAGGGATTGGCAGAAGAGAAACAACAACAAGACAAAGGGAAGGGAGTAGCTATTGAGATCCCTGAGACTGAGATAAGCAGTTCAAACACTCCAGTAAGCATTAACTAAAATATAATTTAGCATTCTTTATTCATTGTTTAGCAGTCTCATCAAGTTTACTAATAATATTGAGAATAAAATTTATAATATTCTAAAATAATTGTTATAATAGGCAATTCGAAGACACAAAGAAGAGCCAGAGGGTAATATGCCCACAAAGCTAGCTGAAACACCCAGGGCCAGTAAGAAAAATGTGTTTACCACATAATAATACCAATATAATAACTTATACTGTTAACAAGTTTCTACCTTTGATTAACATCTAAAAATATACAGAAGGCAGTGATCCAAACCAGCACAGTCTCCACAAGGTCCAGGGCCATATTGAAGTAACCTGACCATTTTACAAACCTTGTGGACACAAGAGAGACACTGACAGCTTCTAAGTGTGAGCGGCACTACTGGGCGATGGAAAACAAGAGTGATGGTGAAGGGTACTTTGATAATACGTTATTATTAATAAATATAAAAGTTATCAGTGCTATCTTGTTCTGTCAGACTGCACTTTACACTAAAAAAAAATTTTATTCAAAATTAGGGATGTTGTTTTGTATTCTGACAAGCGGGGAGAGCTGAGGAGAACTGAGATGCTGAGTTTGAACAAAAACACATACATCAGTTCTGCTGTTATTGATGTATGGAGTAGCATATTGAACTATGCTCAAGCAAAACTTCCTGAAGAAGAGACTCGCAGGAGATTTTTCCTAACAGCCAACGTTTGAGTAAGTCACGAATTTCGTAGTTACTATTTCTAATTAATTCACTTTATTCTATTTTAAACAACACTACACATTTATGTTCAAAATTCTTCATTTGTCTTTATAGAACTATACGATTGTTGCGCCTCCAAAGGAATGGAATGACCAGAAGGTATCAAAGCTGTTTGTTGACAACATATTCCATGAACTCAATACATACCCAAATATGAAAGCATATAAGACAGACATGGTACATATTCATTATTAAAATTGCAAAAGTCATCATGATAGTAACTAAATGTACACTATTTTGTTTGCAGTTTTTCTTTCCGATATTGCAATCAGAATACTTCTACATTATTGCCATTGATACAAGAATAATGGTGGCTGAGATCATTGACAATTCCAATGCCATAGAAGGAGAGCAGGACGACCCATTATTGAAATATAAATATGTCGCTGCAAGACTGGTAAGAAAAAATATCTATTTATTGATTTTTTCACTAGTGAAACAAATTAACAAACACACATTTAATTCAAAAATAAAAATGAACTAACTTTAATCATGAATTTCAGATCAAGCTCTTCGTTTACTTTCTTGAAGATGATTGGCCTTCCAAAACTAACAAAAGAAGTGACTAAAAATATCAAGAGCATGAACCGTCTTTAAATGCCATGAAGAACTTCAACAAACAGCACTGATTGTGGGGTCTTTGTAATGCGGCATATGGAGACGTATATGAGAGGTGCTGTGAAGAATTGGAGGAGTGGATTAAGAGCCAAAAATCAGATGCAGCTGAGATACTTAAGGATCAAGTATTGCTCTGCCATTCTTACTGCAGAATGCAACACATCTACAGGCAGAGGAAAATCAGAGATGCAAGACTCTACTTCCAAGCATCTTCTAAAGACAACCCAATCAGCATTGAAAACCTCTACCTAGAAGATGATAATGAATGAACAACTCATATATATGTAACAAATTCTCTAACTGCTTGGACAACTTTTAGATTTCCTATTTTTGGATTATGGGAATGTTTATAGATTCGTATAATTATTTCAATATCATGATATTTGAAATTTTATGTCAAAGTTTCAGAGCTTTGTAAGCTAAAATTGTGAGTAATAGTGCTGAAATTAAAACTAGCAGATGCTTAAACTTCTACACACACTGCTAAAGTAGAACCCACCAGTGCTAAAATACAAACTATCAGTACTAAAAAAGCAAATATCAATCCTAAAATATAAACAATCATTCTAATGCTAAGACAAATAATGCTAGCATCAATCCCAATTACACAATTTAAAATTTTAATATATAACTCTAAACCATGATATTTGAAATTTTATGTCAAAGTTTCAGAGCTTTATATGCTAAAATTGTGAGTAACAGTGCTAAAATAAAAACTATACCTTTCATTCTAAAATTAAAGTCCAAATTCACTTTTGTTAACTCACATAGAAATCAAAACCGCAGATGCTAAAACATCCACACACTGCTAAAGTAGTTACCACTAGTGCTAAAGTTCAAACTACCAGTGCTAAAAAAAGTAAATATCAATCCTAAAATATAAACAATTATTCTAATGCTAAGACAAATAATACTAGAATAATTCTCAATTACACAATTTAAAATTTTAATATATAACTGTAAATTTTGTATTAATTTATCGACACTATATAATTGAAGAAAATACAGATTTTTTTCAAATAAACAAAGTAGAAAAAATGATAATAAAAAATAAAAAATAATAATAGAAACCACCTCCGAACAAAAAATTTGACAAGACACCATCTATCTTTTTTCATTTATTGAACTCTTATACAAAATCAAAACCAGATATGCTAAAACTTCCACTCATGCGGCTAAAGTATAGAACTACCAGTGCTAAACTACAAACTACTAGTGCTAAACTACTAACTATCAGTGCTAAAATATGAAATATCAATGCTAAAAAATAACCTATCGAAAATATAAAAATCTTTTTTTCCAAATAAAATAAAATAAAAACTGATAATAAAAAAAGGAAAACAATAATAATAAAACCCGCTCCGAAAACAAGGTAAAAACCCACCATCTATTCAACTCTCAATGCTTAACTTCTGCAAAACAAACACACACACACATGCAAACACTTTTGATTCAAAAACTTCAAACACAAACAGAACGAATAGGGTTTTACCAACGCTTAGATTCAAAAACTTCAAACACAAACATCAATATGGAAAAAACACAAAGCAGTGAGATGGTAAAAACTTATCAAAAATTCTACAAATGGAAGAAGAAAAACAATGAGAACCAAAGCGACTCTTCAACAAAGAAGAGAAAACCTCAAGAGATAAAGATCGAACAAGGTACGCAATACATTCTTCTTCCATCATCATAAAAATAAAGTAATGTGTGTTTCATTTTGGTTCTAACAAAAAAATATTACAGAAAAGAACAATGTTAAAACCCTGATAAAACTTCATATATCACGAAATAAACACTTACAAAATCTAAATATATGGAAATTGTTATCGTTTACTGAAAATAATCACATGTATACGAAATCAAATATTTAGAATGCATATGCATTGTGCAAACTATGTTCCATGTCATGATTTCCTTTGAATGATATAAACAGTAATACCGTAAATGATTTATGTGTTAAAATGTAGCATCACTATATTAGACAATGAATTAATAATAGTGTTAGTGACATATTAGGAATTAGCATCAAGGAGATCTACTCTTAGCATAAGACTTCTTATCTTTATAAATATATTTAAATAATAAGAAAATGCTTCAATGCTCTGTTTTAGTTATAATGATACTATAATGTTAATTAAACGAACTGTGACATGTTCTCCTTCCAATGTTAATAGATGACATGGTTTACTTATAATGACACTTCCATTGTTGATAGATCTTAATTTTTCATTTTAGCACTAGTTTTCTACAAAATTAGCATCAATGAGTTCTATTTTTTAACATCAGCAGTTTGCAATATATACACAAAATAATAGTATTAACAAAACTATACATATATAGGTACTAGCAGAAAGAGAAGATCCATAGAGGATATTAATATATCAATAACTAAGGAGATGAGATCAAAGAATAAATATGATGTCGATGCTCTCAAATCTCGGTCAAGAACATTAGCACTAACATTCCTTAAAAGGATAAATGCTACACCAGAGTCAGATACTGAAGCCACAAGTGGTTCTGAATCTAAGAGTCCAGCAGCAACATCCAAGCAGGGAGATCTTCCAGCCCTTAAAAGCAGAACAACACCACGCATCCTATATGATGCAATAAAAAAATTCACAGCTGAGCAGAAGAGTGCTGTTGAATCACTTGGTTTTGGGAGCATTCTGCAATTGGGTATAAAGAAAGTGCCTCATGTACTGAGCCACTGATTGGTAACCAACTTTGATCTGGAGAGCTGTGAGTTGATCCTCAAGAGAGATCGACGATTGCACATAGATGCAACTAATGTATCATTAATCATAGGGTTTCCAAGCGGTGCTCTGTGTATAGAGAAGAAACCTAGATGTCAAAGCTGCAATCTGACGAAGCAATGGTAAGAGAAATTTGGTAGAAATGAACACAGAATCCGTCCAATTGATGTTTCAGAAAAAATGCAGGATGATAAAGCTGGTGGAAAATGGTTCAAGGTACATCTTATGGATCTGCTTACAAATAGCCTTATTGAATCCACGGGAAATAGATATATACATCCACAGCTGGTACACATCTTCGATGATGTTGACAGAATATGTGAGTACAATTGGTGTGAGTACACTATCAGGTGTCTGGTGCAGAAGGCACTACTTTAGAAAAAGAAGAGAGATAAAGGCTACAATGGACCAATCCTGTTCTTAATGGTTAGTTTAGCAATTAGCGTACATTATTAAAATAAACTTTCGATTTGCATGCTCATGCTAATGTGCATTACATTTTCCACCCCACAAATATTTTATATGGACAGAGTAGTGTCCTATAACAGAAGAGTTGAACTATCAATTTCAGCATTTAAAGGCTGGACACACAAGCTTTTGTGCAAAAGACAGCGGTTAGAATTGAAATCGGGTGGTTTTGGAGGAGGCCACATTTATGGCCCGTATGTAGAAGAAGAGTCTGGAAGAAAGGCTGGGCACAACATCATTGGTTTGGAGGCTGGTACTGAGAAAGGTGAAGCTCCACGTGCTATGGATGTTGATGTTGAGACCAATCTAGGTACGTAATTCGACAGTCTTGCCCGACCAACAGCTAATGATCATGTACAAGAATATGCTCAAAAGCTAATTGATGATTCGAAGCGAATGGCAGAGGTAATGTCCACATTGATGAAAACAATAGAGGGAGTGCCATAATATATGAGGGACAACCTCTTTTTCAAGAAGCTATATGAAACAACGCAGTAGCTCTTGATCAAGAAACAGCCAAGTCCGATGTCGCAGGCATCACAGACTCAGACCTAGCCACAAGCAATACCGGATGATGATGAGTTCTGGAGTGATCCAATAAGGATATCAGCAATTGAGGAGATTGAGAGGGCTCTGGCAAAGCATGCAGAGCTTGAGAAGATATACCCTGATGAAGGTCCAACATTCAGTCTTGGGCTAAGTGATGCATGGGCTAGGGTACTGAAGGTTACACAGGAAATTTCTAAAGGGAATGTGTTGGATAAGGAACAAGCTCAAACTGAAACATTTGATGCTCAAATCCTGGAGGATGTAATGAACCAGGTATGGAAAAAATATTCTCATTATTTTAGCACTCTCATGATTTCGTTTAGCACTCTCATGTTTTATTTTATCACTCTCATAATTTAGTTTAGCACTCTCATGTTTTATTTTAGCACTCTTATGACTTATTTTAGCACTCTCATGGATTATTTTAGCATTCTCATGGATTATTTTAACACTGTCATGACTTATTTTAGCACTAAAACAGCTCCTCATTTTACTATCACAAATATTTTAGTGTACAATTATATATATATATATATGTTTCTAATACACATAAAAAACTAATTACAGGTAGAGATCCATCATCTCAATTTAAAGAAATCAAAACCAGATGAGGGTGATGGGGCATAAAAGCCAACAAATGTTTCGGATAACGCTGAGGTGTGATATAGCTATTGAAGTAACATTCAGCATCTTTATTACACTTTACAAGAAAAATAAGTAAAAATTATTAAATATTAGTTTTTCAAAACACATGATACAGGCATTAGCTGCCCGGATGGAGATAAGAACCAAAGAGCAGAAGAAGCCAACGGAGAAGCTGATGTCACCATACAGAATCAGATTTGTTGATACAAAGGAAGTACTTGACAGGCAACAACAAGAGATATTCATCTGGGTTATGCAGAATGATTCAGAAAGCAGGTATGTGACTTATGCTATGCAAAAATACTTCATAAAAAATCATATTGTATACTGGTATATGACTGCCTTTCTAATTATATTGAATTAAATTATCAGTGAACAAGTCTTGTATGATGACAAACGAGTCAGCCTTGCACGGGTTGATATGAGGACCATGGCTCCACATGAATACATCAGTTCATCTGTTTTGGATGTTTGGAGCACTCTACTGAATCACAATGAAAGAATGTGAGACCCGTCCCCTAAACAAATATTTTTCTCCACCACACAGCCTTGTGTAAGTGTATACTTGAGAAGAACTCCATATAAAGTTCGTAAAGTGCACTCAATATAATTAAAAATTGTTTTTCTTGCAGAGCTTCACTGTAGTTGATACACCATCTGCCTCAGATACTTCCAAAAGATGCGCTTCTTTCATCGATAAAATAAAATTTGAGATCAAATGTTGCCCATGGGTATCTTTGAGCAATGTTGATCCGGTATACAAATTATTTTTACTCATCTTGATATTGTTTACACCCATTTACACATTTACATTATTAATGCAAATACTAAGTTTATTAAACATGCAAGAATAATAACACAAGGATAGTGACGAGGATGGAATTATCATCATATTTACTTTGTTTTTAGCACTATAGTTTGATGTTTTAGCATTGTCATCTCATATTTTAGCATTCAGATTATGTTTTTTAGCATTGTTATTGGTTTAGCAGTTTCATTTTTTGTTTCTTTTTTTTAAACATAAAACTTTTGTCTATCTGTGATTTATCTGCACATTTTCTTGCTTTTAGCACTCTAGTTTAGTGGTTTAGCACTGTCATCTCATATTTTAGCATTCTGATTGTTTTTTTAGCATTGTTATTGATTTAGGAGTTTCATTTTTTATTTCTTTTTGGTAAACCTAACACTTTTGTCCATCTGTGATTTATCTGCACATTTTCTTGCTTTTAGCACTGTCATTAAGGGATTAATGAATAAGATGGAAGATTAACAAAGAAGGTTTGGGAATAAAGATATACTATTGAAAAATAGGCGATGATACTCGTGTTTACTTAATTAAGAAGGGAACATGCTTTAGCGGAATAAAACGGCTATCTAATCAGATACTAACAAGCATAGACCCATTCATAGGTCAAAGCGGATAAACAGATACCAACATGGACAAGCCTCTGCATAGGTGAAAGGAAAATATACTCGAGTAGCAGGAATAATATTGAATATGTATCATTTATAAATAATCATGTTTGGGAATTATTCTTAGGATCTTGGAAGACATAACATAGCTTAGGAATAAATACGAGTGTATCAGAGAAGCAGAAACATCATGGGATTTCAAATAAATTTATTACTATAGCAAAATAATCTTGGCAGCCAACCCACATCCACAGCCACCAACATCCTCAGCATCTCAACCTGAAAACATTTAAAAAAGAGGGGGCGTGAGCACTAATGTACTCAGTGGGTTTTAATAAAATACTTTAATAAACTTCAAGATATCCAATAATCAACTGACGGTATATGGAGAGCAAAACACAAAAGCCCTCCCCATATCCGTAAAACCTTTTCTTTTCTTTTGGGCCCATCCTGGCTCAAACCTGATGTCAACTGCACCCTTAGGCATACCTTAGGACATAAGAGGGATTGCCTCGAATATCCTTACGAGTTTGAGAGGGAATAAACCCAGCAGTGACTTACTTAACGATCAAGAGATCAAAGTTCTTCTGAGCTCAAATTCCTGCTTAAACAAAATGCTAAGTTCCTTTCTTTCTTAATCCTTGCTAGCAAAACCAATCCTAGAACAATGTTTAGGGAGCTAATCCTTTACTTTAGCGTGATCTCAACATATGAGGGAATTGTCCCTAACCTTAGAAGGCAGTCCTTAACTAATTGAAGCTTAGCAAAATAACAACATTCAAATATGATGAAAAGAACGTATATAAACATGAATTGCAACTAAAGACAATTCTAATATCTCCACTAAGCAAAATCGATACTTAATAATTCTAGCATTTCTAAACATGCTGGAGAGCTCGAATATCACATATAATTTCCTTTCCTTCCTTCCTTGTACAGAGATTAATCAGGCTGAGCAAAATATTTTATTGGATATCTCATTTGCACTAACATGCTTCTAGAGCTTATTAGCTCAAACTTTTAGATAAGTATAGATTTACCCACCTCGATCACTGAGCAGAAGATGAGGCAACGAGCTGATGATCCTCCTCCGGATTCCTACGAGGCCCACTTCCTCCTACAAAAGTCGAATTATCGACTTAGCGACCTCCTTCGAAGAAAATAACCTTCTAAAGCGGGAAATAACAATATCTAACTCAAAGACTAAAATCTAAAACTTAATTACAGATTGCACGACTTTACGACTTTATAAATTTTAAGAAGAATTTATTTGAACAACACACTTTGATTTATCAAGTTCTAGACAGAAAACAACTTGAAAAGTTTACTCAAAATAACTCGGAGATAGCTTGAGGATCTTCTCAAATTAAACTTGGAAATAACTCGAGGTTAGTTTGAAAAAAAACACAACTCGAAAGGTTCGAAAAAGGGGTATGAAAAATAACCGAAGAATCGACGCAAAACAACACGGGAAATGGGGTTGCGCCGCGGCGCACCCTTGCGCCGGCGGGCACCCCCCGCTGTGGCGCTAGCAGACTCCAGCAGGCACCCCCCCGTCACGGCGCACCCTTGCGCCGGTGGGGGCTTGCTGGGCCGATGGGGGTGTGGCGCGGCGGCGCCCCCCCCCGCGGCGGCGGCGGCTCTCACTTTCTCTCTCTTTCGCCTATTTTCTGGGCAACCTCTTCTGGGTTTCTTCCGTGTTCGTCGATTCCTTTGACGAACACCAAGAACACGAAGAACACGAAGAATACTTATAAAAATTTTATAAACCTGCTCCAATAATTTAAATTAACATGAGACAGCATGCTTTAACTTAAAAAGAATTTTGGCATTATAACGATAATCCTCTTTAAATATTTAGAGTAATGATGAAATTCTTAAATATAACTTGAATGGGATTTAAACAGAATAACGAGACTAGTTACATGAAATAATGACAAGAATTATAACGACAGGAATAATGCGAGCAATATAACGTAAATGTTATTAACTTGGAACTTCAATAAGAATCAAAATACAACTTTAAATAGAAGGTAAACGAGTAATAATGAAGTATACGAAGAATACGAAGAATGGAAAGTAAATGCGGAATTGAAAGACAGAAAAGAAATAGAATTGAGACCGACGAACAAGAATGGACGGGGTTAGGTGCGTCGAAGGAAGGTGGCTAGCTCGGCGTCTCGTCGAGTCACAACGGCGGCAGAGCCGCCTGCTACGACCCAACGGCTCCCCTAGCACATTCCCTCACCGCATCCCTTCCACACCACTCCACTCGTCTTGCAGAACACTCAGGAAGAACGTTTTTTACTTCGACATAACTTTCTCGGCTTTTCTCTCAAAGCTTTCCCACTCTCTTGGAAGTGAAAAGGATGTAAATGAACAAATGAAAGGTAAAGGGGTGGCCCTCTATTTATAGATGTGGGGTTGGCTTCCTTGAGAAGCCACTCCAGTACGGGTATACTGCAAAAGTTATCCCGAGTTCGGTTAAAAGCTGATTTATTCAGTGTCGAGGTCCAAATGACCTCATACACGAAATCTAAAAATACTAGAGGGATTCGTTGGCTCGAATACTAGTAAACTAACTTGACTCGGGATGAAGACGGGATCGTCAGAAGAAAAACGAGCCAAGATTCCTTTTTGGGAATTACTTTTTACTATTCACACAGACTGACAGATTTTGCTCCCAAATGTTCGATTGACCTCAGAATGGAAATCCATGAACGCGAATGGATTCCTTGAGTCATTTTCCATAAGAGAGGCCTGACAGAACAAGACTCGGATCAATGAGGAGGATTTTGTAAATTTCTCCAAACACGAACGCACGTAAAAGTTACTATTCATTCCTCCCTTTAAATACGGTTTTCATCACTGGGACTCAAATGACTTCAGAATAAATTTCCAGGAACACCGGCACACTACTTGAGTTAAAACCTTTCTAAGGAGACCAAGCTCGACCAAAACTGAGTTAAGATCAAAATTTTTGAAAATACGATTTCACCAGAAACGGACTCCTAAAGTCGTGACTGACATCTGACCTTGATTAACCTTAATTAAATATCTTCCTTAACTATTTAATTACTCTTAATAATTCTCTAAATCCTTATCTGAAAATTTGGGGTGTTACAAATTTTGAGATTATTGACAACTCAAACGCAAAGGATAGTGACAATGATGGAATTAAGATCAAGTACGGTGACATTCCAGACACCCTAGTAATATATGAATTTATCACCAATTATTTTTCTCACTATCTATAGCAATTAAAAAAACTAATTTTTAAAAATACATGCAGGTAAACTTTTTTACTGAGTTCCTTGCAAGCACTGGATGAAGATGAACATAAATCAAATGGATTGAAGGAAAAACATCAGACTACCAGGATGAAGATGCTATGGAGAGATACAAAGAACAAGTTTGATTGTGGCATCTATGTCATGAGACACATAGAAACGTACATAGGCGGTGGTGTGAAAACCTGGAGCACTGGTCTGAAGAAAGGAAATGATAAGCAGATGAAATTTTTGAGAGCAAAATACTGTGCTGCAATCGTAACTGCAGACAGTAACATACTGAAGGATGAATATGTCAAAGCTGTAAATCTATTCTATAGACAATCATCTACCCAGGGGAAATTGTGGTAGACCCCACAAAAATGAGAAAATGAACTGATTTGTTGCATAATCATTTCAAATTCTGTATTAATGATACAATATTTGTGTTTTGATAGAATATAATATAAGTGGATGAATATTTTATAGTAACTGTCACAATTTCTTATTCTTGTGAATATTTTAGTATAAGTACTGGTAATTCAGGTTTTAGCACTTGCATTTTCTTTTTTAGCACTATTAAAGCATTTTTTGAGTTTTCAGCAGTCTGTATTATCATTAAAAGTAGATAAATAACCTCATAATAACTGGTATTTTGAGTTTTAGCACTTACAGTTCCTTTTTTAACACTTGTATATAAAGACTACCATCTTACTCTACTTAGTAAGACTGGCATTTACATTTTAGCACTTACAAATCCTTTTTTAGCACTGCTACTAACATATAAAACTACCGGGTTTGTCTAATTAATATTTAGATTCACAATTCTGATTTTTCAGCAGTTTTAGCACTTACAAGTCCTTTTTTAGCACTTGCCATTCCTTTTTTAGCGCTAGTATTTGAATTCTAGATTTGAAATTCTACTTTAGCACTGAAAATTTCAATTTTAGCACTGATGGTTTATACTTTAGCACTTACGTTTCCTTGTTTAGAACTGAAAGTTTCAATTTTAGCATTGATTTGTATATGTCACATTCTCCGGACATATATATTCAAAAGTTGAAATGATGGACCTAAACTATTTATGGAAAAACATACCAACAATAATAAAAAAATAAAAAGAAGTTTGAATGGTTTTAGAGCAAACATATGAAAAATGGAAAAGAGGTGAAAGAGCCAACTCTATGAAATCTATGGCACACTGACTTGTAATGAAAACTCTGCAGAACTACAGCGTAATAATTAGAGAAGACAAATATATATATATATATATATATATATATATCTGAAATAAAAATTGCTTAATTTTGCTTTATCAAAACACATTTACGTAATTTTATCTGACCCAAACTCCAAATTAAACTTTAAGAAAATTTAAAAAGCATTAGAAGTAAAATTTAAAAAGCATTAAAAGTTTTAGCACTTACGAATCCTTTTTTAGCACTTGTCATTCCTTTTTTAGCACTAGTATTTGAATTCTAGATTTGAAATTCTACTTTAGCACTGAAAGTTTGAATTTTAGCACTGATGGTTTATACTTTAGCACTTACATTTCCTTGTTTAGCACTGATGTTACACACCTGCTATAAATATTAAAACCTTTATTAGAAATGCAAAAAATGAAATACCAACTATGCCTATTTAGCATTACAAGAAAGAATATTGCTATCATTAATAAAAAAATCGGCATAAAAAAAGTACAAAAAATAAAATAAAACGTATCTACTTTTTTCCACAATTCCTAGAATCATGATTAGCTTTCTTCTCACACTTCTTGTAGGTCCTCAAAGGTTCCTTTGCGCGTTCAGCTCTCACTTCTTCTTTTGATTTTATATGACTTGCACTGTCTTTTGTCTTCACAAGGTCAGACGGATGCACCTCAACTTCACTAGGTGCACACGATCCATAAAAATCAGAAAATAATCTACTCTTCTTTCACATAGTATCATCTTCAATATCACCAGATAAAAACCCCTCTCTTAACTCGCGTAAACTTTGCAACAACAGAGACATCTTTGTAGTGTCATCTTCAGCAACAGAAAGACAGGCATAAAACTCATAAATTAATTAGTTCGTAACAATTTTGTTCTCTTCCAACAAGAAACACCGATCACCCAATAATACACCTACTTTATTAATGAGTCAAGACTTCATCCAACGAGACACAACGTATTTAGGAGGTATCGACTGCAATTTCAAATCTTTGAACAGAGTGAATATGTAGCAGCACATGATCCCATCCCTCACAAATTTCAAACAGTTTCATGTAGTGGAATCATCAACCTTGTTGTGAACAACCTTATTTGTAGCACCAAAACCATCTTTCACTTCTAGCATCGCAACTGAATCATTTTCTAAAATATTACAAACATGAGAGACATAACATGCATCTTCAATCTCCTTCTGAACCTTATGGAATTTATTCTTAGTATAAACAGTGGAAGCATGTTTATCAAATGCGAATGGGGTCTTCAATTGAGGAATTGACGACTCATCAACGCTGTCCAAGTAAGCATGTGCATGTCTCTGTGTATCAAGTGCACTATCAAAGTTCATCAGAAACTCAACAAGGTTTGACTTTGATCTAAAAAATCTCGAATAAAAACAGTTCACACTCTCTAAAATTGAGGTAGTCGTGCACATCCCACTCATCGGTAAATCTCTAAAATATGCAAGCACCTAATCTTCATAAATATCATACAATGACTTGAACCAAATATCGTCTGCCAATCAAAATTCAACCATAATTTCCTTCCATATCACCTCAAAATCTGTGATATTTATATAATTAGACCACACAATACTAGTTAACCTCTTTCTGAATGTCTCGTTCTTTCTGATATGCGCAGGCAATTTATCTGAAACTTTAAACATAATATGCCACATACACAATCGATGTCTGGTATTGAGAAGTACCTGTCTTACAGCAACCTTCAATCCAAGATCCTGATCAGTGATTATTAGGCTAGAAGAACCACCCATACAGTCCTTGAATTTCTAAAGAACCCATGAATAAGATTCAGCATCCTCACTTGACATTAAAGCAACACCAAAGGTGACAAGCTTCCCATGATTGTCCTTCTCAATGAAGGGTGCAAAAATCATTGAATACTTGCAACCATAAAAAAATTCACAAACCTCTGTTATTATCTGTCTTTATCATTGTATATAAAAGATTACATATGATAACACTATCACCTAACAAAATATTCAAACATTAGGTAACAGTGCTAAAAAAGGAAATGCAAGTGCTAAAATCTAAACTACAAGTGCTAAAAAGGAAATGCAAGTGCTAAAATAGAAAAATAGCGGTGCTAAACTAGTAGAATGCTGAAAGTAATAGAACAGCAAGTCTAAACAATATAGCAGACTAACTTGATAGTCCTATATGTTGCACTAAACGACACAACATCCCCGAATAGAGAAAAGTTCCTTCTTGATATAGGATCAGCCCAAAACACACACCTCAACTGATCATCCTTGTTAACTTCATAAACAAATATGAAAGCAGAGCATAGTTCATGCCTTTTGGACATTTTATCCAACATCATTTGCGCATCTACACCCACAGCATACGCCTTGAGATCTCGACTGAAGTTTTTAAAATCAACTGTTGTATAGCCTATATTGGAATATCCACCAATAACTTCTTTAAATAATCTAAATATTGTCACAGGTCCAATGTTTACCCTTACACAGTTTAAAATAAACATTTGATGTGAAGGATCTATATTCCTATTCAGATTCATAAACTCTTTATGTGTATCCGTAATAAGAGAATGTGTATGTCTTTCTTCAAATAATCCAACACTGTACCCATCATAACCAATATACTTCAAACCCATCCTAGCCACAGCAATTCCTCTTCCATACACGACGTCTCTTTTTCTTTGAAGATTCACCAAAATCAACAAATATGTTCTGTTGGTCCCGGGACGAGTTAGAATTAGTTTAGAGGGGGGGTGAATAAACTGATTTCAAAACTGAACTACAAATGTAGAACATTCAGGGCCCGTTTTGACTCGCGGGGTTATTCATGCTTTGTGAAGATCAGTTGAGATGATATGCTAGCTCGAAGTGTTGTGTGTGCTTGGGGTGTGCAGTTTAAAACATGCAACTGAACTGAAAAGTAAAGCAGAGTACACAAGCAATTTATAGAGGTTCGAAGCTCAACTTCTACGTCCTTTCTTCCTTCCGCAGAAGGGCAATTCACTATGCAAGTGTAAAGTACCTTTATTACAGTTACACAGTGAAGACAACTGTTGAACCTGGTGAATGGAAACTTTACGAGTCAGGACCTCCTTTTTGGCTGGTGCTGTCCCGAAAATGGCGATCCAACGAATGCAGCCTCCTCAGCCGGTAGGTCGACAACTCACACTTGTGATCCCCAACTACTCACTGGAGAGATAAGGTGCTATTGCCCGTCTTTACATAATTTTAGATATCGCTCGATCTTCAAGAATACAGTCTGAAAACTGGTATCAACTGATATGCTCCTTTGCATGTCTGCGTCTAAGCTGGGTAGTTGATTTCTGAAGCACTTAAACTGAGAGAGTTACTCTCGTTGGAATTCTTCAATAGCTAGCTTGATGAGCGATCTGGCTCCTTCTCTTTAGTTCAACTTTTGATTCTTCTGAGTTTTGAGCGTGAGGCTTTAGTACCTTGGCGAACGTCTTCACGGAAAGTCTTAACTAAAGTTCTCTCTAAAATTGCCAAAAGTTAACAGTCACCTTATGGATAGCTCACCTTTTATAGATGAGTGGCTGATGACCGTTCATGATCACTGTGTGATCATAAATGATAAAGCCGTTGAGAGGCTTTCATTTAAAGAGAGCAGTTGAGTTACCTTTGCTCTTCTGACGAGCTTTTATTCTAAGATCTCGGTTGCATTAACTTCAAGATCTTCTTTGACTTATCTGAAATTTAAATTTTAGTTACGTCTTTCTTGATCTTCAGTTCTGAGCTTTGTCTGGCAGTTGGAATCTTCAGTTCCTCGTCTGTCAGTTCTGCACTTCTCTTGGCAGTTTGAAAAACTTTAGTTGAGATCATCCTCAGCTGGCAATTTTGGGCTTGGGTTTTATAGCTTTTGAGCTCCAGTTTGATTTGCTTTAGCTAGTAGTTCTTGGCTAGGGTTTGATACCTACTGAGCTCCAGTTTGATTTACTTCAGCTGGCAGGTTGAACCAGTGTTCTTCAGTTGGTATTCTGGACTTGTGTCCCTTTAGCTTGAACTTCTTTGTACTGGTCTTCAGTTTGGTTGTTAGCGTTTTATCAGTTGGACTTTAAAACTGATGCGTCTTCAGCTGGTATCCTTTGAACTGGTACTTCATCAGCTGGAAATTCATTCTTCAGCTGGTATCCTTTGAGCTGGTATTTTCCTTCAGCTTGTACCTTGGTCTTCTCTTCAGCTGGTATACTCCTTCAGCTGGAACTTCCTGAGCTGGCATTTCCTTTAGCTTGGACCTTTGACTGGTACACTTCTTCAGGCAGTATTTTCTTCAGTCGGTATTGCTTGAACTGGTATCGTCATCAGTTTAAACTATCGTGGTCTTCATCTAGTATTCTTCTTCAGCTGGAGTCGTCCTCTCTTCGGCTGGTAGTTTTCTTTAATTGGTATCACCTTGAACTGGCATGTTCATCAGTTCAAACTGTTGTGTTCTTCAACTGGTATGTCTTCAGTTGGGAATGGTCTAGAACTGGCATGTCCTTCAGTTTCCTTCAGTTGTAACATCTCTTCAGCTGGTGTTGGCCTCGAACTGGTATTTCCATCAGTTCTCTTCAGCTAGTATTGGGCTAGAACTGGTGTGTCCTTCAGTTCTCTTCAGCTAGAACATCTCTTCAGCTGGTACCTTTCTTCGACTGGAACATTTCTTCAGCCAGTATTGGACTAGAACTGGCATGTTCTTCAGTTCTTTTCAATTGGAACATCTCTTTAGCTAGTACCTTTCTTCGACTGGAACATTTCTTCAGCCGGTATTGGACTAGAACTGGCATGTTCTTTAGTTCTCTTCAGCTGGTATTTGGCACTTCTGAGTTAGTGTCTTGAACTGGTATTTTTTTTCAGTTCATCATTGTAGACTAGTGGCATTTGGCACTTCTCTTCATGATAACTGCAACTTCCAGTTTACCTTGCTAACTGTTCTAGCAAGCTACAGTTTCTTTTTCATAGCCCTTTGTGGCTGGATTTTTCTTTTTCTCTCTATTCTTTTCTCTCTCTTTTCTTTACTCAGCTATTGGCTGGTTTCTTTCTTTTCTCTCTTTTTCTTTTCTCTCTTTTCTTTTATTTACTCACATAGATTGATCATTTCTTTTGGCTTTGATAGCTCGATTTTTTATATGATCATCCTTAGTTTTTTGCTTGATTTATTTTTCAGTTCTTCAAGGCTCTTTGCATATTTTGACATCTCATCAAAACCTCTTGTCAGAAAAACCTTGATAGTTTTTCCTAACAATTTCTCCCTTTTGGATGATGTCCAAAACATGGCAAAATTGAGCAATGATGGAAGAACTGATTGAGAAATATTTGACCTGTGTAACAAAGACATAATCAAGCAAGAAAACAGATTATATAAACTGATTAGATATCTCTCAATCTAGAACAGTTTGTTTTTCTTTTCTTCTTCTTCTTCTTCTTCAGTTTCTAGCTCTTCAGCTGATGCGCTTCGTCAGCTTGTATCTCATCTCCTTCTTCACCTATTCTACCAGTTGCTAGGCTCTCCACTTTCTTTAGCAATAGCATTCCTCCAGATATCTCCCCAGACTTTCCCTGAGATAATTGTCTCTCATCCCTGGCAGCTTTTCTCCAGACAACTCCCTGGACTTCCCCCTGAGGCTGATGCCTCTCTTCTCGAGCAGTTCCTACAGTCCTCAATACTTCTCCTTGAGGCTGTACTTCCCCCTGAAACTGCGAGGGTTCCCCCTGAATCTCATTCCAAAGACTTAAAAACTTTCTTCCATCATCCTTCTCAATTTCTTCAATCTATTCCTCCTTTTAAGCATCATCCAAAAGGGTGTGCATGTGTAGATCAAAGGATGGAATGAGAACATGTGGTAACAAGCTAAATACGGTAGCAAAGTTACCTTCAAATGGAGAGGGGTATGGCTGTTCTCTTGGTGGTGATGGTAGCTAGTTGGATGCTTCTTCAGTTGGCATGAACTGTGGTAGATCTGGCAGTGGAGACTGAACTTGTGGTTCATTTGTCATCATGGAAAAACTTGGGTGGAGTTCTTCAGTTGGAGGTGGGTGGTTGAACTCTATCAGTGTGGAGGATGAGTTGGATGGCTCTGCAAACGACAGTGGAGCTGCGGCTGGTACTCCATTTCGGATTTTGTGGATCATTGAATCCATAATCTCTGAGAGAGTGAGAGTGGACGTGGATGGATGATTCATCCAGTTTCTGCTCCAATTTCCTTCTTGACTCCAGAAAAATCATCCGTTCCTATCAAGCAGTTCATACATAACTGCTTCATCATCGTGATATATCAAAAGTGACCATCTGAGATATCTCCTCAGTTGATTAAAGAGATCAGAATCGTAACTCTCAATGAGTTGAAATCTGTTGAGCAGATCGTTGAGAATCTCGTTGAAGCTTTTTTCAACACCATCCATGAAGTTAGTTTCAGCTAGTGCAGACTCAGCTGGCGCAGTTGATTCTGATGTCATGTCATCATCTGACATGATCTACTTTCCTCGATTATTGGAAGTCGGTTCAGTCAGAGTGGAGGGGCCTTATTCTGCAGTGCGCTGCCTCCTCGATCACTTGCCAAAAGGTTTCAGGTTCTTAAAGGTTTCAGGTTCTTTCTTCTTTTGATAAAAATTGTGGGGAGATAGTCTCTCTTGTCTAGCAACTCGCCTCTCTAATGGAGAATTTGGATCTGATCACTCATGATCATGTTGATCTGATTGAGAAACCCTAATTTCTCCATGAATGTTCCGGTTTGATGGTCAAAACTGACTTTACGAACATTCTGGCGTAGTTGTGATAGCACATACGATGACCAATCAACTCTGCATCGATTGTAGATGAGTGTCATTAGATGAGTATAGTTAGCACCGAAGCGAATATAGTCTAGATTGCCTCTCAGGCAGTGGATGACTATATCTTGGAGTTGGATGAACTCTGGCCGAAGACTGTCTTTCAGTCTATGTGAGTAATCATTGTGTTCAACTCCTAGTTTCGTCCATTGACTCCACAATTATGCTTGGTTAGGCATGACTATTGAGTCTGCCTGTTCACCTACTCTAGGAAGATTGAGTATTTTCATAACGGTTTCCTTGGAGATCACGATCGGATATCCTCTGACTGATGAAATGATGTTTCCATCTTCTGCGATGTCAGAGAAGATATAGAACTCGACAACTAACTCAGGAAAGCATCGTCCAAATCTTGGACCTCTTGTGAGAAACTGAAACAGTCCAGCTTCCTCTGTAGCTGAGATTAAGCAATGGAACTCATCAGACTTAAGTCTCTTCATCATGAAGTCCTGTTCTATGAAATTGTCTCTTTTCAAGTTGAGAGCAAGCCTAGCTGGATTGATGTATTAAGCGGGCAATTCCATTATGCGAGAAAGAGAGTATTTCAGATAGATTGAATGGATATGAGAGAGATATGTAAAGCAAATGCAAGGAGAGTTTTAGACAGATATATGATCTTTGATCGATATCTCCTTAGCATTTAAAGAAGCTTTGCATGCATGTACTTCTTGTTGCACTCCAGTACTCATCAACTGATCAGTTTAATGGATTTGACTGATGCTCAGCTGGCATAAATAAGATGATCATCTCAGTCGTCAATAAGTTTAGCTTAACTTTTAGATCAGCGGTTGAGATTTTATCCATTTGAAAATGGGGTAGTTGCCATAAATAGCAAATATTTTGTGTAGGATTTTGCTATTTATATCTCTCAAGCTATCAACTCACTTTCCACTTTAATGGTTGATTTTGCTCAGTAGCATTTAAAACTCGCTATCTTTGAGAGATCTCCCATTTTGAAAAGAATGCACAAAAATAGGTAACCAATAAGTAGAAGTACCGGTGCAGAAGCTTAAAAAGCTCTTGATCTTGCTTAGCCACAAATGCGAATTGAGTAAGAAGTAAATTGGTTACCTATTTTTATGCATTCTTGGATGCATATTCACCACAATAGAAAGTGCGAATATCTTCTTCCATCAGTTGGAGAGAAGGCGAAGTTCTTCTGAAGTAGTTAACTCTATAGTCTGAATAAAAAATTTCGATGAATGGAATAAGCTCATCTAGATCAGAACAGTCTTGAAAGTCCACTGTTGATCCATTCTTGGAGACTGGTGATGGGACATCATTGACAGTTGAGGTATCTGAGGCTGTGGCACTTGTATGGCCTTTTCCTAGCCTTTTCTTCTTGAGTGAGTGAAGATGGATGCTTCCTCTCTTGGGAATCCAATTGGAGATGAGGACTGGTAATGCATCATCATTTGGCAGCTTCAAGATGTTTCCAATCATCTTGCTCATCCTGAGAACAAGTCCTACAATGGACTCAAACTTCCTTGTTCTCTTTGAGTTGGAGGCCTTGAGAACTTGACACTTGAATTGTGAGAATACAAACTCTGCCCAGTTTTTCTCGCATCCTTCAGCTAGGTGTATCATTACCTTGTACCTCTCCTGGATAAGCTGGCTTAGGCTTCCAATTGCTCCAAACATCATCTTGTTGGTGATGTTGAGTAGAACTCCATACTCTGGTCTTAGATCAGTTTTAGCTGTGGTAAAATTAAATGCCTTCTTGCAGGTGGGGGTCTTCCACCTTCTCCAGTATGGTTCAGCTGCTTTACTCAAATCTTGAACAGTTGCTCCTTACCTTGGAAGTTGAAAAACTTCAGCAACGGTTTCTTCAGTTATCTTGATAGGTTGGCCTTGGATAACTAATGTAATTTCCTTTCCATTAGCACTGATTTGTGCTTGGAGGAGAAATTCACACACCTGATTTTTTTAAAGAATCTGGATGGTGTTTTCAGGTAGTGAAGAATAGCTGTCTTGTGAAGAGAAACACGCAGGTTCTGGCCGTTTGAGTTTTGAAGAATATCCTGGAATTTCTTTCTTTCAAGGAATTTATCTCTCATCATCTGATTTTTAAATAAGCTGGGGGATCTAAGTAATTCTGCCATTAAAGAAAGTTTGACTAGAATTTTGAGAGAGATGAAAGATAGAGTGAGAGAAGAGACCCTTTGAGTCAGATTGGGAAAATGAGTATGTCTCTTCTCTTTTTCAAGAGGGGGGGACTAGATCTGAATTAATTTATGAGTAATGAATAGGTACTCATATATCTTTGAAAATTTGTGTCCCTTGATTTTATTTGTTTACCTTAAATGCCCTTGTCAGATTGCAATGATAGCAAGGTGTGAAGTAAATGTTTGACAAGACATTTAAAATTTTAAGGCAAAAAGATTTTATTGAAAATAAACTGAAATACAAGAAGGTCTTCTAAGGCACTTGGTCAGTTGACTTAATGGGCCTTCAGTTATTCTTGCATTCAGTTTTTCTCATCTTAGGGACTGGCTCACTGGGACTGTTTGGTTCTTTGATATTTTGAGATCTTTCTTTAGAAGGCTTCAGTCCAGTGTGAGTTGCAGCTCTTTAATTGACTCAGATAGTTGCTTTACCTTTTCTTGCAGGTGTCTAATCAGCACTTCATGATGTGTTGCATTATGAATTGATGACCTGCTGGGCTGCTTGTCTGGCTGAATATCACCAGTTTCTTCAATTTCTAAGTATGTTGTTTTCTTTTCTTTCTACACATTGTTTCTCTTAAAAACAGTCTTTTCTTCAGTCTCCTCTTTTCTTTGTGCAGAACTCTTCCGCTGAGTTGGCGTTCGGTCTTTTTTAGCAGACTCTATTTGAACTGGTGTTGCAGCTGTCTCTTTGGCTGCACTTGATTAAGCTTGTCCCTTCCTTTCGTGTTTTGGTGACCCGCTCTTTGGAGGATTATCTTCTGAGTCAGATGATTCCATCTTGATTAGTTCAGTTAGTTTGTCCTTTCCTTTTACAAGGACCTCTGATGTCTTGGTTGATCTCTGCCTAGTTTGGTATTCACTAATATGTACTGGCAGCTCTGTCATTTGTTTAGATGACTTTGGTAAAAAGTTATCTAGATCAACCGGGAAGACTATGGTTTCCTTCTTCATTAATTCTGGAAGCTGTGTTTCCAGAATAAAGCTGACTCAATTTAGAAAGCACATCTTCTGTAGAAATTTCTTGTCACTTGTAGTTTCCTTTTCGACGATTTCCACATACTTTTTCAGCTGATCAAAGAAATATTGAGCCCAGTTCACCCGAATCTCTCTGCATATGGCTTTGCAGATTTGATATTTGGGTTTTGTCATTTCTGAAAAGCTTTCTATTGCTCCGGTAAGCATCCTGGCGGCAAACATAACTAACACTTGATACTCCTCTTTAAATTTGGTTATCATATGGTTGCTATGATACTCCTGAGTGATTGTTTTCTTTCTCTACACATTGTAATATGGCTCAGGGTTTACCCAAACATCTTTGAGTATCTTACCAGCGCTTGGAATTTTGAAGACCTTCCGCAAGATCAGCGGAGTAATAATGATTTCTCTTCCCCTTACTTAAGTTATGATCTCTTGGGGATTCTCTTTGTACCTTGACTTCAGAAAGAACTCTGCTACAGCTTCAGGGTAGACTTTTGAGAGAGTCCTTTCAGTGAAGGTTTTTAGCTTGGCTTCATTAACTAGTGTGATGATCATTTCAAATGACTCTGAATTTTTACAAGTTTCTCTGAAGGCTCCAGAATTGAGAAATTTGTCATGGTAGAGATCTAGTCTGAAGGCTGTTGAATCTTCACCAGTAACTCTAAAGTTGTATTTTCTGCAATGAATGTTAGTAGAAAATTGAGCCATTTCAAGAATTTGAGAGAGTTTTCTGAGGCTTTTGGAAGGATGGAAAATCTCTGAATTTAGGCTCTTTGAGGGAATACTTGAAGGCTTTGTTGGCGTTTGAGTAGACTGAAAAAGAATTCGGCCGGTCTATTTATAACCTTCAATTCCAATGGTGAATCCAACGATAATAAGAATTTGAGGGGAGCTTATCTTGAACGGCTCCGATTAATCCGTCGATTAATTCTCAAATTTATCTGTTGTGATTAATTGAAGAGAGAGATAGTGGGTCCAACTGTAACAATGGTATAACACGTCATTTTACCGTTCCACTAAGCAAAGTAAATTCAAATTTATATGTTTGAAGCTCTCTCTATGGTGCTTCCATGTGGCCTTAAGCTGCTGATGTCATCAGATGATTTGGCTACATCTGGAAATCTCCAGTTGGTATGATCGACCTCAACTGACATATTTTCAATTTAGCTCTTCCTTTTACTGAGTTGGCTTCCAGCTCTCCTTTCAGTTTAGCTGCTTGGTTCAACTGAGCTCGAGCTGCTTTCTCCATTGTTAACTGATTGAGCATCTGATCAGTTCTAGCCTTTTGATTTCTCAGCTTCCATGCCTCTCATCAGTTTGCAAACTTTTCAGCTTACTTTTTATCTTAACTGATGATTTGAGCAGTTTTGATTCCTTTTGTTGACTGAACTGACGCACCTTTTGGTTCAGTTTCAGTTTCTGCTCTCTTTTTCTCATGGGCTGGGATTGCTCTTTACATTTTCCTATTTTGATCATCTTCATCTTTCGATGCTAGTTCTAATAGCCCCAATTGGATACATAGCTCTACGAATCTTGTCTCTAGCAAAGGATTTGTGAAGATGTCAGCTATCTGTTTCTCTGTGTTGACATATTGGATGCATATGTCCTTCTTTTCAATGTGATCTTTGATGAAGTAGTGCCTAATGTCGATATGCTTTGTTCTCGAATGCAAAACTGGATTCTGAGAAATAGCAATGGCACTGATGTTGTCGCAGAAGATAGGTACTTCGTCAGTTTCGACCTTATAATCCTTCAACTGCTGCTTCATCCAGAGTATCTCTGCACAGCAGCTTCCAGTAGCTACATACTCTGCTTCAGTTGTCGATGTTGGAACTGAGTACTACTTTTTGCTGAACCAGCATATCAGTTTGTGACCAAAAAACTGACATATTCCATTGGTACTCTTTTAATCAATCTTGCATGCACCGAAGTCTGAGTCTGAATAGCTAGTTAGACTCAAGCTGTGATCCCCGGGATACCATAATCCAAGATTTATGGTTCCTCTGAGGTATTTGATGATCCTTTTTACTGCTTTGAGATGACTCTTCTTCGAGTTGGCTTGAAAGTGTGCACATAAGCCGACTGAATATGAAATGTCTGGTCGACTAGCAGTTAGGTAGAGAAATGAACCGATGATGTCTCTGTATTAAGTTTGGCTAACTAATTCTCCTTCTTTATCGAGAGTCAGTTAAACTAATGTATTCATAGGGATCTTGATAGTTTTTCCCTTATCAGTTCCAAACTTCTTGACCAGCTCTTTTGTGTACTTGGCTTAACTAATGAATATCCTATCTTGGAGCTGCTTTACTTGGAGTCCTATAAAGAAGGTCATTTCTCCCATCATGCTCATCTTGAATTCGCTCTGTGTCAGTTGTGCGAATCGAGTGCAGAGATCCTTACTCTTCGATCCAAATATCATGTCATCCACATAAATTTAAACCATTAAGATCTTTGATGATCGCTCTATTCTAAATAGAGTGCGATCAATGACTCCTTTTTTAAACCCATTCTGGAGCAAAAATGTTGTGAGGGTTTCATACCAGCCTCTGGGCGCTTGCTTCAGCCCACAAAGTGTTTTTTTCAATTTGAAGACTTAGTATTCAATCTCAAATACATGCAGTTGCTCAACGTATACGTTCTCCTTGAGCATCCCTTGTAGAAAAGCACTTTTCACATCCATTTGATAGACCGTGAAATTGTTATGAGCCGCATAGGTGAGGAACAATCTGATAACTTCCAATCTTGCAACTGGTGCAAATGTCTCATCAAAGTTGATTCCTTCACTTTGAGAGTATCCTTTGGCTACCAGTATTGCCTTGTTCCTTGTGATGACGCCTTGTTCATCCAATTTGTTGCAAAAAACCCACTTGATTCCGATGTCTTTCTACATTTTTGGCCTATTAATAAGAAACCACACATCGTTTCTTGTGAACTGGTTCAGCTCTTCTTACATGGCAATTATCCAATCTGTATCTTCAAGAGCTTCATTGATGTTTATCGGTTCAGTTTGAGATATAAAGCATGTGAAGAGAGCATGCTCAGTTGAACTTCTGGTCTGAACTCGACTTCTAGGATCTCCAACTATCTTATCAGCTAGGTGGCTTCTGAGCCATTTAGGTAGGCTTCCTCAGTTGGATTTTCAGTTGGATCCTCTGCATTGACATCCTCTAATGTCTTGTCTTCAGTTTGCCCTTCTACCTCATCAGTTATTTCCCTTGCTTCAGTTGTGGGGTTGAAGGTCTCAGCACGATCATTTTCTCCATTGGCTTGATCGCCCTCAGCAGTGCTCTCAGTTGGTCTGGTGCTGGATACATTTCCTTCATCTTCTAGACTGACTTCAAACTCCTTTGGAATTGTGTGGTTCACATAGTCCTGCGAGTTATCAGTTTTGCTAGGTAGCATTTGAATTGATGGATTGAGTACCTTCTTACTCTTGTACTCATTGGCAAACTCATCAAAAACAACATGGCAAGTTATTTCCACAACTAGTGTTCGTTTGTTGAACACTCAGTACACTTGAGCATGTGGGGAATTGTAACCAAGAAATATTCCCTCATCAGCTTTGGCATTGAAAGTCTTCAGTTGACTTTAGCCATTGTTGTGAATATAACATTTGCACCCAAATACTTTGAAGTGTGAGATAGATGGCTTACGACCCTTGTAGAGCTCATAGGGTGTGTTGTCATGTGCGCTGATGATAGCGCTTCTATTTTGAGTGTGGCACGTCGTATTGACTGCCTCAGCCCAGTATTCTTCTGCTATGTTGGCATCAGCTATCATTGCTTGAGCTGCTTCTTTGAGTGTGCGATTCCTCCTTTTTGCAACTCCATTTTGCTGTGGGGTTCTGGCAGCTGAGTGCCCGTGAGTTTTTCTCAGTTCACTAAGAAAATTGATGATCTGCTGGTTGACGAATTCAATTCCATTGTCTGAACAAATTCGTTGAACTGATCTCTCCCTTTCAGTTTGCAACCTCCTGATCATCGCTGATAGATTGGTGTAGGTTTCATCCTTGCTTCTGAGAAACTCTACCCATGTATATCTTGAGAAGTTGTCGACTACTACTAGAGTGAAACTTTTTCCTTTGGATGTTGGTGGTCTAACTGGCCCAAATAGATCCATATGTAGTAGTTGGAGGGGAGCAGTTGTCCCTGGAGGATGACTTCTATTCTTGAATGGCGATCTCACTTGCTTTCCTTTCTTGCATGGTCCACGGACGCCAGTTTTCTTGAAAATCTCCTTAGGAAGCCCATCTACTAGTTCCTTCTTGGCTAGATGGTTGATGGTTCTGAAGTTGAGATGCTTGAGTCGTCGATGCCATAGCCAGCTTATTTCTATTGAGCCCTTTGATAGAAAGCAAGCTTGTCCATATCCAGTTGACCAGTCAACAACATACATGTTGCCTTTCCTAACACCAGTTAGGAGGATTGCTCTAGTTGACTTATCTTTGATGTCACGCGATTTTTAACTAAAATAAACGGTATACCCATTGTCACATAATTGACTGATGCTAAGCAATTTGTGCTTCAGTCCTTCCACGTGGGAGACTCCATTGAATGCCACCTTTCCTTTGACCACGAACCCTTCTCTAATGGTTCGGCTTCTGGAGTTGTCTTCGAATGTGACTAATGGTCATTTCACTTCCTTGTATCATTCTAGATCTTCTCTGTCTCCCATCATATGTTTTGATCACCCGCTATCAAGGTATCAAACCTCCTTGGTCCTCTTCTTCGATAGGATGTCATTTTTCTCCACGAGAGAAGATTAGTTTTTAGGAGCCCGCATGATATCGGGTCCTTCTTTGCTAATCAAGTTTTTGGGGATCCAGATTTACCAAACTTTTAGCTTAATAGCAGGTAGAGAGTTTTCAGACATTGATCGTCTGATCAGTTTCACTCTCTTTTCAGCTCTCCTTCTCTGGGCTAAGTCATTTGACTTAGACCTGCGTCGACAGTTAGTAGGATAGATCACTTTGATCATAACTCTCTGATTTCGAGCTTGTCTAGCTCGTCTCTATGGACAATTCTTTTTAACACCATGAGCTCTGTTGCTCTTGTGGTATGGCCAGTTGGTAAACCAGTTATAGTGAGGGTCAATTCTTGATTCATCCCTTGAATCTAAGTACTCACTATACTGTGTTGTGAGATCCGATGGAGTGAACTTCTCTAGAGGGATCTGCAAATGTTGACATGCTTGATATATCTTTGTATACACGTTTCTTCTTGAGTCAACTTCTCTTCCAGGTTGACTTGCTAGATATCTTAGAGGATAGGCTGGCTGAGCAGTTCTCTCCTGAACTGATGCCCTATCTCGATGAGACTGCGGTCCAAACTGAGTATTTCTCCTTACTACAGTTGGCCAGTCAGTTCTGTTCACTATAGGCATGTTCTGAACTTTGGGCCTTTAAAAATCTGATGACCTTTGTTGAACTGACTGTCTCTGATGAGCTGGAGGTCTTGGCTGAACTGACGACCTCCGTTGATAGACTGGATGCCTTTGTTGAGCTGGTGGCCTCTGCTGATGGCGAACTACCTACTTTAAACTCGTGGCCTTCTTTGAGATGGCTTCCTCTGCTGAACTGATGGCTGAACTGAGCCTTTCAGTTGGGAGGATTGGCTGGACCTCTTAGGAGGATCTGTAGGGATGTTCTCAGTTCCCTCACCTTCGGTCTCTTCAACTGGTTGGGTTGGTACAAGTCTGACAAAACCAGAAAGGGTTCCTTCTTGACTGGTTTAAATAACTGTCTTTCCTTTCTCAGCAACAGTGTACCTGTTGTATCATAACCCTAGACTACCAGTTTTAACCCTTTGATGGCTTAGAATCTCATCAAGAGTTTGAGATCTCTTTCTGAATTTGAGAGATATTTCCTCTCACTCCTAGATCTTCTACTTGAGCCTCTCATTCTCAGCTCTTAGCTCATCAACCTTGAGCTGCAACTTCTTACATTTAATTGACTAGGCTTCAAGTGATTCAGTTATGTCATAATCAGTTCTCAGTCTTTTGACCTCATCTCTTAGGTCATCATTTTCTTCCTTCAGTTGTAGATGCATACTTGATATAGCAGCTAACTGATCTTCTAGCACTCTTAATTGTTCATTTATTTCATTGCTAGAAATGAAAGTTTCATGAATGTGATAAAAAGAGGTTAAGGAATCACATGTGCTAACCTTTCTTCGTTATCAGCCATGAGGCAGAACAATGCCTCTTGTTCAGAGCTGTAGCCGTCGGAGTCAATTCCTAATGGATAATTTGAGTCATCCAGGACGGTATTCTATGTGTTGGCCATCATAGCTTTTCTTTTGAAAAAGCTTTTTTTTACCTTGGCCTTCTTGTCTTCAAGGAGCTCTGGACACTCATATATGTTGTCCTTACTTGTGGCAATGGAAGCATTCTTCTATGCTTCTATTGGCTGCCCTAGGTTGTTCAGCAGGCGGTTGGTTTCTCTCGCCTCTTGGGCTCATCATCAGTTTGAAGCATAACTGATGGCTGATATCTGATCCTTTTAAGCTTCTCTAGCAGCTTGGCAACTGACTCGATTTGATCATTGATATCTTGAGTCGGGCTCTCCTTCTTCTCCGCTGCTTCTCTTCTGCGATCAGTTGAGCCTCCTGGTTGTTCTCTGGCTTGAGAACTTCTTGGCCGGAAGACATTTCTTCTTCGAGTTTCTCTAAACCGATTTCTTTCACCGTAGAAGGCTACATCCTGGGTTGATGATTATGTGGATGCCTCTTTTTTTCAGTTTAGGCTATACTCATGAGCCTTAAGAGAACCAAAGAGTTCTCTTTGGGATGATGTTGTTCAAATCTATTGACTTTTTTGTAGCAATCACCTTCATATCCCATTCTTCTGTGAGATTGTCCAAGATTTTAGAGTTCATCTCACTATTGGGATATATTCTTCCCAAATTGTTCATCTCACTGATGATGCCTAGAAATCTTGTTTCAAGGCTGGAGATGGTTTTATCTGAGTGTATTTTGAAGGACTCATATTTGTCCACTGCCAGTTGGAGCTTGTTTCCTTTGATGGCTTCGGACTCTTTGCACAGATCTGCAAGTAAGTCCCATATCTCCTTGGTAGTTCTGCAACTCTTTGTGTTCTTCATGCGATCTTCATCTAGAGTTTGGAACAATGCAGCTTGGGCCATGAACTCTAGGTTCTTTAATTTCTTCTCTTCACCCGTGAGAAGATAAGTTGGCTTCGGGATCCTTGCTTGTTGATTGACATCAGCAACGTGGGCTTCATTGTTCATCATAATTGTGATTGGAACCTCCTCGATAACTTCCCACATATTTTCATAGATTGAGCAGAGATGCGCCTTCATTCTCTGTGGCACCCTTAAATGGATGTAGAAGAACAGACTATCAATGTGAGTGTGCCTTCTATTTTTTTTTAAATAGAATAGAAAAGTATTGAATCACTCGAGAAAGGATAAGATTTACTTTCACACATAATTTACATAGTTATATTAAGGGAAGAAAGAGTACTCTGAAGTCAAAAGAGTACACCAGGGAAAATAAAAGTTTATATACAATCAAAACAGTGAACTTCGAAGAAGTTTCATGCTTGAACAAAAATAGAGTCAAAAGGTGGTGTGAAAAGCTTATAAACAAAAGCCCATCAGGTCGTCATCCATATACATAGACCCTCAGGAACTTGTAGAAACTCCACGTCCCGCACCATGTATTCTCATGCTTCATCTGAGTCACCTACAATGCATGAACTACATGAGCTAAAGCTCAATAAACAAAAATCATGCATACGACCTCATACACGATGAATAAAGAGAACACCACACCATGGCTAATGCTCGTGATATAAAATATTTTCATCTCAAAAACATTTTCATTGTTTAGGAACTTGGCTCCCTTCACCAGACACCAACATGAGTCATGAGCTCATAATATATTCAATATCACTTGGCCAGAATGTGATTAGTGCACTCATGTGGCTCATCCTTCCTGGACCCCAAGGGACACGCCCCCTGCCTGTTCCCTTTGATCCCACATGAAAGTCATCCCACATCAGCCACTCATCACCTCAAAGGTGCAATCGAAGTGGACCATCCTCCCTGGACCCCAAGGGACACGCCCCCTGCCTGTTCCCTTTGATCCCACAAGGAAGTCATCCCACTCGAGACACAAATATCAACACAGCACAACACGGGCTGGTGGTGACCAATCCCAAACAAAACATTTTCTATCTCTCAAAACCATTTCATGTATGCAACTCAGCAATATCTACATGACATGCATGCATATGCTCGTGATCATGTACAAGATATTCAATGCAAATAGATAGAACACCACAAGCATATTACACCACACATTTATGAGGTAATGAATTATAACAACATAGTAGCAAATAATAATCACATATAATCAAATAATAGTATATTCATGCATTGTAGTTTCAAATGGATTTCTACTTACCTCAATCGAGTCCAAAGCTTAAACTGTTTGAAATCCTAAGTTGTGTGCTCTCGCTCAAGAGAATCTAATTATTAAGATAAATTATAAATTAATAACAAATTAATATAAACTGAATCAGAATTTAATAATTATTCTCAATTTTGGATTTAATAGTAAAAATGTTATCATTTTTATAGCCCACCAATTCACTGAAATTTCACAATAATAATGATACCTAACTAAATTCATATAAATTAATGCAACTAGAATTCGGTTAGACCCTCTCTATAACTCAATGTTACTTAATCATTGTAAATTACAAAACATCCCATGTTAACCTAACATTATAAATTAGTTTAGCTTTACACTACAAAATATAAGTGTATTTTCGGCCATTTACTAAAAAAAAAGAATCGATTATTATAACAAAATGAATACAATTAATTTCCACTAAACATTGAAATCTATCATTTTTTTATGTATATAACATTAATATAATAGTGCTACTTATTTATTTAATTTTATTACAACACAGTTATCCATTTCAAATAATTAACTAATTGACAATCATACACCTTAATTAATGTATAAATCAATACTAATCACCGTTTAGTTAAAAATCATGTAAAAATCATTTTATCTAAATACACACACATATAGACGCATATATAAATAAATATATAGATATATATATATATGTATACACGTATATATGCATATAATATAAAATCCTCAATAACAATTTGATAGATATAATTAGATCTTTCTAATAGTGGAACTAAATATCAAAATCAATGGAACATCTAGAGTAAAAAAAAAATACTAACCTTTGTTATTCTAGTTAATTTACTCCTCACAATTGATTAACAATGGATTGACAAACTTCTTACTTAATAGAACAAAAATTCCATTTCTCTTATCCTAAGTACACGTGTATACACTAATAGCATACAAGCCACCTCAAAACTTATATTTTAGACACATGTAACCATATTATTCTTTTTTTTCACTATTTATTATTATTTTAATTATCTTTCCAAGAGTTTTTTTTTTTATATATTATTAAATTCCCAACGTAAGCCCTTACTTATGTATACTATTTTATCATTATACATATATCTTTTTATTTAGTACACATTCTCTTTTATCAATATTATAACTAAAATCTATAACCTAGAAATACTTAATATATATAAATGTATCAAATAAACAAATGCATATAATTTAAAGCTTTCCACCTATGAACCATATAGATACGTGTACTAAAGATAACATAAGAAAATATTATATTTCTTTTGCTTTTCACTAGCCTATGCTTACAAGTGTAAGCACACATATCATTATTTAATTTCTCATTTTATAATAGGATATCAATTAGCTAGCCTAATACACGCGCATATCATATTTATTTTATCTACTGCACATATCCTGTTTTGTGCTAATAAAATTTTAAAATTAGAATCTAAAAATTAATTAATATAATGCACATGTCAAATAAACAAATAAGTATAATCACATTGACACATATATCTACGCGAATGCAATTGCAAGAAAATAAGCACATAATATTTATATGAAACTCATATAAATTAAGATAAGCATTAAGTAGTGAGAGGTACAGATACTACATTCTCCTACTCCAGTTATCGTAGTTCTCAACTGAAGAGATAGATAGCTTATGGTTTCCCATAGCTTGCAGATTAGAACAGATAAGAAGATCTGATTTAGTTGATTTGCAGAAATGGCTGATCTTTAGAATCAATCGCTCTGATACCACTTGTTGGTCCTGAGGCAAGTCAGAATCAGTTTAGAGAGGGGGGTGAATAAACTGATTTCAAAACTGAATTACAAATGCGGAATATTCAGGGCTCGTTTTGACTCACGGTGTTATCCTTACTTTATGGAGATCAGTTGAGATGATCTACTAACTCCGAGTGCTGTGTATGCTTGGGGTGTGCAGTTTAAAACATGCAACTGAACTGAAAAGTAAAGCAGAGCACACAAGCAATTTATAGAGGTTGGAAGCTCAACTTCTACATCCTCTCTTCCTTCTGCAGCAGGGCAATTCACTATGCAAGTGTAAAGTTCCTTTATTACAGTTACACAGTGAAGACAACTGCTGAACCTGGCAAACGGCAACTTTATAAGTCACGGCCTCCTTTTCAGCTGGTGCTATCCCGAAAAAGGTGATCCAACGAACGCAGCCTCCTCAGCCGATAGGTTGATAGCTCACACTTCTGATCCCCAACTGCTTGCTAGAGAGATAAGGTGTTATTTCCCGTCTTTACATGATTTTAGATCTCGCTCGATCTTCAAGAATAGAGTCTTGAAACTGGTATAAACTGATATGCTCCTTTGCGCATCTGCGTTTAAGCTAGGTAGTTGATCTCTAAAGCACTTGAACTGAGAGAGTTGCTCTAGCTGGAATTCTTCAACAACTAGCTTGATGAGCGATCTGGCTCCTTCTCTTCAATTGGACTTTTGATTCTTTTGAGTTTTGAGCGTGAGGCTTTAGTGCTTTGGTGAACGTCTTCGCGTAAAGTCTTAACTAAAGTTCTCTCCAAAATTATCAAAAGTCAACAGTCACCTTCTGGGTAGCTCACCTTTTATAGATGAGTGGCTAATGACCGTTGATGATCATTATGTGATCCTAAATGATAAAACCGTTAAGAGGCTTTCATTTAAAGAGAGCCATTGAGTTGCCTTTGCTCTTCTGACGAGCTTTTGTTCCAAGATCTCGATTGCATTAACTTCAAGATCTTCTTTGGCTTATCTGAAATTTGAATTTCTGTTACGGCTTCTATCTTGATCTTCAATTCTGAGATTTGTCTAGCAGTTGAAATCTTCAGTTCCTCATCTGTCAGTTCTGCGCTTCTCTTGGCAGTTTGAAAAGCTTTAGTTGAGATCATCTTCAGCTAGCAGTTGTGGGCTTGGGCTTCATGCCTTCTGAGCTCCAGTTTGATTTGCTTCAGCTGGCAGTTCTGGGCTAGGGTTTGATACCTTCTGAGCTCCAGTTTGATTTGCTTCAGCTGGCAGTTCTGGACTAGGGTTACCTTCTGAGCTCCAGTTTGATTTGCCTCAGCTGGCAGGTTGAACCAGTATTTTTCAGCTGGTATTCTGGACTTGTGTCCCTTCAGCTTGAACTTCTTTGGACTGGTCTTCAGTTCGGTTGCTGGCGCTTTATCAGTTGGACTTCAAAACTGATGCGTCTTCAGCTGGTATACTTCGAACTTGTACTTCATCATCTGGAACTTCATTCTTCAGCTGGTATCCTTTTGTAACATCCCAGATTTTCAGAGTTCATTTAGAAAATTAAAGAAATTAATTAGAGCCTAGCTAAAGATATTATGGCCCTAAATTGCAATTTTAGAAGTTATTTTTCATAAAATCATCTTTTTGAGAATTTTGATTCCAGCTTAGTTATAGCCGATTTTTGTCATGTTTGAAAGGCATTGACCCAAGGAGCATGCCGGTGCTTTCGGATTTTAAATCTAAAGTCGTTTGAGTTCCCAGCAAGGATGAAAATATCGCGAAATATCGCGGATATTGACATTGCGATACGGATATTAAGGGAATATCTTTTTTCCGAGTATCGATGAGAAATCGCAATTTATCACAATATATCGCAAGATATCTTGATTTTTCTAATAAGAAGAACTTAGCCTGATTGCATATTAGAATTGAATCGTAAAAATATTGATTAGTCGAACACCATGAAAATAACGAGAAGATGAAATAAAATCTACTCCAAAACGTCTCTACTGCTGCGGCGTGAATCTGTAGTGAATAATGAGATAAAACCTAATCTATATATAATATCCTTAATTAAAATAGTATCCAACATGGAAATTAACATCCTAATCCAATCCCCACTAGGTAATTAACAAAAGATAGACTCTTGAGGCAGTGGGAACTCTGAATCCTACGTCCAGGCCATGGGCTTTAGTGAATCCCGCATGTAAGCCCAAAAACACACGCTCAGGTCCAGCTCCCAGATTCTCGGCCTGTGTTTCCTGCGGTATGCCCATACAACATGGCTTTTACGTGCTTCCAGCTTCAGCTCTTCCTTGATCTGCCTGTTCTTCTACCAAAAGCATACCCATTTCTCCAATTTTGTGTTAATTCCCTGCAAAACTCTCAAGGCACAACATTCTTCCAAAAATGCATAATTACAAGGCAATTAACATTGAGAATTCACACCAAATAGCCCAAAATAAGTAGGTAAAAATACCCCAATCAAGATGCACGTGCATCCACTTTTTCAATGGGTTCGTCCTGCACACTTAGATGATAATGAGGGAAATCCTGATCCAAAACAGCTGCTATGGCTCGTGATTATGGCATTGATGTGAATCAAGTATTACAAAAAGAAATGGGTAATACTTCTCGTGATTCAAAAACAGATAGCTCAACAGAGGATGGGAGAAATAGTGATGGAGGAAATGGTGGAAGTGGTGGAAATGGTGGAAGTGGTGGAAATGATGATGGTGGTGGAAATGGTGGGAACAATCAAAACGATTATGGTTCAAATCATACGTTATTGAGTCCATTCAGTTGTGAGGCCAACTTTACTCATGCAACACAAGAGATGGAACACGGAAGTAGAGCTGGAGGTTCTGGAATAGGTGCAATAAGAAAGGAATACACAAGGAGACATACATGGACTCAAGAAGAAAGTCCAAGGACTGATATTGAAGAACTTTCTGCCAATCTTGATTCTATGAATATGGGTAGCACTGATCATAGTGATATGTCCCAAGATTCATATGCTTCTTACACATATGGGAGTTCACAAATTGATTGGACTACTCAAAATGTGTATCAACAAAATAATTGGGTCAGTGGACATTATCCAATTCATGGTGAAGATGTTGGAAGAAATCAAGAAACATAACAAGCGCATGTGCATAATTATATCCATAATTACTCGAACGTGAAAAGTTGGTATCAATATTTTTTAGAACAAGATGGCATTTCATCTACTATATTTGAACCTCATAGATCCTCATTTTTGTATTAATTGTACTTTATTCATATATTTGCTATCACAATATAATTCTATCAAAAAAATTAGTGGAATATGTGCATAATAATATGTCATAATAGTTCCTAAAATTTAATGCTAAATTTCCAATATTTTAATATGATTTCCGTCATTTTTTTCAATTTTCTGCGATATCGATATATCCGTCGATATATCCGTAAAATATTATTTGTCCCTTGTGTGGAATAGTAACTTTATTTTTGAAAAGAGAATCTTTTCTCATTTTTCTTCAAGATGACTCATTCTTTATCCCGAGTCAAGTTGGTTCAATAGTACTCGAGCCAATGAACCTCCCAGTATTTTCAAATTTCATGAACGAGGTCATTTGGACCTCCACATCGAATAAAGCGCCTTTTAAGCGAACCCGATATTTTTAAAGCAGTATTGTTGCACTGCAGAAGCTTCTCGAGGAAGCCAAAAATTTAGCTAAAAATAGGGGAGCACCCCTCCCTCATTTCTCGCTCATTCACTTCTTCTGCCCCATTCCTTGAGAGAGAGATTGAAGAGCCCTCTTTGTGAGGGCACCTCACAGTTGAGAGAGAGAGCGGAGCAGGAGGGCGCCGGCGTGCACCTCTCCCCCTTGCCGTGGCGCGCACAGGGCCATCGCGGCGCTTCGGCGCGCGGGCTGGTTCGGCGGCTCCGGCACGTTTTCGTGCGGAGGCCATAAATTTCGCCTCGGTTTGAACCACGAGGCCCATGAGTACTCAAATTGAAACTCTTTCTAAGATCTATGATGTACCAATGGCTGATCATCCAGAATCTCCATCATTCGAGTCGGATTTTCCGTCCCCTTCTGCGGTAATTTCGGATGTCTTAATCCCTTTAAATTCTCGTGTTTTAAGTCATAGTTAAGGTTCGAAGGTTTAGATATCATTTCAATGTCTTATTAGGAGATCAAATAAGGTTTCAAGTCGTTGATAGAGTTTCGTAAAGAGGAGGTGAACCCCGAGGAGGCCCGAGGAAGGATTTTCGGCTCGTTGCTTCATCTACGTGCTCATTATCGAGATACTCGTCATCGAGGTGGGTGGTTCTGAACCAAGTATAAGGTTTGAACTATTAAGCTCTAGAAGCATGATAGGACATGATGACTATCCAATTAAAATATTTTATGCTCTGTCTGATTAGTCTCTATACAAGGAAAGAAAAGGAATAAAGGAAGTTATATGCATGATTATGTTGAATTGTAATTTGAGTTTGATAAACTAAAGGAAGTTATTATAAGTTAAGTAAGCCCTCAAGTATGTTTAGATATGCTAGAATTGTTTATATACAATTTATGCTAGCATGAGGTGTTTAGAATTACTTTATTGCAATCGATGTTTATCCGCGTTCATCTCCTTATATTTGAATGTTTATGCTTTGTTAAAAGCTCGTATATTTAAAGATTAAGGATTGCCTTGTTAGGGTAGCGTTAAATCCTTTATAGGCCCAGATCATACTATATTAAGAGTTAGCCTTAGACGATTGTTCTAGGCTTGGTATTGCTAGCTAAGTCAAGTAAGTAAGGAAGGTTAAGGTTCAGGAAGAAAGGTTAAGGTTAAGTAAGAAGGAAGTTAAGGAAGGTTATAGTTTCTGTAGTAAGCAGATTATCGAGCTCAAAGAACAGTTTATTTGAATTGTCATGTCGTGACCTTCGAGTCACCGAGTTGAACATTTGAAAGTAAAGGGAGTCACTGTTGGGTAATCCCCTCGCATACTCAGAAGGATACTTGAGGTAAGCCCTCTCTTATCCCAAGGCATGCCTCAGGGTACAGTAGACAACAGGTTTGAGCCAGAAAAGGCGCCAATAAAGGAAGTAAAAGGTTTTGCGGGTATGGAGAGGGCTTTTGCGTTTTGCTCTCCATATGCTGCCAGTTTATAATTGGATATTCCAAAGTTTTTTAAAGAGTTTTTTCATAAAACCCCACTGAGTACATTAGTGCTCACACCCTCTTTTTCAAATGTTTTCAGGTTGAGATGTTGAGGCTGGTGATGTGCTGCTGGTGATGTTTTCTAATGTTTCAAGTCTATTGCTCTATATGGTTACATGATCTTCTTCCGCTAAGTTTCTGCTAAGTACTCTGATATTAGTATCTAGTCTTGATTAATGTTACTTGATTCTTGATAATAGCATGCCTTAATTGGTATGATTCGTGTTATCAATAAAGCTTTGAGAATTAGAAGCCTGCTCTTTTGACGTCCCAGTTATTCCTTCATTAAACCCAAGTTAATTGAGGAGTCACGCTTGTTGAGCATTCCGGTATCTATTCATTTTCAGTTGACTTGTAAATAAGTCTTGCATGCTTGTTCTTGTTGTTTGCCTATGAAGGGGCTTTTCTTTCAAGCATGATTTTGTTCGTTCAAGTTAAGCTTGAGTTAGTTTCTTGCTTTGTCCTATGAATGGGACAATAAGATATATTTGACTCCGACCTATTTATGGGTCTTAGTTGATATGACCAATGATGAGGTCTGGTTTATTTGAAGAGTCAAATTCCTATCTGTTTGTCATTGGATTTTGTTTAAATTTCGGTAGGCCTAAGATATGGCGTTCCTTTGACTCGATTGAATCCTTTGACCCCTTTGACCCGATTGAACCCTTTAACCCTTATTAATTCGTTGAAAATGATAGTTCTCCCAAGTCATAAAGTTAAGTTGCCTAAGTTCTTGAGGCGCTAACTTAGTTTAATTCTAAAAACACCCCCCCTGGATTTCCATTTTTCGTGCTATTTTTACGCACAACAACCCCGTCCTCATCCTCGGGACTGGGCTATTACAGTTGGTATCAGAGCCAGATTTGCAAACACTGCAGAGCTGTCTCTCCTTGAAGTAATTGATTTAAATCTTATGTGAATATTGAATTGGTCAAAGGCATTAATCAGCAACCCCCAGCTCATCATCACCCTCGCATCTTCAACAAAGTTAAGGTATGATTGAGTTAAAGTATTTTTATTATATTTGGTATAATGTTTTGAAAAGTACAGGATAAGGAGAAAAGTTTTGAGCAAAGTCAAGGTTAGTCGATTTTGAAATCGAACATTATTTCTTTAGAAATAAAAATTTTGGTTATACCAAAGTTTAAAGTGGAACTTATTGAAGTAAGTTCTTGATCAATGTTTTAAGAGTTTTGAGTCATTAAAGACTCGATCAATAAGCAAATCTTTTCAGAATATTATTTTCTGCAGATACTCGAACTATTTCGGTCATGTTAGACCGTTAAAATTTTTTAGTAAAGTTATGAGATTTGAAAGTTGATGTAAAAATCTTCTTTTGATAAGGGCTTGTCTACTGCCCATAAGGAAAGGATTTGAGGATGAATAGAGAATGAATGAGGCATAGAGAATATAGTTAGAACATAGACTATAGCAAGCTTGAATTAAGAAGAATTTCTATAATTCCCTTTATAGAGCAGATTTGAGTAAGTTCCCTCTCGAGGAGCTAGAGTTAAGTAGAAGCAGTTTGAAAGAACATTTATAGAGCATTCATAATAAGGATAAAGGATTTTGAGATTTTAGTAGGACCGAGAAGGAGGTCATGAAATTAATATTCAAGCAAGGAGCAAGAAGGTGAGCAGTCGAGTTAAAGGCAAGTTATCCAATTGCGGATCCAATGCAAGTTCAAGGAATCCCCACGCAAGCTTTTAAAACTTAAGAGAAGTCTCGTTTGAAGATCTAATCGCGTTTGCAAGGAATGAAGATTCGTTTTCTTCGATAGAAGCTCGTTGATTCAAAGGAAGGACATTCAAGTGCACTTTGCGTTCAAATGCCCAGAGTTATCGCTTGCTTCAAGCCAATTAATGAAGATGAAGATTATCGTTACGACTGTGGCTAAGAGAGTTTGAAGGTATATCGGTGTTCTATCGAGCTTTCAAGAGATGTTGAAGTCAATCTGTTTTGAGTCCAGGAGATGCCATAGATCATGTCGCTTTATCGTGTCCCTTTCGATATATAGGAGGTAATCCCCGTTTATCGCTTTCTCGACCAAGTGAAGCCATTTGAGTCCCGCTGACTTGTGCTATTTCATAGCAACCTCACCAAGAAGAAGATGTGTGATGCTCAAAGAAGAAAGAGAAGACCCGAAGGAGATCGTTAAGAAGATAGACCTAGTATTTAGTAGATTGAGAGTTTCAATAAGATAAGAAGTTTTTGTTGAGTCTATTTATTCATTCTCGTGTTAATTGAATCGATTTATTCATTCTCTTTTGGAATCGATTTATTTATTCTCTTGTCAATTGAATCAATCGCCCTTCAATAGCTTCGTATCAATTGAAATTCTCCATTTATACCATTTGAAATTCTTTGATTATATTCGCTTGGATGATTTGCAATCTTTTGGATGATACTTCTTTAATCATCAAGAATCAGTAATAGCACTTCCTTGTTAGGCTATGTTGACGTCTTTGTGAAAATATTTCATCACAGTTCTAGTTGCTAACCGTTGATTTCTTCCATATCTTTGTTATATGCAAGAACCCTTCAAGTTTATAAGTCCTCTGAAAAGGCAATATATTTGGCATATATAACCAAGTGTTATATTCTTTCTAGATTTTGACCTTTTCAAGAAATTGTTGATTAAGATAAAGCCCTCACTCAGAGGCATTCACTTATTTTGCTCCCACTCATAGTACTCGAGTCTGGATCTGAGGATAGAGCAGAGAGCTATAGTAGTATTCCTTTTAGTCAAGGTTGGAGGAATAAGAGATAGTATTTCCTAGAAGGAAATAGTATTCTCTAAGTTTAGGACGTGCGTTTCCAAGAAAATTTCTCAGCTCGTTGTGTTTGGAGGCAATCTAAGAAATGTCAGCAAGTAAGTTCCAAGCGTGTAGTTCAAGTCCAGACGTGCGATCTTCATGCCTGCAAGCAATGGTGACCACTAACAGGAGCCATAAAGTCAGATGACTGCTTCGAGGAAAAGAGATGACTGCGACGAAGAAGTTTAGATTTAAGTTGCATCAAGAATTTAAGTTGGAGTGCATCACAAAGTACGTCCTAAGAAGACGAAGAAGTCGAACCTCAAGAAGTTAAAGATGAAGATAAAGCGAGTTTTCAATGTGACAGAGCGTACAAGAAACAATCAAATGAGGTGCTCAATTAATTCGAGTTTATCATCTAGTTCGAGTTCGTTAAAGTTTCTCAAATCTGCGTGAAGTAAAGTCAGAAGCAAAAGCAAAGCCAAGGGAAACAGAAGAAGAATGGACTTGTTGAGATCGCCCGTGCTCGAGGAGCAAGTTTAGTGAATTTTTTCTTTTATTTATTCCTTTGCTCGAATAGTTTCTAGAGGTCCGCTCGAATGTAAGATCATAAGGAGTTCGTGTGAAGCGGTATTTCGAGAGAGATTTCATTAGGAAGAAAAGATAGAAGATGCTCAAGCATTGAGGGAGAAAAGAAGAAAGATTATAGAAGTAATAGTCCTGCTTAAGGACTAATTTATAAAGGAAGGCCTCAGGCTATTCTTAGCCGTATAGTAAGGTTTTGAACCTATGTCGTTCCAGAAAGGTTGCAGATTTCTAAGAGGTATCCAGATCTCCGTTTGAGGGGAAGTAAATTTCGGGACCAAATTTTTTTTAAGGGGTGTAGTCTATAATACCCAAGATTTTCAGAGTTCATTTAGAAAATTAAAGAAATTAATTAGAGCCTAGTTAAGGATGTTATGGCCCTAAATTGCGAGTTTAGAAGTTATATTTCGTAAAATCGTCTTTTCGAGAATTTTGATTCCAGCTCAGTTATAGCAGATTTTTGTCATGTTTGAAAGGCGCTGACCCAAGGAGCATGCCGGTGCTTTCGAATTTTAAATCTGAAGTCGTTTGAGTTCCCGGTGATTTAAAATGTATTTAAAGAAGTTATGAATAGTGTTTTTCCGTAGGAGCGCGATCGTTAGAAATTTGTGAAATCTCGTGTATTGACCTGAGCCTTGTTTTTTCAAGCTTACCCTATAGGAAATTTCTCAAGGAATCCGTTGGCGTTCCCGGATTTTCATTCTGAGGTCAATAATCACTCGGGGATTTTATTTGTCCCTTGTGTGGAATAATAACTTTATTTTTGAAAAGAGAATCTTTTCTCATTTTCCTTCAAGATGACTCGTTCTTTATCTCGAGTCAAGTTGGTTCAATAGTACTCGAGCCAATGAACCTCCTGGTATTTTCAGATTTCGTGAACGAGGTCATTTGGACCTCGATATCGAATAAGCGCCTTTTAACCGAACCCGATATTTTTGAAGCAGTATTGTTACACTGCAGAAGCTTCTCGAGGAAGCCAAAAATTTGGCTATAAATAGACGAGCACCCCTCCCTCATTTCTCGCTCATTCACTTCTTCCGCCCCATTTCTTGAGAGAGAGATTGAGGAGCCCTCTTCGTGAGGGCACATCACAGTTGAGAGAGAGAGCGGAGCTGGAGGCGCGCGGGCGGGAAAGGGAGCGCCCCGGGGCAGAGAGGGCGCCGGCGCGAACCCCCTCCTCCGCCGTGGCGCTTGGGGCTGCCGGCATACACAGGGCCGCCGCGGCGCTTCGGCGCGCGGGCTGGTTCGGCAGCTCCGGCACATTTTTGTGTAGAGGCCATAACTTTCGTCTCGATTTGAACCACGAGGCTCATGGGTACTCAAATCCAAGCTCTTTCGAGGATATACGATGTAGAAATGTCTGATCATCCAGAATCTCAATCGTTCGAGTTGGATTTTCCGTCCCCTTTTGTGGTAATTTCGGATGTCTTAATCCTTTTAAATTCTCGTGTTTTAAGTCGTAGTTAAGGGTCGAAGGTTTAGATATCATTTCAATGTCTTATTAGAAGCTCGAGTAAGGTTTCAAGTCATTGATAGACTTTCATAAAGAGGAGGTGAACCCCGAGGAGGCCCAAGAAAGGATTTTCGGCTCGTTGCTTCGTCTGCGTGCTCGTTATCGAGATGCTCGTCATCGAGGTGGGTGGTTCTAAACCAAGTATAAGGTTTGAGATATTAAGCTCTAGAAGTATGATAGGGCATGATGAATATCCAATTAACATATTTTATGCTCTCTCTGATTAGTCTCTATACAAGGAAAGAAAAGGAATAAAGGAAGTTATATGCATGATTATGTTGAATTGTAATTTGAGTTTGATAAACTAAAGGAAGTTATTATAAGTTAAGTAAGCCCTCAAGTATGTTTAGATATGCTAGAATTGTTTATATACAATTTATGCTAGCATGAGGTGTTTAGAATTACTTTATTGCAATCGATGTTTATCCGCGTTCATCTCCTTATATTTGAATGTTTATGCTTTGTTAAAAGCTCGTATATTTAAAGATTAAGGATTGCCTTGTTAGGGTAGCGTTAAATCCTTTATAGGCCCAGATCATACTATATTAAGAGTTAGCCTTAGACGATTGTTCTAGGCTTGGTATTGCTAGCTAAGTCAAGTAAGTAAGGAAGGTTAAGGTTCAGGAAGAAAGGTTAAGGTTAAGTAAGAAGGAAGTTAAGGAAGGTTATAGTTTCTGTAGTAAGCAGATTATCGAGCTCAAAGAACAGTTTATTTGAATTGTCATGTCGTGACCTTCGAGTCACCGAGTTGAACATTTGAAAGTAAAGGGAGTCACTGTTGGGTAATCCCCTCGCATACTCAGAAGGATACTTGAGGTAACCCCTCTCTTATCCCAAGGCATGCCTCAGGGTACAGTAGACAACAGGTTTGAGCCAGAAAAGGCGCCAATAAAGGAAGTAAAAGGTTTTGCGGGTATGGAGAGGGCTTTTGCGTTTTGCTCTCCATATGCTGCCAGTTTATAATTGGATATTCCAAAGTTTTTTAAAGAGTTTTTTCATAAAACCCCACTGAGTACATTAGTGCTCACACCCTCTTTTTCAAATGTTTTCAGGTTGAGATGTTGAGGCTGGTGATGTGCTGCTGGTGGTGTTTTCTAAGGTTTCAAGTTTGTTGCTCTATATGGTTACATGATCTTCTTCCGCTAAGTTTCTGCTAAGTACTCTGATATTAGTATCTAGTCTTGATTAATGTTACTTGATTCTTGATAATAGCATGCCTTAATTGGTATGATTCGTGTTATCAATAAAGTTTTGAGAATTAGAAGCCTGCTCTTTTGACGTCCCAGTTATTCCTTCATTAAACCCAAGTTAATTGAGGAGTCACACTTGTTGAGCATTCTGGTATCTATTCATTTTCAGTTGACTTGTGAATAAGTCTTGCATGCTTGTTGTTGTTGTTTGCCTGTGAAGGGGCTTTTCTTTCAAGCATGATTTTGTTCGTTTAAGTTAAGCTTGAGTTAGTTTCTTGCTTTGTCCTATGAATGGGACAATAAGATATATTTGACTCCGACCTATTTATGGGTCTTAGTTGATATGACCTATGATGAGGTCTTGTTTATTTGAAGAGTCAAATTCCTATCTGTTTGTCTTTGGATTCTGTTTATATTTCGATTGGCCTAAGATAGGGCGTTCCTTTGACTCGATTGAATCCTTTGACCCCTTTGACCCGATTGAACCCTTTGACCCTTATTGATTCGTTGAAAATGATAGTTCTCCCAAGTCATAAAGTTAAGTTGCTTAAGTTCTTGAGGTGCTAACTTAGTTTAATTCTAAAAACACCCCCCCTGGATTTCCATTTTTCGTGCTATTTTTATGCACAACAACCCCGTCCCCATCCTCAGGACCGGGCTGTTACACCTTTGAGCTGGTATTTTCCTTCAACTTGTACCTTAGTCTTCTCTTCAACTGGTATGCTCCTTCAGCTGGAACATCCTGAGCTGGCATTTCCTTCTGCTCGAACCTTTGACTGGTACACTTCTTCAGCTGGTATTTTCTTCAGCTGATATTGCTTGAACTGGTATCATCATCAGTTCAAACTGTCGTGGTCTTCAGCTGATATTCTCTTTCAGCTGGAGTTGTCCTGTCTTCGACTGGTAGTTTTCTTCAGTTTGTATTACCTTGAACTGGCATGTTCATCAGTTCAAACTGTTGTGTTCTTCAACTCATATTTCTTCAGCCAGGAATGGTCTAGAACTGGCATGTCCTTCGGTTCCCTTCAGCTGGAACATCTCTTCAGCTGGTGTTGGTCTCGAACTGGGATTTCCATTAGTTTTGTTTAGCTAGAACGTCTCTTCAGCTGGTATTGGGCTAGAACTGGTATGTCCTTCAGTTCCCTTCAGCTGGAACATCTCTTCAGCCGGTACCTTTCTTCGACTGGAACATTTCTTCAGCTGGTATTGGGCTAAAACTGGTATGTCCTTCAGTTCTCTTCAGCTGGTACCTTTCTTCGACTAGAACATTTCTTCATCCGGTATTAGACTAGAAGTGGCATGTTCTTCAGTTCTCTTCAGCTGGAGCATATCTTCAGCTGGTATTTGGCACTTCTGAGTTGGTGCCTTGAACTGGTATTTTTCTTCAGTTCATCACTGTAGACTAGTGGCATTTGGAACTTCTCTTCATGGTACCTGCAACTTCCAGTTTACCTTGTTAACTGTTCTAGCAAGCTACAGTTTCTTTTTCATAGCCCATTGTGGCTGGATTTTTCTTTTTCTCTCTATTCTTTTCTCTCTATTTTCTTTACTCAACTCTTGGCTGGTTTCTTTCTTTTCTCTTTTCTTTTCTCTTGTTTTCTTTTCTCTCTTTTCTTTTATTTCCTCACATAGATTGATCATTTCTTTTGACTTTGATAGCTCGATTTTTTATATGATCATCCTTAGTTTTCTGCTTGATTTCTTTTTCAGTTCTTCAAGGCTCTTTGTATATTTTGACATCTCATCAAAACTCCTTGTCAGAAAAACCTTGATAGTTTTTCCTAACATGTTCTTAACTCCCTCACAGCTACACAAAACATACTTCCAAATTATAGTACCATCTTTAGACCTCTTTGTAGTAGACAGACGAGTATCAAATCCACATGATGAAGCATACACCTTGTAAAATGTTATACCATCATCTAAAGTAGGAAAAGTCTTGCCCAATGTAGGCTTCAAATATGGTTCACATTCAGGTGTGTAAAATTCAAAAAATACGAGTGAAATTTCTAAATTGGAAAAAATACAATCTGCACATTCATCAATATACAACTAAATCACATTAATGCGTAAAAAACATGTTCTAAGATCATGTTAAAATAATTCACAATAGTCCTAAAACTAGGTTACAACAGTGCTAAAATAGTTCACAGCAGTGCTAAAATAGGTTACAATAGTGCTAAAATAGTTCACAGTAGTGCTAAAGAGCATGTTAACAAAATATTTTTTGTAATACTCATTTGTTATTGCAAATGTTGCATTCATCGTGCAAAATACTCTATTTACCGAGATATTCTTATGATACTCAATTGTTTTTACAACGCTAACAACTAAATTCACAATGCTAATAATTCATATTGTGATGCTAATAAATCTACAGATATACATAAAACCAAACACACAATATGCAACCCTAAAAACATGTGTTGATTGTGAAAAATTCAAAATAACAACTTAATCAGCTTCATCAACCTAAAACAGTGCTAAAATAGTTCACAACAGTGCTAAACTAGGTTATAATAGTGCTAAAATAGTTCACCCTAGTGCTAAAGTATATGTTAACAAAATATTTTTTTATAATACTCATTTGTTATTGCAAATGTTGCATTCATCGTGCAAAATACTCTATTACCGAGATATTCTTATGATACTCAATCGACTTTACAATGATAATAACTAAATTCACAATGCTGATAATTCATATTGTGATGCTAATAAATATACAGATATACAGAAAACCAAAACACACAATATGCAGCCCTAAAAACACATGCTGATCGTAAAAAATTCAAAATAACAGCTTAATCAGCTTTGTCAACCTTGTCGAACAAATCTAAAACAAAGGGATAAAAAAATCACAGGAAAACTACAGAAAAAACTTTTTTACCCGGCATCTTCGTCAAATAACAGCGAACAACACAAACTCCAGCAAAAAAATCACGTGAACACCGATTAAGTTGAATAAAAATTTCGATTACATAAGCACAAAGGAAATTGATATATACAAGGAAAGAGATTTCGAATGGAAAACGAATTGCAGACCGAAAGAGATTCATTCCAAAAATAACAGAATTCCTAAATTACAAAAATAATCTTAGTTCATTAAAGAGTCGCTAATATTACAAATATGCCACCGCATTTTTTTCAATCTTGGGACAGATCTTGACCGTCAATATAAGAGCGATCTGTGGCTGAGATTGGTTCTTAGTTCTCACATGGGTGTGTGGTTTTCACATGATCTCACCTCTCTCTCTCTCTCTCTCTATATATATATATATATATATAAAATTGCAAAATATATATAATTGGACAAGTAAAAAAAATACTTCTTCCCTAGTATATATATTTGTCTCTACTTACTAACCTACCTACAACATGTGATGATAAAATGTTTTAAACTCTGTATAAATATCATTTTAATACTGCTGATTTAAAAAATATATATCAAAAGTAGTCGTCAGTAATTACAATAAAATATCTAACCTGTCAATATTTTGGCCCCGGGCCACCGGGCGGCGCTTTGAGGAGAAGTCCAAAAGTTGCCTGTAAATATAATTTGAAATAAAATATAAAAGTAGTTCAATCCCAACTTGGCAACTTGGCACACTGTGAATTGATATAGTTAGTTAAATCATCCCACTTTGTCGCATTAATTAATCGTTAATTATCCCATCTTCTTTGATTAGTTGATAACCTGTATCTACAATCCCATCCCTAGAGGAAAAAACAATCACACCAACACACACTTATCTTTAATTAAAGCTTTGTTTATTGATTCCTATATTTATTCCTAAATATAAAACAAAATAAAAAGAAAGAAACGGCAAAACTATGTGTTGGTCGTTGTGATTATTACCTCTCTTTCATATTAAAATTGTGAAAAAGATCTAAACGTTGATGCTCATCTTAGGCCCTTTGTAATCTTGATACGGCCCTAAATTAAACCACGTTGTTTGCAATTGATACATGAATACTGTATTATTCAAACTAAGTTGTGTTTCTTATGTCATATTCTAGAGTGGCCAAAACTCGTATGCATAACGTGCATGGTACGGACCCGATCCGACCCGCTTTCGACCCGTTCCAAAAAAAAAATCGTCACTCATAGTACCATTTCGAACACTAAATAGTACCATTTCGTGTTTTTTTGTGTTTTGCGGGTTTTTTTTGGGTTTATTTCCTATTTTTTGGGGTGTTTTTAAGGATTTATTTTGTGTTTTGGAGGTGTTTTTAGGGGTTTATATTGTATTTTTTAGAGTTTTTTTGGGGTGTTTTTAGGGTTTATTTTGTGTTTTTTAGAGTTTTGGGGGCTTTTTTAGGGGTTTATTTTATTTTTTATGGTTTTTTGGAGGGTGTTTTTAGGGTTTATTTTGTATTTTTTATGATTTGGGGTGTTAGGAGTTTATTTGTGTTTTTTTTAAGAAAAAAAGAAAAAGAAAAGCAGAAAAAAAAGGAAAAAAAACTGTAAAATAGAAAAAAAAAAAAAAAAAAAAAAAAAAAACAAAAACGGACGCGTGGCGCACACGCGTCAGTTCGTGGGCGCCACGCGCCCATCTGATATGCGGCAGGAGAGGGGTGGTGCATAGGAGACCACCCCTTCTAGAATAAATTATAAAAGTACTCTCTCTAAGAGTTATTTACGATATACTTCTTGTTGAAAACTCTTACAACTACCATTCACCGAAGTCACAATGGTAGAATTTACGGTAGTTCGTAGATATATACATTCTTTTAATAATATTAAAGAGTCTTATAACTACCAATATCACAATCATATAGTTTGCATATTCGATATTTTAAATCTTATAATGTTCACGGATTTGTCATGTAAACATCAAACAATTTATATCAACGTTACATTCATATATCGATCAATATATATATATATATATATATATATATATATATATATATGGGGGAAGGGTTAGGTGAAAATAATCATAGTGTGAGAATTAGGACCACATCTCACACCACACAATTCTCAAAAATCAAAGGCCAGATTTGATGAAAAAGGCGGTGGTAATTCTGTAATATTTGAAAAAAATTTCGCGCGGGGTATTAACGTAATTTGGTAATTCTTATAAAAATCGCGGAGAATTTGATAACAGACCGTCATTCTAACGAAGTATTATCATCATGCTAACGAAACATTATAGTTATGCTAATTAAAGTTTTCAAATATTGTAAGCGAAAAATATATTCTAAAAATTAATTATAAACCTAATTTGATTTAATAAACCCTAATTAAATGGAAAAAATCATAATTGGATGAAATAAACCTAATTAGATGAAATAAATATTGACTGGATGTGGTAAACCCAAAATGAGTTGGAACAAATATAATAATAATATATTTGTACTACGTTAGCATTATGGTTTGCTTTGTCAGCACTGTGAATACACTATGTTAGCATATGACAATACTATGTCAATATATCTTATAGACCATAATTGGATGGGATAAACCATAATAATCAATTAGGAACTATAAACGAAAAATGAAATTCAAAAAAAATAATCATAATTAGATGGAATAAACCATAATTGAGATGAAATAAACCATAATTGAGATTGAATAAACTCTACTAAATTTGTACTACGCTAGCATTATGGTAATTCTTTGTTAGCACAGTGAATACATTATGTTAGCATATGACAAATGATTGTTATCATATGTAATCATAATGCTGACGAAGAATTACTATATGCTAACGAAAGCATTTACAACCTGGGCACGCGTAAAAAATTATCTTATTTATTTTTCGTTCATATTTTTTTATCTAAACATAGTCTTTTGACATCTTAAATGAAAGAGCACGAAGAGAGCTTTAATTTGATATATTTTTTGTGTGCATTAGATTAAAAACAAGCAAGTTATGGTCGTTTAAAATTTTTAAGATTTTTTTATTGCTTACATCATCATTTTTAATGGGTTTGTACGAAAATAACTCTCCTTCCTTTATTTCTTACCATTGCCACCATCTCTACATTAAATCTCAACCATTAAATCATTAAATTGGATGGTGTAAGATGAGATCTTAGTTCTCACACTAGGAAAATGGTCCCATTTGATCCATATCCTACACACACACAGGGCATGGTTAAAATGAAAACCGTTCTCCATGTATAAACTAGGAACCATTTATAACCATACATCTCATTAATATGAATGGTCAAGATTGAATTATAAAATTAAGGGTATAATAGTAAAACAGTACAATCTTAAATCATGTGTATTAATATCTAAGTTATAATCATGGCATGAAATCATTAATGATATGGAAACTCCCCCATGAACAAAACCACCACATGCCTCTTTCAATACAACACATCCGCATGATTTTTTTTTCATATTACTTAATTCCAAATTATTTCCAATTCATAAATTATTCATCTTATTATTAAATTCCAAATTTGATAGATGAGATTTTTGTATGCGAATTTTTTTAACTATTAATATGAATATTTGCACAATTGCTATGTGTGCGTTATTTTATTGAATTCATATTAAATATATATGAATTGATAATACCAATACACACAAATGTAGAATTTTTATATTATATAATGATTAATTAAAAATGAATATTATTTTGATTGATTATTGAGCTATATATTATAAAATTTACAATATTTATTTAAATATTTTGCTAATACTCACATATATTTTTACTAATATCGATGGTATTATTCGCTACTATGTAATAAGTTACTATCTAATGCTCTATTTATAGTAATAAAAGTTATGAATATATAATTAATTGTGTTAAAAAAATCTAAAATATGTATTAGATTAATTTATGTTCAGAAACAAAAATATAAAATTTACAAGAATCATTTAAATATTTTGCTAATACTCCTGAATATTTTTGCTAACATACAATAAGTTATTTGCGAACTATCCTAATTTATAATATAACAATATTTTTTCTATAATTTATCAAAAAAACAGCTGACTATATCTTATTACTAATAACACAGTTAAAATTACTAATACTGTTCATAGTAATAAAAGTTATGAATACATAATTGTGTTAAAAATTAAAATATATATGTATTAGATTAATTCGTGCCCGATTTTTTTTTTTTAATTTACAATATTTATTGAAATATTTTGATAATAATCGCGTATATTTTTGCTAATCTATGATAAGTTGTTTGCTAATAATAATAATAATAATAATAATAATAATAATAATAATAATAATAATAATAATAATAATAATAATAATGTATAAAAAATAGTAGACTCTACTTTATTACTAATATACACATGCAGTTAAAATTGCTAATGCTAATAGATATATTTGCTATTATGTGATAAGTTATTGCCCAATATACTATTCACAATAATTAAAGTTATGAATATATAATTGTGTTAAAAAAACTAGAACATGTATTAGATTTATTTGTGTCCGTGAAAAAATGTAAAATTTACAATATTTAAATATTTTGCTAATAATTACGTATAGTTTTGCTAATCTACAATAAGTTGTTTGCTAATGATTCTGATTTATAATATAAATAATAATCTTTTTACAATGTATAAAAAAAAAAAGTAGACTCTACCTATCCTATTAGTAATATGCACAATTAAAATTGCTAATACTAATAGATATATTTACTACTATGTAATTAAGTTATTTCCCAATGTACAATTCACAGTAATAAAAGTTATGATATATAATTGTGTTAAACAAACTAGAATATGTATTATATTAATTCATATCCGGAAAAAAATGTAAAATTTACAATATATATTTAAATATTTTGCTAATAATCACGTATAGTTTTGCTAATCTATAATAAGTTGTTTGCTAACGATTCTCATTTATAATATAAATAATAATTTTTTTATGATATATCAAAAACATAATTGACTATACTTTATTTTTTAAAATATTTTAGTTGCAATAATCGTATGCATATATGCTATGTTGCAATAACTAACCTGCTCAAATACAAGAATAATGGCCACTTCAAAATTATATGCATTGTATATTACAAAAAAGAATAATAAAAATTAATTAATTTTAAATAATTACATAGCCTTATCTTCCATATCATAGAGACGTTTGCGGTTTTCTTGTTCCAGTCGCTTATTGTTTCTTTAGTCAGGATGTTTGCTTTTGTTTTCTCTTCAAAGTAGAACACGATTGTTTTATAATTTTTAATATACATATAGACTTAATTAATTTTGATGTATTATAATAAAGGAAATAATCAATATATATTGCATGAAGATAGATATGTCCAGGGGTGGCACAGTAAGGTATACTTTACTTTTTTTCTCATACCTTTACCTTACCTTACTTGTACGGTATGGAGAAAATCCATACCGTTACCTTACCTTAAGGTTTGGTATACCTTCCAACGGTATACCTTAAATTCGGTATGAAACAAGTGGCATACCTTTGCCGTACCTTTAGTTCGGTATACCTTACCATCATCGGTATACCTTACTACATCGGTATACCTTATCATACCATCCTAGGATATATCATATATCTCATTTATTTACTCAAAATATATGAAACACTCCTAATAACAATCAAAATTCAATAAAATAAAATAAATATCTTCATGTCACGATAATTAAAGTCCAATAAAACAAAATAGATATAATAATTTAAATTTAACACTCCAACACAACAATTAAAATAAAAACAACCAAGTGATATCCCAAGTCCCAACAAATACAAGAAATAAAAATAAACCGAGTCTAGAATGTTTCCCAAAAACTAATACTATAAACATTGTAAATTTATAAGTGGGTAAGTGAAATATACATTGATTTATAAGTATAACATAAGATTATTTATAAGTGTTAATTAATATTGTAAATTTACTAGATATTTATAAATGTATGACATATTTACTAGTATTATATATCAATCATGTTTTTATAATTAATATAAATTGTATAAAAATATTATAAACTTACTAAATATTACAAATTTGAAATCTTTTACTTAGAAATCGTAAGAATTATTTACTAAGTATATACTAACAAAGAACACACTTAGCATTACAATGCATTAAGTATAACATAAGATTAATTATAAGTGTTAATATTGTAAATTTACTAGAGATTTATAAATGTATAACATATTTACTAGATTAATTATAAGTGTTAGATATTTACATATATATCACATTTACTAAGTATTATATATCAAATATCTATAATTCACATATACATATATTTATATAATATCACAAAAATAACGTTATATACCGCACCAACGATATACCGTTACAACGGTATATGCCGAACTAACGGTATATACTGCACCTATGGTATATACCGGTACAACGGTATATGCCAAATTAACGGTATATACCTTAAAAATTCAGTATACCGTCGGTATCGGTATACACCGGTATACCTCGGTTTTTAAGATTCTATACCGTTACCTTACCGAAAAATCTTGGTACGGTATCATACCTTAATGAAAATACCGGTATACCTTAAAATTCGGTATTACGATATTTTTTCTTGTACGGTAAGTACGGTATGACGGTATGACGGTATTTTTCCCCAACCCTAGATATGCCATGAAATGTGGGATTTGATATTCATAAAAATCAATTTTACTTCTATATCCTCAACTTATATAACTCTTAATAGATTGCATTTTTTACCCCATCCATTCAAACCAATCTTGACCATATAAATTAAATATATAAATGACTAGGATTGGTTCCTAGATTATACATGAAGAGGGAGTTCACATTTGAACCGATACCTACACATATAATTATATATATAATACTTTTACGTGATCCAAAGGAAAGAGCATGCAGATGAACATAAAGAAAAAAGACGACGGTACATATCTGAACACAAAAACAAAAAGTGAAGAGCAAAGTCAATGATAACACGTAGGGGGGAGGAATTTTTATTTTTTTTTAAAGAAAATGAAGGAAAATTGGACAAAAGAAAATCCCAAAATATAGAAGAAGATATCATTTTGGAAATGAAGGGGGAATAAGATTCATCTCTATTTTATTCTTTCTCTATTTTTAAATAATTATCATTCTAAATAAATACACACATATTAATAAAATAATCAAATTATCTTATTTACCCTTATGTAAATACATTAAATAAGTAAAAATGTGGATATTTCAATGCATTAAATATGGAAAAAATATGAATTTTTCATCCTGATTGTGTAAAATGACACTACTTTTGAAGTAAAATTAAAGTGCTAGAATGAACAAATGAAATCATCTATCCCACTTGGTGTCTCATTTTGATTTTTATTAGATTTTCATTCATTTTCTTTCTTCAATTTAAATTTCTTTTGGTTTAGTTCAATTTTATAATTATTATTTAGGGTTCAATCCACCGAATTAGGGTTTATATTTATTTTTAAATATCTATTTTTTTATTTTTTAGTTAATATAATTGATTAATATGGTTGATTATTCTAAAATTAGGATATATAATTTTTAAAAATTTCATTTTTTAGCAATAAATGTTAATTATAATTTGATTATACAATAATTTTATTTTTTTTTGTGATATTCATTTTTTTAAAATGTTAAATTTGTTAGTGAGCATATTAGTTCGACGTGGAATGTGGACTAGAGAATTTTATCCTCTATGGTGGCTAGATGAGTTCTTTTAATCCAATTTTCTTGTCTCACCTATGTTCTCACTGTCAAATTCACTATTTTAATAATATTTATCATAAAAATAAAAGTTATAATCATAATTAACATTTATAAATCAAAATTAAAAATTTTAAAAACTATATACCTTAATAATCAATTATTAACTATAAAAATTAAATTTAAATAGTAAAAAATAACTATAAATTCTAATATTTTTTACAAAATTATGGAAGAAAACTAATACATTCATAGTGAGGCACCAAATGAGACATGAACCTCTAGAGAATCTCAAGTGCTATACTGACTGAAATTTAAAAGAAAAATAAAACACATACCATCACCATGTATGTAATAAGTTTGTTATTAATTGCAGTACAAATAAGAGGGGCGTCGGATTGTCATAAACTTCCCATTCATATTTTATGAAATATATTATTAAAATAGTGAGTTTGATAATGAGAACACAAGTGAGAGAAGAATTGGACTAAATGAACTCATCTAGCCGCCATATAGCATGCATGGTGTAAAGAAAAACTAACGCGCGAGCATATATATACACACACACACACAGAAAGCACTGCTCTTATTATTAAATTATCCAACATGTCCCATTATTGAATCATTAATTAATATACCTTCTTAATTAATTGGATAGCTTAGCTCCCTATATAACCCCACCCCCTAGCTCAAAAGCTGGTCACACCAACACACTTCTTCTTAGTTGGAGTTTTATCGATTCCTATCTTCACACACACGCACACATATTCCCAAAAAATAAATAAATGGCAAAACAAGGCCTTATTGATGTAATTTTGATAATCTCGTGCTTATTGGTGCTCATTGTAGATGTTAAGGGTAAAAAGCAAGGCTTCGAGGCCGACGAGAAAACTAATTTCCTCGGCGACATCTGTAGAGGAAAGGAAAAGGTGGTGAGGCTGAGATGCTACGTCCACGATTTGCGAGTTGGCAGTGGGACCCCCACCGTCTACACGGTTGCAACAGCTTCCATCACCCCTGACTCTCCCACCAGCTTCGGCAGCATCAACGTCGTCGACGACCTGGTCACGGCGGAGCCCAGCATCAACTCCACGGCCGTCGGCCGAATCCAGGGGCTGACCACTTCTGCTGACCTGGCAGTGAACGCCGTGGCGTTGAACCTCAACATATACTTCACGGAGGGGAGGTTCAACGGCAGCACAATCAGCATTCTGGGGCGAAACCAGGTTATGAACCCGCAGCGGGAACTGGCGGTGGCGGGTGGGACTGGCGCTTTCCGATTTGCTCGTGGATACGCATTCCAGACCACCTATTCTTACGATACTGTCACCAGCTACGCAGTCATGGAATTCAACATCTACACCACTTACAACTCCAAATTCACACATGTTGACAATAATAATATTGATATTGCTCAAATGTGATCTACTACAATATATATGGATCGAAGACTATGCTACGTTTTTTACTTTTGCAATTTGGGTTTTCAGACTTTTAATAAATATGTTATGTAGCAATGTATGTGCAATAGCTACAAAATTTTGTGCGTACCAGGGTAAAAATAAGTAGTTTCAGTTAAGATTACCCAGATTGTCCCAAGTATTTTCATTTATATTATTTTTAAAAATAAGACTTTTATCAAGTGAATAGCATACATAGCATCAATTCGAAAAGATCGAACATGAAATTCGAGTTACGTTGAATAGATTAAGATTAATACATGTCTAAATTAAGAAATTAAACAACACACACACATTATGAGATAGTATTGGAGATGCTTTTTTTATTAGAACGTGAAAATTGATATTTTTAATTATAGCATTCGTCCAAGTTGACAAAAATATAATGTTATCCATCGGTTAACCACGTACCCATGACTGTAAGGCATGATTGTGTCAATTGTAAAATATCAATTTGCACCTACAGGCTACAGCTAACTGACTAGTTGTGATTTGAATTTTCGGTGGTACCCCGGGCTCATTCAATTTATTTAACCCCGCTCTTTAATTATCCCAAGTAATTTGTTTATATTTTATTCACAAATTAAAAGGACAATTAAATAGAAATCTATTCGACTTTATTAATCCTTAATTTATGTCTCTTTAACCAGGCCACCTGCAGACATGCGTTGTTCACTTCACTTTTATATTATTTAATAAAACTAATTTATAATCCCTTAACTTTTGCAGCCTGCTATAACCGCTTTAGATTAAAGGTATGAATATATATAATCACATATGCACTTGGGCAACTGGAACGAATTGAATGCTACAAATTAAAGTTGATGACATAGCGGTAGTGCTATTCCACTACTCAGTTTCCCTAATTTAAGTTACGATCTTGCGCATCGTTTCACGCACGCCATCATATCGAACCCTATTTTCATTCATTTAAATAATGTCGAGAGATCCTCTGGTTCCAATTTTATGTGTTAATTATGTGCCAACATTAAAATTATATATTGTTAATAATGTTTTTTGTAAAAATAAATTTTATTATATTATAAATAATCATAAGTAATGTTTATTGCTAACAATTGAAATTCTAAAAAATTATATACCTTAAGTTTGGAATAATCAACCCAAAAAATCAATTATATTAACTAAAAAATAAAAATTAAATATAAAAAATAATTATAAACCCTAATCGGGAGGAATAAATCCTAAAAAAAATTGTAAAATTATACTAAATCCAAAGAAATTAAAATTGAAGAAAAAAATGAAAGAAAAATAATAATTTTGAGGTTTGATACACGATTGTCACATACAAATTAGGACTAGAGGATCTCAAGTGTTAAATAATAGTCCCTCAATATATTTCAAAAAGATTGATATTTTCGATTTACAACAAAAATTAAAAATTAAAAAATTTGATAAATGTACCCTTTTTCTATATTAAGTTATATTTTCCTAGTATATCTTAATCTCTTTCCATGCAATATATAATACCTAAATGGGCTTGGGCCCAAGAACACTTGTCCATGAATATTTTGGCCCGTTGGAGCGAACCCACGTGTGCAAGAAACATGATGTTTGCCGTAAATATATGGTCACCAAAATTAAGGGAAAATCTAACCACAACCATTTTTTTCTCTTTATAATTGATAATTCCCCTAATTTTATAAAATATGAATATTAATTAGATATTTTTATCATTTAACCTATCACTTAAAATCCAAACAAAATATCTTAAGCTTTACAGCCCGCATGGATCATTATTTAAAGAAAATTTCACTTTTGGTTCCACAGGACATGTCCGAGTCCGATTTTAGTCCTCATACTATCACTTTTGGTGCTATTTCAATAAATTAGATCAAATGTGATCCCATAAGACATGAAATATCATTTTTGGCCCCACGATTTAAACGGCGCTTTGACGGATTAACGGAGAGGTGCTTGCACGCAGCTCACGTGTGTCATTTTAGCCCCAAATCATCAAAAATCCCAAAGTTAGAACAAAATTTAGATAGAGAATCCCAATTCAATCGAATGCAGCACCGCCAAAATCTCTCTACTCTTCTACAGTTCTACTCCACTGCTACCACTCAAACCCTCCAAAACCATTGGCAAAAATTCCATGGAAATCAGGTCTGAAGCCATTCAAGAATCGAAGAAGGTACTTTCAGACTACCTCCACATAACCTGATCTCTGCCTTTCCTCTACGCCGACCATATCTCCAGAAATTAGCCTCAATATCTCGAGGAAATCGTGTCGAAAGTCCTCTTTGCCTTCTAATATTTTGTTCTCGTTTCAACAAGTTCACCTTCTGATTGGGGGCATTTTTTATGTGGTTGATGTGAAACGATGTGCAAGGTATGCAGTTGAATCATAGAGAGAAACACACACACACACATATATATAGCTATAATCAGGGCCGATCCTAATGATTTGGTGGCCTGAGTCGAGATAAAAAATGAGGCCCCCTATTTTTCATTTTATAATTTAATAAATAAATTGAACAACATACACTATATGAAAAATACTTATATTATGATTTAAATGCAACTTGCCTAATAGTTTTAGAAGCAAATTGAAATTCTCTATCACAAATACAATAAACAAAATAATATACAAAATAATGAAATAAATTATCTATTGTTGGCTCCAAAGTTCTGCAATCTTCGTTGTTGGCTTGCTTGGCTTTATGATTACAAATTTAAAAAGAAGCAGGAGAAGAGAAAAAAGAGGACGGCTCTCACAAACTATACTGTTCAATGTGTTTATGTGGTTTAATATTTTTATGTTGTTTTAACTTTTAATTAAAAAATATGTATTGAGTTTAAATAATAAATAATAAAATATTAATAAAAAAAGTTGGAATTTGATTTTGAGAGGGTTGATGGCAAAAAGCAAAAAAAAAAAGATTGTGGCTGTTGTTTATAACAAAAAGGAAAGCTAGAGCTATCTTAAAAAAAGGAAAAAAGATTTGCTAAAGAAGAATCAAACACCTGCCCTTCAACAACTTTTCGGTAGAGTTTAACTGCCAGGCCAACTCCAATTATATTACATATTAATAACTATCTATATATATATATATAATACTTTTGAAAATTTTAGGATCCCTAATTTTTTCGTATTTTTCAGGGTCTGAGGTGACCGACTCACTTGCTTCATGCAAGGAGCGATCCTAGCTATAATGTAATGGGAATCCGTGGATAAGCAAGAAGCTGATTCTTATTTCTTGGATATGGTTAATATAGCAATTATAGATTTCTTATTGTTGTTGCACAATGTCAACGCTCATTGATTTGTGCTGATCTATATAGCAATTAAATATTTCTTATTGTTGTTGCACAATGTAAATGCACATTGATTTGTGTTGCAATGGATCAACATTGTATACGTAGTAGCCTAATGATATTGAGCTCCAAATCAGGTTAAATTTCTCTCAAAATCATTTCAATTTTCCATCCAATCAATTTGTGAAAATTTTATGGATTTTTTTTTTACCAAAATTGATACTAAAATGGGACCAATATCGATAATATTTTTAATGAAAACTGTAATGGTGGGATTAAAAATGATAGTTCATATCTGATACACTAATTATTATGCACTAAACTGCAACTAACATAGGACAATGCAATATAGTAAGCGAATCGAGTATCGTATTGACACATGTTCAGTTTACCTTTAAACCTACTGTGATTTGTTTCAATATTAATAACTCGTGTCAATGCCTACAAGTGTACAAGCATGTGATTGTAGATATGATGATACGAGGTCGATCCACAGGGAAATGAAATAGAAATTAGACGATGCAATTACCACGACGGAAGAAGAGCGAAATATCTAGACGAACAAAAAGTAGGTGGTGTGTTTTAACTATATTAAAATGTCAAACCAGAACCAAAGACTTAATATGTAAACACATATAATTATCAATATATTTTTCACTCAAAAGTCAATACCAAACAAAGGAAGCTTTGAAGATGATAAATAAGGCGAAACTCTAGGACAAGGCTACACAACACTCATATTGACCTACATTGTGGAATTACACAAACATTGTTGCAAAGTTCATAGATAGGAAGACTACAAATATAATAAGAGCATCTCTCGAATATCTCTTAAATTGTGAATGCGACAAAGATGGCTATCTCTAATGCATTCTAAGGTCGCACCTACAAAAGGATCTAAGGGTCACATTTCCTTCCACATAATGACATTCGACTAAGAAGACAAATATGTAGATTTGATCTAGGCATGCTTATGATCACGGGATTGACTAGATGCAAGTGATTCATATATGTGATGTTAGTGAGATGGCCAACTAAACAACATCATTCAAGCCCTAGCATAGATCAAAACCTTGACAAAGCAACAACACATATATACATCCCAAATCAAGGATCAATATTCACATTGTTTCACCACATCCTAGAGCCCTAAGGCTCTAGCCAACAATATTCAAAGTAAAATCAAGATTACAAAATGAAGAACAATAACCGATTCTAAATACAAGTCAAAGAAGAGAGAAGAGGTGATAAAACCCAATGTAGAGTACTCCTTCTTCGATCCTATGGCTTGGATTCTCAAGTGGATGGTTGAATCTTCAATCTTCTTCTTGATCTTCAAAAATTCCCTTTCTTGATGTTTCTCTTGTGTATTTTTCATTCTAGGGTCGATTAGGTTCTGTTTTAAAATCTCCAAATGTATACATAAGTAATGGACCAATAATGAAGTGCCAAAAGTCAAATTTTGAAATCCGTCAAGGCGAAGCGCGACTCCAGTTGATCGCGCTTTGGGGTCGGGTTTGGACTAAAGAAAAACAGCTCTCTGAAGCTTGTACAGAGCGACCGAAGGGGTCGCGCTTGGTTCTGCCTTGGAAAGCGCGACCCCATGAGCTCGCGCTTTGCCGCTGCGTTCCAGCTGGAGAAAACACCATCTCTGAAGTGTCGAAGCGTGACCAAACGGGTCGCGTTTTAGGATCGCACTGTAGGCCGGCTGTGGCGCGACCTTGAGGTGGTCGCGCTTAATGGTCGCGTTTTGGCCTTTTCAAGTTTTTCTTGTCTTTTCTCGTCTTTGTGCACGCGTTGATCGATCGACTCACAACCTGACTCCTTTTGGCATTTGTTTTCCCCAAAAACTCCCTAAATTGGTCACATTATACCAAACAAGAGAGTTAAACATTATTAATATTATTTACCACATATATACATGATAACCAAGTGCAAATGCACTCAAAATGAGTCCAAATGAGTGCAATTTATGCACTCATCACGTATCCACAGGGACTGAATATTTGACAATACTGAGTACTAAGCTAACAACTCTCTATTATCCAGGCTACCAATTTATGGGTTTATTAAAACTAGACAAAAATTTAAATTAAATAAGAGAAAATAAACAAACTTCAAAAGACACAAATAAATTAATTAAACAAATAATCAAACTCGATCAATTAATGAAATATTAATTCTAGGGAATGCAACACATATTCATCCACTATGATTCAATTTAATCCTAATATTTCCCAATTTTAATCCGATTAAAGGTGAGGAATCAGAAATATATCTACCTATCTCCGTTAGATCTCAAGGTAGAAGCAGATTAACAAACAACCTATTACTTTCATCTCTAGGTTAAGTTACTAACTCCCGATAGAACCACAGATTTAAATTCCCCTACAGATTCTTTAGAACTTGTATCAAATTATTCAATTTATCTCACTAATTAATTATCTCCGCCAGGACTCAAATTAACTAGCTAACATGCATCAACTGTGATCAGTAATTAAGCATGAAATCAAAAGTTCTTGAACAATTGAACACAATAATCGGAAGGGAAAAATAACAAGATTAAATTAAGGACATAGCTTCAATCATGCTTTGCAAATCCTAGAATTAATAAAAGACTACTCACACATAATTAAAACCATAGAAATAATAGAAATAACAATAAACATTGACATAAAATAAATGTGCAATAGAATAGAAAAACCGGAATGACGATTCGTTGAATAAAACTTGAATTCTTCTTTGTTGAATGTTCACAGCAAACCTCGAAAGTAAAGTAAGTTTGGAACTCTAAAATAATGAATAAAGCGTGTCCCAAAAATCGTGCAAAACAGAGCCTTATATAGTTGGGGAAATGCAGAGTCCAAACAAGGAAAAACACCAATTTTCCGGAAACAGGCGGCACGGGCCGTGCCGTTTGTACCGAGAGTCTGAAATTTGCTTCTTTAATGGCACGGGCCGTGCCGGTGGATAGCACAGTCCGTGCCGGCGCGCATTCTCCGACACACTCCACCGTTTCACTCCGTTCTCCCTCGTTTCTCGTCCGATTGACCCGATTCAAGTTGCGTTGCGACCCTCTCTTGATTCTCTATCTTTCTAGAAACTTTCCTCCTTGAATTGGATCTTGGATAAATCTCAAATTCAGCTCAAACTTGCACAAGAAACACCAAAACATCAAAAACACACGAAAACTCGAAACTAGCATAAAAACCTCAACAAACGCATGCATTACTCTACGAATATGAGTCATACAACTACTCAAATGCATGTAAAAGCCATGTTTATCAATCCCCCAAATTTGAACCATTGTTCGTCCTCGAACAATGAGAAGAACATTAAGAAAATATAAACATGGAGGGGAACAAGTAAACTCGATCATAAATGCTTCACAAACATGCTCAAACTAATTTTAATTGCATAAATTCAACATCCATCAACTCATCCAAATCTCAGCACAATTAATATCCATAAACAACGCATGAACCTCACCGATATGTGTATCGCTCAACTCACAAGTGTATAAAATAGTGCTCATCGAATCAAATGCAAATGCAAAAGTGTTAACCATAAGCTTGCCAATCGTCTAAAACACTCATACTCAATCATAGAAGAATAAAGATCAATGAGGTCTTTAATTTAGGATGTAATGTCGGGACATCGGTTAAGGTTAGGAAATTTGGCTAAGTGACTCGAAAATTCAACACACTCACAACTTTTTTTCAACTCCAACCACAAGTATGGATCCAAAATCCATCTTCCAACTCTTTCCAACTCCCTTACACTTCAAAACATTATTCTCTTATGCTCATTTCAACAACAAAAATACAAACAAGCCAACAAATAGCAAACATTCTCAATTGCTACCTTTCAATATTTGGCTTTTTTTTCTCTTCCACACAATTTTTTTCTTTTTTTTTTCGATTGTTTTTCTCTTTTTTTTCCCTTTTTCTTTCACGAGCCTATGAGAATTTTTTCTACCCCAATTTCAACATCTCCATTCTTTTCCCACAAAAACACTATTTTTCACAACAAGATACCTTTATTCACCTGACGAACCCCCTATCATCCGAGTTCATGAAAAAAGGTAATTATGGCTCAAAATTGGCTAGCAAGGATCCATTTTTCCGGTTAGTGTTTAGGAATTGATGTGGCTATGAAAAGATGGGCTCAAATCACTTCTAAATTCTACACATAATCGAGATTATTCGAATAGAAACCATGGCATGTTCTAGACACACCAAAGCATGCATGACAAACACTCATGAATCAAATTGTGCATTGATATACAGTTAAGGCTCCAAAAGCTCACAGGACTATTCATACTTCATTTACTTCAATTTCGAGTACATCAATTCAAACAAGTCAAGATCCATCAAATTTATGCAATACTTTTCAAAATAACGCTCCTTTTCATCATTAACATTTCACGAGTTCACCAAAAACATGGCTTTCAACCACAAAAACACAAAAAAAGGAAAAGACACTAAGAAACAAAACACGTGCCAAACATATCGAATCTATCCCCCTCCCCCAAACTTATTCAACTGCAAAGAGAATAAGTTTGGATGGAACCGAAAAAAATATGTGTGGAACGAACTCACCGTACACCAATATGGAGAAAAGGACCTCGAAACTCGTCATGGATGATTTCAGAATAGCTTTTGGGCTCCAAACGCCTTTCTACAAGTTAGCACACTAAAACAAAACACAAAACAAGAGAAAAGAAAGAAAACCAAAGCAGATAAAAAAAAATGAAGGGTTACCTCCCATCCAGTGCTTTATTTAACGTCTTTAGCTAGACGATACCTCAGCAGTCAACGAGGTCTAAAACAATAGTCCAACCAACAGAATTGTCGCCCCTTTCGAGGACTGCTATCCACTGCCACTGTTGGCTTCTCTGGTGCCACTGCAACGAGCATAGCTCCTTTCACATTCTTCTTTCGGAAGACCCGAAATTTAACTCTCATCTTCTTTGGAGCTAGAGCTGCAGAAAATCCTCCATCGTCTTGTACAACCATGCACATCTCAGATAGCTGTGCTTTTAGAGCTTTTGGAATACGTGTTGGAGACACCTTCATCACTGGCTTCTCTTCCGGCTTGTCATTCACATCGTCCATAAAGCTGTGGGCCAAGCTCACCTCATCACACTGCAGGATTTCCTTTGGTGGGGGATTTTGAAAAATGACTCTTTCTCTATCAATTCCCAAAGTCATCACGCCTCTCTTCATGTCCAACTCCGCCTCATAAGTAGCAAGAAATGGTCTTCCCAAGATTAGAGGCATCTTGGGGTCTTTAGGCATGTCAATTACCACAAAATCTGCAGGAAACATCAAGTTCGCCACTTTGACAAGCACATCTTCGATGATTCCTTGTGGCTTGGCAAATGATATATCTGCATGCTGGATTTCTATCTCAATCTCCTTCAACGCACCCAATTTCAGTCTCTTTTAGACAATGAAAGGCATCAAATTTATGCTAGCTCCAGAATTGCATAGCACTCTCTCAAAATAAGATCTCCCAATCTTCACAGGAATAGTGAAGCTACCCGGATCTGCTATCTTCAACGATAGCTTCTTTTGCAGCCAATCACTACACTCTTCCACCAGATAAACCATCTCGACAGCCTCCACCTTTTTCTTTCTCACGAAGGCCTCTTTCAAGATTTTAACTCCACTAGTTAAACCTAGTAAAGTATCAAGAAGAGTGATATTGATGTGTACCTTCTTGAAGATGTCGAACAGATGATCAGCAGCAGAATTTGGAGGAGGAGGAAGGGACACAGGTGGCGCCACCTTTGGAGCTGCAGTTGGCGCGCATATGGCTGTAGTGTTCTCTGTCTTGCCATACACCACTTGAATGGCATTGCAGTGCGCATTCGGGTTAACTTCAGTGTGGCTTGGAAACTGTCCCGGCTTGTGTTAAGTTACCACTTGGTTTGCCAGTTGGCTGACTTGGACTTTCAGCATATTCACTTGCTTCGATAAGGCACTCACGGTCCCTTCAATTTGCGTAATCTTTGTGCCGGTGGCCCCGATGAATGTGTTTTGATTAGCAATTAGTTGGCTCATCATCTCTTCAAGTGAAGGCTTCTTCGGCTTAGAAGGACCTGCAGTGGGAGCAGCAAAACCCGGAGGTTGCAGGGTGTTGTTGGGGTTAGCATAGGAAAAATTCGGATGATTCCTATTGTGTGGGTGATACGCCATGTTGTTGCTCTGGAATCCTTGTTGTTGTACTACATTCACATCCATGTGCACACGTCGCTCCTCTAGAACTTGCTTCTTCAGTTCTTCAATCTCGGCTCTCAGTTCATCCATCCCAGAATCAGATACTGCAGCTGCAGGCCGTGTTTGTCGTCTCTCTATCGGCCATTGATAACTGGTGGCCGCCATCTCCTCAATAATCCGCAGTGCTACAGCTGCAGTATGATTTACCAAACATCCTCCAACTGAGGCGTCTACCAATCTCTTTGTATTGATCGTCAAGCCACTGTAGAAGTGTGCGACTTGTTGATCTGTGCTGAATCCATGCTATGGACAAGACCGCAACAAATCTCTGTATCTCTCCCAGGCCTCATAAATGGACTCATCCCCCATCTGAGTGAAATGAGTGATGTCCGCAATGATCTTCTGCACCTTTGATGGAGGAAAGTACTTGGCAAGGAATGCCTGGCACATTTGGTCCCATATAGTAATGGAAGCCTTGTCCAAGCTTTTGAACCATTCCTTAGCTTGATCCTTCAGAGAAAAGACGAACATCCTCATGCGAATAATGTTGTCACTGACACCATTCATCTTGATAGTGTCGCAGATATCCAAAAATGCATCCAGATGAGCATTTGGATTCTCCGTAGCCCGTCCGCCAAACTGTTGGGTAGCCACCATGTTAATCAGAGTAGGACGGAGCTCGAAATTATTCGCGGCGATGCCGCCACCCCATCCGGCACCTAAGTATCTGTCAGTTAGAGCCCGATACAGCATTTAGAGGTGCTGCTTCCGGTTTGGGCTCCGCCTGTTGAGCAAACCTCTGCTCCATCTCTCGTAGTCTCCTAGCCAAAGCATCCACATCATTATTCTCATTATTGGCTGTCATCACATTTTCTTGCAATCTGCGCTCTTTGTTCCTTTATCTATCAGCTCTATCAGGGGAATTAGGAATATGGTCTACGTGTGGCTGTGTAGACCTTGTTTTCATACACTACCGGAAGTAATAAATCCTTATCAGTAATAATATCAGTATAAAAATCAAAATCAGTACCCGGCAATAGCGCCAAAAAGTTGATACACTAATTATTATGCACTAAACTGCAACTAACATAGGACAATGCAATATAGCAAGCTAATCGAGTATCGTATCCACAAGGACTGAATATTTGACAATACTGAGTACTAAGCTAACAATTCTCTATTATCCAGGCTACCAATTTATAGGTTTATTAAAACTAGATACGAATTTAAATTAAATAAGAGAAAATAAACAAACTTCAAAAGACACAAATAAATTAACTAAACAAATAATCAAACTCGATCGATTAATGAAATTTTAATTCTAGGGAATGCAGCACACATGCATCCACTATGATTCAATTTAATCCTAATCTTTCCCAATTTTAATCCGATTAAAGGTGAGGAATCAGAAATATATCTACCTATCTCCGTCAGGTCTCAAGGTAGAAGGAGATTAACAAACAACCTATTATTTTCGTCTCTAGGTTAATTTACTAACTCCCGATAGAACCACAGATTTAAATTCCCCTACAGATTCCTTAGAACGTGTATCAAATTATTCAATTAATCTCACTAATTAATTATCTCCGCTAGGACTCAAATTAACTAGCTAGCATGCATCAATTGAACAATTGAACACAATAATTGGAAGGGAAAAATAACAAGATTAAATTAAAGACATAGCTTCCATCATGCTTTGCAAACCCTAGAATTAATAAAAGACTACTCACACATAATTAAAACCATAGAAATAATAGAAATAACAATAAACATTGACATAAAATAAATGTGCAATAGAATAGAAAAACCGGAATGACGATTCGTTGAATAAAACTTGAATTCTTCTTTGTTGAATGTTCACAGCAAACCTCGAAAGTAAAGTAAGTTTGGAACTCTAAAATAATGAATAAAGCGTGTCCCAAAAATCGTGCAAAACAGAGCCTTATATAGTTGGGGAAATGCAGAGTCCAAACAAGGAAAAACACCAATTTTCCGGAAACAGGCGACACGGGCCATGCCGTTTGTACCGAGAGTCCGAAATTTGTTCTTTAATGGCACGGGCTGTGCCGGTGGATAGCACAGTCCGTGCCGGCGCGCATTCTCCGACACACTCCACCGTTTCACTCCGTTCTCCCTCATTTCTCGTCCGATTGACCCGATTCAAGTTGCGTTGCGACCCTCTCTTGATTCTCTATCTTTCTAGAAACTTTCCTCCTTGAATTGGATCTTGGATAAATCTCAAATTCAGCTCAAACTTGCACAAGAAACACCAAAACATCAAAAAACACACGAAAACTCGAAACTAGCATAAAAACTCAACAAACGCATGCATTACTCTACGAATATGAGCCATACAACTACTCAAATGCATGTAAAAGTCATGTTTATCAATATCTTATGGGACAAAAATGTTTGGGTTTTTTCGAATTAAACCACCGTAGGATCTATTTGGTTGTTCATTAATCCATGTTCATGCAAATCATAATTTTATGTAACATGCATGTTTATCACAGTCTAATCAAAAAGCATGTAAAACAGATTCGATTCTAATAAAGTGGAAGACATAGAAAATGAATCTACTTACAAATCTACAGACGGTCTGAGGATAAGATTATAGATCTAATCTTATTGTTGAATGAACAATGATAATGGCACCACTTATGTCACACACGACCACTGCACAATTCCACTCCAAGATCTTCTGTTGTATTCCCGGACTATATCTAGATTCATAGTGGGCTGAAATCTACTAGATAGAATTGTGAAATCTGTGGATAACTTTGAGAGACAAAGAGAGGCTGATTTTTTATGATTAATATCCTTAAATTTTCGTGCCCCCCTCCTCTTATAAATAGGGAGGGGCGAAAATTTCATGTTCCAGCCCTACTGGACTGGGCCTCTATCTCAAGTTCTATATCCAGTCCACTTTCAGTCATATTGGGCTATAACAGGGATCTAGAAGAATATTAAATTGGCCCACTAATTTATTTAATATCTAATATCCAATAAACTTAGGATATAATTAAATAAATTAAGTTTTACTTTTATTCCACTAAAGAAGTGAAACTGACCTACCAATTTAATACATATTTGCGAATATGCTTTCTCCTTTAGTCCAGCCATTCCCCGTGTTTAAGATATAATGTTCATTAATTAATTATGTAAGCCTCTGACAGCTATAATTAATTAACATCTAAAACCTTGAGTAGTACCACACAAGCTTTATTCATGTACGAAATAAATTCCACCTGCAGGGTTTCAACATGAACTTGTGTTTCCTCAAGAGAACATCATCAACATGGCGCACCAGGACACGGTGCTCATGCACACTGCTCGAGACATCATGTATACATTATTATTACCCAAGATATCGAATTCGATCTACGAAAAGATCTCACCCATTGATAAATCAAAGTAATAAACAACGCACACATATGCTCGCCAATATCACATGAGTTCAGAACCCGAACTCTGTGGATCTTTATTCTCTCAGTAACTGGGTCAGAGACAGAGAATAGTATCCTATCGTGATCCTCCTCAATACACAATGAGTGTACTAGAATAATCAGTTAGTCAAGATAAACTAACTTATCAGATTATTCTACGGTGTACCGATGGTGTGTTCAGGACCATCTAAGCCGTGAGCTCTTTAATACAATACAAGGTTCTAATGATATGATCTTACCGTGTGACTCCCCACACCATATCATCTACAATGTAAGTATATGGAACATTGCATAGAACAATTATAGAACATAATCTAAATGCAAACAGTGACTGCAATAACTTTCATTTCATATCATCATATCATCAGAAAAATATACAAAGACAAGTCTTCTAGTATACAAAACCAACAATCTCCCACTTATACTTGAAGCATGTCTTTCAAGCATAAAAACTAACAGGCTAACTCTCCAATCAAAACTATCGACTCAAACTGCGCCCCTAGGTCTGCATCTCACTCTCATTTTCTCCACGTGACCATCAAAGGTCTTAGCCGGCAGGCTCTTCGTGAATGGATCAGCCAGGTTGTCCTCCGATGCAATCTTGACCACCGCCACATCTCCTCTCTTAATGATTTCTCGTATAAGATGATACTTTCTCTCTATGTGCTTACTTGCATTGTGAGCTCTGGGTTCCTTCGAGTTTGCCACTGCACCAGAATTATCACAGTATATCGTGATAGTCTTAGGCAAACCAGGAACCACGCCCAAGCCCAATAGGAACCCGCGGAGCCAGACAGCCTCTTTTGCAGCCTCAAAGGCAGCTACATATTCAGCTTCCATGGTGGAATCCGCAATGCATTTCTGCTTAATGCTCCTTCATGCAATGGCTCCACCTCCTAATGTAAACACATAGCCCGAGGTAGACTTACTCTGATCTTTGTCAGTTTGAAAATCTGAGTCCGTATAACCCAAATGTACTAGACTATCAGAGCGGAAAACCAACATATAGTCTCGAGTCCTTTTAAGGTACTTGAGAATGTTTTTAACCGCTGTCCAGTGACCTTGTCCAGGGTTATACTGATATCTGCTTACCATGCCAACGGCATAGCATATATCAGGCCTAGTGCATAGCATAGCATACATCAAACTTCCCACAGCCGAAGCATATGGTACTTTCTTCATTTCCTCTATCTCAGACTGTGTTTGGGGACACATTTCCTTGGATAGATGAATTCCATGCCTGTAAGGTATAAAACCTTTCTTGGAATCTTGCATGCTAAACCTAGCTAGCACTGTATCGATATAAGTCACCTGGGACAGACATAACATCCTTTTCTAGCGATCTCGAATGATCTTGATGCCAAGGACATGTCCGGCTTCACCTATATCCTTCATATCGAACTGCTTGGACAACCACACCCTAATGTTAGATAACTCCTTCTTACTGTTTCCAATAAGCAAGATGTCATCAACATAAAGTACGAGGAATGACACCACGTTTCTATCACATTTCTTGTACACACAGCTCTCATCCGGACTTTGCACAAATCCATATGACTGGATAACCTCATCAAATCGGATATTCCAAGATCTCGATGCCTGTTTAAGTCCATAAATGGATCTCTTAAGCTTGCACACCAAGTGCTCTTGGCCTTTAGCAATAAATCCCTCTGGTTGTCTCATGTGAATGTTTTCTTCAAGACTTCCATTTAGGAAAGCTGTCTTGACATCCATCTGCCAGATCTCATAATCTAAATGAGCGGCAATTGACAAGAGAATCCGGATTGACTTAAGCATGGCTACCGGTGAAAAGGTTTCCTCATAATCGATCCCTTCTTTCTGAGTGTACCCTTTCGCCACCAATCTAGCTTTGAAGGTTTCAACCTTCCCATCAGCTCCTCTCTTGCGCTTGTAGATCCACTTACACCTAATGGGTTTAATCCCATCTTGTGGTTCTACGAGCTCCCAGACTTGATTGTGATCCATAGATCCAATCTCAGATTCCATTGCAGTTTTCCAAGAATCTGCATCTTTATCTCGAATTGCCTCATCATAGGTCCTAGGATCCAATTCATTTAGTCCCTCTGGGAAATCTGAAGCCTCTCTCAGACCAATGAATCTATCAGATTGGTGTACAACCCTCTCACTACGACGAGGCAGTTCATGTACTTCCGTGACACGTTGTGCAGTGTTTGGTGGTTCCTCTTCTTGTACAACTGGTGTAGGATTCGATCTTCCCCTTAACTCCTCAAGGATGATTTGACTCCTTGGTTTGTGGTTTATCACATAGTCTTCCTCTAAGAATCGAGCATTGGTGCTAACAATGATCTTCTGATCCTTAGGACTATAAAATAAACCACCTTTCGTTCCTCTAGGATATCCAACGAATTGCCTTACATCAGTACGAGGAGCCAGCTTATCAGCTTCCTTATCCAACACATGTGCAGGGCTACCCCAAATCCGAATATGGTTCAAACTGGGCTTTCTTCCAGTCCATAATTCTGTGGGCGTAGAAGGAACTGATTTTGACGGAACCAAGTTAAGAATATAGGCTGCTGTTTCCAGGGCATATCCCCAGAACGAAATGGGCAACTCAGAATAACTCATCATCGATCTAACCATCTCTAATAATGTACGATTCCTTCTTTCCCTCACACCATTCTGTTGTGGTGTTCCCGGCGCAGTCAACTGGGAGGTAATCTCATTCTCTGCCATGTAATCCCTAAATTCACTCGAGAGGTACTCACCACCATGATCAGAACGTAGTGACTTGATACTTCTGCCTATTCGTTTCTCCGCTTCTGCCTTAAACACTTTGAATTTCTCAAAGCATTCAGACTTGTGACGTAACAGATAGATATAACCGTATCTAGAGTAATCATCAATGAGAGTGATGAAATACTCGAACCCTCCTCGAGCTTGAACTGACATAGGGCCGCACAGGTCAGAGTGAATCAAATCTAATATCTCTTCGGATCTATTTCCTTTTGACTGGAAAGGACGCTTGGTCATTTTACCTTCTAAACAGGATTCACACAAAGGAAATGATTCCAGTACCAAAGAAGACAATGGTCCATCATTTACAAGCCTTTGTATCCTTTTAAGGTTAATATGACCTAGCCTTAGATACCAAAGATAGGTTTGATTTAATTCTGAAGGTTCTTTTCTCTTGTTAGGGTTTATGATCGATGTATTCAACAGTTGTCTTTGCGTAGTGTTTTCAGTTGGTTTAAGAAAGTATAAATGTCCATCCAATGTGCCAGAACAGATAAAATGTTTACCACTAAAGATAACTACTTTGTTATCAAAAGAAACAGAATATCCATCCATAATCAATTTAGAAACTGAAATTAAGTTTCGCCTAAAACCAGGCACATAAAGACAATCTTTCAAAACCAAAGTTCTATCACTACTGAAAGGTAAAACAACGTCTCCCACTGCAATAGCCGCCACTCTTGTAGCATTGCCCATGTAGACAGTGATCTCATTCTCACTCAGCTGTCTTTTTACCAGGAACCCCTGTAAAGACATGCAAACATGATCAGTAGCTCCAGTATCTACTACCCATGACTGGGTAGAACAAGTTGCTAAACATGTTTCTACAACCAGAGTGTGAGATGTACCTCTCTTCTTCTTCTTGTTAGGACACGCCGCCTTCCAGTGACCTGGTTGGCCGCACTTGAAGCACTTAGTCTTTGACTTGAATTTCTCGGGAGGAATCTTCGCCTTTGGCTTCTTTGCCTTAGGCGCCTCATCTACAGCCTTCTTAGGTGCGTTTCTCTTCTTCCTTTTTCCACAAGAAGAAGACGCTCCTTTTTCAGCTATGTGGGCCTCAGGACTGCTCTTTTGGAGCAATTCAGCCGCCTGAAGGTCTATGAGTAGTTCAGTCAGGCTAACATCCCTTTTAATCATGTTAAAATTCAGCCTATACTGCTCAAACTTCGAGGAAAAGCTATGAAGAACAATGTCGATTTGAGAATCGCCATCTAGCTCTCCACCCAAGGTCTCGATCTCAGATAAATACCCCATCATCATGAGAACGTGATCCCTAACAGGTGTGGAGTCAGACATCCTCGCATCCATTAGCTTCTTCATTGCTAAATGGCGTGCCGAGCGGTTCTGATGACCGAATAGCTGCCTAAGGTTGTACATGATATCATAAGCAGTTTTCATAGGCTCATGTTGATGTTACAACACACTTGACATAGATGCCAAGATGTAACAGCGCGATATCTCAATAGACCTAACCCACTTATCATATGCAACCTTTTGGGCTTCGTCAGAACCCTCATCTGGCGTCTGAGGATAAACCTCTTCAAGTACAAACTTGTGTCCCTCAGCAATAAGTACCAAGTTAAGGTTACGAATCCAGTTATTATAGTTTTCACCGACAAGTTTGTTTTCTTTGAGGATTGAGGACAGATTGGAGAGTGCCATTGATGATATGAAATAACTAAAATTAAAACATGCAGTACAGTCACAAAACACGTTTAGGATAAACAGTATATAATCGAAAACCTCACAAAAATTATATATTTTTCCACCGATACTTTAAAAACGATTTCTATAAGCCACGATCGTGTGGACGTTTATAAATCTCATTTTTAAATAGGTTAAACCTTTAATTTGCCTCCAGTTGAATTTCTTTACAACAAGCAAATTAATAGCCGGATAAAAACACGGTCATGTAATCGTCTAACTGATAAGCCACGATCGTGTGGACATTTATCAATAAATTACATCTAAGTGTGCATACCATTATCTTCGCACCAAGATCACTATTCGAATTTAACCGCTCCAGATAGAGGAGTCAGTTAGTTCTAATAGTGTTCTACAGCTATCCATTTAGGAGATTTAATTTCTAGAGAAATCCGTGATATGACACATCCGATATGGAGGAAGACCGATATCAACGCGCATGCCCATCACTTCTCAATTAAACCAGATATTAATGGAGACCGTATGAGATTTCTGCATACTTTGGTGTGACTCTCTCCAACTTAGTTATTTATGTTTGAGGTTTCATTTTATCCCATTATCGAACATGCAAACATAACATAAAATGATAAACATTCATTGCATGCTTCAACATAATAAGCAATAATAATAATCCAACTATCATGGGTTATATCTCATGTTGATTGATGAGATAAAACTGGAAAGTCAGCTCCGGAACAGGCTTCTGGCTGCCGTCCCTTCACCGCGCCTCGCCGAAAACCCTAGCTCCATTTAGGGTTTCGGGACGTGAACCGGTGAACCTTGGTGTTGAACTACTTTCTTTCTTTGAGTTGATCTCCGATCTTTATTCAATACAGACTATCTATTCCAAAAGAAAAAATCTAATATTGCTAGAATAAAAATTACAACTCAAAACTCGGCCTAACAGTTTTATATCTATTACATTAAAACATCGTAAAATAAAACTTAGACCTAATCCATGGATTTTCTCATGGATAAAAATCACGTAGCCAAATCGGCATACGACCAACATTCATTCAACATAAACATACATCACATAAAATAAATGAGCCATGATAGTTGGTAAACCTGTAAACAAACACAGTCTACAAATCCAACAATCATTTATTAAATGATCCACATAAAATAACATATGATATCTATGCATGAATATTAAATAATAATCGAATTTAACAATTAATTAAATTAATTAATTCGATATTATCCACAAGATAAAAATTGGAAATTAAAATAATTATCCACCAATTTAAATCATGATATTTTCAAAAATATATCTTAAAATAAATATGGAAATTATTTATAATTATCCACCAAATTTATTTAATATTTTCAAGCCACCCTAATTAAATAATAATTGGATATATTGATATATATCAAAAAACTAATCCAAATATTATCCATAAGAATCTAAATCTTTAAGGATAAGGTTTGAAGATTTGATCCTCTTCAAAATCTTCCAAATCCTATCCAAAATCAAATTCTTATCATAATTAGATTTTGATAATTATTTGTATATATCCAAAAACCACCTTATCCAATATTTAATCCCATAGATATCGAAATTATCCAAATAATAAATTGGAGATTTGATCCATTTTAAATTCTTCCAAATTTAAAATTCTATTTTCAAATCTATCTAGATTAATATTAGGTAAATCAAGATATACATCAAATAACATCAAATCTAAATCCAATCTCCAAATTTTCGAAACACATCTTTAAATAAATCTGGAAATTTGATTTTCATCAAAATCTTCTCCAATTTTATTTAACAATGACCGAAAATTTTATACAAAAAATTAGAGAACTTAAGACATCAAATTTTCGAAAATTTGATGCTCAAAATTTTCGAACATTAAGCTTATTAAATCTGGAAATTTTGACTTATCAAAAATCTATTCCAAATCTAATAATTCTATGGACGAAAATTACATAGATTAACACAAATTCAAATTTTCGATTAGAATCAAAATTGCATCCGAATTTGAATCTAAAAAATTTCGAAACCTACACTAATTAAATCTAAAAATTTTGACAACATCAAAAACCATTACCAATCTAATTAGGTATGGATCAAAAATCACAGTGTTCTCCAAAACTAGAATTTTTGAAATACATCAAAAATTCATCCAAGTTTAAACACAAAAAAATTGAAATCCATACATATTTAAATCTGAAAATTTAAGCACCATAAATTTATCATCAAATTCAAATACATATTTCGATATTATCCTAGGATTAAATCTAGAACAGTGCCAAAATCTGGATCTGATACCACTGTTGGGGTTTTTTCGAATTAAACCACCGCAGGATCTATTTGGTTGTTCATTAATCCATGTTCATGCAAATCATAATTTTATGTAACATGCATGTTTATCACAGTCTAATCAAAAAGCATGTAAAACAGATTCGATTCTAATAAAGCGGAAGACATAGAAAACGAATCTACTTACAAATCTACAGACGGTCTGAGGACAAGATTATAGATCTAATCTTGTTGTTGAATGAACAATGATAATGGCACCACTTATGTCACACACGACCACTGCACAATTCCACTCCAAGATCTTCTGTTGTATTCCCGGACTGTATCTAGATTCATAGTGGGCTGAAATCTACTAGATAGAATTGTGAAATCTGTGGATAACTTTGAGAGACAAAGAGAGGCTGATTTTTTATGATTAATATCCTTAAATTTTCGTGCCCCCCTCCTCTTATAAATAGGAAGGGGTGAAAATTTCATGTTCCAGCCCTACTGGGCTGGGCCTCTATCTCAAGTTCTATATTCAGTCCACTTTCAGTCATATTGGGCTACAACAGGGATCTAGAAGAATATTAAATTGGCCTACTAATTTATTTAATATCTAATATCCAATAAACTTAGGATATAATTAAATAAATTAAGTTTTACTTTTATTCCACTAAAGAAGTAAAACTGACCTACCAATTTAATACATATTTGCGAATATGCTTTCTCCTTTAGTCCAGCCATTCCCCGTGTTTAAGATATAATGTTCATTAATTAATTATGTAAGCCTCTGACAGCTATAATTAATTAACATCTAAAACCTTGAGTAGTACCACACAAGCTTTATTCATGTACGGAATAAATTCCACCTGCAGGGTTTCAACATGAACTTGTGTTTCCTCAAGAGAACATCATCAATATGGCGCACCAGGACACGGTGCTCATGCACACTGCTCGAGACATCATGTATACATTGTTATTACCCAAGATATCGAATTCGATCTACGAAAAGATCTCACCCATTGATAAATCAAAGTAATAAACAACGCACACATATGCTCGCCAATATCACATGAGTTCAGAACCCGAACTCTGTGGATCTTTATTCTCTCAGTAACTGGGTCAGAGACAGAGAATAGTATCCTATCGTGATCCTCCTCAATACACAATGAGTGTACTAGAATAATCAGTTAGTCAAGATAAACTAACTTATCAGATTATTCTACGGTGTACCGATGGTGTGTTCAGGACCATCTAAGCCGTGAGCTCTTTAATACAATACAAGGTTCTAATGATATGATCTTACCGTGTGACTCCCCACACCATATCATCTACAATGTAAGTATATGGAACATTGCATAGAACAATTATAGAACATAATCTAAATGCAAACAGTGACTGCAATAACTTTCATTTCATATCATCATATCATCAGAAAAATATACAAAGACATTAGCCAAATATATTTCAATTTATTATTGTAGTCACTCGACCAAATTATTAACAATTATGTTAATTGAATCAAATAATATTTTTATAACAATTCTCCAAAACTTAAATATATGCAAATATTTATATATTATATTCTGATATTATATTTATATAAACATATATAATATCATATTATCAATTTATCAGATAAATATATTCAACTAATAATAATAGACTATATGAAGTATACGAAAATTAAGAATTAATATCATAAAAAAAAGTGAATCAATTAATGATATTTACAAACATTAAGTTAAACTTATTTTACTAAACAAAAAAATAGAAATATGTAAATAGATGTATATGATAAAAAATAATGTAATCAAAAATTGATTATCCAACTTTAAGATATACATTTGGAATTTATTTAGTTATAATATTAATATTAAATAATATATTTGAATTTTGAAGTAGTCTAACAAAAAACTATCAAATTATGAGGTAAATAAAATTATAGTTTATAGTTATAATTAAGAATTGAGATTTGATAATGAAACAAACACAAATGATTTTGATTAAACCTATGATATCAAACAAGTATCATTACATTGAATTAAATCACAATTATTCATCAAAATCAATATCAAACAATTAATAGTGTATGATAATTACTTAGTTCGTTTGATTCGACAATATATATATATATATTATCATTTTACTCAATTATTATACAATATACAAATATTATATATACTTTAGTGTTCCTCATTGAAATATTTAATTTATATACCAATAAAATAAAAGAAAATTGAGATATAACAATAAAATAAATTATGATTTATAAATCATATTATAAAAAACTTTAAAATTTGTATTTGAATTAAGATTATTGTAAATATTTACTCATTAATTGGAACGTGTGTGAATGTGTAGTGAAAAATAATAAACTAACAATAATAATGAACTATATTATCAATCAACTAATATGATTACGATTTATATGAAAATGAAAACGAATAATCGATAAAATAGTAAGAAAATGAGATATGTTTGAATTATGATTTATCATAATAAAAAACATTTTGAAATTTGAATTTGAATTAAAATGATTGTAAAATATTTATATGTTGAAGTTTGAAAGAAAAATAATAAGCTATCATGGATAGTGAGATAAATTACTAATTAACTAATGAATACAATTTTTAAATAAAAAGTGAAAATGAATGATCGATAAAATAAAAAGGAAATGAGATATGAGTAAATTGTGATTTATAAATTATATTAGAAAAAATATTTTGAAATTTTAATTCAAATTAAGGTAAATATATATTAAATTTTGAATATCCTATATTAATAATGAAAAATAATAAAATGTGTAATAAGCATGACTACAATTACATAATTAAGTAATTAATATAAATAAAATAAAATAAAATAAAAATAATTAAAGAAAATCTGGAAAAGAAAAGAAAAGAACTTGATCACAAATTTTATTATTATCGAGCTTTTTGTCGAGTTTTTTTAATTGAACTTGAAAATATCCTTATCGAGTCGAGCTCGAATCGAACTCGGTCATGAATTTTCTTAGTCGAGCCGAACTCGAACTCAAACTCGAAGCTCGAGTCGAACTCAAGCTCGAGCTCGAACCGAGTATATCTTAAACGAGGCGAACTCGAGCTTGAAGGTATTCAGCTCGACACGGCTCATTTACAGCCCTAATAATATAGAGCTATCACATCAATCCTGATCAGTTATCACACAATCATGCCCTTCATGGAAAGTAAAAAAATTTTACTCATTTGGACAGTCTGGTGATAAACCGCAAGATGTAGCTAAAGATCATGAGTTCGATTCTTACTATAGCTTTCTAAGTGAAGTTACACTTGCATGATCTTCTTCTATATATACAATATCCCTTCAAGTTGTTCTCTTCATCTTTTGGTTAGAAGAGAAATGACGAAACTATTAATAATTCTGATGCTTTATTTTTTAGCTTTTATCATTGCAATTCCCATAGCCCCCGTGGCACTAATAAACAACGTCATCAGGCCGAACAACTAATACTATGAAAAAAAATAAAGATAGCTACCTTCCAAACTTGAAGGAAAAGCTAGCCCGATTTTATTTCTACTTCCGCGACATCATCAGCAGCAAGAATCCGACAGCAATGACGGTGGCCGAAGCCAGCATTACTCGTAGATCCCCTACTAGATTTGGTATGATCCGGATGTTTGATGTCCCACTGACCGTAGGGCCTGAGCCTGATTCCAAGATGGTTGGTCGGATTCAAGGCACATATGGTTGGTCCTCGTTTAAGGAGATGGGTGTGCTTATGACCCTTAATTTTTTATACGAAAGGGGAGTATAACGGTAGCACGCTGAGCGTGCTCGGCCGTGACGCCTACCTAGATAAGTATCGGGAGATGCCGATCATCGGTGGCACCGGTGTTTTCCGTCTGGCACGAGGGATCACCACCTTCCAGACGGTTTGGTTTATTGGACCTCCGAAGATGCTGTCATCGAGCTCACCACTATGGTGCTGCACTATGTACATGAATAATGGGCATTCGTGGTGCATGTGTTTCATTAGACGATGTTTGATTATTTCTACTTTTTTTGGCCATAGATTTCTCACTCTTATTTAAAAACGTTACTAGAATTAATTAAGCATATTCTTGACATTTCAGATCAAGAAGTTGCATATTTGCAGCATGTTATTCACTTGAGATTTCCTATTACACTTATTTTGTTACACTCCGTGTTACACTTTCAAATTCTGAGTTTTTTATATAATTTTTTCTTTAATTATATTTTTTTGTGATTTAGTTTAATTTTAAGATTTTTTTAGGGTCCACTCCACCCAATTAGAATTTATAATTATTTTTTAATATTTAATTTTTAATTTTCAATTAATAATTCATTATTATGATTCAAGAATTGTATTTTTCACAAGTAAAATAATTTTATTCGTATATGTTAATTTAAATATTTTATTACCTTCCTATAATTCATGCATCTAGTTAATATTATGTTTTAATGTGCATTGAAATTATTACTGTAACACCTTAGTCCCAATAGGACCAAAACGTCACTAAAAGACATACGTACATGCTTACGTGATAAATATTTAAAAATAAATAAATTAACTCTATAAATAATTTATAAATGGGTAGCACCTCAACTTAAAAATGTCCAAACCACGCACTTAGGCGTTCTCAAAGACAACTTCCAACAAGGCTTTCCAAAATCATTAACTCACATATAAGTATATTGTGACCTGTCAACATGTAAATTATATAGCCAATTAGGCCACACATTCAAAAATTCAATGGTCAACCCTTCTATACATTCAAAATATTCGTATGTGCAATCAAAAACTGACGAGTAAGGTCAGTAACTTTCAAACTGAAAAGTCTTGCAAAGTATTAGCGGAAGCATTTAATATTTATATATAGACTAGAGTTTAAATTTGGCTTTAGCAAAAAGCACACAAGGTTCAACCATCGAACCCACTCCAGTAGCTCGTCATCAACCAGCTCGATCTTCAGGACCTGAAAATATTTAAAAATATTTGGATTGAGTGCCAGAAAACACTCAGTGGGCATTAATATTCATCCAAGTCATACTTTCGTGCTTTAAAATTGTTATACTGCATAAATCATGGAAATCAACCATGAATGTACTTTATAACAAAGTTTACTCTTCTTCATTAGATGAGAGACCTAATGTGATCACATGAATACTTTATGGTTACTTATCTAGATATTTAGTCATAAAGTAAACCGTCTATGCTTGTAAGTCGGAATTCCTCTATGCATGAAGTCTCAAAACATCTAATCATTGTGTAAACAATGTTATTAAAAATATTTAACATAATTTTCATAGACTGATGAAGCCATGCCCGTGATTGAAGATGATAATCCGGAATTGCAAATGCGAGGACTAATCACGAGACTTCGAGCTAAAAGATTACAAGGTTATTTCCAAGCTTATGTGAGAAAGAAGCTCGAGGAAGAAGAGATCGTGCGGAGTAGCCAAGATGGATCACCATGCTATCCATCGAAGATGAAGATCAAGAAGTGTCGTCCCGCACGGCCTGTGCAGAGTAGCAGCATAACGGCATGGCCCATGCAAGCCATCAAGAGCGGAGTCTAGAAAGTCCTGCATGAACTGTGCAGTCCAACCCCATGAGCGCACAGCCTGTGCAAAGTAACATAGCCGATTTGGAGCTTGATTTGATCTGTGTGGATTTAATTCGTGCAGCCCATGTTCGAGTTTTAAAGTCCATGTTTGAAGGCCCAAGCTTGTTAGATTTTATTTTATCTAGTTTAAATTTTTAACTATTTAATTTTGGGTCTTTTTGGAGCTACCTTAATTAGAATTCTAAACAAGGTAGAATTCTACCTAGTATTTTCGATACCTAGAGTTTTCCTTAGCTAGGATTTCGGCCAAGACACTATATAAGGCCATGCATTGTGACATTATTACTTAGACTATATTTGAATTAAATTGAACACTTTTGCAATTTCAATATCGTCTCACCCAAGATCCTCTTTTATTAATTTTCAGCTGAAAATTACCACTCTTAAAAGCTAGTTACTTTTAGGTTTTATTCTTAAGTCTCATTCTAATTCTCCAGTGGAGTTAGGGTTGGATGGCTATCAAAGAGAATTCAAGTAGTGATTTTGTGTAGTGTTCTACACTTGGTGTTTCACCCCGAGTTTAATTCATTCAAGATCATCGTCTGCCAAGTCCATCTTCTACCTAAAGCCACTGATCACCTTCATTCGTCATCACAAGCTGCTGCCGTTCAACGTTCAAATATCCATCAATACCATGTGTTGGGAAAATTGTTGGGTAACAATATCATAGTAGCCCAACTGATGGTTTTGATGAAATGTCAAAACATATGTGATGGTTTAATGAAAAACTGCAGGTTATTTAAAAGCTGAAAGTTAGGGGTAATGACCTAGTAAGACTTCAAACCTCAGCTAAGCTGAAGCAAAAGTCAATTGTTTTGAATCATGGTCAACCAGCTTAAAAGGATGCCTCAATCAGGCAAGTCAGAGCCAACTCTTCAAAGCTTAAGAAAAGCTAAAGGGAGAAGAGAACCTTGAAGACCAGAAAACATCCTCAGATGAGTAATCATCAGTCTAGTTAAAGGCCAAGAAAGACTGATGAGAGCTAAACCAGCTTGAAAGCTGAAACTGAACTGATCAAAGATTAGTCAGTCAAGACGAGCCAACACTAAACTGATCAAAGATCAATTAGCTGGAAGAAAAGCTCAGAAAGCTTCGAGCCAATACTGAACTGATCAGTGATCAATTCAATGGGGGAAGAGCTCAAACAAAGAAGCCAATTGAAAGTCCAGAACTGAAAGCTTTTTAAAGCTAAGCTGTCAAGGCAGCTAAACTGGACCATCCCAGGACTGAAGCTTAAGGCAACTGAGGAACTGCCAACTGGACAAATCTCAAAGCTGAAAGTCAAAACAGCTGAGAGCCCATCAGCTGAAAGTCCAAAACTGATAGCCGGAACGCCTGCTCTCTCTGATAAAATAGTCAATGAAGATCGTGACAGGAATCTTGGAAAGATCTTGACGATCTTGGAGCAGAAGTCATTAAATTCAAACGGCTAGTTCATTCAAAGCTTCAAACGGCTACAGGTATTAAACTGCTGCCGGTGAAATCAATAGATTCACCAATCATAACGGTCAAAAGATCACTCATCTATATAAAGAGAGTGAATCTCATTTTGGCCAAGAATTTCGCCAATCTAACTTTTGTTATTTTACAAATATTGAGCTTTGTTTCTTCCTCCCCACAGCTCAAAGCTTAAATCTCTTAAGTGTGAAAAGTCACAACTGAGAAGGCGTGCTTCAAGTCTCAAACAAGCAACTAGCTAACGCAGAATTCCAGCCAGAGCAAAACTTCTCAGTTCAGTTCTTCAAAGATCAACCACTCAGCTAAAGTTGAAGGAGCACTCAATGTTGATAACAGATTCAAGACTGACTTCTTGAAGATCGAGAGAGATCTAAAATCTTGTAAATATGGACATTAGTACCTAAATTCTTAGTGAGCAGTTGGGACTGATAAGTGTGAGTTGTCGACCCAGAATCCGGCTGTGGAGGGGCGTGTACTGACGGGTCCATTCTTCCGAGACAACAACAGTTGGAAAGGAGGCCGCGCTCGGGTTAAAGGGTGCCGCTTTCAGGTCCAATAGAATTTCTTCACCGTGTAACTGTAATAAAGAAACTTTACACTTGCATAGTGGATTTCCCTTCTGCGGAAAGAAGAGAGGACGTAGAAACAAAAAGCTTTGAACCTTTATAAGTCTTGTGTGTGTTGTACTTTATGCTCTAAGTTTCTGTATGTTCTTTAACTGCACACTATAAGCACACAAGCTGCACTGACAAGCTCAAGTCTTCAAGCTATCAGTCCTAACTGATCAGCTCACAAGCTAAGCTCTCGTAAAGCTCTTTATCTCAACTGATCAGTGCACAGATAAATTATCATAAGCGAGTCAGGGCCCAATATATTCCGCAATCAGTTTAAATTTTTGAGTCAATTTATTCACCTCCCCTCTAAACTGACATAGACTCGCACCGGGACCAACAAGTGGTATCAGAGCGGTTGATTCTAAGGACCAATCATTTCTGTAGATCGACTGAATCAGATCTATTTATTTGTACTAACATTTCAAGCTATGGGAAACCATAAGCTACCTCTTTTTTCAGTTGAGAATTATGACAATTAGAGCAGAAGGATGAAGGCTCATCTATGCTCAATCCACGAGAACATATGGGAGGTTATTGAAGATGGTCCAATCAATATAATGATGGACAATGAAGCCCACATTGTGGATATCAATCAACCGGCCAAGATCCCGAAGCCAACTCATCTTCTCACAAATAAAGAAAAGAAGTTGAAGAATCTAGAGTTTGTGGCTCAAGCAGCACTATTCCAAACTCTAGATGAGGATCGCATGAAAGACACAAAGAACTGCAGAACAACAAAGGAGATTTGGGACTTGCTTGTAGATCTATGCAAAGAGTCCGAGGCCATCAAAGGAAACAAGCTCCAACTTGCAGTCGACAGATATGAGTCTTTCAAAATACAGTCGGAAGAAAGCATCTCAAGCCTAGAAACATGATTTCTTGGCATAATAAGTGAGATGAACAATCTGGGAAGAAGCTATCCTAATTGTGAGATGAATTCGAAGATTCTCGACAATCTCACAAAAGAATGGGATATGAAAGTAATTACTATCAAGGAGTCGAGAGACTTGAATAGCATTACACCCAGAGAAATGTTTGGATCTCTCAAGGCCCATGAATATAGCCTGAACTGAAAGAGAGAAGCATTCACTTCCTCTTCTCATGATGTTTCTTTCTACGCTGAAAGAAATCAGTTCAAAGAAGCCCGAGGAAGAAATAACTTCCGACCAAAAGGCTCACCTGCCAGAGAGAATCTAAGGGGATCAGTGACTGATCGAAGAAAAGAGTCAGCCGACAAGAAGGAGATCCTGACTGAAGATATAAATGAGCAAATCCAGTCAATGACAAGATTGCTGGAAAAGCTAAGGAAAGTCAAAGATCAACAATCAGCTCTACCCCAAGCTGATAGAGCTACTAATCCAGCAGCCAGCTGAATGATCAGCTAAATAATTCAGGGTGACTAACCAAAACATAGAAGAATATTTCCATTTCCATAAGCAAGGGCACTACAGATATGAGTGTCCAAAGCTCCCTGAAGACAAGAAGGCCAAAGTAAGGAGAAGCTTCTTCAAAAGGAAAGCAATGATAGCAAATTCTGAAAACGCTGTGCTTGATGATTCAGACTACCCATCTGGAATTGACTTAGACAACTATAGCTCAGATGATGAAGCTCTACTATGCCTCATGGCTGACAAAGATGAAGAGGTTAGTATGTCTGATTCCATAACCTCTTTCTATCACATACATGAAGCTTCATTAATCTCTAGGAATGAACTGGATGAACTGTTAAGAATCCTAGAAGATCAGTTATCTTATGTATCACTACCAAAAAAACTCTCATACATAACACTTCATACATAACGGATATTTTAAAAATCCGTTATCTATGAGCGCATTTTTGGTATAGATAACGGATATTTCAAAAATCCGTTACGAGAGAAGTGTTATCTCTGATCATACATAATGCTTTCGAGTCTTGCGTTATATGTAAGTGTTATATACTATTTACAATTATAACGCTCATTTGGTACCGTTATGTGTTGTGTTATGTTTAAACACATTATATAACCGTAACATTTACCGTTATGAATATATGTTATGTATATGTATTAATTATTATTATTATTTTAAATCAAAATTAAATTATATAAAAAATATTGGAGCTCTATACTTAGTTTTCATTCCGCGCTCATTTTAGGCAATTCTCAAAATATTGGCGCTCATCCCTTCTGCGTACAAAATTTCTCTCAGGTCATCTCTCTCCTGTCTTCGAGCTTCCAAGGCTGCCGGCAGCGGAATCAGACAGAGTAGAGGGGCTACGTTCTAGTATTAGATAACTGGGGTTGGCCGATTGGAACTGCGATTTAAGCGTCAATCCGACACCGGATAGTAAATTGATGGAGGGCTTTGATTGTCCGGAGCGATGGTTATCCGTATATAGTGCCAATTCAGCTATCTGACTAAAGACGGCGGTGGAATCAAAGCGGGAGGGTGGCGCTGCGGATCTAAGGTTTCGCGGCGTTAAGATTTTAATTTTCGGCGTCAAATTGACCCTGGATTAGGAAATTAATGGAGGGGTTTTGCGGAACGGTAGGAGAGGAGTCCGGCTGTGACTTCTACGCTCTGACGAGAACCCTCGCGGTCAAAGAAAAGCCCTAAACCCTTAATGTAACCCTAGCATCTCAGCACCTCTCGCCCGCACTGTCCAATATATGCATTTGATCTCTCTCTCCCTCTCTCCCTCTATCCTCTCCCTCTCTCTATATATATATATAATATTATGTCTTGTATGTGTATGTAACTGCGAATTCGTACGTATATGTAGACGAGCGTTTGAGAAGAGTTTAGCTGAGAATTTTACGATTATTTTTTGGTAGAAATGGCGGCGAAGGATGAAGCGATGGAGGCTCTCAAGAGAGAAGCACTTGATTTGGTATTTTTATTTTCTCCAACTTTAGTCGTATTTCTCTTCTATTATTGAATTTTCTTCATTTTTTTTTAATTTGAAGTTTGCTATGTGATTTCTGATTGAATTCGATTTTGAATTTTTTATTTTTGTAGGAAAATATACCAATAGAAGAGGTGTTTGAGAATTTGAGGTGCTCGAAAGAGGGACTTTCATGGGAAGATGCTAGCCTAAGGCTAGAAATTTTTGGCCAGAACAAACTTGAGGAAAATGAGGTGAAAATGTTCTTCAACTGTGTTTCTTTTCCTTCATTTTCGAAATCTGCTGTCTGATTATAGCCTTTTTTTTAAATAAAAAATTGTAGGTAAGTGCAGATAATGGTCGTAGGTAAGTGCAGATAAATTCGAGCTTCAACATGGTCGTAGGTAAGTGTAGATAATTCATAGGCTTATAATGCTACTTTAGTTTATGTAATCAATTTGAGTTGATCATTCTAGAAGAGTTGCTATCTTGAGAATTTTACTACAGTTCTGCTATTTGGCTTTTATGTCCTGTTGTTAATTGCAGCTTAAAGATTTAGTGAAGCAATTATTGGAAAAACAAAGATTGAGTCATGGAGATGTGGAAATATTTAGAACTCCAGGTAGGCTTGTGGTATGCTTGGATTACCATGTTGGCAGTGCTTTTGAGTTTTTATTTCACTTTCACCATCTCCTATATAAAGCATCTCAGTGGCACATGCCCATGTGCTCTCTTTAATGCATATCTCACTACAACATAAGACCTTGAAATATCACTTAGTTCAGAAAAGTCACTTTATTCTTTTGTTATTTTTATGTTCCTCCTCTAAATCATTTGGTGGTTCTATTAAATATTATCATATCTTGAGAAAGCGGCTAATACATGATGTATAGTCATAGGTGGGAAATATAAATACATCGCCACTTTATAAAGTAGCCTATAATAGTTGACTCACTCGCAATTTTATGTATCTATAATGTATGTACAGATTTATACTCATACCAAATGTGTAACTACGCATATAATGCAAGGCATGAATACACCTACAGACAGTAACAGAGGCTCATTGAAACAGGGATTTAATCTTTTAGTATGTAATTGTGTATCTGATTATTATGTAACACCTTAAAATTTATGATTATTATTCATAAGGTAAATTTCCTAGGATTTAGTAATTCTTGCTCATGCATTGATTTGGAACTGCAGCTGTTACATTTTACTAACAGACATGTTTTGCAAGAACCCCAACTTTTTTTGTATACCAAAAATGATCTTAAATATGGCAGTAAGCTGCAAAAGAGTCATCACTTTTTTGTCCTATATTATCTTAGCCGTGTTTTGAAAAATGCATGCACACAATATTTGCTAACAAACGTTAGACGTGAGGATCTTTAAGAAAATATCTCAATCTGAATTTTGAAACAATTAGGTAAGAAATCTTTAACCAAGTTTATGCAATGAAAAATCTGTTAGGTTTTTCAGTAGAAGTTGGACCTACTGGAACTAAGGCAATGCCACTTTGTAATAGTTTTTTTAATTAATTAGTCGAAGTTTTTTCCTGTCCACATGCATTGAGTTTTCATCCTTTATATTGCTAGGGTCTAACTCTTTGCTAATTGTTTAATCCTCAATATGGTTTGATCTCCTTATAACTCACTTGCATCTGTAAGTTCCAAGAGCTAAGTTTTGGCATACAGTATTCTAAGTTATTGTATTATTGTTACTTGACTTATTGATGATATGAGAGTATATAGGGCTGTGATTTTCAGTTCTCTGTGATGATTCAAACTGTATTTGTAGGTATGATATTCATCTACAGTACCCATATCAACCCATTTTGAAAGCGAAACACTTTTTTGTCTTAGATAATTTACTGAGGAAGAAAAAGCAATCAGGTATATTTTACTTATGTGCAAGTGCATAGGTTTATATTGCATGTTAGGCCTTCTGAATACATCAATAAAAGAGGATTAATGATATCTTAAAAGCAATCTGCACCGTTAATTTCTATATGTATGTATATATATTATATTATATTGTTATCACTTCATGCATGCGTCGAGCATTTTTTTTCAGTCCATGGCTATTTCTTTCTCTTGTTTTCTCCATATTATAAGGTGTTAAGTTCAGATCTTAATTTTGTTGTGTTATTTATTTTATTTTGTATTTTATTTTATTCGGGCTCATTATAATTGTTATCAGTTCTTTTATTTAGGAGGAACTTTCTACAAAGTTGTTGGAGTTCTTGGAATCTCCACATGCTACAACAGATAGTTTGCTTGCTGACAAGGAGAAGGTAACTCTATCTCACTTTGATCTTGTATGTTGTTGCATATTATGCTTGGATTTCAATCCACATGATTAAGCATTTTAGCCATTAACTAATTTTTTCATCACAACATGTCATCTGAATGGTAAGAAGCGGAAGAGCAAGGCCTCCACAAGCAAAAGTCCAAGTAATGCAACTGCAGGAAAATCTAAAAGGTTTGGCTTTCTCTCTTTGTACATTGCAGGGATATCTTGATCCATAATTGTGGAATGAAAAAGTTCAGGATAATTACAGACTTGTTTGCCGGCTATTTTATAGAAGTGGGGTTTATCCAAAGTGCACCCTCAGGTGGAGGTTGTGGGTTTCCCTTCACTAAAAAGACTGGAATAATTATATGATATGATAGGCTGAAATAAATAACAACCTGCCTTAAATAATGTTGCTTGGCTTGCTTGCTGGGGGGGTGATGTATTTACTCATTTTGTTTCTAGGGGCTGCAGAATAATTACTCATTCACTCTTGACCTGTAGAATTAATAATATTCTTTGTTATTTAGCTAGATGACCATTTCTCTCGTCCTCTGAAAGAATTTGTCTCTCTGTTTGAAGAAGAATCCAGCAGAGGTAGCTTCTATGAACTTCTATCCATCTTCCACTTGTAACTGCTTGTTGGCAGTGTTGGATTTCTATTCTTTCCTTTAGTAATGTGTTTCAGCTCTGACCACTGCCGATTCATTTAATTTTATTAGAAAATAAGTTTAGTTTCCAATGTTATAGCAATTTATCATTTTTTAAACTATTATTTTAAATAACCAAAATTTTCATCTTTGATTTATCTTGTGCTTCCTGCCTACTCTTATACTTCCGTTCTTCTCTCAATTTTCGATCTTAGAGGGCCGGTACAAAGGAACTTCATAAGCACCCACAATAATTTCTTTAGGAATATATTTTATGTCACCTTAGTTGAGATTGGTTTGTTGTTGAGTATTGTGTTAATTAATTATTATCACTTACTTCTCCAACTATGGCAGGTTTATAGTTGAGCAGTTGAGTTGAATGGACGCTTCTCAATCACCGAAAAAGTTGTTCCGATCAAAATGGCTAGCTAGCTAGTTGCAATATATATGTTATCTTTTTTTGGACATTAGTACGCTATAAACATTTTTAGAATGTTGACTATGTTCAGATGAATGTATGAATATTTTTTGAATTAGATATATGATGATTTATGAGATTTTCATTTATTTTTATTGTTTTAAAATTATTTTAATTGCTGAAAATCTATAAAAAAAATTTGTAGCAGGCATATATAATGGTACTAAAAATATTTAATAACGGTAAAAATCTATTATGTATCAAAACATACATAACGTAAAAAAGCGTTATCAAAACTACAAACAACGTTATGTATTAATCCATGTGGTATATTTTATAACGGAGAAAAATGAATTTTCATAACGGTACAAATCGTTATATATAAAAGTAATAGATCACGTAATGAAAAGTGTTATGTATGAAAAAAAATCATTATGTAAATGTTCATAGATAACGGAGAAAAATGAATTTTCATAACGGAAGCAACCGTTATGTATGAGAGTTATAGATAACGTAATATTTGGTGTCATGTTTGTTTCTAAAACTGTTATGTATAATAACATAGATAACGGATATTATTCTGTTACGTATGAGCGCATCATAGATAACACCAGTATACGTAACAGAGCTTTTTTTACATACATAACGGATAAAATCCGTTATCTATGAGCGTTTTTTTGGTAGTGTATCAAGCATGCATATTGAAATGAAGGGTGAAAATGATGAGCTAAGAAGCAGAGTTGAAGAGCTAAGTGTTGAAAATGAAATACTGAAAAGTCTTGAAGCTCAGTCAACTGAAATGGATCAGTTGAGGCTAAAAAATGTTGAACTGGAAGCTGAGAATGAGCAGCTTAAGCTAGAAATCCTTGAAAAAGAGGAATTAACCCTCAAATTCAAGAAAGGATCCCAGACCCTAGATGAAATTCTGAGTCATCAGAGAATTAAAGCTGGGAGTCCAGGGCTGGGGTATAGTAAGTACAATGCCGCAGAGAAAGGCAAGACAGTTGTTCAGAGCTATGAATCTGGAATCCTAAAAGGATTCACAAGACCAGCTTATTCTCCCCCAGTTGAGGAATCCAAAGATAAAAGCATCTTGGAAACTCCTCAAGCTTAGCCCAGAGATCAGACTGATCAGTCGAGAAAGTCTACTCAAAGACAATCAGTCTTTCAAAGGCTTGCTGCTTAGCCAAAGACATCAGTTCAACATAGACCAGTTTATCAACCCAGATCAACTGCTAGATCAAAATTGAAAGCTCATTCAAGGCCAACCTTTCAACAAAGGCCTTCATTTCATTCCATGTCATCGGCTCAATCGACACCTGAAGTTCACCCAAGGCTGACCTTTCAGAAAAAGGCATCAGTTCAAAATAGGCCATCAGTTCAGCAAAGATCTAGAAACTCCTCAAATACTTCTCAACCTGGAAGTTCTTCAAATCACAAAAGAAATGTGCACACAAGGTTGTATTATGCACGACATCATAATCTAATCTCTTTGAAGGAGTTCACTCCAAGTAACCTTGCAACCCAGTACAATGAGTTTCTAAACTCAAGGGATGAGCCTAGAATTAATCCCAGTTATAACTGGTTTGTAAACTGGCCATATCATAAAGGCTAAAAAGCTCAAAGTCAACAGGTCAAAAGAAACTGGCCAAGACATAGGGCGTCAAGGTCACAAGATGAGATGATATTAGTTGAAGTCTTTTATCTTAATTCTCATCAGAGGTATAGATCACATGACTCAACTCTCAGTCAAAGAGTTACAAGAGGTCCAAAGCTGATCAAGAGATATAATTCTGAAGGATCTCTTAAAAATAGAAAGCCAAAAGTGTGGCGGATGTGGATTCCCAAAAACATGATTAACCTCTCAAGACTCGATATTATACGGATACCTAAAAACTGATTTTTATTTTGTAGGAAAAAAACATCCTATCCAAGAAAAATGTCAAAGATACTTGGTATCTGGATAGCGGGTGCTCCAAATATATGACCAGAGACAAGAATGATCTTGATGGTTATAAAGAGGTTAAGGGACCACTAGTCACTTTTTGAGACAACTCAAAGAGCCGAACCATTAGAGAAGGGTTCGTAGTCAAAGAGAAAGTTGTCGTTAATAGCGTGTCACATGTTGAAGGACTGAAGCACAAGCTGCTAAGCATCAGCCAACTTTGTGATAATGGGTACTTAGTTGACTTCAGCAACAGCACATGTGACATCAGAGACAAGTCAACTGGAGCCATACTTCTGACTGGAGTAAGGAAGGACAACATATATATTGTTGACTGGTCAACCGACTATTCAGAGGTTTGCTTTCTCTCCAAAGGATCAACTGAAGCAAGCTGGCTATGGCATCGATGACTAAATCATCTCAACTTCAAAACAATCAACTACCTGGTGAAGAAGGAGCTAGTTGATGGGCTTCCCAAGGAGATCTTCAAGAAAACTGGTGTCTGTGGACCATGCCAGAAAGGGAAGCAAGTGAAGTCATCATTTAAGAACAAAATCCATCCTCAAAGAACAACTAACATTCTCCAGTTGCTACACATGGACCTATTCGAACCAGTGAAGCCACTAACCCCCAGAGATAAGAACTTTACTCTTGTAGTAGTAGATGACTACTTAAGATATACCTGGGTGGAGTTCCTGAGAAGTAAGGATGAGACTTTTGCAAAGCTATCAACATTGACCAGAAGATTGCAAACTGATAAGGAAAAATCAGTTCAAAGGATAAGATCCAACAATGGAACTAAATTTGTCAATCAGCAAATGATCAATTTTCTAAGTGAACTGGGAATCACTCATGAACACTCAGCTGCAAGAACTCCTCAACAGAATGGCGTAGCTGAAAGGAGAAATCACACGCTAAATGAGGCAGCTAGAGCAATGGTAGCAGATGCTAACATAGCTGAATATTATTGGGCCGAGACAGTCAACACAACCTGCCATACTCAGAATAGAAGTGCAATCATCACCACCCATGACAAAATGCCCTACGAGGTGTACAAGGGTCGTAAGCATTCTATCTCTTATTTTAAGGTATTTGGCTGCAAATGTTACATCCACAATAATGGCATTAGTGCCAAAGCTGATGAGGGGATCTTTCTCGACTATAATGCCCCTCATTCACAAGCTTATAGAGTGTTTAATAAAAGAACACTAATTGTGGAAGTAACATGTCATGTGGTATTTGATGAGCTTGCTGATGAATACAGGAACAAGGAGAAAAATTGTACATCGGTACAAGCACTGTCTAGTGAATCTGAAAACTCGCAGGACTATGTTAATCACATTGTTCTAGAGCGGTTTGAAGTTTCACTAGAAGATGGCATTGAAACTAATTTTAGGCCAATTGAAGACAACTTGGTCGATGAGGACATAAATTGTGCTGAGACCTCAAACTCCATAACTGAAACAGGGGAAAATTAGTGAAATTAATGAACAAGCCAGAGCCAAGGTAGCAGCTGATGGACCAGTGAAGAACCAGTTGAAGTAGCAATTAAAGAAGCAGCCGAAGGCACAACAGACGCCACCATACCCAATTGGCTTCGAAACCATCCAATCGACAAAATTGTTGGTGATCCAAGAAGTAGAGTCTAAACCAGAGGATCAACTGAGCATGCACTTTTCACATGCTTCATCTCACAGATGGAACCAGCCAACATCAAGGAAGCACTTGTAGACTCAGACTGGATTATTGCAATACAAGAAGAGCTGAACCAGTTCACAAGAAACGACGTTTGGTTTCTTGTTGACAGGCCGAAAACCCAAAAACTCATTGGGACAAAGTGGGTATTTCACAACAAACTGGATGAACAAGGCGTGATCACAAAGAACAAAGCCAGACTGGTAGCCAAGGAATACTCACAAAGTGAAGAAATCGACTTTGATGAGACATTTGCACCAGTTGCAAGATTGGAGGCCATCAGATTGTTCCTCACCTATGCAACTCACAAAAACTTTATAGTCTATCAAATGGATGTGAAAAGCGCATTCTTGTAAGGGATGCTCAAGAAGGAAGTTTATGTCAACCAACCTCCAAGCTTCAAAATTGGAGATCAAGTCTACAAGCTGAAAAAAGCTCTATATGGCTTGAAGCAGGCACCAAGAGCTTGGTATGAAACCCTTACAACATTCTTGCTAAAGAATGAGTTTTAGAAAAGAGTCATCGATCGTACTCTATTCAGGATAGAACGATCAGCTGAGATCTTAATGGTTCAAATTTATGTGGATAACATAATTTTTGGATCAAAGAGTAAAGATCTTTGCACTTGATTTGCTCAATTGATGCAAAGTGAATTCGAGATGAGTATGATGGGAGAAATGACCTTCTTCCTAGGACTCCAATGAAGCAGCTGGAAGACGGAATCTTCACCAGTCAAGCTAAGTATACCAAAGAGCTTGTTAAGAAGTTTGAAACCACTAAAGGAAAAACTCTCAAGATTCCAATGAACACATCAGTGCAGCTGACCCTTAATGAAGAAGGAGATTCAGTCAACCAGACGCACCGCAGAGGAATCATTGGATCCCTTCTCTACTTGACTGCCAGCCGACCAAACATCTCTTACTCAGTCGGACTATGTGCAAGGTTCCAAGCTAACCTAAAGAAAAGTCATCTCGAAGCAGCGAATAGGATTATGAAGTACCTCAAAAGAACCATAAACCTTGGATTATGGTATCCCAAAGATGATAGCTTGAGTCTTATCGGCTTTTCAGACTCAAACTTCGGAGGATACAAGATCGACAGATGAAGCACTAGTGGAACATATCAGTTTCTTAGGAACAAACTGATATCCTGGTTTAGCAAGAAGCAGCATTTAGTTGCCATGTCAACAACTGAATCTGAGTATATAGCTGCTGGAAGCTGTTGTGTGCAAATTATGTGGATGAAGAAACAGCTAAAGGATTATAAGGTGGAGACTGAAGAAGTGACAATCTACTGTGATAACAATAGTGCTATTGTAATATCTCAAAATCCAATATTGCATTCAATGACGAAGCACATTGATATCAGGCACCACTTCATCAGAGATCACATCGAGAAGAAAGACATGTGCATCAAATTTGTCAACACAGAGAAGCATATATCTGATATCTTCACCAAGCCATTACCAAAAGCTAGATTTGTGGAGTTGTGCATCCAATTAGGATTGCTCAAACTAGCTTCAAAGGAGGAGGATGACCAGCCAAGAGAAGAAGTAAAGAGAAACACTCCAGCTAAAGATGAGAACTGAACTAAAATGACATCAGTTAGTTATGTTTTGGAACTTAAACTGATAAGCCATATCAGTTCTAGAGAAATGGCGAAGGCTAAATGGAAGCTAAAGAATGAAGATGAGTAAACAGATCGCAGAAGGTATCAGTTCTCAATCAGTCATGTTCAACTGATGAGAGCAGTTTAATCCAAAACTAACTGAAAAAGGAAAAGCTTCAGCTGAAGGAAGCAGCTGAAAAGCTTAGATGGAGCAAAGCTGAGAGAACAGCTCAAGCTGACGAGAAACAAGGAGTCAAAGCTGAAGTGACTCTAGTTAGAACTGATCAATCCAAGCCGAAGAGATCATCATTCGTAAGGCCAACTGATGACGTCAGCAACTTAATACCACGTGGAGACTAGAGGAGAGCCACAAACAGATAAGTTCAAAGTTGAATTTATTTCTGAACGGTAAAATGACATGTCATCAAAATATTACCGCTGGACCCACTTTCTCTCTCCTCATCAATTCAGAACGGATAGATTTTAAACGACCTTTCAACTGACCCTTCAGCACCAGTTTATCAAAGCCATTCAAATCAATAAGAATTAAACTCTTCTGACCGTTGGATTGAAATCATCCCACATCATAAATAGCTTGGCTGAAATCTCAAAATTACTTTTACTATCTCATTGACTCTCCACTTTCAGAGCTTCTCTCCTCTCCAAAAATTCAAGCCCTCCATCACTCTTAAGCTCTCTCTTTTCTCAAAAAGCCTTCGACCAAAAAAAATCATAGCACAGAACCTAGCTCGCCGTGTTTATAGAGAGTTCAACTTTCGCTCAACTAGAGAAGACTCATCTGCCTTCTGTGACAAGCTACTTAAAGATAGATTTTTCGAGCCAAGTCTTTTCTCCAAAAATTGCTAGAACTCAGAGCTCAGCAGAGAAATCATTGCTAGGTTGTACGATGCCCAGCTACAAGTTTTCCTTGAAGTCGCCCCCTTTCGCATCTATCCGGAAGTGGTGGCTGAGTTCTACCTCAACTCAGATAGCTACGATAGAGTAGAGTTATTCACCATGAAAGTAAGAGGGCAGGAGTTTACCGTGCCGGCTGAGTCACTCGGAGAAATGTTCAAGCTTCCAACTAGTGGGACAAATCTTGAAGATATTCACTCTGATTCTGAGAGTGATTACAAGCTATGAAAATGAGAAGATGTAACTGCCCAGTTCAAAAAGAATCACTACATCTCTCTGTTCAAAAAAGAATACCAAGTATTGGGATCAATAGCTTCCAAAATGGTAGTTGGAACTGCTGGAAGCTGGTTAGAAATGTCAGAGCCTAAGTATCAAATATGCGCTGCAATTATGTACCAGATAAAAATCAACTAGGCAAAGTTCTTATTTAGGTAACTCAAGAGATTTGTTGACATCTGGGAGAAGAATGGAGATGACTTAAAATTCTCTCACGGAATGTGCTATCTTCACCGAATCAGCCTTATTCTGGAGAAGCAACTCCCGAACCTGATGAAGGAAAAATAGTCTTTACAACTATCACGAGGCTGGATTACATCCCGAAACCGCATGGTAAGTCAATCTCCATCAAAGAATCAACATCTCAACAGACTGAACAATCAAAAATGAAAGCTGCTCCTGAAGGAAAAGGAAAGAAAATAGTGACAGAAAATCCAAGAGAACCTTCTACAGACTCTGAGGATGACATTCCTATAGCACAGAAGTTTAGCACGCCACTGAATATTCAGCCTCTCAGGATAGTTGATGCCAGATCTCTATTCCGCTCAACTGAAGCTGAATCATCAGCTCAGCCATCAGTCAGAAAAACAAGAAGAGCTATTGTAGAAGACAGCTCAACAGCTCAAGCTGAGTTGTCTGCAAATCAAGTCAGAGCAGACACAGCTGAAGAAGAAACATCAAAGCAAAAGGAATCACCAAGAAGGCCCAATACAAGATTAGTTCAGAAGTTGACTGATCAACTCAGCAAGAAAAAGTCTAGGACTTCACAGCCAAGGAGCAAAAGAGCTCAGAGTCCTACCCAAGATCCCTCAATTCCATCAAAAGTCACTACAGAGAATCTCGGACACACATCTCTTGCTGACCTTGGACTATGTGCAGATCCAAAGGACATCATATCTACTCAAGAAATACCTTACAAAGGAGCCGGAGCTGACTATTTTCAATTCACTTGCCCTCCCATACCTCGAACCAAAGGGAACATCAAGGCTTACTCAAAGGAGTAAAGCATTCAGAAGTGGGCTATGGAACAGACCAGTTAGTACACAGCTCAACATTTTGCTGCAGAGCTAACCGGTTATAAAGAGCTTTACAATACCTTACTAAGGTATATCTATTGGTTCCTTTGGAGGCATGTTTATGAAGCTAACTCATTCCTTATGCTTATGGCATTTCACGGGATGAGCTTTTGGAAGCGTGAAGAGGAATGGGACTCACAGTGGACCAGCAACAAGTATGCCTGGGTAACAAAAGGCAACAAACTTAAATGGTAACTTCATCTTCACAAGCTATGCTCTGATCCATCAGATGGATCAATGTTCGATGTCGTCAAAGAAGTAAGCAAGCTAAAAGGAATTCAGCTTCCTGTTTATCCCGATGAGGATGAAGAAAAGAAGTGGAAGAACATCAAGACTAGACAAAAATGGCTCTTTAATAAACTGATGAAGAATCAGTCAAGAGACCAAGTTGGAAGTTCCTCTCATAGAGAAGAAAAAATTCCAATAGATGAAATTAGCGAAGAAACGGGGAGAAAACTGCAGTCTGGAAAACCTCCGCAAGTTGATGAATAGGAAATCAACATAATACTAGACTCTCCAAACAAGCAAGAAGATGCAAGAGCTGCTAAAGAAAGAACTGCAAGTGACGAGGAGTTTGATGAGTCACTCAAGTCACCAATTCGACTGGTTGCAGAGCCTCTTCAACAAACAACTGCTGCTCAACCAGCTAAGAAATCAGTTGAACCCTCAGCTCTTCCTGAAGGAACCCCTACTGCCCCAATAGAGATCTCTCCTCCACCAGCTGATGAAGAGATAACTACTGAAGATCTGACTGATCAAGCAGTTCAGCTGGAAGCTTAACTAGAAGTGCGGGACATAGTGATCTTTGTTGATCCCGTCCAGATAGCACTCTAAGATCAGGCTCAAGCTGACCCTGAGACCCTCCCGAATCAAGCCACAATGATATTATTGATCTGGGAGATGCAGATCAGTTGGTGGCTAAGTCAGCTGAGCAAGCAGCAGAATAGTCCAAGACAGTTCCTTTGAGAAACTAGAAGCTGCTGAAGAAGGTGATGAAGCATCATCCAGAGGAGATTATCTTCAGCTGACTATTGCAACTGATCAGTCAAGCCCAGCAGGCATGATCCAAGCTGACGATCAGTCCAGAAGATCACCAGGCCAGTTAATAGCTCAACAAGAAGAGCTACTTTAGAGCTTTCAACAGCAATTAAAACGGCATGAGAAGCTAATCAGGAAGCTTCAAGCTCATACCGGACTTCAATCAACTGATGGTGAGTCATCTAGCTCTGATAAAGGGGGAAGTAGCCCCACTGTGCCTGGTGCCTAGAGGAGAAGGACTGAACACAAGAAAGACTAAGAGCCTAATCAAGCAAATCTTATTCAAGACTCCTTAGTTATTATCTTGTGATTCAGTGTATTTAAAATTCCTTTCAAGAAATAAAATTCTTTTTGCTAAAATAAATGCTTTTGTTAGTATTTATTATGAATTTTTGACCGTTGGTCCTAAAGTACAAAATCAACAGCCAAAAGAAACCGATATGGGGCATTCAATTCTTTCAACCAATAAATTTATGAGTCTCTCTCTCTCTCTCCTCACTCATAAATCCCCTTGCCTCAAGTTTTTCAAGAGAATACTCAAATACAATCAAAATATACTCTTTCAAAAATCATCTTCCAAAAAGAGTATTCTCTCTCTCAAAAGAGCTTCAATTCAAAATTCAGCCTAAGATTTCAAAATGGTCGAATCTTCAAAAGCTCTTACCTCTTTCAAAGAGCAAATGATAAGAGACAAATTTCTGGAAATGCGGAAATTTTAATTGATTCTAAAAGAATCAAACAACCTATTTCTTCTGGTCAACTTCCATAAGACCGAAATTCTGCACTACCTTGAAACTCTACCAAGATTCTTCAGACAAGACTTGGTAAGTGAGTTTCTGCTTCAAGCAAAGGTCTCTGCAGATGGGAAGGTTATACACTCAGTGGTTCGAGGGAAAAGACTCCAAATCACTGAAAGAAAGATTGCATAAATCTTTGAACTTTCCAGAAAGGGTTCCAGGGTTTAAGATCTGAAAAATTCAGCTGAACCATACTAGAAAGTATGGCGCGCTTCAACTTACGACAAGTAATTCAGTTTTACCACAACTAAAACTAACCTGAAGCCCGAGTATGGATTTATACTCAAAATTATGAATAAGATGATGTTTGGCGCCATTGGAAGCTTGATTCAATTAACTCAAGAAAGATACAAGGTAATGATACACCTTGTTGAAGGATTGGAAACAAATTGGGCAGAGTTTGTATTCTCCCAATTCAAGCATCAAGTCATCAAAGTTGCAGACTCAAAGAAGACTGGGAAATTTGAGTCCAAGGTAGGACTTGTTCTAAGAATGAGCAAGCTCCTGGAAGATATGTTAAATCTTCCAAATGAAGACGCGCTACCAGTCCTCATCTCTGACTGGATTCCCAAGAAAGGGAAAACACATTATCAGTCACTCAAGAAGAAGAGGAGATCCAAAGCCAAAACTGGCAATACAATTTCAAGCAGCTCAACTGCCAATGAAGTTTCTTCTCCACAGTCCAAGAATGCATCATTAGTCGACTTCAAGCCCTGCTCTGATCCAGATGAGCTTATTCCATTTATTGGAATCCCTCATCCAAATTATGGAGCTGAATATTTCAGGAGAACTTGCCCTCCTCTTCAGCTGATTGAAGACAATATTCGCACCTTTTACAGTGGCGAATATGCAGTCAAGAGTGCATAGAAGGATGTAACAAATCTCATTCTCACTCACTTCACCTATATTGCCAAGCAAGATAATCAGTTGTTCAAACAACTGCATCGGTACTTCTACTGGTACAACTACAGACATTTCATGTTGATCCAGTAACATTTCTTGCTAACTGCATTTCATGGCATAAGCTTTTGGCAACGTGAAGAGACTTGGAGCATTAAATGGATTGGGGCTTCAAATTCATTTCCTCCAACTATTGTGCAAGCCCAGCGGATCATGAAGCATTGACTTGATAATAACATTCTAGCTAAGGCCATGCTAGCTAATGTTCAAGCCAGCTTGAGATCACAAGGAGTTGCAACTGCCAATCAGTTTGTCAACAATGAAGCCAATTGACATTGCTGAAAACTGAATTTTGATGTTGATTCAATTCAGTCAGAAGAGGGATCATTACAAGTTGAAGCTGCCACTGAAAGGATAGATCAAGATCTATCACACACTCAAATTGTGGCAACCTCTAGGAGTCTACATCAGGGAAACAAGGGAGCAAAAGATGTTGAAGACACTGCCACGTCACCAGATCTCATGTCCCAAAGCTATGTTACTCTTCTTATCATGTCATGCTCAAGAGCTACACAACTGATTGTCAATTAGTCTAGCTCCCCCTGCGGAGGAATTTCAGAGCTGACCAACTCAACAGTTGCTCTTAAGCAACTTCAGCAAGCTGAAAATACAGCCAGAACTGATCATTTTCAGGACATCTCCAGTTCAGCTTCAAAAAGAAAAAGGTGAAACAGCTCTAGAGAAAGCGGAGAAGCTAGCCCAATCTGACCACTCAAGAAGAGGAAATTAACGAGCGAGTCAATCAGCAGCTGATCAACAAAACTGATCAAATCAGTTTATAGGCGATTTCATCAGTTTAGCAAGGAAACTGACACCTCAAGCCCAAAACTCTCAACAATTGCATGATCAGTTCTCCTCGATAAACTTCTCTACTCTCTATTCCTCAAACCTTATTTTTTAAATAGTTACCGTTAACATTTCAAAATAAGCTTACTGTTCATCTAAGTTGCCATTAATGTCTCTATGCCAAGCATTAAAGTAAAAAAAAAAGATGAATTTCTGAGGGATATAACTAGCAAATCTTCTGGCAAATATTTTGCTATTTATGGCAACTACTCAGATTTTTAAAACCCTCAGATCTCCGCAGCTTGATGAAAAAGCGAAAGTCCAAGTGGACGGCTAAGATGCATGCATCATTTAATCAGCTAACTTTTTATCAAATCATTTAGTTGATCAGCCAGAAGCACTTGATTGCTATGGTTAAATGCATGTAAAATTACTGCTTTATAAGCAGCGGAGAAGATGGAATGCAAAGATAGAATTCTCAGCACATTCCTTCTTCTTATCTTTTCATACTTATCCAAGCTCCTTTCTTGCTCATATCAACTGTCATCGCAAAAATGGTACTTCCATTCCATTCGATGAACATTAAGCTTCCTATAAAGAAGCTCAGAAAGGATAAGTATCTTGACCGAGAGCTTCTTCAAGCTCAATTAGGTCCAGAGAAGACTGGCATGATCCATCATTCATTGAAGACATGCGGGCTACTATCGTTCCTGACAACTATGCCCAAGAAAAAGTATCTCTCGTGTGTAGCTGAGTTCTACTACAATGCATAGATCAAAAGAGACAACATAATGTCTGTTGTCTACAATCGAGTTATCATCATCGACAGAGATGTGTTGATAACCTTGTTTCAGCTTTATGATGAAGGTTAAAAGGTGCATGAACTCACGCTCTCCACCAAGATGCAACTGTGGGATGGCTGGAAGCTTACACGTGTTGACCATCGAGACTTTTTAAACAACTTGAAAGACAGTCTCTCTCTAATAGTTATCCAAATCATGGACATTATGATGCATATTCTGCCTGGCAGTATCACAAATGCGCAGTTCAACGACAACACTGCTCACCTTATGGCCGTCATATATTTTGGATGCAAGGCTGATTTGGCATCCTTCATATTGGCACAACTTCGCATGCATGTGAAGCGCGCTGAGGTCGATCTAACTTCTGGCACATTTAAAGCCAAGTTAGGGTTCGTCAATCACCTCAGTCACATCATCCAGGAGCAGATTGAAACAACCATTCCTGGCGGCTTACACTTCACCAGAAGAGATCTCTTTCCTACAGTCTACATCTACAGAAGACATTGTGGAGTAACTGGTTGCCCTAGGAAGTCGAGACTACAGCTGATGGAGGACCACAGCCTAGCTAAAGGAAAAGAGTCGTTCCTTGAAGCTGAACCTCCAGCTAACGTAGATCAATCCATGACTGGCAGTGACTCTTTCACCTATATGAGTGATGAGTCCACTGCATCTAAAACCAGCAAGCCTTCCCACTTTGCTGATCCAGATAATCTGGAAAAAGGCTTCACGGCAGGCCTTGACCATCAGCTGCAGAACTGTTTTGGTCTCATTGGGGATCTCAACCCCTTTCTCTTCGAACACCTTCGAAGATATCTCTAGTATCATCTATGGATATTTCAAGTAGATGATGCCACCATGTTGCACATGGCCAGCAAGTGAGGCTACTCATTTTGGATCGAGGAAGGAAAATGGAGCAGGAGTTGGATGAACTATCCACTCAGCACACCTCCATCTATCTCAGAAATCATGGATTCCATGATTAAGAGGTTTCAAATCTCGGTGCCTCATGATTCACCCCTTCTAGATCATGATCCCTCCAACTCATCCACTACTCCTCTTCAAAATGCAGTACTTGTCACCATCCAGGATGAGCCACTTCTCGAACTTGCATCAGCTTCTTCTATCAAGCAAGATCCCTTCTCTCTCCCTGATCTTGCCCAACTGATGCCAACTAAGGAGACTTACTGATGGTTGTCCACTCCCACTCCTGCACCCTAAGCTCCCCAAGTCACCAACAATATATTGGCAACTTCTTTCTCTCTTTTGCCACAATTGTCATTGCCAACCCATGAATTCCATCAGTTTGCCCTTTTGGATGATGTCGAAAAGGGGTAAGAGTTGATGATGGAAAAGAATGGCATGGGAAAGAATGGTAGGGTGATCTAACTCTTTGGAATGAGATCTAAAGAGAGGTACAGCTTCAGGGGGAAGCTACCTTTTAGGAGAAAGCTACTTATGAGGGGGAAGTCCAATTTGAGCAATGGCAAGCTCAAAACTTCTTTTGGACTTGTGAGAATACCCAGCTAGAACAGCAGAAAGAATGGGGTATCCATAGCATAACAGACATCTCTCCTTGCAAGTATGAAAAGGAAGAATCGAGCAAAAGAAGACGAAACTGAGTGGTGAACAGTTCCAGTTGAAGAAGAAAGTTTAAAATATCAGTTCCTGATATTCTCTCTCTCTGTTACTTCCTTACAAGTCTTCATCTTCTTTACTCATCAGTTTTTAAACATGGTCTTTGTTAAAAATACAAATATATTCTGATCATGCTACTATGATTTTATGCATGCTATGGTTAATGAACAAAAGAGTGCATGATAATCAGAATTGAGCTATTTAGAACTGAAATGGTTAAAGCTTTTTCAAGCTGTGCAAACGAGTATCGGTATATCTTAAGGCCACTTTTGTCAGCAAAAGCCTTGATGCTTGAAAGATAAAACTCGTTAAGCCTATATTTTCATGCTCTGATACTCATCTAAATATCCATGAATGTCAAACTGATAGCTCTTAAAAGCTGTAAGTACCTAAGATTGTTCTTTGGTACATGCTCTGATACCAAAGATCAGTACAAATTCTGATATTCATTCATGAAAATTAACCTCATGCAGTTTTTCATCATCAAACTAACGGGTTTTGACATCATCAAAAAGGGAGAAATTGTTGGAAAAATTGTTGGGGAAAACTATCATAGTAGCCCAACTGATAGTTTTGATGAAATGTCAAAACATATGTGATGGTTTAATGAAAAACTGCAAGTTATTTAAAAGCTGAAAGTCAGGGGTAATGACCTAGTAAGACTTCAAACCTCAGCTAAGCTGAAGCAAAAGTCAATTGTTTTGAAGCATGGTCAACCAGCTTAAAAGGATGCCTCAATCAGGCCAGTCAGAGTCAACTCTTCAAAGCTTAAGAAAAGCTAAAGGGAGAAGAGAACCTTGAAGACCAGAAAGCATCCTCAGATGAGTAATCATCAGTCTAGCTGAAGGCCAAGAAAGACTAATGAGAGCTAAACCAGCTTGAAAGCTGAAACTGAACTGATCAAAGATCAGTCAGTCAAGATTAGCCAACACCAAACTGATCAAAGATCAGTTAGCTGGAAGAAAAGCTCAGAAAGCTTTGAGCCAATACTGAACTGACCAGAGATCAATTCAATGGGGAAAGAGCTCAAATAAAGAAGCCAATTGAAAGTCCAGAAATAAAAGTTTTTTAAAGCTAAGCTGTCAAGGCAGCTAAACTGGACCATCCCAGGACTGAAGCTTAAGGCACCTGAGGAACTACCAACTGGACAAATCTTAGAGCTAAAAGCCGAGACAGCTGAGAGCCCATCAGCTGAAAGTCCAAAACTGATAGCCGGAACACCTGCTCTCTCTGACAAAACAGTCAATGAAGATCGTGACAGGAATCTTGGAAAGATCATGACGATCTTAGAGCAGAAGTCATTAAATTCAAATGGCTAGTTCATTCAATGCTTCAAACGGCTACAGGCATTAAACTGCCGCCGGTGAAATCAACAGATTCACCAATCATAACGGTCAAAAGATCACTCATCTATATAAAGAGAGTGAATCTTATTTTGGCCAAGACTTTCGCCAATCTAACTTTTGCTATTTTGCAGATATTGAGCTTTCTTTCTTCCTCCCCACAGCTCAAAGCTTAAATCTCTTAAGTGCGAAAAGTCCCAACTGAGAAGGCGTGCTTCAACTCCTAAGAAAGCAGCTAGCTAACGCAGAATTCCAGCCAGAGCAAAGCTTCTCAGTTCAATTCTTCAAAGATCAACCACTCAGCTCAAGTTGAAGGAGCATTCAAGGTTGATAACAGATTCAAGACTGACTTCTTGAAGATCGAGAGAGATCTAAAATCTTGTAAAGACGGGCAATAGCACCTAAAGTCTCAGCGAGTAGTTGGGACTGGTAAGTGTGAGCTGTCGACCCAGAAACCGGTTGAGGAGGGACGTGTACTGATGGGTCCGTTCTTTCGGGACAGCAACAGTTAGAAAGGAGACCGCGCTCGGGTTGAAGGGTGCCGTTTTCTGGTCTAATAGAATTTCTTCACTGTGTAACTATAATAAAGAAACTTTACACTTGCATAGTAGATTGCCCTTCTGCAGAAGGAAGAGAGGACGTAGAAGCAGGAAGCTTCGAAACTCTATAAGTCTTGTGTGTGTTGTACTTAATGTTCTAAGTTTCTGCATGTTCTTTAACTGCACACTATAAGCACACAAGCTGCACTTACAAGCTCAAGTCTTCAAGCTGTCAGTCCTAACTGATAAGCTCACAAGCTAAGCTCTCGTCAAGCTCTTTATCTCAACTGATTAGTGCACAGATAAATTGTCATAAGCGAGTCAAGGCCCAATATATTCTGTAATCAGTTTAAATTTTTGAGTCAGATTATTCACCCCCTTTAAATTGACATAGACTCGCACCGGGACCAACACCACGTAAGTTCATCCATCTTAACATATCCTATCTTTCCAAGCCATTCTTCACAAACACATCTAACCCGTAGCTTTCATCTTTCACCTACGTTATATCGTTCGTTCTTTTTTATTTGGTTCTTGTGTTTTATTTAATTGTTGAGTCATAATCTAGTTTTCTTAATCGTGTCTATCGAGTCTAGATAAATCAGTTCAATTCAAGTCAATTAAACAGTACAAATCGAATCGTGAACCCTTACATATATCTGACGTGTGTTCGATCTTGGTTATCCACAAACCAAGGTGCTATGTCCTTTCCCGGTTCATATCATGGATGAATTTAAAACATAGTTGTGAGTTATAGAAAAACGCACCTTGTTGATCTCAAAGTGCAGTGTAATTTATACGTGAAATATTACTATGCTTTTAACTTGTCTCGACCTACAAAATTAGAATTCTAACTTAGAATCCTAATATAGGCTAATAAAATAATAACTTAGGTCATAAATAAAAGTAATAATTTCTTATGACTTGGGATCGTTTGGAATTGAAATAGAGTCAAATGAGTGAATAATGCGCATTTAACGGATTGAATCAAGCTAGTGATCATGTTTGAGAATTTATCGAACTTCAAAGATAGAATTGTATGGATAAAGATGAGTTGAACTGAATTTAATGACTAAGAAGCTTGATTTTACATTTAGGAATGAATTATAAAATTTAGAATTTCTTTGGCCCACAAACACAATCTTTGGAAATTAGTAGAACTTAATTATATCTTATAAACACAATCTCAATTTCTTCTTAGGGATAAGTTGAAATTAGAACAAAATGAATTTGGAAATTGGGCTCTTTTAAAAACTTATGGTCTATTCTATGATATTCAACAATAGCACAAGTAAGCCCAACAAAATTTGAATTTTATTTTAATTCTCAAACTAAATTCTATTCATCACCACCACCTTCACGTGGTCATTTCTACTCCTTTATCAAGTACTTATATTCACCAGAAGCCATTCCCATACACATACAACAATCATGCTACTTTCAACAGTTCTGTGAATGCAAAGTAGCCACCCAAGAGTAAATAGACGACAACAGATGAAGGAAAGACCAGTTTTTGACATTTTCAACAAAATTTTACGCTGAACTTTCAACATATAAATGAGGATCCAAATGATGTCTGATCTAAGATCCAAGACCATATATTGAAAGTCTGATAAGAGAGGTTCGAAATGGTATAAAATACATGAAAATCCAATGGTCGGATCATGGGGAAAAGGCCGAACAAGTTGCTACGTCGCACATCGGCGCGCAGCAGCGGCAGCAGCCTTTCGTGGCTTTATTCCTGACTTTCAGGACTGTAATTTGAGGAAATCTCTACATGGCTGTGTTCTAGACCTCATGGTTAACATTTGATTAAAATTTCAAGAATTTAGGACATCATTTGATACATAAAAATTATGTCGAAAGATGATAAAATATAATATTAAAATATGACTCTCGATTAAATTACGATGCAGAAACGGAAGAAGAAACAGGTTTGGGTTGAAGATCTGAAATCATATAAATGAAATCGGTAATAAGAGGTTTATAACAACATATAGATCGTAAAATTTGAATAGTCGATCGAATTTACCGGAAAATAACTCGAAAGAAGGCTTCGATGGCTAAGATGAAGGAAACGATGGCGAAAGCTTATCCCGGCAAGCTTTCTTCTTTCTCTCATTTTCCTAATTTTTTATTTCTGCTTCTGCACTTCCCTAAGTAAACCCTCAACTACAAATATACCCTTGAGCACACATTTACACGTATGCTACTATGTACACTAAGCAATTTAACCACTTCCCAAATGGTGGCATTTAATTGGTGCTCATTTAGACATCATCCAAATTACTATACTTATAATTACAAATAAATATCCATACATCAACAATTTAATAACGAGAATGGGTTTAAACAATTGAGTCAAAAATAAATGGGTTACTTGAACTTGAATTGGAATTTTTGGGTTCAAATTATCAAATTGAATAAATCCATTGAAAAGTTAAATGAAGTCCGACTTGGATAATCTTGATATTAAAACAATCTCATTAACCACTATTTTTATATTATTATAAATTCTAATTTGAACTTAAATACTCAACTAAGGTCGAGACATTACTTGGCCTTATGCCATGTCTAAGCCCATAATTAAACTAGCCCAAAATAATTTGGGTTCTAATTTTATAAAATTTCTTACTATATAATAAATTTGAATACTATATTTTCTGGGGTGTTACAATTACATAATAGTACTGTATTGAATAATTATGTAAAAATATAAAATGGTTATTTATTTATTTGAAGCTAAACAAATTTTAGTGTTTTAGTGATCCCAAATGTTAATTTTAAATATTGAGCCGAAATCTATTTTCTAGCACCCAATAATTATTTAGTTGTTTGAGCCAAACATATGGTCTATTCATGTTATATCTTCACGTGAATATAGAACATGAGAGGAGCGGATATTTTTTCTTCAAATACATTTATTTGAGTTCTTTAAACTTCTTAGAAAATTAATTTGATAATTTAATCGGTGATCTTTCATAGCTCCAAGTTCCACAATAAATAAAGGTCTTTGTTTTCATTATCAAAGCGCACCAAAAAATTTTTAAAGCATTACGTACGAGTGAAGTAGCTTTTTATTCAAAGGTACAAATATTTATGTATATATGTTTTTGCATTTTGCATTGGGGATAGAACTTTGAGTGAGGAAATAAGTTGTGGTGCAGGCGGCGGCGACTAACGGGCTGATGCGGCTGTTCATGTCATGGGCAGCTGTTAGTGGAGGAGCTGCAGTAGGTGATACTAGTGTCGGTGTTTCGCTTGCGAATTCTGGTGGTGCTCATCAGCTCATGTGTAGCGATGGTCCAGGTGCTGGCATGCGTTGTTGCAGAGAATGAGAGGAGAAATGAGGCCGGGCTTGCTTTAGTGAGGGTTGCTAACGAAGTAGGGTCAGAAAGAGAGAGAGAAGACATGGAGGCCGGAGGGGGAGAGAGAGAGAGAGAGAGAGAGAGAGAAGTAGAGGAGAAGGAAAGGGGGTGTTGACTTTGAAGTTGTGCTTGGATCAAAGAAAGGTGTTTGGGCTAAGAAGAAAGGTTGTCGGGCTCGGTGGTTTAATTATAAATTGACGGATCATTATTTTACAGGTTCAACTAACATTATTTTATTAAACTCGTATTATTTATGCAAATTATTTTAAAGTTATTATAAATATGATATTTATATTATATTTAATGCTAGGTGTCGCATAATATCTAATTAAGTTTTTTTTTTCAATCAAGTTGAGTTTTAAAGTTCAAGTCAAGATTAAGGTGGGGAATCATATGTGACGCACATAATATTTATCATTGTTATACTTTTATGCAGGTTCACAATTATTAGTGGATGACTATAATAATTATTCACCGACGAGTTGCATATGTCCCAAATTTTACCGCGGGATACTTATGTTATAATTTATCATAATTATATAATTTGAAGGAATGTGTTCATTACTGATTCAATATCACTCATCCCAAGCTATTATTTCATTTTGGAGTTGAGGCCGAACAATTTGCGTGGTGACACGTTGATGGTTGTCGCAAGAAAAATAAATTATGTTTTATTTCTTATAATATTTTTCCCTGAAAATTCTGAATATATGTTTAATTATTATTAAATAAAGAGACGTTCCATTTATTATTATTATTATTATTATTATTATTATTATTATTATTATTATTATTATTATTATTATTATTATTATTATTATTATTTGAGAATTGATACGTTATACTTATACCTGATGAAATCATCGGCTATATTTTGTGCAACATTTGATGTTATATAATTAAATTTATTATTATTTTTATTTTTTTAATTCAATTTCAATTTATTATACTTTATTTTAATTTTATACTTATTATTTAGGGTTCCTCCTACCCAATTAGGGTATATAATTAATTTTTAATATTTTTCTGATTAATAATTGATTATTTCATAAAAAAATTATATACCCTAATTAGGTTAATTAGATAAGATGAACCCTAATTAATAAGTGAAAAATTAAACTAAAGTACAATAAACTGAAATTGAATTAAAAATCGAAGAAAAATTAATAAAATTAATTATGTAGCACCAAGTTGTGTTGCACAAAGTGTAGAAGATGATTCCATCTGACGGTGCACCAACACACCAGATCACTTATTGCATTTCTTGTTACATTTCACGCTCCAAGCCTTTAAGTTTATTAAAAAAATTATTTTTAAAATTTTTAATTTATTATGATTTTATTTAATTTAAATTTTTTTATTTAGGGTCCATCCATCCTCAATTGGGGTGTATTGATTTTTAAAAATAAAATAAAAATAAAATATAATTATACAACACCAAGTGAAATAAGAATGACAACAGAAAATCTGATCCGATTACACCACACGTCGAAATTCTGTTGGACGACACACGAATTTCACAAGCTGCGAATGCATCTATAGTTATACTCAAATTTGCAGGCTGCTTTAGCAAGTTATGCTTATTTGATAACATGATCGTTTTGATTGCTCCTAATTCGTATGGCCAAAAAGAACAATTAATATTATAAATGATACAATTAATTAAGAATTTAAGACATCCACAAAATGAAACATACGATAAATGCCGATCATTTGCTTCCATATACAATACAACACCGTAGCGATGTACTCAACAACATCATGATCTAAGGAATTAACCAATATTAGCGGAACATGAAACTAATTAATGAAATTTTCATGCAACGATCATTTGTTTACATAATACAGCACCATGACACTGTACTCAACAACAGCATCTTGGGAGGTCATATTAAACCAAGTTGTCTGGGCGGTGGCGATCCCCCGCGCCAGCCGGAAAACACCGGACCCACCCACGATAGGCATCTCCCGATACTTATCTAGGATAGGGTTACGGGCGAGCACACTCAGCGTGCTCCCATTATACTTACCTTCCGTGAACACGAGATTGAGGGTCATGAGCAGCCCTATCTCCTCGAACGAGGCCCCACCGTATATACCCTGAGCTCGACCTATCATCTTCGAGTCGAGCCCGGGACCCACGGTCAGTGGGTTATCCATCATTCTCACCAACCCGAAACTCGTAGGAGATGTGCGAGTGATGTTGGCTTCCGCCACCGTGATCGCAGATGGATTCTCGCCGCTCACGGTGTCGTGGAAGTAGAAGTGGAGTTTGGTAAGCTTTTCTTTGGCATTTGGAAGGTTTTTGAACCATGCTTCAACTGCTTCGGGCCGTTTATCAATGCAACGGGCCGTCGGAATTGTAATGGCAAAAGCTATGAAAAATAGCACGAGAATTGTTGATAGTTTCTCCATTTCTGCTTTCTGTTTCTCACCAAATGATGGAAGAGAAGAATTTGAGGCTGGTGTGTGTGTATGTCTCTCTCTCTATATATATATATATAAAAGAAGATGGTCTAACATCAACAGGTTGAGTTTTTTTCTTCTTCTATTTCTATTACGCGCAACTAATACATGTGGGCACATAATATTTAGAAGATATGATGATGGGATTCAAATCACAATTATATATTATTGTTAATTTTATTAGTTAATTAGTAGCTAATAATTTTATGTGGATGCTTTTAATCAAGATTACTTGATTTCCACCATGTTTTGGCGCGCGCATACACATATATTCATTCAAGTAAAAAATATTTATATTTACTTACCATGACGAGCATGCATGATCATGTATTTAGTGATTATTGACTATTGGATTAGTGTGATAGTTCTGTATGTGTTTAATGAATGATATTGATAATTATTTTATTGTGTTGAGTATGTACATATATTATATTATACGTACATAAAATATAGATAATTAAATATTACATCGAACGTAATCTAACCAATAATAAATATTGAGAATTGACAAGTCAACCCTTAAGCCTTTACCATAATTGTAGTGAAATATAAAATCTTCATTTTAAGATTGTTGAAGTGAGGTCGGATGTGTGAGTAAAAAAAATGAAAATTAAAGTGATTAGAACGTTTAAAGAGTCTTGATCTTGAGCCATCACTCATCAGTTTTGGCGTACCGTGTAGGTGGAAAAAAGTGCTAAATTTACATCGAAGTTTCCAAGTAAATTCAAATATAATCAAACTTCTAACTAATTTCAAGCACTTATACAAATAGCTAGGTACCAAATTTGATGCTTTTGGAATTAGGAAAATAAAATTCTAGTTTGACAGCACTATTTGCTTCAGACTAAGACTTTTCCTCAATTTAATTGATTTGATACATTTTTTTTTTTTTTTGTATTGGAAATCAAATTATATATCAATCTGCCGCCCAAGATTAAAATTATGCGATGGCCTTAAAATAAAAGTAGCGTGTAGCGGCCTAGCCAATGTCTAATTAATTATATATTCGACAACTATCCCTAAATATATTATATCGTCGAAAGTCATTTTCGTATATATACGTTGACAAATTTGAAGTATTATGAAAATTAGAATAGATATAACACACGGCCATAGTGAAGAACTTATATATTTGAAGAATTAATTAGAGACCACCTACGTATTTTTTAGGTGATGAAAGAGATTTGGGGCTGTTATTTGATATTGCATATTAACTGCATTCTAGGTAAGTTTCACTCATGTTTAATAATTAATAGTTTGAAAATAAAAACGAGAGCTCGACTTACTTCTACGATATTGATGAAATTCTTTTTGATCTTTGATTTGTTATATCCCAAATTGATTATGAGCACTCTTCTACATTATCAATCGACAAATTATTTGAGATCTTTGATTTAAAACATCTCTATTTGATTATTAGCACTCTTTTACATTATCAATCGACAAAATTACAAATTAATATTACAAATCCAATAATAATATATATCTACCAAAAAAAAGGAGGACCGACCTCTCTCCGACCTTTGAGGCTGAGGTGGGGAATGTGACCCAATTCCCAATTCCCATCTAATAAGTTTGAATGCAACGACTTCACGTGGAATATTTCATTATTATTATTATTCTAATTCTTCTCTTTTTAATTTTCTTTTTTCCACCATTGAGTTTGACCCATATAATTAAATTGAGGTGGGCCATTCCTGCACCACAATAAGCATGGGCTTTGGTCCAATTTCGACAAATGGTGGAAGAATCTTTTCTAGGACGTGCAGCCCATTTAGATAAGTATTCAATTATTCAATAAAAACAAATTATGAATACATGAAAGGGCTTTAGAGTGAAAGAAATAAAGATTATTTAGAGTGGTAATATATAAAAATAGTCATGTTCATTTAATAAACTATGTTAATAGTCACTTTTTTGGTGAAAATACTTAATTATCCTTCATTAAAATTGTAAGATACACGACTAAAGTGCACTATTTGGATGCACAAATAAAGATATACAAATTAATATTGTTACACGAGTGGTTGCACGACTAAGTTCGTTCGTGCAACATTATAAATTTATATAATGTTGCACGAATTGAGGGTACACGACTGAGCGTAGTCGTGCAATGATTCAAATTTAAACTACTACACGACTACAGTTACATGACTAAGTGCATTCGTGCAATATTACAATTTTACATTATTACACGCGATTATGGTGCATGGTAAAGGGTTATTTTATCCAAGTGGCTAAAAACATATTTGTTAAATAGTGGCTAGAAACATTTTTTACTAAGTCAAAATGACTATGTTAGTGCCATGATGTGCACTAAGTATTTTTATCAAGTGCTCTACTTTGCACTTGTTATAGTGATCAATTGTCATTGATCTTTATAGCATAGAATCATCACTAAGTATTTGATTTTTTTCAAGTACATTTGTTGTTCTGGACAACGTTCATAAAGATGTACATGAACGTGCTATTGATCTCGATGAAGACAGCTCAAGAAAGAAGATTGGATTGAGCTAATGATAAAGATGGTTCTGCATCGAGACACAACTGAGAAGTACTACCAACTAGCTTAAGTGATAGTCAGAATTCAGTTTGTGAACATACAAGATATTCCGATGTGCTACATGATGTGAAGGTTTAGAGATCAACAATGTTCATTGCAACGTTCATGAACATATGCATGAACATCCTTTGTCCAGATTATTCTTCTAAGATCGTTGAAGCTATTCGAAGTCTCTAACCAAGAAGAGATTCAAGATCATTCTAGAAGATGCCTTATTCAGTTTGGAGAGCACATGATTGAAGTCAAGGCAGAGTTCTAAAGAAGGAAAAATTCTAACATGGCTAGTCCTATGTTTTAGTTTCAATAAGAAAAGTTTCCTTATCTGATTCAGATTAAAATTAGGACTTCTATTTCCTTATTAAGGCTATATTCTAATCTATAAATATCCTGCGATACAGACCTGTTAGAAGGGACCGAGACACCGAAATAGACTAAAAGAATTGAAGAGATACATTCTGTAAGAGCTCTACATAGTTTAAGAGCCATATATGTTTAGATTGTCATTGTTAGGTAAGAGATTAGTGTTCTAGTCAGAGTGTAGTGAAACACTTTTCATGAACTGTCAAAAGGAGTTTTGGGAGAGATTTCATGTGGGAACTAGATAGGTAGAAATCTAGGTTGTGAGGGGATATCATAGTTCAATCTATTGAAAGATGGTGATCGGGTGGAACGAGTATTGAGTAACAGGAGGTCAGCTGCATGTAAGATCCCTAGTAAACGATACATCGGAATAGTGGATTTTCTATCCGTACACCTTGTTTCGTTGAATTGAACTGTGAGATCCCCTCACAACCTAGACTCTCTCTATCTAGTTCCAACAGATATTCTCTCCTGAGAAACCTTTTAACAGTGTATGAAAAGTGTTTCAATACATAATGACTAGAACACTAAACTCTAGTCTAAATTCACGACTGAAGTTATGTGGCTCAAAACAATTAAAGCTCTTGAAATATTCAATGCAGTTTTTCTCTATTCGGTGTGGTCATTCTAACAAGTTCTGTTCCCAGGCTATTTATAGAACAATGTATAGCCTTAACAAGGAAATAAAAGTCATAATCCTATCAGACATCTAATAAGAAAATTTCTTTATTTAAACTAAACCGAGGACTTATCTTGTTAGAACTCTTCCATCTTTAAACTTTTGTCTTGGCTCAAAACAATTAAAGCTCTTGAAATATTCAATGCAGTTTTTCTCTATTCGGTGTGGTCATTCTAACAAGTTCTGTTCCCAGGCTATTTATAGAACAATGTATAGCCTTAACAAGGAAACAAAAGCCATAATCCTATCAGACATCTAATAAGGAAATTTCTTTATTTAAACTAAACCGAGGACTTATCTTGTTAGAACTCTTCCATCTTTAAACTTTTATCTTATCTTCAATCACGTGCTTTTCTAGCTAATTAAGGCATCTTCTAGAATGATCATGAATCTCTTCTTAGTTGGCAAACTTCGAACGGCTTCAATGATCTTGGAAGAATAATCTGGATAGAAGATGTTCATGCAAACGTTCCTTGAACTTTGCCATGAACATTGTTGATCTTAAACCTTCACTTCAGGTAGCACAGCGGAATGACATTGTATGTTCACAAACTGACTTTTGGCTATCACTCAAGCTAGCTGACAATACTCAGTGTGTTGAACAATCTCAGTTGTCTCTTGATGCACAATTATCTTCATCTTCAGCTCAATCCAGTCTTCATGTTTGAGCTGTCTTCATTGAAGTTTAGATTACGTTCTGCACATCTTTGCGAACGTTGTCCAATACAGCATGTTTGGTACTTGAAAAAACTAAATACTTTAGTGTTGATTAATGTCATAAAGATTAATGACAATAAAAAACTACTACAAGTGCAAAGTACAACACTTGATAAATACATTAGTGCAAAACATAGCACCAACAACTTGTAATGAATATTTTTTTTAATATTTTAATATGGAAGTGATTCATTACAAAACTATATAAATAAGTCCAAAAATATATACATAAAGATACAGCCAACTACAATATTAAATAGCCAACAGTTACAATATTAAATAAGTAGAGTTAATGTTAATTAATAAAATAAATGGGGACTTGACAATATTGTACCTAAATGTTAAAAAAAATTATATTATTAAATAAATAGAATTAATGTTAATTCTAAATAATAAAAAATAAAAGAGTTTGGTCGTATACCTAAATAATATTAAGTGAAAATAAAAATTCAGAAAAAGAAAGTAAAAAGAAAAGGAAAAGAATATTGGAAATAGTGCTTGATGTCAAAGTGTCAAACTAGAATTTTATTTTCCTAATTCCAAAAGATGAAATTTATACTTTGATACCTACATTTTGGACACTTTTTTAAAAATGACTCATTTTATTACTATTAGCAAAACAGTACCCACTTTTTCAAAAATTTTAAATCGATCAAATTTCCAGCCTAGAATATCTCTGTGGCATGCCCAACAAATTTGTTTTATTTTTAGTTCATAATTGACAGGGAATATCTAGATAATATTTTTTATTGGAGCTAAAAAGCCACGCAAGAATTCCGGCGTACCACATAGATAATCTAGGCTGAATATTTGATCGAGGTCAGATTTACAAAAAATTTGAAAAAATGGGTACTATTTTACTAATAATAATAAAGTGGATCATTTTTAAAAAAATGTCCAAAATGTAGGTATTAAAATGTAAACTTCCCTTGCTAAAGCATCAAAGTTCGTACCTATTTGTAGAAGTGCTAGAAATTAGTTAGAATTTTGATTATATTTGAATTTTCTTGGAAACTTCGATACAAATGTTGGACTTTTTTTTCCACCTACACGGTACGCCAAACGACCCAAAACTGACGACGGATGGCTCAAGATCAAAGACATTAAACGCCTTGCTCACTTCAATTTTTAGCACTCGTAAAAAGAAAATTATGTATTTCCATGCATGTCTTATGCGGAAGGCTAATGGGCTGACTTGTCAGTCCATATCTGTCGATGATTGGTTGGATACAATAATAATTATTTCTCTCTATATAATAATAATTATTTTTAATATATTAATTAGTAAATTTTAATTGATATTATTTTGTCATATGAACTTTGAATTTTATTTTGTCATGAATTTTGAATAGTTTGAACTTTCAATATATGTTTTATTTTGGATTTTTTATTATTTAAATTTTAATTGATATTATTTGAAATGTTGAGATTTATGAATTTATAGATTAATTTTTTTTATATTTATTAAGAAACATTTAAAATAATAAAATTAAAAAAATGCCTAGAATCCACCTAGGCCCCGTTTAGGCACTCCAGGCGGCGCTAGCCCCCCCTCCGGACCGCCCGATCGTCCAACTAGCGCCTAACGCCTTCTGCAACCTTGTATAATATACATAATTAAAAGAGTAAAATAATTATTAATATCTTTCATTAAATATGGTATGACATTTCATCTTATGTTGTTTGTTTTAATTGGTATCACATTTTCAAATTGATAAATTTTCATTATATTTTTCTCTTCAATAAACAATTTTAAAGTGTTTATTAGTTTCATTTTCATTTTTCAGTTCCTTATTATAGTCGATTATTTCATAATTATAATTTGTAATTTTTTATTCATTTTTTTTTATTGATAAATGCTGAATATGGTTATTTATATTATAAACTTTTTATTTTAAAAAATATTATTAAAATTATATATTTAATAGTGAAACATGGAGTGAAATATAAAAAGTAGTGCAACAGAAATGTTGACTATGATTATTTGTGTTATAAGTAATTTTTATTTTATAATAAATATTATTAAAATTATAAATTCGATAGTGAAACATTGAGCAAACACAAAAGAGTGCAACATGAAATTTGAACAGCAACAACTATCACACTAATCCAATAATCAGTCATCACATAATTAAATACATAATCTTATACATGCTCTTCATGGCAAGAAAAAATAAATAGTTTTTACTTGAATTACGATATATGCCAAAAAAAAATGGTGGAAATCAAGTAATCTTGATTAAAGGATCAACATAAAATTATTAGCAATTAATAAAATTAACAATATTAATAATTGGGATTTGAATCCCACATATATCTTCTAAATATTACGTGTGCACGATTAATAGTAAAAGAGGAAAAAAGAAAGAAAAAAAAAATCAACATGGTGAGGTTAGACAATCTTCTTCTATATATACAACAGCCTGAAATTCTTGTTTCCCATCATTTGGTGAGAAACAAAAAGCAGAAATGGAGAAAGTATCAACAATTCTGATGCTATTTTTGTTAGCTTTTGCCATTGCAATTCCAAGTGGCGGTTGCATTGATAAACAGCCTGCAGCAGTTGAAGCATGGTTCAAAAACCTTCCAAATGCCAAAGAAAAGCTGGCCAAACTCCACTTCTATTTCCACGACACCGTGAGCGGCAAGAATCCATCGGCGATCACGGTGGCGGAAGCCAACATCACTCGCGCATCCCCGACAGCTTTCGGATTGGTGAGAATGATGGATAACCCGCTGACCGTGGGGCCCGGGCTCGAATCCAAGATCATAGGTCGGGCTAAGGGTATATACGGTGGGGCCTCGTTCGAGGAGATAGGGCTGCTCATGACCCTCAATCTCGTGTTCACCGAAGGTGAGTATAATGGGAGCACACTAAGCGTGCTCGGCCATAACCCCGTCCTAGATAGATATCGGGAGATACCTATCGTGGGTGGCTCCGGTGTTTTCCGGCTGGCGCGGGGGATCGCCACCGCGCAGACGACTTCGATTAATGTGACCACCCAAGATGCTGTAGTTGAGTACAATGTCATCGTGTTGTACTATGTAAACAAATGATCGTTGCATTCATTTTATGTTTCATTTCCTGTTTCCATAATAATATACAGCTAGTTAGGCTCGAGCCAGTGGCCGGGATATGTTTTTAAAGTCTTAATTTTATCATTTATAATATTGTTGCTTTTGGCCATACGATTTCTCACTTTTTTTCGTGCTCAAAGAAAAAATCTCTCGATCGTTTAACAATTAGCTAGAGTCTACGAGCAATCAAAATCATGAGGTTATATAATATTTAATAGGCATAAATTAAGTTGCTAAAGCAGCGTCGTATTTGAGTATAACTATAGATGCATATTCGCAGCCTGTAAAATTCAATTCGATCGGTTGAGAAAACGAATATCAAAATTCTAAAAAATTAGCAAACCAAACCAATTCTTATTTTATGTTAGAATTTCTTTAACCGAAATGGGAAAAAAATAATCAAATATAATCATTCCATCCATTTCTAGAATATATATCAGATGAAGTCGAGAAAGCAAAAATGAAAATAAATGAAATAGAAGGAAATCAGGTAAACAAAGAAAACATTTTTTTTTATCACAAAAAAAAAAAAACACATCGCTGGTGTGTGTATCACTGCTCCAAATCCATATACACAAACACATGCATGTATATATTGAAAAGTGTAAATTAAAATAAATAAACAAAAAAGTAATGAACAGAAGCAATTTGGGATATCCATATCCCTATCCTGTTTGATAGTTAATGATAACCGAGCAACTTATTTACAAGAGGTATTAAAGCAATAAGTCTTAGTTGATAAAGCTCAGAGCTGTTGATTCTGATACTAACTTGTCCAGACCCCCTGTTATTGATATTAACTCGACCCATCAAATTCATGTGTTGTCCAACAGGAATCTGGATGTGTGAGGTGAACCCTATAGCCCTATCTCCATGCCACTCCATCACAGTTGATAAGAAGCATCCCAAGGGGTCATCTTTGTCCCTCAATGTAGCTTCCAACTTCCCACCATATGCAATGCCCCCGCGTCCACAAACACCACCACCACAAACAACCACCTCACCGCGTTTCCCAATGGTTAGTTTGTCCTCCACTTTCACTCCTCCAGTTAGAATGTCTCTCATCAGAGTAGCTGAGAGACCACCGGCTACTTTGTTCATCCTGTGATTGCAAATGCCAGTCTCACTTCGTAGAGTATAAGTCATGATGTCCTCTCCAGCTGCCTGCATATCAAAACTGATATATGTTGCTTTCCCTTTCCCATGCTTCACTGAGCTTGCAACTTCCATTTGAAGGTTGGTGTCCTTTTTGTCCTTTGAAATGTGGCAGTTGAAAGATATTGGTATTTTGTTCTTTACCACGAATAATCTCTCCACGTCCACACCATCGTAGCCAATGTCATGGTCCCAGCCATTAGCTTCTAGTACTGGCCTCAAAACCCATGGAGTGGATGAATCAAGAGCACGGTATCTATGTGTTGGATTATCAGAATCAAAAGAAGCAGGCAATGCCATGTCCGGGATAGGAACCGGTTCAGATGCTGCACTGTCCGAGATAGAAACTGGTTCAGATGCTTCACTGTCGCCATACAAATCCTTAGCTTCTTCCTGCATTTTCTTCATCATCTTCCGCTGCTTCTTCATGAAAAGTTTTTCCCTATATTCTAGTTCATCATAGTATGCCCTTCTTTGAGCTTTAGTAAACTTTGCCAGCTGGGCACTAGTTAGTGGTTTGAAGGGTGGCAATGCATCGTATTCTGATTCTTCTTCGGAGTCTGAGCACTCACCATCTGCACCATCCTCGTCATCAAATTGCTCCGACTGAAGCTCAACTCCAGGTCTTGATTGGAGAAAAGTGGAAAGAAGGAAGTGTAGAGGTGGTGATCTCATCCGGGGGGCTAAAGGCCTTCCAGGCAGTCCAACTCCATCCTGCAACTGGAGTAGCGTATTCGCCTCTGCCATGATTTTCGAAGCAAAAGATAAAAGCAACAAGTGTGGCATCCAGACCTGACCATTTGGCAACACTCTCTGTCCAGCTCGGTTTGTCCTGCATTCAGAGTGGTTTTCCACCAAAGTAACAGGATTCCTCAACCGCATATCTCCAGCAGCCAGGCGTATTGCTTGCTGAACAAACTCGGACCTCTGTGTCACAATCGTGTCATAGCTAATAGTAGAGCCAGTGGGCTCTTCAGGTGGTGCGGCTGCTGCATGAGTTAGAACAACAATGGCATTGAACCAAACAGACATTCCAAATATCTCTGTGATGGTTCTCATCAATGGCATGTCGCCACAATCTCTGCTATGCAAGTCCAACCTGTCAACATACAGAACAATATCCGGAGGAGTTTTTCTTATAAAACTTTTGACAGAATGAAGGGTTTTCTCATTATGATGCTGGTCTGTCCAAGAAGGTAAGAGCCCCGGTGTGTCAATCACGCGTACACTAATTCCATGTACAGTCCCAACAACATCCTGGACCTTCTTGGTGCCCACCTGAAGAGCATCAGTATGAAGCATAGGCTGATCGAATATGGAATTTATAGTCGCACTCTTGCCAACTCCTGATTTCCCAATAACCATGATTGTGCAGGTGAAGTCTAAGGGCTCTTGCCCTGCTGCTTCAAGCTGCTCAGCCATTGCACTAGTGCGATCAAAACTAAATGCAGCAACACGACTGCCACTTCTTCCGCGTAGCTGTTCAGCCAAACCCAATCTGTACAAGACTTGGGCCACAACAACATTGTGTGGAGTCTGACCAAGTCTATGAGCAAGACGCAAAAATTTGACTCGAATCATCTGGAGCTTCTCACGAGTCTCATCATACTCCTCGGCCTCCTTGTTTGCAGGAACACCTTTTTTGAGTTTTTGAAATTTCACACTTGCTGAATCTATTTCCTTAACTTCAATGTTCTCGTCATCCTTTCTGAGTTCAGCATTCTCCGAAACAATCTTCATACTCCCTGATACAACTTCCTCTACCAACACTTGATCAAGACTTTCTGCACTAGTTCGCTTCAACTCATCACTGTCAGCAACTTTCCCCAACAAATAAATCTGAGCAACTCATCACTAAAAGCAGGGCACAGGGAGTTAAAAATGAGGAATCGCGGCCACAACTCCAAAACAACGGTTTTTACTTTTTATAAAGATGCTAAGTGCTAACCCTCAAATACTGAAAAAATTAACAAAAAAAGAGAGACGTTCTGTTTGCATCACCAAAGAAACTTCCAATAGCTTTCCCCACCAACACAATTATAGGCTAATTTGAATTTAAATCTACAAGGCACTAGCACAAAAAGGAGAGTAGTAGCATAATCACACAGAATTACACACACAACTGAAATACAAAATCATCTAACAAAACCTGAAATAACAAACTCGCATCAAAACTAACAACTAAAACCTACACAATCAGAAAACTACAGGCGCCTTAAGTTTGTTCATGCTTGTTCAATCTGCATGCAGACAATTCACATAGCACAAGAGTTACCAAGAAATTTAAGTCATCTCTCTCTCTCTCTTACCCCGACAAATCAAACTACAACGCGAAACGCAGACAGCTGAGCACTAATTCAGGCTTGAACTAACAAAAAAATGTATAAAAGAGGGGAAAATCAACTCACCAGGCGATATGGATAATACATTAGAAGTTAGAACTTTAGAACTTAGAAGAGCTAGAGAGAGAGAAAAAAAACTACGGTTCCATCTGCAGCAGAGTGACAGAGAGAGGAGCTTTTCCTCGACTAGGACTCTTCGAATATATATAGCTACTGTAGAAGTCAAGGGAAAAAAGGTAAGAGAAGATCGACGATCAAGATCTGTTAAAGAGTTATCATCTGACGGTGAGGAAAAGGAGAACCGAATTCATAGTGACGTCATCTAGAAAGAGGAAAAGAAGGGGCGGGTGCATCACGTGCGTGGTTTCAATTATCTCACCTTGTTCGGAGCTATTTCAAAAAAATATGTATAATAATTAAAATATCCGAATTCACCCAATTATTCGGACATGACAACTTCCCTCTACTTCGTCAATTGACAAAAATTTGTATGAAAGGGTCGCTTATATTAAATGAGTTAAATAAAATCCAAATCCATTTCAAATTGTCCAAAATCCGTCCCTAAGTCCATTTTCGTGCACAGACGCGTGTCTTACTCGCGCCCCCACGCGCAGCCACCGGAGTATCACTAGGTATAAAGTAAAGTATCACTAGATGTAAAGTAAAATATCACTATGTGTGAAGTATCACTAACTGTGAAGTGAAGTATCATTAACTATGAAACAAATTATCATTAGATATAAATTTGCGAAATATCATTAACTATTAAGTGAAGTATCATTAGATATTAGATATAAATTTGGTAAAATATCATTAATTATTAAATGAAGTATCATTAGATATATATCTGGTAAGTATCATTAACTGTCTGTGAAGTATCATTAATTATAGATGAAGTATCATTAACTCGGAAGTGGAGTACAATATGATATTATTGATGATTAAATATTAATTATCAAATCCAGAATAAATAAATGTCATTAACTTTGAGTGGAGTATCATTAACTTAAGTATGATTATTTATGGGTGAAATATCATTAACTCACATGTAAATATCATTATTTATGGGTGAAGTATCATTAACTCACATGTGAGCATCATTATTTATGAGGTGAAGTATCATCGGAGTGGAATCTCATTACTATAAAAAAAAGTATCACTAATTACAAAAGAAAGTATTACTAATTAGAAAGAAAAGTGTCAGTTTAAAACATAATCTCAAATTGAGAATCGGGTCTATGAATACAATAAAAACTCATTGTTGAGTAAAAAATATTTATTTCATTAATATAGGGAAAAATATTATTGATTACAAAATAAAGTATCACTAATTACAAAAGAAAGTAACACTAATTACAAATAAAAGTATTACTAAAAATCTTCAACACAATCTCGATCTTGTGCTGCTGCATGCACCTCTGCACGCAATTCAAATCCCCAATTTCAGATAAAAAAAAAAACCAAAATTAGATTGACGTAGAAGAAGAGCAGCTTTTTGGTGTTGGAGACATGAATTCGATCATTCTCCTAAATCTGTCTGCTCAATCGAGAAAGAGAAAAGAAGATCGACTTTTTAATGTTGGAGACCTGGATTCGATTCTTTTTCTGCTTTCCCAATTATCGATATCTTCTTCAACACAAATCAGCAAATAACATACGAAGCACCAATTATAAAAAAATATAATTAACTTATGCAATCAATTAAACACCCACGATGTTTACTTTTCGCAATACTTTCACCACCAATAATAAGCACTCGCCATGTCAAGTCAGCCAATCATTCAACTAATCTCGTTCGCTTCAAAGTCAGAAGCCGATTCATAAAGATCAAATAAAGGCAATGAAATTGTTTTTCTACGAGGAGCGGCAGATCAACTCTGGTTTCGTTCCAAACCTCCCATTGACCCATCCTCTTTGATTCTGATTGTTGGGCTGCCACTTGATGTAGACTAGAAAAAAGATACTTTCGAGTTACAAGACACAATTTCCAGCAACAAATCAAAACATATCACAATTAAAATTCGAGTTAGAGAACAACAGATGAGGTGTTGAGATAATCGTGACGGCTATGGCTTCACCAGTGTGATGTGGAGAAAGACGGCGATCGATGGACTGCAAATCGAATGAGGGTGAGGGGCGAGAGAGAAAGAGAATGAGTATTAGTGCCCTGTTGTGAAGAGAAGCGGAGAGGGAGAGAGAAAGAGAGCGGCGCTGCTGCACAGGGGGAGAGAGAAAGAGAAGCAACGTTATTTTTACCTTTTTTCTTTATTATTTTATATTTAAATTTGATCCGGGTCGGATGGAGATCCGTCTAACGTAAGAGACCCGTTAGACGGTCTCACACAAATGTGCCCCTTCAAAATTTTATTTACGGTTCTCTTTATTTGACCAAGATTTTTATTTTTTTTATTTGAGGCAATTATTGCTTTTTCCTTACTGAATTATATTTGCATTTTCTAGCGTGGAAGATTTGATAATATGTGTTGAAATGGTATATTGTTTGAGTATTTTTAAATACGTCACTAATTTTTCATTATACCACAGAGTAAATAATTGAAAAATAATTATTTGTAGAGTTACTTAAATACCCTTCCTAAATAAAACATAAAATAATTTAAAAAATAGGAAAAAAATCTACAACTTCTCTTCCTCCTCGGCAAGCCACGCCCAACTTTTCATCTTTGTTCATCCTAGGCAAGTCATGGCCAGCTTTTCATTTTCCTCCTCGGCAAGCCACAACTATTTAAATAAATGATTATTATTTGCACACGCCCGCCTACACACAAATTAGTACACAATTCACGACGTGTAGCAGAAATAAAGGTTTGGCGTCAGTGGTTCGTCGACGGAAGTGGTGGTCCTCGTTCGAACTTGGGCAGTGGTGGCTGTCGATGACAACGTCACACCGGAAAAGATGGGTTGGGCCTCAGTGGGATGAAGATTTTTGTAGATGAGCAGGCGGTGGAAATTGGCTGGATGGTTGCGTGCTCGCAAATCAAACAAGCCATTGTTGAATGACGGAGGTGGAGCCGTGGAGGTGAAGTCCCGAAGAAGAAAACTGGGAAGCTGGGCATCCAATTTTTTTTTTCCTTCTTTTTTAGTTATCTTTTATGTTTTATAAATGAAAATGTAGTTTTTAAAATGGAAGGCTAAAAGTGACATTTAAGGTGGTGTGTAAAGAAAATATGTGAAAAAAAAATATTTATTTGTGATGTATAAAGTAAAAGTGGTGTATATAGAAAAATTGGTGGTATATTTAGAAACATGCTTTTAAGCGAAAAGTTTTATTATAGTTAAATATATCTAAGAATATCATGAATGCGTAAAGGATCTTTTTAATTCCAAAAGAAAACATCTATGGCTCGTTTGGGTGGAAGGAAAGTAAAGTTGTCTGGAAATATAATTTATAGGAATGTGATTCTGAGGAAAATGAATGATACAAATTATTTATCATGTATTTGAAACATGATAAAGAAATTATTATGATTCTCATTTTAGTATTTTTTTTAATCAAATTAATCAAGAAGGTTTATTAAGATAATTTAATAATATTGTAGACTTATAGGATCTATGAGTTCGATCTTCATTCTCATTCCCCAATTCAAAAAAGATATTAACAATTAAGAAAATAAATAAAGATAAATTAATTATTATATATATATGTATGTATATATTGTATAAATATAAACATACACATATCATTGACTATCAAAAAACCAATTGCATTATTTTACAAAAGTATTATTATTATTATTATTATTATTATTATTATTATTATTATTATTATTATTATTATTATTATTATATATTTGGTCGACATCATTCAAAAATAAATTATTACTAATGTCGAATTTTGTTATTGATTGTGAAGTCGAGTTGCTCATTGTTTTGAGTTTGTGATTTCCTACAACCAATTATGAAAAAAAATGTGCTAATCAGATTTTAGTAGGATTTTTTATTTTTTTCAATTTTTTATTTTTTTGTTAAAACTCAAAACTTGATGATAAAAAAGCTAATAATAATCCACAAAAAAAGATTAAAATTGATACGACCAATCAATGCAGAAGATAAGGAAAGAATACACGTCAACTACAAGATTGATTCAACTCAAATAACCACTGGAATTAAAGGAATAATATGCTAAACAATCTGACCTAAATAAGCAAATTAACCGGATTTATCAAACAAACCCAAAACTATCGATAGAACCCTAGAAGAGACGCGAACAGAAACTGATGCTAGACAACTCGGATTAAGCTCAAATTTTAACACAAGGTACAATCTGAAGTCATGAAAAACATATCCAAAATTCAGTAAAAGGCACGAGTGGTTTTCGATTTGGCTCGGAGGTCAATTTTCTAACTTCTAGGGCTTGATTAGGGCTTGAACATCTTATATAAATTATTTCTGGACTTAGACGACTTTATGGACGAAGTTGTAGATGCTAAGATGGTTATGGATGAATGTGGAGTATGTGTGGAGGTGTGGTGGTGGCTGGAACGGAACAATGGAAAATGAAAGGTAGAAGTGAATCTTACCCGAAATGAATTCTGCATCGATGAGAATCCGAAACGCGCCTATGGAGCAATCTTCGATGGCTGCCTAACCCGGATACTACTGGATATCCGAACGAGATAAAAGATTTCAAGTTTGAATTCACTAAAATCAAACTCTACCAAGAACTATCAATTTGATGTGTGAGACAAGAGAATATCGTAAAAGCTGTTTTCATTCATTCAAGTCTAAATCACAAATAATGTTGATAATAACTTAAATACCATCCTAGGGAATGAAAATAACAAGTATTTGGGCTTGGTATTTTCGAACTATACTTCAAAAAATAAAATAAATAAATTCTCTGGCACAATAACACCTAGACAAGTTGTGATAATTGAGCTTCTAATCAAATTAAATAAAATAAACTATACTGATGGATAAATAATTAAATCAAGCTGATTTAATTAATAAGTGTACGTCCATGAGCTAATTTAATTATGTATTGCACGTCCATACATGGCCATGACCTTTCAGCTGCAACTTCGGGTTCAATTCCTCAATGCTCATCCCGATCTCATCAAAAATATATTTTCAAAATTTTTAATTTTTTATTAAAAATACTATAAATACAATTTTAATAATACTTTATATAAATAATAAAAATAATGGATGAAAAAAATCAAATAATAAAAATGGTCTAACACAAGATTCATAGAGGTAAATAATCAGAATACCTATCCCAAGTAGGTATTCAGAATCCAGGATAGTTGTATTAGTTTTCTTGTTTTGAGGATTTTGATTACTTTCCAAAATTCTCAAAAATTAAACCAAACACAGAAATTTAAAAATAAGGAATCGGATTACTTTCCAATGATAGATTCCTTGCCAACAAAATGAGGCCTTAGTGAAAAAACAAAAAGAGTTTATCCCTTCAACAAGTGATAGAAAAAATAAATTAATATATTCACTTAAGAGAAAATTATTTCCACCATCCCCAAACTCAAAAAAAAAAAATTGTTTTGTAGTTCCAACGGATTTGAAAAACATAATTTTTCAGATACTTTTATCTTCAACCATATATATATATATATATATATAATTTGAATAATTTTGTCCGGTCCAAAATTCAAGGTTGCAAAAGAAGCTAGGCGCTAATGGGGCGGTTGAGGGGGGCTAGGGCCTAGACGGGAGCTAGGCAGGGCCTACTAGGCGTTTTTTTATTTTATGTATTTCTTAACAAATATAAAAAAAATTCATGTATAAATTCATAAATCTTAACATTCCAAATTAGGGGTGCACAAAAACTTGTCCCCGCCGATCAAACTGGCCAACCCAAATCGGATTTGGGTCATATGACTTATAATGATGATAGGCCGAATTTGTTTAGGTACATACATATTGTAGGCCGGTCTTATTGGGTTAACTCACGGGTTTAAAGGTTTCCACCCAAACCAATCTGAACTAACTCGTTACTCATTATTTATTTATTTTTATATTTTTGATATATATGTAAAATTTTAATTGTAACACTCTTAAGTCTTTATGAACTTTATTTATAATTTTTAGACTTTTATATTTTTTATGGAGAACTTTAATATATAGTATTTAGTTTTTATTTGATTTATCTATGATTACAACTCGATCATTATATATATTTGTCTATATGTTTTTGTTTGCTAAGCAAATTATGCATATACAATGATACATGGCACGCATACTTATTTTATTTGATAGGTTTTTTTATTAATATTTTTTATAATATGTGATTAATGATTTTGAAAGTCATTTTTTTTAGTTTTGGTCAAATTAATTTCAAATTTTATTTTTTATTTTTTTTAGTCATAACCCGATTAACCCAACCCAACCCAAACCTTATATTCATGTGAGAAGTAGGGTTGGGGTTGTGAAAATTGTAATTTCTTCAAACCGTAGTCTATGGGTTGGCCTATTTAAACACTCTCAACCCGCCCAACCCAACCCGTGTGCACTCCTATTCCAAATAATATCAATTGAAGTTTAAATCATCCAAAATTCAAAATAAAACAAACATTGAAAGTTCAAATTATTAAAAATTCATGACAAAATAACATTCAAAGTTCAAATGAAACCAAATTCGAAAGATAATTAATATATTAATAATTTATTTTTTTAATAATTATTATATTAAAAAAATGAAATTCGGCCGCCTAGACAGAATTCAGCCATGTAATCATCGAATAATTCGGCCTAGGCGGCCCGCCAAAGCACCGATTACATGATTTTCGCTATGGGAGGGTGGCGCCTAGCGCCTAGGCGGCCTAGGCCGCATTCTGCAACACTCTCCAAACACAAACCTTCAAAAAGTTTTCCATATAAACCTAAGGAGAAACATGGTAAAAACTAATTTGTGGTCGTTCATACACATATATCTAGTGTTTTCACTCTCTTTTTTCATATAGTTAAAATAAAATAAGTGAATCACACTCGCTTCATCTCCTTGTTTTGGAAAAACTAAAACAGTAAGCATCCAATGAAAATTTATATTAAAGTACTTATTCGTAGAATAAAAAAAAGGTTCTACAAGGGTAAACTATTTTTTTACACCCTCTATAAAACTATTAATTTTAGAATTTGAATGATTTAAATTATTATCAATCTAGGACCAAAAATTCATGTATTTTGATTTTTTTAAAATTTATATACTAACTTCAATGAAAATTATTTCATTAATTTTGTTAGGAAAATTGTTGGGAAAATCCCAACTGGTGGTTTTGATAAAATGTCAAAACATGTGTGATGATTTAATGAAAAACTGCAGATTATGAAAAGCTGGAAATCAGGGGTAATGACCAAGTAAGACTTCAGACATGAGTCTAGCTGAAATGAGAGAAATCTATATTGAAGCATGGTCAACCAGCTTAAAAGGTTGCCTTGATCAGACCAGTCAGAGTCAACTCTTCAAAGCTTAAGAAAAGCTATAAGGGGGGAAGTGAACTTTGGAGACTGGTAGGTATCCATAGATGAGTAATCATCAGTCCTAGCAGAAAGTCAAGACAGACTGATGAGAAAAGAGCCAGCTTGAAAGCTAAAACTGAACTTATCAAAGATCAGTCAGTCACAAAGGGCTAACCCTAAACTGATCAAAGATCAGTTAAATGGAAGAAAGCTCTAAAAAGCTTTGAGCCAATACTGAAGTGACCATAGATCAGTTCAAGGAGAGAAAAGCTCAAGCAAGTAGCCAACTGATAGTCCAGAACTGAAAGCTTTTGAAGCTAAGCTGCCAAGTCAGCTGAACTGGACCATATCATGACTGAAGCTCAAGGCAACTGAGGATCTGCCAACTGGACAATCTCAAAGCTGAAAGCCGAGATAGCTGAGAGCCCATCAGCTGAATGTCCAAAACTGATAGCCGAATCACCTGCTCTCTCTGACAAGCAGTCAATGAAGATCTTGACAGGAAATCTTTAAAGATCCTGAAGATCTTAGAGTAGAGGTCATTAAAGTCAAATGGCTAGTTCATTAAGAGCTTCAAACGGCTACAGACATTAAAATACCGCCGGTGAATTCAGGATATTCACCAATCTCAACGGTCAAAAGATCACTCATCTATTTAAAAGAGAGTGAATTCAACCGAAAAAGAAAGAGACTTTCGCCAATCTAACTTTTGCTATTTTGCAGAACGAGCTTTTTCTCCTTCCCCACAGCTCAAAGCTTAATACTCTTAAGTGCGAAAAATCTCAACTGAGAAGGCGTGCTTCAAGTCTAACGCAAGCTGCTAAGCTGACGCAGAATTCCAGCAAGAGCAAAGCTTCTCAATTCAATCCCTCAAAGATCAACCACTCAGCTCAAGCTAAAGGAGCATTCCAGGTTGATAATAGATTCAAGACTGCCTTCTTGAAGATCGAACGAGATCTAAAATCGTATAAAGACGGGCAATAGAACCTAAAGTCTCAGCGAGCAGTTGGGACCGATAAGTATGACCTGTCGACCCAGAAACCGATTGAGGAGGAGCCTGTACCGACGGGTCCGTTCTTTCGGGACAGCAACAGTTGGAAAGGAGACCGCGCTCGGGTTGAGGGTGCCGTTTTCAGGTCCAACATGAATTCTTCATTGTGTAACTGTAATAAAGAAACTTTACACTTACATAGTGGATTGCCCTTCTGCGGAAAGAAGAGATGACGTAGAAGCAGAAAGCTTCGAACCTCTATAAAGTATTGTGTGTGTTGTTCTTATTGCTTTCAGCTTCGCATGTTCTTAAACTTTACACCTTCACACACACAGGCTGCACTAACGAGCTAAGGTAAGTTTTCAAAGCTATCAGTTCTAACTGATCAGCTCACCAGCTAAGCTTCAGTCAGGCTTTCTCAATTGATTAAGAAGAACTGATAAAATATCGAAAGCGAGTCAGGGCCCTATCTCTTCCGCATCAGTTTAAAGTTTTGAAGTCAGTTTATTCACCTCCCTCCTCTAAACTGACATAGACTCGTACCGGGACCAATACATTTTTAATAAATAATTTATTAAAATATAGAAACATTGAAATAAGTGGTTTTTTTTTCTTAAATTGACAATTTCAATCATTCAAGTCTAAAATTGAGGATTTAAAAAAAAACTTAAATTGATAGTTTTAATATTTTAAGTCTCAAGTTCAACTTAACATATGTGGTAACCTAAATCTAGAGTTGTCAAAATGGGCCGGCGAGGTGGGGTGGGGGCGGGCTCGGAAAGCCCGCCTTTTGGCTGGGCAGGGCGGGGAAGCCCGCCAAAGGGATGGGACCGAAAAAGCAGGGTCCTACCCGCCCCTGCCTAAGCCCGCAGGTTGGTGGGCCGGCCCGCAGGCTTTCTTTTTTTTTTTTAATGAAATTCTAATGTTAAATTGAAATACAAGTTGTGTTACTTAAGAAAAATATTGCTGCCTATTATATTGTTCACATAGGATTCATATATATTAAGAATTTAAGATGGCTTGACTATATGCTTGATAATATCAATATGAGATATAATTTACCTATAACTCCAATAACTCCAATATATATCTACTTATCTTTGCCATTTGAAAATGACCGACCTTGAAATAGAAGGCACAAAACGAAAATATTCAATATTGAAGTCCAACAAATTGAAGCATTCACCAACAAAATATAAATTGTCTAAACTCTAAAGTTAATACAAATTTTAAATTACTTCATAAATTAAGATTCACTAATCAAATTGTCAACACTCAACACATTTAAAGGATCTTCTTCTTCTAGATCGTCTCCTTCGTCTTCATCTTCACCTTCACCTTCACCTTCACCTTCACCTTCATTACCTTCATCAATATCCATACTATTTGATGACTCTTCGGATAATTGAGATTTCTTGATTTCACCTCCATCATCAATATCTAAAAATGAAATAAAATAAAGATTAGAAGATTTTAAGAACATCTATTAAAAAATGAACAAGCAAGAAGTAAAAAACATATTTAAACTAACTTACGAGTAGAAAAACCATGTAACCAGTTGCGAGTGCAAATAAGAGCTTGGATTTTTTCTAGAAGGGTTCTACTCCTATATTTGGTTATAACACGTGCACCAATTGAAAATGACGACTCCGATGCAACAGTAGTAATAGGAATAGACAATAAATCACAAGCCATCAATGCAAGGGATGGGAAACGATGTTGATTGTTCTTCCAAAATTCTAAAACATCCAAATCAGGGTGAAATTTCCATTCCATTTTTGCCTCTTCCAAATAGAGATCCAATTCAGACTTTCCGGCATTCTTAATAGTTCGACTCTCATAAGCTGTGATACTCTGCATTCAAATTTAAAATATTAATTGATGTATGCTATAAAATAAATATATAAATTAATAATGAAAAAAGAACTATTTAATTTCATACTTACATTAAAGAATCTATCATTCCCACATTTCCAGGCTAATCCACTAGCTTTGCTAGAAGATGGCTATGAAGAACTTGAAACATTCCCAACATCATAATGCTCAAAAAGCATATACAAATTTACCTTCACATTTGATAACTTCTCGACAACTTTAGTCTCATTTGGCTTAACCGTAGAGTAAAAATACTCTAACATTGATAGTTTATTCCTTGGATCGAGAACAGCCCCAAATGCAAGTACTAAGCTGTATTCAGTCTAATATTTACCAAACTTCCCCAACATTGTACAGCACATATTCTTTATCACATCATCCTAATTCATCTTGTTCTCTAGTAACAAACACTCTATTTTCCACACTTGAGTAAAATATAAATTGGATGTAGGATATGATGAACCAGACATCAAATTGGTAATATCATAAAATGGTTCAAGAAAGTCACAAATTTTCTCGGCTCTACTCCACTCGACAATTGAATGACAAAATTTTTAATGTTTGTCATTCAATTGAAGAGAAGGAAAGACCTTCTTGTATTTGATAGCACTAGACAACATTAAGTATGTTGAATTCCATCTAGTCGACACATCCAATCTCAAACCAATACTTGTGTCAATATCCTCAACCTCTTTCACGCATTCATCAAATTTTTTCATCCTACTTTCTGAACCTTTCACATACTTGATAGATTCTCTAATTTTACTCAAAGCATCATGAGCAACTTTCAAACCTTCTTGGATAATAATATTCAATATGTGAGCCGAACAACGAATGTGAAAAAATTCACCATCACACAACAAGCTATCATGCAAAGAAAGTTGTGCTTTCAAAATATCCCGCATGTTATCATTACTCTTTGCATTATCCAATGTCAATGAGAAATTTTTTTTCTCAATTCCCCATTTCTTTAGAAACTCATAATCCCTCCGTCCCATCCATTTAGGCTGAATTGCCTTTTTCGGATGTCCCATCGATATAGGCGGGTTTCTACTTAAAGTATTTATTTTCAAGTCTAATTACTTATGCACCCTTATTCAATGCATAACATTAATTCTTATATTTGTTGACTGACTTCTTGAAAAATATAATGCGGATAATTATTCATAGTATTTATAAGAATATGTAATGAGAATCATTATTACTAGTCAATGAGGGTGAACTTAAAAGTAGTAAATAATCATTAATTTTCTCTCATTAATCATTATAGTCGATGAATATACATAACAAACTGTTAAGTTACCAACCATGACTTGCTTCTTAAAGTTGTAAAAAAGGTGAATTTTAATTTTCATAGTACTACTGCACTTCATATTTCAATTCAAGTGAATACAGTATGAGTATAAAATCTGAAGAAAATTCATCCACTTCGGAAAGCCTCCCAGATAAGTATACAAATGATTTTAGAACTTATTGCAACTCAGAAGGCTCCTCGAAGCTATTACTTGATTTGAATGCACCACCAAAATACGATGGCTATGTTTCCCCTTCTCAAGAGCGTGCGCATACAATAGCTCAGATGTTAAAAATTCTCCTTCCGAAGTGTTGTATGATCGAAGTTGATTCTACGAATTCTGGAAAAGAAATTTGAAGATTGCTATATGCATGCTTTGTGTACCAGAATCTTTTATTGAGAGAACTTCAAAGGAGTTTTTATTGTGGTTTTAAATTATCCTATGTTTATGTTTTTATTTTTAAGTTGATGTGATTAAATTATCTAATGAACTTTATTTCTATCAATAATCCCTCCAAGGTGTTGCATGTAGCAAGCGTCAGAACTTTAATGAATATGGTCTACTAAATTGAAAAATTATGAAAGCAAAAAATACATAATTCATCATGATCCCAAATTTGTTTTGGCCACATCAACGATTTCAGTTTCAAACTTAATACAATTTGGTAGTTGTCCATCTCTAATGAGTTTTGGTTTGTTAATATGTGGGATCTTGTAGTTATTTCCACCCAAGCTTTTCATCACCTCAACCATGCATGATTGCAATGTCAAGAACACATTGTTTAGTTCTTGTGTAGGAAACTTTTCAAAAGAATTCTCTACTGCCGCAACAAACTCTTCAATTGTTGATGGTGCTTCTTGATGTTGGAGTGAATCGATGGCTCTGAAAAATCCAAGATCTAAGACATTCATATCCGGACTATTTGGAGGTTGGCAACACAAACGAATATCAAATCCATCATTTTGTACCTCTTCTACAAAATGAGCGTCGTTGATATCTAAATGTGGCCTTGCATTATCTTGTTGAATAAATATGGTCCTTGAACTTGAACTTGGCCATTTTTCCTTGATTGAAGGTAACAACTTTTTAAGCACATATGATCGAATGACATCTTTTGTCACAGACACAATAGGTTTTGCCTCCATGGTTCCAGCAGCGCAATTTTTACTTTTTCGTTTTGCAGGTTCATAAGATACAAATGGCCAAATTCCAATCTTCCCATTGAATTCTTCACCTGTAATAGTATCAACTCGTGGATGGGCAACAGCAGCCAAAAACATTATTTTTGTAATAAATCGTTTACTTTTGCATATCCGTACAGGCTCATTTTCTTCGGAGTGAAGATAAAACTTTTCCCTTGTATTAGACATATAAAACCATTTTTCATCAATGTGAATTTGATCGTGCATGCTGAAAAAGGTAGATTTTGGTGCATTCGTACCGTGATCAACCATTGATAAACAAAACTCCAACCTTGCTTTTTTGTTGACATCCGACAAATATGGTTTAATTGCGTTTGAATGTGGTCGAATATTACCTTCTTTTATTCTTCTATGCAGCGTCGATCTCGGCATTCCCAGCTCTCTCGAAAAAGATCTTATGTTTGTTCGATGACAAAGAGGAATATTTTTTATTTCTTCAAGACTCAACTCCAGCTTCTTTTGGCTCCATGTTCTATCCGCGAACTTAGAGGCAAAAATGCTCCCAACATCATTTGCATCTGTGATAGATTTTCCTTGATGCCAAATTCTCGAAACCGATCTAGTTGATATGGAAAATGAGTTGGCAACTTTTGATATCAACCCTTTGAAGCGCCTCCCACCTTGAAGTTCGATGAGTATCATTTCAAATACAGCTCTTTTTGTATCACTGGTAAGATTTTTCCTCTTATTTGGCAAATGATGCGAGTTGGAAAGTTCTATGTTGGTGTTGTGAGAAATATCATCTTCTTCTTGCACAGATTGATTCAAATCAATTTGCACACGATCTACTTGGGAGTAAGAAAAGTTATCATTGGACAAGTCTATATTTGGAGGAGGGAAATTCAAATCAATAGGACCAAAGAGTGGTTCATAATCCATTTTCACCTACTGTTTTTATGTTTATGAAACTACAAACCATTGCATCAATTTATATTGTCCATGTTAAAAAAATTTAAATTAGTTGGCAAGAAAGTTTGCCGCTGCCAAGTAGAATAAAAATTTTAAGTTTAGCAGTGATTTTTTTTTGCTTCCCTCTCAACTTTTTTCTTGATTCTTGATTTAAGGTTTCAAATGAAATTAATGTAGTGCTGTACGTGATGTTTCAATTTTCATGTTTCACACACATTGAATTCTATTTGCATATATGTTTGCATCAAGTCATTAAGCATTAAATAATGTCAGAGGAAATAAATGAGGGTATTATAGGAAGTTTACTTGTTTGATACACATTTCCAATACATTTCTTAATCTCCGTGAAAAAGGCAACAAGCCTAAATGGATGGGACGGAGGGAGTACAACTTAGTAGCCAATTCAACCCCCGAATGTGGGGGGGCATATGAGCAAAATTAAGTATTTTGCTATGAAGCTTCCAATCAGCAACAAAATGAGCAGTCAAACAAATATATCCTTCACTCGTGCATGCAGTCCATACATCTGAAGTTAAACAAATTCTACCTCGAATACCAGTCAAGATTTGCTTAAGTTTCTCTTTCTCAACTTGATACATACTTTTGATATCAAAAACAAGAGTGTTTCTAGATATAAAAGAAACATCAGGATTCAAATATTTCATCAAACCTCTGATTCCATCATACTCAATAAAGGAAAATGGTAAGTCATGTTTAATCACTGCGATAGCTAGCAAATCACGAACAACTTTTGGATCAATTTTTCTAGACTTTAATTTTCCATCATGATCAATAAGCATTTGTCCTAAATCTTGAAACTTTATTTTCTTGCAAGTGCTAAGATGACGCCTCAAAGTAGATGTCCCATATTGTTTACCCCCACTTTTCAAAATTTTTTTACATTCTTTACATTCAGATCTGTGAATGTCATCATCACCCATCCCTTTCTTTATAAAAAAAGGCAAACATTAAAAGTTTCTTTTTTCTTATTATTTGACCATTTCTTATTGTTCGTCCCGTCCCCGATGCAGAAACTTGACTTTGACCTTCTCTAAGAACCTCATGCGATTCTACATCTAAATGGACTCTTTGGTGCAACGAAGAAGATCCCTCCATAAATACCAACCCTGGAATAATTAAAACAGTAACAACATAAAATCTTCACAACTACTCTACACAAATTTGCATAATAAATACACAACTATGCAAAAAATCTGCATAAACACTACAAAAAATCTGCACAAACATTACAAAAAATCTGCACAAACACTACAAAAAATCTGCACAATAATATGTACTAAAAAAAATCTGCACAAACACTACACAAAATCTGGACAAACACTATACAAAATCTGCACTACACAAAATCTGCACAGCACAACACAACACAAAATCTGCACATCAATATCTTATGTTTCATATTCATGCTTTAAAAAATCTAATTATACTTTAGTTCATTGTACATTGATGGGTTTTGTTGAACTCTCCTCTCTCGTATCTAACAAGTAAAGCAATTGCATATTTGAAATTGAAACACAACAAGGGATTGAGCATAATTCAAAATTGATCACCAAAATCGCATCCTAAAATAGGAATACAACCCCTGCAATGGTGTCTTCCAAGCTAATATCAGGATAGGGAACCCTATCATATTTCTGATCAAACATGGATGATACCTAGATTTAACATAAAAACAACATTTTCACTTATAATTTAGGCAGAGAAAATGGCAGAACAGAGATGATTGAAGCAAAGGTAACAACAAATTATGTAGAAAAATTGGTGCTGCAAGAAGCCAAGAATAGAAGATTATAATAAAATTAAGTAATATATATGCATTTAGCTACTAACCTACGAGAATAGCTGCTGCAAGAAGAACTGGTGCTGCAAGAAGCCAAGAATAGATGTTGTTGTTGTCTGAGACTAAGAAGGTAGCGTTGGTGCTGTCTGCGAGAAGAGCTGGTGCTGCGAGAATAACAACTTGTCTCCTTGCCGCGAGGTGAATTGGAGAACGGATTTGGAGTAGAAAACTAAGAAGGACAGAAGGTGGATGATCGAAGTAGAAGATGATATGGAGAGTAGCGAGAGGCTAGACGCCTAGACCGCGAGCAACAAGGGACGAGATATCTATCGGCGAGAGACATCAAGAAGGGGGGATTGGGGGCGATGAGAAATTGAGAAGACATTGGTCCATTCAGTTAGGGTTATGGTAAAAATTAACTTATTTTTTATAAATTATATAATATAAAAGTCATAAAATATAAAAAATATATATAATGGCGGGCTGGCGGGCTACCCGCCCCGCAGTGGGCTTACCCGCCCAGGCCCGTCAAAAAAAGGGGCCTCAAAACAAAAGTCCTGCCCGCCTAAAAAATTAGCGGGGACGGACTGGCCCGTTTTGACAACTTTACCTAAATCCATAAAACTAATTGAATTTAACTATAAACTTAATGGGAAACTCTAAACACAAGCACACAACCCTCGTTTTCATCTTTATAACTGTAGAGGTCATATTTCTGGATAGGCCCAGAAACTAGGCCCACGCCTATTTGAAGGTCTAAAGAACTGAATAAGATCGATGTTTCACGATCGAATTCCTCGAGGTCCATACCTCAAAGTCTACCCCTCGAGGTCCAAACCTCAAGGTTGAAGCATTAAGCCTCGAAGACCATAGGTCTAAAAGCAAGAGTCCACGATCGAGCAGACTTAAAGAGAAGACTGGGTCAAAGTATCCATTGAAGATAAGCCTTGACCCCGTCAAAAATTCTAAAAGGGATAAGAGAGGATCCCTAAATTATCGAGATTCAGTTAAGTATTATATATATATGTGTTCTTCATAAACGACAGGGAGATCATTCACACAATACACATAACATTGGCACTTCAACCAAATCATAAGCTCTCATCACATAGCTCTGCAAGCAATATTTACACAAGGCTTCATAACAGCGAAGCTCAACCCCCCTTTCTTTTATTAAATAGCTCTTATAATTCCGCAATTTAATCGCTTTATCTTTAATTAAATCGATTCTGACTTAAGTGTCAGAGTGTATTCGATCGTCAACCCCCCGACGATCTTTCGACTTTACGTGGTTTCTTTGTCTTGTAGATTGCCGGAGCCCGAACTCGAAGTACAATTAATTATAGAGATTTTTGACCTCTACAGTTCAGCACCTACCATGGGGCTCCGATCGATCACTTCAAGATGACGAACAATAGCCTAAAGGATGCAATGATTGTTTCTCAGGAAGCCCGAAAAGACAGAATAACTACAACCCCTTCATCTGAAGGCGATGGTGATGTCTCACGGCTTTTGCATTCGATCCAGCGTCAATTAGATACCACCAAGGTCAAACTCGCGGTGATCCGAACCGAAAACTGGGCCTTAAAGGCTAGAGTCGAAGCTATTTCACAACCAAACTTTTTCCCGAACGGATCCACACGAACTCAATTGTCCCCACTCTCATGAACTCGTATATAAATGAACTCCGAGAGCAGGTACTACTGAACTCGACACATGAGTTAACTAACCATCTCAATGTAGGTACAAGCAAAGAACCTGTGTTAAAAGGCAAGGGAAAAGAAGACTTCCCCCTAGGACCCCCTCCTGGATTCGAAGATTATGAACCAAGATCGGAATCTGAGGTGGAGAAGAAGATCCAGCGATTGGAAGACATCTTAACCCGAATTCCGGAAGTCCCTGGTCCTATTAAGAAGTCTGCACTAACAAGCTTTGCAGATTCCCCATTCATCGACAAGATCAGCCTCGTAGAGATGCCTCCAAAATTCATCTTTCCAAGCATGAAGTTGTTTGATGGCGCATCCGACCCCGATGACCATGTCGTCCAATATAAACAAAGAATGTTCACCACCATGATACCCCGTCATGCCCGAGAAACCAGCATATATAAAGGTTTCGGATCCAGCCTTGTCGGCCCAGCACTCCAATGGTTCATCAACCTATCCAACAGAACGATCTCATCGTTCGCCCAGCTTAATGGCCTCTTCATCAAATAGTTCGCCAGTAGCCGCAAGATTGAAAAATGCACTGATGACCTCTACACAGTCGTGCAAAAGATAGAAGAGCCCCTGTGAAGCTTCGTCGGAAGATTTAATAGAGAAACGGTATCGATCCCCAACTGCAACATCGATACTGCAGTCTCAGCCTTCAGAAAAGGCCTCAAGAGAGACTTCGACCTCTGTAAGGAGTTAACTAAATATTCTTGCAAAACAATGGAAGACGTGCTTGCTAAAGCTTGGGCTCAAATCAAATGGGAGGAAGATGAAGCAAACTAATCCAGATTTGCATAGATTTTACTGACCTATATCAGGCCTGCCCGAAGGACTCATTCCCCCTGCCTCATATCAATGCATTAGTAGATGTAACGGCGGGACATGAACTGATGAGTTTCATGGACGCCTTCTCAGGATACAACCAGATTCTTATGCATCCAGAAGACCAAGAAAAAACCACCTTCATCACCCATCGATGTAAGTTTTGTTATAAAGTTATGCCCTTCGGACTAAAAAATACAGGTGCAACCTACCAAAGACTGGTGAACCGAATGTTTGAAGAGTTAATCGGGGATACTATGGAAGTCTACATCGACGACATGCTCGTAAAGTCCCCTAGAGCTCGAGATCACGTCGACCATCTTCGCCGAACTTTTGAAGTCCTTCGCCGCTACAGTATGAAGCTAAATCCCGTAAAATGTGCATTTGGGGTGACCTCGGGGAAATTCCTTGGTTACCCCGTTACGAAAAGAGGCATTGAGGCTGATCCCAGCCAAATCAGAGCCGTCAAAAACATACACCAATCTCAAAGTATAAAAGAGGTACAGAAGCTCACCGGATGACTCGCGGCCCTTAGCCGCTTTATCTCGAAGTACTCAGAAAAAAAGCAACGTCTTTTTCAAGATGCTATGCAAAAACAAAAGCTTCGAATGGACCGTTGAATGCTCAAAGGCCCTCAAGGATTTAAAAAAATATCCGGCGAGCCCCCCTCTATTGTTAAAACCCCTAGACGGAGAGGTACTTTTAATATATTTATCTGTTTCGACTAACTCTGTTAGTACAGTTCTAGTCAAATAGGACAATGGAAGACAACATCTAGTCTACTACGCAAGTCGATCCCTACTAGATGCCGAAATCAGATATCCACAATTGGAAAAACTGGCATTGGCCCTAATCATGGCATCAAGAAAAATGAAGCCCTATTTCTAGAGCCATTCGATCAAAGTGGTCACTGAATTTCCGCTTAGAACAATATTGAGAAAACCAGATCTCGCAGGAAGACTCTCTAAATGGGTCGTCGAGCTCGGGGAGTACAATATAAACTATGTACCCCGGACCTCGATAAAATCCTAAGTACTCTTAGACTTCATCGCCAATTTTTCCTATGAGGCCCTGACCGAGACAGAAAGTGAATTAATGAATACAGAAAATTCAAAGTTCTGGACCCTTCAAGTTGATGGCTCCAGCACTTCGAAGGGAAGTGGCCTAGGCATGGTATTAACAAGTCCAATGGGAGAAACTACAGAGTGATCTGTTCGATGCGGATTTAAAGCAACCAACAACAAAGCTGAATACGAAGCCTTCATAGCAGGATTAAACTTGGCTATCGACCTCGGAGTCAGAAACATCCGAATTTAAAGTGACTCCTAGTTAATAGTAAATCAATTCAAGGGAGAGTTCCAAGCAAAAGATTCTAGAATGGTCGCTTACCTCGCCGCAACAAAAGAAACAGCTTCGAAGTTTGAAAAGATCAAAGCCCAACACATTATGAGAGAAGACAACAGACATGCCAATGCATTGGCTAATTTGGGATCAACTATCGAGACCACTGAAGTTAAAAATATTTCAGTATTGTTCGCAAAATGGCCAGCCATTTGGAAGGAGGAAAGCTCGGAAATTCTACCAATCGAGAACAGCACGAACTGGATGACCCCTCTCACCAGATACATAATTGAGAATGAGCTTCCTGAAGACCCCCTTGAGGCAAAATGGATCAGGGCCAAGGCTCTGAAATTCGCTATGATCTCCAGATCCCTCTACAGAAAGTCCTTTTCAGGACCTTATTTGAAATGTGTCAGCTCCGTGCAAGCCAAGTATATCCTAAGTGACCTTCACGAAGGCGAATGCGGAAATCATTCAAGATACAAAAGCCTAGCCAACCGAGCTTTGACGTCCAGGTTCTACTGATCGACCATGAGAGCAGATACAAAAAACTACGCCAAAGCATGTGATCGATGTCAAAGGTTCACACAGACAAACCACATGTCTCCAAAACCCCTACACACAGCAACCATCCCATAGCCATTCATGAAATAGGGAATGGACATCGTAGGACCACTACCCAAAGGTGAAAATAAAAAATGTTATATCTTGGTACTAACAGACTACTTCACCAAATGGGTCAAAGCCGAAGCCTTCGCACGAATCAGAGATGTAGATGTACAAATTTTTTTATGAAAATTTATTTTATGCAGGTTCGGAGTTCCTAGAGAAGTCGTAACAGACAACAGATCCCAGTTTATAAGTTCAAAATTCCAAGACTTCTGCGAAGAATGGAACATGAAGCTTTCCTTCTCTACTCCAAGGTACCCCGCAGTAAACGGTCAAGTAGAGGCCACAAACAAGATAATTATGAACATCTTAAAGAAGAGATTATCCGAGTACAAAAATCAATGGGTCCAACAACTTCCGAGAGTCCTATGGTCTTACAGAATGACCTCGATAACAAGCATGGGAGAAACCCCATTTGCCCTCACATACGGGTCAGAAGCTATGTTACCAGCAGAAGCAGAGATCGGAATAGCTCTGACCGAATGGTCCAGTTAATCAAACAACAAGGAGCTCGAGGCTAATATCAACTCTCTCGATGGACTCCGAGATCGAGCAGCAATGAAAATAGTGGTATACCAATAGATGATAAGCCGACACTTCGATAAAAACATGAGGCTTCGAACATTCCAATTCGGAGATTGGGTACTCAGGAAAGTGTTCCAGAATACAAAGGAAAGTGGCGCTGGAAAATTGACACCAAACTGGGAGGGCCCATATCAGATCGAAAAGGTCGTCGGGAACGGAGCTTACAAACTCCAAACTAAGGAAGGTTGACCCATGGCCAACAGTTGGAATGCGCTGCATTTAAAACAGTATCATTTCTAGAACTCTTAATGTCATTTCTCATTTTCTGGTTATTCCTTTTTAAGATTTGTTTACTGACTTGAGCGTCGGAGTAACTAACAGAACCCCAAGCACAGGGGGTCCCGACCCTCAAGCAAATGACAAGGCTCCGGCCCTGAAGTCAGCTTCACAAATGAAGAGTAATGTATTTGTTTGTTATTTACTTTTCAAATTCGTATTATTTACTTAAAGATCAATTTACTGACTTGAGCGTCGGAGTAACTAATAGAACCCCAAGCATAGGATTCCCAATCCCCTCAGGTTTGACAGGGCCCTAACCGCGAAATACTACGACTCAACCTTGAAGTTAAAATTGATTCACGAAGTTAAATAAAAAAAGGCCCCAACACTCAACTCAGAATGTAAGAGCGAGCCCCGAAGCACAACTAGGACTCCAAGAGGTGTGCTCGAGTTTGTTGATTTTTATTTTTCTATCTCTTATCCTATACGTATATACTAACCCCTGCAGTTTGTATCATCTCAAAGACGATAAGATAAAACAGAATATGCAATGTGGGCACATATAAGAGCAAAAAGATCAAAACATCGGAGTTAAAAATTAGCAAAATGCCAAGTTGTCCAATTACCTTCACGAAAGGCAACTCAAAAAATATTTACATATAATTGTTTATTTCAAAAGCATAATAAAAGTTTGTTCATAAAAGGATCAAATTTAGGCCTCATCCCCGGCCTTGGCACTACCATTAACAGGCTCGACGCCCTCCCCACTGACCTCCGTCTCCTTCATGACCTCGGCATCGACCTCGACCGCGATCTCGGCAGCACGACCATCCTTGTGTGCCTCGACCTCCTCCTTATCTTTGAGGAAGGATAGGTCGAGGTCTGGTATCTTTTCTTTAATGGCCTCTACGACCACCACCCCGCCTTTTTGGTAGAAAGCCTCCTTGAATATAATGAAATCCACAGATTCCAGTATGACATTCAAGTCCAGGGAGGCCTCCAGATCCCTGATCCTGGCCTCCGCAAGGGTTAGTGAGGCCTGAAGTCCACTCTTCTCGGTCTTCGCCCTAACTTGAGCCTCAAGGCTCTTGTCTAATAAGGCTTTGGCACCTGCAGCTTCGGCCATGGCCGCATCCCTCTCCACCAGGATATTCGACTCTCTATCGGCTATTGTTCTTCTCTCCTCAGCCACATTCTCTAGCTCTTTAACCAGCTCAGAGACCCTCATCTGAAACCCCTTCTCGTGGATTGCGAGACATTGGTGAAGACAGAACTGGCTAAATAGCACCTACATTGAATAAACAGGAAGAATCAGAACCTCAAGTTTGGAATTATGAGCATGTAAAGGAAGTATTAAGGAATGAATATCACCTTGGCCCATTTGATCAAATGAGAGGAAGTCCTGCTGTTCAAGGCTATCTTTCTCGTACACCTCGGGGGTGCCGAGGCCAGCAACGAACTTTTGTATGTCCGCAATAAAGGGCTTCAAAGAGACCGATCGGGAGCTCGAGGAGGTGAGAGCCTTCTTAGATGATCGAGGAGCTTCCAAGTCAACCACCGCCGAAGGAGGAGGTATTGCAGTAAGAGCAAGAACATGAGCGTCATCCTTCAACTTCTTCGACAGAGGTGTGGGAAAAGGACTTACATCCCTAGACCTCTTCGACCCCAAAGAAGAAGGGGCCCCGATCTTGGCCGCAGCCAGAGCCTTGGCCTTAGCATCGGATAGCTTAATTTTCAACTTCCCCATGTAGTAGAGGGTTCGGCCTGCTCTAACTATCTTGAATTCACGTAGCTCAGAAGACACAATGAATGTCTTTGCAATATGGGCGACCTCGTCTTCAGTAGGCTCACCTCACGGGGAAAATCTGCACATAACAAATAAGATTATAAAGGTCATAATTGAAGAAATAAATAAAGAACTCGGCTCAAAGACCTGGGGGCTTCACAAAATTCAGTAGGGAAGATCGTGCCTTCTGCAGTCTACACCGGGATGAAGATGAATTTGGGCTTCCATTCACCCGAAGAGGATGGCAAAGTCGATATTAGAAGGGGTCGCTCCCCTACCCACTTAGTGAAATAATAAAAGCCCGGTTGTCCAGCATTGGCTATCAGCCTATACGCCTCATGCCACTCACCAACGGTAGGCTCTGGGAAGCCGAGCTCTGACCATAGATAGTACATCCTGAGCATATGGAACCAACCTACTTGCGTAATTTGAGCAGAGGCAATGCCGTAGAAGCCCGCAATCTTAGCAAAGAAAGGATGAAGAGACAGCCCGATCCCCTTCTTGGTAACCAAGGTATAAAAAATGGTGAGCTTATTTGGTGGTCGATGTGCCCTATCAAGAGGCCCGGGAGAATAGACTTCGATCCTGGCTCCCGAGACCAGCGGAGAGGTCAAATTCTTCAACATCTCGTCAGTCATTTTCGAAGCAATATCTGCTGCCCGAAACCCTTCCCCTACAGGTTGGACCTCACGAATTTGGACTCCCTGAATCTTCGACAAACTACCCATGTCCATCGGGGCTCGTCTTTTGCTTATCAACGCTCGACTAATTGAGTGGGGGATGACCACCGACGGCCTCTTGTCCTTAGCTTTCTTAGTGACCCTAGTGATCACAGGAGAATCAGAACTGTTGGAGTGTCCCGACCTCGAAGAAGCCCCTTCCTCATCTCCACCATAACTCTTTGCTTCTTCAGCGTTTGAGTCATCACTCGCACTCATTTTCGACCCAAGAATACCTAATAGACAAACCCAAGAACTGAACCAACAACTGGAGAAATCTATACCCTTCTAAAAGTTTCGAATCCCAGGAAAAGTCATCACCCACCGACAAAACCACAAAGCCTACGAGAATTACTAAAACTACATATCCATTGCACGAAATGATAAAGGGTAAAAGAACGAGAAAATGACCTGTAAACCGTGCAATAATTAGAGTCTGAAAACAACCAGAGCAAGAGCCCTCAAGTAGCGTGATAAGTGCTGAGATAATGGAGGAAAAAATAGAGCAGAAATCTTTCAGGAGATTTTTACGCCAGTGAGGATTTTTCTCATGAGGAGATTTGATTGAGGAAGGGGACTGTTGGAATTCTAAAAAATGATTAGAGAGGGAACAATTTTTTCCTCGATATTTGAATTACAGGGTAAAGATGATGCGATCTGGGCACACGTGTCTTGATCTAACGACGAGCGTTGGCCTAGGGAATGGAAAAAGTAAAGTTTGTGCGCAAAGTATGGAGCTCCACGAGGTCTGCTCTCATGACCTCTTAAGCTCCCCCAGGACCTGCCTTCAGATCTGGAGCTCCACGAGGTCTGCTCTCATGACCTCTTGAGCTCCTCCAGGACCTGTCTTCAGGTCTGGAGCCGTACGAAGTCTACTTTCAGGACCTCTTAAGCTCTCTCAGGACCTACCTTCAGGTCTGGAGCTTCACAAGGTCTGCTTTCACGACCTCTTAAACTCTCCGGGACCGGCCATCAGGTTTGGAGCTTCATAAGGTCTACTTTAATAAATTCATGAGCTTCCTTAGACTTACCTTAAGGACTGGAGCTCACGGAATGGGATCTTTTAAAGCCTAGGACTCCCCTAAGGACTCGGCTACAGTTATCGGTTTAAAACCAAACGAGAATTTGAAATCTAAAACATTGAGATAAATCGAAGTGACACCAAAATTCATTACCCGATCCTTGAAATACAAGAATTAAGTAATGATGAGCTAACTATAGAGGCCATATTTCTGCATAGGCCCAGAAACTAGGACCACGCCTATTTGAAGGTCTAAAGAACTGAATAAGATCGACGTCTCACGATCAAATCCCTCGAGGTCCATACCTCGAAGTCCACCCCTCGAGGTCCAAGCCTCAAGGTCGAAGCATTAAGCCTCCAAGACCAGAGGTCTAAAAGTAAGAGTCCACGATCGAGCAGACTCAAGGAGAAGACTGGGTCAAAGTATCCATTGAAGAGAAACCTTAACCCCGTAAAAAATCCTAAAAAAGGGATAAGAGAGGATCCCTAAATTATCGGGATTCAGTTAAGTATCTCATCAGTATATATATATATATATATATATAGATCAGAGTTCAAATGAGAACCAAAGTCTTGTGTAGGAACTAGGAACTAATACAAACCATCGGATCAGTTATTTTGGATGGTCTAGATTCATCTTAAAAAATAGGGTCAAATTTGCAATTATTTAAAATTTGTTTTAAAACAGGGGTATAGTAGTAATTTCTAATTTCTAAAGAAATTTTTTCTCATCTCTCCGTCTATGTCTCTCATTTCACTCTCTCATCTCGTTTTCTTCTCTCTCACACATACCCATCATCTGTTCTTCACTGTCGGCAACAGATGACTTGGTGTTGGCGATTCAGACCCGCGGTCAACCGACTCTCCACCACCGCACCACTCTTCTCCTATCGTCGAATCTCCACCACCACACTAACCAAGCACCAGGGTCGGCAGCGAGGTTTAGGCAATTGAAAGATGCCGTTATCGTAAGTCTGTCTCTCTTCCATTTCTTTTAATATTGATTATTCATTGATGGGTCTAAAGACTAGATTCTTTGCTTGTGAAAATTGAATGATAAAAAATTAGGGTTTACAAAAATTATATGCTTAATTGCTTGTTCAATTGACTGCTTACAAAAAAATTTGGCCAAATCGACCGAATTGACCAATCATTATTGGTCGGTGGCTGTCCACCGTCAGCCGGCTTGGCCATTGTTGGTCGGTGGTGTTGGTGCAACTGTTTTCCATTGATTCGGTACCGATCCGACCCATTGCTCATGCCTAAATTTGGCTTACTTATTGTGTTTTGCTATGGAAAATCATGGTATTATTTACAACATTTATTATTTCTGGTTTTTTTTGTACAAGTTTATTAATAAATGTATTATTTTGTTGTGGGTATGTATTTTTTTAATATCATCGAAGTGGTTTGGGACTTCTTAAAATTGTCTTAAAAACAAGGGTTTTTTTATCTTTGAATATGTACTCGGGTCTTATGGGTTGCATTTTTTGATAGTGTTTTCATGTTCGAGTGTTTGTTAGATGTTGTCGAACAGATGGTTTACGATAGCAAATTTTTTATATCGTGTTAGTGAGACACAGAGTCATTGTTTGAATTTTAAGTTCACTGCTAGATATTCGAATGGGGTGTTTGTCTAGACATTTTAAGAAAGTGAAAAATTTCGAGTGTGAGTTAGCATATTTTAATGTCCATGTTAGCATAATTATTTTGAGTTGTTAGAATTTTGTATTCTTTGGTAGACTAGTGTTGAAATTATGAAGGATGCCAGTAAATTTGCTCCGCAATTATTAACATTACTCCAAATCTATTAGAAGATATAATATTAGCATAACAACTAAACAATGATAGCAGTTTTTATAGTTTTTTTTGTTGCATAGTACTCTGGAGTGTAATAATGTTGATAACAAATTATGACATAATTGTTAGCATAATTTATAAAGAGTGGTAGCAAAATATTTGTGTTTTAGCTATTTGTGTTACATATGTCGTGTTGGATTTAGACGCACACTACTTTGAATTATTTGGTTGGATTTAGATGCACACTACTTTGAATTATTGATTCTATTTTAGATGTGTGTGTCCTCTGCTTGTGTGTAGGCATTGTTAGGATTCTTGATATTTTTTTCACAAGTTTCAAATAAACCAAATATTCTCAACATCTTATTTTATCTTGTTTATTATAGAAGATACATATATTCTTTACTTGATTGTTATATTATTTTAGGATTTTAGGAAAAATCTGGTGAAAATTGTATAAATGACTCTTAGCAAAGTATGCTTCTGTTCATAGCAAATTATGTATCTATTTATAGCAAATTATTGGTTGATGTATGTCTTTGTTCTTTGCAAATTTAGTATCTGTTTGGCCATTGTTTATTAATGGTTGGTATTTTGTTATCATATATTGTAGAGTATACTATCATATATATATGTGCAGACATGTTAGTAATATTATATGATTATGATAGTGGATAATATTAGTTTTTTAATGGAAGGAAACGTTGATTCAGTCGTGGGATCGTTTACAACTTATATACCAGAATGTAATGCATTTTTAAAGTCATTTGTTAGCTAGAAGTTTAAAATTCTGGAAGAGACAATTATTTTTAGTAGGGATTATGCTGAAGCAAGTGATTTCGATATTCATCTTGGGTCGGATAAAAAAGTTATGATGGTGTTATTATTTGGAAGTATTTATACCGTAATTGTGAAGGGAAAAAAATTCACTTTCAGATGAAGTAAACAATGATAATAAAAAGAAAAGGAGATGTAGAGTTTCAAGAAGAATGGATTGTATGGCTCGTTTTGTTCTTAAATGCATTTTTTTACAGAAATGTTAGTTGCATGGGAAAATAATGTACTAGGTGAATTTTTCAGCATGAATCTATGTAATCTGAGTACAAAATATTCAAATTATGTATTTTTTTCCTTATTACCAAAAATATAACCGAATATTAGCAAATATTTGTATGTAGATTAGTTATTTTTATGGGGTCAGTCTATATTTATACAATATGATATCATACTTGACTAACGGAAGAACAATTTTCTATAAACAGAGAAATAATTGGCTACAAATAGAGGAATGGTTTGATACAAACAGATAAATATTTTCTATCGAAAGATGAATAATTTGCTATAAACAAATGAATAACGTGCTATAAACAGAGTAATAATGTGCTTTAAGCAGATAAATATATTTCTATCAAAACATGAATAATTTGCTATAACCAACGGAATAATTTACTATAAAATGAATAATAATTTGCTAACAATTAGTAAATTTAAGTTTCATTTTTTTTACTTAAACATGAGCATTGCATACAACTGTGAGCAATAAATGGTCCAACCAATATGAACCTTTGAAGTATAAGTCGAACAATAAACGAATCGCAAATGATAACTAAAGGAATATTTTGTGTAGTCAGTCTATATTTATACAATATGAGTACCATACTTGATAAAATTTCACAATTTTTAGGACATTTAGCAAAATCAATTTGTTTGATAACACTGTTAATTATATATGCTCAATCTTGCATAATTCCAATATTTTTTGGCGAACTCTGTTGAGAATATGTGCTTTTATACATATTTAGGTATTTGCAAAAGATGAAGTATTTTATATAAATAAATGAAATAATTTGATATAAATCGAATAATAATTTATTAACAATTACTGATGGGATTCCACCAATCTTTTTTTTTATTTCTCTGCTACCAATTAGCAAACTTAAGTATCGAAAACTTTTTAAATTCATCTGCTACGAATTAGCAAAATTAAGTGTCGCTTTCTTTACTTAAAAATGACCATTGCAGACCACTTTCAGCAATAAATGACCCAACCATTATGAACCTATCTGTAAACAGAGAAATACTTTGTCATAAAGAGGTGATTAATTTGTTATAAAATGAATAATTGAATATTGTACTACGTAGCACCATAGGACTTGTTCGATTTTTCAAGTTCGTATATTCATCCCTTGTACGCTTCTCATCCGTCTTCAATGTTTTTTTTCATGTAGTGAATCTCCTTGTCCAGAGTCAGCAATGTTCACATCATTGCGTCTCTTTGTCTTAAACTCATGTGCATAATCCTCGCTATCTGAATCACAAGAACAATTTGATGAACACATAGGAATACTTGGCTATTAACAGAGTAATAATTTGCTACAAATAGGGAAATAAGAAAAACATGCATAATTTATTATAACCAACTGCATAATTTGCTATCAACATAGGAATAATTGGCTATCAACAAAGGAATAATTTGCAAAAAATAGAGAAATATGAAAAACATGAATAATTTGTTATAACCAACCACACAATTTGCTATACACATGAATAATTAGCTATTAACAGAGGAATAATTTGCTAAAAATAGAGAAATATAAAAACCATGTATAATTTATTATAACCAACTACACAATTTGCGATCATCACAAGAATAATTTGCTAAAAATAGATAACTGTGAAAAATATGCATAATGTGTTTTAATCAACTGCACAATTTGCTAAACACAGAGGAATAATTGGTTATCAACAGAGGAATAATTTGTTAAAAATAGATAAATATGAAAAAAAATGCATAATTCATTATAACCAACTGCACAATTTGCTAAGCACATATGAATAATTAGCTATGAACAGAGGAATAATTTGCTAAAAATAAAGAAATATGAAAAACATGCATATTCTGTTATAACCAACTGAACAATTTGCTAAACATAGAGGAATAGTTAGCTATCAATAGAGGAATAATTTGCTATGAAACGAATGATTAGTTAGACTAAATCAAATTTGCACAAAATTGCGTAATAATTAAATCTGTAACCATTCTGGACATTTTCTCGTCTTCTCTTCCTATCATGTCCTTCTAGATGCTTCACTTTTGCATCTATATTAGTGTATACAAAATATATATAAAAAAATTATCAACATTCTATTGAAAAATTAATTGTGAATAAACATCTAAATGTGAAATATGTCATTGATTATAATATCAAGTAAATATCTTTTGTTCCACTCCCTGATATGCAATTTTTAGTACGATTATCCTTCCGATCACCACCTAAATAACATTAATCCATATAAATGTATATTTTATTAAAATACAATTATGTGCTATAAACAGAGAAATAACTTGCTATGAACATAGACCAATTTTGTATTACCAAATGAATTATTTGCTGTAAATAGAAGAATAATTTGTTATCAAGAGATACCAATGTGCTATAATCAAAGAAATTATTTACTAAAGACATAGAAATAAGTTGCAATCCTACGTATAGAAATCATACCTCTAAAAAATTAAATGTGTAATATTAAATATTGAGCGATCATTTTACCTGCACAAAAATAGCTTAATTTTTAACATGATAGTGTATTGGAATCACCATCAGATACCAGTTTTGCTACGACCAAAATAATAATCTGCTACAAATAGAAGGATAATTTGCTACCAACATATACCAATGTGCTATAATCCAAGGAATTATTGGCTATAAACACATGAAAAATTTGCTACCAATAGATACAAATTTGCTATGATCAAAGGAATAACTTGCTACAAACAGAAATTATTTGCTACCAAACAGATGCCAATTTGCTATGAATATAAAAATAATATGATACCAACAGATATTATGAATCACAAAAAAACCAAAAGCTATAAACATATGAAATAATTTGTTACCAACATATACCAATTTGCTATAATCAATGGGATAATTTGCTATAAATACAAAAATAATTTGTTACCAACAGAAGTTATGCCAAAATGATTAACTTGCTATAAATCGAGAAATAATTTCTATCAAAAGAGCAATAATTTGCTATAAATAGAGGAATCACACACTAACACCAATCACGTTGTTCGATTAACTAAATAACATACGAAAAAATGGGGGAAAAAATTGGGGAAAATACCATGAGGTTTTCATGAGACCCATTTGCCCTCCTCCAATGCAGATTGGGTTTCTCCCAAGAAACCACGTCGAATGAGCTTCCGTAACCAACGCGTCGTCATACGTAGTCCACAGCGGAATCTAAATTCATAGGTGGCAAATTTAAAACATACAATTACATATGTTCTTACAGTTTAATTTTTTTGCAAATCTCAATTCCCAAAATCAGTGGAACCCTGGGTTCGTTATTCAACAATACATCAACTTGAAATCAAATGGAAGGTTGATATATGTCAAAATCATAAACACATGTAGCCAAGTATCAACCCACGTACCTTTTACACGGGTTTTTTTTACTGCAGCTGGCCATTGGAACAGGTATTGAACTATAATCGAGAAACTCCCGAAGACAACACTTTCCAGAGCGATACTCCCGTTAAGACAAAAAAGAAGACGCCGCTGGTGAGATGGGTTGTTGCTGGTTGTGGGGGCGGTTTGTCTGCCTTGGAGGCTCACGCCAAAATATTTGATGAGATCTGCGTTTTTTTTACGGGACGTATGATAGATGGGAATATATTTTTTTACGATTTTAGCCCTATCAAATCTAAATTAATAATAGCCTAAAAAATATTACATTTAGGTCCCTAGATATCCATCTAATCCTGACCATTAAAAATTGATAGATGAGTGGTTATAATTTGTTCTTAGTTCCTACACTAGGGGGTGGTATCCATTTTAACCCACCCCTATATATATATATATATATATATATATATATATATATATATATATATATATATATATATAGGGAGAGGATCAAATGAGAACCCTCCCCCTAGGTAGGAACTAGGAACCAATCCTAGCCCTTGTTTAAGTAAATCTGGATGGCCCAGATTAAAACATATTTAAGTGATGGGGCGGTGGCATTGTTGTAATTTTAGGCAACTTTCTAGACGGAGGGGTAATATAGTAATTCAGTAATTAAACTTTCCATCTTCAGATTTTTTTTACCGTATTTAATTATCATTCCCTTCTCTTCTCCTCTCTCTCTCTCATTTAGTTCGTCTTCTACTTCTTCATCGTTCCTAATCTGCGTTTGGATCGCGTTTTTGATTTCTCAACATCCTTTTATTTATGTAATTATCTATTTGTCGTGAAGTTTCTATATCTGTGATTCGATGGAGACTCCAGGTATGGTTTTAATTTTGTATTGTTTGATTTAATTTTGAAATTTTAATGTTGATTAATTTCGCAATTCATTGTATCTGCATTGATTTTACAGTTCGTTCTATTGGAGTTCATTACGGTTTTGTATTTATGTTTTTATGTTTGACTAATTTGATCTGTTTCGTTCAGTTTTGTGATGTATCAGTTGTTTTTTAATTGTTAGGAATCCTAGGGTTTAGTACGAGAATATACAGACTATGCATTAATTTGATCTGTTTTTTTTATTTTAGCATGTTAATGTATTCGTTTTAGCCTGTCGTCACATATGTTTTAGCATGTTAATGTATTCATTTTAGCCCGTCGTCACATATGTTTTAGCATCGTAACATGCTGGTTTAATGTTATTTCTAGTGCATTCTGTGAAACATGTCATACAAACCATGCTTTGCTTTTTTTATTTTTTTCTTTTGTGTGTGTGTGTTTTTGTGACTCGGCTACACAATGTTATAGACACCATGTAAACATTAGAATACTTTGGTGCTAAAATGTATGTTGCATGATGCTAGAATGGTACATAGCTAATGCTAAAAATCAATTTATGTGTTTGAACATTTCTTGATGTGATTGTATTATTATATTTTACCTTGTTCAGTTTATAATTGTTTAATTTTAATGTGTCAGCTTCTTCTGTTTCAAGTGACCGTAGTAAGATTAGTCACATGGTGATATGGAGGGTTCTACTTCACATAACAAGATAATGATGTTTGAGCAATTCTACGGTTTACGTGCCCCTTCTGAAGTTGTTGTTCATCCACCTATTCCAATTAAAATAAAAGGTAGCGATAGTCGTTTGGTATCTAAGAAGGAGGTAAGGAAGAGAAAGGAGAACAAACCACTCAGAATGTACAGCAATTGCTACAAGTTGTCAGATCATGATGCTAGGAATTGTCCAGCTTGATGTTATTATAGCGATTGGACATAGTTTAATATCATGTTTTATCATGTTTGTGAATTATTTTCAACACATTCATTTTTAAGAATATATATGAATTTTTAATAAAAGTGTTTATGACATTTACTTTGCGGTAATTATATTATTATTAAGTTTTATTAATCATAATACCGTTTAAAATATAATGCTAAAATAACGGAAGCATGAGGTTATATACGTTGTCAGATTCTCATTACATATTTTGTTTATCAGAACATGCTAAAATGAGAAATGAATGAGGCTAAAATGAGCGAAGTAGGAGGCTAAATTTGGTGTGACATTTTCCACTATGGTTCACCATTCCCAATTAGGGTTTATTACGTTCCAATTAGTAATTATCAGATTTCCATTAGGGTTCACTGTCCTCAAATTGGGTGTATTGCGTTTCATTCCAATGAAATCATCGTTCAATATTTGTTTATCAGAACATGCTAAAATGATAAATGAATGAGGCTAAAATGAGCGAAGTAAGAGGCTAAATTTGATGTGACATTTTCCACTATGGTTCACTGTTCCTAATTAGGGTTTATTACGTTTCAATTATGACTCATCTGATCCCAATTAGTAATTATCAGATTCCCATTAGGGTTCACTGTCCCCAAATGGGGTGTATTGCGTTTCATTCCAATAAAATCACCGTTCCATATTTTGTTTATCAGAACATGCTAAAATGAGAAATGAATGAGGCTAAAATGAACGAAGTGGGAGGCTAAATTTGATGTGACATTTTCCACTATGGTTCACTGTTCCCAATTAAGATTTATTACGTTCCAATTAGGGCTCGTGTGATCCCAATTAGTAATTATGAGATTCTCATTAGGGTTCACTGTCCCCAAATTGGGTGTATTGTGTTTCATTCCAACGAAATAACCGTTCTATATTTTGTTTATCAACACATGCTAAAATGATAAATGAATGAGGCTAAAATGAGCGAAGTAGGAGGCTAAATTTGTATGTTACTGTCTGCACTTAGAATTGCAGCACATATTTTGCTCTCATAAACTTTATCTCGTTTCGGGAAATATTTACGCATTTTCTTTCTTAGTTGTCAGTCATCTCCTTCGTTGCTTCACTTTCTCATTCGTTTTTCCTTTTTATCATCAACTCGTATTTTTCATTTTGTAGTATCTATATAGGTGTAGGTGTTTATATAAAACTGTTAGAAATATATTCATAATATCACCCGCTAAAATGTATTACACAATATGCTAAAATGTTATATAGTTCATGCTAAAATGTTGTATACAACATGCTAATATAAATCTGGGGTTGCTTTATGCGGAAATTATGCCTAAAAATGATTTTTTATATTTTTCACCTATTTTTTTCAAATAAACATATGCAATATGGATCTTAAATGAAATAGTATGAAAAGAGCTTTAATTTGATATAAGATTTGCGTAAATCTGATTAAAAACGAATAAATTATGATCATTTAAAGTTTTTAAGAATTTTTTCAAAACATGATGATGTCACTTTTTTTTTCTTCCAATTTTACTCTTAATGAAACGCGTGAATTTAAAGTTTTCATTTTAATTACAAAATTGCCACCGCCCCCTCCACTTTATTTGTTTAATCTGGACCATCCATATTTTCTAATGGATGGATGGGATTGGTTCCAGTTCCCACTTAGGAACTGGTTCTCACCAGATCTCATCCCTATATATATATATATATATATATATATATATATGCGTTCTTCATAACGGTAGAGAGATCATTCACACAATACACATAACACTGGCACTTCAACTAAATCATAAGCTCTCATCACATAGCTCCACAAGCAATATTTACACAAAGCTTCATAACAGCGAAGCTCGACCCCCCCCCCCCCCCCCTTCTTTTATTAAATAACTCTTATAATTCCGTAATTTAATCGTTTTATCTTTAATTAAATCGATTCTGACTTGAGTGTCAGAGTCCGTTCGATCATCAACCCCCCGGTCCTTTGACTTCACATGATTTCTCTATCTTGTAGATCACCGGAGCCCAAACTCGAAGTATGATTAATTGTAGAAATTTTTTTACCTCTACAATAACCCCGTTATTTTATCAAATATTAATAATAATATAATAAAATATTTTTATCCCTTAATCCAACACAAACCCTACTGTACCCACATATGTAAACACTATAGCCACCACTACTTTTAAGGTTTAATTAGATAGAGGACCATCGAATATATTGAAGAATTAGAATAGCCTTCATTGAAGAAGAGATGTGATATTTAATTCATCAAAATCAAATCAAAATTAAAATAGCCTCCATTGACGAAGATGCATGAGGTTTAATTCATCAGAATCAAATTATGTTTTGACGCAAGGATATATGGTTCATCAGACACAAAGAAATTAAGAACATTATAATCATGATATCAAATCAGAAAAATAAAAATCATCATAATTGTTCATTAGACGAATAAATAAAATAAAAATTCAAAGTTTCATCAAACGAACACAAGTGGAAATTGTTTCCCATACGAAATCATTAATAATTTAATGGTTGCTCAACTATTTCAAATTGGAGAAATTGTTTACGATTTGTCTTCAAAAAATAAACACAAAATATGTGACTATCGTCAGCGCGTTCATTACACTCATATATCTTAAATAAATTAATTCAATTCAATCCTTTAAATTTTTAATTTTGGGAAGAAACCAGAAAAGAATATATAGATGGAAAGAATTGGAAATTCCATCACAATTCGAAGGGGCTACATGGCAAATTAAGTAGTAAAGTGTTAGCCAAATGTACAAAAAGGTATTATTATATTTGTATTTATATTTTATAAAAGAATGGGACTTAAAGAATAAAATGAAGATTGTGTTTAGAATTTCCCAGATAATAAATATTGGAAATGTGCATTTTATTTTTATTAAAAAAAAAAAAACTCATTTGAGATCCATTATTTGTTTCAGTTAGGTTACGGCCCACATAAATTAGATCAGAAACCCAGAAATTAATAAGAATCTAAGCCCATAATTACATTCATGTAAATTGTGGAGTCCAAAAATAGAAAGACAACGAAATACCCTTATACTAACTGTCAGCCGGGGATCACGGCTCCACCACCGATCTCACGGCGGCGATGCTCGCCGGAGCTCACATGTGGCCGTTTCTGCTATGAAACCCAAGAAAAATCAAAATTATCCCTGCATCATTCAAAATTTTCTCAATCTCACGTCGCGCGGTCAGTTCCGTGAAGCGGTTGACGCGTTGCCCCATTTATCTCGCAGAGGCGTTTTATTGAGCTATAAGGTTATTGGGTCTCTCCTTCAACAAATCTCCGATGCGAAATCGGTGAGGGAGGGGAAGTTGGTTCATCTCCATTTGAAGCAGACGGGATCGAAGCACCCCAACACGTTTCTGGCCAATCATTTGATAAGCATGTACGCGAAATGCGGTGATCATTTGAATGCCCGGGAGGTGTTCGACAAAATGCTTGTGAGGAATTTGTATTCTTGGAACAATATGCTCTCTGGATATGCCAATCTGGGGATGGCGAAGGCTGCGAAGAGAGTGTTCGATAAAATGCCTGAGAGAGATGTTGTGAGTTGGAATACGATGGTGATGGCATATGTGCAGAGCGGGTTGTTTGATAAGGCTGTGAGGTGTTATATGGAGTTGAGGAGGTCGGATGTTGGGTACAGTGAGTATAGTTTTGCCGGGGTTTTGACGGTTTGTGTTAAGTTGAAGGATTTGTGGCTGACGAAACAACTGCATTGTCAAGTTTTTGTTCTTGGTTTTTTGTCAAATATTGTTCTTTCAAGTTCTATTGTGGATGCGTATGCGAAATGTGGTAAAATGGGGGATTCTAGAAGGTTGTTTGATGATATGAAATGGAAGGATGTTCTTGCTTGGACCACTTTGCTTTCAGGTTATGCTAAAGATGGTGATATGCAATCGGCTCGTGAAGTTTTTAATGAAATGCCGGAGAAGAAGAACTCTGTTTCTTGGACTGCATTGATGTCTGGGTATGCCCACAACGGGATGGGGCATCACGCCCTTGAGTTATTTAAAGAGATGATCAAGCTTAATGTAGAGCCCGATCAGTTTACATATAGCAGTTGCTTGTTTGCTTGTGCCTGCATAATTTCGCCTGATCATGGTATGCAACTTCATTCGCATTTGATAACTGCTGGTATTAGGCCTAATGTAGTAGTTTTGAGCTCTCTCATTGACATGTATTCTAAGTGTGGAAGATTAGAAGTTGCGAAAAGAGTTTTTGATGCAACGAAAAACAAGCAGCATGTTGTCTTGTGGAACACGCTGATATCTGCATTAGCACATCATGGATGTGGTAGACAAGCAGTAAAGATTTTTGCTGATATGGTGAGGTTAGGTTTGAAACCAGATGGTGTGACATTTCTGGTCCTTATCAATGCATGTAGTCATACGGGGCTCGTGCAAGAAGGGCTGAATTTGTTTGACTCCATGAAGGCGGATTACAATATTGTTCCCGATCAAGAGCATTATGCATGCTTAATTGATCTACTCGGGCGGTCTGGCTGTTTTGATGAGATGATGAATCAACTGAAGAAGATGCCATGTAAGCCTGATGATTGTGTTTGGAATGCATTGGTTGGTGTTTGTAAAATTCATGAAAATGTAGAATTAAGTAGAATAGTAGCAAGGCACCTTGTTGAGCTAGATCCTCATTCCCTTGCAGCATATCTTCTACTGTCAGCCATATATGCAACTCTTGGAAGGTGGGAAGCTGCAAAAGAAGTGAGAGACCTTATGCGGGCGAGAGGAGTTGAAAAGCACCAGGCCCTTAGTTGGTTAGAAATTGATAGAAAATTGCAATTAGATAATAGCTCACATCATCCTGAAAGGAATGCAACATCGGTGTTGGAACTGTTAGCTGATGGGAGTACATTATACAATGTTGAAAGGTAAAACTCCTGATTTTTGTCTTCACCCGTTAAAATAAGGTGGGAGAGAGTACGTCGTTCCTTTGTAGAAGTTGAAAATCTGAGCAAGTTTAAGTTACACTCGGTTTGTTTTCTATCTGATCCACCTTCCTATGTTACAGTTTCTTTTCTTCTTTATCTTCGATTTTTTTAGCTGTTGTTTACTTTGTGGAGATTTTGAATTGAGAATAGTATAGAATGTATGCGAACACAATTTTGGATTATCGTTATGCCCAGAACATTTGCTTATGCTGAAGAAATACATTCGGACTTGGACAATCCTTCGTTGGAATGTTTCTTTGTTGGTAGAGATAACTGGTGTTGTATATCCTTGTATTAGGATTGACATGTTGTGCCTTTGCATTACTTTCTTCCGACCAAGATAGCCGTGAAACGAGCTTATTTTCCTTTAGAGATTATTAGATTGTAGGTATGAATTTCTTGTTCATCTGTAGTTGTAGAAAATGCAGAGAGCTGATGTCTGTTAAATACTTTTGAATTTTGGTCTTCTCTGATCATTAATCTCTGGAATCCTACCATTGTTTATAGATTTAGGTGATGCATTTTATTTTTTATGAAAAAATTAAAAAGGGTCACTAGCTTCACCAACAAGGAAAGTAATTTCGTTTCTATGGAAAGCTCATCATCGATGCAGTGCCATTATAAATTTGAAGTGGAATGATTCTTATGCATGTATGTGCATTCAAGTTGGAAATTGATTATTACAACCTTAGCTGTTGGCCCCCAATATTAGTAATAATCATCAGTCATCACACGTGATTTCTATGTTATTGGGAGGCACATTGTACCAACATACCTAGCGTCAGGCCTTCACAATTTGGACTCAAAGATATTGTGCGCCTCATTGCTCCATTCTCCATATTGATACAACCAAACCAAATACAAAAAATGTAATATTATTTTTCAATTGAAATTGGCGATCATAGATAAGCTAAGCTTACTTGTCCTATAATGATGGAAAAACCGATATTTGGAGAGAGAGGGGGAGAAGAAAACAAGCTACGTGCGAGATTAGACAGCCATACAAGTGGATCATGACGATAAGAAAAAAATATATATGATATTATAGCAATCCAATCCCGCCAATCATTCAATCAAGCCGGCCCACCATCACCACCAAATATCCGACTTCGACAACGAGATTTAGCTACTACTCTTCCCCTAAACATTTTAAATTCTTTTTTTTTTCTCTCTCTCTCTTGTTTCATGATTTAGAGAGAGAAGAAGTAAACAACACAAAGGCAACAAGAATTTCCCGATAAACCTCTGTTCCTTCCTGCCATCACCATGGGCGCCCAGTTTTCCAAGCAAGTCGAAAGGCGCAGCGACATCAAAACGGAGAAGAAAATATTATACGACCTCAAACAAAGCTGCGGTTGCGATTTTCCCTGCTGCGACTACCGCCCCGCCGACCGGAAAAACTGGATGTCCGGCCTCAACCCCGACAAACTCCGCGTCAACCAGATCGTTTGGCCCGGCACCCACGACTCCGCCACCAACAAAATCGGCATCCCCTGCGTCACCCGCCCCTTCGCCCAGTGCCAAACCCTCTCCATCTACGGCCAGCTCGCCGCCGGCGCCCGCCTCCTCGACATTCGCGTCCAGGAAGACCGCCGCATCTGCCACGGCATCCTCCTCAACTACTCCGTTGACGTCGTCATCGCCGACGTCAAGAAATTCTTACAGGAGACCACCTCCGAGATCATCATCCTGGAAGTCCGTACCGAGTTCGGGCACGACGACCCGCCGGAGTTCGACCAGTACTTGAAGGAGCAGCTGGGCGAGTTCCTGATCCCCCAAGACGAAAGCGTGTTCGGAAAAACGATATCGGAGCTGCTTCCGAAGCGGGTGATCTGCGTGTGGAAGCCGCGGAAGACGCCGGCGCCGAAGGCGGGCGACCCGTTGTGGAGTTCGGGTTACTTGAAGGATAACTGGATCGACACCGATAAACCGTCGACGAAATTCGAGAGCAACATGAAGCATTTGGGGGAGCAGGCGCCGGCGGCGGGGCGGAAATATTTCTACAGGGTAGAAAACACGGTGACGCCGCAGGCCGACAACCCGATTCTGTGCGTGTGGCCGGTGACGAGGAGGATCCAACCGTATGCGAGGACGTTTATTGCGCAGTGTTTTTCGCGGGGATTTGCGGATAGGTTGCAGATTTTCTCCACGGATTTTATTGATGCTGATTTTGTGGATGCATGCGTCGCACTCACCAGCGCCAGGGTTGATGGCAAAGCTTGATCGTCCATCATGGGCCGGGCCGGGCCGGCTCGCGTCACCCTCACATTGTCGGTGTGGATTATGAATACTACTCATATATTTTCCTTTTTTTGAGGTGTGGATATTTTAATTCTTGATTTCTTGTGATTTGTGGAATACAAGTGCTGTGGCTGTGTAAATTCTTCGAATTAAGCATACTCTGGTCGTTTGTATTTTTATTTGTAAAGATTTCACCTTTTTTTTCTCTCAATTCAATCTCGACACCAAAGGGTTGAACGACGTCGTTCAATCGGTATTCCAATAGATAGCAGTTCAATTTTAAATTTGAATTAACATTGCAGTTCCGTCTTATCCGGAACGATTGACCGGTTCAGAGCAATCGGCACATCTTTCAACGGCCTCCGCGATCCATATGAACCCTAACTGCAACCTCCACCTTTAAAAGGGCCCCTCTTCCTCATTTGACCAATGTGCTAAAATACCCACAAGCTTCATATCATACCCTAAAAACACTGGATTCACCATTTTCTGAGTTAATTCCACACCGACGATTCATCATCCGAGCATCGTTCTTGCGTTCTTCTTGAAATGAACGACGTTCCCCCTGATTTATAATTACACTTTGGCTAGAGATTACATTATTTAGCTCTTTATATTATTTAATTATTTCATATTTCATATATTTCTACTTTTTTCTTTTTCTGATTTGAGCATCAGAGGTCCAACGATCATCACCCCGACGGTCTTTGGCTCTTACGGTTCTTTCTAGTTTTGTTTCACAGATTGGCCGCTGCTCCGAACTGATACGATTAATTGTAGATTTCCGGATCTACAATTTAGCCCCCACCGTGGGGCAGCGATCGTATTTGTGAAACGAAATGGCAATGCCTAATGAGAGCCGCAGAGAAGGACCCCAACAAGATGAGAGAACCGCCATGCCTTCGCATGATGTTGATCTATCGTTGGTTGATGTTCTGAGGAACATATAACATCAAATGGCAAATACCACGGGGGAGTTAGCACTTCTGAGATCAGAGAACGCTTCACTCCGCGGTAAACTTGAAGATCTGACCATCAATGACAGCGCATGCAATCAGAACTACATCAAACCCACCAATCTGTTCTGCGAACCAAATTTGATATACTCTGAGCACCGTACTAGTGCGTCAGCACAGAAGGTGGATGCTAGGTAGTAAATGGAGGAGAGCCCACTAAAGCCACCCCTAGGGTTTGAGTATCATGCTTCTGAGCAGGAAATGTTTCGACATCAAACCTTTGAGCAAGAGAGGGTTGAACAGTAGTGCAGGTTCAACTAGGGATTCGATCAGAGAAGGATCGATCACCCAAGTGAATTGGAGCAATAATTGGCTGATATCGAGGCAATGATAATGTGAATTCCTGTTGTACCTCTACCAATCCGCAAAGCTGCATCAAAAAGCTTTGCTGACTCACCATTCGTGGATGAAATTGGGCTAACAGAGATGCCTTCGAAGTTTACCCTACCATCTATGAAGTTGTTCAATGGAACCTCAGATCCAGATGACCACATCGCACAGTACATGCAGAAGATGTTCACCACAGCAATACCAAAGTACATAAGAGAATCTTGCATGTGCAAGGGTTTTGGGTCAAGTTTATCAGGAGCCGTTCTACAGTGGTTCACAAACCTCTCTAACACTTCGATTGGATCATTTGCACAAGTCACAGACCTTTTCATAGAACAGTTCATCAGTAGCCGAAAAATTGAGAAACGTTTCGATGACCTCTACACCATTATCCAGTACCCAAATGAAATACTTAGGAATTACGTTGCAAGGTTCAATAGAGATAAGGTAATGATACCCAACTGAAACACTTAGGAATTACGTTGCAATGTTCAATAGAGAAAAGGTAGTGATACCAGGCTGCAACGCTGACACCATCATATCAGCCTTCAGAAAGGGGCTCAAGAGGGATTTAGACCTCTTTAAAGAACTCACAAAGTACTCACATAAGACAATGAATGATATTTTAGCAAAGGAGGATGAAGATCAATATTATCGACCCAAGCTAAGATGTTGAGATGAAGGAAAAGACTCCTGCAAAAATGCTAGAAGGAGAGCTGACCCTTACCCTCATAATGATCGCTATAAACCTCGAGGTCGAGAGGATATTTCAGATCCATATGATCGACTGATGTGACCTGGAACCCCAGGACTGTATCAGGTTGCTAGAGAGTAGAATTCTTGACCTGAACTTCACAACGCAGACGAACTATAGGTATATGAAACCTATAACCCTATTGAGACTAGAAATAGGAACCTCAGATATAAATCGATGACACCACAAACAATTGTGATGTACTGTTTGATAAGTCGAGATGAAAATGACACACAGTTCAAAATAAATCTCATGCAGAGAAATATCAAATTATAATATTAAAAGTTGTCTAATAAAACATAGTGCAAGCCCTTATATAGGTGGGCAAATAAAACAAACCCTAACTAGGAATACTAGGAATAAAGGAAAAAAAATACTAAAATTCAGAAATAATCAAAATCCGTGAACACTATATTGGGCGTGACATGGGCCCACTTGCATCCCAAGTCGCGCAGCCACTCGCTCCCGATCCAAAGTAAGAAACCCTGCAGTGTCATTGCGGTCCACTCGCGCCTTCACCGGTCCACTCACGTTCAGGCTCGCACTGTAACTCGCGCCTCTCTACCTGAACACTCAAACTTGATCATCGACACCCCCCAGGATCGTATTATCGATGCTTGCCAGAATACAACCTGTGCATCAGACTCTCGGAAGCCGTACGTCAACGCTTTTAATGAACTTGGTAGTACAGTGAAGTGGCCGCCCAAGATGAAGAGCCCAGATCATGAATATGATAGAATAAAGTACTGCGAATTCCATAAAGACCGCGATCATAGAACATATGATTATAGTGCATTGCGTTGCGAAGTCATCGACCTACTCAAGCGAGGCCCCTTTGAAAGATTTGCTTACTGATAAAGGGAAGCAGACTTTCAGAAAAAACTATGAGAACCCGAGGGATCCACCAAAGCCTCCATTGATTGAGCATGTGGTTAATTGCATAACTGAAGGATCCAAGGTTAGTGGAGTATCCCAGGCATCAGCAAAACGGCATTGCAGATCTCTCAAATACACGCCTATTATACCAAAGCCAGACACTGAAATGGAACTCATAACTTTGAGTTTCACCAGCAGTGAAGCTTCTAAACTCTCACACCCGTACCACGACGCACTTGTTATTTATGTCCTTATTTCTAACTGTATGATCAAGAGGACTCTTATCGATGGTGGGAGTTCGACTAATGTCATTTTTTTATCTACTTTGAAGGGAATGCAGGTCCCCGAGGCTAACATTGTCAAAAAATCGATAACCCTGATTAGGTTCAGCGGCGAGCACAAAGCCACCATAGGTGAAATTATCCTACCTGTGTATACGGAAGGGGTTAACCTGCACACCAAGTTTTAAATTGTCGATGCACCTCAGCATACAATGTCATCCTCGGAAGACCTTGGATTCACGAGCTAAAAGTTGTACCTTCGACCTACCACCAAGTCATACGATTCCCAACCCTGTGGGGAATTAGTTAGATCTGTGGAGAGAAAATTTCTTCAAGAGATTGCTACAAATTAGTTTTCAAAACTAACAATGTGCAGGTACAAGAGATAAACCAAATCGATGAGACATCGACGTCAAACTCAAAGTATGAACGTGGAGAAAGCTTGAACTTAAAATATGAACGTGGTGAGAGCTCAAATTCAAAGTATGAGCATGGAAAAAGTTCAGGGTCGAGCTCATATGTCGAATTCTAGATAGAAGATCTCGATGAAGTATAGATCCACCCTAACTACCCAGACCACATCATTCAAATAGGTTCGAGATTGACTTCTAAAATGCGAGTAGAGATAATTGCATTTCTATCAGAGCACCATGATTATTTCGCATGGTCGTACACTGACGTGACAGGTATTTATCCCTCTATCATAACTCACATGTTACAGGTCAATCTTGATAACGCACCGGCCAAACAAAAAAGGAGAAAATTCACAGCATAACGAAATCAAGCGATAGAAGAAGAAGTTCAAAATCTAATCGATATTAGTTCAATTCGGGAGATGCAGTACCCTGATTGGCTAGTTAATGTTGTGATAGTAAAGAAGAAAAATGGATAGAATAGAATGTGCATCGACTTCACCGATTTAAATAAGGCCTGCCCAAAGGATCCATTACCACTCTCTCCCATCAACATGCTTGTCAACGCAACAGCGGGAGACAAGATGATGAGCTTCATGGGTGTCTTCTCTGGGTACAATTAGATTTTTTTACATTTGGATGATCAAGAAAGAACAACGTTCATCACTCGAGGCATCTACTGCTATAACATCATGCCGTTTGGGTTAAAAAATGCAAGAGCGACATACCAGAGGTTGGTTAACCGTATGTTCGAAAAATTGATAGGTGCGATGATGGAGGTCTACATAGACGATATGCTCGTAAAATCACTACAAGCTAAAGATGATATTGGGCACCTAAGGCAATCATTCAAAGTGTTAAGAAAATACAACATAAAGCTCAACTCCTCAAAATATTCTTTCGGGATAACCTCAGAAATTTTTTTGGGGTACTTTATCACAAAGAGATGAATCAAAGCCAATCCTGACCAAATCAGGGCAGTGGAAAATATAAAGGCACCACGCAACGTCAAAGAAGTACAAAAGCTCATAGGTCGTTTGGCAGCACTTAGTTGTTTCATATCAAAATATTCTGACAAGAGTCATGTATTCTTCAACACACTTCGAAAGGGAAAAGACTTCGAGTAGACGCCAGAATGCGACTAGGCTGTCAACCAACTTAAGTCTTATCTCTCAAGCCCACCTCTGCTCTCGAAGTCTAACTCAGGTGAAGTGTTTTTCATTTATTTGTTTGTTTTTGCTAACTCCTTGAGTGCAGTGTTAGTTCATGAAGAACAGGAAAGACAACACCCTATCTATTACGCCAGAAAATCACTGCTCGATGCGGAGACCAGATACACTCAATTTGAAAAATTAGCCCTCGCTTTAGTCATAGCCTCGTGAAAGTTGAAGCCATATTTCCAGGCCCACCCAATCACGGTGGTGATGACATTTCCATTAAAGACTGTGTTGGGCAAGCCAAACCTATCCAGTAGACTATCAAAGTGGGCAGTAGAGCTTGGGGAGTACGATATCACCTATCTATCCCAGACTGTAATAAAATCATAGGTCTTGGCTGATTTTCTTGTATATTTTCATCAGAACAGCATGAGCTTACCGAAAAAGAACTACTCTCAATAACCGAAGGCGATAATTCAAATCACTGGACTTTTCAAGTTGACGGCTCCATTAATTTCAAGGGGAGTGGTTTGGGTATAGTATTGATCTTCCCAAAAGGCGATGTCATTGAAAGAGCGGTTCGATGCGGATTCAAGACAACAAATAATGAAGCAGAATATGAAGCCCTGATCACCAGACTAGCCTTAGCCAAAGATATGAAAATACCAAGCATCAAAGTACAAAGTGACTCACAACTTATTGTCAGTCAGTTCAGATGAGATTTTCAAGCAAAAGATTCTAAAATGTCAGCATACCTTGCCATGGTGAATGAGCTATCAAAAATCATTCACAGAAGTAGAAGTTACTCATGTGGCGAAGGAGGAAAATCGACATACAGATGCACTAGACAACCTAGGGTCGGCAATTGACTATCAGTTATCAAAGCACATACTCTTAATGTATGCCCAATGGCCAGTAGTGTGGAAAAAAGAAGCGAAAACTAAATCAGTGGAAATAGTCGAGGTTGAATTTAGTTGGATGACTCCAATCATCAAATATATTACCGAGAATGAACTACCTGAAGACAAGACAGAGGCTAGGAGTATCAGAGCTAAGGCAATGAAGTTCAACATGATCAGTGGGTCTTTATACAAAAGTTCATACTCAGGCCCTACCTAAAGTGTGTAGGTCCAAATCAAGCAAAATATATCCTTGAAGAACTACACAAGGGAGAGTGTGGAAATCACTCTGGATTGCGAAGCCTAGCTAATAGGGCCCTTATAGTAGGTTTCTACTGGCCGACCATGAGAGCCGACTCAAAGAGTTACATTAAAAAATATGATAAATGCCAGAGGTTTGCTCAATCCAATCATACTCATCCAGAACCACTCCACCATTCAATAACGCTCTGGCCTTTCATGAAGTGGGTATGGACATCGTAGAAAAACTACCCAAGGTCAGCAATCAGAAAGTTTTTCCTCTTGGTCATGACAGATTACTTCACAAAGTGGATCAAGACAAAGACATTCGCACAAGTCAAAGACCGCGAGGTAAGAGATTTTCTGTGGAAACATGTTTTTTGCAGGTTTGGAGTACCAGTCAAGATCGTCACCGACAATGGACCTCAATTTATCAGTTTTGAGTTTTAAGACTTCTGTAAAAAATAGGGAGTCAAACTGACCTATTTCACCCTAAGATATACAGCTGTCAATGGCCAAGTAGAAGCTTCCAACAAAACAATCATGAACACCCTAAGGAAAAAATTAGATAGACACAAGGGAAAGTGGGTTGAGCATCTCCCCAGTGTTCTATGGTCTTATCAAACTACAACGTGGACAACTACTGGAGAAACACCTTTCTCTTTAACATATGGGTCTGAAGTCGTCCTGCCTCCAGAGATAGGGGTTAGGAATGCGAGGACTTCAAGGATGAATGAAAAAGAGAATAATCAAGAGCTAGAACATAACTTGGACATAATTGATGAGCAACAGGATCAAGCAGCAATGAGAATAGCCTCATACCAGCATCAGATAGCCCGACATTACGACAAACACGTTTGGCTCCACACTTTCAAGATTGGAGACGGGGTCCTTAGAAAATTTTTCTAAAATACTGAGAAAGTCGGGGTTGGCAAACTAGGCCCTAACTGGGAAGGTCCCTACCTGATCACCAAGATAGTAGGAAACGGGGCTTACAAGCAGCAAACTGTTGAAGGCAGAGAAATTACAAATAGCTAGAACTCAGTTCACCTCAAGTAGTGTTATTTCTAAACTCTTTTAAAATTTTCAAGTTTTTTCTTATTTATTTTTTACACTCGTCACTAACTTGAGTGTCGAAGGGTCGATGGCTACGACCATCTAGTCGTGCCACGCGCAGATTGAAACTCAATCTTGACGATCGAGGTTCAATAGAGAAGCCCCTCAAGGTTGACCCTGCAGCCCTTATGGAGGACATCGATCCTAAAAAAAGAACTTTGCGTTTCAATTTATTTTCTTTTACTGTTTTCAGTTATTTTCAAATTTATTCCCTACTTCAGTTATTGACTTGAGCGTCGGAGGGTCGATGGCTAACCCCGCTGCTTATAGATTGAAAATCAATGTTGACAACTCAATTCAGATAAGAATGACCCTGCAGATCTTAAACACACGCTAGGGTCAGCGTTGAGTATAACAAAGAGCAAAAAACGGCTTTTGATAGGACGTATTCTACTTATTATTATCACTACTTTTTGGTGTCTTTTCTCCTTATTGTTTACCCTATATTTGTGTATTTTGGTGCTTTGATGTATTGTTAAGATATGTAGGGACATGGTACAAAAATGGAGAAAAGAGGCAAGGTTTTGGTGCAAGAAAAGATACAAGTAAAGAAAAGGGAGAAGTTCGAGCAGAGCAAGCTGCAAGGGCATGCAGCAGGATGATTGAAGCAAGGTTCTGGAGGCCCAGTCCAGAATATGTTTTGGGCTTGCTGAAGCCTAGTTCTCGGCCCATGCGCGAACCTGGACACGGCTGCAACAGATTCCACCGCCTAAGAGTCCCTATTTTGCCAATTACCTAGTTGGGATTAGATTAGAATGTTAATTTCCATGTGGATACTATCTTAATTAAGGATATTATATATAGATTAGGACTTATCATAATTCCATTCGATTATTCACGCTGGACGCTAGAACGCAGCAACAGAGAAACGCTTGGAGCAGATTTTATATTTCATCTTCTTCGTTAATTTATGTTGCTCGATTCCAGCATGCAAAGTAGCTAAGTTATTCGTATTCCGGTGACGACGACGAAGCTCCACTTATATAACTGTGAGATCTAATTGTTTGTTCATAATTAATTGATGCGTGTATTTGTTATTCTTGGAATTCGGGTCGTAATTGTTTTAAGTCTATCGAGTAGTTGCAAATATTTGGTAGGTTGTGATTAATTACTAGCCAATTTAAATCGGCCATACGTAATCGTGGTTTAGGTTTAATAAGTGGTAAAACGGTTGCTCAAATAACTAGGGGAATAACAAAGTTAATTTTACAGTCCTGCGTCAGAGTCTGTAAGTTAAGAATCGGGTCTTTCTTGTGCTCATTGCTGTCAGCTCATTAAACTTATAGATCATCTCTTACAGTTGTCAGTCGATTAGGGAAGTAATTAATGAAGCGTCTTCTTAATTATCGAAACAGTATGGAGAGATGAGGTCATGTCAGAAGCGTCTTCGGTGACTATAACCGATATGCATGTCTTGATTAATTAATTCTTGCATCTGTGATCGGTGTTATAAGTGGAGTGGAGTTTGTTGGATCCGGAATACCCTTTTATCATTGGTTTAGATCAGTTCGTTTGCATAATTATTTTCTTTAGTTGGTTATTTAATTCTTCAATTTATTTTGTTATATAATTCATGCAATTCTGGAAGTTTGGGCACGCAGACTGAAAGTCAAGAGTAATTCTCACCGGTCCTTTGGGAGACAATCTTGCTCGCCACTGTACTCTGCAGTGTGGGCTTGCCGACGAAAGTCGGAACATTTATTTTTGGTGAAAAATGACGCACTAAATTTTGGCGCCGTTGCCGGGGATCGGTTCTAAAAGCAGTGATTACTTGAAATTTTCAGTTTGTTATTACTTTGCTTTATTTTTATTTTTTATGGTACATGACCCGTTCCTCTGCAGATAAAAATTTAGTGTTTGATCCAGAGCCAGAGAGAACGTTACACCGGTTGAGGAAGATTACTAAGGAGCCTACAAAGATTCTCGAAGCTGGTCCACGCCTCAACATGGCCAATAATGAAGATCCACCACCGAACCCGCAAGGCCTTGCCGCAGGAAGAGCCCTCATTCATGCCAACGTGGCTGATCATGGACCCCGATCATGAACCTCTCATTCGGGAAATCGGACGCCTTCGGAGCAGCAGACCCATCTGTATAGTGCTGCCCCCGATTGCCAACAATGCAGAGATCCGACCTGCATTCATCCAAGTGTTACCGAAATTCAGTGATCTACCGGGAGAGAGTGCACACAAGCATTTGTTTGAATTTGATCTTGTTGCTCAACTTTAAGACCTACTGGTTTTACTGCTAATAACGTAAGGTTACTCACTTTTTCTCACACTTTGCAGGGAAAGGCACGAGATTCGTTGTTTGATTTGCCACCGGAGTCTATCACCACATGGGCGGAATTAGAAGGACAATTCCTGCGAAAATTCTTCCCTGAGACTTTAGCTGCAAATCTAAGGATGTCAATCAGTAGCATCAAGCAAAAGCCGAATGAAAGCTTGGCCGAATACTGGGAACGATTTCAACAACTTTGTCGCAAATGCCCGGACCATGGATTCACTGATTATCAGCTTCTGACTAATTACTTTTACCGTGACATGTCTTCTTTTGATAGGAAAATCGTCGATGCTGCCAGCGGGGGATCTCTTACCAACAAAACCCTCGGCGAGGCTAAACAGCTCATCATAGACATGGCTTCTGGAGGACAGCAGTACGAAGAAGAAGACGACAGCAGACACCGACCTGTAAGGGCACTCGACCGAGCTGAAGGATCCGGAGTGCATGAAAAGATAGATGCTCTTACTTCCCTGGTCCGAAGCCTTGCTGTGGCGCAGACAAGGCCAAACCGCTACGGAGTCTATTCTGAAAATGGACACTTCATTGACGAGAGTACCAATTTGCAAGGGCCCTCAACTGAACAAGCTTGTTATGGATCGGGTGATGCGCAACAAGATGCCATGAGATGGAGGAATTATGATCCTTACTCAAATACGTACAACCCAAGCTGGAGGGACCATCCGAATTTTCGTTGGAGACAGTCTGGAGACCAACCAGCAGCAGAAGATTTGCCACTGAGGCCCCCAAGGGGTGAGCCGTATGCCCACACGGACCGATCTGAGCCATTTATGAGTGAGATCATTAAGAGTCTCGAGCAGAGCACAAGCCTAGTGAATAGTCTAGCGCAGAGCTAAAAGGCCTTTCAGCAGGAGACACAAGCCGCCCTGGGCAGTATGGGCACACAGATCACTCAGCTCGCCACGCAAATGAACAAAATACAGGCGAATCAAGGCAAACTCCCATCCCAAACTGAAATGAATCTAATAGCGCATGTTTGTGCTATCACTTTAAGAAGTACGGAGGAGTTAACTGAGTTGGACGCCAAGAAGGAAGAAAAGAAGCCGGAAGGGCATACTGAAGGGCCGAAAAAAGAATCTGGTGAAAGGAATGAACAACCTGTTATGTCTCTTCTCTCTCAAACCGAGCTGAATCCACGAGGGAACATCAGTGCTGTGACCCTTCGAAGCGGTAAAGAATTGGTTGAGGTTGAAACAAAGAAGAAGAAAGACAACACGCGGTGTGGGCAAACTGCAGAAGCTGAAGATAGACCAAGCGCAGAGGGCAAACAATCTGCTACCCCGTTTGCCCCGACTGAGGTACAAATTCCACCTAAAATTTCTAATCCTATTAATGCAGCTCCTTTTCCTTCCAGGTTAGCAAGACACAAGAAAGAGGAGGATGAGAAAGAGATCTTCGAGCTTTTCAAGAAAGTCGAGATCAATCTACCATTGATTGATGCCATCAAGCAAGTCCCTAGATACACGAAGTTCTTGAAAGAACTATGTGCCAAGAAGATAAGATATGAAAAAGATGCAAAGATCAAGGTGGGTGAGACTGTTTCAGCCATTATTCAACGAAAATTACCTCAAAAATACCGAGATCCAGATTCGGATGAAGAAAGGGCAATCCGCGAGATAGTCCAGCAGCTGCACGCAGCCGAGGAGTTTCCAGCTAGAAATCAGACAGGCCGTATGCCCTTGCCGACCAACTCGAAACTGATTTTACCATCTCATGTGAAGGCCCCTGTGTTGGGGCTGAAAGGGCAAGAAGCAAGGTTAGTCAAGTTTTTGAAGAAACATAAAGGTGAGGGGATGGAAACGATTCCTTTCGACAGGGGTAGATCTGCTACCCCTGAAATTGTCTCTTGATCGTGTCTCCCCATGTCGAGCCTCCGACGTTAACTAAGGGCGCTTCTCGGGAGGCAACCCGATTTCTTGTTCTTTTATTTTTATTTTTATTTTTCTTACTTTTCTGTCTTTTTAATTCAAAAAAAAAATGAAATGAGAGGAATCACAATATTTCAGGCCGCAAGGGCATACCGCATACGCGTCGCTCTGTTTCTACAGGTCCTACTGCTGCCTCGCTCCTCCCGGCGCTTGAGGAGTTGATCACCGCTGCTACTGCTCGAATTGAGGACAACCTTAGCCACCGGCTAGATGAGATTGATGGCCGCCTAGACGTGATGGAGCAGGTGATCCGCCATTTGGCGGATCAGAGTTAGTTCTCTCGCACCCCTCCCTTTTTACCCTTTGACTGCCTGTGTGTTGTTTGATTTTCATTTTGTTTTACTGAGTTTTATTGTGAGCTTTATGTCTTGCTTTGTACCCCTTCTCACAGCGAGGACACTGTGTCTTTCCAAGTGTAGGGGGGGAAGTCTTAATGTTTTGTGATTTGTGTCGAGAAAATTTTGAATTGAAAAAGAAAGAAATTTTTTTATTGTTTTATGTGAGTCGTTTTCTTTGGTTTTTGCCTGGGATCTTTGATTAAGTGTTGATAGTTTGAATTGATGAGAATGAAGAGGTATGAGCTGTGATGGTTTGACTGGTTGAGAGGTTGAATTTGTGATAGAATATGACATGCTTTGGATGAAATCTTGAATGATGAATTGTGCTTGTAATCAAAACTTTTTAAGCCTACAAATTGTGAGTTCTTGAGCCTATGAGCGCACATGAATTAAGAGCTCAGTGTTTTTTTTTTTTGTTGATGAGTGCTATCTGACTAGTTATTCGATGCTTAAATTGCTTTGCTGCCACTTTGTTGTCATCTTTTAATTTCATTTGCAAAAATGAGCAAGGCATTAGGGATACTCGAGCCAATAATCCAAAAAAAAATGCTCTGTCCTTTCATTGTCAATTAGTGAGCCCCTTTGAGCTTAATAGATCCATTTTCATTGCTTACAGCCACTATAAATAGCCTGTGCTTTTTCTTTTGGCCATCTTTGTCCTTGAAATCAAGCATGTTTGGTGTGAATTGTTATTTGAAGCTGCAATGTTGAAAGAATTGAGGACCGAAATTGACAAAGGCGTCAGAAATCTTTATACCCTGCTCCTCAGAAAAAAAAAAAGAGAAAACAGAATGAATATATCACAGTTTGTGCTTTGAGTTCTCATTAATTTGGGTTGCTGATGCTTGGTTAGTCATCCTTGTCGAGTCTGTCCTTTTGTTCTCGCTGTTTTTTTGTCTTTGTTTGTGTTGCTCGAGGACGAGCAAGGGTTAAGTGTGGGGGGATTTGATAGGACGTATTCTACTTGTTATTATCACTAATTTTTGGTGTCTTTTCTCCTTATTGTTTACCCTATATTTGTGTATTTTGGTGCTTTGATATATTGTTAAGATGTGTAGGGACATGGTACAAAAATGGAGAAAAGAGGCAAGGTTTTGGTGCAAGAAAAGATACAAGTGAAGAAAAGGGAGAAGTTCGAGCAGAGCAAGCTGCAAGGGCATGCAGCAGGATGATTGAAGCAAGGTTCTGGAGGCCCAGTCCAGAATACGTTTTGGGCTTGCTGAATCCCAGTTCTCGACCCATGCGCGAACCTGGACGCGGCTGCAACAGATTCCACCGCCTAAGAGTCCCTATTTTGCCAATTACCTAGTTGGGATTAGATTAGGATGTTAATCTTCATGTAGATACTATCTTAATTAAGGATATTATATATAGATTAGGACTTATCATAATTCCATTCGATTATTCACGCTGGACGCTAGAACGCAGCAACAGAGAAACGCTTGGAGCAGATTTTATATTTCATCTTCTTCGTTAATTTATGTTGCTCGATTCCAGCATGCAAAGTAGCTAATTTATTCGTATTCCGGTGACGACGACGAAGCTCCGCTTATATAACTGTGAGATCTAATTGTTTGTTCATAATTAATTGATGCGTGTATTTGTTATTCTTGGAATTCGGGTCGTAATTGTTCTAAGTCTATCGAGTAGTTGCAAATATTTGGTAGGTTGTGATTAATTACTAGCCAATTTAAATCGGCCATACGTAATCGTGGTTTAGGTTTAATAAGTGGTAAAATGGTTGCTCAAATAACTAGGGGAATAACAAAGTTAATTTTACAGTCCTGTGTCAGAGTCTGTAAGTTAAGAATCGGGTCTTTCTTGTGCTCATTGCTGTCGGCTCATTAAACTTATAGAGCGTCTCTTACAGTTGTCAGTCGATTAGGGAAGTAATTAATGAAGCGTCTTCTTAATTATCGAAACAGTATGGAGAGATGAGGTCATGTCAGAAGCGTCTTCGGTGACTATAACCGATTTGTATGTCTTGATTAATTAATTCTTGCATCTGTGATCGGTGTTATAAGTGGAGTGGAGTTTGTTGGATCCGGAATACCCTTTTATCATTGGTTTAGATCAGTTCGTTTGCATAATTATTTTCTTTAGTTGGTTATTTAATTCTTCAATTTATTTTGTTATATAATTCACGCAATTCTGAAAGTTTGGGCACGCAGACTGAAAGTCAAGAGTAATTCTCGCCGGTCCTTTAGTAGACGATCCTGCTCGCCACTGTACTCTGCAATGTGGGCTTGCCGACGAAATTCGGAACATTTATTTTTGGTGAAAAACGACGCACTAGCTTTGCACTTTGAAGTTAAGAAATATCATCGATGCCAATCTTAACATACATTCAACGTCAAATTCTTGAACAATGTTCAATACCAACATCTCTAAGGTATGATTTAACCTCAATGCAAGTTCAGCCTCAATTCAAGACAAATTATAATTTAGACAACTTGCATATTTGTATATGCTAGCCTTAGATCCTAGAATTATAATCTACCGATCAGATTAAATGTAAAATAATCAATACATATATTTTTACGTATGTGTTTCAAAGATTCTCTTGTTCAAATATGTACCATGCACTTGCACACATAATTTCTAAACACCGAAGTTGAAGAAAAATAAAGCTCAAGTATGAAATATCATTCAGAATGTCACTACCCCAAACGGGAGTTCAGCATCTATAAAATAAATTAGAGAATCACCACAAATATACCGCAATACCGAAGCCGGCGAAAACAACAAGAAGTCTAAATGAATGATAAAAGATACAAATAATAAAAAAATATAGAAAATCAGCAACGTGTTGTATAGCTCCATCACCCTACGTCGCGTCGTCACCATAAAGGAAAGATAAATCAAGATCAGGATTCTTGCCCTTGATCATCCCACTAAGCCTTCAACTATCTTCATTTTCATGTCAGCACGAATGGATTGAAAGGCTTCAAAATCAGCTATTTTCTGGAGGTCGATTCCCTCATATTTTTTTTAGCTGTGTCAAAAGCCTTATCATGAACCGCAAATTCGGATTTATAATGCTTCTTGGCAGCATCAAAATCCTTCTGTATCTTGGCATGAGAAACCTTCACTTTGCTTCGATGACTCTTGTATGTTTTGGAGTCTTCCAATGCCACTGCCGCCTTCTTCTCAGCCTCAGCCTTCCCCTTCGTAACTTTTTCTACCTTAATCTTCAAAGCAGTTACCTCAGCATCAAGCTTAGAGGTTGAAGATGACTCAGCTTCAAGATTGATCCGAGTACACGATAGTGCCATGGTAGCCTACATTCACAAGAATTAAAATAAATTATCACGTCAAGCTGTATATAAGGTAAAAAAAAATAAATTATGAAAATTGGATACATACCTGAACAGAATGATTAAGTGCACGTGCAATCTGAGACTTCAATCCAGCCGCTTGTAGATTGACAATATCGACCGCCACCATCTCATTCTGCATTTTCGACCAAACAATGTTGGAGGGATCAAATATAGCTGAATTTTGAGGAACTATCTCATTTCCTAATTCATCGAGCATCGGGCCCACTAGCCCATCAGCAAGAGAGGGAGAACTAAACCCTACCTCAACTACCACTAAATCTGATTTCTCTCGAGCAGTTATGGCATGCGGGGCAGGATAGGAGCTGGGGTCGACATCATCGTCTTCTTACGTGGGGGGACATCAGAGGGACATCGACCCCCCAGACGGGGCTGCAAATCCCGAAGTGCCTTCCCCACTTGATTTATCCTTGAGTTCATCAGCCTTAGCTTTGATCTCTGTCAATCGGAGGGTACGAGCATTGGTAGGAGGCATCTAGATGGCACTGACAACTCTTTCATCTTGCAAAGTCTTGATAGAACGATATACCTGAGGGATGTCGAGGGCTCTTTGGATCCGTTTAATAAGATACTCTGCGGTTTATGTTTCTTGTGAACACTTGCAAAAGAAGGACCAAAAAAATTTAGTTACTTAGAAACAACAATAATCAAGACTAAACTTTGTATCATCCAAATTGATAAAAGAAAAAAAACGCACGAGCTCGACTAAAAAATCGAGAAGAGCATCCTTCACTATCTGCACCACATGTCACCAAAACCAATTAGGCTTCTAGTCACCAAAAGACGAAACACATTCTCTCAATAGTCTCTCAAACCCACCAGTCCATCAACTAAAATAATAAAAGCCCAGATTGTCAGGCACATTAACGATTCTATACAATAAATGTCACTCCTTCAACGTGGGTTCACCAAATTCCAGGTCATACCTTATCAACAACATACCTATCATATGGTTGTAGTCGTTAAGAGCAATTTGAGCTGGGGAGATTTCATAACTTACTGCAATCTTCCGAAAGAAATTATGTAAGGGCATTCGAACCCCTCTCTTAAAAATGTCAGAGTAAAATGCAGTGGCATCTATAGGCGGCCAACAAGCCCTCTCTAAAGACTTAGGGACCCTCACCTTTAGTTGACAGACAACTCCATAAGCTGTATTATATATTTCAGAAATTTCTGGTCGATGATAGACGATATTGTTTCTGCCTTGAACCCCAAAGGCCTCTAGGAGCCGACCACGAGGTCACCCGAATCATCAGGACCATTGGTTTCTCACTTAAGTTTTTGATTCATCTGATCAATAACCACGTCATCACCTTCAGAAAGTGTACCTTCAACGTCTTTAATACTACATGCCTTTGAATATAAGCTTGTAACTTCAGGTTCAGATTCATCTCTCAAGTTCCAAATCTCACTACATTCAGTAGACCCCGAATTTTTCTTCAAAATCTTCAAATTTTTGGGGGTATCAAACCTGTCATCGACGTTTATCCTAGGGTCAACTAAACTCGACTCTCCTCCTTCTAGAATCTCAGTTTGGGGCCTCCCCATGTCACTGCAGATGTCGATCGTTGTTTCTCACTCATCCTCACTCAAGGACGTCAAAGGAAAAATAAATAAACTCACACAAATCAAGATGAAGAATATAAAGGACGAGCAACTTACCAATTATCTTGATGTCGCCACGGGTTTGAAACTTAGGAAATAACAATGAAAAATGGTTTTGAGCATCTACATAAGAAGAAAATTTTATCCTCCTTATAGAAGTGACAAGTGATGCAGCTAGGGTGGAGTCTTGATCCCTAAGCAAAGAGAAAAGCCATATTTCAAAGTCTAGTCCGGATAAAAATTTGAGTTGCATAAGGATTCTTAACTACCACACTTATTCCGTTACAAATAATATGTAAAAAAAAAATTTACAAAATAATAATCGACTCTAGGGTCGACTGTTTTGAAAGAAGTAATGATCGATCCTAGGGTCTATTAGTTAAAAGTCGACCTTGGCCTGATTTTCTCCACAAATTATCAACCCTAAGGTCGACAACTCTTATATTCGTATAATGGTCTTATGTGCAGCTGACCTCGATTTTACCTAAAAAAGTTACACTGGGAAATTATTGACCCCAGGGTCAATATCCTACTGAGGTCAACCTCTCATAAGCATCAAGGTCGATCATATTCCGGGTTCAATCTCGTCAACCCTCAAAAATGGTTCCGAAGTTGAAATGCAAGCATGAATTGATATATATCGTAAAAGTCAGGAGCGTTGTCCCCGAACCCTTGACCAGGGGAACATCGCCCCCAGCGAGACCTTTGTGTGCGTGAGGCAAACAATAGTGATTTATGGCAAATAATATTGGATTTACGGTGTTCGCCTTACGGTTTGCATTCAAAGCCTCGGTCGTCCTACCTTGCATCTTGCATTCAAAGCTTAGGTATTCGACCTCCAAGTTATTTTATAACTTGGGTCGTTCAACTTCATAGCCCATACTCGGGGGTTCGATGTTCGATCTTATGGTTTGCTTTCAAAGCCTCGGTCATCTTACCTTACAGTTTGTGCTCAAAGATTAGGCGTTTGACCTCCAGGTTATTTTATAACTTGGATCGTTCAGCTTCATAGCCCATACTCGGGGCTTCGATGTTCGATCTTATGGTTTGCTTTCAAAGCCTCGGTCGTCCTACTTTGCAGCTTGCAGTCAAAGCTTTGGCGTTTGACCTCTAGGGTCATTTTCATATATTGGGGCGTTCGTTTCTAATCTTTGCTTGGGCTCGATGTTCGGCCTTACGGCGGACGTCTTATGTCCTTACCTGTTTATTTGTATTACGATTCATTGTCCAGCTCCCATGCTGGAACCTAGACAATGAGGGGCTAACTGTAGTGGTCATTTTTCGTCAACCCGATATGCTGGCCCAATATGGTTGAACGACGTCGTTCAATTGGTATTTCAATAGATAACAATTCAATTTTAAATTTGAATTAATGTTACAGTTCCGCCTTATCCGGAAGGGTTAATGGGTTCAGAGGAGTCGGCACGTCCTTCAACCGCCTCCGCGATCCACATAAACCCTAGCTGCTACCTCCACCTTTAATAGAAGGCCCCCTTCCTCCTTTGACGACTACGTTGAAATATCCACAAATTTCATATCATACCCTAAGAACACTGAGTTCACCATTTTCTTAGTTAATTCCACACCGACGATTTAATATTCAGGCATCGTTCTTACATTCTTCTTGAATTGAACGACGTTCTCCCTGATTTCTAATCAAATTCTGATTAGAGATTACGTTATTTAGCTCTTTAAATTATTCAATTATTTCATATTTCATATCTTTCTACTCCTTTTCTTTTCCTGACTGGAGCATCGGAGGCCCAACAATCGTCACCCTCCGACAGTCTTTGGTTCTTACGGTTCTTTCTAATTTTGTTTCACAAATTAACCACTGCTCCAGACTGATACGATTAATTGCAGATTTTCAGATCTGCAGAATACAAGTGTTGTGGTTGTGTAAATTCTTGGAATTAAGCATACTATGGTCGATTGTATTTTTATTTGTAAAGATTTCACCTTTTTTTTTTCTCTCAATTCAATCTCTCAACATTCTGTTTCTAAAAATCAAGTAATATTTTATTTGTGTTAAAATTAAGTCCTTGTATAGAAAGGATATAATTTAAATTTATAATAAATGAAAGTATAGAGGCTCGATTTTTACACACTACACTTAATTTTTAACATAAATAAAAGTAGACAGTCGATCATAATTTTGACAAACAAAAGTAGACTTACCAAATTTATATAAAAAAAAAAAACTCAAATATGCATTTCTCGTAAATTATTTAATGGCCGTAGAGAAGAAATATATGGATGTTTGATAGAGATATTTTACCACGGAACTGTATGATATTGATAGCGTAAGTTGGTTGAATGAATATGTAAAAAGTTGGGTACAACATTTAGATCATGTGGAATTTGAAGAGAAGTGCACAACATTACTACATGAGTTGGAGCTCAACCAAACCAACTGTCTCCTACCTTGTTATGTTTGGGTATTTTCTTTGGGGTGATTCACCAATACTCTTCCAGGACATAACTTATTGGTCAAAACTTCTTCAAGATGCCGAAAAATTGAAGAAAATAAACCTGCATTGGAGAATTCTAATATTACAAACAGAAATCACTTTGGTTGGACACTATTTTCTGCATCTCATTTTCTTTCATAGAATTTATCAGCAGTGCACCCACAAAACTGTTCAACAGAACTGAAGAGTACGTATAATACGTATCTATTTTTTTCTTCAAAATGAACTAGCCACGTGAAAATGGATGGTGGCTGAGAAGATGTCACGATTATGGAAACAATAAAGATGGTTGTGTTGCATTTGATTTGGGGATTATAGGGATTGCTGTTTAAACAATCAAGAGCAATTCTTGTTTTACCAACTTTTTTACATGTGCCAATTGACATACCTGAAATGGAGCTTGATCTTTCGAGCAATGTTCCCCTCACCAAGAGTGCACCGGGATGCTGCTGAAAGACCTACATATAAAATTGAATAAGAACTATAGTTTGTTTAGCACTAAACTAAGAGTTAAAGGGAAAATGAAATTACCGAAATGCGAAAGGACAAACCATCATGTTGCCCATTGTGATCTTTTGAAGACTTGGATATGTTCAACGAATGGTTGCACCTGGCAGCCTCACTCGTATTACACGTCTCCGTTTTGAGAATTGCATCAATCTGATTCCTTGAAACAGCAATCTTCACATATAAACTACACATTAGTTATCTGGTAATAGTTAATACTGATAAATTTTACAATAACTGGGCATACATCAACGTTAAAAGTAGCAGCATCTAGTTTGCTGGAGGCACCATTACTGGAGAGGTAGGATTCCACAGACTGTAACACGTGAAAGGCACCATGCTGACGTTGAAGGCCCTACCAGACACAAATATTGCATTAAGAAATGCCATGTCCACAAGAAATACGGATAAATACAAAAGCACAGATACAATCAAAAGAGAAATCCAGCATGTTGATAGAAGCCACATATGCAAAGAGAGTGGATAGGGTGTACAACTGTACGGGCCGCGAAAACAATGTAATTTAACCACTGACTAAAGATTAGCATCTAACTAATCCCAAATTAAAGCGTCAAGTAAATTTCCATGCATGGTTTTTGCATTCTATTAATACTTTTTGCAAGCCCATTTAATTTCTTTGGTGAATTCATTCATTATATAGTTCATGACAGAAAATGACTAAACAGACAGGTTGCACCAGTAACTGATCAATTCTCTAGATGAATACCATCAGAAACCAACCAAAATAATGGTGTAGCAAAAGTAGAAGTCTCAAACCTCCAGCATGAAAGACATATTATTCCCCTCAATTTTATAAGACAGTATCTTCCTTGAAGTAGGCAAAAAGGACCATGCAAGACCCCATCTCGATGTCCTGCCCTGGACAAATTCTGTTGTCTTCACTACAGTGGCTCCGACCTTCCAGAGATCAGATACCAGAATATTTAGGTTCAGTTTTCTTCCGACCATAGAAGAGTACCATCTAGACAAGAGAGAGGTAAATGTCAAAGCAATTAACAACATCTTTGAATTGAAATGAATTAATACAAAATTATTATCGTACCTGAATGTCTCCTTCAGCTTAGCACTATCTTCAATGATGCGAGTAATAAAGGCATGTTCTCCACCAGAACAGACCATCTCCTCTGGAGTGCCTCCACAAGAAGTCTTTGGATTCAAACCTGCTTCCTCCATTGTCTCGAAGAATGGGGGATTGCACATACAGAAGTCAAAATTTTCTCCATCCTTCACAACGCCTAGAAGTACATGTGGCCCATTATAACACTTCTTCACATCCAACTGACTTTCAAGTTCAGATGATGCCAGAATGCCAACATTTTGGGCCTCCGGATTGCCAGAGTGAACACCATCACTACTACCAAGCTGATTATTTTCCAATTTTTGCAGGTGATACATTTCATCCTCAGTACCGGCCCTTCTGATTTCAATCAGGTGGGATAAATGAGGATTGCTCTCGACATTTTTATTTGCCCACTCTATAGCTATATCAGTAATATCTGATAATAACACGATTAGGAGTAAATAAAAGAACCTGATACAAAACCTAAAAGAGAAAAAACAAATACCTGAAACAACAAACTTCCAACCAAGAACCGATGCACCAAGAAGGGGATAAATACAATTTGTTCCAGTGCCAATATCAAAACCTTTTGTGACATTTCCCTCAGCTCTGGTGGGGGGAAGGACATCCAAGGCCAAAAGATCTTCAATCCAATGAATGTAATTCAATCTGTTGGGCACTGTAGGGCAGAGCTGGCCATCAGGAATCCACCTACATAGTTATCCTTGATGAATTAACAGCATCGAATATAATTAAATATAAATAAACACACACACACACACACATATATATGTGTGTGATACCCCCCTCCTCCCCGTTCCAAAAGTACAATCAATGTACAATCAGTCGTGAGCAACCACATTTTTCAGGACCTCAAAACCAGAACAGGAATGCGTACATAAATGTTACATTTTCTTTCGCCCATGGAACATTTGAAATTTAGAATAAAAAACACATGTAAGAATAATAAATCACAATTAGAACATGAAGAGAACTCAACTTCTTATTGAGCTCTAATAACACGCCCAATTTCGCTGAACTGAACAACGAATCAACACTCGAACACAATAAGCAAAATTTAGCTAATCACAGCTGAAAATAATTGAAATTTCCTAGCGGAAAATTTCGATGAATCAACAATGCCAGTCATCCCTAACTCATCTGCACACTCAATCAAACAGTAAATAATTCCACATCAATATAATGAAGCAACACTCCTTAACTACTCGTTGAGCATATAAATTTTAAGCACTTCACAACCCCAAACCCAGTTTTAAAATGAAAAGCAAAAAAAAAAATCAGAAATTTCCACCACTGTTCGTACCAATTGACGCCATGATCGTGGAGCAGCAACACCCGAGTCAACTCGCGAGTAGCATTGAAATCCGTCCAATCAATTCTGGGGCGGCCGTCGCGTGAGTAGAAGACATAGGGCTCGAAACTCGGGTACAGGGACGCCAACGACGCGAAATCCGGTGGATTATCGGCGTACTTATTCCTTTGATGAATCCGCCGCCGCTCGCCCCCGTTTTTCCTTTTCCTCTTACCCGCCATCTGCCGCCGCAATTTATTCGATGCCGTCCATAACCTTTATTTTTTCCGGTGATAAGGGAAACTCCTGCTGAAGGGGGCTCCAGCTCCCGTAACCGGAAATAAATTCAAATTACTACAAAGTCGCCGATTTCGCCGGCGTCTACCGGAAAAGAAGAAAAAGCGGCTGAGCGACACACTTCCGCTGTTATCCTGTAGTTGATTTCGTGTAACCGATGCTGCTGCTCTATAATTTTAATGTTGCGGGCTGGCCCGGCTGATTCAAGAAGTCTCTTAATTTAAAAATTAAAATTGCTTTTAAAACTATTATTAGGTATTTTTTATTTTATTTTTTCAATTTAAATGCTAACTCTTTCATTTTATATTTATCATTGTTATCTTTTTCCATCAATCTTTCTTTAAGTTCAAAAAAAAAAAAAAATTGGTTTGCTTTTTTTTTTATTCACATACCCCCAACTGACGACCTTTGGTGTTTTAGGCAAAAAAAAAACCATAGTAGGTGGGTAATTTAAAATCATTTGAAAGCCCAAATCTTTTTCACGTATTCATTATATTTTTCTATAAAAAATTGAATGTTAATTGCTAGCTTTAATTATCTATACATTTACTTTTTTTTACTCACACAGCCGACTTGTGGTATTGAGGAGATTCGTAACTTTAATTATCTATCTATACATATATTAAAGTAAAACCGCAGGAGCAAAATTATCATAAAAATAATTCAGTTAAAACTTTATTTAAAATAATATGTTTTCTAACAATCTTTCAAATCGTTATCATGGTGCAGTGGTGTCATTCGCACTCAAATCAATGATGGGCATGTGATCGAACCTTCTTGCCCCCTTAACTTTTATATTTATTTGCCTTTTCTATTTTTTTCGTTTTCTTTAACATCAATTCAAATTTATTTAATATTATAACATTAATTCTACCTATTTAATATTATAATGGTTGGCTATTTAATATTGTAATTGATTGCATTCTTACGTATTCATTTTCTGAATTTATTTATATATTTCTGTAAGCTATCATTTCCATGTAAAAAATTTATAAAAATTATTACATTTCCTCACGAAAATTATGATCATTGTTTTGTATTTATAAATAAAGTTTTTTTCTAAAAATACTTCAAATTACTCATTATAATATTCTTCAAATTAGTCATTTTATCAATTCGCGATTCTTTTTGGTGCTTTAAAGCTCTCAATCCATTGTACATATATTATGGATGAAGAATGAATTAAGATGTTGCATCTAAAATAAAGGCAAACGCATTCACACATTTTCTCTCAAAATTACACTTTTCATATTATATAAAAATATATATTGTTTAACATGCAATAGGCTTTCTTTTCTGTAATGGATTTTTTTTTTTTGCCAAATCCATTTTTTATGTAATTGTAGTAATTAGGTGACAAAAAATAATTGCATGAAGTAAAATATTTTAAGAATGACAATTGTTGGAAATATTTATATAAGTGTATTTTTACTTGTCTTATTATCGAGGGTAGTTTAGTCTTTTCTATTTTGCCCTAATGTATCTCTTAGGGGCATTTGCATAGGACTTGTGTCTTTCACTCTTTTGCACTTCACTTTTGTAAGCCTCCTTTTGTTGAGCAACTCTTTTGGCAATACATCTTCTTCTTCCTTCTTTGAATTCATGAGTTATACTATAATTATTGATTTATTTACATGGTATCAGAGAAGGATTAATCTCTTGCTTGGTGCCCAATCTCGAGTGGTTACTATTCACGACGATCCTTCACTTCTCAGGTGAACTCGCAATCTATGGTTATTTATCTGAACTCATTAGAAATCCGTTTGTTTCTATCTGTGCCCTAGTCTGTTTCATCTATTCTGCACTTATATTCATTTTTTAGTTGGGTTTGTATCCTTTTTTTGGGACTATAAGGATGGCAACCGAGAGGGATGACTCCTTGCAGTCAATTAGTATTTGTTTGAATGGAAAGAATTATTCGTACTGGAACTATGTAATGAAGAATTTTTTGAGGGGCAAGAAAATATGGGGATATATAACCGGGCATCTACTTAAGTCGGTTGTACAAAATAATGAGAAGTATGCTGAGCAGGTTGATGTTTGGGAGATGAACAATTCTAAAATCATTACGTGGATCAACAACTCTGTTGAGAGTTCTATTGGAATGCAGTTGGCAAAATATGACACGGCAAAGGAGGTTTGGGATCATTTGGAACGATTGTATACTCAATTGAATTTTGCTAAGAAGTATCGATTGGATATGGATATTTGATCTCTATCCCAGAAGGAGATGAGTGTCCAAGAATTCTATTCTGCCATGACCAATCTATGGGATCAATTAGCCCTTACCGAATCTGCTGAACTTAGAGCATTTCCTGCTTATATTTCACAAAGGGAAGAACAATGTCTGGTTCAATTTTTGTGAGCTCTTCATAATGATTTTGAAGGACTCCGTGGCAACATTCTTCATCGTAGCCCCTTGCCCTTTGTGGATTCTGTTGTTAATGAACTTTTGGCTGAGGAAACTCGCCAGAAAACTGGAACGATGAAGGGAATTCTTCCCCCTCCAAGTCAGAATGTTTTGGCTGCTCACTCATATCCTCATCAAAATCACAACAAAAGTCAGAATAGACCGAGTTCTAAGCTAAATGAGTGTAACTTTTGTCACCAGCCGAGACATTAGAAGGTTCAGTGCCCTCTTTTGTTAGCCAAGTCTTCTTCCTCCAGATCTCGTCCCTCTCAGCATCACCCGACTCATGTCCAGCCATGACAGCTAAAGTCGTCCAACATTGCTGTTGTTGTTCCGCCTACCGAGCGGACGAACTCTTGCACCACCACCAATACTAGTCCTGTGCCTGACGATCTTTTTTAGCAGTTCCAAAGATTCCTCAGCCAACAACATGTCATGTCTGTTTCAGCAGGTTTGTCCACTCCAAGCTCTACAGGTATATCTTCTTCAGACTGGCTTTTGGACTCAGGTGCTTCTAATCATATGTCCCCCTCTGCTGATTCTTTTGTTTCCATTACTTCTTCCACTTCTGTGTCTGTTATGACTGCTGATGGCACTCTAATGCCCTTATCAGGTGTTGGTTTCATTGTCTCCTCACATGTTTCTCTCACAAATGTTTATTATATTCCTAAACTTGCGTTAAATTTAGTCTCTGTTGGTCAACTTTGTGATTCAGGATATATTGTCACCTTTTCTTCTACTGCTTGTCATGTGCATGATCCGCACTTCAAGAGGCGGATTAGAACAGGCCATAGACATGAAGGATTGTACATCATGGATGATCTTCAGGTTTCTAGAGTTGCTGCCTCTAGTGCATATTTATCTAGCTTTCGTTTGAGCCCTTCTTCTTCTAACTTTTATTTGTGGGATTCACGCCTTGGACATGTTTCATCTTCTCTTTTAAACTATTTTGCCTCTATTGGTTCCTTAGGCAAGGTTAAAAGTCATGTTATTTATAGTTGTAGTGGTTGTAAGCTTGCAAAGTTCTCTGCTTTACCTTTCTCTAAAAGCATCTCTATTTATGCTTCTCCTTTTGATTTAGTTCACTCTGATGTTTGGGGTCCCTTCCCCGATTGCTACTAAAGGAGGATCCCGTTTCTATGTCTCATTTATTGATGATCATACTCGTTATTATTGGTTATATGTGATGAAGCATCGTTCTGATTTCTTGGGAATTTATAGTGCTTTTCGTGCTCTTGTAAAAACCTAATTTTCTACTATTATCAAATGTTTTCGATGTGATTTGGGTGGGGAATATACTTCTAATAACTTTCGTGAGATCTTATGTAACACCCCAGATTTTTGATTAAGGTTTAGAGGATTCTTAATGACAATTAAGAATATTAAGGAAGAAATTTAACTAAGGTTAATTAAGGTCAGATGTCAGTCATGACTTTAAGGATCAGTTTACGTGAAAATCGTCCTTTCCGAAATTCCGATATTTACCCTATTATGACCATTTGTGGTCTCGTTAAAAAGATTTTAAGTCAAGGAGTGTGCCGATGTTCTCGAAATTTTATTCTGAAGTCAATTGAGTTCCTAGTGATGAAAAATGTTTTTAAAGAGTGAATGAATAGTAACTTTTGCGTGCGTTCGTGTTTTGAGAAATTTACAAAATCCTCCTTGTTGATCTGAGTCTAGTTCTGTCAGGCCCCTCCTATGGGAAATGACTCAAGGATTCCATTGGTGTTCACGGATTTCCATTCTGAGGTCAATCGAACGCTCGGGAGCAAAATATGTTAGTCTGAGTGAATAGTAAAAAGTAATTCCAAAAAGGAAATCTTTGCTCATCTTTCTTCTAACGACCCCGTATTTTTCACAAATCAAGTTGGTTCACTAGTATTCGAGCCAACGAGTCTCCCGATATTTTTAGATTTCATGTCTGAGGTCATTTGGACCTCGACATCGAATAAAACAGCTTTTAACCGAACCCGGGGTAACTTTTGCAGTATTCTTGCACTGAAGTGGCTTCCCTTGGAAGCTAAAGCTTTTCATATAAATACAAGGCCACCCCTAACCTCTCATTTGCTCATTTACCATCCAAACTCACTTCTAAGAGAGTGGGAAAGCTCGTGAGAGCTGAGAAAGTTTTGTCGAAGTAAAAATCGTTCTTCGTGAGTATTCCGCAAGACGACGAGCGGAGTGGCGTGGAAGTAATGCAGTGAGGGAATGTGCTAGGGACGCCGTTGGGTCGTAGTGGGCGGCTCTGCCGCCATTGCGACTCGATGAGACACCAAGCTAGTCACCTTCCTTCGACGCACCTAACCCTATCCATTCTTGTTCGTCGGTCTCGAGTTCCATTTCTTTTCCGTCTTTCAATTCTACATTTACTTTCTGTTCTTCATGTTCTTCATGTATTTCATGTTCTTCGTTATTATTCATTTATTTCCGTCTAGAGTTAGTATTTCAATTTTTATTAAAGTTCCAAGTTAATAGCGTTTATGTTACATCGCTCACTTTATTACTGCCATTATGATTATCGTTATTAATTCTTGTAATTAGTCTCGTTCAAGTTATATTTAAAGATTTTGTCGTTATTCTAAATATTTAAAGAGGATTATCGTGTTTATGCCGTTATAATGTCGACTTCTTTTAAAGTTAAAACATGTCGTTTCATGTTAATTTAAATTACTGAAGCATGTTTTTAAAAATTATTAAAAGTGTTCTTCGTGTTCATCGAAGGAATCAACGAACACTGAAGAAACCCAAATGAAGTTGCCCAGAAACTGGGCGGAAGAGAGAGAGGAAAGGAACGAGCCCCGTGGGGGGGTGCGCCGCCGCGCCACACCCCCCTCGACCAGCAAGTGCCCGCCGGCGCTAGGGGGCACCACAGTGGGGGAGGGTGCCCACCGGTGCACCCCTGCGCTGCGGCGAGGGCTGTCCGCTGGCGCCTATGTGCGCCGCGGCGCCCCCCTTCCCCTTATTGTTTTCCGCCGATTTTCCGGCTATTTTTCGTACCCCCTTCCCGAGCTTTTTGAGCTTTTCAAGTCGTGTTAATTCCAAGTTATTTTCAAGTTTAAATTTTATAGAAGCAATCAAGACGAGATGTTCTTTAAATAAATTCTTCTCGAAATTTATAAAGTCGTAAAATCGTGCAATTTGTAAATAAGTCTTAGATTTTAGTCTTCGAGTTAGATGTCGTTATTTCTCACTTTAGATAGTTAATTTCTTCGAAGAAGGCCGCTAAGTCGATGATTCTACTTTTGTAGGAGGAAGTGAGCATCGTAGGAATTCGGAGAAGGATCGTCAACTCCCTGCTTCATCTTCTGTCAAGTAATCGAGGTGGGTAAATCTATACTCATCTAAAGTTTGAGCTAATAAGTTCTAGAAGCATGTTAGAGCAAATGAGATATCTAATAAAGCATTTTTGCTCTGCGTGATTGATCTCTGTACAAGAAAGGAAGGAAAGGAAAAATATTATATGTCTATTGAGCTCTCGAGCATGTTTAGAAATGCTAGAAATGTTAAAGTATTGTTTATGCTTAACATGAGATATTTAGAATTGTCTTTAGTTACAATTCGTATTTATTTACGTTCATCTCCTTGCATTTGGATGTTTATGCTTTGTTAAAGCTTGTATAGTTAAGGATTAAGGATTGCCTTGTTAGGGTGGCGGTAAATCCCTTATAGGCTGAAATCATGCTAATGTAAAGGATTAGCCTTAGACGTTGCTCTAAGCTCGACAATTTTAGTAAGGTTAAAGAACTAAAGAATTAAAGATTAAGGTTGAGAAAGGAAGGCTACGTTAAAAAAAGAAGAATGTAGCTTTTATAACCAGGATTGAGCTCAGAATTCATGATCTTTGATCATTAAAAGGAGTCACTGCTAGGTATTCCCCTCGCATACTCGGGAGGATATTTGAGGTAACCCCTCTTCTATCCTATGGCATGCCTAAGGGTATAGTTGACATCAGGTTTAAGCCAAGGTTGGGCCCAAAAGTAAAGAAAAGGTTTTGCGGATATGGAGAGGGCTTTTGCATTTTGCTCTTCATTTACCACCAGTTTATTATTGGATATTTCTCGAGTTATTTAAAGAAGCTTTTATTAAAACCCACTGAGTACATTAGTGCTCACGTCCCCTCTTTTTCAAATTTTTTCAGGTTGAGATACTGAGGATGATGGTAGCTGTGGATATGGGTTGGCTGCCAGGATTGTTTTGCTATTATCTAAGTTTCTTTTGAAATCCCATGATGTTTCTGCTACTCTGATACACTCTTTCTGATTTCATTCAAGTTCAATTATGTTTATCGAGATTCTAAGGATATTCCCCAAGACATGATTATCTATATATATATATATATATAAGTGATGCATATTCAGTTTTATCCCTGCTTCTCGAGTATATTTTCCCTTTACCTATGAAGAGGTTTCTTCATGTTGGTATCCGGTTTATCCGCTTGACCTGTGAATTGGTCTATGCTTGTTGGTATCTGATTAGTTAGTCGTTTTATTTCGCTAAAGCATGTTCCCTTTTTAATCAAGTAAACCCAAGTATCATTGTCTATTCTTCGAAAGTATAACTTTATTCATAAACCCTCTTTGCTAATCTCCCGCTTTTATTCGTTAATCCCTTATTAACACCCGGTCCACACTCGTTAATCTCTATCTCGAGACCGGACTGTTATATTTTAGCATTAGATGGTACTATACATCAGACCTCTTGTACGGATACACTTGAGCAAAATAGGGTAGCTGAAAGAAAACATCGACATATTATGGAAATAGGTCGTTCTCTTCTTTTATCTGCTTCTATTCCTAGTGAGTTTTGGGGTGAAGCTGCTCTTACTACTGTTTACTTAATAAATAGAATCACTTCTATGATTATCTCTGGTATATCCCATTTTCAGAAGCTTTTTGGCTATGTCCCTGACTATGCTTCCTTACTTGTTTTTGGTAGTGCTTGCTATGTTCTTCGCCCTCATATTGAACGTAGTAAGTTGTCTTCTCGTTCCGCTTTATGTGTGTTTCTTGGTTACGGGAATGGTCAAAAAGGGTATTGTTATTTTGATCTTGTTAGTCATAAACTCTATGTTTCTTGTCATTTTTTCTTTCTTGAACGCATTCATTTCTTTTCTATCCCCTCTTCATCTCATAATGTGTCTCCATCTACTCTCATTCCGACTGACCCTTTTGGCAGTGATACAGACTCTGATTCTGTAGGTGTTGATCCTGATGATACAGCTTCTCCTCCTGACTCGCCAGTTCCCTCTCCTCCTCCTAAGATTGATGATCCCCCTATTTGTCGATCAGATCATGTTTGTAAGTCCACTCGTCTCTCTGAGTTTGCTTACTCTTCATATTCTTCTTCTTTTACTTCTTTTCTTTCTTTCATTCATAAGATTTCAGAACCTTCTTCCTACAAAGAGGCTGCTGTTGATCCTATGAGGCAGCAGGCTATGGATGATGAGCTTGACACTCTATCTAAGACCAAAACTTGGGATTTGGTACCTCTTCCACGGGGTAAACATGTTATTGGATCTCGTTGGGTATATAAGATCAAGATCAAGACCAAGTCAGATGGGTCTGTTGAGAGATACAAAGCACGGTTAGTAGCCAAAAGTTTTTCCCAACAATATGGTTTTGATTATGAAGAAACCTTTGCTTCAGTGGCCAAGATGACCACGATTCGTACTCTTATTGCGGTTGCCTCCATTCGTCAATGGTCCATCACTCATATGGATGTCAAGAATGCATTTTTTACATGGAGATCTTGTTGTCAAGAATGTATTTTTTCACAGGAGTACCTCACAAGAATGGACATGTTTGTAAGCATAAGAAGTCATTATATATACTCAAACAAGCTTCTCGTTCTTGTAATGACACTTTCTCAGATACCCTTACTTCTCTTAGTTTTCATTCGAGCAACAATGATTGTGCCCTTTTTATTAAGGATTCATCTTCTGGTATTATCCTTCTATCTTTATATGTTGATGATATGATTATTACCGGTAGCGACACCGACGGGATTTCTCTTTTAAAATAGGATTTGGCATATCGTTTTGAGATGAAAGATTTAGGCCTCCTTCGTTACTTCTTAGGTATTGAGGTCTGTTGGTTTCCAAAGGGCTACCTTCTATCCCAATCCAAGTATGTCACTGACATACTCGAGCGTTCTCGTCTCACTGATACTCGAACACTTGACACTCCCATGGAAGCGAATGCTCAGTATTCTCCTTCTGATGGGATACTCCTGGATGATCCTAGTCTATACCGTACTATTGTTGGAAGTTTGGTTTATCTCACCATCTCTCGTCCAGATATTGCCTATGATGTTCACATTGTCAGCCAGTTTGTTTCTGCTCCTACCACCATCTATTGGGTGGCTGTTCTCCACATTCTGCGGTATCTTCGAGGTACTATCTTTCAGAGTCTATTGTTTCCATCTACCTCGTCCCTTACCCTGTGCGCCTTTTCTGATGCTGATTGGGCTAGTGGCCCCGTTGATCGAAAGTCTACCACTGACATTTGTGTATTTCTTGGCGATTCTCTTATCTCTTTGGTGCGTCGTTTTTCACCAAAAATAAATGTCCCGACAAACCAGTCGGTAAGCCCTTACTGCAGAGTACAGTGGCGAGCAGGGTCGTCTCCCAAAGGACCGGTGAGAATTATTCTAAATCTTCAATCTGCAGAACTTAACTTTCCAAATGATTTTTGTGTTTGTAAAATAAACTGAACGAAAATAATAAATAAATAGAGAAAACGGGTTTAACAGATTATAAAAAGCATTCTAGTTTCCAATTAACTCCACCCTAGCTTAACTAAACTGATCCTTGATGTAAAGATAATTTTAATCAACACATGCAAACCAGTTATAGCCACCGAAGACACTTACTGACGCAGCCTAATTTCTCCTTAGTTTCTCGATAATCAGGAAGACACTTCACCAATTATTTCCCTAATCGACTGACAACCGTAAGAGACACTCTATATATTTAATAAGCCGACAGCATTAAGAACTAGAGAAACCCGATTCAAAACCAACAGACTCTGACACAGGACCGTTGAATTCAGACTGTTATTCCCCTGGTTCTGAAGAACCGTTTTACCACTAATTAAACTTAAACCACAATTATGGATGGCCGATTTAATTGGCTACTAATTAATTCTGAATTACTAAGTATGTGCACCTACCTAGCAATATCGAAACAATTAACGACTTGAATTACAGAGAATAACAGATACATGAAATTAATCAAAATAAAAAGAACAATTAGATCTCACAGTATAATTACGCCAGGGCTTCGTTAATCTTCACCGGAATAAGAACGAGTCTAGCTCGAATTCACTACAAAATATTCTGAACATTAATGATGAAAATCACGATCTGGAAAGAAGAAAAATAATCTGTAGAAACACGTTCTGGTCTGCTGCGTTGCGGCGTGTTGAATGAATATCAAAATAGAAAAAGTCCTAATCTATATATAATATCCTTAATAAAATAGTAGTTAATATGGAAATAAAATCCTAGTCTATCTCAACTAGGTAATTGCCAAGATGAGGACTCTTAAGGCGGTGGAGAAGGTTATTTCCGCTCCCAGGTTGTGGGCCTAAGTAAAATTCGCGCTCAGGCCCAGAATCTGTCATCTCGGTACCTCACTCAGGCAGTATGCCCATACGGCGTACTTTCCAGATTCTCCACAATCTTGGCCAATTCCTTCATATATGTGTTAATCACCTGAAATCATTCCCAAAACACATTTTCTTCTACAAAACACGATCTTGAGGCAATTAACATATCAAAACAATACCAAAAATGGCCCAAAATATGTATGTAAATATAGCCCAATCAAATCCCCCCACACTTAGACAATGCTCATCCTTGAGCATATCTAAACAGAAAACAGACTCAAAATAAAACTTAGAAAACGACAAGTCAAGCATTGGCTTCTTGAACTGAAAATACTCAAAGTTGAGATTACAACACAACCAACCACAATCCACTAACCCTTTTCTTGTTTCGTGAAATAAACACATGCTTTTCATTTAAGTAAAAAACGTGCAACTCAATCCTGCCTTACCAAGGTTCACTCAATTTCTCTCAAAAGTAGATAATGGCAGATTTGTTTAATTCACACAAGTCGTGATTTGATGCCTTCAAACATAGATTTGCTCATATGTCAAAACCACTATCAAGCAAGTAAGAACTATGCACAAATCAAAAGGTCTTTGAAATGGGTTGTAATGGGGCTAGGGTGCTTAGGTAGGATAATTTGGATAAGTGGCTTAAAGATGAAAGCATGTAAGCATTTCAGAACACATTAATCAAGTTCGGCTGCAACTTCTCAAATATCCCACGAACTCTAAGTTAAGTGCTGGTCTTCAAAGCTATATAGGGTAACAAAATTTAACTTCAATCGGGTACAACCCTATTTTCTCCACGTCCAGTATGGGCATACGAACCATTTTTTTTTCTTTTTTTCTTGAAGTTTTGCTTCTTCTCTTTTTTTTTTCTTCTAGTAATAGGACCAGAGTTTTTTTTTTCACAAGTTTTCTTCAATTTCCAGCACCAACTGTTCTTTAAGTAAATTTCGAACTCATCTCAACACAATCCAATATAACTCACATGCTTCCAAGGGACAAGAGCAGGCCAAAACAAGCTAAGGCTGAAATATTTAGTGGCTGTCAAGAAAGAAAGGATTCAGGAACAAACGAGCTCACTAAGGGATATTGTCGGGTATGGATAATATATTCAGGCAAAGTAATGGTTAATCCTACATGCCTTTATCATTTTCATGCAAAAGAAAACTCACAAGCAGTATGACCATGGAAACAAGGCAAATCAGAAATTCAGCATTCAAATCCAACACACTCAGTAAAAGAATAAAATTGAGCTTTCTATATATATAACATGCTCAAGAGGCTCAAATCTCACGTTTATAGGCTCATCAAAAGTTGATCAAGTTGCACATTTCATCTTTCAAGAACACATACGATCATTAGCATAATTCAATCACAAGAGAATCAATCAAACAAACCAAGATAATCCATGTTATAACCTTTTCTCTTTGTACATTTCAATCTCAGGCAGCCAATACTCAACAAAAACAAGTAAAACATAATTTTTTTTTCGATTTAGAAATGAACCAGACACAAAAACAGCAACTTCAACTCCCCCCCACACTTAGACAACACAGTGTCCTCACTGTGCAGGGAAGAGAGCCAACAAAACAGACACAACATAAACGAAAGAAAATAAAAACAAAGGGAGAGAGAGAGGGCAAACTCGCAAGCAAGGGGAGCGACGGTCAGTAAAGGCATACAGACGACGCTCAAGTGCAGTAGCCCAGCTTGGTGATGGTCAAATAGCTCCATGAGCTCAGCAAGGATAGGGGCAGTGCTAGAAGAGGTATCTGCACGAAAAAGCTGGACTAGATTTGTGTTTTGTTCTTTTTTTATCTTTTTTTTTTATATTTTTCCCTTTGTTGTTTTTTTTTGCAGGAAAGTAAGCAACTAATTGAGATAAGAAAAATGAAATAAAGCAAGAAAAGCTCGGGTTGCCTCCTGAAAAGCGCCCTTATTTAATGTCCGAGGCTCGACACAAGTAGAACTCGATCATGAGACAATTTCAGGGGTAGCAGATCTACCCATGTCGAAGGCAATCGTCTCCATCCTCACACCTTTATGCTTTCTCAAAAGCTAGACCATCCTTGTTTCTTGCCCTTTCAGCTCCAACACTGAGGTCTTCACATGAGCTGGTAAAATTGGTTCTGAGTTGGTCGGTAAAGGCATACGGCCTATCAGGTTCCGAGTTGGAAATTCATTGGTGGTACATAGCTGCATGATGACATCTCGAATCTCCTCATCTTCATCTATTATTGCAGCGGTTTCAGTCAGCCCACGAAAGAGTACCTTCTTAAACAGCTCGAGGATCTCCTTTTCATCATCCTTCTTCTTATTTTGAACCAATCTGGTAGGAAAAGGAGCTGCAATCAGAGGTTTAAAATTTTTAGATTCAACACTGACCTTAGGTGGAGTGAGTTCGGCAGTTGGTTCGTCCTCTGCTCTGGGAGGGTTTTTCAGCTCTGCAGTATGCCCATACTGCTCATTTGCTTTCTTCTTAGCCTCCAACTCGGCTAACTCCTCCGCACTTCTCAAAGTGACAGCACAAACATGCGCTCTTGGATTCATTTCAGTTTGGGATGGGAGTTTGCCTTGATTCGCCTGCATCTTGTTCATTTGAGTGGCAAGCTGAGTGATCTGTGTACCCATACTGCCTAGAGCAGCTTGCGTCTCCTGCTGGAAAGCCTTCTGACTCTGTGCCAAGCTGTTCACTAGAGCACTGCTTTGCTCCAGACACTTCATAATCTCACTCATGCTGGGTGCAGGCTTGTCAGTATGCCCATATGGGCCACCCTGTGGCTGCATCCAACTGGAATTAGGATGTTCCCTCCAGCCTGGGTTGTACGTATTTGAGTATGGGTCATAATTCCTCCATCTCATGGCATCTTGTTGCGTATCACCGGACCCATAGCATGCTTGCTCGGTTGGAGAATTTTGCAAGGTAGGATAAGCATTAGTGAAATGGCCATTCTCTGAGCAGACTCCACAGCGGATATTTTGAGCTTGAGCCACAGCTAGACTTCGAATCAGAGAAGTCAGAGCATCGATCTTTTCATTGACACCGGAGCTCTCAACTCGCTCAATCCCCCTCACATGTCTATAGGGATCATCATCCTCATCTTCGTATTGTTGACCTCCAGAAACCATGTCAATTATCAGCTGCTTGGCATCGGCCAGTGTCTTGTTGGTGAGAGATCCTCCACTGGCAGCATCAATGATCTTCCTGTCAAAAGTAGACATGCCACGGTAAAAATAATTGGTTAGTAGTTGATAATCCGTGAACCCGTGGTCTGGGCACTTGCGACATAGCTGCTGGAACTGCTCCCAGTACTCGGCTAAGTTCTCGTTCTGCTTCTGTTTGATGCTACTGATTGCCATCCTCAGGTTTGCAGCTCGGGACTCCGGGAAGAACTTACGTAGGAATTGTTCCTCTAGCTCAGTCCAAGTAGTGATCGACCTAGATGGAAGATCAAATAACCAATCCCTAGCTCTGCCCTGCAAGGTATGAGAGAAAGTTAGTAACCTCAGATTATCAGCTGTAAAACCTTGAGGACACAGGGTGGAGCAGACGAGGTCAAATTCGGACAAGTGCTTATGCGCACTCTCTCCTGGCAGATCACTGAACTTTGGCAACACTTGTATAAATCTGGGTCTGATCTCCGAGTTGTTTGCAATAGGGGTAGTACGATGCAAATGGGCCTATTGTTTTTGTGGCGACCAAGCTCTTTTATGAGAGGTTCAGGTTCGGGAGCATTTACGAGAGCTTGATTCCCGTTGTTAGCCATGTCTCCCTCGAAGAAAATAAAATAAAGAAAAGAAAAAAAAATACAAACTGAAAATATAAGAATAATTACTACTTAAAAACCGATCCCCGGCAACGGCGCCAAAATTTGGTGCGTCATTTTTCACCAAAAATAAATGTCCCGACAAACCAGTCGGTAAGCCCTTACTACAGAGTACAGCGGCGAGCAGGATCGTCTTCCAAAGGACCGGCGAGAATTATTCTAAATCTTCAATCTGCAGAGCTTAACTTTCCAAACGATTTTTGTGTTTGTAAAATAAACTGAACGAAAATAATAAATAAATAGAGAAAACAGGTTTAACAGATTATAAAAAGCATTCTGGTTTCCAATTAACTCCACCCTAGCTTAACTAAACCGATCCTTGATGTAAAGATAATTTTAATCAACACATGCAAACCAGTTTTAGTCACCGAAGATACTTACTGACGCAGCCTAATTTCTCCTTAGTTTCTCGATAATCAGGAAGACACTTCACCAATTATTTCCCTAATCGACTGACAACCGTAAGAGACACTCTATAGATTTAATAAGCCGACAACATTAAGAACTAGAGAAACCCGATTCAAAACCAACAGACTCTGACACAGGACCATTAAATTAAGATTGTTATTCCCCTAGTTCTGAAAAACCGTTTTACCACTAATTAAACTTAAACTACAATTATGGATGGCCGATTTAATTGGCTACTAATTAATTCTGAATTACTAAGTATGTGCACCTACCTAGCAATATCGAAACAATTAACGACTCGAATTACAGAGAATAATAGATACATGAAATTAATCAAAATAAAAAGAACAATTAGATCTCACAGTACAATTACACCAGGGCTTCGTTAATCTTCACCGGAATAAGAACGAGTCGAGCTCGAATTCAATCTACAAAATATTCTGAACAATAATGATGAAAATCACGATCTGGAAAGAAGAAAAATAATCTGTAGAAAAGTCTTCTGGTCTGCTGCGTTGCGGCGTGTTGAATGAATATCAAAATAGAAAAAGTCCTAATCTATATATAATATCCTTAATAAAATAGTAGTTAACATGGAAATAAAATCCTAGTCTATCTCAACTAGGTAATTGCCAAGATGAGGACTCTTGAGGCGGTGGAGAAGGTTATTTCCGCTCCCAGGTCGTGGGCCTAACTAAAATTCGCGCTCAGGCCCAAACTCTTCGCGCTCAGGCCCAGAATCTGTTATCTCGGTACCTCACTCAGGCAGTATGCCCATACAGTCTGGCTTCCAGGCAGTATGCCCATACGGCAAGCATTCCAGACTCTCCACAATCTTGGTCAATTCCTTCATATATGTGTTAATCACCTGAAATCATTCCCAAAACACATTTTCTTCCACAAAACACGATCGTGAGGCAATTAACATATCAAAACAATACCAAAAATGGCCCAAAATACGTATGTAAATATAGCCCAATCACTCTTGGAAGAGCAAGAAACAACATGTCATTTCCCGTTCTTCTACTGAAGCCGAGTATCGAGCCATGGCTTCCACCACTACTGAGATTATTTGGCTTCATTAGTTGCTTGCTGACATAGGAGTCCCGATTCATTATCCCACTCCTATGTATTGTGATAATAAGAGTGCCATCCAGATTGCTCATAATTTCATTTTTCATGAACGGACCAAGCATATTGAGATTGATTGTCATCTCACTCAATATTATTTACGAGTTGGCACTCTCACACTTCCCTTTCTCACCTCCTCCTCGCAGATTACTGATTTATTCACCAAGTCTCTTCCGCTTCCGCTTCCGCGTTTTCGTTTCTTAGTTGGCAAACTCTCGATGCTTCTTACAGTGACATCTTGAGTTTGAGGGAGAGTGCTGGAAATATTTATATAAGTGTATTTTTACTTGTCTTATTATCGAGGGTAGTTTAGTCTTTTCTATTTTGCCCTAATGTATCGCTTAAGGGCATTTGCATAGGACTTGTGTCTTTCACTCTTTTGCACTTCACTTTTGTAAGCCTCCTTTTGTTGAGCAACTCTTTTGGCAATACATCTTCTTCTTCCCTCTTTGAATTCATGAGTTGTACTATAATTATTGCTTGATTTACAATAATTACCTGATTTTTTAGGAGAATAGTTACATAAATTAGTAGGTAATTAACAACATGGAACAAAAAATGATTATGACAAAATTTATTAAAATACCTATAAGGTTTTTAAAAAAATGATTGCTACACCAAAAAAAAAAACAATTTTAATTTTGATTGCTAGATTAAAAGTTACAACATAGATATAAAACAATGCAACAAAATTATATTGGGCCTAATTATTTTTTATAACTCGAGTTAAATATTTTATTCAATAAATACCATTTTTTTATTTTTAGTTTTGTGCTTTTAAAAATTAATAAAATGATATCAATAATCATGGTTACTATTTTTTTTTAGTTTAACTGATGTTGTGATATTTGGTAAAGTTGCATATATATTTATATATTTTAAGATGTTAAATGTAATTATATATTAGGATATGTGAAGAAGACATCTAACCAACTATATGATATTTATGTAATCACATATAAATATTTTGAATACATTTGAAACCTACAATATTTTTCTCATTCATTTACATTGTGGTTATGTTCAAAAGTTAAAATATTAATTTAAGTCTGTGCAACGTATGGGAGAAATACTAGTACTATTTCATTCGTATACGGTGTATATATATATATAATGTTTCGTTAAAGTTATTTTATTCTCGTAAATTTAATTATTATTATTTTTCAATACTGCAATTTTCATTCTAAAGAATTATTTTGATTAAATTATTTTTAGGCATGGAGTACAGGAGTAGTGCGAAATCGATGTCGTTTTAGTAAAGAAAATAAGAAAAAAAAAATGATGCAAAAATATTGGTAATCGTCATTTCTCTCAATATTCTCTCTTATTCCTACGAGCTATGAAGCAAATAATTACTGCACTGTAGCCCAAATAAAAGAAACTAAAAAAAATTCCACCTCGTAGCACTATTTGTAGGCACGCTTTGAGTGGAACAGATTATCTATTCTCATCTGTGTTATATTTCGTGTTTTATAATCCGTGTTATATTTCGTGTTTTATAATCCGTGTTATATTTCGTGTTTCATAATTAATTTTTTATTTTTTTTAATATATCCTAATTGGGAAAGGATCAACTTTAGATAGAAAATTTTAATTAAAATAAATCATGATAAATTAAAATTAAAAAATAATTTTTTTTACAAAGAAATTAAAGAATTAGAACAGGAAATGCAGCATGAATTGTAATAGATGATCCAATTTCCACTCTGAGTTGCATGATAAAAGTTCCCTCTCATTAAGGCTCCCCGATTTTAGAAGAAAAAAAAATTGAAATGCATAATTATTTTAGTCTTAATTTAATAATTATAATTATTGAGATCCTGGATAACTATTTTTCATTATTCTGATCCAGAGTGGTAAGAGCTTCTCCAACCGTAGTTGGGATTTCTATATTAGACACTAACATTGCTCAAATAGCAGCATGAGCTGCTCCATTTCTACAACAACACTGTAGAAATAAGTAAACAATGATACGATAAGTGCTACAGTGTTGCGGCTTCTTCCCCCCAGCTCATGACCTAGGTTTTTGACACCTTCAGCTCGCCGCGCAATCTCCTCCCACCTCGTGATTTCCGACCATTCAACACTGCAAATACCATCTGAAACCTAACTAATCGAGATTAAAACCACTGATGATTCACCCTCTGGCAATTTGTGAATGATTCAATGGGTAATTTGGGAAAAATAAGTAAGGTTCCTTCTAGTGGAATTCCGGCAAAGAAACAATAGCAACGACATGTATGTGTTCTTATTTTAGAAGATTTGTAATTTTATTTCAATTTTTAACCAATTATTAGGTATATCAAATTTTGCATTCAAACTGTTCGATAATATGTTAATAAAAGAATACTCCTTTGTGATTAGGAGGAAGGGGAAATTTTATGTCTTTTTTTTTAATGAATAATTGGTTATCTAATACAGCATTCTCTTCATATTTTGTACACTATGAGATGCAATCTGTAGAGTTAGAGAATTTTTCTTGATGCACACCTAATCTAATGATATATATTAGCCAAAAAAATTGAAAAGTGCGAAAAACATGAAAACAAAATACCTAATCAAGTAAATGATGACTGCTTTGGATCTCATATATTATGTTAGGAGAGTTTCTACAAGATTGTATGAAATTATACTTGATCTTATCTATTGTTATAATCTAAGTTCTATTCAATTTCGTTTATATGTTCCTTGCTCAGTTGCTCCATGGTTAAATTCAAGTAGGAGCATTTGAATATTATTTTTTATAGTTCACGGGCATATTATGACTGTTCTGCTACAAGAATATTTAGTTATTCAGAGATAGGACCAGAGAGAGTTTAATTTCACAACACCCGAGTTCTACAGCCTGTGCATTATTTAAACACTTTACATCTGTGTGGGTGCTGGTTTGATTTTATGTGCAATTGTTTGCATGTTGACAATATTGGATTTAGTAATCTATTAGTGTTATAGTAATTCTAAAATTGATTTAAATTTTATAAATTTCAGATATTGTTATACTTGATAATGAAGACAATGTTGAAGATATAGAAACAACATCTATCAACGAGGATGAATCTGTTATGTTGCAAATTAAGAGTAAGTACTACTTTACTTCGATTCATTGTTTTTGTAAATTAGTGATACTTCTATGATATTTAGTGATACTTTCTCTAATGATAGTAATCCTTCACTTAAAATGAAATTAATATTCTTTATTACATTGAAATCGTGTTGTTTTCACATGATTGGGAAATCCATGTTGTTTCCGGTCAATTTAAAATTTATTTTTGGTGAGAATGATAGTGATTGTAAGAAATTTTTGGTATTGTTCATGATAGTAGCATGAAACTGTTCGACGAAATGCTTCAACTAGATAATAGTCTTATTTTAGTTCATGTGGGTATGTGATTGTCTTTTGAATTTGATAAAATCTGTAGTTTGAAGTTATGAATTTCTAATGCTATTTTCCCACTACATATATTAATGGCAGTCCGCGGTGAAATTGGGGGACTTGGAGAAAGGTTTCGAGCTGATGAATGGAATGAAGAAATGTGGGATTAGGGCGAATGAGTTTGTGTACAATGTTTTGATCCGTGGATTGTGTAAGGAGAGGAGAGTGACGGATGCCTAGAAGCTGTTCGATGAAATGTCGAACAGAAATGTAGCTCCAAATAGAGTGACGTACAATAGTTTAATTGATGAGTGTTGAAGATTTTTAGTGATACTTTTATTTGTAATTAGTGTTACTTACTTTTGTAATTAGTGATACTTTATTTTGTAATCAATAATATTTTTCTCTATGATAATGAAATAATTTTTTTTACTCAAGAATGAATTTTTATTGTATTCATAGACCCGATTCTCAATTTGAGATTATGTTTTAAACTGACACTTTCTTTCTAATTAGTGATACTTTCTTTTGTAACTAGTGATACTTTTTCTGCAATTAGTGATACTTTCTTTTGTAACTAGTGATACTTTTTCTGCAATTAGTGATACTTTTCTTTCTAATTAGTGATACTTTTCTTCTAATTAGTGATACTTTCTTCTGCAATTAGTGATACTTTCTTTTGCAATTAGTGATACTTTTCATCTAATTAGTGATACTTTCTTCCATAATTAGTGATACTTTCTTCCGCAATTATTGATACTTTTCTTCAATTACTGATACTTTCTTATACAATTAGTGATACTTTTTTCCATAGTAATGAGACTCCACTTCACAGGTAATGATACTTAACCCCATAAATAATGATACTTATATGTGAGTTAATGATGCTTCACCTCATAAATAACGATACTTGAGTTAATGATATACTCCACTCATAGTTAATGATATTTATCTATTCTTGATTTGATAATTAATGTTTAATCATCAATAATGTCATATTATACTCCACTTCCGAGTTAATGATACTTCATCCTTAATTAATGATACTTCACACACAGTTAATGATACTTCACCAATTATATATGTAATGATACTTCACTTAATAGTTAATGATATTTTGCCAAATTTATATCTAATGATACTTAATTTCATAGCTAATGATACTTCATTTCATAGCTAAATGTTACTGATACATAATGATTAATATTTAATCATGGATAATATTGTACGATACTTCATAAATGAGTTAATGATACTTCACTCCATACTTCTTCTCATAGATAATAACAATATCATTTACTATATATAAAAATATCCCAAAATTATATACAAGAAAAAAATTGACTCAAAGAGCAAGAGATCTTTTATTATCAATTGATTCGAGTTATGATCTTCTGAGAGTGATCCTCGTGGTAAACAACCCACAAAAAACATGGAATACAGTTGTACATAAAACATAAAAAAATGAGAACATAAAAAACTACATAGAATATTTCCATCTCCATTATTGTATGCATCACACTAATAAGTTGGAAACAAATCCCCTATACATCAATCATTATTCTACTAAACTCTACAAATTACAACATCAAGAACTCCAACAATTAATAACTAGTAATCTCACCCATTGTTTGACTTCATGTTCAGAGCAAGAATCTTGAGCATTGTTGTGATCACTCTCATCAGATTGCTCATCATCATGTTCACTGCAATATGAAAAGTAACAATAAGTAAAATAGTATCACTAAGTAACAACAAGGTATTACTAATTAACATCAAAGTATCACTATTTAAAAAATAAGAATCCCTACTTATAAAAGTCAGGAATCAGTAAGTCATAAGTAAAGATAAACCTGAAGAATGTAAAAGTATCACTAAATAAACATAAAGTATCACTAAATAAACATAAAGTATCACAAACTGATGTAAGTATCATTAATTAACTAACATAAAAGTATCACTAAAAACCTGTCAAGTATCACTATTTCAAAAATACAGTATCACTATCCAATGAATGTAAAAATAAGTAATAAGTAAAATAGTATCACTAAGTAACAACAAAGTATTATTAATTAACATCAAAGTATCATTATTAAAAAAATAGGCATCCCTACTTATAAAAGTCAGGAATCAGTAAGTCATAAGTAAAGATAAACCTGAAGAATGTAAAAGTATCACTAAATAAACATAAAGTATCACTAGGTAAGAATAAGTATCACAAACTGATGTAAGTATCACTAACTAACATAAAAGTATCACTAAAAACCTGTCAAGTATTACTATTTCAAATAGATAAGGTCAAGATCTGTACTTCAAATATTGTGAAGAACTACAATGCAGGTAAAATGAACATTTATTTCTGGAGTAAATAAATAAATCACTACTCCGGCCAGAAAACAAGCAAAAACCAAGAACATATCATCACTATGATCCAAACAAAACCAATTACTACTAATGTCTCAAACAAAACAACACAAATGAAACTGGAAATCAACCATTCATCATCATATATCTGGAAAGGAATTAATGTGTGTATATACATTAATAAAGTTGAGCATGCACATATTACAGCCTCTTAGCATTTATTTAATACACAAAACAAAACCCAATCACACAAGGATAACTAGAAACTGTAAACCATGCATTTTAGAACTTTACATAGGTACATACCAACTAATGTATGGTGATCGTTATTTTGCATTTTATAAATGTAGATATGGACCTGATGGAAAGTATAAATGTCATTTTATGTTCAATTTTAAGTTGAATTTATTGATCTGATAGTCATAGTTACCAACAACAAATCTGAATTGCACCTCCTCAAATGGACAACCCTGTACATAGTTTCACGGGTATTAAATAAAGGCTAAGAGGCTGTAATATGTGCATGATTAGCTTTGTCAAACACACGAGTAGCTGTCAAATTTATGAAGAGTTTTCCACTTCAACATCAAATATCAGTAGATAAAGTCAAGATATGTACTTCAAATATTGTGAAGAATTACTTTACAAATAATAAAATAAATAAATCCTCAACAAATATAATACATCTTATCAAAATTTTATTATTGACAGCTAAAATGATGAACATGAAATGGATAATTGAACCCCCCAGCCCTTTCAAATTTTAACATCATTCTTCTACTAAACTGCCCTTGCTCAGAAACCATAAACGGTAAATCAAAACTAACAGTTAATTAAATACTCAAAAAATCAAATTGACAACCCCAAAGAGCTTAAACCTAATTATGCTCGTACTCATTCACACATTAAACAAAAACCCCTAAATCTCAAAAGCTAAATAAAAGTGCAACTAATTAACAACGAATGCAGATCAAGAACAATAAAGAAACTGAACAACTTTACTTACAAGGCCTCATAAACCTATCCAATGGCCCCGACATCGCCAACTCTCGATCACCAACAACAAATCCTCGATGACCACACAATTATCGATCGATCAATCAACCATCACCACACTAATGAACAACCTTCAATCAGCTAGCTAAAAACGCACCCACAAAAAAATCAAGAAATAAGAAAACCCTACTCTTCCTCTCAGATCGAATATCCAACAGTTTGTTCAGGACGAAAAAAAACTAAAAAAAGAAAAATTGAGAAAGTACATAGACAACACAGGGTCCGAAAGAGACTGACGGCAATTAAAAAAAAGATTGATAGAAGTCATTCCGGAACTTCCAATTGAAGGAAAAAAATCAAATCCCTAAATTAGAAAAAAGCCCTAAATAAACTTACACTATCAAATGTGAGTCGGCATCGGAGATGTTAACAACGCAGAACCGGTTTAGGTTGTGAATGGAACGCCGGTGGTCGGAAAGTTGTGAGAATCGCCGGTTAGAATGTAGATTCGCCGATGGTTAGGGCTGGAGAGAATCGCGGGAGAGTGGGGAGCGAGAGAGAGTGAGCGGTGGGTTTCAATTCTGAATTGGTTTTTTTTTTAATATATATATATGGCGGGTCGGGTCGGGTCAGGGGAGATCCGTCTAACGTAAGCGACCCATTAGACGGTCTCATACAAGTTTTTGTCTTTTTTTTTCTTTTATTTATCTTATCCTTTTATTTACTTTTTCTTTTTGAAATATTGAAATACAAACTTGTACATTAACTTAAAACGACTTGTGTTTTCTTTTTAATGTTGAAATTAAAATGACATTTAATAAAATTACATTATAAACATAAAAATATTGAAAACACAAATAAAGCACTGTGGGAAGAATATTCTAACTCGTAGAATTAGAAAATAAAGTTATTGTGTAATTTGTGTCTTTTATTTGCAATATTATTATGTTTTTTCTATGTTGCAATATTATTAAGTTTTATAAATTTATTTATTTTTTAAAAAATTAAGATTAAATAAATACAAAAAAAAGAATATTATGGAATATTTCTTTTTAAAAATGCAAATTATATTGTATAATATAATTAAATGTGCTGTAAAATAAAATAAATTGTTGGAAATGACCCCATATATTTTTCGAATTCAAATCAGTAAAATCCAATAAATAAAGAATTTCCGGCTATCATATCTAAATGTTGTCCAAGGATGAAAATATCGCGAAATATCGCGGATATTGACATTGCGATATGAAAATTGGGGGGAATATCTTTTTTCCCGAGTATCAGCGAGAAATCACAATATATCGCAAGATATCGCGATTTTTTTAATATTTCTATAATATATTTTGATTTTTATTTAATACTACATATTTTTGTGATCTTTTTTAGGTCTTCAATGTAATTATTTGAGTTGCAATATTCTTTGCTTTATAAAGACATTCACTTTGCAAAAAAATATAAGAGAAAGAAGACCGAATCAACGGATGTCTTAGAAAGAAAAGTGAGATGCACGTGCACCGACTTTATTTTTTCATTTTTTCAGTTAGAGGACATGATGGACAAATCACTAAATTTTTTCTCTCCATATATACACGAAATTGAAATCTAAGATTGAATATAAATTATTTGCCAAATCTTGATTCTATGAATATGGGTGTCATTGATCATAGTGATATGTCCTAAGATTCATATACTTCTTACACATATGAGAGTTCACAAATTGATTGGACTACTCAAAATGTGTATCAACAAAATAATTGGGTCAGTAGACATTATCCAATTCATGGTGAAGTTGTTGGAAGAAATCAAGAAACATATCAAGCGCATGTGCATAATTATATCCATAATTACTCGAACGTGATAAGTTGGTACCAATATTGTTTAGAACAAGATGACATTCCATCTACTATATTTGAATCTTATAGATTCTCATTTTGGTATTGATTGTACTTTATAATGTTTATTTAGTCATTTTATGTTGTATTATGTATTATTTTGTCAAATGTATTGTCTCAGACGGTATTTATATAATGTATTATTCATATATTTGCTTTCAAAATACAATTCTATCAAAAAAATTAGTGGAATATGTGCATAATAATATGTCATAATAGTTCCTAAAATTTCATGCTAAATTTCCAAGATTTTAATATGATTTCCGTCATTTTTTTCAATTCTCTGTGATATCGATATATCCGTAAAATTGAAGTTGCGATGTATGTTGCGATAGCGATATTTTCATCCCTGATGTTGTCTAATCAATGAATTGTATATAAAAAAAAAGTACATGTCTATTAGTCTAAGATGGCAGGGTGATTATATTCTCAAATTCTAAAAAACCTAGTAGGTTTTGAAAAGAAATAGGTAAACATTAAGTAAAACAATGTATGATGTATCAAATGAAGTTCTAGCAATATTTTGGGATCCAAGATGAAATAATTTGATTGATATCTTAATTTAAAAATAAATAAATAAAGGAAATGCATGCCGTGCCGCTCCAGGCACAAACGACGAAAATATTATGAATGATGAGTCCCATCCACATATCACATGCCTTGACCGCAAACTTTACTCTTTGACTAACAAAAAAAATAATAAAAACTTTAGTCTTTGATTATGTATGTCATTGGCACTTCCCCATTTAGAATGACGTAGTGGTACGTGAGAGCTTTCTGGCCAAACAGTTTTTTGTTTCAACTAGTTTAACAACGGTATACAACATGATTTTTTTTTTCAGGAATAAAATTTAGTGTCTGAAATCCTATCAGAAAAATGATGGAATGATCATATGCATTCTATTTAATCTTTTGAATTAACTGCATAAATTTAATATTTTATATTTTAATCAATTAAAAAGTACCAAGTTTTTTTATTTTATGATTTGATATTTTAAGATTAGATACTTTCTTCTTGAAAATTATGAACTACTTTATTTTTACATATACTGTAGATTCATAAATTGGTATTAAATTATATTAATTTTGATTTAGGTTGCAGGTTTCCCAATCATCATAAAACAAAATTTGTTTCGCCGGAACTCCTTCCTTTTTGACCAAGAGTCAAACATCTAAATTTCATCAATAAAATTTAATTTGAATACGTTTGTTTGTAAGGATGTCTTTAATTTGAATTGGTTTGTTTGAATATTTTTTTTTTTTTGGAATTTCTAGTGGTTGAATGGTGTTATTTTGCAGCCAAAAATTTGAAGTTTGAATTCCACCACCAATATCACTAGGTATAAGTCTATTACATCTAGTTTTTCAAGTGTGGTTTACTTCAATTCTCATGTACTATCAATATCACTAGGTGTGAGTTTGTCACACCTGCAACTAGGTGTGAGTCTGTCACACGTAGTTTTCCAAGTGTGGTTTATTTCTTCTGTATGGTTTGCAGGTTATTACACAGTGGCTGAGTTTTTCCAGTTTGCACCTCGGTTGCACATGCGGGTTACTCTCGACAAAAAAAAAATTCCAAAATTTTCACATTTTTTCAAAATTGTCCCCGACTTCAATTTTCGATGTCGGATTGTTTATAAATCACTCCGAGTCATGGTTGGAAATTATATTCCACATTAAGATTAAATATGATATTCCACATCATTTTACACGCTAGATTTCGATGTGTCGTATCAACAATTTGAGACCAAAGATTGGATCTATCAACAATCTGACACCAAAAATTGAAGCATGTGACATTTTTGTAAATATGTGAAAGTTTATGTATTTTTTTAAATTCATGACATTTTTACAAAACAGATGAAAGTTTGTCACATAATTGTATATTTGGCCATATTTTTCAAGTATAGTTTGCATATGATAAAATACTCCTAGAGTGAGGTGGCTTGTAATAAAATGGCTCAAATTATTAGGACGTGATTGGTACGGTGGAATGGAATTGAATATAATGGTCATTCCCATTCCGACGATAGGCATCGTTCAAAATCGGGAATCACCATTCCTGATGGAATCCCTATTCCCAAAAGAAGGGGAATATCTATTCCACCCACCCTCATGGGTTTAGCTATTCCCAATGACCAAAAAATTAATATATGATATATTTATGCATAATCATGTCTTATATTAGTATTTTATCATATTTAGAAAAATAAATCAAAATTCAAATTAAATCATTTATTATTATTATTATTATTATTATTATTATTATTATTTATTTTCAAAATATAATTTAAAAATACGTGTTAAAATTAAATTTTGATAACTTTTATAATTTTGTTGAAGAAAAATGAAAGTGATGCCGAAACAAATATAACATAAAAATATGTTATAATACAATATAAAATATTTATATATTTGATATAGTTTAATATGTTCAAATGAAAAATTGAAATGTTAAAGTATTTTTCTATGAAGTATAAATATTTTTATTAACTTATACATATTATTGTATATTGATTAATTAAATATTTTAGAATAATATTTTTCAATAAAATAAATAAATTATAATTTGCTAAAAAAATAGAAAAAACCATATACTAAAAAAGAAAAATGACATTTAGAAATATAAAAAATAAATTAAGGCATGTATTGATATTTATTAGCTAGTACGTAGACTATATTCAATTATAAGAATATTTGAAATTACATGAAATATTAATTATATAAGATTAAAAAAAAAAAGATATTTCATTCCGTTCTTCATTCCTCAAACATACTAATCATAAGAATCGTCATTCCATTCAGACCCTCATTCCATTCCTAAGTTCATTCCATTCATACTTAATTCCATTATATCATATCAATCATCTTCTTATAGATTTAGCATGTTACATAATATTTTTCAAGCATGATTTACAAAGAATATAAGATAGAAATAAATATTGGAGCATTTTGATTCTTTCCTACACAAGTTTTTGTTTAAAAAAATCGAGTGTATTCATAAATCTCACATGTTATGAATATTTCACCGTTAACTATATGAAAAGTATCCCTAAAAAAGCTATATGAAAAATACACTCCTTTATTTTTGTGAAATAAAAAAAATTTAGGTACTCCATATTTTGCGGAGCAGATTCTTTATTACATTTTGTGTTGCATAACTTTTTTTTTAATATACCCTAATTGGGGATGGATGAACTCTAAATATAAAATTTAAATTAAAATAAATCATAATAAATAAAAAATAAAAAAAAATAATTTTTTTAAAAAAATATTGAAGAGACAGGGAATGCAACATAATTTACAACAGGTAATCCCATTTCCACACATTTTGAGGGCACTCGTGTCATTTTGCTGAAATATACAATTTCAAAAACGTTACTGTGAATCCGTTTGTACAATATATTTGCACTTTTGTTGCTCAGAACATCTCCAACGTTATTCTAAATTTGATTATTTTTTTTTTATAACAACTCCAACATCATTCCAAATTGATTTTTTTATTCCATTTTGTAGTATGAGTCATTTTCAACCGTAACTCTATTTTATAGTTGGAGTATAAAGTATTGAATAGTAATTTCACTACTCTATTTTTTAATATCTCAAATACCTAAAATCACAATTATACCATTAAATCAAGAATATAATTATATTTATGCAATTAATGGATAAATAATACAATTGTAATTGTAATCATGTACCATATATACGTGGGGAGGAATGGTTTTTTTTTTATATTGTAACTATAATGGTAATGTCTTTTTAATTGTAACTATATTGTTTATGATTGTGTTGATTTCCTCCGTGTATCTTTTTAATATAATTTTTGTGATTTGATCTTTAAATTAATTTAATATTTTGTTTAAAAATAATTGGATACATCGTTTATATTAATTGGATTAATTTATATCTCGATTAATTAATCAAATTTGATATCTAATTAGTTAAATTAACATTTGAAAAATAAAATTTCATAATTAATATTTGAAATATAGTAAGTATTAAACATGAATACAAAATATAAATTAAATTAGAGTATGAGATATAGAGCACGTCGGTTGGAGAATAATTTTAAAATAAAGTATGGAATATTGTGTGACTACATTTTAAAATTTTTGGTTAAAGATGGTCTTATAGTGCCCAGCTAGCATTCCAATACACATACTAAAATGAAAGTACCTTAAACTGGAAATAATGAATACGATGAAAAAGAGAAGAAGTAACTGAGTTGTTGAAAAGACCACTGCCGTAAAAGCGTATCGGCCGACTATAGTACAAGTCGGGTGTTGCTGTGCGCTTTCCAAGGTTAACGCAGTACCTCAGATACATGCACTCGTAACAGACGGTTTGAAGATGTCAAATAGTTCTCAGGAGAGAAAGGAAGAAAAGAAGTTGTTCTATACCTCTACTACTCTCTTTTACCTCTATTTATATAAGCTCATTATCTTATGCATATAAGAGAGCTAGTAGTAATGGAGATAATAAATGGAATAATTGAGGCTATCAATGAGTAGAAACTGATACAATAAATGGCTAGCAACGGATAGAAACTGACACAATGAAATTGTGTAAAATAGACTAGATCAAATGTATGTCATTTAACAATCCCCCACAAATGACATATAAAGAAAAAGAAAAGAAAAGAACCTAAGCAACTGGGAATAAATATGTAAGTGTTAATAATCTTTTAATTTTGAATTAACATGCAGTGAAATGAGACAACAAGTAAATTCAAAAAAGTGAAATGATTCTTAAACTTTATTGAACTTAAATGTGAACCCCATAACATATATTAATCCCAAAAATTTAAAAACCGTCTCCGCGATGGAAAAATAACTAGACCATTATAGCATATAACATTCCTTGATTATCAATAGCTAGTTGCAAGCTCCTATCACAGAATAATGCCACGCCCGTCTCAATAGGACTAATAAGAGCTATAAGCTCACTCATCATTATATCAACAAGTTCATCTCGATAGAACTTTTAAGAACTACAGCTCCCACAATGAAGTCTGTCTCAATAGGATCAACATCATATGATTATTCAATCTCATTAATCATCATGTCCGTCTTGATATGACTACTCAAAATAAGGGCTATGATTATGATACCACAAGAAAATGTACCAACAGATAAATATAAGATACAATATAGGTTTGTTTGACGTTAAAGTAGGTGTCCACTGTTTTGTACCTCAATGGCATGATTTGACTCTAATTTCAATAGATGACTCGAGTACCTGCCTTCTAGTTTGACCTTTTGTAAAACGATCTGCTAGATTTTTTCCAGATTTCACATAATCCACATACATTACTCTAATCTTGAGTAGATGTTTCACAACATCATGTCTTATTCGTATACGTCTTCTCTTGCCATTGTACGCACTTTGTTTAGCAATACTGATTGCAGCTTGAGAATCACAATGAGCATAAACAAGAGCTGATGAATTTCCCCAAAGTGGTACTTCGGTTAGGAGATTCCTCAACCACTCAACTTCTCGACCTGCCAACTCTATAGCTATAAATTCAGATTCCATAGTAGAGGTTGCAATACAAGTTTGTTTAGCAGATTTCCAGAAAATAGCACCACCACCCAAAGTAAATACATAACCACTAGTAGAACTAACTGCATCATTATCAGTCACCCAATTGGTATCACAAAAACCTTCTAAAACAGCAGGACATTTGTTAAAATGCAAACCCTAATCAGATGTGCCTTTCAAATACTTCATCAAACGATAAGTATTATTCAATGTTCATTACTAGAATTATGTGTATATCGACTTGGTCTACTAACAGTGTAAGCTATGTCTGGTCGAGTATAGTTCATGAGATACATCACACTACCTATAATTTTAGCATATTCTATTAGAGATACACTTTCTCCTTTGTTCTTTTTAAGGCGTATGCTAGAATCACATGGAGTTCTTACAGGTACTAAGTCATAGCAATTAAAACATTTTAGGATTTTTTCAACATAGTGAGACTGACTCAAAAGAAACACATGATCAATTTTTTACAACTTAACACCAAGAATAACATTAGCTTCTCCTAGGCCTTTCTTATCAAACATTGTTGATAACAAACTCTTAGTCTCCAGTACTACTTTAATATGAGTGTCAAAGATCAACATATCATCTACATATAAACATATTAGCACAATTCCAGAATCACATTTTTTCAAATAGAGACATGAATCAGATGAACTAATAGTAAATCTATTTCAAATTATAAAATTATGAAACTTCTCATACCATTGAATAGGAGCTTGTTTAAGACCATACAATAATTTTTAAAGTTTGTAAACTTTATGCTCCTGACCAGAAACTATACACCCTTCCGATTGTCGAATGTGTATTTTGTCATCTAAATCACCATTTAAAAATGATTTTTTTTACATCCATTTGATGTATACATAAATTATGAATTGCAGCCAAAGCTACTAAAGCTCTAATAGTAGAAATTTTAGCTACGGGAGAGTATGTATCAAAATAATCCACAGATTTCTTTTGTGAAAACCCCACTACAACCAATCTAGCTTTAAATTTATCGATTGAACCATCTAGTTTCATTTTCTTTTTAAAAATCCACTTAGTTCTAACTGGTCTATATTTCATAGGTAAATCTACCAGTTCCTATTTATGATTACTAATTATGGAGTCTAATTCACTTTTTATAGCTTCCTTCCAAAAAATCAGCATCTATTGACATTATAGCCTCTCTATATGTCTTAGGATCTTCATTGATAAAGAATGCAGAAACAATATGATCATCAATTTTGTCAGAATTTTCAATAAGAAAAGCTGTAATAAAATCAGGTCCAAAATTTATTTCTGTTCGCTGTCGTTTACTTCGTCTAAGTTCATTTACATGACACAGATTTAGAAACAACAACATTAGCATCATTTGCATCATTCACAGAATTTGTCATGTTAGGAATGGAAGTTTTTAAAGGAAAAACACGTTCAAAAAATTCAGCCTCACGAGATTCTGAAATAACATTATCAGTCAAAGACATAAATCTATATGCAGTAGAATTTTGTGCATAACCAATAAAAATAGCATCATATGTTTTAGACCCATTATTAGTTCTTTTAAATTCAGGTAAACATACTTTAGCAAGGCACCCCCAAACTTTCAAGTATTTTAAGTTTGGTGCATATCCTTTCCATAAGTCATAAGGAGTTTTATCGAGTTTCTTATAAGGCACCCTATTAAGAATATAACAAGCTGAAAGAATTGTCTCCCCCCACAGATTATTAGCTTAGTAACATTGCATTCATCATATCCTTTAGAGTTTGATTTTTCATTTCAGCTATGCCATTTTGTTAAGGAGTATAAGGAGCACTATATTCATGTACAATGCCTTTTTGTTCATAAAAATCCTTAAGAAATACAGTACTATATTCTCCTCCTCTATCAGACCTTAATCTTTTGATTTTTGTATTTAATTGATTTTCCACTTCTATTTTATATTTCAAAAACATCTCTACAGCTTCATCTTTAGTTTTTAAGAGATAAATTCTAGTATATCTAGAAAAATCATCTGTAAATGAGACATAATATTTATTTCCTCCTCTAATAGCTGTGTTTTTAAAATCTGCTAAGTCAGAGTGAATTAATTCCAGCAAACTAGTTTTTCTATTTTGTATAGATTTGAAAGACATTCTAGCAAACTTAGACACTTCAAAGTACTAGACAAGTCCACAACAAGTACAAGATCTAATTTTTTTTAATAGAAGCAGCATTCACATGACCAAGTCTACCATGCCACACATCAAATGACTCAGTTGTATAAGCAATAGACAAATTTTCATTAACAATTTCAGATACAAAGTTCAGTACAAAAAGCCCCCCATTTAGGTACATTTTCCCTCCACAAAGTCACCATTTTTTTGTTAAGATTATCTATCTACTCCAAACACTATTTTTAGTCCAGATTTGTTTAACAATGAATCAGAAATAAGATTTCGCATGGAGGGAACATATAAAACATTGCTTAAACTTAAGGTTTTCCCTAAGGTGAGTTTGAGAAGGATCTTCCCTTTACCAGTGACTCCTACTACACTGGAGTTACCCATATAGATACACTCATCTTCTGCAAAATTGGTGAACTCATGAAATAATTATTTGTTGCTGCAGAAGTGTCTTGATGCTCTAGTGTCAAAAATAAAGTCAATTTTATTTTCCACCAGATTTACCTTGATGACATCTGCAACAATTTCATCTGTTTCAGCTAGATTTGCCTGGTTTATTGATTGTAACCGTGATTTAAATTTTAGTTTTTGTTGTTGTCCTTGATGTTTATAGCATCGATACGCTTTGTGTCTAGGATCACCATAAACAAAACAATTTATTTGTTTATTCATGATCTTCTTATCCCCTTTGCTGAAGTAATTCGATTTTCTTTTATGTGGGTCAAAATGTCTTTTTCCTTTACTTGCTTCAACAAGATTAGCAATAGAAGAAAGAAAATAAATGACTGATCTTTTAGGCAATTAACCTCTTCTGTGCGTATATGGCTGATGAGTTCTTGGAGCATAAGATCTCTTTTCTTGTGTTTCAATTGATTTCGATAATCACTCCAGAATGGTTGAAATTTCTCCAATAACACATTATCTTGAAAAATCTCATACATCTTCATTCTTTCGTTAAGTACATCTGAGGTAAGATTTTCATAATCATGGAATTGTTCCATAATCGGTTCTCGTCTACCATATGGAACTGCAACCATTTGCTGATAACGTACTTTCTTTTTCAAGCATCATCTCCTCCATACTTCTTCTCTAGCATGGTCTGAATCTCTTTTGTAGATTTCACATTAACAAACAAATCACATATGTGTTCGTCATGTGATTTAGTAAATTCCCTCTAACATTTTTGTTATTTTTCTCAAACTTCTTCCGAGACTCATCAACTGCCATCTTCGTAAGTTGAGTGATAGTAGCTATAGCAGCTTGTGTGGTAGTACGTTCTGTAGGCTGACCACCAGATGATTGTGAAGGAGCAGATGGTGCATCTACGTCTGTATTTTCTGGTTCTGGCATTTCATCGAATAGTATATGGTCAATCTCAAGTTTCTAAAAAAAGATTAGCAATTTCTGTGACCACCGCTTTTAATTTGTTCCGTCCAATGGTTCCAACTTTGATAGGTTCGGTAAGGCTCATGGGAAAACAAAAGCCATTTTACGTTTTTAGATTGAAAGTACCTTTAACTGGAAATAATGAACACCATGAAAAAGAAAGGAAGTAACTGCGTATTGGCCGACTATAGTGCAAGTCGGGTGTTGTCATCACTTTCTAAGGTTAACGCAGTACCATCAGATACGTGCGCTCATAATAGACGGTTTGGAGATGTCAAACAGTGCTCAGGAGAGAAAGGAAGAAAAGAAGAAGACAAGAAGAGAAGTTGTTCTATACCTCTACTACTCTCTTTTACCTCTATTTATATAAGCTCATTATCACCTCTATTTATATAAGTTCATTATCTTATGCATATGAGATAGCTAGTAGTAATGGAGATAATAAATGGAATAGTTGAGGCTATCAATGGATAGAAACTGCTACAATAAAAGCTAGCAACGAATAGAAACTAACACAATGAAATTGTGTAAAATAGACTAGATCAAATGTATGTAATTTCTAACATAAAATACTTATATTTAGAGGTGGCAACGGTTCCTAGTTCTAAATATGTAAAATCGGAACCGCACCATCAAAACATGGTTACGGTAGTTCAGGAACCAAGAACCGACGGTTCCGCGGTCCCGCACTATTAGAATCGTGTAAAATAGCACTGTCCGTGCAACATTTGCACGAATCGTGCTAAATAGGCACACCGAAGACAGAGAGTTCCAGATTATATAACATGAGTCGTGCTATACTAAGCACGGTCTATGCTATGTATTTTTTTTAATGTCACTTTTTTATTTTTTCCTTACATAACTTATATATTATTGCATCACTAGTATATACTAACTTAGCACTTGTATTTGTAAAGCTAAAGAAAAAAATACATAATAAAATGATACATTAATGATTATTAATTAATCATGAATGATGAATTTATATCACAATTTAAATAAACTTACAACTTGAATTTATAAAAAAAACAAGTTTACAAAATTATAATTGAAAAATTACAATATAAGTTCTAAAATGTCAAACTTTTCCAAAATATCGAGGGAAAATGTGTTGGAATTGTATACTAAAAGCATGTCTTTTATGTATATAATTATTTCCTTTAATTATGAATGAGAATAATGTTCATATATTTTGTATTTATTTTATATAATAAATAATACAAATCTTCCTATACTTAATATTGTAGATAATATGATATGTGGAGTGCAAACAAAAGATCATATTATCAGTGTCTTATAAAGTATGAGAAGTGTTCACAACCTAGATGGAGTTAGATGAACCATCAGTATAGTTGTACTATGATTTGAAAGTAGTCTATCTTGACTATGAAATCATACTAGTGCACTTTTATAGCGTATTGAACTGGATCACAGCGAGATAATTTTTATGGACTGACAGCACATAAGAATATAAATCTCAGAAACTCATAATTCTTAATCCTTATATAATAGTAGACATATATATTTTGATGTACATTACTTTGATTATCAATGGGTGATATTCTAATTAAAGAATCAATAAGCCCGATAGATTGGGTAGTGACATTTCTAAATATGATAGGTTACTAATTATAGAAGAAAATCGTGTCTCGGTGCGCCAAGTTGATGATGTCTCCTGAGGAGCTTAAAAAAGATTATCGTGTTAAATCTTACAAGTGGATTATTTTTAATCCAACATGATAATAAAGGTTGAGTGGTACAGCTCATGGATAAGAAATTAGTTAAATTGAGTTGTCAGTACACTCTATTTAATTAATGAACATTCGATATCTTAAACATGGAAAATTAATTGAGTTGAAGAAGCTAATATTAATTAGCTTAAGTTATGTCTGGGCTAGATATGAGAACTTAAGGCATTGATCAGGAAAGATTAAATTATCTTGAATCTCAGTTTATAGAATTTGAAAAATTGAAACTAAGAACTGCTGATCTAGAGGAAGAAAATAAAAAACTCAAGCAAGAGATCCTTGAAAAAGAAAAGGTAAACCTAAAGTTCAAAAAGGGATCTCAAACTCTAGATGAAATACTCAGTCATCAAAGAACTAGAACTGGCAGCTCAGGGCTAGGATATAGCAAGTTCACTGCCCTAGAAAAGGGAAAAGCAGTTGGTCAAACCAGTGATAAGGGAATCCTAAAAGGGTTCACGAGATCTCAGGATCAGCCAGCTGAGTCAAACAAAGGAAAAGGAATATTGAAAAATCCCCAGACTCAGCCTAGACAATTTGGTCAGTTCTACCAATCTAAAACACCTGGTCAGCTGAAGCCCAGTTCCCAGCCAAGACCATCAGTTCACTCAAGTCAATCCACTCGTCAAAAGCCTCCAGTTCAATAAAGGCCACCAGCTCAGTATAAAATGCCCTCAAGGCAAACTGGTAGATCAGTTCACTATGAAAAGATAGACCAGTCTAGATCTCAAGCCTACCCTGCTAAGTAGTTTAATCAAAGCACTTCTAGGAGAGATCAAAGAAAATCATTTCAACCCTATCATCACTACAACGAATATCTGGATTCCAGAAATGAACCAAGAGCTGATCCAAAGGGTTCAATCCAATGAACTAGAAACACACAAGCCATTGGCCTGATAGAAGAGCACAAAAAACTCAAAATAATTGTGTGCTAGTTGAATTGTTTTATCCCACTAACTTTCAATGCAGGTACCATTCAACCGACTCAAAGAGAGTTGAAAGAGAGTCGAAACTGATGAAACGATCCAAATCAGTTGACTCTTTGAGTGATAAGAAGCCAAAAGTTTGGCAAGTCTGGATTCTAAAAGGCTTAATGTATCAAAAAGGACCCGATATGAAACGGGTCCCTAAATGCTAATCCTTTTCTCTGCAGGACAAGAGCATCCTATCTATGAAGAAAACCAAAGACATTTGGTATCTAGATAGCGGGTGCTCCAAGCACATGACCAGAGACAGAGAAGATCTCAACGGTTATAAAGAAATCAAAGGTCCACTCGTCACATTTGGAGACAATTCCAAAAGCCGAACCATTGGAGAAGGGTTCGTTGTCAAAGGAAAAGTAGTTGTGAATGGAGTCTCCCACGTGGATAGACTAAAGCACAAATTACTCAGCATCAGCCAGCTGTGCGACAATGGCTACTCAGTTGACTTTACTAAAAACTCCTGCAATATAAGAGACAAGTCAACTGGAGTAATTTTGTTAACCGGCATCAGGAGAGGCAACATGTACGTTGTTGACTGGTCCACCGGCTACTCAGAAGCTTCCTTTCTCTCGAAAGGATCAACTGAAGCAAGCTGGCTATGGGATCGATGACTTAACCACGTCAACTTCAAAACAATCAACTACCTAGCAAAGAAAGAGTTAGTTGCGGGGCTTCCCAAGGAGATATACAAGAAAACGGATGTATATGGACCATGTCAAAAAGGGAAGCAGGTGAAGTCATCCTTCAAGAATAAGAATCATCCACTAGGAACAACTGACTGTCTTCAACTACTACACATGGATTTGTTTGGTCCAGTTAGACCTCAAACTCCAAAAGGCAAAAGATTCACTCTTGTAGTAGTTGACGATTACTCAAGATATACATGGGTGGAATTCTAGAGGAGCAAAGATGAAACATATGACAAGCTCACGGCGTTGATCAGAAGATTACAAACTGAGAAGGAAAGATCAGTTCAAAGGATTCGCTCCGACAATGGAACTGAATTTGTGAATCAGCACATGATCAGCTTCCTCAACCAGCTTGGAATCACTCATAAACACTCAGCTGCAAGAACTCCACAACAAAACGGTGTAGCTGAACGGCGCAACCGAACACTAAAAGAAGTAGCTCGAGCGATGATAGCTGATGCCAACATAGCTGAAGGGTACTGGGCTAAAGCAGTCAACACAACTTGCCAAACTCAAAATCGAAGTGCCATTGTAGCAGCCCATGACAAGACACCTTATAAATTGTACAAGGGTCGTAAACCTTCTATCTCATATTTTAAAATATTTGGCTGTAAATGTTATATTCACAACAATGGCAAGACTCAATTGAAAGCTTTTAGTGCTAAAGCTGATGAGGGAATATTTCTTGGGTATAACTCTCCTCATGCACAAGCTTATAGAATGTTCAATAAACGAACTCTTGTTGTGGAAATAACATGTCATGTGGTATTTGATGAATTTGCTAATGAGTACAGGAACAAAGAAAGTATAGACACATCAGTTCAAGTACTACCTAGTGAAACTGAAAATTCGCAGGACTATGTAGATCACATTGTTCCAGAGCAGTTTGAAGTTTCATTAGAAGAAGGCAATAAAACTGGTACTAAACCAGTTGAGAACAACTTGTTCAATGAAGACACAAATCGTGCTGAGACCGCAAACCCCACAACTGAAGCAGGGAGAAGAAATGATGAGAATGCCGAGCCAACTAATGAACGAACAACTGATAACGTCATCACAGAAGAGCCAGCTGGAGACTCAGCTGAGGCTATCTTGCCCAAATGGCTCCGAAACCACCCAACTAACAAGATAGTTGGTGATCCGAGAAGTCGAGTTCAGACCAGAGGATCAACCGAGCATGCATTATTCACATGCTTCATCTCTCAAACTGAACCAGCAAACGTCAAAGAAGCCTTAGAAGATTCAGACTGGATCATGGCTATGCAAGAATAACTGAATCAGTTCACATGAAATGACGTATGGTTTCTTGTTGACCGGCCAAATACCCAGAAGGTCATTGGCACAAAATGGATTTTTCACAACAAACTAGATGAACAAGGAGTGATCACAAGGAACAAGGCTAGACTGGTAGCCAAAGGTTACTCACAAAGTGAAGGAATCGACTTTGATGAGACATTTGCGCCAGTTGCAAGATTGGAAGCCATCAGACTGTTCCTAGCCTATGCAGCTCACTTCAACTTCACAGTCTACCAAATGGATGTCAAGAGTGCTTTTCTTCAAGAAATGCTCAAGGAGGATGTGTATGTCCAGCAACCGCCAGGCTTTGAAATTGGTGATCAAGTCTGCAAACTGAAAAAGGCTCTCTACGGACTAAAGCAAGCTCCAAGAGCGTGGTATGAAACTCTAACAACATTCTTGCTGAAAAATGGGTTTCAAAAAGGAGTCATTGATCGAACTCTATTCCGAATAGAACGATCAACTGAGATCTTAATGGTTCAAATTTATGTGAATGATATAATTTTTGGATCAAAGAGCAAAGATCTATGCACACGGTTCGCTCAACTAATGCAAAACGAATTTGAGATGAGCATGATTGGTGAAATGACATTCTTCCTAGGACTCCAAGTGAAGCAACTGAAAGATGGAATTCACATCAGCCAGGCGAAGTACACCAATGAGCTAGTCAAGAAGTTTGGAGTAAGTAAACGAAAAACTCTCAAGATTCCAATGAACACATTAGTTCAACTAACTCTTGATGAAGAAGGAGAATCAGTTAGCCAAACATACTACAGATGAATCATTGGGTCATTACTTTACTTAACAGCCAGCCGGCCAGACATCTCTTATTCAGTCGGTCTATGTGTGCGGTTTCAAGCCAATCCAAAGCTAAGAGAATTATCAAATATCTCAAAGGAACCATAAACCTTGGACTATGGTATCCCAAAGATGACAGTTTGAGTTTAATTGGATATTCAGACTCAGACTTTGGTAGATGCAAGATTGACAGAAAAAGTACCAGTGGAACATGTCAGTTTCTTGGAAGCAAACTGATATCCTGGTTTAGCAAGAAGCAACACTCAGTTGCCATGTCAACAACTGAAGCAGAATATGTAGCTGCTGGTAGCTGCCGTGCTCAAATACTCTGGATGAAACAATAGTTGAAGGACTACAAAGTTGAAACTGAAGAAGTGCCCATCTACTGTGACAACAATAGTGCAATTGCAATATTTCAGAATCCAGTTCTGCATTCAAGAACTAAGCACATTGACATAAGGCATCACTTCATCAGAGATCAGATCAAGAAGAAAGACACATGCATCAAATATGTCAATACTGAGAAGCAGATAGCCGACATCTTCACCAAACCATTACCTGAAGCAAGGTTTATAGAGCTATGTATACAGTTGGGACTGCTGGAGTTAGCATCACAGGATGAAGATGATAAACTGGAAGAAAAAGGCCAAGAGACCACTCCAGCTGAAGAGAGAAACTGAATCAAAAAGATGAGAAACTGATCAGCTTGCCACATAATCCATCAATTTTAAGTAAAGGCAAGAAGCTGCTGAGAGATAAGCAAACTAGAGATGATCAATTTACTCCATTAGTTCAACTAAATCATCAGTTCAGTCGCTCAAACTGATGATCCAGTCAGTTATGCAGAACATACAAGCTGCAAATTGATCAAACTGACAAAAAAATCATAGGAACTGAAGTAAACTCAAAAGGAGATACCAGTTCAAGGGCCAGTTGAAGGAGAACAGCTGAACTGAGAAGCAGCCGAATGAAGGTCTAAGCAGTTAAGACCAGTCAGGAACTGATGAGAAGATATCTCAGTTGGAATTGATCATAAAAAAGACCATCAGTTATAGTCAAAGCCAACTGATAACGTAATTAGTTTCAAGCTATGGAGAAACAGCTGAAGAGAAAAGAATAATTCAAAAAGTCTCAATAGTGGAAACTGTAAAAACACGTGTCATCAAAATGTTACCGTTGAATCGTCTTTCTCTCTCATCTTTAATCCACAACAGATAGAAATGAAAAGCCAATCGACGGGTCGATTGATCTAATCCGACCGTTGAATTTGGAGAGACCAAGCGTCACAACTGTTGGATGAGCTAAATCTCTCTATATAAATAAGTCGGCTGAACAATCGAGATAAGCTTTCTGATTTTTACTATAGAGTTACAAGCTTTCTACCTACTTCTCATCAAAAGCAAAACTTCTAAATTCTGAAAGATCAATCACTCAGCTTCATAAAGTTAATCTCTCTTCGAAGAACCATGGCTCAAAATCCATCACGCAGAAGATTCAATTTCCGTCAATCCAGAGAAGACTCTAAAGCTTTTTGTGATAAGCTCGATAGAGAGAAGTTCTTCAATCCAGCCGGGTTTCTTCAAGCCTGTAAAGCTTCTCCTCTCAGTAGAATGATCGTCGAAAAGCTCTCTCAAACCAAGCTGAAGAAGTTTCTGGAGGTATTTCCAGAATGAATCTACATCGAACTAGTTGCTGAATTTTATTTAAATTCAGACGGATCTTCGAATTCCAAGGAAATCAGATCGGAAGTAAGAGGACACGGTATTGTCGTGACAACTGAATCCCTGAGCAATGTATTCGAACTACCCAACAATGGACTCAAGCTGGAGGACGTTCAAGTGAATTTTCAGGAAGCTTATGACTTCTGGAAAAAGGAAGGAGAGCCTCAACCATACAAGAGCAATCATCTTATATCAAAATTTCAAAATGAATTTCAAGTACTCGCTGCTATTGCCTCAAAGATCATGGTTGGAACAACTTGCAGCCAATCGGAAATGACAGCTACAAAGTACAAAATCTGTGCTGCCATCTACAGCAAATGGAGATCAACTAGGCACAATACTTCTTTGAACAACTGAAAAGGTACGTTGATATCATTGAAAGAAGCTGGAATGGTGAGAAATTCCCTCAAAGAATTGGATATATCAGTCGGATCAACATAATTCTAGAAAAGCAGTTCCCATGGATGGCTGAGGAGAAAGAATTCAAAACAATAGTCAGTAATGACTTCATCTCAAAACCTCTCAAAATTGTTGAGATTGATCCGGAACAAACTGACCAGCCAAGGAGAAAGAAGCCTGCAGCTAAAGGCAAGGGAAAGAAGCTAGTTACTGCTGACTCTGATGACGAAATTCCAATAGCTCAAAGATTCAGGCAACAAAGTTTAGTTATCACCAGAACCGACATGATCGGATAATCAACTAGGCCAGCTACTGTCAGATCAGCTACAAGGAAGAAGTCAGCTGATCAACCAAAAAGGAGAAGAATATTACTTTCTCAGTCCAGAAGAAGAAAAAGATCAAGCCCTATACAAGATCCATCAATCCCACCAAACTTAACTATTGAAGATACATCTCGTTGCGAAAACCCAGAGGATATCATCCCTGCAAAATGGATCCCTCACAATGGAGCTGGAGCCGATTATTTTCAAATGACGTGTCCTCCCATGGCTTAAATTGAAGGAAACATAAGAGCCTACTCACAAGGAGAGTCTGTGAAGAAATGGGCTGATGAAACCACTCAAAAGCACATGGCTCTACGTTATGCCCAGGAGCTAACTGGTCATGAGAAGCTCTTCCACACCTTAACCAGATACATCTACTGCTTTCTATGGAGGCATGTATACGAGTCATAGCAATTTCTCTCATTGCTCGCATTCCATGGAATGAGCTTCTGGAGGCGAGAAGAAGAGTGGAGCCTATGTTGGACAGACAGTGAGAATGCCAGTATCACTAAGGGCAAACACCTCATGAGGCAGCTACAACTGAGGAAAGAATGCACAAATCTAGCTGAAGGATCAATGAAGGATGTGTTTGATGAACTATGCAAAGTTCACTGCTTAGCCCTGCCAGTCATCACAACTGAACTGGAACAAGAAAGGTGGTCGCATCCCCATGTTCAACATAAATGGCTATTCAATCAATTGATAAAGAAATCACATAGCCATCAGCCTGAACAACAATCAGCTACTGCAAGCGACCAAACGTTGAATCCAATAGATGATATCATTGATGAAGTGATAAGAGAACTCCACTCTGAGAAATCCCCTCATAGAACTGAAGTCGAAATCAATGTCATTCCAGAAGAATCAGAAGAATCAGTTGATCAGACTCGACAGTTTGATAAGACAGCCGAGCCCCAAACAGTCATGTCACAAGGGCCAACTGCTGAGAAAGAAACTGCCTCACCTATTCCTCCAGTTGATCCAGTGATGGATAAGACTGATCAATCAACTGATCAGTCAACTCAAAAGAATAACCAAGCTGTCTACCAACCCAGTATGGAGACAGATGAAATAACGCACGCAGTTCCTTGCGAGGAACTTGTTGGAACTGAAGAAGGAGAGGAAGCGGAGTCAAGAGCAGTCTAGTTCGAGGCTCAACCCAGTAGTTCCATAGTCCAGCTCCCTCCACACTATGTGGAACTGATTGACTCCCTGCAGCAACAGGTTAAACTGCACACTGAGCAAATCAAGCAGCTACAAGCCCAACAGTGACTCCAGTTCACTGAAACTGAGTCAGCTACCAGCACCGAGGATGAAGATGAGGAGCCCACCGAACTGCTGGCCAAGAGAAGAAAAACTGATCATAAGAAGAACTAAGAGGCTGATCAAAATTAAACATGATTAGAAAAGCCTTAAGTATACTTCTTGTTAATCAGTTGTAATTATCTTTTGATAAATATTTATAAAAGTTTATCTTTTTTTTATTTCAAATAAATATCAAGCCTTACATTTATTTTTAAATTTTGACCGTTGCAAAACAATGACACGTGTCAAGGTCATGAATTGCCAATGACCAAAAGAAATCAGAGGCTAGTACCATTTCAACCATCATATCTATGAGCCTGTCCAAAAACTCATAAAAGCCTCTCTCTCTCAAGCCTCTCAAAAAGCCTCATCCTCCAAAAGATCTCAAAACCTCTCTTCTCTCTCTAACGATCTTGAATTTTCAAAAATTCCAACAACCTCAAAGATGGCCGAATTATCCAGATCTTCAAATTCTTTCAAAAACCAACTCATGAGAGATAAATTCCTTGATAGAAAGAAATTTCAATTGATTCTTGATAAATCAAACAATCCAATCCTTCTGTTAAATCTTCACAAAACAGGAGTTCTTCACTACCTGGAAACACCACCACAATTCTTTAGACAAAATTTGGTGAGTGAATTCTTGCTTCAAGCAAAATTATCTGCAGATGGGAAGATGATATCTTCAGTGATTCAAGGAAGGATGTTACACATCAATGAGAAAACAGTTGCTGAAGTATTTCAACTTCCACAAGAAGGCTCATCCGTTCAAGATCTAAAGGAATCTGCAAAGTTGCACTGGAGAGACTGGAAAGCTTCAACCTGCAACAAGCAATTCAGTTTTACCACCGCTAAAACTAATCTCAAGTTTGAGTATGGAGTTCTACTTGACATAACGAATAAGATGATGTTCGGAGCAATTGGAAGTCTAAGCCAACTCACCCAAGAGAGATACAAGGTCATGATTCACCTTGCTGAAGGAAGACAAACAAACTGGGCAGAATTTGTCTTTCAACAATTCAAGCATCAAGTCATCAAGGCTACAGACTCAAAGAAGTCTAGCAAATTTGAGTCCAAGGTCGGACTTGTTCTAAGGATGAGCAAAATGCTTGAAGATCTACTGAACTTTCCAAGTGATGAATCACTACCGGTTCTAATCTCCGACTGGATCCCTAAGAAATGAACTGCTCATCTACAGTCCCTAAAGAAGAAGAGAAAGGAAAAGGCCAAGATGAACAACCAGAGTTCGAGCAACTCAACTGCCAACGCCATTCACTCTCCCAAATCTAAGAACGGATCGCCAGTTGATTTCCAGGTTTGCTCTGATCCAGATGAGCTTATTCCATTCATTGGAATCCCCTACCCAAACTATGGAGCAGACTACTTCAGAGGCACATGCCCTCCACTCCAGCTGACTGAAGAGAATATTCACACTTTCTACAGTGGTGAATATGCAGTCAAAAGTGCACAAAAGGAAGTAACCAATCTCCTTCTCACTCACTTCACTGTTGTTGCACAACGAGATCAAGAGTTGTTTAAACAACTTCACCGATATTTCTATTGGTACAACTGGAGACATTCTATGTCTATCCAGTCTCACTTCTTGCTAACTGCCTTTCATGGCATGAGCTTCTGGAAAAGAGAAGAAACTTGGAGCATCAAATGGATAGGATCATCAAATCCATTCCCTCCAACCATTGTGCAAGTTCAGCACATCATGAATCACCGGATGGTTAACAAGATTCCAGCAACCACCATACTGGTCGAATTCAAATCCAGATTCATGCCTCAAGCAGTTGAGACTACAGGGCAACCAGTCAACTGCCCAAATGACTCACTTTGTCGTCAGCTGAACTTTGATAATCTATCAAGTCAGTCAGCTGAGCCATCTCGACAAACTCCAACTGCTGTCAAAAGGATAGGACCTCATCTATCTCACACTGCAGTCATAGTTTCTCAAAAGAATACAAGGCACATTAATGTAAGAGACAGTGACGATGAGGACACTGCCACATCACCATGTCTCCTATCCAAAAGCTATGTGACTCCACTACTAACATCAGGCTCAAAAGGTGCGCAGTTGACCAAGAAAAATGATCAGTTTCGGTCATCGCCAAAGGGAATCTCACACTCCCTTAGTCAAAGGATGAAGAGCTCATCAGTTGAAATCCAGCTTCACCTTCGCTAAGCCAAGAAGATAGAAAGGCCTGCACCATCCACGCACAAAACTGCATCCAAAGAAAGCAATGCAGCTAGTCCAGCTAGGCCCTTCAAGAAGCAGAAATTGTCTACAGAAAATCCGAGCAACTGATCAAACCGACTGATCAATTCAGTTGCAGCCTCAACTGCAGCCAGCTCAGTAATGACAACTGAGTATCAAAACTCAACTGCTCAACCAACTGCCACATCATCAATCAGTTGGACTGTATCCCAACTGACTAAGGATAAGTCTTTTTAAAATTCAAAAGCTTACCTTAACTATATTATTACCATTGCGATTATGAAATATCTCATATTATATGTCAACGGTTACAATTTGAAAATCGGGCTCTATATCACAAAGTTATCATTAATATCTCTGTATGGATCTTAAACCAACCCTTCAAAGAGACGAAGAAAATATATTTTAATGAGCTATAAATAGAAAGATCTGCAGAAAATATTTCGCTATTTATGGCAACTACCCCATTTTCAAAATGACTACATCTCAGCCACACGATCATAAAGTCACTTAACCGTTGGACGGCTGAGATACATACATCATTAATTCAGCTAATCAACCATCAAATTGTATGGCTGATCAGCTAAGAAAAGCAATCGAGTACCCTCGATTCTTGCATGCAAAGAAGCATAAATATGTGTAAAGAGCTGAAGGCTTCGATCATCTGAAAATCTCTCTCTCTCTCTCATTCGATCTTTTGCTAAGCCTTTTCTTACTCATCAAAACTCTTGCATTTCTAAACTGAATATCATACTTTTGCAGAAATGAAGCCTTCATTTCCCATGGTGGATATTAAAGCTCTAGATTTTAAAATAAGAAAGGACAAATCTCTAAATCTAGAGATGCTAAATGCACGTCTTGGCCCTGATGTCTTTCAACAGATTTATCGACCGTTGGCGGCGACTGGGTTGCTCCCCTTCTTGACACTGTTGCCGATCAAGAACATACCTGCTTATGTTGCCGAGTTCTACTATGATGCAACTATCAACGGTGACAACATCATCTCCATCGTAAAGAATCAGGTGATCACGGTCGCAAAGGACACGATAATGTCCACTCTACACCTCCCCGGCAAAGACCCAGACGTGATGAACCTAAATCTGCCATCCAAACATGAGTTATGGGAAACCTGGAAGCTTCCTCATGTGCGCCACAATGACAGTTCGCACAGATTAAAGGAGAGTTTGAAAAGTGATATCATCCAACTTCTGGATATCACCAGCCATATTATCCATGGCAACTTCAAGATCGTCCATCTCTCCGAGATCAAGGCTCATCTCACAGTCGCTCTCTACTTTAGATGTCAAGCCGACTGGGCTTCCTATATCCTTGCACAACTGAGAGCCAATGTCGAGCGAGTGGCGTATGATCCATCAACTGGCACATTCCGAGAAAGAGTTGGCTTTATGAATCGCATAAGCCACATCATACAAAGTCAGTTTGATGAGATCATACCAACTGGCGAACTACTTGGAAGACGGGACATGCTCTCCATAATCTACTGCCATCAGATCCCAAAGCGTCCACACCTACAAGGGCCTTCCAACTCAGATCGTGGAAAGGCGCCCTTGAAGGCAACCGTCAGCTCCACTGATGAAAGAGAGCTGATGCTGAAGAGTGCATCTCTTTTAAGGCTGAGTGATCAGCCCACAATATCAGCCAGTTCCCAACCTCCACCTTTAGTCCAAAGTGACTATATTGAGGTTGATTTTGAAGCAGTTCTAGACCACAATCTCCGAAGCTGCTTTGGTCTCATTGAGGACACTGATTCCTCCCTCTTCGTGCAACTGCGGCGGTACTTGCTATACCACATATGGCGCTTTCAACTGGATGAGTCAACTATGTTCCACCTCATCCACACCCGTGGCTCCTCCTTCTAGATCAACGAAGGAACATGGAGTCGAAACTGGATGAATCATCCACTCTCCTCGCCTCCAACGCTCTCGGAGATCATGGATTCAATGTTCAAGCGACTCCAGCTCGGTATACCAGCCGATGCCCCTCTCCCTGATAATGAATCGGCCAACTCCTCGTGCACACCCTTCGTTGGTGATCCACCCCTTCCTTCAACTGATGAGATCTTCCATAGCTTGACCCCCATGAGCTTCAGAGAGCAAGACATCTCTGATCCAGGTCAGGTCATGCCAACTGAAGATGCCTATGCATGGCTTTCTCCACCCATGCAAATTTCTTCAGTTCCCGCAGCTCATGATGACAATTTGGCAACCATCTTCACTTTTCTGCCAAATTTGTCATTTCCATCATGCGATCCATTTCACCTTTTGGATGATGCCAAAAAGGGGGAAGATGAACAGTATGATGATGGATGCATGACTTTTTGGGATCAAATTTAAAGAGAAATTCATCATGAGGAGGAAGATCAGATTCAGGGGGAAGCATGGACACTACAAGGAGTCCACGAAGAAGAGAATCGAGCAGAAGGATAAGGAGAAATTGTAACAACATTCAGGAAGTAGATTAGTAGTCTTAACTACTAACTCTTGAAATTATGCCTTAAAATGAATATATAATACAAGTTTTGATATGATTTTACTTCAAGCTTGAATGTTTTGACATAATTCTTTATGCTCTAATACTTCAGTCATGCTCTGAAACTTGAATGAGAAGCATGAATAAGCCTAAATTGCTCTTAAAATTGACATGCTCTGATATTTGAATGATAAGTATGAATGACAAATGCTCTAATAATTGAATGAAAATCATTAGTCAATTTGTCTCAATATGCTATGAATGTGACATACTTTGATATTTGAATGATAAGCATGAATGATAAATGCTCTAATAATTGAATGAAAATCATGAGTCAATTTGTCTCAATATGCTATGAATGTGCACTGACTGTAAGATTCTATTTACAGCATTCGCTACACTTGCAGTTTTTCCATCATTATCAACAAAGTTTTGACATCATCAAAAAGGAGAAAATTGTTAGAAAAAACTATCAAGGAACCCCTAGATCAAGTTTTGATGAGATGTCAAAATTACATATGAAAAACTGACCAAAGTTCAAGCTGTAGATCGAAGCTGACCAGCCCAGGGCATCATCAAAGAAGAACTCAAGAAGAGTCAAAGTCAATCGATCTGAAGAATGGCCCACAAGTTGAAAGACACATCATCCAGTCTAAAGTTCAACTTGGCTGAGGAGTCATACCAGTTAAAACAAGCTGACAACCAAGTCAGCTGAACTGAGGGAGAAAGGAGTTGACCAAAGATTGAAGAAACTAATAGAATGTCAGTTTATGCCAGAGACTGGCAGTATTCAACTGGAGCAATGGCCAATCTCAGTTGTTAAGCCCAGAACTGCCAACTGGAGCAATGGCCAATCTCAGCTGACAAGCCCAGAACTGCCAACTGGAGCAATGGCCAATCTCAGCTGACAAGCCTAGAACCGCCAATTGGAGCGATAGCCAGACTCAGCTGATAAACCAAGAACTGCAAACTGGAGCAGTAGCCTATCTCAGCTGATAAAGCGCAGAACTGCCAGCTGGAAAAATAATCAATCTAAGCTGACAAATCCAGAACTGCCAACTGAAACTCTAAAACTGCCAAGAGAGCTGAAGCCAAAGGACTCCTGGATTTTATTAGTTCAACCAGCGTATCTTAGAATAAATGCTCCTTCAAAGATCCTGGAATTTAATGAAGATCAATTGGCAGAGTAACGGCTACTTCAACCAAATGATCCAAGTGATCATTAAAGACCACCTGCCGTTGATGAGCCATCAGAGCCACTGATCAATGGACAATGGAACTCAACGGTCATAAAATCACTCCTCTATAAAAGACGGGTGAATCAGAGTTTTAAACACTCTTCGCAACCACAACTTCTTGCCAACCTTCGCATATACTAGCAAAGAGCTTTTCTTTCTCCCTCCCACCCAAGCTCAAGTGCAACGTTTGATAAAAAACTGCGAAAGTCAAACTGAGAAGAAGAATTCACTAAATCAAGATACCCAGCCAGCTGTTGACGATCCAGCCAGGGCAGCCTTCTCAGTTCCAGCTATTCAACGATCAACTACTCAGCTCAATCAAAGGAGCACATCAGTTGATACCCCATGTTCAAGACTCGCCTCTTGAAGATCGAAAGAGATATAAAACCTTGTAAAGACGACAATAGCACCTACCTTCCTAGCGAGTAGTTAGGGACTTTAAGTGTGAGCCGTCGACCAGCTGAGGTAGCGAACAGTTACCAGGTTCAGCCAATTGTCCTTCATTGTGTAATTTGTAAAGAAACTCAAGTTATATAGTGAAGTTTCCCTTCTGCGGAAGGAAGAGAGGACGTAGAAGTTTGAGACTTCGAACCTCTATAAATCTCTTGTGTGATGTACTATATTGATCATTGGATATCTCTAACTACACACAATATCACACAAGCTGCACTCAAACTGTCTCAACTAATTATCAAGTTTGTGCATAGATAAGTTTCACCAAGCGAGTCAAAGGGCCCTGTTATTCCGCATCTAAAGTAAAAGTTTTTGAATCAGTTTATTCACCCCCCCTCTAAACTGATACTGACTCGCCCGGGACCAATAGTTTGCAATCACAGTAGATAATGCAAAATCAAATGATACTTATCTTAACTATTTAAAGGTGAAATTGAGTAATCGAGGTTGTACTTTTGTGAAAGGAAAACATCTTCATATGAGGTGCATTGCTCATGTTGTGAATTTAATTGTGTAATGGTTTAAAAGAAATAAATTCATCGATCAAGAAAGTACGTGATGCTGTCAGATATGTGAGGCACTCCCCACAAAGAATGGTTAGATTCAAACTATGTTGTGAAGAGGAAAACATTGAATGCAATAGCATGTTGTGTCTTGATGTGTGTACTAGGTGGAACTCTACATATTTAATGTTGAGTGTTGCACTCAAGTTTGAAAAGGTATTTGAGCTATGTGATATTAAAGATCCTCATTTTAAGAAAGATCTAGCTAATGGGGTGCCTATATTTGTGGATTGGGAGATTGTTAAGAAGATGTCTGAGATTTTGTCGGTATTTTATCATCTCACACATAGAGTTTCTGCATCTTTGCATGTCACATCTAATGTGTTTCTTCATGAGATTAGCACAGTGAGATTGTTGTTGGATGAATGGGTTCGTAGTGATGATAAATCTATGAAATCAATGGGGCAAAAGATGAGGTTGAAATATGATAAGTACTGGGGAGATTTTAAAGAGATGAACAAGCTTATATATATGGCAGTTGTTCTTGATCCTAGATATAAGTTTGGTTTTGTTGAATTTGTTTTGCATAACGAGTATGGAGTTGAAGAGGGTAAGAAGCTAGCAAATGAGTTGAGGCTTGACATGGATGCATTATTTGATGATTATAAATCAATATATCAACCTCAAACTCAAAGTGACGGGCCTTGTAGTAGTGGTGGCAGCAACACTACTAATGAATCATTAAGCCAAGTTCAATCTTCTAGACCTTTATACAGTGTAACCACCATGGAAGACATGTATAAGAGGATGAGGCGTGGAAATGAAGATGTAAGAAAAAATGAGATTGATGTCTACCTTAAAGAAGACCCTCTTGATGGGGAGATGCATGATTTCGACCTATTGAAGTGGTGGAAGCTTAACCACTTAAGGTTTCCCATTCTTTCACTCATTGCTCGTGATTCTTTCACTCAGAATCTGCATTTAGTGCTGGAAATAGGGTTCTTGATCCTTTTAGGAGTTCTTTAACTCCTAAAATTGTAGAGGGTCTTTTATGTGCCCAAGATTGGTTAAGAGGCTCAAATCAATCCAAATCAATTGAAGAAGATTTAGAGAGCATTCTCTAACATGAAGAAGGTTTTTATTTTATTTACTTTTATTTTGATTTTACTATTTTAACATCTTAATTAATTGTCTAATGATTTTTTTTATGTGTGTTTTTTTTTTGTAGGCATCAAAAGTATTGAAGCAAGCCTTGTAAATAAGTGATTAATGGAATAATGGATTTTCTAAATTTTATTATTATTTACTTTTGCTGCAACATTTAGTTGTGAAACTTGATTGCTTGATTAATGGATTTTCTAAATTTTATTATTATTTACTTTTCTTGAATCAAATGGCAGATGTTTGTGAATGTTTGAGAATTACATGTATTAAGTATTAACTGATGGCAGATGTCAACTTGCCAGATATTTGTGAATGTTTGTCGATTCATAGTTGCATATTATTATTTCTTCATACTGATCCTTGTAATATCCTAAAGTACGACGTATTTAAATGCATGTTGAAATCAAGTACTCCATGCTTAGATGAAAATTAAAAAAAAATTCGATCAGACCGACCGAAAAACTCGGTCGGTCTTCGGTCCGGTCCTATATCTCATTTCGGTTGATCCGATCCAAAAAAAACAATCGGTCTATTCGGTTCAGTCTTGTCAGTCTGGTCTTGGACGGGACCGACCGTTTGCACAGCCCTATATCTTATTAAGGGAGAAGAAAAACCCTAGCCACCATAGATGAAATTTTCGAAATTCCCCTTCCCAAAAGAAAGAAACTATCGAAAATTCTATTATACGGGTTCTTCATCTCCAAGCTTCTACAAGATCTAGGGGATCGTCGCCCCCACGATGTCTGGATCAATGTTAGGTCATACAACAGAAGATCATGGAGTTGATAACATGAAGAATGAAGGAGTTGTAGATTTTATATCTATATATTTTCAACGGTGTCTCTCTGATTGCAAGGTAATTGATAATCTCTTTTTTCTGCTGCGCATGAGATTTAGATTTGGTTTTAGCATGCAATGGATGTGGGATCATTTTGTGCAAAATGTTTTATTCAATCAACACATCCAAATGATACCCAATTCCATCAAAATGTGGAATGGACTTGGGCTTAATTTTAAAATTATAAGTTCAAAGCTCAAACTCTCAAACTTATAATAATAAAATTAAGTTATCTACCGTATCCTCATTGAGGAATCAAAGTCCGCGTAGTTCTTTTTACCTTATTATATTTACTATTCGGCATTGTCATCGGATATATCATTGTCAAAATCATCATTTTCGTTCATCAATGCACTCCAATCATTCTCTTGTTGTCTTTGTTCGATCTAAGTCAAATCTTTAAACAACAATTGTACTTAAAGACATTCTGGTGTCATCATCAATTTATGCTCATTCAACATGTAGCTGGATTGACTAAATGCTTGTTTGATCACCATTGTTGATACTGGAACCGTAAATATTTCCTTAGCCATGATAGACAATATAGAAAATTGGTTTTATTTTCTTGACCACCATCATAGAACATCGATGTTGTTTGGATCTCCATCAAGCATCTCAATCAAATGGTCATCTTGCAAATATATATCAAGTTCAGAAATTTCCCCTATCCTACTAGATCCTTTATCTTTTTAAAATGTGTTTTTCTTTATATATGTCTTGTAATTCTAGTGTTAATTCACTATCTATTCCTAAATCAAAAGATGAACTAAACTTACTAGGTAGTGAAAATTTCATAGTTCTAAAAGCTTTATAATAAACATATAACATTCTACAAACACCATCATATTTCATTAAATGATCTAAGCATTTTGAAATTAAAAATATATTATGAATATTAGTAAAATATTTTAACCACTTAGTTACCATATCATGAACACATAACACCAAATTTTCTTTATCACTACATTTATTAAATTGAAAATCAATTAATAAACAATGATGTAAAACTCTAGTGAAAGAAGGATAATAAACACATGACATATCTATTGTAGCTATTTGAAAAATTCTTAAAAATTCACATAAATCATAGCATACATCTCAATATGAAGAAATAAAAAATATCCATCAATTTCGGTTTGAAAAAATTCAATTAATGCATCTTTATATTCAAATATGGAACTTAACATTTCATAAGTTGAGTTCCAATAAGTTGATACATCTGGATTAAATCTTTTTTGGTTTGATATCTTTTCTAATGTAAAAATTATGCAATTTTTTAGCAATACTAGATTTTTTATGCAAACATACAATAGCATTTCTAATTGGAGAAATAGCAACATTTAACACTCTCATTCCATTTTTCACACATAAATTTAATATATTTGCAAAACACATCGTATGAAAATATGCACCACCTAGAGTTGCATTACATATTAGGATAAGTTGAGATATACTAACGGTATTGACACTAAAATTATTGAAGCATATTGGAAATATTTTATTAATTAATTTAATTTTATTTAGAATATTTAAAATTACAAGAGTTGTATTTATGAGACTATGTGGATCATTAAAATCACAAAAAATAATTAAACGCTTATTTAAATTTCAAGTATTGTTTATCCAATGACATGTAGCGCCTATGTAGGAATTTTTGTTAAAATTATCACTCCAAATATTCAAACAAATTGAAACTCTATGGAAAATCATTAAAAGACTTTATCAAATTAATTTTCATTTTTTCGTGAGTTTTTTTTATTTGATTTATCATGTTATTGCGTGAAATTCTTTTAGTGGCAGGATTATAAGCATGTTGCATAACATGTTCAAAATTTAGACTATCGTCAATTTGAAAATGAAGTGAGTCCATAGCAACTAATCTAGTCATCTCTTCTCTAGCATATTCATCATTATATCTACATAAGGAAGTTTTCATTAGACATACTCAGATGGTTGGAAAATGTAAATCCTCGCATTTGTATTTCTCCCCGAGCCATTCCCATCTTAACCGGATGAACTTTTAAATGCATTTAGAAAGTCCTATTTTCTCCGTCACTTCTAAAAGGATATTCTTTACCGCAATAGTTGCACTTGGAAATATACATTTTCTCATCATGCTCATTTTTCCTTGACACTTTGATTCTCTTGAAGTGCATCAAGAAAATATCTAATGTTACTTTTCTCTTCGACACCTCTTCGGATATGTGAGACATTTTTCTATCCATACTGGAGGGTTACATTCACAAGTAAATTGTTGAGCTTGATCTAAATTAGGTGGCATGTCAACTTCAGGAGTTTCACTATTTTAGGTCTCCAGATCATTGATATTGAATGATTGAGATAGAGAACTTTGGACCTCCTCCTGTTGCATTCAAGTGCCAAAAACCGGCCATCTTCTTCTATTTGATCTTGTTGTCATGAACTCGATACTCTTTGAAGAGTAACATTGAGATTGAGATTATAATTTTTTTCACCCTCATAATATCAATATTCCATTTCTTTATTGATCGTGTCATCGATCCACAATAAAGAACCACGTCCTCATCCTCGACATAATGCACGACCTTATCCTCTTGGTGATGAACCATTGGACTAGGAAATTGTCTTGCCCTTATCGGCTCTTGAGCCATGATCACCATGGAAGCTAGACATTTTTTTAATAATGAAGATAAAAAATAAAAAATGTGTTGAAGTAAAATTGTTGTGGAAGAAGCTACATCTAGTTATGTAAAATTACTTCAATATATGCACAGTGGAAGTCCCAAACAAATATTCAAGTATCCCAATCTTTCTACTCAATAGATCAAGCAGCAAAGTGTGAACAATTAATACTAATTATGAACACACAAAGCAATTAAAATAACATCAAAAAATTTATGTGGAAAACCTCTCAAATCAAGGGAAAAAACCACAAAACCTAGTTAATCACAATGTCCCGTCCCTACTACAATAGGGGAATCACTACACCATCACCAAAGAAATATCGAGAACAACAATCTTGAAATACACAAATTAAATTAGGAGGAGAAGAACTTTCTTGTAGAAACTATTGGAGAAGATTTGGAACATGCCATGAATCATTCTCTAAAATTTTAGATGAATACGAGATGATTTGGTCTCCCAAATCTCACACCCCCATTCTCTCTATCTTCTCTCTTTTTATTTCTTTGGCTTTGGCGCTCATAGCTTTTGGCAAATGATCTCTCTACTCACTCTCACTCTTTCTCATTCACGTAAAAAATAAGATACAACAAGGAAAACTTTTTTCATTTGGGCCCTAATTTGGATTTTAAGTAAGTGGGCCCAATTATTTTGGGCCCAATCCCAACAATCTCCCCCTTCTAAAATAATTGGAGAGAGATAACATACCCCAGGTGATCACCTGGAATCCATGTCGGATAATCTAACACATTTCTCATACTTCTCTTTTGTAGTTGTTTTAGTCAACATGTATGCAGTATTGTCATCGGGGTGGATTTTCTCCAGTCTCATCAACTCTTTCTCTAATACCATTCTAAACCAATTGTATCTCACATCAATTTTGCTCAAGTCTATTACACTTTGGCTATCACAAAGTACAACGTACCTTTCTTGCTTAAGCTTCAGCTCTTACAACAATCTCTTTATCCACATCATTTCCTTGCTAGCTTCATTAACTGTAATGTATTCAGCCTCAGTGGTGGATAAAGCAACATATTTTTATAGTTTTGACTGCCACGATACAGCTCCCCCTTTATTAACTCTTTCTCTAATACCATTCTAAACCAATTGTATCTCACATCAATTTTGCTCAAGTCTATTACACTTTGGCTATCACAAAGTACAACGTACCTTTCTTGCTTAAGCTTCAGCTCTTACAACAATCTCTTTATCCACATCATTTCCTTGCTAGCTTCATTAACTGTAATGTATTCAGCCTCAGTGGTGGATAAAGCAACATATTTTTATAGTTTTGACTGCCACGATACAGCTCCCCCTTTATTAACTGTAATGTATTCAGCCTCTTTATCCACATCATTTCCTTGCTAGCTTCATTAACTATAGTGTATTCATTCTCAGTGGTGGATAAAGTAACACATTCTTGATAGGATCAACAACCTCGATATTTTGGGTAATGACATTTATATGTATGATGGGTCATGCATTATATATGGTCACCATGTCCCGGTGAGTCAGGTTGATGATGTCCCATTGAGTAAACACAAGTACATGTGAAACCCTGCAGGTGGAATTTATTCTGTACATGAAAAAGCTTGTGTAGTACTGCTCTAAAATTGGAGATATTAATTAATTATAGCTGTCAGAGCTTGCATAATTAATTAATGGACATTATATCTTAAACATGGGGAATGACTGAACTAAAGAAGAAAGCATATAAGTAAATATGTATTAAATTGGTAGGCCAGTGTTATTTCTTTAGTGAAATAAAAATAACACTTAATTTATTTAATTATATCCTAGCATTGGATATTAGATATTAAATAAATTAATTGGTCAATTTAATATTCTTTTAGATCCCTACTGTAGCCCAAATAATACCTAAGTGGACTGAGGGAATGGAACAAGTGGAGAGGCCCAACCCATTAAGGTTGGGAGTCATAATTTTTGTCCCCCTCTCTATTAATTAGAGAGGGGAAGGTGAGAATTAGGTGAAGAACATCAACCCTTTAATTGCTCTCTTGATTCCCTAGGTTATCCAAATAGTTTAGTAGTTTGTAGCCTACACTACATCTAAACGAGATACGGGAATATAGTAGAAGATCAAGGAGTTTATTACTATCTTGGAGAGAGTTAGAACATAGTGAGAAAGAGGCTAAGTTCGATCGTGTCCTCTACAACAGTGAGATTAGACCTGTAATCTTGTGGGCAACCCTACTTGTCATGTAAGTTGATTCTGTCGATTCTATTTTTCCTCTGCGATAGTTTCGATGTTCTTGCATGATTCGTTCAACATATTAGTATAATAAACTCACACATAAAATATGATATACATGTTAATGGAATTGATAAATATCCAATTAGATCATGTGGGGCATAATTCAAAAAAACCCCAACTCAAGGTCACCTGCCATGTCAGCATCTGCAAACCTTGCAAGAATTGACATTGTACCACCAAACCTCAAACATATCTTTGAAGTTTCTCTCAAATATTTGAATATCCACTTCACAACTTTTCAATGATCTTTTCCATGATTGGAAAGAAATCTGCTCACCAAACTAACTATATGAGCAATATTTGGCCTCGTTGAGACCATCGCATATATCAAAGAACCTACTACGGAGGAATAGGGAACCAATTCCATCTCCTTTTGCTACACTTCTGTCATGGGGCATACTTCTTATTAAACTTGAAATGATTGGTAAGTAGTGTGCTAACAGATTTACCATTCTTCATATTAAATCTTTCAAGCACTCTTTTAGTTTATTTCTCTTGTGACAATTAGACCTTCTTAGCTTTTCTGTCAAGAATAATCTCCACTCCCAAGATTTGCTTGGTTGGGCCTAAATCCTTCATGTCAAAGGATTTAGACAACTAATTCTTCAGCTTCACAATCATAGCAATGACATGTCCCATAATCAACATTGAAGTTACATAAACCGTGCAGATATAAACATGTTCATTATCATGTACATGTACATTATAATGAACATGTAAGGTCAGAATGATAAATTGAAAGCAAGTAAATGGCACGAGATTGGCAACCCAGTTCGATCAACTGATCTATGTCAGAATGACTTCACAAGTCCATGAGAAACAATCCATTACTTCGTTGCAAGGTTACAAAGGTTATTACACGATGACCTCTCGTCACTCAATCCATTTCCTATATTCTACAACCTCTTTTGATGGAATGAATTATGAGATCCCCTTACAACCTAGACTCCCTCTAGTTCCCACAGAAAATCTCTCCCAAGACTCTTCTAGGTGTGTATGAAAGAATTTCAAACACAGACTAAACACACAATGATCAGAAGGATCAAACCTAGTTTACCCGAATACTATATGCTTCAAACTTGAAGTCTTTTGGACTCTCTAACTCTTGTGTATTCGTAAACCTCAACTGCATGTAACTAGTATAATTCCCAGGCTATTTAAAAACACAAGATATAACCTAAACACGGTAATCAGATTATCCTATTTTGAATCAAACTCAATAAGGAAATGTTCCTAGTTTAATTCAGACTCCAACTAGTTAGAAGTCTTCCTTGAATAGAACTCAACTTCTTCCTTCTTGATCTTCATCTTGAATAAGGCATCTTCTATTCTGAAACATCCATATTGAAAAGGTAACTTCAGCTGCTTGAAATCAGCTTGACACGTATCTAGGAAACTCTCTGGACAACCATATACATGATCATGTTCACGAACATGCTCAAGTACATTCTTCAAACATGATCATGATCAATCAGATTGGCAACGGAATGTTCATATCATAATGTCTAGAACATGATCTTCAAACTTGAAAAACTAAAACATTTGTGTTCTTTGAATTGCCATAAAAATCATGACAATCTAAAAACACTTAGTGTTGTATGATGGCACTAACAAACATATTTCAACATACAATGATAAAATAATAAAATTACCATTAAGAAAGTGTTTCACATAAACACAACGGTCTGCCTCCGTTCTCTTATAACTTTGGGTAGTCATAAAAGAATCAAACTTCATGTACCATTGCCTTAAAGTTTGCTTCAAGCCATATAAGCTCTTCTTCAATTTGAAAACCAAGTGCTCCTTCCTTTTAACCTCAAAACCTTCTGGTCGACTCATATATATCTCATCATCCAAATCGCCATAGAGAAATATAGTTCAAACATCAAGCTATTTGATCTCTAATTCAAGCTCACTGTCAAACCCAAGGTACTTCGAATTGAGCTCGTCTTCACTACTAGTGAGAAAATCTCATCAAAGTCAATTCTTCTTTTTGGACCGAACCCCTTCATCACTAGGCTTGCTTTATACTTGATTATCTTGTCGACATCTTTCTTCAGCTTAAAGACCCATTTGTTCTTTAGTGCTTGTTTGGTGTTTATTTGTGTTGTTTTATTGCATGATTTTGCATGTTTTATTAGTATTTCATAGTACCTTTATCTAGTTTATTTCTAGATTCGTGTGATTTTCTTCACTTGTTGCTCTCATGGTGGAATATGCCAAGTTTTGAAAAACTTGAGCTTTTGTTCATATAATCTGGATTTTTAGGTATTAAGGTAGCAATGAGCGAAGGCGAGAACCGAAGAGATGAACCCAAATGAAGTGGCCAGGGACCACGCGACCAAGTAAGCCGAGCGGCCGTGCAATAAGGCCCCGCGGCCGCGCGAGCCCCACGACCGCGCGAGGGGGCTCTCGACGGAAGCACCCCGTGGGTGCGCAGCGTCCTGCCAGCGCGCGAGATGCTCTATTTTGCCCGATTTGCCCTGTTCTATACTCGTCTATCGCCTTTTCTTTTCCATTTTGCACAAAGAGGCACCTCCTTCATCCTTCCTCATTTTGCATGTGGATATGAGACCTTTGGCCTTACCTAATCTTAGCTATAGGACCATAGGGATTAATTTCCCTAAGTTTACTTTATGGACTTTTGCTCCCACCAAATCTCCTCAAATCCCTCTCATTTAATGCCTCTCATGATAGAAAATCCCATCACATTTTGTCTCACCATACCTCCCACCATACTCCTCATCCTCTCTATATTTTTCGTCTCTATCTCCCTCTCCCATATCTCTAGTAGATATTAGGAGATATTCATCATTCATACACACTACACTCCACCCACTTCATCTTCTCCATCTCTTCATCTTCATTTTCTCTACACACACCATCATCTCTACCATTTTCCTTCACTATTTTCACCCTCATCACCACCACAAGAAAGGAGGAGAAAAGGAAGAAAAAGGGAACAAGCTAAGGAAGAAGAAGAGGAGGCGAGAAGAAACCAACTTCAGGCCATCCGCAGAAGCTAAGCTCATTAGGAGGTTTACTTTTGGTATTTTCTTTCCATTTCTTAGATGATTTGTGGGGGTTTGTCCCAACTCTTGAAGGATAACTAATATTGTAGAAGTTTTATGTTATTTGCATTTGATTATGAGATGACGATCTTCTATAATATTTGTGTTGCTTTGAGAATGTTTAGTGGCTAATCTCTCCATTAGGGGGTAGAGGATAGATTTGGTTCTTGATCTATGCTTGATAATTGTTGGTTGTTGTTGTTGGGATTGTGCTTATTATGTTAGAGTAATTGATCACTACTTGAGCATTGCTAGGATTTAGAGGAAACTGGAAGGTGATTCTAAATCCCGAAATTGGTTCCTTTAACGTTAGGTGGATGGGGTTCCTATGCCTAATATGTTCTTCTTGCTCATTTGATATAGCTAAAAGGGGCTTAGTTGATATACGGTGACAGTAATTGATATTAAGTCTTTTGAGAGGGTCTATTGGATGTGTGAGATTAACATTACCACCCTTAATCAAGCATAGAGATTAACCATTGAGAGAATCTACACCCTAATACCTTTATCATTCTATTTTCCTCAATCTTATTTTCATTATTGTCACTTGCATTATCTTGTTTTCTTGCTAATTTCAACTCTTAGTTTAAATCACCATCAATCCCATGTTTAGAATGTTTAGGTTTATTTTCATCATTTTAGCACGTTGCATGCATAGCCCTTAAGATAGTAGCTCACACTAAGTCTTCTTTATGAGATCGATCCGGGTTAGCTCATCACGTCTATAATTGACCCCGTCCAATTGCGGGTGTGGTCCAAAGTAATCGTTATGTTGAGTCAAAACTGGAAATATAAATACAAATTTAGATTGCAATGAAACAAATTTTGACGCCGTTGCCGGGGAGGCTTTAGGTTTATTGTCTTTATAGTGCTATAATTGCTTTTGTGTATTTTGTGATCGTGAAATCTTTCTTGTTACAGTGTTGTGTTTGTGTTGCTTGTTTGAATTTACTCTTGTGTATATTTTCTTGTGTTTGGCTTTCATATCTCTTTCCGCAAGTTATGTGTGATCTCCGTTTTGTTTGTGGTTGTGTATGCTAGGGAGGCGAAGCCTCAATCGGAGACTAACCCCCGTGGTTGATAACATCCATTGATCAAGAAGATTCAACGTATTCGAGTGTGAAAAAGAGATGGACGCTAATTCCCTCAACAACCCCGACAATGCTAATGCCAATGCGGCTAGGAATATGAAAGACTTTGCTCGTTCCGCGATTGGGGCGTCGACTTCTTGCATAGTTCTTGGTAAAGCCGCAAGGAACTATGAGTTGAAGAACATTCATTTTAGCCAACTTCCCTCATTCTATGGGATGCCGGCCAAAGATCCTTTGAACTTCATCCGGGAGTTCTGTGCCGTTGTTCAAACCTTTTCTCTACAAGGTTTGAATGAAGATCAATTGAAGATGAGGTGTTTCCCTTACACCTTGAAAGATCGAGCCAAGATGTGGTTCATGTCACTACCGGCCAACTCATTGGCCAATTGGAATGCCGTCTATGAGAAGTTCATGGCCAAGTACTACTCCAATCAAAAGACCCAAGATTTGAGAGCTCAAATTGTTACCTTTACCTAATCTCCGGGTGAAGCATTTCATGAAGCTTGGGATCAATTTTGAGGTCTTTAACAATAATGCCCGCACCAACATCTCGCACCCGAGTTGCTCAACCAATTCTTCTACAACGGGCTTTCTCAAAATTTTCAATACATGGTGGATAATGCATCGGGAGGAGACATTGGAGGCCGGACCGTCGAAGAAGTTTGAAACATCTATGAGACTATGGCCACGACTTCTCAACAAAAGAGTGCTAAGGGGAAGAGAGCTTCCGTCAATGAAGCCAACCCTAGTTATGATGTGACGAAACAACTTGCCGAGTTGACAAGACAAGTAGAGATGCTTCGAACCTCCGAGAGACCACCCCAACAAGCGATGACCGTTGAGACTTGTGGGATTTGTGGAGAGTATGGCCATGGGGCCAACTTGTGCCAAAAGTCGATCGAGCCGAAATTAAGTGAAGAGGCTCATTTCCATGCTCTTCAAGAGCAAGTGCATGCCCTTCAAGGATTCCAACCAAGCCAACCTTACATCCCATACTCTCAATCATACAATCCGGGGTGGAGAAATCATCCAAATTTCTCTTGGAGACAACCTCAACAACCACCTCAACAGCCACAACAACCGTCTCTACCTCAACAAGCCGAAGGTGGCCAAGCCCCACCTTATCCGACACTTTGCAATCTTTCATTCAAGCCACCCAACAAAGGTTCGAATCCGTTAAAGCTTCCGTGAATAGGATTGAAACCCAAGTGGGACAAATAGCCGGGACCGTTGGAGAGTTGGCCAAGCAAGCCAAGTCGGTGTTAGGGGAAACCGTGTCCTTTTCCGTTCATAAAAATAAAGTTATTCCCGTCTCCTCATTTGAGGAAAATTGTTCTTTCATTAATACTATTGATGCCTTGGCCGAGGAGGTTTTCTTGTAGGAAATAGGCTCTCATTGGATGAGGGAAGCCTTGTCCGAGGAACGTGTTATGGAAGAAGCTTACCTCAAGTGTGGGGGAGATGAATTGGATACCGAAGAGATGGCGATTTTGCTAGGAGATGGAGTAAGCTTAATGGAAATCCTTGCTTCGACCGAAGAGGAAGTGAAGTCTACTCCCGAGCTTGAGCTCAAGGAGCTCCCATCTCACCTCAAGTATGTCTATCTTGATGAAGACGAGAAGAAGCCCGTGATTATCTTTTCCGGGCTTGAAAAAGACGAAGAAGATCTCTTGGTAGCCGTACTCAAGAGAAACAAGCAAGCTATTAGATGGAGCCTTTCCGACATCAAAGGCATTAGCCCCTCGACATGCATGCATCACATCATTCTTGAGGAAGGGGCCAAGCTGGTTAGAGAAGGACAAAGGCGGCTCAATCCCGTGTTGATGGAAGTCGTCAAGAAGGAGATTCTCAAGCTTCTTGCGGTGGGAATTATCTATCCGATAGCCGATAGTGAATGGAGGTCCATGTGGTGCCCAAGAAAGGAGGAATCATGGTGGTGGAGAACGACAAAGGAGAGCATGTGGCTACTCGGACCACCATCGGATGGAGAATGTGTATTGATTACCAAAAGCTCAATGTCGCAACGCGAAAAGACCATTTTCCCCTTTCTTTCATTGATCAAATTCTTGATAAATTGGCCGGGCATAGTTTTTATTGTTTCCTTGACGGTTTATCGGGTTATTTTCAGGTGGTCATAGTGCCGGAGGACCAAGCCAAGACCGCATTTACGTGCCCGTTTGGCACATTTGCGTGTCGGAGAATGCCGTTCGGACTATACAATGCATCGGGCACGTTTCAAAGGTGTATGTTCTCCATCTTCTCCGAAATGATTGGAGATTTCATTGAGGTATTCATGGATGATTTTTTTTCTATCTTTGGATCATCATTTTCCGATTGTTTAGAGAAGTTAGAACTTGTTTTAAAAAGATGCATAGAGAGTAGCCTTACTCTTAGTTGGGAAAAGAGTCATTTCATGGTTACTAGTGGCATAGTCCTTGGGCATGTTATCTCTAAAGAAGGAATAAGCGTAGACAAGGCTAAGGTAGATGTGATTGAAAAATTGCCTCCACCCGTTAATGTGAAAGGTGTTAGAAGCTTTCTAGGTCATGCCGGTTTTTACCGTAGGTTTATTAAAGACTTCTCCAAAATTAGCCAACCTCTATGCCATTTGCTTTCTCAAGATGTTCCTTTTGAGTTTGATGAAAAATGCTTGTATGCTTTTAACACTCTTAAGGAGAAATTGATCACCGCACCCATTGTTGTTCCCCCTTAGTGGTCCTTACCCTTTGAAATTATGTGTGATGCATCAAATTCCGTTGTGGGTGCCGTTTTGGGTCAACGAATTGATAAAATTCTTCGTGTAATTTACTATGCTAGCCTCACATTGAATAGTGCTCAAGTAAATTACACCACTACCGAAAAAGAATTACTTGTCGTTGTGTTTTCATTAGATAAATTTAGATCCTACATCTTAGGTTCTAAAGTGATTGTGCATAGTGATCATGCGGCTCTTAGGCATTTGTTGACCAAGCCCCAAGCTAAACCTAGACTCATTAGGTGGATTTTACTTGTGCAAGAATTCGATGTTTAAATAAAAGATAGAAATGGGTGTGAAAATGTGGTTGCGGACAATTTATCTCGCCTCCCCGTTGATGAAAATTTTGATCTATCTCATGAAAAAGGAGTTGATTGTGATTCATTTCCTTATGAGCATGTTCTTGAGATTAATTCCTCTCCTTTGTATGCCGATATTGTTAATTATCTTGCTTGTGGTAGAATGAGGCCTAACCTTACCTTTCAAGAAAGGAAAAGATTTTTGGCAATGTGTAGGTATTACTTTTGGGATGATCCCTACCTTTTCCACTTGGGAAAAGACGAAGTGATTCGACAATGTGTCCCGAAAGAGGAGCAAACCGATGTTTTGGCCTTTTGCCACGCCTCACACTGTGGTGGCCACTTTGGTGGGCAAAAGACGGCCCGAAAGATCTTGCAATCCGGTTTGTATTGGCCCTCAATTTTTAAGGATGCTCATATTTATTGCCTATCATGTGATAAGTGCCAAAGACTTGGCAATATTGGGAGAAGAAATGAAATGCCTTTAAATATCAATCTTGTTGTTGAAATCTTTGATGTTTGGGGTATTGATTTTATGGGACCATTTCCTAACTCATTTGGCTTCGAGTATATCCTGTTAGCGGTCGATTATGTGTCAAAGTGGATTGAAGCAATCCCCACTAGGTCTTGTGACGCTAATGTAGTTATCAAGTTTGTGCAGGAGCATATTTTGAGTAGGTTTGGATTTCCTTGAGTAATCATAAGTGATGGAGGAACGTATTTCACTAACAAGCTCTTCGAAAGGCTGATGAAGAAGAATGGAGTGACTCATAAAGTGGCTATCCCTTATCATCCTCAAACTTCCGGTCAAGTGGAAACAAGCAACAAGCAAATCCAAAATATTTTGAAGAAGACCGTGAATGTGACGAGGAAAGATTGGTCTACAAAGTTAACAAATGCTCTTTGGGCATACCGGACGGCTTACAAGACTATTCTAGGGATGAGCCCTTACCGCCTTGTGTATGGAAAAGCATGACATCTCCCCGTTGAGATCAAGCACAAGGCCTATTGGGCCCTAAAGTCGGTAAATTTTGATTTAACTTGTGCAGGAAAGGAACGAGCCTTGCAATTGTTCGAGCTCGATGAATTGAGGATTGAAGCTTACGACAATGCGAAGATTTACAAGGATAAGGTGAAGAAGCTTCACGATAGAAGCATTGTCAAGAAGGAGCTCACTCTGCGCATGAAGGTTCTCCTTTTCAACACTCGTTTACGGCTCTTTTTTGGAAAACTCAAGCCAAGATGGAGTAACCTATTCGTTATAGAAGAGGTGTTCCCATACGGAATTGTCACCTTGAAAAACCCGGGAACCAACAATACATTCCAAGTGAATGGCCACTGAGTCAAGCCATATCTTGAAACTTTTTCCCAAGAAGCCGATATCGAGGATTTTAAGCTCCTCGATTCCATCTAACCTTCTGAAGGACTTTGTCTAGCTCGAGACATTAAAATGAGCGTTGTATGGGAGGCAACCCATAATTTTCTTGTTTTTGCGTGTTTGTCATTTGAACGTTTTAGACTTTTGTGTGTTTGAGTTTTTCATGTTTATGTGTTTATTTTGCAAGAGGTAAAGTCGGAGAGATGCCAGGGCGAAAGAGGCAAAATTTGCCTAAGTATCAGCCTGCAACCGCACACCCCGCGCGACCGCGCGACACCACTCTCGACGGACAGAGTCCGCAAGCGCGTAGCCCCCGTGGGCGTGTGACAATTTTTGCGAGAAATCAAGCTCCGCGAGTGCACAAAGGTCCACGGGCGCGTGCAACCCTCTCGTTCCGCGACCGCGCACGGCCCCACGGTCGCACACCTTCCTCCCTATAAAAAGGGGACCACTCGTTGGAACCCTAATTTCATTCACCTTGCGCCGCTTTCAAACCTTCTCCCATCTCCATCACTCCCCAAGGCTTCTCCCTTCTCCCTTACCACTCAAATTCAACCAAATTTCACTTGCAAAGACCCCCCCTCTCCACATCCACGAATACACATCACCATCCTCATCACCGTGACCGCGTCAATCTTCCGCGCCCGCTCGACATCACCTCCCAGCCTCCATGTCGCACACTGCCACTGTTCAAGGCACCACATCACCCCGCCGCCCAGTCGCCACTGTGGTTGTCCTTTTTCGCCACCGAGCCCCGCGACCGCGCAGAAGCCTGCGGCCACGCACCCCTGCTCTCGCAAGCCCCCGCGACCGCGGCCGCGCACTCTCTACCCGCGCCCCCCTCCGCGCACTATTGCTCGCTCGACTCTCCATTCCGCGCATTTTCTCGACTGCAACCTTGTCCTACCCTAATCCACCATCCACTATGCCGCGAAGGACAAAGAATGCTTCTTCTTCTCACCAAGATGGCGATGAGAATCTTCAAGAGCTTTACAGTTGTCCGTTCTAAGTACGTACCCATGCAGAAGGTAACCGTTATCAAGCTTTCACTGACTATGAGATTACTTCCCCTCGTTACCTTGATTGGAACTTGTTGAAATCTTTGAAAATTGATGGGAAAGTGGAGAAATATTTGAAAGTGTTAACTTTGGATAAATTTGCAAAATTGAAGTATGTTGGCTTTAATCCGTTGTGCCTTGAGTTTTTTATCACCTTCAAGCTTGATTCTGTGAATTCAAAGATTACCTTTCGTATGCTTGGCGAGGAATTTGAAGTGACCTTGGCCAGAATGAAATCCTATTTCGGGTTTTCGACAAATGGGCCACGAGATAGGCCATCCGACTTCAACACAGCTGCCGCCTGGCAAGAGCTCACCGGCTTCAACAATTGGGATCCTCAGGGGACACCTACTAGCTTTATCAGGGATCCTGCCCTTGCCAACATACATAAGTTCCTCGCCTATTCTATTTCGGGGAAAGAACAGGCCAACAAACTCAATGCCACAGAGGTGTACCTTCTTTGGTATGCCCTTCACAACACCAAGGTCTGCCCGTCTTACTTCCTTTGGACCGCCATCCAGCAGATGACTAGGCGCACAAAGTAGCATCCATCCTTTTGTCCTTTTATCACTACCCTTGCTGTTAAGCTTGGCCTGATTCCAGACCAAGGCCCTCTCCCTGAAGGCCAAAGCAAGGTTAAGGAGTATATGATCACTGTGGATGAGCTCAAACGAGCCCAGATAGTCCTTGATGAGAGGAGATTGGTCACTCACACTGATCGGCCCTGTGTCTCCAAGCTAATGAATACTCAGCTTGCGGCCCTCAGATGCGATAGGAAAGCCGGCTTCTCTTTAGCTCCACGCGGTGATGATGATGATGAGGACGAGGAAGAAAATGAGGAAGAGAATAAGGAAAGAGAAGAAGAAGACCAAGCCGAAGAAGAGAATGAGCAAGAAGGTCAGGCCCACTACTAGCAGCCGACTTATCCCTCCACGATGCCCCAGCATGGGTATCAGATGCCGCAAATCGATTGGAGCTCCTTCCAAGACCACTTTGACACCACCATGAGGCAATTCTAGTAGAGCTTCCAGTAGAATTATGCCGACTCCATGGGCCACTTTCAGCAGCATCTTGATACGACCACGGGCCAATTCCAGCAGACCTACAGTAACACGATGGGACACTTCCAGGACCGATTTGATGCTTCAATGGGCGAGTTTCACTAAGAGTTGAGATCCCTCCGCTAGGATGTTGGTGACATGAGGCAGGATATCTATGGTCGCCTCAATAGGCATGACGAGAGGATGACGGCCCTCGAAGAAAGCTGGAACAACTGGATAATCTCCTATCTATACCCGCAGTCTCTTCCACCACTTTATGATCCACCGTAGCAGTGAAGTTCTTTCTTGTTTCCTGTGTATTTTTGTGTTCGTGTGTGTGTCTTATTATTTTCAGTTCACTCTTTTTGTTGTTCGTTGGTTGTATTTGTCATGCGTTTTGTAGGAACCAGCGCCTGTTGCCGGTCTTCTACGCATTGTGATGTGTTTCTCTTCCCTTTTCTCTTATTGCATCTTGTTTCATACATTGAGGACAATGCATGCTTCAAGTGTGGGGGAGAGCTTGTTGTGATATGTTGTGGATTTTGTTGTTCATATGAAGTTTTTGTTTTAATTTATTGTGTTGATTATGTTGATTTTGATATTAATGTTAGTTGTTCTAGTTATATAGGTATGTTGTGATTCTCCCACTTAGTATCTTGTTTTGCCCGATTGTCAAATTTGAACAATTTTTGTTATGAATCTTCAAGGAATTATTTTCAAGTCGATCATGATGAATGAATTGTTTCGAGGTTTCACTCTTGAACATGAATTATCTTTGAATGTGATCTCAATTTGATGATTGGGTTGAGGGATCTTGTCCCTGAAGGATTGGGAAGCATATTTGGCCTTGTTCATGAAAATTACTCCCATTAATCATTTATCCTTATATTTATGATAAAAAAAGGGAGAAAAGAAGAAGAAAATAAAAGAATAGGGGCAATAAGGATCTCTACTCCTCTAGTTGATTTATTCAACAATGAGTATGGGAAACCACATAAGGACACTAGGGATTTCCTCCCTATGGTTTTACCTTGTGAATTTTGATCCATACCCCCTATGAATTTGTTTAAATAAAGGGGATTGCACTCCGGATTCTACTCCTCTCATGTGTTTGTCAATCCGTTCACATGTTGCATGATGAGTATGGAAAACCACATTAGGAAGCTCGGTTAAGCTCGATAATTAGACCTAATGACCCTCGTCCTATGTTGCAATCCCTTATGTTATTGTAGTTCATTCTTAAATAATGTAGATGTGATTTGTGGGGATGTAATTTAATTGAATTATGGCTAACGTGCAATTTCTTAGACTTGAGAGGACAAACAATTCACTTGATTGGATATTGTGTTCACATTCTTGGATAATGAATGTTTTTGTGGGAACCATGCAAATTGTCAATTACATGATCGCCTTGCGAGTATTTCCTTCTTGCTTCATATTTTTAATTTCTTATTTGCTTGAGGACAAGCAAAGAGCTAAGTGTGGGGGAGTTGTTTGGTGTTTATTTGTACTATTTTATTGCATGATTTTGCATGTTTTATTAGTATTTCCTAGTACCTTTATCTAGTTTATTTCTAGATTTCGTATGATTTTCTTCACTTGTTGCTCTCATGGTGGAATATGCCAAGTTTTGAAAAACTTGAGCTTTTGTTCCTATAATCTGGATTTTTAGGTATTAAGGTGGCGAGGAGTGAAGACGAGAATCAAAGAGATGAACTTGGAGGAAGTGACCAGGGACCACGCGACCGCGAAAGCCGAGCAGCCGCGCAACAAGGCCCCGTGACCGCGCGAGGGGGCTCTCGGCAGAGACACCCCACGGGTGCGCACTGCTCCGCGGGCGCACGTGCACCTGCACCCCACGGGCGCGCGGCGTCCCGCCGACGCGCGAGATGCTCTGTTTCGCCTGATTTGCCCTACTCTATACTCATCTCTTATCTTTTCTTTCCCATTTTGCACAAGGAGGCACCTCCTTCATCCTTCCTCATTTTGCATGTGGATATGAGACCTTTGGCCTTGCCTTATCTTAGCTATAGGACCATAGGGATTAATTTCCCTAAGTTTACTTTATAGACTTTTGCTCCCACCAAATCTCCTCAAATCCCTCTCATTTAATGTCTCTCATGATAGAAAATCCCATCACCTTTTCTCTAACCATACCTCCCACCATACTCATCATCCTCTCTCTCTTTTTCGTCTCTCTCTCCCTCTCCCATATCTCTAGTAGATATTGGGAGATATTCATCATTCATACACACTACACTCCACTCACTTCATCTTCTCCACCTCTCCATCACCCTTTTCTCTACACACACACCATTATCTCTACCATTTTCCTTCACCATTTTCACCCTCATCACCACCACAAGAAAGGAGGAGAAAAGGAAGAAAAAGGGAATAAGCTAAGGAAGAATAAGAGGAGGCGGGATGAAACCGACTTCGGGCCATCCGCGGAAGCTAAGCTCGTTAGGAGGTTTACTTTTGGTATTTTCTTTCCATTTCTTGGATCATTTGTGGGGTTTGTCCCAACTCTTGAAGGATAACTAATATTGTAGAAGTTTTATATTATTTGCATTTGATTATGAGATGACGATCTTCTATAATATTTGTGTTGCTTTGAGCATGTTTAGTGGCTAATCTCTCTATTAGGGGGTAGAGGATCGATTTGGTTCTTGATCTATGCTTGATAATTGTTGGTTGTTGTTGTTGGGATTGTGCTTATTATGTTATAGTAATTGATCACTACTTGAGCATTGCTAGGATTTAGAGGAAACTGGAAGGTGATTCTAAATCTCGAAATTGGTTCCTTCAACGTTAGATGGATGGGGTTCCTAAGCCTAATATGTTCTTCTTGCTCATTTGATATAGCTAAAAGGGGCTTAGTTGATAGACGGTGACAGTAATTGATATTAAGTCTTTTGAGAGGGTTTATTAGATGTGTGAGATTAACATTACCACCCTTAATCAAGCATAGAGATAAACCATTGAGAGATTCTATACCCTAATACCTTTATCATTCTATTTTCCTCAATCTTATTTTCATTATTGTCACTTGCGTTATCTTGTTTTCTTGCTAATTTCAATTCTTAGTTTAAATCACCATCAATCCCATGTTTAGAATGTTTAGGTTTATTTTCGTCATTTTAGCACATTGCATGCATAGCCCTTAAGATAGTAGCTCACACTAAGTCTTCCTTGTGAGATCGACCCGGGTTAGCTCATCACGTCTATAATTGACCCCGTCCAATTGCGGGTGTGGTCCAAAGTAATCGTTGCGTTGAGTCGAAACCAGAAATATAAATACAAATTTGGATCGCAATGAAACAGTGCTCTCATGCCCTTAGGCAACTCGATCAAGTCATAAGTACCATTCTTGTGTAGATAATACATCTCTTCCTGCATGGCTTTAATCCAACAACTCTTATCCTTGAGAATCTGGACTTGATTAAAGCTTTCAGGCTCCTCCTCATCAATGATCAACACATAACTTGAACCGGGATATTTTGATAATGGTCTACGCTCTTTGTCAGATCTCCTAAGTTGCAGTTCTGGATTCTCTGGTGGTTGTTCTTCTTGCTCAATATTTGGCTCTTGGTCATTTGCAGCTTGCTCATTTTCAACTTTTGTCTCTTGTCTACCATCTTCAAGAATGTAGTAGGAATCTGTTATAGAGTTAGATACACAACACCTCTAGGCACTCATGTGTTATCTGTTTCTTTTCCAAATCTTCCATAGTCCCATGCTCATGGAAGATAACATCTCTTCTCCGAACAATTGTCTTCTTCTCTGGATCCCATTGTCTGTAACCAAACTCTTCATCTCCATATCCAACAAAGATACATGGATTGTCTTTACTATCTAGTTTGCTCCTTTAGGACATACATGAATGCTTTGCATCCAAAAACTTTCAAGTAAGAATAAGAGACATTTTCCTACTCTAAACTCTGTCTAGAATGTAAGACTCTAAAGGAAATGAAGGGAATCTATTGATAAGGTGGCAAGTAGGCAAAATAGCTTCACCCCAAAATGACTTAGGTAAATTGGCCATCCTCAGCATGCTTCTAACTTTTCCATAACGGTTATGTTCATTGTTTGAATGCCGAATCGCACTACGTAAACTACTTCGATCTGGACTTCCGTAAAAGGACGGGGTTGATTATAGAGCAGAGAGCTAACTTGGGTCGCGTCTCTCGAGAAAAGCTTCGTGTGGGCAATTATCTTTCTATGCTATAATTGTCAACAAATACATGAATTTAAACACACACCTAAACATTCTAACTAGGGTTGGAGGGTTTGTCTAAACTATTAAATAAAGTAAGTAAAATTAACTAACACCACCACCAATCACAAAGATAGAGGATAGGATTATGAGAAGAGCATTAGGGTGTAGATTCTCTCATTAGTTTCTCTCCTAGCTTGATTCAAGTTGATTACGTTAATCCTGGACGTACAATAGTCCCTTCAATTAGTTTGACTTCAATTATTGTTACCGTCTATCCATTAAACCTCTATCGGTTATATTATACGAACCAATAGGCTTATGTACCCAGTCCACCTAAGGATTAACGATTAGGCTTATGAAACCCAGTCCATCTAACGTTGAAAGAACCTAGTTCGGGCTATAGAATCTTCTTTCGGTCTCATCTAAAGCCTAGCAATGCTAAGTAGTGGCCAATTACCCAACATAAGCAAGCACAATTCCAACAAGTAATCAACTATCATAAGTATAACGTCGAATCTAAATCGATTATCTACCCCCTATTGTAGGTATTAGCCCAACACCATGCTCAAAACAACACAACAATCATAAAAGTCATTCATTTCATAAATCAAAAGATAAATAAAATACAAACTTCTACAATGTTTGTTGTCTTGAGAGTTTTGGGACAAATCCTCACAAATAGGCTAAAGCTAAAAGAAAGAATTACCAAAGCGGAGCTCCTTGTTCAAGCTTAGCTATCGCGGTCCACTTGAAGTTGGATTCTTCTTCTCGATCTGTCATCAAAGTGGAACTCCTTCCGCAAGCCTAGCTTCCGCGGACGGCTTGGAGTTGGACTCCTCTTCTCGGGTCTTCCTCCTTAAGCTCTAACCCCCTTACCTCTTCTCCTCCTTTTTTCTCTCTCTTTGGAATGGTGGTGAAGAATGGTGAAGTATGAAGATGGAGAAGATGAAGTTGGTGAATGGGGTGTGTGAGGAGAGAATGGTTGATGTGTATGAACGAAAAACTCCAAAAAGTGAAGTGAGAGATATATGAGGAGATATAGAAAGATATGGGAGAACACCCTATTAATTAGAGTGATGGGATGATTGATGGAAAATGAAGGCTAGTTGATTTTTCCAAAGAGAGAGAGAGAGTTGGGAGACAAAGCTATTATTAGGGAAATTAAATGCCAAACTCCACCTATATTTTAGGCTCAAAATGTCCATCCCTAATTAATTTCCCAGTTGGCCATGGGAAGGAAAATAAAAGAGTGAAGCTAGATTAAATCGAAAGAAGAGGAAGCAACTGATTCACCGAAGAAAAATGGATTCGGGAGGCTGAACTGGGCACCCCGCGCGCCGGTGGAGTACTGCGCGCCCGCGGGGATCGGGTGTCGCACACCCGCGGGGGTCCGCACACTCGGGGGGCACTTTGCCGAAAGCACTACCGCGCGGTCGCGGGGCTTGCACGGCTGCATGGAGGTGTCGCTTCGTCTTCAGCAGCTTCCACAGTTTTGCTTCATTCTCACTCATTTCTTAGTCGATTGACCTGATTCAACTTCTTGCGCGCTCCTTATTTGATTCTCTATCTTCTCATTGTCTTGAATACCTCAAATGTAGTCATTTATCCTCTATTTTCTCAAGATGTTGTGCAAATCTGACACAACTCACCAAAAGATCAAAAGTAGAGATAACAACATCAAAACAACACAAAAACACAGAAAAAATACATACTTAAGATACTAAATTCCTACAATAAAACAGTACAAATAATCACTAAACATTCATTCTTTCAGCAACACCATTATGTTGAGGAATAGCAGACTCTATTCTCTCATGTCTGATACCATGCTGAGAACAATATTCTCTGAACTCATTCTATGTGTATTCATTATAGCTGTTAAAATCGGCTCGGCTTGAAAAAAATAGCCCGAATGGGCTAAGATGGCCCAGTGACAAAATAAAAATTTAGCCTTAGGCCCACCCATCCAGAATTTCAGGCCAAGTTGGGCCATAGTTTTTTAAGCCCAAAATGGTTTGAGATGGGTCGCTCAAAAAAAATTAGCCCGTGGGCTCAGGCCTGGCCGGCCTGACCCATTTGACAACTTTGGTATTCACCACCATTGTCTGAATGCAAATACTTCAATATTTTTCCTATTTGTCTCTCAACCATGGCATATAATAGTTTGAACTTCTACAATACACCATCTCGCTTTTGAGGATATAAACCTAAGTTTTGTGTAAAACATCACCAATAAAGGTTACAAAAAACTTGTTACTACCCAAGGACTCTACCTCAAGCGGTCCACAAACACATAATGTATTAGTTCTAATACATGTGTCTTTTGTTTAAGACTCGAGTGAAATGAAACTCTATGTTGTTTACCACATAAACAATAATCACAGGGGTTTAGTTGTTTACCTTGAACCATTGGAATGAAATATTCTTTAGCCAAGAGCTGTAATCATTTCTCACTCATGTGTCCCAGCCTTTTGTGCCACAAGTTTGGTGTTGATTTGTCTTCTACTATGTGTAATTGACTATGAGTGATCTTGAGCTTTGTTCTGTACAAAGTGCAACGAAGCTTTCCCTTTCCAACCAACAAGGAACCTTTTGAAAACTTCCAATTCCCATCAATGAATTTCTAATCATATCCTTCTTTGTTAAGAACATTCACCGCTATCAAGTTGTAGCGTAACTGTGGAATATGCCTCACATTCTTCAGAGTCAACATGCATCCCAAATCAGTTTCAACAATCATATCACCAATTGACACGCTATTTATTAACAAAATAACACATTCTGCAAGTGCACGGTGCTATTGTAATACCTAGGTAAGCAAGAGTATCGTAACCCACAGAGACTGAATAAACTGACTCTCACACTAGTACTCACTTAATATCTAGACACTAATAATCATATAAAAATATAACAAAATAAATAACAGAAAATAACAACAAATATCGAAAATATGTAGAGAGACAAATGATTGGAAAAATCTAGGATTTTTAGGGATAGTGGATTTATTATTTTAGATTATATAATCATTGACTCTTTCAACCCGACTTCTTGTCTTTAATCTATCAATGGTAGGGGATCACTAAGATGTTATCAGGATGCTTATAACGGCATATACCATAACATAGATATAACAAGCACATACTTCATTGCGGTCGGTTCTTCACACATGTTGTTATTCCTAATCAAGTACACGAAGATCTATTCAACCTTATGCAATACTTGTTCACTTGGTTGGTCCTTCCAAACACACATAAAATGATTTCTATCTTTCTGTCATTAATTCTTCTTTGGTCAGTGCTTCAAATTAACGACTAGCATGCATAAATGGTGATAAAGCATTCATACAAGATATTAAATAAACCACATAAATAAAATCCTGAGAGATAGTAGGAAGAAAAGTAATAAAGTCATATATAAAAATCCATAATATTCCACACCCTAAAACATATCTATAAATTTAGTTAGACATGGATAAATAAACAAACGAATCTAGAGTATAAGTGTTCATGACAACATGTAAAGAAAAACTAAAAAATGTGAAGTAAACCAGTAGTCTTGACTTTGCTGCAACGACACTCCGTCTCTATCAACCTTGTCGACTCAATTGAGGTCTAGTGCTTCTCCTTCGAGTATCTTGGTGTCTCTTCAGTTGTATAATGAATTTTTACTGTAATTCCACCTTCTTGGAGTTATACTCTCATGTGTATCAATTGAGGCTTTTATATTTTGGTCAAAAATCCTGAGTTGGAGTGGATAAAATCCATTCTCGCGGACCCGCATACTTGGGTCAATCGAGCTCAGTAGGTCGACCCAGAGGCATTTTTAGCACAGGGTTGACCCAAGTGACTTCAATCGGGTCGACCCACCTATGTACAACTTGTATTAGACCGGTCGACCGATACTTTCTGGGTCGACCCGGTCTCTTTTCTCGTTGGGCTTCGGAATTCTCCGAGCTTCAATTATTTAATCTAGTCCATTAACTCCTAATTAGGATCCAATTAAGCTCAAGAGCCTAATTAAACACCTCTTTTACTCCTTGACCATTTGTTCATTTTGCTCCAAAAATGCAGTCAAAATACAACTATTGCTGCAAAACTAGCAAACACAAAAAACTCCAAAAGATAACAATATAAGCACTAAAACTATATAAAACACACAACTTCATATAATAAAGAACATTAATTCATATCCGAAAATTGTGTAAAATACACAGTTATCACCAATCCCAACTACTGATGCAACACTATTGTTCCATGTGTACAACTTGCCAAAATCTTCAGCTCGATAGCCTGTGAAAAGCTCTCTCTTTAGAGCACAGTGATGAGAAGCTCTTGAGTCAACTATCCAATCGACATTTAGATCTTTCATGTGACAACACTCATCACTAACACAAACAACTATCTGATCATCATCGAAGTGTGTAACAATGGCCACTGTATTCTCATCATTAGACTTCTTTTGATGATTTTTCCTTTGATACTACTTCAGTAGTCTGCAATTTCTCTTCATGTGGTTAGCTCCACCACAATGATAATACTTGAACTTTTTATGTCCCTGATAAAGTCTTTGATCATCTTGTCGGACACAAATCCAAAATCTATATCATCAACATATACTTGAACCATAATTACTTGTGATTTGTCTTTTCTGATGAATAGTGTTCTATCATCTCCTCCTCTATTGTATCATTTGCTAACCAAGTATGATGCTAGTCTATCTGATAGAACTTGAATTTCATCATGCAGGCCATGGCAAAAATTAAAAATCTCACAGAATTAATTCTTGTAACTGGGGTAAATGTCTCATCAAAATCAATTCCTTCAATCTACAAATATTCTTGAGCAACTAGCCTTACTTTATTTCTTGTAATATTCCAAGATTCATCTATGTTGTTCTTGAATATCTACTTTGTCCCCACAATGTTTACTCCTTCATGTTTATGCACTAAATCCCAAGCATCATTATTCTTAAATTGAAGTAATTCATCTTACATTGCTTCAATCCAGTAAGAATCCTATAGAGCTTCTCAAACATTCTTTGGCTATATCTTTGATGTGAAGTCGACATTGTATATTTTCTCATGAAGTCTCTTTCTAAGTCTGCTTCCAATAATTCTTTCATCATTGATTTCACCAATGACTTGAGTAATTGGATGATCTTTGATAATCTATCGTGAAAGATTTCTCTGAATCACTCATTGATCTTCTCTTTCACTTTCTAAATCAGAATGTGCATTAGAATGTCCAAACACATCTATATGTACATCATTTTCTGTAGTACTTGCAGAATCATATTGATCATCAAATCTGACATTTACAGACTCAACAACTATCTTAGTGTCTTTACTGTAAATCTTGTATGATTTACTATTTCTAGAATATCCCAAAAACATACCTTCTGATCCACGATTGTTCATCTTGCTGAGATACTCTCTATCATTCAAGATGTAGTGGGAAGTTCCAAAACACATGGAAATAGTTCATTGTAGGCTTCTTCTCATACCAAATTTCATATGGAGTAGTAAGAGTACCTGGTCTGGGATAAACACGATTGCTTATGTGACATGTTGTATTGATAGCTTCTGTCCAGAACATGGAAACAACTCTTTAAGCAACAATCATTGTTCTTATCATCTCCTATAGAGTTCTGTTCTTTCTCTCAACAACTCCATTTTGCTATGGAGTCTTTGGTATAGAATACCCATAACTAATCCTATTCTTACTGCAGAAGTCATTAATGACTAATTTTCAACTTTTTTTCCATGATCACTTTGAATTCTAATAACTTACATATTTTTTACAACAACAATCTTGCATACGAGTTTCTTGAATGGCATGAATGCCTCAATCTTGTCTCTATGAAATTCCACCTAAGTGAATATTGAGAAATCATCAACATAGACAAAGACATACTTCTTTTCACCATAGCTTTCAACTGTCATAGCTCTCATTATATCCATATGAAGTAGATCTAAAACTCCTTGTGAAGTTCTATATTGAACTTCTTTGTGGTGAGACCTAATCTGCTTTCCAATTTGACAAGGACCATAGATCCTATCACATTCTACTTGGATATGAGAGATTCCTCTAACCATCTCTTTGTTAATGATCTTTTGGAGATTTCTGAAGTGAATATGACCAAGTTTTTTATATTAGCTATCTAATTCCTCTAATGATGTTCTTTGGCATGTTATTATACTTTGTGCAGGTACATGAAGCTAATAACAGTTGTTTGCTGATCTTTTATCTTCCATAGACAAGTCATTATTCTTCTTCAACACTCTGCAATTCTCTTTGGTAAATATTGTCATCATTACATGACTGACTAATGCTTATAAGGTTTGCTTTTAGACTATCTACCAGCATTGCCTTTTTCAACTTGGGCATTCCTTCCATAACAAGTTCTCTTTTTCCCATGACTTTGTCTTTCTTGTCATCTCCGAAAGTTACAAAATTTGAAGAACAAGCCTTTAGGTTATGCACAACTGAACAATCTCCAGGCATATATCTTAAGTAACCACTATCAAAGTATCAGTTGCAAACTATTTTCCACTCGAAGAGATGTATGAACAATCAAACAGTCATGAGTTTTCTGTTTGACAACACATTGCTTTTTTTGAGTAGATTTTTTCTTCTTCTGAGAGGTTGGATTTCTCTGCTTGTTGTATGATTTCTGAACCACAAATCTTCTTTTCATTCTTCTTAGATCATTGGTATACTTCTCACAATGTGGTTGAATGTGGCCTTTCTCCTCATAGTAATGGCATATGATTCATCTTCTATGGCCATTAAATCGATTATCAGGCTTTCTTCTATCTGTGATGTTCTTGTGACTGAACTAAACATCCTCATGTACATGTGTTGACCGACTTGTACTTTCTTTGATAAATATTATCTTTGATTGTCCTCTAGTATATCCAAGACCTAGATAACTTTTTCCAGAATGTCCTGGACCAGTCAAAATCTTGTCTAGATTATTTTTTTTCATTGTTCAGCATAGTGACATTCTTCTTGATAGATTTGAGCTCAGAAGATAACTCGACAATTTTCTTTTCTTGTTGTTCAATGATGACTTTTTGATCTGAATCATACTTGATCAGCTTCTCTTTTTCCTCTGCAAGACTCTTATTTTGTGACTGAAGAGCCTTGTTGGTCTCCACAACTTCCAGCCACTTTGTATACACCTTTTTATATTTTTTTAAAAATTATTCTTAGCTAAATTCTTCATTGTCGGATTCATCTTCTTCTGCAAGAGTGAAGGGATCTTAAAATTCAGATACCTTGGTTGTGAATGCGATGGTCTCTTCATCTGAATCACTATTGCTCTCTTCAGAATCATCCTTACTCAGAAATGCATTATAGTTCTTCTTTTTTTATAGAGTGTTAGCACATTCAGCTTGAATGTGACCAAATCCATCACATTCTCTGTACTGAATTCCCCTTTTTTGATTGAGATATTGATACTCCTTCGGATCATTGTTGGAGTTTCTTTTTTGTGATGTGCTCCCAGATGTTTGTCTTATATTGTTGAACTTCCTTGAAGATTGTTTGTTTGCTCTTTTCAACATCCTGCAGAAGTTCTTTGTAATTAGAACAATTTAGTTTATTGTATCTGAATCAAGTACATGAATCTTGTTATGTACCTTTTAAGGTACATCTTGTGAAGTTTTAGCTTTAAGAGCAATTTCTCTCTTTTTTGAACTGATGTCTTCATCTTCCAGGTTCATCTCGAATGTCCTTAAGGACCCCATCAATTCATCAAGCCTCATACTCTTAATGTTCTTGACTTCTTTTATTGCAACAACTTTATAGGCAAACTTATTTGGAAGAGATTTGAGCACCTTCCTTACAAGTCTTTCATTGTTCATGGGGTCTCTAAGTGCAAAAATCCCATTAGATATACTCCCCAATTTGGTATTGAACTCACAAATTGATTCAGTTTCTTTCATTTTAAGATTTTCAAACTTAGCAGTTGATTGATGTTTCGAGTTCGACTACACAAGCAAAAACTATAAACTGGACCCATAAGAGGACGGGTTCGATTGTAGGGTGGTAAGTTAACTCGAGTTGTGTCTCTCGAGAAAAGGTTAATATGGCGATTTGTCCCTCTCATGTTACATAGATGAAAATAAATACAATCATAAACATTCTAAACCGGAGATGAGGAGATTAAACTAAAATCTACTAAATCAAAGCGAGAGAAAGACAAGAAAGTAAACAAGCAAACAAATAAAATGAACTAAACTAATATATGTGGATATTAGGGCATAGATTCTCTCCTTTGTTTCTCTTCTAGCTCGATTCAAGTTGATTTTGTTAATCTTGAATGTATAATAGACTCCATTAAGAGGATTAACTTCATTTACTCTCACCGCTAATCCATTAAATCCCTATCAAATCCCTATCGACTAGATTATACGAGTAAAACTAACACTTTTTAAGCATAGAATGGACTCCATAAAGAGGATTAACTTCATTTACTATCATCGCAAATCCATTAAACCCCCATCGGCTAAATTATATGATTAAGATGACGAAAGAACCTTATCGAGCAATAGAATCTTCTTTTGATCTCATCTATTACCTAGCAATATTAAATATTGGCCAGACACTCAACATAAACAAGCTCAGTTCAATCGACAGAAATCAATAATCACAAGCATGGATTAAAACTAAATCGATTATCTACCCCTAATGTGTGGAATTAGCCCCTTATCGTATGAGACAACAAACAAGAATCACATAAGTCGTTATTGCAAATATCAAAGATAAATAAAATACAAACTTACATGATAATTTTGGTCTCGACAATGTTTTGGGATAAATCCTTAAATGAAACTGAAACTGAAAAGAAAATGAGGAGAAGGCGTAATCTACTTACAAGCCTAGCTGGTTAGGCCACAGCTTGAGGTGCATATCTTGACTTAAACCTAGCTGACTAGCCCTGGCTCAGCGGTAAATCACTTTTTCAAGCCTAGCTGATTAGGCCACAGCTTGAGCGGTGGATCTCTTCCTCTCCTTCTTCCTCTGCTCCAGCTTCTCCAAAACTGCTCGCTGCTTGAACTAGTGGTGCCAAGACTCCAACTGATCAGTTGAGGGTATTACATCCCTCAACTGGTCATCTCTCTCTCCCTTTCTATGTGGTGAAGATGATGGAGTGAATGGAACGGACCCTCTCAAATTGGTCTGAAGGTCTCACCCTCTCAAACTAGTTAGGAGGTCCTCTCCTCTGGGAGCCTTCTTTCTTTTTCTTTTCTCTATTCCATTTATAGGGAGATATTCTCTCCATCTTTCTCTGCATGAATTGAATGTGGATGGTTGGTGGTTAAGAGTTGATGGAGAGTGGTAATAAGAACTATGATCTTTAACTCTTCAAATCCCCAAGTGATAAAAGTCTCTCTCTCCACGTGAAATTCAATTTTTTGGATGGTGGAGTAGTTGGATAGCTTTTAAGAACCAAATACTTAAAAAGGAGTCCATCAAATACTAAAAATAACCCACCCCACGCCGGCAGAGCACCCAAGTGCTGGCTGGGCATGGAAATCCCAGCGCCGGTGGGGCACTCCGCGTTTGCAGGGTGTCTTTGGCCAAAAACACCCCCCAGTGGCGGTTGGGGTCTCCCGTGGTGGCTGACTCCTCCAGTTGGTCTTTAGTTGGCTCTCTAGTTGGGTCTCCAGTTGGCTCTTCAATTCAGCTGGACTCTCCAGATGGCTCTCCAGTTGGGTCTCCAGCTGGCTCTCCAGTTCAGCTGGAGTCTACCATCAGTTGGGAGTTTCAGCTTGACTCATCAGTTTGGCACCAGTTGGTCATCAGTTTGGTATCTTGGCCATCAGTTTGGCACTAGTTGGCCATCAGTTTGGAGCTTCAATTTAGGTGTGTCCTTTATTGTGATCTTTAGTTTGCCATCTTCAGCTGGGCTTCCGATTCTTTCACTTTTTGTGTCATAAAATACCTGCTTTTGGAGCAAAAGCTCAAAGTCTACACAACACAGGTATAACACACCAAGGGATCAAATATAAACCTAAAAACACTAAAACAAGATGAAAATAAGGAAACACATGCATAAAAAACATACAATCCATATAAGAAAAATATCATAAATAGACACTACACAGTAGTAAGATTCTGAAGTTTTGTTAATCTAACAGAACTACTTCCTTCAAAGGTAGTCTCCAGAATATCCCATACACCTTTAGCAGTCTCACATGTTGAGATCAGACTGAATGTCTCCAAATCGACAACAGAGAATATATCATTGAGAGTTTTAGAATTCACATTATACCAGTTTTTTCTGTGGCACAATCCATTCTTCTTCTTCAATCTCCATATCCTTTCATTCTTTTGCAATAGTTGGTTTCATCCATCATTCAGTGACACTTTTCCATGCAAGCTCATCTATTGATTTGAGAAACGTCCTCATTTTTACTTTTCAGTAAGGATAATTGTTGCCTTCAAGAAGTGGTGGTCTGACTATGGATCATCATTCCTTGACCGAACTCATAACTTGAAATCAACCAAAACACAATTGTGTACTCTTCAGGACACTTTATTTTTTACTAAAGATTACCCGCTTTGGTACCAATTGTAGTTACATAAACTGTTCGGAGATACACATATTCACTAACATGTATATACAATGTTGTTAACATGTAAGGTCAGAATGATAAAACTTAAAGCAATAAATAACAGAAGGATGGTAACCTTGTTTGATCAATTGATCTATGTCAAGGGGACTTCTCAAGTCCTTAAGAAATAATATGCCACTCCATTGCAAGGTTATAAATGTTATTGCACGAAGACCTCTCGTCACTCAACCCCTTTCCTACCCACTACAACATCTTTCGATGGACTAAATTGTGAAATCCCTTCACAACCTAGACTCCCTCTAGTTTCCATAGAAAATCTCTCTTGAGACTTCTTTAAGTGTATATGAAATAATTTCAAACACGAAGAAGACACACAATGATCACAAAGATCAAACTTTGTCTAAATCATATACTGAATGCTTCAAACTTGAAGTCTTTTTAGATTCTTTAAATCTTGTGTGTACGTAAAATCTTCAACATATAACTAGTCTGATTCTCAGGCTATTTATAAGAACAATATATAGCTTAAATAAGGTAATCAGAAATTCATAAACTGAATCAAACTCTAATAGGAAACATTCCTAGTTTGATTCGGACTACTCTAGTTCAAAAGTCTTCCTTGAATAGAACTCGCATTTTTCCATCTTGATCTACATCTTGAACAAGATATCTTCTATTTTAAAACGTCCATCTACAATAGGAAACTTCATATTCTTGAAATTAGCTGGGCACATTTGTAGGAAACTTTCTGAACACCCATGCACATGATCATGTTCACAACATAATCAAGTACATTCTTTGATCTTCAATCAGATTAACATTGGAATATTCATGTTAGCATGTCCGTAACATGGTCTTCAAAGCTTGAAAAATTAAAACCTTAGTGTTTCTTGATTTGCTATAAGGATCATAACAACTCCAAAAACACTTAGTGCTAAACGATGGCACTAACACAAGTTAATCATGGACCCACTATTGTTATACTCCATAGTTCATGCTCTCTAACTAATGCTCTGGTACCACTGTTGTAGAAGAAATTATATCTAATAATGTAAAATTACTCCAATATATGCACAACGAAAATCCCAAACAAATATCCAATTATCCCAATCTTTCCGCTCAATAGATCAAACAGCAAATTGTGAGCAATTAATACCAATTATGCAAACACAAAGTAATTAAAATGACACTGAAAATTTTATGTGGAAAACCCCTCAAATCAAGCGTAAAAACCACGGGACCTAGTCCAGAGAAAACTCCACTATGTAATCACAAGTTACACAATGGTCCATCCCTACTACAGTAAGAAAATCACTATACCATCACCAAAGAAACATCAAGAACAACAATCTTGGAATACACAAATTAAATTAGGAAGAGAATAACTTTCATGTACCAACTATTGGAGAAGATTTAGAACAAATCTAAACCATCAAATTGAAGCTCTAGCTGCCACGAATCAACCTCTGAAATTTCAGATGAATCCGAGATGATTTGGTCTCCCAAATCTCAAACCCTTCTTTTCTCTTTCTTCTCTCTTTTCTTTCTTTGGCTTCGGCGCTCACAACACTCAGCGAATGATCTCTCTACTCATTCTCACTCTTTCTCATTCACGTAAAAAATGAGATACAAAAGTCAAGGAAGACTTTTGTTTCTTTGGGTCTTAATTTGGATTTTAAGTAAATGGGCCCAAATATTTTGGGCTTAATCCCAACAAAAAGTGTAAAAGTGATGAAATGAACTTTAGTGTAGAAGTGTAGAACTAGAAGAAAACTATATATGAAAGGATTGAGATTGAGATTTGAGAATTTGAGAATTTCAGACATGAGACTTTTGATCACTTGAGAATTGAGATAGTTAGTATTCGGTAATGAAATTGAATGAATCCCCATGTATTTATAGAGTGCAAAACAATAGTTATTGGAACCGGTAGTTCTTACCAGAACCGGCGGTTCCCAATAGACAGTTGATCTCAACCGTGTTTCATCTTCAACTATCACTTGACATCAGCCGTAGATCTCTAACTAATTTTTTTAAAAAGTTACACGGAATCTTTTGCCACCTCTATTTATACTCCTTCATATTTCAGGGAGTTCTTCCGTGCACTGAAAACCCACCTCTCCTATTTCAAACGGTGGGTGGACTCCATGAGCTCCTCTTTTTTTTTGGACGATTTATAGTTTTTTTCTATTTTTTTTCATTTTTATATTTTCTCAAAAAAATCTATATCCTTAAACTAAATCGAATTTTAGGGATATGCAATGAACTCGCTTGACGCTAATGCGTGAACTCATGCATTTTGCTTGATAATTATTTTTTAGAAACAAATATAAACAGTAATTGAAAATAAAAAACCTAATTTTAAAATAAATATATATCTAAAATGGAATTTGTGAACCCTAATATAAAAGTAAATCAATATAATTTTTTTAAAATTTAGCAACTTGCGCAATGTACTCACCCGACGCTAATGCGCGGCCTCATGTTGCACTTGAAAATTAATTTAATTTTTTTAAATAAATATAAACGGTAATAGAAAATAAAAATATAATTTTGAAATTAAAAAAATTGGATCCGTGTAATGCACTCAGGAGAGTGCATTGCACTCGACAATTAATTTAATTTTGTAAAAAAAATATAACAGTAATTGAAAATAAAAATATAATCTTGAAATAAAAAACAAAATCGGCGACTCACGCAATGCGCTCGTCCGACGCTAACGTGTGGGCTCGTGTATTGGTGCATTGCGCTCGACAATTAATTTTTTCAACTTAAAAATAACTTCTAATTGAGATTAATAAACCTTAAAAAACAAAGACACTAAAAAATAGAAAATAAACCCCAATTTAAAAAAATACTAAAAATCCCCTAAAGATCATAAATCATAAAAAAATCATGAATCATAAAAAACCCTAAACTCCTAAACTCTAAACATTAATTGGGATAGAAAAAAAGCATAATTTGAACTAAATAAATTTATATAAGATAACTTATAGACCTGTTACTTTATAAAGATCAGGTGATACTTTTGGCATTTTGAGTGTTACTGTTGATACTGATTTTGATAGTTTGTTGGTTTTTGGCGAAGTGACCCGGTCCACATGGATTAACCTATGTTGATTCGGATTAAAGCGAGTTGACTCACCCATCTGAAATAAGCCTAAATAACATCTAGTGCATGAAAGTTTTTTTCTCATATTTCATAACACACCCCATAAAATCGAAACATACAGATAACCTATTTTAATAAATTCATGACAATTAATCTAAAATGGATTTATAATTTGGCCTTTGATGTCTTGTGTGGTTCAGCCCAAATCAAATAATAATAATAATAATAATAATAATAATAATAATAATAATAATAATAATAATAATAATAATAATAATAATAATAATAATAATAATAATTGTACTTAATGTTGTATTTTCATTAGACAATCTTAAATTAACACATCAGATCAGATCACATGTGCCCATCTCAATCACATCTGCTATGCTAAATCTTTATTCTTTTATTTTTTTAATTTTTAAATTAATATAATTTAATTTAAATTATTTTATTCGAGTTTATCCATCCCTAATTAAATATATTAAAAAAATAGTTATGACATTAAAGTAACACCACTATAAAAGGGTAAAAGGAAATTAATCATCAATACAGATAAATAAGATAGATATACATTTATTACTTGTCAATAGGTGGTTCATAGTCTTTATAATGACAAAAAAACATAGAGCTCGTTTGGTTGATAATAAAGTAAAATTATCTAGGATCTCTAGGAATGTGATTCTGAGAAAAATGAATGCTATAAATTATTTATCCTATGTTTGGAACATAATAAAGGAATTATCAGGATTCTCATTTTAATATTTTTTAATGAAGTAATTTAATAATATTTTGTAGACTACATGAGTTCGATCATCATTCTCCTCCACAAATTCAAAAAAAAATTAAGAAAATAAATAAGAGAAATGAATTATATATATATATTGTATAAATACAAACATACGCAAACTATTGACTATAAAAAGCAATCGCATTAATTTATAAAAGTAATTTTTTATAATAATAATAATAATAATAATAATACTTGATCTACATCATTCAAAAATAAATTGTTACTAATGTCGAATTTTGTTGTTGATTCTGAAGTCAAGTTGATAATTGGATTTTAGTAGGATTTTGTTTTTTCAAATTTTCAATTAACAAAAACTTCATAATAAAAAATTAATAATAGTCCACAAAAAAAAGATTAAAATATATTTTAAAAATTTTAATTTTTTATTAAAAAATTATAAATACAATTTTAATAACAATTTGCATAAATAATAAAAATAATGGATAAAAAAATCAAATAATAGAAATGATATAACACAAGATTTCTAGATGCAAGTAATTAGAATACCTACTCCAAGTAAGTATTTAGAATCGAGAAAAATTATATAAATTTTCTTGTTTTGAGATTTATGATTACTTTTCAAAATTCTTAAAAATTGAACTAAATACATAAATTTAAAAATGAGGAATTAGATTAATTTTCAAAGACTAGATTCCTTATCAACTAAAAAGGCCATGCTCTATTCAAAACCTTAATGCCACGTGTCAAATCATATTAAATGTGCAAATCAAATCAAAATTATAATAAACGACTATGTAGATCTTGACCCACAAAAATTGCTCGATATATTTAGCTATAAAAAATAAAATAAGATCCTAATCAGAGATTGCCACCACATACAACGTATTAAAATAATATTACCACAAACATGTGTGTATAGATGTAAATCTGTGCACGAATCATAAATTTTTTAATTTATTATATATAATTACATCACTAATCTTGATATTTGAAAAAAGATTTGTGATGACTATTCGTGATATATATAAAATACTGATGAAATTCTATTTTTTTTAAGACGAACCAACCTCATCCCTTTTTTTTATTTCAATAATATCTTATGTCAAAAAAAGAAAAAACCATTTAAAGCGAGTTTAAAAAATAAATTATAATACGCATAACAATCACTCATCTCGATTATAAAAATGATAAATCGTAAACAAATAAATTTAATTTGCAAGGAAAATAGATTAGTTATTAACATTAAATATACATACTAGTAACATTTTTTTAACTGGTTAATCTTAACTCTCTCAGCAGAAACCTGGTGAAAATTTTAAAATTCAAATTGTATAATTTCTTCCTTTTTTAGTTACTCAAATAATAATTGATTTATGTACAAAAAAAAAAAAGAATTGCAATTTTTGTCCCACATCAAATCATTTTCTAAATAAAGAAAAAAAATAAAGTAAAAGCAATAATATCGAGAATCGGACGGTCATGCTTTACTGGCCGTTGGATTAGCCCGATAAAATCCATCCGTCACTTTGATTCCCCAAAAAAAGAGTATATAATTAAAAAAAAGTAAAGTAAAAAATCACGGACCCCACTTCGTAATTTTCAAGCAGTTGATTTACAAAATCAAGTCCGCTGACGTGGCGCATTCCAACAAAATATATATACACGCCTCTATGCAAACATGATAAGCAGGGCGCACATTGAGTTTTAGATAGAGAGGGGGGTTATTATTGAGAGAGAGAGAAATTAGGGTTTTGCAACAATGGCTGACGGCGATCTAAAAAAGGGGACTGTGAAATGGTTCAACGATCAGAAAGGGTTTGGGTTCATAACCCCCGACGACGGTACCGAGGATCTGTTCGTTCATCAATCTGCCATCAAATCTGACGGATTCCGAAGCCTCGGTGACGGCGAGTCGGTCGAGTACATCGTCGAGCTCGGAAGCGATGGACGCGCCAAGGCGGCCAACGTGACCGGACCTGACGGCGCATCGGTTCAGGGTAGCACCCGCGGCGGTGGAGGCGGTGGAGGAGGAGGATCTTACGGAGGGAGAAGCGGCGGCGGCGGAGGATACAACGGTGGTAGCAGAGGTGACAGCCGTGGTTACGGTGGAGGCGGTTATGGCGGCGGCGGTGGTGGATACGGAGGCGGAGGATACGGAGGCGGTGGTGGTGGCTATGGTGGTGGGGGCGGCGGCGGTAGCGGCTGTTTCAAGTGCGGTGAGTCTGGACACATGGCGAGGGACTGCCCGCAAGGCGGAGGCGGAGGAGGCGGTGGTGGCCGTTACGGAGGTGGCGGCCGCGGAGGCGGAGGAGGCGGTGGCGGTTGTTACAACTGCGGCGAGGATGGCCATTTTGCTCGCGAGTGCCCGAACTCCAACCGTTGATCTACTACTTGCAGTAGCTGTTTCTGATCCAAGTCTGCTGGTTTATGTTTAATTTTTGCTGATTTAGGGTTTCCAATATGATGATGAATCGTATTATAAAAATCAAAAAATGAAGTTTGTTCTGGTTTGAGCATGACTCTTTTGGTTTCTCGGTCTGCTCCCCAGATTTATCTCTGGTTATGGTTAGGGTTTGAAATATTTTGAATGCGATGTTGGTTTTATCTCTATTTTTGTCCACAAATGTATACATGCATATGTATATGAACATGTTGGTTGGCCAAGTTATCGATTGAATTGAGTGCGGTGTTTCTCTATATTTTCATCTCTTATTTATTTACTTTTGTTAGAAAAACAGGGTATCTAATATTTTTTCATGTACAGCTAGTGAAGGATTAAATTTGAATGTCCGATTATTATAATTGCCATTGCTACAAATTTCGTTGTGGAAACATTGGAAACTATCAAAGTTTGTCTGCTGTAATTTGATGAGATTTCTATAGATCTACGACTGTTGATTTTGGAAATGCTAAATCAATATAGGTCCTAAATTATTTTCGGTTAGATGATGAGATTTATGAGTTTAGGAGTGGTTAAACTAGTCTATTGCAGCTGATGTTAAATCTTCGAGTGCTGGTCTAATGCTATATGATGGCTGGGTTTAACAAATGCATCTATTAATGATGTCTAGTTTTATCAAATGCCTAAATTGATTAGAGTTTCTGTAATGCCGTATCGATGATGGTCAGTCTTGGAAATGCTACATTGATTCAATGTGTAGCTGTGCTCTGATTCAGTATATATGATACTAATATTTATCCTGCATTGCTCCATTTAATCTTATTTGTCTGCCTTTGATTTAATACACGTCACTTTCAATGTGTTTGCTTTATAAAGTTACAGAAAATGAATCTAGCCATCATTATTGGATGAAGGATCCCACTTGTCTCTTAATTTGCTTGCAGAATAAAAAATCCGATCCTATTATTTCTGTTAGTCACTAAAATTGGGGGAGATATCTACTGCTAGAATTTGGTAATTCAAATTTATATTATCATCTCTACGTTGAAGACTGGTTCGCTTGTGAACTCACTATTCTTTTGCTGAATAATTGGTATTTGGTTCTTTTTTAATTACGGATTTTGTTTATCACCAAAGAAAGCTATAAATCTAAATTACACACTTAGAAAAACAGGCACAAAATTGTTTCATGTCATTTCATCAGTACACTAGTAGCTTGCTACACTCAGGTTACTCGGACTAGTTATTGTCCATTGGGATATTTAGACAGACAGATCAAGGGGTGTGACGATGGGTAGCGTTGGCCGCAGGAGCGGGAATAGGAGCGGTGGCGTTGGCCAAATGCGGCGGCAGTTGAGGTGGGCACTGGTAGCACTTAGTAAATAGCCCAAATGTGTCGATTTGGTGAACGAAGTTAGTGACACTAGCCCATCCACCAAACCCAAATCCAACAATCAGAACCCACACCACCACAAATATGTTGATCAAATATGCACCCACCCACCTTCCAAAATACTTCGAAGGCTGCTCCACTGCATTCTGTAATTAAAAATTCAAAAATGAAATGCTATCTTATCTTGCTATGATCGTAAGTGGATTAATTAATATAATAAATAAAAGAAAGAATTTGGTACCTCTCGAGCTGCAGCTGATCTAAAGGTGAAGATGTGAGCCAAAGCCGGGATGATGTAAACGGTGAAGCTGACAAGAAGTGATCCTACGGTGGAGTTGATGGGGCCGAAGAATGGGAAGATGATGGCCAAGAACCAAATCGGCACCACCACCGGTAGCCGCGCCGCCGCCCTCTTGCACAAGCTCTTGCACTCATGCATGCCTATGGCCTTCTCCCACACAAAATACAAGGGCGTGCACGCGAACCCGAACGTTATAAACTGCAGAGCAGCAGCAACAACAACAACAACGCGCGTTACACTCGCATACAGTCATAGTAGAAGTAGTAGAGATGATATATATATATTTCAAAGATGGCTTAATTGATGTTGTTGGTTGAAGATTAATGCCTGGTGGATGAGCATCAAAATTACAGCCATGTCCTTGAATGGCGATCTTGGGAGGAGAGAGAAAGCATTGGAGTGATTGAGAAGCAAATCTCCAAAAGCCCAATAGACAGCTGATGCAGATGGGAGGGTCAGAGTCAACACATAGAGCGTTGCCAATAAATATATGGCCTTAAATTTCTGTGGCTTCCACATTGCGTGCATTATCTCTCTGTCCGACACAAGCACAAAAACCACAGCCCAGATGAGATCATGAGATGAGATGCATCAAGATTTCTCTGAACACGTACACAATAAATTCCAAATACCTCATGCCTGCATTCATTGCACTTTTACTAACTGAAATTTACACACAACATTGAAGTTGTGTAATGTCATTTCATAGGTCCTTACGCCATCTATCAACTTTATTTCCTTATGACAGACCAGCTGAAACACTAATTTTGAATGAGTGCGCCAATGTTATATTACGAGCTAATATATCTATTACTATTAATACAGAATATGAGTCATATTATTAAGGAATTCTATGAATAAACAGACTGTGAAGATATTCTGTGAGGATGAAAACAACTGCAAAAAGTTAGTGGGTAAAAGAAATGTGGCTTTTTCCCATCCCATTTCCATACATGCAAAAAAAAAAAAAAAAAAGGAAAAGTGGGTTCCCAAGAAAGTGCGATTTTTATTACCCTAGCACGCCTATGGGAAGGGCAGAGTTGGAAAACTACTAAATTGTAAGAAAATGACATGTCATTGAACTGAAGAACTGTATTAGGAAATAAACGAGATTGGTGATGAGAAAATGTTGCATGTCTGGATGAATCAGATCATGTCTATATTTGCCAATGTTCAGTCCCTTTTAAATTGAATAAAGATTAAAGAATCTTAACCCTACAAATTTACTTTTTTTACTTTACTTCGCCTCTGCTAGAGAGGCAGGCAGAGACATCGAAAAAATAGGTAAAAAAATAACGTAAGAAGACGGCAATCTGAATTAGTATTAGTATTTTATCTGAGGATGTCTTACACGGTCACAGCATGTCCCCCAAATGTGTATAGAATGTTTGTGGCTCCTGTGAAATATAATACCATCTTGGCTGGACCCGAGTGCTTCACGCCCTCAACCTAGCACGAGACATGTATTAAACACTTATTATTATTATTCGATATATCATATATATGTATCAATCAAATAAATTTAATTAGTAAAATCGGGACTTATATATATAGTACCTGACCATGAAGTAGGGATGCAATGGTGAGGTACCAAGCTGTATAAGTGGTCATTATTAGGCCAAGAAATGACCATATTCTGTAGTTGTGGAAAGATGGAATGAAAACAGTGGTTGCACAACATGCTCCAAAGATGTATGTCCATGTTCTCTTGTCCAGATTGTCATTTATGTAATAGATATTGCTGCAATATAACTCACAAAAATTATCTTTTATCCAATAATTAACTTTAATTTTTATGACAATATTATATTATAATTTATAAACAATAGTTGTGTACCTAGCACAGGCTATGAGCTGAATGACGGATCCGAAGAGAAGGAAAGTGCAGTTAAACGCCAAGCCCACGTTCCTCCAGTGTTTTCCCAGTAGTCCATCAAGAACTTCAAACCACTGCTTAATTCAAAACAAACACAAAAATTAATTAAATTAATGTGAGCAAATAGCCAACGTTGCCTTGCATTTTATTAAATTAATTTGAAAAAAAGAAGTGAATATAATTAACCTGAATAACATGGTTTCTGAAATCAACTTTTTCCCTTTCTTTTCTGGTTCTGTACTCCACATAGAGAATGCTAATGAGATAAGCAGTCCAACTACCCAGCAATCCATAGAAGAGTTGGAATAGAATTCCTGACGTCATTCCCAGCTGCGAGAATGAGTATGGCAACGTCAGCAGCACTTGAGCCACCTGAAAGAATTCAAAAACACCCCAAGCCGCCGTTAGCCGATCCGAGGGCAAAAATATGTATGTATGTATGTGCACACACACATGCATAATGCATTCCTCATATATATAGATATGTACCTGGTTGGAGGCGCAGCTGAACCAGGCGTCGTAGGTGGAGCCGCCATGCCAGAAGAGCTTCGAAACTCTTGATTTGATGTCTGAAGGCTTTCCTTCTCTCTCCATTTCCACATAATTTCCAGCTACCGCAGTCTCCACAACCTTGTCCGATTCCATTTTCTCCTGAACAACTGTGTGTTTCTAGCTAGTGCGAGTGTTCTCTTTTTCTTGTTGTAATGAAACTGTTGATGCAAGGAGAAGATTGTATCTATATATATATATATACAGATATTGGAGATGGTGTATCGTGGGGGGTGGGGTTGGAAGGAATAATGGAGAAGAGCGACTTTGGGAAGAGAGTAACTAAGCACGCTTTTGTAGGGGTCCAAAGCGTTATTTGTGAGATTTCACGAATATTAATTATTTCTTCATTCCTTATTTAATTTTTGAGATCTTGCTCTTGTCTTCTAGTAAACACTAAACATATTGATTTAAGTTTATTTTATGTGATGTTATCTATTGTTAATGTTTATTAGTTATATAAGCGTGACAGACCTGTCCGCACGAGGGGCTCTCTAATTCGAAGACTAATTATAATATAATTAATCTTTTAAACATGTCACGGAGTAACAAGATTACTTTTTTTGTTGTTTCTAATTATTCTTAATTAATTTTTCTGTAAAGATTGTCCAGGGAATACATTTCACGTTTAGTTGTGAATATATCAATGAGAAAAAAAAATTGAATGAGCGTTCATTTTAGATGCTAGTACTTTGAGTGGAATATCGTGTGATATGACTAATGATATATTTATATAGATTTATTAGTTTTTAATTGGTTAGGGTGTGAATTGGGAATTATTTTGAACTATTAGGTATTTATTTGGTTGGTTTTCTTGTTACATTATGGTGTTGTATTTATATTTGATTTTATGAATGTATGTTATATGATGTCATATAACATAGTTTGTATATGTATTATTCAATACACATTATGATTTATGTCTATTAATAATAATAAAATATGAAATATATATAATACGAAAATATATAACACAAAATCTCATATTCTATTTGTGCTGATTTTTAAGCTAGAGAATTCTTACAGTAATAATTTTCAAAAGGCATATCAAATTAAGAGGGGTATAATGTATCAATAAAGAAATGGGATATTTTTATACTGCATGGAGATTAGAAAGACAAGGTTGTAGACAAAATAAAAAATAAAAAAAAATGAAAAGAAAGAAGGTTGAATTTGGGGAATAATGAGAAAGTAGACCAAATGATTGCAGCCAAACGGGCGTGGTCGCTTTTTTAAGAAAAACATGGGGGTAAAATAGGGAGTTCACTCACATTGTGAGGGCTCAACAATCCATGCACAACCCCTACCCAATATTGTCTTATTTTCACATTGGTCTGTAGCAAGTTTAAATACAGTATTCTTAATTCATGATATTTATTATTCTCTCCATTTTACGGTAAGGGTCATTCTAATTTTTTAATTTTATTTTGGTGGCCCAGATTACCTCAAATTTTTGGTAGCAATTTTGTTATATTTGACAATTTTAAGGGTTGCGAGGCTATTTGTGTAATTTGGTAAGTATATGCAATATTTCTTCTCTATATTTCTTTCTCGTTGGTTTGAGTACTCTCTTTCTCAACTCACCCCTTTCTGTTTCATCTTCTCTATTTCTTTTTTCTCTGGGAGCCATGGGATCTACAAATTTATAGAGAACCCTTATGAAGTCGAATAACTGGATGAGATAAATCGAAGAAAAAAATTTATCTTCTACCAAATAGTGAAGATGAAGATGATGGCTCTGATTCTAGAATCATTAATGGAGTAAGAAGACTCCATTGATTCACAATTTTCATCTTAAACATTGAAAGATTGAATCTTGAAACCAGAAAAAATGAAAAATCAAGGTGATCTTTTGTTTAATTTTTTTTTCCCATATTTAATTCCAATTGTTTTTTTCATTCAAAAAAATGATTTACCATTCCTTCATGATAATTTAGAAGCTTCCTTTTGTTCAGTTAGTATAACAGTACTTGTTGGAACATATAAAACCTAATCATGAACAAACTTTGTTAGTATTGTTTCATGATGAATTAACAGTTTTATTTTATTTTGTTAGCATCGGAAAACTTGCAAGAGCATGCAAACCGTAAACCATGAACAATGTTATTGACACTATCTGATTTAGATGTACATTTTGTTATATTAGCATTATCGTCTACAAGTTTTAGCACTATCATATCTCATCTTAATATTATCATTGCTATTAAAAGCATTAGCATGAAAACCTTGACACAGAGACATTATAAACTAACCATAAACAACACTTTTGGAATTTTGTTGAATTAACCTTAGCTTTCACCCATGTTACCATTATCATTGGTGTTATTAGTATTAGGAAAATATGATACACATAAGTATGAAAAATATGTTAGGGATAAACCAAGCCATGAAAATATTTTGTTGTATTAGCATTATTGTTCACTCGTGTTAGCATTATCATAGTTAAAGGATTTTTTCGTACATAAAATTTAGCATTCATTTTCATGATGATTTAGAAATTTTCTTTTGTTCTGTTAGCATAACAATACTTGTCGAAACATATAAAACATAATCTAGAATGAACTATATTATCATTGTTTCATAATGATTTAAGAGTTTCACTTTATTTTGTTAGTATCGAGAAACTTGTAGGAACATGTAAAACTTAATCCATGAACAACGTTGTTGTACTATCTCATTTAGCTGTATATTTTTTTGTATTAATATTATGGTTCACAAATTTTAGCATTGTCATCACTCATTTTATCATTATCATAACTCATGTTATTATTAGCAGAAAAACATGCCAGGAACATTATAAACCAACCATAAACAACGTTGTTAGAATTTTGCTATATTAGTATCATCGTTCGCTAATGAATACATCAATTCATCAATTATGGATGTTTGGAGCACCATACTTAATCAAAATGAAACGATGTAAGACTCGAATCCTAAGCAAAGATTTTTCTTCACTACACAACCATGCGTAAGTGTATACACCCAAAATGAATCCATAAAAGCTACTTAAATTATACTAAAATAATTAACAATGTTGTTAATGCAGAACTACACAGTTGTTGATGCACCACCAAAGTGAGATTCTTCACAGAGATGCAGTTCTTTCATTAATAAGATACAATATGAGATGGAATGCTTCTCATGGGTCTCTGTGAATGATGTTGACCTGATACTTCTTCCCATAATTCCTGAAATCATGACTACATTCTAGTTACACTTCCTGCAGGTATTTGAATGTTTCTTCTTGCATTCAGCTATCGTCCCTCCTCTTGATTTTAGACGACTTTCGCTAGCTTTAGTCTTCACATCATCAGGTGGAAACACCTTAACTTTAATAGGTGCAGACAACCTATAAAATTAAGAAAATAACCCACTTTTCTTTAACATAAACTCATCTTAAAAATCACTAGGTAAAAACCGATCTCTTAACTCACGTATAATTTGCAAAAATAAAGACATCTTTGCATTGTCACCTTGAAAAACAGAAATAAAAGCATAGAACTCAGAACTCAATTGGTTCAATAGAATCTTGTTCTCTTCCAATGTAACACAACGATCAACCAGAAACGCACTTGCTTCATTAATGAGTGAAGACAATGATGCTAATAACCTTTTTGATAATGCTAAAAAAAAAAAAGCATATTGATGCTAATAAATTGTTTATCATATCAATACTTTGATAAGAAAGTTATTTTATAATGCTAACAAATTAGATATTTTATAATGATAACAAGTGATTATAGTAATGCTAATGAGACGTACTGTAATGCAAACATGTTCTGACAAATAACACATTATACAGTAATGTAAACACAATTTGCAGAAAATCAAGAGACAAAAAACACAAATTCAAAATAACTAATAATATGATTTATACCTATCACTAGAGCTGTCAAAATCAGCCCGGCCCGACCCAGTTCAATTTTGAACCGGATCGGGTTATAATAGGTCATATTTGATTTCGGGTCGGGCTGGCCCGGCTAAAAAAAATTTGCCCAAATGGGTCGGGCCGGGCCAGAGAAAAAATTGATTTTTAGCCTTAGGCCCACGGGCGAATTTTGGGCCGGGCTGGGTCCATAATTTTTAGGTCCGAAAATGTTTCGGGCCGGCCCGACCCGACTCGAATTTTGTTTGGGCCCGTGGGCTAGGGCCGGCTCGACCGTTTTGACAGCTATACCTATCACGTATACCGACAATAATACAACGAAGTAAAAACATCAGTTAACCATGAAAGTTGAAAGATCAACTTAATCAACTTCAAAAATACGAAGTTTCATAAAAAAATATTGATTTTAAGTTGAATCTACACATATTCCATTGAAATTATAATTGATCGGGAAAAAAATGAATACAACAACCCAGCAGAATCTTAAAGCCTCGTTCTGCTGCCGACCAAATCCTTGTTGAACGGATCTCGCTTCTTTCGTTGGTGTTCGAATCGTTGTTTTCTAAGAAATCACTAAATCAACCAAGGTTGAGAAAGCAATTCAGATTTTTCCAATATAACCCACCAGAGTCTTTCAACCCATGTTCTGCCACCAACCAAATCCTTGTTGAACAGTTCTCATTTCTTTTGTTGGTGTTCGCATATTGTTGTTTTATAAGAAACCGTCGAAGTATCAAAGGTTGAGAAACAAAATCAAATTTCCCCAATTTTGAACCTAGAACAGTAGCTTTTGCAGGAAACCTAAGTCTCTACGAACAAATTCACCCATAAAAAAACGAAGAAGAATTACATTGTGGATGAATTAGACACATATTGTGCTGGTATCAACATCAATAGAGAGAGAGAGAGAGAGAGAGAGAGAGAGAGAGAGTAGACAGAAAACAGAGAAAGATCAATATGGATACAACGATGGAGAAATATTAAAATTAAATATACACCCCTACAACTCTAAAACACCAAATTTTATAAAAATGCCACCGTGTGTGGCTTTTGATCTATCTAGACTGTTCAGTTTTTGGGAATGAATGGTGAGAGATCAGTTCCTTATTCTCACACCAGGAAATAGTTCTCACTTGATCCATTTTCTCACTATATATATATATATATATATATATATATATATGATTAAACTTTTAGAATAATACATTATTTTTTAATGTGAGTTACACTACATTTTTTTATAGCTATGCACCCTACTTCGATTTTTGAGAAGATTAGGGAATAAACGTTGTATCATGAGGTATTTTGGGCATGCTTTTGAAAAATATTTTGAACTGTATATAATTTGTAATATATATATATATATAGCAAATAATTGATGCTTTAATAAATATTATTTCTCTAAAAAATATATATACGTGCTTCTATCCATGAAACAACTAAACAAAATGGAAAAATAAAATCAAAGTGTGTTATATTATTTTTTTTAATATAATTATTCAAAAAAACGATCGTGTTACATGGCTAGAGACAAGCTAGAAGAACAAAAAAAAAGTTTTCTTTAATCTTCCTTTTTGCGATTAAAGTAAATACTTTTGTGTTCCTAGCTTGTCTTTTAAAAGGTACGTTGGGGTTTTGTCCCTCGCAAAAAAAAAAAAAAAAAAAAGGCTTCAACAAATAATCATATAGATTCCATCCTATTTCACTAGCTACTTTTGTTATTTGGCAAGAATGTACATCCATTAGGCAGCCTTATGTTGATCATCTTTTCCTTTTTGTTTCTTCCCCTCATTGATTCTCATTGGTAGATATATTATATTATATTAATGCTGCAGATTTATAGATTGTCTAAGTTAACATATATGATATATACAGCATTACAGCCTTGTCACTTCAACTTTTTATTTTAGTAACAACAAGAAGCAATTTAATAAAGAAACTCCTCGATCGTGCTCATTAAATTAGGGACATTTTGCCGTAAGCAAGAGAATAAACTCCCAAAGCTTAAAACCTAAAACCTACCTTTCTTCAAGATTACACTTCTTAATTACACTCCGAATTTTTTTATTACTCTAATTTACTACAGTATGTGCCGTATTTACGAGATCAATAATGACGATTTTTTCTATTTATGTTATTCCATAAATAAACTTTATTTTAACCGTATTTATTTACACTAAATTGTTATTAAGAATAGAAAGAGTATATTATTTTTTATTTTTTTAATTAATTTTCCCTTCCAGGAAATCCCTCTCTCTGACTAAAACTCTTACGATAATATACTATGATTGCCCCCAAAGATAAAGCCTTTTATTATATTTATTTATTTTTCCATTATTTATTTGAGATATGAACATGTTATCTAATAATGGTTTTATTTATGTGCATCAGAAACATAGTGATTGTGAAATTTGTTGGAGAAATGATAAACTGTTGCTGCTGTGACAATGGGACCAGAAACATTCCCTGAAAATTTGTCTCCCTTTGACTGTCTCTTTGATCATGACTCCTAATATAAACCTAAAACCATTTTCAATTTGCACAAAAACTTTTTTTTTTTCCTTTTTTTTTCACTGTTTATTTTGGTTCATTTTGACCGTATCACTGTCGAATCAATTTTTCTGATTAATAGTGAACTCGATCCATCTGTTTTGTTGCAAAACCTATTAAAAATGGGACTGAAGAACATTTCCTTCGAGAATGTTTTATTGGAGCTTAATTTGCTGGTTTTTTAATTATTTTTTTCTATATGTACTTTTTAGTGCATTTTAATTATGATACTCACAAAAAATGACTTCTAATAATCTCTATGATGTGTGGCAGGTGCTAAAATTTTGTACAATATATTTTATTGTTATTAGTCATCGTCTTATGCTAAAAAAAATATTAGTCATTGTCTTTATAACAACGTCAAACACAAAATTTGTCATAATCCAGCGTGCAAAATGTTATCCACGCAAAGTAATGGAGAAAAAAAAATGAGAGTTCATGTTATAATCATGAATGATGAAGACAATAATTAACAATAATTGAACCAAATTTATGTTGCAAAAACACTCAATTATGTGACTTTGCCACATTAGTGTTCACCTTTCCATCGGGTGTATAGGGTTTATGTTCGTGAAATGATTAAAGGGTTTCTGTTGGGTCAATTTTTTTTTCCTATAGTTCTCCTTTTATAGACAAAATTTTACATGTGCTTTCATATCTTAAACATGATATTCACTTTTCCTTCCAACGTGATAAAAATCATAAGATCGTATTTGAGGGTTTTTCTCGGAGATGAGGGAGCGTTGGACAAATTCTGTAACAAATATGATCTTGAAATATCGGTATAATTCGACTTGATAAATTTTAAGTTACGAAATCGTCCACTTTACTGATTATAACATAATTTAAAAATGATTTCAATATATTTATATCATGTTCAAATAATTCTCTTTGATTTATTTCTGTTTGTGCCATCATACATATACATACATATATATATAGGGGGTGGTTCTGGTGTAAACCACCCCTAGTGTGTAAACAATAAACCAATCTTACACCATACAATTATAAAAAACGGACGCACCAGATTTCATCTTGACGTAGTGGCAGTTTTGTAAATAAGTTGAAATGGGCGGATGGCGTGAATTCATTAAGGGTATTAGGGAAAAAATTATACACGTTCTCCGATTCGCCAGACATCATTGCAACCCGTCTTCTCACATAACTCCTTCACGAAATCGCAGAACATTCATTTCAAAGAAGATCTGGAAGAAGAAAGTAATCTAGGGTTTTCAAAAAACGTAAAAAATCGCTGAAAAATCGACTAATACCACCTGCTGCGCGGATAAAAATGGCTAACAAAGGTGAGTTCATGCTTCAACAAAGTATATTTTACTTGATTTTCACTGCAAGAGACTTCGCTAAAAATTAGATTAAATTTATCATACTCATTCTGCGTAATGAAAATAAATAGATAATAGTCTGATAATGAATCAAGTTTCACTTTTTGATAGCATCTGTATGATTTATTTAAGTTTCGTTAGCATTTGTTATATAGTTTGTTAGCATCGGAAAGATACTTTCTTAACTTATAACAACAAGCAGATATATGTTGCTTACAGTAACATTTTCTTTAGCATATTTTACATTATAATGTTAGCATTGAAATTGTTGTGTGTTATCATGAACTCGTTATTCTTATCAATATCATATATCTAGTTTAGCATCAACAGTAATAGTGCTTAGCATTATGATTGAGGTATGTTAGCATGAACACATTAGTTCTTATCAATATCGTATATCTGGGTTAGCCTAAACTGTAACACTCGTTAGCATTGTCATTGGATCTGTTAGCGCGAAATCATTAATTCTTATCAATATCATGTATCTTTGTTAGATTGTACCGTGATACAGGTTAGCATTATCATTGAGTTCTGTTAGTATGAAATCAGTAACTTTTATCAATATCATATATGTTTCTTAGCATGTACCGTAGTACCGGTTAACATTATCATTGGGTTCTGTAAGCATGAAATCAGTAACTCTTATCAATACATATATCTTTGTTAGCTTGTACCGTAATACTGGTTAGCATTATCATTGAGTTATGTTAGGATGAAATCAGTAACTATTATCAATATCATATATCTCCGTTAGCCAGTACTACTAGTATTGGTTAGCATTATCATTTTATACATGGCAGCAATACAAACATTAAAGAATTATTGTATGTTCTATATTTCATATTATTTTGTTAGCATTGTAACTGTTATCTGTTAGCAGGTGAGATATGAATCGGATGTTTGTACAAAACTTTATTCTCTATTTCAATACTTCCTGGCATGATATAGCTTGGTTAGCAACATAAATGTTAGCAGATACATAACTCTATTTTAATAAACATTAGCATTATCATTAAGATCTGTTAGCATTACAAACATACACATAACTAAATTTAGTTTGCGTTATTGTTTGTCATATTTTTGCATACATTTACAAAATGCAGGAACTCAAAAAAGGAGAAGGACAACAACAAGCTCGACAGATGAAACAAGCATTGACATTGTGAGAATTGAAAAAAGGACAAAGACGAGGCATGACATCCAAGCCTCACAAAAAAAATAGATCAATCCACTAGATTTCTTTAAAAGGCTTGAACAAAGTTCTTCATGGAACGCAACAAAGCATTCCGATGAAAACACAAGCGTTGCAGATGAGATTGAAAATAGGTACCCAGAAATAAAGCTCAGAAGTTACCCGTCGTCTCTATACAATGGTGTAAAAAAGATGAATGCAGCCCAGAAAAATGCAGTTATTGCAATGGGTTTTGAGAGCATACTGGATTTGAATGTCAAATACTTGCCAACTGCTATCGCCTATTGGATTTTAGAGAGTTTCGACCCACTTTCATGTGAGTTAAAACTGATGCATGGGAGAAGATTACGCATAGAAGCTCATGATGTATCGCTCATTTTCAATTTCCCTAGAGGACCGCGGAAAATGTCAAAGATGCAACGCAGTGAACCACATAACCTGGTCCCGAAATGGCGGAAGCAGATTGGTAAAGATAGTGACAGGATATTAGCAAGTGATGTCTGTAACAAAATGATCGAAGACAAGTCTGCAGGTGAATGGTTCAAACGACATTTCATGATACTGCTGACAAATTGCATGATTGAAAGTTGTGGCAATGGATATGTTTTCCCACAGCTGATGCAATATCTTGAAAATTTTGAAAATCTGAAAACATATGATTGGTGTGACTACGTGTTGAGGTGTTTGGTGGAACACACAGTTCAATGGAAGATCGATAAATCCAAACCCTACACAGGACCAATATTCTTCTTGATGGTAAGAAGTAATGGTATAATTATTCATTACAATAATAAACCATTCTTATTAGCATTTACAGTACCTAACAAATGTCAAATATCCAAATCATATTTGATTTTCTTATGAAACAGATGTTCTACATTGATAGAGTTGAAATTTACAACAGAGAGGTGCCAAGGTGTATCCCGGCTTTTCGCGGTTGGGATAGTCAGTTATTAAGTGCCAGGCAATCAACAGAGCTTGTATCAGGTGACTTTGGTGGAGGATACCCCTGCCGACCATACAACATAGAAGAAATGATCCGAGAGAATCCAACATCTGGATCTCAGCCGGCACTAAAATTGTCTTCCTTTCTAGGAGCAACCACCTTGCCACACAGCATCTCTGAAAAAAATCCTAGCTCTCAATTGCCATCAAATCCAATCGACTATGCAGAAAAAATGATCAAACATGCCAAGAGCATGACATGATCAATGATCAAGCTTATACAGATGTTGAAAGAAGTACCTCTGCAAATGTTAAATGACATTGGTTTCAGAAAAGGATTTGAGGCAGTACATCAACTTGTACTGTTTAAAAAGAAAAACTGTGAACATGATGACGATGTTGATGATGGAGGCTTTTTAGACAAGTCTTATAGATCAGCAATAGATGACATCTTGCATGCACTGACAGAAAGAGAAAGATATGAGATGCAAGATATTGAGGTCAATATATTAAATATTGTTAGATGTGCATTCACATTCAAGTAATTAGTAGTAATCTCATAGATGATATATTTTTTTGCAGGTTTCTAAAAAGAATAAAGTTGTGCATATAGATGTCGCTGATGAAGAGAAGAACGAAGATGAAGATTGTCAGGGAGATAAGAATGAACTGAACGAAGCTGAAAAGAATCAAGCTGTGCATATAGATTTAACTGATAAAGAGAAAAATGAAGATGGAGATTGTGAGGAAGATAAGATTGAAAACAACGAAGCTGCCAAGGAGTTTCTTGGTGAGAGTGTAGATGTGCAACCAACAAAAACTGAATCAGCCAATCCAGAACAGAACTTCCAAACACTTGTTGATGCAAAAGAAAGACCAACAGAGATAGAGTTTCAACTCTATTATTGGGCAATTGAAAATAATGATCCTGGTGAAAGGTAAACACAAATTAATAAAAAAGATACATATATGTATTTTGTGATTTTGACTAACAATGCATAACTGATCAAATTCAGTGAGAAAATTTTATACAATGATAATCGAGTTGAGATTAGAAGGTCTGAGCTGATGACATTGAATAAGGACAACTACATCAGCTATGCAATCATTGATGTTTGGAGTACTATATTAAATCATGTTGAGGTCCGTATACAGACAAAGCCTACAAGATTCTGCTTCACTACCACAGCCTGTGTAAGAAAAACTTTTATACCTCCGTTAGCAAAATATTATACCTTACTTTGCATTACCAATGTGTTTCGTTAGCATTGTATATAACTGAAAAAAAATACACTTACTTCTTCCTTGTTTTCTTGTAGCAATACTCAATTGTCTCTGCCCCTGATAGAATGAGTAAAAAAGATGCAATGAACAAATTCCATGAGAACTTGGAGATTGAACTCAAAGCCTTTCCACAGTTCAACATATCCGAAATCAAAATGGTATGGTCTATATTTTTTTCTTCAATATCTTGACAATAAAATAACACTTATGATAAATTTTTGTAGTTTTTGTTCCCAATATATGAAGCACAACACTTCTACCTCATCAGCATTGATTTAAAGGAAATGGTTGCTCACATCATTGACAACTTAACTGCACTAGAAGGGAAAACAGATGGTCTCCGATTGAAGTATGGGAATGTTCCTGGAAAACTGGTAATGTTAAAAGGAAAAAAATTAACAATAACACATCTTTTTTCAAAAAGCTTAAAATGTGATATCTAACAAATTCTTTTACTGTAATCTCTACCTTGCAGCTTGTTAATTTTATTCTCTTCTTGAGGAAAATGGGCCTTAATGTCGTTGCAAAAGATGTTAAGAAAAAGATCACCCACCTCGACCGCATGCAAATGCCGTGGAGAAACAATTCAAACAAAACAGATTGTGGCATTTATGTGATGCGGCATATGGAGACTTATAGGCATAGTGATGTCAGAAAATGGAATTGTGGACTGAGGAAAAACTCATCAAGGTTGTTAAAATACTTCAGGATAAAGTATTGTGCTTTCATACTCTCTGAAAGAAGCAACATTCATAGAGATACCAACATTTCCTAAGCCAATGTCTTTTACCAGCTACGTTCAAAAGAAAGCCCAATCGACATGGCACAATATTATCTGAACAAGAATTCTAATTGAGAAAGTTCTGAACTCTGTCTTTACATTTTGAAAACAATTAACAATGTTCATGGCATGTAGATATTTTAATTACCAAACAATATTTCTATTTGTCTGTAATGTAAGACTAATTATTATGACTTATATTTATTAGTATTATTATCGTATTGTAATCCATTTGCATCATTGCAGTACCGTCATTAGCATTATGATATTTGCTCCATTAGCATTCATATTCATTAGTGTTCATATCGCTATATTGTTGCTTTGTTCTTTAGCATAATGATATTCAGTGATTAATAAATCACATACAAATGTAACTCCATTTAAATTACTCACAATAATAATAATAATAATAATATACATTTTAAAAAAAGTCTGAAAGGGAATAATATGAGAAATTTCAACAATATGTATTTACTTTTGCAATCATTTTTTTTTTGCATTATTATACTACCTTAATTAGCATATTCTCATATTATGTCCGTTAGCATTAATATTTATTAGTATTCCTATAACTATATTGTTGTACTGTTCGTTAGCATCATGATTCTGAGTCATTAGTAAATAACATCCAAACCAACCTCCAAAAAAAATGCAAGTAAAAAATATAGTCATTTAACCAAATTAAGAAACCAATATTCATGAAATATATATATATATATATATATATATATACATTACGAAAAAAGTCCACAACTCAACAAGACAAAATAATAAAATTTTAAAAGATATAAAAAAACTATAATAGGGCAAATTTGAACAATATGTATTTATTTTTCTATTAAAAAAAAGAGCATTTATAATACCTTCATTAGCATTAGAATTAATTTAGTATTCCTATCAGTATATTGTTGTTTTCTTCGTTATCATTATCATTTTAAGTGATTAGCAAAACAAAATGCAGAACTACATCTATTAAAAATACTAACAATAACTAATCCAAATACAATAATCAATAATAATGATTAAATGTAATTTAAATTAAATCATATTAAAGTCAAAAATATTATCATTTTACCCCACAAAGAAACCATATTCCATAAAAACATATATAAATTAACAAAAATGAATATATAAAGAATAATAGTGGAAAATATTAAAATATGTATCTAATTTTGTAATAAAAAACATTAATTAAAATATTTACAGTGAATATAAAAATTTCTTTAATTGAGAAAAATGTATTAAATATTTTATAATTTTAAAATAATTATTTAATATTTATTTAGAATAATTGTAAAAACGCGCGAACTGAAAACGTAAAAATACGGAAATAAATTGTAAAAATAAAAATAATATAAATCTTCAAAGTTGTACAACGAAAAAAGATTCTTCTCACAGTCACAGCATTTCACAGAGCACTTCACACACCAAAGCAAATTCAGAACATCAAATTGAGAGAAACGACGAGCGTTGCTAGGGTTCTTCGCAGAAAGATATACAAAAATGAGGAAGACGACGAGTGATATATACTATGCTGCTAAAAATCGCCAATCGATGAAAAAGATAGTACAACAACAAGGTAATATACTTATGAATCTGAACATTTTTCATTATATATTGAAGATTTATTACTTCGTCAGATTTATGAAGTAAGTGCTCAGAAATTTTTTTCTGTAGTTTTCATTAACTAAAAGTCACGGCAAAATATTATAAGAAAAAGAATAGAAATAGTAATTTTCTAGATATTCTAACATTTCACTGGATTTTTTACGGAATTATATTCTATTTTAGCATATTATACTGAAATTTAATAGATATGAAGTTCTGAATTATGAATTGCATTCTCTCTGCTGCATCATATAAACAAAATATAAATATAAATTGTGATAAATTTGGATATTAGAAGATATTTCTCTTTCTCGCTTAAATCTATAAATTGTCATAAACATGCATATTCCTTAGCGCACATACATGAGACTGTAATTATTTATGTTACTTATAGATAGCATTCTGAAAATATGTATATGTTAGCATTCGTATTCTGTTTTGTTAGCCTTATATTACTTATAGTTAGCATGCATATATGATCAATCATTTACATATCATCAAATTAGTTTAGATTTCTATTTTAGAAGAGCATACATTTTTTGTTATACTGATATTCACTATGAATAATAAATTGAAAAAAATAACAGGAAGAAACAAAAGAAAAAGGTCCGCAAAAGAATATGACAATAAAGCAATCATACCAGTACCTAATGAAGAGAAAGGGATTCACAAAGATGATGATGATTCACAATCTGAATCTACAACATTGGCGTTAACATTCTTTAACCAACTAAGAGAAGGTCAGTGTATAGAACCTGCTGAAAAATCAAATTCCAAGATTCAATACTGCAGCTCGCAAGAAATACCTTCCCCAAAAAATTACGCTGTTCTGAGAAGCAGAACCAGTCCATCCATTTTGTGTGATGCAATTAAGGTTTTCACAAATGAACAGAAGAGAGCTGTTGAATCAATTGGTTTTGGTAGCATACTTCACTTGCATGTGAAGGAAATGCCACAAATTTGAAGCTACTGGTTATTAGACAATTTTGATCCCGAGAGTTCTGAGTTGGCCTTAAAGAGAGGTCGAAGACTGCATATAGATTCAACTGATGTGTCTCTCATAATGGGGTTTCCTAGAGGTACTGGAAGGATAGAAAAAATGCATAGATCTGAACCATGTGTTTTGCTTGATCAATGGAGAAATTGTTTCACAAAGGAGCCAAACAGAATTTTAGCTGTTGACATCTGCAAAGTAATGCTATCTCATACGGATGGAGGTTATTGGTTCAAGATACATTTCATGATTCTTCTTATCAATTGCCTCATAGAGTCGACCGGAAATGGCTATGTACACCCCCAACTGATGCATGTACTTTCTGATGTTGAAAAAATTCGTCATTATGATTGGTGCGATTACACAAAGAGATGTTTAGTGCATCAAGCAGTTTTCTGGAAGATAAACAAAGATAGATACTTCAATGGACCTACCATGTTCTTGATGGTAAAACATATCTTTACAGATTCTCATAATTTGCAATATGGTTTATTTATTTTTACAATCCTTACCAAATATAAATTTGTTTGCCTCAGGTGTTCTATGTTGACAGAGTTATACCATACATGAGACAAGTTGATCGTTCAATTCCAGCATTCAAAGGCTGGACATATGGTTTGTTAAGCAAAAGGCAGGCTGCAGAGCTGAAATCAGAAGGGTTTGGAGAAGGGCATGTGTATGAACCATACACATATGAAGATTTTTTAAAAAACAATCCACATGAGACAAATGAGATCAAAGATCAGAGTGAAGAAAAAACGATTTCAAACATTGCTGTCGACAATGATCTAGAGACTTTTCGCACTGTTGATCTGCAAAAGCAAGAAATGAACAAAGATGAAGTCAAAGAGTATGCAGATTTGATAATTGAGCAGTCAAAGATGATGGCAGATATTATACTGAAGCTGATGAAGACCGTGCAAGGTGTACCTGAACATATGTTGGAGAACTTATTTTTTAAAAAGTCATTTGAAACAGCACAACAACTTTTTCTTCGAAAACCAACAATTGTTACAATTGAGGTAGAAGATGCTCAAAATGAACTACCTACAACACAAGATGATGATGAATTCTGGAGTGATCCAGAACGCATAGCTGCAATAGAAGAGATTGAGAGAGCATTGGCAAAGAGAGCAGAATTTGAGAAGAAAGTTGAAGACATACCAAGCTTCAGCCTTGGCATTAGTGATGATGCATGGCGTGATGTGCTCAAAGTTACACAAGAAATTAATTCTGGTAACATATTTCATAAAGATAAGCATGTTGATGAAGCAACTGGTGTGAACGATTCCTTTGCAGATAATATTACGGTATTTCTTTCAAAATTAATAATTTCAACAATTATTTATCTTTCGTTAGCATATAATATATGCTTTGTTAGCATTATATATGTAGTTTATTCTTAAAATATGTATTCGATGAATATCATACAGGAACCAGCTTTGAAAGGGGATCTATCAGTGATAAAGAGAGGAAAGGTGAATTTTGTTCAGTCATTGTTTCAAAAAATAATTTCCTAAATCATTCAATTATTTTATATAGTATATAAGCAAAAGCCTTCTCGCAACGCACCGATTATAATAAATTAACAACATTTATAAAAACCAACAAAAAACAAACTCTTAAAATTGAACAATTCAATAAGAAAAGTTTCCAACTAAGACAATCTAAAGTGAATTTTCCAGAAAAATGATTGAAATGTTTCAACAAATGTACAATGCATGAAGTGGAGTAGATTGGAGAGATGGATTTATGTCAACGATTTAGATTGGAGAGATGGATTTCTTAATTACGAAATGATTTTATATTTTTTTTAGGGGAAATATCAATTCATTAAATCACCGGAGGGTACCAGAGCCAATGTTTTATAGTAAATTGGCGTCGATCCAGTTAAAAAAAAAATTAAAATTATATGTAACTAATAGTTAATTGTGCTAGTTTATGTGCAAATTCATTTGCAGACTGCCAAGCCCATAGAAGCCTAATCTCTCTAACTGAGAAACTATCTCCCACCACTCCTCATTTATAATAACCATACCTCCAATCCCTTGGTCAAAACCCTCCATGTGCGTCAATTTTTGTTATTCTGGAAGATTAGCACATCACGTTACTATGATTTTATGTTTAATTTTTTTTCTTTTTTATTTAACAGTTGTCTGTAGAACATAGATGAGGGCTATAATATTGTGGGCTATGATATGATTTTAGGTGGATTCTTGAGGGGTAGAAAAGTCTTTTCCTATTTATATTTATATTTTATCAATTATTGGGGCTATTAATTGTAAAATGGGGCTGTGTTTATATGTATATATATATGTGATTGTATTGTATGATTAAATTTTACGTGACGTCATGTTAGATAGCATTAATGAGTTTCTTATTCCATAAAACAAATTATTTGAATATATATGAGATCAGGCCAATTAATATCGTTTTACACATGGATGATGTGCATATCATTTTTATTATATTTTATACGAAAGGGAGATTGATAAATGTTAATTCAGACTCGATTAATGTTTGTACACTACCACTACTATATAGTATATTCAACAATAATTGCACCCATGTGACGATTTAATTAGTGGAGCAGGAGTAGTATTCTCTCATTTCTCATTAATCTAAAGATTACGAAGTATAACTATAATCTGCACACTAATTAGCAAAAAAATATTCGAAAACCCTACACCAAAAACAACTCTTAAGTCTTAACATCACTTTCCAATAATCCCACTAATTTTTTTTTCGGTTCCATTTCAATTTCACCATTGCCACCTTTTTCCTTCTTTCACTATCTTTATTCTCGAAAAATTAAAGCTAACACAGAAAAATAAAAATGGTGGAGAAACAAGTAACAATTCACAAACCAAAACCAAAACCAAAATCAAAAGAATCTTGAAAAACTCTCTTCCATCTTCCTCATGGATCGTCCGCTCTTATCCGCCGTTTTCCTCTCTCTCCTCCTGCTCACCTTCTCGCTCTTCTCAGGCAGTCTCACTTTTCTTGATTTTTTACATTTGGTTTAGTGATATTTCTCTTTCTCTAATTTGTTTGCTGGGCTTTCTTGGAATTCAACAGAGGTGGAAACGACGACGTTCAAGATCGTCAACAAGTGCCGGCGCACGATATGGCCCGGGATACTAACGGGCGCCAACCGTCCCATTCTCAACCCGACCGGCTTCACTCTCAAGAGCGGCAGCTCCAGAACTCTCCGGGTGCCCCGATCGTGGTCGGGTCGGATCTGGGCCCGTACCTACTGCGCCACCGACTCCACCGGGAAATTCTCCTGCGCCACCGCAGATTGCGCCTCGGGGAGGGTAGAGTGTGCCGGCGCCGGCGCAATCCCGCCGGCAACGCTGGCGGAGTTCACACTGAACGGTGATCAGGGGCTGGACTTCTACGACGTGAGCTTGGTTGACGGGTACAACATCCCAATGCTGATAATTCCTAAGGGAAAGGGAGGTACAAGCGGGGGATGCAGCTCGACGGGGTGTCTGGTCGACCTGAACGGCGCGTGCCCGAGGGAGCTGGCGGTGGCGCGTGGGAACGGTAGCCGACAGAGCGTGGCGTGCAGGAGCGCGTGCGAGGCGTTCGGCAATCCGGTCTACTGCTGCAGCGAGGCGTACAACACGCCGGACACGTGTCCGCCGTCGGTGTACTCGCTCTTCTTCAAGAGCGCGTGCCCACGCTCCTACAGCTACGCCTACGACGACAAGACCAGCACCTTCACCTGCGCCGCCGCCGATTATATCATCATCTTCTGCCCCTTGCCCTACACCAGGTCAATTTCTCTGCGAAACCCTAATTTTGATTTTGTGGTTGCTTACATTTATTCGTGCTAATGTTATTGTTTTTCTGTTTGTCGATATCTGTTGAAATGATGTGAGAATTGAAGTTAGTTATGACTGAAAATTACAACATCTTTTAGTCAGCTCAATGATGAACGAATTCTTTGTTGGAATCAGCTCAATATTAGAATCAGATAACTTTTTTATCATTCCCAAATCCCAATTGCTTAGATTTGTTTTATAAAGTAGACTAAGACTGCAGGAACATGAAGTTAGTTGTGCAGCCATCGCATGATCCCCTTGTTTTCCTCTTTTTGCCCGACAAAGTTGATGATTTTTTCATTTCTAAGCTATTGATGCTGAATTGCTAACAAATGTCTGTGCCCATTTTTGCATTGAGTTGTATATTAATCACCATTCACCATCGAGGCTGACTTTTCTTTTCCATTCTCTCCTTTGCTTGTTAAATAATTCAGTCAGTTTCTGTTTCCATGATAACATGATACTTATATTTCATTATCCTATAGTTTCTTACTTCAATATTGCATATATGCATTATAAATAGAACTGTTGAAACTGCTGCAGAGTTAACTAGGAAACCATAATATATCACAAGAACACATTTCTTTTTTCGTTTGTCCTAGGTCTCTGCTAACGAGTTCCAAAGAAAGATATCCCAGATTATGCCAGTTTAGTTTTCCCCGAAAGAAAGAGCTTTGAGCATGACCTTTATCATTATTGGGACATAAGGTGATGTAATACTCTGCTATGTGCTAATATGTTCATATTGTATCATGTTATTGCAGCATGAAATTCCTGGGAGCACGTAAGGAGTCAGCAGAGCTGCCTCTAGTTAATAAAACTATGATGTACATCGGGAGGCATCCCACAAGATTGTCATCACCAGGTTTGACCTCAGCGACATTTTTTCCTCATTTAGCTGCCTGCTTTCATAAGTTATATATATATATATAATCTGATATTGGGGTGCCTTTTTCAGGCTAACTACGATCACAGTAGACAAAGATTGAGCATTTTGTTGTGAGCCCGAATGCTGTATAAATTGTCATAACCCATAGAGATCAACATTTCTACGAGGACAAACGATGCAGGCATCTCTGTAAATAGGTTACTACTTTTCACATTGTCTCTATATTTTCTTGATTCCACTTTTTTACAAGAGATGCTCTATCTATGCTTCATCATCAGTTACATCTATGAGTTGAAAACATTCATTTTCATGACTATATGTCTGGATTGGGAAAGCCCTGTTTCCATGGTTAGATTGTGTTAGTAAATTTTGACAGATCTTAGATTTCTGGACTGAAAATTCTGATTTAGTGAAGAAATTGTTGAGGATTCAAATGGAAATCTGGAAATAATGGTTATATTGCCAGAAAAGTGAATTAAGCCGTCTTTTCTTATCTGTTTCTTTATTATTTCTGTTCTCTTTCGTTGTTTACTTGCGTTTTTTCTCTTTTTCCATGCCATTTTTTTTTCTTGATGACGTAGAGAAATCTACAATGGGTATACAAGCATAAGGTAAACCCAGCACTATAGGACCTTAAGCTACATAGACTATTGTGAGTCCAATTAAACCCTTGAACTATGGGCTCAATTAAACACTTTAATGGATTTACTGTCTGGCAGCCCCCAAATTAACTCCCAAGTAAGTTAGGGTTATCTCTCACTCGCGTACCCTTCATGATCAGTATTGTTATTTACACTCCATTGATTGTCGGAAATCTGAAATCTTAGATTTATGTCAATGAGGGTGAGATAACTTTTTTTTTTTTTTAACTTCCGTCTAACATAGTTGACAGAAGGGTTTAATTGAGCTTAATTGTTTGGATAGGTAGAGGGTTTAATTGAGCCCAGCAATAGTTTAAGTTTGTACTTGAGAATATGTAGTTTAGGGGGTTCATTTTTCTTCGAGGAGCACTTAGGTGCACCACTCTTACCGTGCAACTATATCAGGCAGGCACGTGGCGTCCATGCGCTTGTCAGTTTTTTTCTTAGCGAATTTTTTAATTTTTAAGTTTTGTTTTTTTGATTTTCTTTGTTTTTTTATTTATTTTTCCCAACAAGATTTATATCCTAAAATAAAATCAGTGAACCCTGAAATTAAAGCGAATTGATATAATTTATTTGAAATAAATATAAATTTATACCATAAAATGAAATTAATAAGTTCTAAAAAACACAAAATAAAACTCTAAAAACATCCCCCAACTAAAAAATACAATAAAAAATTCTAAAAACAACCCCCCCCAAAACCCATAAAAAACACAATAAAAAAAAAATCCTAAAAACACTCCTCAAAAAATCCTGAAAAACACAAAATAAACCCTTAAAAGCACCCCTCAAAAAAACCCTAAAACACACAAAATAAACCCCTAAAAACCCCTAATATAGTGGCAGACCCTTTACTATTTAATTATACAGGTGGTACTTTTTGAATTTTGAGTGATACTTTTTAATGCTACTGTTGATACTGATTTTACCGGATTTTTTTGCGGGTTAACCCGCATTGATCCGGATTAAAACAGGTTAATCTGTAAATTTAACCCATCCTTCTGAAATAAGTCTTATATACGCCTTGTGCATGCAAATATTTGCTTTTATCTTTTGATTAATGAAAATTCAAAACTCTTCGGGGGTTCATTATTCGAAAATAGAGTAAAAATGCCATCATATGTTTTTATTTAATTTAATTTGTATGGGTATCGAAAGAATCAAAAGATGAAGTTATCAGTGGAGTTCCTTAGAATAAGACTTCTGCATCCCATTTGGCGGCCCAACTGAATATTAGGCTTTCAACAATGTAGGAAAATTCGATGCCACACAATGGGTAGCGTGACCCACTTCGATATTTTAACTTCTAAAATTATTTTGTAAAATATATTTTGGGAAAATATACGTCGAAATTAGTAGATGTTAATTATGTTGGTTTCGATTTTTTTTCACATTTTACTATGTAAACGACATTGACGTTTTTAACGATATCGTGTAAAAAAAATCACAACATTATCGTTTACATAGTAGGAGGCGAAAACATCAGAGCCGATATAATTAACATATATTTAAGGAGTAAGATATGTTTTCAAAAATATTTTTTGCAAAAACATATTAAAAATTAAATTATGAAAATGAGACACGGTGCCTGGGCCAGCTAATGAGGGGCACGAGGTGCGCTTTAGCACAAGGCCCTCAAAACCTATGTATATTTTTATAATATTACAGCCCATGATTATAATAAAATAAAATTAATTATTTAAAATTACAAATATATCCTTACCAACTATGCAACAATTTTATCTCTCATAACCCCCTATCTCTCTACCCATCGCATCGCCAAACCAAATATATCACAACCTCACCGTCATCCCTCTCGAACTGGTGTTGCCCTCCATATTTGTTCGGAACACATCATCTCTCTCTCTCTCTCTCTCATAAACATTGGTATTGCCACTACTATGAAGCTTAGTTTAAAAAAATGCGCCTAGGTGCACAAAACACACGAGGCATAAGGTTTGGGCTTTTTTCCGATTAGGCGCGGGCTCCTACAAGAAGCCCACCCAAGCGCACCGAGGCGCACAAAGGCACACTGGGCACAGGCGCAAGAGGCGCGTCTAGCTAATTTTTAATTTTTTATAAAAATGTTATAACTGTTAAAATTAAAACATAAACCCAACGCGATTCTATTTTCTCCTTCACTCTCGCTTCCTCTGTCGTGCCGATCTCAAGGTCAGTTTCTGTTCTCTCTTTTTTCCATGAGAAATACATTCATTTTCAATCTCTTTTTTTATTTTTATCCTCAAAATTAATTCGATTTTTGAGTAACTTTTTTTTTTAAATTCACAATTGCCTATGACGAAAATACACTATGCGTTGGGACTTAGTTACCCATTCTGATATTTCAATTTCTACTGAGGCAGTGAGGCTTTGTTTTCTTGGGTTTCTCTTATTCAACTTTGGATAATTGGAGAGATTTCATAACTTGATTTAGATGTTTGTGTTAAAGTTCATTTATGGGGCTGCTAATATTCATTTCTCTTAGATGTTTGTGTTAAAGTTCATTTTTGGGGGGCTGCTAATATTCAGTTCTCTTATTCTCTGATCTAACCGTTAAAGTTTATTTTGGGGGCTGCTAATTTATTTGCCTTAGATTTTTGTATAAATTGTTTACTGCTTCTATAGCTTTCGCCACATATATGATATATGGTAGTCTGTGTATTTTATTTAACCATAAGCATTTGAACTTGAATGTTAACAAGTATGATTAAGCTATACTGCTTCTATAGCTTTCGCCACATATATGATATATGGTAGTCTGTGTATTTTATTTAAGCATAAGCATTTGAACTTGAATGTTAACAAGTATGATTAAGCCATCGTATATATGAAGTTTATGATTTATGAATGCAACCTGAAGTTACATAAACTGTGCGGTCATGTTCATCATCATGTACTTGAACATTGTAGTGAACATATAAGGTTAGAATGTAAAAACTTGAGCAAATAAAGAACACGAGGTTGGTAACCCTGTTCGATCAACTGATCTACGTCAGGGGGACTTATCAAGTCCGTGAGAAATAGTTTACTACTCCGTTGAATGGTTACAAAGGTTATTACACGAAGACTCCCATCACTCGACCCCTTTCATACTCGATTCAACCTCTTTCACTAAACTGAATTGCGAGCTCCTCTCACAACCTAGGATCCCTCTAGTTCCCACAGGAAATCTCTCCCGAGATTTGAATGTGAAGTTTTTTAACTCTCAGCCCTTTAGTGTATTCGTAAAATTCGTGTCACCTAAACTAGTCTGATTCCTAGACTATTTATAAACAACAGATATAGCCTAAACAAGGTAATCAGAAGTCCTAATTAGATAAGGATTTAACAAGGAAACAATTTCCTTAAATAAATCGGACTTTTCTAGTTTAGATGTCTTCCTTGAATAGAGCTCCTTCTTTCCTTCTTGATCTTCATCACGAACAAGGCAGCTTCTATTTTGAAACGTCTATCTTGAATCTGCAGCTTCAACTCCTTGAATCTATCATGGTACGTCTCTTGAAAACTCTCTGGACAATCATGTACATGATCATGTCTCTAAACATGATTAAGTACATGCCTTGATTTTCAATCAGATTGGCAGTGGAATGTTCACAGAAATGTCCAGAACATGTTATACGAACATGAATAACCAAAACATTTTGTGTTCTTTTGAAATTGCCGTAACATCTTAAACAGATAATGACAATCCTGAACATCTAAGTGCAGATGGCACTAACAATCTCCCCATTTATCTTTATCTGGTTGCAAATCAGCTCCATGTTTTAAAAGAACACAATCCCTTGAACTGTAGGATCATGTACTTAAAAACATACTTGAATGTTTGGAAGAACATTATATGATTCAGATGTTTTTCACTCTTATCAGCTTGTATCTGCTCTGCTATATTCATTTTTTTTCATATTTTTATCTTTTGATAGCAGTTTCAATTTTTTAGCAGATATGAATCATAAAGGGAAGAAAAAACTGTTCCATAACAAAATAGCTAACAACAAGCTATCATAGCAAAAAAAAAAAAATCGCAAAACATGATGCAAGATAAGTAGAACAGAAACAGAAATAAAAAAAACTTATATTGCATTACTCCCCATATTTGCCACCGAGAAAGGCAAATGAGTAATTTTCAAAAACTACTCAGATTTGTCAGAGTCTTGTGCATCATCATCTCCTTCTGATCCTCCTTCTTCAGATCCTGTTTTAGCATCATCATACTTCGTCTCTTCTCCATCATCAACATCTTCCTCAACCTCCCCAGCATCATCCTCAGCTTCAGCAGTCTCAACTTCATGATCCTCCTCTACAGACTCCTTTTAGACAACTTCTGCTTCCTTAGCTTGTTCTGCAGTTTGTGCTTCATCTAGCTTTTGTGCTGGAGTAGACTTCTTCTGAGCAGCAGCTTCGGCAGTACTTGCAAGCTTGTGCAAGTTATGAACATTCTCAGGAACATCTGCTGTTGGAGAGGCAAACTCTTCTACTGATGAAAGATCAGCAATCATTGCTTGGATCTTCATCTTCTCAGAAGTATGCTCAGAAATCAAATGAGCATAGAACTCCAGACTCTTCTCTAAAAATCTCAGCACCGCACCCTTTGGAGAGGATTCTTTAACAATATCATCCACTCCTTTCTTGGATGACATGAATTGCTTGAACTAGAGGTGAAGATAAGGATCTCCTATTTCAGGAGCAACCTTGATCATTAGAGGCTTGTGAAGAGGAATAATTTTGTCTTTCTTTGAAGACACATTCTTCTTCTGTTGCTTGATGATACTGTAGATCAATGATGGATAGCATAGTAGACCTTTGACCACTGTAGACTCTGCACTACTGATGATCTTGCTGAAGACAAACTCACCATAGTTGAACTGCTTCCTAGTTCCAAGGTGAAGCAGAAACCTTCCCTGGGCTTGAGTCACTGATGCCCTGTGCTTAGTTGGTAGCTAATTGTGGATCAGGACTCTGTACAGGGCGCCATACTTGTGAGTCAGCTTGGAGGTTGGAATAGTCTGAGGATGAGACGGCCATTTGCTGTAGATGCCCTGGGTCAGCTCCTCAGCAACCATCCCCTAGTCATCTATCTCTTTATACTCCCCCTCAGATGAACATCCCAAGAACTCATTAATGAGATTAGGGGAAAACTGTACCATCTCTCCTCGCACATAGACTTTCTGGAAGTCTTCAGACTCTGGATCATCAATCTCTTTTGTAAAATTACAGTAGAATTCTGTAGCAACTTTGGGAACAAACTCCTGAACCTTCTGTACTGTTCCCAACAAACCAGCTTGCTCCAGCAACGTATACACCCCAGTAGCCAACAAAGTATCCTTATCCACCTTTTTCTCAGAGATCATGAACCTCTACTTTACTTTCTCCCATAACTCATCATGCTTAAGAGAATGAAAGATACATTGGCTAGATGTACCTGAAACACAGACAATCTATTTGAAAACTTTAGACTCATGTTCACTTGAATGCGAGTGAACATCTTCAGGTACATGAGTCGGCTGGGCAGCTTTCTTGACTTTCTTGGAAGGACCAGTTGATGCAACGACCTTCCTCTTTTTTGTGGATGCAGCAGCAGATGGTGGAGTGGCAGACGCTCGACTTCTGGTCACAGGGGTTCTTGGAACCAGCTGCACCATAGCAGTAGATGCCTTCTTCCTCGGTGTTTTCTTGCTGACTGGAGATCTCGCAAAAAGATCATATTGAGCAGAAGCTAACAACTTTTCCAGTTGTGGAATAGGTGTCTTCTCAGCAGATTCAGAGGATGAACTCTGAATGACTTCCTTCTTTGCTGGATCAGCGACTAATGTCTGTGAATGACTTTCTTCTTTCCTTTGGCAAGAATAGCCTTTATCTTTAAGTTTAAGGGAATGTCATCTTCCCTATCTTTATCATCACCCTTTGTAATAGAAGGTTGCACAGACGATTTCAGAATAACATCAGCTGGGGTAGATGTCTCAGCAGGGCTTTTCCCTGCAACATGTGCCTCAACATGTTCAGACACATCTGAAGGCTTAACATGATCATCACCAGCAGGTCCCTTCTCTTTCTGAAGGGCTTAGCCAGCCGGTACTGTGATAATCTTCTTTGATGAAGAGGCTGTAGTCTTCTTGGATTTCTTGACCGCAATTCCCTTTGTTCTTGCCTTCTTTCTATTGACATCGTATGACTTCGCAGCTTCCTTCAACAGATCTTTTGGGTTTTTTCGAATTAAACCACCGCAGGATCTATTTGGTTGTTCATTAATCCATGTTCATGTAAATCATAATTTTTTGTAACATGCATGTTTGTCACAGTCTAATCAAAAGGCATGCATAGCAGATTCGAATCTAATAAAGCGGAAGACATAGAAACGAATCTACTTACAAACTGATAGACAGTCTGTGGACAAGATTACAGGACTAATCTTGCTGTTGAATGTACACGGAATTGGCGCCCCGTATCTCCACAAAAATCAGCCACACAGATATTCTATTCCAAGATCTTCTATTGTATTCACGGACTGTATTTAGATTCAGAGTGGGCTAAAATCTACTAGATAGGGTTGTGAATTCTGTGGATATCTTGAGAGACAAAGAGGGGCTGATTTCTTATGTATCAATTTTCGATCCCCTTCCCTATATTTATATAGGGGGAGATGAAAATTACAAGCTCCAGACCTACTGGGCTTGGGCCTATATCTCAAGTTCTATATCCAGTCCACTATCAGTCAATTGGGCTACAAGATGGATCTAGAAGAATATTAAATTGGCCCACTAATTTATTTAATATCCAATGTCCAATAAACCTAGGATATAATTAAATAAATTAAGTTTTACTTTTATTCCACTAAAGAAGTAAAACTGACCTACCAATTTAATACATATTTACGAATATGCTTTCTCCTTTAGTCCAGCCATTTTCCGCGTTTAAGATATAATGTTCATTAATTAATTATGTCAGCCTCTGATAGCTATAATTAATTAACATCTAAAACCTTGAGTAGTACCACACAAGCTTTATCATGTAAGGAATAAATTCCACCTGCATGGTTTCAACATGAACTTGTGTTTCTTCAAGAGAACATCATCAACCTGGCGCACCAGGATACGGTGCTCATGCATACTGCTCGAGATACTATGTATACATTCTTATTACCCAAGATATCAAGTTTGATCTACGAAAAGATCTCACTCATTGATAAATCAAAGTAATAATCAACACACACATAAGCTCGCTAATATCACATAAGTTCAGAACCCGAACTCTGTGCATCTTTATTCTCTTAGTAACTAGGTCAGAGACAGAGAATAATATCCTATCGTGATCCTCTTCAATACACTAACAAGTGTACTAGAATAATCAGTTAGTCAAGATAAACAAACTTGTCAGATTATTCTACGGTGTACCGATGGTGTGTTCAGTACCATCTAAGCCGTGAGTTCTTTTAATACATTACAAGGTTCTAATGATATGATCTTACCGTGTGACTCCCCACACCATATCATCTACAATGTAAGTATATGGAACATTACATAGAACAATTATAGAACATAATCTAAATGCAAACAGTGACTGCAATAACTTTCATTTCATATCATCATATCATCAGAAAAACAAAGACAAGTCTTCTAGTATACAAAACCAATAATCTCTCACTTATACTTGAAGCATATCTTTCAAGCATAAAAACTAAAAGGCTAACTCTCCAATCAAAACTATCGACTCAAACTGCGCCCCTAGGTCTGCATCTCACTCCCATTTTCTCCACGTGACCATCAAAGGTCTTAGCCGGCAGGCTCTTCGTGAATGGATCAGCCAGGTTGTCCTCCGATGCAATCTTGACCACCGTCATGTGTCCTCTCTTAACAATTGCTCGTATAAGATGGTACTTTCTTTCTATGTGTTTACTTGCATTGTGAGCTCTGGGTTCCTTCGAGTTTGCCACTGCACCAGAATTATCACAGTATATCATGATAGTCTTAGGCAAACCAGGAACCACGCCCAAGCCCTCTAGGAACCCGTGGAGCCAGACAGCCTCTTTTGCAGCCTCAGAGGCAGCTACATACTCGGCTTCCATGGTGGAATCCGCAATACATTTCTGCTTAATGATCCTCCATGCAATGGCTGCACCTCCTAATGTAAACACATAGCCTGAGGTAGACTTACTCTGATCTTTATCGGTTTGAAAATCTGAGTCCGTATAACCCAAAGGTACTAGACTATCAGAGCGGAAAACCAACATGTAGTCTCGAGTCCTTTTAAGGTACTTGAGAATGTTTTTGACCGCAGTCCAGTGACCTTGTCCAGGGTTACACTGATATCTACTTACTATGCCTACGGCATAGCATATATTAGGCCTAGTGCATAGCATAGTATATATCAAACTTCCCACAACCGAAGCATATAGTACTTTCTTCATTTCCTCTATCTCAGACTGTGTTTGGGGACACATTTTCTTGGATAGATGAATTCCATGCCTGTAAGGTATAAAACCTTTCTTGGAATCTTGCATGCTAAACCTAGCTAGCATTGTATCGATATAAGTCACCTGGGACAGACATAACATCCTTTTCTGGCGATCTCGAATGATCTTGATGCCAAGGACATGTCCGGCTTCACCCAGATCCTTCATATCGAACTGCTTGGACAACCACACCCTAATGTTTGACAACTCCTTCTTACTATTTCCAATAAGCAAGATGTCATCAATATAAAGTATGAGGAATGCCACCACATTTCCATCACATTTCTTGTACACACAGCTCTCATCCGGACTTTGCACGAATCCATATGACTGGATAACCTCGTCAAAACGGATGTTCCAAGATCTCGATGCTTGCTTAAGTCCATAAATGGATCTCTTAAGCTTATACACCAAGTGCTCTTGGCCTTTAGCAATGAATCCCTCTGGTTGTTTCATGTGAATGTTTTCTTCAAGACTTCCATTTAGGAAAGCTGTCTTGATATCCATTTGCCAGATCTCATAATCTAAATGAGCGGCAATTGACAAGAGAATCCGGATTGACTTAAGCATGGCTACCGGCGAAAAGGTTTCCTCATAATCGATCCCTTCTTTCTGAGGCTACCCTTTTGCCACCAATCTAGCTTTGAAGGTTTCAACCTTCCCGTCAGCTCCTCTCTTGCGCTTGTAGATCCACTTATACCCAATGGGTTTAATCCTATCTAGTAGTTCTACGAGCTCCCATACTTGATTGTGATCCATAGATCCAATCTCAGATTTCATTACAATTTTCCAAGAATCCGTATCTTTATCTCGAATTGCCTCGGCATAGGTCCTGGGATCCAATTCATTTAGTCCCTCTGGGAAATCTGAAGCCTCTCCCAGACTAATGAATCTATCAGGTTGGCGTACAACCATCCCACTGCGACGAGGCAGTTCATGTACTTCTGTGACACATTGTGCAGTGTTTGGTGGTTCCTCTTCTTGTACAACTGGTGTAGGATTCGATCATCCCCTTAACTCTTCAAGGATGATTTGACTCCTTGGTTTGTGGTTTATGACATAGTCTTCTTCTAAGAATCGAGCATTGGTGCTGAAAATGATCTTCTGATCCTTAGGACTATAAAACAAACCACCTTTCGTTCCTCTAGGATATCCAACGAACAACCTTACATCAGTACGAGGAGCCAGCTTATCAGCTTCCTTGTCCAACACGTGTGTTGGGCTACCCCAAATCCGAATATGGTTTAAACTGGGCTTTCGTCCAGTCCATAATTCTGTAGGCGTAGAAGGAACTGATTTTGACGGAACCAAGTTAAGGATATAGACTGCCGTTTCTAGGGCATATCCCCAGAATGAAATGGGCAACTCAGAATAACTCATCATCGATATAACCATCTCTAACAGTGTACGATTCCTTCTTTCCGCCACGCCATTTTGCTGTGGCGTTTCAGGCGCAGTCAACTGAGAAGTAATTCCATTCTCTACCATATAATCCCTAAATTCGCTTGAGAGGTACTCGCCACCACGATCAGAACGTAGTGACTTGATACTTCTACCTATTCGTTTCTCCGCGTCCACCTTGAACTCTTTGAATTTCTCAAAGCATTCAGACTTGCGACGCAACAGGTAGATATAACCGTATCTAGAGTAGTCATCAATGAGAGTGATGAAATACTCGAACCCTCCTCGAGCTTGAACTGACATAGGGCCACACAGCTCAGAGTGAATCAAATCTAATATCCCTTCGGATATATTTCCTTTTGACTGGAAATGACGCTCGGTCATTTACCTTCCAAACAGGATTCACACAAAGGAAATCATTCCAGTACCAAAGAAGACAATGGTCCATCATTTACTAGCCTTTGTATCCTCTTAAGGTTAATATGACCTAGCTTTAGATGCCAAAGATAGGTTTGATTCAAATCTGAAGGTTCTTTTCTCTTGTTAGGGTTTATGATCGATGTATTCAACAGTTGTCTTTGCGTAGTGTTTTCAATTGGTTTAAGAAAGTATAAGTATCCATCCAATGTGCTAGAACAGATAAAATGTTTACCACTAAAGATAACTACTTTGTTATCAAAAGAAATAGAATATCCATCCATAATCAATTTAGAAACTGAAATCAAGTTTTACCTAAAACCAGGCACATAAAGACAGTCTTTCAAAACCAACGTTCTATCACTACTGAAAGGTAAAACACCGTCTCTCACTGCAACAGCCGCCACTCTCGTAGCATTGCCCATGTAGACGGTGATCTCATCTTCACTCATATATCTTTTTACCAGGAACCCCTGTAAAGACATGCAAACATGATCAGTAGCTCCAGTATCTATTATCCATGATTGCGTAGAACAAGTTGCTAAACATGTTTCTATAACCAGAGTGTGAGATGTACCTCTCTTCTTCTTCTTGTTAGGACACGCCGCTTTCTAGTGACCTGGTTGGCCGTACTTGAAGCACTTAGTCTTCGACTTAAATTCCTTAGGAGGAATCTTTGCCTTTGTCTTCTTCACTTTAGGCGCCTCATCTGCAACCTTTTTAGGTGCGTTTCTCTTCTTCCTTTTTCCACCAGAAGAAGATGCCCCGTTTTCAGCTATGTGGGCCTGAGGATCGCTCTTTTGGAGCAATTCAGCCGCCTGAAGATCTATGAGCAGTTCAGTCAAACTGACATCCCTTTTAATCATGTTAAAATTCAGCCTGAACTGCTCAAACTTCGAGGACAAGCTATGAAGAACAATGTCGATTTGAGACTCAGCGTCCAGTTCTCCACCCAAGGTCTCGATCTCAGATAAATACCCCATCATCATGAGAACGTGATCCCTAACAGGTGTGGAGTCAGCCATTCTCGCATCCATTAGTTTCTTCATTGCCAAATGAAGTGCCGAGCGATTCTGATGACCGAATAGCTGCCTAAGGTTGTACATGATATCATAAGCGGTTTTCATAGGCTCATGCTGATGTTGCAACACACTTGACATAGATGCCAGAATGTAACAGCGCGCTATCTCATTAGACCTAACCCACTTATCATATGCAACCTTTTGGGCTTCGTCAGAACCCTCATCTGGCGTCTGAGGACAAACCTCTTCAAGTACAAACTTGTGTCCCTCAGCATCAAGAACTAGGTTAAGGTTACGAATCCAGTTATTGTAATTTTCACCTACAAGTTTGTTTTCTTTGAGAATTGAGGACAGATTGGAGAGTGTCATTGATGATATGAAATAACTGAAATTAAAACATGCAGTATAGTCACAAAACTATTTAGGATAAACAGTATATAATTGAAAACCTCATAAAAATTATATACTTTTCCACCGACACTTTAAAAATGATTTCTATAAGCCACAATCGTGTGGACATTTATAAATCTCTTTTTTAAATAGGTTAAACCTTTAATTTGCCTCCAGTTGAGTTTTCTTACAACAAGCAAATTAATAGTTAGATAATCAATACGGTCAATGTAATTGTCTAACTGATAAGCCACGATCGTGTGGACGTTTATCAATAAATCACATCTAAGTGTGCACACCATTATCATCACACCAAGATCACTATTCGAATTTAACCGCTCCAGATGGAGATGGAGGAGTCAGTTAGTTCTAATAGTGTTCTACAGCTATCCACATAAAATAACAAATGATATCTATGCATGAATATTAAATAATATTCGAATTCTTCAATTAATTAAATTAATTAATTTGATATTATCGACAAGATAAAAATTGGAAATTAAAATAATTATCCACCAATTTTATATCTTGTATTTTCGAAAATATAACTAAAAATAAATCTGAAAATTAATTAAAATTATCTACCAAATTTATTTAATATTTTCAAACCACTCTAATTAAATAATAATTGGATATACTGATATAAATCAAAAATCTAATCCAAATATTACGCACAAGAATCTAAATCTTTTAAGGATAAGGTTTGAAGATTTAATCCACTTCAAAATCTTCCAAAACCTATCCAAAATTAAATTCTTATTATAATTGGATTTTGATAATTATTTGTATATATCCAAAATCACCTTATCCAATTTCAATCCCATAGATTTCGAAAATATCCAAAAAAATAAATCTGAAAATTTGATCCACTTCAAATTCTTCCAAATTTAGAATTATATTTTCAAATCTATCTAGATTAAAATTAGATAAATTAGGATATACATCAAATAACATCAAATCTTAATCCAACAACATAATTTTCGATCCATCTAATAATTAAATCTGAAAATTTGAATTTTATCAAAATCTTCTCCAATTTAATATATTAAAAAAAATCAAAAATTACAGTATATTTCACATTTGGAAATTTTGGCATTAATCAAAAAACTATTCCAAATAATATAGTTAGGTTTCAAAATTTGCAAGAATTAAAAATCTGAAAATTTTGATCCACTTCAAAATTACCAAATTTAAAATTATAATTTCAAACCTATCTAGATTAGAATTAGGTAAATTAAGATATATCAAAAATTACCTATTCCTTTTATAATCTACATAATTTTTGAACCACACTAGGAAATAAATTTGGAATTTGATATAGATCAAAAAACCATCCAAGTTTAATTCCAAAAGTGCCGAAAAATACTACACCAAATTAGGGAATTTTAACACATCAAAATTCAAAAATTTTGACCTCCAAATTTCGAACCCCATGAAATAATAACTGGAAATTTGAAGAACATCAAATATTATCCCAAACTTTTATTACATGATGGCCGAAAATTCATATACATCAAAACTAGAATTTTCGAATGTCATCAAAAATTCATCCAAGTTTTGAATACCATAAAAATCGAAACACATGACAATTAAATCTGAAAATTTAAAGGACATAAATTTATCAACAAATTTAATATGTAGATCGAAATTTATGCCCGGATTAATCCTAGAACAGTGCCAAAACCTGGCTCTGATACCACTGTTGGCTTTTTTTGAATTAAACCACCGCAGGATCTATTTGGTTGTTCATTAATCCATGTTCATGCAAATCATAATTTTATATAACATGCATGTTTGTCACAGTCTAATCAAAAGGCATGCATAGCAGATTCGAATCTAATAAAGCGGAAGACATAGAAACGAATCTACTTACAAATCGATAGACGGTCTGTAGACAAGATTACAAGACTAATCTTGATGTTGAATGAACACGGAATTGGCACCCCGTATCTCCACAAAAATCGGCTTCACAAATATTATACTCCAAGATCTTCTATTGTATTCCCGGACTGTATCTAGATTCAGAGTGGGCTGAAATCTACTAGATAGGGTTGTGAATTCTGTGGATATCTTGAGAGACAAAGAGGGGCTGATTTCTTATGCATCAATTTTCGATCCCCTTCCCTATATTTATATAGGGGAGGGACGAAAATTACAAGCTCCAGACCTACTGGGCTTGGGCCTCTATCTCAAGTTCTATATCCAGTCCACTATCAGTCAATTGGGCTACAACAAGGATCTAGAAGAATATTAAATTGGTCCACTAATTTATTTAATATCCAATATCCAATAAACCTAGGATATAATTAAATAAATTAAGTTTTACTTTTATTCCACTAAAGAAGTAAAACTGACCTACCAATTTAATACATATTTACGAATACGCTTTCTCCTTTAGTCCAGCCATTCCCCGTGTTTAAGATATAATGTTCATTAATTAATTATGTCAGCCCCTGACATCTATAATTAATTAACATCTAAAACCTTGAGTAGTACCACACAAACTTTATCATGTAAGGAATAAATTCCACCTGCAGGGTTTCAACATGAACTTGTGTTTCCTCAAGAGAACATCATCAATCTGGCGCACCAGGACACGGTGCTCATACATACTGCTCGAGACACTATGTATACATTGTTATTACCCAAGATATCGAGTTTGATCTATGAAAAGATCTCACTCATTGATAAATCAAAGTAATAATCAACGCACACATAAGCTCGCCAATATCACATGAGTTTAGAACCCGAACTCTGTGCATCTTTATTCTCTCAGTAACTGAGTCAGAGACAGAGAATAGTATCCTATCGTGATCCTCCTTAAGACACTAACAAGTGTATTAGAATAACCAGTTAGTCAAGATAAACTAACTTGTCAGATTATTCTACGGTGTACCGATGGTGTGTTCAGTACCATCTAAGCCGTGAGCTCTTTTAATACATTACAAGGTTCTAATGATATGATCTTACCGTGTGACTCCCCATACCATATCATCTACAATGTAAGTATATGGAACATTGCATAGAACAATTATAGAACATAATCTAAATGCAAACAGTGACTGCAATAACTTTCATTTCATATCATATCATCAGAAAAGTATACAAAGACAAGTCTTCTAGTATACAAAACCAATAACAGATCATCAATCGAAAGACTCTGGGTCTTTGTTTTCTTTGCAGAAGAAGCAATTTCTTGCTCTTCTGCATGTTCTTCTTCTTCTTCTTCTTCTTCTTCTTCTTCTTCTTCTTCTTCTTCTTCTTCTTCGTCTCCATGGAACATTTCAATTAATTTCTTTATATCTTTGCTTAAAGATTCATCGCGAAGTGCCATCTGAACGGGCTTTTTGTAGGTTGATTCTCCACGAACCTGTCTGTCGAACTCGTCTTCTTCATAGAACTGATTTTGAGGTTTGGAGTATGTAACCTTTTGATGAAGACTTAAATTCGTGTTTTTTCATTTATCTTTTTACATCCTTTTTAAGTGTTTAGTATAGAGTCTAGTCTCGTTTTGGGGGTAAAGCTGATTGCAGGAGGCTGAGAGCACAAAACCACCACAATAGGCACAGACAGGTGCTAATTATGCTGAGGGCACAAAGGACTGATTTGCCTGCCGAGGACCTAGTCAAAGTTGTTACAAGAATTGCGCAATAGAATCGCGCAATAGAATCACGGGTCAGTTCCTATATGCACGTGGAGGTGATGTGGCGGTCAGTTCCGAGTCTTGGGGAGGTCTACACACGTTGGGAAGGAAGTGGGGACATCAGAAAGCTGTTGGAGACGCTAAGGTTTGTTGCTATCCCTCCTAAATTCAAGGAAGAACGTTGAGCATGAAGTGATGAAGTAGAGAAGTGCAAGAACCCCTGCGTGGGTGAGATCTGGGCTGCCTGAAGCCTTAATTCATTTGCTATAAATACTTTTATCTGTTTTCATATCAAGGTGTGGTGCGAAGGAGTCGGTTTTTGCACCTCAAGATATAATTTCCCGTTTTCATATTTAGTTTATTTTCTGGATAATATGTCTGCCTAAAGCTGGCGATTTGCCCGCGGAGAGGTAGTTCAGTTGTTTTTGTTGGCAAAACTGGGGTTGGGCCCAGAAGTTAATCTACGTATTTCCTTTCCAAGTAAGATGCCTTTTATCATTTCTTTTACTTTCGTTTCTATGTTTAGTGGCTAACTAACCACTGTTCAAGTCAAAGTAATGGTCTAAGGGTAGAATATGTGCATGAGGTAATCGGACTTTAAAGCCTTAAGGGTTCACAATCTTAACTTGTTTTTCACTTAGACATAGGTAAAGGGTGATTGGAGATGAAAGCGCGCATTTCTGATTAACTGGTACTAGTGTTAGTTACGTAGGAGTGTATAGGTGACCCATGCCTCGATACCCACATAGTAACAAGTCCGGGGGTGACAGCCTTGGTAGTTGAGATTGAGTAGTATATGCAGGCACAAGACCGTGTCAAACCTACTAGAATCGGGTCGCTTTTGCCCTCAAAGCTGCTATGCTTGCAAAACCTTTGTGTGATTCTCTCCTTAGGTTCCTGTATAGTTAGGTCCCTGGGTGCCGATCGTATCATCTAGACGATATAATGTAAGAAGTGATTGGGGAGTGGTCGATCGTATCCATTTCCTATAACCGGTCAACCCTCAAAGTGACAATTACCCATATTTGGCCATAGGGATTCGGTTTTTGACCTTTCTGCTAGTGTGGGCACAACGGGTAGTAGTGGTAATTACATATGTTTTGCCCGGGATTGCGCATACCTACCAAATGACTTGATGCTTTGACTTGAGCACTTTTATTACTGATATTTTCTTTTGTGATTTCCTTTTCAGCATTTAGTTAGTTTAGTTTATTAACAAGGTTTTTAGAGTGACACTGAAGACCCAAACCAAAACTAAGAAAAGACAGAAGGTTAAAACACTCCTCGTGGGATCGATATCCGTCTTCACTAGCTATACTAGCCGTTGAGGGCAGATTAATCATTTGTGGACCATTTGCCCGCAAGTGTATTTTGCACACCTACACGACGGGTGTGCCAAAATTGGCGCCGTTGCCGGGGAGTGTAAGCAAACTTTTCTGTCTATTTACTGTTTTACCTTAGTATATGCTTCGTTCTAACCGTGCAGGAGATTTACTCTACGATCCGGAGATAGAGAGGTCAGCGAGGTCAAGAAGGGCACAAGCTAGGGAATTTTTGAAAAGGCTGGAGGAAGAGAATCACACTGAAGGATCCAGTGACTATTTGACCTCAAGCGGAGAAAGTGAGACAAGCAACATTAATTCACTCTATTTCGACGAAGAGATGGAGGACGATCAGATATCAAACCATGAAGACGAAGAACAACAAAGACCACCACCGCACACCCTTACTTTGAGGCAGTTGAGTTTCCCTCAAACTATGAACATGTGTCCCACGGGCATCGTTTTGCCCATAACTACTGGTAACTGGGAGCTAAGGGCAAACTTCATCTCGATTTTGCCCAAATTCCATGACCATCCAGGGGAGGATCCACAACAACATCTACAAGATTTTGAGATGGCATGTGAGACGCAACGCACACGAGCTAATGGGACAAGCGAATACATTCACCTGGTTTCTTTTCCTTTCACCTTGCAGGACGGAGCTCGAGAGTGGTTATACACTATTCCCGCTAGGAGTGTAACCAACTGGAGTCAACTCCAGGAAAAGTTTCTGGAGAAGTACTTCCCCACATCAAGAGTGCAAAGCATGAGAAAGAAGATCTCAACCGCAAAGGCTGGTCCCCACGAGAGCTTTTACGACTACTGGGAGCGTTTCAAGCAATTGCTCTCGAAATGCCCACATCACCAGATTCCAGATCATGACCTAGTGAACTACTTTGTCTCGGGGTTAAGAAGTGAGGACCGGGCTCTACTGAATGCAGCATGCGGGGGATCCATCCTGAACAAGAGGGCTGCTGAGGCTCTAATACTTATTGGAGAAATGGCCGAGGAAAACAGAGACGATTCATATGAAAGAACAAGTGTTGCCGCTGCGGGCAAAACCATCTCTGTGCCTGCAACTGATGATCGAATCGAACAACTCTGCAACAAGATGGAGAAAATGATCACCATGTTTTCCGCCAATACCTTGCGAATTTGTGGGGTATGTGAATTAATGGGGCACCACTCTGACCAGTGTCCACAATTGAAGGAGAAGGAAGAAACGGTCAACGCTATGGATGAAGGGCACAGAAGGAGGCACAATCAATTTTCCCCCAACTACAGTCAGAGGCATACAACACCATACTATCCTGCGCCCGCAGCAGGACTATCTTTATCAGACATGGTTCACAAGATTGTGAATGAAACGGTGGAGGTACAAAAGAAATCAGAAGCCTTCGAGCAGGAGACAAGGAATGGACTGAGCTATTTGGGAAGACAAATATCCCAAATTAGTGATGCAATCGCAAGGATGGAGAAAGCTAAGGGAATTCTGCCCTCACAGACAGAACCACTAAAGAAGGCTGGGGTAAATACAATAACACTGAAGAGTGGAAGGCAACTGCCTGCACCATATCCAAAGACTGCAGAGGATGATGCCCACAACAACGATGAGCCCACAAAGGAGGAACCAGAGTTGAGGGCAATTGACGAACCAGAAGCAGTTGTGCCCAAACCCATCCTGAAGAGTAACATTCCAAAAGAGATCGAGGTGCCTTTACCATTTCCAGGAAGGATGAAGCGAAACAAGAAAGAAGCAGAGGATAGGGAGCTAATGCAAATCTTCAAAAAAGTGGAAATCAATCAGACAGGTACCCCGATATGCCCGTTTCCTGAAGGACTTATGTACAAAGAAGGTGAGATTCACGGAGGAGGCACAAGTGGTTGTGAATGAAAATGTGTCAGAATTATTGCAAAAGAAGCTGCCTGAAAAGTGTGGAGACCCAGGGATGTTCTTTATTCCATGTGAAATTGGAGGACTTCGAGTTGAGAGAGCTATGTTGGACTTAGGGGCATCGATCAATGTTATGCCCTTAAGCATTTTTGAAGAACTGACATTAGGACCGCTCAAGGATACAGGGACAATTATTCAATTGGCTGACCGTTCCAGTGTTTACCTCGAGGGAGTGCTTGAAGATGTCTTAATTAAGATAGAGAGTCTGATTTTCCCAGCAGACTTCTATGTGCTGGATATGGGTAAAACCAATCTAAAGGCTGCCTGTATACTTTTAGGCAGACCATTCATGAAGACGGCACATACGAAGATTGATGTCGATAAGAGCACATTGACGTGCAAGTTCGATAGAGACAGAGTTATCTTCAACATCATGGAGGCAATGAAGTACCCCAATGACACTGAGGGTGTACATGTGATCGACGTCTTTCAGCCTATGATCCAAGAAGAATTGCCAAGGTTGCTGGCAAAGGATCCACTTGATTGGGTACTTCAATACAGTAAGATCGATTGGGATGCTGAAGAGGAACTAGATAAGCAAATCAAAGAGGCAATTCTGCAATTGTATCACATCGAAGCCAGTTTTTCAAGGGATCAACGTCTGCCTTTGCCCACAACAAGGCAGGGCGATAAACTGGTGCGGTCTATCATCAAGCCACCAAAGTTGGAATTGAAGGAATTGCCCGATCACCTCAAATATGCTTATTTGGGTGAAGGAGAGAGTTTTCCAGTTATAATCAGTGCATCGTTGACCATGAAGCAGGAAGTCAAGTTGATAGCACTATTGAAGATGCACAAGGAAGCAATTGGATGGACCTTGGCCGACATCAAGGGCATAAGTTCCACCATTTGCATGCATTGGATCCAGTTGGAAGAAGGGGCAAAACCAGTGCAAGATCCCCAAAGGAAGCTGAACCCCTTGATCAAAGAAGCTGTGTTAAAGGAGATTCTTAAGCTGCTCGATATGGGCATTATCTTCCCTGTGCCCGACAGTGAGTGGGTGAGTCCTATTCACGTTGTGCCCAAAAAGTCTGGAATCTAGGTTGTGGGGAATGAAAACAATGAACTTATTCAGATGAGACTGTAGACCGGATGGAGAGTTTGCATTGACTACCGCAAGTTGAATGCAGTCACAAAGAATGATCATTTCCCTTTGCCCTTCATCGATCAGATGTTGGAGAGGCTTGCAGGAAAATCATACTTCTATTTTCTGGATGGGTATTCTGGATATATGCAGATTGTGGTGGCCCAAGCCGATCAAGGCAAAACGACATTCACTTGCCCCTTTGGCACATTTGCCTACAGAAAGATGCCGTTTGGCCTTTGCAACGCTCCAGGCACATTTCAACAGTGCATGATGAGTATATTTTTGGATATGCTTGAGACTTGTATTGAGATCTTTATGGACGACTTCACGGTTTATGGAGATAGCTTTGATCAATGCCTTGACCATTTGAGCAAGGTACTGAGCCGCTGTGTGGAAAAAGACTTGGTGTTGAATTATGAGAAGTGTCACTTCATGGTGAGAGAAGGAATCGTGCTGGGACATGTAGTATTCGAGCGAGGAATCAAGGTGGACAGGGCAAAAGTGGAGATCATTGCCAAATTGCCCTATCCTATCAATGTTAAGCATATTCGGGCATTTCTAGGCCATGCGGGTTTCTATCGTCGATTCATTAAGGACTTCGCAAAGATTGCTCAACCACTCACAAACCTGCTACAACTGGAGGTGAAATTTGACTTTGATGATGACTGCAAAAAAGCTTTTCATACATTGCAGAATATGTTAGTCTCTTCACAACAAACTCATAATGCCCATGATGAGTGATGAAGGCAGTCATGTACCTGTCTTGAGGCCTCATCAAAATCTGAAAGTACCCTGACCTAAGATCAATCTTAGAGAAGTACCTTGCCCCATGTAGTTCATCTAGTAACTCATCAATAATAGGTCTAGGAAACTCATGTTTGATAGTGAGGGAATTTAGATATCTGTAATCAACACACATTCTCCAAGTCTGATCCTTCTTTTTCACCAAGATGACAGGTGAAGCAAATGGGCTTTTACTGTGTTGTATCAGCCCAGAGCTTAGGAGGTCCTTAATGATCCTCTCAATTTTATCCTTGTGACTGTGAGAAGTCATGTAGGGATGTTGTTGTCTGGGAATGCTGTTAGGCTTTAAGGTAATGTGGTGTTCAACCCCCCTAGTAGGAGGTAACTCATTTGGTTCTGCAAAGATGTCTTCAAATTCCTCCAGTAGACTATGAACTTCAGGATTCTCTTCTTGGTCCCTGCCTTATAGTTTAACCACAAAAATTTCTTCAACTACAATCCTGGCTTGGGAGTGAATCATCGTATACAGGGAGTGCCCTGAAATCAAGTGGTAGCCCACTTGGGATTTGGAAGCATGCAGCTTAATTCTTTCATTCCCTTGAGTGACTGTAAATGTTATATGCTTATAATCTAACTCTATAGGGGTGCAAGTCTTCAACCAATCACCCCTAGGATTAGATCATAGCCCTCTATCTTAAACAACCTGGGTGAGTGTGTAAATGTATGCCCCTGCACATTTCACTTAAACCCAGTTGCTTGAGAATCACTTACTAACTTCTGACCATTAGCCACCTTAACCAATATGGGGTTAGTTTGCTCCACCACATACCCCAACCTCTTAGTTGTGGCCTCTTGAATGAAGCTAAGTGTGCTCCCTGTATCAATTAGGATAAGCAATTCATGATCATCCTGCTTACCAATCACTCTTAGGGTAGTAATGCCTCCAGTTCCTGAAACAGAGTTTAAAGACATATGCACTTCTTCCAGTTGGAATTCTTCTAGATTAGGTGATGAGATATCATCATATTCCTCCTATACCTGCATGTAAGCCAACTCTTCTTATTCTGTCATGATCATATAGTTGATCCTATTCTTGCATCTGTGGCCATACACATAAGGCTCATCACAATTATAGCACAATCCATTTTTCCTCCTAGCAGCCATTTCAGCGGTTGTAAGCAACTTGGTGGGGGGTTTCAGGGGGCCAACTGGTTGTTTGTTGAGAATTCCAGGTGTTGGATCTGGCCTCCTGTATCCTCCTGGATGATTAGGAACTGACCTACCTGTGCCCTTTAACTTCTTAGCAATAGCATCAATGGTGAGGATCTGGCTCCTTCCTAACTCAATGGCCTGGTATAGGATCCGGGGTCCAAACATTGTAACAACTGACTGCAAATCCTCACTTAACCCACTTATAAAGCTGGCAACAAAGTAATTCTCAGAGTACACACTAGGGTTAAAAAAAATCATACAAGCCCTCAACTCCTCAAATTTTTCCACATAATCATCATAGGAACCCTGATGTTTTAACTTATTAAATTCCATAATGACTTTAGTCTCCCTTAATTCCTCAAACCTTGCAGCCACAACATCTAAGAATTGAGTCCATGGTAGATCCTTGTACTTGGAGCTGTAGTTCTGAAACCACTGTGCAGCCTTGCCATCAAAGTGTAAGGATGCTAAAACCATCTTCTGAGAGTCAGGAACATTAGGAACTAATTGGAAATATTGTGTACACCTTAAGATCCATGTCCGGGGTTGTGAACCATCAAATCTGGGAAAATCCACCTTTAGAAGAGGATTGTACACCTATGAGTGTGCAACTTGGGAGTGATTATGGGTTTGTTCCAGGGGAAGCCTTGACCCAGATGTTTGTTGGGTCTGTACTGCAGAACCACTATCAATGGGCATTGGGCTTGGGGGAGCACCCAAAATAGACTGTCCCTCTTGTATTCCTTTACCTTTACCCAGATTAGATAGCTGTAATTGTATGGATGTGAGAGTGTGGGTCAAGTGCTCATACTTGGATGTGACTCCTTTGAGCTGATCCTTAACTTGGGTTGAGATCTCCCCTAGTTTCTCTTGCATCTTTAATTCAGCAGCATCTCTTTTCATAGATTCAGCTGCCAAATTTTGATCTATCCTTTTTTGTGCTTCCTGCAATTCTTTCAAGCGTGTGCCCTCAGCAATGGTGGAAAGTAACCTGTCTCGAAATACCAGTTGTAGCGAACGCTACGATTCTTGATGTAATTAGCTTACTAGATATTGTATATATTTGTAAACCTTGATTATTTGGTAATAGCAACAGGAATGATTGGTGGAAATGGGAGAGAGAGAAGAGAGAACTGAGAGGGAGGTGAGATAATATTTTTCTTCATAAAATTCCTAAAAGCAAACAACCGAGTATAAATACTACCATCGGGGTCCCACAGCACAGTAACCCTAATGGAACATAAGCTTTAACACATTAATATAAAAACAAAACATAACATAAAGTATCTAGTTAGGCCTAGCCAGTCTTTTTCAATTCTAATGTTGTTCTCGGCCCATCAATTTCACAGCCCAATTTCTCCAACCCGGTTGCCACTTGTAATCCAGAACTCGTATCCATCTCTGTAGAACCGACCCGATCTCCTTGATTACCCATCGATGTGAGCCCTAGCTCAATCAAGATTGCATTTTTATCCCATTTCTCATCTCATTCCTCGATCCCCATCTTCAATCCAGCTTTTTCACCATCAATCCCCTTCGATCATATGACACCTTTAACCAATAAAATCAGAATATTCCCTCACTTTTTCAGAAAAGTGCCTTACACACTTGTACTTTCCATGCAAAAAGAATAAAATATTTTTTGGAATAAAATCTCTCTCGATTATTACGTTTTTTTCTTTGGAACAAAATCTATCCAAACTCAATTTTAGTTTGAAAAAAAGAATCGCGTGTGGAATCAAATCCTTTAATATCGTATTAAATATTTGTAACTACCCTCTTTACTCTCTCTCTCTCTCTCGCATTTTTTTCTTCTCTTCTTCTTCTCGGTTTTGTATCGATAGCCATTTCTCTCTCGCTCAAGTTCTGTGAAAAAAAAATGAGAGATATTCATTCGAGTTGAAGATGATGGAGGAAGGATGTGAAGATGTAGGCCGACCGTGGGGAGAGGTTAGACTTGCTATCGTTTTAGTTAACATTATGGTTGTGTAACGATAGGTTAGTTGAACTTGCATAACGATAGGTTTGTTGAAGAACAAAACGTTAGTTTATTCATCTATAATGATAGTGCATAAATATATAACAATAGTTGAACGATAGGGCCCTGATCTTTCATAACGATAGATTGATTCAAGCTATAACGATAGTTTATTCATCTATAACGATAATACTAGTTATCGTTATGCATAATTTTTATTATTGTTACACTTTTTAAGTATCGTTATGCCAATTTTATGTTCAATATGAATGTTATGCTTTTTTTTTTGAAGTATTGTTATGCTTTTTCCATCATTCGTTATGATATTTTAATTATCATTATGCTTGATTTGAAGTATCGTTATGCTTTTATAATTTTCGTTATTCCTATTGGTGTGCCTTTTTTGAAGTATCGTTATGCCTAAGTTAAATAGTTACAAAGTATAATATAATCGTTATTGGTATTGTTAAATTAATCATCATGCCTATCGTTTAAATAATTCGTTACAAATTATGATATAATCGTTATGCCTTATATCATCAAATTAATTATTATCACTATTAGTATAACGATAATTTTAGTTTTATCTAAGAAAAATTAATAATAATAATAATATCTCAAAATTTTAAATTTTACCAACAACGTAGCTTTAAATTTAAATTTAAATTTAAGAGTTGTTGTTATGCCTTAATTAAATTAAAGTAGCAATTAACCTTAATAGAATGATAAATTACACCATTTGTTGTTAAAATTCTATTAATGAACCGAATTAAAATTACAATAGTTTTATTTTAATATAATTCATTCTCGCTAATTAAAAAAATAATATTAGTATAAAATTAGAATAATAATTGAGTGTTCGTAGCTTGAAATTAAAAATAACATAATAATAATGTAATTTTGTACTATAAATTTTAGATTGAGTGGATTAGACGCCCTCTCCAGAGGCTGAAGCCGAATGTGATGATGTATTAGACGCTCTCTCCAGACACTCTCACCAGTCGTGTCTTGTTTGATCGATACACGACATACTCAACTCGATTGTTTATTTACTAACGATAATTCATTAAACTTTTGTTATGGCTTTTTTAATAATCGTTATTATTTTTAAAATGATAATAACGATTAAAAAGATAATAACGATAATAATGATTAAAATGATAATGATGACTAAAATGATAATAACGATTAAAATGGAATAACGATAATTTAAATTACATAACGATACTTAAAAAAAGAAAAACAATAATTCATAACGATAATTAATTAAACTTTCATTATGGATTTTTTTAATAATCATTATTATATTTAAATGATATAAACGATAATTAAACTTTCGTTATCAACATTATACACTAACGTTATGCTTTATACTTAATCGTTATCAACAACTTAATCGTTATCAACATTATACACTAATGTTATGCTTTATACTTAATCGTTATCAACATTATACACTAACGTTATGCCTTATATTTAATCATTATCAACAGTATACACTAACGTTATGCCTTATATTTAATCATTATCAACATTATACACTAAGTTATTCCTTATATTAAATCATTATACCTTTTATATCATTATCATAATGCAATACACCTTAATCGTTATGCTTAGTATTTAATGTTATCATTGTGTCTTCTATTTAATGTTATCGTTATGTCTTCTATTGCATAAATAAACCCTAAAACAATTTTCTAAGTTGACAACGTAACAAAATAACAAAACTTATCAATTTTGGGTACAAAAAAACTTGAAACCTACCTTTTAAATTTTTGGAATTTTCTGCGCAATTTCATAATGTTGTTTTGTTGACGAAGAAGATGCTGCTATTTTGATTAATCTTCTGACTTCTCGATCAAACTCTCAATATATTTCTTTTTATTTTAGGGAATTGAACGTTTTTCCTTCTTCATCAAACTCTCAAACTATTTTTTCTATTTGGGTTTGCTATGAATTGGTGTATCGAATCGGTGTAGTATAAATATACATTATACCAACTCCTCTTACACAAAATTAAATGTGTTGAAATTTGTTGTCACAAACACTGAAATTAGACACAGATTCGTAATGTCAAACTCAATGTTAAAGACAGTTAACACAACTATCTTAACACAAATATGCAGGAAATAAAATGCACAATGATACACGAATTAATTTTTAAATCACACACAACATGTGTATGATTGCCACAGGGCGAAATTATACTACTATGAGCACAAAATTTTCAAGCTGTCGATGTTGGACGTAAATGCTCTCAACACTTCAGCAACATGTACAAGTTATAATCTAGACTATCACTAAAAAGAACTAAAACATATAAATTGACATCCCGTCAATTTATATACAAACTACAACATACAAATTGACATCCCGTCAACTTGTACACAAACTAAAATAAACAAATTGACATCCCGTCAATTTGTATACAAACTAGTAAAGGTTTCACAACCTTGCTATCTATCCTAATTTGTACAATCTATTCCGTGAAAGGATTGAACAACAACAAACGTTAAGATAGAAGAAGGAACGAAGAACAAAACATATACTAAGTTTGTGACTCAAGCTTTCTTCAATCTTCACACAGCGGAAAATGGAATGAGCTTGAATAAGTCTTCAAGTGTCGACCATGCTTCTTAAATATGCTCTTCACTTGAGTCCAACAAGGTCCACGATTTCTCTTTCTTGAACATGGGTTGACGATAACCGCTCCACTCCATGACTTCACCGTATATGGAAGAAACCACCTCCAAGGTGTGGTTGAAAGGTTCCCCACATTCATGCTCCTTTTCTAAATATCCAGCAAATGTAATTTTCTGAAAAAGAAAAAGAAATAAATAGAAAAATCGCTAGACCTAAAAAAAATAGGGGATAGAGTTTTGACTTTGTCAAACTCTATTTTAAATAATATATCTAATATGTATATATCCATTTATTTGAAATATCAATTTCGTGGATAGACACATATATTTTAAGATATATAAAATTATTTTATTTATTAAAATAATAAATAAAACTAGGAAATGATAAGATTAGTTACGACTATGTCATAGACAATGTCGCAGGAAGTCTGTCTGACATCAAGTGCAACATTGATCATCAATGTCATACAGCACTCAACAATCTCCCTCTTAATCTTAGCCTTTCTGCACAAAACATACAACTCAATGTATTTTGTACAATTAGAGTCGCAGTGGAAAATGGAGATCTTAAAATCTCCCCCTAAAGGTTTACCCCCCCTTAATTAGATCATCATATAATAGGAACATATCCTATTATAAAATCAATGTTGAACAGAAAGTTCAACACAGCAATATCAATGTTGAACTTAACATTCAACACATAATATCAATGTTGAACTCAATGTTCAACACACAATAAACAAGACATATTGAACATTCAATATCTCAAAACAAATTCAATATGTCTAATCATAATGATATGTCATGAATATCAAAAACTGAATAAGCATATAGTATCAAGAACACAATCATAAATTGCATTCAACAACCAAAAACAAGATATGCATAAAATGCATACAAAAAAAAACATGTGTCCAGCACATACATAAATAGAAAAAATTAAAAAGTGTGTTTAACAAAAAGTTTTAAATTTCAGAAGCTTAAACACTAAGCTTCACATCATCTTCCTCTTTTCTTTGGCTGCACCTTTTCTCCCCTTTGCTTTACCAGCAACACTCGATCCAGCATCTGTGTCTCCAGCATCCGCATCATCACCATCAGCATCATCATCCACTCCCCCTTTTTGTGTAGAAAGGAGAGTCAGAAAAGAATCTCGAGCCTTGGTGAGTTGACCAATAACATGATCAAGTAGGGCAATTTGATGTTGAAGAGACTCCAGCGACATCATGACAATTGGAATAGAAGGCGTGGAGACAACATCATGATAGACATCAGATTGGGAAAGAGCAGGGGTACCTTCGGCAGAAGGAGGCACTGGATTAGCATCATCATGGGGATAGGGAAGATCAATGATTCTGTCATCATTCCCCTTGGGCTTCATTATAGAGAAGGTGGACTGCTCAGACATCACACTCTTTTTGCGTTCCTTTAATCCTTGGCTCTTAAGGATCCCATAAATCAAACATGGAAAAGGAAGCAAATTGGAGGAACTTGATTTAGAGGCAGCCTTCAAAGTAGCATCAAAAATGTATACCCCAAGGTTGAAAGGAAGCTGATTTCCTATCTTGTACAGGAGAATGGCCTGATCAACTGTGATGACAGAGGCATTTGATGTGGGAAGCCAATTGCACACTACAAGCTTGTATAACACTGAGTAAAAGAATGTTAACTTGGAAGCAGGCACTTTGTTAAGCCATTTTGGAACCAAACCTCCAGTAATAACATTTACCACATCATCAATCAAATCCAAAGACATGATTGTATCCTCATTGCCCAACTCAAGAAACGTGTTAATAGCATTAGGGAAAAACTTATAGATTTTATCCCTAACATACATAGTTCCAAAACACAGTTTAGAGGGATCTCCCATATCAGAAATGATGTTGGCATAGAATTCATGAATAACATCAGGATCATATGACACTAGCGACGTAACAGATTTCTACAAACCTCTCTCCTTAAGAAACACATCCATCCCATATTTCTTAAAGCTAAGAACATCTATCATTTTCTCAACCTTAAGAGTTCTCTTAATATAAAGAGCATGGGATTTCTTAGCCTCTTCAGAATAGAAAATCTTACTGAAAGCTTGCGTGACGTCAAGAGGAGAGTCCTCATCTGTGCCGGAATCCTCGTCCACGGGCTCAGCAGTAGGATTGACACTCTGTATGACATTAGCAGGAGGAGAAGTAGGAACTTGTTCACTAGTGGAGTCGGATTCATCTTTCAGCGACCGGAAGGCAGCCTTAGACCCTTCATTCTTCACCTTCTTGGAGGAGACGACTTCAGGTTTGTCAATTGCATCACTGTGAAGACGCTTCGATTTCCTCATCGGTGGAGAAGTCTTCGCCATCTTTGACAGAGACTGCAGGTGAGAAGTGGCTTCAAGGTCGATTGGATTTGTGGAATCACCAAGCACATTCATCCTAATCGGCTTAGGGTTTAGGATCTCAGTTCCAGGAGGAATAATGAGATCCGGATGAACTTCGACTTCAGTTGGAATCCCATTCGGTGTTGAAGGCTCAGTGACATTCGCTGTAGTTGTTTCAGCGTGAGCAGTTGGTGGAGCAATGTCAGGAGTCTGGGTTGATCTTGCAGAGAGTGGAGGTTGTACTGCAGCAGCCGGTGTTGAGGCTGATGATGGGGATCCTTTTGAGAGCTCCATCATCTGCTGCAACATCATCATCATGGCTTGTAAGTGGTTAGGATTTTGGTCCGCCATGGATGAAGAAGGAGAGAGAAAAGAATTGGAGAAGCGGAGAAGATGAATCGTTAGAGAGAGAAAAGTGAGTCGGATATGGAGAGAAAGAGGGTTTTGAATTGAAAAGGAGATAAAAACAAAACCGCTTTCTTATATTAAAATAATGAAAGCGATATCTCTCATTCTCTCTCTTATCATATAATAAGATATGCAGATAAGTATATCTGCTTAACAATATTCTTTCAATTATCTATTATTTAAACAGTAAATAATAAATAAATAAATAAATAAATAAAAACAAATTCTGAAAATAAATAAAACAAATGGAGACGAGACATGATTGAATAAATTCTCATGAATTGATTCATAATAGAAAATTATATCATCGTACCATAATTTTTATTAACTTCAGAATTACAGGACCTGATGTCAAAGATCATAACATTGATTTTAACATCAGGATGTCAACATTGACTAACATACACACATTCCAAGAGATTTCCTCAGAGAAGAAAATCTCTCAAAATCCAAAGGTATAGTAAAAATATCAGCAATTTGATTCTCTGTAGGAATGTATTCCAATTTGATGATATCTCGTTCAACAAGATCACGGATAAAGTGATGTCTGATGTCAATGTATTTGGTGCGAGAATGTTGGTCTGGGTTCCTCGAAATTTCAATTGTACTGACATTGTCACATAACAATGTCAAAGAATGACTAGCCAGACCATAATCTAGCACCATTTGATTTAACCACAACAGTTGAGAGCAACAACTAACGGCAACAACATACTCTGATTCGGCCGTGGAGAGTGAGATACAATTTTGTTTCTTACTCGACCAAGAAACCAGATTGTTGCCAAAATATAAAAAATAGGGGATAGAGTTTTGACTTTGTCAAACTCTATTTTAAATAATATATCTAATATGTATACATCCATTTATTTGAAATATCAATTTCGTGGATAGACACATATATTTTAAGATATATAAAATTATTTTATTTATTAAAATAATAAATAAAACTAGGAAATGATAAGATTAGTTACAACTATGTCATAGACAATGTCGCAGGAAGTCTGTCTGACATCGAATGCAACATTGATCCTCAATGTCATATAGCACTTAAGAAAATGCATTAAATTTTATTTAATTTGGGTCAAATAATACCTACTATATTTATAGGTTTTACCTACCTCATTTTAGCCGGAAAAAAAAAAAGAAAGCAAAATGCATAAAAGTTCATTTAATGTTGGCCAATTAATATCTATCGACATATTTAGGCAAAAAAAAAATTAATCGTTAACTATACCCTTAATAGTTGTAGTTTAGAGAAAAAAAATGAATCGTTATGCATTAGATTCACATTTATTGGAATTGTTATGCATTTATTATATTGTTCACAAATGATAATCGTTATGATTTTATTAATTAAAAACAAAGCATAACAAATGATAATCATTATGATAATCGTTATGCTAAAGATTAATCGTTATGTTATTATCATTTCGTTACAATTTTTAAATATTAATTTTTACATTCTCATTATGTTATTATCATTTCGTTACAATTTTTAAAGATTAATCGTTATACAATATTTAGGGTTTCGACCCTTTTTAACCCTAAAATATATGCAATCTTGATTTTTATATGTTAGGTGTGTGTGCATTTATTGGGTAATTATTAAAAAAATGTAAATAGTATACTTACACAATGATTGAGATGTGGGGACAAGTGTGTCATAGGAGTGTTTTAGACATTTACACTTCAAATTGCCCAAATAACTCCCTATCCTTATATCTTATTTTTTTTTCTCAATTACTATTTTATTTTATCTATATTTATACATTTACTAATATTATTATCTTTTGTATAACTCACAAATTGATTATAAAAATATAATTTATATAGAGACGCATTTTGAGATAGCGAGCAAATTTTTCTCCTGGAAAACATTCCAGAATTTGTTTAAAGGGATAGATAAAAAAACTTGGGGCAGACTTGGGTGAGACCGTCTCATACATGAGACGGGTCAATACTCACATGCGGGGATCATTATTTATGGGTGAAGTATCATTAACTCACATGTGAGTATCATTATTTATAGGTGAAGTATCATTAACTTACATGTATCATTATTTATGAGTAAAATATAATTATTTATGAGTGAAGTATCATTAACTCGCCTATATTGATCCGTCTCATAAATGTCATGTATGAAACCGTCTTATACAAGTTTTTGTCAGAAAAAATTAGTCCACTTTTGCATAAAACATTTGCCCCAAAACTTGTCAAAAGTAGTTCACTTTATAATTGCAAAGTTAGTTGAACGGTATTTGTGTAGTCGTGGGAGGTGGGCCCTCCCATATGATGTGTTAAAAATTCCAAAATAAATCTACTTTTTCTCAAAACAATCAAACACATGCATACTGGTAAACAGTGGTCAAGTTGGGACCCGGAAATAAATTTAAATATTACAATGATGTGAGATCATGTTCAGTAATTGAAATTAATATATTCACACACACACAGGCACATATATAATGCCTTCTATATTTCGGATTACTTTTCGTCTCGATTTTTACATATTTAATTTGGTATTTTGAAAATATTTTTGTAAAAAATAAATTAAATAGTCATTTTAATACGTTTATCATATCTTGCATTTCCAATATAAACCCTACTACACCTAAAAATAAAAAAAGACCGTATGATAAAATTCTAAGAGCATTTATTATTTTATTAATAATTATATATAAAGAAGTTGTTTTGGGATGGGTCTATATTTACCGCAATTAAACAGCGCATAAAAAGGTGAGCCAAAATCCAGGCCCGCACCATGCGGGAAAAAGGAGTTTTTTCATTAAAAAATAATTTAAAAAGATTCAGCAGTATTTTTGAATGCTGCATAAACTATGAATGAAATGGGCTTAGATAAATTTCAATGATTCAACCCAAAATAAACTTATTTTCAGTCTCCATGGCTACAACGAGCCCAATCTTATAAAAGCATATAATCAACGAAAATATCCTTTTTTATTTTTTTCTTTTTTGAGGAACAATGGAAATATCCTATTATTGGCATTTTTGTAAGAATCAGGAATCAATTATCAATGAGAACATCCTCCTCTATTGAAGGATAAAAATGGTCTTTCATTTAATGAATATCTTAATCAATATAATTTTTTTGACGAGATTAGTTGTGTGTATTGTATGTAAATTAATTTCATAAAATTGAATTTTAATCGGTTTTATAATTATGATATGAGTGTAAATACAACGGTTATATTGTTATAACACTAACTATCATTATTTTTAAAAATTAAAAAAAAAATTTGAGTTGGAAATTACCATAATTATCAGTAGACTATAGTTTCTCATTCCAGCTCCATTTTTCACCACTTTTCCGGATTCAATTAATTCGCCTCGTTACTGTCAAAAAATCGGAATACTCATTTCTGAGCTCAGGAAAATCGGGCCCAAAAGTTATCACAACACCTAATTTCTCGCTGTTAGCTTCCCCCACCACCACCAGCACAGCAGCGCCACCACCACCGCCGGCAGCAGTGGTGCTTCTTCAATCAATCCACTCATTACCACATTCTGAAAATATATATAAAAATATTCAGCCATTGTCTTCTTTTTTTCTTTAGTTTATTATTTTTCACATAACAACAAAGGAATCCCTCCAATTATTTCCTTTCGCTTCTTCTCCATATCTTCCACCTCATCGCATTATAATAAAGGAGACATAATAGGCGGAGCATTGTCATGGATCTCTATTTTTCTTGCTCTGCCTTCATTCTCAGCTGCCTCATTTCTCTAATCTTCTTCTCCCCAGGTAACACCAAACATAACACATTCCATTTTGCTACATCTTACTGACCTTTTCTTCAAAAAATGCAATCTTTGTTACATGGGTTTTCTGTAATCACTCTTTTTTGAACTGGGTCCTTCCATTTTCTTGGTATGCAGTTTTTTCAGCCATTTTCTTGGTATGCAATGTATGATCTTTGAAATGGACTCTCTCTCTCTCTCTCTCACACACACACACACACTTTGAACTGGGATTTACTCAATTTTCTTTTGTACAGTTGCGTTTGGAGCCACATTCACATTTGTAAACAAATGCGAGTACACCGTATGGCCCGGTATACTCGCAAACGCGGGTAGTCCTAGACTCGACAGCACCGGATTCCAGCTCCCACAAGGCTCCTCCCGGTCCTTTGTCGCCCCGGCCGGATGGTCCGGCCGTTTCTGGGGCCGGACCGGATGCACATTCTCTGACTCCGGAACCGGGTCCTGCCAGACCGGCGACTGCGGCTCGGGCGAGACCGAGTGCAATGGATCCGGGGCGGCGCCTCCCGCCACGCTGGCGGAGTTCACGCTCGGGACCGGCGCTTTGGACTTCTACGATGTCAGCCTAGTCGACGGTTACAACCTGCCCATGATCGTCGAAGCCAGCGGAGGTTCGGGCATGTGCGCTTCGACCGGCTGCGTGACGGATCTCAACCGGGTCTGCCCGTCGGAGCTCCGGGTTGGGGGCGGGGAAGCTTGCAAGAGCGCGTGTGAGGCTTTTGGGAGCCCGGAGTACTGCTGCAGCGGCGCGTTCAACTCACCCGCCGCCTGCCGGCCGTCGGTTTACTCCCAGATGTTCAAGTCGGCGTGCCCTAGATCTTATAGCTACGCCTATGATGACCCCACCAGCACTTTCACTTGCTCCGATGCCGATTATACGGTGACGTTTTGCCCCTCCATGCCTAGGTATATAAATATCTTCAATTTTTCTTGCATTTTTTTTTATTATCATGTAAATCTTGTTTGCAGCATCTTTTCTACTTTATTTTGTTATTTCAAAGTGTCTTGATTTCACTGTTGTCTGTTAGTATTTATCCAAATTCTAGTCCCACTCTTAAAAAGATGAAAAATGATGATCTCATAACTTAAAAGTTTGTATGTTCCTAGTGTTGGGATCCAGTCTTGTAGAGATTGTTTAGCAGCAAACCACACTTTCTTTTATCTTTTAATTATTACTAGCATTTGTCCTAGTTTACTTTATTGTACCCAAGTCTTGATTCTACAGTTAAAATTTATCCAAATACTATGATCGTTAATTAATTACCTATGTAGGCAGAGATAGAGAGGTAGTAAGTACCCTGAGCTACAATAGAATTTTCCAGTGGTCTAGTAGATGAGTTTATAGTGAGGAATTATTATTATTATTATTATTTGAGCTGATAATTAATCTAGCAGAGATTTGGTTGCAACAGTGAATCACATTTTCTTTGTCTTGTAATAATTATGCAGTCAGAAATCATCGAAAGAGCCAACTACAACAACGACAGCGCCAGGAGCAACTAATTCAGACGGATCCATATCAGGGTCAGACCCGAACATGGGCGGGTCCAGCTTAGGATCCGGAATTGGAGAAACCGGGTCGGACCCCGATTCTGTTTCTGGGTCTGGGTCTCAAGAGATGTTGGATGGTTCTTGGTTGGCTGGTTTGGCCATGGGGGATTCACCTATGGTTAGCTGCTCTTCAGCTCTGCATTTCATTGCCGCTGCCGTTTTTATTCTATCCATTTTTTCCTAGTGTTTTTAGGGTTTAGCTAGCGCTTTCTTCACTCTCTCTCTCTCTCTAGGATTTTGGGCTCCCACAATGCTAGGCTGCCTTGAAAGGAATGAAGTTTTGGCTTTTGTTAGGGGAATAGAATTAAAAACAGATGAATTCATGGTGATTGCAACTTTGGGAGCCGCATTTGTTTTATATTTAGGGAGGTGTTATTCACTAGATTTTCTTTTATTTTTATTTTCTTTTTTTGTCTTTTTTTTTATTATTTCTTGAATTGTGTATATGTTATGTTGTGTAGTGGTGGTTTTTTTTTTCTAGTTTACTCCTTACTAGTAAAAATGTAAGTGTTTTCATGGTTTTCTTCAAGTTCACACTAAGAATAAATCCAAGAAGCAATACATGAATTCTGCAAATAGGGTTTAAATTTTATGGTGGAAAAGAAAGCACGCAGTCTAGTGTGAATGTGTGTGAAAAATGTAGGCCAATGTCTGAGAAAAGTTAACCCTTTGCCCCAATTACAAGCATAAGCTTCTACGTTTTGTCTGATGTGGCAGACGACATAGAATGAATTTGAATATCGGTACTAAATAGGTTATATAAATTACAAAATACAGCATCTTGTTAGGAAATTCTCGATATTTCATATCTTATTTCAATACCATTCATAAATTAAGAGACTAAATATCACAAGAAATATAAATTTCCAGATTGTGCAATTTTTCTCTCTAAACCATAAGAATCTACAACTGAATGTTCCAATGTTTGGTTTCATCGCCTCGACACAGAGACAGAGTCGAGTTAGTAGTTCTGTTGCCGTAATTGACAGTAACATTGTATTCTCCGAAGAAACCAACAAAGTTGAATGCACCATGGGCGTCTGTCTCCCCCTCCACCACCCCAGTTTGCCACTCTTTCAGCAGCGCGTCGACAACGTCACCTGCCGGTAGATTGTGGAGACTGTTATCAGTTAGACACATCTGGTAGCATCCAGTGGGATGCAGTGCACTCCACAGCATGATTCCATTGACTGAAGGGTGTGAGAAGCTTTCTCTCAACACTGCCTCTAAATATTTTGCCTGCAAAAATAGAGTTATTTAGAGCCTCAAACATGAATGAAAGATCTAGTTTAAAAGGCTATGCAATCAGTAACCTGTGTTTCTTGATCAAATTTATTGCTGATATCCACCTCAGTGAGCCAAATTGGAAGCTTCAACACTGCTAGTTTATCGAGCACTGCACGGATTAAGGCCGGATTTGGAGCTGAGAAGTGTCCCTCAAGTCCTATTCCATCCATCACCACACCACCCTCTCCAAGTTCCTGCAATCTTGAGACATATTGATCAACTGTAGAATTCATGTCGCTGCAAGTCTCGAGCACGTTGTATTCGTTCATGAACAGCCTAGCCAGAGGGTCTGATCTCTGAGCAGTTTGGAAGAACTCTAAACTGGCATTTTGACCGAGCCTCTGCTCGTAGAAATCCCAGTGTAGCATCTCGTTGTCGACGTCCCAGTGTACGAACTCATTCTTGTAGTTGGACATTAGGCTTTTGATCCTCGAGCTGACAGCAGATTTCAGCTCGAGTGGTGTTAGGTTTCGAACCCATGATGGCGTGTACCTCGGATCCTCCCAGAATATGTTGTGTCCCCTTACTGTAATCTGGTTTCGTCGAGCAAATTCTAACATTTGATCAGGGATTGTGTAGTTAACCTCTCCAGGTTGAGGTTCTGTTGCGTACCATTTCAGTTCGTCTTCGAATACTGCAGCATTGAATCGCTCCGCAAACCAATTCTGCAACCAGAAACTATGTGGATTAGCCACTTAGTCCATCTTGAATCACACTCTTTTTTTTAATCCCAAAAATTGTGAAAAATTAATGAGCACGCTTACTTGATATGGTGAATTTCCTAGGATGGTCTTAGCTATGGCAGATCCAAAAGGAAAATCGCGGGAAATTTGCTCTACAACGACTGTAGCGCCCTGTAGCCTCTTTCCATCAACATCTGATATGTGTAACATCGCATTGCGTTTTCTTGCCTGCATTGATGTTTTCAAGATGCAAGTTTAAGGTATTTCGTGTTGGGACAACGCTGTTTTTCAGTCTAAGGATCAAGATACATACCGTGTTTATCATGTTTTGTTGGTTTATATTCCACTGCTGATAAGTAAACGGCTGAAGAGAAGCACTGGAAACTGATATGTTTAGCTGCTGCACATCTGAATTCTGCAATGATGGATTGATTAAACATTGAAGCTTCTATCATCTAAATTCCAAAATCTCCGAACCACACAACATACCTGAAAATAGATAAATGCGTAGGTTGAAGGTGAGTCGAGTACAAAGCCACCTTTAAGAAACGACCAGCATCCACTCTTTGCTATAACAGTTCCCATGCACGTGAACGTGGTATTATCTGTCGTTAGGCTCGTCGTTATCAGAGTTGAATCTGCACCTGATATCTTAACCCAACCTGTTTGATCACCCAGATTTAGGATTGAAATATGAGGAATATGTCCAAGTAATAAAATAAATAGAATCTGAGATAGGTGAACTTAACTGGAGAAGGTGTAGATTTTGTCACCGGTAAGATTGTTTAAGACGAATGCAGGGGAATCAGTCGCAACTCTGAGATGATGGCTCCTTCTCATTCCAAGGGGGTGATTCTTGATGATACCACCATTGTAGAGAGGATCATCCGGCGCTGATTTGCACTTGTATTAATGAAAGAAACACGAATATATACAATATGTAAAAGGGTCAGCCTGATCATGATCGGATCATGAAATAATCCAAATTTAGAAGAGATAGAATCTAGTTTACCTCAATACTTGCAGAATAGTCGTAGGAAGGCCCTTCATCCAAAAAGGAAGTAGAAGTAGTTGAAGATCCAAGGTGGAAGGAGAGTCCCAAGAATAAACAAAATACTAAACTTTCCATGTTTTCTACCTTAAATATCAGACCACCAAAGTAGTGATTCTTTTACAACATGGATCAGACAGATCACTTCGAATGAGCAAACATACTTCTGAATCTGCTGAACCCTTCAGGAGAGAACGAAGATGGCAGATATGGAGAAGACGGGGTGCTTAATAAGGCGATAAATAAGTGGTCGTGTGATGAAGCACATGGTCATCAAGAAAGAATCCTTAAAAAAGTGCTAAAAGATAAGACATTTCAACTGCTTCATCATCCATCATTTAGTAGTTGATTTTGGCAGGTGTTTTGGAATTTATAGAGAACTGTAACTTGAATATTTGCTTAATTTGTCTGTTGCTGTTTTTAGAGGATCTAGACTTCTGGACTCAAACTATAACTTACATGTGGGATTGAAGCAACTATTTTATTCACATGTTCTCAAGGATCTTCTTTCCTTAATTCTGTATCGACAACTTTACCTCGAGCTATCCTTGAAGCTAGTCAATTCACTTCACCTTGACCTGCCACATGTTCTACATTGGAAAATTAATCTTTCAAGCTTTTCAGGAGGAAGAAAAACATATCCCACACGAAAGCATATTGATCTAGTGTAGCTCTTAAGGTGAATTTTCAGTATCAGTCGAGAAATATTCTTTCTAAAAGCATTGTGCAATTAGGGAAAGCTTAGATTATTAGCAAAACATTACATATTGAGGGAAGAGTTAAAACTAATCAATAATTATTGATGCATACACATACCAACTTAGTCACGAGGGAAAATAAAAACGCCACTATTTGAAGAATGACTCGTGATATTAGCTCAAAAGGCTTGGAAAAACATACTTGCATAAATTACAAGGCTCACTTCCATGCCAGTGAGACATCGGTTTCTTGTGTACACGTCTCGTGCCATTGCAAGAACGACATCAACACATGCCGCGCTTCAATTCATAATCTAAGCAGCAGCTAGAAGTTGTGCTGCAAGTACAAGTGTTCTTGAGGGGAAGCTGGACCAATCTCTTCCACCAGACTTCTCAATGCATCTCCAACGGTCGTTCCATTTCCAACATTTCTTGTTTCAATGTTCTTTGCATCAAGATCAGATTCAGAGACAGATGACTTCCTCCTCTGTGAGGAAGCCACACTAGGGAAAGTGATCCAAGATGGTGCTCTGAATTCGATTCTCTGATCCTCTGTATCCGCCCCGTCTGTCTCTGAGGTGGACCGGTTCCCTGATCTTTGAGAAGATTTCTTATGCATTCTACTACTACCCAACACCACCTCAGTTGGCAAGATTGGCTGCTCGCTACACGGGCTGCCCATCAACTGAGCAAGAGCACGCTCCAAGGCTGTGGTAACTTTGTCCATAGACGGCCTCTCCTTCCCTCTCATCCTCACACATTTACTAGCGATGTTGGCAATACGCTTCAGAGCTTCAAGATCCGATGGAGGTTTTAAACCTGGATCAAGAACGGCTTCCACATCGCCTGCTTTGATCAAAGGGACAGCCCATTCAACTATATTCCCTTCTTCATACTGCATATCAATGGCTTTTCTGCCACTGAGAATTTCCAATAGCAAAACACCAAAGCTGTAAACATCAGATTTCGTAGTGAGGTAGTGAAGCCTATAATACTCGGGGTCAAGATATCCAAGGGTTCCAGCAGGGAGTTCAGCCAAAGGCGAGCTACTATTGGCAGGACCGAGTAAAGAGAGGCCAAAGTCAGCAACACGCGCATTGTGCTCTTCGTCAATGAGAATATTTGAAGACTTTATATCGCGATGAATCACAGGAGGGCAAGCATAACCATGCAGATATTCAATCCCTCGAGCTGCTTGCACAGCAATAGTCACCCTCCTCACCCAATCCAATTGCTCTTTCATCTCCTTGCTCTTACTGTGGATGTGTTGATGCAAAGAGCCATTAGCCATGAACTCATAAACCAGAAGCCTCTCTCCACCTTCTTCACAATAACCAAGCAAATTGAGGAGATGTGCATGATTCAACCGCGAAAGCAAGTCCAACTCCGTGTGGAACTCTTTCGAGTTCTTCTTCATATCAGAAGAGACAATCGCCCTCTTCACTGCAACAATGGTACCATCCTTCAACACCCCTTTAAAAACACACGAAAAACTCCCCCTTCCCACAAGTGATTCGTCCTTGAACCCGTCTGTGGCTCTCTCCAGCTCCTCATAAGTAAACTTCTGAGCCCTCCTAATCTTTAACTCATCCAAATCAGGCCTAATCTTCCCACTCTCCTTCCGAAACGAACTGCTCCCACTACCTTTTCTTGAATCAACAGAGCAAGTACAGTTCCTCAACTTGTATCTAACATACAAAACAGAAGTCAAAGCAACTGCACTCACCAAGAACACAGCAAAGCAAACCTCTGCAACAATAATAGGCAACTGCAATGACCAAAACTTCTCACTCTTAATCCCACCACTAGCAACCTGCGAGCAATTCTTGATACACTCACTAGAGCCGCAACTCGAACAGTTATACCCGCATTGCCTATCCATCGTCCCACTGCACTCAATAACCTCATACATCTCACTAGAGCATCCACTACTGCAGGGCACGCAAATGTGGGAGCCAGGAGACTTGCAAGGAGCTGTGGCATTGTTGAACTCGTAGAAACCACGAGCACAAGGCGCTGCCTTGCAAACTCCGGGCGAGACAGCCAAAGGCAGAGCCGAAGGGAAGCTGGCCCCCCAACAAACAGGCAAAAGAGACGTCTCAGCTATAATCCCACAGGTGAAGTAATCCCCTGCAGCAATCTCATACAGCTTAACCCCCAACGGCGGCGGCGTGCTCCTCTCCACCGTATAACCCCAGCAAACAACAGCTCGATCATAGCTCCTAATCCCACAAGCATGAAACTTCCCTCCAACCACAGACAACATAGGATCCAACGGCGCCAAATCGACGTTGAGCTGACCGGAATACATAACAGAACTAACAGAAATCTCTTCTTCAAGATCCAGACTTGTGCCCCAACATACAACACTCGAATGCGCACCTTCCAAAATCCCACAAACGTGAAACCCTCCAGCTGCAATCGTTTTAAACATCAGCTCTTTCGGAATCAATCCTATCACATTGCTACTAGTCTGATCGCCCCAGCAGAAAACGCTCCGGTTCTGAGCAAACAGACCGCAATTAAACTCGGAGCCAGCAGAAATGGACTGGATCTGCCCGTCAAAATCGTGGTTTTTCGTCATGTTATATCCCCAACAATCAACTAAAGACGTGTTTCTCATCTTTCCCATCAAGGGTTTCCTCAACCCGCATAAATGGTGGTCTCCTGCGCTTATTTCTAAGTACTCCGAGTTTCTTGACGACTGCAGAGAAACTCCCATTGGAATGAACTCTGTGTTCCCCCAACAAAAGGGCTGATTTGAATCCATTAGCAGACCGCAAACGAAGCCGTTTCCAGCAGTTAGACCGAGAAAATGGAGATGGTCTGGCGTTGCATGAATTATAGCAGGATTTGAGCCGTAGCAAGTAGCTAAATGAGAACCGTCGGATTTCAAGCCGCAGAAAACAGGGCCGTTTTCGCCGTAGGATATGGCAATTGACGACATTGATCCCAAGCTTGAAACTTTGCTGCATAGAAAAGAAATAAACAGCAGAAATATAGCATTTTTATCAAGGAAAAACATGGGATTTTTCCATGGAAACAGACGCTTCATCCCTTGGAGAGAGCTCACAAACTAAGCTTGAAAAGTTCTCTTTTTTCCAGAGTGAAATTCAGAGCTTAGATTCTTGCCAATAGTGGCGGAGGAGGTGGTGAAGGTTGGCTGAGATGGGAGAGGGAAAGTGAGCTGGTGGGAGCATTTAATATATATCTGACGATGGATAATCGTCCGAGTGATGATCTGACGGTCACAATTTATCTTAAAATAATAAAGCGGATACAGGTGCCGCTGGATGTCACGCTCACATTTAATGCTCCCTTTTGTGGGTTCATCTAACTAAAATCGTTATTTAGGACTCCATTTTTTAAAAAAAATAAAAATTATGTGTTATTAAAATATTTAATTGTCAGTTACCTTATTTGAATATTGAGTGGGCCACCTCCTTTAAAGTTTAATAGTACCAATTATTATTATTATTAGTATTATTTTTTGAAAGTAATCTCAGTACGTACCAATTATTTTGGTGACTCGTTTCTTAGTTTTAATTACCTTTACTACAATAAAAACTTTTAAAGTATAAGACAAACAATGAAGTATTATGTGTTGCATTAATTATAGTAGTTCACTTTGCTAGTTGATTATTGTATTGAGAATGTGAATACAATATTTGAATAATAATAATAATAATAATAATAATAATAATAATAATAATAATAATAAGATCCTAATTATCTGTTTCTTTTATAAAGCTTCTGAGCAATGATATTATTAGGAAAAATCATAATATATTTCCCCCTTTTTTCGTTTTAGCTTATATCTTACTCCTTTTTTTCACTTTTCTATTTCTTTAACAGATTAAATAATATGAATATTTGTCAATATATAAATGATGAGAGCCTGATCATAATGATAAATTCCTCAGAATCCTTACATTTACAAAACTATCCCTACTTCGTTAGTTTACTGTAGAGCAAATTCCACAAACTCACATTCTACCAACAATTAGCTTCTAAATATGCCATCATTCATAATCACGCTAACTTAATCTATTATAGTCTATTGAGACAACCGTTCCAACTCTTATATATGTATATATGTATATATATGTTTTTGTTATTTTAATTTACATGTTCATTGCGCACTAATTTTAGTTTTTTAAATAATATTTTTATATATTTGATATATTCGTGTGTATGTTACAAACATATTTCGAGTTGCAAACCATAAAAACAACCATGAACCATGTTATATATATACATATCATTAATTCAAGAAACTTGTATCTATACGTATTAAAAAATAAAACAAGACTGAAACTCAATCAAAATTCAAAATTAAACAAATTTGACTACAATCATTTAATGGATATATATATATATATATATATGTGATATATCTTGTCTTTTTCTAGGATTTTATATATAATATGTTTATAAAGATTTGAGTGAGGTTGAGCTTCTTGGGATTTTGGGACGACTTTTGTGGTTAAGTTGTGATTAAATTAAGGGCTAAGATACAAAATAATGCTACTTTCCAGGATCATCACTATCTTAAACCATAATATAAAAATCAAATGAACTGTTTTTCATGTGACCCATGTTTAGTTTATCCTAAGGTTCAATTTGGAAACTTCGGCATATCTTTTCAATATATCATATATTTTTGGTGTCTAAAAATAAAGTTGGACAATGTTGTGTAAAATACTTGAATATTTGAAATATAGTCTAAAATTAGAGGTTAGATACATGATTTTCTTTACAAAGATTAAATAATTCAGAAGTGCCACTTATCGCACAGAATGCAACAATAAGACAGTTTACATAATTTGGTTAAAAACACAAGAAATGATCAAAATTGTCCTATTTTTTGCCCTAAAGCGAGCAACTTCTTGATTAAAATTCGTCCATGTTTAACAAATGTTTTTAGATAGAGCTGCCTACAGCGCATCCATAAATAGCATTTCACGGTTGCCGATAGAGATAGTTAAAAAATTACAAAGACAAAAAGATCAAATTATCCTTAGCCTATTATCTACTCAAATTATCCTTAGCCTATTATCTACTCGTATTATAAAGGTGTGATGTTTTACAAATTTTAATTTACCTATTATATCCCTATTATAATTATAATTTAAGGGTGATTGTGTAATATAACATATAATATGTATTTATAATATAAAATCTAATATAATATATTAGTTTCCATATGAATCTACTACTATATATAAAAAGATCATTTTTTTACAAAATTGAATTTAACTATTATCCATATAATATATTTAAATTAAGCACAATAGGATAATATAATAAACCTACAAGATGAACTTTTTATTATCATAAAGTAGTAGATATAAGATTTCTAGCGTGATTTTTATGCAAATGATCATTCATTTGATATGCATATATATTGTAACAATTAGGAAATATTATTATTGACTTCCATGATATTATATTTAAAATACATATATCAATTTGATATATGCGTGTGTGTATAAGTTTCTAATTGCACATATTATTTTTTAATTTAATACTAGACAATTCATTAATATCTTTATAAACCATAAAGATATAAATTATGAATTAATATAAATACAATGCATATCGCATGCATTCATTTTAATTATTTTTTATATGATGAATGTCTGTTATAATTTATTTTTTAGCAACAATTTAAGGATATCGAATTTTTCAAATTCAAAAGGTGACATTATTAAAATATTTTAAAATCATATTGAATTTCAAAATTGGTTGAGTATAATAATTTAATTATCTAGGAATTATAAGTATAATTTATTTAATATACTTCAAATTTAAATTTGTACTTATAAATTACCGATTCACATCATGTGATATCAATAATTCAAATATTAGTGAACTGAAATAGATATAAAAAAAATAACAAAAATGTTACATAATATACATAAATTGAAACAATTTCATTGCAAAAGAGCATTGTAAACTTATACGAGCACCCAAAAAATTATCATCGTCTGCATATTTGTATTAAAGATGGTATATATAATGAAATGTTATTTTGGCCATTTATCTATTTTTATTAAAGATAGGTTACTTATCTAGCATTTGAAAAATACTTAAATATTAATAGATTTGATTTATTTTCAAAATTAAAATATGCGTGAAAAGAATCCATGACATAAAATTAAATACAAAATTATATATTGAGATATTATACTATATAAATAAACATTTCCCAATGCATATATTACATATCGGATATTATTGGATATGCTAATTATAACAATTGTTGTTTATTGAAATAAAATTTTAAGTTGAGTAATATGTCACAGTTTGGGATTTAGAACATTTAAAAGTGATTTTATTGTTGATAAAATGAGAAATAATAAATGAATTTCTTTAAAACATATTAGCGTATTATCTTTTAAAAAAATATTTTACTTCTAAACATATTCATTGTTTCGCCCCGAGCCCCATATGTTTCAAAGCGGCCCCAACAGGTTACCATGTATACAACAATTCATTTTAAAACACTACTAATTTTTCTAAAACTATTTTAATTAGGAAAAAAATTAGCTTAATTACACTATTATATTAGAGCATAATACTACTTTTATAATAGTACATACAAATGTTATAATTAAAAATATAGACTTTAGCTGCTAAATTTGGGCAAATATAACAATTTATTTTTCAAATATCATTTCTTGCACTTCTCAACCAAATATTTATTTTATTACATTACAATTATTTGACTTCTCATTAGCTATCCACAAGTATACGAAGTAACTATATTACAATGTTGAGCATGACCGAATTCCACAGAGACTAAAAATTTAATCATAATGTGAGTATTGAAACGTCAATCTTCTAAGTATTAGACTGGTAGCGCATTCAAAGTTTTATTTTATATCTACTAAAGATAAACGGAGAAAATTAGGAATTGATATAATAAAGGAAGAAATAATCTAAATCACAATTTCATAGATTCGTCCAAACAATTTCAATTCAATTAAATGATTTTTTCACAATTCAATTTTATTAGGACAATCACCAGATTAGTTAAAAAGAAAAATATAACAATAAATATAATACATTTTATAACGTTAATATATGAGTTTTAGATATTAAAAAATAAATATATTTTAAAACTTTATTATTTTTAATAATTAATATTAGAAATAATACATAAAAGTGTTTATAAAACTAGTTTTATATATTAGAAATAATATATATATATATATATATATTATTTTTATCCTCAATTTTTAAAAAAATAGTTTTAACCAATTTTAAAAAATATTATTTCACGTATGCTACAAAATCAAAGAGAGAAACTTTCATGTGTGAGCGAGTATTCATGTTTGAAAGATAAAAAGAAGTGTCGCAATTTAGTTTTTTGAATTTGGAAAGAGGGAGGCAAAATGCTACAATAGGTTAATAAGTGTCATGTATACTTTGAATTTGTAACAAAAATGTAATTTTAAACTTGTAAACATTGATGTTTTGTCTCTCAATTTTGGATCTGGAAAATATTGAATTACAAATATGATCAGTAGGTTCGAAAATATGTTCAACTAATTTTTTCCCTAAGCTATTGATCGTTATGTTCCAATATATATTTTTCAAACATGCCTTATATTTTTGAAAATGAATTTTCGAATATAGCCTTGTATGAAAAATATGTGGAGTATTTAGAAACACACCTAACTATAAAGTATAAATATTACAATTTTAATTTATTTTCTTCAATTTTTACTAGGATATTGCTCCGGGAAATTAAAAGCAACATAACCACAAAAGATATGTCCCTTTTTTAAATCATAATGACTTTTGTTTGATACCTAATATAATGCATGAAAAGTTTTTTCATCAGCATAGATTTGCCCAAAAATCATTAGTAAAAAAACATTGATAAGTGTTCTATTTTAATATAAAAATATATTAATTCAAGAAGAAGTTCAAAGGGATGTTGATCGTAATAAAATGTTTGGTTATTGTATTCACATATATGAGAATTTATCTCGCCCAATATATATATATATATATATATATATATATATATATATAGTTTTAAATTTAAATCAATTTAAATATTATTCTTTTGTTATGCACGCTTTTATTATATTTCACACATATGCTTAATTTGTACTTTAGAATATGTACATATAATATTCAATACACAATTTAACACAATAATATATTACTTATTTTTTATTTATAAATAAAAGAATTCATTTTAATGTTATTAATACATATATATATATATATTCTTACTTTAATTATTTATTAGATATTTGCTAATATTTTCTAATTATAATATAGCTTATAACTTTAAATTTTACACTTTCAAAAGAACTTTTAATTTTACATATTTTAATAAAAAAATCATACAATTTACGTGCGTTGCACGTGATCTCGGCTAGTATAAATAAAAATGTCCAATAAATTATCAGCAATAGAAACTCTAACTCTGAATAATTACTCAGAAAATCTTACATGATTATTAATTTACATGGGTTATAAAATTTGAAAATAAAAGTCTTGAAGTTACAACTGACAATAATAGATTGAACGTTGAGAAATTCTAAATGTAACCCTCATTTTACTCTTCACAATCTTCGTTATTTTATGAAATATAAAAATAAATATGATAAGACCTTTTTACCCTTAACCACACTAAAAACTTAAAATTTTATCATAGCCTTTTATACTATAGCACAATAGCCCCCCAATTTTCATATATAATTTAAAAAAATCGCTAAAGAAAACATTCCAAAAATTATAAAATTATAGTCCCTTTCAATTATCCCCACTTTTTTTTAACTGGGGGGGGGGGCTAGTAGGGGTGGTTACTGATTTCGCCGGCCATAGCCCCCGGAGGAAAAGAAAAGGATAGGGTTTGTGTTGCACACCACTACTGCTTTTTTATTTTTTAACTGTTGTGAAATTTTGATAACCAAAAGGAGATGATTGGCTGAAGGAGAAGATTTCAGATGAATAACTGGGAGAGGGGTGACCGGTGCAGCTAGGGAAGAAGACGATTGAACAAAAAGTCAAAAACCTAATTGAGTTTAAGGAAAGTGCTGTTTGCAAGTTGCGATTTTAGGAGAAAGATAGAAAGTTTTATTACTTTTTTTTTCAATATGAATATTGACTCATTGATTTATTATTTTTCTCTAGTATATTTTTTCACTAATTTCTCTACAAACTTGAAATTTTCAATATATATCTTGTGTTGTTTGTCCTGTTCAATGTATTTGAGATTAATTTAAAATTTCATCATCTATATTTATATTATTTCATTTTATTTTAACTCAAAATTGTTTCATTCATTTATATAAAATATTTTGTTAAAGTTATTTTATCTATGCTTGTCAATTTATATTTTAAAATGTTTCTAGTGTATAATATATTTTTCAAAAAAAAATAATTATCTTATTCAGCGTGGAATAATGTCAAATTAAAATGACGTCATCCAACATAATGAAAAAAAAAAAATAGACGTGTTAATAACATATGAAGCAACCGTCATTCCATCACTTTAACAGTTCAGCCTCCCATAAAATAAAATTCTGGTTCCGCCAATGACTAGACACCATACAACCCTCCCCCCGCTTTATACAATCATTAATATAAAAAGATTAAATATATATGCGTGTTAATTGTTTAGGTTTTTCACGATTTTTCAATTTTTAATTTTATGAAAATGCATGGGGGCCATAGTTTGGGAGTTATGATAAGATTTTAAGTTTTAAAGGTTCAAGGGTAAAATATATTATCATATTTATTTTTATATTTTATAAAATTGTGAAGGTTGTGAAGAGTAAAATGAGAATTATTTTAGAATATCCTTTAAACTTTTAACTTTATTTTTTAGGCCCAAAGGTGAGAAGAGCTGAAAGCGGGCCTTTAATTATTCACATGACCATAATGCGTTTCTTCTTCTTATTATTATTATTATTTTAAAAAGAAAAACACAAAATGAAAAAGAAGAAGAAGAATTAGCCTATATTATATAATAATTATAACAAAGCGAGTACTTTCATACTTTGTAGTATTAACGCAAGGGCCCGATTTTTTTTAGCCACTTAGAACTTTAAAAAACTTAGTTTAGCCACTTATTTTTAAACATATAAATTTTAGTAATTTTGGACAAAAATACCCCCGCACCTACACACGCGCGCTAGACTCAGCGTGCAGTTGCATGTGCGCATGAGCAGCTCTGCACCTGCGCGCGCGAGCACCCGCAGGCTGGCACTGCGCGCTGGACTCAGCGTGTAGGTGCGCGCGCACTCGCGCGCTGGCATGCGCGGACGTCGACAGCCCCGCACCCCGCGCACTGGACTCAGTGTGTAGGTGCACGTCGGCAGCCCCGAACCCACGCGCGCTGACACTACGCTCGACAGCCCTGCACCTGCATGCACGCGCACCCACGCGCTGGCACCTACGCGCTGGATTAAGTGCGCAGATGCGCGCGCAAGGGTATTATAGTAAAATTGGAAAATAAATAATAATATTTAAAAAAAGTGGCTAATATTTTTTTTCGAAATAGCTACTTTGCCATATTGTTACATTAATTAACGCAGTAACGACCCAAAAATTAAAAGATTGAAGAGAAACTAAATAAAAGAAAATCGTATATAGTAACAATTTTTGTAGGGATATACAAACGTTTTCTTTAAAAACTAACTTTACAACTTATAGGACATTAGTAGTGGACTAGTGGTAGTATACCGAGATCTGAATTAGCAGAAACGAAACATCATTTTTCTGCTACAATATTTTCTTGTTACCTCTCGTATTTCATTGTAACCAAGGCACGTCCAACACACACTGCAGTGTCATTAAAAGTTGAAGAAAGCATCAACATTTCCTTGATCTTCTGCTAGCAATAGCATACATCCTTGAGTAAATTCTCCTCGTTCTAATAGCCAACCAAACATCGAGGCCGAATCCGACGACGCACGCCGCCGCCATGACGAGGAAGACGAGCCTGTAGCAGTGGGCCCCGATGCAGGTGTTGCCACCTCCCGCGGCAGCGGCGGCCTCACGATCGTACAAGAAGCCAGCGAGCAAGCCGGAGAAGAGAAAGGAGCCGAGGGGAAGATTGAGAATGAGAATGTTGTAGATGAGGCCGTAGTATTTGAGGCCGAAGAGCTCCGAGGCTGTAGGAACGGTGACGGCGAGACGGACGCCGTAGCATATTCCGACCACCGAGGCACCGACGTAGAGCGATCCCGGCATGGCCGTCGCCATCAGGATGTATCCGACGGCCATTACAATCTGAGAAGCTGCATTCCATATGGGCCTAGGAGTTCCACCCCTCCTTCAAATAGTAATTCATAATTATATATAAACACACCGTCTTGAAAACTATAAGGAATTGAATAACGGGACTAATTTGTGGCTAAAGGTCTACTCGATCTACAGATTTAAGAAAGTTTCAAAAGTGCATTTTATATCTATCGATTTCACCTTAATGTTGTTGTTACGTTATTACAAGCAAGCAAGCAATCCTAATAAATTTGTTTCGAGAACCACAAATGTCATAGTTGATCCAAATAAGAGTGTGTGGGACCACTCTACAACTTACTAAGTTGATGGTATATTTTACCACATAGGAGTATATATTATTTAGTTCAATTCAACCCTAGTGTAAGAGTGAAAAGTTAATTAATTAGTACCTAGCTAGTGCGATGGAACACGCCAAAGTTATTGATGACCAAATCGACAAGTTATGTAGAAAATGAAGAATGCCCATCTAATAACCATGAAAAGGCATGCCAAAACTGAATCAAAATGTGTAATTCTTCAAAGCAAAGTTTCCTCACGCGTGCATATATCAAATTGTTCCAAATATATCAAAACTGGAGATCCATCGATGACTAGCACATATGACACGCACAATTTATATATCATCAATAATACTTGTATATTAATTAATAACATGAAGTTTACTAATTACTCAGTTTTTTTTTATTGCAAATAATATTTTATCTTCGATTATTTTAACATGCATTACGATCGAATATGCATGTGTACAGGTAAATATCAATTATATAATTTTATATTCGTTCATGCATTGATAATACTATTATAAAATGAGTGCTTATTGAGTGCTAATTGTGAATGAACAAACCTGATAAAGTATTCGGATAAGGATCCGGATAAGATCCGACCAAAGAATCCCCAAATGCTAGTAAGCGAAACGAATATGGATATATCGGAATACCCTAGAGCTAACCCGATTTGACCCATATTATTCATCACTGCGAGACCCGTTCCAACTCCACACAGAAACGACACGAACAAAATCCAGAAATCGACTGTTTTCACTGTCTCAAAAACCGTGAACTCCTCCCCCAACTCCGGCGGCCTCCTCTCTTCCACGACCTCCGCCGCCATATCCTCCTCCTCCTCTTCCTTCGCTGCCAGTAACGGCGCAGTCACATTACCTTCAACGTCAACCGATTTCGCCACGAATTTCTGCGTGGCCAGATAGAAAGGGATCAAAATCGGAGTAGCTAACAGAACCAAAAGCAAGGCGGCGAAAATCCGGGAGAATCGGCTTCCGTGAGGCCCGGTGAGGTCGAAAGCCAGCAAGTAAACCGCAATGACGATGGCGAGAACGTTGATTACGCCGAAGAATCCGCTCTCTTCACCGTCTTCGGCGGCGGAGGACGACGGCGGGACCTCGCGGAGGAAGAGAACGGCGGCGAGACAAACGACGAGCGGGATTATCGCTAGCATGAGCAGGAATTTGGCCGGATCGTCGGCGAAGAGCGCCGAGCAGAGGTCGGTGAAGATCGCCGTGCTCAATCCGACGTAGCCTTTGAGAATTCCAGAAACCGGGCCGCGATTTCTACGGAAATTACGGATGCATGTGACCAAAACCGCTGTGTTCATCCACGTCGTGCTGTTTCCGCCCATACAAAGAAAAACGCACATCTGCACACGAAATTCATTTGCTGAATTAATTTAGTACGCTACGACGTCGTCTCATGATATGGAATACGATTATTTTCGAACTAGACATCAACTTACGGCCCAGTAAGGGAGGGGAGGGATGCAGCGGCTGACGACGAGCCACTGGGCTCCGTAGCCGACAAAGCCGACTATGGAGCCGATGAGGAGAATGAGGGGCGGAGGGAGGCGGTCGGAAGCGAGGCCGGCGAATATGCCGAATGCTTTCCCGACGTCTTTTGCGACGGAGAGGTTGTTGAGCTGGAGTTGAGTGAGTGCCATGAGGGTTTTGAGAGCGGAGGAATAATTGGAGAATGTGTAGTTGTTGCCGGAGATTGTTTGCACCCACACGGCGGTGACGAAACCGAGCCATTTTCCGGCGGGGGACGCCGGCGATAAATTGTACCCCATTTGATAGTTACCGTAAACTGCAATTTTTTTGTGAGATTTCGCGTACGCCAACCACTATTTAAAGACTCACTGTTCAATTATTTTCCATAAAAATGATAATTGAAAATTAAATTAATTAGGAGGCTATAAATACGAAGATGTAATCGAAAATCTATTATCTAAACATAATTGAGATTTTACGTAATAGTTTTCTTTTTGTCACTTGAATAAGGTCTGACCTACAATAACACATATTAACGTAATTAACCTTTTTTTCTTATGGAATGACTTTGATTCTATGGTAATTTTTTTTATTACTATAATAATTGATCTTATATATAATCTCTTATTATTAATAGAGATTGAATATATGAATTAAATGCGACAGATTTAATTGCAATTGCTGGCGAATTAAATGTTTTATTTAGGTAATAAATTTAAAGGCGAAATGGGTATAGTGCCTAGGGTATTCATCACCCATTTTGAGGGTTAACAATTATATTTTAGACAATAATTTTCATATAATAGACAACTCGTATTACATCCGTACGATGCACGATGAGAGATTTATAAAATGACGAGAGATATATGCATAATTTATAATAAATAGTTTTTACAAATAAAATAATTAAATTATGATTAAATAATTGATAGAAGCCTTCATAAAATATATACAGAATACATGCATAATGTTAGAGTCAGAATACATGCATAATGTTATAGTCAAGTGTGTTCGCTATTTTATCGGCAGACAACACATATTTATTAATAAATTTTCATTATTTGTACCCAATAAAATAAATAACATAATTGGTCCGCCTGAAATCCATTACAAACATAATTTGAATTATTTATGATTTTAGGCACAATGAGAACAATTAAGAAGAAAAGGAAACATATGTTAAACACATTTAATAAAATTCTTATAATATATACATCTTCATCATCCCTCTACAGTGTATATGAAGTGAATAAGACATCATTGATGGAGAGTTGTCACGACTTGAGCAACACATCCGGGATTTGATTAATGTTTCATAATCATCTTTTTTATTTGTAGAAAACATCTCAAACTTCATCTTTAACATCATATCATTTTATGGATCCTTACCTATGTGTATGAATGTATTAATTTTTATTATTGTACAACGTTAGTTTATACGTAGTGTGAATCAAACATTGATCTTTTTTTTATGTATGTACGTGTAAAATATACATATGATGTATAGTTAAAGAAACTGTTAAAGAATTTGAAATGTGTGGTTGATACAGACTCAAAATGGGACATTTTATTTATGTCTTTTTAGTTATTTTTGAGTCTTTTATATCGAGTATTGAGTCAGTTAGGGAGAGCTTAAGTGAAGCAGGGGGAAGTGAAGAGAGAAAAGATCCAATGTAGGCGTGAAGAGAAGATAAATCCGTCGAAGGCATAATGGAGGAAGCTGAACTTGGAGAGTCTGTTGCAAATCCAGCGCGGAAATTCAGCTCCAAACACTCCAACAAACTGAGACCGCGTCCACAACCGTTCTGAAATTTATGGGAGTCGACTATTGGTGTAGAAGAGGTGGAGAAAGAGGGGAGAGAAGAAGAGATAAGAGAGAGAAGGTCCAGGCCGAGAAAACTGCGCACAAGCTGTTGAGGAAGAGTGGAAGGAGTCAACATAAGTGCACTCATTCGTGGGCTGTAGTGGGCCATTTCTGACAGTTTAGAACTCGCTATTAATACTATATTATTATCTCATTTCAGTATGGACAAGTAGTAGGAGAATCTAGCTTTAGTTATTCAGCATTTCATAAGTTTTTTTCTCTTTTACTTGGATAATTATAGTCGGTATAATTAGGGGTGATTTGCCTCTAGCTTATACGCGGCTCGTTTTGCTTATAATCTGGAGTTAGATCCAGACATATTTAATATATTTTCCTTTATCATGAATTGTTCATTTACTTGTTTTCTGTCTTTTAATATGTTGCATGACTAATTGATTATAAGTTTTCGAGTTGAGTGGGATGAGGGTTATGGTGAATAGACATACATGAGGCTAATCGGGCTTAACACACCTCGTGAAGATTCTCAACTTCAACTTAGGACGAATGATGACACAACAATGAGGAGTCTATATGGCTGATCACTCTTAGCCAAATCATTGTTGTTGTACGTCAGGGTAGAAGTAAGGGTGATCGATTCCCTGATGAGCCACTAAGTGATAAACCGGGTGAAGAAGTCTAGAGACGACTAAGTCCGGAGATTGAAGTATAGGTGGATATGGGCACAATGCCAAAGGGGGTCCCATACGCCAGCGTTGGGTTCCTCCGATTGATGGCTGCCATTCTTGCAAACCCTCTGCATGACTAACTCTTCTATGGGTCCTGGATGGTACGAGGCTAAGAGTCGCCGACCGTATCGCTCTTGGCATACACCGTGAGAAGGAATTGGGGGGGTGTAAGGCGACCGTACCTGCTTCCTATAACCAAACGGTCAGAACGAGGTATCCATGTGTATGTGCCCGGGCTTGCATGCATTCACCAATCTAATTCTATACTTAACTCGAACATGTTTGTTATTTGCTTGATATAGTTTACACTGTTAGTATTGTTTTACATTTAGGTTGCAGGAACGAATTAGTGACAGTAATTCTCTTAAAGTTCCAGAAAAGCTCAATTAGGATAGGAAGGTTAACACTCCTCATGGGATCGACATCCGCATTCTGGCACTATACTAGCCACTGGAGGCACATTCAAGCATCTACCAGATTATGCCTATAGGTGTAATTTTGCACGCTAAACGATGGCGTGCCAGTGGTATAAATAATTTATTGGGTAAAATAAGGTAGCATATAAATACTCAAATATGGGTTTTTACAAATTTGAAGCTCGTTATAATATAAATCTGCTAATTAAGAAAATTGTTCATTTTCGACATGATTTATAATATTTGATTGCCCAATAGTCAAAGTTCTAAAAATTAGAATAGAGATCTCATATATAACTAAAACTCAATTGGGATTTGAGAGTTATAAACTACATCATGAAACAATATCAATAAGTGAAATTATTTATCTAAAATGGATCGTTGTTATATGATAACATAAAAATTAATAAAAAATAATAAAAAAATTAATTACTTTATGCTAAATAAAATAATTAAGAATTTTCTATACAGATATAAAATTAATTAACATAAAAATATATTTATTTGAATAGCAATATGTGGGGAAAACATTACAATAAATTTCGATGAACCTAATAAAATTTTAAAATAATGAAATTATTTTCAAATATGAAAATTTCAGCCCAAAAAGTATCTTTAATTTTTTATAGTTTGTCATTATTCAATTTTTTCCTCTATCCTTTTCAGCTCCTATCAATTCATTCTTCCTCAATAATTTTTTGGCCATTTGCAACTAATATTGCTATGTTAATTTTATCTTCACTTTCCGAACTATTTTCAATCTTGTGAATGACATAATTTAAGCATAAATTTTGGATTATTATAAAATGCAGGGTGTTCAAAATACACCATCAAATTTTATTTACCCACCACTAATTAAAATAATTTAAAAATAATTATTTTTTAGCTTACAAAAATACCAGTTTTCTTACTTTCACACACTACAAAATTTTCGTTATACACCACTAAATAAACAATATAATAAATGTTAATAAAAATAGAAAAAAAATTATGCATCATCTTTCCTAGCCTCCCCTTTCCTTTTAATTTCTAATTCCTGTCAACGGCATCCCATTTAACTACAGGTTTCCAGTGACTTGCCGTCATCAACTACCAACCCTTTCTTCTCCACCCTCAATTTCAATCCATTTACGAGGAGTATGGGGAAAATTTAGGTTTCTTTTTAAAGTATACCTAATTTCTATAACTACTTCTATTATATTATATAAGTAAATTTGACTAATTAATGTGCATCTCATATGTAAGTAAAATGTATTTGCATACCATATCTTTATATGGTATGTGCATTAAAATGTGGAAGGATTGATTTAAGTCTCATATGAATGATTATATATTCAAACCAATAATCTCTCAAGTTAATCATAATTAATGTAAAAATAAATACATATACATATATAGATATCAAACAATGCACTTGCTAATTAGTTATTGGTGTGGATTTGTTTAATTAACTTAGTATTATGAATAAACATGGTATATTAATTAATATTCTACAAAATAATTAAAAAAATAAAATAAATAATCTTGTATATACAATATATACGTAACTTACTAACAAAAGGTCTGAACCTATAAATGGTTTTCAATAAAAAGAATCGATATTTTAGAATCCTATTTAATTATTAATATAAAAGAGAATTATATGGAAAGTAAGAGATTTCTTTTCTATTGAGAAATACATTTATCTTTATGAAAAAAATTCATTGTGATAAACTTGGAACAACTAATAATAATTAAGAGCAAATTAAATCACACATTGAACGCGACTAATAATAATTAAGATCCTCGATTAATGCTCGAAAAACTCTCAATTTCGTGTCTTTGAGCAGTTTGCATTGACCTGTGAAAATTTGTGGGGGTTGGAGCTCGAGTGCTTGACTACTCAAGTGTCGTGTGTTCGAGTGATCGATCATTGAGTATTCCATCAAAGCACCATCGATCGAAGGCCATATATCTTGGTTGCAATGGTCAAGCGCTGAGCACTCGAGCCATTGAACGTCAAGCGCTCGAGGACCTCTGTCATAATTGCTCCGGTTACATGTCCAAAAAGGCCTTTAATCTAAGATTTGAGATTGAAATTCTTGAAAAATTAATACTTTGTAATGTTTTTAAAATATTGAACCTCTTGTTGTATTGGCTGATAAACATGACTTTTACATGCATTTGAGTAGTTGTATGGCTCATATTCGTAGAGTAATGCATGCGTTTGTTGAGTTTTTATGTTAGTTTCGAGTTTTCGTGTGATTTTTGATGTTTTGGTGTTTCTTGTGCAAGTTTGAGCTGAATTTGAGATTTATCCAAAATCAAATTCAAGGAGGAAAGTTGCTAGAAAGATAGAGGATCAAGAGAGGGTCGCAACGCAACTTGAATCGGGTCAATCGGACGAGAAACGAGGGAGAACGGAGTAAAACGGCGGAGCATGTCGGAGGCGTGCGCGCTGGCACGGACCGTGCTGTCCAACGGCACGGCCCGTGCCATGAAACAACCAACTTTTGGAGTCTCGATAGCAACGGCACGGTCCGTGCCGCCTTGTTCCGAAAATTAGGCTCTGTTTCCTTCCTTATTGGGCTCTATTTTTCCCCAACTATATAAGGTTCTGCCTTGCACGTTTTTGATAGACTTTATTCATTATTTTAGAGTTCAAAACTTATTTTTTACTTTCGAGGTTTGCTGTGAACATTCAACATTGAAGAATTCAAGTTTTAATCAACGAATCATCATTCCGGTTTTTTTAATCTATTGCATATTTATATTATGTTTATGATTATTCTTAGTTCTATTATTTCTATGGTTTTAATTATGCATGAATAGTCTTTTATTAATTCTAGGGTTTGCAAAGCATGATTGAAGCTATGTATTTAATTTAATCTTGTTATTTTTCCCTTCCGATTATTGTGTTCAATTGTTCAAGAGCTTTTGATTTCATGTTTAATTACTGATCACAATTGATGCATGCTAGCTAGTTAATTTGAGTCCTGACGGAGATAATTAATTAATGGGATTAATTGAATAATTTGATACACGTTTTAAGGAATCTGTAGCGGAATTTAAATCTATGGTTCTATCGGGAGTTAGTAAATCAACCTAGAGACGAAAGTAATAGGTTGTTTGTTAATCTGCTTCTACCTTGAGACCTGGCGGAGATAGGTAGATATATTTCTGATTCCTCACCTTTAATCGGATTAAAATTGGGAAAGATTAGGATTAAATTGAATCATAGTGGATACATGTGTGCTGAATTCCCTATGATTAATATTTCATTAATTGATTAAGTTTGATTATTTGTTTAATTAATTTATTTGTGTCTTTTGAAGTTTGTTTATTTTCTCTTATTTTATTTAAATTCGTGCATAGTTTTAGAAGTCTTATAATTGGTAGCCTGGATAATAGAGAGTTGTTAGCTTAGTACTCAGTATTTATCAAATATTCAGTCCCTGTGGATACGATACTCGATTCGCTTGCTATATTGCATTGTCCTGTGTTAGTTGCAGTTTAGTGTATAATAAATAGTGCATCAACTTTTTGGCGCCGTTTTCGGGGACTGAATTTGATTTTTACACTGATATTATTACTGACAACAATTTATTACTTCAGGTAGTGTATGAAAACAAGGTCTACACAGCCACACGTAGACCCGGTTCCTAATTCCCCTGATCGAGCTCATAGACAGAGGAATAAGGAGCGCAGATTAAAAGAGAAAGAGATGGCAGCCAACAACGAGACTGAGATGGAAGCATTGGCTAGACGTCTGCAAGAGATGGAGCAGAGACTTGCTCAACAGGTAGAGCCCGAACCGGAAGCAGCACCTCTAAATCAGCTGTATCGAGCTCCAACTGACAGATACTTAGGCATTGGATGGGGTGGCGGCATCACCGCGAATAATTTCGAGCTCCGTCCTGCTCTGATTAACATGGTCGCTACCCAACAGTTTGGCGGACGGGCTACGGAGAATCCAAATGCTCATCTGGATGCATTTTTGGATATCTGTGATACCATCAAGATGAACGGTGTCAGTGACGACATCATTCGCATGAGGATGTTCATCTTTTCTCTGAAGGATCGAGCCAAGGAATGGTTCAAAATCTTAGACAAGACGTCCATTACTACATGGGACCAGATGTGCCAGGCGTTCCTTGCCAAGTACTTTCCTCCATCAAAGGCGCATAAGATCATTGCGGACATCACCCATTTCACTCAGATGGGGGATGAGTCCATTTATGAGGCCTGGGAGAGATACAGAGATTTGCTGCGGTCCTGTCCACAGCATGGATTCAACACAGATCAATAAGTCACACACTTCTACAGTGGTTTGACGATCAATACAAAGAGATTGGTGGACGCCTCAGCTGGAGGATGTTTGGTAAATCGCACTGCGACTGAAGCACTACGGATTATTGAGGAGATGACGGATACCAGTTATCAGTGGCCGATGAAGAGACGAGAAACAAGGCCTGCAGCTGCAGTATCTGATTCTGGAATGGATGATCTGAGGGCCGAGATTGAGGAATTGAAGAAACAAGTTCTTGAGGAGCGACGTGCACACATGGATGTGAATGCAGTGCAATAGCAAGGTTCTAAATTCTCTGCAGTGGAAGGCATGAATTTTGTCAATCAGAGAAACTACGACAGAGGCCAGCAAGGATTCCAGAGCAACAACATGGGGTATCACCCGAACAATATGAATCATCTAAATTTTTCCTATGCTAACCTCAACAACGCCCTGCAACCTCCGGGTTTTGTTGCTCCTGCTGCAGCCCCCGCTGAGCCAAAGAAGCCATCACTGGAAGACATGGTGGCACAGTTGATTTCTAATCAAAACTCATTCATCGGGGCCACTGGTATAAAGATTATGCAAATTGAAGGGACCGTGAGCGCCTTATCGAAGCAAGTGAATATGCTGGAAGTCCAAGTGAGCCAACTAGCAAACCAAGTGGCAACACAACACAAGCCGGGACAGTTTTCAAGCCACACTGAGGTTAACCCGAATGCACACTACAATGCCATTCAGGTGGTGTCTGGCACCGCGCATCCTTCTGCACCGAAATTGGCGCCAACTACAGCTCCAAAGGTGGCGCCACTTGTGTCCCTTCCTCCTGCTCCAAATTCTACTGTTGATCATCTGTTCGACATCTTCAGGAAGGTAAACATCAATATCCCTCTTCTTGATACTTTACGAGGTTTGCCTGGTGGAGTTAGAATTTTGAAAGAGGCTGTCGCGAGAAAGAAAAAGGTGGAAGCTGTCGAGATGGTTCATCTGGTAGAAGAGTGCAGTGATTGGCTGCAAAAGAAGCTACCGTTGAAGATGGCAGATCCGGGTAGCTTCACTATTCCTGTGAAGATTGGAAGATCTTATTTCGAGAGAGTGCTATGCGATTCTGGAGCTAGCATTAACTTGATGCTCTTCACTGTTTTTAAGAAGCTGCAATTGGGAGCTTTGCAAGAGATTGATATGAGAGTCCAGATGGCTGATAGATCATATGCCAAGCCACGAGGTGTTGTCGAAGATGTGCTTGTCAAAGTTGCAAATTTGGTGTTCCCTGCTGATTTTGTGGTGTTGGATATGCCCGAAGACCCCAAGATGCATTTAATCTTGGGGAGACCGTTTCTAGCAACCTGTGAAGCAGAGTTGGACATGAAGAGAGGCGTGATGACTTTAGGGATTGATAAAGAAAGATTCATTTTTCGAAATCCTCCACCAAAGGAAATCCCGCAGTGTGATGATGTGAGTTTGGCCCATAGCTTCATGGATGATCTGACTGACAAGCCGCAAGAGATGCCAGTGATGAAGGCCCCAAAGATATCTATTCCTGCTGCTCCAAGAGTACAGTTATCTGAGATGTGCATGGTTTTACAAGATAATGGGGGATTTTCTGCAGCTCTAGCTCCAAAGAAGATGAGAGTTAAATTTCGGGTCTTCCGAAATAAGAATGTGAAAGGAGCTATGCTCGTTGCAGTGGCACCCGAGAAGCCAACAGTGACAGTGGATAGCAGTCCTCGAAAGGGACGACAATTCTGTTGGTTGGACTGCTATTTTAGACCTCGTTGACTGCTGAGGTATCGTCTAGCTAAAGACGTTAAATAAAGCACTGGATGGGAGGTAACCCATCATTTTTTTTATCTGCTTTGTTTTCTTTCTTTGCTTTTGTTTTGTGTCTTGTTTTAGTGTGCTAACTTGTAGAAAGGCGTTTGGAGCCCAAAAGCTATTCTGAGATCATCCATGCCGGGTTTCGAGGTCCTTTTCTCCATGTTGGTGTACGGTGAGTTCGTTCCAAACATATCTTTTTTTGGTTCCCTCCAAACTTATTCTCTTTGCAGTTGAATAAGTTTGGGGGAGGGGGATGGATTCGATATGTTTGGCACATGTTTTGTTTCTTAGTGTCTTTTGCTTTTTTTTTGTGGTTGAAAGCCATGTTTTTTGTGAACTCGTGAAATGCTAATGATGAAAAGAAGCGTTGTTTTGAAAAATATTGCATGAATTTGATGGATCTTGACTTGTTTGAATTGATGTACTTGAAATTGAAGTAAATGAAACATAAATAGTCCTGTGAGTTTTTTGAGCCTTAACTGTATATCAATGCACAATTTGATTTCCTTCATGAGTGTTTGTCATGCATGCTTTGGTGTGTCTAGAACTTGTCATGGTTTCTATTCGAATAATCTCGATTATGTGTAGAATTTAGAAGTGATTTGAGGCCATCTTTTCATAGTCACATTAATTCCTAAACACTAACTGGAAAAATTGATCCTTCCTAGCTAATTTTGAGCCATACTTTCCTTTTGTTCATGAACTTGGATGATAGGGGGTTCGGAAGGTGAATAAGGGTATCTTGTTGTGGAAAATAGTGCTTTTGTGGGGAGAGAGTGAAGATGTTGATATTGGGGTGAAAAATATTCTCATAAGCTCGAGGGTTGAAAAAGAAAAAAAAATTGAAAAAAAAGAGAAAAAAAACATAAGAAAAAAATTATGTGGAAGAGAAATAAAAAAAAGAGTCAAATATTGAAAGGTAGCAATTGAGAATGTTTGCTATTTGTTGGCTTGGTTGTATTTTTATTGTTGAGGTGAGCATAAGAGAATAATATTTTGAAGTGTAAGGGAGTTGGAAAGAGTTGGAAGATGGATTGTATATCCATACTTGTGGTTGGAGTTGAAAAAGGTTGTGAGTGTGTTGAATTTTCGAGTCACTTAGCCAAAAATTCCTAACCTTAACCAATGTCCCAACATTACATCCTAAATTAAAGACCTCATTGATCTTTCATCTTCTATGATTGAGCATGAGTGCTTTAGACGATTGGCAAGCCTATGGGTAACACTTTCGTATTGCATTTGATTCGATGAGCGTTATTTGACACACTTGTGAGATGAGCGATACACATATCGGTGAGGTTCATGCTTTGTTTATGGATATTAATTGTGCTGAGATTTGGATGAGTTGATGGATGTTGAATTTATGCAATTAAAATTATTTTGAGTATGTTCGTGAAGCATTTATGATCGAGTTTACTTGTTCTCCTCCATGTTTATATTTTCTTAATGTTCTTCTCATTGTTCGAGGACGAACAATGGTTCAAGTTTGGGGGAATGATAAACATGGCTTTTACATGCATTTGAGTAGTTGTATGGCTCATATTCGTAGAGTAATGCATGCGTTTGTTGAGTTTTTATGTTAGTTTCGAGTTTCCGTGTGATTTTTTATGTTTTGGTGTTTCTTGTGCAAGTTTGAGCTGAATTTGAGATTTATCCAAGATCCAATTCAAGGAGGAAAGTTGCTAGAAAGATAGAGGATCAAGAGAGGGTCGCAACGCAACTTCAATCGGGTCAATCGGACGAGAAATGAGGAAGAACGGAGCAAAACGGCGGAGCGTGTCGGAGGCGTGCGCGCTGACACGGACTGTGCTGTCCAACGGCACGGCCCGTGCCATTAAACAACCAACTTTTGGAGTCTCGGTAGCAACGGCACGGTCCGTGCCGCCTTGTTCCGAAAATTAGGGTCTGTTTCCTTCCTTATTGGGCTCTATTTTTCCCCAACTATATAAGGCTCTGCCTTGCACGTTTTTGACAGACTTTATTCATTATTTTAGAGTTCAAAACTTATTTTTTACTTTCGAGGTTTGCTGTGAACATTCAACATTGAAGAATTCAAGTTTTAATCAACGAATCATCATTCCGGTTTTTTTAATCTATTGCATATTTATATTATGTTTATGATTATTCTTAGTTCTATTATTTCTATGGTTTTAATTATGCGTGAGTAGTCTTTTATTAATTCTAGGGTTTGCAAAGCATGATTGAAGCTATGTATTTAATTTAATCTTGTTATTTTTCCCTTCCGATTATTGTGTTCAATTGTTCAAGAGCTTTTGATTTCATGCTTAATTACTGATCACAATTGATGCATGCTAGCTAGTTAATTTGAGTCCTGACGGAGATAATTAATTAATGGGATTAATTGAATAATTTGATACACGTTCTAAGGAATCTGTAGCGGAATTTAAATCTGTGGTTCTATCGGGAGTTAGTAAATCAACCTAGAGACGAAAGTAATAGGTTGTTTGTTAATCTGCCTCTACCTTGAGACCTGGCGGAGATAGGTACATATATTTCTGATTCCTCACCTTTAATCGGATTAAAATTGGGAAAGATTAGGATTAAATTGAATCATAGTGGATACATGTGTGTTGCATTCCCTATGATTAATATTTCATTAATTGATTGAGTTTGATTATTTGTTTAATTAATTTATTTGTGTCTTTTGAAGTTTGTTTATTTTCTCTTATTTTATTTAAATTCGTGCCTAGTTTTAGAAGTCTTATAATTGGTAGCCTGGATAATAGAGAGTTGTTAGCTTAGTACTCAGTATTTATCAAATATTCAGTCCCTGTGGATACGATACTCGATTCGCTTGCTATATTGCATTGTTCTGTGTTAGTTGCAGTTTAGTGCATAATAAATAGTGCATCAGTATTGGCTCATGAGATTGAACTTCTTGAAAATTAGTACTTTGTAATACTGCAGAGTACGCTCGAACACCCGATCATTAGAGCACTTAAATTTTCCATTTTTAGTTTAAAAAAAATTAATTAATTGTTATTATGCAACATGAATTAGGTTATGAAAGATTGTTTCAATTGCAAGAGATACGAGTCTATGTCTAAAAAGTTATGGGGGAAGATATGATTTTTTGAATAAATGATGCCAATTTTTTATAAAATCATAAAGTACTTCAACACTCGGAAGCACCAACACTCGAGCATTCAAGTAGTTAAAATTTCTAGAATATTTGTTAAATTGTTGTAATATGTATGAATTAGGTTATGAAGCTTATACCAATTGAAAAATATACAAGTCTAGTTTTCAATAAAATAAAAGGAGACTAAATTGCACAATTGATCCGGAAGATAATTTTTTTTAATAAATGATGTTGGATTTTGTAATATCACAGAGTGCTAGAACACTCGAAAATACCAACACTTGAGCATCGTACACTTCAACTTTCTGAATTTTTTGGTTAATTTCTTTTAATTAACCGATGTTACAAAGTGAATCAGGTTATGAAGTCTATACTGAGTAAAAGACATATGATTCTAGTTTCCTTTTGTGTGATTGAACAAAAATATACGATTTTCTTAAATAAATGATGTCGGATTTAAAAATGTCAAGGAGAAAAAGTGCTTAAAATTCTTTCATATTCGATCTCAAAAGGTTAACAAAAGTATTATAAATGTCATTTATAATTCTTTCTCGATTATAAATCATAATAGAATGGCCAACATCGATTGTGATACACCTCTTAATTCCATCACCACCCTCCTCATAGAAAACAAACAACATGCAACTCGAAAAATAATCAATACAAATTAAACAAATAATTTAATTATACTATATTAAGTTAAAAATATGATACAACTTGAAAAATGCACTCGACACTCAAACACTCAAATGAGCCTTGAGCTATTGAGTTTTCGAGTACTCAAAGGCTCGACATTAGACCTGTCGAGTCTTCGAGTACTTTTAGCCAGCAGCCGTTCTTGTGTCATCCGTCCATGAGTGCTCAAACACTCTGCCTGTCTCGCCCTTGAGTGTTCAAGCATTTGACACCCACGCTACCCCTTTGAGGGCTAGCTCCAAGTACTCGAAAGCTCGACAAATTGAATGTCGAGTACTTGTTAGATCGAGCAACTAAGAATCCAATTTTTGGAGCACTCTCTTGAAACTAAAAACCACCAAAATTGATACAAGTGCCCATTCGTTGCCTTCTTTTGGTGACAAATTAAGACGTTGAGAACCTCTGAGAAATCATTTTTCACTATCCATTCATGCCCATTTTGAAATTTAATCACAATTAAACTCTTTTATTTGGAAACTCCGTACAATTTTATATTATATAATATATATATTTTACATGTAAACTAACATTACAATGCACAATTGAAAAAGGAAGTTGGAAATAAAAAGTTTGAACCATCCTCGGTGACTTCATGTTAAAATATTAAAAAAAAATAGAAAGACAAAAAAAAGTGACTCCGGACCTTGTTTAATAGACAAAAACTTGTATTAGACCGTCTAACGGATCGCTTACGTTAGATGGGTCAAATAAAACCCATATCCACCCCAACACACCCAAACCCGCGTCCAGCCTCAATTGTAAATGGGCAAAGGGTAGGCTTAATTATTGGGTTTTGGGCTATACAAAGGATTTTTGGCGGCCGAGACGGAGACATGCATCAATTGTAAATGGACAAAGTGTAAGCTTAATGGGCTTGGGCTATACAAAGGTTATGCATTTTATAGATTAATTCTAAACACAATATTCATTTTTTAATGGTCTCAGTAACTTTATAAAATATAAATCAATTTTTCTCCTTCATCCCCACACAAAATCGGCTATTTTACATTCTCTGTTACACATTTGATTTTTTTATTTTTTCTTCAATTTTAATTTTTTGCACTTTAGTTTAATTTTATACTTGTTATTCATGGTTCAACATACTCAATCAAAATTTATTATAGTTTTTTGGTAATTAATTTTTAAATAAAAACTAAAAATTTAAAATTAAATAATAAAACATTATGATACTTTTATTGGGTATGATGAACCATTGGTAGATTTCAGTACCTCACTTGAAAAATATCTCATTTTAGTAGGGCAACTGGAAAAAAAGTTCATACCCACAATGGTATCATTAATTATGGATAAAGTATCATTAACTCGAAAGTGGAGTATAATATGATATTATTGATGATTAAACTTTAATAATCAAATCAAGAATAGATAAATGTCATTATCTATGAGTGGAGTATATCATTAACTCAAATATCATTATTTATGAGGTGAAGTATCATTAACTCACATATGAGTATCATTATTTATAGGATGAAGTATCATTACTTGTAAAGTGGAGTCTCATTACAATGGAAAAAAGTATCACTAATTGCAGAAGAAAGTATCACTAATTAGAAGAAAAATATCACTAATTGCAGAATTAAGTATCACTAATTCGAAATAAAAACTATCACTAATTGCAGAAGAAAGTATCACTAATTAGAAGAAAAGTATCACTAATTGCAGAAGAAAGTATCACTAATTAGAAAGAAAAGTATCACTAATTGTAAAAGAAAGTATCACTAATTAGAAAGAAAAGTATCACTAATTGCAGAAGAAAGTATCACTAATTAGAAGGAAAGTATCACTAATTACAAAGAAAAGTATCACTAATTGCAGAATAAAGTATCACTAATTAGAAGAAAAGTATCACTAATTGCAGAAGAAAGTATCACTAATTAGAAAGAAAAGTATCACTAATTGCAGAAGAAAGTATCACTAATTAGAAGAAAAGTATCACTAATTGCAGAAGAAAATATCACTAATTAGAAAGAAAAATATCACTAATTGTAGAAGAAAGTATCACTAATTATAAGGAAAGTATCACTAATTAAAAATAAAAGTATCACTAATTGCATAATAAAGTATCAGTAATTACAAAAGAAAGTATCACTAATTAGAAAGAAAAGTGTCAGTTTAAAACATAATCTCAAATTGAAAATCGGGTCTATGAATACAATAAAAACTCATTCTTGAGTAAAAAAAATTATTTCATTATCATAAAGAAAAATATTATTGATTACAAAATAAAGTATCACTAATTACAAAAGCAAGTAACACTAATTACAAATAAAAGTATCACTAAAAATATTCAATACTCATCAATTAGATTATTGTATATCACTCTATTTGGAGCTACATTTATGTTCGACATTTCATCGAACACCTTTCGGGCATCCCCACCCTCCTCTCCTTACACAACCCACCGATCAAAACAATGTACACAGACTCAAGTTGTAGAACACGGCCAACAACTCCTCGCTGGACAGCAAACATCAAACAGAAATAGAGAGCAAATAGCAAAAGGACATGTAATAGTGGGTTGAGGGTTTGAAAACATGAAGAAAATTAAAGAGAAGAATGGGTCCATATTTGAAGCCACATGATGGACGGTCATTTTTGTGACTAAATTAATCAAAAGCCTGCTGTGTTTTGAAGGATTGATCTTGTATTATTCTCACTAGTAGTCTGCTTTTTTCCCAATAAAAACGATTATATATAGAGAGAGATAGAGGAAGAAGTAGCAGAGGAAGAGGAAGGAGATAAGGCATGATGGCCATGGTCTCCATGCTTGTTTCCATATAAAGATCTTATTGTTAGGGGCTGAGATTGAGGTCCTGAGCAATCTCGAAGATGTGGAGAGGCTCAATAGAGTTAGCGATGTCGATGTCCGCCTTCTCTCTCTATTATTTTTACCTTTTTTCTTTATTGTTTTATATTTAAATTTGATCCGGGTCGGGTTATGATCCGTCTAACGGAAGCGACCCGTTAGACCATCCTACAGGAGTGTGTCCCTGTTTAATATGGTTTACAAATTAATTATTGATATGAATGTTTTAGAAGCAAATTAATTAAAAGAAACTTATACTTTAAAGTGTACATATATGGTGTTTATGAATATGTTATAATTGGAGAAGGTCTCCTGTGACACGGTCCAACGGATCTCAATTCGTGAAATGGATTTTTTTCGATCCATGAAAATGGTCTCCCTCTTTTTTCTTTTTGATTTTTTTCAATGGCCCCCTTCTTTTTTTCTTTTTCTTTTTTTAGTTTTTTTTCCTCTAATTTTTAATTTATACTTATTTTATTTATTTACAAACTAGTATGTCTTTCGCGCGATGTTGGATACTATTTTATTTTATAATAATTAAAAAATTAAAAGCAAAGCTCAATCATAATTAAATATATATTGACTTTAAATAAAATTAGCATTGACAACTATTAATATCTTAAATGGAAAAAAAATATGATGATACAATGAGGGGGAATTAAAAAATCTTAAAAGTGAATAAAAGTTAGAAGATAAAACATTTAAAATGCAAATAAAAATTAGATTGTAAAAGCTTTTAAATAAAATTAGCATTATCAACCATTAATATCTTAAATGGAAAGAAATATGATGATAAAATGAGGGGAAAAAGTTAAAATAAAGATTTTAAAAAAACTAAAAAAATCATAAATGGAAAGATAAAGAAAAAACATCTGCGAATAAAAATTAGAATGTAAAAGATTTTAAATAAAATTAGCATTAGCAACCATTAATATCTTAAATGGAAAGAAATATGATGATGAAATAATAGGAAAAGGCTAAAATAAAAATCTTAGAAAAAAAAAAACTTAAATGAGAGAGAGGGAAAAATGAAAAATCTATAAAGAAACTGCCGCTGCTAGCTACTTCAATGGTTCGAATACGGGACGTCGAAATTGTAAAATGTAGAGATTTTACCATCAAAATCAAAATTATTTTGTAACATTTGTTCTGATTTTTTTAATTTATAATTTTACCCTTATAATTTTGATTTAATATATGCATAGATAGATATACGTATATTTTTTTGAATTTTTTTATTCGACGTCTCGCGCAATACATTTGTCCGACACCAATACGTGGCTCGTGCACTGCATTAGATAATTATTTTTTTGAAATAAATAAATACCCTAAAAAGGAATTAATTAACCTTAAAATTAAATTAAATTAATTTTGAATTTTTTATTCCGCATTTCGCGCAATACACTCATACGATGCATTAGCGTGGGCTCACACACTGCGGTCGATAATTAATTTTTTTGAAATATATATATACCCTAAAATGGAATTATTGAACCGCAAAATTACATTAAATTAATTTAATTTTTTATATAGTGTCTCACACAGTACCCTTGTCCGAAATTTGTGCACTGTGCTGGATACAAATAAAGATAAAACTTGTATGATACCGTCTAACAAATCTCTTACGTTAGACGGGTCAAATAATACCCAAAACCCGCTTTCACGCACACGCGTAAGCTACACAAACCCCCACACGCGCGTGTAGCTCACGTGTCCGTGCATTTTTTTTTCCTTACGGCAGCAAGCTGCCAGTTTTCTTTTTCTTCTTTCTTCTTTTTTCTTTTCTTTTCACTTTCTTTCTTCCTTTTTTTTAAAAATAATTATTTTGTATCGAGCGCGGTGCACGAGCCCACGCGTTAGCATCGAGCGAGTGCACTACGTGAGACGTCAGATAAAAAAATTAGTTGATTCAAAAAATTAAACTAATTCAATTCAATTTTAGGGTTCACTAATTCCATTTTAGGGTATATTATTTATTTCAAAAAATTAATTATCCAGCGTAGTGCATGAGTCACTGCATGAGCCCACCGTTAACGTCGGGCGAGTGCACTGCACGAGATGCCGAGTAAAAAAAATTAATTGATTCAAAAAATTAAATTAATTTAATTCAATTTTAGGGTTCACTAATTCCATTTTAGGGTATATATTTATTTTCAAAATATAATTATCGAGCGCAGTGCACAAACCCACCTGTTAGCGTCGGGCGAGTGCACTACGTGAGAAGCCGGATAAAAAAACTTAATTGATTCAAAAAATTAAATTAATTCAATTCAATTTTAGAGTTCACTAATTCCATTTTAGGGTATATTATTTATTTTAAAAAATTAATTATCGAGTGCAGTGCACGAGCCCACGCGTTAGCGTTGGGCGAGTGCACTGCGTAAGACGTCGGATAAAATAATAATTTAATTCAAAAAAATTAAATTAATTCAATTCATGAATTCTAGGGTTCACTAATTCCATTTTAGGGTATATATTTATTTTCAAAAAATAATTATCGAGCGCAATGCACGATCTCACGCGTTAGCGTCAGACGAGTGCATTGCGCGAGACGTTGGATAAAAAAATTTAATTTTAAAAAAATTAAATATTTAGTTTTTAAAAAAACGAAGAAATTAAAATTGAAAATAAAAGAAAAAAGGGAAAGGAGAGGGAGACCATTAAAAAAATCAAAAAGAAAAGGAAAAAGGAGAGACGAACTATTTTATTGGGTCAAATAATATTCGTCTGACGTAAAAGATCCGTTAGACCGTCTAACATAAATGTGCCACCAAAATAAATGATTTAAGAAAACAAAAAGAAATGAAGAGAAAGTAAAAAAAGAAAGAGAAAAAATAAACAAAGAAGCAACAGCAGAAAAAAAAAAATAAAAAAATTCCCAAGCAGCGTGAGGCCTTCAAGGCTGTTTTGGGCGGTTGGGGGGAGCGGTTTGGACATATGTGACCTGTCTAATGAATTATAATTCCTTAAAGGGTCTAACATAAATTTTTATCTATGATTGAATGAGGCTTAAATGAATAGTGCTTATGTCTTAAATTTAGCTTTTAGTTTTGAAAGCCGATTCATTTTAGGTTAAAAAAAATTAATTAGTCACGATTTATTTAAAAATCAATTTTGAAGATCCCTACATATGGTTTAATTTTTTAATTATTTCATGATGGCTCAAGCCAACTCTGTGATGTAAGTAAAATATGTTTCACTAATGGTCTACCACGATATATGAATAAATGGGTTCGTCGAAACTCATAATGTAACTTTGTATTTTTATTTTTATTTTTGGTTATTTTTCATACTAAATATATGTGAAAATATATGTATGTTTGTGTGTAGATATTCATAAATATGTGAAGATGTAAAGTAAATGAAGTTCACGTAGCTCGATACAAATTTTCTCACATTTACGAGATCGAGCGAAGCAGTCCACCACATACGTGGCTAATTAGAAAAGCAACTTTAGTTAAAATACTTTAATTGTAGATATGACGTTTTCTCGGTTACAACTAAATGACAAATATCATAAAGTAATTCCTCAATTAATAATAACATCATATCTACTTATGTCCTAATCTCACACCTATGATCACTTGACGTTCAAGAAATGTACACAAACCGCCAAAGGCATTCACACACAATCGGGTTTACTTCATTAATATTTAACATATTAATTAAGAATTTCGTGGCTGTAAAATTATGAGTTGCATGCCCATACCTAGTTATGACATATCGTATTTACCAACAAATAATATTTGTTTAGCTATTATTTCACTACAAAAAAGCGGATTTTAATAATGGAATATTATGTCGATATGGAGTGAATTTTCATCGCTAGAAAATATTAGCATCCGTTAATTAATACTCTCATCGTTACATGTAACTAATGATGGAATAGTTATTCTTTGTTAAGTTAGCGACATATTATTGACGGAATATCCGTTGCCACCGTGTCGTCGTCGGTTGGTCGGTCGGACGTCAGGCGATGAACTCACGGCGGACTAGCGACGGATCCAAGTCCGCCATTAACTAATGCAATCATTTAACGACGAACATGAGTCCGTCATTAAATCCTGGAACTTGGATCCGTCGCTAGTTTTTTTTAATTCATATTTTATTATTATATAAATTAATTAAAGTTGAATATTATAAATCAAATACTAATAATAAAAATACAATGTATTAAATCATAAATTCATAAATAAAATGTAATTATTCAAATACAAATATTATTTCACTCATCAGAGGGCAGGGGCGGGGGGTGTGGGGCTGACCAAATTAGCAAACATCTGGATCCACTGGGCCTGCATCCTAGCTTTCATTTGGGTCTCCATCTGCGACTGCAACTGCTGGATCTCGGACCTAACCTCGTCCCGGATCTGGGCCCGTATCTCATCAACATGTTGAGTGAAGGCCTCCTCCGTAAATACGGGCTGCTGCGAGGCCGCCTCTGGTGCCTGATCCACTAGTCTCACCTCTAATGCCAGATCCGCTGGCACTACCTCTCCTGCCAAATAATGCACCTCTAGGCATTTGCATCTATTAAAAAATTTAGTTAAATTACAATTAATGTAAGACAAATAAATAATATAACAAATTAAATAAGCGCTCACGTATGTCACAACTAATCATCGTCTATACTATCACTATCGTCGTCTGCATCAGTGAAGATCTCTTCTTCTTCTTCTTCTTCTTCTTCTTCTTCTGCACCCCTCCTTCTTCAATTTCTATCTCACCTCCATTCGGATGGATTGAAATATAATCATCAATCTCTATAAGTGGAGGCCGATCATTATGTAATTCATCCTCTTGAAAAGATGGGACTTATACATTTGAAATTGATGTTTCTTGTGGGAGTTCTACATTGAACCTAGCTTTAATCTTACACACAGCCCACCAATCACTTTTTGCTAGAGATAAACTCAGATAGGAACAGTAATAGACTTGAATTGCTTGTTTTGCAAGGACAAACAACTCATACTTATTGTAGCTACGCTTATGATTTATTGAAACCAATTTATAGTTTGGATGAACCGCTGTCCCCTATGGTGTTTTGTCAAAGCACTTACATTTGAACAATATTGTCATTTTAATTGGCAGTCCGGGATATTCAAGCTCAAACACTTCTTCAAGGCGGCCATAATAATCATTCATAATTGGTACCTTTTACACATACTCCAATGTTCATTATAGCTCTACGTGTTCCGTGATTCATGATATGAAATTTATAACCATTCACATAATATCCATGATACACTACAACACTACGTAGTGACCTTTTTGAGAGATCTCGAATGTATTTTTTGAAAGAGTAGCACCCGTCGCACCAATTAGATTGGTCATTTACACTCTTTTTAATATTTATTGTAAATAAATTCTTAATGGATTATATTATATCAAGGCATTTTTTTATCTTATGTGTTGATTATATAAGCATGTTATAAAATCCCTAGATCTTAATAAGTCATGAAACATGATCATGCATGTGATGATGATTATGGAATATGTTTCTTGTACTTAGATCTTAAATTAGTTCCAAGTTGTATAACTGGTCAAGATGGGATATTGAACAGTTTAACTTGCATGTATGATACACACTTATAAGATGAGAATGTTAAGTTCCATTGGCATTAGCGTGATGACGTAAATGTATATACGTGGGTGCTTGTTGGAGAACAAGTTCACTGAACAAACCCATTAGAAATTCTTAAATGGAATTTATCGAATATATGAATTTCTAAATTACAATAGTACACGGTTAATCCTTTGACTTGAGACACCATAGTAATCTTGTATTAATTATATCTCATTTTGATATAGTCTCTGATTGCATGACAATCATAAAGAGATTATGTTGGATGTTATATTAACTAATATAGAGATTAATGGAGTGTTCAATAAAGGATCTGTTACTTCTTTGTCGAGAGAATCTTCCAATTAATTTTCATGATTCATGATTCAGAAGACCTTGGCCAAGACGTGATGAATATTGATTCATTAATGAATTAATTGAATGGAAATGAAAATTTAATATTGGATTAATTGAGTTGTTCGTATTATTCCATAACTCAAGATCCAATCAGAAGATTAGATAATAGAAGGATCGTACGTGTATAAGGATTTGTAATTAAATAGGTTTACTCGCTATTTCACCTAGTGCTAGACGATCATGCTACTTGCTAGATGTTCCCATGATTTGTAGGTTCTCGAAATTAAAGAGTTAATTTCGAGTATATTAATTTATTGGATAAATTAATAGAATAATATTTTATTCATTAAGTTGTAAATGTTACGAGCCTACTACTAGTGCTAGTTGTGAACCTAAGGGGGTTACACAAATAAGTTGGAATTGTATAAGTTGAATTGATTCAATTGTTGAATCCAATTAATTAAATGCGTTAATTGATTGAGACTATTTTTGATTTAATTAGCTAAATCAAATAATCAATTAAAATGTTTAATTGGAGTTAATTATATTAAAGTCTAATTCAAAATATGAATTAAATTAATTTGATTAATTTTAATTAAATTATATTGTGCAAAAGTAATTAATTATATTTATGGATTATGAATCCTAAATATTAAAGGAAATTAAAGATGGTCTTTAATAGCAAAAATTAATTAATTATATTTATGGATTATGAATCCTAAATATTAAAGGAGTTTAAAGATGGTCTTTAATAGAAGGAGAGAGAGAAAAGAAATTAACCTACCTATTTAGCAATTGAGAAGAAGCCGTCGATCGTTGAGAATTTTTGGAGATTTCTTGATTTTTCTCTTCTCTTCTTCAACGTTTTTCTTCTCCTTTTGAACAAAAACTACAATTGGTATATCGATTACTAGCGAAATTAATATATGATATACATTCCAACCGTGTGGACCTAATAGAGGAGAGTCACTTGGATCTCTACGAGTAGACTAGCAATCGATTGCTTCATTCCCTACTTCAATCGGAAAGCGAAAAGGTACATAATGAATCTGGATTAATAGTTAATCATCTAGTTAACGTGAAAACGTTGATACACCTTAGATGAAACAATTGTTGTTTCATGTGTTATTGAAAACTTTTAATTTCCGCTGCGTTTCTTTGATCGATCCCAACAGTGGTATCAGAGCCCGATTTCGCGTTAATTTGATGTTTCGTTGTGTGTTAAAGCATGAGTTAATTGTTAATTTATGTTAGATATTATTTTGTTGTTTAAAGACATGTGAAAATCTAGAAAATCGTGGGTATTATTTGATAAAATCCACTGTGACATTATATCAGACACTTGGTGGTCTATTTGAAATAACCTTGTTGGCTATAATCGTTGTTGCTAAAGTCGACGACTGCCATTGATATGCAAAATGCATATTGGATATGCAAAAATGTTTTGTACATTAAGTATCCAATCAGTGTATATTGTTATATATTCAATGTATTCTTAGGAATGCGTGATATATAATCAATGTCTTTGTTCTTGGTGAACAAGCTTTGTACACTAAGGTTGATATATTGCATACAAGGTGTTCGGTGAAATGCCTCAAACAAGTATAGGTGTGCGTTTTTGAAATGCACACTAGTTGTTCGTAAAAATGCTTCTATGAAATCTGTCTTGGCATCATGTGTGCGGGGGCTGCAGTAGATGGTTCCCCGACACACATTTATAGTAGTCGGGATATCTCGATAGTGCCTTGATGATCTTTTTCGAACGGGATGTCAATATTAAATATTATTTTTGGATAAATGCTATCTTAAAATATTATTTTTCAGATTTTAATTTAATTTTGGCATTTTTTGAATTAATGGTTAATTCAAGTAATGTGATAAAAATTGTTTTTATACAAAATTGAATTTTATGCTTTAAATGACAAAATAATATATTTAATTCTACTCGGTAAATTTATTATGCTTTATTTCATGTGATGAATGTTAGCATGATTTATTTAGGGATGATCATGAGCCTAGACCTTTGTGGATGGTGCATTAATTAATTAATTTATTTTAATACTTTGGGTTTTTAAATCGGGGACTGCGAGCCTCTTATTCTTCTTTGTATTGTTCTTTAAATTATGCAATGAGAGTAGAATAGAAAAGTGAGGTTTTCTATTTATTGTATTTTTGGAGGATGTTCGAGAAGAAGAATGAAGACTCAAGACCCACAAGTGTGTGGGATTGTTTTTATATGTAATGTACGTTTGCCGTTTTATAAACCCCTAGATTGACCATAGACCCGTTTTTGGCTCAAAAAGGGTTGCATAGGAGAGGTCATGATCATCCCACTGCTTTATGTATGTGATGCATGAATTTATTTAATTCTTTTATTTGCGCGAATCATATGATGATTGTATGTGATTGGGTATTGTTTACCTATTTTAAATGGGGTGTTTTTGATGTATATTTTTACATAATTATCTGCCTTGCGTCTATTTTGGAAGAATTTGTTGTGCTTTGAAGATTGCAGGTGGATAATTGGAACTGGGCAGTGCGGCCATTAGTTTTGGGAATTGCAGCAAGGTCCGTTTGAAAGAAAGTTCTGAAGCAGGCCGCCTGGGCAAGCCACCTAAAGGATGGACCGAGAAGTTAGGATTTGGGCCTGTGCGCGTAATTCCGGCCTGTTGGCGTCAACTTTGACCCGACCTAAGACCTGGACGCGGATTCCAGTTTAATAACAGCTTTTGATTACCTCTATTTTGCTATTACCTAGTAGAGATAGGCTAGGATTTTATTTCCATATTGAACTCTCCTTTTTATTAGGAAATTATCTTGGGAGATATGGATGTATCTATATTACTAGTTTTTGAGGTTGGATTTAAGGCTGGACCCCACAAATCTGAATGAATCAACTGGAAAGGTTTGGTGGTTTTAAGTGTTAGAGTAGTATGAGCATGTTGATGTATTTTCCCAGTTGGACAAGCATCACAAAAGGATAGGGAATTAGGTTTGAAGGAGACTTTGGCTGTATTAAGAACTTTAGAGAGTACATGAATATGTGGATGACCAAGTCGCCTATGCCAATTATCAACATCAAAGGTACACAAAAAGGCACTAGGAAAATTACCAACTACTGTAACCACATTCTTACAATCACCAGCAGGAACAAAAGCAACAGATTTAGAACTACACTTATTCTTATTTACAGAAGCATCACAATTATTTGACATAGACTGTTGATTAGGTAGTCTAACCATATGTGTAGATCCTTCTGCTGAAACTTTAGTAGCCGAGAGTGACTTCACAGGAAACATAGACAAGTCAAGCTTGTATAACCCCCTTTCCAGTAGACCTTTCATCAGCACCTTGTGGCTGGACTTGTCCTTAACAAAACAAGCATCATCATGAAACTCGACAAACACACCATTATCTTTTGTAAATTGAGATATACTCAGCAGATTTTGAGTAATCTGTGGCACATACAGAATATTGTTCAAAAGAATAGATTGAGAACCATTGGAGAGATGAGCATTACCTGCAGCAACAACAGGAATATGCTGTCCATTTCCAACCATCAGCCTATCAGCTCCATGAACATTAGAGTGGACACTCAGATTTTGGAACTCATTAGTAATATGATTTGTGGCGCCACTATCCACAACCCACTGTGCTTGACCATCATCAATAAAATCTTCATCCTGGTAGAACTCAACAGAATTAAAGTCAGCAATATAAGCCTGTGGTGGAGAATAAGAAGGACCAGTGAAAGTAACATCAAACCGCTTGTAGCACTTTAAAGCCACATGACCGGTTTTACCACAGAGCTGACAAACAATTTTGTTGTCTTTAACATAGAATCTCCCCCGTCCTCTAGCAGGAATCATACGAGAAGGATTTCCAGAGGTGCGATTGTAAGCGAGATTAGCACTAGGAAACTGAAACACAGCTTGACTTTGGAGGCGCTGCTCCTGAGCTTGCAAAGCGAAATGAACTTCTTGGAGATTAAGAGGTTCAGCTCGGTGAGTAAGATTAACAACAATCGCCTCGTATTCAGGACCAAAACCGGCGAGGATATAGAGAATCAATTCATCATATCCAATAGGATGACCGGCACCGGCCAACAGATCTGCAAAACCGCGCATCTTCAGGAAGAAATCATCAACAACGCCAGGCGAGAAAGGAAGAGAACACCGTTCAGAATTCAAAAATTATTCCAGATTCTTATTTTTACTATAATTCATATAGTTTCGATATTTTGATGATTAATATGCAAGCAAGCTAGAAGTTTCATCCGGAAATCAATCTACGAATCTTTGGCTCGATTCAACTGTGAGATCTAAACGCTTTCTTCTAATTAATTATTTTCGTGTATTTACTATTCTCTGCTTTGCAAGTTGTGATTGATTCGAATTTATGAAGTAGTTGCAAATACTTAGGGGTTTGAATTTATTACTAGCTAATTAAATCCATCATACGAAATTGTGATAGGAGTCAATTTGGAGCAAAACGATTTTTTATAATCAAGGGAATAGTAAACTTAATTGAATTGTCCTGTGTCAGAGTCGATTGATTTTGTGTCGGGTTCCTTAGGAATTTAATGCAATCAACCCATTAAATCGGTAGAGTGTCTCTCAAGATTGTCGGTTGACTAGGGTAGCAATTAATGAAGTGTCTTCTTGATTGTCAATCGATATAGGAATTAGGTTATGCCGGAAGTGTCTTCGATAACCATAACTGATTTGCATGGCATAATTAATTTAATTCTTGAATCTAGGATCAGTTAAATAGCCAAGGTGGTGTGATTGACTTCCGGATAATTTTAATCACTTATATAAATAACTCTTTTGTGTGAATGTTTGGATTCAAATTGAATTTTCATTATTAATATTAATTACTCAAAATTAGAATAAGTATCCAAATTTAGCATTATTCAGCTCATCTCTTGCTACTTAGTCAAATACTTACAACCTTTCATTTATATATATTCTATTTAATTTTTAGATTTTTTCAAAATACTAACCCCTTCACTTATATTACTTTATCGGTGCCTATTATTATTATTATTATTATTATTATTATTATTATTATTATTTGTTGATTCGAAGCAAAATAATTCAACAAACAATCGGCCAACACACAAGGAAATTGAACAAGGAATGATAAAGCGCACCAAGAATTTAAGTGGTTCGACTTTTACAAGTCTACATCCACTGTGAAATGAGAGAGATTGTATTATTTATAAATGAATCACCAGCTGTAGATTACAATCATTCATAACTACAGATTTGTGATGAACTTCTCACAGACCAGACTGAAATCTATGATAAAAAATGAACATAGAAACTGACTTCTTCTTTTTTATTGTTTACTCTCACTCGATTGCTTTCTTCTCTATTTTCTGATTTCTCAAAAAATGAATCTGAAAACTAAAAACTGTGAGATCTTCAATGATCTCCCTCTATATTCAGAAAAATCGCTGTTAATTGCATGCACACGTGCCACACTTTCCATCACCCTGCATGCCTCCCTCAGCAACACAAACTGCCTTCATAATTGATGTGCGGTTATTTCGCGTTCAAAAATAATTTATAATTCCTGTGCCCACAGCGAGCGTAGCCAGCTAATGAGTACGGATCGATCCCATAGAGAGCTGTTGTGATTCCACCTTCAAGTAACCAATCATAAAAGGGGGTTTGATTTTGTTGTCACTACTGGAAATTAAATATGCAAAAGAAAGTAAAGAAAATATCAAATAACAACGGTTTTGGCATTTGAACTTGAAATTAGTTTAAATCAATATCAACTCGATCATGGGCACACCGATTTTCATACACGATAAATCACCTAGTTATGGAGACCGGATTCCTCTCTGCGTCTCATCATTCATCCTTTCATTATAGACTTAAAAGTGATTCCTCGTCAATTAAATCCCTAATCAGTCACCCACTCCCCGGTTCCCCAAAGAGATGTAAGTGAACAGACAGTAGTGTGCCCTAGACGAACCAAGATCTGTTATGTTTACCGATTCCTCATGTGCCCACAACAGCCCATTGATTTCCTTATTACTATATGAATCAACACACAGTCATGATTCACCAATTCAATTAACAGTGGTGTGCCCTCTTTACCTAACGAGTGATCAGCCACATTGGGCATTTCAAACACACACTCACGTGGAACAAGGCACAAGAATCAACATAAACCTATTATGCATTACTATGCCCATTTTGGCCTCACAAGTCCAGATTTATATTTAAACCATTTTCATTGTTCAAATACCAGAATTAAGAGTCTAGCCAAGCATGCTAGACATAATTAAAATAGCAGAAATGAAAGACATAAATATAAAGAAAACCTTACTGAATTAATTCGTAAAAATACTCAACATAAACGTTGAGTTTAAAAGAATAATCCTAAATTCCAAAGGCTTAAGGCTGATGGATTGTTTCTTGCTGCAAAGTAGCGTACGGAAAAGTAAATGCAGAAATTAGAAGTTGTAGCAATTGTTTCTGACTATCTAAACTTCTGTTTCTAAAAATTTAAGAAGCTTAAATAGTTATATTTCCGAATTAGAGTTCCCCCAACAAACTGGGGTCTTCACTGAATTTCCGGAACCGGCGTGCCCGCTCTGATCTGACTAGATAAGCTTAAGTTGACCAATTTTCTATTTTTTAGGGATTGGGCTTATCTCTTCGTTGCAGCGCCTTTAAGAGTTCAGTCCATCACCAACTCTTCTTAGGATAATGTAGATATCTTTCTCGTCTCTCTCCTCTAACTAATTTTTGAGTTTTTTACGGATGCTCCAATCCAGCCTGTTGTCGAGTCTGCACGAGGAAAGTGGGCACGTCACCATCTGGTCAGCTCCATCCATATATGATATGCCCATTCTGCCTCCCGAATATAGGATGGATGCTGAAGAAGTTCTCTGTGCCTCTAACTGAATGTTTAGCTTTGATTTTTGCTTGAATAACCGGGCATAAAATGCCCCTTTCACCAGACTCGACCTCCGTAATGCCCTATGACCTCATTCTGGTTCTTTTTGACTCAAAACACACTAAAAAGGACATTTATAACGGATAAAATGCTCATAAAAATACGAAATAAATGGAATTATCATACCCACACACTTTAGACATGATTGTCCTCAAGCATGGGATGCAATTCATCCAGAAAAATAAAAGAAAAGAAAGGAAAAAAGAAATAGACTCAAAACAAAGCATGCAAACTGTTAATCAGTGTGGGCACATTACAATCAATATTCCAACAGAACTGCAAAGTATCAGCATACCAAAAATAGGTTAAAAATGAGTTCAGCTTGGTAATCCTCACAAACTCTCTTCACTCAGTGTTTAAGCTCAGTGTATACACTCAAATCAATGCAATTCTATACTTAGTCATCCCATTAGTTTGCTAACGTTCTACTATCAATCTCCAGAAATCATAGATGCATAAGTATCAATAGGGCTTTTTAGGCTACAATGAGCATTTCATGTAGGTGGGGCTTTATTTCTGTACAGGCCCCCCATTTTTTCTAAGTCAACTACCCTGTTGTGCCTCATTCAGACAACAAATATTTATTTACTCTGGGCATTCTGAACACTTAAGACTAGGGGAATTTATTTCTTTTTTTTTCTTTTTATATTTTTTTTGTTATTTTATTTTTCTTTTATTTATTCCCCTATCTTTTCTGGCCCCCTTTTTTTACAAATATCCCCCAATAATTCTGCCTTTCCCATTTTTTCTTTTCAGGCTCTTGTAATGCCCTGGCTATATATTTTACCATCCCAAACAAGAAATCTGCTAGGGCATTTCATAGGTTCAAGGGACTGCAAAGGTTGTGTCATTGGTGGGTAAATTTTTATCTTGGTGGCTCAGCAAAAGATGGCCTATATCATCTACTTATGCATCAGCAATTCCCAGGCTTCAAACAGAACAATAGCAAGTTTTAGAATTTCTAAGCACACAATTGTTCACACATGAAGTAAAGAAAGCTGTGAAATGGGCATACAACATTAGGCTTAAATCTTCTCAGGGCATGCTAAACTCTTTCGTCATCCCTATCTTATGAGGACATGCTGATTTTAATATGAAGCAGTTTCATGCTGAAAATATCAAATGCAATAACCACATAGACTTCACAGATTAGCATGCTTGACTCAACTAACCACCTACACACTTTGTATTTTGCAAAGTGTTAAAAATAGACTCAACAAAAACAACAAAAAACACAAACTGAAATGTCCCCACCCACACACTTTGCACTAGGCAAAGTGGGTGAACAGGGGCAACACACAAACAACAAAAAACAGAAAACAAAAACAAAAAACTAATCTAAGAAAAGAAAAGAAACAGGAATCAATCGGATGAGGTTGTTGGGTAAGAGAACCCAACATGTCTGCAATAGGCCTCCAGGGCGGCCTCCATGCGGGTCAGTTTTTCATTGGCTTGGACTTGGGCATTCTCCTTTACTTCCAACCTTCTCATCATTACTGTGACCGGGCGCTCTCCCTGCTGTGCCCTCCCCACTGGTGGCTTCTTCGATGTACCTGCAGTGACAAGGAACATGTTCGAGGGGTCTGCCATCGGAACAAAGAAAATAGGCTTGCCATCCTCGTCATCAACCACATCTTGCATTCTTTTTAGACAAACAATATCAAAGAATTCCATGGGCATGGAAGTTAAATCAGTGGTGCTCAAATCCAGCAACCTAGATCTAACAACAATTTGGGTGATCAATTGGGCACACGAGATTCTATGCTTAGGGTGCATTTTTATTTCCCTGAAATGTGTAACGACCACAGAGCCAAAATTGATTTTAATTTTCTTCACCATGCACCACAAAATGAACAGCTCCTGATTTGTTGTGGAATTAGAGCTATTCTTCCTACCAAAGAAACTGTAGGCTAGCACCCTATGGTAGAATCTCAAGGCTTCGTTATTCAAACAATAACCTTTTGTGGCTCCACTATGATAAGTGGAGCCATCCCCAATTTCTGCCCATTTTGCCTCAACTCTCTTAGCAGAGTCAGGCATAACAGTCACGACATCTTCATACTCCTCCTCTTGGAGGCCCAAGTATGATATGATGCCCAACATCATATTCAGATCATCAGCATACATAGAGAAGTTTTTACCCAGAATTTTAAAGTTCATTACCCTAGTAGATGTAGCAGGCTTATTCATAGCTTTTATTTTTAGACTATTGACAAACTCTTGAGAGAGAGTAGGAAAAATCACACATTCCATATCTAAGAAAAATTCCCAACCTATTACAGTAAATAAATCCCTTACCTCTTGCTCTATCCCAAGAGCTGCAAGCGACTCAGCATGGACTCCCTTTGAGTTTATAATGTCCCGGACTGGTGGCGGGCTGCTTCTTGGCTTACTCAAAGTGGGGCTCCCTACCCCTCTGCCCTTTTTAGGTTTAGGGTGTGGTGTGCCCTCTGTAGCCTTTCTTTTCTTTGAGGAGGGCTCCCCAGATAACTTGGCCCCTGCTTTTATGGCCACCGCTATTCCCAACCTCTGCTTGGGTGGTGAGTCCTCTGAGGGTTCATCCTCGAGCATTTGCGCCTGGGACGGCTCGCTCTGTTTCCGCTGCTGCTCTGAGTGTTCTGAAACCTCCTCCTCGATTTTATCTTACTGAGAATCGGCTGGTTGTTCGGTTAGTTGTTCCAAAATGGGCTCTCCAACTTTTCTTTTTTCCTTTTATCTTCTCCAGTGCCCGTTTCTTGATCTCGATAGGTCCTTCTTCTTGGACATGCTCCTCTGCGGGTTGTTCTTCCACTTTATCTAGCTCATTTACAAAATCATCTAGGGCTTCATCATCACTCTCTTCTGCCAAATTCTCCTCCTCCTCCTCTTCGGCAATCTCTTCAGACGGCGGGGGCATCGGAACCCTAACCGGCTTTTTCGCCTTTTTAGGGGCTACTTTTTCAGGCTCTTGTGTGGGCTCCGTGGCCACTTCCTCTTTCTATGTTCCTCAAACAGTAGTATCTTCCTATGAATATTCTTCTTGCGATGGTGTAGCCGAGCTTACCTCAGCTACGGGTTCCTTCGCTGGTGGAGTTTTCTTTGTCGGTTTGCTCGAGGTGGCTGCGACAGGTTCAGCTTTCTCCTTAGGATTTACAGCCTTTTTCTTCACCACCTTAGCTGGGGTGGGCTCTACAGAGGTGACTGGGGTGTCAAACTCCAATCTGGCCTTGGCTCCAACCTTTGGCACTACCTTCTTCCCGCGTGTGTTCACCATTTTTGAAGCTAAAAAATTAGTAGAGAGATTTTGTAGGGTTTTGGGAGGGAAAAGACAGAAGCTTCTATTTTTTCCCAAAAAGAATGAAAGTGAGAGTTTAGATTTTGTGGGGTTGGCTTTTTATTAAAGTGTGTTACTGTTCCTGATGTGATCGTGACTTTTCAAATTTCAAAGGATTTATTCAGATTAGCGTGCCCATATCAATGGATAAGCCTTATCTCCTGAAAAATCAGAATAAACTTTATCTCTTCAAAATGCCCGGCTTCAGAATCCCTATTTTTTCGGGATTTATCTTTATCTTTTGCTTCTCTCTCTTTATCATAACCTGCAGATCACATACTTATCTAAAAAAAAGCATAAAATTGCCCCTAATATAGTTTAATTAACTGGAAAATTTATTTAAATAAAAAAAATGAATTAAAGCAATTAAAAACCTGGGTTGCTTCCCAGTAGCACCCCATTTATTGTCGTGGGCACGACAAAATCCCTGCTTAGGTGTAAATGGGCTCATCAATCCAGACCACTCTAGCATTCTGATCAGAATGCCCTAGGTATGGTTTGAGACGGTGGCCATTTACTTTGAATTGCCCTCCAGTTTTGGGATTTTCAAGCTCAATTACCCCATTAGCGCATTCCGCATGAACTTCAAATGGACCAACCCACTTGGTCCTCAAACTTCCTCCTATCAATTTGAACCTAGAATGATACAAAAGCACTTGCTGTCCTGGGAAGAATCTCTTTCTTCTAATCACTTGATCATGAAGCCTCTTTATCTTTTTCTTGTAAAGCACAACATTATCATAGGCTTTCATTCTCATTCCTCCCATCAATTTGAACCTAGAATGATACAAAAGCACTTGTTGTCCTTGGAAGAATCTCTTTCTTCTAATCACTTTGATCATGAAGCCTCTTCATATTTTCCTTGTAAAGCATAGCATTATCATAGGCTTCAATTCTCATCTCTTTCAGCTCCTGAATCTAAAATTTTCTGAAATGCCCGGCTGCATCCTTATCTATGTTCAGCTTCTGAAGTGCCCATCGTGCCTTGTGTAGCTCAACTGGCAAATGGAAACACTTCTCAAATAACATTCAGTATGGGAACATCCCAATTGGAGTCTTGAATGCAGTCTGGTATGCCCACAGGGCATCATCTAGATGGGCACTCCAGTCCTTCCGACTTGGGCTCACTACCTTCCCAAGGATGACTTTTATTTCTCGATTTGAGACTTCAGCTTGGCCATTCCCTTGTGGATGATAGGTTATTGTGACTCTATGATTTATCCCATACTTCTTCTCCATCGTTTGGTTACAAAATTGGGTCCCTTGGTCACTGATAACGGACCAGAGCACACTAAACCGGCTAAAAATATGGGATTTCAGAAATGCGGTTACTACCCTTGCATCATTGATAGGAGTAGCATTGGCTTCCACCCATTTAGACATATAATCAACTGACAGGATAATGTAATGGTTTTCCTTAGAGTTTGCAAAGGGTCCCATGAAATCCATTCCCCAAACATCGAAAATTTCCACTGGCATGATGGGTGTCATGGGCATTTCATTCCTTCTTGTGATGTTCTCGACTATCTGGCATTGATCACATCTTTTACAAACATCGTAGGCATCCTTGAAAATTATGGGCCAAAAGAACCCACAGTCCAGAACTCTCCTCGCTGTTCGGTTTGGTCTGAAATGCCCTCCACAAACATAATTGTGACAATGCTTCAAAATCTCCTCAATTTCATAATCTAGGACACATCTTCTTATGATTTGATCAGCACATCTCCTCCATAGAATAGGGCTATCCCAGGCATAGAACTTGCTCTCATGCCTCAGTTTATTCTTTTGGTACCTTAAGTACCCAATTGGTAGCTCTTCTGACTCCAAATAGTTCACTATATCTGCATACTAGGGCTCTAGTGTGCCCCGTGCTGAGTACAAATGCTCATCAGGAAAATGATCCGTAATGGGCATTTCATCTCCTTTTTCATTCAGCACCCGGCTCAGATGATCAGCTACCAAGTTATGTGCCCCACTAAATCTTTTATCTCGACATCAAACTTCTGCAAAAGCAGGATCCACCTAATTAGTCTCAGTTTCGTCTCTTTCTTGGCCATCAAGTGCCTCAGAGCACCGTGATCTGTATAAACAATGCTTTTTGCTCCCAAAAGATAAGACCGAAACTTCTCGAATGCAAACACTACTGCCAATAGCTCCTTTTCAGTAATGGTGTAATTACACTGTGCCCCATTTAGAGTTTTGGAGATATAGTAAATTACATGGCTTTCTTTTCCTCTCTTCTGACCCAGTACAGCGCCCACTGCATAGCCACTGGCGTCACACATAATCTCAAAAAGGCATTCCCCCAATCTAGTGGTTGGATAATCGGTGCTGTGACCAATTGCTTCTTCAGAAAATTGAATGCCTTCTTACACTCTTCATCAAATTCAAAGGGGACATCTTGTTGCAATAAGTGAGTAATAGGCTGGGCAATTTTTGCAAAATCTTTTATAAACCTCCTGTAAAATCTAGCGTGCCCCAGGAATCCTCTCACTTGCTTCACCGAAGTGGGATATGGCAATTTTTCTATTATGTCCACTTTGGCTTTATCGACCTCAATGCCCCTCTCGGAAATTACATGGCCCAGTACAATGTCATCTCTGACCATAAAATGACATTTTTCATAGTTCAGTACTAGGCATTTGTCCACACGTCACTGCAATACCTTCTTCAGATTGTCTAAGCATCGATCAAAGCAGTTTCCATACACCGTGAAGCCATCCATGAATACTTCAATACAGTTCTCAAGCAAATCAGAGAATATGCTCATCATACATCGCTGAAACGTGCCAGGAGCATTGCAGAGGCCAAAGGGCATTATGTGATAGGTAAATGTACCGAATGGGCACGTGAATGTTGTTTTCTCTTGGTCCTCTTGACTCACTGCAATATCCCGAGTATCCGTCCAAGAAACAAAAGAACTTATTTCCTACGAGTCTCTCCAGCATGTGGTCAATGAATGGAAGTGGGAAATGATCCTTCTGCGTGACCATGTTCAGCTTCCGGTAGTCAATGCAAACTTTCCAGTCGTGTGGTCACAAGCTCTCCCTTCTCATTTTTCACGACTTGAATGCCCGACTTCTTGGGCACAACATGGATTGGACTGACCCACTTACTATCTGAAATATGATATATAATGCTCTGGTCCAGTAGCTTAATAATCTCTTTTAGCACCATATCCTTCATCATTGGATTGAGCTTTCTTTGTGGATCACGAACGGGTTTTGCATCATCCTCCAGCAAAATTTTGTGCATCCAAACCGCTGGGCTAATGCCATTTATATCTGTCAAAGTCCATCCGAGTGCCTCCTTGTACAGTCTCAATAATCTCAAAAGGCGGTCCTCATCAACTTGATTCAACCCCGCACTTATGATTACATGTAGAGTCTCATTATCTCCCAAATAGGCATAGTTCAAATATCTTGGTAATATCTTCAATTCCAGCGTGGGCGCTTTGACAATAGAAGGTATCAGCTTATCATCATTTCTCTTAATGGGCACACCATAATCCACACAACCGTATGACATGTCTTCCAACGAATACAACATTATAATTCCTTTCTCGATGTCATCGTCTTCATCTAGAGCATCCTGGTCAGTCAGTCCATCCCACAGTGCCCATTCCAATGGCTCTTTATTGCTCACCATGGATAAGATAGATCGGCTTGGTGGATGGAAGGAATTCACAAAATTGCAATTCTCTGTATCTGGGGGTGCTTTAATGCTTCAAATATGTTGAACGTCACCATCTCCCCATCAAACTCACACATCAGTGTGCTCTTGTCCACATCAATCTTGGTCCGAGCTGTCCTCATGAAAGGCCTTCCCAGCAACAACACTAAAGATTTTGAAGTCGTTGTGCCCATGTCAAGCACATAAAAATCTGCTGGGAAGATAAGCTCGTCCACTTTGACCAATACATCTTCAATTAGGCCTTCTGGATATACATTAGACCTGTCAGCAAGCTGAATGACCACACAAGTCTCCTTCAGCGGTCCAATCTTTAATTTTTTGAACACCGACAGGGGAATTACGTTGATCGATGCCCCCAAATCCAACATGACCTTCTCCACTTTCTCCTCTCCTATGATGCAAGAAATCATGAACATCCCTGGTTCATCACACTTCTTGAGTAATTTTCTCTGTACCACAGCCGATACATTCTCCCCAACTAAGAATCTTGCATCATCGTTGAAACGTACCTTTTTGGTGCAAAGCTCCTTCAGAAACCGGGCATATCGTGGCACTTGTTTCATTGCCTCGATTAGTGGAATATTGATTTCCACTTTGATGAATACTTTTAGCATCTCCCTGGTTTCCTCATCTCTTCGATTTTGTGTTAATCTCCCTGGAAAGGGAGGCTTCCGTTTTACCGGAATGGGCACTTTAGCAGGCTGTTTCACTTCTGGAATCGGCACAGTATTTGCCTGTTCAGTTTCATGTGCCTCCTCCTTTATGGGAATTTTTTCCACTTTTTCTTCCAAGGGCACATCGTTCTTCTCTTCTACTAGCCTGACCATCTCCGGAAGCTCTTTTCCACTCCTTAGAGCCACTACATTCACCTACTTTCTTGGGTTTTCAACCTGGGAAGGCAGCTTCCCATTTTTCTCCTCCATCTTGTGCATAGCTTGAGCCAACTGATTAATTTACTTGCTCATGTGCGAGAGACCAGCTCAGGTTTCTTGCTTAAATTTCTCATTCTCCTCAGCCATAGTAAACACAAGATCTTCTAGCCTTTGCTTCTTTTTCTCTTCTGGCGGCGGTAATAGGCGTGCAGGATGCCTATCTTTTGGCCTTCTCCACCTGAAATTTTCATGGTCTCTCCAGCTAGGATTATGAGTCTGGAAATGAGGATCATATCTTCTTGAATGCCCAGTCTGGCAACCTACAGTGTTCACTTCTTCCACTTCGTCTTGTAGAGTAGGGCACTCACCAGTGAAATGAGATATACTTTTACATACTCCACAGGGTTTGGGCTTCTTTGCCATGCTCACACCGGACAAGATCTTTTCAATTTTGTCACACAACCTATCAATCCTCCTATCCTGGTCTGGTGCCCTCTCTGATTCACTTACAACCCGAATGGCCTCTCCACCGAAGTCTCGGTTGTCTTCAGCCATTTCAGTGAGAATTCTGAATGCTTCAACAAGTTGTTTGTTCAAAATTGACCCTCCACATGAGGCATTCACGATCGTCCTCTCATGTGGTCTCAATCCTCTGACAAAATACTAAATCAAGTCGTGTTCAGTAATTTGGTATTGTAGGCATTTCCCCAACATCGCTTGGAATCTTCTCCAGTAGTCATAAAATATTTCGTTAGTTTTCATCTTCAGGCTCCCTATCATTCTTCTCATTTCTTGCACTATGGATGCTGGGAAATATTTCTCCAAAAATTTATGTTGTAGTTGTCTCCATATGGTCACAGCACCAGTCGGAAGCGTGTACAGTCAGTCACGTGCCCCATCCTGAAGAATGAAAGGAAATGAGACCAACCACACATACTCCTCTAATCCGTGGTCGGATGGTTGAGTTTGACAAACCATCTCAAAATCTTGCAAGTGTCTTTGTGGATCCTCTCCGGGCATTCCATGGAACTTCGGCAAGATCTAGATAAAGTTTGCATGAATATCCCAGTTCTGAGTCACAGCTAGGAGTGTAAGGCCCATTGGGCGTAGATTCATATTGGTCGGAAAAACCAACTGCTTTAGAGTCCCGTTATCATCCGCATCTCCATTCGCAGCATTTTCATTTCTGCGACCATGTTGATGTTGTGGCCATTCTCAAACTGTCCTTTCTCCTCGTGCCCTTCCTTCTCTTGATCTTCTCGATCTTCTGGTGGTGGTGTGGGCTCATGAGGTCTATATGCGGCTTGGCGTGCTCTCTTCGCTGCTGGCCTGTTTTTTCTCGAAGTCTTCTCTATCTCCGGATCTTATATTAGAGTCTCCTCTGAAGAGCCCCTGCGTATCAACTTCCAGGCTCACCAGCGTGGAAGGTAAAATCACTAGAAACCAGCTCCCCGGTAACGGCACCAATTTTGATGCGCGGTCATTTCGCGCTCACAAAAAATTTATAACTCATGTGCCCATAGTAAGCATAGCCAGCTAATGAGTACGGGTCGATCCCACAGAGAGCTGTTGTGATTCTACCTTTAAGTAATCAATCATAAAAGGGGGTTTGGTTTTGGTGTCACTACTGGAAATTAAATCTACAAAAGAAAGTAAAGAAAATATCAAATAACAATGGTTCTGGCATTTGAACTTGAAATTGGTTTAAATCTATATCAACTCGATCATGGGCACACCAATTTTCATACATGATAAATCACCTAGTTATGGAGATCGGATTCCTCTCTGCATCTCTTCATTCATACTTTCATTATAGACTTAAAAGCGATTCCTCATCAATTAAATCCCTAATCAGTCACTCATCCCCCGGTTCCCCAAAGAGATGTAAGTAAACAGACAACAGTATGCCCTAGACGAACTCAGATCTGTTGTGTTTACCGATTTCACATGTGCCCATAACAGCCCATTGATTCCCTTATTACTATATGAACTAACACACAGTCACGATTCGCCAATTCAATTAACAGTGGTGTGTCCTCTTCACCTAATGAGTGATCAGCCACATTGGGCATTTTAGACACACACTCACGTAGAACAAGGCACAAGAATCAACATAAACCTATCATGTATTACTATGCCCATTTTGGCCTCACAAGTCCAGATTTATATTCAAACCATTTTCATTGTTCAAACACCAGAATTAAGAGTCTAGCCAAGCATGCTAGATATAATTAAAATAACAGAAATGAAAGACATAAATATAAAGATAAACTTACTGAATTAATTCATAAAAATACTCAACATAAACGTTGAGTTTAAAAGCATAATCCTAAGTCCCAAAGGCTTAAGGCCGATGGATTATTTCTTGCTGCAAAGTAGCATACGGAAAAGTAAATGCAGAAATTAGAAGTTGTAGCAATTGTTTCTGACTATCCAAACTTCTGTTTCTAAAAATTTAAGAAGCTTAAATAGTTACATTTCCGAATTAGAGTTCCCCCAACAAACTGGGGTCTTCACTGGATTTTCGGAACCGGCGTGCCTTCTCTAATCTGACTGGATAAGCTTAAGTTGACCAAATTCCTATTTTTTAGGGATTGGGCTTATCTCTTCGTTGCAGCGCCTCTAAGAGTTCAGTCCATCACCGACTCTTCTTCGGATAATGCAGCTATCTTTCTCGTCTCTCTCTTTCAACTAAATTTCAGGTTTTTCACGAATGCTCCAATACAGCCTATTGTCGAGTCTGCACAAGCAAAGTGGGCATGACATCATCTAGTCAGCTCCATCCATATATGATATGCCCATTCTGCCTCCCGAATATAGGATGGATGCTGAAGAAGTTCTCTGTGCCTCTGACTGAATGTTTAGCTTTGATTTTGCTTGAATAATCGGGCATAAAATGCCCCTTTTGCCAGACTCGACCCCCGCAATGCCCTATGACCTAATCCTGGTTCTTGTTAACTCAAAACACACTAAAAAGGACATTTATAACGGATAAAATGCCCATAAAAACATGAAATAAATGGACTTATCAATAATTATCTCAACTAACTGATTTAAGTAGTTAATCTCCTATACTGCAGCTTAATGCTCCAGACTGTGATCAAGCTAAATCACAATAATATCCAACCGAGCATGCATGTTGATCTTAGAGCTATATCTAGATCTTTAATCAACATTATCATCATCATCATCATCATCATCATCATCATCATCATCAAGTCATCAAGTATTATTTTGTGCACTTTGTCAACAAATATCATGTAAACAAAAGGAATAATCACAAAAGAAAAAAAGGGATAATCACCTGAATTTAACAAACTATATATATATATATTGTAGGTAATAGGATTATATATATAATTAATACAATTAATATAATATAAAAAAAGGTGAAGTAATGTGCAATACTTACCCAGTGGTGATGAGGAACTTCGGTGGCGGTGAGGGCTGTGGTGGCCAGCGAGAAGCTGTGTTGCTGTGGAAGGCGGTGCGGCGTGCTCGGGAGGATGGAACACAGAGAAGAACGGGAGAGAGAGGGAAAGAAGAGGAAGAGAAAAATGAAGAGGGAGAGAGGGAGAAAGAGGGGAGGCGGTAGCGGTGAGGGACGCGATGGTGGCAAAGAGAGAGAGAGAGAGAGAGAGGGAAGAAATTAGAGCAATGACGGAGAGGAAGAAAGGGGAAACTGGTATCCTGAAGTTTTTTAATTTTTAACGACGGACTAGCGACAGATTATTCCGTCGCAAGATTACGACGGATAATAATCTGTTGCTAGTTTTAAAAATTAAATAATAATAAATTAATTAATTACTAACGACGGACACAGTCCGTCATTAATATTAAAAATTAAAAATATTAACGACGGAATATTTCTGTCGTTAACTAATAAAAATAATTTGTAATTTAAAAATAAAATGTTAACAATGGAAAAAATCCGTCATTGATGTTACCGACAAACAGTCCATCGTAGACCTGTCGTTATATTTGAGCGCGAACAAGTCCCGCCAAATGTTACGTCTAGAAACGTTAGCGACAGATGCGTCGTCGTTAGTCCGTCACTAGGAGCTACGGATAATTATCAGTCAAACGCGGATTGATTGGATAGCCCACAAACACCTTTTCCTACTATATAAGACCAGACCACGGCTAGTTAGACTATTTTTAACAACGACCTTAAATGAGGGTGGTCGAAACCCATGTCACCCCCAAAAAAAATCTAAATGAAAAATGAGACAGTCGACCAGGGCTCTCTTGTGGCCTCTCCTGTTCTCATTGCAACCATCACTTTAACTAATGAGATGGAGACATTTATCTCAATTCTATTGCTAAATAATTTTATTTTGTTGTGTAAATAGAATTGGTATATTTTTTATATAATATACTAATAATAAATAAATAATATATCAAAATTCATATTTTTTTCATTCTCTATAAATATATATAGACCAATTTTGTTATATTTCAACACACTTTAAAATTATCTATCTTCCTCTACACATTACATCTTTTATTTTTTTTCTCTAATTTTCTATGTATCCAAACATTAACGATATTACAATTACACAGAACAATGGTATATGAGTGCAATACCAATAGTATAAATAGTAAGGACGACAGTAATGAGTTTCAGTCTGATACTTTTATTTTTTTTTCTCTAGTTTTCTATGCATCTAAACATTAACGATAATATAATTAGACAAAACAATAATATATGAGTATAATCTGATAGTATAAATAGTAAGGACGACAATAATGAGTTTCAGTCTGATACCTTTTATTTTATTTTTCTCTAGTTTTCTATTTATTCAAACATTAATGATATTATAATTAGACAGAATAATAGTATATGAGTACAATCTGATAGTATAAATAGTGAGGATGACAGTAATGGTTTCAGTCTGATACTTTTATTTATTTTTTTATCTAATTTTCTATGTATCTAAACATTTACGGTAGTATAATTAAATAGAACAATAGTATATGAGTACAATCCGATAGTATAAATAATAAGGACGACAATAATGAGTTGGGTGGTTAGGTCATGGACAAAACATGCAAAATATGTGTGGTTAGATGCAATGAATATTGATGATGTGGAAGAGAGATAAATTAATTAGATATTGAAGTGGTTGGGTGGTTGGGATGGTTGCTATTTGTGATCTTATGATAGATATAGTTGCCCAATAGCCCATCCCATTAACTACACATTATTATTATTATTATTATTATTATTATTATTATTATTATTATTATTATTATTATTATATGTCAAACTACTAAAATTTATAGCATATGTTCTCTTATATTTTGATATTATTAAATAAGTTATATATATATATATATATTTACATCTTAGTTTTACTAACTATTAAAGTAGTAAATTTTGGTGTTTATTTTTTATGGGATCTTTTATCTTAATCTTTTACGAGTTGAATGGGATGAAAATAGGGCTCTCATCATTCAATGTTCTGACTCTATCACATGAGCATACAGACATAGTTTATCGATTTTTTTTCCTAAATGCATAACATATTTTGCTTAAAGATAATTATCATGTATACGAAATTGAGTTGCACTTCCCTGCAGCAGGTCTTATATGAGACTAAATGAGACAGCGCGTGGGGCTACACGCGTCCACGCGCTCGTCTTTTTTTTTTTTCTGGCAGTTTTTTTACTTTTTTTTCATTTTTTTATCCGATTTCACCCAAAAAAACCTTTAAAAACACAAAATAAACCCCTAAACCTCCCCCTCCCTCCAAAAAAACTCTAAAAAACACCAAAAATACCCTAAAAAAAACTTAGTCAAAAGGCGGGTTTAACTGCGTTAATTGGATCAAAGCGCGGATTGACCCGATCCATCTCATATAGTGCTATTTACAACAGATGAATGGAAGTGTTTGCCTACAAAATTATTGAAATAAGTGGATATGAAAGATCGAAAAATGAAATACTTGCAAGTCTTAAAAAGTGGGGAAAAAGAAAGAGACAAAATGAACCCTTTAAATTTATTTCCACTAACTAGCTAAAAAGAATAGTAAGGCTAAAACACCAATCTATTTCCAATTGACTAAAAAGCCCACATTTGCACTGCAATAATAATCAGAGTACACTTTAATTTGGAATAATATTCTCATCTTGAATTTAGCAATCAAGAATAATTTACAGTATTATCGATCAATCTTCTGCAAATTTTCTCTGTAAAATATAAATAAATTATATCCTTCCATTCACATCACGAGCTGACTGTGAACTCCAGCTGACACTCTCTACTCCGTGTTCCTACAGTTCAAGAAAAAAATCGCAAATTAGGATAATGAAAATTTGTGTTGAAAGATGATTAATTGAGAGATGGGGCGAGGGATCTTAGTGTTGGTTCAGCCCAAGAATGTGTTAATTTTCTTGGTGGCGTTAGTTCTGATATTTCTCGTTTATACCTTCTCTAAACAGGTAAATTTCTCTTCACTTGGTGCCTATTTTTCCGTTGATTTTTTATTTTTATTTTATTTTTATGTTTTCAAGATTCTTGCTTCCTAGGATTTCTTCAGTTTGTTCTGTGTTTCTTGGATCTGTCTGATGTGGTTGCTATTGCTCATGTCGATTTGAAGCCTCTGGTGAAATTACTGTGTAATGTTTCAATTAATTTTGGGAGAAACTGGAAATTTAGATTCTTGATACATTAATCAAATGGTAAAGGTTTCACCTTTCTTGGCTAAAATTAGGATATATGTATTATAAGTTAGGAAAAACGTTATTAAGATTAATGCTCGATTAATTTGTTTTAATCTAATAACAATCATGATAGTTTAAGTGGTATATATATCAAGACATGATAATTTGGGTTCATATTTTGTGCATTATCTCATTGCATCTTGAACTGATTCCTTAGAAGTCTAAGAGATGAATCGATGTTTGAGGGTGACTCAAATTGAGAACATCCTCGGGAGCAAGCCTCATATCATTGTACCTTTAAGATGGTTGTTTTAGAGTATTGACAAAGAATGGCGTTAGGTTTTTTCTAGTGTTGACTAATTTTAGGTTCCAGAATAACTTATTAGGAATTTTTGCTGCTTTTTGCTGGAATTGTATATTATCTTGCTACCTGCAGTGTTGGAAACTTGGTCTTGTATGGCTTCTGTTAGTACATCATTGTGCTAGTTGTGTCGGTGTGTTGTTTGCTACTTTGCATGCAAGAAATGCTGAACCATCCCGTAAAACGCCTGATAAGTCTCTAGCCTGCATATGGATCATGATAGAGTCAACTGGTATTCTATTTACTTAGCGTCTAGTTAATGCACAAGCTTAATACGTTTTGTTTTCATGTAGAAATTTGTATGTCGCTGACGTTAGTTCTCGATTCCTGAATTAATACTGGTTTTTATTAATAACACTTATGGTAGATTATTCACTTGTTAAATTGATACTGTTTTCACTTCTTCAGCAAATTCTCTTTTCAAATTTGACTTTGTATCTTCAGGGGGTAGAAGAAGTGGAAGAGGTATATGAAGTCACCAATAGAGTGTTTTTGGATGTTGACATAGATAAGCAGCGAATAGGTATGCTTCTGAATTTCCTTCACAAAATTTGATAATGCATTTTTTTTCCTTCTCAAAGAAACATAAAATTAAGTTGTAAGTTAAGGGTGTCTAGAGAAGGGGTCGACTCGACTATGGAAGATCATGATTCTGCTATGGTAGTTAAGAGAATACTTTCAGGAACACTATATTGGATATTGAACCGAAAAATCTTCTGAGTGTTACATCTTTTGTTCTGTTTCAATTAAATGCAGAATTGTAATAATATTATTAGGGTATGAAAATTCTTCGTCTGACACTCATTCTTAACATATAACATGCATGATCCTTTATCGAGCTACCATTAGATAATAAGCCTGCCAAAGCATGGGGATCTTTCAAATGGATGTGAAACGTCAAGTTATAGAAATGTGGCATAATATCTTCAAAAGTAGACAAGTACTATTTTGATGTCATCTATTCTAAATTCATATTTTTTACTCCTCAATATCCACAGGGAGAATTACTATTGCATTATACGGTGATGTCGTCCCAAAGACTGTGGGTAATGATGTCATCTTTCTTCTTTGTGAATGTCTACATGTTTATCAGATTGCTTTTGCTTTCTTTGGCGCTACAATTTTGTTCCTCACCAGTTCTACGTTTTTCTGTGCAGAAAATTTCAGGGCATTGTGTACAGGTAATAAGATGATTTCTCATTACTCAATTTTGTTATGGATTTTAGGATTCTTGCATCTGTTGCTTCTGATAAAGAAGTTAATATTCTTCTTTCGATCTCCTCCACTAACCTTTGTTTTCTTGAATAAGGGGAGATTGGAAAAGCTGCTAACGGAAAACTTCTACACTATAAAGGAACTCCATTTCATCGTATCATACCGGGGTTCATGATACAAGGTGGAGACATTGTATCTGGAGATGGAAAGGGGAATCAATCTGTATACGGGGGCACATTCCGTGATGAGAATTTCAAACTTAAGCATTCACATGCAGGTCTGCAATGAACTTCTACTCTCTCCGGCGTCTCACACATGCGCCTCATAGTCATGCAAACAACTACTCTTCATTTTTTGATCTGGTTTTTGCAGGCATGGTGGCCATGGTGAATTCAGGGCCTGATTCTAACGGATCGCAGTTTTTCATCACGACGGTCAAGGCTTACTGGTAAGCTTTACTGTTAAGGTGTAACTATACAGACCAGTTTCGTGCTATGTAAAATTAGGATGTAAATTGTTCACATATCTTTGGGATTGGGCAGGTTGGATGGCGAGCACGTCGTTTTTGGACGAGTCATCGGCGGGATGGACACGGTGTATGCCATCGAGGGCGGGGCAGGAACCTACAGCGGGAAGCCAAGGAAGAAGGTAATTATTTCCGATTCTGGCGAAATACCGAAGGGCAAGTGGGAAGAGGAAAGCAGAATCTCAGTAACATAACTATTTTCTGAAGTTCATCTGATTTCATTAGAAATTTTTCTTATGTCTTTTTGTACGATATTTATAGTCGTTGTAACACTGTAATCTGGTATGCAACGATAGAGCAACTAACATAAAATTCGTTATTATAGAGAGAAAACTCCATCTAAAACGAATGAGTTGTTGCATTTAGATTTTAGTTGTTTTCTTGTTGCTTCACGTTGTATTTAAGATGAGAAAATAAGGTTTGTGACAGCTGAATCTCGTGTTTTATTGTGTGTAGAGAGAAGATGATTGTTGATGTAATGAAATAAGAGATGAAAGGAAATTCTATGACGCTTGAGAATATAATGTATTGTGAGACACACAAGTGTCAGACTAGGTCTATCGTGGCACATGACACACTAGATGTGATGCGTCGTAAAATTTCCCGGAGATGAAATATTATTTTATATGTCCATCTGGTATTAATAATATTTGTGGGGTTACTGAAACTGTTGGGCGTGGCCACACTAAATTTCTGGAATTCTATTGAAGTAAATGGAGAAAAGAAACAAATTAATTGTAGGAATGTAAAATTAGGTTTTTCATAGCAAATAATATTATGGCACAGGACACTGACGTCCCAAATCTATGTTTTATCATTATTGAACACTTTCTTCTTTCCTAGTTATAGCTCTATCTTTTCCTGTGTGCAAATTAAACATTTGCTGTCTTTAATTAATTCATTCTTGTATATCAAATCAATTCACATTTCGACTTTTATTTTCAAATTCATTACTTGTTCTTGCTGATTAATTTCTTTCTTAAAAAAAATTGGTGTTGAGATTTGGAAATGGAATCTACCATTCCACGGAAATATTATTTGTGATGGGAAGTGACTGGTAAGTGGGAATATATAAATATAATCTCTGCCTAACACATGCCTTCGGCTGCCTGCATTAATGGCTGCTATTATTTATTGGATTTGCAAATTATCATCTTTTCTTTTTCTTATTATAATTTTTGCTTCAATTTTTTAAAATATTGTGCATCATATTCTTCATCAACAAATTGCAATCCTTTCAAATTTACCTCAGAATTACCCACAATCGTTGTTAGATGCTAATAAAGTATTTTGACCCAAAAAATTATCTGTATTAGGCCAACTAGAGAATACAGTAAAATTTCTATTTTTTTAGTGCTAAATATTCCAAGTAAAATTCCAATAGAAGATCACGATTCATTCCCATGTCACATGAAGTAGTCAAGCAATCCGACAATACCACCCTCATCTCCACCACCCGCTCCGCCGCGTCGCCGCCATGGACAGCAACCCCGAGGAACCCCCCACCAGTCTTCACGAGCCCAGTACCGCCGCCGCCAAGCAACCCCTCCTGTCCAAACCGTATCCAAGTCTTGAACCGCCCATAGCTTCCACCTCCGAAGCTGAAGAAGACCAATCACAATATCTTCAGATCTCTTACAATTACGGCCCTCGTGCCATCAAAGATTTGCCTTTTCTTATCCTCTTTTGTCTCCTCGTTCTCTGCACCTTCGGCTTTGGAATCTTCGCCTCCGTCAACAAAAACCCCCACCGCTCCGAAATTTCGTATTTCAATTATGATGTTACCTCGTCTTCTTGCGTTTCCGTGAGAGTTCGGAGCCTCTTTTCCTCGGATTCTCCGGAGCCAAGTCGTTTTCATGGCGGTTTGAGTGAAATTTCACTGTCTGAGGAGAGGCCCTCTTCTTCGAATTCCTCAAAATCGAATCTTTTTGAGGTTTTGCATGCGGATGTCTCTTCTTCGAGGGACCCAACGTCGTCGAACTCCTCAAAATCGAGCTTTTCGAATGAGAATTCCTCGGTTTCTCACAGTCCCGTGTCCTTAAATTCCCTAAATTCTACTCTTTTAGTTAGTTTGATTGATTACTCATCTTATTCTGGCAAGTTTGCTTCTTTTAGTTCTAGTGAGTCGAATGTGTTGGAGAGCTTGATATGGACTCTTGCAATCACTTTGATTCTGAGTGTGCCGTTTGTGTTTTCCGTGCTTTTGTTGCTCAAACACTATACCAAACAGATAGTTTACGCATCGCTTCCGTTCTTTGTGATAGTCCCTATTTTCATGAATGTGTATTGGTTTGTTGCTTGCACCCTGAGCTCTACATGCAGTGATGCCTTTCCTTTGGCGTATCGGATATTTGTTCTCATTTTCGTGTTCTTGATAATTGGGGTGATTGTGTGGATATTTGTAGTAAACTGGCACAGAATTGAGTTGACTGTGAGAGTTATCGGTGTAGCTTCTACTGCACTGTCGAAAAACTTAGGATTGTTTGGAGCACTCCCTGCTCTGACTCTGGGGTTAGTCGTTTACTATGTGCCCATTGTTCTGTTTTTGATATTTTCCAACTCGAATGGAAAGATTGTGCCAAAAGAAGACAATGGAGAGTATGTATGTGTCTGGAAGCAGGATAGTTGGGTGCCAGCTTACTACACGCTGGCGATCTTGACAATGCTGTGGTCTGCCACTGTTATGTTGGAAGTTCAAGTATATGTTATCAGTGGAACTATTGCTCAGTGGTATTTCTCCAAGGATGAATCACCACCGAAGCATGGAATAAGAAGCTCCTTAAGGTGTTTCCTTTTACTCCTTGTTAAAGTTAATTGATTGCATGATTATGGTGTTTCATTCCCACAATTAGTTTATTACTCTGCTATGTCCTTGCTATAGATTCCTAGTAATTCGGACCTTATAGTGAGAGAGATTGCCAGTAGTATTGCTATGTGTTAAGGATATAATTCCAGAGCTAAAATGCTATCCTGCGTTCTGTGGGTTTGCTTGAGTTGTTACAAAAAAAATAAGACTTTTCACTTGTGTAAGGATGGATTTTACCTGGTGCACGGAACAAGAGATCTGAAGAAAAATAAAATGTAAGATATAGCCATATAGGCTAGACTAATTAGTAAGTAGACTTTTGATGCATGTGTCTCCAACTATTTGGGAGATATTGTAGTCATTGTGATTCTGAGACGACCTATGAAGCACTTGCTCATATCATAATTTACATTGTAACCCACTAGGGTATTGACTATTTACTTAGAATTGTATTCTTTGAACTAGATGGCTGCAATACCAGAGAAAGAGTCAAATTTTTCTTATTGGTCTTTTGAAAGATTCCCACCTACTAAACAGAGTTTAGCACCCTTCCATATAAAAGTTATCTTTCTTAGTAAATAGGAATCTGCTCATTTCATTTCTGTTTCTCATCTATGGTGCTGTCGTTGGTGATTTCTAACACATTACTTCCCTTTGGGAATTGGCTGTAGTAATATTTTCTTGTCCCCGTAATTATTGAAAAAGACCAAGTAAATCCAAGATTTTACTATTTTCTTCATTCTATCAAATTGTGAATAAGCCTATATTCTGATGCTCGGTGACCAGATTAGAAATTGAATTATGTCAATCCTTTTTTCCTGCAAAACATCACAAATCATTGTCTCATAGTATCTGTGCTGTTAAATAAGTTGGGTGTATGTCTTATGGTCACATTTCTGACTTCTGATCCTCTCTTTAAAATTGAAGAAATGCGTTTGGCACCTCCTTTGGCACAATATGTTTCTCTGGATTGCTTATTGCAATTGTCCGAGTCGTTCGTTCTATTGTCGATAATGCAAGACAAGAAGATGCATCTGGGATTGTCAACCTTATTCTGCGGTGCTGTGCCAATGCCCTGTTGTCAGCAGTTGATTTTCTGAACAAATTTACTATAAATTTTGCTGCCATAACTGGCGAAGCATACTGCAGTGCTGCGAGGATGACTTATGAGCTTCTCAAACGTAATCTTCTATCAGCAGTATTTGTGGAAACTGTTTCCACTCGAATACTGTCTGGAATTATCCTTGTGTTATCAGCAATTTATGCCATATTGGTAAGTTCTATACCCTTTTGTAGTGTCATTGTATAGGTAACAGGGATTATATCCAATATTTTAATTTTAGTGGATGAAATTTTTGTCATTTGTGGACTAGTGCTAAAGCTTTTGATTAATTGGAAACAATTTTTACATATGATTGTGCTTCAGTTCTTGAGCTCATTGTGTGTAATTCTCTTGTTGCTGTTTACGTTTTTGGCAGCCTTGAAACTATTGGAAAAAAATTTACATAATTTTTTTAGTTCATAAGGTGATTGTGTGTAGTTTCTCCTGTTACTGCTTAAGTCTTCTGTGGTCATAAACTCTGTTGTTCATGTTGTCTCGGGTTTTGGGTCCACCTGTTAAACATGAAAAATGATTAGCAGGTTAACTTATACTGTCATGATAATACACACTAACCTGTTAACTACACGACAACCTGAAAAGTGAAAACATAAGGTTTATATATTTTATTCATACATTTAGCAAACTACTATAAATTGTATATGTGTGTATTATGGATTGTGAATTTAAATATTATAGATTGTGTATATATATTTTATTATCATACTATTAAGTATTTTATATTTATGTAGGTTGTATGTGGTTACATGCTTTTTGGAGATTTTTTTTTAAAAAAAAATTCTATTGACGTGTAACAATGTGTTGTTTTAATTATTCTTTTGTCGGGTCATTATCATGTTGATGGGAAATATTTTGTGCTAATTTTCATATTGACAATAATTTTATGAGGTCGTGTTCAGGTTTTTGCTTTTATGGTTTCAAGTTGATACCTTTTCCATCCCACACACAACCTGTTTACACAAATTGTCACCCCTAATAACCTTGTTTAGAGTTAGTGAGAACAATTTTTATGTCTCGTAGTCGCTGTTGGTAATACCTATGGCCAGTGGACCTTATGCTTCAAAGAATCAGCTTTAGGGCTTTAACTTGTGAATGTGCCATGATTTCCAAATGCAAAAAAAAGCTTCTATTTTCTATTTTTATTGAAGAAAAAATGGCAACGCACACATTATCCTCTATTTGAAGGGCATGCTTATGTTTTGCTTGAAGTGCCTAATTAGGTTGCAAACGCTATGTTTCTCCTACTCGTTGTACGTGTGCATGTGTGAATATATATTTGGAAGCAGAGGCTAGTTGGAATTCTCCCATTTTGTTGTAGAACTCTTTGTTAACCGAGGAGAGAAAATACAGATTCTTCATTTCTTGCCACGTCTACCTTTAGCTACATCTGTAGTTTGGAACTGAAAAATCATTGTTTCCTCGTATGCAGGTATGCGTTCTTCTAAAAGCTGTTGTTCATCTTGGCGATGATGCATACTTTGTTGCTGTTATGGCGTGGATCTTGCTGATCGCAGTTCTGGGCTTCTTTGTTCACATTCTAGACAACGTTATTGACACTGTGTACGTATGCTATGCCATAGACAGGGACAGGGGAGAGGTCTATAAACAAGACATCCATGAGGTCTATGTTCACCTTCCCATCAGTAGAAGTCACAGGGCGGGTTTTGTTCCCAGAGCTCCGCTCGTTGTGTAATCATCTCCTCATCGAGTAAGTTCCTTCTGTTGTACAATCTGTAATTTATCCTGCTTGGAGGTATAATTGCCAGACGGCAAATTGTGCATATCTGAGATTCTATTTTGTACCGAGCTTTATTCAATAAAAGAAAATGAAAAAAATAGTTCTGCATTGTCTGATAAGGCTTATTTGTGTTACAGCATTATGCATCTATAGATTTATTGACTGCAGATCTTCTGTCCGCGCTCTAGCTTAACCTAACATGTGTTTTAGCTGAGAATGTAGTTAAGATCAATCTTTAATAGCACGTTATGATATCCAAATGCTACAGAGTCGGTCCTCGTTAACAAAGGAGTTTATTGCGGAAGATTCACTGTCTAGATAGCTGTTACTTAGTATTTGTATTCTCTTGAATTATGGTATACCTGCTTACTTTACGTAGGAATGAATGTGGAGAATGTAATGAAATGAAAGCCTGCTACGGGCATACGGCTTTTGTGAGACGAACTTAGCTGCTGCTTTCGAGTGTTATTCTTGTTTGCAGATAATGTTGATTTTGTACTGTGGAATGGTGTTTCGTTTTTATTTCATTTAACTGGTGAAATCCGCGTGTGGATTGGCTATATCATCGTTGCATGCACAATGAATACTGTTGAAATGAAATACGAGACGGCAACATAGGATTCGGACAGAAATTCCAGTTGCAGTTGAGTCTCTTTCAAACATACATACGAGATATTGACAGAAATGGAAAGTAGGCATAAAGTTTGTAATAATGTGGGATTTAGGTTACCCACTACTTTTAGAAAGATTTGACGTGAATGTTTCCATCAGAAGGAAGTTGAGAATTGCCCACAGCCACATGGTTTTCCCCTCTCTTCTTTAGGGGCATAATCGAACATTCACACTTCGTCTCCATATTAATATTTTCTTAGGTGGCCCATGATGGAAATAGGTCAAATTACTCGATTTGAGATCGATCGTTAAAGGTTAATTGAAACCCGAAATAATAGCATGAATGTAGTATTATTGGCAAATGAATAGGTGTTCAGTTTGATTAAAGCTCGTTGTTGTGATGAACAGTTTCCTGAGAGAGAACTTTTGTGGGCTTGATAACGAAGCTTCAATTTTATGTTTTTTTAAGAAATATTAACTTATCTTTTCTTTATTGTGTAATGTCGCGATTTATATGACAGAGAAATTAGTGGTGGAATTAATACAAAGGGACACCAACGCACGGAACATGTCTCCTCATCATTCACCTCCCCATTTCCATTACCTCATCGGATTGATTGACATTGTTAGACTTTAGTGTTTGTAAACTCTAGATTTTCTTGATTCTCTCTCTCTCTCTCTCTCTCTCAATAAAATAAAATAAAACCTACTTGCAAATCTCCATATAGAAAAGAAACATAAAAAAACCCTTTATACACTTGCAATTTATACTAAATAAATAAAACGCGAGACCGGAAAATGATGGGGAGTAGAGGATTTCGTGTGTTGTAAAATATATAATGTTATTACATATATCCTCTGGGACACTTTTATAGGAAAACTCGAGATTGGGATTTGCAATGGTGAATGTGAAATGCGTACTTATTTTAAGAGAAGAAAGAGATTTGTATCCCTTTTGCTTAGACGCTAAGAGAATGTTGAGAGGCTCAAAGAAAGAGAGGATTAAGGTGTTTGATCCCAAGATGGGACCATTGTATAGCTCCATCATATCTTTATGCTCTTAATTTAACATGAAAAGATTGGGACTATCAAAATTAGCATTCAACTCTTACAACAATCACAAAATTGAATGATTCAATCAACTCTAAGATTACTTTTTCATCAATTTGAGATGCAATCTATGATATCCTACTCAAAGTCTCAATGAATCAACTCTCGGTCTTAAACAGTGTATATTTTGAAATTTACTGAAAGTCGACATTTCAAGAGATATGCGCACAAGTCACTCCCTACACACTCATGAAAAAATAGATAAAACTACCTTCACATCAATCTGGATTCTCGATAATGATTATAATTCGTTTTATTTGTGTATTTGTCAATGTGTTGTATGATATGGAGATAAAGTCTTCTAATCGTGAATCCATGTCCTATATATTTTATATGTGCCTAGTTCCATATTTGAAAATTTTAAATGAAACAAGAAAAGAAGCCTTATCATAAAAATTTAATCATACTTATTTTAAAAGTTCCAAACAAGAATACCTTAATAAAAATTAGGAAAATTTACTGATACCATAAAAAAAAAGTAAAAAAGAAAAAAGAAGAGTATAATATACATACCAGATATAGAAAAATATATAGTATGGCTAGAATCGTAAAAAGAGGACACTAATAGTGGCAATTTGATTGTCCAAATCTTATATAAACTAATATCCTCCCCATCCCAACTCACCTTGTCACATTTCTCAACCAATCTCATCCATAATCTTTTCTAGTGAAAAAATTGACCCCCCACCCTAACTAGTAACAACTCATCATGGCGATGGCTTTCAAGATGGTATAATGCATTCATCTCTCTCTCTCTCTCTCTCTCTTCTGACATTGTGACTACTGTGGTATGCATATATGCAGGCGATGACGGGAATGTGGGTGACAGAAGAATGCCAGAACTCGTTCATGGAGATGAAATGGAAGAAGGTCCACAGATACATAGTGTTCAAGATTGATGAGGGTTCGGAGCTGCTCACCGTCGACAAGGTCGGCGGCCCCGGCGAAGGCTACGAGGATCTCGCGGCGGCACTGCCGGAGGACGACTGCCGCTACGCCGTCTTCGACTTCGACTTTGTCACCGTCGATAACTGCCGGAAGAGCAAGATCTTCTTCATCGCATGGTCCGTCCATTTCTATATAATTTTTCAACGTAGCCTATATATTCTCCCTTGTTATTCATTATCACTCATCACCCTTTGTTTATTTTTTTAGTACACGTCATGTCACGTGTATATTATGATACCATTAAAATTATATTTTCGCCTCTTCTAATATAGTTAGTGAGTTAATTTGTGGTGGAAGATCAAGTTGAGCCCTTTAATTTGGACAAGACTTGCATTATATATATGTGGATTTTTTTATAATCACAAAAGAATAGAAATTGATGATTATTCTTTTATGTTTATGTTTTTTGAATTTTCAGGGCACCGAGTGCTTCAAGAATTAGGGCGAAAATGTTGTATGCAACATCAAAAGATGGATTAAGGAGAGCATTAGAGGGCATCCATTATGAAGTTCAAGCAACTGATCCAACTGAGATGGGATTTGATGTTATTAAGGATAGAGTCAAATAATTATACGTACACCCTAATTTCATCATGTTAATTTCTTTCCTTAATATATATATAGTTTAATTTAATAATAACTCCACTTACTGCTGCTTAGTGTTGTCACAATAAGTCCAACCTAGCTACTATTTATCACTGGGCTATAATCTCGTATCATACCACATATATGTTATGTTAGTGAGTTAAAATATGAGAATAAATAGGTGACGTATGTACGTGCGACTTATCAATCATCTTTTTATGAGATGAGGGAGTAATTGTACTATTGTTTAGCCCTCTAATTATGTAAACTCTGTACTGTCCTAATCAACTGATTAGTCATAATTAACAATTCAGTAGCTTTATCATGTGATTGTGAATCTCTTTTTCTTATATATATATATTTGCGGTGTCAGCTTCCTTTCGTAGTTATTATATTTTCTTTATGTATTTTTTTTACTCACACACACGATCTGTGGTATTGAGGAGATTCGAACACGTTATATTTTCTTTATGTATTGCAATTAATGTGCCTATGCGTCTCGTGCACATTCCACGATATGTTAAAACTAATCTTGGTGCCAAGAGACAGTGGCTAAAATGACACGTTGTGAAATACTCGTTTTTTTTTTAAATTTATCAAGTTTTGTGTTCTTAAAAATTACGTACAATTAAACATTTCTAACATCTGGATTACAATACTCTTTTTTAGTTGCACTTGAGCACTCCAATTTTGCTTGAAAATAAGAGTATGCTGGGCAAAAAAAAAAAAAGTTGTGCATATTTAAAAAGAAACACAAGGATATTTAATGCAATTCAAAAAATACAAAGAGTTTGACACAAAATTTTAATACCACAAAGGGATACGCCCCATTTTACCCTGAGAGAGAGTGGGTATGCTTACCCTCAGTTATTACAGCGTTACATCTTTTATTTCCTCATTATTATTTTTATTTCGAATAGTATTATAATTACATAACATTTATTAATACTGTTAAATTATAGGATATAAATATACAATACGATTGATAACATAATGTGTGTGCGAACCTATGTTATACTAGATTATTATTTGTGTTTATTTTCGTGGACAGCAACGATTTTCCAACTTTCATGTAATTTCACACGTGCAAAATTACCTTCCCATCTTTTATTTACCCTCCGATATTAATTTTGTCTTTCATTTTCACATAGTTCGTTAATAAATTGATTTCAGTTATTAAATAATATATATATATATATATATATATATATATAGGGAAAGGATCAAATAGGAACCAAATCCCCCGTGAGAATCTAGGAACCAATCCTAACCTTAGATTTGATTAGATTTAATGACCATAATTTAGTCAAAGTAAGGTGGCAAACTTGTAATATTTGAGAAATTAATGAATGCGGGGTTATTTTCGTAATATAGAAATTAGGTTATGTTTTTTCGGATTTTGGGCTCAATTCCCGGAATTAAATAGACAACGCATTAAAACCGTTGTTTTTTATGGCGTTGTATTAATATGCTAACATGAGATATTTATATTGCTAACATCAAGAGATTATGTTGCTAACATGAGGTAGACTCATATTGCTAACTTGACGAGATCATAATATTAAATTGACATGTATTAAATACCACACATATAACATTGGACCACATTTAAAATAATAATGTGTAACATGATCATTCATACATACAACTAATATGTTAGAGATTGTACACATTGCTAATATGTGACTAATAATTTGCTAATATGTTAGTAACATGTTGCTAATATGTGAATAATGATATGCTAGTATGATTTAAATTTTCAAATATTACAAGTTTTCAAAATAATATTAAGCATTGATAAAGTTATAATTGTTTATGAACTTAACTATATATAGCTCATACTTTAACTATTTTCTCATGAAAGCAACTTAAAATTCAAAGTCGTGCATAAAAAATTTCATGTTAGCAACATAAACACAAGATATGAGCAATATTGTGATATCATATTAGCAAATATCTGACAGTTACGAGTTGAATATACGTGAATTTTTTTTTTTGTATTTTTCATCAATTTTTGCTCAAATAAACATATGCATTATGGATCCTAAATGAAAAAACATGAAAAAAATCTTTAATTTGATATATTTTTTGCGTAAATTGAATAAAAAACGAGTAAGTTGTGATTATTTAAAGTTTTTAGGAATTTTTTAAATGATGATGTCATCACTTTATAAAAAAATCTGGAATTACCCCTTATATTTCGAATTTTACATATTTACAACTATGCCACCGCCTTTTTATCCGCCATGTCATCAAAATTCTTAAATTTGATTGGTTCCTAGGTTCTCTCGGGAGGATTGGTTCCAATTTGAACCCACCCCTATGTGTGTGTGTGTGTGTGTGTGTGTGTGTGTGTGTTGAGAATGAAATAATATACATAATAGATGGTCCTGAAAATGGGCCAAAAACAAGAGAAGGCTGCTGCTCAGAGAGCCGCTGATGGCCCATCATTACAACCCGAGCGTAAATGTTAGTGGGCCTAGATTGTTTGGCCCACATTTGAAAAATGTATATATATAAACTAATCAAAACATTTATCACAAGCATTAAAAATCATATTTGATCTAAATTTTATTCTTATTTTTTCTAAATTGAAAAAGGTTGATATGAAGTGGATTCGATTTCTCGTACAATCATATTTTATGTTTCACTTTATCAATTTATGTCTAGCGTAGATTATAATGCCATCTAATACAGTGACATGACATGCACTGGCGATAGTGAAGTATGGCACGTGTCACTATAACATAATAGCGAACCACATACCCTCACGGGCTAATATTTCTTAATTTTGCTTCTCATTCATAAACATAGACAATTGATGTGAGCTAATCAAACTCTCTATTCGTTTTATTTGTAGACAAGTTTCAAGGGATTATTTATACTCTTGCTATTTAAGAAAAAAAGAAAAGAAGAAAAAAAATATTTTTTTTTTTCTGAGAAGACAATAGTCATAATGAACCTAGAAAATGTTTAAAAAAATACAAATATGAAGGTACTTTCATAGCCATCAAAAAATAATAGTATATAAATAAACGGGCCCAAACACAGTCAGCTAATGTGGGCCTTTGCACGCAAAAACCAAGTACTCAGAAAAGTGAGCTCGTGCATAATGGGCCCGTTTATGTCGTCCACATAAATTTTGCATGTGGGGTGGCCCATCACTCGTGACTAATAACAAGCCACGCTTTATAATTTTTATGACACAATTAAACATTATTTTGAAATAATATAAACAAAGGCAAAAAAATTGTATGTCTTACGGTTCAAAATTCATAATACTGGTTAAAATTCAAACCAAAATATATATTTAGTAACATATTTATAATTTTATTAGTATTTAATTATATTTAAATCTGAATCTTGACCCATCTTACAGATAAGATTTTACCCTACATTCTTACATAAAATTCTATAAAACAAATTAATCGATTTGCTATTGCCTATTTGGGAACGCATCCTTGAAAACTTGTTTGCCTCGTTTAAATGTTTTAGTAGAATGAAATTTGAATTTTATTTATTGGATAAAAAATATTGAACTTATTTGGAGATGGATTCGATTATTAATTTTTACTAAAAAAAAATACTAGCTTCATAAAAAATGTGTACACATTAAAATAAATTAAAGTTCACTCATATTTTAAAGATTCGAAAATTAAAATAAAATTTGGACTCGATCCAATTATATGGAATTCCTATTACATTTTATTCGGCATAATTGATAGTCACATGCCCTGCCACTCATTTAATACCATCACATTGCGAGTTGCGACTCCTGTTCTTGACCCGAGTCTTAATTAGTATTTATAATTTTGTTGGACTGTTATATAATACCATATAATAATAAATAATGATTTGTAACAAACCTTACAAAATAAATAAAAATCCAATACAGTATTACGAACTCGAACTTAAAGATAAAAGAAATTCGAGGTGGGCCACCCCAAACCCCAAAGGCCGTGTTAGCTACTTTATTGTTTTAGGAATAATAATAAAAATATATCCCATATTTTATGAGCTTTTTGAATGCAAGTTCTGTTTGTTGACTAAAAACTCCAAGATTAGAGGCAGAGCGCCAAAACACACGGCATTTTGTGGGAGATGAGAGAGGTACGCCATTTATAGAGTACCGTTTCTCTCTAATCGATGATAATTTTTTTTATTGTTTTTATTATTTTGTGTATATTGTTTGTAATTTATTTTGTAATTTAAATGATGTGTTGTAAATTAATACTAAAATTTATTACATATGATAAATTTACTTAAACGCAAATGTTGAAATACAAAATTAAATTTAATAAAAATTACACCAACAATATTTGTTTTAATTGATCATTTGTAGGAGGGATATTATAATTTGAAGAATTTGAATATGGAAATATAATATGTAACTTTATATTTTTTTTTTTGTAATATTTTAATGAATCATATTTTTATTTTATATTAATTCAAATATATTTGTTCCTAAAAATATTTTAATAATTATTATGAAATGTTGAATTAATTATAGACATCCATTAAATGATACTACATATATTATTATATGTTAGCAATTATAAAATAAAAATTATAAAGGGAATATTATGTAATATTTTTTTTTTTCGCGTAGAATTATAGTGCAGACTGTTGGAGATGGAATGCAAAATCTACTGTATTTTAGTAATAATAATCTTGTATTATAGTACAGACTGCTGGTGATGGCTTAGCTATACGAAAAAGCATTCCATCCAAAACCAAATTATTGCTCTCACACTTAATATGTTTGATGAACATATTAAATTGGCTCTTGATTATATGTTAGACCTAAGATCTCTACTTTTTTGTTTTTTTTTATGAATCCCGTTCCAAAAGTTCCTGCAATTTAGATTTTATGACCTAATAAATGAGATAAATCGAAGTATTTGTTGAATATATATGAAAATGTCTCTAAATTGGCTTTTGATCTATATATGACAAACTGAGCCGACCTGACTAATTATAGAGAATTATATTATCTAAAAAGTAGATCTCAAGGTATAGTTATAATTTAGTTAGCAGTTAGAAACTTAACCATGCTACTACATTTATAAACTATAAATCCGGCTATTTCATCATCTAGCATTAAATTGTGTGAGCTTGTGACGAGAGCCTGCAAATTCGAATATTATTAATTCTTAAATTGAATTTATATTATATAATTTTTAGCATGAATTCTAATATCAAATAACGGCTACAGTCTACACATTTCCCTAACCAAAAAAAAATAGTAGGAGTATATGTGTATATGTGTGTGTTATATATATATATATATATTGTCGGTAACGGTACAGTACGTAACAGAAGAAAAAGTATTTACAATTTCAATTATTGGTCTCTTAACATAAATGAACATACACTTTTTGGTGGTAACAGCGTAATAAAGAGTCAATTTCTGCTTGGACGATCGTTCATTCATAAACAAGAAAATTAGAGCTACGAATTAGTAGAGTGACGACACAATTTTCGCTGCAGCTGCAATAACTCCAGATGTTGAAATATATTCCAAACATATCATAATAAATTGACAAATTTCAAACTAATTTATATCTCATTCTAAATTAATTAATTTGATTAATGCACAATTTGAAGATTATGGTACACCTACATTAAATGTACAAAATATCATTTGTGGTGACGATCGATGACAATGCTCTAATTAACCTCAATAATTGAGCGAGTAGTTGACAACAACACTAGCTTTGGACGAACTTAATTCAATTTGGAAATTGTTTCATCCAAAAATTTAAGAATCCAACTAATTTCGCATTGCTGTTTCAAGTATGTACTGTACACTATTTTAAATTTGATACTCTCTTAGTTTCTGAATAAATGTCATTTTGGATGAGTGCACACATCTTAATAAAAATATTAATCAGATAATCAAATTACTTTATACACCCTTATATTAATACATTAAATAAGTTAAATATGGTTGTTTGAATGTATTAAATGAGGGTAAATATGAGAAATTTTTTACCTCAATTGTGTAGAATGTCATTTTTTATGAAACAAAATTAAAGTGCTAGAATCACACTTATTGTAAAACGGAAGGAGTATATTTTAGAATATAGTTACTCCCTTTGTTTCTATATATTTATATTTATTATTTTATGAGTTTTATTTTACATCAAAATATTTTTTGTTTTATAAATTTTCATACATTCTCTCTCAATTTTAATCCTATAAACATATGAAAAGATAAATTTTTACAATTTTTTAAGAAAATATATGTGAATATGATTTTATGTGATATAGAAAGGAGAAATACATTAGTCCAAATAATTTATTGTTAATTTTAAATTAAAATTCTAAAACAACGTGTATATAAAAACGGAAGTCGAATATAATAACACCATACACAGATACACTGCATTACCTTTTTCTGGAAAAATAAAAAAAATGGTGGCCACATAAAAAAATTAAAATAAATCAACTTTAAAGAAATCATGGAAATAGTTTTATAAATCAATTTTTTATAAAGATCGTGGCCCACTGTCAATTTCACAAAGATTAAGGGGGTAGATTAGACCGTGCTTTTTCTCCTTTTCAAGACAATTTCCTTTTAGCTTTACATGCCTTTTATTTAAGACTATATATTATTTTTTCAAACAAATTAAATATTCCAAGGCCATTGATATATGTATGCGTGTGTATTTTTATATGATCGACCGCTAGTATTATAGCATTGGTATATTATCTCTTTTACATTTAATCATAATGCAAATAATAAACTAACTAATCAATTAATTGACAGCAATTGGATCAATATGAGAGTTTATTATATGAAACAATTCACTCTTTTACTCTAATAATGTTTATAATATTATAATTATAATGACTGTTATAGTCTAGTATAATTGATGTACTTCGATTAATCTTACGAATTATAGTCGATTCAAAATTTTAAGGTTCATGGGACAATGTTAAAAAATATAAATAATTGAGATTTTATGTCATATATAAATGATGAATATATTAATTTATAAAATTAATTATTAATTATAGATAAAAAATAAAATAGAGAGTATTAAAGTTACTATTCTCTAGCACATTGTAAAACAATAGAATTTTTTCCTTTTGAGAGAAATAAAAAAATTACACTAAATTTCTTAATTTTTTCTCTTACCAAATTTAAGGTAAGACCAAAAAAAAGAAAAGGGAAGAAAAAAGATGATTAATTATTTGCCGCCTCGTCCGCAGCAATATCTGCTATATTTGCTGACTCATCAGTCCAAGACGTGACAAAATCATGCTTCGTTCCCCCGCAAAAATATAATTAACACTTAAATAATGTAATTAGTTAACCGAAATAAACAATATAAAATATTTATGATTAACGGCTAATAACTCTGATTAATTAATTAAAATAAAGAATTTAGGTTTCAGACAATGATTCTCTCTTATATCACTCCTGCAGCTTCACTACTCACTCCAAGCCCACTCTCTCTCTCTCTCTCTCTAAAACCATGGGTTCCCAATCCCTTCATCTCCAACTCTTTCTCTTACTACTCCTGCTTGCCCAACTTTCCGCTGATCGGACGGCGAGAACTTACATCGTCAGAGTAGACAGCTCATCCAAGCCGTCCGTTTTTCCAACTCATTTCCACTGGTACACAGCTGAATTCACTGAACCCGCCACCATTCTCCACGTATACGACACCGTTTTCCATGGCTTCTCCGCCGTGTTAACTCCTTTCCAAGCCTCGTCGGTCCTCAAACACCCCTCAATCCTCGCCGCATTCGAGGACCGCCGCCGCGAGCTCCACACCACCCGCTCGCCGCAGTTCCTCGGCCTCCGGAACCAGCGCGGGTTGTGGTCGGAATCCGACTACGGCTCCGATGTCATAATTGGAGTTTTCGATACCGGAATTTGGCCGGAGCGCAGGAGCTTCTCCGATCTGAATCTCGGACCCGTGCCGAAGCGGTGGAGAGGAACTTGCCAAACTGGTGTGAGATTTAGTGCGAGAAATTGCAACAGGAAAATCGTCGGCGCTAGGTATTTTGATAAAGGACATCAAGCGGCATCTGGATTTGGGGGAATTATTGGTGGAATCAACGAAACGATCGAATTCAAGTCACCGAGAGATGCCGACGGACATGGAACCCACACCGCCTCCACGGCGGCGGGGAGATACGCCTTCAAGGCGAGCATGGAGGGTTACGCCGCCGGAATAGCGAAGGGTGTGGCGCCGAAGGCGCGTTTGGCTGTGTACAAAGTGTGCTGGAAGAATGCAGGCTGCTTCGATTCCGATATTCTGGCGGCGTTCGACTCCGCTGTGAACGACGGCGTCGATGTAATTTCCATCTCCATCGGCGGCGGGGAGGGCATTTCTTCTCCTTACTATCTCGACCCCATTGCAATCGGAGCTTACGGCGCCGTTTCGAGGGGGATCTTCGTCTCCTCCTCAGCTGGCAACGACGGCCCCAACGGGATGTCGGTGACTAACCTTGCCCCCTGGCTCACCACCGTCGGCGCCGGCACAATCGATCGCGATTTCCCGGCGGACGTGATTCTCAGCAACGGTAGGAAGTTTCCCGGCGTGTCCTTATACTCCGGCGAGCCATTGAACGGTAAAATGCATCCATTAATCTACCCTGGTAAAACAGGAGTGCTTTCCGCTTCACTTTGCATGGAAAATTCACTCGACCCCAACGAAGTTAGAGGCAAAATCGTGATTTGCGACCGCGGCAGCAGCCCTCGTGTCGCGAAGGGATTGGTTGTCAAGAAAGCTGGCGGCGTCGGAATGATCCTCGCCAACGGAGTTTCTAACGGTGAAGGTTTAGTCGGCGACGCTCACTTGATTCCAGCGTGCGCCGTGGGCTCTGCCGAGGGCGATGAAATTAAGTCCTATTTAGCATCTAATCCAGCTGCAACTGCCACCATTAATTTCAGAGGCACGGTGATCGGGATCAAGCCGGCGCCAGTGGTGGCCTCGTTTTCGGCCCGTGGGCCGAATGGCTTGAACCCGGAGATTCTGAAGCCCGATTTGATCGCCCCCGGAGTGAACATCCTGGCGGCCTGGACTGACGCTGTCGGCCCAACCGGTTTGGACTCCGACACTCGGAGATCGGAGTTCAATATCTTGTCGGGAACCTCCATGGCTTGCCCTCATGTAAGCGGCGCAGCGGCCTTGCTAAAATCCGCGCACCCTGATTGGAGCCCTGCTGCAATCAGATCGGCGATTATGACTACAGCGAGCTTAACTGACAACTCATTCGATCCAATGATGGATGAATCGAGCAAGAAACGTGCCACTCCCTATGATTTTGGTGCAGGTCACTTGAATCTTGATCTTGCTATGGATCCAGGACTGGTATATGATCTGTCAAACAATGATTATGTTAATTTCTTGTGTGCAATTGAGTACGGCCCGAAGACAATTCAGGTGATCACTCGATCACCTGTGAATTGTCCGATGAAGAAGCCAATGCCGGAGAATTTGAACTACCCTTCAATCGCGGCCTTGTTCCCAAGCGGGGAGAGTGGGGTGTCGAGCAAGACGTTCTTTAGAATGGTGACGAATGTGGGAGAGGCGAATGCTGTGTACCGGGTGAAGGTTGAGCAGCCGAAGGGGGTGATGGTGAGTGTGAAGCCAGGGAAGCTCGTGTTTTCGGAGAAACTGAGGAAGCAAGGTTACTATGTGACCATAACTATCGACAGCAAGAATCTGGTTCTGGATGATTCGGGTGCTGTTTACGGGGCTCTTTCGTGGATGGATGGGAAGCATGTGGTGAGGAGCCCCATTGTGGTTACTCAGATGGAACCTTTGTAGCTTGATCATCGGAGGGGATGAATGGGGAAATGCTTGTTAGTGTGCTGTTTAATATTTGCTTGTAAATTTTTGAAGTAGCCGTTTGCTTTGAAGATGTGTGTTAGTCTATAGATGATCGAGATCATCACACACATTTATATGTGTGCAAGAATAGATTAGTAGTTCTTGCTGTAGTTGAAAATGCATTACTGCTCTGTAGACAGACTTTTTTTTTTTTTTCATGCTGTTTGTTCTCATAATTAATATACAGGTTTTTCTAAGCTCCTATCTATATGTGTTTCAAATCTTATTACATTCTTGGATGGGATGGGATGGGTTCCAATGATTTGGGCATTCTTCTTTTCTAGTAAAATGTTATCTCATCTTGTGTTCTGACTTCTGAGGCTACAAATGTTGATACATGCCACTTATTACATTGCATATGTTGATGGTGTTAGAAATAGAAAATGAAATACATTTTACATAGAAAGATCTTCACTACTCAAATTTGGTAATCCGGCTTATATTTATACTAATGCTTTTATCTATGCTGGATCTGCTAGTATCTTGGGAACTTTGGATCTCTCATTAATCTCTCTTTTATTTCCTCATTTATATTCAACATCCTTTTTCACCTCTCATTACAAGTTACAACATTGTTTTGAGTATCTTATACTAAAGGTAAAGCTAAATCTTTAAAATGCTTTATCTTGGGCTAACTAATTTATGATGGCCGAAAGTTATCAAGATGCAGCTCTTACAAGAAATAATAATTACACTTATTACAACCTAAGAGTAGTGAAAGTTCACGACTTCAAAACTTATATCTCAAATAATGGCTGCATATCACAAATGAATGGAAGCAATTAAAATTTCGTTTTAATTGTGTAATCCCTTGATGGCTTATGAACTTGTGATGCAACATTATAATTAAGGGGGAAGGTACGATTAGCTTTATAGGGGGCCAAAAGCCAGTCATTTAGGCAAGCATTATTTAAAAAGCATGTGTGTTTGAATAAGAAATTATTAGAGTAGTCAGCATCCAATGAATTTATGCTTTTATAATCATCATTTCCTCGGATGTTAGGAAGGAATTCTCTTGTGTGGTGATGCATTTTTTCCTCACTCGACTACATATTCAATAAGTTACCTTAAAATAAATCTCATAAATTCGATCATTTTTTAGTTTTTTTATTATTTCGTTGTAAAAGAATTGTTTTTAATTATTTCAGTATATAACTAGTCATACCGATTGTTGTATATTCTTTTACTAATTTATTCTTGTAAATTTTAACGATACCACCATATATTGGATTGGGGGGAGGGGGAGTCTAATCTAATTTCAAACATTTCTATTTATTTTGTTGGTTTTTTTTTAACTCTAAAGTATAAACCTCACTCTTTACAAAGCAATGTATAGTGAATTCCAATATCTCAATTCTCAAAACTGACTTTTTTATTTTTATTTTTGAATTGAATAATTCTTCGCGTGATGTCTTACTTTTTTTTTTGTATTAGTGTATTTATACATATTAATATAACTGAAAATTGTGTTTCTAAGTTTCTTGTATATATCCAGAGCTCCCGGTACTGAATCTGAATTCAAATGAATTTTGATATACTGGATTGTAATATAAGAATATTTGTGGGCGTAATAAGAAAATATTAAAAAAAGGATTGGACCCTATGCTCAATATGCAGCCGACATGATCCTACCTACTAAAAGCCACTCAGATTATAAGTTTGAATCAGAAAAGCAGCTTCACCCAAAAAAATAAATAAATAAAATTCCTGTATGATCAGTCAGAATAAATTAACATAATAATGTCATGTTACTCTCTTTGCATAACTTTACCTACCAAAAATATTGTTCATGCTAAAGATATTGCTCTTCTATTTGGAATACACTTCTAGCCATTCAAAATCACACGGCCCATGCCCTCATTTCATCTCAAGCTCGATTCTTTTTTGTTAAGTTATAATGTGTGTGTGTGCATATGTATATAACAAGTTGACGTGACCTATATATCCACATTATTTTTATCTTAAATTAAATTAAATAAAAAAAAACATAAATTTACATTATAACTATCTTAATTAAATTAAATAGAGAACTTTATTAAATTATGTCAATTCAATCTCTGCTTAATTCAATTAGAGATCTTTAGAAGTTTAAATTGAATTCAACGTTTAACTAAGTTCAGTATGTAATTGTAACAATTTTTTTTTGGTTTCCTATCACAATAATAAATTGATATAGTTTTTTTTTTCAATTTTGATGGGAAAATATCTAGAGAGAATAACATTAACATTAATTAATTTATTAAGTGCTTCAATAAGATTTAATAGTAAGTCATTGAATTAAAATCATAATGATCAATTATAAATATAATGAAGTTTAATTAATCAAACAAACAAAGATGAATTTGAAACTATAAAGTAACGAGACCTGAATGACATAAAAGTGGTGGTTTTTATTTGAGAAATTTAATAAATTCCTTATTTAATTTGATTAAACTAATTAATGTAAATTTCTATTTTTTTTTAATTTGTTATATGATAAAAATGATGTGGATGTTTAACGATCACATCACCTTTTTTTGGATGGAGTTTTAAAGCCATTAAATCTCCAAGCCTTAAATAGATAGTTTAGATTTTTCAAGTTTTGAATCAACATAATCTATTTTTCAGGTTCTATATTGATAGATAGACCATGTACTGTATATGGCTAGTTAAAATGAAAACTCATCCCCACATAGAAACTATAAACTAATCTGAGTCATCTCATCATTTAATCTGTACGTTCAAGATTGATCTCAAATAAATCGAATAAAAATTTCTACAATATCAAATCTCATGTTTTATGGAATTTTATATCTTGATGCAATATATTATGATTTTATCTTTCTACTTAACTAAAAATTTCATCAATCTTTACAAGAAAATCATTGATTTCATTTTTTTAATTTATTCTCTACCAATAATTTAATTATTTACAATTTTGTAATAAACAATAAGAAAGAGTTTGTATATATTAGTATCGGTCACACATTTACAATATTTATATATGATGTTAACACATCATTATTATAATATTAGTTTCAATATTAGAACATATTTATCTGGTCAGTCTTTTCCACACACAATTTTATGTTATTAGCAATATTTATATAGCACATTATCATATCATTATTATAATATTAGCGGCAACATTAGGACATATTTTTATCTGACCAATATTTTCCACACATTTTCATGTCATTGGAAATATTTATATATCAAATTAGCACATTATTATTATGAATGTGAAACAAATAACTCATATGATTTAAAAAAATCATTTAATAGTAATATTAATGTAAGAAATAGATGCTAATTTGATCAAATTTAGTTGCTAGAATGCAATTAATTAATTTTTTTTCCCTACTATGAATTAGTCATAAAATCTGAATATGAACCAAGTATATATAGTCAATTTTGCAAAGCTAATACGAGATAAAATACTGTTAATATGAAACAATTCATATATTATTAAATCATATAAATTTTGTTATTATGAAAACATGAATTAAGTCACAAATTTAATTAATTTACTTACAAAATTAATTAACCTAATTTCATTCAATTAGCTAATTATCTACTTTTTTATAGATGTAAAGATGACTTTTTTTACATTATAAGAAAGTAAATAATTAAATATATAATATGAAGATATATATGCCATAAAATGTGGAATTTGATATTTCATATCCTTAATTTATAAATCTCGTAATTAATTGCATATTTGATCCATCAATTTTAGATTAATCTGAACCATAAAAATTAAATTGATGAATGACTAAGATTGAATCCTAATTTATATAGGAGAAGAGTGTTAATATTTGAACCAAAATCTATATATATATATATATGTGTGTGTGTGTGTGTGTGTGTGTATTATTTTTTGTGACGAAAGTAATTCAGGCCAAGGTTGCTCGGCTTCATACGAGGGCTCGGTTCCCTACGGTCAAATGGGGTGTTTGGATATGGAATTCTTTAATTCCCGTTCGTCGATCTCTTGTTGTTTGGAGGTTACTTTTTTCTCGGTTGCCTACCATGGATAAGTTGCATGCATTTGTTGGGCCTTCTATTTGTGTTATGTGCCGTGATGCTAACGAAACAACAGACCATTTATTTTGGGACTGCACGTTGATAAAGCTGGTGTGGCGTTGGGTGTTTGATATGTTTCATATTCAGGACGTGAGTGCAGCTTCTTTCCATCAAGCTTTCACTCAGTTTATGAACTTTGCTTTTAGTTCCCAAGTTTCGGTATTATGGAGGCTGGCGGTTGTTACGGTCGTTTGGGCTATTTGGACCTTTAGAAATAAGGCGATTTATGCTGACTTGATTCCAACCCCTTTGATTCTGATTAATGTGGTTCGTGTTGCTTTGCAGAAACTGGATTATATGGTTAGTAATAAAGGGCATATGAAAAATGATGTTGAGGATTTGATCATTTTGAGGACTCTTGGAATTAAGCCGCGACCATCTCCTTTGAAGTCGGCTATTTCGGTTTCTTGGTTGCCGCCTCCCCCGAGTTGGATTAAGATTAATACGGATGGTTCGGCTTTAGGTGCTCCTGAAAAAATGTTTACGGGAGGGGTGTTTCGGAGATCGGACGGCTCTGTTTGTGGGTGTTTTCATACTGGAGAAGGAATTGGTTTTGCTTTCCTGGCAGAGGTTCATGCAGTTTTGGTGGCATTGGAGTGGGCAAGAATACTGTCTCTAGACTTTATTTGGCTGGAGGCAGATTCCGTCTATGTGGTATCTCTTCTTAAGACTCGAAGCTTGCAGGTTCCTTGGGTTATCAAGGCTCGCTGGCGTGCGGCTATGGATTATATTGATAGTATTCATTTTTGTGCTTCGCATGTTTATAGAGAAGGAAATAGGGTAGCTGATATGTTATCTTCCCCTTCTCTTGTTTCTGGTTTTTGGTTTCATGATATTCCTTGTATTTCTACTGCTGTTTTAGAGGATTTTCATTCTCGTGGTTATTTTCATTTTGCATAGAGGAGTACTCTTTTTCCCACATGGTTTTTCCTTCCATGGGTTTTCCATATGGGTTTTAATGAGGCTCCGGTCTCCTGAGTTATCGACATGTGATATCTGGGACTTTTAGGATTTTTTTGGGTTTTCTTTTATAAAATTCATTTGACGAACTACTTCTGTGGTAATCTGCGAACTAAAAAAAGAAAGGAAAAAAAAATGCTTTGGGAATGTTTTTTGCAACGGAGTTTGGGCATGCACAACTTTGCCGTAAATCAGTATGGGCCGAGCTTCAAGGATTATTAGGCTTTAAACTTGAAATATATGAAGGGATTGGGTAGTCGTGGACTCTATTTGGGCCCAAACTTTATTACCATGTTGTCGGGGCTGAATTTCTCACAGTAATTGTTCAGCCCTTTTGATTTAGCATATACATTAACACGAAATTATTCGAGATTTATCGTTATTATTGTCACATATTTGTACGATCTTGCTTACTTATTCCTATGACAAGATTTTAAGCTGAGTGAATCCTCCTGGATATTTAATTATTTATCCACATAAGACTATTATGATCGAATGAATCTCATAATTTATTTGAATAAGCATGTATATCAGATATATATAAATTATGTTAATAAAAGTGAATGCAATAGCTGATATACAATATAATTAAATAAATAGAGCGTGGAAATAACCAATGCAATCATACTAAATATATGAAAACATTAGCGGAAATTCTACACAATTCTAACATTGTGAACATGCATTTACTTATATTTTGTTTTAATTTGAACTCCGCATGTAAGGCTGTAAATGAATAGAGCCGCTCATGAAGTATTCGGAATTCGGTTTGAAAAAAGCTCGTTCGAAGTTTGTTCATTTTTTAAACGAGCCGAACTCGAGTCTCGAATCGAGCTTGATAAAATTATTGAGTCGAGCTTGAACAGACCAGTATTCAGTTCGGCCAGCTTGCGAACATGCTCGAACTTGAGCTTAATTAAACATGTTCATGAATATTATGAATATTTCAAATGGGTAAATTAAATAAGCTATTGTTTTGAGCTCGAGCTCGAATATATAAATTAAACGAGCTTTTTTTGAGTATTCGAGTGCAGGCTCGTTTATTAAATTTTCGAGCATTTCACGACCCGAGCTTGAACAGAATTCAAATATGACAAATGTTTATCGACATGATCTTGAATAATATAAAAAAAGCTCGAATCAATCTCAAACTTGAATATTCCTAAACGAGTCGAGCTCGCGCATCAAGGTGTTCCACTCGATTCGATTCATTTACAACCATATATGCACACATCAAAATATTGACAATTTTAAAAAGTAACATAACACGTGAGGTAACATTAAATTTCACTTATATGGAGGAAGGGTGTGCTTAATTATGAGCATTCATTATTGGCTTACATACACTAGTTGGACAATTAGACGGTCAACGCGCAAAAAAAAAAGGCGGCACAAGTGATGTTTTTTTAATTTTCAATGATACTTTTTAGTATTACGGTTGATACTGATTCTGATGGATTTTTTTTCTCTTTTCTGGCCGATACTTTGTAAGGATACATATTGTGATACTTTTGAACTTTTGAGTGATACCTTTTAGTGTTACGGTTGATATGGAAATACCTTTTAGTGTTACGGTTGATACTGAGATACCTTTTGAGTGATACCTTTTAGTGTTTTGAGTTGACCGGGTCTACGCGCATCTGCGTTGACTATCTTATGGTGCATAAGATGCACACAATAGGAAAATTCGACTCTGCGTTCAGCGCAGTGCGCATCAGTCTCCCGATTAGTGCCATATCGTCTATTTTTACCGATGCCGAATTTGCCCATCCAGACCTAATTCCGAACTAGTTTATTTTATGCTTGTATACGAAGTGGCTCAACGCAAGTAATCCAATGAAAATCAATTTAGGTCATTCAACCATTAGGGCGTCTCCAAATTGGAGACGACATTTCACTAAAATGTTGCTAATTGCATCTCCAACCGGACGGCATATGTGTCGCTATTTTAAGGGAGAGGCGAGAGGGGTGATATATTTACTGTCCCTCTCTCTACCGACATCATTTTTTTTAATTTTCTTTTTATATTATATTTTGTTTAGTGTTTTGTTTTGTATTTTGTATGTTTTTGTTATATGTTTTGTATTTTAAATAATGTGTTGTAATTAATATTAAAATTTATTTTATATGATAAATTTAATTAAATACAAATGGTGAAACGTAAAATTAAATTAGATAAATAATTAAACATACGAAGATGAATAAAAGTACACCAACAATAAAATTACATAAAAAAAATACTAAAATAGATACAAAATTTTCGTGCTCGGTTTAGAAAAATCCAAGATGTAGAAGCACATTTCTTGCTTTGAAATATATTAATTGATCACTTGTGGGAGGAATATTCTAATTCGGAGAATTAAAATATATTATTATGTAACTTTATGCTTGTTTTATAATATTTTAATGAATCATATTTTATTTTATATTAATTCAAATATATTTGTTCTAAACTTATATTTTAATAATTATTATGAAATTTTGAATTTAAGTATAGCTATCCATTAAATGAAGTTTCATAAATCATTATATGTTATCAATTATAAAATAATAATTGTAAATGAAATAAAAGAAATATTATAGAATATTTTCTTTTAGTGTAGAATTATAGTGCAAACTGTTGGAGATGAAATTGAGAATCTGGTGCATTTTAGTGATAGTGATGTTGTATTATAGTGCAGACTGTTGGAGATGACTTTAATGCGCTGTAGAGTTTCTAGGAAGAGCTGGATTTCTCTGTGTTTCGTTGATTTAATCGGAATGAAATTTTGTACTGGTTGTAATCTTGATTATCATCGCCAAAAATTAGAGATGGTGAGTTTACAATTTCCTTGCATTTGAACCTTCGTCATCTGTAAGTTATGAACGTAGTTTGATTTTTTTTATCGTTTTTCAATCTTGTTTATAAAACTCTTAGGTTTTCTGATTTGACTAATTATAGGATGTAACTAATAAATAATAATTCATAAAAATCTGAAAATCGCATCTGTTTCTATAAAATATGGGTTTTTTATTTATGAAATAATTGTGTTAGCGTTATAATTTCTTCATCATCATCATCATCATCATCATCATCATCATCATCTTCTTCTTCTTCTTCTTCTTCTTTTGAGTGGTATATCATAAATCACTCCAGTTTATGTTGATAACATTGTTTGCTTCTTCAGATGATGGAGGTAGGCAGACATCAACCTCATAGTTTCGATTTTTTCTTTTAAATCGCCACTTCATGTTTCTTGTTTATGGTTTGGACATCCAGCTCTCTTTAGTTAAAGTTCCATATTTGTAATTTTATACTCAATTATTTTTTCGCATTCCTTTAAGAAGTATGGGGTTTATGATTTATCGATGATGAGCCTTGTTCTTGAAGATTAGTGTCATTATTTATGTCCTTTGTTGATCTGTGTGCTTTCGATTTCTTTGCCGGTATGATTTCTTATACACTATGTAGAATGTATTTATTATTTTGACGTCCTTGTTGAAAATAATTCTAACCCCTTTTACGCACCCTTTTAGATGATTTTATACATATATTTCAATCAAAATATGATTCGATCATTAATTATACCCTCGCTTGTGTACCTTTTAAGATGCTTTTTCGATATGACTGTATACTATTTATGGTATTCAATGTAAAATAATTAATTTATCTTATTTATGTTGTTTTGATATGTTACCTAGATCTATTGGAAGTATATTTATTGGCATACATACTTGATGCTAATTCTAATAAATAATTTCTTATATGTTAGCATAGTCATGCCCAAAATAAAGCTGGATGTCCTTTTACCTCCTTTTGAAGGTGAAACAAAACCGAAATCGATGAAGAAGGTGTTGTCATTTGATGGATCCCCATCGAACAAAGCTACTTGTAGCACACTGATGTGATTTTTATTTAAAACTCAAATCAACTTGTAAGTGAACAAGTAAAATGTAGCATAGAGTGAAACGAGATTAGGGGTGGGGAAAATACCGAAATACCGCACTTATCGTACCGAAAAAATATCAAAAATGTTGAATTTTCAGTATACCATAATTTTCGCTACAGTATGATACCGTATCGATAATTTTCGGTACGGTATCGATATGAAATTTGAAAATTTTCAGTATACCGCGGTATTCGGTATACCGAATTTTTCGGTATATATCAAAAGTTCGGTATATATCGGTATGTCGGTACATCGGTATATATCGGTATTTCGGTATATCAGTATGGTACGGTATACCGTACCATACCGATAATTTATTATTATTATTATTATTATTATTATTATTTACAACTTATGGTTATTGTAGTACACTAATTTCATTTGAGTACACATGACTACAAAATATAATAAGTGACAACTAAATATCAATAATATATTTACAATTAATCAAATGATTATATTTGAATTATATATGATGATCTACAACATTGCAACATATATTTACAATTTGATTTATCATATAAATCATGTATAATTTAAACTATTACATAATAAAGTGAACAATTGAAATTTGAAAGTTATATGTAAATACTAAAAAACAGTACTCTTATTCATTTTATTATTAAACACCCAATACTCCTCTCAAATATTGACCACTAAAAGTTCAAAAAAAAGTTATAAGAGAAATAAAAGAAAATTACTAAATAAGAAGATAAAAAATATTTTAGATTTCATTATATTCTAAAAAAATATAATATTTAGTAAGTAGAGAAGCTTAGAAAATATAAATAATAAAAAATATATGAGCTATTATGAATTGAAAATGAACAATTTAAAAGTATACATAATAAATAGCAATATTATATTCTTCTCCAATATTAAGTACTACTAAAAGTTAAAAAAATAATAAACTAATAACAAGAAACTAGAATATATGTAAAGTATGATAGTAACACTTTGATGTTAGATATTGAAGTTAAATATGACTAATAAAAGATAATAAAACTAACATTATTACAATTACAATTACAATTACAATTACGACTTACGAGTAAAGTAAGTTATAAGATAAATAAAAGAAAATTACTAAATAAGAAGATAAAAAAAAGCTTTTAGAGTTCATTAAATTCTAAAAAAATATAATATTTAGTAAGTTTAATACAAAAGGTTAGAAAATATAAATAATAAAAAATACACGAGTTATGAATTGAAAATGAACAATTTCAAAGTATACATAATAAAGAGCAACATTATATTCTTCTGCAATATTAAGCACTAAAAGTTTAAAAAATAATAAAATAATAATAAAAAATTAGAATATATGTAAACTATGATAATAACACTTTGATGTTAGATATTAATTGAAGTTGAACATGACTAATAAAAGATAACAAACTAACATTATTACAATTACGACTTATGAGTAAAGTAATTTATAAGATAAATAAAAGAAAATTACTAAATAAGAAGATAGAAAAAGCTTTTAGAGTTCATTAAATTCTAAAAAAATATAATATTTAGTAAGTTTAACACAAAAGGTTAGAAAATATAAATAATAAAAAATACACGAGTTATGAATTAAAAATGAAAGTAAGATTATCGATGTGTATGTAAATTTATTTCAACTTTAATATTTTGAAAAATGTATTTTAATTAATTTTTAATTTTGCAAGTTTCTTGTGATGTTGAAATTTTCAAGTTGCTATGTTATTTCATTTAGTATTATATTTGAAATTTGGTCGTTAAGACATGGATTATTAAACTTGTTTGATGTTGGTATTTTGACTATGGAGACATGAATTTTTTTATTGTTATTTGTAAAATTTAGATCGGTACGGTATGTGAAATTCGGTATTTTCGGTATACCTTAAAATTTCAGTATTTTCGATATACCGTGAAATTTCGGTATACCTTGAAAGTTCGGTATATCGTATAATTCGTTACGGTACGGTATACCGAAAATATTGGTAAGATATCAATATCTATTACGACATATACCGAAACTTCGGTATACCGAAGTTCGGTATACCGAAAGTTTCGGTACGAGAACGGTATAAGATTTTTCGATATCAAAATTTCGGTACGGTATACAGTACGGCGTGAAATTTTCGGTATGTCATACCGACCCACCCCTAAACGAGATCAAATCTACAGGGAAAAAGATAATTAAATAAACACATACTAGGATATCGACTCCTCTAGACAACAAAATTAAGATTGGTTTAATTAAAAACTAAATAAACGAGCAAATAAGTAAACAACACAATTTAATAGGCGAGTTAGATAATCAAAGAAATGAATACTTCAAGGGTTTGTTTATTTGGATTACTAAGTATAAAATTCAATTATCTAGGATGTTTGATTCTCGATTCAAGCTCACAAAGGTGACCACTAAGGTATCCTAAATCTTCTCTGAAAGCATTTAGAAAGTCGGGCACATAACTAGGTTCATTGTCTCCAATCAAAGCCTAGAATGTGCTTATCAAGAGCACAAATGATCTTAAACCTTAACAACTATCCCTAATCTCTTGATTTAGGTGATAAATACCATTGTTAATTCTTAAATTCCTATGTTGAAGTTCATCTCTCGAATTATGAATCACTATACGTGATCATGTCATTTAAAGATTAATTAGCTCTGACCAATCACCAATAAACAATATACATACATAACAAGAATTTAAAGCATAAGATGAATCATCAAACATCCAACATAAACATCAATTATATTTCATAATCCAAATAAATCCAACACCCAAGAGTATCAATAGTTTAGCTCTTCATTTTTACATATATAACTAAAATCACTACAAATATAAACATGATTTAGCAAGAATAACAAGGGATAATTTAACCCGAAGGTGGAATTGGTCTTCTTCTTCTTCTTTCAATCTTGTTCTTCCTTATCTTCTTTTCAATGGCCCCTCTCTTCTCTCTCTTTTTTTTTATCTAACTTTCTAATCGTGACAATATTTGGAAATACTTACCCTAGATTCAATTTGGGGTATGTATATATAGCAAGGGATAATTTTAGCATTAAAAATAAGTGTAAAATGAAAAAAAAAAGCTTGAAAATCCACAAATCAGGGTTGTGGGCGTGATACGGACTCAATCGCACCCCCACTCGCGTTGTAGGTCACGTCCGGAACAAAGAAAAATATACCCCAGTATTGGAACAAGTCACTCGCGCCTCCGATTGTGCTGCAGGTGGCACTTGGGAGTGCAGGTGTGGCAGTCACGCTGTCGGTCGCGCCTCCGGTTCTACTCCAACACCTTTCACGGTTTTGCTTCATTCTTCCCCGTTTCTTATCAGTGTGACTGTGTGAGGTGATTCAACTTGCATCGCATTCCTAATTCAATTTCCTATATTTCTATAACATTGAATATATCAAAATATCATTAATTTCACCCTCAATTTCCTATATAACTCGAACCTGAAATAAAATTTCCAAATCGAGAGGTAAAAATCCCAAATTGGTTTAAAGTACGTGAAAAACTCTTCACACATCATCTAAACCTATAAAAGATGTGCAAAAACACCAATCATCACACATCGAGAGGTGTGCGCATTTATTCCCCGTCCAAAACACATGTCCAGACAACCCCCACTTTCCATTTTCTTTTCTGACGAGGGCGGGAAATAGAACTACAACCCCGCCATTTTTTGCTCTGAATGGGCGAAGAAGCCAACAATTTCTGCATGAATGGCCCCATTCTAATGCGCGTCTTCATCTATATCTCTCTAATTTACCATTCAACTGTTAATATATTTGGTAGTCTGGTTATAATCAATCTTACAACTTGGAAGTAGACAATCAACTCATTAGCTGAACTTGTTCCTTAATTTGTTGCACTGGAGAATAATTTTGAAGCGGTGAAGAGAGACAAAAGGACTCTTATGTTGGACGGACCAAGTCAAGAACCCGCACCACTATCAACCTTGATCAGTAGAGCAGGATAAGAATTTTTCTCGAGCAACGACAACACACTTGAAGGGGAGTTTGAGTTCCTAAACTGGTACAATATCCCAAATCCACCATGGTGGTAAGATGTTAATGATTACAAATGATGTATATTCATTCTGTTTCAAGTTAATGAGTTATATAATAATCGTGTTATTATGGTTTGGCACAAAATTAATTGGTAAATGGAAGGGTGGCCTTAGTTCATGTTCTCAATTTTTGCACCAGGTAATATATCTCATCTGTAGTTGCTCGTTAAATTTTTAAATTGTGCATTTAATAGTTATGAAATGGATGATGCAGCACATGGATGCTATCCTCCATCTGCTGGCGTAGAATAGTGAGCCCCATGAAGGTCCATGGGTGAGAAATTGGACTTTTGTGGATTTTGAATGTTGGATAAGTACATGTTCCTTACTATGAATGAGCCCTTAATTATATTCCAAAGCACCCACCTGAAATGGGGTTGGTTCTTTATGTAGACTAGATTCAGTCAGCCCCACTATGAGGACTACCGTGACATTCTTTTACCCTACATGTTGGGTTGCAAGCCCACCACATGAAGCCTGCCTTGGAAGGATGCGGAGCGTATCTTTGGCATCGCAGAGCTGAGTTCAAACCATTGGATCCTCTATGAAATCTCAAAGACTGATCAGGTCGTAAGAGTATACAATCCCATGTCAAATGAATTGAGCCCGAGTCATATAAAGGATAAGTTCTTCTCCATGTCTTACCATGTTGTCGAATTGTTTAAAGAGTCCAGAATGGAATTACAGTTTCCTCATCCTTATAAATGGAGGTTCATTACCGTGAAGTCACCACAACATGACTGATACTATGACAGTAGTTTTATAGTAGTCGAGTATCTGAAGTGCTTGATGAAAGGTGAATCCATAGAGATGGCAAAGCTGTCAATGTGCAACTAGGCCCGGGTTCATTACTGTGCATCCTTATTCAAGTTCAGGATGGACTGGGTGCAAAGTTCTGTTTGAGGAGGGTTCACCTACATCTTCTGTTGAGTTCTTTGTAGGATCCTTTTATCTGTACAAAAATTCCCATATCCATAGTTTTTATTTCTTTATTAACTAATCGACAACACGACACGTGAGCAGTTTTTTATTTAATTTATGTGCGCACCATGAACGGGATCCAGTCTAGTATATATAAATGATATCTCATTGTGGCTTTTATTATTTTTGAAAGACCGTTGACAGTTGTGTATTTTATACAACTTTTTGATATGAATTGATGATGTTTAAGTTGATAAGTTGTGTGATTTTCATAGCTTTTGTGCTCATTATGTTATCATTAGGGATTTTTGATGTATTTGTGAGTTATTGAGTAATAGCGGTGAATTTGATGATTATTTGGTGCAAAATGATCATGTGCTTAGAGAGCTAAAGGAGGGACCAATTAGGCTTTTAGACCAGATTTAAAGAGCAATTGCCCATGAGAATTGATGAAAATAATTTGTCATAGTCCAAATAGGTGATTAAAGGGCCTAGGAAGATGAAGAATCGAGTTATAAGTGTTATGCAAGTTGAATCGGCTCAATCAAATGAGAAACGGGTGAGAATGGGCCATTTTAGTGAAGTCCGCGCTCGCATGGGTCGACCCGACCCACCAGTCGACCCGGACGGACCCAATTTGGGATTTTTGTTCTCCACTTTGGGCTTCATTTTAACCCTAGAGTTCCCTCCAACACTATAAATACCCCCATCTACTCATTAGAAAAGTAGTCCAACACAGTCTAGTTTAATTTAGTTTAGTAACATGAGACATACCAAGGTGAACAAAATTATAGAGGCACAACAGAGACTTTGGAGGCTACAACAAGATTGAAGATCCCGAGTTCTTTATTGTGTTGAACAATATTTTGTTTACCATGTTTTATTTATATTCTTTCTCTTTAATTATGTCTAGGTAAATTTTATTGGATTCTAGAGATGTAAAACTACGATAGATTTTATGTTTTGATTAATCTTTCAATTATTCCTTTCATATATTAGTTTATAAATCTTGTTTTTGATTTCTCATGTATGATTGTTTGGCCACCACTTATACATGCTAGATTAAATAATATGTTATATTATGAATGTTTAGAAGTACCGACCAAGTGAATAAATATTCATAGGAAATTATGATCGTGTGTGCTTTTAGGAGTTATTAAATTACTTAGAAGGGCCGAAAGGTGAATATGTAATATATTAATCGACTTTACAAACTTACTCGAGAGAAATGTTTTTAATATCTTCGTGATCTTCCACCATATATGAATTAAATTGGTTTATTGAATTGATTGATCTTGCATAGATGACATTGTAGGAGAAGCATGCTCTAGGATCTATTTTCTTTTATTTGATCTTTATATTATTTTCATGTTCTTTTTATTTGATCTTTATATTACTCCTCATTAACAAAAATTGTGTTATATAAACATATTCCCACCGGGGACCACTTAGGGTAAAATAAACTAAACTTGTAATGGACTTTTATAACATAACTACATAAGCCCATCATGATTCCAACAAAAACTACTCCCAACTAAATGTCATTCTCATTACTTCTTACCCAATCCAGCCCACAAAATTGACCCAGATTACTCCTTCAATTAATACATCAAATTTCACCCATCTCGCAAAACCCTAAAAATTGATTCTTGGCCCCCTTCTTTTCCAAAACGTCTCCAATATACTCCTGCTCTGGTATTCCCCAAATATTACTTACAATTAAGTTGCACGTCACATTACCCCCCTCTCCTTCCTATTTTTCAGATCCTTGCCATCGAAGGTAGGGTATTTCCTCATTAAGAATTTTTCATCTTCCCATGAAACAAGACCGGAGTTTGGGGATTCCCACCTCACCAGGAGCTGAACGACCACATCATGTCCGCGAATGATTGAATGATTATCTAAAACCGCAATTGACAACAGTCGGAAGAGGCCATCTCTAATAACATCAGGTAAAGTTCCCACTAGAGTCTTGTCATTGCTAATTTTTTTCTTCAAGAGGGAAACATGGAATACAGGGTGTATCTTGCTTCCCTCTAGTAGGTCAAGTCAGTAGGCAACCTGACCAATGCATTCTAATATGGGAGAAAAGTTTATATAGATAATTTATTTTTAAAATTTATTTAGTTGGGCAAGTTTTAAGGGTGTAGGAGTTATATAGACAATTTGTACTATATCTGAACATTTGACCAATAAAATCAGAATATATTCCCCACTTTTCTGAAAAGTATCTTACACAATTTTGTACTTTCCATGCAAAAGAAATAAAAGATTTATTTTGGAACAAAATCTCTCAATGGTCTATCGGAACTCGATTTCAATTTGAAAAAAAGATATGGTTGTGGAATTCAATTTCATTAATATCGCTGCTTTCAACTCATTTTGCTGCTTTCAATTCCATTAATATCTTGTAACTACCTCTCTCTCTCTCTCTCTCTCTCTCTCTCTCTCTCTCTCTCTCTCACTTCTCCTCTTTCACTCTCGCTGCTTTCAACTCCTCTATCTACCGTTCTGTGAAAGAAAAAAAATTAACTTGTTCGCCGGAGGAACGGCGTTGAAGACCGACCGACGATGGAGGAACGACATGAAGACTGACCGTCTGAAGCGGGAGAGGTTAGACGAATAGTTAGTTTTATGATTTATATGTAACAAACATATAGGTTTAGGGATCTTGCATAACGATTATGGATCTTGCATAACGATATGTTTTTGCTTAATGTAAGATTAAAATGTTCTATGAAATTTCCATGTTTTGTTTTGAGATCTAGAGTAACGATAGGTTTTTAGATGTGAAACGATACTATATTGATCCTTAACGAAAGTTTCTGTGCCTAACGAATTTTTTTAATTAATTGTTATGTTAAATAATCATCATGGCCTTTTTTTAATTAATCATTACGACCTTTAAGTTCAAATCGTTATGCTAATTTTAATGAATCGTTATGCTAATTTTAATAAATCGTTATGACCTTTTAGTTCAAATAATATGTAACGAAAGAATAATATTGCATAACGAAAGTGTTTTATAATTAATCATTATACTTATTTTAATATATCATTATGGGGTTGTCCAGATTCAAAAAATGTGTAACGAAAGTATATTAGATATTGCATAATAAAATTTTATTTAATTAATCGTTATGCTTAAATTAAGAAATGGTGATAGCTTTGTAGTTCAAATAATGTGTAACGAAAGTATATTTACAAATTTCATAATGAAAGTTTTTTTTAATTTATTGTTATGCTATTTATAATAAATCATTTTGTCCTATTTTTTATTAATTGTTATGGCCGTTTAAAGTAATCATAATGCTAATTTGTTCCTAATCTTTAGGACACATTTAACAAAATCTTTAGGCCACATTTAACAAAATTGTTATGTCATATTCAACCTTAATTACATGAAATCATTAACGATAACCTTATCGTTATGCCCTACAATTTAGTTTAAGTATATAGCATTATCATTATGATGTAAGTATATTTTAATTTAACGATAACCTTATCGTTTTGCACTATAACATAATGTAATTACATTAAACCATGAACGATAACCTTAATCGTTATGATTTACTTTAATAAAGCATTATCGTTATGCCTTAATAATAATAATAATAATAATAATACTATTATAATAATAATAATTACATTATAATAATAATAATAATAATAATAATAATAATAATAATAATTTAATAATAAAACTTTAATAATTATCTAATTGTGTATTGTAAATTAAATTTTAGATTCAGTGGATTAGACGCCCCCTCCAGAGGTTGAAGCCGAATATTTTGATGTACATGAAGATGAATTTAATAGAGAAGATTAAGGAGGTCTTACAACATTTCGATGGTGAGGATACGATTCAGATGTTTAGATATGAATGTTTTGGACATTTTCTGGACTTTGGGGGGTAGTATAGCACGCAAGGCGATGCATGTTTTGATCTGTCATGAGGTGCGTGTCTGATGGGACGTATTATACCTGTTATTATTATGCTTTCTGGTGCCCTTTTCTCCTTATTATTCATCCCTTAGTTGTGTATTTTAGATATATGACGTGTTGTTGAGATGTGTAGGGGTGTGGTGTAAAAGTGGAGAAAATAGGCATATTTTGGAATGAAAAGATATAAGTGAAGAGAAGAAGTTCGAGCAGGGCAAGCTGCAAGGGCATGCGGTAGGATGACTGAAGCAAGAATCGGGAAGCCCAGTCAAGAATGCGTTTTGGGCTTGTTAAGGCCCAGTTCTAGGCCCGCGCGCAAACCTAGGCACGGAAACCCTTCTCCACCGCCTTTTGAAGTATTCTGCATGGGAATTAACTAGTTTAGGACCTTATTTCCTTTTAGAGACTTTAGTTTTATGGATTGTAATTATATATTAGGTATTTGGAGTTTATTTTTGCCATCATCGTATACGCTAGGAACGAGAACGACAAGCAGCGATCAGAATTAATCCAGTTTATTTTCTTCTTCTGTCTCGATATCATCATAGCAATATTACAAGATTTATTGTTGTTTGATTCTAGCATGCAACGTAGCTAAATTACTCGTATTCCGGTGACGACGATGAAGCTTCGCTTATATAACTATGAGATCTAATTGTTGTTTATAATTAGTTGATGCATGTATCTATTATTCTTGGAATTCGGGTCGTGATTATTCTTAGTCTATCGAGTAGTTGCAAATATTTGGTAGGTTGTGATTAATTACTAGCCAATTTAAATCGGTCATACGTAATCGTGGTTTAGATTTAATAAGTGGTAAAACGGTTGCTCAAATAACTAGGGGTATAATAGGGTTAATTTTACAGTCCTGCGTCAGAGTCTGTAAGTTAAGAATCGGGTCTTTCTTGTGCTCATTATTGTCGGCTCATTAAACTCATAGAGCGTCTCTTACAGTTGTCAGTCGATTAGGGGAGTAATTAATGAAGCGTCTTCTTAATTATCGAAACAGTATGGAGAGATGAGGTCATGTCAGAAGCGTCTTCGGTGACTATAACTGATTTGCATGGTTGATTAATTAATTCCTGCATCTGTGATCGGTGTTATAAGTGGAGTGGAGTTCGTTGGATCCGGAATACCCTTTTTATCATTAATTTAATTCAGTTCCTTTGTGCACTTATTTTCGTTAGTTTATTAAAGAAATTCTGCAATTTATTTTGTTATAACTTCACGCGATTCTGGAGGTTTGGGCACGCAGACTGAAAGTCAAGAGTAATCCTCGCCGGTCCTTTGGGAGACGATTCTGCTCGCCACTGTACTCTACAGTGTGGACTTGCCGACGAAAGTCGAAACATTTATTTTTGGTGAAAAACGACGCACCAAATTTTAGCGCCGTTGCCAGTGATTGGTTCTAAAAGCAGTGATTACTCGAAATTTTCAGTTTGTTATTTATTTTGTTTTATTTTTAATTTTTCTTGTATATAACCCGTTCCTCTGCAGATAAAAATTTAGTGTTTGATCCAGAGCTAGAGAGAACGTTACACCGGTTGAGGAAGATTACTAAGGAGCCTACAAAGATTCTCAAAGCTGATCCACCCCTCGACATGGCCAATAATGAAGATCCACCACCGAATCCGCAAGGCCTTACCGCAGGGAGAGCCCTCATTCATGCTAACGTGGCTGATCATAGACCCGATCATGAGCCTCTCATCCGTGAGATCGGTCGTCTTCGGAGTAACAGACCCATCTGTATTGTGCTGCCCCCGATTGCCAACAATGCGGAGATCCGACCTGCATTCATCCAAGTGTTGCCGAAGTTTGGTGATTTACCGGGAGAAAGTGCACACAAACATTTGTCTGAATTTGATCTCGTGTGCTCAACTTTAAGACCTACTGGTTTTACTGCTAATAACCTAAGGTTACTCACTTTTTCTCACACTTTGCAGGGAAAGGCACGAGATTGGTTGTTTGATTTGCCACCGGAGTCTATCACCACATGGGCGGAATTAGAAGGACAATTCTTGCGAAAATTCTTCCTTGAATCTCGAGCTGCACATCTAAGGATGGCAATCAGTAGCATCAAGCAAAAGCCGAATGAAAGCCTGGCCGAATACTGGGAAAGATTTCAACAACTCTGCTGCAAATGCCCGGACCATGGATTCACTGATTATCAGCTTCTGACTAATTATTTTTACCATGGCATGTCTTCTTTTGACAGGAAAATCATCGATGCTGCCAGCGGGGGATCTCTTACCAACAAAACCCTCGGTGAGGCCAAACAACTCATCATTGATATCGCTTCTGGCGGACAGCAATACGAAGAAGAAGATGAAGGCAGACACCGACCTGTAAGGGCACTCGGCCGAGCTGAAGAGTCGGGAGTGAATGAAAAGATAGATGCTCTTACTTTCCTGGTCCGAAGCCTTGCTGTGGCGCAGACAAGGCCAAACCGCTGCGGAGTCCCAATTTGCATGAGCACTCACCGAGCAAGCCTACTATGGGTCCGGTAATGCACAATATGATGCCTAAAGACGGAGGAATTATGATTCGTACTCAAACACATACAACCCAAGTTGGAAGGACCATCCGAACCTCGGCTGGAGACAGCCGCAGGGCAGTCAGTATGCCCACACGGACCGATCTGAGCCATCTATGAGTGAGATCATGAAGAGTCTCGAGCAGAGCACAAGCCTAGTGAACAGTCTAGCGTAGAGCCAAAAGGCCTTTAAGCAGGAGACACAAGCCGTCCTGGACAGTATGGGCACACAGATCACTCAGCTCGCCACGCAAATGAACAAGATGCAGGCGAATCAAGGCAAACTCCCATCCCAAACTGAAATAAATCCAAGAGTGCATGCTTGCACTGTCACTTTGAGAAGTACGGAGGAGTTAACCGAGTTGGAGGTCAAGAAGGAAGAAAAGAAGCCGGAAGGGCATACTGAAGGGCTGAAAAAAGAATCTGGTGAAAGGAATGAACAACCTGCTATGTCTCTTCTCTTTCAAACCGAGCTGAATCCACGAGGGAACATCAGTGCTGTGACTCTTCGAAGCGGCAAAGAATTGGTTGAGGTTGAAATAAAGAAGAAGAAAGACAACACGCGGTGTGGGCAAACTGCAGAAGCTGAAGGCAGACCAAGCGCAGAGGGCAAACAATCTGCTGCACAGCTTGCTCCTAGTGAGGTACAGAGTTTGTCTAAAACTCCTAACCCTATTAATGCAACTCCTTTTCCTTCTAGGTTAACCAGGCACAAGAAAGAGGAAGATGAGAAAGAGATATTCGAGCTTTTCAAGAAAGGCGAGATCAACCTACCTCTGATCGATGCTATCAAACGAGTCCCTAGATACGCGAAGTCCTTGAAAGAACTATGCTCTAAGAAGATACGATATAGGAAAGATGCAAAGATAACGGTTGGTGAGACTGTTTCAGCCGTTATTCAACAGAAATTACCTCAAAAATGCTGCGATCCAGATTCGGAGGAAGAAAGGGCAATCCGCGAGATAGTCCAGCAGCTGTACGCAGCCGAGGAGTTTCCAGCTAGCAATCAGACAGACCGTTTACCCTTGCTGACCAACTCGAAACTGATTTTACCATCTCATGTGAAGGCCCCTGTGTTGGGGCTGAAAGGGCAAGAAGTAAGGTTGGTCGAGTTTTTGAAGAAACATAAAGGTGCGGGGATGGAAACAATTCCTTTCGACAGGGGTAGATCAAATATCACCGAATTTTTCTCTTGACCGTACCTCCCCACGTCGAGCCTCAGATGTTCAATAAGGGCGCTTCTCGAGAGGCAACCCGATTTCTTGTTCTTTTATTCTTTTTATTTTTCAATTTTTGCTTTATTCTTTTTATTGCTTTAATTTTCTTATTTTTCTATCTTTTTAATTCAGCCATCTCATTATATAAAAAAAAAACAAAAAAACAAAAAAAAACGATAAAAAACAATGAGAGGAACCACAATTTTCCAGGCTGCAAGGGCATACCACATACAGAGGGGCGGATTTTGGAAGTCATCGCCACATTCAAGTGTGTGGGGGGGGGGGGTGTGCTTATGCAATTTTGGTTATGAGAGACTCCGCATATCCCTTTCTGACCCCGATCCGTTGCCTGCCATGTTATTCCATTTGGAGGATTTTGCTGCTATAAAACTCTTATTTGTGAATGACCAGGGCCATTATCAGCTTACCCGGCCGGGCATCGAAGGCCCGCGTAGCTCTATTTCTGCAGGTCCTGCTGCTTCCTCGCTCCTCCCCGCAATTGAGGAGTTGATTACTGCTGCCACCGCTTGACTTGAGGACAGCTTTGGCCGCCGGCTCGATGAGATCGATGGTCATTTGGACGTGATAGAGCAGGTGATCCGCCATTTGGCGGATCAGAGTTAGTTCCCTCTTCTCTCTCCCACTTTAACCTTGGATTGCATGTGTTTTGTTTGTTTTTCGTTTTTTTTTTCTGATTTTATTGTGATCTTTCTGCCCCTTCTCACAGTGAGGACACTGTGTCTTTCCAAGTGTGGGGGGGGGGGGAGTCTTATTGTTTTGTGATTTGTGTCAAAAGTAAAAAATGAAAAAAAGGAAAAAAATGGAAAAAGAAAGAAAAATGGTTCTTTTGTGAGTCAATTTCTTTGGTTTTTGCTTGGGATTTCTGATTAAGTGTTGATGGTCTGAATTGATGAGAATGACAAAGTGTGAGCTGTGATGGTTTGACTGGTTGAGAGGTTGGATTTGTGATAGAATTTGCCACATTTTGGATGAATTCTGGGATGATGAATTGTGCTTGCAATCAAAACTTTTTAAGCCTACAAATTGTGAGTTCTTGAGCCTATGAGCATGCATGAATTGAGAGCTCAATGTTTATTGTTGATGAGTGTTATCTGACTAGTTATTCGATGCTTGAATTGCTTTGCTGCCACTTTGTTGTCGTTTTTAATTTCATTTGCAAATATGATCAAGGCATTAGGGATACTCGAGCCAATATTCCAAAAGAAAATGCCTGTCCTTTCATTGTCAATTAGTGAGCCCCTTTGAGCTTAATAGATCCATTTTCCTTGCTTACAGCCACTATAAAATAACTTGTGCTTTTCTTTTGGCTTTCTTTGTCCCTGAATTCAGGAATGTTTAGTATGAATTGTTATTTGAGACTGCAATATTGAAGGAATTAAGGCCTGGAATTGACAAAAGCATCATAACTCTTTGTACCCTGCTCTTGAAAAGAAAAAAAAAAGAAAAAAAAGAAGAAAAGAATGAAAGAAGCAAAGCTTCAGAAAAAAAAAGGAAAGAAAAAAAGAGAGAAAAGATTGAGGAGCAGGGTATAGAGAAGGGCAACAATTAATAAGCTCTAACTTTTTGAAGAAGCCTGCTTCTATGCTAAAAGGAAAGAATTTTTGTTACATCTGCACTCCATAAAGACATTCATGCTTGCATCTGCCTTATTTCACCTCTCTTGAGCCACATTAGCCAAAAATATCCTACGTCTTGCACCTAAGCCCTATTACAACCAAAGAGGAAAGACCTTGTGATTTGTAAAGAACTTGAAGAGTGGTAACTTTGATGACAAATGAGCAATTTTGTGCTGAAAATAGCTAGTCATGATATTCGAGTGAATGAGCCTCTTGACCTGAACTTGCTTTCTTTTGAGTGATTAAGAGTGAATCTTGGTGAGGCTGGATTGTGAAGCATAATTCTAATTTGATTGACAAAGTGTTGGCATATTTTCTTGAACAGATTGGTTAGTGGTTTGAGGATTGGTATATCACAGCGTATGCTCTAAGTTCTCATTGATTTGGGTTGTTGATGCTTAGTTAATCATCCTTGTCAAATCTGTTCTTTTGTTCTTGTTGGTTCTTTGTTTTTGTTTGTGTTGCTCGAGGACGAGCAAGGTTTAAGTGTGGGGGGATTTGATGGGATGTATTATACCTGTTATTATTATGCTTTTTGGTGCCCTTTTCTCCTTATTATTCATCCCTTAGTTGTGTATTTTGGATATATGACGTGTTGTTGAGATGTGTAGGGGTGTGGTGTAAAAGTGGAGAAAAGAGGCAGATTTTGGAATGAAAAGATATAAGTGAAGAGAAGAAGTTCGAGCAGGGCAAGCTGCAAGGGCATGCAGCAGGATGACTGAAGCAAGAATCGGGAAGCCTAGTCAAGAATGCGTTTTGGGCTTGTTAAAGCCCAGTTCTAGGCCCGCGCGCAAACCTAGGCACGGAAACCTTCTCCACCGCCTTTTGAAGTATTCTGCATGGGAATTAACTAGTTTAGGACCTTATTTCCTTTTAGAGACTTTAGTTTTATGGATTGTAATTATATATTAGGTATTTGGAGTTTATTTTTGCCATCATCGTATACGCTAGGAACGAGAACGACAAGCAGCAATCAGAATTAATCCGGTTTATTTTCTTCTTCTGTCTCGATATCATCATAGCAATATTATAAGATTTATTGTTGTTCGATTCTAGCATGCAATGTAGCTAAATTACTCGTATTTCGGTGACGACGATGAAGCTCCGCTTATATAACTGTGAGATCTAATTGTTGTTTATAATTAGTTGATGCATGTATCTATTATTCTTGGAATTCGGGTCGTGATTATTCTTAGTCTATCGAGTAGTTGCAAATATTTGGTAGGTTGTGATTAATTACTGGCCAATTTAAATCGGCCATACGTAATCGTGGTTTAGATTTAATAAGTGGTAAAACGGTTGCTCAAATAACTAGGGGAATAATAGGGTTAATTTTACAGTCCTGCATCAGAGTCTGTAAGTTAAGAATCGGGTCTTTCTTGTGCTCATTGTTGTCGGCTCATTAAACTCATAGAGCGTCTCTTACAGTTGTCAGTCGATTAGGGGAGTAATTAATAAAGCGTCTTCTTAATTATCGAAATAGTATGGAGAGATGAGGTCATGTCAGAAGCGTCTTCGGTGACTATAACTGATTTGCATGGTTGATTAATTAATTCCTGCATCTGTGATCGGTGTTATAAGTTGAGTGGAGTTCATTGGATCCGGAATACCCTTTTTATCATTAATTTAATTCAGTTCCTTTGTGCACTTATTTTCGTTAGTTTATTAAAGAAATTCTACAATTTATTTTGTTATAACTTCACGCGATTCTGGAGGTTTGGGCACGCAGACTGAAAGTCAAGAGTAATCCTCGCCGGTCCTTTGGGAGACGATCCTACTCGCCATTGTACTCTACAGTGTGGGCTTGCCGACGAAAGTCGGAACATTTATTTTTGGTGAAAAATGACGCACCAGTGTCCAGGATCCTACACGCGAGGGTAGAGAGGGTTGGTTCTATGTAAATGAAACCACACTTCGCTTTGGGCCCTCAGAGTTCGCACTGGTTTCAGGCTTACGGTTCGGCCCGTCAAATTTTGATCCGAATGCGGCTCATCCTATACCTTCTAGGGGTATCTTTTACCGATTATTTGAGGGGAAAAAGACAACTGTGACACAGATGTATGATAAGTTCATACAGAAGAGGCTAGCCAATCACCCTCCAGATTACGTGAAGATTGCCAACATCTTGATTGTATATCGGATTTTATTTTGCCATGACCCCGCACGGGCGATCGATAGCTGGGTGTGGGCCCTGGTGGAAGATGATGATGCTTGGAATTCTTTTCCATGGGGGGGCTATGCATTTCAGATGCTGATGCACTTTATCAGTCTCATCCCTAGAGTTCGACAGGCTATGGGTGGAGAGTGGGATGGAGCGTATCATTGGTATGGACCTGTTTGGACCGTTCAGGTAATTAGTTCAATTTATCATGATAAATTAGTTAAATTTACGTTTTATCTACTTGATATTTTAATCAGAAGATATTACATTTTTTTTATAGATGACATGGGCCTGTGAGATTTTCCCCGAGCTTGGACGTCGGTTGGGCGTCGTTGGAGGCCAATTGACCACACCTCGCTGCTTGAAGTGGTCATTCTCATCCCGGATCGTTGATTTCTCTAGATTTTTTGATGGACAAATAATTTTTTTTATATAAATAATTTAGAATATTAAATTTATGTGTTAATATTGACATGGTTAATACTTTGATGCAGTTGGATATCCAATTGATGGGGCCATCAGCTGATGAGCTTCTGAGACCATTCTTTCAGAGTTTGGAGGGAGAGAGTGTACTGGGTGTGAGATATGTCGCACCTCGAGTGCCCTCCAAGAAGAAGTTACTCACTGACGTGGCTTGCCGTGTGATCCCGAGGACATGTACTAGGTCCTCTGACGTCGTGGGCCCATCACGACCTCGTAGGAATACCCGAACTACACAGCAGTAGGCTCCGCATACGCATTGATTGATTGATGAGCCAGATGAGGGTGTTGGCCCCTCAGAGTAGGGGATGGGTGAGAGGACCTCAGATAAGGATCGTCTGTCAAATCCTAGAGTGAGCCCTCTTCGAGCATCCCGACCTAAGTGCATTAGGAGGACTGAGGAGGAGAGTAGTAGAGAGCCCGAGATGCCCGTGCGACATTCGGGGGAGTTGTCTGATAGCTGGTTTGATCGCTTTGTTGATGCCGTTGCTGGAGCTGTAGAAGACCGCGTGATGTGTCGTGTGAGACAGATGTTCGATACATTTTCTATAAGGATAGAGAACATCATTGTAGCTCGACTACGTAGATCGCCCACCCCCCTCTCAGAGGGCCCACGCTCCCCCCATAGAGAGCCGACACCGCCTCCCAGAGGGTCCATGCCTCCCCCCAGAGAGCCCACACCTTCTCCTAGAGGGCCCACACAGCCCCCTCCCAGAGGACCCACGCCCCCTAGAGAGTCCATTTCACTTCCCAATCACCCACATCACCCCCAGAGAGCCCACACCTTCCCCTCCTCCTCCCCTCAGACAGGTCACGACTCCTAGTACGAGAGGAGACAGAGGTAGAGATGTCAGACGTAGAGGTGAAAGTTCTGCTGGTCGATCGTCTGCTGGTGATTTGCCTGGATCTTGTTTGGATGTTTGCCCATCATGGGGTGTTCGTCCACTATCCGGGATCATTGACCTTCTGAAGAGACAGGATCGAGAGAAGTACGTCACTGGTTACGTATCATTCCGACAGTTGGAGGCTAATGACAATGTGCTCTTGATCGCGAACAACACATTGGCCCACCAGTCACTTTTTGACAGAGTTGAGGATTACTCACAGGAGATTGATGCATAAATCATTGACAATTTCATGCTTGAAGTAAGGTCGACAGCTGCGTAGACAGCAGAGGACTGACGTTGTAGTTTGCTCTACCCATTTATTTGTGAGTTAAAACTTCTGTTTTCATATTCAATTACTTTTTATGTCATTTTAATTGATATGTTAATATGTTTTCTGTAGACATCACTGCAAGGAGCATGGGCATGCCTTCATCCTGATGATATTGAGTGTCGGTACCCGAATGAAGATGATAGATATCTATGGTGGGATCCTCCGGATGGCATGATGGATATAGTCAAGGGATTAGGTGGTTTCTTCGAGGGTTCGTGGGCCAGGGCTGAGCATGTAAGTGATCTTCAAGTCTATATCATGTTTTATTTATAAGGGTTTGTATTTGTCTATCTTATAAGTGTTACTGTATTTGCAGGTGATCACGATATGCAATGTTGGAGGCCATCATTGGGTCAATGTCCGTATATGCCTTCGGACTTGGACTGTTGAGTTGTATGACTCGTTATTATTCAAGATGGACGATCCGAATGACATAGAGGTTGCTGAGAAGCGTGATCGAGGGTTGGTACCACTTCTTCATCTACTGCCCCGCCTCCTGTCATTATCCGGTTATTGGAGTGGTCGGAGTAGGCCAGATAGCCATTGCTATGCACTGAAACTGGACAAGTCTGTCCCAGATCAGTTTGTGTAGTTTGATGGGGTCAGTTGTGGCGTTTATGCTATGATGTATGTGGATCAATTGCTTTCTGGAGTCCCTCATACTAATGTATCCGAGGACGATATTCGAAGATATCGTTATTCTGTAGCAGTGAGGATCTACTCACTTAGCTATTCACACCGACCCTAGTTTCATGGGTGACGATGATAGTTATCTACTTTGTATTAGTTGATGTTTATCGTTTGTTCTATTAATATATATTTATTGACACATGATTTTAAACTAATCTAAACAAAGTAGAATTAACAAAGTAAACAAAGTAAAGTGGCCTTAACAAAGTAGAATTAACAAAGATAACAAAGTAAAGTAGAATCTACGAAAGTAAACAGGGTAAATATAGACATGATCAATCTAGGTGGGTAGTCTGTCTAGTCGGACACCTGGGATGAGTATGCGTCGTCTCACCACAAACACTACATTTCTTAGGAGATCTTCTACGTGCACCTTCCATAGGCACGTCCTTTGGAGGTGCATTTAAGTCCACACCACCAATTGGGATATGGGCTGTGCATACTCGTCTGTTGTGACCAGGGCCATGACATCTAGTGCAAACCTGTCTTCACGAGCTAGATGATGCCTCAACGCCTCTTCGAGCTCTTGACATCCGAGGACGACCAGCTTGTTTTTTAATCACTGGGGCAAGCACAAGTGGTGAACCATAAGGTGGCAAAATCCACCCTTCAGGACTGGGTAAGCCCATGATCACTGAGTCGTACATGTTGATTACAGTCTCCGTCTTGTAGCACCTATCCACAAACTCATATATGTGTCCACCAGAGAATCTATTGTGCACAAAAAATCATAGTTAAAAATGATGATGGTTGAGCAAATGGATTCTTAATAAAAAAACATGAAAGTTGCATACCTGATTGCCGCTGCAGCGTGGCTATATGGGATCAAATCCAGCTCAAACTCATGACAATCACATGTACGATGCCGAAGATCAACCATAAATGACTCCCTGCCAACCTCAACTTTCCACAGGTGTGCTAATGTCGTGCATCGAATGGGAAAACATCGTCCATGCTCAACATTCTTCGATAACTTGTTCACAGCTTTTGGAATCAACACGTGATCCCAACTCTATGCGGCAGCCCTTCACTCAACAAACCATTCTTCAACAATACACCTAAACACCTCAAGCATTGAGCAAATAGGCAATGTTCTAACCTATAGTAGACGAGCATTGAGTGACTCGACTGTATTAGATGTCATGAAGCTAAAATGCCGTGCGGGACACTGCGATCAGGACCAATGCTCTGAACTAATTGCCTCTGGAATATGTATGTACGATAGGCATAGACAGCCTCCTTAAACATGGTGATCACATGGGCACCGCGCTTCGCCATCTTGTTCTGTAAATGATAATAGCACAATCCATGTGTCGCTCTTGGAAAAATGGCCGTGACAGCATTCTTAATGCTCTGGTGCTGATCTGACACAATCAGGAGATCTTCAGTCTTCCCTAGAGTGATATCCAATTGACTCAGGAACCACTTCTAAGAATCATCATTCTCAATCGGACCGAGACCAATTACAATATGTGATATTTGTTCGTTCCCGTCCTTCGTCGCAGCAACGAACATAATTCCCTTGTTCCTCCCCTTTAAGTGTGTCCCATCAATCACGACCACTAGTCATGAGCCCTCCTGAAAATCTCTGATGCACGATCCAAGTGCCAAAAACATATACTGGAACTGATTTTCAGCTACACCATGTGTAAAAACATAGGTAATTGTGCATACGACTTATCATAGTCTCCATAAATCATCTCAATAGCAATGTTCCTCGAGCGCAAAGTGAAACTGTAATCGATCTGAATCCCGTACTCGCGTAAAAGCTCGGACATCATCTCTTTGGGCTTCAGAACAACCTCCTCATCCACCAGTTTGTGAGCAAAATGTTTTGCAATGACCCGTGCAGGCACCTGGCGTGGAGCAATGCGACTCATATCCATGTGGCAAGTGTGAGTGTCGTTGAACTTGTAGATTCTCCAAACAACTCCATCCACAACAACACACAACCTGAACGGGCACTCTGTGCCATGCTTGCATATGTAGACCAGTCATCTCTTGTTCGATCGATACATGACATACTCTACTTGATTCTGCATGTGATAGAGTCCCACGGCTAGGGCCAAATCATCCTTTGTACAAAAAATAGCACCCTCGTAAAGTGTGTTCGTATGTGTTGCTGAAGGCTCACCCCAATTCAGTGGGCCAGCAATGTCAAGATTGGCAAGCGGAACAACCTAATTGCTCAAGGCCCTCTCACGAACATCCTCAGACCTAGTATTCGATGATGTTGCTCCTCCCATCATACCCATCAATCTCCCTCTACCCCCTGTCGAACGAATCCAATCACAAAACTCCATATACAATGATTCGAGCAAGGTCGATATGTCGTTCTCCTCTTCATCTTCATCAGTAGAGGGCATCTCTTCTTCTTCGTCGACTTTTTCTTCTTCCTCTCCTTCATGCGGGCCTACATCGTCATCAACATTCTGCTCATCTCTAACCGGATCTCTTTCTTCTGGCACGGTGTCAGGGATGACCCTTGAGCTGCTGCAGCCTCTCTGAACAACATACACAACCATCTCTGAGCTCTGTTCGTGGAGCAAGTCAAGCAAATTTGCATCATCTTTCAGTCTTGTCTTGATCTTTCTACCACTATTGGTGCTCGACATCCATGATAACTGGTACTCGACAGATGTGGGATCGGTCTCCAGTAACTCATGAATCTCTCTGATTAGTGACCTAAAACAGAAATCATCCGATGACATGATGATCAGCTCCTCCACACCATCTACGTATTGAGCTCTCTCCCATCGGCCACTATGTTGTACAATAATACGATATCTAACCATCTGTCATAACACAAAATTCAAAAATAAGCATAACGAACCATAACAAAAATTTTAACAATAACGAAACTTAATTTTAAACATAACGAAAATTGAAATTTAACAGTAACGAAAATTTTATTTTAAGAATAATAAAAATTTAATAAATATCATAATGAAATTTAAATTGAACAATAACTATAATTCTATTTAACCATAATGAAAATCTATTTTTAACATAACGAATAATTAAATTAAACAATAACAAAAGTTTAGTTTTTACAATAACGAAAAATTAAATTAAACAATAACAAAAATGAAATTTTAAGAATAATGATAGTTAATTTTAAACATAACGAAAATTTAAATTTAATGATAACGAAAATTCAAATTTAACAATAACGATAATTAATTTTAAACATAACGAAAATTTAAATTTAACAATAACGAAAATGAAATTTTAACATTAATGATAGATAATTTTAAACATAATGAAAATTTAAATTTAACAATAATGAAAATGAAATTTTAAGAATAACGATAGTTAATTTTAAACATAATGAAAATTTAAATTTAACAATAACGAAAATGAAATTTCAAGAATAACGATAATTAATTCTAAACATAACGAAAATTTAAATTTAACAATAACGAAAATGAAATTTTAAGAATAATGATAGTTAATTTTAAACATAATGAAAATTTAAATTTAACAATAATGAAAATGAAAAATTTAAGAATAAGGATAGTTAATTTTAAACATAACGAAAATTTAAATTTAACAATAATGAAAATTTAAATTTAACCATAATGATAATTAAGTTTAACCATTAACTAGCCCTAATGATAACCATTAAAGAAAATTCAATTTCAACATTAACTAACCATGATGAAAATTTCAATTTAACCATAACGATAATTCTACCAAACGATTAACTAACCCTAACGATATTTCTATTTAACCATAACGATAATTAAATTTAACCATTAACTAGCCCTAACGATAACCATTAACAAAAATTCAATTTCAACATTAAATAACCATAGCGAAAATTTAATTTAACCATAACGATAATTCAATTGGACAATAACAAAAATTAAATTAAAACTAGGGTTATACTTTAGCAATAATTGAAACTAACCATAACGACAACAAAATTAAAACTATCATTATACTTTATCGTTATGCCTTATTTAAGATGATCGTTAAGCAACATAACAAGACTTGAAACGTACCTTTCAAATTAGTTTGTTTATGAAGAAGATGCTATTTTCTTGATTAATCTTCCGACTCCACGATCAAACTCTCCATATATTTCTCTTTTTTATAAGGGAATTCACCGATTTTCCTTCTTCATCAAACTCTCAAACTATTTTTCTCTTTGGTTTGAATTAGTGGATCGGTGTAGTGTAAATATACATACATTATACCAACCTCTCTTACACAAAATTAAATGCATTAAATTTCATTTAATTTGGATCAACTAATACCTTCTTATATAAATATACATATTTATACATTTTACCTACCTCAATTTGACCGACCCAAAGAGAATAATGCATTAATGTTCATTTAATATTGGCCTATTCAAAAAAATAATTTCGTTATGGCCTATTCAAAAAATAGCCCATAATCGTTAGTATTATTTTTAAGGATAATAACGATAATTAACTTTCGTTATTAATAGCAAACTTTCGTTATTATTAATTAGTAAGGATAATAACGAAAATAGCAAACTTCCCTTATTAGCAAAATTTCGTTAAACTTTGGCAAACTTTCGTTATTAGCAAAATTTCATTTTTAGCAAGGATTAATCGTTATTTTATTATCATTTCGTTACATTTTTTTCAAGATTTATCGTTATGTTATTATCATTTCGTTACAATTTTTAAATATTAATTTTTACATTATCGTCGTTATATTATTATCATTTAATTACAATTTTTACAGATAAATCGTTATACAATATTTAGGGTTTCGACCCTTTCCAACCCTAAAATACATGCAATCTTGATTTTTATTTGTTAGGTGTGTGTGCATTTATTGGGTAGTTATTAAAAAAGTGTAAATAGTACACTTACCTAATGATTGAGGTGTGGGGACAAGTGTGTCATAGGGGTAATTTAAACATTCACACTCCAAATTGCCCAAATAACTCCTATAGCCTTATATCTAGTTTTTTTTTCCCAATTACTATTTTTTTTGCCTCTTTTTATACATTTACACTTCTAATATTGTGTAAGGGCCGTAAAATCTGGAGGAGCGCTTCAAGTTTTTCCGCAGAGAAATGGAATTATGTCTGTACGGTTGCAGCTTAAGGAATATTTGATCCCCTACTGCAAACTCTTTCTCTGTTCTATTTTGATCAGCATAGAATTTCATGTGATGTTGGGTTGCTTGTAAGTTGTCTCTTAGGTGTTGCATCATAAGTTTTCTTTCCTTAACTGCATCCTTAACCTCTTGCAGTTAAGCATCTAAATAGGGCCTCAAAGATAGTTAGGGAGGGGCATACCCATAGAGGGCATGAAATGGGGTAGACTTGAGAGTTGATTGGAAATTGATGTCATACCAATGTTCAGCTAGGGATAGCCACCGGTTCCAATACTTGGGATGACTTGATGTCATGCATCTCAAGTAAGTTTCCAAGCATTGATTCACCCTCTCTGTTTGGCCATCTGTTTGAGGGTGGTAAGTAGAAGAGAAAGTCAATATAACCCCTTGCACCTTAAATAACTCTTTCCATAAGTGGCTGGTGAAAACCTTATTACGGTCTATCACAATGCTTATAGGGAGGCCACGTAGCTTATAGATATGGTCAAGGAATAGCTTTGCCACTGTCTGCGAAGTAAAAAGGTATTAAAGAGAGATAAAATGGCTATATTTAGTTAGCCTATCAACCACAACCAAAATGACATTTTTCCCTTCTGACTTAGGCATCCCCTCAATGAAATCCATGCTAATATGACTCCAGGGTATATTAGGTATTGGTAAGGGTTGTAATAACCCTGGTGTTGCCCCATGGTTAGGTTTATTGATCTGGCACATCACATGCCTTAACAAATTTAATCACATCTAATTTCATGCCAGGCCGATAGAAGGTACCTTTCAGCCTCATATAAGTGCTAGTAATCCCAGAGTGTCCCTCAAGTTTTGAGTGTTTCCCACAACAATCCTATCTTTATACCTCAACAATCCCATAATTAAAGTGAAGTAGAGGTGAGCAGCGAGATCTATTGATAGAGAATCTCTAAGCTTCTCTATATAGACATCACCTTCATAGCTAGTCAAAAATTCTTGTACCCAAGTGGGGGAAATGGTACTGATAGCATTGCAATCAGCTGCCAAGTCTTGCACCCTAGAAAAGGCATCTGCAACCCTGTTATCAGAACTCTTCTTGTACTGAATTTCATAATCCAACCCTAGAAATTTGGTGACCCACTTCTGTTGTAGAGGGTTCACCACTTTCTGGTCCAATAAATACTTCAAAGCTTGCTAGTCTGTTCTAATTATCAATTTGCTCCCTGCAAGATAGTGTTTCCACTTTTGTACTGCGAGTAAAATAGCAAAAAACTCTCTTTCATAGATGGAAAGAGCTTGGTTTCTGGGGCTAAGAGCCTGGCTTAGGTAGGCAGTAGGCCTACCTCACTGCATAAGAACTGCACCAATCCCACATCCACTCGTGTCTGTCTCTAGTACAAAAGGCTGAGAAAAATCTGGTAGGGCCAAGACTGGAGCTTTAGTCATAGCTTCCTTCAGGATAATAAAGGTCTTCTATGCTTCAGAGCTCCATTTAAAACCATTCTTCCTGAGCAGTAGAGTAAGGGGTTTACTAATAGTGCCATATCCTTTTGTGAACTTTCTGTAATAACCAGTTAGTCTCAAAAATCCCTTGAGTTGTTTCACATTCTTTCTATTTTAACTGGATCAGTAGAGACTCCTCCTACAGAAATAATATGGCCAAGATACTCAATGTGAGTTTGTCCAAAATGATACTTTGACCTCTTAGCAAACAATGAGTGTTCCCGCAGCAGAGAGAATACTTCTCTGAGGTAATAAAGATGTTCTTCCCAAGACTTGCTATAGACCAAAATATCATAAAAAAACCAATGTGTGTCTCCTTAAACAGTCCTTAAAGACTTTGTTCATCAGAGATTGAAAAGTAGCTAGAGCATTACAGAGTCCAAAGGGCATAACCAGGAATTCATAATGTCCTTGGCGAGTCCTAAAAGCTGTTAAGTGTCTATGTTCAAGTTGCATTAAGATTGAAAATATTCTGATCTGAGGTCTATCTTGGAAAAGAAATTAGACCCATGCAACTCATCCAATAATTCATCAATGATAGGGATTGGATAGTCATGCTTCACTGTGAAGTTGTTTAGGTACTTGTAATCTACACACATCCTCTAGGTTCCATCTTTTTTCTTGACTAGTAATACTGGAGATGAAAAGAAGCTCTTGCTATGCTGGATGATTCCTGCCTCCAGCAGTTCCGTTACAACTTTTTATATCTCATCTTTGTGTTGATGAGGTGACCTGTATGGGTATTGTTGCTTGGGAACAGTACCAAATCTGAACATAATCTGGTGTTTAACCCCTCTAGCAGGAGGCAACCCATCAAGTTCTTTAAAAATATCTCCAAATCTAAAATCATCCCATCCAAATCTGAGGTTACTTTTTTAGAAGGTTGTTCAATAGAGACCACACATAATTCTTCTATTTCTCTCATGTTTCTTGAATACATCAATTTGAAAAGAGAATGGTAAGAAATAAACTAACATTCTGACTGTGATTTGTTGGCAAAGAGCTTGAGTTTCTTGCCCTGCCACTTGATGGTAACAGTCATATTTGTATAATCCAATTCAATGGGAGTACAGGCTTTGAGCCAATCTCATCCCAAAATTATGTCACAACCCTCATGTTGTAAAAGCCTTAAGGAGTGTGTAAGTTCTACACCCCGCATCTTCCAACAAAATTGTCTAGCCATAGATGAGCTAATAAGTCTTTGACCATCTGCTACCTTGATAAATAGAGGTGGGGATGGCCTAGTGGTGGAGTGGTGATATCTTGAGGCCAAAGGTCTCAAGTTCGAATCCCACCAACACCACTAGGTGTGAGTCTGTCACACTTGGCTTGCCAAGTGTGGTTTACCTCCCCTGTGTGGTTTGCAAGCTATTACACAGGGGAGGGGTTTACCCAGTGCGCACCTCGGTAGCGGCTGCGGGTTACTTTCGACAAAAAAAAAAATAGAGGTGGGGCTGCCTTAACCTGGCACCCTAACATCTGAGCTATAGATTCCTCGATGAAACTCAATGTGCTCCCAGTATCCATCAAGATCTGTAAGGTTTGACCATTGCATGTCCTTGTGAATCTGAGTGTGGTTATAATACCATCCTTTAATGCATTAAAGGAGACATGTGCCTCTTCCATTTGTTGGGTGGGTCATGTAACTTCTTCCATAGTAATTAAAGGTTGTAGGTATGCAGGTTCTTCCTCCTCTAACATAATCATATAATGGATTCTGTGGATACATCTATGCCCCGGTGCATATTTCTCATCACAATTGTAGCACAAACCCTGTGCTCTCCTATTAGCCATTTGTGCAGCAGTGAGAAGCTTAATTTGCTTCTTAGTAGGTAGCAGTTCCTTAGTGTAGGCCTGTGTTGGTGAAGCAGTGGTAGGTGTGAGCACCTTGGAAGTGTTAGGGGGCCAGTTACTGTAATTTCTGTTGCTCCTTTTGATTTTTTTTTTTTTGTGATGGCTTCTATAGTTATTAACTGGTGTTTTCCCAGCTCAATAGTTTGCTCCAAGGTGGTAGGGTTAAATATGAGAATAGCAGCCCTTGATTCCTCACTAAGACCACTTAAGAAACTGGCCACAAAATAGGATTCCGAATATGTTCCAGGTCTACACAGCACCATATGCACTCCTTCAACTCCTCAAACCTATCAACATAATCCAAATAGTCCCTTGTGTGTTTTAGTTTGTTAAATTCCACAACAATCTTAGATTCCTTCAAGTCCTCAAACCTTGCAACAACTACTTCTACAAATTGTTCCCAAGTAACATCCCTATACTTGGAGTGAAAATTTTGAAACCAGGTTGCTGCCCTGCCCTCAAAGTTCATAGCAGCTAGGGTGACTTTTTGATCATCAAGAAGATTTGGTACCATTTTAAAATACCCACTACAGCGTAACATCCAAACTCTAGGATTGGAGCCATCAAATTTTGAAAAATCAACTCTAGGCGTAGGAGTGTATACCTGATACCTATTAGGTCTACAATGGTCTTGCCCTTAGCTGAAAATTGGGTCCTCTATTGAAAGCCCTCCCCTACTGAACTCTGTGGTGGTTCACCTAGAATTGATCCTTCCCCCCATGCCTTTCTTAGGATTCAATAACTGCAGCTGCAGTGAAGATAATGTTTTAGTAAGATGATCGAGCTTCCCACCCATGCATTCACTAATCTCAGTGATCTGTTCTTGAATTTTTTGTTCTGCAGCTTCTCTTTTCATAATCTAATTTTGCCAAATCTGATGGAGTTTATTTTGGCCTTCCTATAGCTCCTTGAAGTGGGTTCCCTCTGCCATGGCCGAAGATTGGTGGCTTTGAATACCAAATGTTATAATCTCAGTTGTGTTTCTATAATTCTTGGATTTTCTTTTACCTATTTTTTTGTATTTTTTTTATGAATCTGAACGATTGGAAATATGTAAGGAAACTTTGGTTACAAGAGAAGGAAGAAATGGGAGAAATAACAGAATAGAAATATTAAGAAGAAAGATACGACGATTTTCTTCTTATTTCTCATTAACAACAATTGTGGTATATAAACATATTCCCACCGGGTACCACTTAGGATAAAATAAACTAAACTTGTAATGGACTTTTATAACATAAGCCCATCATGATTCCAACAAAAACTACTCCAAACTAAATGTCATTCTCATTACTTCTTACCCGATGCAGCCCACAAAATTGACCTAGATTTCTCCTTCAAAACCCTAAAAATTGATTCTTGGTCCCCTTCTTCTCCAAAATATCTCCAATATGCTCCTGCTCTGCTATTCCCCAAATATTGCTTACAATTAAGTTGCACATGACAATTATGTCATGCCATTTCTTCAACTGTTAGAGTTGGTTTTGGTTTATTTAATTGTATCATTTATTAATCAATTTTTTTAATTCAAATACATGCAACTTTTATATATATATATATATGTATGTATGTATGTATGTATAATGTCAAAATTGTGAAAGAAGTTTTTCGAATTGAGATTACACCGAGATCCAATCAGAATAATAGTATCCCAGTAAAAAAATAAAGGGGATTTTGACAAACTTATTTCAATATTAATGAGAGTTTTTTAATGTTTTGACAATGATAATATAAATTAATTTTCTTTTAGTTACGTTGGGGGTAGGGGGAGTGGTGGGTCTCGACCTCTATATGTCTCGAGAGGTGTCTCTGAAGAGAAACAATGATATCAATTGAAAATAATTCAAAAATTGGAGTATGTATGCACAAAAACCAAACCCAAAATTGTCCTGACATTTTTAGATTAAGTTATTTTCGATTAAATGTGACACTAAATAAAATTTAGTGTGTTTATTTAAAATTTGATGTATGTTGACATAGCTTAAAAATTAAAATTAAGATAAAAAATTCATAAAATTGACAATAAACAAATTATACCTATACTATTTAGTATCAATACTTCAAATTCCATATGAATCATATGAAATATTCTCATATACACAAAATATGAATATAGCCCTGTGTCAATTGTGTTGTTTTAACAGTTAAATAGCGTGAGGTCGATTGACTGTTAGGTCATAGGTGATCGAGGTGACTGGTGATTTTTTGGTATAAAAATTTTAATTTTTTATTAAAATAAAAAATCATGTAAAGTTTATAATTTTTATAAACTTATAATCGTACGAATAATTTTAAATATGATATTTTAATAAAAAAAAACTAATTTCATGTGTCGATGAGTGGGCGATGTGATAGTACAAAGTATAATACATACAAGTGAGTGTGTTCAGAAATTTTATTGACTTAAAAAATACGATTTTATTCTTTTGATTAAAAAACATTTACTATGGCAAACACTTGCATGCATCATGATGCAAATAACACTATATGAGACGGGTCAGTTAAACCCGCTTTTGACCCAGTCAACGCGGGTCAACCCATAAAAAAAAACTGTCCAAAGTGAGTACCAACATTCCTATTAAAAAGTATCACAAAACATTCGAAAAGTACCATCTGTATCATTAAAAAGTAAGGAGTCTGCTAGTTATTTTATATAAGTTAATTTAGTTCAAATTCTGATTTTTTTTTTCAGTTTTTATATTGTATGTGTTGAAATTAATCTAAAACAATCATCATTCCATGAATTTGAAAAGGAAAGTAAAACACGTGTTCGGTAAAATAAAAAGTACCATGTGGTAAGCAGAAAAGTATTAAGTACAATAAAGAAAGGTATCAACCTGAGATTAATATTATCATCATTCCAACTACAATAAAAAGTACCATGTGCCACGTGACACGTCTGCGTGGAATCACGTGGCTGCCTGAAATAGACCGAAATAACTGCTGTTGCACGCAAGTCGACTCTTTTACTACTTATTTCGACTGCAAACATGAATAATTTACTCGACCGTTCACAGTTTCCTCTTCACAGTTTACAGACACGGCAAAAACTACGCTACGCGGCTTCTCTGTTTCTTGCTTCGTGGCATTGTCTTCACACTTTCTTCAACCGACACGCCATTTCTTTCCTTAAACATTAAGATTATCCACAAATTTAATACCCAGAAAAAAAAAAAGTTGATCATCAACTCAAAATCAAGAATCATCGAAATCCGAACTATGTCTTCGGACAATCCTAAAAGAAGTCCTCTGTATCCAGAAGTTCTCCTAACAAACCCCGAATCGAATTCTCCATTCATCTCCAAAAACCCTACTTCTTCTTCTATGTATCCTTCCATTGAAACGAATGATTTAGCATCAAAATTGTTCCCAGAAACTGAGGAAGAAGACCCCAAAAGCGCGATGAATCAGGGAGGAACTGCTGCGTTTGAATCGCTCGAGGAAGTTCTTGTCAGAGTTCCTGGCGTGATCGTTCACTTGATCGATAAAGAACGGAGCGTGGAGCTTGCCAATGGAGATTTCACGGTGGTGCAGTTGTCGCAGGGAGGCAATGTGGTGGCGGCGCTGGCCCGCGTGGGGGAGGAGATTCAGTGGCCGTTGGCGAAGGACGAGGCGGCGGTGAAGCTCGACGATTCTCATTATTTCTTTAGTCTGAGAGTTCCTTCTGAGATCGGTGAGAGCAACGGTGATAATATTTTGAATTATGGATTGACGATCGCTGCAAAGGGGCAGGAGCGGAAGATTGGGGAGTTGGATTCCGTGCTGGAGAAGTTTAGTGCTTTTAGGGTGGAGAAGGCGGCGGCGGCGGTGGAGCAGGGCTGGTGGGGGGCGGTGGCGAAGGAGGTGTCTCCAGAGGAGATGGAGAGTAAAAAAGAGGAGGTGGAGAAGAGCGCCGCTGCGTATTGGACGACTCTGGCGCCGAATGTGGAGGATTACAGTGGGAGTCTTGCGAAGATGATCGCGGCCGGGTCGGGGCAGGTAGTGAGGGGGATTTTGTGGTGTGGAGATGTGACTGTAGATAGGCTGAAGTGGGGGAATGAGTTCTTGATGAAGAGAATGGGGAAGCGTTCGAGCTCGGAAATCAGCCCTCAGGCGTTGAGGAGGTTGAAGAGGTACTTAATTTTTGAATTCATAGTTGTTTAATTTTGTTGATGTTCTTGATTCAATTGATAATGGTGTGGGGAGATTTTATGTATTATGATTTGTATTCAATGCTCGATATGTTTTTAATGCAAGTATTTGAACACCCAGTTTGTGTTTTGTATTGCTTGGGAGTTGGAGTGATAACTGATACGTATGTTCAAATGTATGTTTCTTGGTCTTAACCATGTATCTGTTGTTTTTAATGGTTGAAATCTTCCAGGGTGAAGCAGATGACAAAGATGTCGGAAAAAGTTGCTACTGGGGTGCTCTCTGGGGTTGTGAAGGTCTCTGGTTTCTTCACAAGTTCAGTTGTTAATTCTAAAGTGGGCCAGAAATTCTTCAGCCTTCTTCCTGGAGAAATTATTCTTGCTTCCTTGGATGGATTTAGTATGTACAATCTCCCTTACTTTTTATCTCCATCTCTGTGTATGCCAGTGTGTGTGTGTGTATGATGAGAGAGAGAGATGCATAAATGGCATGTGTTATATAGCTTATAGTATGTGATGCTATTTACAGAAGTAGGAATTATGGTTTTACCTTTTTATTGACACGGCTGTTTTCTTGGTGTGTTATGACAGATAAGGTTTTTGATGCTGTTGAAGTTGCTGGAAAGAATGTGATGTCGACTACTTCAGTCGTGACAACTGGGCTTGTCTCACAAAAGTAATTTTTGCTGTCTAAGAAGTTTTCTGCTTTGGATTATTATTTTGCCAATATAATCATAGCATTTCTAACTTCAAGAATCGCAGATTATGCTGCTTTTGGGGAACTCTAGCTATCCCTAGTTGTGCATATTATTCTCTTACAGAAGCAGGTCTTATTTAGTTTGATTTTATTGCAGATATGGAGATCAAGCAGCACAAGCGACGCACGATGGGCTAGGTGCTGCAGGGCATGCTTTTGGCACCGCGTGGGCTGTGTTTAAAATAAGGAAAGCTCTGAATCCAAAAAGCTCATTTAAACCTACGAGTCTTGTGAAGGCTGCTGCCGAATCCAATGCTGCTAAGTTGAAGGGCAAACAGAACAAGTGATCGTGGGCTTTGTCTATTGTTCTTTCTTGGCAAATCAGTTTCCAGAATAGACTTAGACGTGTACTAGTTCGTGGTTAGAATGTGTTATGTTGGCTTGAAATAACGCTGATATTCCTCTCATTGCTGGATTTTTTTCTCCTTGCTAGTTTCTGATGGACATATATATAGAGTTTTTCTTAGGCATAGGATTCAGACAATTGTATTTGCATCTTTGTGTATCATATCCTTTTATTTTGCAACGGAGTCATTTTTAATCATGAATTTTGCTTCCTATGCTCGGTGTGCATTTTTGAAGATGAATGTCATGTAAGTTAAAAAAAGCAGCTTCCAAATTCTTCTTATAAGATATGATTTCTAATAGAGTAATACAATAGATTTTGACCATCATTAATGGAAATTGAAAGGTAAAATTTATTCAGCACTCTTTGATTTCTGTTCTCTTCTTGTCTGCAACAGGTGTATCTCTCAATATCTTGTTTTGAAGGGTTTATAGGTACGAAGATCGAGAACGACTCCAGCCACTGAGCCAACTGCTGCTGCAATTGAAATAAGAAGGCAAGCCATACTTAGCATCTGAAGACCCATCCAGTGACTTGTCCATGATCGAATCTTGTTTTGAGCTATGTACATCTCTAGGGGGAAATACACTGTCAAAGGCCAAAACCCTAGAGCTCCGAGTATCCCAACCACATCGTTGAAAAATGGCAGAAGCATGGCTATGAGGGTTGTGAGGACCACGAAGCAAGTCCTCCAGACAAGGCGGAAGAAATTGAGCTGGTAAACACCATAGAATGGAATAGGTAAGTCGTACTCTGCTGTCACAAAGTTGCTTCTGCTCCATCTCTGTGCACTCCACTTTTCGATAAATGCAAATAATGGCTGGCAATAGACCTGAGACTCATTTTATTTTTTTCTGATTGCATCAGCAAGATGAAAACAACGTATATGGAAGATGGTAGTCGTTGCTGAAATTGACAGGATATCTACCTGGTAGGCACCAACTAAATGAACCACAATAGCAATGTTGGCTATATCAAGTAGCCAGTATGGATCAAAAAAGCCGAACCCTGTCAGAAGATTCCCCGGTGCGTTGTCTCCAAAAGCAGCATATCCCATGCATCCACACAGCAGGTAGAATATAGTGGTGACAGCAATGCTTATGGTAGTGGCTTTCCTCATGGTTTTATGCTCTGCAGGCGGAGACTTTATGGTGTCCTGAGGCAAACATAAATGATTTTCAACATAAAATAGTTTATTAATTTGAGTGTTCCAGGAGAACTGGATGTTGCTGCTCTAAAATCTTTTGTTGCTAAGCATCTGAACCTGAATTTCTATCAGGATGATTGAGTAAGAATATGCGAAGGCAATGGCTCCTAGAGCTTGCAAACTCCTCCACATTTTCTGGCTGCTGGTAACCATTCCTGCATCTGTCATTGTCCCTATACTGATCCCAGTAAGGCTTCCCTTGAAGGCTTTGTTTTCTGATAAATCGTGGATTTAAGCGTTGAGATTGCAGATCAGCTGGTGTCGTACTTCAATTGTTGGTCAATACAAGATTATCAGATTCGATATGTTTAAGCTCACCTGCAACTTTGGCAACACCAAGAGCAAGTCCTACAGTAGAGTATGTGAAGGACATCACTGCTGCAACGATGGAGAGCCACCAAACTTGGTCGAAATCAGGTATCTGGGAGAATAGTATCTCTATGATTCCAAATGTTATCATGTATCCATTGCTCGACATGTGACATTTGCTAGTCTTATGATGCTTGTGGAAACAATTCGATCTTTTTATGGCCCTAAACAAGAAACAAGAAAACAAGTAAAAATACTATGAAGGGAATTACTAAAGCTTAGAAGTGAAGGACATAGATTTTATTATCATCTGATAATTTATGTTTTCTGCTAGAGTTCCGATAACACCCAGTTTATACTTCGTTTGTGATGAACACATTGTGTCCGATGTGTGTGTGTCTGTGTGTGGTCCTGCTAGTACATTGGTGCAGTCGCCAAACTTACAGCATGCTGACTGAGGCAGCAATAGTGTAGCCAATGGCAACCCCAAAAAGATTGATGTACTGAATTAACCCGCATATCTTAACCTTTTTCCCACCTGCATCCGAATAAACATAAGTGACACCTTAATTATCTAAGCATATCCCATGAAAGGGGGCACAAGGGCTAATGAAAAACTAGTAGTTCACCTAGATTTGCTTTGACAGCATCCATGTAAGTATAGTTTCTCTGTCCAGTAGCAGCATCCCCTGACCTGTAACACTTTGATAGGAGATTTGAAGTATATAGGTTGACGAAAGCAAATAGAATCATCACAACAGGCCCGGCAACCCAACCGAGTTGCCCAACAGCCCAAGCCAAAGAAAGCACACCCGAACCGATCACAGCAGTGATAATATGTGATGTTGCAGTCCACAAAGTGCCTGCATAGGATTGAAGGTTCTTTTTTTAAGTATTATGGGTGTCAATTTATAATGGAAATATATAATTTGAAATTCAACTAAGATGCAAAGAATTCTTGAATCTAATTTTTAGGCATGTAAATTTGGAAAGTTTACCTGATCTCTTAAGGCGTCCGTCATCATCAAAGCACTTGGAGTAGTTGGCCTCAATGTTCATTGCTTCAGTGTCCCTATTTTGATTTTTAGACTGTTCCACCTGTAGATAAGTCCTGACATCCTGCCTTTCCTCGACCTTAAAACACAAACAGATTCAAGATTGTCAGTAAATAGAGCAGTCTTTAACAAGTGAAGCCCAAATAGACGAGCAGTTAGCAAATTCCATTACTTGGCCGTCATAAATCCTAGCAGGAAGGGTCCGACTTCTTGGTAACATGTTGTATGTAGCGTTCTCTCCACTTCGACTTATGAAAGATAGACTGGTTAAGGATTCGAATGAATAAGATGCGACTTTGGAGAATTGGGAAATATAGACTGGTTAAGGATTCGAATGAATAAGATGCGACTTTGGAGAACTGGGAAATAATTTTTATTGAGCTCACTTCCTCAAGTAGAGATTGTATTAGAAATATATGGAAGGAAATGATATGATCACTTGGAAAGTGGCAGCATGTTTTTATAGAGATAACTACGACATTCTCTGTGGCTAGAAGCCTATGGGACATGTAGGAAATACGAGGTTCGTATATTGCTTGTAGGTGTACAGATAGCTCCATGTGTTGCACTAAAAAAAGAAATTAAGATTCTTTTTTTTTTTTTTTTTGTAGATAGGTAGAGAGAGTGCACAAGTGATCTTAGTTAAACTTCTTATGATTATATCTCCACATGCGATGAGGTAGTGGTTACCTTTCATATATCATAGTCACAACATTGTATCAGGAAGCCATGAGAACTACAGTTCACTGTCCCATTCCTATTTGCTAGTCCAAAAACACGAGAACATACACTGTGGTTATCGTCTTAATTTATGATTTTAAGTTGTAAAAGATCATATATTTGTAGATGTGTTAAAACTTAAGGCACTTTCATGTGTGGAGCGGATGTAATTGGGATCTTATATATGTTCTTACAAAGTTGGAACTTGTGTAGTATTTATATATCAGTGAAGATTATGTTGCCTTTGAACATAAACAAAGGCTTTGAATGCTATTAGTTTCATATTTTTCTAATCAACGCATTTTTTGCTCTTTGAAGGAAATTTAACTATATATACTCATCCTGTTCACATCACAGAAAAGTAGTAGTATTTTAGTAGATTATTATGGAGTTTGATCACCAGGCAAGTGGCAAGGGTGCATGCATCACATTTAGCACTTTCCATTATGTGCGACATGAAGTAAACCTAGATATTTTGGCCTAACAAAATAATTTTATAGGTAAGGTGATGACTGATGAGTATTATTATTTTGTTGAACATTTTATAATTAGCTATATCTATAGTTAGCAAGTGGGTTTATGATGGGATTTGGGGGTAAGGCGTGTTTCACAAACGCGCATCTCTCACTGAAATGGCGTCTGACTCCTTTGCCACCATTGATTAACAGACCACCTCTTCAGACTTCATTTGTGAGCTGCACAGGTCAACGTCTGTAGTAATGATATCGGCCAAACTAATTATAACAGAAATGCATGCATTTTTTATCCTACAAAATACACTTAATTACTGGCTGAAAAATTATAAAAAGCTGCAAAGAACAAAAAAAAAAAAAAAAATCTGCATGAAGGATAAATTGCGCTCTAATATCTAACATTTTGGGATGTTTCTAAAAATATAATTCACTTTTGAAAATTAACAAATCAGTACCACTTTTTCAAAGATTTTGCAAATTTATCATTTGATTAATTTTTCAATCTGGAAATCCTTTGTAAGTAATTTTATATTAAGATCATTTGATTAATGGTTTTTTTTTTTTTTTTGCATGGCCGGGGAATAAAAATCTTAAAATAATATAAATTAAATAGGATTTTTTAGCTGAAAAATACAATAAATTGTGTAGCTATTAAAGTACAATTTGTCCCGATTGGGCACCAAATCCTAATTTTTCGTTTTTAAATTAATATTGTTATTTTTAAAATATTTTTTTATTATATTTTGGGGGCATGTCTTGCTTCTTAAGTAGATGTTAGTTATGTTGATCTTGATTTTTTTTATCTCTTGCTATGTAAACGATAATATCGTGATTTTTTTCACACAAAAAAAACGTAATCATGCAAGCAGGAGACGAGAAAAATGAGACCAACATAATTAACATATGGCAAAAACTTCAATGTATTAGGTGTAAATAATGTTTATTTCAGATGAGTGATTCAAATTCGAGGGTCAATCCGTTAAAAAAAAAGAAGTCAAAATCAGTATCAACTGTAAAAACTAAAACGTGTAACTCAAAATTCCAAAAGTATCATCTGATCCTCAAAAAGTAACTAAGTCTGGTAGTTATCTTATACGAGTTTATTTAGTTCAAATTGTGATTTTTTACATTTCAATTATTGTTTAGAGTTTAGGAATTTAAGGTTTTTTAGGGTTCATGGTATTTATGGTTTTTTTAGTAATTTTAGAATTATTTAGATTTTTTAGGATTTTTATTTTGTGTTTTTAGGGTTTTAAAATTTATTAATCTCAATTCGGGATTATATTTAAGTTGAAAAAAGTAATTGTGAAGTGCAATGCACGAGCCTACGAGTTAGCGTCGGACAATTGCATTATGTGAGTCATCATTTTTTTTTTCATTTCAAAATTAGATTTTTATTTTCAATTAGCATTTATGTGTTTTGAAAAAAAAATCTATTGTTAGGTGTAATGCACGAGCCCACGTGTTAATGTCGAGCGAGTGTATTGCGCGAGCTGCCAGATTTTAAAAAAAAAATATTTTTGAGTTCGTAAATTCCTTTTTAGGGTATATATTTATTTTAAAATTATGTCTTTTATTTATTTGTTTGAAAAAAATCAATTGTCGAGCGCAATTCACGGATTCATTCATTAGTGTCGGGTCGGGGAGTGCATTGCGTGAATCGCCGTGTTTCAAAAAAATTTAATTAATTGACTTTAATTTTAGGAAAAACTAAAAAGGGATAAAATTAGAAAAAAAAAAAAAGAAAAAAATCGCAAGGAAAAAAGGCGCGTGAAACGCACGCGTAGACCCATGCTCCCTCTGAAATAGCGGCACAAATTTGGTGGGTAGGGTGGGGGGGGGGGTTTAACATATGCTAATGTGTCATTTATATCCTTCAAAATAATTAAAAACTATTATAAAATTCAGAATATATTAATTAAAAACAGAAATTTGGGTACGGGTTGGGCGGCATGGAATATTCCGTGTGTTGCGTAAGCTCAAGTTCTGTATTATTTCATACTCGCGGAATCAAGTGGGGTTGCTGGTGGCCCAGTTTTTCTGAGGCCCATCTTAGAGTAATTGGGCCTCCACGAGGGATTGAAAGAAAAAAAGAAAGATCTAGAAGTTTTTATTACTTCATGCATCAAATCCTTCTTGAGCTTTTTTTTTTTTTTTCTTTTTTAATGTAATTTTGTATCCTTTGGGGTGGTTTATTGATGATTTGCCTTTGGTGAAAGATATCGAAAAATAAAATTATTAAAATCGTGTCCCCTTGGGGATGGCCTAGTGGTGGAGTGGTATTATCTTGAGACCAAAGGTCTCAAGTTCGATCTACCACCAACACCATTAGGTGTGAGCCTATCACACCTTGGCCTGCAAATGTGGTTTACCTCCCATATGTAGGTTTGCAAGCTATTACACAGGGGCGGGTTTACCTAGTGCGCACCACGGTAGCGACTGCGGGTTATCCTCTACATCCAAATTTTTTTATTAAAATCTTTTAATTGGTATATATGATAGATTCTTAATATACACATATATAGGTTGTTGACTGGATCTGTATATGACTATATCTATACATTTGTGTAAGAAATGTAAAGTAGATAACTGATTAAATAATAACATAAGCTCGTTTTTTGTATATATATATATATATATACTATTAGGGCTACTCTTCAGCGCACAAGACTAATGGGCCAGCCTATCAGACGGGTCGGCTCATTAAGCCCATCAAGGAGCCATCCTATAGCAGTTGCCAATCCAATAAAAATACAGAAAAATAGGAAAAATTGAAAGAAGGAAAAGAACTGCACCCGCAGTTCGCGATTCCGACACCATTCATCACCATCGAAAGTGAAGCTACCGACATGCCATTCGTGACCACCGTTCATCGACGAAACGCTAACACCAACACCAAAGTCGACATCGCAACAAAGAAAAATACGAGGTCAAAATCAAAAAATTTGATTCATTTTGTCGCAGCTCTCTAAATTTGAAGGTGTGTTTCAAAAATCGACGAAGCATGGTGAAAGAAATAAGCGAGTGGCGAAGCACGATGAAGTCTATGAAGCACGATGAAAGAATTCAGGTACAATTGATTTTCCCCAATTTTTAAGAACTCCAAAGCATGGATTTCGATTGAAACAAATGCCACATACAAAAATCGAATGCGAGTTGGTTATTTTTTATTGATAATTTTTTTGTTTGTTTGTTGAATTTTGTGTTCTTCAATTTATTTTGTGTAGTCCTACACTTGTAGAAAATGATTTTTTTGCAATTTTGTTGCAGGGAGTGGGGAAAATACATGACCATATAACACTCAATCAGTTTAATCCATCTGCAGAAGATGATAAAGTGGGAGATGAAGCTAATTAAAATTATCGATATTGATAATTGATAATAGTTTGTAGCCATAACCCCGTTGAGAAGAGCGAGATTGCCAACATCTCTATTATGTTTCTTTTGAGTTATTGTCACCGCCGAGATCTACGGATAATGTTGCTATCACAATTAGATTGTCTACGGGTAATGTTGGTATAATTATACGGGTAATGTTGCTATCACAATTAGATTGTATGTTGCTATCACAATTAGATTGTCTACGGGTAATGTTGGTATAATTATACGGGTGATGTTGCTATCACAATTAGATTGTCTACTTGAAGAAATCGATGTTTTATGTTTAGGTGGATGAGTTTCCTAAGGCTTGAAATAATGTTCTTGGTCTTGTTTTTGCATTGTCAAACATAGTAAAATTACATTTTTAGAGTATAGTTGTGTTGTAATGAGAAAATAGAGTTATACAACCGCATCATTCATAATGTTCCCATGTTTATGAAATAGTTTGTAGTCGAAGGCATGTGTTCGAGGTTACATGTGACATGCAGTACGAGCAATGGGTCTTGATCGCGTTTCCGAGCTGTTGAACAAAAGAGTAAGGTTCTTTGTCGAATCCAATTATGCCGCTTATCTCTGAGGGGAAGTTGCTGAAGTTAGTCATTCCACAGCTGAATACAAGGTTAGAGACTGGTCCCGGTGGGGATGGCCTAGTGGTAGAGTGAGATTGCTCGAAGACCAAAGGTCATGAGTTCGAATCTCCTCAATACCACAGGTCATGTGTGTGAGTAAAAAAAAACAGAGACTGTGGCGAGAGATCCCAAATTGGTGTGGAATGTGAAATTCTCTGTTGCTGCGACTCCTACAGTGATTTGTCCACTATAGAAGTAAGGGACAGCTTGAGAAAGGCAAAAAGAAGAAGGCAACAGTGCAACAAACTCAATTCAGTTGAATGAGTTTGACTCCAAAACTCCCAACACTCGTTTGTTTTAGATGAATATCAGATTGATATATGTCTTCAATATAAGTGATACTTTTATGCTTAGTATATGATACCTTTTCTATTTATCGGACTCACATCCTCAATTCCCTTTGCAGATTCTTGGATTGAAAATTTTTCATTTTTAAGTATGTTTTGGGATATTTTAAGAGTTGTATTGGAACAAAATATATGGGAATTTATTATGTTGGAATTTTATGATTTTGGAATACTATTATGATGTAATTTCATTTCTTAGACATTGATTTATGAAATTTATTTATTTTTTTCTTTTAATTTTTTAATATGGAAATAAACACCTGCTCATTTGGGGGGAACACGATACGTTCTTATGATTCTTAAACTGAAAATATATTTATTTCTTATATGATACATTTTTGTATGCTAATTAATACTCTTGGGCCAAATAAATGACACTTTTCCAGATAGAAGTGTTACTTTTTTTTGAACATGTGATACTTTATAGCTTAATAAATGATACTAATATTATTTCTGTAAACAAATATGTTTTTCCTTCAATGCAGATTATGTATTTTCTTGAATGAACATAATTCAAGCTAATTCTGAAGCAATCACTGTGTTGTTCAGTAATAAAGACATTGATTACTTTATATGAAATTTATTCCACAAAATAACATCTTAAATGATACAAAATTTAAAATACAATGATACAAACCACCATTTCATTCATTCCAATCAATAATCACAATCCATTCACCATTACAAAAATAACACATAATCCAACCAGCGTATCTGACCCATACAATCATCTCCAAATACATAAAGTTCATGTTTGAACAGTATGATGACATATACAAATCCTAATATATAACAAACCACCAAACGCCAAAGGAAAACACACCAACAGTTGTTTAAGTCTATCAAATATTCAAAACAAATCACAACATTCCAATTATCCAAATAACAATGCACAATTTTCAATCATTTATCCTTCTGTTCATGAATTCAATGACAAACTTTAGACTTCAAATCTCAAGTCGTTTGTGCCTGCAAGAGATATACGAGCACAATACAGTCCTTGAAGCTTCTTCCGACCATAAGAACTGCAAATCGAGAAACAAAATTACAAATCAATTAAGAAACATAAGAAAAATAAAACTAAAAGGAAAAAAAAACATATAAAAAACAATTCAAACATTTCCCAAAGTTGAGACACAAATAGGCCTTCTCATCAAACCTTAGCATGTGACTCATCACATAAAAGCAACATACTATGTGGTACAATTGAGTTTTCAATGTGATACTTAATAGGAACAAGAGAAAATGCACATATATATACAAACACAAAACAAAATCTGACCTAAAATTTAAATAGTTACAAATATCTCATCTAGTACTAATCAACATTAACATTGATACTCCATATACAAATGTACACAAGCCAAACCATAACAGAGGCAAAATAAGATAGATTGAATCCTAAACACATAAGCATACCATATAAAATCAACATATAACATGCAAATATTAAAAACAATGTGATACATGTTTTTACTTCAATTGGTACTCATAAGCATGCTAAACGATACTTAAAATAATAATCCATATTATTTGTATAAACTTTCAAATTAAGTAGTCAAATCAACATCTTTGAACGGTTGATAAAAACAGAGAACACAAAAAACCACATAAAAAACAAATCAGATACAAAAATTAACATCAATTTGATACTTATTTTCAATTCAACTGGTACACATAAATAGATATTCATATTCAATATATTTCCTAGCATATGACTCACTAAAACACATATAGAAATATCATTTATGATTTCAAAAATCAAAATAAAAAATAATTCATAACAAAATACTTAACATGACTCGTATAACTTTCAATCAAACACTAAAATGAGCATCTCTGGACATTCTATTAATATAAAAATAAAAAACAATACCAAAAATTGATACTTAACATAATAAATCGTACGACACCTATAACCTGAAATCAAAATAACTAAAAATTCATATTACTCATATTTAACAGATAGTTAACATATCTAAACATTGAAAGAATACATAAAACAGGAAAACCCACATAAAAGACAATTCAGATACAAAGTTAACACCAATTTGATACTTCTTTTCAATTACAGTGGTACCAGTGAATTGAAAAAATACATAAAATAGGAAAACCACATAAAAACAATTTAGATACAAAGTAAACTCCAATTTGATACTTCTTTTCAAATCTAGTGATGCTAGTAAATCAATATTCATATTCAATAAATTTAGAAGCATATATCTGACAACCATATATCAATATTAAATTTACAAGAAATTCTAGTAGTAATTTTGTCAATTTTAATCACTAAAATGAACAAAAAGGACCAAATACAGAAAAAAAAGAAAATAACATAAAAAAATAGAAAAAAAAAACAACAAAACCCTAGTGACTAAATTCTTACATAAACTGCACACAATTTCAACATAACAAATAAGAAAATAACATATTACCTGACTGGATCAAAAGACGAATATAGATGAATCGACCGCACATTGAGTCTCCGATAGCAAACCGATGAATCACTGATGTCGGGTTATAAGCTCGGGTTTTTCATACTTTTCGAGCTTACTCGAGATGCATTTGTAGATGGTTTTAAGCTATTAGAGTGTGTTTAAGTGCATTTCTCATTTTATGGTTGCGTTGATTAGTTTGTTGAGTTTTGAAGCAAATAAAGAGTAAAAAGGAGTCATAAGTTGAAGATGAGTAAAGTCGGACATGAGACGGGAGCCAAATAGGTTGGATGGAGTCCGCACGGACTGTGCATGAGCAATCCACTGATGCACGGACTGTGCGTCCCTTCACAAAACTCGATCGGCGACTGCCGCACGGACCGTGCACGAGTAGGTCCTTGGCGTACGGACCGTGTGGGTTTAAGGCGGTTACTGGTAGATTTTTCTCTCTTCTCTTCCCTTATTCGATTCCAATACTGATCCAAACTCGGTCCAACTATTTAAGGCTCTATTTTACACGAAAATTCGACCACTTTTCACCCTATTGAAGAGAAGAGAAAGTAGAGAAAAGGCGGAAGAACACAGAGAGCGACTGGAATCAACAATTCAACCCGGCATAAGTTATTTTTAATTTCTAGTCCAGTTTAATCATGTTGGACTCGATTGTTCTTTTATTTTCCTTGGATTGTAACTTGAGCATAAGAGGCTAAATATTTAGTGAATCTAGGGTTTTCTACAATTATGGATATTCGTAAATTTTGATTTATAATATTGTTCCATTTCTTCATCTGCTTATGTTTCCTGGATTTAATTTTCTTGTGGATTTGTTTGGCCACCAAATCCGCATGTGTAGTTAACTATTTATTACTCGAAAGAGGTTAATTAATTAATGGATCAGGAATACATAACACATATTTGCTAAATTGATAGATTGGTAAGTTTATGTGAGAAGAATAAATCTTGGGATCATTTTGGAGTTAAATGACATATTGAGATCGAGAGATATAATTTGGCATTTAATCTATGTTTAGAACTTACTCGAGAGAGGGGTTAGATAAATTTGCGATTCTTCTGCATATTTAGAAATTCAAATTGGTCCAATGTGTTAATTGAAATCAAGAATTCCATATGCGTGTATTCCCTAGAATCCATTTATTCCTAGATTTTTCTGTCCATTTATTTGCAATCTTGTTCTTCTATTTCTTTGTTTTTATTTAATTTTGTTTAATATTTTTTAAACCATAAAACTTTGTTTTGGACATCTAGATAAAGTAGGATAATTAAAATTGGGTACTTGATTAGGATACATAGCTAATCCTCGTAGATACGATATCTATTCTCACCATATTTTTCTACAATCTACCTCGTGTACTTGCGAGTCATTTTTTGTGTGAAATAAAATAAGTTTTGGCGTCGTTGTCAGGGAACTGGTGTAATTCTAATCGATATTTGATTTGATTATTCTGCTTTAATTTAGATTGCAGAATTATTTCTTTTATTATTCAGTTTGTTTGTTTTATTTTGGTTTCTGCTGTGTTTGATTTCTCTAGTGTTCAGCAGGTGGTTTATGAACTTGCGGTCCAAAGGAGCAATGAACTTAGTCCCCTTTGATCCTAAGATCGAAGCCTCTACCCGACACCGGAACGCAGACAGAAACAGAGCTGAGAAGATGTCAGCTAACCGAGAAGATGAGATGACAACGATGCGTAGAGAGATGGAGGCGTTGCACACCTTGCTTCAGCAACATCAGTGAGCACCTGAGCCACCAGTGGTTCAGCCACCGATTCGAGAGGCTCTGGAGCTTCAAGTTACTGGAAATTTTGGTGGAGTGACGCTGCCGGCTATAGATGCCAACAATTTCGAGTTGAAATCCGGATTGATTTTGATGGTTCAATAGAACCAATTCAGTGGAATGGGGCTTGATGATCCGAATGCGCATCTGGCATAGTTCCTCGAGATATACAGTATGGTCAAGATGAATAGAGTAGGAGCAGACACTATCCGGCTTCACATTTTCTCATTTTCTCTGCGAGACAAGGTGAAGTTGTGGTATCAATCCTTGTAGGCGGACTCAGTGAGAACATGGGCGGATTTGTGTAAGAAGTTCCTTGCAAAGTATTATCCTCCTAGCAAGACGTTGATGATGACAAATGAGATTACTCAGTTTAGACAGTTCGATCAAGAGCCACTCTATAAAGCTTGGGAAAGATTTCAAGATCTCATCAGGAAGTGCCCGAGGTATGGGTTTGAAGCAGATCAACAAGTTTGTTACTTCTACAATGGTTTGTTAGAGAATACCCAGGATAGAATTGATGCAGCTGCAGGAGGGGCCTTGTTAGAGATGTCGGCGGATGATGCTATGGAATTATTGGAAAGGATGGTTGCAAACAGTGCTTAAGGCCATCTCAGAAGAATTCAGTTCGAATAGTTGCAGAGGTCTCAACTTCTTCAAATGATTTAAAGGAGTTGACGATGCAGATGTCTACTATGGCTAAAGCAATCACTCTGCTGTCGAAGAATAGTTCACCGCCACCTGAGATTGCTCTAGATCCTGTTGCAGCAATCAATGACAGTCCTAAAGATGCCAACTACATGCAAGGACGCAGTTACAATAATAATTTCTGACAAAATCAGGGCATTAATCAGTATGGGTAGCGGGATAGGCTAAGTTATGCCAATCCTAATAATTTTTAGCAGCCACCTCCAGGTTTCTCTATAACAAATGGAGTCATCAATGAAGAAAAGAAACCCGATTTGGAAGACATTTTGGGATCTTTTATGCAGGCCACCAAGTAGAGAATGGATACAGAAGCTGCTAAAGTTGACAACCTTACTATCTCCTTCAATAAGTTCTCGACTAACATTGGAGCTCAAATGAAATCCTTGGAGATGTAGGTTGGTCAAATTGCCAAAACGGTGGGAAATCAACAGCCGAATAGACGGTTTCCTAGTAACATGAAAATAAATCCTAAGGAACAGTGCCAAGTGATTCAACTTTAGAATGGGAAACAGTATGAAGGCCCTGAGATGCTACGAGAAGTTGAGAAGAAGACTGAAAAAGAGACTGCAGAGGATGAAGACGTGGCAGACAAATCAACAGAGGTTGCCAACGAATCTACCACGAGGGGTTGGCGCATCTTCCTCTAAATATATGCCTCCTCCTAAGTATGTTCTACCATTACCATTCCCATAGAGGGAAAAGAACTAAGCTAAAGATTCTCAATTCGCTAAATTTCTTGAGATTTTCAAGAAATTATCGATCAACATCCATTTTGCCGAGGCCATTGAGCAGATGCCGAATTATGCCAAATTTCAGAAGGATATTGTGGCCAAGAAAAGAAGAATTGAAGAGTATGAGACAGTGAACCTAACTGAGGAATGCAGTGCCATTCTCCAAAGGAAGCTCCCTCAGAAGTTGAAGGATCCGGGAAGCTTCACCATTCCTTACGTGATTGGTAGTACTTATTTCAATAAAGTGCTATGTGACTTGGGGGCTAGCATCAACCTGATGTCGATGTCTATATTCAAGAAGCTTGGTTTGGGGACAGTGAAGCCGTCTTCTATCACGTTGTAGCTTGCTAACAGATCTGTGAAACATCCTAAGGGGATCGTAGAAGACGTGCTAGTAAAAGTTGACAAGTATATTTTTCCAGTAGACTTCGTCGTTCTAGAGATGGAAGAGTATCATGAGGTGCCTCTGATTTTAGGAAGACCATTCCTTGCTACTGGCCGAGCCTTCATTGGCATGCAGAAGAGAGATTTGACACTTAGAGTAAATGATGAGCAAGTGGTCTACTTTAGAATTTTGCATAAGCAATTCTATTTTTTCTTGCACTTCTATTATTGATTTTGATAATGTAGAGTTGTTAGAAAATTTGAGTACCTTGCAGGCTTTTCAAGAGCTAGAGATAGAGGATCCACAGTTTGAAAGCGTTTGGAGCATCAAGGAGGAAGAAAAAGAGCCCGAGAGTAAGCCCGACTGAGATAGAGGAAGCACAACCATTGAAAGAACTTCCAGGTCGCTTAATGTATGCATTCTTAGGTGAAGGTAAAATTATCCTGTGATTGTTTCCTCTGTATTATCTGATAGTGAGTTGAGTCAGTTACTTGCTGTGCTTAGAGAGTATAAATCTTCCATAGGCTGGTCTCTAGCCGATTTGAAGGGAATTATCCCGTCTATTTATATGCATAGGATTTTGATGGAAGAGTCTTATAAGCCTCGTGTGCAACATCAACATCGTCTTAACCCTATCATGCAAGAGGTTGTGAAAAAGGAAGTTCTTAAGTGGCTAGACCATGGCATTGTTTTTCCTATTTCTAATATTGAGTGGTGAGTCCCACCCAAGTGGTAGCAAAGAAAGGGGGGATAACTACGGTTAAAAATGAACAAACTAAGGAAGTTGTGGCTACAAGGGTAGTGAACGGTTGGCGAATTTGTATTGATTATAGAAAATTGAATGAAGCTACCCGGAAAGATCACTCCCCTTTATCTTTTATTGATCAAATGTTAGATAGGTTAGCTGGGCATGAATTCTATTGCTTTTTGAATGGTTATTCCGGATATAATCAGATTGCCAATGCTCCTGAGGATCAATATAAGAATGCTTTTATTTGTCCTTATGGTGTTTTTTCTTTCCGAAATATGTCCTTTGATTTGTGTAATGCATCTGCTACTTTTCAGCGTTGTATGATGACCATATTTCATGATCTGATTGAAAATATTATGAAAGTTTTTATGGATGACTTTTCTGTGTATGGCTCATCATTTGATCATTGTTTACATAATCTGACCCGTGTTTTGCATAGATGTGAAGAGACTAACCTAGTTCTGAATTGGGAAAAATGCCATTCTATGGTTAGAGATGGTATTGTGCTTGGTCATCGTATCTCTGCTGCAGGTTTGGAGGTAGATCGAGCTAAGATGGTAGCAATTGAGAAATTGCCTCCACCCGTCAATGAGAAGGCGTTGAGGAGCTTCCTTAGGCATGCCGAGTTCTACAGGCGGTTTATCGCTAATTTTTCTAAAACTGCGCAGCCCATGTGTCGCTTGTTAGAGAAAGATATTCTATTTAACTTTGATGAGTCGTGTTTGCAGGGATTTGAGGTACTGAAGAAAGCGTTGGTTACTGCACCTGTCCTGGTGACTCCCGATTAGACGCAACCCTTCAAGCTTATGTGTGATGCTAGTGATTACGCCTTGGGAGTGGCACTTGGACATAAGCGGGATAAGTTATTCCAGGTTATTTACTACACTAGCAAGATGTTCGATGTAGCTCAGAAAAATTATACTACCACCGAAAAAAAGATGCTGGCAATGGTGTCTGCTTACCTTATAAATTCCAGTCTTACTTGATCGGCACCAAGACGATTGTCTACACCGACCATGCTGCTATTCGATACCTTTTTGATAAAAAGGATGCCAAGCCTAGAATAATCTGGTGGATTTTACTTTTGCAGGAATTTAACTGTGAGATTTGAGATAGAAAAGGCTGTGAGAATGTGGTGGCGGATCATCTTTTGAGATTGGAGACAGACGAAAGCCGTACTGAGAATCGGGCTCCTATCAAAGAAGCGTTTCCAGATGAAGAGCTATTGGTGGTCGAGTCTAGCTTCCCGTGGTATGCAGATTTCATGAACTATTTGGTTGGAGGCATGATTCCTTCAGATTTTGGTCCTTATCAAAAGAAGAAGTTTCTGCATGATGTGAAGTTCTATTACTGGGATGAGTCGTTCCTCTACAGATGCTGTGCTGACATGGTTATTCGGCGGTATGTGCCACAAGAAGAATGGATCCCGATTGTGCAACTGTAACACTCCATAATTTCAGATAAGGTTTAGAAGATTATTAAAAAGTTAATGAAGAAGTTTAGTTAAGGATTAAGTGAGGTCAGATGTCAGTCACGACTTTAGGGGTCATTTATCGTAAAGTTGTCTTTTTTGAAAATTTGATCTTAACTCCATTATGGCTGATTTTGGTCTTTTTAGAAAGGTTTTAACTCAAGGAGTATGCCGGTGTTTTCGGATTTTAAATCTAAAGTCGTTTGAGTTCCCGGTGATTAAAATGTATTTAAAGGATGAATGAATAGTAACTTACGTGCGTTCGTGATTTGGAAAATTTATGAAATCCTCCTCGTTGATCCGAGTCTTATTCTGTCAGGCCTCTCTTATGGGAAATGACTCAAAGAATCCGTCCGCGTTCACGGATTTCCATTCTGAGGTCAATCAAACGCTCGGGAGCAAAATCTGTCAGTCTGAGTAAATAGTAAAAAGTAATTCTGAAAAAAGAATCTTGGCTTGTCTTTCTTCTGACGACCCTGTCTTCATCCCGAGTCATATTGGTTCACTAGTATTCAAGCCAATGAGTCTCTCGGTATTTTTAGATTTCGTGTCTGAGGTCATTTGGACCTCAACATCAAATAAAATAGCTTTTAACCGAGCCTGGTGTAACTTTTGCAGTGTTCCTGCACTGAAATGGCTTCCAAGGGAAGCCAAACCTCTTCCTATAAATAGGGGAGCACCCCTTCACTTTCATTTGCTCATTTCCTCTTCACATCTTCATTCTAGAGAGTGGGGAAAGATTGTGAGAGCCAAAAGAGTTCTGTCGAAGCGAGGGACATTCTTCGTGAGTGTTCCTCCGAGACAATGAGCAGAGTGCATGGAAGGAATACAGTAAGGGAAGGTACTAGGGGTACCGTTGGGTCGTAGCAGGCGGCTCTGCCGCTGATGCGACTCGACGAGATGCCGAGCTAGCCACCTTCCTTCAACGTACCCGACTCTGTCCATTCTTGTTCATCGGCCTCAAATCCATATTCTTTCCTGTCTTTTAAATTCTGCATTTACTTTCCATTCTTCGCATTCTTCGTGTTCTTCATTATTATTCGTTTATTTCCGTTAAAGTTTAGCATTTTGACTCTTGTTAAAGTTCCAAGTTATTAGTGTTTCCATTTATATTGCTCGTTGATATTCTTGTTATTAAGATCTCATTGTTATTCCTCATTGTTAGTCTCGTTATTGTTGTTTAAGTTCCATTCAAGAATCGTATTTAAGATTTCGTCATTTATTCTAAGTATTAAAGGAGGATTGTCGTGTTATTCCGTTATAATGTTGATTTCTTCTTCAAGTTTAAGGCATGTTCATTTTTTTGTTTTTGCAAAGTGTTAAGCCTTGTTTTGAAGATTAAAATGTCGAGGAAAAGGAGAGGTGAACGAGTAATGCCTTGACCAACACTTCGATTGAAAGTTTTGGAGGTTCATGAAAGAGCACAAACCGTGTAAGGGTTGCACGGTGCGTGTAAAACCGTGCAGAACTTACGGTGTGAGTCTAGAAAGCTAGCACAGACCGTGCAACGGTCGCATGGACCGTGCTAGGGCTTGCACGGACCGTGCTATCATTGTACAGCCCGTGTCAGAAATCTGAGCATTTTGATTCTCGTCCCATTAATTAGCACGGCTCGTGCAAGGCCTTTGCCACCATATATTGTCTCCATTCGTGTTCTAAGCTCGATTATTTCAATCCCTTGTGTTTTCTAAAGGTTCTAAAGTCGTGCTATCTATGTTTAAGTCCTAGTTAAGGGTGGATAAGCTAGATATTGTTTAATTTCTTGATTAGATGTTATAATCTTCGAAGGAGGCCGCTAAGTCGATGATTCGACTTTTGTAGGAAGTAGTAAGCCCCGTGGAAATTCGGAGAAAGATCATCAACTCGTTGCTTCATCTTCTGCTCAATAGTTGAGATGGATAAATCTATACTCATCTAAAGTTTGAGCTAATAAGCTCTAGAAGCATGTTAGGGCAAATGAGATATCCAATAAAATATTTTTGCTTTGCCTGATTGATCTCTGTACAAAGGAAGGAAGGAAAGAAAGTTATTATATGTTAATCGAGCTCTCAAGCATGTTTAGACATGATAGAATTGTTTAAGTAAAATTTATGCTTAGCATGAGATATTTAGAATTACTTTATGTGCAATCTATGTTTATGTACGTTCATTTCTTCATATTTGAATGTTGGATTTTGCTAAGATTATTTAGCTAAGTGTTGCCTTCTAGGGTAGTAATAAATCCCATATAGGCTTAATTAAAGGATTAGCCAAGATCATGCTTAATTAAAGGATTAGCCTTAGACGTTTGCTCTAGGCTCGATAGTTCTAGTAAAGTTAAAGAAGCTAAGGAATTAAGTTAAGAAATTAAGGATAAGGAATGAAGGCTAAGTTAAGAAAGGAAGGAAATTAAGGATAAGGAAGGAAGGCTAAGTTAATAAAGGAAGGAAGATTAAGGAAGTTAAGTTAAGAAAAGGAGAACATAGTTCTGTTATAACTAGGAATTGAGCTCAGATTTCATGATCTTTGATCATTAAGGTGAGCCACTGCTGGGTTAATTCCCTCGCAAACTCATTTGGATATTTGAGGTAACCCCTCTTCTATCCTATGACATGCCTAAGGGTGTAGTTGACATCAGGTTTGAGCCAAGGTTGGGCCCAAAAGTAAAAAAAAGGTTTTGCGGATATGAAGAGGGCTTTTGTGTTTTGCTCTCCATATGTCGTCAGTTGATTATTGGATATTTATTAAGTTTTTAAAGAAACTTTTATTAAAACCCACTGAGTACATTAGTGCTCACGCCCTCTTTTTCAAATGTTTTCAGGTTGAAGATGCCGAGGATGCTGGTGGCTGCGGGTTACCCATCACCCTCATATCTTCAACCAAAAAGTAAGGTATGGTAGTATAGAAACTTTAGATTTTGATTCATGATTTTTGAATGAAAGATTTGAGTAAGCATACCTCTTTTATGAATAAGGAAAAAACTGTGAGAATGAGATTTCAAGTAAAAAGGTGTTTAGGTAAGATGATTTACTAAGATAAAAAGTTTTTGAAAAGGAGTTCTCGATCACAAAGAAAAGGTTTAATCCATTCTCAAATTTTTGTCTAAAAAGGTAAAAGTTCGGTTTAAAGACTTCGGGCACCAAATTTTTTTGATAAATGTCTACTGCTTAAGGGAACTAAGAATGCAAGATAAGTAGTCTGAATCTAGGCGATAACATGTTCTCAGGAGAACCTTAGGTCTCCCTTTTTATAATCTAGACTGATTAAGCTTCCTGTTTCTAGATGGCCAAGCGTCGTTTGACTGCTAGGAATAATGTGCCTCTTTTCCGTCCTGTGCAAGAGAGGAACGACTTTGGAGGAACACCAGGAAATGTATCCTACTTGGAAACATGCATCCGCATGTGTGAGCAAGCACCACCCGCTCGGAGGCCAACAATGTATCACATCCTGTAGAGCACCATTACTCGTGATCCCGAGACATATGCTGTAATCAGGAATCTGACGGAGTTCTCCTCCGCCTTGATGGCTAGTTGGGTGTCAGAGTATGGCCACGAGAATGCTCTAGCCGAGAAACAAGTCACCGAGCAAAATCCCTCCCTCGTGGTGGAACCAGAACTGCAAGGGTGACTCTCAACAGCCCCCCTAGATTTCAAGCACCGTACCCTCATGCTGAAAGAACCTCAGGAGCGGGGCCCTCGAATGTCCAGATCGTTAATCACACCGAGTCTTTATTCTCCAACACTCATCAAATGCACCAGCGGGCCCTTGTTTATCAACTGGTTGCCCCTCAGGGTCTGGGACAGTGTATGCCCCATCAGTTCCCTGAAGAAAACTTGAGGAAATTCAAGTTCGAGGTACCAGACACAGATGAAGATGAGGAAGAAGAGGACCTAGAGGAGGAAGGCGAGGAAGCGGTGGGATCATCATGCAAAAGGAAAGAAAATAGCCAAGCGTATAGTTAAGCTTTAAAAGTAGGTAAAGGAGGTGTTGTTGTTAGAACACCTTGCTGATCCGTCTGTCTGTTTATCCGCTTTAATCCAAACCTTATTCTGTAAATGTATTAATCAACCCTTTAGATTTTAATAACGGCAGTATTTTCCAAAAGACTGCCCTATTTTCGGATGTAACCAAGAACCTCTTTCTTATTAATGCCAAAAGTCCTCTTAATGAGGCAATTTTCCCACTTTGCTTGATTTATCCTGCGTAATCTAAGGACCTTATCGAAAGACATTTCATTTTGCTTTGTGCGAATTCATTCGAGCGTCGCTAATATATAGTTCTTTAGAATACCACCTTCTAAGCGTCGAGATAAGAATGAAGGAGAGAGGGAGGCCACAAGTGAGCAAGTCCTAAACCACAGCTCAAGAGCCAATAATGTGTTTCTCAAAACACAACCCTCCGTCTTTTAATAGTTTAGTAGACCCAATGGAAGTTGAGAAATGGGTTTGATCCTTAGAAGCAAATTTTTAATTTTGTAGCCTGCTCGGAAGATGATGAATTAGGTTGTGCTCTTTTGTGCGCACGGATGATGCGGACTACTAGTGTAAGTCCGCTCGAAGGATAATAACTTGGGAGCAATGGACGAAGTATGGTTGGGAAGACTTCAAGTACGAGTTATATCAGAAGAATATCCTAGATCGCTATCGCAAGGCAAATGAGATAGAAATCTAGAACTTGAGGCAAGGAAAGAGGACGTTGTCAAAGTACGATCAAGAGTTCAACCGATTATCAAGACATGCTCCACATTTGTGGTATCATATGGGAAGAAAGCGCATATAGATCAGGTCGCTTTGTCGTATCCCTTCCAATAGGTGAAAGTGATCCCCGAATGTCACTTTTCTGGCCAAGTGTAGCTAATTGAAGTCCAGCAGACTCATGGTATTTCGTAGCAGCCTTGTAAAAAAGAAGATGCATGATGTTGAAAGAAAGAAACAAAGAAAGAACCCAAAGAAGATCGTTAAGCAGATAGACCTAGAACTGGTAGATTGGGAGTTTTAGTAAGATAAGAAGTTTTGATAAGTCTATTTATTCATTCTCGTGTCAATTAAATCAATCGCTCTTCATCAGCTTAATATCAATTGAAATTCTTCAATTATATCATCTTGGACAATTTGCACTCTTTTGGTAATATTTCTTTGATCATCAAGAATTGGTGATAGCATTTTCTTGTTAGGCTATGCTGACGCCTTTGCAACATAATCAATATGTTTCTTAGTTGCTAATCGTTGATTTTCTTCCATACCTTTGTTATGTGCAAGAATCCCTTTCAAGTTTATAAGTCCTCTGAAAGGGCAATGTTTTTAGCATAGATAACCAGTGTTATATACCTTCCAGCTTTTGAACTTGTTAAAGAATTATTGATCAAGATGAAGCCCTCAGTCTGAGGCATTCGTTTTGATTTACTCCCACTCATAGAGCTTGAGTGTGGACCCTTGAATAGAGCAGAGAGTATAAAGTAATATTCCTTTTAGTCTTTGTTGGAAGAATATGAGATAGTAGTCCCAATAGGAAGAAGAATCCAAGTAGTGCTAGTTAGTGCTCTCTTAGTAGGACGCGCATCTCTAAAGTGATTTTCAGCTCGTTATGTTTAAGAGGCGATCTAAGGACTGGCGTCAGGTAAGTTTCGAGCTTACCTTTAAGCTTTAGACATGCGATCTTTACACCTGCAAGTGATAGTGATCTCCATTATAAGCTATAATGTCAGAATACTGCCTTAAGAAGAAAAGACGGCTGTGACGAAGAAAGAAGAAGGAGAGTTGCAATACAAGGCGTTTCAGTCATAAGAAAATTTCCTGACATTTTTCCAAAGGAGCTGCCAGAATTACCCCCATATAGGCAATTGGAATTCACTATCGATTTGGAACCAGGAGCTGCACCAGTTTCAAAAGCCCCTTACAGAATGACGCCTAAGGAGTTGCAAGAACTCAAATATTCAACTGTAAGAGTTGTTAGACCTAGGATTTATGCCTTGAGGAGCTCTAATTTTGTTCGTGAAGAAGAAGGATGGCACATTTTTGAGGAGCTCTAATTTTGAGGAGCTCTAATTTTGCATCGACCATAGAGAGCTGAATAAGCTGACCATCAAGAATCGATACCCTCTCCCAAGAATAGATGATCTCTTTGATCAAGCTTAAGGGAGAAAGTGTCTTCTCAAAGATAGACTTAAGATCTGGGTATCATCAACTGAAAATCCGTAAAGAAGATATCCCCAAAACCGTTTTTAGGACTCGATAAGGGACATTACGAGTTTGTGGTAATGCCTTTTGGATTGACCAACGCCCCAACAGTGTTCGTGGATTTAAGGAACAAGGTTTTTCACCCATATTTAGATAAGTTTGTGCTAAGTTTTCATAGATGATATCCTCATCTATTCAAAGGATGAAGAGGAACACTAAGAGCACCTAAGAGTGGTGCTGAAGACATTGAGAAGAGAGAGAGGTTTTACGCTAAGTTTAGTAAGTGTGAGTTTTGGCTCATGAAAGTCATGTTTTTAGGTCATATAGTGTCAGCAGAAGGAATCAAGGTAGATCTGGCTAACATTGAAGCGGTCAGCAATTGGAAGTCTCCAAGGAGCGTGAATGAGATAAGAAGTTTACTAAAATTCGCGGGATACTATCGTAGATTCATCGAGGGATTCTCGTCAATATCTAAGCCCATGACGCGATTATTGAAGAAGGAATCCAAGTTTAGGTAGACATCTGAGTGTGAGGAAAGTTTCTGTTAGGAAAAACTATCAAGGAACCCCTAGATAAGGTTTTGATGAGATGTCAAAACTATTCCTGAAAAACTGACCAAGATCCAAATTGTAGATTTGAGCTGACCAATCCAAAGCCTCAAGAAGGAACTCAACTGAAGCTAGAGTCAACCCAACTGGAGTATGGTTAACCAGCTGGAAGGATACGCCAACCAGTCAGAACTTAATCCAACTGAGGGTTCAAAGAGACAAATCAGTCAAAACAAACTGACAGCTAAGTCAGCTGAGCTGAGAGAAAAATCAACAAGACTGAAGAAACTGATAAGAGATCAGTTTAAACTGAAGACTGGAAGTATCCAGCTGATGGACAAACTTAACTTCAGCCAAAGTGAAGTAAACAGACAAATCAATCAAAGGCCAGAACTGAAGTCAGCTAGCTTGTAGGAGAAAACAAACAAACATTTGACAAGGAAGCTTGAGAAAGATCAGTCAAACTGACAAGCTAGCCAACAGTTTGTGATCAGTTAAGCTGACAAGAAAGCTCAAAGAAAGAATAGTCGACCTGACAAGCTATTCAACAACTTGTGATCAGTTGAACTGGAGGAAGAAGCTCAAGACTGCCAAACTGGAGTGATAGCCGAACTAAGCAGACAAGCTCAGAACTGCCAAACTGGAGTGATAGACGAACTGAGCAGACAAGCTCAGAACTTCCAACTGGAACTTAAACTTGCTAAACTAGAGCTCAGAACTGCCAGCCAGAGAGTCCTGGAGTTAATGCTCAAATGAAGATCTTGGAATAAATGCTCCAGCAGAGATCCTGGAATTAAATATCCAATAGAGATCGATTGGCAAAGCAATGACTACTTCAACCAAAAGCTCCAACGATCATAAAGACCATCTGCCATTGATGAACTAATAGAGCCACCGATCAATGGAACTCAATGGTCACAAAATCACTCCTCTATAAAAGACGAGTGAATCAAAGTTTTCAATAGACTTTTCATGACTTTCATTCTTGAAGCCTTCATTCAAGTTGTCTCAACTTACAACTGAGCTTTCTTTCTCCCTCCCACATAGCTCAAGTTCAGCATTTGCTAAGACTGCGAAAGTCCAACTGAGAAGAAAAATCCACAGAATCGAAGCATTCAGCTAGCTGTTGATAATCCAGCCAGATCAACCTTCTCAGTCCCAGCAATATATCGATCAACTACGCAGGTCAATTGAAGGAGCACATCAGTTGATATTCCCTATTCAAGACTAACCTCTTGAAGATCGAAAGAGATCTAAAACCTTGTAAAGACGTCAATAGCATCTACCTTCCTAGCGATCAGTTAGGAACTGCAAGTATGAGTCGTCGACCTGCTGAGATAGCGAGCAGTTACGAGGTTCAGCCAACTGTCCTTCATTGTATAATTTGTAAAGAAACTCAAGTTATATAGTGGAGTTGCCCTTCTGCGGAAGGAAGAGAGGACGTAGAAGTTTGAGACTTCGAACCTCTATAAATCATCTGTGTGCTGTACTATTTTGCTTATACTCACATATCCTTGAACTGTACACAAGCTCACACAATCTGCACTCAAGCTGTCTAAAAAGTATTGAACTGATTTGTGCATAGATTAGTTACTAAGCGAGTCAAAGGCCCTTATCATTCCGCATTTGAAGTAAAGTTTTTATCAGTTCATTCACCCCCTCCTCTAAACTGACATCGACTCGCCCGGGACCAACAAGTGGTATCAGAGTGGTTGATTCTAAGGATCAGCCGTTTCTGCAGATCAACTGAATCAGATCTAGTTATCTAAGCTAACATTTCAAGCTATTGAAAACCATAAGCTACCTTTGTTTTCAGTTGAGAATTATGATAATTGGAGCAGAAGAATGAAGACACATCTCTGCTCGATCCATGAGAACGTGTGGGAAGTTATTAAAGATGGTCTAATCATTATCATGATGGACAATGAAGCCCACATAGTTGATATCAATCAACCAGCCAGGATCCCAAAGCCAACTAATCTTCTCACCTGCGAAGAGAAGAAGTTGAAGAATCTAGTGTATGTTGCTCAGGCCGCACTATTTCAAACTCTAGATGAAGACAGAATGAAGGACACAGAGAACTGCACAACTGCCAAGGAGATATGGGACTTACTAGCAGATCTATGCCAAGAGTCCGAAGCCATCAAAGGAAACAAGCTCCAACTAGCAGTCGACAGATACGAGTCCTTCAAAATGCAGCCAGAAGAGTCCATCTCAAGTCTTGAAACCAGATTTATAGGCATCATTAGTGAGATGACCAACCTGGGAAGAAGCTATCCCAATTCTGAGATGAACTCCAAAATTTTGGATAATCTCACCGAAGATTGGGACATGAAAGTGATAGCTACAAAAGAATCAAGAAATCTGAACAACATCACCCCAGAGAACTGTTTGGCTCTCTCAAAGCTCATGAGTACAGCCTATACCGGAAGAAGGAAGCATCAACATCATCAGCTCAAGATGCAGCTTTCTATGGTGAAAGGAACTGGTTTAGAGATACTCGAGGAAGGAACAACTTCCGGCCCAGAAGCTCACCAGCCAGAGAGAATCAAGGCAGATCTTCGTCTGAACGAAGAAGAGACACAAACAAAAAGAAGAAAAACCTAACTGAAGACATCAATGATCAAATTCAGTCAGTTACCAGGTTGTTAGAAAAGCTGAAGAAAGTCAGGGATAAATAATCAGTTCCACCTCAAGCTGATGAAGTCCCAAAACATGAGAGAACTCATCAACCAGCTGAACGACCAGCTGAACCATTCAGGGGTGGCAATCGAAATCTAGGAGAATGCTTTCACTGCCACAAACAAGGATATTACAGATATGAATGTCCAGAACTCCCTGAAGACAAGAAGGATAAAGTGAGGAGAAACTTCTTCAAAAGGAAAGCAATGATTGCAAACTTCGAGAATGCCGTGCTAGATGATTCAGACTATCCATCTGAAATTGATTCTGACGGCTACAACTCAGATGATGAAGCGTTAATCTGCCTCATGGCTGAAAATGATGAAGAGGTTAGTACAGCTGACTCTCAAACCTCTTTCTATCATATTAATGAAGCAACTATCTCTAGCAATGAATTTGACATGAAACTTATGATGCTAGAAGATCAATTAGCTTCAATATCCTACTTGCATGTTGAATTGAGAGATGAAAACAATGAACTGAGAAATAGAGTTAGAAAACTAAGCATTGATCATGAAATAATGAATTATCTTGAATCTCAGTTTATGGAATTTGAAAAGTTAAAATTGAGAACTGTTGATCTAGAAGCTGAGAATCAAAAACTCAAACAAGAGATCCATGAGAGAGAAGAAGTAACTCTCAAGTTCAAAAAGAGATCTCAAACTCTAGATGAGATATTGAATCATCAGAGAACCGGAACCAGCAGCATAAGGCTAAGATACAGCAAGTTCACTGCCTTAGAGAAAGAAAAAGTAGTTGCTCAATCTAGTGATAAAGGAATCCTAAAAGGATTTACCAGATCAAGTCATGATCAGTCAGCTGAGACATCCAAAGGCAAAGGAATATTGAGAAATCCTCAAACTCAGCCCAGACAATTCAGACAGTTCTCCCAACCAAAAACACCAGGTCAACTGAAGCCAAAATTCCAGTCAAGACCATCAGTTCATCCAAACCAATCCTTTCATTTAAGGTCTTCAGTTCAACAGAGACCATCAGCTCACAAAAGACCACCAGCTCAACACAGAATGCCCTCAAAGCAAACTGATAGATCAGTTCACTTCAGAAAGAAAAACCAGCTTAGATCTCAAGCCTACCCTACCAAGAAGTTCAATCAGAACACCTATAGGAGAGATCAAAGAAACTCATTTGAACCCTACCATCACTATAACGAGTATCTGGATTCTAGAAATGAACCGAGAGTTGATACAAAAGGGTTCAATCTAGTAAACTGGAAACACACAAGGCATTGGTCTGATCAAAGAGCTTAAAGGTCTCAAGACAAAAGCATCTTAGTTGAATTGTTTTATCCTACTAACTTTCAACGAAGGTACCATTCAACTAATTCAACTCAAAATACAAGAGTTGAAAGAAAATATAAAATGATCAAGCGATCCAAATCAGTTGGATCTCTAAATGATAAAAAGCCAAAATTTTGGCAAGTTTGGATTCCAAAGAGCTTGATGTATCAACAAGGACCCGATATAAAACGGGTCCCTAAATGCTAATCCTTGTTTTGCAGGATAAGAGCATCCTATCTATGAAAAAAACCAAAGATATCTGGTATCTAGATAGTGGGTGCTCCAAGCACATGACCAGAGAAAGAGAAGATCTCGATGGTTATGAAGAAGTCAAAGGTCCATTTGTCACATTTGGAGATAACTCCAAAAGCCGAACAATTGAAAGAAGGGTTCGTGGTTAAGGGAAAAGTTGTAATAAATGAAGTCTCCCATGTGGATGGACTAAAACACAAACTACTCAGCATCAACCAGCTGTGCGACAATGGCCACTCAATTGACTTCACCAAAAGCTCTTGCAACATAAGAGACAAGTCAACTAGAGCAATTCTTCTTACTGGGATAAGGAGAGGCAACATGTATATTGTTGATTGGTCAACCGGCTACTCAGAAGCTTGCTTCCTTTCAAAAGGATCGGCTGAAGCAAGCTGGCTATGGCATCGATGACTGAATCACCTCAACTTCAAAACAATCAACTACCTAGCCAAGAAAGAGCTAGTTGAGGGGCTTCCCAAGGATATATATAAGAAAACAGGCGTGTGTGGGCCATGCCAAAAAGGGAAGCAAGTGAAGTCATCCTTCAAGAATAGGAGTCATCCACCAGGAACAACTGAATGCCTCCAACTGCTACATATGGATCTGTTTGGTCCAATCAGACCACAGACCCCAAAAGGCAAAAGATTCACGCTCATAGTAGTTGATGATTTCTCAAGATATACGTGGGTAGAATTCTTGAGGAGCAAAAATGAAACTTACGCCAAGCTAACAGCGCTGGTCAAAAGGCCGCAAACTGAAAAAGAGAGATCAGTTCAAAGGATTCGCTCCGACAATGGAACTGAATTTGTGAATCAGCAAATGATCAGTTTTCTCAGCCAACTTGGAATCACTCACGAACACTCAGCTGCAAGAACTCCACAACACAATAGTGTAGCTGAATGGTGAAATCGGACACTCAAAGAAGCAACTCGAGCAATGATAGCTGATGCCAACATAGCTGAAGGTTACTAGGCTGAAGCAGTTAACACAACCTGCCACACTCAAAATCGAAGTCCCATCGTCACCACACATGATAAAACACCTTATGAACTGTATAAGGTTCGTAAGCCTTCAATCTCATACTTTAAAATATTTGGCTGTAAATGTTATATTCACAACAATGGCAAGACTCAACTGAAAGCTTTCAGTGCTAAAGCTGATGAGGGAATATTTCTTGGGTTTAATTCGCCTCACGCACAAGCTTACAGAGTGTTCAATAAATGAACTCTTGTTGTGGAAATAACATGTCATGTGGTATTTGATGAATTTGCTAATGAGTACATGAACAAAGAAATAATAGACACATCAGTTCAAGTACTACCTAGTGAAACTGAAAACTCACAGGACTATGTGGATCACATTGTTCCAGAGTGGCTTGAAGCTTCACTAGAAGAAGGCAATGAAACTGGCACTAGACCAGTTGAAAACAATCTGGTCAATGAGGACACAAATCGTGCTGAGATCATAAACCCCACAACTGAAACAGGGAGAAGAACTGATGAAGATGCCGAACCAACTGAAGAAAGGACTACTGATGACGTCACCACAGTAGAACCCGCTTACGACCCAGCTGAAGCTATCTTACCCAAATGGCTCCGAAGCCATCCAACTGACAAGATAGTTGGTGATCCAAGAAGTCGAGTCCAAACCAGAAGTTCAACTGAGCATGCACTATTCATATGCTTCATATCTCAGACGGAACCAACAAATGTCAAAGAAGCCTTAGAAGATTTAGAATGGATCATGGCCATGCAAGAAGAACTAAATCAATTCACAAGAAATGACGTATGGTTTTTTGTTGATAGACCAAAAACCCAGAAGGTCATTGGCACAAAATGGGTTTTTCATAACAAGCTGGACGAACAAGGTGTGATCATAAGGAACAAGGCAAGACTGGTAGCCAAAGGATACTCACAAAGTGAAGGAATCGACTTTGATGAGACATTCACACCAGTTGCAAGATTGGAAGCCATCAGACTGTTCCTAGCCTATGCAGCTCACTTTAACTTCACAGTCTACTAAATGGATGTCAAGAGTGCGTTTCTTCAAGGAATGCTCAAGGAGGACGTGTATGTCGAGCAACCGCCAGGCTTCGAAATTGGTGATCAAGTCTTCAAGCTGAAGAAAGCTCTTTATGGACTGAAGCAAGCTCCTCGAGCGTGGTATGAAACTCTCACAACCTTTTTGCTAAAGAATGGGTTTCAAAAGAGAGTCATTGATCGAACTCTATTCCGGATAGAACGATCAACTGAGATCTTAATGGTTCAAATTTATGTGGATGATATAATTTTTGGATCAAAAAACAAAGATCTATGCACACGATTCGCTCAACTGATGCAAAGCGAATTCGAGATGAGCATGATGGGAGAAATGACATTCTTTCTAGGACTCCAAGTGAAGTAGCTGAAAGATAGGATCTTTATCAGCCAGGCCAAGTACACTAAGGAGCTAGTCAAGAAGTTTGGAGCTAATAAAGGAAAAACTCTCAAGATTCCTATGAACACATCAGTTCAGCTAACTCTTGATGAAGAAGGAGAATCGGTTAGTCAGACATACTACAGAGGAATCATTGGGTCGCTACTCTACCTAACGGCTAGCCGACCAGGCATCTCCTATTCAGTCGGTCTATGCGCGCGGTTCCAAGCCAACCCGAAGAAAAGTCATCTTGAAGCGGCAAAGAGGATTATCAAATACCTCAAAGGAACCATAAATCTTGGACTATGGTATCCCAGAGACGATACTTTGAGTCTAATTGGCTATTCAGACTCAGACTTTGGTGGATGCAAGATTGACAGAAAAAGCACCAGTGGAATATGTTAGTTTCTTGGAAGCAAACTGATATCCTGGTTCAGCAAGAAGTAGCACTCCGTTGCCACATCAACAACTGAAGCAGAATATGTAGCTGCAAGAAGCTGCTATGCTCAAATACTCTGGATGAAGCAACAATTGAAGGACTACAAAGTCGAAACTGAAGAAGTACCTATATTTTGTGACAACAATAGTGCAATTGCAATATCTCAGAATCCAGTTCTACATTCAAGAACTAAGCACATTGACATAAGACACCACTTCATCAGAGATCACATCGAGAAGAAGGACATATGCATCAAATACGTCAACACGGAGAAGCAAATAGCTGACATCTTCACCAAACCATTGCCTGAAGCAAGGTTTATGGAGCTATGCATATAAACTGGGACTAATTGAACTAGCATCAAAGGATGAAGATAGTCAACTGGAAGAAAAAGATCAGAAAACAATTCCAGCTGAAGAGAGGAACTGAAGCAAAATGCTTCAACTCATCAGAATGAGTAGTTCACAACTGAGAAATTTGTTGAACTGATCAGTTGGACACATAAGCTATCAGTTCGAACTAAAGCGAGAAGTTGTGCAAAGAAAGTAAACTGAAGCTGATCACCCTACCCCATCAGCTCAACTGAATCATCAGTTCATTTGCTCAAACTGAGGTAAGGAGCAAGGCAGAGTTAGCCAAATGGTCTCAACTGATGATCCAGTCAGTCAAGTAGAACGTACCAGCTGCAAAATGCTCAAACTAATGAAGAAGTCAAAGGAACTGGAATCAACTCAACAGGAGACATTAGTTCAAAAATCAGCTGAAGGAAAGCAGCAAAACTGAAGGAGCAGCTGAACTGAGAAACAACTGAATTAAAATTCCAGCAGTCAAGGCCAAGAAGGAACTGATGAGAAAACATCTCAGTTGGAGCTGATCAACATGGAAATCATCAGCTACATTCAAAGTCAACTGATGATATAATCAGTTTCAAGCCAAGACGAAGCCACAAGAGAGAAATAGATAAGTTCAAAAATTTTCAATAGTGGGAACAGTAAAAATACGTGTCACTCCAATATTACCGCTGGACTCACCCTCTCTCCTCATTAATCCCCAACAGATAGAATAGAAAGCCAATCGACAGGTCGATTGAATAAATCTGACCGTTGAAATATGAGCATACGAAACGTTCCAACCGTTGGATGAGCTTCACCTCTCTATACAAATAAGTCGGCTTAATCTTCGAGATAAGCTTAACACTTTTTACTGCCAACTTACCTCTCTCTCTTCTCTGGTCGAAAGCAAAATCCTTCAGCCTTCGAGATCAATTCCTCAGTTTTCCAAAACAATCCTTTTTATCAAAAACCTCTCATCAAAGTATAATGGTTCAAAACTCCATCGGTCGCATTCGCAAGAGGTTCAATTTCCGCCAATCTGGAGAAGACTCCACAGTATTTTGTGAAAAAGTCAACAGAGATAAGTTCTTCAACCCAGCCGGATTCATTCAAGCCTGCAATGCTTTCCCTCTAAGTGGAATAATTATCGAAAAGATCTCTCAGGCAAAGCTAAAGACATTTATAGAAGAATTTCCATAACGCATATATCCAGAACTAGTTGCAGAATTCTTCCTGAATTCAAATAGTTCCTCAGATCCCAAAGAAATCAGATCTGAAGTAAGAGGACAGCAGAGCATTGTCATAGCTGAATCTCTAAGCAACATGTTTAATCTACCCATCAAAGGACTCAAGTTGGAAGAAGTCCAACTAAACTTTCAGGAAGCTTATGAGTTCTGGAAGAAGGAAGGCGAGACCCAACCATATAAAAGCAACCATCTCATCTCAAGATTTCAAGATGAGTATCAAGTGCTAGCTGCCATAGCCTCAAAAATAATGGTAGGGACAACTGGCAGCCAATCTGAAATATCAGAATCCAAATACAAGATCTGTGCCGCCATCTACAATCGACTAGAGATCAATTGGGCACAATACTTCTTCAATCAACTAAAGAGATATGTTGATATCATTGAAAATCGCTGGGATGATAAAAAGTTCCCACAAAGGATTGGGTACATTAGTCGAGTTAGCATAATTCTGGAGAAACAGTTCCCGTGGATGACTGAAGAAACAGAATTCAAGAACATAATCAGCAATGACTTCATCTCAAAACCGCTTAAAATCGTGGAAATTGATCCTGAGCAAGCTGACCAGCCAAAGAAGAAGAAGCCTGCAGCTGAAGGCAAGGGAAAGAAACAGGTGACTGGCACATCTCTGAATGTTGTTGATGATAACATTCCTCTAGCTCAGATATATAGGTCTCCATTTAGTTCCTTAACACTGAGACAGCAAGCTGAGTCAAGCTCCATCGCAGCTGGAACCGACACATCAGCTCAATTGAGATTGTTTACCAGGCAACAAAGCTCAATCGCAACTAGAGCTGACACTGCTGGACAATCAGCCAGACGAGCAGTTACCAGATCAGCTTCAAAGAAAAAGCAAAATGGTCAAAAAAAGAAGAGAGGAGTCTCAAAGAAACCAAGCCCCATGCCAGATCCAACGATTCCGCCAAATCTAACCATTGAAGATATGGCTCCCTGTGAAAACCCAGAAGACATCATCCCTGCAAAAGGAATTCCACATGACGGAGCTGGGGCTGATTATTTTCAAAAGACATGCCCTCCAATTGTAACAGCCCGGTCCCGAGATAGGGATTAACGAATGGGGACAGGGTGTTATTAAGGGTTAATGAGGTATAATGGAAGATTAATGGGATGATTTTACAGCCATGATATGCTTTTAGACGAGGCTACTTGGGTTTACTCTTATTTAAATGGGAGCATGCTCAAGCAGAATGAAATGATAATAGATACTAATGCGTATAAGCCCTTTTGTGGGCGAAAGGAAATCATACTTCGAGAGGTAGAAAATACAGCTTAATATGCATCTTATACTCGAATAACCATGTTTGGGGAAATATTCATCTAGTCTTGATAATCATAATATAACTTTAAACGGAATTAGAAAAAGTGTATCAGAGTAGCAGATCACATAGTGGGACTTCAAAAGAATATTATTAGGTAATAGCGAACAATCTTGGCAGCCAACCCACATCCACAGCCACCAACATCCTCAGCATCTCAACCTGTAAAACATTTGAAAAAGAGGGGCATGAGCACTAATGTACTAAGTGGGTTTTAGTAAAACAGTTTAATAAACTTCAAGATATCCAACAATCAACTGGCGGTTTATGGAGAGCAAAACGCTAAAGCCCTCTCCATATCCGCAAAATCTTTTCTTTTTTCCTTTGGGCCCATCTTGGCTCAAACCTGACGTCAACTGCACCCTTAGGCATGCCATAGGATAGAAGAGGGGTTACCTCAAATATCCGAACGAGTTTGTGAGGGAAAAACCCAGCAGTGACTCCCTTAAGAGTTCCGAGCTCAAATCCTGCTTAAGTGAAAAGCTAAGTTCCTTCCTTTCTTACCCTTGCTAGCAATACCAAGCTTAGAACAATGTCTAAGGCTAATTCTTTAATACTACATGATCTCGGCCTTCAAGGGTTTAATGATACCCTACAAGGCAAACCTTAATTATTAATTCTTCGAGCTTAACAAGCATAAACGTTAACTTACAGGAGAAGAACGTAAATAGGTACGAATCGAAAACCAAGGTAATTCTAAACATCTCATGCTAAGCATAAACAATACTTTAATAGTTCTATCACTTCTAAACATGCTTGAGAGTTCAAGTAAAACATAATAACTTTCTTCCTTCTTTCCTTGTACAGAGATTAATCAGGCTGAGCAAAATACTTTATTGGATATCTCATTTGCCCTAACATGCTTCTAGAGCTTATTAGCTCAAACTTTAGATGAGTATACATTTACCCACCTTGATTACGGAATGGAAGATGAGGCAACGAGCTGGTGGTCTTCCTTAGTATTCCTCCGAAGCTCGATCCCTCCTACAAAAGTCGAATCATCAACTTAGCGGCCTCCTTTGAAGATTTTCAATAACATGAGGTTAAATATTACCAAACTAATATTCCCTTAACTATGACTTAATATAGATATCACGACTTTTGACTTTATAAGGTTTCAAGAAGAATTTATTCGAAGAGAATCACACCTTGGTTACATGGGTTTTAAACAGAAACAACTTAAGAAGTTTACTCGAAATATTTTGAAGATAACCTGAAAATTTTCTTAAATTAAACTTGGAATTAACTAGGAAAAACATGACTCGAAAGCTCAAAAAGAGGGTACGGAAATAGCTAGGAAAAATCAGCGTCGGATGACACGGGGGGGGGGGCACCCCGCGCGCCCGCGCAGCCCCGCGCCCGTGCACCCTCCGCGCCCGCGGGCTTCTGGGCCGAGGGGGGTGTTGCGCGGCCGCGCACCCCCCCGCGGTCGCGGCACCTAGTTTCTCTTTCTTCCGTCCAATTTCTGGGCGGATTTCAATTTTTCTAGGTTTCTTCGGTGTTCATCGATTCCTTCAACGAACACGAAGAACATGAAGAACACTTATAAAATTTTGAAAAAAAAACACACTTCGATAATTTAATGTAACATGAAACGGCTTGCCTTAATTTACAAAGAAATCGACATTATAACGGCATAAACACGATAATCTTCCTTTAATATTTAGAATAATGACAAAATTGTTAAATGTGGCTTGAATGGAATTTAACGGAATAAATGAGGCTAATCTTTTTAGAATGATAATAACGGAAGTAGAATGAGAAATATAACATAAACGTTATTAACTTGGAACTTCAACAAAAATTGAAATACAACTTTTAGACGAGCAATAATGAAGAACGCGAAAAATGAAAAGTAAATGCGGAATTTAAAAGACGGAAAAGAATGGTGTTGAGACCGACGAACAAGAATGGATGGAGTTAGGTGCGTCAAAGGAATGTGTTTAGCTCAGCGTCTCATCGAGTCGCAATGGCGGCAGAGCGCCTGCTACGATTTCAATGGCACCCCTAGCACATTCTCTCACCGCATCCCTTCCACGCCACTCCGCTCGTCGTCTTGAAGAACACTCACGAAGAACGCTTTTTACTTCGACAGAACCTTCTCAGCTTTCAAAGCTTTTCACCCTCTCGATTTAGAAGTAAAGTGAATGCGAAAATGAGCAATGAATGCTAAAGGGGTGGTCCCCTATTTATAGAAAAAGCTTTGGCTTCCCTTGGAAGCCATTGCTGTGCGAGAATACTGCAAAAGCTATCCCGGGTTCGGTTAAAAGCTGCTTTATTCGATATCGAGGTCCAAATGACCTCAGACACGAAATCCTAAAATACTGAGAGACTCGTTGGCTCGAACACTAGTGGACTAACTTGATTCGTGAAGAAGACGGGGTCATCAGAAGAAAGACGAGCAAAGATTCCTTTTTTGGAATCACTTTTTACTATTCACTCGGACTGACAGATTTTGCTCCCGAGCGGTCGATTGACCTCAGAATGAGGATTCGTGAACGCCAACGGAATCCTTGAGTCATTTTCCATAAGAGAGGCCTAATAGAATGGGACTCGGATAAACGAGGAGGATTTCGTAAATTTCTCAAAACACGAACGCACGCAAAAGTTACTATTCATTCCCTTTATAAATACGTTTTCCCTCACCGGGAACTTAAATGACTTCAGATTTAAAATCCGAAAACACCAGTGTACTCCTTGGGTTAAAACCTTTCTAAAGAAACCATAAATGACAATAATAAATTTTGGATTATATTTTCTGAAAAGACGATTCTCACGAAAACTGACTCCTAAAGTCGTGACTGACATCCAACCATAGCTAACCTTAATTAAATTCCTTCTTAAATTAATTAATTAATATTAGCAATTCTCTAAACCTTATTTAAAAATCTGGGGTATTACACCAATGGCTCAAGTTGAAGGGAACATAAGAGCCTATTCAAAAGGAGAAGCTGTGAAGAAATGGGCTGATGAGACAACACATAAATATATGGCTCAACACTACGCCCAGGAACTATCTGGCCACGAAGAACTCTTCCACACCTTGACTAGGTACATCTACTGGTTTTTGTGGAGACATGTGTATCTCTCAGAACCCTTCTTCTCATTGCTCGTCTTCCATAGGATGAGCTTCTGGAAGCGAGAAGAAGAATGGAGTCTGTGGTGGACAGACAGTGAGAATGCTGGAATCACTCAGGGTAAACATCTAATGAGGCAGCTACAACTTAGAAAAGAATGTTCAAATCCATCAGAATACTCAATAAAAGATGTTTTTGATGAACTGTGCAAACTTCAAGGATTAAAATTGCCCGCCATCACCACAGAGAGAAAACGTGAAAGATGGAAGCATTCTCATGTTCAGCACAAATAGCTATTCAATAAATTGAAAAAGAAATCACAAAGCCATCAGTCTGGACAGCCATCAACTACAGAAAGAAATCAAGCACCCACCCCAGTGGTTGATCTCATTGATGAAGTAGCAAGAGAACTCCACTTTGAGAGATCTCCTCACTTAGCTGAAGTTGAAATCAATCTCATTCCTGAGCAGTCAGAAGAGTCAGCTGAAAAGGCTCAACAGTTTGAGGAGTCAGTTGAATCCCAAATGGCTCATCCCCAAGAGCCAACTGCTGATGAATGAGCTCCATCAACTATTCCTCCCACTGCTCAGACAACTCAAAAGGATGATCAACCTACCTACCAAGGTACACTAGCATTAACCGTGTACTTTGATCCAGTTCAAAGGGCTCTTCAAGCTGCTGCACTAGAGACTCTACCAGAGCCAAACTATGATGAATCTGTCAGTATAGAGGAGGCTGAGCAAACCCATACAGTTCTATGTGAGGAACTGATAGGAACTGAAGATGGAGAAGAGGTTGACTCGAGAGCAGTTCAGCTCGATACTCAACCAAGCAGTTCATCAGTCCAGCTCCCTGCCTACTATGTAAACTTGATCCACAGCCTGCAGCAACAGGTGAAACTGCACACGGAGCAAATCCAGAAGCTGCAAGCTCACCCCAAACTTCAATCAGCAGGAACTAAGTCCTCAAGTAGTGATGAGGATGATGAAGGTGACTCCATAGAACCGCTTGCTAAGAGGAGGAAAACTGATCACCAGAAGGACTAGTGGCTGATCAAGTTCAACTAATTAGAAAGCCCTAAGTTTACTTCTTGTAACTCAGTTTGTTAACATTATTTTTTATTTATAAAAAGATTATCTTTTTACTTTCAAATAAATGTCGACTTAGCATTTATTTTGAAATATTTTGACCGTTGCAAAAGGATGACACGTCTTAAAGTCATTAAATGCCAACGACCAAAATAAAAGAGGCCAGGGCCAGTACCATTCCAACCATCAGATTTATGAACCTGCCCAATCACTCATAAAAACCCTCTCTTATAAGCCTATCAGAAATACCCCTCCTACGCTCTCCAAAGCTCTCTCTCTCTCTCTCTCAAAGCTCTTGAAATCTCCCAAAATTTCAGCCAACCCCAAAGATGGCGGAATTACCCAAATCTTTAAATTCCTTCAAAGAGCAACTCTTAAGAGAGAAATTCCTAGAAAGAAAGAAATTTCAGTTGATTCTAAACGAATCAAACAACCCAAACCTTCTGTCAAATCTTCACAAGACAGGAATTCTTCACTACCTGAAAACACCACCAAAGTTCTTCAGACAAAATTTGGTGAGTGAATTTTTGCTTCAAGCAAAACTGTGTGCAGATGGAAAGACAATGTCATCAATGATTCAAGAACGGCTACTTCAAATCACTGAAAGAACAATTGCAGAAGTCTTCCAACTTCCACGGAAAGAATTATCCATTCAAGAACTAAAGGAACCTATAGAATCATACTGGAGAGAATGGAAAGCTTCCACCTGCAACAAGCAATTCAGTTTTACGACAGCTAAAACTGATCTGAAGCTCGAGTATGGCATTCTACTCGACATAACGAACAAGATGATGTTCGGGGCAATTGGAAGCCTGAGTCAACTCACCCAAGAGAGATACAGGGTTATGATTCACCTTGCTGAAGGACGACAAACAAACTGGGCAGAATTTTTCTTCCAACAATTCAAGCATCAAGTCGTCAAGGCCTCTGACTCGAAAAAATCTGGTAAATTTGAGTCCAAGGTAGGACTTGTTCTAAGGATGAGCAAAATGATTGAATACCTACTGAATCTTCCAAGTGACGAAGCACTACCAGTCCTCATCTCTGACTGGATTCCCAAGAAGGGAACTGCCCATCTTCAGTCACTCAGAAAGAAACGAAGAGCCAAGGCAAAGATGAGCAACATCACTTCGAGCAATTCAACTGCCAACACCGTTCATTCTCCAAAATCAAAGGACATATCACCAGTTGATTTCTAGGTTTGCTCTGATCCAGATGAGCTTATTCCATTCATCGGAATCCCTCATTCAAACTATGGAGCGGACTACTTCAGAAGCACATGCCCTCCTCTCCAGCTGACTGAAGAAAATATTCGCACCTTCTGTAGTAGTGAATATGCAGTCAAAAGTGCACAAAAGGAAGTGACTCATCTCCTTCTCACACACTTCGCTTTTGTTGCACAACGTGACCAAGAGTTGTTCAAACAACTCCAATGGTATTTCTATTGGTACAACTGGAGACATTCTATGTCCATCCAGTCTCATTTTCTGCCAACTGCCTTTCATGGTATGAGCTACTGGCAACGTGAAGAAACTTGGAGCATTAAATGGATAGGATTGTCAAATTCATTCCCTCCAACCATTGTGCAAGTTCAGTAAATCATGAATCACAGGCTCGCCAACAAAATTCCAGCAGCTGCCTTGTTAGCTGAATTCAAAACCAGCATCATGCCTCAAGGAGCTGTGGTTGCAAATTAATCAGTGGACTGCCCAACTGGTTTCCTCTACCAAAAACTGAACTTTGATGATTTATCAAGTCAGTTAGCTGAGCTATCACGACGAACTCCAACTGCCACAGAGAGGATAGAACCACATCGATCACATACTCAAGTCGTGGCTCCTTGGAAGAATCAAGGGCATGATGATGAAAGAGATAGTGATGATGAGGATACTGCCACATCACCAAGTCTCCTATCCAAGAGCTATGTCACTCCTCTACTCAAATCCAGCTCAAAAGACATACAACTGATTCTGAACATTGATCAGTTCAGACAGTCGCCGAAGGGAATTTCACAATCCCTTAATCAAAGGATGAAAAACTCATCAGTTGCCATTCAGCAACTTCACCAAGCCAGGAGGACAGCAAGGCCCGAACTGCCAAAGAACAAAACTGGATCTGCATCGATGACAAAGTGATCAAACTGCTCGAAAAGAAGCAGTGCAGCTAGTCCAGTTCGGCCCTTCAAGAAGAAGAAACTGACTCAAAGAATGCCAAGCAACTGAACAAACAAACTGATCAATTTAGTTCAGCTAGAGCCTCAAAGTCAGCTCATCAGCGGCAACTGGAAACATGATGAAACTGGTTATCCAACTGCTGAATCATCAAGCCAATCAGTTGGACTATATCCCAACTGAATCAAGATAAGTTTTTCTTAATCCTCAAGCTTATCTTAACTTAATTGTTTCCGTTGTGATTATAAAATTGCTCATATTACATCCAACGGTTATAATTTGAAAATGGGGTCCTCTCTCACAAGTTGCCATTAATATCTCTGTGTTGATATTAAATTGACTCCACAAAGGAGAAAAGGAGGGTATAATTATCTATGAGATATAAATAGCAAAATCTGTAAAAAATATTTTGCTATTTATGGCAACCACCCCATTTTTAAATTTGCTCTCTTTCAGCCACATGATCGTAAAGTTACTTCACAATCGGACGGCTGGGATGCATGCATCATTTATTTAGCTAATCATCCATCAAATCAGATAGCTGATCAGCTAAGATAGCAATCGAGTGTCCTCGATTAATGCATGCAGAGCTCAATATATATATGCAAGGAGATGAAGGCTCAGATCATCTGCAAAATCTCTCTCTCCCCTTGCATTGATATCTCCTAACCAAAGCACTTGCAAATCTAACATAACCATTTCTTTGTAGCAATCAAACCCTCATTTCAGATGGTGAATGTCAAGTCGCTCGCAAGCAAGCTGAAGAAAGACAAGACTCTTAATCTAGAGCTTTTTCACGCACGCCTAGGTCCAGAGAAATTCCAAAGGATCTTTTGACCATTGGAGGAAACTGGGTTGCTGCCATTCTTGACGATCATGCCAGTCAAGAATCTATCCACCCATGTTGCGGAGTTCTACCACAATGCAATCGTCTCTGGCAACAACATCATCTCCACCATTCAGAACCAATTCATAACGGTGACGAAAGACACTATGATGTCTACACTCCTCCTTCCCGGCAAAGGCCAAGACATGTTGGATCTAGAGCTTCCGAGCAAAAATACACTATGGAGTCTATGGAAACATCCACACGTGCACCACCACAACTGCTCACACAAATTGAAGGAAAGTCTACCTAGTGAGATCATCTAACTCCTGGATATCGCAGGTCACATCCTGCACGGAAACTTGGAGACGGTCCAGTTCTCCGAACTAAAAGCTCATCTAATGGCTGCTCTATTCCTTGGATGCAAATCCGACTGGGCTTCCTTCATTCTTGTTCAAATGCGCACAAATGTAAACCGAGTAGAATATGATCCGACAACTAGCACATTCCGAGAGAATGTTGGGTTTATGGGTCGCATAAGCCACATCATTCTGAGTCAATTTGACGAGGTGATTCCAACTGGAGAGCCAATCGGACGAAGGGACATGCTCTTAACCATCTACTGCCATCCAATCCCGAAGAAATCGCACCAACCAGGAACTGCCGACTCAAGTCGTGGGAAGAGACCGTTGGTAGCAACTGCCAGCTCCTCAGATGAAAGACAGTTGTTGATTGAGAATGAGCCTCTCTCTATCCTGAGTGATCAGTCTACAATACCCGCCAGCTCAACCTCTCACCTTAGTACATTGCGACTTATTTGAGGATGAGTTTGAGCAAGTTCTAGACCATCAGCTACGAAGCTGTTTCGGTCTAATTGAGGGCAAAAACCCCTCATTATTCGAGCACTTGAGAAGATATCTCCAATATCATCTCTGGAGATTTCAAATCGATGAGGCCACCATGTTCCATCTTATCCGCACTCGTGGATCCTTCTTCTGGATCAACGAAGGCCACTGGAGTAGAAATTGGATGAACCATCCACTATGCTCACCGCCAACGCTCTCAGAACTTATGGATTCTATAATCAAACGAATCCAGTACAGCGTACCAGCCGACGCTCCTCTTCCAGACAATGAGCCAGCCAACTCCTCCTGCACTCCATTTCTTGAAGACCTACCAATCGCATCAAACGATGAGATCTTCACCAACCTGGCATCAATGGACTTCAGAGAGTAAGATCTCTTTCTCACCACTGATCGTGGTCAGTTCATGACGACTGAAGAAGCTTATGCATGGTTCTCCTCGCCTATGCCCATTCCCTCAGTTCTCTCCGTCTGTGATGACAACTTAGCAACTGCATTCACCTTCTTACCAAATCTATCAATGCCATCATATGATCTACACCAGTTTACCCTTTTGGATGATGCCAAAAAGGGGGAAGATAGAAGGTATGGTGATGAAAATTTAACACTTTCGGAGCAGATCCAAAGAGAAGTACAGCTTGAGGGAGAAGCTTGGAGAACAGATAGAGTTCAAGAAAAAGGAGAATGGAGCATACCAAAGAGAAGCAGCTGAGGAAGTGAAGTAGTAGTTCTGTCTACTATCAAGAGCTGATATGATAACTATGATATTAAAAGCTATATGCTCTGATCTATAAGCTAAAAGCTATATGCTCTAATCTATATGCTCGCGCTGATCTATATGCTTTGATTTAATCCCTCAATATCATGCTCTGAGAACTATATATGATATATTCTCCAATACTTCAATATCATGCTTCAATATCATATCAAGTTGTGCTCATGCTTCAGGGGGAATTTCCTAATATCTTGATAATCATGTTCTGATAGTTCAAAATGAAACATGTCTCTCAGATGAACATTTGTAGTTTTTCCATCATCATTGACAAGGTTTTGACATCATCAAAAGGGGGAAATTGTTAGGAAAAACTATCAAGGAACCCCTAGATAAGGTTTTAATGAGATGTCAAAACTATTCCTGAAAAACTGACCAAGATCCAAGCTGTAGATCTGAGCTGACCAATCCAGAGCCTCAAGAAGGAACTCAACTGAAGCTAGAGTCAACCCAACTAAAGCATGGTTAACCAACTGCAAGGATACGCCAACCAGTCAGAAATTAATCCAACTAAGGGTTCAAAGAGAAGAATCAGTCAAAACAAACTGATAGCTAAGTCAGCTGAGCTGAGAGCAAAATCAACAAGACTGAAGAAACTGATAAGAGATCAGTTTAACTTGAAGACTGGAAGTATCCAGCTGATGGCCAAACTTAACTTCAGCCAAATTGAAGTAAACAGATGAATCAATCAAAGGCCAGAACTGAAGTCAGCCAGCTTGTAGGAGAAAACAAGCAAACATCTGACAAGGAAGCTTGAGAAAGATCAGTCAAACTGACAAGCTAGCCAACAGCTTGTGATCAGTTAAGCTTACAAAAAGCTCAAAGAAAAAATAGTCAAACTAACAAGCTATTCAACAACTTGTGATCAGTCGAACTGGAGGAAGAAGCTCAGGACCGCCAAACTGGAGTGATAGCAGAACTAAGCAGACAAGCTCAGAACTGCCAAACTAGAGTGATACCTAAACTGAGCAGATAAGCTCAGAACTGCCAACTGGAACTCAAACATGCTAAACTAGAGCTCAGAACTGCCAGCCAGAGAGTCCTGGAGTTAATGCTCAAATGAAAATCTTAGAATAAATGCTCCAGCAGAGATCCTGGAATTAAATATCCAATAGAGATCGATTGGCAAAGCAACGACTACTTCAACCAAAAGCTCCAACGATCATAAAGACCATCTGCCATTGATGAACCAACAGAGCCACCGATCAATGTAACTCAACGGTCACAAAATCACTCATCTATAAATGACAAGTGAATCAAAGTTTTCAACAGACTATTCGCGATTTTCATTCTTGAAGCCTTCATTCAAGTTGTCTCAACTTACAACTGAGCTTTCTTTCTCCTTCCCACATAGCTCAAGTTCAGCATTTGCTAAAACTGTGAAAGTCCAACTGAGAAGAAGAATCCACAGAATCGAAGCATTCAGCTAGTTGTTGATAATCCAGCTAGAGCATCCTTCTCAGTCCCAGCAATACATCGATCAACTACCCAGCTCAATTGAAGGAGCACATCAGTTGATATCCCCTGTTCAAGTCTAACCTCTTGAAGATCGAAATAGATCTAAAACCTTTTAAAGACGTCAATAGCACCTACCTTCCTAGCGAGCAGTTAGGAACTGCAAGTGTAAGCCGTCGACCCACTGAGGTAGCGAGCAGTTACCAGGTTCAGCCAACTGTCATTCATTGTATAATTTGTAAAAAAACTCAAGTTATATAGTGGAGTTGCCCTTCTACAGAAGGAAGAGAAGACGTAGAAGTTTGAGACTTCGAACCTCTATAAATCATCTATGTGCTGTACTATTTTGCTTATACTCACATATCCTTGAATTGTACACAAGCTCACACAATCTGCACTCAAGCTGTCTAAAAAGTGCTCAACTGATTTGTGCATAGATAAGTTACTAAGCGAGTCAAAGGCCCTTATCATTCCGCATTTGAAGTAAAGTTTTTATCAGTTTATTCACCCCCCCTCTAAACTGACATCGACTCGTCCGGGACCAACAGTTTCCAAACCTTGAAGAATATGCTAACCACAGCCCCAGTCGGAAGGGAATAAAAATTTTATGGTTTACACCGATGCGTCAAAGAGAAGAATAGGATGTGTGCCGATGCAAAGAGGAAAGGTGATTGTTTATGCTTCGAGACAGCTTAAGAATCATGAGTAGAACTATCCCACGCATGACTTAGAACCAGTAGTAGTTGTGCATGCACTGAAGATCTGGAGGCACTATCTCTACGGAGCTAAGTTTAAGATCTTCTTAGATCACAAGAGCCTGAAGTATTTCTCCGAGCAAAAGAATCTTAACATGAGGCAGAGAAGATGGTTAGAACCCATAAAAGATTTCAACTGTACGATTCACTATCATCCAGGCAAGGCGAATGTGGTAGCTAATGCCCTAAGTAGGAAAGAAAAGGTAGGGTTAGGACTCGTTCAGGTCTAGGAGGACCTTCGCAAATAGTTCAAGAAGTTGAGAATTGAGGTGCTAACACCACCTGAAACCATTCAAACCCAAATCACCATGATAGTCGCTCATCCCGACCTAAAGCAAAGGATAATTAAGGCTAAAAATGGAGACGAGTTTCTCGAGAAGAAAAGACAGGAAGCACGGTAAGATACCTCAAAGACTTTACGGAGGCTGCCGATAACGCGCTCTTATTCAAAGGAAGGCTACGTGTACCTAGTAAGGAAGAACTGGAGGAGGAAATAATGTGCGAAGCACATGACACGTCATATACAGCACTTCTCGGAAGCACCAAGATGTGTCAAGATCTCAAGAGGAACTTCTGGTGGAATTACATGAGGAGAAAAGTAGCCGCTTTCGTAGAAAAGTGTTTGAACTGTCGGTAAGTGAAAGTCTTACATGGAAAACCTTCTGGGTTTCCCAACCCTTAGAAATTCCCCAATGGAAGTAGGATCATATTAGTATGGTCTTTGTGGTAGGTTTACCAAAGTCTAAGCGGGGGAATACCGCTATTCGGGTAACCGTGAATCGATTATCAAAAGTAGCACATTTCATTACTGTTAAAATGACATATGGGCTAGATCAATTAGCCCAGATGTATGTTAGGGAATTTGTGCGATTGCACGGAGTGCCGGTCTCAATTATATCGGATCGTGATGTCAGATTTACATCGAGATTCTGGAAGATCCTACAAGAAGCCATGGGATCAAAGCTCATTTCAGCACGGCCTTTCACCCTCAGATGGATGGCCAGTCCGAAAGGACTATCCAGATTTTAGAAGACATGCCTAGAGGAGGAGTCATCGATCAATGAAGCATCTGGGAGGAGCTACTGCCATTTGTATAGTTTGCGCACAACAATAGCTACCAATCTTCAATCAGTATGGCCCCTTATGAAGCCCTACTCAAAAGGAAGCGTAGGTCACCTTTGTGTTAGGACGAAGTTGTAGAGAGAAGGATACTTGGACCCGAGATGGTCCAGGAAGCGGTCCAGAAGATCGAGCTAATTCGCCAGCAAATCAAGGAGGCTCAAGATAGACAGAAGGCTTACACAGATATAAGGAGGACAGAGCTCAGTTTCGATATTGGAGATAAAGTATTCTTGAAGGCATCTCCATCTAGAGGAGTGGTTCGTTTTGGTAAACGAAACAAGCTAAGGCCCAGATTTATTGGACCTTTTGAAATTTTAGAGAAGGTGAATAAAGTAACCTACAGGTTGGCCTTACCACCCAACCTGAGTGACGTTCATGACATCTTTAATGTCTCGATAATGAGAAAGTACGTGTTTGATTCAAAACATGTGATTGATAAGGGATAAATAGTCCTGAATGAGGACTTAGCATATGAAGAAAAGACTCAGGCCGTTATACATCGAAAGATCCAGAAGTTAAGGAACAAGAAAATCAGTTTTGTAAAGGTGATCTGGAACCATCATGGTTCGTTGGAAGCAACCTGGCAGCTCAAATTCGAGCTACTCAAGAAGTACCCTGATATCCCTAATCATGGTTAGTAAATTTCAGGATGAAATTTCTTTAAGGGGGGTAGGATGTAACACTCTAGAATTTCAGATAAGGTTTAGAGGATTATTAAGAAGTTAACGAAGAAGTTTAGTTAAGGATTAAGTGAGGTCAGATGTCAGTTACGACTTTAGGGGTCATTTTTCGTAAAGTCATCTTTTTTTAAAATTTGATCTTAACTTCGTTATGGCCGATTTTGGTCTTTTTGGAAAGGTTTTAATTCAAGGAGTATGCCGGTGATTTCAGATTTTAAGTATGAAGTCGTTTGAGTTCCGAGTAATGAAAAACTTATTTAAAGGATGAATGAATAGTAACTTTTGTGTGCGTTCGTAATTTGAAAAATTTACGAAATCCTCCTTGTTGATCCTAGTCTTATTTTGTCAGGCCCCTCTTATGAGAAATGACTCAAGGAATCCGTCCGCATTCACGGATTTTCATTCTGAGGTCAATCGAACGCTCGGGAGTAAAATCTGTCAGTCTGAGTGAATAGTAAAAGGTAATTCTGAAAAAGGAATCTTGGCTCGTCTTTCTTCTGATGACGTCGTCTTCATCTCGAGTCAGTTTGGTTCACTAATATTCGAGCCAACGCGTCTCCCGATATTTTTGGATTTCGTATCTGAGGTCATTTGGACCTCAACATCGAATAAAGCAGCTTTTAACCGAACCCGGTATAACTTTTGCAATGTTCCTGCACTGGAATGGCTTCCAAGGGAAGCCAAACCTCTTCCTATAAATAGGGGAGCACGCCTTCACTTTCATTTGATCATTTCCTCTTCACTTCTTCATTCAAGAGAGTGGGAAAAGCTTGTGAGAGCCGATAGAGTTCTGTCGAAGTGAGAGACATTCTTCGTGAGTGTTCCTCCGAGATGACGAGCAAAGTGACATGGAAGAGATGCGGTGAGGAAAGGTGCTAGGAGCACCTTAGGTCGTAGTAGGTGGCTGTGCCGCCGTTGCGACTCGACGAGACGCTAAGCTAGCCACCTTCCTTCGACGCACCCGACTCCGTCCATTCTTGTCCGTCAGCCTCGAATCCATTTTCTTTCCTGTCTTTTAAATTCCACATTTAATTTCCATTCTCCGCATTTTTCCTGTTCTTCATTATTATTTTTTTATTTCCGTTAAAGTTTAGTATTTCGATTCTTGTTAAAGTTCCAAGTTCTTAGTGTTTCCGTTTATATTGCTCGTTTATATTCTCATTATTAAGATCTCGTTGTTAATCCTCATTGTTAGTCTCGTTATTGTCGTTTAAGTTCCGTTCAAGTTTCATATTTAAAATTTCATCATTTAATCCAAGTATTCAAGGAGGATTGTCGTGTTATTCCTTTATAATGTCGATTTCTTTTTCAAGTTTAAGGCATGTTCGTTTCTTTATTTTTGCAAAGTGTTAAGCTTTGTTTTGAAGATTAAAACATCAAGGAAAGGGAGAGACGAATGAGTAACGCCTCGACCAACACTTCGATCGAAAGTTTTGGAGGTTCATGAAAGAGCACGGACCGTGCAAAGTTATACAAAACTCACGGCGTGAGTCTGGAAAGCTAGCATGGACCCTGTAAGGGTAGCACGGACCGTGCTAGGGCTTGCACGGATCGTGTCGGAAATCTAGGCATTTTGATTCTCGCCCCATTAATTAGCACGGCCCGTGCAAGGCCTCTACCGCCATGTACTGTCTCCATTCGTGTTCTAAGCTCAAGTCTTTCAAACCCTTGTGTTTTCTAAAGGTTCTGAAGTCGTGATATCTATGTTTAAGTCCTAGTTAAAGGTGGATAAGCTAGATATTGTTTAATTTCTTGATTAGATGTTATATTCTTCAAAGGAGGCCGCTAAATCGATGATTCAACTTTTGTAGGAGGTAGTAAGTCCCATGGAAATCTGTAGAAAGATCATCAACTCGTTGCTTCATCTTCTGCTCAGTAGTCGAGATGGGTAAATCTATACTCATCTAAAGTTTGAGCTAATAAGCTCTAGAAGCATGTTAGGGCAAATGAGATATCCAATAAAACATTTTTTACTCTGCCTGATTGATCTCTGTACAAAAGAAGGAAGGAAAGCAAGTTATTATATGTTAATCGAGCTCTCAAGCATGTTTAGACATGATAGAATTAGCATGAGATATTTAGAATTACTTTATGTGCAATCTATGTTTATGTGCGTTCATTTCTTCATATTTGAATGTTGGATTTTGCTAAGATTATTTAGCTAAGTGTTGCCTTCTAGGGTAGTAATAAATCCCATGTAGGCCAAGATCATGCTTAATTAAAGTATTAGCCTTAGACATTTGCTCTAGACTCGATAATTCTAGTAAAGTTAAGGAACATAAGGAATTGAGTTAAGAAATTAAGGATAAGGAAGGAAGGCTAAGTTAAGAAAGGAAGGAAATTAAGGATAAGGAAGGAAGGATAAGTTAAGAAAGGAAGAGAATTAAGGAAAGAATGAGCTCAGATTTCATGATCTTTGATCATTAAGGTGAGCCACTGCTGGGTTACTTCCCTCGTTAACTCATTTGGATATTTGAGGCAATCCCTCTTCTATCCTATGGCATGCCTAAGAGTGCAGTTGACATTAGGTTTGAGCTGAGGTTTGGCCCAAAAGTAAAGAAAAGGTTTTGTGGATATGGAGAGGGCTTTTATTTTTTGCTCTCCATATACCGCCAGTTGATTATTGGATATTTCTCAAGTTTTTTAAGAAGCTTTTATTAAAACCCATTGAGTTCATTAGTGCTCACGCCCTCATTTTCAAATGTTTTCAGATTGAAGATGTCGAGGATGTTGGTGTCTGTGGATGTGGGTCGGCTGCTAAGATTGTTTTGTAATAGCATAAGTTTCTTCCGAAATCCCATTATGTTTCTGCCACTCTTATATACTCTTTATAATTTCTAAGCCGTATTATGTTTACCAAGATTCTATGAATATGCTCTAGACATGATCTTATATATATATATATATATATATTGTTGTGATCTTGTCTGGTTTTGTATTTTTTGTTATCATTTTTGTAAGATATTCTGGATATTTTTATATAACACAAGGATTTATAATAAAGTTGGAAACTTTATAATATTTAGAAAAAAATGTGAGACTATTTCAAAGAGAAAATGCGGCGAGAAGAAGGAAGATTGAGGAGGAATTTTGGTTAATTCTTTTCTTGTTCATAATGTAAAAACACTCGACTATTTAAGCTTTACAACATGGGACCACTTAGGGTTCTCTTCTTGTTAGGAAAATTGTTGGGAAAATCCCGAATGATGGTTTTGATGAAATGTCAAAACATGTGTGATGATTTAATGAAAAACTGCAGGTTATGATAAGCTGGAAATCATGGATAATGACCAAGTAAGACTTCAAGCTGAAATGAGAGACAACTATTCAGAAGCATGGTCAACCAGCTTACAGGTTACCTGATCAGACCAGTCAGAGTAAACTCTTCAAAACTTGAGATAAGCTGTAAAGGAGGAAGAGAACTTTGGAGACTGGTAGGCATCCACAGATGAGTTAATCATCAGTCTTAGCAAAAAGTCAAGATAGACTAATGAACAGAGTCAGCTTGAAAGCTGAAACTGATCTGATCAAAAGAACAGTCAGAGCTTACCCTAGTTCAGTTTAAAGAGAAAAAGCTCAATCAGGCAGCCAACTGATAAGTCTAGAAATAGAAGCTTTTAAGCTTAGCTGATGAGTCAGCTGAACTAGACTATATCATGATAAAAGCTCAAGGCAGCTGAAGATATGCCAACTGGACTATCTCAGAGCTAAAGGCCGAGACAACTGATAGCTCGTCAGCTGAATGTCTAAGAAATGATAGCCAAATGACCTACTTCTACTAACAAGCAGTTAATGAAGATCTCAATAGGAAATCTTTGAAAGATCCTGATGATCTTAGAGCAGAGAATATTAAAGTCAAAACGGCTAGTTCATTGAAAGAGCTTCAAATGGCTACATGCATTAAAATGCCACCGGTGATTTCTTAGCATCACCAATCATAACGGTCAAAATTCACTCATCTATTTAAAGAGGGTGAAATCAATTTTGGCTAAGACTTTCGCCAATTTAACTTTGCTATTTTGCAGAACGAGCTATTTCTTTCTCTCTCTCTATAGCTCAAAGCTCAATATTCTCAAAGTGCGAAAAGTCTTAACCTGAGAAGACGTGCTTCAAGTTCAAAGCAACCTACTAAGCTGACGCAGAATTCCAGCAAGAGTAAAACTTCTCAGTTCAGTCCGTCAAAGATCAACCACTCAGCTCAAAGAGAAAGGAGCACTCCAGGTTGATAACAGTTTCAAGACTGTCTTCTTGAAGATCGAGTGAGATCTAAAATCGTGTAAAGATGGGCAATAGCACCTAAAGTCTCAGTGAGCAGTTAGGACTAGTAAGTGTGAGTTGTCGACCCAGAAAGCGGCTGAGGATGAGCATGTACCGACGGGTCCGTTCTTCAAGGACAGCAAAAGTTGAAAAGGAAGCTGCGCTCGAGTTAAAGGGGTGCCGTTTTTAGGTCCAACAGGAATTCTTCACTATGTAATTGTAATAAAAAAACTTTACACTTGCATAGTGGATTGCCCTTCTGCGGAAGGAAGAGAGGACGTAGAAGTAGGAAGCTTCGAACCTCTATAAAGTTCTGTGTGTGCTGCTCTTACTGTTTTACGGTCTTGCAAGTTCTTTAACTGCACACATTCACACATATAGACTCAACTGACAAGCTTCAGCTGCGTCTTCAAGCTATCAGCTGAAAACTAATTAGCTCACCAGCTAAGCCTCTGTCTTCTTCTCTCAACTGATCAGTCAGCGCAGATAAATCTCAAAAGCGAGTCAGGGCCCTATCTATTCCGCAATCTGTTTTAAAAGTTTTTGAAGTCAGCTTATTCACCCCCCTAAACTGACAAAGGCTCGCACCGGGACCAACAAGTGGTATCAGAGCGGTTGATTCTAAGGATCAACCATTTCTGCAGATCATTTGAATCAGATATGTTTATCTATGCTAATCGTTCTAGCTATGGGAAACCATCAGCTACCTCTCTTTTCATTTGAGAACTATGACAATTGGAGTAGGAGGATGAAAGCTCATCTATGCTCCATCCATGAGAATATATGGGAGGTGATCGAAGACGGTCCAATCACCATAATGATGGAAAATGAAGCCCACATCATGGATGTCAACCAACTGGCCAGGATCCCAAAACCAACTCATCTTCTCACGGGTGAAGAGAAGAAGTTGAAAAATCTAGATTTTATTGCTCAAGCAGCATTCTTTCAGACTCTAGATGAGGATCGCATGAAAGACACAAAGAACTGCAGAACAGCGAAGGAGATTTGGGACCTTTTTACAGATCTGTGCAAAAAGTCCGAAGCCATCAAAGGAAACAAGCTCCAGCTCGCAGTTGATAAATATGAGTCTTTTAAAATGCAGCCGGAAGAAAGCATCTCGAGCCTAGAAATAAGATTTCTTGGCATCATAAGCGAGATGAACAATCTGGGAAGAAACTATCCCAATAGTGAGATGAACTCAAAAGTTCTTGATAATCTCACTGATGAGTGGGATATGAAAGTAATTGCTACGAAAGAGTCGAGAGACTTAAATAGCATTACTCCTAGAGAGTTATTTGGATCTCTCAAAGCTCATGAGTACAGCCTAAATCGAAAGAGAGAAGCATCCACTTCTTCTTCTCTTGATGTTTCTTTATATGTTGAAAGAAATTGATTCAAAGAGGCCCATGGAAGAAACAACTTCCGACCAAGAGGCTCGCATGTTAGAGAGAATCTAGAGGGATCGGTGACTGATTGAAGAAGAGAGTCAGCCGATAAAAATGAAATCCTGACTGAGGATTTGAATGAGCAAATCCAGTCAATGATAAGATTGCTGGAGAAGCTAAGAAAAGTCAGAGATCAACAATCAGCTCAACCCCAAGCTGATGAAGCTGTTAAAGGTGAGAGAAACCAGCAGTCAGCTGATCGTCTAGCTGAACAATTCAGGATGGCAAACAGGAACATAGAGGAATATTTCCACTGCCACAAGTAAGGACACTACAGATACGAGTGTCTAGAGCTTCCTGAAGATAAATAGGCGAAAGTGAGGAGAAGCTTCTTCAAAAGGAAAGCAATGATCGCAAACTCTGAGAATGTTGTGCTTGGCGATTCACACTACCCATCTAGAATGGACTCACGACTACAACTCCAATGATGAAGCTTTACTATGACTCATGGTCGACAATGAAGAAGAGGGAAAGAGCATCCTATCCAAGTAAAAGGTTAAAGATACTTGGTATCTGGATAACGGGTGCTCAAAACATATGACCGGAGACAAGAATGATCTTGATGGTTATAAAGAGGTTAAGGGACCACTAGTCACTTTTGGAGACAACTCGAAGAGCCGAACCATTGGAGAAGGGTTCGTGGTAAAGGAAAAGTTGTCGTGAATGGCGTGACACATGTTGAAGAACTAAGGCACAAACTGCTGAGCATCAGTCAGTTTTCTGACAATGGGTACCCAGTCGACTTCAACAATAGCTCATGTGACATCAGAGACAAGTCAACTGGAGCCATACTCCTAACTATAATAAGAAAGGGAAACATGTATGTAGTTGACTGGTCAACTGGCTATTCAGAAGCTTGCTTTCTCTCCAAAGGATCAACTGAAGCAAGCTGGCTGTGGCATCGACGACTGAACCATCTCAACTTCAAAACTATTAACTATCTGGCCAAGAAGGAGCTAGTCGATGGGCTTCCCAAGGAAATCTACAAGAAAACCGGCGTCTGCGGACCATGCCAGAAAGGGAAGCAGGTGAAGTCGTCATTCAAAAATAAAAGTCATCCTCCAGGAACAACTGACATTCTTCAGTTACTTCAGATGGACCTATTTGGACCTATGAAGCCACCAACCCCCAGAGGTAAAAAGTTTACACTTGTAGTAGTAGATGACTACTCAAGGTATACCTGGGTGGAGTTCCTGAGAAGTAGGGATGAAACTTTTGAGAAACTATCAACATTGATCAGGAGACTGCAGACTGACAAAGGAAAATCAGTTCAATGGATAAGATCCGACAATGGAACTGAATTTGTCAATCAGCAAATGATCAAGTTCCTGAGTGACCTGGGTACCCAGTCGACTTCAGCAATAGCTCATGTGACATCAGAGACAAGTCAACTGGAGCCATACTCCTAACTATAATAAGAAAGGGCAACATGTATGTAGTTGACTGGTCAACTGGCTATTTAGAAGCTTGCTTTCTCTTCAAAGGATCAACTGAAGCAAGCTGGCTGTTGCATCGACGACTGAACCATCTCAACTTCAAAACTATCAACTATCTGGCCAAGAAGGAGCTAGTCGATGGGCTTCCCAAGGAAATCTACAAGAAAACCGGCGTCTGCGGACCATGCCAGAAAGGGAAGCAGGTGAAGTCGTCATTCAAAAATAAAAGTCATCCTCCAGGAACAACTGACATTCTTCAGTTACTTCAGATGGACCTATTTGGACCTATGAAGCGACCAACCCCCAGAGGTAAAAAGTTTACACTTGTAGTAGTAGATGACTACTCAAGGTATACCTGGGTGGAGTTCCTGAGAAGTAAGGATGAAACTTTTGAGAAGCTATCAACATTGATCAGGAGACTGCAGACTGACAAAGGAAAATCAGTTCAATGGATAAGATCCGACAATGGAACTGAATTTGTTAATCAGCAAATGATCAAGTTCCTGAGTGACCTGGGAATCACCCATGAAAAGTCTGCTATAAGAACTCCTCAACAAAATAGCGTAGCAGAAAGAAGGAATCGCACACTAAAGGAAGTAGCCAAAGCAATGGTAGCAAATGTTAACGTAGCCGAATGCTATTGGGCAGAGACAGTTAACACAGTCTGCCACACACAGAACAGAAGTGCCATCGTCATCACCCATGACAAAACACCCTACGAGCTATTCAAGGGTCGCAAGCCTTCTATCTCTTACTTTAAGATATTTGGCTGCAAATGTTATATCCACAACAATGGCAAATCTGAGTTGAAAGCTTTCAGTGCCAAAGCTGATGAGGAAATCTTTCTCAGCTATAATGCCCCTCATTCTCAAGCTTACAGAGTCTTCAATAAAAGGACACTAATTGTAGAATTAACATGTCATGTGGTATTTGATGAGCTTGCCAATGAGTGCAGAAACAAAAAAGAGAACTGTACATCAGAGCAAACATTGCCTAGTGAAAGCCTGTTGGACTATGTTGATCACATTGTCCTAGAGTAGTATGAAGTATCACTAGAAGATGGCATAGAAACCGATTTTAGGCCGGTTGGAGATAACCTGGTCACTGAGGATATAAGTCATCATGAAACCTCAAACCCCAGAACTGAAATAGAGGGAAGAATCAGTGAAAATGAAGAACACGCCAGAGCAGATACAATAGCCGAAGGAGCAGCTGAAGAATCAGCTGATAAAGAAGCCGAAGGATCAGTTACTTGAACAACTGATGAAGCAGCTAAAAGTGCAGAGGAAGTAATCATTCCCAAATGGCTCCGAAGCCATCCGGTCGATAAAATTTTTAGGGATCCAAGACGCAGAGTCCAGACCAGAGGGTCAACAAAGCATGCACTCTTCACATGCTTCATCTCACAGATGGAACCAGCTAACATAAAAGAAGCGCTTGAAGATTCAGACTGGATTATAGCAATGCAAGAAGATTTGAACCAGTTCACAAGAAATGACGTATGGTTTCTTGTTGATAGGCCGAAAACTCAAAAAGTCATAGGGACTAAATGGGTCTTTCGCAACAAACAGGATAAACAAGGCGTGATCACAAGGAACAAGGCCAGACTGGTAGCCAAAGGTTACTCACAAAGTGAAGGGATCGACTTTGATGAGATATTCGCACCAGTTGCAAGATTGGAGACCATCAGACTGTTCCTCGCCTATGTAGCTCACAAAAATTTCACTATCTATCAAATGGACCTGAAAAGTGTATTCTTGCAAGGGATGCTCAAGGAGGATGTATATATGTAGAACAACCTCTAGGCTTCGAAATCAGAGACCAAGTCTACAAGCTAAAGAAAGCTCTATATGGTCTGAAGCAGGCACCAAGAGCTTGGTATGAAACCCTCACAACATTCTTGCTAAAGAATGGATTTCAGAAGGGAGTCATTGATCATACTCTATTCAGAATAGAATGATCAACTGAGATCTTGATGGTTCAAATTTTATGTAGATGACATAATATTTGGATCCAAGAGCAAAGATCTCTGCAATCGATTCGCACAACTGATGCAAAGCGAATTCGAGATGAGCATGATGGGAGAAATGACATTCTTCCTAGGACTCCAAGTGAAGCAGCTCGAAGACGGAATCTTCATCAGCCAAGTCAAATATATCAAGGAACTTGTCAAGAAGTTTGGAATCGACAAGGGAAAAGCTCTCAAAATTCCAATGAATACGTCAATACAGCTGACCCTCGATGAAGAAAGAGAATGAGTCAGCCAAATGCACTACAGAGGAATCATTAGATCCCTTCTCTACCTGATAGCCAGCCGACTAGATATCTCTTATTCAGTCGGACTATGTGCAAGGTTCCAAGCCAATCCGAAGAAAAGTCCTCTTGAAATAGCAAAAATGATTATAAAGTATCTCAATGGAACTATAAATCTTGGATTATAGTATCCCAGAGATGACAGCTTGAGTCTAAGCGGCTATTTAGACTCAAACTTCAGAGAATGCAAAATCGATCGAAAGAGCACCAGTGGAACATGTCAGTTTTTGGGAAACAAACTAATATCCTGGTTTAAAAAGAAGCAGCACTCAGTTGCCACATTAACAACTGAAGCCGAATATGTAGTTGTTGGAAGTTGTTGTGCTCAAATCTTATGGATGAAGCAACAGCTCAAAGATTATAAGGTGGAGACTGAAGAAGTACCAATCAACTGTGATAACAATAGTGCTATTGCAATATCTCAAAATCCAGTATTGCATTCAAGGACGAAGCACATTGATATCAGGCACCACTTCATCAGAGATCATATCGAGAAGAAAGACATATGCATCATATATGTCAACACGGAGAAACATATAGCCGATATCTTCACCAAGCCATTGCCAGAAGCTAGATTTGTTAAGCTATGTATCCAATTGTGATTGCTCGATCTAGCTTCAAAAGAGGATAATGATCATCCAACAACAGGAGTGAAGAGGAGCACTATCGCTGATAATGAGAACTGACTCAAGAGGGCATCAGTATTGTAAGCTTTGGAGCTTAAACTGATATAGCCCATATCAACTCTAAAAAGAATGGCAAAAGGCTGCAAGAAAGCTGTTGAAAAAGAGTAAACTGATCGCAGAAGGCATCAATTCTCAATCAGTCATATTCAACTAATGAGAGCAGTTGAATTCTAAACTGACTGATGAAGACAAAGCTTCAGCTGATGGAAGCAGCTGACAAGCTTAGATTGAGTAAAGCTGAAGGAGACAGCTTAAGCTGACAAGGAGTCAAAGCTGAGGAGACTCCAGCTAGAACTGATCACTCCAACCTAAGAGGATCATCAGTCGAGAAGGTAACTGATGACGTCAGCAGCTCAAATGCCACGTGGAGACTGGAGGAGAGCCAAAACCAGATAAGTTTAAATTGAATTTATTACTGAACGGTAAAATGGCGTGTCTCTCAAATATTACCGTTGGACCCATTCTCTCTCCCCTCATTAATCTCAACGGATAAATATGAAATTAAAATCAATGGATTAATCAGAACCGTTCGATTTTGATTTACAATCAAATTCCTCTTTATCGTTGGATTAACCAATTGCTTGAGCCTATAAAGAAGTTAGTTGTTTCTCCCAAATTCCTCACATAGCTGACCACAAAACTCAAACAATCAGTCTCTCCAAAACTCATCAGAAGCAACATCTTCCTCAAAATCTCTCAAATCCTCCCAAAACCCTTCTGTAATGGATCAATTCTCTTCTAATAAACATCACAGAAAGTATAACTTCAAACTTTCTGGAGAAGATTCCACGGTGTTTAGAAAAGAGCTATACCATGACAAATTTCTCAATCCCATGATCTTCAGAGAAATCTGTGGTAACTCTGAGCTGTGTGAACTAATCCTCACATTAGTAAAGAAAACCAAGCTAAAAACCTTCACTGAGAAAGCTCCCTCACAAGTCTATCCTAAAGCTGTGGCAGAGTTCTTTCTGAACTCACAGTACAAAGAGAGTTCTCAGGACATCGTTACGGAAGTAAGAGGAAGAGAAGTCTCCATCACCCCAATGATTCTTCAAAAAAATTTCAAAATTCCAACTGGTGGCAAGAAGATTGAGGATGTGTGGGTAAATCCTGAACTACATTACAATGAGTGGAAGAAGAAGTCAATCACTCAAGAGTATCATAACAATCACATGATAACCAAGTTCAAAGAGGAATATCAAGTGCTAGCTATGATCACCGCCAAGATGCTCATCGGAGCAACATGAAGGCTGTCAGAGATGATAGTGCCCAGATACCAAATATGCAAGGGTATTTGCAACGAAATGAAGATATATTAGGCACAACACTTCTTTTACCAGCTCAGGAAATATGTGGAAATCGTCGAAGCAAAAACTTTCACTGACAAGAAATTTCCACAAAAGATGTGCTTCCTAAAAGAGTCAGCCTAATTCTGGAAGATCAGCTTCTAGAGTTAATGATGGAGGAAACCATAGTTGAAGAAATTGATCCAGATGACTTTTTGCCAAGGTCAATTAGACGTTCAACGGAGCTACCAATACAGATCAGAGAATATCAAACCCGACAGAAATTAGTCAGGAGTCCAGAAATTCTTGGAAAAAGGAAGGCAAAGATGATTGAACTAATAAAAATGGAATCATCTGACTCGGATAAAGAGCTTCCCATATTCACGTCATTGGATCAAAAAGAGAAAGGGTGAGTTGAATCAAGCTCAGTCAAAAAGACTACTGGAATGACAGTCCAAACTGAGTCTATTGAAAGGAAAGCTCAGAGAAGCTCTGAATCAACTCAGCCAAAGACTCCACACAAGAGATGAAAGAGACCAAAGAGAAGACAACGGCAGATTCAAGAACCAAGACAACTGACGACATCCAGTCGGACACCCTACCCAGCTGTCCATCAGTTCAATCCTTCAATCATTGTGAAAAGCTGATCAAACAACTACAAGATCAGGTAAGACAGCTATCTGAGTCGATTCAGGAACTTCAAGCTCATACTGGACTCAAAACTTCTAAAGAGGAGCTTCATAAAGAAAAATCAAATAGTTCCAAAAAGCTCATTTCCAAGAAAATAAAAACTGATAGCGAGGAGATCTGAAGGCTTCAGAAGTTAGCTGACTAGACACCTTAGGAAACTTCTTGTAAATCAGTTTATCTTCTAAGTATTTCTTTAATAAAATCCTTTTGGCTCAATTAATTTCTTTTGTCAGAATTTATTATTTTAACTGTTGGTCCAAAGCTCAAAATCAAAAGCCAAAGGGAATTTAATTCTTTCAACCAACACATTTATGAGTCTCCTTCTCACGCATAAAAACCCCTTTTGTCAAAATTTTGAGAAAACACAATACAACAACACACTCAACATCCACTACATTTTTGAAGCAGTCTCTCAAGAGAATTCTTATTCTCTTCTCTTTAAAAAAAAGGAGTGTTCTCTCTTTCTCTCCAGAAAAGAAAGCTTCAATTCAAACTCAGCTAATAATTTTTCAAAAATGGCTGAAGCTTGAAAAGCTCTTACCTCCTTGAAAGAGCAAATGATGAGAGATAAATTTCTGGTGAGACAGAAATTTCAATTGATTCTTCAAGAATCAAACAATCCTTTTCTTCTGGTCAATCTTCACAAGACCGGAATTCTACACTACCTAGAAACTCCTCCAAGGTTCTTTAGACAAAACTTGGTAAGTGAGTTCTTGCTTTAAGCAAAGGTCACTGCAGATGGGAAGGTCATACAATCAGTGATTCAAAGAAGGAAACTCCAAATCACTGAAAGAAAGATTGCATAAATCTTTCAACTTCCCAGAAAAGGCTCCAGGGTTCAAAATCTGAAAGATTCAGCTGAACCATACTGGAAAGAATGGTGTGCTTGAAAATGCCCCAAGCAATTCAGCTTTACTACAGCCAAAGGTTATTTAAAGCCCAAGTATGGAGTCATGCTTGATATCACGAACAAGATGATGTTCGGCGTCATTGGAAGCTCAAGTCAGTTGACTCAAGAAATATACAAGATAATGATACACCTTGTAGAAGGATTGGAAGCTAATTAGGCAGAATTCATTTTCTCCCAGTTTAAGCATCAAGTCATCAAAGCCGCCGACTCAAAAAGAACTGGGAAATTTGAGTCCAAAGTAGGACTTGTTCTAAGAATGAGCAAGCTCCTGGAAGATATGTTGAATCTTCCAAATGATGACGCACTGCCAATCCTCATATCCGACTGGATTCCCAAGAAAGGGAAAGCACATCTTCAGTCACTCAAGAAGAAGAAGAGATCTAAAGCCAAATCTGGCAATACAACTTCAAGCAGTTCAGATGCCAATGAAGTTTCCTCTCCTCACTCCAAAAATGGATCATCAGTTGATTTTAAACCCTGCACTGATCGAGATGAGCTTATTCCCTTCATTGGAATTCCTCATGCAAATTATGGAGTTGAGTACTTCAGGAGACCCTTCCCTCCTCTCCATCTGACTAAAGACAATATTCGCACTTTCTACAGTAGCGAATATGAAGTCAAGAGTGCTCAAAAGGATGTAACGAATCTCCTTCTCACTCACTTCACGTATGTTGCCGAGCAAGATAATCAGCTGTTCAAACGGCTGCACCGGTACTTTTACTGGTACAACTGATCGGGCTTATTCTACTTGTTCTCATTTATGCTATTTCATGCCTTAACCACTCGTTCACTACATATTTTGGAAAGATTTGATGTGTTTTTAGGAGATGTGCATTGGAAGGAATGAAGTGAAGAAATGCTCCATCTTTTGAAGAATGCAAGCAAGCAGCTCGCAATACAGTCGGTTTGGGCATACCGCCAGAGACATGGGCCGAGAAAATTCCAGAACTGAAGTTGTGCGCGACTTGGGCCTGTTTTGTGCGAAAATCTGATCCAGCCCAAGTTCTAGACGCGAATTTATGATCTTCATAGCCTAAAAGGAGTCCTATTCTTGGAAACTTCCTAGTCTAGATATAGAAGATTTATTTCCCTGTTGGATGCTTAATTTTAGGGATAGCTTTTGATATATTAGGATTTATTTTGCTAGAAGATATATTCCATCTCAGAAACGCAGCAACAGTAGCGAGAGACGCTGCTGCAAATTTTATTCATCTTCTTCACTTTTCTATGGTATTCTGCTACACGATATTTTGGTGTTCGAATTTAATTATGAATTCGAGCTAGACTTTCTCCATTCCGGGATCAACTCACGAAGCTCTGGCCAATTAAATCTGTGAGATCTAAATGTTTTTTCTAGATTAATTCATGCATGTGTATTTATTATCCTCCGTAAGTCGAGTCGTGATTGTTTCGATTAAACCGAGTAGTCGCGAATATTCGGAGTATAAGAATTAATCACTAGCTAATTAATTCGGCCATACGTAATCGTGGTTTAGGATTAATTAGTGGTAAAATCAGTAGCTAATACCGTGGGGATAATAATCTGGTTCGGTGATCCTGTGTCAGAGTTCGCTAGATTAGAATCGGGTTTCTCTCGAGCATAAAGTAATCGGCTAATTAAATCTATAAGAGTGTCTCTTTTGGGTTGTTAGTTGATTAGAGAAAATGTGTGGTGAAGTGTCTTCCTGCCATTCGAGAAAATACGGAGAAATAGAGATGTGCCAGTAAGTGTCTTCGGCATCCGCAACTGATTTACATGTGATAATTAATTGTATTCTTGAATCGAGAATCAGTATAATTGAGCCAGAGTGGAGTAGTTGATATCCGGAATATTTCTAATTATTTGTTTAAACCCGTTGCTCGTGTGTGTATTTTAATTCCTTGTTATTTAATTATTTTCGTGCACTTCATTTTATACCCATAAATTTCCCCCCTTTTAAAGTTGGTTTCTGCAGATTGGAAGTATAGAATAATTCTCGCCGGTCCTTTGGTAGACGATCTCGCTCATCGCTGTACTGTGCCGTGTGGGCAAACCGACTGCTATCGGAACATTTATTTTTGGTGCAAAATGACACGCCAAATTTTGGCGCCTTTGTTTTTATTTTCTTTCATTCATGTTGTGTTCATTTTGTTGACTCTCTTCCCTGCACAGTGAGGACACTGTGTTGTCTAAGTGTGGGGGGGAGGAAGTTGCTATTTTGTGTCTGGTTCTTTTTGAAAAAAATAAAATAAAAAAATTGTTTTGCTTGTTTTTGTTGAGTATTAGCTGCCTGAGATTGAATTATACAAGGAGGACGGGTTATAGCATGGATTGTCTTGGTTTGTTTGATTGATTCTCTTGTTATTGAATTGTGCTAATGCTCGTATTTATTCTTGGAAGACGAAATATACAACTTGATCAAATTTTGATGAGCTTCGTAAACGTGAGATTTGAGCCTTTTGAGCATGTTATATATATTGAAAGCTCAATTTCATTCTTTTGATGAGTATGTCGGATTTGAATGCTGAATTTCTGATTTGCCTTGTTGCCATGGTCATGCTGCTTGTGAGTTTCCTTTTGCATGAAAATGATAAAGGCATGTAGGATTATCCCTTGCTTTGGCCTGAATAAATTATCCGTACCCGACACTAACCCTTAGTGAGCTCGTTTGTGCCTGAATCCTCTCTTTCTTGATAGCCACTAAATATTTCAGCCTTAGCTTGTTTTGGCCTGCTCTTGTCCCTTGAAAGCATGTAAGTTATATTGGATTGTGTTGAGATGGGTTCGAAATTTACTTGAAGACAGTTAGTACTGGAAGATTGAAGAAAAAAAAATGTAAAGTCATGTTCTATTCCATAAAAAAAAAATGGTCCGTATGCCCATACTGGACGTGGAGGAAATAGGCCTGCACCCGATTGAAGTTAAATTTTGTGGCCCTGTATAGCTTTGAAGACCAGCACACAACTTGAAAAATATTACAATATCTGAAGAAGTAGCTGAAGATCTCTGTGATCGAGTTATAATATGCTTACATGTTTTCACTTATTTGAGCCACTTATCCAAATTATCTTACCTAAGCACCCTAGCCCCATTAAAACCCATTTCAAAGACCTTTTGATTTGTGCATAGTTCTTACTTGCTTGGTAGTGGTTTTGACATATGGGCAAATCTATGTTTGAAGGTATCAAGTCATGACTTGTGTGAATTAAATTCTGTCCTTACTTTCTTTTAAGAGAAATTAAGCGAACCGTGGTGAGGCAGGATTGAGTTGCACGTTTTTGACTTGAATGACAAGCATGTGTTTATTTCATGAAATAGAGAAGGGTTAGTGGATTGTGGATGGTTGTGTTGTAATCCTAACTTTAAGTGTGGTCAGTCTAAGGCAGCCTCAACTTTTTGTTTATTTTGGTTTTTCAGTCTGTGTTGTGCTTATGTGTGCTCGAGGACGAGCATAGTCTAAGTGTGGGGGGGTTTGATCAGGCTTATTCTACTTGTTCTCATTTATGCTATTTCATGCCTTAACCACTCGTTCACTGCATGTTTTGGAAAGATTTGATGTGTTTTTAGGAGATGTGCAGTGGAAGGAATGAAGTGAAGAAATGCTCCATCTTTTGAAGAATGCAAGCAAGCAGCTCGCAATACAGTCGGTTTGGGCATACCGCCAGAGGCATGGGCCGAGAAAATTCCAGAACTGAAGCTGTGCGCGACTTGGGCCTGTTTTGTGCGAAAATCTGATCCAGCCCAAGTTCTAGATGCGGATTTATGATCTTCATAGCCTAAAAGGAGTCCTATTCTTGGAAACTTCCTAGTCTAGATATAGAAGATTTATTTCCTTGTTGGATGCTTAATTTTAGGGATAGCTTTTAATATATTATGATTTATTTTGACTAGAAGATATATTCCATCTCAGAAACGCAGCAACAGCAGTGAGAGACGCTACTGCAAATTTTATTCATCTTCTTCACTTTTCTATGGTATTCTGCTACACGATATTTTGGTGTTCGAATTTAATTATGAATTCGAGCTAGACTTTCTCCATTCCGGGATCAACTCACGAAGCTCTGGCCAATTAAATCTATGAGATCTAAACGTTTTTTCTCGATTAATTCATGCATGTGTATTTATTATCCTCCGTAAGTTGAGTCGTGATTGTTTCGATTAAATCGAGTAGTCACGAATATTCAGAGTATAAGAATTAATCACTAGCCAATTAATTCAGCCATACGTGATCGTGGTTTAGGATTAATTAGTGGTAAAATCAGTAGCTAATACTGTGGGGATAATAATTTGGTTCGGTGATCCTGTGTCAGAGTTCGCTAGATTAGAATCGGGTTTCTCTCGAGCATAAAGCAATCGGCTAATTAAATCTATAAGAGTGTCTCTTTTGGGATGTTAGTTGATTAGAGAAAATGTGTGGTGAAGTGTCTTCCTGCCATTCGAAAAAATACGGAGAAATAAGGATGTGTCAGTAAGTGTCTTCGGCATCCGCAACTGATTTACATGTGATAATTAATTATATTCTTGAATCGAGGATCAGTATAATTGTGCCAGAGTGGAGTAGTTGATATCCGGAATATTTCTAATTATTTGTTTAAACCCGTTGCTCGTGTGTGTATTTTAATTCCTTGTTATTTAATTATTTTCGTGCACTTCATTTTATACCCATAAATTTTCCCCCTTTTAAAGTTGGTTTCTGCAGATTGGAAATATAGAATAATTCTCACCGGTCGTTTGGGAGACAATCTCGCTCATCGCTGTACTGTGCAGTGTGGGCAAATCGACTGCTGTCGGAACATTTATTTTTGGTGCAAAATGACACACCAACAACTGGAGACACTCAATGTCAATCCAGTCACATTTCTTGCTTATAGTCTTTCATGGTATGAGCTTTTGGCAATGTGAATAGACTTGGAGCATCAAATGGATTGGAGCCTCAAATCCATTTCCTCCAAACATTGTGCAAGTCCAGTGGATTATAAAGCATTGACTTGATAACAACATTCCAGCTAAGGCTCTGCTAGCTGATGTTCAAGCCAGCTTGAGGTCATAAGGAGTTGCAACTGAAAAATAGCTTGCCAATAATCCAGTCGATCTATGTTGCCTACAACTGAATCCTGATCCAGTTCAGTTAGAAAAGGCACATCTACAAGCTGCGGGTACCACTGAAGAGATAGACAAAGATCTCTCTCATTCTCAAGTAGTGGTGATCCCAAGGAGTCAACATCTTGGACAAAGTGGAGTCAAAGACGATGAAGATACTGCCACGTCTCCTGATCTCTTGTCCAAAGGCTATGTTACTCCTCTTATCAAGTCTTGCTCAAGAGCCGCAAAGCTAATGATAAATCAGTCTAGCTCATCCTGCAGAGGAATTAAAGAGATGACCTCCTTGAAGCTGACTACCTCAGCAGTTGCTCTTCAGCAACTTCAGCATGCTGAGACTCAAGTTGGAACTGATCCTTCTCGGGACATCTCCAGTTCAACTTCTAAAAGGAAACGGTCTAATAGCTCTAAAGAAAGCAGTGAAGCTAGTCCCATTCGACCAATCAAGAAGAGGAAATTGACAAAAAGTCAATCAGCAACTGCTCAACAAAACTGATTTATTCAGTTAAAGGTGATATCATCAGTTCAGTAGGAAACTGATGCCTCGAGCCCCAAAGTCCCATCACTCATCAGCTGCCTGATCAATCCTTTTCGATAAGCTTCTCTACTCTCTATTCCTCATAGCTTATTTTTGAAAAAGTTAATGTTAACATTTCAAAATAAGCTTACTGTTCATCTGAGTTGCCATTAAAGTCTCTATACTCAGCATTAAAGTATAAAGAGATGAATTTTCTGAGGTATATAAATAGAAAATCTTATAGCAAAATATTGTGCTATTTATGGCAACTACTCAGATTTTCAAATCCTCATATCTCAGCCGCTTGATCAAAAAGGCATTATGCAAGTGGGCGGCTGAGATGCATGCATCATTTATTCAACTAACTTTCTTTCAAATCAGATAGCTAATCTGCCAGTAAGTACTCGATTGCTCTGGTTTAATGTATGCAAACTTATTGTCTTTAAAATCAGTAGAGAAGATGAATGAAAATAACAACAACAATAGAGATAACAATTCTCTAAAAACATTTGTGATTCCTTCTCCTTGTCTTCTCACTTATCCATAGCCCATTTACTTCTCTTCTCATATCATCGACGAATGTCTTCTTCATTCCAATCAATGAATATGGAGCTTCTAATAAAGCAGCTCAAAATGGATAAGTTCATTGATCGAGCATTTCTTCAAGCTCAAATCGGTCATGAGAAGACCAGCATGATCTTCCACTTGTTGGAGACATACGGGCTCTTGTCATTTATGACAACACAGCCCAAAAGGAAGTATCTTCCGCTAGTAGCTGAGTTCTACTATCACGAGAAAATCTCAGGACACAACATCATCTCTATTGTCCAAGATCAGGTTATCATATCAACAAAGATGTGCTAATCGAACTGTTCCAGCTTCCCTGTCATGGCCCAAAGGTGTTTGAACTAGCGTTCTCTTCAAAGTTAGAGCTGTGGAATGATTGGAAACGTCCACACGTTGATCACAGAGACTTCTCAAACAACTTGAAAGATAGTCTCTCTCCAACCATGGTCCAAATCCTGAATATAGTGATGCACTTCTTTCTAAGTAGCATCACCAACGCACAATTCAATGAAAACACCTCTCATCTTATGGACGCAATATACTATGGATGCAAGGCTGATTGAGCATCCTATATATTGGCACAGCTTCGCTGTCATGTGAAGCATGATGAGATCGATCTAACCACTGGCACATTCAAAGCCAAGTTAGAATTTCCAAATCGACTCAGTCATATCATCGCGGAGCAACTCGGAACAGCCTCTGGTGGATACATTCTCATCAGATGAGATCTACTTCCTACAGTCTGCATTCACTGATGACATCGAAATGTAACTGGCTGCCCTCGAAAGTCGAGACTTCAGCTCATGGAGGACCACAACCCAGCTAAAAGAAAGTAGCCGCTCCTTTATGTTGATCCTCCAGCTGACGCAGGTCAGTCCTTAACTGACTGTGACTCTTACACTTATACAAGTGACGAGTCTACTGTACCTGCAACCAGCGAACCTCTTTATTTGCTGTCCCAGAATCTCTAGAAAAAGGCTTCAATGCAAGCCTGAACCAACAACTGGAAAGTTGTTTTGGTCAAATAAGGGAGTACAGTCCCTTTCTCTTCGAACACCTTCATAGATATCTCCATTATCACCTCTGGAGATACCAGGTGGATGATGCCACCATGCTAATGATGGTAGACAAGCGAGGTTACTCATATTGGATTGAGGAAGGTGAATGGAGCCAAAGTTGGATGAATTATCCATTTAATACGCCTCCATCAGTCCCAGAAATCATGGATTCCATGATTAAGAGGTTTCAAACCTCAGTGCCTCATGATGCATCCCTTCCTAAACATGAGCCCTCCAACTCATCCACAACTCATCTTCAAGAGGATGCTATCATTACCATTCCGGACGAGCCACTTCTCGAAATATCTCTCTCAGATCTTGACCAGCTGATGACGATAGAGGAGTCTTATGCATGGTTGTCCGCTCCTATGCCTGCACCCCAAGCTCTTCAATTCACCAACAACTTGTTGGCCACCTCTTTCTCTCCTTTGCCACAGTTGTCACTGCCTCATTATAAATTCCATCAACTCGCCCTTTTGGATGATGCCAAAAAGGGGGAAGGATATATTGATGATGGAAAATCATATGATCTTTGGTAGGGTGATATAACTCTTTGGGATGAGATCTAAAGAAAAGTCTAATAAGAGGTACAGCTTCAGAGACAAGTTGCCTTTCAGGGGGAAGCTACCCATCAGGGAGAAGCTATTCCTGTCCAACTTGAGCAATGCCTAGCTTAAGAATACTGTTGGACTTGGGAGAATGCTCAACTGAAATAACAGTAAGAATGGGGTATCCACAGCATACCCAGCATCTCTCCCTGCAAGTTTTAAAAAGGAGAATCGAGCAAAAGAAGACGGAACTGAGTGGTGAACAGTTCCAACTGAAGAAGGAAGTTAAATATCAAGTCTTGATATTCTCTCTCTCTCTCTCTCTCTCTCTCTCTCTCTCTCTCTCTCTTACTTCCTATAATTATTCATCTTCTACGCTCAATCAGTTTCTAGAACATGCTCTTTTGTTTATAATACAAATTATTCTGATCATACTGATTTGTCCTTTTAAATAGCTTAAGGCTTTCTATGCGCTCAAAAATTTGAAAAATCTGCATGATAGTCAGAACTGAGCTGTGTTTGGAACTGAAACATTTGAAGCTTTTCAAGCTATGCAAACGAGTACTCAGATATGTGAAGGTCATTTTAGTTGTATTTCTCAATCAGCAAATCTCTGATACCTTACATATAAAACTCGTTGAGCTTACATATTAATGCATGCTCCATTACTCTAGTACTCATCTTTTTATCAAAGCTCTGATGATTATATCAAATCATTAATACTCATGAATGTTAGCTTTCAACAGCTACAAGCATCTAAGACTGTTCTTTTGAACATAGTCTAATTTCAGCCTTGGTACAAGTTCAGATGCTCATTCATGAATGATAACCTTGCACAGTTTTCCTATTATCAAATCAACTGGTTTTGACATCATCAAAAAGGGAGAAATTTTTAGGAAAATTATTGGAAAAATCCCAAATGATGGTTTTGATGAAACGTCAAAACACGTGTGATTATTTAATGAAAAACTACAGGTTATGATAAGCTGGAAATCATGGATAATGACCAAATAAGACTTCAAGCTGAAATGAGAGACAGCTATTCAGAAGCATGGTCAACCAGCTTACAGGTTACCTGATCAGACCAGTCAGAGTAAACTCTTCAAAACTTGAGATAAGCTGTAAAGGGGAAAGAGAACTTTGGATACTGGTAGGCATCCACAGATGAGTTAATCATCAGTCTTAGCAAAAAGCCAAGATAGACTAATGAACAGAGTCAGCTTAAAAGTTGAAACTGATCTGATCAAGAGATCAGTCAGAGCTAACCCTAGTTCAGTTTAAAGAGAAAAAGCTCAATCAGGTAGCCAACTGATAAGTCTAGAAATAGAAGCTTTTAAGCTTAGCTGATGAGTCAGCTAAACTAGACTATATCATGATAAAAGCTCAAGGCAGCTGAAGATCTGCCAACTGGACTATCTCAGAGCCAAAGGCCGAGACAGCTGAGAGCACGTCAGCTGAATGTCCAAAAATGATAGCCAAATCACCTACTTCTACTAACAAACAGTTGATGAAGATCTCAATAGGAAATCTTTGAAAGAACTTGATGATCTTAGAGTAGAGAATATTAAAGTCAAAATGGCTAGTTCATTGAAAGAGCTTTAAATGGCTACAGGCATTAAAATGCCATCGGTGATTTCTAAGCATCACCAATCATAACGGTCAAAATTCACTCATCTATTTAAAGATGGTGAAATCAATTTTGGCCAAGACTTTTGCCAATTTAACTTTGCTACTTTGCAGAACGAGCTATTTCTTTTTCTCTCTCTCTACAGCTCAAAGCGCAATATTCTCAAAGTGCGAAAAGTCTTAAACTGAGAAGGCGTGCTTCAAGTTCAAAGCAAGCTACTAAGCTGATGCAGAATTCCAGCAAGAGTAAAACTTCTCAGTTCAGTCCCTCAAAGATCAATCACTCAGCTCAAAGAGAAAGGAGCACTCCAGGTTGATAACAGTTTCAAGATTGTCTTCTTAATGATTGAGAGAGATCTAAAATCATGTAAAGACGGGCAATAGCACCTAAAGTCTCAGTGAGCAGTTAGGACTAGTAAGTGTGAGCTGTCGACCCAGAAACCGGCTGAGGATAAAGGTGTACCGACGGGTCCGTTCTTCCAGGACAGCAACAGTTGGAAAGGAAGCCGCGCTCGGGTTAAAGGGTGTTGTTTTCAGGTCCAACAGTAATTCTTCACTATGTAATTATAATAAAGAAACTTTACACTTGCATAGTAGATTGCCGTTCTGCGGAAGCATGGTCAACCAGCTTACAGGTTGCCTGATCAGACTAGTCAGAGTAAACTCTTCAAAGCTTGAGATAATCTGTAAAGGGAGAAGAGAACTTTGGAGACTAGTAGGCATCCACAGATGAGTTAATCATCAGTCTTAGCAAAAAGTCAAGATAGACTGATGAACAGAATCAGCTTGAAAGCTGAAACTGATCTGATCAAGTGATCAGTCAAACCTGACCCTAAACTGATAAGATCAGTTTACTGGTAAAACAGCTCTAAATGCTTTGAGCCTTCACTCAACTGACCATAGTTCAGTTTAGAGAGAAAAAGCTCACTCAGGTAGCCAACTGATAAGTCTAGAAATAGAAGCTTTTAAGCTTAGCTGATGAGTCAGCTGAACTAGCTATATCATGATAAAAGCTCAAGTCAGCTGAAGATCTGCCAACTGGACTATCTCAGAGCTAAAGGCCGAGACAACTGAGAGCCCGTTAGTTGAATGTCCAAGAAATTATAGCCAAATCACCTGCTCCTACTGGCAAGCAGTTAATGAAGATCTCAACATGAAATCTTTGAAAGATCCTGATGATCTTTGAGCAGAGAATATTAAAGTTAAAAAGGCTAGTTCATTAAAAGAGGTTCAAACGGCTATATGCATTAAAATACCGTCGGTTATGAGGCACCCCTTAAACGGATGTAGAAAAATAGACTACCAATGTGAGTGTGCCTTGTATTTTTTTTTTAATAGAAAGAAATAGAAAAGTATTGGGTCACTTGAGAATGGATAAGATTTACTTTCACACATAATTTACATAATTATATTAAAGGAAGAAAGAGTACTCCGAAGTCAAAAGAGTACACCAGGGAAGATAAAAGTATATATACAATCAAAACAGTGAAGTTTGAGGAAGTCTCACGCTTGAACAAAAATAGAGTCAAAAGGTGGTGCGAAAAACTTATAAACAAAAGCTCATTAGATGGTCATCCATATACATAGACCCACAGAAACTTGTAGGAACTCCACGTCCCGCACCATGCATTCTCATGCTTCATCTGAGTCACCTACAATGCATGAACTACGTGAGCTAAAGCTCAGTAAGCAGAAATCATGCATGCAACTTCATACACGACGCATAAAGAAGACACCACACCATGGCTAATGCTCGTGAAATAAAATATTTTCATCTCAAAAGCATTTTCATTGTTTAGGAACTTGGCTCCCTTCACCAGACACCACATGAGTCATGAGCTCATAATATATTCAATTTCACTTGGCCAGAATGTGATTAGTGCACTCATGTGGCTCATCCTTCATGGATCCCAAGGGACACTCCCCCTACCTGTTCCCTTTGATCCCACATGAAAGTCATCCCACATCAGTCACTCATCACCTCAAAGGTGCAGTCGAAGTGGACCATCCTCCCTGGACCCCAAGGGACACGCTCCCTGCCCGTTTCCTTTGATCCCGCATGAAAGTCATCCCAGTCGAGGCACAAATATCAACACAGCACAACACGGGTTGGTGGTGACCAATCCCAAATAAAACATTTTCTCTCTCTCAAAACCATTTTATGCATGCAACTCGACAATATCTACATGACGTGCATGCATATGCTCGTGATCATGTACAAGATATTCAATGCAAATAGATAGAACGTCACAAGCATATTACACCACACATTTATAAGGTAATAAATTATAACAACACAATAACAAATAATAATCACATATAATCAAATAATAATATATTCATACATTGTAGTTGCAAATAAATTTCTACTTACCTCAATCGATCCAATACTTAAAACGTTTGAAATCATAAACTGGGTGCTTCAAGCGAAATCTAATTAACATAGATTATAGATCAATACTCAATTTATTAGCCAATAAGTAATAGTAAGAAATTGAATAAAAAAATGTTCTTTATTTATCTATTTATTTGATATTTTGCTGAAAATATACTAATATTCATGTCATAATTAATAAGTTAGAATTTTGATTCATCTTTTCCTAATTAGTGACTAAGGTTGAGGAATATGAAACAACACAAAATATTCCAAGTTCAATTCATAATTAACAATTTCTGAAACTTTAACTGATAATAAGTAGAAATTAGATATGATGAATTCTCTATTTAACTATTTAGCAATTGTAACACTAATTCCAAAATACGATTTGTTTATAAATTCAGTTATTGACACATTTTTTTTAAATTAATCCAAAAATCTTTATATCATTACAATTTAACCTAGTTTAACAAGTAATAATTAACTATAAATCCAACACCTCACAATATTTTAATTCTTTGATATGTGCTTCAATAGTAAGTTTTTAGGATATAAATAATGTTTTCATATATTTACTCCATATTATACAAATAAAATTCTCATCAACTAGTTTAGATTCTTATTCTCACTAATAAAGCATAAAAATATAATCATCTTAAGCATGTAGATATTAATCGCAACTCTTATTATCAAAGAATTGATTCCGTTTTCGACATGAAGCTAAAAAAATACAAAATAGAATACTATTATTTGTATGTATGGATTATTATTTAAAGAATATAATAAATGGATTAAATCTAATTGCAACACCGAATAAATCCAATAAGAGTTTAAACAGTCTAACCTCAATTAAACGAAACTGTTTAGCTCTTGTTTCTTTAATTTCACCTCAATAAAGTAATATGTATATATGTGTGTGTATATATATATGATAAAGAAGTTGATCTCTTCTTCTTATTTATTTCAATAACTACTACATATTCTCCAATATTATGTTAAAAAAATCCAACACTTTAAATTACATATATACGTGTACTCACCCATCTAATCAAAGTAACAATAATCTTCCATCTATCATTTCTTTTGGCTACGTGTATGCATTAAAAAAATTCATATTTCTTTGGTTTTCTAAAGATTTCATGTTGTGTGAATATATAAAATAATATAATATAATATGTATATGGTCAAATGCTAGCTAGTTAGACTTGGTTACTTACATACACGTAAATCTATATCAAACATATATATATATATATATATCAACTAAATAAATATATATAATCATGTTCACACATATGCCTATATATAAATACAATTGGCATGCAAGTAGGAACATAATACTTATATAAAACATATATCAAGATAATCATTGTGTAGTGAGAGGCTCGGTTACTACAGGTTATTTCTAAGTGTAAGGCCCCAAACCACTCCGTTTGGCCACGTCACTTAACATACCATCTACTTACTTATTTTGGTGTGCTTATATTTAATTGAGCGGAAGCTAAGGTCAATTGGCATGATAAGGTAAGGCATCATAATTCTCAATATAAATTTTTCACGATTATAGCATGCAATCTATCATATCTATTTCGTCACACAACATAGTGTTTAACGGAAGCCTAGAATAAACCCATCTACATCACTCATACAATCATCTAACCTATCAGACTCATAGGTCTTAGACAACCCGCCCGTCTAACACCCTAAATTAACATACATAGCATAGGGGTTCATTCACATTTAATTTACATCGTAGGCTCCTAGTTCAAACGACCCGCCTTTAAAACACATACATAATATGTTAAGTTATCATAGCGTACCTACAAAAGATCGGGCTACTCCTATCCCTAATAATCATTGATCATAAAACAAAAGGAATGATCAATATAATAATAATATAATGAGTATTTCAAAAGCACAAAAAGAGAACACAAGCTTGTGGGGGTTCTCTTGTGTTCACAACGCTCCTACTCAGGCCTCGAATCCTCAACCTGAAATTCATTGAATGAATGGGGTGAGTATTTAACAACATACTCAGTAAGGAACACTGTAAACAGTTATAGCCAATTGCATAAGTGATAATATAATATATGGATACTTCTTTAATTTTGTGGAGACTAGTCTCAACTCCGTAGGGTCCAACATCATGATGCCCCTGTTAATGAACATCTTTGGCCCTGTAGGGATACCCGCAGGCTTATTATCCTCCAGGGAGATCATTAACAAGTCTATATCGATCCCGAATGACCTCTTTGTCGCCCCTGAAGGATCTCTTTGTCGATCCCGAATGATCTCTTTCATTTCACCGGTCCGAAGACCCTTCATACTTATACAATCAAAGCACAACAATAACTATAACTTTACACGTGTTCACAGTTTAGAGTTACCCCACCTTATGAGACGCTTTAAAATCCTTTCAACCTCGAAACACTCCTTTGTCGTGCACAAGTTGTCCGCCTCGAACCACAACACGTTACCTAGCACCTTTTAATCCTCTTTTCATTTTAGACGTCGAGTTATACAATTAAATCATAATTTAGACCCAACTCATGCTATACTTTGCTTTAAGGTCTTCAAATATATCCATATACACAATCATGATTATACCAACTCATAATATGATTTTAGACTCAAAATACACATTAAAACTCCTTGAGACATTTAATCGAGCATGTTACGTGCACTCATTTAAACCACATGATCATGACTCAATTTAAATCCTTTAAACCCAATATTTCAAATACAAACACCTTCATCCTAGGGCTCTAACATACATAAAAATCAACCCCAAACAACATCACAACACCTCCAACCAACAATCAACATATCAAGGGAAAATTAGGGCAAAATCCAAACCCTAGCAATAATGAACCATGGAGATTTCAATTTATCGACACATATAGCTTCAATGGAGTAAATAAACCATATGTTCAAGATATCAAGGCAAGAAGATCAACAAAATCAAAAACCCCTAATTTTTGGATATAAACCTTAAGTTCAAAATAACAAGAAATTGGTGTTTAATCACCAAGAAGAAGAGGGTATGAAGTTACCTTAGTTGATGGATGATGATGAAAGAATCCACCCCAAAACTTGAAGAATTTCTTGAGAGGGATAGAGGAAAAATCGCCCAAAAAGAGAGAAGAAATGAAGAGGAATGAATAAGTGTAGTGATTTTAAAAGATAGAAATCCGGAAAGAGAAAATGTTTCGCAGCCCGCGCGACCGCGCATGAGGGCTCTCGGCCAATTGCTCCCCGCGCCCGCGTAGGGCTGCGCCGGCGCGCACCTCGCCCGTCCCGCGGGCGCGCGACGTGATGAATTCAACCCCCCTCCCGAACTAAATCGGCTCCCGGACATTCCCAAGTCCATTTAACTTTTAAATTTTTCCCAGCGAGACCCCCGACTGGGTCGGCGTTAGGGTGTTCAAGGTATGGCAAAACAAATTAACTTTAACTACATTCATTCACTATCATATAACTCGACATTTTAGTATTAAAATTCAAACTGTATTATACACTCAGTATAATATCACTGAGTGGTATGACGTATTGGATTGAGTGGAACAACCTGCAACAAAATAACGGCATAACAAACAAACTCACATGATTAATATTCAAATAATATTAACTTAAAACCATTTACTAAAATTATAATTTATAATTTAGCAAAAAGGGTCGGAGTATCACACTAAGCATCCCCAATCATAACGGTCAAAATTCACTCATCTATTTAAAGAGGGTGAAATTAATTTTGGCCAAGACTTTCACCAATCTAACTTTGCTATTTTGCAGAACGAGCTATTTCTTTCTCTCTCTCTCTACAACTCAAAGCTCAATATTCTCAAAGTGCGAAAAGTCTTAAACTGAGAAGATGTGCTTCAAGTTCAAATCAAGCTGCTAAGCTGACGCAGAATTCCAGCAAGAGCAAAACTTCTCAGTTCAGTCCCTCAAAGATCAACCACTCAGCTCAAAGAGAAAGGAGCACTTTAGGTTGATAGCAGTTTCAAAACTGTCTTCTTGAAGATCAAGCAAGATCTAAAATCATGTAAAGACGGGCAATAGTACCTAAAGTCTCAGCGAGAAGTTGGGACCGGTAAGTATGAGTTGTCGACCCAGAAACCGGCTGAGGAGGAGCGTGTACTGATGGGTCCGTTCTTCCGGGACAGCAATAGTTGGAAATGAGGCCGTGCTCGGGTTGAAGGATGCCGTTTTCAGGTCCAACAGGAATTATTTACTGTGTAATTGTAATAAAGAAACTTTACACTTTCATAGTGGATTGTCCTTCTGCGGAAGGAAGAGAGGATGTAGAAGCAAAAAGCTTCGAACCTCTATAAAGTTCTGTGTGCGTTGTTCTTACTGTTTTACAGTCTTGCAAGTTCTTTAACTACACACATTCATACACACAGACTGAACTGACAAGCTTCAGCTACGTCTTCAAGCTATCAGCTGAAAACTAATCAGCTCACCAGCTAAGCCTCTATCAGCTTCTCTCAACTGATCAGTCAGCACAGATAAATCTCAAAAGCGAGTCAGGGCCCTATCTATTCCGCAATCTGTTTTAAAAGTTTTTAAAGTCAGTTTATTCACCCCCCCTCTAAACTGATAAAGGCTCGTACCGGGACCAACACTTCTCTTAGGGAATTAAAACAACGAACACTAACTTGGGCCTATTACATAATTTATCCAAGAATAAATTGGAGCCCATTATAAATCAAAGCCCATTTCTCTTTCTTGCTGGCAGAAGACCCGATCCAACTTCCCCCTCAAATCCATAGCCTCAATTCCCAAATGATTGAACATAAAAATCAAGCCTTTACTTCCTCTTCGCCGTAGCTTCGTCACCATTCTCCTTGCTACCACCTCCACCGGCTTCTTCCCTTTCTCCTAGGTCACGACATATATATGAATCGATGACTATTAAGTTCTATTCTCATCTCTTGAGTTATGTTTCTTTTCCGTCTATGAAGAGGCCTAAGCATGTTGACTCTATTTAAAATTTCCTTGACCTATGAATGGGCCCTTGTTGGTATCTGATAAACCTTTGTCATTCGTTACATCTTGCCAAGAATGATTCCTTCTTAATCAAGCAATCTCGAGCATCATCATTTATCTTTCGAAAGTGTATCTCTATTGGTAGACCCTCTTTATTAATCTTCTATTCTTGTATTAATCCCTTAATTAATACCCCATTCTCATTCATTAATTCCCTTCTCGGGACCGGGCTGTTACAGTAGCAGTGTCATTCCTCCCCTAGTGGTGGCCACTTTGGTCCCAACCTGATATAACCAATACGATGCGGAAGCTTAGAATCGAACACATGATAACTAAAGGAAGAATTCAATCCAAATACAACTAAACAATAACAAAATTAATAACCTCAATATATTGTACTAAATCAAGGAATTCGAATTTAATAAGAATTAAACACAAAACAACCCAAATAACCCGTAAAACCCTAAATTGAAGACATGAATAAAAACCTATGGAAACAACCTCAGATTGAGTTCCAATTTTAGGACAAAGTACAATCTATATTCATGAAAAACATATCCAAAATTTAGCTAATTTGCACAAGTGGTTTAAGAGATCGAATGGTTGGAAGTTTCTGACCCAACTTAGGGTTTTTAGACCTAAAACGGCGAATCTGGGTTTCGATTTTGAGGGTGTTGATGATGATATGGGAATGTTATGGATTTGGGTGGTGGCTGTGGTCATGGTGGAAGAATCGTTGATGAAGAAAAAATGAAAAGGATAGGTGAAACTTACCCGAAACGAACCCCGAATCAATGAGAACTCGGAACGCGCCTATGCAGCAACCTTCAATGGCTGTCTAACCTGGATACTACGAGATATCATGAACAAGACAATAGATTTTAAGCTTGGAATCGCCAGAACCAAACTCTACCAAAGAACCGATGTTTGTTTGTGAGATGGGAGAAAAACGTAAAGTTGTTTTCATTCAAATCTAGTCTGAGAAACATCAAAAATGAAATATTAAACATTGGAGAACATTTAAACTCACCAGGTAGATCAAGTCGGTAAGCATTGTCATTGACTCGGGTAACCACAGTAAACGGTCTATCTCCACGAGGCATCAACTTCGACTTCCTCAAGTTAAGAAAACGCTCCGGGCTGAAGTGAACCCAAACCTTATCACCGGGTTTGAATAACACTTGATTGCGGTGTGTATTCACCTTAGCTGCATTTTGAACTCCCTGAAGCTCGATCTTCATCTTCACCTTTTCATGTATCTCTCGAACCTATTCAGCCCTACAAATACCTTGCAAACTCAAAAGATAATCAATAGGTAAAGGAATAAGATCCGTTGGAGTCAACGGATTGAAACCATAAACTACCTCAAAACTCAGCAAATGGCAAACATTCTTCCCACGATTTCAGATTATTTTTCACTAATGCACACAGAAGAGTACCTAACGTCCTATTTACTACCTTAGTCTGACCATCTGTCTATAGATGACATGCAGTAGAAAATAACAGTTTAGTACCCAACTTTCCCCACAAAACTCTCTAAAAATGCCCTAAAAATTTTGAGTCCCTATCAGAAACAATGGTCCTAAGGATACCATGCAAACGGACTACTTCACGAAAGAACAGATTGGCAATGTTAACAGCATCATCAGTCTTTTTGCATGCAATAAAATAAGACATTTTTTAGAAACGATCAACAACCACAAACATAGAGTCTTTACCAGATTTTGAAAGAGGCAAACCAAAAATAAAATCCATGAAAATATCTATTCAATGAGCAGATGGCACCGGCAAAGGCGTATAAAGACCAAATGGACTCGAAGTGGATTTAGCCTTCCTACATGTAATACATCTAGCACAGACTCTCTCAACATCCCTTTTCATGTGAGGCCAATAAAAATGATCATACAAAAGATCTAACGTCTTATTGACACCAAAATGACCCATAAGACCCCCTGCATGTGATTCTAAAATAAACAACTCTCGCATAGAACAATCAGGCACACACAACTTTTCATCCTTAAACAGAAATCCATCAACCACATAATATGAATCCACAGTATGAGATTTACCAACATAAGATGCAAAAATAGGTCCAAAGAACGGACCAGAAGCATAAAAGCTCTTAACATGCTCAAGACCTAGACACTGTGCATGCATAACAGAAATCAAAGCATACATGCGAGATAGTGCATCAGCAACTACATTCTCCTCTCTCTTCTTCTACTTAATCACATAAGGGAACGATTCTATAAACTCCACCCATCGAGCATGGTGTGAGTTCAAGCTCTCTGTTGTCCCTTTAGATGCTTTAATGACTCATGATCAGTGTGAATTACGAACTCTTTCAGGCGCAGGTAGTGCTGCCAAGTCTCCAAAGACCTCTTCAGTGCATACAACTCCTTATTGTATGTAGAATACCTCAGAGCTGCGCCATTCAACTTCTCGCTGAAGTAGGCGGCCGACTTCCTATCCTGCATCAAAATAGCACCAATGCCTATACCAGAGGCATCACACTCAATCTCAAATATCTTATTAAAATCAGGCAAAACCAACACAGGAGCATTACACAATTTTGACTTCAAAAAATTAAAAGCATGCTCTTGGGCTTTGCCCCACTCAAACTTTCTATCCTTATGACTCAACTCAGTCAATGGAGCGGCTATACTAGAAAAATCCCGCACAAAGCGGTGATAGAAACCAGCTAAGCCATGAAAAGACCGAACATCAGCACAAGACTTAGACGTTGGCCACTCCTCTATGGCCTTCACCTTTGTCCTATCTACCTCGAATCCACGACTACTCACGACAAACCCCAGAAAGACAACCTCATCCATGCAAAAAGTACACTTAAATAAATTATCATACAACTTAGCAGCACGCAACAGCTCAAAAACATGCCTAAGACGTCTAACATGCTCAGAAGTGCCAGTACTGTAAATGAGGATGTCATCAAAATATACAACCACATACTTCCCAATCACATCCCTCAAGACATGGTTCATGAGACGGATGAAAGTACTAGGGGCGTTAGTAAGTCCAAATGGCATGACAAGCCATTCGTACAATCCATGCTTCGTCTTGAACGCAGTCTTCCATTCATCCCCCTCACTCATGCGAACTTGAAAGTAACCAGAGCGCAAATCAATCTTAGAAAACACAGAGGCTCCAGATAACTCATCTAGCATAATATCTAATTGGGAAATAGAGAAGTGATACTTTACCGTTATCTTATTGATGGCCCAGCAGTCCATACACATACGCTACTCGTTAATCTTCTTGGGCACGAGTATCACAGGCATGTCACATGGTGACAGGCTCTCTCTGATCTGCTTCTTCTCCAGCAACTCTTTGACTTGACGATCTATCTCTTTTGTCTTCTCAGGGCTGGTACGGTAAGCTGGTCCGTTTGGAAGGACTGATCCAGGTTGGAAGTCGATCTGGTGCTCAATTCCTCGAATTGGCGGTAGACCACTCAGAATCTCCTCAGGAAACACGTCTTTAAACTACTCCATCAACAGCTGTAAAACAGAAGGAACAACAACATCAAGAGTATCATAAGCCTTAAAATTAACTAGAATGATAGGCTTACCAGCTTTGATGGCTTTTTGGACTCCATTTGCACTGATGAACAAATTTCTGTGTACTATATCTGAACTAGCTGCACTGGAGGAATCTGTAATGGCCATATGGGCAGCCTTAGTTGCACTCTTAGAAGCTGATGATGTTCTCTTGGACGTCTTGGGATCGGTCATCGATTGGTCAACTGGAACTAGGAACTTGCTCTCGGGCCGTTTTTCCTTCGCCTTCGCCTTCTCCACCTTAAATTTCTCCTGCATTCTCATTTGATCTTTATTGACATCCTTGGGCATCAATGGCCACAATCTGGTGGTCCGTCCATCTCGGGTTACAGTATAAGTGTTGGCGAATCCATCATGAATCACCTTCCTATCAAATTGCCACAGATGACCAAGCAATATATGCGACGCCTCCATAGGGATGACGTCACAAAGAACAGTATCAGTAAATTGACCAATAGAGAAAGTAACACTTACCTAATATCCGACGTGGATTTCTCCTCGGTCAGTCAGCCACTGCAAACGGTACGGCTTGGGTGCTTTTGTGGAATCAGGTTCAACTTCCCCACTGCCTACTAGCTGACCGCATTCACGACATTGTCACTGTCAATGATGAGCGAGCATGTCTTATCTTGGATCTCACAACGCGCATAGAAAATGTTCTCATGTTGATCATTCTGATCCTCCTTTCGAATCAGGCTCAGTGCTCAGATCGAAACAAGACTAACATGGGTTTGCTTCGGCTTCTCATCTTCAACCTCATCCACAAATGGACGGTCAAGGGGCTGTTTAGTGCCTCTTTCCACTTCTACTTCATCGAGCTCTTCCTCACTTGCTGACTCCAGCTCATTCTGCTCAGTAAGGAAAAGAACTCGGCGGTTCGGACACTGGGCTTGGAAGTGTCCCCATCCTCTGCACTTGTGACATTGAACATCACGTGCTCTCCCTGGAGTACTATTCAAAGACTGATTGGGCTACACTGTTCGAGTTAGATTGCCTCTGTTCAGTGCAGGTTAATTGTACTCAGATCTGCGGCTCGGCTACGATGCAAACTGCTCAAAACGTCGAACGGGCTGGGACTGCTGGTCTTGATGACGTGTAGGGGCTGTTCTAGGCGTGGAAGACTCACCTCAACCCCACTGTGTCCGTGCTGGCATCGACTATGATGGTTTTCTGCGGCCATCTCTGAGTTGTCGTTCTACTATTGAGGCATAATGGACCATGGCCTCAATACTGGTGAAGTCCCTCAACTCAACTTCACAGACGATGTCTGGATTCATTCCCTCAATGTAGAGGTTGATTGTAGCAATCAACATCTCTTCTTTCCCAACTCGATTGAGGGCTGTCTCGAGTTCTTTGTGGTACTTCTCTATGGAATGTGTACCCTGTCTGATGCGGTTTAGTTTCTTCTCGAGGTCACGCTCATAATGTACTGGAATGAAGTGTTCTCTCATGACATCTTTCATTTAATGCCACGAATCAATAGATGGGTGGCGTTCTCGGTGTCGTCGGTTCTGTTGGAACTCCCACCAGGTGGCTGCACATCCTCTGAACTCTAATGAGGCTAACTGGACCTTCTTCTGCTCAGGAAAATCATAGCAGTCGAAAATCTTGTCAACCTTTCTCTTCCAGTCGAGATAGAGATCTGGATCATGTACTCCCTCAAACTGAGAAATGCTTGTCTTGATGTTATTCAACAAGTTTTCAGGTTTCGCACGTCAGGTTGCATGTCTGTAAGGCTGAATTGGTCGGTCACGTCTTTGAAACAGATCATACTCAGCCTCAAATAAACAAAAGAAAAGGACCTCACTTTTTTTTTCTTTTTTTTTACTCTCGTGTATAGCACTCAAAGTGTATAAACTCTCAATAAAGCTCGAACTCCAGCGACTCACAGTAGAACTTGAATTCTAGTTGTATAATTGCTACTGACTCCTCCAGCTCGAACTTGACTCCTAAAGTACCAGAGGGTACACAAAACACCACGAAGTAGGCTATACAGGGTAAAGGTCGGTTGTAGGGGTGAAAAGGTAGGAAAATTCAAAGAAACGACAAAACCAGAAAATGTTCAACAGGCGATTTCACCCTGAAGACGGTTGAATTTGGCCAGCCGTACCTATATGTCATAGCAATGCAATGAGTTATGTTCAGCACGTCGAGACGCTTCTGGAATGGTATTATGGGTGAAAATCGAAGTTCGGGAGCAAAATCTGCAGAAAACCGATTTTTGGGCTGAAAACGGTGGATAGGAGGTGGATTCGGTTTAAGGCTAGGACGTGTATTTGGTGGATTGATTTGTTGTGGATAATGCGGGTGGAATGTCGGGATGGAAAGCGGATGATTTTTGGATAAAGATTGTACCAAAACAAGAGCAAAAATCCAAAAAGGAAACAAAAACCAAACAAACTAGGAAACTACCAAACAAACCCAAACCAACTAGGAAACGCACAAAACCAATCCTCTTCAAACTAGAAGACACCAAAAACGACTCCCCCCCTATATAATAAACACTATGGACGAAAATATGGACACCTAACAATGTATGATGACGTCCCCAATCGCTATGCGACGAAGAACGGAAAAATGTGACACGACACGATCAACAGATTATTCAAGAATGAATTCAAAACTCTCAAGAAACACGGTGAACACAATAGGGCTCGATCAACTTCTTCTTCTTCTTTTTTTATAATGATTTTTTTTCGATTTTCTATTTTTTTGTACGAAATGTTTTTTTAAAACAATGATCAATCATTTTTGCCCCTACTGTCTCACACACGAATTTGGATTGAACCACGACCAACCGAAGTCGACGTGGCTCTGGTACTAAAATTATGATATAACCAATACGATGCGGAAGCTTAGAATCGAACACACGACAACTAAAGGAATTATTCATTCCAAATACAACTGAACAATAACAAAATTAATAACCTCAATATACTTTACTAAATCAAGAAATTCGAATTTAGCAAGAATTAAACACAAAACAACCCAAATAATCCATAAAACCCTAAAGTGAAGACACGAACAAAAACCTATGTAAACCACCTCGAATTGAGCTCAAATTTTAGGACAAAGTACAATCTGTATTCGTGAAAAACATATCCAAAATTCAGCTAATTTGCACAAGTGGTTTAAGAGATCGAATGGTTGGAAGTTTCTGACCCGACTTAGGGTTTTTAGACCTAAATTGGTGAATCTGGGTTTCGGTTTTGAGGGTGTTGATGATGATATAGGAATGTTATGGACGTGAGTGGTGGCCGTGGTGATGGTGGAATGATCGATGATGAAGAAAAAATGAAAATGATAGGTGAAACTTACCCGAAACGAACCCCAGATCATTGAGAACTCGGAACGTGCCTATGGAGCAACCTTCAATGGCTGTCTAACCCGGATACTATGAGATATTATGAACGAGACAATAGATTTCAAGCTTGGAATTGTCAGAACCAAACTCTACCAAAGAACCGATGTTTGTTTGTGAGACGGGAGAAAAGCGTAAAGCTGTTTTCATTCAAATCCAGTCTGAGAAACATCAAAAATGAAAATCCCCTAAATAATTAACCTAGGGAATGAAAATTAAAGTGTCTTGGGCCTAGAATTCGAACTGGACTAATTAAAACTACTGGGTCCAATATCACCTAAACAAGTTGTGATAAATTGGACTGCTAATTAAATAAATCCACAACTAATAATAATAGCCCAAAATAAATAAAATAACTAAAATAAATAGCAAGGAACATCCAATTCTTCAATTCAGTTGAGCTCATCAATGCTCATTACAGTTACCAACTTGGACTGTTTGAAATCAGCTACAACATCCTCCAGCTTCTTCCCAACAATAACACTAAAGGTATCCTTGCAGCTTCTTGGCTCTAAGTCTCGTCACTGGAACTCTAAGCTATAACTCGGGATTTGAATCATCAATGCTAGCACCGGGCTCATCACAACCGCACTGCAACCAAGGTTTTACAGTCCGGATTCTACTGGCCTTCTATTTTTTATGAGTGTCAGTTATTTGTTTTGTAGTGTGTAGGTGCTAGTAGACTGGGAATATTTTTAAAAGGAACGAGATGCCCTTGACAAGCATAGTCAAAGTGGAGTTGTTTGATGTGTGGGGGATCAACTTCATGGGTCCTTTCCCCTCCTCTGAAGGATACCTCTATATCTTCCTGGCAGTCGACTATGTTTCTCGGTGGATTGAAGCCATTCCCACCAAAACCAATGATGCACGGGTGGTTCTGAATTTCTTGAGGAAGAATATCTTCACGAGGTTTGGAACTCCTCGAGCTATCATCAGTGATGGGGGAAAGCACTTTTGCAACAAGTGGATGAATATTCTACTCGCCAAATATGGAGTCAAGCATCGAGTTACCACTGCATACCATCCTTAAGCCAATAGACAAGCAGAATTGGCGAACTAAAAAGTCAAGCAAGTGTTGGAGAAAACGGTAGGAGTTAATCGCAAGGATTAGGTGCCCAAGCTTGATGATGCACTATGGGCGTATTAAATAGCCTAAAAACCCCCTTGGGATTTTCACCTTATCAGATTGTGTTCGGGAAGTCCTGTCACTTGTCGGTGGAACTGGATCATAAATCATATTGGGCAGTGAAAAAGTTGAACATAGATCTCCAAGCTATGGGTGAGAATCGTGTCATGCTCCTTAATCAATTAGAGGAATTCCGGGATGAAGCTTATGAGAGCTCGAAGCTATACAAGGAACGAACAAAACAGTTTCATGATAAAATGATCACCAAGAAGGATTTCGAGGTGGGAGAAGTCGTGCTCTTGTTCAATTCCAGATTGAGGCTCTTTCCTGGAAAATTAAAATCAAGGTGGTCGGTCCCTTTTGTGATCCGGAAGCTCAATGAGCACAACGAAACTGTGGAGTTACTATCTCAAGAGGGAAACATTTTCCGGGTCAATGGCCAATGAATTAAGAGACACTATTCTCCTGAGCAAAAAAGTGAAGTGTCAACAATCTTCTTGGCGGATGCTTGATGTCGTTTGAGTATGTCGAGGAGACGTTAAATCCAGCGCTTATTGGGAGGCAACCAAATTTTCCAGTTTGTGTAATTTTTTTCTCTTTTGCTTTGCGGTTTTCTTTCTGTTAGTGTTATGCTTTTTCATGTGTATTCCCTTGTATTTTTGCATATATTTTCGTGCAGGTGTTTCTCTTAAAAAAATGAAGAACCGCACGGACCGTGCGCTAAGATTGCTATCGCACACGGCCCGTGCGGCCAAGGTAAAAATCCGACCAAAACCTCGCACATGACCCATGCGCGAAGGCCTCTTAGGCGCACGGACCGTGCGCTGGAGCTTATAAAAGATAAGTTCCTCTTCCACAAGGTATCACTCTCTACTCATCCTCTTCACATAACACGGGCCGCACCCTCCCTCTACTCTCATTGCACTCATTTTTTTTTCATTCATTCTACACACATCACTCAAATCCTCCATTATTCCCCTCCTCCCTCTCACCTATTCACTTCACACATACTTTTGTGCTTGAATCAAAGCATTTTGGCCAATTTGAGAGCAATTGGAATAGGGTTTTTCCTCATCTTTGAATTTTCTCCAATCAAGGTATGTTTTCTTTAATTTTGACTATTGTGAGTCGGTTGGGGATGAAATTGTCACATGGGTACTTGTGGCCCTAATTGTTTGATTTTTTCTATGATTTCTTTGTGGAAATTTCACAAACACTTGATAGGCATTCTTAGTTTGAGCCGTTTTTAGATAATGGAGGCTTGCTAAGCTTAAAATTTTCATACATCCCTACGTTTGAGGTTCTTTGATAAATTTATTGGAGGTGTTTTGTGCTACTTTGTGCTTGGATTATCATTGTGAAGCATGTTCTTGGGTACTTGTTCATGAGTGGTGGTGACTTTTGAGAGGGGTATTGTTTATTACTTGGTCGTTGTTCAATGGATACTTTCGAGTTAGCGTTTACGTCCGTTCATGTTCTTTGGTTGAGGTTGCCTAACTCCAAGTACTTGGTTTGTAGTTGATTTTTCCTTGGTTCTTGCCTCATATCCTACTTGTTTAGGTACACATACACACAGTATGTCTCGAAGGGGGAATCGGGCTGCAGCAGATTCTAACCACCCGAGGAGTTTTAGGATGGTTCTTCAAGATGATCACTAGAAAGAACTGTGAGATAGACTCGTCCTTTTGGACTTCCAACCATCTCCTTATCTAGACAATGTCGTACTCCAGGACATGGGACTCAAGAATCAATTCTAGACATTGTGTAAACGAGGCGGCCTCGCCACCATCTTTGAAGATCGATGGTCGTCCTATCGGCGTATGGTCTTGGAGTTTCTGAGTATGTTGAAGGTTGTGAAGTCGCGGTCCCCTATCTCCATTCAACACATCGAATTCCGCTTGGCTAACCGAGACTTTTTGGTCAATGTGGAGGAATTAAATACCATCTACAGCTGCAATGGTAACATCTTTTTCAAGCCGGAAAAATATGACCGTGATGACTTTTAGAATGAGATCACCCTTCCTCCACCGGGTGGCTTTAATAACTATGAGCCTCAGCTAGCTAAATCTACAAAAATCCGAAACCCTGTGATCCCTTACATACAAAGGGCTTGTGCTAGTCTACCATTTGCTAGATATGACAGTGGTAGGGTGCAGACGGCAGAGTTGGTTCTTCTGTGGAACATCCTTTAGGAGCAGGCTGTTGATCTGGGAGCATTTATAGCTCTTCATTTGGAGCATACAACAGCCAAGTGAGGAAGCACACTATGTTGTGGGGGTATCATTACCCCGATTGCTAATTAGTGTGGCATCGACAGCTCTGAGTGGGATGTCGTTGAAGGAGACCAATTGCTCACTGCTGATGTACTCAAAAATATAGAGTTTCTGCATGTCGACAACTCCCACCATGGGTTCTTCACCCAAAAGACGGGGGATCATTTTCCACTCTCTAATCCCAGTCTCACGAATGTTTCTAGGTGCGATTACCGATACAATTAATGGATGAATATGGCGGAACATATGTGAGCCATAGCAACTTGCCCAGTCCAGCTACCATGGTGCCACCGCCTCAACCCCATGAGAGCTCCACCTCCTCAGCTCTTAGCTATTGAGGGAGGTCCCGGTATGGCTGGACAGCCCGATAACCATGCGTAAGGCCATGCAGAAGTGGCTCCTGAGTCATCTACACGACGTCGATGCCAGCTGAGACAGCACACGCAGGAGGAGATGATGGACAACATAGGGCACCAGATGGAAGGTTTGGAGACCCGGATGCAAGTCTTGGAGACTACTATCAATCACATGAGCGGCCGTATGGACATGATGTATGATTGCTTGGGCAATGTGGATGCTAATGTCGTGAGAATGATGCAAATGATACAACAGTGGCAGCCTTATCAGCCCCATCCACTTTCGGAGTGAGTTGCATTTCAGAATATTTCACATTTGTCCCTCCAAACTTATTCCACAGTCGTGTGAATAAGTTTGGGGAAGGGGGTGTGGTGATATCCTGAATGTTATGTTATCGCTTTATATGTTAGTTTTTTTATTTATCATTTTGTTATTTTTTTTAGTACGATGTCGGTCCGTATTGGTGACTAAGTTGTTAGTTGGATGTTTCTGACTGTCTGAATGGTTTATATGGGTATGTCTAAGAATATTTGTGGAACATGAAAATTTAGAATTCAGGGAACTTAAATAGCTGAGGATGAATCGGTTAGACTTGGAAATTAGCTAATTGGGTATGTATTGATGAATGGCTATGTGCGATGATAGATTCTTAGAATTTACGGCTTTGAAATGTAATTAAGCCTGAGAGTTTTGAGCGTAAGACTTGTAGTCTTGTTCATTTCTGGTGTGATTATCAATCTTGTGCGTGATCTCTGGAACTTGCTTTCATATCTCTCTCGAGGCTACGTGTTGTGTGCTGATAGTTTGAAAATGATTTAAGGTCATTCTTGTTAGCCAATATTATCCATACACTGGTCCTGATTAATTGATTATCCTTAGTTAACCACGTTGAGCTATGAAGCCTATTTTTTTTCAAAGTACCTTGGTATTGAAAATTTGTGGAGAAAGGATAGTTGAAAATTGTGAAGTGATGGGTAGTTGGAGTTGAGGTATAGGTTGTATTGCCCAGAAAATTAGTATGGATTTAGATACTCGCATTGATTACTTCAAAGAAGTGAAGAAAAAAAGAGAGAAAGAAATAAAAAAGAAGAAAGTGAAGAAAAAACGAGCATGAAAATTAAAATTATACCAATGGAATTAAACAAGACTCGAAGAGTCTAATGAGGCTGGAAACTGGGTGAAAAGGTTGGAAGATGATCTAAAAAGGATCCCACTGAAGAATTGTATGTATTTGGAAGGTGTTGGGGTTATTTTAACATAGTCACTTAGCCAAAATTTCCCCACCTTAGCCGAAGCCTATATTACAACTAATGAAAAAGTCCTTTTTAATTCTTACTTTGAAGCACAAATTTTTTTAGTGGAGAGATGAGCTCGATTGCAAGCCTATGGTGGATTATGTGCATTGAATTGATGTTAAGCATAAACATTTGGTAAAGATCCAGTCTAGGCTCTGAAGCATTGCACAATTAAAGTTTCTTAGTTTTACTTTTCTATGTTTTGTGGATGTTCGAGGACGAACATTTTTCTAAGTTTGGGGAGTTGATAAGCTCAGATTTTTCATACTTTTTGAGTTTATTCGAGATGCATTTATAGGTGGTTTTAAGCTATTAGAGTGTGTTTAAGTGCATTTCTCGTTTTATTGTTACGTTGATTAGTTTGTTGAGTTTTGAAGCAAATAAAGAGTAAAAAGGAGTCATAAGTTGAAAAGGAGTAAAGTCGGACGTGAGACGGGAGCCAAATAGGTCGGATGGAGTCTGCACGGACCGTGCATGAGCAATCCACTAGCACATGGCCCGTGCAAGAGGCCACATGGCCTGTGCGGGAAGACAACCATGGCGCACGGACCGTGCATCCCTTCACAAAACTTGACCAGCGACTACCGCACGGACCATGCACGAGCATGTCCTCGGCGCATGAACCGTGCGGGTTTAAGGCGGTTACTGGCAGATTTTTCTCTCTTTCCTTATTCGATTCTAATACTAATCTAAACTCAGCCCAACTATTTAAGGCTCTATTTTACACGAAAATTCGACCACTTTTCACCCTATTGAAGAGTAGAGAAAGCAGAGAAAAGGCGGAAGAACATAGAGAGCGACTGGGATCAACAATTCAACCCAACATAAGTTGTTTTTAATTTCTAGTCTAGTTTAATCATGTTGGACTCGAATGTTCTTGTATTTTCCTTGGATTGTAACTTGAGCATGAGAGGCTAAACATTTAGTGATTATAGGGTTTGCTACAATTATGGATATTCGTGAATTTTAATTTATAATATTGTTCCGTTTCTTCATCTACTTATGTTTCCTGGATTTAATTTTCTTGTGGATTTGTTTGGCCACCAAATGCGCATGTGTAGTTAATTATTTGTCACTCGAGAGAGGTTAATTAATTAATGGATTAGGAATACATAACACATATTTGCTAAATCGATAGATTGGTAAGTTTATGTGAGAAGAATAAATCTTAGGATCATTTTGGAGTTAAATGACCTATTGAGATTGAGAGATACAATTTGGCATTTAATCTGTGTTTAGAACTTATTCGAGAGAGAGGGGCTAGATAAAATTGTGATTCTTCTACAGATTTAGAAATTAAAATTGGTCCAATGCGTTAATTGAAATCATGAATTCCATATGTGTGCATTCCCTAGAATCCATTTATTCCTAGATTTTTCCGTCCTTTAATTTGAAATCTTGTTCTTCTATTGCTTTTTTTTATTTAATTTTGTTTAATATTTTTTAAACCATGAAATTAATAGTAATGATAAGAATAACGAAAGTAATAATAATAAGAATAACGAAATATATATATATTGATAATAACGAAAGTAATAATAATAAGAATAACGAAATAATGATAATAAGAATAACGAAAGTAATAGCGATAAGAATAACGAAATAACGAAAGTAATATATCATTATATATTGATAATAACGAAAGTATAATAATAAGAATAACGAAATATATATATTGATAATAACGAAAGTAATAATAATAAGAATAACGAAATAATGATAAAGAGAATAACGAAAGTAATAACGATAAGAATAACGAAATAACGAAAGTAATATATCATTATATATTGATAATAACGAAAGTATAATAATAATAATAACGAAATTAATGTTAACGAAAACATTAAACGATAGTTCATTATATAGGATTTTATGTATAACGAAAATATTAAACGATACATGTATAAAAACATATAACGAAAATTTATCAATATATAACGAAAACTTATGACGAAACATTTATAACGTTATGCATCAATGCATTATTCTGTCATTTCTGTGTAGTCAACATGAGGTAGGTAAAATGCATAAATATTTGTATTTGCATAGGTAGGTATTAGTTGGCCCAAATTAAATGAAATTTAATGCATTTAATTTTGTGTAAGAAAGGTTGGTGTCATTCTCCTATATTTACACTACACCGATGCATCAATTCAACCCACACCCAAATAGAAGAAATAGTTCGAGAGTTTGGTGAAGAAAATCTCTGAATTCACATAAAAAATGAATGTTTGATCGTGCAAGCGAGAAGATCATCGTCATCAACAAAACATCATCATCGGTGAAATTTCGCGGAAAAATTCTCCAAAATTGAAAGGTATGTTTCAAGTCTTGTTACGTTCCTTACTTAGAAAATTGTTTTAGGTTTTATTTAGCCAAAATTATGTTCCTGCAATTAGGCTATAACAAAGGCATAACGATAAAGTATAATGATAGTTTTAATTTTCTTGTCGTTATGGTTAGTTTCAATTATTGTTAAAGTATAACCCTAGTTTTAATTTAATTTTCGTTATTGTCCAATTGAATTGTCGTTATGGTTAAATAAATTTTTTCGTTATGGTTAGTTAATGTTGAAATTTAATTTGTGTTAATGGTTATCGTTAGGGTTAGTTAATCGTTAAATTTAATTATCGTTTTGGTTAAATAGAAATATCATAAGGATTAGTTAATGGTTTAGTAGAATTATCGTTATGGTTAAATTTAAATTTTCGTTATGTTTAAATTTAAGTTTCGTTATTCTTAAAATTTTTATTTTCGTTAAGGTGGAATTTAAATTTTCGTTATTGTTAAAACTAAACTTTCGTTATTGTTTAATTTGAGTATTCCTTATGTTAAAAAATAATTCATTATGGTTAATTGTTGTATTTAAATTTTGTGAAGATATTATTAATTTAAAGTTTCGTTATTTTTAAAACTAAACTTTCGTTATTCTTAAAAATGTCATTTTCGTTAATGTTTAAATTTAAATTTTTGTTATTCTTAAAATGTCATTTTCGTTATTGTGTAATTTAAATTTTCGTTATTGTTAAAACTAAACTTTCGTTATTGTTTAATTTGAGTATTCCATATGTTAAAAAAAATTTCATAATGGTTAATTGTTGTATTTAAATTTTGTGAAGATATTATTAATTTAAAGTTTCGTTATTATTGAAATTTAATGTTAGTTATTGTTAAATTTAAAGTTTCTTTATGTTTAGAAATTAACTTTCATTATTGTTAAATAAAAATTTCGTTATGTTAATAATAAATTTTCGTTATTGTATAAATTCAATGTTAGTTATGGCTAAATTTATATTTCGTTAGGGCAGATGGTTAGACGTTGTATTATTGTACGACATAGTAGCCGATGGGATAGAGCTCAGTACGTAGATGGTGTGGAGGAGTTGATCACCATGTCATCGGATGATTTATGTTTTAGGTCACTGATCAGAGAGATACATGAGTTATTGGAGACCGATCCCACATGTGTCGAGTACCAGTTATCATGGATGTCGAGCACCAATAGTGGTAGACAAATCAAGACAAGACTGAAAGATGATGCTGGTTTGCTAGACTTGCTCCATGAGCAGAGTCAAGAGATGGTTGTGTATGTTGTTCAGAGAGGCTGCAGCAGCTCAAGGGTCATCCCTGACACCGAGCCTGAGTACAGAGAACCGGTCAGAGAGGAGGTTTGTGATGATACGCAACACTATGAGGCTCCAGAGCACGATTTTGATGACGATGCATTCCCGCATGAAGAAGAAGAAGAAGAAGAAGAAGAAGAAGAAGAAGAAGAAATTCCTACTACAGATGAAGAAGCAGAGGAGAATGTGAGAACAGACTTGCTCGAATCAGTGTTCACAGAGTTCACGGGATGGATTCGTTCTACAGGGGGTACGGGATGATTAATAGGCATGATCGGAGGAGAATCATCGTCGAACACTAGGGCTGAGGATGTATCTGAGAGGGGTGGGAGCAATTGGCTTGTTCCACTTGCGAATATTAACGTTGCAGGCCCACTGAGTTGGGACGAGCCTTCAGCAGCCAATACGGATGAACTTCAGAAGGGTGCAATTTTCCGCACCAAGGATGATTTGGCCCTGGCCGTGGGACTGTATCATATGCAGAATAGAGTGGAGTATGTCGTGTATCGATCGAACAAGACACGGCTGGTCTATATGTACAAGCATGGCAGGGAGTGCCCGTTCAAGCTGTGTGCCGTTGTGGATGGAGTTGTTTGGAGAATCTACAATTTTGACGGCACTCACACTTGCCACATGGATATGAGTCGAGTTGCCCCACGACAGGTGCCTACACGGGTGGTTGCAAAGTATTTTACACATAAACTGGTCGATGAGGGGGTTGTTCTGAAGCCCAAAGAAATGGTCTCCGAGCTTCTACGTGAGTACGGGATCCAGATTGATTACAGTTTCGCTCTGCGCTCGAGGAACATTGCAATTGAAATGATCTATGGGGACTTTGATAAGTCCTATGCACAATTGCCCGCATTTCTACACACGTTGCAACTACGCAATCCCGGGACATTGTACGAGTTTCAGACGAACACCGTACATGAGCTGAAGTATACATTTTTGGCACTCGGACCGTGTATCAGTGCCTTTCATGCGGGTGCAAGACCGGTGGTCGTGATTGATGGGACACACTTGAAGGGGAAGAACAAGGGGATTTTGTTTGTTGCTGTGATGAAGGACGGCAATGAACAGGTGTTACCTATTGCAGTTGGTATCGGTCCGATCGAGAATGATGACACTTGGATCTGGTTCATGAATCGATTGCATATCACTTTGGACGAGATAGAAGACCTCTTGATCGTGTCCGACCAGCACAAGAGCATTAAGAAAGCTGTCGCGGCTGTTTTTCCAAGAGCGACACACGGATTGTGCTATTATCATCTACAGACCAAGATGGCAAAGCGCGGGCCCAATGTCATTGGGTTGTTTAAAGAGGCTGCATATGCATATTGGACAGATGTATTCCAGAGGCACTTGTCAGCATTAGAAATGCTGAGTAGACCAGCATACGAGAAGCTTTGTAATATTGGTTCGCAGCATTGGTCCCGATCGCAGTGTCCCGTATAGCGTTTCGGATTCATGACATCTAATGCGGCTGAGTCACTCAATGCCCGTCTACTGTGGGCTAGGAGACTGCCTATTTGCTCAATGCTTGAGTCGTTTAGGAAAATTGTGGAAGAGTGGTTTGTTGAGCGTCGGGCTGCAGCGCAGACGTGGGATCACGTGTTGACATAGCCCACTGTGGACAAGTTATCCAAGAATGTCGAGCAAGGACGATGTTTTTCCATTCGATGCACGACCTTAGCACACCTGTGGAAAGTAGAGGTGGGCATGAAGTCTTTTATGGTCGATCTTCATCATCGGACCTGCGATTGTCGTGAGTTCGAGTTGGATTCTCGAAACAGATACGTACAGTGACCCAGTGAGCATTTTCAACATTGCATATCATGATCGCCTACATAAATGATAATGATTAACGGATGAATATAAAAAAATCATCATAGATAGTATGATAAGTGTACTTGAAAGATCACTTACATAAGCTGCTCTCGTCCACGGGACCTCCTGGACGCCACCCTTGCCTCTGATTACATCAAGTAAGACATCTGGAGGATCCCAGTGCAGATATATGTCCTCACCATACTCCTCCACACAGTGAGGATCTCTTGGATGAAGCTTCTTCCATGCTGACTGTAGCTGAACCTGAAAAAAACACATGAACAAATCAAGCTTCGACACAAAGAGATAATAAAATACAAAAAAAGAAAAGAATGTATCTTGAACTTACAAAAAAATATGGAGAGCAAATCACAACATCGCTCATGTGCCTTCTGAAAAGTCGTCGCTTCACCTCAAGCAAGAAATGTGCAACCATCTCATAATCAACGAGCTCATTAACATCCTCCATATGCTCAAAAAATGCCTGCCAGAGTATGCCAGCGGTGGGAATAACCTGGATATTCACCCCATGACCCTTCCTCCTGAATTCCGTGTATCCAAACTCTACCCTACGCGCTTCATCCGCCTCCAGTAACTCAAATACCGTCGAACGCATGGCAGACGAGGGGCCAACAGATGACGGCTGGGTAGACGACGGGCCTGGAGATGACTGCGCGTCTGACGAAGGGCACGAAGAAGATCGACCCACAGATGATCTGCCTCTGGCTTTCCCCCCTCTCATACGGGGGGACATATGAGGCGCTGTGGGGCCCCTGGGTGGTGTGGGGTCTCTGGGAGGTGGTGTGGGGTCTCTAGGAGGTGTGGGACCCCTGGGAGGTGGTGTGGGGTCTCTGGGCACCGGTGTGGGCCCTCTGGGTGGTGTGGGCGACCTGCGTAGCCGACCCATAACAAGGTCTTCCAACCGCCCCATCCGATCAGATAAGCCTTCAATCATCCCTCTGATACTGTTCTCCATCTGTTTGAAATTATTCTCCATCTGACCCATAATGCGGGCTTCTGAGGCAGCAACGACGTGGATAACACGATCGAACCAACCAGGACATGGACTGGACTCTCCACGGCTCCCCTCATGGCTCCTCCTCGGGCGCTTACTGTCTGTCGGTCGAGGAGGGCTCTCACTGCGGTCCGGTCCCTGCTCCGAGGGTCCAGATCCCTCATCCGGCTCGTCTATCAAACGGTACGTCATCTGTGGAGCCTGCTGCTGTGCAGTACAGGCACTCCTACGTTGTGGTGCTGGGTTGACGACGTCAGAGATCCCCTTGCATGTCCCCGGGACCACACGACGGGCAACCCCAGTCAGCAACTTCTTCTTGGAGACCTTTCAAGGTATCACGTACCTCACACCCAACAAACTATCTCCGTCCAAGCTCTGAACATATGGGGTCAGGAGCTCCGCTGCTGATGGCACCATCGGCTGGACATCCATCTGCACCAATAACGAACACCATGTTAACATTAACCAATATTACTTCAATTTAATAATTAAAATTATTTATATAAAAAAGGTTACCTGTCTATCAAAAAATCTGGAGAAGTCGATGCTCGGGGCTATGAATGACCACCTCAATAAGCGAGGTGTGGTCATCTGACCTCTAGGGACGCCCAAATGACAGACAATCTCGGGGAAAACCTCACAGGCCCATGCATGTTTTAAAACATAAAATATCATGTAAGTATAATATCAAATCACTAAAACATAAATTTTTCATGATAAATTCGACTAATTACCTGAAATGCCCAAACAGGTCCGTACCAATGATACGCTCCGTCCCCCTGTGGGCCCATATCCCGTCGAGCTCTAGGGAGAATGCTGACGAAGTGCATCAGGATCTGAAATGTGTATCCCCCCCCATGGAAAAGAATTCCACGCATCAGCATCCTCCACCAGAGCCCACACCCAGTCATCGATCGTACGTCCAGGGTCCTGGCAAAATAACATCCGGTACACGATCAGGATGTTCACAATCTTCACGTAATCTGGAGGGTGATTGGCTAGACGCATCGCCGTGAACTTCTCATACATCTGTGCAATTATCGTCTTCTTCCCTTCAAATAGCCGGTGATAGATGCCCCTGGCTGGAATCACATGAGCCGCATTCGGATCGAAACTGGACGGCCCGAACCGCAAGCCCGACACCAGTGCGAACTCTGAGGGCCCAAAGTGTAGTGTCGTGCCACTCACATGGAACCGACACTCTCTACCCTCGCGTGCAGGATCCTGGACACGCACTTCGCGACAAATCAATGCATGCAGCGCCTTCCGGGCTATGTTACCCCCCCTAAAGTCCATGAAGTGTCCTAAGCATCCAGATCTGAACGTCTGGATCGTATCCTCACCGCCGAAATGCTGTAACACCTCCCTAATCTTGTCTACTAACTCCATCTTCACGTACATATTCACAGTCGGCTTGAACTTCTGGAGGGGGCGTCTAATCCACTCGATCTAAATTTCACAATAGAAAATTAGACTGTTATTAAATTATTAATTATATTAATTGTTTTTGCTATTTTTATTTTTTACTAATATTATTAATTAGCAAATATTATTGTTATTATTAGATTAGTGATTGTTGTTGTTGTTGTTGTTGTTGTTGTTGTTGTTGTTGTTGTTGTTGTTGTTGTTGTTGTTATTATTATTATTATCATCATCATCATCATCATCATCATCATCATCATCATCATTATTATTATTATTATTTATTAAATTTAAAAAGTATAATTATTTATATTAAATGTTTTTTATATTTTTATTTTTTACTATTATGATTACTTACACGAATATTATTATTATTATTATTATTATTATTAAAAGTATTATTGTTTATATTAGATGTTTTTGTTATTTTTATTTTTCACTAATAGTATTAATTAGACTAATATTACTATTTAACATAACGAAAGTTAATTTTAAAGATAACAAACATTTACATTTAACTATAACGAAAATTTAAATTTAACATAACCATAAAATTAACGAAAATTAAAATTTCAACATAACGAAAATAAAAATTTAGCATTAACGAAAATTTAATTTTACCAATAACGAAAGTTTTAACTTTATCATATCAAAATTTAAATTTAGCAATAACGATAATTAGATTTTAACAATAAAGAAATTTAAATTTTACATAACGATAACATTAACGAAAGTTTAAACATTAGCATAACGATAATTATAATTATTATTATTATAAAATTATTACTATTTATATTAATTGTTTTTTATTTTATTTTTTTAGTAATAGTATTATTTAGACTATTATTATTATTATTATTATTATTAAAAAAGTATTATATGTTTTTGTTGTTTTTATTTTTTTACTAATAGTATTAATTAGATGAATATTATTATTATTATTATTATTATTATTATTAATTTTTTTTTTGTTACTAATAGTATTATTTGGACTACGGTTATCGTTAATGATTACTTTTAATTAATTAAAATTAAATGTAAAATGCCATATCGATTTATCAAAATTTAGTTAACGATTTATTTAAATTTGCTTCACGATTAATTAAAAACTACATAACGATTAATGTTTAAAGTCCATAACGATTTCCCTAAATAAGCATAACGCTTTATTAAAAACGGCATAACGATTTCTTATCAACTTAGCATAACGATTTATTAAATTAGCATAACGATTATTTAACAAATAAATTAGCATAACGATTTATCACTAAAAAAAATAAGCATAACGATTAATTAAATTTAGCATAACGATTTCATATCAAATTAGCATAACGATTAATTAACAAAAAAATTAGCATAACGATTTATCAAAGAGCAAAAATAAGCATAACGATTTATTAAATATGGCATAACGATTTCATATCAAATCAGCATAACGATTGATGAAATTAAGCATAACGATTAATAAAATTAAGCATAACGATTGATGAAAACAAGCCATAACGATGAGTTAAAAAAAAAACCATACTATTAATTACAAAATACATAACGATTAATACGACTTTCGTTATTCATTCAATCTTTCGTTATGATGAACCAAACTTTCGTTACAAACTTTCGTTATGCATTCAAAGTTATCGCTTAACATCTAAGAACCTATCATCACACCAGATCTCAAAATACAACATGCTTTTAAGCATCCCTAGCATTTTTATCTTACATTAATCAAAAACCGCAAATCATTTAGCATAACGAAAATTCTAACCTGCGTCGAACCCATCGGAATTTCTCCTGCATCCTCCATCGTTCGACGTCAATGGGCTGCCCACCTAGTTCTCTGAGAAACGACAAAGCGCGAGGGTGGAGAAAATTGGAGCTCCTATGGCGTGAAGGGAGCAGATTTTTTTTTTTTTTTGGTTGTTATCGTTACAGAGAGAGAGAGGGGGGAGAACGAAATAATTTTAGCTTTTAGAGAGAGAGTGGGTAGTTACAAAACATTGAATACTCAGATTCAAAGAAATTAAATCCACACGCCAGTTTTTTTTTTTTTCATTCCGATAGACGAGAGAGAGAGAGAGAGAGAGAGAGAGAGAGAGAGTTTTTGGGTGTTCATGTAACGTTATAGATAGAGAGAGAGGAGGGAACGAAAGTATGTTTCCAAAATATTCTATACTCCTTAAATTATTTTAAGGTTGAAACTAAAAAAAGCAGTAAACTTTCCAGAAGAATTCAGAATCTTTTTTTTAAATTGATTTTCTAGGACCCACTATAAATAAAGGGTACAGAATATAATATAAATTGTCCATATAACTCCTGCATCCTTAAAACTTGCCCAACTACCCCAATTTTAGAATTAAATTATCTAGATAAACTTTTCACCATATTATTTTTAATTTATTTTGGGAAGTTGGGCGATTTATGTCGATCTCAAACTCTTTATAGTTTATACTACCAATCTAACTCTCTTGTACCAAGGGCCCCACGGACAAAGAGGTAGCTCAATCCAACTGTTGGTGCAATTATTGAGGGTACTCTCAATTCAAACGTGCATTCGCTTTCTCATTTGTCGTTCCATCGCATTTTTCAATATCTCGATATCCATATTAAATACATATTAAAGAAGTATTTAATGTGTTTGACATAAAATACCAAGTATGAAATTACCAACCATAATCAAAACTATAAAGTCGATTCTAAATATACATGCTGTGTTTTCTTTTTTTGCTCACACATTCTATCTGTACTATTAAAAAACTTCGAACTCGTAACCCGTGCTATTTTTGGCTAAGATATGCGTGATTGATTGAAGATAAAATATTCAAGAATTCATGCCGAAAAAAATATCATAACTAAATAATAAAATATGCACGAAGGTGACCTTATTCCTGCTCAAATGGGTCAGTGTTCAATAATTGTGGCCCAACATTTGTCAGTGCAATCAACCCTTACCAAACCCAACCCCATAGCTACTGTTTGTAACTGTACGCGGAGATTCTGGAGTTCAATTTTTAATATAAAAAATTATTGAATGAAGTATATTACAACTATTATTAAATGTTATTTGTATAATATTGCAACATACTAGAAGATACTGATCTTTAATTTCTACTTTCTATGAACCCAATTTGTCGTTCTTGTTCAAACTCAAACCATACAACACGTTTCCTTTGGGGGGCTTACAAATTCGGAGTTTTGAAGTACGATTTAACTCTTATATGTGATTTGCACGATTTAATTCTTAGATTAAGTGACACTCATTAATTCGAACATTCAAATAGATTATTCATTTCTCTCTCATGTATAACCACAACATCCAAAATTTTAAAATTTGCACCCCATCAGTGATAATCATCCAATCTCACCTTCAAATAAAATATTAATTTCTCTTTTTTCCAATCTAAATAAAATATTTATCATGTTATTCTTTTTAATAAAATATTAATAATAATAATTTTTACTATATTTAAAAAATCATGATTAATTTATTAGATATATTTTTTGAATTCATAATTACAATATACAATTATAAATTCATAATTTACTTGACAACAAAATGAAAATTATATAAAATATTTATGTTTTAAATTAATCCATATAAAATTATGTAGCACACAATCAGAGGGTGCCATGCATTGACGGAGCCACACTCAGGGGAGTCCCTGGGCTCCCCTGAATTTTTAGAAAATAATAAGGATATTTTAGTAATTTTCTATTTTAATATTTAAAAGATAAAAAAAAAACCTTTTTCTACTCCCTTTCAATTTCAAGCAGTCCGGGCTAACGCGTGAAACACTCCGCCTGGAGGTCTTCCAATCCTCTTTTATCATTCTTAATCTTCTTTTTATTTTATCAAATTTCTCCAATTTTTTTCTTTTCTTTTTTAATCAAATTAAATTTATTGCCATTATTTGTAGAGTTTTTTCCCTTAATTCCATTCGTCCACCTTTAAATAAAGTATGTTTTTATTGCTCTATTGTTGAATTCATGTTTTATGATAGTAGCTCTCATATTCTAAAAACATATTATTTTTATTCTTTAAGGGCATGTTTGGTTTCCTTGATAAGGTAGGATTGATAAAATTATCACAACTAATCACATGTTTGGTTTGATGGATGAAAACCCGGGATTGATGAGAAGCCCATGACTTGAGTTGCCTTTATCCTTCATTTGAATGATAAATCATCCACCCATTTTTGGGTGGATAGAAATAATCCATCCTTCAACCAAAAAGAAAATTACTTGAATAAAGTTGAACACATTTGATTATTTATGTTCATTTTCTTAGTTACCATTTTCTCTTTTATTAGAATATAATTTTTTTTAAAATACATACTTGTTGACTCATTCAATTCTATTAAAATTAGTAATAAATATTTTAAGTAAAAGAGGACTTGTGACGAAGAAACTATTTTCATTAATTATTTTTGTCATTATTTCCCAATGTGTAGTAAATTATTTTTGTCCATCAATTATTTTCAATTTTATGATTTCAAGCATTTTTAATAGAAAAATACAACTCTAATAATTATAAATAAACATATTATATGAAGGGGGGTATATTATATGAAGGGCAATTCAGGTATTTCCTAACATTTTAATCCTAATCATTCAATCCAAACAAAATATTGACAATCTATCCTACATCAGTAAAATTATAATCAAGTAATCCAAACACAAAATTATTTTTATCCAAACAGTACAATCCTACTTTATCTTATCAATCTTATACATCCCATCTTCCGAACCAAACGGGACCTAAAGGTAAAATTATTTCCATCCACTTAATTTTACAATTTATGTTTTATATTGATTTTTTTAACTATTATAAATTGCTTCTTTTTTTAATTAATTATAATTGTCAATTACACTTGATCTTTATTATGTGAATCATTTTATGTTAGAATGAAATTAATATAGTATTATGGCTTTAATAAAAGTGCTACTAATTTCTAATTTTATGTTTGTATATTATTATTTGGGTCCCCCTTAATAGAATTTATGACTCCGTCACTAGTGCCACGTGTGTAGCAGCTAGGGAAACTTTTGAGGCGGCTCAAATCACGATTTTTGGTGACTTATTCTTTTTTGTCTAAATATTTTATCTTTTATGGTGATATGTCACCGATGTGTATGGTCTTATTATGTGATTTGCGTATTGAAGTTTACTTAATTAAAACTCCTGATTTGATAAGGACTGCGAATTTTCATTCTCGTCAAAACAACATGCAAAATATATTTTTCTCGTTTGGTAGAGAGAAGTGATTAACTTTCTGTGTCCATAATGACAAATTGTACATAGATATTTTAGGAATAAGATGGGATCAATCACTAATTACTTTACATTTGAGTCACAAATAACTCTATTGCAACTTTATAGAGGGTATTAATGAGAAATTTTATGTTTTTCTATGAATTTTCATCGTAGATTATTATATAATTTTATTTGTATTTCTTTTAGTTTGAAACAATTATACCCTTCTTACCATAATCTACACGATCTGATATTAAAGTTATACGTGGATCACCCCTTTTAATATGAAGGTCTCGAGTTCGAATCTTCACCAATACCACTAAGTGTGAACATATCATAATTTATTTTTTAAGTGTGATTTACCTTTTCCGTATGGTCTGCATATTATTGCACATGAGTTAAATTTACTCAATAATTTAAACACTTAAATCTTGCCACTTTTTACTGTTGTATTTATGTTAATGCAATTTCCATGATACGCAGATAAAGTAGTTCCGGTCCTTTATATAGAAAATATAGAATAGATATTTACAATCAATTATTTATTACCTCAAAGAAAAGGATAAGATTTTATTACTACAAATGTACACTTATGATTAGCAATTGCAGATTATCATCGATATTATAAAAACAATTATTCGGAACCGCCGCCGCCCAAATCCAGACCATAAAAAACTATCCCAAACCACTAATTTGCTAAAGGACAATATTGTCCAAAAATATGGTGGACAAAAAAGACTTTTTATAAGTTGAGTAAAAAGGATGACTTCTTTTCACAAATGGCCTAGATAGGTGTATTTGTTACTCCTACCTAACTACATTACTATTATTATATGTTTAAAATATTAAATACTCACTCTGTTCTATTTTAATAGGCTGATTAAGATTTTTCACAGGCATTAATAAAATAATTGGGAAAGATAATTAATTAAGAAACTTACTAATATGCCCCTATTTAATTCTTTGATATTGAATTAATACCTAATGTGAAACATATTAAATATGTGTATATATTAGTAAATTAGTTAAATATATATATATAGAAACAAGCCTATATATCGGGACATACCAAAAAGAAAAACACGTCTATTAAAGTGGGACATAGGGAGTACTATATTTGATAAATCCGCCTACACTCATTTTTCTTTTTTCTTATTCGAGCGTAAATCCCTCGATAGTCCTATACTCTCGGTGCATATTTATAAGTTTGAGATAAAAAAAATCACGAAAATACTAATATTATGTCTTATCTCTAATTTCAAGATCATAATCGGATCGATTTTATGATTTCAACTTAACCTCACCAATCGTAGCATCCCATGCATATTAAAAGCGTGAGAAAAATTTTACGCAAAAGAAGACTTTAGATTAAAATTATATATAATCTCTAATTTCAACAGATAGACTATATTACTGCATAGATTTTAGAATTTCAAAAAACTTTCGGACCATGGTAAATAAAAATAAAATTTTAAAGTACACATGACAAGTCAATCGATAGCAATACAATGGGTGAAAGTAGAAGATGTTTTGTCTGACAGGATACTCTTTTCTTTCCACGAAGTTTTGTCCCACTAGGTTTTCTTTGAAAGAAAGTTTTAATGAGGCTCGCCCCACAACCCGATGTGGGGTGTACATGGCTTGAGATAAGGCCCTGATTTACCCCCTTATCCCAGACTATGAAGTTGTTAGTCTGGTCAGCCCTTGCTCGCTACTAGCCGAGCTTAGCACGTCTGTATAACACTGCGGTTGTCCAACTATTGAAGTCTAAGATATGCCCAAATTCCCGTGTATCATTCTTGGTTTATCCATTCAAAATAGTGGGAGCATGGCTATTTGCTTCACCTCTTTTAGACAGTGAGAGCATAACTATGATACTTATTCTTACTTTTTGCTTTTTACCTTGTATTATCATATTGTACTGTATAAATTAATACTTATCAGTGAATCTTTTTCGGATTCCTTGCTCTCTGAAATTGTTCGAGGTAATTATCTCCCCCGAGCCTATCCAAGTGTTGAAGTTTTAGTTTAGTTTAAACATATTTACTGTTTATATACTATATTTACTCAAAATAAAAAAGTATAAGAGGAAACGTGAGTTGGGATAAGATCCGATGATTTATTCGTAATATTCATTAAGTAGAATCTAGATAGTGCTACCAACACAACAATAATGAAAAAGGGTAAGACCAAAAAATTGGGTCCCGGTGAATTAAATTAGGGTTAAGTATGGGAAAAAGCAAAAGAAATTGGAGGGAAAAGGACGGGCAGTTGACCGTAAAAAAATATTAGAGTATAGGGGTAGGTTAGTGGCCAATAAATCATGGTCACGGGCAGAGGAGACAACCACCAAACGATGGCGTTTCCACTACTTGTTATGGGCCAATGGGCCCATTAACCTCAACAAGTTAAATAACCTTTTCCAATTCTTATCTATAAATGGGCCTATGGGCCCACCGCCTCTCTCATCATATCTCACCAAACTTGTTAACTTCTTTCACCTGCCCTGCTTTTGCTATCGTGCGCCCCCTGCACATCTTAACTTCCTTGCGATTTTTTTTGACTTATTCTCTTTCTTGTCATTATATGAAGATAATAATTAACTAATATTTTGACCGGAGACTTTTCATTTTTTTAGAGGTACTCTATTTCTTGACGGCAAATCACACAAAAGAAATAAATTATATTTGAAAAATCAAACGTGATACATTCATACCTAACAGTATTAGTAAGGTTTGAATTCAAGAATTGGATTCGTTTCAATCTACATCACTAGTTCATCTCCAATAAATTTTGATTGGAATCTTTTCTGAAGTATAGAGATGTGTTGAATGAGTTTCTTTTGATATATATATATATATATATATATATATACTGAAAAAAAATAAAATAAAATTGACAAACTAAAATTTGTGCGAAAAACGACTCAAATAATATTTTCTGACTTGAAATTTTGTTGTTGTAGCCATTAAAAATGAATAACAAATAAAAATCCAACAAAGGTGATAAAATGGTACAATGGTCCGTTTCAAGGGCTTAATAGAACCAAAAATAAAAGCTGAAGAGCTTAATAGAACAAAATAAATGTTTGAAGGCTCTACAGATCCAGGTTCTAATAGTTCCGGGGCAAAAATAACAGTGTTTCCAATTTTTTATTTAAATTATTATATGTTGTTTATAAATATATAATGTGAGCTATAGCCTATAGAACATTAGGGTAATGTTATATATTCATGTACATAATTAAAATAATTAAAATTTACATCTTTTTGTCCAACAGCTAAAAATAATAGCATGCAACTCTTTGACTTATTGTGGGGGGTGGGAGTTAGAATTTCTTTTTATTGTTTTGATTGCCCCTTTGTCTGCCTTACTCTATAGTCAACTGGGCTAACAAAATTATATGAACTCATATAACTTTTTTTTAAGCGGTCATAAAATTTTGTTTAGTTAATTAAGTTATGAATTAGCCAGTTAAACTAAAATGTTTAGTGAAACTATGTTTTTATAACTGAGAACTTAAATGTTTGTTTGCAGACTGATAATTTTGTATAATGAATCGTTCCAATATGTTCTTTAGTAAAAAAAAAAATTAAATAATTTACATATAAGCTTGATATAGTTTTTTTTTTACAGCTCAGATAAAAAAAGTAGAATTTCATCAATTTCTTACTTTAGTAATTAAATTAAAATACATGCATTTAAAAAATCAGGGATAAGATGTTTATCCTTTATTCTTATTTAATTTGTACTAATAGTAATTTTATTACAATAAAAGTTAGAATACTCATTTAAGCTCGCCCACCCCCACCCCGCTTTTTCTTTTTTCCTGGTTTGTTTGTGTTTTTTTTTTTGGTGAAGAGGGAACTGCAAACGCCCTCCGAATCCGATGATATGTTATGGGCAAATAAGAGAAATATACAATAGTAGTAAAAATATGCGAGAAACTCAGCCTATAAATCATTAATGAAATTCGAATTTGAAATACTCGGCCTCAAGCACCCTCACCAATAGGTCACCAGCCCTTTTGTTTTTTTGGACGACGAAAATAATACATAACTGCTAGGCCCGACTATATGGGTGATCCACCTGATCCACAGAACAGGCCCAAACTTTTCAAGAGTCAATATCTTTTTTTACAGGTTAAATGTATATTCACCTTCAAAGTTTTACTTTTCATTAATTCTTCTCTTTTTTCATGAAAACGTCTCAAATCCCCCTCTCTTTCTCTCAATTAAAATCTATGAATACGATAAATGTATGCCACAAACGGCTCTTTTTTTTCTTATTCTATGGCTATAAATTATTTGCAACAATTAACAAACAAATCACTCCAACTATATCGAGGTATGTAATTTACTAATTGTTTGTAATTTTAGACAATTGGATAAGAAAGGCTTAATGGTTTAGCGTTGAGGCCATTGAAAATGATATTTTAGAAAATAATAAAGTATGAAGACTTAGTGGATAATTCGCTTCGAAGAGTGTTAGAAGAATAACACTTTTTAGATAGAAAATTTATGTATGTTTAAGATGTTATTGAATATTGAATTTTGAAGGTTTAATTTTTCATTTTATTAAATATAATGATTATATTATATTTGCCATTAAAAATAATATTAATTGTATTTTACGGTTGAAATGGTCTAATTTATATAATTGCATTGGGCCTTCAAAATATTTGAGACGGCCCTGGTAACTTCGCTACACTAGGATGTGACTTAGTGGAATTGATAGAATTTGAACTTGAGACTTTCGATCTCTCATTTACACCACTTCACCACTAAACCATTCAAGGTAAATGAGTGTACTTTTTCTACATCCAATAAGTGGAGTTGCTTGAAGACTACTTTTATTTATTTATTTTATTAATTTTTAAGAAATTGTAATTGCAATTGCTTCGATGAGTTAGGTTATGTATAAATCTTATTATTTTACCATAGCTTACAAATCATAATAAAACGATTTTGATGGTGAGTTTCTAAGTATTTAACCTACATGGTTAATATTGCTTATTGGTTGAAAACCTGAAATAAACACACACGAAAGATAATTGAAAGCACATACGGATCTTTAAATTATTATGATATCAAAATAAAGTACGTATAAATCACATCAAATTCACCAATTTGACATCAATATTTGTGTGGTTGGTAATAGGAGTTAATGCGTGCCCATTTGCTAATTAAATGCATCGTTAGGCCTGATTTATCATTGTAGGTACAAGTACACTGACTTTTATTTATTTGATACCCTACATCTAATTGCAACCAACCGGGACACAATTTTGAATTCAAAATCCAACTCCTTAATGTTAGAGTTAGACCTTTTTCTATTTCCCCTTCTTTATATAATTTCTTCAATTCTTGAAATTCCTTATCCTCAATACAAGTGGGGATGGGGTGTGGGTAAAAATACCGAAATACCGTAATACTCCACATACTCATCTTTATCAGAGTTTGAGACCCAACTTATCATTTTTATTTTTATGAATGTTCAATATGATGTTAGATATTTTTATGAATGTTCAATCAACTGCCACCACAAATTAAATCACAGAGACTGAAGTATGTTGACTGCCAAAATATTAATAAACATCTATATCGATTTTGTCAACTATTTCAATATTTCATTGTGCAAGTGTTCGACACAAAGGCGGTGCGCAATGTGGGTGCTTCCTAATGTTTCCATGGGTTGTTTTTTTGTTTTTGTTTTTTTTTTTTTACTCATAACACCCGAACGGGTGGCATTAAGGAGATTCGAATCAATTTTAACTATTAAGTGTATAAAAATAAGTGGTGTAGATTCAGATGAGTATTTAATGTGTTTTATTTAGGGTTAATTGATTTAAATATCACAAACTATTCATGATTTCTGGTTTTTAACACGAACTTTAAAATGTTGCCTCCACAACACGAACTTACATTTTTTTGTAATTACAACATCAATTCAAAATTGAGTGCAATTACAAGCACAAAAATTATACGAAATACTTAATTTTTTTTCTTATTTTTTTTCCATAATACATTGATACAATTTTATTTCTCATGTATGTTTTATTTTATTAACATTGAAAATTTGATGTAAATTAATTAGTATTTTATCTATGTGAGGTACGAGTATAAATTATTTATAAACACAAATAAATAATTACAAAACTTTTGAGATTGAGTGAATAATTACGAAAAATAAAAACATAAAAAATTATATGAAAATAGAGTTTAAATTAATATTCGACATGTAATATAATCAATTTTTTGGATATGACAACATGAATCTGTCAGATTTATTTATAGAACGACAATACTAAATAATATTACAAACACATGCCAATAAAATATAAAATGCATCATGAAATATATATGTAAGTATTTCATGATGTTATAATTGCAAAAAAAAAATGTTATAATTGGAAAAAAATGTAAGTTTATGTTGTATGTATAACATTTTAAAATAGATTAAATATTTCATATAATTTTTGTGCTTGTAATTGCACTCAATTTTGAACTGATGTTGTAACTATAAAAAAATGAAAGTTCGTGTTGTGGAGGCAACATTTTAAAGTTCGTGTTAAAAACCAAAAATCATGAATAATTCATGATATTTAAACCAATTAACCCTTTTATTTATTCATATGTTTTTTTTCATTAAGGAAAAGATAGTGATTGTTCTATTCAATCCCTTAATAAAAGATTTTGACTTATCAATACGTATTTTTATTTCCTTTTTTTCCATCCAACACTATCGTGATTATCACCATATCAATATCGGTTTTTTTTTTATTATCTAATTATAGGATTTTCTTTTCTTATTAATTTTTGTATTCTCCCTCACTAATTTATTGATTTTCATTATTTATTTTTATATTCATTAATAGTTTGTATCAACAAAGAAGTTCTTTAATTGTATTCTCCCAAACTACTCAATTCAACTCAATAATATTGCATCGTCTTTTCATCCACACCAGTTTCTTAAAAAATAATCTTATGTTTCAACTATAAAAGATTCACTGAAAATTGGGACGACTCATAATACTCAGGGATTCATTATTGATCAAGAAGATTGTTTCATCATACATTTTGTGTGTGTTTTACATGTTTGTGTTCAAAAAAACACTTTGGGGGCGTATGTTTTATTTAATTGAAATCAATTTTTTAGGCTTAAGGTTATTGCCATCGTTCTTCAAAATAGTAACAAGCAAAACAATATTATAAAAGATATCTCATTATTATTCTAGGAACTGCCCTAACACAGAATAATGTGATGGGTTAATTTTTTCAAGTATATTGTTAACTTAAATAATTTGACATTTTTGAATATTGTTTGCATTTACAATTGATTTATAAGCAATAATTTGATAATTCAAATGTTTTACACTTTCAATATAAATGTTTAACAATAAGCGGATCAATGCAACAGTAATGGTCCATGAAAATTTAGTAAGATTCAAAAAATTTATCAATAAGTAACAAGTTAATGGCATTAGCACCAAATGTGGGGTGTTCGGTATTTATTTTCACCTAAACTGCAAGTGTACAGCGAGGCTTATAGGATAGCGGTGAACAAGGTCGTATCCACAGAGATTTAATAATTAATCTACTAGTTATTTTAATCTAACTTCCTGCAGTTATCTAGACTTCCAAACATGATTGAATTGAACTAAATAAAATCTGATAATAATAAACAAACTAAATTACCACGGCAGAAATTAACACAGATAAATCAAACAGTGAATAAAAGACGTATTCTAGGATTGCTTAATCATCAACTCATCCATTCATTTAATCCTTTCATTCTTATGCTTATATTGGGACTTAAATTATGCTAGAGCAACCACTGATGCATCCTAAACCTTCTCTCGAAGTGCCTAGGTTGTAGATTACAAAACTCGTATTAACGTCTCCGTTTAATACCTAGCATGCAACTCCTAAAGGCTCATAGGGTCTATTGATCTCTCAATTAATCTCACCTCTCTCGAATGTTATTGATTAACGAGTTACTTATTCCAGATCACGTGTTAAAACTCCTCTCTCGATTTATGAATTAACACATCAAATTGTACCATTTATTGATCAGGTAAATAATACAGATAAATACGAGAATAAGCAAAACACAATAAAATCATAGGCATAAGAAATCAATAGATTAAACGAACTTCATAATTTGAATCATAAACAACCCTAGAATACTAGGGTTTTAGCTATCTATGTCAAAATAAATAACTAAAATCATCCATAAAGAAAACATGAACAATCCTTAGAACAGAGAAAATAAAACCCGGAAGAATTAATTTGTCTCTAATCTTGAAAGCTCTTGAATCCTTTGGTCTTATTCTTCGCGTCTGTTTTTCTCTGCAGCAAACCTCTGGTGGCAACTTTTGGGTAGGTGGTCTTTTTTTTTCTATTTTCGTGCATTGAAACCCTCAAAATACCAAGTAAGAATTTGATCCAAAGTAGGAAACCACAAGTTGTACCGCCATTAAAATTTGCGAGCTCGCTCCCGAGCATGTTGGTCGCGACTCAGGTCGTGACTCCACGTGGCTTCCAGGTGGCAGGAAATTCGCGAGCTCTTCGGATATTCGCGATCGGGTCGCAAATATTGCAAAGATGACCCCTTCCTCTGTCGCGATCAAACAGTTGACAACTCTTGGTGATTCGCGGTCTCGCTCGCGATTCGCGAACTGGTCGCGAATTTTCCTCTGTGAACCCCAGCCTCTATCGCGACTTCACAGTCGAAGGCCGGGATCCTCACTCGCAAGCTGCCACGTCAGCCGCGGTTCTCGGCTATTTTGCGTGTATTTAACGAGACTTCCATACTTCGTTCAAACATCATCTTTTCAAGTACAATTCCTGCAAAATTCCAACAAGTAATACCAAACTCCCAAATGCATGAAAACGCAAATAAACTGAGATGAAACACACCTAAAACAATTCAAACTTGACACAAGAGTGTACCAAACTTAGTGTAAAATCTCAGTTTATCAACTCCCCCAAACTTAGAAGTTTGTTTGTCCTCAAGCAAAGAACAAAACCAAACATGGAATTCAAACAATACATAATTCCACAATTTATAATCTAGCATCTACAACCTCGAAAATCTAATCGGGAATAACAAAAACAAGCACAACACTCAAATCATGAACACATGCGATAGATTTCAATGAGCAAATATCAAGCCAATGATCCTCACCGGTGTGTGCTTCGCTCAAACACTCAAAGTGTGATAAAATAAGGGTAAGCACTCATCGAAACATTGAACTATACACTTGATCTACCATATACTTGCATGCAATCTAAGCTCTCCACTGACAACAAATGTGCTCAAAATTAAGATCAAATAGGACTTTCGTTAAGGTTGTAACGTAGGCTTGGGTTGAGGTTAGGAATATTTGGCTAAAGTGACTAAAAAAATTGCAACACAATCCACTACTTTTACTTTCTATTCCCAACTACTTTTCACATTCAAACACTAGTTGGAATTTTTCCAACTTTCTCCTACACCACCTTAAGTCATCCATATTTTTTCTTTCTTTCAATTCATGGACCTTTGGTCTCTTTTCTTTATTTCTTTTCATTAGCACTTTTCACTTTTTTTTTTCTTTTTGTGCTCTTTTCATCTTTTTTTTCTTCTTTTCAACACTCACAAAGCATTTTTTTTTGTGCACCAATAAAAATTCACCAATTATCACCATTTTTTTCCATCCCAACTCCATAATTCCTTACCCTTCTTCCTATTTCTCCACAAGAATCAACAAATGACATTCCAAATAGGCTTCCAAAGAAAAGGCAATTAGGCACAAAAGGGCTCGTAAAGGAATATAATGAATTTAGGATAGTGTATGGATAAATAGCTAAAGAAAAGATGGCCTACTATCATCTCCTATTTTCAAGCACAGCAACTCAATCTCAAGCAAGACGACATACAAGTTCTAGAGAAACAAGTGTACAGACAACCAACACACAAGAACAAAAATTAAGACAACAGTCTTATGGGCTCAAAATCTCACAGCTCACATTGGCCAAAATAAAGCTCGAAAATCTCTAAAACACATGCTCATTCAAATCATGCTATACATGCTCAAATTATTCCCAATTAAATAATCTCGATCATAAGCACTAAACCATAAATAATAAAGCACGTATTATCAAAATCCCACAAAAAAAATCAAGACCAAAATTCAAAATTTTTCAAACTTTCCGGAAAACAAAACTAAACTAAACAAGTAACACAGGTAAAATAAAATAAAGGTCTAGGCACCACAAGCATACATCCCCCCACATTTATTCAAATCCACAGGATGGAATAAGTTTGTAAGAATGCATGAGGGTGTCGTCGACCACTTACAGAAATCAAGTGGATGACTGTTCAGGTTCAATGTCCTCCCCCAAACTTGTCGAAAGACAAGTTGGTTAATGTGCTATCCCCCATATTCCAGAATCCATCCGTTCTTCACCTGCACAACTCAGAAAAAGAAGTGAAAAACATAAATAAGAAAAAAAAAACTAAATGAAAAATAAAATAAAACATATTGGGTTGCCTCCCAACAAGCGCTGCATTTAACGTCGACAGCTAGACGAATTCGGGAACTCAAGTTCCCATAAGAGGGGAAATGGGTATCCCCCATTCTCTTCCCCGAGCATCCATCTCCATGTCTCCACCATCAAACAGGAACTGAATGTGTTCATCTTCAAACCGGAGAGTCAGAATCCCAGTCTCCAAATCAATATTGGCTCGTCCGGTGCGCAAAAATGGACGTCCCAAAATGAGAGGGACGCTTTTATCTTCCTCCATGTCCAGCACCACAAAATCCACCGAGAATATGAAATCATGCACCTTGATCAATACATCCTCCAAAATTCCCTCAGGATACACCACAGATCGGTCAGCCATCTGCAAACACATGGTTGTGGGCTTGAGTTGCCCACAGTTCAACCTCTTGAAAAAGGAGAGCGGCATCAAATTGGTGCTCGCCCCCAAGTCACATAATGCTCAACCACCTATCTTGTCTCCAACAGTAATGGGGAGTGTAAAACTCCCCGGATCCTTCATCTTGGCAGGGAGCTTCCTTTGGATGATGGAGCTGCAGTTTTCGGGGAGGTGCACCGTCTCAAACTCCTCTATCTTTTTCTTCTTGGACACAACATCCTTGAGAAACTTTGCATACTTGGGCATATGTTGCAACGCCTCCACCAAAGAAATGTTGATTTGCACCTTCTTGAATATTTCCAAAAATCTTGAAAACTGTGCATCAACTTTCTGTTTCAAGGTCCTTTGTGAGAATGGGATAGTCACTGTGGGGGAAACTATAGGACCCTTTTGAGGACTCCTGATGGTGGAATCCGGCTTGTCGGAAGGCATTTTGGAAGGAATGACATTGGCGACAGCAGTAGGCGCAGGAACCTCAGTGTGCAGATGGATTGCATTGCCATGTTCCTTGGGATTCACTATGGTGTTGCTAGAAAACTGTCCCGGTTGGTGCTGAGTTCCTACAACTGTAGCTAGCTGACCCAGTTGCTTCTCGAACATCTTCATTTGCACACTCATGGCACCCACAGTATTTTCCAGCTTTTCCACTCTAGCTTGTGACTCCCCCATGAATTTATCGGTCTTCCCCATGAACGCCATCAATAGATCATCCATCTTTGGCTTCTTCTCATCATTGATTACTCCATTTGTTACAGAGAAGCCAGGAGGGGGCTGCAGTACACCGTTGGGATTCCCATATGAGAGGTTGGATCGGTTACCTTGGTAGAATTGATTCCCGCCTCGGTAATTATTGCCATCATAACCACCTCTCTGATTGATGTAGTTGACATCTTCAACTGTATTTTCCATGGGATTATCTACACCCGGTCGCGCCATAGCATCAAATCTGCTATTGATCATGGCATTCAGAGTAGATAGCTGAGCGACAAGCTTGGCAATCGGATCACTATCATCAACTGCTGCAGCTCTTTTCAAAATCTTCACTTGTCGATCCCCAGACCACTGATAGCTTTTGGTTGCCATGTCCTCTATGATCGTCACAACTTGATCGTGGCCCTTGTTCAACAAAGAGCCGCCAGCAGAGGCATCCAGAAGCCTCTTCAATTCCATGTCACACCCATTATAGAAGATGCAGACTTGATGATCTACCCCAAATCCATGGTTGGGGCACTTCCTCAGCATATCTCGAAACCGTTCCCAAGCTTCATATAATGTCTCATCCTCGTATTGACGAAATTGTGTAACTTCGCCCTTCAGCTTGAGAGTCAAACCAGGTGGAAAGAATTTGTGCAGGAACTTGTGCACAAGACTTTCCCAGCTGTCCACAGACCCAGCAGCTAGAGATTGGTACCATTGCTTAGCCGTATCTCGTAAAGAGAACGAAAATAGGCGTAAGCGAATGGCATCATCGGGGACTCCATTCATCTTCACTATACTACAGATCTCCAAGAACTGCGTCAAGTGTGCATTCGGGTCTTCAGTGGCCCGTCCTCCATATTGCTTTTGCTGAACCATGGAGACCAATCCCGATTTCAACTCGAAGTTATTCGCATTGATCTGGGGACCAGGAATGTCTCCATGGTTAAGTACTGGAACAAAGAGCTCATTAATTGGAGGTGGCTCTACAGCTCGAGCATCATCTTGCTCTTGCATTCTCCGCTGCATTTTCTCTAACTGTCTCTGCATTTGACGCATCTGTTCGGCCGTAACAGGAGCTTGTTATTCTGCCATCTCTCTTCTTCTTCTTCTTGTGTTGTTATGCCGAACGGTAGCTTCAATCTCAGGATTGAATTCTTCTAGAGATCCTGCCTGAGATCGTGTATGCATACACAACCTAATCACAATAAAAAGAAGATTATAAAATTTTAAAAGAAAATAGACTAAAGACTGAAAAATAAATGTCTAGATTAACACAAGAAATTAAATCTAAATAATAGCAAATAAAAAAATTAAATCCCTGGCAACGGCGCCAAAAACTTATTCGGTATTTATTTTCACCAAAACTGCAAGTGTACATCGAGGCTTATAGGATAGCGGTGAACAAGGTCGTATCCACAGAGATTTAATAATTAATCTACTAGTTATTTTAATCTAACTTCCTGCAGTTATCTAGACTTCCAAACATGATTGAATTGAACTAAATAAAATCTGATAATAATAAACAAACTAAATTACCACGGCAGAAATTAACACAGATAAATCAAACAGTGAATAAAAGACGTATTCTAGGATTGCTTAATCATCAACTCATCCATTCATTTAATCCTTTCATTCTTATGCTTATATTGGGACTTAAATTATGCTAGAGCAACCACTGATGCATCCTAAACCTTCTCTCGAAGTGCCTAGGTTGTAGATTACAAAACTCGTATTAACGTCTCCGTTTAATACCTAGCATGCAACTCCTAAAGGCTCATAGGGTCTATTGATCTCTCAATTAATCTCACCTCTCTCGAATGTTATTGATTAACGAGTTACTTATTCCAGATCACGTGTTAAAACTCCTCTCTCGATTTATGAATTAACACATCAAATTGTACCATTTATTGATCAGGTAAATAATACAGATAAATACGAGAATAAGCAAAACACAATAAAATCATAGGCATAAGAAATCAATAGATTAAACGAACTTCATAATTTGAATCATAAACAACCCTAGAATACTAGGGTTTTAGCTATCTATGTCAAAATAAATAACTAAAATCATCCATAAAGAAAACATGAACAATCCTTAGAACAGAGAAAATAAAACCCGGAAGAATTAATTTGTCTCTAATCTTGAAAGCTCTTGAATCCTTTGGTCTTATTCTTCGCGTCTGTTTTTCTCTGCAGCAAACCTCTGGTGGCAACTTTTGGGTAGGTGGTCTTTTTTTTTCTATTTTCGTGCATTGAAACCCTTAAAATACCAAGTAAGAATTTGATCCAAAGTAGGAAACCACAAGTTGTACCGCCATTAAAATTTGCGAGCTCGCTCCCGAGCATGTCGGTCGCGACTCAGGTCGCGACTCCACGTGGCTTCCAGGTGGCAGGAAATTCGCGAGCTCTTCGGATATTCGCGATCGGGTCGCGAATATTGCAAAGATGACCCCTTCCTCTGTCGCGATCAAACTCCCAAATGCATGAAAACGCAAATAAACTGAGATGAAACACACCTAAAACAATTCAAACTTGACACAAGAGTGTACCAAACTTAGTGTAAAATCTTAGTTTATCATGGGGTTATCATGCAACATTTTAAAAGAAGATACAAGCTAAGAAAGTATGATGTTGAATATTATGATACCCATTGCTCATGTAGCACGGATTCATTGCTTCATAAAGCAAAATTCATTATTATGTGGAAAAATAGAAAAACTCATGATCGCATTCTAATGAATATATTTTAATTGTTTTCCATATACAGTAAATCTACATTCATCAAGCGACACATTAATAAATAAACAACAATGCAAAGCTTAGTTTGTCTAATATACTCGTTGCTTATGTAGCATGGATTTATTACCGAATATAATCAATTTCATTGTCATTATCATGAGGAAGAAAATTTCATATAAGATTTCATAAAGTTCCAATGATTAACGTATTATGCGTAAAATAAATTAAACAAATATTAGGATCTCAAGTAATTATTATCTTTATTGTTGTTGCATTTGAGTTATGTAAATTAAATTAAACAAATGCAATGTTCACTACAATAAATTTTAATGTCAGGTGCAAAAATACAAATAAACATCCATATTCATTTGCTAATGAATATATTGTCATTGGTCCAAGTAAGCTATAAATAATAAAGTGACAAAATGATAAATAACAAGCAATGAAATGATTCGTCATGTATCGATGATTTTTCCATTTAGTTCTAATTTTTTCCCCTCCCCTGGGGAAATCGAAATTGGAGTGAACATCATCTACATCAACAGAAATGATTCTTCTTGTATCGATGTCAATCGCCGAGTTGCTAGCATCAAACTTATCAAGCACCCTGTAAGCTAATTGAGCCGAGTCTTTATCCATGCTTAAATGCAATAGCTGTGTAAATTCTATTTTACTCACAACACAGTTTTGCTTCTCGGTCATGTCTTTAATTTCCAAAGCTAATTCACTTGGGATACTGATAAGTTTCGGAAAAGCATAAGTTCTAACATTCATTTATTTTGACGGTCATCTCTCTTTACCACTTTTGATTTTAGCATTTGATATTCGATCAGATGATTTTTTCACAGCTGCAATGAAGAATAATAATGCATAAAACAAATTAAATAAATATTAGGACCTCAAGTAATTATTACAAATAAAACTCACTTAGTAAGCTATTCAATCACACATACTAAACATCAGGTCAAAATATTTGTTACTTAGTATGTGTATAGCTTAACATTGGATTTTTTATTGTTGTTTATGTACACATTTGTAACTTTTAATATGTAGCATGACAACGAAGTATTCTGACCTTGATGCTTAGTATTTTCAAAAATCTATGCTTAGATAATAAGGAATCATTGCAACCGTAGTTTAAAAATATGGCTACAAATTTCATATAAGATTTCATAAAATTCCAACGATCAACGTATTATGCGTAAAATAAACTAAACAAATATTAGGATCTCAAGTAATTATTACAACAAAAACCCACCTATTAAGCTATGCAATCACACATACTAAACATCGAGGTCAAAGTACTTATTGCTCGGTATGTGTATAGCTTAGCATGAGTTTTTTATTGCTATTTAAGTATACATTTGTTGCTATTAATATGTAGTATGACAACCAAGTATTTTGAGCTTGATACTTAGTATTTTCAAAACTCTCTGCTTAGATAATATAAAATCATTGTAAATGTAGTTTAAAAATATTACTACAAATTTCATATAAGATTTCATAAAGTTCCAACGATTGACGTATTATGCCTAAATTAATTGCAAACAAAATTCAAATCCCATAGCAAAGCTACAAAATTAATCCTCTAAGTTATTTATCACAATGTTTAACACAATAAAATTAATGTGACCCACATGATTCTAGTAAAATCTAAATTCTAACATACTATAAGTTATTTACCTCTCACCATTACTGATATTTCGTTGCTTAATTTTTTGTTACGGAATTAGTCAACTCCATCTTCGGTGGCAGTTGAAATTAATGGCAGTTCTTGGAACGAACTCCCTGTCCACACAATCATCACAATCGTTGCTTGTACAAGTCTATCATGTTTCTTGGAGTGAATGTACTAAAGTACTCATTGCTCTTTGATGGATGGCGGTTGGGGGATATGGCCGCTCGATTGTTGGTGGAGAACGGTGCACGGCTGTTCGAGGGTAGATGATCGCCCATTTTCTTCATGGAACAATGGTGATGTTGCTAGGCATGATTTCTTGGTGGAATGACGATGGAGGGGACCTCTCTCAATCGTGGGAGGTCGCCGATTTTCACAATTTTCTAGGGTAATGTTGAGGATGACTATTTGAGGGTGAAGGCGATTGGGAATCTGTGAGGATAAAGAAATGCAATAAATGTATGGTTTTCAATTGCTTATTCAAAATCATATCAGTGGAAGTTTTCATAATTTAGATACGTATCTTGATCCAAATTTTACTGCATGTTCCCATATCTGATTTTGCAGCCAATTCCAATAATACCCTTTTATTTTCAATCTTACATAAAATTTGATAAATATTTCTTTTTTTTTTCTAATCTTCAATCTACACCATCAATTCATAGAAATTAAATGACTAGGATTAGTTTCTAGTTTACACAGAGCCTAGTTTTCATTATAGTGCATCTATATATATATATATATATATATATATAGGGGTCCATTAGGATGTGAACACTATAAGCTTAGGTGTAATTTGTGGATAAATTATATACATTAATCTTTATAGATCAACGGATGATGTTCATTGGGGGTTGGAGTTTTAAGAATACTGTTTTACTATTGTGAGGTGCATTAAGGGGTAAAAGTGTCCATCCGTATTTTTATTAATTTGAGAATGAGCGATTTTTATGGGATTTGAAAATGTAAAGTATATCATCTCTCTAATCACATGTGATTTTGTAATTGGTGTCCAGACCTATACCAATGCTAATTATGATTTTTATAATACTTTTTTCAATTTTTATAGTGTTTTTATTGTAAGGTTCCGCCTATCACATTGATTTTTTTTCTAATATTGTAATATTGCGTAATATGATAGTGCATATTTATGATTTAATTATAATTTTTGTCTTTAGAAGGGGATTTGTTTATTTTTTACTTAAGTGTTTTATTTCATAAAATAGATTGTTTAGAAAAAAATAACAAAAAATAGTAAATGGGAATAGGGTCGATAATTTATTATTTATTTCATTTTACATGGAGGAGACATCAACTAAATTAAATATTAATATAATGGTTAATTTCATTGTATGATGATACTGATATGTAAGTGTGTTGTTAGATAGTTGGAGGTGTTTTTTTTTCATTTTTGGTAATGCTTTTTTATTTTTAATATGTAAGTATTTTTTTGATGGTTGAAGGTGCTTTTTATTTATGCTTTTTTTACTGATGATTTAATAGATTTTTTTTCAGTTTATAAGTGGAATTTTTTGTAATACTAAATTAAAAAGTTCCAATGTTCAGATTAAATATTAATACAATTATTAATTTCATTATATAATGACTCTAGTGTGTAAGTGTATTTAATTTTTGATAGTTGAAGGTGCTTTTTTTTAGTTATGATTTTTAATTTCAATATGTAAGTGTGTTTTTATGATTGGAGGTGCTATTTTTTTTTCCAGTAATGCTTTTTTTCTTTATTGATGATTTGAAAAAAAATAGTTTATATGTTGATTTTCTTGTAATACTAGATGTTTTGTATGTAATAAAAAATATTTATTTACTTTATGAATTACAGAATATATATTTAATGCTTTTGTGAACAACACTAGCTAATGTAAGAATCATATTCTCGAACATGTACGTCAGGCAACCCAGGGATAACAACAATCCGTGTGTGTTCAAGACTAGGGGTGGGTCGGTACGGCATACTGAAAATTTTATGTCGTACCGTATACCGTACCGAAATTTCAATACCGAAAAATTTCATACCGTTCTCGTACCGAAACTTTCGGTATACCGAACTTCGATATACCGAAGTTTCGGTATACGCCGTAATAGATATTGATATCGTACCGATATTTTCGGTATACCGTACCGTACCGATATTATACGGTATACCGAACATATCGAACTTTCAAGGTATACCGAACTTTCACGGTATATCGAAAATACCGAAATTTTAAGGTATACTGAAAATACCGAAATTCGCATACCGTACCGATCTGGATTTTACAAATAACAACAAAAAAATCATTTCTCCCTAATCAAAATACAAACATCAAACAAGTTTAATAATCCATGTCTTAACAACCAAATTTCAAATATAATACTACTAAATGAAACAACATAGCAACTTGATGTTGATTAGCAACTTGAAAATTTCAACATCATAAGAAACCTGCAAAATTAAAAATGAATTAAATTACATTTTTCAAAATATTAAAGTTGAAATAAATTTACATACACATTGATAATCTTACTTTTCAAAAGACACCAAAGACTAATTGGAGTCGGGAGAAATAGTTTGAGAACGTTCTTGATTCACAGTTGCATCTGCAATAGAAACATAAGAAATTAATAAAATTATTAGTATACGCCATTTTATATTATAAGAACATCAAATATTTAAATTTAAATTTAATTAGAAAAAAAAAACTTTTACTCTTTTCAATTTCTTCAATCTCTTTGTACAAATCAAGATCGTCGTCTGTGGGATCCTTATAAAAGCTAAAGTCATCTGCTTTCAACCAATCATTAGTGCACACTAATGCCTCCACCATCTTCGGACTTAAACTACTTCTAAAAGGATCCACCACTCTTTTACCCAAACTAAAAGCGGACTCACTAGCAACTGTTGAGCTTGGAATTGCAAATATATCCTTAGCAACAAGAGAAAGAACTAGATATCTAATTTCATTTCCTTTCCACCACTCCAAAAGATTGAAAGCTAAATGTGATCGCTTTTCAATCTCATCGGATAAATACTTATTCACTTCACTGAATACCTCTTGAAATTGTTCTTTTTCATTTTGTGCATCCAATTCACTGAAAAAATCGTCAAAAAGCCAACACTGCTGCTAGTACCTCCTCCACCACCACACTCCAATTGCGTTTATTCCTCAATGCTCAATGCACTGGCTCCCTTATACTCCGTCCACAAACTAATCAAATTCATTTTAATTTCATCAGTGACCTTCTTCACCTTTTCAGAATCACCTCCCAATTTCATAACACAAAGCTTGATTGTTTGAAGCTTGTTTCTTGGATCCAAAACATTACCAAGAAAAATCAAAGGATTCACCTTATCCCAATTCCCCCAATACTTGTCAAATTTGTCCTTCATTGCATTTGCAACCTTTTGAAGAACTTGATCAGATTCATCATGCATTTTTTTCTCAATCTCAACTTGTAAGATAACCATTGAAGTATAAATCAATTGTGAGGTAGGAGTTTTTGATGCACTTAGTTCTAAAGTGACATCATAAAACTTTTTCAGAAAATGAACAAACGCCTTTGCATTCTCCCAATCATCTACAGTTGGTGGCCCCATCCTTTCTCTACCTTTGTCATCTTTTTCACGAAAATATCTCATAAAAGGCAACCATTCTTCACCCATTCTATCAAACACCTTTCTATACTTCAATGCAACATCAAGCATTTTATAAGTTGAATTCCATCTTGTTTTGACATCCATAGGCACTGTAGAAGTACTGGGAAACTTGTCTAGTATAGCAAAATCTCTAAATTTGTTCAATCTCGAAGGAGAAGAGTGAAGAAACACAACTGCATTTCTGATAGACTTAATTGCAAGATCTAGTTCTTTCAAACCATCCTTAACAATTAAGTTAAGTATGTGACATGCACATCTCAAATGCAAGTATTTCCCATCAAGCAACAATGTTTTTTCACCTTTCATTCTTTTTATCAAATAAGCAATCGCAGTATCATTGGAAAAAGCATTATCAACTACTATGGAAAACACTTTTTCTATCCCCCAATCTCTCAAACAAATCTCAACCATCTTACCTATATCTTCCCCAACATGACTAGTGATTTTTGTGAAGTTAATTATTCTTTTATGCAACTTCCAATCACTATCTAAAAAATGAGCAGTCACAACCATATAATTGATGTTTTGAATGGATGTCCAAGTATCAGTTGTGATGCTAACTCTTTGACTGCTCATCACACTTTTTATCTTACTCTTCTCAACTTGAAACAAATCATAAACCATACCTGCAATCTTCTTTCAATCGGGAATCTTAAATCGTGGTTGCAATTCATGCACCAAAGCACGAAATCCCTTTCCTTCAACTGCTCGAAATGAAGCCTCATCAATAATCACGTATTCTGTGGTTTTCATCTCACACCGTTTCTGATTGAAAGAGTGAGGAACCACGTAACTTGACTGACTCCCACTTCCTTGCCCCATAGTCTCCATGCTCAATATAGTTTGACCTTTTTCATGCTCATTCCCTTCAAATAATGGACTTAATTTGCACCTCCTCACTAAGTGGTTCTTTAATCCACTAGTACTGCCTGCAGACACTGGGATCTCAATTTTGCAATAGTTACATATCCCTAATTGTTGTATGCTCCCATCATTCGTCTTTCTAGTCCCTTTTTCACAATGTTCCCAAAATGGACTTCTTTTTTTAGGAGCAACAGGAGGCTTTTGTGTTGAACCTGCCCTTGGCCGTTTTCGACTAGCACCATCATCAAGGATTTCATCTTGTTTATCACTTTCTATCGCCACATCTTGTGATGCCGGTGGATTCGATAATGAATGAGAAGCTTCAGATTCTACCCTGTATAAAAAAAAGATGCACCAAACTAACTTTAATATACAAAGTAACAAATTAACTTTCAATACATAATACACAATAAATAGTAAAAGGACCATATTTGGCAATTTGCCTTCTATCATCGAACAAGCAAGGAATAAATAAAACATAAAAGTCCAAAACTAAAATCTGCGTAATCATTTTGAAGAAACTGCATAATCATTTTCATGTAAAGTACTTTGAAGAATCTGTATAATCATTTTGAAGAATCTGCATAATCATAATCACCAAAGTCCAAAACTAAAAGTCAATCTATTTCCTATTAAGTACTTTTTTTTACATCTCTGCATAATCATTAATATTTTAGATATCTATTAGTTTGAGAGGTTAAAATGAAGAATTTGAAGTTAGTTAATATCCATGAGTGTTTTAATGTTTTGTTAGGTGCAGAGATTCTGAAAAATGGATATAAATGGTATAAATATGAAGTATTTATACCCAGAATGGATCTTAAATGCAAATCTGCTATTCTGCTTCATTTGGAAGTCCAAAATTAATCATTTATTGATCATGATGTTTCTCATCTAATCTGACCTGTTCTTGCTCTTATTCAATATCAAAATACATTACAAGTACTTGCAAACCTTTTTCCCATTAATGAGCTCGGACTAACCATATTCAGCATCGGTAGTGAATTGCAGATTTCCCAGAAACATAAATAGAGCATAATCACTACACATAGGACCAAGAAAGTACACCTCATAATAAATAAAACTTACATTGTTAAATAATCTATGTTTTCGAAGGTATTGCAATGCTCGTCGATTTTGTTTGAGATTTCAATGCCCGTCGGAACTGCTGCTGCAATGCCCGTCGAAACTGCTGCTGCAATGCCCGTCAAATGTGGTGCGATCGAGGTCTTGAGGAGCGGAGCAACGGCTGGAGCCTGGAAGAAAAGGGTTTTGCGGTCGTCGATCGAGGTCTTGTTGAGGGCGATTTTGATTTGGAAGAAAAGGGTTTTGCCGTTTTGATTTTGATATAAGTTTATTAATTTTATTATAATAAAATATTATTTTGAAATTTGATAAATGATAACTAATAACTATAAATCCAAATATCGTATTTCTTCTTTTCTTTTTATTAATTTTTCTTTTATTTCCTTTATTAATTACTTTACTCATAATATATAATATTTGCTAAATCCAAATATTTAATTAGATTATATATATTTACTAAGCTTTTATGTTACACCTCCTAAATATTATATTTTTTAGGAATTTAATGAATCCTAACATTTTTTTTTCTCTTCTTATGTAGTATTTTTCTTTCAATTCTTATACAACATACTTTACTAACTCATTTTTAATTCATAACTCGTGTATTTTTTATTATTTATATTTTCTAACCTTTTGTGTTAAACTTACTAAATATTATATTTTTTTTAGAATTTAATGAACTATAAAAGCTTTTTTTATCTTCTTATTTAGTAATTTTCTTTTATTTATCTTATAATTTACTTTACTCATAAATCATAATTGTAATTGTAATAATGTTAGTTTATTATATTTTATTAGTCATGTTCAACTCCAATATCTAACATCAAAGTGTTATTATCATAGTTTACATATATTCTAATTTCTTATTATTATTTTATTATTATTTTAACTTTTAGTGCTTAATATTGGAGAATAATATAAAGTTGCTATTTATTATGTATACTTTGAAATTGTTCATTTTCAATCATAACTCATGTATTTTTTATTATTTATATTTTCTAACCTTTTGTGTTAAACTTACTAAATATTATATTTTTTCTTTTAGAATTTAATGAACTATAAAAGCTTTTTTTATCTTCTTATTTAGTAATTTTCTTTTATTTATCTTATAACTTACTTTACTCATAAATCATAATTGTAATTGTAATAATGTTAGTTTATTATATTTTATTATTCATGTTCAACTCCAATATCTAACATCAAAGTGTTATTATCATAGTTTACGTATATTCTAATTTCTTATTATTATTTTATTATTTTTTTAACTTTTAGTGCATAATATTGGAGAATAATATAAAGTTGCTATTTATTATGTATACTTTGAAATTGTTCATTTTCAATCATAACTCGTGTATTTTTTATTATTTATATTTTCTAACCTTTTGTGTTAAACTTACTAAATATTATATTTTTTCTTTTAGAATTTAATGAACTCTAAAAGCTTTTTTTATCTTCTTATTTAGTAATTTTCTTTTATTTATCTTATTACTTACTTTATTCATAAATCATAATTGTAATTGTAATAATGTAAGTTTATTATATTTTATTAGTCATGTTCAACTTCAATTTCTAACATCAAAGTGTTATTATCATACTTTACATATATTATAGGTTCTTGTTATTATTTTATTTATTTTTTAAACTTTTAGTAGTGCTTAATATTGGAGAAGAATATAAGGTTTCTATTTATTATGTATAATTTTAAATTATTCATTTCAATTCATAACGCATATTTTTTTATTATTTATATTTTCTAAACTTCTACTTACTTAATATTATATTTTTTTAGAATATAATGAAATCTAAAATATTTTTTATCTACTTATTTAGAAATTTTCTTTTATTTCTCTTATAACTTTTTTTTTTTAACTTTTAGTGTTTAATATTTGAGAGGAGGATTGTGTGTTTAATAATAAAAGGAATAAGAATACTATTTTTTAGTTATTACATGTAACTTTCAAATTTCAACTGTTCACTTTATTATGTAATAGTTTAAATTATACATGATTTATATGATATATTAATAAAATTGTAAATATATGCAATGTTATAGATCATCATATATAATTTAAATATAATCATTTGATTAATTTTTTTCTTTTATTGATATATAGTTGTCACTTATTATATTTGTATTCATGTGTACTCAAATGAAATTAGTGTACTACAATAACCATAAGTTGTGAAAAAATAATAATAAAAAAAATTAAAAATTATCGGTATGGTACGGTATATCGGTATACCGTACCGTACCGATATACCGAAATACCGATATATACCGATGTACCGACATACCGATATATACCGAACTTTCGGTATATACCGAAAGGTCGGTATATACCGAAATATTCGGTATACCGAATACCGGTATATATCGAAAATATCGGTATATACCGAATACCGCGGTATACCGAATTTTCGGTATACCGAAAATTTTCAAATTTCATATCGATACCGTACCGAAAATTATCGATACGGTATCATACCGTACCGAAAATTGCGGTATACCGAAAATTCAACATTTTCGGTATTTTTTCGGTACGATAAGTACGGTATTTCGATATTTCGGTATTTTTTCCCACCCCTATTCAAGACCATTGATATATATGATTAAAAATTTATTAAATAATCATCCAAAAAGGCAAAAAATGAAATGATCATTTTATGGATATAAATCGCCAAATTTGCAGGAAAATATTTTCCTATTTATGGCAACCACCTCATTTTTAAATTGATCAAATTTCTATCGTTAGATCAAAAAGAGATTTCAAAACTGAACGGTAAAGATGAAGGCACTAAATTCAGCCAATTGGCCTTTCAAATCCAAACGGCTGACGAGCTAAAACACTTGAATAGCCTCGATAACCATGCATGCAAAGCTCCTTAAATATGCTCTTAAAGCTGAAAAATATTCACCATTACTCTCATCTCTAGTTCATCTTTCTATGCTCTTCATTCTCCAACTTATACACCTACACCTTCTCACTCTTTGCAAAAATGATGAGGCCACGATTCAATGAACTAAATGTTCAATGTCTCAATAAGAAAATGAGGAAGGAAAATTCCTAGATCCTGAAGATCTACGTGAATTCATCTCTCATGATGCTGCGAGCCATATCATCGAATCCATAGAAGCAACTGGGCTAGTGCCATACTTCAAAATCGCACCTCAATGATTCTTACTCTCTCAAGTTGTTGAATTCTATGTAAATGCAGACAACATTGGTGCTCATATTGTTTACACGGTTCAAAATCATCCAATCATCATCACCAAGGAAACTCTGATAGATCTCTTTCTACTTCCAACTGAAGGACTGAGAGTTGAGACGCTTACTATCCCATGAAAAAGCTAAGTGATCTATGGCTACGAAGGCGAGCTCCACATGTCAATCACTCTAACTACACTCATAGTGTCAAGCTAAATTTATGACCAGAACTTGCACATGTGCTAGATATCGTCACTTATATTTTTCTTGGAAATGTGGAACAGCCAAGCTTCACCCCAGAAAAGGCTCACTTAATGATAGCTTATATTATGGCCATCAAGCTGACTAGGCATCATTTATCTTCAATCAACTCCAACAACAAGTTTTCAGATGAAAGATTGATGCAAACACCAAGACTTTCACTGAGCTGGTCGGTTTTGGAAATCGTCTCAGTTATATTATTGAAGCCCAAATTTCCATTAATGCTCACATCAGAGAATCACTTTGCCAACGGGATTAGCTTCCAACAGTCTACTCCTCACCAAAATAAGCATCAAGTTCCTCCTCCAACCAACTAGAATGAAGAAACCAAGGCAAGCTTCAAGTTGATGAAACTGATCTTCAAGCTCCTCCAATCCAACCTCCACATCATCAACTGACCAACCAAGCTCCTCCGGTCTACAACAACCCGTCCTCACGGAACTCGGTTGGAGGTAAGTTCATTCAAATGCTTGAGAAAGAGCTACGACAACACTTTGGTCTTTTTAAGAGATTAACTTATCTCTCATTAACAATCTTCGCCACTACCTTCAATGGCATATATGGAGATTCCAAGTTGATGAAATCACAATGCTTCATCTACTCCAATCTTGAGGGTCTGTTTATTGGCTAGAAGAAGCTAACTGGAGCCGAGCATGGCTCAATCATCAAAAAGTCCTGCCTCCAACAATGGCTGAAATTCAAGACTAGATGATCATGAGGGTTCAGTTAGAAGTCCTAACTGAAGCACCTATTCAGCGGGCAGGATCCTCAGCTTCATAAACTGGACAGTCATCTTCATGATCATGTACATGTACATTACAATGAACATGTAAGGTCAGAAAGATAAATTAAAAGCAAGTAAATGGCACGAAATTGATAACCTTAGTCGATCAACTGATCTATGTCAGGAGGACTTCACAAGTCTATGAGAAACAATCCACTACTCCGTTGCAAGGTTACAAAGGCTATTACACGATGACCTCCCGTCACTCAACCCCTTTACTACACACTACAATCTCTTTCGATGGATTAAATTATAAGATCCCCTTACAACCTAGACTCCATTTAGTTTCCACAGGAAATCTCTCCCGAGACTCCTTTAAAAGTATTAATGAAAGAATTTCAAACACAGACTAGACACACAATGATCACAAGGATCAAACCTAGTCTATCTGAATACTATATGCTTCAAACTTGAAGTCTTTTAGACTCTCTAGCTCTTGTGTATTCGTAAACCTCTCGTCATCTAACTAGTTTGATTCTCAGGCTATTTATAAACACAAGATATAGCCTAAACAAGGTAATCAGATTGTCCTGATTTGGATCAAACTCAACAAGGAAACTTTCTTTATTTAAATCGGACAATTCTTAGTTAGAAGCCTTCCTTAAATAGAACTAGGCTCTTTCATTCCTGATCTTTATCTTCAAACAAGGCATCTTCTATTCTGAAGTGTCCATCTTGAAAAGACAGCTTCAATTACTTAAAATCAACTTGGCACATCTCTTGGAAACTCTCCGGACAATCATGTGCATGATCATGTTCACAAACATGCTTGAGTACATTCTTCGATCTTCAATCAGATATGTAGCGGAATGTTCATATCATAATGTCCAAAACATGGTCTTCAAACTTGAAAAATTAAAACCTTTGTGTTCTTTGAATTGCCATAAAGATCATGACAATGTAGAACAGTTAGTGCACAAAGATGGCACTAACTATATATATAGGGGATGGGTAAGGTGAAAATCAATCCTAGTGTGAGAACTAGGACTAAATCTCACACCACACAATCCTCAAACACTACAAAAAAGCGGGTTTTAGCGACAGATTTTTCCGTTGCTATAGAGAGAATTTTCATCGCTATATATACCTAGTGACGGATTAATGACGGACACCGTCTGTCGATGATATTCTAGTCATTATGCCAGTCTAACGACTGACTTGTTATCCGTCGTTAGTTACCGATGGACTACCGACGGATTATCCGTCGCCTTTGTGCGTCGTCACCGATTGGTCAGTCGGTGGGCAATGATGAATTACTGACGGACTGCCGATGATATTCGTCCGTCACTACTAGCAACGGATTATAATATATCATTAAGGCCACTGTGAGCAATCTGTCGGTAAACTAACGGAAAGATATATACACATTAACACACACACACACACATACATATACACACTAACACACACATATATCAAACACAAACATAAACCAATCTAAATCAAAATTAACCACATTTCAAATACAAAATTAAATCTATATCCAATCTAAATTAAAATTAACTAAATTTAAAATACTAAATTAAACACAACAATTAACAATTAAACAAAAAATTAAAAAAAACCACACACACACAGCTGCAGAGAGGGGGAGAGAGAGTCGAGAGAGAGGGAGGGAGGGCAGAGAGGGAGAGGGAGGGTAGAGAGGGGGGAGAGAGTCGAGAGAGGGGGGAGGAAGGGCAGAGAGGAAGAGAGACGGGCGAGAGAGGGAGGGGGGAGGGAAGAGAGGGGGGAGGGAGAGAGTCCAGAGAGAGAGAAAGAGAGAGAGACGACAGGGAGAGAGAGCCCAGAGAGAGAGGGAGAGGGATAGAGAGATGTACCTTTCGCCGAGGTAGAGAGGGGTTGGGGTAATTTGGGTAAATTAGGGTAGAAGGTGAATGAATTTTCTGCGTCTGTTTTTGTCTGTGTAATTATTTTTTACCGACAGACTAACGACGGACTGAGTCCGTCTTATCATTTAAAAAATAAAATAAAAAAATAGCAGTCTGTCGTTAACACTAAAAATTAAATCCGAAATATTTTAAACAATATAACGTCAGTCCGTCGTTAACTATAAAAATTAAATCAGATAGATATATTTTAAAAAAACTAATGACGGACTGAATCCATCGTTACGTTTATTACTTAATTAAAAAAATTAAAAAATGATAACGACGGATGATGTCTGTCGCTACACTTGCCGACAGCAAATTCATCGTAACTCCATTGTAACCTTTAACCGCGAACCGTCCCCGCCAAATTTTCCTACTCAAAAGTTAACGACGAACAAACCATCGTTAGTCCGTCTCTATCACCGACATATACTAATCTGTCGCTAGAGTCCGTCGCTAAAGCCCGTTTTTTTGTAGTAGAAAATCAAAGGCCCAGATTTGATGAAAAATGCGGTAGCAATTCTGTAATATTTGAAAAGTTTTTCGCACGGGGGTATTAACGTAATTTGGTAATTCTTATAAAAATCACGGAGGATTTAATAACTGATCGTCATACTAACGAAGTATTATCATCATGCTAACGAAGCATTATAGTTATGCTAATTAAAGTTTTCAAATATTGTTAGCGAAAAATATATTCTAAGAATTAATTATAAACCTAATTTGATTTAATAAACCCTAATTAAATGGAAAAAATCATAATTGGATGAAATAAACCTAATTAGAGGAAATAAACATTGGATGTGGTAAACCCTAAATGAGTTGGAATAAATAATAATAATAATAATAATAATATATTTGTACTACGTTAGCATTATGGTTTTGCTTCGTCAGCACTGTGAATACATTATATTAGCATATGACAATACTACGTTATAAACCATAATTGTATGGGATAAACCATAATAATCAATTAGGAACTATAAATGAAAAATTAAATTCAAAAAAATAATCATAATTAGATAGAATAAACCATAATTGAGATTGAATAAACTCTAATAAATTTATACTACACTAGCATTATGATAATTCTTTGTTAGCACAGTGAATACATTATGTTAGTATAGGACAAATGCTTCGTTAGCATACATTATCATATGTTATCATATTGCTGATGAAGAATTATTATATGCTAACGAAAGCATTTACAATCTGGGCACACATAACAAATTATCTTTTTTATTTTTCATCATATTTTTCATCTAAACATAGCCTTTCGACATCTTAAATGAAAGAGCACGAAGAAAGCTTTAATTTGATATATTTTTTGTGTGCATTGGATTAAAAATGAACAAGTTATAGTCGATTTTTTTTAATTGCTGACATCATCATTTTTAATGAGTTTGGACGAAAATAGTCCTCCTTCCTTTATTTTTTTACCCTATTATTTACGAAATTGTCACCATCTCTACATTAAATCTCAGCCATTAGATCATTAAATTGGATGGTGTAAGATGAGGTCCTAGTTCTCACACCAGGAAATATCCTATATATATATATATATATATATATATATATATATATATAACGTTAGCATTATGATATTTTTATCAGTACTGAGGATAAACTATGTTATATATAACAATTCATCGTTAGCATAAGGTATAAACTATAAATGGATGAAGAAAACCCTAATTAATATATTCTAATTTCATGAAATAAACAATATATAATAATCAATTAGTAACTAAAATAGAAAAATTAAATAAAAAATAATTTTAAGCCCTAATTGAAATGTAATAAATTATAATAACAATATAAGTATGTGTACTACGTTAACATTATGATAATCCTTCGTTAGCACAATGAATACAATATTTAGCATATAATAATTGTTTCGTTAACATACGTTATATAATGGTACGGTGACAAACCATTATTCAAAGCTAACAAAAGTATTTTCGCACTGGACATGAGTAAAAACTGTATATTTTGTATTTTTGTCTATATTTATTTGCACAAACATATCCATGACTCATCTTGAATTAAAAATTATGAAAATGGCTTTAATTTGATATATTATTGGCGTTGATGCGATTAAAAACTAGTGAGATATGATCATTTAAAATTTTTAAGTTTTTTTTTGAAAAATGATAACATCAATTTTTTTACAAGAATTTGACAACTATACATCTGTCTCCTTTTTTGCCTTGACTTTATTAGATCATCTTGATTGAATTGTATAATATGGGTTCCTAATTTCTACACCAAGAAAATGTGTATTTTTTTTTATCAATTCCCTATATATATAACACCATGAATATGCAGAAATAATTGTGGCCGCCCATTAATTCTGATGAAGGATGTTCAAGTGCATGCAGCAACCCAGAGTCCAATAAAATCATGAATAAAATAGAAAATGTCGATTTCTAATCAACATATAAAATTCACGAAGACGATATACGGAATCTTGATCGTAGATTAATGTTTTGTTGTGACGAAGACAAATGAGCAGGTGCAATTTCGCGGTGAAAATTAAAAGAATATAGATGGTGAGATTTGAAATCGGCCAATAGTTTATTCTAATTAACACAATTAATCACAATATTAATTTATGCATGTCGTTGTGTAATCACAATATTAATTTATGCATGTCGTTGTCATACTACAGTAAAACCTTTATACAGTAATATTATTGGGACCAGAGAAAAATATTATTATAAAGAGATTATTCTTATATAGAGTTTACATATAAAAATCATTATTTTTTTTAAAAAAATTAATATATATTACACAACACTTGGAAATGTCCCTTCATGTTTAAAAATATGAACTTAAAAGGTATATAAGATTTATTCATATGCTCTAACCGAACATTACATCATATAGGAATCACGCAAGATACACATGGTGATAATCCAGAGAATGATAGTATAGAAATAGAAAAAGTATTATGTCAACAAGCTTCAAACATGTTGGACAAGTTTGAAATGTTTTAGATTCAACAAGAAAGTGACCGTGTTCACTAATTACTTCAAACGTGCAAGTTAAAGGGTATGATATTAAACCCAAAAAATTAAAGCACTGCCCCAAATAATTTTAGATAAATATTTTATACAATCTTACGTTTAATATAACATATGTAGTTAAAATAGTTCTAAACATTTTATATAGATATTTAAATATATATGAAATTTATAATGTCACTTTTTTACTATATGGAGGTAAATTTATTAAGAATTGTCTTAGAAAAATAACGAAATATTACAATGTAGAGGTTATTCTTATTTATAATTGGTCCCGAGTTGGGACCACAACTTTTTATTACTATAAGGAGGTTTACTGTATTTCTTTTCAAACATATAATAAAATTTAAATAACTGTCGTAAGACATATCTATGATTATTTGCAAAGAATATGTCTGTATTCTCATGCTACAAATTAATGTCGTCTATTGTAGGATGAAAACACGTGGTCGTGGAAAAAGTAGCTTTATTAATATTTATAAGTTCATGGTAGAATATTTCTTTCCGAAAAAATAAATAAAGATAGTATAAAATGTGTCGTTTTCATATACTATATTGTATTTATCACGATTACGTTGGTATGTTCAATTATTCATCTTAGAAAAATGTGGGAAGTATTATGTACTTAGAATATCATAATAATATATAATCATTCATCAGCGATTGCTACTGACAAATTTCTCAGCATGTCAGATTCAGTATGATAGTAGTAAGGCAATCGCTGATAAATTCTGGTTACTATCATATATTTAGAAAATACGATATTTAAGTTTTTATTTTAGAGTATTATGATATTGAATATATCAACATATTTATTTATTATATATTTTCATATTCTTATCAATATTATATTATTTTAAAAGAAATTAAGTAGGAAATATTTTTTATTTAGTTTTCAATCAATAATCGTCATGATCACGACTAAATTCTACTTCCAAATTCCAGATAATATATCCTAATATTTAGAAAACGTTTTTAATCTTTAAAGATGGAATGATTAGGTAGAGTTAAAATTGAAAATGTTCTTATTTTTATTTCTATTTGTGAGCACATTGTCTTATGATTCATATTTATATTTTTAATTTTGTTTATATGTTGTGGCATTATAAAAATCCACCTCAGATTTTCGGGGATTCACGTAGGCAATAGAATACCGGAAAATTAACTTTAGGATAGATTTGATAAAAATTTACAAGATGAGGCACTAAATTATAAATATTCAAAGGTCAAGACATTTTTATTAAAAGATTGAAAGGTCAAACATTAATGTGTAATTTGCACAAATAATAATAAACACTTGCGTTCAAACTAGAGAGACGTAATATATATATATATATATATATACATATTAATTCGGTAACATAACGCATCATTCCGTGTGTGTAAAAGTTCTTTGTTCTATCATTAATTTCTCCTCTTGAAATGAAAAATATATAAATAAAATTAATCAAAATGCAAAGCAATGTTAGGAGATTAAAGCCAACAATAGCTTGTAGCAGGGGGGGAATATGAAAAATTACAAATGTAGTGGGGTAATAATTAACAAATTTATTGCAGATAAGAAACATAGAACATCGTAGTGGGGCCCATGATGCAGGTGGCCGTAGTGGGACCCGCTATTAAACCGACGAGATGTGGTCTGCGTCGGGCGGCTGCCAACCACCGCCCACAACCAGAGGAGTTAATAGCGTGCGCGACACTGACGTTTCACTATTTACACTCCAGCCCCTCACTTTTCCTTTATTGACAATTTAACCCCTATAATAAGTTCAATCAACCTGCAAAACTTGATTAATGGGATTTACTCATTTACTGAAAGTCCACCCAAAAATAACGACGGTAAGTTGCTCTCGTTAAAAAAAAAAAAAAAAAAAACAGAAACACAAAAAGAGAGAATATTATAAATATAATCCAATAAAATCAAAATAACTTCTCCTAAAAAAAATTCAAAGAACTACCTATAATTCCATTGATGCATTATGATAACAGGTATATATATATATATGGTGCGTTGTCAGCGTTGTGTAGTTGAACCTAAAACGTATTGATAAAAAATAGTGATCGATCTCGACTTAAAGTCACCAACGAGGAATTGTGTAACGATCTCGACTTAAATATCACTAGAAACCATATTCCTTGAGCATAAATATAAATATGAAATTTAGATTACAATATCAACTACAAAATACAAAATAAATCCAAACATTTCAATAAATCTCGATTACTGAATATTTATTAATCTCGGAGAGCTCATTTATATATGTTACTTTCATATTAAGTATTTTCCACCACCCTTTAACGTTAATTAACGTCATGTCGACAAATATAATGGGGTTTGACTTTGTAGAGGCAAATAGTCAAGGCTTGTAACATTAGGTTTACGTAACTAAATAACTACTTGCCAATTGATTAATATTAAAACTTTATAAATCACTAACACTATAACTTTCTATTTGATTATTTTTTAGCAATAATTGGTCATAAATATATTATATATACTATAACACAACAAACTGGGAGCGACAAAGATTTGTTATAATACTCGTACTCTACTGAGCTCCTTACATAATCTATCTAAGGGTTAATTATATACAATTTTTAGTCCCGTAAATAAGAGTGGTGGAATCTTTAATATATGTAATAACTTGCAAACTGTAACATTTTTTAGTTGAATTTTAACGTACAACACCATTTTCATGAAACCCTTTTAAAACCCCCAAACTTGATAAATATCTATGAAAATTTAATTTGAGGATTTCTGGCGATAAAAGAGAAATATGTTAGTGCTCATGAATGATGTGCAGCATATGTAACTGAATTAAACCTCATCACAAGGTCCCTATAATTTATTTTAAAAAATGGTTTGAACTGCGTAAAAAAATTAGGGTTAATTACTATAAAATACACAAACTTTGACAAGATTTGCATATTAGACACAAATTTTAAAATTTTGCAATTAAAACACAAACTTATATTTTTTTACAAAATAGACAAACTCAAAGCAAAATTTTAAAATCAATTGAATTTGAAAACCGCAAAGCCATAAAAATTGTTCACCTTTCGATTTAGATGGCATTGCATTGGTTTTAAATAAGTGAAAATGAATTATATGTCGCAAATTCTCATTTTTCCGTTAGTCCGAAAAATTTGAGTTTGTCTATTTTGCAAAAAAAATGTAAGTTTGTGTTTTAATTGCAAAATTTTAAAGTTTGTGTCTAATTTACAAATCTTGTCAAAGTTTGTGTATTTTATAGTATTTAACCCAAAAAATTACCCATTATTTGTAGCACATAGGCAATATTGTGTACCGTTGAAAAAACATTGTTTTACATGATCTGAAATGATGTCGTCTAATGAATTAGCTTTGAAAATTTAAGTATATTTTCATCTATATAAATTAAAATATGGTATTGTAATTATAATAATGCTTCAAAAATCATGTCAAATTTACAAAATATGGTAAAAGTGGTGTTATTTTATTTTATTTTTGCGCAATTATCCCTACATTTAACCCATAATTTAGTCACTTGGCAACGAGAATATAAATGTGATTATTTAACAAAATAATGTCGCAATAACTTGATATATAGTAATATATATATATATATATATATATATATATATAGGGTTGGGTTCCATAAGGAATCATACCCCATGTGAGAACCGAGAACCAATCTTAGCCACAATTTCGCCTATTTGGACGGCCAAGATATGTTTCAAAATAAATAAATAAAACGCAGTGGCATAATTGTAATAACGTCCAACTTCGCTGCCCCTGAATCTTAGTAAGGGTAAAATCAGAAATTTCAATGTATATGTGATTCACGCGTGTATTTTTTTAATTTATGATTTTAGCATTGTCATTCCCTATTTTAGCATTGTCGTGACTTATTTTAGCACTGTCATGACTTATTTTAACACTAACATAACCATTGTTTAGCATGACAAGAAACTACCAAACCAGCTTTCTTTTTGCGAAATACAATTTCGCCGTCAACTCCCGCAGAACCTTTGGATGCATGCTCATCATTGAGTAATGAAATTGTTCCAGTAATGAAGATGCAAATGCTACAGCTGAACTTGATGATATTCCCCTATCATCGCCAAACAACAAATGCCAAATCATGTTAATCACATATTCATCAAATATAATTTTTCTTATCATATTCAATTTTAATTAAATGTTGATTTCCACCTATTAACTAAATTAATTCTGTTTAGGTTGTGTTAGTATGTTGAGACTTGCTTGTCGCAAGTCATTATCACAAATTCGTGGTTTTCATTCTACTCAGGTGAGTTTGTAATTTTTCAATTATCGATCACTGTTTGTTTTGACAATGAGACTTGGATATATACATGTATATATTTATGCTCTTATCGTTTCTATATTCTTGCAGCCTTTCTTGGGGCTAAGAAGTTTTTTTGGTGTAGACGATTTTCTTGATGATGACAATGGCAGACCATACACATATCAAAGAGAAAAGAAGTCCAAAAATCATTACAAGCATGTGTCTTTCAAACAACGGACTGTTGCTTACATGGAGCCAGTCACATTAGAGTAGATAGGTCAGGGAATAGGTGTAGGAGATTGCATTGTCATGGCCTTTTTTAACACTATCATGACCTTTTTTAGCATGGCTCTTTCAGGGTTTTAGCACTGTCATTTTCTATTTTAGCACTATCATGGCTTTTTTTAGCATGACTCTTTTAGGTTTTAGCACTGTCATTTTCTATTTTAGCATTGTCATGACTTATTTTAGCACTGTTGTTTTCTATTTTAGCACCGTCATTTTATATTTTAGCAGTGTCATGACATTTTTTAAGCAAAGTTTCTTATCTTTTTCATTTTAAAATACTTTTGTAAGATTTTTAATTTCCTCTTTTAAGTATCACGTCTACTTATAACTAAACCGATAATGGCAGAAATTCGAACACCTTTGTTGACAACACCTTTGTTGACGACAGCGAATGCTGCCTGGACAGCAGTCATGTTCTGGAATGGGAGCATCCCTGTGATTAGCTCCCACAGTACAATCCCAAAGCTATATACATCGACTTTCTGGGTATAAGGCCTATGTTGGATCATTTCTCTGCATTTTTTCACACCATAAAGTACTAAGAAAATGTGTACGCATTGATGATTCAGCTGACAAGTTCAAATGCAATGTCCCGATCAATCCAAAGGGGGCACTCATCATAGAAGTCTATCATAGTCTCTATATTCTGAACTCGAGATGCAAAGTGCAAGCGCACTGCGCACCACCACAAATTTCATACTTCTTTTACTAATCTTCTAAGGCCTAAAATTCAAACCAGTAATCTGAAGGGGGCACTCATCATAGAAGTCTATCATAGTCTCTATATTCTGAACTCGAGATGCAAAGTGCAAGCGCACTGCGCACCACCACAAATTTCATACTTCTTTTACTAATCTTCTAAGGCCTAAAATTCAAACCAGTAATCTGAAGGGCATTGTTAGCCTTATTCTTCCCAAGACTAATGGTGAAGCCTCACAGAGTAACAACACATCACGCTACTTACAAAGCTTTCAATAGATTCCAGAATAATCATCTCTGAAGATGCATAAAATGCACTTTGTCCCACCACAAAGTCAACTATCTCCACCAATTCACGATGGACTACCCCATCTACTCAGACACCAGAAGCTCAATCTATACTTCTGGAGACTAACTCACTATTTCCACCTTTCTTCACTGTGCCACAGCTCTCTCTCTCTCTCTCTCTCTCTCTATAAAACCATCAAGATATTGCATAGTATCATAGTATTAGTGGGTTTTTTGGAGATGATTTGTGTGGATGAACGGACTAATTAAAAATAAAATAAAGACTTAAGATATACATTACAAATTCATGTACAAATATCGTAACTTCGATTTAACTAAAATGAATAATATCTTCCGAATAATAATAATAATAATAATAATAATAATAATAATAATAATAATAATAATAATAATAATAATAATAATGGATTTTGATCGTGAAAGTTGCATAATTGAAAATGGATAACTCTAGAAACATATATTTTACATCTAAAATTAATGTAGACAGTTGAAGAGATCGATAACTTATTCATAATTATTTTTCTTAACATGAGTTACAAGTTGGGTTTTATAGCTTCAATTTTTGGTTTGTTAAGAGAAATGTAGTTTGTGAAAATGTTGTACATTTCCCCTTCTATTAAATGCAGAAATAAATCAGTGCAGCTTACTTGGATTAAAGTTATAAATTCTCAAGTGCTAAAATAGTTCACAATAGAGCTAAAATAGGTTACAACAGTGCTAAAATAGATCACAGTAGTGCTAAAGTATATGACAATGCTAAAACAGTTCACAACAGTGCTAAAATAGATTACAATTGTGCTAAAATAGATCACAGTAGTGCTAAAGTACATGTTAACAAAATATTTTTTATAATACTCATTTGTTATTGCAAATGATGCATTCATCGTGCAAAATACTCTATTGCCGAGATATTCTTATGATACTTAATCATTTTTACAATGCTAACAACTAAAGCAAGAAATAAATTTAAAATAAAAAACGATAATAATCCAATAATCATAGCAATATAGCATTAACACGATTACCATTGTCATTCCCTATTTTAGCACTGTCATGACTTATTTTAGCACGGTCATGACTTATTTTAGCATTCCGATTATGTTTTTAGCATTTTTATTTTCGTTTACTTAATGAAAGCCATAAAAAATAATAATTTGTTATTAAGAATTACAGATATAAGGGCGAGCAGCTACACGGTTTAACATCGCAATATGTACGGCTAAAAAAATACTCAAGAATTGTGCAGCAAGAATACATTGCAAGCCAAAATGCAACAATTGGATAGAGCTGGTTTTCTTTCTCAAAACCTAAAAAAAATTAAAAAAAAAATAGAGGTTAGAGATGGCGGCAACGGCTTATGCAGCTGCAATTTCAATCTTGAGTACAATGGATAATATCAAGATTCATTCTCTCCTTTTCACTTATTTCAACAAATACTCGATCGAGTCTCTCCGCGAAAAAGGTTGATTTCTTAATGGATTTTGTGGAGAAGTATTCAGATGCAGAGAGCGAAGAAGCAGAAAATTTGTTGAGGTGAATTGCAGATGTAGCTCATGAAGCTGAAGAAATCATCAATGTCGAAGCAGCTTCAGAGAGAGAAAAAAGTGATGCAACTCATTATAATAAATTTCATAAATTACGAAAATATCCCAAGTTCATTAAAAAGTCACTATAATTACAGTAATGCCACCACGTTTTTTAATCTTGGAGTGTATCTTGGCCGTCCAAATAGGCGAAATCTATGACTGAAATTAGTTCTCAGTTCTCACAAGGGGGTGTGGTTCTCACATGATCTCATCTCTCTCTCTATATATATATATATAATGGGATTTCAGAAGTAAGCCTAACTTGGGAAAACGAGGCAAATAAAAGAAGAAAAAGAAAAAAGAAAGAAAGTCTACCATGGTGCTATGTAGTCAAGGCATTAATGGGAGAATTTGTGGTAGCTAGACATTTACAATCAATTATTAGTAATATAAAATTGTATATAAGGTTTAACTTTTCTACATTGTCATCATCATTAACTAAGAAAATAAAAATAAGACGTAATTTTAGTCGTGGCCAAATTATTTCTACTTGCAGGCAGAGGAAAATGTAACTTCCACTTGCTTGCACCACGGAGCAATTGACTTTTTACTATATTTTTTTTTATATAAAAAATCAATGATTTTCTTGAAGCACAATTAATTTATTTATGAAAGTATACCATTTAATTTAGTCTTCAACTTTAGTTTAATTGAATTAAACCCGTGACTAGAAGTAAGAATTTATTTGGTTAGCTAAAAAAGTCATTAGGAATTTAGGATTGTGATTTGAGTTAAATAAATCATCTATAATCAACTATTTCGATAATCTACCCTAAAAAAAGATTTCATTTGATTACCATTATATTATACAACTTCTTCGTATATACAATATAACACCCGCATCATTAAAATGCATATAATGTACTCCCTCCTGTTTTTAATAGATGATTTCCTAAGCTTTCGCACATATTTTAATAAACTATTTTTTTGCCCATATTAACCTTGTTTAGTCCACTGTATATTAATTGGATACATTTATAATTGAGGATTTTGACTAAGTTAGTCATTATTAATTAGGGGTATAATTAATATAAATTTCCAAAACATCATTTATAAAATACGTAATTCAAGTAGTCAAAATATCATCTATTAAAAACAGGAGGGAGTATATAAGATAAATTTGTGTAATCAGAATTGGTTGCACATGAATACGTGATGGAGAATTTGTGGACTAAGGAAAAAGTATATCCAAATCAAGGAGGAAATCAATAATTACAAAATTGATGGAAATAACCAAAAGCGATCATTAGAATTGTGAATCATTGTTTTCATTTAAATAATATATATACACATACATACATATATTATATTTTATTACCGAATATTTAAAAAGTCAAAAAATTGCTCGCTCCAGTACTATAATTAAGTGTTAATTTAAGTAAACATTGTGTATTAATATATAATAATTGAAATTTTAGGATAATATTATAAAAATAACCAAAAGTTCATTATTAAAGTGTAATTAATCCTATAAAAGTGTGTGTATTTTCTTTTTCTCGAAAAAGTGGAGGAAAAATATCTCACGGAAGCTTCTAATGTTTCCACCTAACACAGTTGAAAAGTGGTGGGGAAAAAAAATTGAAGTGACCACCTTTTCCATTTGCTAAAGGGCAACTATTTTGTTTGATTTTTTTTCGTTGTTTCAACTCATGTTGCCACTCTCTTCTGTCATTTTAACTTGCAACTTTACATATACCCTATGACTGCACCCCCCCCCCCCCCCACCCCCAACATAAAATATAGGTTCAATTGTCAAAAATTCACCATTTTTAAACGAGTCTATACTTTAAACATGATTTTTAAAATATTATTACAATAATAATTTGATTTTTTTATTTTTAGCAAAATCGACAATGTAGAAGGTGAAAATTTAATAAAATTATATATAATATTTTTTTATATATTTATTTAGTTTTAGAATCGCTTGAAATCCAAAATTAGATAAAATATTTAAATAGTAAAAATATTATTATATGATAAAGATAAAGTTTTCTTTGGCAATTACAAGTAAATATCTTTGATGAAATATATATAAATATTCAATAGCCAATGGGATCGCTCCATGTCAGCCCTAAATCCATCATATTTTCCTTCCTTACAGCTATAAATAGGCGTCTTCATATTAGTTGAAAATCATACCAGAAATTATTTGAAGAGTTCAAGAATTTAAGAAGAAATTCCAAGTGAAGTTCTCTCAAATATTCAAGACGTTCTTGCAGCAATCAAAGACGTTCTTCACCAAATTCATCCTGAAGTCGACATATGATCCATAAACAAGACAGTCAAAGACGTTCTTCACTAAATTCATCGCGAAGTCGGTGTTTGATTCGGAAAAACACAATGGCCCTCTGGATTAACATTATTAAGTCCATATACCGAGTCAAAGAAGATCGAGAGAATCTTCCCCGAAAAACTTTGAAAGCAAGGCAGTCAAAGACGTTCTTCACCAAATTCATCCTGAAGTCGGCGTTTGATCCAGAAACAAGATGACAGCCCTTTGAATTGATGTTATTAAGTCCAAATACCAAGTCAAAGAAGATTGATGATACAAATTTTCGCTGAAAATCTTTGAAGATCGTTTGAAGATCGTTCCTGGAGGGAATAGTCAGAGGAAGAATAGAGATTAGATCCATGAAATTTCAATTTGATCCGAAAAATATTTTATTTGTACATTATTTTATATTTTATTAAATTAAATACAAAAATTTGTGTTACATATACCTCTTAAAAAAATTTAGATACTGAAAAATTGATGTTACACATTCAAAAACTTTATATTCGACACCTCAAAACTGAATTAAACTATAGTCGTGAAAAAAAAAATTGTTACATGATAACTCTGATTGTCCAAAAAAATTGATGATTTTGAATTTGTTACAAATCAAAAGGTTGGGTTATTATTGCAACAATTTAAAAGTCATATCTAAATTGTAAATTTATTCAACGGTAGTGATTTTTTTTAACAATTAAATATATAATATATCTATATATCTACGTTTGAGTTTTGATAAGTTGATTGAAAATTTACCATCATACTTCTAAAAATTAATTATGACAAAAATTGTGTAACATCGTCTTACGAGTCAAAATTTGTAAGATGGGCCAAAATTTGGATCAAAACTCATATTAATGGGGCACACTCTTCTTAGACCGTCTAACGGATCCCTTTGCGTTAGACGGATCCCCTGACCCGACCCGTTCATATATATATTAAAAAAAAAGATTTCTCCCCCAGCTCGCATGCCTAGGGTTTCTCCACTCGAGTTCGCCGCGTGATTCTCTCCCAGCACGAGATTTCCGACCATTCAACGCTGCGAATACCAACTGAACACTAGCTAATCGAGATTGAAACCACTGACGGTTCATGCTCCGGCGATTTGTGAAGGATTGAATGGATAATTTGGGAAAATTAAGTAAGGTTCCTTCCGGTGGGATAATTTGGGAAAATTAAGTAAACTTTATATTGACTTTTGAACACTGGTGATACTTCTATGGTATTTAATGATATGTTTCACACATTTGTTTACAATATTTTTTTCCTGCCTCAATAAATCAAGAAAAGTGCATATCACACGTTATATTATATTATATACAGTAATGATACTTCTATGGTATTTAGTGATACTTGCTCTCATGATAGTAATCCTTCGCTAGGTAGGATTGATATGTTGCAACTGTTTCACTTAAAAAATAATTATGATTCACTCGATAGTAATGATACATCAACAATATTTTGTGATGCTCCACCAGTACTTATTGACACTATTTTATTTGTTACTGATATGTTGCATATTATTTCACTTAATATCAATTATGAATCACTTTTGTTTTTTGACACAATAAATAAATAAAATGTGATGATTCATACAAACTTCAAATTATTGTAGATGATTCTTTTGATGTAAGAGGTTGCCTTCTTGGTTTGAAAATGAAGTACATCAATGATATATATGCCTTATATTGCAGTCATGCTCTTGAAACTGGGTTTAGTGTTAGGAAATCTACAATAAGAACTGAAAATGGAAGTGTGGGTTGAAAAATACTTTTTGTGTTCTTGTGGGAGAGCCACAAAACCAAACACTTCTAGCTCAAGAAAGGTGTATGTCACACGCACATGATGTAAGGCATATTTAAGAGCAAAGATCAATAATGATGGTTTATATGAAGTTATTGAACATAATGTCATGCACAACCACACACTTACAAGAAGAGAATGGAGCCGTATGCACCGTCACACAGATCAATAAACTGTGAGAATGGTGTTGTGATTGAGGGCATATGTTGAAGAGCTGCTGAGTACAGTGCCTTCCATGGTGGATACGGATGTTTCAAGCTCTTCTATTCCAATATTGGATCTTGCACGTTCAACCACAAATGGTAGGAGAAAAAGAATCAAATGGCACCTTCAAAAAAACAAGAAGAAGAATACAGGTGGCACTTCAATTTCAAAGGAGTTTGGGTCCAAAACCCCTAATCCCAGATTGTTTTGAGAATGCATTCAGATTGTTTTGAGAAATGTATCCCAAATTATATTATTGAAACTGTGATTATCAAATAGTGTTACTTCACGGTATGCTTAGTGATACTTTATTCATCAGTATTGATACTGTGATTTTCTTCATCATATAACTTGTGATTTTCTTATTATATTATTGTTAAATCATAAAACATGTTATATTATTTCTTGATAAATTATTTTAACAAAATGTTTTGCATTAAATTATTCATGCAGTAAATAGTGTTACTCCATAACATCCCCAATGATACTTTATTCATCAATATTGATACTGCAGTTTTCTTCATCATATAACTTGTGATTTTCTTATTATATTACTGTTAAAATCATATAACATGTTGCATTATTATTGTAACATGTTACTTAAAAAAAATGAAACACTGTTACTCAAAAATCATGCAGTAAATAGTGTTACTTAATGGTTTTCATAGTGATACTTTCTTCATCACTAATGATACATTACATATAATTTATCAATTTCTTATTTTTGATACTCGTTACATTATTATTGATATCAAAATATGAAAAAAATACTTAATACATTTTTGTAACAAAATGCTTTGCATTAAATTATTCATGCAATAAATAGTGTTACTCCACAGCATGAATAGTGACACTTCCCTCGTAAGTATTGATACTTCATGTATAAATAGTGATACATACTATCTAGAAGATGAACAAACTATATATATTCAAAGCATATTTCATTAGCAAAGAAAATATGTATCTTCAAAAATATCACTACACAAAGAAAACATTTTCAAAACATTTGCAGCTGTATCAAACCATGTCAAATTTTCCCCAACAAACATTTTCCACCCCAAAATACCCACAAATATTCATTACAAAAACTAACCAAAACAGCCAACATTCTATCTCCAAACAAACATAGAATGACTATCCCACAACGTATCTCCAACAAATATACAACTCACATCTCCACCATCATCTACATCTTTACACCCCCAACACCAGTAGCTACTAATGATTTATATTTCTTGTTATTCTTGATGATTTCAAGAGCATCATGCTAAATCTTTACTCTCAACCCATTCAGTGGTGAAAGCAAAATCCTTGCACAATATTGCGTTCTTAATCTCCTTCTTCCATCAAGCTGCAATAGAAAATAATGTGTCAGATTACAACAAAAAATATTAAAAGTGCATTAAAATTTCAATTACAACATTCCATACCTTAGACAACTCCAAACTCTCATAAGGAGCACAAGAAAGTTTTCCATTTCGTGCATGATATAAATTGCACAATCAATATTTCGCCCAGTTCTGCTCCAATTGAAAGCTGGGAATTCAACCCTATATGACTCAAAATCTGCACATTTTGGATGATTAATCTGATTCAGGAAAACCCCCATCTGTTCACACTGCACAAGATAAATATTTCAGCAATTTATGCAGTTAAGTATCACTAAGCAAAACTAAGAGTACCACTAACTAAAACCAAAGTATCACTATCTATAACACTATTGACGAACAAGGGATCACTAAGTAAAAGAGCCACTAAGAAAAGATAAAGTATAACATAATTAAAAAAAAAAACTCACTGAATTATACAGTTAAGCATCACTAAGTAAACAAAACAGTATCACTATTTAAAAAACAAAGTATCACTACTTATTAAACTCAAGAATCACTAAGTCAAAATTAAAGGATGACCAAGTAAATGTAAAAGTATCACTAAGTAAAAATAAGTATCAATATCCAATGAATGTAAAAATAAGTAACAATAAGTAAAATAGTATTACTAATTAACATAAAAGTATTACTAATTAACATAAAAGTATCGCTATTTAAAAAATAAGCATCCCTACTTATAAAAGTCATGAATCACTAAGTCATAAGTAAAGATAAACCTGAAGAATGTAAAAGTATCACTAAATAAACATAAAGTATCACTAAGTAAAAATAAGTATAACAAACTGATGTAAGTATCACTAACTAACATAAAAGTTTCACTATTTAAAAAATATAGTATCTGCATATATATACTACCTGACTACAACATCTTTATCCTTCTGTTCATTAACAGATGGTTTACGCCTCTTATATGTCCGTACAACGTCAACATCTGTTTCTGTATGCTCACTGCAATAAAAAATGACATGATTTAGAAAAATTAATACTACTAACATAAATAATTTGTAACACAAAAGATACAATAGACTCATTAAAAAACTAATAAGATGATAATTTGAAACACCAAAATTCATACTTGGTAGCATCATCTTTCTTCTCCACAGATACTGACTTACTAGGTCGCACCAACCTCTTTTTAATTCTTTCCATCAGTAAAATATTTGTTAAAAAATCCAACTGCAAAGCATAAAATAAAAGCATCACTGTCAACAACTAAAATCAAACACTATCATAGAATACTGCACTGCATCTCAACACATTCCAACAATAATCCATCTATACAGACTACAATGCAGGTAAAATGAACATTTATTTGTGGACTAAAGAAATAAATCACTACTCCGGCCAGAAAACGAGCAAAAACCAAGAAGATATCATCACTATGATCCAAATAAAACCAATTACTACTAATGTCTCAAACAAAACAACACAAATGAAACTGGAAATCAGTCATTGATCATCATAAACCTGCAAAGGAATACTAAAAGCCCAAGTCGAAAGGCCAATCAATTAATGCAATGTTTGGCAACAACAAGTAAAGACTTGGAGCAATACAATGATAAATGAGACTTAAAATGTAACATAGACGATCTGAAAACAAATCTAAGCATGCACATATTGTATAATATATACACTAGTTTCAGACTCTGCAACATAAATGCATCCAATACTCCTATGGATGATTCAACAATCATCAATCATAAAAACATTAACAAATAAACAATCATGAATCATGCCTCCAACAAAATTCATATTTCAATCAACAATGTGAAGTATATGGATACAACTTATCATTTACAACATAATCGAAATAAGCTCTACTAAAGTCCAGTATCTATTGTAGATTTGTATCTGATAAACTGAGATTTTACACTAATTTTGGTACACTTTTGTGTTGAGTTTGAATTGTTTTGAGTGTGTTTCATCTCAGTTTATTTGTGTTTCCATGCATTTAGGAGTTTGGTATTTCTTGTTGGAATTGTGCAGAAATTGTACTTGAAAAGATGGTGTTTGAACGAAGTATGAAAGTCCCGGAAAATATATGGAAAAATGATCGAGAATTGGTTGCTGACGTGGCAGCTCGCGGATGAAGACCTCGGCCATTAACTGTCGAATCACGACAGAGGCTGGAGAAATTCACGACCAGTTCACGAATCGCGAGCGAGACCGCGAATCACCAAGAGTTGTCAACTGTTTGATCGCAACAGAGGAAGTGGTCATCTTTGCAATATTCGCGACCCGATCGCGAATATCCGAAGAGCTCGTGAATTTCCTGCCACCTGGAAGCCACGTGGAGTCGCGACCTGAGTCGCGACTGACCTGCTCGGGAGCGAGCTCGCGAATTTCAGTGGCGGTACAGCTTGTGGTTTCCTACTTTGGATCAAATTCTTACTTGGTATTTAAGGGTTTCAATGCACGAAAAAAAAAGATTCCTCCTACCTAAAAGTTGCCAACAGAGAGTTGTTGCAGAGAAAAGAAGACGCGAAGAACAAGACCAAAGGATTCAAGAGTGTTCAAGACCAAAGCCAATATAGAATCTCCGGGTTTTATTTACTTTATTCTTAGAATACAATGTTTATTTTGTGGATTATTTTAGTTGTTTATTTTGCCATGGATAGCTAAAACCCTAGTATTCTAGGGTTGGATTATGATTTATTTATGAAGTTTTTTTGATTCATATTATTTGGTGTCTATGATTTAATTATGTTTTGATTATTCCTGTTTTCTCTGTATTATTTACTTGATCACTAAATGATACAATTTGATGTGTTAATCCATAATTCGAGAGATGAGTTTTGACACAAGATCTGGAATAATTAACTGGTTAGTCAATATCACTCGAGAGAGTTGCGATTAATTTAGAGAACAATAAATCTTTGGAACCATTAGGAGTTGCATAATAGGTATTGAACGAAGACGTTAATATTTGTTGTGTGATCTACAATCTAGGCGCTTCGAGAGAAGGTTTAGAATACATGAGTGATTGTTCTAGCATGATTTAAATCCCAACATAGACATTAAATGGATTGATTAAGAGAATGGATTAAATAATGATTATCCAATCCTAGAATGCGTCTTTTTCTTCAGTGTTTGATTTATTTGTGTTGATTTCTGCTATGGTGATTTATTTTATTTATTATCTTTAGTTTTTAATTAGTTAAATCCAACCATGTTTGATAGTCTAGATAACTGCGAGGGGTTAAATTGAATAACTAGCAGATTAATCATTAAATCCCTGTGGATACGACCTTGTTCACCGCTATCCTATAAGCCTTGCTGTACACTTGCAGTTTAGGTGAAAATAAATACCGAACAAGTTTTTGGTTTGTATCAAATCCCTAAAACGACTAATGGAACAGAACATTCTCCAAACTACTACACTAATGGAACATATTTTTTTTCAAACTATTACAAACGACTAAAATTAAATCCCTAAATTACAAATCTAAACTCACAACATATCTCTACCCATTATTTAAACTTCAACCAACTTCCAATTCAAGGAAAAAAAATCAAATCCCTAAATTAGAAAAAAGCCCTAAATAAACTTACACTATCAACTTCGAGAATGGAGAGTCGCCGATGGTTAGGCTGGATAGAATCGCGGGAGAGTGGAGAATCACAATTTATGAGTGCGGTTGTGAGAATCGCCTGTTAGAATGGAGAGTCGCCAGTGGTTAGGGCTGGAGAGAATCGCGAGAGAGTGGGGAGCGAGAGAGGGTGAGTTGAAGCATTCAAATCTGATTTTTTTTTTAATATATATATATGGCGGGTTGGGTCAGAACCGGGTCGGGTCAGGGGAGATCCGTCTAACGTAAGCGACCCATTAGACAGTCTCATACAAGTTTTTGTCCATATTAATTGGCACATTTGTAATTTTTTGTGTTTGAATCTGAATCTTTACACTACAAAAAAAATGCTCTTTAGAGATAAGATTATTAGCAATGACATATGTCGTCACTAATACTAGACTTTTAGTAACGACATGTCGTTTCTAATTATTACATATCATCTCTAATAAAAAAATTTCTGATGACATTGTTGTCACTTAAAAATATTTTTTGTGACGACATGATGTCTTCACAAATTTAGCGTCCCTAAAAGTTTGTCCCAAATAATTAAAAATTATTTTAAGTGACAACATTATCATCACAAAAAATGTCATTAGAAATGACATGTAATTATTAGAGACGACATGTTGTTACTTAAATCTATTATTAGTCATCGCTAATAATATTATTAGTAAAGACCATTTTTTTGGCAGTGTTATCCTATCTTGTACATTTTGACCCGTGAAACGGTGTCACGCAAGATTCCCTAATTGAGATGTGTAAATATTGACATAATTAATTAAAACGTTGGTACAATAACAAGTGCATTAAATTAATGATGGTTGTAAATGGTATTCCGATTGGTTCACATAAATGTAGCTTCTGGTTTTTTATTCTTCTTATTTTGAAGGCTTTTTAATTTATTCTTCTTTATTTTCTCTTTTTCTTTAGAACAGTTACGGATTCCTAGGGTTATTGTTGAACCACTTCGATTAACTAAATTCTCTATTTTACGAGTTACCATTTACCGACATTATACTCTTTAATGCGCTATAGGTAACTCGACTTTAAAAATGATGGCAAAATTTAAATCTATAAACTCTTAAAACCATATATTCAACCATCTAATTTTGCTTTGAGCGTGTATTGAATGAGACCTAACAATTCCTTAAGTCTAAAACCTTGTTTCCTGATTTGCTAGCCATATCAAGACGAGAAATCCCAAACAATGGACTATATAAGAGAGTCAGAATTTAGCCGTTAAATGTGTGTGTGGGTGGAATTGATCATAACCATTATCTACATGGGAACTAAGAACTTATTCAAACCACACAACTTTTAATTTTAATAGTCTAGATTTAACATAAAATGGTGGTGTCAAACTTGTAAATATGTTGAACTTTTAAAAAAAAAACGGTGACATATTGGTAAATACATTGAACTTTAAGGGTTATTTTCTTTCCGTCAAAATTTAGGAGCCGCTTGGTTCAAATTAAGTAATGGCAATCACAATGAATATCATTGAATGGTCAATCACAATGGGAATGGTGATTGCATTGTTGTAGCTTGGTTCAATTATGGAATGATTGTTATTATGATAGATGATGATTGGTTCGTTTCAAATTCATTAATGGTTATTATTATTATTATTATTATTATTATTATTATTATTATTATTATTATTATTATTATTATTAACCACAACAATAATAAATAATAAATAAATAAATAATTTAAATAATAATAATATAATAACATTAATAAAAAATAAAAATTTAATAATAATAAATAAATAAATAACAACAACAACAACAATAAATAATAAAAAAATAAAAAATATATAAATAATAATAATAATAATAATAACATATAAAGAAATATCAAAATTATTAATATTATTAATTAATTTTTTTATTTATTATTATAAACAATAATAATAAATAACAAAATTAATTAATAATAATAAATAAATAAATAACAACAACAACAAAAACAATAAATAATAAAAATAAATAAAAAATAATATTAATAGTATTAATAATTAATTTTTTATTTAATAATAATAATAAATAATAAATAAAAAAATTAATAATAATAATAATAAATAAATAAATAACAACAACATAAATAATAAATAATAAAAATAAATAAAAAATATTTATTAATAACTAATTTTTTATTTAATAATAATAATAAATAATAATAAATAACAAATTAATTAATAATAATAAATAAATAAATAACAACAACAACAAAAATAATAAATAATAAAAATAATTAAAAAATAATATTAATAATTAATTTTTTATTTAATAATAATAATAATAATAAATAACAAAATTAATTAATAATAATAATAAATAAATAAATAACAACAACAAAAACAACAAATAATAAAAATAAATAAAAAATAATATAAATAATATTAATAACATTAATAAATAAATATCAAAATTAATTAATAAAAATAAATATATTCTTATTATTATAAACAATGATAATAATAAATAAAAAATTAATTATTAATATTAATATTTACGATAAATAATAATAATAATAATAATAATAATAATAATAATAATAATAATAATAATAATAATAATAATAATTGAGGAGTGTGGTAATGATTGAGGAGAATGATTAAAGGGGGAGGGGGAGTTAATCAATCTAAGGGAATGATTAACTTATTTTGATTCTCATTACCTTGTACCAAGCATAAAGAATGGGAATGGATCCCCTTCCATTCCCATTACTCACCCTGATTACCCTTTACCAAGCGCCCCCTTAGATGTTGATGTCAACATATTTATACAAATATTGTAGAAATTTAAACAATCACAACTTGTTCGTTTTTAATCAGATTTACGCAAAATATGTATCAAATTAAAGCTATTTTCATATTCTTTCATTTAAGATCTATATTGCATATGTTTATTTGAAAAAAATAGATGAAAAATATAAAAATCAATTGTCATACATATTTTTTATATAGAGCAGCTCCATAATTATATTAGCATGGTGTATATAATATTTTAGCACGACCTATATAGTATTTTGGCATGACCAACTATAACTCACATAATTGCATTTATGATGTTTTAGCATGAAATTAATTACTCGCATATTAGTATGGTATATATGACATTTTAGCATAATTCGTAACATTGTGTTCATGGCATTCTATCATGATACTCATAAATTAACAATATGATATCAACATATTTACACAAATATTGTAGAAACTTAAAACAATTGTAACTTGCTCGTTTTAATCAAATTTACGCAAATTATTTATTAAATTATAGATATTCTCATACTAATTCATCTAAGATTCATATTTCATATGTTTATCTAACAAAAATTATTTTAGTCGCAAATAGTATTAAACAATATTCATAATAACATGACAAAGTACTCGTTATAACATGAAAATATAATCACAATAGCAAAGAAAAATATTCATAACAATATGAAAAAAATATTCGTAAAACATGTAAATTTACTCGTAATACCATCTGTGGTGTTTATTCATTTTTGCATAGTTATATGTTTATAATATGATACGGTTGAAAGTTGTATTAATTGGAATTAATATTAATTGACACAACTTTAACATGATAATTCCTTGATTTTTAGCATAATATTTGTATTGATTTTAGCATGATATTTCCTTTGATTTTAACATGATATAATAAAACATAATTAAGAAATAATAAACCCTAAGTGAAATGTAATAAATCTTAGTTAATTTGTATAGAGTAAACCTTAATTGATTTGTTAGCATGAGAAAGAGTGTCATGTTTCAAAACATAAGAATTATTCAAATATCATAATACCATCTTTACTGAAAGTTGTAAATAATTACGATTATGTCACCTTCCATTTGACCAAAGTTTGATTGAATTGTGGCCATCAAGATCTAAGTTATCAAGGAATTAGATGGGTTTCTAGTTCTCACATTGGGAAAGGTTCTCATTTGAACCATTCCACACAGTGGCCATCAAGATCTAAGTCATGAAGGAATTAGATGGGATCCTAGATCTCACATGGGGAAGGGTTCTCATTTGAACCATTCTACACACACACACACACACACAGATATATATATATATATACATACATATATATATAGGGAATGGTTCAAATGAGAATCAAGTCCCTCACATGAGAACCTGGGAACCAATCCAAATCCTAGATTTTATTAGATCTAAGGGTCATAATTAAGTCAATGTTTTAGTCAAAGTAAGGTGGTAAACTTGTGATATTAGAAAATATTAATGAAGGAGGGTTATTTTTATAATTTAGAAATTCTCTTATATTTTTTAGATTTTGGGTTCAATTTTCGGAGTTAAATAGACAACACTTTGAAACTGTTGTCTTTCCAGACATATGTATTGATAAGCTAACATGGCATATATGTGTTGCTAATATTAATGAATTATGTTGCTAACATGAGAAACTCATATTAATAACATGACGGGATCATATTAATAAATTGATACGTGTTAAATAATGTTTATATGACATTGGACACAGTTAAAATAACATTGTGTAATATGTTATAACATTATACATATATCATATTGCTAATATGTTACTAACATATATTGATAATATGTGAACAATGATTTGCTAATGTGTAAATAATAATTTGCTAATATGTAAATAACGTTTTGCTAATATGATTTTTAAGTGTTGTTAGTTTTTTTACAGTTTTCATGATGAAATAACATCCTTCACTCAAACGGTCATAACTTTTTCAACGATTAATATTTTTTTGAATTTTTTTTGTTTAAAAATAGACTAAACTAACTTTCCACTGTATATATATAGTTCATGTTTTACTTATTTTCATATGATAGCAGTTGTATATTCATAGTTGGGTATCGTGTATAAATTAACATGTTTTATATTCGCAACATAAGTATACGATGTTAGCAATGGTGTGGTCTAATGTTAGCAATATCTGACTATTCCTACTTATATACACCTAAAAATAAGTTTTTATATGCAATATGCATCTTAAATGAAAGAGCATGAAAAAATATTTAATTTGATATATTATTCGAGTTAATTAGATTTAAAACGAATGAGTTATGATTGTTTAAAATTTTTAAGATTTTTTATAAATATGATAACATTACTTTATAAAAAAAAATCTGAAAATATTCATTATATTTCAAATTTTTCATATTTACAACTATGTCACTGCCTTTTTATCCTTCATGTCATCAAAATACTTGGATTCGATTGGTTCCTAAATTATCATGGGAGGATTGGTTCCTATATATGTGAGAATTAGGAACATATCTTATACTACACAATTAATAAAAATCAAAGGCCTAGATTTACTTAAAAGGGATTGTGGCAATTCTGTAATATTTGATTAGTTTTCTAGGTAGGGGTATTAACGTAATTTGGTAATATTTATAAAAAGGAGTTGGGTAGTTGATAACAATATCGTCATGCTAACGAAATATTACTATCGTGCTAACGAAACATTATCGTAATGCTAATGAAAGTTTTCTCATATTGTTAACGAAAAATAAATTCTAAAAAGTAATTATAAAACCTAATTGGATGGAACAAACCATAATTCAGATGTAAAAAATTCCAATGATCTAAAAAATAGAATTACATTCTAAAAAATAATTATAAATCTTAATTGGATAAATAAATCATAATAGCAATATAAATATACAACATTAGCATTATGATATTATTTTATCAGCACTACGGATAAACTATGTTAGCATATGACAATTCATCGTTAGTATAAGGTATAAACCATAAATGAATTAAGAAAACACTCTTTAATATATTCTAATTTGATGAAATAAACAATATTCAATTAGTAACTAAAATATAAAAATTAAATAAAAAATAATAATTATAAACTTTAATTGAAATGTAATAAATCATAGTAATAATACAAGTACATGTACTGCGTTAACATTATGATAATCGTTCATTAGTACAATGAACACAGTATGTTAGCATATAACAAATGTTGCGTTAGCATACGTTAAATAATGCTGACGAACCATTATTAAAAGCTAACGAAAGTATTTTCGCGCTGAACACGAGTACAAAATTTAATATTTTGTATTTTTCATCTATATTATTTGCACAAATATATCCATGACTGATTTTGAATTCAAGAGCATGAAAAGAGCTTTAATTTGATATATTATTTGCGTTGATCTGATTAGAAACGAGTGAGATATAATCCTTTAAAAATTTTAAGATTTTTTTTTAAAAAGTGATAATATCAGCTTTTTTATAAGGATTGGACAACTATACCCCTACCTCTTTCTTTTTTGTCTTGAATTTGACATTAAATTTCAACATTAGATCATCTAATTGGATGGTATAAGATGGATTTCTAATTCCTACATCACGAAAATGTGTATGTGTGTGTGTGTGTGTGTGTGTGTGTGTGTGTGTGTGTGTATTTCTTGGTAGATTATTTATAAAATGAAATTTAACTTTGACATGTCTTGAATATATAATATCACTCTTTTTTTCAGAAGTGTCATTTTTCACTGAAGTTGAAATCTCGATCTCCATGTCTACGAGTCAGTTTGATAAATGACTTGATATATTAAATTCAGGTGAAAAATAGTTTGTTCATATATCATTTATAATTTTATATTTTGTAAGTCGTTTGCCACCATAATTTGCTTGGGACAAAATGTGGAAATTCCATCTAGGAAGAAGAAATTAATTATTTAGTTTATAAATAGCAAAGAAGAATTGAACTTCATAATTTTGAAATGTTCTACTGCAAACCGGTCGATTTCTTCAATCAATTGCGATAGGCTGCAGATGGGTTGATTTTCTTTTTTCAATTTTGATTTATCTACAATTTTCTTCAGTTAGCACATAGCTGTCAAACTTCTTCCATGATTTATATATTTTGATTAATCTCCAACTTTCTTGAGTTGCAGTCACTCTTCTTGATGAATGATGATTAATAACTTTCCGCTTATGTCAAAATTTAATTCTATATCACTGCGCGCGCGCACATATATGTTGTTTGAGTAGATAAAGACGCCATTTTGAGCTCTTTTTTTTTGTAGTTTTGTTTTTCTTCTTTTAAAATACACCTTATATATGTGGAACTAATTAATTAATCTTGCTTTAATTTCTCCTCCTTGGTAAGACGAATTAGGATGAGTATAATCATCAAGGTAATATGAAATTAAACAAAACAACACAAATTTTAATAGAGCAAATATTTTTTTGCAATTAAGCGTAAATATTTACATAATAGAGCAAAAGAATTAAAAGCAAACCCTTTTTCACAAACCTACTGTTGAATTTGTATTAATTTGTAAAGCTGCATTATTACAAGATTAAATATTTAGGTGGAAGAGTTGAGTACTACATAAAAAGCGGTTTGACCTAAAATCATAACTGATTTAGGTATACCATAAATGAAGTGATATCAAAATCAACTTAAATAGGACAAGATAAATATGATCACACTATGGATTAAAATATCATATATATGTGCGAGATAAATATAATATATATACACATACATTATATTAATTAAAATATATAGATAAAGTAGTGGTTGTGATTATAGAAATATTGATAGGTAGGTAGATCACGGCTAAAAACAACAAATAGTAAGTTGAAGTTGGTAGAGAGATGGTGTCATCGTGTACATATTGTATTATATGGACTGCTCTTCACGCATTTTATCTTATTTCTAGATCTACCGTTTATTTATGGAAAGTTTATATATATGTTAATTTTTGAATAAATATATATTTAGGTCATTGTATTTAATTTTATGTTATTTTGAATTGTGTCATTTACTTTTATTTTTAAACATTGGCTCCTTGTACTTTCATTTTTTCTGAATTTGTCACTAAAGTTTTTGGTCGAATAGCACAAGCCACGAGGACTTAATTTTAACATAAATGAAAGGACACAAACTCATACAAAATTACAGGTATCAACATCAAAAAAATATAAATAAAAGTACGATCACCTTATAAAGATGCATCTTTCCTTACTTAACATAAATAATAAAATATATTGAATTAAATGGATTTTGTATGTACTACAACTTATATGAGATGGTGTTATACTGTTAATTACATGAGAATTTTAGATTTGTAAATGTTTCTTACGCATTAATATATAATCACTACGTACATATATATTTATAAAACCTCCTGATTTTTTTAATTATTATTTATTATTATAATTTCTTATAAGTAAGACTTAAATCTTATTTTTTATCTGTGTATGTGTGTGTGAACTCATCATTTTGCTTAATTATTATTATTATTATTATTATTATTATTATTATTATTATTATTATTATCATTATTTATATCTAGTATTAAATTATTATCATATATATTTATTATGTTGGAAGAGATAGGTTACCCACCTCTCGGTCTTCTTTTCTTCTCATCCTCTCACTGCTTATCCGTTGCCTCCTCTCATTCATTCATATATATCTTCTGATAAAAAAGACAAACTGAAAAAAATAAAAGAATCTAAAATTAGTAAGAAGTGTCAAAAGCAAAATTTAATTAAAGAGTTGCTGAACAGAAAAAATAGTGTTTAATTTAATTATTATATTTGAGGTCTTCCAATTCTCCATGTCACATGATTCATCATATATTCCTTATCAAAAGATATATGCCAGTTGCACTATATTAGATAAAGATGCATAGTTATAACAAATTGTGAATAAATTAAAAAAAAAAAACCTCGAGGTTTTTCTTTTAACTATGTTGGAGTTGAGGTCTTAATAATGAATACTTGTAACTCCGCGTTTCTGATTGTCTTAAAATGTAAATGCTTAGAAAAAGAAGAGAGAAAATATAGATATTAGCTAGGTTTGAGAAAGAAAGAAAGAAAGAAAGAAAGAAAGAAAGAAATTTAGGAGGTGGGGGGGGGGGGGGGGGCAGTGTGTATAGTGTATAGTAGTGCATGGAAGGAAGTCCCTTCAAAATACAAAAATGTTGAGAGGGTACCTTTATGAACTTTGTGCACACAAACCAACTCCCAACTCCCAACTCCCTCCATTTTTAATTTCTAACAAATTCAATTCAATTTGCTCTCCATCCTTTCAGTTTCTCCTCTTAATTCTAACTCAAAACCAGGACTTGGCCGGCCGGAGACATCAATTTCAAATACATACATACATATATATATATATACACACACACGGAGACATATGTATGTATAGTCTGAGTGCTAGATATGATGTTAATTAATTATGTAATAATAAAAAATAAAATTCTTGTACATTAATATGGAAGAGAAATTTGAGAGAGGAGAATCCCAACTAATTAATACTAATTATACCACACCTCTCCCCTATCTCTTTATATTTCTACAATAATATCGATCGATCGATCTCTCTCACGAATTAATCTAAATTCATACACATGGAGAGAGAGAGAGAGAGAGAGAGAGAGAGAGAGAGAGAGAGAGAGAGAGAGAGAGAGAGAGAGAGAGAGAGATTAATCCAACAAGAATTTTTTTTTAAAAAGGTGGTTGCGATCATTTCATCTCCAAATTAGTTCTGTAGTCGAAAACGCGTGCAGATTTAAAGGGGAGAAAATCATAGGTGGTGGTTCGAGTTCCAATGTTGTGATGATGAGGAGTAGAACAGCTGCAATCTTTGCTGTTTTGAATTCCGAGACTACAGGCGAAGCACAACGTAGTTGTAGTAGCAGTAGTAGTCTCTCTCATGGCTTCATGAGAATATTCAGATGGCGGGCTGATTCTCAGCTCGAGGTTCAAATCGGGGCACTTCTCTCTCATCATCACCTGGCCTAGGCCTCCAGTAGAGATATGTGCATGTTTTTCTCTCTCCTCTTCCTCATGATCATCATCATCCTCCTCCTCCTCCTCCAGAGCCTTATTAGTAGTAGCAATAGTAGTAGTATCTTGATCTTCTTCTTCCTTGATGATGGGGCGGTGAGTGGCGGGGTCGATGCCGCGGCTGAGGAGCTTCCTTCTGATATGAGTGTTCCAATAGTTCTTAATCTCATTGTCGGTTCTCCCCGGCAATCTCCCAGCTATAAGCGACCACCTGCACTACGCTACGTTCAATATATATATATATATATATATATATATATATATATATATATATATATAATTCATTCCAATTAACAATCAATAGTCTTAATTAATTCATTAATTAATTACTTGTTTCCTAGAAGGCTGTGGAGTTTGATGATGAGCTCGTCTTCGTCTTCGGTGAAGTTGCCGCGTTTGAGGTCGGGGCGGAGGTAGTTGATCCACCGGAGGCGGCAGCTCTTCCCGCAGCGGAGGAGCCCTGCCGCTTTCGGCAGCGACCGCCAGCACCCTTCGCCGTGACCGCGGATGTACGCGATCAGCCGATCGTCTTCTTCTTTAGTCCATGCGCCTTTGTTTGTGTGAGCTTTCTCGCAGCAAGGAGATCGTCCCATTTTTCAAATCCTCAATTACAAACCCTTTGATCTCTTTTCTTTTTTTGTTTTTGTTTTTGGAGATATATAGAGAGAGAGAGAAAGAAAGAAAGGAAGAATTGTGTAGTTTGCTTTATATATTTAGTGTGCTTTTGCACTTTTTTGTGTGTTGGGATGGAAAAAATGAGGATTTGAAGGATATTGTTGGAAAGTGTAGGCTTGAATCTTGAGCATCAAGGCCAGCAGCCCTTCATGGACTTGATGGGGAGGTCTATATATATATACACTTCACACACATAGATACAGGATTTTGACTCTATATGTGGGGGGTGGGGGTAAAATATTTCTTCTAGATATAAATATATACATACATATATATATATATATGAGAGTTGGTAAGACAGGTTTGAGAGTGGCTGGTATATATACAGCATCTCTCTTCTTTTGATGATATATATATATATATATATATATAGTATTAATTATGCATCCATCATCGATTCATCGCAATTATAAGCTAGATTCCTATATATATGACAAACATAACTCTTATTTCGTCACTTATTTTGATAACACTAATGTATTTTTAGAAGTGAATTATATTATGTATGTATTATATATTATTTATAAGGTGAAAGGGACATAAAAGAAATAGGTGAGCTTGGTTTCAGGTAGGTGTAAAGATAAATTAAAAGCAGGAAAGTGTGTGATAAGGTGTGTTTCCTGATTTAATCTAAAGTCGGTCTGAACAATCCAATATATATATATATATATATAGGGGTGGGTTAAAATGAGAACCATACTCCTATGTAAGAACTAGGAACCATTTACATCCATAGATCTCTATAATTTGAATGGACAAGATTGATTTTAGATTTTAGGGATCAAATTGCAAAATGATAATTTTTTACCAAAATTTAGTGCTTCATAAGGGTATTAATGACAAACCCAAAATATCCATAATATCCATAATATCACATCCCATGAATCTAGGAATAATTATACAATGAAATTTATTGGGTAGTTTGAAAACCCTACAAAAATAAAAATCCATTCTAGCCGCCGCCTCCCCCCTCAATCTTTCACGCCGAACAACGTAGAACTCCGATCGCAATCTTTCACGCCGAACGCCGACAACAATGAAGGGCCGTCGCCCGCCTCCACGTCGTCCGAACGCCAATCCGCCGCCTGGTTCAAAGTCGCCCGTACTCCCAGACGCCAGCCGCCTCCACGTCGCCAAGGCCGTGACTGCCGTGACCCAAACCAAACGAGCTACAACAATGAAGGGCCGCTGACCAACTGAACGTCGCCCAGACGCCCAGCCGCAGCCCCCCTCCACCTAGACCGAAACCCCCGTCGCCGGCCTCCACGTCGCCCAAACCGCGACAACACGAACGGGTATTTCTTCAATTCACTCTTAAATTAACGATATATAAATGTATGATTAGCAGATTTTAGATAATTGCGAATATGATATGATTAGCAAATTTTATGGGTATTCAAAATTTTTTGATGTTTTTTGGTTATATTTCTCATATGCTTTTCGTAACTATAGGCAAATGTTTTAGGTTTTGGTTTTTGATTGATTGTTATATTTATTGGTTTTGTTTTGTGGTGATTTGATGTATTTAGCAAATTAATTAGATATGATTAGCAAATTATTAATGTATTATTAGCAGATTCGTAATTTATTCGAATTTCAAGAATTAATGTTGCTGGGGTCGGACTTTTTTTAATCATGTTTTGTGAATCCTTTTTATTTGAGTTTGTTTGTTTGTTATGTTGGATTTGGATAGGAGTATTTGATTTTGATTCATGAAGGAAATTTAAATTTATCAAAATTACTCCAGAAATAGCTAGAAACTTGAGTGATGGATTTTTTATCTGCTGTAAAAGTGTAGAATGGATTTATTCACATCACTTTGATGAATTTTAAATTGCCGGATCTGAACTATACAACTCTGGAGTCAGCGATGAGAATTATAGCAGGCACTGCAGCAAATATGGGGTTTGAGTATTAGCAAATAAAATGGGTATGATTAACAAATTAAATGGATATACTTAGCAAACATTTTTTATTTGTTGATTCTGATCTGATTTGATTTGTATTGATATATTTAGCAAATAAGTAAGTTGTGATTAGCAAGTTAGTAATGTATATTTAGCAGATTAACTTGATAGGTTATGGTTTTATGAATATTTGTTATTTATATCAAATTGAGTTTGTTTATAGCATATTTATATTTAATCTATAACAAATTTTGAATGTATAATTAGCAAATTGAGAGGCTGGATGATTATATAGGTGAAGAGAAACCATTCAATCTTGCATTCTAGCAACTTAGTACGATATGATTAGCAAATGTTGCATCTGTGAAATTTTGCTACTGGGATTCGTGTTTTAGCAAATTGATGTTTTGTTTATAGCAATGTAGTGATATATGATTAGCAAAATAATATATTGGTCTAGTGTATTATATTTTATTTAATTTTTAAAGCGAAACTAAGAAGATATAATTAGCAAATCAGTCAGAAATAATTAGCAAATTAGTACTATATGATTAGCGAATTAGTATTTTATTATTAACAAATTTAGAGTTATCTTCCATTTACTAGTGGGGAATACCGTCTTTATGATTGAGATATGTGGTCTATATGATTGATTTACGTGTCCACTGTTGGGATTTTGTCAAGAAATGTGGTGTTGTTGTCTTTATCTCGTGATATGTTGATTGTTGGTATTGTATGAATATTTGTTATGTATGTCAAATTGGGGAAGTTTATAGCATATTTATATTATTTTATAGCAAATTTGGCATATATGATTAGCAAATCGTGAGGCTGGATGATTATAGAGGTGAAGATAAACCATTCAGGCTTTGTGTCTAGCAAATTATTACGATATTATTAGCAAATGTTAAAACTGTGAAAATTTGCTACTTGAATTCGTGTTTTATCAACCTGATGTTCTGTTAATAGCAAATTAGTGATTGAAAATTAGTAAATTATTAAGACATGATTAGCAGATTATTGAGATAAGTAATGCTTGGTGTTGTCAGACCATTTTTTAATGTTTTCACTGATTTTGTGAATCAATTTTTGATGTTATGAGTTGAATACTTGTGCTTTCATGTCTTTAATTTATAACTTTGTATTTAAAAAGTTTATTGATAGATAATCAACACAAATTAGGGATTTTTGATTATGGTGTGATCGTTTTATTTGTTGATTTTGGTTTGATTGGAAATTACATCTTTAGCAAATTAGAAAGGTTATATTAGCAAACTATTAATATATATTTAGCAGATTAGATTTTCAAATATTGTTATTTATATAGACAGGTTATCTGGTTTGGTTGCATTCGTCGTTTGTAGCAAATTAGTAAGGTTTGATTAATAAATTATTAATATATGAATAGACTGTTGTGAAGTATATGACAAATTGTGAAGGTATAATTAGCAAATTATCTTGAAATCAATAACAAATTAGAAATATATTGTTATGGTGTGGGGGTGTATTTTTGTTCGTATCAGATATACATCATTATAATAGCATGTTGGTGTTGGTTTTTTATTAATAGTTCAAATATGGTATTTGTTATGTTTTTAAAATTGTTAGCTTCTAACGTGATAATTTTCTTTTTTGTTTTAGCAGGTGATGACGACTGCAATCGCGAGGCTAGGTCAAAGCGACGGCATAATGTCAATGTAGCTGAATGCACTACAGCAAGTCCATCTTTGCAAGCTTCTATTATAGGGCGACATGTGATGATGGACCACACAATATTGATGCCATAGTAATGAATATTGTCTAGGTTTAATTATACGTGCTAACATTCTTTAATTATTACTTACATTGAACTGTTGTGATAAAATTATTCAGTCGTTTTTAGCAAATTATTATTCCAATAATAGCATGACGTGAATGTTTAAATTGCACAATTTTCATTCTTTAATATATAGTTGTTATGTTCTTTATAATAAACTAATGATACATAACATTCATTTTAAGTACAGACTAATATTTTTTTGATAACAAACTAAAATTTCCTTACATACGACCATCCTAGTTCTTGAAAATCATATTGAAACCAGTTAAAAAAATGACCATATTATCAACAGTGAAACGAATTATATTTTCTGATAAAAGTATTATCGATGTGCTTTTAACACATATATAATTTGCTAATTATATCGAACAAATTTGCTAAAATTAGTATAAACGAGCCTTTATTAATGTAGTCGGAAAATAAAATTACTAGTTGCCTCACGCATGAAAACTTATTCACAAATAACAATTTTTAAAATTCTCCAATTTGTCGTATCAGATTATTATTCATTTCCTATCAAATCATTCAGTCGACTCATTATTCACTTAAACTATAATACATGTGACAAGTGATATAACGAGAAAATTGTAAAAATCTGATCGCATAAAATCTGCTAATCCATGTACAAATATGTGCTAATTCATGATAAATGAGTTGCTAACAATAACAAAACGTAACAATGTTCATGCATTGATGTTGGAAAAAATTAATTAAAAATAAAAGATAAAATCAAAAAGAGACCATCCTATCATCAAAATAAAAAATAAAATATATATTTTCACAATAAATATTACCGATATGCTATTAACATATGAATAATTTCTTAATTATGCAAAATAAATTTGCTACACGTCATACATACGAGTCCCTACCGGATTCTACTCATATCACTACGCATACAAAGAAATATTAACAGATGACACAATACTTGTATCTTGCATAATCAGACGACAACCGGTGTAATGCTAATATAAGATGGAGTAAGAAATTGTGAAAAAAAAAATCTTATTTTACACACAACAATTCATGGCATTTTAACTTTTTTTCTTTTTCTTTTTTCTAACTTGAAAACTTCCACAACCAAATACGAAAAAGCATGTATCATCTATACTAAATATGAAATGTTCATTTTATGCAAACATCTCACTATCATGCAAAGCACATTGAAACCAATTTAAAAAATCAAATTTTCACATAAAAATATTACGGATTTGCTATTAACAACACTATAGTTTGCTAATTCCGAATAACAAATGTGCTAAACGTCAGATATACGCGTCCCTACCAGATTCTGCCCATATCCCTACGCATACAAAACACATTCTTTGAAAACATCCACAACCAAATATGAAAAAGCATTTATCATCTATAAAAATATGAAATGCCCATTCTTTGAAAACATCTCACTATCATGCAAAGCACATTGAAACCAAATTAAAAATAAATTCGAGTTTTCACATAAAAATATGCCGAGTTGCTATTAACAACTCTAGAATTTGCTAATTCCACATAAAAAATTTGCTAAACGTCATACATACGCGTCCCTACCAGATTCCACCAATATCTCTACACCATTAATGGAGAACATAATACTTGTATCTTCCATAATCAGGCGAAACCTGCAGTGAGACCGACGAAATCCAACGACTCCTTAAACCGTAACAGACCCAATCAATAAGAATTTTGAACAAATTTATGATTAATTAAAATATGAAACACCGATAGATACAACTCTATAGAAAAAAGAGTTTAATCTATCGTCCAAAAAAACAAAAAAAAAAACGTCCAATCTAAAAAAAACCGCTCAATATAATCCCACTATATATGAAACAGATATATTTACTGCAGATAATTGATATCCAATACAATGACATATATACCCTTAACTTAATATGACTCTTAAGATATTGCATTTTTTACCCCATTTTTTTGAGATTGATCTGAGCCTTAGAAAATTATTGATCCAACGCTCCATATTGGTTCCTAGTTCCTACACAGGGTATTAGTTCTCATTTGATCTCTATACTATATATATATATATATATATATATATATATATATATATATATATAGGTTTTGGTTCATGTGAGAAATATTTGTTGGTGTGAGAAATGAAAAAATGTTTATCTTATATTGTAATTTACTGCTTAATAGGTATAATTTTATTGCATAATTATATTGTCCCACGTGTGCAATGAAATACGATAAGCATTTTTCTCATTTCTCATAACAAGATCTTTTCTCACCTGAATCCAACCATATATATATATATATATATATATATATATATATATAATAATAATAATAATTAATCTAACAATCAAAGCATAAATTTGGGAACTTGCTAGTTACTTACCGATTACCACGCCTTAATGTTTTCTGGTGAGGTCTCCCAAGCAATTAATATATATACTAGCATATCAGAGCCAGCCCAGCAATTCCTTATTTCATTCATTCTTTTGAAATATCCGTGATTGTTAATTATTAGTTAGTGCATATATACTAAGTTCTCATTAGTTAGACTACATTAGTCACAATTATATAGTTTTATTACTATTTTAAGGTGTCCCAATTATATAGTCGCATAACTATAAATAGTATTAATATTCATAATAATGTACAAATATACCTTCGTTAGTTCTTGGAATTTAAAAATCAACCACTTCAATTTTTTAAAATCATTAATTTTAAATAAGGGTAATATTGAAAGTTAAGCTTTAATATCTTATTTTCATAAATATTTTTAATTTACGTCAGAGGATAAATTGGATTATATAATTGAGACGGAGAGAGTATATATCATCGCAAATGATCATAAATAATTTAGTTTGTTTTTCTTACCACACGCGCGCGCATATATATGTATATATATCGAATAATCTAGTCCCAAATCCGGAAGAAATTCAAATTAACATTTTCTTTTCTCCATGCAGGGGATTAATAAATTTTCTCAATTGTGAATATGCAGAAGAAAAAAAGTGAAATAATCCATAATAAATCCAAATGTATGAAAATGAATTGAATTGGGGGGTGATTAATTAGAAATATACTATGATTATGTAACTAAGTTAGGTTGCGGTTGGGATTTGGAAAAGATTATTAAAATTTTGGCAATGAAATTTGCTTTTTCCTTACTCATGAACATATATAATAGATGGAAGGTAGGTTGTTGTGCTTTTATATTATATTGGTGCATGTGTGTGTCACATATATAGTAGATTGTTATGATTATTGGGCTTCTAGAAGGATTATTTTGGGGTTGGGTGCAAGCCAGGATGACATAACAACAATTCAGTATTATTGGGGTTGAAACTTGAGATATGGGCTTTGGTTCACCCTCCACTCTCTCTCTCTCTCTCTCTCTCTCTCTCTCTCTCTCTCTCTCTCTCTCTCTCTCTCTAACCTTGTGCTGCAAGTTTAGGCATCCAAAGTGGGGTTAGGGTTGGGAGGATTAGATTCATCTTTTTGTTATTATATGAGATAATGTTGGAGATTAGATTAAACTGCTATATATGTATGTATGTGTATGTAATTGAATTTCACAAATATCACGATCAGCGATTGTTGGTGTCTCTTAACAGTTAACATATATGAATATATAATATGCACACACCATATATAAGATTTGAGATGAAGTCTTGAGAATTTATTTTAAGGTTACTTCGATAGATGTAGGTACATAAGTTGGAACATAATATTGTATATAGCTTGATTAAATTTTAAATGACCTAACGCGATGTTAATATTTAATTTAGAGTTGTAATCGAATCAAGCCAAGTTAAATATTTTAATTTTTGAATTTTACTTAATTATTTATTATTGAACCACATTTATTTTTAATTTGTTGTGCATAATTAAGGATCTCGAGCTAAATAGACCCGGCCAAATCGGGCTAGCTTATATGCATGACCTTTACAAATATATATTATAGATTAGATTATTAATGCTTATATTCGAAAAAGGTATAATATATTTCTTCCAAAGTGTATATATAATATATATAAACCTATGGTTTTTTTTCTTTCTAAATTAGGTATTTCTATATTTATCATAGGTATAAATAAAGGTATTTGTTAGATTAATATCAAACTAATATATCTATTTTGTGTTTGTTTTATCAAATTTATTAATCAAACGCATGTTTCTGGAGTCGAATTTCAAATAGCTAGATTTTCACATTTTCTGATTTTGGATAAAATTTCACGATATGAAAAGGTTAACAACCCTGCATGAATTTTCACTTGTTTGGATGAAATCTAATTGATTCCATCTCAAAAACAATATAATATTGATTGATTATGTCAATCAATATTATAAAACTTGGTTACCAATTAAATCAAGTTAAAGGAGTTGGGTCGACTGAGTAATTAATTAATTAATTAATTATTCCAATTAATATTTTTAAGCGTTCAATTATTTGTTTAAAAAGAGAACGTAACCCCCGGTCTACAATTCACAAATTGCTATAATATATAATATGTACAATTTCACGAATAAAATTTCAGACCTAAGATGAATCCTAATATTAAATATTGGAATTATATATTTTTAATAAATACAGTGAATATACAAGGAAGATTAGAAAGGGGGGAAAAGTGAAAATTGAGCACATAAATAGCGCCTGTCACCCACCATCACATGTTTTTCTCCTCCCCTAACCCCAAAATAACATTGAAAACAACTTGTGCCCGTCAATCACAATCCTTAAATCTACCCATCAATTTGGTATTTGTTATTTAGTGTGTGTGTGTGTGTGTGTGTGAGAGAGAGAGAGAGAGGTCCGTTTGTGTAATTTCATATGTTAATTGTACCTACCTATTCATCTTTTCCGACTGTCCTGCTCCAAAAATGCCTCCACCTTTGATGTCGAATAACGGGATTTTAGTTCCACACGAACATTATCTCCTATTAAGAAAGCCCACCAAAAAAAATAATAATAAAAATTTAAAATTTTCTTCTCTTTTTTCCTATAAAAAAAATCCACAAAGCTTATCCATTCCAAATATTAAAAACTATCGATATTCTATACCCAATAAATAAATAATTCAAAATTTGTAATTAATGCATATGATTCAATCACATACACATGTATCAGTATACCACAGGTCAGATGTGTGAGTATAAAAAAAAAACACATACACATATACGATGGTCTCGTATGTCTTAATCAAATACTTGTTATTCATACATTATATTTCCAATTATTTTTACGTATGTAAACTGATGATAAAAAAATGGAAGTAGTTAAAAAGTTAAAAAAAAAAAAGATATCGTAATAAACCTCACCCACAACGAGTGGAAGCATTAAATAATTTACCCTCCGTCACTTTCCCACCTCCATTAAACTTGGATTGGCACTTGTCATAGCAATCAGTTAGGTTGGATCAATTCTTAGGTTGTGGGGTTGTCCAATTCCAATCAATCCCAACTTGAATCCCTGATAATTGCACACACAACGTAGTAATCAAATTGAGATAGGGAATTGAAGATGGTGTAAGGTCAGGAAATTATAGCTACACATTGACATAGGCCGCCCAAGATTTCAAAAAATTTCTTGGATTGGTTAAGAAAGTTTTGAGGAAATTAGTGTTGGATTAGGCCGATAATCTTGAATGGTTAAGTTGACAGTTGAAGAGCTCGTGGACATCATGTGTTTAGGTATGCAACAAGACTCGTGGGGTTGTCCTAAACAAACAAAAGTGTTTCTTACCTACCACTTTTGGTCCTTTTCACTTCACCATGTTTTGTATCTCTTTTGGTGAAATTAGGGTCTTTGTCAATTGACCCTAATTTAGTTCATCAAACCTAATGTTAATCACATCTATTTATTAGGCTGATGCATGCCGTTTATTTTGAATGGTGCATGTTTTGAGTATTCTTCCTATTTAGATTGCACGTGGATGATGACTCGATGATATTCATGGCCGAACGAGGTAGTACCCACTACTAATTTTTATTTTATTTTTATGACAAGGGAACTTTTAAAGTAGGTATAAACTTTAGTGTCGAAAAAGTGGTATCATGCTGGATTATGAAAAAAGAAAAAAATAATCAATCAAAAGTAATAACAAGAACTATTGCCGTAATCAATAAAAGAAGATTTATGAATAGAACGAGAATCTAAATTATTGTGAGGGCTCACTTAGTGTAAGAAAGATTTGGTTGGTGCTCCAAGAAAAATCGAGCATCCTTATTGGGCAGTGGCTTAGTCCCTCCATCATATACACATGCCCACATAAACAAAATAAATAAATAAATAAAAATATTGCCTGTATAGATAGGACTTAGGCATGTTAAAATATAAGTTATATAACCATACCTACATATAACTACAACATATTATATTACCGAGAATTTTTATTTTCGTCCCCTGTGGAGTAGATGGTGGATGAGTCCCGTCCCCTGTGAAGCACTACTATTTCGCATTGGTCCACAACTTGGTTTTCTGTTTGGTTTTAAAGAACATAGCATGAAATCAAGGCTCCAATTTCCACTCTAATATAACTGTAAAAAGAAAAAAAGAACCAACTCTTGTACTGTTCTGGAAAACGGCCAGTTTCCCTGTAACAAGACCGACTTTATATTTCCCGACCTGCACACCCATGAAATAGCAGCTACGACCGAGTATCCAAAAGAAGAGCAAAGGGAACAAGTTTCGACTGACACGTCGAGTGTGTTATTTCAATATGTGGTATATTGTATCTGATACAAATATATGATCTAGCAGGAGGGCAGGGACCAATATTGCCTGTTGCCTGTCTCTAGTTTCATAGAATAGAACAGATCGAGCAATGTAACCAAGTTTTTATCTACTTCATCCTTTTCCGGACCTCATATAAGTAGCCAACGATCACTACTGCTGCAGCCACAGCAACTCCAAAAGCACTTTGTGCGAGTATGGTGCCATCTTTCACAGAGGTCTTCGCGCCAGGTGTAAACCCTAGTTCCGAAAGTTTTTTATGCGACTCTGCATAATCTCTAAAGAAAGCATCTTCATCCTGCATGTGCAAATGACAAGACTGCGGTTAGTATGATTGCCAACTTGCCTGTCGAGAGAAGTTGCAATGACGAAAAAAGAAAGCCTGCCTTGGTGAAAAAACTAAACTGCCCTGATAATAGCAGTTGGACAGACACATACTTTCCAATCAAATATTAGAATTAAACTAGTAAGACAGCAGTTGAGTATAACATCTAAATAAGCTAAAAGAGACCATTTCAGTCCAGTATCACTTTCCATCTCTGAGCTTTCAGACCGTAGCGTCTTGAGAGGTATCACCTTAGTTTGTATATGGTTGGAGACATGGAATTATTATTTAGTGTAAAATGTGCTACTACATCGTCTTTTCAGTCAAAAATTGTTACCCATGTGAACATTACATGATTTTGAAGTATGACTGAGCAACTATAAGGATATTATCAATGTAAAAAGTACTTGGTGTTACTTTTATGTGCGACACTTTTGGATCCACAATCCAGCAAAATGACTCCCACGTTTAGACTTCTAGATAGTTGATTAAGGATACCTACTTTAGCAGATGTACTTTGTGACTCAGTTCTATGCAGCAGGCACTAAAATTCAGTATCTTACATTCTTACTTAACCAATGGATCGCCTTATGAGGAAGAGTTTATTTGTGCAATGAACTTTTCAGAAGTTCTTCTGAAACAGAAAATAAAGCACTAGGTGCTGTTTATATATATATATATATATATATATATATATATATATCATTTTTTTTTTCTGGAATCAGCTTTAGAGAGTAACCAAGCTTTGACGCAGTTGCATAAGTGGTCCTAAAGTCCTTGACTGAAACATAATTTAACTTTTTAAGCAGACCAGCTCGATTGGATTTGATCTTTTGCTGCTTATATATGTACTTGCACAAGGAAAAATAATTAAATTGCCAAAGAAAATAGTTTAAAATCCCATATTGTACCTTAGCATAAAGCTCCACATAACGCCTAAAGTCAGGATCATCAAGCAAAGCCACATCAGTTGGGAGTTTCAGCAAACCTTCTGTTTCCCCCTTAAGCAGCTCCCTGGTTTAGATAAATGCATACAGAGGCTTATAAGAAGAGAGAAATGGACTAAAATGAAATACATGAGATGCCCTTAAGGACTTACAGAAAATATGAATTGTCAAACTTCAGTGGGTCTTTAGTCCAAGGACCGTCGAACCCTGATCTTTCTGGATGTGCCCTTCCCTATGTAAAAACATCAACCAAAATTATATCAAAACAATTTCTTTTTCCCTTTTCTTCTTTTATGAGGGGAACCAATAGCCACTTGGAAGTATATTCAGAACAGAGGTAAATGGAAATTACCAGGGTGTGGCCACCAGAAAGTGCCACGATGTCTTTATCAGATAAACCCATTCGATAAAACACCTCCTTTAGATGTGGCACGCCTAACATCAAAAGACAACAAGTATATCAGTTCAACTTCTAATCAGTTTTCAATGGAAATGTCAATAATCTCATGTTGCTCCAGTCATGAGACGAAATTCTATAAACTTAAATATAATATGTGAGGAATAGCAGGATATGTCCATGGGAAGAATTTTAGGATATGAAAGTTAATCAGTCACAATTTATGTTGCCAATATCTTAAGCAGAAATGATACCAAAAGGATGCAAGGCCAAAAGGCATTCGTGGAAGCATATAATTGTACTGAAAAAGAGACATAAACCTCCAGACTAAGCAAGTGATGAAATTCAAGAACTAAGATTTTCATTATATTTTTGTTTGACCTTTATTAGCATCCGGAAGCCGTCCTTCCTTCGGAGAAATTTTTGAGTCCTGAAAAAAATGAGGTGGCTACCATTAATATTGTCCATTCAATGGAAATATCATTCCAATGCACAGAAACTAATTGAATTGAAATCAGCCTGCGAAATGGGAGAAGTGCTTTAACGCCAGACACCGCGAGTTTTTCTCCTTTTATCTCTGAAGATAGACTAACACTACCTTTCTGCCAGGAACAAAATTGATCGTGGGCCCTCCGGTAACTTCAACTGCAACAACACCTGCAAGCTACAGATAAAAAAAATACTCTGGTCACAATCAATAAAGTAACTCATTCCCAGTCATAAAGAGTTGTCAATTGCCCTCATGCAGTTCGTTGTGCTGAATAGTTTCTAAAAATAGTCAGCACATACCTGATTCCTGTATGGATAATAAATATGCAAGGCAGTGAGTATAGATGGATGAGAAGAATTAATTTTCTTTCGAGTGATTTAGATAGAGCAAGGCAGTTTATACACTTAATTTCTAGAGTAATTGGATTTGAACAGGCAAAAGCCCAAACAGTTCATACACAATTTCTTTCACGCTTGTTCTCTCTACATAATAACAGCCCAAACCGACAACTAAAGAGTATCATCAACCAATATACATGAATACTCAATTGTACAAAAGATAATCGGGACCATGAATACAAAATTTGATGCTTACTTTTGCAAGGTCATTTGACAAACTTATTCAATCAACTTACATATGTCATTTATCCAAACAAAATAAAAGAATAATAAGATAAAAAAATAAATAAAAAGAAGATTTAAGTTTCCTTTGTATTAACCAGCAGCATATGAAAAGCAGTAGGAAGATTACCTGGTACAGATCTGCATATGTAATTTTTTGACATCTAGACTTCACTTGTTCTGCCGTCAAATAAAATATTAACATCATGAAAACTTGTAGGATTAACTTCCAAGTAATGTTTATCATGCTAATGCAACAGTATACATATTATGGTGTTCCAAGCTAAGAGACTAACTCATAAATACAACCAACTAAATCTATGTAAAATAAGTTAAACTAAAATGTTGTTTGGCAGATATTATAAGCACTTTAAGACAACTCTTCAAAGCGTCAAAATACATTGAAGTAACTTAAACACCCTCTAAAAACATCTTATAAGCTCCTAACACTTTATTTTGCGAGCAAATAAGAACTTTTTCAAAAATGGTTGTAAAATATTTTGAAATAGCTTAAACAAGGCTCATAAGCTCCTAGAAATAAGCTTAGCCAAACACCAGGACCGCACCAAATATTGCAAATCAGCCATGGTCGAACAATTAATATAACAAATAATACCACCTAAACGATAAATGTTTTTCACTGCAAGCATGCAACTGATCGACATACACAAAAACAGCAGAAATCAAGTGAGAAGCAGTAAACCAGTCAAATAGCATTGTCATAATCAATAAAGTGTCCAAATCATCCAACGACTGAGAAAATAGAATCTAATATTACATAGCGTGATACAACAAACACGAGCATTCTAATGCGATGTAAACAGAAATTTTCAGAACGATCGACATCAACAGAACACACACACACACAAAAATAGAACTCACCGCAAAGATCAAGCGCTATTTTCAGGCCACTGTTAGCTCCATGACTGAACTCCTCTTCATTCCGAATCGAACCGTTCGGACCTCCGGTCTTCGTGTTCACATCATAAGTCCCCGCGTCATGCCACCTAATCAGACCACAATCCAAATAGAAAAGGCGCAGTTCCACTTAAAGTAATCAGAAATTAATCTTCACCGAGGCATTATCCAAAAGAAAACAAAATAAAATAAAAAATCCGGCGAAAACGAAAAATAAAATGAGGAGAAGTGGAATTACGCCAAACGAAGCATAATCGGGGCGCAATTCTTGCCGGCGATGAGAGAGCGGAGCTCGCGGCGAGCCTTCTCGACATCCTTGAGGTATTCGGAATCGACAATAACTTTCGCCATGGCAGATAGTTGGGTGATGAGAGTGGCTGAATTTTTGTTTTGGAAATCGATGAGATAAGATTTTCTTTTCTTTTATAATTTTGGTATATGTTGACCGGCGTTAATATATATGAGCTGAGAAAAAGAGTGAGATTTGATTTTTCTTTTTGGTTTAAAATTTAAATTTTATATAATTTTATATTTCTTTGAGTGATAAAATTTAGGAGAATTATCAATTCAAGACCCGAAAGATGTTTATCTATCAATATAGAGCTTGAAAGATAGATTCTATTCAACACTTGAAAGATCTAAAACTATTAATTTAAGGTTTGTAGATTTAACGGTGTTAGAAACTCCATCCAACAAAAGGTGATGTAGCCGTTAAATATCCACATCATTTCATATATTAAATTAAACAAAAAAAACACAAATTTATATTAATTGTTTTAATTAAATTGAACATGGGGTTTTATTAAATTTAGTCAAATAAAAACCATAACTTTCTATCGTTCGGGTCTCATTATTTTTTAGTTTAAAATTCATCTTTGTTTGTTTGATTAATTAAATTTTATTATGTTTAGAATTAATTATTATGATTTTATTCCATCGCAAACTATTAAATGTTATTGAAATATTTGATAAATTAATTAATGTTAATTTTATTCTCTCTCCTAATCTCTTTTTAAAATAATCATTTCCCCATCAAAATTGAAAATAAAATAAAAATAACTATATCAATTTATTATTGTGATCGAAACCAAAAAAGGTATTACACTTACATACTAAATTTAGTTAAACGTTGAATTTAATTTAAACTTCTAAGGATCTCTAATTGAATTTATAGAATATAATAAAGCCCTCTATTTAATTTAATTAATGTAAATTTATGTTTATTTTTATTTAATTTAATTTAGAATAAAAATGATGTGTCAAAATGATGTTGATATTTAACGGCCACATCACCTTCTATTGGATGGAGTTTTAACACCGTTAAATCTTCAAGCCTTAAATTGATAGTTTTAAATCTATCTTTTAGGCTCTATATCATAGAAAAATCATCTTTCCGGTTCCGGATTGATAATTCTCCTAAAATTTACTATATCATATTTTTGGGTTGTTGTGATTGGTGATATATGAGAGAGAAAGCACCCAGTCGAGTATGGGCCGCCTCGCACAACTTTCTTTCCTTATTGCCTTCTTCATCAATCATCATTCGTGTTTTAAACTACTCGCAACCGATTATTATATCGCTTCTTAATGAAAACTGTTTTAATAAATAAATTAAGTTGGCACTTGGCAGGTTCATCTAAATTTAATATATAGGAGTATATTTTTAACCTTGTTTGTTATGAAAATAGTGATTATTATATTTTTGAGAATTTTTTTTTTAAGAAAATGATGAATGTATACATACACAAAGTTTGTTTAGATCCATTGACATCATGAAAGTTGATGTGTTCTATAAATAAAATTCGAACTCAAATTTATTATCACCCATTTGTCAGGCGCAGCCCTCGGACACTTTTTTAAGGATAAAATGCCATTTTTATCTTCCAAGAAACAAAAAAAAAGGCTCAGTATGCAACAAATACATGGCATATAAAAATAGGAAATTGATTTTCATCTAAAAAAACAATATTGAAATTGAAATGAATGCTGAAAACAGGGGAATCAACAAAGATGTAAGAATCCAACATGTCAATATACACAAGCAGCACATACAGTGATGATACAAGATAGATGTTCTTGTCAAAACCAAGCCCGAAAACACCGGTGTAGTAACACAAGACACTACATGCTCGTGCTCGAATGGAATTCAAAAGGGTTCCGCATTTATCTTTTAGTTTTATCAAGCAGAGCGTGGGAGCAGCTAACCTCAAGATGTTTGCCACTGCAGCTCAATTTGTATCCGTCCATTCTTCGAGTCGATTAGATGGAACTTCTCGTTTATCCTTTTGTTGCTCACAACATCCGCTAGGCTGATGTCAATGTAGCCCAATGTTTCCTGATTTCACGCGTTGAGCCATAGGAGATTTAAGTCGTTAACAAGAAAGTAGCAGAAAAGGTCAGAAGTTGAATATGTTTGCATATGTTCTGTATGTGCAAGAAAAATCATGGACCTTGATGTAATTCTTAAATTAGAATAATTTATTTATACACCAAACTTTTAAATTACCATGATAGAAAGGTGAACCGAAAATACCTTAGGATGTAGTAGGCCGATTCTGGTCGATGTGCTATGTACTTCCACATGAAGTTTGTCCTTAACCGGTGGTTCTTCCATCACGAATGTGAAAACCTCCTCCCATCTAGGATCACGGTTCTTCTTTATTTGCTGTATAAACAGTTAAAATATCAACAGCTAATACACTAATATACATACAAGCAGCATTTAGCAAAATGTCAGACTGATTTTATGAATAACTGGGCAATCTCAAAACACATAATTTCCATCACACAACGATACCGGCATGCATTTCCTTGTTTACAGTCGTTGGGTGAAACTGAATCAGCCCGCATAGTGCTGGACTTTTAGCATTGGTGAGAGGGTGGGATTCACTTTAGATTCTTTATAGTTAAGTGTAATTTTTTCTTGGACCAGTAGTACTTAAATAAGGCAAAACTCATTAGGGTTGTGTGTTGATTAATCTTGTAATCAGCAGAATTGCTGGGCAGGTTTTAAACCTAACGGAATTTACTGATTTTCTTATTTTTTCTATCTTTTGAATAGAACCATCCTTTCTTGTTCACTAGTTTTCAGGCAATGTTCATTATTTTCGCACGAGTGGCCTCGACTCTTATCACATTGTCACGCTCAACTGATCTTGTAATATTCTCTAATTTTTTTCCCTTGGGAAGTACCTAAGTAACAATAAACTTTAGTGGCACCAAGATTAAATTTGCTACACAATATATGCACAAGCAATCAAGTCAGAGAAAATAAAGTTAATTGCACACCTTTGTTTTCCGCTCCTCTCCTTTGACAAGGATGCGGACATATGGGTTAGTGTGGTGCTTCCCCTCAACATCTTGAGCTTCATGCACTGTAACCACTAGCACACCTCCACCTGGTGGTGTGCCTTCAGGAGCCTTTTGCACTGCACCCGATTCCTCAAAATCTTTTGGCAAATCTTCATCCTTGAAAGGTTTGTATGTCAACTCTACCACAATCTGGCCACGCAACTTATCATTTTGAACATCATTTGGATCCATGTTCTTAAGCAGATCTAGTGTCAAAGTTTTTGTTTCATCATGGGGAAGGTCCTTCAAGGGAACTACGTTCATACCCATCTTTTCGTGTTTGCCCACCTGTACAGAAACACAAAAATTCAAGTGCTGGGCATCATAGCATAACAACAATCTCTCAAACCTGCAACTAAATATATATTTTTTTAATATACCTGCTCCCAATCATTAACAAGAAGTTCTAACGCTTGTGTTTCAGGATCTTTTATAACCATGCTGAATTCTTCATTCCACTCAGGATTCAAATTCTTATGCTTTACTGTAGTCTTCTTTGAGGGAGCCTTTGATTCAGTGAGCTTCAGTTTCACATATGGATCTGATGCACCTAATAGGTCTTTCTTCTTCAGCTTTAGTGCCCGCACAACCTTTACGTGGAGAATTCCAACAGGTTTCTTCATAGCTCTGACAGTTTAAAGGAAATTAGAATATAAACATAAGACCCTCCAGAATCGAGACTATTTATAGTATTATTATATAAAAGACATACTTAGTCGGATCCAAAACTTGCACTTCAAGGGTTTTAGGCCACAGATACATATTAGCAACTTGATCTTTGATAATTTCCTGCATAAAAGATTATTTTCATGGGGAAGCAATGCACACAAGGGTTAGCGCATATATGATCTGACACAGAAATTTATACAACGAAATCCCAAATTTAAGAGTACTCATTTAGCAGCCACTGATATATGGTTTCTTTGGGGGAGTTAGTTTTGGCACGAGCCATTAAATTTTAGTACATGAATTCTGGATTGCAAGTTAAAATCTAATGTCAGAACTCCCAGCAGTCACATCCATATGCTATAGTTTGGAACTAGTACGAGTGAGCATCAAATATCAATGCATTGTGATGCCAAATGCAAACTCTCAAATTGCAACTTTTCAATCTTATTCACAACATATAATGATATCTAGCTCTCATTCCAATTTTGGTCGTATAATGTAAATTCCACTCTCGTAAATAAGGCATTTCAAGAATTGATATAATGGAGCTGTACCTGTACAAACCGATACAGGCCAGGAATTGACATGAGATCTGCCCCACCAAGCTTAAGTCCAAAGTCAACATGAGGCTGCAAAAAGTGGGGACAGGCAGAAGCCAGCTTACAACAAGAGAATTTCAATGAACAGAACTTTTTGCACAAATATAAATGTGCGAAAAAATTACATTCATTACATATACGAACTCAACTGGTATCTTGGTCACAGTATTGTTTATGTCTCATATTTTAATTTTTGACTGTTATATTTAACAAGAAGAAAAATAAATTAACTAACCTTCTCCATAAGAGACACAAAGATGTTGGCAAAACATGGAAAGCTAGGAACAAGAGGCTTAAGGGTAATGCGGGGTATAGCAAAGACTTGCAAATCCACAACCTGCAATATACGATAAAAAGTTCCATTTCAAAATCATTTTTCGTTTGTTTATGGACAAGGAGACAAAAAAATCAGATCATACAATATTAGGCGAGAAACTATTCTACGACATTAAAATAGACAACAACCTGAACAGTTGCTTTTAGTCCAAAGGCTCTCACTGCAACAGTGATGTTAGGATTGCCTGCCCATTTCAAAGCAGGCTCCATAATCAACTGTTTTTCTTCAGTAAGATAGACTTTCATACCTGCCATTGAAAAATTCACAATTATATTCCAGGCCCATGAAGTTTTAGTTTACATAGCAGGCTGAACTAACACAAGAATGTAAGTTGGGCCCATTATATTGGAAACAAGTATGAGAAAGAAATGAATCCAAGCAGGCACAAAAAAAAAAGACGAGGACCAGACAACAGCCTCTACCTAAGCATTCATCAAAAGAAGAGGTTAGACAAAAAAATGAATTACACAGACTGTTTAACACCAACAAGAAAGCAAGTGTGGACAAGAAAACTCTAGAGTTGATTAAGATTCTCTCATTTTTGTCTTTTAAAGTACATTTATTTGACATCCATGTTCTTTCTAATCTCTGCAGTACACTCAATATTGCAAAAGAACAAACAATTCAGAGAAAGTGCAAAACTGATAACAATTTAAGTCACTGACCTTGAAAAGTAGGTGGCAGAGACCCCAGAGTTAGTGCTTCAAATTCAAGTGACTCAATTTTATATTTGGGAATTTGCTCAGAAATAATTGGGGTAGCTATATTTTTGGCTGTCTTGCAAATCGCCTGCACGAAGCATATAAAATAATTAATGCAGATAAGCATTAAGCAATGAAATGCTATATTATGAACTATGTGTATAACACAGAATCCTTAATGAGAACCAATACCTTGTCCAGGTAAGGCCACATAACTTCAAGAAACTTGTTGAGCCAGTCAACCTTCATTCCAAAATAGAGAAAGGGGGAGGGGGGCATCGATGAGAATCTATTAATTGCCAAGTGACTAAGTAACCAAGTGATTGCAAGATGTGACTGAGTCATCGCAAACTTACACGATCATAGTCTGGATTTTTCACCCAAAAGGGTATTTCAGGAAGTAATTGTTGCAAAGTTTTAGAGTCTTGCTCAACCAAAGGACGGATGGAAGGATTCTGTTGAAGTACAAGAGTAAGAAACTTTTATCATGTTTGGCACCATATCCATATCCCAATTGGTTTACATATCAGATTTCCACAGTATTCCATTCACTAAAATAAAGAGCAGATGGATCCTAATGCAGCGATCAGGGAACAGATGCGTCCCATCTAATGCACATAAATGGAGACTAAAAACAACAGTACTGAGAAAAGAGACTATGATATAACTATCCGAACCAACATGCCCAAGTTCAAAAAAGAATCGTAGCAGTTGAATCATAGAGGGCATTCCAATAGATAAAAAGGTCCCATCAAGCGCAGTAGCCGCGCTTAGTTCCATCCCCCCACAATCAATAACCATTCTGGCCAATTACCAATAATTGCACGGTACAATCCAACATTTGGAACAAGCATTGATTTTATTTTCGAACACGGTTAAGTAACCGAATAGTTAACAGTTCTCACCTCACATGAACACCGTTCAACAACAAACATGCTCAAACATTTAAGGGAAAAAAAAATTAAAATCTACGACTACTTCTCGGACTCTCAAAATCCCCTCCAACACTACCAGAAAAAAAAAAAAAAAATATATATATATATTTATTACATTATTCACAACTCATAGGTATACACAAATTACTAATGCATAGAGCAAAAAAATCACAAAAACTTGTGCATAGCAAGCGAATCCGTACGTTAAGTGTGTGTGTGTGTGTGTGTGTGTGTGTGTGTGTGTGAGAGAGAGAGAGAGAGAGAGAGAGAGAGAGAGAAGCACCTTAACATCGCTAGGCTGAAAGTAGATGAACAAGAAATACCCAGCAACCAATCCAGTAGAAATCCCAACTCCAAATCCACAAAACCCCATTATCGTACCGATAAAACCCATCTTCAACAAATTTAAAAAACGCTTTTCAAATTCAATGGAAGTTTCACAAACTCAAATCAAACCTCAAATGCAGCAACAACAAGAAAAAATATATTCCACTATTTTGCAGTTCAATAATTCAACCAAGTTTCTTCGAGAAGTCCATCCGCAATAATTTCACTCTTTTTTTCCTATCCTGTTTTTTATATTGAGAAACAATAATTTCACTCTTTAATCGCTGTTCAATTTCAATTTCGAGTAATTCGACGACAATGATATTATAGGGTGAAAATGATAATTATTAAATGACCGAAAGCACCACCGAGGCGACCAAGTTACACCGGTGTATTAGCGTCGATTCGTGCCCATAAATGTCATTTCTCACAGGGAGCGTGCGACCACGTTGAGCCTTCCGCGGAATATGTAAGAAGGGGGTAATATAGCTCTTCTATTCGGCTAAGCAAGTTTCGGATGCTTCTGATGGGCTGGGCCCGGCCCGTTATGGTGGGCCCGATCTGTTGTTTTCGGTTGCGGTGGTGACGTGTTGTGTGATGATGAGCTGCCACTTGGGCTTAGTTGTACGGTGATGATTTTGGAAGCATAGTATGATTACCTAGTTTTTGTCTTTGTTTTTTTTTTTTGGTGGACTCCTCGATACGTATTACTATTATTTATCACTCAAAATTAAAATATAATAAAACCGATTGTGATTATAAATTAATATCCATGCAGTTGTTGAAATTCAACATGTGATGCATCATGATAAAAGAAAATGAGAGAATGATAAACAAGGCAGTTATAAAGTTATAAATATATTTTTTTTATGATTTTTTTATGAGGTTACAAACCATATATAAAGTATTAATATACATAAACAACTACAACTAGCAACTACAGCTAACAATTACAACGAGCAATTAATACATCTACCATAAATTTATTGCCTACCAACTTGTCAACCAAAAAGTTATTAGCAAGGCTTTGGTTCAGTCTTGCTCCAACTCCACCTCCAGTTCATCAGCCAACTAATAAAGCAAATTAGTTGACTGAATCGGGAGTCATGCTTCAATATACTTTAATACGCCCCCTCAAGCTGGATTAAGAGCATGTCTTGAGCCAAGCTTGGACAATAATCGGTCAAATTGAGCAGTAAGAAGGACTTTGGTGAAAACGTCAGCCAACTGATCACTTGATCTAACATAAGCAGTTTGCAGCAGCTTGGACTGAACTTGATCTCTTATAAAATGACAATCAACTTCAATATGTTTTGTGCGCTCATGAAAAACCGGATTGGTTGCAATATGCATTGCAGCTTGATTGTCACAGTGAAGAGTAATAGGAGAGTTGCAAGGAATGCTCAACTCAAAAAGTAAAGTTTTTAGCCATATTAACTCACATGCTGCTGAAGCCATTGCTCGATACTCTGCCTTAGCACTCGATCGAGCCACAACAGATTGTTTCTTGCTTTTCCAGGTCACTAAGTTGCCGCCCACAAAAGTGCAGTAACCAGTGGTTGATTTCCTATCAATGATGTTGTCAGCCCAGTCCGAGTCAGTATACCCTTCCAATTTGTGATGACCATTGCACTTCATGAGGATTCCCATGGAGGCGGATCCTTTAAGATAACGCAATATATGCGCTTAACCAATTGAAGATGATGGGTACATGGAGCATGCATAAAATGACTGACAAAACTTACAGCATATGTAATATCAGGCCTTGTTATGGTCAGATAAATCAACTTTCCTACCAACTTTTGGTAGCTAGAGATCTCAATAATGGGCTGACCTTTGTTGTCAGCTTTGAAATTGCTTGGAAGATGAATTTTAGCTGTTTTGCAGATTGGCATGTCCACATCTTCAAGAAGGTCAAGTATATATTTTTGTTTACTGAGAAACAAATCAGATGATGAACGGTCCATTTCTATACCGAGAAAGTAGCGCAGAGCTCCAAGATCTTTAATGGCAAAGATTGAATGAAGAGAAGCCTTTAGAATATCAATCTCTTCTTAATTATCACCTGTAATGATCAAGTCATCAACATATACCAAAACAATGAGTCTGCCATGCTTACCATTTCTAATAAACATAGAAGAATCACTAATACATCTCTTGAAACCAGATGATGTAAGGATGGAGCTCAACTTGGAATACCAAGCTCTTGAAGATTGCTTGAGACCATAAATAGCCTTGTGCAACTTGCATATAGCACCATGTTCATGTTCTCTATCATGTCCAGGAGGAAGTTTCATGTACACTTCAAGATCTTCCTCAAGTTCTCCATGTAAGAAGGCATTTTTTACATCCATTTGATATAAAGACCAACTACAATTGATTGCGATTGAGAGGAGTACTCGCATTATGCTCATTTTTGTTACTGGAGCAAATGTTTCTTTATAGTCTACTCTCTATGTTTGTGTGAAACCTTTAGCAACTAGTCTAGCCTTATGTCGTCCCACAGTTCCATCTGTACGAAATTTGGTCTTGTAACCCTATTTTGATCCCACAGCCTTTTTTCCTTGAGGCAACTGAACCACAGTCCAAGTATGGTTGTCGTGTAGAGCTTTAAGCTCACTCTGCATTATTTCTCTCCAAATAGGAGATTTTGTTTGCTTCTTCAAATGATCTAGGTTCAGTAGCTTTTTCAAGTCTTGCGAGAAAGGCACAATGGGTAGGAGACACCTTGTCTGCATAAACCAATTGACTCGCAGGGTGCTTGGGTTTGTACACTTCATACCCTTCAAGCCTAACCGATGCTTGTCTTGGTCTAGATGAATGCCTCCTAGCTATGAGGTCTGTTTGCCCTTGTTCTAGTTGTTCAATAACAGCCTCATCACCTTTATTTTCAACTTCAGTGGCAGAATAATCTTCATCATGAATTCTAGCCTCATTATTTTCACCAGTCATAGTAGAATTTGGAGAAGGTTGAGGTAGCACAATACTCTCCCACAATAGGCATTGGAAACAGCTCATATAAATGTTCCCCTTCATCCTCGACGTGTTCCCTTTTGAAGAAGAAACTTGATTCATCAAACTTAACATCTCTAGAAACAATTATCTTTCTAGAGATCAGATCATAGCATTTGTATCCCTTTTGGGAAGATAAATATCCCATGAACACACATTTTAAGGCTTTAGAATCAAGTTTATCTCTGTGTTTAGGTTGAATGTGCGTATAGCACACACATCCAAACACCCTGAGCTGAGTAACATTTATTTTTCTACTATTCAAGACTTTATAGGGAGACTGAAACTTCAACACACTACTAGGAAGTCTGTTAATGATATATGCAGTGGTTTGAATAGTATGTGACCAGAATTTCTTCGGAATGTTGGATTGGAGCATGAGAGATCTAGTTTTCTCAAGTAAATCTCTATTTTTGCGCTCAGAAACTCCATTTTATTGTGGTGTGCCGAACAGCTAGTTTGATGCATAATTCCATTATTGCTTAGATATTCAGACATGATTTTGGATGTGTACTCAGTGCCATTATCAATTCTTAAGGTTCTTATGGTGGCTTTGAAATTATTTTTGACCAAGTTATAAAAAATTTTCAAGTTAGCCATTACTTCATTCTTGCACTTCAGCAAGTAGATGAAAGTAGTCCGAGAAAAATCATCGATGAAGGAAACATAAAACTTGTAACCATCATGAGAATCTATGATTGAAGATCCCCAAACATCAATATGAACAAGTTCAAAAGGTTTTGAGGATCTTGAATGAGAACTGGAAAAAAGTAACCTTGTGAACTTTGATTTATAACAAGTTTCACACTCATGATTTTTGTTACAAAATTCAGGAAATAAAAAAGACATGACATGAGTGGAAGGATGTTCTAAGCGTCTATGCCACAAATCTTGATGGTTTTGAAAGACATGATCAATTAGAAGGCTCCAAAAACTAGTAGAAGTTGAGATGTAGTAAAGGCCATCAAGATAAAACCCTTCACCAATCTTCCTCTGGGAAACTCGATCCTAAAAAATGACGTTATAATTTGAGAAAATAACAAGATAGTCAAGGGCTTGAATTAACTTTCCTACATATAGAAGTTTGAATGGGAAGGAAGGGACACACAAAACCAGGGAGTCCTTATTTTTTGACAATAACTTCAACTTTCCTTTACCTAGAATTGACACTCTAGTTCCATTTGCTATGGAGACATGAATAGGATTTGTGAATTTTTGAAACTCATGAAGTTTCAAAGGGTCATTTATTATGTGTTGTGATGCACCTGAGTCGAAAATCCAAAAATCTCCAGTTTTACTAAGATCTAAAGCAGTAGACAAGGCACAAATGATACATGGAATTTCATCAGTGGAAGCCATGTTGTTTTTTGCCAAGAAAACCAGCAAACTTCCCTAGCATAGCACTTGAGCTTGCATCATCTCCACTTCCTTGCTTCAATTTTAAAAAATTAGCAAACTCATTGACAATATTCAGAGGATTGTTAGAGAAATTCATCGGCCTCTCAACAGGAAGGTTCCTGTTAACAACGTTAGCTTTAGGAGTGTAGGACTGTTTCTTGATAAACTTGCCATCTTCATTGAACTTTAGCTTCAGTTCAGGATGTAGGATCCAACATTTCTCCTGAACATGGCCAATTCCATGTCTCTCGATCTTCACACAGTGGTTGCACTTAAGGTCAGGTCTTTTATCTCTGTAAGGTCTTGTACTCGCAAATGCTCTATTTCAGCAACATTTGGCTCATTGTTAACAAGCACCACTCATGCATTCATCACTTTCCTTCTTACTTATTCTCTTTGGATTGCATTGCATACCATTTGGAAACTTGGAAGCTCAGGTGTCATCAAAAGATGACTTTTCAGGTCCTCATACTCAGCTCCAAGACTTACAGGCAGCTGAAATACCTTGTCTTCTTCAGCTCTCTTAAGTAGGGTGGTTGCATCAGTCGTATGATACCTGTATAGGTCAAGCTCGTTCTATTTTGCCTTTAAGTTACCAAGGTGCTGGATAAATGAGAGATTACTTTGATGAGTTCAGCAAGGTCCCTTTTAAGTTGAAAAACTCTTGCACCATTGTTCATGTCCCCATACATGTCTTTCACTGATCTCCACAGATGATAGGCTGAATCTAAGTAGCTGAATATTTCAGACAGCTTTGGCTCCATAGAGTTTAGGAGCCACGACATCACAAGTTGATCTTGAGCTAGCTATGAAGAATACTCAGGTGAGTCTGCATCAGACACTTCATTCTTGTCAGAGATAAAGCTTAGCTTGGATCTACTTCCAAGTGCAAGATTAATTGCTCTGTTCCAAGATAGATAATTGTACTCATTGAGTAACACTGAGCTTAGATGCTGATTGTGATTGGAATCAAAGATTGTTCTCTCCTTTCTGTTGTGTCTGCCATAATAGTTTAGCAATGAGACACTAATAAGAATAATGAAAAATAAGCAGAAGCAGGTCGAGAGGGATCACTGCTCTGATACCATGTTGAAATCAACATGTTATGCATCATGATAAAAGAAGATGAGAGAATGATAAATAAGGCAGTTGCAAAGCTGCAAATATATTTTTTTTTTTGATGATTTTTTTTGGTAAGGTTATAAGCCATATATAAAGTACCAATATACATAAACAACTACAACTAGCAATTAATACATCTACCATCAATTTATTGCCTACCAACTTGTCAACTAAAAAATTATTAGCAAGGCTTTGGTTCAGTCTTGCTCCAGCTCCAGCTGTGCTCCAGCTCCAGTTCATCAGTCAACTAATGAAGCAAATCAGTTGATTGAACCGGGAACCATGCTTCAATATACTTTAATAGTTGTCAACCTTAGTTTTCCGACTTATGAGTTTTCTATAAAAAAATGTTGACCATTTTAGCTTTGATTATTTCGCATTCATCCAAACAATGTAAAACGGCATGTAAATACACTGCTTAGATTTCATTTTTCCAATATTTTATTTACATTGCAAACCAATCTCCAATGCATATTACATTGAGATATGCACCATATGTACATTTCGTAATTTTAAAAATGTTGTTAAAAAATTATTTATTATAATATCATTCCGACTATCGTTTTGGGCTGAATTTGAAGCTTTCACCCTGATGAATATTTACTTTACTTTATGTGCAATTCAAGATGTTTTTACCAGAAATATGCATAACTTATTGTCGGTATTCTGATTGACATAACAACAAAATAAATCATACAATTTTCCCCCATTTTTTTATTTGTCAGTATGTCTGCAACATAAAAAATGAGATGCAAAAAAATCAAGCTACGCTTTTTTTGGATACGCCACATCTCACTTGAATCGATAGCGTTTTGGTGATGTCAGGGCAAGGATCCTTATCATTGTCAAGCAAACTCTCCTTTTCGAATGGAATCGTGCATGTTGGCTTACCCAAGCATAGCTGAAAATTAAACCATAGATGACATCAATATATATATATATATATATATATATATATTTATCGTATTTGAGTGATGTTTCATATATATATACCTGTTCGACAAGCTTGAAGACTTTGGTGGAATGGCATTTTCCGGGCAAGAAGGCACCACAAGCACCCTCAGCATTCCCAAAAGTGGCAAAGTCTACTTTATCGATTAGTTTCCCTTGGGGGCAATGAAGGTAGGCTGCCTTAACAGGGTCTCCGACGGAGCGAAATTGATCGTTTTTCCTTTCAAATGACTTCACCGGCGCCTGATAGAACTCCGATATTATGCTGCAAATGGTGTCTCTGTTCACTGTCTGAATCTCAATCTTCTCCGGGTGCCCCCCAGTCTCCTCGAACACAGTTATTAGATTTCCTTTGGGCTTCAAGAATGCTCGTGGGATATGATACCTGCACCATATATTATATTCAAATCAAAGTAATTAAAACACGATCGATCCAGGATATGTATATATATATATATATATATATATATATTACTCACTCTTCTTGAGTAGGTTTTCCGAGAGGAGAAAGGTAAGACACCCAATATCTACCGATGCTTTGCCCATTTATCCAAACCATTCCCTTTTCCATGCTCATCATCCTAATAGCAACAGGCGCATTGCCTTCTGGGGCATCGAAGTATCCCTATAAACTCGATCATATATACTAATAATTAATATATATTTCTAAAATTTACTTGTCTATTTTTTTCCATTTAACTTTTGGAAATTCATATTAATTTGTGAAGAGTACTAATTTACCTTGTACCAAGTAATGGCCCCAGAATTAATCCCATTGTATGGAATCCATTTCACTTTCTTTGATCCTTCTTCGGTAAAGATCTGCGTTCTTTCTCCAAATACACCAACCTGTCAATTTTAATTATGGCACAATTTTTAAGATTATTAAATACTACATACGTAATTATTTTTATATAATTAATTATATATATGCATTTACCTGCTGGCCCCAGTGATTATTGGTGATATCAAGAGTTCCAGCCATCAAACCTTCAATTGTGACAGCTCGAGGCCCGGCAAACCTTCTCTCCATGTAGGCACCACTATTCTATGTTTGTGAAATTAAATTAATGTTGTTAAAGATAATATACACACACACACACAACAATATTAAATTATTAATGTCTGTTTAAGAGACGACTAAACAAGTTAATTAACTCACAGGCAAACCAACTGTCATTGCTAGTATTGTTATGTTGTTAATTCCAGGCTTCAGAACCACAGAATTCTTGAAAACATGGCTCTTTTCTACATTGCTTCCATGTCCAAATCCTGTAAATTCATAATAATCATCAGTCTTTGTTCATATTATTATTTAGGACAAGAAATCTTAATTAGTTAGTTCTGGACTAAGCGTGGTCTTTACCTATGTATTCACCGTTTACAAATGCAGCTAAAGCATGGCCAAGACTTGCAATCTGTAGGATTGGAAGAATGTCGGAGCGCATCGGCAAGTCACGCTGATCGAAATCGATGCTGAAAACATCAAATTATAATTTATAATTGAGGCCCCCATATATATATATATACACACATACATATAATTAAGCGTTAGTTTTCATGAAAACTTGCTACAATTCTTTTTTGCAAAAATTTAGAAATTATTAATTATATTGTTAGCTTACCTGGTGCTATACCATGCATAATCTGATTGATCTTTGTTGAGGTGGTAAAGTTCCCTGGGCACCTTGCTTTTTATCTCCAACTCATCTCTTGTGGGAATTGCTTCTTTGAACATCTCCCATTTCGCTATCTTTGATTCTGCTGCGGGGATGAAGTTTCTTGAACTATGTTGTGACACAACCTGTGATAAAATTAATTTTAAAACAAAAAATAAATAGAAATGATGTTATTTTTTAGGGATAATTAAACATTTAAAAAAAATGATGTTATCTTGTTGGTGTCAATTTTTACCGCGTTAGTGTTGTAAACTACTGTTTTACAGTCGGGGAGGATGCTGATGGACTTGGCTGGTAGGAAATAATCCACATCCCTGAATTTAATGCTCAAATCTAGCTTTGTGTTGTTGTTGGTCAAGAATGCAGCACAAACATTACTTTCAGGCATCTCATACACCGTGATCTATGATAATAAAAGAAATTAATTACACTGATCGTACTTGTTAATTAATGATCAAAATTTTAGAGGGTCGGGTACAAAATTCGATCTAATTAATTAATAATATAGATTTTCACCTCTAAATCTTCAGTGACTTTTTGTATGGATTGAACCCCCCAAAGCAAAGCCTTCTTGCTCAATCTCAAGGCCTTGTGCAGGTCTCTCAAGTGCCCGAATTTTGGATCCCTCTTCAAACCTTAAAACAAATTATGAAACAAAATAATTTTGTTGATTAATCGAATGGCGACATTCTTGACAAGTCTAGCTTCATACCATATTCATCTAATGGAGCTTCATCATAGTAACGTGTTGTAACGAAAGATGAGCTCGTTCTTCCAAAGTTCGTACCACCATGAAACTAATTAAGACGAATATTGAAGCAATATATATGAGTTTTCTTGTCTACACACAAGAATCATAAATCCATGGTTTAAGACATAAACACTAATAGTATATGTACCATGTAGTAGTTGTTGAGGGTGCCATTTCTGGCAAAAAATCGAGCAATAGCAAACGAAATATCCTCTGCAGCTCGCTGGGATGGAGAGTCTCCAAACACTCGATACCTGAAACATAAATATTGTTATTCAATTTTCACTACATCAACAGACCACATGTATATGTAATATGTAGATCAATTCTCAGTTGAAGGGAAAAAAATCATATCATCATCAACCTATATATACTTACTGTGCTGTCCAATTCTCGGTCCAAAGAGAAGGCTTGTTGGGGCCATTTGGACCGGGGAATGTGTCTCCACATTGCCTTCCGTTGCAGGTACTAATCTGCAGGAACAAAAATCTTCCATCAATCAGAAATACAGAGCTGCCAACCTTAACCTCGACAAAAATACAAGAAATCGAACTTACTACTGTCTGAGGAGCATCCTTTTGCTTACACATGATCCATGGTATGCCATTGTATAGACTAACAGCCATGTCTGCTGCCCACTTTATGTATTTTGTGCCTAATTCCCTGTACGAAAGTTGGACATTGTTGTACTCATTTTCGATCTGCAGTGTGTAGAAATGGGAAGTTTGTGAAAAGCTACTAAACATCGACTTATGCTAATTAGGAATATTTCTAACAGCTTTTATGATCTTATGATAAGTGATGGACCGTAGCATATTAACATGTACCTGTGCCATGATAATAGGGCCTCCTTGATCTGCAAATAGCTTCTCTTCTTTTACCATGTTTATGATGTTTTCCGCATACCTTTTCATGTGGAACTGCATTGTTTGAATAACTTATAATTAATTTGATCATTTTATTGCATTGAGATGTTTCATAAGCATGGCACGTGTATATTGATGATATCGAGCAATTACCATGAAAGGTTCATTGTAAGAGCGGAATGTGATGTTAGGAACCTCCTTCAACCAGTATGGAAATCCACTGTAACAATGAACTATATATAAGACATAGTAAAAATATACAACACTCGTGAAACATGAATCTCAAGTATGATATATGAATTAATTACCCCATGTTCCATTCTGCCTCAATGTAAGGTCCAATTCTAAGAGTCACCCACAAACCACTGTCTCCGAGCAATTTGATGAATTTCAACAAGTCGTAGTTCCCTTCAAAATTGAACTGCGCCAACAATTAAGACACAACACGTTCTAAGTCGAGATACTATGTGCATATATGCTTTAAAAATATATATATATGCATACCTTGCCTTGAACAGGCTCGTGAATGTTCCAAAAAACATAAGTTTGTATCACGTTAAGACCAGCTTCTTTAGCCTTTTTAATGAGATCAGGCCACATCTGCCAAACAAATGCAATCTCTTTCTTAATTTTCATAAATCACACATGTACTCGCTTAATTTGTTAATTATATTAGGTGTTTACTTACATCAGGAGTGCTACGTGGATAATGGATGGAGCCAGAGAAGAGTAGTTCTCTACTCCCATTGATGATAAGTGAACGCCCGTCGTACGTTACAACGGGCTGATTCGCATCCTTGGCCTTTTTACCGGCGTATGCACTTGATATAAGTAGAGACAGAGCAACTAACAAGAGAATTCTGCTAAATTCATGCATTTTTCTCTTGATCATGCAGACTCTTCTTTTTCTTTTCTTTTCTTTTTTAAGATTTTAATTTGAATGGTTTAATTTTGGTTTTCCAGACAAAGATTAATGGAGATTTGAGAAGTATATGTGTTAAAGACTCCATGCAATATGCAAATGTTGAAAGTGAAACATTGTACTGAAAAATAGGCATGGGAGTTGACATCGGATTTTGACTGTGGTTTTGTTTTTATCAACCTCTTGTTTCATGTCTATTTTTAGAAACTTCGAAGTTATTTGTGGTGTCTTATCTCCTAATGCTATTTTATAGCAGCAATTTTTTTTCATGGACAAGAGTCGTCCAAGGAATTTTGTTTCCCTTTCTCTTTGTAGAGAGAGAGAGAGAGTAGGATTTGAATTTCATTAACGACCCTCTGAAAAATAAAATAAAATCATAAATATTGTCGATTTCGATAATATTCAATTTTTAACTACAAAGATATTGTATTCAGTTATCAGTACATCTGTAGGTAATTGTCAAATGTACACTAAATTTTGAAAAGTCAATTAGCACGTATACACTTATTATTATTATTATTATTATTATTATTATCATTATTATTATTATTATTATTATTATTATTATTACGAGAAAAACACATATATATACACTTTATTAGGTAGTATTTATGAAATTATGTCCTGTAATTAGTCAAGAAAGTTGATGCCAATCACTATTCGGATCGGATGAATATCATTTTCTAATAATAGGAATTCTTTGCTGGCCGATTAAAAAAGTCAAAACACCAATTCACAATAATTAAATGACGGTTTGATTTGTGGGAAAGTAAAATTATTTTGAAATATGATTTATAAATATAGGAATGTGATTTTGCATAAATGAATATCAGCAAAATTTAATTATCGTTTGGAACATGACAGGAATCTGTTAGAATTCTCATTTTAACATTTAATTATAATAAACAAGTAAGAAATGAAATGTCTAAAATAATTTTTTATCATTTTTGTATTGCCATAATTTTATATATTTAAAGATATGAACAATATACATTACAATTCTACAGGTCAATTTATACTTATTGATATAAATTAGTAATTAAGAAGATAAATGAATAAAACTATAAACAAACACAAACTATTGATTACAAAATTGCATTAGTTTTCAAAAGTTATTAGTATTAGATATATTTATTTTGTCGATGTAAATTGAAGGCAACATATTAATTCAATTCAATTCAAAATAAATTATATGAGTAATAAAATAATAGGTAATCAAGATGTACTTTTCCATTTGTTAAAGCTGCTGCAAAATTTTTATTATCGATTTGCACGTCATCTTCTTGAGATGTCATCCATACCATCAATTGAAAAAAAAAAAAAATTGTTATAATGATCAAATTTTAGTTGAAATTCAATTAATTGGCAAAAATATCCATTTTCCCTCAATTTTCTAAATTTTAATTTTTTTTATTTTCCTTTTTTGGATTAAAAATTATTAATTCAAAATCAATATTAATCCATAAAAAATAAAATATTAAAAAAATTCATTTTTTCAATTTTTAAAAAATCTTTTTTTTTTTGTTGAAAGGTTATGAATTCAAAATTTTAAAACAATATGTAATAAATATAAGACAATTTATGAAGAAATCTAAAAATGAAACGGTCTTGCACTAGATTCGTAGAAACAGGAAATCAAAATACCTACTTGGACTAGACAATCATGAAATTACAATATTTTCCTTATTTAGAGAAATATGATTACTTTCTACAATCAATTAAAATTAAATTAAATGCATAAATTTAAAAATAAAAAATCAGTAGAGCTGTAAACGAACAGAGCCACTCATGAGCTGTTCAGAGTTCAGCTAAAAAAATATCGTTCAAAGTTCGTTCATTTTTAAACTAGTCGAGCTCGATAAAAGTATCGAGCCGAGCTCTCGAACAAAGTGGTATTCGTCGGCCAGCTCCCGAATATGTTCAAACTCGAACTTAATCGAACATGTTCATGAATATTATAAATATCTCAAACAGTAAATAAAATAAGATATTTTTTTCAAACTCGAGCTCAAATATATAAATTAAATGAGTTTTTTTTCCAGCAATCGAGCTCAGACTCGTTTAGTAAATTTTCGAGAATTTCATGAGTCGAACTCGAACCGAATTCGAATATGATAAATATTTATCAAGTCGAACTTGAACAAGTGGAGAAAAACTCGAGATTGAATATATTCATTAACGAGGTAAACTCTAACATCATGATGCTCGATTTAATTCGGTTCATTTATGGTCATTAGAAATCAGATTACTTTCCAAATACATATTATATGACAAACAAACTAGCTCAAAACGTTGGGTGAGGTCCCCAATTTCATGACAATGTATTAATATATGTGTGTCAGTGTGTGTATATAAATTATTTCCCATTAAATACATTAAAAAAAAAAAGAAATTAACTGAATTAAAATTAAATCAAACCCCCGACCCCTCCAAATTCCCCCCCCCCCCCCCCTAAATTTTCGAAAATGCCCGCCAAGAGATAAAACCAAACCCTAGTTCTATTACATTCCAGATTTTCTCCTCAAACCAGACACACAAACAACAATCTAACATTGTGACAATGTCGAAATCGAACCACCAAGACGACCTCGATCTTCTCCTATCGCTCGAGGATCGCGTGCTCGAAACGCCGCCTGCTTCTCCTTCAGGTATCTCACAATCAACGCCACACACTTCGTTCATCGCTCAATTTGTTTGTGATTGAATCATAATTTATTTTTTCTCGAATTCATGCTTTGCGTTGTGTGTATGATCTAGAGCTGGTCTGTGATGTTAAGGAAATTGTGCTCGCATAGGCCTCGATTCTGACTGTATATTAATTCATAGGTGGATTTGATTCTTCGCCATCGGCCTCATCAATATTGAGTTGGAAATTCCGGATACATATTTATGTTGCATTTTCTGCACTTGGAAATGGGACGTTTGAAAAATGTGGTAAATATTGTGCTTGTATGAATATTTGCGTGTAGGGTATTTATCAGATGATGGGATGCCAAAGCAAAAGGGGCCAGTGGACTTATCTGCTTTTCGAGACGTAGTGCAAGATTGCCTCGATTATGATCCTAAAGATGTCAAGAGAGCTCAGAACTCTGAGAAGAGCAAGAGCTTGAAAGAGATTGAAATTGAAAAGTTTTCAGGACTGAGAATTCAGTAGGTTTACATTTTACTTAATATTGATATTGATAGTTGTCGATTATGCCATTTTTTCCCCAAGGAGTGAATTCACCAATTTTATTCAAGGTTTATATCATCCTTTTCGCCCCCAAACTGCTATCCTATCAAGCAAGCTACTATAGTATGTAGCATTTGGAGCTTTGCTGTTGAACATGGGATTAAATGCTTTATGTAAATATTTGTGATGTTGTTGAAAACACATACATGTTTATGAGGTTTAAGTTTGATTATAACTTGAATTCTCTATCTCGACTTTGGTCACATCCAAATTCCAATGATGATCAAAGGTTAGATATTGGTACAAGAGGGCTTTGGTTTTCCATATATTTCTCTGCCCCATTTGTATGATAAATATATTGTTCTCGTGTTGAAATCATTAAATTCAATAATTGGATTTGCAATATTCTCTTAATATATATTTGTTTGATTAATGGTTATCTTTCCTTGTTCAGGAATCAAGTGTTCTCCCGTGTTGAGTTGAGCAACCATTTATCAGACATCAAATTTGTTCAGTTACCCACAATAAAGTAAGCCAGTTGATTTTTAAAAATAAATAAATTGTGCACTAGTTGCTACTGAATGCAGACATTGATGGCAGAACTCTTCTTTATTTAGGAATTTGCTAAAAGGAGATATTCTTGCGGGGTGTTGGGCAACTATTGGAGTTTTAACAGAAAAGGGCGCACCAAGGAAGAGTTCTATAGGACAGACTTTTGCAATTTGGAAAATGGGATGCTTAGGTGAAGAGACTGTTTCTCTGTTCTTGTTTGGTGATGCATATCTGAAAAGCTCTGAGGCAAAAGTCGGGACCATCTTTGCTCTGTTCAATTGCAGCGTCCGCAAAGATAAACCAGTATGAGATTTGACATTCTGTGATGTCTTTTCCGTTCTAGATTTTCTAGATTTTTTACTACTTTGCCAATTATTCCAGGGAACATTTTCATTGAGTATATTTTCTGCGAAGCATATTTTAAAGCTGGGCACTTCAGCAGATATGGGTATTTGTCAGGGAAAGGGAAAGGAAGGAGCCCCTTGCACAGCACTCATCGACAAGTATGCCAGATTGATCCTCTTCTTTGCATCTTTGCTATAATATTGGAGTAGCCTTTGTTCAATTTTTCAGTGAATTTTTCATTATTGACAACTAAAGAGAGATGGAGTTTTCCCTCAATTTCTCGTCTTTTTAAAAAATTTCTAAGTACATGTTTTAACTCTTAATCATACTTTGACTACCAAAGAATAATTTTTTATTTTTCCTAAGTTTCAGCCTTTTTCATTTGACTGGAAAAACAAATTGTTCATTTAGTTGTCATGTTTGTACTATCTTCCCAGTCAGACTTCTTTACAAGCTAATGTACACCTAAACTTTAGAATATGGCAATTTTGTGCAGCTTGGCTTTCCTTGTAATGTTGTATGTATTTGTTAATGCCTCTAAGAACTTTATGTAGGATAAACCCATTTGAATTACTAATGCATTTTTCTCCATGTACAGACGACGTAGGAAATACTGCAACTACCATTCACAGGTACTGCAGAAATATGGCCATTGGCTATCAACCTGCCCTAATCATTTTTGGTGAATACACTTAGTGATATTAACTCATTGTTTATTCACATTTTTTTACAAGAATTCATCGAAGAAATACACCTCTACAAGGACGGAGCTCAAAGGAGGGTAGGTGATCATAGTCACTGTGTGAGGGCTAATAAAATTCACCTTTTCTAGTTCTTGTTATCTAACTATTGAGTTTCATCTGTCAGGAATTTAAAGACGGGCTTCAGAGACTATCTGAAGTCAGAAGGCATTTATGTAGTAAAACCTACAGAAAACAATACAACCTCAACAAAGTCCACTCGACCTATAAAATTATTGTCTGTGGAAGGATTAAAGAGAGCATTGAGGTTTGTTTGAACCAATTTTTTTTTCACTGCTATGTTTGTTAGATTCAAGAATGTGTGTTTTGTAGAATGAGCTTCAACTAAGTTGTTCGTATTTCTTACTGATACTTCAACATTTAAGTATCTCTCTCTTCATCGGCAACTAGATATTCTAAAGGGGAAATCTAGATGGTGTTAGCTAAATAATTTGGAAGATTCACTTTGCAGTTACTTACTCCAAGTCTCATCTTAAATTTCACACAGCAAAGCGGACAAAGTGACAACAAATGTACATTCTCAAGGAATAAGGTTTCTGAATCACATGACAACAGGTATGCTTTGATTGCTCATATACTACTAACTACGGGTGTGCAAAATCGAATTGAAGTGAACTCCGAAAAATTTCGGGTCGGTTTGTTTATTTTTCAAGAATTTCAGTTTCGGTTTTTTGAGTTGGGTTAAAAAAAATTATTTTCTTTTAGAACAAACTAGTTCCGTTCGGTTTAAAATACTTAAATTGGAAAGCAATTCGGTTGGGTTGAAACTTGAAACCAAAATACTAATTCATTTCGATTGGATTTTCTAACGTTTTGGTTTGATTTGAACCGAACCAACTGAATGCACAACTCTACTACAGAGAAAATGGATCATAAAGTTAAAAATAAAGACGCTAGTCTCCCGCATCAGCAAAAGAGTAGAGCAGATAACAGGTGGAGGAAAATTGTGTATTTGTGTATTTTAATATTTTATTTTCACATTTTCTTCCTATGATTTCCTGCTGAAAATCCCTCTTATCTGGTTGGTCAGTTTCAGACAAGGTCAAGAACCTGATGCCAAAAGATTGAAAACAGATTCGAGAAAAGTCCAAGAAAAAAACACCAAAGAAGTTGGTGTTAAGATGATTGAGTTAGATTTTCCTAGTTCTGACGAAGAACTTTGATTTACGATTTTCTGACTTCTCTCCGAATTTTCTAAATTATTACAGAACAGGTAGTGAAAATTTGTAAATTTATGTAATCATCTGTCAGCTAGTAGAGCAGGGGCCAGGCATTAGATTTGTTGAATTGCTCGTAGCTGGAATGTTTGGATTCATTCTTTTAACAAGTTGGGGATGAATTTCGTCCATTCACTGACTCCAAGCATGCTTGCTTGATTTTGCCTGTTTCAAAATGGTGCCTTACGTTGGGAATTTATTTGAATATATACAAGTAATGTAATCTGGTTTATTTTCATGGGTACTCAGTTAATGTATTTTTGTTTTTTGAAATAATTATTTAAGTTTAATTTAATACTATGTTATATGCCAATATGGCAATATCAGTCATGTGTGTGTGTGTGTTGGGTGAGTGTCTATGAGCTCATGTGCTTGTATATCAAAGGTTCCCTTTCGAGATACAGATTTGATCTTATTCTTATATATAAAAATGGCCAATTGAAATACAGATTTGATCGTCATATAAGATAATTAAATCATTTTTTAAAATATTAATTTGTAATAATGCCTCAACCTTACATCCACCAAACATCAACTAGAAAAGGGAAAAAAATTATTGGCAATAATTACGTATTTTGGTAAGATTGATTATCATGTAAGCAACTGTCCAGTTCATTGTCTCCACCACAACTACTTCAAAAAAAGTTATGTTTTTTTGGTCTTCTGCAATTGAATGTCAAGTTTTTTTTTTTTTTTCATTTTTTGGAGCTTTCATTTGGTTTTTATAAATACGAATTTTTAAAAAGGAAAAGGGCAAAAATAAATTGGTTTATAAATATGATTTTTTATAACAATGATTAAAGTAAACTTTTTTTTTTTGAGGAAAATTAAAGTGAACTTTTTACTATCATTTTTCTTAACGAAAACTCAATATAGTAGTTTTCATAGAAATGTAAGTAAAATATAATAGTTGAGAAAGTAAATTTGTGATACATTCAATTGTTGCATGATGTAATAATTTGCATGCCACTGCCTCTTAAATACTCAGATCGCAAACTTTTTAATCATTCGTCATCAACAAATGGAAAGAAGATGAAATTAATATTTTCATAATATCCATCAATATCATAATCTTTTCCTACACGGGTATCAATTACTCAAATATTAGACTTAGTTTGTAAATTTGGTGATTTCAATAATTAGTCAATCATAATGAAGCCAATAAATTGTGCTTCTTTGTGAAGCGAGATTCGATGCACTTTGATTTTCTTTTGTCAATTTTGTATATTTGACGTGTATATAAATAACAACACTATTATATTTAGCATGTATTTATGAAATGAATATAATATACGTATATTCGAGCTCAAATAGTTGCTTAATTTGAATTTGATTATTTCAGCCAAAAAAATTCAAACACTAGAAATTAGGAAAACAAAAGAAGAAGGTAAGAAAATTGACTCTTCTTGGACCTTTTTTCAGGGTTGTGTGAGCTCTCTCTCTCTCTCTCTCATCATAATTCATACACTCTTCCACAGAAATAGGTGCATATATTTTACCTCACTCTGTCTGAATACGGCTGTTCGGTTGGGATAATGCATTATTCACGCATACGCAATCCATAACCCAAATTAGGGTTTTAAATTTTTAAATTAGGGTTTTGTTTCCGTACTCTTGAAGTTTTCTCCCGGTTACCTACTTTTTTGCTGTTGAGCAGCTGTGTTTATAACTACCAGATTCTGCGAGGATTGTTGATTTGGTCTATGCAGGGCATGCAATTTCAAGCAATAAATCTGAGCTAGATAGTAACCGCTTGTAGTGGAGTCGACGGAGACGAGATGAGCGCCTCCAGGTTCATAAAATGCGTCACCGTCGGCGACGGTGCCGTCGGAAAAACTTGTTTACTTATTTCCTATACCAGCAACACTTTTCCTACGGTAAGGGTTTCTCTCTCCCTCTCTCCCTCTCTCTCTATAGTGCTGAATTATTTTGTGCCGAGGGAAACTGAGGCTTGTGATTGGGTGACTCAATGCTGTTATTCTTGGACCGTGGTGCTTGTGTAGTGGGAGTTGAATCTTTGAAATCGAAATATCTGTGCATATATCCTGGGGAGGGTTTCGCCATTGCTAATTGTATGAATCTGGCTTCAGGGATCCAACACTTTTAATATTCTGATTCTATAGGTGATTATGAAATTGACTATATTGTGTTGGTGTGCTGGTGATTTTAAAGGTGGAACAGTGTTTCTTGGTGTAATTTTTCAGAGTCGTTGCTAATTGCTATTTTGCTCAAGGAAATGGTAGTAAATTAGTTAATTAGCTAATCGATTTGTTTGCAAAAGATCATTGATTAGGAAATATATATTGTTAGTGATAAGTAGAAACAAGAGATGGAAAGGGATAATGCTTTATTGCTTTAAATGTAATTTATATTTATTTTTCAGTTTCATGAATCATAGCATTTTAACTTGCTTGTTTTCACTTTATTCTCTAAGCCCTTCATTTAGCTTGTTAGGCCTATGAATTAGCTATTAGCTATATATAATAATAGTCAAATCCTTGTTCGATTTCCTCAATATGATTTCAACTTACCATCCTCTTTTATTATTTGTTCTCGCCTTGTGCCATGAATAGGATTATGTCCCAACTGTATTCGACAATTTTAGTGCCAATGTTGTGGTTGATGGGAGCACTGTTAATCTTGGACTTTGGGACACTGCTGGTAAATTACTTGTTCTTGAGTTGAGACCTGATTTTATTTATTTCCAGACCTATTTACTGAAGAAGCTTTTTTCTATTGAGCAGGCCAGGAGGATTACAATAGATTAAGACCGCTAAGCTATCGAGGGGCTGATGTCTTTATACTCGCGTTCTCTCTTATTAGCAAGGCTAGCTATGAGAATATTCCAAAGAAGGTGAGCCTTCCTTTTCTATGATGCATCGTATACCGCCACACCCATTCTTCCTAACTGTATGCTCACCCTCGTTATGGGAAGAATTTGAAGTCACCTGTTACTAATAGTTTTCTTTGATGCTCAGTGGATTCCTGAATTGAGGCATTATGCTCCTGGAGTTCCAATTATCCTTGTCGGAACGAAGCTTGGTCAGAATCTCTTTTCATTTTTCTTTTTGATACCGTACTTCTGTTTTCGTTGCCACTTTTATGTAAGATATTGGCATTGCACATCACTTTTAGCTATTTTGCATAAATATGTTGGGCAAGTGTCCTCAGATGCAAATGTGTATCACTTTGGTTGAAATTCAACTCCAATCACTTTTTAATGCTAGCGTTATTCACATCCTTCACTAAGTTCTAGTTTCTTGATCTCCATGACTAATTTCACATGAAGATCAAATTAGGTAAAAGCTGTTGTAGGTGTATGCCTGCTGTGTAACCAGAGAGCCAAGAATTAGAGAAAACAAAAGAAAAATGAATTCTAGAAGCATAGATATTCGCTTGGATTTTGCATAGGGAGGAATGGTAGTCATAAGATATAATATGGCAACTAAGTGTTTCCTAGACACTGCAAGTAACAAAATTCTGACAGGAGTCATGTCAGGCAAACATCGATACACATCTTCGTTCCTGAGCAAATGAAGTATTGTGGTTTGCCTTCTAATTTGGGGACTCTGATTGTCCCAACCGGTGTAATCTTTTATGGTTTAAATCAATAACAATATCTAGTTTACATTCAGATCTTCGAGAGGATAAACAGTTCTTTGTTGACCATCCTGGAGCAGTGCCCATCTCAACTGCACAGGTATAGTTTCTATTGTTTGGTTAAATCCTTCTTCATGGACCAATGTATTAGAGTGATGAAGACCCAATCAGTCTGAGACTGAGTTCACATCCCTTAAGAAAACTTGATTTACCATTTTCCTTTAAAGGGAGAGGAGCTCAAGAAGTTGATTGGGGCAGCTGCTTACATTGAATGCAGTGCAAAGACGCAACAGGTGATTAACTGTTCACTTGGATTTACACCTTATATCTTTGTTCGTCATTACAAGGCCTTGTTAAGTTCCATTATTGAGACAATTCTGATGCTCTGTTTCCAAATTTTGCAGAATGTGAAGGCCGTCTTTGATGCAGCTATTAAGGTTGTTCTGCAGCCGCCTAAGCAGAAGAAGAAGAAGAAAAAGAGAAAGGGTCAAAAACCCTGCAGCATACTGTGATTGCCTAAGAAACTCCAAGCAGAGAGAGCGAGAGAGAGACTTGTGATTAGCTTGCCATGTTGCTTAGTTTCCTCCGAGTTCATTTTCCACCATCAAGATTTCAGTAAGTTTTGGTTAATCTTGACTGACTGTTACTTGGGACTAGGGAGCTCTCCCCCAGTTCTCAGCCCTAGTTTCAAATGTATCTAATCGAGATGCTTGGTGACATGGAAAACATGTGGATTGTAAGCTTTAGATCATATGAGTTGTGTTGTAAGATTCTGTGTGTAAAAAGTTTTCTTTGCAGACTTGTAGTGAGTGGAGCTTTATTTAAAGAATTTGGAAATTATATTTATGATCCCCAATCTGCTGAACAGATGGACTCTTTATATAAGTTCCTAGATGGCCGTGATAGATTTCTGTTGAAAAATTTGTTGTAAAGTAGTGTTTTACATTAGGGTTTAATTTCATTTTATCCCTTGTACTGCGTATTTGATATCAATTACTCCTCTGCTAATGAAAACTTCAGTAAGTGTTGTGATACAAATAAACTTTGGGAAAAAGTTCTAAATTTCCTTTGACAGCTATATTTGCAGTCACTACTACCCTATAACTACCAAATTTTAATATTTATGAAAAATGTCAGGTATAGACGTATAGTAGTAGCTTAAAATGCAAAGGGATTGGGCCCAAAATCGGATCTATGGGCTGTTGGTGGACTGTTAAGATTAAGGGTTCGAGTTCAGGCACAATGTTTATTCACTCGAAATATATTCTTATTATTATTTTACAGATAAGCTCATACAACCCTTTTATATACATTTTTTATTTTTATTCTTTTGAGGAAACAACCCTTTATATTCGACTAGCCCTTTTGAATGCAGTGAGCAATATTGTAATTGAAATATCATGAATTTTATTTGGGTTAACACTTCTAAAATATAAGCTATCTAAGCATACAGATAAATGACAGCAATAGGTAGCTAAAATAAATTAATAATAACCGAAACATAACCAAACAAGTTTATTATTTGAAATTTTGAAATATAATTAAATTAGCATCACCATTCCGTACAGGTGGCTAATAAAATATCAGGTGATGACTCGACTTTCTTTATTGGTGGTCAACAAAATAATGACAATTTTGCTTCTTCTTTAGTTATTACACACATCTGTAGTCTGTCGTGGCAATTTTACACAGATATGCGATTTTACGTTAAAGTTGAAAAAAAATTGAAAACACGTTTTAAGTCATAACTTACCTTTTGTCGGTGAATTTTGCGTGTATGATTTATGATGGAGAAAGACATCCTACCAAATAAAGCAGTGATGGTGATGTTATGCCATTACTCTTATATTTTGGGGGAAAAAATCTTTTTAGAAGATATTATTTATATTTTAATTACATTTATACAAAAACGGTTAGTAACTCAAATCATACAATCCCAACCACTGCACTTATATAGTTGATTAATTTATATTATAAGTCCGTGTCGATTCAATGCCACTCTCTTATTCGGTTCCTGAATTTTTTATTTTTATTTTTATTTCTTCATAGATTATCTAATTCATTTGACCCAAACATATATTAGTGCAGTAAAATACTTAATCAGTTAAAAGAATCTGGTACACAATTAAAAGCCTTTTGCATTCCTAAATAGTAAATAGCAGTACCACGAAACTTCGTTACGTGCTGATTTTTTTTGACTAATTAAGATAAGATAGTTTTTAATCTACTTTTTTTTTACAGTCAAAGCTGAGGTCTATAGATATAGATATTGACGTAAAACAAACTTCGGTTGAATACATTTACCGTAATAATTAATAACCTATATACTACATTATTAGTACTTTGACCAAGAATAGTTATGGTGCGATTGGGTTTATTTGTTACGTTTTAATAAAATATTTTATGTTTTAATATATACACATCATATGAATATTTATAATAATATTTGGGGAAATTTACACTTTGATACCTACATTTTGAATATTTTTTCAAAAATGACCCACTTTATTACTATTAGCAAAACAGTACTCACTTTTTCAAATTTGACCTCGATCAAATTTACAGCCTAGAATATCTATGTGGCACGTCGGAATTCTTGCATGGCTCTTTTTGCTCCAATAAAAAATATTACCTGGATATTCCATGTCAATTATGAACTAAAAATAAAATAAATTTGTTGGGCATGCCACATAGATATTTTAGGCTGGAAATTTGATCGATGTCAGATTTGCAAAAAAATTTTAAAAAATGGGTACTGTTTTGCTAATAGTAATAAAGTGCGTCATTTTTAAAAAAGTGTCCAAAATGTAGATATCAAAGTGTAAATTTCCATAATATTTGACATAACAGTATCATATTTTATACACATAGTGTGCATTGATGATAATAAAACACAAAACATAAAATTTCATACTTTGTTTTGTGATAGAGTTCTGTGATGTTGAAAGTCCATTTAAAAAAAATAAAATAAAAAAATAATGTTTGAATTATTCCAAAAATTAAAAGTTTAAGCCTTCGAATAGCACAAAGATCACGATGTGGCCTTAAAAATATTCCTTCAAAAACAAATACATTTATAGCACTTTCATTTAAAGATATTTAAAAGTAAAGTTCACTATATAGCTATCGCATATTTCAACTTTATTAGTGAGAATAAATTATTTTTAAGTAAAATTAGTGGGAATCTTAAAGATCATAACTCATAAGGTACATCAAATCCCACTAAAGCTTTTATTTTGTCACGTAGGCTGTAAAATATTTATTATGTGTAAATAATTCATTTGGTATCTTCAAAATGTGAAAATAGAAAATATGAACTACTTGGAAGAGATAGTAAGCTTATCATTCAAAAATAATGATTTGGGGAGTTTGAATCTCACAAAATAATAATTTTTAGAACGGTACAAATCTTTAAGAAAATATAACATTTGGTGTTAATACTTATTATATATTTGGGTTTACAAATATGATTCTCCATTTCCTTATTTTTTTAGTTTTTTTTTTTCCAGTGGTGGGTCCCAGGTTTTGTCAAAGCAACATTAAAATTGGCTGGTGGACTTAATTTGTATGAAGGAAAATGGGGCCCAGCCCAGCCCAACCAGCGTAAAATATTAAAAGTTGACTCCAGGGACTGTACAGTCTTTTTCATAAACAAATTAATGGTATTTTAGTCTTTTTCTCACGGAAGAAGACAAATTTTTTATTAACGCCGTTAGTGTGCCGTTGCAGCAACCGTCAACCCGCAATAACCGGTTGAGAGTTCCCCGCCCTCTTTGTCGGTCGTTATCCGGTGACCGGATATTATGGGTTCCCGCAAATTGTTGCCCCCGTTAACATAACGGTTCCAAAAAAAGAAAATAAAACCAAAAAAAAAATAATTGGGAAAATAACGTTTGGCGTCAACTCTAACGAATTATAATTCTAATTTTAGCGGAACTAAAATTCTAATTTTAGCGGGGTTCTCTCTCTCTCTCTCACCGACGATTTTTCCATGCAGCCTTTCTCTCTCATCATTCCACTTTGTCGCTTGTTTCGGCATCTCAGTAAAAAATTCAAATAAAGCCAATCTCTTTCAGTAAATGATGTTTACGGTTCCATTTTAGCAGCCCCAGCTTTGAAATTTAAAATTGTTTGTTAGCTGAAAGTAGGTCAGCTTACGAGGCGGCATTTTCTTGATTTTAAATGTTTGATGTCTTTGAACGAAAGACAATATTCAAAAACCTTAGGTGGGCTTCCGTTGTCGCATTATATTCTTAATTTTTGGGGAAAATTCAACGTGCAAATTTTGGAGGGCTCGTGGTTTTCTTGCTGATTACTTTTTTATATTATGAATTATATATCGTGTGGTGGAAACAGAGAATTTGATTAAAGGGATGCTTTTGAACTGGAGGTTTGGATTTTCTGATTGGTTTTCTGTGAATCAGTATAATAATATAAATGAAGGGACATTTTCACATTCAAGAATTCGGAGCCACTTTTCTTCAAAAGCAATACAATTTTTCCTGCGGCGGCCGAAGCTGTAATTTGCACTCAATGATGGAATTTTAAGTGTTCAATGTTTCTGGCATAGATTTTGAGGTGATCAGACGAAGAGAACCTGCACAAACACGCAATTTCTCAATTTTAAATGCGCATACAAGTAGTATATGGGAAGTTTTTTTAGCCTTTGATTGATCAAAATTCGAGTGTGGAAGAAATGAAAGTTGAGAGGTTGCATTTAGGTAGGAAGAAAGTGATTGTGGGAATAAGATTGGATGGTTATGCTAAAGAGTTGCTGGATTGGGCTGTGGTGAAAGTAGCCGATCCTGGCGACTGCGTGGTGGCGATTCATGTTTGCAGAAATTCAGGTACCATGTAACTAAATTTGAATCCTCCAAATATTAGTAAAATTTGAAAATTGAGTCGGTATTTTTTTGGGGGGGATGTTTTGGTTTGTGATGACTTGAAATTCTTGGCTGCAGGTTGCATTTCAAAGGAGAAAGAATTGTTAGAGGGTTACTTGGGAGACTATGAAGGTTTATGCAACAAAAAGCAGGTTAATTAGTTTCTACTTTCTGGGGATTTTTTTTTTGAGTGACTGTTCTAGTAGTACTAGTGTAGTGATAATAATGCTGAAAGGGCAGTGCATTGATTTGTGGATTTTCTTGCCTGTTTCTTTTTTCGTGTTTCGATGTGGAAACTGGTGGTGGTGGGGTGTTCAGGTTGCTGTTAGTGCTGAAGTCTTGAAAGGGAATTCAATCAGAAGAGCTCTAGTGAGAGAGGCAAAGAATCATGGTGCATCGGCTGTTATTGTTGGGATAAATAAGCACAGCGCGTTGGGGTAAGAACTATCCGCTTCAGTTTCTTGTGTATTTTGAAATTATGTTTTTTTTTTTTTTTTTGGAGTATTGATAGCAGCTGTTTATAGGGGATGGGCTTCAGTTGCTAAGTATTGTGCAAAGAAACTTCCTCTCACTACTGAAGTTATGGCTGTTCACAATGGGAAGGTTGTTTTCAGCAGGTGTTCCAAAGTTTTATTAGAAGGTGTGGTGTTACTTCTGAAAAACGAGCTTGTGTTTTAGATCATATATTTACAAAAGTAACTGAGTTTTCTTGGTATGATTGCAGGCGCAGTTTTAGATCCAAAGCCGAGCTTTTATGGGAATGATAGCATATCGGTTAGAGACAACATTTCTGAGTTTGGAGAGTCTGAGATATCAGAAATGAGCAGATTTAGCTTTGATGCAAGAGATGGAAACATAAGTTCAAGAGATGATGTTATAAGCCCTGTTTTTGGGATTCATAAAAGAGGCTCTTTAAGCTCGATTTCTCTCCCTGCAGCAGATTTTACCAAGCAGAGGCCGGGTTGGCCTTTACTTCAAACAACTAGTTCAGTGACTCAAATTTGTGTGGAAGCAAGAAATATGTCAGTTGTGCAATGGGTGATGACCCTGCCACGTCGACCTCTTTCTGATGTTTCATCTGAATCCAGCTCTCCTATGAGCTGCAAGACCGATGATTCTCTTGAAGGAGGAATGAGCAGGAGTAGCAAGGGAGCCAGTCTGCAAGAGTTGCCGAAAGATTTGGAACTCATACTCATGAGCAATCCAGTAGGATGCAGAGTATTCAGCCTTGATTTTCTGAAAATTTCTACTTGTGATTTCTCTTCTGGTAACTCTCTTGAACAACTCCACCTCAATATGTTTATTTTAGCCATATGAAGATCATGTATCCCACTAAATATCACGACTTTGAATAGGAAATCTCATTGGGAAAGGAGGCTGCAATTCTGTGTTCAAGGGAGTTCTTCCTCAAGGCAAAGCAGTTGCTGTAAAGATCTTGGAATCATCTAAAGAAGCATGGAAGGATTTTTTCCATGAGGTCGACATAATGACCACATTGAAGCACACAAGAATCGCACCTCTCATTGGAATTTGTGTGGAAGATGATGTTTTGATCTCCGTTTATGATTTGATGTCGAGAGGAAACCTTGAAGATAATCTACATGGTGAGTTTGAATGGAAATTTTCATCTCAAATTAATGCAAAAGTAATACTGCATCACATCATGTTGAGTTGATTGTTGAAGCAGGTAGCATAAGGGAAAACACTGTATTGCCATGGGAAACAAGATCTCGAATAGCTATTGGGATTGCTGAAGCGCTAAACTACCTACACAACGAGTGCCCGAGGCCTGTCATTCACAGAGACATCAAGTCCTCAAATATTCTCCTAACTGATGAACTAGAACCACAGGTCACAATGCAAGTATCTACTTTATCTTAAAATCTTCCATACATGGTTACCGATCCAGTTTTCTTTGTTTCCTCATCAGTTATCCGACTTTGGACTGGCGATTTGGGGGCCTACAACGGCTTCCTATCTGATGGACAGCGATGTAGTTGGAACATTCGGCTACCTGGCTCCTGAGTATTTTATGTATGGCAAAGTCAGTGACAAGATTGATGTGTATGCTTTCGGAGTAGTTCTGCTAGAACTGCTCTCAGGGAGGAAACCTATTGCTTCAGAGACTGCAAAGAATCAAGAAAGCTTGATCATGTGGGTAAGTTTACACGGAAATCTCAACTAAAACTCGTGTTTCATTCTAGTTTTTTTCAAAAAACTAACAAAAGTTGATCAAAACATGGACATCTGAACTATAAAAACTCATGTTTCATTGTAATTTTGCAATGGCTTTCTTGAAAAGCTAACAAAAGTTAATCATGTGTTGAGGCTGAACTAAAACTCATGTTTCATTGTAGTTTTGTGACGGTTTTCTTGAAAAACTAACAAAAGTTAAATCATGTGTTAAGGCAAAGCCTAGGCTAGAAAGCAAGGATTTGGAGAGTATATTGGATCCAAACTTGGAAAACATCAATGAGGCTGAGATGCAGAGGATGGCTCTAGCTGCAGCACTATGCCTAACTCAATCAGCCCGCCTTCGTCCCAAAATGCATCAGGTAACGAAGATGAGCTTGAACCAGAACTTGATCAAATCAACATCTTTTTTTGCCAATATACTAATGCAGATTTTGTTTCTGATTCAGATACTTAGTATACTGAGAGGTGAGGAATGTTTGGATGAAGCCAGGCCAAAATGTGATGATGACCAAGAAAATGAGGATGAAAATGACGATGAAGTTTATCCAGATTCAAGCGCAGAATCACACCTAAGTCTAGCATTTCTTGATATAAATGAGAACTCAACATCATTCAGCAGCATTGATCAAAGCAGCCCTCTCTCTGTTGAAGAATATTTGAAGAAGAGATGGAGTAGATCATCAAGTATGGATTAGTTTTTTTTTTCATTGTGCCTTTTTTTTCTAGTAGATTTTGAGCAAAATGAGGAAGCCTGCATGCACCCAATTAATAATGAGGTGGTTTGGTTTGCAGATGTGCTCAACATGATGATTTTTATTTTTATTTTTTCGAATTTCTTGTTTCTTTCTTTCTTTTCTTTTTTGTGATAGTTTTTGGGAGAAAAGTAAAGTCCCTGAATTGTAAAGGGTGTTGAAAAGGATTATGCATGAAATAATAAAAAAAAGCACATCACACCATGATTTGTATCATTGTGGCACATTCGTGTAAAAATATAATTGCAACAAAATCAAACTTACAAAAATACAGAATGATTTGATTATGAAACTAACTACCAACACTTAACATCCTTTTTTATATCATTTAATATATATATATGGAAATGATCAAATGTAAACCAATCCCTAGTGTGTAAATTGTAAATCAATCTCTCATTATCCATCTAAAAAAAATACACGGTCAAGATTTGGAGAAAAATTCGGTGGCAGTTTTATAATTTTCACAAACTTTTTTTTTATCTATGGGGTATTTTAGTCCGCTTATTAAAAAAAGTTGATGTCATGTTGACTCAATATCTAAAAAATTCTTAAAAACTTCAAATGATCATAACTCGCTCATTTTTCATCAGATTAAAGCAAATAATATATCAAATTAATGGTCTTTTAATCATCTTTCATTTAAGATTAGTGAAACATATGTTTATCTAGAAAAATATGGACAAAAAATACAAAAGTTTCAAACTCAGAATACTTCGTTAGCATACTGCATATGTTTCATTAGCATATGGTAAATGTTTCGTCAACATTAGTTATATTGCGATAAAGATTTATTCAATCATAATTAGATATACTTCATTGGCATATAAAAATATTTCATTAGCATATAATAAATGCTTCGTTAACATATGCTAAATATTTCATTAGCATCGATTATATTACTGTAAATGTTTATTACATCTCAATTAATATATGCTCCACTGACATCAATTATATTGTTATGAATGTTTATTTAATCCCAATTAGGGTGTGTTTCATTAGCATATAACAAATATTTCATTAGTATCAATTATATTCACAATGAACAATACAATAATGCATTAAGATATTTTTTATATGAGAATGTTGATGCACTGCTAAAGTTAGCATCGACATATGCTAATTAAAATATTATAATAATGCTAATGTAGTATAATTATATCTGGTTAGAATCATATGTGTTTAATATTGCATGTATATTATCAATGTATAACATCTATCTCAATTAAGCATGATTCGTTAGTATATGACAAATGATTCGCTAGTATCATGATTAGTTATATTGCTATCACATCAATTTTAGAGTTCAATAATTTAATTTTATTAAATTTTATCATTTGCTGTTGTTAGCAACTATCGTACGCTAACAGAAGTATTATGTAATTCTAAAGAAAAGTAATACACAATACTAACAAAAGCAATAATATTGTGGATTGAAGCCAAATAATGCAACTAACAACTTTCAATCAAACAACTAGAACTTTGTCCACAATTCATATTCTTTTGAAATTATTTTTTGTTGAAAATTAGGCTTGACTAACTTTCCAACCATATAAAATCTGTCATTTAATAATTTTCTAACAAAATAAGTTTTGTATTTAAAGTTAGGTATTTGTGAAGTGATATTACCATATGATTATGTGTTCGTCAGCAAATGAATGTATCTTCGTTAGCCCACATCGTAGAAGTCCGCTATTTTTCTTTATTTTTTAAAATTTGACCTAAACATGAAAATTACCAAAATGTCACTATAGGTGGTTTACACCAGAACCACCCCCTATATATATATATATATATATATATATATATATATATATATATATATATATGAGAGAGAGGTTATGTGATAACAAATACTGGTGTGGGAACTAGGATCATATCTCATACCACACAACCCTTAAAAATCAAAGGCTCAGATTTCATTAAAAGGACGGTGGCAATTCTGTAATATTTGAAATTTTTTTCAGGCAGGGACATTAACGTAATTCGACAATTCTCACTACAAGAAAAACGCAGTTTATCAACGGATCATATTCTGTCGTTAAAATACTGACAAATTAACGATGGATCAAAATGATATCTATACTACCTAGTATCGTCATAATATCAGCCAATTTCATTCTTTTAACTAACTGCGGAAGAATTTGCAAGTTGATAAACCCCCGCGGTCGGATTTTCCATCTCCAAGGAAAAACACTCTGATCTCCGATCGGAAAAATTCCCAATTCTCCTTGAGAAAAATAAAAAGATTCTTGGGAGACAAAGAAAAAAATTTAATGACACATTTTTCCATCTCTACATTGACGACGGAAAAATCCGATGCTTCACGTCGTATTTTAATTGTTAAAATTTATTTTTCTATCATAACGACAGGCTAACAACTAGAAAAATCCGTCCTTAAATATATTTCTTTTAATTTTGATTTTTTTTTTTTAATTTTAGCGATGGACTAGCTACGGAATAAATTCATAGCTAAAATTAATTTTTATTTTAAAAAACTTTTAAATTTTTTTTATTTTTTATTTTCTAATTGTTACTTAAATATGAATTTCAAATCAATTTTTTTAAAATTTTTATTATTTTATTTATTTGATTTTTCCATTTTTTGTTTTTTAATATTTTATATCATTTTTTAATATTTTACATTATTTAATAATAATTTATATTTTTTATTTTTAAATTAGTAATTAATTATGAATTTAAAATTAATATTTTCAATATTGGTACTTTTTGTTTATTTTACATTTTTGATTTTTTATTTTCTTTAATTTTTTAATATTATATGTTATTTTTATTATTTTTTATTTTTGAATTAATAATTAATTACAAATTAATTTTTTTAAATATTCATAATATTTTATTTATTTTATTTTTCTGATTTATTTTATTTTATAATTTTTTTATTTTTTTAATATTTCATATTATTTTTAATACTTTTTTAGATTTTTTTATTTTTAAATTACAAATTAAATAATATTTCATTTTAATAATTTTTATCACTTTATTTTTATTTTTATAAATATTATTAATTATAACTATATAATATCTGAAAAATTTAATTAAAATAATATAATATTAAATAATGATATAATATAATTTGATTTTATAATAAACATGTAAGATTAAAAATTACAATAAATATTTAAATAAATGAATATATATAATTATTTACTTTATAAATAAAAATTCAATCAAAATACATTTTGTGTGTGTGTGTGTTATTTCTATATTTTAACGTAAATGTCCACTAGCTCGTATGGTTAGAGGTAGAAGGCATAAAGCCTTGCTTTCCCAAAGATCCTGGGTTCGAATCACTTTCATGCGATATTCTGTGAATTAAAGTCTGTCTCAAGCCGCGCGCCTGGGCTCGGCTCGACTCACTAAACGGCTTGGAATTGTTGTTAATATTTTTTTTCTAACGACAGAATTTTGGCGATAAGTTAGCGATGGAAAAATTCGTCGCTAATGTTTTTTCATTGTTAATTTTGTCGTTAAAATGACTAACGATGATATTATTAACGACAGATTAGACCTGTCTTTAAGGTTTAACGGTGGATTTTTAATGTATAACGACGGAAAAATTCATCGCTAAAACACAATTTTTTTGTAGTGTCTTATAAAAATCGCAGAGTGTTTGATAACAAGATTGTCATGCTAATGAAGTATTATAATCAGGCTAACAAAGCGTTATCGTGATGCTAATTAAAGTTTTCTAATATTGTTAGTGAGAAATATATTCTAAAAATAATTATAAACCTAATTTGATTTAATAAATCTTAATTGAATGGAAGAAACCCAATTGGATGAAATAAACCTTGATTAAATGTGATAAACCCTAAATGAGCCGGAATAAATTATAACAATAGTATATATGTACTACATTAACATTATGATTTTACTTCATCAGTACTGTTGATATACTACGTTAGCATATGACAATAATTTGACAACATATGTTATAAACCATAATTGAATAAAATAAACCCTAATAATCAATTAGGAACTAAAGAAGAAAACATTAATTTTAAAAAAGTAACTATTAATCATAATTAGATAGAACAAACAAGATGAAATACACCCTAATTAGGAATAAATAAACCATTATTGAGATTGAATAAACCCTAATAAATATGTATTACGCTAGCATTATGATAATTCTATGTTAGCATACTTAATGCATTGTGTTAGCATATGCCAAATGCTTCATTAGTATACGTTAGCATACACCATAATGATGATGAATCATTATTATAAGCTTACGAAATCATTTACAATCTGTGTGTGTATAAAAATTTATTTTTTAATTTGTATTTTTTGTCCACATTTTTTCATCTATACATGGTCTTCCGACATATTAAATGAAAGAGCACGAAGAGAGTTTTAATTTGATATATTTTTTTGTATGCATTGAATTAAAAATGAGCAAGTTATGATCATTTAAAAGTTGATAACGTCATCAATTTTAAAGGTTTGGACGAAAATAGTCATTCTTCATTTATTTTTTGCCCTATTATTTACAAAATTACCACCATCTTTCCTAAATCTCAACTATTAGATCATTAAATTGGATGGTGGAAGTCCCGATGGGCATTGACTAGTAGTGGAGTGAGGTTGCTTGGAGATCAAAAGCCACGAGTTCGAATCTCCTCAATGCCACATGTCGGGTGTGTGTGTAAAAAATAATAGTAAATAAATAAATTGAATGGTGGAGATGTGGTCTTAATTCTCACACTAAAAAAAGTCTTATTTGATCCATAACCTACACACACACACACACATGATTTAGTTTAAATGAGTACTAGTAATTAACGTGAAAACTAGAAACTAATCTTAGCCCTTAGATATTTTAAAATTAATGGTTGAGATGGAGGAGAATAATTAATTTTCGGCCAACTCTTTTTTAGAGAAATTGGATGGTTGAGAGCATCGTGGACTTTTAGCTTAATAAATCTCTTAATACTGCTATTTTCATATCTATATTGATTTGCTTTCCAAGATTTCATCCAATAATCTTATATCCCTTAGTTGTTTGATTATTCAATTTGGAAACTAAAAAAAATCAACGTTGAAGAAAATACACAATCAAAATTGTCTATGTTGATGTTCAACATTTATTACATTGATGAAATAAGTTTTTTAATATTTCCGACAAAGGTTCACTAACACCACAAGCATTTCTTCACTAGTGGAGAATACAAGTTTTTTTTTATATTTTCGACGTTGTACAAAGATCTCGACTTTTTTTTGTTGTCCTTGGTTATCATCGAATTTTTTTATTTTTTTATTTATAGCGTTGCACGAAGATCTCAATTTCCTTCTTTATGTTATTATATTATTTTGTGTTATTGAATGTGATATTTTAAAGGAGAATTTTTTACAAAAAGAAATTGTAACGCCACAAGCCAACGGGGTGGGGCCCAGTAATGAAATGACGGCATAATGGGCTCTGCTAGTAACTACTTGTCATTCGTCCTCGCATTGTCAAAGTGGTTTACCCAAGTTGCTAGAGAGTCCATTGAGCCTACTTATATACTCGTCATACTTTTCATTCTTCCACCGATGTGGGGTATCATAGAAATTAAAGGAGGTTTTTTTTTAACTACTTTAATATGCCATAAAATTAATTTGAGAAAATATTACCCTAACTAATTTGGGTTAATTTGTTCATGTGTATGGAGATTGAAGCTTGTGGTAATACATGCTTTATTGAACATATTTACAATCTTATATACAGATTTTGGACAAATATTCAATAGATGATTAAGTTGGGGCAAAGAACACGACGTGGAGTTATGTTTGAAACTTGAGATTTATACTTGAGAGTATAAATCTTATTTGACTTGGATGTATGTTTATTGCATCAGAGAATGACAGAAGAATATTGCAATTCACACTACAAGAAAATATCAATTTAACGACGGAAATGACAACGGAATGTATTCGGTCTACACAGGCGATGCAATTAGTGATGGAACGACGACAGATTAAATTAGTGACGGAAATGGCGACGAAATATCAACCACTAACTTAGCGATGGAATAATCCGTCATTACACATCATAATTTAATTTTAGAATTTTATTTTTTAAATTTAACGACGGAAATAGTGACAAATTTTTCCGTCGCTAATGCAGCAACAGAAAAATTCGTCGTTAATTTTTTTTTTAATTTTTACTTATTTTTTATTTTTTTATTTTCACGACGAAATTAGCTACGGAATATTTCCGTAGCTAAAATTAAATTTGATTTTTTTTCATTTTTCTATTTTTTTTAATTTTTTTAATTTTTTAATTATTTTTTAATTATTTTATTATTCAATTACTACTAATTACGAATTTAAAATTAATATTTAATCTTAAATTTTTAGATTTTTTTTATTTTTTAATATTTTATATTATTTTTTTTATTTTAAGTTTTTTAAATTTTTTATTTAAATATTTTATAGTACTATAATATTTTAAAATATAATTATATTAAGTCATTTATTTAATACTTTTAATTTTATTTTTTTATATGTTATAAATATAAAGTATTTGAGAAAATTAGTTAAAATAATCTAATATTAAATAGTGATTAATTAAAAAATAAATAATAGATAGAAGATAATATTTGTATTCATTTAATTATTATTATTTTTATATATAGAAAATAACATTATTTTATAATAATTTATATTTTTTAACTTTTTAATTAATAATTAATTACGAATTTGAAATTAATATTTTCAATATATTACTTTTTTATTTATTTTACATTTTCAATTTTTTACTATTTTATATTATTTTTAATATTTTTTATTTTAAATTACTAATTAAATAATTTTTTGTTTTAATTATTTTTATCACTTTATTTTTATAAATATTATTAATCATAATTATATAATATTTGAGAATATTAATTAAAACAATCTTCTATTAAATAAATGATGTAATATAATTATATTTTATAAAAACATATAATATTAAAAATTATAATAGATATTTAAATAAATAAAGACTATTATAATTATTTAATTTAGAAATTAAAATTCAATCAAAATAGATTTCGTGTGTGTGTGTGTGTGTGTATCGTGGGATTTCGTTGAATTAATACGATCATAGCCGCACCCTAGGCCAGTCCTAGCTTGGCGACGCGGTCCAGATGCGTACGAGCCAATGCTTTTTTAACGACGGAACTAGTGATAGAAAAATTTCGTCGCTAATTTATTATATTTTTATTTTCTCACACGATAGAATATAGCGACGTAATTTCCCGTCGCTATTTTCACGACGGAATTTTTCCGTCGCCTTCTTTTTTAGTGACTATAATTTGGAGACATCCATTTTTCGTCTAAGTGTCGGGCGATGAAATTTTCCGTCGTCAGTTTTGCATTTTCTTGTAAATAGATTATCTATGCCTAACAAAGTTTACACATTGTCGGGGCTCCAATGATACCAAAAGATAGTGTAATTTTTGTTTAAATATAAAAATCGATTATCAACCTTATGTTTTTTGTGGTTATTTATTATAAATTCATAGCTTGGTTTGTAGTGATTTTGATGTTTATTTTATTTAATTGCTTTGTAGGCAATATTTATTACTTTTTTAATGATATATTTCACTGATTTCCTACAACTCTACAAAACTCAAAATCATACATCATTGAATTACAAAAAACACACAATTGATTTTCATTGTTGATTTTATTGTTTGGTTAGCTGCAAATTGTAGATTATTATAATTGAGTTTGGCGCTCGTTTATATAAATTCATATCTTATTATGATTGATTTTGGTGCATGTTTAGTATAAATTCTTAGCTTGTTTTGATTAATTTTAGTATTTGTTTAGTAGAAATTTGTAGTTTATGTTAATTACATTTGGTGCTTGTTTAATAGAAATTAATAACTTATTATGATTATTTTTTGCAGTTGTTTATTAGAAATTTAATAAATTTAGGCTGCCGCTCGGTATTTGTTTTTCCTCATAGCTTACAGTTTCTCATTAAACATATCATTGACATTGAACTAATGCTTCACATATGTACTTGCAAAAATACGATGAACATTTTTTTTTGTTAAAATACAACTTACAAAGCAATGAAATAAAATAAACACCAAAATCATTATCTAGCATATATAAGCTACAAATTATAATTAAACAAGCACGAAAAACAATCACAATAAGCATCTCCGTTACTATCTTCCTTCTGTTTGTTATCATTGATCATTAAGGTTGTATCACATCTGCCTCTGCCAAGGATGAAAATATCACTATCGGATCATATATCGCAACTTCAATTTTACGGATATATCGCTGGATATATCGATATCGCAGAAAATTGAAAAAAATGATGGAAACTATATTAAAATTTTGGAAATTTAACAAGGAATTTTAGGAACTATTATAACATATTATTATGCACATATTCTACTCACAAATTTGATAGAATTGTATTTTTGAAAGCAAACATATGAATACTACATTATATAAATACTGTCCGAGACAATACATTTGACAAAATAATACATAATACAATAGAAAATAACTGAATAAATATTATAAAGTACAATTAATACCAAAATGAGGATCTATGAGGTTCAAATATAGTAGATGGAACATCATCTTGTTCCAAACAATATTGGTACAAACTCATCACATTAGAGTAATTCTGGATATAATTATGCACGCACTTGATATGTTTCTTGATTTCTTTTCAACAACTTCACGATGGATTTGGATTTCTCTGCAACTTTATCATTTTCAGTTTCCATATCTCGTATCCTTAACTTCATATTATAATAGCAAAAGACCAATTGTTGAAGTTTTGGATACACAAGTCGATTCCTTTGTTTTGTGTGGATTAAGGCAAAAGTGCTCCAATTCCTCTCACATGCAGAAGATGATGCCGTTTGTGATAATATTCGCACATCCAAATCTCTAACTGTAGGTGATGAATGACCATACATAACCCACCACTCAGCTGCCATTACCAAACATCAATAAATATACAATGCATATTGTTGGAATTTGTTGCCTAAATTACTGAAAATAGAAGACAGTTTTGTAATGTTAAACACAATGTTACAGATAGTGTACTTACTATCTTAACCAAAATTGCAATGCCTAAAAAAAACAAGATCACACCAAGATAAATTTTAAATCATACACACAAAGCATGTGATTGCCACATGGCAAAATTAAGCTTTCACAAGCAATAACAAAATAGTTGATAATGTTAGAACCAATGTTCATGACAATTCAACAAAAGTTCATGAACCCTAATCTAGTATACTACTAAAAAGAATTCAAGACTACAAATTAATCTACTAGATAATTTGATTACAATTAATCATGAACAACCGTTTCCCACGAATTGGTTGATCAATGAAAACATAAAAAGAAAAAGATAAAGAGATAGAAATCTAGAAGCTAAATATTTGACACAAGCTCTTGATCTTCTCACGCTCAAGGTGATATCTTCATTGCTCGATTACCTCTTCAAATGAGAACTATGTTTCTTAAATATATTATTCACTTGAATCGGTTTTGAGTGCCAGGTCATCTTCTTGATCGTGGGTTGTAGATAACTGCCACCACTTCTATGCTTTGAAGACAACCATCTCATGTTGTGGCTGGGAAAAACAAACCACGTCCTACACCATTTCTTGTTCATTGTTCTAGCACGTTAAACTCTGAAAAGAAACGGTTAAATAGAAGATAACAAGATACCTAAAAAATAGGAGATAAGGTTTGACTCAATCAAACTCTATTTAAATATTAATATCTCAATCATATATATCCAATTATTTGAAATATCATTTTCGTGGATATATATGATTTAAGATATACAAATTAATTATAATTTATTAAAAATAATAAATCCTATAGGAAAGGATAAGATTAAACAATTTGAATGAAGTGGTCCGAGTTATAGGAGTTTAATATGACATCAGGTTCGACATTGAACTCGATGTCATACACCTCCTTACAATCTCCCCTTAATCTCAGCCTTTCTGCAAAAAACACACAACTCAATAAATATGTACAATTAGAGTCACAACAGAAAAATGGAGACTGACATCTCCCCCTTAAGGGTTACTCCCCCTTAAGTTAATCATCAATCAACGGGTAATTATCCCATATACAACACAGTGTTGATTTTAAATTCAACACAAAACAAGCTAAGCAAGTCAAGTAACTGATCCAGACCAATTATTCAACATACCAAAAACATTATGACGCTCATCAATATATATTAATTAAGATATCATAAATCAAATAAAAAGAACATCCAAAATAACCATTCATCAACAAAACATGCACCGAGCATCTTAAAAAAACTTGTTCGCATCATACCTATAAAAAAAAATAAAGATGCACTAAGCATCTTAAAATGTGTCCAGCACATATAAGCTAAAAAAATGTTTGAACAGACATGAAACATTGTTTTAAAATAGAAGCTTCAAATGAGCTTCCATTTCCCCTTGGCAGCACTCTTCTTCCTCTTAGCTTTAACAGCAACCTTTTCATTTACTCCAACATTGCCCTCTTTATCATCTCCACCCTCTTTACCTCCACCATTCTCTTCATCTCCATACACTCCCCCTTTTTGTGTAGAAATGAGAGTGAGAAAATCATCACGTACCGAAGTTAGGTGAGTGATTACTTGATCCAACATTACAACCTGATGTTGAAGAGCTTCCAACGGCAACATTACAATGGGAATGTTGGGACTGGACGTGGAGGCAGGGACAACATCAGAGTGTGAGTGTGCATGAGTAGCCTCAGATGGAACTTTCTCTGTAGGGGCAGTAGATGAGTGATAAGACAGATCAACGATCCTGTCATCATTTGACTTGGGCTTCATAATGGAAAGAGAGAGCTGCTCTACTATTAATTTCTTCTTGCTTCCTTCAGACCTTGACTCTTAAGAAGAGCAAAGATCAAACAAGGGAAGGGGAGCATGTTGGAAGAACTGGATTTGGACACAACCTTCATAGTAGCATAAAAAATGTAAGCACCAAGATTGAATAGAAGCTGAGTTCCTAGCTTATACAGGAGAAATGACCTGATCAACCGTAAGGACAGGCGCATTAGATGTAAAAAGCCAGTTACATACTGTTAACTTATGTAGCACTGAATAGAAAAATGTTAGCTTAGAGACTGGGACTTTGTTCATCCATTTTGACACCAGAACTTTCACCACATAATCAATTAGATCTAAGGAAATTATTGTGTCCTCAGTACCAACTGTTGGTTTTGTATATTAGAAGACTTGTCTTTGTATACTTTTCTGATGATATGATGATATGAAATGAAAGTTATTGCAGTCACTGTTTGCATTTAGATTATGTTCTATAATTATTCTATGCAATGTTCCATATACTTACATTGTAGATGATATGGTGTGGGGAGACACATGATAAGATCATATCATTAGAACCTTGTATTGTATTAAAGAGCTCACGACTTAGATGGTCCGGAACACACCATCGGTACACCGTAGAATAATCTGATAAGTTAGTTTATCTTGACTAACTGATTATTCTAGTACACTCATTTGTGTATTGAGAAGGATCATGATTGGATACTATTCTCTATCTCTGACCCAGTTACTGAGAGAATAAAGATCCACAAAGTTCGGGTTCTGAACTCATGTGATATTGGTGAGTTTATATGTGCGTTGATTATTAATTTGATTTATCAATGAGCGAGATCTTTTCGTAGATCAAACTTGATATCTTGGGTAATGATAGGACGTATTTTACTTGCTTTTGTTACTATCTTTTGGTACCTTTTCTCCTTATTATTTACCCTATACTTGTGTATTTTGGATAAATGATGTGTTGTTGAGTTGTGTAGGGATGTGGTACAAAATTGGAGAAAAAGGGCGTGTTGTTGGTGCAGAAGGATCTAAGTGAAGAAAGGGGTAAAGTTCGAGTGTGAGCAGATCCAGCCGTAAGGGCTTGCAGTTGGAGGATTGGAGCAAATTTCTGGAAGCTGGGCCTCTACACGCAATTTGGGCTTGCAAAATACAACTCTCGGCCCAAGCTTAGACCTGGACGCGGAAATACATTCTCCACCGCCTTTAGGAGTCTTTTGCATGGGATTTACCATATTTATCTAGACTAGGATTTTATTTCCTATGAGGACTCTATCTATTTATGGGTTGTAGATATATATTATGATTCTAGCTTATTATGAGAGAGACGAGACGCTAGAGATACAACAAGTTGAACGATTTAATTCAGTTTTCAATTTCCCCTTTTCATCGCTACAATTATCGCACCGTTCTACAAGTTTTTGTTGCTCGGTTCAATCATGCAAGTTAGCTAATTTAATCATATTCCGGTGACGACGATGAAGCTCCACTTATACAAACTGTGAGATCTAATTTGTTTGTTCATAATTAGTTAATGCGTGTACCTGTTGTTCTTGGAATTCGAATTGATAATTATTCTAAGTCTATTGTATAGTTGCAAATATTCGGTAGGTTGAGATTAATTACAAGCCAGTTAAATCATCCATACGTAATTGTGGATTAGGTTTAAATAATGGCAAAATGGTTGCTCAAACCTAGGGGAATAACAGAGTTAATTTCACAGTCCTGCGTCAGAGTCTGTAAGATTAAGAATCGGGTCTCTCTTGTGTTCATTGCTTTCGGTTCATTAAACTTAAAGAGCGTCTCTTAAAGTTGTCAACCGATTAGAGAATAATTAATGAAGCGTCTTCTTAATTATCGAAACCGTATGGAGAGATTAGGTCATGTCAAAAGCGTCTTCGATGGCTATAACTGATTTGCATGGTTTGATTAATTAATTCTTACATCTGTGATCGATCTTTATAAGTGGAGTGGAGTTTGTTGGATCCGGGATACTCTTTTCTTTATTGATTTAAAATTCGTTCTCTCTGCACAATTATTTTCGCTAGTTGTTTATTTAATTATTCAATTTATTTTACTGTATAAATCACACAAAACCCCTTTTCTGGAGTTTGATCACGTAGACTGAAAGTCAAGAGTAGTTCTCGCCGGTCCTTTAGGAGACGATCATGCTCGCCACTGTACTCTGCAGTGTGGGCTTGCCGACGAAAGTTGGAACATTTATTTTTGGTGAAAAATGACGCACTAGGTAATAACAATGTATACATGATGTCTCGAGCAGTGTGCATGAGCACCGTGTCCTGGTGCGCTAGGTTAATGATGTTCTCTTGAGGAAACACAAGTTCATGTTGAAACCCTGCAGGTGAAATTTATTCCTTACATGGTAAAGCTTGTGTGGTACTACTCAAGGTTTTAGATGTTAATTAATTATAGCTGTCAGAGACTGGCGTAATTAATTAATGAACATTATATCTTAAACATGGGGAATGACTGTACTAAAGGAGAAAACATATTCGCAAATATGTATTAAATTGGTAGGTTAGTTTTACTTCTTTAGTGGAATAAAAGTAAAACTTAATTTATTTAATTATATCCTAAGTTTATTGGATATTAGATATTAAATAAATTAGTGGGCCAATTTAATATTCTTCTAGATTCCTGTTGTAGCCCAATATGACTGAAAGTGGACTGGATATAGAACTTGAGATAGAGGCCCAGCCCAGCAGGGCTGGAACATGAAATTTCACCCCTATATATATAGGGGGGCACGAAATTTAGATGATAATAATCATAAGAAATCAACCCCTCTTTGTCTCTCAAAGTTATCCACAGATTTCACAATTCTATCTAGTAGATTTCAGCCCACTCTGAATCTAGATATAGTCCGGGAATACAACAAAAGATCTTGGAGTAGAATATTGTGGTGGCCGATTTTGTTGACATAAGTGGCACCTATCATTGTTCATTCAACAACAAGATTAGATCTGTAATCTTGTTCTCAGACCGTCTGTCGATTTGTAAGTAGATTCATTTTCTATGTCTTCCGCTTTATTAGAATCGAATCTGTTTTACATGTTATTTGATTAGACTGTGATAAACATGCATGTTACATAAAATTATGATTTGCATGAACACAGATTAATGAACAACCAAATAAATCATGCGGTGGTTTAATTCAAAAAAACCCCAACAGTGGTATCAGAGCCAGGTTTTGGCACTGTTCTAGGATTAATCCGAGTATGAATTCGATATATATATATATATATTTAAATTTGATGTTAAATTTATTGTTCTTAAATTTTCAGATTTAAATATGCATCTATGTTGATTTTATGGTTTCAAAACTTGGAAGAATTTTTGATGTATAAATTCGAAAATTCTAGTTTTGAGTGTTTAAGAATTTTCGATCATTATGAATATAGATTTGAAATGATATTTGATGTTCTTCAAATTTCCAAATTTATTTCTCATAATTTTCGAAAATTTAGTTGTCAAAAATTTCGATTTTTGATGTTTTAAAATTCCCTAATTTGTTGTTTAAATTTTCGATCACTATGGATTAAATTTGGATGGATTTTTGATCAAGATCAAAATTTCTAGATTTAATTAGGATATGGTTTGAAAATTTGGGGATTAGAAAAAGATTAGGTAATCTTTGATGTATATCTTAAGTTACCTATTTCTAATCTAGATAAGTTTGAAAATAGAATTTTAAATTTGGTAATTTTTGAAGTGGATCAAAATTTTTAAATTTATTATTTGTATAATTTTCGAAACTTATGTATTTTATTTGGAATAGTTTTTTGATTAATGTCAAAATTTCCAAATATGTTAATTTAATGTATTTTTCGATTTTAATAATTTAATTTGGAGTAGTTTTTGATCAAATCAAATTTCCAGATTTAATTATTGATGTGGATCGAAAATTACATGTGTTGGATTAAGATTTGATATAATTTGATGTATATCTTAATTTACCTAATTTTAATCTAGATAGATTTGAAAATAGAATTTTAAATTTGGAAGAATTTGAAGTGGATCAAATTTTCAGATTTATTATTTGGATATTTTCGAAAATCTGTAGATTAAAATTGGATAAGGTAATTTTTGGATATATACAAATAATTATCAAGATCCAATTGTGATAAGAATTTGATTTTGGATAGGATTTGAAAGATTTTGAAGTGGATCAAATCTTCAAACCTTATCCTTAAAGATTTAGATTCTTATGGATAATATTTGGATTAGATTTTTGATATGTATCAATATATCCAATTATTATTTAATTAGGGTGGCTTGAAAATATTAAATAAATTTGGTGGATAATTATAAATAATTTCCATATTTATTTTAAGATATATTTTCGAAAATATCAAGATTAAAATTGGTGGATAATTATTTTAATTTCGAATTTTTATCTTGTGAATAATATCGAATTAATTAATTTAATTAATTGTAAAATTCGAATATTATTTAATATTCATGCATATATATCATATGTTATTTTATGTGGATAATTTAATAAATGATTGTTGGATTTGTAGATTGTGTTTGTTTGCAGGTTTACCAACTATCATGGCTCCTTTATTTTATGTGATGTATGTTTATGTTGAATGAATGTTGGCCGTATGCCGGTTTGGCTACGTGATTTCTATCCATGAGAAAATCCATGGATTAGGTCTAAGTTTTATTTTACGTTGTTTTAATGTAATAGATATAAAACTGTTAGGCCAAGTTTTTGAGTTGTAATTTTTATTCTAGCAATATTAGATTTTTCCTTTTGGAATAGATAGTCTTTATTGAATAAAGATCGGAGATCAACTCAAAGAAGGAAAGTAGTTCAGCACCAAGGTTCACCGGTTTACGTCCCGAAACCCTAAATGGAGCTAGGGTTTTCGGCGAGGCGCGGTGAAGGGGCGGCGGCCAAGCCTGTTTCCGGAGCTGACTTTCCAGTTTTATCTCATCAATCAACATGAGATATAAGCCATGATAGTTGGATTATTATTATTGCTTATTATGTTGAAGCATGCAATGGATGTTTATCATTTTATGTGATGTTTGCATGTTCGATAATGGGATAAAATGAAACCTCAAACATAAATAACTAAGTGGGAGAGATTCATACCAAAGTATGTTGAAATCTCATACGGTCTCCATTAATGTCTAGTTTAATTGAGAAGTGATGGGCATGCGCTTTGACATCCGTCTTCCTCCATATCGGATGTGTCATATCACATATTTCTCTAGAAATTAAATCTCCTAAATGGATAGCTGTAGAACACTATTAGAACTAACTGACTCATCCATCTGGAGCGGTTAAATTCGAATAGTGATCTTGGTGCGAAGATAATGGTATGCACACTTAGATGTAATTTATTGATAAACGTCCACACGATCGTGGCTTATCAGTTAGATAATTACATGATCGTGTTTTTATCTGGCTATTAATTTTCTTGTTGTAAGAAAACTCAACTGTAGGCAAATTAAAGGTTTAACCTATTTAAAAATGAGATTTATAAACATCCACACGATCGTGGCTTATAGAAATCATTTTTAAAGTGTCGGTGGAAAAGTATATAATTTTTGTGAGGTTTTCGATTATATACTGTTTATCCTAAACGTGTTTTGTGACTATACTGCATGTTTTAATTTCAGTTATTTCATATCATCAATGGCACTCTCCAATCTGTCCTCAATCCTCAAAGAAAATAAACTTGTCGGTGAAAACTATAATGACTGGATTCGTAACCTTAACTTGGTACTTGTTGCTGAGGGACACAAGTTTGTACTTGAAGAGGTTTGTCCTCAGATGCCAGATGAGGGTTCTGACGAAGCCCAAAAGGTTGCATATGATAAGTGGGTTAGGTTTAATGAGATAGCGCGCTGTTACATCTTGGCATCTATGTCAAGTGTGTTGCAACATCAACATGAGCTTATGAAAACCTCTTATGATATCATGTACAACCTTAGGCAACTATTCGGTCATCAGAACCGCTCGGCACGCCATTTGGCAATGAAAAAACTAATGGATGAGAGAATGTCTGACTCCACACCTATTAGGGATCACATTCTCATGGTGATGGGGTATTTATCTGAGATCGAGACCTTGAGTGGAGAGCTAGATGGCGATTCTCAAATCGACATTGTTCTTCATAGCTTGTCCTTGAAGTTTGAGCAGTTTAGGCTGAATTTTAACATGATTAAAAGGGATGTCAGCCTGACTGAACTGCTCATAGACCTTCAGGCGGTTGAATTGCTCCAAAAGAGCAGTCCTGAGGCCCACATAGCTGAAAAAGGAGCGTCTTCTTCTGGTGGAAAAATGAAGAAGAGAAACGCACCTAAGAAGGCTGTAGATGAGGCGCCTAAGGCAAAGAAGCCAAAGGCGAAGATTCATCCTGAGGAATTCAAGTCGAAGACTAAGTGCTTCAAGTGCGGCCAACAAGGTCACTGAAAGGCGGCCTGTCCTAACAAGAAGAAGAAAAGAGGTACATCTCACACTCTGGTTGTAGAAACATGTTTAGCAACTTGTTCTACCCAGTCATGGGTAGTAGATACTGGAGCTACTGATCATGTTTGCATGTCTTTACAGGGGTTCATGGTAAAAAGACAGCTGAGTGAGAATGAGATCACCGTCTACATGGGCAATGCTACAAGAGTGGGGGCTATTGCAGTGGGAGACGTTGTTTCACCTTTCAGTAGTGATAGAATTTTGGTTTTGAAAGATTGTCTTTATGTGCCTGGTTTTAGGCGAAACTTGATTTCAGTTTCTAAATTGATTATGGACGGATATTCTGTTTCTTTTGATAACAAAGTAGTTATCTTTAGTGGTAAACATTTTATCTGTTCTGGCACATTGGATGGACACTTATACTTTCTTAAACCAACTGAAAACACTACGCAAAGACAATTGTTGAATATATCGATCATAAACCCTAATAAGAGAAAAGAACCTTCATAATTGAATCAAACCTATCTTTGGCATCTAAGGCTAGGTCATATTAACCTTAAGAGGATACAAAGGCTTGTAAATGATGGACCATTGTCTTCTTTGGTACTAGAATTATTTCCTTTGTGTGAATCCTGTTTGGAAGGTAAAATGACCAAGCGTCCTTTCCAGTCAAAAGGAAATAGATCCGAAGGGATATTAGATTTGATTCACTCTGACCTGTACGATCCTATGTCAGTTCAAGCTCGAGGAGAGTTCGAGTATTTCATCACTCTCATTAATGATTACTCTAGATACGGTTATATCTACCTGTTACGTCGCAAGTCTGAATGCTTTGAGAAATTCAAAGTGTTTAAGGCAGAAGTGGAGAAATGAACAGGCAGAAGTATCAAGTCACTACGTTCTGATCATGGTGGCGAGTACCTCTCGAGTGAATTTAGGGATAACATGGCAGAGAATGGGATTACCTCCCAGTTGACTGCGCCGGGAACACCACAACAGAATGGTGTGGCGGAAAGAAGGAATCGTACACTATTAGAGATGGTTAGATCGATGATGAGTTATTCTTAGTTGCCCATTTCGTTCTGGGATATGCCCTAGAAACAACAACCTATATTCTTAACTTGGTTCCGTCAAAATCCGTTCCTTTTACGCCCACATAATTATGGACTGGACGAAAGCCCAGTTTGAACCATATTCAGATTTGGGGTAGCCCTGCACATGTGTTGGATAAGGAAGCTGATAAGCTGGCTCCTCGTAATGATGCAAGGCTATTCGTTGGATATCCTAGAGGAACGAAAGGTGGTTTGTTTTATAGTCCTAAGGATCAGAAGATCATTGTTAGCACCAATGCTCGATTCTTAGAAGAAGACTATGTCATAAACCACAAACCAAGGAGTCAAATCATCCTTGAGGAGTTAAGGGGAGGCTCGAATTATACACCAGTTGTACAAGAAAAAAAACCACCAAACACTGCACAACGTGTCACGGAAGTGCAGGAACTGCCTCGTCGCAGTGGGAAGGTTGCACGCCAACCTGATAGATTCGTTGGTCTGGGAGAGGCTTCAGATTTCCCAGAGGGACTAAATGAATTGGATCCCAGGACCTATGACGAGGCAATTCGAGATAAAGATGCAGATTCTTGGAAAACTGTGATGGAATCTGAGATTGAATCTATGGATCACAATCAAGTCTGGAAGCTCGTAGAACCACAAGATGGGATTAAACCCATTGGGTGTAAGTGGATCTACAATCACAAGAGAGGAGCTGACGGAAAGGTTGAAACCTTCAAAGCTAGATTGGTGGCGAAAGGGTACACTCAGAAAGAAGGGATCGATTATAAGGAAACCTTTTCACCGGTAACCATGCTTAAGTCAATCCGAATTCTCTTGTCAATTGCCGCTCATTTAGATTATGAGATCTGGCAGATAGATGTCAAGACAGCTTTCCTAAATGGAAGTCTTGAAGAAAACATTCACATGAGACAACCAGAGGGATTTATTGCTAAAGGCCAAGAGCATTTGGTGTGCAAGCTTAAGAGATCCATTTATGGACTTAAGCAGGCATCGAGATCTTGGAACATCCGATTTGATGAGGTTATCCAATCATATGGATTCGTGCAAAGTCCGGATGAGAGCTGTGTGTATAAGAAATGTGATAGAAACGTGGTGTCATTCCTCGTACTTTATGTTGATGACATCTTGCTTATTGGAAACAGTAAGAAGGAGTTATCTAACATTAGGGTGTGGTTGTCCAAGCAGTTCGATATGAAGGATCTGGGTGAAGCCGGACATGTCCTTGGCATCAAGATCATTCGAGATCGCCAGAAAAGGATGCTATGTCTGTCCCAGGTGACTTATATCGATACAGTGCTAGCTAGGTTTAGCATGCAAGATTCCAAGAAAGGTTTTATACCTTACAGGCATGGAATTCATCTATCTAAGGAAATGTGTCCCCAAACACAGTCTGAGATAGAGGAAATGAAGAAAGTACCATATGCTTCGGTTGTGGGAAGTTTGATGTATGCTATGCTATGCACTAGGCCTGATATATGCTATGTCGTTGGCATGGTAAGCAGATATCAGTCTAGCCTTGGACAAGGTCACTGGACTGTGGTCAAAAACATTCTCAAGTACCTTAAAAGGACTCGAGACTACATGTTGGTTTTTCGCTCTGATAGTCTAGTACCTTTGGGTTATACGGACTCAGATTTTCAAACTGACAAAGATCAGAGTAAGTCTACCTCGGGCTATGTGTTTACATTAGGAGGTGGAGCCATTGCATGGAGGAGCATTAAGCAGAAATGCATTGCGGATTCCACCATGGAAGCTGAACATGTAGCTGCCTCTGAGGCTGCAAAAGAGGTTGTCTTGCTCCGCGGGTTCCTTTTGGGCTTGGGCGTGGTTCCTGGTTTGCCTAAGACTATCACGATATACTGTGATAATTCTGGTGCAGTGGCAAACTCGAAGGAACCCAGAGCTCACAATGTAAGTAAGCACATAGAGAGAAAGTACCATCTTATACGAGAAATCGTTAAGAGAAGAGACGTGGCGGTGGTCAAGATTGCATCGGAGGACAACCTGACTGATCCATTCACGAAGAGCCTTCTGGTCTAAGACCTTTGATGGTCACGTGGAGAAAATGGGAGTGAGATGCAGACCTAGGGGCGCTGTTTGAGTCGATAGTTTTGATTGGAGAGTTAGCCTGTTAGTTTTTATGCTTGAAAGACATGCTTCAAGTATAAGTGGGAGATTGTTGGTTTTGTATACTATAAGACTTGTCTTTGTATATTTTTCTGATGATATGATGATATGAAATGAAAGTTATTGCAGTCACTGTTTGCATTTAGATTATGTTTTATAATTGTTCTATGCAATGTTCCATATACTTACATTGTAGATGATATGGTGTGGGGAGTCACACGGTAAGATCATATCATTAGAAGCTTGTATTGTATTAAAGAGCTCACGGCTTAGATGGTCCTGAACACACCATCGGTACACCGTAGAATAATCTGATAAGTTAGTTTATCTTGGCTAACTGATTATTCTAGTACACTCATTGTGTATTGAGGAGGATCACGATAGGATACTATTCTCTGTCTCTGACCCAGTTATTGAGAGAATAAAGATCCACAGAGTTCGGGTTCTGAACTCATGTGATATTGGCGAGCATATGTGTGCGTTGTTTATTACTTTGATTTATCAATGGGTGAGATCTTTTCGTAGATCGAATTCGATATCTTGGGTAATAACAATGTATACATGATGTCTCGAGCAGTGTGCATGAGCACCGTGTCCTGGTGCGCCAGGTTGATGATGTTCTCTTGAGGAAACATAAGTTCATGTTGAAACCCTGCAGGTGGAATTTATTCCGTACATGAATAAAGCTTGTGTGGTACTACTCAAGGTTTTAGATGTTAATTAATTATAGCTGTCAGAGGCTGACGTAATTAATTAATGAACATTATATCTTAAACACGGGGAATGGCTGGACTAAAGGAGAAAACATATTCGCAAATATGTATTAAATTGGTAGGTCAGTTTTACTTCTTTAGTGGAATAAAAGTAAAACTTAATTTATTTAATTATATCCTAAGTTTATTGGGTATTAGATATTAAATAAATTAGTGGACCAATTTAATATTCTTCTAGATCCCTGTTGTAGCCCAATATGACTGAAAGTGGACTGGATATAGAACTTGAGATAGAGGCCCAGCCCAGCAGGGCTGGAACATGAAATTTCACCCCTCCCTATATATAAGGGGGGGGGCACGAAATTTAGATGATAATAATCATAAGAAATCAGCCCCTCTTTGTCTCTCAAAGTTATCCACAGATTTCACAATTCTATCTAGTAGATTTCAGCCCACTCTGAATCTAGATACAATCCGAGAATACAACAGAAGATCTTGGAGTAGAATATTGTGGTGGCTGATTTTGTTGACATAAGTGGCGCCTATCATTGTTCATTCAACAACAAGATTAGAGATGTAATCTTGTCCTCAGACCGTCTGTCGATTTGTAAGTAGATTCATTTTCTATGTCTTCCGCTTTATTAGAATCGAATCTGTTTTACATGCTATTTGATTAGACTGTGATAAACATGTATGTTATATAAAATTATGATTTGCATGAACACGGATTAATGAACAACCAAATAGATCCTGCAGTGGTTTAATTCGAAAAAACCCCAACACCAACACCAAGGAACATGTTAATCCAATTAGGGAAAAACTTATAGACTTTATCCCTAACATACACAGTTCCAAAAGTGCATTTCGTAGGATCTCCCATATCAGGAATTATATTAGTATAGAACTCAAAAATCACATCAAGATCATATGCCATAAAAGATGTCACAGATTTTCACAAACCCCTCTCCTTCAGAAACAAATCCATCCCATGCTTTTTAAAACTAAGAACATCTATCATTTTCTCAACTCTAAAAGATCTCTTAACAATTAATTGATGAGATTTTTTTTAGCTTCTCCCGAATAGAAAACCTTACTATATGCTGAAAAAACATCTAGAGGAGAGTTTAAGTCAATGTCCGTACCTTGGTTCAAATCAATATGATCAGTGGAGTGAGCCACTTCCTAATCAACATCAGTAGAGCTGGGATTTTGGCCTTTGGGAAAAGAGAGATGCTCGACAGAGGAGTCAGACTCATTTTGAAGAGTGCGAGTGACACTTTTGGACCTTTGAGTCTTAGCATTCTTTGAAGAAGCCCCTTCTGATTTCACAGATGATTCACTGTGAAGATGTTTGGACTTCCGAGTCGAAAAAATAGGGTTTGAGGAACGGGCCAGTAATTCATTATGAGATTTGAGGTCTGGATCGATGGAATTTACAGGATCTCCAAGAACATGAAATTGGAGAGATTGAGGGTTTAGTATCTCGGTGCCTAGAGGGATAATAAAATCAGGATGAATATCCTCGGCAATAGGTGTTGCAGTAGGAGATGGGGGTTTTGTTGAGGAATGTGGAGGGATGGCAGTTTCAGTATGAGAGGGAGCAGTCGGAGCGGCAGAAGGAGTGGCGAAAGGAATGAGAGACGGTATTGTCGATGGAGTATGGTTTGATGTTGGGGCAGGAACGGAGAAAGAGGGTGGAGTGCCTTGAGACATCTCCATCATCTTTTGCAGCACCATCATCATAGCCTAATAAGGGTTTCGGTTGGCCATGGATGCAAAGCTTCAAAAAAGAAATTCGGAGAAAAGAGAGATGAGGAAGATGAACGGTTTAGAGAGAGATGGATGAATAGTGTGAATAAAGCCAAAAATGTGAAAGGAAATATGAAAAGGAGAGATTAAGCGGACCCACTTATCAAATCTCAAATCTTGTGATACGGAGATTCGCTTATTACATCAAACCCAGATATATTATAAATTTATTATTATTTTTTTAAATAATCAAGTTCGGTCAAATAAATAATGTTGACTAGTTATAAATGAATAAATTATCATGAATTAATTCACAATATAAAATTATAACAGTCAAACATAACTTTAATTGTTCTGAATCAAAATACAATTTTCCAATGTCAAGACACACAACATATGCCTTAACATCAGGATTACAAACATCATCTAAACCACACACATACCAAGAGATTTTCTTAACGAAGAAAACCTCTCAAAATCCAAAGGTTTAGTAAAAATATCGGCTATTTGGCTCTCTGTGGAAATGTAATCCAACTTGATGATTTCTCGTTCCACAAGATCTCGTATGAAATGATGTCGGATGTCAATATGTTTGGTACGAGAATGTTGGACTGAATTTTTAGAAATCTCAATGGCACTAACATTATCACATAGTAATGTCAGTGATGGACTTATCATACCTTAATCTAGCACCATTTGATTCAACCATAATAATTGAGCAAAACAACTAGCAGCAGCAACATATTCTGATTTGGTCGTGGAAAGTGAGATACAATTTTGTTTCTTACTTGACCATGAAATCAAATTGTTGCCAAAGTAAAAAACATCCACCGCTAGTGTTTTTTCTGTCATCGACATCACCTGCCCAATCAGAGTCATTAAAACCTACAAGTTGAATGTTAGTGTCTTTGCAATATCGTATACCAAAACCAACAGTGCCTGAAATATAATGAATAATTCTTTTAACAGCTTTGAGATGTATTTCTTTAGGCTGAGATTGATATCTAGCACATACACCAACACTGAACATAATGTCAGGTCTACTAGTTGTTAAATATAATAAACTTCCAATCATTCCTCGATACATCAACACCAACATCATATCTACTCAACTTTTCAGAGGATCCCATATGAGTCTTCATTGGTTTAGCATCTTCTAGCCCGAAGCGTTTAACCAACCCCTTAGCATACTTGCTTTGAGAAATGAAGATGCCATCCTTGTCTTATTTAATTTGTAGACCAAGAAAGTAGTTGAGCTCTCCAACCATGCTCATTTTGAATGTGCCACATATTAAGTCTACAAATTTCTTGAGCAAATTAGTACAAGTGGAACCAAAAATAATATCATCAACATAGACTTGAGCAATAGTTATATGTTTTTTATTTTTCTTTATAAAAAGGGTTTTATCCACTTGACCTCTTGAAAATCCAATTTCAAGTAAAAATTCAGTTAGTCTAGCATACAAAGCTTTTCTAAGCATAAACACATGCAATGGTTTGTCATCACATTTGAACCCTTTAGATTGTTCAACATATGTTTCTTCGTTAAGATAACCATTCAAAAAAGCACTTTTAACATCCATTTAATGTAAAGTGAAACCAACATGGCATGCAATGTCACACAAAAGATGAATAGATTCAATCCTTGCAACAGGAGCAAAGGTTTTGTCAAAATCTACTCCTTCAACTTGAGTATACCCTTGGGCGACTGATAAGTCCATTTATTTCGTATTTTTATGAGCATTTTGTTCGTCATAAATATCCTTTTTAGTGTGTTTTGAGTTAAAAAGAACCAGGATGGGGTCAAAGGGTATTTCGGAGGTCGAGTCTGGAGAAAGGGGCATTTATGCCCAATTATTCATGAATATCTAGTCGCTATAAACCGTATTCAGAGGCACATGGGACTTCTTCAGCATCCATCCTACATTCGGAAGGCAGAATGGGCATATAAGAAATGGATGGAACTGATTGTATGATGTCGTGCCCACATTACTCATACAAACTCGACAACAGGTCGGAATGGGCATTCGCGGGAAACTCAGGATTCAGTTGAAAGAGATAGACGTGGAGGATAGTTGCATATCTGAAGAATAGTTGGTGATAAGCTGGACTCATTAGAGGCGCTGCAACGAAGAGATAAGCTCAATCCCTAAAAATAGGGATTTGGTCAAACTAAAGCTTATCCAGACAGATCAGGGTGGGCACGCCAGTTCTGGATATTCAGTGAAGACCCCAGCTTGTTGGGGAAACTCAAATTCGAAAATGTTACCATTTAAACTATTTCTAATTGCTGGAAAAAGAAGTTTGGATAGTCAGAAACATTACCACAATTTCTATTTTCTGCATTTTACTTTTTCGACGCTGCATTGCAGCAAAAAATAATTCCAATAGGCCTTAAGCCTTTGGACATAGGTTTATGTTATTAAACTCAACATTGGTGTTGAGTATTTTTGCCTATTAATTCAGTAAGTCTTCTTTAATATTATGTCTTTCATTTCAGCTATTTTAATTATGTCTAGCATACTTGGTTAGATCCTTTATTTTGGTGTTTAAACAACGGAAATGGTTTGAATGTAAATCTGGAGTCGTGAGGCCAAAATATGCATAGTAATGCATGATAGATTTCTGTTGATTCTTATGTCTTGTTCCATGTGAGTGTGTGTCTGAAATGTCCAATATAGCTGATCACTCGTTAGGTAGAGAGGGCACACCACTATTAATTGAATTGGCGAATCGTGACTGTGTGTTGATTCATATAGTAATAAAGAAATCAATGGGTTGTTGTGGGCACACAAGGAATTGGTAAACATAATAAACTTAGGTTCTTCTAGGACACACCGCTGTCTGTTCACTTACATCTCTTTGGGGAACCGGGGAGTGGGTGACTGATTAGGGATTTAATTGACGAGGAATCGCTTTTAAGTCTATAATGAAAGGATGAATGAGGAAACGCAGAGAGAAATCTAGTCTCCATAACTAGATGATTTATCATGTATGAAAATCGGTGTGCCCCTGATCGAGTTGTTTTATACTTAAACCAAATTCAAGTTCAAATGCTAGAACCTTTGTTATTTGATATCTTCTTTACTTTGTTTTTGCATATTTAATTCAGTGTAGTGACAACACCAAAACCTCCCTTTTGTGACTGGTTACTAAAAGGTAAAATCACAACAGCTCTCTTTAAGATCGACCACGTACTCATTAGCTAGCTACGCTCGCTGTGGGCACATGAGCATTATAAATTATTTTTGGAGTGCGAAACGACCGCGCGTCAAAATTGGCACCATTGTCGGGAAGCTGATTTCTAGTGATTTTACCCTCCAAGCTGGTGAGCCTGGAAGTTGACGCCCAGGGGCTCTTGAGAGGAGACTTTATTGTATAATCCGGAGATAGAGAAGACTTCGAGAAAAAACAGAACAACAGCGAAGAGGGCACGCCAAGCCGCACGCAGACCTCGTGAGCCTACACCACCACCAGAAGATCAAGGAGATGAAGGGCACGAGGAGAAAGGACAGTTTGAGAACGGCCACAACATCAACATGGCCGCAGCAAATAGAAATGCCGCAAATAGAGATGCGGATAACAACAGGACTCTAAGGCAGTTGGTCTTCTCAACCAACATGAATCTGCACCCGATGGGCATTACATTCCCAGTTGTGACTCAGAACTGGGATATTTATGCAAACTTTATCCAAATCCTGCCGAAGTTCCACGGAATGCCCGGAGAGGATCCACAAAGACAGTTGCAATATTTTGAGATGGTTTGCCAAACTTAACCATCCGACCATGGACGAGAGGAGTATGTGCGGTTGGTCTCATTCCCTTTCACCCTTCAGAATGGCGCACGAGACTGGCTCTACACGCTTTCAACTGGCGCTGTGACCACATGGAGACAACTTTAGTAGAAGTTTTTAGAGAAATATTTCCCAACATCCAGAGTGAAAGAAATGAGAAGAATGATAGGGAGCTTGAAGATGGGAACTAACGAGAGTTTCTATGACTACTGGCCAGGCGATGCTGGCGAAATGCCCACAACACCAAATTACTGAACACGACTTGATGCTGGCGAAATGCCCACATCACCAGCATTAACCCAGAAGTCATCTTTAAGGGCATCCTTAATGTTCTTGGGTTTAATGTTAGAAATAAAACATGTGTTAGATAATGCATTATTTAGGAAAGACATATATATCAGTTTCACCATTTCCTTGTAATCAACCGAATTCTTCTTTCGAGTTTGAACTCCTTCAGATTTCTCACCAATAATTTGAGAATTTGGATGTTTCTTCCTTATTCTGCTTGGTGTATCTCTCTTTGGTTCACTTTTAGCAGTGACAAACTGTTCATCCTTACTGTCTGATGTGCAAGTTGAAGTTGGTGACTTGATGGGAACTTTGTCACTTGAAGGAACATTGCCTTCAACATTGTCTATTGACTTGTTTTTAGCATCATGTTCAGATTTCTCACTAAGCATTTCCTCAGTTTCAAGAAGATCCTCTACTTTATCCTCTTCAGATTTCGAAGCAATTCTTGTGTGATCATCAAACACAACATTAATCGATTCTTGGATAATTTTAGTCCTCAAATTCAACACACAGAATGCTCGGCTATTTGAGGCAAATCCCAAGAAAACTCCTTTATCACTCTTTGCATCAAACTTTCCTAAGTGATCCCTGTCATTAAGGATATAACAAACACAACCAAAGACATGAAAATATTTTAGATTTGGCTTTTTATTTTTCAGGAATTCATAGGGAGTTTCTTTTCTACCAGGACGAAGAATCACTCTATTTCCAATGTGATAGGCAGTGTTAACAGCTTCAGCTCAAAGTTTCTTGGACAAACATTAAGCCTGTAACATTACCCTTGACATATCCTGAAGAGTACGATTCTTTCTTTCAACCACACCATTTTCTTGAGGATTTTTTGGTGCGGAGTACTCATGGATAATGTATTTATTGTCACACAAATCATCGAACATCGAGTTTTCAAATTCAAGCTCATAGTCTGTTCTTATGCATTTGATGTTAGTCTTGTACTATGTTTGGTGATTATTTATACTATTTTATCATAGGAATTTAGTATCTTTAGTATGTATTTTTCCTTTGTTTCGTGATTTTTTATGTTATTTCCTTTACTTTTGCTTTTTTGGTGAGATATGTCAGGTTTGTGCAAAACTTGAGCTTTTGTGTCTAAAAGCAAGATTTTACGGCATGAAAGTGGCTAAGAACTGAAGCTCCCAACTGAAAGCTCCATTTTGTTGATAGGTCCTTAATTTCCCAACAATAATGGACCAAATTGATGGCCGACTCAAGTCGCACCTCAAACTGATCAATTTTAGGGTCAAACTGAAGATTCCAAGCAAGAGCTGAGAGCTTGGAGCTGAGCTGGAACCACAACTGATAGGATCAGTTGAAGTCTCTCGACTGATGAACTGAACTAATAAAGCCAAGAGCTTGGAGTTGTAGATGAAGAACCGAGAGCTGAGTTGGAAGCCCAACTGAAGAGATGAGTTGAAGTTTCCCAACTGAAGAAACCCAACTGATGAGCTACTACTGATGAGCTCAACTGATGAAAGCACCAAACTGAAGAAAAGCCAGAAGCTGGAACTGAAGTAGCCCCGCTGGCGCAGGATCCCACGACCGCAGGGTAGTGCTTACAGTGAACGTGCCCCGTGAACACGCAGTACCCCGCGAGCATGGGACATTTCAGTTCCGCGAGCGCGCAACACACCGCCGGCGCGGGGCGGTCAGTTCGAGCCCCCTTGATCAGTTTCAACCTCGATTAGTTCGAGCTCCAGTCACTCAATTTTAGCTGTGGCTTCGACAGTTTTTATCTTTAATGCTCTCCACCCCTTGGCCAGCTGGAAAATTAAATGCATGTGGTTCTAGCTAAGAGTAGGAGGAGTTTGAGGAATCACCTGCCAATAACTCCACCTTTTGCCTTTTTCTCTCTTAACCAATAAATCATCCACCATCTCTATTCATTCAGAGAGATACCCTTGGGGGGTTTTATGGATGCATTCTCCCCTCTAGATTTTCCATACTTCACCATTCACCACTACCACAGTTCCAGAGAGAGAGAAAAGAGGAGGAGAAGAGGTAAGGAAGCTCAAGCCCAAAGAAGAGGCACGAGAAGAGGAATCTGACTTCAAGCTATCCGCGGAAGTTAGGCTTGCTCGAGGATCCTCCCTTTTGGTATTTCTTTCCTTAGCTTAGCTTATTTACGGGGATTTGTCCCAAAACTCTCGAGACAACAAGTATTGTAGAAGTTTATGTTTTATTTATCTTTTGATTTATGAAATGGAAAGCTTTTATGATGTTTGTGTTGTCTTGAGCATGATGAGGGGCTAGTGCTTTACATTAGGGGTAGATAATCGATTTGGGTTCGATCCATGCTTGTTATGGTTGGTTTTTTGTTGTTGGAATTGTGCTTGTTTATGTTGAGTACTTGGCCACTACTTAGCATTGCTAGACTTTAGATGAGACCGAGAGGAGATTATATAGCCCGACTTAGGTTCCTTCAATGTTAAGTGAATCAAGTTTCGTAAGCCTAACTGTTAATCTTGCTCATATAATATAGCTGATGGGGGTTTAATGGATTGACGGGGACAGTAAATAAAGTTAAGCCACTTGAAGGGGTCTATTGTACATGTATGATTAACATAACCGACTTGAAATAAGTTAGGAGAGAAACCAATGAGAGCATCTACACCCTAATGCTCTTTCCCATAATATTTTTATTTCATCTCTGTCATTGTTGATGTGCTGGTTAATTTTACTTGCTTTATTTGATATTTAGACAAATCATCCAATCCTTGTTTAGAATGTTTAGGTTTATATTTAAATTCATATGCTTGTTAATGATTGTAACGTAAAAATATAGTCGCCCAGATGAAGCTTTCCTCGAGAGACACGACTCAGGTTAGCTCACCGCTCTACAACTATCTTGTCTTCTTGCGGGTCCGGATCGAAATAGTTAGCATATATAGTGCGACCAGAACATTCAAACATACTAACGAGACACTGAACTACAGAACTTCTTGAACATCCTGAAAGCTTCAGATTTTTCTTGAAGAAATTCAACCCATGTAAATCGTGAAAAATCATCTACTATAACAAGAATAAATCTTTTCCCACTCATGCTTTTTGTATCAACAGGACCCATTATGTCCATGTGAATTAAATCAAAACATTTAGTGGTTTGACATTCAGTAATACTTTTAGGATGAGATCTTACTTGTTTGCCCTTTTGACATGTTCCATAAACAACATTAAGATCAGTCTTTACTGAAGGAATTCCTCTAACAGCATCAGCATCAATCAGTTTCTTCAGGCTTCGGAAGCTCACATGTCCAAGTTTCTGATGTACAGGGTGTGGATCAACATTGACAGACACATTGCACTTTTCATTCTTGTCTGCATGATAACAGTTATCCAATGCACGACTACCAAACATGATGCATTTATCATCGCTGTCAAACACTTCACATGTGTTTTTGTTAAATCTGACATGCATTCTGTCATCACATAGTTGACTAATGCTTATCAAATTTGCTGTCAGACCTTCAACATGAAGCACATTACGTAATTTAGGGAAGTTTTTCACATTCAAGGTTCCCTTACCAACAATATTACCTTATGCTCCTCCTTCATAGCTAACTTTTTCTTTACTTGAGGAGGAATACTCATCAAGAAACTTGGGATTGCTTGTCATGTGACGTGAGCAACCACTATCAAAATACTATGTACCTGCAATGTTGGCTTTCAAAGAGGTGTATGTAAACCATATTGCAAGAGATTTTGGCCTTTTTGGATCTCTTATTCTTCTTACTGAGATTGGAAGGTGTTTCCATAATGATCTTCTCTGCTGCTACATCATCATGATACTTGAAGCAATAAGTTTTGATGTGTCCAGGTTCTTAACAGTAATAACGAATGTATTTTTTTTTTGTTCTTGCTTTGTCATCAACATTCTGCTTGACATCCGTATTCACATTGTCTGGAGAACTTGTCTTGACTTCATTGTTCACATTGTCTGGAACATTCTTTTTGACATTATTTTTAACACTTTCTGGAACACCCTTCAAGCTTTCTCCTTTCATAAATTTTACAAAGTTGTTGTTAGAGACAGACATAGATGAACTAGAGGCATAGCCCAAACTTGCTCAGGTGTCCCAATGTCAGAACTTCATTTAGGGTTGATATTCCCTGATTAAGTTGTCGAAAGATTTTCGATGCATCATCAACTTCTTTCTTCAACTTGTTCATCTCAGCATCACTTCTAGTAAGACGAATCTCCAGATCCATCACTCTACGTCTTAGAATTTAGTTTTCTTCCATGAGAATTCCACATTCTTTTGACTGTTCAGTCTACTGGACACATACTTCATCCACAACATTGTGTAGATGTCGAAGAGCTTCCTTGTGATTGATGTCAAACTGGTCTTCTTCGACCTAAGATACTTTAGCAGTGTTGCAAAATTAATCCAATAATGTCATCTCATACCAATTTGTGGTGTTTGGAGCGATGTTAGCAATTTCTTGTGTAACATCGGCTGAGACATCACTCGGAACATCTGGTGTTTCACTGTCAAGATTAAGATCATAGTCGAAATCGACTTCATCGATGTCAGTCAATGCATCTATCATCTCATCAATATCTTCATTGACTTTGACAAACAAAACCGTTTGCTTTTCTGCTTCCTCATCTTCGAATTCATCACTTAACACGGCTGCATTATAGTTTCTGCTTTGCTTCCTGTGTACAGTAGGACACTCATTTGCATAGTGTCCAAATCTCGAACATCTTCTGCACTAGACTAAATCAATGTCCCTTCTAGTGTCATCAGAGGATTTAGACGACTTTGATGACCCAGATGATGCAGGAGAGGGAGAATCAAACAACCTTCTTCGTTTGAAGTTCGGTGATCCCTTCTTCATAGAACGAACAAGAGAGTTAAACTTCTTAGTAAGTAGTGCAACGCTCAAGCTTTCATCTTCTTTGATTTCCAGGATGTTTTCAACATCATCTTGAACATTGGGAACCATCGTAGTAGATTGAAGTGCAATTCCTTTAGAAGAATTGGTTAGACTTCTGGTTCTCAAGATTCATTTCAAAAGTGAGCAAAATACTCACAGGCTCATGTTTGACACATATGAGCCTCTTTAATGGCGGATATCTTCATGTTGAACCTTTCAGGAAGGGTACGAAGAAGTTTGCTCACCATATTCTCATTCAAGATAGGACATCCAAGTGCGGTAGACTCGTTTGAAATTTCACACAGTCTTTCAGCATACAAAGTTATTGTCTCATTTTCCATCATTCGCAACATTTCGAACTTGGAAGTAATCATCCTTAGCTTTTTTTAGCGAACACTTGTTGAGCCTTCACAATGTTCCTGCAAAATATTCCATGCTTGATAAGCAGATGTGCAGTTGCACACCATTTTAAAACATGGAACATCCACTGAAACAAAAATGGCGTTCAATGCCCTAGACTTGAAGTTAGAAATTATTCTATCATCATTAATCCACTGAGTTTCTGGAGTAAGGATGAAATTTCCATCTGGTCCCTCCATCCTTGGAGGAGTCCAAGCTTCAATTACAGCCAACCAAGCCCTTTCATCAATGGACTTGATATACATCTTCATGCGTGACTTCCACATCGCATAGTTTTTACCATTACTATCTAATGCTGGAGGACAACACTGATTTATCTGAATGGACTTGGAATTTGTTGCCCAAATTACTGAAAATAGAGGACAGTTTTGTAATGTTAAACACAATGTTACAGATAGTGTACTTACTATCTTAACCAAAATTTCAATGCATAAAAAAACAAGATCACACCAAGATAAATTTTAAATCACACACACAAAGCATGTGATTGCCACAGGGCGAAATTAAGCTTTCACAAACAATAACAAAATAGTTGATAATGTCAGAACCAATGTTCATGACAATTCAATAAAAGTACATGGACCCTAATCTAGTATACTACTAAAAAAAATTCAAGACTACAAATTAACCTACCAGTTAATTTGATTACAATTCAGCAACAATTCCTAAACTTGAATATCTTCTATCTAATCAATCATGAACAACCGTTTCCCACGAATTGGTTGATCAATGAAAACATAAAAAGAAGAAGATAAAGAAGATATAAATCTAGAAGCTAAATATTTAACTCGAGCTCTTGATCTTCTCACTCTTAAGGTGATATCTTTTCTGCTCGAATACCTCTTCAAATGAGAACTATGTTTCTTAAATATATTCTTCATTTGAATCGGTTTTGAGTGCCAAGCCATCTTCTTAATTGTGGGTTGTAGATAACCGCCACCACTTCTATTCTTTGAAGACAACCGTCTCATGTTGTGGCTGGGAAAAACAAACCACGTCCTACACCATTTCTTGTTCATTGTTCCAGCATGTTAAACTCTGAAAAGAAACGGTTAAATAGAAGATAACAAGATACCTAAAAAATAGGAGATAAGGACTCAATCAAAATCTATTTAAATATTAATATCTCAATCATATATATCCAATGATTTGAAATATCATTTTCATGGATATATATGATTTAAGATATACAAATTAATTATAATTTATTAAAAATAATAAATCCCATAGGAAAGGATAAGATTAAACAATTTGAATAAAGTGGTCCGAGTTATAGGAGTTTAATATGACATCAGGTTCGACATTGAAGTCGATGTCATACACCTCCTTACACATATTTATTCATTGAAGACATGATCTTAATTTTTTACAGTGTGAATGTCTTTATAAAGCAAAGAATATTGCAACTTAAATAATTATGTTGAAGACCTAAAAAACACCACAAAAATATATAGTATTAAATAAAAATCAAAATATATTATAGAAATATAAAAAAAAGTGTGATATATTGCGATATGCTGCGATATTTCACCGAGACCCGGAAAAAAAGATATTCTCCTTCATATCCGTATCGCAATGTCAAAATCCACAATATATCCGTGATATTTCAATCCTTGGTCTCTGCCTCTGCCTCCGTCATTTTTCCTCTTTGTTCTCTTCTTTTTATCTCCTTCTTAATTTATTTTTTATTGTTGATGGAATGATAAAGAAAAATAATTATTAATAACCAATAAAATAAACTAGTAGACAAACAAAACCTTCTAGCATCAATACCATTATAAGCATTTTAAATAAGTTATGAATCTTTACCAATCAAGTGTCAAATAGAAAGCATATGTGGGTTCTTTCTACAAAGCATCAAAATCATTATAAGCATTTTAAATATGCTACAGATCGCTACCAATCGAGCACCAAATTCACTCATAGAAAGTATTTGTGTGATCTTTCTATAAAACACCAAAATCATTATAATCAGTTTACATAAGTTATGATCGAATCCCTACTAATCAAGCAACAAATCATTATGAGCATTTTAAATAAACTATGAATCTCTACTAATCGAGCATCAAATTCACTCATAATAAGCATTAATGTGCTCTCTCTACTACTAAACATCAAAATCATTACAAGAATTTTAAATAAGGTACAAATCCTTAATAATCAAGCATCAAATTTACTCATAGAAAATCTTTTTGTTTTATTAGTACTAATCAATCATCAAATGTAATATGAAAAATTGTTCATCAAAACATATTTGAGTTTTAATTAATCAATATCAATTGAATAAATATTATAAGCATGCATAATTAGATGCATTTTTATCATCACAAGTCAGAAAAAATTGGAATAGCAAATACTACCAACTATTACAAACACTTTACTAGCAACAGAAAATTCGACATTAAACGAAATTTAAGCATCATTAATTCAAATATAAAAAAGATCGATCAAAATCCTTAACTACCATCAAATCATGAATGTAAGCTTATTTAGCAATGGAAAGAAAGTAACAAAAATGATTGTGTTAATCAATTAATTAGTTGTGTCAGTCAATCGGGGCAGGGCGACACGGCTGTAGAAGGCAATGTGGGGCTTGGGACTTGTCAATGCCTCTCATCGATTAACGATGGCTGAAGGGTGGTCACTGAGGTAGCACCGGAGGGTTGACGACTACTAGAGGACGATCGTCATGGAAGGACGACATGATTATGTTGTTGGTTGATGACTGAACGACTGATGAATGTTGGTGGACGACCTCTCTCTTTCTCTTCGCAGTAGTTGACAATTTCTTTGGGGGGGGGGGTCAATCAATGTGAATGTACCTAGGGTTTTTAGGATTACTTTTAATCTTATAAATATTAGATATGTATCTTACTCATATTTTTTTATTGCATTTTCCATGTCAGGATATACATACAATTATATCAATATCCCTATATTCCTAATTTATCATCAAATATTACAATAATTCATTAATCTTTCACAAATTTAATCTCCACTATCCATAAAAGACAAATGAGAGAGATATGATTAGTTCATAGTTCTCACATAAAGAATGGTACTCATTATAACATATAGGGGTGATTATAGTGCAAATTAATACTAGTATGAGAACTAGCAACCCATCTCACACCATATAATCAATAAAAAATTATGGCCTAGATTTGCTTAAAAATGATGGTGACAATTATGTAATATTTGATAAGTCTTCTAGGGGGTATTAACGTAATTCCATAATGTTTATAAAAAAGGCGATGGGTAGTTGATAACAGTGTCGTTATGCTAACGAAGCATTATTGTCGTGCTAACAAAACATTATTGTAATGCTAATGAAAATTTTCTCATATTTTTAACGAAAATTAAATTCTAAAACGTAATTATAAATTCTAATTGGATAGAATAAACCATAATTCAGATGTAATAATCTAAAAAATAGAATTAAATTCTAAAAAATAATTATAAATCTTAATTAGGTGGAATAAACCATAATAGCAATATAAATATACAATGTTAGCATTATAATATTATGTTATCAGCACTGCAGATAAATTATGTTAACATGTGACAATTCATCGTTAGCATAATGTATAAACCATAAATGGATGAAGAAGACCCTAATTAATATATTATAATTTGATGAAATAAACAATATATAATAATCAATTAGTAACTAGAACATAAAAAATAAATCATAAAAAATAATTATAAGCCCTAATTGAAATGTAATAAATCATAATTACAATATATGTACGTGTACTACGTTAACATTATGATAATCATTCATTAGCACAATAAATACAGTGTGTTGCCATATAACAAATGCTTCGTCAGTATACATTATCATAAATTCATAATGCTGACGAACCATTATTAAACGAAAGCATTTTCGCGCTGGATACGAGTAAAAATGTATATTTTATAATTTTTTGTCTATATTTATCTGCACAAACATATTCATGACTTATCTTGAATTAAAAAACATGAAAAAAGCTTTAATTTGGTATATTATTTAAGTTGATCCAATTATAAACGAGTGAGTTATGATTGTTTAAAGTTTTTAAGATTTTTTTTAAAAAAAAAACTGTTGACATTAGCTTTTTTTATAAGGATTGGACAAGTATATACCCCATGCTTCCTTCTTTTTTGCCTTGACTTTGACATTAAATCTCAATTATTAGATCATCTAGTTGAATGGTATAAGATAAGTTCATAGTTCCTACACCAGAAAAGATGTATTTTTTATCCTTATGAGTAGGAATTGGGGATATCAGCCCGAACCTCACGGAAAATTATATGTTACCCAATGAATAATACCCAACGTGGCACAATAGATCTATTAAGACACTTGAGACACTTAAATATGTCACAATTAATCTATTGTGCCACATTAAGTATTATCCATTGGATAAAATAGAACTTTCCGAACCTCACCAACACACAAATTAGTGAAATCAGTCAAATCACTAAAACATAAGCTTGGTGGTCGAGTCAAGACATTCTTAAAATTAAAATATAAGTAAAAACAAATTAATCACGGAATTGGGCCTTGAGAATTAATATGCGCCATGTGGTAGATTACGGGCACTATACTCCAATTTTCAAATTTAAGTTAAAAAATATACTTTCAACATGTTTTCGTAAATAATTTTCTGGGGACATATGTTACTCATCAAAGTGGATGTTAATTATATTGGTCCTGTTTTTTTTTCGCCGTCTCATACTATGTTTATGATAATGTTGTCTTATTTTTTTACACGATATCGTTAAAAAAAACACGCCAATGTCATTACATAGTAGGATGCGTGAATTTTTTTTTGGAACCACTATAATTAACATCTAATAATGTCGCCATTAATATCCCAAAAATTTATTTAAAAAAAAAGTTATAAATATTTTTTTCAATTAAAACTATGAATTGAGGTTGAGGGCACCATCGAATTTTCCTGGTTACAATATGCAATGAACTTGCGAATATGGACCAGGCTACAAAAATATTAGGCTTGGGCTTTAAATTATTATGATGGGACAAAAATGAAGTGAAAATTAGTTCAGGTAGAGCCTACTATATAGTATTACTTGTAGATCTGATGTGATTGTCAATTATTTTACTTCTCATGTTCTTGACTATTCTTTTAATAAAGTTAGACACCATTGCAACTGTTTTACACTATTTAAGTATGGAAAAGTCACCTACAAAAACAGTTAATAAACCACTACCGTACGATCCCATTTAGGCTCAATTCGTGGTATAGATCAAATATTGCAAATGAAAATTAGGTTGCAAAAGTGTGCTTTTTTTCAAGATAAATATTCCTTTTTTTAAACAAAATTTACGCCGGGGGAGAGGGGGAAATGGGAAACGAAAATGCTAGTTACTACTTACTATTATATTTTACGCCACAATATTATATTTTCATTATGCAAATTTAGTGCTCGCCATTCAATTGAACCACGTAATTTGATGACATTATAAATATAATTTGATATTTTAAAACTTATTTTAATAGAAGATAATTATGCGAATTAAAAAATAAAATAAAAAATGAAGAAGATAAATTATTGGATTGAAGAAACAATAGAAAAAAGAGAAGAGAATCTATGTGGCGACCATATTATAAATTATTGTACTTATATAGTACTCCTGCATAATAATATTTTGAAGAATAATCAACTCATCAAAGCCTAGTGATTTGCAATAAAAAATGTCAAAATTTTACCAATAAATATATAAATGCAGAAAAATAAAAATAAAAATTGGACCCGCATTTCTTCAGTTGTTTGGAATTTCAGGAATCCGAATCAATGGCTCCTGTAAATCGCCCCGTTTCTTTCCCGCATTAAGTTATCGCCATTTGTATCTTCGCTAAAGCTCTTTTTAGCCCCTTTTCTAGGGTTTCTTTTTCCTCTTTATAAATTCCGTCGTCATCCCAATTTCTGCGTCGTGCCGCTTGCTCTTGCGGTGCAAGATTCCATTCTTTGAAGATTTAATTGTGGAATTAATCACTTGATTGTAAGTCATTTCCTTCCCGATTTGCTTTTTTCTTTGTAACTTTTTTTTGGAACTGTGTTGGTTTCTGGGCGTGGTTGCAGCTGTTCGATCGTATTTAGACTTTTGTTTACTGAATTTTACCGTTTCTTTTAGTTGAAATTGAAGTGAGCGGTTCCTGAATTTTCATTTTTGCCATGATAGCTGTTTCACGTAGAGGGATAAAACCATAAAGGATTATTTGTTGTTGTGTGGTTTTTGGCGTGGGTTATGCTTCCGAATTATTGGCAAGTTGCGTCTGGTTCACGTTTGGGAAATTTTATTTGCTTCTAATTTAGTCAATTTTTGTTTTCTACAGCTAGGTTTTGGTATTTATGTTTCTGTAGAGATTGGGCTTTTGGAGCATCCGTGAAAGACAGATTTAATTTTTTTCTGTAAGATTTAGGGTATTGGTTTTGCTCGAACAAGATATCTGCTGAAATGGATGATGGAGATCTTGATTTCCCAAGCGACCAAATGTTGTCGTGCTTGGATATGACTAATGCTCAGAGCAGTTGCTCATTTGACATAGATGAGTTTCTCGGTCGGACGCAGTCTTGCAATGATGCTCTTGGGCGGACAGAGGCTTATACTGATGTACTTGGTCGAACACAGGCCTGCACCCATGCCCATGCTTGCAACCCATCTGGACCTGATAAGTCCCACACGCATACTTGCATTCATGTCCACACCCAAATTATGCCCTCTCCTAGTGAAGGTCAGGATCCCAGTGATGACACTGCTGAGTCTGTGGATAAGAAAGCAAAAAAGAGGCCCTTGGGTAACCGCGAAGCTGTACGTAAGTACAGGGAAAAGAAGAAAGCTAGGGCTGCATCATTGGAGGATGAAGTTATTAGGTTGAGGGCTTTGAATCAGCAGCTAATGAAGAGGCTCCAAGGTCAGGCATTGTTGGAGGCTGAGATTGCTAGGCTGAAGTGCTTGCTTGTGGACATCAGAGGGAGGATCGAAGGAGAAATTGGTTCTTTCCCCTACCAGAAGCCAAACAAAAGTGGAGATGTCTATCAAAACATTACGAATCCTAATATTCCCGGAACATATGTGATGAATCCATGTAATATGCAACGTAGTGATCCGCTTTACTGCCTTCATCCTGGATCAGAAGCTGCATTAAATGGGCAAGGCCTTGCGGATTGCGGGTTTGACAATCTTCAATGTTCGGGAAATCAAAATTCTGATCTTGAGGAATACCCTGATTGTGGACTTGGCAGTGTTAACCTTGTTTCTAGTGCCAATGCTTCCAATGGCGGTAAGAGAAAAGGTAAACCTTTCTTCTTTTTTCAGCTTGCCTTATGAAGAACGCACTGATAAGAGAACCTATCTGGTGAAAATAAGTGACTGCCTCTTAGTTTGTGTTCTCTAATTTGTATAATTTTCTTTATGTCATCTTAGTCGTGTAGCTGGAAAATAGTATACTTTCTATCTCACCGCAATTTGCTTTCTTGTAGATGAATTACTCTTTCTTGCCCTGCATGTCTCTTTTTTGGTTATATTGTACACAGGTTATGCCATTGGTGTTGTCTCTGGAGAATTAGGTCACATGTCTAATGAAGGGTGTCTATTCTAGCATTATGTCTCTTTCAAAACTTTGTTAGTGTGATATTTCATGTCTGCTTGTATGATATGTTCTGTACGTGATATGATCTTTTCTTTACGTGCGTGTGCTGGATAGATTCTTGTTTCACAATCTAGTAGACCTAATTCCAGAATACTGCTGCAAGTATTGTTGTGAAGTTCTCCTGGTAAAGTTTTACGTTTGGTTCCAATGTATTAATAGCATGTTATGCTATGTTTTTTGTGTCTCTCTTGATGATGTGGATGGCTATATGTTAGAACTTTTCTGGCATGAGAATAGCAAAGAACCTGAAATTGTTCTTCGTGCTAATTATCTGTTTAGATATTAAGTAATGCTCAAACGTGGTGATTTGGTGTTAAGTGAATCAAACACAATAGTTGAAGTTTTCAAGACTTGCATCCCTGTCTAAACGTGATGTTTGTTTTTCTCCGTCTTGTCAGCAGGTTCGCGTGCTGCAATGGTTAGCTGAAGAGCTAGTCAGACGAGGCAATCTTGATGTCGAAGATGAGCATTGCAATGTTCATTTCCATCCTCAATCTTGAAATTAGCCCTATCACCTCCCTCTAATAAAGCTAGAGTTGGCCATCCTTAATTAGACGTCTTTAGTTGGGCGTCATCTTGGTTTTGTGTACAGTAGTTTTCTATAATCTATGCGTTGTAAAGCGGGAGGATCGGAGCATAGCTAGCAGAAGTTGAGAAGAGGACTAATATTTTGGTTTAAACTTTTCTTAGGTGACTCTATCAGCCTCCAGGTATAACAAGGCACCAGAAACTTGTTTCATTTGATGTGTTTTCGACCGTATTCTTATTCACAATGCATTTCCCTTTTCAAAATCTTGTTTGTTCAATTTGAAAACTGACGAGTATCATGCGATGTGGAATCTTTATTTATATATGAAGCAATGAGCAAATTTATTGCTTACCATGTGTTATTATGGTTATTTTGCTCTCCATATATACCCACATATTTAACGGTGGATGGTAAATATTATACGTGTGGTGTATTTCAACACAGCGGGAAACTTGGTTGGTGTGCCAGATAAAAATTACTTGGGACTTATGGACAAATTAGTATTATCAAGCTGCATTTCGTGGTCTGTATTGGAGAGAGAGAGAGAGAGAGAGAGAGAGAGAGAGGCATTTGGATGCTGCTTCCTCTGAGATGACCTCTTATTAAAACATGGGGCGGTCTCTGTTGAAAACTTATGAAGACTTTTATTCTCATTTTTACTGGTGATCAACAGTCGGATCTTAGACTTTTTAGGGCGTTTACTCTCCGCCTCTCATAGTTTTGCTGGTTCTTCTCAAAAGCTAAAAGAATAAAAAAGTATTCCACAAAAAAAATAATTACTAAAAAAAAAAGAGAAAAAATAGTAGTATTTCTCTCCACTGTAAAAGGATGTATCTGACTTGAGACTTGAGTCACATGGCCTCCAACTCTGAATATTAATTTGTTGAGAAAGTGGCAATAAGATAATTAATGAAAATAAAGAATGATAATCAAATAGATTTTTTGAATAAAGAATGAATCTAATGAAAGTGGGAGAATATAAGTAAAATGATATGAATTATATGAATTCAATCAGGCAAAAGAAAGGCCGTTGACTAATTTTTCATTATACACCGTATTTTTATTTTTATAAAAGCGAAATGGTCCTTGAAGGATGAGTAGATGCTAGACCCCAATCCATTGCATTGTATTGTAGGATAATGCCACGTGTAAAAATATTCTAGAAGAAGTAGTCAAGTGATGTCATTCTCGGTCCAAGTTATTGACTCCTGTTCAGTCTGCTCATTAACTTCCGTTTGTAATTCTTTCTTTACTTTTGGCAAATCAACTTTGAAGGAGTTGTTGAGCATTTAATGTGAATATATATATATATATATATATATGAATATAATATATATATATGGACTTTATTCCTCTATCCTCTCTTTTTTATTTGCATCCATTCAAAAAAAGTTCAGTTTCCGAACAAAGTGAAAATTTATGATCATTTAGTCCTATAATTTTATTTCTACAAGGGGGTTCTTATAAATATTACTGTAGTTTGTCTTCACTTGGAAGATATATTAATGTAGAAATGTGGAGAACATTTTTACGAAATTATCAGAATAATAAGTATTAAATTTTCTTTAAAATATTTTAATTATTAATCGCTGCAAAATTAGTAATGTTATTTTTTTTCTGTCCATCTTTCTTTAAAAAAAATTAAAAAATTCTCAAACTCAAACTTGACTCAGTAGGGCTCTAGATCACGACTCGATAACTTTTACATTTTATCATAATTTTCTTAAATTTCAAAATTAAACAAAATCACAAATCACATTAGAGCTGGAGCAGATTAAATTCAAGTTTTTTCATCATTCTGAACAAAACTGAAGCATATTAAATTCAAGATTTTTCATCATTCATGAACAAAATCACGTGAACATAAATAAAATAAATCTAAATCACAAAACTACGGGTAATAATTATAAAAACATCCCAATTGAGAAACTCAAAACTCGAGTGGACGATTTGAGCCAGAGAACATGCTTCTGTCGCCGAAGTGCTTGAAGATCTGAGCTGGAGAAGATGCTTCCGCTGCTTCTAAGTGGACGATTGTTGCCAATAAACGAGAGAAGCGAGACTTGTTGCTATCATCGCCGATGTGGAGAGGGGACGAGAATAGAATGGGAGAAGAATCTTTGTTCTTGCCGTCGGGGCCTTCAGATAGAAGAGAAATGATAGAAGACAAGAAGGGTGTGGAGACTTGAGTGAATAGAGGTGGAGAAGATTCAAGCTTGTTGCTGCCCCAAGCGGCGCTGGGAGAGAGAGAGATGAGAGGTGAGAGAAAGTGGGAGATAGAAATGAAAATAATTTAGGGTTTTTTCTCTTTTACATAAAATGATGTATAGTATAAATAATTAAAAGAGTAAGGGCAAATTTGTTAAATGAGTTAAAACCTCTATTAGACTACCCACATCAGTGACACTCACCCCACTTAATCTCCAAATAAAGTATTAATTTATCTCTTCTCCACATCTAAAATCCCGAATCTTTTAAAATTTATACTTCATCAGTGACACTCATTTAACATGGCCTTCAAATAAAATATTAATTTATCTTTCTTCTCATCTACATAAAATATTTATCATTTTATTTTTTAATAACATATTATTAATAATATTTTTTTACTGTATTTATAAAATCTTAATTAATTTATTATATATATTTTTGAATTCACAATTAAAAAAAAAATTTACTCATAAAATTATAAATTCATAATTTACTTGACAACAAAATGAAAATTACAATAGTTAAAACAAAATAAAATAAATAAACTATAATGAGAACATGTGAAATTTTAATTATGAGTACATAAGATGTAAATTACATATTCAACTAGTGTCAAATTTTTTCCAAATTTTAGGAGTCATGATAATAATTTGGGTGATTTGGATCCATAGCTTATGTGGGGAGAGTTTTAACTTTTTATGTAAAAACATATTGAGAAAAAAATGATTTATGATATATATAAGGCTGCAACAGAGATCTTGTAAGAGAATTAGGGTTGGGCCTCCAACAGGCCTTAAATTCTCCATGTCAAGCCCGGACATAATTTAAGCTTATTAATATTAATTCAGTCAACTAAAGAATTAATATTGCACTGACGCCCTGATTCCTTAATCGTTGCAATTTATGGCCAATTAATCGTGGCCAATTCATGGCAATTTATGGCCATAATCATGACAATGTTTGAATTTAATCGTGGTAAATTTATAATTAATCATGGCACATTGAAATTAATCACGGTAAATTTAAAATTAATCATGGCAATATTGAAATTTAATCGTGGTAAAGTTTGATTACACTATAGTGTGTAGATTGTATCGGGATTTCACTTGTAAGAATTAATTTGATTATACTATAGTTAATATGTCGTATTAAGATTTCACATGTGAGAATCAATTTAATTATACTATATTGTATAGGTTGTTTTGAGAATTTATAATCGATAGTCAAAGTGATTCTCGCAAGTAAAATCCCGATACAACATATACACTACAGTAAAATCAACTTGATTACACTATAGTGTATAGATTTTATCCGAATTTCAATTGTGAGAATCAATTTGATTATACTATAGTGTATATGTTGTATTAGGATTTGACATGTGAGAATTAATTTGATTATAGTATGGTGTATAGGTTGTTTCGAGAATTCATAATCGATAATCAAAATGATCCTCACAAGTAAAATTCCGATATAATATATACCATTGTATAATCAAATTGATTATCAATTATGAATTACCGAAACAACATATACATTGTAGTATAATCAAATTAATGATTTATTATGACTTCTCGAAACAACCTATACACTATAGTATAATCAAATTAATTCTCACATGTGAAATCACTATACAACCTAAACACTATAGTATAATCAAATTAATGATTGATTATGAATTTTCGAAACAACTTATATACTATGGTATAATCAAAGTGATTCTCGTAAGTGAAATATCGATGTAACATATACATTATAGTATAATCAAATTGATTATCGATTATGAATTCCTGAAACAATATATACACTATAGTATAATTAAATTGATTATTAATTATGACTTCTCGAAACAACTATACACTATAGTATAATTTAATTGATTCTCACATGTGAAATCACTATACAACCTAAACACTATAGTATAACCAAATTGATTATCGATTATGAATTCTCGAAACAAATTATATACTATGGTATAATTAAAATGATTCTCGCAAGTGAAATCCCGATACAATATATACACTATAGTATAATCAAATTGATTATCGATTATGAATTCTCGAAAGAACTTATATACTATAGTCTAATCAAATGGATTCTTGATTATAAATTCCCGAAACAACCTATACTCTATAGTATAATCAAAGTAATTCTCACAAGTAAAATTCCGATACAATATATACATTACAGTATAATCAAATTGATTATCGATTATGAATTCCCGAAACAACATATACACTATAGTATAATCAAATTGATACTTGATTATGACTTCTTGAAACAACTTATACACTATAGTATAATCAAATGGATTCTTGGTTATAAATTCCCGAAACAACCTATACACTTTAGTATAATCAAATAGATTCTCTCATAAGTGAAATCCTGATAGAATCTATATACTATAATATAATCAAATGGATTCTTGATTATAAATTTCCGAAACAACATATACACTATTCGTATCTTATGAAAATATAATTGGACTATATGTTAAATAATTGTACCATTTATTAAATAATCATAGCTTCATAATTGTGACCTTTAAATATAATCATATGTTTGTAAATATAATCGTAGCAATTTAAATTTGTCACAATTAATTTTAATTTGTCACGATTAATTATAAATTTACCACGATTAATTTCAATGTGCCATGATTAATTATAAATTTACTACGATTAAATTCAAACATTGCCACGATTAACTTTAAATTTATCACGATTAATTGCCCACAAATTACCACAATTAATTGTCCCAACCCCATTTTAAACATGGCCAGATTAATTGTCTAGCCCCATTTTAAACATGGCACGATTAATTACCACGATTAGTTGTCCTAGCCCCATTTTAAATATGAATTGGCCACAATTAAATTTAAACATTACCACGATTAAATTTAAATATTGCCAAGATTAATTGTAAATTTATCACGATTAAATTCAAATATTGCTATGATTAAATTTAAATATTGCCACGATTAATTTTAAATATTTTCATGTTTAATTTTAAATATTGCCACAATTAATTTCAATTTTCCACAATTAAATTTAAATATTATTACGATTAATTTTAATTTACCACGATTAAATTTAAACATTGGTACGATTAAATTCAAACATGTATTAAATTCGGTCAATAAATTCCTACATTCCTCTTCCTTTTTATTTAATGAAGATCAGTAACTACCTCACTTACACAAGAAATAAATGTATTGAATAAAAAAAACCATGATTAAATTAAACAAAAAAAAACCATGATTAATTCGGTCAACAAAAAGTTACAATTATTCTTGGCTCATAACAAAAAGACTAATTGTAACTCATTCACAAATTAATGGTGGCTCATTAAAAAATCAAGGGTTAAGGGCCAAATAGGCCCCTTAACTTATTTGGGGGGGGGGGGAATAAATAGGCCCCCGAACTATTTTTTGTCTCGATTGAGCCCCTGAACTTTTATTGAGGGCTCAATCAAGCCCCTCCATCACACACCTCACAAACGGCCGTTAGTAAGGAATCAAAACGACATTGTTTTGTGTTTGCAAAAATAAAAATAAAAATTAAATGACCCAAAATCCTCAAACCCACCCCGCCTCAAAATCCAAATTCTCTCTCAGCCGTCCCACCACCGAATTCCAGCATCTCTCTCAGCCGCCCACCACCACTCCTCCACCGCCGCTGGTTACCCTCCCACCTCCCAAGAAGCCGATAGCGACAGCAAGCACGACTCACTGAAAGGGCCAAATGGGCTACAATTATGATCACAAAACGATGGAGTTAGAGGTGGAGTGAAGTAAGGTAGGGAAGCTAGAGGTGCCAAAAATGGAGTCTCCAAAATCTGCAGTAGGTCACTCATATTGCTTCTGCTCGTCGAATGTTTCCTGTTCTTGAAAATCTCATCTTACGATTCCAAGTCCTCTCTCGTTTCTTCTGTGATTGTGAAGAGAAATCTCGAGAGTTGCCTGTGTTTTCCTCTGCAAAAAGATTCTTCAGCCACAGATCTTTGTTGTTTGAGTTCGAAGATTGTGGCTCGTGAACGAGGGTGGGAGAGTTGCAGCGTTCTTGAGTCGTGGATCTTAAAGAAGAAGAGTGCTCTCTACAAAAGCTCAAATTGTGTGAAAAATTTGATCTTTTTTGTGGGATTTGGATTCCATTTTCTTCATCAAAAGCTCAGCAGACATATTCCACTCGGCTCTACGAATGCTCCTCCACCCAATTCCAGAATTTGAAGAACACGAAAAAAATTGAAAGGAAAACTATTCTGGAATGAAGAACAGTGAAGAACATGAAAAAATTGAAAGGAAAAGAGATTTTGGGGTGGGCAGGTAGGTCGGGTTAAAAGTGGTTCAGATTTTTTTTTGGGCCAAACACAAAATGACGTCGTTTTGTGCCCTCACTAACGGCCGTTTGTGAGGGGTGTGACGGAGGGGCTTGATTGAGCCCTCAATAAAAGTTTAGGGGTTCAATCGAGATAAAAAATAGTTTGAGGGTTTATTTGTTCTCCCTAAATAAGTTCAGGGGCCTATTTGGCCCTTAAGCTAAAAATCAATCGTGGCTCATTCAAAAATTATAATCTTGGCTCATAACAAATAATTGTGGCTCATTCAAAACTAATCGTGGCTCGTTGAAAATTAATCGTGGCTTATTTAAATCAATCGAGACAATGTACACAATTAATCGTGCCTCACTGAATATTAACTGCGGCTATTGAAAATTAATTGTGGCAATGTAGATTATTAATCATTGCATTTTTAAATAATCGTAAATATCAACTCTTGCCTTTCAAATAAATATATTTATATATAGTTGTTGTGTACAGGCAAATCGCTAATTTCGTCACAATATGTACACTCGAAATTATCCACAATTTTTCAAAAATCTTACTGCGTCACAAGTATTTGGTAAACCACCATTTTTTTAAGTGGATCGCATCCCAGATTAATCACTCGTTGATTAGCATTGGAGTTGCTCTAATCACTTCATTGCAATGGATTTAACCACTATTTTTCCAGCATGTGGCATTACTTAGTTTAATAAATCAGAAAATACTACTAGTAAATTTGCAACCCCACTGTAGTAGAGAGGCAGACCTCCTGCAAGAATTCTAACAGGGAGAGTGGTTGCATTAAAGGCAGCAGGAAGGAACAACAAACTTAACGGACGAGTGTCTAACTCCATTCATTACCCAAACTGATCTGGTTCAAGTTTGTGCCTCGGTCGAGTTTGATTTTTCCACCACTTGCAACAACACTTTCCACGTGTCAACATCCAAGCACGAGAATGCAATAGGTTTCGGTCTAGCATCGAATCTGCCGTCCTTAAACTAGCAATTCCTTTATTTTCCCTCCAAAATTCTTTATTTAAAAATAGTATGTTCACTATTGTAATATATACAAATATACATTAATCCTATAAATATATACTTTCTCCATTTCGTTTTGATTTTTGTTTTTAGTTTTTTTTATCTAGAATTAACAATTAATTTTATGAACTAATATACTCATCCCTTATATACAACATAAAAGCTTATAAACTTATATTTTTCTAAAAATAACACAACATTTTCTCAAAATTTATGCTAACGGCAAATTGAAGTGCTAAAGATTCTTCACAAATAAAATAACACATTTGTTCCCTAGCAACTAGAAGGTCAAACCTAAAGAGTTGAGATGAGTACGGCGTACCTTCACCTTGGCTTTCGATATTTTGACTGCTTACCGGTTGAAAGTTGAGTTGCGATTGAGCTTGAGCACGCCCAAGTTCGACTTGATGATTGTTGGTGATGTGTGACCAGTACGTTCCATAGCCTCCCCCGGTGTGAAATTTGTATTGCTTCGGACAATAGTTGCAATACAAATCAAACACACCCAGTTCATTCTTCTTTGCCACCTTTCGGAAATGAATAGTGAACAGAGCGGATTTCAGTGCCGTATTTCTTGTTGGAACGAGAACCTCCACCTCCTCCGTGTCAAGATCAATGGATGGATTTCCGCTGAAAGTACGAAATTCTTGAGATCGTTGTAATTCTTCAAACTGGATCCATCTTGCCACTTCTTCGTCAACTTCCATTTGAGTAGTAGGATTGTTGTAAAAACCGCCACCACTTGGATCGTTGTAGAAACAGCCACCATTTGGATCGTTGTAGAAACCGCTATCAGTTCCGCCATAAGAATTCACATATTCTTCAGGTTGTTGTTGTTGAAATTGAGGCGACGTCGTATCAGCATCATCAGAAATATGTACTCCAGAATGAGTACGACGACGGTGACGTGGAGCTTCGGAACTATCAGTAATAGCTTTGCCTTTACCCTTATCGGCTCGACTACCTCGGCTAGACATGATGATTAGGAATGATAGAAAATGAGTAGAAATGAAGAAATCGAGATATGAGAGTTGAGAGAGTTGAGACTTGAGAACTTGAGATTGAGGATTGAGAGAGTAACTTCGTAAGATTGTAACTTGTAAGAAAACTTGAATAAGAAAATGATATTGCTAGAATAGAGAGAATTAGAGCATAGAGAGAGAGATTGAGAGTTTGGTGTGAGTGGAAATGGTGGAGGAGATGGGGTATTTATAGGTGAAAATTGGGGAGGGGGGGGGATTTTAAAATTTGAATTTGAATTTTTTTGAAAAACCAACTGCCGAACCACCGGTTTTCGGCTAAACCGCCAGTTTGTGCTCCAAAACCGGCGGTTTCACGTCAACGATCCGCCTCCGTGCGTTCCTAGCCGTTGATCGAGATCACGCGGATCGTGATCTCGGCCGTTAATATATATATATATATATGTATATATATATATATATACAAACCGCCGGTTAACCGCCGAAACCGGCGGTTTGTGCAAATCCGCCACCCCAAATCGGAACCGGACCTTCATTTTACGGTTGAATAAACCGTAACCGTCCGTACTAATCGGAACCGGCGACAAACCGTGTAACATGCGGTTATAAACCGCCGGTCCAGTTAATTTTGGGCGCCACTATATGTAAGGAATAAGGTCACTAAACACACCGTGCACGCGGTAGATTATTAATTATTAATTTATCGTGATATGTTATTAATTACTTATGTGAATTGCACGGGTCGGGAGAACATGATATCATTTATGGATCAGACTAAATAATATAATTTCATATTTAATCGTGCAACGCGCGTAGGTAAATCTAGTAATAATAATAATAAACAAGTTGAGGTTCCCCAAAATGACTCCATCTATTTGATCTATTATGTAATTTGCAAGTTGAGGGCCCCGAAATGACTCCATCTATTGTTTTATATATTTGATCTATTGTATTTTTTTTTTAACTTTTTCCTATTTACATATGTAGCAATTATGGCTGAATTTTATGGATTTTGGGTTATAATTGTAAAGCAAATTTATATTCATCAGTTAGCGGAATTTAGTATTTGGTAAATTGAGTTTTTATTACATAGTTATAATGCACTAATAGCATCCGCTCAATTAATTTATTTTGGCCATACTTTTTTAAAACTCTCAAGTCAATAGTCTATTGGATTAAAGGAATTAACATATTTGAATATGTTAACTATTTTTTATATTTTTGGACTATATATATATATACACACACACACACACATTTTAAATGCTAATGTTGTACGCATGGTACAAATACACACACACACACAAACATATATTTACTTTATATACAAGTATATAAACAGTGTGCATGAGGGAGACGTTTTGGGTTTCATACTTATAAAAAACATTAAGCATGTTAATAGTTACTATCATTTTCTTATCCGATGTATCTTAATTTCTGCATGAAAACATTATTTCTCAACAATTTTTTCACAAAATAGGAAATTATTATATTTAAACATATAAAGATTATTTTACGTTTACAAACTTAGCAAATTTTGATTATTTATGATAAAAGTTTTATGATGTTGTTTTACATAAATCCACTACTGCGTATATAATTATACAAACTCATTTTTTATAAATTATAAGTGTTTATATTGTATCTATATTATTTAAACTAAAATATGTAAAATGAATTGGTGGAAAAATACTAGTTTACTAAATTCACCAATACTTTTTTAAAAAAATATTATTTTTACTTTATATACCACTATTTTCCACTTTTATCTCTCAATTAAAAAAAAATTGAAACTTTTTAAAATCGAAAAAATAAAAAGAGAGAAGACAGAGAAGAGGTTCGAGAGCAACAGTGCAACCCGTAAGTTTCTATTCTTTCTATTTGATGAATTTTTTCATTCTCCTCCAACTCGAGGAATTCTCTCGGTTACCATCACAAGATCCGACATAAACAACCACGTAAATTAAACATTTTGAATTAGTGTGTTTGAACTGAATTTTTCTAAATGTGTTGTAATTTCAAAAATAATTTTTTAATTCGAGTCATCACGTTCGAAAATATTTTTTGAAAATGATTAACAGATTTTGAAAATAATTATTCGAACAAGAGTTTCACCATGTTCACAAACAGTTATTCGAAAAATGCTTTTCTAACTATACCCACATGTTTGAACTTTTTTTTTGGAACAAAAGTGCGGAAACAAACACTAATAAGGGGCTATGGCGGCGGGGGGCGGAGAAAGTGACAGGTGGGGAAGAATTGAAGAAAGAAAAAGGGGGCTACGGCGGCAGGGGAGGTTTGCAGAAAGCCCGAAAGAAAAGGAGGGCTGGACAAATGGTAAGGGGAGGAGAGAGAGAAAGTCAGTGGAGAAAAAAGGTACTGTTCCTAAATATGTACTTTGTCAACAGAATATTTAGCCTAATAATTAATTATATGTTGCCCTTTTGCAATGGCTAAGAGGTATTTATAGCTATTATTTTCGAATTTTTCGTGAATGGACCCTCATGATTTGTAAGTCTATCTGTATTAGCAAAATTGGTGGTTGCCTTAAATAACATTCTCCCTGTTTAAATTTTAAAATGACTTACGCTCTGCGCACAAACTAATAAACAAATTAAAATTGCATAATACACTCTTAATTAATGTTTCCTCTCCCAGCCATGTTATACGTATTATTTTATCTTATATTCCAACGGTTAAATTGGTGTCACATATTCTTTAAGAAAATTTAAACATACACGTATCAACCTAATTATTAAAATAGAAGATCAAATACTATTTTGAAATAAAAGATTTCATTCAAAGAGCAAGATGAAACATTATTTTGTAAAAGAGGTACTCATCTATCATACTTTCAATCTTTCATCTCTCAACTTGAAAATAAATGGTAAATACTAAATAGAAAAGAAAAGGAAGTTAGATTTACTTAGAAACTGCAAAAGAAAAGGACTTCTAAAAACTCGTTTATTTTGATTAGGAATGAGTATAGTGTTTAAGCATCTCAAAACGCCTACACCTCAGAAAAAACCCATCCAACTAAAGCCAAAACTGATTTCAATTTCTTATTTCTCAAATAACTTGGTGCATATATAAACTAATTGACTACATAAAGATATGATTAGAACCGAGAAGCTACTGCAACGGTATATTGTGGCAATATGATCAGTGCAAATATGTTGTAGAAATTCAGGTATCTGGGCATTTCAAAGACGAGTTCAAACTCAAAATGTTGTTGTAGTCCTACATTTGATCATAAACTCTTAATTAAGCAACTATACAAGATCATCGTCGCAATAGATGCTCTCTGCCATTTGCCAGACCTGCAGTGTGTTGTCCTCGGCCACACTCGAGATGACCCATGGTTGATTCTTGTTCCAAGAAAAGTCTGAAATCTTAGCTTTATGGCCACCATGGGAGAAAAGGAGCTCAGGAGGCCCATCTTCAACTTCCCCTTCCAATTGCTCATCTCCAATCCTGAAAGCACGACCAGAAATTGTGTACTCCTCAGTACTCGTATTCATACCATTAGATGAATGTATAAAAAGAGATGCATATAGAATTCAGTGCTGGAAACTAAGTTGATATACCTGTTAAGGTCCCAAACCATCAACCTTCTATCATCAGCAGAAGACGCCAGAATAGTTTCGTGGTTAGGATCCCACTCTACCTGGAATACCTCTCCTCTATGCATAAAAGGAATTTAGGGGTTAGAAAGAATGCTTCAGCGAGTTCAAATAGATTCGTTTCTGCTAACTATGCAAAATAGAAGTGTTTATTGATGGAAAACTTGGCAATCATGAACTCATATTCGCACAAAAACCATTTCAGATTGGTAAAGATTCATTAAGGGATGGTGAGCAGTACCACACTTGGTGATGCAAGCACTCTGTTAAAAGTTTCCTTAGGGCAGAAATAACGTTAATGATCATAAACAATACAACTAAAGTATCTTACACATAATTTAGTTATGTTTGGTAAGTCATTTCAGAATTTAAGTTCTGCTTGATGAGCTATTTCTCTGTGCAAAGTATTGTCAAATGATGCACTCTTAATCCAGATATTGATCATGAGTAATAATTAGTATCAACAGACCCCTACAGGATTAAATTTTATTCAATAGAGGAATATGTTGAGATTGGTTTTATTCACTATTCCACTTGGGAGGGGAAAGATGTCTCATATAGAAGAAGCTGGGTCGCATGAACTATTAATTTTTTAAGAGGTTGAATAACAGTGAAAGGACTTACTCATGACTGCTTAGAGCATGCAATGGAGAACTCAAGTTCCGCATATCAAACAGACCAACTGTGGAATCAGAAGATGCAGTAGCCAAAACCCACTCATTAAATGGATTGAATGACAAATAATTCACCTGAAATCAAAACAAATAAGTCGGGCTAGGAAGTGTGGTTAAATGGCATTATGTGAACATGAAAGCAGGAATATGAAGTACATTGAGGACCAAAACAAAGAGGAGAGGAGAGGAGAATGACAATTCTGTGGTCTCTTAGTTACATTGCGTAGTCCAGATCATGTCATGGAAGATGAGATCCAGCTAACTACAAAATGAGGTAGCAAAAGGCAAAGCACTAGTTCACCTTAAATCTAGGAATCACAAGGCTCCCAGCCCAGAACACCCAGTTCAGTATCACACTAATATTGCTTGCAGCCCTTTTTGATTCTCATAATATCTACCCTGATTTTACCTTTCAGCAAGTATATCAAGTATGCAGACTTGTTTCTTCATCATTATTGTGATATATTAAATCGGAAAAAATATTGATTACATGTTAGACAAATTAAGTATTACTTCATTAGTAAAGGATCCCAAAGCAGACAAGAAAGCTGATGAAAAGACATGCAGCTGATAAGTCATTCACCTCTTTCTCATGTACAACAACCGAGTGTTGGAACTTGTTTGTGCGCAAGTCCCAAATCATTAGCTTGCAATCATCACCTACAGAGCCAAACAAATTTTCATTCTTAGAATGCCACGACACGTCCTCCACCACATTTTCATGGCCCTATAGCAACATTGGCAAAATCAACTGGTTAACAAGTTCTGTTATACCACCAAAACAAAATGAAAAGCTACCAACTAAGTATCTCCAACATGGTTAGTATCAGCATAAGATACCATTTAAAAAGGCATACAGATTATGAGTTACCTCATAAATAAAGTTTGCATCAAGCACTTTCTCTTGAGGCATTGCAGAGACATCCCATAGACAAATTTTGCAATCATTCGAACCACTCAATAGATATCCTTCTTTGAATGAGCTCCATGACAAACCATACCCTTCTTTATCATGACCACGTAGCCTCAAGTCTGGATTACAAGAACTACCATTGGCATCCTCCAGCTGCTTCGTAGAATCGAACACGTATACTTCTGGAATATTGGTCTTTGCAGCAATTAGAGCTGGGTTTTGTAACATACACCGCGACCTATTCACTTCTCCATCAACTTGAATTTTTTGAACTATATCTACCTGTGTATAATCAACAACGATTAAGCAGACAAATTAATAACGTCCTAGGGTTATCTTGCTTGCATTAATACCTAATATTGTTGAACAACCCAAAAATGGAGGAGAAAATTATAAGCAATCAGTATCATAAGAGATTATATTTCTAGACCAAAAAAGACAACCGCTATAGCATTACAGTGGGAAATTTAATCAAACAGTTGGTGCTCATACAGGAAAATGTAGAGAGCCATAACAGAACCGAAATAGAAAAATCGGTGTTCCGCCACTAACCCTAGGGACGATGGAGTTCTCAGGGTCGACTACGATTGCGGAGGAAGGGTCGCGTGGGAGGTAAGCGTCGGCGACCATGAGAAAATTGGGGCAATCATCAGATGTGTGGGTCCCCAGGATCAATTTGTGGACGGCGAGATCGCCTCCGTCGGATGATGGCAGAACCGGCAGCCACTGAACGGTGAGCGACGGCCATTCGAGGGAGTGGCAGATCACGAGGTCGTACAGCAGCGGCGTGTTCTTCTTCCACACCGAAAATTCCTCCTCCACCAGCACCTCCATGCTCTCTCTCTCTCTCTCTCTCTCTCTCTCTCTCTTACACACACACACCCAAACACAAACACAGACACAGTGGAACACGCAGTTACGGTTTGTTTGCACGCACAATGGGGTGAAGAAGCATTTCATAGGGTTTCTTTTCCCGCCAAAAGTGTGATAGAATATTGAAATTTCGCGGGGAAGGAGAGGTTAATGGGCTCGGCCCAATAAAATATGATCCAAATGAGAGATTCTGTTAATATTTACACTGCAATCCAAATATTTTTCCAATAGAAGTATCAACTCAAAGTAATCTATTGAAGTCCATCACGTTGCCTAATTGCCCTCTAAGGCAGGAGAATGATCATGATTCAGAGTAACCATCTCAGCATAGGCCCAACTTCGAGGCCGCTGTGAAACCATTCTGTCCTAAGTCCAGTTACGAGCCCATGCGTACCTAGGGTTAGCCAACCAAAAATGGGGTTGTGCCTTGTGTGAGGGAGGGTCAAATCAAATCTTATTAGTATTGAAGTCGACCTTATTCTCATCCTCTAGTAATCTCGCGGAGGACTATGGAGCGGGGCGCTTGGACATGAACCTCTATAAAAGGGAGGTGGTCAGGTGGCTAACGCAGGGCAAGAGGATGGAACCTAAGGCTTAATTCATTCTACGTTTTCTACCACGCCATACACTTGTTCATTTGAGCAACTATTCAAAATTCACGAATTCAGTCTTCTTGAGGATGGCCTAGTGGTGGAGTAGTGTTATTTGAAGTCAAAGGTCTCAAGTTCGATTCACACTACCAACACCACTAGATGTGAGCCTGTCACACCTGACGTTTACCTCTCATGTGTGGTTTGCTGGCTATTACATAGGGGCGGGATTTATCCAGTGCGCACTTCGATAGCGGCTGCGGGTTACCCTCGACAAAAAAAATCATGAATTCATTCTTTAGAAGCTCTAGACGTCGAATTCATCAATCATAAAGCTCGTCTCATCATTGATATTGATTTACAGCCTTTTATCACTATTTATCGTTATTTACCTTTTTCGACTATTGTTCTTGATTATGCTACTGACTTGAGCGTCGGAGTCCGCTCGATCGTCAACCATTTGACGGTCTTATGGATTTCATGTTTGTTTGTGCCTGTTTTAACCGATTCTCACTGCTCAAATCCTAGTAAGACATTAATTGTGGATTTAGTATCCACAATGGATATAAAGATTGATATAAATTAATTTGTAGTATTCAATGTATTTACATAAAGTCCATTTGATTAGGTTCATTATAAAATTGGGTAGAACTGTCAAAACAGGCTAACGGGGTTGGCCCGATCTGCCAAAATAGCGGGCCTAGAAACATGTAAACCGACCCATCTTTGCAGCGGGCTACGAGTTAACGGGCTGGCCCATGAGCCTACATAAAAAAATTGAAGTGTTTTTTTCAGTTTTTATTTCTTTTTGTTGGGATTTTAGCAACATTAATTATAAATTATTAACCAAAATTAATTTTATAAATTAATTCCATATTCCCAAAACCTATTTCCCTTTTGCCACAACCACTGACTAAATGTTTGAGATGACAAAAATAAAAAATAAAGAATAAAAGAGAGAGAAAATAAGAAAGTAAAATGGCAAAAAAAAAGAAAAAAAGATGTGTTTCTTTAATTCGTCAATTTCGGTCAAGAGAAATCAAATTGTATGAAGTTACATAAACTGTGCTAACATGTTCAACATCATGTACATGTACATTATAGTGAACATGCAAGGTCAGAATAGATAAACTGAAAGCAAGTAAATGGTAGGAGGTTGATAACCCTGTTCAATCAACTGATCTACGTCAGGGGGACTTCACAAGTCCGTGAGAAATAATTCACTACTCCGTTATATGGTTACAAAGGCTTTTACATGATGACCTCCCGTCACTCGACCCCTTTCCTACCCACTACAACTTCTTTCGTTGAACTGAATTGTAAGCTCCCCTCACAACCTAGACTCCCTCTAGTTCCGATAGAAAATCTCTCCCGAGACTCCTCTAAGTGTGAATAAAACAGATTCAAACACAGACTAGAAAAGAATGATCAAAAGATCAACTCTAGCCTAACAATACCGAATGCCTAATGCTTCAGATGTGAAGTCTTTTTGGACTATCTAATCAGTTCTGTGCATTCGTGTATGTACCACCTAAACTAGTCTGATTTTCAGGCTATTTATAGATGAAAAATATAGCCTTAACAAGGTAATCAGAAGTCCTAATTAAAATCAGATTCTAAAAGAAAACTTTCCTTATTTGATTCGGACTCGCCTAGTTTAGATGTCTTCCTTGAATAGAACTCCTGCTTTCCTTCTTTGATCTTCATCACGAACAAGGTAGTTTCTATTCTGAAACGTCCATCTTGAATTGACAGCTTCAACTCCTTGAATCCAGCATGACACGTTTCTTGTAAACTCTCTGGACAACCATGTACATAATCATGTTCATTAACATGATCAAGTACATTTATTGTTCTTCAATCAGATAGACAGTGGAATGTTCATAGTATAATGTCCAGAGCATGGTCTTCAATCTTGAACAACCACAATTTTGTGTTCTTTGATATTGCCATACAGATCATGACAATTTTGAACACCTTAGTGCAGATGGCACTAACATTGTATTTTCATTTTCTTTTCTTGCCACAAATAAGCAAGTTTTCAACGCACTATAGTCTTTACACAATTCACTTTCACTGCTACAATTCCAAGGCCGAATTGTGCGAGGCGATGGGGTAAGGGCGAGGCAAACAAACTGATAGGAACTCTACCACAAAAGCTAGCTCAAGGATGGAGAATTAACCCTCAATTTAAGAACCCATCCACAATTACTTGTGGATCCGATGTGGGATCGTATCATTCAACCCACCTTGACAAGCCGGACGTCCTCGGACAGCTCACATTCCAGACCGCTTTGTTACTAGATAGCCCTTTCCCGAGTTGAATGGCTCACACTCTGGATCACTTCGGCACCAGATAGCCATTTTCCAAGCCAGACGACTCTCAGGTAGCTTTCACTCCGGACCGCTTTGCCACTAGGTAGCCCTTTTCCAGAACAAACTGACTCTCAATAAAAGCACCAATGAAAGGAACTCATGCCAAATGCCCTAACTCCACCACAAAAGCTAGCTCAAGGGTGGAGGGTTAACCCTCAACTTAAGAACCCATCCACAATTGTTGGTGGATTCGATGTGGGATCATATCACAAACTGTGATGACATCGCTGGATGAGGATGAGGGTGCAGTGCGGTGCCCCAGGCTATGATTTATAGTTTATACTTTGTGAATTGGAATTTAGGTAAAATATTAATGCAAAAATAATTATTTTTGAGATTAATAACATACCCTTTTTTACTTCAATACACTGCTTTTCTTTCCACACCACAAAATTAAATAATATAAAAAGATAAAAAAAATGAAAAACAAATTTTTTTCCTTTTTCTTCCATTTGAACCTTCGAAAATAGTGAGAAATCATTGCAGATTATTTGAGTTTGAGAAATTCTAGTTTCTCAAACTATGAATTCAAGTACATTGTGTTTAAATCTGTTGGTTTTGTATACTAGAAGACTTGTCTTTGTATATTTTTCTGATGATATGATGATATGAAATGAAAGTTATTGCAGTCACTGTTTGCATTTAGATTATGTTTTATAATTGTTCTATGCAATGTTCCATATACTTACATTGTAGATGATATGGTGTGGGGAGTCACACGGTAAGATCATATCATTAGAAGCTTGTATTGTATTAAAGAGCTCACGGCTTAGATGGTCCTGAAAATACCATCGGTACACCGTAGAATAATCTGATAAGTTAGTTTATCTTGGCTAACTGATTATTCTAGTACACTCATTGTGTATTGAGGAGGATCACGATAGGATACTATTCTCTGTCTCTGACCCAGTTACTGAGAGAATAAAGATCCACAGAGTTCGGGTTCTGAACTCATGTGATATTGGCGAGCATATGTGTGCGTTGTTTATTATTTTGATTTATCAATGGGTGAGATCTTTTCGTAGATCGAATTCGATATCTTGGGTAATAACAATGTATACATGATGTCTCGAGCAGTGTGCATGAGCACCGTGTCCTGGTGCGCCAGGTTGATGATGTTCTCTTGAGGAAACACAAGTTCATGTTGAAACCCTGCAGGTGGAATTTATTCCGTACATGAATAAAGCTTGTGTGGTACTACTCAAGGTTTTAGATGTTAATTAATTATAGCTGTCAGAGGCTTACATAATTAATTAATGAACATTATATCTTAAACACGGGGAATGGCTGGACTAAAGGAGAAATCATATTCGCAAATATGTATTAAATTGGTAGGTCAGTTTTACTTCTTTAGTGGAATAAAAGTAAAACTTAATTTATTTCATTATATCCTAAGTTTATTGGATATTAGATATTAAATAAATTAGTGGGCCAATTTAATATTCTTCTAGATCCCTGTTGTAGCCCAATATGACTGAAAGTGGACTGGATATAGAACTTGAGATAGAGGCCCAGCCCAGTAGGGCTGGAACATGAAATTTTCGCCCCTCCCTATTTATAAGAGGAGGGGGGCACGAAAATTTAAGGATATTAATCATAAGAAATCAGCCCCTCTTTGCCTCTCAAAGTTATCCACAGAATTCACAATTCTATCTAGTAGATTTAAGCCCACTCTGAATCTAGATACAATCCGGGAATACAACATAAGATCTTGGAGTGGAATTGTGCAGTGGCCGTGTGTGACATAAGTGGTGCCATTATCATTGTTCGTTCAACAACAAGATTAGATCTGTAATCTTGTCCTCAGTCCGTCTGTCGATTTGTAAGTAGATTCGTTTTCTATGTCTTCCGCTTTATTAGAATCGAATCTGTTTTACATACTATTTGATTAGACTGTGATAAACATGCATGTGACATAAAATTAAGATTTGCATGAACATGGATTAATGAACAACCAAATAGATCATGCGGTGGTTTAATTCGAAAAAACCCCAACAAAATCAACCATGAAAGGTGTAAACAATGAAAAACAAGTGATGTAAGTGGTTTTCTACTATTGCACTGATTTTTTTTTCGCGAGTTCCACCAACTTTGCACATTCAAATCATCGATATGTGTTCAAAAATTACAGTTTAAACTCATGAAGGTTATTCGAAAATAAATTTCCAAATGTGTAATGCTAGGTTAATAGTGCGTTTGGAAACTTGTTTTTGAATGTCCCTCGTGGCGTTCAAAAACTTATTTTTGAACATGTTTCTTGGCCTTTAAAATGTTTTTGAATTGGCTTCTTTGCATTAAAAATTTTATTTCCAAACCTCTCTAATGATGTTTCTAAAATATATATGTGTTTGGATTTCATTGCTCAAACTATGATGATACTTAAATATTTTGACACTTTTGTATGCGTTTACCGAGAGCAATGTTGCTAATCTAATTAATCTTGAATTACTACATGCTTATCAAGATGTATCACATACTATGGAATTATTTGATAGTACAATTGAGTAGGAAGATCGTGTTATTTCGACGAATGTCGTAATAGATAATAATTAATTGAACAACTTCGTTGCATTGTAATTGAATATTTGTATTTAGTTAAAAAGTAGCAAAAAAATTAGGTTAAAAGTCTATTTCCAATACGACTTACATGTTCAAAAAACTGTTTATGAATCAACTTGTTTAGGTTTGAAACATGCACTGACTTCTTTATGTTCAAAAACATATTTCTAAATCCACTTCTTTAGGTTTAGAAACATGTTTATGAACCTATAATAACCTAAAATAAACATTTACTTGCACTTGTACGTGTTATACACAAGGTATAATAACTATATAAAATAATAATTCCCATAAAACTTGTCTTAAGATCTCAGACGAAATAAAACATAATATAATATCCCATAAAAAATTGTGCTAATATCTCAAACAAAATAAAACATAACATAATATCTCATAAAACCGTGATAACATCTCATATTAGCATTATCATCTATTCTCTCATTAAATTGTTAATTTTCAATTCTTCTTGTGCAACTCGTTCTGCTTCATAACATCCAAGGGCAGTTTGTCTCATCGCAGACGCCGTGGGTCTCCTCTGAAAAACTAAATATGAAAGATATGAAAAATCACAAAGGCAAAGAACATCTTCCAAAACATGTTTATGAACAATCTAAAGCTTGTTCGAAACATGTTTATTAACAAGCCTAAGGATGTTCAAAAACAATAATTTGAACCAACTTTATAGCATTCGAAAACATGTTTTTGAACATGCTCAATTAAGTTCATAAATAATTTTTTGAACACTCTATTACACGAACAATAACTTATTTTTGAACTAGCAACAGAATTCAAAACCTATAGTTTGAACGGCTTAATCTGGACGATGAAACACATAAAATTCAACAGGTTCGTACAACATTCATACCATCTTTCACATACAATTTCAATTCAATATTTAGCCTTTGAAACATATTGTAGCAATTTAAACTGACTAATTCACATAAAATAATAAATAAACTAAACAACATGAAGAACCACCGAAAAACCCACAAGCGAGTTCCATGAGGTTCGATAGTAATGATTTTTTCTTGTGTTGTCAGGTGTTCGAAGATTGGAGTTCGATGCTTCTTCAATTGGTTCAATTTTGGGGTCTTCTTCACATTCGAAAATCTTTTTGCTTCTGTCGTGCGTGCTAAGTGAGGATTGGGGATCTATTTTTTTAAACTAAACTTAAATTCTTAATTATAATCTTTTTTAAATTTGAAGGGTATAATAGTCTTTTAGTATGATGTGTAAAGGAAAATGAAAAGTATACCCATTTTTGTGGTGTGAAAAGAAATTGTGTGTTGTTAATAAAAACATCCTATAAAATTATCTTCCAATAATTACTACTATAATTACACAATATTAGTAAGGGTGTTGCTATTTGCACCACTATTTTTTCAATATATACCACATTTACCATATACATCACTACTATAATTTTTTTCCAATATTTTTTTATACACCACATTTTTTTATTTTTACCCTTTAGTTTAATAATCAATTTAAAAAAATCTAAAGAATTAGAAAGAAAAAAAACAAAACAAAATTTAGATGCATGAATTAGCACCCACACAACCATCCACCAGAAGAAATCTTCAATTTTCAAATCAGGCCACTGCCTCGCCACTCCAGCTCAGCCACCATCATCTTTGCCCTAACCACTCCATCACCATTTCTAGTTTTCCATCCATGTATGTAGAGGTTAAAAATCTTTACAATTAATCGTTCTTAGAGTTTGGGTAGACGATCTACAAGATAAAGAAAACACGTGAAACTGAGGGACCGTCGGTGGATTGACGATCGGACGGACTTCGACGCTCAAGTCAGAATCGGATTAATAAAGATAAAAGTGAATAAATTACATGATTATAAGAGTTATTCAATAATTCGAGGGGGGTCGAGCTTTGCTATTGTGGCTCCTTGTGTGTATGTTTCTTGCGGAATTGTGTGATAAACGCTTATACTTTGATTGGAGTAGCGAGTGTTGTGCAAGTGCTTGATTCCCTTTACTGCCGTTATGAAGAGCATATATATACTAGTGAGCTCCTAACTGAATCCTAATATTTTAGGGATCTTCTCTTATCCCTAAAATATCGTGAGAGCAGACCTCGTGGCGCTCCAGACCTAAAGGCAGGTCCTGGAGGAGCTTAAGAGGTCGTAAGAGCAGACCTCGTGGAGCTCCACACCTTGAGTACGGATTTCACTTTTCCCATTCCCTAGGTTAACCTTAGCCGTTAGATGAGGACACGTGTGTCCAGATTATGCTATCTCTATTCTGCAATTCAAATATTGAGGAAAGACCATTCCCTCTCTATTCATTTACAGAATTTTAAGAGCCTTCTTCCTAAACCGAAACTCCTTGCAAGAAAAATCATTTCTATCGAAAAATCTTGAGAGATTTCTGTTTCTCTTTTCCCATCACCAACTTCGCGCTTATCAAGCTGCTTGAGAGTCCTTGCTACAGTTGTTACCTACTTTCTAGATTCCCATTGCCGCACGGTTTCTAGGTTAACTTCTCGTTCTTTTTCCTCTTTATCATTTAGTGCAACAGATGCGTAGTTGTAGGTTTATTTCGTAGGTTTTAAGTAATCTTTGAGGATATTAAGTAGCGTCTCTTTAGTATCTTCTGGAATGTTTGGAATTCTTGGAGAATTTGCGGTGATTTCTAGGTTTTTCTAGGGATTCAGGTTTTCTGGAAATATCGGGTGACATTGTTTATTTTCGGGTAAGTTTATTTGACTATTTTAGACTTTTTAGCTTTCTTAGTGGGTGACGGTTCTTTCTGGGATTCAACATTTTTAGGCGGGCATAGATTTTTCTTCGGTCAGTTCTTAGTTTGCTTAGTTTGTCGAACATTCCTGTGTTGACGATGAGCGCGAGCGGGGACTCGAATGCCGAGGTGACAAGGAGCTATGGTGGGGAAGATTTAGAATAGAACTCTAGATCAGAACATTCGAAGAGCTTCGACTCTCCCGTGATCGTTAAGGTCACGGAGAAGTCAAGGAGAAGGAAGTCGTTGGCGATTATTCCTCGTTCAGTTGGTCATGCGGTTATCAGTAAGCGCGAAGGAGTGGCGGTAAGGGAGAAACTACCGATAGGATAGAAGTCGCAGTTTTGGGAAGTAAAGGTTGTGGGTAAGAGGCTTAAAGCCTCCGAGATTGCCCCGAACGTGAATGATGAACTCGTGAAAAGGCTCACCTCACCACCGATATCAGATGCTGGGGTCGAGGTTCAAACTCCTGATCGTGCCAATCGAGCTCATCGACCCCATCAGATTTTGTAACACCCCGGTCTCGAAAAGAATAATAAATGGAGGACGAGGGTGTCACTTAACATAATAGGAATTGGAAATAATTATTAGTTAAATAGAATAATTGTTGGAACAAGAATAAGTTATATTTCCCAGAAATTTGGGCAGCATAACCTCTGTAACTAGAGCAAATCCCTGTTTAATAACGGCTTATAAGAGGGCATTTTGAGATGACAGGACATTCGATAATCCGTACATGAATAGGATAAAGCGATAAACAGATACCAACAAGTAATGATCTATTTATCAGAGTTTGACTAAGAATGTCCTATTCATAGGATGGAGTCAAAAGCATGTAAGACCCATTTATTTAGAATAGGCATCATGGTACTAGTAGTTTTTGGACATGATATAGTCAAGTTCGAATTTCAAATGCTAATTACGATTATCAGAGTATTCAGCAGAAAACATAGCGGAAGTAATTTATTCAGATAACCAGATAAGCGGTATCTCAGTCAACCCCGCCATCAGCTCATATCACCAACCTCAGCTTCTCAACCTGAAAACATTTTGAAAAGAGTTGGGTATGAGTACTAATGCACTCAGTGGGTAAGTTTCGAACTCAATTTACAATATGAAATATCCAAAAATAATACACAACATATAGGAAGCAAATCGCGAAAGCCCTCCCTATATCTGCAAACCTTTTTTTCTCCTTTGGGATCCATTTTGCTCAGTCTGTCATCTACTGCACTATATAGCATGCTGCTGGTAGGAAAATGGAGAGGTTACCTCGCTAATCCGAGGAGAGTGTACCAGGGATTACCTAGCATTGACCTTGAGTGTGCTAGGGGTCACCTAGCAGTGACTCCTTATAGTGACATCTGGTCACAGTGTATGTGTGGGATTACCTCACAGTGACACCTTTAGTGATAATCATCACAACTGCAAGGGTATACAGTCCTGCCTATGTAATTACTTGCACTACAACTCCAAAATTCTAGCACAAGCTTATCTCAGCTAAGTTCAACATCATCCAATAATATCTCATAAAACTTAGCAATTAAATCATAGCTTAATCATGCTTATACAACAACTATTCCACAAGTATGCTCAAATCCTGGTCACAATATCCCAATAATATTCTAATAATATTTCAACAGTATTTCAATACTATCCTATTCCATGACATAACAATATTCTATAATTCTTCCTATAACAGTGACGTTAAACAGGTAGAGCATAAAATATTCATTTGGATATTTCTAAGTTATCTATCATGCTTCTAAAGAGTTATTACTCTTAAATTGTATTTATTCTTTAAAATAAATCCACCTTGCTGACGAGCAGGCGGCGGTACGACAGCTTTCGAATTTGCTTCCTTCCTTCCAACGGGCTCTACAGGTCCTACATTGATGGTGCATGCCTTAGAACAACTACTATAATTTTCGGAATTTATCTACTATATTTGGAGCATTTATCTATATATATTTAATATTATTCCATTCAAAAATAGATTGCGCAACTCTAACGACCTCGTATAAACTCGACACACAAGGATGAAAATTCCAAAATAATATTCTTGATTTATTGGACTAAAAATATTTGACAGATGTCTCTTTCCAAAATTTGCCATTTTACTCGATTAACATCGAATATCCACCACGACACTTTTCAACCGTTCAAAAATTATGAAATTAATCCAGGATAATCCTACACATGCCAAAATTATAGTTGGGAAGTTTTATAATTTTTCGATAACACATGCTTCCGGAATAAAAATAACTGTCTACTTTTAAAAATCGAGATTCATCAAAACTCGTCGAACAATTACGAAACTTGGCAGATTTATAGAGAATAATTTTTCGAGCAACTTTCATGTTCAAACGTTTTCGATTCGACGAGTGAAAATGGGTGAAAATGGCGAAAAATAGATTCTGGCCGGTTTTTCATGGCCTAGTCATGTTTTCCGGCGATATCGCCGGTTTCCGGCCACCGGATGGAGACGACGTCAAAAGACGAAACGTAGAGCACACTTAAATACACGACATACTAAAATTTTAGATTAAAAGGACGAGAAATGGACCGAAATGAGCTCCTGGAAGGTGGCGGCAACCCCAGCGGCGGCGGCGCCGGCGGCCGGCGACTGGTGGCTGTCCCCTGCCGGCAGTACCTCCTCCCCGGCTCCTACCCGACTCGATTCGTACCTCAAAAACTCCACTCGAACCCCGACTCCGCTCAAGAACACTTGAAGAACACGAAGAACTCGAAGAACGCTCGACTTTATTTCTATTTGGAGTTGCTAACTCGATTTTGGGATGGAAAATAATGAAAGGGGGCTGCCCCTTTTATAGGAAAAGCTTGGGGGGTCGGGTATTTCTTTTTCAGATATAAAATACTGATAAAGTTAGTTTGAACGCGATTACTTTTTCAAAAACACTATTCATAAGTTGCTTTATTGTAAGGAAAGTTCATTTGACCTCGTACACAAAAAGTAAGGATATGGGGAGATTCCTTGATTTATTTTCTATCAAGTCGACCAAAAATGGTCAGCTACCTGAAAATCACTATTCACGACACTCCGGACACTACCGTTTGCTCGTTTGACCTTAGATTAAAAATCCAAGAACACCGGCGGATTTGTTGGCTTGTTTCCTATGGAGGAACCTTGCCGAACAATTTCTCGGGATAACGATCGAAATTTTGAAAAAGATCGAAATTAAAAACGAGTCAAAAATCACTATGCATCCTTTTTACTTTTTACCTTTTTAACCGCCGGGAATTCGATTTACCTCGCATTAAAATTTTGGGAGTACTGGCAGATTCCTCGGGTCGACCCCGTTCATCGGAGTCTAATATCGACCATAACCCGAAATTTGTTTGATTGTATTTTCAAGAAAATGACACCTAGAGTTGCGTCTTACATCGATTTTACTTTATTTAGCTCCAAAATAATTCTTTAGTCTTCTAATATAATTAGAAAACTTCTTTATCTGAAATTTAGAAATACGGGGTGTTACATATTTTACGGTTTTCTATACTCCAGTGACAGAGAAAGGGGTCGGACTCCCCATTCACCCCTTCTTTGCAAAGATCACCCATTTTTATGGCATCGCTCCTTAACAAATCACTCCGATCGGATGGCTTCACATGTTGGGAGTGTACTATCTTTGGAAAGAGCTAGGTTTTTCTGGACCTAGTGTCGGGGAATGTCATGTGGCTTACCGTCTGGTAGCCAATGCCGGTCGGCCTAGATTTTATTATTTTATAAAATAGGTAGGGGATCGACCTCCCTTGATAACAAAACTACCTTCTTCTTCTGGGGACTAGAAGTTGAAGTTCGTTTATGTGTCTGCCCGGACTTCAGCTGACGCGATCATCCCTGCCGAGTTTAGTGATGCCCGTGGGTTTCTGAGCCGAACTCTAGTACTTTTATTCTTTATTTGAGAGTTATAAGCCTTCTTATCTTACGCAGGTTTTCCTATACGCCGTGACCTTGTCGGTGTTAAAGCTGCTCGTATTGAGGAGGTCTTTCTTCTCCCAGACGAACTTCACAAGTTCGAAAGGGTTCGTAGCGGTTGTATTTTATTTGACGAGATGGCGAAATTGAAGATCAAGCCCTCAGATGCTAAGGTCAAGGCTTTGGCGGCTGCTAAGAGAGACGAGTTTTCGTCTTCGGGCGTCAAAAGATCTTTAGAGGAAAAGCTCCAAAGTCTGCCCCCTTCTAAGAAGTCGAAGAGCCACGCCTCTGCTCTCACTATGGTGCCTCAGCCTTCTACTTCCCGCGACATCATAGATGTGGAACCCATCCGCCCTTCTCGTCAGACCTTTACAGGTCCGAGTTCTAAAGGGGTCCATCTTCGGCTCTTCATCATGGAAGTTCAAAAGTCCATCACTGGCCAAGGCATGCCCGAGGACTATGAGAAGGAGAGCCTCGAGCAACAAGCTTATCTATCCTTCGACCAACTGTCGCGGGTATCCTCTATGAGCACTTGTTAAATATTACCTCTCTTTTTTTTTAAACATGCTTGGCTTTCAATTTCAGGTCCTTTACAACCAATTCCTGCTACAAGAATATCTCGCCAATCATGAAGAGGGCCTTGAGAAGAGAGTTGTCGAGATGTCTGAAGAGCTTGAAAAGATCACTGAGGAGAGGCGAGACATGGCGGCTCGAGAATATTCTCTGCAGGTTAAGAGGGACAAGGCGCGAACGATGGCAGCGGGGGCCCAAGTGCAGCTAGAGAAGAGCCTTGACCTTCAAGTGAGGACCGAGCAGGAGCTTTTAGCAAAGCTGGCAGTCTCCGAGGCAAAGGTGAAGGAACTTGAGGCATCGCTCAGGGCTGGGGCAACGACTGATGAAGCCCCCGACTTTGACAGATGGATCGATTCTACGGAGTTCCAGCCTTACAAGGAGGCCTTCTACCAGGAGGGTGGAGCGGCAATGGTCGAGGCTAATAAAGCCAAAATTCCAGATCTCGACTTATCTTTCCACAAAGCAGAGGAGGAGGTTGGGACACAAGAGGGCGACCGCGCTGCCGAGGTCAATGTCGAGGTCGGAAAAGAGAAGGAGGTTCGAGAAGATGGCGAGGCTGCTGAGGATGCTGATGGTGCTAAGGGCGGTGATTAGACCTTTCGGGATCGCAGTTAAACTTCAGGACTCGATTTTATACTTTAAATTTATGGATTTGAATGTAGGGGTCTCTTCAGTTTGGCTTCGAAGGTCGAGTGTATTCTCGACATTGAGTTTGAGATTCTCATAGTTAGGGACCTATCGATCCCAAGAGGACCCCTGTGCTTAGAGTTTCTTTGTTTGACTTTGGGGTCAAAACCTCATCATCTCCTTGAGGGTCGGGACCCTATGTACTTAGGGTTCTGTTAGTTACTCCGATGCTCAAGTCAGTAAACAAATCTTAAAAAGGAATAACCATAAAATGAAAAGTGATATTGAAGGTTTTAGAAATGATACTATTTTAAGTATAACACATTCCAGCTGTTGCCTCCACTAGCATGTTGATATGAGGCAAGGGAAATGAGTCCTTGGTGCAGGCTTGATTGCGGTCAGTGAAGTCTATGCAGAGCCTGTTTTTGCCGTTCTTTTTCTTTAGTATCACGATGTTGGCCAGTCATTCGGGGTACTACACTTCTCTAATATGTCCATGCTTGAGTAGCTTATTGACCTATTCATCCACAATTTTATTTCGTTCGGCGGTGAATTTTCACCTTTTTTGTTTCACCGGGGTCTTATCTGGATCAACCCGCAATTTATGTGTTATAATCGAGGGGTCGATACCTGTCATGTCTTCAAATGACCATGCGAAATAGTCATGGTGTTCGATGAGGAATCTTATTAGTTGCTCTCGTATCTCCGCGGTCAGCCTTGACTCGATTTGCACTTTGTGGTCGGGGAAATCGGGATATATTTGGACTTCATCGAGGTCTTCCACTTCGGGTTTTTCATAGCTGCGATTTTTGGCCCTAGCTGAAGATGATCCGACCTTGATTTGGCTGACCTTTATAGTTCCTTTGTGTTTGAAGGTGGAGAGATAACACTCTCGTGCTATTATCTATTCGCCTCGGACTTCGCGAACTCCCCAGGGTGTAGGGAATTTCATGAGCTGGTGATAGGTTGGTGGCACCGCCTAGAGTTCGTGGATCCAAGGTATTTCCATTATGACATTGTAGGCTGAGGGGGCATTGATCACTTAGATTTTGGTGAAGATATTCATTCACTCGATATAGGTGGGAAGTGTGATTTCCCCCATCGTGGCTTTGTGCTCTCCGCTGAAACCGATTAGGGTGGTTGACCTTTTAATGATTTCAGATTCTTTAACCCGCATGTCTTTCAGGGTACTTAAAAAGATCACGTTAGAGGAACTCTCATTGTCTATAAGAACACGCGTAATCAAACAATTATAAATTAATTAGGAAAATACTAGTGCATCGTGGTGAGAGTGTGGCAGATCGGAAGCTTCTCTATTGGTGAAGTCGAGGGTTAGAAGGTTGTGTAGTTTGTCATGTCTGGGGATGTTTCTGTTATACTTTATCGAGCGACAGTGTCTCTTTGCTGAAGACTGTGAGATTCCGCTCACTTCTGAGCCTTCTGTTATATAGTTCAAAGTGCGATCCACCCTCGAGGGTTCAGGTGGCTGTAATTCTTTTTTATTTTCTCTTCGTAACCAGGTTTCTTTTTCTTTGGGAGTCAGGAGGTCGATGAGATATCCTCACTTTAAGAGTTCTACGACTTCGAGCCTCAGGGCGATGCATTCGTCCGTCTTGTGTCCATGGTCAATGTGGAATTCACAGAACTTGCTCCTATCATGTTCGTTATCTGGGGCTTTCATCTTCACGGGCCATTTGATATTCTGACCGAGTCCCTTGAGGGTTAGGACCATTTCTGATGGTGATATGCAGAGGCTGTACTCTGGGAGTCTTTTGTCGACCTGGGGTTCTTGACCTCGCCTGTTTTGCGAATTGAATCACGGGTTTTGTGGATAAGGGTCCATTCTGAACCTATCTGTCCTATTATTTCTTTGTTCTTTTCTTGGATGCTCATTCCTGGTACGAGATCTAGATAAGTTTGCTTCATCTTCTTCCTATTTGATTTGGGCCCAGGCTTTAGCAATCACGTCTTCCATTATTTTGCAGGGATAATTAGTTAACTCCTTGTAGAGGTCGGAGTCTCTCTTAAGGCCTTTTTTGAAGGCTGAAATCGCAGTATCGATGTTGCAGTTGGGGATCAATACTTTTTCTCTATGGATTCTTCTCACGAAGCTTCGTATGGGCTCTTCCAACCTTTGTACAACCGTGTAGGGGTCGTCAGCACATTTTTTGATCTTGGGACTACTGGCGAACTGTTCGATGAAGAGGTCGTTAAGTTGGGCGAGTGACGAGATCGTTGAGTTGGGGAGGTTGATGAATCATTGGAGTGTTGGGCCGACGAGGCTGGATCTGAAGCCTTTACACATGCTGGCTTCTCGGGCATGTTGGGGTATCGTGGTGGTGAACATTCTTTGTTTATACTGGGCGACATGATTGTCGGGGTCGGATGCGTCATCAAACAGCTTTATACTTGGGAAGGTGAACTTTGGGGGCATCTCCACGAGGCTGACCTCCTCGGTGAACGGGGAATCTGCAAAGCTCGTTGGTGCAGTTTTTTTTATAGGAGCAGGGACCCTCGGAATTCGAGTTAATATGTCTTTTAATCACTGGATCTTCTTCTCAACCTCAGATTCTGATCCAGACTCATAGTCTTCGAACCCAGTAGGGGGTCCTATAGGGAAATCGTCATTTCCCTTGCCTTTTAGTACGGGTTCTTTACTTGTACCTGCAGTGAGATGGTTAATCAATGACAGAATTATAAGAGTTATTCATTAATTCAAGGGGGGTCGAGCTTCACTATTGTGGATCCTTGTGTGTATGTTGCTTGCGGAATTGTGTGATAAACGCTTATACTTTGATTGGAGTAGTGAGTGTTGTGCGAGTGCTTGATTCCTTTTACTGCCGTTATGAAGAGCATATATATACTGGTGAGCTCCTAACTAGATCCCGATATCTTAGGGGATATTCTCTTATCCATTTTAGGGTTTTTGACGAGGTCTTGGTTATCTTCAATTGATACTTTGAGCCAGTCTTCTCCTTGAGTCTGCTCAATCGTTGACTCTCACTTTAGACCTCAGGACTTCGAGGAATAAGAGGTTGACCTCGAGGTATGGACCTCGAGAGGTGGACTTCGAGGTGTGGACCTCAATATATTTGACCACGAGGCGTCAATCTTATTTGGTTCTTTAAACCTTCAAATGGCCATGGGCCTAGCCTTTGGGCCTATGCAAAAATAGGGCCTCTACAATATACTAGCAATATATAACAACAAAATTAAAATTAATTACCTAGAGTGCTCAGATCGGCCAAAAGAAATGATACATCTCGTAGCATCTCCTTGCCCATAGCCTGTTGAGTCATGGGAAGGATGCTAATGAAGTGCATCGGCATTTGGTAAAAATATGCCCCCATGGAAATGAATTACACCTATCGACATCCTCTACGAGAGCCCACACCCATGAATCTATCAACCAGTTCAGATCCAGACAGAAAATCATCTGATATACAAACAATATATTCGTTAATCTTCACATAATCCGAAGCGTCTTTGTCCATCCTCATCTGTGTGAACCTATCCTCCATCTCACGGAGGGTCATGGGCTTTCCTTGAAATAATCGATAGTAGACCGTGATGGATTGCCAAGATTCATTTAGATGCATGTTCATCAAATAAAATGATTTTGATATATACAAAATATATATCACTCACTACATGCTAAAATTAAAATTAAATCTCGTGCACAGCGGAACAACCGAGATAGATCAATTTACCTGCGTAGTGGCCGGAAATATTTAGGCTTTGATGTGGGATTGATTTTCCACTCCATAGATCTTCTTCTGTATATCTTTGATCTCAATCTAGACGTCGTACGGACGGAGATCCTCCAGACCTCGAAGAAGCTTGAAGACTAAGAACCCGAAACCCTAAAATTTCCGAAAACATTTCTCTTGTAGGAGAGGCAAATTCGAAATTCATGGTGTGCTAGGGTTTTTAATCTCCCTTCAACAGATATAAATAAGGCTACAACAGGGATCTAGAAGGGCTTTTAGGGTTGGGCCTCTAACAGGATTAAATTCTCCATGTTCAGCCCAGAACATAATTTAAATCCATTAATATTAATCCAGTCCACTAAAGGATTAATATTGCACTACATCCCTAAATCATATTTATTGAAAATCATGGACTTCTTTTAACTCAATTAATTCCTCACGTTTAAGATATCGTATGTCCATTAATTAATTAAAGTATACTGACAACTGAATTAATTAAATTCTTATCCTTGAGCAGTACCACTCAACTTTTATTAGTATGCCACATATAAATCCACCTGCAGGGTTTAATATAATTAGGGGTGAGCATTCGGTTTTTCAGTTCGGTTCGGTCCTGAAAATACTAAAACCGAACAAAAGTGAATTTTTTTAAAAAGGAGGTTCGGTTCAGTTTTAAACTGAATTTTTATCCTGTTTTTAAATTCTTCTCAGTTCGAAATAATTAAACATGTACACTTACAAACTAGCTAAGCATCAAAGATTCAAGTTCAACAAATACTAATAAACAATCGAATAAAATCCAACAAGCCGAATAAAGTACAACAAATAGCAAAGTTCAACAAGCCGAATAAAGTACAACAAATAGCAAAGTCCAACAATGTCAAATGAAATACAACAAAATAGTTAAGCCCTAATAAATCCAACAACTCTCACAAAAGAAACTTGAAACTAATCAATTGATGCTTCAAGTGCAATCCCAAGCAGACCTACAATTACAAATGAAAAAGAAGATAGTCATTAATTATATAGTATTCATAAAAAAAATGTACTGAAAAATAAAATATTACCTTGTTCGAGTTTGTCAACTTCTTCAAGAATTTCTTCAACATTAATGGGAGTCAAAGTTTTCTGAAGCCAATCTTGACCACATATGAGAGACTGCACTACTTTAGGAGTTAAAGAACTCCTAAAAGGATCAAGTACTCATTTTCTGGCACTAAATGCTACTTCTGAAGCTATAGTGGAGATAAGGACTGCCAAAACATCACGAGCCACTAGAGAGAGAATAGGAAATCTAACCCCATGCAATTTCCACCACTCTAAAATATCAAATTTTGTCCCAAGTGCTTCAATCTCTTCATTAAAATACTTCTATACCTCTGTCTTACTTTGACCACCCTCATTTCCATTCAAAACCTGAACATACTCAGAATCAGCCTCTATTGATGCTAAAATAGTAGGATCATCAACTTCCACTTCATTTGGCATTGAAATTGAGCCTTGTTCGATGCCCTCACATTCAGTGGGCTTCTTGTACTCACTATACAAGGAAAATACCTCTTCTTTCACCGCATTTGTCATTTTGGTACCTAAATAAGTACCATACATATCACAAAGAGCAAATGAAACCCATTTTAACTTGTATCGAGGGTCAAAAGCAGGAGCAATGAATATCAAGCTATTCATTTTTTCTGGATTTCCCCAATACTTGTCAAATTTAGCTTTCATGTTCTTTGTCATTGCAACCAAGTCCTTATCAGCACTCCTCATCCAATCTCTCATCACACGATGCACCATATAAATTTCACAAAAATGTGTGTTAGATATAACATACAAAGACCCAGAAATTCTGCAAGTAAGACCATAAAAGACTTCCAAGAAACCAAGCATCCTTTTTGCAACCAACCAATCCTCCTTATCGGGCACCCCACCTATATCACCATTTTCAAGCTCAAGTCTATAATGAGGTTCTTGCAAATCAAACCTAGAGAATGCTCTTTCAAATTTTAAAGCTGCATCCAACATCAAATACGCCGAATTCCAACGAGTGGCGACATCTAAACACAACAAACTCTTGGTTGATAATTTTTTCATATTTAGCACATTTTTTAAATCTTTTCAACCTTTCAGGTGATTGTCTAACAAATTTCACAGCATTTCTAACCCTCAACACAGAAATTCCAATCTCTTTCAACCCTTCATCCACCACCAAATTGATAATATGAGCAACACATCTCATATGCAAATGTTTGCACTTGCTTATACTAGACTCTGAATCACCCATTTGCTCTTTCAAATAATCTAATGCCGTATTATTTGAAGAAGCATTATCAACAGTAATAGTGAACACCCTATCAATCCCCCATTCATGTAATATTTCTCAAGTTGCCAACCAATGTCTATACCTCTATGACTAGAAATCGTACAAAATTGATTATTTTTTTGTGCAACTTCCAATCATCATCAATATAATATGAAGTAAGACACATATAATTCAATCTTTGAATTGAAGTCCATGAATCAGTGGTAAGACAGATCCTTTGGTTGGTGGATTTGAATAATGCTTTCAATAAATTCTTTTCATCCATGCATACTTGAAACACATCACGCGACACAGTCCACCTAGAAGGAATTTGAAATCTAGGACAAGCAATAGACATAAAGTATTTGAAGCCCTCATTCTCAACAAACTTAAAAGCTAACTCATCAACAATCAACATATGAGCTAAAGCTTTTCTAATAGATTCCTGGTCAAATTTCCAAACACCTAGACTTTCTCCGGACTGCACATTTGTTTATGTTTGAGAAAGGTCAACTCCAGTAGGCTTTTTCTTACATCTATCAACATGTTTTCCCATTGAACTTGTACCATTTTTTATCGGATCAGGTTGCAAAATCTTTCTTACAATAGTTGCAATGTGCTTTCATTTCATCATTATCACTTTTAAAAGGTGTAAAGTGATCCCAAACATCTGACCTTGGGTCCATAGCTTTCCATTTTTTCGTTTGTGAAAGTGCAACAGATTCTGTTTGAGTTGATGGAAGTTGAGACGAGCTACCATCTTCGGCTTCGGGTATTGTTTCTGTTTCAGCATTAAGTTGTGGAGACATCTACAATAATAAGATAAAAAATAAGAATTAAATAAAAGAGACAAATTATCATGCACTGATTGACTGCTCTAAGTATTAGATAAATACTTAAACTGACTGACTGCTCTAAGTATTATAAAAGAGAAAAATTAGATAAATATTTAACATGCATTAGAAAAATTATATATTTAAACTACCAAAGTTTACATGTATACAAATATTTAAACTGCCAAAATTAGAAAAATTAATTAAATATTTTACATGTATACAAATATTTAAACTGCCAAAGTTCCCTTCTTCATCGAGAAAAAACTAACCAAGCCCCTCATTTTTTTCTGTTCTCCTTCTCATTCTATTTATATGTAAATGCATTAAATATTTCACATTACACCACATATTTTAATTAATAACTAAATCCAAATATGACAACAAAACTCTAAAGGTTTTAAAGATACTCCCAACAAAAGTTGCAGCATTCCAATAGCTTTAAATGTACATTAACTTCTAACTTTCTCTGAAGTCCCAAATTCTTAATAAGATACACCCATTAGTCCCAAATTCTTAATAAGATACACCCATTAATCCCAAATTCTCAATAACTTTCTCTGAACAAGACATTGAACAGTTTGTCCATGAAAATGATCATTATTTGTCTCAATTCTTCAATGGACTGAAACAATAGAGACCATATCATCCTTTAATGTTCTCTCTGGTTAACAAAAACCTCAATATTGTCTCAAACCCAGCAATAAAACCTTATCTCAGTATCTCATTAGGTAACAATTATTTACAAAAAAATCAACAATTTCCCTATTTGCACTTCGCATACCAAAATGAACATCAAGTAACAAAGCATGCGAATGTTATCACATCACTAGAAATAAAACAAGGAAGCTTTCTCATCCAATGAACACACAAAACTTACATTACTGCTTGTTGAATCAATATTGGCGGATGAAGAGGGTTGGTGGCTGCTGTTGCTGTCGGCGCTCGTGCTTGACTGCGGTGAGTGGACTATGGAAGAGAAGGGATGCATCACTGCCTTGCCGGTGAGAATTAGTATTTTGGAGTGGATGGCATTAAGGCAGTGACTGACGAGATTGAGAGAGAAGAGCCGAAGAGCAAGAGGAGTATCGAGTACGAGTAATTAATTTTACGATTTACGGATTTAGGGGCTAGGGCAACCGGCCCCGCGTTAGCTGTATATTTTATAAAAAAATATTTAATTTTATTATTAATATATATATATATAAATTCGGTTTTTGGTCCAACTCGGTTATTTATTCTTTGGATCAAACCGAACCCAAAAACTGAAAAATTCCTAAAAAAATCGAACCGGCCCGAATTGTGAAAATAACCGAACTGAACTGGCCCGAATTCATTCGGTTCGGTTCGGTTCGGTTCTCGGTTCTCAGGCCATTTTGCTCACCTCTAAACATAATAATCATTTTTGAGCTCCTTAGGGGACATCCTCAGCCCAGCGCACCGGGACACTGATTTCTTCTATAATTAGTAACCCATCGATTATAGTAATGCTACTACCCAATTTATCAAGCTCATTGATTCTTTAATTAGAATCTCACCCATTGATAAATCAAAGTAATAAGCATTATAATAAAAATGTCTACTATTATATAGGGAGTAAGAATCATGAGTATCCGAGATTTATATTCTAATATCTATTAGTCCATTAGAATTATCTCACTGCGATCCAGTTCAATACATTACCAAAATGCACTGGTATAATTTCATAGTCAAGATAGACTAATTCCAAATTATACCACAACTATACTGATGGTTCGTCTGCTTCCATTTAGGTTGTGAACGCACTCATACTTAATAAAGAACGATCATATGATCGTCTGTGTGCATTCCACACACCATATCATCTTCAATATTAAGTAAACAACGATATTGCATAAATTAAATAATATTATAAATGCAATATAAGTGACTGTTTATTCTCATTCAAAATAAGGAAATAAGGTATATACAAAAAGTAAACTGTTTTAGTATAAAACTCAACATACCGCTCTCGACAGAATACCATGTGCGTCATTGAGATCGAATGTAGAGATGCTGAATCATAATCCCAACACCAAGTTATACTCTGTTAGGTTCCGATTACACACAATTCCTGAACCGACCCGCAATAGGACGGGGTCGATGTAAGGCGGTGAGCTGACTAAGTTGTACTCTGAAGAAAAACATAACAGGGCGAATATCTTTTTCATGTTACACACATAAATTTAATACAATCTGTTTGGTGTTTATTTGTGTTGTTTTATTGAATGGTTTTGCATGTTTATTAATAAAAAATAGTACCTTTTATCTAGTTTATTTCTAGATTTCGTGTGATTTCTTCACTTGATGCTCTCATGGTGGAATATGCCAAGTTTTGAAAAACTTGAGCTTTTGTTCGTATAATCTGGATTTTTAGGTAATAAGGTGGCGAGGAGCAAAGACGAGAACCAAAGAGATGAACCCGGAAGGAAGCCCCAGGGACCACGCGGTCGCGCAAGCCGAGCGACCGCGCAAAAAGACCTCGCAGCCGCGCAGAGCCCCGCGACCTTGCGAGGGTGCTCTCGGAGGAGGCACCCCGCGGGCACGCGAGACGCTCTGTTTTGCCCGATTTGCCCTGCCCTCTACTCGATTCTCGCCTCTTCTTCACCATTTTGCACCAAGGAGCACATCCTTCATCTTTCCTCATTAGGCATGATGGAAATTAGACTTTTGGCTACCCTAATCTAAGTAATAGATCATAGGGATCAATTTTCCCTAAGTTTACTTTGTGGACTTTTGCTCCCACCAAATCCCCTGAAACCCCTCTCACATTTAATGCTCCCTTTCCATCACCTTTTCTCTCACCATACCACCACCATGCCTCCCCCTCTCTCATCACTCTCTATCTTATGTCTCTCTCTTCCCCCATATCTCATATAGATTTTTAGGGATTGATCTCCATTATCATCATTCAATCTCATCACCACTTACTTCATCTTCTTCACATTCTATTTTTCTCTCCACCTCCATTTTCTCTACACACACCTTCTACCATCTCTACCATTTTTCTTTCACCACCTTCACCATTTCCACCACCACTCAAGGGAAGAGGAGAAAAGGAAGAAAAAGGGAACAAGCCAAGGAAGAAAAAGAGAAGACGAGAAGGAAACCGACTTCAAGCCATCCGCGAAAGCTAAGCTCATTAGGAGATTTACTTTTGGTATTTTCTTTCTATTTCTTGGATGGTTTGTGGGGATTTGTCCCAAACTTCTTGAAGGATATTGAATATTGTAGAAGTTTTATATTATTTGCATTTGATTATGAGATGACGATCTTCTATGATATTTGTGTTGTTTTGAGTATGTTTAGTGGCTAATATCTCTATTAGGGGGTAGAGGATCGATTTGGTTTTGATCTATGCTTATTCTTATTGGTTGTTGTTGTTGGAATCGTCCTTATCATGTTAGGGTAATTGATCACTACTCTAGCATTGCTAGGATTTAGAGAAAACTTGATTGTGATTCTAAATCCCGAAATTGGTTCCTTCGACGTTAGGTGGATGGGGTTCCTAAGCCTAATATGTTAATCTTGTTCATATGATATAGCTAAAAGTGGTTTAATGGATAGACGGTGATAGTAATTGAAGTCAAACTAATTGAGAGGGTCTATTGTATGAGTAAGATTGGCATTACTAACTTGAACAACCATAGTGATAAACCATTGAGAGAATCTAAACTCTAATACCTTTATCATTCTATTTTCCTCAATCTTGCTTTCATTTGTTGTCATTTGCATTATCTTGTTTCCTTACTAATTTCAATTCTTAGTTTAAATCACCATCAATCACATGTTTAGAATGTTTAGGTTTATTTTCATTGTTTTATCACGTTGCATGCATAGCCCTTAAGATAGTAGCTCATACCACGCCTTCCTTGTGAGATCGACTCGGGTTAGCTCATCACGTCTATAATTGACCCCGTCTAATTGCGGGTGTGGTCCAAAGTAATTGTTGTGTTAAGTCGAAACCGAAAATTATAAATACAAATTTGGATCGCGAGTGAAATAAATTTTGGCGCCGTTTCCGGGGAGGGCATAAAGTTATTGTGTTTATGGTGCTATAATTGCTTTCGTGTATTTTGTGATCGTGAATCTTTCTTGTTTAAGTGTTGTGTTTGTTTGCTTTTATAAATTTGCCTTTGTGTTTATTTTCTTGTGTTTGGCATTCGTACCTTTTTCCGCAAGGTACGTGTGATCTCCGTTTTGTTTTTTATTGTGTATGCTAGGGAGGTGAAGTCTCAATTGGAGACTAGCCCCAGTGTTTGACAACATCCATCGGCTAAGGAGATTCAACGTGTTTGAGTGGGAGAGAGAGATGGAAGCTAACCCCCTCAACCATCCCGACAATGCCAATGCCAATGCGGCTAGAAATATGAGAGAATTTGCTCATCCCGTGATTGGGGCGTTGACTTCTTGCATAGTTCTTGGTGAAGCCACAAGGAACTATGAGTTGAAGAACATTCATTTTAGCCAACTTCCCTCATTCTATGGGATGTCGGCCAAAGATGCTTTGAACTTCATCCGGGAGTTCTATGCCATTGTTCAAACCTTTCCTCTACAAGGTTTGAACGAATATCAATTGAAGATGAGGTGCTTTCCTTACACTTTGAAAGATTGAGCCAAGACGTGGTTCATGTCACTACCGGCCAACTCATTGGCCAATTGGAATGTCGTCTACGATAAATTCATGGCCAAGTACTACTCCAATCAAAAGACCCAAGATTTGAGAGCTCAAATTGTCACCTTTACCCAATCTCCGGGTGAAGCATTTTATGAAGCTTGGGATCGATTTCGAGGTCTCCAACAACAATACCCTCACCACCATCTCGCACCCGAGTTGTTCAATCAATTCTTCTACGACAGGCTTTCACAAAATTTCCAATATATGGTGGACAATGCATCGGGAGGAGACATTGGAGGCCGGACCGCTGAAGAAGTTTCAAACATCTATGAGACGATGGCCACGACTTCTCAACAAAAGAGTGCTAGGGGGAAGAGAGCTTCAGTCAATGAAGCCAATCCGAGTTATGATGTGACGAAACAACTTGCCGAGTTGATAAGGCAAGTAGAGATACTTCGAACCTCTGAGAGACCACCCCAGCAAGCGATGGCCGTTGAGACTTGTGGGATTTGTGTAGAGTATGGCCATGGAGCCAACTTGTGCCAAAAGTTGATCAATCCGGAATTAAGTGAAGAGACTCATTTCCATGCTCTTCAAGAGAAAGTACATGCTCTTCAAGGATTCCAACCTCGCCAACCTTACAACCCATACTTTCAATCATACAATTCGGGGTAGAGAAATCATCCAAATTTCTCTTGGAGACAACCTCAACAACCACCTCAACCGCCACAACAACCGCCAACACCTCAACAAGCCGGAGGTGGCCAAGCTCCACCTTATCTGAGGCCGCAACAATATCCGGCCCAACCAAATCAACCACCGAGGCTGACATTGCAAGCCATCTTGCAATCCTTCATTCAAGCCACCCAACAAAGATTTGAATCCATTGAGGCTTCCGTGAAGAGAATTGAGACTCAAGTGGGCCAGATAGCCGGGACCGTTAAAGAGTTGGCCAAGCAAGCCAAGCCGGGCAAGTTGCCAAGCCAATCAGAGCAAGCTCAAGCCATCACCGTGCTTAGAGGAGGCAAGGTGATCGATAATAAGGTTGGAAAACCGAATCCAACCAAAGAAGTTGAAAAAGAAGATGAGGCTCCTCAACAACAACAAAATGAGCCCGAAATGAAAAGTGAAGAAGTGAAGAAGCCCATACTCCACAAGGCTACCAATCCCTACAATCCTCCAATCCCATTTCCAAGCCGGTTGAGGAATGAGAAGCAAGACAACCAATTCCAAGAGTTCTATAAGCTTTTATCAAAGGTGAATGTCAACCTTCCACTCATTGATGTTATTCGAAATGTGCCGGCCTATGTCAAGTTCTTCAAGGAACTTGCTTCCAAGAAGAGGAAGTTTGTGGAGGATGAGAAGATTGAAGTGTCCGAAGTGGCAAGTGCAATCCTACAACATCAACTCCTACCAAAGCTCTGCGATCCAGGTAGTTTTACTCTTAAAATTGCCTTGGGAAATGGTAAAGAAGCATGTGGTATGTTAGATCTAGGAGCCGGAATTAATTTGATGCCTTACTCTATTTATAAGCAATTAGAGTCAGGTGATTTAAAACCAACTAGAATGTGTCTACAATTGGCGGATAGATCCGTGAGATACCCTAGAGGAATAATTGAAGACATTCTAGTTAAGGTTGGAGGTTTGATAATTCCGGTGGATTTTGTTGTGTTGGATGTGGGAGATGTCAAAGAAACGGGTAAAGAGCACACACTTCTCCTAGGTAGACCTTTCATGGCTACAACAAACACCTTGATAGATGTTAAAAATGAAACTTTAAAAATGTCGGTGCTAGAAGAAACCGTGTCATTTTCCATACATGAAAACAAGGTCATTCCCGTCTCCTCATTTGAGGAAAATTGTTCTTACATAGATGCTATTAATGCCTTGGCCGAGGAGGTTTTCTTGCAGGAAATAGACTCACATTGGATGAGCGAAGCCTTGTCCGAGGAACATGTTATGGAAGAAGCTTACCTCAAGTGGGGGGAGACGAATTGGATGCCGAAGAGATGGAGATCTTGCTAGGAGAAGGAGTAAGCTTAATGGAAATCCTTACTTCGACTGAAGAGAAAGTGAAACCTACTCCCTAGCTTGAGCTCAAGGAACTCCCATCTCACCTCATGTATGTCTATCTTGATGAAGACGAGAAGAAGCCTGTGATTATCTTTTCCGGGCTTGAGAAAGACGAAGAAGATCTCTTGGTAGCCGTACTCAAGAGAAACAAGCAAGCTATTGGATGGAGCCTTTCCGACATCAAAGGCATTAGCCCCTCGACGTGCATGCATCATATCATTCTTGAGGAAGGGGCCAAACTGGTTAGAGAAAGACAAAGGCGGCTCAACCCCGTGTTGATGGAAGTCGTCAAAAAGGAGATTCTCAAGCTCCTAACGGAAGGGATCATCTATCCCATAGCCGATAGCGAATGGGTGAGTCCGGTCCACGTGGTGCCCAAGGAAGGAGGAATCACGGTGGTGGAGAATGACAAAGGAGAGCATGTGGCTACTCGGACCACCACCAGATGGAGAATGTGTATTGATTACCGAAAGCTTAATGCTGCAACGCGAAAAGACCATTTTCCTCTTCCTTTCATTGATCAAATTCTTGATAAATTGGCCGGGCATAGTTTTTATTGTTTCCTTGATGGTTTATCGGGTTATTTTCAGGTTGCCATCGCACTGGAGGACCAAGCCAAGACCGCTTTTACGTGCCCGTTTGGCACGCTTGCGTGTCGAAAATACCGTTTGGACTATGCAATGCACCGGGCACATTTCAAAGGTGCATGTTTTCTATCTTTTCCGAAATGATTGGAGATTTCATTGAGGTATTCATGGATGATTTTTCGGTCTTTGGATTTTCATTTTCCAATTGTTTAGAGAAGTTAGAACTTGTTTTGAAGAGATGCATTGAAAGTAGCCTTACTCTTAGTTAGGAAAAGAGTCATTTCATGGTTACTAGTGGCACAGTCATTGGGCATGTTGTTTCTAAGAAAGGAATGAGCGTAGATAAGGCTAAGGTAGATGTAATTGAAAAATTACCTCCACCCATTAATGTGAAAGGAATTAGAAGTTTTCTAGGCCATGCCGGTTTTTACCGTCGGTTTATAAAAGACTTCTAAAAAATTAGCCAACATCTATGCCATTTACTTACTCAAGATGTTCCTTTTGAGTTTGATGAAAAATGCTTGCATGCTTTTAACACTCTTAAGGAGAAATTGATCACCGCACCTTTTGTCATTCCCCCTAATTGGTCTTTACCTTTTGAGATTATGTGTGATGCATCAAATTCCACTGTGGGTGCCGTTTTGGGTCAACGCATTGATAAAATTCTTCGTGTAATTTACTATGCTAGCCTTACTTTGAACAGTGCTCAAGTAAATTACACCACTACCGAAAAAGAATTGCTTGCCGTTGTATTTTCATTGGATAAATTTAGATCCTACATTTTAGGTTCTAAAGTGATTATGCATAGTGATAATGCGGCTCTTAGGCACTTGTTGACCAAACCCCAAGCTAAACCTAGACTCATTAGGTGGATTTTGCTTGTGCAAGAATTTGATGTAGAAATCAAGAATAGAAAGAGGTGTGAAAATGTGGTCGCGGATCATCTATCTCGCCTCCCCGTTGATGAAAATTTTGACTTATTGCATGAAAAATGAGTTAATTATGATACATTTCCATATGAGCATGCTCTTGAGCTTAATTCCTCTCCTTGGTATGCCGACATTTTTAATTATCTTGCTTGTGACAAAATGAGACCTAACCTCTCCTTTCAAGAAAGGAAAAGATTTTTGGCAATGTGTAGGTACTACTTTTGGGACGATCCATACCTTTTCCATTTGGGAAAAGACGAGGTGATTCGAAGATGTGTCCCAGAGGAGGAACAAACCGATGTTCTAGCCTCTTGTTATTCTTTTCATTGTGGTGGCCACTTTGGAGGGCAAAAGACGGCTAGGAAGATCTTGCAATCCGGCTTGTATTGGCCTTCTATTTTTAAGGATGCTCATGCCTATTCCATTTCATGTGATAAATGCCAAGGACTTGGTAATATTGGTAGGAGAAATGAAATGCCTCTAAATATCAATCTTGTTGTTGAAATTTTTAATGTTTGGGGTATTGATTTTATGGGACCATTTCCTACCTCATTCGGTTTGGAATATGTCCTATTAGCCGTTGATTACGTGTCTAAGTGGGTTGAGGCTATCCCCACTAAGTCTTGTGATGCTAATGTGATTATTAACTTTGTGCATGAGCACATTTTGAGTAGGTTTGGATTCCCTTGAGCAATCATAAGCGATGGTGGAACGCACTTCACCAACAAACTCTTTGAGAAGTTGATGAAAAACAATGGAGTGACTCACAAGGTGGCGACTCCATATCATCCTCAAACTTCCGGTCAAGTGGAGACAAGCAACAAACAAATTTAAAACATTTTGAAGAAGACCGGGAATGTGATGAGGAAGGATTGGTCGACAGGGCTAACAGATGCACTTTGGGCATACCGGACGGCTTACAAGACTATCCTAGGGATGAGCCCATACCGTCTAGTCTATGGAAAAACATGCCATCTTCCCGTTGAGATTGAGCACAAGGCCTATTAGGCCATTAAAGCTGTGAATTTTGATCTAATGAGTGCCGGAAATGAACGAGCATTACAATTATCCGAGCTCGATAAATTGAGGAATGAAGCTTATGACAATGCCAAGATCTACAAGGACAAAGTGAAGCGGCTTCACGATAGGTGCCTCGTCAAGAAGGAGCTCACCCCGGGCATGAAGGTTCTCCTTTTCAACACATGTTTGCGGCTCTTTCCCGGAAAACTCAAGTCACGATGGAGTGGACCGTTCATCATAGAAGAAGTGTTCCCCTACGGAGTTGTCACGTTGAAAAATTCGGGAACCAACATTACATTCCAAGTGAATAGTCACCGAGTCCAGCCATATTTCGAAGGATTTTCTCAAGAAGCCGATGTCGAGGAATTGAAGCTCGTTAATTCAAATTAATTCTCCAAAGACTTTGTCTAGCTCGAGACATTAAAATGAGCGTTGCATGGGAGGCAACCCATGATTTTCTTGTTTTTACGTGTTCGTCATTTAAGCGTTTTAGATTTTTGTGTGTGTTTAAGTTTTTCGCATTTCTGTGTTTATTTTGCAGGAGGGTAAAGTCGGGGAGATGTCGCGGTGAAAGAGGCAAATTTGGCTAAGTAACATCCCGCGGACAAGCACCCCGCGCGACCGCACAACACCCTTCTTAGCGGACAGGGTCCACGAGCGCACGGCATATTTTTGCAAAATAGGGTCCCCCGCGAGCGCGCAAGGCCCCGCGGGCGCACACCCGGTTCCGTTCCGCGGCCGCGCACCCTTCACCCTATAAAAGGAGACCACTCGTTGGAACCCTACTTTTACCCTCTTCTTGCGCCAGTTTTGAGCTCTTTCCCCTCTTCATCACTTCCTAAATTTCCCTCATTTTCCACCACTCACATCCCCCCAAATTGCAGCTCCTCTCCACCTCACGAGCACACATCAACACCCTCGTCACCGCGACCGTGCCTACCTTCTGCACCCGCGTGACATCGCCATCTAGCCTTCACGACGCTTGCCGCAGCTTTTCAGCCACCACCTCGCATCGCTGCTGACCACCACGACGTCGTTTCCTACACCGCCACTGAGCCCCGCAGCCGCGCGCCCCTGTACCCCCGCACACTTCCGCGACCGCGCACTTTCCCATGGTCGAGCTGCTTTCTCGTACACCATCTGCGCGCCTTCGCTTGTACTCATGTCTTCTCCGACTACAGTCCGTTCTCTCTTGCTCAACATCCACAATGCCGCCAAGAACGAAGAATCCTTCTTCTTCCCACGAAGATGGTGACGAGAATCTTCAAGAACTTTACGGTTGCCCGTTCCGAGTGCGTACCCACGCAGAAGGTAACCGCCATCAAGCTTTCACTGATTATGAGATTACTTCCCCATGTTACCTTGATTGGAACTTGTTGAAATCATTGAAAATTGATGGGAAAGTGGAAAAATACTTGAAAGTGTTGACTTTGGATAAATTTGCCAAATTGAAGTATGTCGACTTTAATCCATTGTGCCTTGAGTTTTTGGTCACCTTCAAACTTGATTCTGTAAATTCAAAGATTACTTTTCATATGCTTGGAGAAGAATTTGAAGTGACCTTGGCTAGAATGAAATCCTATTTCGGGTTTTCGACAAATGGGCCACGTGATAGGCCATCTAACTTCAACACAGCTGCCGCCTGGCAAGAGCTCACCGGCTTCAACAATTGAGATCCTCAGGGGACCCCTACTGGCTTTATCAGGGATCCTGCCCTTGCCATCATGCATAAGTTTCTCGCTTATTCTATTTCGGGAAAAGAACAGGCCAACAAAGTCAATGCTGCAGAGGTGTATCTTCTTTGGTGTGCCCTTCACAATACCAAGGTCTGCCCATCGTACTTCATTTGGACCGCCATCCAGCAAATGACTAGGCGCACAAAGCAGCATCCGTCCTTTTGTGCTTTCATCACCGCTCTCGCTATTAAGCTTGGCCTAATTCCAAACCGAGGCCCTCTCCTGAAGGCCAAAGCAAGGTGAAGGAGTACATGATCACTGTAGATGAGCTCAAATGCGCCCAGTTAATCCTTAATGAGAGGAGATTGGTCCCTCACACTGATCGGCCCTATGTCTCCAAGCTGATGAATGCTCAGTGTACTGCTCTCCGACGCTATAGAGAAGTCGGCTCCTCTTCAGCTCCACGTGATGATGATGATGAGGATGAGAAAGAAAATGAGGACGCAAATAAGGAAGATAATGAGGAAAGAGAAGGAGAAGACCAAGGCGAAGAGGAAGATGAATAAGAAGGTCAAACCCATTACCAGCAGACGACTTACCTCTCCATGATACCCCAACATGGGTATTAGATGCCGCAGACTGATTGGAGGTCCTTCCAAGACCACTTTGACACCACCATGGGGCAGTTCCAGCAGAGCTTCCAGCAGAATTATGCCGACTCCATGGGCCAGTTCCAGCAGTCCTACAGTAAGACCATGGGGCAATTCCAGGACCGATTTGATGCTTCGATGGGTGAGTTATCCAAGAGTTTGGATCCCTCCGTCAGGATATGGAGACATGAGGCAAGACATCTATGGTCACCTCGATAGGCATGACGAGAGGATCACGGCCCTCGAAGACAGCTGGAACAACTGGACGATCTCCTATCCATACCCGCAGCCTCCTCCACTACCTTATGATCCACCGCAACAGTGAAGTTCTTTCGTGTTTCCTGTGTATTTTTGTTTTCGTGTGCGTGTTTTATTGTTTTCAGTTCACCCTCTTTGTTGTCCATTGGTTGTATTTGTCGTGTGTTTTGTAGGAACCAGCGCCTGTTGCCGGTCTTCTACGCATTGTGATATGTTTCTTTTCCCTTTTCTCTTATTGCATCTTATTTTCATACATTGAGGACAATGTATGTTTTAAGTGTGGGGGAGAGCTTGTTTTGTTATGTGTGGATTTTGTTGTTCATGTGAAGTTTTTGTTTTAATCTATGGTGTTGATTATGTTGATTTTGATATTAATGCTAGTTTTTATATAGGCATGTTGTGATTCTCCCACTTAGTACCTTGTTTTGCCCGATTGTCAAATTTGAACAATTTTTGATATGAATCTTCAAGGAATAATTTTCAAGTCGATCATGAATGAATGAATTGTTTCATGGTTTCACTCTTGAACATGAATTATTTTTGAATGTGATCACAATTTGATGATGGGTGTTGAAGAGTCTTGCCCTTGAAAGAATGGAAAGCATGCTTAGCTTTGTTCATGAAAACTGCTCCTCTTTATCAATTATCCTTGTTTTTATGATATAAAAATATAAAAAAAAAATATAAGGGAAAAATAAGGATCTCTACTCCTCTAGTTGATTTATTCAATTATGAGTATGAGAAGCCACATAAGGACACTAGGGATTTCCTGCCTATGATTTTACCTTATGAATTTTGATCCATACCCCCATGAATCGGTTTAAATAAAGGGGATTGCATTTCAGATTCTACTCCTCTCATGAGTTTGTCAATTCGTTCACATGTTACATGATGAGTATGGGAAACCACATTAGGAAGCTTGGTTAAGCTCGATGATTAGACCTAATGACCCTTGTCCGATGTTGCAACCCCTTATGTTATTATAGTTCGTTCTTAGTAATGTAGATGTGATTTGTGGGGAAGTAATTTAATTGAATTTGAGCTAACGTATTTTTCCTAGACTTGAGAGGACAAGCAATTCACTTGATTGGATATTGTGTTCACATTTTTGGATAATAAATGTTTTTGTGGGAACCATGCAAATTGTCAATTACATGATCGCCTTGCGAGTATTTCCTTCTTGCTTCATATTTTTAATTTCTTATTTGCTTGCGGACAAGCAAAGAGCTAAGTGTGGGGGAGTTGTTTGGTGTTTATTTGTGTTATTTTATTGCATGGTTTTGCATGTTTATTAGTATCTCTTAGTACCTTTTATCTAGTTTATCTCTAGATTTCGTGTGATTTTCTTCACTTGTTGCTCTCATGGTGGAATATGCCAAGTTTTGAAAAATTTAAGATTTTGTTCGTATAATCTGGATTTATAGGTAATAAGGTGGTGAGGAGCAATAACGAGAACCGAAGAGATGAACTCGGAGGGAAGCCCTAGGGACCACGTGGTCGCGCAAGCCGAGCGGCCGCGCAAAAAGACCCCGGGGCCGCGCAGAGCCCCGCGATCGTGTGAGGGTGCTCTCGACGGAGGCACCCCGTGAGCACGTGCACACTTTACACCCCACGGAAGCGCGGCATCCCGCTGGCGTGCGAGACGCTCTGTTTCGCCCGATTTGCCCTGCCCTCTACTTGATTCTCGCCTCTTCTTCACCATTTTGCACCAAGGAGTACATCCTTCATCTTTCCTCATTAGGCATGATGGAAATTAGACTTTTGGCTACCCTAATATAAGTAATAGATCATAGGGATCAATTTTCCCTAAGTTTACTTTGTGGAATTTTGCTCCCACCAAATCCCCTCAAATCCCTCTCACATTTAATGCTCCCTTTCCATCACCTTTTCTCTCACCATACCACCACCATGCCTCGCCATCTCTCATCACCTTCTCTCTTACGTCTCTCTCTTCCCCCATATCTCATATAGATTTTTAGGGATTCATCTCCATTATCATCATTCAATCTCATCACCACTTACTTCATCTTCTTCACATTCTATTTTTCTCTCCACCTCCATTTTCTCTACACACACCTTCTACCATCTTTACCATTTTTCTTTCACCACCTTCACCATTTCCACCATCACTCAAGGGAAGAGGAGAAAAGGAAGAAATAGGGAACAAGCCAAGGAAGAAGAAGAGGAGATGAGAAGGAAACCGACTTCGAGCCATCCGCGGAAGCTAAGCTCGTTATGAGGTTTACTTTTGGTATTTTCTTTCTATTTCTTGGATGGTTTGTGGGGATTTGTCCCAAACTTCTTGAAGGATATTGAATATTGTAAAATTTTTTATGTTATTTGCATTTGATTATGAGATGACGATCTTCTATAATATTTGTGTTGTTTTGAGTATGTTTAGTGGCTCATCTCTCTATTAGGGGGTAGATGATCGATTTGGTTTTGATCTATGCTTATTCTTCTTGGTTATTGTTGTTGGAATCGTCCTTATCATGTTAGGGTAATTGATTACTACTCTAGCATTGTTAGGATTTAGAGGAAACTTGATTGTGATTCTAAATCCTGAAATTGGTTCCTTCGATGTTAGGTGGATGGGGTTCCTAAGCCTAATATGTTAATCTTGTTCGTATGATATAGTTAAAAGCGGTTTAATGAATAGACGGTGACAGTAATTAAAGTTAAACCAATTGAGAGGGTTTATTGTATGAGTAAGATTGGCATTACCAACTTAAACAAGCATAGTGATAAACCATTGAGAGAATCTACACCCTAACACCTTTATCATTCTATATTCCTCAATCTTGCTTTCATTTGTTGTCATTGCATTATCTTGTTTCCTTGCTAATTTCAATTCTTAGTTTAAATCACTATCAATCATATGTTTAGAATGTTTAGGTTTATTTTCATCGTTTTATCACGTTGCATGCATAGTCCTTAAGATAGTAGCTCATACTACACCTTCATTGTGAGATCGACTCGGGTTAGCTCATGACGTCTATAATTGACCCCGTCCAATTGCGGGTGTGGTCCAAAGTAATTATTGTGTTGAGTCGAAATCGAAAATTATAAATATAAATTTGGATCGCGAGTGAAACACAATCTTAAACATTCTAAACCAAAAGTTGAAGGGTGTAGAGGTCAAAAACTCTACAATTGATCTTTCTTCGAGTTCGGGCTCCGATGATCTACAAGACAAAGAAAACACGTGAAGCCGAAGGACCGTCGGGGGTTGATGATCAAACTGACTCCAACGCTCAAGTCAGAATCATATCAATAAAAGTAAAAAACAAATAAGGGATATTCGATAATTAGGGGGTCGAGCTTCACGGTCGTGGATCCTTGTGGATGTGTTGCTTGCGGGATTGTGTGATGAGAGCTATTATTTGAATCTGGCAAGTGAGTGTTATGTGAATGATAGATGATTGTCCTCCCACTGTCGTTATGAAGAGTGTATATATACTAATGAGCCCCTAACTGAATCCCGATATTTTAGGGATTCTCTCTATCCCTTTTAGGTTTTTGACGGGGTCTTGGTTATCTTCAACGGATACTTTGACCCAGTCTTCTCCTGGAATCTGCTCGATCATGGATTCTCAATCTAGAGCTCTGGGCCCTGAGAAATAAGGTCTCGACTTCAAGGTGTAGACCTCGAGAGGTACACTTCGAGGTGCGGACCTCGAGACATCGACCACGAGATGTCAATCTTAATTGGTTCTTTAAACCTTCAAATGGTCGTGGGCCTAGTCTTTGGACCTATGCAGGAATAGGGCCTCTACAGTTAGCTCCTCATTACTTGATTCTTGTATTTCAAGGATCGGGTAATGAATTTCGGAGTTCTCTTTGATTTAGCTCTATGTTTAGAATCTGAATTTTTATTAGCTTCTAGGCCATGCATAGGGATGAGTCCTCGGAAGGATCTTAGATTGCAAAGTCCCACTCCGTGAGCTCTGGTCCTGAAGGTAGGTCCGAGGAAGCTCATGAATTCATTAAAGTAAACCTTGTAAAGCTCCAGACCTGAAGACAGGTCTTAGGGGAGCTTAAGAGGTCGTGAGAGCAGACCTTGTGGAGCTCCAGACCTGAAGGCAGGTCCTAGAGGAGCTTAAGAGGTCGTGAGAGCAGACCTCGTGGGGCTCCACACCTTGGGTACAGATTTAACTTTTCCCATTCCCTAGGTTAACCCTTGTCGTTGGATGAGGACACGTGTGTCCAGATTACGCTATCTCTATCTTGCAATTCAAATATGGAAGAAACAACTTCTCCCTCTCTAATCATTCTTTAGAATTCCAACAGTCCCCTTCCTCAACCAAATTTCTTCGCGAGAAAAATCCTCACTAGCGTAAAAATCTCCTGAAAGATTTATGTTCCGTTCCACCCGTCGTCATCTTCGCTCTTATCATGCTGTTTGATGACTCTTGGTACGGTTGTTCTCAGACTCCAATTACCGCACGGTTTACAGGTTATTTTTCTCGTTCTTTTCCCCTTTATCATTTCGTGCAATGGATACGTAGCTTTGGTATTTATTGTAGATTTTAACAAATATTTGAGAACATTAGTAGTATCTCTTAGTACTTTTTGGTATTTCTTGGTGATTTTTTGGGGTATCTAGAGAATCCGTGACTATCTTTTAGGCTTTTCTAGGGTTTTTAGTTTCTAGGTAGCGTTGGGCGATTGTATCGATTTTTTGGGCTTCTGGAATTTCTTGGTGACGGTTGTTTCTGGGGTCAAACATTTTTAGGAGGATATTAGGCCTTTCTCGATCGATTTTTGCTTAGTTTGTTCGAACATCCTTAATTTGACGATGAGCGCGAGTGGGGACTCGAACGCAAAAGAGACAAGGAGTTACGGCGGAGATGAGGATGAAGCTTCTTCGAGGTCGGAGCATTCTAATAGTTCCGATTCTCCAGTGATCACTAGGGTTACTGAAAAAGCCAGAGGTAAGAGGCCGTCAGCAGTTGTCCCTGCTCAATTGGTCGAGTGGTGGTGAGCAAAAGACGAGCCCCGGTGGACACGAATAGTTTATCGAAGGTTCGGAGAATTCACATCCCCGAGGTCCAACCTATAGGGGAAAGGTTTCAGGCAGCGGATATCGCTCCAAAGGTGAATGATGAGATGCTAAAGAAGTTGACCTCTCCGCCGGTCTCAGGAGCCGGGGTCGAAATCTATTCTCCCGGGCCTCTTGACAGGGCACACCAACCACCAACTGGGCTCATTGCCTTTTATACTTTGGTTGCCGACAAGGGAGTCGGATTGCCCCTTCACCCCTTCTTCGCCAAGAAAAGCGAGCTTCTATGGCATAGCTCCTGCTCAGATCACGCCGGTCGGCTGGTTTCATATGCTCAGGATATACTACTTGTGGTCGGAGCTCGACTTCCCAAAGCCTACTGTTAGCGAATGGCACGAGGTGTATAGGCTAGTAGCCAATGCTGGAGAATTATTAAGTGCCATGATTAATTTAAATAGTGTCACGATTACAATCAAAAGTGCTACGATTAATATAAAAAGTGTTACGATTAATTTAAATAGTGTTATGATTATGAATTAAGTGCTACAATTATTATTTAAGTGCTACGATTATTATTTAATTGAGCTATGATTAATTTCTAAAATTAATAATAGAGCTATGATTATAATTTTGGAGCTACGATTATTATTAAATAAAACTAACCATTGCAAAATTTAACAAAACAAACCATTGCAAAATTAATCAAACCTGAGAAGATGAAGATGTCTCTAGTTGTGCTCCTGAGGCTCGATCCATCTTCTGCGGCTACTTAGGTGTTGTTGGAATCATTTTTTTTCTTTTATGAATATAGAGAGAGAGAGATGACGTGAGAGAGATATAGAGAAAAGAGAAAGAGTAACGAGAGAGTGTGAGAGAGTCACGGGACTTAATATTCTTATTTCAGTTTCAGATATGGTGAGAGAGAGAGAGAGAGAGAGAGAGACGGTGAGAGAGAACCACACAGAGAGAGTGGATGTGAGACGTGGGTTGAGGGAATTAATTTCAAATTTCTAATAGTAACCGTATCTCATGCAATCGTGTGTTGTTAGGGGTTTAATTCAAACTATAGTACATATATTCCTTCTTGCAACTTTTATCGGTTAGAGTGTAAGTTTTTTAGACTAAAATCAGATTTTGTGGGCCTCATCTAATGGGTATTGTGTACAGTAAGTACACATTGTCCAAATAATTACTAGGTTTTAAATATTGCTTTCCTACCCCAATTTTAATATATTTTTGCCTAGATAAATATTTTTCCTATATATATATATATATATATATATATATATATATATATTTTAAAAAAACACCCCTAGAAGGAGTAGGGCATTCGGCACCATGCCCGGCATGTATATAAACTCAAATCGTCTCGTTCAAAGTCATAGGTGGAATGTGTCCCAAAAGTGAACATACTCCTAACCAAGTACTCGAAATAGAAACAAAACTACAGCTAAAATGGGATGCATCCACAGACCGGATGCTAACCCCAAAACCTAAATGAAATACATAAACTGAAGCACAACCCAAGATGGACTGTAACTCCAAACAATAACAAATAAGATATAAATACAAAACACAAATGTGGAACATCATCATCTAATTAGATATGAAAGTTGGGATAACCCAACTGATCCATCCTCACTAAGGAGAGCAAATATCGAGGAGCAAAAGATGAATCATAAAAGGTAAGCGTAGGGATCTGAACCCCTCTACATGCCAGATAATCAGCAGCCCGGTTCCCCTCACGATGGATGTGGAAAAACCGAACATGTCGTCCACGACACAACAAACAAATAGACGTCAACGTGTGCCGAATCAACCTTCAAACCCTATGCAGAGACCAACCTTCAAAAAATGATTTTCGAATTAGTACCATTGTTCGAATAATATTTTTCAATTCTCATTTTCAAAAACAATCATTTTTTTTAATTTGATAGGGCATTTAGGTAATTTTTAATTATTTATTTTTGAATTAAATTTAATAGTAGTGTATATTAAAAAATTGTTAGTGTATTTTTTATTTTTTTTTTACTCACACACTCGACCTATGGTATTGAAAAAATTCGAACTCATGACCTTTGATCTTCAAGTAACCTCACTCCACCACTAGGTCATCCCCATTGGTGTATTTAGAAACACCCTATTAGTAATAGTTAAAAGTTAATCATTCAAGATTGAGAGTTCGCACTTCCTCCTAATCCACATTACAAATTCATGGTTAAATAAGCTCTTGCTCTTCAATATTTTCAATTTTAGTAAATGTGAATGATTACATACAAATGTCGCACACAGAAAGGGAGAAAGATTTGCTCCCCTAATTTAACATAATTTTATTCTAGGATTCGTTCCCTACTTGAAACGATGAATTAGTTCGATGCCCACTTGTGATATAAACTAATTAATCGAACTCATGTAAACCAAAATTTCCCAAACCTTCAATTTTATTTATAGTTTATTCCTGTAAATAGTCCCCAACCGTCCAACCGAATTTTGTATATAAAAAAATTCAATATAAGTAACTTTACTTTATAAACCACAAAATTGGCAAAAAAAAAACCAATATTTCTATTATACATACCGATTAACGATTATTTATAATTTTTTTTCCCGTAAATACTATTAAAGAAACAGATAAAAAACCAAAGTTGTCCCAAATTCCCCACCCTTAATATTGTGCATGATTATATTCTCTTTATTAAAGATCCCACAATACTTGTAAGCCATCATTAAATTTTTGTTTGAAATCTAGAATTTGCTACTAAGATTCAACACAACACAACTAATTAATCTTTCAACATCCAACGCAACATAAACAATTGTGAATAAAACACGAAAGATGCGTTGTCCAACCAATCTTTCCACTCAGTCTAGCTACTTTTTACGAGTCTTGAACGAAATGATATTTATCTTTACTAAGGAAAATTCTAATCACGCCATTAATTCCCCAAAACCATGATTGTGAATCCCTATTTTTCTCCTTATGAAAAGAAATCCACTACAATTATCCATACGTGTAATTAAGATAAAGAGTCATACATACGTAACACCCTCGATTTAAAATTAGAATTAAAGTCGTGCATAATTCACCCTCCATTTAAAAGAAATATGAATAAATGATGATCAACACTCTACCAATTAATCAGACATCTCAAATACGGTGATATATAATTACATAGCTTGAAATAGAAGAAAATACTACGTAGCCATATCACCAAGCATATATCACATGATATTCATTACGCAACCACACGGCCATACAAAATCACATTTTCGAACAAGCGATTAAACCTAAAAAAAACAAATACTCACCATCATATAAATGTAAGAGCTAGAGAAAACAACATTAGACACGCCAAATATGCATGGCTCCCCTTACTTCATATGATACATGGTCCTATATATATAAAAGATATATCATCACATCACATGACCACACATGCAGAAGGATTTTCATCACTGAAAGCAGTGGTGTATCGGACCTCGGTCGAGCTCGCCCGGGCGAGCTGCGACACATGAGGGTCGTCCACATTCCGGACATAACCGGCCGGAGCCTTCTTGTCATAGACACCGGGCGCATAGGGGTGCTCGACCACATCGTACGGGACATAAGGCCAGAGCTCGGCCTTCTTTCCCGTACGATATGCCACGCGTGACACCACCTTCTCGGGGTTGACGTAGCCCACCACGGTGAGCTTGCTCTGCTTAGGGTTCACCTCCACTGATGTGACCCCTTTCATTCCTTCCACCGATCTTCGAACCTTTCTCTCACATCCTTCGCAGTCTATCTTGATCTTGATCTCCACTGTCTGTACATTAAAAAGTAAAATAAAATTGAGATGTCCGGTTTTTATTTTTATTTTTGCATTTACTAGCTAGCAAAATCAGCTGACATTATCAAGATCTTTAGGGATGCAACTGCAATATTTACTTCAGTCATGCAAATGCAATGTAACTATAACAGAGTTGGCCGGTCCCACAAAATTTTCCATCATAACTGCATCGCCTTAATATTTTATTTTTTCCCATTATATTACTAAAATGTGCAGAACATATTCGGCAATGCTCCCAATTTTCTACTCGTTTAGTATAATCAAGGAAAACAAATACTAAAATTTGAAGTAGAATTAGATCACACGATGCTGCTGGAGTGTGGAAAAAAGCAGCCCATTTTCTTCTTTTCCAAATTTAACTGTCCCAACTTAATGCAACTACTCTTCCCAAATTTGTAACGATATGCAGATATGATTACTAGCGCATTCATACATATAGTCAACAAACGTAATTAATTCGATAAATAATTATTATTCAATTCGCTAGAATACGAAGAAGAAGGTGCCCCGAAACTGCCGATGACTTGTCAGGTGATAGGTCTAGACCGTGACAAACAACTAAGTTTTTTGTCGAATGAAATACAGTAGATTCGATTTATTATCTATTATGTACGATGTGTATGATAAAATATTGAGGTGAGGTAGCACAAAAAAAAGTATATATACTACGATTTTGATCTAATAAATCCACACAAAATAAATAAATAAAGGGTCAGTCTAGATATATATAAAATTTTCGGAATTGGTGAAGTCGGCTGTCGGCTGTCGCCATTAGTTGAAAATAAGTCCAACTGGGACAAATGTATTCACATAAATAAATTAACGTAATTAATTCAATATAATATATCTCATAATTAAGCGCAATAAGTAGATAGCTCCCAAGAAGTAGCTGGTTCCAATAAAGCCAGAACCTTTTACTCTACCCCAGATCCATACCTAGCCAGATCTCCTCCTCATTTTTACTAATAAAATAGTAACGATTATACATAAACTAAAAATTTTATTTCAAAATTACTGACCCCCAAAGAAACACATATACATAATTACGTAAAAAAAAAAAAACAGAGATGCACACAAACACACTCTCTCTCACGTGTGTGTGTGTGTGTGTGTGAGAGAGAGAGAGAGAGAGAGAGAGAGAGAGAGCATATTAATTAACTACCTGCAGCTGTTTGCGTTTCTTGAGCTTGGAGTGGCCACCCGAGCAATCAAACATGTTAGAGAGATGATCCAAAGCGCCCATTTTTTCTGCAGATTAATTATAAGATATGGATGGATCGATTTGAAATTTGAATTCCTGGATGATTTTATTACAGCAACTGAACTGAAGTGTGCGATGTGCGTGAAAGTGTGGACAGAAGAGTTGGAACAATCTGTTTTGCTTCGGCCGAACGTTTGACAAAGTGATGATATAGTTTGTTGTTCTGCTTTCATTTGGTGAAACCGCACGCTCTTTAAATAGACATTTAACAGCTGTGTTTTTCTATTTTAAAACGGACCGTTGGATTGAATGATTCACGGAGCCATGGATGGCCGCCACGTCGCCGTCTGGCTTTCGATTAATTCTCCGCACCGACCCGGATTTTGGCGGTTCGTCCGGATATGGACTCCGCCGCGGATTTCGAGTTTATATCATTTTTAATTTCTTATTTCAAATTTTCAGATTTTTATCAATTATTTTTGTGGATAACTATTCAATTTCTTAGTTATAGAAAATCCGGATGGATCATGTAATGGGAGATTCCTACTATTTTCTTAACAAAAGATAGCATTCGAACATATATCCAATGGCAAATGAATTCCTCTATTCTAAAATAATATTTTATCTTTTATTTTAACAAATATATTGTTATCAGTTGCTTACTAGGGGGTGTATTGGATTGAGATTTCGTTGAATTTCGTTGGACTTTTAAAACCGGGTGTATTTAATCCAGACTTTTAAAAGTCCAACGAAATTCTGGTGTATTCAATCGAGACTTTTAAAAGTCCAATGAAATCTTGGTGTATTCAATAAAAGTCCAACGAAATTCTGGTGTATTCAATCGAGACTTTTAAAAGTCCAATGAAATCTTGGTGTATTCAATCCAAACTTTTAAAAGTCCAACGAAATCTTAGTGTATTCAATTCAGACTTTTAAAAGTCCTTTAAAATTCTGCGGTATTCAACAATCCACGGACTTTAAAAAGTCATTGACTTCGTTGGATTTCAGCTGGATTTCACGTGAAAATTACAAAGGATGAATTCCGGCCTCCAGACACGAGATTTCGATGGATTTGAAAAACCCAGCGAGCGCGGCTTCCCAACGGCCGGTGAGGAGTTAAAATCGGGCACCCTAGCCGTCACCCGACCCCAGCGGCCGCTGGCCTTGCCGATGATGGCACTCCAGCGGCCGCTGGGATCAAGGCCGCTCGATTCCAGCGGCCGTTGGGTTCAATTTTTCTTCCCAGATACACCGATCGTTGTGTTCCAACGAGCGCTGGCGAGATGGATTTGAAATCCATTAAAATCGTTAAAAATCGATTCGAAATCCATACGAAATCCCCCAGACTCTGCGTGGAGTTGGAAGACTCCATGTGGAGTTTTGGTAGACTCCATGTGGAGTCTATGGATTTATAAAATCCATAGAAATCCATGGACATTTTAAAGTCCAACAAAATCCATTAAAATCTCAATCCAATACACCCCTAAAAATAATTAATACTCCCCTCATTTTTTTAATAAGTAGCATTTTGAATGGATATACACATATAAATAAAGATATCAATTAAATAATCAAATTACTTTATACATCCTTACTTAAATACATTAAATGAGTTAAATATGATTGTTTGAATGCATTAAATGAGTATAAATATGAGAAAAATGTGAAATTTTACCCAATAACATTTTTTTGTGAAATAAAATTAAAATGTTAGAAAGATATTTATTGTGAAAGGGAGAGTAAAATAACATGATACTTTGATAATTAGAATATGAGATATAATAAATTAATATTTTAGAACTGATACATTCGTTTGATCTGGTGGGACCCGCTTATTTGGGCTCATCTGGCAACACTTTTTTTTTATTATTATTTTTTGTGTTTTCTTCGCCGTGTTGATTTCTATTTTGATTTTGAGTTTAATAAGTTATTGAATGAGGCCCATAATGTCCCTACTTGTGGTTTTGAGTTGGCCCATCCCCTTTTAATGTAAAAGCTACGTCGAATAAATCACTATCCACTTTTTATATGAATATATATATATATTGGATAGCTGGATTCAAAATTTGTGCATGTAGCTTATTCATTAAAGATTAACGCCATTAGATGTGTTAATTTGTATGAGTTAATGACGTTAATTATGTCGTTTTAAGAACAAGAGATAGATAAAACACAAAAGAATTTTAGTGTCTAATTCGACCTCAAAAAATAGTTCAAGAGTATGAATGGAAACTTTTCCCTTTTTGCACATATATACTGTAATAACATATGCACATACCATGTGCAAATGCCAATAAATCGAGATATAATACTCAAAATTTATTGAGGGTAGTGTATGCATGGTCACATGCATTGTACCATCACCGCTATGCAAAAACAATAAGGAAGCAAAATATAAAACATAATTATATACACAAAAGATTCAAATTTCATTATTGTGGGTATTGAAGGATGGTTGTTAGGTCTTTATTCTTAACCACTGGTATGGCGGGATTGTTTACAAAATTCAAGACTCACCCTGTTAATTAAAGTTGTATTTCGTCATGCATTTGAATATGACTAACACCTTTTAATTCGGAATATTATGTACACCTATAAAACAACAATGCGGGTTAGAAAATAAAACAAAATGTAATATATATATATATATATATATATATATATATATATATTAGGAAATGATCAAATGAGAACCCTTCTTGGAAGGTGGGAAATAGAAATCAATCATAACTCTTGTTTGACTAATCTGGACGGCTCATATTAAATTAGATTTAAGTGGATGGGCGGTGGCATTCCTATAATTTTTGGCAACTTTGTGGGAGGAGGGGTAATATAGTAATTCAATAATTCTTCCCTTTTGTTCTGAGGCTAAAATGAGAATCGCATGAGGCTAAAATGATCGAAGTAGGAGGCTAAAATTGATGTGACATTTTCCACTATGGTTCACCGTTCCCAATTATGGTTTATTACGTTCCGATTAGGGCTCATCTGATCCCAATTAGTAATTATGAGATTCTCATTAGGGTTCACTGTCCCCAAATAGAGTGTATTGCATTTAATTCCAATGAAATTATCGTTCCATTTTTGTTTATCAACACATGCTAAAATGAGAAATGCATGAGGCTAAAATGAGCGAAGTAGGAGGCTAAAATTGAATCTGGGCAATTTCTGAGTTCAGTTCTTCGCGAAACGATGCTACATTCATAGAAAAAAAAATTCCGATTTTGCCCTTAATGAGACGCGTGAATTGAAGATTTTCATTTTAATTACAAAATTGCCACCGAAAATCTGGATTAATCTAGATCGTTCAGATTTTGAAATGGAGAAATGAGATTGGTTCCTAATTCCCACCTGGTGATTAGTTCTCACCAGATCGCATCTATATATATATATATATATGATCATCATATTATCTTAATTAAATTGACAGCTTCGGATTATAAATAGTATTATGAATACACATGTCTCGTTGTGAAGAACCATCAATGTGCAGCTACGTAATTTTACGACCTACTACAAATTATAAATCGGTTACTTATGCATTGAAAGCTCTCCACCACCACTTTTGTACATAGAAATATATTTTAGGATGATGTAACTGATGACATTTTTTTAAAAATTTGCTCTAAACTAATGAAGTTTCCTAAAAATAATAATAAGGTCAATGTGACAATGTGCATGAAGAAAATAATAATATTAGATACTTAATCAAGAAGATTAAATTTGTACATTAATTTTGTGTTACGACTCTTAGGAGTGCAATTGAGTCTGGTAAGTGGTAACGCCAAATTAAAGCTTGAGCTCGATAAAAGGATATTGGAGTTCTTGACTTGTAATTTGATAAGTTCGAGTCCCGTGATTATTTGCTAAATATTTTGAAAATTATTTGAGTTCATATCAATCCAATTTAAAAATGAAAAAATAAATATATTAGGATTAAATTTCCGGTCTTGACTATGCGTGCTTCAAGAGACAAGTTCCATTTTTTTTAAAAAAATTATGCAACTCTTTTACTTATTCGAGTTGAGTATGAGTGTTTTTCAAGTCAATCTCGAGTGGATAGGAAACAAATTCAATTCGTCACAACCCGCAAAAGCAATGGGCGTAGCTACGTTGTGAAGGTAATAAAGTCCATTTAATAAGTCAGAAGATAACGGTTGGGCCCATAATAAATTAGGGTTTAAGAGGCTGCAGCCCATTCCTACAAAATAATACATACGAAAATGGGGCAAAGGGCCCAAGCTATGTGTACAATTTAGTAAAGATAATTATCAATCTCGATAGCTCCTTTCCCTACCCACATATATTTTTCATTGATACTTGATGAACTGCGCAAGGTTTTGATTTAAGGGGGGAAATGTAAAGGTTTTTATAGAAATAAGAAAGGAAAGGGATTGTGAATTGTGTGTGGTTGCTATACAAGACTTATGGTGGCACAAGGGCGTGAAAATGTTGCCGTGAGAACGATGAAGAGAAGTTGAAAATTCTAAGGGGAGAAAGGCTATGTCAAAAAGGAAGAAAGAGAAATTGAAGATTTGAAAGAACGGAGTGTCTATACAAAACATTATGACAAAAAAAATTTGTATGAGACCGTCTAATGGGTCTCTTGCGTTAGACAGATCAAATAGGATCCAAATCTGCTCAAAAACCCCATCCAAACCTGCAAAAACAATCAAGCGTGGGCTCTATGCGCTTGCCCACGCGCGAATCACTAGGTATAAAGTAAAGTGTCACTATGTATAAAGTAAAAGTATGATGAAGCCATGCAAGGCATTGAAGGCCTTGAACCCGAGCTGCAATTCAAAGGACCAATGACGCGACTTCGACCGAAGAAATTACAAGGTTATTTCCAAATGATAATTCACAAGAAGTTTGAGGAATTAGAAGATGCAAAGTGCAGCCATACTTTAGTTAATTTATTAACTAATGAAGATCAAGATCATACCATGGAGAATACAACTTGAAGAGTTGAAGAAGAGAGCAAGAAGAAGTGCATTTGTGCATGAAGCTGTTTTTCGCCCTTGGTTTAATTCAATTAAAGGGTTGATTTTTATCTAGACTATAGTATTTATTTAATTACTTTAGACTATAGTTTAGATCAGTTTTTAATTAATTAATAAGTGTAATTTTCGTTCATAATATCATAGGTGTGACTAGAATTGTATTTAAGGCAATTTCCTACCTTGAATAGAATTCTAGTTTAGGTATTTTTCTAGTATAGTTAGAGATCCCTTTTGGATCAATTTTTAAGCCTTTTTTATGTTAAATTTCGTCCCCCTTAGTGCCTATAAATAGGGGAATCATGTCACATTGTTATTTTAGACATTATTGATTAAAATTACTTTTGCATTCAATTTGTGTCTCAACCGTTAAAAGCTTTTGATTGTTTTCCTCGAAAATTATCATTCTTGAAGCCTAGCAAACTTTGAGTCTTACATCAAGGGAACGTTCTAATTCATACGAAGAATTAGGGTGAACTCGCTACGAAGAGCAACTTAGAGATTCGTTTTCGTCGTACAAGATACGCCGGGGATTAATCGGGTTGTAATTCACATCTACAAGTCATCGTCCATATAGCCATATTCGACGTCAAACATCATCATCAACGTTCGTTTCAAGATCAGCCACCAACGTGTCCAAGTTCGTGTTCGTCTCATTCCATCCGTAAGTCCGTTTCTACCCTATCATATCCTATCTACTCTAGCCCTTCTAAACCTATTCCATATCATCGTTCATCATCATCACCATCGTCCCTAAACAGCCCTTCTTTGTTGGATTTGTGTTATTTTGTGTGATATTGTCTAGGTATTTTAGTTGAGTCTTAGCCGTCTAGATAATCGAGTATAGAATCCTTACTGTACCGACGTAGTTTCAATCCTTAGCTTCCGCGTCTTTTGTGTCTCGTTGGTCATTTAGTTTCGGGTCACATCATAAATTGGTATCAAGAGCCACGTCGGTTTATATCGTTCGTGGTTCCATACTCGTTTATTTGTCCCGTTTATTTGTTTGCATTTTTATCGAGTTGTAATTTAATTTCCGTATTGTTCATTGTTTAAAAAAAAAAAGGATCAGATCGTACAAAAAAAAAAGAGAAAAGAAACGATAAAAAAAAAATCCGAAAATTCAAAAAAAAAAAAAAAAAAAGAGGTATATCCATTGTTTCCTTTTGTGTTCTATTTTAATTTTGGTACCTTCCTTGTAGTATTTCTCTATAGTTGGTACTTTTCGTTTAGTCAAGTTCTATAGTTGGTACCTTCCAATAGAGATTTATTTTATTTTAGGAATTTTCCTTCCAAGTTCTATTTTCTTTTTGGTAATTTCCATTAGAGTCTTATTTTATTTTTGGTTCTTTCCTTCTAGAGTCTAGGCTAATTAAGGTATTTAGATTATGTCACATAGATTGATACATATTCAAATCCTTTTCTTTCCTTCTCTCCTACCTTTTTCCCTAACACACCCGGTTTTCCGATTTTCCATCTTCTCCCTACTATTTCTGCTCCCGAGCTCTTAATTTTCTCCACCATACCATTCCGAAAACGTCTCGATGAGACGAACCAAACTCACAGCATTGCTGTGACATAAGGCCTTTTTAGGCCAAATTCCATCAGCTTCAAGGTGAAATCGCCCCCAGAAGTTCGAGAGAAGCCGATTTCAAGCAACGGAAGAGTCGATTAACACCACCATATACACACCTATCACACGAGCACCACTACATACTTGAGAGCATACACGAGGGGTAAAATACAGAGAGAAAACATGAGTGATTGTGAGGAATTGTGAGGCCCTACACCCTGTTTTCCTTTCACGTTTGTTCATTGTCTGCAGGTACGCATGGAATCCAGAGACGGGTATAACAAAACACGTGATAAGGCACCCGCTTCACCTAGTTCTCATACAGACGCGGCTTCATCGATGCCACAACCATGGGATGCCCAGTTCCACCATCAAGAACTGGAGCATAAGCTAGATAGTTCGTTGGCCAAGATGATGGCGCAACTCGAGCTTATTGCTGCTCGAATTCCTGTCCAACAGCCAGAAGTAGTTCATCAACCTGAAGCAGCTTGTCAGCCAGAAGTTCATGTAGCCGAGCCAGCCAGGGCGAATGCTGGGGCACCACAAGCTCAGCGGCGCCAACCTCACGTGCAGTTTAATGATCACTATGATCGAGAAGCTGAAGAAGACTATGGTTACTATGCAGAGGAGTTAGAGGCTGAGTATGATCCGTATCAGAGACGTGACCGACCACGTTTGCCCTACAGACAAGCACCCCGACGTGCAGATCCCGACAGCTTGTTGAGCAACATCAAATCAAGCATCCCAGAGTTTGAAGGCCTTTACGATCCTGATCTGTACTTGGATTGGGAACGTAAGGTTGAGAAGATCTTCGACTGCTATGACTTCCCTGAGCAGAAGAAGGTCAAGTTAGCATCATTAGAGTTTCGAGGCTACGCAGCCTCATGGTGGGAGATGCAGCAGGATCGACGCCGACGTGAGAGATATCCACCCGTCGATACATGGGAAGAGATGAAAGGATTGCTGCGTGACAGGTTCATTCCTGTACATTATGAGAGAGAGCTCGAGAAGAAGCTCACCCGGATTAAGCAAGGGACCCGATCAGTTGAAGAATACCACAAAGAGCTTGAGACTGCCCTGAATAGAGTTGGGAAACAAGAGACCTTAAATGCTACCATCATTCGGTACATTGAAGGCATGAATCCTGACATCGCATGTGAAGTCGAACTCAAGAACTTCACAAGTATAGAAGAGATGGTGCACTACGCATCAATTGTGGAGAGACAGCTCAGAGAGGGAAGACGGAGATCGCACCACAGTTCAGCCCCTGTTCGACCCCCTTGGAACAAAGGTACGAATCCCACATCATCTTCTACCCCTTCTACTGAGCCTACTCGACCCCGAGGTCAGTCCGGACCGTCCGAGCGGCGTTTCGACCGTTCTACACCGCAGTCCAGTCGTAGACCCGAGTCTACACCGGCACCACCGTCCAGACCAGCCTATACACGACCCAATCCACCCAACCCAGCACCTAGTGCCAATCAGAATTGAGCTACAGACATCCAGTGCCATAAGTGCCAAGGTTGGGGCCACTTTCAAAACCAGTGTCCGAACCGGCGTGTTCTGTTCATTACCGAACAGAATGAGATCGAGTCAGCCAGTGAGGACGAGGACCAACCCGTAGTTGACACCAAGAAGGAGCCAGAGATGCCTCTAGTCAACTCGGATGAAGAGGAACCCGAGCCTCATCTTAGTCTTGTGTCTATACGTAGTCTGAGCATCAATCGTGAAGAAGAGCAGCCGGACCAACGTGAGAACATTTTTTTCACACGTGTTACTATCAAAGACCAGACTTGCTCGATGATAATAGACAGTGGGAGTATGATCAACGCCATGAGCCAGTATGCAGTTGACAAATTGGCGCTGACTACCATCAAGCATCTGAAGCCATACAAGTTGCAGTGGCTTACGGATCGAGGAGAGATCAAAGTAACGGCTCAGGTAAATGTCTCATTCTCTATTGGTCGATTTTCTGACTCTGTTGTTTGCGATGTTATTCCTATGGATGCAGCACACATGTTGTTAGGTAGACCATGGCAGTTTGGCAGACAGACGATTCATGATGGCTTCGCAAACACGTACATCGTGAAGAGAGATGGACAGACTACTACACTCAAGCCGCTATCCCCTAAAGCCGTTGCAGAAGATCAGAGAATTATGCAAGAGAGGTTTAGAGCTGAGAGAGCAAAAGAGGCCGCCGCCGCAGCCCGGATCGCCGCCAACGGTACCCAATCGACTGAGACCCCCAAGAAGGCCGCCACTACTACTTCTTCAGCCCCTAAACCGTCCTCCAAAGATTCCCTTGTGCATGGGAATTCGCCTGGATCAGCTGCAAAGAAAGATCAACACCGCAGCCTGTTTATTTCAGTGAAAGGCGTAGAGAAATCATTAAAAGCAGGTTTACCTTTTGTTCTTCTATCTTATAAGAGCAGTGCTATTAATGATGTTTCTTTGCCTAGTGTTGTGCAGCCACTTATGGAGAAGTTCACGGATGTGTTCCCTGAAGAGATTCCAAGTGGATTACCTCCAGTTCGTGGGATCGAGCACCAGATCGATTTCCAGCCCGGCGCCGTCTTGCCAAATCGACCAGCATACCGGACGTCCCCTGAAGAGACCAAGGAAATCGATAGACAAGTGAAAGAGTTGCTTGAGAAGAAGCAGATTCGAGAGTCGATGAGCCCCTGCGCAGTTCCAGTCATTCTAGTGCCAAAAAAGAACAACAAGTGGAGAATGTGCATGGACTGTCGCGCCATCAACAAAATAACAGTGAAGTATCGATTCCCTATCCCTAGATTAGATGATATGCTTGATGAATTATCCAGTTCTAAAGTCTTTTCCAAAATTGATTTGCGTTCTGGTTATTTTCAAGTTAGAATGCATGAAGGGGAGTAGTGGAAAACAGCTTTTAAGACTAAGCATGGTTTATATGAGTGGTTAGTTATGCCTTTTGGTCTCACTAATGCACCGAGCACTTTTATGAGATTAATGAACCATGTCTTGCGTGATGTGATTGGGAAATTTGTAGTTGTGTACTTTGATGATATCCTGATTTACAGTCACAATGCACAGGCGCACCTAGCACATCTTAGGTGTGTTTTTTATATTCTGAGATCAGCCAAGTTGTATGGAAATCTGTCTAAATGCTCTTTTTGTTTAGAAGAGGTTGTATTTCTTGGTTTTGTTGTGAGTGTATGTGGTATTGAGGTTGACCGTTCTAAAATCAAAGCGATTGAAGAATGGCCAACGCCCAAGTCAGCCACAGAGGTTCGATCCTTTCACGGCCTTGCCGGATTTTATCGTCGCTTTGTGCGTGATTTCTCTAGCATTGCCGCGCCTCTTACTGAGCTAAGTAAGAAGGATCGTACGTTTGAGTGGGGTAAAGCACAACATGAAGCATTTACACGTTTAAAACATTTTTTATGTCATGCACCTGTTTTGTGTTTACCTGATTTTGATAAGATTTTTGAGATTGAATGTGATGCCTCCGGGATAGGTATTGGTACTGTTTTGATGCAGGAACGACGTCCAGTTGCCTACTTCAGTGAGAAATTGAATGGTGCAGCTCTGCGTTATTCTACCTATGACAAAGAGTTGTATGCATTGAAGAGATCATTGGAGACGTGGCAGCATTACCTGTGGCCAAAGGAGTTCGTGATTCACACGGACCATGAGAGCTTAAAGCATTTGAAAGGGCAGCAAAATCTGAACAAGAGGCATGCGAGATGGGTCGAGTTCATCGAGTCCTTCCCGTACGTTATCAAATACAAGAAAGGAGAAGACAATGTTGTAGTCGATGCACTATCTAGACGGTACACGTTGCTGAATTTAATGCATGCTAGAATGCTTGGTTTTGAGTCGATTAAGAGTCTGTATGCATGTGATCCATTCTTTGCTTCGATTTTTGATGAGTGTTCGAAAAATTCTAAGTCTTTTGATGGATTTTTATTTCGTGGTTCGCAGTTATGCATTCCTAGTTGTTCTATGCGTGAGCTACTTGTGTTAGAATCGCATGCGGGAGGTTTAATGGGTCACTTTGGTGTGAGTTAACATTAAGCATGCTGCATGAGCATTTTTATTGGCCGCATATGAGAAGAGATGTTGAGCATGTGTATAGTAGATGTGTTACTTGCCATAGGTCTAAGTCTACTTCACATCCGTTTGGATTATACACGCCCCTGCCTGCTCCTAGTTCACCTTGGATTGATTTGTCTATGGATTTTATCTTAGGATTACCTAGGTCTAGATCGGGTAAGGATTCTGTTTTTGTAGTTGTTGATCTTTTTCTAAAATGACGCATTTCATTGCATGTAGAAAAACTGATGATGCTGTGCATATTGTCAATCTGTTCTTTGTGCATGTAGTTAGATTGCATGGTATTCCTAAAACTATTGTTAGTGACAGGGATTCCAAGTTTTTAGCACACTTTTGGCGAGTTTTGTGGGGAAAATTAGGGACTAAGTTGTTGTTTTCTACTGCATGTCATCCAAAAACCGATGGTCAAACTGAGGTTGTGAATCGCACTTTAGGCACACTACTTAGGTCCTTAATTAAAAATAATCTGAAGTCTTGGGAAGAGTGTTTACCTTACGCTGAATTTGCATATAATCGTGTGGTACATTCTTCTACTAATATGTCTCCTTTTGAGGTTGTTTATGGATTTAATCCGTTGATGCCTACTGATTTGTTACCTTTACCTGTTGAGCATCTAACAAGTGTTAAAGGTTTGAGAAGAGCTGAGCAAGTTAAGGAGATGCATGAGAGAGTGCGTGCTCGCATTGAGCACAAGGGAAAGCAAACGGCCGCCTTCAGAAACGTGCGACGCAAGCAAGTGATATTTCAGCCCGGAGATCGCGTTTGGATTCATCTGAGTCCCGGACGGTTTCCAAACCTGAGAAAGTCCAAGTTGTCACCACGTGGAGATGGTCCTTTCACAGTTCTAAGTCGTGTAAATGACAATGCTTACCGCATTGATCTTCCCGGTGAGTATAAATGTTCTTCAACTTTCAATGTTGCTGATTTATCTCCGTTTGTTGCAGATGAGTTCGATCTCGATGATGAACCAAATTCGAGGACGAATTCTCTTCAGCAGGGGGGGAATGATGAAGCCATGCAAGGCATTGAAGGCCTTGAACCTGAGCTGCAATTCAAAGGACCAATGACGCGACTTCGACCGAAGAAATTACAAGGTTATTTCCAAGTGATGATTCGCAAGAAGTTTTAGAAATTAGAAGATGCAAAGTGCAGCCATACTTTAGTTAATTTATTAACTAATGAAGATCAAGATCATACCATGGAGAATACAACTTGAAGAGTTGAAGAAGAGAGCAAGAAGAAGTGCATTTGTGCATGGAGCTGTTTTTCGCCCTTGGTTTAATTCAATTAAAGGGTTGATTTTTATCTAGACTATAGTATTTATTTAATTACTTTAGACTATAGTTTAGATCAATTTTTAATTAATTAATAAGTGTAATTTTCATTCATAATATCATAGGTGTGACTAGAATTGTATTTAAGGTAATTTCCTACCTTGAATAGAATTCTAGTTTAGGTATTTTTCTAGTATAGTTAGAGATCCCTTTTGGATCAATTTTTAAGCGTTTTTTATGTTAAATTTCGTCCCCCTTAGTGCCTATAAATAGGGGAATCATGTCACATTGTTATTTTAGACATTATTGATTAAAATTGCTTTTGCATTCAATTTGTGTCTCAACCGTTAAAAGATTTTGATTGTTTTCCTCGAAAATTATCATTCTTGAAGCCTAGCAAACTTTGAGTCTTACATCAAGGGAACGTTCTAATTCATACGAAGAATTAGGGTGAACTCGCTACGAAGAACAACTTAGAGATTCGTTTTCGTCGTACAAGATACGCCGGGGATTAATCGGATTGTAATTCACATCTACAAGTCATCGTCCATACAGCCATATTCGACGTCAAACATCATCATCAACGTTCGTTTCAAGATCAGCCACCAACGTGTCCAAGTTCGTGTTCGTCTCGTTCCATCCGTAAGTCCGTTTCTACCCTATCATATCCTATCTACTCTAGCCCTTCTAAACCTATTCCATATCATCGTTCATCATCATCACCATCGTCCCTAAACAGCCCTTCTTTGTTGGATTTGTGTTATTTTGTGTGATATTGTCTAAGTATTTTAGTTGAGTCTTAGCCGTCTAGATAATCGAGTATAGAATCCTTACTGTACCGATGTAGTTTCAATCCTTAGCTTCCGCGTCTTTTGTGTCTCGTTGGTCATTTAGTTCCGGGTCACATCAAAGTATCACTAATTATATGTCGAAATATCACTTAATATAAATTGAGGTGTTATCAATTATGAAATATTTTCACATGTTAAGAAGAAAATAAATGAACTATTTTCTGCATAAATCATAATGTGAGATTTTAATTTAGTTGATTCATTTATCTTATTTTTTTGGAATATGTTTGTTAATTATTCAGACATCACGAATCACTATGTATAAAGTAAAGAATAACTAATTATGTGTTGAAGTATCAGTTAATATGAATTGAAATATCATCAATTATGAAGTTTTTTCTTGTTAAAAAAAACTATGAAGTGTTTTCATATGCTAAGAAAAAAAATGAATCATTTTCTATATAAATCATAATGTGAATTTTGATTTAGTTGATTCATTTATCTTTTTTTAATATATTTATTCATGCTCCAAATAACAAGTATCACCATATATGAAGTAAAGTATCACTAGTAATGAAGCGAAGTGTCGATACCTATAAAGCATCTAACAACCCCCATTTTCTTTTTTCCTTCAATTTTTTCTTATTTTTTTATTTCTATTTTTTGAATTTTTTTAAATCTTCTTTTTATATTGAGCTCAATGCATGAATTCACGCATTAGTGTTATGCGAATGCATTGAACGAGATGCCGAATATAAAAATTAAATTAATTTAATTTAGTTTTAGAGTTCACTAATTTTATTTTAGGGAATATATTTATTTCAAAAAGATTAAATTAATTAAAAAAAATTAAATATATATTTATCACTACAAGATAAATGCAATTTAGCGACGGAGTATATCCTGTCATTAAAATATCAATAAATTAACGACGGATTAAGTTTTTCTTTAACTATAGATTAACGACATATTTTTCCATCTATAACTTAACTATGAAAAAAATCCGTTATTACACGTCATATTTTAATTTTTAAATTTTTATTTTTTCTTTGTAATGAAGGAATAAAGACGGCTTTTTTTCATCGTTAAGTTAGAGGCGGAAAAATCCATCACTAAAAATATATATTTTTTATTTTTTATTTTTTATTTTAGCGACGAATTAGCTACGGAATAATTCCTTAGCTATAATTAATTATATTTATTTTTTATTTTTTTATTTTTCAATTAATACTTAATTACATTTTGAAATTAATTTTTTTAATATTTTTATGTTTTTTTTAATTTTTTGATTTTTTCAGCTTTATTTGTTTTTTAATATTTTATATTATCTTTTAATATTTTACATTATTTTAGAATAATTTTTATTTTTTTAGTTTTTATTAATATTTAATTACAAATTTGAAATTAATCTTTTCAATATTATTACTCTTTTATTTATTTTTCATTTTTGAATCTTTTTATTTTCTTTAATTTTTTAATATTATATATTATTTTTCATATTTGTTATTTTTCAATAACTAATTAATTAATAATTGAAAATTGATTTTTTTAATATTTTGAATTTTTTTTATTTAATTTTCTGATTTATTTTATTTTATAATTTTTTTAGTATTTTATATTATTTTTAATATTTTTTAGATTTTTTATTTTAAAATTACTAATTAAATAATTTTATGTTTTAATAATTTTTGTCACTTTATCTTTATTTTTATAAATATTATTAATCATAAATATATAATATTTGAGAATATTAATTAAAATTATCTAGTATTAAATAAATGATGTAATGTAATTATATTTTCTAATAAAAATATAATATTAAAAATTATTATTGATATTTTAATAAATGACGAACATTATAATTATTTAATTTAGAAATTAAAATTTAATCAATATATATATATACATATTATTTTAAATTATATGCATATTTTTGTATATACCCCGACCCCTTTTGCTAAATTATAAATTATAATTTTAGTAAATGATTTCGAATTAATATTGTTTAAATATTAATTATGATGGTATGTTTGTCTATTGTGCCGTTGTTTTATTGCAGGTTGTCTCACTTGAGCCGATACGTCATAGCACGGTGGTATTATACTAAGTGTATAATACATGATAACATTTAATATTAAAATTTGTCGAGTTATATGATAATGAAGTGGGGGTGATTATATTTGATTATGTGTTTTGCCATACCTTGAACACCCTAACGCTGAGTTGATCAACGAGTCGGGGGTTCAAGGGGCGAAGCGCCCCGATGGGGGCTAGGGGGCAACGCCCCCTGCTTTTTCGGTGTGTATTAAAAGTATTTTGAAAATCTAAGTTGTGTTAAATGGAGTTGAAAATGTCTGGGAGTCAAAGTAGAATCGGGGGTTGATTGGGCCACGCCGCGCGGCCGCGGGGCTGTGCGCGGCCGCGGGGCTGTGCGCGGCCGCGGGAGGCTGAGCGCCCGCGGGGTGTGCGCGCTCGAGGGGAGCTTGGGCCAAGAGCCCCCTCGCGCGGGTCCGGGGACTTTCCTACCAATAAATACCACACTTGTTCATTTCTTCCTCATTTCTTTCTATTTGGGCGATTTTCCTCCCCCTTCTCTCTACAAATTCTTGAACTTTTGGAGTGGATCATTCCATCATTCTCCATCAACTAAGGTAACTTCATACCTCTTCATCTTGGTGATTTAAACACTCATTTCTTGTTGTATCAAACCTAGGGTTTGTTATCCAAAATTAGGGTTTTTACTTTTATTGATCCTCTTGCCTTGATATCTTGAGCATATGGTTTATTTACCTCCTTGAGGCTATATGTGAAGTTATATCGAATTCATATGGTTCATTGTTGCTAGGGTTTGGAATTCTTCCCTAATTTCCCTTTGTTTTGTTGATAATTGTATGGAGATGTTATGAGGGTTGTATGAGGTTGAGTTTCATGTATGTTAGAGCCCTAGGGTGAAGGTGTTTGTATTTGAAATGTTGGGTCTAAAGGATTTAAAATGAGTTATGAGCATGTGGTTTAAATGTGTGCCCGTAACGTGTTCGATCAAATGCTTCAAAGAGCTTTAATGTGTATTTTGAGTCCAAAATCATATTATGAGTTGGTATATCCAAAGTTATGTATATGGATATATATGAAGTACTTAAAGTAAAGTATAGCATGAGTTGGGTTAAAGTTATGATTTAATTGTATGACTCGACATCTAAAATGAAAAGGGGATTAAAAGGTGCTAGGTGACGTGTTGGGGCTCGAGGAGGACAACTTGTGCACGGCCAAGAAGTATTTCAAAGGTTGAGAAATTGTGAAAGCATCTCATAAGGTGGGGTAACTCTAAACTGTGAACACGTGTAAGGTTATAGTTATTGTTGTGCTTGATTGTATAAATATGAAGGGTCTTCGGACCGGTGAATTAAAGAGACCCTTCGGGGCAGAGATCCTTTGGGATCGAATATAGACCTGTTAATGTCCTCCCTAGGGGGTAGTATGTCTGCGGGCATCCCTACAGGGTCAAAGATGTTCATTGACGGGGGCATCATGATGTTTGGACCCTATGGGGTTGAGACTAGTCTCCACAAAGTAAAGAAAAGTCCATATGTTATATTTTCACTTGTGCAATTAGCTATAACTGTTTACAGTGTTCCCCACTGAGTATGTTATTAAATACTCACCCCATTCATTCAATGAATTTCAGGTTGAGGAGTCAAGGCCGGGGTAGGAGCGTTGTGAACACAAGAGAACCCCACAAGCTTGTGTTTATCTTTTGCATGCTCTTCTTTTGAGAATACTTACATTATTATCATTATTACATTGATCACTCTTTTTGCTTTATGATCAATGATTATTGGGGATGGGAATAGCCCGATCTTTTGTAGGTTATGATGTATATAACTTGATAACTATGCAAAACAATTTAAAGACGGGTCATTCGACCTTGGAGCCTATTATGTATGAAGTATGTATGTTGAAATCGTGGATGGTGGACGGGCGGGTTGAGTAAGACCTATGAGCCCGATAGGTTAGATGCTCTTACTTAAATCCATGTTGTGTGACAAAATAGGTATGATAGATTGCATGTTATAAATGCTTAATTGCGAAAAATTTATATTGAAAATTATGATGCCTTACCTCATCATGCTATTATCGTGTTTTGACCTTAGCTTCCGCTTATATTGAATATAAACACACAAAATATGTAAGTAAATTGTATATTAAGTGACGTGGCCAAACGGAGTAGTTTGGGGCGTTACAGTTCGAAATACATATAAATATATACTCTAAAATATAATTAATGAGTCCTAAAATTAAAGCGAATTAATTTTAATTTTTTGAAATCTGACGATTTGCACAATGCACTCACCCGACGCTAACGCGCATCTCGTGCATTGCGTTTGTTGGTCCCAGGGCAAGTCTGAATCAGTTTAGAGGGGGGTGAATAAACTGATCCGAAAACTTAACAACAGCTGCAGAATATATTGGGCCCTTGACTCATGATGAGAACTTATCAGTGCACTTGATCAGTTGAGATGGTCAGTGCAGTTTGTGTGCTAAAGGTGTGCAGTTAGTGCATGCAACTGAAAACAGAAAATTGAGCACACAAAGGCGATTTATAGAGGTTCGAAGCTTAAACTCCTACATCCTCTCTTCCTTACTGAAAAGGGCAATCCACTATGCAAGTGTAAAGTTTCTTTATTCTAGTTATATAGTGAAGACAAGTATTGAACCTGAAAACGGCACCCTTCACTCGAGCACGGTCTCTTTTTCAACTGGTGTTGCCCCGGAAAAACGGACCTGTCGATACGTCCTTCTTGAGCCGGTAGGTCGACAGCTCACACTTACTGCTCCCAACTGCTCGCTGGGACTTTAGGTGCTATTGCCCGTCTTTACAAGGTTTTATATCTCTTTCGATCTTCAAGATTTCAGTCTTGAATCTGTTATCAACTGGTGTACTCCTTTGTCTTGAGTTGAGTAGTTGGTTGGTATAAATCTGAACTAAGAGACTGGCGCTGGCTGGACTTCTTCAACAGCTAGCTTGATGAGCAGTTTTCTTCATCTTCTTCTTCTCAGTAGGGAATTTTGCTTCGGATGAATTTGAACTTTTAGCTTTTGAGAGCTGTTCTCTTTGAATTTTTGCAAAAGTCTTGATCACAATCTGAATCACTCGTCTTTTATAGAGGAGTGATCTTGTGACCGTTTGGACATCAATGAATGATCATAAATTAAATGATGCATTGATTGGTTAAAGCCGTTGAGAGGCTTTTTGTTGAAGCAGTTGTTGGGCTGCCTTTGTTTTCTGACAAGCTTTTACTCCAGGATCTTGGTTGTATTAACTTTAAGATCTTCGTGTTGGCAACTCTGGAAATTTGAATTCCAGTTTCGGCTTCTGTCTTGATCATCAGTTCTGGGCTTCAGCTAGCAGTTGTGATCTTCAGTTTGGAACATTTCCTCAGCTAACAGTTTTGCACATCTTGGTGGCAGTTTGCAAGCTCTAGTTTTGACTATCTTCAGCTGGCAGTTCTGGGTTCTGGCTCGATGCTTTTTGAGCTCCAGTTTGGTCTTCTTCAGCTGGTAGTATTGAACCAGTGTTTTCTTCAGCTGGTACTTTGAATGGATGTCCCTTCAGCTGGAACTTCTTGAACTGGTACTTTCTTCAATCTGGATATCGAACTGGTGCCTCTTCAGCTGGTATTCTGAACTGGTCTATCTTCAGCTGATATTCTCTGAACTGGTACATTCTTCAGCTGGTACTTCATTCTTCAGCTGGTACTTTCTTGAGCTGGCATATTCTTCAGCTCGTGATCTGCACTTGAATGCTTCAGTTTGCATGTGTACTTATTTGACCCTGATGGTCAGTTAGTACTTTGACCCTATCAGTTCGACAGTCTGCATCTTCAGTCTACTTTGTATTGCTAACTGATCTAGCAAACAAGCTTTCTTTTTCTTAGCTCTTGGCTGGATTTCTCTCTTTTCTTTTTCTTTTATCTTTCTCTTTTTCTTTCTTTTTCCCCTTCTTTTTTTTTCTCGTTTTCTTTTCTTTTAGATTGACCATTCTTAGGCTTTGATTGCTCAATATTTTGTTTGATCAATCTTGGTTTTCTGCTTGATTTTCTTTCAGTTTTTCAAAGCATTTTAACATGTTTTGACATTTCATCAAAACCACAGTAGGGATTAGGTAACTCATGATAGTTTTTCCTAACAATTTCCCCCTTTTTAATGATGTCAAAACTTGGCAAAAATTGAGCAATGATGGAAAAATTGATGTAAGAAATTTTCAACTTGTGTATAAGAGACACATAATCAAGCATATGAAAACCTTTGCATAGAAACTGATTTTGCATGAACTGATTAGATTCTTTTCAATCTACAACAATTTTGCTTTTTTTTTTTTTTTAGTTTCTTGCTTCTCTTTTTCAGCTGCTTCTCTTCTTTAGCCTTCATCTTCTCCACCAGTTGCAAGATTCTCCCTTTTCTCTAGCATTCCTCCAAACATTTCCCCAGACTTCTCCCTGAGACTGATGCCTCTCTTCTCTGGTATTTCTCCAGACTTCTCCCCAAACTTCCCCCTGAGGTTGATGCCTTCCTTCTCTAGCAGTTTCAACAGTCCTCATTTCTTTCCCTCGAGGCTGTACTTCTCCCTGAAACTGTGAGGCTTTCCTTTGAATATCATCCCAAAGACTCAAGAATTTTCCATCTTTCTTCTCAATATCCTCATCTTCCACCCTTTTTGGCATTATCCAAAAGGGTGTGTATTTGAAGATCAAATGACGGTATGGGGATGTGTGGTAGTAAACTGAAGGTAATTGCAAGGTTACCTTCATATGGGGAGGGGTATGGCTGTTGTGGCATTGGCGATGGTAGCCAATTTGATGCCTCTTTTGTTGGCATGAGTTGACATAAATCCAGGAGTGGAGATAGAGCTTGTGGTTTAGTTGTCAATATAGCGAAACTCGTGAAGAGTTCTTGAGTTGGAGGTGGGTGGATGAATTCTATTGGAGTGGAGGATGAGTTGGATGGTTCATTATATGGTAAAGGAGCTTTGTGTAGAACTTGGCGTTGGATCCGCTAGATCATCGAGTCCATGATCTCCGAAATGGTTAGAGATGCGGTGAAGGGGTTGTTTATCCAGTTCCGGCTCTAGTTGCCTTATTGACTCCAAAAGTGTCTTCCATTTCTATCAAGCAGTTGAAACATGACTGCTTCATCAACTTGAAATCTCCAGAGGTGCCATCGGAGATATCTCTTCAGTTGGTCAAAGAGGGAGGAGTCATAACTCTCGATGATGTTGAACTTTCTGTGGAGCAAGTATTCGAGAGTTTCGTTGAAGCTTTCTTCAACACCATCCATGGAACTTGTGGCAGCTAGTTGTGAGTCAGCTAGAAAAGTTGATTCACTCATCGTGTCAGCTTTTGACATGGGACGTTTCTCTCGACTGATGTAGGTCAGTTCAGTCAGAGTTGTGGTATCCTCATCAGAAACTTGTGGCTTATTTGAGGTCTTGCCGCAAGGCTTCAAGTTTTTCTTTCTTTTGCGGAACACCGTGGGGAAAAATCTCTCCTGTCTAGCAACTTGCCATAGAGTGGAGTAGTTTGGATTTGATCACTGATGATCCAGCTTAACCAGTTGATAAATCCTAGATTTCCTTGAACGTGCCCGTTTGATGATCAAATTGAGCTCTTTGAACATTGTGGTAGAGTTGTGATAGCACGAATGATGCCCAGTCCACTTTGCATCGATAGTGAATGAGTGCCATCAGATAAACATTCTCTACGCTGAAATGGATATAGTCTAGATTGCCTCGGAGGTAGTGGATCACTATATCCAGGAGTTAGATGAACTCCTCTTGTAGGTTGTCCTTTAGCCTGTGTGTGAAGTAGTGATGCTCTACCCCTAGTTGTGTCCAGATATTCCACAATTTTCTTTGGCTCAACATGAACAATGTGTTGACCTTTGAGCCTTTATCGGGGAGATGAAGGGTTTCTATCATGGTGTCCTTTGAGATCGTGATCACATGCGTGCTGACTGAGGAGATGATGTTGTCACCTTCAATTTGTGTGTTTATGTAGAACTCTGCGACAAGCTTTGGAAAACATCTCTTTTGTTCTGGAGAGAGAGTGAGGAATTGGGGAGTTCAGTTTTCTCGACTGCTCGCACTAATCGATGATAGGCTTTAGTTGATAATCTCTTTTTTAGAAAATCCAAGTCTACAAACTTGTCCCTTTGAATGTTTAGAGCAAGTCTGGCTGGATCAATATGTTGAGCTGGGAGCTCCATTCTGCAAGTGTAAAAATACTTTAGAAGACTGGAATGCAGTAGAGAGAGAGGGCTACAAAGCAATGCAAGGAGAGTTATGAAAATAAGCAAGTGATTTTAATCAACTTCTCCTTAGCATATAATTTAAGCTTTGCATGCATGTACTTCGAGAAGCACTCGAGTACCCTTCAGTTGATTAGCTATTGGATTTGACTGATGCTCACCTGAGTAAATGCAATGAATATCTCAGCCGTCCATAAGTTTAACATTACTTTTGATTAGCGGTTGAGATTTTACACATTTGAAAATGGGGTAGTTGCCATAAATAGCAAATATTTGCTACGAGATTTTGCTATTTATATCTCTCAAGCGATCAACTCACTTCCACTTTAGTGGTTGATTTTGGTCAGAAGCATTAGTGCTAACTTTTAGTGAGAGATATTTCCATTTTTGAAATTATATTCGTTGGATTATGATGAAAATGCTATGTATCACAATGGTAATAATTTATTTAGAATAAGTTTAAAAGAATAAATAGTTCAAAAACTTATCATGTGTCAGTTGGGATACAGTCCAACTGATAACTTGGGAACTGATGATGTGGCAGCTGACTCATCAGTTATGTTGTGTCTTCTGCTTGCCCCCCGTAACTGATGCATCACTGAACTGATGAAATCAGTTTTTGAACTGCTGGTTCAAATCTCAGTCAGTTTTCTCTTTTTGATGGGGTGAACTGGATTCTCTTCACTGCTTTCCTCAGAGCAGTTTGGTCTTTTCCTTTTTAATGCAGATCCAGTTTTTCTATTTGGCTTCTCTGGCCTTATTTTTCTCACGGATTGACTCCGTTGCTTATCTTCAGCTGACGTGACCTTTCACCTTCTATGCAAATTCCTCTTGTATAGTGGCTTGAACTGAAATTCTTGGAAATTCAGTTGAGCTGACATATCTCTTAGACAAGAGATTTGGTGATGTGGCAGTGTCTTCATCATCACATTCTCGACTCGCTGCGACTGGGGTGAGGAGTAGATCTCTTTGTATCTACTCAGTTGCAGGTTCAGTTGGTCGAGGTGGCTCAATTGACTGTCTTAACTGGTTGTCAAAGTTTAGTTTTTAGCAGGCAGGGCTAGTTGTGCAGTTTGCTAGCTGATTGACTCCTGCTTCTCCTTGAGCCATGATGTCACTTCTCAGTTCAGAAAGTAGGGTAGTTGGAGGGATTTTGTTGGTCATTCGATGACGCATAATCCTCTGAACTTGCATGATTGTTGGAGGAAATGGATTTGAAGACCCATTTTAAGCTCTAAACTTCTTCTCTTTGCCAGAAACTCATGCCGTGAAAGGCAGTGATCAAGAAATGAGACTGGATATACATTGAGTGTCTCTAGTTGTACCAGTAGAAATACTGGTGTAGTTGCTTAAAAAGCTCTTGATCTTGCATAGAAATGAATGCAAATTGAGTGAGAAGTAAATTGGTTACCTCTTTTTGTGCACTCTTCGCTGCATATTCACCACTATAGAAAGTGTAAATGTTTTCTTCCGTCAGTTGGAGAGGAGGACAAGTGCTCCTGAAGTAATCAACTCCATAGTCTGGATGAGGGATTCCGATGAATGGAATAAACTCATCTAGATTAGAACAATCTTTAAAATCAGCTGACAATCCATTCTTAGAGACTGGTGACGGAACGGCATTAGCAGTTGAGTTGCTTGAGGCTGTGGCACTTGTCTTGGCCTTGATCCTCTTTTTCTTCTTAAGTGACTGAAGATGAATGCTCCATTTCTTGGGAATCCAGTCTGAAACAAGGACTGGTAAAACATCATCATTTGGCAGCTTTAGAATGTCCTCTATCATTTTGCTCATCCTAAGAACAAGTCACACCATGGACTCAAACTTCCTTGTTCTCTTTGATTTGGATGCCTTGAGAACTTGATGCTTGATTTCAGAAAATACAAACTCTGCCCAGTTTGTTTCTCTTCCTTCAGCTAGGTGAATCATTACCTTGTACCTCTTTTAGGTAAGTTGGCTCAGGCTTCCAATGGCTCCAAACATCATTTTGTTTATGATGTCGAGCAGAACTCCATACCCTGGCTTCAAATCAGTTTTAGCTATGGTAAAACTGAATGCTTTTCCGCAGGTGAAAGCTTTCCATTTTCTCCAGTATGGTTCAGCTGCTTCACTTAATTCTTGGACTGTTGCTCCTTACCTTGGAATTTGAAAAACTTTAGCAACTATGTCTTCAATTATCTTGATCGATTGACCTTGGATAAATGAGAGTATTTCCTTGCCATTTGCACTTACTCGTGCTTGAAGAAGAAATTCACATACCAAGTTTTGTCTGAAGAACTTTGGTGGTGTTTCTAGATAATAGAGAATTCCTGTCTTGTGAAAACTAACAAGCAGGTTTGGGCTGTTTGATTCATGGAGAATTTTCTGGAACTTCTTCCTTTCAAGGAATTTGTCTCTTAACATCTGGTTTTTGAACGAATTTGAGGAGCTGAGGGATTCTGCCATTGAAGGAATTTGGCTAGAATTTCTTGCTGAGAGAATTGGAAAATGAAGAGACTCTTGGAATGATTTAAGAATGGGTGTGTCTTTTCTAGCAGAAGGACTAGACCTGGAGTGATTTATGAGCAATAAATGATACTCATATATCTTTAAAAAATTAATGTCCTTTGCCTTTGTTTTAGGCCTTAAATGCCGTGTGTCAGGGATTCAATGGTAAGAAATTTCAAATAAATGCGAAAGGGACATGTATTTAAAGGCAAAAGCTAATATTTTCATTAAGATTTCAAAAGAATTTATAAACTGAATTACAAGAAGTCAGCCTAATGCATCTAGTCAGTTGACTTGACTGGCCTTCAGTTCTTTTTGCGTCCAGTTTTTCATTTCTTGGCAGCTGGCTCACTGGAACTACCTGGTTCCTCTTTGATGTGTGAGGCTTCTCCTTTAGCATCTTCAGTTCCAGAGTAAGCTTGTAGTTTTATGATAGATTATGAGAGAAGTTTTACCTGTTCTTGCAAGCTTTTGATCAGTTCCTTGAACTGAGCTGCTTGATCGCTGGCCTTCAGCTTGATTGAGGCCAGTTAGAACCTCATGTGCAGTTTCTGTGCCCTTCTCAGCTTGCTCTTTCATTTTGGGCATTTTTTTAGCTTCTTCTTTGACCTGCTTTGTTTGATTCTTGATCTGATCTGATGGAACGGCAGGTCCTTTTGTTGAAGTTTTTACTGATGACTCCACTTCAGCTGTCCTTATCTCATTTTTCCTTTTAGCAGTTGCTGGTTGAGCTAGCACAACAGTGATTGTTTCAGCTGTTCTTTGTTCATCCTGACTTTTTCTTTCATGTCTTTTCTTGGGTGACATGAACCTTTGACTGATGGGGATATCGTCGTCTGAGTCTGAATCTGATGACTTTTCTTGCTCAGTCATCTTGGCCTTTCCTTTCCTTTGCACTCTTAACACCTTCTTCTTGCTCTGCTATGACTATGGTTCTCTGATGAAGTGGTGTTTGATATCAATGTGCTTTGTTCTCTAATGTAGAACTGGATTTTGAGATATCACAATAGCATTATTGTTATCGTAGAAGATAGATACTTCATGAATTTCGACCTTGTAATCCTTCAACTGCTGCTTCATCAAGTATCTGTGCACAATAGCTTCCAGCGGCTATATACTCTGCTTCAGTTGTTGATTTTGCAACTGAGTGTTGCTTCTTGCTGAACCAGGATATCAGTTTGTGACCAAGAAATTGACATGTTCCACTGGTATTCTTTCTTCGATCTTGCATCCACCGAAGTCTGAGTCTGAATATCCAGTTAGACTCAAGCTATCATCTCTGGAATACCATAGTCTAAGATTTATGATTCATCTGAGGTACTTGATGATCCTCTTTGCTGCTTCGAGATGACTCTTCTTCGGATTGGCTTGAAACCGTGCACATAAATTGACTGAATATGAGATGTCTGGTCGGTTCACAGTTAGGTAAAAAAGCAAGCCGATGATGCCTCCGTAGTGAGTTTGGCTAATTGATTCTCCTTCTTCATCGAGAGTCAGGTCAACTGATGTATTCATGGGAATCTTGATAGTTTTTCCCTTATCAATACCAAACTTCTTGACTAGCTCCTTTTTGTACTTGGCTTGGCTAGTGAAAATCCCATCCTTAAGCTGCTTCACTTGGAGTCCTAGAAAGAGTGTCATTTCTCCCATCATGCTCATCTCGAATTCGCTTTACATTAGTTGAGCGAAATGAGTGCCTAGATCTTTGCATTTTGATCCAAAAATTATGCCATCCACATAAATTTGAACCATTAAAATCTCAATTGATTGTTCTATCCTGAATAGAGTTCGATCAATGACTCCTTTTTGAAACCCATTCTTCAGCAATAATGTTGTCAGGATTTCGTATTAGGCTCGAGGCGCTTACATTAATCCATTGAGTGCTTTCTTCAGTTTGAATACTTGATCTCCAATTTCAAATCCAGGTGGTTACTCGACGTACACGTCTTCCTTGAGCATCACTTGCAAGAATGCACTCTTGACATCCATTTGGTAGACTGTGAAGTTTTCAGTGAGCTGTATATGCCAAAAATAGTATTATAGCTTCAAGTCTTGCAATTGGTGTGAATGTCTCATCAAAGTTGATCCCTTCACTTTGAGAGTATCCATTAGCTACCAGTCTTGCCTTGTTTCTTGTGATGACACCTTGCTTGTCTAATTTTTTGTGAAAAACCCATTTTGTGCCAATGACCTTCTGGGTTTTTGGTCTATCAACAAGAAACCAAACGTCATTTCTTGTGAACTGATTTAGTTCTTCTTGCATCGCCATGATCACGTCTAGATCTTTCAGGGCTTCTTTGACGTTTGCCGATTCAGTTTGAGATATAAAGCATGTGAAGAGAGCATGCTCAGTTGAGCTTCTAGTTTGAACTCGGCTTCTTGGATATCCAACAATCTTGTCAGCTGAATGGCTTCGCAGTCATTTTGGTAAACTATTCTCAGCTAGATTCTCAGCTGATTCTTCAGCAATGACATCAGTTGGTGTCTTTTCTTCAGTTCTTCCCCCTGCTTCAGTTTTGGGATTGATGGTCTCAGCACAATTTGTCTCTTCATCAGTTTGATTGCCTTCAACTGGTCTAATGCTGGATTCGTTGCCTTCATCTTCTAGCCCAACTTCAAACTGCTCTGGGACTGTATGATCTACATAGTCCTGCGAGTTATCAGTTTTCCTAGGTAGTACTTGAACTGATGCATTAACTGCTTCTTTGTTCATGTTCTCATTGGCAAACTCATAAAAAACAACATGACATGTTATTTCCACAACAAGTGTTCATTTATTGAACACTCTGTAAGCTTGTGCATGAGGAGAATTATAGCTAAGAAAGATTCCCTCATCAGCTTTGGCACTGAATGCCTTCAATTGACTCTTGCCATTGTTGTGAATGTAACATTTACAGCCAAATACTTTGAAGTATGAGATAGATGGCTTATGATCCTTATATAGTTCATAGGGTGTCTTGCCATGTAAACTGACGATGGCACTTCTATTTTGAGTGTGGCACACTATATTGACTGCTCCGGCCCAGTAGTTTTCAGCTATGTTAGCGTCAGCTATCATTGCTCGAGCTGCTTTCTTAAGAGTGCGGTTTCATCATTCAGCTACACCGTTTTGCTGTGGAGTTCTTACAGCTGAGTGCTCGTGAGTTATTCCCAGTTTACTGAGAAAAGTGATGATATGCTGGTTTATGAATTCAGTTCCATTATCTAAACGAATTCTTTGAACAGATCTTTCCTTTTTAGTTTGGAGCCTTTTGATCATCGCTAATAGCTTGGAGTAGGTTTCATACTTCCTTTCGAGAAGCTCTATCCATGTATATCTTGAGAAGTCGTAGACTACTACAAGAGTGAATAATTTTCCTTCGGGAATTTACAGTCTAACTGGCCCAAACAGATCCATGTGTAGCAGTTGGAGGGGAAAAGTTATCCCTGGGGGATGACTTCTATTTTGAATGACGACCTTACTTGCTTCCCTTTTTGGCATGACCTGCAAACGCTATTTTTCTTGAAAATCTCTTTAGGAAGCCCATCAACTAGTTCCTTCTTGGCCAGGTGGTTGATGGTTTTGAAGTTAAGGTGATTCAGTCATTGATACCATAGACAGCTTACTTCAGTTGATCATTTTGATAGAAAGCAAGCCTCTCCATAGCCCGTTGACCAGTCAACAACATACATGTTGCCTCTTCTTACGCCAGTTAAGAGAATTGCTTCAGTTGACTCATCTCATATGTCGCATGAGCTTCGACTGAAATCAACTGTGTATCCATTGTCAGATAGCTGAGTGATGCTGAGCAGTTTGTGCTTCAGTCCTTCTACATGGGAGACTCCATTGACTATCACCTTTCCTTTGACTATGAACCCTTCTCCAATAATTTAGCTTCTGGAGTTGTCTCTGAATGTGAGTAATGGACCTTTTATTTCCTTGTATCCTTCGAGATCCCTTTCATCTCTTGTCATGTGTTTATAGCACTCGTTATCTAGGTACCAAACTTCTTTGACCCTCTTTTTTGATAGGATGCTTATATTCTGCAAGAGAAATGATTAGTGTTTAGGTATCCGTATGATATCGGGTCCTTGTTGACTAATCAAATGTTTAGGAATCCAAATTTGCCAAACTTTTGGCGTATCAACAGGTAAAGAACTTTCAGACTTTGAACTTATGATCAGTTTTCTTTTCTTTTCAACTCTTCTCCTTTAAGTTGAATCAGTTGACTTGTACCTACCATGGGAGTTACTAGGATAAAATACTTCAATCATAACTATTTAGTTTTGAACTTGCTTAGCTCTTCCATAAGGCCAATTCTTTATGTGTTTCCAGTTAATCCCTTTTGGATTAATTCTTGGTTCATTTCTTGAATCCAAGAACTCATCATACTGGCTCACAAAGGTACGTCTTTGAGTCCTTCTCTGAGGATTCTGATACCCTTGTTGTTGATAGTGCCTTGATGGTTGATGAGACTGAGGTCTAAACTGAGTATTTCTCCTTACTTCAATTGGCCTGTCAGTTCTGTTCACTGGTGGCCTAAACTGAGCTTGAGGCCTTAGGTGAACTGGCGATCGGTGTTGAACTGGTGGTCTCTGATGAGGATATCCATAGCAATGAGGATCTAAACCCAGAGCTACAATTCAAAGGTCCCGTCACTCGACTAAGAGCTAAGAAGTTGCAAGAGTATTTTCAAGCCACAATTCGGAAGAAGTTCGAGGAAGAAGTTTGCATATCCGAGAGTGCGAGGTTGGTGACCTTGTTGATATTGGAAGATGGAGATCAAGAGTTGGAGTGCATTGCATGAAGATGACAAACAGTCGGTATGCCCATACCGTGTGACAGTCAGTATGCCCATACTGACTAGAAGGAATAATCTGCCCTTAATATTTTAATTAAGGGGATTGATTTATTAGACTATAGTATTTATTTAGTCAGATTTTGTTATTTAATTTAATGTAATTTTCATCCCTTTTAGAGTCATAGTTGACTAGGTTTTATTTAAGGCATATTCCTACATTGAATAGAACTCTAGTTTAGAAAGTTTCCTAGTCTAAGTTTATCTGTTTTTGGAGTCCTATTTTCGGTCCAATTAGGCTTAGATTTTCGGCCCTTAACACTATAAATAAGGGTTCATTGTGACATTGATACTTTAGACGATATTTGATTAAGAAGCTTTGTCTTTCAATATTGTCTCACCCCTTTTAATATCTTTGTGAGTTTTGATCGAAAATTCATACTCTTAGAATTAGCATCTTTAAGTTTTATTCCAAAGGAAATCCGTAATTCACATTGAGGGATTATTGGGAACTCGCTACTTGAAAAACAATTTAAATAATTTGGCCTTATGTACGTTCGAGATTCAAGGCAACTTTCGGATTATAATTCGCAGCTATCAACCACCGTCCATACCCATCGACGACGACATCCATCAACACACCTATGTACGTCTCAACAATATCCCACAAGTGTTCGGGCATCCTAGACATTGTTCCAGCCGTGTTCGACACTGATACTGTAAGTACATCTCATCCTTATCATAACCTACCTACTCTAGCCATTCTTCACCATATATCATATAACATATATTTCCATCGTCTACCCTAGCCACTTCGATCCTTAAACAGTCCCTTTTGGTTTGGTTTTTTTTAATTCATGTGTTGTAGTCTAGGTATTTTAGTTAGGATTAGCTTTCTAAAATTCGAGTCTTGTTCCTTTATTTTGTTAAGTTATTTTCACATATTCTTGTTAAGTTTCGAGTCATTAGAGTTTTAGAACCCTTACGTGTCGACGTGCGTTCAATCTTTACTCTGGGTCACATCAGTCTCAGATGAGCTGGAGGTCTTGGTTGGATTGATGACCTTTGCTGATAGGCGGGCTGCCTAGGCTGAGCTGGTGGCCTTTGATGAGATGGTTGTCTCTAATGAACTGATGGCTCTGACTGAAAGGAGCCTTTCAGTTGAACTGATGCTTTCAGTTAAGAGGATTGGCTGGACCGCTTCGGCTGAACTTGAGGGATTTTCAGTGTTCCCTTGTCTTTGGCCGTCTCAACTGATTGGGTTGGTGCAAGTCTGACAAAACCAGGTAGAGCTCTTTTTTCACTGGTTTGTGCAACTGCCTTTCTTTTTTCAGCGGCAGTGAACCTGTTGTATCCTAACCCTGGACTACCAGTTTCAACTCTTTGATGGCTTAAAATTTCATCAAGAGTCTGAGATCCCTTTTTGAACTTGAGAGTTACCTCTTTTCTCTTCTGGATCTCTTGTTTGAGTTTTAGGTTTTTAGTTTCTAGATCAACAATTCTAGATTTCAACTGATCAACTTCTAACAACTGAGCTTCAAGATTATTCATTCTTTCATGAACAACGCTTAGTTCTTTTACCTTACTCCTCAATTCGTCATTTTCATCCTTCAGTTCGACATGCATGTATGATATAGTTGCTAACTGACTTTCTAGCATTTCTAGTTGTTCATTTAGTTCATTGCTAGAAATGGATCCATCATGAATATGATAGAAAGAGGTTAAAGAGTTAGTGGTGCTAACCTCTTCATCATTGTCAGCCATGAGGCATAACAGTGCCTCATCATCAAAATTGTAGCCGTCTGAGTCGATTCCGGATGGATAATCTGAATCATCCAGTATGACATTTTCTGAGTTGGCCAGCATAGCTTTTCTCTTGAAAAAGCTTCTCTTCACTCTGTCCTTCTTTTCTTCTGGGAGCTCTGGACATTCATATCTGTAGTGTCTTTGTTTGTGGCAATGATAACATTCATTAATGCTTTGATTGGTTGCCCTGGACTATTCAGCTACTCTTTCAGCTGGTTGATGACCTCTTTCAGCTCTCGGCGCTTCATCAGTTTGAGGTTGAACTGATGGTTGATCTCTGATCTTCTTGAGCTTCTCAACAACTTTGTAACTGATTGAATCTGCTCATTGATGCTTCAGTTAGGTTTTCTTTCTTTTCAGCTATTTCTCACCTTCGGTCAGTTACTGACCCTTCTTGGTTCTCTCTGGCTGGTGTCCTCCTTGGTCGGTAGCTGATTCTTCTTAGAGTTTCTCTAAACTGATTTCTTTCTCCGTAGAAGGCAGCATCTTGAACTGATGATGATGTTGATGCTTTTCTCTTTCATTTTAGGTTGTACTCGTGAGCTTTGAGAGAGCCGAACAATTCTCTGGGAGTGATGCTATTTAGATTTCTCGATTCTTTTGTAGCAATCACTTTCATATCCCACTCCTCTGTAAGATTATCCAAGATTTTGGAGTTCATCTCACAGTTAGGATAATTTCTTCCCATATTATTCATCTCACTGATGATGCGAAGAAATCTTGTTTCAAGGCTGGAGATGGTTTCTTCTGGCTGCATTTTGAAGGACTCATATCTGTCAACTGCTAGTTGAGCTTGTTTCCTTTGATAGCTTCAGACTCCTTGCATAGATCTACTAGTAAGTCTCATATCTCCTTGGCAGTTTAGTAATTCTTCGTATCCTTCATTCGATCCTCGTCTAGAGTTTAGAATAGTGCAGCTTGAGCTACAAACTCTAGGTTCTTCAACTTCTTCTCCTCGTTTGTGAGAATATGGGTTGGCTTTAGGATCCTTGGTGGTTGATTGACATCAATTATGTGGGCTTTATTGTCTATCATAATTATGATAGGACCATCCTCTATCACTTCCCACATGTTCTCATGTATTGAGCATAGATGAGCCTTCATTCTTCTGCTCCAATTCTCGTAGTTCTCAACTAAAAAAATAGGTAGATTATGGTTTCCGGGGTGAGTCTGAATTAGTTTAGAGGGGGTGAATAAACTGATCCCAAAACATAACAACAGTTGCGGAATATATTGGGCCATTGACTCGCGATGAGAACTTATCAGTGTACTTGATCAGTTGAGATGGTCAGTGCAGTTTGTGTGCTAAAGGTGTGCAATTAGTGCATCACTCTGAAAATAGTAAACTGAGCACACAAAGATGATTTATAGAGGTTCGAAGCTTAAACTACTATGTCCTCTCTTCCTTACTGAAAAGGGCAATCCACTATCATAGTGTAAAGTTTCTTTATTACAGTTACACAGTGAAGACAAGTGTTGAACCTGAAAATGGCACCCTTTACTTGAGCATGGTTTCCTTTTCAACTGGTGTTGTCCCGAAAAAACGGACCCGTCGATACGTCCTTTCTTAGTCGGTAGGTCGACAGCTCACACTTCCCGCTCCCAACTGCTCGCTGAGACTTTAGGTGCTATTGCCCGTCTTTACAAGGTATTAGATCTCTTTCGATCTTCAAGATTTCAGTCTTGAATCTGTTATCAATTGGTGTGCTCTTTTATCTTGAGCTGAGTAGTTGATCGGTGTAAATCTGAACTGAGAGACTGGCTCTAGCTGGACTTTTTCAACAACTAGCTTGATGAGCAGTTTTCTTCTTCTTCTTTTCAGTTGGGACTTTTTCTTCAGATGAATTTGAGCTTTTAGCTTTTGAGAGATGTTCTCTTTGAATTTTTGCAAAAGTCTTAATCACAATCTGAATCACTCGTCTTTTATAGAGAAGTGATCTTGTGATCGTTTGGATATCAATGAATGATCATAAATGATCCATTGATTGGTTAAAGCCGTTGAGAGGCTTTTGTTGAAGTAGCCGTTGTGCTGCCTTTGTTTTCTGACAAGCTTTTACTCGAGGATCTTGGTTCTATTAACTTTAAGATCTTCGTGTTGGCAGCTCTGGAAATTTGAATTCCAGTTTCGGCTTCTGTCTTGATCATCAATTCTGGGTTTCAATTGGCAGTTGTGATCTTCAGTTCGGAACATTTCCTCAGCTGATAGTTTTGCACATCTTGGTGGCAGTTTGCAAGCTCCAGTTTTGACTATCTTTAGCTGGCAGTTCTGGGTTCTGGCTCGATGCTTTTTGAGCTCCAGTTTGGTCTTTTTCAGCTGGTAGCACTACAAGAAAAATGCATATAGACAACGCGGAATCTGCGTCATCTATTAGGAAATCGAGCGTTGTCTACGTGAGTGTAGTCTATTAAGAGACGGTTAAAGACAACACGTTTTACGCGTTGTCTATTGCTATATAGACAACGCTCAAACGGTTAAAGATGACACTTCATGCGCGTTGTCTATAACAATATAGACAACGTTTTTTTGGTGAAAGACAACGCGTAATACACGTTTTCTATGCCTTCATAGACAACGATCATTTCACTAAAGACAACGTGCAATATGCGTTGTCTATTATAACATACACAACGACACAAGGGTCATAGATAACATGTAATACGTGTCGTCTTTTTTGTAACAATTTTAATTTTTTTTTTATTTTTTTTGCATATTTAGTTCTATTTATTCTATTATATATGAACCATTTGCTTAAATTTCAAATAACAAGAAAAATATAAACCTCAAAATCCAAAATAAAATATTATAATTCCTCATATATACAACTAATTCAATGTATACATAAACCATAATCACATTAATTTGTCCAAGTAACAAATACAAAGATTGAAAAATACAATATGCATGCAACTCCTCCAAAATTGTAGAAACTTCGTCACCATTCTAGCGAATCAACCGCCCAACTTCCATCAAGACTTCACTAAAAATGCCGCAGCTTTCACAAATTAAACAATATATATACATATATATAAAAAAATGGGTCATCAGAAACAACCTTAAGATATTAAAATAATAAATCAAACAAAATTAAGTTATCAGAACTTACACTAAGACCATCAATAACTTTGTCAACCCGTAAAATCATAGACAACTTCAGCCCATTCTGTACGAACTTCATCAATTTCTCCTTCGAAAAGCTAATAAATGAACAAAATATATTGCAATATATTAACAGACTAACTTGAAAATAATTTTGTAATAAAAGAAATGTAACTATGAACAAATAATACTTACCAAAAAAGGCAGTGGCATTGAGGTTACAATTCCAAAATGTTCAATAATATCTTTCATTTAGCGAATTACCTAGAATCCACATTGTTGTACAATGGTATTATATTCCACATCTCATACCCCAATGCCCATTTATGCAGAACCAAAACCGAGATAGCAAAATCTAGATCCCTCAAAGAAAAAATCAACCAAGCAAAAGCATAGCCAAAAGAAGTACGTACATGTATGGATATCATATGAGAGAGAGAGAGTACCGGTTCTTTTTCTTGATAGTACGTATCTAGTTCACACCAAGTTGAGAGCTCTAATGACTTTTTAACAAATCCTCCAGTATATATTGTTCATAGTTGCGAGAGAAAGAGTTTGGAGAAGGATGAAAACACCCAGAGATTTCTGCAGCATATGATACAGAGATAAGTGATTACAGTTTGCTTTTACTTTTTTGCATTTGAGAGAAGAAAGGCAAAAAATTAGAACCATGTTTCGGAACTATGACATATGATATCATTTTCTTCCAGATTTATTCATTCCTTCACCATAATTGCCACTGTGCTTTCAAGCCGCACTCAATAAAACTTATTCCTCAATCATGCTAGACAAGTGTAGATCATAATACCATTCTAGTTATATACAATGGTCTTCCTTTGCCTCGAAAAATTCTCATACACTTTCTTCGATCGATTTTGGTATAAAGTTTTAAATGCCAAAACTTTACATAAAAAGGAATCATAATTTTCTTTTCTAAAAAACAAATACATTAAATTTCAGAAATCAAGAAACCTCAACTTATCAAGGGAAATTCATCCATATGTATATATATCCAAGTCTGGGACCTCTCTAGAAACTAACCATATATTAGGTGAAATTCCTCAATGCTTTAACAAATTCATTTCACTGATTGAGAAAAATACACCTACAACTATCCCAGGACCAGCCATCACCTTCTTTCCTACAGTATATGAGCCTATATAATCAGTCTAACCTCTGCAGGCTCTTTGCCAGCTTCAATATCTTACACTTCAAAATTAAATCTTTAGCAAATTGGCAGCAGCTTTCAGACCCCATCAAGATACACAGCAAAAATTACACCTTGATCGCGCGGGCTTGTTCAGACCCCATGTACATACGCAGTAAAAATTATAATCTCACACAACTGATAAAGATGAGGGATGTGAGTTCGTTCGACATACTCACTATTTTCTTTCTACCCGATGACGGCGAGAAGCAACTGCGATGAGTAGCAACAATGACAGTGAGTGGCAATAATAGTAGCGAGGGCGGATGCAGATGGTACAATTAGAGATTAGAGATTCAAGAAGGTAACGGAGTTGAGTGGCAGCAGCGATGAGAACCGATGAGTACGTTACAGCAACCGCGAGAAGCAGCGGTGAGTGGTAGCAGCGGTGAGGAGAAGGGTGAGGGTGGAGGGGAAGGCTGTGATTAGGGATTTGATGGTGAGGAGAAAGATTAGGGCGGAGGGGAGGCGGAGGCGGAGGGGGGGTGAGCGGAGACGATTAGGGCTTTTCAAAAGGTGTAATTTTTTTCTCTAAGTCCCCAAAATTTTCAGTCCCGCATGGTCTTAGAACGACGTCGTTTAAGATGAAAAATTAGAAAAGTACAGTTAAAGACAACATGATACCAGAGCACGTTGTCTATATCTTTATAGACTACACATATTTTTATTCTTACAATAAAAAAAATGAAAAAATAAAAATAAAATACGGCTATAGACAACGCGGTTGTGTAGACACTTTGTCTATTGTGTAATAGACAACGTGTGTATTAAAACACGTTGTCTTTCTCGTGTAGTCTATTGGCATTATTCTTGTAGTGTAGTATTGAACCAGTGTTTTCTTCAGGTGGTACTTTGAACGGATGTCCCTTCAGCTGGAACTTCTTGAACTGATACTTTCTTCAGTCTGGATATTGAACTGGTGCCTCTTCACCTGGTATTCTGAACTGGTGTATCTTCAGCTGATATTTTCTGAACTGGTACATTCTTCAGCTGGTACTTCATTCTTCAGCTGGTACTTTCTTGAGCTGGCATATTATTTAGCTTGTGATCTGCAGACTTGAATGCTTCAGTTTGCATGTTTACTTATTTGACCGTGATGGTCAGTTAGTACTTTGACCCTGTCAGTTCGACAGTCTGCATCTTCAGTCTACTTTGTATTGCTAACATGATTTTCCATCAGTTTCATCATCATAAAATATCGTTTCATACCATATTAATATTGGGGTGTTAGAATTGCAAAAATATTAAAGGTTGTGATATGAATTGTAAATTTTTAAATGTTGTGCGAAAATTGCAAAAATGGTGCAAATGTTGTGTTAATAAATGATGGTGTACTCGCCCTAAACAAATACCTTAGTTGGTGAAGTAGTGAATTCATTACAAAAAATATAAGTCCGTGAAAAAAATTACTATGCACCGGGTGTAAATAAGGTTTATTTCAAACGGCCGGATTAAATTCGCAGGGTCAACCTGCTTTGATCAGGATCCTGTATTGACCGGATCAACCCACAAAATAAATGCCGTCAAAATCATTATCAACATTAACACTAAAAAGTATCACTCAATTTTTTTTCAAAAATATCATTTGTATCTTAAAAAGTAACGGGTCTACTAGTATCATATACGTGTTTATTTAGTTTAAATTGTGATTTATTCCAATCTAATTAATGTTTAAACTTTAGGAGTTTAGGATTATTTAGGGTTCATAGTTTTTTAGGGATTTTTTTTAGTAATTTTGGAATTTTTAAAAATATTTTAGGGTTTATTTTGTATTTTTAGGTTTTTGTTTTTTTAAGATTTATTAATCTCAATTAGGGATTATATTTAAGTTGAAAAAATTAATTGTCGAGCACAATGTATGAGGCTATGTGGTAGTATTAGGTGAGTGCATTGTGCGAGTCGTTGGATTTCAAAAAGATTAAATTAATTCACTTCAATTTTAGAGTTCACAAATTCCGTTTTTTAGGGTATATGTTTATTTTAAAATTAGATTTTTTTATTTTCAATTAGCATTTATATTTGTTTCAAAAAATTTAAATTATTTATTGAGTGCGATGTACGAGCTAATACATTAGTGTCGGACAAGTGCATTAGGCAAGTTCTTAGATTTAAATTAATTAGCTTTAATTTTAGGGATATACATTATTTGGGAAAAAAATAAAAAAAATCAGAAAAAAAATATAATTTGCGCAGAAAGAAAAAAAGATGGGTACGGATCCATGCGCCCGCCTGACATTGTTTGAAATAAGACGGTATTGGGTGTTATGCACATAAGTCATTCTCTATGTTCATACAGTCCTACTCAACACTCAAAAAATTATCACTAACACTAAATGGCCACATTATGGCCTGGCCACATGAGAGTAATATAGTAAGTACCTACTATATTGCTTAATTAAATAATAATAGTAATTAGGGTTATATTGTCTTTTACCCTAGTACCCTTTACTACTTAATCTAGTGAGAGAATGGATATTCAAAATTCAAATTTTGAATCTATCTTTCTCTCAATGTTAATAATTGTTTGTTATTTCTAATAAAAATAGGGTCGAGTATTCAATATTTCCATTCATCTTCAATTTTCACTATTTATTTCATTTTGTTAGCTCATCCATTGTATATCTTCAAATAATTCTGGGTGATCGAATTTCAACGCAATAACATGAAAATCAAAGGTAGCCAAAAGCAGAAATTTTATGTTGTCTTCAAAGATATACTGTAATTCCCCAATTTTATTTACTCTTAATAAAAATAAAATGTTAAACATGGTATTTATTAAATAAATAAGAATAAAAAATCCCAATGCATAGAAATATCTTAAATTACAGCGGAAATCATAATAAAATAGACTAATTTTTATTTAGAAAAGAAATGATTTATTCATCTACGGGACCATGACTACCACCATCGCATCTTGTCCCGCTAAGCATCACCCGAGCCTCCATCTGAAAAGGAAAGTTTTGGGGTGAGTACTTTTAAACTCAGTAGGGAGTGTCCAATTATCCAGACTATATAAAATTAAACGAGAAAATGCGAATATTTAAAGATGTTCAGTCTGTAGACCAAACTAAATAGCCCGTTGGCCCTTGCTGTGTAGCCCGTAGGCTCTGTTGTATTCAACTCGAAGGCCCATGCTATGTTGTGTCATCACATAATTCGATAATAAAATATAGAGAGGATAATAGGGACATGATCACATAAAACCCCACGTTTACCTTGACTCGAATTTAAATTAATTAAGTTTTGCACGCCTCGTCTATAATTATTTATCTTAAATTAATACAATGTAAAACATGATGTAATAAAACTATGCATGAGTTAAAATATTATTATCACATGATGCATGCCTACAATTTATATGAAAAAAACTACATGACTTGAATTAACTAATGTCAAGCTAACATGAGTGTATATATGTATATAAATATATATATATATATATATATATATTACGGAATGACGAAAAATGCTAAAAGAATTACCTAATGCATGGCTAAATCTACTAACCAATTTTACGTAATTATGCATGCATATATATACATTACATATAATTTTGGTTTATATGATTGTTGGAACAAAAATAAATAATGGCATCAAAACCACCCTTTAGGCCCAACACCCACCAAGGCCCAACATACTAATTAACCAAATTATGGCCCATTATCTATCTATCTTCTTTCCCAAGTAAATGATGAAATAAAACTAAAATTTCATTTTCTTCCTTACTGTTCTTCATGAAATCTTCTGCTCAAGGTTTACAAAATTAACATGGTATCCAGAACCAATTAGGATCGATTCCAGCTATCGATTGCTTTTGCAATGACAAAGGGAAGAAAATTCTCATGGAAGAGTGTTCGCGATGACGAACTTGGATTCAATCTGGAGCATAGTTCCAGCAGCAATCAGCAAGACTCATATCATGAAGAATCACCAACTGAGAATGCGCGTCCACCGATTCGAGCTGAAAATCAAGGTATGGAACTGCAATCGCATGCAAGGAATGAGATTCACAACACTAGACTCTTAGCAAATGGTGAATTATATATTGCACCATATGATAATTCTGGATTAGCTTTAATCTTAGATCTGTTTGGTAGACGCAATTTTCATAGTTGGTGTCGGTTAATTAAACGTGCTCTTTTTGCTCGAAATAAATTAGGATTCATTGATGGAAGTGTTATTGAACCTAGGATGAATTCTATAGATCACATGTTGTGGGTTAAAGCTCACTATTTGGAGTTTAATTGGCTGAGTAATTCCATAGTGAAAGAGTTATCTCGTGGCTTGCAAAATTTTGACACATCCGAACATCTACAGGATGAACTGCATAAGCGCTTTGGTAAGCATAATGGCCCTAGAATCTACAAATTAAGACATGAGATAGCCACATACACACAAAACACACAGTCTGTTATGCTCTATTTTAATAATATGAGTGCTCTTTGGGATGAGTTGGGGCTGTTGAAGACAGCAAAAAGCTATACATGTGAAACAACAGATGAGGAAAAATCAGAGTTGGAGGAAGAAAGGATGATGTAGTTCCTGATGGGTTTGAATGATGTATATGAACCAATCAGGCAACAAATTCTGATACTTGATCCCCTACCAAGTGTGAGCCAAGCTTACTCGATGGTCTTACAAGTGGAAGAACAACTGCAGATATCATCATAATTCTCAGAAAATCTGGAACAAATTGTCTTGTATTCTAGTTAGAATAAAGGTTTTCAGAAAAATATGGTTTTAGAAGTAAATTGACTAAGGAAGAGAAAATGAAGATGAAGTGTGACCACTGTGGGAGATCAGGTCACTTTAAAATGGATTGTTTTGAAATTATAGACATTCCAGATTGGTACAAGAAAATGAAGGAAGAGAAAGAAACAAAGAGAGACAATTTTGCAGCAGAAAAGGGGATTCATTTAGAACCTGCTCTTAAGCAGACCTCAGCAGATTTTGAAAAGGCTATTTAAGCAGAAATAGCCAAACATTTTTCCTCTTACATGGAAGGTAAGGGATTAACAAAAAAGAAAGGAAGTCAGGTTGGACATCAAACAACACCAATAGTAGAAATTGAAGAAAACAGTCTGAATGCATACACCGGGCATTATGCTGTTGGGCTGTCAATAGAGATAAGGACAAATGAATGGATAGTTAACTCTGGAGCAAGTAATCACATGAGCCGTGAAGCCTCCTTGCTCACTAATCTCAGAAGTTTACAGAGGCCTGTGAAGATTTTATGCCAGATGGAAGCAGCATTATGGCACACATGGAGGGGATGCTCAAGTAACACCTACCATCTTGTTGTTAAATGTTCTCTATCCTCCTGAGTTCACACACAATCTAATTTCTGTAGGACAGATGACCAAAACTCTAAATACTAAAGTTATTTTCTTGGCCTCACATTATATGGTATAGAAAAGGGACAAAGATATCATACTAGGAATTGCTAAGATGAAAAGAACCTTGTATGTGTTTACACATGAATACCAGTTTACAGTCAAGATTAATGCAACTTTAACACCAAGTTTAAAAGAGCTTCATACTTTACTGGGTCACCCATCTGCTAATGCAATGAAGCATTTGGATCTTGGTACAAAGAGGTACAGATCAGAGGAATATGCAGAAATAGAAGATTGTGATGTTTGTCACAGTGCTAAACAACATATGAATCCCTCTCCTACACTTGCCCGAAGATGTGAAAAGATGTTTCACATGATTCATGTAGATGTTTGGGGCCTTTACAAAGAGTTTGGAATTACATAGACCCCTTACTTCCTTACCATTGTTGATGATTACTCCAGGGCCACATGGACATTCTGTTTAAAAGAAAAATACAGATGTAGTGCCTCTTCAAGCAGTTCATCATAATGATTCATAATTTGTTCCAGACTTCCATTAGGATAATGAGATCAGACAATAGCAGTGAGTTCACAAGCAGGCAGACAGCAGATTTGTTGTCAGAATTTTGTATTTTGCACCAGAAATCTTGTGTTTATTCCCCTCAACAAAATGGGATAGTTGAAAGAAAGCATAGACACTTGCTTCAGGTTGCAAGATCCCTCATGTTTCAAAGTAAACTCGCCGCTCTATTTTGGCCCTATTCTATTTTATATGGCACATATCTGATCAATAGAATACCTTCTGCAGTGCTATAGTGGAAGACTCCTTATGAACTACTACATGGGCATGCTCCTCATTATCAGTACTCCACCATTTTGGTTATCTGGCTTATCAAGTAAACACTCTTCATTCTAAAAGTAAATTTACTCCTAGGAGCATCCAGTGCATATACTTGGGTCCAGCACCTCATCAAAAGGGTCATTTGTTGTTTGATATATCTTCTTAGAAAGTGTTTGTAAGGAGAGATGTGCAGTTCTATCCACACAATTTCCCTTTGCAGTCAGCTACTCTTTATATTGACTCACCATTTCATTTTTTTTGACATTCCACAGTTACACATACCTATATCTCCTCTTTTTGTTTGCAGTCAGCTACTCTTTATATTGACTCGCCATTTCATTTTTTTTGACATTCCACAGTTACACATACCTATATCTCATCTTGTTGTTGATAATCAGATTCCCACTGCATAAGTCTCCCTTCCATCACCAGTTCCTACTTGTGATGTTGATTCAGCATGTTCTTCCCCGACCTCCTACACTGAATGTTTCTTACCTCCTACTAACTTAAATATTCCATCTCCTGTACCTAGAAGAAGCCAGAGAGTTACTAGAGCACCAAAATATCTAGATGATTATGTTTGTTTGGCTAATCAACCTTCAACTAATATTCTCAGTATAGGCCTCATCACACCTCCCACCTTTCCTTATTTTACATCTCCTCTTCTCACACCTAACTATACAACCTTCTTGTTGGATGTTGATTCTACTCAGGAACCAGCCTCCTACACAGAAGCCAACAAATATCCAGCTTGGATTGAAGCTATGAACAAGGAACTGTAGGCTTTGGAAGCTAATCAAACTTGGAAGATTGTTCCTTTGCCACCAGAAAAACAAGTAATTGGGAGTAAATGGGTATACAAGGTCAAACTTAACTCAGATGGGAGTGTAGAGAGACTGAAAGCATGTTTGGTAGCAAAAGGCTATCATCAGGAGTCTACCATAAAGTCTTTGCACCTGTAGCTAAGATGGTTACAGTCAGATTATTCATAGTTATTGCCACTCAAAATCAGTGGTTTCTACATCAAATTGATGTCAATAATGCCTTCCTACATGGGTATCTTTCTAATGAAATTTATATGCAATTGCCATAGAGGTATGGCCAGGGACAACAGGGTGATGTTTCAAGCTAGAGAAGAGCTTATGTGGTTTAAAACAAGACCCCAGAGAGTGGAATATGGAATTTTGCATGCTGTTCTTTTCTCTAGACTTTCATCAATCTGAGACAGATCACTGTATGTTCACCACATGATAGGGCGAGGATTTTGTTGCCTTACTTGTCTATGTTGATGACATTCTTCTCCTTGGGCCTTCTCTCTCTGCTATTCAGTCTATTAAACATGCTTTGGATGAGGCTTTCACCATTAAAGATCTTGGTGATGCTAAATACTTCTTGGGCATGGAAATCGGTCGTTCTTCCTCTAGAACCTATCTATGTCAATGCAAGTATATCTTGGACCTCTTAGCCACCACTGGATTTCTTGGGAGCAAAGCGGCTGCTACACCATTCCCACAAGGCCTTACACTATATAAGGAAGGAGATTCTCTCCCTCGTGATGAATCTTATAGACAATTGGTGGGGAAGCTGCTCTCTCTAAAACTCACACATCCAGACATATCCTACAATGTTCAACAGCTTAGTTAGTTCCTCAATTCCCCCACAATTCTTCATTGGCGAGCTGCTGAACATGTATTGCGCTATCTCAAGGGCAGCCCCTCTTTGGGCCTTCATTATACCGCATGTTCTACATCTACACCTCGCGCCTACTGCGACACAGATAGGGGCTCTTGCACAGATACTCACAAATCCTTAACTGGTGATTTTGTTTTATTAAGAGACAATCTGATCTCTTGGCGCTGCAAGAAGCAGTCAACCGTGTCTCTCTCATTTGCCGAAGCTGAATATCGGAGTCTGAGTGTGACTATCCACGAGCTCCTATGGATCTCTTTTATGCTAAAGGGATTTTCACTTCCGTTTGTCACACCGGTGCACGTCTATTGCGATGAAAATGTTGCAATCCAAATCACAAAGAACCAGGTTTTCCACGAGCGAACTAAACATATCGATTTGGATTGTCACTTTGCTCGTCTGCACTTCAAGAATGGTTTTATTCTACCTCTCCATGTGTCTACCTCTACTCAGCTTGTGGATGTGTTTACGAAATCCTTGCCTCGACCTCACTTTTTTAAGTTAATTTCCAAGCTTCATCTCGGTAATCTTCACCGTGTCTCGCTTGCGGGGGATAAAAGAGATCTGTTTTTTTTCTGATCGTACATGCATGCAGACAGGTGTAGCTAGGGTGCATGGATCTTCTCACACACGATCATGTGCTCTTAGAATAGGAAAGCAACATGACATAGATATTTTTAGATTGTTTGCTTCTTACGCCGACTACATTGTGAGAAGCTTTTTGTATAAATAACTGTACTCGCCTTGAATATGATGAAATAAAACTAAAATTTCCTTTTCTTCCTTATTGTTCTTCATAAAATCTTTTGCTCAAGGTTTACAAAATTAACAGTAACCCAACACATCTGCCGAACAACTCTCTCTCTCTCTCTCTCTCTCTCTCTCTTGTAACCTTTCTTCACGGAAACCACAACCAACAGCCTATTCCCTCACTAACACCAAATAAAACTCGACCATTCACCAAAACAAAAGATTAGAAAGAACAATAAAGCCATCACATTCTTTTTTTTTTCTCCCGCTAATCACACTAACAGCGCGCAGCAACCGCACGGCTGGCGTCTCCACTCTCCCAACATCGATGACGACCCACCGTACAATCCCAGACACACTCTAAATGACGTGCTATGGAATGCAAACTCATGCATGAGAGAAAAAAAAAAGAAATGAACTATAGCTAGAAAGAACTACAAAGAGAACTCAACTTACGATCTTTCTCTCTCTTCCACCTCGAATATTTATTTTAGGTGAGATGTAATAGAGATAGTAGCTCTCTATTTATAGTGATAGATTAGGTTTTAGCTCTTGATTTCGTGGCTAGAGATAAAGGGTTTGATAAGATCAAGAGGTGATAAAGTTTAGAGAGTTTATCAAAATCTCTCTACTGGTTTTCGTGGAAAAGAAGGAAAGAAAGGGAAAAAAGAGAAATAAATCAATTACTTATAGGCTTAAAGGTTTGGGCTCAAAGGAAAAATTATTTGGGCTTGAAATGACTTGGGCTCCAATTAACTAAAATGGGCTTGGAATAAGCTTTGGACAAAATAAAAAAAATGCAACATATTAGGCACTCTAATTAAATTAAATGCATGCTCATGATATGAAATAACCATGCTATAAAATAAATCCATGCTTAATAAAAACAATTACTTAGGTGTGACTTATTAGACTTAATCAATTAATATCATACGTAAGAAAAATTAAAATGAATGAAAATATTTTTCAGAAAAGAACGTAGCAAATTTAAATATGAAGAAAATGGGTCGCAACATATACGAACTAAAATACATTCAAACTGGGTAGATTGTGCTCCATTTGTATTCGGTGTTAGGAGAAGTTTGTACAAGTCTTTTCCAACTGAAGATAAAACGGTGGAGGAGTATGAAAAATATATGAGTTCGAAATGCGAAAAATATGATAGTTGTTGGAGTGGCGGTGTCGATTTATATTTCGAGTCGAGTAATTGTGAATTTAGTTCAAAAAATAAAAAAAAAATGAAGAAACGCTGAAGTGTTGAAGAGAAGATTGTGAATTCTTTATTTTTGGATTTGTAACTGGAATTTTTAGTTCGATTTGTATTGCTAAATCAACATGAATCAATTTTAATTTCTGAATAATAATTTATGAATGAATTTGATTATTGCTCGATTTTAATATTTGTTAATTTAGGCAAGATATATCATATAACATTATTCATTAATGTATTTGTCAACAATTATGCCCTAGCAATCTGTGCCTACATAATCTATCTCTTCATTAATAATTATTTATACTTGAAGCTATTTTAATATGAAATTATAACATATTAAAATTTCAAAATTATTACATTAGAACATTATCTAATTCGGTCATAAATCATAATATAGTAATCTTGGGAGGAATACCTCATAAGATATTCATCAGATATTCATCATGTGATATGTTTCTACATATCAATCGTCTTTAAGTTATTTTAGGAAGAGATATGTGATCATAAGCAAAAATATTCTTAGCTATCATAAGCACAAATATTCATAGTTTTGTTATTCACCTTCTATTGTAATCTCCTTAGTTAGATTATCCTATTATTATATCTAGGTTTTACCTTATTTATTGTTATCTATATTAGATATGTGATTATGTCCTCTAAAATAGCTCTACGTGTATATCATTATTCAAGATAATTAATCAAAGAAACTTTCTTCTCTATAATATGAAATTATAAACTATTAAATTTAAAAATAAAAAATATCACTTGATATATCTTAGTATTCTATTCGATTATAGTTCATGATGTATCATTTAAGTTATTTTAGGATGATATATGGAATTATAAACTGTTAAATTTAAAAAATATATCTCACTTAATATAGTATTCTATTCGAATAATATAGTTCATGATATATTATCACTCGAAAATTATAATGTATTTAGGGTTTTGACAGTTGTGTATTTTATACAACTTTTGGATATGAATTGATGATGTTTATTATAATAAATTGTGTATTTTATATGACTTTTATGCTTATATTGTTATTATTTGGATTTTTTATATGTTTGCTAGTTTTGCAGTAATAGTTATGCTTTTGTTGCATATTTGAGGCAAAATAGTTAAAGACGGACTTGAAGAGTTGAAAGGGTATATAATTATTCCCTTGGGTTTAGTTAAATACTTAATTAAAGCCTAGTGGACTAGATTAAATGATCAAAATCTGAAGAAATCCGAAGCCAAGTGCGAAATACACTTGGGTCGACCCAGAAAGTGTCGGTCGATCTAAGCCGGTGTAAAATACAAAGGGCTGGGTAGACCCGACCGGACTCACTTGGGTCGACCCTGTACAAAAACAGCCATCTGGGTCGACCCAATCACGTTAGTCGACCCATGTGCTCGGGTTCGCGGAAATGTGATTTTTCGACTCCAATTCAGAGTTTTAAACCTACATATAAAAGTCTTCATTTCGATACACGCCATATATAGTTCAATACCACTTGGAATACAACCCTAGAGACATTGGAAAGAAGAGAAAAGAGAAGAGAAAAGAAGGATGAGGACTTGCCATCTACTCAATAGGAGGTGACAATGTTATTCGAGACTGAGTGCTACTGCAGAGGAGATAAGACAACTGGATTTCTCCTACTTATTCGATTTTATTGCTAAATTTATCATGACCACTTTTACTCTGCTTTGTTTATTTACTTCAAGAGTCCTTTACTTTTTGGATGTAATCGAGTAATAACCATTGGCTAATAAAAAATATTTTAAAACTCATAAAATAACTCAAAAATGATTATTTAAGTAGAACATATCAATGAGGACTATATAAACTAGTATTAATATATTATGAATTATTATTAAAGTAAATAATGTGTACTAATATTAGATTTTTTAATTATCAAGTTTATTAGTAAATAATTTAATTATAATTAAAAAGTTCAAAAAAATTATTTATAATATATGATACTATATTTTCTCTATATTACCATGACAAAATCGAGAAATAATATATTATGACTTATATTAGAATTAACTAAAATTTTAATTTTGAAATGTTATATTGATGAATTTAATTTTTATTTTAAATAATTAAAGAAGATTATTTTAAATAATTCAAGATGAAAAGCTTGTACTAATATATTATGAACTTGTATAATGGATTTGACTAATATTATTATTTTAAATTTAATTAGATTATAATTTTAAAATAATGAAATACGATTATTTATGTAGAACATCTTCATGATGAATATATGCTTGATGAAAATCGGGCACTGATATATTATGAATTATAATCGAATTGACTAATATTTTTATTTCACTATATTTTAATCTGAAAAATTAGTAGGTCGAAAATTGAGTAATAATATTATATATTATTATAATCGAAGTAAAAAATTGTGTTTATGTTATATCTCTTATTTTATAATTAAAAAATTATAAATAATGTGTCGGTATCATCATTTAGTACTAAGTGTTTTAGATTGTCATAATCTTTTTGGCAAATCAAGAACACAAAAGGTTTTGGTTTTTCAAGAATTGAAGATCATGTTCTGGACATGATACAAGAACATTCCGCTTCTAATCTAATTGACAATCAAAGAATGTACCTGATCAATTGTTATGCACATGAACATATACATGGTGGTCCAGAAGGTTCTGAAGAGACATATCAAGCTAATTTCAAGGAGATGAAGATTTCTATTGAAAATAGACGTCTCAGAATAGAATATGCCTCATTCAGATTGAAGATCAAGATGCAAGAATGCGAGTTCTATTCAAGGAAGAACTCTAACTAGGTATGTCCGCGATCAAACAGTGAAAATTGTTAATTAGGCTACCATTTGTTCTTATAAATAGCTTCAGAATCTGACTAGTTAGTAGTGTGATTTTCGTATGCACAAGTATTGTTTAGAGAGTCTAAAAAGACTTCAAGTTTAAAGCATTAGCATACAGTTAGACTAGGTTTGATCTTTTGATCATTGTGTTTCTAGTCTGTGTTTGAAATTATTTCTTACGCATTTAAAGAAGTCTCGGAAGAGATTTCCTGTGGAAACTAGGAACTAGAGGAAGTCTAGGTTGTGAGGAGATCTTACAATTCAGTCTATCGAAAGAAATTGTAAAGGGTAGGAAAGGGCCGAGTGACGGAAGATCTTCGTATAATAGCCTTTATAACCTTACAATGGAGTAGTGGATTGTTTCTCACGGACTTGAGAAGTCCCCCTGACGTAGATCGATTGATCGAACAGGTTACCATCCTTGTGTTCTTTATTGCTTATAGTTTAAACAATCCGTTTCTACATGTTAACATTAATGTACACTTACATGATAGTGAACATGTTTATCTCCGCACAATTTATATAACTTCATAATGTGTTTATGTAAAATTGATAATTGAAGTAAATCTATTAGTTTATACTTAAAAAATTAAACAGGATTATTTATGTACAACATAGGATGTATCTCATATCTAAATTAGATTCATCGTGATATTATTGTATTTATCTTCTAATATATTATTTTTAAGTTTGGTAAGAGTATTTTATATTGAAAAACATCTGATTGTGAATGGAAGGGAGTAAGTGCGCCAATAATGATAGATTTGGGATGGAATAATGTATTTTTTAAAAACAAACGGTAATATGAACAAATTTTGAGGCAAAGGGTATTATTGACAAAGTTATTTTTTTCCCAAAAAATTCGATTATAAGACAACCGATCTCAAGTAAATCCGTCCAATTTTTACGAGGTCTCGCCAGGGTGTGGCTGTTTAGCATCGGTCAAAAACTATTGTAAAAATGGTAGTGTTCCCTTTCTTTTTTGTGGACATAAGCTTTGTCCAATTCCCAAAGAGCAACGCCCTTTGAGGGTGGGAAAAGATCCGGGGGGGGGGGGGATGCAAAATTTTAGTGTATTGTTGTTTCATGGAAAGTAAGGAAAAGTCAATTTTGAAGCCAAATGGAAAGTAAGGAAAAGTCAATTTTGAAGCCAAATAAAATGTATGTGTTGATTGCCGCAAGAAATTCAAATGTGTATGATAGCGAGATTCTGCACGGATCACGGGCCTCACCAACTTATAAATTCGATAGTCAAACCTTGCATTGGATTAATGCCATTTATCATTTTTATTTTTCCAATTTATTAATGCAAAATAAATCTTAAATGTCTTTATTTGACGTGCCCCCAAAAATAAAGAAATTTAAAAAAGATTATTCATTATTAAACAATACTTACTTTACGTTTTTAAAGAGATGGCATATATGGATCGGATCAGATCCTCTATTGCAATTCCTATTTCATTTGGTGTTGCATAACTATATTTTTTTTAACTTTTTTAAAAAAATATTAATATACCCTAATTGGGGGTGGATGAACCCTAAAGGGAAAATTTTAATTAAATAAAATCATAATAAATTAAAAATTAAAAAAATAATTTATTTTTTTAAAAAAATAAAGACTTGGAACAGGAAATGTAATAAGAAATGTAACAGGTGATCTGGTGTGTATATGGATGTTTAAATATTGTTTTCCAGATCTCCGAACATGGATGGAGTATTAGAATAAGATTATAAGACTTATTGCGGAGCATAAAATCTTAGCTACTTTGGAGCTTATCGCACAAGGCTTGTTTGCCTCGATTTACCTCTCGTGTTATTTTTTGTGTTTTTGCAAATAAATTATGTTTATTCAGGGCATTTTCATGAGTAACAACTGCAATTTGTTTTTAATCATCGGGAAGAAGAAGTTTAAAATACATTTATGCGTGCGTATATACATATATGTATGTGATAAGTCATTGTGAATGAATTTGAGGGACTTTAGTTTTTTTTTTAGTTTAAACCCGATCAGCTATTTTAGTCTAGACCTTATAGCTCGTAGGCCCAATTAGGCCGGCCACTTAGGCCCAATTTCTTTCAGACCTCCATTTTAATGGGCAGGCCCAACAAAAATAACAGTTAGGCAAAGGCCTGTCCATTGGGTCAGGCTAGTTTTGGCAGTCCTGATAATAATATTACCATATAGGCATCATGAAAACATTAAATGAATTCTCACCTAAAATTAAGTTAGGTTTTTAAAATTCTAGAGCCTACATTTTCTCATCGATTATCTTGTTTGAACTTTCAATGGTCCGAGGCTGGAGAAAATTATTAACACAAATAGAGATGGTGGTTATAATGCAAATTAATCATAGTGTGAGAACTAGGAACCCATCTTACACCACACAATCAATAAAAATCAAAGGCTTAAATTTGCTTTAAAAGGGTGGTGGCATTTCTGTAATATTTGATAAGTTCTAGACAGGGGTATTAACGTAATTCCATAATATTTATAAAATGGCGTTGGTTAGTTAATAACAGTATCGTCATGCTAACAAAGATAATTGAGTTAGCTTTCCAACGCTTCCGACCGTTCGTGAATCGAATTTTTCTAGAAAAAGTTATGACCAAAACAATGAAGGTTGTCAGGCCAGCCCGACAGGCCAACCCGTGGCCCGACCAGTCTGGCCCGTTCGGTTAATTTTTTTTTTCGGGCCGAAATTTTTCGGCCTTAACCCTATATTTTTCTCGGTCTATTCGGACCAACTCATCGGTTTCGGGCTAAATTGACATCCCTAAGTATTACTATCATGCTAACGAAATATTATCGTAATGTTAATGAAAGTTTTCTCATATTATTCACGAAAAATTAAACTCTAAAAAGTAATTATAAATCATAATTGGATGGAATAAACCATAATTCAGATGTAGTAAACTCCAATGATCTAAAAAATAGAATTACATTCTAAAAAATAATTATAAACTCTAATTGGATGAATAAATCATAATAGTAATGTAAATATACAACGTTAGCATTATGATATTATTTTATTAGCAATGCAGATAAACTATATATGTTAGCATATGACAATTCATCATTAGCATAATGTATAAACCATAAATGGATTAAAAAAATCCTAATTAATATATTCTAATTTGATGAATTAAACAATATATAATAATCAACTAGTATCTAAAATATAAAAATTAAATAAATAATAATTATTATAAGCCCTAATTGAAATGTAATATACCATAGTAATAATATAGGTATGTGCACTATGTTAACATTATGATAATCCTTCGTTAGCACAATGAACACAATATGATAGCATATAACAAATGTTTCGTTAGCATACAACATTACATAATGTTGACGAACCATTATTAAAAGATAACGAAAGCATTTTCGTGCTGAACACGAATAAAAAATATGTATTTTATATTTTTCATCTATATTATTTGCACAAATATATCTGTGATTGATCTTGAATTAAAAGGCATAAAAAGAGCTTTAATTTGATATATTATTTGCGTTGATCCAATTAGAAACGAGTGAGATATGATCGTTTGAAAATTTTAAGATTTTTTTTAATAGTGATGACATCAACTTTTTTTATAAGGATTGGACAATTATACCTCAGTCTCCTTCTTTTTTGCCTTGAATTTGACATTAAATATCAACCATTAGATAATCTAATTGGATGTTATAAGATGAATTCCTAATTCCTACACCAGAAAAATGTGTATTTTTGATCCACTCCCTCCCCCCTCCACACACACAGAGGGAGAATGGATCAAATGAGAACCCGAATCCCATGTGAGAACTAAGAACTAATTAGAGCCGTAGATCTTTAATTTTTGGGTGGTGAAGATCTGTACCCGAGTTTGAGTTATGTGGTGACATTTTTGTAATATTAGAGTTATTTTAATGAGCTGAGGGTATTTGTATAATTTAGAAAAAAAATCTATTTTATTTGGGCTAAATCCCTTTAGCATTATTATGATAGATTTTAGTATTGTTGTAATTAGTTTTAGCATTACTGTTACTAGTTTTAGCACTATTGAAGAAGCTATAAATTGTAGCATTAACATGATTAGTTGTATCTTATTTAATCCGCAGATTGTGTTGGAACCACTTTGGAGATTTCTCCAGAGTTGTCTGAATTTTATATATCCGATTGATGGACATGTATTTATCTGCAATGATGAATATTTGTAAAATATTTCGTTGCTTCTATTATCTTGATAAGTGAGGGCAGTTTTAGCTTTTGTTCTCCTTATAGTTTCATCTGTTGTAACTCTTTTAACACCTATAAATTTTTATAAAATATTGTTAAGTAAACAAAATAACAAGATTAAAACATTATTGATACATAAAGATAAAAGTAGTGAACAATAATGTCAATGATAATGCTAAAATGGTATATGATGATGCCAATTCAGTGAACGGTAATGCTAGTACCACAAAATGTGTCATGCATGCCCTAGTTTTATAATGTTCATGTTAACTTTGGTCTGACATATATGTTTTTTAATGTTAAGAATGACAATGATAATGCTAACATCTGATTAGGGGTGGGATGATAAGGTATCTTAGATGATAAGGTATCTTACTTTTTTCACCATATCATTACCTTACCTTAATTGTACGGTATGGAGAAAATACAAACCGTTACCTTACTTGAACATTCGGTATACCTTCCTTCAATACACCTTAATTTCGGTATGAAACAAATGACATACATTTACCTTACCTTTATTTCGGTATACCTTACTGACATTGGCATTCCATACTGACATCAGTATACTTTACCCAGCCATCTTACGGTATATCTCATATATTTATTAAGAATATGAAACACTTCTAATAACAATCCGAATTCAACAAAATAAAATAAATCTTTTCATGCCACGATAATTAAACTTCAATAAAACAAAATAGATCTAATAATTCAAATCTTACATATATTAGATTGAATAATTTTAGATTATATATATTTTAGTATATATGTAATATGTTTGATTTCTTGATTTTGATAATATTAGTTGAAAATATAAAATTGAATGAAAATATAAGATTTTTATTCATCACATATATGATATAACTTCAAATTATTCATCTTTTAGGTGTAGTTTTTATATAAATTGATAAAATATCATAAACTCAATAAATATTACAACGTTAATTTAGATATTCTAAGAATTACCTACTAAGTATTAAATAAGAATACATATTTATCATTACTACACATTAAGTATAACATAAGATTAATTATAAGTGTTAGATATTATAAATTTACTAAATATTTATATATGTATATCATATTTACTAAGTATTATATATCAATCATCTATAATTCAAACACACACACACACACACGCATAATATCACAAATATTGACTAACTTAAATGTAAAAATATTATATTATTGTTTGATGTGTTCTTATTTTTATTTTTATTTAATAGATTACAAACTATAATTGTATTGTAAACCTAAAACTGTAAGAAACATTAAGAATATTGTTCATCACATCTTTTTATAATGTATTTATAAATTGTATAAAATATTATAAACTCATTAAATATTATAAATTTTAAATCGTTAACTTAGAAATCATAAAAATTGTTTACTAAGGATTAAATAAGAATATATTTATTATTACTTTGTATTAAATTTAACATATGATCATATGTATTAGATATTGTAAATTTACTAAATAATGTAATAAATAATAAATTAGATAAGATATCATAAAGTTACTATATATATATATATAATATTTATACTAAGTATTACATATTTATATAATAATCATATCTTATTCTCTCTAACATATATATGTTAATTTAAATGTAGAATTAAATGAATTAATATAGTTGCTAAATATAATATTATTATTATTTGTGTTCTTATTTCTCATTTCTATTTATCTAATTATAATTGTAATTTGAATATAAGGTTGAGGAAAAAATTAATATTGATTATTTCATGTAATTTAAATTATTCATGATTTAATTATAATTATGTATGAATTAGGTACGATAGATTTCATATATCAACATATATATATTTAATTCGGTATATGTCAGTATACCAGTGACGCGCGGTCGTTTCGCGCTCAAAATAAATTTGTATGCTCTTGTGCCCACAGCGAGCGTAGCTAGCTTGTGAGTACAGGTCGATCCCACACAGAGCTGATGTGATTCCACCTTCGAGTCACCAATCAAAAAGGGAGTTTTTGTGTTGTCACTGTACTGAAAGTAAATCTGCAAAAGGAAATTAAAGACAATATCAAATAACGAAAGGTTCTAGCATTTGAAATAGAATTTGGTTTAAGTATAAAACTGCTCGATCATGGGCACCGATTTTCATACATGCATAAGTCACCCAGTTATGGAGACCGAATTCTTCTCTGCATTCCCTCATTCATCATTTCATTTTAGGCTTAAAAGCGATTCCTCGTCAAGTAAACCCCTAACCTATTATGCACTCCCCGGTTCCCCTAAGAGATGTAAATGATATGAAGCATTGTGCCTCTGGACGAACCCAGATCTGTTGTGTTTATCGATTTCTCATGTGCCCACAACAACCCACCGATTCCCTTATTACTATATAAATCAACACACAGTCACGATTCACCAATTTAATTAATAGTGGTGTGTCATCTATGTCTAACGAGTGATCAGCCACATTAGGTATTTCAGACACACTCTTATGTGGAACAAGGCTTAAGAATCAATGAAAACCTATCATGCATTAATATTCCCATTTTGGTCTCACGAGTCCAGATTTGTACTTAAAACCATTTTCATTATTCAAACACCAGAATTAAAGGTCTAGCCAGGCATGCTAGACATAACTAAAATTGCAGAAATGAAAGACATAATATAAATGAAAACTTACGAATTTATTAGGCAAAAATCTCAACTCCAACGATGAGAAACATAAACATAATCCTAAGTCCCAATGGCTTAAGGCCTATTGGATTGTTTGTGGCTGCTTAAGCAGCGTACGAAAATGAAATGCAGAAAAGTAAACTTGTAGCAATGTTTCTGACTCCTAAAAGTTGTATTTTCAGAAAATAAAACTTGTTTAAATAGATACATTTCCGAGTTTAAACTCCCACACAGGCGGGGGCCTTCAACTACCTTCCGGGTCTGGCGTGCCCTCTGCAACTAACTAGATAATCATTATCCAGTTTGTTGATCAAATCCCTATTTTTCAAGGATTGAGCTTATCTCTTCGTCTTCACACCTCCCAGTAGTCCATCTTAGCACAAACTCTCATCGGACTTGTATCCATCTCTTCACACCTCTCGACCTCAACTGAATTCCGAGATTTCCACATGTGCCCATTCTGGCATGTGATTGAGTCTGTGCGAGCAATATGGCACAACATCTGGTCAGCTTCATCCATTTCTGTTGTGCTCATTCTGTCTCCTAAATGTAGGATAAATGCTGAAGAAGTTCCTTGTGCCTCTAAATGTGGTTTATGGCGATGAGATAATCATGAATAATTAGGTATAAAATGCCCCTTTCGCCAGACTCGACTTCTGAAATGCCCCTTTGACCGCAACCTGGTTCTTTTTGACTCAAAACAGACTAAAAAGGACATTTATGACGAACAAAATGCCCATAAAAATACAAAATAAATAGACTTGTCACATCCACACACTTTAGATATGATTGTCCTCAAGCATGGGATGCAACGCGTCCAGAAAAATAAACGAAAAGAAAGGAGAAAATAAACAGACTAAATGCATGAGCATGCAAACTGTTAAGCAGCGTGGGCACATCAACTTTAATATTCCAACAAATTGCAAAGTTCCAGCACACCAAAAATAGATCAAAAATGAGTTTAGCTTGGTAATCCTCACAACCTCTCTTCACTCAGTGTTTAGGCTCAGTGTATACACTCAATTCAATGCATTATGTACCTATTCATCCCATAGGCTTGCTAATGTTCTGCTTTCAAGTTCAAGAAACCAAAGATGGATAAGTATCAAAAGGGCTTTTTTGGCTGAAGTGGGCATTTCATAATAGGAAAATTTATTACATGTATAATCTCTCCTTTTTTTTTCTAATCAACTACCCTTTTGTGCCCTGTTCAGACAATGAATATTTCTGTGATCGATTAGAACATGAAATTGCAGGCTTCCCATGGGTCCATATAGATGATATTGATCTGGTATGAAGTTTTATTATTCAGTATTAAAAGTTCATGTATTAGAATTTAATTTTCTGAAACTTGTGTAATTCTTTTTCCTAATATGCCAGTCATCACTTCTACTTGGTCGTAGTTAATGTCAATAATTTCATTGTTGAAATAATTGACAACTCTAGTGCTAGGGAGAATGAGAAAGATGGTCAACAAGTGAAGTATGGCAGCGTCCCAGCAGAAGTGGTAAGCTGTCTAAATGATAAAAATATACTTTAACCACTCTTGTTTGTTTCTGTTTCATTTTGAGTATAATTTGATCATCTTAAAAAAATAAGACAGAGAGCATAGATTTTGTACACAATTAAGATTCACCCTGACTTTTGTTAACATTATATATACATAACTGCTCTTGTTTGTTTCTATTTCATTTTGAGTATAATTTCATCATCTTATATAAAATAAGACAGAAAGCATGCATGTGTACACAATTAGCATTCACTCTGACTTTTTTTACCATTACATATACATAACTGCTCTTATTTGTTTTTGTTTCATTTTGAGTATAATTTAATCATCTTAAAAAAATAAGACAGAAAGCATAGATGTTGTATGACAAGTCCAATTTCTCTCGTGTTTTTGTGTCTTTTTCTCGTTCTTTTATCCTTTATTTTTTATGTTTTTTGAGTCGGAAAGAGCCAGAATGGGCACAAGGGTAGGCAGGAGACAGGAGAATCATTTCTGGAGGGCACAATGGTGCCAATGATACCAAGATGGGCAAATTTCTCAGCAGAAAGCTCTATCTCAAGCCTGGCGAAAATCACCCACCATTCCAGCATAAGTTGAAGGAGAAGTTTGTGATCGTGCCCACAACAACCCCAGAGTGCTTGAAGAAAAGGAAAGGAGATGAGGGCACAAGAGTAATCACAATCAGCTAAAGCAGGAGCAGTGCACCCTAGCCGTCCAAGGAAAGAAGAGCCGCGAAAGGAAAGTGAGATCTTCCAGAAGGAGGATCGGCTCTACAAGGAAAGTTGTTATGTCGGCGATACTAGGGCACGGCGACTACAGAATCTGTGACTCGGAATCTTCTAAATAAGGGAAGAATCTGCCATATATGAAAAGTCTTGGGCATGGTGGCTATGGACTGGGCTGAAGATCCCCCGGCCTGTGGGGGAATTTATCTTGTGTCTTTGTACTTCTATATAAGTAGAATTCATGGCAGAAAACAAACACCTTTCTACGCACCATAACACTTTTAATTTATTTTGCTTTATCTAATTTATCTGTATTTTGTCTCGGGCCTTATGCCTGCAGGTATTTAGGATTTCCAGTTTTATGTTCTTAAATCCAACATTGAAGTTGGATTCCTTTTGCAATTAATATAAGTAAGTTTTTCATTTATATTATGTGTTGTTTCAATTCTTTTAATTTTTGTTGTTCTAAGTCTAGCATGAGCAGCTAGACTCGTTATTCCGATTTGAACAAGGATAAGAACTTAATGAACACATAAGAACCGTAAGGCTTATGGGCATAAACTGTGTGAATTTGGTTCCGTCATGTAATTGTTTTCTTTGTTGCATTATACAGTAGGCTAAGCTAGTTAATTGTGGCTGATCACTCGTTAATTAGAATTGTGCTCACTACCTCTATAAATAGTCAATGAATCATAGTTGTGTGTTGGTCATAAAGGGAGGGGATGCATCACGGGTATTGAGGGCACAAGGGAGATCTTCGTCTAGGTAAATCTGGGTCTATATAGATCATAATGCTTCTTTGTTGCTTACAATCATATGAGAGATCGGGTTTGGGTAACGAGTTAGGGTTTAGGGGACGAGAGATCACCTCTAGGCTAAACTGAAAGGATAGATTGGCTAAGTGTGAGAGATCCGTTGCCTATAACCAAGTAATTAGATTTGCATAAGTAATCAGCATGCCCATGATCGGTCAAGTGTTTGTTAAGTTTGAAATCTGAGTTCTAATCCGGAATACTTTTACTATTAATATTTTATTGTCTTTTATTTTGTTTTATTTCGTTTACAGTCTTTATATATAAAGTACGAAGACCATAACAATCCTCAACCCTTTTAGAAAAGTGACACTGGAAGATAGAATTCGCAGCTCCTTATAGGATCGGCCCTTACTCACATTATCTAGCCACGCCTTGCTGTGGGCATAAGGATAACTCTCTCTTGAGAATTATTCTGACTGTGAAATGACCGCGCGTCAGAATTGGCGCCGTTGTCGGGGAGCTGGTTCTTGAAATTCTATTTTCCCAACTTGTTTTTCTGGCCGGTGGATGCTCAACAACTCTGAAGGAGATTTCGTGTATGATCCAGAACCTGAGAAAACTCTAAAGAGGAAGAGAGCAGAAGCACGGAGGGCACAACAAGCCGAGAGACTTGCTCTTAAAAGAAATCTGGAGCAAGAAAGAGCACAACTAGAGAGGAACGAACCAAGGTTAGCCCCGATGGCTGAAGAAGAAGGAAGAACGTTGAGGCAGTTAGTCTTTCCGAATAACATGAATTTACGTCCCATGGGCATAACACTCCCAGCCATTACTGTAAGCTGGGAGTTGAAGGCAAGTTTCATCCAAATCTTGCCCAAATACCATGGGATGACTGGAGAAGTCCCTCAGAGGCATATTCAAGATTTCGAGATGGTGTGCCAAACTTAACCTACGGATGGGAGAAAGGAACAATATGTGTGGCTTGTCTCATTCCTGTTCACTCTTCATGATAGGGCACGAGACTGGTTATACACCCTGCCAACTGACAATATAACCACATGGGCACAACTGCAACAGAAATTTTTGGAGAAATATTTTCCTGCATCCCGAGTCCAGGAGACGAGAAGAAGGATCGGAAGCATGAAGATGGCCATAAATGAGAGTTTCTATGACTACTGGTGCTGATTTCAGAGCATGTTGACGAAATGCCCACAACACTAGATTACAGACCATGACCTGACCCAATATTTCATCTCTGGATTGAGACCACAAAATAAAATCATTATCAATGCCTCGCGTGGAGGATCTATTCTGAATAAATTACCAACTAAAGCCTTCAGGATTTTGGTAGAAATGGCTGATGAAAATTGAGATGAAAATGCCGAGAGCACAAGGACAGTTTCAGATGCTGGGAAATCAACTCACCTTGAGGTCAAGATGGAGAGAATTTTGGACCAGATGGAGAAAGTAATGAACCATACTGGGGCACCAAAGAAAAGTGTGTGGAGTGTGCAAGAGTGTGGCCCATTTCACTGATGAATGCCCAACACTGCAGGAGAAAAATGTTGCTGAAGTTAACTCTCTCGGTAGGCATAACAACAACAACAACAGGAGATATGATCCCCACTCTCAAACATATAATCCTGGATGAAGGGATCACGAGAATTTCAGATGGAAGAAGAATGATGCCCACCAACCAGATTTGCCACCACCACAGCCGAGGGCACGAGAAGAACCCAGCCTGGCCGAACTAGTCCATGCCATGGCCAAGGAAAATGTGAAGTCACAGCAGGAGAATGAAAGGTTCAAACAAGATACAAGGGTCATTCTACAGCATGTGAGCAAGCAAATTTCCCAATTAGCTCAAGACCTTGCCCAACTGAAGAAAATGAATGGGCAACTACCATCCCAAGTGGTAAATCTCTGAGAGCAAGTGAACACTGTGACCACAAGGAACGAAGAGAAAATAATGAAAGCTGAACAGAAAGGAGACACTGAAGGCATAACGAAAGAAGAGGAGCAGACAAAGGAAGAGGTCGCTGATCCCACAAGGCAAGAAACAAAGAAGAAGCCTCCCTTTCCTGAGCGTCTTGCCCATGACAGAAAAGAAGAAGAGATGAAAGAACTCCTCAAGGTCTTTCAGAAAGTGGAAGTCAATATTCCACTACTTGATGCGATAAGGCAGGTTCCGTGTTATGCCCGTTTCCTAAAAGAGTTGTGCACCAAGAAGGTGCGATTTGAAGATAATGCAAGACTTTTCATGGGAGAAAATATCTCTGCAGTGCTACAAAAGATGTCTAAGAAGTCTGAAGATCCTGGCATGTTCGTCATACCATGCATAATTAGGAGCAAGAAGATTGAAAGGGTGATGCTTGATCTCGGTGCATCCATAAACGTCATGCCCATGACGATTTATGAAGAGTTGAATCTGGAACCACTCAAGGAAACAAGGGTAATCATCCAGTTGGCAGACAGATCAAATGTCTATCCCGAAGGTCTAATAGAAGATGTTTTGGTGAAGGTGGAAGAATTAATTTTCCTGGTAGACTTCTATGTCTTGGACATGGGCAAAACGACACCATCCACATCCGTTCTAATGTTAGGAGGCCTTTCATGAAGACTGCTCGCACCAAAATCAATGTCGATGAGGGCACGCTGACATGTGAATTCAATGGTCAGATAGTTGTTTTCAACATTTATGAAGCCATGAAATACACACAAGATCCGGAGTCAGTTCACTTTGTGAACCATTATGCCCAATCTCAAGCTATTCTGGGTTGCATGAACAACCAAGAACCTCTGGAATGGGCACTGCAAGCTGGGTTGACTAACTATGATGCCCTTGATGAAGATGAGGATACCAGAGATGCTATCATGATGTTGTACTCTCTGGAAGAATTTCCGCATGGAGTGATGGATTTCAATTTGCCCATAATGACTCAGACAGACAGGATGCTTCCATCGATTCAGAGGGCACCATAGTTAGAATTGAAAAATCTCCCTGACCACTTAAAGTATGCCTACCTTGGGGAGAATGAGACACTGCTGGTTATAATAAGCAAAGGACTGAACCTCGTTGAAGAAAATCGGCTATTGAGACTATTACGCATATACAAAGAAGCAATGGGATGGACTCTAGCCGACATCAAGGGCATAAGCCCTGCAGTATGCATGCACAAAATCCTCTTGGAGGATGATGCCAAACCGGTGTGGGATGCCCAACGCAAACTGAACCCCACAATGAAGGAGGTCGTGCTGAAGGCGATACTCAAATTGCTGGATATGAGAATCATTTATCCCATTTCTGACAGCAAATGGGTAAGCCCTATTCATGTCGTGCCTAAGAAGTCAGGAATCCAGGTGGTGAAAAATGAGAAAAACGAGCTTGTGCCCACAAGGCTACAAACTGGATGGAGAGTCTGTATAGACTACCGGAAGCTCAACACTGTCACAAGGAAGGATCACTTCCCGTTGTCATTCATAGGTCAGATGCTGGAGAGATTGGCTAGAAACAAATTCTTTTGTTTCCTTGATTGATATTCAGGGTAAATGCAAATTGTAGTAGATCAAGAAGACCAGGAGAAAACTACATTCACGTGCCCATTCGGCACATTTACTTACCGAAGAATGCCTTTTGGGCTCTGCGATGCCCCCGGAACATTTCAATGTTGCATGATGAGTATTTTCTCAGATCTTTTGGAGAATTGTATCGAAGTATTCATGGACGACTTTACAGTCTACGGAAATTCATTCGACGCATGCCTCGACAACATTAAAAAGGTGCTCAAAAGATGTGTGGATAAGTGCTTGGTGCTAAACTATGAAAAATGTCATTTCATGGTTCGTGAGGGGATTGCTCTTGGGCACGTTGTTTCAGAAAGAGGCATAGAGGTGGATAAAGCTAAGATGGACATCATCGAGAAGCTATCCTACCCCACTAAGGTGAAGCAAGTTCGTAGTTTTCTTGGGCACGCTGGGTTCTACCGGCGATTCATCAAATATTTTACAAAGATTGCTCAACCAATCACCCATCTTTTGAAAAATGATGTGCCATTTGTCTTCGATAATGCATGCAAGGAAGCTTTCAACACTCTGAAGAAAAGGTTGGTCACGGCGCCCATCATTCAACCTCCGGACTGGGGCATGCCTTTTGAAATAATGTGTGATGCCAGCGGATACGTTGTGGGCGCAGTGCTTGGGCAAAGGCGAGGTAAAGAATGCCATGTGATTTACTATGCATCCAAAACACTGAATCATGCCCAAGCCAACTACACCACGACTAAGAAGGAATTGTTGGCAGTAGTCTTTGCCTTTGAAAAATTCCGATCTTATTTGCTCGGAGCTAAGAGTGTGGTCGATTCCAATCACTCTACATTGAAACACTTGCTCGCAAATAAGGAATCAAAGCCAAGGCTCATATGGTGGATACCACTGCTGCAAGAATTCGATTGGGAGATCAAAGACAATAGTGGAGCTCAAAACCAGGGGGATGATCACTTGAGTAGAGTACTCAATGAGGAAGAAGACGTGGTGCCCATTGAGGAGGCCTTCCCAGATGAGTACATGTTCAACCTCAAGGGCACAGCACCTTGGTACGTTGACTTGGTCAATTTCAGGATCTCTAGAGAACTACCAACCAAACTCTCGACCTATCAAAGGAACAAAATCATAAGTGAGAGTCGATATTATGTATGGGATGAGCCCATAATATGGAGAACGTATGTGGACCAAATCATTTGTCACTGCGTGCCCACAGAAGAAGCTAAGAGCATTCTAGATCACTACCACTCCGAAGCATGTGGGGGTACTTTGGTGCAAAAAGAACTGCGAAGAAGGTTCTTGATTGCGGGTGCTTTTGGCCCTCACTTCACAAAGATGCTTATGAAGTGTGTAGACGATGCCCACACTGCCAGATGACTGGGAACATCTCCAAACGCAATGAAATGCCCTTGGTGCCTATTATGCCAGTAAAAGTTTTTGACGTTTGGGGAATTGACTTTATGGGTCCCTTAACCAAATCCAATGGACATCAGTACATAGTCTTAGTTGTGGAATATGTATCCAAGTGAGTGGAGGCAAAAGAAACTACCACAAATGATGCCCGTGTGGTTAAGAAGTTCCTGAAGTCTAATGTGTTCAGCAGGTTTGGTGTGCCTAAGGCCCTGATAAGTGATCAAGGATCCCACTTCTGCAACATGATCATCAAGAATTTGCTTAAGGAGTATGGAGTGAGACATAAGGTGACTACTGCATATCATCCACAAGCGAATGGGCAAGCTGAGGTTTCCAACCGAGAGGTCAAGTCCATACTTCAGAAGGTCGTGAATCCCAATAGCAAGAATTGGAGTTTCAAGCTGGATGATGCCCTGTGGGCATATCGCACTGCCTACAAAACACCCATTGGGATGTCTCCCTTCTGTTTAGTCTATGGGATGAATTGTCATCTTCCAATAGAGATTGAGCATAAAGCCTTTTGGGCAATCCAGAAGCTGAACATGAAGCTTGATAGAGCTGGGATCAAAAGGAAGCTTCAACTTTAAGAGTTGGAGGAGATGAGGCTGGAAGCCTATGACAATGCCATTCTCTACAAGGAAAGTGTGAAAAGAACCCATGACCACCTGATTCACCACAAGCCATTAGAGCATGGGCAAAAGGCTCTGTTATATAATTCCAGAATGAAGCTGGTAGGGGGGGACTCAAGTCCAAATGGTCAGGACCATATGAGATCTAGACCGTGTGCCCAAATGGAGCACTGGAATTATTTGATTCAAATACTGGAGAGACCTTCAAAGTCAACGGTCAAAGGCTGAAGCATCTCAATGAACCAACAGTTTCATACATGAAGGCTCTCGGGCTCAAGCTCGTTGAGCCCACATATAGGTGATGAAAGACAAGTGTCGTGCCCACGACAATAAATGGGGCACTGACTGGGAGGCAACCCAGGTTTATTTGTTTTATTTCTTTTTTTATGTTTTTCGTAATTTGTTTTCTTTCCTTTTTGGTGATTTTTTTTTGCCATGATAGATTAGAAGTTAGATCTTACAACTGTATTTGTTTTTGGAAGTATTTTAGGAAATAAATTTAGGTGAATTTTGCGTGGAAGGAAAGAATCTAGCCAATTTGGATGCTTCCAGTATGGAGGGCACCAGCAAAGGCAATTCCGAGAAAATCGGGATCTCTCTGCCCTCGTGGGCACAACACCAGATTCCGTACAAGGAAACTCTAGAAGCCCAAAAGTCATCTGACGGGCCTGTCACATCAATCCAAATTGAGTGGCTAGGGTGAATCCTAGTATTAAACCCCCAACCCTTCCTCACCAAAAATTCACTCGAAATTTTCACCCAAATTTTCAAAATTTTACAGCCCTTTTCTCTCTCTCTAAAAACTCCCTCTCTTAACCGCCTCACCTACGATCACCATGGCCCCCAAAACTCGCATTGCCAAGTCCACAAAGAAGAAGATGGAGTTCACCTCTTCTACTTCACTGAAAAACTCCAGAGACACCACCATCGACGCTGCTGCACTAATAAAGCTATTGAGCACCGCCGCCATGAACATCTAACCTCTCTCCACCGTCGAGCCACCATCTTCGCCTGTTTTCACTCGACAATCTGAGAGAGCTGACGAGCCCTCTCTGAAAATTGTGGAGGAGACCGCCGATGAGATCGACGACCAAGAGGAGGCCAGCATGCAGCAAGATGTAACTCCCGAGTTGACACCGGAACACACACTTGAGCCCTCTGCAACTGAAAAGTTGAAGAAGTTGAAGAAGAAAAAGGTCGCCGTCACAAAAGCTCAGTTGCAGTCCCTAAAGAGAAAGAAACAGTCGTCGCCGACGCTGTCGGAAGACGAGGAAGCTGAGGAAGAAAAAGCAGAAATCAGTGGGGAGTTGCGAGCCCACAAGAGTCTGGATCACCAGTCTCTATCTCTGAAGGATCCCTCTGAGGGCACAACGGATATGCCCTCTGTGTCTGCCAAGGGGAAGGAAAAGACCCCTACCAAACCGTCTGCAAAGAAGGGCAAAACTGTGGTTAGCCCAACTTCTGGAAAACTCATGCCGAAAGGAGAGGGCATCTTGCCCACACGGGAGATTGTGCATAGCAAGACCATCTACTTCGCCTCACTCGCTGTCTTGGGCATTAAGCGAGAGGTAAGGGAACTCTTCTCTAATATCGGCTGGTCTTTCTTTATTCAATGGGACTGTTTGATTTTTCCTAAGTTGGTCTATGAGTTTTTCCATGATCTGTCTCTAAAAAGCATAGGGAAGGGTGGTACTTTTGCTAAGGTTTTTAAGTTTAAAATTTTTGGTAAAAATTTTAATCTTTCTGCTGATGAATTGAACATGGGTTTGGGCATTGTGTCATTTTTGGATTGGAATGATGATGATTATAGATTTGTTGTTGTTGTGGTGCCCACGGATGAGAATGTGGATGAGAAGTGGACTGAGTTAGGTGACGGTTCCAAATTCAAGTCTGGAACTAGCAAGGGACATATGCTGAAAAGCAATGCCCTTCGCTTTTGTCACCGTGTGCTCGCCTACAACTTCTTTGGCCGGAAAGATAGCTCCAAATCCATCACCAATCAGGAGTTGTTTGTTCTCTGGTGCATGGTGCACAAGAAAGAGGATAAACTTTGGAGCTGTGGCCATCGCCCACTTCAAGGACACTGTGGCTCATTCTAAGAACTGCATCTCTTGTGCCCAAATGATAACCCATCTTGCTGAAAAATTGCGCTTATTTGATCCCTCATCCACTAATTTGTATTACAAGCATGTTGAATTATTTGATTTAAACTGCTTGAAACGTATGATGGATGTCTTTGACGATGAGGAGGGGAAACCCATGTTCGGCATACCGAAGCTTGAGACTTCGAGTAGCCTTAGTTTTTCTCTGAATGTAGGTCCCAGCAAGAGGCCCCCGAGGGCACAGCAGCAAGAGCCAGCAGCCACCACCATCCTAGCCAGACTGGACCGACTGGAAACCGCCCTGTTCGCCTACTTCAAGCACGTCGGATTTAATTATCCGACCCCCTTTGATGCCTAAACTGGTACTCTTTCCCGTAGATTAGGTTTTTTGTTTTTTGTTTTTGTTTTTTTTTGTGTCTAGATGTCGCCCCATTCTCACATTTTGCTAAGCGCAAAGTGTGTGGGTGTGGGCACTAGGGAGTCTTTGTGTTTGTGTTTGTGTTTTTGTTTTGAGTTTGTGTGTTTTTTGTTTTTATTTTAGTTAAATGACCCTTGTACCGACCCACTTTTCCTAAGGCAAAGTGTGTGGGCAGGGGTGGCCATTTAATGTTTCGTTGAGTTTTCGGTTCATATGATAACCTTTTCGCACTTACTTTGCCGAAGGCAAAGTGTGTGGGTGGGGGTTACTCTGGCTTCTTTGCGTTTTTTTATATGTCAAGCATGTGTAAATTTTTGAACTTGTAAGCATGGAGTCTAGGGTCTTGTAACCATAAGGCAACATATTTTACTGTATTTTCATTTCAGCATGCCCAAGCTACTGCTTATATGATGAATGAACTAAGTACCTTGTGAGGTATACGGCTCATCCCTTGGGGGCCTCGGTGGCAGATCTCCTGCTGCTGGTTGGTCTCCAGGCTGGCTCCAATGGAAATTCGGGTGATCTCTCCAACCTTGATTGTAGGTATTGGAGTAAGGATCATTATTCCACTTCCTCCTAAAATTATCTCCTCGCGGGGCATCATAGTTGATTCCTCTGAGAGCATCTTGATGTGCATCGCCCGGTCCATAACAAGCTTGTTCAGTGAAGGGCCCTTGCAAATTGGGACACTCGTCAGTGAAGTGTCAATTTTCAGAACAGACTCCGCAGCGATTTGGCCTTGTCTGCGCCACAGCAAGGCTTCGGACCAGGGAAGTAAGAGCATCTATCTTTTCATTCACTCCCGACTCTTTAGCTCGGCCGAGTGCCCTTATAGGTCGGTGTCTGCTGTCGTCTTCTTCTTCGTACTGCTGTCCTCCAGAAGCCATGTCTATGATGAGCTATTTGGCCTCGCCGAGGGTTTTGTTTGTAAGAGATCCTCCGTTGGCATGAATGAGGGCTCTCCCTACGGCAAGGCCTTGCGGGTTCGGTGGTGGATCTTCATTATTGGCCATGTTGAGGTGTTGATCAGCTTCGAGAGTCTTTATAGGCTCTTTGGTAGTCTTCCTCAATCGGTGTAACGTTCTCTCTGGCTCAGGATCGAACACTAAATTTTTATCTGCAGAAGAACGGGTCATGTACCAGAAAAAAATAAAAATAAAATAAAATAAACACAAACTGAAAATTTCGAGTAATCACTGCTTTTAGAACCGATCCCCGGTAACGGCGCCAAAATTTGGTGCGTCGTTTTTCACCAAAAATAAATGTTCCGACTTTCGTCGGCAAGCCCACACTGCAGAGTACAGTGGCGAGCAGGATCGTCTCCCAAAGGACCGGCGAGAACTACTCTTGACTTTCAGTCTGCGTGACCAAACTCCAGAAAAGGGTTTTTTGTGCTTATAATAAACTGAACGAAATTAATAAATAAATAGAAAATAAATGCACGATTTAACAAAATGAACAGATTTAAAATATGAGAAGAAATATTCCGGATTCTAATTAACTCCACCCTAGTACACCTAAACCGATCCTTGATGCATAGATAAATTCAATTAACACATACAAATCAGTTATAGCTACCGAAGACGCTTACTGGCGTAGCCTAATTCCTCCATAGTTTCTCGATAATCAGGAAGACGCTTCACCAATTATTTCCCTAATCGACTGACAACCGTAAGAGACGCTCTATAGGTTTAATGAGCCGACAGCCTTAAATCCTAAAGGAACCTGATTCATAATTAACAGACTCTGACGCAGGACCGTGAATTAAGATTGTTATCCTCCTTGGTTCTGAAGAACCATTTCGCCACTAATTAAACTTAAACCACAATTACAGATGGCCGGTTTAATTAGCTACTAATTAATTCCGATTCACTAAATATTCGCGACTACCTAGCAATATCGAAACAATTAACGACTCGAAATACAAAGAATAACAAATTGAATGATAAACGAGCAATTAGATCTCACAGTTTAGCTAGGCCAGGGCTTCATTAGTTGTCACCGGAATAAAAAGAACTTAGCTTGAATGCATAATAGATATGAATCGCCAACAATATTGAATAATCAAAACCATGAAATAATTGAAGGAGATAGAATATAAAATCTGCTCCAGAATGAACGTCTCTCTGCTCTCATTCTTTTTGTGAATAATCGAATGAATCATAAAGAAATAAGTCCTAATCTATATATAATATCCTTAATTAAAACATTAGATAAGGAAATAAAATCCTAATCAATCTAAACTAGAAAACATAGCAAAAGAAAGACTCTTGAGGCGGTGGGAAGCTCAATCCTGCGTCCAGGTTTAATCGTGGGCCGAGAGTTGGGCTCAGCAAGCCCAAAACGCGTGTAGAAGCCCAGGTTCCAGAAACTCGCTCCAACTTTCCAGCTGCATGCCCTTGCATTGATCTGCTCCGACTCGAACCATGCACTTCTCTTCACTTATATCTTTTTGCACCAAAAGCATGACCTTTTCTCCAACTTTGTACTAAATCCCTACACAACTCAACAAACACATCATTCTTCCAAAATACACAAGTATAGGGCAATTAATTAGGAGAAATGGCACCAAAAGATAACAATAAAAGCAAGTAGAATACGTCCTATCAAGTACATAATCTGCGACTCAGAATCTTCTAAATAAGGGAAGAATCTACCAGATATGGAAAGTCTTGGGCATGGTGGCTATGGACTGGGCTGAAGATCCCCTGGCCTGTGGAGGAATTTATCTTATGTCTTTGTACTCCTATATAAGTAGAATTCATAGCAGAAAACAAACACCTTTCTACGCACCATAACACTTTTAATTTATTTTGCTTTATTTTATTTTTCTGCATTTTGTCTCGGGCCTTATGCCCGCAGGCATTTAGGATTTTCAGTTTTATGTTCTTAAATTCAGCGTTGGAGTTGGATTCCTTTTGCAATTAATATAAGTAAGTTTTTCATTTATATTATGTGCTGTTTCAATTCTTTTAATTTTTGTTGTTCTAAGTCTAGCATGAGTGGCTAGACTCGTTATTCCAGATTGAACAAGGATAAGAACTTAATAAACACGTAAGAACCATGAGGCTTATGGGCATAAACTGTGTGAATTTGGTTCCGTCTTGTAATCGTTTTCTTTGTTGCATTATACAGTGGGCTAAGCTAGTTAATTGTGGTTGATCACTCATTAATTAGAATTGTGTTCACTACCTCTATAAATGGTCAATGAATCGTAGCTGTGTGTTGGTCATAAAGGGATGGGATGCATCACGGGTACTGAAGGCATAAGAGAGATCTTTGTCTAGGTAAATCTGGGTCTATCTAGATCATAGTGTTGTTTTGTTGCTTACAATCATATGAGAGATCGGGGTTGGGTAACGAGTTAGGGTTTAGGGGACGAGAGATCACCTCTAGGCTAAACTGAAAGGATAGATTAGGTAAGTGTGAGAGATCTGTTGCTTATAACCAAGTAATTAGATTTGCATAAGTAATCGGCGTGTCCATGATTGGTCAAGTGTTTGTTAAGTTCGAAATCTGAGTTCTAATCCGGAATACTTTTACTATTAATATTTTCTTATCTTTTGTTTTGTTTTGTTATTTAGTTTACAGTCTTTACATACAAAGTACGGAGACCACAACAATCCTCAACCCTTTTGGAAAAGTGACACTAGAAGATAGAATTCGCAGCTCCTCGTGAGATCGACCCTTACTCTCATTAGCTAGCTATGCCTTGCTGTGGGCATAAGGATAACTCTCTCTTGAGAATTATTCTGACCGCGAAATGACCGCGCGTCATTGTACACAATTAGCATTCACCCTGACTTTTATTAGCATTATATATACTGATATACATAACTGCTCTTGTTTGTTTCTGTTTCATTTTGAGTATAATTTCATTATCTTAAATAAAATAAGACAGAGAACATATATATTGTACACAATTACCATTGACTCTGATTTTTGTTAGCATAACTGATGTGTCGTTTCCACCAAAGTTAAAAGCTCCGACAATAGTCGGCTTGCCCAAACTACACAGTACAGTGGTAAGCAAGATCGTTTCCCTAGAGACTGGCGAGAATTACCCTCACTTTTCAACCAGTAAAACCAAACCCTTCAACAGAGAATTTATAGAAATAAAATAAAAGATGCGAAACTAACGTAGTGATAAAAATATCCAAACATTCACACAAAAGATTTATTTATATAAGTGATTAAAATTATCCGGAATTCAATCACACCACCTTGGCTATTCAACTGATCCTAGATTCAAGAATTAAATTAATTATTCCATGCAAATCGGTTATGGTTATCGAAGACACTTCCGGCATAACCTAATTCCTATATCGATCGACAATCAAGAAGACACTTCATTAATTGCTACCCTAGTCAACTGACAATCTTGAGAGACACTCTACCGATTTAATGGGTTGATTGCATTAAATTTCTAAGGAACCCGACACAAAATCAATCGACTCTGACACAGGACAATTCAATTAAGTTTACTATTCCCTTGATTATGAAAAATCGTTTTGCTCTAAATTAACTCCTATCACAATTTCGGATGATGGATTTAATTAGCTAGTAATAAATTCAAACCACTAAGTATTTGCAACTACTTCATAAATTCGAATCAATCACGACTTGGGAGAATAGTAAATACACGAAATTAATTAATTAGAAGAAAGCGTTTAGATCTCACAGTTGAATCGAGCCAAAGATTCGTGGATTGATTTCCGGATGAACGTTGTCTAGCCTGATCGCATATCAATCATCAAAATACCGACTATATGAATTGCAGTAAAAATATGAATCTGGACGAATAATTATGATTTCTGAACGGTGTTCTTTTTTTTCTTGTCTGGCGTCCGTCTGTTCTAATTTCACATAAAGAAACTAGTAATATAGATACATCCATATCTCCCAAGATAATTTCCTAATTTAAAGAGAGTTTTATATGGAATTAAAATCCTATCCTATCTCTACTAGGTAATAGTCAAAATAGAGGTGATCAAAAGATGTAGTAAAGATGGAATTCGCGTCTAGGTCTTGGGCTGGATCAATACTTGTGCAAAACGGGCTGAATTTACTCGCGCAGGCCCAGATCCTAGCTTCTCGGTCCATCCTTCAGGCGGCTTGCCCAAGCGACCTGCTTCAGAACTTTCTTTCAAACGAATCCTGCTGCAATTCCCAAAACTAGTAGCTTATCTGCCCAATTATAACTATCCACCTGCACAACTTCAAAGCACAACAAAACTCTTCCAAAATAGATGCAAGGCAGATAATTATGCAAAAATAGATATCGAAATTATCCTCAAAAGATAGGTAAAAAGCACCTAATCAATAACATATACATATCTGCTTTAGTTTTATTAACATTTCATTCTGAATAGAAATAAATCATGATTCACGATATGTATCAATAGGATAGAGAGCATAGGTGTTGCACAATATTAGCATGGACTCCAAATATGCTTAGCATAGTATATACATATCTTTCTCAAATTAGAGTATTAAATTGAATACACCTAAATGAAAAAAAAAATATTTCATGCAAACAAGTTTTCTCTCTCAATTCCTCAAAAAGAATGGTCTCACGCAAAAGGCAGAGTTAATTGAGCGCCAAATAACAAATATACAAAGATTGAAGATGCCTTAGAGAGACAACATACAAAAACTGATTGTTTGTGTATGTGATGAAGCATATGGAGACATATAGGGGGAATAGCTTAAAAAATTGAAAAAGCAGTCTGAAAAAAGGTAATGAAAGACAAATGAAGTTCTTACGAGCCAAATATTGTGCTGCTATTATCAATTCGGACAACAATACACTCAAGGCCACCCATGTTAAGTCTGCAAATTTGCATTATTGGTTATCTTGTGAGAATGGACCTATAGCAGTGGAGCATCTGATATTGGACAAAAAGAATCTAAATCTGAATTAAAATATAACATTAGTTTCTGTATTGTTTTCTATGATAAAACGCTATGTTGACAATTGAAACATTAGTTTCTGTTTATTTTTTTGTTTTTGCTGAAACAATATTTTGAACACATTGCAAGTTCAAACATTTAGGCTTTGGTTTTTGTGCTCTTGTTAGCAATAATGAGTCAATATTTTAGCATTTAAGTGAGCATTGCATTTTTAAAATTTAGTATGACAGTAAATACTTGAATAAACACCATATTGCTAATGATAAAATAATACAATGCTAACGAATAAGTGCATATATGCTAATAATCTTTTAAGTCTTTATTTATCATTAAAAGACATGTACGATAGCATTAAACATATTGCTTATTAGCATTGTGCTGATGAAGACTGTATATGTTTTTATGCTAACAAAGCTTGAATTGAGTTACATATATACACATGTTTTTATGCCGATCAAGATTTAGTTGTATTAGCTAAATAATTTTTTCTAGCAATAATGTATCAATAAATAAACAAAGGTACTTCAATCATACTTCGTTTTCACAAATACATACGTACATCAGCAATATAATAAAGCTTCGTCAGCATGTACCAACAAAGTAAAATGAAGCTTATACATGATTATAGAATCAGAATCATCTATTTACATCTTATATGCATTGAGGTAATTCTCATTAAAAAATAACCATAAAAGACCATTAAATTTTTATTTTATCATTAAAAATGAAACAACTTGTTCATCATTATCACAAATTAAAAAAAAATCCAATTGAAAATATAGAACTTGCACAATTCAACATTTTCATATAACCATAAACCAATTATTCATCTAAGATTTATGTTATTAATAAACTAGTGATTTGAACATCTTCATTATCACTAGATTGGTACCTGCAAAGAATAAATAAAATATAAATAAGATTGGGTCCCTGATTTAGAATAAATAAATAAAATTGAATATAAATAAAACTTAATCAGCATAAATAGATACCTCTATTAGCATCACATGCTTTATAGCTCAGCATTAGTCATTCACTTTGCCACAATTCCTAGAATCATGCCTGCATTTTTTATTGCACTTCTTACATGTTCTTAAAGGTTTTTCCTTTTCCCGAACGGCCTTCTCAGCTCTTGGTATCAATCGGCTACCACTCTCTTTAGTTTTCACAATATCCGGCGGCAACACATCTACTTGTGTAGGGCGAGAACAACCGTAAAAATTATAAAACATTTTACTCTTCTTAGACTGAATTTCTTCTTTGAGACTATCATGCTTTAAATATTCTTTAAAATCTCATACACACCGTAATAAATCATAGAGCTTTTCATCATCACCGTTAGCAACACCAATACATGCATAAAACTCAGAAATGTATATGTTAATCTTCATTTTATTCTCATCAACTACAGCACAACTAATTACCAAATTTGTCAAACATTCGTTCACAGAATCAAAACATGACCTTGTCCACCGAGGAACAACATATTTATTAGGAATTCTATCTACATTCAAATCCTTCAATAATATGTATATATGACAGCACAACAATCCTTCCCAAACAAATTTTGCACAACTGCATACAGCTGTATCCTCAACAATATCATATACAACCTGAAAAATCCCTTCTCCATCATTAACATCATAAAACAGTTGAGGTTCACTCTCAGTTATACTCATAATGCGGCATTTAAAACAAGCTAAATAAATTTCCTTCTGAACCTTAACAAAAATATTTGTAGTATATACAGCCGCATCATGTTTCTCAAATAAAATCGGAGTCTACAATGAATGAACTGTTGATTCATCAACACTATTAATCTCAGCATATGCATGCCTCTGAGTATCAATTTCACTTTCATACTTCATAAAAATTCAACAAGATTGCAATTGGAATTTACAAATGAGCCGTAAAAGCTATTCGCACTTTCAGAAATTGATGTAGTCCTACACAACCCACTCAATGAATGATTCCTAAAATAAGCATAACTCTAATTATATCGAAGATCATACATCGACTTGAACCAAGATATATCAGACAACCCATACTCAGACATTATTTCTTGCCATTTTTCATCAAACGCAGCAGGCTCTATATCATCAGACCAAACAATCTTGTTTATCTTTTCCCTCAATGATTTATCCCTCTTCAAATGAGGAGGGACCCTTTTTGAAAATGTCAACATGATATACCACATGCATAATCGATGTCTCATGTCAGGAAATACATATTTCACCGCATTCTTCAATGCAGGGTCCTGATCAGTTATTAACATACTAGGAGACCAACCCATACAATCCTTAAAATTTTCTAAAACCCAACAATATGACTCTGTATTCTCACTTGATAGCAAAGCAGCACCAAAAGTAACACACTTTCCAGTAAAAGGGGTAAACACCATCTTATACCTATTTAAAGAATACAGGCACACCATTAAAAATTAAAGGAAAAATTCTACTAGCTAGCATGAAAATGAAATTGTGCCAGCATGAACATGACTACTATTTAGCATTATTGAACCATTTCATTAGCATTATTGAACCACTCAAGTAGTATTATTCAACAACTTAATCAGCATTCATAAACAAAACTGTTGTTTAGCATTATTGGACAACTTCATTAGCATTATTGAATCGCATAATTAGCATTCAAAGATAAAACTAAATTTATACATAATTATATATGTCATTTATACATAAGAAACAGAAAACAAAAACAAAAAATATTACAAAGATGTTTGCTTAATATGTAGCATCGAAGGACATTGAATCACCAAATGCATCAAAATTCCTCCTACAAATTGGATCTGCCCAAAAAATATGCCTCAACTGATCTTTCCCATCAACTAAATACTCAAAATAAAATGCAGAGCACAACTCCCTCATCTTAAAAAGATTATCAATCATAATTTGAGCATCTGCACCAACAATGTAAGCCCTGAGATCACGTGTAAAGTTCTTAACATCATTCTTTGTACATCCTATATTAGAATGCCCACCAACTACTTGATTATATAGTTTATAAGAACCCAATGGGCCAATCTTTGTTCGAACACAGTCCAAAATAAATTTATGATGTACATGTTCTATATTTCTATTCACCTTCAAAAACCCCATATGTTTATCAGAGACTAAGGATGTGAGTGACGGCTCTTCAAAAAAGTGAAATGCATATCCGTCCAAACCATTAAACTTAAGAACTACACGTGCCCTGCATCGCACCCTCCTAAATACTCTATGTCTCTTATCCATAACACCATCAATAGTATCATCAAAATCAACAGCTGCATTCTTTTCACCCGCATGATTGCAAAGAATATACTTTCAAGTAATCGTACCATCTTTAGACTTTCTAACAGTAGAAAATCGAATATCAAATCCACAACAAGCCGCATAAACCCTATAGAACAGTATACCATCCAACATATTCTTGAACAGCAAATACTTAATTATTCATTATCTTCTATTGCATCAGACTCTGACACTTAACAATGAAAAACATAAAATTGCATCGTTAGCACATAAATCATTCTCAATCACCATATTTACAGTATTTGTAATGTTAAAAGCATACACTTAATATACAAAATTCCAAAAAACACAAAATTAATAACACAAAATAAACAATTAATAACCACCAAATCAAATATCATATTGCATTGATAAACATAGAAATTAGAAACATATCAAAATCGAATTCAAAAACTTAAAAATCATGATAAATACATAATGATTCATACATACAAGTCGATAAACAGCAAAACACACCTGGCAAATCAAATAAAAAAAACAACACCTACGCAACATTACAGACATCGATAAACAGCAAAACACAAAGATCATCGCTTAGCTCTAATCAAATAAAATTGCAACGATCAAATCGGACAATAAAATTGGAGAAAACATACCTAGCGAATCCATCAAATCCATCGCGACAACCAAAAAAGATAACAACGATTGATCGAAAACAAACGAAGAAATCGAAGAAGAAGATCGCGTGAAATCTGTTTGATATATGGCAATCAACGATAAGTTTGAAAATAAAATCTCGGCTGATATCAAATAAGACAATTATTAAATTACAGAAAAAAGCCCTGGCGGCTGAAAACTTTAACAAATTCACAAAAATGCCACCAAGATTTTGATTAAATCTAAGCCCTAGATTTTATCAAGATGTGTGGTGTAAGATGGGGTCTCATTTCTCACACCAAGAAAGTGGTCTCATTTGATCCATATCCTATATATATATATATATATATATATATATATATATATATATGGGTGGGTTCAAATAGGAACCAATCCCCCCGTGAGAACCTAGGAACCAATCAAATTCAAGGATTTTGATGACATGGCGGATAAAAAGGCGGTGGCATAGTTGTAAATATGTAAAATTCAAAATATATGGGGTAATTCCAGATTTATTTTATAAAGTGATGTCATCATCTTTTAAAAAAATCTTAAAAACTTTAAATAATCATAACTTACTCATTTTTTATCCAATTTACGCAAAAAATATATCAAATTAAAGATTTTTTCATGCTCTTTCATTTAAGATCCATAGTGCATATGTTTATTTGAGCAAAAATTGATGAAAAATACAAAAAACTTTTTTTCACGTATATTCAACTCGTAACTGTCACACATTTGCTAATATGATATCACAATATTGCTCATATCTTGTGTTTATGTTGCTAACATAAAATTTTTTATGCACGACTTTGAATTTTAAGTTGCTTTCATGATAAAATAGTTAAAGTATGAGCTATATATAATTAAGTTCATAAACAATTATAATTTTATCAATGTTTAATATTATTTTGAAAACTTGTAATATTTGAGAATTTAAGTCATACTAGCATATCATCATTCACATATTAGCAACATTCTACTAACATATTAGCAAATTATTAGTCACATATTAGCAATATGTTGTATGTATGAATGATTTTACACATGTTACATTATATTGTTTTAAAGAGAGAAAAATTAAACTACCCACATCCCTTAACTAAAAACCCTCTTTACCCACTTTCTTACACACATTCAAGAAATACCCACTATGTCTATTATATCCCTACTTTTTCATTTTTCAATGTAATCAGATGTGGGCCCTCTCATTTTTCAGAAATTGTAAGACAAAGTACTCATTTTCTGTCTTAAATCAGACTCATAAATACGTAAATTTATTCCTTACGTGTGCGCTCAAATCTCGGAAACTTCAATACCGTTCGAAACCCATAATTTTGAGATGGGCGGTATCCGAGCGGTATTGCATGGGAACTGAAATAGAGTTGAAATATTTCAATACCGCTCCAATACCGTAATTATATTATGGGCGGTATTCAAACGGTATTTGAAGGCAGCCGAACATGAGTAGAGTATATAGAGCGGTATTCAAGAATTATCGGGCGGTATCCATTTTAAATAGAATACCGTTCGATTGCAGTTACACATTCAACAGGCGGTATCTATTTTACATAGAATACCGTTCGAATCCCGTCTCACAATCAACGGGCGGTATTCATTTTAAATAGAATATCATTCGACTACCGTTACACATTCAACGGGCGGTATCCCTTTTAAATAGAATACCGTTGTAAAAATGTTCAATATCGTCCTATTTTAATACCTTCAACAAATATAACGAACGGTATCGATTTTATATAGAATACCAAATGAAGACTGTCAAACATTCAACAGCGGTATCTCTTTTAAATCGAATACCGTTGGTTTACCGTCCCACGTTCAGAGGCGGTATCCCTTTTAAATCGAAAACTGTGGGTCCCATGGTGGCAGTTATTTATGGTAAATTTCAAATTAATAATCCCACCACTCCTTAAGTCAAAAGAAATCAAATCAATTTCAAATACCGTCCCCAAATAGCGAGCCCTAAATACACGAGCCCTAAAATCAAACCAAAAGCTAAAATCCCCAAATACACTACTTTTTTCTCTCGAAGAACATCAATGGAGTTCGGCGAAGGAAGTGGTGCTCATCGGCGAAGGAAGTGGTGCTCTCTCCTAAAATACATGAATACCGTCGGCGGTATAAGTTTTTTTCTAGTCTACGGTATCTAAAATTTTGTTGATAATTGATGGATTATGGGTGTCTTTAAGTTTTTAGTTGTAGTTAGTTTTGTTTCCTGCTAGATTAGGAATAGTATACGAAAAATACCGTAGTTAGTTTTGTTTCCTGCGATATATGAACGGTATTATATCTTGCGACAAGCGGTATTACCGATAGTACACCGCTCGTCAATTAGGATGCTGTAATTAACTTGCTCAAGTTTTAATTTAATTTTTGGACCTTGATGTTCTTATTAGTTGGTTAAAAACATTGAATACCGTCGGTAATGGCAAATGCCGTTCGAATACCGCTTAATATTGACGAGCGGTATACGAACGGTATTGTACCGATAGTATATCGTCCGTCAATTAGGATGTTGTAATTTACTTGTTAAAGTTTTAATTTAATTTTTGGACCTTGATGCTATGATTAGTTTGTTAAAAACATCGAATTTAATCGGCAATGGCAAATCAATTACGTATACCGTCGACGAGTAGTATACGAACGGTATTGTACTTGCATGACGGTATACCGTCCTCATTTGATTATTTTTCTCGTTATTTTTACTGCTTAAATGGTATAAAACATTGAATTACATGGGTTTGAACTAATAACATGCGGTATTCAAAGTTTTTTAACAATACCGTACGGTATTGTACTTGAATGACGGTATACCGTCTATCAACAACGGTACCTTGTATTAAGTGTTTATCTCCTTCTCAGGCGCCTTGGAGTTGGAAGAGATTAGAGATGCAAAATTATTACCAAATTGTGAATCTCTACTACAGGCCCAAGGTATTAACGTCGATATGGACAAGACTGATGAGAGTTGGTGGGCAAGAACTCATGGGGAGATTCGAGGAGGGGTGCTTCGGTCACCTCATAAGATGGAAAAGCAAGTCGAGCAACGGTAGAGCCTTGCATGCTTTGATCTCTCGTGAGATCACTATTTTCGGTGCTCCGGCTCATGAAGTATGGTTTCGTATTAATGAGAGCCATATCAGATTTTCGTTCCCCAAGTACGCTCTGGTGACCAGGTTTCGATTCGGATCATCGGCTTTTGATCCGAATGCCGAACAAGATCATTCCAACGTGGGAGTGTTTAGGAGATTCTGTGGTGGCAAGGATGTCAGCATTCTGGAGCTGTGGAATATTTTTGATGGAAAGGATTGTAGACTTTCGAAGAAGGCTACCCCAGATGATTATTTGAAAGTGGCTAATATTTTAGCCCTTTATTTTTTTGCTTGTGGGTACGACACTCCAAGAAAGGTTGATAGTTTTGCGTGGGTGTTGGTCGATGACCTTGAGGTGTGGAACAGATTTCCATGGGGTGCCTATACCTATCATATTTTACTCCATTACATTGGTCGATTGCCAAGGTCGACTCCTAGAAAGTATCATTTCTATGGCCCTGTGTGGGCTCTACAGGTATGCATAATTTGATGAAGAAATATTGAGAATAATACTAGTATTAATTATACTGATTAGGTTGATTTTAATATCACTTTTACAGATTTGGGCATATGAAGCTATACCGGCCCTTGGAAGAGAGGTTGCAGAGGTTGCGGAACCAGTGGCGTTGCCTCGTTGCTTGAAGTGGTTTTTTACTCCTTCAAATGTGCAAGATTTTCATACACTATTGAATGATGCGGTAATGTAGTTTAACGATAAAATATTAATTTTCTATTTTAATTAACTAAATATGCAATACCGTCTGGTACCGCCCCAATACCGCGGTGTACCGCCCGGTACCGGTGCAAGACCGCGGTGTACCGCCCGATACCGCCGTGTACCGCCCGGTCCGTCTAGTACCGTCGTGTACTGCTCGATACCGCTCAATGTAATAATTAATATTTCATCGATTATTTTGTAGGGTGAGTGCCTAGAAACGCTTCATGCGGGCGCGGATGAAGAAGTACGTGACTACTGGATCAGCGTTCTGGTCCTCGATGCACTGGGTGTTGTTTACCATGCACCGGTAAACCCTGTGAAGGCACAACGCGGCGGCGACGATGTCGTGCAGCGCGTCGTGAGGATTGCAGCACGGGTGCGAAATATATCATGTCACTCTGCAGCTTCAGTTTCAGCAAGTGCACCGAAACGACAATCCCGGAAAAAGCAGAAGCAGGCTACTCCGCCAGAATCGGATCCGGAGCCTGAGACTGATGGTGATGTGAGTGGGGCAAGGAAGAAGCATACTCCTCCACCAACTTCGGGAAAACGGGCTAGGGAATCGAGCTCATCTTCTTCAGGGAGTCATGTTTGGGAGAGACGTGAACGCGGTCTTATTTCAAAGTTGAAGGAAGCAGTACTGCCAGATTTGAAAGATTACATGAGGTATGAGTTGCTTCCTGATCTGAAGAGTTGGATGCAATCACTTTACCATGGAGACTGTCGATCACGATCAGGGCACAGTCATCATTCGCATCATTCTGCCCAGCCATCCCATCAGGCTCGTCATCCCCATCAATCTTGTCAACCAGAGCCGTCCCATCATTCCCATCAATCCCATAAGTCTCACCACTCTCATCATCCAGAGCCGGAGGATCATTCTGCAGATCAGCCCCATTATTCGTATCAGTGGGATCAGTTCGATCAGAACTATCAGTACACTGGTCATCGTGCCTCGTCTTACATGCAAGAGGCAGACCGCACATCTGTAGACGGAGGACTTACTCGGAGATCACTACAGATGCAGATAGACCCCCGTGAGCTAATTGACATGGAATCATTTTGGAGGTCTATGGTGGGGGTACATCCTACTGCGGTGCCTACCGTCTCTGCTTTCCTGAACCAGGATAACGAGGTAAAGTATTGAATTTTTTTAAAATTATAGTTTAATTTGGTTATTATTGTTATTACTTGTTAAATTAGTATTAACATTAATTTTTATTTTAATTTTTGGTTTAATTTTTATTTGTTTCAGGAAATTCAAATTGATTGTCCCGCTCAAGACGTAGGTGTTGACTCGGACGAGGGTAGTCCACTCCGTTTCACTCGTGCGGATAAAGGAAAACAAATTGTAGAAATCGATAATCCTCCACGTCGAGTGAAAAAGCAATCCGTCGCGCTTCGCTCGCCATACGTAAGCACGATGCCGACTCCAATCAAAGCAGCAGCTCGTAATGCTTATATAAATTGGCGAAAGAAAAGACCAACTCCATTTGTCCATACCCGCGCGACTAATTTTGAGTTGGATCATTCATTTTTTGATCGAGTGGAGAACGTCAAGTCCGCCATGGATGCCACGGTAAATCTTTATATATTTTTTATGTAATTATTATTCCGTGCCAAATATGGGAACTATGTCGAATTGAATTAACTTTTTAATTAAACATAACGTTACAGATAATTGATCTCTTCTGCGAAGCTATGGTTGCCAAATTGGAAAGGGGCAAACAACTATTAGATGGAGTAGATGCAGGGAGTACACGCATCATGGGACCTTCATTCTTTGTGAGTATCCAACTTTTTTTGGTAAAGATAATAATATCGTCGGTATTAAACAGTATTTATTTTTATTAATAATACCGTTCGATTTTTATTAAAATACCGTTCAATGTTCATTAAAATACCGCCCATACCGTTTAATACCGTTCGAGCGATAGTAAATGGTATTTATTTATACCGTTCGATATTATCATCGAATACCGCTCGAACAATGGGCGGTATTGAACGGTATTCTGCTATACCGTCTGTCCGTAGTATTATACCGTTCGATAAATTCGAGCGGTATCGTCCAGTGATTTCCCTATACCGTTTGATTTTCAATTTTTTGTTTAATATATAGTTACCATACTAGTAATCTAATTTCCAAGTATTCAACAGTTACAGTTACAAAAAGAATGGCAGAAGACTGTCGACCAACCTTACTCTGGGCATTAGAGAGGTGAACATGCAGACGTTTATTGGTGGTGTCCTCTCTCCAGTATGGTTCAAATGGTTCAAGGGCGAGACATTCCGGGGGCTCGACCGTGGTGGGATGCTAAACAGGTAAATAACGCTCAACAATCGAAATACCACTATATTTTTATATTTTGATATATAATGTATTTTTTTTCAATGTAGATAATCTTCGTGTGCAACGTTAGTTCACATTGGATCACCGTGTTGCTTGACTTGATCGAATGGAGAGTCGACGTATACGACTCCATGTTTCATAGGTTGGACCCAGATGACAACAAAATTCGATGACTTCAAGTGAGGCCACTGACAAAGTTGATGAAGCAAGTCTTGCACTATGCTGGTTGGTTTGTGCAGAATGTACATGAGATTAGGAGACCCCGAACACCTTCCTTGCCCTGCCGGATCATGATCGGCAATTTCAAGCAAAGCGATGATGTCAGTTGCAGGCCTTATGCGTGCATGTATATTGATCGACTAATCACAGGTTCGCCAAAGCTTAAATGGGGGAACAAAATTGCTAACGTAAGAGATTATCGTTTTCAGATGGCAGTTAGAATATTTGATTTGTGTTCTCAGTAGAAACGTACTTTGAGGCATTTCTTTTAGAATCAGACTAATTTTCGTTCTCGTTCTTCAATTTATTAAATATTATTATACTCCAAATATATGACTATGTATTTCCATAAATATTTATATTAAAATTTTTATTTTCAAATCGCGGTATCTCGGTATCTGCTCGGTACCGCCCGTTACCGGTCAATACCGGTCGGATACCCAGCGGTACCGCTCGGTACAACTGTACCGTTTAAATAATTAATTGAATGGTATTAATAATGACTTTGTACATTCAATAGTATTCATAATGACTTTGAAAATTGAATTGTCTCTTCAACATCACAATTCATATAAAGACAACATATAAAGACGTGCAACACTATTTCACTATTGAAATGTCATGTCCAATCACAATTCATATAGTTTGTTTTTTTATGTGACATGCATAGTGGAATCCGAAATATATGACTATATATTTCCATAAATATTTAAATCAAAATTTTGATTTTCATGTAGCAGGTATCTGTTCGGTACCGCCCGGTACCGGGAAACAACGCTCGATACCGGGCTATACCGCTCGGTACCGATCGGATACTGGGCGGTAAAGCTCTACTGTTTACAATTAAATATGCAAATCAATATCCGAACATTAAATAAATAAAGTCATTATACATTGAATACTACTCATAGTGACTTTATTCATTGAATTGTCTCTTCAACACCTTGTTTTCTTGCGAGACAACATATAAAGACGTGCAATATAGTAGTTTCACTATTGAAATGTTATGTCCAATCACAATTCATATAGTTTGTTTTTTATGTGACATGCATAGTGGAATCCGAAATATATGACTATATATTTCCATAAATATTTAAATCAAGATTTTGATTTTCATGTAGCAGGTATCTGTTCGGTACCGCCCGGTACCGGAAAACAACGCTCGGTACCGGGCTATACCGCTCGGTACCGGTCAGATATCGGCGGTAAAGCTCTACCGTTTACAATTAAATATACAAATCAATATCCGAACATTAAATAAATAAAGTCATTATACATTGAATACTACTCATAGTGACTTTATTCATTGAATTGTCTCTTCAACACCTTGTTTTCTTGCAAGACAACATATAAAGACGTGCAATATAGTGGTTTCACTATTGAAATGTTATGTCCAATCACAATTCATATAGTTTGTTTTTTTATGTGACATAAAGAGTGGAATCTTATGTACCGGAAGATACCGCTCGGTACCGGTCACATAAAGACATGCAATACCGATCCATACCGCCCGGTACCACCGTGTATCGAACGGTATTCATATGTACTTTATAGAATTAATGGGGAATCTATATTGAATTGTCATTTCCAATCATTACTAATATAGTTTTATTTTTTTATGTGATAAATAGTGTGGAATCTTAAATTATTTACTATTTGTCCTCATATTTGTTGTCCACATTAGAAAATAATGTAATGACATGTATTTCTTCACAATATAAATAAGAGTCCTCATATCGTAAACCTTATTTCGAGCTTAGTAAATATCTTCACCTATATTCTTAATTCTGAAAATGGATGAACGTCAAGGTTTATTGATCAAGCTTTCGGTGTTAAGAAATTGGTGAAGAAATTTACGAACTCCGCTTCAAGTGCACAATTTTCATCACATATAAATAAGAATTGAAAACCTTATTCTGAGTTTGGTAAACATCTTCTCCAATTTTCTTTATCCCGAAAGCTGATGACTGTCAAGGTTTATTGATTGTGTCAAGCTTTCGGGGTAAAGAAATTGGAGAAGAAGTTTTTCGGGGTAGAGAAAATTGGAGAAGAAGTTGGCGAATACCGCCCGGATTCCGCCCTGCACACCAAATCTCTCTCTCTCCGGAAACCTGGCTTGTTGTAACAATGAGAAGCAATGAGCATTTTCCGAAGATAAGGGCAATGAGAGACGAGGGAGAAGATCATTTCCCAACCTCGTCATTTCCCCGTCTCCCTTTTATATTTTATTATAAAAGTAGTGGACTCACGAGGGTACCGCCCGTATACCGCCCGGATTGGAGAAGAAGTTCTTCGGGGTAAAGAAAATTGGAGAAGAAGTTTTTCGGTCTAGGAGAGACCAAGGCATATAGCTAGAGAAACAACGAGCAGTTTCCGAAAGTAGTGGGCTCACGAGTGTATAATTCAAGCTTTCAATTGAAAGATTACATTGTAATTTGACAGTCTTGTAAAATGAATATATTTCGCATAATTATAAAAGCATTTGACTCACGAGTGTACAATTCAAGATTTCGATCACATTCCCAATGATCACTTGCAATACTACACTAATGTCCCTAGTCTGTATTGCTAATGCCTCGAGTGCATAGTGGCTTGATCCTCACAAGTGCGAAATCCATAATATGTTGAAAGATTACATTGTAATTTGATACTTAATTCATATATGATGGATAATTGAATCCAACGCGGCCATAATTGGCTCTGGAATTCACAATACCGCTGAGGAGGCTCAGTACCGGCCGGATACCACCCGACGGTATCCAATCGTGATTCACCGGCTTGTAGCGGTATTTAATTGTCCCTACATAGTTTAAGTGTAAATTCAGTCCAAGGAACACCTGGAAAGGAAGGACTATGTAATTTACAAAGTAATTAATCATTCTCAACCTCTTTTCGCATAATTATAAAAGCATTTGACTCACGAGTGTACAATTCAAGATTTCGATCACATTGCCAATGATCACTTGCAATACTACACTAATGTCCCTAGTGTGTATTGCTAATGCCTCGAGTGCATAATGGCTTAATCCTCACAAGTGCGAAATCCATAATATGTTGAAATATTACATTGTAATTTGATACTCAATTCATATATGATGGATAATCGAATCCAACGCGGCCATAATTGGCTCTAGAATTCACAATACCGCTGAGGAGGCTCAGTACCACCCGGATACTGCCGGTTACCGCCAGGCGGTATCCAATCGTGATTCACCGGCTTGTAGCGGTATTTAATTGTCCCTACATAGTCTTTTTTTATTAGGTCAAAGATTTGACATGTGGGTCCCTCGCGAGAATATTAGGGTCCCTTTCAAAGCCCAAATAAATCACCCTCTCTTCAACTCCCTCCTTCACACCCAAAAAAAACACTTTTTTTCGAATCCCATTCCAAAACGGTAATTGCTTGGACTATCTATTCGATTTTCACCCAACGGCAATGTCGAGCGGGGGAAGTACAAGTAGTCGAGATGATTCTGTTGAGGTATTTGTGAAATAAAATTCTATTTATTAAATTTTTTTTGCGATTTATCGGATACAGCCGGACTCTTGCGAGCGGTAGTTACCGATACCATTCGGAAACCGCCGGCGGTTGACGACGGTACTAAACGATACCGTTTGAATACCGCCGAACGGTACCGACGGTATGTTTTATATCTTCCGATTTTTCTATTTATTTTTCATTTTTCAATTGTCTTTCGCTTGTTTTGTAGCCTTCTCTAACATGGAAGAGATCTGAAACGCAATTAATGGATCCCGTCATTAATCTTTACTGCAAAGGAAAGATTTTGAACAAAATTAGAACACGATTATTAAAAGTTGGTCGTTTGGGCCTACTACCAAGGTTTGAGGAAGGTTGTTTCGGCCATCTCTTGAGATGGAGGGAGAGTCGGAGTTGCGGCAAAGCACTACATGCTTTGATTTCGCGGGAAATAAATCTTGGAGATGCTTCGAAGTATAAGGTATGGTTCCGTATTAGTGGGAATAATATTAGATTTTCATACCCCGAGTTTGCGCTCGTGTCCGGATTTAGATTTGGAACATCTAATTTTGATCCAAATGCTTACCACGACTGTTCTAATATCGGCGTTTTTATGAGATTTTGTGGTGGGAAGTCGATAAGAGTTCAAGATTTATTGACCAAATTTGAAAGCGATGTGGCTAATGTAACAGAAGATGATTATTTGAAAGTTGCTAATGTGTTGGCCTTATATATGTTTGCTTTGGGATATGACCCTCACCGGCAAGTTGAGAGCTTTGTTTGGATTTTGGTCGACAACCTACGAGAGTGGGACAGATTTCCTTGGGGGGCCTACATATACCCCACTTTAATAAACTATATGTCTCTATTGCCGAACACAACTATCGAGTGTGGCTCGAAGTATCATTTTTATGGACCAGTGTGGGCTCTACAGGTACTTTACAATTATTTAGTGTTTTTAAATCGCAAAGTAAATAATAACAATATTATTTACAATTTTCTCATATATTTTGTAGATTTGGGCCTGCGAGGCCATTCCAGATCTTGCCGGTGAGATTGCACAATGCGTTGACCCGCATGCTTTGCCTAGGTGTTTGAGATGGCTTTTAGTGCAGTCTTCCATTGATGACTTTGATGCGTTTTTCAAGGCCGGGGTAAAAACAAGTACCTTTAAAAATTCAAATTTTTGGTACGTATAATTACTGAATAGTTTTTCCTATCATTACAGTTCGCGCATCTGTGTCAGCAAACATTACAGGTAGAACCCGATGAAGAGCAAAGCGACTATTGGATCAGCATTCAGAGCCCAAATGCACTTCGTGTTCGTTTCCAGCCCCCGGTGATTCGATCCAGGAAGATGGCGGCTAAAGTGCATGCAGGAGAAAAACAAAAAAAAATGATCCTCATTATTTTGCGGAAAATGTCGAAGTTCGACACAAGAGAAGAGAGGATAATGAAAATCGTCATCAAGAGAAAACATTCTCGTCTTCACACAGATGGGAGAAACGCGAGGCTCGTTTCATCTCAAGAGTTAAGAATGAGTTTTTACCCGACTTGAAGGACTTTATAAAGGTTGAGATGAAGGACATGATCAGAGCTATCTGGCCTGGTTCGAGACGATCAAAGTCGCATCACGGTCATCATACTCACCGCACATCCCCAAGAGCTCGATCACCCCCCTCCGTCCACATCCCCGCTCATGCCTCGTCATATATTTCTGGCCGCCAATCTCCAAAGCAAGATATCCCTGGGAGGAGTTCTCTACAGATTGAAGTAATGCCGACACCTATGGATATAGATGAGTTTTTGACGACAGCACAGCCGTTGCAGGCACTATTCTAACACGTGATATTTTATTTTTACGATTGATTAATTTAAGAATCACTCAATTAAAATTATTTTACATGTTACCAGGTTATATCATTCTGTCCAGACCTCGAGCCACAATACGAGCCTGGTGTTGATACATTCTCTAGAGATATACAAGATCATGGTCATAAGGTATAGATTCTATTTTCATTAATTTAATTATGCAATACCGCTCGGCTATCGCCCATTTAATTAATTCAATTATGCAATTTCTTATTTTAATTTATATCATTGTGTCAGGATGTAGTATTTGGTTCTGAACAGGAGACGGATCATGTGCCTCACACAGTAATTGAGGTAGAGGAACCTCATAAGGTATAATTAGTAATTTAGTTAACTAATACCGTCAGTATATTGTAATACCGTTTGAATACCGGACGGTATTTTATAATACCGCAGGAATACCGGTCGGTATACCATAATACCGCTGGATTTCTGCCGGTATCATGAACGGTATTCCAGCGGTATACCGTAATACCGCTCTCGTAATACCGACCGATATTAAGTAATACCGTTAAGATACCGGTCGGGTACCGCTCCCCTACCGTTGGGTACCGCTGCGCTACCCACCGGGTACCGTCCGAATTTTGCAAATTGTTAATTTAATTTATATCATTGTTTCAGGATATTGAGGTGATTGAGGTTAAGGAAAATAGCCCCCCGCCACGATTCACACGTCGGACTAAGGTCAAAAAGGAGGGAGCAAAAGGAAAACAAAAAGTGGTTGAGCCTGCTCCTTTCCATTATGATATCCCGACCATACATTTCGCTAATGTCGCGCCTCCGATGCTCCCTATTGAACGCCGGATTGCATATATTGAGTTCCGTAAACTTGGAACAAGAGTGTCGGTCAATCTGAAATACAGTGGTCACCCACTCAGACAAGCGTTTTTCACCCGGTTGGAAGACTATAACACCGATATGGAGTTAGATGTAAGTTTTTCTCAAATCTCAACCAAATGTTTTTCTTATCTAATTTTTCTAAAAAAAATTCTATACAGACGGTTGCTATCATGATGGAGGTGATAAAGAAGAAATTGGTAGATGGGGACCATATCTTGCCAAATGTGAATGCCACTAACACAATTATCGTTAGCCCAACATTCTTTGTAAGTCACTAGTATATTTTTTTTTGTCTAAATCTCTCTTTGATGAATATGTTTATAACTAGATTTCAAATTCAAATTACAGATCAATTTAGAATCTGAATGGCTACGCAAAGTTAAAGATCCGAGAACCGGCAAATTAAAAATTGCAGAATGGAGTCCGATGGAATCGCTGGTGCAAGTTATCCAAGGATCCGAGTCCGCTACCTCACAACCTTGGTGGGGTGCAACTAATGTAAGGTTTTTCAACACTATATTGAAAATATTGGATACCGCAGGAATACCGGTCAGGTACCGCTCGGATACCGCCCTAATACCGCCGGGTACCGGTCGAATACCGAAGCGATACCGGCCGGTACTGGTTGGATACCGCTTGGTACCGATCCCAGTACCTCCCAATTTGGTTTCTTCCATTTGTTCTAATAACTTTTTTATTTTACTTAGGTTATCACCGTGTGTCTCATTGGTCGGCATTTTGTAACGGTGCACATTAATTTGAGTGAGTGGCGTGTGGTAGTATATGACTCGCTTGCACATACACTGGAGCAGTCGGCTCTCAAGATAACGAAAGCTCAGTTGATTCCATTACTTCGATTGCTGGAACGACTTCTGGAGGTGAGTCTATATTGGGACATCAACCATTAGTCGTTTAAGCGACCTCGGAAAATGTTGGGAATTAAGATGGGAAATGATTCAGAGCAGTTTTGGCAAGTCGACGAACATAGTTGTGGCCCATATTCGTGTATGTACGTTGAGCGCCTAATCAGTGGTAGACCAGCTATATATTGGGGGAATGTGGTCGAAAATCTAACCATATATCGGCGGTACATTGCACAGTTGATATTCGAGATGTGTACCGGTCGTGTAGATCCATTTTGACTATTTCTTTAGTTATTATATATAACTTGCAATTTATTTTCACTTTCCATATTGACTATTTCTTTTGTGATATTTATTTATTTAGAAAATCATTAAATTTTGCTAAACAAAAAAGAAATTTCAATACAAAGCAAACAATAATTAATACTTCTCATACAACTGATTACCAAATTAACTAATAATGTCTACCATTTTTGCAAGAAATAAATACGACATGCGGTTCATCTATCTCTATTAGTGTAATTATTTCTAGTGTGATTTGGATCGCGGCATATACTGCACTTTCTCGGTCCTCGACGTCTGCGATTAGCTGCTTCCGCCCCAGATGGATGGCGACGTCCTCGGGGACGACCAGCTTGACGGCTCACTATAAGTGGCGTCACCTTTTGCTGTGCAATGTGATTTGGTACCACCCACTCGTCTTGATGAGGCAGGGACCTTACTGACCCTTCGTATGTTTCACGTCAATTATCCGTCGTGTAGTATGAAGAGACATAGTCAAGAATTGATTCACCGTTTTTCCTGCATAAATAATAATAAAAAATTAAACATCGTTACAATGTAAATATTCGATGTACCGGTGCATAATAAATATATAATATGTACATAATAGCAGCAACTGCATGAGAGCATGGCATCAAATCCAGCTGAAACTCGCGACATTTGCATGATTTCTGATGAAGATCAACAATGAATGTTTGTCTGCCATCATGAACTTTGAATGTTGAATTTAAGGTTGGGACAACGGTATACGCCCGAGATTTTTCCACTTCCACACTCAGTTTATTTAAGGCTTCTTCAGTCAAAGCATTATCACGTGCATTTGTACGTGCTCGTCTAGAATCGAACCACTGCTCGATCACATGCCTGATGCACTCAATTAATGAGCAGATTGGAAGATGCCTTGCCCATAACAAACGTGCATTCAAAACTTCCGCTGCATTGGACGTAAGAAAACCATAACGGCGTACTGGGCATTTTGATCGTGCCCATCACTCTGGTCCAATGTCCATCAACTTTGTATAAGCTCCATTTGGGCTTAGAGCATGTATAGCCGCCATTGCCTTGTCATATGCTGTTCGGCGATAACTGTATGCAGCCTTGTAGAACATGCTTGTAACTCCTTTGCCATACCGCGTGAACTTGTTTAACAGGTGATAGTAGCAAAGTCTGTGGGGTGTGCCGGGAAACACTTCTTGAACGGCATTACTTATACTGATGTGAGCATCAGAGACAATCAATGTCTCGGGATTGCATCCAAATGCTAGTCTCACCCTGTTCAGAAACCATGTCCATGACCGATCATTTTCGATTGCTCCAATACCAATTGCTAACGGAAAGCACTGCTCATTTCCATCTTTCGTTACTGCAAGAAATAAAATGCCCTTGTTCTTTCCCTTCAAATGTGTTCCGTCCACAACTATCACCGGTCTTAGAAACATGGCATATGCAGTACGACAAACATTAAGAGCAACAAACACGTGTTGGAATTGGTTATCAGGCCCAACTTCTAAGTCAGTAAACGTACCAGGATTGACTTGTTCCAACATGTATAGGTAGCTAGGGAGCATCTTAAAAGAATCTTCATGCCCACCATAAATCATCTCGATCGCAGCATTTCTGGCACGAAGTGCAACGCTGTAACTGGTTCGGATACCAAACTCTTCCAACATTTTCGCCCTGATGTCTTTTGGTTTCATTATCTGGCCCTCACCGCGCATTTTTTTGGCAAAATACGCTGCAATCACTTTTGCATGGACTTGTCTCGGAGCGACACGACTTAAGTCATTCATGCATGTATGTTCTTCCGTGAACTTATATACAATCCAAAATGTTTCTCTTAATGTGGCGCACACCTCAAAAGGACAACGATCTTCATGTTTGCATACGATAATCAGACGCTTTGAATCTGAACGAGCCACTTTATATTCAGTACGATGATGAATATTCCATAATCTCACCGCGATTGACAAAGCATCTTTGGTCCAAAAGGTGGACCCTTTACAGAGTTGGTCGTCTGGTACCCCCTCCAAATCAGATATCAGAAGTGAATCTGAAACATCAATGGGAATCATCGGTATTAACCAATTTTCATTTAGCTCTTCAATTGGGTTTGACTCTTCGGGTATTGGTGAAGGGTTGTTAATCCCTAACATAGACAACAGTTTGTTTATGCCACCCTCTCTGCGAATCCATGCAGCAAACTCTACAAATGTAGACTGTGTAAACCTATTGGCAAAATCAGCTTCTTCATCTTCCTCATCATCCTCATCCTCATCCTCATCCTCATCCTCATATTCATCATAATCTTCATCTGCATCATCATCATCATCATCATCATCATCTTTCGGTCGCTCAGCCTCAGCCTCATATTCGTCTTTATCTTCATCATCATCGTCATCACCATTGTCTCGTCCGTCACCATGTATATTCTGTGAGGGGTTGCCTCCAGCGTCATCTTCCTCACCATTGCCTCCAAAATCACCCGCGTACTCATGTGAGCCTACTGGTTCATGATTTGATGTGGTAGTTGGCATACTCCGGCTAACACTACAATGCGGGTCACTAAACCAATCAAATTATGAATATTGTGTGCCACAATTATCAAACTGTGAATATTGTGTCCCACAATTATCGAACTGTGAATATTGTGTGCCACAATTATCAAACTGTGAATATTGTGTGCCATAATTATCAAACAAAGGACTTGAGTAATCCACTGATGGTACATATGGATCTTGCTGATGGCTTGTCCTGATGTCATTTTGTATATTGTGAACAACATACACTGTCGGTTCACCTTCTCGAATGCACAACCCCTGCAGATCTTGATCAATACTCAAGAGAGACCTCAATAATCTACCATTTCGAGTACGCGATAAATAATAGAGAAGATAATCTGCACCCAGTGAATTGGATCGCATGATGTAATTGATGCGCTGGATTAACTCGCCCAAAGATATAGGTTGAGCAGGAATGTGTACAAGTTGCTCATCACCGCCTTCATAGTCGAAATTTTGCCATCGCCCACCATATTGTACAATGATACTTTGCCAATGATCCATCTGTACACCCAACAAAATATAATGTCAATGAAAACATTACTCACGTAAGATATCGCTCGTTATCACTATTACAATGACGATACCGCTCGGTAGCGCTATTACTGCTCGAATACCTTTTAGATAGGGTTCTGAACGGTATTCGAGCGGTATATATTCTGCATGAAAGATTCAAAATATACCTGATGAATTTGTGTTAGACTGCACGAGGATTGTTTTTCTTTTTGCTAGATATTGTTGTGTTGTGTTGTGTTTTGTGTTTGTTTGAAATTGATGTGTGTAGTATATCCTGTATATTAATGCTTGAATATGAAAAGAATCTCACCGTTCTCTTACATCCAACATGTGTGTAAAAGTATAAGGCAATATGATATGTCGTTTTCAATGTACAAACTATTCAGTCTACCATGTGATACCGGTCGAATACCGCTGGATTTTATTGATATCCTATGGTGTAAATATGACATGTCTTCAATCTCACCTACCCCTTTTACATCCATGTACTTCTTCAATTGTTTTGTTATAAATCAAAGTACATTCGTGTAAGAAACAGAGTACTTTGTTATGAATCAAAGTACAATCAAAGTTCTGAACAAGACATGTGAACAAGACAATCTTCAAAAGTGAGGAAAATCGAATACCGTACGAATACCACTCACATACCGCCGGGCTACATTGATACCGTTCGCGTATTATGTAATACCGGCCGGTATTATGTAATACCGCTTGAATACCGGTCGGTATTATGTAATACCACTAGAATACAGGCCGGTATTGATCCTGTAATCCAGCGGTATCAAATCATTGCACAGATCCCGGTCGGTATTATGTAATACTGGCCGTTGTTATATAATACCACGTGAATACCGACCGATATTATGTAATACCCTTGAATACCGGCCCGTATTAATCCTGTAATCCAGCGGTATCAAATATACCACTCGCATACCGGCCGGTATTATGTAATACCGCTTGACTACCGCCCATTATTATGTATACTGCATGAATACCGGCCGGTATTATGTAATACCACTGGAATACCGGCCGGTATTGATCCTGTAGTCCAGTGGTATCAAATATACCGCTCGCATACCGGTCGGTCCCTAAAATACCGCCCGAGTACTGGCGGTATGATATTATACCGCTGGAATACCGACAGGAATTTTTCATTCGGGATCTGTGCAATGATTTTTCAGCCAATAAGAAGTCTTCATTGTCACATGTCTCTGTAACATTTCTAAGTAGATTTGCCTTGGTTTTTAGCACAATCAAGTACACTTGTGTAAGAGATGTGTAAGTAATACCTTTTTGAGGGTATTTTAGGGACTTTACATTAAAGTTGGGTAATTGTTGGATGTGGGTAAGGAAGTGGGTAAAGGGGGTTTTTAGTTAAGAAATATGGGTAGTTTTATATATTTCCACTTGTTTTAAATGTGGTATAATGTTATATATGTGGTGTTTAATGTGTGTCAATTTAATATTATGATCTCGTCAAGTTAGCAATATGACTCTACCTCATGTTAGCAACAAAATTTGTTGATGTTAGCAATATAAATCTTTTATGCTAACATATTAATACAACACCAGAAGAGACAATAGTTTTAAAGCGTTGTCTATTTAATTCCGAGAATTGGGCCCAAAATCCGAAAACACATAACCGAATTTCTAAATTACAAAAATAACCCCGTCTTCATTAAGTTCTCAAATATTACAAGTTTGTCACCTTACTTTGACTAAAACTTTGACTAAATTATGGTCATTAGATCTAATTAAATCTAAGGTTATGATTGGTTCCTAGGTTCTCACGGGGGATTTGGTTTTTATTTGATCCTTTCCATATATATATATCCTTAAAAATCCATAAACTATATAAACAAATTATATTATTGATTAAAATTGTTAACCAGCAGCTAACCGACATGTGATGGCAGAATAATATTACGAAAATATAAAAGTATTGGAAGGGTGTCGAATACTTTTGAGCCATCAAAAGTGTCCATATTACATGCACTATATATCTGTCTATAAATTTTTAAATGATTGATTGAATCTTTCTAGTTTCTGTGCTAAGAAAATTAAAAAACAAGATATATAGATCCAATTTAGGTGAGAGATTGAGGTAAGCAATTAACGATTCCAATGTAGAATTACTAATTTAAATTATATGCCATGTCACTTTAGATTTAGGGATTATAAATTGACAAGTATCTTTATATATAATTGATGATTAAAAAGTTATGGATCTGATCGAGCCAATAAAAATTATACTATATAAAATATTAATTACTATGAAAACACGAAGCTCTCAATCTGCGTAAGGCAATGCCGTTGCGATTTTGTCAATGGATGGGCACATGACTCGTTGCGTTTTCCACTCCTCGTCCATCTATTTTCTTTTCATCTTTAATTAGAATAACTTTGTTTATTGAAAAAAATATATATATATTTTTATTGGACGTGAAAAAATTAATTTAAGGTGAGACAAAAAAATTGATAGTCATTATGTAGGAACAAAATTTATGTGATTGGTGAGAGAAGTTTGGTAGGGAATTACTACACTCCGATCCCCCCAACTGCATAAAATCAAAATTATTGGTGCACTGCACACTGCAGTAGATGAACCCTCCAGTGGCTTTTCTTCTCCATTCATAATGATACAGACAGCTGCTTCTGCTGCTTATTCACACTTCCTTATTATTTCCCCACTCCCCTAATTTAATTTCAATTTATTTACTCTTATATTTCATTTTTTTAATTTATTTATTATGCCCATTGTTGTGATTTAAACCCACGACTTCTTAATCTTCCTAACTAAAAATTTGATGTTCAGAAAATTCTGTATCTATGGAGTTTGTCGATTTAGGGCCGTAAAAGCTAATTAGTTATTAATTCGTTATTTAAAAGATGACACTATCAATTAAGGATAAATGTTCTCAACTATCAATAGGACCAAAAATATTCATGTATTTCAGTTCTTTTTATATTTTTATATTTAGTTTAATTAAATATTTAAATTATATATTAAATTTAATAGATAATTAAAGAACGAATTTTCATTGAACGAATAGTAGTTTCGGGTGACAAACTTTTAAAATTTTAGCCTATCCATCAGGCCCTTTTAACTCCTAATTAATAAATAATATTAGGTTAGGTACGTAATATCAACAGACATTAAATAATTAATTATTTGATAAAACTAATTTTGAAATGTAATTTCATTTTTACATGTCAACTTGATTATATATATATATATATATATATATGATCGAAGAGTAAAAGTTCACTTATGGTCTCTGATCAGATCATATATAATTCGACCATTTCTATTATTCTATAGTATAAATTATTCATAGCTGGCTGGCCCAAATGAGAAGGCGGAGAAGATATATACATGAAATAATCTTGCAAATTTAGTTTTGTTAATTTGATCATTCACACATTAGCATTTTATTAAATATATAAACCTTATAAACGCATTAAAGGAACAATGTTTTATCGATTAAATTGAAATAACGATTCAACTTAATTGGTCCTTTGAAATAATTCCACAACAAAATTTAGACTTCTGTTAAGTTAATGCTTTCTCGCCACTTGTCAGCATGGTCTGAATATATAGTTGGGATTCAAAAAAAAATATTTTTATTTTTATCTTACAACAAGGATTAGAAACAATGATGACTGCCTATATTTTATTTGGAAACATTAATTTGAAGTTTTCACATTTCAGATAGTCAGCAACCATCTATTTTCTGAAAAAAACGAAGAAGAAGAAGAAGAAGAAGAAGAAGAAGAAGAAGAAGGATGTATATATGAAGATAGCTATTTGAAAGTATGGTTTAATTGTCAAATAAATTACCAAGTTTCCATCTTTTTGTAAATTAAGCATCACGTTTAAATTTAGTCAGTTACAACATTATGTTTTAATTTGTATGCGATTAAACATTCTTAATTTTTTCGACGAGTTAAGTATGACTTGTTTGGTCTAAAAACTACGTTTGGCAGCCACGTCAGTACACACATGTAACAAACGACGCCATTTTTGTTACTTTCTCTTCTTCTTTTTTGTTGAAAAAATCTTTTTTTATATAGTTATTTATTTCTAAAATATAAAATATATTGAAAAAATTAATAAAACCGACGCCATTTGTTACACATATGAGTTGATCAGTTGATGTGATTGTCGCCATGGTTTATAAACCAAACACGTCATACTTAACTTGTCGGAAAAATTAAGGATGTTTAATCCTATACAAATTCAAACATAGCGTTGTAATTGAATAGATTTAAACGTGGTGTTTAATTTGCAAAAATGTGTAAACGTGTGGTGATTTATTTGACAATTATCCTTAAAGGATATCGGTCAAATTCAGATATAAATGCAGTGTACTATAAATATGGAGGGTAGTAAATTAATTAAGGGATCACGAAATACTGCAAAGTAATAATTCCTCGTATTTAATGTTGGGAAAGGGGCAGAATGGTCCAATTATAGAGGGACAACGTACAAATACAGCCAACGTGGTCCGTGGGTACTACTACCGGTTTTCCGTATTTATTGAATATATTTAACAATAATTTGTACGACTATTTTGTTTTCTTTGTATAAATTAAAGTAATTTAACAACTCAAAAAAAAAATAAAAAATAATAATAATAATAATAATAAATCATCCAACTCTCACAATTTATTTGGATTTTAATCATTTCTTTTAAAGTTATCAATTTACCAACATTCTTATCAATCGGTTATAAATTGAGTTCAAATTATTATTATTATTTTTTAATTCACACACCCGACATGTGGTATTGATGAGATTCGAACTTTTAATCTTTGATCTCCAAGAAATCTCACTCCACCATTAGGTCATTCCCACCGGGACAAGTTCAAGTTATTATTTTACTTCGCTAATAATGATTACAGTTTCTGTTATAAAAAAAGTTTGAGATTTGTTACTCACAAGGGAAGCGTTTTATCTAAAGTTCACAATAGCACTGGTTTTGGCGGTGGCCAAAAATTTCAAATTCATATTCGTCTATTCTCTTATCTTATTGTATCGAAATTTTCTATTGCAATTTATGAGTAAATTACACTTTTGGTCCCGTAAGAATAGGGTGCAAACACTTTTAGTCCCAACATGTACAATTTTGGTCTCAAGTTTCATTTTTCGACACTTTTAGTCCCACAGTTTATATTTCAACGCTTTTGGTCCCAAAAAAACTAACTGATTATACTTAACATCCATTAAGTATCTATTTTGATGTCAAAACAGTACCTATTTTGTTGATCTTTGTTAAATGTAGTAAAAATTTCAATCCAAAATAAATACCATTTTGCCTCCAAAATACGTATTTAATGTATGTTAAGTATAGTCCGTTAATTTTTGGGACCAAAAGTGTTGAAATATAAACTGTCGGATCAAAAGTGTCGAAAAATAAAACTTGGGACCAAAATTGTATATTTTGGAACTAAAAGTGTTTTGACCATATTCTTACGGAACCGAAAGTGTAATTTACTCTGCAATTTATTTATTCTGAATTATTTTACGCTCAACCTTTTGTACGAAGGTAGCTTGTTCACATCATCAAATAATAGTTGTGAATTTCCCCACAACACCAGCAAAAAAATGTTGAAATTTGATTTTATATTATACGAGATCTTTACACTTGATAGTACTAAAACTAAATCAAACCTTGAACACGATGACATTAATCATAATGAACTAATTTTAGTTTGTATCCATAAAAATATTGGTGCATTACACTCACTACAAGAAAAAAGCGATTTAGCAACGGATTTAGCCACGGATAATATTCTGTCATTAAAATAATGACAAATTAACAACGGATTAAGATTTTTTTATTTAACAACGAATTAATGACGGATTTTTCCGTCTCTAAGTTAACGACGAAAAAAATATGTCGTTACACGTTATATTTTAATTTTTCATTTTAACGACGACCTAATGGCGGATTTTTCCGTCGTTAACTTAGAGACGGAAAAACCCATCGTTCAATTTTTTATTTTTTTTTGTCTTAGCGACGGATTAGCTACAGAATAAGTCTGTAGCCTTTTTTTTAATTTTTATTTTTTAGTTTTTTTATTTTTTTTCATTTTTCTTTAATTTTTAATTTTTCAATTAATATTTAATTTACGGATTTGAAATTAATTTTTTATTTATTTTATTTTTTGGATTTATTTTATTTTTTAAATTTTTTATTTATTTTATATTTTTATTATTTTTAATATTATTTATTTTACTTTTTCAAATTTATTTTATTTTTAATTTTTTAATATTTTATGTATTTTGTTATTTTTAAATTACTAATTAATGACTTTTTTATAAATTTTTATTTTAATATTTTTTATTACTTTATATTATAATTATTTAATTTTGAAATAAAAATTCTATGAAAATAGGTTTCGTGTGTATATGTACACAATATTTCTATAATTTAACTAAAATACCTGCTAGCCCATATGGTTACAGCTTCAAGGTCTAAGGCCTCTCATATGCACAGGTCGGGGTTCGAATCTCACGGGGGATAGTTTGCTGAATTAATTCAGCCTCCACACAATCGGCTCAGTGACTCTGCTTAAGCCTCATCTCTTGCTCTTAGCTCGGCTCGATTCAATTTTTTTTTTCGACGGAGCTATTCCGTCGCTAAACTTATTATTTTTTTATTTCTCCCGACATAATTTGATGATAAATTAGTGACGGAAAAACTTTTTTCCACCATTAATTTTATCGTTAAAATGACTAATAACGAGACTATTAACGACGGATCCAATCCGTCGTTAAAATGATTTAACGACGGATTTTTGATGTTTAGCGAAAAATCCGTCGCTAAAATACGAATTCTTTGTAGTGACTTGATTTTTAAAAAATGCTGAAATATTAAAAAAAAGTGTTAGTTACTGTGTACGATTCACATTTTTTAGGGATTTTTCTATGCTACCCTCCGGATGCTGCCCCCGATCATACCTATGCGACGCGTGTCACCGTTTTTTTTTTACTTATGCGAAATCCCAAAATACACCGTATTTTTGGTGGAATACGGTGGGCATCATATTGAGACAGTTTTAGACTTCTGCCTCGTTAGGGTATATGGGCCCCACTGTTATGTGGACAGGCCGTCGGTGGCTGTCGGCAAGTCTTACATTTTCCGATTCGTGCGACTCCGACTCCGTTTTCCGACGTCAGCAAGTTGTCCGGCTGGTCGATGGGTTTGAAATCTTCCAGATCCACCCGTTTTCAGAATTTTTGAACTTCATTTGGGGATGTAATCAATGGCACCTTTAGAACCCATAAACCCTACCCTTTCTCAATCATGAAGCCGTGGGGTCCAAATTGTCTTTACCGAGGCGAAAGTACCTTTTCCTTTAATTAGATTAATCTTAAGCAAAGTTTATAAACTTTATCTTAAGGATTATTATCTGATGTTTAACATATGGTATTATGATTTAAATAAATTTAAAATATAATTAATAAGAATGAAAGTATAGCTTAGTTATTCGCGCGTGAATAGTGTCGTTGGTTTCAAAAGTAGAAAAAAAAGAAGGCGACCCTTCATTTTCCCAAATATTTCGTCGGAGCTCTTCCCTCCTTTCTGACCAGACGGCGCGAAGTTTGTCGGCGAAGGAACCCGTGACTGTTAGAGTGGCTAGAGTCGGTGAGCCCAGAGGTATGCAGACTTTATTTTTCACAGCGTAGCTCTCCGTTCTCTCCTTTTTTTGGCTCAAAAGTTTTCTTTGTTACCGTCGTAGTATTTATTTCTTCATCCTGAAATTGTGCAGAAGTATACATTGTGAATGCGCCGCAATGTCGTCCGGACGAAGGTCGTTCGGTCCCCCCACTGGGAAAATATCATCTAAGGATAAGGCGAGGAATCGCGGTTATGGCGACCGGGACGGTTAGTATTCGAAACTCTGTACAGAAATGAAGCCTATTTTCGCTACTTGTTCTACTCAGAGTCACATTTGCCTATTTTGATCATATTCCTGTGTTGCATGCCACTGAGTCGTATTCTTAGATTAGATGATGCAGAAAGATTTGGTTTTGAATGTCGTTTTTGGTTAACAGTTGTTGGTGGCGCGATTTCATTTCGTGGCAAGCTGCACTTGATTATGAAAGATGTGCATGAAAGATTGAGCAAAAAGAACCTTGAATCTTTTAGGGCAACCTGCTTTGGTCATTTTCTTGATGTGCCACCCATACAAAATCAAGGGCAATTGATATTCATTTTGCTGAATGCACTGGAGCCTGAATCGGAGTCAAGGAATACTATGGCTTTTAGGATTAATGGGAGGGTAATGGAACTAGGTCGAAAAGAGTTCCACTGCATTACCGATCTGAATTTTAGGGGAGTTGTTGAGGTCCCTTCTTCATCTAATATTCACCGCGACATTTTCAAGAGTGCATGGAATTTAAAAGTCGTGGACATTGATGAAGCCTTCAGGAATTATAGTGTGAAGCATAAGGGTCATGGTAGCCTTGTGTTGAAGTTAGCTTTGTTGCATGTTCTTTATGGTTTGTTGTTGAATAGGGATCAGCAGAGCAAGAAGGTAGAGGTGGAATTTATGCATCTTGTGGATGACGTTCGTCTGTTCAACAGATATCCGTGGGGGAAGGTTGCATATGAGTTCTTGGTTTCTTGGACCCATGTGGCCAGAAGCAATGTAAATCGTTTGAGTGAGCACTCAGACAGGCCAGCTACAGATGTGTGTGGTTTATCCGTAGCACTGCAGATCTTTGCATTTGAGGTTATGCCGTCCCTTTCGAGGTGTTGCGCGAGGAAAGTTGATGTGCATATTTTTCCGAGGATGTTTCGGTGGACCACTGAAACATTTTACAAATATGCCTATCTCCTGACCTTTTTGCAGAATTGTGCTGCGGACGTTGTGGTAGTGTAGTTGTATTCGATATTTCATTTTTATGTCGTATATAGTCCACTGAGGTAATTGTGATGTATCTTGTGTTTTTGTAACAGATGCCATTTGTATTTTCTGAGGATGAAAGGAGAAGGCTTGTAGCACAACAATTGTGGGATACAGTTACGGGGAACAAGGTGAAAGTTACACCCGTGAAATTGCTGGATGAAAGTGATAGTTTGGTGGAAATAGGTGGAATGGTGGGAGCACTTGCAGTGGAGAGAGGGAAACAAATCAATGCCAAACTCGTAGATGATGATGAGAGCGTTGGAAGGAGACGGGACACGAACGAGAGTTCTGCAGCGAGAAGGTCCCGTAGAAAGCACGCTGCCAACGTTGGCCAGTTGCTCAGATCTGTGACTACGCCTTCATCATCGAGAGTGCAGAAAGATGACATCCATGAGTCCAATCCCGTTGAGAAGCTCGGGGAGACTCTGTTGGTAATTTTTCTTCTACCCTTTCTTTGAGTTTCATAACATGAGCACATTCACACAGTCCCTCCAAAATAATTGAGTGAGCTTGTCCTGTCTTTTAATGTGGCCTTGTGAACTATCAGGGAATGAACGCCTCATTGTAGACTGGCTCAAGAGGCATTGAGAAGCTTTCAGAGATGATATTGGTATGCATGTTCTAGTAATTCAGTCGCAGGTATGCATATATTTTGAACAGCATTTTTGAGCCGGTTCTTTTCTTAATTGTGAAAACTGGACGATGAACAGCATGCTGCAGACTGCTCTGGAAAAAATTGATTCTCTAGAGACAGCAGTTGATGATCTGAAGAAAGGGTTCGACGGTGTTGGATCAGTCCAAGGTGAAGCTGTTAGTGGTAAAGGTGTTCAGTTGGAGTTAAACAGAATTCCGATGGTGTTGGGTCGGTTGAGGCGGGGAGGGGTTCCCGCAGTGCTGAAGGGAAGCCTGATGAGAAGAAGGACGGTGATGACCTGCATGAAATGCAGCATGTTGATCATCCGGCAGTTTGTGGGGAAGATGCAGCTGTCAAGGTGACCGACTTGAATGAATGCGTGGGATGTGGTGAACCGCAAGTTCAGTTGTCCGACCTTCTCTCAGCAGAATTGTCTATGTGGCTGAATGATGAACCTGCTGTCCAACAGCCAAAGATTGACATAAACAAGTCTCCATCTCCCGAGTATGAGATTTCTGACCTATCTGTCTATTCTCCGAAATTGGAGACTGAGGAAATTGAGAGCACAAAGAAACCCCCAAAGAAACGCTTGTTCCAGGAGGTAAGGGAGGTGTCTACACCCCGGTATTCAGTTATTGTTGGTGAACCACTATCGAAAAAGGCGAGGAAGGGTGAAAGAAATAAAACAAGGCTGCCGCGTTTGGAATCTGTGAATTGGGAGAGTTTTCACCCCATTAGGGAGTATGCGTGGCCTGCTGAGAAGCCCTTTCATGATTGGCTTAGGCAATGCCGGAAGCACAGACTGTATGTCTTTTTGTAAGTGTTGTTCGAATTATCTGTCACTGTTAATCATGCTTAATGCACTCCCAGTTCTTGTAACACAGGAACCCCACAATTGGACTACCAACCGAGTGCAAGAGCGAGGCCGATGCAAAGTGGTTTCTCCCCTTGGCTACATCCCAAGGGTGGCTGGCTGATGAGGTATGTATCTAGTCCCATCAATCATCTTTTAAGCATGCTAGTGTTTTCTATGTGAAGTAATGGATGAAGCATATTTTTGGTGACTTGCAGCATTGTGATGTGTTGTTGAATCTTGTGATTACATATTCCCTTGTCTTCCCTGATCAGTTTAATCAAGATCGGACACTCATCGAGTCCATGGGAACAGTAAGCATGCTACTTCACTTTCCTTTGTAGTCCATGCTATCATTTAATGTGTTAATTTTTCCCACGGTTTGGACAGCAAGCATTGGTGATGGAAAGCATGGATCGAGTACCTGAGAGGATTCTGCCCTACGTTGAAGGCCAGTACCCACACCAAGGCGGGAAACCCTGGCATGCAGTGGATAGAGTGTTCGGGATTGAGAATATTGGGGGGAGCCATTGGATGCTTTACAGGCTCGACCTTGGCGAGCAAAGGATTGTCGTCTTCGATTCTATGTCTGGGGACAAAAAGGAATGAGATGATATCAAAGAAACGTTTGGCAACATGAGCAAGAATGTGGCGCAGCTTGTGGATGTCTTAAATGTGTACCGGGGCAGGAGCATGAAGCCAGTCTTGAAGCCAGTCTGGGACTTGGTTAGATATGAGCACCCCCACAACAAGGCAATACATCTGACTGTGGAATCATGTGCCTTAAGTTCTTGGAATGTTTCCTAACAGGTACCCCCCTAACTGCAATCGATCCCGCTCGCTGTTCTCAGTACAGGAAAGCTTACTGTGTTGAGCTTTTTGCAAGGAGCCACCCTCTTGTCAATTAAGTTAAAAGGATGATGTGGAAGTTTTTGTGAAGGGATATGCATGCTTTTGTTTTGTTACATGCATGGATACTGTTATTAATATTAGCTGGATTACACGTTGTATGAAGCGTAGGACTTTTCCTGACTAGTCGTGTGGTGATACATATGGGGCACGATGTTAATGTTTTTTTGTTAGCATCACCAGCAATATATTACTGTGGTCCTACTGTGAATAGTTTATTAGTAAGATTCAAGCTGAGTAATGATGCAATTTATTTTGGTTGTTCGTTTTTTAAATTTGTATGACCTTGGATCGCAAGAATGCACCCGTATATTCGGAGGGAAGTGCACCCGAAAATGGACTTTGAAAGCACCCGTAAGTTACTGGGACCATGTTGTACAGTAGGAGCTGAAAATGAATTAGGAAGCACCCGTAAATGGAAATAAAAGCACCCGAAAATGATATAGAAAGCACCCGAAAGTGAAGTTGAAAGCACCCGAAAGTGAAGTCTAGAGCATCCGACAATGCTATAGAAAGCACCTGAAACTGAAGTTGAAGGCACCCATAGATGCTGTAGAAAGCACCCGAAAATGAAGTAGGAAGCACCCGAAACTCAATGGGTAAGCACCCGATGAAGTTGCAAGCACCCGGGTTTTAAGTTGAAAGCACCCGAAAGTGAAGTTGAAAGCACCAGAAAGTGTAGTTGAAAGCAGCCGAAAATGTAGTTGATAGCACCCGAAAATGAAGTAGACGCACCCGAAAATGAAGTTGAAAGCACCCAGATTTTAAGTTGAAAGCACCCGAAAGTGAAGTTCAAAGCATCCGAAAGTGAAGTTGAAAGCACCCGAAAATGAAGTTGATGGCACCCGAAAATGAAGTTGAACGCACCCGAAAATGAAGTTGCTGGCACCCAAATTTGAAGTAGAAAGCACCCGAATTTGAAGTTGAAAGCACCCGAATCTGAAGTTGATGGCACCCGTAAATGCTATAGAAAGCACCCGAAATGGAAGTTGAAGGCACCCGATATGGAAGTACTGGCTGGCTGGCCTATTATATTTAGCTACACCCGTTTCCTCCGCAGAATGAACCTATCAGCCATGCCCGCACCCGTTTTGCTCCTATCATGCACCCCTTCCCAAGTGGGTGCTGAAACATTTAAGTGCACCCGTTTTGCAGTGGGCGGGCCAAAAATTTTAATGCACCCGACTCCAGGAAATCAGCGCTCCTCCCAAACGTGTGAATGCACTATTCGCACCCATGGCATTAAATAAATTTGTAACCGGCCGCGATTAAATTGAATTTGAAAAGGCTCATAAAATATTGATAATTATAAGTTTTGAATTCCGATTCTCCAAACATATCACAATTTCTATGTATTAACTCGAATATATTCTAAACAAATTTTATAACAACCAATTTCTATGTCATTTTGCGAAAATATTGTAAACATATGTTATGACTTTTTTCCGCTTATAAACTCAGTTTATTCTTTTCCATTCCTAGAATTCCCAAAATAAATTAAGTAATTATACTAACATATTAACTATATTTTATACAGGCACACATAAATTTTGTTAATAATAATAATAAAATATTAGTAATAATAAATTGAAATAAATATTATATGGTATGTATGTGTGTTTATTTTGTAACTGTTAAAATAAACAGATAACAATCATTAATAAATATGATAGTACGTATATAAGTTACAAGAATTACTATAAAGTATAAAATAAACAAATATTTTAGTTCATTAATTAGAAGAATGAAAAAACACGAGTACACACATATTCTTATTCTAATTTTGATTATTATTGGTATTTATTTTGCCCCCACGAATTCCCTTTAATATATCTACTAGTATTTCTCCTGTGCGATGCACAAATAATTATAATATTTAAGATTTGTAATATTATGATTATTTTTTATTTTATATGTTGTATATGATTATTTTTAAATTCTATATGTTGTATTCAATTTTTATAAATTAATAAAATGATATGCACATAGATTAATTAATTAATTAGATAAGAAGATCAATTTTGTATAGTTATGTCAAATAGAAAGAAATTATATTTTAGGAATTAAATGAAAATCAAATGACACGATTTTTTAAATAGCAATATTTAACTATAATTAAAGAACATTTGATTTTTATGAATATATGACATGCATAAAAATATAATTATTTAATTATTTTAAATGATGAAATTGAAATAGAAAAATAATATATTATTACAAATTATGTTATACTTATGTGATCGTCATCATCATCATCATCATCATCATCATCATTATTACACGAATGAAACTATCTTTAGGTGACAAACATAGAGTACTACAAATATGTGCATAAAAAATAAAATAAAAAATGTTAAAAATCTCAATTTTCCAAGTAAAAAAATAAAAATTAAGATTGAAAAATTTGTTAAAAAATCAACGGTTGTAATCTAAATTGTCGTAAAAAAAGCAAAAAAAAAAAGTAGTAGAAAGTTTACAACAGTAAATATCCCTACTGTTGTCTATTAACTCAAAGCTGTTGTCTATTGTGAAAAATCTGTTGTCTAAAATATAATTATTAAAATGTGTGATAGACAACGGTTTATACCAGAACCGTTGTTTATCACACGATTTTGCCTTAATATATGTATAGATAGATAGCTGTCTTATTGTTTAGTCGGTAAAATATATTTCATATTTGGTAATTTAGAACATTGAAATAACATTTAATTACCTTTTTTCAATATATTGAAACGTAAATTGAAATATATATATAATGGGAGATTGATAGCCATTGAAATAAAAAAAAAAATATTGAAGGTATTTAATCAAAAATCATTTAAGTATTCTTGCGATATCATGAATTGGCTTAGCTGGAGTTAGAACGCATTAATATTATACGCTATAAATTAGTTATTGTCTTTTTATTACGTTTATTTCGTAATATCTTAACAAAGCTGGCTCCTTTTTTATTACATTCTCATGAGAGTTCGGTAACATTTTCGAAAAAAGAAGAACTTTCCTTATTATTCATTCTTAATAAACTCAAATTCTTGTTAATTATTTTTTAACACCCCTTGAGCAAGTTTTAATTGGAATCTGTGTGTTTTTAGTGTGCGACAAGTGTTGTGCACTCGCGCTTGGGTCAAAATGTTCTCATGCACCACCCATTGTCACTAGTGGGTAGCAAACCCTTCAAAATGCAAGACATTTTATGTAATCATTATATATAACATGCCCCGAATAGTTGGGAAATGCCTGGGAAGTAAACACACGCTACTAATCGTCTTCGCACTGTTGGTATAACCTAAGTGCGAAAAGGCGACGATAAGCACAGACGACCTCCGTTTTCGAGGTCATTGGAGGACGTTTCGATGAGATCAACCTCTGTATGGACATCATGGCAAAGATGCCGCAGCTAACACTATCCGTCTGCTTGTACTGAATTGTCTTTGGCGCACGTTGAAACTACAACTTTTCCAGCTTTTCGGGACCGTTTTGATGTTGCCAATATCCCGCGGCTTTTAAAAGCGGTGGAATCATATACATCAACGGCAACAACTGATGTTCACGCATGTTATAAATTTCATCATCAGTACTATCCCTTGTCTTGTATATTAGAGAATCGTATAAGTCTATGGTCCATAACTGCAGATTGATCCGAACACTGACCCAATGCTTACTTACGAGACAGACGGTGATAATCTACAAGTGAAACATCATTGTCATATCACTGTGAATCATGGTGTTAACGACCAATTCTATCAACATATCAATATGACTTACATATTTCGCGTTCCTCCACGGCTTCGCAAATTGCCTCGTCCCTTGTACAGTTTGTATAAGCTCATCATTCCACTCCCATTCATCATAGAAGCCGCCCAAAGGGTGTGGCGCAAACTTAAATGTCTTTGCATCCCCTGGCCAACGTTTTACCCATTCATCCGCCAAGAGTTTCTGCGGCCAATATTTTGTCATGGTAAGTTGTACTGTTAATTATTTCTGCGATAAGTTATTATTTCAATTTTCATGAACACTTACAAAGAAAAATGACTGCAACACGACTGTGTTCTCTCCATCAATGCCGTCCTTCAGTAGGTGCCCTTTCTCGAGCTTCACTTGAAATAGCCACAGAATTAGGTCCACATGCATTTCTGATAGCGCGGTTTTTGGGTCCTCCAATTCGTCGAAATCATGTTGCGACAAGTGAAGACCGTGAACTTTCAGCCTTGTCAACGCATCTGGTCCCTTTGCTCTAAAAGCGGAGTACAAAAGCAGTGTTCTAGGCACGCTATCAGTTGGGGGGTGACTCCAGATCAGAATCATCTGAACCCTCACCAGAGTTAAGATCGCATGAGCCCGAGTGGATCTGACAGTCCTTCGATTTATTTTTGTCTGCGGCAGCCGCCATATCTCTTTCTGTTTCAGTCAATCCCTCCCTCACATCCAATTCTTTCGGGACATGGTCTGTCCCAGCCTCATGAAAGCCTGTACCAGTCGACCCGTCTCCCTGGTCCATTTCGAGTGGGCCAGTTGGAACCACATCCATCGTCGTAGGAGCAGAGGCGCTCACAACCAATTCACCAACCTTTTCCCCCACAGACATATCTCTGAACTCCGGGTCTATCCCCTCCTACTCCATCACAAGTATTTCTCCAGCAGGAGCAGGCAATACGACCTCTTCAACCCTTTCATCCACCGCCCTTTCTGAACATGCGTTGCTTTCCTCCTGCTCCAATCCAAGTCTTTCCTCCGAGGGAGCAGGCAATACCATCTCTTCAACCCTTTCCTCTAACGCCCTTTTTGTACATGTGTTGCCTCCCTCCTGCTCCAACACAAGTATTTCCCCAGCAGGAGCAGGCAATACCACCTCTTCAACCATTTCATCCACCGCCCTTTCTGTACATGCGTTGCCTCCCTCCTGCTCCAATCCAAGTCTTTCCTCCGAGGGAGCAGGCAATACCACCTCTTCAACCCTTTCCTCCAACGCCCTTTCTGTACATGTGTTGCCTCCCTCCTGCTCCAACACAAGTATTTCCCCAGCAGGAGCAGGCAATACCACCTCTTCAACCCTTTCATCCACCGCTCTTTCTGTACATGCGTTGCCTCTCCCTTGTTCCAATCCAAGTCTCTCCCCCGAAGGAGCAGACAACACCACCTCTTCAACCCTTTCCAACACCTTGCTCACTAATGTATGGCCAGTATCCCCCATCTCCACAGCACGTTCCCCTGTAGGGACAGAGTTTGTAAACGGAAGCTCCTGCGGCCTTTCCCCCAACTCCATTTCTATGGGGGCAGTGCCACTCCATTGAGGCTCACCTTCGACAGTAGTGGCAAGGATGGCACAATCCAATGTCCCTCCTCCCTCGTCCTTTTCGCCAACACCACTCCCCATTACTATGTCCTCCACAACTGACTCTAGTATTATGCTCTCCCCATTCATCCCAACGTTAGCATCCCTTTCGCCAAGGTTAGGCACCAGCTCCCGAAGCTCTATGGTATCATGCTCCCGAAGCACGTCCACATCATCCTGAGTATCCATCCCCATCCCCTCTTCTGCAACCGTAGTTGTTGTTTCTATGGCACAAGCCTCATTGGTGTGTTGAAAAACCCTCTCACGATCAGTGCCTGCCCACTGTCCGTACTTGCTGGTTTGAGCACAATTCCATATGATGTCGTGACTTAGAACTCCTTAAGTCATTGGCTGTATATTCCATAGTGTGTCCTCAATGTAGTCATGGCCAATGCTTGTAACTAAACGTTCCATCTGCAAGACAACATATTGAAATTAACAATCTTTAGGGCTGTAAGTTTGAACAATGTAGATGGGTAGTACACTCACATCAGCCTCTTTTGTTGCAGAGTATGGTGAGCGAGCACATACGCCGACACTACAGGCCTCCACTGGACTGCGACTACCACTAGGTAGCCTGACAGAGGGTTGCACAAGGTCTGTCAGGACAGACTTCATCCGTTCGAAAAGTGTCTCCTCTCGCTCTATGCATGTTCATTCAATGGACGCTATATACTGTCTTAGCTCCCTCAGTCGCGCCTCTTGGCAATCTTCAAACTAACGGGCGACTGTGCGAGCGGCTGCCAGGGCTGCTTCAGCTATCACCTCCCGCATGTCCTGAAGACCCTCCTGCGCATCTACATTTCTACTAGACGAGGAAGCGTCTGCCCTTGCACGCTTTCCCTGAACCTGTGAATCAATATTCAGCTCATGATGTGCTCCTCTCTTCTGGGTGTGACCTGCACCCGTCTCTGAAGATGTTGCACCCGATGATGGAATTGTTGGGAGCAAAGGCCGTCTGCATGGAATGCGTGTTGGAGGGTTGGTCACCTCAACAACCTCATGATATAATGGCATCTTCGTCTTGATCCGAGATACGACAAAAGTCACACCAACAGGATTGTCCACTTGGGTGCTTACATAATAAGGCATTGCCATTTCTGCATCAGTAGGCTCCAATGAAACTAAACACATAGTCTGCGTAGATTTAAAATACCAGTTAAATCTTACTGAATCATATAAGGTTCCATGGAGAAGGAAATGCATAATTCCATATTACTTACCGCTTGATCCTCCAACAAATGCCCAATCGAAGCCACTTTGTTTGGAAAAAACCATTTCAGGCACCTCGGGAGCACATTGGTGTCCATAACCTGGCCACTCCGTTGTCCGAGTATTGGTATGCCTCGTATGCCCAGACCTATGAATTAGTATGAACTGTATAAGACAAATTTTATAAAGATGAGGGTGCATAAATTGTCCTCGGTGGCGAGATGTGTGGCATTTAACTGCAGGACCCAAGCAGGGCCATAGAAATGGTATGACTTCTTGACCTTCTGTTTCTCTAACTGTGCAAGTTCCCTTAGAACCGCATTCATATAGTGCATCAACACCCCGTACGCCAGTGAACCCCATGGGAAATCATTCCAACGTGCAATGTCTTCAACCAATGCCCATACCCATGTATCAATGATATGCGGTAGATCATATCCGAGCACTAATGGAAATAGGACCACCACATTTGCAGTCGTCAAGTAATCATCTATGTCAGACCCAAGATCGAAAGATGTCAACCTAAAAGAAAGCTCCCACAACTTAATGGGTTTCCCATCCAACACATGGTGGAAAAAGCTATTATCTGGAATGTCATGGTCCTTACAAGGATCGAAGTCTGATCCGCTGAATTTCAGGCCACTCACTAGAGCGAAGTCCGTCGGAGCAAATCGGATGTCCGTACCACCAATATTGAACCAGCGTTCATTTTCCGTTGCACCTTCCAAGATGATCTCCCTCGACATCAACGCGTGCAAGGCAGCATTGTTACTGTTCCCTCCAACATACTCGACAAATTTTTTGAAACAACCCTCTCTAAATCCATCAACTAAATTCCCTCCCTCTATGTCGTCAAGAATCTCCAACGCCTGTATAATATGCTTCACATAATTCTTCCAGTATATGTTTATTTGGCAATTAGTATTTTGCAACGATGATCTCATCCACACCCAGCTTCGAACCTTATAACATGAATCAATTAGGCGAATATCATCAACTCCCGCACCCGAAAACCATCATAGTGGGTGAGAAAATAAAATTGAAACGCATACCTCTTGCATTTCTGCCATCGTCGACGGTGGTGCCGCAAAAATAAGTATTAACGAATCCAATTCAACAAAGGAGCGACTGTAATCAACAAACTTGACAGATTCAGAACAACAAATAATTCGATTGGAAAAGTAAATTTAACAGAATATACTATACGTTCATAAATAATGCGAGTACCTGAGTTAAAAAAAGAAGCTCAGCTCAATAATCCATTTCTTGCCAAATCTAGATATTCGGAAATATAAATTGTGGGAGAATCGCAAATTATTCTTTTAAGTGGTCTGCATACAAAAAAAACATTAGTTATTTAGAACAGAGAGAGGAAATAAATTATGAGCTGAAATTAAAAGTGCGTTTATTTATTTAAATGGCGCCAACTTTCAAAAAAATCAGGGTTTAGAGAAAGACGAAGGAAAGGTATTTTAGATCCATGGATGAAGTTTGAAAATTATAACAACGGGTGGATCTGGAAGTTATCGGCGGTTTCAACAACCGGGATAACTTGCCGACGACATCAAATGGGGCCTCGCTCGCCGGATTCGCAATGTTTCGCATCTACCGATATCCACCGACGTCGTGCCAATATTAGGGTGGGCCCATAGCCCTCTAACTTGACATAATTCAAAAAATAAGTGTCTCAATAAGTTCACGGACATATTTCCCTAATAATACGGCGTATTCTATGAATTCCAATAATACGAAAATATTAAAAAAAAAATTAAATAAAGACGACACGTGTCGGCAAGGTATGCTGAGGGGGTAGCATCCGGGGGTAGCATAGAATTAGCCATTTTTTAGGATATGACATATTAGTCCAAATTATTGCTGCGCACTACATAACAAGATAAATATATAACAAATGACAAAAACTTGTATGAGACCGTCTAACGGGTCTCTTCCGTTAGACGGATCTCGCCAACCCGACCCGGGTTCGACCCGACCCGGTCATATATATATTTAAAAAAAACCCTAAAATTTGAAACCTCTCGTTGTAGCTCTCTCTCCCGCGATTCTCTCCGTCGACTCCTCCCACAACCGCCGACGATTCGTCCCCCACAACCGCACCTTTTCTTCAAAACTGCAATATACTCCATCTTCTCATTCAGTTTATATGCTTTTTATTTTTCCCCCACATCCTAATCGAAATTTTTTTTTTAAAAATATCAGTCACTGGAATATTTGCGAGCACCACCACCATTATCACCAAAATTCAGACTACTGCTGTCGTATTGGATATCATAAATTACTTCTGTGCGCAGATTTGAAGATTCTATTGTAAGTTTTTCTATGCTTGTCAAATTAGGGCAGTGTAATTTAGTGTTTGTGATTTTAGAGTTTTAGGGCATTTTAAGTTCGAATAACTTTCAATCCTAACTTGATTTTGAGTCTAATATTGTGCGGCTATGGTTCATTTGTGCGTATTGGTAGTGATACTTAATTTGATTGTTAGTGATTCTTAAGTTAATTGTTACTGATTCGTGCGACCATTTGTTTGTATTTTCCTTTTGGATTGGATTTGTTGTTGTAAATTGGCATATAGCAGTTTCTACATTTTGGTCTTTTCTTTTTAGTTAGTGATACTTTGTTATTAGTTATTGGTACTGAAAGTTCTACATAGTGATACTTTTTTTTTTAGGTAATGATGTGTTTGTTCAGATTGTATACTTTTAACTTAGTTGTGGTAATTATTTATCTTCATTATATGCTTTGAATTCTGCATTGTGTTTTAATACGTGCGACCATTTGTTTGTATTTTCCTTGAGGATTTCAAATACAGCAATTTTCTGGTTTGGATTGGATTTGTTGGTGTAAATTGGCATATAGCAGTTTCCTGGTTTGGATTGGATTTGTTGGTTTTGATATTTTGGTTGTGTGTCATGTGTCATATGGCTTCCTTATGACTTCCAAGCGTTGTTCAGATTAGTTGACATTGTTATGATTGTTGAGAAAATAATATTAATATGGCTTGCATACTTGTCAGTGTTTAGACGAGATTCAATCATATATCATTGTCAAAAGATCACTGGAATGCCATAATGCAACAGCCGATGATTTACATCCGTATATTATAAATTTGGTTAGTAGATCTTCCTCCTTTTGTTAAACTGTGCAGCCTGCTTGACTATATGCAACTATTATAGCTCTTGAATGAAAAATTAGAAACATGTAACAGTAGCTTCAGTTACCTGTTCTCACTTTATGAACCCAACTAGAGTAAGGCATATAGATGAATTATTGAGAAACATTGGCAGAAACACATCATAAACAGAAAGTCATTTGGTTGGTATTTGAGTTTATCAGACTTTCTGTTCCACTTTGAGTTTACAACTCTCATATCTTTTATTTATATATCACATATTTGATCTTTCAATAAGCATTAATCGTGAGTGTTCTTCATTTCATTCTATATATTCAATAGAGAACTTGAGGTTTTGAAATGCAAATCATATTTGTCAGTCATCTCATAACTTTATCCTGAAATCCTATAGGTATATGCAATTCTCTCTCTAAATTAATTAAGTCTAAACAAACATGAAGCATCCATCTTCCGCCCCCTTCAACTTCAATTCATTTGTTATGTTCCCTTTTTCAACTTACTGTGTGAGAATGGGATGGCCGATCTTCTAGAGGTATGCAACAATTGAATATTTTTATGTTCTGTTTCTTTGAATTTGAGATTGGCATTCAATTTTGTTTACTATAGATGCTTTGTTGGTTGCTTCATTTGTTGGGGTTTAGGAGTTATCAATCGAGTTGCTATTTTAAATAGTGATACTTGACATATTTTTAGTGATACTTTTATATTATTTAGTAATACTTATATCAGTTTATTATACTTATTTTTACCTAGTGATATTTTATGTTTATTTAGTAATACTTTTATATTTTTACTTAGTGATATTATATGCTTTGAATTCTGCATTCTGTTTTAATACGTGCGACCATTTGTTTGTATTTTCCTTTTGAGGATTTCAAATACAGCAATCTTCTGGTTTGGATTGGATTTGTTGTTGTAAATTGGCATATAGCAGTTTCTACATTTTGGTTCAATACTTTTTAGGTAGTGATACTTTGTGTTTAGTTATTGGTACTGAAAGTTCTACATAGTGATACTTTGTTTTTTTAGGTAATGATGTGGTAATTAAACGTTGTGTTTCATTTAAATGATGCAGTTGGATTTTTGAACAAATATTATACTAATGGAAAGAATAAAAAAGAGGTTCCAGCGACCTGGTAAATCATTAGCTGAGGAGAATAAAGATGATGCTACAAGGTATGAATTTTGGTGTTTCGAATTATTATTTTAGTACTTTAATCAGTTTGTTCCATATTTTGTTGTTTCAAATTATTATGTTAATTTTTCTAAATCATCTCTTTTTTATTGCAATGAGCATGCAGAAGCAGATGTTCATGATGTCCGGACATATAAGAGGCATAAAGCATCTTGTAAAGAACATAAGGATAAAGCTGTGTTAGTGAGGTATTATATATATGTATGCAGTCAACATTCTTACTGATTCTTGGCTTTTTTATAAGTAGTGATGCTTTGTTTTTTAAATAGTGATACTTTTATGTTAATTAGTAATACTTTTCCGTTAGATAGTGATACTATTTTACTTATTGTTACTTATTTTTACATAGTGATACTTTTACATTTACTTGGTCATTTTTTAGTTTTGACTTATTGATTCCTGACTTTTGTAAGTAGGAATGCTTATTTTTTAAATAGTGATACTTTTATGTTAATTAGTAATACTTTATCTTTTTGTTAGTGGTTGTTTTACTTTGTGTTGTTTCTAATTAATGGTACTTACTGGATAATTTATTAGTTATACTTCAATGTTTTAATTAATTTTTCATATTGTAGTGAACATGATGATGAGGAATGTGATGAGAGTGATGATAACAATGCTGAAGATTCTTCCTCTGAACATCAAGTCAAACATGAATCTAAGAGAACAAAGAGGACAAAAAGCTCTGGTGAAGTGCAAAAAAAAAATTAGTCATCACTATTCAGAAGAAATTAATAAAAAAGACTGATGAGGAAAATGAAGAGTGTGATGGAAGGTAATTCACTTTTATTAGTATTGTTACGCTACAGCCAGAAATTTTGTAATTACTAATGTCTTGTATTTTTCATTGCAGTGGTAGGACTTTTTTGACCAAGTGTAGGCCTGCTGGGCTATCTTCACTTGCTCCAAAACTGAATGATTATCAAAGAACGGCTGTAGAGGAGATTGGATTTTCTGGTATGCTTCAATTGAGAGGTTTTGGGAGGATGTCTTGGCAGAGGATATCGTGGTTTGTGGAGAACTTCAATGGAGCAAGCCGTGTTTTGTCATTCGAAGGTAATAGAAACTTAGTTATTACCTCAGATGACATTCATGATTTATTTATGTTGCCTAGAAATGAGGGGGTTCCTGTATTGAGGAACGATGATGGGACTAAGGATTTTCTTACTGATTTTAAGAACAGAAATAGAATCGGGGATAACTTGCCTGTGTCTTCTATGCAGAAGATGTTACTTGAGATGAGAGATGGGGGGGATGATTTTAAGAGGCTGTTTGTTCTGTACTGTTTGTCAACTTTTTTTGCTCCTACTTCCAATCAATTAGTTGACTTGAATGTGATGAGATCCCTAATGTCTGTTGAGAGGATCTCTTCATTCGACTGGTGTGGGTATGTTTTGGAAAAATTGTGCTATATGATTCGTATGTTTCATAGTTCTAGGACTCTTAGGCACTTGAATTGTTGCCTTCTTGTGCTGCCACTATTTTACTTTCATAGATTTAAATGGCAAGGTCGTGTGTCACCTACGACACTCCCCCTAATCCAGCACTGGGATAAAGAGTCCATTAGAGCTAGATTGCGTGTTGAGTTGAATGCAGGGGGCTTTGGTCGTGGTGAATGGGTAGAAGGAGTCTACCCTATTACGAAGGGTGCTCCAAGGTTGGAGGGGGATGTAGATGTATTACTGTTTATTAGTGATACTTGACTTGTATTTTTTATTTTTTTTCCCAGCCTTTGGAGGAAGCTTTGCTGCTGATGAAGAGAGATTTGAACATGGTTACTCATGTTCATCTGGAGAGGCTAGGAAAGATGAGGGATTTTCATGTTAATATGGGGTCAGAAGAATCACCTTCGTTATCTCCTGATTCGATGTTTTTCTCAAGCTCGAAGCTGCATGAGTACATTGATGAAGTTGTGGACAACTTTTGGAAGATGAAGGCTGAGAAGGGAGAGAAAGTTTCAGAAGATGTCGAGGTTGAGTTGAAGCCAGAGCGTGCACAGAAGGACCCTGAAGAAGAAGAAGAAGATTTCGAATGCCCAAAGTTTGATTTGCTAACACCTACACCGCCTGAGGATGTAAATAAGATTATCGATGATGTAGTGTCTGGTATTATTTTCTGTTTTTTGTACTAAATATTATTTTTATATGTGTGTTAATTTTTTTATATGTTTAATGTTAATAATTGTACTTTATTCATTCAGATTTGCAGAATGTGGGTGGGGAAGATGATAAAGGCAGTGAGCTCATTCAAACTCCTCCTTCAAGACGTCTATGCACGGAAAATCTACAGCAGAATATTGATGAGCAAGCTGGAGGAGAAGGTACTTCAGAGAGTAGGGAACTGTGGCCTGTTCCTGATGGCTTTCCGTTCAGGTGCCGTTTTCTATTAAGCTATGCTAAGCTACTGTCTGGTATGACGAGGGAGGAGAAGGATATTGTCGACTACTGCCTCATTGATGCGGTTGGTCATCGGTAAGTGATATTTTAATTTTTTGTTAATATTATATTAGTGATGCTTCAGTTATTGTTAATGATACATTTTTAAATGTGTACAGAAAAAATGGACAGGTTTTTGAGTATCGTGGGGAAATTTTTGTTAATTTTGATGCGATCAGAACGATGAACGATACAAAGATGATAAATATTACTATTGTTGATGCGTGGGCTTTGTTGATGATTAAGTCAGAAATAGTTTTTAAGATGAATAAAAGCTTCTGTTTCAGTGCCCAACATTCTGTAAGGACTTATAACTCTTTTGTGTAGATGCATAAGTGTTTATTTATTTCTTATAGTTACATATGCATATTACTGATTTTTTTTTTGTAGGTATACCTTGCAGGTGTTCTTGAAGGCAAGGAGCATGAAGAAAAGATTCGAGAAGTTTGGAATTTCTGGGTGTCAAGAACTGAATTTCAGTTGTCAGATTTGTACAATGTTGATAGGGTAATATATTTGCATATTAAAAAAATTAAAATAGTTATTTTGGAATTCTAACTTCTTGTGTTTATAATTGCAGATGCCATTCTTATCATTTTGTTGTTGTTGTGATAAACTTTCTTGAGAAAAAAATTCAATATCTGGATAATCAAATTACCCAGATCGATCGAGATGATGTGATGTTCAAGCTTGCTGAGATAGCTGTAAGTATCTATTCTTTAGTAGTACTTTTTTCTGAAATGGTGATACTTGACACTTATGTAGTGATACTCTATCTGTTACTGAGTGATACTTTATTTTTGCAAATATCATACTTGGTGATTATTGGATCTGTGTATAAACAGTGATACTTTATTTTTAAAATGGTGATACTTGATAATTTTATAGTAATACTTTTATGTTACTTACATTATGTGGTGATAGTTATTAGTGATACTTTATAATTATTTAGTGATACCTGATACTTATTTAGTGATACTTTTACATTCACTAGGTTTATCTTAGTTATTCCATATTTTGCAGATAGTGATACATTGGTTTTAGTTAGTGGTACTCTTAGTTTTGCTTAGTGATACTTGACTGCATAAATTGATGAAATATTTATCTTGTGCAGTGTGAACAGATGGGGGTTTTCCTGAATCAGATCAATCATCCAAAATGTGCAGATTTCGAGTTATATGGTGTTGAATTCCCAGCTTTCAATTGGAATAGAACTGGTCGAAACATTGATTGTGCAATTTATATCATGCACCAAATGGAAAACTTCCTTGGTGCTCCTTATGAGAGTTTGGAGTTGTCTAAGGTATATATGGAATTATGTAATTGAAATTTAAATGCAGTTTTAATATTTTTTGTGGTAATGTGACACAATTTTTTATATTGCAACTTGATGGAAGAAGGAGATTGAGAGTCCAATATGCTGTAAGGATTTTGCTTTCACCTCTAAATGGTTTGAGAAAAAAGATTCAAAATGATGCTCTTGAAATCATTAAGAATAACAAGAAATATAAACAATTAGAAGCTGCTGGTGGTGTTGGTGTATGAATGTAGTTGGTTGTTGGATATAGGATGTGTGGATACTCTAACCTGCTAGGCTATTCTTTTGGATGTTTGGTTAGTTTTTGTAATGAATATGTGTTGGTTTTTAGATTTGAAATATTGAAATGTTGGGGGGTGGGAATTTAACATGTGTTAGTTTGAACAGCTAGTATGAACAATTTAGTGTTTGGTTACTTTTTAATATTTGCCCTCGTAACTGGCTTGATGTTTTGTTATTTTCCTTTGCATGACTAATGATACATCACATAAATTATCTGTGATGTATCATTAGTGATTCAAGAAAGTATGACTATGAATACCATTAAGTATAAATCACAGTATCAATACTTATGAATAAAGTATCACTAAGCATCCATGAAGTAAAACTTTTTTATAATCAAAGTTTCAATAATATAATCTGGGGTACATTTCTCAAAAGAATCTGAATAAATTCTCAAAACAATCTGGGATTACGGGTTTTGGATCAAAAATCACAAGTTATATGATGAAGAAAATCACAGTATCAATACTGATGAATAAAGTATCACTAAGAATCCGTGAAGTAACACTATTTGATAATCACAGTTTCAATAATATAATGTGGGGTACATTTCTCAAAACAATCTGAATAAATTATCAAAACAATCTGTGATTACGGGTTTTGGACCTAAAATGACAAGTTATATGATGAAGAAAATTACAGTATCAATACTTATGAATAAAGTATCACTAAGCATCCGTGAAGTAATACTATTTGATAATCACAGTTTCAATAATATAATGTGGGGTACATTTCTCAAAACAATCTGAATAAATTATCAAAACAATCTGGGATTATGAGTTTTGGACCTAAAATCACAAGTTATATGATGAAGAAAATCACAGTATCAACACTTATGAATAAAGTATCACTAAGCATCCATGAAGTAACACTATTTTATAATCACAGTTTCAATAATATAATCTGGGGTAAATTTCTCAAAACAATCTGAATAAATTCTCAAAACAATCTGGGATTACGGGTTTTGGACCTAAAATGACAAGTTATATGATGAAGAAAATCACAGTATCAATACTGATGAATAAAGTATCACTAAGCATCCGTGAAGTAACACTATTTGATAATCACAGTTTCAATAATATAATGTGGGGTACATTTCTCAAAACAATCTGAATAAATTATCAAAACAATCTGGGATTACGAGTTTTGGACCTAAAATCACAAGTTATATGATGAAGAAAATCACAGTATCAATACTTATGAATAAAGTATCACTAAGCATCCATGAAGTAACACTATTTTATAATCACAGTTTCAATAATATAATCTGGGGTAAATTTCTCAAAACAATCTGAATAAATTCTCAAAACAATCTGGGATTACGGGTTTTGGACCTAAAATGACAAGTTATATGATGAAGAAAATCACAGTATCAATACTGATGAATAAAGTATCACTAAACATCCGTGAAGTAACACTATTTGATAATCACAGTTTCAATAATATAATGTGGGGTCCATTTCTCAAAACAATCTGAATAAATTTTCAAAACAATCTGGGATTAGGGGTTTTGGACCCAAACTCCTTTGAAATTGAACTGCTACTTGTATTCTTTTTTTTTTTTGAAGATGTCCTTTGATTCTTTTTCTCCTACCCTTTGTGGTTGAACGTGCAGGATCCAATATTGCAATAGAAGAGCTTGAAACATCCGTATCCGCCACAGAAGGCACTGTACTCAGCAGGTCTTCAACATATGCTACAACCTTGTTATGCTCTTCTTCAAGTATCTTTCTTCCCTCTTCATTATCTTTGACTTTCATAACAGTAGCATAGTACTTTCTCATCATATGATTTCTCCAAGAAATAGAATCTGTAATCTGGACAGGTTGCTCAGCTCCACTTCCAAATTTATCCCACAAATGAGCTTTCACCATTTTTGTCCATCTTTTATTAATATAAAGCTCAGGTATCTCAACTATTGAATGCATATGAAGTATTCTGAGGATATGAGAACATAACAACCCACAAGCTTCAAATCTTTTACACGAGCAGACTATGAACTTATCAAGTTCACTAAAACTGACATTATGAACTGTAATCCACCCATCATCCTTGACATTATAGAATAGTAGTCTTTCATCAGAGTGAATGACTTCACAATTCAAGGATATACACTTCAAAAATTCAGCTTCAAAATCAGTAAAGAGAGTCAATGTATATACCTCTGAAGCATGCTTGAGAAGTCCAGTCAACGGCATAAACGATGTAGGTTGTGTTCTTGAGCATTGGAATTCATCAGATGCTTCATTTCTCCTCTAAAATTGGACTGTTCTTCTGAAAATATCATAAAATTCTGTCAAACTTGTTGACTTCCTTGCATTGAATCCAATTGCACTATTTGTGCTTTCACTTCTTTGGGATGATAAAATTCCAGCAGAGAAAAAGTCATTGTTCAAGCTGGTGCACCACTTCTCCTTGAGCGAATAGAGTCTGGAAAACCACGAGTTGTCCTCTAAATGATATGTTGATATCATAGAGCTCCAGCAATCTTCAAATTCTTCTCTATTTTTGCATTCGGACAAGCATTTTTGAAATTCATTAATGAAGGAATTGTTCGCTTTCAAATTCCCAAACCGGCTTATTACATTTTGGTACAAATGCCACAAGCATAACCGGTGTCTTGTATCAGGAAAAATCTGCATTGAATAAAAAAAAATTAACTGAAAAATTTATATACAGTAAAGGATCACTAGATATGATGTAAGTGCTATTAACTATTCTCGAAGTACCATTAACACTTAAACTTGTACCAGCAGATGACATCTCAAATAAAAGATTCATATAAGTGAATTATGATAAAATAGAGAAATATACCTGTTCTATTGCAGTACCAATAGCTAGGTCTTGATCGGTAAATATTGATATAGGACATTTCCCCTCCATTGATTTCTTAAAAACTTCAAAGAGCTATAGAAATGAATCAATCCTCTCATCCGATATGAATGCACATCCAAACATCACATTTTTCCAATGATTATTGATCCCTACAAATGGTGCACAAATGAGGTTATACTTGTTTGTACGGTATGTTGTGTCAAATACAACAACATCACCATATATCATATAGTCCTCTTTCATCATGGCATCTCTCCAAAAAACATTTGACAATCTCCCTTCATCATCTAACTTGACTCTAAAGAAAAAATCTTTATTTTCAACACCTTGTGCATGCATTTCATCAATGAGTGTTTGAGCATCTCCTCCTTCAATAATACTCATCTTCAACCGGTTGACATAGTTTAAATGATCCTTTAACGTGTGACCAACACAATCCTCTCCTCCCGCATCATGAGCCATGTATCGGAAAGAATCTGTAGCTCTTATCCCTGATGTGAGCATGCCCTCAATCACAACACCCTTCTCAGAGTTTATTGATCTGTGCGAACGGTGCATATGGCTCCATTCTCTTCTTGTAAGTGTGTGATTGTGCATGAGATTATGCTCAATAACTTCAAATAAACCATCATGATTGATCTTTGTTCTTAAATATGCCTTACAACCTGTGCGTGTGAGATTTAACTTTCTTGAGATAGAAGTGTTAGATTTTTTGGATCCCTCACAAGAACACAAAAAGTATTTCTCAACTACACTTCCATTTTCAGTTCTTGTTGTGGATTTCCTAACACTAAACCCATTTTTAAGAGCATGACTACAATATAAGTCATATATATCATCAATTTTCTTCCTTTTCAAACCAAGAAGGCAACCTCTTACATCAAAAGAATCACCTACAACATATTAATAACAAATAAAATAGTGTCAATAAGTACTAGTGGGGTATAAAAACATATTGTTGATGTATCATTACTATCGAGTGAATGATAATTATTTTTTAAGTGAAACAATTGCAGAATATCAATAATACCTAGCGAAGGATTACTATCATCAGAGAAAATATCACTAAATACCATAGAAGTATCACTACTGTATATAATTATTTTTTAAGTGAAACAGTTGTAAAATATCAATAATATGTGGCAAAGGATTACTACAATGAGAGCAAGTACCATTAAACACCATAGAAGTATCACGATTGTTCAAAAGTCAATATATGCGTGTGACACACATTTTTCTTGATTTATGCAATAAGAGATAACAATATATCAGTAACAAATAAATTAGGATTACTATCACCATAGAAAGTATCACTAAATATAACAGAAGTATACTAATTTACGAAACACATTTTGTAGTTGATTTTTTACAAAATCAAAGAATACAACTAAAGTACTACTTACTCTCAATTTACAACATAACAGATTCATCCTCGTTGATAGATGTTTTTTCTACATCTTCAACATTGTCTTCATTATCAAGTATAACAATATCTGAAATTTAGAAAATTTAAATCACTTTTAGAATTTGTACAACACTAATAGATTACTAAACCAAAAGTTTAATGAATCAGTTCATAGTAGCATTTTATCGATCAGTTTGAATGCAAAATTTAATATGCCTAATAATTGGTTAAAAATTCATACAAAATTTCAAATCTTCTAAAATAATAACACATACCGGCCGTTTGTATTGTTTTGTCGCCGGAATTAATCGGAATTCCACCGATAGGAAGATTACATAATTTTCTGAAATTATCCATTGAATTCGCCGGAGGGAGAAATTATTTGCACCGCCGCGAGCTCGACGGGAAAGCTAGGTGGCACGGCGATCTGGATGGGGGAAACGTCGTTGCGGCGGCAAGCTGGACGGAAAAAACGTATTGCCACCGTGAGGTGATGGAGAAAACCTAGATCAGCTGGGAGGGAGCAAGGCAGCGACGAGCTGGGAGAGAAAAATTCTGATTTTTTTTTTTAATATATATATGACCGGATCGGGTCGTAACCGGGTCGGGTCAGGGGAGATCCGTCTAACGTAAGAGATCTGTTAGACGGTCTCACACAAGTCTCCCCCATAACAAATTTGACGCAAAAAGAAAAAGGAAAAAGTTTGACGTTTATAGACAAAATTTATTTATTTATTATATTTATATAGTTTTATCTAGGGAATATACCTCTTATCATATAGTATATTGTTGTTATTTAAGTAAATACATTAAATTACCTTGTACCCTCTACCGCAGAGGATTAAAGTCAAATAATCTGCATTGATAACACAATCAGTCAATCAACCGCAGCGTGCGTCTATCTTTCGTAGTTTTATGCTATTTTTTCACCGACACCAATATTTCAAATTTTTACACCAATATTTTCATCTAGCTAAGAAAATTTATGACGGAAAAGATCTGCAGTTATTACTTGCAACTATACTCTGAATATCTAAATTCATAAATTTTAAATTATAAACTAACTTATTCTACTAGTTATAAGTTATTAAAAGGATTGAATAATAATCAATTTTTTAATTTTTATATTGAATAGATATAATAAATTTATAGGGTGTCTGGATGATAAACTTTATCATTAATGCTGATTTCTATAATTAAGTTAAATGATTATGGGAAAATTATGTAATGTGAAAATTAGTATTTGTTTTAGAATTTGAGGACAAAATTTTGTTTGTAAATATCCAATCATATCAAATTCCTAAACAAATATATCATGAAACTAATAGTGTTAAAATATATTTCGAAGCACGTTCCTTAAATCAAACAAGCTCTTGGATAGTTGAATATAGAATGTAACAAAAAGATTGTATATCTTCTTAATTTATATTTTATATGTAGGTGTACTCATGGCATATGTAGTAATAATAACAATAGCAATATTATAAATGTTAAATACATTTAGGGACATATAAAAAAAATATAGAAAGAGAGAGAGAACAAGATGAAATTACATCTATAATATAATTAGAGTCAATATCTAAATATCTAACTTAGGGGTTGGTAACAATAAAATAAAATTTCATTAATTAATTCGAATTAGAAGAAGATGAATTCCCTAAACCCTATTCATCTAATGTTAGGAAAACATGATTTTCAAAATAATCGCTTGCCTACTTTTACTCCTTTTAATTTCAAATTAAGATTGATGGAAAAAGTTGTCCACGAGTTGTTCATGCAATTAAGCTTGATGTTTACTATTATTTCAATCATAATAACTCCTAACTTTGTAGTTTTCATTTACCTAATAATTTAAATCATCAAGCCAAGTCAAATGTATCGTGTGATTTAAATTTGTTTTATTTTATTTTGCCAATGTTTTGAAACTTACAAAACTTTGAACAATCTTTTAGGACAAAAACTTACATGCTCTAGGTGTAATATAAGGCTTATTTCAAACGGGCGAATCAATTTTACGAGTCAACCCGCCAAAAAAAAACAGTCAAAATTAGTATCAACCTTAAGTCCTTAACACTAAAAAGTATCATAAGATCCTTAAAAAATAATGAGTACGATACTTATTTTATACAAATTTATGTAGTTCAAATTGTGATTTTTTTATATTCCAATTAATATTTAGGGTTTTTTAGGGTTCACGGTTTTTTAGAATTTTTTTTAGTTTTTTTATATTTTTAGGGGTTTTTTTTAAGATTTATTAATCTCAATTATGGTTTATATTTAAGTTGAAAAATTAATTATCGAGTGCAATGCATGAGCCCATGTGTTAGGTCGGGCGAGTGCATTGCGAGAGTCGCCAACTTTTTTTATTTCAAAATTAGATTTTTATTTTCAATTAATATTTATATTTTTTTTGAAAAAATTAAATTAAAAATCCCAGAAAAAAAAAATAAAAGAAGAAGAAGAAGAAGAAGAAGAAGGGTGCCTGATAGCGCCACGAATAGGGTGGGGAGGGGCCTGGTGCACAGAACTCGTTCTCATCTTTTAGATACGTCTTATAAAATTAATTTGCGTGTATAATCATCAATTTTATTTTTTCAATATAATTATAGGTTACTTAGTGCGTATGGGCAATGTGGGGTATCCGTGAACCTTACAAAGGCATTTTTGAACAGGCAAAAAAATCAAGACTTCAAATTCAAATCGGGAGCTGCGCTTGCATGTAGCAGCTGTTATTTCCGCCTATTTCAGGCGGACGCGTGGTCCCACACAGGCGTGTCACGTGGCGAAGTCCACGTGCCCGTCTTTTTTTTTACGATTTTTAAATTTTTTTTTATACCTGTTTTTATCATACTTGATACCTTTTTTCTTACCACATGACACTTTTTATTGTAGTTGGAATGATGATAGTATTAATCTCAGGTTGATACCTGTCTTTATCGTACTTGATACTTTTCTTCTTACCACACGGTACTTTTTATTTTACCGAACTCGTGTTTTGCTTTTCTTTGTAAATTCTTGGAATGATGATTGTTTTAGATTAATCTCAAAACATACAATATAAAAACTGAAAAAAAAATCAGAATTTGAACTAAATAAACTAGTATAAAATAACTAGCAGACCCCTTACTTTTTAATGATACAGATGGTACTTTTCGAATGTTTTGTGATATTTTTTAATAGGAAGGTTGGTACTCACTTTGGACAGTTTTTTTTTATGAGTTGACCCGCGTTGACTGGGTCAAAGCGCGGGTTGACCCGTGTTGACCGGGTCAAAAGCGGGTTTGACCGACCCGTTTCATATAGTGTTATTTGCATCATGATGCATGCAAGTTTTTGTCCAAATCGGGGGTTTTCTTTTTTTTTTTTGGATTCAATTGCCAATTAATGGACTGATGTCAAACCAACAACATATATATTCTCAACCATCGGTTTGTAACGAAGATCAAATATTTAATTTTATGTTTTAAAATCACAATTGTCATATATACACATGAACTGCGCACGAGTTCAAATATCACAAACGTTTTACCATAATAATAATGCACGCATAGATTGCGGGATTAAAAATGTAGAAGCCTTAGTTAAACTAAGAATTAAAGTACAAATCACGACGGCGTCATGTCATGTTATTGAAGAAATCAAATCTGTAATTGATTAATATAATTATGACGGATTAGTGAAGGCCACCGCCAAAGAAGAAGCGAGGAACGAGGAAAAAGCCATCCACTAACTCGAATATCCTAAATTAATGTCGTCTTCATATTTAACTTATGATAACATAAAAACAAAACTATTTTTATGTAATCATGATTAACACTTAACATTATTAGATAACCTTTGATTTTTTTGTCACGTCTATTTATTTAAAGAGTGGACTATGATGGTATATGGTTTCAAACAAGACAACTATATATGTGATTATTCTGGACATATATAGTGTGTCAATGTTGATCTAATCGTATACACACACGTACGTATATATAATATTATATAAATATATGGGCCGATACTTACATGTTTATTGATGTTGAATTAACATGTCAACTAATTATATGAAAATGCTACGTAAGTAATTGTGTGTGGATAAAATAACTGGAAATTCAATACTCTAAATGAGTAATAATATAGAGATGGGAAGTGCCACACGATATGTAGGCGTGACATGCTCCTAATTTGAGAGTCGACTCGTTGCCAACACGTGCTTCTTCAACAATCTTCTCTTTATCTCGATTGCATACTTGTCCTATACATTGCATGTTTCGAATTAATGACACATTAATATATGTGAATATAATTATATTATATATATAATGATACACACACACACACACACATTTTAATATAAATAACGAATGGGGAAGTCTTGTGATGGTTCATGAACATCATGTTAGTTGGAAACTTCTTGGAACTACTAGCTTTGTGAGGTTCAGAGCAACTTAGTTAAGTTAGATATAATAGGCATGACTCTACATGTGATAACTAGACACTAAATATTAATAGTATCAAGTTAAAATAAATTAAACATCAAATGTAATATACGAAAACAATAAAAAAAATAACAAAGAGGTGAGAGATCAGGGATTCGATCCCCTATTCCCTCGTCGCTAACTAGAAAAATAATTACTCACTTAAATGTAATAAGATAAATCATATACTTGGATGATGAATACAATATAAAATTTGAACTGCCTAATTTGACGATTTAAATTGAAATAAAGAAAAAAATATATATGGACGTTTGATTTTATATGTGAAGAAAAGGCTCACAATAGTGATCACACTTTGTATGAATTTGACAAATTTGTCGCTGAATTATTATATTTCCTAAAATCTTGCCTATAACACTAATGCGTTTTCTTTTTCTTCTTTGCAAGAGCCACGTTTGTGTCATCAATAATGAATACTTTCATATTTTTCATGGGACAATTATGAATTTTGTATAAATAAAAATGAGAGATCATAGTTCCACAAAGATTTAAAGCCAAACAGAAACGGTAGTTGCATAAGATCTTGAAATTAAAGCCATATCTTTGCTTTTGTCATGGCATAGGTTTTGCAAATAAAAGTGTTGAAAAGTTCCATCCTTTGTTTTTTTTTTTAACTTTAATCCTTATTGAGGGAGCTACGAAATTTTTTCCTTTAATTTGGGGTATCCATTCATGACTTTGTCATTTAATTTGTAGATTTTTTAACATACTAAAAAAAATTGACGAGCAACTAATAATAGATAGACGAGAGATCTCAACATTGTACTTTGATGACAGATAAGATTAGATGTATTTGAAATACCCAATTCACATCTCCACTTCAGAATTAAGGCCCCAAGGTGTAACTTTTTTTGCACACCAAGAAAAGACGGGCCACGAAAAAAATTAATATTCGATTGACTCAATATATTTCCTCCTGTTTAGATGGTCATTTTGAATAAATCTCACTAAATTATTTAGATGATAAAGGAGACGTTAGTGATAAATTACACGTTTTATTTAATATAATAGGTAAAAGTTTGTTGAACGTATTCACCCAAAACTTTTACTGCGGTCATTAAACACAAGATCCAAATATAGGCTCGCTAGCATTATGAAATGAAGGTTGGGAATCCTATTCTCCAGCATTTACAACATGACCGAACTGACAAACCCCTGACTGACTCTCTCTCTCTCTCTCTCTCTCTCTCTCTCAAAACTATATACTATTTGGAAAAGCAGAAAGTGAAGAGTTATTGACACACGCACAACACCACACTTTCGTAGCCCCAAACCTCACGAAATGCACACCACGCCAACCCAACTTGTAAATTGAAATGAAATCTCTCTCTCTCTCTCTCTCTCTGAAATCTCTGGCTCCCGATAGTTTAGTCACAAAATCTGCATGTGTACGCCTTTTGCTCAACATCCCTCTTTAATGCTTCACAAGAATTGAGACTCACAAACACATACAAATTCAAGAATCCTAGGCCCCCCCCCCCCCCCCACCCCCTTCCTTTCTTACCTTTCTTCCACATTTTTTCAGTACGTTACTTTTAATTTAATTCAATCTTGATTATCTAAATTTAATTTCCTAGTAAATCTCTCCCCGCCTTCATCTATAAATTCACCACTCACCCCACCGCCTCGCATTTGGCTAAGTTTGCTTTGGAAAGTGCATCCATCAAGAAGAGTCTTTAGGTGAAGGGCTTTTTTGTAGCTTTGTTTGTCTAGAGAGAGAGAGAGAGAGCTATCAAGAATGGCGATTCAAGCCCAGATAAGTTCGGGGTTCGTGTTTGGTGGCTGTCAAGATCTGCTTACAGAAAATGCTTGCGGATTAAACAATCTCTGCTTCAATCTACAACAACATGAATCGATGCAGAGAATTCCCAAAATCATCGACGATCATTACTCGATATCTCAGATCATTTCAGCTCAAATCGAGAATCAGAAAATCGAGATCGATCACTACATCAATTCTCAGGTAATTATCACACACACACACACACTAAAAAGACTTGTTTTTTGTTCTCTCCCAAAAGGCTAAGATTTGATTATCATATTTATGTCCGAATAAACAGAACGAGAGATTGAGAATGGCTCTGCAAGAGCAAAGAAAGCAGCAATTGGCGGTGCTGGTGAAGAAATACGAATCAAAGATGGAATCTTTGATGAAAAGAAAAGAGGAAGAAATCTTAAAAGCAGCGAACAAGAACATGGAGCTCCTAGAATGTGTGAGAAGAATGGAGATGGAGAGGCAAGCGTGGCAGAGACTGGCGCAGGAAAAGGAAGCGATGGCTGCATCGTTGAACACGACGATCCAACGGCTGAGGGAGGCTGCCTCCTCGGGGGCAGCAGAAGACGCAGAGTCGTGCTGCCTAGAGGGGGAGAGAGAGAGAGAGACATGGTGGGGGGAGCAAGGAACGAGGAAGATGGTTTGCAGATGCTGCAATTCTAGGAATTCGTGTGTAATAATGCTTCCCTGCAGACATCTCTGCTCATGCAGAGATTGTGATGCGTTTCTTGATTCCTGCCCCGTTTGCAATCTGCCCAAGAAGGCCAGTTTAGAAATACAACCCTTGCTTTGACATTATCATTATTATTTCTTTCTTTTGGAAGATCTAATTAAGATATATTAATTCTATTTTAAAAATATGTTATTAATTATAAGGTCTATTTTGTTTATTTAATTAATGCTTTTTTCTAGGTTGAATTTCAACATACTGTATATAATATCTCTTTCGCTCAACGCCTCAACCGTGTATGTTGTTTAGTCTTTAAATGTTCTTTCTATAGATGTTAATTGCAAGTTATATCGTTTTATAACAAATCATCTCAATCATGATATATCTTTATTTAAAACGTACGTCTAACTCTAAACTGATCAGTTTTATTTGTTAGAATATATCTTCAATATCCATGCAAAAACTAATACAATTTCGTAAATATGAAAGTGTCTGACGACTGACAATTAGGTCGAGGAAATGTAGGACTTTCAATTTGTATGAATACATTGTGTATGTATAGAATGTAACTATTGGCCCATTCATATCAAATTTTCAATTGAACGGATAGATGCAAAAAATAAAAAATAAAAAATGAAAAACAAATGAATAGAACCCATTTAGCAAATGTTGAGAAGCTTTTCTTGATTCTATAAAGACGAAATATCGAATTTGTGGAATCCATAATTATTACTATTAATATTTTGCAAAGATGATGTTACGTTGTGGCTTTTGCTTTTTCTTCAGTTGGGACGTTTGTAAATTGTAATGTATTAATTTGATGTCCTTTTTCGACTTTTCATGTCTTAGCTAGTCCCTGTTGTTTTCCCTTATAAAATCCATGAAGTCGAAAGATTTCCCTTTCTTTTTTTACCTTAAGCAGAGTGAATAATGAATGTACATCAGCCCATCACTCTTTCCTGTCATTCATTTTTTTATGCACTGGCATGTTTCATTTATTGCTCTCCTCAACATTGATAAAATATTTATAATATTTATGAGTTGACCGATAAAATTAAATAATTTTCATTTTGCACGGTCACACTGCGTAATTAAGGTAATGTTTGGTATATTGGTATGGATATATTGCATTAATAAAATTTGGATTGCATTAAAAGATAATTGCGTATTAGCTATTTTAATTGTGTGTTTGGTTATTAAGATAAATATACTAAGATTGTTTCACACATCTGTTTCGTACATTGTTTTATTTGATAGACTAACTTCTGGAATGAGTAAATTAGTTTAGGCAATGTTTGGTAGTCTAGATAAAGGCATATATACTAAGATTGCTACGCCAGAAACTGTAACCGAGGGGGGCGTCGGATACATTGTCCAGCCGAATCAGTAAATTACACCCCGGGTCTCGCGTTAGGACCGGGCCTCGCGTGAACGAGCAATGGCTACCAAACACACGGTTCTTGCTAGATACCTTTACTAATATGCCTTTATCCAGGCTACCAAATATTGCTTAAGTGTCATAATATGTTAGTTGAAGTATCACGATAGATTTATTCGACCGACATAAAATTTTTGGCCGAAATTTCTGTTCCTGGGCAAAAATTAAAGAGAGCTGCAAATATCCGAAAATTGGTGAGCCCGGAACACATATCACTTGTTGAGATGAGTGATGCACTACATGTGTTTAACATTATAATTTATCATATACCCCCTTCATTTCACTTTAATTCATATTTTAGAGTTTTTCTAATTTGTTTTAAAATATCTTAGGTTTTCTTTATTTTTACACATTCTCTCTTAATTTTATCAATATCTAAATCAAAAAATATATATTTTAATATGATTTGATATGGATGAAAAGAGAAAGATGAGTATATTTCTCACAATAATCTACATTTTTTTAAATTCTGTGAAAAATTATAAAACGTCAATTAAAATGAAATGAGGGAGTACTATTCATATTATTTTAGTACACACCATATATAATATATTATATAGTAATGTTATAAATATAAGATGACATCAAATTAAATATTGGATCTCATGTGATCGATGTTTGCTCAATTAGGTATGTATTCCTTCTTGTTTCTATTTTTCACAATCTCACATGATAAATAAATTATGGATACAAATTATAAATGACCAAATTGACCCAAAAGTGAGTGTGATTCGAAAGTTTTGATATTAATTGGCCTCAAAGGCTCCAACTCAACTATTCTACAGCGGCCAAATGTATATTTATGTTCTGAACTTTGACACTTTTTTTAAAAATGTTCCGAACTTTAAATAATACCAAAATATGTCCTGAATTTTAATATTTTTTTTAAAAATATCATGAACTTTGACCTTTGTCTAAAAATAACCCGAACTTATAAATAATAAAAAAAAATGTCCTGAACTTTCCAAATTTTTTTTTCAAAAATGTCATGAGATTCAATTTTCGGCGGTGGATTAGTAACGAGGCATACCGAAATCTAACATGCCAAAGTGACGTGGACTTCGTAATTTTTTTAAAATAAATAAATAATGACGACATTATTTTCCGTTTTCATCTTCAAAACTGTAACTTTTCATTCCAACAAATGTCTCATACCAATCCAATTTGAAGAGAAAAAAATGTTTTATTTTCACTCATCTCGAAATTCTCAATCCTAATGGAAAAAAGGAAATTAAATGATTTCTTCTTATTATCCCCAAATCTCAATCTGAACAGAATCAATCCAATTTGCAGAAAAAAAATTGTATACCCTTCAAATTGAGATTAAAAAAAAAATTCTATTTCACTTTGACACGCTGGACTCTGGTATGTCTCGTCATTAATCCGAAACTGAAAATTAAATCCTATGACATTTTTACAAAAAAGTGAAAAGTTCAGGACATTTTTGTTATTATTTGAAGTTCAAGACATTTTTAGAAAAAATGTCAAAGTTCAGGACATATTTTAGTATTATTTGAAATTCGGGACATTTTTAGAAAAAAGATCAAAGTTCGGGACATAAGTATATATTTGGCCTTCTACACCGGTATTATTCTTTAGTGGGCAATTATACAATCTCCTATTTGGCTATTTGTGTGTACAATAAAAATTATTGATTCAAACTTTACCACTCTTTTTTTTTTGTAAATAAAAAAAATAATAAAAAAATTTAATAAATAAGATAAAAATAAAATCAAAATGGAGGAGAAAAGTATCCAGGTGAATTGTCATGAAATGAAAATGTGAATCCATCAATCTTGTCACTCTGTATCTATCCATTTTGTTATGGACTTAAAACTGTACGTACAACTCTCTACTCATATCAGGTTACAGAATAGGTCAATTGGATGATTTTTTTATTTTTTTTACTTTACTGTAGTTACTATTTTTTTACCATGTCCGGATCTAGTTTCGATATTTTATATCATCTGCATCACTGCATCTGCATGTCACGGATGTATTTAATAAGTTAGTGTGTGTATCTATAATATTATGCGTTGAAAATATAAAATTTGAATCGAGGGGACAGTCGGTGAGGCCTAATTTAAGTGTGCTAGATTTTCAATATATATATATGGAAGGGCAATTCCAAAGCCAAATTTTTTTCATCATAGCTTTCATATTTAACATTAAATAAAATTCTGTTTATATGTACTAATTTACCCTCATAATCCTCCAACTTAAAACCCTAATTAAGTAAAATAATAAAAACACCCGTGTAGCCCCCATTTCTACCGCCCCACTCTTCTAATAAATCAAAGAAGAAGGAAATAGACAAGACCACAAATAGGACAAGCATTCAATGAGCATACTCACACATGCATCACGAAAACTATATAAGCAGGCAATGTCACTTGTGATGCTAGACATAAAACTGAAATATACAGAAATAAGTATATACTGGCTTAATACAAACTAATTAAAGTGAAGATCAACAATGTCTTTTATTGCAATTTGGTTCAGATATTCTGTCAAACACATTGCAAGCACATGCTAAATCTTTTAAATTTATGTAATTCTCTAGTTCATTCTGAAACTATATTTTGTAAGAGAGGAACAAATAACAATCTGCAAGAATCTTCGATGTTGATGACTGATTCACTCTGAGATTAAATACATTAGATGAACCCAATCGTACTTTTAAATTGATACATAAAAAGGATCTTTTTATGATTTAGTACTTTAATTTAACGTCTAAGGGTAGAAGAACAACGATTCTCCCAACAAACATTATTCATTCATTCCTTTTTCTTTGTTATAGGTTAGCTTAACTGCAGGTTGATATGTGTGCGTGTGTGTGTGAAAGAAGAAAATATCATTACATGAGAATGCGTTATACAATACACAACCTAATCGTCATTCAAGATAGGGGGACTAAGGTCCCCTTAGGGATGACCTAGTGGTGGAGTGGTGATATCTTGAGGCCAAAGGTCTCAAGTTCGAATCACACCAACACCACTAGGTGTGAGCCTGTCACACCTGGCTTGCCAAGTGTGGTTTACCTCCCCTGTGTGGTTTGTAGGCTATTACACAGGGATGGGGTTTACCCAGTGCGCACCTCGGTAGCGGCTGCAGGTTACCTTCGATTAAAAAAAAAAGATAGAGGGGCTAAGTTAACGCAGTTCTATTTTTTTTTTTCTTCTTCAATAGAAATGGGGGTCAAGTCGTGGAGGCTACAACTTAAGTTTTATTCTTATATTTTTAATTAAAAATGAAGATGGGACTACAAGGGTAAAATAGTATAATTAATTGATTAATTGATTTTATTTTAAATATGGGGCTACGTTGAGAAAAAACATTGCTAATATGGAAATGGAATAGTATCATTATTTGGGCTTTGGGCTGGTGTGACCATGTTGCAAATTGACAGCCCAATTTGTATAAAATAATACAAAAATACAAAATCAAATAACAGGTTTAATTAAAACAGAAAAGCAGTTAAACGAAGAATGAAAAGATACAGTTAAAATGGTAGGAAGAAGGAACTATATCCATTCCATCTCCGCAAATGAGAGGGCTCAACTAATTGGGGATATTTTTTTAGGGTTCACGCCTGCAAATCTTTAACAATGGAGAGCTTAATCTATTCCAATTCTATTCCTTTTAAGCTCCACCGCGCTTCCCCGCGATTTTCCCGACTTCACTCACCCCGGAAACTCGTTCCACCGTCGGCCGAGTCACGCCGGTTCAGTCCGCTCTCCTCAGCTCTGCATTCTCCTTATTTGTTAGTTTCTCCCAAGCCAACTGATGAATGCTCGAAAAAAAAACTGTGTTTTTGTGTGGGTGAGGAGAAGTCGCGTTTTCTGACACTGACTGCTCACAAATTATTTCATCAGCCCAAGGTATTGACGGTTTTTTTGTGCATTGTGTTTATGTTTCTGGTTGTTTGAATTTCGTTTCTTACTCGGTGAGAATTTAATATCTGTTGCATTTTCTTTTTGTTAGTTTCTGCATCAAGTAGGAAATAGAAATCATCAAACAGTAGCTCAGTTATGGAAATTCCGTAAGTACCTTCTTGAAAGATATCCGCGGTTGTTAGTTGTAAACTTGTAGTGCGTTTGGACTTTAAAGGTGTTGATGGGGTTCGAATCGTGACCTTCTTTGTGAGGAGTTTGCTATCCACCATGGACATGGTGTGACTTTTGTGGATGAAAGTTTTATCTGTGATGACTGATGACTGATGAGTATATTCGCTTTGGAAGTAATGTTGTTATAGCTGTGAAAAAGTGAGGCCTTAAATGGGAAGACATGTTTTGTTCCTTCTCATTGTGCCATATGTTGAAGTTTATTCATGATGCTTAATTTCTTGAAGAATAATTTGATTATGGATTCGGACACTCGTTTGCCCTTCTCCAGCAGACCACATCTGTTTCTTCTTTGGCTGGAGAACGTAATTCCATGCACTAATTTGTTTTTCTGTCTAGTAGAACAAATGGATAAAATCATGTGGAATTTGGGGCAGTTGCGAATTAGCAAAGATTGTGAATGCACCTTGACTTAGCTTGCGTGGCATCAACTGTTCTTCTTTCTGTATTTCAGGTGTTTAATGTTGGTAAATTGTTGATAATATCAACATTAGCTTTAGCATCTCTCCATCCGGCCTTCATGCTGCCGGCTTTTGCTAGTTTTCCGAAAGCTGGAGGTGCAACAGGGAGTAGTCTCGTACGCTGTGAGTTATTCAGCAGTGCATGGACCGGCTTTCTGGCAGGTTGCCTACACACACTATCTGGTCCTGATCACCTTGCTGCATTAGCTCCACTCTCAATAGGCCGGACGAGGATGGAAAGTGCTGCTGTTGGAGCCCTTTGGGGATGCGGCCATGACACTGGCCAGGTTATATTTGGCCTAGTCTTTTTGCTGTTGAAAGATCAGCTTCAAATTGAGGTAATCCGAAACTGGGGGACGAGAGTGGTGGGCGTCACTCTGCTTGTGATCGGTGCCATGGGAATAAGGGAAGCTTCTGAAGTCCCTGCTCCTTGTGTTGAATACAATGTTGGGGGCTATGAAGCTGTGGCGACCCCATCCATTGCTAAGATTAAGAAGAAGGTCGGATTTGGCACTTTTGCCACAGGGATAGTCCACGGGTTGCAGCCCGATGCCCTGATGATGATCTTGCCAGCACTGGCACTGCCTTCTCGCCTGGCGGGTGCTGCATTTCTGGTGATGTTCTTGGTTGGGACCGTGATTGCCATGGGGAGTTACACCGTGTTTATCAGTTCGTGTAGTGAGGCTCTCAAGGACAGGGTTCCTAGAGTAACTGAGAAGCTGACTTGGGCATCTTCCCTTGTAGCAATTGCTCTAGGGCTTGCAATCATCATCAGCCAATTGTTCGGATTTAGCTTGTATTGATTGGTGAGGAGGGAAAACTGTGATATAGCTCTGTAATGATTTGTTAAAAGTTAAATCATCTCTCTTTGTTAACGGAAGTGATAAAATCTGAGAGCAGCAAAGCTCATATAAGCCTAATATGCTTCTGAATTTTGATATTCATTTCTAGTTCCTCCTCAAAACAATTGTATTTTATTTTTGAATGAGTATACATAGGTAGCTTACACTAAAAGTGGTACAAAAATTGTGTGTTTTTAAGTTAAATATTAGACATTGATGCGATCTCTGTTCTATTGATTCCATCCATGGTTCCAAATGCATAATGACCCATATAACCATCTGAAGCTTGCTTATCTTTCTCTGTAACCTCTACCAGATTGACACTATTAGTAGTCATACTGGTATTCCCTGCCTTCTGCATAAAAGGACCAAGATACTTTGCCAACTCTGTTTGGAAAAACTTGCTCATTTCTTGCATTGAATCTGATGACTGAACAGACATGCCATCTTTGATACTTGCTGTGTCATCTTCCTCAACCATATTGGCTTTATTTCTGAATCTGTCTATCTTGTATTTCTTATACCACTCCGGAACTCCAACCAACTCAAAACACTCATGTTTCTCATGTCCACTTCCTGCACAATGTGAACATTTAAGTTTCTGCTTCTCTTCTCTAGTTAATCTGCGCCTGTATCCATCTTGTTTCCCACCAAAATTCTTCTGAGTGCTATACATAGCATTATGATCAACCTCCTCTGTATATAAAGAAGATACACCTTTCTGATCCTCAACTTGTAAAACCATGCTATAAGCTTGGCTAACTGACGGTAAAGGGTCTAGAATAAGGATCTGATTGCGAATAGCCTCGTAACAGTCACTAAGCCCCATCAAAAACTGCATGAGACGCTCTCCTTCCTCATTTTTCTTGTTCGAATCAGCTGCACCACAAATACAAATCTCACAGGGCACGAGAAGGTGGATTTCATCCCAGAGGCCTTGTAAATTATTATAGTAATGTAAAACAGACTGATTACCCCGGCTGTAAGTAGCCAATTCTCATCTCAGTTTATAAATCCGAGGACCGTTGGTCCTTCCAAATCTCTTATTCAACTCAATCCATAGATCTCTCGAATTTTCAATGTGTTGAAATCCTCTACTTAATTCCTTGCTAATAGAGTTCACAATCCAAGAGAATACCAAGTAATCGACTCTTAACCACTGTTTATAGTCAGGTGAATCAGCTGTTGGTTCATTAGATCCATCTATAAAATCGAGTTTATTCTTGGCTGCCAATCCTCGCCTAATAGATCTAAGCCAACTGTGGAAATTGTTACCGGTAAGCAAATCAGTCGTGAGTTGCATACCTGGATGATCCGTCGGATGAACAAACAAGGCATCATTCATCTGTTCTCTGTAAGTGGTTGCTGGTCTTCGATCATCACCGGCTAATGTTCTGTCATTCTGGCGATTAGCAGTAATTGCTCCATGATTCTGACTGCAATCCCCATGCTCTTGCTGCTCAGTATCATCTTCAGCAGAAATGTGAAAACCTCGTTCTTCAATAACTAACCGATTCCACGGTTGTCTTCTGTTTTGCTTTGGCATCTTCAGCAGAAATGAGAATCTAATCTTTATTTTTAGAAATCAAAAACAAAACTGAGCAATACAGCTTAGGGCTTATTTATAGAGATAGAATGCCCTCAATTGTACTCTCAAAGAAAACACACACCAAATCTACGGCTAGAATATAAACCAAACTTAATGAACAAAAATCAACGATAACAAAGCACCAAGATAAATGCTCATGGATTGATGACGTGGCCATGCAACGAACTAATGAGGGCCTGCGAATACCGCATGCATGCAGCCGTAGAACAGAGATCGCATCAGACATGTAAATAACAAGCTGGCATGTAGGTTGATCACTACATTATCAACTGTCCACGGAGATGAATAGAAGATGGCATTGGCATGACGTAATTAAACCATTCAGTTCAAGATATATCTTTTTCCCAGACTGTCTGCTCAGTCTCTCGACCCCCGGTTCCTCAACTCTTTATCTGAAAAGTTTAAAAATAATATTGGACCAAACTTGCGAAATACAGTATAGTTTGCAAGGAAAAGAATTGGTGTCTGTTATTCTAGAAGCATTCAAGAAAGCTTTAATTGTTCTATTATAATGGACCACCGTTTGACAAACAAGAATTATATATATTTAAATATGAAGCCCACTTGGTGTTGTGGTGAGTTCAAAGTGATTATGCATCGCAGCCCATTTCAAGAACATCGTGATATTTTATTAATGGGTGATTCCATTCACAGCCTCATTTTTTCTTTTTACGACCCTTTTATTTATTTAAATTATAAATAATATTTTGTTAGACGTATTTAACCTCGTAATTCAATTTTTTTTCTTTACTTATAACCTCTTTATTCAATTAAATTATAAATAATATTTTGTTAGACGTATTTAACCTCACAACCCCATACTTAAATTCTTACAAATAAAATAAAACCCCGTAATATATAATCGTCACTCTCTTTCAAAACTGATGAGAAAAAACTGAAAATAAAATAAAATAAATTATTTCAAAGAAACTCATGTTGGGAGAAACTTTATTTACATTTTTCTTTTTCTTTTTCTTTTTTTCTAACCAGTTTAGTGATGCATCATTGTTTTTGAAAGAAATTTAAACATCTCTTCTAATTTAATTTCAATGAGAGAGAGAAGTCCAAGAACTCAACTTGTCTAAAAAAAAAAGGACAACTCGAAAACCGCATTAGAATAACCTTACGAACTTGGGCATTTGCTTCAATTTTAATTCACATCCTGTAGATTTGGTTTGCTTGCAATTTTTTTTTTTACAAATTAATATTTTCTTCAAGTTATAGTTATTAAAACCAAAAAACAAAACAAGAAAAAAAATGAAATACTTGAAAAGGTTATGATTTTTTTTTTTGTTGAAAAGGTTATGAATTTAACAATTTTCTTTTTAAAAAAGCACTTCTTAAAAATATTCTGCAAACTTGAATTAACATATAGGAAGAATGATTCATTTTGCTTTTTCAAAATTTTATTTTCATTTTTTTGTTATCGAGAGAAGGGGAAGAATAATGAGGGCAAAAAAGCACAACAAAATTTTGTTTTCATTTTGTTTATGTTTCTACAAATTTTGTTTTCGTTTTTTTGTACATGGGGTTTTATTTTTATTGCTTAGGATTTTATGTGTGGAAATATAAGGGCAACAAAGTACAAAAAATTATTTTTTATATTTAAATTCGTTAGAGCTTTTTTTTTTAAGTTATGAGGTTGTATTTGATTTTGGTAGAGAATTAAATAGTGGAGGCTATACAATGGGGGTTGTATTTTTATTTTAGTAGTTTTAATTAATAGAGGTTATACAATGGGGATTGTAGTTTATTCTATTATAAGTAGTAGGGGGTTATAAGGACAAATCTGTCAAAAAAATATTATTTATATTTTAATTAATTTTGAGAGTTGTAAAAAAAAATTGGGGGATTGTGAATAGAATTATCCTTTATTAATTCTTAAGAAGGCTTGGCCCAATCCGTGAGGATGCCATATTTGAAATGGAAATTAATTTTGAGCTCAAAAGCGCAAATCTATGTCACGGTTAAAGTAATTGTATTAAATAAATTCAAAATTCAAGAACTCATTAACATGAGTATAAAAGGTTTATAAATTCAAATTAGAAATGAAGAATTCTTAATACTGTATGAGTTGAAACTATTCGGTAAATTAAAAATAAAGGCTCCTTGATACGAGTTAAAACTATCAAATAAATCTCAAAAGCTTGAGACTAATTCATTTCCAAGGCAAATTGTCTATGAACAAGTCTCAAGGGGGCATTTGTAGACGAATGAATTTTAATGGCTAATTAAAATTATGTCATGTAAATAATTAAATATCAAATTATATCATTTATTTGTATTTTAGGATTTTAATTAAATTAATTCCTAAATTAAATAAATAGATATTGATATTTAATAGATGGGGATAAATATTTAAATATTAAAGTATATCATTTATTTGATATTTTAGGGATTTACATGAATTAATTCCTAAATTAAATAAATAATTATTGATATTTAAATATGCGGATATTCTCGACCAATCAGAAGCTGACACGTGTCAAATATGTGCAGAAAATTAAGGATTTGATAAAGATAAGTCCAAATATTGAGGAGCCAATCATATCGCGCCACCTCAGCCCTAATTCTCCAAATCTCTCTCTCCTTGCACCTATAAATAGAGGTCACATGGAGAATGAAAAAAACACACCATAATTCATTTGAAGAGTTCAAGAATTTGAGAAGAAATTCCATAAGTGAAATTATCTCAAACATTCAAGGCGTTCTTGCAACATTCAAGTGCATTCTTCACCAAAATCATCCCAAAAACGACGTTTGATCCATAAATAAGGCAGTTTAAAGCGGACTTCATCAAATTTAACCCAAAATTGACATTTGATCTGGAAACAAGGCATCGGCCCTCCGAATTAGTATTTTCAAAGATCAAAGGCCAAGCCAAAGAAGATCGAGGAAATAAATCTTCCCCGAAATCCTCGAAGATCACATGAAAATCGTTACGGAGTGATTAATCAGAGGAAAAATAGAGATTGAATCCAAGAAATACAATTTGATCCGAAAATATTTTATGTGTACACTATTTTATGTTTTATTAAATTAAATAGATAATTTTGTGTTACATACATATTTATTAATTAGTTTTAATTGCTTTTTTATCTAGGTTGTTTAATTAAGGTATGAGTTCTTATTTTTATTAGGGTTCTAATAGTATAAATAGGTATTATGTTTAATATTTTAGGTGGTTGAAAATTGATGAAGTTTTGGATAATTAATTCTTTTATTCAATACAATTATGTTCTTGAGAGTTTGTAAAATTCTATTTGTGTGTTCTTATTCGAATTATAATGTCCGCCTCCATCACTATCACTATATAATGACTTATGAAAATGAGAATCTAAGTAAATCGGAAATTAATAAATCTGGTTCCAAAATATCAATATATATATATATATATTATACATATTATAAATATTTATTTTTTCGTATTAATTATCAATCATGTACCATAATTTATTAATTTGTTGCAATTTTGATTAATTGTAAAAGTGTTTAAAATTGTAAGTAGAAGTATGTGTAAAAAGATTGTAATATGTGAGAAAAATGTGTGTTGATGTGTGTTTGTTAATAGTATTAACTTTTCCATCCACAAAAGAGGGGCAATGTGAGCCATTTTAGAAAGTTTGGGAGGCTAAATGAATCAAATAGCCATGAGGAATAGTCGAGAGGGCTATGCGACACTTAACTAGTTACAATTATTTAGTAGGGTTCACACACCCAATTATGATAATTATTTTTTAATATTTAATTTTCAGTTTTCAGTTAATACTTCATTATTGTGGTTGATTATCTCATAAATAAATTTTATAATTTTTCAAATTATTTTTTTGTCAATAAGTGTTGAATATGATTATATATGTTGTAATTTTTTTTATTTTTTTTTTGAGAAACAATCTGATTATTTTTTGTTTCTTCTTTACTACGTAATTTGGTGATTTATATAATATAAACGCGCAAACGGTTGGATTTAAATTTATTTATGGTGCCATAAAATAATAGTGTGAATGTGTGATGGTCCATATTTTCTATTTGGAATTTATATATACACTATATAAAATTAATTTGCACCCCAATTAAGTAATATTAGTTCGTTCTTTATACATAGCTAGATCAATTATTTTATTTGTATAGATCAATGATTTTATATATTGTTGTTGGTAGGAGATTATATACTCCCTCCGATCACTAATATTTGATATTTTAGACTTTTGCACTATAATTAAAAAAATATTAATGACTCCTAAAAATTCTACTTTTCATTTAGAAAATACTCACTCCTAGAAAATATATTGCAAAATTAACTTTTGAGTATGATTGTTTATTGTAAAATTGAATTTAATATTTTTTAGAATGTGTTTGGAAGAGGAGGAGAATGAGAAATTCAAACAATCATGCATGAATGAATTAATGAGATGAGAGAGAAAACAGCCTTAATAATCTAAAACATCAAGTAAATAAAAAAAATGAAATTCCTAAAATATCAAATATTAGTGATCGGAGGGAGTATTTAATATGATTTGATTCATGAGGCAAACTAATTAATTAAATATTAAGAAGCTTAATTATATATAGACGTGAGGAGGAGGAGGAGGAGCTAGTATATACTGGTTTTAATTTTTATGTTTGTAATTTTATATGGAACACTGGATCAGGGTGCCTTAAATAATATTGAATTCCTCCAAGTTTTTGCTTTCGTATTTTAGTGTTGAACAATCTATACTTTTATTTATAATATTCAATTCTTAATAATATTTAGCTTTCGGTGGCCAAAAAATTTACATGACACAAAACGACTTTAATTTTTGTTTTGTGATGAAATGGAAAATATTATCAACCTCCACACCAACACGAAACGATAACCTTTGTGTTTGGATTTTAAAAAACTAATATTCAAAATTCAATATCTCAATCTCTTCTCGCTCAAGCTGATCAACTAAGGGTGGGAATAGTTATTGTGATCGTATACAATTTTCTTATTTCTTTATTTCTTCGAATTTCTCTAAGCTAGTTCCCACTCCTTCCCCTCATAATATTTTTATTTTATGAGTGTGTCTGTTTTATTGAGATCATGATTATCGCATGTTCTCTTTCAGGACGTTTTAATTTATAATTTTTTTCTTTAATTATTTTATTAAAATTTTATTAGTAATTTTTAATAAATTGGATCGGTTAAAATCAAAAGGTTAACAAATTCGTCAATTAAATAATATCAAATATAGAAATTGATGGATATAATAAAACACAAAAAAATTAAAAAGTAGAGGGATCTTCTCTCAAAATAGAACAAGCAATTACAGGGACTTGAGAAAATGTAAGTATTACCGAAGTTGTAGGACTTACTAAACAAAAAATATTGTACAAAGACTAATCAAAACAAAATATAAAAATATGTATTTGCCAAAAAAAAAAAAAAAACATGTATTCCTAGGGTTTAATTTGTAGTCCTTTTGAAAGTCTCCGTCTCCCCTTATTCAATCGGAATCCAAATCCAAATCCAAATCCCGTTTAGAGTCAAATAACAGAAGGTAACACGCATCTATAAATACATACTCAAATAGCTTCCCTGGCATCGATCTTCTCTCTCGATGGCATCGTGTTCTGAGGAAAAGAAGTTAATTCTGATTAGTTCCGACAACCAAAGGTTCGAAGTGACGGAAGGCGCCGCTCGGATGTCGGAGACTATTAGGAACATGGTCGAAGATGGAGTGGGCGGCGAGGGAATCCGCTGCCTAACGTGGATTCGAAGACTCTGGCGAAGGTGCTTGAATTCTGCAACCGCCGCGCCGCCAAGGAATCCGCCGACAACGCCCAGGCTTTGAAGGAGGCTGACCGCCACTACCTTGAGCCCGTGAAGCATGATCGCGATATCATGTTTAGCCTAATTTTGGTAATTTAATTCTGCTTTCTTTCTTTCTCTATCTAAATTAATCACTCATGCATGATGGATGCCTATATATATGTGTGTGTGTTTTTGTTCGTTCAGGCGGCAAACTACTTGAGCATCAAGGAGCTTCTAGACCTGACATGTAATACAGTAGCAGAAAATATACAGGATTTCAGTCCAGAACAAGTTCGTCAGATTTTCAACATTGAAAACGACTTCACTGAAGAGGAGGAGGAGGAGAAGCTTCGCCACCAGTATGCATGGGCCTTTCAGTAGTCTCTACCTTTTTTTTCTTTTCTTCTTTTTTTTTTTCCAATTTTCAATCCCGCCTTAATTAATTACTCTCTCTTAGCTTTTCACGTTTTCAAATTAGATTTTATTTCAAGGCCGGCTTTCGAAGAAACAATGTTTATATATATCACCCCTGCTATTCAATTAATTTACCAATATAATGCTTTTTTTTCATGTTGGCTATATAAATTAACAATATTAATCTCATGCCGGACTGTTGTTGGTGGATCTTAATTAATTAACCCTGTAAGTTATTGATATTCATTCTAATTCCTGTGTAATAATATGAAAAAATTAAACACATGTCATCATTAACAGACTAAATCTAAAATTAATTACTTGAAATTATATAATTAATTTATAGAATTAGGGACTTAACCATGACCAATATTCATGAACATCAAATAAAAGAATATAGATCATAACACTAACAAAACTGATACAGCTTGTTAATTTCACTTCAAAAATTTATGTCAATTATTCAATCGAAAAAACAAATTAATTAATGTCTTATCAGAGTCGAGTGGGCAGTGCACGACTATATTCTATACCCAACAACTACGATAGTTAAACACTCTCTCTAAAAAAAAGGTACGTTTAAGCGTGACAATAAATCTACACCCAACAACTCGATCTCATTGGCATACACTTAAATTAATAATTTGCACGATTAGGTCGGTGCAAATAAAAAAAAATGAAAAAAAAATTGCAACTTTTACCACGACAACTGATCATGATATATCGAATTTTTAGTTGAATGCCACGAATTGAAATATCAACTTTCTAGCGATATATGTTAGAGTTAGTTAATTAGTGTGATTGCACTTGGACGTCTCCTAATGTTAGCAACCTAATATAAGAATATAGCATTTTGTTTAAATTATTTATAAAATCTTAATTCATCTACTGATAGTTTTACATTCGTGCAAAAAGAAATATAAATAATATATTCATGGATATGATGTGCTTTTTTATTGTCTTTAATAATTAATGTTGATATTAATTAAGGTTATATATGACTCTAGTTAAGAAGATAATATTTATCGATATGATGTTGTTGGATTTGATCGTATCTTCTTTCAATGTGATCAACACCATCATATTGATAAACATTACCTTCTTAATTAGAGTCGTATACAACGTTTGAGATACTCAAACGGTGGAGGCCTTTAAAATTAAGCTAGGATGATGTTTAGGATTCAAGATCTAAATAGTTTCTCTTCCCCAATTCATTAAAAAAAATTCAATAATTAATATGAATTTAACTGCTATATATATTCTTTTGGGGGGACTATATCCAGATTAATCCTTATTTTATACTCTAGAACATTGATTCAATACAACTCGATACGATTCTTCTGGTATAGTACGTAATGATATAAACAAAATGAACGAAACATTAATTTATAAAAATTCATTTATAATATAATAAGGGAAAAGCACTAGTAAAATATGTGTGTCTATATATAATATGAAAGAATTCCTTGTTAAATGTTAATAATTTCAAAACACGTGTATTCTATGGAAGCTTGAAAAAGGTTATAGTAATGAATGTACTAGTGACAAGTGACAAGTGTGAATAAGAATTGATCTTGGTTACAAAATTCGCTGATGATGACCAAATATTTTATTTGTTATTATTTTGAAAACTTGAAATTAAAGGGCGGAGTCTCTAATTGAATTATATAAATAAAGAAAAGAAAATGACAAACCTAAAAGTCTCAGAAATCACATGTTGATAATTTAGAGGACCGGACCTCATCAAAATCCATATGAAAAACCCATTGTGAGAAAAATCATATGGGAAAAAGAATACTCCTCCACACACAATAAAAAAAATCATGAGTAAGAATCCTGTAAAACATCATCTAAAATACATGGAATAACAGAAGTCCAAAAACCATAAGGAACACTAGGAGAGGCTAAAATGTCAGCAACACAATTCCCCTCTATATATATAAAAATCATGAGAGTAAGAATCCTGTAAAACAGCATCTAAAATACATAGAATAACAGAAGTCCAAAAACCATAAGGAACACTAGGAGAGGCTCAAATGTCAGCAACACAATTCCCCTCTCTATATATGTGACAAACACAATATGACTAATATAATCCAAAATAGCAAGCCATCTAGCTTTTAAAAAAAAAGTTTTTCAATTTAGAGCCTGAAAAACATGTACAGATTACTATCAATCTAGAGTAAAAATTAAAAGAACTATCAATTTAAGTCCTCAATAATTGAAACTAACAGTTATGTTTAAAAGTGTTTCTAAATATAGCACAATTTCTGCTTTATACACCACATATTTTTCATTCTTTTCTCACTTTTTCTTTATACACCAGATTCAAAGTCATTTTTACCCTTCCTCTGTCAAAAGATTATAAAAAAAAAACTCCAAACAATTGGAGCAGATGCTCAGCACGGCTGACTGGAGTGGTGATGGATAGGAAAAAAAAAAAAAAAAGATAACGAACTGCAGCACCGGTGGCCTTCTTCTCTGACCACTGTGCTGACGAGATCTCTTCTGACCACTGCACAAACCAAGAAATATGTCTCCCCTTTCTTCTTTCTCCATCCAAGGTCTCTTCTTCTTCCTCCTCCAGTTTCCACCAAGAAACCTATCACCCTAGTTTTAACGACAGAACATGCATGTCTTTTCTTCTCTGGTGGGTCACCGTCGACGATCACCACTACCCAAACATTTGTATTTGGGTGTGCGTTTAATATATGTATGGAAATCTATTGCGTTGGTGAGCGAAGAAGATGGTCGGTGAAAGAAGATGGTCAACAGATTGTTGGGAAGAGATCTCGTTGGCGAAGTGCTCCCGTCCAGTGGATTGTTGGGAAGATGGTCGACTGCTGCCTTTTATTTTATTTTATATTTTAATTCATTTTATTTTTAATTTAGTAGGGGTATTTAGATAATTATATATATATATATAATTATTTTTTAATTAATTTTATTAGTGGTGTAGAAAGAAAAATCAGTGGTGTATTTAGAAATACCTAAGTTAAATCATGTATTTTGAGTTAATGTGGATCCAAATAAAGGGTGGTGTTGGTGTGGGGATTATTATACTATAATAAATGGAAACTGGAAAGCCAATTAAGAGAGTGGTTTCTCAACTTGCGGAAGGACTGGGTGCTTGCCATGAAGCCAGAGACGGATACAAGGGTTGGGGGGTTACACCCCGTAACTGAAAAATAATTTCATTTTTCATAGGAGTAGCCGGATTTTTTCTTTTCATATCCCGCAATGTCAAACAACCGGAAAGAAAGAAGAAGGAAAAAAAAAGTAGATTGATGTCCTCTCTGCTCATGCCATAACAGTCGTCATGGATGAAAGCTTGAAGAGGAAGAAGAAGATATATATGTATTGTATCTATCATTGACTTTTATGTAAAAATAATAATATTTTAATAATGTATTTAAATTTTTTTTAAACTCTAAAGTAAGAGGTGTTATTTGGTAAGAGACGTTTTTTTTAATTAAAAGAGATACATTTCCTTTAGGGTACTTGCAATGTTCCCTTTTCTTCTAGTTTAAAAATCAAAATCAACTTTAATAACATTGTGGTGGTTTGACAATCAAACCAAATTAAAATTAGCTTTCATAGTTCAAAGCCACTTTGATTTCAAAAAGAAATGGTGTGGGCCACTTCTGTAAAACACACACACTCGAATACATACATACATACATATATATATATATATATATATATATATATATAATGTAATATTGTCTCTTTCTCTCCATTATTTTCTCTCTCTCTCTCCCCATTACTTTATTATAAATTTTTGTATTTCATAGAAATTTACTTTTTCTAGTGTTATTGTGATGTTGTTGTATTAAATTATGTAGTTTTAATTTTTAAATGATATTTTTCTATTATTATTAAAATAATTTTCTTAATTTTATTGTAAATTTTTGTTTCTCATAAAAATTCATTTTATCAAATTAAATTAAATATTAAAGTGAATAATACAAATAAATAAATATATTATAGTATATGAAATATGTATGTATATGATGTGTAGTGGTGGGACCAATATAGAGTTACTTTTTGAGTTTATGATTGTGGATGTTGGTTTGAAATAGTTGGTAGGTTTAAACTTTTGATGTGGCGCAGATGTGACAGTATTATAGTTGTTTTTCTGGATATTGGTACCCTTCGGTCGCTGTCTTTAGTGGGTGTATTGTGCGCTGCTTTTTCAAGTTGAATTCAGATTTGTGAGTAATTTTTATATTCTTAGTGTTACTTTACTATTTTATTATGTAGAATTTGTTAAATGTATGATATTATTAAATTTATTTTGGTTTGCTTAATTTAATTTACATTCATTAGATTTGAGCCTAAATTAGGATTTTAGCTTATATTTTGAATTGGGGAATTTATATAATATAATTATAATTGAAAAATTAAAAGTTTTGATATTGCTACTATAATTTTGCGTATTAATTTATATTGAATTTTGTATTGTTTAGATTATGAAGCGATATTACAAAAACTTTGTAATGGTGTTTCTTCATCATCTTCTTCTTCGAATGAACCTAATATTGTCGCTGAATCAATGAATAGTCCTCGGGTTCGGGTAGAGGCGGAATTTAATTTGGATGATGTTGTTAGTGATCCGAGTTTGAGAAAACTGATAGATGAATTTGATGTTGCTATTCAAGATCAAGTACAGAGAGAATATATAACAAGGGGGTCTTGTCAAATAAATGATCATATTTATCTGAAAACATTTCAAGTTGATCAAGATAGAAGTTTTAAACATTTTTGGTATGAGGAGTTCATATGGCTAGAGTATAGTATATCAAAAGATGCATCCTTTTATTTTTTGTGCTCTCTTTTCAAACCATCTATTAAAAGGGGTCGATGTGGAGATGAAGTATTTACAAAAACGAGATTTAAAAATTGGAAAAAAAGTAAAAGAGAAATTCAATGCTCATGTTGGTGCTGTGAATAGTTGTCACAACTATGCTAGAATACAGTTTGAGGCTTTTCAAGATCAAAGACATAGTGTGATAAATATGTTTCGAGCAAATAGTCATGAGATGGATATTGCTTATCGAGCTGGATTAACGACGGTGTTGGATGTCACTCATTTTCTTTTGAAGCAAGGATTGCCTTTTCGTGGACATGATGAGTCAACTACTTCAGTAAATAAAGGTAATTTTTTAGAATTGCTTGATTGGTACAGTCAACGAAACAAAGACATTTCCAAAGTTTTGGGTAAAAATGCTCCTGGAAATAATCAAATGACTTCTCCAAAAATTCAAAAAGAATTAGCACGTGCTTGGACTTCAGAGGTCACACTTGTCATTGTTAATGATATTGGAGATAGTGTTTTCACTCTTTTAGTTGATGAGGCTCGAGATATTTCAATGAAAGAGCAAATGGGAGTTGTTTTAAGATATGTGAACAGAGAAGATTGTGTAATTGAAAGATTTCTTGCAATTGTACATGTGACTGAGACTAGTTCTCAATCATTAAAAAATATTCTTGATGCTTTATTTGTACAACATGGTTTATCATTATCCAAAGTCAAAGGTCAAGGATATGATAGATGCGGGGTGAGTTCAATGGGTTGAAATCTTTAATATTGCAAGAAAATCCATATGCGATGTATGTTCATTGTTTTCCCATCAACTCCAGTTGATTATTATTATTGTTGCTAAGAGAAATACGGCGGTGATAGATTTTTTTAACTATGTCAGCATGATTGTGAACACGACTTCAGCATCTTGTAAAAGAAGAGATTGACTTAGAGAGTTAGAGCATGAGAGGCTAATTAGTGAACTTAATGGTGAAGAAAGAGGGAGTGGAAGTGGTCAAAATCAGGAAACTAATTTGGTAAGACCTGGGGATACTCGTTGGGGTGTATGCATTACTTGACTTTGCTTCGTTTGAGCTTTATGTGGCCTTCAGTTGAGCAAGTGTTGTAAAATGTACGTGATGATGCTACTTTTTTTTAAAGTAGAAGTATTGTTGAAGGTCTGATTCAAAAAATGGATTGTTATGAGTTTTTGTTTCTGTTACAATTGATGAAATATTTACTAGGAATCACAAACGAATTGTCTCTTGCTTTACAACAAAAGGACCAAAATATTATTGAAGCTATGTCATTAATCAAAAGTGTGAAATATCAATTACAAGAATTGAGGGAGAGTGGATTAGAAATGATTTGTGGTTAAGTAAACAGATTTTGTGAGTTGAATAATATCCCATTTATTGATATGGAAGACAACATATAAGGCGTGGTCATAAAAGGCACGGAACATAACTCATCACTAGTTCTCATTATTATCGTGTGGAGTTTTTTTATCAGGTATTATTTTTAAATTCTAAATATTTTATTTCATTTGTATGTTTCATTCTTTATTAAGTTTATAGTGGTTTAAATGTCAGGTTGTTGATTTAGATATGCAAGAGATGAATAATCATTTTTCAGAAGTTAGCACTGAATTGCTTAGTTGCATAGCATGTCTTGATCCAAGAAATTCTTTTTCTCAATTCAATTTGGATCAACTCATGCGTCTTGCTACTTTATATCACGAGGACTTCTCAATAACTGATTGTTTATATCTTCCGCAACAGCTTAACAATTTCATTGTTAATGTGCGATGCGATCTTCGATTTTCAACGATTACTAATTTGGGAAATCTTGCTCAGCAAATGGTTAGCACCGGTAAGCATTTCATTTTTCCATTGATTTATTGTCTGATTGAGTTTTCATTGGTTTTACCAGTTTCCATGGCTTCTGTTGAGAGGGCATTTTCTGCAATGAAGACTGTCAAGACTGATTTGCGCAACAGAATCGAAGATGAGTGGTTGAATGACGGTTTAGTTGTATACATTGAGAATGATATTTTTTTAGCAATTGATAATGAGCAAATCTTGCAGCATTTTCAATCGATTGATACTCACAGATATCAGTTGCCACCACTTCCTCATTAGGCACAACTACGAGTCATCAAAGTTACAATATTTAGAATTTTTTTTATCAATTTCAATTTATTAAACTTATTTAAATGTATGGATTTTGTATACTCTTTTATTAGTGGTATGTTTTTTGTTTTTGATATGATTTTATGTTGTTGTTATTATATATAAATATATGTTTGGGTGAAAAAAATAGACTTTTTTAATAGGAGTAGCCGAATTTCTTCTTTTCATAGCCCCCCAATTTCGGACAACCGGAAAGAGGAAGAAGGAAAAAAAAGTAGATCGATTTCCTCTCTGCTCACGCCATAACAGCCGCCATGGATGAGAGCTTGAAGAGGAAGAATAAGATATGTATGTATTGTATCTATCATTGACAATTGTGTAAAAATAATGATATTTAAATAATATATTTAAAACTTTTTAAAACTCTAAAGTAAAAAGTGTTATTTGGTAAGAGATGTTTTTTTTAATTAAAAGAGATACAATGGATGTGATATGGAGATGAAGAGGCTTCTGGATGCCTCTGCAGGCGAGTCACTTCTGAACAAAGGCCACGATCAAGCTGTGACGATAATTGAAGACATGGCCACCAACATCTATCAGTGGACTAGGGATCGACCAGTAAGAATGTTGAAGAGAGCTGCAGCAGTTGATGACAGTGATCCAATTTCCAAATTGGCGGCTTAACTATCCACATTGAATGTTACCATCAATAGTAGATTCGACGCCATGTCTCAGCAGACTGCAAATCTCCCCATGAATCAAGCAGTGGAAGATGTTAACTACATAAATCAGAGAGGCAGTTATGAGAACAACAATTATCGAGGTGGAAATCAATTCTACCAAGGTAACCAATCCAACCTCTCATATAGGAATCCTAATAATGCACTGCAGCCCCCTTCTGGCTTCTCTGTAACAAATGAAGTGATCAATGAGGAGAAAAGGCTGAACATGGATGATCTATTGATGGCGTTCATGGAAAAGACCGATAAATTCATGGGGAAGTCACAAGCTCGAATGGAGAAGTTGGAGAATACTGTGGGTGCCATGAGTGTGCAAATGAAGATGTTCAAGAAACAGTTGGGTCAGCTGGCTATAGTTCTAGGGAATCAGCATCAGCCAGGACAGTTCCCCAGCAACACCATTGTGAATCCCAAAGAGTAGTGTAATGCAATCCATCTGTACACTGATGTCCCTACACTGATCGCCGCTGCTGCAGTTGTTCCTCCTAAGACGGCTTCTGAAAAGCCGGATTCTACCATCAAGAGTCCTCGGGTCCTACAGTTCTTCCCATAGTGACTATCCCATTCCCACAGAGGACTCTGAAATAGAAGGTTGATGCATATTTCTCTCGATTTTTAGAGATTTTTAAGAAGGTGCAAATCAACATTCCTTTGGTGGAGGCGCTGTAGCATATGCCCAAGTATGCCAAGTTCTTCAAGGATGTTGTGTCCAAAAAGAAAAAGATAGAGGAGTTCGAGATGGTGCATATCCCAGAGAACTGCAGCTCCATCATCCAAAGGAAGCTCCCAGCTAAGATGAAAGATCCAGAAAGTTTCACACTTCCCATCACCATTGGAGAAAAAATAGGTGGTCGAGCTCTACGCGATTTTGGGGGCGAGCATCAATTTGATGCCGCTCTCATTTTTCAGAAAGTTAAACTGTGGACAACTCAAGCCCACAACCATGTGCTTACAGATGGCTGACCGATCTGTAATCTACCCTGAGGAAATCCTAGAAGACGTGTTGATAAAGGTGAAGGCCTTCATATTCCCGATGGACTTTGTGGTGCTAGATATGGAGGAAGACAATAGCGTCCCTCTCATTTTGGAAGGACCATTTTTGAGCACCGGATGGGCCAACATCAATTTGGACACTGGGATTCTGACTCTTTAGTTTAAGGTGAACACATCCAGTTCATATTTGATGGTGAAGAGCACAAGGCAGCTTTGGAGTGTAATACCATCAACACTCAAGAATCTAGCTGCATTACTGATGGTGGAGGCATGGAGATGGATGATCGAGGAAGAGAATAGGGGATTCCAATTCCTCCCCTTTTGGGAACCTGAGTTCCCAATTCGTCTGGCTGTCGACGTTAAATGCAGCGCTTGATGGGAGGCAACCTAATATATTTTATTTTATTTCTTTTAGTTTTTCTATTTTATGTTTTTCACGTCTTTTCTGAGTTCTGCAGGTATACAGATGGATGCTGGAATATAGGGGATAGCAAATCAATCAACTTGTATGTTGACAAGTTTGGTGGAGAAAGTTGAACCCGAACAGTCATCTACTTGATTTCTGTAAGTGGTCGACGACACCCTCATGCATTCTTACAAACTTATTTCATCCCGTGTATTTGAATAAATTTGGGGGGATGTATGCTTGTGGTGTCTAGACCTTTATTTTATTTTACCTACTATACGTGTTTAGTTTCGTTTTTGTTTTTTTGGAAAGTTTGAAAAATTTTGAATTTTGGTCTTAAATTTTTGTGGGATTTTAATGATATATGCTTTTTGGTCTATGGTTTAGTGTTTATAATTGAGATTATTTGATTGAGAATGATTTAAGCACGTATAACATGAATTGAATGAGCATGTGTTTTGGAGATTTTCGAGCTTTATTTTGGCCAATGTGAGCTATGAGATTTTAAGTCTATAAGACTGTTGTCTTAAATTTTGTTCTTGTGTATTGGTTGTCTATGCACTTGTTTCTCTAGAACTTGCATGCCGTCTTGCTTAAGATTGAGTTTCTGTGCTTGAAGTAAGAGATGATAATAGGCCATTTTTTCTTTAGCCATTTATCTCATACACTGTCCTGAATTCATTATATTCCTTTGTGAACCCTCTTGTGCCTAAAATGTCTTTTCTTTGAGAGCCTATTTGGGATTAATGTATTGATTCTTGTGGAGAAATAGGAAGAAGTGTAAAGAATTTTGGGAGTTGGGATGAAGAAAAAATGGTGATAATTGGTGGTTTTTGTTGATACAAAAAAAAGTGCTATGTGAGTGTTGAAAAGAAAAAAAAATGAAAAGAGCACAAAAGAAAAATTGTGAAAAGTGCCAATGAAAATAAATAAAAAGAAAAGAGACCAAAGATCCATGAGTTGAAAAAATATATGGATGACTTAAGGATGTGTAGGAGGAAGTTGGAAAAATTCCAACTAGTGTTTGATTGTGAAAAGTAGTTGGGAGTAGAAAGTAAAAGTGGTAGATTATTTTGCAATTGTTGAGTCACTTGAGCCAAATATTTCTAACCTTAACCCGAGCCTACGTTACAACCTTAACAAAAGTCCTATTTGATCTTAATTTTGAGCACATTGTTTATCAGTGGAGAGTTGAGATTTCATGCAAGCTTATGGTAGTTCAAGTGTATAGTTCAACGTTTCGATGGGTGCTTACCTTGCTTATATCACATTTTGGAGTATTTGAGTGAAACACACACCGGTGAGGATCATTGTTTTGATTTTTGCTCGTTGAAATCTTTTGCATGTGTTCATAATTTGAGTGTTGTGCTTGTTCTTGTCATTCCCAATTAGATTTTTGAGGTTGTAGATGATAGATTATAAATTGTAGAGTTATGTATTGTTTGAATTCTAAGTTTAGTTTTCTTCTTTGTTTGGGGACAAACAATGTTTTAAGTTTAGGGGAGTTGATAACATCATATTTTACATGTGTTTTGATGTTCATTTGAGTGGTATTTGATTGGCATTGCATGCATGAAGTGATAAGTTTTGCATAGTTTTCTATATTTTGTGCAATGTCACGTGTTTGTTCATTGTGAAGGGAATTAATGCCTTTTTTTTGTAAACTTTAAATGAGCTTGGGAAGACCCTAGAAAGATAGGAAATCAAGTTAGGAACGCGTTGCAAAAGAATCGGGTCAATCGAATGAGAAACGAGTGAGAACAAAGCAAAACAGTGAGAGGCTCCCGGAGCCAGAACAAACCCGTGACCGGACTCGCGACCATGGGGGTCGCGAATCTGGTCGCGAATCACCTTCTTCCCATTTTTCTGCACGGTCGCGACATGGAGGGGATTCTCCTTTGTATTATTCGCAACCCCACTCGCGAATTTTTCACTGGTCGTGAATTTTCTGCCACGTCATGCCACGTGGATTCACGACCCGAGTCGCGGGCGATGAGGTCGTGAGTCAAGCGGGCCTGTCTGATTTTTGACCTATTTTGGGGCTTTTTTTAACTTGGTATTTAAGGGTTTGATGCACGAAAATTCCACACAATTCCACCTACCCAAAAGTTGCCACCAGAGGTTTGCTGCAGAAAAAAATGGATGCGAAGAACAAGACCAAAGAATTCAAGAGCTTTCAAGATTAGAGACTAATTAAACCTTCCGAGTTTTATTTTCTTTGTTCTTAGACTTCTTCATGTTTTTTTTGTGGATGATTTTTGTTATTTATATTATTATGGATAGCTAAAACCCTAGTATTCTAGGGTTGTTTATGATTCAAATTATGAAGTTCATTTAATCTGTTGATTTCTTATGCCTATGACTTTGTAATGTTTTACTTATTCTCGTGCTTATCTGTATTATTTACCTGATCAATAAATAGTACAATTTGATGTGTTAATTCATAAATCGAGAGATGAGTTTTAACATGTGATCTGAAATAAGTAACTTGTTAATCAATAACATTCGAGAGGGTTGAGATTAATTGAGAGAGCAATAGACCTTAGGAGCCATTAGAAGTTGCATGCTAGGTATTGAACGGATACGTCAATACTAATTTTGTAATCTACAACCTAGGCACTTCGAGAGAAGGTTTAGGATGCATTAGTGGTTGCTCTAGCACAATTTAAGTCCCAATATAGGCATAAGAATGAAAAGACTAAATGAATGGATTAGTTAATGATTAATCAATCCTAGAATACGTCTTTTATTTACTGTTTGATTTATCTGTGTTGATTTCTGTTGTGGTAATTTAGTTTATTTATTATTGTCAGTTTTTACTTAGTTAAATTCAACCATGTTTTATAGTCTAGATAACTGTAAGGGATTAAATTAAATAACTAGCAGATTAATTATTAAATCTTTGTGGATACGATCTTGTTCACCACTCTCCTATAAGCCTCGATGTACACTTGTAGTTTAGGTAAAAATAAATACCGAACAGTTGCAAAATGTATGTGATGATGCTAAATCTTTTGAAAGTAGAAGTACTGCTGAAGGTCTAATTTAAAAAATGTATAGTTATGAGTTTTTGTTTCTGTTGCAATTGATGAAATATTTACTAAGAATCACAAACAAATTGTCTCTTGCTTTACAACAAAAGGACCAAAATATTGTTGAAGCTATGTCATTGATCAAAAGTGTGAAATATCAATTACAAGAGTTGAGGGAGAGTGGATGAGAAATGATTAATAGTTAAGTAAACAGATTTTGTGAGTTGAATAATATCTCATTTATTTATATGGAAGACAACATAATATGGCGTGGTCATAAAAAGTACAGAGCACTAATTCTCATTATTATCGTGTGGAGAGTTTTTATCAGGTATTATTTTTAAATTCTAAATATTTTATTTCATTTGTATGTTTCATTCTTTATAAGTTTACAGTGGTTTAAATGTCAGGTTGTTGATTTAGTTATGCAAGAGATGAATAATCATTTTTCAGAAGTTAGCACTGAATTGCTTAGTTGCATAGCATGTCTTGATCCAAGAAATTCTTTCTCTCAATTCAATGTGGATCGACTCATGTGTCTTGCTACTTTATATCACGAGGACTTCTCAACAACTGATTGTTTATATCTTCCGCAACAGCTTAACAATTTCATTGTTAATGTGCGATGCGATCCTCGATTTTCAACACTTACTAATTTGGGAAATCTTACTCAGCAAATGGTTAACATTGGTAAGTATTCCGTTTTTCCATTGGTTTATCGTTTGATTGAGTTGTCATTAGTTTTACCAGTTGCCACGGCTTCTGTTGAGAGGGCATTTTCTGCAATGAAGACTATCAAGACTGATTTGCGCAACAGAATGGGAGATGAGTGATTGAATGACAGTTTAGTTGTATACATTGAGAATGAGATTTTTTCAGCAATTGATAATGAGCAGATCTTGCAGCATTTACAATCGATTGATACTCGCAGATATCAGTTGCCACCACTTCTTCATTAGGTACAACTACGAGTCATCAAAGTTACAATATTTAGAATTTTTTGATCAATTTCAATGTATTAAACTTATTTAAATGTATAGATTTTTTATACTCTTTTTTCAGTGGTATGATTTTGATTTTTGATATGATTTTATGTTGTTGTTATTATATATAAATATGTGTCTGGGAAAAAAAAAGACTATGAAAATAGTAAAGATTGTACAGCTCTCCTCATTTTTTTTTTCTGGTTCCGCCACTGTATGAAACAAAATGCCGGGGGGATTGAAATTTCGTATTACACTTTTTCATGTTTCACTTCGTGTTACACTATTAAATTTATGATTTTAATAATATTTATTATAAAATAAAAATTAATTATAACATAAATAATCATGGTCAATATTTATCAACAAAAAATTGAATTAAAAATCATAAAACATAATTTTTAAAAAAATCAACATAATAATGAATTATTAATTGAAATTTAAAAATTAAATATTAAAAAATAATTATAAACCCTAATTTGGTGGGGTGAACCCTAAAACAATCATAAAATTAAAGTAAATCACAAAAAAATAAAAATTAAAGAAAAAAATAAGAAAAAATTGTAATTTAAAAATATAACACGAAGTGTAATACAGAGAGTGTAACAAGAAATTCTATACGAGCCGCATGCTACACTAATTAAGCCTTGATTGGCATTAGATTATCCACATCAATGACCTCATCCAATCCAATGTTCAAATAAAATATGAATTTCTCTCTCCTCCACATCCACAACCTCCAACTTTATATAATTAATACTCCCATCAACGACCTTCATCCAACCAAACCTTCAAATAAAATATTAATTTTTCCTTTTCTTCCAACCTACATAAAATATTTATCATTTTATTTTTTTAATAAGAATATGTTGTTAAAATAATATTTTTCTCTTGCATTTAAAAAAATATTAATTAATTTATTAAAATTTTCTAGTCCTTAGGTCCTAAGGGCTTGTTTGCTAGGTAGTATAATGGTGGGATAAATACATATGACACTCTAATACTTTGTTTGCTAGTAATATTGAAGCCCATGATTATACAAGGGCCCGGTATGTGTTAACCATTTATATGATATAACATATCACACCCTGTTGGTGGGATATTTAATACCCTACAAAATTATTAAAAATTGTAGACTAAAATAACCTTGCAGATATTAATTAAAAATGTTATTATAGAATATTCACACAATATATAGTAGCTAATTAAAGGATATTTAAAGAATTGAAATTTTATAGAAAATCTAATACATATAAACAAACAATGTATTATTAATACATATATTTTAATACACCAAAACAAACATGATATTGATATCTTATACAGTGAAACACATCCCATGTCAAACACATCCAACCTTATACCATACAGCCTAACAAAAGAGCCCTAAATGTAAAAGATAGTTTTAAGTTGTGTATAAAAACATATCGATATTAGGCTCTATTATGAGAACACGTGAAATTTTAAATTACGAGCACATAAAATGTAAATTACATAAATATTGATGTATTTAAAAAAATAGATAATTATATAAACTATTACCTTGTTGCTCCCTATGATCTATGTGATCAGATTCAGACTATGTGTTTGAAACTATCTCACTTATAGTTTTGCTGTGTGATCTCTATAGGTGAGATAGATGGCAGTGATGAACTCTACAAGTGATAGATCCTGCTCAAGTGATGTCAAATAGACCAAGGTGGAGATTGTTATTTAATTGTGGCCCATTTGTTGAAGCCCAAACAGAAGTGGACTGGCCCAAGAACTCACACATGCAGCTCAGTTATTAACCGAGCCCAACTACTTCTAACTAATTTAGTTTAGCCCTAATTAACCCTAACCGTGCGCCGACCTATTTATATGGTGCTCGGTTACTGTTACCCATACTACTCATTCTACTGTGTGTATTCTAGAGAGTTCTTGAGAGAGAGAGAGAGAGAGAGAGAGAGCGAATCCGTTCGATCCAACGTAAACTGAGTGTTTTCCTTCTTCTTCTTCTTTCTCTGTCTGAGATTCTCTTCTTCTCTACCTTCTCTACCCTCTTCTGGTCTAGAGTAGATACCACCACCTGTGTGGATCTACTGTGTTGTCCCTTTCTGGGTTGAGTTGAGGGCTAGGGTTCGGTGTTCCTTGAGGAGGCTGTGTGAGCCTTGTCACCGTGGTCTCTCTGTGAAGATCTCCAGATCTTGGTCGCCTGTTTAAGCCTTGCTGAGCTGTGGATCCTGTTCTAACATTGAGTTTCTGAGCCATCTGTTTCTACACTCTCCCATGGCTGAATCATCCGGTGAATACAGGAGAAAGACGCTCGGAGGTGGCGGAACTGATACCCAATAGTGGTATCAGAGCCACTAACTGCCGCCTCTGCCGTCCTCCGCCGGGTGACAGTCTGTCTTCGCGTTTTCCAACGCGGTGGTAAGTCGGAGTACCCTCTCCTAGGGCTCTGCTCTGGTAAAGCGGCTGTAACCTCTTGTTTTTCAATTTCTAGTGCCATGAAGGGCTATAGGCTTGGTATCTGGTACTTGTCTACGTGTTTTTTTTTTACTTGATGCGCTCTAGATCTATCTGTGTTCGCGTTTTTTTTAAGGTTTATGTTCCTGGATTTCTATTGATTTCTTTCCGCTGCTTCCTGGTTAGCTCTGTCGCGTTCTTGTTTAGATTCTTGTGAGTGTGTTGAGTATTCTTTAAGGATATGTAAGATCCTTGTGTTGAAGTTCTTGTGAACTTACGGGATTTGTGAAATCCTTAAGGCTTTCTTGACCTGGTGTTGAGTAAATCCTTGTGCCCTCCGCAAAGTGAGTGTTGAAAACTGGGTAATCCTCTCACTTGTAAGGGTTGGAAGTCTCACTGTCAGTGTGTGTGTGTGTTTTGGTGTGCATCTTGTTTCTGAGTTTCCCCAAAATTCATTTTATCTGCCTGCTCTTTGCTTTGTGGGTTCTTTGGTGTTTTGGTGGAATAATGGCCACAAATTCCTTTGGTATTGTTCCTTTTAATGGCAAAAATGACTTGAGCATCTAGAAACAAAAGATGAAATGTGTTTTAATACATCAAAAGGTTGCTAAAGCCATTGATCAATCTTATGCTACCACTGAAACTGCTGAAAGAAGGGCTGAAATGGATGAAATTGCATGTTCTAGTATTATCTTGAGCTTATCTGACTCTGTGATTAGAAAAGTAGGTGATACTGAGCATGCTAAAGATCTGTGGGATAAACTGGAAAATTTGTACACTGAAACCTCTTTTACTAGCCGCATGTATCTGCTGGAAAAGCTTTTTAAATATAAACTGGATTTATCTAAAGATATAGATGAAAATATTTATGGTTTTACTAAGCTTGTCCAAGATATAAAAAGGGTTTGTGATACTACAATTGATAATTACACCAGCATTGCCTTAATAAATGATATCCCTGACTCCTACTCTGATGTAAAATCTGCTATAAAATATGGTATGGATAGTGCATCAGTTGATGTGATAATCAGTGCATTAAAATCTAAAGAACTGGATTTGATTGAACATGGGGGTAGTAATTCTCAGGAAAAGGCAATGAATGTAAGGGGGAGAGCTAAATTCAGGTCCTCTGATAATTCTGAAAATGGTAGTAAGAAAAAGAAGGGTAAAAGCAGGTCTAAGTCTAGAAAGGGCTCTAGAAAATGTTATAATTACCATGAACCTGGTCATTATGCAAAAGAATGTCCTAAGCCAAAGAAGAACAACAAGAATAAGAATAGCAATGAGAATGAAATGGCTAATGTAGCTACTGGAGACAAACTTGGTGATTGTTTCATGGTTGTTGATTCAAATTCTTTGTGTATTAGTTCTGCAAACTCTGTGTCTGATTCTATGAGTGAATCTGAATGGCTTTTAGACTTTGGCTGCACTTACCACATCTCACCATTTAAGAATCTATTTTCTTCTTTTACACAAGTTGAAAATGGTTTTGTGTCAATGGCAAATGAAAAGAAAAATAACCTGTATATCTGTAAAACTTTACCCTCTGAGCCTGTGACACCCTCTGTGAATGTTCTAAAGCATGATAAAACTGTGTTATGGCATAATAGACTTGGGCATATGAGTAATAAAGGGCTTGAAATTCTGAAAAAGTCTGGTGTGTTTGGTTCTGATGTGATATCTAGCATGCCTTTCTGTGATGCTTGTGTTTTAGGCAAACAACATAAAGTTCAATTTCCTAACTCTGCATCTCATATATCTAAGAGTCAACAAATTCTTGAGTATTTACATGCTGATGTTTGGGGTCCTTCTAAAGTTCCTACTCATGGTGGGAACAGATTCTTCTTGTCTATAATTGATAATTATTCTAGGAAAGTTTGGGTGTTCTTAATGAAACATAAATCTGAGGTTATTGATAAGTTCAAAATGTGGAAAACTCAGATTGAAAACCAAACTGGCAAGAAAATTAAGACCCTAAGAACAGACAATGGTCTGGAATTTTGTAATTCTCAAGTTGATGATTTATGTGTTAAATCTGGTATAAAAAGACACAAAACTGTTCCTTACAACCCTCAACAAAATGGGATTGCTGAAAGGATGAATAGAACCTTATTAGATAGGGTGAGGAGCATATGTGCCCTCTCTGGTATGTTTAATAAATTCTGGGGTGAAGTTGTGTGTACTGCTTCCTACTTAATCAATAGGTCTCCCTCTGTTCCATTAAATGGTAAATGTCCTGAATCTGTGTTTAATGGAAAACCTATTGATTTATCAAACTTAAGGGTCTTTGGTTGTGCTGTTTTCATGCATGTGAAAAATGATAAGCTTGAACCTAGGTCCCAAAAGTGTGTTTTTCTGGGATACCCTGAGGGAGTTAAAGGATATAGGCTTTGGGTAAGGGATGTTCTTGGTTTTAAAACTGCTATAAGCAGAGATGTGGTGTTTAATGAATCATACTTCCCTTGTTTGTCTGAAACTCAGCCTACTCCTACTGTGAATGATCATGCCCCCACTGTTCGTTTTGAGGTGGAGCCTTTGCATGTTTATGTACCTGTTCAGCCTGTTGATATGCAAAATGATGATGTTAATTCTGAACATGTGTCTGAACCTGAAACTGAGCATGAATCTGAGTCTGAACATGAATCTGATGAGCATGCTAATCACAACAGTGAGCCTGAAAATCTTGATGATTATCTGTTGGCTAGAGACAGGGTGAGAAGAACCATTAATAAGCCTGCAAGATATGCTGACACTGAGTGTAATTTACTTGACTTGGCTTTTATTGTGTTTGAGTCTCTAGATAGCAATGAACCTAAAACTTTTAAAGAAGCTCTTAATTCAAATGATGCCAATAAGTGGTTAATTGCTATGCAAACTGAAATGAAATCATTGCATGTTAATAAAACATGGGAGTTGGTTCCTAAACCAGCTCATGCTTCTGTTGTTGATTGCAAGTGGTTGTTTAAAATCAAAAGTGAATTTAATAATGTCAGATACAAGGCTAGATTAGTTGCTAAAGGATTTACTCAAAAGGAGGGGGTAGATTATACTGAAGTCTTTGCTCCTATGGTCAAGTTCACTACTGTTAGAATAATGTTGGCTTTAGTTGCTCATTTTAATTGGGAATTAAAACAAATGGATGTAACTACTGATTTTTTACATGGTGATCTTGATGTTCCCATTTACATGCATCAACCTGAAGGCTTTGTTGATTGTGATAAACCTGACCATGTGTGCTTGTTAAGAAAATCATTGTATGGTTTAAAACAATCTCCAAGACAATGGAACTTAAAATTTGATCAGTGTATGAAGTCTTTAAAGTTTCATAGAAGTAAGTTTGATCATTGCTTGTACTTTAAAGAAACCTCTACAGTTCCTATGTTCCTTCTGATATATGTTGATGACATGTTGTTAATCAGTCCTTGTCTCAAATCATTGAAGCATGTTCAATCTTGTCTATGTGAAAATTTTGAAATGAAAGATTTGGGAGATGCTAAGAAAATTCTTGGCATGAACATAATTAGAGACAGAAAGAACAATACTCTTGTGCTAAATCAAACTTCATATGTTGAAAATTTTTTGAGTAAGTTCTCTATGTCAAAAGCTAAGGGTGTCAATGTTCCTTTAGCTGCTCACTTTGTGTTAAGTAAAGATCAGTCTCCAAAGACTATTTCTGAAATGAATATCATGAAAAAGATACCCTACTGTAATGCAATTGGATCTGTAATGTATCTTATGGTAAGCACTAGACCTGACATTGCTTATTCTGTAAGTTGTTTGAGTAGATACATGTCTAATCCTGGTGTAACTCACTGGGAAGCATTGAAATGGTTGTTAAGATATCTTCAATCTTCTTTGCATGTGGGTTTAAAATTTACTAAGTGTGTCAAGGGTGTTCAGCTGTGTGGCTATGTAGATTCTAACTATGCAAATGACAGAGATAATAGGAGGTCTACAATCTCTTATGTTTTTACTTTGTGTGGGTCTTGCATAAGCTGGAAATCCCAGCTGCAACATATTGTTGCACTTTCTACCACTGAGGCAGAGTATGTTGCTATTACTGAAGCCTTCAAGGAAGCCTTGTGGTTGAAAGGTGTTTTATCTAAAATTGATTTTCTTCAAAAGAATGTTGTTGTGTTTTCAGATATTCAATCAGCCATTCAATTGTGTAAAAATCCTGTTTTTCATGATAGAACCAAGCATATAGATGTTAGGTTTCATTTTATTAGAGAAGTTGTTGAAAGTAAAGATGTTTTACTTGAAAAGATTCCATCTGAAGTTAACCCTGCAAACATGGGTACAAAATCTTTGCTTCTTGAAAAACATACTAATTGTATGAAGATTTTGAATTTTGACCCAGGTTAAGCTTTTGATGCTTTCTGTTTTAAGTCTTTGAGATTGATTTTATGTGTTGATTTTGTTCTCAAAGACTGCAGCCTGGTAGTTTCTTTGGTTTGTCCCTTGGTTATTACCTTGTTGCTCCTTATGATCTATGTGATCAGATTCAGACTATGTGTTTGAAACTATCTCACTTATAGTTTTGCTGTGTGATCTCTATAGGTGAGATTATGGTAGTGATGAACTCTACAAGTGATAGATCCTGCTCAAGTGATGTCAAATAGACCAAGGTGGAGATTGTTATTTAATTGTGGCCCATTCGTTGAAGCCCAAACAGAAGTGGACCGGCCCAAGAACTCACACATGCAGCTCAGTTATTAACCGAGCCCAACTGCTTCTAACTAATTCAGTTTAGCCCTAATTAACCCTAACCGTGCGCCGACCTATTTATATGGTGCTCGGTTACTGTTACCCATACTACTCATTCTACTGTGTGTATTCTAGAGAGTTCTTGAGAGAGAGAGAGAGAGCGAATCCGTTCGATCCAAGGTAAACTGAGTGTTTTCCTTCTTCTTCTTTCTCTGTGTGAGATTCTCTTCTTCTCTACCTTCTCTACCCTCTTCTGGTCTAGAGTAGATACCACCACCTGTGTGGATCTACTGTGTTGTCCCTTTCTGGGTTGAGTTGAGGGCTAGGGTTCGGTGTTCCTTGAGGAGGCTGTGTGAGCCTTGTCGCCGTGGTCTCTCTGTGAAGATCTCCAGATCTTGGTCGCCTGTTTGAGCTTTGCTGAGTTGTGGATCCTGTTCTAACATTGAGTTTCTGAGCCATCTGTTTCTACACTCTCCCATGGCTGAATCATCCGGTGAATACAGGAGAAAGACGCTCGGAAGTGGCGGAGCTGATACCCAACATATATATATATATATATATAATTTTGCCCAATAACTATTTTCATAATTTGGTTTTAAAGTAAAAAATAGTTTTATATTGAATTACATTTTGAGACAATATTATATTTCTAACACTATACTAGAATATTATAGAAAAAAAAAACCTAACACGGGCTAAATTTATTGCCTATGTTCTAAATCGACCCTCTCAAATAAAAATAAAAATAAAAATAAATACAGTTATTGCATCTAATTAATTATCTTGTTTCAATACATTACACATAATGATCCAGAGTTTCCGTATATTTATTTGGATTATGATTCTTTCGAAAATTTATTTTTTTAAAATAAAACTATGTTTATAATATTGAACGTACAAACTACATTTGGAGTGTTCAAATCTAACAATATATCATAGGAATACATTAAAAACTCACATGAAATAAATTTACTACAATTTTTTTAAAAATAAAATCAGGTTATATTTTAGATTTTGAAATATTCTAACAATATATATACATATATATATATACTAGAAATATATAGCATAATATATAACAATACATTATTGTATTTAATTAATTATGTTTAATGTATTCATGCACCAAATTTTTCGTATATTTATATGTTACAGTTAGAAATTTCAATAATTTAAAATTTTCTAAACAAGATTAGTTAGGTATCAAACTGCATTTTACGAGTTTCCTAACAATATACTACATCCTTGTCAATATATCATAATATATGTTGTTTTAAAGTTTTTAGTTCGTGTCAAAATATTTTGTAGTTTAATATATTTCACACTATCTCTCTCACTTTTAATCGTTTATTTATCATGGAGAGATAGAGATAAATATATCTTAATATGATTTGATGTGTTGTAAAGAGAGGGGATATACTTGTCAAAATTATTACATATTAATTTTGTGGAAAAATTTAAAACAACATATATTTTAATTTAAGGAGAGAGTATTGCAATTAATAAATATATGGAAAAGTCACACGAGATAAATTGCTACCTTTATTTATAAATAAAATTAGCTATACATGAAACTATATATATTTTGAAAGCTTCTAACAATACACAACTTTAATTTAATATGATAAAACTTTAATTTAATTATGTAAAGCTGTATATTTTTGAATATTTTATTTTATACCCTTTGACGATTTGTATTACTTCTTGACCACTACTGCGCTTTAACGAGAAGAAGAAAAGTCGCGTGGATCTCTAAAACACGTTCTATTGGCCGACTGAACCCTTCTACTTCTATATATTCCCACTTTCGAGACATGCGCTTTTCTTCAATTTTGACTCCTCTCAACTCTCTCTCTCTCTCTCTCTCTCTCTCTCTCTCCTCTCTCTCTCTAGGTTTTTGCAAAATTCTCGAGAAAGTTACGATGTCGTCCGCAGGCGCCGCGTCGCAGAAGACAATCTCTCTCAAGAGTTCCGACGGCGAGACGTTTGAGGTGGAAGAGGCGGTGGCCGTGGAATCGCAGACCATAAAGCACATGATCGAGGATGACTGTGCTGACAACAGCATACCTCTGCCCAACGTCACCTCCAAAATCCTGGCCAAAGTTATCGAGTACTGCAAGCGCCACGTTGCCGCCGCTTCCAAGGCCTCCGGCGACGTCGCGTTGCCGGAGAAAGGCGTCGAAGAGGACCTTAAGACGTTCGACGCCGAGTTCGTCAAGGTTGATCAGGCCACGCTGTTCGACTTGATCCTGGTATCTCCCGTGTTTTTACTATTTTGCCCCTAGGCCTATTCGATTTTGCGTTTTTGCCACGACCTTTGGAATTTTGTTGTTTCTCCAGTTTTCGCATTTCGCGCTGTTAGCCGAAGGGTTTGCTCTGTGTTCTGCTCATGTTGTTGAATTTATGACCTATAATTTGATGTTTTGTTTGTTCTAAACATAGTACATTGATATTTGGGGGTGTTTTAAGTGTTCCTTTTGGTGTGATTGTATTATGATTTGATCTATGGTTTCCTATCATCTAAATCTTTGTTGGGAAATTCTGATTGTGACTACTTAACTACATTGAATGTTGGCCTAATGTAAATGCTATTTAATATTCTTATTGTGGCTCTCTTTGCAAATAGCTAGCCTTGGTGCATGGAAATCTATTGATTTGTGTTGGTTTCTCTCTTCCCAGGCTGCAAACTACCTAAACATCAAGAGCCTTCTGGACCTTACATGCCAAACTGTGGCGGATATGATCAAGGGCAAGACTCCTGAGGAAATTCGCAAGACCTTCAACATTAAGAATGACTTCACCCCTGAGGAGGAAGAGGAGGTTCGTCGTGAGAATGCTTGGGCGTTCGAGTAGTAATCCGTGCTTGATTATTGTCTATAAGCTGGTAGTTTATCATCCTATTAGTTAGTGAATAGATCTAGTATCTTTTCTTTTCAAACTATGAATCATCAAATTGACCTTATTTTGTTGTCATCGCCTGTTTCATCATGCTTTGGGCAAATCGGAAGGTAATGTTGGATTATTATTTTGATCATGGTCACCCCTCCAATGCAGCTCTGCGTGTGTGTGTGCGTTTTGCTTCAATTTGATTTGAACCAGCTGGTAACTGGTAAAGGATTGTTTTCTCTTGTGCGGGCGGTTCGTTATAGAATTGATCGTTAGAGTTGATTCTATCCATTACGTGCTTTAGATGTGGCCGTGAAATTTTTCAATATGTTTGAAAATTATCTTTCGATTTATATATATTTCTATTTTGACGTTTTGAGTTATGACGACAATTTATATATTTTTCTTCGTTGCTGAAGTTCAAAAGTTTTTAAGAAGGTCCTTTATTGCGTAATAAGCAAATTACAGTTTGATACCTGATCTTTCAACCTGTTAATAAAAATATCCTGATCTTTATATATTTATAGTTTGATATCTAACCTTGTAAACTTTTGTCAAATCTATCCCATGGTCAACTATCTAGTATCCTATAACACATGTGGACAACAAAAAATCTTATGTGAATTTTTATAATGCCATATCATACCTAAAAAAATAAATATTAAAAACTTTATTTATTCCTATGTAAGTTTAATAAATTAGAAAATGACAAAATCATTCGGGGTTTGTTTAATTTTAAATATAATACATTCATTAAATATTTTAATGTTATATAATTATTTTTAATGAATATTCATACATTATTTAATAATTAACTATCCACATAATATATAAAAGATTTAAATAAATATATATTTTTTTTGAATCTTACGAGTTACAACCTTCGACAAATGGATAATTATATGTATTCTCATCGAATTTTAGGTATGACTTCTTCAATAAGTGATGGTAATAATATATATAAATATTTTAATTGACGTTTATTGATCTAACGTCAATTAAAATATTTATGTATATTATTACCATCACTTATTGAAAAAGTCATACCTAAAATTCGATGCGAATACATATAATTATCCATTTGTCAAAGGTTGTAACTCGTAAGATTAAAAAAAAAAATTAAATCTTCTATATATTATGTGAATAGTTAATTATTAAATAATGTATGAATATTCATTAAAAATAATTATATAAAAAAATAACATTAAAATATTTAATGAATGTATTATATTTCAAATTAAACAAATCCCGAATAATTTTCTCATTTTTTAATTTATTAAACTTACATGGAAATAAATAAAGTTTTTAATATTTATTTTTTTAGGTATGACGTGGCATTATAAAAATTCACATAAGATTTTTTTTGTCCACATATGTTATAGGATACTAGATAGTTGACCATGGGATATATTTGATAAAAATTTACAAGATTGGGTATCAAACTGTAAATATATAAAAATCGGGACATTTTTATTAAAAGGTTGAAAAGTCAGGTATCAAACTGTAATTTGCCCTTACGTAATCACCGAAAAAACAATCAGAAAAAGTTTACAACTGATTAACGAAATTTTTTTCGTCACGTGAATTATTAAATTTCCAATAAGTCACGATGGTAAGATCGAAAGAAAAGAAGGGTGAAATGTGAGTTTTCATTCGCCACATTCAATAATTCACATGGGCTGGATTTTACTGGTATTAAGATAATTTAATTGGATTTTTTATTAGAATTAAGAAAATTATTGTTTATATAAATTTATTGAATTTTTACTATGGATTAAGAAAATTTAATTGAATTTTTCACTATAAAATTTACTATGATTAAAAAAGTTGATTGAATTTGTCAATACAATTAACAAAATTTGATTGGATTTTTCACTATAAGATTTACCATGGTTAAAAATTTTATTGGACTTTTCATTAGAATTAAGAAAATTATTGTTCAAAAAGGCAGGTTGATTTTTTATTTTCAGTAGGATTAAAAAAAATACTAGAAAAAACAGTTTAATAAGTAAATTTTCTAATATGCTCATACTTATTTAGTTTGTCAATGAATTAATGCGAATATATTTAATAAGTGTAAACATTAGCAAATGAGTTAAATAAATATATAAATTAGTCTATGTGTTGAACATCGAAAATATATATTAATGTGAGGATTAAAATTTAATTTAGCCCAAATTGCACGTTTCGAAATGGGTTATTTATTTGCACATTGGATTGAGCAATGAGTGCTTCTTAGTATCTACTTTTGTTAACCAAGTTCACATTGATTTTGAATTAAAGTGAGTAATGAGGCGATTTGTATCCCGTCTGAAATTTAATCTACACTTATTTTAGATTTGTTTAAATTTAACCAAGTTCACATTGATTTTGAATTAAAGGTGCAAACCCCCCCCCCCCCCCCCCTAATGTTTACATCCAGGTGCAAATAGCCCCCTAAGTTTTATTTTGGAGCAAATTAGCCCCCAAAAACATTTTTTAGGGGCAAATAAGCCCTCCAGTTAACTGGAACAAACGGTCTCTCACAAAAGTTCATTTTCATCCATTTTTTTCATTTTTTGTGGGTCCCACAAGCTATCCCTAAATCAATCCATCTTGCTTCTTTGGTTTAAAGACCAAAAATCTTACAAAATCCTCCCAATTTTCTCACGAAGATTCACTATCTTTTCAACAATGCCCAACAAGCAACAGGTGGGAAAATCGCACCACTAGAGTGCATTCTTTCTTATACAAAATAAAAGGGAGTGCATTCTTCCTCATACAAAATACTAATGCATGATGCAGCAAAAAATGAAAGAAGTCCAATTCTTCCTGCCAATACACATTTTGCACTAGTCATTTTAGATATTCCAAAAGTAAGTAAAAAAATTTCAGATATATATCTAGTTATGATCTTCATTTGTATGTGTAGATGATCCACATTTGCTGTATTTTCCATTTTTTCTTAGGTCTCTCTGCTCCAATAATTGTCTTGTGGTGACAGCAGGTCCTTCTTTCCATTTCAAGCCTGGAGGTTTGAATGGCAAATCCATTGGCATTCTTACTTCTGATCCATTCCCTTTGAATTTTATGGTTCTGAAATTACTTGGGCTACAAAGTTGTTTGGCTTTGTTTCTATTAATCTCTCTCTCATTTGGTATTGGGAATCTGATAATTGGATCAGATTCTTGTGGAATTGATTGTTCAGCCTCTTGGACGACTCTTTGAGAGGCTAGCCCGGGCTACAAGGAGATGAATGAATTAGATATAGGAAACCAAAATACGTATTAATGTTTAAAAAAAACTCACATTGATAGTGGTTTTGCCACTGTTCAAATCAACATGACATCCAATTCCAACAAAATTCTTCCGTCTTCGAGTTTGGAGTTTTTTAGGCCTAGTTGTGATGCTTTCAGGAACCTAAAAAAAGTATATTGCACCACAAAAATAAGAAATAAATTATATTAGATGTCAATTGAAAGCAAAAACAAAAAAGGATATTTACCTGATTTCCTTTGTTTGGACACTTGACTTTGTTGTGACCTGTTTTGCTGCAAATGCTGCACTCTTGTGCCTTCCCTCTCTTTGAGTATTTGTTACTCGAGCCAGAAGGTTCATTGGATGCTTTTACCCTTTTCTTCCTAGGTTTCCCCGACATCTTATAAAATGGTGGAGGTTCAATTGGTGTATATTCTTCAATCCTAAAGAATTTCGGTCCAGGAACAGGTAATATTGGGTGTTCATAAGCCTTTTGGTAAGTGGATTTGTGGTACCACTTGGATATCATTGATAGGGGATCTATCTTAGAATAATACATAGCACTTATAGCATGCATGCATGGTATTCCAGTTAGTTCCCAAGCTCTACAAGTGCAATTTTTTCTATCCAAACATACTGTATGCTTATCCTCACCCTCCCCAATTTCATATCCCGATGAAGCATTAAAAAGCACCTTACACCCAACAGCAGAATTTTTGTTGTTTTGATACATCCTCATAGCAGCAGGAGACCATTCGTTGAACCATGAATCACACATTTTTTTCCTATCTCTAATCCTAGCCATTGCATTAAATCTTATTTCTTCTAGCATGCTCACTATTGGCTTATGTCTTGCATCAACTAAAGTTGAATTAAAACTTTCACTAATATTGTTATCAACCATGTAAGAACTACACCTGTTACTTTGATAAGCCCTACACCATGTGTGTATAGGGTATTTCAATAAGTCCTCAGCTGCCTTTTGGTGTACCTCACCAAGCTTTATAAGATTAGCCTTCAAATCTTCTTCAAATGTACTCCATGCACAAATCCAAAATTTCTTCTTGAGTTCACCTCCATTCCATTTCTTAGACCAATTGGCATATACATGCCTAGCACACCACCTATGCTCTGCCATAGGTAATATCAATTGGACTGCATCAATTAAACCCTGTAATAAAATAAAATAAATAAAATTGCAGTTCTCAAAATTATAAGATTAGTCTTGATAAACAAACTTAGCTGAAAGAATGTTTCAATTAACTAACCTTTTGCATATCCGAGATTATAGTAAATTGACACCCATCTCTAAGCTCCAGCTCTTGCCTAAGCCAACATAAAAACCATCTCCAGTTTACCTTATTCCCCTTACTAACAACAGCCCATGCAATAGGCATTACCTGATCATTTCCATCTTTTCCTACTGCTGTAAGCAACTGACCTTGACAAACTCCTTTCAAAAAACATCCATCAAGACTAATTAGAGGTCTACATTGACCCAACCAATTCTTTTTATATGCATCAAACATCACAAACATCCTCTTAAATATTCTTTTTCCCTAATTCATCCCTTCTTCACAGAATTGAATCTGAGTTATAGTTCCAGGGTTCTCTCTTATCACTGCATTAACATAAGCTTCTAAGTAACCAAATTCTTTCTTGAAACTGCCATCAAGTTCATGAAGTATAGATCTTTTGGCCCTCTTGCACTTGTCCTTACTGACATAGATTTTCAAATGCTTTTCAACCTCTGCCTGCATATCTTTAACTGAGAACTTGGGATTTTTATAAATTTGATTCTTAAAATATTTAGCCAAAAAATGTTGGCTAGCACTAGGCACTTTAAACTGTCTAAAGCACATATGCTCCATGACTACAGTCTTCACAGCTAACCCACCTTTGTTTCCATCCTTTGATACAAAAAGTTTGAATGGACAACCTACTTCATTTAAACATATTACTCTTAATCTAGAAGGTTCATTCTTCAGAAACTTCAATTTAAAACCAAATTTCACCCCATAGTCATTGATTGCATCTCTAGCCTCTTTTGCATTAGCAAAAGTCATCCCAATATCAAAACATCCTTGGCCAGAATAAGAATATGGAGCTTCATCGCCTAAATCATGCTCTGTCTCTGTCCCACTGCTGCCATCTTCTTCATCTTCATCTGCAATTCCATCACTATCACTGACATCACCCTCATCCTCTTCACTTACAAAACCCACTGGACTAATATATAAGTTCTTTACATTCTCTAGAACAGATATTCCAACTAAATTCTCACCAGTACTAGGCCCAAAGTTCACTTCATCAGCAGCCCATAAATTCTTTTCTATACCAACATCAACATCAACAAACACTGTATTGTCATCAACCCTGGGTGGTCTCTCACTCGGAAGTATATTTGGAGTAAAATAAGAAAGTATATCATCACTTTGATCAATGAATATCTCAATTTTATCCCATCTAAATGATTTGAGATACTCTAATACTTTCCTAAGAGACTCTTCATTATTCACCGGAAATAAACCACCATCGAAATGTTTTGCAGGCTCAAGCACAAAGATTTTTTTCACATTAGGATAACCTAACTCTGAAAATAAATTCACAATATGATCATAGGTCACACTTTTCACATCATCAAACATAATATCAGCAAAACCCTCTTCATAAGTCAGAAAACTATCAATTAACCAACTTCCCCCATAATGGAACCAAAATTCTACTACTTCAGACATTCTGCAGTAAAAATAAATGCAAATCCGTCAAAAAAATCCAAACACCAATTATCACGCAAAAAAAATTCAAAATCTAACAGTAAAACAAACAAAATAAAAGTGTTATCTCTAACCTTTAACAGCCGAAGTAATTCGTATTCAATTTTCGCCTTTGATTTTAGGGTTCCTAAAGAGGGTTTTTAGCAATTTGTCTTCAACATCTGCCTTTGATTTTAGGGTTCATGTGAATAGTTTTTAGTGGGAGGATTTTCTGCAAGTTCAAACCAAAAGAAAGATGAATGGGTTTCTGGTTTTCCGCTGTTTAAGTGAGAAAGATGAATGGGTTTTTGGTTTTTGGTTCCCGCTGTTTAAGTTAGAAAGATGAATGGGTTTCTGGTTCCCGCTGTTTAGGTGTATAGACGGAGTTATCTGCCTGTTAGGAGGGGGGTTTAATTCCACCACTTTTGAATCAATTTGAATTTAATTGCTCCAAAATAAAATTTAGAGGGATATATGCACCAGGGTGAATATGCGCCTTTTCCCACCCCATAAAATATGGCATTTATTAAGCCGTATTTGGAATTGGTGAAGACAAAAGAAACTCTGGCCCCATCATGTTACTATCCAATACCCTTCCGCCACGTCACGACATTCATCGGAGCTCTCATTTCTCCCAACAATTCTCGCACAGCGACTTCTACCAAGACTGCACAGAACTGCAGATATATTTAACGCAGCCAAAATATTTAATATCTGACCACCTGTTCCTCCAACAATACTCTGTGAAAAACCAATATTTGTTGATACCGTAAAACATTATTGTTCAAGTTCCAAAAGTAAGAAACATGGCGGATATTGAGCCGTTGTTGCGAAGGCGCGCCGCCGAAGACGACGAGGAGAAGGCGTCGGAGCTTGAGGAGCCAGCTAATAGCAGCAGCACTGTTGCTCAAAGAAGAGCTGTTCGATTGGCTTCGCTTGATGTTTTTCGAGGCCTTTGCGTTTTCGTAACTCTCTCTCTCTCTCTCTCTCTCTCTCTCTCTCGTTTTTTGATGCATTAGATGAGCTGTTAATTTGCTATGATTTTATTTGATTGTGTTCAATTTGCTATGTTTAGTGATTTAAGAATTTATTTGTGATCCGATCAGTAATGAAATGATTTCCGAAGTCGAGTAGCTGATTCTAGAGTTACATTTAGTTTGGGGCTTGCTCCTTTTCCCTTTTTAGATGCTTGAATAATTCTACATTTGAAGTGGAGGGTATGTCGGTATGCTTATGATCAGATTTGATGATGATGCTAAATTTGTGTATGAATTAATTTCAGTTGAGAGAGTTGTAAACTTGTGATAAGGATGGCTGAAAGAATCAGTTTCGGTTGAGATTTATTTAAGTGTAGATTTATTGAGATTTATTTGAGTCATAAGTGATTCATTTTTCTGTTTTGACTTTAAGAATAATATCCTTTCAGCTAATGATGCTTGTAGATTATGCTGGATCGATTTTCCCAGTTATTGCTCATGTTCCTTGGAATGGTCTCCATTTGGCAGAGTTCGTCATGCCATTTTTCCTTTTCGTTGCTGGAATTTCTGTGGCCATTGTGTACACGGTAATTTTGTATATACTATCTGATTATACGTATTGAAGGTATTATGATATGAGAGGTACTTCGTTTTGACCTTTTAGAAGCATGAATTCTTAGTTTTCTTGGTTCACATCTGAATGGCTGTTGTGCCTTTATATTTGCAGAAAGTTTCTGATAGAGTTGAAGCTACATGGAAGGCCCTCCTTAGAGCACTGAAATTATTTTTACTTGGTGTCTTTCTTCAGGGTATTATAAGTAAATCTCATTTTGGATCTTCTATTAGTCTTAATACTCATTTATTGGTACATGGAACATGATTGGATTATGGCATGAAGAAGCTGCACATTAAAGAATGATACAGCTATTTGCTCTCCCTACCAAAACTGATCCTGAACTCTACATCCTCCCATCAAGGTTACATCATGAAAATATATTAGGGCCTATATAATAAATAGATGAGGAGGAGAGAAACCACTTCAATCATAGAGAAAAGTAAAGAATTATGTATTTTTTTTTATGAGGGAAGAAATGTTAGGTTATAGTGCAATATCTGAACTTTCCAGTGCTCTCACTTCATAGTCCTATTTGTGTTATCATTGGCAAAAATGTGATTATTTTGCTGTGATGTATTTCGATATTTCTGATTTGATACCTGCTTGTTTTACTGATTGGCAGATAATATTCAGAGGTTTACTTCATTTCAGGTGGATATTTTCATGGTACTACTTCATTGACGTATGGAGTGGACATTGAAAATATAAGATTGTTTGGGATTTTACAGGTTCTTCAGCAAATTTCATCTTAACATCACCAACTAATCAGCTTTATCATTATTCTCTAATCTCTAATTGCTGTAGAAAATCGGTATACATAATTAACTCTTGCAAATTTTGTTTTGTCTTGCATGTAGAGAATAGCAATTGGATATGCTGTAGCAGCATTGTGTGAAATATGGCTTCCATGTCAAAGGTGGAGAGGAGAAGGTCTCCGCAGAATTTATAATTGGCAATGGTGAGTCAAGACTGGTATGATTATGGGTTATATAAAGTTGGCAGATTATATATATAGTCTGATCATGCTGTATACATATAGTTGAAATGGAAGTAGTCCTACAGAATCGGCTACTTAAAGATTTATGTAATTATATATTTGTTGTTCTTTTGGACTCTATTTCCTGAATACCTTTCAAACTCTCCTTTTTGTAGGTTTGTTGTATTGTTGTTGTCTGTTGTATATTTAGGACTTTTATATGGCTTGTATGTACCGGATTGGCAATTTGTAGTGCAATCAGATTCTTCCCTGATGACCGCCAGTAATTACACTGTTTATTCGGTAAATAAATCATCTATCCCTCCCTCTGTTGACGATTCTAATTCTGTGATATTAATCATACAATTAAGCAGTTGAGTTTTAGAAAAATAAAATAATATTATGGAAGACACAGGAAAACATTTTAGATTTTCTGGAACTATATATTTCGTTTGGCAGTTGTCCTGCAGTTAAGGAAATTAGTAGGTGGAATTTCCATAATTAATAGTAAGCCAAGAAATTTTTGGTTTCCGAACTTCTATGGAATTCAAGTCATAGTTAATACTACTAATATTCCAAAAGTAATGAGATTATAGAAATGAGAATAACTGTTTACTTTTTTCTTTTTTCTTCTTATTTGCCCAAAATCAATTCGGTTAAAACACAGGTTCAATGTTCTGTAAGAGGAGATCTCGGTCCTGCATGCAATTCTGCTGGAATGATAGACCGTGATATTCTTGGAATTGATCATCTTTACACGAAACCTGTTTACAGGAATCTGAAGGTATGCTAGTTTATAATGTTAGGTGCTGTAAACCTCAGGTTTACACCTTTCAATTCCTTTTGGAATAATTGTGCTCTAAATGTAGGAATGCAACATATCCAGTGACGGACAAGTTCCACAAACTTCGCCCTCATGGTGTCATGCTCCTTTTGATCCTGAAGGTATTTTGAGGTAAGATATAATACTTCTGTTTTCTAGATGCTCTTTAGCGTGAACTTTATTCAGATGCATTACTATTATTGTTTTCATTGTTTAATTATTAATTTCTATTTGTTTACTTTCTCGGTACCTATCTATATCGAATCTTAATTTGTAACTCCTTATGTAGACCCTGTGTGCTTACAGTTCACTGACGGCTGCAGCAACCTGCATTATTGGACTCCAGTATGGACACATTCTAATACAATTGCAGGTTTAGTACAAGATTTACCTTATTTTTTTGCTCAGAGTGCACTCAAAATACATAATTTAAGTCGATATTGATGTGGCAAGAATTCAGAATGGAGAGAAATAACATTTCCTCGTATCTATCACATAAAAACACAGCCACTCTGTACATATGACTATTTAGCTCAAGATTGAAGCACCATCTTCTGTGACTTGCATTTTACTCTTGACTCTTGTTGTGGAGCTAACTGTAGTCAATTATGTTTCAGAATCACAAAGAGCGGCTATGGAACTGGGCCATATTTTCAGTTTCATTGATGTGTCTTGGTTTGTTACTTGCCCTCGTAGGTAATTACATTTCTTCACTTTAGAAGATTTTACAAAGGGATTTTATGTTCAGAAATCAAAAGGTATTTTTAAAAAATGTATTGTCTTCATTAAAGACTTGATATGCATGCTTTCGCATACTTACTTGAGCATGACCTTCATCACATAGGCCAAACCAATACAATGCACAACAAATGAAAGTTGTGAGTTTGCTTTAGTGAAAATTCTATAGCTCCTTCAAGAAACAACACTCAAATAAAGATCATTACTGACCAGAAAATGATAATGCTATGATCATTATTGAAAATACACACATACACATGGATGGATACTTACGATGAAATTTTCATCAATGTTGATTTTTAGCCGCAGTGCTTCTTTTGGCTACTGCCTATTGGTACTAGTGTCGGTGGAGCATTCACACTCAAGAGCAACCTAGATCATTCATCTTAACTAATATAAATGTATAGAATAAGGAGAGAATTAGGAAGGTCGATTGGAAAATAATATTATGTGGAAGGAGATTATGACAACATAAACTTATATATATATATATATGTATATATATAATGTATGGGCTCTATATTCATATCATTTCATTGAGAGTTTTAATTTTGACGCTGTAAAGTGCTGTCATTTTCCTAGATGTATCGAGTTAACTAAATTGTAAGTTTTGAGGCTGGATGAAACTCTTTTCTTGTTTCTTTGCCTTCAGGTATGCCACTTAACAAATCTTTGTACACGATCAGTTATTTGATGGTTACCTCTGCTACTGCTGGACTCACGTTTTGTCTTCTATATGCACTGGTAAGTATTACATGACACACCCTGTCATTACTTCTGGAAACTATTCCAGAACTTTGCACTTCTCATTACTGCCACCTTGGCTCTTAATGGCCACAAATGAACGTAAATAACCACAAGATGTAAAGAAACATGGATAAGAGGTGTGGGATGAATATGTGTAATTTTATTTTTTTATTTTTTGAGAGGGTGTATATATGTATTTATTCACTAACAGCAACATATTGATTATTGGTTCGTGCAAAATAGAGTTCACAAATGAGTTGCATAGAGTAATCCAAAATAGAAAAATGATCAAATTGCAATCGGTTGCAGATTTCAAAATAATGAGCATGACATGGTTTTTTTTTTCTCACGACTTTGCTGTAGGTTGATGTTTATGGTTGGAAACGCCTGACTTTTGCACTCGAGTGGATGGGAAAGCATTCGCTGAGTATCTTCATTCTCATCACATCAAACATAATAATCATACTGGTTCAAGGGTTTTACCTGAAATCTGCTGATAATAACATTGTAAGTGTTGTTCAGTGCTGAGGTGATTCTCATTCGACCATCGAAGTAGTAACCTCAGCTGTAATGAATTCCATTTATATAGGTGCACTGGATCATAACGCAGTTCGTGCACAAGTGACCGATCCAATCCAACCCATTCCAACACAGAATCTGGAGATCTCTTTTTCACATTTGACAACAATATTAAGGTTTGATTTCATCCAGGAAATTCAAGTTGCATGCCCTAAAGCATCCTTTTTGGTTCCCTTTTTCTGTTACACTTTTCTTACGGTTTCACTTGTTCATGAACTGATCTATTAAACATCAAATGTTAAATCCCAACAGTTAACTGCTGCTTACAAGAAATTGAAACTTACGTTAAAGCCTCCTTTTTCTTCATCTGATTTCTTAGACATGTGGAAATCCTCGGATATTGATCTATACTAACTACTGGTAATGAAAGAAGGCGATCCTATTAGTTCAGCAGTGTGTCTTCTAGATATTTTGTTAGTGTTGAATGTGTACTAAGAAACATGAATATTGATTGAATATTAGTTCGATTTTCCTGCTAAAGTTGTGAATACACATCACGCATGGTGTGTATGGACGATACTAGAACAAAAGATGCAGCATTATTTGGAACTCGAAACTGAGACCGTACCCAAACATAGCTTTAAAAAGTCCCTTGCATGTGTCTGGGGCAAATATAAAGGAAATCAGTGATTAATTTGTTGGGCCATTCTGACATATTTTGGGCTTTAATGTGGGCCAACGGATTTCGCTGTGTTTTTATTTTTTATTTTTAGTTCGGAGAGGGGTGCGGTGAGATTCAAACCCGACACCCCACCCTTTCATACAGGAAAGTCCACCGTTTGAGTGTTCTTGAATGGACTATTTTAATGTATTATATCAATGCATATGTGTGCATGTGGTTATATAAATATTTCAGCAGGTAAGAGGATCATATATTACTATATTAGGGGCGTCTCTTTATTTCTTTTTTCCTTTTATGTTTCGTGTTCGTGTTTAGTATATAATTTCATTTTTTTATTCATCATAATGCTTTAAAATCAATTTTGGTTGACTAATTCCAAAAAACGAATGCAATATTAAAATTACTGAAAAAATAAAACGTATTGGAAGGAACAAGCTGACAGATTTTGTTTTGCAATGTTGCAAGTTTTCATTACAATTTACAATCCAAAAAGGAAAACGTTTTCTTTTAGCACTAATAAAAGTTACCTGAAAAACAATTTTATCCGGGACCTAACAAAAGACAATAATGTGACATAAATGTTGTGAACTCTATCTAATTTTATTTGTTTTCATTCAGCGTAACATGTTATTTCATCCAGAAGTAGAACCAAAACCGTAGCCATGTTCAGACAATATATCAAATAAATTGCGCAATCTTTGTATTACCTTTTTAAAAAATAAAATAAAAATTAAGGGACCACAAGACGTTGAAATGCATATATTAAATTGCGAATTATATTAGTTTATTTGGAAAAGTTGGGATAAATCTGCATCATCATCATCACTCTCTCTCTCTCTCTCTCTCTCTCTCTCTCTCTCTCTCCCCATATGTGTGTGTGTAATTCACATAATACTATCTCATTAGAAAATAAACTTATTTTACTTACATGAGGTTTACATAATACGGTATATATCTTGTAACTAATAAATATCAAATTATTAGTTATAATTTTATACTGGTTAGGCCACGAGCATATATATGAGTTGGTTTATGAACTTATAAGTCAATTTTACAGAAATTGATACTTGTTGAATTTCAGGCACTCATACTGCTGCTACGTTCAATGCTGACCTCACTTGAGCAATTTTTTAAAGAGCAGTGCTATATGGCCACAACGTGGCCAAGCCACAATTAAGTGAATCGGGTTTCACTAATTCGGTTTCACTTTGAACCGATTTTTTAAAAAAATAAAATTTCAGACTACCTAAAATACCTTTTGCCTTCAAAACCATTCTCCCTCCCACCCATCAATAAATTCCCCCTTCTCTTCCTTCCCAATCCTACTCGATTTCCCTCCCAACTTAAATAATATTTACCAAAACATAATTAGTACTAATAAATTAATTAATGACGAAAAATAATATTAATAATATATTGACTAAAAAAAATATATTCAACTATGAAAAAATATATTATTAATATGTTGAGGTACGAAAAAATATTAAAAAAAATAATATATTTAGTTACGAAATCAGTATTATTAGTATAGTATTAGTAATATTAATAATATGTTGACGTAAAAAATATGAACAAAAAAATATTAATAATATATTGATGTAAAAAAATATATTGAGTAAGAAAAAAATATTAATAACATATTCCCGTAAAAGTATGGACGATACAATTTTAATAGTAACATATTAATATTGACGTAAAAAATATTAACGATAAAATATTAATAATATACTGACGAATAATATGAATAAAATATTTATAACGCATGATAAAGGGGAATTATATCCTTTCAAATCTTTAGAAAATATTTGCTGCATTCATCTAATATTTAGAATCAATTATTTTAATTTTTTTTTTGAGTCAGAATCAAATACTATGTAGTACAAAACAAAAAAAAAAATCCAAACAAATCTTTTTATTAATCAGTCTCTTAAAATTATTAAAAAATATCATTGCAATAATAAATTACGGAAAATAAAAATAATACTATTCATTAAAATATTAAATAATAAAAAATAATTTATTTAGTGTGTAAATTAAACTCTCGATCCAGTTTCCAAATTAAAGTCTTGAGATAATCGTTTGAATATTGAGTTCAAATTAAACTCTTGACAATACCGTTAGGTTCCATTAATTTTCAGCATGGTTCAATAATTGTTACCGTTGGTAATGTAATGAGTAGTGATCTATAAGATTACTCTTCTCGATAGAAGCTAGCCATAAACTCTAATCTTTCAAAAAAAAACTCAAACTCTATGGATATCGATACTAACATTCATGTTCATGATACGATTATAGATTTGTTTGGAGATGATTCTGGTACATATGCGAGTCTATCAAATTCACAAAATTCAGAATCTGAATCTGAAGAAGATGTAGAAGTAGGCATGGAGGAGACCGAAGAAAAAGTAGAAGAACAAGTTGTGGATGAAGAATTTTTAAATGAAGGGCCGCAAAAAATATGCAATTCCGGAGTAAGGAGAACCTCTTTGCAGCGTATCAATCTCACGCCAAGCATAAGGGTTTTTCCATTGCCATTCGGAGAACACTTGGTAAGTATATTATGATTTCGTGTCATAGAGGTAGAAATCCTAAAGCCTTGAAATCTTCGAAAAGGATTAATTGTCCAGCGAGCCTGAATGCTATACAGAATGATAATGGTAGTTGGAGCATTTCTAGTGTTAATCATGTCCACAACCATGAGCTTGACCCTGTGAACTCAGTTTTTATGGCTGCTCATAGAACTTTGACCGTGAACATGAAGAGGCATCTAGAAAATAATGATATTGCAGGGTTACGCACTTCTAAAAGCATACGACTTTTGCAAGTGCAAGCCGGTGGACCTCAGAATTTAGGAGTGGATAAAAAAGATTGTAGAAATTTTGTTGAACAACGAAGAAGGTTGAGACTAGGTGCAGGCGATGCCGAAGCCATTCACAATTTGTTCTTGAGACTTCAAAAGACCGATCGTAATTTTTTCCATTTGATGGATATTGACGATAAGGGAAGGCTTAGAAATGTTATGTGGATGCATCCTCGTAGCGTGGCTACATACGAAGAATTTAACGAGGTTGTAAGTTTCGACACAACATACCTTATCAACAAATACGATATGCCATTTGCAACTGTGGTGGGGATCAATCATCATAACCAATCCATTCTTCTAGGTTGTGCGTTGTTGTCGAAGGAAAACAATGAGTTCTTCAAATGATTTTGGAGTAATTGGTTGGAAGCTATGGGGAATATAGTGTCTACGACTATTTTGACGGATCAACATGATGGTATTAAGAATGCTTTGAAAGAGATAATGCCCGACACCATTCACCGTCTTTGCATTTGGCATATTCTTTCGAAGGTCCCAACAAAATTCAAGGCCGTGGCTGATCCTAAAGAAGTCGGGAGAGAATTCACCGAGTTGATATACGAAAGCATTATTATCCCTGAATTGGAGTCGAGGTGGAATGATTTTATCGTTGCATTACCCTCTTAAATTTGAGTGAGTAAGTAAAAATATTTCTTTGTCACATGGCGATTTGTTTATGGTCAAAAATATTTTAATTGAATAAAATTGTTTATTATAACAACTATGTAAAAAAGTCGAAATTACAGAGTGAAAAATATATAAAATTATTATTTTGGTTAAAATAATAAATCTGATTTTATAATAAGTGTAATTTAATTTTCATGTATAGGAGTTCTACTATTGAAAAAAATAATTCTACACAGAAAAAAAATTAATTAATAAAAAAAAACTATTTCGCGGGCCTGAATTTTATACAAATATTTCTAAATTTAATCAATTTTACCATAATTAATCCTTTCTACATAAAAATTTACTTAAATTATTCCATTTTACCATAATTAATCGATTCTACCAAAATTTTACTAAAATAATTCGATTTTACCAAAGTTAATCGATTGTACCAATATTTTACTAAAATTAATCAATTTCACCAGAATTAATCAATTTTACAATACTTTTACTAAAATTAATTAAATTTTTTAAATCAATCGATTGTACATTGATTGATTGCACTAAAATTACTACTATATTCACAAATACAAACATACTACTACTATAGTCACAAATTTACTCTAACATGACTAAGTGGACTTCCACTTGCACAATTACTACTACTATAATCCCAAATTAAATTGATATCACATGACTAATTAGAATTCCAATTGTAAAATTGATCCTACTATAGTCCCAAATTAAATTGATATCACATGATTAATTGAAATTTCAATTGCACAATTACTACTACTATAGTACAAAAAATGATCTAACATCACTAATTGGAATTCCAATTATACAATTGATCCTACTATAGTCTTAAAATTGATCTAACATGACTAATTGGAATTCCAATTGCATAATTACTACTACTATAGTCCCAAATTTGATCTAACATCACTAATTGAAATTCCAATTGCAACATTACTACTACTATAGTCTTAAAATTGATATCATATGACTAATTGGAATTCGAATTCCAAATTTATTACTGCTATAGTCCAAAAAATGATCTAACATCTGCAATTGGAATTCCAATTGTACAATTGATCCTACTATAGTCCTAAAATTGATCTAACATGACTAATTGAAATTTCAATTGCATAATTACTACTAGTATAGTCCCAAATTTGATCTAACATCACTAATTGAAATTCCAATTGCAACATTACTACTAATATAATCTCAAAATTGATATCACATGACTAATTGGAATTCGAATTCCAAATTTACTACTACTATAGTCCCAAAAATGATCTAACATCTGCAATTGGAATTCCAATTGTACAATTGATCCTACTATAGTCCTAAAATTGATCTAACATGACTAATTGGAATTCCAATTGCATAATTACTACTATAGTCCCAAATTTGATCTAACATCACTAATTGAAATTCCAATTGCAACATTACTACTACTATAGTCCCAAATTTGATCTAACATTACTAATTGGAATTTCAATTCCCAAATTGGATCTAACATGACTAATTGGAATTCTAATTGCATAATTACTATTAGTATAGTCCCAAATTTGATCTAACATGACTAATTGGAATTCCAATTGCAAAATTACTACTAGTATAGTCACAAATTGGATCTAACATCACTAATTGAAATTCCAATTGTATAATTACTACTAGTATAGTCCCAAATTTGATCTAACATCACTAAGTGGAATTCCAATTGTAAAATTACTACTAGTATAGTATCAAAATTGATATCACATGACTAATTGGAATTCCAATTGCATAATTACTACTAATATAGTCCCAAATTTGATCTAACATGACTAATTGGAATTCCAATTGCAAAATTACTACTAGTATAGTCACAAATTTAATCTAACATCACTAATTGGAATTCCAATTGCATAATTACTACTAGTATAGTCTAACATCACTAAGTGGAATTCCAATTGCAAAATTACTACTAGTATAATACCAAAATTGATATCACATGACTAATTGGAATTCAAATTACAAATTTACTACTAGTATAGTCCTAAATTTGATCTAACATGACTAATTGGAATTTCAATTGCAAAATTACTGCTAGTATAGTCACAAATTTGATCTAACATCACTAATTGGAATTTCAATTGCATAATTACTACTAATATAGTCCCAAATTTGATCAAACATGACTAATTGGAATTCCAATTGCAAAATTACTACTAGTATAGTCACAAATTTGATCTAACATCACTAATTGGAATTCCAATTGTATAGTTACTACTACTATAGTCTAACATTACTAAGTGGAATTCCAATTGCAAAATTGCTACTAGTATAGTACCAAAATTGATATCACATGACTAATTAGAATTCAAATTACAAATTTACTACTAGTATAGTCTCAAAATTGATATCACATGACTAATTGGAATTCAAATTATAAATTTACTACTAGTATAGTCTCAAAATTGATATCACATGACTAATTGGAATTCAAATTACAAATTTACTACTAGTATAGTATCAAAATTGATATCACATGACTAATTGGAATGCAAATTACAAATTTACTACTAGTATAGTCCCAAAATTGATATCACATGACTGATTGGAATTTCAATTGCATAATTACTACTACTATAGTACTATAGTCATGAAATTTAGCATTATACGACTACATTACTTATTTTTTTAAAATTACTACTATAGTCAAATAATTGCTATAATATTAAATTTATTACCTATATATATATATTATTAACATTTATTTCCGAATTATTTCTTTATTTTTTTAACATATACACTGTAGTAATAGTATATGATTATTTTTCTCGAAACATATTTTGTTCCAAATATTTTGTTCAAATATTTTGCTCATATTAAAACGATTGACTTTGCATGATTTATGATGAATAAGGCAAGTCTCGATATTAATTGAATGTGCATTTTCAATAAAAAAACATAATCATTGAAATTGCTAGAATACCAAGGTAAAATGTAATGATAATCTTCTTTACCATAAATGCGTTGTGTTTTTCAAAAAAATACTAGTCGAAAATATTTGAAAGGTTTATACACCAAAATTTTGAACTTTTTGGCAAAAATATTTGTGCATGTTTTGCACCTTTATATATGGATGGATCTTCTCCATATTACACCATCACCACCCTAAACTTCAAACAAACAAGAATTCAAAAATGAAATATGTGATCAAGCCCTCTAACTCTAGCAAAAAATGGAGCAAACACTCGCTCCACAAAGTCACGGGAAGCACTCCTACAAAAAGAACCACTCCAAGAAAGAAGATGAGCAGCCCCACCAAGACGCCGACGAACACTCCAACGAAGATGCCGACGACCACTCTTCTATTGGCGTCACCAACTAAGACGCCAACAAAACAATATTTCTCTCCAATTCGACGTATGCAGTTAACGTCAGAATGGAGCGTGCCACCCTCCCCCAAAAGTCTAGATATATTGTATCAAAACTTGAGGGATGAGCACAACAATTTCAAGGGGGAGTTGGATCACCTCTTGCGTCGTATGGTGGCTGCTTTAAATGAAGACATGGTGAGGGAACTATTTCTGGAGGTTCACCCTCTAACTAAGTTGTATGAAATTTTTCTACAGCTTAAGAATCATGATGGAGAAGGCCCTTCCAAGCTTGGAAGCGAAAATGGTACTTCTAACCAGGTCCGCATCATCATTGAAGCCTCCGAAAGCAACACCAAGATTTGATCATCTTCCTTGATGTTGTTTTTATCATGTTTTTTTCAAGATTTTCTGTTGTTTTTTCCTTTTTTTATGTATTGCTAGCAATAGCCGGCGTTTAGGGTTTACAAAACCCTAAACATTATCAATCCATCTATGCATTTTCCTTTTCATTTGTTACGTCTTTGTCTATACCCTAAGCTTACTCTTAAATAAGACATTAAGAATAATTAAATAATTAAAAAAATGCTAACAAATTATATTACAATTTAATTATATTACGAATATTATTCAAACTTATATTGCAATTTAATTATATTACGAAATTTACACGTGTAGTAGTACCCGCCTCAACTAATTATATGACGAAAATCTGTGATTTAATCAAATATTTTATATAAGAATTTTTTTTCCAAGTGTAGTTGTACCCGCCTCAACTTATTACTTGATATATTTCAAGAATCAAATTTGTTATTCTCGTCCTATTAATATATGGAGATTGAAAATTTTACTAAAATTTTAGATAAAAGTATAAGTGAATTAGATTTTATGTGATAAAGAAGGGAAAAATATATTACTCCTAAATAATTGCTGTTAATTCTAAATTAAAATATTCAAATATTAAGTATTTAGACATACAATACAAGGAGTATTTTGTTTAAAATAATTCAATATAATAGGCTTAATTAGAATATGAATTTCATAAAATTATAATTTTGGTGAATATAATAAGTTTAATTTTATAATAAGTGTGTCTTTATTTTAATGTTTAGGGGTTTTATTTTTGGTCAAAAATAATTCTACAATAATAAAAAAATTAAAAATGAACTAATAATATTTAAAAAAAAAAAACGCGTTTGGACCTCAATTGTAATTTATAGTCAGGCCCATAAGCACATAGCAGGCCAAAATCGATCTGCAGGCCCAAATCTCAGAATGTATGCATTGATTTTAGTGGGATCCGACCCCAAACAAGGACAACTGGTCGTGCAAGATTATTTAATATATACTGCCTTTGTTTCAACTATTTTTTCGATGTGGGATAAACAAGTATGCCCAATGATATTTCTCAAGCACTTTCTCCTCTGCAGTTTGATTTAATCTTTTCATTTAATAAAATTGACGAAAATCTTTCATTAAATCAGATCTTTGACGTACAAAAATATTTTCCCTCTTTGTTAGCCGCATCAACTAAATAATTGAAATATTTTATGAATCAAAATTGACATTCTCAATCCAATTAATCTCTCCATTCTTAAATATTCATACTTAATTAATCTAATGAAACCAACAACCCCAAACACTACAAAATAAAACTTCATGGAATCAAAAATTCTTTTCGAATAATGCGATAAACCAACAAGGTCATATTCAAATAGATTCAATATCATAATTTAGCATTATACATCGAGAAAAAAAATATTACTCCCTCCTGTTTTTAATAGATGATGTTTTGGCTACTTGAATTATGTATTTTATAGATGATGTTTTGGAAATTTATATCAATTATACCCCTAATTAATAATGACTAAGTTGGTCAAAATCCTCAATTATAAATGTATCCAATTAATATACAATGGACTAAACAAGGTTAATATGGGCAAAAAAAATAGTTTATTAAAATATGTGCGAAAGCTTAGGAAATCATCTATTAAAAACAGGAGGGAGTATATATGAAGAACATATGAAAATAACGCGATGAACGAAATGGCCTTGGAATTGATGAAATATTTCAAGATTCAAATTTGACTATATTAAGCCAATGAAACAGTAAATTATGAACACTCAAACTTAATGGCCTCTCCTAGTCCAATGAAATCCGAAACCCGAAACCCTAAAAAAAACAATCTTCAACAACTCACCAATTCTTTTGGAATAATGTCATAAACCATCAAGGTGATATTCAAATACATTCAATATGCTAATTTAGCTATACAAATCGAGAAAAATATTCTAATAACGAAATATATTGCACTCTATTTCTCCTTCAAATCTTGTATCTTGTCTCCTTCAAGAACTAACGGCATTCCAGTTTCTAGAGTTTCGAAGACAACAAAAAAAAATTCTTTGCTCGATCTATTTTGCTTTATTTTCATGTCTATGATGATGGTGGTGGGGAAAAACTGAATGGAGATGGTGGTGGGGAAAAATCGGAATGGAGATGAACGAAAATGACGATGAATATAAACCCTAAGAAAACATAAAATGACGAGGCTAATGAATGAATGGATTAAGTAATAATAAAGTAATTAATTAATATCAGTTGAGAGGATGAGAGAGAAAAAATTTTGAATTTCAAACTCATAATAACATTCTCTCACTACATTAGAAGGGAAAGGGTATTAGGATAAAATACAATATAGGCGTAATTAAGTAAATGATTAAAGAATATAACTAATGAATGAAATACCTCTTTTACCCTTTGTGGCTTGGCCATATTGTGTCCCCATAGATTTACTGTTTTTTAAAAGGAATTGAAGACATCATATAAGTAAATCTTAAAACTAATTAAATGTCATGTTAATATTTTGTAAGATGTTGCGGCCACTATTGGGATTTCGAGGAAAACAATGAATCTCTAAAATCTGCATTAAATTGATGGTACCAAATTTGTTAGTAACTCCAATTCTGTGTATTAAATATTACACCATATAAGAATATTCTTAAAAAAATTCCATTTTATCGTATAATTGAAATATTAATATATTTAATGATTTATTATTTTTTTAAATGATAAGTATTCAAAATTAATAACCATTAATTATATACTTTCAAAAAACTATATTCAATATTAAAAAAAATTAAATATTGTTATAAATTATTAAATATTATTTCTTAATTTATTTATTTATTGAGATAATTTATAATATAAATTAAATGAATAGATAATTTATAAATTAAATTAAATTAATTGGGTAGTCCATTTAAAAATAATTTTAAAAATAATTCATTAAATGATGTGTGACCTATTAGCATCAATTTGGTGCAGCATCAAATTCTATCTCAAGTTTAAGCAAGATTTGGTGCTGCACCAATTTGGGACAGGGTTGAAGTGAAAATTATGTACTAAATTGGTGTTCAAATTTTTTCATGTACATTTATGTGTGTCAATGTTTTCAAATCCGGATCGGACCGGCCGGTCGGATCGATTAAACCGCGAACTGATCATGTATCCAATCCGGTTATATGTGATTTCTGGGTTGAAAATGATCCGCAGCGAACCAGTCAAAAACGAGTCGAATCTCTTAAACTCGATAGAATTCGGTCGACCCGATCAAATCGGTCCATATTTAATTCTTTCATGTGTTAGGAGGATTCGAACCCACAATCTCCAAAAAAATATACAATTTTGTATTATGCACTTAACCAATTGTTCTAATGCATGTTTTTATTATTTTTTGGATATTAACAATATATATATATATATATGCAACTTGAAAATAACTAAATCTCATTTTAATGAAAATCAATGTTTAGTATATAATTAAAATAAATGTTTAAAATACATCTAATTTATCATTTTATTTAAAATAAATGGAGAGAAGAAATAAAATCTAAAATAGTGACATAAAATAAAGATGAACAATGTTTTTTAATTGTTATTAATTATACAATATTCTTTATAAATAAAATTAGTATTTAATTTTTTGACATTTAATTATATATCTTCTCATAATCTAATATTTTGATGTTCTATATTTATTTTAATTTAATAATTACTATATTTTTAGTTGTTTAACTTATGAAAAAAATATTGATAAACACTTTATTTACTTAGCATTGATATAAATTACGTGCATTTTTTAAACTTAATTTAATATATTTATCATGATACAAATTTGTTTATTTTATTTTATATTTTAACATGTATATAGATAAAATATAAATAAATATCATATAACGGATCATCCGATTTTTTTAAAATGATTCAACCGGTCAATATGCGTGAGAGAGAGAGAGAGAGAGAGAGAGAGAGAGAGAGAGGAGTCTATTTCCTATTCACTATTCATTTTAAATTTTCGTCTCATGGTTTGCTTCATCTTTAGAGATTTGCATTTCCATAATTATTGGATCTCTTGCAGGTCATAAATCATATGGTGACAATATTTGTCCGTCCATTTTGATTATACGAAAATATATTAATTCAACCTCTTAATAAAATATAGGGTTATGGTCTAAATAGCCCCTGAACTTATTTTTGGGGATCAATTAGGTCCTTCAATTTTTTTTTGGTCTCAATTGAGCACCTTAATTTTTAATATAGGCTCAATCAAACCCTTCCGTCAAACACCTCACAAACAGACGTTAGTTGTGCACACAAAATGATGTCATTTTATACAAAACGACGTCGTTTTGTGTTTCTCCCTAATATCAAAATCACCAGCCAAGCAAGAAATCCGGAAATGGGGTCTCTTTCTCTCCCATTCTCAAACTCACAAGCAGGGCCGACCCTGACAATTATGGGGCCCTGGGCGAAACGAAAAAAATGGGCTCTGAGTTTTTTTTTTTAACGAGCATCTTGAAATTTTTTTCATTTTATCCCAATCATTCTAAATCTTGAAAAAGTACAGACAACATTTACAAAATCTCATTCATGAATTTTGAAAAAAAAAAACACTTTCATTAAGTAAATAATTGTGAAAAAAAAAATATTGATAATATTAAGGAAAATAATTCAAAATTGAATCAATTTAATTTTTCATTGTAATATTTTATGTCAAAAGCCCTTAAGTTGAAATTGGGTGAACTCAAAATTGAGGAATAAAAGCCCTAAATATAACCATTATTTTTTTTTCTTTATGCAATTTTGATCAAATTTAAAAATTGAGTCTTTAAAGGTGTATTTCGCCTATGTGATTTATATATAGATCACAGATAGTTGATTAATATTTTGTCCAATTACAAAATTGAGATTAAGCCAACACAAAATCTGAATAAATATATTATCACATGAAATTTACATAGAAAAAAAAATTAAGTGATGGAACTAATCATTAAAGCCAGTATTAGATTTCAAAGTCGAGAGAATAGTATCTAAAAGAGACAAACATTACAACTCTATACATATTTTTTTTAAAAAAATTACCTAATTATATATATATATATATATAAGATATGGATCAAATAGGGACAACCACTTGGTGTGAAAAGTATGGACGATTTGCATCTATTGGATCTGATCAAATGGACGGATAAGATTATTTATTTTAAGTAGTTTTTTTCAATTTTTTTTATTTAAATTAAGTGATAAGGTTAATAATGTAAAAATCCTGTAGAGTCCTACATCTGTGCAAATCTTAACTTCCCTAATTAAACGGTCTTAATTGTGGCAAGTTAATATCTTCATTGATTTGTACGGTTTTTTTCATGAATCTGGAAAAATTATTTAGTTTACGATTTCTTCTTCTTCTTCTTTTTGTTCTTCTTCATCCAACTCATAGATCAACGATGGCGACGACGCGACACTCACACGATTTGTATAGACGGTTTCTTCTTCTCCTTCTTCTTATTCCAACTCATAGATTGATGATGGCGATAATGCGTCACTCACACAGCGATTCTAGCGGCGACGCCGGTTGTTGCGCGACACTCACATGGGGGCAGCGACTCGAATATGGCGATTCTGGGAAGCGTATTATATTAGTGTAGCATGTTTGTCTATTGTAGGAAGCATTAACAGTACGTTTATATAGCATTGATTATTTTGCAATTTTTTTTCCAGGGCTGATTTACTCTAGTCAAGATGTTTTTTTCTCTTGTTCCATTTTTTGCTCAGTTTTGTTTTTAGTTTACTTATCTTTTCCCGTGTTGTTTTGTATGGTACAGTTGGTGTATTTTAATTTTTTTTTGTTACATTATTTCAATGCTTGCGGTAAAAAATGTCACCATGATGCTAGGAATTGTCCAGGCAAAAATGATTTATGTCTAGTTTTTTTATCAATGTTTTATTTTGTGTTTAGTTTTATTTCTATTTTACATAGTTTTTCTTGTGATGTTTTGTATGGTACAGTTAGGGTATTCCATTTTTTTTGTTTGGGTACATTATTTGTGGTATATTACAATTCTTTGATTTAGATTGGTTGATATTACGAAGCATTTATTCGATGAATACATAGTACTAACTGTAGCATTCACATAATCATATGCAAATGAATATGTTTACGAAGCACCAACCACGGAATATGAATATATTTATGTTACTTACGAAGCATTATTCTAAAGTGAACGAAGCACTGTATTTATATCTCTCTCACTGTAACATGAACTAATCATTTACAGCATTGCAGACAATCATAAGTAGCATCGATGATATACATATATAGCATAATAGATATGCTTAAATAACATTAAAGATGTACATGAGTAGCATATCAAATTTAATTGGGTAAAAGCGCCAGAGGTATGCATAGGTAGCATCAACAAGCCTAATTCAAAGCAATAACTCACACGTTATTTTTACCAACTTAAACACTTAGTAGCACAGTTATTCATAAATATCATCAAAGAGGTGCATAATTAGCATTACAAATTTTGTTTTCTCCAAAACACCACAGGTGCGCATTAGTAGCATCAACATTAATAATTCAAAGCTCCAAATCATACAAGGTCGTTTACCAAGCTTAACAATAAATAGCACGGTAATTCATAAGTACCATCAATGTCATGCATAAGTAGCATAACAAATATGCTTAATTAGTGTCGCAAAAAAAAACTGACTTTACCAACGTTCAACAAAAAGATATCGAAACATTTTCTTGGTGAGCAACAGTCACACATCTCCACTCAGAACATCATTCACAGTTGGATTTTTCTTCCTAGAGTTAGTTATCATATGCTAGATAGCCTAAACACCTCTTCTTTTCTCGTGTTTATTTTTTTATCTAATTTCCTTGTCTTGGTCAGTTGTGTCATCACTTTGATTGTGCAACCGCATATCCTCCTCAAAATCAGAGTCGTCTGTATGAACCTTAGACTTACCTAAAACCCAACATAGAAATCATCCAAATAGGTATTAGGTAGCATTTAAAAAAATAAAGATTAACCGTTAGTACATAAATTGCTATAGCACCACAGATATGCATAAGTAGCACGGCTGATATGCATAAGTAGCACGGCTGATATGCATAAGTAGCATGACAAATATGCATAAGTAACATCACAGATATGCATAAGTAGCATCACAAATATAGTTTACCCAAAGCACCACAGCTATGCATAAGTAGCATCAACAATACTATTAAAAAGCACCAAGTCACAGAAGTTATATTACCAACTTAAATACTAAGTAGCACAATATTCATATGTAGCATCAAAGATATGCATAACTAGCATCACAAATAAAATTTACCTAACGTCAGACATATATGCATAAGTAGCATCAACATTAACAATAGAGAGCACCAAGTCACACAGATAATTTATTTAGTCTAATAATTTACTCCTCAATTACCAAATTATGTTGGCAATTATAAACCCACATTATATAATTTCTTGATTAACAATCGCACGCATATATTGGTCATTCTTCATTAGATTCACAAAATCACAAAATAAATCTTCTAAATCTATGGGTTTAATCATTAATATGCATTCACCCGACTGTAACTAGGCAACAATAGTTTCACAATTCACCCTTTAAACCAATTAAAAGTTCCGAAACTTACCCGATTTCTTCCAACCCATCTTCGTTCTTGACGTCTGGTTCTAACACGCCGCCGCCGGAGGAAAAAAACGCCGCCGCCTGAGTTTCTTGTTTAATCCATCGTGCAAGCAAAACACGGCTGTCGCCCTTTCAAAGCACCATCGGATTCTTTGCCATTCCACGGGGAGTCGTCGTCGGGTCGCGCGGAGGCTAGGTTTTCGGATTTGGGAGGCGGAACTATCGATCTCTCTTTACAACCGCTACTTGCTTCTCGATTTCGTGGTTTCTGATTTGTAGGAATTTAGTTTCTCATGTAGATGTAATTTATCAACTCCCGTATCTAGCGCTAATTTGATACCATATGAAATTAATGTAGAATTTTACATAAATACCCCTGTACGGTTTAATATATAATTAAAAAAACAAAATTACCATTTAAAACTCTTTTAATCTGAACCATCCATCTTGTATATTTGTAGGGATCAGATTTATCCCTAATTTTCACACCAACACTTATTTTTATTATAACCGCACCTTATATATATATATATATATATATATATATATATATATATATATATATATATATTGGGGGCCCCTAAAAATGGGGGGCCTTGGGCGGTGGCCCACTTGGCCTACCCCAGGGCCGACCCTGCTCACAAGATCAAGAAATGAATTTATCACAAAAATTGGACAAAACCTATCTGCTCAATCTCTTCAAATGCCAGCAGAATTACCTCAAACATTTCTTCTAAAATCTCGATCTTTCCCAAACCCTAACATTCACGGAGACCCTCTTGAAAGTCGAGGGAACCATTTTCTTTTTCGGCATCGGGAAATTGGGATTCATGGCCCAGGAGATCTCGCATACACTGGTGTCCCTCGGCATCAAATCCGGCTTCTTGTCGCTGGTTGACGTGCTTCACGGCGACATTAGCATTCTGTCAGCGAAGGATTTACTCATTTTGTTCAGTAATTTTTTTAGACAAACACAAAACGACGTTGTTTTGTGTGACAACTAACGTCCGTTTGTGAGGTGCTTGACGGAAGGGCTTGATTGAGCCAAAATTAAAAGTTCAGGGGCTCAATTGAGACCAAAAAAAGTTTGAGGGCCTAATTGGTCCCCCCAAATAAGTTCAAAGGCCTATTTGGGCCTTAATCCTAAAATATAAGATAACCACATTGTGATAATGCATAATTTCTAAATGTCTCTTTTTTTTGTTCCTCACAACGAATATAAATATTAGTTATATATAAGGGTTAAATATAAAAAAATACCTCATTTCACCTTATAAACAATTTCAACATTAATTTAAAATGTTTCAATAATGATATCACCTTTTGAATTGTAATAAATTAGACACTCTCAAATTATCTCGGTGATAAAAAATTCAACGTGGATTTTTTTCAATGCGTACACGTCATCAGGCCCGATCCTAATGGTTTGATGGCTTGAGTCGAGGTAAAAAATGAGACCCAATTTTTTTATAATTTAATAAATAAATTAAACAACACACTATATACAAAAAATTATATTATATAATTTAAATACAACTTGCCTAATAGTTTTAGCAGTAAAATTGTTAATTAAATTTTAAAATTAAATTTTTATAGTCAAGTTTTTCCTAATGTTTCTTTCTATTTTGTTTTGAAATGCTATTTTTAATATTATAATATATATTAAGATTTATGATTATTAATTGAAAAAAAAAATTAGATTGTTCTGTTTCAATATTTTTTTTAAGATTTTAACATTATAATATATATTTAGATTTAGGATTAGAAAAAAAAATGGGCGTTGGAACTTGCGGTGCTAAGCTGCGGCTCATTTAATAGGAATAAATTAAAAAAAAATTGCAAAACTGTTAAAAGCAAATACAGTACTTGGGACTTGAGGGGGTTTTAATCGTGGTCTTTTATGAAGTATTTCAACAATCTAACCATCATGCTAACTTCAAATTTCATACATTTTTCATCTATTTATATATATTAAAAAATATGGGGCCCCTAATTTTCTTTGTATTTTTCGAAATCTGAGGCGACCGACTCACTTGCCTCATGCAATAATGTTGAAATTACAAATAGAATGAAATGTGATGTTGTTTTAATCAGCATATATATATATATATATATATATATATATATATTGGTTACTATTTTCCATATAGGAACTTATATCTTACCTCATGAGGTAATATACCCACATATAGTAAGATTTTGATATGTATATAATCACAAAAAATAATAGTTAACTGCTTGGTTATTTTATTTATCATAACTACAAGTGTACGATGAGGTTTATAGTGTAGCAATGAACGTGGTTGTATCCACAGGGACTTAATGATTATACTACTAATTATTATAGCGCAATTTCCCACGGTTATCTAGACTACCTAAATAAATAGATTTACTTAACTACTTTAGTGAATAAAAATAATAAACACAACTAAATGTAAACACATACTACACAACTCGGGGTAAACAATGAAGAGAAAACGTATTATAGGATTGATTAATCATCAATTGATTCATTCTTTAAATCACTTCATTCAACGACCTAAGTATTAGTCTTGTATACTAGAAGACTTGTCTTTGTATACAATATACAATGTTTTATTTGTCGATATGGATTGAATATTTATTGCAGTCATCGTGTGCATTTAATTATTATTATATTTATCTGTCTGTTTCATATACTTGCATTGTAGATGATGTGGTGTGTAGGGGTGTGCAAATAGCTGATTCGGTGCAAAACCGAGCGAAATAAACAAAACCAAATAAAAAATTTCTTAAAAAAATTCAAACCGAATCAACAACCAATCCAAACTAAACCATAATTCTTTGATTAGTTTTGTTTGATTTTCGGTTTAACTAAATTTTCAATTATTATTTTTATTTTTATGAAACGATTATACCTAAAGAAAATAACATGTACTCAATAGATAACAAATGATATATTAAATAAGTAAATATTTTTAAAATTCTAAAACTAAAAAATTGAAACTAAATATTAGAATTATTAATATTATTTAGGTATATAATACCTTTTAAATCTATTAATTTTAGTATAATTAATATTAGAATTATAATCATAAATTATAAATATAGTATATATATATTTATATATATATTGGTTTGTTCGGTTTTAACTAAAATATTTTTTTTACTTAAATCGAAACCGAACCAAACTATATTTTGGTTTTAATATTCAAAACCAAACCAAAATTAAAGAAACAATGACCAAACCAACCAAACCAAATAGCTTGGTTTGGTTCAGTTTTTTTGATGTTGGTTCGGTTTTGCACACCCCTATTGGTGTGGGTGAACACAAGGTAAATATCATATCATCAGATTCCTTACAATGTATTAAAAGGCTCACACTTAGATTGTCCTGAACCCATCATCGGTACACCGTAGTTAGTTTATCTTGACTACCTGATTATTCTAGTACACTGACTTGTGTATTGAGGAGGATCACAATATGATACTATTCTCTGTGCTGACCTTAAGTCAGTGAATAAAGATCCACAGAGTTTGAGTTCCTAACCCATATATATTGGCAGACATATATATGTTGTGTCTACTATTTTGATTTATCAACGAGTGAGATTCTTTGATAGGATCGACAACCTCGATATTTTGGGCAGTAATATTTACATATATGATGGGTCGTGCGTTATATATGACCACGATATCCAGGTACGCCAGGTTGATAATGTCCCATTGAGAAAGCACAAAATTCATGTGAAATCTTGCAGATGAAATTTATTCTGTACATGATAAATCTTATGTTGCACTACTCTAGGAATGAGATGCTAATTAATTATAGCTGAAGTTTACATAATTAATTAATGGAACTTGTTAAAATTCATTGCCGTAAACACTGAAATTAGACACAGAATTGCAATGTCAAACTCAATGTCAAAGATAGTTAACACAACTATCTTAACACAAATATGATGGAAATAGAATGCAATAATACACGAAATAATTTTAAATCACACACAACATGTATGTGATTGCCACAGGGTGAAATTAAGCTTCCACGAGCCAGAACAATTGTTAATTTGATGATGTCAGACGCTGAAGCTCTTGACACATCAAACAAAATACACGAATCCTATTCTAGTTTAAAACTAAAAATGAATTCAAAAATTACAAATTAACCTACCGTTAATTTGTAGACAAACTAGTAATGATTTCACAACCTTGCTATCTATCCTAACTTGTACAACCTACTCTCGTGAATTGATTGTACAACAATAAACATTAAGAAAGAAGAAGGAACGAAGAATGAAATCTATGCTAAGTTTGTGACTCAAGCTCTTCAATCTTATCACACAGCGGAAAGATGGTTTGTGCTTGAATAATTCTTCAAGTGTCGAGCATATCCCTTAATGCTTCTTCACTTGAATCCTACAAGGCTCACGTCTTCTCTTTCTTGAACATGGGTTGGTGATAACCGCTCCTCACCATGACTTCAACGTGTTTGGAAGAAACCGCCTCCAAGGTATGGTTGAACACTTTACCCACGTTCATCCTTCTTTTCTGAATTTCCAGCAAATATAATTTCTGAAAAGGAAAAAAGATTAAATACAGAAAACCGCTAAACCTAAAAAATAGGAGATAGAGTTTTGACTTCGTCAAACTCTATTTTAAAATAATATATCTAATATGTATATATCCATTTATTTGAAATATCTATTTCGTGGATATGCACATATATATTCTAAGATATATAAAATAATGTATTAATTAAAATAATAAATAAAACTAGGACAGTTCAACACACAATAACAATGACATATTGATCATTCAATATCTCACAAAATAACTATGCTTAATATGTCTAATCATAATGATATATTACGTTTACCATCAACAAGACACGCATATAAAAACAAGAATACAACCATAGAATGCATTAAAAAATGCATTAATAGCATATCAAAATAAACCGTGTGTCCAGCACACACATAAAAGGCAAACATAAAGATACATCAAGCATCTTAATTGTGTCCATGCATAAAAAAACATAAACGATAAACATTGTTTTTAACAAAAAAAAAAACAGAAGCTTTAAACACAAGCTTCACAAAATCTTCCTCTTCCCCTTGGACCCTTTCTTCTTTGGTTTGACATCAGCTTCAGCTTCCTCCTCTACATTCTCCGTCTCCTCTCATACCTCGTGCACACCCGCATCTCTACCAGCTCCATCATCTACTCCTTTTTTGGCAGAAATGAGTTGAGAGAAAACATCACGGGCCTGCGAAAGATGAGTAATGGCTGCGGCGATATGATCAATCTGGACAAGGAGAGCCTCCAATGGCAACATCACAATGGGAATGTGAGGAGAGGCAGCATCCACAGGATCAGAAGCCTGCGTGGACTGATGTGAAGCTGTACCAATGTCAGATAAGGAATGTTTGAGTGTAGCGTCGGAGCCATAAGGAAGATCAATAACTCTTCCATCACCACATTTGGGCTTGATAATAGAAAGAATAGGTTGCTCATCGACAAGCTTCTTCTTGCTCTCTTTCATGCCTTGATGTTTGAGAATGGCATGAATGAGACATGGAAAAGGCAAGTGATTGGAAGAGCTTGACTTTGAGGCAGCCTTGAGTACATACTCAAACATACAAGCGCCAAGATTAAATGGAAGATTAGAGCTAAGTTTATATAACAAGATGGCTTGATCCACCGTTAAAACAGAAGCATTGGATGTTGGAAGCCAGTTGCAAATAGTGAGCTTAAACAAAACTGTGTAAAAGAATGTCAACTTGGAAGAGGATACTTTATTCATCCACTTAGAAATAAGACCCCCAGTGATAACACTCACAACATCATCCAATAGATCAAGTGAAATCACAGTGTCATCATTTCTCAGTCCAAGAAAAGCATTTATAACAGAGGGATTAAAATCATAGACTTTGTCCCTAACATACACAGTTCCATAACTCAACTTATCAAGACCCCCCATGTCAGATATGATGTTTGAGTAAAACTCAAACACCACATTCGGATTAAAAGAGTGTAACTCAGTAACTGACTTCCACAACCCCCGTTGTTTTAAAAACACATCCAAGCCATATTTTTTAAAGCTCACCACATCAATCATCCTCTCAATTTTAAAAGCCCTTTAAGAGACAGACTTATAAGAAAGTTTGGCTTCTTCTGAGTAAAAGATTTTACTAAAAGCAGAAGTAACATCAAGAGGAAAACCTGATTGAGGTGCGGAAGACATGGTGATGTCATGGTCGGATTTTGCTCTACTCAGGGGAGCAGTGGATTTGACATCACCAGAAAGAGACTCGGCTACTGGCGGGGACGTAGGTTGATCTTGAGAGGAATCAGACTCGTCCTTGAGAGAGCGAGATGTCCCCTTGCTTGACTGTCTTTTGGGCTTTTTAGACGGCACCATTTCAGATTTTTCAGCAGCATCTAGATGAAGCCATTTGGATTTTCGCGATGGTTTGTTGGATGTCTGTGACAGGGACCTAGAATGAGACTCTAGTTCCAGGTCGATTGGATTCGCCAGATCCCCCAGGAGATTAACACTGAGAGGGTTAGGGTTTAGTATCTCAGTTCCCGGTGGAATAACAAGGTCAGGGTGAACCTCGGCCTCAGTTGGTTTCTCCGTTGAGGTTACTGGGTCAGCAATACCCACTGTTGCTGCTTCAGGTGGAGCAACCGGCGGTGTGATGTCAGGAGTGTGAGAGGAAGATGCCGGAAGAGATGGTTGAATAAAAGAAAGTGGTGTGAAGGATGTTGAATGAGATCCTTTAGATAGCTCCATTATTTGTTGGAGCATCATCATCATTGTTTGGTAGGGGTTTGGATCTGCCATGGATGAGGATTGCAAAAAAGATTGAAAGGCCTTTAGGGAAGCGGAGAAGATGAACTGATTAGTGAGAGAAAAAAATCGGATATGGAGAGAGAAATAGAAAAGTGATTTGAAGTGAGAGAAAGATAAAAATTTCTTCTTTTAAATAATGAAAGCAATATCTCTCACTCTCTCTCTCTCTCTCTCTCTCTCTCTTATCAGATAAGCAAATCCGTTTATCACAAATAATTTTAATTATTTATTATTAAAATAAATAATAAAATAAAAAGAATAAAAATAATAAAAGAATAAATTCTGAAATATGAAATAAATGGAGACTAGTTATGATAAAATCAATTCACATGAATTAATTTATATTATAAAATCATAACATTGTACCATATAATTTGATAAGTTCAGAATTAAAGGGCCTGATGTCAAAGTTTAAAACATTGACTTTAACATCAGGATGTCAATATTGACTAATAAATACACATTCCAAGAGATTTCCTTAGCGAAAAAAATCTCTCAAAATCTAAAGGCTTAGTAAAGATATCCGCAATTTGATTCTCTGTAGAAATGTATTCCAATTTGATGATATCTCGTTTCACAAGATCTCGAATAAAATGATGTCTGATGTCAATGTGTTTGGTACGAGAATGTTGGACTGGGTTCTTCGAGATTTCAATTGCACTGACATTGTCACATAACAATGTCAACGAAGGACTAGCCAAGCCATAGTCAAGCACCATTTGATTTAACCATAATAGTTGAGAGCAACAACTAGCGGCAGCAACATACTCTGATTCGGCTGTGGAGAGTAAGATACAATTTTATTTCTTACTCGACCAAGAAACCAGATTGTTGTCAAAATAAAAACAACCTCCGCTAGTGCTCTTTCGGTCATCGACATCACCTGCCCAATCAGAATCACTATATTCTACAAGATGAATGTTAGAACTCTTACAGTATTTAATACCAAACCCAATTGTGCCAGAGACATAGCGAATGATTCTTTTAACAGTTTTAAGATAAGATTCTTTAGGCTGGGATTGATATCTCGCACAAACACCAACACTAAACATAATGTTTGGGGGACTAGCTATTAAGTACAATAAACTACCTATCATTTCTCTATACATGGTAGAATCAACATTGCTACCAACATCATCTCTACTCAACTTTCCGGAAGATCCCATAGGTTTAGCATGTTCTAATCCGAAGCGCTTGACCAATCCTTTAGCATACTTGCTTTGAGAGATAAAGATCCCATCTTTATCTTGCTTGATTTGTAGACCAAGAAAATAGTTGAGCTCACCAACCATGCTCATTTCAAACGTATTGCACATTGAGTCTACAAAATCTTTGAGCAGATTAGTACAAGTTGAACCAAAAACAATGTCATCAACATAGATTTGAGCAACAGTAATGTGTTTTTTATTTTTCTTGATAAACAATGTTTTATCAACTTGACCTCTTGTAAAACCAATTTGTAGCAAAACTTCAGTCAATCTAGCATACTACGCTCTCGGGGCTTGTTTGAGACTATACAAAGTCTTTTTGAGCTTAAACACGTGCAATGGTTTCTCATAACATTCGAACCTCTTAGGTTGTTCGACATATGCCTCTTCATTGAGATAGTCATTCAAGAAAGCACTTTTAACATCCATTTGATGTAAAGTAAAACCCACATAACATGCAATTGCACATAAAAGATGAATGGATTCAATCCTTGCAACAGGAGCAAACATTTCATCAAAGTCTACCCCTTCAACTTGAGTATAACATTACGCCACTAGACGAGCTTTTGTTTTTGACAACATTGCCAGCCTCATCCGTTTTATTTTTGAAAATTCATTTTGTCCCAATTACATTTTTATTTTTGGGGCGTGGAACTAATTCCCATACATTGTTTCTTACAAATTGGTTTAGTTCCTCATGCATATCATTAATCCAAAAATTATCATTAAGGGCTTCCTTAATAGTTTTTGGTTCAATGTTAGACAGAAAACACGTGTTTGACATACAAACATGTAAAGACGACATGCATACCAGTTTCAGCATTTCTTTGTAATCCTCTGAGTTCTTGCTTCTAGTTTGAACTCCTTCGGATTGATCACCAATGATCTATGAATCTGGATGATCCTTCCGAATTCGACTTGGAGGATCCTTTCTTGGTTCATCTTCAGCATTTACCCATTGATCGTCTTCACTGTCTGAAATGCATGTTGATGATGGTGTTTTGACTGGAACTTCAACATTCTGTGGAACATTCACTTTGACATTCTCAGAGGATGTCTTGTTCCCAACATCACTTCCAATCTGATCACTTGACATTTCATTTGTGTCAATAAGATCAATCACCTCATCCTCTTCAGATTTTGAAGCGATACCTGTGTGATCATCAAAAACAATGTTAATTGATTCTTGGACTGTTTTTGTCCTGAGATTCAACACACGGTATGCTCGACTGTCAAATGCATATCCCAAGAAAATCCCTTTATCGCTTTTGGAATCAAAATTTCCCAAATGATCTCTGTCATTCAAAATGTAACATACACATCCAAAGACATGAAAATACTTCAAGTTTGGATTTTTGCCCTTCTTAGACAACCGTTGAGCCTGTAACATTGCTCTTGACATAGTGTTCAAAGCCAGAACATCCTCTATATTGAATTGAGTCAATGTCCTTTACTGTATCATCAGGAGACTTTGATGATTTAGTTGACCCAGACGATGTCGAAGAGGGAGAATCAAAACGTCATCTTAGTTTGAAGGGAGATGAACCTTTCTTCATAGATCGAACAAGGGTATTGAACTTCTTGGTGAATAGTGCAACACTCAGGGATTCGTCTTCATTTATCTCCTGAATGTTCTCAACATCAAGTTGAACATTCTGAATGCTTCAGGTTTTTCTTGCAAAAATTCAACCCATGTGAATCTCGAAAAATCATCCATTATGACCAGAATGAACCTTTTTCCACTCATGCTTTTTGTGTCAACTGGACCCATAATGTCCATGTGAATCAGATCGAAGCATTTTATGGTTTGATAAGCTGAGGCACTTTTATGTGGAGATCTCACATGTTTGCCTTTCTGACATGCACTGCAAACAACATTAAGATTGATTTTCACTTGAGGAATGCCTCGAACAGCATCAGCTTCAATTAATTTCTTCAAACTTTGAAAGTTGAGATGACCAAGTTTTTGATGTACGAGTTAAGTGTCAACATTGACTGAAACATTGCATTTCTCGTTCTTGTCCGCATGGTAGCAGTTATCCAATGCTCGACTTCCGAACATAATGCACTTATTCTCGCTGTCAAAAACTTCGCATGTATTTTTGTTAAATCTGACATGCATACCGTCATCACACAGCTGACTTATGCTGATCAGATTTGCTGTTAAGCCTTCGACATGAAGCACATTGCGTAATTTAGGAAGTTCTTGACATTCAGAGTCCCCTTTCCCACTATGTTACCTTGTGCTCCTCCACCGTAGCTTAACTTGCCTTTGCTTGTTGAGGAATAGTCATCAAGAAATTTTGAATTTTCTGTCATATGTCGTGAGCACCCACTGTCAAAGTACCATGTACCAGCAATGTTAGCTTTCAGTGAGGTGTAGACAACATTACATGAAATCTTTGCCTTCTTTGAACTTTCTTCTTCTTGAAAAGTTTAGAAAAATTTTCCACAACAATCTTTCCTGTTGATATATCATCATGATATTTGAAACAGTATAGTTTGATGTGTCCAGGCTCTTGGTAATAGTGACACACAAATTTCTTCTTCTTGGATTTGTCGTTGACATTCGGTTTGACATTTCCATCAACATTGACTGGAACATCCTTAGAGCTTTCCCCTTTGACAAACTTGATAGGATTAGGGATAGACATTGATGAACTTGATGTATATCCCAAGCCTGCTTTCGTGGTCTGTCCCAATGTGAGAACCTCGTTTAGAGTACATGTTCCTTGATTAAGTTGTCGAAAGGTTTTTGAAGCAGCTTCTACTTCCTTTCTCAACTTATTCAGCTTAAGATCACCTTGAGTGAGTCTAATTTCAAGGTCCAGTACCCTTCGCTTTAGAGTTTGATTTTCTTCTACGAGAATTCCAAATTCCTTTGATTGTTCAGCCCATTGGACACACACTTCATCTACAACCTTGTGTAATTGTTGTAGAGCTTCTTGGTGGCTAACATCAAACTGGTCTTCTTCCACCTGAAACACTTCAGCAGTGTTGCAAAATTCATCCAGCAAGGTCATTTCATACCAGTTAGTGGTGTTTGGAGGAATGTCAGAGATATCTTGTGTAACATTGCTTGGAACATCTGAGGTCACATGATCAAGACTAACATCATAGTCGAAATCACCATCATCCATGTCGGTTAAAGCGTCAATCATTCCATCTAAGTCATCATTGACTTTACAAACAACACAGTTTGTTTTTCAGCTTCTTCATCACCGGATTCGTCACTTAATACGGCAACACTGTAATTTCTCCTCTACTTCCGGTAAACAGTAGGACACTCATTGGCATAGTGTCCAAAGCCAGAACATCCTCTATATTGAATTGAGTCAATGTCCTTTACTGTATCATCAGGAGACTTTGATGATTTAGTTGACCCAGACGATGTCGAAGAGGGAGAATCAAAAAGTCATCTTAGTTTGAAGGAAGATGAACCTTTCTTCATTGATCGAACAAAGGTATTGAACTTCTTGGTGAGTAGTGCAACACTCAGGGGTTCGTCTTCATTTATCTCCTGAATGTTCTCAACATCAAGTTGAACATCCGAACACGATGTCACTGACTGAAGAGCAATCCCTTTGAAAGAGATGTTTGATTTCTGATTTTCAAGATTCATCTCAAACGTGAGTAGAATGCTCACTGCTTTCACTCAAACTCATGTTTGATACATTGTGAGCTTCTTCAATAGCTGAGATTTTCATGTTAAATCTCTCCGGAAGCGTGCGAAGAAGTTTACTTATCATGTTCTCGTTCGAGATCGGACATCCGAGAATTGTAGACTCGTTTGACACTTCACATAGTCGTTCAGTGTACATTGAAATAGTCTCATCTTCTAACATTCGCAGAGTTTCGAACTTGGAAGTGAGTAGCCTGAGCTTTGTTTGTCGTACACTGGTCGACCCTTCACAATGTTCCTGTAGTATGTTCCATGCTTGATACGTCGTGGTATAATTGTACACCATTTTGAAGCACGGAACATCTACTGAAACAAAAATAGCATTGAGTGCTCTCGAATTGAAGTTGGAGATAATTCGATCATCATTAGTCCATTGGGTCTCTGGAGTAATAATGAACACTCCATTAGGTCCCTCCATCCTTGGAGGAGACCACTCCTCAATCACAGCCAACCAAGCCCTCTCATCGATGGACTTGATGAACATCTTCATACGCGATTTCCACATAGCATAATTCTTGCCATTACTATCCAATGCCGGAGGACGACACTGGTTAATCTGAATATCCATTTTCAGTAGTTTAGCAATCTAAGGATCGAATACTTAGTGTGTTAAGTACCGAATCTTGATGCCACTTGTTAAAATTTGTTGCCGTAAACACTGAAATTAGACACAGAATTGTAATGCCAAACTCAATGTCAAAGATAGTTAACACAACTATCTTAACACAAATATGTTGGAAATAGAATGCAATAATACACGAAATAATTTTAAATCACACACAACATGTATGTGATTGCCACAGGATGAAATTAAGCTTCCACGAGCCAGAACAATTGTTAATTTGATGATGTCAGATGTTGAGGCTCTTGACACATCAAACAAAATACATGAATCCTATTCTAGTTTAAAACTAAAAACGAATTCAAAAATTATAAATTAACCTACTGTTAATTTGTAGACAAACTAGCAATTATTTTACAATATTTCTATCTACCCTAACTTGTATAACCTACTCTCGTGAATTGATTGTACAACAATAAACATTAAGAAATAAGAAGAAACGAAGAACAAAATCTATGCTAAGTTTGTGACTCAAGCTCTTCAATCTTATCACACAGCGGAAAGATGGTTTGTGCTTGAATAATTCTTCAAGTGTCGAACATATCCCCTATATGCTTCTTCACTTGAATCCTACAAGGCTCACGTCTTCTCTTTCTTGAACATGGGTTGGTGATAACCGCTCCTCACCATGACTTCAACGTGTTTGGAAGAAATCGCCTCCAAGGCATGGTTGAACACCTTACCCACGTTCATCCTTCTTTTCTGAATTTCAAGTAAATATAATTTCTGAAAAAGAAAAAAGATTAAATAGAGAAAATCGCTAAACCTAAAAAATAGGAGATAGAGTTTTGACTTCGTCAAACTCTATTTTAAAATAATATATCTAATATGTATATATCCATTTATTTGAAATATCTATTTCGTGGATATGCACATATATATTTTAAGATATATAAAATAATGTATTAATGAAAATAATAAATAAAATTAGGAAATGATAAGATTAGTTACGACTGTGTCACAGACAATGTCGCAGGGAGTCTGTCTGACATCAAGTGAACATTGAATGTAAATGTCATACATCACTCAACAAATGGACATTATATTTTAAACATGGGAATGATTGGACTAAAGAAGAAATCATATTCGTAAATTCGTATTAACTTGGTAGGTCAGTATTAGTTCTTTAGTGGAATAAAAATAATACTTAATTTATTTAATTATATGCTAAATTGTGGATATTGGAAATTAAATAAATTAACAGGTCAATTTAATATTCTTCTAAATCTATATTGTAGCCCAATATGACCGTAATGGACTAAACCCATTAGGGTTTGGACATGCTATTTTTGCCCACCCCTCTAATAAATAGAGGAGTGGGGGTAAAAAATTAGGGAACATAAATCAGCCCCTTTCTTATGCTCACTTGATCCCTAGAGTTTTCACAATTGTTTAGTAGTATACAACCCACCATATATTTAGACGCGGTCTGGGAATACAACAGAAAATCAAGGAGTTGAATACAACAAAGGGGCACCGATTTTCACTGCTTCAACAATGAGATTAGATCTTTAATCTCATGATCAACCCTACACGTGATGTAAGTTATAATTCGATAGCTTTCTGTGTTCTGCAATTGTAGAATTCGAATTTTATCTTGCATGCTAATTCAACATAAATAATTATTAATGCAACATATAAAATAATGATATACATGAGCTATGATTAATGAGCATCCAAATAGATCATGTGGCGGTTCAATTTGAAAAAATCTCAACACTACGTTGGGACTTAAATTTTGTTGGAGCAACCACTCAACTATCATAAACCTTCTCTCGAAATGTCTAGGTTGTAGATCACATAATAAATACCAATGTTTTCATTAAGTATCTAATATGCAACTCTTAAATGCTCATTGGGTTTATTGCTCTCTCAAATAACCGCAACTCTCTCGATTAATATTGATTATCAAGTTAACTATTCTCAATCTTGTGTTAAGACTCCTCTTTTGATTTATGAAATAACACATTAAATTGCATTACTAAATGGTCAGTTAAATAGTACATGATCAAGCATGAGAATATAATAAATTTTATTTTTGTAATAAATATTTTTTAAAATATTAAATTCAATAATGAAACATGAAATGTGGACTGAATGATTTTATCCATGTGTATAGTAAGTATCCTATGAAATAGGAAAGAATTGCCTCCTCCATATATTGTACAAGTCAATTTAGACTAATTCACTCACCTAGTCCAACGATTAGACTACTCAACAAATAAATGAGTTTTTTTCTCTCTCTCTCCAGAGTAATTTGCAGTTGCTAGATAAATCATATTTAAATATTTAGTTGTGACACATATTGTCGCGTACACGAAAAATAACGGTGTCGATGAAATTTAATATCAAAATCTTCAATCTTAAACTGCTTCAGGTACTCCATCACAAGATCATCCCGATATATAGATAATTGTGAATTTTTTTAAGATAATGATTGATTGCAATGTGTTAGTGGCTTGCATGTAGGCTACTATACGCTGGAAATTTGATTTTTGCACATGGGAGCTTCCTATGTGCATTATATCATTAATTATCTGCATAAATTGATTTGTGCTCCATTTTTAATCATTTTTACATATGGGATAGTCTAATGATTATTGAGTTCCAATCTTATATTTTATGGTCATTCTCACACATTTAAAGTACTTCAGAAAATAAAATACGATATAAAACAAGTTCCAGCGGTCAATTATAAATAGACGTGGCAATCCATATTACTGTAATTTAACTTTTGAGGAAGAAATCATGTAAATAACAACCCGAGGGGAAAAAAGAACATCAAGTGACGTATATATCCTAAAGTATTTTTTATATAGCACAAGTTCGTGCAGTGCCTATAATATGACTTTCTAAATATAAAGGCTTTCCTTCAGAATATAACACATTTAGGTTTGAAATAAATGTAATATTGTAATTAGTACAACTTGATAATCACGTTATAGTTGAGTTTAGAATTTATAAAACAATTAACCTAGTTAACTAAGAGAATGTCTTTTATCAGACCGATCATCGGTGGACACTAGTTAGTGTTAGACGAGCTTTTTATCTAAATTTTCTAATTTTTTTTAAATTTAAAAAATATATATCCTAAAATTAAAATAAATTAATTTAATTATTTATATGGGAGAGAGGGGTATATTATTAGAAAATTTATATTTTAATTCTAGCTAAAACTTCTAAAATAACGTGTATTTTGACACTTGAGTATGATTTTTATTAACAATTTAAGGAAATAGAAAAAAGGTGGATAAATAAAGCAGGTCTAAAAAAGAGTAGAATTGTTTTGAAACACAACATTGAAGGGTCATTTTCAGGCAAATGGGGCCGGCATGCAGTTAACGTGCGCCAGGAGGGGATAGATTATTAAGATGCACGCACTAATTGACGGCCACAAACAAACGGGAAGAAATAAGACCGTTAGGGTTCATAATTCATCAGAATACAAAAAGAAACTCCTCAACGGTTCCACTAATCGAATTCTCTCGAAAACTCTACTCATTTTGTGGGGGGCCCTTTATGACGTGGCGGCTTTTCTATGGCTTATCTATTTCTCTACTTTTTTTTATATATCCCATTCAACATGCCACCACCCTCAAAATGTAATAAAACAGATACTGATAGGATCTCAATAATAATTTTATTAAAAATTAATAAAAAAAATAAAAGGAATCAAAATTAATAATATTTTTTTTAATTTTAAATTAATAGTTTCAATCGTAATTACTTTGAGATAAGGGGATGAAAATTTAATGATAGATGGGAAGTTTTATGAAAGAGAGTCATGCTATTTTGATGTCCTGATCCCAATTTAGGGGACTCCTCGTTGCCTTTGATTTTTTGGGCAAATGAAAATGACTCTCTCTCATTACTTATTAGGCTATTGCCACACTCATTCTCCATTCACATATTTAATATTCCCTTCCATAAATCAAGCACATGCAACACTTGGTGTTTTTTGGATAATAAATACTTCTTTTTTTTTATATCACATATCTGTTTAATTTATTAATTTGTTTTCTTTGTTCTAATACCAAAATGTTGTAGTGCACTTTGAAGAAAAAAAAATCATTACCAAATCAGAATAAACTACGAATCTCCAAAAAATTATATATTTATCAAGTATCATATTACCATATGATTAATTCAATTTACACGAACTAAGTTATGCAACGATGAGAGTCGTGGGGTGATCGAAGAAAGAGAATATGTCCCAATGCACATTAATACAAACTATGAGGCGGCCCGTTTGGCTGCATGTTAAACTATATATATATATTCCATAGATAAAATAATGATGTGGATTTCCTTTGTTTTTAAATCACAGTGAAAAAGTGGTCCAATCGAAATTTCTGTCTTTTTTCTAACATCAAAGTGCCAGCTGTTTCCCACGTGATGCTTTTCATTCAACCTCAGCCTCACAAAATTAAACAATTAAAATTAATAAACAATTAAAAAGAAAGAAGAAAGCTAAAAGCATTCCAGATTAATCTATTCTGTTGGGCCTCCACATTACCAAGCCCATGATTAGAAGCCTATTATTACAGTGTTATATTTTATTTTCATTATTATATAAAGACTTTGATCGTTACGTCTAGAATTATACATATGTACATAAGTATTTTTTTTTTTTTCCAAAAATATAGTAGTTTAAATATTTAATTTAACATTTTAATTAATTTAACAAATTTTTTAAATTTCACGCATCAATTATATGCTACTTATTGTTCCTATATATTTTTCATTCTCTTTCTTTATTATTAACTTTATCATATAAATTTAAAAAATAATTAAGATTTACTTAAAATTTACATATGCTCAATTCAAATTCAAACGTAATTGGTTTCTTTCATTTGTTTAGTTTTATGCTTGTGTATTTTTTATTTATATTTTATTCTAATTCTCAATTTGAAATTTTTAAAGTTAATTTTTATTACATTTATGACTCATAATTTTTTTATTAATTATGTTTAGTTATATGTTCTAACTATATGAGCATTATTATGACACAACTAATTTTAAATGGGATTTTTTTATTTGAGTACGTAACCAATTGAAAGTTATTAAAAAATGACGTGTGATTATATAATTTTATTAGCTTTTATCAAAATTCTAATAAATTAGCTTTAAGGTGTATGCTCTTGTAAGTTGGATCATTTGAATAAAATTACTAGGTCTGTCACTGTATGTAATCATTTAATATTTTGTGTACTTAAAACTTTAAAGCGCACATAAAATTATAAGAGCCGAACATCTGTTTTGTGATGATGCTTGATTTTATAACACATATCCAACACTCTAAAATGTCACGTGTAATAAAAGGAAAAAATTACAAATAGTTTTAAAACGTTTATTATAAATTGTTTGTTACATTATTTAAATAAAAGTCATATAATAATCTCACGTCATTGATTGAATATGTTCAAAACATTAGATTATAGTTTCATTTATAACTTTATTCTAAATAAGAAAAAAATTAATCAATTATTATTTGTCTTCCTTAATTTGATAGTTCTATCTATTCTTACGTTGTTTAATTTTTATATTTTTCGTTTTGTTTTATTAAATTTTAGGTTAATTTTTATTTTTTGAATATGTTATTTAATTTTCAAGATTTTTTATACGTTTTAATTTTTAGCGTATTTTCCCCTTTTAAAGTATATATATATATATATATATATATATATATATATAATTTTTAGGGTCTGTTTTTCAATCTCTTTAATTAGTTTTTTTTTCTTCTTCAAAATTTAGGGTTTATTTTCAATCTTTTTAGTGTTTATATATTTTTTAGCATTTATTTTCCAATCTTTTAGGATTTATATTTATTTTTAAGGGTTTTTCTAATTGTTTTCATGCTTGAAGAAAAAGTTCCAAATTTAAACATATAATATTTACTATGAAATGAAAAAGTATGTGGCATGCAACATGCTCGTATGCTCCAATTATGTACATAAACACTTGATGACAATCTAAATAACAGTATAGCATGAGATGCAACACCGTTTATGTTATAAATAATTTCAACCGATTAAACCCATATGTAAATTAATTAATTATATAGTGAGTTAGCATTAAAAGTTAAAACCACTATAAATTTCATGATAAACTTCTCAAACAAATAGATTGAACACATACGTTTTGGTGGAAATACTCAATGTAAACACAATCAATGTTGGATATTCATATAATTAACAAATATTAATATATAGAGAGAGTCTCATGTGAGATGGACAGATGGTATTATAGGTCAAAATTCATAAAACATGTTGAAATTGAGATTTAAACAAAAGCAAACATCAAAAAAATTATAAATGTGTCATTAAATATGAATTTTAAATCAAATTTTCACTCGTCTTATGAATTTTGGCCCTCACAACATTATAATAAAAGGTTTTGTGAAATATATAACATCAAGTAACAAAATGGATACATGTGGTGGTGTAGGATTAACACACATGGCATCTTCTAAAAAGTGCACATACCTAATTAATTAACATAAATCTCTGGTTATACATCCAAATCATAGAAGAATCGAGATTAATAAGTAGTAGTACAATCTCGAGCCACTCAAATTCAACTGTTTTTTACTTACCAAAGGATTAATCTTTTGACTAGGGTTAGCTGGTGAAACTCCATATAATATGCTGGATGGATGGACATTTGACACGTCAGCGGGCCGGGTTCTACTCCTCTTTGAGACATTCGAACTCAGTTTTAATTAAAAATTAACTACTCATTCATACTTCCTCTCGAATATAATTTAGAATTGGTAAATTACATTTTGAATGCTCCGTTTTGATGGCTTTTTTAAAAAAAATCAAAATTATTAATAAAATATTAAATTATTTTTCAAAAAAAATTACAAATATATCTCGATTTTCATTTTCCAGCATTGAAAAATGAGATGGATTACTAGATGCATGCGTGAAAATTTCAACACGGATAAAATAAATGACATGAGAAAAACTAATCACACGACCCACCAAAACAACGTTTGAAGAAGATATATATATATATATATATATATATATTTTATTTTTGGCCAAAACAATGTCTTTTTAGTTTGGTGTCTAATTAAGTTTTTCTGCATCATATATATTTGATTCAGGCTAGAGTATCCACGCATGCATCCGATATTGTGCCTCTTTTTTTTTTTCCGGCAGAAATTGAGGGCCACGATAGATTTGCAAAAAAATAAAAATAAATGAAAAATTCAAGTATTATTTTGTCAATAATTTTGACTTTGAACAGTTTTGAAAAAGCAATCAAAATGTAGATTCAAAATGAATCCACACTTTAATAAATAAACAAATATGAGACCTTACTGTCCCCTTGGGGATGGCATAGTGGTGTTTTTTGAGGTCAAAGGTCTCAAGTTCGACCCACCACCAACACCACTAGGTGTGAGCCTGTCACACCTGGCTTGCTGTTACACAGGGACGGGATTTACCCAGTCCCCTGTGTAGGTTTGCAGGCTATTACACGGTTTGCAGGCTATTACACAGGGACAGTCGGGGTTTACCCAGTCCCCTGTGTAGGTTTGCAGTTGCAGGCTATTACACGGTTTGCAGGCTATTACACAGGGGCGGGGTTTACCCAGTACGCACCACGGTAGCGGCTGCGGTTTTGAGAAATTAGTTGTAGTACATATTGAACACAATTTTTTGTGTTAGTATCAATATAAATTTTTGTTCAGACAAATGGAATTATCCATTAATTCCCATACCAGTTGTAATTTGTGGAACTATCATTCCTATATGTGTATAATAGTCTTTTATTAGTGCATTTGTTAATTTTCTTTAATTTAATTATCTCTTATTATTTATTGATTGTAAAATATAAAGTAACAGAAAATAAGAATTACAGCCTTGGAGGCACATTCTATTAAACAAATAAATTGGTGACAATATGGGTTGTTCGTGTTGTTTTTATATGAGGCAGCATCAATCATTCAATACTGTACTTTTAATAAAAATAAATATGTAAATTAACATATATTAGAGTAATGCCAAAGTGATCAGAGTGACAGCATATTTGACTGCTATACCACCTAATATTTAAGTATTAATTTATGGTCACAGATAAGCTTTGCAATATTAATAGAATGTTGGTCCTGTTGCACTGACTGCACTCATTTTTAAACATATATATAGCATATTGAAATATTTATGATTTTAGATTAAATTGAGATGAATTTGATAATTAACTTGCATTTATAGTTCATGCTTCAAGACTTCATTTACCGTAGGTTTAAATGCAAGCATTGCCCTAGATTTGAGTAGGCTTCTAAATAAAGGAAATAACTCCTTATCTTTTGGCTAAAAATATTAAAAATATCCTTCTTTATTTAAAGATCAAATAAGTTTCATGTAGGTAGCAGTAATTAGCAATGTGCTATTAATAAGTATCATATTCATAGGGATTCAAAATCGTTAGCCCAGATAGATACGACATTAAATATTTTGAATGGAAATTATATCTAAAATCAATCCCATATACCAGCTCAAATAAATCATTTACACGGTATATAATGATTTCTCAAAAATATTTTCTTTTACCAAAATTTATCGGCACATCAAACAATGACACATCCATGAACACCTAATGTTATAGATGACACACAATTAAGCATTAATTCGGAATTGAAAAAACTTGGAAGAAGAAGCACTCCTGCCAAACTTGTAAGATAACATTACTATCATTGTAAGTGTGGAAAATTATATGCTATTCCCAAGGTATTATCCAAATGTCACAGTAGGTGTTTTGTAGTGTCACAATAGATTTATTGTGACACTTAAAGTGTCACAATAAATCTATTGTGATACTTCGGATAGTACCAGGGGATAGCGTATAATTTGCCATGTAAGTGTCTATGTATGCATGATCTGAAAATGTACTTTGCTAAGCACATCATATATTTCATTAGTCGTGGAAACAATCACTTCATCTGAGAAAGTTAAAAATTAAAGCACGCATGAGCTGGTAAATATCATTTTCACTCCAAAACTTCTGATTTTTTACAGTCAAGCAACTCCACACATCACGTGACTCCCTCTTTAACCTCGAACACAAAAATGTGAGTTATATTTATATATGGGCAAATTACAATTAAATTCAGAACCTTTGAAGGTTTTAACAAAAGTAACTCAACGTTTTAATAATTATAATTTAATTTACAGTATTTGGATATTCTAACAGAAATAATTAACATTTATTATTCATAATTTAATTCCCAACGTTTGAACATTTTAACAAAAATGACCCGATAATTTAGGCAAAAAAATCATTTTGGTCATTTTTCCGACAAAAATGTTAGTCCATTATATGGGTCTCTAATTCACTTGAGAGTAAATGTGATTGAAATCGACCGAAATAGTTTTTTTAGCTTAAAATATTGAGTCATTTCTGTTAAAATTTTCAAACGTTAGGAATTTAATTATTAATAATCAACGTTGGGTTATTTCTATTAAAATATTCAAATGTTGGATATTAAATTATAATTATTAAAATATTAAATTATTTTTGTAAAAACCTTCAAACGTTGAGAATTAAATTGTAATTTGCCCTATATATAATTTCCATACGGATAAAGGAACAAGAAGATTTCCTCGGAAACCAGTCTCTTTCTTTCATTTTTATTTTTATTTTTCTATTCTTTCATTTTCTTTGAATTGCTTTTATGTATATTTGTTTCACGTGACGACTGAGGCATAACTCTAATATAATGAAATTTATATCGAGCTTATTAATATTATGTTTATATATCAATATTTTCATAATAATTATTAAAATTATAATTATTTTATTTGTCGTTTAATAAACAATGTAGATAAAAATTCATTTTTTTATTTTATATTATGATATATGGATAATTTTACAAGTGAGTGTTTAATTGATAAATTTAATACCCAAAATTAGGATGATGAATAATTACTCAAATAAGTGATTGACCCGTATCCATTATCAATATCGGACTCCAATCATTCAAACTAAATACTAAATTCGAATGAAATTATCAATCATACCTAGGGCTGTAAACGAACCGAATCGAGCCGAACACCATGATGCTCGAGCTCGGCTCGTTAAGTAATATTCAAGTTTGAGCTCGATTCGAGCTTTTTTCCTCTTGTTTAAACTCGATTCGATAAATATTTATTATGTTCGAATTCGGTTCGAGCTCGATTCGTGAAATTCTAAAAAATTTACTAAATGAGCCTGAGCTCGAATGCTTTAAAAAAGCTCGTTTAATTTACATATTCGAGTTTGAATTTGAAAAAAAATAGCTTATTTTATTTACCCGTTTGAAATATTTATAATATTCAAGAATATGTTCGATTAAACTCGAGCTCGAACATGTTCTTGAACTGGTCGATCCGAATATTATTATATTCGAGCTCGGCTCGATAATTTTATCGAGTTCAATTCAAAACTCAAACTCGACTTATTTAGAAAATGAACGCACTTCGAAATAATTTTTTTCGAATCAAACTCCAAATAACTCGCCAGCCGTCATTTTGTTCAGTTACAATTCTAAACATACCTTGACCAAAACCAAACAACCCAGATGGGATACACATTTTATACTCCGTATTAGATTGGAAGAAGAAAAGGAAAAGGATGTTGAACCGTTGGAGGCTGCAAGTGGGACCCGCAGCAGTTGCTTTGGGCCCCAGCCACACCCCCCCTTCTCTCTCTCTCTCTCCCTCTCTCTCTCTCATATTTAGAAAAAAACACACATAAATTAAGGATGACAAGTTGTAATTCCGACATGTTTACTCACGACGTTCACGAGTTCGTGTTCTTCGGCTTTTGGTAGTATACAACATATATACACATTTCTAATTAATTCCTACAATGCTATGCCTAAAAAAATTTGAGATATTACGTCAATAATATGATTTACTCGGAGAGTATCTTTAGTAATATCTACAAATCTTCTAAATACCCATATTTGTACATTTGTTTTTTTTTATAAATAATAATAAATAAATTTGAATGCATCCTTCTTCCTTAAAAAAAGTACATGACATCCTTAGTTACTTTAAAAGAAATCATATTGCATTATTTATTTTCTAATGTGTGAAGTAAATAGAGATACAAGGATAATTAATTCGCCTTTTAGGCAATTGATAAGAGATTAAGAGTAGTGTATAAGTTGGTATTCAATGTATTTCTTTTCGGTGATTTTTTTTTTCAACAAAAAAAAATAGATTTTTGAAATTTAAGCAAACCTATTTTGGTAGTTATGGCTGAATTTAATTTGTAAATTAACAGCACTTAAACAGGGCCGGAAAGCCAATTTAGTTAATAAGAACAATATTTAATGTGCATAATAATAGCCAATGGGATCCATTGTTATAAATTTTGTGTTAGCTCGCTCATATTCCAATATCAAATTAAGAATTTTTCTTATATATATTTTTCCCAAATTTAATTTCTTGTGTTTTAATTTAATTTTATAATAGGGTCCATTTTAATAAATTAATCACTATATTATATAATTATAATTTACAAATTATTAATTCAATTTTATATGATAAATATTGAATAAAATTAATAATATTATAGTTAATTTTGATCTTTTAATAATATCATAATTTGAAATACAGCAGATCCGAATCATAATCATAATAATAATGTTAATAAAAAAACAAACAAACAAACAAATGGCGAACTGTATTCCAGAAATACCCTTACCTTATCCGTTAATCATCTTCCTGTCTCTCCGCACACTCTCTCTCCCACTCTTAAAAAGTTCTCGCCCCTACCATCTACACCGCATTCAGCTCAGTTTGCAGCAAAAAAAGCAAGATAGAGAGAGAAATTATAGAGAGAGAAAGTAAACATGACGAAGGAAGTGAGCGAAGAAGCCGCCCCGCACCATGGAGGTAAGGACTACGTGGACCCCCCGCCGGCACCGTTCCTCGGAGTGGGCGAGCTGAAGAAATGGTCCTTCTACAGGGCCGTCATCGCCGAGTTCATCGCCACACTCCTCTTCCTCTACGTCACCGTCGCCACCGTCATTGGCCACAAGAAGCTCAACGGAGCCGACCAATGCGACGGCGTCGGCCTCCTCGGCATCGCCTGGGCGTTCGGCGGTATGATCTTCATCCTCGTCTACTGCACCGCCGGCATCTCAGGTACCTCACAAACCCTAGCTACTAAAGTTAGTAATTTTTCTCGAGGCGGTTGATGATGAATTAGCATAAATTCAGGTGGTCACATTAATCCGGCGGTGACATTCGGATTGTTCTTGGCGAGGAAGGTGTCGCTGATTAGGGCCGTTTCGTACATCGTAGCGCAGTGTTTGGGTGCTATCAGCGGCGTTGGTTTGGTGAAAGCCATTATGAAAAGCTCCTACAACCGCCTCGGCGGCGGCGCTAACGTCGTAGCCGACGGGTACAACACGGGCACAGCCGTCGGCGCTGAGATTATTGGTACCTTCGTGCTTGTCTACACCGTTTTCTCCGCCACCGACCCCAAGAGGAACGCACGTGACTCCCACATCCCCGTAAGTATCAAGATAAATGCTATACCTACTGAAATATGAAATATGTGGTGACGTGAATGAATTTGTTGAGGTTTGATTTTTGTAGGTTTTGGCTCCACTTCCCATTGGATTTGCGGTTTTCATGGTGCATTTGGCGACTATTCCGATCACCGGAACGGGTATCAACCCTGCCCGGAGCTTCGGCGCGGCCGTGATCTACGGCCACAAGAAGTCGTGGGATGACCACGTAAGTAGTTTGCGATTATTGGAGTAACATGGATTTTGTTATAATATGCATGATTATTGAGATTGAATTTTAATGTTTGTTTGATTTTTTTTTTTTGCAGTGGATTTTCTGGGTGGGACCGTTCGTCGGAGCGTTGGTGGCGGCGATTTACCATCAGTTTATCTTGAGGGCTGGAGCGGTGAAGGCGTTGGGATCGTTCAGGAGCAACCCAACAAACTAAGACAAAGAATTCTTGTTGATTTGAGCTGTTTTACGTTTGTCAGTTTTTATGAATCTTGTTATTGTGAATTGTTAATTTGCTACAATTTGTGTGTAATGAATGAGAGGAGAATGTTGATTAACTATGATCCCCTTTTTTCTTCTTCTTCTTCTTCTTCTTCTTCTTCTTCTTCTTCTTCTTTATTTTAAGTTTTTTTTTTTAATAGCTTTTTTAGCTTATGTTATTTTTATAGAGTTCTCGAATCTTTGGTTGTTTGGTTTAGATGTGTATTTATTTGGCCAGTAACGAAAACTAACGCTGTTGTGTTGTTTCTATCGTTTCTCTGCATCACTGTGTCTTCAATGATGCATCTCTCTCTCTCTCTCTCTCTCTCTCCCCACCATTTATCCAATGGTGAATTCTTGTACTTTCTTAAGGTGAATTCTCTCCACCATTTATCCTATGGCTTTCAAAATCAAAGACCTATTCAATGTTTCAAGGGAAAAGTAGAAAGCAGGATGCTCCATTTACCTAACCTACCTATTATTGCTTGTTCCAAATTGGAAGGTTGCAACTTGTCTAATTAACGTGTATCCCCCCTATCAATCTAAATCACTCTGGAACAATTAAGATGAAGATTTTATTCTGTATGTGACCATCGATCTAAATATATTTACCTTTCATGTAAACTTTCTGAGTAATCCTTGTCATATTTTTTAGAAGATTTAATAGCATTATTATGTTTGTAATTTTTTATGTAATATTGCACTTTCGTGCTATAAATTACATTTCGTATTTAATATATTTTTCATGTATTTAAAACATACACTTAAAATATATATTTAAGTACCATTTTTTTAAATTTGAACCTATACATATATTTTAAAGTCAAGTTAAAATAGGTAAAAGAGAATTGCTCGTATAAATATTTCTCGTATATTGCATAAGAGAATTGCTACTTAGTTAAAATACGTGTAAATGGCATGGATAGTTAAATACCCAAAGGACAAGAGGACATGCATAAAAATTGCTATTTAACGGGTATGAGGATATGTACGAATTTTATGCGGGTATAGGGCAGTTACTGTAGTACCTACCCATTGCCATCTCTAACTCCATCAATCAACTAGATAATTATTTTTGTTCTATTTCGTGGAACCGAGACAACATTCAAGTATATCCTTGTTCTGACTTGTATAACAACAAATTTTCTCCACAAATGAAACACTACATATAATTTTTATCTGAGATTTTTCGAAAATATGAATGTATCTTATTCCCCTCAAAATAGATGTTCCCAAAATTATATTCTCACTTGATATCAAAGAAGAAAAAGCACCACGTAGGCGCACTTGACGATAGAGTAGGGGTATGGTAGGAATCCAGCCTTTTATTCCCCAACCCATAGTATGGATTCTGAATTTTTTTGGTGGACGAGTGACAGATGCTTTTTATCCACTTTTGACTATGAGCCCCTCCAATACAAATACCACCAGACCCGTAGACAGAAAAGCAAGAAAATATGGCAGCCGGGTTAAGATTGAGGGTTTCGTGGTAGATGTTACATCAAGTGAAATATTCATCACATCGAGCATGATAGCTGTTACACATACGCTCGTGGTGTGGAGGAGGGGGGGAGGGGGAACGTTGGAGTTTAAATCCCGACTCATCATGTCTCACATGATGAGGGGGCTCTACGTGCTCACATGAAGAGGGATGGAATGAATTAACATGGGTAGTTTCATGGGGATAGTGAAATTCAACGAGTTTCTCGTGAGCATGTATTCTATTCATACATAATGCACGTAAATACTCAAAAGATTAAATTACAATGAATTTGGACAAGAATCTCTCTCTCTCTCTCTCTCTCTCTCTCTCTCTCCATTGCCAGAATGAATCCACCACCACTGTCAACTATCCCATTCATGGCATCAGCAGTGGCATATCAACAATAAAAAAATAGCATCGACATCCAAAAACATTTCACTTCCTACTCGACAGATTAATCACTGCTTCTACGTTTGTCCCATCCTCACCTGACCTCATCTTTAGAGATTTACAACCAGTATACGAAGCAAGGCATTTTGTGCCAATTTCAGAGAGCATTGGAAAACATTGATGGTACATGTAAACAAATAGATTGGACATTGTTCGTCAGGGATACAAGATCCTATTTTACATGTCCCATAAAATATGGTACGATGATCAAGTGCAGAAACAACGATAGTGAGCATCACCGTAAGAGGTAAAAGGTGCAGTAATATACCAGTACCTTAGTCTGGCAAGGCTGTTCCTCTCTCGAGGTTGTTCTTGATCTCCAAAGTGTATTTCCCAAAAGCTCGCTCAATCTTCTTATTGAAATGCTCATTACGATCATTGATTGAGTCAATATCCTTTTCTTCACGATACTTTCTTCTCCTACTAAAGGCCCTTGATTTCTGCTCCCGGTCCTTCAGCTCTTTGATCATTTTGTCAACCTTCTCCTCTGAGATATTTGGTGTCTGTCCAATTACAATAACATGAGAAACCCATTCCTACAAAGAAATCTAAAAACAAAATAGGCTCGCCTTGAAATATATAGATGCTTACCTTTCCATATTGGAGACTTGAAGCCCCTCGGTAGAATTCGGGATCCTCTTCTTTCAGTCGGTTGTACTCATTAAGGTCTACCTCAACATTTTTTGTCCGTTTCTTATATGCATTATACAAGGTTTTTTGATTGAAGACTGTAAAAGCATGAAAATCAAGTGTTAGTAGAAACACATAGATAATAGATTTACTATAAGGCTATAACTTGGCACTGCAAAAAATTTATATCCCAAGAAGAGACAGGAAAATGACAAACAACAGAAAATATGGAAGGCACGGCCAATAGGTGCATCAATCAAATGATGGTTTTCCTAAGCGAAACTGTGCTACAGTTAATAGATGTTCGTGTTTTAAAAACTCTGACAACACCGATCAGATGACTAACAATAGCATTGCCATGCATCGAAAAGCAAAACTTGATCATAATAACCCAGTATAAAATACAAAGAGCATCCCATGTATCTCAATTCTCAATCACTTACGGCATGACTCGGTAGATATATGATACTCTCAATTCGTGCATGACCTTAAATAGTTAATATACACAACACCTAAAAAAGGTAACAACGTGCCTATAAAACAAATTGCACCAAACAGCATAATTACTGAAAAAAGCAACAGAAAAAGATTGCCCAGTTACCATCCCATCCTGCAGGGGCAGGCTCCTTCTCCCACTTTTTGTACTTTAACTCCGCCATCTCTTCTGTATCAAGCATATATGCTTTGCTCATATCTAAGCCATTGGCATCCAAAAGTTTCCCAATTTTCTTCTTCCTCTCCTCAAGCCATTTCTGCTTTGAAATTCCTCTAGATTCTGTTGGAGCTTCCATTTTTTTCTTCTCCGCCACCATGGCAGTCTGATTGGCTTTTCTTGCCTCATTCTACGTGAATAAAGAAATACTAAACTGTAAATACTGATAACAAAAGCAAGGCCAAAGCTGACATAACAAAAGGTGCAATTTCTATCCTGTATATGTTGATATGAACTGGGGGCAAATACTTGATGACACCATGCTTTAATGAAGATCAATCTTACCATCTTCATTTTCAGTTCATATAACTTTTTCTTCCTTCCGGTAAGATTAGCAAAAGCATCTGTAGTATCATCAACATTAACACCAGCTTCGCCAGCAGAATGCTCCTCGGAGCCATCTCCATTATTCTGTTCTTCATGCTCATCTGGCACGGTGACCACACTAGGCTTTTGATATTTAGCATCCAATCCTTGGAAATTAAACAAGAAAAGAGTTGCTGATTGTGTAACATTCCAATTAATGTAAAACTAATCTGGACTATTCACATATACTAACATAGTAACATATCAGTATCACTGAAAATCAATCTAGAGTGACAACCTCAAACAAACCAAAAATGAAAAGAAAAGTGATCCACCAACTACAAACAATGTTCTAACTTCAGAAAACATTTGCAATAACTTCTCTCCCATGCTTATGATTTCATTCAGCAACAAGTCTTTGCAGAATACTACTAAGATATCGATCAAAGACCACTCCATGTCATTTCAATCTGTTCTCTTAATGACTTGGGCAATAATCTTGAAACTATGGATTTGATGCATTTCAGCAAACTGAATGGAATTTGTCTCCTTGCAAACTTTCCTTGATAACTGATATTGTATATCTAAAAGATTAACTAAATTGAAGGACCCATTTCTCTTATAGTTATCAACAGTTTATGCACATCATCATTACATATAAGTCATGACATAAAACAATATCTTGATTACGCACATCTTTGTTACATAAACATAATCATCAAATCTAAACAGATAAATTTGAGGGGAAAGGAGGCCACCATTAGAGAAGCAACTCCAAGCTTAGCTAATTTTAGTCATCACCCCCCCACCCCAACATATGTACGGGTGCGTGCGTGCGTGTGTGTGAAAACGGGATCCAAGAAACCAACCTGAAACACTCGTATTCATTTTCAACTTTGTTTCAGCAATAACTCTGAAACAATAATCACTACATTCGTGATAAGGGTTTGGCGCATTTCTGCAATCCGGATGAACTGCTCTTTCTTCATCCATAATCTTCTTCCTTAATCAGCTAATTGTATAACAATACCTGCATCATAAAGAAATCAAATCAAAATTTATACATCAGATTAACCCTAATTAAACCCAGAGACGAACCAATAATCGAACTATGGACCACAAAAGCTGAATTTGGAACGGAGAAAAAAAAAGACCGATTGGAAGGGGAAGAAAAACTACAGCAGAAGAACTTACAACATAATGAGATTCAAAAGAAGAAAAAAGGGCAGAAATAAATACCTCTGAATTGTGTAATCTAATTTAGGGCGCGAGGGTTTTCCTGAAATTTGAGATTGAGGGGAAGAAATAATTGGGGATTTTCCTGCAGGAGCAAACTGTATCGACTTTCCATTTGGGCTGGGAAACTTGGGCCCATTGCAATACACGGACCGGATATTTTACATCCTGAGGAGTGAAAATTCTAAACACAACCCCGTTGTATTTTCTAAAATAAAAATAAAAATATGGTAAATTTTTTTTACCCCTAATCCCTAAGATATAAAATCATATCATACCTCCCACTCATTTTTTATTATTAACAAAAAAAAAATACGTAGTAGGTAAATTAATTTAAATTTTCAATACAACAACCTTCGTTCTCGCAATTTTTCTCACTTCATCTCTCCAAATCCTATTCTACTATATTTAAAAGTAGGATGATCTAGGATTTTATTTTCCCGCCAAACCTATCCTATTTATTAAAATTAATTTTATAAAAAAAAATATTAATTAGTTAATTATAAAGTCAATGTATCAACTAGTTAATTATAAATATCACTCTTAGATCGCGTTAATTATAAATAAAAAAAAACATGAACTCTAAATCGCTTATATACAATTAAAATAAAAAAGCTAATTTATGTTTAACATGTTGATTGTGAAGTTTAAAAGAGTATATCAAATGTTTGTGTTAAACATACAAAATATATTACCATAACCTAAATAATGAAAAGTAAAAAATCAACAAGAAACTTATCTATTAGTGGAAATACTCTGATATTCACAAAATATGAATATTTTGGTCAACAATTTGAAAGACTAATTAATCCACTTTGAATTACATAGGGGTGAGCAAAAAGTACCAAAAATCGAGAACCGAACCGAACCGAACCGAACCGAATTAATTCAGTATTTTCGGTTCGGTTCTTTTCAAAATTCGGTTCGATTCGGTTTTTTTTTTCTAGCAAAAATTCAGTTTTCGGTTTCGGTTCGGTCCAAAGGGAAAAACCCCGAATCGAACCGAAAAACCGAATTTATATATATATATATATTAACAATAAAAATACTCGACTTTGTTGCACTTTATTTTTTATTCGGCTTTGCTTTATTGGAATTTACACATTTTTGGACGTTATTCAATTGTTTATTGGTATTTTTTGAACTTGAACCTTGATAATTAGTTAATTCATACTTGTACATATTTAATTATATCGAATAAAGATAATTTAAAGTAAAAAAAATAAATCAGAAAATTTAAAAAAAAATTCGGTTCAAAACCGAACCGAACCGACATATTTCGGTCCGGTTCGGTTCGGTTCCGATCAGAAATTCGGTTCGGTTCGGTTCTATTTTTAAAAAATTCGATCTTCTTCGGTTTTAATATTTCGGGACCGAACCGAACCGAAAACCGAATGCTCACCCCTAGAATTACATATAAATTGAGATAAAGTTAATAATTTATTTTTGAATGAAAATTATTTATTTGGAGTTTTTAGGGGTGAAATATTTCATGATTGAATCTACAGAACTAATACTACTAAAGTACTAATTTATAATATTCCTTGTACAAAAATAATTTTGAAGTCATTAGTGATTTTTTTTAAATCTTCAAGAGTTTATTTTATGAGCGAACATCATGTTTGATTTTCACATTTTCTTTATAAATGTTTGTTACGAATATTAATTTTTTGATAATCAGAGAAATTATTTTTATTGTGACATTTTAGTAAAATATTAAGTATATTATATATATCTTTTCCGTGCATCGCACGGAATATATACTAGCATATATCCATGGCAATTTATTGAGTAAGCAATAAGGAATTTAAAATTGACCAACTTTCGAGTAAGCACGCTCATTTCTAAATACAAAAAATTTCAGTAACCTTGTGAGATGAAGAAGGTCCCTTAGGATCGATAATGACCTCCACCAGTAGAAATTACCACTTACCACGAATCCGCTCCACCAGTTTGAACTACGATGCCCATTTCGTTCAACACCTGCCATGTTGTTAAATGAAAACACAACAAAGTCCGAAGAAACTTGAGATTTCATCATAAATTTAACAAACAATATATATGCTTCTAATTTATATAATCTGGAACCACAGAAAACATGGATGCGATGTAAATAATCACCATTGTTTTTGTTACAACATCTTGTTCAACAACATTTACAAATGTTAATTGTGACGCTAACATTCAAGAGCAGTAGAATGCCGGATAATATTGATAATTATGGGTGTGCAAATGGTTGATTTGGTACAAAAATCGAGCCAAACTAACAAAATCAAATAATTTAAAAAAAAAATCAAACTGAACCTGCCAAAATAATATGTATAAACAAATAATGATAGGATATATAAACACTAATATTTACAATGATGATATGATTTTTTACAAAATATAATTAAGTTTAATTTTTTTATAAAAAATATTGTAAATGTGCTTATAAATATATTTTGAAAAAATACAAATATAATCTCGTATATATAAAGAATAACTTGATAGAATTATAATTACTCCATATTATTAATAACAACAAATATATATAACTATCATTAAATTTAAAATTTAAAATGTGTATGTACATCGTACGGTGGTAATACTAGTAGTGCCATTGAATTGAGAGGGCAAGTCTTCTATACTTGTACAAATTTGATGAGCAGATGGTAAGAAATCAACAAGGAAGTTTACTACAGGAGTTAGTTATAAATACTATGGTTTAAAAAAGCTCTTTTGAGGCGCGCCTCACAGTGAGGCGCCCAGAAAAAGTCTTAGAGGCGCCGCCTTACCATCTGCTATTGAGGCTTAAGCCTCAGTAGATCTGAGGCGGTCGAGACGGTTAAGGTGTTCTGAGGCTTAAGCCTCATGTGCTGGGCTGTTTTTGGACTTTTTTAGGGTTTTTATGTAGATTTTTGAGTGGGCTTTTGTTGGGCTTTGTTTAATTAATGAAATAGATAAAAATAACATCCAAAATAAAGTAACAAACATAAAAGTAAATATATTCAGATGCCCTAATTCAACCAGCGCTAAGCGCGAAATCGGCCGTTCTTCTCCCGCGCGCTTCTGCTCTCCCACTATCTTCTCTCTCACAACAGCCAATCACACCAGGTCGCAGCACTTCTCCCTCGCACTACATCTCCCACAACAACCCACAATACCAGCAATCCAGGCTCCTAGTAGCAGAGCAGAGCAGGTCGCAGACTTGCAGCAGTAGTAAATTAATAGGTAATAAGCCATATTGAGTATTTTTTTTTAATTTTTATGTCTTGCAGCAGTAGTAGATAGACATTATATAAGTTCTTGGCTTCTTGCAGCAGTAGTAGATAGGCGGTAGTTTTTGTTCTTCTACCATGAATGTCTGCAGTCTGTTGTCTACATTTCATGAAAATAATTATGTTCTTTTGATTTTGCCATGAATATGTCTGCAGTCTGCCATGAATTAATTTTGATGACTTGCTATTTTTTGATGATATTCCTGGCTTCTTGCAGCAGTAGTAGATAGGCAGTATTTTTTGTTATTCTGCCATGAATATGTCTGCAGTCTGCCATTAATTATTTTTGATGACTTGCTATTTTTTTGATTAATTATTTGAAGACTTGTATTTTTTATCTTGTTGAGTTGCTGACCTGTTTACTTGGTGATTAAATTAAATGTAGAATGACTGGTCGAAAAGATCCGACATGGAAGTATGGAACTGAAATTGAAGTGCCAACACAGAGGGTTAGATTGAGCTAAAAATATGTGAGGTGCAACTTTTGCAACAAGGCAGTTAAAGGGGGGTGACGAGATTGAAGGCTCCTCTTGCTCACAAACACAAAAATGGGTCTGCATGTCCCAGTGTGCCAGAAGAAGTCAAGAATGAGATACTTGGCTATTTGAAAATGTTTCAAAAATGTCAAGCACACTGCTCAAATGAACTATGAAGAAATGGTAGATTCAGGATCTTATTATGGTGTGGATGGGACTGCGGGCGGGAGTGGGACTGGAACAGATGGCGCCACTGACACTAATATGAAGATGGTGTCCAAGAGTTCTAGAGGTGTTAGAGGGCTTATGGATCGATTCGTGAATGATAAGGGAAATGATGAGGATGCAGATGGAAAAATGACTCCTATACATGCTAAAGAACTTCGAAATCAAGTTTATTTAGACATAGAGAGATTCTTCTATGAGAATATGGTACGTTCTATTGTGTAAGAAGTGCATCATTTACCAATATGGTACGTTCTATTGGTAATTATGGTCGAGGGCTTAAAGCTCCAACAATGTATGAACTGAGAACGCGGATTCTAAATGAAGAAGAGAAGACAACAGTTGCATTTGTGGATGCGATTAAAGCTATATGGAAGAAAACATGCGTTTCTTTGTTATCAGATGGTTGGTTTGATATGAGAAATAAGAGTCTCATCAATTTTTGATCAACAATCAATATGGTACTGTTTTTTTGAAAACAATGGATGCATCAGATTATGTAAAAGATGCACAAATTTTTTTGAATTGCTTGATGGTGTGATTGAAGGAGTTGGGGAAGATATTGTGGTGCAAGTGGTAACTGATAATACAGCTGCATACAAGGCGGCTGGACATCTATTGATGGATAAAATGAAGAGTTTGTATTGGACTCCATGTGCAGCTTATTGCATTGATTTAATGTTGGAAAAGATTGGACAGCTCTCACAGCACAAGAATGCTTTGCTCAAAGCAAAGAAAGTTAGCAATTTTATCCACAACCATCAAAGGGTGTTAAGTCTATTCAGGAAATTTGCTAAAAATGATCTTCTTCGACCTGCAGCTATGCGATTTGCCACTGCCTAGATGTTAGAGAGCATGCTTCAGTTGAAGCAACTATTACAGATGATGTTTATTTCCCAAGAATGGTCAAGTTGTGCATGGGCTAAGAAAGCTGAAGGGAAAGATGTGAAGAAAATCGTGATGAATGATAATACCTTCTGGCCTTCTATGGTTTATTCAATTAAAACCACAAAGCCACTTGTGCATGTTTTGAGGATAGTTGATGGTGAGAAGACTCCGACAATGGGATTTATTTATGGTGCTATGGATGAGGCGAAAGAAACCATAGCGAAAAACTGTGATGGGGATTTATCTGTCTATAAAGAAATTTGGGATATAATTAACGAGAAGTGGGACAATCAGTTGCACCGGGATCTGCATGCACCCATATATTTTTTGAACCCTCGATACAGATGGAGTCCCAACGTGTCTGAGCATGCAGAGATCAAGACTGGCTTGTATAAATGCATAAAAAGACTCATTAAGGACCAAAACATATTCATGAAGGTTGATGAGCAGCTTGATAGCTACAGATACAAGAAAGGGTTGTTTGGCTTCAAAGCTTCTATGCAGTCCTTCATGACAAGCCTACCAGGTGTTCATTCTTTTTTTTTCTTTTGCTATCATAAATAGTAAGTTAAATATTTTGTTAGTTTTCTAATTACATTAATCTATAATTAACATTTCTATATAGTTATATGGTGGGATAACTTTGGAGATGAAGTTCTAGAGTTAAAGTCATTTGCAACGAAGATTCTTGGTCTTACTTTCTCTTCATCAGCATGTGAACGTAATTGGAGTATGTTTAATCAAGTGCACACAAAGAGAAGGAACCGCTTAAGCATGTCTAAGTTGAATTCATTGGTGTACATTATGTACAACCGAAATTTGAAGTATAAGCACTTGAAGAAACAATCATGAAGAGAGGAAGTTGATCCTTTGATTGTTGAAGACATGCCTTCTGATGATGATTGGATATTCAACCCCAATGAGGAAGATGATGGAGGAAATGAGACTGTGGAGGGGGAAAGTTTGAGGGCAATGAGTAAGAGAAAAATAAATGAGAGCTCAACTACTGGTTACTTCTATTCTTTTAAACTCTTTCAATTATAATTTTACAAATAGACTTTCATTTAATAATTATACTTACAATGCAAGAAAGGGAAAGAGTGTGGAGAGAGGATTGTTTGATGAGGAAGATGAGTTTGAAGAAGAGAGTGGGAGTGAGAGTGACCATAGAGATGGATCAAATTATGATGATTTCGATTATTGAGAATTATATAAATTCTTGATGATTTAAGTTGAACTTAGAAGTTAGAACTTAGACTATGAATCTGTTCTTTTGCTTTGTTTTATGGTTATGTTGTTATGAGATTAATGACTTATCACTTATGTGACTTATTGTCGATTATTTGATTGATGTTATGCCATTTCTATGTTATTTTAGGCATTTACTATTGAATATTTGAATTGTGTGTTGATTGATGTGAATTTGGTTAGTTAAATTGATAATATATATATATATATGTGTGTGTGTGTGTGTGTTTTATCCTTCTTGTATTGAGGCTTACGCCTCGTGAGGCTACGGTAAATGCCTCGAGGCTTGAAACCGCATTTTAAAACCTTGATAAATACTAAATAGTCATTGAATTGGGCTTCGAAATCATGGGCCAACAACCTTTATTGAGTCTATATAACCCAATACTCAGCAGTCAAATAATCAGATTCCTCACCCTTACAACACATGACCACGTGAAAGATAGACGTCTCGAATTCATAACACACCATTCTTCCCTTTTCGAACTCAAAAACAATAAAAATAAAATAAAAAATAATCAGATTTTTATGTTTGCAAATTCTATTCTGTTCATGTTTCAATATATATAATTATATATATATATATATGTATAGAGGGGTTGGTTATAATAGAGACTACTCCATATGTGAGAAATATGGACAAATCTGAACCATACAAATATTAAGGATGGATATGTGTGATTAAATGCTAGAAAATAGGATAAATCTATTTAATAATTCGAATAAGGGTATAATTGTCTTTCTAATGAGTAATGAATAATTTTATATGGAAATATACAATAAAATTGGAGGAAGATTCATATTTGTATTGCAATTAATTGTATCTATCCATATTTGAAATCCATAGAAATCCCTAGCACCAATTTAGAGCAAAAACCAGTGATTCTATCTCCGAAAAGATCAACGACGACTGCTATTGGAGAAGAAGAGAAACGACAATTGGGTTTTGATTTTCGGCAAGTTTGATGGCAAATTATGAAGTTTTGCAACAACACCATTGAAGATTGAAAGAAGTTTGGCGATTTCAATCCCAAAGGATCGACCGGTGCTACTGACATGTCGATTGCGGGTTTTGTACTATAAAGACTACACCATTGCTTTCTGATGACTGTGAAGGGAGGTTTTCGGGTAAACAGTGACGGTGATCTAGAAAATAACACGACTTACAAACAAAAGATGTCGAGAGTGAAATAAGGTAATGTTACCAATTCAATTTAGACATTGTCGATTTATTTGATAAGGCTGTGTTAGTGCTTATTATGAATTAATATCTACTTCACTTATTATTTTGTGTTGTAGTAAATTTTGTTCGGATTTTTAAGATTAATACAATTATATTTATGTGATGATCTGTGGGAAGAGTGAATAGATGCTTGAATGGGGTTTTTGTATTGCTTGATTGCCGAATGGGAGTAATGATTTTCTTTGGAATTATTTGTGTCTTTAATTTATAGAATATTGTGGATGCATAAAATTCATTAACATTGCTATGTGTTTGTGTTTATGTAGCATTTACAGTTTTATTAATTTTGGGATATTATATAGAAAGTATTTTACCTTTTTGAAATAATTGAATTAATTGAAGTTTGTTGGTGCTATACGACTGCGAAAAAAGGGCACCGACTGAATTAGAGATGCAAAAGAATAAAATGAAGCATAATAAAGCTAAATATAATGTTGATTGTATACTCAATTGCATGATCTCGAAATTTTGTTATTAAACATTTTGATGCTTTGTATGGATTGATGTAATGCTTTTATATATCAAAGATAACCCAACAGTCAAGGATGATAAAAGCAGACTTTGATTTTGATGATAAAATTTCCTTCTGGAAGAAGAAGAAACAAGTGAAGATATAATGAGAGAAACTAATGTCCGAATTCAACTATGATAAGGATAGAGATTGGTATATGTATATATGACTACTATTTCACAATTATGTTACTAAATATTTTGATACTTTGTATGAATATATATAGATTCAATGTATCAAAACAATGAGGATAGAATTTGACTATGATTCCAGTGATGAAGTACCGTTGCAGAAGAAGAAAAAAGTTATGCTCAAAGGTGGAAAACATATAAAATAAAAGTTATTTTCATTTGATATGAAGAATAAAAATGCTTAATAATGTTATATTTGTTATTTTTATTGATAATATATTATGCTATTATATGATTGTCAATTTGTGATAATTACAATATTCACGTTTTTACTACTATTAAAATATAAATTTCTGAACTTGTTAAGAAGCTGTTTAATGCTTTTATGTAATATTTATGGTGCTTAAGTTATGGCATCATTCTTTTGAGTACTTTTTTTTTGTCAACAACATTATTAATGACGCGATATAGTATGTTTAATGCTTAATAATGGTGAACTTAATTGGTGCTTCATATAATGATGAATGTGCACAATGTTATTGAAATTGTGAAGAAGTTGTGTAATGCTTTATTATAATGTTTATGGTGCTCAGTAGTAAATATATTTATTAAAATATTTATGTTTGATAATGATGTAATAATTGATAAATTATATTTGATGCTAAAGAGCATCGAATTTAGGGCTAGATATCATTAAGATAAAATTATTCTTAAGAATGTTGATTTTTTTTAATTTTATCATGAATGCTTCGTTATATTATTTTTGGTGCTAAATAAGAGTAATTCGCCTATATGTTATTTTATTTATAAAGCAGTAATACTGACATCCAAATTGAACATTTATACAGGGGAGATTGCCAATAATACTTGAGACTCCTTGGATGAAAACATAGCTTAGTAACAGTGATTTATTAAAGGATGTTGTGTAGTATTGACTATTAAATTGTGCAGTTTATTTTATTTAAAATAATAGTGATAGACACATGAGGTAAGTTTTTGACATATGATTATTTTTTGTTGATACGTTGATATGATACGAAACAATGTCTTTTGAAAATTATTTCAAATGTTTGGTTACACATGTAATATTGTATTGTTTCACATTGATTCATTAAATCCAACTTTTTATTGATATGCTAATAGAAAAGAAAAATAGAATATAATACTTACTATAGTACGGAGTTAGAGAAAACTCTGGATTTATCTTTTTATACATTTCTATATATCTACCAAAGCACTAAATAATATATTAAAAACATTAGTTAATACTTTACTCATTTATCCACAATTTATCAATTCAAAAGATATGACTTCTATATTACAAAGAATGTTGCACTTGATTGATTAAATATTTATCACTATTGTAATTTATGTGATCAAAGCAAAATTGTATATACAACAAACCATGCATTGTCATTATTTTCGCAAGATGATGTAAGACATATATCACTACTTTTGTACACATACATAATATTTTATAGTGCATGTGATATCTTTGGAATTGCTAAATTGTCGATAAGGAAACAAAGCAATAACTAATGCTTTGTAATATATACTTTATTGCTTTGGAAGACATATATTAATGCTTGAAATACTAACTCCTTGTAGACATACTCATAGGTTTCTCAGATTTTTTTTACCAATTATTTATATAACAAGACAACTCAATGTAACAAATTTTTCCCACATTTACTGCACGTTCTTAATGATTTCTTATTCCATTCGATTGCTTTATCCTTTCTTGATTCCAGACAACTGTCACTTTCTTCTGCCTTCACTAGAACTAGCGGTTTAACAGTAACTTTATTAATTTGGAATTTATGATTCACACACGGCTTCATAGAAGAACGTATTGTGGAATATAATACTTGATCATGCCACTAGGTGACAATTCAACTACACACTCACTTAAATTATTGCTACGTACACATACAATTAATGCAAACAGATAAATAAATTATTTAACTATAATATTTTCAATGCTTATATATCACAAAGTAAATGCTCGTGATTGAATAAACCACGTACCCACATTCTTAAGGCCGCAACTGAGACCACGATGCTTAAATATAACGTTTTCAATGCTCATATATTACAAAGTAGTTGCATTTGATAGAAAAATACACCATAACATATTGATATATTACAAAGTACGTACATATTGATTGTGTATTGATGAGATTCACAAACAAACCACATATCATATTAAAAAAAAGATTTTAGAATGATAAACATGTCAACTTTCAAACAACCAAATCAAAATATAATGGGCGAAATATACTATAACCTGAATTATCCATTATTAGCGAAACAATCAACATAATCGATTGGGATCGGATGTTTTCTAGTAGATCGATCAATACACCTGGATGAACTCAAACAATTTTCGATGAATAAATTTCAAATTTATAGCCTCAATCGATAAGAACCATTAGAAATTGAGATTCAAATTGAGATTAAAAATCGCGATACTTTCAGATAAAAGTCGATAAAGAAGACATTGCTTTCTGAAAATTTTCTTAAATTTAATCGAGACACATCAACAATGGAGAAAACGTCGATTTGAAGAAAAAAAAAATAAAGTAATCCCGTTAGATCTGGTTAACATGAGTAGTGGGATGTAACTATGAAAAAACCGCTAAATATGGAAGATATAATCTTCCACAATATGTGAGTTGTTAGATATTTTTTGCAAAATGTTAGATATATCCCTTCTTACATGGATCATGATAAAACCTTCCATGAAAAAATTGACCAAAAATATATCTCCTTTCGATCATAACCGTTGATTAATATACATCTAAGGATCTCATTCGTTCCTATTTCTCACACCAACATTCAGTCCCTATTTGAACTATATCCTATATACAGATACTCCATAATAATATATAGTACAAAGAAGTTAATGATCATTGTAGATGGATAAATTTTAATGGCTAAATTAAATTATGCCATGCAAATAATTAAATATCAAATTATATCATTTATTTATATTTTAGGAATTTAATTAAATTAATTCCTAAATTAAATAAATAGATATTGATATTTAATATTTGGAGATAAAGATTAAAATATCAAATATATTCTCCAAATATTAAAATATCAAATATATCATTTATTTATATTTTAGGGATTTACATGAATTAATTCCTAAAATTAAATAAATAAATGTTGATATTTAAATATGTGGATAATTCTCGACCAATCAGAAGTCGACACGTGTCAAATATGTGCAGAAATCAAGGATTTGATAAAGATAAGTCCAAAATATTGAGGAGCCAATCGCATCGTGCCACCTCAGCCCTAAGTCTCCAAATTTCTCTCTCCTTACACCTATAAATAGAGGCCATCTGGAGAATGAAAAACACACCAAAAGTCATTTGAAGAGTTCAAGAATTTGAGAAAAAATTCCATAAGTGAAATTCTCTCAAATATTCAAGGTGTTCTTCACCAAATTCATCCCGAAGACGGCGTTTGATCCATAAGCAAGGCAGTCAAAGGCGTTCTTCATCAAATTCAACCCAAAGTTGGCGTTTGATCTGGAAACAAGGTGTCGGCCCTCCGAATTAACGTTGTCAAGTCCAAATATCAAATCAAAGAAGATCGATGATACAAATCTTCCCCGAAAACTTCAAAGACCAAGTTCAAACAACAAGTCCGAGAAGATCAAAGAGGCAAATTTACTCTGAAGATTTCAAAGACCGTTTGAAGATCAAGTTTTGAAGAGAAGAATCAGAGGAAAAATAGAGATTAGATCCACGAAATACAAGTTGATTCGAAAATCATTTGAATTGTACACTGTTTTGTGTTTTACCAAATTAAATACAAAAATTTATGTTACAAATTTTGGCACACCCAGTGGGACCATCTCTACCTCTCATCTTTTCACTCTACCAAATTCATGAACGATGTCTGCTCAGAGTAGTGCAATGAAAACAAAATCTTCAACTGCACCTACTTCAAAAAACTCAACTACTGAAAAAAGTGCGATGAAAATAAAAATTTCATCCACGGCTGCTCTAGATAGCTCTTTAAAGAGTGCTGGTGTCATTACATGGAGAATGGCCAAACAAGCAAGAGAGACTTCTCAGTCAATTAATCTTGCAGAAAATGAACTACAACTTACTGGCAAGAACAAAAAAAGTGATGAAGCGGAGACTGGTGCTACGCCATTAAACACTCACTCATCAACAAGTTATCCACTTGAGGAGTCCGTCATAATGACAGATGGATCGACTACCAATGAACAAATTGCAAATTTGACAAAGTTGATGGAGCAAATGTATGTCCAAATAAAAAGGCAAGACGACCAGATTGCGAGGCTCTTGAAAGGGAAATGAGTTGCAAATCAAGAGAATCTTGAAGAAAATGGTGAAAATAATGGCGATGAAACACCTGAGAAGCCGGAAATGAATGATGATGCAAAATTATGTGCTAAAGAGTTGAATGTTTCAGTTGATGGTTCTATTCCAATCAACCAACTCAAGAAGTTCATTGAAGAAACCATAAAAGATAGGTTCGGTGAAAGTTCCAAGTCAATGGCGGTTTATTCTAAGCCTTACACTCGAAGGATCGATAACTTGAAGATGCTTGTAGGTTATCAACCCCCAAAGTTTCAACAGTTCGATGGAAAGGGCAATCCAAGACAACATATAGCCCATTTTGTTGAAACGTGCAATAATGCTGGAACCTATGGAGATTATTTGGTCAAGCAATTTGTTCGCTCTCTGAAAGGAAATGCATTCGACTGGTATACAGACTTGGAGCCTAACTCGATTGACAATTGGGAACGGCTTGAGCATGAGTTTCTCAATCGCTTTTACAGTACTAGAAGAACAGTCAGTATGGAAAAACTCACAAGTTTTCGCCAATGGAAAGAAGAGCCTGTGATTAATTATATCAATCGGTGGAGAAATCTTTGTCTCAACTGCAAAGATCGTTTGTCTGAAGCATCTGCCATAGAAATGTAAATCCAAGGAATGCATTGGGGTCTTCAATACATCTTGCGAGGAATTCAACCAAGAACTTTTGAAGAACTAGCTACCAGAGCTCATGATATGGAGCTAAGTATGGCAGCAAGCGGAATTGATGGACCACCAATGCAAGAACCTCGCAAGTTCAAAGAAAGGTAAGATTTCAAGAAAAGTGCCAAGTCTTTCGATAAAGCACCAAAGAAAGAGTCTATGGCAACGAAAGCAACACCTGTCAAGTTCATCAGAAAGGATGCTGAAAAGGATGCAAGGCAGAATATGCAGCCAGAAAAGAGGAGGACCCTGAAAGAGATGCAACAAAAACAATATCCTTTTCTGGATTCAGATGTCTCGGGGATTTTTGATGACCTACTCAAAGAAGGACTTATTGAATTTCCAGAAATGAAGCGTCCTAACGAAGCAGGGAAAACTGATGACCCTAAATACTGCAAATACCATCGATTGGTTGGGCATGCCATTCATGACTGCTTTATATTGAAAGATAAGATCATGCAGCTGGCTCGTCAAGGGAAAATATCACTTGAAGAAGATGATGCCACTGCAAATATTATTGTCACTGAGTCTAGTAATGTTGTGAATGATGAAGAAGATGATAAGCGAGAGACTCATGTGGCTGATAATGATTGCATATCTGCAATAACATTCACCGATGAAGATTTGCAGCTTGGATCTGATCCTCACAATAGGCCTTTGTTCATGAATGGCTATGCATGTGAAAAATGAGTCAATAGAATACTTATTGATGGAGGATCTGCAGTGAATATCTTACTTCTAAGAACATTGAAAGAATTGGAAATTCCTACGGAGGATCTTTCAGGTAGCCGGTTGATGATTCAAGGATTCAACCATGAAGGACAAAGAGCTCTTGGCGCCATAAGGTTGGATTTACTAATGGATGATATGAAATCAACTGCAATGTTTCACGTGATTGACGTCGAAACTTCATATAACATGCTTCTTGGACGACCATGGCTACATGAGAACGGAATTGTCCCCTCAACATGGCATCAATGCTTCAAGTATTGTCGGGATGGAGTTGTAAAAATGGTAGTTGGCGACCACAAGCCCTTCACAGAAGCTGAATCATACTTTGCTGACTTAAAGTACTATTTATCTAACATAAAGGCAACAAAAAGGGCAGAAGTTCATCAAAAAGAACCTGGAAATAGTCAAAAGATCAAGAAAGAAGCATCTGGAACAGAATCACTAGAAGGACTCACTCTGCCTCTAACCAAAATTGATGCAAAGAAGCCAATCCCACCACCACTCAAAGGGTTCGTTCGACCAACACAAGGCGGTACTACTGAACATGGAGAAAGTGTGAATAGTGATACCACTCAGCATTTTGGTCCAAAAGCATTTAAACTTCTCATTAAAGCTGGATATAGTCCGCAAGAAAGCCCTGTGATGGAGTCCCATTCAAAAGTTGTAGATCAACAGAACTACGGACTTAATGCCACACAAAAAATGTTGAAAAAGAACGGCCATGTTGTACCAAGCACTAAGGCAGGTTTGAGATTTGTCCCACAAAGTCCTATCCGTATCACCGTCAAAAGGGCTACAACAAACCATGTCTTTGAAGGAGAATTTTCGTCAATAGAAGGTGCAGTTGGCAAATACAAAAAGAAAACTCCAAGAAAATTTGTCTTTAAGAGACTTGGTAAGACTCCGAAGGTATATGTCTTTAAGAGGCTTGGTAGAAAATGTGGTGGGAAGATCACAAAAGTTGAAAATTCAAATGGATTCGATAAACCTCGAGTAACTCAAAAGTTGAAGAGTTTAATCACTTCCCACATTAAGAGATGCACTACATTGACTGTGTCGTGTGGAAGAGAATTGAAAGCTAAGATGAAGACTGTAATCTTTACGCAACACATTGAAGATGAAGATGATAGAAAAAGTGTAGCCTCATCTTACTATGTTGCTAGTGGTGTTCAAAACACGATCCCTCGTAATGTTCAAGACCAGTTGCAGCGAGACAATTCCCATCTGGTTAGAAGGTGTAATACCCCAGATTTTTGAATAAGGTTTAGAGAATTGTTAATATTAGTTAATTAATTAAAGAAGGAATTTAATTAAGGTTAGCTATGGATGGATGTCAGTCACGACTTTTGAAGTCAGTTTTCGTAAAGATCGTCTTTTCAGAAAATATAATCTTAATTCTTTTATCACTATTTATGGTCTCTTTAGGAAGGTTTTGACTCAAGAAGTACACCGGTATTTTCAGATTTCAAATCTGAGGTCATTTTGAGTTCCCGGTGATGGAAAACGTATTTGAAAAGGGAAATGAATAGTAACTTTTGCGTGCGTTCGTATTTTGAGAAATTTACTAAATCCTCCTCGTTTATTCAAGTTCAGTTCTATTAGGCCCCTCTTATGGGAAATGACTCAAGGATTCTGTTGACGTTCACGGATTTTCATTCTGAAGTCAATCGAACGCTCGGGAGCCGAATCTGTTAGTTTGAGTGAATAGTAAAAAGTAATTCCAAAAAGGGAATCTTTGCTCGTCTTTCTTTTGACGACCCCGTCTCCTTCACGAATCGAGTTGGTTCACTAGTGTTCGAGCCAACGAGTCTCCTGGTATTTTTAGATTTCGTGTCTGAAGTCATTTGGACCTCGACATCGAATAAAGCAGCTTTTAACCGAACCCGGGGTAGCTTTTGCAGTATTCCTGCACAGCAATGGCTTCCAAGGGAAGCCAAAGCTTTTCCTATAAATAGGGGACCACCCCTTTGTCATTCCTTGCTCATTTTACTTTCACTTCACTTCTAAATCGAGAGGGTGAAAAGCTTTGAAAGCCGAGAGGGTTCTGTCGAAATAAAAAGTGTTCTTCGTGAGTATTCTTCAAGACGACGAGCGAAGTGGCGCGGAAGGGATGCGGCGAGGGAATGTGCTAGGGGCGCCGTTGAAATCGTAGCAGGCGGCTCTGCCGCCGTTGCGACTCGACGAGACGCCGAGCTAACCACATTCCTTCGATGCACCTGACCCCGTCCATTCTTGTTCGTCGGTCTCGATTCCATTTCCTTTTCGTCTTTAAATTCCGCATTTACTTTCCGTTCTTTACGTTCTTCGCGTTCTTCATTATTTCTCGTCTAAAAGTTACATTTCGATCTTGTTGAAATTCCAAGTTAATAACGTTTATGTTATATTCCTCGTTCTACTTCCGTATTATTGTTCTAAGAAGATTAGCCTCGTTTATTTCGTTAAATTCCGTTCGAGCCACATTTAACGATTTTGTTTTTATTCTATTTTAAAAAAGATTATCGTGTTTATGCCGTTGTAATGCCAAAATTCTTTTTAAGTTAAAAGTATGTTGTTGCATGTTAAATTCAAGTACGTCGTTTTTATGAAAATTCGGGTTAATTGTTCTTCGTGTTCGTTGAAGAAATAAACGAACACGAAGAACAGTTGAAGAACACATTGAAGAAACCCAGTTGAAGAAAGAGAAAGGAGAGAGAGAGAGAAGAGCCCCGCGGGGGAGGGGGGGTGTGCGCCGCCGAGCCATACCTCCCTCGGCCGCGCCCAGCCCGCCGGGGCAAGGCGGCCCCGCGGCGCCCCCCTTCTCCGTGTTGTTTCGTTCGCCGTTCTTTTCGGCTATTTCCGTACCCCTTTTTTCCGATCTTTTCGAGTCTTCTAAATTATGTTACTTTCGAGCCATATTCAAGTTTAAATTATGGTAAGGTATTCAAGTTAATTTCAGTTTATTTCGAATAAGATATTCAAGTTTATTTCGAATAAATCCTTCTCGAACCCTTATTAAGTCAAAGTCGTGCTATTCATGTTAAGTCCTAGCTAATGGAATATTAGTTGAGTATTATTTAATATCATGTTATTAGAAATCCTCGAAGGAGACCGCTAAGTCGATGATTCGACTTTTGTAGGAGGAATCGAACCTCGGAGGAATTCTAAAGGAAACCACCAGCTCGTTGCCTCGTCTTCCGTCCCGTAATCAAGGTGGGTAAATCTATACTCATCTAAAGTTGGAGCTAATAAGCTCTAGAAGCATGTTAGGGCAAATGAGATATCCAATAAAGTATTTTTGCTCAGCCTGATTGATCTCTGTACGAGGAAGGAAGAAAGAAAGATATTATGTTTTACTTGAGCTCTCAAGCATGTTTAAAAATGATAGAACTACTAAAGTATTGTTTATGCTTACCATGAGATGTTTAGAATTATCTTTAGCTCCGATTCGTACTTGTTTACGTTCTTCACCTGTAATTTAATGTTTATGCTTGTTAAACTCGCAGAATTAAGAGTTAAGGTTTGCCTTGTTAGGGTAGAATTAAACCCTTTGTAGGCCGAGATCATGTAGTATTAAAGGATTAGCATTAGACATTGTTCTAAGCTTGGTATTGCTAGCAAAGATAAGAAATGAAGGAACTTAGCTTTTCACTTAAGCAGGATATGAGCTCGGAACTATTAAGGGAGTCACTGCTGGGCTTTTCCCTCGCAAACTCGTTCGGATATTTGAGGTAACCCCTCTTCTATCCTATGGCATGCCTAAGGGTACAGTTGACGTCAGGTTTGAGCCAAGATGGGCCCAAAGGAAAAGAAAAGATTTTACGGATATGGAGAGGGCTTTAGCGTTTTGCTCTCCATATACCGTCAGTTGATTATTGGATATCTTGAAGTTTATTAAAGTGTTTTACTAAAACCCACTGAGTACATTAGTGCTCATGCCCCCTCTTTTTCAAATGTTTTCAGGTTGAGATGTTGAGGATGTTGGTGGCTTTGGATGTGGGTTGGCTGCCAAGACTGTTTTGCTATTATCTAATATTTCCTTGAAATCCCACTATGTGATCTGCTACTCTGATACACTCTTTCTAATTCCGTTTTAATTCTTATTATGATTATCAAGACTATATGAATAATCTCCCAGACATAATTATTCGAGTACAAGATGCATACTAAGTTCTACTTCCACTACCCGAGTATGATTTCCTTTCGTCTAATCAATGGACTTGCATGCATTATTAACTATTATCATCTAAGCTGATTGGTATCCGTCTATCCGTTTTATTAACCGTCTAACAAAAGTAAATCTGAGTATCCCCATCTAATCCCTAAAGGCATAGCTCGACTGTAAAACCATCCTATTAATCTTCCATTTTACCTCATTAACCCTTTAATGACACTCTGTCCCCATTCATAAACCTCTAGCTCGGGACCGAGCTGTTACAAAAGGGGTGTGATCAAGACAAATAATATGGCACACATAGTTTGGGTAAGATGAAGGGACGGAACAATGAGAAAATGCATAGATTTCAAAAGTCCCGAAGAAATGAATGAAGAAGTTGTCTCATCACATCACATTACCTCAAGTGAAGAAGTGACCGTCGAAGAGGAAGATTTTTGATGATATACTTCACAAAAACATCGAATGTTATGTGGATGATGTGGTAGTGAAGTCAAAACGACGAATTGACCATCTAGAAGACTTGAGGATGATCTTTGAGCGACTCAGAAAATATTAACTAAAGATGAATCCTCTAAAGTGCGCATTTGGAGTGAAGTCTGGAAAATTCCTTGGATTTATTATTCGCCACCAAGGAATAGAAATTGAACAAGCCAAGATCGATGCAATAATGAAGATATCTGAGCCTCGTAACCTTCACGAGTTAAAAAGTCTATAAGGAAAGCTCGCGTATCTCCGAAGGTTTATCTCAAATCTAGCTGGTCGGTGTCAACCATTCAGCCAGATCATGAAAAAGGGTGTGCCATTCGAATGGGATGAGTCGTGCAGTAATGCTTTTAAAAGCATTAAAGACTATCTCATAAAATCTCCTGTGTTAGTGGCACCGGTGGCAGGTCGTCCGTTGATTTTATACATTGCTGCTCAAGAAAGGTCCATGGGGGCATTACTTGCCTAAGAAAATGAGAATGGAAAAGAGAGTGCACTATACTATCTCAGCAGAATGATGACGCCAAACGAGTTGAAGTACTCTCTAATTGAGAAGTTATGTTTGGCTTTGATATTCTCCATTCAGAAACTAAAGCATTACTTCCAAGCTCATACAGTTCGTCTCATCTCTAAAGCAAACCCCTTGAAGTATGTAATGTCGAGACCTATTCTGTCAGACAGGCTTGCACGATGGTATCTCCAACTACAACAGTTTGAGATCATATACATTCCCCAAAAGGTTGTGAAGGGACAAGTCCTGACGGATTTTCTGGCTGATCATCCAATCCCCGCCGAATGGGAACTCACCGACGATCTCCCAGATGAAGATGCACTCGCAGTTAAGATCTCTCTTCCTTGGCTTATGTATTTTGATGGTGCGGCCCATATAGAAGGAGTTGGTGCCAGAGTTGTGTTCGTAACACCTGATGGAGAAGTATTGCCTTATTCATTTACCCTGACAAAGAATTGCTCCAATAATGTAGCTGAGTATCAAGCGCTTATCCTCGGATTGGAGATGGCAGTAGATACGAAAAGGGTGCACATGAAAGTGTATGGAGATTCTAAGTTGGTGATCAATCAAATCAATGGGGAATATGAAGTCAAAAAGCCCGAGTTACTACCATACGTCAAGTATGCCCAACGAATGATTGGATGGCTTGGGAATGTGGAAATTGAACATGTACCAAGAAAAGAAAATAGACAAGCAGACGCATTGGTAAGCTTGCATTTACGATAGCCATGTCTGACAGTAAAATTCACATACCCATTTGTAAGAGTTGGGTTATACCACCTATCTTCGAAGACGAAGATTGTGAAGAAGATGAGAATGATGTCGTGGAAGTGTTTGAAATTGAACAAGAAGACTGGAGACAAGTGTTTGTTGATTACTTGAAGTATGAAAGGTTACCAGATGATCCACGTCGAAGAATTGATGTTCGCCGTCGTGCTGCTCGCTTCATATACTTCAAAGGCACACTGTATAGACGGTCTTTTGATGGTATCTTTTCTAGATGTTTCAGTGATGAAGAAGCCGCAAAAGCTATGGAAGAAGCATACTCTGGCGTTTGTGGTGCTCACCAATCTGGCCCAAAACTGCACTTCCGAATTAAGAGAATGGGCTACTACTAGCCGACCATGGTGAATTATGCGCAGAGATGTCAACCTTTTCAATTCCATGCAAATCTCATCCATCAACCACCTGAGCCATTGCATCCTATAATCGCTTCTTGGCCTTTTAATGCTTGGGGTATGGACGTTGTGGGACCCATGACAAAATCTTCTGGAGGGCACTTATACATCTTAGCTGCAACAGATTATTTCTCAAAGTGGGATGAAATAGTACTTTTGAAAGAAGTGAAAAGGAGAATGTGCCCGACTTCATTAAGTCCAATATTATCTATCGCTATGGGGTCCCTCGATACATCATCACTGATAATGGGAAGCCCTTTAGTAATGCATTGATAGATAAACTCTGCGAGAAATTCAACTTCAAGCAAAGAAAATCATCCATGTATAATGCAGCTGCCAATGGACTAGCTGAAGCTTTTAACAAGACGTTGTGCAACTTGTTAAAGAAGGTAGTTGCAAAATCAAAGCATGATTGGCATGAGCGAATTGTTGAAGCATTATGGTGTAACGCCCTGGTCCGAAAAAGAATAATAAATGAAGAATGGGGGGTGTTACTTAAAAAGAACAGGATTTGGAATAATTATTAATTAAATAAAATAACTATTGGAAACAAGAATAGGTTATGTTCCCCAGAAATTTGGACAGCATAACCTCTATAACTAGAACAAATCCCCATTTTATAACGGCTTATAAGTGTACAATTGGAACGGCACAGCAACCAACAAGTCCGTACATGGGCAGAACGAGGTGATAAACAGATACCAACAAGTAAAGATATATTTATCCTAAATATTAATAAGATTAGTCCCATCGAAAGGACAAAAGAAGAACAGCAGATAGGACCAATTCATAGGTCGACTAACAGTAAACAGATACCAACATAAAATCAAGTATGACCCTTCTAATAGGTCGAAGTCAATGAAGGGATAATTGGTATGGAAAAAGGACGGGGTTTTCTCCCCTCAAGACTTTATTTAGTAAATAGACATCATATATTCATAGCATATTAGACATGCTATCATCAAGTATCAAATATCAAGACTAAGTACTAGATATCAGAGTATTCAGCAGAAACATAGCGGAAGCAATAATATAACCAGATAGAGCAGCAATTAGGAAGTTCAAACAACCCCATCAACAGCACATCACCGGCCTCAGCATCTCAACCTGAAAATATTTTGAAAAAAGTTGGGTGTAAGTACTAATGCACTCAGTGGGTACTTTTGAACTCAATTTGCAAATAAGAAATATCCAAAATAATACACAGCATATAGGAAGCAAAACGCGAAAGCCTTTCCCATATATGCAAACCTTTTTCTTCTTCTTTGGGATCCATTTTGCTCAGTCTGTCGTCTACTGCACTATATAGTATGCCGCTGGTAGGAAAAGGGATGGGTTACCTCACTAATCCGAGGAGAGTATACCAGGGGTTACCTAGCATTGACCCTGAGTGTGCTAGGGGTCGCCTAGCAGTGACTCCTTATAGTGACATCCGGTCACAGTGTATGTGCGGGGTTACCTCACACTGACACCTTTAGTGATAATCATCACAACTGCAAGGGTGTACCGTCCTGCCCATGTTCATCAATTACTTGGACTACAAAAATCCAAGATTCTAGCACAAATCTATCTTAGCTAAGTTTAACATCATCTCAATGTATCTCATAAAACTTAGCAAATTAAATCATAGCTTAATCATGCTTATACAACTCTTCCACAAGTATGCTCACATCCTAGTCACAATATCACAATAATATTCCAGTAATATTCTAACAATATTTCAATAGTATCTCAATACTATACTATTTCATAACATAGCAATATTCTATAATTCATCCTATAACAGTGACGTTAAACAGGTAGAACATAAAATATTTATTTGGATATTTCTAAGTTATCTATCATGCTTCTAAAGAGTTATTACTCTTAAACTTTATTTATTCTTTGAAAATAAACCCACCTCGCTGACGAGCAGGTGACGACACAACAACTTCGGGAACATCATCTTCTCTCATAGCAGGTTCTGCGGGTCCTACAAGGGTTGATCTTCGACTCAGAACGACTACTATATTTTTCAGAAATTAATCTACTATAATTGGAGCTATTATTAAATTTTATTCTTTTCAAAAAATATATTACGCGACTCTAGAGACCTCGTGTACATTTAACGCAGAAGAGAATAAATTCTAAAATATTATTTTTGATTTATTGGACCCAAAAGATTTGACAGATGTCACTTTCCGTAACTTATCATTTTAATCGATTTTTATCAGATTTGTACCACGACACTTTTTAACCGATCAAAAATTACGAAAATATTCAGGGATGATCCTATACATGCCAAGACTATAGTTTGAGAGTTTTACAATTTTTCGATAACACAAGCTTCCGGCATAAAAATAACTGTTTAAATTAAATAATCGAGATTTTTCAAAACTCATCCAAAAATTACGAAATTTGACGGGCACATAGGAAATATTATTTTGAGCAACTTTCGTGAACAAACTTTTTCGATTTGAGGATCCGAAAGGGCCTGAATTTAGCAAAAATAGTGGCAGATCGGCGCCTCTTTTTATGCACGTTTTCCGGTGATTTCGCCGGTTCCCGGCCGTCGGACGGAAACGAGTTCAACATAAGAAATGTAGTACATACTTGAATACACGACATATTAAAATTTGGGCTAAAAAGGACGAGAAATGGACCGATACGATGATGACGAAAACGGGCGGCTGTAGAGGTTGCGTCGAGACGTTGCAGCAGTTGTAGCTGCTCGTCAGAGCTCCGGCAACCTGCTGCCGCTCCGGCATGATGCCAGTGACCTGTCCGGCGACCTCCTGGCCGACAGCTGCTCCGACAGCCCTCCCCTCTCTTCCTCAATCTCTCTCGCTCTCATCTCTCTTTCGGCTCTCTACTCTCCCTTTCTCTGCATTCTCTCTCTTTTTTTTTCTTTTGCTTTCTCTCTCTCTCTCTCTCTCTCTCTCTCTCTCTTAATTATCCCTCTCTCCTCTTTATCTCTCTCTCGGCTAACACTCTCTCTCTCCTCTAATATCAATTCTTCTTCTTTTTTGATTCACACGGCAGATGCCTTCTCACAAGTGGGGGATGCTTTGGATCCAACGGGAGTATAAATAGAGATATTTTAGGATATTTTGAAATATTTGTAATATAAAAATTTGGATATAAAATACTGTTAAAATATTTTTGGACTCGGTTAAAAATTACTTTATTTTACCGGAAATGCAATTGATCTCGAATCGAAAATCTAAAAATATCGGGAGGTTCATTGGCTCATTTCCTTTTTAATCAATTTAAAATGGTATGCCGAAAATGTTATTTGATTATCGAACGAAAAAAAGATTCCTTATTAAAATTTACTATCTATTTTACCAAAAATATTGTTGGGAGTTCGTTTGACCTCTGATTGAAAATCCGAGAACACCGGTGGATTCCTTGGTTCGTTTTTCTATTGGAAAATTATGACTAGTCAAGTCTCAAGCTATCGTAAATATTCCTGATTAAATTAAAAATTACTGTTCACGTCCTCTTTGACTGTTGGGACTTTGGTTGACCTCGAATTATTAAAATTTTAAAAGTAACATTGAAATTCTCGAGTCATTCTTTTTCCACGAAAATCATTATTGAACACATGCCAAAAATATTTAAGCTATATTTTCCAATTAAATAACACCTAAAGTCACGTCTTTTATCCATTTTACTTTATCTTAGCTCCAATAAATTTCTATAGTCTTCTAAATAAATTTAGAAAACTTTTAACTATATTCCGAAAATACGGGTCGTTACATATGGGCGTACAGAACAACTCACAGAACGCCCACACAAGCAACTCCCTATTCACTGGTGTATGGAGTGGAAGCCGTCATCGTGCTTGAGCAACAAATTCCATCTCTCAGAATTGCTATCCAGGAAGGATTAACTGAAGAAGAAAATGCACACTTATATCTTCAAGAGTTGGAATCTTTAGATGAAAAGCGATTGGAGGCACAACAAAGGTTGGAATGCTATCAAGCTCAACTCTCAAAAGCTTTTAATAAAAAAGTACGATCACGTTCTTTCCAAGTTGGAGATCTGGTCCTTGCTGTGAGAAGACCAATTATCACCACTCATCGTGTCGGAAACAAATTTGTGTCAAGATGGGATGGTCCATATGTTGTTAAAGAAGTCTACACAAATGGTGCCTACAGATTGATCTCTGAAGATAATGTAAGAATTGGCCCGATAAATGGGAAATTCTTAAAGCGTTATTATCCTTAAAGGGAGAAGATGAGAAGCTAACTCCTGGCCCGCATGAGTATAAACTGTGTACGGTAACCACCAAAGAATGTGCACGTGGTTAAACTGCTAACTTTCCCACCAAAAGTTAAATTTATGTGGTTAAGCTGTTATTTATCCCACCAAATGTGTTCTATGTGGTTAAAATATAAAACACCCACTTTGTTTATAGTGGTTAAAGAATATTCACTCCTGGCCCGCATGAGTATAAACTGTGCACGGCACCCCCCCAAAACAAAATACAAATCGATCATTTGAACTACGTTTTGACTTGATCCCTTTCAAAAAGGGTACGTAGGCAGCTTAGATATTTCTAAGTTCAGTCATGATTTGTGTTTCATTATTTCAGTTGATTGATCATAATTGAAGGATTTGAAGGCTCAAAGTGGAAAAGAATTAATGCATTGATTTAATAAAACCACAAAAGAATTCATATCAACTATTGACATTGCCCAAATGTAAAAAAAAAAAAGAGAAAAAAAAGCAAGCTAAATAAAGTCTAAGCAAAAGGATCTTGATCTTCCAAAGCTTTCTGGGCTGACTCCAAAAGAAATTTTGTGCCTTCTACGTTCTCGGTTGCCTGTTTCTCGGAGACATTCTTCAGCTTGGCAAGTTCTTCTTCAAATCCTTTGATCTCCTTTTGAGTAGCATCATGAGAGATTTGTTGTTCTTTCAAAGATATGCACAAGTCTGTATGTCGCTCTTCCAAATCAGCAAGTTCTTTCTCAATGGACTGTATCTTACTAATCTCTTCATTGCTTCTAGTCTCGGCATTACGAATGCAACATTTAATCTCCTCAAGACGTTGGGTAGAAAGCCCTTCAGACTCAAAAGATGATGACCTCACTTTATCATAAGCAGCAGCTGTGGTTAAAAGCTCGCCCAAACTCTTCTCTAGAAAGGACATGTCAAAGTCTCCAGAGAAAGCCTTCATTTGTGAGAATCCACCAAGTACTTCTTCTTGAATAGATGACATGAATTCAGGTGGGGTCCTCAATACTTTGTTACGAAGTTCACTCCAGCAATTTTGAAGGTATGACTTGCGATGCTTGTTAAAAAGAGCTTTGACATTGAATTCAAAAATAGCTTTAAGATGAAGAACTAGCTTGGCTTTGATTAGTTCATCAGATTGAGGCTCAAGCAACTTATCAGAATCCACTATCTCATGGTTGTTCCGCAAGTCTTCTAAATCATCTCCAAATATCTCTCTCTCCAACTAAAAAAAGAGAGGGAAGAAAATGATTTAAGTAAGAAAATGGGACGATATAAACAAAAAGGGACAAAAGATTAAGAAAAAGCCTCAGATGTGGACGTGTTAACATGACAACAACTGCTCTCGGCATGATCTTCAGCAGATGTCGTGTTTGTCTTTTGTCTCTTAAAATGATGTTCTCCATTACTGCTGGTAGAATCGTCTAGAAGACACAAAGTCATCTTCCGCTTATCCTTAGAAGGATTCACTTCTTCAACTTTCTTCTTACCTTTGGAGGTGTTGTCCTTAGGAGGATTCACTGCTTCAACTTTCTTCTTGCCTTCAGGGGTGTTGTTCATGGGAGGACTGATATTTTTCTTTTTACTCTTAAATGCCTCATCTGTCTTGTGAAGAATCAAAGTCATAATTTTCCCTTCTAAGAAGCTTCTGTATGTTTGATCCTACCAACTCTTATACCCAGATGATAAGAATCTCTTTGCACTCGCAATCAAGTTGGGAAAACATACCTTCAATTTAGAATGGCGTCTCATGCATATACGCCAGTATTTGAACCCGTCATCTAAAGGAGCTTCACGAATATCTTGGGCAAGAACACCGGGTATGATTTGATAAAACCTGAACTGACGACTAAAGCGATGTGGACTATATGGCTCAACAACAAAGCGTTTACTCAGCCTTCTGATGAGATAGTTAGAACGAATGGCCATGAAGAAACACTATTCAGATTCAGTCGTAGCATCATCATCAACAAAAGATTTGACATAATCTTCCCCAGTAAACATTGTGCAATTCCAAGAAATATCTCCTTGGAAGATTCGCTTGCGGGCCTTGGAAAAGTCATATTGCCTCGCGCCTCCTTCACCTGAATACTGAATCATTCTAGAGGTGTGCGTCTTTCGCTCAAAGAGAAAATGTGTTTTGAAATAATGTGCCACCCAACTATAGACAAAGTGAACTGGGAATGCTGTTGAAAGATCTAAAGAGTTTGAGATATTATTCAAACCTCTATAGATGCTAGTCAAAACTGGGATAGTAAGAGACACTCTTTTCCCAACCGCCATCATACTTGCCATCTTAAAAGTATCTGGCCTAATCAAGTTCCCATCACCATTAGGAAGAACAAAGCAACAGAGCCAACAAGCAATGTGGGCAGCCAAATATGCTGCTTTCCATCATTTCTCTTTAATACCAAGACGCACAAAAGGGACCGTTTCTATGCCGGTCCAAGGTTTGTAAGCCTTCAAATCACTAGTTGGATTATGAGTTGACTAAGGTGTTGTCTTGCTTTCTTTACGTGGGGAGGCCTTTGATACACTGGTTGATTTTTAGACCAAAATTTGATCTAGTTCTCAATGGTAACTGAACCGGCTTTAGCACGAATAATGTGGTATGCATGAATCAAAGAACTACAGGAGGCGGGAATATGTAAGTCACCTTCTTGATTTGTACCAATAAGTTCTTCTGTGCAAGGCACTACTTCATCATAAAATGCTCTGTATACCGAAAGCCCGAACAAAAAGTGCAAGTCCCACAAAGAAATCGACAGCTCACCAAACGAAGTCAACAACGTATTTGTCGAGAGACACCACGCCTCACAAAAAGCTTTCATGATCTCTGTACTCCAATCATAGGTGAAAAGAGAAGCATACACAGAATAAAAGACGCCCGCTTGGCGAAGTTCACTTTCACATCGGCTAAGGATATCTTCAGTCTATTCCCAATATCCATAGAAGTAGTGAAATTCTCCAACAAAATCCACATTATCTCCCCATGTGACCCCCTCTTCAACAATTCTACGTCTCAGAGTCGACAATAAACTAGGTTGACTAGTTGGGCGATGATGTGATGATTCCAAAACCCACGCTGAAGATGCTTTGGCAAAATGAACCTCTCGAGTCCAAGTTGTCCTACGCGAGTGATTCGTGAACTGGGGCCAGTTAAGAACAAATGAGCCGATGAGAGATCTGTGCACTCTTAACCATGTTCCTTTCTCTGCAAGCTGCCGCTCGTAATCCATAATCATCAAGTAGGTGTTCCCAGAATCAGTAACATCTCTGAAGCAAACCATAGCGGAACTTAAGAACTTAAGGCGAAAATCCCTTAAGTCTTAAGGACTCAAGGCGAAAATCCCTTGAGCCATGAATGTTGCTGCTGGAACACTGGAACTTAAGTACTTAAGGTGAAAATCCCTTAAGTCTTAAGGACTCAAGGTGAAAATCCCTTGAGCCGTGAACGTTGCTGCTGGAGCTCCGGAACTTAAGAACTTAAGGCGAAAATCCTTTAAGTCTTAAGGACTCAAGGCGAAAATCCCTTGAGCCGTGAGCTGCTGCTGGAACTCAGAGACTTAAAAACTTAAGGCGAAAATCCCTTAAGTCTTAAAGACTCAAGGTGAAAATCCCTTGAGCCTTGCTGCCGGAACTCCAGAACTTAAGAACTTAAGGCGAAAATCCCTTGAACCGTGGGCTGTTGCCGGAACTTCGAGACTTAAGAACTTAAGGCGAAAATCCCGTAAGTCTTAAGGACTCAAGGCGAAAATCCCTTGAGCCGTGAGAATCCTTGAATATCGTTGCCGCAAGTTGGAATTGAGGCACCGGGTCAAAATTTGACTCCAAACTTCTGCAAAAAAAAGGTGAAAATTTGTGGAAAATATAAAGCAGAATAAAAAATTCACATGATTTGCACAAATACGAAGAGGATAGAAACATATATTTCATTTTTTGTGATATGCATACTTGGAATATATTCGGTTATCCTTTGCAAAAAAGGAGAGAGTCATCTTTCAACATTTTAGCGAACACATGGTGTGCACATGTACGATCATGAGAAGAAGTACAGTTGATTTCATGAGTATGCCATACACTTCAAATACAAGTGAACATGCATGTGATAACAAGATACATGGGTTGCTAAGATAATTTACCTTTGAAATAAGAAGAGATCCAACAACGTGAACAAGGGTGATGCAACGTTGACGACGATATTGTTTTCTCCGACTCCAAAGACAATTTCCGAATTTCTCTAAGACTATCGTTGCAGATTTATATTGTAGAGAAAGGATCAAGTGAGGGGTATTTATAGGCTTTGATTAAGTATCCTAATCGGCGAAGGAGACAAAATTTAGAGCTATCACGTGAGGTTCCGATAAGTTGGAAAGATTGATACTTTTCAGAAAAGCCTCTTTTATGGAAGGGGATGCGCTGATTTGTTCGAGAAATTCGAATCAGTTTCAGGTTAGGAATTATTTGATCTTACGAAACAATCATATGACAACAGGAGTGCATGACGATATAGAAGATCTCGTCAAGATATCCAGCTTAAGACGTGGATTATTTTGCAGTAGATTCCTATATATATTGCAGATTCATTTTGAGATTTGAATCACGTCTCCAACTTGAAAGGAATCTACATGCTATCCATTTGCAGTTATCGAAGATGGTGAGAATTCAATTTCAAATAGGACTCTTTCGATTTGAAAAAAAAAAAACAAATCCCAATTTTAAGTGAAGATGTATTATGACTCATGCTTGATTACGTGTAGACGTCTATGTTGATCCCATTAGTGAGATATGGCTGAATTGGTTGGATCAATTCTCGTGGGCTGTATAGCATGTAACTTGTTAAATAGTGGGATCATAGCCCATTTTGTTGCTTGTGGGCCTTGGTGTCAAATTAACTAAAAGGATTTGGAAGCCCAATTACATCTATTCTTTGATGAAAAATTAATGGATTATTTATTTCTCAAATTCAAGAACTCATGGACACGAGTATAAAATGTCTATAAATTCAGATCTCAAACTGAAGGCTCCTTGATACGAGTTGAAACTGTCTAGCAAGTTAAAAATGAAGGCTCCTTAATACGAGTTAAAACTATATAATAAATCTCAAATCATGAGACTAATTCATTTCCAAGGCAAATTGTCCATGAACAAGTCTCAAGGGGCATTTGTAAAAGGATAAATTTTAATGGCTAAATTAAATTATGTCATGCAAATAATTAAATACCAAATTATATCATTTATTTATATTTTAGGAATTTAATTAAATTAATTCCTAAATTAAATAAATAGATATTGATATTTAATATTTAGAGATAAAGATTTAAATATCAAATATATCATTTATTTATATTTTAGGGATTTACATGAATAATTCCTAAAATTAAATAAATACATGTTGATATTTAAATATGTGGATAATCTCGACCAATCAGAAGTCGACACGTGTCAAATCTGTGCAGAAATCAATGATTGATAAAGATAAGTCCAAAATATTGAGGAGCCAATCAAATCGTGTCACCTCAGCCCTAAGTCTCTAAATTTCTCTCTCCTTACACCTATAAATAGAGGCTATATGGAGAATGAAAAACACACCATAAGTCATTTGAAGAGTTCAAGAATTTGAGAAGAAATTCCATAAGTGAAATTCTCTCAAATATTCAAGACGTTCTTCACCAAATTCATCCCGAAGACGATGTTTGATCCATAAGCAAGGCAGTCAAAGGCGTTCTTCATCAAATTCAACCCATAGTTGGCGTTTGATCCGGAAACAAGGTGTCGGCCCTCCGAATTAACGTTGTCAAATCCAAATATTAAATCAACGAAGATCGAGGATACAAATCTTCCCCGAAAACTTCAAAGACCAAGTTCAAACAACAAATCCGAGAAGATCAAAGAGGCAAATTTACTCTGAAGATTTCAAAGACCGTTTAAAGATCAAGTTTTGAAGAGAAGAGTCAGAGGAAAAATAGAGATTAGATCCACGAAATACAAATTGATTCGGAAATCATCTGAATTGTACACTGTTTTGTGTTTTACCAAATTAAATATAAAAATTTATGTTATAGCCATATCTATTTATATATATATATATATATGGAAAGCAGCATACAATTTCCATTAACTAATCAAATGTTGATCCATTACTCAATTAATTATTAATATATTAATATATTTCTCCATTAACTATTAATAAATTATTATTAATTTTGTTAATACATTACCTCCACTAATTAATATTATCTAATAAAGTATATCTTATCCGCTAACTAATAATATATTGAAAAAATTGAACTCTCGATTTTGACAGAGTTGTGATCAAAGTTGGCTCTCAAGTTGAGACAACTTTGCATACGCAGCGGAAATTTAAATATAGAACAACGGATTGGAATTTTCACGAGATTATATTTCTATAACCTCGTGAAGTGCCTCAGGGCAAAATCTTCACTATATAAAATATGTGAATTATAAAAACACTACTAGACAAATGCTAACTAAACCTTAAGACACATTATCTCTTCCTTCACAGAAAGTTGAGACTAAAATTGTCTTAACCAAATCTAGTAGAAACTCTATGAAAATATGAAAAAACTTGATCTATACAATCTGTAAAATGCTCTCTGGACTCGTATCACTAAACTATGAATATGAATCCTATTTATACACAACTAAAATCTTGATCTCTACTCCAAGCAATAAACACGATCTCCACTTCTCCATTAATTGCTAGATTTGCGCCTCAAGCAAACTTATCCCATGAAAATAGAAACAACCAAATCTTCATCTTTATCTCTTATGGCTCGGTCAAACACATGTGACAAAAACTTCTCAACCATATCCTACACACAATAAAATAAAGAAAGACAAAATAATAACATAGATAAATATCGAACCTAACGGTTCCAACAATCTCCCCCTTTTTGTCTTTCTTTCCAAAACCAAACAATCTTAAGTAAAATATGATTCTCCCCCTGAAACAAATAAACACAGAGCATAATGCTCCCCCTGTGATCAAAATGAAAAATAAGCACTTATGGTTAGATGAGCAAAGTTGCTCCCCCTGTCAGAACAACTTCAAGATAGATTGATCATCAAAAGAACATACCCAATCTGACAGATCAAGTTTCCATAAAAACACCAAAATGAGTTTTAGTTTAAGAAAACTAAACTTCAGCAGATAGATGGATTAGTTGTTCAGAGACCAAAACAAAACATAAGGAAAATATTAGTTGTTCAGAAATTCTTCCATCCACAAAAGGAATTTTACTGCAACAGACTGCAGCCTTCATTCCTCGTCCTCATCTTGGCCTGCACCTCCTCCTTGACAGCTTGGTCCTTCATCTCCCCCTTTTTGGGAAGAAAGAAACCTTTGTAGCACACGCCGCTGTCTCTCAAAGATTGTGATCTGCTCCGTCAAGAAATGAATTTGTTCCTGCAAAATAAACACAGGAACAGAACAATAGATTTCTTCGGTTGGAGCATCTTTGTCAGTCACTTCAAACCAGGGAAGATCTCTGGTGCGGGTGTCAGCAAGGAAAGCTTGTTGGACAGTCTGTAAAGGCAGCATATTGGAGAGAACATCCTTTTTGGTGAGTTTAAGACCTTGATCAACCAGCATGTTGAATATCAGGGAAGGGACAATGAGCTTTTTGTTTGATTTGGTCATGGCAACTTTGGATATGGAGTTGAAGATCCGTTGCCCTAAGTTCACTTTCTCCCCTTTGAAAACTTTGTACATCAAACACACGTGATCAAAAGGCACAGTAGTCGTGTTAGAGGTAGGTAGCCAATTTGAAGCACAGATTTTGTGAAGAACCGAGAACAATGAGTTAAGAACTGAAGCAAGCCTGTTTGGCTTCTTATGTGCAACCCACTGTTCTGCCCTTCCACCAGTCACAACTTCAGCCATTTTGGCCTCAAACTCATCATCAACTTCATCATCATCCTCAACAACATTAGGCACACCTAGAAACTTGTTTATGCGTGAAGGAGTTATAGTAAAAACCTTCCCACGCACATACACCTTCCCATACAACTTAGATGAGTGATTACTAAACTCATGAGTTAAATTCGCATAGAAATGACGAACTACCTCAGTCACATACGGTTTAACATAAGTCACAGAGCCCAGCACTTTCCTTTTCTCCAAAACACAACCAAATTATGGGATGCAAAATCTTTCAAATCCACAGACCGATCATTCAAAATTTCCCTACTCTTAAAGTGTTCCCAATTCCTTCTACCAACATCAGAATAAAACAAAGGAGAGAGAGCCTTTGATACCTCAATATCCGACTCAGAATCATCGAAGTTCTCGACTGGGGAGGCTTCTCGCTTGGCTCGCTTTCCAGACTTCCCTTTGGACTTGGGCGGCGAAGTGAAAGTCATTTTTCGCTTTCCTTTCCGAGATACCTCGATCTCATCCTCAAGCTCCTCGTTGGTCTCTGACTGATGAGCAGAATGTGTGTGCTCGTCAGATTCTCCATGGAATGAGGCTTCCACTTGCTCATCATCATCAGGGTCACTATTGACCTAAATGGGTTCCTCTGGAGCTTTCAAAGTACTGCCGGCTCGGGTCAGTCTTTTGGACCGACGAGCAGGGGGAACCCTTTTAGCTTTTGAGGGCTTTTTCTTCGGAGGTGATGGGGTCAGTGAGGGAAGAGTCTCTTCTTGCAGATCTTGATCGACAGAGGAAAAAGGGACCTCAATAGGATGGCCCTCGCCAAAATCAGTCTCTTGAGTAGGATAAATCGGGTCGACTTGGCGGTCGGCAAGAACAGGAGTGTCAAGCTCTGGAAACTCAAACGATGGCATCACAATCCCGGTCGGAGCAATAATTATTGCTTTGTCAGTCGCCAGCGGCAGGACGGAGGACTGCGGCGGAGTCGATGCTGGCAGAGGTAGTGACTTGGACTGAGCCTCCGAGCTTCCAATCTCAGGTGAGATTTCCATCAGTGCATTCCCACGAGATGATGAGAGGAGAACGCTCGGCCGGAGGAGGGAAGTCGTCACTGGAGACAGTAACCGAAAGGGATTCGGTATAAGAGGGTGAGGCGGTGGAGTGAGGGTTGGTTGAGAAGGAAAAGACGAGAGATGACGGATGTAGGTGGAGGCTTCTGGGTCGCTCATGAACTCTCGGAGCTGCTTGATTTTCTTAGGAGTCATGGTAGATGGCGACGGTGAGAGCTTCAGAGGGTTGGACACAATGAAGGGATTTAGATGAAAAGAGACGAAAAGATTTTTGGGAAAAATTTTAGAGTGATAAAGAGTGATATGACCGAGAATCTGTTGTGGATGGATTATAAAGTGAAATAGAGAAGTAAGGAAGAGACGGGATTTTTAAATAAAAAGAGTAACAAACAGATTCATCCCGCCACAAAAATAGGAGTCAAAATGAGATATTAAAGGAGGAGTAAGATACACTTCCATATACATTCAACTGAATTTCAAAACAAAATTTGCTTTTTCTTTTTTTTTTATTATATTTTTTTTATTATTTTGTTGAGCAACTGTTGTCAAAGGATAAATCAAAATCAGAACACTTTCAATACATCATAGAAAACTTATCAAGAAGAGGAACAGATGGTGAATAGATGAATAACCAAGAAAATCTTATAAAATCCACTTATCAAAGGTCTTTGACCTAGTTATATGGTTTTATAAGAACGATAATGATTTCACCTTTTACAGGCTTTTTCATCCTCGAATCTGCTCAACTTCACAGTTAACTATGATATACCAAAAGTTGTGACAACAGTCGGGCCAACATTCGGTATCACACCATACATAAGCCAAGAGATTTTCTCAAGATCGAGAATCTCTCATAGCTTAGAGCTTTAGTAAACATATCAGCCAGTTAAACATCTGTACTAATATACTCCAACTTTAATAACTTCTTTTCAACTAAATCTCTAATAAAATGATACCTTAAATGGATATGTTTCGACTTTGAGTGATGAACAGGGTTCTTGGCAAGGTTGATTGCGCTTGTATTGTCACACATCATCACCAAGGGGTTGCTCTCTAGACCATAGTCATCCAACATTGACTTCAACCATATCAATTGTGTGGCACAACTCCCGGCAGCTACATACTCCGACTCGGTTGTAGATAGTGAAATATAGTTTTGTTTCTTACTATGCCATGAAATGAGGTTGTTTCCCAAATAGCAGCATCCACCACTTGTGCTCCTTCTGTCGTCGATCTCTCCAGCCCAGTCGGCATCACTGTACCCAACTAGGTCTGTGGAAGTGTCCTTTGTGAACCAAAGTCCAAGTTCACAAGTACCAGTGACATAACGTATGATTCTTTTCACTGCTTTCAAATGCTCCTCTTTTGGGCATGATTGAAATCGAGCACATGCACACACACTGTACATGATATCTGGCCGACTTGCAGTCAGATACAGGAGGCTCCCTATCATTGATCTGTACAAAGTTGGGTCAACTTCAACCCCAACTGCATTCTTTGACAATTTCTCTGTTGTGCTCATAGGGGTTCTCATGTGTTTTGCACTTTCCAGACCGAATTTCTTCACAAGGTTCTTTGCATATTTCGTCTGAGAGACGAACACTCCGTTCTCCTTTTGCTTGACTTGAAGTCCGAGAAAGTTGCTAAGTTTCCCAACCATACTCATCTCGAAAGAGGTAGACATGGCTTCCACGAATTCTTTCAAGGCTTTCTCACTTGTTGACCCAAATACTATGTCATTGACATAGATTTGAGCTATCATTAGAAAGTTGTTCTCCCTTTTTAGAAAGAGTGTCCTATCAGCATGTCCCCTGTAAAAACCAAAATCAAGTAAAAATTCAGTTAACCGACTATACCAAGCTCTAGGAGCTTGCTTTAGTCCATAAAGGGCCTTGTGTAGCTTGTACACATGATCGGGCTTTGTTGGATCTTCGAATCCTTTGGGCTGTTCCACATACGCCTCCTCTTCCAAAACTCCATTGAGAAAAGCTGCCTTAACATCCATCTGGTGAAGAGTGATGTTGAGATAACATGCAATAGCAAATAAAAGCCTAATCGACTCTATTCGTGCAACCGGAGCAAAAGTTTCATCATAGTCTATGCCTTCTACCTGAGTATATCCTTGGGCAACTAAGCGAGCCTTATTTCTAATGATATTCTCAAATCCATCAGTTTTATTTTTGAATATCCACTTAGTTCCAATAACATTTACTCTAGAAGGTCTGGGCACAAGTGTCCAGACTTTGTTCCTCACGAACTCAAGTAACTCGGCTTGCATTGCACTAATCCAAAATTCATCCTTTAAGGCTTCAGCAGCATTCTTAGGTTCAATCATGGACAAGAACACAATCGTGCCAACTTCATGTATGACACATGATAAACACACCATCCTTACCATTTCCTTGTAGTTGGCAATTGCTTTCCCTCTTGTTCGGACCCCTTCGTTAACATCTCCAATGACTTGGTCTATTGGATGATCTTTGCGAATTCTTTTCGGTAGGTCCCTTCTTGCACTGCCTTGTACAGGGATATCTGGACCTGCTTTCTCATGATCAGATTCAGGTTCATTTGCTGGTGTATCCTCAGTTGCCGTTGAAATGGTCTCAACTTCAGGGTCAACTTGTGTTGTATCGGTGTTTCTTGTATTTCCCTGAATCTCAATTACACCGTCAGTATCATCAGTAGGAGTATACAAACTAGCCATATCATCAAATCTTATATTCACACTCTCCATTACAGTTTTGGTCCTGAGGTTATAAACACGATAGGCATGACTGTTAAGTGAGTAACCTATGAACACACCTTTGTCACTTTTAGGGTCAAACTTGTAAAGATAGTCCCTATCATTCAAAATATAACAAACACAACCAAATATATGTAAATATTTCAGGTTGGGTTTTTTACCATTCAGAATCTCGTATGATGTCATGGTGGTTCCGGTTCTTAGGTTTACTCGATTACTTACATGACATGTGGTATTTAATGCTTCAGCCCAAAACCATTTAGCCAATTTCTTTGAGTGCAGCATTACAGTGGCCATCTCTTGTAAAGTCCTATTCTTTCGCTCGGCCACACCATTTTGTTGAGGTGTCTTTGGGGATGAGTATTCATGATGAATACCTTCTTTTGTACAAAAGTTGAGGAGTTGTATATTCTCAAACTCCCTCCCATGATCAGATCTTAACCTCTTAACACAAGCGTGATAAAAGTTTTTGATCATAGCATACAATTCTAAGAAGGTATCATACGTTTCACCCTTATTTCTTAAAAATTTCACCCAAGTATACCTTGAAAGATCATCTACAATGACAAAAGAATACCTCTTACCTCCAAGGCTTTCAACTTCAGCCGGTCCCATAAGGTCCATATGAAGTAGTTCGAAACAGCTTTGAGTTGTGAAAGGTCTCTCAGAATTTGTCACAACAGGGTGCGACGCTTTGACTTGTTTTCCCTTTTGACAATCTCCACAGAGGCTAGGACTTGCAATATTCAACTTAGGAACTCACAACATTCAGTCTTTGGAGATTCTTTATGTTACGAAAATTTGTGTGTCCTAATTTTTGATGCCAAAGCTGCACCTCATTCACCTACGCACTTAGACAACTGTTTCTGTTAGTCTCATAGATATTATTGGAAGACCTTACCCCTGAGATCACATGGTTCCCGTTGTTGTCCATCATAGTGCAACTTTCTTTATCAAAGATGACGCTGAAGTTGTCATCACATAGTTGACTGATGCTAATGAGATTGGCCGTCAGTCCTTCAACATGTGACACATTAGCCAACTTTGGGAGTACATGATTGTCCAAAGTTCCACGTCCAACTATCTTGCCATTTGATCCTCCTCCAAAGGTTACTTCACTACCATTGATTCTTTGATAGTTTGATAGGTAACATCTGGAACCTGTCATGTGACGTGAACATCCACTATCAAAGTACCAGGTGGTTGAGTCATTATCTGTTGATGCAGTGAAGAGCACTTGGCAGGTAACTGTGGCAGTAACTTTGGGTCTCCATACCAGTTTCTTGGATTTGTCACCCTTTCTTGTAAGGATAGGATTTGAAGCTTGTTTTCTCAGATGCATCTCCTTTTGGTGTTCCTGCATGAAACTATGACAAAAGGGTTTAATGTGTCCAGGGAGGAAACAATAGTGACAAATGTACTTCCTACATTTCCTTTTTACTGACGAAGTGGAGGGAACTTCCTTTGCTTTAACAAATGGTTTTCCATGGGTAGACATGATTTGTGTAAAGGCGGGTTTCACACATTTATCATAGCCTATCCCATGTGAAGTTACCTGAGTTTGAGCAAGAACCTCATCTAGCTTGGAAGTACCGGTGTTGATTCTTTTGAATGTCTCATTTGCATGGTTGAGCTGGATCCTCATGTTGTCAATCTCAGCGTCTTTCTTTGTCAACATCACTTCCAGCTTTGCCAGTGACGCTTTCTGGATAGTGCTTTCCTCATTAAGTGACTCCACCACTTTGCACTGTTTGCTCCACTTTAAGTACAACTCCTTGTAAAGTCCTTGCATCTTTACCAATAACTCCAACGTTTCTTCTTCAGAGACTTCTTCCTCCTCATCTGCAGTAGTTATAACAGTGTTGAAACAAAAAAGAGTTTTGTAATAAGACTCATCATACCTTTCAGAAGTTATCTCAACTTCAGTGTGACTTGACTTATTCTCTTCAACGCATACTGCAGTTAAGGCTGCGTGCTCATTTGGTGCATCATCTGGTATCTCCTCTACATATATCCCTGAAGTGTCTAGCTCACTATCACTAAGAGATAGAAAATTAACCTGTTTCCCAAGTTTTCTAAAAGTGTTCGGACACTCATTTGCAAAGTGCACATATCCTTTGCACTCATAACATTGAACAGTAGAGAAGTCTTTCACTTCCTTTGGTCTGAAATGATCTGATGAAGCACGCTTTATGATTTTTGGTTCCTTTCCAGGTGTGTTCAATCTTTCATAGAGAACCAAAGATCCTGAAGAGTCATTTCGAGGCTTGCGTTGTTCACCACCTCCCTTTTGTTGTTTTCCTCTGCTAGCTCGAATGAGAGTGTTAAGTCTTCTGGTAAGAAGAGCATAATCAGGATTCTTTTCATTGATTTCTTCAAGATCTTCATCCTCTTCTTCTTCATAAGCAGAAGTTGACTTTGAAGTTGTCCCGACAGTCAAGGCAATTCCCTTCTTCTTATGTCCACCTTTTTCATTCAATTCCATCTCGAAGGTCTTCAAGTCATTCATCAGTTTAGTAAAGTCCAGGCATCCAGTATTCGAAGCCGTATCAATTGCTACTACCTTCATGTCAGAACGAGGTGTTAGCGTTCTCAAGACTTTTGAGACTAACCTTTTGTTTGTGATCGGATCACCAAGATCAGTGCATTCATTTGCTATCTCAAGCAGCTTGTTGCAGTAGTCTCCAATGGTTTCATCATCCTCCATTTTCATGTTTTCAAATTTCGTGGTGAGAATCCGATGCCTCGATTCTTTAATTCCGACATCACCTTCGCAATGTTGCTGAAGTATATCCCACGCTTCCTTGGCCGACTCACAATTTCTTATGAGTTTGAACATTTGCACATCTAAGGAGGATTGAATTGCGTTGAGTGCCTTATCATTGAAGGTAGCTTCTTCATTTTGTTCCCTGGTCCATTCTGACGGAGGGGTGCGGAACGAGTCTCCATCAGCATCCATGGTTTTAGGATGCGTCCATGTTTTTTGTACGGCATTCCATGCTCTTGCATCAATCGACTTGATGCATGATCTCATTCGAACTTTCCAGAAGGAATAGTTCATGCCATCCAGAACAGGAGGTTTGTTGAACAACGGGTTCGTGTAATCCATTGTGCCTTACGAAAACAGGATCACCACTTAGTGTGTCAAGTGTCTACTCTCGATGCCAATTGAAAAAACCGAACTCTCAGTTTTGACAGAGTTGTGATCAAAGTTGGCTCTCAAGTTGAGACAACTTTGCATACGCAGCGGAAATTTAAATATAGAACAACGGATTGGAATTTTCACGAGATTATATTTCTATAACCTCGTGAAGTGCCTCAGGGCAAAATCTTCACTATATAAAATATGTGAATTACAAAAACACTACTAGACAAATGCTAACTAAACCTTAAGACACTTTATATCTTCCTTCACAGAAAGTTGAGACTAAAGTTGTCTTAACCAAATCTAGTAGAAACTCTATGAAAATATGAAAAAACTTGATCTATACAATCTGTAAAATGCTCTCTGGACTCGTATCACTAAACTATGAATATGAATCCTATTTATACACAACTAAAATCTTGATCTCTACTCCAAGCAATAAACACGATCTCCACTTCTCCATTAATTGCTAGATTTGCGCCTCAAGCAAACTTATCCCATGAAAATAGGAACAACCAAATCTTCATCTTTATCTCTTATGGCTCGGTCAAACACATGTGACAAAAACTTCTCAACCATATCCTACACACAATAAAACAAAGAAAGACAAAATAATAACATAGATAAATATCGAACCTAACGGTTCCAACATATATTATTATATTTTCTATGAACTTAAATAATACTCCATCAATTTCATAAATATTGATATTTTAGCTTTTAATTTTAATGCAAATTATTTGGGGTAAATTACATTTTGATATATACATTTTGAGTTTTTTTTTTCAAAAATGATCTACTTTTTCAAAATTAACAAAATAGTACCCACCTTTTAAAAAAATATGCAAATCTAACATTTGGTTAATCTTATAACCCAAAAAACGTAAATAATGATTACATTTTAAGATTTGTTGATTGGAATATTTGTTTTTACATGGATGAGGAAATAGAAATATTGAAAGTCAATCAATTACATAGGATTTGCGGATGGAAAAATTAATTAAATTTAGATTTGTAATTTTTTTTAAAAAGTGGGTACTGCTTTGTTAATTTTGAAAAAGGAACCCAAAATATAGGTATCAAAATATAATATACCCAATTATTTGATATTTTACACCTTTTAACGCTCTTTTTTTCAATTTCACCCCTATAAAATCTCCTACATAAATATGTTGAGCAAATTAAGGAGAGATACATATTATAATGAGAGAGAAATTAAGATATACTAGGAAAAATATATCTTAATAAGGAGAGATGGTATATTTATCACATTTTTTAATAATTTTTATTTTTATTTTAAAATCTAAATCATCAATCTTTATAAAACTGAACGAGTAATTTCTTGTACCTGCATACGCACGCTAAATATATATATTTTGGTAGTGTGATTTTGTGATCGAACTAAACCATACGTACTGTAGATATAAATATATTGACAATTCAATACTTATAAATATCATATACTATTAACTACAAAATATTAATTATGGAAAGAGAGAGAATGCATCATCATCATCATCATCATCATCATCATCATCATTATTATTATTATTATTTTGTTTTTGCTTTATGTAGTTAGTTGGCCAAAGTTTGCCTTTTTCCGTATTCAGTTAAATCTACATAGAAGATCTGAGCTAAACCATCATGATCGTCTGCGTCGCCGTCGTCGGCCACCAGGTTCTGCCCCGTCGCCCAAATTTTGACAGTTTTTCACAATAATTTTACCATTCGATCGCGTTTATATATATATATATATATAAATGATTTATGGGTGTAAATCGTGGTTTTGTGCAGAATAATCTGCTGTATATACAGAGTTTTACCAAGGCAGATGATGCGCTGAAGCTTCATCACATTGTGCATTGCTCTCTCGACGTCGTTGATGAAAGAGGTCGATTTATTTAATTATCGTATATTATTCAAGTAATGTTTTTATAATCGCATAAATTAATTACTGCCTAAATTTATTGATTTTCAATGTGAGGGCGAATGATTCATTTGAAAGCATATATGATTGCATGTTGGGAAACCAAGTAATAAGAAAGATTAATGTTGAAATTGAATGAAAGAGAAACTTAGGTATGGATAGAATGAATACATACCTACTTGCCTGTGTAATTAAAATTGGTAAAATAGCTTATAATAAATAGCAAATTAATTAAGCAATAGATCGTATATTGATAAAGGATAAAGGACTCGACTCTTTAGGCAACGCTTGGTAGTGTATATTTTTGTTATGATCAAATGCCGTACGTACGTATATATGATCTGTTGTGTATGATTATATAATTATATATGCATAGAAGAAGTGGAGTTACGTTGAACGTTGTGGCTGTATCTGCTGATTCTAGTTCAACACTTAATTGGGTCAATGACATTTATTTTTTTGATCAGTGAACAACCCCAAAAAGTCTGGGCCAATAATAAACGAGACATTTCTTGGTTTGCTAAATCCAACCGAAAACTACAAAGTGTAAGCACAAATTAAAACAATCTTCATATCTTATTCTTGGTGAAATTAAAACAGAAGATGATCGATCTGTCTGATTCTGATAATATATTATATTATTTGGTTTTAGGTATGGTTACGTGACCAATACCAAGGTGAAGTTCATGTTGGTAACAACGGATCTTGATGTTCGAGATGTAGATGTCAGAGTTGTAAGTTCATGCAAGTATAATTATCTCATAACTGTTTTAATTTGAACTTAGTTACAGATTAATCTAACCCATACATACATATACATATATATACATTCTGAGTCTGACTAATGTTTTTTATTTTTTTGGTAATTAATTTCCCATTCAGTTCTTCGGGAGGTTCCACTCTGCTTATGTGGATGCAGTTTCAAATCCATTTCACATACCGGGAAAAAGAATTACTTCCACAAAGTTTGCTGAAAGATTAAGCACCATTGTCAAATCTTTTGGTTTAACTTCAGGCACCTGAATTCTATTTACCACATTTTAAATCTCTACCGTCCCAAGCTGCGACTTCAAATTCCATGCTTCTTTTACTTTTCTAGTTTCAGATTTAATATCCTGCGTTAAGACAGATTTATTGGATATTTTTTATCAAACAGATTATGTATCTTATAAATGCACTGTCCCAACTCCTCTCTTAAGTTGTGAATTCTCTCCACCATAAATTTTCAAAGATTCTTACTAAAATCCGAACACAAATTTTAGAACGCACGACAACGGTCCTCACGAATATGCAAAAACAGGATGCATGTTTGGCTTTTCTTTACTAGTTCCCACAGCCAAATCAATCTAATTAGGTAAAAAAAAAATAACGTTTAGAGCCTAAACAGAAAAATTCATACAACATAATGCAAAAGCTGCAGGAGAGAGAGAATAGTAGGCAGCCCCATCAGCGTACAGAAATGAAACACCCTTCAGAAAGAGAGAAGCCTTAGGCGACGATATGCCCCTCAGAATTCATCATCATCCTCCTCAGCTATATGTTTAGCAAGTTCTTGCTCTTGCTGCTGTCTCTCTCTCCTCTTTTCTGCACTTTCCTTTTCTTTATGGGAGTTGGGTGGGAAACGAAGGGCGCGCACAGCTTCATTGTGCATATTCAGGCAGAAGGCAATCCTCGAGTTAAACGCAATCTGAGGCTCATTTGTAGAGTAAATATCCCCCGTCTCCTTCGATACCATCCATCCATTAGCATGATCTAACGTTGCATCAATTGCGCCATCTCTGATAGCTTTGGAGACAATACTTTCAGCATCAGCAACAGGATTCGGAGAATCCAGTCCCAACTTCTTAGCAACATCAACTAGCGAGATCCTCGAGTATGAGATGCTAATATTTCGTAAGCCAGTCCGGATAACATTGTGACGTAGCCTAACTATCAAATTTTTTGTTCCGTCAGAACTGAAAGTGCTGGCAAACTTCTCAGCGACGGCTTTGAAAAGTTCCAAATCCCCAATTCGAACAGCCTGAGCACACAAAAAATAAGTCAACATCAAATTACTGTGGAATACCACATCAGAGAAACAAAGCAATTAAAAGGCCCCCAAGTATGTAACGTTGGATGATGAAAGATCAAATGTATATGTATATGCAGGTACCATTGAAGTCATAATCATTTCGATTCAAACAGCCCCAAAGATTTTAAACCTATTTCATGCAGAATAGAGGGTAATATATACCAATTAGTTAATCAGCTTTTCTTCTTAGCTATCCTGCAAATATCACTCTCTTTCACCACAGGTTGACCAACACAAAAACCATAAGCTAAGTCTCTAGATACATAATGAAACTTGGACTTAAATGTGAGATACTTATTAATGGTCAAACTGAAAAGACTTTAGTAAGTCTTATACTCACATTTGTAAGCTCGAAGTATGGCCGCAGTGCCTTCTCCATCCCCTTTTGCACGAAAACAGTTCTTTCTGGAATCTCTCCAAGCAGTAAGCGAACAATCACAGCCCATTTATTGCATTGAACTCGGAAACCAAGGGCAGAAATGGGTGCTTTCCTAGCAGCTTGGAGCAGGGACTCTTTAGCATCAGTGTATTCTAGCTGAATTGTCCTGATCTTACCAAGGTAAAACAGATACCGGCAGAACTGCAGAAGATGGATACAAGATGAGAACAACTAGATTGTAGAGGCATAGCCTCCAAATAACACAAAGTTACAGTGAGTTGTAGCCCAAGAACAATTTACCACCCACACCTCCCCAGACAAGAAGATAGTTTGACAGCAAATAAATCAAAATGAAAACGTAATTAGTAAGTAAATATAATAATAACAGTAGTAACAAGAATAAAAATTGTTCAAGCATCCTTGAAGAAAACCTAAGAGAAGCAATTCAGCAATGCTTTTTTCTCCATTTTCAATAATCAGTAGAATTCAATGTTTATATACTTCATCCAACCTAAAAACCAAATCCTTGCAAAAATAATGACATCCTCTTGATATTAGAATGAGAGAGTTGAATAGAGTACAGTATGTTAGTCAGGCCGTCAGCCAACCAAACAAGTATTTTTAATACATATAATCGTAGCTTTAAATTACATTTGGATTTCTCGTCCAATATAAACTTCAATTAAATGATCTCTAATAAAATATGGGTGCAGGAAATGCTGTCCAGAAATTAATCAACATGAAACAATGGACTGAGATTTTTACCTGCTGATTTGAGTGAGCTTCAAAACGAGGAGCTTTTGATCTCAGTTTCTCTGCCTGATCGTATAAGTTGTAATGGAGGTAATTCCTCAGTAACAGGTTCAGAAGTGTTTCCTGCATCAGACCGGTATGCCATCAATCACGAAAATCACTACCAAGATGATAATCAAACAGCTCATCTGATGAAAACCAACCTGCCCCAACTCATCATGACGCAAAGTCGCGGTTCGGTGCAAACCAAGAAGGTTACTGTTAAGAAATGCTACTATATTAGATGTAACATCATAAGTTCACAACAAAAGACAATATGATTAAGTTTCAATATTCAGATTTGTTTTTATCTCTTATGACATAAATTGATTAAGAAAGGTCTGAATCCATGCATCAAACAACAGCTGAGGCATCAATATTGTGATCTACCCAAACTACCATATGGACATGCATACCCTCGTATTTCAGCAAGAGCACCAGTAAGTTCATAGCTTAAGGAGTAGTAAAAGTAGAGCCTGGAAGCTAGGACATCAACAGTTCTTCTATTGATATTCTTTAGACGAGCTATGCCAGCTGAAGAGCAAGCCTTAGCCTGAATGCAAATAAGAATCATCCATGAATTACAAATGTTCAGACATCACAAAAGTAATAATATTCTGGTGTAACATAATCATACACCCGTACCTCACTGTATCTCTTCTGATCAATCAGAAATATCAGAACAAGCAAATAGCAGTAGATCTCAAGCTCTGGCAAGGAGTGCTTTGCAGGGGTTTGGGTTCCAGATGTTGCCGTATCAATTACCATATCATGTTCGTCCTCCTACAACCATCATAATGTCTAGTAAAATGATGCACCCAATAAATGTAGTCCCCTCAACATAAGACAACTATTAAATTAGGTGAACTTGAGAATATCAGTTCAGAAAAAAATGGAACCATCACATATACAGACATATAGATACAAAAAAGTAAAAATTATAACTGAAAAAGCCACATTAAGTCCAAAATTAGCATGCAACAAAACAACACAATAGATAAGCAGAGTGTGCAACTTACTAAGTACCAGATAGAGAACAGAAAGTAACTTAAGTACAATCAATATTAGCCATAATGTACTCATCTTGATAATTGTCAAACTTATTTTCCACCATATAAGAAATAAACAAAAGAATTAAAATATTCTGATGACTGATTCAATCCGTAGTCTGTAAAATACACAACCATTTGCCTATCACTATCATGAAATCTGAACAACATACTCACCAGTTACCACAACAAATTCAGAAATTCAGTCAAATGTCCAACATTGTTACCTTTGGAACAAATGAAGACAGGCGAGTATGCACTTCCGATCCTGGCAAAAGCACAAAATTAAGAAAAGCATATAGCACAGAAGCTGTAAGCTTCTTCCTCAGCTGAATTGTCCACCGAATAGCTCTGACAATCCTCCGAACCTCCCTTGTGTAAGCCGCAGTCTCGATCAATGCAGCTATGTCCTTCAGTTCTAATATAAGCAAACCAAACATGTAAAATTACAACCCAATGAAGCGCTCAGGTCAAACAGACATAAACGATACAGACATGCAGAATTGGCATTGATAAAAAGAATTTCGTCCGTGCTAAATAAAGACCAATGGCACAAAGTTTTTCAAATGTACCAGAAAATTACAGTAAAAGATCCATAGTTCAGCAAATATCTCTGACAGTTATATCCATATTCTTCAAAGTCTATGATCCTTACCCCAATTTGTTCTTCAGTATATATACGGTCAATTTAAACTTCCCTTAGAAACAAAAACAATTAACATAAATATACACACATAAAAAAAGATAACACTTACGCTGAAGAGCTGAAGGAGATGTAGATGAGACGGAATTCGAAGCGGTAGGTTGCTGCTCCTTCATCTCAACGTCTTGCGTCATTTTTGCCAAAATCTGAGAAATAAACGCCACTATAATAAATAGACAAAATCCAGACATAAAAGCTGAAAATAACTATCTTCATTCTCTTATTTTAGATTCATAAACCTTGATTCACTGTTCTCACCTAAAATCGAGTGAAACAGTGCTTCTTCGGATCAAATCGGATCGACGGTCCCTGCAAATCAGAACAAATTCAATCTCTCTCAAAAAACTCGAATGAAAATAAAACGAAGAAGAAGAAGCAGCGATAAGGCGATGAATGCATTTAGTCGTTTACGCAGAATAAAAAATGGTGGAAGAATCGAACCTCGATTCGGTGTGAGAATTCTGAAGAAAAACCCTAGAATTGAAGGACTAGTTTGCTAAAAATAAAAAAACTCCAAGTAAGCAGAGTAAAATGTTTCTTTTTCAGCACTCCAACTCCAACTATTGCATTTTTTTTGCTTAGGAACAAGGGTGATTCACGAAATTTTCTTTACGCACCATTTTTACTTTACATACTGTAAAAATTCTCTTTTTTTTTTTTTTTCATTTTTTCTTCATACACCACACTAAAAGACCAATATACTTCTCAACTTAAAAAAATTAAAAAATTAGAATTTTGTATTTAGTTTTATAACAAAACAACAAAAAAAAAGAAAAAAAAAGAATATCCCCATTCAATAATCAATAGGGTATTACGCAAAGCAAAATCATTAATCAAAATTAACGTGAGCAGAGAAAGAAAAGAACAAGACAGCGAGAGAAAGAAGAAAGGCGAAAGGCAAAATTCGATCCAATCGAAGTTGCTTTGGACTTCAATCTCCGAAACTCCGAAAACTCATCAACTGTCGAGCCTCATGTCCATTAATGGTAAGTTTTTCCTACTTAGTTCAAGGGTTTAAATTAGTTTTATGGTTTTTTCCATGTGCAAAATTAAGGTTTGTTAATGTAAGTTAGTTTAAATTGCTATAATATGTTTTGAAATCTAGTTATTCCATTGAAATTGTATGTGAAAGATGGTGTAAATGTCATTGGACTTGTATTGAAATATTGGGTCTCGGTTTTATGTTGCTCTGTTTTGATAGTATCAAGGTCATTCAAACTGTATTTTTTGTATCACAAGTTGTTAGTTCGGAAACAAGTTTATGTTTGTATTATTAAGCATTCAAAAAAAAATGTTTCTGAACGTTACTAAGCAGATTCGAAAATAATATTTGGAACGACAGTGTAATTGTTCAAAAATAATAATTTGAACCTATTGAAGAGGCTTCAAATTATTATTTTCGAACTGCTTCAAGTTCATTCATAAACTTTTTTTGCTCACAGTTGGGATTGTAATGATACTTGTTAAATCTTTGTTATTCAGTTTATCGAAGGAGACCCACGATCTCTGCAAGGAGAGAAAGACAAGGTGCCCTCGAACATTATGAAAGAGGTAGAGTTGCGGAAAAAGAATTGAAAAATCAACACTTTAACGATGGAACGGATGATAATAATCCCAATGAAGGTGCCAAATGATAATGATGACCAAGATCATAATCCCAGTGGTCGCACGATAGAGGGCTAATGATGGGACATTTTCAGTAGATACTGATATGCTTCGGGTTGAGGAAGCACATGAGTATTTATCTTTTCAGGCTCAGTCCTCTAGAGGTCGTTATCATTAGTTTGCATTGTGACTTTTATGTGATATTATGAATATTGTGTTAATGGTAGTCGTGACTTTGATGGGATATTATGGATATTGTTTTGTCTTATGTCAATGCGTCTCGTCACATTTATGGATATTTTGTTAATGGTAATCGTGACATTTATGGGATATTATGGATATTTGATTAATGGTAATCGTGACTTTTATGGGATATTATGGATCTTTTGTCATGTTTTATCTTATGTTTTATATTATCACACCCTTTATATTTGCAAGGTTAAATAATTCTGGTTGGTTCAAAAAGTTATTTCTAAAACTTAAGGGGTAGGTTCGAAAACATGTTTTTGGACCTAAAAAGGCAGGTCCGAAAATATATTTTGAATCTAAAAAAGCCGATTAAAAATGTGTTGTCGAATCTAAAAAGGGCCGCAAAAATATGTTTTTGAACCTAAAAATATGACTCACAAATAGATCATATACCTGTTTACCTGATCTTTAGTACAAGTTAACAAACTTTGAGTAGTCTATTACAATACAACTAAATACGAATAGTCTATTACAACACAATAAAGTTCTTCAATTAACCAAATACACATAGTTCATTAAAATCTAAAGAGTTGTTCAATTAACAAAGTCTTCCCACCCAATTGCAATCATTTCGATTCTCTCTGTATGTAATACCCCAGATTTTTCGATTAAGGATTAGAGGATTCTTAATGATAATTAAGAAGTTAAGGAATAAGTTTATTCAAGATTAATAAAGGTCAGATGTCAGTCATGACTTTAGGAGTCAGTTTTCGTGAAGATCGTCTTTTCGGAAAATCTGATCTTAATTCTTTTATGGCCATTCGTGGTCTCGTTAGAAAGGTTTTAACTCAAGGAGTATGTCGGTATTTTCGGATTTTAATTCTGAAGTCATTTGAGTTCCCAGTGATGAAAAACGTATTAAAAAAGGTGAATGAATAGTAACTTTTGCGTGCGTTTGTGTTTTGAGAAATTTACGAAATTCTCCTCGTTGATCCGAGTCTAGTTCTGTCAGGCCCCTCTTATGGGAAATGACTCAAGGATTCCGTTGGCGTTCACAGATTTCCATTCTGAGGTCAATAACCTGTCAGTTTGAGTGAATAGTAAAAAGTAATTCCAAAAAGGGAATCTTTGCTCGTCTTTCTTCAGACGAACCCATCTTTTTCACAAATCAAGTTGGTTCACTAGTATTCGAGCCAACGAGTCTCCCGGTATTTTTAGATTTCGTGTCTGAAGTCATTTGGACCTCGACATTGAATAAAGCAGCTTTTAACCGAACCCGGGGTAACTTTTGCAGTATTCTTGCACTGAAGTGGCTTCCCTTGAAAGCCAAAGCTTTTCCTATAAATACAAGGCCACCCATCTGCATTCATTTGCTCATTTCCATCCATTTCACTTCATAGAGAGTGGGAAAGCTCGTAAGAGCCGAGAAAGTTCTGTCGAAGTAAAAAGCGTTCTTCGTGAGTGTTCTGCAAGACGACGAGCGGAGTGGCGTGGAAGGGATGCGGTGATGGAAGGTGCTAGAGGCGCCGTTGGGTTGTAGCGGGCGGCTCTGCCGCCGTTGCAACTCAACGAGATGCCGGACTAGCCACCTTCCTTCGACGCACCTAACCCCGTCCATTCTTGTTCGTCGGTCTCGATCTCCATTTCTTTTTCCGTCTTTAAATTCCGCATTTACTTCCCGTTCTTTACGTTCTTCACGTTCTTCATTATTGCTCGTTTACCTTCCATCTAAGTTGTATTTCACTTTTTATTGAAGTGCCAAGTTAATAACGTTTACGTTATATTTCTCGCTTTATTCCTGTCGTTATTATTCTTGAGATTAGCCCCGTTTATTCCGTTTAAATTCCGTTCAAGCTATATTTAGAGATTTCGTCATTATTCTAAATATTTAAAGAGGATTATCGTGTTTACGACGTTATAATGCCAAAATTCTTTTTAAAAGTTAAAGCATGTTAATTTCAAGTATGTTGTTTTTAAGAAATTTCGGGTTAAGTGTTCTTCGTGTTCGTCGAAAAGAATCAATGAACACGAAGAACCCAGTTGAAGATCGCGCAGAACTGGGCTGAAGAGAGAGAAAGGGAGGGAACCCCGCGGGGGAGGGGGTGCGCCGCCGCGCTGCCCCCCCTCGGCCACCATGAGCCCGCCGGGGCTAGGGAGCCCGCCAGGGCTCATGTGCCCCGCGGCGGGGGGCAGCCCGCCGGCGTCCATGTGCGCCGTGGCGCCCCCCTTCTCCGTGTTGCTTTCTACCGTTTCTTTTCCAGCTATTTTCGTACCCTCTTCCCAAGCTTTTCAAGATTTTCAAGTCGTGTTATTTTCAAGTTTAAATTTTTGAGAAGCAATCAAGATATTTCTGATTTATTTCGAGTAATCTATTCAAGTTATTCTTTGTCTAAAAATTGGAAAATCAAGTCGAGATGTTCTTTAAATAAATTCTTCTCGAAATTTATAAAGTCGTAAATTCGTGCAATCTATAAATAAGTCTTAGATTTTAGTCTTCGAGTAAAATGTCGTTATTTCTCGCTTTAGATAGTTAACTTCTTCGAAGAAGGCCGCTAAGTCGATGATTCGACTTTTGTAGGAGAAAGTGAGCCTCGTAGGAATTTGGAGAAGGATCATCAACTCGTTGCTTCATCTTCTATCTAGTAATCGAGGTGGGTACATCTATACTCATCTAAAATTTGAGCTAATAAGCTCTAGAAGCATATAGGGCAAATGAAATATCCAATAAAATATTTTGCTCTGCCTAATTGATCTCTGTACAAGGAAGGAAGAAAAGGAAAAATATTATATGTTGATTGAGCTCTCGAGCATGTTTAGAAATGTTAGAATTGTTTAAAGTATTGTTTATGATAGCATGAGGTAATTAGAATTGCTTTAATTGCAATTTATGATTATGAACGTTCATTCTTCGTATTTGAATGTTGGATTTTGCTAAAGTTTATTTAGCTAATTAAGCATTGCCTTTTAGGGTAGTGATAAATCCCTTATAGGCCGAAGTTATGCTTAAGTAAAAGCATTGCCTTAGACGTTGCTCTAAGCTCGATAATTCTAGTAAGGTTAAGGAAGGCTAAGTTAAGAAATGAAGATTATAGCTCTATAAGCAGGATTGAGCTCAGAATTTATGATTTTGATCATTAAAGGGAGTCACTGCTGGGTATTCCCCTCGCATACTCGGGAGGATATTTGAGGTAACCCCTCTTCTATCCTATGACATGCCTAAGGGTACAGTTGACATCAGGTTTGAGCCAAGGTTGGGCCCAAAAGTAAAGAAAAGGTTTTGCAGATATGGAGAGGGCTTTTGCGTTTTGCTCTCCATATATCACCAGTTTACTATTGGATATTTCTTGAGTTATTAAAGAAGCTTTTATCAAAACCCACTGAGTACATTAGTGCTCACGCCCCCTCTTTTTCAAATGTTTTCAGGTTGAGATGCTGAGGATGATGGTGGTCGTGGATGTGGGTTGGCTGCCAAGATTGTTTTACTATTATATATGTTTCTTTTGAAATCCCATGATGTTTCTGCTACTCTGATACACTCTTTCCAATTTCTTTCAAAGTTCAATTATGTTTATCAAGATTCTAAGGATATTCTCCAAGACATGATTATCTAAATATATAAGTGATGCATATTCAGTTTTATTCCTACTTCTCGAGCATGTTTTTCCTTCGCCTATGAAGAGGCTTGTTCAAATTGGCATCTGTATATCCGTTTGGACCTGTAAATGTGTCTGTGCATGTTGGTAGCTGATTAGTTAGCTGTTTAGTTCCGCAAAAGCATGTTTCTTTCTTAATTAAGTAAACCCGAGTATCATCGTCTATCTTTCAAAAGTATATCTTTATCCCCAAACTTTCCTTGTTAATCTTCCGTCTTATTCAATAAACCCTTAATAACACCCTGTCCCCATTTGTTAATCCCTATCTCAGGATCGGGCTGTTACACTGTAGGGCCGCTAATATTTGTTTTGGTCGAGTATGGGCACTCGACATACTACCCACCAAGCTCTCCTTTTCAGATGATAATCGACCGGCAAATGCATGACCCTCTAAATACTATCCTATCACATGGTTGTGATAACCACAGACAGCATGTAACGACCATTGACATATGTCTGCAAAATAATGACCTTTTAGACGAAAGGGACATCCGCATTTTTTAGTTCTAGTGTTTCTCTCGTTGTTGTCTCTTTTTTCATATCTTTCTCTCCCTCTATATTTTCTTCTATAGTATCAGATGTTTCCACCTTCATTATCTTTTTAGGCTCACGATAATGACCACTCCTTTCGTAACTCAACACCAAACGAGGTATTCTTCTTTCAATACCAATTTATGAACAACTCACGATGACAACAATGCCAAGGGGAATAGCTCTCTCACGCACCTAATTATTCAAGTCTTCACGAGAATCAAATAATTCTGTAATGTTGAATACATCTTGATAATCAGGTTGTAACTCAAGATTGATTGGGCCAGCGACACTGCTCTCAGTAAATACCTAGAAAAGGTGTTGAAATATTTATCAGAAGAAGCTCAAAAATTTATTTTTGAACAACACAATAGAGGTTCATAAATAAGTTTTTGTTTGCAAACAGGTGGCTTCAGAAACAAGTTTCTGAACAGAATGAGAGACATTTAGAAACAACTTTCCAACCACGTAATGATCCAATCAGAAACTTATTTTTGAACTCAGTCATATAAGGTCAGAAACAAATTTTCGAATCGCTTTCACAATATTCAGACTGTAATTTCCGAATCATGTTCGACGATTTGAACGTGATAACTCGATGGAACTCTCAAAAATATCTAAAAATGACGGTTAAAACAATATGAAATCAGTTACATTACTCGTTTCTTCATCATTTCCACTTTCCATGATGGATTTAAATGCAATATTCTTGAATCCAAAGTTTGAGAAAATAGGGTTTGGTCATTTGCAGAGATATGAACGCTGAATTTGTTCTGGAATTTGAGAGTTTTAATTTATTCTTTAATTTTTTGAGTTGAAATCTGAAATATTTTTAACTTATTAAATTATTTTATTTTGGTGGTGTGGAAAGAAAAAGTTGTAGTGTTGAAGTAAGAAATGGACAATTTAGTAATCTCAAAATTAATTATTTTTGCATTTAATTTTATTAGTGGTGTGAAAGGAAAATTTGGTGGTGTAAATAGAATCACCCTAGAAATAAATAAATAAATGTATTTTTAAAAAGGAAATAAATGAATATAAATAATGAAAAATAGTTGGGAAAATTGATTTAACAATCTAATTTTCATTTAATGAAATTTGAGTTTGGCTCATTCATCATGAAATTTACCCCAAATTAGATGAAGAAGGTTAAAACAAAATTAAAATTTCATCCAAACATGTTGTATGTCTTGATCACACTTGTGCTTACCTAATTTCATTGTACGTACATAATCAACAATCAACAATGAACATCCATCCACAATATTGAATTGAAATAGAGAAATTCCAATAATTGTTTTGGTATATTAGAGAAATCCCCTACAATATGCTCAAACAAGATTCAAGAGTGAGTTGGTGAAATTCCAACTCCAAGGCTTAATAATACATTTCATGGGAGCTAAAATCAGACATTTTCAACAACATGGCAGCCAAATATATGGGTAGAACCCCATCTCTCAAGAAGCTGATCACAATCCCACTACTCTACTGCACATAACCTACCACATATGCTGCAGCAACAACCTTGATGCTTCTCCATCTCCTCTCCTTGGCAAACTTCTCCGCCCCTGCTACAACCGTCCGATGCTCAAGTTCCGATGTTGTACCACTCGAGCTTCGTGTCAAGGCCTCATTCAAAACCCGGGCTAAAACGGCGCCATCCTCCAAGGCCAAGCAACCACCTTGGCCAATGTCTGGCGTCATCGGGTGGAGGGCATCACCGGCTACACAGACGCGTCTTTGCTGATATTTCCCCATAGCAACTCCCATGGATGTCTGAATTTCAACTGTGACCATATCATGTTGTTTAGATCCGTTTGCTCGAAAACAGCCTTGATTTTACTGGAGACATTTCCAAGCTTGCTCAATACGAATTGCTTTATTTTAGCTGGATCCTTTTCCATGCCTGCATCTGCACCAATTTTATTAATAATCCATTCAAAGATAGGTCCACTACTTGAGTATCCTCGAAAAGACGAAAGAGCAAGTACCTTGAGGAGAGGGGATGTATGTAAAAAACCAGTAGACACCATGATCGTCACATGGAGTGACACCAAATCTCACACCATTTCCAAAGAACTGCAGGAATTCGGGCTCGAACCCGTGGCCACCCTCACACTCTATATAACCTCTGATGGATGCTCGGGTAGTGATTGCCGGCTTACCAAAGCCTAGGTATTTCGACACGACCGAGTTCACTCCATCACATCCAATCAACACCTTATACAAAAAAACTAGTAGGTAATAGGTAAACTACGTAGAAACCAATTTATGGAATTTCATACACCAAAACAAAATTAATCCTAGTGCTTACGGTTGTCTCATTTACCTTGGTTTTAAGAGTGGTTCCATCGGCAAGATGAACTAACTTGACGAAACCAGAATCATAAACATCAACCACTTTAGACGAATATCTGATGGTTTTTTTAGGAAGTTCATTTTGCAAGGTTTCGATGAGCACCTTCCTGTTGATACGTCGGACTTCATGATCACCCCTGCATTTTTCATACGACGAAATTTATATCATCCAAGAAGAAGTTTCTGTAGGGAATCTTGACATCTAGAACTCACTTAAAAGGAAGCTCTGCAGTGGGTAGCCCTGAAATCACAGACGTACTCACTAGTCTGTACAAACAAATAGGTAAACTTTCAGATTAGCTTGTAGAGAATAATAACTCAAAATCTCTTCTGCTTTTTCTTTTTTGAGAAAATAAATCAAAATCTTATATAACCAAACATTGACCTCAAAATTTCAGAAAATGATGTGATACACTACCTAGTAAGCTTCTTATGTTCTTGACGAAGAATGTCTCCAATGCCAAGGGCATCTAATGCCTTCCAAGCATTAGTCCACAACGCAAAAGCAAATCCATAGGTCCTCAAGATATCTGCCGACTCTAACACCAAACTCCGAATCCCCAATCTAGGATCGTCGAACAACCAAAAACACACAAAACATAACATAAAAACTCCATTCAAGAACACTTGATTGTAGACATTCATACTACTAACTAGCAGAACAGTTGTACATATTAGTTAATCACGAGTTATTACATCTTTCTGATCTTGTAAACTATTGAAACCAAATCAAGCAAATATTACAAGAGTTGGATGATTGGCCTAACATGATTGAAAGTTGCTCCAAGTTTCTATTCTTTTACTACAGAAACCAGTAGTTAATGTTGGAACATATGATAGAAAGTGCAGAAAAAAATAAATACTCAGATAAGTACCTGTGAAGGCCTAATGATGTTGTGAGGCCAGCAATACCAGCATCAACAATCACTATATCTTCTACAACTTCCATAACCACTCTATGATGGCCTAGTTAGTGGAGTGAGAGATCATAAGTTCGAGTCTCAGTCCCACGAAGAACCTTTAGGTCAAGCTACCCAATGCGCAGTATCTATAAATTTAGATGAATATCCAGCGTAAAAACATTCAAACACTCAAATAGATTACCTTTTAGATCAACAAGCTGCCTACGAGCTAAATTTCAAATCATAATATACAGCATGGCATAAAAGAAGCATTCACCACCAAATGAGAGAGCCAAAACACATCGGTTTTCATCTTTCACTACGAATAGGAAATTTTCATATCATACATGCCCTTTTTTGTTATGTGTGGTCACTATTTCTGCATGAAATTCAAGATTCCATGACAACGGCTTTATATTATCCCCTCATCAACAAACGTAATTTATTGAAATCAAGATTCCATTTTCTCATAATCCCACTGTAAAAAAACCACGTCCGCGAATCCTAAAAACTTTTCAAGAATCAGCATATAAATTGATCACTGTATAATTCTGGGAATTTCGCTATGGCTTGCTTCCAAAAACACAAGGATCCAGAAACAAACGTACCTTTACTTTCTCTTCTTTTTTTTCTTTTTGCCCTTTTTTGTGTATATTAATTGATTATGAACCAGACTATCCATTTTCTTTACCTTGATTAATCGTTGACTTCTACTAACGTTTCTAGCGACCTACAAGTATTCATCAGATGCTGCGTGATTGGTACGATGGAATAGAATGAAATAAAATGGAATATAATGATGATTCCCATGTCCATTCTTATTCCGACGATTGGTATGTTCAAAATCGAAAATCACCATTCCTGATGGAATTCATTTTCTCAAGAAAGGAAACAGTCATTCCACCCACCCTCATGGGTTTAGTTATTCTCAATTACCAAAAAAAATTAATATATAATATATTTATATATAATCATATCTTATAATATTATTTTATCATATTTAGAAAAATAAATCAAAAATCAAATTAAATAATTTATTATTATTATTATTTCTTAATTATTTTTATATTATTTATTTATTTTCAAAATATAGTTTAAAAATATGTGTTAAAATCAAATTTTGATAGCTTTTAATATTTTGTTGAAGAAAAATGAAAGTGATGCCGAAATAAATATAACATAAAAAAATATGTTATAATACAATATAAAATATTTATGAATTTGATATAATTTAATATTATATCGGTTAATTAAATATTTTAGAATAAAATTTTTAAATAAAATAAATAAATTATAATTTGCTAAAAAATTAGAAAAAAACATATACTAAAAAAGAAAAATGGCGTTTAGAAATATAAAAAATAAATTAAGGCATGTGTTGACATTTATTAGCTACTACGTATACTTTATTCAATTATAAGAAGGTTTGAAATTACATAAAATATTCATTATATAAGATAAAAAAATTAATATTTCATTCCGTTCTTCATTCCGTAAATATAACAATCATAAGAATCGTCATACCTAATTTTATTATATCATACCAATCACCTTCTAATTGATTTATGTGGGAACAATTCAAATGAATTAAAGTCGTTGTCTAATTTTTTATGTTAAAACTTCTTATTATTCTGTGTAGAGAGAATTCTATTAAAATCACACAATGAATTAGTTTTGGACTCGGCCTTCATATTGCATGTAATTAATTAGAATGGGGAGCTCTCTTGTGCAGGAGACTGATGGGGCGGCCCATCACCCAGAGTAGCCCAGGTCCGCACCATCAGCCCTAATTAAAAAAAAATACAGAAAAATGAAAATGCGAGAGAGACGGAGAAGAGAACCGCGTCTGAGGTGAGAGAAAGGAGTCGACCTCTCGCGAACGCCGATGCCACCACCATCACCACCACGTCAGAAGCTCAAGACCACTGCGCCGGAAGCTCACGACGACGACATCATCTTCGACGTTGAAGAAATCCGATTTTCATCCATTTTTTCTACAGCTCGAAAATTTGAAGGTGAGTCTCTAGAATTCAATCAAATCTATTCAACTATGTTCAACCAATGTTGTACACCTTAGTCACGCAATGCATCTCTACTACAGGTCTGAAATTAATCTCATTTGTTAGGGAAAAAATCTGGAACTGTTTATGCATCTCAGGTGTTTGCTTTTTAGCCTGAATGAATGAATATTAATGGTCGCACATGAATTTCTTGGGTTTCTGTTTAGTTTCAATCGATCATATCATATCCCATGTCTCCCATTAGCCCTATATATATTTGGCATCTGATCTATTAATTGCAGTACTTTATAATTAATTAGTTTTGATCGATTTGTGTTGTTAAAAATGGCAATAGCAGTAGCAGCATCAAGTGGTAGTGGTGCATTAGTAATTGTGAACAATGAAGAAGAAGCAGTGGTCGATGATGCGTATGCATTAACATCATCTGTTGTGGATGAAATGCCTCCTGATTTCAGATTTTATCCAACCGATTACGAGATCATTAACTATCTTCTCAACAAGGTCATACAAAAAAGGGGAAAGATAAGGAGATATACAATACTAATAAACCCCAAAAACGGGTAATTGTTGGGATGAAGAAGACTCTAGTTTTCTACAAAGGTAGAGCTCCTAAAGGGGAGAAGACTAATCGGGTCATTCATGAATACAGACTCCATGGGGACTTTTCTGCTTACAATCTCTCCAATCATGCAAAGGTAATAATATAATATGTATGTGCATGATCTTAATTAATTGATTTTTCTGGTCAATATTTGGTTGCACATGCAGTATGAGATGTTAGCTATTTGAATTAGAATGAATAATATTGGAATATCATTTTAATTATCTTTTTTGGCAATATATATACTAATTTAGAATTCAGAAACTAAGCGAGAAAATTAATATTTTATATATATGCATGTGATGGCGGCAGGAAATGGGTTGTTTGCATAGTTTTTCACAAGAAAAATGGAGTAATTCGAGGTTTTGCATGATTTCTTAGTTTGGCTCAACTCAGTTGAGTGAGTTTGGCTCCAAGACTCCCAACCTTCGTTTGTTTTAGATGGTTATCAGGTTGATACATGTCTTCAGCAGAATTGATACTTTCATGCTTATTAAATGATACGTTTTTTGTTTTTCAATTAATACATTTATGTTGAATAAATGATACTCTTCACGATCTAATGTTCTATTTTTTTTTAAAATGTGATACTTTATAACTACACAAATGATACTAATATCATTTCTAAAAATAAATTTCTCTTTCTTTGAAATCAGAATACATATGTCAAATGATATCATAACATTGAATAAATAATTACTTTTTTATTGAACATTTGATACTTTATAACTTAACAAATGATACTACGATTGTTTCTCAAAATAAATATGGATCTTGCTCAATATCGGCTATGCTAATTATTAAAAGGACAAAATTCAACATATATCTGTATATTTTATACAAAATTTATTCCACAAAATAACATCTTAAATGATACAAAATTTAAAATAAAACAATACTAACCACCATTTCATTAATTCAAAATAAATAATCCAAAACATATATTCACCATCACAGATACCACAAATAACATAAGCAAATAATTTTCACACATCCAATCATGTCTAATATTACAAACAACTTCATATTTCAACCATAACCAACTCCCCACATGTAACAAATCCAAACCACCAAATCAAAATATACCACAGTGTTTGTTCAAAATGTATCAAGTATACGGCTATAACACCATAAGTATCCAAAAATAAATATAGAATTCTCAATCACTTATTCTTCCTGTTCATGAATACAATTTAATATACCAGATTGGAGATGTCTCTTCAACAGCATTCTTGAACTTCTCTCTAACCTCAACATTAGACTGAGCTGTACTGTCCTCAGTCTTTGATGCAGCACGAGAAGTCGCCTCATCCAAGAACTTCAAGATGACATTGACACTTTTGGACTCTTTCTGCTTCTTCACCACCTTCTTTTTCGTTGAGGAAACCTGATATATAAGTCAATGAAACAAAATATTAACAAACAACAAATGAAAAAATATATATTGCATACATACTGTGTGTAATATTTTGATACTATTATACATATCAAATGGTACTATTAAGCATACAAAGTGATGCTACACCATACAAAAAATAAAATATAGACATATAAACCTATAACAATAACTAGACAACTGGATTTTCACACTTAAAAAAAAATCAAAACAAAATTTGATATGTACAATCAAATCAAATAGTACCATTCAGTTTCATGTGGTACTCCATACAAAAAATGAAGATGCACACACATAAAAACATAAAATAAAATATGACCTAACCCTGATACTAATAAGCATCTCATTTGATACTAATCAGCATGAAAATTGATACACTGATTTCAATTTTGAGTGGATAATATAATTTAGAGGCAGAAGCAGACACTGTATCTGATTAATTTTCTTTTCATGCCAAGCTTCAACCAACATTCAGATATGTTGAATAATTGTTGTTCAGACAATACAGGTTGTATTTATACATGAAAGTGTTTGCCGAGAGTGAGAACCCCATCCAAATCAAGAGAGACACAAATAATAGCTAATGCTAATGGCTTAGACAAGTAATTTGCTGCTGTAGAATTTATCAGAAAAATCAAAATTCAAACAAGCAAAATAGAGAAGGTCCAGCTAGAACAAAAGAGGATTTAAAAGAGGAGAGACACAGAAATTTGCCCTCTTTTTCCATGATTTCACATGCCCAAGATATATAGATTCACCACAGCAAAAGCAAAAACGATAGAGAGAGAGAGTAACCTGAGAAGCGCACCGAACGCCCGGAGAGAGAGACGCCGGGAGCAAGAGATACGAACCACCGATCTCCGAGAGAGAGAAGCGAAACACCAATCTCAGAGAGAGAGACGCGAACCACCGAACTTTGGGAGAGAGAGACATCAGGAGCGAGAGACACGAACTACCGAACGCTGGAAGAGAGAGATGAACCAGCGTCTATGGTTAGAGAGACGGGTGAAGAATCGTAGTGAAGATGAGGCGGCTAGGGTTTGCAGTCGAGGAGAAAGGGAGAATGGGGAATTGGGACAGAAAATGTTATTTATAGTCCGGATCATGGGGTCTGATCGGGTCGGGCCGTCTGATGGACCGACCCATGCATGAGGTGTACAGGAGTTTTTGTGAATTAGAATTGTAATACTTTCTTCTACTCTTACGGCAACGTGCGTTGTTATAATCATGCAACATAAATATCAAGACGACTTTTTAAATAAGAATAAACACCAAAATTAATCACTAAGCAAAATTATAATCTTCAATGATTATATATTACTCCCTCCGTCTCAATAGCAAGGCCCCCCTTCTTATTATTTACTCTCTCTATTTTAATAGAAGAGAGACCTTGCTATTGGGACGGAGGTAGTACAGTTTTTCTGAGAAAATTGCAAAACTGGTCCCACAGAGCATGTTCCTGTTTGGTTTTGGTCCCAAACAAACTAATTTGATCCCATTAAACCATGATATGCTAAAATGATCCCAACGTCACGTTTTCCGTTAAGTTGACATGCAATTTTAGTCCCAAACGAAATGCAATTTTATTCCCATACGAAACATTAGGAATAACAGTGAACTGGAGGAAATTCTTGTAAATTGGAGGGAAAATTCAACTGTTTTGAACCAAAAATATCCAACATTTGGAGGGCATTTATGCCATATACCTACATATATATATATATATACACACCAATTTCAAAATTACAAGAATTCAAGCAAAGAAAACATCATTTTTTTAATGTGTGATTGTCAAAAGCCAGTGCATGCATATGTTTTCAATCGTGCACATAGCAAAGATAGGTTTTTTTTATACGTGTCCTGATTCACTACACGGTGGTTGCAAGTTTTTCAGATGAGTTGATGAGTGTCCATCTCAAGACAACTTAGGGGAGTCCCACAGCTCAAAGGTGAAGATGTCAACTGAAGACATTGATGAAGATATGAAGACAATGGCTGAATGTATGATGCAAATGGCTGGAGATGTGAAGAAAACAGTTGCAGATGTGGCAGAAATTAGAAAGTGGGGTAAATTGATGTTTCTGGTGTTAATGTCTAAGTACTTAAAACACCATTTACGGGTGTCTACAAAATCAAACGCACTGACTGTGCTCTCTAAATACTCTAATTCACCACAATCACTAGTCACCATACCACCATGTTTCAGCTTCATCGTATGCCAATAATCACAGGACCCTAAAAAATATACACTAAATTCTGAGAAACAAAAATCACACACAAAGTGAGAGAAAATTGCAGAGAAATTTAGGGAGGAAGCTTACTATAATCTGGGTGTGGTAGTTGTACGTAATGCTTCCTCCAAATCATTGCTAACTTACAGAGCTACAAGAAATTATAAGAAATTTCAGATAAAATCTTGCAATTTCATGAATTGCAAGATGCGACAACTTCCATAGCAAGTGCTCTTGCAATTTTCTCCAACTTCCGCGACAAGCTTGGGGATTTTCAGGTGCAATTTGAGCAGGTGAATTTGGTGTATTTTTCTCTAAGGTCACAAGGTAGAAGACGATAGTTAGTTGTGTTAATTTAGGGATTTTCTGAAATTAGTGTTCCTACAAGTCATGTGCGTCTTACGTGTTAACTCTCCGTCAGCTGTAACTAGCCCATCAAAATACGTGGAACCAAATTTGCATATGACTGTCTTATGGGGTCATTTTGGCTTAAAAAAATATAAAAAAAAGGACCAAAATAGCTTTGTTTGGGACCAAAACCAAACGGGAGGCATGCTCTGTGGGACCAATTTTGCAACTTTCTCTCATTTTTCTACAAAACCAGACTGTTGAATCCGACTGATATAAATAAATAGTGATCAATGTTAAAATAGCAAATAGATAAAGAGCTCAAACCCATTTAACTATCCCATAACGTCCCAAGTTCCCACCTCTCTTATAAATGAGTATACCTGGTTTAAGTCTACACGAGCACGCGCGCGCAAACACCCATACAAAAATGTTCAGGAAATACATGCGAGATTACCCCAATTAAAATTTGAATATAATTAGCAATTTTGTCACACAATAAGATGAAAAAAAAACAATTTAAAAAAGAGGCTGCAGCGTGTTATTAGAGCCACCCAAAAACTTGAAACCTACAATAAAACTCCAAGCTCCAAAAATTACATGGATTTATGCAACCTCTCGATGACACCCAAATTCTTTCCCAATCCAACAAAAACAAAATCGCCCAAAGGAATTAAGGCAAGTACTATAGCAATCCACCAGCACAACACTCTAGCCGCTACCAGGGAATTTTGCCTCATAGTCATTGTGAACCTGCATCGAACCAACAAATTTTCAGGTTAAACCTCACTCCCTTCAATTTCAAAATAGTACTATCTATGCGGGTTCTTTGCCCATAAAACAAAAAAGAGGGGCAAAAAGGAAAGAGGGGTTGTTACCATGAAGGTCGCCGTGATCATCTTTCCGGCAAACCACCTACCATGGAGAGCGCGCTGGGCACCAATGGCCGCTTGAGCATTTTCAAACCGCAGGTATACAAACCCAGCAGAGTTCCTGGCCAGAACTTGAATATTATTACACATACAAATATTGATATGCTGGAAGCAAGAACTCGAATCATCAACAAGTAATTCACAGGCATGGAAGAGGATGAATTTGGAATGATTAGCTGAGACAAATATACTGTATATAATATTAGTAAGACAAAATCGGAGGGAATAGCAAGGGTTCAATAATCTAATAGCATCAAATTAAAGAACACTGTATATATAATATTAGTACGACAGGTCAGGCTTACTTTTCTACATGGATATGCTTTAATCTCCCAAATTTTGAACATTCATCCTGGACATCTTCCTTTATATCAAGATCAAATTCTGGCTCAGTCTGCAGTAGAAATGAGTTTTAAATTCAATCCAGAAAATATATTGATATAAAGGAAAAGCAACTAAGAACTAGATTGCCTCCACAAACCTCTGAAGTAGGATCAAACATGTTCTTCAGCAATAAACATTCACTGGGAACACCAATTGTATCTATGGTTGAATCTGTAACAGCAGGCATAGAAAAGCCTGCAGCTGTTAGACCAGGAAGCACCTGACCAGAGGTCTGTCCAAGAACTGATGCTGCTGATGAACCGGTGATACTGCAGTACAGTACATGAAAAATGATGTATATAAGATAAGTATTAGCATTAATCCCAGAAAACAATCACGAACCAAAAGGTATTAACCTTGAAGCAGTCCCAGTGCGATCCAATTTCTGCATAAGCAGCGCTCGAGAATGTGCATTCAAGGACTGCACATCAGGTGAGAACAAAGATCAGTGTTTTGTGTGCAATACAAAATCACAAATTAGATGCCAAGAAATGCAAAAAATAGTGAAAGTAAGAAGAAGATGCCAGTATGCCACTAGAAAAGCACATGACTAACCAATCCACTGCCCTCGTCATCATCTAGATCAGCAAGATTTGCTCCAGCATCTTGCATTCCAGCTTGATCTGTAATAGCAGAAACCTACAAATTGAAAAAAAGCAACAGAGAGAAACATGAGAACTATACCAATAGAGTGGGACACCTGGCAAGCTAGGAGAAAGAAAAGTAACACCAAAGAGAAGATGAGTATCATAAGATGATGCAGAGAACACTTCTTAGCAGCAAAATTCGAATCAGATACTGTGATAATCAATAATTATATGCAAATTGGTCATTGCAAGGCCAATAATATCCCAAAGCAACCACAGGCAAAATTTCACATCATGATCCATCGGACAAAAATATTTCACTATAAATTATAATTGTAGATACTAATGCACCAACATTCCGAGCTAAAGAAACTTACCAAACATCCAGAATGCCAAGTTAATAGAATTCTTCAATCTTCTTAAAGCAACTTTAAAATATAGGTCACCAAATTAAAGCAGAAATCAACCAGATGTTACTAAGCTAACTGTACCTTTTAGGAAGACGCTGAGACAAAAAGGCTAGATTCTCTACTAACTTGCATCATTGCTTGCATACAGACATCAGAAAGTGTCCTAAAACCTCTATATAATGCCAATGACCAATTTGTGAAATACAATGGTCTATCCCCTCAGCAAACATTTAATAGTTTCCAATTGAAGTCTTTGCCTAACCAATGAAAAGGGATGTAGGCACCAGAAAAGTGTCATTGTGCAACACATGCCATCCTTTTTTGACAAATAGGCAGATAGAAAAAATAAAATTGATTGATGGAGTACAAACCAACCCAATAAGTAAATTAGCTTCCTACATGTAGACAGGAGTTATTCTAGAGAATGCTTTCAGTTAGTCATTCCTCTAGTATACACAAATCTTACTTTCAGCAAAATCAACTGAGAGATTAAAAATGACAATAAAAAACACTCAGACATACAGTTGAAAGGCATACTCATCCAACCTGAGCGGGTCATCTAAAATGTGTATGCACATCAAGAGGAAAAGGTAGCAAATTCCTATAAGTGACCATTTCCTCATTAACAAAAACAGAAACTATTAACACACCTGTATGCATCTCCCCTAAATTAAAAAGTTTGGACAGAGCAATTGCTGAGATGGGAAAAATAAAGGAAGCCCCATTACCTTGATTACTCGACCTGCAATCTCCAGTTGCCCATTTAGATTTTGAGCAGCCTTTGCATCTTCAAGACGTGCAAACTGCCAGGAACAGTGTCAGATATGCATTTACAATTGAAAAGCCACAAAAGTTTCCATAATACAGAAGTGTGAAATGCAATGAGTGTTTTTCTTCCTAAAATGGCTTTCTAGTTACTAGCACCTGGAAAAACCAGCTGTACAAGGAAAAGCTGCTCTACTGTCATACTGAAAGTCATACAATGGCAAATTTGAACTCACCTGGATAAAAGCATAGCCTTTGCAATTCCCAGTTCCTGGATCACTGGGCATCTGCACCAGCTCAACAGTACCAAAAGGCTCAAATACCTAAGCAAGATGTGAAACAAGAAGCTATTTCTGTCAGACACGAGAAAAGTCTTAAAAGAAATAAGAAAATAAGAAGCATCAATAAAGCTGATTAGATACTGAGTCATATCAAGATGATACCATTCTAATAATCTAATCATAAACAATAAGATGTCCCACCTGGCGAAGCTGATCTTCTTTGATAGTAAGAGGTAGATTGCCAACATATAGCCTTCTAGCACCCCCTGAGTATGGGCCAAGAAGTCCACCTCCACCGGCGGCAGTAGACTGAACAAGATTCTTTTCAGCTTCAGATGGCTTTACCATGACCGGCTGACCAAGAAGCGGCTGACCAGAGAGAGCTATTGCCATAGGAACAGACATTACATCATAAAATTCAATGTATCTGCAAAAACACAAAAGAAGCTGAACATCAGCACCTATGGAGGATAGTAACAGGAAACTATCGCAAGGCCTGCAAACAATGAGCATGTATTTTGTCTGCTGATGGGAGATATATTGTTCAAAGCTACAATGATGGATTACTGCATAAAACAAATTTTCTCAACCCCAAAGAAAATTTTCACCTGAATCTTAATAGTGTATCTAAAATTAACTGGGAACTATTAATAGGTATATTTATTACTAGGTTATTACAAGTTCAACCTTACATACATAAATGAGGAACCATCTTACGCAAAAAAAGTCAGAACCAACAAGTTGAAATAATACAGGTTAGCCAGCTACTGATCTTATGTTTCTAATTTGACAATGTGCCTTTTCTAAATACCATGAAAACGGCAAGTACATCCAATCATTTATCGACATTAGGTCTTAGCAGCAGCCAAAAGTACTGCAGAGATATATTCAGACTCAACATTAAGAAAGTTCTAGGTTTCTAGCTTCCCACTCCAAACCCCCAACCAATGAAAACAAACACACACACAAAGAAAAAAAAAAAAGTAAACTCTTGAACAAAGTATAACCTCAAAATAAAACTTCCAAAAGATACTAGGAGGCTACAGACGCATTACATCTATGACCAAAAATTTACTAGCATTCCAAGCAAATAACAAGGAAAGGAGGGCATCTATATCCAATTGGTATAATTACCCAACTCCTTTGGAGCGTCTGGTGTTGCGATCCATTATAAGCCGAACATCCCTGACCTGAAAATATCAAATAGGAGAAAAATTAACCTATCAAAAATCAAAATTCTTCAGGTTCTTAAAAGAATACTCTCCTTATCAGCAAATATTATGCACAGAGGCAAAAGGTGCAGCGTCTAAGGTGGTAAAAAATGTTTAAAGCAAGTGTTCTTCATGTGAAAAAAAGGAGTGACGAAAATTAATACAGATTTGATAATCCCAGTGTTGCAAAAAAGGCACCGAGGCGCCGCCTCGGTAAAGGGCAGTGGGTCACCGCTTATGAGGCTCCGCCTCTCACCCCCTCCGACGAGGCTTAAGCCTCAGCAAGGTCGAGGCGGTAAGGCACGCCTCTCAATCGCGAATTTCCATTTTTTTTCTTTTTTGGGCTTTTTTTCTAGTGGGCTATTTTATATTTGACTAAAAACTGATAAATCCTAAGTTTCAAGTCTAGCCCATGTGTTTCTAACCCTATTTTATCCACCTCCACCCCTAAATCTTCAATCGCAATAGAGGGATTTTTTTTCCTCATCTGCTTAACTACTCGTCAGCCCTCTCCCCTCCCCTCCCCTCCAGTTCGGCGCGCACACGAAGACGCTTCGATAAGTAATCTTTTGACCTTCTCTGCCTTCATCTCTTTTTTCTTTTCTTTTTTTTTAGATGTCTGCTTGAGCAGCAGGCTGCAACATCTAAAAGCTTTTTTGAGGAGCTTTTAATTTATGTGTTAAGGGGCCTTTATTGAGTTAAAGAAGGGGCTGTTTTTTTTTTAGGACGAGTGCTCAACCAAAAGATCCCGTTTGGAAGTATGTCACTCGAATTGATGTGCCAAAAGAGCGTGCCATTTAATTGAAGTGCAACTTCTGTGATAGGAATATTGAAGGTGGGGTGAAGAGAGCTCATAATCATCTTGTTGGCAATCACATTAATGTGGCACCATGTTCTGGTGTGCCTCAAGATGTCAAGGAATTTGAAGTGGAAGATGGATTTGAAGGAGGGGAGACTGGAGCCGGAGATAGCTCGTAGCTCCAATTGATTTGACTATTTAAGTTGGAAGTGGAACTAGAAATATGTTAACTTGGCACTTTTCTATGAATTTAAACTAGTAATTTCATGAATTTTATGACTTTTCTATGAATTTATGATGTTTGTTATGATTTATATTAGATTATGTGCAAGGTTATGAATTATAAATTATATTTATTCTTATTGTTGTGAGGCTTACACCTCGGTTAGCCTTGAGGCTTACGCCTCGTGGGGCTACGAGCAAACGCCTCGAAACTAAAAACTGTGTTTTGCAACATTGGATAATCCAATGTCGAGGTTATCAATAATTTATAAGAGAATAAGCACTCATATGAGAATGTGTGGGCCAACCTTGCCAGCTCTGGAGAAGAACTCATATATATCTCGTTCACCAGCCTTCAAGGTGATCTACAGAAATTGCAGCAAAAAGTGTCAGGAGACCTCCAGTAGATGCAAGTAAAACAAATGTGAAGAAACTACTTTTGCAGTCCATATACCTGATAAGCAAAAACTGTCCTCTGATCTCGTTCAGGATCAACTTCCGGCTCCACTTTGTCTTCCTTTTTTTCTTTGTATCTTCTGAAAAAAATGAAAAATATAAATGCTATAGTATTAGTGTGCCAAAATAGCAATTACTTAATGGGTTTGTTAACTAAGACATGAGCAGCAGCCTTGACCATCTGCATATTAAAGTCCGAGAAAAATGCTTTGCTCCTTGCAAATAAATAAATCATGTGGGAGGTTTCCATATTCATAAAATACAATAGTTCCAACAAGGAAGCACAAATATCTCCAGTATGCTTAAAAGAGCCAAACCCAAGATCACAATCCTGCAGGCAACTCCATAGAGTCAATATGCGGTCTAACTAACATTTGGTCAAAACAAGAAACATCTTGATATTGAAATTATGAGACCAACCTGGGGGACAAAGTGGCAATTAAGAGAAATGTGAACACTGAAAAACTTCAGGATTGAACTAACGGTCTGGCCCCTATATGGCAAACCTAATATTACATTTTGAACCAGCATATTAAAGAATAATTTTACTATCATAAAATGGCGAAAATAAATAATGACACGAAACAGCCCAGCTTAGCCAACAAAACCACCATATCCAGCAGTAATAAATCTCAATTTAGCAGATGGGCAAGTAAAAAACATATTCGACACATGACAAAGTGAGACATGCACATCATCATTACACTGTATAAAACAAAGTTTTCGACAGCACACTGCACAGAATTATTCAAGTCAACAACCTTAAAGGATTATCTTAACTAATAAAGGCAAGGACATACAAGTCCTGTACAAAAATAATTCATAGTAATATGCCATACACATCAAAGTTTCATATTGGCAATTCCTGAATTTTTCTAGTCCGATCAGACATATTGAGGCAAGCCATCCGCACAACACCTTATTACTGGAATTTATTGCCACTATGAGACAGGTACATATTGAGGTTTTACAAGGTTTTACTTACCAATGGATGTCCATATGACCACATAACGTATCACGAGTCTGACCTCCAGACCTCTGAAATCCCTACACACTCTACAACACAAAATAGGTGCACAAAAGGAGTATTGCATTTTTCTAATAGAATGGTTTCCAGAATTTCTCAGAAACTCCCAAAATCCCACTATTGCTACCTCAAAACAATTGACCGAAGCCACTTATACTACTTAGACGCCCATTGACTCATCATCTTATTGCATTTTTGAATAAAAATTATTGGCAAAATCATAGGCTCTCAGGCCCCTTTATCCATGTAACAGAAAGGCTGGAACAAAAAAAAAAGATACAAAACATTACCTGTTATCACGGTCTGGATTAAACACCCTTTCCCTTCTTCTTTCTTTAAACTCTGTATCTACAATCTCCATATCCTTACTTTTCTCTCTTCCCCGTTCGTCTTGATACTTCTCTGGCTGATTTCTGGTTCGCTTGGACCTCTCTTGTTCTTCTTCCTTGGTTCTATCTCTTTCATAATCACGTTCTTTCCTCTCTCTGTTACCACCGTTCCTTTTCTTATCACTATCCCTCTCTCTATCTCTATTTCTCTCCTTTCCACTGCCCTCATCCTTGTCCCTTATTCTATGCTCCCGGCTACCAGTGTGTCTGTCTCTCTCACCCTTCTCCCTATCTCTTAAAGATGAGCCATGTCGTGAGCCTCTCTCTCTCTCATGCTCGTAAGACTCATTTCTCGATCTCGACGGCTTAGATGAGTGATCCAAATCATCCCCATCATCATCAACGCTTCTACGCTTCGAACTCCGACCCCTATCTTTCTCTTCATACTCAACTACTGCATCACCGCCATTCGCTTTGCCCTCCAATTTCTTAACTTCTGGATTCTCCACTGTATTTTCTAGGTATTCGTACTCGTCAAAATCCATCCTTCCACAAGTTAGAACCAAGTAACTTGCATAAAACAGCGCAAAAATCTGCAGCAACGAACAAAACACCTGCAAATTATGAACATTATATCAAATATCAGTTTATCTTGAATTAACCACCCTCTTCTTCTGCGATTTCAAATTAGACATAATGCTCTAGAGACTATAGCATTGCTTCAGCGTACGAGAAGAAGAGTGGTACTTCGAAACCCTAAATTTTTGCCACCAAAACGAGATTTCAGAAGCCCAATTACATGACGGAAAGGGGAACTAGGGTTTAACACTAAAACATTGAATTCAATTGAACTTACCAAAAATCGGAGTTGAGGAGCGCTGCTGCCAAATTTCTGCTAAATCATAAGAAAATTTGCATTTATGACGGGCTCTAACCTTTAGCCGTTGGATAAAATCGGGCCGGGTTTTGCTGTTCAAAACTAGGCCTGATAATGGGTTTCTAATGTATGGGCTTTCTGGACTTAAATATTTTTTCCAGAAATTTATTTGAAATAGTGGCTATATATGCATGTATTTCAGTATTTGAGAAGCTGTAGAGGGATTTTTATTTTTATTTTAAGAAATAAATTGAGAATGAGACTTTTTTCTTTTATTTTTAATAAATAAATTGAGGGTGATAAATTGTGCCGAGGAGATTGTATGGGCGTAAAATGGAAATGAATAAATTCTATAGAGGCGAAATACATTGTTAGATACCTTTATTTTTAGAGGAGGTCTCCTGTACAAGAGTCGTTCATCAGACGCCTGTCAGACGGGCGCTTGGCGCCCATGCACACTCACGCGCAGCGCATGTGTGTCAAGCGCTCGTCATTTTTTTTTTCTGGGCTGATTTTTCAGTTTTTTTTTCGATTTTCTATTATTATTTTTTTGTTTTCTTACCAAAATTTTATATCAAAAAATAAAGTTAGTGAATCCAAAAATCCTAATCCTATCCTAATCCTAATCCTAATCCTAATCCTAATATATATAAAAACAAGAAGTTATACTAAAAATAGTAACCCAATTTCCCACCTAAACCACATACTATTTTTAGTAATTATTTATTTTAATATTAATATTAATAAATCAAGATTGTATTAATTGTATTAGTGTTATGATTAATTAATCGTATAATCTTATCTTGATATAATATAATATAATATAATATATAATGCTTTATATATGTATTAAGATAATTAATAATTAATATTATTTAATTAATTGATATATATATATATATATATATATATTATACAATATATTAAGTACATAATATAATAGATCTATATACGAGTATACATCATTATACATATGATATATAATATAATAATTATATCTACATTTGTTGTGACAATTATATAATATGTATATTAATTAATAATACGATATAATATATAGCAGTTTATATATATATTATACTTATATGCATATAATATTTTCTTTAAATACCTGAATTGCACTTATTGTCATTGATTGCAATAAATTTTGATTAACAAATTTGTGCATATTTAATTAATTGTCATATGTTTGTGCAAGTTCATTTCAACACGTGTGCTTTGAGAGGATTTTGAGGTCTATAAATACCAATTTCTTATATCACAACTTCCTAACTTCAATTTGTGTGTTCAAAATTTAGATGATATACTTTATTTATTTGTTCTAATATTCTTATTTCTTAATTTGATTTTTCATTTCAATTTTTTAAATTAATACTATGTTGTAGAGGATAATACAATTACTTCAAATTATAGAGGAGATGTCAATGTTTATTCTTGCTTGAGAACTTTGAAGTTCATTCATCAAGATGTATCATCTATCTGCACATCACTTTGAAGTTCATTCATCAAGATCTATCATCTATCTGCACATCGATACAAAGAAAGACAATTTAAATTTGAGTTGTAAAAATTAAATAGCATTGTACTCATCTAACCATTTTGTAGTTAAAACGATTATATTTGTAATCATCTTTGTAGATATTTTTAGTAATGTTTTTATATATTTTGTTTGTTATTTTAGTTTCAATCATTTGTCTTGTCTCGATTCTCATCAACCACCAGAACCAATGAATATATTGTTTATTTTTTCCATTTCATTATGAAAGAGTGTATGTATTGATGCGGTGCAAAGAAAACCTATAAAAGGAGTGAAAATTGAAGAAGAAAATGCTATCTTCACAAGCTTCTATGTTACTAGGCTTTAAATTTTCTTTATTTTTTTAGCTAATTGTACGCGGTATGATTTTGTTTATTTCTCTATTTCATTATTATCAGCATTGTTGTATAATATGGAATACTTCAATGGAAATTTATAAGGGTTTGATGATTTGGTTGGAAAAAAACTCTTAAATTATCAGAACGTATGTGGTTTGGCAATGATCTCTTAATAAATAGTATTCATCAAATTTATTGTCCTTTCGATTGCGTCAATGAAATTTAATAAGTTTCACTCATTATTACTATATCTCTAATATCCCTACTTGATAGTCTACTACCACTCATTGCGTCCATATATTCGATTCATTTTTATTTCTCGAATCTTGAATTTTACATCATTTTAAGTTAAAATGCCACAAATTATTTTAATTTAAATACCAAATTTTTCTCATATTAGTTTTTTCTCAACGTTACAATTGAGAATACAATGTATATACAACGATTTGATGCAAATTATTCTCATCGATCGGATTCTAAATATAAATGTTCATATCAAATATTAAATCATGATTCATATATTAAATTAATTATCTCAATGTGTAGACATTTAATCTTTAATTGACCAAGTAATTCCTTGCAAAGAAATGTCGTCTAACTATCAAATTTTAACCATTCATTGAACAATCAATTATTTATTCAAATGGAAACATTTTTATTTAATTTAAGATATGTTAACCCTTAAATCCAATAATTTCATTTTTGCGTCGACGAGGAATTTACAAAATAACAAACCCTTAAATCCGTCATATATAATTTAAGATACATTTTCTTTAAAATCGATGTGTAAATAATTACATACTTTATATTTTGATCAATTAATTAAATTTATATCTAAAAAAAAATGCATCTATCTATATAATATATAATAACAACACCGCATCCGCAAATAAAAAGTATTGATTTTCCCGCCTAAATGACATTTCTATATCTAGAATTAAATTTATAAATAATCTACATGTATGAAATGTATATTATTTTCTTAAATTAGTTTATATTTTGTCTTAATTAGTTTATAAATAATTAGATTTTCATTTTTTAATTATTGATCAAAGTTTAATTAGTGATTTGTAATAATGGATTAGGTTAAATAACAAAAAATATTAAATTTGTTAGTTCCATTTTTTTTAGTGAAATAAGGACTTGATAATATTAAATATAGAAGTAAAAGGACCTATTAAAATATACAAATTGTAGATGCACCACTCGAAATATAATAAAAATATACGTAAATTACACTTTGATACCTATATTTTGGACAACTTTTAAAAAATGACCAATTTTTTTAAATTATCAAAAAAATTCCCACTTCTTCAAAAAATTTGCAAATCTAACATTTAATCAATTTTACGGCCCAAAAATCTTACGTGATTGATCATATTTTAATATTTCCTAAGTGGCTGGGGAAATAAGAATATTAAAATAAAATCAATTACGTGTTATAAAATGACTCCTCCCGATTCTTCGTTCGGTGCATCAATCATATTGATAATCACAATAATAATAAACAAAGATGTATAGAAGACACAAAATGGGAAGAGAAAAATATGATTCTTTCATTCCTCCAAGATGAATTCAAACCTTACAATATATAATATAGGAATGGAATCTAAAAGGTCTAGAATATATAAAGCCATGAATTAATGTCCACAATTAATTATTTACAACACTCCCCCTTGGACATTAATATTGTAATGTTCATGCCACGTTACAAAACCTCGCTGAAAAACCAAGTGAAAAAAAAAAAAGTCGAGAAAAAGAGTACATGACATACATTTTCTCATGTGTTGCAATAGTTGTCTCGTTAAAAACCTTTACTAAGAAAATCTTTTGGGAAAAAACTTAGCCAAGAAAAAAGAATACAACTAATTAGCGCTCAAGGCATAATGTAGACCTTTAGGGCCTAATCTTCAAGATTATTTTAGTTGTCGTTCCCCCTCAAAATAACAATCTTTCAAGTCTACATATTTCAATAGTGTAGACATATTGCACTAAATTAGTTATGAAAGATAATTTCACAAACAAAATTATATTACTTGAGTGAACTGTAAAATATAATAATTTTACAACTCTTCTGGAGCTAATTATGTCTGTAAAAAGATTTTATATAATATGTCACATTAACTTACAGTTAATACACCCACAAATCATTTGTGTAACACAAGCTACACTGTCCATAAAACAGGCAATGAGATATATCACTCGACGTAATACCACACAATCCACGAATGTGTTGTATGAATTATTTTAATTTTATACATTCTATCAAAACATATAATGTGATGATTTTTGGGAAGTTCAATATAAAGAAAATCATGCAACTGTAAAATACAATATAACCAGTCTGAGATATGTAAATATGTGGATCGGACATATAGCCAACATATGATAGCCCACCAATATGATCATAATTTATTACATAAAATAAACAAAAATCTTTTATAATTTGAATATAATCGAGGATATACTAGATATCGTTTCAACGTCTCTCTATGTAGAAGAAAATATTTAGTCTTGCTAACAGTTAATTATATATATAATACCTGGCCAGGTAAATCTTGTAAGATAATGTTTTACTGATATCAATGTAACGAAATTCTGGTTCCAAAACATCTCCATGATCATATTTGTGTCTAAAATTTATTATTAAACACTTCAAGTGATTGGACAATCATTGGTGTGCTACGTGATATTTGTGCACGTATAATTTCTTCAAAAACAATTCATATAGATTGACTGGTGTATATCCCAACAGGGGATATTCGATCTGCAAGTCGAGACTATACTTAATGATCCAAGTTTTTAATATCAAACTCCGTCTTTAAACATATATTAACATTTTCACAATATATATTGCAATTGGATATAAAAAATGTTAAATCTATCATAGATTTTCAAAAAAAATAAAATAAAATTAATGACTCATACAAATATGAGGTCACATTGTAAATCAACTTCATATATAATGCTAAGATTACTGTCAATTATATATGTAGTGGAACATAATTTCATTCTTAATAAGAGAATATATTTATTGGGTCTCTGCGTAACCCATGAGCTACAATCTCGCTTTATGTTTCACCACCTTATTGTTTTCATTTTTCTTTGATAGAAATGTTCATTTGTGTCCTACTGGGACTATATTTGTTTTACGAGTTGAGCTTAATTTGCCTCAATTGCTACTTTTCATTTACCCAATAAGAATGCTTTCTGGCAATTGGCTTTTGTATTGGGTTCTGGATCCAAATTGTCATATGAAATTACATAGCAATTATGGAGACAATGTGTTGTCGACAACTATGACGTTTATAAGATTCTCAAGTATGCATAATATCAATATTAACTAGATCTTTGGCATTTCCCGTAATATATTAATTTGATCTGATCGTTCCGCAATCTCATTATTATGATTGTTTTGGTGCACGTGCAAAAGTACTGAGATTTTTATCTTTGGGACAATCCTCTTCAGGAGGTTTTAGAAGTGATAGCATTTATCTGTTTTCTGTAATTTTACATTTCAAATTTACAATACTTTTTCGCTTCTGGCATTGGGGTTCATCAGCTGATGAGTATAATATATAAGGAACTTTCATTGTTCGTAATGTGTTTATAACAGACATGAGATTTGATCACTCATTTATGATCATTTTTGGCAGTTAATAACTTGTTGAACTTCCAGCTCATCATGTGAAGTGCGTGAAAATAAATATTTAATTTAATGAGACTATCACAACATTTTTCATTCATATCTCTCCCCCTAATGCCGAGAAATAATTATGAAATCAAAGTACCAATGTATAATTTGATCCTTCAATTATGTCAAAACTTGACGGAGTATACATTTAGAATTTTCTTTGAGCCAATATAGGTACATTTGGTGGTGAGAAATAAAATTTCGCAGATGGAAAATGTGACTTTGGTCATCATCTATATATTATACTAAAGTAAAAAAGTTTACATGGCTAATTCCCGCCCACATCATCATTTATCCGCCTAAATCTATCACATCCACATGCAATATTTATTTTTTAAATAATTCTCTAAAAATTGTACAAAAAGTTGTTTTCATCTGCAAATTTTCATCCACTTACAACTAAAATATTATTATTACGTTTTCTTTCACCAAAAATTTACACACATAGCTTCTTCTTGTAACAAGGTATGGTTCCAATATAGACAAACTTTTGTGATTTTGTGTGGATGAACTTTGTGAACAAATGAAATAATAATTTGAAATTTAAATTTGTCAATATTGGAGCTTGTTGGTCATTTCGTGCCTATATACTATTGTCAGATGACTTTACACTTTCTCCTCTACTATTTTATAGATTCGATTACTTATTTTGCTTGAGACATACTTTGCATCTTCATTTCCTATTAATATTGTGTTTTGTTTCTATTGAGTGCTATTTTTATTTGTTTCTACTAAGTATAATTATTTTTTATATATATGCTCTAATATTTTATATTTTGTTCAATGAGGTCTATAAAATTTGTTTTCAGTTCATTTCTTTTACAAAAATAAAGTCAAGAAGGAATGGAAGGCATTATATAAACACTTAATTTATGTTTTGTACTTTTTTTAGCAGTGCCGTAGTTTTGCTATGACATAAGGATAGATTGTGATAGAATGTAGTTTTTGTATAAAATACACACACACACACACACATATAAGTGAAAATATCATCAAAATTTACAAATAATTTTCCACCAATTTAATGTTAAATATAATAAATATAACTAATAATGATGTCATGATGATGATGAGGGAAAATTTCACCTCAATATAGAATGGCTTAGTCATCATTTCTACAGTAAATGGATAATTTTTAGTTTCAAACTAGATCAGCCAAATTTTGGCCGCCCTCAGGCCTCAAGTATTGTGTAAGATAAGAAACATGTTATAAGTTTTGGTATAAAAAAAAATCCATTTTTTTGTCTCGGTTGATTGCCCTCTTTGTCTCGGAAAAAAATTAGAACAAGCTATATAATAATTTGAATAAAATATAAGGTTAATTTAACTATATACTAAAGTAAGAAAGTGGAGCATAAATTCCCGCTCAATTATCCTGCCCATTTTCCATGCGCATGCAAAAGTAATTATATTTTTTGGTAAAAAGATAGCCACGTCTGTTTTCTATTCCATGCGGCAGCCTTTTTTGTTTTAGGTGGCAACTTTTTTAAAGTCTTAGGCAGCGGGGTTTTTTTTGTTCAACTTTAAATATAAAATATGTATTTGGATGCCAATAACCATTATTTTATATGTCTATCTGACTATCTATTTAATATTTATTCATTAAATTGTATATTTTTTTGTCTGCGTGTATAAATTGTAAGAAAATTCAATCACATAAAATTATAAAACTCTTATTTACCGCATAAAAGTAGCTAGATTATTTAAAATATAATGCATTATATAATAATTAATCTTTTTATATATTTTTCTAATATTTTTATATTTTAATATGGCATTAATTAACTAATATTGCAGTTTCACTTGAAATATTATAATTATCTTTAATCTTTTCTTTTTCCTATCTTTCTTTTTTTTATATCTTTTCCCTATCGTTTTCATTTTTTTCTTTTAGTTATATTATTTCATTAAATATACGTTAAGTGTGAGAAGTCACTTTGAGCAATCTACATAAGTTGTTATTAAATATAGTGGTGTACCAATTAAATAAGGTTATTTCATTTTTAGGACGTATAAATTAATAAGATACATGATTAGATGCATGTATACAATTGTTTAGGAAGGATTAGATTGTATGTGCTAATATATCTAATGTTTCAATAAATCTTGATAGGCTCTGCCCATTTGTGTTTTTAAAATCAAATTTAAGTGCATTATATTGATCCGTGACTAGTGATTTTGTAATATGAACAGAAGTAAATATATATGTGTTTTGTTTCTATTAACCTTACTGGAAAATTTAGAGTATATATGCAACACAAATTCTATGGATATATTAAAAGATTTTCAACCATCATAAATTAGTTTCTTAATTAAAAAAAACTATCACAACTGAGCAATTTACTCGGTTGGTTTGATAATTTTTCTTTACATATATACACACAAACTTCCTAAAATCATCCCCCAACTATATTTCCAATTTTGAAATAAATTTTGTGAATATACATGGTGATGAAGATATGCAAGGAATTGACGGCCTTGAACCCGAGCTGCAATTCAAAGGTCCAGTGACGCGACTTCGAGCGAAGAAATTACAAGGATATTTTCAAGTGTTGATTCGTAAAAAGTTCGAAGAATTGGAATATGCGAAGGGCAGCCATATGTTAGTTAATTTATTAACTAATGAAGATCAAGATCACACCATGGAGAATATAACTTGAAGAGTTGAAGAAGAGAGCAAGAAGAAGTGCACGTGTGCATGAAGAAGTCGACGTGCATGGAGCTGTTTTCGGCCTTTAGTCCAATTAATTAAGGGTTGATTTTTATCTAAACTATAGTATTTATTTAATTAATTTAGACTATAGTTTAGATCAATTTTTAATTAATTTTTAAGTGCAATTTTCATTCATAATAGTATAGGTTTGACTAGAATTGTATTTAAGGCAATTTCCATCCTTGAATAGAATTCTACTTTAGGTATTTTTCAAGTATAGTTAGAGATCCTTTTTGGATCAGTTTTTTAGGACTTTTTTAGCTTAATTTTCGTCCCCCTTATGGAACCATGTTTCATTGATATTTTAGACATTATTGATTGAATTTGCTTTTGCATTCAATTTATGTCTCAACCGTTCAAAGTTTTTGATTGTTTTCTGTCGAAAATCATTATTCTTGAAGCCTAGAAATTTCAAGTCTTATTCCAAGGACGTTCTAATTCACATGAGGAATTAGGGTGAACTCGCTATGAAGAACAATTTAGAGATTCGTTTTCGTCGTACAAGATACGTCGGGGATTAATCGGGTTGTAATTCAATACTCAACCATCAACGCCTTCATCTTCAACGCCTTTCAACCCTTCATCAACGTCAACAACTATCCTAAGCCGCCAAGTTCAGATCGTGTGCCGATCATTCAAGTTCGAGTTCAATTCTAGACCCGTTCGTCGTATTCTACATCTTAAACCGTAAGTTATCTTTTGCCTTAACATATCCTATCTTCTCGAGCCATTCATAACCCTTAATTCTCACCCCAAATACATCTAATTTACAGCCATAATTCTCATCCAAAACAGCCCTCTTTTCGTTGGATTTGTGTGTCGTTTTTGTGTCATCGTCTAGGTGTCGTACTTACGTTTAGACTGCTTTGTTTATTCGTTGAGTCATTGATTTGTTTAATTCAGTTCGTGTGTTTATTTGAGTCTTTGGAGTAGGGTTGGATTCTTCCTTAGTTGGTGTGTTCGATTCTAGAAGTCTCCGTATGTTCTCGTATCCTGTACAATTTGTCTGGGTTACATCATATTTTGGCATCAAAGCTAGACTAGGTTAGCTCTGCTAGTCGTGGTTCAATCCTACGTATCATTTATTTTCTTTCATGTCCTTCGCACGTGTCTATCGAGTTGTAATAGTTAGTGTTCATTGAAAAAAAATTGGTTAAAAAAAAAACGAAAGTTCCAAAAAAAAAAGTTACGGTAAAAAAAAAGCAAGACCGAATAAAAAAAATATTCGGATAAAAAAAACAGAGAAATATCCAATTTGATTTTTGATTTACCTTTTGAGTTCGATTTAATTTTTAGTTCCTTCCTTTTAGTACTAGTCATAGTTGGTAACTCCCTTGTGAGCCTTATTTTAGTTGGTAATTTCCAATTGAATTGCATTTTAATTTGGTATCTTCCATTTAGAGTCTAGTCTAATTAAGGTGTTTAGATTGTGTCATACTAGTGGTACACATATCCAAATCCCTTTCTTCCTTTTCTTCCCTTTTCTTTCCTTTTTCTTTCCTTCAACCCTAATACACCCGGTTTTCCGGTTTTTCATTCTCTCCTTGCTATTCCTGCTCCCGAACTCCGATTTTTCTCCACGATTCCATTCCGGAAATGTCTCGACGAGACGAACCAAACTCACTAATTTTCTGTGATATAAGTACTTTTTTGGCCAAATTCCATCATCTTCAAGGTGAAATCATCCCTAGAAGTCCGAGAGAAGGCGATCTGAAGCGACATAAGAGTCGATTAGCACCACCATATACAGACCTGTCACACGAGCACCACCACATACACGAGGGGTAAAATACAGAGAGAAAACACGAGTGATTGTGAGGAATTGTGTAAAATCCCAGATTTTCGGATTATGATTAGAGGATTCTTAATAGTAATTAATTAGTTAAGGAAGAAATTTTTATAAGGTTTAAGTGAAGTCAGATGTAAGCCGCGATTTTAGGAGTTATTTTTTTCGTAAAATCGTCTTTTCGAGAATTTCGATCTGAGCTCAGTTATAGCCGATTTTGGTCATGTTTGAAAGGCGTTGACCCAAGGAGCATACCGGTGCTTTCAGATTTTGAATCTGAAGTCGTTTGAGTTCCCGGTGATTTAAACTGCGTTTAAAAAAGTTGTGAATAGTATTTTTCCGTAAGAGCGTGATCGTTAGAAATTTGTGAAATCTCATGTGTTGACCCGAGCCTTATTTTTTCAAAGCCTACCCTATAAGAAAGTTCTCAAGGAATCCGTTGGCATTCTCGGATTTTCATTCTGAGATCAATCGAACGCTCGGAAATTTTATTTGTCCCTTGTGTGGAATAGTAACTTTATTTTTGAAAAGGGAATCTTTTCTCATTTTCCTTCAAGATGACTCATTCTTTGTTCCGAGTCAAGTTGGTGCAATAGTACTCGAGCCAACGAACCTCCCGGTATCTTCGAATTTTGTGAATGAGGTCATTTGGACCTCGCCATCGAATAAAGCGTCTTTTAACCGAACCCGATATTTATAAAGCAGTATTATTGCACTGCAGTAGCTTCTCGAGAAAGACTTGATTTTTCCCTATAAATAGAGAACCCCCAGTGCATTTCCGCATCTCATTTCCTCATTCAGTATATTTTAGAGAGAGAGAGATTGAGGAGCGCTCTTTGTGAGCGCACTTCACAGTTGAGAGCGGAGCAGAGAGTGCGGCGGCGGAGGTCCCTGTGGCGGCGTGGGAGCCCCCTCGGCCAAGGAGGTGCGCGACGGCGCAGGCCTCCACCGGCGCGGGGTGCCTCCTCGGCCAAGAGAATGCGCATGGAGGGCCGTCGGATCAACGTGAGAACATCTTTTTCACACGTGTTGCTATCAAAGACCAGACCTATTCGATGATAATAGACAGTGGGAGTGTGATCAACGCCATTAGCCAGTATGCAGTTGAGAAATTAGCACTGACCACCATCAAGCATCTGAAGCCGTACAAATTACAGTGGCTTACGGATCGAGGATAGATCAAAGTAACAGCTCAGGTAAGTATCTTATTCTCTATTGGTCGATTTTCTGACTCTGTTGTTTGCGATGTTATTCCTGTAGATGCAGCACACATATTATTAGGAAGACCGTGGCAGTTTGACAAACAAACGGTTCATGATGGCTTTGCAAACACGTACAACGTGAAGAGAGATGGACAAACTACTACACTAAAGCCGCTGTCCCCTAAAGTCATTGCTGAGGATCAAAGATTCATGTAAGAGAGGTTTAGAGCTGAGAGAGCAAAGGAAACCGTAGCCGCAGCCCAGATTGCCACCAACGGCACCCAATCAACTGAGACCCCCAAGAAGGCCGCCACTTCTACTCCTTCAACCCCTAAACCGTTCTCCAATGATTCTCTTATGCATAGGAATTCATCTGGATCAGCTGCAAAGAAAGATCAAAACCGCAGCTTGTTTATTTCAGTGAAAGGCCTAGAAAAAGCATTAAAAGCAGGTTTACCTTTTGTTCTTCTATCTTATAAGAGCAGTGCTATTAATGATGTTTCTTTGCTTAGTGTTATGTAGCCACTTATCGAGGAGTTTGTGGATGTGTTCCTGGAAGAGAATTCCAAGTGGATTACCTCCAGTTCGTGGGATCAAGCACCATATCGATTTTCAGCTCGGCGCTATTTTGCCAAATCGGCCAGCATACCGGACGTCCCTTGAAGAGACTAAGGAGGTCGACAGACAAGTGAAGGAGCTGCTTGAGAAGAAGCAGATTCAAGAGTCGATGAGCCCCTGCGCAGTTCTAGTCATTCTAGTGCCGAAGAAGAACAACAAGTGAAGAATATGCATGGACTGCCTGATGAGCCCGGTGCTAGCATTGATGATTCAAATTCCGAGTTGCAGCTTAGAGGTCTAGTGACGAGACTTGGAGCCAAGAAGTTGCAAGGATACCTTCAGTGTTATGTCGGGAAGAAGTTGGAGGATGTTGGAGCTGATTTCAAGCAGTCCAAGTTGGTGACTATTTTAAGCATCGAGGAGCTCGATTGAAGCCATGGAAAAGTCATTCTTTGCTGATTTAATTAGTTAATTTATTTATTTCCAGTCTATTATTTCAGTTGTGGATTTATTTATTTAGCAGGCCCAATTATCACAATCTGTTTAAGTGATATTGGACCCAGTAGTAGTTTTAATTAGCCCAGTTCGAATTCTAGGCCCAAAGACACTTTAATTTTTGTTCCTTAGGTTTATTATTTAGGGATTTTCGTTCCTATTGAGGATCAGACACGTTTTGAATGAAAAAACAGCGCAAAGCTTTTCAACTTGTCTCAAAAATCAATAGTTCTTTGGTAGAGTTTGTTTCTGGCGAATTCAAGCTTGAAATCTATTATCTCATTCGTGATATCTCGTAGTATCCGGGTTAGACAGCCATTGAAGGTTGCTCCATAGGCGCGTTCTGAGTTCTGGTCGATTCGGGGTTCATTTCGGGTAAGTTTCACCTATCCTTTTCGTTTTTCTTCATCATCGATCCTTCCACCATCACCACAGCCACCATCCATGTCCATAACACTCCTATATCATCATCATCACCCTCAAAATCGTTCCACTTCAGATCGAAACTCGGATTCATCGATTTAGGTCTAAAAACCCTAAAATCGGGTCAGAAACTTCCAACCATTCAATCTCTTAAACCACTTGGCCAAATTATCTGAATTTTGGATATATTTTGCATCTCTACAGATTGTGCCTTGTGTTAAAATTTGAGCTCAATCCGAGGTCATTTGCATAGGTTTCTGTTCGTGTCTTTAATTTAGGGTTTTACGGGTTATTTGGGTTGTTTTGCTATTTAATTTCTTGTTCGAATTTAATTGAGTGTTTAGGAAAGTTTATGTATTCATATTTAAGTGTTATTACAGTAGATATCTTGGATTGAATCCTTCTGTTAAGTTGACGTTGTTTCGATCTTTGCTTCCGCTTTATTGTTGGTCGTATCACTGCCGCTCCATCAACAAAATAAAAGTGAAGTATCGATTCTGTATCCCTAGATTAGATGATATGCTAGATGAATTCTCCGGTTCTAAAGTCTTTTCTAAAATTGATTTGTGTTCTGGTTATTTTCAAGTTAGAATGCATGAAGGGGATTAGTGGAAAACAGCTTTTAAGACTAAGCATGGTTTGTATGAGTGGTTAGTTATGCCTTTTGGTCTCACTAATGCACCGAGCACATATATGCGTTTACTGAACCATGTTTTGCGTGATGTGATTTGGAAATTTTTAGTTGTGTACTTTGATGATATCCTGATTTACAGTCACGATGCACAGGCGCACCTAGCACACCTTAGACGCGTTTTTGATATTCTGAGGTCAGCCAAGTTGTATGGAAATCTGTCTAAATGCTCTTTTTGTTTAGATGAGGTTGTATTTCTTGGTTTTGTTGTGAGTATATGTGGTATTGAGGTTGACCGTTCTAAGATCAAAGCGATTGAAGAATAACCAATGCCTAAGTCAGCCACGAAGGTTTGATCCTTTCATGGCCTTGCCGGATTTTATCATCGCTTTATGTGTGATTTTTCTAGCATTGTCGCGCCTCTTACTGAGCTAAGTAAAAAGGATTGTAAGTTTGAGTGTGGTAAAGCACATCATGAAGCATTTACACGTTTAAAACATCTTTTATGTCATGCATATGTTTTGTGTTTACCTGATTTTGATAAGGTTTTTGAGATTGAATGTGATGCCTCCGGGATAGGTATTGGTGTTGTTTTGATGCAGGAACGACATCCAGTCGCCTACTTCAGTGAGAAATTAAATGGTGCAGCTCTCCATTATTCCACCTATGATAAAGAGTTGTACGCATTAAAGAGATCATTGGAGACGTGGAAACATTATCTGTGGCCAAAGGAGTTCGTGATTCACACGAACCATGAGAGCTTAAAGCATTTGAGAAGGCAGCAAAATCTGAACAAGAAGCATGCGAGATGGGTCGAGTTCATCGAGTCCTCGCCGTATGTCATCAAATACAAGAAAGAAGAAGAGAACGTTGTAGCCGATGCCCTATCTAGACGGTACACGTTGCTGAACTTGATACATGCTAGAATGCTTGGTTTTGATTTGATTAAGAGTCTATATACATATGATCCATTCTTTACTTCGATTTTTGATGAGTATTCGAAAAAGTCTAAGTCTTTTGATGGGTTTTACGTGCATGATGGATTTTTATTTTGTGGTTCTCAGTTATGCATTCCTAGTTGTTCTATGCGTGAGCTACTTGTGTTAGAATCGCATGCGGGAGGTTTAATGGGTCACTTTGGTGTGAATAAAACATTAAGCATGCTGCATGAGCATTTTTATTGGCCGCATATGAGGAGAGATATTGAGCATGTGTGTAGTAGATGTGTTACTTGCCATAGGTCTAAGTCTACTTCACATCCATTTGGTTTATACACGCCCCCTGCTCACCCCTAGTGCACCTTAGATTGATTTATCTATGGATTTGATCTTAGGTTTACCTGGGTCTAGATCGGGTAAGGATTCTGTTTTTATGGTTGTTGATCATTTTTCTAAAATGGCGCATTTCATTGCATGTAGAAAAACTGATGATGATGTGCATATTGCCAATCTGTTCTTTGTGCATGTAGTTTGATTGCATGGTATTCCTAAAACTATTGTTAGTGATAGGGATTCTAAGTTTCTAGCACATTTTTGGAGAGTTTTGTGGAGAAAATTAGGGACTAAGTTGTTGTTTTCTACTGCATGTCATCCACAAACCGATGGTCAAACTGAGGTTGTGAATCGCACTTTAGGCACATTACTTAGGTCCTTAATTAAAAACAATTTGAAGTCTTGGGAAGAGTGTTTACCTTACGCTGAATTTGCATATAATCGTGTGGTACATTCTTCTACTAATATGTCTCATTTTGAGGTTGTTTATGGATTTAATCCGTTAACGCCTACTGATTTGTTACCTTTCCCTATTGAGCATCTAACAAGTGTTAAAAGTTTGAGACGAGCTGAGCAAGTTAAGGAGATGCATGAAAGAGTGCGTGCACCCATTAAGTACAAAGGGAAGCACACGATCGTATCCAGAAACGTGTGACGTAAGAAAGTCATATTTCAGCCCGGAGATCGCATTTGGATTCATCTGAGCCCATGACGGTTTCCGAATCTGAGGAAGTCCAAGTTGTCACCACATGGAGATGGTCCTTTCACAGTTCTGAGTCTTGTAAACGACAATACTTACCGCATTGATCTTCCCAGTGAGTATAAATGTTCTTCAACTTTCAATGTTGCTGATTTATCTTCGTTTGTTGCAGATGAGTTCGATCAAGACGATGAGCCAAATTCGAGGATGAATTCTCTTCAGCAGGAGGGAATGATGAAGCCATGCAACATTGATGGACTTGAACCCGAGCTACAATTCAAAGGTCTAATGACACGACTTCGAGCGAAGAAATTACAAGGATATTTCCAAGTGTTGATTCGTAAAAAGTTCGAAGAATTGGAAGATGCGAAGGGCAGCCATATGTTAGTTAATTTATTAACTAATAAAGATCAAGATCACACCTAGGTGTCGTAATTATGTTTAGACCGCTTTGTTTATTCATTGAGTCATTGATTTGTTTAATTCAGTTCGTGTGTTTATTTGAGTCTTTGGAGTAGGGTTGAATCCTTTTTTAGTTGGCGTGTTCGATTCTAGAAGTCTTCCGTACGTTCTCGTGTCCTGTACAATTTGTCCGGGTTACATCATATTTTGGCATCAGAGCCAGGTTAGCTCTGCTGGTCATGGTTCAATCCTACGTATCGTTTATTTTCTTTCGTGTCCTTCATACGTGTCTATCGAGTTGTAATAGTTAGTGTTCATTGAAAAAAAATCGGTTAAAAAAACCGAAGATTCCAAAAAAAAAGTTACGGTAAAAAAAAAAGCAAGACCGAATTAAAAAAAAATTTAGATAAAAAAATATATATAAATATCCGATTGATAAAAAAAAGAGAAATATCCAATTTGATTTTTGATTTACCTTTTGAGTTCGATTTTATTTTTAGTTCCTTCCTTTTAGTACTAGTCATAGTTGGTAACTCCCCTGTGTGCCTTATTTTAGTTTTGGGAACTTTCCTTATAGTATAGTTCTTTAGTTGGTAATTTCCAATTGAATTGCATTTTAATTTGGTATCTTCCATTTAGAGTCTAGTCTAATTAAAGTATTTAGATTGTGTCACACTAGTGGTACACATATCCAAATCCCTTTCTTCCTTTTCTTCCCTTTTCTTTCATTTTTCTTTCCTTCAACCCTAATACACCCGGTTTTCCGGTTTTTCATTCTCTCCTTACTATTCCTGCTCCCGAACTTCGATTTTTCTCCACAATACCATTCCGATTTTTCTCCGATTTCTTTGCTATGATATAAATGCTTTTTTGGCCAAATTTCATCATCTTCAAGGTGAAATCGTCTCCAGAAGTCCGAGAGAAGGCGATCTGAAGCGACGGAAGAGTCGATTAGCACCACCATATACACACCTGTCACACGAGCACCACCACATACTTGAGAGACATACACGAGAGGTAAAATACAGAGAGAAAACACGAGTGATAGTGAGGAATTGTGAGGTCCTACACCTTGTTTTTTTTTCACGTTTGTTCATTGTTTGCAGGTACACATGGAATCCAGAGACGGATACAATAAGACTCATGATAAGGTACCCGTATCGCCTAGTAATCCTACAGACATGGCTTCATATATGCCACAGCTGTGGGATGTCCAGTACCACCATCGAGAACTGGAGCATAAGCTAGATAGTTCCTTGGCCAAGATGATGGCACAACTTGAGCTTCTTACTGCTTGAATTCCTGTACCACCAGCTCAGGGCCAACCTATCCAGCCAGAAGGAGCAATTCGACAACGAGCAGTAGCTCAGTGTCACCAACCGCAAGTGTAGTTTAACGATCCCTATGGACGTGATGCTGAAGAAGATCATGGTGACTTTGTAGATGAGTTAGTGGCCGAGTATGATCCATATCAGAGACGTGATGGACCACATCAGCCCTAGAGTCGTGCAGAACCCGACAGCTTGTTGAACAACATCAAAACAAGCATCCCAGAGTTTGAAGGCCTTCACGATCTTGATCTGTACTTGGATTGGGAACGTAAGGTAGATAAGATCTTCACATGCTATGACTTTCCAGAGATAAAAAAGGTTCAGTTAGCATGTTTGGAGTTTAGAGGCTATGCAGCCTCATGGTGGGAGATGCAGCAGGAGCGACGCCGGCGTGAAAGATATCCTCCTATCGATACTTGGGAAGAGATGAAAGGATTGATGTGTGGCGGGTTCATTCCTATACACTATGAGAGAGAGCTCAAGAAGAAGCTCAACCGGATCAAGCAAGGTACACGATCAGTTGAAGAGTACTATAAGGAGCTTGAGACCACCTTGAACCAAGTTGGGAAACAAGAGACCTTGAATGGTACAATCATCCGGTACATTGAAGGCATGGATCCTGATACCGCATGTGAAGTTGAACTCAAGAACTTCACCAGTATAGAAGAGATAGTGCATTACGCATCAATTGCGGAGAGACAGCTCAGAGAGGGACGATGGAGATCACACCACAGTTCAGTCCCTGTTCGACCTCTATAGAACAAAGGTACGAATTCCACATCATCTTCTATCCATTCTACTGAGCCTACTCGACCCCGAGGTCAGTCCGGACCGTCCGAGCAGCGTTTCGACCATTCTAGCCTGCAGTCCAGCCGTAGACCCGAGTCTATACCTACCCCGCCTACACGGCAGGCCTATACACGGCCTAGTCCACCCATCCCAGCACCTAATGCAAGCCAGAACCGAGCTAGAGACATTTAGTGTTATAAGTGCCAAGGTTGGGGCCACTTTCAGAATCAGTGTCTGAACCGGCGTGTTCTGTTCATCACCAAACAGAATGAAATTGAGTCAGCTAGTGAGGACGAAGAGCAGCCCGCAGTTGATGCCAAGAAAGAGCCAGAGACACCTCCAGTTGACTCGGATGAAGAGGAACCCGAGCTTCCTCATGTTAGTCTTGTGTCTATACGCAGTCTGAGCATCAATCGTGAAGAAGAACACCTGGATCAACGTGAGAACATCTTTTTCACATGTGTTGCTATCAAAGACCAGACCTATTTGATGATAATAGACAGTGGGAGTGTGATCAACACCATTAGGCAGTATGCAGTTGACAAATTAGCACTGACCACCATCAAGCATCCGAAGCCGTACAAATTGTAGTGGCTTACGGATCAAGGAGAGATCAAAGTAACGGCTCAGGTAAGTGTCTCATTCTCCATTGGTTGATTTTCTGACTCTATTGTTTGCGATGTTATTCCTATGGATGCATCACACATATTGTTAGGAAGACCATGACAGTTTGATAGACAAACGGTTCATGATGGCTTTACAAACACGCACATCGTGAAGAGAGATGGATGAACTACTACACTAAAGCCGCTGTCCCCTAAAGCCATTGCTGAGGATCAAAGATTCATGCAAGAGAGGTTTAGAGCTGAGAGAGCAAAGGAAACCGCAGCCGCAGTCCGGATTGCCACCAACGGCACCCAATCGACTGAGACCCCCAAGATGACCGCCACTTCTACTCCTTTAGCACCTAAACCATTCCCCAATAATTCTCTTGTGCATGGGAATTCATCTGGATCAGCTGCAAAGAAAGATCAAAACCGCAGCTTGTTTATTTTAGTGAAAGGTATAGAAAAAACATTAAAAGTAGGTTTACCTATTGTTCTTCTATCTTATAAGAGCGGTGCTATTAATGATGTTTCTTTGCCTAGTATTGTGCAGCCACTTATGGAGGAGTTCGCGGATGTGTTCCTGAAAGAGATTCCAAGTGGATTACTTCCAGTTCGTGGGATCGACCACCAAATCGATTTCTAGTCCGGCACCATTTCGCCAAATCAGCCAGCATACCGGACATCCCTTGAAGAAACTAAGGAGATCGACAGATAAGTGAAGGAGCTTCTTGAGAAGAAGTAGATTCGAGAGTCGATGAGCCCCTTCGCAGTTCCAGTCATTCTAGTGCCGAAGAAGAACACCGAGTGGAGAATGTGCATAGACTGCCGCGTCATCAAAAAAATAACAGTGAAGTATTGATTCCCTATCCATAGATTAGATGATATGCTCGATGAATTATCCGGTTCTAAAGTCTTTTCTAAAATTGACTTGCGTTCTGGTTATTTTCAATTTAGAATGCATGAAGGGGATGAGTGAAAAATAGCTTTTAAGACTAAGCATGGTTTCTATGAGTGGTTAGTTATGCCTTTTGGTCTCACTAATGCACCAAGCACATTTATGCGTTTAATGAACCATGTTTTGCATGATGTGATTGGGAAATTTGTAGTTGTGTACTTTGATGATATCCTGATTTATAGTCACGATGCACAAGCGCACCTAGCACACCTTAGGCGCGTTTTTGATATTCTGAGGTCAGCCAAGTTGTATGAAAATCTGTCTAAATGTTCTTTTTGTTTAGATGAGGTTGTATTTCTTGGTTTTGTTGTGAGTATACATGGTATTGAGGTTGATCGTTCTAAGATCAAAGTGATTGAAGAATAGCCAACGCCCAAATCAGCCACGGAGGTTCAATCCTTTCACGGCCTTGTCGGATTTTATCATCACTTTGTGCGTGATTTTTCTAGCATTGCCGCGCCTCTTACTGAGCTAAGTAAGAAGGATCGTAAGTTTGAGTGGGGTAAAGCACAACTTTAAGCAGTTACATGTTTAAAACATATTTTATATCATGCACCTGTTTTGTGTTTACCTGATTTTGATAACGTTTTTGAGATTGAATGTGATGCCTCCGGGATAGGTATTGGTGTTGTTTTGATGCAGGAATGGCGTCCAGTCGCCTACTTCAGTGAGAAATTAAATGGTGCAGCTCTGCATTATTTCACCTATGACAAAGAGTTGTACGCATTAAAGAGATCATTAGAGACGTGGCAGCATTATCTATGGCCAAAGGAGTTCGTGATTCACACGGACCATGAGAGCTTAAAGCATTTGAGAGGACAGCAAAATCTGAACAAGAGGTATGCGAGATGGGTCGAGTTCATCAAGTCCTCCCCATATGTCATCAAATATAAGAAATGAGAAGAGAACGTTGTAGCCGATGCCCTATCTAGACGGTACATGTTGCTGAACTTGATATATGCTAGAATGCTTTATTTTGAGTCGATTAAGAGTCTATATGCATGTGATCCATTCTTTACTTTGATTATTGATGAGTATTCGAAAAATTCTAAGTCTTTTGATGGGTTTTACGTGCATGGTGGATTTTTATTTCGTGGTTCTCAGTTATGCATTCCTAGTTGTTCTATGCGTGAGCTACTTATGTTAGAATCGCATGCGAGAGGTTTAACGGGTCACTTTGGTGTGAATAAAACATTAAGCATGCTCTGCATGAGCATTTTTATTGGCTGCATATGAGGAGAGATGTTGAGCATGTGTTTAGTAGATGTGTTACGTGCCATAGGTCTAAGTCTACTTCGCATCCGTTTGGTTTATACACGCCCCTGCCCGCCCCTAGTTCACCTTGGATTAATTTATCTATGAATTTTATCTTAGGTTTACCTAGGTCTAGATAGTGTAAGGATTCTGTTTTTGTGGTTGTTGATCATTTTTCTAAAATGGCGCATTTTATTGCATGTAGAAAAACTGATGATGCTGTGCATATTGCCAATCTGTTCTTTGTGTATGTAGTTAGATTGCATGGTATTCCTAAAACTATTGTTAGTGATAGGAATTCCAAGTTTTTAGCACATATTGGAGAGTTTTGCGGAGAAAATTAGGGACTAAGTTGTTGTTTTCTACTGCATGTCATCCACAATGGAGAATATAACTTGAAGAGTTGAAGAAGAGAGCAAGAAGAAGTGCACGTGTGCATGAAGAAGTCGACATGCATGGATCTATTTTCGGCCCTTAGTCCAATTAATTAAGGGTTTATTTTTATCTAGACTATAGTATTTATTTAATTAATTTAGACTACAATTTAGATCAGTTTTTAATTAATTTTTAAGTGCAATTTTCGTTCATAATAGTATAGGTTTAACTAGAATTGTATTTAAGGCAATTTCCATCCTTGAATAGAATTCTAGTTTAGGTATTTTTCTAGTATAGTTAGAGATCCTTTTTGGATCAGTTTTTTAGGACTTTTTTAGCTTAATTTTCGTCCCCCTTATGTCCTATAAATAGGGGAACCATGTTTCATTGATACTTTAGACATTATTGATTAAATTTGCTTTTGTATTCAATTTGTGTCTCAATCGTTCAAAGCTTTTGATTGTTTTCTGTCGAAAATCATCATTCTTGAAGTTTAGCAATTTCAAGTCTTATTCCAAGGGAACATTCTAATTCACATGAGGAATTAGAGTGAACTCGCTACGAAGAACAACTTAGAGATTCATTTTCGTTGTACAAGATATGCCGGGGATGAATCGGATTGTAATTCAACACTCAACCATCAATGCCTTCCAACCCTTCATCAACGTCCGCAATTGTCTTAATCCGCCAAGTTCAGATCGTGTGTCGATCATTCAAGTTCGAGTTCAATTCCAGATCTATTCATCGTATTCTACGTCTTAAACCGTAAGTTATCTTTTACCCTAACATATCCTATCTTCCCGAGCCATTCATAACCCTTAATTCCAGCCATAATTCTCGCCCAAAACAGCCCTCTTTTCGTTGGATTTGTGTGCCATTTTTGTGTCATCGTCTAGGTGTCGTAATTAGGTTTAGACTGCTTTGTTTATTCGTTGAGTCATTGATTTGTTTAATTCAGTTCATGTGTTTATTTGAGTCTTTGGAGTAGGGTTGAATCCTTCCTTAGTTGGCATGTTCGATTCTAGAAGTCTTCCACGCGTTCTCGTATCCTGTACAATTTGTCCGGGTTACATCACTTGGTCCCAGCAATATACATATAGTATGAAATGCAAATTCTATACTCATTAATTTTTATACTTTGGGGATGTTATATGCCATATGTGGTGGGTGTACTACATATATCCATACATAATATACCATATGATAAATAGAACATACATTTAAAAGAATTGAGAAAGAATTGTACACACACACCCACACATGTCATATAATTTCCCGTAATAATATGCCTTAAATTTGGGCTGTGTATTTTGTTAAACCAGTGCAAGAAGTATTGTATTGTGATGATCTATGCTCTATATATTTTGCAGCAATTATGTAATTTAAAGTTATAGACATGTCTTTCATGGTATTGTTGTTTTTAAAAGAGTAAAAATATTCCATATTGTAAAGACATGTATTATTTGTTTAACAAATGCCAAAATGAGCTAATACGGAGTATGGATGATTAAAATTTTCAATATAGTTGTATTGTTCTTTTTTCTATGTTTTATTTTGAAATAATTCATTAAATTAAGTGCAATTAATAATTATTAATTTTAAATTATGATAATTATTATTTCAAAAAGTATTTATGATTATTTTGAAATATTGGATTAACATTTTTAAAATCAATATATAGTTATTATTTTGAAATCATGTATATGTCAGATTTTAACGTAAAACTATTAAACATATACATTGAATGTATATAAAAATGATATTGCATTATTATATATAGAGTTATATCAGCATAAGCTATATTCTTAATTACTTCATGTCTTCATTAGACTGTTAATTACTTACGTGATCATACAAGAATGAAATATTATTTGTGGACAAAACAACATGATCTCATATTCGATCGCGCAACGCACGTGGGTAAAATCTAGTGCACTATATGCAAATAGGGTAAGTAAATACTCATGTTAAATTTAAATAGAATATTTAACAAATATATTGAAAACACATATAGAAAAAGTTATTCAAAATAAAAGAATCTGTAACAGCCCGGTCCCGAGAGGGGGATTAACCAATGGGGACGGGGTGTTAAATAAGGGATTGATACAATAAACGGAAGATTAACAAAGAAGGGTTTACGAATAAAGATACGATAGATGATGATTCTGGAAATTACTTGATTATGAAGGAGTCATATTTTGCAAAATGTGATGACGGAAAAAGGCTAATTAATCAGATACCAACAAGTATAGGCCCATTCATAGGTCAAAGCGATTAAACAGAACCAACATGCTTAAGCATTTTCATAGGCAGAAAGGAAACATAACTCACGAAGCATGGATTAAAACTTAATATGCATCAATATATATAAATAATGATCATGTTTGAATTTGTTCATAGAATCTCGAATGAAATAACAAGTCTAGGAATTGTAAATAGAGTGAATCAGAGTAGCAGAATTATAGTGGGTTCAAATACTTATACTATAACAAAAATATCTTGGCAGCCAACACGCATACACAGCCACCAACATCCTCAGCATCTCAACCTGAAAACATTTGAAAAAAAAGAGGGCGTGAGCACTAATGTACTCAGTGGGTTTTAAATAAAAACTCTTTAATAAACTTCAAAAATATCCAATAATTAACTGGCAGTATATGAAGAGCAAAACGTAAAAGTCCTCTCAATATCCGCAAAACCTATTTCTTTTCTTTTGGGCCCATCCTGACTCAAACCTGATGTCAACTGTACCCCTTAGACATGCCTTAGGACACAAAAGGGGTTACCTCAAATATCCTTATGATTTTGCGAGGGATTAACCCTGCAGTGACTCTCTTAATGATCAAAGATCATGATTCCTGAGCTCAAGTCCTGCTTAAATCAAATGATATATTCTTCCTTTCTTAACTTAGCTAGCAATACCAAGCCTAGATATTTTCGTAGATCAAACTCGATATCTTGGGTAATAACAATGTATACATAGTGTCTCGAGCAGTATGCATGAGCACCGTGTCCTGGTGTGCCAGGTTGATGATGTTCTCTTGAGGAAACACAAGTTCATGTTGAAACCCTGCAGGTGGAATTTATTCCTTACATGATAAAGCTTGTGTGGTACTGCTCAAGGTTCTAGATGTTAATTAATTATAGCTGTCAGAGGCTGGCATAATTAATTAATGAACATTATATCTTAAACACGGAGAATGGCTGGACTAAAGGAGAAAGCATATTCGTAAATATGTATTAAATTGGTAGGTCAATTTTACTTCTTTAGTGGAATAAAAGTAAAACTTAATTTATTTAATTATATCCTAGGTTTATTGGATATTGGATATTAAATAAATTAGTGGGCCAATTTAATATTCTTCTAGATCCCTGTTGTAGCCCAATTGACTGATAGTGGACTGGATATTGAACTTGAGATAGAGCCCCAAACCTAGTAGGATTTGGAGATGTAAATTTCGCCCACCTCCCTATAAATAGGAAAGGTGGGGATGAAAATTTTGTGCATAATAAATCAGCCCCTCTTTGTCTCTCAAGATATCTACAGAATTCACAACCCTATCTAGTAGATTTCAGCCCACTCTGAATCTAGATACAGTCCGGGAATACAACAGAAGATCTTGGAGTAGAATTGTGCAGTGGTCGAATTCTTGAGGAAATAGGTGGCGGCCATTTTGGTTCATTCAACAGCAAGTTTAGATCTTTAATCTTGTCCACAGACCGTCTGTCGATTTGTAAGTAGATTCGTTTTCTATGTCTTCCGCTTTATTAGAATCGAATATGTTTTGCATGCTATTTGATTCGACTGTGATAAACATGCATGCTACATAAAATTATAATTTGCATGAACATGGATTAATGAACAACCAAATAGATCATGCGGTGGTTTAATTCGAAAAAACCCCAACAATGATGTGACAAGACAACTTGCCGAGTTGACGAAGCAAGTGGAGATGGTCCGGACTTCTGAGAGACCACCTCAACAAGCCATGACCGTTGAGACTTGTGGAATATGTGGAGAGTATGGCCATGGGGCCAATGTGTGTCAAAGTCGATCGAGCCGGAATCAAGTGAAGAAGCTCATTTCCATGCTAAGTTCATGCTCTTCAAGGGTTCCAACCTCGCCAACCATACAACCCGTACTCTCAATCATACAATCCGGGATGGAGAAACCATCCAAACTTTTCTTAGAGGCAACCTCAACAACCTCCTCCACCTCAACAAGCCAGAGGTGGCCAAGCTCTACCTTATCTAAGGCCGCAACAATACCTGGCCCAACCAAACAAACCGCCTAGGCCGACATTACAAGACACCTTGCAATCCTTCATTCAAGTAACCCAACAAAGGTTTGAATCCGTTGAAGCTTCCGTAAAGTGGATCGAGACTCAAGTAGGGCAAATAGCCGGAACCGTTGGAGAGTTGGCCAAGCAAGCAAAGCCAGGCAAGTTGCCAAGCCAACCGGAGCAAGCCCAAGCCATCACCATCCTTAGAGGAGGCAAGGTGATTGACAACAAGGTTGGAGAGCCAAGCCCAACCAAAGAAGTTGAAAAAGAAAGTGAGGCTCCTCAACAAGAGCAAGAGGAACCCAAATAAGAAAGTGAACCAAAGAAGGAGCCCATACTCCACAAAGCGCCAATCTCTACACCCTTCAATTCCTTATCCAAGCCGGTTGAAGAACGAGAAACAAGACAACCAATTCCAAGAGTTTTACAAGATCTTGTCCAAAGTAAATGTCAACCTTCCACTCCTCAACATCATCCGCAATGTGCCAGCCTATGTCAAGTTCTTTAAAGAACTAGCCTCCAAAAAGAGGAAGTTTGCGGAGGATGAGAAATTGTTGTGTCCGAAGTGGCGAGTGCAATCCTACAACAACAACTACCGTCCAAGCTCCGTGATTCAGGTAGTTTTACTCTTAAAATTACCTTGGAAAATGGTAAAGAAGCATGTGGTATGCTAGACTTAGGAGCCGGAATTAATTTGATGCCCTACTCTATTTTTAAACAACTAGAGTTAGGAGAATTGAAACCAACTAGAATGTGTCTACAATTGGTGGATAGATCCGTGAGATACCCTAGAGGCATAATAGAAGAAATTCTAGTTAAAGTGGGCGGTTTGATTATACTGGTTGATTTTGTTGTTTTGGATGTGGGGGATGTTCAAGAGACAGGAAAAGAGCACACACTTCTTTTAGGTAGACCTTTTATGGCTACAACTAACACCTTGATTGATGTTAAAAATTGAACTTTGAAAATGTCGATGTTAAGAGAAACCGTATCCTTTTCTGTGCATAAAAATAAGGCAATTTCCGTCTCCGCATTTGAGAAAAATTGTTCTTTTATAGATGCTATTGATCTCTTGGTCGAGGAAGTTTTCTTGCATGAAATTTGTTCCACATGGAGGAGTGAAGCCTTGTCCGATGAGATAGCAATGGAAGAAGCAAGCCTCAAGTGTGGGGAAGACAAGTTGGACACCGAAGAGATGGAGATATTGCTAGGTGAAGGCATTAGTTTAATGGAAATTCTAACCTCAACCGAAGAGAAAGTGAAGCCTTCACCCGAACTTGAGCTAAAGGAACTTCTATCTCACCTCAAGTATGTATACCTCGATGAAAAGGAGAAGAAGCCCATGATCATCTTTGCCGGGCTCAAGAAGGAAGAAGAAGATCTCTTGGTAGCCGTTCTCAAGAGAAACAAACAAGCCATTTGGGTGGAATCTTTCCAACATCAAAGACATCAGCCTCACGAAGTGCATACATAGAATCATTCTCGAAGAAGGGGCTAAGCCGGTTCGAGAAGGACAAAGGCGACTCAATCCCGTGTTGATGGAGGTTGTCAAGAAGGAGATTCTCAAGCTCCTTGCGGAAGGAATCATCTACCCAATAGCCGATAGTGAATGGGTGAGCCCGATCCATATGGTGCCCAAGAAAGGAGAAATCACGGTGGTGGAGAATGACAAAGGAGAGCACATGGCTACTCGAACCACCACTGGATGGAGAATGTGCATTGACTACTGAAAGCTCAATGTGGCTACTCAAAAAGATCATTTTCCATTTCCTTTCATTGATCAAATCCTTGATAAATTAGCCGGGAATAGTTTTTATTGTTTCCTTGACGGTTTATCGGGTTATTTTCAGGTGGCCATAGTGCCAGAGGACCAAGCCAAGACCACATTCACGTGCCCGTTCGGCACATTTGCGTATAGGAGAATGTCTTTTGGACTATGCAATGCACCGAGCACGTTTCAAAGGTGTATATTTTCTATCTTTTTTGAAATGATTGGTGATTTAATTGAAGTATTCATGGATGACTTTTCCGTCTTTGGGTCTTCATTTTTCGATTGTTTAGAAAAGTTAGAACTTGTTTTGAAAAGATACATTGAAAGTAGCCTTACTCTTAGTTGGGAAAAGAGTCATTTCATAGTTACTAGTGGCATAGTCCTTGGGCATGAAGTTTCTAAAGAAGGAATGAGTGTAGACAAGGCAAAGGTGGATACAATTGAGAAATTACCTCTACCCGTCAATGTGAAAGGTGTTAGAAGTTTTTTAGGCCATGCCGGTTTTTACCGTAGGTTCATTAAAGACTTCTCAAAAATTAGCCAACCTCTATGTCATTTGCTTGCTCAAGATGTTCCTTTTGAGTTTGATGATAAGTGTTTGCATGCTTTTAATACTCTTAAGAAAAAATTGATCACCACACCTATTGTTATTCCCCCTGATTGATCATTGCCTTTTGAAATTATGTGTGATGCATCAAATTCTGCTGTGGGTGCCGATTTAGGCCAACGAGTTGAAAAGAATCTTCGTGTAATTTACTATGCTAGCCTCACATTGAATAATGCTCAAGTAAATTACACTACCACCGAAAAAGAACTGCTTGCTGTTGTGTTTTCGTTGGATAAATTTAGATCCCACATATTAGGTTCTAAAGTGATTGTGCATAGTGATCATGCGGCTTTAAGGCATTTGTTGACCAAACCCCAAGCTAAGCCTAGACTCATTAGATAGGATATTATTGAAATACTGTTGAAATATTGTTAGAATATTATTGGAATATTGTTGGGATACTGTGACTAGGATATGAGAATACTTGTAGAATAGTTGTATAAGCATGATTAAGCTATGATCTAATTGCTAAGTTTTATGAGGTATTATTGAATGATGTTGAACTTAGCTGAGATAGGCTTGTGCTAGAATCTTGGATTTTGTAGTGCAAGTAATATTTAAACATAGGCAGGACTGTACACCCTTGCAGCTGTGATGATTATCACTAAAGGTGTCACTGTGAGGTAACCCCGCACATACACTGTGACGGATGTCACTATAAGGAGTCACTGCTAGGCGATCTCTAGCATACTCAGGGTCAATGCTGGGTAGCCCCTGGTACTCTCCTCGGATTAGCGAGGTAACCCCTCCTTTTTCCTACCAGCAGCATGCTACATAGTGCAGTAGACGACATACTGAGCAAAAGGGATCCCAAAGGAGAAGAAAAGGTTTGCAGATATGGGAAGGGCTTTTGTGTTTTGCTTCCTATATGCTGTGTATTATTTTTGGATATTTCATATTGTAAATTGAGTTCGAAACTTACCCACTGAGTGCATTAGTACTCATACCCAACTCTTTTCAAAATATTTTCAGGTTGAGATGCTGAGGTTGGTGATGTGAGCTGATGGCGGGGTTGACTGAGATGCCTCTTATCTGGTTATCTGAATAAATTACTTCCGCTCTGTTTATGCTGAATACTCTGATAATCGTATCTAGTATTTGAATATGAACTCGATTATAGCATGTCCAAAACCTACTAGTACAATGATGCCTATTCTAAATAAATATTTGCTTAAGGGATGAAGCCCTTTTTATTGAAATACCAACTGTTCCTTTATTCGCTTTGACCTATGAAAAGGTCTATTTGAATCGCATGTTGGTATCTGTTTACTTTTCTGTCGAGCTATGAATGGGTCTTACGTGCTTTGACTCCGTCTCATGAAAAGGACATTTTTTGTCAACTCTGATAAATAGATCATTACGTGTTGGTATCTGTTTATTGCTTTATTCTGTCCATGTACGGACTATTAGATGTCCTGCTATCTCAAAATACACTCTTATAAGCCGTTATTAAACGGTAATTTGCTCTAGTTACAGAGGTTATGCTGCCCAAATTTCTGGGGAATATAACCTATTCTTGCTTCCAATAACTATTTAATAATTATTCCAAATCCTATTCTTTTAAGTGACACCCCCGTCCTCCATTAATTATCCCTTTCGGGACCGGGGCGTTACATTATCACAGTGGATGAGCTCAAACGCGCCCAGCTGGTGATTGATGAGAAGAGACTGGTTCCCCACACTGATCGGCCCTGTGTATCAAAGCTTATGAATGCTCAGCTTCTGGCTCTTAGACGTGACAGGGAAGCCGGCTCATCTTCGGCTCCACATGAGGATGATGACGATGACGAGCAGGATGAAGAAGAGAATGAAGAGGAGCAAGAGGAAGACCAGGAAGGAGAAGAAGTAAACGATCAAGAAGGACAAGCCTACTACCAGCCGCCACCTTATCCCTCGACGATGTCCCAGCATGGGTATCAAATGCCGCAAGCTGATTTGAGGTCCTTCCAGGACCACTTTGACACTTCTATGGGGTAGTTCCAGCAGAGCTTTCAGCAGAATTATGCCGACACCATGGGCCAATTTCAGCAGCATTTTGATACATTAATGGGACAGTTCCAGCAGACCTACACCAACACAATGGGGCAATTCCAAGAGCGTTTTGATGCCTCAATGGGCGAGTTTCACCAGGAGCTAGGATCCCTACGCCATGATCTTGGGGAAATGAGGTAAAATATCTACAATCACCTCGACGGGCACGACGAGAGGATGACGGCTCTAGAGCAAAGCTGGACCAATTAGACCATTTCTTATCCATACCCGCAGCCTCCTCCACCACCTTATGATCCACCATAACAGTGAAGTTGTTTCATGTTTTTCTTATGTATTTTTGTGTGTGTGTGTGTGTGTTTAACTGTTTTTCTTTTATTCTTTTTGTTGTTCGTTGGTTGTATTTATCGAGTTGTTTTGTAGGAACCAGCGTCTGTTGCCGGTCTTCTACACATTGTGATATTTTCTATCTCCTTTACTTTTATTGCATCTTGTTTTTTATACATTGAGGACAATGCATGCTTTAAGTGTGAGGGGGTGAGCTTGTTATTATTATGTATTCGTTTGTGTTTGTTTTGGTATTTTGTTTGAATTATGTTGATTAGATGTTATGGTTGTTTATGTTGAAGTTTTTGTTATATTGTAATTCGTTGAATTTCGTTGAAGTTGGTATTGATTTTGTGGTTTTAATATATTGTTTTGTTGTAATCCTCCCCCTTAGCTCATGTTTTGTCCAATTGTCAAATTTGAAAATTTGAAATATGAATCTTCAAGGGATTATTTTCAAGTTAATCATGGAAAATGAATTGTTCTCGTGGTTTTACTCTTGAGCATGAATTGCTTTTGGATGTTGATCATGTTTGATAATTGGTGTTGTGGGGTCTTTCCCTTTAAAGAGTAAGAAGCATGTTAGGCCTCTTTTTCATGAAAAATCATTCCCTTAATCATTTATCCTTACATATATATAAAAAAAAAGAGAAGGGAAAATAAAAGAAAAGGGGAAACCACACAAGGACACTGGGGATTTCCTCCCTAAGGATTTAACCTTGTGAAAATTTTTATCCACACCTCTAATGTGTTTAAATAAATAGGATTGCATTCTGGATTCTACTCCTCTCATGTGTGTCAATTCTGTTAACATTTTGCATGATGAGTATAGAAAACCACATTAGGAAGCCTGACTAAGCTCAATGATTATACCTAATTATCTTTGTCCTATGTTTGCATTCCCTAATGGTGTTCAAATTTGGTTTTCTTAATAAATGTGGAAGTGATTCGTGGGGAATTGATTTCAATTAAATTGACTCTTCTATGTTCTTCTTAGTCTTGAGAGGGCAAGCAACTCACCTAATTTGATAATTGTGTTCATCTTCTTGTTGATAAATGTTTTAGTGGGAACCATGAGACAATTTCCAATTGCATGATTGTCTTGCGAATATTTCCTTCTTGCTTCATATTTTTAATTACTTGTTTGCTTGAGGACAATCAAAGAGCTAAGTGTGGGGGAGTTGTTTAGTGTTTGTTGGTGTTATTTTATTATAGGGACCCCGTGGACGCACACACACCTACACACTGTGAGCGCGCGGCACCCCGCCGGCGCGTGGGGCGCCCAGTTCTACCCCGATCAGTTCTTAACGTGCACTCGACTTTCTACTTTTCATCAATCCTTTGCACAAGGATTCTTTCCCTCAACTTCCTTCACATGGATAATTTGATATAATCTAATGGAAGGGGACTTTTTTCCCATCCTAATCTAAGTGGTAGTGATATAGGGTTTAATTCCCCTAATAAGAGAGTTTTGGCTTTTGGTCCCAAAATCCCTAACAAATCTTGCTAAAAATCCCCCTCATTAAATGCTCTTTTACCATTACACATCTCATCAAATTTTCTCTCACTTCTCACCTCTCATCCCTCTCTCTCTCTCAATCGATCACTCCCTCTCTCACTCATATCTCCCACTTGATTTGGGGAGGGATATTCATTCACCCATTCTCATATCAACAATACAACCACCACTTCATCTTCTCCATTTTTTATTTTTTTCATCTCTCCATTTTTTTTCTCTCTACACATCTTCACCACCTTCACCATTTTTCGACACCATTCTCACTACCACCACCACCTTTCAAGAGAGGAAGAAGAGAGACAAACGAGCTTTGGTTAAAGAAGAAGAGATGAGAAGAAGTTCCGCCTCCGAGCCGTTCGCGAAAGCTAGGCTCGATAGGAGGCCCTTCCCTTGGTATTTTCTTTCTTTAGCTTAGTTGATTTGTGGGGGTTATCCCAAAAACTCTTGAAACATTGAATATTTTAGAAGTTTATGTTATTTTCATTTGGTTATGAGATGATGAACTCTTATGATATTTGTGTTGTTTTGAGCATGATTATGGACTAATCTCTCCATTAGGGGGTAGAGAATTGATTTGGTTTTGATCTATGCTTGTGATGGTTGGTTGTTGTTGTTGGAATTGTTTTTATCATGTTGAGTACTTGATTTTAGATGACACCGAAAGGAGATTCTAAATCCCGGCCAAAGTTCCTTCAACGTTAGGTGGATTGAGTTCATAAGCCTAAAATATTGATCTTGCTCGTATAATATAGCCGATAGGGGTTTAATGGATAGACAGTGATAGTAATTGAAGTTAAACCACTTTAATTACTATCTTGAAACAAGCTAAGTGATAAGCCAATGAGAGAATCTACACCCTAATTCTCTTATCATAATCCTTTCATTTCAATCTTGATCTTGTTGTTATTTGCACTTTATTAGTTAAATTGCGTATTTTAAATTCCTTAGTTAAAATCAACCTTAAAATCCATGATTAGAGTGTTTAGGTTTGTATTTCGTCGTTCAAACATATTGCATGCATAGCCAAATCAGATAATTGCCCACACGAAGTCTACCTTGAGAAATCAACTCGGGTTAGCTCATCGCGTATACAATTGAACCCGTCTAATTGCGGGTTTTGTTAGAAGTAGTTTTGCGTGTCGAGTCTAGATCGGAAAGTAATTTGGACGTTAAACACCTGATAAACCCATGGTTTTCATGTCTTTTGAGGGTCATTTAGATGGTAGTTGATGAGCATTACCTGCATTAGTCGTGAATTTGTGCATAGTTTTTCATATTTTGTGCAGTGTCACGTGTTTGCTCATCTTGAAGAAATTTCATGAAATTTATTCTATGAAACTCAATTGAGCTTGAAAAGTACCTAAAAAGATATAAAATGAGTGACGAGCACACTGTAACTTGAATCAGGTCAATCGGACAAGAAACGAGCGAGAACGGAGTAAAACGGCGAAACATGTCGGGAGGCTTCCAGGAGGATAGCACGGCCATGCCAAACCATGCATAAGGTGTTAAAAATCATCCAGAGAAGTTAGCATGGGCCGTGCCTTAGTGATTCAATTTGGCGTGGCCGCGCCTCAGTGCGGGCAACCCAAAACTTACCTTGTTCCGTCCACTGTGTTTCTTATTCAAGTTGGGATTCTTCTCGGCTATTTAAAAGCTCAATGTTGGATGAATTTTGAACAATTTTTTACCCTAAGAAAAGAGAGAGCAATTGGAACAAGAGCAAAGAAGGCGAAGAACGGACACACATAATTCATTGAAGATTGAAGACGAAATTTGTCCACGGGTTTTATTTCAGATTTTATTTTCTTTGAACTATGTTTTTCTCTGGAACATGTTTAGTTATTTATTTGATGATAAGTGGCTAAAACATTCAGATTCTAGGGTTAGAGAGTAGTTGACTTTTATGCATGATTAATTTATTTCTTTAATGTTCAGACCCTGTTTTATTTTAATTACTCTTGTGTTTAATGATTCTGATTAACTGGCCATTCATTGGATGATATATGTGCTTAGATTCATAATTCGAGAGATGAGTTTCTATGCAAGCTTAAGGAGTAATTAACATTTTTAATCGATAAATTTGAGAGAATTGATATTTAGAGTGAGGACATTAAATCTGTAGAGCTTTTAGGAGTTACAATTTAGTAATTGAACGGATACGTTAATTATAGATTGTAATTCAAGAGAGAAAGAAAAGAGGAAGAAGAGAGGCAAGCGAGCTTTGGTTAAAGAAGAAGTTCTGACTCCAAGCCATCTGTGAAAGCTAGGCTCGATAGGAGGCCCTTCCCTTGGTATTTTCTTTCTTTAGCTTAGTTGATTTGTGGGGGTTGTCCCAAAAACTCTTGAAATATTGAATATTGTAGAAGTTTATATTATTTTCATTTGGTTATGAGATGATGAACTCTTATGATATTTGTGTTGTTTTGAGCATGATTATGGGCTAATCTCTCCATTAGGGGGTAGAGAATCAATTTGGTTTTGATCTATGCTTGTGATGGTTGGTTGTTGTTGTTAGAATTGTTTTTATCATGTTGAGTACTTGATCACTACTTAGCATTGCTAGGTTTTAGATGAGACCGAAAGAAGATTCTAAATCCTGACCAAGGTTCCTTCAACGTTAGGTGGATTGGGTTCATAAGCCTAAAATATTGATCTTTCTCGTATAATATAGCCGATAGGGGTTTAATAGATAGATGGTGATAGTAGTTGAAGTTAAACCACTTGAGGGGTCTATTGTGTGTTTAAGATTAATATAACCAACTTGAAACAAGCTAAGTGATAAGCCAATGAGAGAATCTACACCGTAATTCTCTTATCACAATCCTTTCATTTCAATCTTGATCTTGTTGTTATTTGCACTTTATTAGTTAAATTGCGTGTTTTAAATTCCTTAGTTAAAATCAACCTTAAAATCCATGATTAGAGTGTTTAGGTTTTTATTTCGTTGTTCAAACATGTTGCATGCATAGCCAAATCGGATAATTGCCCACATGAAGTCTTCCTTGAGAAATCGACTCGGGTTAGCTCATCGCGTCTACAATTGAACCCGTCTAATTGTGGGTTTTGTTAGAAGTAGTTTTGCGTGTCGAGTCTAGATCGGAAAATAATTTGGACGTTAAACACCTGATAAACCCATGGTTTTCATGTCTTTTGAGGGTCATTTAGATGGTAGTTGATGAGCATTACCTGCATTGGTCGAAAATTTGTGCATATTTTTCCATATTTTGTGTAGTGTCACGTGTTCGCTCATCTTGAAGAGATTTAATGCCATTTATTCTATGAGACTCAATTGAGCTTGAAAATTAACTAAAAAGATATGAAATTGAGTGAGGAGCGCACTGTAACTTGAATCAGGTCAATCGGACAAGAAACGAGCGAGAACGGAGTAAAACGGAAAAACGTGTCGGGAGGCTTCCAAGAGGATAGCACGGCCGTGCCAAACCGTGCATATGGTGTTAAAAATCATCCAGAGAAGTTAGCACGGGCCGTGCCTTAGTGATTCAATTTGGCGCGGCCGCGCCTCAGTGCGGGTAGCCCAAAACTTACCTTGTTCCGTCCACTGTGTTTCTTATTCAAGTTGGGATTCTTCTTGGCTATTTAAAAGCTCAATGTTGGATGAATTTTGAACAAGTTTTTACCCTAAGAAAAAGAGAGAGCAATTGGAACAAGAGCAAAGAAGGCGAAGAACGGACACACATAATTCATTGAAGATTGAAGACGAAATTTGTCCACGGGTTTTATTTCAGATATTATTTTCTTTGAACTATGTTTTTCTCCGGAACATGTTTAGCTATTTATTTGATGATGAGTGGCTAAAACATTCAGATTCTAGAGTTAGAGAGTAGTTGACTTTCATGCATGATTAATTTATTTCTTTAATGTTCAGACCCTGTTTTATTTTAATTACTCTTGTGTTTAATGATTCTGATTAACTGGCCATTCATTGGATGATATATGTGCTTAGACTCATAATTCGAGAGATGAGTTTCTATGCAAGCTTAAGGAGTAATTAACATTTTTAATCGATAAATTCGAGAGAATTGAGATTAAGATTGAGGACATTAAATCTGTAGAGCTTTTAGGAGTTACAATTTAGTAATTGAACGGAGACGTTAATTATAGATTGTAATTCACGAATTATTCACGTCGAGAGAAGGTTTAATTTATTTTTGTGATTGTCCTAATCGAACTTGAGTCGTGATGAACATTTAAGTTGTGATTTGATTGTGTAGGAAAGTTAATGAAATCGAAACCTTGGAATTCTTCTTTAATTCTGAAACCTTTTTCATTTGTTATTTTAATTGTTTAGATTTTAGTTTAAGTTTCCATTTTAATTATTAGTTTAAAACCCACAATTCCCTTTAATTGGTTCGTCTAGATAGTAGATATTAATTTATGTCATAGTACTTAGAGTTTTATTATCTAATCCCTGTGGATACGATATCCTTACTCAATTTACTAGCTATAATTGCACCGTTCACTTGCAGTAATTTTGTAGTCGAAATAAATATTTGATCAAGTTTTTGGCGCCGTTGCCGGGGATTAGTTAATTTTAGTTCGAATATTCTGATACGATTGATTTTACTACTTTAGACATATTTTTTATTTTTAGTTCGTTTATTTATATTTTTTGTTTTGAGGTTTCAGCAAGTAGTGTATGAACACACGCTCTAGCAATACACTGTTAGAGCCGTTTCAACCTGAGATCGAGTCTGTAATTCACCACAGGATCGCACAGATGAACAGAATGGCTCTTACACAAGAGCAACTGGTAGCTCAACTACAACAGCAGTTGGAATTGGTGCAGAAGCAATTGGCGGATCAGGAGGAACTCCGATTCGGGAGATGTTTGCTAATGTCCCAATCCAGGGACCACCTATTGGACCAAGAATAGAAGCCAACAACTTTGAGCTTCGCCCCGCTCTTATCTCTATGGTCCAGCAAAACCAGTATGGAGGACGAGCTATGGAAGACCCGAATGCACACTTGGCACACTTCTTAGAGATCAGTAATACAGTCAAGGTGAATGGGGTTTCAGATGATACTATCAGAATGCGGCTATTTTCCTTCTCTCTGAAGGATAAAGCCAAGCAATGGTATCAAACTCTAGCATCTGGATTAGTGGCGAGTTGGGAGGACTTGGCACACAAATTTTTACATAAGTTCTTTCCACCTGGAGTTACTCTGAAGTTGAAGACAGAGATTACACAGTTCCAGCAGAGGGACCAAGAATCTCTCTATGATGCATAAGAGAGGTTGAGAGAGCTACTCAGAAAATGTCCGAACCATGGATTTGGAGAAGATCACCAAGTCCGCATCTTTTACAATGGATGTAGTCTTGAGGTGAAAAGATTGTTAGATGCTGCAGCTGGAGGATCTCTGCTCAGCAAAGGACATGAAGCAGCCATTCAGGTCATTGAGGATATGGCCACGACGAGCTATGAGTGGCTCGGAGAGAGACAAGTGCAGCTTTTGAAGAGGGTAGCTACTACTTCAGAAGCCGACCCAATGAGTTTGATTGTAGTACAGTTGTCTGCTATGAATACTAAGATTGAGAATCTGTCTCAGTCTAAGCCTGAACCTGAGTGAAAGCCACAGCCGCAGATGGAGGATGTCAATTTTGTGCATCAAGGAGGGCCCCATAATAATTACAACAATGGGTACCGGTTTAACCAAGGTGGTAATCAGTACTACCAAGGCAACCGCTCATACTCGTATTTCTCCTATTCCAATCCTAATAATGCCTTGCAGCCCCCTTCAGGATTCTCAGTTACAAATGGTGTGATTGATGAGCCCAAGAAGTCGAAGATGGATAATTTGCTTATAACTTTCATGGAAAAGATAGAGAAGTGTATGTGGGAGTCTCAGAGCTGTATTGAGAAGCTAGAAAATACAGTGGGAGCTATGGGGATACAAATGAAGATGATGGAAACTCAGATTGGTCAGATAGCTGCAGCTGTAGAAAGTAAGCACCAGCCAGGGCAGTTTCCGGGCCAACCAATGGTGAACCCCAAAGAGCAATGCAAAGCTATCCAGCTAAGGAGTGGATGTCTTATAAGCATCCAGAGGTGCCGAATTCAACACCAAACCCAGCCCAAATTGAGGATGATGACGAGATCGAAGTGGAGGATAATACCACCAAAATTCCATCATCTGCAGTGCCGGCTTCAGCTCAAAAGTCGCCACTCCCAACATCTCTTTCTCCTACTTTAGTTACTTTACCGTTCCCACATAAATTACAGAAGAATAATGTAGATGATCAATTCTCCAAGTTCCTTGAGATGTTTCGAAAGGTGCATATCAACATACCTTTGGTGGAGTCGCTGCAGCAGATGTCCAAGTATGCGAGGTTCCTCAAAGATGTGGTATCCAAGAAGAGAAAATGGGGGAAATATGAGACCGTACATCTCCCAGAAAATTACAGTTCCATCATCCAAAGGAAGCTCTCTGCTAAGATGAAGGATCTGGGGAGTTTTACACTTCCCATCACTATTGGAGACAAGCTAGATGGTCGAGCACTGTGCAATTTACGGGCAAGCATTAATCTGATGCCGCTTTCATTTTTCAAGAAACTGAACAGTGGGCAACTCAAGCCCACACCCATGTGTTTGCAGATGGCCGACTGATCTGTGGTGTATCCCGAGGGAATTTTGGAGGATGTTCTCATCAAAGTGAAGGATTTTATATTCCCGGTGGATTTTGTGGTGCTTGATATGAAGAAGGACAAGAGCGTTTCTCTCATTTTGGGATGACCATTTTTGCGCACCGGACGAGCCAACATCGATCTAGACACGTGGATTCTCACTCTCTGATTTGAAGATGAGCAAATTTGGTTCTTGTTCGATGTAAAGGAGCACAAGACGGCTGTGGAGTGTAACATCACCAACACTCATGAAGTTAGCTGATGGTGGAGGCATGGAGATGGTAGATCGAGGAAGAGAATGGGGGATATCATTTTCCCCGCTTGTGGGAACTTGAGTTCCCAAATTCGTCTGGCTGTCGACGTTAAATGCAGCGCTTGTTGGGAGGCAACCCAATGTGTTTTTATTTCTTTCATTTCCTTTTATTTAGTTTTTCTTATTTATGTTTTTCAATTCTTTTTTCTGAGTTATGCAGGTAGAGAACGGATGGATGTTGTAAGTTGGGGGATATCAATTTAATCAACTTGTCTTTCGACAAGTTTGGGGGAAGAAAAGTGAACCCGAACGGACATCCATGTGATCGTTGTAAGTGGTCGACGACACCCTCATGCATTCTTACAAACTTATTCTATCCCGTGGATTTGAATAAGTTTGGGGGATGTATGCTTGTAGTGTCTAGACTTTTATCTTGTTTTACCTGCTTTACTTGTTTAGTTTAATAGTTTTTAGTTATTTTTACATTGTTTCGTGTCAGTTTTGTTAGACTATGGAGTTGTCAATTCGAGTCTTTGATGTAGTTGTATTTTGAAGCATGCTTTGATTGACATAGTTGCTAATTATGTGCATGTGATAGGAAAAAACATGATTTGAGCATGAATAAGCATGATTGGTGCATTATGATAAAATTCGTGATAGCTTTGAATAGTTAGGCAGCCTGTCAGATTTGAGCCTTGAAAATTTGATTATTTTCTTTCTTGTGGGATTTGCTAGATGAATGTGTGAACTTCTAGAACTTAGAAAATGAAGTTAGGCCATTTTTGTGAACCTATTTGTCCCTTTTCTTTGATCCTATATCATTATAATCCTTAGTCAACCATCTTTGAGCCTTTTAGCCTTTTATTTGGTAGCCCCATAAATATCTAAGTTATGTTGAATGTTAAGTTCTCTTTGCTTGGAGGATGAGTGAAAAGGAGAACAATTGAAGTGGATTGGATGTTATGGTGGTTATAAGTGAAAAAGAAGGACGTGGGATTGAAAAAAAAGGAGAAGAAGAAAAAAAAAGAAGAAAAAAAAGAAAAGGGGTGAAAAAGAAAAAAAATGGTTAATATGAGTTAACTTGGAAATGAATGAAAATGAATGTGATTTTTGGGAGAGAAGGAAGAAAACAAGATAAAGTCTTGTTTTACTTAGAATTGTATGGAGGAAGTAGATGGAGAATTGATTAGTTGTGTTAAACTAGATTGATTCAAAGAAGTCACTTAGCCTATATTTTCCTACCTCGACCAAAAATCCTACATTACAACCAAGTGAAAGTCCTTTCCGATTCTTAGTTTGTATCCTACTAAAGTAGAGGAGATGCTAGACTACGGGCAAGCATATGGTAAGTTCATCATTTATTTCTAGCTTGAGAGTATGCACGTCCATATTTATACACTCGAAAGAGTGTGATTGATCTAAATGGTGAGGTTTAGATATTCAAAGCTTTCATTGAATTAATTGTGATGCATTTGATTCATCTCTGTTCTTATGTTTGAGTTGTGTGATTTGATATCCTGAAGCAACAATGATTGTCATGAAAACATGTGTTCGTTGTTTTTCTCTTTTCATTGTTTGAGGATGAACAATAAGTTAAGTTTTGGGGGCTTGATAAACCCATGATTTTCATGTCTTTTGAGGCTCATTTAGATGGTAGTTGATGAGCATTACCTGCATTAGTCGGGAATTTGTGCATAGTTTTCCATATTTTGTGCAGTGTCACGTGTTCGCTCATCTTGAAGAGATTTAATGCCATTTATTCTATGAGACTCAATTGCGCTTAAAATTACCTAAAACGATAGAGAATCGAGTGAGGAGCGCACTGCAACTTGAATCAGGTCAATCGGACAAGAAACGAGCGAGAACGGAGTAAAACGACGAAACGTGTCGGGAGGCTTCCAGGAGGATAGCACGGCCGCGCCAAACCGTGCATAAAGTGTTAAAAATCATCCAGAGAAGTTAGGATGGGCCGTGCCTTAGTGATCCAAGTTGGCACGGCCGCGCTTCAGTACGGGCAGCCCAAAACTTACCTTGTTATGTCCACTGTGTTTCCTATTCAAGTTGGGATTCTTCTCGGCTATTTAAAAGCTCGATGTTGGATGAATTTTGAACAAGTTTTTACCCTAAGAAAAAGAGAGAGTGATTGGAACAAGAGCAAAGAAGGCGAAGAACGGACACACATAATTCATTGAAGATTGAAGACGAAATTTCTCCATGGATTTTATTTCATATTTTATTTTCTTTGAACTATGTTTTTCTCCGGAACATGTTTAGTTATTTATTTGATGATGAGTGGCTAAAACATTCCAATTCTAGGGTTAGAGAGTAGTTGACTTTCATGCATGATTAATTTATTTCTTTAATGTTCAGACCCTATTGTATTTTAATTACTCTTGTGTTTAATGATTCTGATTAACTGGCCATTAATTGGATGATAGATGTGCTTAGATTTATAATTCGAGAGATGAGTTTCTATGCAATCTTAAGGAGTAATTAACATTTTTAATCGATAAATTCGAGAGAATTGAGATTAAGAGTGAGGACATTAAATCTGTAGAGCTTTTAGGAGTTACAATTTAGTAATTGAACGGAGACGTTAATTATAGATTGTAATCCACGAATTATTCACTTCGAGAGAAGGTTTAATTTATTTTTGTGATTGTCCTAATCGAACTTGAGTCGTGATGAACATTTAAGTTGTGATTTGATTGTGTAGGGAAGTTAATGAAATCGAAACCTTAGAATTCTTCTTTAGTTCTGAAACCTTTTTCATTTGTTATTTCAATTGTTTAGATTTTAATTTAAGTTTGCATTTTAATTATTAGTTTAAAACCCACAATTCCCTTTAATTGGTTCGTCTAGATAGTAGATATTAATTTATGTCATAGTACTTAGAGTTTTATTATCTAATCCATGTGGAGAGGATATCCATGCTCAATTTACTAGCTATAATTGCACCGTTCACTTTCGGTAATTTTGTAGTCGAAATAACTATTCGATCAATACTCACTTCAATTACTGAGTGGAGGATGAAGCAACGAGCTGACGATCTTTCTCTGAATTTCCATGGGGCTCACTTCCTCCTACAAAAGCCGAATCATCGACTTAGCGGCCTCCTTCGAAGATTTATAACATCTAACAATAATTTAAACAACACCTAACCCTTCTTCTCTAAATTATGACTTACACACGGATTGCACGACTTTAGAATCTTTATAAAACACGAGGATTTGAAAGACTCGAGATTAGAGTACACTTGAATACATAAAGTTTCGGAAATGGCCTTGCACGGGCCGTGCTAACCTTGCACGGGTCTTGCTATTTCTTGAATCGGGAATAATCTTCCCAGATTTTCCGACACGGGCCGTGCAGGTATAGAAAGGTCCATGCAGACCCTTGTGCGGGCCGTGCTATCCTTGCACGGGCCATGCAGAAGGGATCCCTTCCTGTACGGTTCGTGCACTCCCACGGACATCGAAATTCTGCGCTCAAAGTTTTGATCGAGATGATACTCGGTCGCCCCTCCCTTTCCTTGTCATTTTAAACTGAAAACAAGGCTCAACACATTTACTATTGATTTTTCAAAAATATAAACTTTATGACAACAATAATCGATAGAAACCGAATTAAAATTTAACATAGATCAATATTTACCCGACACGTGAAGAATATAGAAATGAGCATGCTTAAGACTTAAAATCGATATAATAATGAAATAAACACAATTATATCCTTTGAACACTTAGAAATTACGACGGAATTTAAATATGAAACTTAAACGGAACTGAACAGAATTAAACAAAATAATCGAGAATAACAACGGAAATTAATAATGAGAACATAATAACGAAAGATACAATGAAATGCGGAATTAAAGATAAAAAAGAAATAGGATCCGAGGCCGACTAAAAAGAATGCACAAAGTCGAGTGCGTCGAAGGAAGGTGGCTAGCTCGGCGTCTAGTCGAGTCGTAGCTGTGGCAGAGCCGCCTATTGCATCCCAACGGTGCTCCTAGCACCTTTCCCTGCAGTATTTCTCCCCTGCCATTCCACTCGTCGACTCGGAGGTGAACTCATGAAGAGACTCCTCACTTTACTAGAGCTTTCCCTCTCTCTAAACTTTGGAGAATGAATGGAAATGGGGTGAAAATATTGAAAGGATGTTGGGGTATTTATAGGGGTGAGTTTGGCTTCCAAGGGAAGTCATTGCAGTGTAAAGATACTGCAAAAGTTACTCCGGGTTCGGTTAAAAGCTGCTTTATTCGATGTCAAGGTCCAAATGACCTCAGACATAAAATCTGAAAATACCAGAAGACTCATTGGCTCGAGTACTATTGAACCAACCTAACTCGAGATGACGAAGAGGTCGTCAGAAGGAAGACGAGCCAAGATTCCTTTCTCAAAATTACTTTTTATTATTCCTTTCAAGGGACAAATAAAATTCCCGAGCATTCCATTGACCTCAGAATGGAAATTCGTGAACGCAAACGAATTCCTTGAGTCATTTCCCATAGGAGGGGCTTGACAGAACAAGTCTCGGATTAACGCACGCAAAAGTTACTATTCATTAATCCTTTAAATACATTTTTCATCACCGGGACCTCAAATGACTTCAAAATAAAATTTTGAGAATACTGGCACACTCCTTGAGTTAAAACCTTTCTAACAAGACCAAAATCGTCCATAATAGAGTTAAGATCAAAATTTTTGAAAAGACGATTTCACGAAAATTGACCCCTAAGGTCGTGACTGACATCTGACTTCACTTAAACCTTATTTAAATCTCTTCCTTAACTACTTAATTACTCTTAAGAATTCTCTAAACATTATCCGAAAATCTAAGGTTTTACAAAATCATAGAATATTGTACCAAGATCTCTTCAGTAATTATTGGCATCACCATTAAGTCTAGTTTGCTGCGGGCAAATTGATAAGATTTAAGTTATTTTTCATAGTCTTAAACTTTATAAGTATTGTAATAAAATGTAACTTCAACAACATCTAGGAGATCTTATCTTTATACGTCATTTAGACCCCTCTAAATGTTATATTAATCATTATATATTCAAGAAGAAAACATGTGCTTCAGGCACTTTGCGTAAACAAACTAGTCTTGTACATGGTTTCCTTACTATAAACAAAGCAAGGATAAATTCAAAATTTATAATATATGTATTTTTCAACTTTATACTACTGCTGGAATACAAGATCAATACAACATTATTGAGGTAAAAATGAAATTTAGCATAAATTATTTTCCTACAAGGATTGCATAGTGTTGCAAATAAAACAATCATTTTCCTTCTAGTTTGGATTTAGAATTTAGATGGTGATGATGAAAGACAATGTCTTGTCCTCTGGGTAGTGTTAAGTTCTAAAATATTTTCCTAAAATTAGATGGGACAAAGTGAAGTTCAACATCAAAAATTTATATAAAGACAATTTCCTCTATATATCTATTTCAATCTCAAAAAAATCTCACAGTATATTGTATGGCAACTTTATTTTTCGTGCTCTAAAAGAAATATATATATATATATATATAATATAATATAAAGATAACAAACATCTTCCAAATTAATTGAAGAGTAATGTCAAGATGAACGTGTATAAACATATGTAAGCTGCACAAAAGGATTCTCTAAAATTCATTATTTCTCTTTTCTCTTCCAATGCATTTAATCTCCTATATTATTCAAAAGTGTACTGATCATTCCCTCCTAATGTATCTCATGAAATCCAATCAATAAAAAAATCGACTAATTTGATAATATTGGTTGGTGTGCTAGGACGAAACACTAGGTTGAGGCACATATGTATACAAGATTTCAAAGATTTAATAATCTCCAATATGATATGTCATGCATTATTATTATTATTATTATTATTATTATTATTATTATTATTATTATTATTATTATTATTATTATTATTATTATTATAAACCACCATCATCAATAGAATAAGAGGAAATTTATATATTCATCAATTAAATCAAAATTCACAAACTTTTAATTACAAAATTGTCCTCACTGCCAACAAAGATATAAAGTAATTTCTATCATGCCACGAGGAAAAAAAGACAAAAACTTCCATCATTTAGTCAAATACACAATCATAGTAGGATAGATAATAGAACTAAATAAAATCAAGCCCATTTGTCGAAATTAAGCAACGGGCCTTAAATCCACATTAGTAGAAAGACATTAATTTAAATTTTCTAAATGATTTATTTGATATACTATAGACTGATATTTCAAATATAATTTTACTCTGCAGAAAAATTGAGATATCAAATACATCAAAAATAATTTACGTAATCACTTAACAATGAAATCATTCATTGTCAATCCTCGTACATCCTAAAATCAATCATGTAAAATAATACCGCAATCATATATATTTTCTTTTATTATATATAATAATCATAAACTTTGTAGTGCTTACATCATGCGAAAGAGATTAAGATATAAAATGAACTAAGGCGAATGATATACGATCTCAAGTAAAATGTCCAGACGAATACAACTTCAATTCATTAATAAATCGTCAAATTTTCACTATCCCAATCAAGACTGACTAGCTATGGTTTGCGATTTTGTTGCTATAGTCTTACATCATGGAAAATTTTCAAGATTGAAACTTTTATTTTGACCCAGAATAGTGGTGCTAAGAAGATTATCAGAAATTATTTTGCAAAAATTTATTTTTATTAAAATGACTCTTTAGCTCTCATTTCACCTGATTAAATCAGTAGCAAATTTCTACTAGCCAAATCAAGACTGAGTAGCTTTAATAATCATTACTCAAAAATAAATTGAGCACAAAAAACCCATAACATACGAAAAAAATTAGCTTTAACTTATATATTTCAAGACATCTCTGCAAAACCACACACTTCGATATATATACATATATAAAATTCATTGATGATTCTCATCAAACCTTGATTTCATAATCCTAATTAAAATTGTTACCTTGCAGGAAAGATACGATTCTTTCCTAGGGCATACCACCAACTCAATCGGTTAGAGACTCGTGCTGATAACGTGTTATAAAATGACTTCTCCTGATTCTTCGTTCGTTGCATCAATCATATTGATAATTACAATAATAATAAACAAAGATGTATGGAAGACACAAAATGGGAAGAGAAAAATATGATTCTTTCATTCCTCCAAGATGAATCCAAACCTTACAATATATAATATAGGAATGGAATCTAAAAGGTCTAGAATATATAAAACCATGAATTAATGTCCACAATTAATTATTTACAACATTACGTACGATTTCTAGGCTGAAAAATTTATTAAATGTTAGATTTACAATTTTATTTGAAAAAATGGGTGCTGTTTTATTAATTTTGAAAAAGTATGTCCTTTTTGGAAAAGTGTCCAAATAAGTATCAAAATGTAATTTACCCTAAAAATTTACAGGGATTTGAAAAATTGTATTTTATAAGTAGAAGAACCTACTAAAAGAAAAGAAATTGTACGGAAACCTATCGAAATAAAACATAAGAGTGCGGGCACCTAAGAATATGTTTTATCTTATATAAATGATAATTCAACAAATGAATGAATGGAATAGATATATATTTCTCTATTTTCAATAAATGAAAACATGGGTTAATTGCACCAAAATCACCAACTTTAGGTATAGTTGCAAATTCAAGTATTCAACGGTAAATTTAAAAGTATGCAATTATAACATCAATTTTGTAGTTGTGTGTTATTCAACATTTTCAAATATTTATGGTGAATAGATGCTGACGTGTCATTTTATCAATCCACATCAACAATCCACGTGGAAAAACAATCACCAACAAACGACGCATTTTGTCTCCTTTCTTTTCGTCTCTTTATTTTCTTCTCCTTTATTTTTACACAAATTAGTTCATTTGGTTTTCTTCATCAAAAGTCGGAATAATATTTATTCTAGTTAAATATGCATTCGAACAAACCATAAAAACTCAATAATAATTAAAAAGAAACCACAAATAGTCATTGTCAAAATAATTATCTTTCACATACATTTCATAATCCGAAGCCCTCTAACACCATCCACACTCCTAAAATTCACTAAAGAGAAACCACAGATGGTTTTCATACAATCATACATAAACAATGTAGCGACCCGAACCCGAAGGCCCAGGTGCTAACGAAAACACAAACCAAATCAATTGACAAAAACAATTTTCATAATTCAAAATAAATATTTTCCTTGGGTCATAAAAATTTGGGCAATATTTCGCTTAAAATATTCAAATCTATACGACCAAGACTAGTCAAAACTCAACCATTAACATTTAAAATATGCCAGCAGACCACAACATTCACAAATGTTCATAAAATAGTTAAATGTTTCATGATCATAAAGCGGAAGCATAAAATTTAAACTTATTGACCACAAACTACACATAAACAATAATTAGAAATCATAAAAGTGGTCAATAAACTAAGAAGTCCTCATTGGTCCACATCAGCCGCCGGCCGTCATCAAATACCTAAAAAAGTTATGAAAAATAGATAAGTTGAGTGCCAAAAACACTCAGTGGGATTTTAAATTTATGAAATATACTTGATCATTCAATAAATAGTTTGCACATTAAACATATTTACTATAATGCCCATAAAAAGTATATGCTCATTGACATATGGAAGATTTGCTCAATATGGTTCTCTATCATATAAATTCACCGAAGTGGCATATTTGTACCGTAGTACAAATTGCACCATTGTGCCATACCACACCGAAGTGCTCATACCGCACCGTAGTACGCACCGAAGTGCTATATCATACCGCACCGAAGTGCCCATACCACATCGTAGTGCTCATACTTGAAACCATAGAGTTTAGTATCTTCCGATGAGCCATAAAAAGAATATTTTAAACTTTGAAGCATGCTTTTATATAAACATATTTTTCTCATAACCATAACGTGATTTTGAAACATAAAACCGCGTGTTAATTAGAAATTATTGAGCCATAAAATTAATCTGAAGCATGCTTACACATAAACATATGTTATCATAAATAGAATACGTTTTTGAAACATAAATCACGTGTTGAGTAGATATTACCCATCTTATAGCTATAATAACTAAAACTTTGATCATACTATGTTTGCTCTAAGCCTATCGTTTCAGATAGGATTTATTATAAAGTCATATCGTAATAGTACACTAGAGTGCTGATCATGTGTCATAGCATAAGGAAGGGTCAAGCGCCCGGGTTCCTAAATTAATAATATAGATGTCGATGCTAAAAGGTCTAACAATAATCTTAGCTTATAGTCTACTATATGGGTTACAACATATAATGCATCATCTAAGTCTCTTTCCTCCATCAATTAATAACATAGTATCATCACTTATAAAGGATACTGAATCTATCTTGCAAGGTATCATACTTCTAAACAATGCTTTTATAACATGATACCAGTGCCCATAACCATATTTAATTATGATCATCTAAATCTTATAACAGCTTACATCATACAAGTATCTAATTTCATGCTGCAAGTAAATCATTATCCCATAGATTCCCATTCAATAGTTCAATACTCCATAAATCAATGCTCCGTAGATCAACATTTCATTTGCAGATAGACGAGTATAGAATTACCCACCTCATTACAAATCCTGGGGTAGAGCCGCGACTTAGGGTTCGTTCATCTGATTCTTCGATCTCAATGTGTCCTAGGTTTGCCGTCTCGATAAAGACCTCATTACAAATCTTGGGTAGAGCAGCGACTTAGGGTTCGTTCATCTGATTCTTCGATCTCAATGCATCCTAGGTTTGCCATCTCGATAAAGACCTCATTACAAATCCTAGGATAGAGCAGCGACTTAGGGTTCGTTCATCTGATTCTTCGATCTCAATGCGTCCTAGGTTTGCTGTCTCGATAAAGACCTATACATAAAGGTCGCACCTTAGTCCTGTGCTAAAGCCCTATCTAATCATATACTATAACATAAGAAAAGGTCAAGGGACCGAGATCCTAATTTAATAATGAAAAACAATGTCATATGGCGGTCGAGCAATTATCCTAGTTTAAAATTCACATGGAGTCCTTGATCGTGAAAAGGAACATATTAATCTTAAAGATTAAAAATTATAATACATACTAAGATTTATAAGATCATAAGATATTTTCAAAACATCCATTTGTCATATCATAGACTTAATCTTTGAATACCATCAAAGTAAAATAAAATAAAAATAAAAATAAATCAAAACTTGTATCTAAGAGGCTTGAATCCCACAACCTCTTTGACCAAAAGAGTATCCCACAACCACTGCACTAAATGAATTTAGATAACAAAACTAATATGTTTTATTTAGAAAAAGACAGAAAATGTTTGTAAAAAGGATGAAAATTACGTAAAAATGATTTGAACCTTTGACCTCTATGGCTAAAGTGTAAACCTAAACCACTGGAGTACACATGGATTTAGAAAATTATCACAACAATCAAATTAAATAACATAATTAGATCAGAATATCTTTCAAGTAAAAACAAATCAAAATAAATAGATTTATTCCACCAAGGTTTCGAACCCTTACCAACTGATGCTCATTTAAATAGAAACCCATTAGGCTAGACAGCAATATTGAAAGCATTCTTATGGCTTTAATTAAATAAGTTTAAAAATGCTTAATTTTTAATTTTTTTAATTAAATAAGGTTAAAATGTTCCAAGATAAAATAAGTGTAAATGGAGCAAATTATTCAAAGTTGAAATAACAACTTCTTTTTTAGCCCACATCCATAAAGCATTCTTTTTTATTCAAATTTTTCTTCATTGTCTTAAATACCCTTACTAAGAGGTGGGCCCAGTCCAAATATTCCTTTGACTAAAATTTGAGATTGGAAAACATATACACGAAAGGGAAATAAAAACAAAACAAACGCCAACTGTGAGAATTTTTGTCACGGGTGTGTATTTGGGACTGTATACACACGAAATTGAACAAAAAACAAAACAAACCCCAACTGTGAGAATATTTCCTCGCGAGCCAGACCATTCCCAACTGAATTTTCCTCACGAGCCAGCCGATCCACATTCAAATTTTCCTCACGAATACTGTCGCCGACCTTGCAATTTTTTTCACGAAAGCATTCACCGATCTCGAGCAGGACTTGACAGATCTCGAGCAATGGAGCAATTGGAGCCTTGGGCTATCGAATTTCAACAGGTTAGGCTTCTAAACTCGAACGATTTCATGATTTAGGGGCCGATTTCATGTCGATTGTCGATTTTTTGTCAATTTAAATACGTGGATTCCAATTTGTGTGTTTTTGCCATTTTAAATCAGATTATATGCTTAAATTTTGAGAATATGCTTGAATGTTACTTGGAAAGTTATGAAATTGGTAGAATTTGGATTTTGAATCGTGTTTTTTTTATTTGTGAATTTTGGAATTTGAATTTCCGTCGATAGTTTGAGCGTAGCAGAGATCTCGTGATAATATTTTGACACGATAAGTGATTTCATGAGCATATATACTCACGAGAACTAATCTTGTGACAAAATATTCTCCCGAGAACTAATCTCGTGACAAAATATTATCACGAAAATGTGCTCAAAAATTAATTTTTTTAAAATTTGTCATGCTTACTTATTATCACGAGAGTAGATTTCATGAGTATATATACTCACGAAATGAATCTCGAGACCAAATGTTATCACGAGAAGCACTTTCGTGAGCATGTTCATATCTTAAGCATGATTGATTAGTTTTAATTTAATTATAATTGTGTTTTATTGATAATTTTTTGTTTATTCTTTAAAAAATAGCGTGAATAGGTGTGGAGAAGAGAGGCTGTACAAAACATCACATGCGAGATCAATTTATACTGGAAGGACAATATGAGTGTAATTAGGGAAGTATTACACGTGATCAGTAGTGGGCCCGAACTATTGGAACAGTTTAGGAGAGAGTGGTGTTTTGGACATTTGATAGATTTTGTGGGCGGAAACAGTTGTCACAATGCTTTACACGTATTGTTGAGTAGGAAGCTGATCATTGACGGTGCAGAGGAGCACAATATTTAGTTTCGGGTTGGAGAAACCAATATTAGATTTTCTCTTAGTGAGTTTGCTCTGGTGACTGGATTGCAGTTCGGGGGATCTGATTTTGATCCGTCTGCATCATATGAGATTCCTAGGAGATCATTTTATTCTTGTGAGTTGAACAAGACACCTTTGAGAGTGAAGGACCTACTTGATAGGTTTAGGACCTATTCATTAGGAGACGACGTCATGGATTACGTCTCGGTCGCCAATGTACTGTTCGTGCACACCATGATCTTTGGATCTGATCAGACACACATGATAGATGACTGGGTATGGGTCTTAGTTGAGGATTAGAATCGATGGAACTCATTTCTATGGGGAGCTTATGCATTCAGTCTCTTGACGCATTATATGAGTTTGGTACCGTCTATTGAGGTGGAACTGAGAAGAAAATTCAAGAAGACAGAGGAGAAAGCAAGGTTGTCTTATCATTTCTATGGACTGGTGTGGGCTCTACTGGTATAAATCTCAATTTTGTCACGATTATAACTCTAATCTTATTTTATCGAATATAATTTGATCAATATCTTATTCTACAGGTGTGGGCATATGAGGCCTTACCTCGACTCGGTGCACATTGTGCACAGATTTCATCACCAGCCGCATTGCCCAGGTGTTTGAAGTGGGCTTTTAAGACGAAGACTGCGCGTCTGGGCACATTATTTTCTGATGAGGTAAACATTTATTTTAAAGAATGTGTGTTTTATTGATTATTTTAAGTGTTTCTAATCAATTCTTTACCATTTGCAGCAATTATGCTTCATATATTTATAGCCGAGTGAGCCTGAGATGGCCACTCCATATTACAGAAGTGTCTTGCTCGGTGATTATATGAGCGTGACGTATGAGGCGCAGCGCAATAAGAGGATGAAGCCCACTTATCGAGAGCTGGCTAGAGCCCATCAACACAGAGCTCCCTCTCCCCCGAGAGCTCTCTCTCCTCCCAGAGCTTCCTCTCACTCCAGGAGATTTGGGAGTTGCATTCCTCGCACATGTGCAGATACGGGTGCAGTTGAGTCATCCAGGAGATGACAGACTCGCCCTACAGAGAAGCGTCCTAGACTGGCCACTCCCACATCTAGCACTAGTGAGGATCACTAGTGCTGCAAGCATGCCGGGCAGATGCGAGAAGTGGCACGTCAAACAGGTGTGGAGATGCTCCGTATTATGTAGGAGCATGATGAGGAGCGTGAGAGGGCACGCAGACAGTACAAGGAGGAACCGTGAGAGGGCACGCAGATAGGAGTACGATGACATGTTTCATAGACTAAGGGATTTCAGTAAGGACGTGTTCAAGAAGTTTTTCCCCAGATCCCGATCCCAGTCCCGGTCCCATAGTAGGAGTCGCTCTCAGGGTAGACATCAAGAACATGCATGGGAAGAGAGTCCTTAGCGATCGGCTCCTCGTATGGTATATGATTACGATGTAAGTAGTGTTTGGTATGATTTTGTCTTTAAATATACTAACTAATTCCAGTTCAGGTTGAGGGCCCCCATCTTGAGGATGTATGTGTCGAGGGTGTAGAGGCCACAGGTGTCGAGGGTGTAGGGGCCACAGGTGACAATTGGGATGTTGCATCACATTCCAGTTCGGTGAGCTAGGCCTAGCTCAGCGAGGCGTAGCTCGGCCAGACGTAGTGGTGTGTCGACACAAATGAAGGATTTTGCCGAATTTCGATTGAGTGGGCCGGGCGTGATGTTAAGAGTGACTCTTATCGAGTTTGACATGGGTCAAGCCTTCTTTGATGAGCTACTCGATACCAACAGAGACACGTCATCACAATGTATGGATTTGATCTTCTATTACCTTCAGATCAGGTTGATCGAGGGTCGTGGGTTGAAGTCAGGGGTTAATTCAAAGAGCACAGTGGTCTTGCAGTCATCATTCTTCGTAAGTTTTCAATGGTTATTTAAATCTAATAGGTTAATTGATTTTATGATTACGTTAATATGTGTTTGTTACAGTATAAGTTGGTGCGAAAGTATCAGCTCATTCATCCAGACGATGATGAATTCACGCAGACATACCCCCATTTTGACTACGCATGGTGGGGTTGGGAAGATGAGCTGGTCCAGATCGTCAGAGAGGAACAAATGTTGTCAGGTCCTTGGTGGTATGCGAAGAATTTGTAACAATCATATCACAACACAAATATTCTAATCTTGTAACAATCATATCACAACACAAATATCCTGTTGAGTCTGAGAATTTGAATCAAATCCGTTCAATCTTAACACGTTCAAATTTGAGGTTGAACTCTATTCGGACACTTGCCCTTGCTATGTCCTGATACACGACAAATACTACATCTCTTAGGTCGGCGTTGCCCTTCGCCAAGTGCACCATATTCTTCATGCTCAATCTGTTGTGGGGCTGTACACTTCTTCTTATTATGGCCAGTGCCTCCACACCTAGAGCATAATTGTTGTCGTCTAGGTCTCCTGCATGAGCCTTCAACTACTGAACGATATCTTCCTTCCTTAGGACGACCTGGGGAACTAATTTAGGAGGGCAAACTCTGAATGAAGACGAGACCGTCCATTCCTCCTGATGTGGCACTGAACAAACACGATCATGATATGCAAGACAAAGTGTAACTTGCTTGTAATGCAAGTCCACATAATCATATATGTCATGTCCAGCACTCCTGTTACAATAGTTCAAGTGTGTTATTAAAAAAACCATAACGATCAAAACAATAGTCATAGAAGTACGGTACCGAATAGCAGCTACTGCATGAGAATAGGGGAGTTGATCAAGCTGGAATTCACCACATTCACATGTTTTCATTTGAAGGTCAACGAGGAAGCTCTTATCGTTATTCTGCACTTTGAATAAATTTGCATTATGGTCTCGAACAACATATACCATACTCATCTCCACTTGTTTGTAAAGCTTCTTGTGAGCCTCTTTTGTGAGTATGTGATCTCTCGACACTGTCTTCGCACGTCCCTCATCAAACCACTTCTCTATCACATCTCTCACAACCTCAATTAGAGAACATATGGGCAATCTTCTAGCCCACAACAAACGGGCATTGAAACATTCAGCTACATTTGATGTCATGAAACTGTAACGACGTGCAGGGTATTGTGATCGAGCCCAATGATGTACCCATATACTCAGTAATGTATTGTAAACTTCTGGTCGAGTTGAGGAGATCATCGATAAATATTTTAAAAACTTCTCTTCCCTGTATGCAAATGCAGCACTTCGAAACATAGAAATCACATGACGACCTGCTCGAGCTAGATTCTTCACTGTGGTAATAGCATAGTCCATGGATGGCAGCAGGATACACTGCCTTAACAACATTCTTGATGCTCACATGTTGGTCTGAAATTATCACCAAATCATCACGATCTCCAAAAGCCCTCTTAAACCGATCCAAGAACTATGTCCAGGCCGCATCATTCTCAATAGGACCCACACCAATGGCAAGAGGAAAACAGTGCTCATTACCGTCTTTTGTCACAGCGACGAAAAGAATACCCTTGGTCTTCTCCCTCAAATGAGTGCCATCAATGACGATAACTGGACGTATACATAATCTGAATGCCGCTCTACAAACTCCCAGAGCAATAAATGTGTACATGAAACGATCATCAACATCAGTTTCTAAATAATAAACTGTATCAGGATTGCACCTCTTTAACATCTCCAAATATGCGGGCAATACAGCGAACGACTGATCATGAGAACCGTAAACCAGCTCTATTGCGAGATTCCTAGCTCGCAATGCAACACCATACTTAACCTCAATGCCATACTCCCTCAATAGCTCAGCGATCATTGCTCTCGGCCTTAGGACAGAGCCTTCATCTAGGATTCTATTCTTAAAGAAATCAGCAATAACCTGAGAGGATAACTTCCATGGCACATTATATGTTAGGTCCAACCGACATGCATGATTATCCTCTAATTTAGTCACTATCCACAAGCCACTCTTAGCACTTGCCACTAATTTAAAAGGGCAAGTCTCGTTCTGCTTGTAAATAACTGTTAGTCGACTTTTGCTTGAACGTGACACCGAATATTCCACTTGACGCTGCATATGCCACTTTCCTACAGCAATCACCAAATCTTTCTTCTTCGAGAAAGTCTTTCCCACTACTAGTTCATCAATATCAGTTGAGCATGGGTCATCATCTACCACTGCTAGTGCATCATCAACGTGGGCCACAGGAATCGACCAATGTTCAAGGGGAGGAAACTCTACATTAGGAGCCTCAACATCAGGAGCAACATCCTCGGATGAAAAGTTATGAGGCCCACCATGCTGGATAATAGTCACAAGACTATCATCTCCAATTGGGTCGTCGTTATCACCATTTGACGGCATTACTATTGGAGTTTGCTGAATTGATTTCTCGGTAACGTATACAATGGGCTCATCTTGCTCCTGGACTAAACGAGCTAAGTCAACATCTATTTTCAAGAGTCCTTTTAGTGTCCTCCCTGTCAATGATCTCATCAGATAACTCAGTGTATAACTTATACTTGTTGGAGAGGTTTCCATAAAATCGTGGATTTTTTCTACCAATTTATCACGAGATAAATTGTCAAATGGGAGGTGCACGAGCTGATCTTCACCATCTACATACTCCGATCTCTCCCATCTACCACTATGTCGGACAACAATACGTTGCCAAGACATCTGCAAATCAACAATAAAGAGTGATTAAAGTTATTTAAAAAATAAATAATTTCGTGACAATAATTGTCACGGTTTAATGATCTCGTGACAATTATTGTCACGATTAATCTTCTCATGACAATAATTGTCACGGTTCAATCCTTTTCATGATAATAATTTAAATTTATTAAAATTAATTTTTTCTCCCGAAAAGAAGGCATTTCGTGATAATATATTCTCACGAAAAGCTTTAATTCGTAACAATATTTTCGAGAGCATATTATAGTCACGAGACAATAATTTCGTGTCAATATTGTCACGAATTCATGTCATCTCATGTCAATTATTGTCACGAAAAGGCTTGAACTGTGACAACATTGTCACGAAATTACTGATTTTCCAAAATTATTACACGTTTATGCTAATCTTCTAAAATCATCCAAGTATATAAATTCATGTTAATCTACCATAAAATATGAAAATCTACAACCATCGATGCATATATAATCTTTCAAACATTACAAAAACATTTTCTTACAACTTCAATAACCATTAATACAATTATTTTGAAATTATCATAAATTACGTATAAATTACTTAAAATTTTATAAAAATATTTAAACCCGACAATTTGGAATAACTTCATGGTGAGAAAAATAAAAAAAACGCAACTCAAACAAATTCAAAGCGGGCTCGACGTCAATTTCTCAAAGAAATTTGAGCTGCTCGAACTTAGTTTTCTTTTTGTTGTAAATGGCGTAATTTTTTTTTATTAACATGTGTGTTATTTAATGCATGCAACAACTAATTTCAACCCCCTCTCCCAGCATTCAATTGATCTTATTTTTGCCATTTAAAAAAAATATGCCACAACACACATTAATCGGTCAACAAATCAATGGGTCCCATGATTTTTTATTTTTTTAAAAATAAACAAATGAGACAGGAAAAAGGGGGATTGACTTTTCCAAAAAGTAAGGGTATAAGAGACTTTTACACTATTTCTTGAATAGAAAAGAATTGGTTATGAAAGTGGGCTAAAAAAGAAGTTGTTATTCTAGTTTTGACTACTTTAATTTTTCTCCCATAAAATAATTTAAAATATTAACAAAGGGATTCGAACCCTGAATGGATGAAATCACAAACCTTTAAACTTAATGTTATAATATGCTATATGATTATTATTATTTTTTTTAACTTAAGACAGGATTATCTTCAAAAATAAGAAAATAAATAACTAAATAAATAAATATAAGGAATTAAGATTTCAAACTCTGAATCTTATTATCAACGATCTCCTACTAACCCAATTGTCCAGAACCCAATTTTGTCCTGAATCTTAAAAAAGAAGTTGTTATTCTAGTTTTGACTACTTTAATTTTTCTCCCATAAAATAATTTAAAATATTAACAAAGGGATTCGAACCCTGAATGGATGAAATCACAAACCTTTAAACTTAATGTTATAATATGCTATATGATTTTTTTTTAACTTAAGACAGGATTATCTTCAAAAATAAGAAAATAAATAACTAAATAAATAAATATAAGGAATTAAGATTTCAAACTCTGAATCTTATTATCAACGATCTCCTGCTAACCTAATTGTCCAGAACCCAATTTTGTATTTAAACCGAAAGGTAGTAATTAGAAATAAAGACACAAAATCATCCAAGAATTTAAAGCACAAACACATAACTCACGAATACTCCAACATAGCAAAATGCAGATGTTTTCATCTTCTCTCTTACTCACTCTTCTCCGAGCGGGTTTCAAAATTCAACAACACCAAATATAAAAAAATCAAGGCAACAATTAAAATAGATAACTAGAATTTCCCATAAAATCCAATTATGAACTAACAAAATCGAAATAATGATTTTAAGATCAAGAAAGAAACGAGGATTTACAAGGCTATGGTCCATTCCATCTTTAGATCCAAAAATTAGGAGTCTAGATATCAAGATTTCAACAAAATAATAGGAGAAAAGGGGAGAGGGGAAGTAGGGAGGACCGGAAAAAAATAACATAAGCATAGCTTGAAAATAAAATGATCGTCGGATGGGTGCTGATGGACGACAGCGGCAGCCTCCTTCTCTAGCGATGGTGGCGGCGCAGACGGCAGCAACGGGGCGGTGCCGGCGGTGGTGGATGGCAGCAGCAGCTGCCTCCGCCCTCTTTCTCCCTCTCACTCTCGATCTGATTCTCTCTCTCTCTTTTCTCCCATTTTCTTTCTTTTCCCTTCCTTTTCTTTCTATTCTCTTTTTTTCTTCCCCCTTTCTCTCGATTTCTCTAACATATATAAATTGGGAAAGGGAAATAATACACACACACACACACACACATATATATATAAATTATATCTATTGGGCCCCCTTTTTTATATAAAATTATTCAGGCTCAAAATAAATGGACACAATATTCATCTTGAAGTGGGCCGGGTAATTGGGTCAAAATCGGGCTTAGACGAGAACTATCGTCTAATGTATTCGTTCATTCTCATTTAATAATAATTGGACCGAAAATAAATATACTTATATATGGGCTCAAAGTAGGCTCAAAAGCCCAATACTTGCCAATTTTAAAAATAAAAGGAGATGTTATAATAATTGGGCCCATAAAATAAAAGATTTGGCTCGTACTTTAATTTTGGGGCGTTACAAACAGTAACATAACTATGATGGTTTCGCAAAAAACAATTCTTCACAAAATGGATTAAATGGATCTTGACAAAATGGAGTACATGGATCTTCACGAAATGGATCCTTACAAAAAAACATGTTTGAGGTCAGCATGCCGGTTTATGTATGACTCTCTTGTATCCCACGGCCGACTCCTCTACCTTCAACATCACCTCGATATGTTGCATGACTACCGAGTGCACTTAGATAATTCAAAGAGTGAACTCTATTGTCACTAGGCATCTGCTAAATGTTGGTGGGTTCAAACTGGAATTTTATACAGTTCTCTGAATTCTCTTCATCATTTGCGAGACAACACGAACAGAGGATGACTGTGCTTCAACAGGGCAACGACCTCTCACAATCGTGGTCGGGCTCTGGCGACCTATAATAGAGGGTAAATTTCTACAATTATTTTTGTAGTAGGTTCGGGTTCTGGCGATCTATAAGATTACGTAAGGCTAAAAAATAAAGTCGAATTTGACTGAGATTGATGAAATAATAATCGGGCGAACAAAGGATCGGAACTCTTTGTTAGTCAAAGTTCTTTTAGTAGTTTCGCTATTACCTGATCCCTTTCTTCTTTATCCCTTAATGTTATATATAGGATTGAGCCTCAACCTCTTTCCGGTATTTATGGGATTTCTCGATATCTTAGGAATATCCTCTTATCCCTTAAAGGTTTGACTGAGTCCTTCAACGTTTACCTTTGACCCAGTCTCATCATTCGAACTCTACCTAAGCTCGTCCTCAACATTATATATTCACCATCTCAGACTTCGGTTCCTTAGGCCTCCGAACTCTGGACCTCAACACTTATCCGCTAGGCCCAGAGATCCTTGGGCAAACGTGGGCCTTGTCATTAGGCTTTTATGAAAATAGACCTCTACAATTAGCCCCTCATTACTTGAGGCTCGAGAATCGAGAATCATGTAATGAATGTCGTCGTATTGAGATGGTTGTAATCTATTTCGGATGATCATAAAGCCCCAAGTCAGAGGACAAGCCAACGATATTTGCAAATGACCATAAAATCGAACCTCTGAAGGTTCTTGACTTGAAGGAAGATCCTGGGATACTGAAAAGGTCATAAGAACAGATCTCGAGAAGTTCCAGACCTGAATAAAGGTCCTGGGAGCTGAATAGGTCGTGAGAGCAGACCTCGAGAAGCTCCAGACCTGAATGAAGGTCCTGGGGAGCTGAAAAGGTCATGAGAGCAGACCTCGAGAAGCTCCAGACCTAAATGAAGGTCCTGGGGAGCTGAAATGGTCGTGAGAGCAGACCTCGAGAAGCTCCAGACCTGAATGAAGGTCCTGGGGAGCTGAAAAGGTCGTGAGAGCTGGCCTCGAGAATCTTTAGACCAGAAGGCAGGTCTAGGGGTAAAGCAGTCTTTTCAACCCTTCTTACTGACTTTCCGTCTTCTCCTATAACCCTAGCCGTCCGATTCGCGAGATATATGGCTTAGATTTAATTTCGTTCCTTTGCGGGTTTTAAACACAGATTCATCCAACCCTTCACTCCTTACTTTCATTCAATTCCCTTTCCCAAGTTTCTTCCGTGCCCTATAGATTTAATTTCTCTCTGAATCTCGCGCGCCTCCATTCTTTCCGGAATCCAAGTTTCTTCCGTGCCCTATAGAATTTCGATTTTCCAGGTTATCCCTTAATTCCCTTTCCCATTTTCTTGAGGATTTTTAGGTTGATGTTTAGTTGAGGTTTTACTTTAATAGTTGAAGAAGTAGAAGATTTTAGGCTTGGTTTTCTGTGGGTTTCGTATACACAAATCTGGTGGAGGTTTTTGGAGTTTTTGTCGACTGCCGATAGTTTTTATCACCGACGAAGTAGGGTTTGAACAGGAGTAGGGTTTAAACAAGGAGTAGGTTCTCGGTGTTTCTGGGCATAACTTCTTGATCCCTGATATGATCTTTTTCCGGCAACCGCCTATAGATTCGCATTCGTGTTAGGATTTTCTCATCATGAGTATGTCGGGTAGTGGTGATTCTGATGAAAAGACCCGAAGCTGGGGTGGCGGAGCTAGGACAGGCGAGTCGGAACAATCCTCCGGCTCCGTCTCTGAGTCTATTGCAGTCGTTACTCCTCTGACCAAGCCATCTGGGGAGAGGTCTGTTATAATTCCTCGCGTCGGTGGGGGGTCGGTGGTTAGTCGTCTTAAGGCTTCGAAGGTGGCTACCAAGAAGCATGTGGATAAATCGAAGAAGTGAAAACCCGAGGTTGTGGGTTCTCCCTCTTCGAATGAGGATTTTAAGGCCGCAGAGGTCGCTCCACAAGTGGGGGATGACTTAGTTAAAAAGGTGACCTCTCCAGAGTACTCGGGGTCAGGGGTAGAGGTCCATGTCCCTAGGCCTTCTGATAGAGCCAATAGACCCCCACCTAGCTTTACTGCCTTTTATACCCTAGTTATCGATAAGGGGGTAGGCCTTCCCCTTCATCCTTTTTTTGCTAAGGTCTCGCATTTTTACGGGATTGCTCCTACCTAGATATCGCCAATAGGGTGGTATCACATGTTAGGTATGTATTCTCTCTGTGAAAATCTAGGGTTTTCCGAGCTCAGCGTCGGGGAATGGCACTCCTCGTACAGAATAGTGGCTAGCCCCGACCAGAAGGGGTTCTACTATTTTACCAAATGGGTTGGGGAACGAGCCCCTCTGATAAACACTCTTCCCTCTTCATCGGGGGACTGAAAGCCGAGGTTCGTCTTCATCCCAACTGAAACTTCAACCGATAGGATCTTGCTGGTGGCATTCGTCGAAGCCCGTGGGTCTTCGAAGCCTGTCTTTATTTATTTTTCAATTTAAATCATAACTATACTTGACGTCATACTTTGTGTCTTCCCACAGGTTTCCATAAGCGAAGAGACACAGTCAACACTGAGGCTGAGCGAGTCGAGGCTACTTTCTTTCTTTTTCAGAAGAGGATCGTCGGTTTGAAACTGTTCGTCGAGGCCGAACCTTATTTGATATGGGGAAATTGAAGATTCGACCCTCGGATGATAAGGTGAAGGCCTTGGCCACGGCTAAAGTGATGAGCCCCTCGTCGTCCGGTGTCAAAAGATCGACCGAGGCCATGCCTTCAGCCTCTCCTCCTTCAAAGAGGTAAAAAGACCAAATGGACCCCGAGGCTTCCAATCCTTCTCTTCTGCCTCCGCCTATGATTGATGTCGATGCACTGGTCTCGAAGAAGACTTCGAAGGGGTCGAGCAATATCAAGGTGCCTCTAAGGCCTTTTCTTCTCGACGTCCAGTCTACCATTGCTGACGGCTGCTCTCCATTGGACTTCGAGAAAGATGGTCTGGAAGAGCAAGCTCAACTCGTCTTCTGGATGTTGTCGAAGGTTTGTTTATTCTTCCTTATTCGTATTTGCTTAGTATTTATATGCTTATAATTATCTTTAAATGAGTGCTTAACATAACTTGGTTCGTAATGTTATAGGCCTTCTTCTGTCAATACCAGCTCTAGAGTCGGGTCTCGGGGCACGCTGAGGGCCTCGAGAAGAGGTTGATGGAGCTCTCCGAGAAGCAGGAGAGGATTGCCGAGGAGAGGCGTGGCATGGCTGATGAGAAGTCAGCCCTACTCGTTGAGAGGGATTCGGCTCGTGCTTTGGCCGCCGGAGCTCAGGTGTAGCTTGACAGGGCTCTGGACCATCAAGCCCGATTGGAGATGTTGAAGGCCTCTCTGGAATCGAGACTGGCTGCTGCTGAGGCGAGGGTCAAAGAGCTCGAAGCCCGTCATGCGACTTTGGACTTTGCCTCGTTGGTCGATTCTGCAGAGTTCGAGACCTACAAAGAACTCTTCTATTAGGAGGGTGGCTCTGCAGTGGTCGAGGCGATCAAGGAGAGGATGCCTGAGCTCGATATCTCCTTCCTTGATGCTGACGACAAGGTGGAGACAGAGGCAGTCAGGGGCTCTATGGACGAGGCCGAAGAGGAGAAGAGGGTCGAGGCTGGAGAGGATACTGCGAAGACAGCTGCTTCGGAGGTCGAGAAGAGTGTGGAGGGCCATCCGTAGATTCTTTTCTTTTTTTGTATAAATTCTATGGACAAGTTTTAAACAATAACTGATGTTTTTTTTTTTGTGGGAACTTCATATGATTGGGTTGTCTATATTCATTGCTTTCATGATTGAGACTCTTATTGTTGTATTCGTAGCGATAAGTGGTAGGACTGTAAGTAATTTTGTCCTTCTTCTGAGGACTCCACCTGAGGTTAATCTAGAAAACGTGAAGAAAAATGAAACAAATGTGAGGCGCAAGCGCTATTCATCCGTTTCTGAACTCATAGAAAATAGGAGTCGGATCTCCTGGGCTTCTTCCCCCGACCCTGCAGGAAGGCAGGGGTAGGGACCCCTGGGCTTCAGGTTCTGTTAGTCACTCCGACGCTCAAGTCAGTAAATAGATAATAAAATATTCAAAAAATTAGAAGAGATAAACAAGAAAGGAGAAGTATGGTACTCTTTTTTGGTTTCGAGGCCGATTTTTTCCTTCAATCTTGCCGGAAGGCGGGGGTCGAAACTCCTGGACTTCGGGTTCTTTTAGTTACTCCGACACCCAAGTCAGTAAACAATGTAGCGATAATTAAGGAATAAAGAAGTGAAGAGTTTAGAAATGATATTGTTTTAAGTCTATGGCGTTCCAGCTATTGGCTATCGAACGCCCTTCTCTCGATCGGAGTTTGTAAGCCCAGTTCCCTATAACTTTCTTGATCTCATAAGGGCCTTCCCAGTTTGGGGCTAGTTTTCCAGCTCCGCTTTCCTTCGTGTTCTGGAACACTTTCCTTAGCACCCAATCTCCTATTTTGAATGTTCGCAGCCCCGTGTTTCCATCAAAGTGCCTTCTTATTATCTGCTGGTAGGCGGATATTTTCATTGTGGCTTTATCCCGAAATTCATCGATGGTGTCGAGGTTGGCTTCGAGCTCAAAGCCATTGGTTTTATCCGGCCATTCAGTTCTTGCCAACCCTATTTCTATTTCTACTGGGAGGACTGCTTCCGAACCATAGGTAAGAGCGTAAGGGGTCTCTCCCGTAGCGGTCCGGGCGGTTGTTCGATAAGACCAGAGGACCCCTGAGAGTTGTTCGACCCATTGTCCTTTGTGTTCTTGGAGCATTTTCTTCAGGGTGTTTAGGGTTGTTTTGTTGGTGGCCTCGGCTTGACCATTCGAGGCTGGATGCCTTGGTGTGGAGAAAAAGAGCTTGATGTTCCAATGGCGGCAGAAGTCTTGAAATTTTGAACTTATGAATTGGGAGCCGTTGTCGGTGACTATTTCTTTAGGGACTCTGAACCTGCAAATAATAAATTTCCACAAAAACTGCATACCTTGATGTCTCTTATTCGCGGGAAGGCCTCTGCCTCGGCCCATTTGGTAAAGTAATCTGTCACGACCAAGATAAAACATTTCTGATTCGACCCCTTTGGTAGCGGGCCCACGATGTCCATTCCCCACTTCATGAATGGCCAAGGTATGGTTGCGGTGCATAGAGGTTCTGGCGGCATGTGACTCGTCTGGGCAAACCTCTGGCATCTGTCACATTTTTTTGCATAATTTTTGGCGTCTTCCCTCATAGTTGGCCAGTACAAGCTGGCCGTTAATGCTCGGTTAGTCAGGCTTCTATGTCCTGAATGGTTCTTGCATTCACCATCATGGAGCTCGGTTAGGATATACTTTGCTTGGGTCGGGCTTACACATTTCAAATATGGTCCTGAGAAGGACTTTCTGTACAAGGATCCGGAGATCATGGTGAATTTTGGAGCTTTTGCCTGGATCCGTCTTGCTTCGATGGGATCTCCGGGGAATTCGTTTTCTGTTAGGAATCTACATAGGGGGGTCATCCATTTTGTTTCGACGTTGATGGGAAAGACTTCAGGGTTGTCACCCTTCTACACAGCGGGCCATTTGGCGTATAGGACCTGGATATTTTTTGTTCTGGTTAGTCTGTATGGTTGATCCTAAGTTAGCCAACGCGTCGGCGTGGCGGTTTTCCTCTCTAGTGATGTGTTGGGCTTCGATTTTTTCGAACTTGGCCGCCGCCTGTTTTGCGACCGCGAGGTATGATACCATCCTCGAATCCTTTGCTTGGAATTATCCTTCAAACTGATTTATTATCAATTGCAAATCATTCATGACTCGAATCCTTTTAGCTCCTACGTCAGCTGCCAAATTCAATCCTGCTATGAGGGCCTCGTATTCTGCTTCATTTTTTATGGCTTTGAACCCGCATCGGATAGATCTCTCTGTAATTTTTCCTGCTGGATTGATCAGTACCATGCCCATACCACTCCCCTTCGAAGTGCTGGATCCATCAACTTGGAGGGTCCAGTACTTCGAATCATCATCTTCGATGTTCATCAACACTTCTCCTTCCGGTTTGGCCTCGTGGGAAAAATCGGGAATAAAGACTGATAGGACTTGGGATTTAATTGATGTCCGGAAAACGTAGTGTATGTCATACTCCCCGAGTTCGATGGCCCATTTTGACAATCTTCTCGCGAGGTCTGGCTTTCTCAACACAGTTCTTAAGGGGAACTCTGTGACCACTTTTATTGAATGGCCTTGAAAATAGGGTTTCATTTTCCTGGAAGCCATGATAAGTGCTAAGGCCAGCTTTTCGAGCTGCGGGTATCAAGTCTCGGCGTCTAGCAGCGAGCGACTAGCATAGTATACGGGGTGTTGTCTTCCTTTATCTTTTCTAACAAGTACTGCACTGACAGAGTTAGTAGAAACAGATAAATAAACAAGGAGTACCTCTCCGTCGATTGGTTTGGATAAAAGAGGTAGGCTCGTGAGGTACTCTTTGAGGTCTTCGAGGGCCTTGGCGCATTCCGGAGTCCACTCGAAATCTTTGTTCTTTCGTAGAGTCTGAAAAAACGCTCGGCTTCTTTCTGAATATTTAGATATAAAGCGGCTGAGAGCTGCTAATTGACCGGTCAGTTTTTAGACGTCTTTCGGGTTTCTGGGGTGTTGAATATTCTGGACTGCTCTGATTTGGCTTGGATTGGCTTCGATACCTCTTTTTGTTACCAGGTACTCCAGGAACTTCCCCGATGTTACTCTGAAAGCGCATTTGGCGGGATTCAGCTTCATGTTGTATCGGCGTAGGACTTCGAAGGTTCGCTGGAGGTGCATGATATGGTCCTGAGCTCGTACTGATTTGACTAGCATGTCATCGATATATACTTCTATTGTTATTCTGATGAGCTCTTTGAACATCCGATTTACTAGCCTTTGATACGTTGCACCTGCATTTTTTTGTCCGAAAGGTATAACTTTATAACAGAACATACGTTGATGTGTGATGAATGATATCTTATCTTGGTCCTCTTGATGCATGAGGATATGATTGTATCCTGAAAAGGCATCCATAAAGCTCATGAGCTCGTGACCTGCCGTTGCATCGACTAGAGCGTCTATATGTGGGAGGGAGAAGAATCTTTAGGGCACGCCTGATTGAGGTCGGTGAAGTCTATACATAGCCGGTTCTTTCCATTCTTCTTTTTTACCACCATGACGTTTGCTAACCATTCTGGATAATGGACCTCACGGATGTGTCCGTTCTTCAACAGTTTGCCTACTTCCTCGTCCATGACTTTGTTTCTTTCCGGGGCGAACTTTTGTCTTTTCTATTTGACAGGAGTTTTTTCCGGGTCTACCTGCAATTTGTGAGTTATAATGGAATGGTCGATACCTGTCATATCCTCAAATGACCATGCGAAGCAGTCATGATGCTCTTTGAGGAACACAATCAGTTGTTCTCTGATGTTCGAGGTCAATCTGGACCCGATGGATACCCTATGATCTGAAAGTTCGGGATGAATCTGCACTTCATCGAGGTCTTCGATTTCTGGTTCTTCATAATTTCGATCTTCTATGCTCGCTGAGATTGATCCGACCTCAATCTGGTTGATCTCGATGAATCATTTCTTCTTGAAAGTAGAGACGTATCATTCTCTGGATGAGACCTGTTCTCCCCGCACTGATCGAACCCCCAACGGAGTAGGGAATTTCATGGTTTGGTGGTATGTCGAAGGTACTGCTCGGAGCTCATGGACCCAGGGTCGTCCCATAATCACATTGTACGCTGAAGGTGCATCTATCACTTGAAATTTGGTGAGGAGGTTAACTCCCTCGATGTAAGTGGGGAGTGTGATTTCTCCTAAGTTCGTCTTGTGTTCTCCGCTGAAGTTGATCAGTGTTGTTGACTTCTTAATGATGTCTATTTCTTTCACCTGCATTCCTTTCAACGTACTAAGAAAGATCACGTTAGAAGAACTCCCATTATCGATGAGAGTTCGTTTGATTAAACAGTTTGATATTAGAAGAGAAATGACAAGTGCATTGTGGTGTGGGTGTGAGAGTTCAAATACTTCACTACTGGAGAAGCTGAGAGTGATTAGTTCATCAGTTTCGGCTTCTTTGGGTATGTTCCCTGAATATTTGAGGGATCGACAGTGCCTCTTTGCTGATGATTGCGACACGCAACTGATCTCCGAACCTCCGGTTATACAGTTTAAGGTTTGATCGATTCTCGGAGGTTCTGGAGGCTGAGTTTCCATATGGTTCTCTCTTCGATTCCAATCTTCTTTTCCTTTCGAGGTCAGGAGGTCGGTCAGGTGACCCTTTTGAGAAGCTCGATCACTTTAAGTCTAAGTGCGATGCAGTCGTCTGTCCGATGCCCATGATCATTGTGGAAGTCGCAAAATTTGTTCCTATCTCGCTCATTATCTGGCGTTCTCATCTTTAGAGGCTATTTGACGTTTTGCCCGAGCCCTTTCATCGCATTTACGGCTTCCGAAGGTGTTATGCAAAGATTATACTCAGGTAGCCTTCTGTCTGGGTGCTCGGGTATTCTCCTATCTCTGGGATCGAATCTGGGGTTACGAGGATAGGGGTCTGCTCGATACCTCTCATTTCTAATGTGAGGTCTGTGCTCCTTGCGGGGGGATCATTTCGGGGGTTAAACTTGGACAAATTTACTTCATCTTCTTTCCATTTGATTTGTGCCCATGCTTTGGCGAGGACGTCTTCCATTGTTTTGCATGGATATTTGGTTAATTCTTTGTAGAGGTCTGAGCCCCTCTTTAAACCTTTTCTGAAAGCTGACACGGCGGTGTCGATGTTGCATCTTGGGATCGACACTTTTTCTCTGTTAAATCGCCCTACGAAGCTTCGTAGGGTTTCTTCTGGTCTCTGAATTACTGTGTAAAGGTCGTCGACATGTTTTTCGATCTTTCGGCTACTAGCGAACTGCTCGACGAACAGATCGTTGAGCTGAGTGAAGGTGGAGATCGATGAGTTCGGAAAATTTGTGAACCACTGGAGTGCTGGTCCGGATAGGCTGCTTCCGAACCCCTTACACATTCCGGCCTCCCTGCTTTGTCGCGGGATCAAGGTGGTGAACATTCTCTGCTTATATTGTGCTATATGGTCGTCGGGATCGGCTGTACCATCGAACAATTTCATGGAGGGGAAAGTGAACTTCGGTGGCATCTCTACGAGGCTGATTTCCTCTGTAAAAGGAGAATCCACGAAGCTTGTCGGGGCCATCTTACAGATGGGGGTGGAAACCCCGGAGATTCGCATAAGCATGTCTTCCAGCCACTTCAGTTTGTTCTCAACCTCGATTCCAGGCTGGTTCTCAGTACCTTCGAACCCGAAAGGGGGTCTAAGATACGGATTGTTGGCACCTTCTTTATTTAATTGTTGTTGTTCTTCGCTAGTACCTGCAATATTTTGGTTAGCAATTTCGTTAGCGGAACTCAAAAGTACATATTCACGTAGTTGGCTGGTCATTCAAGTTCGTGGGGGTTGTCGGTGAAGTCCATTGGGAAATTGATTCGGTGGAGTGAATGCTTCCATCCGAGCTTTAAGGACTGAATTTTCCGTTCGAATGGCCGCAAGTTTCACAATGGTGGAGTCGAGTTGTAGCTGGATCGCCAGCAGCACCTGGGCAATGTCTCTGTTTCCTCCTGTATGAAGGGTTACGGAAGGTGTCTCCCTCCGATTGTCTTGAGGGTTTGGGGTCGTACTGCTTCGGCCATCGATAGTCATCTTCGATATGGTCGATCAGAGCCCCACGGTGGGCGCTAAATTGTAGAGGGTAAATTTCTATAATTATTTTTGTAGTAGGTTCGGGTTCTGGCGATCTATAAGATTACGTAAGGCTAAAGAATAAAGTCGAATTTGACTGAGATTGATGAAATAATAATCGGGCGAACAAAGGATCGGAACTCTTTGCTTAGTCAAAGTTTTTTTAGTAGTTTCGCTATTGTCTGATCCTTTTCTTCTTTATCCCTTAGTGATATATATAGGATTGAGCCTTAACCTCTTTCCGGTATTTATGGGATTTCTCGATATCTTAGGAATATCCTCTTATCCCTTAAAGGTTTGACTGAGTCCTTCAACGTTTACCTTTGACCCAGTCTCATCATTCGAACTCTACCTAAGCTCGTCCTCAACATTATATCTTCACCATCTCAGACTTTGGTTCCTTAAGCCTCCGAACTCTGGACCTCAACACTTATCCGCTAGGCCCAGAGATCCTTGGACAAACGTGGGCCTTGTCTTTGGGCTTTTACGAAAATAGACCTCTACAAACAGAGGACGACTATGCTTCAATAGGGCAACGACCCCTCATAATCGCGGTCTTGCTCGCTTCGATTCAATTTGTCGTGTGGAATTTTGTGAAAAGCTTTTTCTTCTCTAAGAAGCGGTGGCAGTCTCTTTTTTTTCTTCCGCTCTCTTCATTTTTTTTTAAACCTAGTTCTGTAAACATAGAAAAGAAGGAAAATGAGAAGAAATGCATCGTTTGTTGTGGATTTTTTTTCCACGTGGATTAATATCTGGGCACATCAATATCTAATCACCATAAATATTTGAGGATGTTGAATAACACATGAATATAAATTTAGTGTTATAATTACATACTTTTAAATTTAGTGTTGAATTTGCAATTATAGCCAGAATTGGTGATTTTTGGTGCAATTAACCCTAAAAACATCAGTGGTATTGTTGATGGTCGATTCTTGATGGTTGAACATCTTTTATCACAAGTTGTTGGATGGATTCTCAGTTGATAATATTTTTTTTAATATATTGATTTGTAAGTTTTGATTAAATTTTGACATGTGACGAGGACATTTATAAGAAAATTTGAAATAATTAGTAATTCATGCTTATGAAGATGATAGTTGGTAGGCTAAAATTTTAATACGATAAATAATTTAACAATAATCAATCTGAGTAAAACTGGATATTGAAATTATATTTAATTTATAAAGACTACAAGGTTCTATAAACTCATAATATTACTGCGATGAGCCCAAAAGACATAAGTCCAATTTATTATTATACATTATGTTTTATTTTTATTTAACTACCCGCAACCACTACTCATAGGTTCACATCGACTAGATTTAAATTTGTAACATTTCAATCATAAGTTCGTTCATTCCATCATCTATCAGTATCACCCAAAGCGGTAAAGAGGCATTTTTTTTTTTTTTTTGCGAATTTAGAGCACAGAAACAGCAAAACAATGCAGCGTGCAACTTACATTTATTATTTTTCGTAAGGCGTTGATATAAAAAAACAAGTGTCATTTTCTACCTTCTAAATTATAGCTATAAATTAATACAAAAATGAATATCGGGAAATGAGTCACAAAAGGAAGCTTTTCAAAAATCATGAAGCTCAATACAGAGAAACCAAACCTCATCGTTTTTGTGCTTGGTTTTTGTTCATGTCAGCACTAAATATTCCCCATCTTCCTTGCCCGGGATTATCAGTACCCACCCCTCTGCTCGTCCTTGAATCTGCAGCCGGCGACTCTCGCTGAGGCAAGGGCCCAGTTGTTCTCGGATTTCTCGCCGAATCAGGAGGTACATTTTGCTGGTATCTGTTAGCTGCTGGTGGTGGTGGATTTTGTTTCTGGTGTGCGGGATTCACCTTTGGCACGCTAAAAATACCATAACTTTTGGGTGGTGAGTTCGGATTACTTGAGTGAGAAGAGTCGGGCTGGTTTCCTTGACCTCGAACCGTAGGCACACTATTCATAGTGTTCGTTGCACCACGGCCATTCATTCCTATTCCTGGTGGATAAGGCAATCTAGGATCCTTTGCACTGCCACCTCCCATTGCAGGCTTTGGAATCTCAGATGGAATAGATGAAGCTGTATAGGGTGACACAGGATTTCTATCCACCGACGAGGGTATCTTCTGCTTTGAACTTTCAAGCTGCCCACTTTCTTCATCATCTATGTCAAAAATTGGGTGCGCATTACCATCATCTCCATCAAAAGCAGCCCACTCGGATTTGTTAGTCCGAGCATCTTCGTCCGAATCTTCTCTAGTCTGTGAAGAGTCAGCCACAGAAGCTTTCTTTCCTGAACCCTTGTTAGGGGGACCAAACTTGACATGCCTGACCACAACAAACGCCTGCTTCTTTTCATACTTTGGTTCACTTTCCACAACAGCAACATCATCAATCTGATGCAGATAACAATTTTAAAATCATGAGTGAGCAGAAGGGAGAAAACACTGAACTAACAAGATTCAGCTACGGGAACCACAAGAGGGATGGAAGTAAACAGTTACCAAATCAGTGAATTGAGATAACAATTTTTTTAAGTCCACGTCCTCAGCAGAATCAGTGGCTGTACACTGTCAAGGAGAAAAATACAGAAACTAGTTACTGAAAGGCTAAAATAACTTTTCATTTCTAATAAGAAAAAAACTACAAACCTAATGAATCTCAACTTAAATCTTCTTACTGTCAGAGAAAATATCCAGCACACATGGTAAGATACAGATGAAACATTGGGCAATTGAATATTAGATCTATTAGCTAGAATGACAAAGTGTTTTCAAGAGCTATGTTTCTCACAGACTACATACGATACAATCTTATCTGGGGAATCCAGTGTTATATACGGAATGAAAAGGGAAGTTGAGAATTAAAGCAACAGAAGAGAATTTATTTGGGGAATAAAAATAAAGCAGAAGAGACGACTCCTTCCTTATAAATTGCTAGTCTACAAAGTAATATGTGCCCATGATTGATTTCAGGTAAATAAACAACAGCGCAATTTTTTTTAGAACAAACGGCTCCATGTATATTCTGGTTCTTTAAGTTCAAATGCAGGATGATATTGCAGAAGTGGCAAAAAACCATGAGATCTCTTTTTCTTTATGCACTTTAAAGGATATCTCAAATACAGGAGAAGAATATCCTAATCATTTTTCCAGGAACATGAACTGCCTCGGAAACACAGTAGAGAGTGATTCTTCTAATATCAGAGAGAACAGTGAAAAATACAGAGTGAGTACCTTAACTCGATGACCTTTCTCCATAAGTCTCCTAGCCATATCAGCTTTTATTTTCAGGTCATTTTGTTTCTGGGGGAAATAAGGCCTTTGGAGGTCAGAAAAGGGTAGACCTGATAGTACACTTGAATGAACTAAAGTAAAAAAGTAAAAGAATATATAATGGTTTTGTCAAAAACTAGTCATAGCTTTATTAAACCTCTAAAACACTTGAACCACACAGCAGTACAGAAACTGGAGAACACACAAAAAATTACCAAGGACGTGCAAGGTCTACCCAATAGTAAGTATAGAAGAGCCAATCTGGAACACTATATGGATGAGTTATCACCATGGAAGTAATTGGAAAGGGAAAATGCTTGCATGCTTACAATTTTACCACCAAATCTAATTTCTTTCGCTCCTCCTGGCTTGAGTGTGGACTGCAGAAAACAGGAAATGGCAAAGAGATGAGAAATAAAAAAATAAAACCAAAATTACATAACTCAGCATTCAACTACCACAGCTTCTTCCTCTGATAGACCGAGGTGAATCTCATAATTGAATGATAAGAGATTTCTAACTTTGTAGCCTTTATACAACCAATATATATATATATATATATATATATATATATATATATTTAAGAGTAATGGCAGTTTCATCCCTGTAAAAGCTACGTGTTTTCTCACCAAATAAATCAACATGAAAAATTGAAAAACATATTAATAGTGGTAAAAAAGAATTAAGAAAGCTAGATAACTTCTACGGGTAGCTGGAAACTTTAGCATGCATCTTACATCAAATCCCAGTGGTAGGCAGATAGAAAAACTGAGAGAGCTCCCACTAACCAAAAAAGAGCACACTCTAATTTGTTTGTAGAACCGTTGGAAAAAAATATTCCATATCATGGTAAAAAAACTCAAATGCCAGATATAATATTGCTGGGCAACATCACCAAAAAATGTTCTATCAATAAGAAGTACTCAACCTTGCTTTTAGCACGCTCTTTTTCCTTTGTTTGTTGAAGGTACTTTTGTTTGTTGTAGTCAAAAATCTTGCAAACAGGTGGTTTGCCATTTTTATCAACCTGCCATGAGCACATCATCAGTACAGAGCCAAAAGCAAGATCAAGGTGCTCTAATGCAGATATAAAATGTTATAACATTATAAAAGAAGAGAGCTAAGGAAAATAAATCCTAGAACTCCTGTCTATGCAGAGACAATTTATGTAATACACAATAATAAATGGAGCAGTTTTAATTATTTTTTCATGTTTCCCCCAGAATGTCATTTACCTTTCCCAAGTTGCAAGTGTGTCAAAAGTATGACTAAATGAGGAATGACTATTCTATAACAAAAAACAAACTAAATAAAAAGAGATGGTGTATCTCATTTTCTTAGAGCACTGGTCCATTTCAGAAGAGAAAGAAGAAAATGGATACAGCGACTATTACACAAACCACACATATTACCCAACGAATCCACCAAGAGAAAGAGAGATGATTGATTTATGTGCTTGTGCTGTTCTGTACCTTTTCTTTTTGCTCCAATAAATGACAGGTTTTTAAACATAATGTGCATAATTCTCACAGATGTCTTACTTCATAAGCTGACTGTGCCCGTAGGGGGGGGGGGGGCAGAGACAATGGAACTGACGTATATGGAACACAGTAAGACAATCTGATATCAGGATTTAATTAGATTAATGATCTAACAGTTAAAGTTGTCTGCCAGAAGGCATGCTTTAAACATTTTGTTAAACTCGGAAACAAATATCATAAACACCTTACCTCAACCAAATCCAAGTTAAGGCTTTCTGCCCGCGCCAACGCTTCTTGCCTCGGTACTAAACAATGATTATCTACAAGTACACATAATCAGACATTATCATCGTCAAACTGTTAGTTGGTAATCTGCCAAATTCAAAAATAAAAGCTGATTCATTTCGCGTCATGTTAAGCATCATTCTAAATGAAATAGATTTAATAATAGTGAAGTTTATTACTAAAATGTTCAATTTCTAAGCCAAAACTCAAAATCAAAGTTCAGTTAATGATGCAACACCTTCATCGATAACGAGCCTAACTGTCGGAGCCATGATTTCCTCATTCAACCTAGGCTCACTTGGATCCCTCTCCACCGCCTTCTGTTTTACCTGAAATACGCATAGCACCAGCGTCAAAAATTAGTCTTCAATCGTTCTCTCCTTGGATTTACCAACACGTTCTATGTATATGAACGTAACAACTTACCTTAACGGATTTTGCATAATATCTGACGTTTTGGTAAAACGTCAGTTGCTCGTCTTGGACGATTAACTTAGGGTAATTCAAAATCGGAAGTAATGTGCTTGAAGAGATGTATTGATTTGCGAGAACGGGAGCTGGATTTAGATTGTAAAATCTCTTAGACTCTTCAGAAAATGCATGGAATTTAAATCTTGATTGCCTCAATCTACACCAGAACACCATACTTTGCGTCAGCGATCTCTCCTGCTAAGAGTGTGGATGATAAAATTATGAGATAAACCCTAATCGACAATCTGCTTAGAAATTTGGGGAAGAAGAAATGAAATCGGGCTGTCTGATTGGGCCGACAAGATGATATTGGGCCGGATGTTTCATCCATAAATGGTGTCGAATTTCACTTTACAGCCCCAACATTAATTAAAATATTAAATTATTTTATTAGATATTTTTAACCTTACAACAATATAGCTAGGGGTGGGTCGGTATGGTATATCGAAAATTTCACACCGTATCGTATACTGTACCGAAATTTCGATATCGAAAAATTCCATACCGTTCTCATACCGAAACTTTCAGTATACGCCGTAACAGATATTGATATCATACCGATATTTTCAGTATATCGTACCGTACCGATATTATACGGTATACCGAATATACCGAACTTCTAAGATATACTGAACTTTCACGGTATATCGAAAATACCGAAATTTTAAGGTATACCGAAAATACCGAATTTTACATGCCGTATCGATCCGAATTCTACAAATAACAACATAAAATTTCACGTCTCAATAATCAAAATACCAACACCAAACAAGTTTAATAGTTATTCACTTCAGATGAAACTTATATAATGAGATTTTTTATATAAGCAATTCTTGATTATGCTTTATTAAATTAAATATTCACTAATTTATATTAAATTTATTTTCTAAAGATTTAATTATTAGTATTACATGACGATTATTTTTTTAGATATAGATATAAATATAATTTTTTATAGTTTATAATTTTTTATGCGATAGAGTAAATAACTAATTAATGGACAAATAAAGTTTTACTTCATCATTTATATACACAGATCTTGGTAATTTTTAGATATACTTAATATTTGTATATAATAGTATAGAAGAATCAAATATAATCAAGATTAACATTTAACTTTTCAACGGAAAGTGTCATTTATCTAAGCTTAGCTTAATTTTAGATTAATGAGTTTTGATTCAACTTTTCAATGGAATATCTTATATTATTGCATTGTATTTCAATTTCTAATTTATATATATTTGATTAAATACTTGAGTTTTTGTATTTTCATCATCATCACAAACATATATATAAATTATTTATCATTCATATATATATACATTAGTCATGTTCATATTCGTATATTCATTTTCTATTTATTCATTTTATTTTTAATTATACTCATAATTGTAATCTTATTAGATAATTATATAATTCCTCATATTAGTTTATTATTTTTCATTAGTCATGTTCAAAAATCAATATATAAATATTAAAGTTTTTTGTTTATATGATAAAATTGTTAAATGTTATAATATTGCATTGTATTATTTTTTCTCATTTTGAATCTTTGATATATTTCATTAAACATTTGAGTTATAATTATGAATTCAAATTTTAAATAAATGTTACAGTATTGTAGAATTAAATGAATTCAAGTATAATTATATGATTAACTATTTCTTATTTTATTTAATTTTTTATTTTATTTTACTTATTAATTATTTTACTTATAATTGTAATCCACATTTGTTAAGTAGTTCATTCATATTAGTTTATTATTTTTCAATATGAGTTATATTCAAAAATCAATATATAGATAGCGAAGTGTTTTTTTTATATCTCATGATTTATGTATATCTCATATATATTTATTAATTTTCAAATATTGTATTTTTGCTAAACTTTTATAAAAACTTACTAAATATTATTTTATTGCATTGTATTTCTTTTTTTTTTCTTTCTCATATTTATAAATCTAAATTTTAAATATATGTTGCAATATTATAATTACAACATTGAATTATAGATGTGATTTTTTTTTAAAAGACGGTATGTATCGGTATATCGATATACCGTACCGTACCGATACGTCAATATACCGTCTGCATAACGGTATACCGTGGAGTTTCAGTATATACCAGTATTTCGGTATATACCGATATTACCTTATATCGGTATATACCGAAACTCCACGGTATACCGAAATCTCGGTAAACCGTAATTTTGAAAAGTTCATACTGTTATCGTACCGAAAATTCATGGTACAGTATCATACCGTACCGAAGATCTCGATATACTGAAAATTCGGTATTTTTTCGGTACGATAAGTGCGGTATTTCGGTATATTTCCCCACCCCCAAATACAGCCCTCAATTGAAAATTATGACCAAAATCAATAATTAAAACCCTACTAAACACAAAATCCCCACCCTTCCGCTCAAATAATTTCATCCTCCATCCTCTATTTTCTTCACCACCTTCTTAGACAACCTCCATTCCCCTTTAATATAGCCACTAAAACAATGAAGAAAACGAGGGTGGAACCAGTGACGGTGTAAAACCTCAGATTTTCAGATTATGATTAGAGGATTCTTAATAGTAATTAATTAGTTAAGGAAGAAATTTAAATAAGGTTTAAGTAAAGTCAGATGTCAGTCACGACTTTAGGGGTCAGTTTTCATGAAATCGTCTTTTCGGAAATTTTGATCTTTACTCTGTTTTGGTCAATCTTGGTCTCGTTAGAAAGGTTTTAACTCAAGGAGTGAGCCGGTGTTCCCAGAATTTTATTATGAAGTCATTTGAGTTCCCGGTGATGAAAAACGTATTTAAAGGGTGAATGAATAGTAACTTTTGCGTGCGTTCGTGTTTTGAGAAATTTACGAAATCCTCCTCGTTTATCCAAGTCTTGTTCTGTCAAGCCCTCTTATGGGAAATGACTCAAGGATTCCGTTCACGTTCACGGATTTCCATTCTGAGGTCAATCGAATGCTCGGGAGTAAAATCTGTCAGTCTGAGTGAATAGTAAAAAGTAATTTCAAAAAAGGAATCTTGGCTCGTTTTTCTTCTAACGATCTCGTCTTCATCTCGAGTCAAGTTGGTTATCTAGTATTCGAGCCAATGAGTCTCTCGGTATTTTCAGATTTCGTGACTGAGGTCATTTGGACCTCAACATCGAATAAAGCAGCTTTTAACCGAATCCGAGATAATTTTTGCAGTATTTCCGCACTGGAGTAGCTTCTCAAGGAAGCCAAGCTCCCTTCTATAAATAAAAGGCCACCCCTTGCCTTCATTTGCTCATTTCCAATTCATTTCCAACTTTTGGAGAGTGAAAACTTTAGAGCTTGAGAGAGTAGTCGAGGTTCTGTCAAAGTAAAAGGCGTTCTTCGTGAGTATTCTGCAATACGGCGAGCGGAGTGGCATGGAAGGGATCCGGTGAGAAAATGTGCTAGGGGTGCCGTTGGGTTGTAGCAGGCGGCTCTGCCGCCGTTGCGACTCGACGAGACGCTGAGCTAGCCATCTTTCTTCGACGCACCTAACCCCGTCCATTCTTGTTCGTCGATCTCGATTCCATTTATTTTCCATTTTTTAAATTCCGTATTTACTTTCCGTTCTTCATGTTCTTCATTATTATTCTTTTACTTTCCGTCTAAAGTTGTATTTTGATTCTTATTGAAGTTCCAAGTTAATAGCGTTTCCGTTATATTGCTTGTTGTCATTCTCATTGTTATGATTCTCATCTTTATTTCTCGTAATTAGTCTCGTTTACTCCGTTTAAGTCCCGTTCAAGTAATATTTAAGATTTCATCGTTATTTTATGTATTTAAGGAGGATTGTCGTGTTTATTCCGTTATAACGCCGATTTCTTTTTAAATTCAAAGTATGTTCATTTTTGTACTTTATTTCAAAAGTTCTAAGCCTTGTTTCAAGTTTAAAATGTCGAGGAAAGGGAGAGGTGAATGAGTAACGCCTCGACCAACACTTCGATTGAAAGTTTCAAAAGTTCATGAAGGAGCATGGACTGTGCAAGTCTTGCACGGCCCGTGCAGAGCTATCCAGAACTCTCGATCCCATTTTGTGAAGGGACTGCACGGACCGTGCAAGGCTTGCACGGCCCGTGTCGGAAAGTCTGGGCATTTTCATCCTCGCCCATTAATTAGTACAGCCCGTGCAGTGCCACTGCCACCATTTTTTGTCGTTAATCATGTTCTAAACTCGAGTCTTTCAAACCCTCATGTTTTCTAAAGGTTCTAAAGTCGTGCAATCTATGTTTAAGTCCTAGTTAAGGGTATATAAGTTGGTTATTGTTTAATTTCATGTTAGTAGTTAGAATTCTTTGAAGGAGGCCGCTAAGTCGATGGTTTGACTTTTGTAAGAGAAAGTGAGCCTCGTGGGAATTCGGAGAAAGATCATCAGCTCGTTGTTTCATCTTCTGCTCAGTGATCGAGGTGGGTAAATTTATACTCATCTAAAAGCTTGAGCTAATAAGCTCTAGAAGCATGTTAGGGCAAATGAGATATCCAATAAAATATTTTGCTCTGCCTGATTGATCTCTGTACAAGGAAGGAAGGAAAAGAAATGTCATATGTTATTTGAGCTCTCGAGCATATTTAGAAATGCTAGAATTATTAAGTATTGATTTTGCTTAGCATGAGATATTAGAATTGTCTTTAGTTGCAATTCATGGTCATATACGTTCTTTTCATCGTATTTGAATGTTGTTATTTTGCTAAGCTTCGTATAGTTAAGGGACTACCTTCTAGGGTTAGAGACAAATCCCTCATAGGCCGAAAACATGCTAAAGTAAAGGATTAGCCCCTAGATGTTGCTCTAGGATTGGTTTTTCTAGCAAGGATTAAGGAAGAAAGGAACTTAGTATTTTGCTTAACCAGGAATTTGAGCTCAGAGAACTTTGATCTTTGATCGTTAAGTGAGTCACTGCTGGGTTTACCCCTTGTAAACTCGTAAGAATATTCGAGGTAACCCCTCTTGTGTCCTAAGGCATGCCTAAGGGTACAGTTGACATCAGGTTGAGCTAGGATGGGCCCAAAAGAAAAGAAAAAGATTTATGGATATGGAGACGACTTTTGCGTTTTGCTCTCCATATACCGTCAGTTGATTATTGAATATCTTGAAGTTTATTAAAGTGTTTTATTAAGGGGCATTATCAGATTTTAGCCCGACCTTTCAAGTAATTCACAAAAATGTCCTGAACTTTTATAAATAACAATTTAATACCCGACCTTTTGAATTTATAATAAATCTAACCTGAAATTAATTTTCAGGCTTTTAATCCCCAACGTATATCTTTTTACATACGGTCTGGAATGAAATATAATTTTATTTGATCAATTGATGTGGCACAATTACTTTTCACGCCAGTAAAAAAATTCAGAAAAAAAAATATGATGGCAACTAAAAGCTCAAAAATTAATTCCATGCTAGATTTGTTATATATTCAAAAGGTCAGGTATTAAATTGTTATTTATAAAAAGTGAGGATATTTTTTTGAATTACTTGAAAGGTCGAGCTAAAATCTGATAATACCCCTTTTATTAAAACCCACTGAGTACATTAGTGCTCACGCCCCATCTTTTTAAAATATTTTCAGGTTGAGATGCTGAGGATGTTGGTGGCTGTGGATGTGGGTTGGCTGCCAAGAGTATTTTGCTATAGTATAAGTTTCTTTTGAAATCCCATGATGTTTTTGCTACTCTGATACACTCTTATTATTTCCTAAGTTATGTTATGATTCTTCGAATATTCCCCAAACATGATTATATATAAGTGATGCATATTTAAGTTCTATTCCCGCTTCTCGAGTATATTTCTTTTCGCCTATGAAAAGGCTTGTGCATTGATATCTGCTTATTCACTTTGACCTCTGAATGGGTCTATGCTTGTTGGTATCTGATTAGTTAGCCTTTTTATTTCGCTAAGCATGTTTCCTTCTTCATCAAGTAAACCTAAGTATCATCACCTATCTTTCAAAAGTATATCATTATTCTTAAACCCTCTTTGTTAATCTTTTGTCTTTATTCATTAACCCCTTAATAACACCCTGTCTCCATTCGTTAATCCCTATCTCGGGACCGGGCTATTACAGTTGGTATCAGAGCCAGGCTTAGAACTCTGTAGGCCTGTCTCTTTGTTAGATAAGTTATGTGCTTTTGTCGTATAAGTTTATTCTGTTATAAGTCAAAGCAGCAACCCACAGCTCACCATCACCCTCGTATCCTCAACCAAAAATCAAGGTATGATAGTATAGAGATTTTGGATTTTGGATTTTGATTTTTGGAATATAGGGAAAGAAAAGATTTGAGCAAGCATACCTGTTTTATGGATAGGAGAAAAACCGTGAGATGAAATTCCAAGTAAAAGGTGTTCGGGTAAGACGATTTCTGAGATGGAAAGTTTGTGGAAATATTTCTCAATCCCATAAAGGTTTAAATTCAGTCTCAAAATTTTTGACTCAACGAAAAGGTAAATATTTATATTTAAAGACTTTGGCACCAAAATTTTTATATAAAAACGTCAGCTGCTTTTAAGGAGCTATGCATGCAAGATAAAATCTAGACGTTATTAAGACCTCATGAAAACCTTAGGTCTCTATTTTATGATCTAGACTGATTAAGCTATTCTCTTCTAGATGGTTAAGCACCGTATGACTGCTAGGAAGAACGTGTCTCTTTTTCACCCCATTCAAGAAAGAGTTGAAAGGTTCAGAAGGGAAACTTGGGACGGTAAAAGAGCAGTTGTTGTCCTTTATGGCAAGATATCTGGAAAGGTGAGCATGGGCTAATGGCTATGGAGGAGAGCCCGGGAGTGTGACCGACTTAGATACATGCATCCGCATGTGTGAGCACGCGTCGTCCGCTTGTAGGCCCACGATGTATCGCATCCTGCAAAGCACCATCACCCGTGATCCCGTAACGTATGCTGAAATTGGAAATCTGACGGAGTTCTCCTTAGCCTTGATGGCTCGTTGGGTGTCGAAGTATGGCCATGTTTACACTTTAGCCGAGCAGCAAGCAGCCGAGTAAAACCCCTCCCTAGTGCCCCTGGATTTCAAGCACCGCGCCCCCATGATGAAGGTGCCTCAGGAGCTGGACCCTCGAACATCCAGATCATGGATCACACCGAGTCCCTATTTTCCTACACTTCTCAAATGAACCAGTGGACCCCTGCATTCGCTTCTCAGAGTCTGGGGCAGTGTATGTCCCATCAATACCCCGAAGGGAACATCAGCATGAGGAAGTTCAAGTTCAGCATGCCAGACACAGTTGAAGATGAGGAAGAAGAGGAGGACCCAGAGGAGGGAGGCGAGGAGGAGGTGGGGTCGCCATGCAAGGGGAAAGGGAAGGCTCCGGTCTATGATTAAGCTGTAGTAGGAGGTGTTGTTGTTAGAACACCTAGTTATCTGATCCATTTGTCTGCCTGTCTGTTTATCTGATGTTCGTTTAATCCGCTTTAACCTAGATCCTAATATGTAAATTATGCATTAACTTTTCTAGACTCTAAATAGTGGCAGTGAATTTTCCAAGAGATTGCTTTATTTCGTTTGTAACCTAGAAACCCCTTTTTTTATATCGATGCCAAAGTCCTCATAATGAGGTAATTTTCCCTTTATGCTTAATGTCATTTAAATTTATGCCTTGCTTGATCTATCTTGAGTAAATTAAAGACCTTATCGAAAGGCATTTTTACTTTGTGCAAATTCAATCGAGCGTCGCTAATATTTAGTTCTTTAGAATGCCACCAAGAAGAAGACAAGCTGAGAATGAAGATGAAAACAAACCTGAGCAAGCCCCAAATCCTGGTCCAAGAGCTGAAAATGTGTTTCTAAAACACAACCCTCCATCTTTCAATGGTTTAGACGATCTGATGGACGCTGAAAAATGGATTCGTTCCTTAGAATGAATTTTTGATTTCATAGCCTGTTCGGAAGAAGAAAAGTTAAGTTGTACTCTTTTCATGCTGACGGATGATGTGGACTACTAGTGGGGGTCTGTTCGAATGACAATAACCCCTGAGCAATTGGCGGAGTATAGTTGGGAAGATTTCAAGGACGACCTATATCAGAAGTACATTCCGGATTGCTATCGAGAGGCAAAGAAGATGGAGTTCTGGAACCTGAAGCAAAGAAAGAAGACGATGTCAGAGTACGATAGAGAGTTCAACCAGTTGTCAAGGCATGCTCCACATCTAGTGGATTCAGACGGGAAGAAAGCACACAAGTTCAAGAAGGGACTTAGGTCTGAGATTGGCATAACCCTCGCTGGGCAAGAAGATATGTCTTATGCTCGAACCTTAGCCAAAGCCTTAAGCATAAAATTCATCCTCCCTCATGAGAGAATTTAGCCCCCTCAGCCAGGAAATGATCCAAAAGAAAAGAGAAAGTGGAAGGAGGAAGGAGAGATGATAGAGGAAAGAAACCCCACTGGCAAAGCCGAGAGTCAGGGGTACCTCGCAGTCAGCCTGACCCTAACCTTGGCTTGAGGCCATGTCAAAAGTGCGGAAGGATGCACCTTGGAGCCTGTAGAGCCAACCAAACTGGGTGCTACAACTATGGAGAAGAGGGATACTTCAAGAGGGAGTGTCCTAAAGGAAACAACAGACGATCCTAGATGCCACAACAACCCCTGTACCTGCAACCGCTTCGACAATCCTGGAAATCAACCAAGGCTGCAGCAAGGAGGACCTCAAGGAAAAAGGTCGGGAATGAATCCAAGGCCGAACCAAGGACGAGATCAATGGTCCAATCAAGGATAAAGGCCCCCTCAGCCGGCTCATACTTATGCTCTCACTCAACAGCAAGCTGCTAAGGCCCCAAGTAATCTGGCAAGTATGATTACCATCTTTGACATGCCCGTTTTAGCTCTCTTCGATACTGGAGCATCGCATTTGTTTATAGCTGAGCCTGATTGTAAGAGATTGAAGATAAAACCTGAGAATGCCCTTGAGATAAGTATTCCCTCTGGAAGAAGAATGATATCTAGGACAGTCTGCTCTAACCTAAAATTGAACATAGAAGGGGAAACCTTTAAGTCAAATCTTTACGTGAGGACTTCAATATAATCCTAGGAATGGATTGGTTAGCCTCAGCTTATGCCTCCATAAGCTGCCCTGAGAGGAAAATAGTGTTTCGACCACCCGGAAAACCTGAGGTAAAGATCTACGGATCAAGGCTGGGAACTAAAGTACCAGTGATATCCGCTCTGAAGGCTGCCAAGATGATAAGGAAGAGTAATTGCCAAGAGTTCTTGGTTAGTCTGATGAAGAAAGAAGAAGGAGAGCTGTCAATCGAAGATGTTTCAGTCATAAGAGAATACCCAACGTATTCTCGAAGGAGCTGCCATGACTACCTCCAGATAGACAAGTGGAGTTCGCCATCGAGTTGGAACCAGGAGCCGCCCCAGTCTCGAAAGCCCCCTACAGAATGGCGCCTAAGGAGTTGCGGGAACTCAAAGTTCAACTGCAAGAGTTATTAGACCTAGGTTTTATCTAACCTAGTGTGTCGCCTTGGGGAGCTCTAATCTTGTTTGTGAAGAAAAAAGATGACACGTTGAGAATGTGCATCGACTATAGAGAGTTGAACAAGATGACCATCAAGAATCGATACCCTCTCCCAAGAATAGACGATCTTTTTTATCAGCTTAAGGGAGCAAGTGTTTTCTCTAAAATAGACTTAAGGTCTGGGTATCACTAGTTGAAAATCCGAAAAGAAGATATTCCTAAAACCTCTTTTAGAACTCGTTATGGTCATTATGAGTTTGTAGTAATGCCATTTGGATTGATTAACGCCCCAACAGTGTTCATAGATTTAATGAACTGGGTATTTCACCCGTATCTGGATAAGTTTGTGCTAGTTTTTATAGATGATATCCTCATATATTCAAAGGCCAAAGAGGAACACCAAGAGTACCTAAGAGTGGTGCTGGAGACATTAAGAAGAGTAAAGCTTTATGCTAAGTTTAGTAAGTGTGAGTTTTGGCTCAAGGAGGTGATGTTTCTAGGTCATATAGTGTCGGCAGAAGGAATCAATGTGAATCCAGCTAAGATTGAAGCAGTAAGCAACTGGAAGTCTCCAAGGAGTGTGAATGAGATAAGAAGTTTTCTAGGACTAGCTGGATACTATCGTAGATTTATTGAAGGATTCTCGTCGATATCCAAGCCCATGACGCGACTACTGAAGAAGGACTCCAAGTTCAAGTGGACGCCAGAGTACGAGGAAAGCTTCCAAACCTTAAAGAAAATGCTAACCACAGTCCTAGTGTTAGCCATCCCAGAAGGGAAATGAAGATTTCGTGGTTTACGCAGATGCGTCAAAGAAAGGAATAGGATGCGTGCTGATGCAAAGAGGAAAGGTGATTGCTTATGCTTCGAGGCAGCTTAAGAATCACAAGCAGAACTATCCCACGCATGACTTAGAGTTAGCAGCAGTTGTTCATGCGCTGAAGATCTGGAGGCACTATCTCTACGGAGCTAAGTGTGAGATCTTCTCAGATCACAAGAGCCTGAAGTACTTCTTCGAGGAAAATGATCTTAACATGAGGCAAAGAAGATGGTTGGAACTCGTTAAAGATTACGACTGCATGATTCACTACCACCCAGGAAAGGCAAATGTGGTAGCTGAAGCCTTAAGTAGGAAAGAGAAGGCAGAGTTAGGACTCGTTCAAGTCCAGGAGGATCTCCGCAACGAGTTCGAGAAGTTGAGAATCTGAGGTACTAACACCACCTGAAACCATTCAAGCCCAGATTGCCACGATAGTCGTCAGCCAGACCTAAGATAAAGGATAGTCGAAGCCAAGAGAGGAGACGAGTTTCTCGAGAAGAAAAGGCTTGGAAGCACGTTCTGACAACTCACAAGACTTTGCGGAAGCCACGGACAATGCGCTTTTGTTCAAGAGAAGGAAATCATGCCAAGCAAGAAAGAGCTGAAGGAGGAAATCATGTGCGAGGCACATGACACGCCATATACAGTACATCTCGGAAGCACAAAGATGTACCAAGATCTCAAGAAGAACTTTTGGTGGAATAACATGAAGAGAGAGATAGTCGTCTTCGTAGAAAGGTGTTTGAACTGTCAGCAAGTGAAAACCTTACATCAGAAACCCTCTGGTCTGCTCCAACCTTTAGAAATCCCCAAATGGAAGTGGGATCATATCAATATGGACTTTGAGGTAGGATTGCCAAAGTCTAAGCGGGGCAATACCGCTATTTAGGTAGTCATTGATCGTTTATCGAAAGCCGCGTATTTTATTGCTATTAAGATGATAGATGGGCTAGATCAATTAGCCCAGATCTATGTTAAAGATATTTTGTGTTTGCACGGAGTACCAGTCTCAATTACATCGGATCGTGATACGAGATTTACGTCAAGATTCTGGAGGAGCCTATAAGAAGCCATGGGATCAAAACTCAACTTAAGCACGACCTTTCATCATCAGACGGATGGTGAGTCCAAGAGGACTATCCAGATTCTAGAAGATATGCTTAGAGGAGTAGTTATCGATCAAGGAAGCAGCTGGGAGGAGTTACTGCCATTGGTAGAGTTTGCATACAACAACAGCTACCAATCATCGATCAGCATGGCCCCTTATGAAGCCCTATACGGAAGGAAGTGTAGATCACTGTTGTATTAGGATGAAGTTGGAGAAACAAAAATACTTGGACCTGAAATGGTCCAGGAAGCAGTCCAGAAGATCGAGTTAATTCGTTAACGAATTAAGGAGGCTCAAGATAGACAGAAGGCCTACGCAGATGAAAGAAGAATGGAGATCAGTTTTGAAGTAGGGGATAAAGTGTTCTTGAAGGTATCTCCGTCCAAAGGAGTGGTTCATTTTGGCAAACGAAACAAGCTAAGGCCCAGATTTATTGGACCTTTTGAGATTTTAGAGAAGGTGAATGAAGTAGCCTACAGGTTGGCCTTACCACCCAACCTGAGTGACGTTCACGACATCTTTCATGTCTCAATGTTGAGAAAGTACGTGTTTGATCCGAAGCACGTGATTAGCAAGGAAGATATAGTCCTGAATGAGGACTTCGCGTATGAAGAGAAGCCCCAGGCCATTGTGGATCGAAAGATCCAGAAGTTGAGGAACAAGGAGATTAGTCTTGTAAAAGTAATCCGGAACCATCATGGTTTAGAGGAGGCAACCTGGGAGCAAGAATCGGAGCTACTCAAGAAGTACCCTGATGTCAATCTGAGTGAATAGTAAAATGTAATTCTAAAAAAGGAATCTTGGCTCGTTTTTCTTCTAATGATCTCGTCTTCATCCCAAGTCAAGTTGGTTCACTAGTATTTGAGCCAACGAGTCTCTCGGTATTTTCAGATTTTGTGTCTGAGGTTATTTGGACATCGACATCAAATAAAGCAGCTTTTAACCGAACTCGGGGTAACTTTTACAGTATTTCCGCACTGGAGTAGCTTCTCAAGGAAGCCAAGCTCCCTTCTATAAATAGAAGGCCACCCCTTGCCTTCATTTGCTCATTTCCAATTCATTTCCAACTTTTGGAGAGTGAAAGCTTGAGAGCTTGAGAGAGTAGTCAAGGTTCTGTCGAAGTAAAAAGCGTTCTTCGTGAGTGTTCTGCAAGACGACGAGTAGAGTGGCGTGGAAGAGATGTGGTGAGGGAATGTGCTAAGGGCGTTGTTGGGTCGTAGCAGGCAGCTCTGCCACCGTTGCAACTCGATGAAACGCTGAGCTAGCCACCTTCCTTCGACGCACCTAACCCCGTCCATTCTTATTCGTTGATCTCGTATCTATTTCTTTTCCGTCTTTTAAATTCCACATTTACTTTACGTTCTTCATGTTCTTCGTTATTATTCTTTTACTTTCCGTCTAAAGTTTTATTTTGATTCTAGTTGAAGTTCCAAGTTAATAGCGTTTCCATTATATTGTTCGTTTTCATTCTCGTCGTTATGATTCTCGTCTTTATTTTTCGTAATTAGTCTCGTTTACTCCGTTTAAGTCCCGTTCAAGTTATATTTAAGATTTCATCATTATTTTATGTATTCAAGGAGGATTGTCGTGTTTATTCCGTTATAATGTCAATTTCTTTTTAAATTCAAAGTATGTTCATTTCTGTATTTTATTCAAAAGTTATAAGCCTTGTTTCAAGTTTAAAACGTTCAAGGAAAGGGAGAGGCGAACGAATAACGCCTCGACCAACACTTCGATCGAAAGTTTCAAAAGTTCGTGAAGGAGCACGGACCGTGCAAGGCTTGCACGGCCCATGCAGAGCCGTCCAGAACTCTCAATCCCATCTTGTGAAGGGACTGCACGGACCATGCAAGGCTTGCACGGCCCGTACAAGGGTCTACATGGACCGTGCAAGGCTTGCATGGCCCGTGTCGGAAAGTCTAGGCGTTTTAATCCTCGCCCATTAATTAGCACGACCCGTGCAGTGTCTCTGCCACCATGTTTTGTCATTAATCATGTTCTAAACTCGAGTCTTTCAAACCCTCGTGTTTTCTAAAGGTTCTAAAGTCGTGCAATCTATGTTTAAGTCCTAGTTAAGGGTATATAAGTTGGTTATTGTTTAATTTCATGTTAGTAGTTAGAATTCTTCGACGGAGGCCGCTAAGTCAATGATTCGACTTTTGTAGGAGGAAGTGAGCCTCGTGGAAATTTGGAGAAAGATCCTCAGCTCGTTGCTTCATCTTCTGCTCAGTGATCGAGGTGGGTAAATCTATACTCATCTAAAATTTTGAGCTAATAAGCTCTAGAAGCATGTTAGGGCAAATGAGATATCCAATGAAATATTTTGCTCTGCCTGATTGATCTCTGTACAAGGAAGGAAGGAAAGGAAATGTTATGTGTTATTTGAGCTCTCGAGCATGTTTAGAAATGGTAGAATTGTTAAGTATTGATTTTTGCTTAGCATAAGATATTAGAATTGTCTTTAGTTGCAAATCGTGGTTATATACGTTCTTTTCATCATATTTGAATGTTGTTATTTTGCTAAGCTTCTTATAATTAAAGGACTGCCTTCTAGGGTTAGAGACAAATCCCTCATAGGCCGAGAACATGCTAAAGTAAAGAATTAGCCCCTAGACGTTGCTCTAGGATTGGTTTTGCTAGCAAGGATTAAGGAAGGAAGGAACTTAGTATTTTGCTTAAGCAGGAATTTGAGCTCAGAGTTGATCTTTGATCGTTAAGTGAGTCACTGTTGGGTTTACCCCTCGCAAACTCGTAAAGATATTTGAGGTAACCCCTCTTGTGTCCTAAGGCATGCCTAAAGGTGCAGTTGACATCAGGTTGAGCCAGGATGGGCCCAAAAGAAAAGAAAAGGATTTACGGATATGGAGAGGGCTTTTGCATTTTGCTCTCCATATACCATCAGTTGATTATTGGATATCTTGAAGTTTATTAAAGTGTTTTATTGAAACCCACTAAGTACATTAGTGCTCACGCCCCATCTTTTTCAAATGTTTTCAGGTTGAGATGCTGAGGATGTTGGTGGCTGTGGATGTGGGTTGGCTGCCAAGATTATTTTGCTATAGTATAAGTTTCTTTTGAAATCCCATGATGTTTCTGCTACTCTGATACACTCGTATTAATTCCTAAGTTATGTTATGATTCTTCGAATATTCCCCAAACATGATTATATATAAGTGATGTATATTTAAGTTATATTCCTGCTTCTCGAGTATATTTCTTTTCGTCTATGAAGAAGCTTGTGCATTGATATCTGTTTATTCACTTTGACCTATGAATGTGTCTATGCTTGTTGGTATCTGATTAGTTAGCCTTTTTATTTCGCTAAGCATGTTTCCTTCTTAATCAAGTAAACCCGAGTATCATCGCCTATCTTTCAAAAGTATATCATTATTCTTAAACCCTCTTTATTAATCTTCCATCTTTATTCGTTAACCCCTTAATAACACCCCGTCCCCATTCATTAATCCCTATCTTGGGACTGGACTGTTACAGACGGACTCAGGATTTTAGTTGGGGGGCAACAAATAATATTTTAAATTTTAGAAATAAAATCAAGATTTAAGAATATTTTTAATAAGAAAGTAAAATTAATTTTCAATGATTTAATATGATTAAGAAAGAAATTGAAATATTTATTGAAGAAAAACTTAAATAGATTAAGTTTATTATCTAGAGAAATTTGACAAAAGCTACATATTTTTCATCCATTCATTTCCCTAACATGTTCTAACATTCGTATACCAAAAATATTAATTTCTCATTAATTTCAATTCAATATAGGTAGTAAGATTTTTCCATTAAGATTTTAAAAAAGGAACAAAATCAACAAGAAATATGCATAAATTTGAACTTGATATGAAAATTTTAGGTGAGATTTTAAAAAAAAAGGAAAACAAAACAAAATAATATAAAATAAGTCAAAGAATAAATGAAATATGGAGGGACAACCACATAAGAGAGAGAATTATAGTATGAAATAGTTCTCCTGAAATTTAATTATCCAAATACAAAGAATTATTTTTTTATTGAGGGTATAAATGTGAAATGATATTTATACCCCTACTTTTTCCAAACAAAGACTGGAGGCGGGGGAGGCATAAGGTCTACCTCTGAGTGGAACATACATCTCTTCCTGTTGTTGCTGCATCTTCTACTTCAATTGATAGATTTTGGGAATTCTTTCTGGAGGAAAACATAAATTGTAGAGATGCACTTGTGTGCAGCAGCCCACATATCCGCCTAAATCAGACAGATGTGTGGCCCACGTGCGCAAATTTTTCTATTTTGAATTTTTCCTAGGTGAATTTTTGAATTTTTTCTGATTTTTTATTTTTTCTTTTGTTTTTTCCCAAAAAATTTTATACCCAAAAAAATAAATTAGTGAACCCTAAAATAAAAGTGAATTAATTTGATTTTTTTTAAATTCGGCGACTCGCGCAATGCACTCGCCTGACCCTAACGCGTGGACTTGTGCATTGAGCTAGATAATTAATTTAATATTTTCGAAATGATTATAAATGGTAATTGAAAAATAAAAATCTAATTTTGAAATAAATATATACCCTAAAAATGAATTAGTGAACCCTAAAATAAAAGTGATTTTTTTTTGGAAATTCGATGCCTCGAGCAACATACTCATTCGACGCTAATGCGTGGCTCATGCATTGTGCTCGACAATTAATTTTTCCAACTTAAAGATAATCCATAATTGAGATTAATAAAACTTAGAAAAATATAAACCTCTAAAAAGATCATGAACCCTAAAAAACCATAAACTCTAAAAAACAAACTCCTAAACTCTAAATATTAATTGGAATGGAAAAAATTACAATTTGAACTAAAGAAACTAGTATAAGATAACTAGCAGACATCTTACTTTTGAATGATACATGTGATACTTTTCGAATTTTGAGTGATACTTTTTTCTTTTAGTGTTGATACTGATTTTGTCGGAATTTTTTTTATGGGTTAACCCGTGAATTTGATTGACCCGTCTGAAATAAAGCTTATATACATCTTATGCATGCAAGTGTTTGTGTAAATTGTATGTCAAATATTTCAACATGAACTATTTTTGTTAAAAAAAGTTATAGTAGATTAAAAAACTACAAATATTAATTTATTGGCCAAATAAATTAACTCAATTGTTGAAATGTAATGGATTCTCTCAATTGTTGCAACCATGGTGGAACCATTTATGGTGGATGAGAAGAAACTTCATTATTCATTAAAGGACTTTGTTTCACCTATTTTTCCTTCTCATGTAGGTTTTTAGTTGTTTATGTTTATTCTTTTCATTTCTTTTCTCTAACTTTTTTATGAAGTTTTAATTTGTTCATTATTTGAAACCCGCAAATAATCTCCAACAAATGTTAGAGAATGATCATTGAAAAATTCGAATCACAACCAACAAAAAATGATTTCTTCCCTTGTGTATTATGAAGACTTGGTGGAGGTTTTATTTTGTTTTGATTATCTCTCAGGGAGTTTAAAGGTAAGAAAGTCCAATAAAATATTTTTTATATTTTAAATAATTTTCGGGGTTGTAAGGAGAAAAATAGGGATTGTGAATAGATTCACCCATAAATGATTTCTTCCAGAGACGGAGCTAGAGGAGCTAGTGACGGCTGGGGATAGTATATATATAATAAATATGATATAAATCTTTTAACAAGTTTTACATTGTCCCCCCTCCCCCTTCAAAATTAATTAGTGAAGTAGTGTAGGTTGGGCTAAAGCCCAAATTAAAAATAAATAGATTAATTCTCCATTTATCACTTAGATAATTAATTAAATAAAAACATTAGTTTGTAATCTCATTTATGATTGATGATTTTTTAGTTAATTCAAGTAAGTTACTATTTTTTTATGTTGAATCAATTATTGATGAGTTTAATGGTATGAAGAAGTGACGTGAACAACTTAAAATGCATAAACATAATAAAATTAGTGAACATTATTTAATATTTTTATTTTTGGTTATTTTATGATAAACATGTGATGTGATATAAATATAATAATATGTTCTTTTTTTATTTCTGCAGAGTTAATTCTACTAGAACTTAACATTCTACTATGTATGAGAGACTTTGATAATTGACTGATCTTATTATAAGATAATGTGTATTCATATATTTTTATCATTCGTTGAATATTTCTAAGCAAAATATTCATATATTGTCGAATGAAATATTATTTATGCATTAATATATATATATATATATTCAATTTTTATAATTTGGGATTCAAAAAAGTTCGCCCCCTAACTAAAAATGTTGGCTCCGTCCTTGATCTCTTTGATTAATTAAAAACTTTGGCCGATTTTACAATTTGTACACCCTTTCAAATTATAGCAATTACGAGCATTCGAGCTTAGGTCTGTTTAATAAATTTTCGAGCATTTCACAAATCGAGTTCGAACCGATTCGAACATGATAAATATTTATCAAGCCGAGCTTGAACAAGAGAAAAAAAGCCTGAATCGAGTTCGAGCTTGAATATTCCTTAACGAGCTGAGCTCCAGTATCAGGATATTCGATTCGATTAGTTCATTTACAACCCTGTAACATAATTTTTTATATTTAATTTGGTAAAACACAAAATAATGTACAAATAAAATAATTTTCAGATCAAAACATATTTATACGGATCCAGCCTCTATTTTTTCTCTTATTCTTCTCTTCAAAACTTAATTTTCAAAAGGTCTTCGAAGTTTTCAGGGAAGATTTGTATCCTCAATTTTCTTGACTTATTATTTGAATTTCAATAACGTTAACCGGGGGGCCAATGACCTTGATTCCGGATTGAACGCTGGATTTGAGGTATTGGAGCTTTATAACGTCATCTGGAGGGTTGAGAACATTGATTCCGGATCGAACGTTGGATTTGAGATGACTCAAACTAAGAATGACTTGAATCTCGCTGGAACGCCATTATGCTGGAGAGAACTTTGTAGAGAATTTTTCTCCAATAATTTGTTGAGCTCTTCAATTCTGACTTCTGGTGTGTTTTTCAACGGATATGGGGGCCCTATTCATAGTTGTAGGTAAGAGTATCTATGGGTTGACGTGGCGTGATCTCATAGACTCTTGAATATTAATATATATATATATCTGCAAATATATTTACTTGTTGTCAAATACACTTGATGTTTATCATATAATAATATCTTTATTATGTAAATATTTTATCTAATTTTGGATTTCATAAGATTATAACAGCTGTGTATTTTACATAACTTTTGGACATGTTCTGATATCTTTTATTTTGAGAAGTTGTGTGATCTACTAGCTTTTATGCTTTAATTTCTATCATTTGGTGTTTTTAATGTGTTTATGAGTTTTGCAGTTAAAATGACGAATTTGTTGAATATTCGGCGCAAAATGATCAATTAAAGTTGTGAAGAGCTAAGGGGTGATTTAATTAGGCTTTGAGCTTAATTAATGACTTAATTAAAGCTTATTGGATTGTATTAAACAATCAAAGCCCGTTGAAATCTGAAGCCCAACTTGAAAAGGGGTTGGGTCGGCCCAGAAAGTCTCGGTCGACCTACTAATGAACAAATTATAAAGGGCTCGGTCGACCCACGCTTTTTCACCTGGGTCAACCCTGTGCAAAATCAGTCATCTGGGTCGACCTGACCATTTCAGTTGACCCATGTACGTGGCTTCACTGATTGACGAGTTTTTTATCTATAATTAGGGTTCCAAACCTAATTTACACACACAACTCGAGAGACACAGAGAGAGGACGCACACACACTTGAAAACACTCCCAATACACCATTGATATACTGTCACACACCCCGAGAAGATGATAGAGACTATCAGTAACATTTACACTCGGGGAAGAATGTCAAACTATTAGAGAGGAGGATTCAACAATTTTGGATAGAGGATTCATCATAGAAGAAGATTGGATGCTACAGAGGATTACCAGTGATCTATATTTATTCTATGATGTTTCAAACTACGTTTTATTTCATTTTATTTATGTCTAGCTAAATTACTTTATGGATTCTATGGTTTGCAAGTATTATGGATTGAATGATTTAATTTATTGAATTATGTATTTCATTCATTATTGGGTATTTGATTACCTAGTTTAAATTTCTCATATGTATGTTGATGGCCAAAGCATGTGTATGCAAGCTAATTAATTGGCAAATTCTAATCATGACTGATTAATTAGTGGGATGAAATAGGTGAATCATTTTATGTGATGCTTGGAAGGACCGACCAAGTGAACAGGTGTTGCATAGGGATTTAAGTCCAAGAAACGTGGTTGTGAGTACTAACATGTGTGAAGAACCGACTGCAGTGAAGTGCATGATTATTATCTATATGTTATGACATGTGTTTTATGAACAATCTTATAACATATAAGTGATTTCCCACTTTTAATGAATTAAAGAATGTTAAATAAGCAGTAAATCAATTTGAAGTCTATTATATACGCATTATCCCTGGAATCCTCCGTTTCTATTATTTGTTAAGAGTTCATTTTAATTCTCATGTTTATGCTATTGTTTTGTTCTGCAGTTTATTGTTATTTTCCTTCTTTAAATTTAGAGTCTAGATATTGATAAGATATCTGTCTTTTAGTCTTGCAATTTATTCGAGCTTCAGTCCTTGTCGGATATGATACTCTTGCTCACCTAAGTATTGCAATAACACCGTGCGCTTGCGGTTGATTATTTGTTAATAAATAGCGTGTCAGCTTCTAAAACTAAATAAATATATAAAAATTAATAAAAATATTATATATAATATTATTAATTTTCACCTCCTACAACTACCCCCTCGAGATTTGTTCATGGATGACTTGTCGTTTGAAATGAATGAGCCCCGAAAACTGATTGATAGTTTAAACTCGTATCAAGGAGTTTTGAACTTGAATTTATTAGATAGTTTATTCTCATGTCAAGGAGTTCTTGAATTTCAACTTGTGAATAGTTTATAATCATATTCAAGAGTTCTTCAATTTGAATTTATTAGACAATTTATATTCTTATCAAGAAGCATTCAATTTAGATTTGTTAGATAGTTTATACTCGTATCAGAGAGTCTTCAATATTTTTAACTTGGATGGTTTATGCTCGTATCAAGGAGCTTTCTTGAGCTTGGATAGTTTATACTCATATCGAGGATCTTTCAAATTGAATTTAAACTTTGTAGACCTTTTATACTCGTGTTCGTGAGTACTTGGAGTTGAATTTGGATTTGTAGACATTTTGTACTCGTGTCAAAGAGTATTGAATTTGCATTTGAATTTGTAAATATTTTATACTCGTGTTAAGGAGTCTTGGATTTGAATTTGTAGACCTTTTTACTTGTGTCAATGAGTCTCGGATTTGAATTTGACTTTGTAGATATTTTATACTCGTGTCAAGGAGTCTTGGTATTTATTGAAGAGTTTAGATAGTTTTTGACTCTTATCTAGGATTTTTGGAAGATAGTTTTGGCTCCTATCGGCATTGCCTTTTTTCTTTTCATAAATTGTGACATGTATTGAAAGACTTGAATATGTGCATGGTGAGATTTGTAGCCATTTCTTTATCTTCATCATCTTCATAATTTTCTTCTTCTTCTTTACTTGGAGATTCATCAAAAGGTTTGCCCCCATCTTTTGTTTCTTACTCTTCTTTAAAGTTGTTGAGCTCTTGCATTAGTAGTTCTTCAATTCCATTTACGACCATGTTCAACTCCATATTGTGAGCTTTAGTAGTAAATTCCTCGAAGGTCTTTGGTTGAATATATTTCAAAATATATTGAAGACCCCGATTCATGTCTTGGATGTACATCTCAATTGCTGAAGTTTTTGACAACCAATCTTTGCAATTTAGGCTCAAGCTTCTCCAATGGTTGATGTAGTCAATGACAAACTCTTATTTTTGTTGATATGTATTTGTGAGCTCCACCAAGCTAACTGTCCTTCAAGTGTTGTAGAAGCGATTGATGAATTCTTTCTCCAGTTACCCCCTAACTATCAATCGAATTTGGTTCCAAATCGGCATACCAATCAAACACATTGTCTTTTAAAGAGAAAATGAATTGCTTCACCAAGTGATCTTCATATGTCCCAAAAGTGAGTCACGTGTTGTCTTGGATTGTATTTGCCATCAAATTGTTGAAATTTTGGCGGTTGGTAGCCATCTGACATCTTCAGGTCGTCAATTCTCGGGGTATATGGCTTGTTGTAAGTCCATAGTGATTTACTGCTCTCTCTAGACTTATCTTTAATTGATTATTTCCAGTATGAAATCTTTGAATTGATCAACTTGTATTCACCCATCAAACAATACTTTAATTTCTTTGGCTATAGATTTTCCACTTTTGTTGGCATGTATCTTTGTAGATATCTCAGCTTCAATATCTTTATCCGTTTGCTCGCCACCAAAATCAACAATCATTTCTTTGTTCAACTTCAAGATTTGAACATTTCGTTCTTGTATCCGCTTGGCAAGCCCTTCGGCAAGCTTCGTCAAATTTATAATTTTGCTCTTCCAGAATTGTAGACATCTTGATGCTTGAGGAAATTGGTGAAGAGAAGAGATGAGAGGTAGAGATGGTCCCATTGGGCATGCCAACATTTGTAATATAATTTTTTGTATTTAATTTGGTAAAACACAAAATAATGTACAAATAAAATAATTTTTGGATCAAAACATATTTATGCGGATCCAATCTCAATTTTTTCTCTAATTCTTCTCTTCGAAACTTGATTTTCAAATAGTCTTTGAAGTTTTCGGGGAAGATTTGTATCCTCGATCTTCTTTGACTTGTTTAAATTTCGATAACGTTAATCGGGGGCCATCATTCTTGATTCCAGATTGAATGTTGGATTTGGGGTATTGGAGCTTTATAACGTCATCTGGAGGGTTGAAAACCTTGATTTCGGATCAAACGCTAGATTTGGGATGACTCCGGTGAAGAACTACTTGAATCTCGCTGGAACGCCTTGAATGCTAGAGAGAACTTTGTAGAGAATTTTTCTCCAACTTCTCGAGCTCTTCAATTGACTTCTGGTGTATTTTTCAACTAATATGGAAGACCCTATTTATAGTTGTAGGTAGGGGTATCTAGGGCTGACGTGGCGCGATCTCATTAGCTCTTTAATATTGATATATATCTGTTAGGTATTGAGTATGTTGCCTCAAAGTCATTCTCTATTGTAACGTTTTTGCCCAATTACATAGTAAGAATGTTCAGCTTAGACTTGTTCCACAAAGGAATATGGCTGGACACATAGCTTCTTCTCTAACAGACCTCTGGTGAAGAAATCCAACCATGAACCCTAAATCTTGTGGCCTTCACAGGCCCTAGCAACTACAAACCCTAATCGCGATGCCAAACGATCCACTCAGGAAGTGAATCTAGAGCCCCAATTACAAACTAGAAATCAAGAGAAAAATTACAGAGATGACTACAAAAGATCTCACAACTCTCACAGTTTATCGCACAATGGAGGAGCTCTCAAGAAACACAAAGTAGAATGAATTAGTATGTGAGACGAGAGCAGCTCCAACTTATAAGTAGGGCGACGCTTCGCAGGTCAGGTTAGGCTACATAAGGGCATGTGTTGCTAAGTAGATGTTGGGCCAAAGAGTTCAGCCCACTAATTAAAAGAAATGGGCATATCCTCATATTCTCCACCTTAGGTCCAACTGATAAAGAAACTTGTCACAGCTATCTGGTATCATTGCCAACCTCCCTATCATGACATAATCACAAAGAAGACATCAAGTAGGGAGAACACCAGGCACTAAGTCTGTAATGGGGTGTATTAGATCCCCTTTAAAGTGAGGATCTTAAAGCACAAAGCAGTAAGCTCACTCACTCCTTGATCAACAAGGTTCCTTATTCCAGCAAGCAATAATGCTTACACCAAGGGAAAAATAACTAGGCAACCTGAAACATGCACATAGCAAAAAACTAGAGAGATAACAAACACAGACATGCTAGCACAAAGCAAGAAAAGAACAATCGATGAAATCTCAACAAAACTAAACCTGTAATTTTCTTAAACTGGAAAAATTTGGCAGAGTTAATGTTGTTGAATACCAATGACTGTTCAACACAAAAACAATAGATAATGTTAGAGATTGTATAAATATGGTAGTAATTATTAGGGTTTAATTATGTGATTTATTTCCTAGAATAGATTAGTTCTCCTTATATATATACATATATTCCATTGTTTATTAATTGAAAGATCATTTTCCCACATACGTTTAACATGGTATCAAAGCAACCTAATCCTAGGATTTGCTAAAGAATTTGAAAATTTCTCTAGGGTTTGCTAGGGTTACACAAAGTCGGAAAAAAAGACAACAACGTCACTTCAGAAAAACGCTACACACCGACCAACTCTAGCCTGAAATTCATCTACCTATTTAGGTCAGCATCAACGTGGTATAGGATCCTCTTTTTCTCGATACAGGTTCTATTTTGTTGGAGATATTTAATTCTATTCTTTTTCTTCGTACAATATGTCTGAACCTAAATCTTCTACTGCTGTTGTTCCTAATGTGGTTCATGTGATGACGAGGATCACAGAACACAAATTAACTACTACGACTTACTTAGACTGATGTCAAATTGTTGAACTATACTTGTTGAGTCTTTCTATGGATCCTCATATGAGTAATGACCCACCTACTGATGATTCCAAAATCCCTTGGCTATGAGATGATGCTTGTTTGTTTTTACAAATACGGAACTCTATCACTAGTGAGGTGGTTGAGATGGTTACTCACTGTAGGACAGTTAAAGCGTTGCTGCAGTATCTCACACTTTTGTACTTTGGCAGGGAAAATATTTCTCGTATTTATGATGTGTGTCAAGCCTTTTACAGGTCCGAAAAGGGTGATAGAACTCTTACCGATTATTTTATGGAGTTTAAGAAGATGTATGAGGAACTTAATGTGTTACTTTCTTTCAATGATGATATCACTGTCCAACATAATCAAAGAGAGAAAATGGCAGTGATGAGTTTTTTAGCAGGTCTTCCGTCTGAATTCGAGACTGCTAAATCACAGATTTTGTCTGACTCACATATCTCCTCTCTGGAAGAGGCTTTCAGTAGGGTTCTTCGGATTGAACATACGATATTTGTTCCATCTACTCAGCCCAATAATGTTCTTTTCAGTCGTACTTCCATATATGAATCCAGGAAACAACATAATAGGAGTGGTGGTGGCAACAATAGAGGTCCGGGTGATTATGATAAGAAGAATGATACTCGTGGAAAAGACTTGAGTGATGTGAAGTGTAATTATTGTCACAGGCCTGGGCATATAAAATGAGATTGCCGGAAATTGGCTTATAAGAAGGCACAATCTGCTAATATTACCTTTACTGGTGCTACCTCTGGTAGCTCAATTACTATATCTGCTGATGAGTATGCCAAGTTGCTTCAACTTCAAGAATCGACTAAGTCTGGTTCTGTTGCTACCAGTAATGAGCCAGGTAAACTCAATACATGTCTTGTTTTCTCCTCTTCCAAATGGATCATTGATTCGGGTGCCACAGACCACATGACAGGTAATTCAAGCCTATTCTCTACTTTTCAATCGCAGAAGTCTACCTTTCCTGTTACTTTAGCTGATGGTTACACCTATATAGTTATTGGATCGAGAACTATTCACCCCACATCTTCTCTATCTTTATCATCTGTCCTCAGTCTCCCTCAATTGTCCTTTAATTTGGTTTCTATTAGTAAATTTACTCGTAATCTCAACAGTTATGTCTCATTTTTTCCCGATCACTGTTTGTTTCAGGATCTTTTAACGAAAAAGATAATTAGTAAGGGACATGAGTCTGGTGGCCTCTTCATCCTCGATACACAAATCCCGAAATCTATAGCATGTACTGGAACTATCACTCCACTTGAAGCACATTGTTGATTGGGTCATCCCTCTCTTCCAAATTGAAGAAACTTTGTCCTTAGTTTTCTAGTTTATCTTCTTTAGATTATGATTCGTGTCATTTAGCCAAACATCATCGTCTTAGTTCTAGTCCTCGAGTCAATAAATGAGCTACCACTCCTTTTGAGTTAGTCCATTCTGATGTATGAGGTCTTTGTCGTGTTACTTCTAAAACTGGCTTTCAGTATTTTGTTACATTTGTTGATGATTATTCATGTATGACATGGTTATATTTGATGAAGTACCGTTCAGAGTTATTTACCCACTTTTCTACCTTTTGTGCTGAAATTAGTACTCAGTTTAATGTTCTTGTGCAAATTTTGCGAAGTGATAATGCTAAAGAATATCTCTCCGCAACTTTTCATAATTTTATGATGCAAAATGGTATTCTTCATCAAACATCTTGTGTGGACACACCATCTCAGAATGGTGTGGCTGAAAGAAAGAATAAACATCTCCTTGAAACTGCTAGAGCTTTGTTGTTTGCAATGCATGTTTCAAAACCTTTTTGGGTTGATGCTGTGTCTACAGCTTGCTTTCTCATTAATAGAATGCCATCTTCGATTCTCTCTGGTGAGACTCCCTTCCATGTTCTCTTTCCTACTAAACCTTTATTTCCTATTGAGCCAAGGATTTGTGGGTGTACTTGCTTTGTTCGAGATGTTCGTCCCCAAGTTACGAAACTTGATCCTAGAGCTCTGAAGTATATCTTTCTTGGTTATTCTCGGGTACAGAAATGGTACAGCTATTATTGTCCCAGTCTTAACAAGTATCTTGTATCAGCTGATGTTATTTTTTCAGAACATACACCTTATTTCCCAACCTTGGATACTCCTAGTGAGGGTGAGGACAGTGATTTTCTCATATATATATTACTCCGTCTGTTGTTGCTCCACTTTCTCTACCTTCGGATGTTGTTTCGAAGCCTCTAGTCACTCGGACCCTTTCTCCTACTAAGTCTCCAATAACACAGACATATTCTCACCATACGGCTACTGATCTTGCCCGCATTCTACACATGTCTGGTTCATGTCCCAATGCGTCAATTTTTTCATCATCTGATCCTCCATCGAATGATGATATTCTCATTGATTTTCGTAAAGGTAAACGTACTTGCACTTATCCCATCTCTTCGTTTATCTATTATAATCACCTATCTGCTTCGTCTCGTTCTTTTATTACTTCTCTTGATTATGTTCCTAAATCTGTTCATGAGGCCTTGGCCCATCCTGTTTGGCGTGCTGCCATAATTGAGAAGATGAATACTTTGGATTCCAATGGTACTTGGGTTTTGGTGGACCTTCCGGTAGGTAAACGATCCATTGGGTGTAAATGGGTGTTTACTGTTAAAGTCAATCCTGATGGTTCTGTTGTTCGCTTGAAAGCACGTCTTGTTGCCAAAGGCTATGCTCAAACTTATGGTGTTGATTAGTTTGACACCTTTTCTCATGTGGCTAAACTTACCTCTATCCGGCTTTTGATTTCATTGGCAGCCACTTATCACTGGCCTTTGCACCAGTTTGATATTAAAAATGCTTTTCTACATGGTGATCTTCGGGAGAATGTCTATATGGAGCAACCACCTGGTTTTGTTGCTTGGAGGGAATCTAAAAAGATTTGCTATCTCCAGAAATCATTGTATGGTTTGAAATAGAGCCCACGTGCATAGTTTGGTACTTTTACTCAAGCTGTTGAGAAGTTTGGTATGCAAATGTGTAAGTTTGATCATTATGTTTTCTACAAACGATCTGAAGTTGGCATCATCTTGTTGGTGGTTTATGTGGATGGCATAGTCATTACTGGTAGCGACTCTAAAGGGATTATATCTCTTAAAACATTTCTAAAGGGATTATATCTCTTAAAGCATTTCTACACACTCAGTTTAATATTAAAGATTTGGGGATGCTGAAGTATTTTCTAGGTGTTGAGGTGGTCAAGAGTAAGAAAGAAATTTTCTTATCTCAAAGGAAGTATGTGCTTGACTTGCTATCTGAGACAGGAAAATTGGGGACTGAACCATGTAGTACTCCAATGGTTCCCAACCAGCAACTTACAAAAGATGGTGAATTGTTTGATGATCCTGAGAGATATAGAAGATTAGTTGGAAAGTTGAATTATCTTAGGGTGACACATCCTGATATTGCTTATTCAGTTAGTGTGCTAAGTTAGTATATATCATCGCCAACTATTAATCATTGAAAGGCGCTAGAGCAGATTTTGTGTTATTTAAAATGAGCACCTAGACGTGGAGTTGTTTATGGGGATTATGGTCACAACAGAATCGAATGCTTTTCAGATGCAGATTAGGCTGGGTCAAAAGATGATCGAAGGTCTACTTTAGGATATTGTGTTTTTATTGGAGGTAATTTGATCTCATGGAAAAGCAAGAAATAAGATGTAGTTTCATGATCAAGTGCCGAGTCAGAATACAGGGCTATGGCTAAATCTGCCTGCGAGATAGTATGGATATATGAGCTTCTCAATGAAGTGGGTTCTAAATATTCAATACCAACTAAGTTGTGGTGTGATAATCAAGCTGTACTTCATATTGCATCTAACCCTGTCTTTCATAAGTGAACTAAACATATTGAGATTGACTGTCACTTTTTTCGTGAAAAGATTCAGAAGGGTCTGATCTCTACAGGATATATGAGAACCGAAGACCAGCTTGGAGATATTTTCACTAAAGCTCTTAATGGAACTAGAGTTGATTATCCTTGTAACAAGTTGGGCATGATTAACATCTATACTCCAGCTTGAGGGAGAGTGTTAGAGATTGTATATATAAGGTAGTAATTATTATGGTTTAATTATGTGATTTATTTCCTAGAATAGATTAGTCCTCCTTGTATATATACATGTATTCCATTATTTATTAATTGAAAGACTATTTTCCCATATACATTTAACAGATAACAAGTACTCAACCATTATCTATGTGAAGAATGCGCATGCAAGAAGTATGTTTTTCAGCAGAAAGACATTTAGTACCCATATCAGCACGATTATACTTTGTATGAATCTTATCAAGTAAAACATGCTCTTTTTCAACTACATTACGAACAAAGTGAAACCTAACATCTATATGCTTGGTCCTATCATGAAAAACATGATTTTTACACAATTGGATAACAGATTGGCTGTCAGAGTAAACAATTACTTTATCTTTCAAAAAACCTATTTCAGACAACACACCCTTTAACCAAATTACTTACTTTATAGCTTCAGTGATAGCCACATATTCAAATTCAGAAGTAGAAATAGCAACAATAGGCTGAAGTTGGGATTTCCAACTAATACAAGCACCACAGAGAGTAAACACATAAGAAGTATTTGACTTCTTAGTATCTCTATCAACAACATAGTTGGAATCTACATAACCACACAAAGTGACACCTTTTTCATGCTTATGAAAACTAATACCTGTCTGAGCAGTGGATAACAAGTACATGAGAAGCCACTTTAAAGCTTCCAAGTGAGGCTTACTTGGATTAGACATATACCTGCTTAAGCAACTAACAACATAAGTTGTGTCAGGCCTGGTACTCACCATCAGATACATCACAGATCCAACAACCTTAGAGTAAGTATTTTCTTCATAGCATGCATTTCAGAGTCGGGGCTTGGGCACTGATTCTTACTTAACAGAAAGTGAGAAGCTAGGGAAACATTCACAACTTTAGCAGAAGACATAGATTTTTTCAAGAATCTTCTCAACATATGATTTCTGATTCAACACTAAGGTACAAGTTTTTCTATTTCTTTCAATGTCCATCCCTATGAGTTTCCTAGCATCTCCTAAGTCCTTCATTTCAAAGTTTCACTTAGACAAGTTTGAACATGATTCACATATTTAATGCATGGACTGATTATAAGCATGTCATCAATATAGAGCAACAGAAACATGGGTACAGAGTTAGTATTCTTATAATAAAGACAATGATCAAACTTACTCCTAACAAATTTCAGAGATTTCATACATTGATCAAATTTAATGTTCCATTGTCTAGGGGAATGCTTTAAAGCATACAAAGATTTCTTTAGCAAGCAAACAAAATCAAGTTTAGAAGCATTCACAAAACCCTCATGTTGTAACTTGTAAATAGTTTTGTCCAAATCTCCATTCATAAAAGCAGTAGTGATATCCATTTGCTTTAATTCCCAGTTAAAATGAGCAACTAAAGCAAGCATCATATGCACAGTGGTAAATTTTACTACATGAGCAAAAAGTTCAGCATAGTTTATACCTTCTTTTTGGATAAAATCTTTTGCAACAAGTCTAGCTTTGTATCTAACATATTTAAGTTCATGTTTAACTTTAAACAGCCACTTACAATCAACCACAGAGCAACTAGCAGGTTTTGGCACTAAAACCCAAGTATTGTTGACTTTGAGAGACCTCATTTCATTTTTCATAGCACTCAACCATTCATTTGCCTTTTCAGACTTTAAAGCTTGTTTAACAGTCTTAGGTTCTTCACTAACTATAGATTCATGAACATTATAAGCATAATTAAACATGTAGGATTCAGATTCCACAGTACATTCTACAAATCTAACAAGCTTCACAATGTTTCTTTTTCCCTATCTCTAGTGAGCTGATAGTTTCTCAAATCAACATTTACATGCTCATTAGATTCATTAGCAGACTCATGCTCAGTATTAATATGCTCTTGTTCATGTTGGTGTTCATGCTCATGTTCAGTGTCCACATTTTCATTTTGCACAACAGGTAAAGGAATATGTTGAGTGACTATAGAATGAGACTCCACCTCAAACAAAGCATTATCACTTTCAGAAATAGATTGGGAGTTATTCACATCAGAAGTAGAGGATAAACATGGAAACTTATATTCTTTAAAGATCACATCTCTATTAATAGTAGTTTTAAAATCATGTTCATCTCTAACCCACAATCTATAACCTTTTACCCCTTCAGGATAACCTAAGAAAACACACTTTCTAGCTCTTGATTCTAATTTATCAGTTCTTTGATGCATAAAGGCAGTGCATCCAAACACTCTCAAATTAGAAATATCATCAGGCTTATTAAGAAAGACAAATTCAGGACACTTGCCATTTAAAGGAACATAGGGGGATCTATTAACAAGATATGCCACAGTACACAAAGCTTCACCCCAAAATTTCTTAGACAATCCAAACATGGTTCTCATACTACTAACTTTTTCTAGAATAGTCTTATTCATCCTTTCAGCAACCCTATTTTGTGGGGTGTATAGGGAACAGTTTTATGTCTTTTATTCCCATGATTAGTACATAACTGATCAAATTGGACATTACAAAATTCAAACCCATTGTCAGTTCTTATAACTTTGACCTTCCTATTAGTTTGAGTTTTTCAATGTAAATTTTTCAGTTTTTAAACTTATCAAAAACACCAGATTTATTTACCATCAAAAACACCCAAACTTTTCTGGAAAATCATCAATTATAGATAGATAGAAAAAAATCTTTTCCCACCATGTGTTATCACACTAGCAGGACCCCCCATACATCAGCATGCACATATTTAAGAATATCATTGCATTTTGGCACATATGAGGGAGGACTTAAATAAAATTGGATTTTATGTTGTTTTCCCAAAACACATGTATCACAAAATGGCAAGTTGGTAATCACATCAGATTTAAAGTAGCCATTTTTAGACAGAATTTTCAAACTCTTTTCAGAGATATGACCTAGTCTGTTGTGCCGCAACACACTAGTATCATGTTTCACATTGTTAGCAGAAGGTAAAGAAATGGTAGCACAGACATATAAATCACCCAGTTTATGTGCAGTGAATAAAACATGAGAGTCTTGCATTATTGACATAACACCATTTCCCCATTTATCATTCAAACCATCTCTTTCAAGAGCACCGCATGACATCAAGTTATGACCAACTTTAGGAACATATCTCACACTTTTCAAGGTATAAGTACAGGTTTCAGAAAACTTTAAACATATATTTCCAATTACTAGTACCTCTCTTTTCATGTAATTAACTATAAGAACATAAGAATTTTGCATAGTTCTATAAGAAGAAAATAGGTGTTTGTAAGGAGAAATATGAATAGAACAACCTGAGTCCAGAGGCCAATGATTTGTTTCGAGAGAACTTGTCACAGTATTCATAGAAGAATGCACATAGAAACCATTATGCACCATATAACATTCACCTATATTACCCTCAGTTGCATTATTAGCACTGCCCTCAGCATTTTCTCTTGGTTTATATGGGTTTTTACACTCTTTTGTATAATGACCAGTTTTCTGACACTTATAACATTTTCTGGATTTCTTATTGTTCTTAAACTTATATTTTTCTTTCTCATTCTTCTTATCTTTCTTTCTCTTCTTATTCTTGCCTTCATTTTTACCTTTTTCCTTTCTCTTACCCCTGCCAAAACATGGATTTATCACCAGAACTATTTCCCCCTTGTTTGATATCCATCTCTTTACCTTTTAGGGCATTTATCACAACATCAAGGGATAAATCATCCCTGCCATACTTAATGGCCGATTTAACATCATTAAAAATTCTTCAAGTATAGAGTTTAACAACATAAAAGGAGTATAGTCATCAATATGTTTGTCACCAGATAGTTTCAAATCTTGAATAAGTTTGTTAAAAATATCCACATTTTCATCTATGTCTTTACTCAGGTCTAGTTTGAAATTTATAAACCTGTCAAGCTAAAACATTCTTCCAGGCAGGGAAACCTCAGTGTAAACTTGATTAAGTTTATCCCATAGTGTTTTAACAGAATCTGCTTTAGCAGAATCACATCTTCCTACCTTTCTAATCACAGAGTCACTTAAATTCAAGATTAGGGTAGAATAAGCTAACTCATTCATTTCTTCCGTTTTAGCATCAGTAGTTCCAGTCAGGTAAGACAAATCAACAGATTTATACACATGTTGAATTAAAACACATTTCATTTTCTATTTCCAGATATTGAAATCACCCTTACCATTGAACATGACATCCCAAAAAAAGTACTAGCAGAATTATTAGCCATCATGCACCAGAAAAAATAGGGATAAAGAATACACACAACATGAAGAGACAAATACAGGAAAAAAGGAAGACTAAACAAGTGATACACAAGATTGCAACCAAGAAAGTGGATTTCCCAGTTCACACACTCGATTGATCGAGGGTGCAAGAGGTCAACACAGTCTTACAATCTAAGTATAAAGAAATCCTCGATTTCTTGAAGTTCTTTCGAACTCAACATGAGCTTTTTACAAAACCTCAAGAAACAGTAAAGCAGAGATGTACACAAACATGGCCACGGGCTTAAAGTAGAATAGACAGAATCACAAATATCAAAGATATCAGCGGAAACACAATGGCACATAATCAGATAATACCCTAGATCTACCAGCACAAAAGCCCAAGCCTATCGTCGCACACAGACGACACTAAGATTTTAAAAGCAGAGAGGTCACTTTACCAGAGCGGAGCCTTAGTAGAGAGTAGTCCATTTTACCTGATGCGTTTTCGAACGCGGTGACAAGGCCTTAGTTGTGGGGGTTTAGAGGCGAATCAGACCCGCTCTGATACCACTGTTGGTAGGCCTGAGGAAAACCGAACCGAAACCAAAAAACCGAACCGAATCGGTGATTTCAGTCCGGTTCAGTTCGGTTTGGTGAGTTGGAACTTTGGTTCGGCTTCGGTTTTGGGAAGGAAAACCTAACACACTTCAGTTCGATTTCAGTTTGGGTCTCCAAAAACCAAAGAAAACCGAACCGATAAAATAATAATAGATTAATTGTGTTAATTATATATGCGGCCTAACCTATCAAGCCCAGATCTGTACAGTCGAGCCCAAGCCTACCCTCATAAATTATATTCAGCCCAAATATTGTATCAGTATTACAGTAATTCAGTATAATAAAAAAATAAACTAATTCTGAAATCTGAAAAACCTAATTCTAAAATCCCCAAATAATATTATCACTCTCGACTCTCGACTCTCTCAACCTTGTCGCCCCGTCAAGTCTCGCCGTCACCGAACGTTCCTCCGCCGTTAAACCCACCTCGCAGCTTGCCTACGCTTCTTTATTTGTGCTGATATATGCTCCTAGGCTTTCCTTTTCTGTTTTTCTTTCTCCATGAGCTTGTTTTCATACCAAGACCTTCTGTTACTAGTAAGTTTTTGCTCTACTCTTTCGTTTGCTGTGTTTTTTCTTACTGTAGAGGATTTTGATGGTTTGAGGATGATTATTCGGTGTTTTTTCTCTTATTCTTTATTTTGTTGGGTTTTTTGTCATCTTTCTTTGATTCAAGAAAATAAGAATTTTTTCATGTCAAGGGTTTTTAGTTGTAATAAATGATTATTTACGATTTCATATATGATACGCTGATGCTGTGAAGTGTAAAGACATCTTCTATTGAAAACCTTTTAGCTCTTTGCTACAGAATAAATAAATAAATTGCCAAAATTGCAATGAGAATTATTGAAATTATAATTAAATTGACAGTCCTTAATCATTTACTTACAAGCATGCTACTTGTCAACTAAACCCACCTATGAAGGAAAAAAAATGGCTTCTTGTAAAACGAACTTTGTTTTTTTCAAGTTTTTTTCCTTTTCCATTTCAGTTTTCCTAAATTCACCCACAAATCCGACAGATGCATTAAAATTTGACACACAAAAGAATAATTCATAAACGGTTAAAAAAGTACAATGAAGTAAAAAAGAAGAGTAAATAAAGAATTACCTGTTTTACTATGTGTAGTTGCTTTGAGAGTTTATCTAGGTTTTTATGTAGTGATTGTTTTGAACTTGGGCTATTTTTTGGGCGATTTTGTGAGAATGGATCGATTATGTATTTGTCCACTCAATGTGCTGCCTTAATGAATTATAATATATTTTTTTTGTTGCTATGTTTAGGTTATCTAGTTGTAGATGGAAAACTCTAGTGGAAATGACTTGAAAATGGCACCACCGGCACCGAGCCAACAAGATTCTACAACAACTACAAGTGCTAAGGCTAAGAGGAAAAAAGTTATAACTCCTAAGACGAGAGTATGGGACCACTTCACTGTATTTTTCGATGAAGGGGCAAGGAAGGGAAAATGCAATTATTGTGGTAAGATTTACTGTTGTAATTCAAGAAAGAATGGAACTAGCTCAATCAATAGTCACATGGAGTCATGTCTTCAAAATCCAGCCCATTCCCATTTGAGACAATCTCAATTGTCTTTACAACCTCAAACTGATATAAATGAGTCTATAGGCGTTGGTAGTCTTACTACTTGGAAGTTTGATCAAGAGTTATGTAGGAAGAAACTAGCTCAAATGATCATTATAGATGAACAACCATTTTCTGTTGTGGAGGGGGAAGGGTTTATGGACTTTGTGACTAACTTGCAACCCAAATTCAAAATTCCATCACGTTGGACAATTTCTAGGGATTGTGTTTCCTTGTTTTTTGATGAAAAAATGAAATTGGTTGAGTATTTCAAAACATCAGGTCAAGCAGTTTGTCTTACTACAGATACTTGGACTTCTATTCAGCAATTGAATTATATGTGTGTCACTGCCCACTTCATTGATAATGATTGGAATCTTTATAAAAAGATTATCAATTTTTGTATAATTGAAAGTCATCGGGGTGAGGATTTGGGTAAACAACTAGATTTTTGTATCCGTGAGTGGGGGATTGCAAAGGTTTTTACTATCACTGTAGACAATGCTGGATCAAATGACACATGTCTTTCCTACTTGAGAGGAAAACTTACTTCTCGGGGTTCTTCTTTTTGTAAGGGAAAGTATCTACATATGAGGTGCATTGCTCATATTCTTGCTTTAGTTGTTAAGGATGGATTAAAAGATATAAATGTCTCAGTTGATAAGATTAGAGAAGCGGTCAAGTATATTAGACAATCCCATGCTAGATTGAGAAGGTTTAAAGATTGTTGTGTGACTGAATCTATTGAGTGCAAGATGTTGTGTCTTGATGTTATTACTGGTTGGAATTCCACTTATTTGATGTTGAGTGTTGCTCAACAATATGAAAAGGCATTTGAACGATTTGAACTTGAAGATCCATATTTTAAGCTTGATCTTGAAGATGGTCCTCCTATAGTTTTAGATTGAGGGAATGCTAAGAGGATGATTGATCTTTTAAAAACTTTCTACACTCTCACTCTTAAGATTTCAGGCTCATTGTATGTTACATCTAATGATTGTTATCAAGAAATAAGCACTTTGAGTTGTTTGTTGAATGCGTGGATGAAAAGTGCTTCTTTATATGTTAGACGAATGGGCACAAGCATGAAGGCAAAATTTGACAAATATTGGGGAGATGCAAAGAAGATGAACAAACTTCTATATGTGGGTGTAGTCTTGGATCCACGTTACAAGTTTGAGTTTGTTGAGTATGCACTTATTGAAGAGCATGGAAAAAGTATTGGGTTGGAACTTGCTAAGTGTGTTAAGGATGCCATAGGTGAGTTGTTTGAGGAGTATAAAAATGCATCTCAACCTCAAAGCCAAAGTGGAGGAAATCAAGAGCAAGTTGAACCTTCTAGTTCTAGTGTTGCTTCCGGGATAACGGTTGAAAGCATGGGTGAAAGGTTTTACAAGCGCAAGAAGGAAAGTGGAGTTTTGAATCGAAGTGAATTAGAAATATACCTTGATAATAATGATGTTATTAAGTAAAAGACAAATTTCAATGTCTTGTTGTGGTGGAAGGTTAACCAACCTCGATTGCCCATTCTTTCTCGTCTTGCTCGAGATGTCTTGTCGGTGCCGGTTTCTACTATTGCATCGAAATCGGTCTTTAGCACAAGCAAAAGAGTTCTTGATCCATATAGGAGTTCTTTAACTCCTAAAATGGTTGAGTGTCTTGTGTGTGCCCAAGATTAGTTTATGAGATCAAAAAAATACATGACAATTGAAGAGGACTTGAAAAATATTCAAAAATATGAAAAAGGTAATCTAATAGTCGTTTACTTTATTATTCTCTCTTTTTTTTTAAAGAATTGTTTACTTTATTATTCTCTTTTATTTTTTGTAGGCATGACAAATGTTGGTGGCACAAGTGAAGCTTAAGAGTTAAGAGGATTTGGATTTTGGACTTTGGAGTGATTTTGTTTTGATTTTTGAACATTTGCCATTTGGAGTTTGGACTTGTTTATTTTATCATTTGATGATATTGTTTTGAACATTTGGAGTTTAAACTTTGTTTATTTTATCATTTGATGACATTATTTTTGTTTGTTTATCATGTAATTTAATTTTAAGACTTGGTTTGATGCTTGTTGAGTAGAATTATTGATTTGCAAAAAAATACACGTTTTATCGGTTTGGACCGAACAGACCGAACTAAACCAGTTTGATCGGTTTCGGTTTCGGTCGGTCTCGGTCCCAAAAAAAGGAATTCGGTTTTTACTTTTCGGTTTGGTTCGGTCTGGACCGTTTGCTTAGGCCTAACTATTGGGTATCGAGTAGATCATCTCAAAGCCATTCTCTATTACAATGTTTTTGCCCAATTACACAGTAAGAATGTTCGGCTCAGACTTATTCCACAAAGGACTACAGCTGGACACAGAGCTTCTTCTCTAACAAACTTTTAATGAAGAAATCAAACCACAAACCCCTAGATCTGGTAGCCTTCACAGGCCCTAGCAACTACAAACCTAATCGCGATGCCAAATGATCCACTCAGGAAGTGAATCTAGAGTCCTAGTTACAAACTAGAGATCAAGAGAAGAATTACAAAGATGACTAGTTGACTACACAAGATCTCACAACTCTCACAGATGGGAGTTTCTAAATGCACCACGAATTTTGGTCTTTGCACCACATTTACTTAATGCACCACTAATTTTACTCTTTGCACCACACGGTATTACATGTTTACCCTTAAATTAAAAAAATAATTTTATCAATAATAAAAAAACAAATTGGAAGAAAAGAAAAATTGGAATTGAAGTTTGATCGATTTACACCAGAGAACTTATAACTTGCACGACGTCACTTCTTCTCCGGCACTGCCCTCTCGCTGCCGTCGCCATCTGCCAAGCCCGCCGCCACCGTCGCCATCGTCAATACGACCTGCTCCGAACTCCCACTTCCAAGCCCACCGTTCGCCCAAGAATTTGTTTGTGATTCGAAAAATATTTTTCGAACTATTATGAAGAAATTCGGAAAATATTTTCCGAACATGTCATATATATTCGAAGACCCATTTTCGAACCTCTCTAACTCAATTCGAACTGGATTTTTCGAACCAATGTTTGACAAATCTGAGATTCAATAGATGAAATTTGATTTTTCGAATTAATTTCTTTTTGTGAATTGATAGATGGGATTGGATTTCTTTAGAAAGCGACAAACTTGGTTGCGGCGGCAGGTGGAGAGTGCAACCGGAGAAGACGTCGAAGGAGCAGAACACCCAGCCGGAGAAGACGCCGAAGGTAGAACAGTCTTGTTCTGTTTTCTTTTCCTTTTTTTTTAATTTTTCAATTTTTAGTAAGGATATTTGCTTTATTTAATTTTTAATTACTTAAAGGGTATTTAAATAATTTCAAAATTATTTTATTTTTTCATTTTTTCTTTTGTGGTGCAAAGAGTAAAATCGTTGGTGCATTTAGAAACTCCCCTCACAGATTTCTCGCACACGGGAGGCTCAAGAAACACATAGTAGAATGAATTAGTGTGTGAGAGGAGAGCAGCTTCAACTCATAAGTAAGGCAGCATTTCGCGGGTCGGGTCAAGCTGCATGAGGGCCTGTGTTGCCGAGCAAATGTTGGGCCAAAGAGTTCAACCCACTAATTAAAACAGATGGGTCTATTCCCAGAATATCTCTACAAATATATTTACTTGTTGTCAAATACACTTGATGTTTATTATATAATAATACATTTATTATTTAAATATTTTATTTAATTTTGAATTTCATAAAATTTATAAAATCCCAAAAATAAATAAATACATAAAAATTAATAAAAATATTATATATAATATTGTTAATTTTCGCCCCTTACAAATCCCTAATAATGAAATGTGAATTTCAATTATATCAATATCACATATGTGATTAGATTTTATAGTTTACTAAAAATATACGGGAATCTGCATAACGTGACTAACTACAAGTCTTATTCACCATGAAAAAGACGAAAATTAGGAGGCTTAAAAAAGCAACTACCTAATCATTTGTCAAAGGACCCACATAAAATTTATTATTAGTTTTTCTACTATTTTTCAAAAAAATAATAATTATTAATTAATTAAATAACAATAAGAATAAGACGATATAAATAAAGTGGAAAAAATGGATTGATTGAGAATATCTTACCATCCGTCTATAATACAGATTTTGTGGAAATTTGAAGGCCCTTTCAATGCAAGTAGTTTGAAAATCTCTTGGGATTTTTTAGGTGATCCTCCCCTAGAAAACTCTACATTGACAAATATAAATTTAATTTTAATTTTTTTTTCATAGTTGGAATGTGGAATTTTTTTTTCTTTTTTCTTTTTGGAGGTAATTCGGAATGTGGACTTAAACAGTGAGGTTGTAATATAAATTATCTATATGACTGTATCCACGTTACAATTGAAAAAAAAATGAATTTCTACTATACTTTCATCTTTTCCAATATATATATATATATATATATATATATAGAGGATGGATCAAATGAGAACCATGACCACATGGGAACTAGGAACTCATCTCATTCATCCATTATTTTGATTTAGATGGCTAAGATTTGGTCAACTTTTGGTCAAAGGCGGAGTGGCAAACTTGTAATATTTGAGCTTAATTTTCGAAAATCATATAGACAACACTTTAAAACCGTTGTCTATTCTTATAAATTTCGTATGCTAAAATGAGAGTACTGTCATGCTATTATGAACATATATACATGCTAATATGAATATATATATATGCATGTTAGTATGATCATATATACATGCTAGTATGAACATATAATGTCTTACTATTAACGACATTACCATTGCTATTATGAGTAAAATTTATGTGTTTTATGAATATTTTTTCATGCTGTTATGAATATTTTTTCATGCTATTATGTGTATACTTCTATGTTATCGTGAATATTTTGTCATGCTATTATGAGTTTAACATCACGCTATTATGGATGAAAAATATATTCTCGAATAAACATATGAACAATGGATCTTAAATGAAAGAGCACGAAAAGAGCTTTAATTTGATATATAATTTGCGTTAATCTAATGAAAAATGAGCAAGTTATGGATGTTTAAAGTTTAAATAAGATTAAAATATTGTGTGGTTGAGATTAGTTCCTAGTTCTCACGTGAGGATTGGTTCTCATGTGAACCATACCCTCTATATATATATATATATATATATATATATATACACACAACCGTATAAACCACCTCCCGTAAAAATGAAGTCAAGAGTTTAAATTCCATAGCTCTTCGTTCTCCAAGTTAAAGAAAACAAAAACTACATCGATTTTCATAAGTTTGACTTTGTTTAGAATGAATGAATTTCGGTTTCACATTATTTCATCAAATTAATTAGATTTATACTAGTATATTTTCCATTTCTTCTCAAATAATGAGTATTCATACCTCACTCTTGTCTCTTAATTTAACTTTGTAATATGATGGGAAATCATATATTTATTGGATATTGTCAATATTTTATTCTTATTTTAAGTATTTCATTATCTTTTTTCAATTGTGGCTAAAAGTAGCTGGTGATGAAAAAAAGAGTGGGACATTGAGACATTTGACCAAAAGGTCATAATCATTCAATTATCAGTTGTCAATTTGGTGTAATTGAAATAAATAAACAAAATGCAACACCAAAATAAACAAAAACGATTCAAATTTTACAGTCATCGTATATAAATTTTTTTTCGTCTGGCCTTAAATCAAAACGGCAATTTTGTTATTTACTGAAAAATAAAGATAGGACCACTCTTTTCTTTCTCAATGTCCATAAATTGATATATAGTTAATTTATAAATTATAATAATAAATTTTATTTGGCCTAAATAAACGTATATGAAATTGAATATTAATTAGTATACTTAGTAGAAACTAAAAATTACAAAACATGTATTTTCATATATAAATAATAATGAAAAAACAGACTCATGGATAGGGGGACATGAAATCACAAAAGAAAATATATCTCCCTCTACTATGTATATATAATATTATACACTCACATTTGAGTTATTTACAAATCTCTCTCATTTTGCCCTTATTTATCCAATGAAGCCCACAAGCATTGCAAAGGCTTCTAGAACCACCCGGCCCTTTCCGCATCGTTGGTGTGGCGTTTGAGCTAACTCCACAGTGACTACACCTAGTTTCACTCGCTACTCCTTCCTCAACAATTTTTGCTGCAAATTGACCACCCTCACGATGTATTTTGAGTGCAATTTCGCTACGAACTCTATATCTTATTCTCTTTTTAAAACATCGTCGTTTTTTTTTTCATAATATCTATTTAGACATTCTTGTCTCTTCGGATCATTACTCTTGATCGGAGATACGGCTCGTACAATGGTCGGATGAAACTCGTATCCTCCCAAAATTAAGAGTGCAAAATGAAACTTTTCATACGGGACATGATCAAAAATGAAAACTCGATCAAGCGTCGAGAGCGTGACTTGGCAGAGAGCATTCGAAACGTTGAGTTGAGACTCGTCTTCGGCAGCAGAGTTCCCAACAGAATCGTTCATTTCTGACTTTGACATTATAATTTTAATGTAATAATAATAATAATCAAATCACATTGATTGATTGATTTCGAATACATCAGTACTGTGAGGTTATTCATTTTATTTATAGACAATTAATGCACATGCATGTAATGTGGGTTTAATTTGATGGTTGCAATTGGAGGGTACTGATTCATTCGAAAATTGTACTAGCTCGTTTCTATCGAATGTTCAAAAATGTTGTAGAAAGATCTTTGCAAATTTAAGAGTAGTAATTTTGGCCCAACAACAAAAGAGGAAAAGTAAAGAAAAATGTTAAAATGCGCAAAAACTTCCTTATGGTATTGAAATTACATAACAAATATCTTTGTATTTTTCAAATTGCACTAAATTTTCTTTTATATTTTATAACATACATATGCTCGTCTCACTTTATTTAATTTTTTGCCCAAAGTATCATCATTTCCAAACAAAATTGAAGTGTGAAAGACAAATATATGAGGGCATTTTGGTCTATAAGATGAAAAAAATGATAGTTGTGCATACTTTTTAAAAAACACAAAGGAGTAAGGAGTTTGATGTAATTTATATAACACATGAAAGTTTCGTGCAACATTTGAAAAATAAAATGGGATTTCACAAATTTTAGTCAATGAAAAAAGCAAACGAGATCTAGTAACAATATCTCCTATTTACTATTTGATAGCGCCACACCAACGAATGTGTTACTCCTTATAAGCGCCGTATTCGTCAATGTAATAAATAACGAGATAAAACATATTGAATAATAAACTATTAAAACTTCTGCATTTATATTTTCTGCAAAATAAAAAATAAAATAAAAGTTGTGTTGGACTTCAAAATAATTTTGTCAAAACTAAACTGGAAGTTCGATATTTTGATTGCTAAGATTGAAAATATATACATGTGATTATGGGTCGCAAAAATGTTAATGTTGGAAAATTGGATGTAATAAATTGAGTCGTGACTCATTTTATCCGATTTTTGGTGACCGGGTTATTTAATTTTGGAGAAAATTAAATAGTGTACGATTAATCAAAGTTTGTAGTAGATAATCGTAGTATTTTTATTTTCTCAAATCCGATTTTTGGTGAGTGAAAATTGGTCGAAATCGGTCACACGATTGGACATTTATGGTGTGTGGAAAAATGTGTTTAAAGCACATTTAATAATTCACACATTGATTTCAGCTAAGAAGTGTATTTAAGTGTATTAACACTTAAGTGTAATATCTAAGTGCACAAGTATGTGGGCCATGAGCCCACACGCGTGCCCGTGCCCGTACCAGTGCTCGTCTTGTCCTTGGATTTGGATATTGGCAATTGGACTTTGGATGAACTTTAGGTTGCTACATTCTGCATACATCTTGCACTACATGAGTTCCATTCGTGTCTCTGCTCCCAGTTCTCACATTAGCTAGTTCGCCGGAGCCTTTTTGGAATTGTGGTGCTACTGCCGGAAGGACGAAAGTCGTTTCATCTTTGAGAGACAACACGCCTAACCGTGACGAAAGTCGTTTCATCTTTGAGAGGCAACATGCCTAATCGTGAGCATTAGTCGGGGCGTATTTATCTTGTGGAGAGAGGTCCCCTCGACTCGATTTGCCGAAATCTGTTGCGTTCCAGTTTGTTTAATTTGTTTCAATACAGTTTAATTATATCTTGTTCTATTCTATTTTCTTCTTGTACTTCAGATTGTAACAATTCCTGAAACTGTAATTGTGTTATAACAATTAATTTAAAATCGATGAATTATTTGGCAGACGATCTATATTAAAATTTTATATATACAAAATTGAATGGTTCCACACACATCCCGTCCACCTGCAGCCGTGAGAATGCCCATTTATAGGAGGTGGTTGAGATAAGGAAACACAAATAAGATCGGTCGTGCACTTTTGTCAATTTAACATTTTTCAATGAAATTTCAAATTTTCCATAACATATTAATAATGCCCATCATTCCCCCCTCATGCATTTCCAGCTAGTATATTTAAAAAAAGAAAAAACAAAGAAAAAAAAAAGAAAGATTAAAAGCTACTGAATGCGTGTACTTATTTGGCTGGTGAATATATAAAGAAATTATCTCGTAAATATTATTTTTGGGGATATGTATTGTCATGCCTTATGGAAATTTGGTTTCTATGTATTTATTTTTTAATTTAAGGTAAAAGATAACTTTATAACTTGCGTCGTATTTGGTTTTTTTTTTTAATTTACTCACAAACCCGACCTGTGATATTGAGGAGATTCGAACCCTTGATCTTTGGTCTCCATAACGTCGTATTTGATTTCTATACGTAATGGTTTTAGGCATGTTTTGGATAGATACATTGATGTGCCCATAAACTGGTCGTGATAATTTCCACTTGTATAATATACATACATAATATTTATTGGATGGCATATTGGATACAAATGATGCTAATTACATACCATGTTAAAAATATGATTAATTATAATTTAATTTTCAAGATTTGGACGTTTATTACAATTTCATTTTCAACCTTTGAATATTTTAACATAAATAATCCAATGTTTTAATAATTATACATTTTAATTAACAATGTTTAAATATTTTAACATAAATGACTCGATGTTTTCAATAAAAATTGTTTTCCAGTCTATTTCAGGCACATTTACTCTCAAGATCTTCCTATATAACAAGACTATGATATATGTAAAAATAGTTATTAAATACATTGGTCTAAGAAAAGATCATTATGAGGGCGACAGCTTATTTTGAGGAAGCTCACATACTTCATATGTTGTTTTTAGAGCTTATAAAATGCTATATATATTATTCTATAACAAGTTGTTGAATGTTTATGTTTGGATTTCGGATGGTTGAACTTCTAATTAATACGGTAATATGATAAAATAATGATTAAAATAACTATATAAAATATAAGAACTTTCCAAAATAAACTATTTTATGCAAAAGTAGTTAGGTCCCTTAAAGTTTAGAAGATGGTAATATCTTACTTTGGAAATAAATAAAATATTTCTTTAAGAAGGTTGTTAATTTCGTTTGTGAGACACTTTAAAAATGAATTTGTACATTTTTCAAACATAATTTAGCTCATAACTTATCAGCTCGGTCGAACACTTTCTAAATGCACCCACTAGAAATACTCCAAATAATTGCAATTTGCAACCCCCAAATTAATTGTCCCTTTCATTGTCTACTTGCTCTAAAAATAAATAAATAAATATTTTAAAATATAATAATTAAATTATTTGATGATTTGAACAGAAGTGAAATCAGTCCACTCAGCACTGTCCTTCAGTGGGACTTGCTGATATATACTTGTTAGGTAAGGGTGCATATTTTCTTTTCCGTTTTTTTTTTTTTGTGTATAAGATATATAATGTTCGAGTTATTAATTGAATATAACTATCGATTTCCCCCGCAAACAACAGAAACATTCGTATTTTATAATATTTTTTTAATAAATTATTGGTTTTGACAGAACATATGAAAATAGATTAATCACTAACATAAAATATATGTTTTTAAACACGAAGTAGTGATGGGATTACACTTCTTATCGTGTTGGTTTTTAATTCTATTACATGTGTCGTAATTTTTTTAGGGAAATTAACATCTGCCATTCTTCTAAAATAACATGTACCATCAATAAAACTAAATTAATAAAATAATAAAAATATGAAATACCAATTAAAAAACCCACATAAAGTTAATAAGAAAAATGAAACAAATGGTGGTTGTATATTCGAAACACACTGATAATAAGCATATTTACAATATTTTTCGAAGCATTTAAATTAGATTACATTTTTTTATGTACTATACATGATGTTTAACATATCTTGAATTAATAAATGTGGCATTGATAAAATATATATCTATATATATGTATGTATAAATAAGCGTGGGATTAAATTTTATGATAGGGAAATAGTTTTTTCTTGAAATTAGAATGGGACAACTCATGAAATGACAACCATGCAAATTATTGTACTAGTAATAAAAATGGCCTTCCCAAGTCCAAAGACTCTGGCCCTATACACAACAGCACTAAGGACAACTCTCTTGATTGCATTTTCCATCAAATGTACATCTCACATAAATCTCCCAATCCTAAATTTGTATCTCAATCAATCATAATCGAGTTCAATATACTATTCTTCATATTTATTTAAATTGTACATCGTAAGAAAAATTACACCCAAATTTAACATCCCCCATTGCTTTTTTATTATTTGCAAGCAATAAGCCAAAATAAAAATCACGTATCTTGTCATACAAAATCAAATTATTTGATATTTATGAATCGGAATTAACAACTCTCCCCGCAGATAAAGCGAACATATGTGTGCTACATACCTCAAATTTAGCCATCATATCAAAGCACTATCTATAAAATGAAAAATGACCACTCATTTTCGTGTCTTATTTTTATGTGCATAAATTTGACGATTTAATGTGCCGGTAGTTGCTTTTCCCAATTAATTCCCATGTTTGTATTTTATTTACTCATAGATCCTTTTTTTAACAATATATATTGGTCAACTTTTTTCGAATATATACAGACATTTTTTTTTACTCATACACCCGATCTGTGGTATTCAGAATTAATTTAATTAAAGAACGAATGTAGTTGATAAATGATGTGTGTTCTATTCTCGAGACACTTGTATAGTTTAAGTTAAATAAAGGATTAAGGCCACATAGCCCCCTCGACTATTTTATAAGGCCCGCATTGTCCCCTCTTTAATTATTTGGTCTATTTAGCCCCCTCAACTATCTAAAATGGTTCACAATGCCCTTTCTATAGATGGAAAAATTAACAATATTAATAAACACACATTCCAACACACAAAATTTTCTCACATACTTTTACACATAGTTTTATAATTGACCAAAATTGCTAGATTAATAAATTATGGTTAATAATTAATAAAATAATAAATACCAACAAATTTATTAATAAATTAATTAACACATAATAATAGTAATATAGTATAAAAATTTCAATAGTTATAACACACACACACACACACACATACACAGACATATATATATATATCGATATAATTTATAAAATTATTTTGAAATTTGAAATTCGATGATTCGATGATGAATTATACAGTAGAGATTGAGTTTTCGTTTATGATCATTTAATGTTTTGGAAATGGGGTGTGATTTATGAATTTAAGATTTGCTTAGATTCTCATCTTCAAAAGTCATTATACAGTGATATTAATTGATTTGTGGGTTCGTTTTACCATTGAAAATGAAGTCGAATCCTTAATTGTAAATTTGAAATATACGGATGATGATATTTAGATTAAAACAATTTTATAAATTATCTCAATATATATATATATATTATAAATATTATATTTTTCATACTAGATTATTATTATTATTATTATTATTATTATTATGTGTTAATTAATGTGTGGGTATTTATTATTTTATTAGTTATTAACCATAATTTATTAACTTGTAGAAATTTTGGTTAATTGTAAAATTGTGTGTAAAAATATATGAAAAATTTTAGTGTGTGAGAAAATGTGTGTTAGTGTATGTTTATTAATGGTATTAACTTTTCCATCCATATAAAAAGAGCAATGTGAGCCATTTTAGATAGTCGAAGGGGGGCTAAGTGGACTAAATAGTTAAAGAGGGGGCAATATGAGCCTCGTAGAATAATCGAGGGGGCTATGTGGCCCTTAACCATTAAATAAAAATTCAAACTCAAATATCAATTATATACAGAGAGACACTTGAGATAATTCTATTGCATAATTTTATTTCTTGACGAATTTATGTGTGAATTTAAGGGGTTGAGGACTGGGATCCTCAATTGTTTTTTTTTTCCTTTTCTCACCTCCCTTAAAATTCCCACAAAACAAATATTCCATCAGTCCCTTAATTGTAGCCCCTCCAATTTTTACATAGATTAAAAAATATATTTAATGTATTTAGAAATATAAAATTAAATATTTTTTCCTACTATAACCTTACTTCTTGATTCAAAATAATATAACTGTTAATTTCAAAGAATACTAAATAAGGGTATACCAAAGAAAATGAAAATGTAATGCATATCAAATAAAGAAAGTGGACTATAATTTTATGCTGATAAAAAAAGGAATAAGAGATTATAATTATGGGACGGAGAGAGTATTTATTTTAGAGATGCACTTTGGTGCAACAGCCCATATATGCGACTAAAAGCGATAGCCGAGTGCCCATGCGCCAATCAGTTTTTGTTTTCTTCTGGGTGAATTTTTTATATTTTTTCAATTTTTGTTTTTCTGTTTATTTTTTTTTCTCATAAATTTTATACCCTAAAATAAAATTAGTGAACCCTAAAATTAAAGTGAATTGATTTTATTTACTTAAAATAAATATAAATTTATATCCTAAAATAGAATTAATAAACCTAAAATAAAAGTGAATTAGTTTATTTTTTTGAAATCCGGCGATTCACGCAATGCACTTGCTCGACACTAATGCGTGGGGTCGTTCATTGCACATTTACACTCAATAATTAATTTATTTTTTTAGAAACAAATATAAACGGTAATTGACATATAAAAAACATAATTTTGAAATAAATATATACTCTAAAATGGAATTAGTAAACTCTAAAATAAAAGTAAATTAATTTGATTTTTTTAAAATTCGGCGACTCGCGTAATGCACTCGCTCGAAGCTAATGCGTATGTTATTGCGCTCGATAATTAATTTTATCAGCTTAAATATAACCCCTAATTGAGATTAATAAAAAAAAACATAAACCCTAAAAAAACACAAACTAAATCCCTAAAAAATCTAACCCCCCCCCCCAAAAAAAATCATGAGCCCTAAAAAAATTATGAACCCTAAAAACCCTGAACTTATGAACTCTAAACATTAATTGGAATAGAGAAAAACACAATTTGAACTAAATAAACTATTACAAGATAATTTGGAGACCCTTACTTTTTAAGGATAGTCATCTGCTTCCGGAAGAAATCCAAGAATACTTACGTGCATTACAAAATTTAAATGTGAAAAATTGTCCTCTAAAAAGGGAAATATTGAATGAATCCATCGTAAATTATGAGATTTTACTATCTTGCCCTTTTTCCCTTTCTCGTTTTTCTATTGAGAAATCAAATGTGTATTTTTCAGACGAGAAATTTAAACCATTGACTCCTTACTTCGCATGTGATAATTTTTGATTTTGAAGAATATTTTTTAGTGTTACAATTGATAATGATTTTATCTTTTTTTTTTTTGCTGACCTGCGTTGATCCTAATTAAAGCGTGTTAACTCGCGAAATTTTACTTATATACACTTGTGCGTGCAAGTGTTTTTGTTTATTTTATTAAAAAAATTGAAGAACTTTATTTAAAAAAATCTCAACCAACTATAGTTGTTTGACAGCTTGAACACTATGAATGGGCTAGCACGATACTGTATTTTTGCTCGAATTTGGTATTTTTTGCCAGCCGCATAGTTTTCCCAAAATGGCAAATTGGCAATGCACCTGCACACAGACAAAAACTCAAACATACAAAAAATAAATTAATAAAATATATTATAAGTATTACTAATTAACCTCTCCTATTTTCACTTTTAAAGGATTACAATTATTGCAAAAGGATAAAAATAAGTACATTAATTTATATTTGTGATGTTTTTATTTTCATTTTTTTAACAAATCACGTATGTATTGTACCCCCGTTTCTGAATAATTAGTGTCATTCTAATATTTTAATTATATTTCACAAAAAATGTGATTCTACAAATTCAAAACATAAAAATCATATTTTTCTCACATTTGTCCTCATTTAATGCAATCAAATATATATATATATATATATAACTCATTTAATGTATTCAGACAATGGTGTATTAGGTAAATTAATTAATTTATTAATTTATATGCATCAATCTAGAATGACATTTAAATAGAAACAAAGAGAGTATAATATTAACGCTGGGAATATAATTTACACTAAAAAAATGACATTGAAGGCTTAAAGCGATCAAGTATCGTGAAGCAAAGCGATAATACATTATACATAATACTAGTAAATATGTAATTCCTCAGCAAAGGTCCCTTGTTCTATTCCTTTAAAGTCAATATATATATATATATAGTCTCAGAGCAAGTTGTGAAAACATTATTAATGGAAATGGAAAAAGGTCCAAAGGTAATTAAAAGGTCGGCCTTGTTGAAAAATGTCCAAGAACAAGAGCTTGGGATGAGCTGTGGGGGCGTAACATTTATTTTCGGCCCCGGTTTTCACACTTTATTTCATTTTTCAATACTCCTTTCACTTTTATTCGAAAAAACTTGCCCTGCATTTTTCTTGTCGATAATTGGCATTTGAAACTTTGGGTCTGAACACTATCTTAAATATTACTCCTTTCGTTTCACAATAAAAAAAAGTGTCATTCTATACAATTGAGGTAAAAATTTCACATTTTTCTCATATTTGCTCTCATTTAATGCATTCAAACAATCATATCTAACTCATTTAATGTATTCACATAATGGTGTATAAGGTAATTTGATTATCTAACTAATATTTTTATCAATATATGTGCATTTATTCAAAATGACACTTATTCAGAAACAGAGTGAGCATAGTGAGCTTGCCAAAAGAAAAAAAATGAAAGTAAAATGGGACAATAAAACACTAAAAATTGAAAGCAACAAAATTAAAATAAATAATAATAAAAGAATCCCGCCTACACGCATTACTATGAGTAGAAGCATTATTATCACGTATCTCTTCTAACTATTAATATACTATGATATAATTTTCATCAATTAAAATATATTATTTTAATTTACTACCTTATTAACTATTAATATATTGTATTGATAATAAGAGTTATATAATTGTCATATACTACATTAATAACTATGACAAATAATATTATCCTACAAACATAATTCGAGATAATGCACTTACAAAATGCATTGTGAACGTGCATGTAATATTTTTTATATTTTTGATTAAAAAATGTTATTTGTAAATTATTAGCTTTACGATTAGGTTTTAAATGATATTTAATGCAATATTAATTTATTATCGTATGCAGTATATTAATAAATATGTTATACTATATTAAATTAGAAATTCAAATGGAACCTAACCATTTAACGATATACATGTATATACTTTATTATAGTAATGCTTGTTTTCAACAACGGGTCAAACAAATTGTCTTTTTTAACCAATAATGAGGTGAGACAATTCATATAATATTTTTTATTTGTACATTGCCTACATATTACTAATTTTAAGTAACATGAAAAAATATTAAGGATAATTAAAGACAACACTGAATTATGTCTCCGTTTTATTCCAAATAGTCAGGGGTATGATTGCTTGTTAAGTGAGGGAATCCTAGTTATGATCAATGCAGTTTTACCATTCATACCACAAATTAAATGGATTGGATCAATGTGAAGCTTTCATTTATCAAACTTGAACATAAATTCATTACTCCATTTAATTTTGGTGGCGATGTACCCATAAATGAACACTAGTTTGAGAATTTCACGAATTTGATCTTAGTTGTCTTTATTTTATAATTATAATAACCAATAGTAGTAATTTTAAATATATTTGAATATAGATAGTAGATCAACCAACCAGTAACACGAATTGATCCCCACGCGTCACCACAAGAGCTCATAACATGTAAAATCCATGCAAATGCAAACCACCCTATCTTTATCCCTACTTCATTGACTCTTTCTTTCTCTCTCTATTTTTAATTTTATATACATTTTTTTTTCTTGATTTTGTATTCCCCTCCTCGCTCCGACTCTCCCCAGTTTTTGTACATGGTTTTTCTTCCTTTCTTATTGTTTCTCTCTCTAGATTTCCTTTTTACATTATTTTTTTTTGTTCTCTTTCTCTCTAGATTTTCTCTATTTGGAAGAGAGAGTGTGGAGCCCAAAACTGGTCCTCTGCTTTGCTGGCTTCAAGCTCTCCATTGTTGGTTTTTAATGGGGTTTGTCTGATGAGAGAGACCAGAGTTCAGTTGCCCCAATCAACACCCCATAACACTAATAGTAGCACCACAATCTCTCTCTCTCTCTACTGTTCTCTTTCCATCTTCTTTTGATAATTCCGCTTTCACTTCGCTTTCTCTCTCTATATTGGGTTTTGTTTTCTTTTTCTTTTTTCACTCGTCTTCCATCATACCATCGTAATCGACATCATCATCATCATCTTGTTTTTCTTATTATTGCTGCGCAGAGAAAAGAGATAGAAGACTAAAAGAACAAAAAACCCTTACAAAATTCATATTAAATTCTCCTTTTGAGTTGACGGATCCACAGATCTAAGCCTGTGTTCATTATCAGATCTTCGTTCCCCACAATCAACTCTAAAGGTAACTTCTTTAGCTTATTCTGGGCCCGCCCATCATTTGTGTATGTGTTAATTTTTGTTTTGGAAATTGTTAGCAGTATTAAATTTGCTGAGGGTTTTTGTGATTTCAAGAAATTAGGGTGTTTTTTCTTTTGGGTGTATTGGTTTAGCGATATTATTTCTGTATTTTTGGGACTTGGACCTTCTAGAATTTTAACTGGCTGACCAAAAAAAAAAAAATTCCGAAGAAAAAGTGAATTTTTGACAACTCGTTTTTCAAAGCCGATTTTCCGTGGTGTTGAATTTTCTTGATGTTGTTTGCGGCGTTATGCTCATAGAGTTTCTATTGGTCAGAGATCTGCCGTACATTGGAAAATTCATTTATTAATAACCTTACTTGCTTTATATCATTGGACATCATTGTTATTTTAACTTCTATTTTTGATGGTTTTTGAGTGTTTTCAGACTTCTAGCTTGCATTTCTGCTTTGTGGAGGAGGATTTGATGTATAATTCTTTGTTGGGTTTTATTTGAGTAAAAGAAGTTGCCCTGCCAGCTCGTTTAAGGCGGATAATTTGGAGGGTGGTTTGGATGAGATGAGGGGATGTTATCCGGGTTAATGAACTTTTTGAGGGCCTGCTTTCGGCCAAGGGCGGATCGACACGTTCACTCGGGTTCTGATGCAAGTGGTCATCAAGATGGCCTTCTATGGTATAAGGACTCGGGGCAGCATTTTAGTGGAGAGTTCTCAATGGCTGTAGTTCAAGCTAATAATCTACTGGAGGATCAGAGCCAACTTGAATCTGGTTCTCTGAGCTCGAATGACTCAGGTCCATATGGCACTTTTGTGGGCATTTATGATGGTCATGGTGGTCCAGAGACCTCTCGGTTTATCAATGATCACCTCTTCCAACATCTAAAGAGTAAGTGCTGAAATTCGTTAGAACCTGAAGTTGCTATATAGTTGCTTTAAAAGCTTGATGATTTTTTAGGAAAGAAAAGGACAAGATTGTCTGAAAAGATATTTTGCACGGAATATCCTCTGCTGTTATTATATGATTTATATCTTGATATGGAATCGCTCTTGCAAAGGAAGTAGTGCATTAGTGGCAAGTTTTTGTGATTGTATCATCGTAAAGCTAGCTAGAAATGTGGATTGAAGCTGAACTGCTTGGTTTCTTATGTTGTTATTATTTTTACCAAATTGTTGTTAAAGTTTTAGGTTAAATATAATATCTTGATCATGCAGGGTTCACGGCAGAGCATCAGTCTATGTCAGTGGAAGTCATAAAGAAGGCATTTCAAGCTACAGAAGATGGTTTCTTATCAGTTGTCAGCAGACAGTGGCCCACGAGACCACAGATTGCAGCAGTTGGTTCGTGCTGTCTTGTAGGAATCATCTGTGGTGGAACTCTATATGTTGCCAACCTTGGTGATTCCCGGGCTGTTTTAGGGAGACTCGTCAAGGCTACTGGGGAAGTACTTGCCATTCAGCTCTCAGCGGAACATAATGCAAGTATTGAATCTGTGAGACAGGAGCTGCAGTCTCTGCACCCTGATGACTCGCATATTGTAGTGTTGAAGCATAATGTATGGCGCGTGAAGGGTCTCATACAGGTTCGTGTTGTTCTACATCAACCATGATTGGTTTCATTTTGCTGAAAACTTTCTGTGTGCATGATTACTTCCTGCTGCACCATTGTCTGATAATTGCGAATTAATAGTGACATCGCTGTGAGTTAGAGGACTCTTGAGATGGGTGCTTACTTAGGATTGGACCCACCTTCGTGCAATTTATCATTTATTTGCATCAATCTAGTTTTGTAGCGGAATTTTGACTTAGTTTGACATTTGGTGCGGTTCCTTGCTGCATGGATGGATTAGGCTGTGCAAAAATCAATCTTCAATCTGAATGGACTGAATCATGGAAATAAGGATTTTCTGTTGTCTTTTTCTCATATCTAGTTTTCTATTCAATTAGCTGATGTTTGAAATCTCTAGTTCAAGACCTTGCTAACCATGTAGACTGATCCAATGTGCTCATGTTTCTTTGGTGAAAAACTCAGTCACAAGATTAAATATGATGGTGTAACAAGAAAAGTATTCTAACAGTGTCTCTGTGGCAAAAGTTTCTTCCTATGTAGTCCCTTTCGGTTACGGGTTATGTTCTAATCTATGGATGTCATGGTGGTGACTTTCTGTATTAGATACGCTTGTTTTAGATGGCGAGAGCTTCATGAACCGACAATTTGACTATTTGGCAGTTGCGGGCTTTGCAGGTTACTGAATCAAGTTAGCGCTAATGATTTCAATTCTTTTAGAGTATTGGTAGATTTTTTCTCCTCATTTAATGTCTTAGGGACAGTCGATGAAGTCAACATTCCCGCATTTTCTCCACTTGTACTCTTCAAAATTGTCTTGCATTTAAATACCGTCTCCTGAAATTTTAAATTATCGAAAACCTGGTAGTCGACTAGCAGAATTCTCTTCTGCAGTTATATAATGTTTCACTATCTAACATTACGGGGTCCAATATATCCTGTCACTGATGTTAAGGATGAGTGTAAATTTTGTGGTACCAATTGCCATGCCAAAAGAGGTATAATGGAGTATATCTTTATGCATATCCGAAAAGCTGAAAGTTAGAAATTAACCTTGTATCGTGCAGCTATTGGTTGTCCAAATTCTGATTCCACGCTCTCGTTCTTTCATCGCACTATGAAATTATTACTCTCGAGTTTCATTGTTTTTATGTTTGGTAATAGTTGTGTCGTTTTACAGATATCCAGATCAATCGGAGATGTGTATCTGAAAAAGGCTGAATACAACAGAGAACCATTATATCAAAAATTTCGACTTCGAGAACCTTTCAAAAGACCGATCTTGAGTGCAGATCCATCAATTACAGTGCACCAGCTGCTGCCTCATGATCAATTCATTATATTTGCATCAGACGGCCTTTGGGAGCACCTTACCAACCAAGATGCAGTTGATCTAGTCCAAAATCATCCGCGCAGCGTAAGATATTTAATGCTTCAACTCAGTCTCATTTTTATAATACGAACCACATTGGCATGCGACTTTCCCCAGATTTCATGTTATCATCAATTAAAAGACAGCTGACTCTAATGGCATATGAGTCATATGCATAATCATATTTTCTGTAGGGCTAATCACAAGATCAATTATTGATTGGAATATAACTCTCTCAGTTTTTGGTTTGTGGAGGGAAAAATGGTCCATGTCCAAAAAGTATAAGTGCCAAGTGTAAAATAGAACACAGAGCATGTAACAATGCAATAGATTTCTGTAGTTAAATGAGATGGTCACTGATAGTCTCTGATACCAATTATCAATACCGTGGAGAGTGGCTGACTTTTAAATAGTCCATAGATGAAGATGCGAGAATTTCTAATGAGTATTGAGTTTGCTGAATTTGTTTATTTAACAAGTAAAAGGCATCTCTTGAATCCTTCTTCGAATTGGTTTGGTTATTTTGATTTATCGTCTCTGCAAACTATGGATTTAAGGCTAGCACAAGCGAATAAGGTCATCTGTATAACTTGCAGGGGAGCGCTAGGAGATTAGTGAAAGCAGCATTACAAGAGGCAGCGAAGAAGAGAGAAATGAGGTACTCAGACTTGAAGAAGATCGACCGCGGAGTCCGGCGCCATTTCCACGACGACATCACTGTTGTGGTGGTGTTTCTCGACTCACATCTTGTGAGCCGTGCTAGTTCAGTCCGGAGTCCTAACATATCAGTGAAAGGAGGCGGCATCAGCCTGCCTCCGAATTTCCTGGCTCCTTGCACCACGCCAACAGAACCCGTGGCCAGTTGACGCCCCGCTGCCGCCCATCGCTAATGCTTGCTATTTACCTGTTGTACAATCGTCATGTGAATACAGGTAGCTTCAAAGATAAGAGCAGCCCTCGAATTCTTTAAATGTACACTGTAACTTTTGTTTTTTTCTTTGGTTCTTTTTTTTTTTGTTTTAACTGGAGACTAATACTTGGCATAGTTCCAAATCTGGGAAAGAAGCGGTCTTGAAGGTGAAGATCATTATAGCTGTGTTTTTCTGGGCAACACACCCTTTTTCTTACATTTGTTTTCTATGTTATTCAGCTTCACTTTTAATCTATATTACTTTTTGTAAATCCTGTGACCTTGGAGCTCAATGCCCTCATTAATTCTTGTTAAGTTCCAGCTGTCAAGATCTCTGCACCAGCTTCTGGATAACACACAAGTGACATCTCTCTCTCTCTCTCTCTCTCTCTCTCTCTCTCTCTCTCTCTCTCTCTCTCTCTCTCTCTCTCTCTCTCTCTCTCTCTTCCTTTGTTTGCTTAATTGCACAGTTCATGCTAAGTGGTTTTGGAGCCTCCAATAATCCATTGTTTGCAACTGATTCTCTAGTTTATTGGAGCCTCCAATAAATCCTGTGACCTTGGAGCTCAATGCCCTCATTAATTCTTGTTAAGTTCCAGCTGTCAAGATCTCTGCACCAGCTTCTGGATAACACACAAGTGACATCTCTCTCTCTCTCTCTCTCTCTCTCTCTCTCTCTCTCTCTCTCTCTCTCTCTCTCTCTCTCTCTCTCTTCCTTTGTTTGCTTAATTGCACAGTTCATGCTAAGTGGTTTTGGAGCCTCCAATAATCCATTGTTTGCAACTGATTCTCTAGTTTCTGCAAGTTTCGGTCCCGTTTATTTTACATATTCTTGTTTGAGAGAGAGAGAGAGAGTACTGCTACACCAATGTAGTATCTTTTTTTTAGGGTAGCCTTATATTTGTGTGTCTGTGTTTGTGTATTTGTGAGAGAGAGGGGAATGGTTTATAGTAGTGTCATAGTGATTTGTGTCAGGCATTTTTTAGCAGCCTCATAAGAGTCATTTTTGTTGTTTCTATTTAGATTATGCGTCTGTTAAATATATATACACAATGGGGAAAAAATTAAATTACGTACAAGAGAGGGCCCAGTTTTTTTATTTATTTTTATTTTTTAGAGTGAGGGCCCAGATATCAATGCTCCATTATTCAATCTGTCAGAATATTACTAATAAATTTGGTTGAGCCTGAAAACCACTTCGTAATAATTCCCTCCACGGCCTAATCCTCTCATCTTCTTTTTCTTTTTCTTTAACTCAACCATCCAACGGCTGTAGAAAGCTGCAGGGGACACGTGTCTCAACGATCAACCCCTCAAAGGTCAAATCAAATCAAATCCCCCTAGGAGTCTGCCATAGTTTGCCATTCTCACATCATGTAATTCTAATATGTTATGTACTGAATTTTGATTTTTTTTTTTTTTTAAAAATGTCGAGAACTTTAAAAGATTACAAAATCTGAACTTTAATATTTTTTTAAAAAATGTCCTGAATTTTGAATTTTTCTCCAAAAATGATTTGAACTTACAAAAATATAAAAAAATGTCATGAACTTTCTATTTTTTTTTTGTAAAAATGTCATGATTTAATTTCGAGCGTCGAATTAATGATGAGGCATACCGAATTTCAACATGTCAAAATGATGCAAAATTTGCAATTTTTTTAAATAAATAAATAAATAATGACAATATTATTATCCGATTTTATCTCCAAAATCTAACTTCTCATTCCACCAAATCTCTCATTACCAGTCCAATTTGAAAGAAAAATTATTACATTTCATTCCTTTCAATATTCTCAATCATAATGGAAAAAGAAAAATAAATGATCTATTTTCATTTCTCCCTAAATCCTAATCTGTAACACCCTAAATTTATTAAAGTGTTAAACTGATTTTTAATGATTATAATTGATGCGAAAATGTGAGTCATTTTTTTTCTTATTTATATTAAATAATAATCTAACTTAGTCAGTTTAAACATATAAACAGAAAATAATTTAATGAATTTAATAAAATAAAATGATACTTAATGAATTAGAATAGAAATGCGACTGGAATATTTTTATTTGAAAAGTTCACCATAAGTTCTAGAATAATAAAAAAAAACAAAAGTATGAAAGATGTCTAAGAAACAATAGGTTCCATGAAATACTGAATTATAAATAATTATTTTAAAGAAAAGTTGATTATGCTAAGCGGAAGAAATGCAAATAGACTTGACTTGTCATTCGATCTTTCACACGTCACCAAATTAGTTACCTGAAAATGTTAAAGAGGGGTGAGCATACATAAAATATACTCAGTGTGAGAAATTATGCAAAGATTTGCCCAAGTTAATAAAACAGTAGCACATATAACTGATACGGGAAATTGATAGTACCTCAGTATCGGAAATTGATAGTACAATAGTATTGGAAATTGAATCGCACTGCGACATTTGTGTACAAATAATGAGAGCTAAATGAATGAACATATAGTCCAAGTGCTCATTGATAGTAACATGAAATACGTCAATCACGTGATATTAAAATGGGCAAAAACTTAAATTCACGCCATAAAATAAATAAATCCCACGCCTTAATTTAACCGATGAGCTTTGAGCCAAGCACAATCAACAATTTAATGTCTTAATCGCGCCGCACCTGAAATACTATAAATAAATAAATAAAACCTATAAATGTATGTCCCATTTTAAATGCAAACTAGCTTGAAGTGAATTTGAAATGAAATAATGAAATGCTCCAAATTTCTAAATGCGATTTTTTTTAATAAACCATTTGAATCTGAAGACCAGATTACTAAAATAATGAAATAAGAACTTTAAGGGAAATTTGAATTCGTCCAACAAATAATTAAATTAGTTAAACCTAAAAAAACAAGATTACCGTTTGATTTAATAATCTTATTAACTACATTTTTTTATGTAGATATTAACCTACTAACATTGGTCAAATGATAATTTATAAAATAATTAAGTCCTTAACCATCAACTTTAACATTATTAATTAGAATTTAACCCATTACTTAGAAATTTGTCCATGATGTGTCACGTATAGGAGTTGTGCATGCATGTTATTATGAAATGACAAATTTAATTAACATCTTTAATCCATTTAATGAATTTATTATTCCTAAACTAAGATAGCTTATTACAACCTTGATCTATTCTCCCAACCAGTTCCCCCTCTTCTCTTATCTTATAAATTTAATAGTAATAATAGCATGATGCTCGATTAATCCTTCAACTACATCATTAATTAATTTAATAACCTAGCTACTCCATCTAAAATTAAGGTTACAAATTTAATTAAAATCAATCACCCCTTGCTACTCCACTCTTTTCCTCTCGTCTGCAACAACCGACCATAAACCAAGTTTTTTTTTTTTCAATCTCCATGATTCTCTCTCTCTCACAGCCACTCTCGACAACAGCAACCCACACACCCATATTATAAATTGTTACGAATAAATTCGTGAATGAGATTAAATAAAATACATGAAATCAAACCATGCCATGATCGTGCAAAAATTCGAAACTCATAGACGCATAAATCCAAAATAACAAATGAGATTGATGATGGAGAAAAATAAAATAAAAGATCTATACAGAAATATTGGTGATTAATCACTTACGGAAAATCAAAGCATGCTTTTGAGTTTATTATGCAATATGATGCATGCTTCCCAATACAAAATATTTAATCCACTAAACTTGAAAACACTCGAAACATTTACATCTGACAAACAACCAAATCCTCTTCAGTTGATTCTTCGAAAGTTTTGGTTTTTAAAGTTCTTCCCTAAAATTTGTTGTTATACAGAAAAATCTTAATTCATTGAATTATTTTCTGTTTATATGTTTAAATTGATTAAGTTAGATTATTATTTAATTTAAATAGGAAAAAAATGACTCACATTTCCGCATCAATTATAATCATTAAAAATCAGTTAAAAACACTTTAATAAATTTAGGGTGTTACACAATCTAGAAAGAACCAACTCGATTTGAAGAAAAAATTACGTGCCATTCAAATTGAGATTTTAAAAAAATCCACTTCATTTTGACATGTTGGACTCTTGTATGCCTCATTATTAATCTGACACAGGAAATTGAATTTCAAGCCATTTTTACAAAAAATTGAAAGTTCAAGATATTTTTTGTATTGTTTGAAGGCGAAGACATTTTTAGAAAATATGTCAAAGTTCAGAACATATTTTGGTATTATTTGAAGTTCAGGACATTTTTAGTAAAAATATCAAAGTTCAGGATATAAGTATATATTTGGCCAATTCTAAAAGATGGAAATAAAATATAAATTTTTAAAATTATTTAGAATAAGTAATAAATGAAGAGAAACAAGTGGTTAAAACAAACATTAATATTCATCTGTTAAACGGGTTAAACCGACCAAAAAATCTCCCCAGACCCGAAAACCACCCAAAAAACGTGCTGGGCGTGCCAGACACTATTTTTTGTTTCATTTTTTTTTAGATATTTTCAGTTTTTATTTTCAAAAATATTTTAATTAATCCCCAATTATGGTTTATTGTATAATTCAAAAAATTAATTATCGAGCGTAGTGTATGAGTTAACGCATTAGCGTCGGACGAGTGCAGTGCATGAGGCGTAGAAAAAAATAGAGTTGGGGGATGAGGGGGATTGTGATTCGTACCTAGGTCTCTTACTCTTATAAAGGGGAGGAATATTAATTAAACAACACGCTGGTGGTGCTGCTGAAAAAAAATTAATTCATTTTAATTTTAGGGATCACTAAATTCATTTATGATAATTATATTTTGAGAATTAAAAAAAAAAACAAAAAATGAAAAAAAAGGATGGGAATTGGTCGGATTCCCATGAAACCGTCCTATAGGAGATCAACCCTTAATGTTATTATATGTACATATAATATATAATTATATTAAATATTAATTCAAGTTAAGCTTCAAAATAACTTAGTAGTTTTATAAATGGTTAATTACCATATAAATCACAACGTTCTCACCCTATTGTAAATTAGACATCACATTTAATCTTAATCAATTATAATATCATATTTTAATTTGAATGAGATTAAACATCCCTAATTTTTTCGAGCAGGTAAGCATGACATGCCTGATCTATAAATCACATTGACAACCACGTCAGCATACATATGTAAACAAAATCAATTGTGTCAAAATTTGTAATCTTTTTTCTTTTAGAAATACAAAATTATATACAAAATGATTTTCTCAACAAAAAAAAAAGAGAAAATAACAAAAGCGGTGTAGTTTGTTATGTATATGTGTTGACGTGGCTGCAAATATGGTTTATAGACCGGACACATCAGACTTAATTGATCGAAAAAATTGAGAAAGTTTAATACCATGCAAATTAAATCAGCGATGTTGTAATTGACTAAGTTTAAATGTGCTGTCTAATTTACAAAAGGATGGAAACGTGATAATTTAGGCAATTAACCATCTTATAAAAGAAAACATATAACAAAATGTGATATTAGGCTGTCATTTTTATTTTTCTAAGTATTTGGCAATTAACCATTTTATAAAAGAAAACATATAACAAAATGTGATATTAGGCAATCATTTTTATTTTTCTCAGTTGGTCTTAAAACACAAGTTATCAATGCTCACCTTAGAGAAAAAGTATTAGGTACATTAACATTGTTTTAAAATGTGTAAAATATGTGATATATGTGTATATTTATTTATTCACAGTGTGTATGCAAAAAATGTAAAAGTAAGCCATATCTAAAATATATGAACAATTCACTAAAAAAAATGAATAATTAATGAGGACAATAAATAGTGCATTAGTATTGAGTTAATGATAATATAATAATTATAAGTAGAAAATATAGTATCCAAATATATAATTACGCATTTTCAATGGAAAAATTATACACTTAAAATAATTGTCACTATATTATATACACAAAAATTCCTGTACACCTTATGCATGGGTAGGCCCATCAGATAGTCCGACCCGTTCCGATCCGCCCCGTCCCCATGACCCGACATATAAATAGATTATGTGACCCAATTCTCCCATTTTTCCCCTTCTCCCTCGTTGCATTTAGAACCCTAACCCTAGCCGCCTCCTCTCTTGATCCTTCACCCTTCGCCCTAACCCTAGACGCTCGCTCAGGTGTTCGGATTTTCTTGCTCCCAACGTCTCTCTCCTTAAGTTTTGATTGATGACCTAAGTTTTGATTGATTTTTATTTTTAATTTGTTTTGGAAGTGGGAAGATATTTTCGAGCGCCATAGCGGCGCACTCTTACGAGAAGGCAGTGGAGTTTGCTATTCAGAAGCTACGGAAGCAGGAATCAAATCCAGTTTTGGATGCCTCGCTTCTCGCGGAAACACCGTTGATTTTATCACTTTTTTTTTTTCAGTTTCATTGACATAAAATGTCTGGTATCTCTAGTTCTTTCCTTCCTTTGAAAGACCAAGAAAACTCTTGATTTCTTCAACCAAGATTTTCTTAAGCTTCTTCCATGTGCAATACATGCAACATGCGCTGCCCTTGTAGATGCTAGATTCCCTTTGAAATCTCTGGCAGGTAAAACATTAATGTATTGTTTCTTTTTTATGTTTCTATAATCCATCTTTTATGATTCTTTTTTATATTTCTATAATCCATCTTTTATGAGATTCAGTAGAATGCTACATTATTGCACTCGTTTTTTCCTGGTTGCCATATGTTGTTGCCTGACAGAAAATGGGCATATTATATTGGACCCAAGCAAGCTAGAAGAACATGTATTTCCTTATTTCCCTATTTGTTACATTTCTTTTGTACTAGAACCTGCCATTTTAGTTTCTTATAAAATTTTCTTACCATAGATTATAGCACCCTCACCATGCCTTATTCCAAGCACAATTGGACCGAAACTTGTCACTTATTTTTCTATTTGGTTTCAAAATACATTTAATGCGAATTTAGCTTGAATCGTGTTCGGTCCATTCAGTTCATGTCTGTAACAAACGCCTATTGTCTGATGTGTTTACTTATTCTGGCAGAAAATGAAGGCATTTCTATGCTTGGTTTTCCCCAACCCTTCTTCCTTCTACTTTGCTCTTCATTAGACGTTTGCCTATAATTTATTATTATTATTATCAGAATAATAATAATTATTATTTTAACATGTTTATTGCTGTGCAGAGCTCCGAAGACTCCAATAGAGCTGGCAATTGACTTTATTCTGCATGATTTTGAAATGTTAGGTAAATTTTTTTGTTGTGATTCCTTTTCACTCTTTTTTACCAGAGGTAAAAAGGACATTTTTGTTTGTATTTTAGAGAGGTGGAACTAATATCGACATACGTGGATTTTGGGGAGAGGGAATTTTTGGTTGCAAATGAAAGGGGGTATGGGCATTTGCTGTATAAAATAGCGGAGACATTTCTTTTTACCGAGGGTGGTGAAATCTTGGACATGAGATTAAAACTCAACAAGGTAAAAAGTGAATTTTTTGGTATGAACTTGACTAAATCTTGGCTAAGAATTTCGGTTCTCATGTACTGACTTTCTTTAATCTCCCAAAGTCTTGATGGTTAGTTGAGTTAGGTTTATTTTGAAATTTTATAAAAGTATTATAAATAATAATTTAATTACTATTCAACATGCTTATGAGTACCATTTGAGGTAGAAATATCTATGACATTTTGTTTTAATATTTGCATAATATGTGGTGATTCAGATGGTATGTTTGTGTGTTTAAGGTTCAGTCTAGACTATTTTGCATCTATCTTGTTTTGAATTGTGTCCATTTGTATATGGAGTATCAATGTTACTGATAATTAGTACCAGATGAGATACTTGTGAGTATCTGAATTTTAGGACATAATTAGTTATGTGTTTTTCTGTACATTTTGACTTTTGTGTATTGATTATCACATTGAAAACTGAGTAGTACCATATGATGTGTTGATTTCACTGCTTAATTTAAAATTTTATATAATTATTATGAGTTATCATGTTAAGTATCATTGACATTGCTTATTAGTACCAATTGAATCAGAAACAGGTATAAAATTTTCCATAATTTTTGTCTGTTATATGTTTTGTTAGATGTTATGTTTATGTCTTTAAAATTTAGTCTAGCCTATTTTGCCTCTTTTATTGTGTGAATGTGCATACATTTGTGTATGAAGTATCAATTTTCATGATGATTAGTACCAAATGAGATGCTTATAAGTATCAGAGTTATGTCAGATTTTATTTTATATTTGTATATGTGTGCATTTTTATTTTTGTATGGGGTATCAATTTTCATGCTGATTAGTACCAAATGAGATGCTTATTAGTATCAGAGTTAGGTCAGATTTTATTTTATATTTTTATGTGTGCATTTTCATTTTTGTATGGAGTATTAATTTTCATGTTGATTAGTATCAAATGAGATGCTTATAAGTATTAGATTTAGGTCAGATTTTATTTTATGTTTGTATGTGTGTGCAATTTCACTTGTGCTTATTGAGTATCACATAGGAAACTGAATGATATTATTTGATTTGATTGTATGTATCAAATTTGAAGTATTATGCTGTATAGTATGTTGCTTTTTATGTGTGCATGTGTGAGTTCAATATTAATTGGCATTCTGGTTAGTACTAGTTTGATATATTTTTTAGTGTGAACATCTAGTTGTTTAGTTATTATTATTGGTTTATATCTCTATATTTTATTTTTGTGTGGTATAGTATCATTCTGTATGCTTACTAGTATCATTTGATATGCGTAATAGTATCAAAATATTGCATACAGTATGTATGAATATATATATTTTTTCATAGTTTGTGGGTTTTAATATGTTATTTTATTGACTTATATATATCAGGTTTTCTCAATGAAGAAGAAGGTGACCAAGAAGCAGAAAGAGTCCAAGGGTGTTAATGTCATACTAAAAATGTTTGATGAGGCCACGTGGCGTGCTACATCAAAGAATGAGGATGCCGCAGCAAGATTGATGACCATAAATCTATAAATCAGTCATTGAATTCATGAATATAAAGAAGAATTGATTGAGAATTACGTATTTATAGGCATTGGATTCGTGAATAGAAAGAAGAATTGATTGAGAATTGTGTAAATATATTTGAATAGTTGAGATATTGTGACTTGATGTTTTGATGTTTGATACACTTGAACAACTGTTTGTATGTTTTCATTTGTTCGTTGTGGATTTGTTATATGTCGGGATTTGGTTATTTTTTAAACATGAACTTGTTTGTCTTTGGAAATGATTGTATGAGCTAAATTCTGTTCTTAGTTTATGTGTGGTTTTTCAACGGTGAATGGATTGGAATTATTAAATTGGAATTAATGGAATTGTGGAAAAGTATCATTTATTCGGCCTAAATGTATCAATTGAGATATAAAAATGTATCATTTAAGAAACAAATATAATTTCAGTTTAAGATTCAATTTTAAAAAGAAATAGCCACGAATATGAAACAATCTGCCAGTCACAAAATGAATAACTAAAACTAAGATCGATAATAATAAATTGGGATAATTGAGTCATCATCATTGTGTTTGGGAGCTTAGTTTTTTAAACAATTAAAGCACAATACACAAGTGTATAGAGATGCTTGACAAAGCTCATTACTGGAGTTTCTTTATGATCATGAAATCATTTACTAATGTAGGATTTTTTATTCATTGTCACCTTGTAAATTTTCAATAAGTTTGTATATAAAGGCAGATCAATATTTATGTTATAACTTGCTCATACTATCTTTATGCTAACCAATTTGAGTTAGTAATCATCAGATTACCATAAAAAGTTTGCAACTATCATAACTTGATCACAGATATATTTTGCAGCCACACACCCATCATGGCCATCATAGACCCCAACAAAGGTGGCATGTCGAACTGTCTCGACCGAGCTCTGATCCTCAAGGACTTCATTTGCCTGGACCATTGCAATAGAAAACTCATTGTGGGAGTGCTTTTCAAGGTCTCTAGTCCAGAGAAGTGCATCATATCCTCACCTCCTGCACTGTCATCATCATCCAGTTCATACGGGCATATCGACTGAAAGGGCACAAACACGAGGACAACGATCTTCCCAACCAAGAGAACATCCCTCATTTCCTTCCAATTCAGGTCAAAGAAGATTATGAGATTGATGCAGAATATGGAACCACACCAAACCACATATTTTATACCCTTTTAAGAAGAACAATAACAAAAGAATGATGAATTTTACCCTCTAGATGGGTAGTGAATTCTCATTAAGTAAAACATTGCAGCAACTGCAAAAATAAGCCCTTATGAACACAACTTTCAAACTTACTAATCAACGAAGGTTGGAAATTTACAACAGACAACAAGTAATCTAGGAACCTTAGAAATTTGTCTTATGATCAATGCAACTTGAAACACTGTTCGGTATTTATTTTCACCTAAACTGCAAGTGTACAGTGAGGCTTCTAGTATAGCGGTGAACAAGAGTATTGTATCCACAGAGATTTAATAATTAATCTACTAGTTATTTTAATATAACTTCCTGTAGTTATCTAGACTTCCAAACATGATTGAATTGAACTAAATAAAATCTGATAATAATAAACAAACTAAATTACCACGGCAGAAATTAACACAGATAAATCAAACAGTGAATAAAAGACGTATTCTAGGATTGCTTAATCATCAACTAATCCATTCATTTAATCCTTTCATTCTTATGCCTATATTGGGACTTAAATTATGCTAGAGCAACCACTGATGCATCCTAAACCTTCTCTCGAAGTGCCTAGGTTGTAGATTACAAAACTCGTATTAACGTCTCCGTTTAATACTTAGCATGCAACTCCTAAAGGCTCCTAGGGTCTATTGCTCTCTCAATTAATCTCAACTCTCTCGAATGTTATTGATTAACGAGTTACTTATTCCAGATCACGTGTTAAAACTCCTCTCTCGATTTATGAAATAACACATCAAATTGTACCATTTATTGATCAGGTAAATAATACAGATAAATACGAGAATAAGCAAAACACAATAAAATCATAGGCATAAGAAATCAATAAATTAAACGAACTTCATAATTTGAATAATAAACAACCCTAGAATACTAGGGTTTTAGCTATCCATGGCAAAATAAATAACAAAAATCATCCACAAAGAAAACATGAACAATCCTTAGAACAGAGAAAATAAAACCCGGAAGAATTAATTTGTCTCTAATCTTGAAAGATCTTGAATCCTTAGGTCTTGTTCTTCGCGTCTGTTTTTCTCTGCAGCAAACCTCTGGTGGCAACTTTTAGGGTAGGTAGAATTGTGTGTATTTTCGTTCAAGGAAACCCTTATATACCAAGTAAAGAAAAGCTCAAAAATAGGTCAAAAATCGGACAGGCCCGTTGCATTCGCGACCTCGCTCACGACCCAGTCACCCGCGACTCGGGTCGCGAATCCATGTGGCGCTGACGTGGCCAAAATTCACGACCGGGTCGCGAATATTTCAAAGGAGAACCCCCTCTCTGTCGCGCGCGTACAGTAAAATGGAGAAATGGTGATTCGCGACCCCCCGGTCGCGAGTCCGGTCGCGAATATATTCAGCTCCGGCAGTCTCTCACTGTTTTGCTTCGTTCTCACTCGTTTCTCGTCCGATTGACCCGATTCTTTTTGCAACGCGTTCCTAACTTGATTTCCCATATTTTTAGGGTGTTCCCATACTCATTTGAGGTCCACACAAAAAATGGCATTAATTCCCTTCACAATGAACAAACACGTGGCATTGCACAAAACATAGAAAACTATGCAAAACTCAACACTTCATGCATGCAATGCCCATCAAATACCACTCAAATGTACCTCGAACTACATGTAAAATATGATGTTATCAAACACATTTGAAGACAAGAATCAAAATGAACACAACAAGACACAAAAATAAAAAAGATGCCAAGATAATCCAAATAGCATAAAACTACTACCAAATCAATATTGCAGACCAAGAGCACAATTCAACTAGCCATCAATACTCAACAATGTTTGGAGGGGGGAAATATATTCAAGATATCAAATTCAGAATCGTGCATAGACATATGAAGGAAATAACAAAACAGAGAACTCAATTTCAACTTAAACATCTAATCATGTCTAACCAATGATGAATGAAACACAATTCATACTTGATTACCGAGAATAGAACCCTTGATCCCATTTAGAAGATTTAAAAATAATTCAGAACCATGAGAGAGATTGAAAGGGAAAAAGGATACAATCTTTCACAAAATGTCATATTCGAATTACGAAACTTAGACATATCGATCCCATGAGATTTTTAATTGCAATACTCAGAGTAGAAGAATTAAACGTAAACTTCCATTCCAAATTGCGCAAGGGGATTTCGAGAAATTAAGTAGAGTAAAAATTCAACTACAATAAACTCACCAAAATTATCAACCCGCAACCATCGGAGGTAAAATCTTCGAGATTGAGATATCAAAGCACAACAATACGATGCCAAGGCTCAACTTTCAATAACAAAAAATCTTAAATAAATTTCTAGCAATATTTCAAACGATGAGTGATACGAAGAGATATTTCAAATGATGAGTGACGTCGCCGCAATTTTATCATTGATCGGTGGTCGTGAGCTTCGGTGCGGTGGTGATGGTGGCAGCGTTGGCGATTTCGCCTCTCTCGCTTTCACCTCAGATGCGGTTCGCTGCCTTTCTCTCTCTCTCTCACACGTTTTTTATGTCTATTTTTTCTTTTTCTTTTTTCTTTTTTAATTTGGGTTGGATCCGGGTTAATGGGTCGACTCGTCTGATGGGTCGGTCCATCAGTCTCCTGCATAGGAGACCATCCCTATTATATATTTATAGATTCGAGGAATGAAATGTTGTTCTCGGACTAGGTTTCCCATGCAAGGATTGGTCAGCCTGAATGCTCTTCGAAGGCTCGATTGATTTGGGTGTACGAGGTGTCTTCTTTCGATTTTTTAAAAAATATTATTTCATATTTAATTGGTATTTTTATTTGGTGTCGTATTATAGTGAAGCAATGCTAAATGATACTTTTTAAAAATACCAGCGGAGATCGCACGTAAATTATATAATTTTAACTAAAATATGTAAAATTAAAAATTCTTTTCAAAGTGTAAAATTTAAAGTTATAAACTATATTATAATTAGAAAATATTAATAAATGTCTAATAAATAATTAGAGTAAGAATATATTTGTGTATATATATATATTAATTAATAACATTATAATGAATTATGTTATCTAAAAATAAAAAAAATGAGTAACATATCGTTGTGTTAAATTCTATATTGAATATTATATGTATATCTTCTAAAGTACAAATTAAGCATATATGTGAAATATAATAAAAATGTGCACAAAAAAAGAATAATATTTAAATTGATTCAAATTTAAAACTATATATATATTGAGCGAATGTAGATTCTCATATATGTGAATAAAATAATCAAACTTTTTATTACAAACAACATCTCTTTAAACTTCTTCTTGAATTAGGGCTCGTTTGCTAGATAGTATGGTATAAGGTTGAATATGTTTGACATGGGATGTGTTATACCGTATAAAATATCAATATCATGTTTGTTTTGATGTATTAAAATAAATGTATTAATAATATATAGTTTGCTTAGATGTATTGGATTCTATATAAAATTTCAATTCCTAAAATATCCTTTAATTAGTTACTATACATTGTGTAAATATTCTATAATAATATTTTTAATTAATATCTGCAAGGTTATTTTAGTTTGTAATTTTTAATAAATATGTATGGTGGATATGGATAATATAGGGACTAACCCTTGGTGTGAAAAATAGGGATGACTCTCATCCATTAGATCTGATGAAATTGATGGATAAGATTAATTATTTTAAGTAGTTTAATTTCATATTTTTTATTTAAATTAAGTGATAAGGTTAATGATGTAAATTAATAAAAATCCTGTAGAGTCCTATATCTGTGCAAATCTTAACTTCCCTAATTAAACGGTTTTAATTGTGGCAAGTTAATATCTCCATTGATTTGTACGGTTTTTTTATGAATCTGGAAAAATTATTTAGTTAACGGTTTCTTCTTCTTCTTCCAATTCATAGATCAACGATGGAGACGACGCGACACTCACACAATTTGCACAAACGGTTTCTTCTCCTTCTTCTTCTTCCAACTCATAGATCGATGATGGGGATGATGCGTCACTCACACAATGATTCTAGCGGCGACGACGGTTGTTGCGCGGTACTCACATGGTGATTCTGGGCAGCGGCTCGACTATGGCAATTCTGGGTAGCGTATTGTATTAGTGTAGCATGTTTATCTATTGTAGGAAGCATTAACAGTACGTTTATATAGCATTGATTGATTTAGATACACATTCTACAGATTGATTATTTTTCGATGAATTTTTCTTTAACAAAATTTTTGTTTTCCGGTTTAGTGACAATGGAAGATTTAGGTTTTTGCACGTTTGTCATTTTTTATTGTTCGTTATGTATGCAACTGGATGAATATTATATTTTATCTTATACGTTTCAAATTGTTGGTTCGAATGCTCATGATTATGTACTTTTACGTATACAATTTATGTTGTTGTTATTTAGCATATATACGTTCTTTATGAAGCATCACAAGTTTTTGCTTTACAGTATTGTATGTTGAAGGATTCAAGGTTATTGTTAGTGTAGCATGTTTGTCTATTGTAGGAAGCATTGACAGTACGTTTATATAGCATTGATTATTTGGTGGGTTTTTTTTTTCCAGGGCTGATTCACTATAGTCAAAGTGTTTTTTTCCCTTGTTTCATTTTTTGCTTAGTTTTGTTTTTAGTTTACTTATATTTTCCCGTGTTGTTTTGTATGGTACAGTTGGGGTATCTTAATTTTTTTCGTTACATTATTTGTGTTATAGTAGAAATTTTTAATAAGGTAGGGTTCGTAGTATGAAACATTTAATTTATGAATGCATAGCATTAACTAAAGTATTCACATAATACAATGTAAATGAATATGCTTACGAAGCACCAACCACCAATTATGAAACTCTTAATTTAATTTATGAAGCATTAAAAGGAAATGTACGAAGCATTGTCTTTATATCATTCTTATTTTAACATAGACATCATTAATTATTAGGATTAAGTCAAATCCAAAACGATAGCATTTAGAGAAAATAAAATACGGAATTGATTGGACAGTTTAGAAAAATATAACTGGGCACTTGCTTGGTCATGACGAAATTCAATTTATCATATAGGAGTGTTAGTTATGACACTTACATGAAACCATTCAAAGTACTAATCGGTAACATTCAAAGCACTATGTACAAGTAAATTTTAATTCAAAATGAATGAGATTAAGCGAGTTGAAGTTTAAGGGTGTCACTGCTTCCACTATTGTCTTATCCCATCCCGGAGCTCCAAGTGCGTAGCGCTACACATTGATTAATAACCCAAAAATAAAGATTAAGTGTTAGTACAGAAATTGCTAAAGCGTGACAACTATGGATAAGTAGCATCGCTGATATGCATACATAGCATCACATACATGTATGAGTAGAATCATAAATATAGTTAAACCAAAACACCACATATATGCATAAATAGCATCAACAATACTAATAAAAAGCACCAGCCCACATAAGTTATATTACCAACTTAAAACACTAACACAGATAATCATAACTGGCATCAGACATAAGCATGAGAAGCATCAATACATAAGTAGCATCACATATACGCATGAGTAACATCACAAATATAATTCACCCAAGCCACCAAAGATATGTATATGAAGCACCAACAATACTAATTAAATGCACCAACCCACACAAGTTATATTACTAACTTAAACACTAAGTACCACAGATATTCATTAGTAGCTTCAAATGTATGCTTTAGCAGCATCACAAATATGCATTCGTAGCCTCACAATTATAATTTACCTAACACAGAACATACGAAATTAAAGCGTTTTATGGGTATGGTTAACATTCCAAAGCACACAATTCATATCTTAATCAGATTATCATTGATTTTTTATCAACATGAAAAGATTAATAAGCAGGAATAAATGTTACTCGATCAACACAAACCCATGATTTCCCAAAATAATAAAAATCACACACAACATAATTACTCGATTAAAAATCAGAAGCCACAACTGATATATGCATATCAGAAGCCACAAACCCATGAATCTATAAAAACAAAAAATAAGTAAACCCACAAATCTCCATTTCCAAAATTGACAAAATAACAAAATTTGTAAACCCACAATTATCGATTACCAAATTTTGTTCAATTTCGTATACCCACAATACACACTTAATCGATTAATAATCAGAAGCCACAACAGATATATTCTTATGCAATTTGCCAAAAAAAAACCTATTTTCTAAATATATTTTTTTAATCAATCACAAGCATTAAACAGATTTTAATTAGTACGAATTTTTTTCCAAAATCATCGTTAAATTCGATTGAAAGCACTGAATCTTACCCGATTTCTTCCGACCCATGTTTATTTTTGGCTTCTCGTTCGAAAGCGCCGCTGTCGGAGGGGTGAAAATACGCCGTCTTGTTTATTGTTCAAGCGGCCGCACACGACAAAACCGCCGAGCTATGCCGGAATCCTCATCGGTTCTCAAGAATGTCGCTGCCGGTTCTTGCGTTGGCCTAGGTTTTCTGATTTTAGAGGATGGAATTTTGATTTCTAGACGTAACCGTTCCTTCTATGTGGAATTTGTGTTTGCAGATTTTCAGGGATTTAGTTTTTACGTAGATAGCATATATCATGTTCCGAATCTAGCGCCATTTTTAGTGTATGGTACCATATGAAATTAAGATGGGATTTGACAGTAATACCCCTATACGTTTTAATATTAATTAAAAAAATCAGAAATTACCATTAAAAATCCATGTAATCTGATCCATCCATCTTATATATGTGTAGGGTTCAGATTTGTCCCTAATTTTCACACCAACACTTGTCCTCAATATAACCAACCCCTATGTATGGTATTATATATCTCACCTGCAGGGTGTGATATGTTATACCATATAAATAAATAACACATGCCAGACCCTTGCATAATCATGGACTTTATTATTGCTAGCAAACATGATATTAGGGTGTTATAGGTATCTAATACAACCTTATACTGCCTAGCAAACAAGCCCTTAATATATTTTTATATTAAAATAGAACATCTTGTCAATGTTTTTTACTAATGATTTTTGGGCGAACTTATGATGATAAAAAAAACTTTCCATGCATTGTATTAGATATCAAACAAAATTCATTATGGTTTCAAAAAGGGACATATCTTTTTGTGGTTATGTTGATTTTAATTTCTAAAAGCAATATCCTAGTAAGAACTAAGAAGTGAAGAAAATAGATTAAAATCTTAATATTTATACTTTATAGTTAGGTGTGCTTCTAAATACTCTACATATTTTTCATACAAGGCTATATTCGAAAATTCATTTTCAAAAATATAAAGCATGTTTGAAAATATATTTTTGAACATACATGATCAAAAAATTAGTTGAACGTATTTTCGAACCTATTGATTATATTTGTAATTCAATAGTTTTCAGATCCAAAATTGAGCGACAAAACATCAATATTTACAAATTTAAATCACATTTTTTATTACAAATTAAAAATATATATGACAATTATTAACCCATTCTAGCATTTCTGCCTCTCTTTTGAAATTTTAAAAACTAAATTGTGACACCTCTTTTTTATGTCTCAAACATGAACACTCCTCGCACACACGTGAAAATTTCTCTCTTTGATTTTGTAGCATATGTGAATTATATATATTTTTCAATTGGTTAAAACTTTTTTTAAAAAAAATTGAGGATAAAATTGGATCCGAACATTGACCCGTCTTATAAATTATGACCTGTAAGATGGTCTTACACAAGCTTTTGTCATTTATGAAAATAATTAAGTTTAGAGATATTAGAGATACATTCTTATATATATATATATATATTTTATAAGGCTCGTGTATATATATATATATATATATTCATATCTCATTCATATTATTAATCAATTTGAAATGATTCATGTATCATAAACACTAAAAACTTATATGCTTATGATCTAAATTAAATTTGAAATTGATTAGTATATATTGATTGTCACTATTGTTGTAATAGTGTAAGATATACTAAAAGAATATATATTTTTTATTTACATACTATGTATATATACCATAGTATCTTAAAGTTACTTGTAAGCATAAATTTTCATTACTTCATGTAGTTAAAATATTAGCCTCTATACATTTACAGTTTATAAAATAATATGTATGTATATATATATATATTTAGTTTTACACTAATATTAATTATTGAAAATAATAAAGCATAAAAATATATTTATTTTAATATCTAGGACTATATATTCACATTATAAAATGTATTATATTCATTGTTATCTTTTTTTCCTTTTGACTAATCCAGTGACTATTCTAATAAAATTGAATCATGAATAAATCATTTAATTGAATTGAACTTGTTTGAATGAATCTATGAAATCGATGATTTAGAGTATTTTTTCCTCTATTATATCAACACTTAATTTTCTCCCTTTATCTTTATTTGCCTTTATTTAATTATTTATCTTTAGTAGATATGAAACAAAACTTTTGAATGCGCTACCTATTTAATACTTAGAAGATTGACGCTGCAGTACTCACATTATGATTAAATTTGTAGTTTATGCGGAATATGATCTTTCTCAACATTGTAATACAGATACTTCGTATACTTGTGAAAAGCTAATAAGAAGTCGAATAATTGTACTGTAATAAAATAAATATTTGATTGAGAAGTGCAAGAAATAATTATATTTAAAAAACAAATTGTTATATTATCCCAAATTTAGCAGCTAAAGTCTACATTTTAACTTATAATATTTGTAGTGCTATTATAAAAGTATTATTATGCTCCAATATAATAGTTTAATTAAGCTAGTTTTTTCCCTAGTTAAAATATATATTATTAGAAAAATTAGTAGTGTTCTAAAATTAATTGTTGTATACATGGTAACTTTTTAGGGCCACTTTGAGACAATATTGAGCCCGAGGTGAAATAATGAAAATGTTTAAAAGTAAAATATTTTTTAAAAGATAATACACCAATGTGTTTTAAAGAAATTCATTTATTATTTCTCGTTTTATCAACAATAAAACCACTTTCAAATGTTCTAAATCCCAAACCGTGACATATTACTCAACTTAAAAATTTACTTTAACTAAAAACAATTGTTATAATTAGCATATCCGATAGGTAAAATATGCATTGGGAAATGTTATTTATATAATATAATATCTCAATATATATATATATATATAATTTTGTATTTAATTTTATGTCCTAGGTTCTATTAACGTATACTTTAATTTTGAAAATAAATCAAATCTATTAATATATAAGTGTTTTCAAATGTTAGATAAGTTATATGGTTAAAAAATAATTTGTTAGAGATTAAGACATGATAAGCTTTATTCAGAAGCCATAGTTTAATCATTTATATATTTAAAATACTTGACTTCAAACAAATTTTTAATCGAATGTGGATAATACATATATTTATTTAGCTAACTATTTTAATGAAAATAATGAGGCATGAAGTGATCGACTCGTTTGTCTCACAATAGAAACGACAGAGTATTATTTCACACACACACACACACAAACACACACATTCTTGATTTATATATATCTTAATTAAATTATTTGTAATAAAATTTAAATTAATATATTCACTTATGAATAATATATTTTTTTTCTCCAATCTATACATTTAAAAGTATCCTATATGATTTTAAATTAATATTAAAAAAATTCTTTAGATTGATGAGTAATTGTGAAGTTTATTTTGATAAAATATGTAATTTTTTTAGAAATAATATTTTTTTGATTTGGAGGGCATGAAATAATTTTTACAGCTTAATTACTTTGATAATATTAATTAATTTATCTTTAATAAAAATAGATAAGTGGCCAAAAAAATATTTCAAATATATATATATATATATATGTACTATCTTTAATACAAATATGTAGGTGATGATAATTTTTTTGGTGCTCGTATAAGTTTACATCATTCTTTTTCAATGAAATTGTTTCAATTTATGTACATTATTTAACATATTTGCTATTTTTTTTTTAATCTATTTCAGTTCACTAATATTTAAATTATTGATATCACATGATGTGAATCAGTAATTTATAAGTAAAAATTTAAATATAATTCCCAGATAACTAAATTATTATATATATACTCGACTAATTTTTAAATTCAACATAATTTTTAAAATATTTTTAATAATGTCACTTTTTGAATTGTGGAAAATTCAACATCCCTAAATTGTTGCTAAAAAATAAATTAGAACAGACATGAATGCATGTGATATGCATTGTATATATATTAATTCATAATCTATATCTTATTGATTTATAAAGATATTAATGAATTGCCTATCATTTAATTAAAAAAAATATGTTAGTTGAAATTTGAAACTTATACACACATGCACATATCAAATTGATGCACCAATTGAAATTATATAGATATTTTAAATATAATATTATGGAAGTCAATAATAATATTTATTAATTGTTACCATATATATGCATATCAAATGAATGATCATTTGCATAAAAATCACGCTAGAAATTTTATATCTACTACTATATGATAACAAAAAGTTCATGTTGTAGATTTATTATATTACTCTATTGTGCTTAAGTTAAATATATTATTGGGATATATTAGTTAAATTCAATTTTGTAAAATAAGAATCTTTTTATATATAGTAGTAGATTCATATGGAAACTAATATATTATATCAGATTTTACATTATAAATACATATTATATATTATATTACACAATTATTCTTAAATTAAAGTCATAGTAAGAATATAATAGGTAAACCAAAATTTATAAAATATCACACTTTTATAATAATAGTAGATATATACACACACACTAATATGACATATAAGCATGGGAGGTTTTTTGCTTCCCATTTTTGGTTAGATTAATGTTCGAGGAGGGTATTTATTCAATCTACCATAATGAGTTGTAATTTGTAAAAAGTAGGTGGAATTCTAACTTATGTTGAAAATTTGGAATACCTTTTTGTAATTATTATGTTGTATGGTCACATTTGATGTGACCCGCTCCACCATACATAAATATTAAATAAGTATTCGTTTATATATTATAAATGTGTTGTTATATGTATAGTTAATGTAATTCACCATGCCAATTATTTAATGTAGACCCTCTAATTGCTAATGTCGCACAGAACAATGGTGTTTTTTTTACTGGTGTTTAATTTAATATACGAACAATTGTTATAAATTGAATAAAATATAAAGCAACTAAAGAACTCGCCATATGATGATCCAGTTTGGTAAACATTACTCTGGGGACTATGTATAAGTGGGAATCAATCCACTAATTCAATGCAAATTTAGATTCAGGTACTTACACGAAGAACCCCCTTTACTCGTTGGCTCTTTTTACCCTTTGCACCCTCTTTCGTGAATTGATGTGCAAGATCCCCTTACAATCTAGATCACTCTAGTTCTCACAAGCAAACTCTCCCGAGCCTACTTTAAGTTTTTCTCTTAGAAAGCTAAGTATTAAACTAAGAATCTAAACTTCACGTTGAACACATGAATGAACAACTCTAACTACGACAACCCTAAAGCTCAAAATACGTAGAGAACTAAAAAGAATTTTAATCTCTTGCAAATTTTGCACTAGTTTGTCGACACCCAAATATGATCTGCAACATCCTCTTTTATAGACAAAGCAAACTGACTCCTCTTTGAAAAAGGAAATTCAATTTCCTTATCTATCGCAAATCAATATGGTAAGACTTTCCTTGTTGAGCGCTTCTTCTAGAATCTTTCTTTGTTAATCTTCGATCTGCTTCTTTCTTTGAACAAACTTGGAATCTTCTAGACTACAACCTTGGGCAAGTCTTCAACAACCTGCAACACTCCAATATCCATCGCAAATACCTTCTTGATCAATCTGTAGTTGATTGCTGGTTCTCGCAGTGGACATCCGATTGAACATTATTCAAAGTCTTCATTCTTTGCTGTTGTAATGACCCTGTATGAACACCAAGCCTTGAAGCCTTCCCGTCTTCAACCTTATTGTTTTGCATAATGGATTTTGAACACCAACCGGTACTCCATATCGGACACTTAGCCAAAAAATTAAAATATGCCATTAACAAAAAAATCTATAATGCGTGCACTCCTGCACTAACAATCTCCCCCTTTGGCTTTATTGATGGAGAATCTTTTATTTTGTTTGTCGATGTTTTTACACAACATTGTCTTCTCCATCTTGTGTTCAGTGAGTTAGGATATCTTTGAACTCAACAAAGATATAAGCATAGTGTTCTCTATAGTATACTTAGAACACTTAAATGAACTCTCCAGTATCTCTCCTCCTCAGTGTTTTCATATTAGAGTATATGTATAGTGAGAGTGACTATGAGATATGGAGGATAATGAAATTTTTACTGATGGATGAATAGATTTAACAACTTACATTACCAAAATCAACAAAATAACAAAAACTAACTAGCATAAACTTCAGCGGCTAGGCTAATTTTTCTACTCCCGCTATTTGTCAGTAAAAAGACAAACATAAATAGACACAATCACTGCTCCTTTGCAGATCCTTCATCTTCATCTTCTCCTTCGCCTTCAACATGCTCAGGTGAGTTAGCCTCAGACTCAACTTGTTCTTACTCATCTCATTCTGTAACATCAGTGTGAGCAAGGTAAAAAAGTGTTTTCTTCTTTAGTCTGGGAGAGGTATGAACTGGAACACTATTGAAGAAAGAGCTAAACTTGCTCTTAGTTGATTCAGTAGATAGAACGACAAGCATTACGATCAAAACATCCTTTCAAGCTGTGTGCTCTTTAATAGAGATGGAATGGAACTCCAACTCAGACTCCAAGTAAGTGACCAATGTAGCAGAGCTACATACAGGTTCTTCTTGAGTGCAATAGCAGCAACATACAATAGATCTATATAAGAAGCAGATGGGAGCATCTTCGGCACACTCGAGCGAACACTCTTGTGAACACACTAGCAATGCAGACCTCAATTCTGATCTGCAATGGATGTTCCAGAGGAGCCATACAATCGTGCTTCTTCAAGATGTCTTTCTACTTTTTAGGGATTCTAAATATAAGAGTTGGATATCCCATAGACAATTCAGTAGCAGAGGAATCTGCATGGATCATAATCTGATTGAATACTGTCGGGTCAAAGTTGAACTTCTCCCTTATACCAATGCATGAGAGAAGAGCTGCAATGTTTCGTGGTACTGTAGATCTATGCTTGGTCGGCATCCAGTTGTGAATTACAATCTTGAACAAGGTAAAATATTGCCCACTCAGAACAGAGAATAAGTTTGAAAAGATAGACGGGAAGACCTTGAGTCGCTAACCTCAGAAAATCACTATGGAGGCGTGATTGTCGTCCGATTTACCTACACACGCAACACTACTACGAATCAGATCCGCAAGAGGACGGGTAGTTGTAGGGCGGCGAGCTAAATCGGGTCATGTCTCTCGAGGAAAGCTTCGTCTGGGCTATTACCTTTCTATGCTACAATTGTTAACATGCACAAAAATTTGCCAAATCAATTCCAATCCCATAAGAAAAAAATGACCTTGTAACACCCCAGGTTTTCAGATTATATTTAAAAAAATTAAAGAAATTAATCGGAGCCTAGATAAGGATGTTTTGGTAGTTAATTGCGATTTTAGAAGTTATCTTTCGTAAAATCGTCTTTTTGAAAATTTTGATTCCAGCTCAATTATAGCCGATTTTGGTCATGTTTGAAAGGCGTTGACCCAAGAAGCATGCCGGTGCTTTCGGATTTTGAATCTGAAGTCGTTTGAGTTCCCAGTGATTTAAATCGCGTTTAAAGGAGTTATGAATAGTGTTTTTCCGTAGGAGCGCGATCGTTAGAAATTTGCGAAATCTCGTGTGTTGACCCGAGCCTTAATTCTTCAAGCCTACCTTATAGGAAATTTCTCAAGGAATCTGTTGGCGTTCCCGGATTTTTATTCTGAGGTCAATTGAACACTCGGGAATTTTATTTGTCCCTTGTGTGGAATAGTAACTTTATTTTTGGAAAGAGAATCTTTTCTCATTTTCCTTCAAGATGACTCGTTCTTTATCCCGAGTCAAGTTGGTTCAATAGTACTCGAGCCAATGAATCTCTCGGTATTTTCGGATTTTGTGAATGAGGTCATTTGGACCTCGCCATCGAATAAAGCGCCTTTTAACCGAACCTAATATTTTTGAAGTAGTAGTGTTGCACTGCAGAAGCTTCTCGAGGAAGCCAAAAATTTGGCTATAAATAGCAGCTCACCCCTCCCCTTCATTTTTCGCTCATTCACTCCTTCATCCCATTTCTGTAGAGAGAGAGAGAGGGGGGAGCCTCTTCGTGAGGCATCCCCAATTGAGAGAAAGAGGAGCAGGAGGCGCGCAGGGGGTGCCCCAGCGCGCAAGGGAGCTCCCGCCCGCAAGGGGCCGCCGCGGCGCATGGGGCACCGGCGCGCACCTTGCCGCCGCGGCGCTAGTGCTTTTGCGGCAGCTCCGGCACGTGATGCGAGGCTGGGTGAGATACAGGCTCAGATGCAGGCACAGATGGATGCCCAGCGTGAGTCTGTGCAGCAGGTGCTGGAGAAGCAGGCGAGGATGGAGTCCCTACTTCAGCACCTTCTCAGTCAGCAGCCGGATGGTGCTAGTGACGGATCTGGAGGGCCTGGTAGCAGTTCCGGAAGGCCGGATGGTGAGGAAAGCTAGTAGTTGTATTATAATTGTATTTTTTATACAATTTTGATATTTATTTATTTGTATTATACATTTTGTATTATATTATGTACAATTATATATATATATATATATTTTAATTTTATGGTTTTTATTATATTTGGGTACTAATAAATAGTTAAAAAGAAAAAGGAATTAAAAATAAACTGAATTAAAAAATGAAATTAAAAAAGAATTAAAATTAAAAAATTATAAAAACAAAAATAGCGACGGAAATATTCCGTCGCTTGATTTTTTTGTCTGTCGCCTCAGTTAGACGACCATTTACGATGACACTTTAAGGCGACGAACCGTTCTGTCGCGTATTCCGTCGCCTAATTGAGGCGGCAAACTTCTTTTTTAGTGACTAAATTTACGAGATGGACAATTTATGTGGCCATTCTGTTGCCCATTCAATTGGCGATGGAAATTGGGTATGGGGTGATAGAAATTTCCGTCGCTATTTTGCTATTTTCTTGTAGTGTCTTCACTCTCAATGATGCCTTACAATTTGTCCGTGTAATATTTCTTGTCTGTTTTCTCTTTCCTTTTTCACTGCTTAAAGTAGAAAGTGCTAAACTTTTTTTAAGTCCTTCACTTGAACAAATATACTACTTCTCTATAACAACACCGGCACTATTGTTCCTTTGAGTATTTTTCCTGACACTAAAGCTAACCTCTCGAGCATGTAGAAAATACAATTCATACATCTCTTGAAAGTTTTGTCTCTTGAAACCAATTAGAGAGCCACTGAGGTCTAATGTATTAACTGCATTGTATAAAAGTAGCAATGATTACAAATCAAAGTATCATAATATGTTGAAGTATTGCGAAATAATTTAGTCTCTAAATTTAGAGACAGAATTGACACTGAAAATTAGAGACAGAATAGAGATGGAATATTCGGTCGATAATATTAGAGACGGAATCGAGACCGAATATTCAGTCGCCAAATACCAGCGACTAAACAAGGCGACTGAAGATAGAGATGGATTATTTTATCTCTATTCCGTCTCTAACATTTAGACACGGAAAATTTTCCATCTCTATATATTTAGCGACCACAATATTAGAGACGAAATTGTTCCGTCTCAATTCCGTCGCTAATTGAATTTAGAGACGAAAAAAATGAATTTAGAGACGGATATTTCCGTCGCTAATCCGACATTTTCTTATAGTGTTGATCCAAGCTTCAGATCAAACTCAAACCCCTCCTGCATTTGCTTTGCATCCTTTCTCTCTAATACATTCATTCTCTCTCAAATATTCCATCAAAGAATGGAACTGCCCGCTCAGTACATCGACCCAGCTAGGCTTGCTCTCAACCTCAAAAGAGACAAGTTTGTAGAACTGGACTACATGATGGAGAGACTTAAGCCTGATTTGTTTCATCACTTAATCTCAGCAGCGGAGGAAACTGGACTTTTTCAGTTTCTCACACGAGGTCCAAGACTTGGACGATGCTTTCCAGAGGCAGTTGCCGAATTCTATATCTTTTCAGACATCGCAGAAGATGGTAACATAATCTCATCAGTCAGAGGAAATCCAATCGTGATCACCAAGGAAGTTGTGATGGAGTCACTCCATCTTCCTGGAATAGATGAACAGGCAGACACCATAGTCATGCCAAAGCATATAGATTTGTGGCGTCGATGGATGAATTCAGGAGTCAAGCATAATGACCACTCTTATAAACTGAAGGACAGTCTTCAGCCGAAGTTCATTATACTCCAAGATATAGTCATCCATTGCCTGAGAGGCAATCTGGACTATACTTGTTTCAGCATTGATAATGCTCACCCGATGTCACTCATTTACAATCGATGCAAAGTTGACTGGGCATCGTATGTGCTATCTCAGCTACGCCAAAATGTTCGCAGGGACAACCTTAACCATCAAACTGGAACATTCACAGAGAAACTAGGGTTTCTCAACAGGATCAACATGATCATTACCGATCAGATCCAACTTCTTAATCAGAGAGGCAAGGTGCTGGACATGAGAGATTATCTCCCCACAATCTTTGTCAAAAGGAGAAAAAATCTCAAAACTTTTGGCCCGCAATCAAGGAGGCAGCACACTGCAGAAGAAGGCCCCTCCACTATGACTGAACCGACTTCAAATAGTCGAGGAAAACAGCTCATGTCAGATGACGACATGACCACAAAATTAACTGCGCTAGCTGAGTCTACACCAGCTAAAACCCACTACACGGATGGTGTTGAAGAAAGCTTCAACAATTCTCTCACTAATCTGCTCAGCAGCTTTCAGCTTATCGAGAGATACGACTCCGATCTCTTCAATCAACTGAGGAGATATTTCAGATGGTCACTCTGGAGATATCATGTTGATGAAGTAGTTATGTTTACACTGCTTGATAGGAAGGGATGATGTTTCTGGAGTCAAGAAGGACTTTGGAGCAGGAACTGGATGAATCATCCATCGACGGCCACTCCAACCCTCTCAGAGATCATGGATTCAATGATCAACTGAATCCGAAATGGAGTACCTGTCGCAGCTCCACTGCTGTTTGCAGAGCCATCCAACTCATCCTCCACACCTATGATGTTCAACCACTCATCTCCAACTGAAGAACTACTCCCAAGGTTGGCCATGACGACAACTGAACACCAAGTTCAGCCTCCATTGCCAGATCTCCGACAGTTCATGCCAACTGAAGAAGCCTCAAATTGGCTACCTTCACCACCAAAGGAACAACCATTCCCTTCCCTATTTGAAGGTAACCTAGCTATAACCTTTAGCTTGTTACCAAATGTTCCCATTCCATCCTTCGATCTATACATGCACACCCTTTTGGATGATGCCAAATAGGGGGAAGAGATTGAAGAAATTGAGGAGAAAATGATGGAAGACAGTTTTTGAGTCTCTGGGATGAGATTCAAAGGGAACCCTCGCAGTTTCAAGAGGAAGTACAACCTCAGGGGGAAGAAGTGAAGACTGTAAGAACTGTTCAAGAAGAGAGGCATCAGCCTCAGGGGGAAGATTGGGGAGCTATCCAAAGACATTTGTCTCAGGGGGAAGTCCGGGGAGAAGTCTGGAGAAATGCTAGTGCCAGAGAAAGAAGAGAGCCTAGCAATTGGTGGAATAGGTGAAGAAGGAGATGAGATACTAGCTGAAGAAGCGCAGCAGCTGAAGAGCTAAAAACTCAAGAAAAATAAAAGAAAAACAAACTGTTGTAGATTGAAAGATATCTAATCAGTTTACATAAGCAGTTTCTTAGCTACAAGTTTTCTTGCTTGATTGTGTCCTAGCTACACAGCTCAAAAATTTCTCAATCAGTTCTTCCATCATTGCTCAATTTTACCATGTTTTGGACATCATCAAAAAGGGGGAAATTATTAGGAAAAACTATCAAGGTTTTTCTTACAAGGGGTTTTGATGATATGTCAAAATATGAAAAGAGCCTTGAAAGAACTGAAAAGAAATCAAGCAAAAAACTAAAGATGATCATATAGAGTCAAAGCTATCAAGCCAATAGATATGATCAATTCATGTGAAAGAGGAGAGAAAATTAGAGAAAAAGAAGACTGTAGCTTGCTAGAATAATTAGCAAGGCAAACTGGAAGTTGCAGGTACCAACTAGAGAAGGTATCAACTGCCACCAGTCTACAGTGATGAACTGATGGACATACCAGTTCAAGGCCGCCACCAGCTGAAGAGATATTCCAGCTGAAGTGATAAACTGAAGCACATACCAGTTATAGGCCACCACCAGCTGAAGAGATGTTCCAGCTAAAGAGAACTGAAGCACATACCAGTTCTAGGCCGTCATAAGCTGAAGAGATATTCCAGCTGAAGTGATGAACTGAAGCACATACTAGTTTTAGGCCACCACTAGCTGAAGAGATGTTCCAGCTGAAGAGAACTGAAGCACATACCAGTTCTAGATTGTCACCAGCTGAAGAGAAGTTCCATCTGAAAAGAACTAAAGCACATACCAGTTCTAGGCCGACACCAGCTGAAGGGAAGTCCCAACTGAAGAGAACTGAAGCACATACCAGTTCTAGTCCAATACCGGCTGAAGAATCATTCCAGTCAAAGGAAGATCCCAGCTGAAGAGAATACTAGCTGAAAGAGAAGAACTGAGGGACATGCCAGTTCTAGATCATTTCCGACTGAAGAAATACCAGTTGAAGAGCACATCAGTTTGAACTGGTGAACATGCCAGTCTATGATGACATCAACTGATGAAGACTGTTAGCCGAAGGGAGGACAATCATGAGCTGAAGAAAATACTAGCTCAAGATATTCTAGCTGAAGAAATGTACCAAGTCTAAAGATTCATGCTGAAGGAAATACCAGCTTAGGACATTCCAGTTGAAGGACCATACCAACTGAAGAGAAGACCAAGGTACAAGCTGATGAAAAATACTAGCTCAAAAATACCAGCTGAAGAATGAATTTCCAGCTGATGAAGCACCAGTTTGAAGAACAACAACTGAAGACGCATCAGTTCTGAAGTCAAACTGATAAAGCGCCAGCAACCGAACTGAAGACCAGTCAATGAAAGTTCTAGCTAAAGGGACACAAGTCCAAAATGCCAGTTAAAGAACACTGGTTCAAACTACCAGCTGAAGCAGAAGCAAACTGTAGCTCAGAAGGCAGCCCAAGCCCAGAATCGCTAACTGAAGATGATCTCAACTGAAGCTTTCCAAACTGCCAGGGGACACGCAAAATTGACAGACAAATGAACTGAAGATTCCAACTGCCAAACAAAGCTCAGAACTGAAGATCATGAAGAGTGCCCCAACCGAAATTCAGATAAGCCAAAGAAGATCTTGAAGTTAATGTAACCAAGATCTTGAAGCAAAAGCTCGTTAGAAGAGAAATGGCAATCCACTAGCCCCATTAAATGAAAAGCCTTACAACTGGATTTTTTATTTATGATCCAACAGTGATCACCACTGGTCACCAACTCACCTTTCTTTAAAAGGTAAGCTACCCCAGAGAAGATCGCGGGACTTTTGAGAATTTGGAGAGCACTTTAGTTAAGTCTTTCCGCGAAGACGTTTGCCGAAGCACTAAAGCCTCATGCTCAAAGAACTCAGAAAATCAAAAGTTCCAACTGATGAGAATGAGCCTTAACGTTTTTTGAGCTAGTTGTTGAAGATTTCCAGCCAGAGATGTCCTCTTAGTCACCGTGCTTAAGTGATCAACTACCCCAGCTCAGACGCAGACGCGCAAAGGAACAACCCAGTTGATACCAGTTTCAAGATTGTACTTTTGAAGATCGAACGAGATCTAAAATCATGAAAAGATGGGCAATAGCACCTTATCTCTCCAGTGAGCAATTGGAGATCGCAAGTGTGAGCTGTCGACCTACCGGCTGAGGAAGTTGAGGGTGCAGCTTTCGGGACAGCAACTGTCTTCGCTGTGTAACTGTAATAAAGGAACTTTACACTTGCATGGTAAATTTCCCTTCTGCGGAAGGAAGAGAGGACGTAGAAGTTGAGCTTCGAACCTCTATAAACTGTTTGTGTGCTCTGCTTTACTTTTCAGTTCAGTTACATGTTTTTAACTGCACACCATAAGCACACACAACACTCCGAGCCAACAGATCTTCTCAATTGATCTCTACATAGCACGAATGATATTTTCGAGTCAAAACGGGCCCTTAATATTCACATCTAGTTCAGTTTTGTAATCAGTTTATTCAGTCCCCCTCTAAACTGATTCTGACTCGCCCGGGACCAACATTATAATTCCTAATTTTATTTTTCAGATTATGTATATGTTTTATATTGTAGATTATGTATATGTTTATGCATATGTTTTCATAGGAATTATGTCTTCCCAATTTGAGAATATTTAGTTTAATGAAGCTGAAAATAGTAGAATTGATAGCCAAGCCCAATAATTAACTGATGATGGTTGTGTTATAAAGAAAAAAAGAAAGAGAACATCAAAGGTTTGAGATGATTTTGATGTGGTTGACGTTCCAAAAATCGATCAGAAGGCAGTTTGTAGGTATTGCAAAGAAAGATATGCACATGGTGGGAAGGGTTCTAGCACTAGTCATCTAAAGAGGCATTCAAAGGGTTGTTTTCAAAAGAAGATGCACATGAGTAGTTCGATGAAACAACCTACTATTCCTTTCAAGTCTTCTAATACTTCAAGCTTACATTTGATGATTTGTAAATTTTAATTTTAGCTTAATGAAAAATGGTGAATGTAATATATAGGCCATGATAGACTACTAAAAGGCCTCATGCTTGACTCATATAGTTTAAAAGGCCAAGTCCAGGCCTAGATAAAAGCCTTTGATAGATAATACGCCATGCTTAGGCCTACGCTCATTGTGGCAAGCCCAGGCCGTTTAGCGCCCAGCTCAGCCTGGCCTATTTCCATGCCTAATCATGGACGAATACTAGATTACAAAATTGAATAATAGAACAACTAGTGGTGATACAACTAGTAGATAAATAATTACTATATATCGATAGGGAAAGATCGGTCATTAAGAGATTGGTGATATAAAATTTTGATGATATTATAAATAGCAGATGAAATAATAAAAAAAATAAAAGTTGTTAAAGTTGAATTTGAGCACATGATCGACGACCTATGGGTTTTCCGGGATGATAACATGGACCTTGTCGGGTGGCAGAAAATGGAGGTGTTGGTGGGGCATTGAGCAAGGATTTTGCTATTTCAGTCTAAGCAGCGGTGGCAGTCGAAGATGAAGTTTGGGACTTGGAGGGTGCCGTTGAAGAGGTATGCATTTTGTAGCCATGAGTGACAACGATGATTTTCTAGGATTTACGAGAGAGGATGAAGTGGAGAGAGAGCTTCAATAATTGAATTGCAACGTCCGTAATGAAAATATTATCTGGAAAGATATATATGATATGGAAATCCATGTATTAAGGGATTTGATATGTAAAATACTACATTGCCCCTCCTAACCTAAATAAAAGACTAAAAATAAATAAATAAAAATCTAAAAATCTACTTTTAATCACATTCCTAGAATTAATAAGATCTAATGATTAGGATTAGTTCCTAGTTCTCACATTAACCACCAGTACCCATTTGAACATATATATATATAGGATATGGTTCAAATATGGACTAAGTGTTGGTGTGAAAAATATGGACTATTCTTAACCATTAGATCTATCAAATCTTACGGTTTAGATTCAATCTCTCTGGCATTTAATTAGATTCTGAATTATATTAATAGCGGTATATTAAATGTTGGTCCCGGGCGAGTCGATGTCAGTTTAGAGGGGGGGTGAATAAACTGACTAAAAATTTTACTTCAAATGCGGAATAATAAGGGCCCTTGACTCGCTTAGCAACTTATCTATGCACAATTTAGTTGAGCACTTTTTAGACAGCTTGAGTGCAGATTGTGTGAGCTTGTGTACAGTTCAAAGATATGCGAGTAAGCAAAACAGTACAACACACAGATGATTTATAGAGGTTCGAAGTCTCAAACTTCTACGTCCTCTCTTCCTTCCGCAGAAGGGAAACTTCACTATATAACTTGAGTTTCTTTACAAATTACACAATGAAGGACAGTTGGCTGAACCTGGTAACTGCTCGCTACCTCAGCGGGTCGACGGCTCACACTTGCAGTCCCTAACTACTCGCTAGGGAGGTAGGTGCTATTGACATCTTTACAAGGTTTTAGATCTCTTTCGATCTTCAAGAGGTTAGTCTTGAATAGGGGATATCAACTCCTTCAATTGAGCTGGGTAGTTGATCGATGTATTGCTGAAACTGAGAAGGTTGCTCTGGCTGGATTATCAACAGCTAGCTGAATGCTTTGATTCTGTGGATTTTTCTTCTCAGTTGGACTCTCACAGTTTTAGCAAATGCTGAACTTGAGCTATGTGGGAGAGAGAAAGAAAGCTCTGTTTGAGATAACTTGAATGAAGGCTTCAAGAATGAAAGTTGCGAAAAGTCTATGAACACTTTGATTCACTCGTCTTTTATAGAGGAGTGATTTTGTGACCGTTGAGTTCCATTGATCGGTAGCTCTGGTGGTTCATCAATGGCAGATGGTCTTTGTTGGAGCTTTTGGTTGAAGTAGCCGTTGTTTTGCCAATCGATCTCTGTTGGATATTTAATTTCAGTAGCCGTTGCTTTGCCAATCGATCTCTATTGGATATTTATTTCCAGGATCTCCACTGGAGCATTTATTCCAAGATCTTCATTTTGAGAAATAACTCCAGGACTCTCTGGCTGGTAGTTTTGAGCTCCAGTTTAGCAAGTTTGAGTTTCAGTTGACAGGTCTGAGCTTGTCTGCTTAGTTCGGCTATTACTCCAGTTGGCAGTTCTGAGCTTCTTCCTCCAGTTCGACTGATCTCAAGTTGTTGAATGGCTTGTCAGTTCGACTGTTCTTTCTTGAGCTTTCTTGTCAGCTTGATTGATCACAAGCTGTTGGCTAGCTTGTCAGTTTGACTGTTCTTTCTTGAGCTTTCTTGTCAGCTTAACTGATCACAAGCTGTTGGCTAGCTTGTCAGCTTGACTGTTCTTTCTTGAGCTTTCTTGTTAGCTGTTTGCTTGTTTTCTCCTACAAGCTGGCTGACTTCAGTTCTGGCCTTTGATTGATTCGTCTGTTTACTTCAGTTTGGCTGAAGTTAAGTACTTCAGTTTGGCTGAAGTTAAGTTTGGCCATCAGCTGGATACTTCCAGTCTCTAGTTTAAACTGATCTGTTATCAGTTTCTTCAGTCTTGTCGATTTTTCTCTCAGCTCAGCTGACTTAGCTGTCAGTTTGTTTCGACTGGTTCATCTCTTTGAACTCTCAGTTGAATTAAGTTCTGACTGGTTGATGTATCCTTCCAGCTGGTTGACCATGCTCCAGTTTGATTGACTCTAGCTTCAGTTGAGTTCCTTCTTGAGGCTCTGGATTGGACAGCTCAGATCTACAGCTTCAATCTTAGTCAGTTTTTCAAGAATAGTTTTGACATCTCATCAAAACCTTCTCTAGGGATTCCTTGATAGTTTTTTCTAACAATTTCCCCCTTTTTGATGATGTCAAACCCTTGTCAATGATGATGGAAAAACTGCAAATGTTTATCTGAGAGACGTGCTGTAGTTCGCTTATAGGCAAAGTTTGATATCAGAGCAAGTTAGAGCTGAAATTCAAGTATCAGAGCATACTCTCATTTTAGACATGCTTTCATTTTGAGTTATTAGAGCATGATTGTCCAGGTATCAGAGCAGAGCTTATAGGCAAGACTTGATATCAGAGCAAGTTAGAGCATAAATTCAAGTATAAGAGCATACTTTCATTTTAAACATGCTTTCATTTTGAACTATCCGAGCATGCTTTCATGCATAAGCATGATATTTGAAGTATTAAAGCATGTATCATATATTAAAGCAAAGCATATCATATTAGCTCTTGATAGTAGATAGGACTACTACTTCACTTCCTTAGCTGCTTCTTCTCTTCCTGCTTGATTCTCCTTTTTCTTGAACTCCATGTATTCTCCAAGCTCTCCCCTGAAGCTGAGCTTCCCCCTCAGGGTGTACTTCTCTTTGGATCTGCCCCCAAAAAGTTAAATTTTCATCATTTTCATCATCATACCTTCCATCTTTTCCCTTTTTGGCATCATCCAAAAGGGTAAACTGGTGTGGATCGTATGACGGTATTGATAGATTTGGCAAGAAGGTGAAAGCAGTTGCCAAGTTGTCATCATAGACTGAGGGAACTGAAGGAATGGGCATGGGCGAGGAGAACCATACATAAGCTTCTTCAGTCGTCATGAACTAACCACGATCAGGGGTGAGAGAGAGATCTTGCTCTCTGAAGTCCATGGAAGCCAGGTTGGTGAAGATCTCATCGGTTGATGCGATTGGTAGATCTTCAAGAAATGGGGTGTAGGAGGAGTTGGCTGGCTCATTGTCGGGAAGAGAAGCGTCGGCGGGTACGCTGAATTAGATTCGTTTGATCATTAAATCCATTATTTTTGAGAGCATTGGTGGCGAGCAGAGTGGATGATTCATCCAATTTCTACTCCAGTGTCCTTCGTTGATCCAGAAAAGAGATCCACGAGTGCGGATGAGGTGAAACATGGTGGCCTCATCGAGTTGAAATCTCCAGATATGATACTGGAGGTACCTTCTCAATTGCTCGAATAAGGAGGGATTGTTGCCTTCAATTAGACCGAAACAACTTCGTAGCTGATGGTCTAGAACTTGCTCAAACTCTTCCTCAAATAAGTCACGATGGACTGAGGTGAGAGGTTGTGAGCTGGCGGGTATTGTAGACTGATCGCTTAGTCTAGAGAGTGGCTCATTCTCAATCAACAACTTCCTTTCGTCTGAGGAACTGGCAGTTGCTACCAACGGTCTCTTTCCACGACTTGAGTCGGAAGTTCCTGGTTGGTGTGATCTCTTCGGGATCGGATAGCAGTAGATGGTCGGGAGCATATCCCTTCATCTGATTGGCTCTCTGGTTGGGATCACCTCGTCAAATTGACTCAAAATTATGTGGCTTATGCAACCCATAAACCCAACATTCTTTCGGAAAGAGCCAGTTATCGGATCATATTCTGCTCGGTCGACATTTGCTCGCAGTTGAGCAAATGTTTCCAGCCTCATCAGTCTTGTTCTTGAAAATCCACTTGGTTCCAACAATGTTGACTCCTTTAGGTTTCTGCACCATATCCCAGACATCATTCTTTTTGAACTGAAGAAGTTCTTCCTGCATGGCTTCTATCCAGTAGTCATCTTTAAGAGCTTCTTGGATGTACTTTGGTTCAACCTTGGAGGTGAAACAGACATAGAATATTTCATCATACATCCTCTTTCTCAGAGTGCTCCTGGTCATCATACCTTCATGAATATCTCCTATTACTTCTGAAGTAGGATGATTCTTGATGATTTGCTTTGAAGGCTTTCTGTGCCTTATTGTATGTTCTTCAGCTTCTCTGTCTGTATCATCATGAACCTTAGGATGTTCAAAGACATCTGTGTGAACATCATCTTAAGGAGTATTGACAGTATTGTCCTGATCATCAAATCTGACATTGACTCTCTCAATTACAGTCTTTGTATCTTTATTGTAAATCCTGTATGATTTACTATTTCTGGAGTATCCAACAAACATCCCTTCAACTCCTCTATTGTTCATCTTGCTGAGATACTATCTATCATTGAGAATATAACATGTGGTTCCAAACACATGAAAGTACTTCACTATTGGTTTCTTCTCATTCCAAATCTCATATGGAGTAGTGAGAGTACCTGGTCTGAGATGAACTTTGTTGCTGATGTGGCATGCTGTGTTGATAGCTTCTACCCAGAACATAGCAGCAACTCCTTTAGCAGCAATCATGGTTCTGGCCATCTCCTAAAGAGTTCTGTTCTTCTTTTCAACAACTCCATTCTGCTGAGGAGTTTTGGGGGCTGAGTACTCATGACTGATACCATTCTCACTACAGAATGTATCAAACTACTGGTTCTCAAATTCCTTGCATTGATCACTTCTGATTCTGATAATCTGATCATCCTTCTCAACTGTGATCTTGCAGGCTAATCTCTTGAATGTTGTGAAAGCTTCACTCTTGTCTCTGAGAAAGTCAACCCAAGTAAACCTTGAGTAATCATCAATGCAAACAAGGACATACTTCTTTCCTTCGTAACTTTCCACAGCCATAGGCCCCATTAGATCCATATGAATGAGATCTAGAATTCTCTTGGAAGTCCTGTCTTGCACTTCTTTATGTTGAGATCTGGACTATTTTCCAATCTGACATGGACCACAGATTTTGTCTCTGTCAATTCTGATCTGAGACAGTCTTCTGACAATCTCTTTGTTGATGATCCTTTGGAGATTTCTGAAGTTGATGTGTCCAAGTTTCTGATGTCAGATCTCTGACTCTTCTGTAGATGTTCTTTGACATGTTAAAGAACATTGTGTAGGAACATGTAGCTAATAACAGTTGTCAACTGATCTATTTCCTTCCATGAATAATTCATTATTCTTTATTCATAACTCTGCAGCTTTTCTTGGTGAAGACTACAGTCATGTCATCATCACATAGTTGACTGATACTTATCAGATTAGCTTTGAGTCCATCAACTAGCATAGCCTTCTTAAGTTTGGGCATTCCTTCAACAATCAGCTCTCCTTTTCCCATTACTTTGCCCATTTTTCCATCTCCAAAGGTAACAAAATCTGACGAGCAAGCTTTCAGATTCTACATCACAGAGCAATCTCCAGTCATGTGTCTTGAACAACCACTTTCAAAGTACCAGCTTCTTTTATCTTCAACTCTCAAAGAAGTATGAGCAATTAGACTGGTCTGCTTGACAACCCATTACTTTTTCTGTGCATGCTTCTTCCTTTGTTGAGTAGCTGATTCTCCTGGGTGTTGTTGGAATACTGAGCCATAAATCTTCTTCTCATTCTTTTCAGATTTAAGAGATACTTCTCACAGTGTGGTCGAATGTGGCCTTTCTCTTCACAATAATGGCAAATAATTCATTTCATGTTGCCATTATTAGCATTCATCTTTTTGTTAATGTTCTTCTGGATGGTCTGAACATTATTTTGTACATGCACTGTCTGGCATGTACTTGCTTTGACAAACACTGTCTTGGATTTTCCACCATTGTATCCAAGACCTAGATGACTTTTCCCAGAATGTCCTGGGTTAGTGAGAATCTTATCAAGATTATCAGCTCCATTATTTAGCATGTTGACATTCCTTTTGATAGACTTCAGTTTTGTAGTCAGTTCTTCAATCTCCTTCTTCTGCTGTTGGATAATGACCTTCTGTTCTCCATCAGATTTGATTAATTTCTCCTTTTCTTTGAGAAGATCTTTGTTATGAGATTGTAGATTTTTGTTGATCTCAGTTACTTCAAGCCATTTTTCATACATCTCATTATAGGTCTGACCAAACTCCTTATGACTGACATCATCATTGTCTGAGTATTTATCTTCTGCAAGTTTGAATGGATCCTGGAACTCTGAGACTTTTGCTGTAAAGGCATAGGTCTCTTCTTCTGATTGACTACTACATTCTTCAGAATCATTATCACTAAGAGAGGCATTGTAGTTCTTTTTATTCTTCTTTAGAGTGTTGGCACATTCAGCTTGAATGTGTCCAAAACCATCACACTCTCTGCACTGAATTCCTCTCTTTGTATTTGATAGTTGAAACTCTTTCTGCTCACTGTTAGAGTTTCTATCTTGCTGAGAATTTCCAGGTTGTTTGTCCTTCTGGAAGACTGTTTGTTTACTCTATTAAGCATTCGGCTGAAGTTCTTGGTGATAAGGACCATATTATTCATTGTCTCTGAATCAAGTACAGGTTTTTATTTCTATACATGTTTAGAGACATCCTCAGAAATTTCAGCTTTAAGAGCAATACCTTTCTTTCTTGAGTTGATGTCTTCATCTTTCAGATTCATCTCGAACGTTCTCAATGATCCCATCAGTTCATCAAGTCTCATACTCTTGATGTCTTTGGCTTCCTCTATGGCAGCAACTTTGTAGGCAAACTTCTTTGGAAGAGATTTGAGAACCTTCCTCACAAGCTTTTCATTGCTGATAGGTTCTCCGAGAGCAAAACTTTCGTTTGATATGCTCCTTAATGTGGCATTAAACTCACCAATGGATTCAGATTCTTCCATTATGAGATTTTCAAACTTTGAAGTCAGATTTTGAAGTCTTGATAGCCTTCAAATGTAGTTTCCAGAATATCCCATGCAGCTTTTGCAGTCTCACAGGTTGAGATCAGACTGAATGTCTCAAGATCCACTATAGAGAATATTGCATTGAGAGTTTTGGAGTTGACATTGTACCAGTTCTTTTGTGGTACAGTCCACTCTCCTTCTTCAATCTCCACATGCCTTGCTTCTTTGGCAACAGTTGGCTTTTCCCATCCTTCAGTGACATTTTTCCATGCTAGTTCATCAAGTGATCTCAGAAACACTCTCATCTTTACTTTCTAGTAGGGATAGTTGTAGCCTTTTAGCAATGGTGGTCTGACCATAGATCCTCCTTCTTTGATTGCACTCATGGCTGGACTGCAACCAAAACCTTCACATAGATATGTAGCTTTCAGGACTCTTTTCGCACTAACACCAAAGGCGACCCGTTCTGGTACCAATTAAAGTTACTTAAACTAGACGATCATGTTCATGATCATGTACTTGAACATTGTTATGAACATGTAAGGTCAGAATGTAAAAACTTAAGCAAATAAAGAACACGAGGTGGGTAACCCTGTTCGATCAATTGATCTACGTCAGGGGGACTTATCAAGTCCGTCAGAAACAGTTTACTACTCAGTTGTATGGTTACAAAGGCTATTACACGAAGACTCCGTCACTCGACCCCTTTCCTACCCAATTTAACCTCTTTCACTAAACTGAATTGCGAGCTCCCCTTACAACCTAGAATCCCTCTAGTTCCCACAGGAAATCTCTCCCGAGACTCCTCTAAGTGTGTATGAAAGTGAGTTTCAAACACAGACTAGAAACATAATAATCTAAACGATCAAACCTAGTCTACCTGAATACTATATGCTTTGAATATGAAATCTTTTAACTCTCAGCCCTTTAGTGTATTCGTAAAAATTCGTGTCACCTAAACTAGTCTGAATCCGAGGCTATTTATAAGAAACAGTTATAGCCTAAACAAGGTATTCAGAAGTCCTACTTTGACTAGGATTTAACAAGGAAGTAATTTCCTTAATTAAATCTGTCTTTCCTAGTTTAGATGTCTTTCTTGAATATAACTCCTTCTTTCCTTCTTGATCTTCATCACGAACAAGGCAGCTTCTATTCTGAAACGTCCATCTTGAATCTGCAACTTCAACTCCTTGAATCTAGCATGGCACGTTTCTTGTAAACTCTCTGGACAACCATGTACATGATCATGTCTCTGAACATGATTAAGTACATGTCTTGATCTTCAATCAGATTGGCAGCGGAATGTTCACAGTAATGTCCAGAACATGTTATTCGAACATGAATAGTCAAAACCTTTTGTGTTCTTTTGAAATTGCCATAATATCTAAGCAGATAATGACAATTCCGAACACTTTAATACAGATGGCACTAACATTTTTCATTTGAAGTAATGAAATGTTAAAAAATTCTGCTAACACTGTATACCCAAAATAGAATTCTAAGCAATACTGGTGAAATACGTAGCATTAATATGAAATGTATAAAGTACTATTTAAAAGTTTAATAGTGAACGATTAATGTTACTTATGAAGCATTAATATGAAATGTATAAAGCATTGTTTAGAAATATATAACGGGTCCCTTGCTAGGTAATTGCCAATTATAATTTATCAAACAGAAGTATAATTTATTACTATTATATGAAGCCATATGAAGCATTAAGTGGTAACATAAAAAGCACTATGTACCAATAAATTTTAATTTATAATAAATGAGATTATTATTAAGCATTATGACTAAGCATATGAAGCATTCAAAATAAGTACAATATGAAGTTAAATATACGAATTGTGGGTAATCACGAATATCAATATATGAAGGATGATCATAATATGTAGCACTAGCATAAACCATATCTAGCATTAACAGTCAATTCAATACAATTTCGCAGTCCCCAACCCTTCACAAATCCAAAAAATACAAGTCCCCAACCCATTGTATCAGCTAAACTGACATCACTTTGGTCATGTGATACCATTTCATCCTCAAAATCAGATTCGTCAGCAACCACCTTAGAACTACCTGCAACGCAACATAGAAAGCATGGAATTAGATCATTTATAGCATTGAAATTTCAGACGATCCTAGTATATACATAATCATTTTTATGTAGCATTTAACTTCACTATCGTTAGCATTGAGGCACGACGCAATAAAGATTGAAAATATACGGGTGGGTCAATAATTGTACACAATACAAATATATAAAGTACAACATACTCGAACAGTATTCAATTTCTAATGAATTAAATTATAAATAACCGTTAAATTAAGCATGAATCGTGTATTATTTGATAAACACATAGATTGATTAGCCGATTCACAAACACAAACATTCATTTCACGCTTCACATGAAATTCGTCAATATAACAAAACCAATCAACTTCAATTCCAGATTTAATGATTCATACTTATTTACCCCATAATACGATAAGCAACAAAATATCCATGAAGAGTCTTGTAAAGCATGTAAATTATTCATTCATAGCATTTACATTCTAGAAAAATGAAAGTTTCTCAGATATTGTACGTTTACATTTTCTTGAAGAGGTCTGAATAATTGTTATGTACTAATAATTAAACAAAGCACTAACTTAAACATTATAAAGCATCAAACTCGCAGGTCCAAACCACAAATTTCATCAGATACAATGTCACATTCAAGATTTAAGTCTTATTATTATAAATTCTAAGAAATAGCACCTACTGCAAGGTTACATAGCACCACATATTAAAGTGTACATATCTCACAGTAGAAATTCACCCAAATTACAAACCCAATTAACTAAAATTATAGATTTAATCATTCATAATCATTCACCCGATTATATACTAGCCACAATAGTTTGAAGAATCACCATGAAAACCGTTTAAAAGTCCCCTAACTCACCTGATTTTTTCCGACCCATGTTGTTCTTCAGCCCTGGTTGAAAGCCGCTGCCGCCGCAAACAAAAACCGCCGCTGCGAGGGTTGACGGTTTCACTCCGCCGCCGCACACAAAAACCGTCGCCCGCGTGATGAATGGTTTACCGGAATCGTGTCGATTTCTCAGCAAATCACTGTCGACTTGTTCTACAAAAGCACTGATCGTTTCTTTGAGAGTAAAATCGTCGATCTTCTTTTGATTTTTAATAGTCCTGTTGTAAAACATCAAAAGCAATTGTCAAACTTGCCTGAAATCATAACCCAATCGTTGTCCCTCTTCTTCTACAGTTGCATTCGCTGCTATTTTTTTGGGAGAGAGAATTGCTGATTTTGGGCTTTAGATTGATGCTAGGGATTGATATGGATTTGAAATATGGATAGCCTCAATTAATTTCCATAGATATACGTATTTAGTTCCAATTTTATTGCATTCTTTCATATGAAATTATTCATTAAAAAGTCTTTTTAGCCCTTTTCGAATTATTAATTAGATTATATTAGATTTGTCATATTTTTCAGCATTTAATCTCATCCATCCATCAACAATATTTGTAGGGATCAGATTTGTCCATACTTTTCACATCAACACTTGTACTTATTATAACCACATCCTATATATATATATATATATATATATATATATAAAATAAATATGGAACTAAGGATATTGTGGTACTTTTTTATGATAATGACTAGAAATATTACTTGTTTAAAAAGTGGCTATTTACATTATTTAATAAGTAATAATGGTTATTTAAAAATTTTCTTCTACCAATTTTGTAAAAGAAAATAATTGTCTAATTATTTATTACGAAAAAAGATATTTGAGAAATAATTAATATTATGCACCATATTGTCCATATTCCCAGTATTGTACATATCTTAATTGTTATTTATTTTTGTTTTATTAATTAAACACTAAAATTATTTTCTTTTTGATAAATTAAAATATATGGGAAATACTAGTTATAAATAAAAGATAGAATTGTTGGGAATATATGAATAAAATCTTAACCTAGAGGGACATAATTGTCCTTTTGACATAGTTAATGATGATCTGTTTTGTTATTGCAACATTAAAGCCCTTGGTATGAAACTGACGGCAGCAAGCAAACATGCACCATTATATTCTCATAATTACGGATTAAGCAGTTAAGCTGTAACAGAATAAAAATTAAATACAAAAAGATTGTTTCATGGCTGCACATATCTCTCTCTCTCTCTCTGTGACGATACATAGTCACATACACAAATACACATGCATGCGGGGACATAATCTATCAGTGCAATCTGGATGGTCTTGACTAGCCTTTTTACTAGTTTAGAACAAATTTGACTCCTCTTTTCTCTCACTAGTCAGCTCCACATCTGTCTCCTTGTGAAAAATCTCTGATGCATTTGCTGCACCAACCTCTCTCTCTCTCTCTCTCTCTCTCATAGGTTGTATTCAACACACTCCTCACTCCTAATTTTTTTAATTTAAAGTATGGAACAACAACCAACCGTACACACACTTACATTACCAAAGCCAAAGAAAAATGCCATCATCTCTTCCTCGAGCCCCTACCTTGGCTACCTTCTTTCACCCCGCCCTCTCTCTCTCTCTCAGTTTAGGCTTATTAGGTAAGAAGCATCAGGGGTAAAAAACTAGACAAGAAAGAATGACCTGAATTCTTACTTTTCATTCTGTTGCAGAAGAAAGAGTAAAACAGCAAAACAAAGCATCCTTCCTTCTTCTCATAGGTTTTCCCTCTTTTCTTCTCATTCTGGGTGAAAAGTGAAAACGTCTCCTTTGACAGATACACTCCGACTTTAAATCCATTTTCGTGCGTGTGTGTGTGTGTTTGAAGTGTGGCCATCTTCTTCTTTATCAGATGCCCACTTTTACATTCTTGAAATTATGGAAGAGGGAAAGAGATGGGCTACATGGGTCACATTCCTGAAAGTCATTTTTGTTTCCTCGGACAAAATTCCTCTTTTAAATGTCCAAATACGAAGAGGGCTGTTCATGAAATGTCTTAAATCCCAGTAAAAGTCGATAAAATTTCGATCTTAGCACCGTCCCACCACTTTTTTTCAGTTCAAGAAACCACCTTTCTTTATCTTTATGTAGTAAAGCCCATCTTTTCCAGACCAGAGGACAAGCTCCTTGTTTAGGGTATAGAGAGAGAGAGAGAGAGAGAGAGAGAGAGAGAGAGAGCAAAATGGGGTGTGTAGCGTCAAGATTAGAACAAGAGGAGGAAGTAGTGTCCATTTGTAGAGAGAGAAAGCGCCTGCTCAAGTTAGCTGTAGAGAGAAGGTATGCTCTAGCAGAGGCTCATTACAGATACTGCAAATCATTATATGGGGTGTCAGCAGCCATAAATCTCTTCGTTGCGCGCCATTCTTTACCACCTGCTGCACCATACTGCATTACATTTCCACCGCCTTCTCCCCCCAAAGAAAAAGTGGTTTCAAACCCTTTATTTCTTCAACAAGCGCCATCTGAGCCCACAAAAGAAACCATTGCATGTGAATCATGCAGTTCTTCCCCAAGTTCAGTTTCCTATGAAGAAGAGAGAGAGATGAAGAGTGAGAAACAAGCGGGAGAAGAGAAAATATGTGGCTACTTTTACATGGATGTGCCACAGACAATGCCTTCGCCTCAGAGAGATTTTGGGTGGGATTTCTTCAACCCTTTCGACAATGTGGCAAGACCAGAGCTAATGAGTGTCTATAATAGGATGTCCGAAGAGGAGTTGAGGGTTGTGAGAGAACAAGAAGGCATCCCTGACCTTGAAGATGAAGAGGGGGAAAGAATGGGGGAAGAGAGAAAGGATGTGGTGGAGAGAGAAACAGTGAATGTAGAGGAAAAAGAGCGTGAAATTGAGGCTGTGAAGGCTGTGGAGAGTGCTAATGTGAGCTATGGCGAGCAGCAGCAGCAGAAGGGCCTAACTGTTATCAATACGCCGGTTGGAGGGAGAGAGCTATTTGAAGCTTTGAAGGACATTGAAGATCATTTCCATTTAGCTTATGAATCTGGCAAGGATGTTTCAAGAATGCTAGAGTGCAACAGGGTGCATTTGCAGTCTAATATTGAGGAGATAAAAGGTGATTTTCTTTTTTCTCTTTCCTTCAAAGAATCATATGTTTGTTGCTGCTTCTTGTTCTGCATATATAGTTACTGAAATTGTTTGCCTATGCTCATTACGTTTAAGTTATCTGATTCCATATTTCAAGGTCTTTGTGGTCTCCGTCTCTGTCTCTGTCTCTCTCTCTAATTAGGCCCTCTTTGTTCTTATTGTGGATACAAGTCTGAATAACATTAACATCAAGATCTGCTAGAATGTGTCATTTAACAGTTGTCCGTGTTCATGATATATCTCTACGTACATGATTCCAAGTCGTTGCCATTGCTTATGTTCTATGGATTTATGATGCTCCTACGAAAAACGTACTTGCTCTTGTGACTATTGTCCCCATCTATTCTATTGAAATGCAGTTTTTTTCAACTTCTATGATGATTAAGGTCTGTAGAATGTAGGATATGGATTATTGTGTGATTTTATCCACTGATAACGTGTTGGATTTTTTATTTGGTTTTTCTGGAATTCTTCTCTAGTCGTGCTTTCTGTTGTTGCTCTGCGGTTATTACATTCACACAGACATATGGATGCAGAAAACTCGACAAAATTGATCCAAGCTATACCGTGGAGATCTGCTTCTTCGCGTTCATCATCATGTAAGAGTTTAGTGGCATCTGGTTCCAAAAGCTCTTCGACTTGGACGGAGTTTACCAATGATCTCTTCGATGATTACGGGGGAATGACTTCCGGAAGTCATTCACTAACCTTAGGAAGGTTGTATGCATGGGAGAAGAAACTATACGAAGAAGTTAAGGTAACAGCCACTTTCCAAACTGCTGTCTTGATTATCTATTTATCTGAGATGTGGTTCAATATGTTTCAAGTTTCAGAGCTTGATTGTGTATTTGTTTCGTCTAGGATGGAGACAGCATCCGAAGACTATACGAGAGGAAATGCAACCAACTCCAAAATCAAGATGCAAGAGGAGATGAAGGACTTACAGTGGACAAAAGCAGAGCAGCAGTTAAAGATCTCTACAGCAGAATCCTCGTAGCAATCCGCAGCGCTGAAACAATTTCAAAACAAATCGAGAAACTGATGGATGAAGAGCTGGAGCCACAGATAAGAGAACTACTTCGAGGGTAAAAAAAAAAAAATCCTCGTTCATATAGAAATTACGCTGAGTTTTTTCACTCCTCTCACACTCTCTGTAAAATGCAGTATGACAAGAACCTGGGAAAGTATGTTGAAGTCGCATGAAATCCAGAATACGATAATATTTGAAGTGACGACCTTCTCATGTCCATCTTATGGGAAATTCTGCAATGAAACTAACCGGCTTGCAACACTTCAGCTTGAAGCTGAGCTTCGGAACTGGCGCTCGTGTTTCACGGAGTACATTGAAGCCCAGAAAGGGTACGTTGAGGCCCTCTTTGGATGGCTGTCCAAATTCATCACCCCTGAAGTCGAGATTTACTCCGGGGGGAGGAGGTCTGCACTGCCATGCCAGCTAAACGGCCCTCCCCTGCTCCTAGTCTGCAATGATTGGTTAGAATCCATGAACAAGTTACCAGAAAAGGCAGTCTTGTTCGCAATCAAAAGCTGCGCCAAGGATGTTAGAGCTCTGTGGCTTCAAAAAGGAGAGGAACAACAACAAAAGAGGAAAGTGGATAGTCTATCTAAAGAGTTGGATAAGAAGATTTTGGCTTTCCAGAAGGCTGAGAATAGGATGTTTGAGTTCAGTTCAACTGACAGAAGCACAGAACCTGAGGCGATCGAGGGTAAGGATTTACTGGACAACCTGCGAAGAAGGGTTGATTTTGAGAAGGAAAAACATCGTAACTGCATGCAAGAAACTGAGAGGATCACCCTAAATGGTTTCCAGACAGGGTTTTGTCAGGTTTTCGAGTCGATGACAGAATTCTCCAGAGCTGCATTGAGAATGTATAATGAGCTAAGCGACGTAGAGAATGCTGAGAAAATTGGGAAACAGACTTGTATAGAGGGTACAGAAGTAGAAAATGGCAGCAGATGACATGAAAATATTGCTTGTCTAGATATGCTTATTGTTGTAGACTAGTAGGGTTTGAGTTCTAATTGTTGTGTCTGAAACTCCGTCGAAGCAACTCGCTGAGGCACTTTGTTCTGTCATGAATTCTTTTGTTCTATCACTGCTTCTTCATGTATTGAGAACTTGATATTGAATCACACCATCTTGTTTTTTCAGAATCATGTTTCATCTCATATTTCAATAGTATTACCGATCATGTCAAAAATATGCACTTACATGCACCCACACAGGCTTTTAAAGGAAAAGCAAATGCAGAATATGGGGATAACATTTTAACAGAATCGTGTTTAATGGCATAGGGTTCTAATAAAGCATATTAAATTTGTACAACATGTGTTAAAATACACCCTAGATATGCATTGCTAGACTTTAGGGATGACTTGAAGTTGGCATCCCAGGCTTAAAGAGTACTCTTTTCAGCCTCGATCTATCTATGTCAAGTATAAGGAGATTAAAAATTGCGAGAAGAGTATAAATTCGCTCACAACGGTAGCTGGAGAATGTATTCCCATAAAGGGAACGATGTCAACCTGCAACCAACTCTCCACTGCTGAACCCACCACTGCACCAGCCACGAGCCCCCCAATTGTTATGACAGTTGCCTTTCCTGCAGAAGTAAGACTTAGTTTAGTCCAGCAAACTCCATCAATCTTTATGACGAGCCTATCAATAGTGTTAAACCTCATAAAAACTAGTATTTTACACGAGGGACTTGGCATCTGCAGGTTAGGAAAGCAATGAATTTATCCTTCCCATAAAAAACGCAGACCAACTTTGTGATACATTCGTCATTTTTTTATCACGAATCAGACCTATTATTAATTCATAGATATCCTACGTGTAAGATCCTAAGGGTGTCAAATTGGAAACCAGAACCAGTTTGGGCATAGAAATGCATTCACCCACATCAATCTTCAACATGGCTGTTCGGACTTCAGAGTCCTTATTAAAGAAACAAAAAAATCTTTTTTTTACCTAGCTTGACTTTCTTCTTAGTCATGAAGTACAAGGATGCACCGAAGCTGGTAGCTAATATAAGGCCAGGAACATCAGCTCCAGCATATGGTGCTGCCGAAGGTGCTGAAGCTCCATTTACGTAAGTCAAAACCATTAGAGCTCCATAGACCCCAGCTTGCACACCTAACTCACTGGTAGATGGTGCTTCCACAGAGACCGGTGAGCTTTTGACAGAATTCTGCAGCCAATTTGGCATTGATCCCATTTTAGGAGCACTTACAGGCTTAACATCAGCATAACGGATGCTACTATTTACAACTTTCCCTGCTCTCCGTTGCAAGAAGCTCTGCATTAGCAGCATGTCATATGCAGCCTCCACCTGTAAATGACAAACCATTTTAATGGAAATAAGTGTTGACAAGGCAAGAGAAAATAGCTTATCTATTGATGCCGTGACAAAAATCCACAGGACACAGATTGCAGCTGAATTGGTGGCACACAAATTTCTCTATATTTCATGGGATATTGGACTTGAGTCTTAATCTAGATAACACATCAATGCAATAGTGGCGGACTTTATTGGTTTTATTGGCTTCTGTCTGTTTGCTAAAGCCAATTGCAGACCTTACATGCAGCTTCAATAGTTACTCCACCAAGTTCTTTTTGGTACCTTAAATTATCTATGCATTTATTAAGGAAAACTGGGGTTAGGGATGGGGGTGTTGGGGTGGAGTTGAATATGGTGTCTGTCTTTATTTAGATCAGATTATCCTTATCACCGTAAATCCACACATAACTCCATGTTGCTTCAGGTATGACTATCAATACCCTTCAACCAATTGTAATTGATAATGTTCTAGGAGTATTGGCCCACATTCCCAATGTGAATTTCATTCAAACAACACAATAATGTACATCCAAGCAATGAATTCCTTGTGTAAAAGGGAGACGTATTGGGTTCTAGACCCACCCCTCCTTTTCCCAACTCAAAAAATAATAAAAAAAAAATGTAGCATGACTATTCTGTTGTTTCCATTTCACAACAGAAACATGAATCTAGAAACAGGTCACCTCCTAATGCCTTACTCTAATCTAGACTCTAGCACATTCATGGTTAGTCGTACGAGAAATTTGACAAATAGACGATCAAACGCAAAACATCAAGAATTTCACCAGTAATTGTAACAGCTAAAGCTTTATTTTTCCTGCTTCGACAAATTTTCTAAAGCCAAATAAGCCCTGGAAACACACCAAACTAAAATAAACTGTGGTTTCCCAATTCACACGAAAGCTAGTCAAACAGGACAATTGTCGTAGCAAAGGCTCAATTATGCACAGTATCAATATAATATTAGAATCCAAACACCAAATAAAAAATCTGTTTTTCACTCACTGATCATCTAACCAACTAGATTTCGCAGAGCCCATTCAACCGCAACAAAAAATATATATGCAAATTCAAACAGCCTAATTGCTCAATCCACCGAAAACGAACTTCAAATTCACCAACGATTCGAAGTAATTGTATCTGCATACTCCAAAAAAGAACAAAAACACATAAAAAAGGCAAAAAACCTGAGAAATTGCTTGCTGGTCATCTTTACATGAAGCGATAATCGAATTCTTCGCTCGGAGTATATCATCGAAGGATGCACCTTCAGATACTCCGAGCAATTTGAGAGCATTCTCCACCGACATCTCAGACGGCGCGGAGTCATCAGCTCGCGAAGCTTTCAGCGGTGCTGCTAACATGCGCCGGGCGAACTGGACACCCCAAGGACGCCGGCGGCCGGAGCTGAGCACATTAACCACCGGTCCACGCCCGGTCCGGCGGAAGGACGTCGATCCGGGCCGGTCGTGACCGGATATGGTGCGGTTGGGCCTGACAGAGAGAGCTGTGGCCATGTGGTAGTGTGTGTTGTGTGTGTGAGAGAGAGAATTGAGTAACGGTTGAGGCAATTTAGATTTTTCTTTGTGGGGGAAGGAGTAGTGTGGAAGGGAAGGAGATGACGTGGCTTTTTTTGGATGCTTATTTGGGTGTTTTTGGAATTTTGGACTGGAGCCAGGGGAAAAAATCACTGCTTTTTCTTAATTTTCAAATTTTAACAAGCATTATTATTTATTTATTTATCATATGTATGTATATATATATATATTAATTTCATCTCATTTTAACAGATCATATGTTTAAATAAATATTATTAGGACACACGTAACTTATATTAATATTTATCTTCTGTATTAAGGTGAAGACCATGCACTAGTTCTCTCTGCAGAAAATCGATATTGGAGTAGTAACTTTTATATTAGGGGATCAGTTTGTTTCAGGAATATTTATTTTACTTATAAAACTCAATTTGTGACTAGTTTTAAATTTGTGTTTGTTCAAGCTTACTGAATATAGTTATTCAAGTCCAGTATAAAATAGAAACATAAAAAAATTGAGCTGCTAATATTATTTTTAGATGTATCTTGATTTTTCTAAACTTTTTTGTGGTTGTAGGTGGGCACTTAAAAGGATTTGTTTTTTTCATTCCATACAAATGAGAAGAATTAATGCACGGAAGCTTAATAAATTATAGACCTCTTATGATTGCCAAGTGGAGCATGTGAAATTGGCTAATCTTTCGGGCTAATTCTCATCGAAAAGCCCGGGAGGAGTCAAACAGTCAGTTAAGCCGTTAACATGCTGGCCTGTTCGAGGGCCCGGCCCGTTTTCCCACATGGCACTGCTGATTTCAGGCGCCGGCTCTGCTGCAGAGCACAGGAACAGGCAATCCCTCTCACTGAACGGCAGAACAAGAAGAAAGTTCTTGTTGTGGGTTCGGGCTGGGCTGGGCTTGGTGCTGCTCACCACCTCTGCAAACAGGTATATATATATATTTTTTTTTGGGGGGGGGGGGGGGGGGCGGGGTTATGAGCTTCTCTTTTCTTGTTATTTATAAATGGTTTTTAAAAATTTGTTTTTGGAGCTTGTTTCAGGGATTTGATGTTACAGTTCTTGAAGGTGGTTATGAACTTGGATGGAAAACTAAGTCTCTCAGTCCTGATGATGCCGGTATTCGTGGTAATTAATGATGATCTTGAGTTTTAGTTTATGATGATTCTGAAAGAATTTATGAAGATTTTGCTGTATATGAGCCGTAGACCATAATTGTATTTGTTTTGGTCAAGAAATGTGAAGTATGAATATACTTGTTATATTGTGTTTCATTGAGATTTTTTTTAAAGATTGTATTTTATTTTAGCTGTAGACCGATAATTGTATCTGTTTTGATCTAGAAATACGAAGTAGGAATTTGCTTGTTACATAATATTTCAATGAGAATTGAATTCTTTCATGCATTTCATGATTGTTGGTCTGCTAACTCTGGTTGTAGTGTTCATTTTCACTGCATATAATGTGTTCTAGGCTTCTGGTATCCCTACCGAAACATCTTTAACTTGGTGGATGAGCTCGGCCTACAACCCTTCACAAGTTGGACAAAATCCGCACAATATTCAGACGAGGGCCTAGAGGTGAACGCGTCTGATAACCTTTTTCTGTCGCGATTTCAAGAATTTGATACGAGTAATGTTGAAAATGATAACCTAGGTTTGGCTCTTTCAGGTTGAGTATCCAATATACCAGAACTCACCGCAGCTGCCAACTCCATTTGGAACATTGCTCAACACTCAGGCATGTTCTAATGAACTGTATCTCGTTTTAACACTAAGCTGCAGCTTTGACAAGCCTAATTTTATTACCTCATCATCGTAGTTTGCGCGTTTACCCCTCATTGATCGGTTCACATCACTTCCTCTGATGGCTGCAGGTATAGATTGTTGATGTTAATGAGATGCGTGGACATAACTTTTTGAGTTTTATCGGTTTTTTAGCCCTTCACTTCTGTTTGCACTTTGCAGTGATAGATTTTGACAACACTGATTCTGCTTGGAGAAAGTATGATCCAAGTAAGGAAAAAGCTACTTTACTATTTATGAACTTTCTGCAGGTATTTTACAGACATAAGTGTATAAATTTGGGCAATTTGTTCAAGTTTTTGAAATGTTTAGTCACTGCAAGGGAGATTTTGAAGCAATTTGGATGCTCGGAGAGGGTTTACCGCGATGTTTTTTATCCACTGATTCGAGTAGGGCTATTTGCTCCAGCAGAGCAATGTAGTGCAGCTGCAACTCTTGGAATGCTATACTATTTCGTTCTAGCAAACCAGGTTCAACAAAAGAGTTTTCCAGTTTGAATTTGCTCGTTTTTGTGCAGTGTAAAGGAATCCATGATCCATTACACATTTCATGGAATGGTGCAGAAACATTTTGATCTGGTCTGGTGTCGTGGAACAGTAAGAGATAAAATATTTCTTCCATGGATAGAATCCCTGAAGGCTCAAGGTTGCAGATTTCTTGAGGGTAGAAAAGTCACAGATGTCGTGCTGAATGAGAAGTCGGGATGTATATCTGAAGTTGTATGTGAGAAGGAGAGTTTTAAGTCTGACGCTTTGATTTTCGCCGTTGGAATCTCAACTCTGCAGGAAATTGTGCAGAGGAGGTATAGTATTAGACATTTTACATCATTACAAGAAATAAAGTTTAGGAATTTGCGATATTGCTTTGTATTTGTCGATTGATCCATTAGTTGTAACTTGCAGTTATGTGTTTTAGTGCAGCACTGTGTGCAAGAGAAGAGTTTCTGCAGATTATGAAAATGAACAGCACAGATTTGCTCACTGTCAAGCTTTGGCTTGATAAGAAGGCGAGTAACCAAATTTTCGAGCTTTTTTGTTCACTAGATATGATTTCTCATCTCACTGTTGGGTGTATAGGTTAACATTCCCTATGCCAGCAACGTCTCTTCTGCACCCGACAATGCTTGTGCTTGGACATTTTTCGACTTGAACGCTATATATGATGAGTATGAGGAGAGTGCTTCAACAGTAGTCCAAGCTGATTTAGTAAGAATGAATGAATATTTTCTTTCAATATTGGAGTTTGGATTCTCATCTCTCTCCAACATCTATGTTGTGCTAGTACTATGCCAATGATTTGTTGCCTCTGAAAGATGAGAAAATAGTCGAAAAAGTGAAGTCTTGGCTATCAAATTGCATCAAGGACTTTGAAAATGCAACTGTTGTTGATCAAGAAATTGGAAGATTTCCCAACTTTCACTCCCATTTTTTCCCAGGTAAAAATTTCAGCCGGTGCCTTAAGTTTCGTGTATGATTTAATTTCTTCTAACAAATGATCATTCGTTAAAGGCTCGTATAAGCACATGATGAGAGGATCAACATCTTTTCCTAATGTGTACATAGCTGGAGATTGGATAATAAATCGCCACGGTTCATGGTCACAGGTATAAGTGGCCTTAACTATCACTTCATTCATAGATAACATCAACATCTGCAAAAAATGGGAATGATTGGCTTCTGTACAGGAGAAGTCCTATGTTTCTGGACTTGAGGCTGCCAACAGAGCTGCGGACTATCTTGAGGAAGGGAGTTTAGCCAGAATAGTGCCCGTCGAAGACGACGAGCCACATATTCAGTCGTTGAGGAGCTTCAACAGAAACCTGTATGAGCTGAGAGCACAGCTGCCATTGTCCAACTATTTCCTGCAGTAATAAACTTGTTATAGTGATTCTCATTTTTCATTTTCTTAGATGGTACATTTGTTTGATTTTGTATGTACTATGAAGGTGATTGCTGTGTAGTAGTTGGATTGTGCAATGTTGTCCAATATTTAGTTTTTGATAGCTCTTTCTTTGGAGATAGGAGGACTGCAGTATAAGATTCTTGAGGGCTGCTGCTTCATCTACTCGCAGGAGGTAAAATGAAAAAATCCCGACCACCAAATGTGGTATATATCTTCTATATAGTTTGCACGTCATTACACATGAGTACAGTTATCTAGTGTACACTCTCAAATAGCGGTTGCGGATTATAATCATCGTCATGAAAAGAAAAAAAGAACTCCACATATAGAGCTAATGTGATTCAAACTTTAAGACCTTTTGGTTAACACCACAATTATTATATTGGTAATATCTTGTACATGTAATTTTTTTTAAATAATATACAAACTAAATTTAAATGCTACTCATATAAAGTAGAGGATCTTGTATTTGAAGGGTAGAAAGAATTGTTAAACAAATCAACGTGTTGTATTGTGGTATGGGCCTATTTCTTGATTGGCCCACATTCCATGGCTCAAACGTACTACCGAAAAAGGAATAAGGTGGGCCTACGTAGTTGAGGAAAAAGTTGTTCGAAATTTTTAGGGTCTAGAAAGTAAATATAAAAATGCCTAATCCATTTGGACGTATTCTACATTTTCAGCAGAATCTCTATCCCATTTACGAACTTTTGGGAATAAATGTTGTTTTCGGAATATCATCTAAAGTATGTTGATTAATTGAGAGATTGCTTTTTTTAGCATTAAAATAAATATTTTCAATAATAGAGTCTTTTATCCCGTATTATCTTTTAATTCTGTATATCATTTGTTAATAAAAATGGAGTGATATTCTTTATAAAAAAAATGAGATCAAGGAATAAAATCCAAAAAATATATACCTTTTCAAAGATTTTTGAAAACAGGGACTGTGTCTCTTAAATCTTAATCGTGGTTTAGTTGACGGTGTGAATGAGCTTATCGTCAAATACTATAAATTTATCTCTATTTATTTGTATTGTATGATTTGTAAACACTATTGCTTATTGCGTGAAATTTACAATGCCACAAGACCATTATTGAATTCAGTTATAAACTTGTGAGTTTATTTTCTCTCTGGAGAATTTTTATCCGAATTTCATAATATTTGTGAGATTCAATTTCGACTTATCAAACGGGTTCATCATCCCCGCTTGTGGCGTCTACATCAAATCCAAGTTCGTGTTCTTAGCTTTTTTGAACAAAAAATGTTTAGATCGGTAACTAAATAAGGGGTACCTAACGTTTGATTTTTACACTTTTGTCTAGAAAATTTTAAAAGTTGCACTTTAATACTCAATATTTCTATAATTAACACTTTGAGCATTAACGGAATTTCCTGACGAATCAAATAATGACATAGACTATCGGAAAAATTACGTGGATTTTCGTCTGATTTATTAAAATGACATGTAAATTAAGTTTGACCCTTCATAAACAAAACGAAGTCATTTTAATCTATAACTAGAATAACCAGCCGTGCGATGCACGGGTTTCACATTTTTAAATTCGGTAATAATATTTTATTAATGTCTAAAGCACTCAAAACACATTGTATTAATTGAACAAAATACACAACTTAAGTGTTGCAATTACATTAAGGATCAGCGTCAAGATATATATCAAAAAGTGGCAAGCAAGTTTATGATATCAAGAAGGTAACGTCGCTGGAATGCCTTTCGCAAAGCACAAATCAGACCTTCATTGCCTGATTTTTCATCAAATGGATCATAGCAATTACAATACATTCACTCAAAAATAAAATAAAAATAACAACACCTTCAAATTGAGCTTTGTAATCACTGTTGGTGGCATAATAGAAATATAATTCATTCATTATAAATCTAATTTCTACCAAACCAACACATTAGGGTACTAGTGAGCAAATTTGTGACAATAGGGAGATTCTCTTTGCTAGAAACACATAATTTTGACACATCATATTAATGTAACAAAACAGAGTTGGTACGAATCATAAGGGATATGATGTGATGTTCAGAAACAGAAAGCAATGAGAAACAAGATAGTCATAATTAAAATTGCACAATAGTTTATTAATTACGTAGAACATTAGAAAATATACTACTGTAAATATTTAAGAACTTTTAATACTTAACCATAACACAAAATATTTTATAACACCTAAAAAATAAAACTTAATTGTAGGACTACTAAATTTTTCTCAAATAATAAAAGCGAACAAATTGTGAAATTAGATTATGTAAACTCTCTTTATTGTTTAAATCAACTCAAAAACATTTTTTTGTGTATATATAAAAGATAGACAATAGTTATATTCATGCATAGTTTCTTTAAATTATTATCATAAGTACTTGTAAAAATTATATCCATAAATTTCAATGTTTCAAAATTTGAGCACTTTTTTTTTTTGTGTACGATGGTCCCTATTAAATGATTTTTTTTTGTCGGAATAAATAGAAAATAAAAAATTTATAGAATTGATTCATTTATTGAGCACAAACATGTTAAATTGTTAATATGTCAATATCTTTTTTTAGTATATCATAATATTAATTTCTAAATTTTGCGTCTAACATATTTCATCATAATATCCGACATTTAGAAGAATTAAGACAGTACACCAAATGTAATTATATATCAAATAACTTAACATTACATCAAATGTAATTATATGAAAATATTCATTAGTTCAAAAGTAGAACATAACAAAATTGAGAATAACAACTCTTCACATTAAATTGAATATATTTGTTTTATATACCGTGAATTTGAACTCTTCTAAAGCTTCTTTTCATATGAATATATTATGTAAGCTCAAAATCCATATTCATTTGATAGAAAGATTGCTTTGTCCGACCATAATAAATAATAGAGTCAACATTTTCTAGTTATATAATATCTACAATAAGATTGAAAAGATAAAAATCAGTTATGTACACAAACGAAGTCCATAAGCACTCAAACGAGCTTATACTTAATACAAATAGATAATGCACAAACACGAACACACAAAAATGAGCAGTAAAGAGACTTGTACACCCACTGATAATATAATATGAAATAATGTGTAACTTACAATTTTTTTATGTGAAGAGAAAAATTTGTGATGCAACATAAGATACTTGGTCTATCTATTTATACCGATCCAAGTTGGAATGATAAGTTATGTAGTTATCTAAAGAGAATATTAATAAGACAATTAGATTAAGATATATATAGTAATTATTAATTTATTCATTATAAATTGATTATTATCTTAATAGGTAATTAGGTTAAGATGCATATATGTGTGTGTGTGTGTGATAATTACATATTTATATTAAGCTACTATATATTTGATCGTATCAAAATTAATTTCGTATCTAGTATTATTATTATATATATTATATACCTATGTATATAGATAGATATGGGAAAATACTCGAATAGCTCATATTCAAATTAAAATTAGGTAATTGAGTTTATTATGTTAAAACAATAAAAAAATCATCTTCCAAAGATGCTTGTCTTAATTCATATAAATTGAAGGATAAATTTAATGTAATTGTACTGTGTGGATTGGTTAATTTGTACAAAATGAAAGATTACCAACTCAATGAGATATTTATAAGAACATATATTGATTGATTATTTTGTTGTTAAACGATCGCCCGATCAATTGCCGAATTACACGGATATACATGATTGCATCTATATACATTTGTGGAATAATTAGTCAATGATGATTTTTATGTAACTAATGAATTAATAGAAAAACATTTCTTAATTATTATGAATGTATTAATTTAGGCACATATATGCAATCTTTCTATATGCGTGCATTCATAGAAAGAGAACGTATATTCCAATAGTATCATATGAATATTTAATTTCATAAATTTTATTACTTAATTGTATAATTATTTTCTTTTATCGCATGCATAATTATATCACTAATTTTTATCATAATTTTCTCTTTTTAATCAGATTTACACAGAAAACATACTAAATTGAAGGTCATTTCATGATTTTTTTTCATTTAAAATTTCACTTAAGCATGTTTGTACTAATAAAAATAGACGAAAAATACCAAAATATTCATTTTTTATGCATATACAAATTCTAAATGAAATTAGATTCTAAAAAAATTATTATAAATCTTATTGAGATGTAATGAACCAGAATTTGAATGTGATAAACCCCGAATCCTAAAAATCATTAAAATACCATGAATCCAAAATCTTAATTGGGATGAAATGAACTCATATAAACCATTAAATAAATAATTTTCAGTATTGGAACTTGGAAGTTATAGTTTTTCTTATCACGGGTCGGGTCAGTGGGTTATGGGCTATACCCGCCCGTTGCACATAAGCCATGCGTGCGACCTTCGGATGCTAAGTATTTGCCAAATAATGTAATTTGTTATTTAAATATTGCCCTTCATGAACGGAGAGGTCGCATTGCTTGATCGCTCTGGAAGGAAAGTCATACTCATACGGTCATACCATAACTTTATTATTAATAATCAGAATGCAATTTATTTATTATTATTTAAAGAAAAAAGATAATAAGCCCTACCCAAAAAGAATATCCGATCTGGGGTGGGCCCTCGCCAAGCCGAAACAAAATGATACGTGTCCCACTTATCCAACATTATTGTGTTTTGATCACCCCACTCCTTTACTCTCTCTCATCACATTCACATTTTCCTAGCTGATTGACGATTGTACAACACTGGTTCTACCATCATTTCACCATTCACATTTTCAAATTAGTGCCCTATAAATTCAATAATTACTTATTTTAAATTATCTCAACCCATACTTTTAAATGTATACTATGACTATCAATCTATAAAATATTGATGAATTCGAATTGATGACCATACAATTTAATTTAATTAGTACTCTTAAATGACAATTCGAATTGAAAATGCATTTCATGGTTAATTATAAAGATTTGAAAACAGTGATATAATTAAATACATGTGTGTGGGGTGTAATTGAGCCGAGTTGAGTAATAGCCTTATCAAGCTTTAATCCAAGCTCAACTTGACTCGAGCTCAGTCGAGCTTTAATTTTTCGAGTTTGAGCTCAACTTGATAGCAAACTCGACAAGTTCAAGTTCGACTCGACTCGATTATGTATAAATATTAAATACAAAGTTATATTTATTTAATTTTGAATAAATATAATTTAATTATTAATGATATATATGTAAACAATTAAATTATTAAGGATAATTTTATAATTGTACTAAAGTTCGATTAAACTTGATAAGACTCGCGAGCCTGTCGAGCTCACTATTATGGAGCTCGAGCTTAGTAACTACTCAAATAGCTCGAATTGGAGTTCGACTCGACAAACCTCGAGTTGATTTCGAACTTTTACCAAGTCGATCCCGAGTAGCTCATGAGTAGGCTCGACTCACTTACACCCCCCATACATCTACTACTAACAATTTATACTGAGTTCAAGTGAGTACAATTACTAGTTCATGTGTGTTGTAATTTATTGCATTTTCCAGTTGAGGAAAACATTATTGGGAAAAATTAAAGAATAAAATACTTTATGATGGTATGTATAAATCTTTTTAAACTTGATCCTTTCAAAATTAATTTATGACAATTAGCATAGTTTTCTGAAAAAACTCATGTTTGCTCCATAATCTTAGTGCTCTAAAATATTTTCCATTATTATATTATGTGATCGGACTTCAATCCTCGAATTCATTTTATTTTAATTTAAAAAAAAATGAAAACCAATGAATTGACCCATTAAAATTAGGCTAATAAAGGACTATTTGTCTGATTTTTTTTACCAATTAAACTTTTATCTTATTTCAATCTAATTCTTATAATCGTAATTAAAGTGTATATTAACGTCTCAAGAAACTAATCGCGGTATATTAACTTTTAACTCAACAATCAACATGAAAAAGTCATCACATGATGACTGTTGAGTAGAGGAAAAATACGGACAAAAATCAAATAATTATTTACGAGCAAAAAATATATAAATATATAGCAATATTTATATGAGCCATCAGATCTCATTTTGGTTTTTGCTGTGTCCCTCATCATTCCATCCCATCTCTCTCCAACCGCCTCTCGCGCTCTCTCCGATTGGAAAAACAGGTATGCAACTCTCCAGATCCAATTCCAGATTCTGCCAATTTCATTCATTTAGGTTTTGTTGATTTTAATATTTCCTTATTTATTTACGATTTTTGATGCTTTTTGCCCATAGCATCTGTTTGAACGCGTTCATGTTAAGGCTATTGATTCGACTTAGCCGTTGGAGTAGTTAATCGAATTGAATGTCCAATTGATCGGTATAGTTGGTGTATTTTTTTTGCGGTGAAATCTGAGTGAAAATTATGTTGGTGTTTCGTTGCGTAGCAACGTCTCTATTTGCTTCTGAGTTGATTCAATTGTTTGTGGTGATCCAATTTGAAAGCTCTGGATTCATCACAGTTAGTGGTCGATGTTGTTTTCAATAACTTATTTGCATAAACGTGGAGATACCGTGGCGAGTTAAAGTTGATTGTGGCTGCTAGAGCCTCTAGTTGCAAAGTGATTCGATTCTAGGGCAGGCATCGGACTTGTTGAGTGGAAAAGGAGTTTGATTTAGCTTTTCATAACTTTACTTTATTTTGTGAAAAGAAGTGAGCTTGATTTTCAAACGACGTAATGATAGCAATTTTCTGGTCGGGAAGAATTTGAAGTGTACTGCAATTTGGTGGTGTTGAACTTTGACGTGTAGTATAGCTAGAAGCCTAGAATGAACTAAGCCACTAGAAGGTATTCCGCAATTCGTATGTTGTAGATGTAGCTTGTGTAATGTCACTTGTTATATATGTTAGAGGTTATTTGGGACATGACTGTGGAGCTTGAATTGTGTATGCAAGTTGTAGTTTAGCATCTAGAGCTTACTTCTACCGGATGTAGTTGATTCAATTAGCAGCTTTTTGTACTTTCTAATTCCCTGTTTGGTCTGCAATATTGTGGATTTCTCAGGTTAAATATGGGTGCTGAAAATAACATTGACATGGAGGAGGGAACTCTGGAGATTGGAATGGGTATGTTGTCATGTTAACTTATCTTCTCTTTGTTCATATGTATGTTTTGATGCTTAATAGATGTGAAATCATGCTTTAAATAGAACATACAATAAAATTATAAATAACCTTTAATATTTGCCACTAATGCCATTATTCTTTGATATGGAATGGGCCAATGTGCGTGCTGAGTGGAATGCTTTTAAAAACATTATTATTTCCTTGATCTGCTAAGTTAAATAATAATTACTGATGGAAACATTTGATTTTCAAGTACAAATTAATGAAAATTTTCTGTATGATATAATGGGGCTTGTAAATACTCCCCAATTATGTCTTCACATGGGGGAGCATGTATTTCAAATCTGGGAATGTATTAAGAAGCAGCCTAATGTAGTATACTTCTTGAAAAATTTCCCACCTATTATATATGAATCTAATATGTTCACTTCTTCTTCTTCATATTCTCATTATGATTGCAGAATACAGAACTGTCTCTGGAGTTGCTGGACCTCTTGTTATCCTTGACAAAGTGAAGGTGAATGTTGTACTCCTTGTTATCATTTCCTCCCTGTGAGGCTTCATTTACGTACGCATCTCTAGGTCCAAAAATTTAGATCTGGAAACAGGATTATTTAGATGTCTTTCTGAAACTATGCCAGGGACCCAAGTACCAAGAAATTGTTAACATTCGCTTAGGAGATGGAACAACCCGACGGGGACAAGTCTTGGAGGTTGATGGAGAGAAGGCTGTTGTTCAGGTGATCACAGGAACTAGTTCTTATAATTTATTCTTCAAATGGCTTCATCATATTATTCACGGTCAATATGTTTTGATATCTATACTAGTTGTGTATGTTGGAATTTTTTATGCTTCATTATACCATAATATGTTGGATTTTAGTTTCACAAATCTCTATGACAAGAAGCAAATGCTTCTCTTTTTGGCTTCTTCAGACCATTTACAGTTCTAATAACAATATGTTCAGCTTCCTGCTAAGAGACCCTTATCTTAAATTGTCAGGATTTATATATGTATATTGATTTCGCTTTCATATGTTCAGAAGCTTCAGTACTTAGACTATAATTGTTTGACTTTGAGGAGGCACTCATCACAAACTATTTTGTTTCTTGTTCATTTAACCAGGTTTTTGAAGGAACTTCTGGAATTGACAACAAATATACAACTGTCCAGTTTACTGGGGAGGTACAGTCATTCCCTGATTTTATGTTTCTCTCTGAAGTCAGAATCATGCTGTTAATTTTGTAAATAAGGCACTGTGAACTCAATCTTCCATGATTATATGTATTCTCTGCATAAATTTAGCTAGGACAGTTGCTTTTGTCCGGTTATATTTTCTCATGTTCTGTAGAATAATGATATTAGAGTTTGCCAATGCAATGCCACAACTAGTCTGAGAAAGAAAAGAGGAAATTTTACTTTCTTCTTTCTCATATATTTCTCATGAACTTCCTTAATCATTCCTTTCCTTGGGTTTTTAAATGCTATTCTTGAACAGACTAGTCGCCCATAAATTTCTGAAACTCAAATTGTTGACATGTAAAATCTTTAACGTTTAATCAAAGCTGGAGATTCTATTTAAAATTCTTGCTGAATGAGATTACTTCCTAGGTGCTAACTGTCTCACTTAAGTTCTTTTGTTTCTTTGATGTGTTAAGTTTGGGTTTCATATCAACTGTTCTCCATCTTGTTTACAGGTTCTAAAGACACCAGTCTCGTTAGACATGCTTGGCCGTATCTTTAATGGTTCTGGGAAACCCATTGACAATGGCCCTCCTATTCTTCCCGAGGCTTACTTGGATATATCTGGCAAGTGTTCATCAGTCCATGTAATGCTAACAACTACCACTGTGCATACATGCCAAGTGGCAATTGTTTTGATGTTTTCTTTAACCATGTTGCTTCAGGGAGTTCAATTAATCCTAGTGAGAGAACCTATCCCGAAGAAATGATTCAGACTGGAATTTCCACTATTGATGTCATGAACTCAATTGCCCGAGGACAGAAAATTCCTCTTTTTTCTGCTGCTGGTCTTCCCCACAATGAAATTGCTGCCCAGATCTGTCGCCAGGCTGGTCTGGTCAAGCGACTGGAGAAATCTGATAATCTTCTTCAGGTATTTAGGGGAAAAAAATTTAGCCATGCATGCTTTCACTCATTTTTTTTATTTATTTTTACTTATTTTCATTCTACAGGTACAATTTGTGTCTGCCTCTTTCATTTTTTTTATTATGATATTTTCATTCACCTGCCAATCATTTGTAAGAGGTTTTAGCTATCATATATTCTACCGTCCCTCCACTAACAATAACATATTACAGTGGAATATATTGACCAACCACTACAACACCACATTAATGAAGGATTCTATAATTTAAAATATCTCTAATGAACCACAACAAAAGCCAACTTTACAAGACAACTAAAATCTGAACTGTCCCCAAAATGTGTTCAAGACATTTTCCCAACAAAATGATCAAATGTAATTTGATTGCCCATTCTTCCTATGCAATATCCCAAATATGCATTCTCCTGGATCTCCTTCAAGATGGCTGGAAGCTAACCAATTCATATTTGGTTTTAATCATGTTAATAAAATCCAAGTTCGATTGCATTATACATGGAATGTATCTTCCCTATTGTAGAGAGAAAAAATGGCTCTATCAGAGAACCCTTAGTCAGGGTGTAGATGCACGAAGTTCAATAGTCACCTGAACATTATTGGAGAAACTAATTGTGAGAGTTTTATACCGTTACCGTCTCTGGTACATAATTCATAACTGTGTATTCTGCTTTGTTATAAAAAATTTTGAGCTGATTGCTCCGTAACAGCGTCATACTTAAAATCTACTCTGTTATGCAGGATGGTGAAGAGGATAATTTTGCCATTGTCTTTGCTGCTATGGGAGTCAACATGGAGACAGCTCAGTTCTTCAAACGTGATTTTGAGGAAAATGGATCAATGGAGAGAGTGACTCTTTTCCTGAACTTGGTAATGATGTCCATCTCCTTGTTTGGGATTGGTTAGTTTGTTGCATGGTCTTGGATGAAGATATCTCCAGTTCTATCCTTTTCTAATATCAGCTTTTATGCAGGCCAACGATCCAACAATAGAACGCATCATTACACCTCGTATTGCTCTGACAACTGCAGAATATTTAGCATATGAATGTGGAAAGCACGTTCTTGTCATATTGACAGATATGAGTTCTTATGCTGATGCTCTTCGAGAGGTAACTCCTGAAAAATCATCCAGCTTTTCCTGCCATGTCACATGTGTACTGATGACTGTTCACTTAAAGTCAAGAGTCTTCATCTTAGTGTGGCTCTGTGTATCTTTTCTCAATACCAATATACCATCATATCCTGGCTTTGATTTGATATGTGTTAAGTTCTCATTATTCTTTCCAATCTTCCGTTAAGTACTGATAAAAGTTATTGATGTCAACAAATATTACCTACTTCCTTTTTAGGTGTCTGCTGCTCGAGAGGAAGTGCCTGGAAGGCGTGGATATCCTGGTTATATGTACACTGATCTGGCAACCATCTATGAACGAGCTGGACGTATTGAAGGGCGTAAAGGATCCATCACCCAAATTCCTATTTTGACCATGCCTAATGATGGTAACATATATGCCAACATTGAACATTAGCTACCTGGCAATATATATATATGTATGTATATATATATATATTTAGAATTTGGTTCAAATGAGCACTTTTCTTGGTGTGAGAACGTGAGCACTAAGCTTATTTACAATAATTTTATTGCTTGTGTTATTATATTTTAGTGCTATTTTTTTTCATTGCTTATTTTATTAAATTTTAGTGCTAATTAGTATTAAAATACGCTAGGATAAGCAATAAAATTATACTAATTAAGCGCAGTGTCTAGTTCTCACACCAAGCTCAATGCTCATTATAGTCAACCCCTATGTGTGTGTGTGTGTGTATTATTTTAGTTTCTTTGTAGATTAACATTGTCCTGTTCTTTGCCTGTTTGAATTTGTCAGATATTACCCATCCAACTCCAGATCTTACAGGTTACATTACTGAAGGCCAGATATATATTGACAGGCAACTTTACAATAGACAGGTAAACACAGAGGGATGCTTTTCAGTTACTTCCGGTTGGTCATATACAAGCAACCGCCATATTTTACTCTCCGAAAAAGGAAAAAAAAAGTCCTTATTTGACTCAAATCTGAACTTTGGGGTTATATGAGTATATGACCATTTTCATAAAGTGACTTCAAATGATAAAGAGAACTAGTGGGTTCTTTATCACATTCTATATCATGAACTGTCCTCAAAATGGTGCCATGTCATTGTGGTGTTCCTTTTGTTATAAATAAATGCATTTTTTTCCTCATTAGCTTGGTCAGTATTTTTGGCTGAATAAATGTTCTTTATCTGTACAGATATACCCACCAATTAATGTGCTGCCATCATTGTCTCGCCTAATGAAGGTTAGTTGAAAAAGTAAAAATGCAATTTGTTTTGTTTTTTTGATGTTTGAGCCTGGAGGAATTATAAATAGTCTAGGTGCCATGTTATGCATTACCACTCCAATATTTTTGCAGAGTGCCATTGGTGAGGGCATGACTCGTAGGGATCACTCCGATGTTTCTAATCAGGTAGGACTTCTATTTCATCATACAAAATGACTTGTCGTGAAGTTTTTTGCATCCATTTTATGTATGTGGCTGAGTATCTTTATTTTGATATGACTAGCTTTATGCAAACTATGCCATTGGGAAGGATGTTCAAGCAATGAAAGCTGTGGTCGGAGAAGAAGCGCTTTCCTCAGAAGATCTGGTCCGTCATTTGTCCATAAAGCTAAATTTCATTGAACATAAATGAAATGTTACTAATTGAACTGTGCTTGGATTTGCAGCTATATCTTGAGTTCCTTGATAAATTCGAGAAGAAGTTTGTTTCTCAAGGGGCCTATGACACCCGCAACATCTTTCAGTCACTCGATCTGGCATGGACACTTCTCCGGATCTTTCCTCGAGAACTGCTCCACCGTATTCCAGCAAAGACGCTTGATCAATACTACAGCAGGGATGCATCTAACTAAGAGGCGAGAGAAGCTCTTCCATTAAAGTCTTTGTTTTTGGCAAGCAGTTTGTGCTATATTGTTTGGTGTATATTACGTTGGGTGGTTTTATCTCCTCTAGCTCTTTCAAAATAAGTGTTATCGTCGATCAGCCCACGGAAGCCAAGTCTCTCCGGCAGTGAAAGACTTTGATATTCTTTGGAAAGAGAACCTGTTAGATCCGGTAATTATTTCATAATTATTATTATTATTATTATTATTATTATTATTATTATTATTATTATTATTATTATTATTATTATTATTATTATTATTATTATTATTATTATTATTTCACTCTAGAGAAGAAGAGCATTTGGCTTCTTAAGTCGAGAGTCGAGAACATTTTGTCGCTTAGAGGACATTCATTGCTTGCATTATTTTCTCAAGTAACAAGTTGTGGCATGCTTTTTTGGACTTAATATTACTCGTCAATTTAGTGTTGTGTATTATTGTATATCTATAAATAAGTCGGAATTGTTTCCGGCGTTCCTTTGTTTTGGTATGATCTATCTATGTTTTTATAATGACGACTGCATTCGCCGACGTTCTTTTTTAGATATTTTACATTGTTGTGTAATTTATTGATGACTGCTGAGTAGTTCGACCTCGACAGAATTTTTTTTTATCATGAGGTGGCCCTCAATTATTAGACTACCGGAAGGGAGCGGTTTATGGTCACTAGCTTCTTAATCCTAACTCCTAAGGTTGAATTTTGTAGGTAAATTTTATGCTATCCAATGACATTAGATTTATTGTGATACATTAGGTAACATAAAATTTTCCAATTTTGTAGGACGAATATTCGTAGAATAGTGTTTTATCTCATTGCCTTATTTTTAAAGCTCTAGCTAAAGGTAAACCATTTACATAATGCTCTGTTTTATTATTATTATTATTATTATTATTAGCCATTGAATCATGAATGTCATAGAGATGTCATGATACTGTTTTGTCTGACTCGGCGAAACTGGATTGAACTATATGTTACTATATCATTAACCAACTCGTTAATTTTAATCTGTTTTGATCGTTCAAATATGTATAATATATATCAACACAAATGACCTAAATATACCTTTTGCAGTAATTCTAAACTCTCTCAGCGCAGAATGCTCTACGACACAAATCTGTTAACAGTGGGTCCCAATTTTTATAACAGAGACGCAATCTTCTTTTATACAAAACAAAGCATGCTTCCACCTTGAGCAAAGTTTTGGCTTGAACTCAACTCTTTTTGTTGAGTTCGTCCCTCTAGTTTTGGTTTTTTCAAATTTAAACTTCAGTTGGGAAGACGTGAAGCGAGAGATTCTTGGATGAATTGGTTGAGTTTTGCTGCCATTTCTAGTCTTTCCCACCTCTCTCGTCGTCTAGTCTCCGCTTCCCTCGCTGCCGACTGGTTATGATCGAGCTCCGATAGGCACCTAGAGTAGAGAATCGGTTCCATTTCCACCAGCATTTCTTTCACATTCTCTGTCAGTTGGCGAACGCTTTTGCTCCAATGCCCTCTCAGATTCTCCTCCATCCCTTCCACCAAAACGGGCAATACGTCGTCTATTGCTTGCGACACCATCTTCACAAATCGCTCGTTGTTCCAGACGTAGAGGGCTCGTTCTGCAACCTGAGCCAAGAAATATGAAGCATATCAATCAGGTGACATGGAATCATATAGAAATGATTTATTGCCAAAATACCTGTGAGTTGCGACTGTTCAAACACTTAGTTATTTGTTTACACAAAGGCAGAGCAATGATTTTGTACTGCTCAGTTTCCATGTTCTCAACCAATTCCTCGAGCTCCCCTATCAGCACAACTTCTTTCTGACAGTTCGTCGTCGGCCAATATCGTAAAATACCTCTAACCACCACCACTCCAAGCATAGGATCCTTCTCCACGAATTGATACACACAGTAAGCCAGCTGTTTGTAATATGCCTGCATACCTTTAGGCCGGTGCAAAGGAATAAGAACTCTCGTCATGAAAAGCTTGTGCTCCTCCTTCAACGGGATGCTAAAACCGTTGATTATCGTTCCCCATATCTCGAGTAGATCTCCGATCCCGCAATGCTTCTCATCAGTCTCGTAGGTGTAATGCAAGAACACGTCCTTCATAGCTTTTCTCATGAACGATCTTGAAGAATGGAGCTTCGAATATATCCTGTGGTACACATTCTTCAAGCTGTCTCGTTCCCTCGGGTCTTCAGACTGGAAGAGAGTGAGCAAATTAAGAATAAAAGAGTCACTGATATACTCCTGAAGCATTTTAGATTCCATGTTTATGATTAGGCAGAGGAGGATGTCGTAAACCAGCTGGAGATGGGGCCAGGTGGCAGTCGGGGTGGCAATAAGGTCATCGTCGTCTGGCAGGATGCTGATGATGGAGGTGTTGGGCGGAGGGAGCGGCCGGAAGAGGTGGTCCTGTAGCATAGCAAAAAGGGGTGATAGAACTTCACCAGGAAGACCCTTTTTCAGTGGCTTTACGACAGAGAGAAGCTTAATGAGCTTATCGCGCTTCAGATTGTGTTGTGAAGGCGATTCTGAAGGATCGGTGAAAGTGTAAGTGTAGGAGCAGTAAGAAATCAGAGAGAGAATCTCATCATACTCTGAAATTCGATGTGGTTGCCTGCTGGAACTGTATCTGGAATCAAGATCAAGAAGAGATTTGAGAGAGATTGATTTCAGCTTCTGCTTCGAATTCAAATTCGGAGATGTATGCGCATGCTTCGGAGACGACTTGGGGCTATTCCGGTGAATACCCATTCTCCTATCTTCTGTGTCTGCCTACAACCCCAGTGCAGAGAGAGAAGAGAATGTTTGATGTTTCATCTGTGTTATAACACATTCCCCGCACTTCCTTCAACAATAAAGACAGCAACATCGATATTTCATATGTTCAAAGTATTGGAGTATCCGAAAATATTGGTTTCCTCTTGAGCTTACCACATGTAAGAAAAGACATAACTCTTAATAGTGTCAAAGGCTTAAAGCCTGCCTTCTCATATATTTTATGTTTTTGCTTTGACAAGGACTAGGACATTGTGAGCATCATTGGAGAATTGCTTATATTTTAGAACAAAAAGGACAAACTACCATGGACCATTTACAACCTCATGCATGTGCAATTACCTAGTAACACAGAGAGAGAGAGAGAGAGAGAGAGAGAGAGAGAGAGAGAGAGAGAGAGAGTTAGAGAGTTTATGATCTGGGCATGAAATCGCTAAATTTCTCAAAGATACTAATTCCTGAACATGTGGTGTTATACCGAAACTTACAACAATAATGCCAGCATAGCAATATCCTGTTCAGAATGGGACAAGGGGTACAAGATAGATCTACGAAACACATTACCTGTTAAGCTTCGGATAAGATCAATTACAAAGATTGGTAAGTTCAATGCCAAATATGTGAAATACATATGACAACAGTTATAACACCAAACTTTGAAAGATTTTGACAAAAGCCAGCCACAAAGCATGCCTGAGAAGGTCTACTTGTCGTATTTAAGGCAAGTGTGCCTAATGACAAAATAAAAGCAAGTGAACAAGGAGAACCTCCCATTGTTTCAAATTGCAAACTGCAAAACTGGTGATCTAATACCATCTTAATGCGCACATTCCTCTTCTCTGATCGTTCCTGTAACTCACAGTCGTATGCCCAAAAACGTGAGGTAAAGAACCCTGTAATTCTATCTTTGATAATTCATTACCCCAGTCTTGAGTTTATATCAGCGGAACATGATCTTGAAGGTTTGAGAATCGGAGCCACCGCTTCTTCTCAGTGTACTTTAAGCAAGGCTGCATAACAAGCCCTATTAGAATGGCGAGGAGGCTAATTACCATTACTTTGAGAGAAGCCAGGACCAGAACAACCAATATCAGTAAAGTTGGAGGAATACACATCATAATTGCTCCAATAGTCCCAAGTGGAACTTTGTAGGGTCGAGGTGCTGCTGGATGATCGATTCTCAGCTTCACGAAAGCTAGGAACTCCATGATCATTCCAAAACAGTACAAAAAGTTCTCCGCAGCAACAATCTCCTGAAAACTGAGGGACGAGAGCAGCACTATGCCTGATGCGGAGAACAAAATTCCAACGAGAGGTGTCCCATGGCGAGATCTCTTGGCAAAACACTCGGGAATCATCCCATGTTCCGCCATCCCAAGAAGCTGAAACGAGTCGCTGCTCATCTCAGCCACAAACATCCCCATATTTGATACAGCAGAAGCCCCTTGTACCCAAACTCTCAACCACACCCCACCAAGAACCTTGGCAATGTCAGAAAAATATCCATCACTCCACTCCTCGCGATCAAGTGGAATAGCCCCCGTCCCAATCAGAAGTGGGAAAAAGTAGGACAACACAACCAAAATAAGGCCATAAAACAGAGCTCTCGGAAGACTTCTACCAGGATCATCTACCTCTCCAGCTAGAGTACTAATCGAGTCCCAATAGTTCAAATTCCAGAACAGAGTATTCAGATACAAAGCCCAATCCACATTGTTCAAATCAAGCACTAACCATCTCCAAGGCTCGATTTTGGGAACTGCCACAACTCCCATAACCAAGAAAGGAAGCAAAGAAAACACCCCTAGCAAAATAGCAACCCATCCCACTACAGTTAAACCCCTATAGTTCATGTAAGTCAATGCAACAGTAATCCCCAAAACCGCAATCACACGGGGAAAACCATCAGCAATAATCGGGACAGCCGACTTCAGATAGTCTAGAAACAAAACAGGATATAGTGCATTATCAATAACTCCACTAAGCCATTTCATCCACCCCTGCTGAAACCCCCAATACGGGCCCAAAGCCGACGAAACCCAAACCACATATCCCCCATTTTCAGGAAACATGGTGCCTAATTCAGCAGTAACCAATGCTTCTGGAACACTCCATAAAAATGGGAAAACAAGAAACCCCAACAATGCTAGAAGAGGGCCAGCTGCTTGAACACTATCTTCAACACCAAAAGGCCCTCCTGATACCTCATAAAATATCAAGAAAACGAGAGGAATGGTTGAAACCTTAGCGTAATTAGTGAACTTGGGAGAACTTCCATCCTCCAAACGACCGTATGCTGCCTCATCGGCCTCTGCCATCTTGATTGGTGTTAGCTTAGCTGTTGAAACTCGTTTCTTCTATGGGGGAAATAAAACATTAAACTGACATCAGCACAAAGATTGAGCCTAACATTTATTAAAAAAAAAAAAAAAAATTTTTTGAGGGAACGAGATCAAAGATCGTCATTTTACAATCTTCCTTCTAATTCCCTTTCCTTCAACATTGAAATGGATGAATTTAAAGGTAAATGCATACATGCAACATACCAACCCAACACGCACCACACACACACACACACAAGTGATCCCACAAGTCAAAACATTATAAAATCGTAAATTCATCGGTAAGAAAAACCAATGTACGGTTATTTTTCCCGCATCCAAAAATAATGATGATGCATAACGCAATGTGATTGAATATAGATATTTGGGCAAAACTCTTCAGATAACGACGATGGTATACCGTGAAGCACACCAATTTGATGCAGCACGATGCATAAAGGAAACGAATTGTGAAATAAACGATCTAATCCATTTGACAAGATTGTGGGCATAAAAAAATCGTAGTTAAAAATTAGAAATCAGGCTTAGTTTAATAGCAACCATGATTCCATGAAAGCAGAATTGGTGAATGCTGCTGGTGCAATCGCAAGAAGCTGCCACGTCTCACTCTCATGCGAGGGAGAAATGCAGAATTACGACGTCGCTTTGGTGTTCGCTACTTGCACACGTTGAAATCGCACCGGTGAACTGTCGAGCAACACGATTTTCGCAATCTTAAAAGCGTTTGAGGGTTCACTTTTCGCATATAAAATCACCATTTTTAAATTTTTAATTTTTTTCATTTTAATTTCTCATGTTTGAATTTAATTTTACATTTGTTATTTACAGTTCATCATATTCAATTAGGATTTAATTTGATTTTTTAGTATTTAATTTTTTTAAATAATCAATTAATAACTAAAAATTTAAAATTAAAAAAAAAACTTAAAAACTTAAAATTAAATACTAAATGATTATAATAGATCCTAATTGAGTAAGTTGAACTCTAAATGATAAGTGTAAAATTAAACTAAAGTATAATAAATTGAAATTGAAAAAGATAACTAAATAAAATAAAATAATGGTGTGTACAATAGAGGATTTCAACTATTGTTTTTTGCTAGTGACAACTAACAAAGTTATTTATAAATAATTCCGTAGGCTAATTTTATATACTTAATATTCTTAATATTAGTATTTATATTATTTATCTTTTGAAATTAATTAATATATGAATAATTATAAGATAATACTGTATTATATCTGAAGGGAAAAAAAAAACCAATCGTGTTCATGTCTCCAAAAAGTTTTTCAAATGTATTCACATGATATTTTAAGCTCATGTGGTCATGCCAATTTAATTTCTATTTTTTGGGATTTTAAAATTATTCTTTAATATTATTCTATAAGGGTATTTCTATATACATTATTTTTAAAATTAATTTAAAAAATAAATAATTACTAATTTACTTAAATGTCATTTTAAATTAAAAAGCGTTTCATTTATTTAAAAATCAATTAAAAACAACAAAAAAAGAAAAAGAAAAATATGCTGTTCTTCTCGGGCCATCGTCGATGAGAATTCAAGCACCTCCATTCGTCATCCAACGGCGCCTCCACTTTTGCGGCGGCTTCTCTCTTCTTCAATTCAATTAACATGAGAGGTGAAAATTTTCCTTTTCAATTCAAAGAGATCGTTGAGGAAGAATTGATAAATCCTAAATTGACTTGAATAAGGTGAGAAAGACCATTCGAAAAGGGCTAGATTAGTAGGAGGAAGGTTTTCTTTACTTCTAAACTTGGATTTTAAGGCTTATATTGAGGAGGCTTCCCGGACTCGTAACATACAATTAAAAACAAGACAAGAAAAGGGTCGATAGTCTCTTCCGTTGCAGGTCCTTCTCCTTTCTCAAACTCTGCCGCTAATTTTCTGGATCCCTTCATCATACCATGTTCGCATTAGCCCGATGCAATTGTCGCCAACATTTAGCCTCCACAATGTTTCCATCGTCTATGGGAATCGTCATCCAAGTTTAAAAATTAGCATAGAGCCAACCGACAGAGGCTTGACGAATTGCCGGAGAAGAAGAAGAAGACAAGCGTGAACTTCCCTCTCTAGTTCATTTTTTTTGTTTTATTCTTTTTTTATATAATTATCGCTTATATTTATAACAATTAAGTTATAATTTTCAAAATGAAAGAGTAAAAAGGAACTTTAATGTGGTAGATAAAGAAAAATTGTAAAATAAATAAATAAAATATATGGTGTATAAAGTAAAAATAATGTATATAAAAAATAACGGTGTATTTATAAACACCCATTGTATAAATTGCATTGTATATAATAACTTGTTTACAATTAACTATAGACATTAGTCCCGGACTCCCGGTGGGAATGACCTAGTGATGGAGTGAGGTTGTTTGGAGATCAAAAATTACAAATTCGAATATCCTCAATACCACTAGATCAAGTGTGAATAAAAAAAACAAACTATAGACATTAGTACTATTCAATATGTACTCAATATATGATCCAACATGTCTCAACATGACAACAAGACAATAATGAGATTATACATATAAATTTACTAAAAACTATGAATTTAAAATATAAAATTATATACTTTTTAAATTAATTGCAGCAAATAATACAATTTTCACTTAATTTTGTAATTTTCACACTATTTTTAAAATATTGTATTTACAATATCACTTTTTTTTTTTGAAATTATCACTTTTTCATTTTTTATAATTATAATATTCATATTTTTTACCGTAAAATTATGTCATTTTAATTCTAAGCAAAACAAATTTCACAGAAAAAACAATTGTAAATTTTTTAAAAATAATATTATAGTTATAATATTTCAAAAGTCGTATGCAAATTATAAATTAGGATTTATGTTTATTATGTCGTAGAAAATGCAAATTTCCGAAATAGATGAGACAAAAATGTGCGCTTCCACTCGGCCGGGACCGCTGCCAACCCACAACGATACCACGTGTCATTACTCTCCCCGCTATGCCCTTGCGCGTGGACCCCACTTCCCCCTTCACTCTCACCTAAACCACACTACTCGCGCAAAACTCTCTCTCTCTCTCTCTCTCCAAAACACACTCAACAGGTCACACTCTCTCTCTCTAAAACACAGACAGAGAGTTCTGCTAGTATCATCAATCATGATAGAATCCAGCGCCATCAAAGTTTAAACCTAATTAGACAACAAACAAGAAATCATAATCCAAAATCATATCCTCACCATGGAGAAACCTGTAGTCAACCATCAAAATCTGATAAATTTCCCAGTGAAAAGCCACGCCTTACCGCTATCAAACGGCATTCATCATCACTCCGACGACGATATAGAGATGATCGCGCTCGATAGCTTGAGCTACACCAGCTTGAAGGACCTGATTCCGTCGTCATCTCCGTCGTCCGTGGCGTCGCCGACAGGGGGCAGCTGGAGGGAGATCCCGATAAAGGATCCGCTGGTGCAGCACGCGGCGTGGGCCTACCTGCAGCCGATGGCGGAGGCGCGTGACGAGGACGACCGGTGGTGGAAGAGGCTGGAGAGGAAGTGCTGCGGCCTGTTCGGATGCCTGAACGACGTCGTGTTGGTGGTGTTTAACGGTTGGTTTGCCGAGGGAAGTAGTGATGGTGTTGGTGACGATGATGATAAAGTTGACTGATAAAAGTGAACTGAGTCGTCGACTCGACTCATTAAAAAGTGAAAGCAAAGCTGCATTTTTTTTTCTGAGGCTTTGTTTTTATTGGTGGATAATTCTTTTTTTTTTTTTGACCTTTTGATTTCGTGAATTTCTTTTTAGTGATTTAATTTTTTTTTCTTTTTGTGAATATACTTTCGTTGGGATACATGGTTGGTTTGCTTATTTTTGTGGAATTTGAGGTTCTTTTTGTATATAGAAATATAGATTTGTATTTCTCAGAGAAGGATTAATTTGTTTGAATCACATTAGTAACATTAAAAAAATTAAATTATTAGTAACTTTTGTGTTGTACCTATTGATAACGCACTTAAAAAAAAATAGTAATGCCTTATGTTTCAAGGTGATCTCATATACATTGAATTTATGCACATTTAATCAACGTATATTAATCCAAATAAATTATTCCAACACCCATGACTAGATATATTTTTCTTTTGGTGCATGTTAAGATAATATATTTAATATATTTTGAAAAGTAAAATAGATAAACTATTTTATTATATTATAGTTTATTAATTTCAAATAACACTGGATAAAGATATACAAAATGGAATGCACTTTCCATGTGGTAAATTGTAATTTTAGAACGAACAAGATATTTTATTGAGGTGAAAATTATTTAGTTAAATACAACAAGCACTATACCGTTTAAAAGACACTATTGTAGAGTCAAAGTTGACACCTTCATAGAATTAATGTTGGTTAGGTTGAGATAATTTTAGAACACAAAATTTGATTTGATGACATTTTGTTTTATATTCTAAAAAAATGTTTGGCTCTTGAGATTCCATATAATATTAAAACTAGTTTTTTAAAAATAAAAATAAAAATTAAAACCACACACACAAAAAGCAAAATAAATGAACATGACATAATTAGGGGTGAAACGACCTAATAATGGGTAAGGTCTCGTTGCTTCATTGTTTTTTGCTAAGTAAGGTCGTTGTCATGCCATCTTTTTTCTTGGATTTTCTTTGAAGATGGAACAATTCTGTACTGTACACGTGGTTTCTAGATTTCTTTTTCTTGTCGGCAGTGTATTTGTTTAAGCTGGTCAAAAACTATATTAACAGTGACATAATTGATACAAAATAAAAGGATATTGTTTGTAAAAAAAAAACTAGTTTTTCTGCGTGCCAAACAATTTAGTACTATTTTAATTGCTGAAGTCCTATTGTGTAAAGTGAAACTGTGAATGGAGAAAAATATATTAGATATGTAATTATATTTCAACTTAAATGATGTGGAACTTTATTTTTTATTATATTCAATTCTGACTTATCTTTCATTATATTTATTAGAAAAGGTCAAAGTACGTGGCATGTAACCAAGCATCTCAATTTTTATTTTAGATAGAAATTTAGTTTTACTTCATCACAAGATATCTTATAACCACGCCCACGTGGGAAAAATCATTTAAAGTTGCTCTCCAATTTTAAGAGTTGAACCTAATGAAAATTCATGCATTGAAAATGAAAAGCTATATATATAGGGGTGGGTTCAAATAGGAACCAATCCCCCGTGAGAACCTAGGAACTAATCTAACATGAGAGATTTATATTGTTAACATCAAGAGATTATGTTGCTAACATGAGATAAACTCATTTTGCTAACTTGACGAGATCATAATGTTAGCAACATATTGCTAATATGTTAGCGATTACACACACTACTAATATGTGATTAATAATTTGCTAATATGTTTGGTTCCTAGGTTCTCACGGGGGGATTTGGTTCTTATTTGATCCTTTCCCTATATATATATATATATATATATATATATATATATATAGGGTTGGGTTCCAGAAGGAACCATACCCCATGTGAGAACCGAGAACCAATCTCAGCCATAGATTCGTCTATTTAGATGATGAAGATCTGTTCCAAAATTAAAAAAAAAAACGCGATGGCATAATTGTAATAACGTGCAACTTCGCTGCCCCTGAATCTTAGTAAGGGTAAAATCGGAAATTTCAATGTATATGTGATTCACGCGTATATTTTTCAATTTAGAGTTTTAGCATTGTCATTTCCTATTTTAGCACTGTCATGACTTATTTTAGCACCAGCATGACCCTTGTTTAGCATGATTATCTCTACTTAATCTAATCTTTTTTTCTTTCTCTTGTCTTATCGTCTGTAGAAGATCTATCGATCATGCATATATAAAACTAATAAAACAAGATTTCACATAATATTCTTGAATAAAAGTAGCAATTACCTAGTGGAATTTCATTTTCATGACTCATTTGTTATATTGTATTTTTGTCTTAGATTTTAAACTCATCTGAAATATTGTAATCTACAAATAAGGCAAATTTCTTAGATCTCCCCACATTTGAGTTTCAAGTATTTCTCAAGAAGCCTATAAACTTTAGAGAGGCTCGGCTATACTTTGATATCTTGAAACCACCTCTTTAATATGTTCAACTTTTCATTAAGAGTTTCAAATTGCATGCTAATTGGACTCGTAATTAACTAGGCTTATTATCATGTTTCAAGTTCCAATCATATCGGAGTAGGTTATTAATAGAAGGAATACAGTGCTAAAATAGCTCACAGTGGTGCTAAACAAGGTTACAACAGTGCTAAAATAATTCACGGTAGTGCTAAAAGTATACAATACTCATTTGTTATATTGTATTTTTGTCAAGAAAACTTGTATTTCTCAAGAAGCCTATAAACTATATATTGTATCTTTAACATGTTCAACTTTTCATTAAGAGTTTCAAATTGCATGCTAATTGGATTCTTAAATAACTAGGCTTATTATCATGTTTCAAGTTCCAATCATATCGAAGTAAGTTATTAATAGAAGGAATACAGTGCTAAAATAGCTCACAGTGGTGCTAAACAAGGTTACAACAGTGCTAAAATAGTTCACCATAGTGCTAAAAGTATACAATACTCATTTGTTATATTTTATTTTTGTCAAGAAAACTTGTATTTCTCAAGAACCCTATAAACTATATATTGTATCTTTAACATGTTCAACTTTTCATTAAGAGTTTCAAATTGCATGCTAATTGGACTCGTAATTAACTAGGCTTATTATCATGTTTCAAGTTCCAATCATATCGGAGTAGGTTATTAATAGAAGGAATACAGTGCTAAAATAGCTCACAGTGGTGCTAAACAAGGTTACAACAGTGCTAAAATAATTCACGGTAGTGCTAAAAGTATACAATACTCATTTGTTATATTGTATTTTTGTCAAGAAAACTTGTATTTCTCAAGAAGCCTATAAACTATATATTGTATCTTTAACATGTTCAACTTTTCATTAAGAGTTTCAAATTGCATGCTAATTGGATTCTTAAATAACTAGGCTTATTATCATGTTTCAAGTTCCAATCATATCGAAGTAAGTTATTAATAGAAGGAATACAGTGCTAAAATAGCTCACAGTGGTGCTAAACAAGGTTACAACAGTGCTAAAATAGTTCACCGTAGTGCTAAAAGTATACAATACTCATTTGTTATATTTTATTTTTGTCAAGAAAACTTGTATTTCTCAAGAAGCCTATAAACTATAGGCAGGCTCGGCCATACTTTGATATCTTGAAACCATTTCTTTAACATATTCAACTTTTCATTAAGAGTTTCAAATTGCATGCTAATTAGATGTATAATTAACTAGGCTTATTATCATTTGAAGATATAATACTAACGTAACATAAAATTTTAAAACTCAATTGAACCAGATGAAGTTTGATGATTCACAGTAGTGCTAAACTATGTTAAAATAGTGCAAAAATAGTTCACAGTAGTGCTAAAATACTGATAGTGAAAAATTCAAAATAACAGCTTAATTAGCTTCCTCAACCTAAGTGCTAAAATAGTTCACAGTAGTGCTAAAATAGGTTACAACAGTGTTAAAATAGATCATAGTAGTGCTAAAGTACATTGCAGTGCTAAAACAGTTCACAGTAGTGCTAAAATAAGTTACAACAGTGCTAAAAAGAAAACACCCAATCCCACCCTTTTGCCATCTATATTCTTAATTCCCCATATTTCCATCTTTCTCTTCTACTGCAACTTTCATGGAAAATAACAAAACCCTTGTTAGCTTCATGATCAATCATTAATATTTCTTCTGTTCTTTTCTTGAATCCTAGCTATATAAGCTCAGTCACTTCACAGATCCTCCATCTCTTTCTCTTTCTATCTCTCTCTCTCTCTCTCTCTCACACACACACACACACACACACACTTGTGAATTGTGATGGATCCGATAACTCAAGAAATGCTGTCATCAAGCACTGAGATGATCAATTTCACCATCACCACTACCACCACTCCCAACAGCAGCTCAATGATGGGGTCACCATCGGGCTTCTCCTCCTCCTCCGCCGCGGCCACCGCGTCTGCTTCCGTCTCCTCCCCAACGACGTTGAGCCTATACGAGAACCAGAAGCACCGCGACTAGAACACCTTCGGGCAGTACCTCCGCAACCACCGGCCACCGCTCTCCCTCTCCCGCTGCAGTGGCGCCCACATGCTCGAAATACCTACAGCTCGGCCTGGTGCATAACTGCGAGGAAGAAAATTTGGGAGATGTTGAGGAAGAAGATGAATTGTAGATGGAAGGAGATTCAGAATTCTTAAATTACAAAAATACCATTGGTTCATTAAAAACTCGCTAATATTACAAATATGCCACCGCGTTTTTTGTAATATTGGGACAGATCTTGGCTGTCCAAATTAGAGCAATCTGTGGCTGAGATTGGTTCTTGGTTCTCACAGGGGGTGTAGTTCTCACATGATCCCATCTCTCTCTCTCTATATATATATATATATATATTGAATTACCTAAAGTTCTTCAATCCAAACAATGACCAAGAAAATTGCTATTATGATTTCAAATCCTTTCTCAAATACTTTCTCAAATCCTTCTATACAGTTTAATACTATCCATGTTATATATATTTTAAGCTTCATTCAGTTTGCATACATCACATGGGAAGTGCTAAACATCGTTCTACTCATGTAATGCCAATTAAGTAATGAAATGAAATATAATACTAAAATGATCGTTATTTCTGTTCGAAGCCAACCTTTATTCGAGAATATAACAAACTTTGTTTATGAGTCATAACATAGAGCTATGCAAACAATTAAATCTAGTTAGATGGCCAGCCTGGTATATTATGATACAAATTCATTACCGGTCTTTTCCGGCGATACATTTTCCATCTCCGGCTGAGATGCTCGACGGTGTCGGTTGTAGAGGATAATTTCTTGAACGGCAACGCCTTTGATTGTCAACATATTATTTGGATGAGCAAGAGAGAACCAGTTATCACAGCACAATTCAGTTCATTCCATTGGTTAGTCGTCTCATTGTAGTTCTGCCTCCCTACGAGTTGCACTTCTCTGTTGCAGTTCACTACATCAAAATTCAAGAATGATTCAGTTTCTGTTATAAAATCAATCTTGAACTTCTGTTGAAGATTCGGATGAACTTGAATTTCGACTTGGCATGCTAAAAATTGCTGCTGTGATGCTCAGAAACTGATGCTACTACCAGTAGTCTCCACATGAGCAGCGCCCGTCTTTGAAATGATGATATAGTTTTGAATCTCCAACAATTACCTCTCTGTTTGTAATCAGTGAGATCTTCTTAGCAGCAAGATGGCAATCTTCACATACTCGAATGTTCTTCCGTATAAGCACGGGTTCCCCAACTGTTGTGTTGATCAAACCAAAACAAATAGCCAGTCTCACACTGTGGAAAGTGGGAGAATTAGCTCTTCTTTTCAGTAATTCTGCTGGCTTTAGTTTAGTGACACTGGAAAAATATAGGTCTGCACCTGTCTTCCTCGAAAGAATATCAAGAACGTCATAGACAATGTAGCTGTCAGCTTGTGATTTATCGTGATTTTTAAACTTGTAAGTTTTACCATTGTTCTCAAGTATGCTGCAACTACTGGTTGTCTTGAATCCTTGCTTCTTCATCAAACGTCTGATCCGCTCCGCGTCTTCCCATCTTCCAGCTTCAGCATACATGTTAGCGAGCAAAACATAGCACCCGGTATTATCATTATCTAAAGAGAAAATGTGGTTTGTAACCAACTCAGCCAGTTTGATATTTCTATGATGTCGACATGCAGCTAACAGAGATCCCCATATCCGAGAAGTTGGTTCCAATGGCATTTCGTCTATGAAGCGTTTAGCACGGTCTAGATTACCCGCACGACCTAGTAAATCAACCATGCACCCATAATGTTCTATTCCGGGATCAAGCCCGTAATCCCTCTTCATCAAATCAAAATATTTCCAACCTTCATCTACAATGCCGGAAATGCTACAACCTGACAAAAGGGAAACAAACGTGCTACCATTTGGTTCGTGGCCATCATTCTTCATGTCAGAAAAAAGCCTGAAGCAATATGCTCCGAATCCATGAATAGCATAAGCCATAATGATAGTGTTCCATGTGACTAGATCCTTAAACACCAATCTATCAAAAACTTCACGTGCAGCCTGAAGATCCCCACATTTGGAATACACATGAATCAAGGCATTAGGAACGTAAGTACCTAACGAAATTCCCAATTTATAAATAAGGCCGTGAATCTGTTTCCCTTCTTTTGGTAAGGCTATTTCAGCATAGGCTGCAAGGGTGGTTGCAAATGTCATCTGATCCGGTGCATAAGACTCAAGTTGCAAATCTCGAAATGTTTCTATGGCTTCTCTGTCCTTCGAATTCTGCACATAAACAGCAATCATGGCATTCAACGACACTAAATTTCTTCTCTTCATGTGAGAAAATACACGTTCTGCAAGCATTACGCTCCCACACTTACCATATGTGTCTATGAGAGCAGTCTCCAATACTAAATGAGACAAGTACCCTTTTCTAATTGCATATCCATGAATAGCTTTACCTTTTAACAGAGCTCTGAGGTTTGAGCACAAGGGAAGCAAGTTAATCAACGTGACAGTATCTGGTGTCACGTAGTCCTTAGCACCTTGCATCATCTCCATACAAGAAAATGATTCCAACGGTTTATCATTCAGTGCATATGCACCAATCATCGAATTCCACACAACCACATTCTTTTGTGCAATTCCAACGCAGAATCTCTCAGCATAATCCACTTTACCACATTTTCCAAACATATCAATGACTGAGCTTTGAATCATCGGATCTAGTTCAAGCCCGTTCCTAAGCACTTGGCAAAATATCTCCTTTCCTTCTAATAAACAACATTCAAGAGCACAAGCACCCAAAGAACTGATACAGCTGATCCTATCAAGTCCAACTCCGACTTTCTGCATTTTCTTGAAACACATCAAGGAGCTCCAACCATCCCCAGCCGAAACATACCCACTGACCATTGAATTCCATGAAACCAAATCCCTAACCGGCATCCACTCAAAAATCTTCTCCGAATCCTCAACACAACTAACCTTAGCATACATCACAATTAATGCATTGCATATATAAATATCTACATCTAAACCGAGCTTAATAACTGTGGAGTGAACACTCTGCCCTTCCTTCAAACCAAGAACCCCTGCACATGCCTTGATCATGAAAGGGAAAGTAAAATTATCGGGGTTGATCCCTTCGAACCTCATTCGATAATAAAACTCTATGGCTTCTTGAAACAACCCAGAATCAACAAGCCCCCTGATCATGACATTCCAAACAAAAGTGCTTGACTTGTTCATTTCTTCAAACAGTTGGAGTGCAGTTTCCAAACAACCAGTGTTCACATTAGACAACAGTCTTCTAATGGATAAAATCGAATTCCCGACACTCCTCAACTCTCTCCTTCTATCGAAGATGGTGCTTTTCCTCGAATCATGGCGTCTGATTCGAGGTTCATGATTTTGGGGTTTACTTGAAGCATGGATTTTTGTAGGAAAAGTTCTGTATTCTGAGCTAGTAGCTGCGATTGGGATGTGAAGATTTAGCAAATCTTTAGCCATTTCCCCAGAATCACCAATAGATAATCTTCGAATTTGAGAGAATAGCCGTTATTTCAGTTATTAGCATTGTTCGATTTTCTATTTCAGCTGGCATGCTGGGATTTCTCATTTCTTATTTCTTTCTTCGATTTTGGCGAAATTGTTTTCGAAATCCGAAACGCTGAATGTTTATTCTTAAAAAAAATTGATGGCCCGTGAAATTGACGACTTTTATGGGCCAGGCCCACTGGGAATAGAATAATATCATTTTTATTTTATTTTAGATTCTATTCACAATCCATATGTTTCTCTCCACAACCCCTTAAATTAATATAAACACAAATATTTTTTAGATAGATTAATTTGCCCCTACAACACCCCCACCCCTCATAAAAATTCCTATAAGAATCATCGATCCTTCATAACCCCACCCTCTTTTTTCTTTTTCATAACCCCCTTCTTTTGGATTTTAAAAAATAACATAAAAACAATCACATAATTTCGGAATTTTTTCTTTTATTAAAGATTTGATTTGAGTTGGATTTTTTTTTTCAGAAATTGAACAAGAAATAGTATTTAAACTCTGATTTCATTATTGTGTTAGAAATATATAATCTATTTTCCTGTACAACATAATGTTGTGCATGGAAGAGCAAATCATTCTCTTATTTTTATTTCTACCGATTCTCTTATTACACCATCAGTGCTTTCAAGCATAAAGAATGACCCGAAGTGATGCTATGATGATTTGCGGCTAACCAAGGCTTGGTTTTGGGTGTCTCTGATGCTTATCAAAGTGTCACTATGGCGGTTCCCCTGCTTGCACAACACATTGCGAATTTATCTTGCAAAGTTATCTGGAAACAATATTTTCAAGAATGGTTGTTAAACAATGTTTTCCTTGATTGTGGTTGAGTTTTAATATCAAGTTTTTTACTTCATTTTTTTATTAAATTCGTCGATATAAAATATGTTGGATTCTAATATAAACAAACTGTATTGGATGAGGAAAATAAATTGTATTCATCATAATCCGTGTAAAACTGTAAATTAAAATAGATATAATTTATCTTCGAATAAATACTTACATCCTAATGAGAATGAAGCAACATTTTGTTTTTCATTTTTCTTTTATCAATATGGATGGGGACATGGGGGTTATGAAAAAAAAATAATGATGGGGTTATGATTTAAATTAAAGAAGCGATGATTTTATTTGTTTTGCAGGGGGTTTAGTATTGGGGACTGTGGGGGTAAATTAGTCTATTTTAAAAATATTTATAATTATATTAATTTTGGAAGTTGTGAAGAAAAAAATTAGGGATTGTAAATAGAATTACCCTTTATTTTATTTTATTTGCTTTGTTTCGGGCTCCTTAGAAATATTTTATTGACTACCGCTCTTTACTACTGCTATATTTTTTATTTTTATTTTTTTACTATATATTTTGAAATAAAGATGTTTAGATAATCATGAATCATGATTATGAAGTTTAATACCTTCATTAATTAAAATATCACCAATGTCCACTGTGTGCAATGCACGTACAAAAAAAAATCACGAGCAGGAATAACTACAAAAGAGAAATTAAAATAAAAAGTAGAATAATTTCCAATTGAAGGACCTCATTTGTCAAAAGTGAAAAATCCAAGGAGTTTACGTAAATGAACCGCGAATATAAAATTAAAAAAAAAAAAAAAAAAATAAATCCATGATGAGTAAAACATGAAATCACATTTCCTCAGGAATGCTCTGCAGAACAGGCCTCCACGAACGCCGGCTTCTATTCGCTGCTCTAAAAATCTGCCTTCTCTGCATCAAATTCAGCCGCTGCTCCAGCGATAGAGCCGTCGGAGCCGCCGTATGCCGTCGCCCCCAGCCACGGCCATCTCTGATCGCCTCCAGCACCTGCTTCACATCTTCCTTCTTCACCACGATCTTCATCCGTCCATCCGCCGCCGCCGCCACTTCTCCGGCGCCGAACTGCGATATAGCTTCCAAAATGCTGCTCGCAATAGGTTTCTGATTCCTTCCCAATCTGGACAGCCTGAGCTCTCTTCTCCTCGGCGATGATTTCTCCTCCGCGATCGTCTTCATCTCCATTTCCCCTTAATTTCTCAAGGTACGTACGGTTACGCTTCTCGATTGCTTGGTTCTTCTGTACGGTTATTTGCAGTTTGATGATCCCATTTGGTTTGTTGTGCTGCCAATTTATAGTGTTCTAAGTGGTATAAAATAATTAATAAGCTCATGGAATAGAATTGAAATTAATTAAATCTAAGGAATTTAAATTTTAGTTTTGACTTTTGGTTACCTCCAGCTTTTTTTTGGGTTTAATTTACTTGTTTGAATCGGATTATTATAAGATGAAAATTAGAGGGGATAATTATTAGTTAAACAAACGTCCTTTGCGTGCATGCTTATCTAATGTTTAAACTATATTTTATATGAAATATTGTATAGATTTTACGTGTGAAACTCAGTTCATCGCCTTTCGTACTGGTCACATGCAAATCCAAAATTTGCGGCACTTTAAAATTGGAAAATGCTCTCTCTCTCTCTCTCTCTCTCTCTCTCTCTCTCTCTCTCTCTCTCTCTCTCTCTCTCTCTCTCTCTCTCTCTCTCTCTCTCTCTCTAGAAGTTACCAATAATGTATAACTAAAATAACTTATTTGAAAAAAAAAATTAAGTCATTCGAAATATATTCAAGTATGATTAGCAAATAAATCGACAAACATTGAGATTCCTACATCACTTCATGGTGACATTACCTTTACAATATGCACACTGAAAATCGAAGTCAGTACATTGTAGTTCTGAGCCTCATTTTTACCACTAGGTTAAGGGATCCTGACATGAATAAAGATGATGATTTTCTTTGTTATAACAAGAGATGTATTTGGCTAGTTATCTCTAAACAAATTAATTAATCTTTTATTTGCGTACGTTGGTAATTTTCTTGTACAAAATTAACAATGTATACAAAGATAAACTATTATGTAGAGGGTGTATAATAATGTAATTAAACGCTAACTTTTTTTTATAATACATAAACACTGGCTAACTCTTTAAGAACACTTCATTTGCTACGAACAGAGACGAGCCTGGGGGGCACACCAGATCACATGTTGCATTTCCTATTACATTTCATGTTCCAAGTCTTCATTTAAAAAAAAAAAAATATTTTTTTAATTTTTAATTTATTATTATTTTATTTAATTAAAAATTTTCCTTTATGGTTCATCCACCCCCAATTAGGGTATATTAATATGTTTTTAAAAAAAAATTAAAAAAAATTCTGATTATACAACACCAAATGAAATAGGAATTGCAACAGATGATCTGATCCGTCTGGGGAGTGCGTCCCCCTCAAATATTAAAAAAAAAATACTATATATTGGGTCACATATTTAATTCCTTTAATCAAAATTAGAGGGAAGTACTTAAAACAGGTGGCAAAGCGCGGTTGGTTGAGGTCGGTGGGAGGGGAGGGTATTGGAAGGAGTTGATATTTTGTAGATGGTTGAACCGAACAGCTTAACATTGGAAATTAAAAATGAACGCACCATGCAGCTAACAGCCTGTTCCAACTCATTTTATTACTTATTCAATTAAATAGTTTGATTAATAGGCTATAAACTAAAGCTCTTTCATAATTTGATTATCAAAGGTTCAACTTTGTTCTCATATACATACTATATGATTATGCCCTTTTGCTGGACCGGCCCTCAGATTTAAGGTATCATGTTGGAACATTATAAATGGTGCTTTATTTATTAAGTATAAAGTTAATGCATAATAAAAGTAGCACAATCGTTTAGTTTAAATTTCTAATGCATATCATAGATAAAAAATGTCTCTTCAAAAAAATTATATTTAATGCTCAAAATCATGAGATATGTTTCATATGTTCAAAATCATCCAACTCATTCTAGCATTCTTTAAGGCAAACTTGCTTATAAATTTTCACAATCAATATTTTGTAGCAACTTGTGTTCATAAATATCAAAGCAAGTCCATTCAATCTTTGTTGTGACATGGCCGAACACAAATAAAATTTCAATATTTTCAATTTTGAAAAACTTATTTTATGCAGAACATATATGATAAAATTTTATAAGCAATACATGCATGAGGACAGCTATTCAGTCTCTTTAAGTAAGTTAATATTTCTAGATTTATATTTTATTATTTTAGTAAAAGATATTGTAATACGTTTGAAACAACTCTTGACCATCAAGATAACTAAACTCCCCATATTTTAGAATATTATCAAAATTTTCACAAATTACTTTTAAAGTAGCATTATTATCTAATACATTCAATTTATTAGAAAAAGGGAAAAAAAATCCAAAGTTCTTTTAATTAACACCCTAAAAGTCCAAAATAATGTAGGACTTTTCAATTAATGGGCTACAACTACTTTGATTTTTATGAACATAATATGTTAAACTTAATTGGATTAAAATAATTTTTCTTTTAAAGTAATGGGTTAAATTTTTAAAATTATACTACACTTGGTATACATAATTTTTTTATTGAAAATTGAAAATCAAAACTAACTTGATAATATATATATATATATATATATAATTTTTTGGTGCCTCTATAATTCAGAAGGCCCTGTGCGGCGCACCTCAAGCACGCCCTCATGGTGCATCCTTGCCCTTTTGTCTTATATAGGGTGGCTATCGATTTTTCGATTAATTTCTGAAATCTATTATCTTAATGTAAATTGAGGTGTGAGAATAGGAGTTGATTTTCCTTTCATTATTGTAGTTAAAAATATATAAAAACTATGTAACATATATATATATATTATAACACACTTATATTTTCCCGTCCATTTGTAAAAGGGCATTGTAGGTATTTATTTAACATTATACGGGCATTATAGTAATACATAGAATTAATTATGCATCATCACAATTAATTTCATTTACTTTTGATACTTTCCATATATACATATGATATGTGTACATAAATATATGAGTGTACTAATTTAATTATTGTACTAATACATATAAAAATACAGATAATGATACTTGATTATATGATTCCACAATGATTATACTAATTTCATTATTATACGATTATTTGTTTGAATGTATATATAGATTGCACAATGTATTACATATAATAATTTTCCAAATCTTATAATATTTACTCAATATAATCTATATTTACAAGTATAATAATAGAGTTGTGCAATTTTTCACTCCCATTTGTAGGGAAAATTTAGTAAATCTAGTAAACATGATAATCCAACACAATTTTGATATCATAATTACATGTAATGAAAAGTTCCCAACGACTTATCTATTTTTATTTTTCATAATTACTGTCATTTTTTATATTTGGAGAACTACCATTTTTTCACAGTAACAACCATAACACCCCATTACTTTCGGTCTTAATTTGCATATATTTTATATTTGAAATTCAGGACTAAGAGAATTTTACCGATTCATTAAAAAACATGTGATCAATTTCTATTAACCACATCATTTCTACTACATTTAAAACACAAATTTTATTTTATTATTAACAAATTAACAAACAAACATAACACTAAATCATAAATCAATACATTACAAAATTCTCAATCAAAGCAATTACGACCACCTAATTTGATGGAAATAATTAATTTCATGTTGTCATTAATTAAATGTGAGTCCCTCAATTTTCAAAACTTCAAGGGAAGCAATAGTGAACCGCAAACTTCTTTTTTTCAGCAATAAACCACCGTAGATTAATATAAGTCAGATCATTCATACATGGAAATGTCTATCACAAAACGTACTACTCGACAAATCACCATTGTAAAGTAAAAAAATAGAGTTGTGGACGACAAGATGCACCACAACATGTGCTATCTTATTTGCAAGACGACGAGCCCGATAATACCTTACTTCCTCAAAAAGAGTCGCTTCAATCCGAATAGAATGACATATTTCTCCAAGATAGGACAAATCTTCACTAATATTTTCCAATTTTAAATGAAGCAAACTTATTTTTTTGAAGCAACGTCTCATCTCTTCAATCATTTTTATTTGGTCTAATTACGCTTTCCTTTTTCTTTTTCAGATTGTTTCTTGAATATTTATTTACTCTCATCACATTATTAGTTAGTTTAGATTTCTTCAAAAAGTTTAAATTTATATTTTTTAGTCATCTTTCTATATAATTTTGATGTGTGTGTGTGTGTGTGTGTATATATATTGTTAGAATTTGTTGCCTGAAACAATGTGAATTACGGATGTAAATTGCAAAGTTAAAAGTAATGTTGAAGCTAGTGTTACCACATTGCCTTCAACATGCAGCGGAAATGTAAATAGAACTTTGCACAAAACAAGTTTTAAATCACACTCCTTACGGTGTGTGATTGCCTCAAGGCGAAATTCACTATCACAAGTGAAATACAAAAACAATGCTGATGTTGTCTCGGTTCACTCCCTTGACAACACTGCATAAAACATACAGAGGACTATCCTAGCTTCACTCACTCGAATAATCACTCAAAAAAAACCTATCTAAACACATAGATAGATTACAACAAGTCACTCTAAATCCTAGACTTCTCAAAGTTGACTATCTAACCTACACACACAACTGGAATGAAAGTCTCCAGCTGATTAGGACGCTAGGCAGATGTCGAAGAAGATGTCTTGGATTCCAGAGATGACACTAGATGCAAGATTCAGAGCTTCTCACAAACCACGGTGATAACCTGCTTGCATAAATGATTTTAAGGTCTAAGGAGACCTTAAATACTTCCTCCATCTTGTATTGGCAGTTGCTTCACGATCCTAGATGACTTGGACTTGAATCAACCGTCTTCCACTACCCATTGCTGAATGTGGACTTGAGATAACCGTCTTCTGCATTGCATGACACACGTTCTTCAAGATTGTGCAATAGTAGCAGTTACTCCAGTGACCCACGATCTCCTGCAACAGTTAGTGTCCAAGAAGGAGTGGGAACATCACGTCCCCATGAAATCCGGAACAGATTTTGAACAAGTCAAAATCAAATATTATCCACGTTTTAATTCAAAATAAAATATCTAATAAAACCCTAAAATCGTGGAAAATGATATGTGACAAAAATCACAATTTATTCAGATTAATTTAAAATAAATTAATCCAAAATACTAGTAAAGGATAAGGTTAATGTTCCGAGTGTTATACTCAATGTAACGAGAATGACGAACAACATTAGATATGACATTGATCGCGATGTTATCAGGGAAGTGATAACATCATCTGGAACACGTCATACTCAACAATCTCCCCCTTAAACTTATCCTTTCTGCACAAAACATAAAGCTCAATATATACATGATTAGAGCCGCAGCGGAATTCGAAACAAAAATATTGGAGTTCAAAAACTCCCCCTTAAGGTCTACCCCTCCTTAAGTTATTATCTAGTACATAATATACAAAGTTAGTGGGTATAATCCCCTATACATGATATACAAGGTTAGTGGGTATTTACCCCTGTACAGAGAAAAATAGGTGGGTAATTATCCCCTATACAGAATAATAATGTTGAGAACATTCTCAACATAGCAAACAACACATATCTTAAAACATGCGAGAACGATCACAATATTGAGATCATTCCCAACATAAAACATCACATACTATAAGTTATGTGAATAATAGAATATCAATGTTGAAAGCATTCTCAACATAAAAACATCACACATTAACATATGTGAACAAAATATATATAGCAAAATCATCAACTCATGCTGATGATTAAAACATAAATATCCAAGAATATCCAACCATGGATATCCAACAACAAAAATAAATGTGTCTAGCACATAAAAAAAACAACAAGGACGTAAACACATCCAAAATAAAATTGTGTCCAGCACAATACATAAACATGAAATAAAGTTGTTTTTGATAAAGAAAATTCATATTTTCTTCTTCCCCTTAGCCTTGGCCACGGACTTTCCAGTCTTCTCCCCTTCAGCACCATCATCACCAGCAGCAGCAGCGACAACATCTACTCCCCCTTTTTGTGTAGAAAGAGTTCCCCTAAGTGCTTGACGAAGCTCAACCATTGCATTGGTGAGCACTGTGCTTTGATGAATTAATGAATCCATCTGTGAGACATAGGAATATAAGACCTGCACAGAAATTGTCATCAAGTGTGAGGAAACATTTTCTAAATCACTTCCTGAAAGAGGAGGAGAGAGTGCACTATCTGCAGCAACATCCTGCCTAACATCCCTTGATGCAGCTGTTGAACTTCGACCGAAGGTATAAGGGAGATCAATTACACGATCTTCATTCCCTTTAGGCTTGATGATAGAGATAGTTGCAGTTTCAGTAACTATCTTTTTCTTATTTGGCTTCACACCTTGGTCAACTAGGAGGGCATATATGAGACAGGGAAATGGTAAAATGCTGGCGGTGTTTGTCTTTGTGGCTGACTTCAACATGCAATCAAAAATGTATTCTCCGAGATTGAAGGGGATTTTTGTGCCAAGTTTAAAGAGCAAGATGGCTTGATCAACAGTGAGGACTGAAGTGTTGGTGGTGGGTAACCAATTACACACAATCAATTTGTGTAAAACAAAGTAGAAAAATGTGAGCTTAGAAGTGGAAATTTTGTTAGTCCACTTAGTCACCAAACCACCAGTAACAGTCCCAACAACATCATCAATTAAGTCTAGACTAATAACATTAGAATCATTACCTAGATCCAAGAATTTGTTGATCAGCATAGGGTGAAAAACATAGATTTTATCTCGCATATAAACCTCCCCAAATTTGCTCTTAGACTTATCACCCATCTCAGGAGACACATTTGCATAAAATTCAGCAATAACATCAGGTTCAAAAGATGACAATTCAGTGACAGATTTCCAGATACCTTTTTCTTTCAAGAAAACATATATCCCATACTTCTTAAAACTAAGCATATCAATTTATTTTTCAACATGAGTGGGGTGAAGAATGACAGTTTTATGAAGTGTTTTTGCATGTTGGGAGTAGAAAGTCTTACTGAAAGCAGAAGAAACATCGTGTGGGGAACCTGGAGGATATACGGGTTCAGAGTCAGCAGAATCAGCATCATCTTTGACATCGGTTAAATGAGTGGGAGATGGAGATACTATCTCCTTGGCTGTGTCGGAGGTGACCATTTCTTGTGAGGAGGTGGAAGAGAGTTCCTTCTTCTTAGGACCAGTTGTAACACCCTTTTTCCTTTTTCCTTTCAAAGTTTGTCCTGAAGTCGTAGGCTTGGCAGGAACATTGTCCTCTGGTATTGCAGAAAGAGGCTCCTCTTGTTGTTCAACATCCACTTCTACATCATCAACAACTTTGTCTGGAGAATTTTCAAGGGGGTTCTCTTCATCCTCAGACTCGTCTTTCAATGATCTTGCTGGTTTTTCTTTCATTTTCAGCGTTCTCCTTGCCTTTTTGCTTGAACCCTCACCGGCCTCTTCCTTAATAGACCCTTGTTGACCATGAAGTCGTTTTGACTTGCGAGTAGGGCCACTCTTCCTTTTCTGGGCAAGAGCTTGAGTGTATAGCTCCAGATCTGGGTCAATAGGGTTTTCCTCTGCACCAGGACTTATGTGTTGGAGAGGAGTGGGGTTTAGCACCAATATGGAGTCAGGAGCAGTAGTGTCTTCCATAGAAGCATCTGCATGTTCAGCCAGAGAAGATGAGGGTTTGTCGGACTCCGATTTGGGTCCCTCTGGAGTGAGTTCGGCTATTGCAGTGACTGCTGGAGTTGATGTGGCGGAGGGAGTAATAGCTGATGTTCCAGCAGGACTAGAGGCAGAGGATGGAGTGCCCATAGTCTTCTCAAACATTTGTTTCATCATCTCAAACATGGCAGAGATATCCTTGGGTTCCGCCATTGATATTCTGAAAAAAAATCTTGAAGAAGGGAGAAACCAAAAGTGGGAGATGAAGAGGCTTCGAAGGAGAGAGAGAGAGAGAGTGAGAGTAAAAAAATATTTTCAAAAATGGGTTGATATATCTCTTCACCCTCAAAAATCGGAACAAACTTTGTCACATCACCCACTTTTTCTATTTTCCTTAAAAATTTTTAAATAAAACAGAATTAGTGGATAGGGATACACCATATCAAAACGTGTCTTTATCATAAAAATTCAAAAAGTGAATCTTTATGGGTCCCAAAATAGTTTCTGTTTCCCCCTTTTTTAAAAAAAAATATAAAGGAATAAAAAAATGGAATCCACATACATAACAAATATAATTATAGACATATATTTTCTGACGATTATCATTTCTCTGTATTCTTGGTCACAACATCAGCTACAACACAGACAAACAGTGAATAAACCCAACTATAATTCACCTTATAGAATTACGGGTAATTTATTCACAAACACAGACATAGAATTTCAAGTAGCTGATTTTGTTAAATAAAAACAGAAACACAATAATTTCATTAAGTCAGCCTTGAATTATACTTAAAAGAAATGACTAAAATAAATAAATGAAAAACACACATGATAAATAACTGATGTTGATACAAAGAACTCACATCGAGTTCAACATCAGTAAATAAAATGAACTAATTAAATAGAGCACATTCCAAGAGACTTTCTCAAGGCAGAAAATCTCTCAAAATCAAGGGGCTTGGTAAAAATATCCACTGTTTGATTCTCAATGGATATGTATTTGATGTTTATGATCTCTTTTTCCACCAAGTCTTTGATGAAGTGATGTCGAATGTCAATATGCTTAGTGCGTGAATGTTGAACATGGTTCTTGGAAATTTCAATAGCACTAGCATTATCACACAGCAAGGTTAGTGATGAGCTTGTCATGCCATAGTCCTTCAACATTTGATTCAGCCATACCAACTGAGCACAACAACTAGCAGCTGCAACATATTCGGATTCAGCTGTTGACAAGGAGATGCAATTTTGTTTCTTGCTTGACCAAGAAATCATATTGCTCCCCAAAAAGAAACAACCACCACTTGTGCTCTTCCTATCATCAACATCACCTGCCCAATCTGAATCACTGTACCCAATGAGGCTGGTATTGGTGTCTTTGCAGTATCTGATTCCAAAGTCGACTGTGCCAGCAACATATCGAATTATTCTCTTGACAGCCTTCAAGTGTGACTCCTTGGGTTGAGCTTGGTATCTAGCACAAACACCAACACTGAACATAATATCAGGTCTGCTGGCAGTCAAGTAGAGCAAGCTACCGATTATTTCTTTGTACATTGTTGGATCAACATTGACTCCAACATCGTCTTTGCTCAGTTTTTCAGAGGATCCCATTGGTGTTTTCATGGGCTTTGCAGCTTCAAGTCCATAGCGCTTGATCAAATTTTTGGCATACTTACTTTGGGATATAAAAATCCCATCTTTGTCTTGCTTGATTTGGAGACCAAGAAAGTAGGCCAATTCGCCGACCATGCTCATCTCAAATGTGCTGCACATTGCATCAACAAACTCCCTAAGGAGATAAGAACAAGTGGATCCAAACACAATATCATCAACATAAATTTGTGCAATAGTAATGTGTTTGTGAATCCTTTTGATAAACAATGTTTTATCAACCACGCCTCTTGAAAAACTAAAGTCAATTAAAAACTCCGTAAGTCGAGCATACCAAGCTCTAGGAGCTTGTTTAAGCCTATATAAGGCCTTGTGTAGTTTCAGCACATGGTTTGGTTTTTCATGACATTCAAAGCCTTTAGGTTGTTCAGCATAGGCTTCCTCATTCAAAATGCCATTGAGAAAGGCACTTTTGACATCCATTTGATGCAATGTAAACCCAATGTGGCAAGCAATGACAAGTAGAAGACGAATAGACTCTATTCTAGCAACATGAGCGAATGTTTCATCATAGTCTATGCCTTCTACTTGAGTATAACCTTGAGCTACTAGCATGGCTTTGTTTCTGACCACATTACCAGACTCATCAGTCTTGTTCTTAAAAATCCATTTGGTTCCAATTACATTTTTATTTTCAGACCTTGGAACCAATTCCCACACATTATTTCGAACAAACTGGATCAACTCATCATGCATTGCTTCTATCCAGAATTCATCTTTTAGAGCTTCTTTGACATTTTTAGGTTCAACATTGGATAGAAAGCATGAAATGGACACAAGGTTAATAACTGATGACATACAAACCTGTTTGACTAATTCAGCAACATCGGCTGAGCTCTTTGTTCTGGTTTTGACTCCTTAAGATCCATCACCGATGATTTAGGAATTTGGGTGATCTCTTTTGATTTTCCTTGGAGGATCACGTCTTGGTTCATACTGAGCCAGTGGAAGATGGTCATCATCACTTTCAGAGGAGGATTCTGAGTCTGGTGTTCGAGGTGATGTTGATCCCTTTGCTGAGGGAGAAGAAGCATTGCATTTGACATCAGGACTTCTTGTAGGACTTTTGGCAGTTCCACTAGGCTCCTTATCAGCAACTTCTGACACACTATCTTCCTCAGATCTAGTTGCCAGGCCTGCAAGATCATCAAACACAACATTGACAGATTCTTGCACAACTTTGGTTCTTAGGTTAAGAACACGATATGCTCTGCTGTTTTGAGCATATCCCAAGAACAATCATTTATCACTTTTAGAGTCAAACTTTCCAAGGTAGTCTCTGTCATTCAGGATGTAGCAGACACATCCAAACACATGGAAATATTTGAGATTTGGCTTTCTTTCTCTTAGAAGCTCATAAGGTGTCTCCTTTCTTCCTGGTCGAAGATAGACTCTGTTCCCCATATGACAGGCTGTGTTGACAGCTTCAGCCCACAGCTTCTTCGAAAGCCCTTTAGCTTGTAACATTGCACATGACATTTCCTGCAGAGTTCGATTCTTTCTCTCCACTACTCCATTTTGTTCAGGAGTTTTGGGAGCTGAATACTCATGGAGTATTCCTTTTCTTTCACAAAAGTCATTGAATGCAGCATTTTCAAATTCTCTTCCATGATCTGTTCTGACGCTGCAATGTTGGTGTCAAATTGCAAACACATTGTGCGGCAGAATCTTTTGAAGACTTTGAATGTTTTAGATTTTTCCTGCAGAAATTCAACCCAAGTGTACCTTGAGAAATCATCAACAATGACAAGGATGAAACTCTTACTACTCATACTCTTTGTATCGATTGGTCCCATGATGTCCATGTGTAAGAGTTGAAAATATCTTATTGTTTGACAACCACCCAGGCTTTTGTGAGGAATTCTGGTTTGTTTTCCCTTTTGGCAGGCACCACATACAACATCGTGATCAACATTCAGCTTTGGTAGGCCACGGACAGCATCCGACACAATCAGTTTCTTCAAATTTACCATGCTCATATGACCGAGTTTTTGATGAATCAACTTAGTTTCATCATTTACAGTCATGTTGCACGTTTCATCTTTATCAGAATGGTAGCAATTGTCAGATGCACGGCTTCTGAACATTATGCATTTGTCGTGTTTGTCAAATACTTCACAAGTATTTTTATCAAACTTGACATGCATACTATCATCACAAAGCTAACTAATACTGATCAAATTGGCCGTCAAACCCTCGACATGCAGGATATTTTGGAGCTTAGGAAAATGTTTGACATTCAAGGTTCCTTTTCCGACAATGTTTCCTTGAGCTCCTCCTCCGTAGCTGACCTTGCCTTTGTTAGTAGTGGTGTATTCTTCAAGAAAATCCTTGTTGCTGGTCATGTGTCGAGAACATCCACTGTCAAAGTACCATGTTCCGGCAATGTTAGCTTTCAGGGATGTGTACACAATATTGCAAGTGTACTTCATCTTTTTGAACTTCTTAGGATTTTTGTTCTTTGATGTTGTCCCTGATGTTGTTCTCCCAGTTGCAACATCATCATGAAATTTGAAGCAATGTGGTTTAATATGTCCAGGCTCTTGACAGTAGTGACACACATACTTTCGCACCTTTGAGCCTTTACATTGCTTCTGATCATCATCTTCAACATTGTTCCTTGTCGTTGTGCTTGAGTTGTTACCTTTCACAAACTGGACAACATTATTGTTTGAGAAAGACATGGAGATTTATTGGAGAATCCCAGTCCAGCTCTGTTTGTCTGTCCCAATGTTAAGGCTTCATTTAGGACATTCGTTCCTTGATTCCACTTCTGAAATGTTCTTGAGGTGTCCTCCACTTCCTTCTTTAGTTTGCTGATTTCAGCATCACTCCTGGTAAGTCTAATTTCCAGACTTACAACCTTTCCTCTTAGAAACTGATTTTCTTCCATGAGAAATCTCAGCTCTTTTGATTGAGTTGTCCACTGAGTGCAGACTTCATTCACAACATTGTTGAGTTCTTGAAGTGAGGCAGTAGGTTGTTCTTCGTGTGCATCATGTTCTCTGATTTCAGAAGCCTGATTGAATTCATCTATAAGAGTCATTTCATACCAATTCGTCGTATTGGGTGAAATCTCAGAAGCTTCTGCTTCAACATCTGGAAGAACTTCATCTTCAACTTCACATTTTTCAATGTCAAGTTCATCAAGTTCATCAATATCATTCAGAGCATCAATAATCTGATCATCTTCTTCCAAGACATTGATGAACAACACTCTCTGATCTGAATCATTTTCAGCATCAGAATCATCACTGAGAACATCATTAAAATTATTTCTTTGTCTTCTTCGTGCTGTTGGATATTCATTTGAATAATGTCCATACCCAGAGCATGCTCTACATTGAACTGAATCAATGTCTTTCCCAGTGTCAGCAACTTCCTTCTTGACATTTAATCTTCCAGAATTTAATGTTGATGAGGATGGAGAATCAAACAGCCGCCGAGGTTTGATATTTGGGGGGCTTTTTTCATGGAACGAACCAGTGAGTTGAACTTCTTTGTCAAGAGTGCAACACTTAGATTCTCTTCCTCATTGATTTCCTAAAGACTGTCAACATCATCATGAACATCAGATGACACAGTTGTTGTCTGTAGAGCAATTCTCCTTGAAGTTGAGTTTGCTTTCTGATTTTGCAGGTTCATCTTAAATGTTAGCAAGATGCTGACCGCTTCACTCGTACTTATGGTTCCTACATCGTGTGCTTCTTCAATTGTAGAAATTTTCATATTGAATCTTTCTGGGAGAGTTCGAAGTAACTTGCTAACCATGTTCTCATTAGATATTGGAGTCCCAAGAGCGGTCGATTGATTTGAGATCTCACATAATTTTTCAGCATAAGATGAAATAGTTTTATCTTCAAACATGCAAAATTTTTTAAATTTTGATGTGAGTAACTTCAGTTTGGTCTTCCTTACACTGGCAGACCCTTCACAATATTCCTGAAGAATGGTCCATGCTTGATATGCAGTAACACAATTGCAAATCATCTTGAAACATGGAACATCGACTGAAACAAAAATCGCATTCAGAGCGCGAGCATTAAAATTTGAGATTATTCTCTCATCATTTGTCCATTGAGATTTCGGAGTTAACACAAAATCTCCATTCGGACCTTCCATCCTAGGAGGGCTCCATTCTTCAATAACTGTCATCCATGCTCTTTCATCGATAGATTTGATGTAGATCTTCATTCGAGATTTCCACATGACATAGTTACCACCATTGCTATCTAGAGCAGGAGGACGACATTGATTAATTTGAATATCCATCACAGATTTTAAGCAACACCGGATCGAGTACTTAGTATGTCAAGTACCGGCTCTTGATGCCACTTGTTAGAATTTATTGCCTGAAACAATGTCAATTACAGATGTAAATTGCAAAGTTAAAAGTAATGTTGAAGCTAGTGTTACCACATTGCCTTCAACATGCAGCGGAAACGTAAATAGAACTTTGCACAAAACAAGTTTTAAATCACACTCCTTACGGTGTGTGATTGCCTCAAGGTGAAATTCACTATCACAAGTGAAATATAAAAACAATGCTGATGTTGTCTCGGTTCACTCCCTTGACAACACTGCATAAAGCATACAGAGGACTATCCTAGCTTCACTCACTCGAATAATCACTCAAAAAAAACCTATCTAAACACATAGATAGATTACAACAAGTCACTCTAAATCCTAGACTTCTCAAAGTTGACTATCTAACCTACACACACAACTGGAATGAAAGTCTCCAGCTGATTGGGACGCTAGGCAGATGTCGAGGAAGATGTCTTGGATTTCAGAGATGACACTAGATGCAAGATTCAGAGATTCTCACAAACCACGGTGATAACCTGCTTGCATAAATGATTTTAAGGTCTAAGGAGACCTTAAATACTTCCTCCATCTTGTATTGACAGTTGCTTCATGATCCTAGATGACTTGGACTTGAATCAACCGTCTTCCACTACCCATTGCTGAATGTGGACTTGAGATAACCGTCTTCTGCATTGCATGACACACGTTCTTCAAGATCGTGCAATAGTAGCAGTTACTCCAGTGACCCACGATCTCCTGCAACAGTTAGTGTCCAAGAAGGAGTGGGAACATCACGTCCCCATGAAATCCAGAACAGATTTTGAACAAGTCAAAATCAAACATTATCCATGTTTTAATTCAAAATAAAATATCTAATAAATCCCTAAAATCGTGGAAAATGATATGTGACAAAAATCATAATTTATTCAGATTAATTTAAAATAAATTAATCTAAAATACTAGGAAAGGATAAGGTTAATGTTCCGAGTGTTATACTCGATGTAACGAGAATGACGAACAACATTAGATACGACATTGATCGCGATGTTATCAGGGAAGTGATAACATCATCTGGAACACGTCATACTCAACCCACACACACACACACACACACATATATATTATTTAATCAAACACCGAATCATTTTTTCTTTTAATAAATAAGAATGTCACAAATTGCAAATTAAATTATGTATCAATGCAAAAATAACAAATATCATATACAATAAAATGAACCTTGAAATTGATGAATTGAAAATATTTTCTTATTAATCTAAAAATAACTACCACAGTATACCCATTCATTGTGTTGAAGAAAAATACAACTTTAAGATATTTAAATTTACATAAAATTAAAAGACTAAAAATTTTTAAAAATCAATATGACAACATATCTTATATTTTTTATAAAATTATATTGAAAAACTAAACATACAATAAAACTAATCATTTTCTTTTTATTTTTGAATTGGGGTAACAAGGAAACGATAGATATTGATTCGAGATGTCTCACTTTTACACATGATTTCCACTATTTGGGTCTTCGCGAAGGGTCGGAACTACCAAAGATCGCATATCTTTGATATTCGCATTTCTTTGAAAGTTATTATATAGATTTTAGTTTAAATATTTTTTTATAATATTAATTTCATATTTATAATTTCTAATAAAATAATAATAACTGTAAATATATTATTCGTGCATCGCACGGAGGGTCGTTCTAGTTCTTCACTAATACCAACTTGCCCTGAAAGTTGCGATGCCGGTCCTATCATATTTTAATTAATAGGATTAAGGGAAGGTCCGATGCCAACCACATGGGTACAACCCGATTTTTTTAAAAACATCAAAAATATACATTTGAAAAATATTTATTTTAAAAAAAATTGAGGACATATATAACCATATTAAGGAGATATTAATTACATTAATACTTGCTAAAAAAAATTATATTAATACCATACCATCTTAAGAAACACATCAATGATATTAATATCAGTGACGAAACCAAAAAAAAATTTGGGGGGAGGAGGGAAGGACTATATTATTGTGACAGACTGCCGGCTACTAAAACGTGTTATATTTAATTTACTATTTTTTTCATTGTGTATTAGTATTAAAACAATGTTTTACTGATATTCTTGATTTTTTTTATCTATATAGACTAAAAATAATTTAAATCAAATAAAGACTTTAAAATAAATAAATGCACTAATTCTGAAAGACAATTTTTAATATAAAACCTAATATGCATGAATAAAATAACTTAAACAAACTATTATATATTTATAAATGAAAGACGTTAATTAAATGTAAAATTATATTTTTATGTTAATACATAATTGTTTAATAATCTATAAATATAAATATACATTTAACAAATTTAAACAATAAGACGTTAAACTAACCATAAATAAATTGAAGGGAGTGAACTGTAAAATATATAAAAGTTCGAATTAAAAATTAGAAAATTAGGGGCTTTAAATTACTATTTTTGCCTAAAATTGTGTTTAAAAAACACACTCTTATTAGGTAGGTTTTACACTTTTCTCACTTACTCAGCACCCCTCTTTCCCCATCCCATTCCATTTCCTCTCATTTTCAGCAGCAGACACAGAAAAATCAGAAAACAGACCTCTCACATAGGGGTAGGGGATATGCTTGGAGAAATCCACGCCATCTATATAAAATATGCTCCAATTTTTGGGGTGCGGGGGAGGGGGTGGCTTCAGCCTCCCCTAGTCCCTACCTGGTTCCGCCCTTGATTAATATAGCAGAATGTATAAAAAAAATTGAGACCAACACGAGCAAATATGTCCCCAATTTTTATTTTTATTTTTGAAAAATTTATATAAAAGTAAATTTTAATTAAATAGAAAAAAAATCAAGCGGAAACCGTGCGATTAGCATCAAACTTTCTTGCTCAGGAAACTTATTTGGGCTATTCTTCAAAGATTAGGCCTAACTAATATAACCAAAATATCCAAAATAATACGTAATTATGAATTCTTCCTTGAATTTGTTGCACATAAACCTTAAATTTAGCTTTGATTCGAATCAGTTGTATTAGTGCCATTGTTATGCATTAAAGTTTGAAGTAGTGTTTATATTGGCGAGATATAGAAGACAATGTGTTCTTGGGTATGTGCCTGAAGACAAAATTTCCGCTGTGCAAGTTTTGAAGAACAGTTGGTGAACTGTTCGCTCTGATGTTCCTGACATACCCAAGAACAATTTATTTATGGCAGTTTCCATAATATAAAGATCTTGATCCGATTCAGTTTGGGAGGTCAAGATATGATCGTTTGACTGCCTTGTGATGTAGATACCGTGCTGAAATTAACCCTACTACACATGGAAAGCATCTACACACGTTTGAGAAGATTACAAACTAATATACGCTTCCAAATTACCGAAGATTGAAGAGCAACGGTACATTTGACGTCAAGCTATATGAAGACCGATTCTTTGTGCAATCGGAGTGGACTTCATTAGATTCTCTCAGCATATTATTTGAGAGTCACGTTTGTGATCTATGTATTAGCTAGTAGTTGTTCCTTAAACAATTCAACATGATAGTCTAGCAATTTAGTGTTTTGAGTGAAACACGTGAGGGATTGTTTTAATCCATATTGTACGCAATCTCAGGAGAGATTGTAAGTTAAATTCGTAGGTAGCTAGAGGGAGTCTAGTGTCACGGTTGTGAGGGGATCTCACAGCTTTCGTTTAGTGAAAGAGTTCGTGAAGAAGAACGAGTGTCATAAGGAGGGAGTCCTGTATGTGTAAAATCCTAAATACACTTCATGAAGGAGTAGCAAATGGATCTTCAAGTTTGGGTGAAGTCCCCCCAGAGTAGGTTGATTAACTGAACTGGGTTACCAATCTCATGTGTTATTTACTGCTTTTTCTTTACTGTTCTTACGTCTGTTCCCAACATATTGTAGAACACTTGTTAGCAGTTCACATAAACACCTTTGCACGGATTGTAGTTTTTCAAGTTGCATATCATTTGAATTTTCTTGAAGGGTATATAGAGCCACACTTTTACTCATTATTGTCTCTCTATTAAAATATAATATAAAGATTATTTAAGATTACAAATTTATTCTTATGAATAACTGACATAAAATAACATTTGTAGCACATTTTCCTGCACTTCTTCATTTATTCACAACCCCTAATTGATTATCAGGTATTCGCAGAAAACAAAATCAAATCAATATTCTTATGATCTTCTCTCTTGAAAACATCTCCTAACAACTACATATATATAATAAAATAAATGTAAATAAAAAAGAATGAATATAAAACAAAACAATTAATGAAATCAACGTTTACAGTAATTCGATAAATTCACAATAAATTTGATATCAATATTTTGGATTCAATCCCACACAAAATGAAAAAAAAATGGTTTCAATCAATTTAATTTCACCATTAACTCCTAAAAAATTATAGTCCAACACCCATCAAAATCTACACTATGTACATATGATTTTATTGTAATCTTCAAAGAGTTTTCTTCTTCTTCTTCTTCTTCTTCTTCTTCTTCTTCTTCTTCTTCTTCTTCTTCTTCAAGGTTTCAACAAATTCTTTGAGCCATTGGAGTGGGTTTCTTTCATTTGATTGATGAGTATGAACTAGGCAAGGTTTTAATTTGAGAGGAAAAAATGAAGATAATTAGGAAAAGAAGTATTGGTCCCGGTGCGAGTCCATGTCAGTTTAGAGGAGGGGTGAATAAACTGGCTTCAAAAACTTAAACTGATTACGAAATGTTTAGGGCCCTTACTCGCTTTCGATATTTTATCTGTGCACTATTCAGTTGAGAGAGAGAGCTTGACTTAGAGCTTAGCTGGTGAGCCGATCAGTTAGGACTGATAGCTTGAAGACTTAGCTTAGCTTCTCAGTGTAGCTTGTGTGCTAGAGTGTGCAATTAAAGAACATGCAAATCTGAAAGCAATAAGTACAACACACACAAGACTTATAGAGGTTCGAAGCTTCCTGCTTCTACGTCCCCTCTTCCTTCCGCAGAAGGGCAATCCCCTATACAAGTGTAAAATTTCTTTATTACAGTTACACAGTGAGGAAATTATGTTGGACCTGAAAACGGCACCCTTCAAACTAAGCACGACCTCCTTTCCAACTGTTGTTATCCCGGAAGAATAGACCCATCGGTACACGTCTTTCCTCAGTCGGTTTCTGGATCGACATCTCATAATTACCGGTCCCAACTGCTCGCTGAGATTTTAGGTGCTATTGCCTGTCTTCATACGATTTTAGATCTTGCTCCATCTTCAAGAAGACAGTCTTGAATCTGTTATCAACCTAGGGTGCTCCTTTAATCTTGAGCTAAGTAGTTGATCTTTGAAGAACTGAACTGAGAAGCTTTGCTCTTGCTGGAATTCTGCGTCAGCTAGCTGCTTGCTTGAGACTTGAAGCACGCCTTCTCAGTTGGGACCTTTTGCACTTAAGAGGTTTAAGCATTGAGCTGTGGAGAGGAAGAAAGAAAGCTCGTTCTAGAAAATAGCAAAAATTAGTTTTGTGAAAGTCTTGCGTAAGTTCTGGCCAAAATTGTGTTCACTCTCTTTATATAGATGAGTGATCTTTTGACCGTTGTGATTGGTGAATCTGTTGAATTCACCGGGGGTATTTTAATGTCTGTAGCCGTTTGAAGCTTTAAATGACTAGCTGGTTGACTTTAATGACTTCTGCTCTAAGATCATCAGTATCTTTCAAAGATTTCCTGTCAAGATCTTCATTGACTGCTTGTCAGAGAGAGCAAGTATTTCAGCTATCAGTTTTGGACATTCAGTTGATGGGCTCTCAGCTATCTCGACTTTCAACTCTGAGATTGTCCAGTTGGCAGTTCCTCAGCTGCCTTGAGCTTCAATCCTGGGATGGTCCAGTATAGCTGTCTTGGCAGCTTAGCTTCAAAAGCTTTCAGTTCTGGACTACCAGTCGGCTGCTTGTTTGAGCTTTCCTCTCATTGAACTGATCTTAGGTCAGTTCAGTATTGGCTCAAAGCTTTCAGAGCTTTTCTTCCAGCTAACTGAACTTTGATCAGTTTAGGGTTGGCTCTTTATAACTGACTGATCTTTGACCAGTTCAGTTTCAGCTTTCAAGCTGTCTCTGCTCTCATCAGTCTTTTTTGGCTTTCAGCTAGACTGATGGTTACTCATCTGTGGATGCCTACCAGTCTCCAAAGTTCTCTTCCCCCTATATCTTTTCTTAAGCTTTGAAGAGTTGACTCTGACTGGTCTGATCGAGGCATCTTTTTGAGCTGGTTGACCATGCTTCAAAATAGCTGACTCTCGTTTCAGCTAGACTGATGTCTGAAGTCTTACTTGGTCATTATCCCTGATTTTCAGCTTTACATACCCTGCAGTTTTTCATTAAATCATCACACATGTTTTGACATTTCATCAAAATCATCAGTTGGGCTATAATGATAGTTTTTCTCAACAATTTTCCCAACAAGAAAAAAAAGAAGGGGTGTGAGTTGTGTGCAGTCAACAACGTCTTATGAAAGATGAAGAAAAGTTGAAGATTCATAAGGGTGGAGGGTTAAGGAAATAAAGAAGAAGAAAAATTGAAATTCAAAGGAGAAGGGCTATGCAAATATTATTATACTTAAAGAGGATATAATAGGTATTAAATAAGTTTTTTTATTATATTTAAATATGGGTGGCTGTAGTGAGTAAAATTGTAGCTATGTATAGAATCACCATTTCTTGAACGATTGTGTAAAAAATTATTTAGTTGGTGGCCCTAATCCTTTTGGACTTACCGAATCTTATAAATATTGCATTTAAAAAGAAAACTGAAGCTCACCCTAATGATATCGGGGGAAAAATTTATCTAGGCAATTTAAAATTAAAATTGGAGTAGTTGCACAATATTTAAAAAGGACGAGTTATGTGGGCAATCTACACTTATTTTACACATAAACCCTTCCAATGTACCCACAATATCTGAAAAAGCCTTGCAATGTACTACTTACCTGTGACAAGGAAATAAAATTCAACATGCAAAAGAGAATAATAATTAATAGGGTTTGAAACTTAAATACACTCAACCACCTCTCATTTCAGTCTCTCTTCGGTTATTTATATGTGAAAAAACACAATGAGCTTACAACAACCGTCTCTTTTCCCCAATATCTCCGTGTCGTTCTCTCTCTCTCTCTCTCTCTCTCGGGAAAAAGGATTACAACCATCATTCTCTCATGTTCGTTCTTCTCTCGCCACCATCTCCCTCTTTATCTCTCTCTGAAACTTGTAGCAACCGAATGGAGCGCACATCGCCCTTATATCTCAGGTTCATATCTCTCTGTGTGTGTACGGGGGGGTATAAATGAGCTGAGTCGAGCTAAGTATCACTATGTTCGAGTTCGAGCTCGACTAATTTTTTAAGCTCAAGCTCAACTCAACTCAATCGAGTTTTAATTCTTCGAGCTCGAACTCGACTTGATTTCAAACTCGCTAAACTCGAGCTCGACTCAATTATTTATAAATTTTAATTTAAATTTTGTTTGAATTCATATTCAGGGTAAAATACATTGCAAATTACAACCAAATTGATCAATACTTCAGATTTTAATCATTCAGAAGAGAATTCCCAAGAACATTACTAATAACTCACGGTATAAATATCAGTGTTGAACAAAATATTCATGTTATATATATATTAAAAAAGCACAAAAATAACAAAAAAACTCATGCACATTACAAATTAAATCTCAATAGCAAAGAATTATAAGTGAGAGATCTGGGTAAAGTTTTACTGAAGAGAGTTTTGTAGAGATTAATATTGTGAGAGCATGATTTTTTTCTTGGTGAATGTCTTCGATCTACCTTCAAAAAATTGAGGAGATGTGTGGTTACTCCTGTGTTGCTATGAAGGGGAGTATGGACTTAGTGAAGAAAAGAAAGATTGCCAGAAATGGGTAGAGAGAGAATGAGAGATAGAAATAGGGGAGATTCGCTGCTGGGGGAGAGAAGAGAGAGATGGCATAATCAAAAATTAGGGATCTGAGGTTTTTTCCCACTTTTATAGTGAAGGTATGTAATGTAAATATCTGGAACACTAAGGGTAATTTTTGTAAAGCTAAGGCAAGCTCGATTAGGCTCGCGAGCCTGTCAAGTCTAACATAATTGAGCTTGAGCTTGAGCTCGATAACTACTCGAGTAACTCGAGCTCGAGCTCGACTCGTCTATCTTTGAGTTGATTTCGAGTTTTTTCTGAGTCAATTCCGAATAGCTCATAAATTGGCTTGACTCACTTACATCTCTATGTGTGTGTCAGTCTATTTTTCTATCTCAATACTCTCTTCTCATTGAGTAGCCACTGACGATGGAGCCTCAATCGAATACTACGTCGGAATCATCTAGATTGAAAGAGGTTAGTTACGACTTTCATACATGACAATTTGTTGCATAGATTAGTGAATACTTATAATTAATTTCAAATGCTTACGGTTGTTACATAAATGCTTATGGTTAATTTTAAATATTAATCGTAGGATTATGATTAATTTTAAACATTAATTATAAGCCAATAATTCAATTAAACATTAATCATATGCTTACAATAAATGGATCAAATGTGTTTGAAATATGTTAGTGCCATCTGCACTTAAGTGTTCGGAATTGTCATAATCTGAATAGGCAATATGCCAATTTCAAAAGAACACAAAAAGTTTTGGTTATTCATGTTCGAAAATCATGTTCTGGACATTACTGTTAACATTCCGCTGTCAATCTGATTGAAGATCAAACATGTACCTAATCTTGTTCAGAGACATGATCATGTATATGGTTGTCCAGAGAGTTTACAAGAGGCGTGCCATGCTAGATTCAAGGAGTTAAAGCTGCAGATTCAAGATGGACGTTTCAGAATAGAAGCTGCCTTGTTCGTGATGACGTTATAGAAGGAAAGAAGGAGTTCTATTCAAGAAAGACATCTAAACTAGAAAAGTCCGATTTAAATAAGGAAATTGTTTCCTTGTTAAATCCTAGTCAAAGTAGGACTTCTAATTACCTTGTTTAGGCTATATCTGTTGTTTATAAATAGCCTGTGATTCAGACTAGTTTAGGTGACACGAATTTTACGAATACACAAAAGGGCCGAGAGTTAAAAGGCTTCATATTCGAAGCATGTAGTATTTGGGTAGACTAGGTTTGATCAGTTAGATCATTGTATTTCTAGTCCGTGTTTGAAATTCACTTTCATACACACTTAGAGGAGTCTTGGGAGAGATTTCCTGTGGGAACTAGAGAGATTCTAGGTTGTGAGGGGAGCTCGCAATTCAGTTTAGTGAAAGAAGTTGAATTGGGTAGGAAAGGGGTCGAGTGACGGGAGTCTTTGAGTAATAGCCTTTATAACCATTCAACGGAGTAGTAAACTGTTTCCCACGGACTTGTGAAGTCCCCCTGACGTAGATCAGTTGATCAAATAGGGTTACCAATCTCTTGTTCTTTACTTGCTTTAAGTTTTTTACATTCTGACCTTACATGTTCACAACAATGTTCAAGTACATGATGATGAACATGATCGCACAATTTATGTAACTTCAATATATATATATATATATATATATATTTGAATGGGGTAAGTTTATGTTTATGTTTGAAAATTGAATAAATAAGTTACGTTTATTTTTTAGAATATGTTACGATTAATTGGTGGTTGTGTTATTGATGAATTAAATTGTGAATTATTGATTATGTTACATTTAATTTAATTGTTATTTATTAATTACATTAATTTTTGTTTGTTTCTAGAATTTATGATACTTTTAAGTTAATTGTATTAAACTATAGATTAATTGGTATTTGGTATTTATAATTAATCGTAGGTCTAGGCCTACGATTAATTTTTAAAATTAATCCTAGGCCATTTAAAAAATAATTGTCATAATTAATCATAGACCTAGTTTGCATCCGCTTGATTGAGATATTATTCATATCTTTTACTGTGAATTGAATTGATGGAGGAATATAAATTGAAAATTAAATATAGGCCTACGATTAAAAATTAATCATATGCATTGCAAGCCTACGATTGATTTGCTAAAATAATCGAGTTAATTTACAATTAACTGAATTAATGTCTTATGATTAATTTTTAAAATTAATCGTAGGCCTATAATTAATTTTAAAAAGTAATCGTATGCGCATGATTGGCCTATGATATATTAATTATAAAATTTAATCATATGCTTACGATTAATTTTTGAAATTAATCGCAGTTCATTTAATTGTTCTAATTATTTATTTTAAATTATGGCGTGTTATTAATTGTTATAATTATTTCCTTTAAATCATAGTGAAGCGAGACTAATTTTTTTATTATTGCTCCATCAAGCTTTCGCCCATTGCGGAAAATTCCCCACTGCTGCCTCCCGTAGGAGTCTGGGCCGTGTCTCAGTCCCAGTGTGGTTGATCATCCTCTCAGACCAGCTACTGGTCAAAATTTTGTAAATGTTGTTAGATTGATTGGATTGGGGAGCCGCTGCAGAGACGCAGGCTGATGATGTTGATCTATGTTAGGCTAATAGTACTTGAGCAGATTAGATCTACATTACTTGAGATAGGTGGTGATGATGCATTCCGAATGTTTAGATTCAGATGTTTTGAGGATTTTCTGAACTTTAGGGGTGGTTATGTCCAGAAAAAGACAATTCATGCCATTTTAAGCCGTGAGGTGCGCGTGTCGGATCACGCATTAGAGGGATGAGATTGTTGGTTTCATATTCATAGATCTGTGCTGCGCTTTGATCTCTCAGTATAACCTGGTGTTGGGGTTACGATTCGGCACTTGTACATTCGATCTGATTATAGAGCATACGAATCCAGAGAGAGGAATATTTCATAGAATATGTTGGTCCCGGTCGAGTCCTGTTCAGTTTAGAGGGGGGGGTAAAATAAACTGAATTCAAAATCTTGAAAAATAATGCGGAAAACTTTAAGGGCCCTTTTGACTCATTTGACTTTAGCAGCTTGTCTATTTTCAGTTTGTTTGAGATAGATGCAAATTGTGTGATCTTGTATGCAATTTCAAGAGGTAAGCAATTTAATAAAATGAAAGCAATACAACACACGATCGATTTTATAGAGGTTCGAAGCCTTAAAACTTCTACGTCCCCTCTTCCTTTCACAGAAGGGATAAATCCACTATATAATGTGAGTACACTTTACAAATTATACTATGAATAGAAATTAGTTGAACCTGGTAACAATGAGTTTCTTTACAGTGTTACCTCAGCAGAGTTGATGACTCACACTTGCAGTCTCCAACATAGTTATTGCGGTGGCATTTACTTTTGCGGCGGCTCACACATAGTTGGAGAGTTAGGTACTATTGTCATCTTTTTAAGATTTTTAGATCTCTTTCGATCTTCAAGATGGTTGGTCTTGAACTGAGATTATCAACTGGTTGTGCTCCTTGAACTGAGCAGTTGTTGATACTTTTCAGATCTTTTACTGAGAATAGTTTCAGCTGGATTTGAACAGCAGACTGAGGATGCTTATTGCTTTTCGATTTCTTCTCTTCTCAAGTTGACTTTTGCGGCTGCATATATCACTTTAGCTGAGCTTTTAATCTTTTGTAAATGAGTAGATGTTGAATAGAGAGAGAGCTCTCAGTATTCTTGGCAAATATTTCAGGCAAAAGTCTCTTTCAAATTCTATCTCACTTGTCTTTTATAAAGAAGTTTATTATGACCGTTGGTTGTGGCAGGTCTCTTGAGTGATCAGAGGCTTGTTGGTACATATACCCGTTAACATGGTTGTTGTAGCCGTTACTCTACGGTTGACTCTTTGGGATGCATTAACTTCGTCGATTGTGCAGTCAGTGGCCTTGGATTTGGGCCTAGCTGTTTAGTTCAGTTAATGCCTCAGTTTGGTGTTTAAGTCCACAAATTATTATTTTCCGGTTTAGACTCAACACGGTAAACTACTTCAAATAAAAACTCGTAATTGGACAGGGTCAATTGTAGACGTGATGAGCTAACCCGAGTCGAACTCTCAAGGAAGACTTCTTGTGGGCAATTATCTTAAGGCTAAGCATGCAACGTGCTAGAACGATGAAATAAAACCTAAACACTCTAATCATAGATTTAAGATTGATTTAACTAAGGAATTTAAAACATGCAATTTAACTAATAAAGTGCAAATAACACCGAGGATCAAGATTGAGGAAAATAATATGATACGAGCATTAGGGTGTGGATTCTCTCATTGGTTTCTCATTAAGCTTGCTTCAAGTTTCTTATATTGATCTCAAACATACAATAGGCCCGTCAATTGGTTTAACTTTAATTACTGTCACCGTCTATCCATTAAACCTCTATCCGCTATATCATACGAGTAAGATCAATATATTAGGCTTATGAACCCAATTCACCTAACATTGAAGGAACCTAGGTCGGGATTTAGAATCTCCTCTCGATCTCATCTAAAGCCTAGCAATGCTAAGTAGTGATCAAGTACTCAACATGATAATCACAATTCCAACAACAACAACGAACCATCACAAGCATAAATCAAAACCAAATCGATCCTCCACCCCTAATGGAGAGATTAGCCCATAATCATGCTTAAAACAACACAAATATCATAAAAGTGCATCTTCTCATAATCAAATGAAAATAACAACAACTTCTACAATATCCAATATTCTTCACAAGTTAGGGACAAACCGCCCCAAATCATCTAAGTTTAAGAAAGAAAATACCAAAAGAAAGCCTTCTAACGAGCCTAGGTTCCGCGAATGGCTCAGAGTCGAACCTCTTCTCGTGTCTTCTTCTTTAACCCTAGCTTGCTTGCCTCCTTTATTTCCCTTCTCCTCCTCTCTTGAATGATGGTGATGGTGGTGAAAATGGTGAAGAAAATGGTGGTGGTGGTGTTGGTGTGTGTAGAGAGAAAATAGGGAGAAAGATGGGGAAGATGAAGTGGTGAGAGAATGGTGAATGATGATAGATGGGGTGTGTGTCTCTAGAGATCTCCAAAATATAAATGAAGATATGAGAGAGAAAGATAATCGATAGATGAGAGAGAGATAAAAAGAAAGAGAAGTATGGTCAGAGGTATGGGGGTGAGGTGAGAGGAAAGATGATGAGATGGGTGCATTAAATGTGTGTGATTTGGGGGAGATTTGAGGGGCATTTTGGGGGACAAAAATCAAAAAAGTAACTTAGGGGAAATAATACCTATTTCCCTATGATTAATATAGCCACAATAAAGTCTTTATCACTAAAATTTCCAATTGTGAGATTGGAGTGAATTGGAGTGGGATTGCACAGATCAGAGGAGGAGAAACTGATTGGAGAAGAAACGGCACACCCCGCACGGCCGCGGGATGAGCGACAGACCGTGCGCGCCGGCGCACACCCGCGCGCCCGCGGGGGTGTCTTCACCGAGAGCCATTGCTCATGGCGGCGGGGTATGCACAGCCGCGAGGTTGCTTGCTTTACTCCGCGATTTTCTTCGAGTGCAACCCAGTGCTATTTCACTACTACACTCTTGATTTTCCTCAGCTTTTTGAATCTTCTTTCCACTATGCGAACTCATTTTTCGGCTTTTCCACTCGACACATAAATGCCAATTAAAAATCCTACTTTTGTAACCAAAAGCTCAAGTTTTGCACAACTTGGCTTTATCCACCATTAGAGCAATAAACGAAAATAAACACACAAAGTCATCACACAACAAAATATAATACAAGAAAATAATTTGCTAGACATGATAAAATTACTACAATAAAATGATACAATTAGACACTAAACAACTCCCCCACACTTAGCCTTTTGCTTGTCCTCAAGCAAACAAGAAATTAAAAACGTGAAGCAAGAAGAAAAAATTTGCAAGTTAATCATGCAATTTGATCAAGGCTCATGGTTCCTACTAAAGTATTTATCTTCAAAGAAAATGAGCATAATTATCCAATCAAGTGAGATGTTTGCCCTCTCAAGACTAAGAAAAAACACGCTAGACTCGAATTATTTCAAATTAATTCCCCACAATTCACTTCCACATTTATTCAGAGAACAAAATATCAACAACAATAGGGAATGCAAACATAGGACAATGGTCATTCGGTAAAATCATCGAGCTTAGTCGAGCTTCCTAATGTGGTTTTCCATAATCATCATGCAAAATGTAAAAATAATTGACACACATGAGAGGAGTAGAATACGGAATGCAATCCCATTTATTTAAACAAAATATGGGCGTGGATCAAAATTCACAAGGTTAAATCCTTAGGGAGGAAATCCCTAGTGTCCTTGTGTGGTTTTCCATGCTCATAGTTGATGTAGACGACTAGAGGAGCATAAATCCTTATTGCCCATTTCTTTTATTTTTTCTCTCTTTTTTTTTCTCTCTCATTTTGTTTTTTTTATCATAAATAGGGAAAAAATGATTAAGGGGATAATTCTCATGAAATGAGGCTAACATGTTTCCTAATCTTTCAAGGCCAAAACCCTTCAACATAAATCTCCAAGTTGTGATAAACGTTCAAAGACAATTCATGCTCAAGAGTGAAACCACGATAACAATTCATTCATCAAGATTAACTTGAAAATAATTCCTTGAAGATTCATATCAAAATTTTCAAGTTTGACAATTGGGCAAAACCTAAAGCTAAGAGGGGGATCACAAAATACACAACATAATAAAAACAATAAAATCAAGAACAATTGCAACCAATTCTACACAATTTCAACAAAATCTAAAAACACAGATACATTTAACAAAATAAAAACAAACGCCATCTCAATACCAACAATAAAACATAGCCAAACATCACAATAACAAGCTCACGACTCTCCCACACTTTAACCATGCATTGTCCTCAATGTATAAAAAATAAATGCTAGATAAAAGTAAAAGGGAAGAAAGTACATCATAAGATTGTAGAAGACTGGCAACAGACGCGGGTTCCTACAAAACAACACTACAAAATATGATGATGAAATATGAACATAGGGAATGGAAAATAGTTTAACAACACACATGAACACAAAAATACACAAAAGAAGAACACGAACACTTCACTGCTGCGGTGGATCATAAGGTGGAGGAGGAGGCTACGGGTAGGGGTAGGAGATCGTCCAATTGTTCCAGCTTTGCTCCAAAGCCGTCATTCGTTCATCATGGCTGTCCAGACGGCTATTGACTTTCTGCATAAAATCCCCAAGATCATGGCGTAGGGATCCCAGCTCATGGTGAAATTCTCCCATTGAGGTATCGAAACGCTCTTGAAATCGCCCATTGTGTTGGAGTAGTCCTGCCGGTACTATCCCATTGAGGAGACGAAATGCTGCTGAAGCTGCCCCATGGAGTTGACTAATGTTTGCTCAAGGCCTTGTCGGAACTACCCCAATGAGAGAGTCATAGTGCTCATGAAAGTTGTGCTGGAATTGCCACATGGAAGTGTCAAAATGGTCCTGGAAGGACCTCCAGTCGGCTTGTGGCATTTGATAGCCGTACTGTGGAGCCTGCCGGTAGTGGTGCTCCAGCTTCTCTTCTTCTTATTTTCCTTCATTCTGCTCATCTCCATCGTCAGCTTCCTCATTGCCCGCTTCATCAGGCTCATTTGATAGACCATGCTGATGTGCAGATGAGGTGCCGACACCTCCAGTAAGTTGCATGGTGCCCTACTGTGCCAGTCTCAACTTCTCAACATAATTTCTCTTGGCATGGGGTCTCACCTGGTGCTCATCATAAATAATCTGAGCTCGTTTGAGCTCATCCTTGTTAATATTGTACTGATCAATCCGGGTTTGGCCATTGGGCACCAGACCATTTTCTTCAAGCACTCCAAGTTTTACTACCAGGGCTGAAATGAAGGCACAGAAGGAGGGGTGTTGGATGTCTTGTTGATGCATGCCCTTGATTGCTGACCAAAGGGCAAACTTTCTTCTTCTTCTTGGCACACCACAATAGATAAACCTCCGTTGAATTCACTTTGTTGGCCTGCTCTTTTCCACTGACACTGTAGGCTAAAAATTTGTGCACCATTGGCAGTGCGGGGTCCTGGATATACTTGCTCGGCGTCCCCTTGGGGTCCCAATTGTGAAAACCCGAGATTTCATACCAAACTTTTGCAACGTTGAAATTCGATGGCCATTCTTTTATCCCCTTGGATGAAAAACCAAAATAGTCTTTCATGTTGGACAATGTGACCTCATGTCTATTCTCCAACTTCCTAAAATAAGTCTTCTTTTGCTCCCTCTCATCATACTCAAAAGATACCAAAAATTCTAGACTTAAATTATCATAAGCTTCAAATTTCATTTTTTTAAATGTGTCCAAGCTCAAAGCTTTGAGATATTTGGTCACTTTTCCCTCAATCCCCAAAGATTGCATCAACCTCCAATCACTATATCGTGGAGAAGTAATGTCAAATTTTTGGAAGGTCGTGAAATGCTTACATTCTTCTGGGAAGATGAGAAGGAAGGGGGCTCTAAATTGGTGTGCATAGTTCGTCACCTCCATTGTGGAGCTGGAGCCGGCTTCTTCTCTTGGAATAGAGGGAGTTTTATTTTTAGGAGCCATAGAAATTGAGTTTGGAGCGAAAATGGCGAATTGCAGCAAGAACAGAGGGACGCGGCGGTGGTACTGTGCGCGGGGGCGGGAATTCTTTGATCAGGAGCAGGATTTTGATTGATGTTATAAATTGCTGTGGAATTTAGGAGCAGGTAGAAGAATTTAGTGGAGAGCAGCGGCGCAGGTTGAAGTGTGAATTAGGGCTGGACTGAGGGCCCCGTTTTATAGTGGAGAGAAGAAAATTGGAGGGGGCCGCGGTCGCGGGCCTAGGCGCGACCGCGGGGTGTCTGTGGCGGAGGCCCGCAACCGCGCGCCATAGTGCGCTCGCGGAAGGGAATTCACCGTGGGGTTGCTCGCGCGGAGCAACGTGCTCGCGGGGAGAAAAGGAGGCGCGTGCCCACTTTCCAGTGCGCGCTCGCGAGACGTGTTTCTTTGTGGATCTAAATTTGTATTTATATTTCTGGTTTCGACTCAACACAATAATTACTTTAGACCTACCCGCAATGGGACGGGGTCAATTATAGACGTGATGAGCTAACCCGAGTTGATCTCACAAGGAAGACCTAGTATGAGCTACAATCTTAAGAGCTATGCATGCAACGTGCTAAAATGACGAAAATAAACCTAAACATTCTATACATGTGATTGATGGTGATTTAAACTACGAATTGAAATTAGCAAGTAAATAAGATAATACAAATGACAACAAATGAAAAGAAGATTGAGGAAAATAGAATGATAAAGGTATTAGAGTGTAGATTCTCTCAATGGTTTATCCCTATGCTTTGTTCAAGTTGGTAATGTTAATCTTACACATACAATAGACCCTCTTAATTGGTTTAACTTCAATTACTGTCACCGTCTATCCATTAAACCGCTTTTAGCTATATCGTACGAACAAGATTAACATATTAGGCTTAGGTACCCCATCCGCCTAACGTCGAAGGAACCAATTTCAGGATTTAGAATCACAATCAAGTTTCCGCTAAATTCTAGCAATGCTCAAGTAGTGATCAATTACTCTAACATAATAAGGACGATTTCAACAACAACAACCAACAAGAATAAGCATAGATCAAAACCAAATCGATCCTCTACCCCCTAATAGAAAGATTAGCCACTAAACATACTCAAAATAACACAAATATTATAGAAGATCGTCATCTCATAATCAAATGCAAATAACATAAAACTTCTACAATATTCAATATCCTTCAAGAAGTTTGGAACAATCCCCACAAATCATCCAAGAAATGGAAAGAAAATACCAAAAGTAAATCTCCTAACGAGCTTAGCTTCCGCGGATGGCTCGAAGTCGGTTTCCTTCTCGTCTCCTCTTCTTCTTCCTTGGCTTGTTCCTTTTTTCTTACTTTTCTCCTCTCTCCTTGAGTGGTGGCGAGAATGGTGAAGGAGGTGAAAGAAAAATGGTAGAGATGATGGTGAGTGTGTGTAGAGAAAAATGAGGGTGGAGAGAGATGGAGAAGATGAAGTGAGTGAAGTGTTGATGAGATTGAATGATGATGATTGAATGGAGGATGAAATATCCAAAAATCTATATGAGAGATTGGAGAAGGACAAAGAGACGTAAGAGAGGGAGAGTGAGTATGGTGAGAGGTATGGTGGTGAGAAGAGAGGAAAGGTGATGAGATGGGTGCATTTAATGCAAAGGATTTGGGGATATTTTTGGGGAGCCAAAAGTCCAAACTAGGAATTAGGAGAAATGATAACCTATGATTCTTACAATTAAAAATGGCTCAAAGAGTATTTGATTTAATTAAATAAAATAGCTAAAGATGAAGAGGAATGGAGTAGAGAGGGGTTGCACCGAAAACAGGGAGAAAAGCTGGACCGGAGAGGGGGGAAAACACCCCGCACGCCGGCGAGTTGCAGCGCCGGTGGGCACCCAAAAGGAGGGGCGCCGCAGCGGGGGCCAATACAGGTGGGCACCCCAAGGCCGAGAGGCCTTGGGCGCCGCGGCGCCTTGTTGCGCGGCGGCGGCGGTTGTGGGCCGCGAGCGGGTTTGGGCTGGTCCGGGTCTTCCGCTCCACGGTCCATTTTGAACGTGATCCAGTGCAATTCTCCTCACGTTTTCTTCATAATTTTCGAGCCTCCAATTAGCCAATCGAGCTCAATTATTCGACTTTCCACTTACCACCTAATTACCGTAAAATACCTGCTTTTATAATTAAAAGCTCAAGTTCTTGCACAACTTGGCAAAATCCACCATTAGAGCAATAAATACAAATAAACACATAAAATCAACACATAACAACATAAAAATGGAGAAACTAAATTACTAAACAAAACAAAATAATAAAATAAAACAATACATTTAGACACTAAACAACTCCCCCACACTTAGCCTTTTGCTTGTCCTCAAGCAAACAAGAAATTAAAAACATGAATCAAGAAGGAAATACTTGCAAAGCCATCATGTATGCTTGAGCAATTCTCAAGGTTCCCACAAAAACATTCATTATCTAAGAAAATGAGCACAAAATCCAATCAAGTGAGATGCCCTTCCTTTCAAGATTAAGGTGAACACATTAGATTCGATTCTTTCCAATCAACTCCCCACAAATCACTTCTAAATTTATTCACACGAAATCAACACAAGGGATTGCAAACATTTAGACAAGAGTCATTAGGTATAATCATCGATTTTAATCGAGCTTCCTAATGTGGTTTCCTATACTCATCATGCAAAAATATGAAGAGAAATCGACACACATGAGAGGAGTATAATCCGAAATGCAATCCCAATTATTTAAACATATTTACGGGGTGTGGATCAAAATTCACAAGGTGAAAACCACAGGGAGGAAATCCTTAGTTTCCTTGTGTGGTTTCCCATACTCACAGTCGAATAAATCAACTAGAGGAGTAGAGATCCTTATTGCCCCTTTTGCTTCTCTTTTATATATATACACACACACACAAACACACACATACCAATGATTATACAAGAGGATAGAAGATTATGAAAAGTAATTATTAAGAACGAGGCTAAAACATGCTTCCTAATCTTTCAAGGACAAGACCCCTTGACATCAATCATCAATTTGTGATCAAAATCTAAGACAATTCATGTTCAAGCGTGAATTCACGATAACATTTCATTTATCATGATTGATTCGAAAATAATTCCTTAAAGATTCATATTCAAATTTTTCAAATTTGACAATTGGACAAAATATCATGCTAAGTGAGGGAATCACAAAATACAAAATACAAAACGTAACTAACAAGATAAAACATAATCCACAATACAAATTCCAATATCATCAAAGCATAACTAAACAAAACAATTTATAAAACATACTACACAAAATAAAAATAAGGATATAACTACCACTCCCCCACACTTAAACCATGCATTGTCCTTAATGTATGAAAAAGAATGCTCGAAAGAAGTAAAAATGAAGAGAGCACAATACAAGATTGTAGAAGCCCGGCAACATGCATCGGTTCCTACAAAACAACAATAGAACACACAAACAAAAAATGAACAATATAACACAAAAACAACGCACACGAACACGAGATACATAAAACACAAAATAGAAAAGACTTCACTACTCCGGTGGTGGATAAGGTGGTGGATTCTATGGCGTGAATGATGTGGCAAGATTCCATGCATCCCAGCTCACCTGTAGGGCTTGAATTTGCTCGTCGTGTCTATCTACTCGAGAGTAGAGGCCCCTAACGTCTTGGTGCACGGCACCGAGCTCCTCGTGTATGGATTGGAAAGAGACATCAATCCGCACTTGCTGCTGCATCATGTTGGCTAGGTGCTCTTGCCTATATGCCGACATAGAATCCTGGAATTGATCACCAAATATGCGCATGGTGTTGGAAATTGATTGCTGGAGTTGGCCCATTGTAGTGTCCATGTATCCTTGGAATGAGCTCCAGTCATGGCTCGACATTTGGTACCCAATATTTGGTGGCTGCTGAAATTGATATCCCGATTGCTGGCCGTCTTCCCTTCCCCTTTCTTGCTTTTCGGCTTCGTCGGCTTCCTCATTGCCCGCTTCATCGGGCGCATTGGATGTACCATGGTGTGGTGCAGACGAGGAGCCATCTCCTCTAGTGAGCTGCATTGTGCCATGCTGGATTTGCTTCAATTTTGACACACATGTCCGCTTGGCATGGGGCCTCACCTCATGCTCATTGTAGATGATTTCCGCTCATTTGAGCTCATCTTTATTGATCGTGTAGGTATTGATCCTTTTGTAACCATTGGGAGCCGGAGCATCCTCAGCAAGTGCCCCTATCTTAACCGAAAGAGCGGAAATGAGTGCACCATAGGAAGGGTATTGATTCTTTCATTTGCGCGCCTTATTGATCGCGGCCCAAAGGAAAGTGGACGGGCAAACCTTCCTGTTCTTCTTGGCGCACCAAAGAAGGTAAACCTCCATCGAGTTGACCTTGTTTGCTTGTTCTTTTCCAGACATATTGTACGCCAAGAGTTTATGCACAATGGACAAGGCCAGATCTTGGATATATTTGCTTGGTACCTCCTTTGCAACCCAATTCTGGAATCCCGAGATTTCATACCATGCATTCTTAGTGTTAAAGTCGGATGGCCGTTGTTTGATTCCAGTTGTTGGGAAATCAAAATAATCTCTCATATCAGGCAATGTGACCTCATATCTCTCTCCAAACATCCAAAAATAACATTTCTTCCCCTCCTCCTCATCATGTTCAAAAGATGTCAAAAACTCAAGCACCACATTATCATAGACATAAAATTGCATTCGAGCAAATGTTTCCAAATTCAACACCTTAAGATAATTCATGATTTGCTCTTCAAGGCCCAATTTCCTCATCAACTTCCAATCAATGTATCTAGGACAAGAAATATCAAGTGCACGGAGGGTGATATAGCGATTATCTTCTTCCGGGTTGGTAATGAGAAATGGAGCTCTAAATTTTTGAGAGAGGTCCGACACCTCCCTTATTGAGCTTGTGGGAGCCTTTCCCTTGCCCTTGCCTTTGTCTTGGCTTTTGCCTCTAAGGAATTTTGGGAGTTTCATTTTTGGAGCCATATCGTGTAGTGGAGAGCAAGGTGGAGTGGAGAATTTACAGCAAAAATTTGAGGAGCTTTGAATGGAGGTGCGGCTGTGGGACTGTGGAGCGCGGCGGTGCAAGGAGAGGGGCGCGGCAGCGCTACTGTACGAAGAGAGTGTGGTGAAGTTTCTGTGAAATCGCACAGAATTTGGAGAGGAAATTTGGGGAAAATGGGAGAAGAGCGGCGCGAGTGGTGAGATTAGGGATTTGGGGGAAGGGTCCCTTTTATAGTGAGAGGAAACAGGGTATTGTTGGAGGGTATAGCTCCGCAGCGCTAGTGTTGGTGAGAGAGGGGGCGCCGCGGCGCTAGGGTGGGCGACGGTGCACATTGACGGCGGAGAAGGGGGTACCGCGGCGCTGGGGTGCGCCGCGGCGGGGGTCTACTTGGCCATGAGGGGGCGCCGTGGTGCTAGAGTGCGCGGCGGCGGTGTGGTGCTCTCGGCCTTTTAAGTGCCCATTCGCGCACTCCCGCCCGCCCGCACGGGTGGTTTTTTTCACACTGAGGAAATTTTTCTCCAATTCAGGCCCAATTACTAGTGTGCTTCCCCTGTTTTCCCCTACTCCTGTAAAACCATTCAACAATTAAGAATTTTCAAAATTCTAAAAATTTTAAACGGAGGACAAAATCACAAAAATTAAACATAGAAAAATAAAATCATGGGTTGCCTCCCATGCAGTGCTCATTTTAAAGTCTCGAGCTAGACGCAGTCCTTAGCGAGTTAGATAGGATTGACGAGCTTAAAATCCTCGACATCGGCTTCTTGAGAAAATCCTTCAAGATATGGCTTGATTCGGTGGCCATTTACTTGGAATGAATTGTTGGTTCCCGGATTTTTCAATATGACGACTCCGTATGGGAACACCTCTTCTATAATGAATGGGCCACTCCATCTTGACTTGAGTTTTTCAGGAGAGAGCCGCAAACGAGTGTTGAAAAGGAGAACCTTCATGCCCGGAATGAGCTCCTTTTTGACAATGCGTCTATCGTGAAGCTTCTTCATCTTATCCTTGTAAATCTTTACATTGTCGTAAGCTTCATTCCTCAATTCATCGAGCTTGGACAATTACAAGGCTCGTTCCTTTCCTGCACAAGTTAAATCAAAATTTACCGACTTTAGGGCCCAATAGGCTTTGTGCTCGATCTCAACGGGGAGATGGCATGCTTTTCCATACACAAGGCGGTAAGGGCTCATCCCTAGAATAGTCTTGTAAGCCATCCGGTATGCCCAAAGAACATCCGTCAACTTGGTAGACCAATCCTTCCTTGTCACATTCACAGTCTTCTTAAAAATGTTTTGGATTTGCTTGTTGCTCGTCTCTACTTGACCGGAAGTTTGAGGATGATAAGGGATAGTCACCTTATGAGTCACTCCATTCTTCTTCATCAATCTTTCGAAGAGCTTGTTGGTGAAATGCATTCCACCGTCACTTATGATTACTTGAGGGAATCCAAACCTACTCAAAATATGCTCCCGCACAAACTTGATAACCACATTAGCATCACAAGACCTAGTGGAGATTGCTTCAACCTACTTTGACACATAGTCGACCGCTAATATGATATATTCGAAGCCAAATGAGTTAGAAAATGGTCCCATAAAATCAATACCCCAAACATAAAAGATTTCTACAACAAGATTGATATTTAAAGGCATCTCATTTCTTCTTCCAATGTTGCCAAGTCTTTGGCACTTATCACATAAAAAGGCAAAACACATGAGCATCTTTAAAAATTGAGGGCCAATACAAACCGGATTGCAATATCTTTCGGGCCATCTTTTGCCCACCAAAATGCCCACCACAGTGTGAGGCATGGCAAAAGGCCAAAACATCGGTTTGCTCCTCCTCCGGGACACATCTTCGAATCACTTCGTCTTTTCCCAAATAGAAAAGCTATGGATCGTCCCAAAAGTAACACCTACACATTGCCAAAAATCTTTTCCTTTCTTGAAAAGAGAGGTTAGGCCTCATTCTACCTCAAGCAAGATAATTAACAATGTCGACATACAAAGGAGATAAATTAAGCTCAAAAACATGCTCATATGGAAATGAATCACAATCAACTCCTTTTTCATGAGATAAATCAAAATTCTCATCAACGGGGAGGCGAGATAGATGATCCGCTACCACATTTTCACAACCCTTTCTATCTTTGATTTCAACATCAAATTCTTGCACAAGCAAGATCCACCTAATGATTCTAGGTTTAGCTTGGGGCTTGGTCAACAAGTGCCTAAGAGCCGCATGATCACTATGCACAATCACTTTAGAACCTAAGATGTAGGATCTAAATTTATCTAATGAAAATACAACAACAATCAATTCTTTTTCGGTAGTGGTCTAATTTACTTGAACACTATTCAATGTGAGGCTAGCGTAGTAAATTACATGAAGAATTTTATCAATACGTTAACCCAAAACGGCACCCACAACGGAATTTGATGCATCACACATAATTTCAAAAGGTAAAGACCAATCAGGGAGAACAACAATGGCTGCGGTGATCAATTTCTCCTTAAGAGTGTTAAAAGCATGTAAGAATTTTTCATCAAACTCAAAAGGAACATCTTGAGCAAGCAAATGGCATAGAGGTTGGCTAATTTTAGAGAAGTCTTTAATAAACCGATGGTAAAAACCGGCATGGCCTAGAAAGCTTCTAACACCTTTCACATTAACGGGTGGAGGTAATTTTTCAATCACATCCACCTTAGCCTTATCTACGCTCATTCATTCTTTAGAAACAACATGCCCAAGGACTATGCCACTAGTAACCATAAAGTGACTCTTTTCCCAACTAAGAGTAAGACTACTTTCTATGCATCTTTTTAAAACAAGTTCTAACTTCTCTAAACAATCAGAAAATGAAGATCCAAAGACCGAAAAGTCATCCATGAATACCTCAATGAAGTCTCCAATCATTTCAGAGAAGATGGAGAACATACATCTTTGAAACGTGCCCGGTGCATTGCATAGTCCAAACGACATTCTCCGACATGCAAACATCCCAAACGGGCACGTAAATGCGGTCTTGGCTTGGTCCTCCGGCACTATGGCCACCTGAAAATAACCTGATAAACCGTCAAGGAAACAATAAAAACTATGCCCGACCAATTTATCAAGAATTTGATCTATGAAAGAAAGGGGAAAATGGTCTTTTCGCGTTGCGGCATTGAGCTTTCGGTAATCAATACATATTCTCCATCCGGTGATGGTCCGAGTAGCCACATGCTCTCCTTTATCGTTTTCTACCACCGTGATCCCTCCTTTCTTTGGCACCATATGGACCGGGCTCACCCATTCACTATCGGCTATCGGATAGATAATTCCTTCCGCAAGAAGCTTGAGAATCTCCTTTTTGACGACCTCCATCAACACGGGGTTGAGCCGCCTTTGTCCTTCTCTAACCGGCTTAGCTCCTTCCTCAAGAATGATGCGATGCATGTACGTTGAGGGACTAATGCCTTTGATGTCGGAGAGGTTCCATCCAATAGCTTGCTTGTTTCTCTTAAGTACAGATACCAAGAGATCTTCTTCGTCTTTCTCAAGCCCGGAAAAGATAATCACGGGCTTTTTCTCATCTACATCAAGATAGACATACTTGAGGTGAGATGGGAGCTCCTTGAGCTCGAGTTCGGAAGAGGGCTTTACTTCATCTTTGGTCGAAGCAAAGATTTCCATTAAGCTTACTCTTTCTCCTAGCAAAATCTCCATCTCTTCGGCATCCAATTCGTCTCTCCCACACTTGAGGTAAGCTTCTTCCATAACACGTTCCTCGGACAAGGCTTCACTCATCCAATGGGAGCCTTTCTTCTGCAAGAAAATGTAACATCCCTGAATTTCAGAATACCTTAGTGAGTTTTTTAAATTTATTTAGAAGACAAAAAAAATAATTGGAGCTAAAATAAAGTAAAACAGATGTAAGTCGCGACCTTTTCGTGTATTTTATGTGAAAATCGATTATGAGATTTTGCGTTTGCCGCCGGAAGATAGTCAATATTGGTCTTTTTTGGAATGTAACAACCTAAAGGAAGCCGTTGATGCTTTCAGAATTTTATTCTGACCTCTATAGAAGTCCCGTAATTGAAAATCGTAAAGGGAAAACCTGTGAATAGTAATTTATGCGAGCGTTCACGATTTGAAAAATTTACGAAATCCTCCTTATTGATCTGAGACTTGTTCTATCAAGCCTATCTTATAGGAAATGACCCAAGGAATCCGTTCGCGTCCACGGATTGCCAATCTGAGGTCAATCAAATGCTCGACAGTAAAATCTGTCAGTCAAAAGGAATAGTAAAAGTAATTTTTGAAAGGGAATCTTTCTTCATTTTTCTTCAGACGACTTCCTCGTCATCCCGAGTTGGGTTGGTTCAATAGTACTTGAGCCAATGAGTCTCCCGGTATTTTCAGATTTTGTGTCTGAGGTTGTTTGGACCTCGACATTGAATAAAGTAACTTTTATTGAATCCAGAAATCACTTTATTAGTATTTTATATCCGAAAAAGTTATACTCGCCCAAGTCTTGATTTTCCTATAAATAGGGGGAGGAGGGTTGGATTCATTTGTAATTGCTCATTCTCTCTCTTCTCTCTCTTTCTCTCTCGTTCGTGTTGACGAACGAGAGAAACCCAGGCCTGCGCCGAGTAAATCGCGCATGCGGGCCCAGGTTAAGTTTTTTTAGGGGGAGGGGTGCTGCTACTGCGGGAGCAGCTATCGAGCGCTGGAAGGCTGCCAGAGAGCCACCGCCGCCGTTGCCGTGGATGGCCGGAATTGCCGTCGTCGTGCTGTCGTCGCGCCGCCGCTTCGGATGTCTCGTTTCGGTTCATTTCTCATCCTTTAGAGTTGAAATTTTAATATGTTGTGTGTTTTAAATAGTGCTTCATTTCGTATGCTGAGTGCATTGTCGTCCGGTGGCCGGAAACCGGCGAAAACGCCAGAAAACGTGAAAAATAAAGGGGCGCCGATCAGTTTCGGTTTTGGCCCATTTTCGCCCGTTTTAGGTCGTCAAATCGAAAAACTTTCTTCTGTAAAGTTGCTCGAAAAATTATTTCCTATAGGACTGTCAAGTTTCGTAATTTTCCGATAAGTTTTGATTAATGTCGATTATTTTAATCAGGCGGTTATTTTTATAATTAAAGCATGTGATTTTAGAAAATTTCAAAAATTATATAGTTTAATAAAGATATATGTGGGGTCATGTCTGATTAATTTCGTAATTTTTGGACAAGTAAAAAGTGCAATCGAGGTTTGCTGTGTAAAATTGGATTAAAATGGCAAGTTACGGAAAGTGGCCTCTGTCAAATCTTTTGGTCCCATCAAATTGGAAATTATATTTTGGAATTTATTTCCTTCTCTATTGAAGTTTTACGAGGTCTCTAGAGTCGCGTATTCTTCATTGAAATGATTAAAGTAAATAAAAGCTCCAATTAAATTAAAGTCGAGTTCTGAAAATTAGAGTAGCAGTCCTAAAATAAGGTTTGACCTTGTAGGACTTGTTGAGCCAGTCAGAGGAGCTGACGGATGAGTATCGAGAAGTTTGATCACCTGAGTTGGTCTAATCGAGGTGGGTTTATTTGCAAAACCTATCTATATTTGAGTTATTAACTCATAAATGTGATAGTCATAGTTAGAATATCCAAATAAAATATTTGAGAAATTATCTGCTCAAGTCTCTGCTAGAGTAATAGTATAATACTGTTATATAATTAATGAGAACATAGTATTATACTGATGTATAATTATTCAGAACATAGATTATGTTGTGCCATAATTACTGAGAACATAGATTATGCTTTATCATAATTAGCGAATATAGATTATGCTTTTACATAATTAAATAGAACAGATTATGTTTGTCATAACTAAAGTATATGGGTTAAAAGTTAATATTATAGTTTAAAGTTCATAGTATATAGATTAATGTTAGAAGTTATAATTAAAGCCTAATAGTCATAATTTAAAGTTACAGTCAATTAAATGTTTATTGTGTATTGATTATACTTCTGTATAATAAGTTATAATTTTTGGCTTGTGCATTTATTATTAAACTCAAGTTATAGAATGATTTCCATTTAAGGAGTAAGAGGCATAATTGAACTCTGATACAGTTGCCCCATTTAAGGAGTAAGAGGCATGTTGTTATGTGATACAATATTAATCCATTATTTTCCGCTTAAACTCTGATACAGTTGCCCCATAGTATGATTGCATGCTATGTTTTATTTTTGAGCTTATCTGAATTGTATTCTTTATTGAATCATGATAATAAGGTCCCACTTCTTTTCATAAATCCAAGCATGTTTCATTACAGTTTTCGACCTATGAGTTAGTTATATTTGGTTAAGTCTTGGATTTTGTTTATTTTCCAGTTGACCTATGAATGGGTCTTATCTTGATTAATTGCTTCTGTCCTATGAATGGGAACATAAAATAGTTTATTTGCTTCTGACCTATTGATGGGTCTTAGTTGTTGTAACCGATGGAGAGGTCTTGTTTATTTGAAGAGTCAGAACCTTATCTATTAATTGTTGGATTCTGTTTGAATTTGATTAGCCTATGAATAGGCATTCTTTCAACTTGTTTGAACCCTTTGACCCCTTTGATTTGTTGAAAATGACAAGTTCTTCCTAATCATAAAGTTATGTTGCCTAAGTTTTTGAGGCACTAACTTAGTTTAATTCTAGAAACACCCACTGGATTTCCAATTTTTCGTGCTATTTTACGCACAACAACCCCGTCCCCATCCTCGGGATCGAGCTGTTACAGAAAACCTCATCGGCCAAGGCATCAATAGTATCAATGAAAGAACAATTTTCCTCAAATGAGGAGACGTGAGTAGCTTTATTTTCATGGACGGAAAAGGACACGGTTTCTCCTAACATCGACATTTTAAGAGTTCCATTTTTGACATCTATCAAGGTGTTTGTTGTAGCCATGAAAGGTCTACCTAAGAGAAGGGTGTGCTCTTTACCCGTTTCTTTGACATCTCCCACATCCAACACAACAAAATCCACCAGGATTATCAAACCACAAACCTTAACTAGAATGTCTTCAATGATTCCCCTAAGATATCTCACGGACCTATCCGCCAATTGTAGACACATTCTAGTTGGTTTCAAGTCACCTAACTCTAATTGTTTGTAAATAGAGTAAGACATCAAATTAATTTTGGCTCCTAGATCTAGCATACCGCATGCTTCTTTACCATTTCCCAAGGCAATTTTAAGCATAAAACTACCTGGGTCACGGAGCTTGGGTGGTAGTTGATGTTGTAGGATTGCACTCGTCACTTCGGACACCACAATCTTCTTATCCTCCAAAAATTTCCTCTTTTTGGAAGCTAGTTCCTTGAAGAACTTAACATAGGCCGGTACATTGCGAATGACATCAAGGAGTGGAAGGTTGACATTCACCTTTGAAAGGAGCTTGTAGAACTCTTGAAATTGGGTGTCTTGCTTCTCATTCCTTAACCGACTTGGAAATGGAATTAGAGGATTGTAGGGATTGGTGGCCTTGTGGAGTGTGGGCTTCTTTAATTCTTTATTTCCTTTTTCGGGCTCCTTTTGCTGTTGTTGAGGAGCCTCCTCTTCTTTCTCAACCTCGTCGGTTGGGCTTGACTTTCCAACCTTGTTATCGATCACCTTGCCTCTTCTAAGCACGGTAATGGCTTGATCTTGCTCCGGTTGGTTTGGCAACTTACCCGGCTTGGCTTGCTTAGCCAACTCTCAAACGGTTCCGGCTATTTGTCCTACTTGGGTTTCAATTCTCTTCACGGAAGGTTCAAAGGATTCAAATCTTTGTTGTGTGGCTTGAATGAAGGATTACAATGTGTCTTGTAATGTCAGCCTAGGCGGTTGGTTTGGTTGGGCTGGGTATTGTTGCGGCCTCGGGTAAGATGGAGCTTGGCTACCTCCGGCTTGTTGAGGTGGAGGTGGTTGAGATGGTTGTTGAGGTTGTCTCCAAGAGAAATTTGGATGATTTCTCCACCCCGGATTGTATGATTGAGAGTATGGGTTGTAATGTTGGCGGGGTTGGAATCCTTGAAGGGCATGCACTTGCTCTTGAAGAGCATGGAAATGAGCCTCTTCACTTAATTTTGGCTTGATTGACTTTTGGCACAAGTTGGCCCCATGGCCATACTCTCCACAAATCCCACAAGTCTCAACGGTCATCGCTTGTTGGGGTGGTCTCTTGGAGGTTCGAAGCATCTCTACTTGCCTTGTCAACTCGACAAGTTGTTTCGTCACATCATAACTAGGGTTGGCTTCATTGACGGAAGCTCTCTTCCCCCTAGCACTCTTTTGTTGAGAAGTTGTGGCCATCGTCTCATAGATGTTTGAAACTTCTTCGGCAGTCCGGCCTCCAATGTCTCCTCCCGATGCATTATCCACCATGTATTGAAAATTTTGAGAAAGCCCGTCGTAGAAGAATTAGTTGAGCAACTCGGGTGCGCGATGGTGGTGCGGGCATTGTTGTTGGAGACCTCGAAACAGATCCCAAGCTTCATGAAATGCTTCACCCGGACATTGGGTAAAGGTTACACTGTGCCCCATTCAGAGTTTTGGAAGCATAGTAAATTACATGGCTTTCTTTTCCTCTTTTCTGACCCAGTACAGCGCCCATAGCGTAGCCACTGGCGTCACACATAATCTCAAAGGGCATTCCACAACCTGGTGGTTGAATAACTTGTGCTGTGACCAGTTGCTTCTTCAGAAACTTGAATGCCTTCTTACACTCTTCATCATATTCAAAGGGGACATCTTGCTGCAATAAGTGAGTAACAGGCTGGACAATTTTTGCAAAATCTTTTATGAACCTCCTGTAGAATCCAGCGTGCCCCAGAAAGCCTATCACTTGCTTCATCGAAGTGGGGTATGGAAATTTCTCAATGATGTCCACTTTAGTTTTATCAACCTCAATGCCCCTCTCGGAAATTACATGGCCTAGTACAATGCCCTCTTTGACCATGAAATGACATTTTTTATAGTTCAGCACTAGGCATTTGTCCACACAATGCTGCAATACCTTCTCCAGATTATCTAAGCATCGATCAAAGCAGCTCCCATACACCGTGAAGTCATCCATGAACACCTCAATGCAGTTCTCAAGCAAATCGGAGAATATGCTCATCATACAACGCTGAAATGTGCCCGGAGCATTGCAGAGGCCAAAGGGCATTCTACGATAAGCAAATGTGCCGAATGGGCACGTGAATGTTGTTTTCTCCTGGTCCTCTTGACTCACTGCAATTTGCATGTATCATGAGTATCCATCCAAGAAACAAAAAAAATTGTTTCTTGTGAGTCTCTCCAACATCTGGTCAATGAACGGAAGTAGGAAATGATCCTTCCGCGTAACCGTGTTCAGCTTCCGGTAATCAATGCAAACTCTCCAGCCAGTTTGCAGTCGTGTGGGAACAAGCTCTCCTTTCACTTTTTCACAACTTGAATGCCCGACTTCTTGGGCACAACATGGATTGGACTGACCCACTTGCTGTCTGAAATTGGATATATAATGCCCTGGTCTAGTAGCTTAATTATCTCTTTTAGCACCACATCCTTCATCACTGGATTGAGCTTTCTTTGTGGATCACGAACGGGCTTTGCATTATCTTCCAACAATATTTTGTGCATGCAAACCGCTGGGCTAATGCCCTTTATATCTGCCAAAGTCCATCCGAGTGCCTCCTTGTACAGTCTCAACAATCTCAAAAGACGGTCCTTGTTAGCTTGATTAAACCCCGCAATTATGATTACAAGGAGAGTCTCATTATTCCCTAAATAGGCATATTTCAGATGCATTGGTAATGCCTTCAACTCCAGCATGGGTGCTTTGATAATAGAAGGCATCAGCTTATCATCATTTCTCCGAATAGGTACACCATAATCCACACAGCCATATGGCATTTTTTCTAATGAATACAGCATCATAATTCCTTCCTCGATGTCATCGTCTTCTTCCAGAGCATCCTGGTCAGTCAGTCTATCCCATAATACCCATTCCAATGGCTCTCTGTTGCTCACCATGGATAGGGTAGATCGACTCAGGTGACGGAAGGTATTCACAAAACTGCAATTCTCTGTATCTGGGGGTTGCTTCATGGCTTCAAAAAGGTTAAATGTCACCTTCTCCCCATCAAAGTCACACATCAGTGTGCCCTTGTCCACGTCAATCTTGGTACGAGCTATCTTCATGAAAGGCCTTCCCAGCAATAAAACTGAAAATTTTGAAGTCGCTGTGCCCATGTCAAGCACATAAAAATCTGCTGGGAAGATAAGCTCGTCCACTTTAACTAATTGGCAGGTCGTTTTCCACCAAAAATAAAAGATTCAACAATCAGTCGGTTTGCCCACACTGCACGGTACAGCGGCGAGCAGGATCGTCTCCTAAGGGACTGACGAGACTCACCCTTACTTTTCAATCTGTAAAACCAGACTTTTCAAGAGAAAATTTATATAATTAAAATAAATGGTACGCAAATAATGATCACAGAAAATAATAATCAAACAAACAACGAGAAAGGATTTTTATAAATTAATGAGAATTATCCGGAGTCCAACCACTTCACTTTGGCTATTTAACCGATCCTTGATTCAAGAATTGAATTAATTACAGCACGTAAATCGGTTATGGTTGTCGAAGACACTTACCGACACAACTTCATTCCTTCCCATAATCTATCAACAATCAAGAAGACACTTTATTAATTGCTCTCTAATCAACTGACAACCTTAAGAGACACTCTACCGGTTTAATGGGTTAATTGCTTTAAACGCCAAAGGAACTCGATACAAAATCAATTGACTCTGACACAGGACAATTAAATTTAGCTTACTATTCCCTTGATTCTTTAGAATCGTTTGGCTCCAAACTAAACCTCTATCACAATTGCGGATGATTGGTTTAATTAGCTAGTAATCGACCCGAATCACTAAGCATTTGCAACTACCCAACAACTTCGAATAAATCACGACTTGAATAACGGAGAACAGCAAATACACACATATAATTAATTGAAATTAAGCGCTTAGATCTCACAGTTAAGTTGAGCCAAAGATCCGTGAATTGATTCCGGAAGAAACGCCGCTTAGCTTGCTCGCATGTTAATAATCGAAAAAGATATGAACTATTGTAAAATATTAACTGGAAGAATAATTTTAATTCTCTGAAGAGCGTTCCTTTCTTCTGTCTGTCGTCTAACAACCCCCTTTACAATCCAAGAGCAAAACTAATATCAAGATACCTCCATATCTCCAAAAATATATTCCCTAATAAAAAGATTTTTTAATATGGAAATTAGCATCCTAGTCTATCTTTACTAGGTAATAGCAAAAGAAGAGATATTCACAAGCTGTAAGACAGCTCGAATCCGCGTCTAGGTCTTGGGCTGGCTCAACACTTGTGCCAAAGGGCCAAGTTTACGCGCGCAGGCCCAGATCCTAACTTTTCGGTCCATTCTTCAGGCGGCTTGCCCAAACAGCCTGCTCTATTAACTCTTTCGACCACACTTTGCTGTATTTCCCCAAAAAGATAGTCATATGCCCAGCTATAGTTATCTACCTGCACAACTTCATAACACATCAAATTGTTCTCAAAACATATAATTGCAAGGTAGCTAACTATATCAAATGTCATCAAAATTATCCTAAAAAGGTAGGTAAAAAATACCCAATCACTAATACATCTTCAATAAGGCCTTCTGGATATACATTAGACCTGTCAACAAGCTGAATGACCACACGGGTCTCCTTCAGAGGTCCAATCTTCAATTCTTTGAACATCGACATGGGCATTACGTTGATTGATGCCCCCAAATCCAGCATGGCCTTTTCAACTTTCTTGTCTCCAATAATGCAAAGGATCATGAACGTCCCTGGATCATCACACTTCTTGGGTAACTTCCTTTGTATCACAGCTGATACATTTTCCCCAACTAGGAACCTTGCATCATCATTGAAGCGCACCTTTCTGGTGCAGAGTTCTTTTAGAAATCGGGCATACCGCGACACTTGTTTGATTGCCTCGATCAGTGGAATATTGATCTGCACTTTACTAAATACATTTAGCATCTCTCTGGTTTCCTCTTCTCTTCTATTTTGTGCCAATCTCCCTGGAAAGGGAGGTTTCCGTCTCTCTGGAATGGGCACTTTGGCAGGCTGCTTCACTTTCAGGATGGGCACAGGATCAGTCTGTTCAGCTTCTTGTGCCTCATCCTCTGTGGGAATATTTTCAACTTCTTCTTCCAAGGGCACATCGTCATTCTCTTTTCTTGGCCTGACCATCTCCGGAAGCTCTTTTCCACTCCTCAATACTACTACATTCACTTGTTCTCTCGGGTTTTCAACCTGGGAAGACAACTTCCCATTTTTCTCCTCCATCTTATGCATGGCTTTAGCCAATTGATTGATTTTCTTGCTCATATGTGAAAGACCAACTCGAGTCTCTTGCTTGAATTTTTCATTCTCCTCAGCCATGGCATAGACAAGATCTTCTAGCCTTTGCTTTCTCTTTTCTTCTGGCGGCGGCAATGAGCGTGCAGGATGCCCATCCTCTGGCTTTCTCCATCTGAAGTTTTCATGGTCTCTCCAGCCAGGGTTATAAGTCTGAGAATTGGGATCATATCTTCTGGAATGCCCATTCTGGCCACCTACAACATTTACTTCTTCCACTGCGTCTTGTAGAGTTGGGCATTCATCAGTGAAGTGAAGTACACTCTTGCATACTCCACAAGGTCTGGGCTTTTTTTCCATGCTCACACCAGACAAGATCTTTTCAATTTTGTCACACAATCTATCAATTCTGCTGTCTTGGTCCAGTGCCCTCTCTGATTCACTGACAACTCGAATGCCCTCTCCGCCGAAATCTCGGTTGTCTTCGGCCATTTTAGTGAGAATTCTGAATGCTTCAACAGGTTGTTTGTTCAGTATAGACCCTCCACATGAGGCATTCACGATCGTTCTCTCATGTGGTCTCAATCCTCCAACAAAATACTGAATTAGATCGTGTTCAGTAATCTGGTGCTGTGGGCATTTCACCAACATTGCCTGAAATCTTCCCTAGTAGTCATAAAAACTCTCGTTGGTTCCCATCTTCAGGCTCCCTATCATTCTTCTAATTTCTTGCACTCTGGATGCTGGGAAATATTTTTCCAAAAACTTCTGCTGAAGAGCAGAAGTTGTCTCTATGTGGTCACAGCGCCAGTCGGCAATGTGTACAGCCAGTCCAGTGCCCCATCCTGAAGAGTGAAAGGGAACGAGACCAACCGCACATACTCTTCTCGTCCATGTTTGGATGGTTGAGTCTGGCAAACCATCTCAAAATCTTGCAAGTGTCTTTGTGGATCCTCTCCAGGCATTCCGTGGAACTTCGGCAAGATTTGGATAAAGTTTGCATAAATATCCCAGTTCTGAGTCACAGCTGGGAGTGTAATGCCCATCGGGTGCAGATTCATGTTGGTCGAGAAGACCAACTACCTTAAAGTCCTGTTCTCATCCGCATTATCATTCGCGGCATTCCCATTTGTGGCCATGTTGATGTTGTGGCCGTTCTCAAACTGTTCTTCCTCCTCGTGCCCTTCGTCTCCTTGATTTTCTTGATCTTCTGGTGGTGTGGGCTCACGAGGTCTATTTGCAGCTCGTCGTGCCCTCTTCACTGCTGCCCTGTTTTTCCTCAAAGTCTTCTCTATCTCCGGATCGTACAATATAGTTTCTTCTGAAGAGCTCCTGGGCATCCACTTCTAGGCACACCAGCTTGGAAAGTAAAATCACTGGAAATCAGCTCCTCGACAACGGCGCCAATTTTGACGCGCTGTCCTTTCGCGCTCCAAAATGAATTTGTATGCTCCTGTGCCCACAACAAGCGTAGCTAGCTATGAGTAGGGTCGATCCCACAGAGAGCTGATGCGATCTTACTTTCGAGTCACCAATCACAAAAAGGGGGGTTTGGTACCGTGGTCACAACAATGAAAATTAAATTTGCAAAAATAAACTAAAGAGATATCAAATAATAAAAGTTCCAGAACTTGAACTAGAATCCAGTTTAACTTATACTCACTTGATCATGGGCACATCAATTTTCCTGCACGATTAAATCACCCAGTTGTGGAGACCGGATTCCTCGCTGCGTCTCCTTATTCATCCGTTCAGATTAGGTTTAAAGGTGATTCATCCTCCATTAAACCCCGAACCTATCACCCACCCCCCGATTCTCCAAAGAGATGTAAATGAACAGGAAGCAGTGTGCCCTAGACGAACCCAAGTTTGCTGTGTTTACTTATTCCTCGTGTGCCCACAGCAACCCACCGATTCCCTAGTTACCGTTTGAATTAACACACAGTCACGATACGCTAATCCACTTAACCCTGGTGTGCCCTCTACAACTAAAGAGTGATCAGCCACATTAGTTATATTAAACTCACGCTCACTAGAAAGAAGAACAAAAATCGGCAGAAACCTAATCGTGCAGTAATGTGCCCACGTGACCTCACGAGTATTAAAGTGTTTTGTTAAACTTTCATCTTTAGTTCAAATTTTGGAATATAGATCTAGCTACTCATGCTAGAAAGAACTGTAAATACATAAATTAAAGACATGATAAATAGGAAAACTTACTAGAATTGAATAAAAACTCGTCCAACACCAACGATGAACAGCAACAATATTAAATATAAATCCTAACCTCTGTGGGCATAAGGCCCCAGATTGTCTTGCTGCCGGATCAGCGTTGAAACTAAACTAATGGTGAAGGTAAAAGTGCAGGAAATTGATATGGTACGAAGTGTGTCTTCTTACCATCAAAACTAGTATAAAAGAGTATAAAAGATCAATTCAAATCCCCAAAAATGGGGAGTCTTCAATATCTGCCGGATTCGCTATACCCCGTTGGAATCTGCTTGGATAAGGAAATTTCCTTAGGTGGTGGAATGAATCCCGATATTTTAGGGATGTCATCCTTATCTTCCAAATTGCTTCCCAAGAGTGCACCTATGAACAATCTTTCCTTCTTCTATTCAGATTTCGAAATCAATCAAGTTCCAACGCCAGCTTTTATCTTCTTTCAATAGAATCCCTATTTTTTCGGGAATGCCCTCTTCACTGCCTCCTCTGAATCTGTGCAAGTACTGTGGGCACAACATCTTCTGATCAGATAGATTTTCATCTGATATGCCCATTTCATCCATTTCAGTTAAATTGAAGGCTAAAATGCCTCTTTCGCCAGATTTCACTCCTGTCATGCCCAAACCACTTTTCTGGTTCTTTTCTGACACAAAAGACACTAAAAAGGATATTTAGAGTGACTAAAATGCCCAGAAAAATATGAAACAAATGGACTTATCAATAATCACGGGCTTCTTTTCTTCATCGTCGAGATACACGTATTTGTGGTGAGATGGGAGCTCATTTAGCTCAAGTTCGGGTGTAGGCTTCACTTCCTCTTCGGTTGAGGTTAGAATTTCCATCAAACTTATGGCTTTTCCTAGCAAAATCTCCATCTCTTCGGCATCCAACTTATCTCCTCCGCACTTGAGGCTTGCTTCTTCCATTGCTACCTCCTCGGACAAGGCTTCACTCCTCCAATGGGAGCCTATTTCCTGCAAGAAAACCTCATCGGCCAAGGCATCAATAGTATCAATAAAAGAGCAAATTTTCCTCAAATGAGGAGACGAGAATAGCCTTATTTTCAAGGACCGAAAAAGACACGGTTTCTCCTAACACCGACATTTTTAGAGTTCTGTTTTTGACATCTATCAAGGTGTTTGTTGTAGCCATAAAAGGTCTATCCAAGAGAAGTGTGTGCTCTTTACCCATTTCTTGTACATCACCCACATCCAAAACAACAAAATCAACTGGGATTATCAATCCACCCACCTTAACTAGAATGTCCTCAATTATTCCTCTCGGATATCTCACAGACCTATCCGCCAATTGTAGACACATTCTAGTTGGTTTCAAATTACCTAACTTTAATTGTTTATAAATAGAGTAAGGCATCAAATTAATTTCAGCTCCTAGATCTAGCATACCACATGATTCTTTACCATTTCCTAAGGCAATTTTTAAAGTAAAACTATCTGGATCACGGAGCTTTGGTGGTAGTTGTTGTTGTAGTATTGCACTTGCTACTTCGGTCACCACAATCTTCTCATCCTCCGCAAACTTCCTCTTCTTGGAAACTAGTTCTTTGAAGAACTTGACATAGGATGGCACATTGCGGATGACATCAAGGAGCGGGAGATTGACATTCACCTTTGATAGGAGCTTATAGAACTCTTGGAATTGGGTGTCTTGCTTCTCATTCCTCAACCGGCTTGGAAATGGAATTGGAGGATTGTAGGAATTAGCGGCCTTGTGGAGTGTGGGCTTCTTCACTTCTTCATTTTCTTTTTTGGGCTCCTTTTGTTGTTGTTGAGGAGCCTCCTCTTCTTTCTCAATCTCTTCGTTTGGGCTCGGTTCTCCAACCTTGTTATCAATCACCCTGCCTCCTCTAAGGATGGTGATGGCTTGAGCTTGCTATGGTTGGCTTGGAAACTTGTCCGGCTTTGCTTGCTTGGCCAACACTCCAACGGTCCCGACTACTTAGCCTGCTTGGGTCTCGATCCTCTTCACAGAATCTTCCACAGATTCGAACCTTTGTTGGGTGGCTTGAATGAAAGATTGCAAGGTGTCTTGCAATGTCGGCCTAGGCAGTTGGTTTGGTTGGGCCGGATATTATTGCGGCCTTGGATAAGGTGGAGCTTGGCCACCTTTGGCTTGTTGAGGTGGAGGCGGTTGTTGTGGTGGTTGTTGAGGTTGCCTCCAAGAGAAGTTTGGATGGTTCCTCCATCTCGGATGGTACAATTGAGAGTACGGGTTGTAAGGTTGGCGAGGTTGGAATCCCTGAAGAGCATGAACTTGCTCTTGAAAAGCATGAAAATGAGCTTCTTCACTTAATTCCGGCTCAATTGACTTTTGACACACATTGGCCCCATGGCCATACTCTCCACAAATACCACACATCTCAACTGTCATGGCTTGTTGAGGCGGTCTCTCGGAAGTCCGAAGCATCTTTACTTGCCTTGTCAACTCCGCTAGTTGCCTCATCACATCATAACTAGGGTTGGATTCATTCACGGAAGCTCTCTTCCCCCTAGCACTTTTTTGTTGAGAAGTCGTGGCCATCATTTCATAGATGTTTGAGATTTCTTTGATGGTTCGGCCTTCAATATACCCTCCCGCGGCATTGTCCACCATGTATTGAAAATTTTGAGAAAGCTCATCGTAGAAGAATTGATTAAGCAACTCGGGTGTGAGGTGGTGGTGCGGGCATTGTTGTTGGAGACCTCTAAATCGATCCTAAGCTTCATGGAAGGCTTCACCCGGAGATTGGGTAAAGGTGACAATTTGGGCTCTCAAATCTTGGGTCTTTTGATTGGAGTAGTACTTGGCCATGAACTTCTCGTAAACGGCATTCAATTGGCTAATGAGTTGGCCAGAAGTGACATGAACCATGTCTTGGCACGATCTTTCAAGGTGTAAGGAAAACACCTCATCTTCAATTGATCTTCGTTCAAACCTTGTAGAGGGAAGGTTTGAACAACGGCATAGAACTCATGGATGGAGTTCAACGCATCTTCAGCCGACATCCCATAGAAGGAGGAAAGTTGGCTAAAGTGGATGTTCTTCAACTCATAATTCCTTGCGGCTTCGCCAAGGACTATGCATGATGTCGACGCCCAATCACGGGACGAGCGAAATCCGTCATATTCCTAGCCATATTAGCATTGGCATTGTCGGGATTTAGTTGGTGGGCTTCCATCTCCTCTTCCCAAGCAAACACGTCGAATCTCCTTGGTCTATGGATATTGTCGAATACGGGGGGCTAATCTCCGATTAAGAACTTCGTTTTCCTAGCATACACAACCAAACACACAAAAGAGATCACACGCACCTGAGGAACGAGAGTTGAAAGCGTACAAACACACGAAAATAAAAACAAATACCAAACTTCACAAAACAACACAAAAAGCACAAACACTAGACAAATACAAAGTCACGAATACAAAAAAAGCACGAAAGTAATTATAGCACAAAATGACAATATGCCTAAAGCCTTCCCCGGCAATGGCGCCAAAATTTGTTTAAGTCCACAAATTATTATTTTTCGGTTTAGACTCAACACGGTAAACTACTTCAAACAAAATCCGCAATTGGACGGGGTCAATTGTAGACGCGATGAGCTAACCTATGTCGAACTCTCAAGGAAGACTTCTTGTGGGAAATTATCTTAAGGCTAAGCATACAACGTGCTAGAACGATGAAAATAAAACCTAAACACTCTAATCATGGATTTAAGATTGATTTAACTAAGGAATTTAAAACATGCAATTTAACTAATAAAGTGCAACAACAACGAGGATCAAGATTGAGGAAAAGAATATGATACGAGCATTAGGGTGTGGATTCTCTCATTGGTTTCTCATTAAGCTTGCTTCAATTTGGTTATATTGATCTCAAACATACAATAGGCGCGTCAATTGGTTTAACTTCAATTACTATCACCGTCTATCCATTAAACCTCTATCCGCTATATCATACGAGCAAGATCAATATATTAGGTTTATGAACCCAATTCACCTAATGTTGAAGGAACCTAGGTCGGAATTTAGAATCTCATCTCGGTCTCATCTAAAGCCTAGCAATGCTAAGTAGTGATCAAGTACTCAACATGATAATCTCAATTCCAACAACAACAACAACCAACCGTCACAACCATAAATCAAAACCAAATCGATCCTCCACCCTCTAATGGAGAGATTAGCCCATAACCATGCTTAAAACAACACAAATATTATAAAAGTGCATCATCTCATAATCAAATAAAAATAACAACAACTTCTACAATATCTAATATTCTTCACAAGTTAGGGACAAACCGCCACAAATCATCCAAGTTTAAGAAAGAAAATACCAAAAGAAAGCCTTCTAATGAGCTTAGCTTCCGCGGACGGCTCGGAGTCGAACCTCTTCTCGTGTTTTCTTCTTTAACCCTAGCTTGTTTGCCTCCTTTCTTTCCCTTCTCCTCCTTTCTTGAATGGTGGTGATGGTGGTGAAAATGGTGAAGAAAATGATGGTGGTGGTGTTGAGGTGTGTATAGAGAAAATGAGGAGAAATATGGGAAAGATGAAGTGGTGAGAGAATGGTGAATGATGATAGATGGGGTGTGTGTCTCTAGATATCTCCAAAATCCAAATGAAGATATGAGAGAGAGAGAGAGAGAGAGAGAGAGAGAGAATCGATAGATGAGAGAGAGATGAAAAGAAAGAGAAGTATGGTCAGAGGTATGGGGGTGAGGTGAGAGGAAAGGTGATGAGATGGGTGCATTAAATATGTGTGATTTGGGGGAGATTTGAGGGGGATTTTGGGGGACAAAAATCCAAAAAGAAACTTAGTGGAAATAATACCTATTTTTCTATGATTAATATAGCCACAATAAAGTCTTTATCACTAAAATTTGCAATTGTGAGATCAGAGTGCAATTGGAGTGAGATTGCACAGATCAGAGGAGGAGAAACTGATCAGAGAAGAAACGACACACCCCGCGCGGCCGCGGGGAAGTGCGCGCCCGCGGGGCAGGCCACAGGCCATGTGCGCTAGCGCACATCCGCGCACCAGCGGGGGTGTCTTCTTGACAGCCATTGCACGTGGCGGCGGGGTATGCACGACCGCGGGGTTGCTTGCTTTACTCAGCGATTTTCTTCGAGTGCAGCCCAGTGCTATTTCACTACTACATTCTTGATTTTCCTCAGCTTTGTTAATCTTCCTTCCACTATGTGAACTCATTTTCCAGCTTTTCCACTCGACATCTAAATGCTAATTAAAAATCCTGCTTTTGTAACCAAAAGCTCAAGTTTTGCACAACTTGGTTTGATCCACCATTAGAGCAATAAATGAAAATAAACACACAAAATCATCACATAACAAAATAAAATACAAGAAAATAATTTGCTAAACATGACAAAATTACTACAATAAAATGACACAATTAGACACTAAACATTTGGCTTTTGAGAGTCATTTTTCTTTATTGCTTGAACAACTTTTTGGCTCAACTGATTTTGGCTATCAGTTATGTTGACTTGGATATCAGTTCGGCTGAATTGACTTTCAGTTTGACCATTAGTTGGATTAACTTGGACTTCAGTTTGGCCATCAGTTGAGTTGTCTTGACCAACGGTTTGGTTGACTTGGCTGTCAGTTCAATTGTCTAAGCTTTCAGTTCGGTTGACTTAGCCTTCAGTTGGATTATCTAAGCCTTCAGTTGGATTATCTAAGTCTTTAGTTTTTGTTAAGTGTTTTCACATTTCATCAAAACTTTATTAAGTCTTCTTTTGATTGTTTTTCTTAACAATTTTCCCCTTTTTGATGATGTCAAAACTAGTAAGAAGATGGAAAAACTAATTAAGAACTAGTGTTTCAATGAGATTAAGATTGAGAACTGATCAGAGTGTCAATTAACTTGTTAAACACTTGTAGTATTTTCATTTTGTAATACTACAAATGCAAAAATTGGATAATGTAAAAATTGGTTAGATATTCTATAGTCTAACTTCAGTTTTACTCCGATTCTTCTTTTGTTTATCTTGAGTTTGCTTTGTCAGTTCTTTAGCTTCTTCTTTCTTTGCTCAATTTGCCTCTACCCTGACCTCCCCCTGAAGTTGATCCCAGAAGCTTCCATCATTGTTGTATCCTTCCCCCTTTTTGGCATCATCCAAAAGGGTGGACATATTAAGTCCAGAAAATGGGATCGGAATGCTTAGAATTATGGTGAAAGTTGTGGCCAACTCATCAGTGTATGTAGGCAAGGCAGAAGGAGTAGGTATCGGGGTTGATAGCCAATCACAGATGTCTTTTGTAAGAATGAGAGTATCATGATTCGAAAGAGTAGTGTGATCTTGATCACGAAATTCCAGAAATGACAGGTTTGTGAATAGCTCATCATCGGAGGGAATATGAATATCCTTAAGAGGCGGTGTAGCTGAAGATTGTGTTGGATCGGTATGTTGAAAAGGAGCCTCAGCTGGAACTCTTAACTTGACTCAGTTGATCATGGAGTCCAGTATTTTCATCATTGTGGGCGGCATGGAGGTTGGATGATTCATCCAAGTTTTACTCTAGTGGCCTTCTTGAATCCAGAAGTATAGTCCTCTGGTTTGGATAAGGTGTAACATCATCACTTCATCAACTTGAAATCTCCAAAGATGCCATTGGAGATATCTCTTTAGAATTAGAAACAAGAGTGGGCTGATTTCTTCTAGCAACCCAAAGTAGGTGTTGAGTTCCTGATCGAGAGTTTGTACAAACTCGACTTCAATGAAGTCCTAACAGTAGAAGTTGGAGAGGATGGAGCTGGCTGGCAGAGTTGACTGATCACTCATGTGAGTGGTACGATCAGGTTCATGCATTGGACTCTTTCCTTTATCGTCATTGACAATGATTTCTTTGGTGGTTGAGGATTTTAAACCTAATTTCTTTGAGTTGTAAATAGTTGGGAGCACGTCTCTTCGGTAGATAGGTTCTTCATATGAGATATAGCCTCCTAGTTGATCTTAAATTGTGTAACTAACTCGGTTTGCAAAACTAACTAATTCTGTGAAAGTCATTGATTGATGATCAAACCGAGCTTGTCAAACATTGAGTTGCAGTTGAACAAGAATAAAGGATGCCCTTCAGCTTTACAGCCGTAGTATAGAGCTGCCATGAGATGTGACTTTTCATCCGTGAAGCTTAATCGATTGAAGTTGTCATGCAAGATGTGAACTACTATGTCCATGAGTTGAATAAACTCGGGCTTTAGACTATTCTTCAATCGATGAGAGAAGTCCTGATGTTGAACATGTAGAGCCTTCCACTTCTTCCAAAGCTCATGCTTGGTAGGGAGATCCAGATCATCGACTTGTGGACCATCACTGGGTAGGAGAAATAAGGATGTGATTATATCTTTGGTAACAGTGATGACTTGATTATGGACAACTGAGAGAATATTTTCTCCAATGGGCTCCACATTGACATAGAACTCGGCAACTTGCTCAGGTAGATATTTTTAGGGCATCATTTTGAAGAAGGATAGAAGACCCGTTGCTTTTAGTGTATGAGCAAGATGAGTGTAAGTTTCTGAGACCATACGCGATCGCAGAAGCTCCATATCTAAGAATTTGTCCTTCTTCAGCTTGTCAACTAGAAGTTGTCTGTTTAACTCGTTAAATTGTAGTCGTATCATTTTCTGGAAGGAGGGTTTTAAATGAGAAAGGCATTTAGATTTAAGAGATTATGCAAGATGAAGAAGATGCAAGTAAAGAGATGAAAGTTTTGCCAGTGATAGAAGAGTGCATCCCTTAGTATATAAATTAACTTTGCATGCATAATATCGACGATACTTAATTGATTTAGCTGATCGGTTGCTTGATTTGAAAAACATTTGGCTGAATTAATGTTACTCATCTCAGCCATTCACATTTTGAGTAACTTTTTGATCTTGCCACTGAATTTTTATCAATTCAAAATTGAGGTGGTTGCCATAAATAGCCAAATATTTTCTGCAGATTTAGCAATTTATATCCCTAAAGTAATCATTTCATTTTTTCCCTTAAAGATTTGATTATTTAAATCAACTCAGTGATCTAATGATAATTTTTGTGAGAGATGAATTATTTCAAATTTGAGCCGTTAGATGTAACGTTGAGAAGAGTTAATGAACACAATGGTAAAATTTTATTAAGGATAAGATTAATGAACGAGACAAAGTATATGGCTCTTGCCAGATCGGAAAGCAGACTAGATCTTAGCTCAAAGAAGTTTAGGATAGAACTTCTCAGAGAATTTTAGATCTTCTACATATGGATCTAATGAGACCAATGGCTGTTGAAAGCTATTGAGGAAAGAAGTATGTCATTGTCTGTATTAATGACTTCTCAAGATATACTTAGGTGGACTTTCTCAGAGCTAAGACTGAGACTTTCATGGCATTCAAGAAACTTGCATGTAATATCATTGTGGAGAAGAATCAACAAATTATTAGGATTCGAAAAGATCATGGCAAAGAGTTTGAAAATAAGCTCTTTGATGATTTCTGCCATGAGAATGGGATTAGCCACGAGTATTCAGCTACAAAGACTCCACAACAGAATAGAGTGGTTGAAAGGAAGAACAGAACTATTTAGGAGATGGCTAGAACAATGATTGCTGCTAAAGGAGTTGCTTCAATGTTTTGGGCAGAAGCTATCAACACTACATGTCATATCAACAATCGTGTTCATCCCAGACCATATACCTTCATAATCCATATGAAATTTGGTATGAGAAGAAACCAATTATGAAGTATTTCTCAGCAAGATGAATAATCGAGGAGTAGAAGGTATCTTTGTGGGATATTCTAAAAATAGTAAATCATACAGAATATACAACAAGGAAACCAAAGCAGTAGTTGAATCAGTCAATGTGTAACATCCGAGATTTTCAGAGTTCATTAAGAAAATTAAAGAAATTAATTAGAGCCTAGTTAAGGATGTTTTGGCCCTAAATTGCGATTTTAGAAATTATTTTTCGTAAAATCATATTTTTTGAGAATTTTGATTCCAGCTCAGTCGTAGCCAATTTTGGTCACGTTTGAAAGGCGTTGACCCAAGGAGCATGCCGGTGCTTTCAGATTTTGAATCTGAAGTCGTTTGAGTTCTCGGTGATTTAAATCGCGTTTAAATGAGTTATGAATAGTGTTTTTCCGTAGGAGCGCGTTCGTTAGAAATTTTTGAAATCCCGTGTGTTGACCCGAGCCTCGATTTTTCAAGCCTATCCTATAGGAAATTTCTCAAGGAATCCGTTGGCCTTCCCGGATTTTTATTCTGAGGTCAATTGAACGCTCGGGAATTTTATTTGTCCCTTGCGTGGAATAGTAACTTTATTTTTGAAAAGAGATTAATTTCTCGTTTTTCTTCAAAACGACTCATTCTTTATTCTGAGTCAATTTTTTTCAATAATACTCGAGCCAACGAACCTGCCGGTATTTTCGGATTTAATAAACGAGGTCATTTGGACATCGCCATCAAATAAAGCGCCTTTTATCCGAACCAGATATTGTTAAAGCAGTATTGTTGCACTGCTGAAACTTCCCGAGGAAGCCATTTATTTTTCTATAAATAGAGCCCCTCCCCTTTCATTTTTCCTCGCTCATTTTTCATTCTTAAATCCCCATTTCTGTAGTAGAGAGAGAGAGAGTAGAGGGAGCCCTCTTTGTGAGGGCACCCTAGTGAGAGAGAGATCGGAGTGGGGGCGCCGCGGGGCTGGGCAAGGAGCCCCGTGGGGACAAGGGAGCCCCGTGGGGGCGCAAGGAGCCCCGTGGGGGCAAGGGAGCCCCACTGCGGCGCAAGGAGCGCCGGGGCGCAAGGAGCGCTGCGGGGGCAAGGGAGCCCCGCGGTGGCGCGCGGGCGCGTTCGGCAGCTCCAGCACGTTTTTGTGTGGAGGCCAGAACTTTCGCCTCGGTTGGAGTTACGAGGCCCATGAGTACTCAAATCGAAGCTCATTCGATGATCTACAAGGTAGCACTGGTCTATTGTCCGGAATATCGATCGTTCAAATCGGATTTTCCGTCCCCTTTTGTGGTAATTTCGGATGCCTTAATCTTTTAAATTCTCGTGTTTTAAGTTATAGTTAAGGGTCAAGGGTCAAGGGTTTAGATATCATTTCAATGTCTTATTAGGAGCTCGAATAAGGTTTCAAGTCGTTGATCGACTTTCATAAAGATGAGGTGAACCCCGAGGAGGCCCAAGGAAGGATTTTCGGATCGTTGCTTCATCTACGTGCTCGTTATTGAGATGCTCGAGGTGGGTGGTTCTAAACCAAGTATAAAGTTTGAGCTATTAAGCTCTAGAAGCATGATAGGGAAAGATGAATATCCAATTAAAATATTTTATGCTCTACCTGTTTAGTCTCGGTACAAAGGAAGGAAAGGAAATGAAGTTATATACATGATATTATTGAATTGTTATTTGAGTTTGATAAAGTAAAGTAAGTTATTATAAGTTAAGTGAGCTCTCAAGTATGTTTAGATATGCTAGAAGTGTTTAAATACGGTTGATGATAGCCTGAGATCTAGAATTGGTTTAACTGCATTCGATGTTTATCCGCGTTCATTTCCTCGCATTTGAATGTTTATGCTTGTGAAAGCTCGTATAGATAAGGATTAAGGATTACCTTTTTGAGTAAGTTATAAATCCCTTATAGGCCGAGATCATGCTCAATTAAAGGATTAGCCTTAGACGATTGCTCTAGGCTTGGTATTGTTAGCTAAGTTAAGTAAGGAAGGTTAAGGTTAAGTAAGGAAGAAAGTTAAGGAAGGATATAGCTTGTGTTGTAAGGAGGTTATCGAGCTCAAAGAACAGTTTATTTACATTATCATGATGTGACCTTCGTGTCACTAATGTTGAACATTTGAAAGTAAAGGGAGTCACTACTGGGTAATCCTCTCGCATACTCAGAGGATACTTGAGGTAACCCCTCTCTCATCCTAAGGCATAAGGGTGCAGTAGACAACAGGTTTGAGCCAGGAAAGGCACCAGAAAGGAAGTAAAAGGTTTTGCGGGTATGGAGAGGGCTTTTGCGTTTTGCTCTCCATATGCCGCCAGTTTATAATTGGATATTCCAAAGTTTATTAAAGAGTTTTCTCATAAAACCCCACTGAGTACATTACTGCTCACACCCTCTTTTTCAAATATTTTCAGGTTGAGATGCTGAGGCCGGTGATGTGCTGCTGGTGGGGTTGTCTGAGTTGTTTGAGGTTTCAAGTTTGTTGCTCTATATGGTTACATGTTTTCTTCCGCTAAGTTTCTGCTAAGTACTCTGATATTAGTATCTAGTCTTGATTAATGTAACTTGATTCTTGAGAATAGCATGTCTTAAATGCTATGAATTCTAGTTATCAATAAAGTCTTTGAAGCATGTTCTTTTGACATACCCGTCTATGCCTTTATTGATTGAATAGTCATACATGTTGAGCATTCTGGTATCTATTCATCGTCAGTTGACTTGTGAATAAGTCTTGAATGCTTGTTATTACTGCTCGCCTACAAAGAGGCCTTTTCTTTCCAAGCATGATTCTGTTCGTTCAAGTTAACCTTAAGTTATTTTCTTGGTCCGTCCTATGATTAGGACAATAAGATATATTTGACTCCGACCTATTTATGAGTCTTAGTTGATGTGACCTACGATGAGGTCTTGTTTATTTGAAAAGTCAAATTCCTATTTGTTTGTCTTTGGATTCTGTTTAAATTTCGGTTGGCCTATGATATGGCGTTCTTTTGACTCGATTGAATCCTTTGACCCCTTTGACTTGTTTGAACCCTTTGACCCCTTTCAATTGTTGAAAATAATAGTTCCTCCAAGTCATAAAGTTAAGTTGCCTAAGTTATTGAGGCGCTAACTTAGTTTAATTCTAAAAACACCCTCCTGGATTTCTGATTTTTTGTTCTATTTTATACACAACAACCCTGTCCCTATCCTCGGGACCGGGCTGTTACACAATGTCAGATTTGATGATCATGATGATATTGTTAACTCTACAGAAGATGATGTACATACAAATGTTTTTGGACATTCTGATGTACATGATGACACAGAAAGTGAAAAAGAAGATCATGGAATTAAAGAAAGAAAGCCTTTAGGGCAGATTATCAAAGATCATCCTACTACTGAAGTTATATGAGACATTTATCAAAGGAAAATGACTAGAAGAAAATTAGGCATCCAAAAAGAAACTTAGGCAGCAGACAGCAGTGGGCATGACCTTCACTCCCCCTTTCTTCCAAACTCCCTCCTTTCTTTTTCTCCCCCTTAATTGTTGCCAAAAACGGCAAAAAAGGTCAATGCGGAGAGGCATCATCATCATCATCTGCATCATCAGCAGGAGCAGCATCAACATGAGCAGCAGCAGTGGAGGAAGGCTCGTCAGCAGAAGGTCCAACAACAACTTCAAATGGCGAGGCAATGCCAATTGCCTGAGCCCGTAGATCAACTAGAAGAGACTCCAATTCTTGTTCTCGAGTCTTGAAAGTTCTGATAGACTTCTTCAGCATCTGCACTTTGCGCTCCAGAGACTTTATGTGCCTGTCAAAGAAAACAGAAGTGACAGGCAAAGCAGGAGCAGATCTGTGAGGGACAGAAGGTGTCACAGTCCACCAGCTTCTTCTCTGGCAGAAATATCCTGGCATGCTGGGAGGAAAACAACTTCTGGCTGATTATGAGCGGCAGTGCCTTAGGCTCATACACATCTTCTGCACACACCACATTGTGCACATCCACTGTGCACATGCTCAAATATGAGTTGGCCGAGGTTGAACTCCACCCGAGTTCTAACCTTAAACAAGAACAACCCCAGAGGCTTTCCAATCGTGGAATTGTGAGTACTGGGGATCCAATTGCGTACTGCAATCTTGTGAAGAATAGAATACTTCACGCTCAAATCTGATGTCATCAAAGAACGGCCCGATGGCCAAACACAGCGACTGTCTCCAGTCAACTCGGCAGCAACCTCATCCAACTCAAACACAGAAGCAGAAGCAACCACATGCTCATGTCCTAAATATGCATTTATCACAAACGGGGAAAATGTAATCTAATGACCCCGCACAAACACAACAAAAGCATGCTCAGATGATGCATCACGAATGGATTTAGATAAATTGGCATAAAACTCATGCACAACAGCAGCAACAAAAGGCGGTGCAGTATAGGCAAACTTCTCTAACCTTAGATCATGCAAAATTTCAATAACTTCAGTACCCTCAACATCAGCCTTAATCACGCTCAGACACAAGAGAGCGACCAATAACCAACTTTTATACTGACTTTGGTGAAAGGCAGAGAGAAACTTACTTGAATCATAGGCTTCAGATTCAGAATTAGATCTGTCCGGGACAGTTTCAGTGACATCCTCTGCTTCATCACCAGAGAGAGAAGTAGCTCTGGCTTGCTTCATCAGCGGGTGATGAGGACCTGACACCAACCTCATCCTCTGCTCAGACAAACTCCATGTAACACGGTGAGCAAAAACACTAGCAAGCTTCCTAGCCGGAGCCTTTTTACTAGAAGACTTCACCAATGTGGGGGGTTTGGATGAAGACCCCTTTTTGGCAGCAACTTTCTTAGACTTAGGGGTTTTAGAAGGAAGCCCCTTCTTCGCAACAACTTTCACCAATACCTTTGATTTCAAATTGGTGATAGACATGTCACCTTCATCATTAGACACCAGAGGGGTGACTAGAACATCTCTCAACTCCAACTTGCATTTGGTCCCACGAGTTTTGGAGGAGGTAGCCTTTCGATTTGGTTGAGGAAGAACAGAATCGGCCTCAGGAATGGGAGAATCTTCATCAAGGAAGGGGATATCAACATCTTCTTCACCTTGACCTTGATCAAGAGTTTAATCAGCAGCAACAGGTGAGACTTCACCTAGGGAAACTTGAACAATGACAATGGGCGTGTTACTAAACACCGGAGCAACAGCGAGAACAGATGGTTCTTGCACAAACTTCAAAGAATCAAGAGATGCAGTAAATTTCTCAATTGAGGCAGACTCTTCGCCAACAGTAAAGGTGATCAGGGCTTTCATCAATTCAATGTTCTCCAGAGACGGCGAGGGAGGATCCATAGAAACCCTAGGAGAGGAAGGGAACCACAGAATCTGTCTCAGACATAGATCCAACAACTGCTTCCACAGAAGGTGGCACAGATAAAGGCATAGAAGTAGGGACATCTGGAACGGCTTCAATTTGCTGTTCTAAGTCAGGGGCAGAGGACCTAAATGGAGCGAACACCAACGGTTTTGACAGCTCGCCTAATTTCCGCCACAAATCTTATGTAGAAATTTTAAGTTTCTTGAATAGAGAGGGCTTGGAAGACTCAAATTTGTCCGCCATTAATTTCTGAGGAGAAAAACTCTTGAAAACAGAAAGTTCAAGAGAGAGAGGCTTTGAGGAGAGAGAATTTTTTTAAAAAAATCTCGTTGCCTTATGAAGATTTGAATAGTAGAATATGCCCTTAATTAGAGAATTCAAAAAGGAAATTCCCATAACTGTCACATCCCATAAACAGTACCCTCTGCTTGTTCTTGGGAAATGGAACCGAACTCGGCGCGGGAAAACAGAATCTACTAGCCGTTGAAAAAAAAATCGTTCAAACTGTCCCAACATCTGTCTGAGACATACATCGACACACACTGCATCGACCACATTAACTTGGTCATTTTACTCTCTCTGTACGTACATCACTGACCAAGACAGTACAGAGAGGCTTCTCGCAGAGGAGAAGTTCAGAGAACACAAAGACCCAAAGAGGATCTAAGTGTTTCAAACCTTGTAGTTCCAAGTGCCTTTGTAAATATATCCGCAAGTTGGGCATTAGTTCCAACATATTCAATCACAAGTGATCTATCTTCAACAAGCTCACAGATGAAATGGTGGCGGATATCTATGTGTTTTGTTCATGAGTGCTGGATAGGATTCTTCAAAATATTTATGGCACTCATGTTGTCACAGTATATGGTAAGGACAGATAGTGCCACACCATAGTCAAGCAACATTTGCTTCATCTAGAGAAATTGAGTACAACAACTTCCAGCCGCAATATATTCACCTTCAGCAGTAGATAAAGAGATCGAATTCTGTTTCTTACTAAACCATGAAACCATGTTGTTTCCAAGGAAGAAACATCCTCCAGAAGTACTCTTTCAATCTTCAGTACACCCAACCCAATCTGCATCGCAAAACCCTACCAAACTATGGTTTGTATCATAGGAAAACCAAAGTCCCAACTCAGCAGTACCTTTTATGTACTTGATTATGTGCTTGACAGATTTCAGATGACTTTCTTTGGGACCAAATTGATACCGAGCACAAACTCCCACACTGTAGCAAATGTCTGGCCTACTTGCTGTAAGGTAGAGCAGACTGCCAATCATACTTCGGTACAAGGTTTCCTCAATTGAAACACCAGCTTCATCTTTTGTCATCTTTGAGGATGTCTCCATCGGTGTTTTTTTCGGGCTATAACTATCCAAACCGAACTTGCTGATCAAGTTCCTCGCATACTTTGTTTTAAGACATAAAGATTCCATCATCTTTTTGCTTCACTTGAAGCCCTAGAAAGTAGGTCAGTTCGCCTACAAGCCTCATTTCAAATTCAGAAGTCATGTTCTTCACAAACTCGTCCACCAATCTATTTAAGATAGATCCAAAGACAATATCATCGACATAGATTTGGATGATGATTATATCAGATTTTTCTCTCTTGATGAAGAGAGTTCGATCAGCTCCACCACGAACATATCCTTTCTCCAGAAAGAACTTGATTAGCCGCTCGTACCAAGCTCGAGGAGCTTGTTTGAGGCTATAGAAGGATTCTTTAGTTTTTACACATACTCCGGATGGTGAGGGTCTTCAAAGCCTTTGGGTTGACTAAAAAATACATCTCCAGACAAGTACCCATTCAAGAAGGCACTCTTCACGTCCATTTGGAATAATTTGAACTTCATCTAAGCGGCCATGGCAAGGAGCAAACGAACTGATTCAAGACGAGTAACTAGAGTAAAAGTTTCATTGAAATCCACTCCTTCAACTTGGGAATAACCTTGAGCAACAAGTCTTGCCTTATTTCTTGTTATATTCCCTTCTTCATCAGTTTTATTTTTGAAGATCCACTTTGTGCCAATAACATTACCCTCTTCAGGTCGTAGAACAAGATCCTACACCTCATTTATTTCAAATTGCAAGAGCTCTTCTTGCATGGCTTAAATCCATCGCTCATCTTGCAATGCCTCTTTCACATTTTTGGGATCTACAGTTGAGATGTAACACACATTAGCTATCAATTCATGATAGTTCTTTCGAACACCTCTTATTCAAACTCCTTCACTCATATCACCGATGATATTGGATGTAGAGTGATTCTTCTGAACACCTTTCGAAGGTTTAGGAACATTTAATTTTTCACTACTTGCTTCTGTCGGCATACTGTGTTCCGAACTGTCTCGAACAGATGCTGGAACATAGATAGTAGCATCAACGCTTTCCTCATCAATCTGGGTAGCAGATTCTTCCAGATCATCAACCACAATATTAATAGACTACATCACAGTCTTGATCCTTTTGTTAAAAACATGGTAGGCCTGACTATTTCTCGAGTACCCGAGAAACATACATTCGTCTCCTTTGGCATCAAACTTGCCAAGTTGCTCTTGGTCTCGCAACATGTAACAAGTGCTCCCAAAAATATGAAAGTACTTTAGGTTGGGCTTTTTCCCTTTCCACAACTCGTAGAGAGTAACTCTCATGTTAGGTCTGAAGTATACCCGATTAATGACATGACAGACTGTATTCACCGCTTCAGCCCAGAGGTTGTCAGAGATAGATTTGGCCTTCATCATAACTCGGCTTATCTCTTGAAGCGTCCGATTTTTCCTCTCAACAACACCATTTTGTTAAGGTGTTTTTGGTACTAAGAACTCTTGTTCGATTCCTCTTTCTTTATAGAAACACCTAAAGAAGGCATTTTCAAATCACGACCATGATCACTCCTTATTCTCACAACATTGGTTCCTTTCTCCACTTCAAGTTTGAGACACAATTTCTTGAATGTCTTGAAGGTCTCTCCCTCATCTCTTAGGAATTCCACCCATGTGAATCTTGTGTAATCATCCATACAAACAAATATGAACTTCTTCCGTCTAATGCTCTCAGTTTGGACAGGCCCCATGGCCCCATCAAGTCCATATGCAGCAGCTCCAAGTCGTTTGAAGTGGTAATCTTTTTAACAGATTTGTGAGATGTGTGAATCTATTTTCCAACTTGACATGGTCCGCATACCTTCCCTCGATCAATACTTAATTTTGGAACACCAATCACCAGTTCAGTCTTCATGAGTCTCTGAAGGTTTCAAAAACTGATATGGCCAAGTTTTTCGTGCCATAAATCTACTTCACATAGATGGGATATAAAGAAAGTCCCCTTCATATTAAGGAGATAACAGTTGTCCCTCGATCTGTCCCCATCCATCAGAAGGACACTTTCTTTGTTCTTGACCAGACATTTGTCTCGAGTGAAATGCACTAAGAGACCTTGGTCACACAACTGACTAATGCTAATTAAATTAGCTTTCAGTCCTTCTACAAACAGCACGTCCTCCGGGTTGGGCATCTCATGCACATTTAGACATCCACGACCAAGCACTCTACCTTTAACACCATCTCCAAAGGTAACAGTTTGGTATGAGCAATCTTTTTGTATGTTGCTCAGCATGTTAGCATCTCCGGTCATATGCCTAGAGCATCTGTTGTCAAAGTACCAGCTACTTTTTGCATGAATATTGAGGGCCGTGTGAACCACATAATTTTTGTAGTTGTTCCTGGATCTGTTCCAGACATTTCTTATGGAAAACTGATCAAATTCTGCAAAATCCCTTCTTTTCATCCTTCGGAGGTTATTGATATAGTTTCTGCAATGTGGTCAAATGTGATCAGGTTTCTCACAGTAATGACACACAACACGTGTCTTTTGAGAAGACTTCCTTCATTGCTGCTTGATCTTTGGCTCAGCTTTAGATTCTGGAACTGTCGAATCTTTTGTTCCAGAGGTCTATCCTTGACAGAATCCGCCATAAGTATGACCACCATTGTATCCGAGCCCCGAATGAGCCTGAGGGCTCTTTCCCTTGGAAAGAATCTCATCCAGCTGAGATGATCTAGACTTCATCATCTTCACAAGCTTCTTCAGATGTTGAAGCTCACCAGTCTGAGAGTGACTGTTGTTTCTGAGCTGCAGCAAGTCACTTTGCGCTTTCTTGAAACGAGTGGCAAGATTATCTCTTTCTTTCAAGAGATCTGCATTTTCTTTCATCAGCTCTTCATTGGCTTAAACCACCATGATCCAACTCGTATGAAGTTTTTTATATGCTTCCACAGCAGATTCTTCAGTGAATTCTTCTCCATCGCTGCATTCAGACACCTTATCATCCTGACTGTCAGGAACAGACGCAGACACAGTTTCTTTGACAGACTGTGTCATGAAAGTAATATGATTGCTCACACATTCTTCATCACTTCCGCTATCATCAGGATCATCACTCTCACTGAGAGTAGAACAGTAGGACTTGTTCTTCCTTTTAAGAGTATTGGCACACTCGGCTTGATAGTGACCAAAACCGCCGCACTCTTTACACTTGACATCTTTATGTTTGTCTTCATTTGAATCTTCATCTTTTGATTTCCGAGGTTTAAAAACCTTATTTTTGCCAGAATTATTTTGAGAAGATTTCTCATATTGTTTGGAAAATCTTGAGAAGTTCTTAGACAGCATAGCAATTGTCTCGACAAGATCATGTTTGTCAGGGACATTGCTTGGCACATCAGTACTAGAACCTACCTGAAAAGCTATGCTTTTCTTCTGCACTGGCTCATTATCTGTCAGCCCATTTTAAATGTTCGCAGGGACCCCATCAGCTCCTGTAACTTCATCTTGCTCATGTCTTTGGCCTCTTCAATGGCCATGACTTTGTACATGAATCTTCTAGGGAGAGATCGCAAAACTTTGAGCAAAAGTTTCTCTTCAGAGATCGCATCACCAAGGGCAAAGCTTTCATTAGCGATGTCACAGATCTTGGTGTTGAAATCAGCAAGTTTTTCACCTTCATCCATTTGAAGGTTCTTAAATCTGGTGGTAAGCAGTTGCATTCGAGAGGCACGAACACTGCTTGTTCCTTCAAATGTGGTCTGCAAGATATCCCACGCATCCTTAGCTTTATCGCAGGTGGATATAAGTTTGAAGACATTCATGTCGACAGCAGAGAAAATAGCGTTCATGGCTTTAGCATTTGGCCCCATGACATGGTAATCGGCATCCTCCCATTCTTCTTCCGGCTTTAGCACCACTTTGCCTTTTTCATCCTTCTTGGTGGGAGGCTTCCAGCCTTCAGTCACCATCTTATAGGCCCGTTCATCAATCGAACAAATGAAAGCTGTCATTCTAGCTTTTTAATAGGCATAATTGTTGCCATCCAGGAGCGGAGGTCTCATCGTCGAGGCTCCTTCTTTCATTGTGTCCATCTCGGAAAAACAACACAAAATACACGGATTAAAAACCCACGATCACACCTTAAGAAAGGTGACCTGCTTTGGTGCCAATTGAAAAATGAGAATCCGTGCTCACAAGTGTTTAATAAATACTATTATAAGTTGTTCTACGATATGTGTGGGACAGATGCAAGAACATAAATTAAAAAGTAGTAAAGTACGCACGAGATTGGTAACCCAGTTCTCTTAATCAACCTACTCTGGGGGGATTTCTCCCAAACTTGAAGATTCGACTGTTACTCCTTCATGAAGTGTATTTGGGATCTTACACATACATGACTCCCTCATTATGTCGCCCGTTCTTCTCCACGAACTCTTTCGCTAGCCGAAAGCTGTAAGATCCCCTTACAACGGTGACACTAGACTCCCTCTAGCTACCTACGACTTCAACTTACAATCTCTCTCGAGATTGCGTACAAAAATGGATTAAAATCCCCTCATGTGTTTTACTCGAAAACACTCAAAACTAGTCTATCACGTTGAACTGTTTTAAAGAACAACTACTAGTAAAATACTTGAGACACAAACCACAATGACTCTAAAAAATATGCTAAGAGAATCTAAACAAAACATCCACCGATTGCACAATTAATCGGCCTTCTTATATTCTTCACTTCACAATTATTTCCGATCTTCTTCATCGCCAATACGGTAAGTGGATTGATGATTTGTAATCTTCCCAAACGTGTGTAGATACTTTCCTTGGACATGAGGGTTATTAGAAACTCGGTATTTACTCGACAAGGCAGTCAATCAAACATATATTTCCTTCCATGAACGGATCCGCGCAAGTTCTTCTATTTATGGAAACTGCCATATACAAGTGTCCCTGGTTCTATCTGGGACATCAGAGGGAACAGTTTACCAATTGTTCTTCTTTTCACGCACAATGGAATAAATAGCTTTAGGGACATACCCAAGCACACATTGTCGAACATATCTCGCCAACAAAACAACACGAACTCTTAGTACATAACTGTGGCACTAACAAAAAAGAAAATGATAAAAAACGAAATACACCAAAGCAGAAACATGCAGATAAAAGAATGAAAAATAGCAGGATCATATGGTGTTCTTAGGAACATTCAAGAATGTTTTAAAGTACATGATCCTTCGGTTGAAAATTGTGTACTTTAAAAATATGGAGCTTATTTGCTAACAGATAAAGATGAAGGGGGAGATTATTAGTGTCATCATTCAACTCTAAGTGTTTTTAGATTTTCATGATCTTTATGGCAATTTAAAGAACACAAAGATTTTGGTTTTTCAAGTTTTGAAGACCATGTTCTGGACATTATGAAATGAATATTCCGCTGCCAATCTGATTGAAGATCGAAGAATGTACTTGAGCATGTTCGTGAACATGATCATGTACATGGTTGTCCAGAGAGTTTTCAAGAGACGTGCCAAGCTGATTTTAAGGAATTGAAGTTATCTTTTCAAGATGGACATTTCAGAATAGAAGATGTCTTATTCAAGATGAAGATCAAGATGGAAGAAGTCAAGTTCTATTCAAGGAAGGCATCTAACTAGAAGAATTCCGAATTAAACTATGAAAGTTTTCTTTTAGAGTTTGATTCAAAATTAAAAAAATTTATTACCTTGTTTAGGCTATATCTTGTGTTTATAAATAGCATGGGAATCAAACTAGTTAGATAGCAAGAGGTTTTACGAATACACAAGAGCTAGAGAGTCTAAAAAGACTTCAAGTTTGAAGCATATAATATTCGGGTAGACTAGGTTTGATCCTTGTGATCATTGTGTGTCTAGTCTGTGTTTAAAATTCTTTCATACACATTTAGAGGAGTCTCGGGAGAGATTTCCTGTGGGAACTAGAGGGAGTCTAGATTGTGAGGGGATCTCACAATTCAGTCCATCGAAAGAGGTTGTAGAGTGTTGGAAAGGGGTCAAGTGACGGGAGGTCATCATGTAATAGCCTTTGTAACCTTGCAACAGAGTAGTGGATTGTTTCTCACAGACTTGTGAGTCTCCCTGACGTAGATCAAGTTGATCGAACAGGGTTACCAACCTTATGACATTTATTTGCTTTATATTTAGCATTCTAACTTGATATGTTTTAATAATGTTCATGTACATGATTAAGAACATGTTCCTATATGCACGGTTTATGACTTCAACATTATTTGTATACCGGATGATATTTTGCCTTGATCAGGACCAGACGATAGAGGATGTGGGATCTCATCGAAGATGTCGACAGATGGAATTCTTTTCCATGGGGGCGTAATCGTACCATATGTTGATGCACATCATCGACCTCATCCCCAGGACTCGACGAGCAATGGACGGGAATGATGATGAGGCATATCATTTTTATAGGGCCGATTGGACATTCTAGATAATTAATTTACATTTTATCGTTATAAATTATTCATGATATATATTTAGCTGACCTATTAATTTATTTTACAGTTGTGGGGTGTTGAGATTATACCTCAGTTGGGACGTGAGATTGCATCTTCAGTGGCCAGTTTACTGTGCCTCGATTTTTGAGATAGTCATTTAGAGCCCCTACGACTGACGTATACACCTTATTGCCGAGAGCGGTACATTTTTAATTTTTTTAGTATTTAAAATATCAATTTTGTTTGTATTAATGTTAATGATATTATTAATTTGATACGGGTAGAAATGGTTTCATTTGTGCCATTGCTGGGTATGAGTTATGTTCCTCCTTGAAAGGGAGACAAGAAGAAGATGCTTGCAAACATAGCATCTTGTTGTGCTAGTGATGTAGCAGCGGGTATGGGCCTAACATGCCGAAAGACGAAGGCTTCTCAAAAGACACATAAAATGGTTCACAACTGAGTCGGGGATTACTAGATGAGCCAGATGATGAGCTACCCAATCTCCGACCTCCACCGATCACTGCACATATAGTAGATGATGAGCTATCGGGTCTCTGACCTCCACAGACAAGGAATAGATCACATGGGAGATCCCAAATCGTAGAGTGAGCCCTCCTCGATCATAGAAGACTAAGCATTCAAGAAGGGATCGATCTCAAGAGTGGTGGAGAGCACAAGTGGCCCAGGTGAAGTTCGGGGGAGCCGCCAGATAGCTGGTTCGAGCGGCGGGTTTAGAGGGTCGTGGTCACGTGGTGGCTATGAGGGAGGATATGATACCCCGTATTCAATATATATTTCAAATGTTTAGGGCTTAGATGGTTGATGAGGTTGTTGAGGACGTCCTAGCCCAGCTGCGTAGAGAGTCTGGTCCTGCTCCGAGCCAGCACATCACTGGTCAGAGGAGTAAATCGCCCATCTTGCTTGAAGCCACCAAAATACCGGTTGGAATGCAGCTAGATCGCCGATGCCTGCTCCAAGCCACCACAACGCAACTTGATCTCCGAGTCATGCTCTGAGCCACCACAGTGTCGGTCGGATCGCTGACGCCTACTCTGAGCCACCATAGAGCAGCTCAATCTCTGACTTATGCTCCGAGCCACCACAACACTAGACAAAGTCGTAGATCGCCCACTCCTGTCTCGAGCCACCACAACGCCACTATAAGTGGTCAGCGATTGCCCACTCCTACTCATAGCCACCACAACGGTAGTATGAATGCTCGACAGCCCACTTTACCTCACCAGAGTGCCAGCACAACGTCTTCCGACCATCCTATCAGCGTGGCCTATCAACTTATGAATGTTCAGGATGACATGAGGCTCACTGTGGCCTATAGACAATTCAGAGAGAAAGAGATGATGACATGAGGCTCACTGTGACCTATAGATAATTCAGAGAGAGAGAGGGGGGGGGATCCAAGCGAATATGTGCATTATCGCGAGTAATCAAAATTTATGGCAACCGTGGTTTCATTTACTCAAATTTTTGTTCTCGAATTTTTAATCTAGGTTTTTTCTTCTAATCTTTATAGTGTGATGCTTATCGGTATTGGTGTGTATTTATTTACAAAATTTACTTACATTTCTTACACAACAATAAAACATGCATTAAATTTCATTTAATTTTGGTCAATCAATTTCTACCTCATGAACCTTCTGTTTCTTTTCATTTAATGAAGCTTAGTAACTATTTCTCTTACATAAGAAATAAATACATTAAATTGAAGTAGTCAACTAGTGAAACGGTTAACTTATATAATCGTAATATATATAATCATAACCAAAATTGAAATCAATAACCAAAAAGTAGATTTAATGAAATAGTCATAATATATATAATCATAAGCGAGAAAATAATTGTAGTATATATAACTTACAGTTAGCTTATTAATTCACCTCATAATCATAAACAAATCAGGACTTGGGTGGAAAAACATTATATAAGACTGCTTAAAAGTGGCACATACGAGCATGGGAGACTAAGCGTTGAAGAAGGGATCGATCTCAAGAGTGGTGGAGAGCACAAATGGCCCAGGTGATGTTCGGGGGAGCCGCCAGATAGCTGGTTCGAGCGGCGGGTTCAGAGAGTCGTGGTGGCTATGAGGGAGGATATGATACCCCGTATTCAACATATATTTCAAACGTTTAGGGCTTAGATGGTTGATGAGGTTGTTGAGGTCGTCCTAGCCCAGCTGTGTAGAGAGTCTGGTCCTGCTCCGAGCCAGCACATCACTGGTCAGAGGAGTAAATTGCCCATCTTGCTCGGAGCCACCACAACACCGGTTGGAATGCAGCTAGATCGCCGATGCCTGCTCCAAGCCACCACAATGCAACTTGATCTCCGAGTCATGCTCTGAGCCACCACAGTGTCGGTCGGATCGCTGACGCCTACTCTGAGCCACCATAGAGCAGCTCAATCTCTGACTTATGCTCCGAGCCACCACAACACTAGACAAAGTCGTAGATCGCCCACTCCTGTCTCGAGCCACCACAACGCCACTATAAGTGGTCAGTGATTGCCCACTCCTACTCATAGCCACCACAACGGTAGTATGAATGCTCGACAGCCCACTTTACCTCACCAGAGTGCCAGCACAACGTCTTCCGACCATCCTATCAGCGTGGCCTATCAACTTATGAATGTTCAGGATGACATGAGGCTCACTGTGGCCTATAGACAATTCAGAGAGAAAGAGATGATGACATGAGGCTCACTGTGACCTATAGATAATTCAGAGAGAGAGAGGGGGGGGGGGATCCAAGCGAATATGTGCATTATCGCGAGTAATCAAAATTTATGGCAACCGTGGTTTCATTTACTCAAATTTTTGTTCTCGAATTTTTAATCTAGGTTTTTTCTTCTAATCTTTATAGTGTGATGCTTATCGGTATTGGTGTGTATTTATTTACAAAATTTACTTATATTTCTTACACAACAATAAAACATGCATTAAATTTCATTTAATTTTGGTCAATCAATTTCTACCTCATGTACCTTCTATTTCTTTTCATTTAATGAAGCTTAGTAACTATTTCTCTTACATAAGAAATAAATACATTAAATTGAAATAGTCAACTAGTGAAACGGTTAACTTATATAATCGTAATATATATAATCATAACCAAAATTGAAATCAATAACCAAAAAATAGATTTAATGAAATAGTCATAATATATATAATCGTAAGCGAGAAAATAATTGTTGTATATATAACTTACAGTTAGCTTATTAATTCAGCTCATAGTCGTAAGCTTTAGTTTTAATTATTTTTATTAAATATTCGTAAGCTTTAGTATATATTTAATCATGAGCTTTAGTACATATAATCATAAGCTTCAACATATATATTCGTATGCTTTAGTTTTATTGTAATTAAATATTCATAAGCTTTATTATATATAATCGTAAGCTTTAGTTTATATAATCGGATGATTTATTATATATAATCGTATGGTTAAGTTTTACTTTAATATATATAATCGTTATGGGTAAGTTTTAATCTAAAATATATTAGTTGTGGGGACCAAATCTATATACCTATATAAAAAGTATGGACATTTCTTATAAAATATAATTTGCATATTATGTCCACAATTTGCACTTAATTTAAGGGTAAAAAAGTAATATAATATATTACATTTTTTTTATAAATATAATATATTATATTTGTTTTAATAGTTTTATTATAATTGAACTCCACTACATAAAATTATCCCTAATAATTGAACTCTACTACATCAAATTATCCCTAATATAAAATATTATAGATAATTATATGTAAATATAATATATAATTTCTTACAAAATATGATTTGTCTATTATATCCATAATATGCACTTAATTTAAGGGTAAAATAATACTATACTATATTATATAATTAATTATTCACATATAATCTATTATATTTATTTCAATAGTAATGTACTATTCCAATTCTTCATCCACATCATATTAATTTTTCACCAATTATTTCTCTATCATATCAACCATAGCAAACAAGAAAAAAAATAAAAGATATAATCCCGCAACAATATAACATAGTATATAATTAATTCAACACACATAATATATTATATTTAATTTTATAATTTAAATATTAATTCAATAGAATTGTATTATTATAATTTTTCATTCATCCACATGAATTAATTCTCCATCTATCATATACTCTATAAAAATTACATTCGAATGAAGAGATTGAAAAATAAATGCTTGAATTTATAGAAATATTATAAACTAACCTGATGATACTTAATAAGTTCTAAAATCAAGAATTTCTTCTCCATCAATCATCATATAATTAATCATTATCACGTGTAATATATTATATCTATTTCAATAGATTGTACTATTACAGTTCTTCATTCACATCAATTAATTTTCCACCAATTATTTCTTCATCATATCAACTATAGCAAATAAGAAAAAAAATATAAAAAACATAATCCTATAGTAATATAATATATTATATAATTAATTATCGGATCAGATTAGGCTTGGAGAGTTTTGGACGTCGGTGTTTGTTGTGACCAGAGTTACTCATCTTTCGAGGCACACCTCTGATCATGCGCCTCTGTTGGTTAGGTGTTAGTTTCTTGACCAAATTCCGAAGTCGTCATTCAGATTTCAGATTATGTGGGTCCGGCATCACACCTTCAGGGATACTGTTTTGCATGAGTGGAGTGGCTCTACTGGCTTTGGTGGTATAATGAACCTGCAGATGAAATTGAAGCGGGTGAAGCAGCGTCTGAGGCAGTGGAACTGGGAGGTTTTTGAGGATGTTTTTGACCGTGTCAGACAGGCTGATGAGGCTGTGGCAGTTGCTCAGGCTGCATATGATTCTTCTCCTACTTTTGAGGTATGGGGCTCAATATGTCCTAAGGACGAAGATGGAGGAGGACTTTTGGCGACAGAAGACGGCTGTCAGATGGGTGGCAGAGGGGGAGAGGAACTCCAGATTCTTTCAAGGGTAGGTGAAACAGAAGCAGTGTAAGTCTCGGATCCATTCGATTGAGGATGAAGGGCGGGTGATTGATGATGATGAAGGAATTCGAGCTTCTGCAGCTGGATTCTTTCAGAGGCTTCTCTCATCTGACATTCCTCAATTGACGGAGCCGGACTTTAGCTTTCTTCAGGGGATCCCACCTGAGCTGGAGACTGGAGGCTTGTGTGTTGTGCCGGATGCGGATGAGGTCAGAGCTACAGTGTTTAGGATAAGTGGAGACAGTACTCCGGGGCCGGATGGTTTCACTGCTTTGTTCTTTCAGCACTGTTGGGATCTTGTGGTTGGTGATGTTGTGGGGCGGTGGCGGATTTCTTCTCGGGTTCCCACATGCCGCACAGCTTCACTATTATGACCATTGTCTTTCTGCCTAAGAAGGAGAGGCCTGCTGCTTGGACGGATTATCACCCGATATCTCTGTGAAACGTGACCAATAAAATCATCACGAAGATTTTGACTGCTCGGTTGGCTCTGTTTTTGCCTGCCGTGTTAGCTCTGAATTAGAGTGGTTTTGCCAAGAGTCGGTTGCTCAGCGATAATGTCTTGCTTGCATAGGAGATGATTTGGGACCTTCGCATCAGCCATGAGGTCCCAAATATTTCTCTGAAGCTTGACATGGCGAAGGCTTATGACCGAGTGCAATGACCTTTCATTCTGGGTATTCTTTGGCACATGGGATTTCCTTCGGCCTGGATTGATATGATTAGCAGATGCATCAGAGATTGTTAGTTCTCGATTCTTGTGAATGGGGCGCCGGTTGGCTTCTTCCCTTCTTTTTGAAGTTTGCGGCAGGGAGATCCTCTATCTCCTTCTCTATTTGTGTTGGCTGCTGGTTATTTGTCGAGAACTCTGGACCGTTTGATTTATGGGGTCCCCGATATGGTTTTCAAGATGATAAAGTGGGGCTTTCCCGTGTCTCACCTTTCCTATGCTGATGACATTATTATCTTCACGAGATCTTCACCGGCCTGCTTAGAGAAGCTGATGGAGTGTCTTGATCACTATGTGGAGGTTTCGGGTCAGCTTGTAAACCGGGAGAAGAGCAGCTTTTATATTACTGAGAAGTTTGCTCTGACCTGGTAGCAGTAGATCCAGTCTGTTTGTGGGTATCAGCGTGAGCTTTACCTTTCACTTATCTGGGTGTCCCGATTTACAGTGGTCATCTGAAGGCTTTCATTTTCTTGCCCCTTCGACAACGTTTAAGTACCAGGATCCATGGTTGGTCTTATAGGCATCTTTCCTTTGGCGGTAGATTGGCTCTCATTAAGAGCACTCTTACCACTCTCCCTCTCCACATCTTCCAGGTGATGGACTCCCCTCAGGGGATGCTACATCAACTTGAGCAGATGATCGCCCGGTTCTTCTGGGGGTCGGTAGGAGAACAGAGGAAGATGCATTGGATCAGCTGGGAGACTATTTGCTTGTCGGTGTCTGAGGATGGCTTAGGTATTCGGAGGATTGAGGATTTGGTCATAGCTTTCAGTTAGAAGCTCTGGTGGAGGTTCAGAGCTCGGGAATCTCTGTGGGCGCGGTATATGAGGCAGAAGTATTGTCGTCCGTCTCATCCGGAGAGGGTGCCTTTGTAGAAGTCTGATACCAGGGTGTGGAGGAGGTTTGTCAGAGTTGGCATGCAGGCTCAGGAGTATATCAGGTGAACCTTGGGGGCCGGAGAGGTAAGCTTCTGGGATGATGTTTGGTATGATGACTTGCCTTTATCTGCTTTTTGTCCTGCTACTGTGTTTGATCATTCGTCTGTTGATTGGTATTTTGATGGTGAGTCATGATCTATGCGTCATCTGTATGCCTTATGTGCTCACTTTACTTTACCTGATTGGTTGATTGATTCGTTGAGCCGGACTCCTATGCTGTAGGGGGAGAGGGATAACATGTGGTGGAATTTGACTTCTACTAGTGAGTTCTCTTTGACCTCTGCATGGGATCAGGTCAGATACCGGTGGCCCGAGCGGCCTCTTTTCGGGTCTATTTGGCATGATTGCATTACTCCCACCATTTCTGTTTTCCTTTGGCGTTTGTTGCATGGTAGAGTCCCTGTTGACGTGTGTCTCTAGTCCCATCATACTCATCTTGCCTCTCGTTGTCATTGTTGTGATGATCTGCGGGTCGACTCCTTAGAGCATGTTTTTCTTTGGTCTGAGTCTGCAAAATCGGTTTGGGCTTTTGCTGCGTCTTGATTTCACACTTCTGCACCACATGCACATACAATCACACAGGCTCTTGGGTTTTGGCGGGGGTTGTATCCACGATCCTCTCCGAAGCACATCGGTTTCTTGCTTCCTTGCCTTGCTTTTTGGTTTCTTTGGATGGAGAGGAACATCCGCAAACATCGCGGGGTTCCTTTCTTTGTTTCTTACATTGTTTGGCAGGTTAAGCATCATCTCCGTCTTTTGGTTTCGGTCGGGAAGCTCCTTCCACAGCATTGGTTGGGCTGCTATCCACAGGTGCCTTTCATGCCCGTCTCTGACCCTGTTCCGAGATCTCTCCGGTCTCGAATGATGTCGTTGCGGCCTCCTGAGGCTCCCTACGTCAAGCTCAACACGGATGGATCCTTTTCGATAGATCTTCCGTTGGCGGCTGGTGGTGGAGGCTTGGTTCGAGATTTCACGGACGCTCTTCTTGCTGGTTTCTGTGCATCACTCCGGGCGATGTCGAGTTTTGATGCGGAGTTCCAGGCACTTTTTCACGGACTGAGACTTGCTGTTTAGTATTCAGATCATATATGGATTGAGATGGATGCTGCTTCAGTCGTGTCGGTGTTACATTCAGGCCGCTCTGGTTCGGCTGTGACTCGGCACACGTTGACGTATATTCGCTTGTTGTGTCGGGGACGACATGTTAGGTTCTCTCACATTCCTCGTGAGGGAAATCGAGCTGCTGATTTTCTTGCAGTTAGGGGGGCCCAGACCCCTATTCTCACCTTTTATGATGTTGTTTCTGCCCCACGTCATCTACTCTCCAATGGTTCGGATGGATCAGTTGGGTTATCCCAACTTCAGATTTCGATATAGTTAGATGATGGTCGTCTTTCTTTGCATTGTTTTTTGTGGTTTTTTTGTTCTTGTTTGAAGTTGCAGTCGGTCTGTGACTGTGCTTCACGCTTGAGTCCTTCTGTTGGTTTAGGGGATAGCAGTCGGCATGTGGCTGTATCTTCTCGTTTTTGTTCTTTTGTTACGTTTTCTAGTACTTGGTTATGGGTGTGTTCACTTTTGGGACACGTCCTGCCCATGACTTTGTACGAGACGATTTATCATATATATATTGGTTGGGCATGGTGCCGAATGCCCCACCCCTTCTAGGGATGTTCTTTAAAAAAATATATAATTTATTCTCCACATATAATCTATTATATATATCAATCATTATCACGTGTAATATATTATATCTATTTCAATAGATTGTACTATTATAGTTCTTCATTCACATCAATTAATTCTCCACCAATTATTTCTTCATCATATCAACCATAGCAAATAAGAAAAAAAATATATAAAAAATATAATCTTACAGTAATATGATATATTATATAAGTAATTCTCCACATATAATATAGTATATATATATATATGTTCGGATAAAATACACACAAAAAAAGTTAATATTTTGTGACATGTGTAATAATTAAAATAGTTCAATCAATTAAGTGTATCGTGATATACGTAAATTAATTGAAAACACAGAGTGGTTAAAAATATAATTTACTTATGAGATAAATCATGTTAATTGATGTGCGATAAAGTGTTTTGTTATGATAATAAAAAATTATATAATTAATATTATTTTACCTCATTAACTTTTTAGTAAGTTAATTAACTTTATACTGAATTTTTCTGAAGTGGATGATGCAAGATTTTGTGAACTTATATTAATTAAAAATTTATATTTTTATTAGACGGTAAAGTCAACATAAAAATTGTTGAATAGAAAATTTGAATTGTGTTTTAATACATATATACATCAACAATCTAAGAAGGTTCAGAATTTTTGTAAAAAAAAAATCTTGAGAAAAAATACATGCATCTCTCTCTCTCTCTTACTGCATTTTACTGTTTAATTACTATTATTTTATTGCTTAAAATACTTTATCACGTAATTGATATAATTTCATTGCATAAGTGGTACAAAGTAATTATGCAATAAAATATTAACAATTATACAATAAATTCATATATAAGATATATAACCAACAAATACATTAAGTAATACATTTATATACAAGCTTTAATAATTAATTTAAGTAAATTAGTTGAATTACGTGCAATGCACGCTTTTTTTGCTAGTATATCATAAAAATATTCGAGACATTTACACTTCAAATTATCCACAAGACAACATGTGCTTAAATCCCTCTTTACCTTTACTCATTTTTAGATACATTATTTTATGTATCCCATCTAGTAGTGCCAAAGGAGATTGGTGATCCCATAATAAAAATAAATAAATAAAAACAAAAGCTCTTAAATATAGGGTTGTAATTGTGATATTTGTATTTCACAATTTGTATAGAGCGAATGGCGACCACACTTAGAAAAGCTTTAAAAAGGTCTGAATCAGAAAAAAGGAAAAAAGAAGAAGCAAAAGCACATGACAAACAAACAAAGAAACCAGATTCACATAAGACGACACTTCATACACCTCCCACGAGGCCCATGTCTCTTCTCTTAGTCGGGCTTAAACCCCATATATGATATACCCACCCCCCCTGTCTCCCTCTCTCTCTCTCTCACTGACTTTCAGAACCAAACTTCAAACATCATCAACTGCTCAGATCCAAATCTCTTGTCCTAATGCTATATAATTTGTCTGAATATCTCAACCAGATCGTATATAGATTTTAAAAAAAAAAAAAAAAAGATCTCAAACTACATAAAACATCGATGTACAAGATTCACTTTAGATTTCTGTACAATAAATCTTCAACCTGTGGAGTTTTTTTTTATCTTTTTTTTGGGGAAGGTTCAGACAAGATAGTAAACTAAAGCAATGAATCAATAAAGAAAAGGAGATGGATCTACTACTGCACCTTTACAACGAAGGAACGCATAGAGATCTACTAAAGAAACAAATAAATTATTCAACCACCCAAAAGTAGAGCACATGTCGTCGGATCTCCTCACAAAAAACTAATCAATTTTCAGAAAACAAGCCCAGAAAGCAATAATAAATATGACAAAAAACAATACTACTTTATAGCGTGCTTGATTCAACACAAGTGAAGTCCCCTTTCAATGTAGATCACGAGGAGCACACCACAACTCAATAATAATTTTTTTCACAAATACTCTGAAGTATGTAGCCATTTCAACCAAAAACGAAACAAAAGGGACCAAAGCATTTTGCAATCATAACATAACATGACTTTTTTCACTACAATCTTTGAAATAATTGCATTATACCTACGAGTGTGTGAATCCCATTATTATTTCTTCAATATTTTAAGTGATTATTGATTCGCATCAAGAATCTGCACCCCCAAAATAGAAAAATTAATCTTGATTTGTTTCAAGTTTTAGGAGGAGAGGACCACGATATGGATAATGGAGGTCACATAAGAGTCATCATCACGTGCCCATGTCCACACAATTACTCAGCGAGGCACGGTGAGATGCCACCCAATCTTCTTTTTCACAACTAATATTAGCTTTAAATACCGAACAACAATAAATTTATTTGCTTGGAAAAGCAAAAGCAAAAAAACACAAGGGACAGCTGCTCTTTCGGAAATAGGACATTCTGATTTACCTGGCAGTGGTGAGAGCAGCACTGCATTAAATTTCACACTAAATTCTCAAATCTCTGCAACACATATTAATTTCACAAATTTTGGGTGAAAAATCCCAACAATTCATATCACGTGGGACAAATTCAGAAACATTCGTGCATTCATAGCTCAAATTTCACATAAGTTCAATTAAAAGAAAACTGCACGTCCGAGAGAGAGAAAGGGAGAGAGAACATAACAATCTAAGAAATCATAACGCCATTTAAATTAAAACCAATTACCAAAATAAAATGATTAAAACCATAAGTAGATAACAAAAAAGCCCCAAAAAAGAAAAAGGAAAGAAAAGAAAAAAAACAACGAACAATACAGAATCGGAATATGAGCTCAAATTAAAATACAACAGTTATCCTAATCAGACTTACTCTCAGGCTTTCTGCAAAGGATCATATGCATCGGCGTGAAAATCCCACTCTCGCCGCCTCTCGTCAGATAATCCGCCGTCACGAACAGCATTTCATGAACGTCGACCACTCCCTTCGGCGCGACTCCGACCCACGAGAGAATGGTCACCAGAATGTGGTTCCTCCAATACGCGATCCGCCCCATCTTCAGCCGCGTCCACCACGGCTGAGACGGCGGCTTCGCCAAATCCTTCTCCTGCACCACCTCGAACCCTACTTTCTTCGCTGCGGCGGCGATGTCTCTGTAGCTCCGTAGCCCCGGCAGCGCGTCGCCCCTCTCGATTCCATGTATAACCTCCACGTGCTCGTCGTCGTCGCCGCGGAAGAGCTCCGTCGTCACCCACTCGTACGAGACGTAGTAAGCGCCGGGCTTCAAAACACGGTAGATCTCGCCGTAGACTTCTTCAAGCTTCGGCGCGTGACACGTGGCCTCAATTGAGTAAGCGCCGTCGAAGCTGCCCTCGGCGAACGGCATCTCGAGGAAGTTGCCGCAGACGACCTCGCAGAGCTTGTCGAGCCCGGCCTTCTTGTTGTGGGCCCGGGCCCGCTTCACCTGGTACTCGTTGATTGTGATGCCGACGACGTTGGCGCCGGAGTGTGCGGCGATGGCGCGCATCGGGCCTCCGACGCCACAGCCGGCGTCGAGGATCCGGTCTCCGGGTTTCACGTTGATGAGATCCACCGCCATTTCCTCGTGGAGGCGCGTGGCCTCGCGGTGTGATTTCCCTGGCACCGCTGGCGAGAAGTGGAATGACTGGCCCCACCCCCACTCGTAGATGTCGGTGACGAGGTTGTAGAAGGTGTCGACGAAAGCCGGCACCTTCTCCGCCGTCTCGATCTCCTTGGGGCGGCGGAAGAAGGACCAGTACTGTTTGTAGTTGTCTTGGACCTTTTCCTTTGCGATTGAGCCGCCGGAGAGGTCGACGGCGCGCTTGCCTTTCTGCTCGGCGGAGCCGAGTAAGCAGACGAACCAGTAGAGGCCGCCGGCGAGGACGATGGCGGCGGTGGAGAATAAAGTGAGAGAATCCATTGACGGAGAGAGGAGAGATAGAGGGGGGGGACTAGAGTGAGAAGAGTGGGGAGTGAGAGAGTGGGTGGTGTAGATTGGATTTATTGTGCGGAAATGGGTGGTGGGATTTTGATTTGGTGTGAAATGTGTTGGTAGGCCGGGTTTAGGGTTGTCAATCACTTTGCGACACGTCACTGCCGTACTAGATTTGTGAACTTTCAACGGATTTTTATCAAATGTTGTTTTAGACGCACTGAGCAAGACTTAATTAAGTTCGATTTAGCTGATTCTAATGGACATCCAATTAACCATATTTGGTTATTAATTTATTTATTACTCCATTAATCAAGTCGAAAATTTTCTTCAACCCCGATCTATCGGATGTTATGATTTTTTTTTACTATTATTAATTTATTATTTGTTTCATTGGTTTATATATAAGTAATTATTTGGATAGAAGTACTTTCTTTTATAATACTGTATTTCTAAAACTAAAAAAAAAATAAAATCTTGAAAAGAAGTTCATATGTCCTCGTACTATTTTCATAAGCAATTATACGAGATTTTAAAGTTCTTATAACTTTATACGATATTTGTTTTGAAAAAAGACAAAGATGTCACAGTTTTTAACATTTCAGAACATGATTTAATATGTGTAATGGGATTATATTGACTCAAAATAATAACACAGTTTACTGTAGACCGGAAGCGGTGCTCCAGTACATATTTTACTATTTCTTAGTATTTTTACCATCCTTTTTTGGTATCTCGTTTGGGTTACCATTTAACGGCCGCTTAAGATTCAAATTGGAAACAATAAAAGCATTAAATTACCTTAAAATGGTAGGCTTTGGCGTAGACTAATATTTATGATTCTTAGTGGTTTGTCGGGTAATTAAATGGAGATAATTATTATGAATTAAATATTTTGAATCTTTGTGTTGAAATATCTGTCGTGTGTGGAAATTTGAGAGAGAAAACAAATAAAGTAACCAAACGGCGTTCTGTTCTATGGACTGTGGGCCTAAAATACTGGGTGGGATCCGATCCATACCTGTATGATTTGAATTTGGTAAATTATTCACATGTTTGGGAACTTTCGAGCTTCTAATAAAAATATTATTAATTATGATTATTCATTATTTAAATTTTAAACTATTGACAAGTTAATAAATTTGTATCCAAAGTCAATTTCTGTCCATGATAAAATGATATGGCTCAACGTTGTTGATGTGTAATATGCGCCGTGGAAAAATATAGTGATAAATTACACTGTATGTCATTTAACTATTAAAGTTGCAATAAAAATATTTTGGATTAATAAGAGATAACAAAAATATCTTGAACTATTAAAATGTAATAAAAATATCATGAATTATGACTACTTTTATCATATGTCTCAAACTATTAGGAGGTGATTGACATAGAATGGAATCAGGTATGAATGCAATGAACTTAGGAATAGAATGAAGATCTGAATGGAATGACGATTTTTATGATCAATATGTCTACGGAATGAAGAACGGAATGAAATTGTTGTGAGACTGATGAAGACAGCAGTGGGGAGGGAAACTATGACTGGAAAAGCACCGTTGGTGGCCGGAAGTAATGACGAAGGGGGAATTTCACTCTCGCCGGCAACGACTCCATTTTTAGGGCTGGAGCAGAATGGGGATCAAGTTTGGGAAATTAGGGATATCCATAAGGGAAACGGGTCGGAGCAGAAGCTGGAAGTGGGGTGAGTGTTCTCGGGTCGAGGCATTGGGCCTTTTTAATCCTTTTAATTAAATTAAGGACTTGAGTCCATTAGGGTTTATTATACCATGTGGTCCCCTATGCTTATTGTATGGTTTAAATACCTTGTTTGATGAAAAGAAGGGCAAGCAGTAATATATCGAGTTTTCTCCCTATCTCTCTTCTCTTTCTCTCGCCTCTATTTCTTCTATTCCCTACCTCTATTTCTGTTACATTAAATCATCAAAATTACAACTTAAATCAGATTCTACATTATTAATATCATCTGCTATAAGATCTAGCACCATTGGTAGGAAAAAGTCCAAAAGCTCAAGGGAGGCAGCCGAGATCATTACACTTGGTATCCAGAGCCACTCGTCATTGGACATGGCTGAAAATACAAGATTAAAGGAGCTGCAAGAAACACAAAGACATTTCAGGCTGAAAGTTTAAAAAGAGACGCTGCTGAGTCGAGGCTTAAAGAACAGATCCAATCCATGACAAAGACACAAGAAGGTATGTTGGGAAAGCTGGACCAACTTGCAGAATTAATATCATCGTTGTAAACTCAAGCCAAGGGAAAAGGACAGGTCGATGGAGACTCTGTCCTAGGCAGACCCCCCAGTAACCTCTATGATGAAGGATCTAATTCCAGGTATCAATACTCAACTGGGAATAGACAGGTTGGTGATCCTCACCCACTGCAAGCCATAACACCTCTGCCCAAAATTGATTTTCCTCGTTTTGATGGAACTCAACCTAGGGTCTGGATCCTTAGGTGTAATAGTTACTTCAAAATGATTCCTAACATACCTGATGACCAAAGGATAGCATTGGCTACGATGAATTTTGAAGATAAGGCTACATCCTGGTACCAATCTTATTGCACTAAGCTCACTAATCTCACTTGGAAACAATTTTTTGATGTGGTGGCTGCTAGGTTTGAGGACCTGAGGGAAACCAACATAGTGGTTGAGTTTAACAAACTGAGGCATACAAGTAATTATGCTGATTATGTTGAAAGATTTGAAGAGCTCAAGGAATGTATGGCACTCTATGACAACAATACCTATTCTGAGACATACTTTGTGGCAAGCTTTTTGAGTGGGCTTAGTGAGGAGCTAAGAGCTGTTGTGAAGATGTTTAACCCTACAACCTTGGAACAGGCTATAGAGCTTGGGCAGAATCAGTTGATCTCTATGGAGGCCCTCACTAGGAAATTGAAGACAGGTAACAGGGCCCCTGTTAACACTGCCAGGTATTTCCCACAAGGGCCAATACCCCCACATGTTCCTAAAGGAAATCTACCCCAAAAAGCTCCTACTAGATTACTCACATCAGATCAGATAAGAGAAAGGAGGGCACAGGGACTTTGCTACAATTGTGATGAGAAATACACTCTTGGCCACAGGTGCAAGAACATGATTAGCTATCTGATTATGACACAAGAGGAAGAAAAGAAGGAACTGCCACAGCTCCATCCCCATCTTGACACTGCTCAAGAAATCCTATCTGATGAGTGTGAGGGGGAAGCCCAAGTTACCCTCAACTCCCTTAAAGGTGAAAAAGGGGTTACTACACTTAGGTTCACTGGGAACATCAATGGACACTCTCTGCAGATCCTCATTAATACAGGTAGTACCTTAAGCTTTATTAAGGAATCTACTGCTCAACTACTAGGCTATGACACTGCATCTATTGCTCCCCTACTCATTAAAGTTGCCAATGGACAAAGGCTAATCAGTTCATCTCAGGCAGAAGGTTTTGGATGGGAGATGCAAGGGCACCATCTAACACATTTCCTCAGACTTCTACAGCATGAGGGTTGTGATATAATTCTGGGTGGAGATTAGCTAAGAGTCTGCACTCCAATTGAGCTTGACTATGAAAAGATGACAGTCACCATTAGATGGAAAGGAAGGAAAATTAAAATGTTTGCCCACAACTCTCAAGTTGACTGCAAGGTAATCTCACACCACTCTCTCTACAAACTACTACACTCCAAGGTAAGGGATGAGTTGGAGGAGGTATTTGTGGTAGCTGTGCAGAAACCAACTCATGCTGAAAATCAGAAGCTAGAGTGTTTAATATCTGAATTTGAGGACATATTCCAGGAGCCAAAGGGGCTGCCACCAGCAAGAGGAATAGAACATCAAATTAACCTAAAACCTGGGAGTTTACCCAAGCAATTTTACCCATACAGAACATCACATAACCACAATGATGAGGTTGAGAAAATAGTGAAGGACCTACTGGATTCTGGAGTGATACAGCCCAGTAAGAGTGCATTTTCTTCACCAGTGCTGCTAGTTAAAAAGAAGGATGGGACATGGAGGATGTGTGTGGATTACAGGTATGTCAATGGCCTGACCATCAAACATGACTATCATATTCTAGTCATAGAAGAACTTCTGGATGAGCTTAATGGTTCTAACTACTTCTCAAAGATTGATCTATGGTCTGGGTATTTTCAGATACTGATGGAGCCTAGCCACAGGCACTTAACAGCATTTAGGACCCATAGTGGGCACTATGAGTTCCTAGTCATGCCTTTTGGCTTACGCAATACACCAGCCACCTTTCAATCACTTATGAACCAGGTTTTCAGAAATTGCCTAAGAAAGCACACTCTGGTGTTTTTTGATGATATACTAATCTACAGCAAGTCCTGAGAAGCTCACTTAGTGCACCTAAAAAAGGTATTTACCCTGCTCAGGGAGAATTCCCTTCATGCAAAGAAATCTAAATGTAGCTTTGGCCAACAACAAATTGAATATCTTGGGCATATTATAAGTAGGGAAGGGATTGCTACAGACCCATAGAAAATAGAATGTATGGTGAATTGGCCCACTCCACAAACTATCAAGCAGCTGAGAGGATTTTTGGGCCTCACAGGCTACTACAGAAGGTTTATAAAGGGGTATGGTTCAATAAGCAAGCCCCTAACTGCTCTCCTGAAGAAAGGTGCCTTTAAGTGGACTACAGAAGCAGAGCAGGCCTTCTGCCACCTCAAGGAAGCTATGACACATGCACCAATCTTGGCCCTACCATATTTCACCCTTCCATTCACTCTGGAAACGGATGCAAGTGGTATAGGGATAGGGGCAGTTCTTATGCAACAGGGAAGACCTCTTGCTTTTCTTAGCAAGGCTTTATGCCTCAAGAACCAAAGCCTATCAATCTATGAAAGGGAGTTCTTAGCTGTCCTTATGGCCATTCAAAGGTGGAGACACTACCTACAAGGCAGTAGATTCATAATCAAAACAGACTAGCAAGCCCTCAAGCACTTGCTGGACCAGAAGGTTATGAATCATCTACAACAGAGGTGGATCACTAAGTTGTTGGGGCTAGCTATGACATACAGTACAAAAAAGAGACAGAAAATAGGGCTGCAGATGCCTTATCCAGGGTTCAATCTGGGAATGATGAGTGTCATGCTATCAGCACAGTCACACCACTATAGATACAGGAGGTCTTAAATAGCTATGAAGGGGATTCTTATAATTCTAAGATCAGAGACGCCCTTACTGCTGGTTCTTCTACTGAATCCAGATTCACCATATCACAAGACTTGTTAAGGTACAAGGGAAGAGTTGTGGTGGGAGATGGGCATGGAGTCAGAGCTAAACTCTTAGACACCATACATAACTCCCCCTATGGAGGACACTCAGGGATACAAGGCACCTACATGAGATTGAAGGCTTCTTTTTTTTAACCAGGGATGAAATCTGAAATGACTAAAAGAGTCCAAGATTGTGATATCTACAAGCTGAACAAACCCCAGCAAGGAGCTACCCCAGGGCTCCTACAACCCTTGTCTATCCCTGATCAACCTTGGAGCCATATTACTATGGATTTTGTTGAAGGCCTACCCAAGTCAGGGGGCAAAGATGTGATCCTGGTTGTGATTGACAGACTAACCAAGTTTGGGCACTTTATTGCCCTATCACACCCCTTTACAGCCCAGACAATAGCTAAATTATTTCTGGACCAGGTTTACAAGCTACATGGACTCCCTGTCAGCATTATCACTGACAGAGATAAGGTGTTCACTAGCCAATTCTGGAAGGAACTTTTCAAGGCCATGGGGGTTATCCTCAGTTTTTTCTCTACCTACCACCCTCAAACGGATGGGCAAACGGAAAGGCTAAACCAGTGCCTAGAAAATTACCTCAGGTGCATGGTCTCCACCAACCCAAGGCAGTGGCTAAAGTGGATGTCTTTAGCCGAGCACTGGTATAACACTAATCACCACACAGCCCTAAAACAGACACCCTTCTAAGCCCTTTATGGGCATGCCCCGCCGTATCTAGCCACTGGCCCCTACTTGGACACGGTTAACAGTGAAGTGAAGGACACCCTACAAGAGAGGAAACTTATGCTATGGCACCTAAAAGAGAATTTACTCGCAGCACAGAACCGTATGAAGACCTACGCCGACAAATCAAGAGAGGAAAAATGCTATGAAGTCGGGGATCTGGTCTACTTGAAGCTGCAACCCTATAGGCATAATTCAGTACAACTGCCGAGAAGCTTAAAAATATCCTCAAGGTATTATGGCCCCTACAAAGTTATGGAACGGATTAGCCCGGTTGCCTATAAGCTTGAACTACCCGAGGGATCCTGCATACACCCGGTATTCTACGTATCTCTCCTAAAGAAGAAGGTAAGTGAAGGAAGCATACCTCTGCAGAAGCTACCCGAGGTCTCTCCTGATGGCGTTTTCAACATTTTTCCACTAGCCGTCCTTGATTCCAGAGCCATCCAGAGGGGTCGAGAGTCTGTGGAACAGATCTTGATTAAATGGGAAGAAGGAGAAGACGGGCTCATGTCTTGGGAAGATGCTAAGTTTATAAAGAAGAAGTTTCCAACTTTTAATCCTTATGGACAAGGATCAGAAATTGGGGGGGGGGGGGTGAGGGGGGTAATGTTGTGAGACTGATGAAAGCAGTAGTGGGGAGGGAAACTATGACTGGAAAAGCACCGTTAGTGGCCGAAAGTAACGACGAAGGGGGAATTTTACTCTCGCCGGCAAAGACTCCATTTTTAGGGCTGGAGCAGAATGGGGATCGAGTTTGGGAAATTAGGGATATCCATAAGGGAAACGGGTCGGAACAGGAGCTGGAAGTGGGGTGAGTGTTCTCGGGTCGAGGCATTGGGCCTTTGGCATTTGGGCCTTTTTAATCCTTTTAATTAAATTAAGGACTTGAGTCCAAGGGGTTTATTATACCATGTGGTCCCCTATGCTTATTGTATAGTTTAAATACCTTGTTTAATGAAAAGAAGGGCAAGCAGTAATATATCGAGTTTTCTCCCTATCTCTCTTCTCTTTCTCTCACCTCTATTTCTTCTATTCCCTACCTCCATTTCTGTTACATTAAATCATCAAAATTACAACTTAAATCAGATTCTACATTATTAATATCATCTGCTATAAGATCTAGCACCATTGGTAGGAAAAAGTCCAAAAGCTCAAGGGAGGCAGCCGGGATCATTACAGAAATATCATTTTTTTTATCTTATATAATGAATATTTTATGTAATTTCAAATATTCTTATGATTGAGTAAAGTGTGTGTAATAGCTAATAAATATCAACACATGCCTTAATTTATTTTTTATATTTCTAGACGCCATTTTTCTTTTTTAGTATATGATTTTTTCTAATTTTTTTAGCAAATTATAATTTATTTATTTTATTGAAAAATTTTATTTCTAAGATATTTAATTAATCAATATACAATAATTTGTGTAAGTTAATAAAAATATTTTTACTTCATGGAAAAATACTTTAACATTTCAATTTTTCATTTGAATATATTAAATTATATCACATATATACATATTTTATATTGTATTATAACTTATTTTTATGTTATATCTATTTCAGCATCACTTTCATTTTTCTTCAACAAAAATATAACACATATTTTTCAATTATATTTTGAAAATAAATAATAATAATAATAATAAATTATTTAATTTGTTTTTAATTTTCTAAATATTATAAAATAATATTATAAGACATGATTATGTATAAATATATCATATATTAATTTTTTTTGTCATTGGAAATAGCTAAACCAATGGTGGTGGGTGGAATGACTATTCCCCTTCTTTTGGGAATAAGTATTCCATTGGGAATGATGATTCTTAATTTTGAACGATACCGATCGCCCGAATGAGAATGAATATGGGAATGATCATTCTATTCAATTCCATTCCACCGTATCAATCACGTCCTTAACATGACAAATTTATCTCGATAATGGCCTTGAACACGTATTGATGGATTTCTCGATTTGGCTCGACCAAAATAATATCTCTAAAGTTTGGAGAGACAGTCGAGCCAAACTAGTGTTAGATTTGTAATTTCTAGATATCATTTGGGTCAAGTACGATCGAAATATTCATCAATTCGTGCTCAATGTTATTATCATAATAAATTTATTAATATGTCAATAACTATTAGTCATAGTTTGAGATATTTTAGTTATATTTTAATGGTTCATGACATTTTTATTACAACTTTAATAGTTCGATCATGACATATAATGTAATTACTCATATTTTTACATGTAAGATATCATACCTCAGCAACGGCGAGTCGGGTCATTTTTTAGTGGCCATAATTTGGCTCTTGGGACAAATTTATTAACACGTCAATATTTTAGAATAGAGGGTAATTCATGACATCCATCTATATTATATCTAAACGTAAGATGATTTATATTAATAGAAATTATCCACTTTTTCCACCTAAACTATATTTTCATAAATATAAATATATTATTTAATTGATTAAAAAATTATTTTTTTTACTTGATTAAAAATTTGTTTACATTAAGCAATTAATATATTACAAATCAACAAATAAGAGATGTATACATATCATGTATATTAAGAGATTTATATTTATATTGTTATATGAATTAACTAAACCCTATGAAATCATAAAAGGAATGAATCGGCTAAAATTCTAAGAATTGGGTAAAATATGGTTGTAATTAAGTTAATAGTATATGATTATGTTAATTTTCCTAAAGAAAATTATGTTAATTACTTTAATAATATTCGAAATTTATACATTTTGGTAAATAAGTGAAACTTAATGCACTAGCATAGGTTTCAGAACCCGGCTAAATATTTCGAAAAAACACATATGATTACATTTTTTATTTTGAAAAAAATAATAATTTTTTATTACGATACATGAATTTATGCGTCAGCGTTGGACTAGTATATTGAGCGACCCTCCAAATAAGAAAATGTTATATTAATTTATTTTAATTTTATGATTCACTAATTCAATTTTAGAGTATGTATTATCTATAAAAAACTAATTTTCGTACGCAGTGCATGAGCTACGTGTTAGTATGGGGTGAGTGCACGGCGTGAGTAATCGGATAAAAAAATTATTTTATTTTAATTTTAGAATTCACTAATTTCACTTTAATGTATATATTTTAAAAAAAAAAAAAAGAAAAACTAATAATAATGGTGCGGGCGCCTATCATGCACACGCTCCACTGGGTCATGATTTTTTTAAATTTGTAGGCTTGGGACTGTGTGGATTCACCCAGATTTTACCATGTGCATTTCACATGTGAAATACTAATTTTTGTTACAATCTTAATAATTTAGGACAAAAGGCGTAGCTTACCTATTTGAATCTGACTTAATTTTTTTTTTAAATGAATATGTAAAATTGTAAATCAGTAAAATGTTAACTAGTGCAATTTTAGCAATAACAACTTTCATTGTGCGTAGAGACGCCCAGAATTAATCGGATCGGCGGTTCCTAACTGCCGGTTACACGGTTTCCGGCGCTGCCGGGACGGTTACGGTTTGTAACCGTCCCCTAGAAAATGGCGTTTCGGTTCCGGTTTGGAGAGGTCGAATTTCACAAACCGCCGGTTAGAAAACGACAGTTTGTATTAAATTTTTTTCAAAGGTTAAGATCACGATCTGCGTGATCTTGATCTATGGCTGGAAATGATCGAAGGCGGATTGGTGACGTGGAACTGACAGTTTGGAAGCAAAAACCGCCGATTCGATCATTTTTTTTTCAAATTCAAATTTTAAAATCTCCCCCCCACTCCTCAATTTTCACCTATAAATACTCCATCTCCTTCACTATTTTCACTCACACCACTCTCTCAATCTCTCTCCGATTCCTAATTCTCAATTTCTCATTCTCACTCTCTATAGTCTATATTCTATAATACTCTCTTTCTCTCTCATTCTCAATCCCTTACTATCTCAAATCTCAAGCCATCTCTCTCAAGTCTCAATTTTGAAGCTATCTCTCAATTCTCAAGCTATCTTACTTATCTCTCTCAAGTTTCTCTTATCATGTCTAGTTGAGGTAGCCGAGCTGATAAGGGTAAAGGCAAAGCTATTGCTGATAATTCTGAAGGTCCACGTCGTTGTCGTCGTACTCATTCTGGAGTACATATTTCTGATACTCATGATACGATTTCTTATTGGCAACAACAACAACAAGACTATACAAACGGAGCTGTTGCCAGTTCTTACGATGATCCAGTAGCTACTCAAATCTAAACTGATGAAGAAGTAGCAAGATGGATTCAATTTGAAGAACACCAATCTCAAGAATCTCGTACTCAAAGCAATAATGATGTATTTCCAGTTGGCAAGCCCGTGGCCGAAGACGAGGACGCCAATGAATTGAGAAACCCAACTCTTAATTATGCTCTCTTCACTATTCATTTTAGAAAGGTTCCAAGGAAGGATGAAACCAGAGTTTTTGATTTGTATTGCAACTATTGTTTGAAACAATACAAATTTCATATAGGAGGAAGCTATGGGATGTACTGGTCGCACATCACCAATAACACACTATTTATTAACAAATAAGTGAACCGCAAATGCACGATGTTATTGTAATACGTTGGTGAGCAATATTATTGTATCCCACAGAGACCACTATTCCTATGTTCTCAAACACAAGTACCTTTCTAATATTTAGACACTGGATAAGTGGAAACAAGGGAAATAAATAAATAAATAAATAACAAAAATAAATGTAGAAAATAAAATAACTTGAACTATCAATTAAAGGAAACTTAGGCTTTAGGGAAACTGGATTATTATTTTATTTATCAATATTCATTAATTCTCGCAACCTGACTCTTGTCTTTAATCTATCAATGATGGTGAATCACTAGTTTGTTATCAGGCTGTTTTTAAAGGCATAAATCATAAGATAGATATAATGAGCATGCACTTCACTGCCGTCGGTTCTTCACACATGTCATCACTCTCAATCTATCACACGGAAATTGTGTTTGAAATGGATGAATCATTGATCCTCATGGAAAGATGTAGAATATGTTTGGAAATATTTTATTTTTCAACATAAATTATTGTTTCATGAATTATGGTGGAATATCTATGTGATTAAATATGTCATGTGCACAGTCGATGTATGAGTCTATTATTCTTCTTTCGTGATGTGGAATAATATGATTTGAGATTCCTCCTTTGTGATGTGGAATAATTCCTCCTTATTGATGTGGAATATTATTATCTGTAATTCTTCCTTCGTGATGTGGAATTATGGATGAGTTATACATCTATTCTGCGATTAATTTATTGATGGACAAAGAAAATGAAATACAAGGAAAAGAAAATGAGATTTTTTAATCGTATCCCGTGTATCCCCTTCACTGAGTAAGATTTATGAGTACTCACCCCATGTTTTTAAAATATTTTTCTGGTCATTGAGCTCGGAGCTGCGAGGAGGAAATGTGGTGATCGTGGTTAAATATTTTTAATCATAAAAAATTAGACTTTATTGCTTTTAATTAAAACTTCTAGGCATGGTAACCTTTGGTTTTTCGCTTGGATTAGGTTAGTTATTGCTAGACATTGGTGGATGTGTTTTATAGGCTTAATTATTATATGATTTGGGATTTAATTATCGAATTGTGATTTTATTATTCTGTTATTTAAAATAAAATTGAGAGATACTATTGTTGAAAGTATTACTTTCCGCAGTAAATAAATAAAAAAGAATAGCATTTTAAATTATTAAATTTAGGATGTTACATTTAGTGGTATTAGAGCGGGTTTACTGTCGTGTAGACTCGATGTTTGTTAAGTGTTTAATTTATTTATTTGTAATATGCTACACCACCAATTTCTGCGACGCGCTCCTACTCAGAGGTGCATTATTTGATTTATGTACATATTTTAGAATTTATGAGTATGAGGAACGATGGTATTTGTGTATATCACTATTTAAATTATATTCTTTTGTTAGAAATTTGTAATCTTGGAATTAGAAAGAACATAGCATCGTAACTTATTAGATTATTCATTTACTTTCTTGAGAGATAGATGGTCGCAACACCACCACCAATGCAACACCTTCATGTGTTAAGCATCGCTCGGTATAGAGCTAGAATATGGAACATTGCGGAGCCTTTGCAAGGTAATTTGATCAGATGGAGGACCATGTAAAGAGAAATGGGTCTTTTTGGCCCATATTTGGACTCATTCAAGGCTTGTTGGAGAGTCATCTACAACATACCACTAGGGGTTCGGGACACTGCGATTACCCTATACTACCAGTTGGCGATTCAGTTGCCTTTCTAAGTGGACCTGATTGATTTTGAGTTTGTACATAACAGAGCTCATCCAACAATATGCGGACATCTTTCAAGGGATCCATGTGATTAAAGATGAGGAAAAAAACCAAGCGCCGCCCCTAGCTGAAGAGCCAATGGCGGAAGATCCTGAGGAGGAGCCAGAAGAGGACCCCAAGAAGGATCTTGAAGAAAATCCCAAAGAGAAGTACGAAGAGGAACCTAATGAGCCACTAAGGAAAGAACCGAGAATGAATGATAATAATGACAGTAAAAAATGGAGTAATTTTCTGAAGAAGTTGGCAAGAGTCTACTATGATGAAGATGCCATGGATAAACGAGTTTAAGTCATTTTTACTAGTTATTTAGTTTAGTAAACAAATTTATAGGATTTCCCTTTTCAGTATAAGTTTAGTAAACAAATCCATAAGATTTCCCTTGTCAGGCAGTGCATGATACTAGATGGAAATAACCTCCTGAAGTTTCATTTAATCCAGAAATTGAGACTAAGGGCACCTGATGTGTATTTTAAATTGTACCCACTGTACAAGTAACATTTGCGTTGGTAGGTTCAGTAACATTAATTGAAATGTTATCCGGTAGCAAAATTGCTACAAGGTAGCAATTAAAATTATGGAGGGAAAACACCACTTTTGGGCACGAAAGTGACCAACACGCTCAACACTGACTGACAGTTAAATTCGATTTCATTACACACACGAGTGAGTGAAGTCTGCAAGCTAGGGCCCACGCCTGCAACAACCTCCGCACCCATTTCTCTCCTTTTCTTCTTCATTTTCTCTCTCATCTTTTTTTTTCCCAATCTTTTTCTTTCCTTTTTTCTATTCTTTCTTTTCATGCTTTTCGGCTGATTTAAACATTTGATAAATAATTAGTTTTTTTATTATTTTTCTTTAATTTTTTTCTCTTACTTTTTACTTTCTTTTTTCATTTCCATTTTTCCACTATTTTTCCGATTGAAATGAAAAGATAGAGGTGTTCATTGAATTTTTTTTTTTTGCAATTCACTTATTTCTATTTTAATTATTGTTGCATTGAGAGGTTTGGGTAGCAATTTAGTAAAATTTGGTAACTTTTGATGTGGCAGCTATTTGTACCTAAAAAATGCTACCTACACTGGAGATGCCATAATTTGAGATTACTGGGGAAATAGTTGGATAGCAGGATGGCTGATTAACAATTAGAGAATCAGCTACAGAATCAAGGAGTGACGATGCAAGACATCCAAAGACAGTTGGAGGAGATGAGGAGAACGTTTCTCTAGCACGAAACTGACAAGTCCAAATTCTCTCGTATTTTTATGTCTTTTTCTCGTTCTTTTGTTATTTATTTTTTCTCTTTTTTGAGTTGGAAAGAGCTAGTATGGGCACAAGAGGGGCATGAGGCAGCAGAATCACATCGGAGGGCATTTGGATGCCAATGATACCATAAATGGGCAACGACTTCTCAACGGAAAGCTCTCTCAGGAGCCTGGCAGAAATGCCCACCATTCCAGCATCACTGAAGGAGAAGTTCGTGATTATGCCCACAACAAATCCTGTTTGATTGACAGGAGAAGGAGATGAGACTGGGCACAAGGGTAACAATTACCAGCTGGAGCAGGAGTAGTGTACCCTAGCCACCGAAGGAAAGATGAGCTTACAAGGAAATTCTGATCGCATCTTTCAGATTTTAGAAGGTGGATCGGCTAATTAAGGAAGTTAAATGTCGGCTACCTAAGGCACGGTGAGTACATATCTTTTAAATATGGAAAGAATCTGTCAAATATGAAAAGTCTTGGGCACAACGACTGCGACATAGGCTGAAGATCCATCGGCCTGTGGAGAAGTTACCTCGTGTTTTGTACTCCTATATAAGTAGTTTTCATGGCAGAGGCTGAACACACAATATGCACTTGAACACACCATATATATTTTATTTACTTTTATTCGCATTTTAATTCTCATTGAACAATCTCGGGCCTTATACCCACAGACATTTAGGATTTCAATTTTATATACTTAAATCCAACATTGGTGTTGGATCGTTTTGCTTTTTAATCAAGTAAGTTTTTCATTTAATTTATGTCTTTATTTATTTATATTTATTGTTGTTCTAAGTCTAGCATGAGCGGTTAGACTCGTTATTCTGGATTGAACAAAGATAAGAACTTAATAAACACATAAAAACCGTGAGGCTTATGATCATAAACTGCGTGAATTTGGTTTCGTCAGGTAATCATTTTCTTTATTGCATTAAAGTGGGCTAAGCTAGTTAATTGTGGACGATCACTCGTTAATTAGAATTGTGTTCGCTACCTCCATAAATGATCAATAAATCATAGTTGTGTGTTGGTCATAAAGGGATGGGATACAGCACAAGTACTGAGGGCATCTGAGAGATCAGTATCTAGGTAAATCTGGGTCTGTCTAGGGCATAAAGTTGCCTTGTTGTTTACAATCATATGAGGGATTGGGGTTGGGTAATAGGTTAGGGTTTATGGGACAAGAGATCACCTCTAGTCTATACTAAAAGGATAGATTGGGTACGTTGAGAGAGATCTGGTACCTTTAACCAGATAATTAGATTCACATAAGTAATTAGCGTGCCCATGATCGATCAAGTATTTGTTAAGTTCGAAATCTAAGTTCTAATCGGGAATACGTTACTACTAATATTTTCCTTTCTTTTATTTTTTTATTGTACTTTACAGTATTTACATTAAGAATCACAGAGACTATAACAATTCTTAATTTTGGAAAAGTGACACTGGAAGATAGGATTCACAGCTCCTCGTGGGATTGACCCCTTACTGTCGTTGCTAGCTATGCCTTGTAGTGGGCATAAGGATAAGTCTCTCTTGAGATTTATTCTTACCGCGAAACGACCGCATGTTAGAATTGGCGCCGTTGTCGGGGAGCTGATTCTAGAAATTCTATTTTCTCAACTTGTTAGCCTGGCCGGTGGATGCCCAATACCCTCCAGAAGATTGCTCGTATGATCCAGAACTTGAGAAGACACTGAAGAGGAGGAGAGCAGAAGCACGGAGGGCACAACAAGCCGAAAGACTTGCTCGTGAAAGAGAATTGGAGCAAGAAAGAGCTCAAGAAAAAAGGAACGAACAACCAACGATAGCCCTGATGGCTGAAGAAAAAGGCAGAACGCTGAGATAGTCTTTCCGACTAACATGAATTTACGTCCCATAGGCATTACTCCCAACCATCACTAGAAGCTATGAGTTGAAGGCAAGTTTCATCCAGATCTTGCCCAAATACCATGGGATGACTGGAGAAGACCCTCAGAGGCATATTCAAGATTTCAAGATGGTGTGTCAAACCCAACCCATAGATGGGTAAAAAGAGCAATATGTGCGACTTGTCTTGTTTTCATTTATTCTTCAAAATGGAGCACGAGACTGGTTATACACACTGCCAACTGGTAGTATAACCACATGGGCACAACTGCAGAAAAAATTCCTGGAGAAATATTTCCCCGCATCTAGAGTTCAGGAGATGAGATGAAGAATTGGGAGCCTGAAGATGGGCATAAATGAAGCTTCTACGACTACTGTTGTCGGTTTCAGAACATGCTGACAAAGTGCAAACAACTTCAGATCAAAGATCATGATCTGATCCAATACTTTGTGCCTGGGTTGAGACCACATGACAAAATCATTGTCAGTGCTTCATGTAGAGGATCTATTCTGAATAAATTACCAACCGAAGCCTTTATAATTTTGGCAGAAATGGCTGATGAAAATTGAGATGAAAGTACCGAGGGCACAATGACAGTTTCAGATGCTGGAAAATTAACACACCTTGAGGTCAAGATGGAAAGAATTTTGGACCAGATGAAGAAAGTGAAGAACCCATACTGGGGCACCAAAGAAAAGAATGTGTGGAGTTTGCAACAGTATGATCCATTTCACTGATGAATGCCCAACACTACAGGAGGAGGACGTCGCTGAAGTTAACTCTCTCGGTGGGCATAACAACAACAGACGATATGATCTCCACTCTCAAACATATAATCCTGGATGGAGGGATCACGAGAATTTCAGATGGAAGAAGAACGATACCCACCAGCAAGATTTGCCAGCACCACCGCCGAGGGCACAAGAAGAACCCAGCCTGGATGAACTAGTCCATGCCTCGGCCAAGGAGAATGTGAAGTCACAGTAAGAGAATGAGAGGTTCAAACAGGAAACAAGGCCTAGTCTGCAATATGTGAGCAAACAAATTTCCCAACTAGCTCAAGACCTTGCCCAACTGAAGGAAAGAAATGGACAATTACCCTCTCAAGTGGTAAATCCTCGAGAACAATTGAACGTTGTGACCATAAGGAATGAAGATGAAGTTATGCAAACTGAACTGAAAGGAGACACTAAAGACATAACGAAAGAAGAAGAGGAGACTAGAGAAGAGGTTGCTGATCCCATAAGGCAAGAAACAAAAAAGAAGCCTCTCTTCCCTAAATGTCTTGCCCATGACAGAAAAGAAGAAGAGATGAAGGACCTTCTCAAGGTCTTTCAAAAAGTAGAAATCAATATTCCACCACGGGATGTAATAAGGCAGGTTCCTCGTTATGCTCGTTTTCTAAAGAAAACTTTGCACCAAGAAGGTGTGATTTGAAGATAATGCGAGACTTTTCGTGTGAGAAAATGTCTCTGCGGTCCTACAGGAGAAAATGCCAAAGAAGTGTGAGGATCCTGGTATGTTTGTCATACCATGCATAATTGGGAATAAGAAGATTGAAAAGGCGATGCTTGATCTTGGAGCATCCATAAACGTCATATGCCCATGACAATTTATGAAGAACTAAATCTGGGACCACTCAAGGAAACAAGAGTGATCATTCAGTTGGCAAATAGATCAAATGTCTATTCCGAAGGTTTAATAGAAGATGTTTTGGTGAAGGTGGGAGAATTCATTTTCCCGGCAGATTTCTATATCTTGGACATGGGCAAAATGACACCATCCACATCCGTTCTACTACTAGAGAGGCCATTCATGAAAACTGCTCGCACCAAGATCAATTTCGATGAGGGGCTCATTGACATGTAAGTTCGATGACCAGATAGTTATGTTCAACATTTTCGAAGCCATGAAATATCCATAAGATCTGGAGTCAGTCAACTTCGTGAACCATTGCTATGCCCAATCAGAAGCTATTCTGGGACAAATGAACAACTAAGAACCCCTGGAATGGGCATTGCAAGTTGAATTAACTGACTACGATTCCCTTGACCAAGATAAAGACACCAGAGATGCTATCATGATGTTATACTCTCTGGAAGAATTACCGCATGTAGTAGTGGACTACAACTTGTCCACCATAACTCAGACAGAAAGGATGCTACCATCGGTGCAGAGGACACCAAAGCTGGAATTGAAAGATCTCCCGGACCACTTAAAGTATGCCTATCTTGGAGAGGATGAGACACTGTCGGTTATCATAAGCAAATGACTGAGCCTTATTGAAGAAAACCGGCTGTTGAAATTGCTACGCCTATACATAGAAGCAATGGGATGGACTCTGGTTGATATCAAGGGCATAACCCCTACAGTATGTATGCATAAGATCCTCTTGGAGGATGATGCAAAACCAGTGCGGGACCCACAATGCAAGTTGAACCTCATCATGAAGGAAGTAGTGTTGAAGGAGATACACAAGTTGCTGGAGATGGGAATCATCTACCCCATTTCAAATAGCAAATGGGTAAGCTCGATTCATATCGTGTCCAAGAAGTCAGGGATCCAGGTCGTGAAAAATGAAAGGAATGAGCTTGTACCCACAAGGTTACAAACTGGGTGGAAAGTCTACATAGACTACCGAAATCTCAACACGATCACAAGGAAGGATCACTTCCATTGTCCTTCATAGATCAAATGCTGGAGAGATTGGCTGGAAACAAATTCTTTTGTTTTCTTGATGGATATTCAGGCTACATGCAAATTGTAGTAGATCAAGAAGACCAAGAGAAAACTACTTTCACATGCCCATTCGGCACATCTGCTTACCGGAGGATGCCTTTTGGGCTCTATAATGCCCCTGGAACTTTTCAAAGGTGCATGATGAACATTTTCTTGGATCTTTTGGAGAAGTGTATCAAAGTATTCATGGATAATTTCACAGTCTATGGGGATTCATTCGACACATGCTTCAACAACCTTGAAAAGATGTGTGGATAAATGCTTGGTGCTAAACTATGAAAAATGTCATTTCATGGTTCGTGAAGGAATTGTTCTTGGGCACGTTATTTTAGAGAGGAGCATCGAGATAGACAATGCTAAGGTGGACATCATCAAGAAGCTACCCTACCCCACTACAGTGAAGCAAGTTCGAGGTTTCCTTAGGCACGCTGAGTTCTATCGGCAATTTATCGAAGATTTTGCAAAGATCACTCAACCGATCACTCATCTTTTGCAAAATGATTTGCCCTTCATCTTTGACGAAGCCTGTAAGGAAGCTTTTAACACCTTGAAAAAGAAGTTGGTCACGGCACCCATCATCCAACCTCCAGACTGGGGCATGCCATTCGAAATAATGTGCGATGCCAGTGGATAAGTTTTGGGCACAGTGCTTGGACAAAGGCGAGGAAAAGAAAGTCATGTCATATACTATGCCTCCAAGACATTGAACCATGCCCAAGCCAACTACACCACAACTGAAAAAGAGTTGTTGGCAGTAGTCTTTGCCTTTGAAAAATTTCGATCCTATTTGCTCGGAGCTAAGAGTGTGGTTTACAGTGATCACTCTGTATTGAAGCACCTACTTGTGAAAAAGGAATCAAAGACAATGCTCATTCGGTGGATACTACTGTTACAAGAATTTGATTAGGAGATCAAAGATAAAAGTGGAGCTCTAAACCAAGTGGCCGATCATGTGAGTAGAGTACTCAATGAAGAAAAAGACGTGATGCCCATCGAAGAGTCTTTCTCGGATGAGTACCTATTCAACCTCAAGGGCATTGTACCTTGGTACATTGACTTGGTCAATTTCATGATCTCTAGAGAATTACCAACCAGATTTTCGACCTATTAAAGGAACAAAATCAGAAATGAGAGTTGATTTATGTATGGAATGAACCCATACTATAGAGAAGGTGTGCAAACCAAATCATTCACCGCTGCGTGCCCACAGAAGAAACCAAGAGTATTCTTGAACACTGTCATTCCGAAGCATGTGGAGGGCACTTTGGTGCAAAAAGGACTGCAAAGAAGATCCTTGATTGCGATTTTTTTTGCCCTCACTTCACAAAGATGCTTATGAAGTGTGCAGACGATGCCCAGACTATCAGATGACTGGAAACATTTCCAAAAGTAATGAAATGCCCATGACACCTATCATGCTGGTAAAAGTTTTTGACATTTGGGGAATTGACTTTATGGGTCCCTTGACTAAATCCAATGGACATCAATACATAGTCTTTTCTATGGAATATGGGTCGAAATGGGTGGAAGCAAAAACTACTACCACAAATGATGCCCGGATGGTCAAGAAGTTCCTGAAGTCTAATGTGTTCAGCAGATTCGGTATGCCCAAGGCACTGATAAGTGATCAAGGATATCGCTTTTGCAATGTGGTTAAAGAATTTTCTCAAGGAATATGGAGTGAGGCACAAAGTGTAACAGCCCAGTCTTGACAGGAGAATTAACGAATGGGGATGGAGTGTTAAATAAGGGATTATTACAAGAACGGAAGTTTAACAAAGAAGGTTTACAAATAGAGACATGCTTTCGAAAAATAAGCGATGATACTCGGGTTTACTTGATTAAGAAGGAAACATACTTAACGAAATAAAAAGACTAACTTAATCAGATACCAACAAGCAGACTCATTCATAGGTCAAAGCGGATAAACAAATATCAACGTGCACAAACCTCTTCATAGGTGAAAGGAAAATATACTCAAGAAGAAGAAATAGAACTTAATATGCATCACTATATATAGATTATCATGTATGGGGAATATTCATAGAATCTCGATAAACATAATAGGACTTAGGAAGAATATAAGAGTGTATCAGAGTAGCAGAATTATAGTGGGATTCAAAAGCTTATACTATAACAAAATAATCTTGGCAGCCAACCCACATCCACAGCCACCAACATCCTCAACATCTCAACCTAAAAACATTTGAAAAGAAGAGGGCGTGAGCACTAATGTACTTAGTGGGTTTTAATAAAAACACTTTAATAAATCTTTAAGATATCCAATAATTAACTGACGCTATATGGAAAACAAAACGTAAAAGCCCTCTCCATACCCATAAAACCTTTTCTTTACTTTTAGGCCCATCCTGGCTCAACCTGATATCAATTGTACCCTTAGGCATTCCTTAGGATACAAGAGGGGTTACTTCAAATATCCTTACGAGTTTGCGAGGGATAATCCCAGCAGTGACTCATTTCATGATCAAAGATCACGAGTCCTCTGAGCTCAATTCCTGCTTAAGTAAAATGCTAAGTTCCTTCCTTCCTTAATCTTGCTAACATAATCAAATCTAGAGCAACGTCTAGGGATTAATCCTTTACTATAGCATGATCTCGGCTTATAAGGGATTATCACTACCCTAGAAGACAATCCTTAACTATATGAGCCTTAGCAAAATATCAATATTCAAATACAAAAAATGAATGTATATAAACACGAATTGCAACTAAAGACAATTCTAAATATCTCATGTTAAGTATAAACAACATTTAAACATTTCTAGCATTTCTAAACATGCTCGAGAGCTCAATTAACATATAATATCTTCATTTCCTTCCTTCCTTGTACAGAGATCAATCAGACAGAGCAAAATATTTTATTGGATATCTCATTTGCCCTAACATGCTTCTAGAGCTTATTAGCTCAAATTTTAGATGAGTATAAATTTACCCACCTCGAGTACTGAGCAGAGGATGAAGTAATGAGCTGATGATCCTTTTACAGGTTTCCACAGGGTTCGGCTCTTCCTACACAAGCCGAATCATCAACTTAGCATCTAAACGGGACTATGAAATATATCTAGAAATCAAACAACAACAAAACCTCGACACATTACAGATTGCATGACTTTATAACTTTATAAAATACGAAAAGACTTAATTTGGAAAAATCTCTTTTTGAAATTCAAAACTTAGTTGGAAAATAACTAGGGAAAACAACTTGAAACAGGCTCGGAGGGAGGACACCAGCACTGGTGGAGAGGGCCAGCACCGGCGGCACAACATGCCGAACATCCCTCGCTAGAGGGGTGACGCACCCTGCGCTGACGATGCATAGCACGCATGCGGGTGCCCTTGTGGCAACCACCCCGCGCCGGCGGCGTATGGTGTACGCGTACGGGCTTTTTGCTGAGGATGTCATCTCGCACCAGTGGCACATGCCGCGCGCAGGCCACCTCGCGACACGAACCCAGACTCGGAGTGACTTCTTCTGGGTTTTATTAAAATCTTTCGACGAACACGAAGAACACTTTGAAAAAATAAAATGAGCATGCTTTAACAATTTAAATCGATATAACAATGACATGCATAGAATTAACTATAACAAAAATTGAAACATTAACTTAGGCGAAATTTTAAGAAATAACGATGAAATCTTTAATATAACTTGAACGGAACTTCAATGAAATAAACGAGACTAACTACGAGGAATAATGATGAGAACATGAAGAGCATAAAGAACGGAAATAAAATGCAGAAATTTAAAGATAAAGAAGAAATGGATTCGAGACCGACGAACAAGAATGGACGGAGTCGGGTGCGTCGAAGGAAGGTGGCTAGCTTGGCATCTCGTCGAGTCACAACGGTGGCAGAGCCACCTACTACGAGCCAACATTGTCTCTAGTACCTTCTCTCACCGCATCCCTTCCACGCCACTCCGCTCGTCGTCTTATAGGAACACTCACGAAGAATGTTCCTCGCTTCAACAAAACTCTCTCGGTTCTCAGAAGCTTTCCCACTCTCTAGAACTTTGAGAAGTGAATGGATTTTGGGATGAAAATGAATGGGGGTTAAAGGGGTATTTATAGGTGTGGGGGTTGGCTTCCTTGAGAAGCCACTTCAGTGTGGGGACACTGCAAAAATTACCCCGGGTTCGGTTAAAAGCTGCTTTATTTGATGTCGAGGTCCAAATGATCTCAGACATGAAATTTAAAAATGCTGAAAGACTCATTGGCTTGAATACTAGTGAACCAACCTGACTCGAGATGAAGACGAGGTCATCAGAAGAAGACGAGCCAAGATTCCTTTTTCAGAATTACTTTTTACTATTCACTCAGACTGACATATTTTGCTCCCGAGCGTTCGATTGACCTCATAATGGAAATTCGTGAATGAGAATGGATTTCTTGAGTTATTTCCCATAAGTGGGGCCTGACAGAAGAAGACTTGGATCAATGAGAAAGATTTCGTAAATTTCCTAAATCACGAACACACGCAAAAGTTACTATTCATTCATCCTTTTAATACGTTTTTCATCACCGAGAACTCAAATGACTTCAAAATAAAATTCCAGGAACACCGGCACATTCCTTGAGTTAAAACCTTTCTAACAAGACCAAAATTGTCCAAAACATAGTTAAGATCAAAATTTCCGAAAAGACGATTTCACGAAAATTGACCCTTAAAGTCGTTACTGGCATCTGACTTTACTTGAACCTTACTTAAATTTATTCCTTAACTAATTAATTACTATTAAGAATTCTCTAAACATAATCCAAAAATCTGGAGTGTTATATAAAGTAACTACTGCATATCACCCACAGGTAAATGGGCAAGCTGAGGTTTCCAACCGAGAAGTCAAGTCCATAGTTCAGAAGGTCGTGAACCCCAATAACAAGAATTGGAGTTTTAAGCTGGAAGATGTCTTGTGGGCATATCGCACTGCCTACAAAACCCCCATCGGGATTTCTCCATTCCGCTTTGTTTATGGAAAGAATTGTCACCTCCCGGTGGAAATTGAACATAAGGCGTTTTGGGTAATTCGAAAGATGAACATGAAACTTGATAAAGCTAGAATCAAAAAGAAATTCCAACTTCAAGATTTAGAAGAGATGAGACTAGAGGCATGTGACAATGCAGTACTCTACAAGGAAAGAATTAAGAGAATCCATGACCACCTCATTCGCCAAAACAGTTTGAGCGTGGCTAAAAGGTTCTCTTGTATAATTCCAGACTGAAGCTATTAAGAGGAGGACTCAAGTCCAAATGGTCCGGACCATATGAGATCCAGACCGTGTGCCCAAATGGAGCAGTGGAATTATTTGAATCAAGTACTAGAGAGACATTTAATGTTAATAGTCAACGAGTGAAGCATCTCAATGACCCAACAGTTTCATACATGAAGGCTCTCGGGCTCCAGCTCGTTGAGCCCACATACATGTGATGAAAGGCAAGTGTCATACCCATGACAATAATTGGGGCGCTGACTGGGAGGCAACCCAAGTTCTTTTTTTTTCTGCAATTTATTTTTTAAGTGTTTATTCTTTGCCATATAAGACTAGGGGTTGGATTTTACGACTGGATTTTGTTTTGAAGTATTTTAGGTAAGAAATTTTGGAGAATTTTTTGTGGAAGGAAAGTACCAAATAAAACCGGACACTTTCCAAGTTCGAGGGCATGAGGTAAAGCAAGATCGAGGACCTAGGGATTTGTCCGCCCCCGTGGGCATGACAAAAACCTGAAACATGAAAACCCTATAAGCCTAAAATTTTTCTGACGGGCCTATTACATCAATCCGAATTGAGTGGCTAGGGTTAATCGGTGTACTTAACTACTCCCTCTCTCTTCAAAATTCACTTGTCATTTTTCACCCAATTTCAAAAGAATTACAGTTTTCTCTCTCTTTCCAAAACTCCATCTCTTTCTCTCTCAGCCACCCAAACCACGATCACCATGGCCTCAAAAACCTGCGCCTCCAAGTCTTCAAAGAAGAAGATAGAGTTCATATCCTCTACTTCATCGGAAAGCACCAAAGACACCACCACCGATGTCGTTATACCACCAAAGCTGCCTAGCACCACCATTATTGAAGTTCAACCCTCTGCCACCATGGAGCAACCTCCGTCACCCGTTTCTACCCGCGAGTCTGAGAAGGCTGACGAGCCCTCTCTGAAGATGGTAGAGGAGACCACCGACGAGATTGATGAGCAAAAGGAGGCCGGCATGCAGAAGGATACGATGTCCGAGCCGACACCGAAATAGACCCCTGATTCCTCTATAATCGAAAGGTTAAAGAAGATGAAGAAGGAGAAGGTCACCACCGCTAAAGTTCCACCGCAGTCCTTGAAGCGGAAGAAGCAAGCATCGCTGCCGGTGTCTAATGAGGAAGAAGGCGATGAAGGACAGAATGAGAGTAGTGAGGAATCCCGTGCCCACAAAAGCTAGGATTACCTAAATTTTTCCCTGGTGAAGCAGGTTGCCGAGGGCATAACAAAAACGCCCTCAGTAACTACAAGGGGGAAGTGGAACGTTCCTGCCAAGCTGTCTGCTAAAAAGGAAATATAATAGTCAATCCCACTTCTGCAAAAATCATGCCAAAAAGAGAAGGTGTCGTGCCCACCAAGGACATCGTCCACAGCAAGACCATCCACTTCACCTAGCTCGCTGTCTTGGGCATCGACGAGAGGTAAGAGAACTCTTTTCTAACATAGGTTGGTCATTTTTCATTGAATGTGATTTTTTAATTTTTCCTCAATTGGTGCATGAGTTTTTCCATGATTTGACTGTGAAGAGTATGGGAAAGGGTGGTACATCTGCTAAGGTGTTTAAGTTTTAAATTTTTGGTAAAAATTTTAATTTGTCTGCTGATAAGTTGAATATGGGTTTGGGCATTGTGTGTTTTCTGGATTTGAATGATGAAGATTATAAATCTGTTGTTTCTATGGTGCCCACGGATGAAAATTGGGATGAAAAATGGGCTGAGCTAGGTGACGGTTCCAAATTTAAGTCTGGAACTAGCAAGAGATACATGTTGAAGAGCAATGCCCTTCACTTTTGTCACCGAGTGCTTACCTATTGTTAGTGCCATCTGCACTCAAGTGTTCGAGATTGTCATAATCTGTATGACAATATGGCAATATCAAAAGAACATAATAGGTTTTGATTATTCATGTTCGAAAACCATGTTCTGGACATTACTGTGAACATTCTGCTGCCAATCTGATTGAAGATCAAGACATGTACTTAATCATGTTCAGGAACACGATCATGTACATAGTTGTCCAGAGAGTTTACAAGAGACGTATCATGCTAGAATCAAAGAGCTGGAGCTGTAGATTCAAGATGGACGTTCAGAATAGAAGCTGCCTTATTCGTGATGAAAATCAAAGAAGGAAAGGACGAGTTCTATTCAAAGAAGACACCTAAACTAGAAAAGTCTGATTTATTTAAGGAAAAGTTTCTTTGTTGAATTCTAGTCAAAATAGGACTTCTGATTTCCTTGTTAAGGTTATATCTTTTGTTTATAAATAGCATGAGAATCAGACTAGATTAGGTGACATGAGTTTTTACGAATACACAAAGAGTAGAGAGTGAAAAGACTTCATCTTTGGAGCATATAGTATTCGGGTAGACTAGGTTTGATCGGTGAGATCATTGTGTTTCTAGTCTGTGTTTGAAATTTTACTTCATACACACTTAGAGGAGTCTCGGGAGAGATTTCTTGTGGGAACTAGAGGAATTCTAGGTTGTGAGGGGAGCTCACAATTCAGTTCAACAAAAGAGGTTGTCTAGGGTAGGAAAAGGGTCGAGTGATGGGAGTCTTCGTGTAATAGCCTTTGTAACCTTTCAATAGAGTAGTGAACTATTTCTCACAGACTTGTGAAGTCCCCCTGATGTAGATCAGTTGATCGAACAGGGTTACCAACCTCATGTTCTTTACTTGCTTTAAGTTTTTATATTCTGACCTTGCATGTTCACTACAATGTACACATACATGATAATGAACATGAGCGCACAGTTTATGTAACTTCACCTATAATTTCTTTGGCCGAAAAAATAGCTAACTCCATCACCAATTAGGGATTGTTTGTCCTCTGGTGCATGCTGTACAAAAAGATGATAAACTTTAGAGCTGTGGCCATAGCCCATTTTAAGGACACCCTTGCTCATGCTAAGAACAGGATCTCCTGTGCCCAACTGATAAGCCATCTTGCTGAAAAACTGAAACTGTTTGACCCCTCTTCTACTAATCTGTATTGCAAACATATTGAATTGTTTGATTTGAACTGTTTGAAGAGGATGTTGGATGTTTTCGATGACGAGGAGGGAAAACCCATATTTGGCATACCGAAGCTTGAGACTTCGAGTAGCCTTAGTTTTCCTCTGAATGCAGGTCGCAGCAAGAGCCAACAACCACCACCATCATTTCTAGACTAGACCGATTGGAGACCGCCCTGCTCACCTACTTCAAGCATGTCGTATTCATGTATCCGACTCCCTCTGATACTTAAACTGGTACTCTTTCCCGTAGATTAGGTTTTTGTTCTTTGTTTTTTGTGTATGTTTAGGTGCCGCTCCATTCCCACACTTTGCTTAGCGCAAAGTGTGTGGGTGTGGGCATTAGAAGTCTTTATTTTGTTTTTTTTATTTTTTTTTATTTTTGTATTTTTGTTTTGTAGTTAGATGACCCCCGTACTGACCCACTTTACTTAAGGCAAAGTGTGTGGGTAGGGGGGCCCTCTAACATTTCGTTGAGTTTGCAGTTTGTGAGGTAATCTTCCCGCACCCACTTTACTGAAGGAAAAGTGTGTGGGTTAGGATTACTCTACCTTCTTTGTATTTTTTTAGTGTCAAGCATGTGTAAATAATTGAACTTGAGAGCATGGAGTCTAGGGTCTTGTGACCATAAGGCAGCATATTTTACTTTAATTTCATTTCAACATGCCCTTGCTACTGCTTATATGATGAATGAACTAAGTATCTTGTGAGGAATTGAACCTAAATTCACAAGGCATGTGATTATTCTTTCTTGTGTGATTTCTGCATTTTTGAATTTAGGTAAACTAGAACTTGCTTTTGCTCTATTCCGAGGTCACAAGGAATTCTGGGTATGCTACTAAAATGCTTAGGCAAATTTTCTTTCTGAGCCCAGAAAGCTAAATAAAACCCACAAAAAATACCATGGGCACTAGGATAGGATAAATCTAGTGTGTTATAAGGTATAAAATGCCAAGGAAAAGAAAGAAAAAGAAAAAGGAAGGGGTCAAAATAAAAAGCAAAATGAAAAAAGAAACCCCAAGAAAATAAAAGTATAGCATGTCCACAAAATAAAACATCTGGGACATGTGCTTCATAAAATGGGCATGGTGGCAAAGGCCAGTAAGAGTCAAAAGAAGTCTCCTAAATGGAACATTCGATTAAATTCTGAGCCAGAACCAAATATTTCTTACCTTGAACCCGTAGCCCCATTACAACTAGGGATGTCAAACGGGCCAGCCCATCGGTTTCGGGCCAACCCTATCAGGTTATCGGGCTATTCGGGTCGGGCCATTTGGGCTGAAATTTTTTCGGGCTAAAAAATCTTAGCCCTAACCCTAAAACTTTGGTTTTCGGGCTAGCCCATCGGGCCAACATGTTTACGACAAAAGTTAAGTGTAAGGAGAATACTCTTTCAAATAGTAAGTTTTCATGTCCTATATTAGATCCAAAACTATAATAGAAACACCATATGTTTATACAAGCATCATATAATTACAAGCAAAGTTGATACACAAAAACTTAAGCAGCACAGTCTGTATAGATGCATAGGTTAAAATCCTCACATAATCTACAGTTCTATATTATAATGCATTACAATTTATTCATTGAGGAATTTCGTCAAATAGTGGAACTGCGCATTCTTCAGTGTCGAATTGATTGCAAATTGTATTATATTTTTTCACTATATTCTATAGAAGAGTTTCCAAAATATATATTCTAATTTATTTGATTGGATTTATCTCTTCCACAGCAGTGACCATTTCTTCAACAGTGAGATTTTTTTTTTGAGAAATTTAGATAATAGATAGTCGACTGAGAGCATAATCTAACTATTTTATAATAATTCATTTGTTTATTATAAAAAATTAAAATCCAAGTTCAACAGAAGGAAAGAAGAACAAAGAATGGCGAGTTACCAGTTGAAAGCATAATTTAACTATTTTCTAGTATCCATTTGTTTCTTATCAAATAATAATAACAGCAAATTAAAAAAAAATCAGCCCTACGGGCCAACCCACGGACCTAGCGGGCTGGCCCGTTTAGCCCGTCGGTCCGTTCAGGCGGGCCCGTTCAGTTAAAATTTATTTCGGGCCTAAAAAATATGACCTTAAACCGCCTTTTTTTCGGGTGGTTCGGGCCAGCCCATCGATTTCGGGCTAGTTTGACATCCCTAATTACAACCTTTAGGTCCTTAGCATAAATATGCCCATTATTCTACAGTTGGTGGAGGAACAAGAGCAATTGCAAGCCTATAGTGACCCTTGGTTCAATTATGTTTTTCTTTGAGCGTAAACACTTATCCAAACACTTGAGTGGGGAAAGCATGAGAGAACCAATCACTTAGTCATTTTGATTTGCAGTGGGCATTATGTATGTTTTTACTGTTTATATACTGTTGGTTGTGATCAGATGCCTAGATCTCTGTGACCGCAAGGGATTATGCTTTACATGCTTGATTTGTTGTGTCTTTATCTTTGAGTATGTCTTTTCCTCTTTTTTTTCCTTTTAGGCACGTTGTACCCTCATACTTGAGAACAAGTATGTCCAAAATGGGTGGGTGTGATAAGTTTAAATTCTCTCATATTTTTGTGTCTTTTTCTCATTCTTTTGTCCTTTGTTTTTTCTGTTTTTTTAGTCGAAAAGAGCCAGTGTGGGCACAAGAGGGGCAGAAGGCAGCAGAATCACATATGGAAGACATTTGGATGCCAATGATACCATAGATGGGCAACGACTTCTCAACGGAAAGCTCTCTCTCGAGCCTAGCAGAAATGTCCATCATTCTAGCATCGATAAAGGAGAAGTCCATGATCGTGCCCACAACAAACCCAATGTGATTGACAAGAGAAGGAGAGAAGACCGGGAACAAGGGTAAGAATTACCAGCTGGAGCAGGAGTAGTATACCCTAGCCGCCGAAGGAAAGAGGAGCTTACAAGGAAAGTCTGATCGCATCTTCCAGATTCTAGAAGATGGATCGACTAATTAAGGAAGGTTGAATGTCAGCTACCTAGGGTACGATGAGTACAGAATCTGCAAGACAGATCTTTTAAATGAGGAAAGAATATGCCAGATATGGAAAGTCTTGGACACAACGACTGCGAGATGGGCTGAAGATCCTCCAGTCTGTGGGGGAAGTTACCTTGTGTTTTGTACTCCTATATAAGTAGCTTTCATGGCAGAGGCCAAACACACAATATACACTTGAACACGCCATATACATTTTATTTACTTTTATTAGCATTTTAATATCCATTGAACAATCTCGGGCCTTATGCCTGCAGGCATTTAGGATTTCAGTTTTATGTACTTAAATCCAATGTTGGTGTTGGATCGTTTTGCTTTTTAATCAAGTAAGTTTTTCATTTAATTTATGTCTTTATTTATTTATATTTATTGTTGTTTTAAGTCTAGCATGAGTGGCTAGACTCATTATTTCGGATTGAACAAAGATAATAAATTAATAAACGCATAAGAACCGTGAGGCTTATGGGCATAAATTGTGTGAATTTAGTTCCGTCATGTAATCATTTTCTTTGTTGCATTAAAGTGGGCTAATGTTTGGTGTATATTTGTCCTATTTTATCATAGGAATTTTGTGTCTTTGGTATGTGTTTTTTCTGTGTTTTTATGTGATTTTTATGTTATTTCCTTCACTTCTGCTCTTTTGGTGAGTTGGGCCAGGTTTATGCAAAACTTGAGCTTTTGTGTCGAAAAGTAGGATTTTATGGGCAAAAAGTGACTAGGAGGTGAAACTCTCAATTGAAGCTCCCAACTGAAGCTCCAATTTGTTGATAGGTCCTGAATCACTCGCTTTGTTGAGCTGGTCGGGGGTCTCGGTGAGCTCGTGCCATGATTGATGAGTTTGGAGCTGAGCTGGTGCCACAACTGATGGGATCATTTGAAGAGCCCAACTGATGAACAAAACTGATGGAACCAAGAGCTTGGAGCTACAGCTAAAGAACCGAGAGCTGAGCTCAACTGATGAGCTTAACTGATGAAAAGCCGAAACTAAACTGAAAACCACAGCTGAAAGACGAAGCTGAAACGCCCCGCGGTGGCGCGCGAGCACTCACGGCGCAGCACCCCCATAGACGCGTGACTGCCATGAGCGCGCGGTGCCCCGCCAGCGTGGGGCAGTCAGTCCGAGCCTCCTTTGATCAGTTCAGCCGCGATCAGTTTTTGCTTTTCTCGATCAGTTCGAGCTCCAGTTCGATCAGTTTTAAGCTGTATCTTCGAGAGATCTTCTCTTTAATACTCTCCACCACTTGGCCAGCTGGAGAATTCAATGCACGCAGTTCTAGCTAGAAGTAGGAGGAGTTGGGGAAACTATCAATCAATAACTCCACCTTTTTGCTTTTCTCTCTCTTCAACAAATAAATTAACTATCTCCTCATTTATTCGACAACACTTTTGGGAGGGGAAAATTGACAACTTCCCTCTCCATCATTTCATCATTCACCATCACAGTTCCAGAGAGAGAGAAAGGAGGAGGAGAAGAGGTAAAGAAGCTCAAGCTAAAGAAGGAGGCACAAGAAGAGGACTCCAACTCCAAGCCATCCGCGGAAGCTAGGCTTGCACAAGGATTCTCCTTTTTGGTATTTCTTTCCTTAGCTTTAGCTCATTTGTGGGGATTTGTCCCAAAACTGGCGAGACAAACAAGATTTATATAAGTTTATGTTTTATTTATCTTTTGATTTATAAAATGAAGAACTTGTGTGATGTTTGTGTTGTCTCAAGCATGATGATGGGAAAGTCCTTCACATTAGGGGGTAGATAATCGATTTGGGTGCAATCCATGCTTGTGATAGTTGGTTTGTTGTTGTTGGAATTGTGCTTATTTATGTTGAGTACTTGGCCACTACTTAGCATTGCTAGGCTCCAGATAAGATCGAGAAGAGATTCTAGAGTCCAACTTTGGGTCCTTCAACATTAGGTGAATCGGGTTTCGTAAGCCTAATTGTTAGTCTTTAGGTGGACTGGGTACATAAGCCTAATGGTTCGTATGATATAGCTGATGGGGGTTTAATGGATCGACGGTGACAGTAAGAGAAGTTAAACCACTTGAAGGGGTCTATTGTACGTCCAGGATTAACATAATCAACTTAAATCAAGCTAGGAGAGAAATCAATGAGAGAATCTACACCCTAATGCTCTTTTCTTAATCTTTTCTTCAATCTTTGTTATTGTTGGTGTTATTAGTTAATTTTACTTGTTTTTATTTGGTAGTTTAGTTAAAGTCATCCAACCCTTATTTAGAGTGTTTAGGTTGTATTTAAATTCATGTACTTGTTAACAATTGTAGCATAGAAAGGTAATAACCCGGACGAAGCTTTTTTCAAGAGACACGACCCAAGTTAGCTCTCCACCCTACAATATTTGACCAATTTTACAATTCGACACAATTTTTTAAATGTTTCAATAGTATCACCATTTTTTCATTTGTATATTCAACATCCTCAGTATGCAAATTCAACATTCAAAAATTGATGCTTAATATATATATATATATATATATATATATAATAACAACTATTCATCCTATAATAGAAAAATCTATTTTTCCCGCCTAAACTACATTACCGTATTTGAAAATATAATATTAATATCAATTACTTAATTAATTAGGAAGTCTCAAATCCACAATTTTATATTAATGCATGTGCTGAAAATATGTATTTTATGGAAGAAAATTTATCTTTATAATCTATTGTATATTAAATATCCGTCTATATACTAGTATATTGTAGGTTATATTTTAATTTTTTGTATCTATAATATTATATTATATTATATTATATTATATTATATTGAAAATCTTGCAATACAATCAATTAAATTTTTTGTTCTGCAATTGAGCTGTTATTTTGGTCAATCATATCCACAATTCTCTCGATTATGTAAATCATATCAATAGAATATCATCACCTTTATTATAAAATAGAATATATATATATATATATATATATAGAGGAAGGATCAAATAGGAACCAATTCCTCCTGAAGGAACCTAGGAACCAATCCTAGCCTTAGATTTGATTAGATCTAATGATCATAATTTAGTCAAAGTTTTAGTCAAAGTAAGGTGGCAAAATTGTAATATTTGAGAACTTAATGAAAGCGGGGTTATTTTCATAATTTAGAAATTATGTTATGTTTTTCGGATTTTGTGCCCAATTCCCGGAATTAAATAGACAACACTTTAAAACCGTTGTCTTTTCTGGCATTGTATTAATATGCTAACATGAAAGATGTATATTGCTAACATCAACAGATTTTGTTGCTATCATGAGATATACTCATATAACTTGACGATATTATACTATTAAATTGACATGTATTAAACACCACACATATAACATTGGACCACATTTAAAATAATACTGTGTAACATGTGTAACATCATTCATACATACAACATATTGCTAATATGTTAGAGAATATACACATTGCTAATATGTGACTATTAATTTGCTAATATGTTAGTAACACATTGCTAATATGTGAATAATGATATGCTAGCATGACTTAAATTCTGAAATATTACAAGTTTTCAAAATAATATTAAGCATTGATAAAGTTATAATTGTTTATGAACTTAACTATGTATAGCTCATACTTTAACTATTTTCTCATGAAAGCAACTTAAAATTCAAAGTCGTGCATAAAAAATTTCATGTTAGCAACATAAACACAAGATATGAGCAATATTGTGATATCATATTAGCAAATATCTGACAGTTACGAGTTGAATATACGTGAAAAATAGTTTTTTGTATTTTTCATCAATTTTTGCTCAAATAAACATATGCATTATAGATCTTAAATGAAAGAGCATGAAAAAAATCTTTAATTTGATATATTTTTTGCGTAAATTGGATAAAAAAACGAATAAGTTATGATTATTTAAAGTTTTTAGGAATTTTTTAAAAGATGATGCCATTACTTTATTAAAAAATCTGGAATTACCCCTTATAATTCGAATTTTACATATTTACAACTATGCCACTGCTTTTTTATCCGCCATGTCATCAAAATCCTTGAATTTGATTGGTTCCTAGGTTCCTTCAGGGGGGTTGGTTCCTATTTAAACCCATCCCTATATATAGGGGTGGGGTTATATAAAAATAACCCCTTGTGTGAGAAATGAGAACACATCTCATACCACACATCCATCAAAAATCAAAGGTCCATATTTGATGAAAAAGGCGGTGGCAATTTTGTAATATCTGAAAAGTTTTTCGCGCGGGGGTATTACTGTAATTTGGTAATTCTTATAAAAATCGAGGAGGATTTGATAACAGATCGTTATGCTAACGAAGTATTATCATAATGCTAACGAAGCATTATAGTTATGCTAATTAAAGTTTTCAAATATTGTAAGCGAAAAAAATATTCTAAAAATTAATTATAAACCTAGTTCGATTTAATAAACCCTAATTAAATAGAAAAAATCATAATTGGATGAAATAAACCTAATTAGATGAAATAAACATTGATTGGATGTGGTAAACCCTAAATGAGTTGAAAGAAATCATAATAATAATAATAATAATAATAATATATATGTACTACGTTAGCATTATAGTTTTGATTCTTCAGCATTGCGAATACACTATGTTAGCATATGGCAATACTCTATCAACATACGTTATAAATTATAATTGGATAGGATAAATCATAATAATCAATTAAGAACTATAAATAAAAAATTAAATTTCAAAAGAATAATGATAATTAGATGGAATAAACCATGTAACAGCCCGGTCCCGAGATAGGGGTTTATGAATGGGGACAGGGTGTCATTAAAGGGTTAATGAGGTAAAATGGAAGATTAACAGGATGATTTGACAGTCGAAATATGCCTTTGGGGATTAGACGGGGATACTCATGTTTACTTTTACTAGATGGTAAATAAATCGGATAGACGGATACCAATCAGCTTGGATGACGATAGTTAATAATACATGCAAGTACATTGATTGGACGAAAGAAAATCATATTCGGGTAGTAGAATAGAACTTAGTATGTATCTTATACTCAAATAATTATGTCTGGGAGATTATTCATATAGTATTGATAATCATAATAAGACTTAAAACGGAATTAGAAAGAGTGTATCAGAGTAGCGGATCACATAGTGGGATTTCAAGAAAATATTAGATAATAGCAAAACAGTCTTGACAGCCAACCCACATCCACAGCCACCAACATCCTCTGCATCTCAACCTGAAAACATTTGAAAAAGAGGGGGCATGAGCACTAATGTACTCAGTGGGTTTTAATAAAACACTTTAATAAACTTCAAGATATCCAACATTCAACTGACGGTATACGGAGAGCAAAACGCTAAATCCCTCTCCATAACCGTAAAAGATTTTCTTTTCCTTTGGGCCCATTTTGGCTCAAACCTGACGTCAACTGTACCCTTAGGCATGCCATAGGATAGAAGAGGGCTTACCTCAAATATCCGAACGAGTTTGCGAGGGAAAACCCAGCAGTGACTCCCTTAAGAGTTCCGAGCTCATATCCTCCTTAAGTGAAAAGCTAAGTTCCTTCCTTTCTTATCCTTGCTAGCAATACCAAGCTTAGAACAATGTCTAATGATAATCCTTTGATACTACATGATCTCGGCCTACAAGGGTTTAATACTACCCTAACAAGGCAAACCTTAACTCTTAATTTTGCGAGCTTGACAAGCATAAACATTAAATTACAGGAGAAGAACGTAAACAAGTATAAATCGAAGATAATTCTAACATCTCATGCTAAGCATAACAATACTCTAGTAGTTCTATCATTTCTAAACATGCTTGAGAGCTCAAGTAAAACATAATATCTTCCTCTCTTCCTTCCTTGTACAGAGATCAATTAGGCTGAGCAAAAATACTTTATCGGATATCTCATTTGCCCTAACATGCTTCTAGAGCTCATTAGCTCAAACTTTAGATGAGTATAGATTTACCCACCTTGATTACGGAATAGAAGACGAGGCATCAAACTGGTGGTTTTCCTTAGTATTTCTCCGAGGCTCGATTCCTCCTACAAAAGTCGAATCGTCGACTTAGCGGTCTCCTTTGAAGATTTCTAATAACATGATATTAAATAATACTCAACTATTATTTCCTTAGCTAGAACTTAATATGGATAGCACGACTTTGACTTAATAAGGGATCGAGAATGGTTTAATTTATTTAAGGAACTTCTCGACTCGATCTTTAAATTTTTAGACGGAAAATAAATCGAATATCTTATTCGAAATAAATTGAAATTAACTTGAATACCTTACTATAATTTAAACTTGAATATGGCTTGAGAGTAACATAATTTAAGGACTCGAAAAGATCGAAAAGAAGGGGTACGGGAATAGCCGAAAAGAACGGCGAACAAAACAGAAACAACACGGAAAAAAGGGGGGCGCCGCGGGGCCGCCTTGCCCCGGCGGGCTGGGGCGCGGCCGAGGGGGGTGTGGCGCAGTGGCACCCACCCCCCCTCCCCGCGGGGCTCTCTCTCTCTTTCTCTTTTCTCTCTCTCTCTTCATCTGGGTTCCTTCAACATGTTCTTCAACTGTTCTTCGTGTTCGTTGATTTCTTCGACGAACACGAAGAACACGAAGAATAACTAACCCGAAATTTTATAAAAACAACGTACTTGAATTTAACATGCAACAACATGTTTTTAAATTAAAAAGAATTTAGGAAATACAACGGCATGAACACGATAATCCTCCTTTAAATTAGATTAACGACAAAATCATTAAATGTGGCTTGAACGGAATTTATCGGAATAGCGAGGCTAATCTTCTTAGAATAACAATAACGGATTTAGAATGAGAAATATAACATACACGTTATTAACTTGGAATTTAAAAAAAATCGAAATGTAACTTTAGACGATCAATAATGAAGAACGCGAAGAACGTAAAGAACGGAAAGTAAATGCGGAATTTAAAGACGAAAAAGAAATGGAATCGAGACCGACGAACAAGAATGGACGGGGTCAGGTGCGTCGAAGGAATGTGGTTAGCTCGGCGTCTCGTCGAGTCGCAACGGCGGCAGAGCCGCGTGCTACGATTTCAACGGTGCCCCTAGCACATTCCCTCGCCGCACCCCTTCCACGCCACTCCGCTTGTCGTCTTGAAGAACACTCACGAAGAACGCTTTTTTACTTCGACAGAACCTTCTCGTCTTTCAAAGCTTTTCACCCTCTCGATTTAGAAGTGAAGTGGATGTGAAATGAGCAAAGAATTACAAAGGAGTGGTCCCCTATTTATAGGAAAAGTTTTGGCTTCCCTTGGAAGCCATTGCTGTGCGGAAATACTACAAAAGCTAGCCCGGGTTCGGTTAAAAGCTGCTTTATTCGATGTCGAGATCCAAATGACTTCAGACACGAAATCTAAAAATACCGGGAGACTCGTTGGCTCGAACACTAGTGAACCAACTCGATTTGTGAAGAATACGGGGTTGTCGGAAGAAAGACGAGCAAAGATTCCCTTTTTGGAATTATTTTTTACTATTCACTCAGACTGACAGATTTGGCTCCCGAGCGTTCAATTGACTTCAGAGTGAAAATCCGTGAACGCTAACAGAATCCTTGAGTCATTTCCCATAAAAGGGGCCTGGCAAAACTGAACTTGAATAAAGGAAGAGGATTTTGTAAATTTCTCAAAACGCGAACGCACGCAAAAGTTACTATTCATTTCCTTTTTCAAATACGTTTTCCATCACCGGGAACTCAAATGACCTCAGATTTGAAATTTGAAAATACCGGTGCACTCCTTGAGTCACGACCTTTATTAAGAGACCATAAATAGCAATAAAATAATTAATATTATATTTTCCGAAAAGACGATCTTTACGAAAACTGACTCCAAAAGTCGTGACTGACATCCAATCATAGCTAACCTTAATTAAATTCCTTCTTAAATTAATTAACTAAGATTAACAATTCTCTAATTCTTTATTCAAAAATCTGGGGTATTACATCCTACTCCCCTTAAAAAAAAATTCGTCCCCGAAATTTACTAACCATGATAAGCAATATCAGGGTACTTCTGGAGCAGTTCGGATTCAAGCTCCCAAGTTGCTTCCTCTGAACCATGGTGGTTCCAGATCACTTTTACCAGATCGATCTCCTTGTTTCTCAGCTTCTAGATCTTTCGATCCACGATGGCTTGGGGCTTTTCCTCATAGGCTAAGTCCTCATTCAGGACTATCTCTTCCTTGCTAATCACGTGCTTTGGATCGAACACGTATTTTCATAACATGGAAACGTGAAAAACATCATGCACGTTACTCAGGTTAGGTGGTAAGGCCAACCTTTAGGCTACTTCATTCACTTTTTCTAAGATCTCAAAAGGTCCGATAAATCTGGGCCTTAATTTACTTCGTTTGCCAAAACGAACTATTCCTTTTGATAGAGACACCTTCAAAAATACTTTTATCTCCAATGTCGAAACTGAGCTTCGTCCTCCTCTCATCTGCATAAGCCTTCTGTCTATCCTGAGCTTCTTTGATGCATTGACTAATAAGCTCGATCTTTTGGACAGCTTCCTGGACCATCTCGGGTCCAAGTATTCTTCTTTCCCCAACCTCGTCCCAATACAAGGGCAATCTACACTTCTTTCCGTAAAGGGCTTCATAAGGGGCCATGCCAATCGATGATTGATAGCTGTTGTTGTAGGAAAATTCTACCAAAGGTAGCAACTCTTCCCAATTGCCTCCTTGATCGATGACGACTCCTCTAAACATGTTTTCCAGAATCTGGATAGTCCTTTCGGACTAGACATCCGTTTGAGGATGGAATGTTGTACTAAAGTTGAGCTTTGATCCCATTGCATCTTGTAGGCTTCTCCAAAATCTTGACGTAAATCTTGAATCACGGTCCGATGTAATTGAGACCGGCACTCCGTGCAGACGCACAACTTCCTTAATATACAACTGGGCTAATTGATCTAGCCCATCCGTCATTTTAACGGCAACAAAGTGTGCTGATTTAGATAGTCGATCCACGATTACCCAAATAGCGGTATTTCCCCGCTTAGACTTTGGCAATCCTACGACAAGGTCCATATTGATATGATCCCACTTCCATTCAGGTATTTCTAAGGGTTGAAGCAAACCAGAAGGTTTTTTATGTAAAGCTTTCACCTGCTGGCAGTTTAAACACCTTTCCACGAAGACGGCTATTTCTCCCTTCATGTTGTTCCACCAGAAATTTCTCTTGAGGTATTGGTACATCTTGGTGCTTCCGGGATGTGCTGTGTATGGTGTGTCATGTGCTTCGCACATGATTTCCTCTTTTAGTTCTTCCTTGCATGGCACGCATAGTCTTCCTTTGAATAAGAGCGCGTTATCGGCGGCTTCCGTGAAATCTTGCGAGCTATCAGATCGTGCTTCTACCATTTTCTTTTCGAGAAACTCATCTCCTCTCTGGGCTTCGATTATCCTTTGCCTTAGGTCAGGCTGAGCGACTATCATGGCAACTTGAGCTTGAATAGTCTCGGGTGGTGTTAACACCTCAATCCTTAACTTCTCGAATTCCTTGCGAAGATCCTCCTTATCTGAGATGAGTTCTAACTCTGCCTTCTCCTTCCTACTTAGGGCATCTGCTACCACATTTGCCTTGCCTGGGTGGTAGTGAATGGTGCAGTCATAATCTTTCACGAGTTCTAGCCATCTTCTTTGCCTCATGTTAAGATCATTTTGCTCTAAGAAATACTTCAAGCTCTTGTGATCTGAGAAGATCTCACACTTGGCTCCGTAGAGGTAGTGCCTCCAGATCTTCAGTGCATGTACGACAGCTGCTAGCTCTAAGTCATGCGTCGGGTAGTTCTGCTCGTGATTCTTAAGCTGTCTGGAAGCATAATCAATCACCTTTCCTCTCTGCATTAGCACGCATCCTAATCCTTTCCTCGATGCATCGGCGTACGTAAATCACGAAATCTTCATTCTCTTCCGGAATGGCTAATACAGGGGCTATGGTTAGCATCTTCTTCAAGGTTTGAAAACTTTCCTCACACTCAGGCGTCCATTTGAACTTGGAGTCCTTCTTTAGCAATCGCGTTATAGGTTTGGATATAGTCGAGAATCCTTCAATGAATCTGCGATAGTATCCAGCGAGTCCTAGAAAACTTCTTATTTCGTTCACGCTTCTTAGAGACTTCCAGTTGCTTACAGCTTCAATCTTGGCTGGATCTACTTTGATTCCTTCTACCGAGACTATATGACCTAAAAACGCAACCTCTTTGAGCCAAAACTCACACTTGCTGAATTTAGCATAAAGCCTTTCTCTTCTTAACGTCTCCAGAACTACTCTTAGGTATTCCTGATGTTCTTCTTCATCCTTGGAATAGATAAGAATGTCATCTATGAAAACTAGGGCAAACATATCCAGATACGGGTAAAAAACTCGGTTCATTAAATCCATGAACACTGTTGGAGCGTTGGTTAATCCGAATGGCATTACCACAAACTCGTAATGCCCATAGCGAGTTCTAAAAGCAGTTTTAGGGACGTCTTTCTTTCGGATCCTCAGCTGATGGTATCCAGATCTTAAGTCTATCTTGGAGAAGACACTTGCTTCCTTGAGCTGATCGAAGAGATCGTCTATTCTTGGGAGAGGGTATCGATTTTTTATGGTTAGCTTATTGAGCTCTCTATAGTCGATGCACATTCTCAATGTACCATCCTTCTTCTTTACGAATAAGATTGGAGCTCCCCAAGGCGACACACTAGGTTGGATAAAACCTAGGTCTAGCAACTCTTGCAGTTGAACCTTGAGTTCTTACAACTCCTTCGGCGCCATTCTATAGGGGGCTTTTGAAACTGAGGCGGCTCCTGGTTCCAATTTGATAGTGAATTCCACTTGTCTGTCCGGAGGCAGTCCTGGAAGCTCCTTTGGGAATACATCGGGATATTCCCTTACGACCGGAACGTCTTCGATGGAAAGCTCTCCTTCCTCCTTCCTTATCAGATTAACTAGAAAGGCTTGGCAGTTCTTCTTCCTTATCATCTTAGTAGCCTTCAGGGCGGATATCACTGGGATTTTGGTTCCCAGCCTTGATCCATAAATTTTCACCTCAGTTTTCCCGGGTGGTCGAAACATTACTTCTCTCTCAGGGCAGCTTATGGAAGCATAAGCGGAGCCTAACCAATCCATTCCTAGGATTATGTCGAAGTCCTAAATCTTTATCACATAAAGATTTGACTTAAAGTTTTCCCCTTCTATGTTCAATTCTAGGTTAGAGCAGATCTTCTTAGACATCATTTTCTTTCCAGAGGGGGTACTTATCTCAAGAGCATTCTCAGCATTCTCGGGTTTTATCTTCAGTTTCTTACAAACAGACTCAGTTATAAACGAAGGCGATGCTCCAGTATCGAAGAGAGCTAAAATTGACGTCTCGAGGAGGGTAATCATACCTGCTAGATTACCTGGGGCCTTAGCAGCTTGCTGCTGATTGAGAGCATAAGTACGAGCTGGCTGAGGTGGCCTCTGTCCTTGGTTGGACCTTTGATCTCATCCTTGGTTCGGTCTCGGGTTCATCCCCGGCCTTTGACCTTGAGGTCCTCCTTGCTGCAGCCTTGGCTGATTTCTGGGGAGGTGCTGAAGTGGTTACGGGTACATGGTTTGTTGTGGTGTTTAAGATCGTCTGTTGTTTCCTTTAGGACACTCTCTCTTGAAGTGCCCCTCTTCACCACAGTTGTAGCACCCAGTTAGATTTTCTCGGCAGACTCCAGGATGCATTCTTCCGCACCTTTGACACGGCCTAAAACTAGGGGCGTCGCCAGGCTGACTTCGAGGTACCTCTGACTCTCGACTTTGCCAGTGGGGTTTCCTCTCTCTGTCATCTCGTCTTCCTCCTTCCCACTTCCTTTTTCCCTTTTGATCAATAGATGACTAAGAGGGTTGAATTTTCTCTCAATGGAGGATGGCCTCTATGCTCAATGCTTTGGCTAAGGTTCGAGCATAGGACATGTCTTCTTGCCCAGCGAGGGCTATGCCAATTTCGGATCTGAGTCCTTTCTTGAACTTGCGTGCTTTCTTCCCGTCTGTGTCCAATAGATGTGGAGCATGCCTTGACAATTGGTTGAATTCTCTATCATATTCTGACACTATCTTGTTTCCTTGGTTTAGATTCCAGAACTCAATCTCCTTTGCCTCTCGATAACAATCTGGGATATACTTCTGGTACAGATCATGCTTGAAATCTTCCCAACTATAGTCTTCCCATTGATCTGGGGTTATGGTTCTTCGAATGGACTCCCACCAGTAGTCCGCATCATCCGTCAGCATAAAAAGAGCACAGCTTAACTTCTCTTCTTCTGAACAGGCTATGAAATTGAAAATTCGTTCTAAGGAGCGAACCCATTTTTCAGCGTCCATTGGATCTCCTAAACCATTAAACGATGGAGGGCTGTGTTTGAGAAACACACTTTTGGCTCTTGGTCTGGGGTTTGGAGCTTGTTCGGGTTCGTTCTCATCTTCATTCTCAGCTTGACGTCTTCGGGGCGGCATCCTAAAGAACTAGATATTAGCGACACTTGATTGAATTCGCGCATTTGTAAGGATGTCTTTCGATAAGGTCTTTAAATTAAGATAGATCAAAGAAGGCGTTATTTTCACATGATGGGAAAATTGCCTCATTAAGAGGACTTTTGGCATCGATTCATAGAATAAGTTCTGGTTACATCGAGATATGGCAGTCTATTGGAAAATTCACTGCCACTATTAGAGTTTAGGAAATCTAAAGAATTAATTACCTATTAGAGTCTCAGTTAAAGCGGATATTAGATAACAGATAGACAAACAGATGGATTAGATAACTAGGTATTCTAACAGCAACACCTCCTACACCTCCTACTACGACTTTAATTGTAGGCTGGAGCCTTTCCCTTTCCCTTGCAAGGCGACCCTACTTCCTCCTCGCCTCCTTCTTCCGGGTCTTCTTCTTCTTCCTCATCTTCAACTGTCTCGGGGACGCTGAACTTGAACGTTCTCATGTGAACATTCCCTTCGGGGTACTGATGGGACATACATTGCCCCAGACTCTGAGAAGCGTAAGCAGGGGTCCACTGGTTCATTTGAGGAGTGCAAGAAAACAGGGACTCGGGGTGGTTCACGACCCGGACATTCGAGGGTCCCGCTCCTGAGGCTCCTTCATGTTGAGGACGAGGTGCTTGGAATCCAGGGGGACTGTTGAGAGTCGTCCGTTGCAGTTCTAGTTCTACCACGAGAGAGGGGTTTTGCTCGGTTGCTTGCTGCTCAGCTAAAGCTTGCACGTGGCCATACTCCGTCACCCAACGAGCCATTAAGGCTGAGGAGAACTCCGTCAGATTCCTGATTTCGGCATATGTTACGGGATCACGGGTGATAGTGCTCTGCAAAATGCGGTACATTGTAGGCCTCCAAGCGGGCGGTGCGTGCTCGCACATGCAAATGCAGGTCTCCAAGTCAGATACACTCCCAGGCTCTCCTCCGTAACCATTAGCCCAGGCCCACCTTTCTAGGTACCTTGCCATGAAGGATAGCAATTACTCGTTACCGTCCCAAGTTTCTTGTCTGAACCTTTCAACTCTTTCTTGAACCGGGCGAAAAAGAGGCATGCTTTTCCTAGCAGTCATACGGCGCTTAACCATCTAGAAGAGAATAGCTTAATCAGTCTAGATTATAAAAGGGAGACCTAAGGTTCTCCTGAGATCATACTATCATCTAGATTTTATCTTGCATGCATAGTTCCTTTTTGAAGCAGTTGACGTTTTTATAAGAAAAATTTTGGTGTCCATGGTCTTTAACATATAAGTTTACCTTTTGACTCAAAATTTTTTAGTACAAATGTAAACCTTTTGGGATCGAGAAATCTTTTTCACAAACTTTTCATTCTCAGAGATCGTCTTACCCGAACACCTTTTACTTAGAATTTCATTCTCACGGTTTTTCTCTTATCCATAAAACAGGTATGCTTGCTCAAATCTTTTCCTTTTCTGTATTCCAAAAATTTAAATCCAAAATCCAGAATTTCTATACTATCATACCTTGATTTTTGGTTGAAGATACGAGGGTGATGGTGAGCTGTGGGTTGCTGCTTTCACTTGTCAAAGAACAACTTATACATACATACATATATACTTAACTCAATTCAAACAAAGACAGGCCTACAGCTTTGCAAACCTGGCTCTGATACCAACTGTAACAGCCCAGTCCCGAGATAGGGGTTTATGAATGGGGACAGAGTGTCATTAAAGGGTTAATGGGGTAAAATGGAAGATTAACAGGATGATTTGACAGTCAAAATATGCCTTTGGAGATTAGACGGGGATACTCATGTTTACTTTTACTAGACGGTAAATAAATCGGATAGACGGATACCAATCAGCTTGGATGACGATAGTTAATAATACATGCAAGTACATTGATTGGACGAAAGAAAATCATATTCGGGTAGTAGAATAGAACTTAGTATGCATCTTATACTCAAATAATTATGTCTGGGAGATTATTCATATAGTATTGATAATCATAATAAGACTTAAAACGGAATTAGAAAGAGTATATCATAGTAGCAGATTACATAGTGGGATTTCAAGAAAATATTAGATAATAGCAAAACAGTCTTGGCAGCCAACCCACATCCACAGCCACCAACATCCTCAGCATCTCAACCTGAAAACATTTGAAAAAGAGGGGGCATGAGCACTAATGTACTCAGTGGGTTTTAATAAAACACGTTAATAAACTTCAAGATATCCAACAATCAACTGACGGTATACGGAGAGCAAAACGCTAAAGCCCTCTCCATAACCGTAAAAGCTTTTCTTTTCCTTTGGGCCCATCTTGGCTCAAACCTGACGTCAACTGTACCCTTAGGCATGCCATAGGATAGAAGAGGGGTTATCTCAAATATCCGAACGAGTTTGCGAGGGAAAACCCAGCAGTGACTCCCTTAAGAGTTCCGAGCTCATATCCTCCTTAAGTGAAAAGCGAAGTTCCTTCCTTTCTTATCCTTGCTAGCAATACCAAGCTTAGAACAATGTCTAATGCTAATCCTTTGATACTACATGATCTTGGCCTACAAGGGTTTAATACTACCCTAACAAGGCAAACCTTAACTCTTAATTTTGCGAGCTTGACAAGCATAAACATTAAATTACAGGAGAAGAACGTAAACAAGTATAAATCGAAGATAATTCTAACATCTCATGCTAAGCATAACAATACTTTAGTAGTTCTATCATTTCTAAACATGCTTGAGAGCTCAAGTAAAACATAATATCTTCATTTCTTCCTTCCTTGTACAGAGATCAATCAGGCTGAGCAAAAATATTTTATCGGATATCTCATTTGCCCTAACATGCTTCTAGAGCTCATTAGCTCAAACTTTAGATGAGTATAGATTTACCCACCTTGATTACGGAACGGAAGACGAGGCATCAAACTGGTGGTTTTCCTTAGTATTTCTTCGAGGCTCGATTCCTCCTACAAAAGTCAAATCGTCGACTTAGCGGTCTCCTTCGAAGATTTCTAATAACATGATATTAAATAATACTCAACTATTATTTCCTTAGCTAGAACTTAACATGGATAGCACGACTTTGACTTAATAAGAGATCGAGAATGGTTTAATTTATTTAAGGAACTTCTCGACTCGATCTTTAAATTTATAGACAGAAAATAACTCGAATATCTTATTCGAAATAAATTGAAATTAACTTGAATACCTTACTATAATTTAAACTTGAATATGGCTTGAGAGTAACATAATTTAAGGACTCGAAAAGATCGAAAAGAAGGGGTACGGGAATAGCCGAAAAGAACGGCGAACAAAACAGAAACAACACGGAAAAAAGGGGGGCGCCGCGGGGCCGCCTTGCCCCGGCGGGCTGGGGCGCGGCCGAGGGGGGTGTGGCGCAGCGGCACCCACCCCCCCTCCCCGCGGGGCTCTCTCTCTTTCTCTTTTCTCTCTCTTTAAATGCGGAATTTAAAGACGAAAAAAAAATGGAATCGAGACCGACGAACAAGAATGGACGGGGTCAGGTGCGTCGAAGGAATGTGGTTAGCTCGGCGTCTCGTCGAGTCGCAACGGCGGCAGAGCCACCTGCTACGATATCAACGGCGCCCCTAGCACATTTCCTCGCCGCATCCCTTCCACGCCACTCCGCTCGTCGTCTTGAAGAACACTCACGAAGAACGCTTTTTACTTCGACAGAACCTTCTCAGCTTTCAAAGCTTTTCACCCTCTCGATTTAGAAGTGAAGTGGATGTGAAATGAGCAAAGAATTACAAAGGGGTGGTCCCCTATTTATAGGAAAATCTTTGGCTTCCCTTGGAAGCCATTACTGTGCGGAAATACTGCGAAAGCTACCCCGGGTTCGGTTAAAAGCTGCTTTATTCGATGTCGAGGTCCAAATGACTTTAGACACGAAATCTAAAAATACCGGGAGACTCATTGGCTCGAACACTAGTGAACCAACTCGATTCGTGAAGAAGACGGGGTCGTCGGAAGAAAGACGAGCAAAGATTCCCTTTTTGGAATTACTTTTTACTATTCACTCAGACTGACAGATTTGGCTCCCGAGCGTTCAATTGACTTCAGAATGAAAATCCGTGAACGCCAACAGAATCCTTGAGTCATTTCCCATAAAAGGGCCTGACATAACTGAACTTGAATAAAGGAGGAGGATTTCGTAAATTTCTCAAAACGCGAACGCACGCAAAAGTTACTATTCATTTCCTTTTTCAAATACGTTTTCCATCACCGGGAACTCAAATGACCTCAGATTTGAAATCCGAAAATACCGGTGCACTTCTTGAGTCACAACCTTTATTAAGAGACCATAAATATCAATAAAAGAATTAAGATTATATTTTCCGAAAAGACGATCTTTACGAAAACTGACTCCAAAAGTCGTGACTGACATCCAATCATAGCTAACCTTAATTAAATTCCTTCTTAAATTAATTAACTAAGATTATCAATTCTCTAATCCTTTATTCAAAAATCTGGGGTATTACAAACCATAATCGAGATTAAATAAACCATAATTGAGATTTAATAAACCCTAATAAATTTATATTATGTTAGCATTATGATAATTCTTTTTTAGCACATCAAATATATTATGTTAGCATATGAAAAATGCTTCATTAGCATACGTTCATATGTTATCATAATGCTGACGAAGAATTATTATATGCTAACGAAAACATTTACAACCTAGGCACGCATAAAAAAATTTCTTTTTTATTTTTCATTCATATTTTTTCATCTAAACATAGCCTTTCGACATCTTAAATAAAAGAGCATGAAGAGAGCTTTAATTTGATATATTTTTTGTGTGCGTTGGATTAAAAATGAGGAAGTTATGGTCGATTAAAGTTTTTAAGATTTTTTTTAATTGCTGACATCATCAATTTTAATGGATTTGGACGAAAATAGCCCTCTTTCTTTATTTTTTGCCCTATTATTTACGAAATTGCCACCTTAAATCTCAACCATTGGATCATTAAATTGAATGGTGTAAGATGTGTTCTCATTTCTCACACCAACAAGGTGTTCTCATATGAACCATGTCCTATATATATATATATATATATATATATATATAGGGAATGGTTCAAATAGGAACCAAATCCCCCATGAGAACCTAGAAACTAATCTGATCCGCACATCTCGTTTGATATCCACGGCTGAGATAATTTCTGATTAGGTGGTGGCATAATTGTTATTTCCACCAAGTTTTAGTTATTTAGGGTTATTTTCGTCTTTTAGTAATTTTCCATCTTTTTTGTGTTTTATTTTACATAGGATTAGGATTCCTTCTGTAGCAATGCATCGTTTCATAAATTGTGAGAGCAATCTCTTTGCTCTTTGATTCTTCATCGTCTTTTTCTTCCACAGAAAGATTCAACAGTAGAGATTTTCGTTGTTCCTTATTATTTTGGAATCATATCGTCATTTGCGATGGAAACTCCAGGTATTTTTAATATTCTTCACCGTTCCTCTTTTTTCTGTTTGATAATTCAATGGCAGAGGTATTCGATTGTTTAATTACTCAATTACGTATATGTTTGATTCTTCTACAATCAATTTTTTCTTTTTTACGTGAGTATTCTAGCGTATATGTTTGTTTGTATTTTTTTTTGTTAATGGTAGTTTATTTAATCAATATCAATGAATTCTCTTTTTTTTATAGTATGGTGGTATGCGTGTTATAAAATATTCTGTTGATTTATAATTGTTGTTAGTTCTAGTAGATTTTTTAATTAAGTAGTTTTTTTTGGAGTATGTGTTCAGTATCTTATCATGTGAGCTTATACTTTATTAAATGTTTGTAACATACGTATATATACACACACATATATAATGTTAGTATCATTGCTCATGTTAGCAATACATTTTATATATGTATTTAGTTATAATTTGTTCATATATTTTGTATAAAAATGACAGGCACTGATGTGGTGAGTGATTCTAGTGTTATTACAATTGATGTATCACCTGGTGGGACTGAACACCATATCCCTAAGTGTGATTTATCGTTGCAACCAGTTGTGAGTCAAAGTTTTAAGACTCTGCAGGATGGTATAGATTTCTACAAGAAATATGCTGAAGCATCTGCCTTCGATATACGTCTTGGTTCGACAAAGAGATGGAAGGATAGTTCGATTACTTGGAAATATGTGTACTGCAATTGGGAGGGAGATAAGCAAGCTGAAGATGATTTTGTTACTGGGGGCAGCATAAAGAAGAGGCTTAGAATTTCTAATCGAATTGGTTGCAGGGCTCATATTGTTTTTAAACACAGTGCAGCACATACCTACGTTGTTAACTTGTTTGAGCATCGCCATTCACACCCATTAATGTCAGATCATTTCAAAAAATACCTTAAAATAAATAGGAATTTAAGTTTTGTTCATCAGAATTTTTTATTGAACTATGCTAGAGCTAACATAGGGCCAATGAAATCTTATAGAATTTTTAAGGAAGTTGTAGGGAGCTATTCGAGTGTTGGCTGCACTGGTGGCAATTTTAAGAATTTATCTCGTGATTTGAGGGCCTATGTTGCCAAGGTTGATGCTCAAATTATTCTGGACAAACTGTTTGTCAGGCGTGAGGTGTGTTCTGGTTTTTTTTTTTTTACTATTTTGTTGATAAAGATGATAGATTGAAACATATCTTTTGGGCGGATCCTATTTCAAGGAGGAATTACCATGTTTTTGGCGATGTTGTATCATTTGATGCCACATATTCAACAAACAGGTATCTTTTATTTATATGTGTTGATTTTTTAGATATATAAATATATCTTTATATAATCATAGGATATTAGCAAGTTGTAGATGTTACAGTAGCATTTCGTTATCATCATAATAGCTTTTAATACCTCAAATATTAGAATTGTGGATACAGTTCTATCCTAATATGTTTAGCATCAATTATGTTATCTGCATATTGTTACATTAGCAAGTATTAGATACGATATTAGCAAGTCACGGTAAAATTGTTACATTTGGTGTTGGGTTAGTATCGGGTGAAAATAATGAAGAATATGTGATAAAGACTCAAATTCGTGCTTTTTTCTTTATCTTTTTACGCCCTTTTTAAGTGTTTAGTATAGAGTCTAGTCTAGTTTTGGGGGTAAAGCTGATTGCAGGAGGCTGAGGGCACAAAACCACCATAATAGGCACAGACAGGTGCTATTTATGCTGAGGGCACAAAGGACTGATTTGCCTACCGAGGACCCAGTCAAAGTTGTTGCGAAAATTGCGCAACAGAATCGCGGGACAGTTTCTATATGCACGTGAAGGTGATGTGGCAGTCAGTTCCGAGTCTTGGGGAGGTCTACACACGTTGGGAAGGAAGTGGGGACACCAGGAAGTTATTGAAGACGCTAGGGTTTGTTGCTATCCCTCCAAAAATCAAGGAAGAACATGGAGCACGAAATGAGGAAGTGGAGGAGTGCAAGAACCCCTGCGTGGGTGAAATCTGGGCTGCGTGAAGCCTTAATTCATTTGCTATAAATACTTTTATCTGTTTTCATATCAGTGTGCGAGAGGGGAGAGTCGGTTTTTGCACCTCAAGATACAATTTACCGTTTTCGTATTTAGTTTATTTTGCTGGATATTCTGTCTGCCTGAAGCTGGCGGTTTGCCCGTAGAAGGGTAGTTCAGTTATTTTGTTGGCAAAACTAGGGTTGGGCCCAGAAGTAAATCGAGTTATTTCCTTTCCAAGTAAGATGTCTTTTATTATTTCTTTTACTTTCGTATCTATGTTTAGTGGCTAAGTATCCACTGTTCAAGTCAAAGTAATGGTCTAAGGGTAGAATATGTGCATGAGGTAATCGGACTTTAAAGCCTTAAGGGTTCACAATCTTAACTTGTTTTTCACTTAGACATAGGTAAAGGGTGATTGGAGATGAAAGCGCGCATTTCTGATTAACTGGTACTAGTGTTGGTTACGTGGGAGTGTATATGTGACCCATGCCTCGATACCCATATAGTAACAAGTCCGGGGATGACAGCCTTGGTAGTTGAGATTGAGTAGTATATGCAGGCACAAGACCGTGTCAAACCTACTAGAATCGGGTCGCTTTTGCCCTCAAAGCTGATATGCTTGCAAAACCTTTGTGTGATTCTCTCCTTAGGTTCCTGTATAGTTAGGTCCCTAGGTGCCGATCGTATCATCTAGACGATATAATGTAAGAAGTGATTGGGGAGTGGCCGATCGTATCCATTTCCTATAACCGGTTAACCCTCAAAGTGACAATTACCCATATTTGGCCATAAGGATTCGGTTTTTGACCTTTCTGCTAGTGTGGGCACAATGGGTAGTAGTGGTAATTACATGTGTTTTGCCCAGGATTGCGCATACCTACCGAATGACTTGATGCTTTGACTTGAACACTTTTATTACTGATATTTTCTTTTGTGATTTCCTTTTCAGCATTTAGTTAGTTTAAGTTTATTAGCAAGGTTTTTAGAGTGACACTGAGAACCCAAACCAAAACTAAGAAAAGACAGAAGGTTATGAACACTCCTCGTGGGATCGACATCCGTCTTCACCAGCTATACTAGCCGTTGAGGGCAGATTAAGCATTTGTGGACTATTTGCCCGCAAGTGTATTTTGCACACCAAAACGACGGGTGTGCCAAAATTGGCGCCGTTGCTGGGGAGTGTAAGCGCACATTTCTGTCTATTTACTGTTTTACCTTAGTATATGCGTCATTCTAACCGCGCAGGAGATCTACTCTACGATCCAAAGATAGAGAGGTCAGCGAGGGTAAGAAGGGCACAAATTAGGGCATTTTTGAAAAGGCTGCAGGATGAGAATCAAACTGAAGGATCCAGTGACGATTTGACCTCAGACGGAGAAAGTCAGGCAAGCAATGAACAAGCTGAGACAAGCAACATCAATCCACTCTATTCCGAAGAAGAGATGGAGGACGATCAGATATCAAACCACGATGAAGAAGAACAACAAAGACCACCACCGCACACCCTTACTTTGAGGCAGCTGAGTTTCCCTCAAACCGTGAACATGCGTCCCACGGGCATCGTTTTGCCCACAACTACTGGTAACTGGGAGCTGAGGGAAAACTTCATCTCGATTTTGCCCAAATTCCATCAACACCCAAATGGAGCAATTGATCTGGTGAATCCAAAAGATGGGTGTGAATTTCGAGTCAATGGCCAGAGGGTGAAGCCATATTTCGAGCAAGAGAAGGAAACTTGGGCAGAAACACAAGTTTTGAGCAGTCTTGAGTACTACTGAAGGCACAACATGGTCGAGCCAAAGACCTTAAACAAAGGCGCTGGACGGGAGGCAACCCGGTTTGTTTACTTGCTTTAATTTTAATTTCAATTATGTTTGTTATTTGTATTTTGTTGTGAATTAACGCTGCAGGAAGGCAAAGACTGGAAACACATCACTGTGGGCAAAGTAAATGTTCAGGGCACAGCAAGGTTTAAGTGTGTGGGTGGGGACTGTAGCAGATTTGACTGATTGGGAAAGGACAGCATCTGCAGAGGCGACTGGTTTTCCCCATGCAGAGCTGATGATCGTTGAAAATTGAGGCTGATTAAAGAGGAGTGAGTGAGAGATGATATATCCAGATATTTATTTTGAATTACAAACATATCTCTCCCCCATTTCAAACTCCCCCAAATATCTCAAATTTAGGCAAAACATCTCCCTAAATTCTCACCCACGATCTCCCTGCACAAACCCACCACCCTCACAACACCCCATACTTCCTCCCTTTTGATGAACCAACATACTTGGACAAGAGAAAGGCCCCCAAAGCACAAGAAGGATCGCCCAGGGCACAAGAAGGACCGAGCAGGGCACAGAGCAGTGCAGATTCAAAGAAGCTCGAAAGAGTTGAAAAAGCCCTGCAGAACATTTGTGTTCACCTTGGGTTAGACTACCCCTCCTCTCCTTAAATCATGTTTTATCCCCAGTAGTTTAGGATTTGTTTTTATTTTTGTTTGTGTGTTTAGTGTCTATTTTTGTTTTTGTATATTTGTGTCTGTATATATAGAGTCTGTTTTGGGCATATCTAACCCACATTACTGCTTGTGCCCGCAAGGGTACTTTGCACAGCAAGTGTGTGGGAGGGATATGCCTAGGTCGTTGTGTTTGTATGTTTTGTTTTTATTTTGTGTGTGCATGTTAAGTCTACAGCATATGAGTCATAGATTGACATTGGGCATATATGGACATAAATTTATTGTTAGGCAGATGGAATTAATCGATCGCATGTGAAAGCAATATATAACTACCCAGTGAGCTTTGAGCCCAAAGTAACATTTGCGACTTCTTTCTGAGTGTTTAAATTCCACCACCTCATTTGATGCTTACTTGCTTGTGCCCTGTCAAACTTGATTTCATGTTCTCATGCATGCTTAGATTATTAAGGCATTTTCTTTAGTCGTTATTTGGCCATATTATTCACTGATAAATGCTTCCCATTGCTGCCATTATTTGAGCCTGCTTATTTGTTCATGACCTGCGTTCTGAAAATCTCTCTCTAAGAAGTATCTTATGACTGGGAATGAAATCTTTTGTGCTCGTATTGGTAGTATGATTAAGCTAAATAGTGACAGGGTGCCAGAAATGGGCACAAAGAAAAAATAATAATAATAAAAAAAGTGTTTGGATTTTTATTTTCCCAGGTTGTTATGTGGGCACAAGAGCTGCCAGTGCTGATTTTGCCCAAATGATATGAAAGGTAGTCAGTTCCTAAATATTTCCAACATTGATCCGCATGCCCCATTACAACCCTCACAAGACCTTTTGATATGCAAGCATGTGAATATCATAAATTGTTTATACAGGGTGTTTGCAAGTTTGTTGATGATGATTTGGTAGAATTGTTGAGAGTAAACACTTAACCTAAACACTCGAGAAAAAGGCGAGCTGAGTGTACACTACAATAGTAGCCTAAGTTTGATTGATTCGATTTGCCTGCATCATTATGTTCAACTGTTATGCCCTTCATCAACTTATGATTCATATGTTGTATTGTCTTGTCTTGAGTCATTTGAGTCTTCTGTTGTGTTGTTTTGAGTTAAAGTTGCATTCATACTTGAGGGCAAGTATAGTCCAAGTGTGTGGGTGTGATGAAGACTCAAATTCGTGCTTTTTCCTTTATCTTTTTACGCCCTTTTTAAGTGTTTAGTATAGAGTCTATTCTAGTTTTGAGGGTAAAGCTGATTGCAGGAGGCTGAGGGCACAAAACCACCACAATGGGTACAGACAGGTGCTATTTATGCTGAGGGCACAAAGGACTGATTTGCCTGCCGAGGACCCAGTCAAAGTTGTTGCGAGAATTGCGCAACAAAATCGTGGGACAGTTCCTATATGCACGTGGAGGTGATGTGGCGGTCAGTTTTGAGTCTTGGGGAGGTCTACACACGTTGGGAAGAAAGTGGGGACACCAGGAAGTTACTGAAGACGCTAGGGTTTGTTGTTATCCCTCCAAAAATCAAGGAAGAACATGGAGCACGAAATGAGGAAGTGGAGAAGTGCAAGAACCCCTGCGTGGGTGAAATCTGGGCTGCGTGAAGCCTTAATTCATTTGTTATAAATACTTTTATCTGTTTTCATATCAGTGTGCGAGAGAGGAGAGTCGGTTTTTGCACCTCAAACAATTTACTGTTTTCGTACTTAGTTTATTTTGCTGGATATTCTGTCTGCCTGAAGCTGGCGGTTTGCCCGCAGAAGAGTAGTTCAGTTATTTTGTTGGCAAAACTAGGGTTGGGCCCAGAATTAAATCGAGTTATTTCCTTTCCAAGTAAGATGTCTTTTATTATTTCTTTTACTTTCGTATCTATGTTTAGTGGCTAAGTATCCACTGTTCAAGTCAAAGTAATGGTCTAAGGGTAGAATATGTGCATGAGGTAATCGAACTTTAAAGCCTTAAGGGTTCACAATCTTAACTTGTTTTTCACTTAGACATAGGTAAAGGGTGATTGGAGATGAAAGCGCGCATTTCTGATTAACTGGTACTAGTGTTAGTTATGTGGGAGTGTATAGGTGACCCATGCCTCGATACCCGCATAGTAACAAGTCCGGGGGTGACAGCCTTGGTAGTTGAGATTGAGTAGTATATGCAGGCACAAGACCGTGTCAAACCTACTAGAATCGGGTCGCTTTTGCCCTCAAAGCTGATATGCTTGCAAAACCTTTGTGTTATTCTCTCCTTAGGTTCCTGTATAGTTAGGTCCCTAGGTGCCGATCGTATCATCTAGACGATATAATGTAAGAAGTGATTGGGGAGTGGCCGATCGTATCCATTTCCTATAACCGGTTAACCCTCAAAGTGACAATTACCCATATTTGGCCATAGGGATTCGGTTTTTGACCTTTCTGCTAGTGTGGGCACAACGGGTAGTAGTGGTAATTACATGTGTTTTGCCCAGGATTGCGCATACCTACCGAATGACTTGATGCTTTGACTTGAACACTTTTATTACTGATATTTTCTTTTGTGATTTCCTTTTCAGCATTTAGTTAGTTTAAGTTTATTAGCAATGTTTTTAGAGTGACACTGAGAACCCAAACCAAAACTAAGAAAAGACATAAGGTTATGAACACTCCTCGTGGGATCGACATCCGTCTTCACCAGCTATACTAGCCGTTGAGGGCAGATTAAGCATTTGTGGACTATTTGCCCGCAAGTGTATTTTGCACACCAAAACGACGGGTGTGCTAATATGCTTGGTTGTTTGAAAATTTTATGGAGTGCATGGGTCGTTGTCCTAGAATGATTATGACCGATCAGGATCTTGGTATGAAGGTCGTAGTGAAACAAATTTTTACTGGTACGAGGCACCATCTTTGCATGTGGCATATCATGATGAAGGTACCAGAGAAGGTCTTAGCTAATTTGAAGAAGAATGCTACATTCATGCATAGGTTTAATGATGTTGTCTGGTCTGATTTTATTGAACCATCGGTTTTTTAGCAACAATGGAATTCAGTTACGGTTGATTATGGCTTGACAGAGGATAAATGGTTCAATGCTATGCATGACATTCGAAAATACTGGATTCCAGCATATTTTAGGGATGAACCAATGAGCAGTGTTTGTAGAACCACATCAATTTCAGAGAGTGTCAACATCGTATTCAATTTGTACTTGAACAAGAGATCAAATCTTGTTGAGCTTTTCATGCATTTTGATAGTGCTATTGATGTACAAAGGTATGCATATGATCTTCAAAATAGTGTGGATTATTTGTCAATGCCTCTGTTGAAAACTCCATTGAATCTCGAAAAACATGCTTCAGCAATTTACACAACAACAATATTTTCCAAAGTTCAAAAAGAAATTGAGGCTTCTTGTTTTAAGTGTAGTGTGATAAGCATTAAAGAAACTGATGTCGGTACATTGTATGACATTGATGATGGGAGTAAAGTGGTTTCAACATTTTTTCACAAGATAGGAGAGGATAGTATTACTTGCAGCTGTAAGAAATTCGTGATGTATGGGTTACTATGCAATCATGTGTTTGTTTTATTGAAGCATCTCAAGTTAGAAGCTATACCCAATAAATATGTGGTTGCACGATGGACAAAAGATGCATATTTAAAGCCTGTAATTGATGATGGTGGTGATATCTTAGATAATTCTGCTGATTTGGAGGATAACAAAAGAGTTATAAATCTATTGATTTCAAAATTCTATTCCTATTTGGGAATTGTGGATGGTAACAAGGAAAAGATGGATGCAAAGTTGTGTGGTATACGAGATATGAGAGTTGTGCTGCAGCCTGATGATGATCAGTGTTCATCTTTTTCTAGCATGAAAAAGAGGTTGTTCAAGAAATTTTATGGTACAACCAATCCTTCTGGAGTAGAGGTTCATCCACCTGTTGCAGTTAAAACTAAAGGCAGTGGCAGTCGTTTGAAACCAAGAAGAGAGAAAAATTGTGAACGTTCCAAGAAATCTTTAAGAATGTGTAAGAAGTGCAATCAGATGAACAACCATGATTCTAGGAATTGTAAGGCGTGTTGATATTTTTTTGTTAATTTTTTGTATATTTTTAGGTATACAATTTCTATTTGAGTAACACCACTATATTGGTATGATATGGTTTTACAATATATATAACAATAATTGTTTCCATTTATCAATAAATATATGCTACTTCAAGTGCGTGTTTTTGTATTAACGTTTTATTTTTATCATGTTAGCATCTCGATATCATCCTTGTTTAATTTATGTATGATCAAATATTTATCTACAGATGTGGAAATACTCCTTAACTGTAGTTTGTAATCAAGAATGGGAGAAATTATTGACTGTTCCAAGAAACATTTGAGAACGTATAAAAAGTACAATAAAACAGCCTAAACATGACTCTAGGAATTGTAAGGAGTGTTTGATATTTTTTTTATTGTTGTTTTTATATTTTTAGACATACATGCAGTTTCTTTTCAAGCAATATCATTATATCGGTATGAGTATAGTATGGTTTAACAATGTAATAAGTAATGGTTTCCATTTATTAATTTGGTAAATTGCCTTAAAATACATAAACTTTTGGGAATTTTTAGTTCTTCACATGTTTTAAAAAATGTAGTTTTAATAACATGAACTTAGCCCTTGTTTGGTTTTCACATGATTTTCAAATTTCGGCCAATTGAATTTGACATGTCAGCCGAAGATGCCGCGTGTACATCTATGTGGATACCAAATTGCCTTAAAATACATAAACGTTGGACTGTTTTTTGTTTTTCACATGAATTAAAAAATATCAATTTTAGTTTTTTTTTGCTTTTTTGTGTAATACAGAAAATTCATCAATTATTACTTTAGAGTTGTTGTAGTAGACATTTAAAATATTTTGAATTTTCTTAGTTCATGCAATATATAAAATTTAGGTTCGAAAAATTAAATAAAATAACTATCAGACCTTTTTGGTTCTCTATTTGAAGAAAAATTATAAAAATATGACTTAAGCTAGTGTAATGGTATAAATAATTGAATTTTGAATACAACGTATCGTATATTGATGAATAATATTACACAATCAATCAATTAAGTTAACAGATAAATTGATCATGTAGAAACTACATATTAATTTTTCATATATGTTTAATAGCATCTTTTTATATAACTTTATAAGTTAGATAATCTAAAATAATTTTATAATTGAACATTTTCATTTATATTAATTATTGAACAAATTCTTAATTCGTCTATTTTATTATTGTTTAAACCTATTAATAATATAAATATGTAACAGTTCCAATTTTTTCAAACGTCATAATGATAAATGTACACATCATACACACCCTAAAGTCATACTATGATTTTTGTGCATATGAAATGAATTACATAAGATCAAAAAGATCACAACTGTCAAATGATGTTGATTAAAATTTAAATCTTGTTCGATAATTAATTTTGAAAAATATAAAGTGAAGTATTCATATTACATTTGCCACATTACAAGAAAAGAAGTAAAAAAAATCTAAAATTAGTTTTTTTTTAATTTGTGTGAAAAAACAAAATCAACCCAAAGTTCATGTATTTTAAGACAAGTTGGTGTCCACGTAGATGTACACGTGATAGTCTCCGGCTGCCACGTCAGATTCAACTTGCCGAAATTTGAAAATCATATGAAAAACCAAATAAGGGTTAAGTTCATGTTATTAAAACTACGTTTTTTAAAACATGTGAAAACCAAAAACACCCCAAAATTTGTGTATTTTAAGAAAATTTACCCTTTATTAATTAGCATATGTTACTTTACATATTAGAAAATTGTTGTTATCATATTAGCATATTGTTATTATCATATTAGCATTTCAATATCATCACTGGTTAATTTATGTATGATCAAATGTTTATTTATAGATGAGGAAAAATTCCTTAACTGTTGTTTGTAATCAAGAATGGGAGAAATTATTGACTGTTCCAAGAAACCTTCTAGAAATTGCAAGGAGTGTTGATATTTTTTTGTTATTGTTGTTTTTATATTTTCAGACTTACATACAGTTTCTTTTCAAGCAATGTCATTATATCGGTATGAGTATGATATGGTTTACATATTAGCAAATTATTGTTATTATCATATTAGCATCTCGATATCATTACTGTTTAATTTATGTTTGATCAAATGTTTATTTAAAGATGAGGAATACTCTTTAACATATTAGCTCATTATTTATATCATATCGGAAACATACATAATATATATTTATTTTTCATATTAGCTACATTATTTATGAATTTAGCAACTACACTTTCACAAGTTAGCAATGTCATTGAACTAATGATCAATGATATACAACAATCTGTTGGGGTTTTTCGAATTAAACCATCGCAGGATCTATTTGGTTGTTCGTTAATCTGTGTTCATGCAAATCATAATTTTATGTAACATGCATGTTTATCAAAGTCTAATCAAATAGCATGTAAAACAGATTCGATTCTAATAAAGCGGAAGACATAGAAAATGAATCTACTTACAAATCGACAGACGGTCTGTGGACAAGATTATAGATCTAATCTTGCTGTTGAATGAACAATGATAATGGAACCACTTATGTCACACACGGCCACTGCACAATTCTACTCCAAGATCTTCTGTTGTATTCCCGGACTGTATCTAGATTCAGAGTGAGCTGAAATCTACTAGATAGAATTGTGAAATTTGTGGATAACTTTGAGAGACAAAGAGGGGCTGATTTCTTATTATTAATATCATTAAAATTTCGTGCCCCCCTCCCCTTATATATAGGGAGGGGCGAAATTTCATGTTCCAGCCCTACTGGGCTGAGCCTCTATCTCAAGTTCTATATCCAGTCCACTTTCAGTCATATTGGGCTACAACAGGGATCTAGAAGAATATTAAATTGGCTCACTAATTTATTTAATATCTAATATCCAATAAACTTGGGATATAATTAAATAAATTAAGTTTTACTTTTATTCCACTAAAGAAGTAAAACTGACCTACCAATTTAATACATATTTGCGAATATGCTTTCTCCTTTAGTCTAGCCATTCCCCGTGTTTAAGATATAATGTTCATTAATTAATTATGTCAGCCTCTGACAGCTATAATTAATTAATATCTAAATCCTTGAGTAGTACCACACAAGCTTTACCATGTAAGGAATAAATTCCACCTGCAGGGTTTCAACATGAACTTGCATTTCCTCAAGAGAACATCATCAACCTGGCGCACCAGGACACGGTGCCCATGCACACTGCTCGAGACATCATGTATACATTGTTATTACCCAAGATATCGAACTCGATCTACGAAAAGATCTTACTCATTGATAAATCAAAGTAATAAACAACGCACACATATGCTCGCCAATATCACATGAGTTCAGAACCCGAACTCTGTGGATCTTTATTCTCTCAGTAACTGGGTCAGAGACAGAGAATAGTATCCTATCGTGATCCTCCTCAATACATAATGAGTGTACTAGAATAATCAGTTAGTCAAGATAAACTAACTTATCAGATTATTCTACGATGTACCGATGGTGTGTTCAGGACCATCTAAGTCGTGAGCTCTTTAATACAATACAAGGTTCTAATGATATGATCTTACCGTGTGACTCCCCACACCATATCATCTACAATGTAAGTATATAGAACATTGCATAGAACAATTATAGAACATAATCTAAATGCAAACAGTGACTGCAATAACTTTCATTTCATATCATCATATTATCAGAAAAGTATACAAAGATAAGTCTTCTAGTATACAAAACCAACACAATCTAATCAAATAAGAAAGACTATTATTATCAACAAAAGATTATATATATAGCATTATGAACCATTACATTCATTGTATTTAACTCAAGACTGACTATACTTAAAGTACTGCATATAAAATAAAAGTACCTATTTAAACCAACATCAGCAAAATAAAAGGCCAGATAATGAAGTAAGTCATTGTATCTTTATACCTACATCAAAACTAAAAAATAGTGTATCTTCAAACTCACAGAGCAACAAAAAGTGAAAAGAGAAATCATTCACCATGCATCATTGTCTTCACACGGACAGATTTCGTTAACATTTATGGGACCATCTTCACATGATGCTGCATAGTAGAAGCTAGCCTCAGCAAGAATGTCTTCTCTCAGATTGTTACTGTTTGCATCTAGGATTGCAACATAGTATTTTGCTCTTAGGAACTTCATCTGTCTCGCATTATCTACTTTCAGGCCACTCTTCCAATTCTTCATCCCATTCTCCTTGTAGGTTTCCATATATCCCATTACATATATCCCGCAGTCTACTTTGTTTGTGTCATTTTGCAATGGCATCTGCAACTTTTGCATAGGCTTCATCTTCTTCGCAATGGTTGATGCTTTATTTCCATCACCATTTTTCTTTAGGAATTTGATGAAATACCTTACCTGATGTAGTTGAATGTTAGTACATTTTTTATGAGTGAAATGTAAAGTTATGTTTCATAATATTTCAATTATACCAAAGAACCTGGGATATCTCCATAATTCAAATTATGATCAATGTTTTCTCCATCCATTTCAACTAAATTATCAATAATATCACCTTTGTAGTTCTTAACATCAATGCACATCAAATAAAAGTGTTGTGCATGATATATGGGGAAGAAAAACTGTCATAGAAAACCAAGTGTATTTAATTAATATTATAGTTTAAGTTTTGGAATTGAATGCATATATTTATTACCATTTCAATGCCAGCTAATTGCAATCCTTCAACTACTTCTATCTCACCAATCAGTCTGTTAGAGAATTCTGATATTCTTTTTTCTGTGTCCCATTTTTTTAGTGCATTCACAATTGTATACAGCTGTATAAACACATTCTTACAATGTTATTAGAAAATAAAATATTTTAGTGTATTGAATAATGAATATATATATATATATATATATTACTTACACATGAATTTGTTGTTGCGAAGAATCTTTTGGGGGAGTACATTGCTCTTAGGCTCTCATTGTGATTAAGGATGGTGCTCCACACATCTATAATAGAAACGTTTAAGTATCGGCCTGCTCTCAATATCTCCATTTCTTGATGTCGGAGTTGTACACGTCCATCATTATACACTATATCCTCTCTGCACTCAAGAGTGTATGTACGTTTAGTTTTATTTATAGTTTAATTTATGTAACATATTTTGTCATACCTGTTTGATTCACTTTTGCTCATCATCCAAAAATACAGATATTTTTATTTTTTGTCTAACTTCTCATCTGCAATGATTGCCCTCGAATAGTATGGAGACACCAATATATCCGTCTTCTTCAACAATTTTTTATTTCTAGTTACTATTCTGTGAGTCTCATGTGCAATTATTCAATTATGATTATATTTTAATTTATAAAATTCATAAACATTTTCTTATTATTAACTGTTATTTTTTTTTGTAAATACAAATTATGTACCTTGTCTACCTTTTCCTTCCATTGATCTTGTTTCTTTTTTTGTTCATCATCATTTTTTTTACCATCAACCTCATGATTTTGTTTTCATTAGAAATAATTAGAAATGTTTGATATATGATGTACATATGGATGTTTTGTGTTGCTATTTATTTATCTATGCATCACGCATGAATGATTTATAATTTTATACACGTGTTGCTAACATGATATATACATGTTGTTAGTATATGGCATACATGTTGCTAATATGACATATATAATGGTAGCTCAGTATGTATTACATACCTTCTCTTTGACCTGCACTTGCATCTTGACATCTTCCTCAGCGTGCATCTTACATTTCCCCTAATTATGCCATGTATGCATTAATGAATATAATGAGTAAATCATACTGATTTGAAGTTATAGTATTTTTTACATTATCCTTCTTTACAATAGTTTGTGGCTCATCTTTTATTGAATCCTTCTTGTTTTGTACTTCAGTCTGTCACAATTATTAGATTTAATCATCGGCATCCTTAATAAATACAATATTTAATATAATTTACATTATCATTACCTCAATTTGGACTTCATTATTTCCTTCAACCTGTTTTTCAATTTCCTATCACCGTGTTAAACATTAGAATTATATAATAAAGTTAAAAAATTATCCTATCAATTATATTAATTTTTACCTTTGCCAAAGATGCATCTCCTTTGTTTTTGTCTTCTGTAGTACTTTCTTTCCTTTATGTTTTTTCAATATCATCAACCACATGCATTACATCTTCCCATATATCATGCGACAACCTAAGCTGAATGTAGGCACATCATCAAACTTCTTTTTAAATTCATTTCTCATCATAGCTGCCTCCTCAATCTTGGAAATTGCAGCAATGTGTTCCGGATTACTCCAAAAGTCATCTTCTTCTGTGATGATGATTGTTCATAAGGTTTTTTTGTTGTTCATCTAGTAACAGTGCCCTTTCCAATGTCCTCCTTAAGATCACATTCTCCAACATTTTATCTGGTAAAGCATCAATCATTGTAATAATGTTTGTGAATGTATCATATATTGTCTTGGTCATTGTGATGAGCTTGTCAGTCACTGAATGCATATCTTGATTATCTTGAGGTGGTTCAAGACCTGAATAATTAGCTTGTTGATCAGCATTGTTCACCTCTGCATTGCTTGGACCTGGTTGTTCACAAGGAGGCTCTGCTGGATTGTTTGGTTCTGATTCATCAACAATGACCCATTTGACCGTTTAACACAAATCTCTGTTTAAAAAAAAAATACAGACCACCTATCACCCATACCGCAGGTTAATCTTCTTATAGTTATAATATATTGATCTTTTTGTTAACATAATGATAATATTTCATCAATAATATGATAATATTTAGCATTATTATTTTGTTATCAAATACAATCGATAACCAATGAGTTTTATTGAATAATTGTATTTTCCTAAATAACAATGATTTAAAGCATTGTCTATATGATCCCGAGCACGTTTCTGAAATTTATTCTTCAAATCATATCCTTCCTATTTGACCATCTTGCCCATATTTTTTGATGCCTGACCATCTTAACCTACCTTTTTTGTGTCTAATATAAATTAACTACTGTATAAGATATATTCCAAAATTACTTTTGAAAATTAATTTAAAAAAAAATAGCAATTTGCAGCAACGTTTATATATAAACTAAGTGAAGTGTACTCTGGGCAACTCAACTTAGAAGGTGCTCACTGGATTTGAATTCATAACGTTAGGACGTCACTCACTCCAACAACTAGACCATCCAGGCCTCTTAATCTCAATCTTCACACATTGCACCAGCAGTTCACACAGTTCAGTCCAGTTGCTCAAACTGAACTCCAACATTCACCAGAAATATCAGAGGTCAAAAATCAAATCATTGAGCAACAGAGAATCGTAGAAGAGCTCAGTCATACAGAATTGAAGCAATTCTAGAAGAGGCCACTTTTATGATGTGCATGTAAAAAATCAAGAACTGGCATCCTGTAACATCCAGATAGCATAGATTCTTGCAACCACTGACGATTGTAATTAGATCTTTATCAACCAGTGTCGAATTCGAGATGTTTAGGGTCCCCAACAAAGGAAATCCAGTGGTAAGTTGATACGAGAATGATGCCTCCAAGCTACCATTCCTTCTAATCCCTCTAATATTAGGGCAATGGTTGCTCAATTCTTGCAAGATCAGAGGCTCGAAATATGGTGAATCTGAGAAATCGACAAGCTCGAGATTATTGCAGCTGTGGATAACTTCCAAGATTGCTTCTTGAGAAGCACTGTTGGATCCATGGAAGGAAAGGTGCTTCAAGTTGGGGCAGCTGCAAGAAAAAAGCTACAGAAATGAGAATACAATGGTTCAACTTCACAAAGCAGTGAGCCTTTTCAAGTACAGCAAAAGCGACAATCATCTCTACTAAATATTATGAAAGTTCGCACATAATTCACATAGTGTGGTAAGTAGTCATGTTTGGATTCGAGAATTTTATTTAAAGTTGATACAGTAATAACTCATATTCTGCTCCATTTTAGAACCAACTCATCCAAACAACTTAGCATTAATCATTATGGATTACCAATGTGAAACTCATTCTCCAAATTAAATCCTCCCATCCAAAAAAATTGGGGGAAAAATCAAGTTATCAGCTGAAATTTGTACGAGAAAGAAAATACCAAAACAAGCTATTACGAAAAACGAAAAAGGAAAAAAAAAAGATGACAATTTTCCGCTGTAAAAAGAGAAACTCACCGTTGGGCGATAACGCGAAGAATCGCATCATCGTTGGAAGGGCCGCCGGCAGCAGTGAGGAACGGGAAAAAATAGATAGCAGTGACGGCGCCGCCGCCGCCAGCTCTCCGGATGAAGCCTTGGAAGGTGGCTACGCCACGGTTGGGATCTGGGTGCCTCCGGCCATCAAAAGGGTCCACAAAAGTGAGGCAACTGGGGAGGGAGTCCACCACAAAAGCATGATCGGCGGCGGAGTTGGGTGACGGAGAGTGATTGTCAGCAATCATGGAAGCCCAGCACGGCGGATGGCGGGCGGCGCGAGCCCATGATTTGCAGACAAAAGGAACGCTACGCGATCGGTCTGTTAGGGAGATTCTGCAGAATATGTTTGCAAGAGCCAAGCTCGGTAAAGCCTCCCATTGCTTTTCCTGATGCATTTATCCGGAGGATCCTCTCTCTCTCTCTCTCCCTAGAAATTTCTTCCTGTTGCTGTGTTGCAGTCTCGATTGGAAATTAATTCCTTATTTCGTAAATATCATTTTATTTTTGTTTTTTAGTATTTTTGTTTTTAGGGAAAACAAAGAATTTTTAGGGAAAATAAAGAAGTATTGACTATTGAATCCTAAACGTCCTTGGATAGAGGCTGCTGTTCAAAGGGACAATCACTACCACTCTTTTTATTCGAGTATTTTAATGGAGACTAGAAATCTTACTTCAACTTTCAATTGCAAAAATTTATTTCTTTTTGACCTAGGGAGAGGTTCGAGGGTATGTTTCAATTTGCAAAAATCTTCATTTCTACAAAAGGATGAATGGATCACTCATACTGCACAATTCCTAAAGATTTTATATACGAGGTATGTTATGTTCGACCCTTGAAATTAGTAAACATACTACAATTTATGAGATTCCTGAAAATTAGTAGAGAACCTAAATCGCGATATTTAATATTTTCATATCTACATTCTACAATTATTTTGGAGTTGGAAGCATATATAAAGAAAATGGATTAAAAAAGATTTGTAACCAAGTTAGGTAATGTTTGGTATACCGGTACGGATATACCCACATCAATAAAATCTGGATTGTTTTGAAAGATAATTGCGTATTAGCTATTTTAATTGTGTGTTTGGTTATTAAGATAAATATACTAAGATTATTTCACACATCTGTTTGGTACATTATTTTATTTGGTAGACTAACTTCTGGAATGAGTAAATTAATTTAGGCAATGTTTGGTAGCTTAGATAAAGACATATATACTAAGATTACTACGCCAGAAACTGTAACCGAAGGGGGCGTCGGATACATTGTCCAGCCGAATCAGTAAATTACACCCCGGACCTCACGTTAGGACCGGGTCTCGCGTGAACGAGCAATGGCTACCAAACACATGGTTCTTGCTGGATACCTTTACTAATATGCCTTTATCCAAGCTACCAAACAAATGTAAGCAACCCTTGTAAAATAAAATTAAAAATAATAAAATCTACATAAAAGGAGTTGATGAAATAAAACCTAGAAGGCCCAAAAATGTGATTTTGGTATAGATTTGTAACAATTTTCATGGTCATCTTCACAGTTAGACTCACCTCTGACAACCGTTTCTTCGTTGTGCAAAAGCGCACACACGAAAAGATATAATCTCTTCGTCTTCCATGTGCGCGCTCTCTCTCTCTCTCTCTCTCTCACACACACACACACACACATTATAGGGGTTCGAAATTGATTGTTATCTGCTTTTAATATTAATAGCAACTGGGAATGCTTACGTGTTACACCGATGATTGAATTTTAGTTTTCAGTTGTTTGATTTTGCGGCGATGCTTTAATTTTGTAAAATCGCTAGGGTTGAGGATTCAATGATGACGAAAAAGAGAGCGAGAACGAGTTTCGACTCGGCCATTGTGGATGTTTGGAGACGTGAACTCGGCCAACTTTCCTCTAGAAACTTCGCTAACAGACTTGCTGCCTCTGAGGTTTATTTTCTTAGTCATTCACTTTGATAATCTGGGTTGTTTCTTCAATCAGTTTCAGTCTTATTTTACTCGTTCATATTTATATGTATATGGAAAATTGCTTTGATATGTTTGATTCGTGGAAAAACTATTACTTCCGTATCTTAGCCAATGTTTGATTGTCATGGATGTCATGATAATTATTTATGGGGTAAATTCTTTGCTATCTGAACTATTTTTCTGGCAATTGCCATCTCAGCTATTCAATTTTAAAGACAACTGACAAGTAACAAAAGATGATAGCTTAGGTGGCAATTGATTAAAAAAGAAGAAGAATGGTTCAAATGGCAAGAGTAAAAGTGCATAATTCCGATGACAAAATATATTTTATCCGTAGTTCCTTACTATGAGGATATGAGATTATAGTTCGAGAATTTGTTCTGGTTTCTCTTACGTATGTTCTTTGGAATGACTTATTAAATTATTCTCTTTTCACAATTTTTTGAATTGATATTCTTTATCTCATTATGAGTTTTGATGCGAGGATTCACCCTTTGTATTGTGAAATTGAAAGGTTAATTTGGACTATTTGTTTGGCAAGTTGTTTACCATTCCTTGGTTGTTTGTTTTCAGAACCTTGTGCTTCGTCTTGATGTCCTACACAAGCTAGATAGACACCGGGGTTGTGTCAACACAGTTTGTTTCAATACATCCGGTGATATTCTTGTATCAGGTTCTGACGATAGGAAGATCATACTCTGGGACTGGGAATCTGGTCGAGTGAAACTTTCTTTCCATTCAGGTCATGCTAATAATGTTTTCCAAGCAAAGATGATGCCTTACTCAGAGGATCGAAGCATTGTGACCTGCGCTGCTGATGGGCAGGTGACTTTTTTTTTCCTGTCTGTCACTTCCCCCTCTTCCCTCCTACCTCAAACAACAGCAACAATAAACTTCATGAACTATTTAAATGATCCTTCTAAAATAAGTGAGTTCTACATTCAGGTGAGACATGCTCAGATTTTTGGGAGCGGAGTGGAGACTAAACTACTCACGGAACACGAGGGACGAGTGCACAAATTGGCCATTGAACCTGGAAGCCCTCACATTTTTTATACCTGTGGTGAGGATGGATTGGTTCAACATGTAAGCAGCGATAGTTTCTACAATTCTTCTTATGCTTTTCCAATTTTGATTATTTGGTGATGCATGTGTCGGATGACTGAATTTATTGTTAAAATGCTACAATTAATGAATAAGTTGTTATGGTCTTACATGGGAAGGCACAGTTTTGGTTGCATTGTCATATTTCATCCTATTTGAACAAGGAACATCATCTAATTAAGTTGTTTCCTCCCTTATTACTGTTTTTTGTTTCTTCCCTTATTTCTATTTTTTTGTTTCCTCCCTTATTTCTATTTTTTTTGTTTGTTGATAAGCCCAAACATTACGTATTGTGCAGATAGACCTGAGAACGGAAAGTGCTACGAGCCTTTTTACCTGCAAGCCTCTTGTGAGCCATAGTTTTTTTCGTACTTTGCATCTAAATGCAATTACCATTGATCCAAGAAATCCAAATTTGTTTGCTGTTGGTGGGTCAGATCCTTTTGCTCGAGTATATGACATTCGTAAATATAAGTTAAATGGATCATCTGAATTTGGTCAACCTGTTGACTTCTTTTGCCCCATTCATATAGTTGACGATGACAGTGTGGGAGTGACAGGGTTGGCATTCTCTGATCAGAGCGAGCTTCTTGTGTCTTACAATGATGAGTTTATATACCTGTTTACAAAGGATCTTGGATTAGGACCTAATCCAACCTTTTCTTCTCAAGTGTCCGACAGCAGCGATACGGGTGGTTTGACAGCAGATAATTTTCCAGGTTTACCTTCTTTAAATGTTGAGAGCGATATAAAAGCTGCTCCACAATCCTACAAAGGGCATAGAAACTGCGAGACTGTGAAGGGCGTGAACTTCTTTGGGCCTAAATGTGAGTATGTTGTTAGTGGATCAGATTGTGGTCGAATTTTCATATGGAATAAAAAAGGTGGAGTGCTTGTCCGAGTTATGGAAGCAGACAAGCACGTAGTAAATTGTGTTGAGCCTCATCCTCATTCTACAGTGTTAGCCAGCAGCGGAATAGAGAATGATATAAAAATATGGATTCCAAAAGCCATTGATAGAGCCATTCTTCCCACAAATATTCAAAAGGTATGTTTTATATATGTATTCCGGCCTTTTATGATATTGACTAATGTTAAGTAATGGAATCTAGTCAATTGAGTGAATAAACTTGTTTTCCTGCAATTTACCGATTTGCATTTCTGAAAGTGTGTCAATTTCAAAGATTTGGGAAATCAACAAAGATGCATTTCTATTAAGTTGGAACTACCCGTACACTGACAGTTTTGAAAAAGTATCTCAAACTGAAGCTACCTCTACAGTCCTTTTTCATGTAGAGTCTGATCAAAGGAATTTCATAAAAAAATCAATTCACAGTTGATGCATATGTTTGGGCCTACCTAGCTGAGTGCATTTATTTTTATCTAACTTCTTTGTCTGCATCTTAAAAGTGATGTTTTTAGTGCTTCTCTTTTAGGACAGTCTGTGGATTTGGAAGAAGTTCTAATGTTTCCACATTGCTTAATAGGATAGGGTCATGAATTTGATACCTCAAAGATTTGGTTTCTTTCCGTTTGGTGCTTTCTATGATGAAAGTGATGATGATGACTTCATCTGTTCGGATGATGATGATGAGGAGGAGGAGGAGGAGGAGGATGATGATGAGGATGATGACGATGGCGACAGTGATGATGAGGAGGAAGGTGACAGTGATGGCGATGCCAACGGCGGGGATGACAGTGATGATAGCCATGATGATGGTGGTGGTGGTCATTGTCACGACAATGATCCTATTTCTGAGAACCACGACCATGGCAGGAATGAGGTTTTGGATGAGCAGTCAGAGGATAATGAGGAAGATGATAGTACTGGCTTAGTTGTTGTTTGAGACTTAGATGAAGATGAGAGTTTTGGTTCTGAGACTTTCTGTCACAATGAGATTGAAAATATCAGTGGATCTGAGAGTGATGGTGACGTTGGCAATGCTGGTTCTGATGCCTTCTTTGATACACCCGATATTGATATCTATAGTGATTTTGGTTGCTGACAGCGACTACGATGATTTGACATGATGGATGGTTTTGATGTTGCAAAATGACTAAATAAGAGTGCGATGTCATGTTTTCTGTTGCTGGTGGTGGTGTTCATGCCTTCTGATGATTTTGCACTTTCTGTTTCCAGACAAGACCTGGATCGAGGGGTTGGATGCACCATATGGTTTCTCCAGAGGATCTGATGTTGCAGTTTTTCTCTCTTCATAGGCGGAGGGCGAGCTCTGAAAGCAGTGGAGATCGTTCAGATGATCGAGGGGACCTGCTGCAACTCCTCCTGACATTTGATGCCAACAGTGATGGTTCGTCAGATGATGGTGGTGACACTGGCGTTGCTGAAGACTGTTCCAGTTGAGGTATCTACGGAATATGAAGAATAAGAGGTGCATTTTGACCTTTGTTAGCTTCAATGGTACTGAATCTGTGGATTTTCGGTTTTCCAGTCTGTGTCACTTGTATATATTTTGGGCGCATTCCCTTCGTCTAGAGCATGGAAATCTTGAGGTCGTAGTCACTTTACTCCAAATATTTATTACTTTTAGCTCTGAAAATGCATCTTTCATCAATGAATTAGCGTTTCAAGAAAATATTATTGGGCAATTAGTTCTCAAAGTAGATTGTTTGTGGAATTGGGAAGAAAAAAATATGTTCAATGTAGATCTTATTCTTACAAGGGTGAACAAATAAATTTCTGTATACTACACAGATCATGATGTGCCACATCAGGAGGCAACTTTAAAAAAACTTAATGATGTGATATGATCTTTACGGTTTTACAGTTAATACTCAAGTGGTATGTTAGAATTTTCTGTACGAATCTGTTTGAGCACTTTTTTGTGCCTCAGATATAGGGGATTTTCTACTACTAAGGCAATGTTTGGTAGCCTGGATAAAGGCATATTAGTAAAGGTATCCAGCAAGAACCATGTGTTTGGTAGCCATTGCTCGTTCACGCGAGGTCCGGTCCTAACGTGAGGTCCGGGGTGTAATTTACTGATTCGGCTGGATAATGTATCCGACGCCCCCCCTCTCGGTTACAGTTTCTGGCGTAGTAATCTTAGTATATATGTCTTTATCTAAGCTACCAAATATTGCCTAAACTAATTTACTCATTCCAGAAGTTAGTCTACCAAATAAAATAATGTACCAAACAGATGTGTGAAATAATCTTAGTATATTTATCTTAATAACCAAACACACAATTAAAATAGCTAATACGCAATTATCTTTCAAAACAATCCAGATTTTATTGATGTGGGTATATCCGTACCAGTATACCAAACATTACCTTAATGGTTTTATCAATGTCTTAATATCAATGTAATTTTATGAAGAAGAACAAGTCATTTTTTTTAGTTAAACATTTTAGAAAAAATATTTAATATGGATATATAATATTGGTAAAAGTATATGGACTTAATTAAAATAAAATTTGGAAGTTCAAAACTTTAGTAAAACGTAATAGGTTTATTAACCATATATTAAACTCTAAAATTCAACAGTAGCAGCAATTGATTTTGCCTAAGCCTATTTTTTTATTATAGAAAATCCACTCTCGTGCCTGTCAAGATTCATGAAAGCACATGAAAGAAACGAGAATACGAGATAGACCTAAAAGGAAGGTACTTGTTTGGAAGAAAAAAAAAAGGTACTTGTATTACGATAAAAAGATAATAATACAATTAATAATATATATTTTATTTATTTTTATATTCAGAAAAAAATTAAAATATTTTTTTGGATGAATCTCGTTTTATTTATTTTTGTATTCGGAAAAAAAATTTAAATATTTTTTTGGATGAATCTCGTCCAAGAGCGTCTTACATGTGCCTGAGCGGACAATTGAAATCCTATAATCCACTTTTCATACTTCACTTGATTTCTACTTTGATTTTATTAGTTTTTCTTCTATATTTTGTTCAGTTTCTATTTTATGTGATTTAATTTAATTTTATAATTATTAACTATAATTTATTACACAATTATATCTCATCAAAGAGCGTCTTACATGTGCCTCAGTTGACACCTCAGTGAATACTTGAAATTATGTAGTCCACTTTTTATACTGCACTTGAGTTCTATTTTGATTTTATTAGTTTTTCTTCTATATTTTCTTCAATTTCAATTTTATGTGATTTAATTTAATTTTACAATTATTATTAGAATTTGTTACACACAATTATGATTTAATGAACAAAACTTGAACTCCTACCTTGTGGCCTATTAATTTATCTATAACAGTGACCCGGTGGATACCATCACATAAGTTATCATATGATTACAATTTACTTTTTTTTTTTTTTAATTTAGGGAAAAAGTGCAAATAGCCTCTTCGATTATTATGTGGAGTGCTTATTGCCCCTTTCTTGATTAATTGGATCAAATAGCCCCATCTACATTAACAGTTGGACTATGTAGACCCTTTCTTGGATGAAAAGTTAATGATGTTAGAAAACACACACTAACACACATTTATTTCACACACTTAGATATTTTCACATAGTAATACACTTTTTACTCATTAAATATTTACATTTTTATAATTTCAGAAGTTCTTTATTTTAAAAAATGTTTTTATTTTTTATTCTTTTTAATTGTTTATCAATTCAAATGTGTTTAACTCGTAATATTTCATGCATTTTATTATAGATTAATTATTTTCTCACATCATATTTACTCCTTACAAGTCTAATATCGAGACCTATTATTTAATCCATGTTGTCGTGTATTCAAAATTGTGGACACATACACTTAGATATTTTCATATATTAATACACTTTTTACTCATTAAATATTTATATTTTAAAAAAATATTTTTTTATAATTTCATAAGTTCTTTTTTTAAAAAATATTTTTATTTTTTATTCTATTTTGATTGTTTATCAATTCAAATGTTTAACTCATAATATATCATGCATTTTATTATAGATCAATTATTTATTTACATCATATTTACTCCTTACAAATCTAATGCCGAGACCCATTATTTGATCCATGTTGTCGTGTATCCAAAAATTATGGACACACACACTTAGATATTTTCACATAGTAATATACTTTTTACTCATTAAATATTTATATTTAAAAAAATATATTTTTTTTATAATTTCATAAGTTCTTTTTTTAAAAAATATTTTTATTTTTTATTCTATTTTAATTGTTTATCAATTCAAATTTGTTTAACTCATAATATTTCATGCATGTTATTATAGATCAATTATTTGCTCACATCATATTTACTCATTACAAGTCTAATGTCGAGACCCATTATTTGATTCATGTTGTCGTGTATCCAAAAAGTATGGTAAATATTTATTTACACTTCACTTTCATGTAATTTTTTTACGTATATATTTTTAAGTATGATAACATTACCTTATGTATTTGTATTTATGAATAATTTATACCGGTGCATCACACAAAAGAAATACTAGTTTAATTTACATCGAATTCTCGATAATACAATAAGATAAACATGAGAAATATAATTATATCAATACATTATGAAAAGAAAAAAAAAGAAAAAAGTTTGCTTACATTTATAAAAATTGAATAAAGTTAAATTTGAAAAACTATATGACAAAATTAATGTCCATCAATATGTATAACTGTATAATATTTTTTGTGTGTTAGTGTGGATAAAGTGTTACTATGTGAAAATATTTAAGTTTATATGGAAAAATGTGTGTTTGTGTGTGTTATTTAACACTATTAACTTTTTCATCCAATAAAGGATCTACATTGTCTAACTTTAACATAGAGGGGGCTATTTGAGCTAAATAGTTTTTGAATGGGCAATAAGCCCTAAGTAATAGTCGAGGGGCTATTTGCACCTTTTCCCTTTAATTTAAAAATAATTATTTTTTTAATATCTTAATCCTATTGTACGATCTAATTCACCAACAACTGATAGCGAGAGGCCATGGATAGTTTATTCACGCAGGAACCGCGCAGCAGCAATTAAATATTGATAGTAGCTTATTATAGTTTATTATATTTCTTTTATATTTCTTTTGGGATTATGGACTTTAATTATGTTTTACTTGGAGTGGGCCTGATGTACATGGGCCTTAGGGATTAGGGTTTCATATTTATAGTAGTTACTGCAGTAGAATAGGGTGTCAAGAATTAATCTGAATTTTGGGACAGCTTTGTTGTAGGCCTCGTTTGAGCATTATTATTATATCGTTTTGATTTTGCATCTTCCACCTTTACTCTAACAAATTGGTGCGGTGAACGTGGAACAAAAATATGGTGACAACACGAAGTACGAAGACTCGGTTAGATCAGTTGGAGAAGGTGGTTGAAGAATTGTCTGCTGCTTTCAATAATTTTGAAACGGATTATCAAGCATATCGAACCTCGACTGATGCAAAGTTGGATGCTCTGCTGAAGAAATTCGCTATTCCTACAGGAGCAGAAGAGAATAATGAATCTGGCGAAAGCCACGTTACTAGTCCGGAAGAAGAATACTCCACCCATGTGCAGGTGATGCAGAAGATGGATCTGCCAAGCTTCGATGGATCTGAAGCCCTCTCATGGTTAGCTCGCGCCGAATATATTTTTTGGTCCATGAAACACCATTGGAGAAAAGGCTAAAACTAGCCCTTATCGCGATGACAGGGCCAGATATGTCCTGGATACAACTCTTGCTCCGCCATTGCCCTACGCTAGAGTGGTCCTGATTCTCACAAGAATTGTTAATTCGATTTGGAGATGGATCAGCTATTAATGGGTTTGAGGCTCTAATTACTACAAAGCAGTTTGGAACCCTTGAAGATTATATTGCTGCCTTTGAAGGGAGAGTTTCTCAACTGCCCGACTTGTCGGATGATCAATATATGGGATTTTTCCTAGGAGGCTTGAAGAAAAATATTCGCATACAGATTCAAGATCCCACTATCACCGACTATTCAGCTGCAGTACAAATAGCTAGGAAAATTGATTATGCCGTCCAGCCATCGTCATTGTGACACTCTACATCAAGTTATCCCCCACGACCCTCGTACACACAGCGGCTCACACCTTCAACGGGATCAAACAGCCGCACTTCCCAGCCCCAATAGTCACAATTTCCAATGTCATCCACGGCTGGCTCGGCAGTGCCGCGGAATCCACGCCGTTTTCACCACATGACTGATGAGAAGTACATCAAACACAGGAACATTGGCACGTGTTTTAAATGTGGTCTGAAATTCGGACCTACCCATCGATGTTCTCCAAAAACTCTCCATGTTCTGGTAGGGAACGAGGAAGGGGATTTCATTGAAGAAGAAGAAGAGCCAACTGGAGACTTACCACTTGACATGACTGAGTTAGAAGAATCTCCCATCTTACAACACCTGCAGCTATCTGAATTATCCTTGAATGGGCTGGATGGACCCCAAACAATGAAACTATATGGCCGCGTGGGGGAGATCAGAGTCAAGGTTATGATCGATAGTGGAGCAAGCCACTACTTTATGTTAGAGGAATTAGTGATCAAGCTAAAGTGGGTCATCGAGCCTATAGTAGCTTTCTCGGTCGTGCTAGGAGATGGAATCTGTGTTTGAGCGGGGGGTATATGTAAGAATATTCCTCTCATGTTTGATTCGGAAATATTTCATATTTCTTGTTATGTGTTTCCCTTGAGCAGTGTGGATATTATTTTAGGAATAGCATGGCTGGCAATGTTGGGCAACGTCACGGAAAATTGGTATAATCTTACTATGGACTTCAGAATTGAAGGGCGACAACAATGCCTACGAGGTGATCCAACTCTTGCTAGACGATCGTGTTCGTATCAGGAGCTCCAGGCTCTTGACCCTGAAGATGAATGTTGGATGCTATGGTCAATGGACAGCGACGATAGAGCACAATATGGAGTATCAGATGAGTTATCTCTAACTGAACGAAAAGAGATAGGAGCTGTTTTGGCTGCTTTTCCATCGATAACTGCACCATCTTCTAGCATACCTCCAAGCCGTACGAGCGATCATCGTATTGAGTTACAACCAGGAGCTCTCCCGGTCTCTATGCGTCCTTATCGATATAATTATTTATAAAAGGATGAAATGGAGTGACTTGTGGCAGAAATGCTCGCTGTATGGATTATTCAACCGAGCACTAGTCCATATTCCAGTCCGGTTCTCTTAGTATGGAAGAAAGATGGTGCGTGGCGTTTTTGTGTGGACTATCGGGCACTTAACAAAATCACTATTCCGGATAAGTATCCAATTTCGATCATTCAAGAGTTGTTGGATGAACTACATGGCGCCCAATGGTTCAGTAAACTGGATTTGAGAACATGCTATCACCAAATTCGGGTCGCCCAAGCAGACATTCCCAAAACCGCCTTTCGAACTTATTCCGGGCACTATGAGTTTCTTGTTATGTCTTTTGGGCTCACAAGCGCGCTGGCAACATTTCAATGGTTGATGAATGACATATTTCGGCATTTTCTCAGAAAGTTTGTCTTGGTGTTCTTCGATGACATCTTGGTGTATAGTCGGACTTGGGAAGAACACGTGCAGCAGCTACGACAGGTTTTCCAAGTGCTCCACCAACAAGCGCTCGTAATTAATTTCAAAAAAATGTCTCATTGGGCGAAATGAAGTGGAGTATTTAGGGCATATTGTGTCTAGTCAAGGCATACGAATGGATCTAATGAAAATTTCAGTTGTTATTCGATGGCCGACGCTGACTTCAGTTCGGGGTGTACGTGGATTTCTTGGATTGACCGGATATTATCGACGATTCATTAAATACTATGGTAAGATAGCGGCACCGCTTACGGCTCTCTTGAAAAAAATAGTTTCACGATCTTGGGTTTGGTCGAGCGAGGCTGAGGCTGCCTTCCGAGCTTTAAAGGCTGCCCTCACTTCAGCCCCACTGTTGCGTATGCCTGACTTTACTAGAGAGTTTGTGATAGAATGTGATGCATCCGGGCAGGGAATTGGAGCATTACTCATGCAAGACCGGCAACAGTGGCCTATTTCAGTAGAGGATTATCCGCCAATCGATTGGCTAAATCAGCTTATGAGAAAGAACTGATGGTACTAGTGTTAGTAGTGTAACATTGGTAACCGTATCTGCTTGGTCATTGATTTCTTGTGCGAACCGATTAGTGTAGCTTACGTCACTTGTTATCACTAACTTTAACTACTCCGGCGCAACAGAATTGGGCAGCTAAACTCCTGGGATTTGATTTCTCTATGGTATACAAGAAGGGCAACTTAAACAGAGCTGCGGATGCACTTTCTCGTCGGGATGAGGAAGGGAAGTTAAAAGTTATTTCCTGGCCGCATTGGGCAGAGTGGTCAGTTTTACAGCGAGAGATCAAGGCAGATGTGGGATTAGCTAAGATTATTGCCAACTTGGAAGGTGGTCGGGTCGCTCCGAAGCATTACTCTTGGGCGCATGGCACATTATTATACAAGGGTCGTCTAGTCATTCCTTCTTTCTCGGGATGGATTCCAAAATTGATTGCTAAATACCATGACACTCCTTTAGGGGGCCATACAGAAGTATATCACACTTATAGATATTTGGCGGCTAGTGTGTATTGGTCGGGAATGATGAAACACGTAATTCAGTTTGTGGCTGCTTGTGTGGTGTGTTAGAAGATTAAATATGAGACGAAGTCACCGACGGGCTTGTTATCACCCTTGCCCATGCCGTCTATGGTATGGGATAAAATCAGTCTCGATTTCGTATCGGGTTTACCCCGGTTCTTTGGGGTTGACTGTGTGCTAGTGGTGGTGGACCGTTTCTCTAAATACGCACACTTCTTGGCCTTACGTCATCCGTTCATGGCTAAGTCAGTCGCCGAGGTGTTCACAAGAGATATCGTGTGTCTGTATGGAATTCCGAGTTCAATTGTGTCAGATTGTGACCTCATTTTTCTCAGTTCATTTTGGAAGGAATTATTTCGCCTGGCAGACACCACCTTGAAGATGAGCTCCGGCTACCATCCAAAGACTGATGTCCAAATGGAGGTGCTCAATCAGATTTTGGAAACCTACTTGTGCTGTTTTTCATCCGAACAACCCAATCAATGAAGTAAGTGGTTATCATGGGCAGAGTACTGTTTTAATACAGGTTATCATTCGTCGGTAGGTCTGACACCATTTGAGATAGTGTATGGTCGCCCTTCTCCGGTGCTACGGCAGTACTTACCTGGCGAAATCCGAATGCAGGCATTAGCCGATACCTTGCTCTCTCAGGATGAGATGTTAGCTACTCTTCGGTCTAATCTTGAACGAGCCCAACTTTGAATGGCTAAAGAAAAAAAAAAGCACCGTCGTGATGTGGTATTCCAGGTTGGTGATCTAGTTTACTTGAAGTTTAGACCGTATCGATAATTAACACTGTACACAGTAAGGGATCGAAAGTTGGCACCTAGATTTTTTGGGCCATTCGAAGTGGAAGCGCGTATTGGAGCTGTGGCGTATCGGTTAAAGTTGCCGCTGGATTCTAGAGTACACCCAGTTTTTCATGTCTCATTATTGAAGAAGGCCATTGGCGCAGAGCAAGCTGAGCCAACACTTCCACCTGATTTACTGGCCAGGGACCCTCCTTTCCTACCAGAGTCTGTGCTAGAACGGCGCGCTGTGAATTGTGCAGGTGCCATGGTTGATCAAGTATTGATTAAGTGGAGCGGGTTGAGTATGGACGATGCCACTTGGATGGATTCTGCAAATGTTCGGGGTCAATTTCCCTACTTTAGCCTTGAGGACAAGGCTGTTTCGACCGGCGGGGCAATTGCTAGCGAGAGGCCATGGATAGTTTATTCACACAGGAACCGCACAGCATCAATCAAATATTGATAGTAGCTTATTATAGTTTATTATATTTCTTTTATATTTCTGTTGGGATTATGGACTTTAATTATGTTTTACCTGGAGTGGGCCTCATATACATGGGCCTTAGGGATTAGGGTTTCATATTTATAGTAGTTGCTGCAGTAGAATAGAGTGTCAAGAATTAATCTGGATTTTGGGACAGCTTTGTAGGCCTCGTTTGAGGATTATTATTATTATATTGTTTTGATTTTGTATCTTCCACCTTTACTCTAACAACAACCTTCATCGTAACAAATGCAAACTGAGAGTGCATCCCCTGTTCAGTCACAAACAAATTCTGGATCCAGACTTCAGTCAGATCAGTCACAGATGCAAGTAATTAATCCCATCCCTAAGGTTTATTTTCCTAGGTTTGATGGAACCCAACCACGTTCTTGGATCTTAAAGTGTAACCAATATTTCCAACTGGTCTCTAACGTACTTGATTCCCAAAAAATGGTTCTAGCTTCTCTACACTTTGAGGGAAAGACTGAGCAATGGTTCCAAAACTATAGCAGCAGGTTCAGGGATTTATCTTGGAATCAGTTTTTGGAAGTGGTTTCTGCTAGGCTTGAAGATCTAAGAGAAACCAAGGTTATTATGGAATTCAATAAACTGAAACATCAAGGTCCTATGATGATTATGTTGAGAAGTTTGAAGAGTTAAGGGCCTGCATGATGTTATTCAACCACTGTGAGTACTCAGAAGGTTATTTCATGGCCAACTTCATGAGTGGTTTAAGTGAGGACCTACAATCTGCCATTAATATGTTCAATCCCAGGACCTTACATCGGGTGATTGAATTGGGGAGGAGCCAGATACAAACCATTTATGCTATTGATAGGAAGTTGAAGGGTCCAAGCAAGTTTAACACTAATCAGTTCGCTGGGTACAAGAAGTCTGACACTACTATAACAAATCCTACCAAACCATCTACTGCACCACTCAAACCACCTACCAAACTATTAACCACTGCAAAGATGGCTACTAGGAGGGAAAATGGGTTGTGTTATAACTGTGATGAACCTTATATCTATGGGCACAGGTGTAAAAACAGAATCCATTATATGATAACACTACTACAAAAACATAAATACATAATAGTAGATACATAACGGTTTTGTGTTAAAACCGTTACAAACAAGGTATACATTACGGTTTTTTTAAAAACTGTTACGTATGTGCGTGCCTTCCATAGTATATGTAACAGTTACTACTAAACTGTTATATATTTGGGTATTATACGTAACGGTTCTATAAAATTGTTACATATGTGCGTTTTTTTAGAGACAATATGCAACGGTTTATTATGAACCGTTACATATGTGCGTCTTTTTTTTAATAACGGATTTGTTCCGTTACATATAGTCTTTTAAGATATATAACGGTTGATAAAAACCCTAACTCTCATTCGTCTTCTCTCCAGCACCGCCGTTCCCTCCCCACCACCCAAAAGCCACCGGAGAAATGAGGACCAGATTCAAGAAGAACCGCAAGAAGTAAGGCCACGTGAGGGCTGGGCACGGACATATCGGCAAGCACCGCAAACATTTCGGAGGCCGCTGAAACACCGGTGGAATGCACCACCACCGCATCCTCTTCGACAAGTATCATCCTAGTTACTTCGGTAAGGTCAGAATGAGCTATTTTCACAAGCTCTGCAAGAAATTCTACTGCCCTACCATTAACATTGATCGTCTCTGGTCACCACTCATGCCGCAGAAGGTGAAGGATAAGGCGTCCAAGGACAATACACCACTCATCGACATCACGCGGTTCGGCTACTTCAAGGTCCTGGGCAAGGGCTTGCTGCCGGAGGGTAAGCCCGTCGTCTTAAAGGCCAAATTGGTGTCGAAAAATGCCGAGAAGAAGATCAAGAAGGCTGGTGGAGCCTTCGTGCTCACGGCTTGATTAGGGTTTTGATTTTTTTACAGCTTTTTTTTGTTTGTTATCATTTTTATGCAATCATGACTGCTGATATTTCTGAGGGGATTTTGAATGAATTGCTTTTTATATACTCTTATAAATGTTTTGTGTTGATTCTTGATCATGTGTAATCGTTCATTCAATTGCATCAATTATTGGTAGGATTTCTCCCCTTTGGATCTTGCTGTTATTAGGGATTTAAATTGCATCATTTGTTGTCCGAGGTTATCATTATTCTGTGTTTTCAGCTGCTAAAAGTTTCATGAAGAAAATTGATGCAATATACAAGCAGAAAGAGAAGGTATGTATATCTTCTTGCATCGTCACTTCTTGCTTGTATGGAAATAGAACTCACTCCTGCCATTCTGCACTGGGAGGCAGGAAACTGTCATCCGTTACCAGAGGGTAGAATGTTCTGTAATTTGTCATAGTACCATTAGAACGATAAATAATATCACCTTCTGTGGGATAAATTTTGTAGCAATTAGTTTTTTATTGAGAGAGCGCTAGATATCTCTACTCAATTAAACTCAATTGTCTTTTTTATCTTTCAGGAGTTGCTGAAAGTATGAAGAGCAGCTCCGGCGACGCCAGGTGTAAATGAGATTCCTTTGTGTAATGAAATTTTACGAAACTCCTTTTGCTTGGTGGTATGTCCTACTCTATAAAATCTTATATATGTTGCTTCTTCGAGACTTACTCTGGTAGAGTTGTTGAATTGTTCCCTTTAACTGTACATTTTTTTTTGTCAAAACGTAGATTCAGTTGACATCTTCAGCTATTTGGGGTATTATATTATGGCCTTATTTTCTCTTTTCACTTTTCTTAATTTGAAAGTTGAATTGGGGAGTTTTTTCAACATTTGTTTGTGTATATATAATATTTAACCTTTTTATTGTTTGTTTAGATGATTATAAAGAATACTTGTGAAACTAAATACCAAGGTTTTGAGAAAGCTTTTGCAGAAAAGTTTGGAGCATGTTCTATTATTGCCAAGCAGCATATTGATTCAAAAATAATTGTTCTGGGCATACATGGGCTGGTATTTAGTTTGTGTTGTTGCATTACATAATCTATGACTTGTTCATGTTAGTGATATATTTTTGTTATCATGTCCAGACATTGCATCAGATGTTCATAGTTAATGCAGGTAGTGGCTTTAAGTGTTTATGGAATTGTGATCTTCCCTCTTGGTCCTCAATATTGTAGTTAAAATTTCTAGATGTTTAGATTTTTTTTTAGTTCAAAATGGTTGGAAAAATGCTTTAGATTTCTCATATACCAGAAGAAGATGAATGTTTTGGTTGATTAATTGAAAGAATATATATTTTTAGCTATTAAATCTGATTGTGACTGTGGCTGAATTCTGATTTAAATATCAAGGTAGAATTAGTTTATCCTTTTTCTTTTTTGGAAGCAATATTCTGGTCAGCTTCTATATTCAAATGTTATATTATAAGACTGAAGTGTGGTATTTTACTCTGCAAAATAAGGCTCTGTATGAACAACTTGAGCACTCTTGGTGAACTTGGAGTAGTACAGAAATCACATGGCCAACTAGGTTTTGGTCCATTAGGAACCCTCTAATGCTTAAGTCAGCGTAACTGAAATATTAGTTTTTGCTCGTCTCTCTTCTCATAATAGTTTAAACTATACAGTTCTTGGTTTGAATTAACAGTCCCTCTTCAAACAAAAGTGTCTGATATTTGAAGTTGTTGTTTAAATTTGGGGTGACAGTCCATGGCTGACAAATTAAAAAAGAAAATTTCCAAACCTTGCTGTATCTGCAGCATCAAGTTTCATTCCTTATTACTTATTTATACAATTTGGTACTTATTTATGGATGAGATGACTAGGTTTCACCTATAACAGCAAGCAACAAGCTATGTGCCTTCATTTTTGTCATTTCATTTAGTCAATTGAGCATATTGTTTTTTTTTTATCAGAAACAACATGCCTATTATTTATTATTTTGAGGCGTATCAACTGAATATGGACTGAATTGTATTTATACATTGCTTTATTTAATTGTGCAGTAAATATAGACAAGAGATAAGCAGAAGAAAATTTCTGGTAAATATATCTTCAATTTTTGTGGCTATATATGTATATATATATATATATATATGAAAAATGTATATGATAATTATATTCGATTTTGTGGCTGTATATACATGAAATATCGGGGAGAATGACATTTAATGTTCATTTTTTTGTAATTATATCTTCAGTGTGGCCTGATATTTCTTATTAATATTTGAATGATGATTGGAATTGTGGAGGATTTGCAAAATATTTCCTTCACTCTTTATCATATTTAGATTATTTTTATGTTGCTATTATTTGTTGATTTATGTCATTTAAAGGTTTTATATATGTTGTAACATTGTAGGAAGGATTTAAAATGTTGAATTTGTGGATAAACGGGAGAGTTCGAGTTGTTCAATTCTTCTCATTACTTGCCGCAACAAAGAACATGATGGTTTTTTTTTAATTTAAATATAGGTACGTGGATAAATTCTTCTTATTATGTATTTATTTTAGGATGTATTGAATTAGTGTTGAATTTTCTTTTGCATATAATAAATATTGATACTTGGATAATGAAATATTATTTAGATTTTTGCAATTTGAATATATAATTTTATTTTTATAAAAAATTGTGTACAACAATATTATATGTAATAGTTAAAAAAGCATTATCTAAATACAAGAATACGTAACGGTTTTAAATAAAAAGTGTTATCTAAATATAAGAATACGTAACGGTTTAAAAAAAAGCGTTATCTAATTGAAAGAATATGTAACGGTTTTTCATTAAAGTGTTATCTATTCTATGAAATATGTAACGGTTTCTAAAAAAAGCATTATCTATGTTATAGAATATGTAACGGTTCCTTAAAGAGCGTTATCTAAAAATTATAATATGTAACGGTTTCATAAGAAACTGTTACGTATAATATATAATAGGTAACGGTTTGTTATAAAAACCATTACGAAAGATCATAATACGTAACGCTTTATTCAGTATAGATAACGGTTATAAACCGTTACGTATAGTGAGTATAGATAACGGTTAATAACCGTTATATATACTGGGTAGAATTCGTAACACCACTATACGTAACAGTTTTGAAATGGCATACGTAATGGACAATAACCATTACGTATGTGCATTTTTGTAGTAGTATAATGAGCGAGTAGGAAGAACTATCCCTCTTGCAGACTTGTGAAGCTCAAGCTGAAGAAGGTTTGCCACCTGATCCAGGGGAAGTTCAGATGGAAGAAGCCCAAATGTCAATCAATGCAATTTCAGGCTCTGAGGGGGTTACTACCATGAGAGTGTTAGGTAAGGCTGATGAACAGAAATTACACATCATGATTGACACTGAAAGTACCCTTAGCTTCATCCAGGAAGCCACAGCTAAGAGACTAGGGTGCCCTTTGGAGCAAGCTACCCCACTTTTAATGAGGGTGGCTAATGGACATAAGTTGATAAATGAATACCAGGCTACAGGTTTTAACTGGGATGTACAAGGGCATAAGTTTGTGTATTCCCTAAGAGTCCTACAGACTGAGGGCTATGACCTCATCATAGGGGGGGTTGGCTTAAATTTTGTACTCCAATAGAATTGGATTACAAGAACATGACATTCACTGCCACTCAAAAGGGAAAAAAGGGTTAAATTGCAGGCAGCTAAGTCTCAGATTGAGTGTCACCTAATCTCTGGGCATGCCCTGAACAAGATGATGCACTTCAAATGCAAGGAAGAGATAAAGGAAATATACATGGTCAGGCCCCAAGCCATAGAAACTCAAGAGAGTCCTGACATGGCAAATCTTTTGGAAGAGTTCAAAGATATCTTTGAAGAGCCAACTAAACTTCCTCCACAGAGGGGAGTTGAGCATCATATTACTCTCAAACCAAATAGCACTCCCAGACATCAACATCCTTATAGGACTTCTCATAGTCATAAGGATGAAATTGAAAGCATTGTGAGGGAATTACTGGATTATGGACTTATCCAATATAGCAGGAGCTCTTTTGCCTCCCTTGTTATATTGGTAAAGAAAAAAGACCAAACATGGAGGATGCGTTTTGACTACAGGTACATAAACTCCCTCACAGTTAAACATGAATTTTCCATTCCAGTGATTGATGAATTACTGGATGAATTATATGGAGCTAAATATTTCTCTAAGATTGATTTAAGGTCAGGGTATTTCCAAATCTTGGTGAGGCCACAAGACAAATATCTGACTGCTTTCAACACACACCACGAGCATTTTGAATTTGTAGTTATGCCTTTTGGCTTATGTAATGCTCCAGCTATCTTCCAGTCACTTATGAATCAGACATTCAGGGATCAGTTGAGGAAGTTTGTGTTAGTTTTTTTTTATGATATATTAGTTTACAATACTTTCTGGAAAGATCATTTGGAACACCTAAGGATGGTTTTACTGCTGCTGAGAACCAATAAACTATATGCCAAGAGGAGTAAGTGTAGCTTTGGCAACACTAAAGTGGAATACCTGGGACACATCATCATACAAGAAGGAGTGACCACAGATCTACAAAAGGTGCAGTGTATGCTGCAGTGGCCAACACCTTAGACCCCAAAATAGCTCAGAGGTTTTTCGGGTTTGACTGGCCATTACAGGAAGTTTGTGTGTGATTATGGGTTCATTAGCAAGCCCCTAACTGATCTCTTGAGGAAGGATGGTTTTCAATGGAATCAGGAAGCTGAAAAGGCTTTTCACAAGCTTAAGATAGCCATGACTACTGCCCCAGTACTTTCCCTACCAGATTTCAGCAAGCATTTTATCTTGGAGACTGATGTCAGTGGTGTTGGCATTGGAGTTGTCCTCATGCAAGAGGGAAGGCTAATTTCTTACATGAGCAAATTCATTTGCTTTAGAAATCAAGCCCTATCTATATATGAGAGGGAGTTTTTGCCTGTGTTAATGGTTGTGCAGAACTGGAGAGTTTATTTACAGGGACATAAATTCATCATTAAGATAGATCAGCAAGCACTAAAATACTTGCTTGATCAAAAGGTGATGAACCTTATGCAGCAGAAGTGGTTAACTAAACTATTGGGCCTTAACTATGAGATACAATACAAAAGGGGATGTGAAAATAAGGTAGTTGATGCCTTATCTAGGAGGGGTGTTCAAGAGGCTGATTGTGTGGCCATTTCTACTGCAGTCCCTAGTTGGGTTCAAAAAGTTCTACTCAACTACCAAAATGATCCTTATTTCTCTAAGATCCTAAGTGCTAAACTAGTGGATCCTGACTCCTATCCTGAATTTCAAGTCGCTGAGGGGTTGGTGAGATATAAGGGAAGACTATGTGTGGGAGTTGTATCTGAACTTAGAACTCAGATCCTTACTGCACTTCACAACTCTTCAGTTGATGGGCATTCTGGAACAAATGGCACCTACTTGAGACTCAAGGGAATTTTCTACTGGTCAAATATCAAGGCAGATGTGATTAAATGGGTTCAGGAATGTGATGCTTATTAGAGAAATAAATCTGACCATGGTCTATATCCTGGGCTGCTACAGCCACTACCTATACCACAACAGTCTTGGATGCATATTGCTATGGATTTCATCGAGGGTCTGCCCAAATCAGGAGGTAAAAATGTTATTTCAGTTGTAGTGGATAGATTCAATAAATTTGGGATTTCATACCTCTATCCCATCCTTATTCACCTGAATCCGTAGCTAAATTGTTTCTGGACAATGTTTTTAAATTACACGGCCAGCCTGTGAGCATAGTCACAGACCGGGATACCATTTTTACTAGCTCTTTCTGGAAGGAGCTGTTTAAATTAATGGGAGTGAAGCTCGACATGACTTCAGCTTACCATCCCCAATCAGATGGGCAAACAGAACAGCTGAATCAATGTCTTGAGAACTACTTGAGGTGTATGATGAGCTCTAACCCAAGGCAATGGCTAACTGGCTTTCTTTAGCTGAATACTGGTATAATACTAATTACCATACCAGCTTGAATGTACTCCCTACCAAGCTCTCTATGGAGTACCCCTTCCTATGCTTTTAATTTCCTCCTATTTGGACTCAGACTTCCTTTTAATTTCAGCCCTTCTGACAGACCTCCGTGGCCCTCAGAAGAAATCTGAAGTTATCGTCTAAGTTCTATTGACCTTACACTATAGTGGAGAAAATTGGGAGGGTGGCTTACAGGCTAGACCTTCCACCCACTTCGAAAATCCACCCTGTTTTTCACGTATCATTACTGAAGAAGTGTATTGGGAGAAAAATAGTACCTTTGGCCGACTTACCCCCGCATATGAGGATGGTGAACTCACTGTTGCGCCGCTGCAATCTCTGTCTCACCATGTTCTTCATCAACAGGGCCACTCTCCCAAACTCTAGTGCTTTGGCATCATGCTGACCCCATTCTCACTACTTGGGAAGATGACTCATTTCTCCGTCATCAATTCCGCAATCTAGATTCTTTGGGACGAGAATCAGTTCATCAGGGGTATTGTCATGGATAAGGAAAGAATTAAGGGGAATAGAGAAGGTATGGTATGGGTGCTGAAGGAATTGGGGAAGATGGAGAAGGAAATGATAAAAATGTGATCTTGTTCAATTTTGGGTTCGTCAATGAAGAAGGGGATTCGGGTGTAATGGAGCAGATCACCCAAGTTCAGAGTTTTGGGCTTAAGAAAGGCGAATTGGCAGATTTGGACTTCTCGTTGGTTAGGCCTCAAACTAGTGGCTGAGTGACCCCATTACAGTTTATGTTATGTTTTATTTTATTGTAAGATGTTTTTAGGGTTTTGTAAGGTTGTGGGGACCATATTGAGATCATATAAAAACTCATATGAGGAATATTATGAAATGGGAGTTTCTGTTTGCACCCCCATATTTACTCTTTGCACCATAGTTACTCCATGCACCCCCTTTTTTACTCTTTGCACCCCTAAAATTGACTATAATGCCCTTACTTAAAAAAAACATAAAATCTGAAAATTAAAAGCATAAAAAAAAACCGCATTCCGTTCGAAGTTGTGTATTCGAACATTCTGAATATGTTCGAAATTTTGTGTTCGAACGGTACTTAAAAAAAATTCATGGAGTCCGTTCGAAAATCAATTTTCGAACAAACATGATGTGTTCGAAAATTAATTTTCGAACTATACTTAATTTTTTCTTTTTGAACAAAGAGCATTTAAGTAACTTCAAAAATATTATTTTTTTTCTTTTTTTCTTTTGGGGTGCAAAGAGTAAATATGGGGTGCAAACAAAAACTCCCTTATGAAATAGAATGAAATTACTTCAAACCCTCTCTTGCTACTTTTCTTCTCTCCCATTCTTCCTTCGTCTATTCTCCCTACCTTTCTATTAAATTAATTACATCAATTTCATAGTTTGTAGTAGCAATACTACAGTAAGTTAACTTTTAATTCTAGAAAGATTAAACAAATAAATAAAAAAATAGATTTTAAATAAGTGATTATACGTATAGATTTTGTTAAAATTAATTAACAGATTTATTTGGAGCTCAAACATGTGAATTGATATTTTTTTTGTACTAATCAATTAGAATACGGCTAACAATGATTAGTTAGAGCATTCTCTCAAATATATATATATATATATATATATATATATATATATCTAATTGTCAATTTGCATATCATTTTGTATCCAAAAACATATGTTTCAGAAATCTCCACAACTTAACTCTGAGAAGTGAGAACGTAGCCAACCAATGATTGGAGGTGGCGGTCTTCAGCTGTCAGCGCCACCAACCTCCGCCGGCTTCCGCCTATACCCACCGTTGGTATGCGAGTTGACGAAACAAGGCCAGCGGTTTCTCTTCTCCCTTGCCGCCGCCGAAGAGCCTTCCTCCGCCACCGGCTTACTCCGGAAATTTGTCGCCTCATCCAACAAGCATGTGGCTCTCACCACGCTCTCCCATCTCCTCTCCCCATGCATTTCCCATCCCTGCCTCTCCTCTCTCGCATTTACCGTAAGTTTATGCGAAGAAAATCTAAATGTTTCTGTTTAACAATGAATGTGGAGATAAGCTTTTCATATAGGCAATTTATCAAACAGTTGGTGTGTTAGCAGTTGTATACAGTGATCAATCAAGAATCGTGGTTTAGCTGGAACGCAAAGCTAGCAGCGGAAGTTATTGCTGTCCTGTACAAGGAAGAAAAGTTTGACGAAGCAGAAAATTTGTTTGCTGAAACAGTTTTGAAGTTGGAGTTCAAATAGAGAGATCTATGTGTGTTCTACTGTAATTTAGTGGATTCTCATGCTAAGCACAAGTCGGAGAGGGGGTTTTTGGATTCTTGCACACAGCTAAGGAAGCTGATTGTACGGTCGTCTTCTGTTTATACGAAGCAGAGAGGGTATTCAGCCATGGCTGCCGGATTTTGCGAAATGGGGTATCCTGATAAGGCTGAGAATGTGGTGGAAGAAATGGCAGAAACTGGGGTCAAACCGTCGGCTTTCGAGTTGAGATCTTTGGTGTATGGATATGGACAGAAGGGCCTTCTTGAAGATATGAAGAGGAGCATCGTTCGGATGGAAAACGAAGGTTTTGGATTGGATACAGTGTGTTGTAATATGATGCTATCATCATTTGGAGCACACGGTGAGATTCAAGAAATGGTGCCATGGCTGAAGAAGATGAGGGAATCGGGCATGCGTTTATCGGTTAGAAGTTATAATTCGGTTCTGAATTCATGCCCCGCCATCGTGTTCCTGCTCAAAGATATGAAAAGCTTACCTCTATCAATTGGTGAATTGGTGGGGGATTTGAAAACAGACGAGGCCAGTTTGGTGGTGGAGTAGTTGAAGTCGACTGTTCTTGATCAGGTGATGGAGTGCAGCTCCTCGGAGTTGAAGTTAGATTTGCACGGAATGCATTTGAGCACAGCGTATTTGGTACTGCTACAATGGTTTCATGAGCTGAAACTGAGGTTTGCTGCTGGAAATTGCACGACTCCAGCTGAGATTTTGGTGGTTTGTGGCCACGGAAAGCACAGTTCAGCAAGAGGGGAATCACCTGTAAAAGATTTAGCAAAAGTAACTGTTGCAAGGATGAAATGCCCGTTGAGGATTGATAGGAAGAATATTGGATGTTTTATTGCCAAAGGAAAAACTTTCAAGGATTGTTTGCTTCATAGAGTAGTGTGAGGCTGTAATTTTGGCAGTTTAAAAAATGAAACATGTTCTTGGTAATTTGCAATCTGACACTTGCATCTGCATTGAGGTCTCTTATTGGTTGCGACTCAAATTATTGATCAAGTTTTGATTTTTGATAGGATTGTATCAAAATGACGAAATTACTGGGGAATAATATCTAAAGCGTGCACCACGAATTGAACTAAACTCAGAATATAATTGATTATTTGAGCATTCCAAAGAACAAAATTTCAGAATGAGATATATATTTATTTTGGATACATAATAAAATTTGAGAAAGTATATACCTATCGAGACGAATCTTAGAACCAAGGCATCCACCATATATACATCTTTCCAAGGTTTTTGAGGGAAACTGCTTCAGAAATTAGACGGCGTGCTTGTCCCTCCACGGCTAGGGGCAAAGAAGGTGCAGCTCCTACACCAACGACAACTCCTTGCAGACGTGCTTCTATGTGGCTGATAGCTCGCTGAAAGTTAAACAAGAAGAAATCAGCTATAGCATCTAGTTTTATCAAACCACGACTCGGTTAGGGCAAATTACCTAACCAAATAACCAGTTTTTAAGGAAAAATGAAACCGAGCTCCTCAAGGAAGAGAGAGACTCAAACCTGAGCATGTGGATTTTGTACTTCTACTCCACTAGACTTGTGAGATTTAGTCCATTCCACAAGAGGATCATGGATGAAAGTTTCCAGAACACTCATTAGTGTCTCCTTGTGCTCCCTCAGAACTGAAAGTGTGATCTCAGAAACCCTCAGGTAGGTGCCCTCATAACCAGTGATGCCGAGCCCGTCGATCATGTTCTTGATAACCCCAAAAAAAAAAAAAAAAAAAAGCCAAAACCAGCTCGTTGAGGAATAGTAGCTAACTAGAAGAACAATATCCAAAAAAGGCATGTACACCACAAAATACTAAAATAAAGACTTCAATTAATAGTTAAACTTGTTTGTGCCTTCTCTCTGTTACCTGCGTCAGTCTGAAAGGCACCAACTCCGGCTTCTCCAACTGCAGGCCTTTGTCAAACAAGCAACTAAAATCAACATGCACACAATCCCCAGTGGTAGAATCAAAAAGGATGTTTTCACCATGCCGGTCCCCAAGGCCGACAATATGACCAACCATAGACCAAACTGCAGTAGTATGTGCGTAGGCAATGCGAGCTCTAAACCACATAGCTGGTTCTGAAAATGTGTTTAGAAACCATTTGTGGAAAGCTGGAGGGAACATTGGCAGGATTTTGGTCTTCAGCATTTCATCTTCAGGCATTTTACCTTGTGATTGGTCATAGATGCGCTTAATTTGAGGATTTGTTTTCTGTCTGTCAAACTTTCCACAGCTAATATAGATGTCTTGGAGAATATGTCGAAGCCCACGAGTATGAGGCACCCACTCAACCATACCACAATCTTCTGTCAAAGGAATCACTGCAAAAGTACGAATATAAAGCTTCCGACGACGACTTTCAGGATTTTTGGAAAGTAAACGATTTATCATTGTATTGAATTCCATCATTCGTGCATCTTTCCTAAGGTCATCCTTCGGCTTGCAAAGAAATGGGTGTTCCTTTCCATCACTGCCCATGAGAATGACCTGCCAACAATAGATGAGGTGTCAATAGAAAATGAAGTTCAAATCATGCATATAAAGAGAGCCTATTTAAAGAACGTCATAAAACAGTCAAAAGTAACGGTTTTGCTTAGCCATCCAATTTGAAGAAAAGTGAGTGTATAGATAATAGAAACTAGTCAAACAAATGATACATGAGATCTCTTTAGCACCTACTAGGAAGTCCAAATCTTGCCAATATAAAAAGCCTCTTTGCAGAAGTCATGAAAACAATCAAAAGAAATGGTCACTAAGTATGGAAACTAATCAAACAAATGAACCGATAGTGATAGCAGTCACGGTCTAACTTGGAAGGTAAAAAAGAAAAATATACTTTTACATGGATTTCAGGTATTCAATTATTAAGACAGTGAGAACTAATCAAACAAGCCTGCAAAGGAAAATAAATGAAATGTCAAAAAAAATTAAATCAATTCTCAAGGATCAATTTTGTGGCAAATAATTTGCACTGTGGTGAAAAAGAGAAAAAGAAAACAACACGAAAAAAAGTAAGAAAAAAGAGGGAGCAACCAGATGAGGGCTTACTTTCTTTGGGCGTTGGAGTGATGAAAGAATTTCAGCCTCATCCGCTATCCCAGAGATAGTTGGCAGATATGAGTGTGAAAAGATATCAGATGTACCAGAATCAGTAGGATTTGCATCATCCGACGGTAGGTTAACAGTAAGAGATTCCTGGGTAGGCATTATAATTTCCACAGGCATCATCCTCTTCAGGGCACTAAACTCTGTTAAAATATTGATCGTCCTTGACTTTGTTTGGCCTGGATGGAAGCATAACTTGATTAAATGATCTACAAGCGCAGCAAATTGCACAAACATAGAGTTAGAACCTCCTTCACTAGATCCTCTTCTAGCAGCTTGTATGATCTCTGCTGCAGCATCCCTTCTCGACGAAACTGTAGATTTTGTAACAGCTGCCATCATCCAAAGGGCTTGCTGTGGGTACTGCTGGAGAACAGAAGTTATTATCCACTTCACCAAGCGAGCAGTTTCTTCATTTTGGTGGCAAATCCTCGAAACCAATTGAGGCAAGACAGTCAACCACTGGTAGGTTGGCAAGTCCTTTAAACACCCTCTCATGATACTCATGATCTAAGAAAGAGAAAGAAATTAAAAAAAAATTGAGAAAATGAGTTAAGTTTTATTTGGTTGAATAATTACCTTCAAATGGACATTCTTCATATCCTTACTAGATTGTCGATTACTTCTATAATAAAAGCTCCCGAAGTCAAAACATAACGTTAACAACCTTGGCAGGGCCTGGAAGAGATTCTTGTGGCCCCTGTGAAGCCCTTTTGCATAAAACAACAGCACATCAGGAAGATAAGCCCACCAGCTTTGCTCTGAATTTATGTTTTTTGATGCAAGTGCCAAATTAGATGGCATCACTCTCACTGACTGTTCAGTAGGATCTTCCTGCCTTTTACGAGCATCAACAAGCACTTCATCACAGTATTTTGCCATGTAGAAGTATCCCTTCTCCCACTTTGGCTGCAGTTCCTTCACCCTAGAATATAGATTTATCACATCTTCCTTCTGCTTTTGCCCAGTATAGTGAATCCACCTCGAATACAGGAGGAGGGTCTTTGCTACATCTGGATTTTCATTCATACACTGAGGGTCAGAGAGCAAAGGGGGAGGATTCACAGGAGCCGCAGAGAGACTGGTAATTGATGACATAGCAGCAGGGCCAACAACTTCAATGGGCATGTTCAAAAGGGATTGTTGCAGCTCGGCAATAGCACCATCTGCCCGCCTGGTGTTCCAGAGAAGCTTAGCCTTCTCAATATGAACATTAGATGCCCCCGCAGCCTTGGCTTCCAAAATTGCCCGATTTGCAGTTTCACAATGACCAGCTGACCGACAAAGCTTTGCATATTGTATCCAGCAATTTCCAACTTGAGCACCAAGACCGCTGGTACTGAAAACAAGTCTTCGAAATGCCAAGAGTGGTTCCCTTGCCCATAAAGATGGTTGGGTAAGTTTGAGCCGGCTTTCCCAACTTTCCAATGCACTTGAGAATTCTGGTTCATCTAGTTGGAATCTTTTTCCTAGAAAAGACTCCCCTTTAAGAAGAGAGTTAAAATCCTCAAGCTCCCGGAGCAAGTGAAGCTTGACAACAAATGGGTATGCTCGTGCATAAGAATCCATCCCAGCAGCAGCAAGAGGAGCAATTAGAGCTTGCTTTGACAATGCAATTTTCTCAGCAACAGAAAACTGATCCTTTGCCATCATCGCTTGAAGAATCTTTGCAACATCTTTGTCAAAAGAAGCATTACTCTCAGAGCTGCTACAAAGTAAACCTTCTTCATCCGCTCCTGTCAGGTACTCGCCCATCAAGTCCCACTTCCCAAGCCTCCAAGCAGCTTGAACGCCTTGGGTGCACCATGTTTTCCTATACTTAGGAACCCTAGAAATCAATCCATCTACATGAGTTACCATGGCCTGTAAATGACACATGTTCAACAAACAGTTAAGGACGTCAGAGTGCCTCTGAACAGAAAAAGGTTCCATCTGCAAAGCCTGCTCACAAGAAGTCAATACTTCAGCCCAGTTTCCTGCCTTTTTGTTAATCAAAAGGTGGTCCTGTAAGCTTTTTGATTTACGTAGAGAGGCTAAACCAGATAAGCCGTCTGGTTCATCCAGTTCACTGTAGATTTCCATCAGAAAAGATATGTCTTCATTCCCAAAGACACCGCTCCTTTCAGAAGCAGGGTTGAAAGATCCCGACTTGTCCCTCACATAAGACTCAAAATACAATAAAGACCTAGCATAAGCCTGGCACCTGAATGAGGCCCTAGCAAGGGTAATCTTTGGAATTGCACCCAAGAGTTCTGACACATGTTTGCATTGTACAAGCACTTGGTTTGAATCCTTCAGAAGAGCCTTACTCTTGTCCTTCAACTTGACAGCCTGCTGCTTAGAGTTGGATGATTGGAGAGGCTGGGAAAGGGCAAGTTCTTGCTCAACATCATCCACCCATTGGCCCAGATTGTCAAGAAGAGTAAATACAGCTTGGATGCACACCTCCCGTTGCCCAGAATTATTACCATGAGCAGCAGTAGTGCTACTATCTGAGGTGGCCGCATCAAGAACTAATAAAATTTCCTCAGTTATGCCACAGCGTGCCTCCTCCGTACCGTCACACACGGCATTTAAGACCAAGTAGGGTAGAAGATACATGGCTATCTGCATATCATGACGCACTAAAGCTCGACAAGCATTGAAAATTGTAGACCGAGAACCTGTGGCATGTGCAGTTAATTTTTTTATCCATAAGTAAGTCCATCTTCTGAATGACATTGAAGGATGGTATATAGGTCCACAAGCTGTCGAGTCAGACACATTGGGAAGCTGGAATCTTGATGTTAAGCAAGGTGCTATTATCTCTTTGATATAACTAGAAAACCGATCCCACAATCTCTGCCCCCTACCAGACACTTCAGAGCAATCATCTATACCCTTGATAGAAGATTTGCCAACCTTTATATGCTGTTTGTGATTCGTCCGCTCCAAAATATTATCATCAAGAGATGCCCCGCATCCTGCAATTTTTAGAAGCTCCTGAATAGCCAATGCAGCTAAATCTTGCACAATGGTATCTGGTGCTGCACTGAAAGCCCTGGCTAGATGCTTGTGAATTAACTCAAAAATGAGATCGTCATCAGAACACGCAATCTTAAAGCGTATGCTGGAAAATCCCTTGATTTTGGCAGGATCAATGGCACCAAGTGCTCCAAGACAATCTGCACATATCAGCTGCAGCCGCTGTCCAACTGAAGTCCTTGATTCCTCGGCACAACCTTTCAGCAGTGACGTTATCAGAGAGCTCATTACATCCATAGCCGAATCCACTTCCTTGATGAACAAATCCATGAACTCCTCCCTTTTCAAGTTCAGCAACTTGCTTAGCTCAGATGCTACCATGTATCTGACATTCAAATTCTCATGCTTTAACCCCTCCACAACATCATGTAATTGGTCTTTCAGGGTCATCAATCCACGTGCTTCTTGAATGACTTTGTTCACTTCTGCCAGTGCAGGAACATTGGGTACAGTAGGGAACTCACGGATATGCTGCTTTAAGATGACCTTGTTCTCAACCACAAGTTCTTCCAATATCTCTACAATTTTACTCATATGGGGGGACAAATTTCCTGTCTCTCTCTCCAAGAAAGGAACAAGTGCAGCAAAAACTTGAGAAATAACATGTTTAGTGCTAGATGGTGAGACAGTAGCTAATTTCTTTAGGAATAAATGTAGTACAGAAAGACCTTCACCCTGAAGCCATTCCTTGTTGATAGCATGCATGAGAAGAACCATAATTTTTGGTGCATATGTGCTAAGATGAGAGTCCATCAATTCAATCAACATCTCTATCCGTCCGATGGCTTGTTTTTGCAATGATATGTCCTCTGCATGAAGCATTTTTCTATCAATGCTGTTCAAAAAACGAGCAAGATGTTTCTTCAAAAATCCTGGAAGATCTTCACTACCGGTCAGAATTCTCGCAACTTCTTTCAACATATGAGGTACCCTAGCTAACCTGTAACAAAGTTTGTTAAGAGTCCAAAAAAAAAATTGCCAGCGCTCTGTAGACTGGCTAATAAAACTGTAAATAGAATAAATGTGATACATCCACAGCAAAGAGCTGGTTATAATATGAACTGAAAATAGACTGTCCCCTGATATGGGCTCCATGAAACTGAAAATCCAGTGAGCAGAGCTCAAGGCAGATGATTTCAGATAATATATGTGCAAGACTTTAGAATAAATCATAGATTTTACTTCCAAAATTTGTATCCACATAAAATAAATCATTTTATATGCATGTTTACTATCACATACCTTTTATTTATTTCTTCTGGATCACTTACATCACAGAAGCATATAAGTTCATCTAAAAGTTCTGGCAAAGCAGCGGCAAAAATTTCATGATTATCAGATTGAGTATGTTCATGATAGAATTGCAAAGACGATTTTAATTCCTGCCCGTCAGCTTGAAGAAGAGCAAAGGCAACTATTTTTGGCAACCAATGAATAATTAGTTTCACCATGTCTGTGGTCAAACACTTAGCCAACTCATGTAATGTTGCTAGTGCATGATCATTATCATGCTGGAGGACCACAAGTCTTGGAAGAACAACAGGAATCATCCTCTTAACAAGTTCTTCAGTTTCTACACCAAGCACCGCTGCTGAAAACTCTTCAACCATTTTTCGCTGATTAACCAGCCTCATGCATAGATAATCATACAATTCAGTTCGGGCATGAAGAACTTTTGAAAGGATTGCCTCAAGTCCCCCTGCATGATGTAGGTAGCAAGATCTGGTAATCAATTTTGAGGCTATTAGTCTCACTGTAATATGAGAATTGTCAAGCTGATCAATCAGTAAAATAAGAGAGAACAAAAATAGTTGACTATGGATATCAACAGATTGCATGATTGTTGCTGCAGTTTCTAGAAGGGTTTCAAGAACCAGAGGTTCCTCAGCCACTGCCAAAGCATGTTTTATTTTATCCATGAATCTCTGTTCTCTAGATTTGTTTGAATGATCCTTATCCAAAAATAAAATCTCCAAAACAGGCTCCTGAAGAAAGAAACTTATTTGTGATCCAAAGGCTTGTCTCACATTTCTGTTCTTGTTAAGAATTAAAAAATCAATACATTGTACCCATTGAGATCTTGTCTTAAGCAAAATATCTTCAGTTCCATGCATAAGGATCCGTTGGATTATTTTTACACATGCAACTTGAACTTCTTCTGATGACTGGTCGTAGAGGAGTTCAAAAAACAAAGACTGCAAATGGGTATAATCACAAATCAAATGAGAACCACTTTCAAGGGTGCTCGGTAAAAGCACTGCTGAACAAGACCGACAATCAGTTGCATTACTCCTGTCACACTTTGAACACCAAAATCCTTGCAACCGACGATCCATAGGTGAGTCTTCTTCATCATTATCCTTCCTCAAGTATAATTTACATTCAGCTCCCATTAAATCAGCAACACCATGGTAGAATCCATATAGGCATGCCAGGTGGCCAAGGGAGAGGACAATTATTTTCTTGACTTCCTCATTTTTCTCTTTTTTTAGGATTCTGAAACACAATAGAAAGAATATTTTGTGTATGATAACAAAAATATTTTATTTAATAGGTATTAGATAGTTGTGCAATACTAAGATGAACTAGACAGAATTTTTCACTTACTCCAGCCTGTGGAACATATGTGGCAGAGAACCAAAACCTGAGAATAGGACAATCACTGGCATAGAGATGACCGCTTCAATTCTAACTTCTTCTTCTACATCATGAAGCCCCAAGTCCAGAATATCAAGATCCACCCCGTGCTGTGTTATACACTCAGCCCTGGACTGAACACGAATTGATAAACATTTTGCCTTCCAGGGAGGAAGGGATTCTATCATGGAAGGATTACAATTCCATGGAAGCTTTAGCAGTGGTCGCAAGACATCTCCAATACCATCAGTATTTCCAAAGATCATAAGCTTACTCTCTTTAGTTAGGGACCCTGAGTGAGTAGAAGGATTTGATAGTTAAATAATAAGAAATGACACAACTAATAAAAAGTTCAGCAAATAAAACTAGAAACCAATATTCTGATGTGGAGGTTGAATGACCAGCAAAGAAGAGAGTGCCACATGTGCGTGCATGCGAGCAGTTGTTGGGGGGGTTGGGGGAGATGATGCAAAGAATAAAAACACCCACACTCACAGCTATTTTCACTAATATTTAAGCTCACCTACCAGTTTCATTGCCATGCAAATGCAGCAGGCAGTGGACTGCCTCCAGAAAAATGGATAGATCAAGAGGGAATGGAAGTCCTTGCTCTGCCTGCTAAATTTGATAGACATTAAAAAATGGCATAGCCTAATTATAAGGAAAATTTAACAAAATACACAAACCTGCTTAAACATCCAAGAGAGCCACTTGAACATTTGCCGAAATATGCGAAGGGACAGCTCAGCATGAGGGTGTTCAGAAAAAACAATACAGAGTGTGCAAATAGCTGCCAAGGAAGTTTCTGTCTCCAAGGAACTAGTGTTGTCCCCAGGAGGTTCTAGAAATCCAAGTAACAGATTTAATGATGAGCACATAAAATCAGCATATTCTTTTTCTCCCATACCAGTAAAACTACTAATAGACTTGAACACATCCAGACGCTTAGGGCCAGAACAATCTTCTATCTTTTGGCGCTTTGTCTTTAATGTTTCCAAATCCTGAATGGGTCTTTTACCCCCAACTTTTGAGCTTTCACGTTCATTATCTTTCGCCAGAGATAGACTATTGTGATTTTCATCAGTAATTATCCTTCCAACTACATTGGGACCAAGCCTGGAAACAGCAACTCTGAAGCAGTCTATTAAATGAAAAATGGGCTTTGATGAACAAAGCATACAAATCAGACATTCTGGCTTCCAGGAACAGGGGGGGCATGCATTCGCAATTCGGACGTATGCACTGCAAAGTGCAGCCTGACAATGTCCAGAACATAGAATTGTAAGTAACAGCCAACACAATTAGGTTAAACAAGTATAATACCTACAATGCATACAACTACATACATAAAAGTATATGTATAATTATAGCTACAGAGCATATAAAAGTGATTATAGCAGTCGCTATAATTGATTTATAAGCACCCCCAATATGCATAAAATTATAAGTAAGAGAAAGAGGGAATAATGCAATGCATCGTAACCTTGAGCTCCAAGCTCCTAGTCTTCAGCATTGACTGAGGAAAGATACATATTATATCAGCTGCTGTTGACCTGACAACATCATCCGAACAGCACGCATGCAATGACTGTAGACATGCTCCCAGTGAAGTGTCATAAGCCACACTTCTGAAACCAAAAAATTTGTATCTATAAGTGAAAAAACCTACATGGGACAACAGCAAAGTGCAGACTGTTGATAATGACAAGGATAGCAAGATATATCTTCAGAAAGTGTTTGCATAAACAAAAGCTAGATATCTAAAATGACTCAGTTAATGATAAAGCAAGATTCCATGGCTTCAAATGTAGGCAACCAATAGAAAGCTCACTAGATTATATATCATAGATTAATCTTAATTGAAGTCACAGACAACCAAAATTGTAGTGGCATTACTAACAGTAGAAATATTGATTCAGTTGTCATGACTCCATGAGGCAAAACATCACATGCTGAGGGCAAAAGTAATCAACAGAAAGCTTACCATCTGTTAATCATTGCAATCTTTTTCCCCATGGTAAGATCATTTATACTCTAACTGTCATGCATAACTAAATGTTGTCTAGAAAAGCATTACAGATTGCACTAGGGATTTGGAACACACAGCAATTTAAACAGGGAAAAGAGGAGGTCGTTACAACAATATATACATGTGGGACAAGGTATTATAGAATCAGGTAATATCTATTATTGATAATGGTGTTCTTTTGAAGGCTTTTAATTGTGATAAAGCACAAATCTGAAGAAAATAATCTGAAAATCAAAAGTGAAAATATTTGCTGAAGGCTATGTTACAATCAATAGGGATACCTGAATACTGAAACTGCCTCAATATCTTCACTTAGTATGATTGTCATTGATTTTATTAGTTTTTCAGCAGGAATAGTCTCACAGTTTTTTCCTGCTCCAATGAGGTGCGCAAAGTCAAAACATGCCTTCACAAAACTTGAGAAGTTAGATAACCCATTTGACACGGACATTAAAATCAGATGATGCAGAAAGTATCTAAAAGAACTGCAGAAATTTGAAATAAAATATATCTACCATGTGCAGATCATCATCTCCAAAGCATAAAAGCTTGCAGACAGCCAAAACACATGATACATCCAAAAGCCCTTCAACGTATAAAGTTCCTTCAGTTAAGCATTTACTTAGAAGCTTGACGGTTGATGTGGCAAAGGCTAGCAACCTTTCTTTCTCCGTAAGATCAATTAATATTCCTTCTCCATTGATTGGTCGATTTGAAACTGGAAGATCTCCAAGAAGGGCGGGGTGGTTGCAGATTCTGGCAAAAGACTTACAAAAAGACTTCAACAACAATCTCTTTGGCTCCCCCGAGCTTCTCTCATCAAAAATTGAGGCAGCATACAGAAGATCTATAGAGGAAAATTTTATGTTTGCCATAACACAAAAATGAAAAATGTCAAGTGATTTCAGATAGAACAATAAAGTCTACATCCCATGAAAAAGGAGGAGAGAAATAGCAATCAATGAGGTGGAGAAATGCACATTGTGGTCTATAAAAAATAATTGAGAGTTATATTGTTTTACCTTCACTTAACAACATAGCATCCATAAAGAATTGGCGGTAGGCATCTCTATCACCTGTGCGAAGCAGTGATAGAAGGGATCCAACAGTCTCCAGTATAGCTCCATGTCGTGGACTGAACCAAAGCAAGAAATAAAACTCAAGACTACTTCACCAAATAAAACCTCTTTTGCAAAAGTATTTACTAGCCAAAAATCTAAAAATCCTGCAAATACAAAAGAAAGCCTAAAGAAACTACAGATTTCTGTAACAGCTTAATCAAACAACCAGAAAACATAGCAAGAAATAGAGAAACTGACCGAAATGCAGGTTCAGCAAAAAATGGCAAAATCCGCCCGATAACAGGAACAACCGCACTCGCCTGCCCGTGATAGAAAACTCCTGGGAAAGTCTTCGCCGTGTGTGACAATAGCTTCAGCACAGCAATCACCTCTCTCTCCTTGGCTACAGTGCATTTGATTTTTTTCAAAATAAAACCCCAATAATTCCAAATTTCAACTAGAATAATCAGTAGATATGCAAAATATTGGATATATACCGGAAGAGGAAGGAACGACGTAGAGGTGGAGGAGATTGGGAAGGACGGCGCGAAATCGGGACTCCAAAGCGTCGTCTTGTTGCTTGTTTGTAGGAGTCGATGATGATGCGGCTATGCGATCCCGGAGCTCGTGCACCAGGCTCGACAAATTCGCCATTAAATCGTTTGCTCAAACTTCAAAATCATTCCAATACTTTTGCGGGAGAGAGTGTCAGGGTGTGTGTTAAGAGGGAGAGAGAGTCAAAACTCAAGAGTGAGAATGAGAGTGAGAGTGAGAGTGAGAGTGAGGTGGGCGGGGTTGTGGGTGGGTGGGTGTGTGTGTGTGAGAGAGAGAGAGAGAGAGTAGGATTTCTGATGGTTTCCCTCCTATTCTTTAATAGTTGAATTTTTGTATTTTTTTTATATATATTGATTCTATTTATTATTTTACTATTCGGGTTTTTCATTTTCTATTTTGCAGTTCTTTTTTTCTTTTCTGTCATTATGGTTACATTTTCTAAAAAAAATTGCCATAACTAGTGTTAGCCACGCGCGCCGCGCCGTATGATCTATATAGTGTCCTCCTTGTCTAATTTCATTTTTTTAAATCGAACAATTATTTATTTTAAAAAAATTATTATATTATATTTTTTTTTTTCAAATATGGAGTGAGACATGGAGTATGATGCCAAAACTATAATAAAACGAAAAACTCTAATGTTGGGCTTGAAAAAAATATAAATTTAAAAAATAATGGCATACAAAAACAAAATTCCAATGTTTAATAAAATTGAACAAAAATTAAAAATTACATTTGAATTTGTATTTTATTTTTACATCTATAGGCATATATCATTTTTTATTATTGCAAAAGATAATATATTTTTTGTTGGAATGATAATATCTAACTTATTTTACATAAATAATATTATCAAATACATCATTCATGCTCCCGAATATTTTAAACATAATTTTAAAAAAATAATACAAATGAAGGAATGTGAATCAAAATAAATTAATCATTCTCTTATTTTTATTAGCTATTTACGTATTCATTCAGCAACCATTCCATTCATTAACTTGTTCAATAACACTCATTGTGATTCTCATTCTTGAATTTAAACCATACATCCCTAAGTAATAATAGACCTAATAACAATTAAAAACATAATATATATATATATTATAAAATTTGTAATTTTATATAAAGCTATTTTAAGAATGTTAAATAAAATGGAAACATGTGTATTTGATGTCTTATATAAATAAAAGGGGAAATGGACCAAACTAGCTGGTCAAAGTTTTAAAAAATTTAATTTAGCCAGTAACTTTTAAATATATTTTATTTAGCCAGAATTACTATATTGCCCATATATTAATTAATCCGCCTAAAAAAGAAAAATTCACAAACTTTTCAATTCAATCTCTCTCTCTTCCCTCCCAAAATTCTGAACGGTTTCTTCCATCTCTCCCTGTCGCCGCAAACTTCAACAGTGAACTCTGGCGACTCCTAAATCCGACAACTGTTATATCCTCATCACACATTATTGTTGAGCAAAGGTGAGATTTGAGTCGGAAATTGAGTTTGCATAGGGTTCGCCTATTTGATTGGATTGGGGATTTGTGCAGTTGAATGGGTTTTAAGGTTTTGGGTCTGATTTCTTACTGCATTATTTCGTGGATTTTGTTATAACTAATATACATATTGTTACCATTGTTCTGTCTTGAAGTTTGATTTTAGGGAAAATGTCAAATACTGAAGAACGTCATGAAGCGGCTCCTCTGCGTAAGAGACAACATGCAACGGTGTTAGAGGTATTTTCATATACATATTGAAATGAGTCTGTGAAAAAAATGGAATAATTTGCAGCTTTTTGGAAGTAGATAGAAATATGGAGATTTGAAGCTCTTAGGTACGCGCCCAATTTTTGCGCGCAGAAGTTTTGTTGCGCGCACATAGGTCTTGCAGGCAGCAGCAGCTATACGCGTATGGGTCTTGCAAGCTGCAGCAATTGTGCGCGCAGCAGTTGTGGGCGCAGGGGCATGGCGTGCAGCAGTTGTGCGCGCTGAGGTTTGCGCGCAGTAATGGCAAGTATCGGCATGTGTCTTTTGATTATCGGCAGCCACTTGCCCATCATTCCATTGCATCAGCACAAAGTTTTCTTTAGTCTCACACACGCATATACAATTTTTTCTAGGAGTTTATTACATATCTTTTAGTTCATCTATGCATTCGCATACTTTTTGTTTGCGTGCAACAGTTCTGGGCGCAGTAATGGCAAGCATCGACATGCACCTTTCAATTATCGGCAACCACTTGCCCAGCATTCCATTACATTGGCATAAAGTTTTCTTTAATCTTGTGTTTCATTAATGCGTTGATTTTTTATCTTATATGTAGGATGGATGAGAATGGAAAAGGAAAGAAATGAAAAATACGCAGTACACGATCAGTAACCATGATCAGACGGCATATATTAGTGATATCAAAGCTGTATTGACATGTTATGGTGATGATATATATGGCCAATTGCGAAATTCGTGTTTTGGTTCACTGTTAGACATTCCAAGTAAGGTAGAAAGATGCAATAAAACAGTTCACCATTTCCTCACAAGTGAGATAGTGAAATGATGGAGGGGATAAGACCGAGATGTGGTTTCAAATAGGAAAGAAAAAGCTAAGATTCAGTCGGTTTGAATATGCTCTGTTGTGTGGTTTGAATTTCAGAAGTTCGAATTTTGATCCGCATAAAATCCACAAGATTAGATCATCATACTTCTATAGTCAGGTTCTACACAAAAAGCAGATAACGCCAGCTGAATTGAGAACAAAGTTCATAGAAAAAAAAGGTCTTGGGAATGACCCCCGGGACTATTTAAAAGCTGCGAAAGTGTTGTTTGTGAATGCTGTGTTGTTTGGACTGAACTCTAAGAATCACATTCCTGATTGATTGTGGGTGTTGGTCGAGGATGAAGAAAAATGGGAATCCTTTCCATGGGGTAGCTACTTCTACCAAAGACTGTTGCATTACTTGACCAATATTCCGACAGCACGGAAGGAATCTGCAAAAAGAGTTTTCTATCATATATACAGTTTCTCACTAGCATTCACGGTATGCTAAAATAAATTCCTTTAATAATTGTAATTTCATGCTAATTATTTGACCTCTTGCAATATCGGTTAAATTTCTATAAACATAGAATTTTTGATACACTATCTTAATGCAGATATGGATTTATTGTGTTGTTCCACTGTTGGGTGAGACTAGTGGTGTTGTTGCATCAGCAGATGCTACGCCGTGAGTTTTACGATATTTGTATAAATATAAAAATTGTGATTTTTGAAAGACATCAGAGGCTAGGTGTGAAGAATTTTATGTGTTTCATTTAACGTTTCATCAGTATTTAATTTTAAAAACTACTAATTAATGTCTTGAAATGTTTTTTGAATTTAGATGTTCCGTAAGTTGAAACCTTCTGACTTTGAAAGTGCCTCTATGTATTGGAATAGCATGGGACAAGGTCCATTTTTGTTGCAACGTGCTCCTCCATACCGTGCAGTTAAAACCCGATCACATGAACCGGCTCAGGCAACCCTTCCTCATCCGGCAACCCTCTCAACACATGATGATGTTCCGTTTACGGACACCTTTATAGATGATGGTCTGTTTACCAACAACCCTAAAGGCAATGATTGGTTGAACAGGGAAAGTTTGAACGAACATAGACCGGAAACAGGACCTGTCAGCCGGCATGTGGATCCTGGCATGACTCAGCCGTTGTCCACTTCCGAAAGAGAATTTTTTCTGAGAGAGTGTCATGATGTGGCCGAGAGAGCTACGCGATTAGTGGCTGAGCATCTTGTGGCCAAGCAAGCAGCACAACGTGCGTCTTAGGAAGTTATGGACAAAATTCAGAGTTGGCTATGTCATATTTTTCCGCAGCTTTCTAAAGGAGAAGGAAGTCATGAGCATTCTGATGACCGAGAAAGTGGACATGTATGTTCATGCTGTATGAATATAGTATGCTAAAAATTAAAATTAATTAAAAACTATTTTTTTCAAATCAGGACGATGCGGGATGGCATCCCGAATTTAAATGGAAATGGAATCCCTCGCAAGACACATAGTCCAAGGAGAAGGAGAGTTGGTGGTGGCCTAACCCGAAGAATACGAGTGTAGGCAGCGCATAGCCTAGCCAGCAACCGCAAGAACCAGCTGCGCAGGAGACATCACAGACAAAAGAAATGACAGCATGGCATATCCCATTATCGCTTGTCTCAGCGGGAGCTGAGACAAGACACGTGGTGAAACAATGCAACATCCTAGCCTGCAGCCGCAGTCTGATCCAACCATGGAAAGTGGTGTAATTCCTTCAGAGATAACTCATCTGAAATTGAATAACAAAGAAATCCAAAAAAGGTCAGCGTCGGCCCCTTTTGTCCAACTGACAAGCTCGGTGGAGATTGAAAAAATTGGAGATTGAACGCGGGAAGAAATGTCTTGTGAGTGATAATTAACGTTATATCTTAATTGTGTTATTAGTTGCTAGTTAGAATGTAATTGGTGATGTGTGCAATTGGTTTGATGACTGTTTGCAGAAGGAATGTGGGCATAAGCTATGGTGTGCCAAGGGAATTCTTTTCTGAACTCCTAAATTCGAAGGAGCAGTTGTCCGACGATCATGTTGATGCCTATCTCGCCATTCTGCATAGTAATCCTAGCTTTTCAAAGTGCCGACATTCTTGGACAAACACCGTTCTAACCTCGACCGCATTCATGGTATGTTCATTGTTGGTCCCGGTGCGAGCTTTTGTCAGTTTAGAGGGAGGGTGAATAAACTGACTTCAAAAACTTTTAGAACAGATGCGGAATAGATATGGCCCTTACTCGCTTTTGTGATTTATCTGTGCTGACTGATCAGTTGAGAGAAGTTGACAGAGGCTTAGATGGTGAGCTGATCAGTTTTCAGCTGATAGATAGAAGACGTGGCTGAAGCTTGTCAGTTCAGTCTGTGTGTGTGAATGTGTGCAGGTAAAGAACTTGCAAGACTGTAAAACAGTAAGAGCATCACACACAGAACTTTATAGAGGTTCGAAGCTTCCTACTTCTACGTCCTCTCTTCCTTCCGCAGAAGGGCAATCCACTATGCAAGTGTAAAGTTTCTTTATTATAATTATACAGTGAAGAATTCATGTTGGACCTGAAAATGGCACCCTTCAACCCGATTGCGTCCTCCTTTCCAACTGTTGCTGTCCCGGAAGAACGAACCCATCAGTACATGCTCCTCCTCAGCTGGTTTCTGGGTTGACAACTCACACTTACCGGTCCCAACTGCTCGCTGAGACTTTAGGTGCTATTTCCCGTCTCTACATGATTTTAGATCTCGCTCGATCTTCAAGAAGACAGTCTTGAAACTGTTATCAACTTGGAGTGTTCCTTTCTCTTTGAGCTGAGTGGTTGATCTTTGAGGGACTGAATTGAGAAGTTTTGCTCTTGCTGGAATTCTGCGTCAGCTTAGCAGCTTGCTTTGAACTTGAAGCACGTCTTCTCAGTTTAAGACTTTTCACACTTTGAGAATATTGAGCTATGAGCTGTAGAGAGAGAGAAAGAAATAGCTCGTTCTGCAAAATAGCAAAGTTAGATTGGCGAAAGTCTTGGCCAAAATTGATTTCACCCTCTTTAAATAGATGAGTGAATTTTGACCGTTATGATTGGTGATGTTTAGAAATCACCGGTGGCATTTCAATGCCTGTAACCGTTTGAAGCTCTTTTAATGAACTAGCCGTTTTGACTTTAATATTCTCTGCTCTAAGATCATCATGATCTATCAAAGATTTCCTATTGAGATCTTCATTAACTGCTTGTCAGTAGGAGCAAGTGATTCGGCTATCATTTCTTGGACATTCAGCTGACGGGCTCTCAGCTGTCTCGGCTCTTAGCTCTGAGATAGTCCAGTTGGCAAATCTTCAGCTGCCTTGAGCTTTTATCATGATATAGTCTAGTTCAGCTGACTCATAAGCTAAGTTTAAAAGCTTCCATTTCTAGACTTATCAGTTGGCTACCTGATTGAGCTTTTTCTCTCTAAACTGAACTATGGCCAGTTAAGTGAAGGCTCAAAGCATTTAGAGCTGTTTTACCAGTAAACTGATCTTTGATCAGTTTTGGGTCAGCTTTAACTGATCTCTTGATCAGATCAGTTTCAGCTTTCAAGCTGACTCTGTTCATCAGTATATCTTGACTTTTTGCTAAGACTAATGATTAACTCATCTGTAGATACCTACCAGTCTCCAAAGTTCTCTTCCCCCTTTACAGCTTATCTCAAGCTTTGAAGAGTTTACTTTGACTGGTCTGATCAGGCAACCTGTAAGCTGGTTGACCATGCTTCTGAATAGTTATCTCTCATCTTAGCTTGAAGTCTTACTTAGTCATTATCCTTGATTTTCAGCTTATCATAACCTGCAGTTTTTCATTAAATCATCACACATGTTTTGGCATTTCATCAAAACCATCATTTGGGATTTTCTCAATAATTTTCCTAACAATTTCCCCATTTTTGATGATGTCAAAACTAGCTGATTTGATGATGGAAAAATTGTGCAAGGTTATCATTCATGAATGAGCATCTATGCATGTACCAGTAATGGTATCAAAGCTGAAATTGGACCATGTTCAAAAGAACAATCATAGATGCTTGTAGCTGTTGAAAGCTAACTTCATGAGTATCAATGCTTTGATGTAATCATTAGAGCTTTGATAAAAAGATGAGTACTACAGTAATGGAGCATACTTAATATGTGAGCTCAGCGAGTTTTATCTGTAAGGTATCAGAGATTTGCTGATTGAGAAATACAGCCAAAATGACCTTCAGATATCAGAGTACTCGTTTGCACAGCTTAAAAAGCTTCAAATGTTTCAGTTCTAAACACAACTCAGTTCTGATTATCATGCAGATTTTTCAAAAAAAATTTAGCACATGGAAAGCCTTAAGCTATTCAAAGGGACAAATCAGCATGATCAGAATAACTTTATATTATAAACGAAAGAGCATGTTTTAGAAACTGATTGAGCATAGAAGATGAAGAATTATAGGAAGTAAGAGAGAGAGAATATCAAGACTTGATATTTAACTTTCTTTCTTCAGTTGGAACTGTTCACCACTCAGTTCTGTTTTCTTTTGCTCGATCCTCTTTTTTCAAACTTACAGGGAGAGATGTTGGGTATGTTGTGGATACCTCATTCTTTTTGTTGTTTCAGCTGAGCATTTTCCCAAGTCCAACAGTATTCTTGAGCTGGGCATTGCTCAAGTTGGACTTCCTCCTCACGAATAGCTTCCCCCTGATGGGTAGCTTCCCTCTGAAAGGCAGCTTGCCTCTGAAGTTGTACCTTTTTTGGACTTCTCTTTGGATCTCATCCCAAAGAGTTATATCATCCTGCCAAAAATCATATGATTTTCCATCATCAATATATCCTTCTCCCTTTTTGGCATCATCCAAAAGGGCGAGTTGATGGAATTCATAATGAGGCAGTGACAACTGTGGCAAAGGAGAGAAAGAAGTGGCCAGCAAATTATTGATGAAGTGGGAAGCTTGGGGTGCAGGCATAAGAGCGGACAACCATGCATAGGACTCCTCTGTCGTCATCAGCCGATCAAGATCAGGGAGAGATAGTGGATCTTGCCGAAGAGAAGAGGCTGATGTGATTCCGAGAAGTGGCTTGTCCGGAATGGTAATGATGGCATCCTCTTGAAGAGGAGTTGTGGATGAGTTGGAGGGCTCATGTTTAGAAAGGGGTGCATCATGAGGCCCCGAGGTTTGAAACCTTTTAATCATGGAATCCATGATTTCTGGGACTGATGGAGGCGTATTGAGTGGTTAGTTTATCCAGCTTCGGCTCCATTCACCTTCCTCAATCCAATATAAGTAGCCTCACTTGTCTGCCATCATTAGCATGGTGGCATCATCCATCTGGTATCTCCAGAGGTGGTACTGGAGATATCTTCGAAGGTGTTCGAAGAGAAAGGGACTGTGCTCCCTTATTTGACCAAAACAATTTTCTAGCTGTTGGTCCAGGCTTGCATTAAAGTCTTTTTCCAGAGATTTTAGGGCAGCGATATAAGGAGGTTCGTTGGTTACAGGTGTAGTAGACTCGTCACTTGTATAAGTGTAAGAGTCACTATCAGTTAAGAACTGATCTGCGTCAGCTGAAGGATCAGCATAAAGGAGCGGCTGCTTTCTTTTAGCTGGGCTGTGGTCCTCCATTAGCTGAAGTCTCGACTTTCTAGGGCGGTCAGTTACATTCTAATATCGCCGGTGAATGTAGACTGTAGGAAGGAGATCTCGTCTGGTGAGAATGTATCTACCAGATACTGTTTTGAGTTGCTCCGTGATGATATGACTGAGTCGATTTGCAAATCTTAACTTGGCTTTAAATGTGTCAGAGGTTAGATCAATCTCAGCATGCTTCACATGACAGTAAAGCAGCGCCAATATATAAGATGCCCAATCAGCCTTGCATCCGTAGTATATTGCGGCCATAAGATGAAAGGTGTTATCATTGAACTGTGCGTTGGTGATGCTACTCAGAAAGATGTGCATCACTATGTCCAGGATTTGGACCATGGTTGGAGAGAGACTATCTTTCAAGTTGTTTGAGAAGTCTCTGTGATGAACAAGTGGACATTTCCAGTCGTTCCACAGCTCCAACTTTGAAGGGAACGCTAGTTCAAACACCTTTGGGCCATGACCGGAAAGCTGGAACAGTTCAGTTAGCACATCTTCGTTGATGATGATAACCTGATCTCGGACAACAGAGATGATGTTGTGTCCTGAGATTTCCGCGTGATAGTAGAACTCGGCTACTAGCGGAAGATGCTTCCTTTTGGGATGTGTTGTCATAAATGACAAGAGCCTGCATGTCTCCAACAAGTAGAAGATCATGTTGGTCTTCTCATCACCGATTCGAGCTTGAAGAAACACACGATCAATGAACTTATCCATTTTGAGTTGCTTTATTAGAAGCTCCATATTCATCGATTGGAATGAAGAAGACATTCGTCGATGATATGAAAAGAGAATAAAATGGGCTATGGATAAGTGAGAAGACAAGGAGAAGGAATGAAAATGTTTTTAGAGAATTGTTATCTCTATTGTTGTTGTTATTTTCATTCATCTTCTCTACTGCTTTTAAAGGCAATAAGTTTGCATGCATTAAACCAGAGCAATCGAGTGCTTACTAGCTTATCAACTATCTGATTTGAAAGAAAGTTAGCTGAATAAACGATGCATACATCTCAGCCGTCCACTTGGATAATGCCTTTTTGATCAAGCGGTTGAGATCTGAGGATTTGAAAATCTGAGCAGTTGCCATAAATAGCACAATATTTTGTCAAAAGATTTGCTATTTATATTCCTCAGAAAATTTGTCTCTTTATACTTTAATGCTGAGTATAGAGACTTTAATGGCAACTCAGATGAACAGTAAGTTTATTTTGAAATGTTAACGTTAACTTTTTCAAAAATAAGCTGTAAGGAATAAAGAGTAGATAAGCTTATCGAAGAGGATTGATCAGGCAGCTGATGAGAGATGGGACTTTGGGGCTCGAGGCGTCAGTTTCCTGCTGAACTGATGATATTACCTTTAACTGATTGAATTAGTTTTGTTGAGCAGCTGCTGATTGAATTTTTGTCAATTTCCTCTTCTTGAGTGGTCGAATGGGACTAGCTTCACTGTTTTCTTTAGAGCTATTAGACCGTTTCCTTTGGGAAGCTGAACTGGAGATGTCCTGAGAATGGTCAATTCCGACTTGAGTCTCAGCATGCTGAAGTTGCTTAAGAGCAACTGCTGAGGTAGTCAGCTCAAGGGGGTCAGCTCTTTAATTCCTCTGCATGATGAGCTGGACTGATTTATCATCAGCTTTGCAGCTCTTGAGCAAGACTTGATAAGAGGAGTAACGTAGCCTTTGGATAAGAGATCTGGAGATGTGGTAGTTTCTTCATCGTCTTTGACTTCACTTTGTCCAAGATGTTGACTCCTTGGGGTCACCACTATTTGAGTATGAGGGAGATCTTTGTCTATCTCTTCAGTGGTACCCGCAGCTTGTAGATGTGCCTTTTCTGACTGAATTGGATCAGGATTCAGTTGTAGGCAACATAGATCGACTGGATTGTTGGCAAGCTGTTTTTCAGTTGCAACTCCTTGTGGTCTCAAGCTGGCTTGAACATCAGCTAGCAGGGCCTTAGCTGGAATGTTGTTATCAAGTCGATGCTTCATAATCCGCTGGACTTGCACAATGTTTTGGAGGAAATGGATTTGAGGCTCCAATCCATTTGATGCTCTAAGTCTCTTCACATTGCCAAAAACTCATGCCATGAGAAATGTGACTGGATTGACATTGAGTGTCTCCAGTTGTACCAGTAAAAGTACCGGTGCAGCTGTTTGAACAGCTCATTATCTTGCTCGGTAACATACATGAAGTGAGTGAAAAAGAGAACACTCCTTTTTTTTTTAAAAAAGAAGAGAATAAGAATTATCTTGAGAGACTGCTTGAGAAAATGCAGTAGATGTTGAGCGTGTTGTTGTATTGTGTTCTCTCAAAATTTTGGCAAAGGGATTTTTATGAGTTATGAGTGAGAAGGAGACTCATAAATGTGTTGTTTGAAAGAATTAAATTCCCTTTGTCATTTTCTTTTGGCTTTTGATTTTAAGTTTCGGACCAACAGTCAAAATAATAAATTCTGACAAAAGCAATTAATTGAGCCAAAAGGATTTTATTGAAGAAATACTTAGAAAATAAACTGATTTATAAGAAGTTCCTAAGGCATCTAGTCAGCTGACTTCTGAAGCCTTCAGATCTCCTTGCTATCAGTTTTTCTTTTCTTGAAAATGGGCTTTTTGGAACTGTTTGATTTTTCTTGATGAAGTTCCTCTTTAGAAGTTTTGAGTCTAGTATGAGCTTGAAGTTCCTGAATCGACTCAGATGGCTGTCTTACCTGATCTTGCAGTTGTTTGGTCAGCTTTTCACAATGATTGATGGATGGAACTGATGGATAGCTGGGTAGGGTGTCCGACTGGATGTCGTTAGTTGTCTTGGTTCTTGAATCTGATGTTGTCTTCTCTTTGGTTTCTCTCATCTCTTGTGTCGTGTTCTTTGGCTGAGTTGATTCAGAGCTTTTCTGAGCTTTCCTTTCAATAGACTCAGTTTGGACCGTCATTCCAGTAGTCTTTTTGACTGAGCTTGATTCAGCTTGCCCTTTCTCTTTTTGATCTAATGACGTGAATATGGGAAGTTCTTCATCCGAGTCAGATGATTCCATTTTTATTGGTTCAATCATCTTTGCCTTTCATTTTCCAAGAATTCCTAGACTTTTGACTGATTTCTACCGGGTTTGATATTCTCTGATCTGTATTGGTAGCTCCGTTGAATGTCTGATTGATCTTGGCAGAAAGTCATCTGGATCAACTTCTTCAACTATGGTTTCCTCCATCATTAACTCTGGAAGCTGATTTTCCAGAATTAGGCTGACTCTATTCAGGAAGCACATCTTCTGTGGAAATTTCTTGTCACTGAACATCTTCTGTGGAAATTTCTTGTCACTGACAGTTTTTGCTTCAATGATTTTCACATATCTCCTGAGCTGGTCAAAGAAGTGCTGCACCCAGTATATCTTCATTTCATTGCAAATAGCCTTGCAGATTTGGTATTTGGGCACTGTCATCTCTAACAGACTTCATGTTGCTCTGGTGAGCATCTTGGCGGCGATCATAGCTAACACTTGATATTCCTCTTTGAATTTGGTTATCATGTGATTGTTATGATACTCTTGAGTGATTGACTTCTTCTTCCACTCATTGTAATGTAGTTCAGGATTTACCGACACATCTTCAATCTTCTTGCCACCAGTTGGAATTTTGAAAAATTTTCAAAGAATCATTAGGGTGATGGAGACTTCTCTTCCTCTTACTTCTGTAATGATCTCCTGAGAACTCTCTTTGTACAGTGAGTTCAGAAAGAACTCTGCCACGGCTTCAGGATAGACTTTTGAAGGAGCTTTCTCAGTGAAGGTTTTTAGCTTGGCTTTCTTTACTAATGTGAGGATTAGTTCACATAGCTCAAAGTTACCACATATTTCTCTGAAGATCATGGGATTGAGAAATTTGTCATGGTATAGATCTTTTCGAAACACCATGGAATCTTCTCCAGAAAGTTTGAAGTTATACTTTCTGCGATGTTTATTAGCAGAAAATTGAGCCATTACAGAAGGATTTTGAGAGGATTTGAGAGATTTTGAGGGAGATGTGGCTTTTGATGAGTTTTGGAGAGACAGATTATTTGAGTTCTGTGGTCAGCTATGTGAGGAATTTAGGAAAAACAACTAACTTATTTATAGGCTCAAGCAATTGGTGAATCCAATGGTAAAGAGGAATTTGATTGCAAATCAAAATCAAACGGTTCCGATTAATCCGTTGATTTTAATTTCATATTTATCCGTTGAGATTAATGGGGGGTAGAGAGTGGGTCCAACGGTAATATTTGAGAGACACGTCATTTTACCGTTCAGTAATAAATTCAATTTGAACTTATCTAGTTTTGGCTTTCCTCCAGTCTCCACATGGCGTTTGAGCTGCTGACGTCATCAGTTACCTTCTCGACTAATGATCCTCTTAGCCTGGAGTGATCAGTTCCAGTTGGAGTCTCCTCAGCTTTGACTCCTTGTTAGTTTAAGCTGTCTTCTTCAGCTTTGCTCAATCTAAGCTTGTCAGCTGCTTCCATCAGCTGAAGCTTTGCCTTCATCAGTCAGTTTAGAATTCAACTGTTCTCATTAGTTGAATATGACTGATTGAGAATTGATGCCTTCTGCGATTAGTTTACTTATTTTCAACAGCTTTCTTGTAGCCTTTTGCCATTCTTTTAGAACTGATATGGGCTATATCAGTTTAAGCTCCAAAGCTTGCAATACTGATGCTCTCTTGAGTCAGTTCTCATTATCAGCGAGAGTGCTCCTCTTCACTCCTTCTGTTGGATGATCATCATCTTCTTTTGAAGCTAGTTCAAGAAATCCCAATTAGATGCATAACTCAACAAATCTAGCTTCTGGCAATGGCCTGGTGAAGATATCAGCTATCTGTTTCTCCGTGTTGACATATCTGATGCATATGTCTTTCTTCTCGATATGATCTCTGATAAAGTGGTGTCTGATATCAATGTGCTTCGTCCTTAAATGCAATATTGGATTTTGAGATACTGCAATAGCACTATTGTTATCATAGTAGATTGGCACTTCTTCAGTCTTCACCTTGTAATCTTTGAGTTGTTGCTTCATCCATAAGATTTGAGCACAACAACTTCCAGCAGCTACATATTCGGCTTCAGTTGTTGACGTGGCAACTGAATGCTGCTTCTTGCTAAACCAGGATATCAGTTTGTTTCCCAAAAACTGATATGTTCCACTGGTGCTCTTTCGATCGATTTTGCATTCTCCGAAGTCTGAGTCTGAATAGCCGGTTAAACTCAAATTGTCATCTCTGGGATACCATGATCCAAGATTTATAGTTCCCTTGAGATACTTCATAATCATCTTTACTACTTCATGATGACTTTTCTTCGGATTGTCTTGGAACCTTGCACATAGTCTGACTGAATAGGAGATATCTGATCGGTTGGCTGTCAGGTAGAGAAGGGATCCAATGATTCCTATGTAGTGCGTTTGGCTGACTGATTCTCCTTCTTCATTGAGGGTCAGCTGCACTGATGTATTCATTAGAATTTTGAGAGCTTTTTCCTTATCGATTCCAAACTTCTTGACAAGCTCCTTGGTATATTTGGCTTGGCTGATGAAGATTCCATCTTCGAGCTGCTTCACTTGGAGTCCTAGGAAGAATGTCATTTGTCCCATCATGCTCATCTTGAATTCGCTTTGCATCAGTTGTGCGAATCGATTGTAGAGATCTTTGCTCTTGGATTCAAATATTATGCCATCTACATAAATTTGAACCATCAAGATCTCAGTTGATCATTCTATTCTGAATAGAGTACGATCAATGACTTCTTTCTGAAACCCATTCTTTAGCAAGAATGTTGTGAGGATTTCATACCAAGCTCTTGGTACCTGCTTTAGACCATATAGAGCTTTCTTCAGCTTTGTAGACTTGGTCTTCGATTTCGAAGCCTAGAGGTTGTTCTACATACACATCCTCCTTGAGCATCCCTTGCAAGAATGCACTTTTCACGTCCATTTGAAAAACCGTGAAATTATTGTGAGCTACATAGGTGAGAAACAGTCTGATGGCCTCCAATCTTGCAACTGGTGCGAATGTCTCATCAAAGTCGATCCCTTCACTTTGTGAGTAACCTTTGGCTACCAGTCTGGCCTTGTTCCTTGTGATCACGCCTTGTTCATCCAGTTTGTTGTGAAAGACCCATTTAGTCCCGATGACTTGAGTTTTCGGCCTATCAACAAGAAACCATACGTCATTTCTTGTGAACTGGTCCAGCTCTTCTTACATTGCTATAATCCAGTCTGAATCTTCAAGCGCTTCTATTATGTTGGCTGGTTCCATCTATGAGATGAAGCATGTGAAGAGTGCATACTCCATTGACCCTCTGGTCTGGACCCTGCTTTTTGGATCCCTAACAATTTTGTCAACTGGATGGCTTCGGAGCCATTTGGGAATGATTGCTTCCTCTGCACTTTTAGCTGCTTCATCAGTTGTTCCAGCAACTGATTCTTCGGCTTCTTTATCAGCTGATTCTTCAGCTACTCCTTCGGCTACTGTATCTACTTTGGCTTGTTCTTTATTTTCACTGATTATTTCCCCTATTTCAGTTATGGGGTTTGAGGTTTCATGACGACTTGTATCCTCAGTGACCAGGTTATCTCCAACCGATCTAGAATCAGTTTCTATGCCATCTTCTAGTGACACTTCAAACTACTCTAGGACAATGTGATCAACATAGTCTAGCAGGCTTTCACTAGGAAATGCTTGCTCTGATGTACAGTTCTGCTTTTTGTTTCTGTACTCATTGGCAAGCTCATCAAATACCACATGACATGTTACTTTCACAACCAATGTCCTTTTATTGAACACTTTGTAAGCTTGAGAATGAGGGGCATTATAGCCGAGAAATATTCCCTCATCAGCTTTGGCACTGAAAGCTTTCAGCTGGAATTTGCCATTGTTGTGGATATAACATTTGCAGCCAAATATGTTAAAGTAAGAGATAGAAGGCTTACGACCCTTGAATAGCTCGTAGAGTGTTTTGTCATGGGTGATGATAATGGCACTTCTATTCTGTGTGTGGCAGGCTGTGTTAACTGCCTCTGCCCAATAGCATTCGGCTATATTGGCATCTGCTACCATTGCTCTGGTTGCCTCCTTTAGCGTGCGATTCCTCCTTTTTGCTACACCATTTTGTTGAGGAGTTCTTGCAGCAGAGTGTTCATGAGTGATTCCCAGTTCACTCAGGAACTTGATCATTTGCTGATTGACAAATTCAGTTCCATTATCGAATCTTATCCTTTGAACTGATTTTTCTTTATCAGTATGTAGTCTCCTGATCAATGTTGATAACTTCTCAAAAGTTTCATCCTTACTTCTCAGGAACTCTACCCAGGTATAACTTGAGTAGTCATCTACTACTACAAGTGTAAACTTTTTACCTCTGGGGGTTGGTGGCTTCACAGGTCCAAACAGGTCCATGTGAAGTAACTGAATAATGTCAATTGTTCCTAGAGGATGGCTTTTGTTCTTGAATGATGACTTCACCTGCTTCCTTTTCTGGCATGGTCCACAGACGCCAGTTTTCTTGTAGATTTCCTTAGGAAGCCCATCAACTAGCTCCTTCTTGGCCAGGTAGTTGATAGTTTTGAAGTTGAGATGGTTCAGTCGTCGATGCCACAACCAGCTTGCTTCAATTGATCCTTTGGAGAGAAAGCAAGCTTCTGAATAACCAGTTGACCAGTCAACTACATACATGTTTCCCTTTCTTACTCCAGTCAGAGTATGGCTCCAATTGACTTGTCTCTAATGTCACATGACCTATTGCTGAAGTCGACTGAGTATCCATTGTCACAAAGCTGACTGATGCTCAGCAGTTTATGCCTCAGTCCTTCAACATGTGACACGACATTCACGACAACTTTTCCTTTGACCACGAACCCTTCTCCAATGGTTCGGCTCTTCGAGTTGTCTCCAAAAGTGACTAGCGGTCCCTTAACCTCTTTATAACCGTCAAGATCATTCTTGTCTCCGGTCATATGTTTTGAGCACCCGCTATCCAGATACCAAGTATCTTTAATCTTTTTCTTGGATAGGGTGCTCTTTCCCTACAAGGCAAGAGTTAGTGTTTAGGTACCCGTATGATGTCGGGTCCTGAGAGGTTAACCAGATGTTTGGGAATCCACATATGCCACACTTTTGGCTTTTCTTTTCCAAGAGATCCTTTAGAATTAGATCTCTGGATATGTATTGGACTTCTTGTAACTCTTCGATTGAGAGTTGAGTCCAGTGATCTATACCTCTGGTGAGATTCAGGATAGAAGACTTCAACTAATTTCCTCTCATCTTGTGACCTTAATTCTCTTTGTCTTGGCCAATTTCGTCTGACCTTTTGACTTTGAGCTCTTTGGCCTTTGTGGTGTGGCCAATCTGCAAACTAGTTGGAACTGGGATTGAATCTTAATTCATCCCTTGAGTTTAAGAACTCATTGTACTGGATTGCAAGGTCACTTGGAGGAAATTATTCCAAAGAAATTGGATTATGTTGTTTTGCATAATACAATCTCGTGTGTTCATTTCTTCTAGGGTATGTAGAACTCCCAGGTTGAAATGTACTGGAGGAGTTTCTAGATCGTTGAACTGATAGCCTATTTCGAGCTAATGCTCTTGTCTGAGGGACTGGCCTTGGGTGAACTTTAAGTCTTGGTTGAACTGATGACCTGGAATGATATGGAGGCTTTTGAGGATTCAGCCTCTGATGAGCTTTGGATTTTGACCGATCAGTAGATCTAGACTACTGAGTTGATCGATGTCGAACTGGTGGCTTTGACTGAGCACCAAATCTTTGAAAGACCAACTGTCTTCGAGTTGCCCCTCTTGAATGATCAGTCTGATCTCTGGGCTGAGTTTGAGGAGTTTCCAAGATGCCCTTGTCTTTTGACTCCTCAACTAGGAGGGACTGAGTTGGTTTTGTGAATCCTCTCAGGATTCCAGATTCACAGCTCTATACGACTGCCTTGCCATTCTCTGCTGCAGTGTACTTACTATATCCCAGTCCTGGGCTCCCAGATTCTGTTCTCTGATAACTCAAGATTTCATCAAGAGTCTGGGATCCCTTCTTGAACTTGAGAGATAATTCCTCTCTTTCAAGAATTTCTTGCTTGAGCTGCTCATTCTCAGCTTCCAGTTCTCCATTCCTCAACTTCAGCTGATCCAATTCTGTTGACTGAGCATCAAGACTTTTTAGTCTTTTATTTTCAGCACTTAGCTCATCAACTCTGCTTCTTAGCTTATCATTCTCACCCTTCAGCTCAATAAGCTAATTGATCTTCTAGGATTCTTAATTGTTCATCCAGTTCATTCCTAGAGATCGATGCTTCATGTATATGATAGAATGAGGTTATTGAGTCAGTTTGATGTTTAGTATCTAAATGTATTATTTTATTATATTATTTTGTTATGTTTAGTAATTTAGTTTCTTCATTTTTATGTGGTTATTGTTCATTTTATGTGTTTATTTGTATTTATTGCTCTAATTGTGGATTTTGTCAAGTTGTGCAAGAACTTGAGCTTTTAATTATAAAAGCAGGTATTTTACGGCAATTAGGTGGCAAGTGGAAAATCGAGAAATTGAGCTTAATTGGCTAATTGGAGGCCCAAAATTATGAAGAAAATGTGTGGAGGAATTGCACTGGATCGCATTCGAAGTGGACCACGGAGCGGAAGACCTGGACCGGCCAAACCGCCTCGCGGCTCAATCACCGTAGCCACCGCGTAGAAGGGCGCCGCGGCGCCCCTCAATTGGCGCCCGCCGGCGCGCGGGGTGCTTTTCTCTCTCTTCGGTCCAGTTTTTCATCCCGTTTTCAAGTGCAATCCCACTCATTTCCACTTCTCTCTCTCTCCTCATCTAAATTAATTTAATCCTAGATAAAGACTTTTTTAGCCATCTAATTATAGGTAACATTTACCCTAAGATTTCTTTTTAGATTTTGGCCCCTTTTTCCTTCAACAAATCTCCCATCTTTTTGGCCCCTTTTTTCCCCCTCACAATTAATGCTCTCTTACCATCACCTTTTCTCTCCCCTTACCTCCCATACTTCTCACCACTCTCTTTCTCTCTCTTTCGTCTCTCTCTCTCTCTCTCCCCCTCATTCATATCTCATATAGATTTTTGGAGATTTCAATTATCATCCATTATCAATCATACATCACTCACTCACTTCATCTTCTCCACCTCTCCATCTCCATTTCTCTACACACACTCACCATTATCTCTACCATTTTCTTTCACCATTTTCACCACCACTCAAGGAAGGAGGAGGAGAGGAAGAAAAAGGGAACAAGCCAAGGAAGAAGAAGAGGAGATGAGAAGGAACCAACTTCGAGCTATCCGCGGAAGCTAAGCTCGTTAGGAGGTTTACTTTCGGTATTTTCTTTCCATTTCTTGGATGATTTGTGGGGGTTTGTCCCAACTCTTGAAGGATAACTAATATTGTAGAAGTTTTATGTTATTTACATTTGATTATGAGATGACGATCTTCTATAATATTTGTGTTGTTTTGAGCATGTTTAGTGGCTAATCTCTCTATTAGAGGGTAGAGGATCGATTTAGTTCTTGATCTATGCTTGTTAATGTTGGTTGTTGTTGTTGGAATTGTGCTTATCATGTTAGAGTAATTGATCACTACTTGAGCATTACTAGGATTTAGATGAAGCTGGAAGGTGATTCTAAATCCCGAAATTGGTTCCTTCAACATTAGGTGGATGGGGTTCCTAAGCCTAATATGTTCTTCTTGCTCATTTGATATAGCTAAAAGAGGCTTAGTTGATAGACAGTGACAGTAATTGATATTAAGCCTTTTGAGAGGGTCTATTGGATGTGTGAGATTAACATTACCAACCTTAATCAAGCATATAAATAAACCATTGAGAGAATCTACGCCCTAATACCTTTATCATTCTATTTTTCTCAAATCTTGATTTTATTGTTGTCATTTGCATTATCTTGTTTTCTTGCATATTTCAATTCCTAGTTGTAGATAATCACCAATACCATGCTTAGAATGTTTAGGTTTATTTTCGTCATTTTAGCACGTTGCATGCATAGCCCTTAAGATAGTAGCTCACACTGAGCCTTCCTTGTGAGATCGACTCGGGTTAGCTCATCGTGTCTACAATTGACCCCATCCAATTGCGGGTGTGGTCCCAAGTAGTTGTTGTGTTGAGCCTAAACCGGAAATATAAATTCAAATTTGGACCACAGCGAAATAAATTTTGGCGCCGTTACCGGGGAAGGCTTTAGGTTTATTGTCTTTTTGCTGCTATAATTGCCTTTGTGTATTTTGTGATCGTGAAATCTTTCTTGTTAAAGTATTGTGTTTGTGTTGCTTGTTTGAATTTGTTTTTGTGTTTATTTTCTTGTGTTGTTAAGCTTTCACCTCTCTTTCCGCAAGTTACGTGTGATCTCCATTTTGTTTGTGGTTGTGTATGCTAGGGAGGCGAAGCCTCAATCGGAAACTAGCCCCAGTGTTTGATAACATCCATCGACCAAGAAGATTCAACGTGTTCGAGTGGGAAAGAGAGATGGATGCTAACCCCCTCAACAACCCCACAATGACAATGCCAATGCGGCTAGGAATTATGAGAGACTTTGCTCGTCCCGTGATTGGGGTGTCGACTTCTTGCATAGTTCTTGGTGAGGCCGCAAGGAACTATGAGTTGAAGAACATCCATTTTAGTCAACTTCCCTCATTCTGTGGGATGCCGGCCGAAGATGCTTTGAACTTCATCCGGGAGTTCTATGTCATTGTTCAAACCTTTCCTCTACAAGATTTGAACGAAGATCAATTGAAGATGAGGTGTTTCCCTTACACCTTGAAAGATCGAGCCAAGACATGGTTCATGTCTCTACCGGCCAACTCATTGGCCAATTGGAATGTCGTCTACGAGAAGTTCATAGCCAAGTACTACTCCAATCAAAAGACCCAAGATTTGAGAGCTCAAATTGTTACCTTTACCCAATCTACGGGTGAAGCATTTCATGAAGCTTGGGATCGATTTTGAGGTCTTCAACAACAATTCTCTCACCACCATCTTGCACCCGAGTTGCTCAACCAATTCTTCTACGACGGGCTTTCTCAAAATTTTCAATACATGGTAGATAATGCCTCGGAAGGAGACATTGGAGGCCGGACCGCCGAAGAAGTCTCAAACATCTATGAGACCATGGCCACGACTTCTCAACAAAAGAGTGCTAGGGGGAAGAGAGCTTCCGTTAATAAAGCAAACCCTAGTTATGATGTGACAAAATAACTTGCCGAGTTGACAAGACAAGTAGAGATGCTTTGAACCTCCGAGAGACCACCCCAACAAGCGATGACCATTGAGACTTGTGGGATTTGTGGAGAGTATGGCCATGGGGCCAACTTGTGTCAAAAGTCGATCGAGCCAGAATTAAGTGATGAAGCTCATTTCCATGCTCTTCAAGAGCAAGTGCATGCCCTTCAAGGATTCCAACCACGCCAACCTTACAACTCGTACTCTCAATCATATAATCCGGGGTGGAGAAATCATCCAAATTTCTCTTGGAGACAACCTCAACAACCACCTCAACCACCACAACAACCACCTCCACCTCAACAAGCCGGAGGTGGCCAAGCTCCACCTTATCCAAGGCCACAACAATATCCGGCCCAACCAAACCAACCGCCTAGACTGACATTACAAGACACCTTGCAATTTTTCATTCAAGCCACCCAACAAAGGTTCGAATCTGTTGAAGCTTCCGTGAAGAGGATCGAGACCCAAGTAGGACAAATAGCCGGGACCTTTGGAGAGTTGGCCAAGCAAGCTAACCCGGGTAAGTTGCCTAGCCAACTGGAGCAAGCTCAAGTCATCACCGTGCTTAGAGAAGGCAAGGTGATTGACAACAAGGTTGGAGAACAAATCCCAACCGAAGAGGTTGAGAAAGAAGAGGAGTCTCCTCAATAACAACAAAAGGAGCCCGAAAAAGGAAATGAAGAAGTGAAGAAACCCACACTCCACAAGGCCACCAATCCCTACAATCCTCCAATTCCATTTCCAAGCCGGTTGAGGAATGAGAAGCAAGACACCTAATTTCAAGAGTTCTACAAGCTCCTATCAAAGGTGAACGTCAACCTTCCACTCCTTGATGTCATTCACAATGTGCCGGCCTATGTCAAGTTCTTCAAAGAACTAGCTTCCAAGAAGATGAAGTTTGTGGAGAATGAGAAGATTGTGGTGTCCGAAGTGGCGAATGCAATCCTACAATATCAACTACCACCCAAGCTCCGTGATCCAGGTAGTTTTACTCTTAAAATTGCCTTGGGAAATGGTAAAGAAGCATACGGTATGCTAGATTTGGGAGCCGGAATTAACTTGATGCCTTACTCAATTTATAAGCAATTAGAGTTAGGTGATTTAAAACCAACTAGAATGTGTCTACAATTGGCGGATAGGTCCGTGAGATACCCTAGAGGAATAATTGGAGAAAATCTAGTTAAAGTTGGTGGTTTGATAATCCCGGTGGATTTTGTTGTGTTGGATGTGGGAGATGTCAAAGAAACGGGTAAAGAACACACACTTCTCCTAGGTAGACCTTTAATGGCTACAACAAACACCTTGATTGATGTCAAAAATGGAACTTTAAAAATGTCAGTGTTAGGAGAAACCGTGTCCTTTTCTGTCCATGAAAACAAAGCCATTCCCGTCTCCTCATTTGAGAAAAATTGTTCTTTCATTGATACTATTAATGCCTTGGCTGAGGAGGTTTTCTTGCAGGAAATAGGCTCATATTGGAGGAGTAAAGCCTTGTCCGAGGAACATGCTATGGAAGAAGCTTACCTCAAGTGTGGGGGAAACGAATTGGATGCCGAAGAGATGGAGATTTTGCTAGGAGAAGGAGTGAGCTTAATGGAAGTTCTTACCTCGACCGAAGAGGAAGTGAAGTTTACTCCTGAGCTTGAGCTCAAGGAGCTCTCATCTCACCTCAAGTATGTCTATCTTGATGAAGAAAAGAAGAAGCCCGTGATTATCTTTTCCAGGCTTGAGAAAGACGAAGAAGATCTCTTGGTAGCCGTACTCAAAAGAAACAAGCAAGCTATTCGATGGAACCTTTCCGACATAAAAGGCATTAGCCCCTCAACATGCATGCATCGCATCATTCTTGAGGAATGGGCCAAGCCAGTTCGAGAAGGACAAAGGCGGCTCAATCCCGTGTTGATGGAGGTCGTCAAAAAGGAGATTCTCAAGCTTCTTGCGGAGGGGATTATCTATTCCATAATCGATAGTGAATAGGTGAGCCCAATCCACGTGGTGCCCAAGAAACAAGGAATCACGGTGGTGGAGAATGACAAAGGAGAGCATGTGGCTACTCGGACCACCACTGGATGGAGAATGTGTATCGATTACCGAAAGCTCAATGCCGCTACGCGAAAAGACCATTTTCTCCTTCTTTTCATTGATCAAATTCTTGATAAATTGGCCGGGCATAGTTTTTATTGTTTCCTTGACAGTTTATCGGGTTATTTTCAGGTGGCCATAGCTCTCGAGGACCAAGCCAAAACCGTCTTCACATGCCCCTTTGGCACATTTACCTGTAGAAGGATACTGTTTGGACTATGCAATGCACCGGGCACATTTCAAAGATGCATGTTTTCTATCTTCTCTGAAATGATTGGAGACTTCATTGAGGTATTCATGGATGATTTTTCGGTCTTTGGATCTTCATTTTCCGATTGTTTGGAGAAGTTAGAACTTGTTTTAAAAAGATGCATAGAGAGTAGCCTTACTCTTAGTTGGGAGAAGAGTCATTTTATGGTTACTAGTGGCATAGTCCTAAGGCATGTTGTTTCTAAGGAATGAATGAGTGCAGATAAGGCTAAGGTAGATGTGATTGAAAAATTGCCTCCACCCGTTAATGTGAAAGGTGTTAGAAGTTTTCTAGGCTATGCCGGTTTTTACCGTCGGTTTATTAAAGACTTCTCCAAAATTAGCCAATCTCTATGCCATTTATTTGCTCAAGATGTTCCTTTTGAGTTTGATGAAAAATGCTTGCATGCTTTTAATATTCTTAAGGAGAAATTGATCACCGCACCCATTGTTGTTCCCCCTGATTGGTCTTTACCTTTTGAAATCATGTGTGATGCATCAAATTCCGCCGTGGGTGTCATTTTGGGTCAACGTATTGATAAAATTCTTCATGTCATTTATTATGCTAGCCTCACATTGAATAGTGCTCAAGTAAATTACACCACTACCGAAAAAGAATTGCTTGCCGTTGTGTTTTCATTAGATAAATTTAGATCCTATATCTTAGGTTCGAAAGTGATTGTGCAAAGTGATCATACGGCTCTAAGGCATTTATTGACCAAGCCCCAAGCTAAACCTAGACTCATTAGGTGGATTTTTCTTGTGCAAGAATTTGATGTTGAAATTAAAGATAGAAAGGGGTGTGAAAATGTGGTTGCGGACCATTTATCTCGCCTCTCCGTTGATGAAAATTTTGATTTATCTCATGAAAAAGGAGTTGATTGTGATTAGTTTCCATATGAGCATGTTCTTGAGCTAAATTCCTCTCCTTGGTATGCCGACATTGTTAATTATCTTGCTTGTGATAAAATGAGGCCTAACCTTACCTTTCAAGAAAGGAAAAGATTTTTGGCAATGTGTAGGTATTACTTTTGGGACGATCCATACCTTTTCCACTTGGGAAAAGACGAAGTTATTCGAAGATGTGTCCCGGAGGAGGAGCAAACCGATGTTTTGGCCTTTTGCCACGCTGCACACTGTGGTGGGTACTTTGGTGGGCCAAAGACGGCCCGAAAGATCTTGCAATCCGGTTTGTACTGGCCCTCAATTTTTGAAGATGCTCATGCTTTTTACCTATCATGTGATAAGTACCAAATACTTGGCAACATTGAGAGAAGAAATGAAATTCCCTTGAATATCAATCTTATTGTTGAAATTTTTGATGTTTGGGGTATTGATTTTATGGGACCATTTCCTAACTCATTTAGCTTCGAATATATCATATTAGTGGTTGATTATGTGTCAAAGTGAGTTGAAGCAATCCCCACTAGGTCTTGTGACGCTATTGTGGTTATCAAGTTTGTGCAAGAACACATTTTGAGTAGGTTTGGATTCCCTCGAGCAATCATAAGTGACGGTGGAACGCATTTCACCAACAAGCTCTTCGAAAGATTGATGAAGAAGAATGGAGTGACTCATAAGGTGGCTACTCCCTATCATCCTCAAACTTCTGGTCAAGTGGAGACGCGCAACAAGCAAATCCAAAACATTTTGAAGAAGACCGTTAATGTGACGAGGAAGGATTGGTCTACAAAGCTAACAGATGCTCTTTGGGCATACCGGACAGCTTACAAGACTATTCTAGGGATGAGCCCTTACCGCCTTGTGTATGGAAAAGCATGTCATTTCCCCGTTGAGATCGAGCACAAGGCCTATTGGGCCTTAAAGGCAATAAATTTTGATTTAACTTGTGCAGGAAAGGAACGAGCCTTACAATTGACCGAGCTCGATGAGTTAAGGAATGAAGCTTAGGACAATGTGAAAATTTACAAGGATAAGGTGAAGAAGCTTCACGATAGACGCATTGTCAAGAAGGAGCTCATCCCGGGCATGAAGATTCTCCTTTTCAACACTTATTTGCGGCTCTTTCCCGGAAAACTTAAGTCAAGATGGAGTGGCCCGTTCATTATAGAAGAAGTGTTCCCATACGGAGTTGTCACATTGAAAAACCCGGGAACCAACATTTCATTCCAAGTGAATGGCCACCGAGTCAAGCCATATATTGAAGGATTTTCTCAAGAAGCCGATGTCAAGGATTTTAAGCTTGTCAATTCTATCTAATTCGCCAAGGACTTCATCAAGCTCAAGACTTTAAAATGAGCGTTGCATGGGAGGCAACCCATGATTTCATTTTTATGTTTAGTTTTTGTGATTTTGCCCTCTATTTAGAATTTTTAGAGCTGTGAAAATTTTTAATTGTTGAATGGTTTTACAGGAGCAGGGGAAAACAGGAGAAGCACATTGGTATTTGGGCGAAAAAGAAAAAAATTAGCAAAGGATAAAAAACACCTGCGCGGGCACGGGAGGGTGCGCCGGCGGGCAGGCACAAGGCCAAGACCATTTCAGCGCCGCGGCGCACCACCCCACCACGGTGCCCTTTTCCACCAAGCAAACCCCCGCCGCGGCGCCCCCTTCTCCGGAAGCCATACCCGCCGCTGCGCACCCTAGCGCCACGGCGCACCCCTTTCACATCAACACTAGCGCCGCGGTGCAACCTCACCAAACAATAGCCTTTTTCCTCCCATTATAAAAGGGACAACTTGCTCCAAATCCCTAATTTCTCACCACTCGCGTCGTTCCTCTTTCATTTCCCTAAAAATTTACAGTCCAATTCTGCTCAAATTCACAGCAAATTCATCCCCATATTCTAAAATCTTGTCAAATTCACCCTCTCTCTCCACAGAAGCCGCCGCCGCGCCCCTTCCCTTGCGCTGCCATGCACTCTGAAGCGCCGCCGCGCAGCAGCCGTGCTCAACCCCCACTCCATTCTTTTGCTGCAAATTTCACTCATTGCTCTCCACTCCAAGACATGGCTCCAAAAATGAAACTCCCCAAATTCCTTGGAGGCAAAAGCCAAGACAAGGGCAAAGGCAAGGGAAAGGCTTCCACAAGCTCAACACGGGAGGTGTCGGACCTTTCTCAACAATTTGGAGCTCCTTTTCTCATTACCAACCCGGGAGAAGGTAATCGCTATATCACCCTCCGCGAGCTTGATATTTCTTGTCCTAGATACATTGATTGGAAGTTGATGCGGACATTGGGTCTTGAAGAGAAAATCATGGATTATCTTAAGGTTTTGAATTTGGAAACATTTGCTAGAATGTAATTTTATGCCTATGATAATGTGGTGCTTGAGTTTTTGACCTCTTTTGAACATGATGAAGAGGAGAGGAAGAAATGTTATTTTCGAATATTGGGAAAGAGATATGAGGTCACATTGGCTAATCTGAGATATTATTTTGATTTCCTGATAACGGAGATCAAACAACGGCCATCCAACTTTAATACCGAGAATGCATGGTATGACATCTCGAGATTCCGGAATTGGGTTGCGAAGGGAATACCAAGCAAATACATCCAAGACCCGGCCTTGTCCATTGTGCACAAATTCTTGGCGAACAATATTTCTGGAAAGGAGCAAGCAAACAAGGTCAACTCGATGGAGGTTTACCTTCTTTGGTGTGCCAAGAAGAACAGGAAGGTTTTCCCGTCCACTTTCATTTGGGCCGCTATCAACGAAACGCGCAAACGAAAAAAGCAACACCCTTCCTTTTGTGCGTTCATTTCCACACTTTCGGTTAAGATTGGGGCACTTGCTGAGGATGCTCCGACACCCAATGGTTACAAAAGGATCGATACCTACAGGATCGACAAAGATTAGCTCAAACGAGCTGAAATCATCTACAATGAGCGAGAGATGAGGCCTCATACTAAGCGGACATGTGTGACAAAGTTGAAGCAAATCCAACATGGGACAATGCAGCTCACTGGAGGAGCCGGCTCCTCGTCTGAACCACACCATGGTACACCCAATGAGCCCGATGATGCAGGCAACGAGGAAGCCAACGACGCTGAAGAGCGAGAAGGGGGAAGGGAAGAAGGCCAGCAACCGGGGTATCAATTTCAATAACCCCCAAATGTTGGGTACCAAATGCCGAGCCAGGACTGGAGCTCTTTCCAAGGGTACATGGACACTACAATGGGCCAATTCCAGCAATCAATTACCAACACCATGAGCACATTTGGCGATCAATTCAAGGAGTCTATGTTGGCGTATAAGCAAGACCACATGGCCCGCATGTTGCAGCAACAAGCGCGTATAGATGTCTTCTTCCAATCCATTCACGAGGAGCTCGGTGTCGTGCACCAAGATGTGCGGGGCCTCTACTCTCACATCGATAGGCACGACGAGCAAATTCAGGCCCTACAGACGAGCTGGGATGCATGGACTCTTGCCTCATCGTTCACGCAACAGAATCCACTACCAGCGCAGTGAAGTTTTTCTATTTTGTGTTTTCATGTATTTCGTGTTCGTGTGCATTTCTTTTGTGTTATGTTGTTAGTTTTCATTTGTGTGTTCGAGTGTTGTTTTGTAGGAACCGATGAACGTTGCCGGCCTTCTACATTCTTGTATTGTGCTCATCTCCCTTTTATTTTTATCTTGCATTTGTTTTTCATACATTGAGGACAATGCATGGTTTAAGTGTGGAAGAGTTATGAGCTTGTTATTGTTATGTTTAGTTATGTTTTGATGTTAGTTATGTTGGATTTTGTATTATTGGATTGTGTTTTATTTAGTTGGTTTTTGATATATTTTGTTGCATTTGTTTTTTATTTTATTTCTCTTATTATGTTTTGTATTTTGTATTTTGTGATTCCCTCACTTAGCATGATGTTTTTGTCCAATTGTCGAATTTGAACAATTTGAATATGCATCTTCAAGGAATTATTTTCGAATCAATCATGAAGAATGAAATCTTATCGTGGATTCACTCTTGAGCATGAATTGTCTTAGATTTTGATCGCAAATTGATGATTCATGTCGAGGGGTCTTGTCCTTGAAAGATTATGAAGCATGTTTAGCCTCGTTCTTAATAATTACTCCTCATAATCTTCTATCCTCTTGTATATTCTTTGGTATATATAAAAAAAAAAGAAAACAAAAGGGACAATAAGGATCTCTACTCCTCTAGTTGATTTATTCGACTATGAGTATGGGAAACCGCACAAGAAAACTAGGGATTTCCTCCCTACGGATTTCACCTTGTGAATTTTGATCCACACCCCCAAAAATGTGTTTAAATAATTGGGATTGCATTCCGTATTCTACTCCTCTCATGTGTGTCAAATTCTCTTCGTATTTTTACATGATGAGTATGGGAAACCACATTAGGAAGCTCGATTAAGATCGATTATTATACCTAATGATCCTTGTCCTATGTTTGCAATCCCTTGTGTTGTTGAAAATTTTTGATTTCTTGTGAATAAATTTGGAAGTGATTCGTAGGGAGTTAATTGTAAGAATCTTGCCTAATGTGTTTTTCCTAGTCTAGAAAAGACAAGCATCTCGCTTGATTGGATTCTGTGCTCATTTTCTTGGATGATGAATGTTTTTATGGGAACCTTGAGAATTGCTCAAACATACATGATTGCTTTGCAAATATTTCCTTCTTGATTCATGTTTTTAATTTCTTGTTTACTTGAGGACAAGCAAAAGGCTAAGTGTGGGGGAGTTGTTTAGTGTCTAAATGTATTGTTTTATTATATTATTTTGTTATGTTTAGTAATTTAGTTTCTTCATTTTTATGTGGTTATTGTTGATTTTATGTGTTTATTTGTATTTATTGCTCTGAAGAAAAATAAAAAGAATTACAATGCCTCTCTTAGTGATAATGATTCTGAAAGTATTAGTGAATCAGAAGAATAGACCTATGCCTTTACAGCAAAAATCTCAGAGTTCTAGGGTCCTTTCAAACTTGCAGAAGAAGAAGAAGACTCAGACAATGATATGATGTCAGTAAGGAGGAGTTTATTCAGACATATAAGGAGATATATGAAAAATGGCTCGAAGTAGCTGAGATCAACAAAACTCTACAATCTCACAACAAAGATCTTCTCAAAGAAAAGGAGAATTTGATCAAGTCTGATGGAGAACAGAAGGTCATTATCCAACAGCAGAAGAAGGAGATTGAAGAACTGACTACAGAGCTAAATCTATTAAAAGGAATGTCAACATGCTGAACAATGGAGCTGAGAATCTTGATAAGATTCTTACTAATCCAGGACATTCTGGGAAAAGTCATCCAGGTCTTGGATACAATGGTGGAAAATCCAAGACAGTGTTTGTCAAAGCCAGTACAAGCCAGACAACGCATGTACAAAATAATGTTCAGGTCATCCAAAAGAGCATTAACAAAAAGATGACTACTAATAATGGCAACAGGAAAAGAATCATCTGCCACTATTGTGAAGAAAAAGGTCACATTCGACCACACTGTGAGAAATATCTCTTTGATCTGAAAAGAATGAGGAGAAGATTTGTGGCTCAGCATTCCAGCAACACTCAAAAGAAAATAACTACTCAACAAAGGAAAAATCCTGCACTAGAAAAGTAATGGATTGTCAAGCAGACCAGTCTAATTGCTCATACTTCGTTGAGAGTTGAAGATAAAAGAAGCTGGTACTTTGACAGTGGCTGTTCAAGACACATGACAGGAGACTGCTCTGTGATGCAGAATCTGAAAGCTTGCTCATCAGATTTTGTTACCTTTGGAGATGGAAAGAGAGGTAAAGTTATGGGAAAAGGAAAGCTGACTGTTGCAGGAATGCCCAGACTTAAGAAAGCTATGCTAATTGATGGACTCAAAGCTAATCTGATAAGTATCAGTCAACTATGTGATGATGACATGACTGTAGTCTTCATCAAGGAAAGCTGCAAAGTTATAAATAAGAACAATGATTATTCATGGAAGGGAAGAGATCAACTGACAACTGTTATTAGCTACATGTTCCTGCATAATGTTCTTTAACATGTCAAAGAACATCTATTGAAGAGTCAGAGATCTAGCATCAAAAACTTGGACACATCAACTTCAGACATCTTCAGAAGATCATCAGTAAGGAGATTGTCAGAGGGCTACCTCAGATCAGAATTAACAGAGACAAAGTCGGTCCATGTCAGATTGGGAAACAGTCCAGATATCAACATAAAGAAGTGCAAGACAAAACTTCCAAGAGAATTCTAGATCTCATTCATATGGATCTAATGGGGCCTATGGTTATGGAAAGCTACAGAGGAAAGAAGTATGTCCTTGTCTGCATTGATGATTACTCAAGGTTTACTTGGGTTAACTTTCTTAGAGACAAGAGTGAAGCTTTCACAACATTCAAAAGATTAGCCTACAAAATCACAGTTGAGAAGGATGATCAGATTATCAGAATCAGAAGTGATCATGGCAAGGAATTTGAAAACCAGTATTGATACATTCTGTAGTGAGAATGGTATCAGTCATGAGTACTCAGCCCCCAAAACTCCTCAGCAGAATGGAGTTGTGGAAAGGAAAAACAGAACTATCTAGGAAATGGCCAGAACTATGATTGCTGCTAAAGGAGTTGCTGCAATGTTCTAGGTAGAAGCTATCAACACAGAATGCCATATCAGCAATAGAGTTCATCTCAGACCAGGAACTCTCACTACTCAATATGAGATTTGGAATGAAAAGAAGCCAACAGTGAAGTACTTTCATTTGTTTGGAACCACATGTTATATTCTCAATGATAGAGAGTATCTCAGCAAGATGAACAAAAGAGAAGTTGAAGGGATGTTTGTTGGATACTCCAGAAACAATAAATCATATAGGATTTACAACAAAGATACAAAGGTTGTCATTGAGACAGTCAATATTAGATTTGATGATCAGGACAATACTGTCAATACTCCTGAAGATGATGTTCACACAGATGTGTTTGAACATCCTAAGATTTATGATGATACAGACAAAGAAGCTGAAGAACAGACAGTAAGGCACAGGAAGCCTTCGAAACAAATCATCAAGAATCATCCTACTTCAGAAGTAATAGGAGACATTCATGAAGGTAGGATGACTAGGAGCACTCTGAGAAAAAGGATGTGTGATGAAATGTCTTATGCCTGTTTCACTTCCAAGATTGAACCAAAGAACATCCAAGAAGCTCTTAAAGATGACTACTGGATAGAAGCCATACAGGAAGAACTTCTTCAGTTCAAAAATAATGATGTTTGGGATCTTGTGCAGAAACCTGAAGGAGTCAACATTGTTGGAACATGGTGGATTTTCAAGAATAAGACTGATGAAGCTGGAAACATTACAAGAAACAAAGCTAGACTGGTTGCTCAAGATTATTCTCAGATAGAAGGCATTAACTTTGATGAAACCTTTGCACCAATCACAAGAATTGAATCAGTTAGACTTCTTCTAGCCATGGCATGCATCATGAAGTTCAAATTATATTAGATGGATGTGAAGAGTGCTTTTCTGAATGGATTTTTGAAGAAGGATGTGTTTGTTGCACAGCCTAAAGGATTTGAAGATCCACATCATCCTAAGTTTGTGTTTAAACTAAAGAAGGCATTATATGGCTTGAAGCAAGCTCCTCGGGCATGGTATGAAAGACTGGCTACATATCTAATAAGCAAAGGATACAACAGAGGAGGAGAAGATAGAACACTGTTCATCAGGAAGGAAAAATCACAAGTAATTGTGGTTTAACTATATGTGGATGATATAGTGTTTGGATCCGTGTCTGATAAGATAGTCAAGGACTTCATCAGAGACATGGAAACTGAATTTAAGATGAGTCTTGTTGGAGATCTAAAATATTTCCTAGGACTTAAGATAAAGCAGTCAGAAGAAGGGATATTCATCTCTCAATCCAAGTATGCCAGAAACCTGGTGAAGAAGTTCGAGCTTGAAAATTCTAAGCACAACCGAACTCCTATCAGCACTACAGTTAAGATTGGAAAAAATGATGCAGGAACTGAAGTTGATCAAACTCTCTAGAGAAGCATGATCGGAAGTCTTCTATACCTCACTGCAAGTAGACCAGATATAGCATACAGTGTGGGAGTGTGTGCCAGATATCAGATCTGTCCTAAGGAGAGTCAAATGAAGGCTGTTAAGAACATCATCAAGTACATCAATGGAACTGCTGATTATGGTTTGTGGTATACCTCAGATACAAATGCAAGTATTACTGCTTACTGTGATGCTGATTGGGCTGGATCTCCAGATGACAGAAAAAGCATTTCAGGTGCTTGTTTCTTTTTAGGAAACAATATTGTTTCCTGGTTTAGTAAAAAGTAGAACTGCATATCTCTATCTACAGCAGAAGCAGAATACATTGCAGCAGAGAGCAGCTCTACTCAAATCATCTGGATGATGTAGATGATGAAAGACTATGAAGTTAGTTATGATACTCCTATTCTGTACTGTGATAATATAAGTGCTATCAACATCTCAAAGAATCCAGTGCAGCATTTGAGGACCAAACATATAGACATCAGACATCACTTCATCAGAGAGTTGGTTGAAGAAGAAGTGCTAAAGATTGAACACATGAAGACTGAAGATCAACTAGCTGATTTGTTCACCAAGGGATTGGCTTCAGCTCAATTTGAGAAACTCAGAGTAGCCCTTGGGGTGTGCTTGGTTCAGTAATACCAAAAAGAAGGGTATGAGTGTGACTATTTCACACTCAGCAGGAAAGAACCATTCCTGCACAAAGGGACTGAACATTCCCATAAATGTTCTTACAGATATACATGATCATGATTCAAACCCTGAGTATATCTTTGTCAACGGCTAGTTCTGACGTGCTATTGTCATCTCTAATTTTCCAGGATTTCTCTCTGATTTCTTAGTCTAACAGAAACCTGAGAACGGAATACTCTTATATATATATATATATGTTTAGCCGTTTAGAGAGAACGTTCACTTTTCAAATTTCTGAAATCAAAAAACTCTTCTCTCTCGATAAAACCTCTGATTTTTCTGAGTTTCTTCCCTTGTTTGTCATTGATTTTCTTGCTGATTCACCTTGTCATATACCCATATATTTTCAATGGCTCCGAAAAGAAAGTTCGTCCATCCCAAGAAAGATGTGAAGCCCAGAATAAGGTATGGAAAGGTTACATATTCCAAACCTTAAGATCAGTTCTACGAGGAAAATGAGTTCAACATGCAGGTTTGAGGAGAATCAACCTATAAAAAGCTTATTCAGAGGGTACTTCGCAATGAATCCTCGAGCAAAAATATAGAAGATTTGATTGAAACTTTTCGTGGGGATGAAGAGGATGAAGACATGGAAACAGAAGAGCAAGAAATTACTTCTTCTGCAAAGAAAACAAAGACCCAAAGTCTTTCGATTGATGATCTTTTGAAGGAAGCCGCGAAGTCATACGATGTCCACAGAAAGAAGGCAAGAACAAAGGGAACTACAGTCAAGAAATCCAAGAAGACTACAGCCCCTTCATGAAAGAAAATCGTCACAGCATCTGCTGCCCAAGCCCTTCAGAAAGAAAAGGGATCCGCTGATGATGATCAAGTTAAACGTTCTGATGTGCCTGAACATGTTGATGCACATGTTGCAGAGAAGAGCACTGCTGAGACATCTACTCTAGCTAGTGTTATGTTGAAGTCGCCTACTCAACCTTTCACTACAGAAGGTGATGATGAAGATAGGGAAGATGATATTCCCTTAAGCTTAAAGATGAAAGCCATAGTTGTTGCTTTAGCAAAAGGAAAGAAGAAGGTTCACAAACCTTTAGTTGCTGATCCGACAGAGAGAGAAGCAGTTCAGAGTTCATCCTCTGAATCTGCTGAGAAGACTCATGTTCCACAACAGGAAAAATTGTTGGCGTCTGCTCAATATGATCCTTTTGCGAGATCTCCGATCAAGAAAAAAACACCAAGGAAAAAGGCTTCTACTGCTATGGTGCAGTTGGTTTCAAGAACCTCTGTGACCAGAAGTCAAGCATCTGCTACTCCACCATCCACTGCTGTATCATCAAAGAAGAGGAAAGTTGTTGCATCAACTGGACCTTCCAAGAAGGTCAAGAAAGCTGACCAGCCGAAAGTTGTACCTAAAGATGTTCACTCTCATTCAAGTGAACATGAGTCTGAAGTTCACAAACAAATTGTCAGTGTTCCAGGTACTTCAAGTCAATTAATCTTTCGTTCTACCAAGCATGCTGATTTATGGGATAAAGTGAAGCAGAGGTCCATGATCTCTGAGAAGAAGGTGGATAAGGATACACTATTGGCTACTAGGGTGTATACCTTATTGGAACAAGCTGGTCTACTAGGCACTGTGCAGAGGGTGCAAGAGTTCGTTCCAAAGGTGGTTACTGAATTCTACTGTAACTTGACCAAAGAAATTGATGATCCAGAGTCTGAAGACTTTCAGAAAGTCTATGTGAGAGGTGAGATGCTGCAGTTTCCCCTGACTTCATTAATGAGTTTTTGGGTTGTTCATCTGAGGGGGAGTTCAAAGAGATAGATGACTGGGGGATGGTTGCTGAAGAACTGACCCAGGGCATCTACAACAAATGGTCATCACATCCGCAAACTATTCCAACCTCCAAGCTGACTCACAAATATGGCGCCCTGTTCAGAATCATGATCCACAATTGGCTACCAACTAAGCACAGGGTAGCAGTGACTCAAGCTCAGGGGAGGTTTCTGTATCACCTTGGAACCGGAAAGCAGTTCAATTATGGTGAGTTTGTATTCAGCAAGATCATCAGCAGTGCAGAATCTACAGTGGTCAAAGTCCACTGTGTTACCCATCATTGATCTACAGCATCATCAAGTAATAGAAGAAGAATGTTTCTTCAAAGAAACACAAGATTATATCTCTCAACAAGCCTTTAGTAATCAAGGTTGCTCCTGAAATAGGAGATCCTCATCTTCGCCTCCAGTTCAAGCAGTTCATGTCATCCAAGAAAGGAGTGGATGATATTGTTGAAGAATCCTCTCCAAAGAGTGATGTGCTGAGATTTTTAGAGAAAAGTCTAGAGTTTCATGCTTATTTGATTTCTGAGCATACTTCTGAGAAGATGAAGATCCAAGCAATGATTGTTGATCTTTCATCAGGAGAAGAGTTTGCCTCCCAAGCAGCAGATGTTCCTGAGATTGTTCATAACTTGCACAAGCTTGCAAGTACTGCCAAAGCTGCTACTCAGAAGAAATCTCCTCCAGCACAAAAGCGAGATGAATCACAGACTGCAGCACAAGCTAAGGAAGCAGAAGCTGTCCAAGAAGAGACTGCAGAAGAGGCTTATGAAAAGGAGGCTCATGAAGAAGAGGATGATAAAGAGGAGGCTGATGAGGATGCTGATGATGGAGAAAAGACTGAGTATGATGATGTTGAAACAGGTTCTGAAGAAGGAGGATCTGAAGGAGATGATGGTGCACAAGACCCTGACAAATCCGAGTAGTTTCTAAATATTACTCCTTTGCCTTTCTCGGTGGCAAATAGGGGGAGTAATGTGATAAGTTTTTTTTTTTGTTTTTGTGTTTTTTTTTTTTCTGTTCTACTTATCTTGCATCATGTTTTGTAAGGTATTTTGTTTTTGCTCCAATAGCTTGTAATAGCTATTTTGTTATGGAACATATTTTCTTCCCTATATCATTCATATCTGCTAAAAAATTAAAACTGCTATCAAAAGATAAAAATATAAAAGAAAAAAATCAATATAGCAGAGCAGGTACAAGCTGATAAAAAAGTGAAACACAACTGCATCATATGATGTTCTTTACAACATTCAAGTACGTTTTAAAGTGCATGGTCCTACAAATCAAGGATTGTGTTCTTTGAAAACATGGAGCTGATTTGCCACTAGATAAAGATAAAGGGGGAGATTGTTAGTGTCATCTGCACTTAAGTGTTCGGATTGTCATAATCTGTATGGCAATATGGCAATTTCAAAGGAACACAAAAAGGTTTTGGTTATTCATGTTCAAATACCATGTTCTGGACATTTCTGTGAACATTCCGCTGCCAATCTGATTGAAGATCAAGACATGTACTTAAGCATGTTCAGAGGCATGATCATGTACATGATTGTCCAGATAGTTTACAAGAGACGTGCCATGCTAGATGCAAGAAGTTGAAGCTGCAGATTCAAGATGGACGTTTCAGAATAGAAGCTGTCTTGTTCGTGATAAAGATCAAGAAAGAAAGAAGGAGTTCTATTCAAGGAAGATGTCTAAACTAAGAAAGTCCGAATTAAATAAGGAAATCGTTTCCTTGTTAAATCCTAGTCAAAATAGGACTTCTGATTACCTTGTTTGGGCTATATCTGTTTCTTATAAATAGCCTGGGATTCAGACTAGTTTAGGTGACACGAATTTTACGAATACACTAAAGGGCTGAGAGTTAAAAGACTTTACATTCGAAGCATATAGTATTCGGGTAGACTAGGTTTGATCGGTTAGATCATTGTGTTTCTAGTCTGTGTCTGAAACTCACTTTCATACACACTTAGAGGAGTCTCGGGAGAGATTTCCTGTGGGAACTAGAGGGATTCTAGGTTGTGAGGGGAGCTCACAATTCAGTTTAGTGAAAGAGGTTGAATCGGGTAGGAAATGGGTCAAGTGACGGAAGTCTTCGTGTAATAACCTTTGTAACCATTCAACGGAGTACTAAACTGTTTCTCACGGACTTGATAAGTCCCCCTGACGTAGACCAGTTGATCGAATAGGGTTACCAACCTCGTGTTTTTTATCTATTCAAGTTTTTACATTCTGACCTTATATGTTCACAACAATGTTCAAGAACATGATGATGAACATGACCGCATAGTTTATGTAACTTCATTTATCGTCAAACATATTAATAAGTCTTTAAAAAAATCATAAATTTCTCAAATTGTAATAGTTTATATTATTTATCGTCAAATAATTTTGAAGTTTTTGAATTTTTTTTGTATTGGTTTTAAAAAAATGATTAAGAAATTTTGAGTTTTTATATAATTTTATTTAGTTATTTTTTTACAATTTATTTTATTTTAAATTCTTCAGAAAAAATATTAAATTTATTATAATTTTATTTTGTAATAAAATATTTTTTAAGAATATGATATTTCATTTGTCAATATAAAAAATATAATTTTGTAAAACAAAAAATAAAATTTATTTTGATAATCGGGAATGCATAATACGGTGGGCCGTGGGGTAGGGAGTAATGGCTAAGGAACCGGTATCTATACATATATTAAGGCAAAATCGTTTGATACACAACGGTTCTGTTATAAACTGTTGTCTATCATACGATTTAATAATTATATTTTAAACAACACTTTTTATATAACAAACAACGGTTCAGAGTTAATAGACAACAGTTTTGAGTTGATAGACAACAGTAGTGACATTTATTGTTGTAAATTTTTCTTTCTTTTTTTTTTTCATTTTTCATGACGGTTTAGATTATATCTGTTGTATTTTAATAAATTTTTTGAATCTTATTTATTATTTTTTTTACTTGGAAATTGAAGATTTATAACATTTTTTTTATATATAGGTGGATGATTTGTATAGTACTCTATATTCGCATAAAAAAATAGATTTCATTTATGTTGCACTATAATAATAATAATAATAATAATTTATTTTTCTTTTTTAATTTCATCATTTAAAATAATTAATAATTATATTCTTTATACCTATCATATATTCAAAGAAATCAAATGTTATTTAATCTTGGACAATTATACATTGCTTTTTATAAAATCGTGTCATTTGAAATATTTCAATTCGATCTTTTTCTAATATGGATTTTCATTTAGTTCCTAAAATTTAATTTTCTCTTTGTTTGTCGTAACTACACAAAATTAATTTCTTATCTAATTAATTAATACATATGCATATAATTTTATTAATTTTTAAAATTAAGCACAACATATAAAATTAAAAAATAATCATAATATTACAAATTTTAAAAAATAAGAATTATTTGTTCATCGCAGAGGAGAAATACTAGCTAGTTACATTATAATAGGAAGACGAACGTTCATAGAAGCATTCTGTCTCGATCATTAGTAATAAAAGAAGTTAATTACGTCATTTATCTCATAATTCATAAACTTTGTCTCTTCATTTGCTTTAGTTTTGAAAGATATATAGAGAATTAAATTAAAGAATGTGGAGATGAATATATATATATGTGTGTATATATATATATATATTATAGAGAAGGGGGGGGGGGTTGAAAACAAAGCAAATGAAGAGACAAATCTTTGAATTTCACCAGCAGCATTAATCTAGCTACAATATTGGGGTAATACAACATTGAGATATATATATATTTGATACATTATATTGTGTTTAATTCCAAAGCTAAATGAAGCTGGAAATTAAAAAAGAAAGCATGCATGCATGTTGTAGTACTCATGAGGTTGGTGGAGGGGTAGGCCATCCAGGGGGAATTCTGGTGGACGTGATCTGTGGCATTGCTCGAACGTTGATGTCGAGAGGATAGAGACGATACTCGATATCGAGCTCTTTAAGAATCTTCACCATTTCCTCAACCAAAAGGGCTCTCCTCTTCCACCTATCTCCCATGTTTTGATGGTTCATCTTATGCCTCAGCCAGACTGATAGTTTCAACATATGCAGCTGCTCAATGTTCATTAGCACCACTGAAGGCTGAGTGTACCAGTAGTCCGGCTTGCTCTCGATGTAACTGTTCAATAAATTAATTAATACTTAATACTAGAACATGGATATATCATATATATGTATGTATGTGAAATTAGATTTCTGAGGGGACTTACGTTATTATTTTTTGCTTAATTTGAGCAATCTTTTCTACAGGTGTAGTAATGTGGACTGCAAAATCCACAGAATCGCCCATATCAGGGCTGCGGTAGAAGTTGCCAATAGGCCTTGTGGCAAGAGTTACATTGGGGTAAATGATCTTCAAATTGTCATATCTCAAGAAAACAGTTGTTAGTATGTTCATTTCCTCCACAATCATCTGACAAAAATAATTAATTAATTAATTAGCTATCTAGTGTGATCGATCAGCTATATATGTGTGTGTGTGTGCGCGCGCGTGTGTAGAATTGCTTGTACGTGTACCTGAACTCCATCAATCTCACAACGATCCCCCACATCAAAAGGGTGCATGACAAAGACGAAGATCATAGCTTCGAAGATAGTCTTGCAGGTGTTCCCAAATATGAAAGCAACAACAACAATCTGGGAGCTGATGTAGAGCAGGAACTTGCTGGTTGCAATCTCAAGAATGACAAGGCAAACAATCACTATGATCATACCTACTAACACATTTACCATCTGATGAAGTTTGTCGACTGCTGTCTTTGTGTCGTTTAGAGTCAGGGCCAGAGCTCTCCGCTCTATGAAGGCATTCACCACCCAACTTTTCAAGGATGCTTTGCTGATCTTTTCAGTCTCATTGGACCCTTCCACCGCGTTAAAGGTCTTGATAGCCTCTTCTTCTTGCAAGAAACGCATCAGATCATCAAGGTAGATGAACCTATATGCCAAATTCATTAAAGATAAATTAAGATGAGCGTAATTCAATGATCATCATCACTAGCTAGCTAGCTAGGTAAGTAATAATATTACTTTGCTTTAGGCTTAGCCACATTACGAAAAATCTTCCTGGCTGCACACTTGGCCTCACATTCACTCCTGATTTGAGTGGATGCCTCATCTCCTTCAAAGCTATGCTGCACTCGCTCGTCCAAGGTGGTGAGCACCCCTTTCTTCACAACTTTCATCAATCTCTTCATATTCCAAGCAGAAACATTCTTGTGATTCATCTTGTGCAAGTTCTCAATGGAAATCCCTTGATCTTCTTGGGGGGTTTTAGTAGCTTCTTGATTCTTAGGAAGCTGCCCTGAAACCTTGAAGCTCACCCCTTTTGTCGGCCTAGGAGGCAAACCGCCAATCTTGCCACTCTTGGGCTGCTGCTGCTGCTGAAGAGCCGGAGGCCTCAAATCAGGCGGCAGAGTGGCCCCTGCATTCTGCAGCCTCCACACCTCCGCCATAGTCCTCTCCTCCTCCTCAAGCTGCTTCTTTATCTCAATATGAGGCGGCCCTGACAGTGCCTCGATCACATACTGATTGAACAACGACTCCTGAATCCGATCAAAGAAGGTGCTCACGTGGAAAGACGAGGCAAGAATCTTAACCATGAGAGTCTTCACCAGCCACAGCAAAGTCCCAACAATCATGCACACCAACAACTTGTTCACATACCATAGAAACTTGTTGTTCCCTTGAACTGTTTGATCGAACATGGAATGCCAAGCGATCAACACCAGCCCCAACCATATGCAGTTCTGCACCGGCCTCTTCACTCCATACACGAAATACAGCACCCTTTTCCTCATGAAGAAATTCCTCTCTATAAAGAATACCACTATCCTAATCCCCCAACCAGAAACCAATCTCCCACATATCAAAACAAGAATCAGCACCTCCCATTTCCACAGATGCAGCCCTCTAAACTTCTTCCTCTTCCACTCCTCTTCAATCGAAAACGTGCAAATCAATGCTGTTACTATCAAGATCAGACTAACCCATTGTGCAAACGTCAATGCATTAAATTTTGATTTCTTGTATTCATCTGGCAAATCCTCGTCAAACAGAGGGTCTTCCTCTTCTTCTTCTCCTCCCGGCCTACCCACCATTCCTGAGGCCCTCCCGTTCACCTCGGATCTTAACTGACCCGACTTCAGCATCTCGGACCTTCTGTCCGGGATGTTTTCAGGCGGGTCGAGTAGCCTCGACTTCGTCTTCATTCTACCTAAACCGCTGTACCGCCTCTGTATCGACGTGCATTTCAATACCTGACCTTCGTTGTTGTTGCTGGTGGTGGTGGTGGTGGCGGTGTTGTTGCTTCCATCCGCGTTGCATGGCGTATTCATCGATCGCCGCCTGTTCAGAACGCTTTGATTCCCATCGTGATCATCATCGGAGGAGGAGGAAGGGGAGGCGGGGGATTCATTGATCTCGCTCCGATACTTTTCCTGCTCCTCCGCGCTGATATTACTGAAACTGGAGCTCGGTGCCGCCTCCGTCGGCGGAAGAATGCGGTGGCTTTTAGTCCGGGCGTCGTAATTCGCGTTCAGCGGCGGCAGACTGTGAGGGCTGTTGTTATTGTTGTTGTTGGTGGTGTTGTTACGATCATTGCGCAATTCGTCCATTTCCAAATCGACGTCGAGGCAGAAATCTCCGCCGGCGGCCTTCTGTTTGTTCAAGAACTGTCCGATGAGCTTCGACGGCGGATCGTCTACATGATCGAAACGTTGTTGCATGGATTCATCATTCCAGAAATCTAGGCTGGATTCGCGCCTGCTGGTGGTGGTGGGGGTGGGATGGTCGATCTTCACGATGACTTCGGACAGCCTGTGGTGGTGATCGGTGGATTCGCGGTGGTGATCGGACAAAATGGGCTGCTCTTCATCGTGGTGGCGGTCGAGTTCTGCGCTCAAGGAGATTTTTCTGCCATGCATTAATGAATTATTGGATTTGAAGGTCTTCCTGCGCGAAGAAGGAACGTCCATTAATGAACAAAATGATGAGAGCAGCGAATTTCATCGATAAATAATCAACGAGAAAGATTTATCCAAATATATCTAGTTACGGTGGAGTTTGCGTCACATTAATTCAATAAGAGAGTAATGGTTATGATTTAAATAAATGTTGTGGTTTTCATTTTCTTACTAATTTTAAACTCCATTAATTGTCACATATATATTTTTCACATTATAAGGCTTGAAATGAAAACAAGGCTGAAAAATTAGTAATTTTTTTTTTTAACTAAGTTTTATTTTTTTATCAAATTACTACATGAATAGTCCATCTTAATTTGATAGAAGATTTGTCTAGGAACAAATAGAAACTAAAGATAAAATCAAAATGGTTTAGATTCATAGCCATTAGAGAAATCTAGTTCCTTTTTTTCCGATGGTAACTCGCGTCACTATCTGATGGTGCAGACTGAATTTGGTGATATGCATTGTGCGTCCAAACCACACATGCATAAAAGATAAATCACACTTGAAAAATTAGATTTTACAAGCTCACACCTTCTCTTGTCTGTGTAATTTCAAATTCAATCTTACACGTTACACACTTACACCACTTAGCTCATCATCAGGGACAAAAACATTGGTTTTCAATAAGAGTATTTTTTAGGGTTGTACAATGCATATGATATGAGAATTGATATTTTTGTTAAAGTATTAATTTAATTTTGGAGTGGTTTTGGTTAAACTTAAACAATAATGATGATGATGATGATGATGATGTCCCTTTATATCCCATTTTACAATATTTTACAAGCTTCTGGAGATCTAATTAATTTCAACTGACTTTCCATTCATCCTTTTTAACAAATTCTTCTTCCATTTGATTTCATTTCATGGTAATCGAATTTTGAAATTGATCAGCAAATAATTGGTTAATTATTTTAAGGAATCAAACTTAAGAAATTCAATAAAAAGATTCAATTGAGTAGTCGAGTGGAATCGAGCCTTTGTCACGCACCGATACAAGGCACCCTCTTTAAGTTTTGTCGATCAATTCAACATCATCTTAACGTCGTCTCTAGCCTGACGCGAGAAATTTATACATTTGATAAACATTCTCACGGCAAAATATTGAGAACAAGCATTGCGTCGTCGAAGGGGTTCCATTGTGCTGGAAAAAGAAATACTGCTCTTCAACTAAGATAATAATGGGTGACCGAATAAATGAGAGAGAGAGAAAATAGAATAGTAAACCTTAATTTGCAGGATGAAAATTGCAGTACAAGAAAGGGATACTGTACAGTGCAAATCAAATAAATGGATCAAGGGTGCAATTAACCCTAAAACTGGAGGTGAGTATATCCCTAAATAAAAATTTCCTTCCTTTTATTGAATCATCTGTTACTCAGTGATGTCCACGTCTCAAGGCCGAAAAAAATCCACCGGACTTATCCTTTCGTTTATCATCTCCGTCGTCTCCGACCTGTTTTACGCATGCATCAGCCATGAAAAAGTTTTATGAGACGAGTTGAATGGCATCAATATATAGCTGCATTTCTTATTACATCTCTCGAGTTAATAAAGCACGCATGATTAGGATGTGAGCAAATAACATCTCCAGACATATAAAGCCAATTTAGTGATACAGCAATAGCTCAAAGTGAGAAGAGGGTAGAGATTTTTCAAGAAAGCTCTGAAAATAGTGGTTCTATCGAGTAAACAATGAATGGTGTGATAATTAAAATTTTATAAATGAAGCAAATACCTCCTTAGCGATTTTCTGCAGGATGTCCATTAACTCGGCAAAGTCAGGTCTCAACGCTGGGTCTTGCTGCCAGCATCTCTCAAGCAGCTCAGTAAGCTTTGGAAGAGTGTTCTTTGGAATAGTCGGTCTAAGACCCTAAAATGCCATTGAATGGAACATTAATAAAGTTCATTATGACATTTAACTTATCATGGGTAGGCAAATAGAACGTGTCTCTGCTCAACCCATACGTGTACAAGTGGCCTTTAAACTGCATACAGACAAAGTTATACCTTTTGCACCACTCCAACTGCCGCTTGTAAAGGAGTCAAGTACTCATAGGGGATCTGATGAACAAAAACCAAAAATTTTATTAATTGCAATCTAGAAGAATGACTCCTCAACAATTTAGAGAACAGAAAAAGTACCTTTCCTGTCAGCAGTTCCCATAAAACCACCCCAAAGCTGAAGACGTCTGCCTTATGATCATAGGGTTTATGTTCGATTACCTTAAACAGAACAACACATGTGAGTAAGTTCATGGTAAAAGAGGAAATGCAAGAGAACCAATTGGTATTTAATTTGAACAGTATTCAGGTCCAGAGAGCCTTTCTTTCACACCCAAACAAAAGGGCATAAAATCATACCCGTAGCAACACTGAACACCCTAGCAAAAACCATGCTGTTCTATTATTTAACCAGTACTAGAAACTGAATTAAAATATGACAAAACCCAGGCCAGGAAATCTTATAAACTGTTACTGTTAAAATAGAACATACAATAATGACAGTCACGATTATAACTCAAAAAAGGCCTATAAATCAATGATTACAATCTGCAGGACAGAAGTCTCCTAAATTCTGATTTGGTTAAAAGAGGCATACCTCAGGGGCCATCCACCTATACGTCCCAGTTTCAGCTGTCATTACACCTGTTTGTGATTTCACTCTAGCTACCCCAAAATCAGCCACCTTAACAACCTGCAGATAAAAACCTTTGAGATTTCCAAAATGCTGAAGCTAAAATAGTTGGTCTAGAAGATGAAGTCCTAAATGGTTAGAAATGACAGATAGATGGTTTGGTAGACCACAAACAAGATGGCCTAATTTCAAGACCTCATTTCTGAATACTTGCAAAAGTCCACTTAAAACCAAGATAAATCCATATAAATACATACAAAACAAGTTTGACTCTAGATATGGATGACTATAAAATTTTACAAATCAGGAAACCTGAGAGCAAAGTAGAGTCAACTAGCTAAAATAATTATTCAGGCAGAAGAACTTAAATCTTACTTCATTTTCATCCATCAAAAGATTTGCGGCCTTCAAGTCCCTGTGAATGATATTGTTCTGATGCAAATAGTTCATGCCCTTCGAGACATCAATAGCTACTTTGATTAAAGCTGGAAGCTTAAAAGTACCCTTTTGCTTGTGTAAATAGTCGTAAACACTCCCTCCAGACATGTATTCTACAATTAAACAGACAGGAAAATTGAAACATTTTGCAGTAACACTAAGGATAAAGACTTTAGATTCTATTTATTAGTAATTCAAACCAGAATTCCACATTTTTCAGGCGCTGGGTACTTTGTCAACACATACCCGTCACTATGCACAAGTTTGGAGGTCTTGTGCATGCTCCTATGAATTGCACAACGTTTTTGTGTCGTACTTTTCTGCAAGGCATATACTAATCAATAAGAAGCGGATACTAAGATGGTAGGCCAATTCAGAAATCTTCTGACAAAAATATGTTAGAACGTAGATGCCACTATCAAGTATGATAAGCCAAAGTCATAACAAAAACTGATACCCGGACAAAATGGGTTTGCAAGAGACTCGAGGGTAAGAAAATAACATCAGTGAGAAAACTATCTCACAAATGGCAATTGCAAAACCAGAAGTTCATAAGTATTAAATTAAAAAAAAATTGTTTGAAGGATGTTCCTATACAGCTGGTCACCAATTCAACCATAAATATATTATGACGAACCTCATTATATATACTTCTTGGGCGAACTCCTTCTGTAGTTCAGTATTCAAGCGCTCTGTCTTAAGAATTTTGATTGCTACTTCCTGACTGCAGTAAGTACCTTTATATCTGAAAAGGAGAAGAAAAAAAAGAGCAAAGTTTATTGACTAAGTAGAACACTTAATTGCACTCAATCGCTCATAAGCTGTAAAGTAACAGTCATTGTACTTACAAATCACCATAAGATCCAGATGCTATCTTGGACTCAAACTTCAAGAGCTGAGGATCAATTTCCCAGACATCAGTACCATCATTAGGAATTGTCAGATGATCAGCTTCACTTTTAATCACAATTGGATCATGTTCACTGAGAGAAGGTAAAGGATGAGGATTGGGCCAAGAATTTTTCTGCATCAAACACGAATTATCCATGAAAATGCAAATCTATAACACAATTTGTGAGGAATATAATATTCTATCAAGTAGTGCCATCAATAACAATAATAAATGCATATAGGAGACAAATCAGAGGGACTCAAGAAAAAAGAGAAGGATCCCAATAACAATTGTAAACAGAGAACAAAAGTACTGTGATAGAGTAAAGGGCATCATCAAGCATCAGCAACAGTAGCTTCATCCTAGCTTCATAACAAAACCATGTGGTGGAAACCTGATTCGCACTCATAGGTTGTTGCAATCAAGAAGTATAGTGTGAAGTACCTCAATCTTGAAGACTTCTTTTTCGACAGTAGTCCGGAGTTCCTCAACCTCCTGAAAAGCTACAGAAGTCAAGGGTCCAAACATGCATGAAAACAACCAATTATAATTGCTAAAAGCAATTACAAAGAACATTCTAAACTAAAGATGAAACACGGTCGACATGAACAAGGGTTTATAGCTAAAGAGAGTGAAACAATATATACAACAGCATTAAATGTAGAGATACCTCAAATGGCCATCCATCAACGACAAAGACATCTAAAGAATAGCCATCCACAGTGGAAAAGGCATGCGCTTCTTGGATGTTCAGTCCAATTTCAGCTAATAAAGAAGTCAACTGCAAAGTCCATTATTGAAGAGTTCACCCAATGCTGAATAATATGTTTTTAGTATGCATTAGCACACTATATTTGCAAGAATGGCCATATTAAAACACAAACTTTGAAGAATAAGTGACCATTATAGCATGGTGCATAAGAATAAGTGCGGCAATTACCTGACTGAGAAGCTTTGGTTTGTCATCTGCTGAAAAGGTAATCTCATGCATGGGCCTGCATCACGTTTGTGGGTAAAGATAAGCTTTATGACAAGCATATGCCCTTCAAGTATGTAACTTATTTTCATGGAACATTACTACTTGTCAAACAAAATGATTGAGAGGTGAAGAACACGACATAAAGACCAAAGAAACACAGCTCAACACATTAAGGCTGCGGTTGGTTTGAGTCTGGGATTGTGAAAGATTTATAACATTCGGGAATAATGAACCATAACAGATATACTCAATATTATTATAGTTTGTTTGATTGAGATGATAGATGGGTGAAATATCAACGTCTGATTCAATCGTGTTCCTCCCATAATAACAACTCGAAATTACATGTCGAATCTCATTCAAATTAAGGATTCCAAGGACTGGCAATACAGGGACCCACACACTTATTTTCTTACCACCTTTTTTTTTCTGTTCTAAATCTGCAGACGCATTTCAAGCAGCTCACAACCCACTTACAAATCTTAGTTTATTATCTGAATGCAGAAAAATTCAAACCCAACTTCAACAATCAAAGTTTGACAATGCACTTTACTAAATTTCCAGAAAAATAAAACTAGTCCCTGAACCACCTCCTCTTCGAAGAACATCAGCATCTACTCATTTTATGTTGCAGAAACTCGAGAAAACTCCACCTCTATTAATGACAGAAGATTGTTCCGACAAGGAATAAAACAATTCTGAGCTCCAAAAATATGTAAATGGAGGAATTCCAAAGTAGTTCTAGTCATGTGGGAGCTTCAGTGATATATATAGAATAGGGGCATAATAGTTAAAGCAAATATCAATAAAAGAGGGTTAAAAAGTGTGAGATTACAGAACCAACAACCCCCCACCCCAGTGGCTACTGACCCAACTACTTTGATGGGCCCAATATAAGTCAGTCAAACTACATAATGGGTGGGATATGGAATATTATCACTTGCATTAGCTCCAACCAAGCAGCCTAAAGACTGAAAGCAACTAGCCATATGAAATGGCAACTAAGCATAAAACAATGAACCATATTACTATCGGACCACCTATATAAAATACCTGGGAAGCTTGGTACCAGCCTCTATGGCACTATCACCGTCTTGAACTTCAGATTTGCTTACTTCGAGTGCAAGAGATTCGAGATTAGGAGAAGAACCAAAGGCAGGTGGTGGATGGATGCTGTGAAAAATAGGGCAGTAAATATTTGATTAGATTTTTCAAAGATCCAATAAAGCCTAAAAGATCTACAGAGAATTGAACCAGACAGAAGAGAAGTCAACACAAGGTTTAAATGATGAAAGACATAATGACAATTGGAAACTTCAATACATGGGCAACCATGACAGCAAAGTTTATATTTCAAAGAGTCGTTGGCTACACCTTCCCCTTCTTGGTGAATGAGAATGTACTGAATCCCCAGAGTTCCCATCAAAGATAGGCACAACCTGAGCAGCATGAAATTATATTCAGCATACAGATGACATCAACCATGGACAAAAGGTATGCAAACGGGGATAGAAGTGGAAGACAAAGGGTTGTAAGCTCATTTCTGACAAGAATAGTTGAGAAACATCGCAACATTTAAATAAGATATTCCTATGAGAAAGAATGAAAGATCTAGCATGCTTATAACACAGGTGAAGGATTTAAGGTAATTATACAATTGGATGCATGTGAAACAAATTTAGGCATATTCAAAAATCTTTGTTATTCAGAAAGAACAAGAATTAGATTGAGGTGCATCTTGCCTTTTTTTATATAACTTTAGCCAAACAAAGAGTGAGCAACATTTGTTTTAGAACTTTAGGAGTTTACTTTTATCTGAAGGACAACTGTGGCAAATTACATTCTTGTATGTTCAAAATATGTGCTGACTTGTTAACTAAACGGTGGATTTCACCAAGATACATTCATTTGAGATCCAATCGATTATTATCTTTTCAAACCTCACAAGATGTCAATTGCTCACATGACAACATCAGTCTAGCTTCTCAAGTTCTACTTAAATCCTTTTGAAATAACTAATGAAGCTATAATCACCGGCACTTGACCATCATCGTCAGGATAAAGCCTAAGGCTTCTTAGAGTAGAATATAATTTTAAGAAGGGTTAATTGCCTTAAAAATCATGAACTTTAAGCTTAGTTGCAAATTTAACATAAACTTTAAAACTATGCAATTAAAACACGAACTTTGAATTTGTTTGTTATTCAACCTCCCCAAATTTTTATAAAATAATTTGACCTCCAATCCAACATGCAATTTGTTCGTCTCTTCGAACCCGTCACGACTCGACCATTAATTTTTGAAAATGGCGTCAAAGTGGCCCCAATTTTATGTGGGATTAAAAGTCAATTTATTTTATAAAAGTTTGGGGATATTGAATAACACACAAATTCAAAGTTGATGTTTTAATTGCATACATTTAAAGTTTATGTTAAATTTGCAACTAAGCTCAAAGTTCATGATTTTTAAGGCAATTAGCCCTTTTAAGAAAAGAAAAGAAAAGATATTTTAGCTTCTTGTGCAATCAGTTAGCTTTCACTTTTCTCTTATTCTGAAGATCCTACTGATCGTCTCTACCAATCAATTCAAGGTGACAATCACTACCTTCTCGAAGAGACAGTTCTCACAAGGCACAAACACCTCATCTACACAAACAAGCTTGCTTTCAAGTCAAATTTGAATTAGTATTTGGCCAACGATCAGCAGATGTAACATGAATAATCATAAAATTAACACAGAACACTAAACATATGAGAATCGTGGAGAGATTCAGAACAGTAATAAATCACCTGTACAAGCCGAACTTCGAAAACTGGCCTATTAGCAGGATCACGAGCCAGATGCAGTAAGCGCTTGTGCGTGAGAACATCTTCTGCCCTCTCAACATTCACATCCATCGCATACCTTCGATGCAGAGTCATAAAAACCATCAATCACAGAGTATATAAAAAAAACCAAGTCAGCTGCAGAACGCCACATCTGTAGAAAAATAACAAAATTCCTGACATGCAGCACCACCAGAGTTGATTTCAATGTACTCCGATTCGATCGCAGCAATAAACATACACCGTAACAACAGGTTCCAAGTATCAAAAGCGGAACAAATAATAAAAAAACTTAGAAATGGAAAGCAAATCACCGCCATCTCAAATCCGTAAATCCAAGCAAGACGTCCGAAAATCCGCAATAATTTAGAAAAGGAACGAAAAAAATCGACGGAGATGCCAACTATAAGTCTATAACGATACAGAAATATAGAACAACGTTAAGAGCGTAGGTGTGTTGGTTAATATGGAGAGTAAAGGCAACCTGGCAGGGAGGCGATTGAAATGCGCCCAAAGCTGATCGTCGAAAGCCGGCTCCTGCGCCTCGGGGTGTTCGGATTCCCTCAGCCGCCGCAAAACCTCATTGTAAACCTCCACTTTCTTTCGCTGCTGGCGGCTCTTCGCCGCCGAAGATTCCACCACCCTACTTCCACAACTCTCGTTATCTTCCATCACCATTTGAGATTATGAATTCACGATAGATTTTGCCAAAATCACAACCACAAGCGGCTTGATTTTCTATAAATTTCGATCCAACGGCTTTTTACGGTTCACGTAAAGTGAGATTTCTATCACGCACGTAGTTGATGTAGATTTGAGATGGCGAAATTCCTGAAAACATATTAGCGCCCACTCGTAAATAGGATAATTGAAAAATGCGAGAAGTCTTCGGATGAATTTCACTAATGTGGATTTGAGATTGTTATTTTGGGCTCTGGGCTCTGAATTTGATCCGTTCTTCCATCCATATCCTTTTTCCCTCTTTCTCTCTCTAAAAGCGCCTCTCCCTCTCTCTCTCTCGATTCTGAAAAGAGTAAATATAATATTTGGGTACTGTGGTTTCAGGATTTGCTTTGGGTTTTGGTTTTTTAATAGTGGGGTATAAATTGAGAAAAGTTCGTCTAGGTTTTGCCCGAGTCGAGTTTAGGTTACTGGCTGCCACATTTTTACTCGAAAAAAATATATAAACAATTTTGTAGCGTGGTTTCCTTTTTTATAGATTTTAAATATATAAAATTTACAATCACCATTATTACAAATATTTTGTAATAAAATTTAAATTGATAATTAAATATAACGGACAATTGGAGTTTAAAACTTTGCTTATATTCATCTATCAAATATAAAAGCTGTTAAACATGTAAGGTATGAGTCATATCCACGTCACTACTCTTATCCTTTATATACTTATAGTACTTTTAGGGAGTAATTAATTATTCAATATAATGACTAAGGAATTAAAAAAAATCATTCACTCTTCTCCATTTAAGGAAAAATTAAATTAATTCCTCATATCCATTCACATTCTACCTCTTCGTAACTTAATTGCATCACAATTTTCATTTGCTATTAGTGACAATTATAGTAAACCGTATTAATTATCAATATATTTGACATACAATGATGAACTACACGAACACTTGCCCAGATTTTGGAATTATGCATTACATTAATTTACTCAATAAAATTAATTAAACTATATGTAGAGTTATTATGCATGCGTACTTCCATTTATAAAATTTCAAGTCCCGTTTAGGCAGGAAAAAGAATATAATCCAAACATGAAGTAAAATTGTTACAAATTTATCGAGGTATTTTAAATCAAACACTGGGGGGGGGAACATATAGTAAAATCCAAATCCTACAAGTTTCACAGCCGTGTCTAATGGCCTCCAAACTGAAATTATTAATACAAAAGGGGGCCCAGACAGCATTATTAGCGCAAGATTCGAGATGATTATCAAGTTGATTTTTTAAATTTTAGTAGATTACACGATTATTTAATTATAATTATTCTAGTGACTAGTGATGGTGGAGGTATTCTGGTGAATATATCTACTTCTTCAATCAGAAAATAATGAGAAAACAATGTTGTCGACGGTCGAATTAATAGGAAATTGCGGCGAATTCCAATAAAGTGTGTTATAATTAATGTTTTAGAGAATCGTATACTTCTGTCATCCCAAATATATATTAAATCCATATTACTCAATCATGTTGATTAATAGAGATATACTCTGAAAAAAAGATAGCTATTTAACTATTTTTTCTTGTGTTGTGTTGCCCTTATTTGACGAAACTTTTTGTTTGCGATAATTTAGGCACTTTGCTAATTCTCAAGGCCACATGAGTATTGTAGATTATTAAGATAATTGCTGTTAAACATAGTAACGAAGCTGCATATATACTACAGTAGTACTAATTAGGAAGATCAAAATAGAGTATTAAACTAAATATTAAATGCGGATGAAGTATAGATTATAGAGTTGGGTAAATCGCTATATTTGTTAAATTTTACTCATCATTTTATTCCGTCATAATAAAACATTTTTTACAAAAATATCAAGTATTTTGAAACTGGAGAGCATGTCATTATATGGTTGTTTGTACTTGAGAAATACTGCATCTAGTATATACCACAATTAATGTAAAATATTCCATCTTATCCTAACTTGATTAAAAATAAATTCTTCTTATTTTGTAAAGGTTACGACATATTTAATATTTTATTAGTTGCCTATGTTTAAATATTGACGAGATTGGAAATTATGAACTTTTAATCGTAGTGTATATTTATGCATTCTACTAATTAAGTCATCCATGGAAATCAGGCATAGTTCAGCACATCAACATGTATCACTGTTGTTTATTTTGGCCGCTTGGAAAGCTGTGGTCTGCACGCTGAAGACGCTCGTGTCCACGTGGGAACACTCCACCGTGTCACTTTTTTTCCCGATTTCCATATGATTCTATTTATCGTTTTAATATGCTCATTAAATTTACGAAAACACCACAACATGATCATAAATCTATCATCAATATTCATCATATATTAGAGCTAGCACCTTCGCTGACGTGGGTCTACTTTTTTTTTTACTATCCACGTGCGTAATTATACGACGTTCGAGAGAATGAGGTTTTTAATAAATAAATATATATACACACAAAAGTATATATATTTTTCAAAAAAATCACTGCATATAAGAAAGTGGACGCTATTTTTTTTTTTTTTTGAGAAATAAGACGCAAATTGATGTGGATTGGACCAAAACTTCTTCTTCTTCTTCTTTTTTTTTTTATGTCGAGGGTATCCCGCAATCACTACCATGACGTGCACTGGATAAATATCATCCCTGTATAATAACTTGCAAACTTATACAGGGAAGGACCTATACAAGGGAGGTAAATCACATTTGACAAGTCAAGTGTGACATGTTCACACCTAGTGGTGTTGGTGGTGGATCAAACTTGAGACCTTTAGCCTCAAAAAACACCACTAGGCCATCCCAAGATGACAAAAAACTTCTTCCTTTGTAAGACACATTTTGAGGTTCCTGTACTATTTTTTTGTTTTACTATATCCTTTTACTTTAATAATTTATTTTCTCAAATTCATATACTCTTTTATTTTGTTTCCAAAGGACCTTGTACATTATTTTGTTTTAATAAATCATTTTATCTTTATATTTGATATTATCAAGTTCTTATTTAATGAAATTAATAATTTATTTACTTTTTCATTATTTTAAATAACATATTTGTTTTTAAAATATTTTATTTATATTACTTATTTATGCATTTGCATACATAGAATTATATTACTATTATTTGAAGTGACGTGGTAATATATTTAAATTATAAAAGTTGGGGATTTCCCGTCATATTAGGGGATGAGGTAGGAATATTGCATATCAAATGGTAGTTCAGATTTTTTGATTCATTGTGTTCATTTTGAATTTTTTAAAAACTGAGCGCTGTATACAAAAACTAAAATGACATTTTAGAGAAATTTGATTGGATAAATTTTAGTAAAATAAATTTGTAAATTTTATTAACATAAAGATAATTCTAATGAATAAGGACCTAATAATATCAAATATATAAGTAAAAGGACCTATTAAAACAAACAATTGGATAGGGATCTCTTGCAACAGAACTAAAAAGTATAGGGATCTGACAAAATATATTGCAAAGTAGAAGGACCTACTACAAAGACTGATCAAAATAAAATATAAAAGTACAAGGACTTTAGAATGTGTTTTGCCCTTCTTCTTTTTATACAGGGGATGTCTACCGTGTTTGGATATTTCTATAAGAGCCTCTCCAAGAAACAAAAAATGTGGAGTGAAACGGCAAAACTTATTAAAAAAAATACATCCAACAGTCGCCACTCTGTTCGACAAGAGGTTGAATGAACAATGCATCGGTTATGTAGGAGGCGAAAATTACCAATATTATATATAATATTTTTATTAATTTTTATATGTATTTAGTTTTAGATTCTTATGAAATCCAAAATTTAATAAAATATTTAAATAATAAATATATTATTACATGATAAACATCAAGAGTCTTTGACAATAAATAAATATATTTGCATAGATATATATAAATATTCAAGAGCTAATGAAATCGCGTCACGTCAGCCCTAGATACTCCCACCTATAACTATAAATATGGGCTTCTATATCAGTTGAAAAACACACCTGAAGTCATTTGAAGAGTTCAATAATTTAAGAAGAAATTCCATAAGTTAAATTGAGTTTAAGAATTTGAAAAGAAATTCCATAAGTTAAATCCTCTCAAATATTCTAGGCGTTCTTGCGGCATTCAAATGCGTTCTTCACCAAATTTATCACGAAGACGACGTTTGATCCATAATCAAAACAGTCAAAGACGTTCTTCATCAAATTCAACCAAAAATTAGCGTTTGATCAGGAAACAAGGCGTCGGCTCTCCGAATTAAAGTTATCAAGTCCAAATATCAAGTAAAAAAGATCCATGATATAAATCTTCCTTGAAAACTTTAAAGACCAAGTTCAAACAACAAGTCTGAAAAAATCAAAAAGATAAATATACTATGAAGATTTTAAAGACCGTTTGAAAATCAAGTTTTGAAGAGAAGAATTAGAGAAAAACAGAGATTGGATCTGTATAAATATGTTTTGATCTGAAAATTATTTTATTTATACACTATTTTGTGTTTTACCAAATTAAATATAAATTTTTGTGTTACAAATTTTGGCACGTCCAGTGGGACTATCTCTACTTCTCTTCACCAATTTTCTCAAGCATTAAGATGTCTACAATTCTGGAAGAACAAATTGCAAATTTGACGAATCTTGCCAAATGATTTTCCAAGCGGATACAAGAACGAGATGCTCAAATCTTGAATCAGAAAAAAGAAATGATTGTTGATACTTGTGGCAAGCAAGCGGGTGAAGATACTGGAGCTAAGGTATCTACAAAGTTATATGCCAACAACAGTGGAAAATCTACAGCTAAAGAAAATGAAGTACTGTCTGATGGCTCAATACAAGTTGATCAACTCAAAGATTTCATACCGGAAACAATCAAAGACAAGTCTAGAGAGAGCGGCAAATCACTATGGACTTACAACAAGCCATATACCCCAAGAATTGACAACTTGAAGATGCCAAATGGCTACCAACCGCCAAACTTTTAACAATTTGATGACAACGGCAATCAATTCAAGACAACACATGGCTCACTTTGTAGAGACCTGCAATGATGTCGGGACATACAAAGATCACTTGGTGAATCAATTCATTTGCTCTTTAAAAGGCAGTGCGTTTGATTGGTATATTGATTTGGAACCAAATTCGATTAATAATTGGGGGCAACTAGAAAAAGAATTCCTCAATCACTTCTACAACACTCGAAGAACAGTCAGCTTGGTTGAGCTCACAAATACAAATCAACAAAAGAGGAGAGTATGTCATCGACAACCGTTGGAGAAACTTGAGCCTAAATTGCAAAGATCTAAACAGAAACTTTAGCAATTGAGATGTGCATCCAAAGCATGCAGGGGCGGATTTATGTATGGGCTGCACTAGGCTCCAGCCCAGTGCAAGCCCAAATTTTTTTTTACTACCTATATGTTATATTTAAGCCCAACCCAATATTAGCCCAGCCCAAAAATTTAAAAAAATTAGCCCAACCCAATTTTACCTGTTTTCCCCCAATTTGAAGATTTTACGTCTTTGTATCTAAATCAAACAGATGAGAAGAACTGAAGAAGCTCGGAAAGTCTGGAGAGCATGCTTAGGTTTATACTAAAGAAATTTCCTGCTGTGGCTGGCGATTTGGAGCAGGTAATTTCTGTGCAAATTTTAGAAATTGTCCGAGAAAGTAACTGTTCTTGATGTTGTTAATTGTGCGTGTGTGTTTATGTGCTAATTGAATCATTTGGCTATTGAATAATCTTCTCATCCTCGTTTTCAATTTCATTGGGATTTGGGAGCAAACTGTTAGAATTTAGACAAAAATAATTAGGGCTGAGAATATTTAAATTTGTTGGTTGAAATTGTGATGCTTAATAGTTTTGATAGTTTTACTGTTCTCTTTCACCCTTCGTTTAGTGTGAGTTCAAAATGAAGAAGAATTAGATTGGCCTAGTTTTGGGGATTTGAAAAGGTCAAAAGCCCAAAAATATGATTCAGAGTGAACTTCTAAATGCTGGATGCTGCAAGTCCTAAGGCATACTTACAGTACATGAATGTCTAGTATTTTAATTTCCTGAAGTAGCGCAGAGTTTATTTTAGTTTCAATTGCGGTTTAATTGCTGTTGATTTATAAATTTAGGAATTTATAAATCATTTTTCCTTCATGGAACATTGAAATCTTGTCTCAAACTTCACCTGCTGCACACCTATTTATTAAGAAGAAACAAAACCGTGCTATAATGGTTAAGTTCGAATTAATATTCCCAATTATTTTATTGTTCTGCTTTTATACTTTGTTCAAAATACTAAAAAACAAATGTCATAAAATTCTTGTTTTTGGTTACCTTTGCAGACTTGCAGTACTCTCTAGCCATTTGAATGATATGGAGCAACAACCAATTGCAAAGAAAGGAAAAAGACTCATATCATCTTTTTTTAAGAAACGTGATCGTCAAGAGACTCAAGATAATGAAGGTAGCTCGGAACCTTCAACTATGGCCACCCAAAATCAAACTCATCAATCTCCTTCAACACCTATAGAACAAAATCCAGTTCCATCTATTGAGCGTGATCCGGGAAAAAGAAAGCAAGTGTGCGAATATTCTGTTAATGTGCGAGATGAGATAAGACGTGCATATCTTAAAGTTGGGCCTTATCAACCGAAGCTGAAAGTATATCCCGGTACACAGTTTGGCAATCAGAATCGTAGTTTTCAGAAGAAATGGTTTGACAAGTTTCATTGGTTGGAGTATTTGCCTTTCACAAATAAGACCTATTGTTTTTATTGCTTTCTTTTCACAAGTGATGTTAACATGTCTGGTTCTTCGGCATTAGTCAATGAAGGCTTTGACAATTGGAAAAGGATAAACCAAGGACATAAATGTGCATTTCTTACTCATATTGGTTATGCAGCTACATCACCACATACTATGTGCCTAAGACGTGCAGAAGACTTGATGAGACCATGTGGGCACATAGACAAAGTTATGCATTCTCAGACAAGAACTGAAAAGGAGAGAAATCGTCTGCGATTAAAGACCTCAATCACAAGCCTTCGTTGGCTTGCACTTCAAGGTTGTGCTTTTAGAGGTCATGATGAATCTTCATCTTCATCCAACCGTGGAAACTTTATTGAATTGGTGAAGGCTTTTGCAAATATGAATAAGGAAGTGGGTGAAGTTGTTCTTGATAATGCTCCGAAAAATGCTCAATACATTGCTCCGGGAATTCAAAAGGAGATTTTGAATATTATGGCCAATAGAGTACGTCAAATGATCCGTGAAGAAGTTGGAGCTAAATATTTTTGTATTCTTGTTGATGAAGCACAAGATGTCTCCAAGCAAGAGCAAATGACAATTATCTTGAGATTTGTAAATGATCATGGAATTTTGACTGAGAGGTTTTTTGCGATTAAAAGTGTTGTTGACACCACTTCACTAACTTTGAAAAAAGAGATATGCGATGTCCTTTCTCATCATGATCTTCTGATTGAGAAAATGAGAGGTCAAGGGTATGATGGTGCTAGTAATATGCGTGGTTCATGGAATGGGCTTCAGGCATTATTTCTTAGAGATTGTCCACATGCCTATTATATTCATTGTTTTGCTCACCGTCTACAACTTGCATTAGTTTCTGCAGCTAAGGACATCAGTGTTGTTTGGGAATTCATTTCTCACTTGGATAATGTTGTCAATATCATAACTTCTTCACCAAAGCACGTATCACAATTGCATGTTGCTCAAAGACTTGAAATTCAGAAATTATTGATTGCAAATGAGCGTGATTCAGGACGCGGTGCCAATCAAATTGGTAATTTGCAACGGGCTGGAGCTACTCGTTGGAGTTCACACTACAACTCCGTGAGAAGCTTGATAGATATGTATGCTGCAACTTGCAAGGTATTTGAATGTATTATTGAACACTATCAAAACGGAAGAGCTAGGGCTGAAGTTCAGGGGGTTTACAAAAATATGGCAAGCTTTGAATTTGTATTCACTCTACACCTAATGCATAGGATTATGAGAGTTACTGATTCTCTTTGCCAAATTCTTCAAAGAAAAATTCAAGATATTTTGGGAGCTGTTGCGTTTGTCTCTACTACGAAGACTCTTCTTCAAGAATTGAGAGAAAGTGGTTGGGAAAATTTTCTTGAAGAAGTCAATGATTTTTGCTTGAAGAATGATGTTGATGTGCCTAATTTGGATTCTCCATATAAGGTTGGTCGTTCTCGTGGGCAAACTACAATTGAACATCATTATCACTTTGATGTTTTCAATGCAACAATTGATTGCATCTTGATGGAGTTGAATACAAGATTTAATGATGTCTCTGTTGAATTGCTTCATCTCAGTGTGGCCTTAGATCCTAAAAATTCATTCGAATCATTCAACAGTGATAATATTTGCAAGCTTGCGAGAAAATTCTATGCTGAAGATTTCTCTGATCAGGACCTTGTTTCATTAGCGTATGAGTTAAGGCATTATAAGCATGATGTAATGGTGCTACAAGAGTTTCAAGTTTCTACACTTGTTGAATTGAGTCAACTACTTAGTAAGAGTGGAAGGTCGTTGGTTTATGTTATGTTAACTAGACTAATTCATCTAGTTCTGACGTTGCCTGTTTCTACGGCTACAACTGAACGAGCATTTTCCGCAATGAAGCATATGAAGACGGCACTTCGTAATAAGATGGGGCATGATTTGCTTGAAGATTCATTAATGCTTTATATTGAGAGGGATTTTGTTAAAGATATAGATATAGATTCAGTTATTGATGAATTTTATGTACTAAAGTCTCGTAGAGCACAACTTATTTAAACTTTAATATATTTTGCTATGTATAAAATTTATTTTTCAGCCCACCCCACTCTCGAATCCTGGATCCGCCCCTGAAAGCATGAATTGGGGTCTTCAATATATTTTGAAAGGGATTCAACCAAAGACCTTCGAGGGATTGACTACTAAAGCTCACAGCATAGAGTTGAGCATGGTCGTAAATGGAATTGAAAGACTACCAATGCAAGAGCCCAACAACTTTGAAGAATAGTAAGAAACAAATGATATGGACAAACTTTTTGAGGAATCTCCAAATGAAGATGATGATGATGATGATGATGATGATGATGATGAAGAAACAGCTAAAAATTTCACTATGGGCCTATTCAAATCTTTCAATACATATCACAATCTATGAAAAGAAAATGGGCAATGTTCCTTAATAAGAGCCTAAACTATCTTCTAAAGCTCCTTGATAATAGTCTAAACTATCTAAAGTTTTCAAATGCAAATGCTCCTTAATAAGAGCGTTAAACTATCTTCAAATGATCATTGATAAGAGTCTAAATTATCCTCAAAAGCTCCTTGATAAGAGCCAAAATTATCAAAAATGCAAACGCTTCTTGGTAAGAGTCTAAACTATCTTTCAAAGCTCATAGATAAGAGTCAAAACTATCTAAACTCTTAAAGAAATACCAAAACTCCTTGACACGAGTATAAATGTCTACAAAGTCAAATTCAAATTCAAGACTCATTGACACGGGTATAAAAGGTCTACAAATTCAAATTCAAGACTCCTTAACACGAGTATAAAATGTTTATAAATTCAAATTCAAATCCAAGACTTCTTGACAGGAGTATAAAATGTCTACAAAGTCAAATTCAAATCCAAGACTCATTGACATTAGTATAAGAGGTCTGCAAATTCAAATCCTAGACTCCTTAACACAAGTATAAATTGTTCACAAATTCAAATCCAAGACTCATTGACACGAGTATAAAATGTCTCCAAAATCCAAATTCAAATCCAAGTACTCGTGGACATGAGTATAAAGGTCTACAAAGTCCAAATTCAAGTTGAAGGCTCTTCGATATGAGTATAAACTATCCAAGTTTAAGAAAGCTCCTCGATATGAGCATAAACTATCCAAGTTTAAGAAAGCTCCTCAATACGAGCATAAACTATCCAAGTTAAAAATATTGAAGGCCCCTCAATACGAGCATAAACTATCTAATTCAAATCCAAAAGAAGGCTCTTTGATATGAGTATAAACTATCTAATAAATTCAAATTGAAGAACTCTTGAATATGAGTATAAACTATTCACAAGTTGAAATTCATGAACTCCTTGACACAAGTATAAACTATCTAATAAATTCAAGTTCAAGACTCCTTGATACCAGTTTAAATCATCTAACTAGTTTTCGAGACTCATTCATTTCAAACGACAAGTCGTCCATGAACAAGTCTCGATAGGGCATTTGTAGAACGCGGAAATTAACAATAATATATATAATATTTTTATTAATTTTTATATTTATTTAGTTTTGGAATCTTATTAAATTCAATGTTAGATAAAATATTTAAATAATAAATATATTATTATATGATAAACATCAAGAGTCTTTGACAACAAGTAAATATCTTTGCAAAGACATATATAAATATTAAAGAGCCAATGAAACCATGCCACGTCAGTCATAGATACTCCCACCTACAACTATAAATAGGAGCCTTCATATAAGTTGAAAAACACACCGGAAGTCATTTGAAGAGTTCAAGAATTTGAGAAGAAATTTCATAAGTTAAATTCTCTCAAATATTCAAGATGTTTTTCACCAAATTCATCATGAAGACGACATTTGATCCATAAGCAAGACAGTCTAAGACGTTCTTCGTCAAATTCAACCCAAAATTGGCGTTTGATCCGGAAATAAGGCGCTGCCTCTCCGAATTAACGTTATCAAGTCCAAATACAAAGTCAAAGAAGATTGAAAATAGAAATCTTCCCCGAAAACTTTAAAGACCAAGTCAAACAACAAGTATGAGAAAATCAAAAATACAAATTTACTCTGAAGATTTCAAAGACCATTTGAAAATCAAATTTTGAAGAGAAGATTCAGAGAAAAAATAGAGATTGGATCTGTATAAATATGTTTTGATCCGAAAATTATTTTATTTGTACACTATTTTGTATTTTACCAAATTAAATATAATTTTTTGTGTTCAGGTTATTCAGCCGATGTACTGTTCATCCTCGGTAGATTTTGTTGTTGTTTTTTTCTTTTCTATTTTATATATTTTATATGGAATTCTTTACAATATTTCATTTTTTTTTTCTCCTTTTTATGTTTAAATTTTATGAAACATATTTTCATTACTAAAATTATTTTATATATTAATTAAATCAATAATATTGCATTAATTTAAACTCAAAATTAATGCATCACAATCAAAGGTTGTGATTCAATCATTAGATTTTCTAGATAAGCTATACACATTATTTAAGAAATGTATATTGTCATTCATATTGAACCATGTAATTTTCAAATTTAGAAAAGTAATTTTTATTTCATGTAATTTATGCTTTTATTAAATTATCTATTATGAAATGTTGATTTTATTTTAAATAAATTGATCGTGTTTATCCGAATTTTTTTAGTTTTGTAAAACAAATATGCTTATTTATTTATTCAATAAAAAAATATTACAATATATATATATATAACCATATATTCAATTTAACAATTCAATAACAAAAATTAAATGAATAATAGTAAGTAAAAAAAAGGAATATTTTATTGTAGAGTGAAATATAGAGAGGTGTTGTTGGACACAAATATTGAAAATCTATAACTTTATCTCTATAATAGTGCAAAGTTACTGTATTATAGGGTTTGTTGTTGGAGATGACACAAGGACAATAAATATTATGTTGAAATACCAAAATATTATTTTTATTATTAAAAATGTACAGTTAGAAAAATTAGAGAGAAATAAAGATGGATAAATAAATAGAGAATTGATAGTTGAGGCGTTGAAGGGTGCCACCAAATACGGGTAAATTATTCAAAATTTGGCATTAGTAAATAAACTTTAGGCCTTAATACTTTCGTACTTGAATTTTGCAAAATGATAAAGTGAATAACAATAAATAATTTGAATGATGTGCTATCATCACCCGTTTTAATTTATAAGAAGAAAGTTAGGTAACTAGGGCAATTAAGGAGATAAAAATGAGTCGTGACTAGCTAGTAGATTGAGACAACTCAACGATATAATGGTGATCCTTGGGTTGAGTAAATGATGAGGAGTTTAAATTCATGAAGTAAACGTGAGTTGCAGATGAAAGATGAAGGGTGTCCATTTTCTTTTCTTTTTGTGACGAGAATAATATGTAATTAGGATCAAGGGAGGCGATTGGGTGTGCCCTGTCCTCCCTTTTTTCTATAGGTTCGTTTGCCTTGTAGTTTGCGGCTCATTCACCCACATAGGAGAATAGTTTTTTATAGACATAATAGTGAAGTCCTTTCAAATATTTTTTTTTCTGAATCAACTATTGATTCGGATAAACTCCACTCTTACATACAATAGCTAGCATATTGTATATTTGTATATAAGAAGTAAATCATGTCAGAAAATTAAATCCCATATAACGAAATCAACTTATAAAATATTGATTAAATTATAATTTATGACTTTCGACCACAAACCTAACTACTCTACCTTTAAGCTACCGTAAAAGGAGTGAAAATGGCATTTGTGTTATGTGATATTGTGATGTAACATATAAGGTGGAGAAGTGAACCATAGAGATAAGAAGGTGACATTTCCAACTTTGTTGGGTATAAAAGTAAAGATGATAGCAACATTATTAATTTATGAACCTTTTAATTTGCTGTGTCTGCTACACTCTTCGGCATATGCAGATATTTTTTATTTGTCTTCTTTTTCGTTGGAGTGGTTAATTAAAGAGATGCTAATTAAACATGGGTAACAGAAATCTTGCATTCTTTCAAAGTTAATCGGAACGTGTTAATTAATTAAGATAATTAATGATGCCAATCATATTTTATGTTATTAATGTTGATTACCGGTTTACCACGTTGTGATGAGTATTTTATCTGGCCGTTCACTCCAAATCGCAATTGCGGAGACTCGTGATGCAGAATTAAGCGACTTAATAAATCCTACAAAATTAATGAATAATAGACGATGAGCGTGCTTCTGAGTGATTCGTAATTAATTTTAAGCAAACAGTTAACACACTCGATTACTATTGAAAAGTCAAATTTAAAAAGAGCTTTGTATGAGATCATCTTACGAATTAAAAATCGCAAGACGGGTCAAGATCTATATTCAAATATAATTATATATCAATAAATTCACATCTGAATCTTGACCCATCTTATGAATTTTAACCCGTAAAATGATCACCCACAATTTTTTAACTTTTTGTCTAATTGAAATGACTAGTCCATTTAAGTTGAATAATAGATACGATATTGTTTCGAGTACACTTTCGGTATACATAGTTGAAAAATTATATTATGTATTTTGATAGGTTTGACAACTACAAAATGACTTTTTAAATTGTATCAATAACATACGTAAATTCTCTCTCGAAAGAAAAAATAACATACGTAAATTTGATAACCAAAATATCGCTCAAAATTATGGTGAAATGGATCTCGTTTTATTTTGACAAAATTAGACAAAACCACAATTTCTTGACTGACATATCATATCCATTTTATGAAAAAATTGATCGATGGTGTAATTGGGAAAATCGACCAAAAAATAAAAATTGAAAGTCATGTCACAATTTAAAATCGTGATGTAATTGCAAAATTTGATAAAAGACGCGATTTTTAAGATAATTAACGATGAATAATAATAATAATAATAATAATAATAATAATAATAATAATAATAATAATAATCCAACAAAAGAAGAAAAAAGAGTTATTTTCCTTCTTTTGTACTATCACCGCTTACAAAAAATACAAAAATAAATGAATCCATGCGGAAGTTGACTCAGTATGTTTATTCGCGCAAAAAAGAAGTATAAACCCTTCCTTATTGGCACACTAATTTTGAATTTATAATACAATTATTGGCATTAGTTCGATTCATCTAGATGTACTTATAAATAATTTAATTTAAGTTCAGTTTGCTATGTGTGTGTGTGTGTGTGATCCTCTGAATTGATCATGATAATCTAAATAAATAATTGTCGGGATCATTATTGACATAACTAATCATAACAAGTCTAAATTAACTATATAATCCCATTTGCATAAAAGAAAATCTAATTTAATAAATGCACGTGTTTTTTTTTTTTCTTTCTTACTGTATTTATTTGATCCGGAAGTCCAAAACTGCCACCTCCAACGTTTCTTAATTATTTCATTTTGAGCGAAATGATATTTTATCATATTCATTAAAAATGTAAATTTAGCCATGGTTTTAATAAATGGTTGGATTTTGGTTAATTTTATAAATTTGGTTAAGATTGAGCGGTGCGAGTGATACATGACAAGATTGAGATACGTCTCAAGTTCAAAATTCACGCTATATATTTATGGACTTGATGCATCACTCTTAAAAAAAAGAAAAAAGAAAAGAAAAACTTGATTAATCATTCAATTGTGGTCAAAGTCGCAAATCGGCCGAAATTGCAATAACGGCTAAAACTAATAAATTTTAAAGAATGGCTAAAATGAATGATCCACCGCCTACGCAAGGTTATGGATTTTTTGGTTATTAAACATTTAACACATTTTACATCAAGTAGAAACTCGTAATGAATTTGACAACTTTGGCCGGTCAATCTTGCCAATTTCTGAAACGAACTTTGGGATTTAGATTTACATTAATATAATAATTTACTATATTTTACATATGGTTTTAAATATTATAGATTATAATAATTTATAATCAACCGGATAAGATGGGAAAGAGTATATTTTTTTAAGGGCTCGTTTGCTAGGTTGTATGGTATAAGGTTGGATGTGTTTGACATGGGATGTGTTTCACCGTATAAGATGTCAATATCATGTTTGTTTTGGTGTATTAAAATATATGTATTAATAATATATTGTTTGCTTAGATGTATTAGATTCTCTATAAAATTTCAATTCCTAAAATATCCTTTAATTAGTTACCATATATTGTGTGAATATTCTATAATGACATTTTTAATTAATATCTGCAAGGTTATTTTAGTCTACAATTTTTAATAATTATATATGGTATAAAATATCCCACCAGCAGGGTGTGATATGTTATACCATATAAATGGTTAACACATACCGGACCCTTGCATAATCATGGGCTTCAATATTGCTAGCAAACAAAGTATTAGGATGTCATAGGTATTTATCCCACCCTTATACTACCTAGCAAACAAGCCCTTAATGTATTACCATCTCTCATCACAAATACTCCATCCGTTTTGTTTTGTTTGTTGTCATATAATTTTAATCTAAAATTAATAATTAATTTTTTGGACTAATATATCCCTCCCTTTCATATTACATAAAATTCTATTCATTTATATTTTCCTAAAAAGTTGAATTTTTTCCCCTCTTCATATATTTGTAAGGTTAAATTTGAGAGAAGGTGTCAAAATATATAAAACAATAAATATTTTGATACAAAGGAAAAAACCTAAAACAACAAACAAAACGAAACGAATGGAGTAGTATTTTAAGTAAATTTTATCGTGTAATAGTCTGCAAATAAAATTTAGTGAAGAGGTATAAAAAACACCTAAGGTATGAGTTGAGTCCCGGTTAGACAATTAAGGTTTGACTCGGTCCATTCGACTCCTTAAGGTATTAAAATCAGTACATTCAGACCCTTTCGTCTCCTCTCCGTCACTGAATTATGAACGACGTCAATTTTTATTTTATTTTTTTGCTAACAGTGGTTTGCTCTTCATTTAACAAATTTAGAACCCCTGATTCCTGATTCCCCCAAGTCCTTACAAACTGTAAAATTTTATTTAGGGTTAATTGTTAGAGTTTCGAGCTGTAAAAAATAATCTCCTTTGAGAGTTAAAAAGATCTTGTGGAGAAAGTTGAGAGGTACTCTATGGTGGTGATAGGCGTATAGAATTTCATGGTACCTCTTCTCATTGATTTTGCAGGCATCCAGGCTCTCATCTTCATTCTCATTGTACAATTCATACTCCGACCACTCCTCACCTGTTTAGCTAGTAGAGTGGGGGAGGCCCAGCAAATGAAGTAGTCAATTGCATTTTGTGGTGATTGATGTCATTGTCTTGCTATATGCTTTTGGTTCTGAGATTTTAGGACAGCCTTCAAGCCTTGGGACTTTCATCTTAGGCGTCGGTTCCAGATGCAAACGATTTGGGATCCAACATTGTCTCTAAGCTTGAATAAACCATAGACGTAAGGATTTAAGGGTTTTAAAGAGCACATTTGGGATTTATGAACTATGGCTTTTGGAATTAGGGTTCTAAATTTGTTAAATGAAGAATAGATCGATGTTAGGAAAAAGAAGTAGACGTCGTCCATAATTTAGTGACAGAAAACGGAAGGGCATGGATGTATCGATTAAAATACCTTAAGGAGCGGAATGAACTGAGTTAAACCTTAACTAGTATTGCACCCGTGCGATGCACGAAGAGTGGGTATACGTTTAAAATTTTATTAAAATATGATCACAATAAAAAAAAATATTGCTTCAATTATCGTACTGAAACAAAACTCATGCATAGTGTAAAATATAAATCATGAATTGGAGTATAATTTACATCTTCAATATAAATCATGAATTGGTAGGACGTCCGTTACATTGTATTTCTCGGGGTTCAGAGTGCTTTTCAACTTTTCCAACAATGTATGTTATAATAAAAAAATTATATATATTAGTAAAACAAAAAAATATAAACAATATAAACTGAAATTTTAATATTAAGCGTAGTTAATACCAAAAGGCAAAACCTCATCAAATGGACCAACTCTTGTAAAGATGTGAAATCTCAAAATTGGAACATGTAGTGTGGAAAACCTTCATCCACGATGGGGATAACTTTCGTATAGGAAGAAGAAATGAATTTGAACAAATGTTGGGTTGTTCTATATTTCATCCTATTATCTTGTATATCGAAAAATTGAAAAGCGTATAAACCGCCTTCCACAAATTCGATATTAAACCGCTCGAGATCTGACTTCCTCATGGTACCGTGTATATGGTCACCAACACGATCATGGAGAATTATCTCGAGAGTTGGTTTAGCATGCGATTTTCCATACGGTGGTTGTTCGTACATACGAACAACCTATGTTTCAATATCAATTCATATATGGAATGGGCGGTTTCCCTAACCCTCTCAACTAAACTGAAAAATGAAGACACGAAGTTATGATTTGGAATGAATTAATTTCTTGTAAAATGCAATAGAGCGTTTGATTTGTATGCGTAGCATACAGATCTATTTATAAAATCGTACGAAGAAAAATATTTATGGTATGAATTGAATTTTTTGATGAATTGGATTTGTTCCATTATATATGGTTTATATATGCACACAAATCTCAAAAATATATGTGATAATATATCTTTAACGTTTGAAAATTAATGAAGATATATTCATATATATTATATTATACATTATACATATCATTAATAGATTAATAGATATCATTAGATAATATTGCGGGGAATATCTTATTAATGTGGAGATGATTATACAACATTCACATTGAGATATTGCAGATTTTATAAATGAATTAAAAAAATTCATTTCATGAAGTGCGTGTATTATCAGTAGAATTTTTAAGGGGAATATTTAATTAGATTAGGTTCATTATATGTGATTTATATATCCTCAACCCAATATTATGTCCTAGATACCATTCTCATTTAATATTTCATATATTAATTCCTAATATAAATAGATATGGTGTGTGTGTGTGTATAATCAAATTTATCCATATATAATATAAATATATACACAAATTCCTAATATTAATATTAATATTTCACGGCTGAGAGTTGTTCATCCCTAATATTAATATTCATATATTAATTCCTAATATAAATAGATATGGTGTCTATGTATATATATAATGAAATTTATCTATCCTAATATCTATCACTAATATTATATGTACGTAATCCATATATTAAGAGAAAATATTAGCTTCTCAATTAGTATAAATAGATATGGTGTCTATGTATATATATAATGAAAGTTATCTATCCTAATATCTATTACTAAATTATACATACGTAATCTATATATTAAGAGAAAATATTAGCTGCTCAATTATGAATAGTGACTTGGTCAGGAAAAATTGTTATTTCTATTTCTGATAACTATCTTACTTTTAGATAATATATAGATGTCTAACTGGGACTTGGCCCATACATTAGATGTTTTTTGTCATTTTCCCTAAAATTTAAACTCATAATAATTTAGTGACGAGTTCACGCATTATACCGAACATTCTATATCCATCTCAAACTTGTGAAAGAAGAAAGAGATAAGGCCCTTTGGGGATGACCTAGTGGTGGAGTGGTGATATCTTGAGGCCAAAGGTCTCAAGTTCGAATCCCACCAACACCACTAGATGTGAGCCTGTCACATCTGACTTGTCAAGTGTGGTTTACCTCCTTTGTGTGGTTTGCAGGCTATTACACAGGGGAGGGGTTTACCCAGTACGCACCTCGGTATCTCGACAACCAAAAAAGAAGAAAGAGATAATGGTCTTTTGACTTAAACACATACATATTACTAATTGATATAGCATGCTAGGTAGAACACCACGACGAAGTCAAAATCCTTGGAAATTAGATTTTTAGGGCAACCCATAAAAGAGGATTGGTACGCCACGTGGATGGATGTTCAAATGCTGACATGGCAGGCGCCCACTGGGGTTCTCCAAGGGACGTTGGAAAAAGGTATTAAATTTTTCTAAAATAGTATTTATTGATTTGATTAAATATTTCAACAAGCAATATCTTTTAGTCATGGAGAGATGATAAATGAACCTAACCATTGCTGGCATGGTTGGGAAGTGGCGACTTGATCCAATCTCTTTCTAAAATTCAGAAATTTTTTGGAATAGCCGCTAGAATATGCCTTTCCCAACCTTCTTTACTTTACAATTAATTTTATGGGTTCATTAATTAAAAATTGTTATTAGTACCTACGTGATGCAACTGGCTAGATCTCTATGATAAATAACATGTGAAATTCTAACTATATACGATATTTATGTGCCAATTTAAAACACGATATAATATCAATAGAATAAAATATGACTATTGGTGCTTCGTTTCTATTCTCTAATCTCTATGCATGTATGTCAAGATTTTTAAGTCCCCCGGCCCCACCATCCCCACTCAAGGATGTTCTATTTTATTTTCAATTTAATTTTTTAATTTTCAATTCAATCTATGAGGTGTATTGTTTTTTTGAAAAATATAATGATTTTAATTTGTTTTGATGAATGAATGGTTTAATTTTAGAGTTATTTAGAAGTTTGGAGAATGAAAATGTGTTTATTTGATTATTTTTTCAATTTGAACGTTATTGAGGTGAAAAGATAAATATTTACGTGGTTAGAATGAATTATTAAATATTTAAGTGATGGGTAAGACGTATATGTAATTGAAAAAAGTGGAAAAAATAAAGATGAATGAAATAAACATATTTTTAATATTTTAAATAGTAAAAAAATTGAAATTTTTTATTTAAAAGTAAAAAAAACATGCAAGCCCTCAGCCTCCCCTGACTGAGAGAACTAGGGGGGTATGTTTTCCAACTGGTCAAATAAGAAAATAAAAACCTATTGGCTACTTTCTCAACTTTAGAAATATACAAAGTTAAGATACATATATACATACACACACACACACATACATATAAACTATGGAAACATGGTAGGCCCCAATAATGCATACATATATTTAATATATGGGGATGGGGGTAGCAAAGGTGTGAAGGGGGACAAATTATCATTATAAGCAGTAGTCTTACAATATGATGAGTCATCACAGGCTAATCCATTTCAGACCATTATTGTGGATAAAACCATACCTGTCCAACTCCAACATGTGGGGAGCAATGCCCATTGCCCCCATTTTTATTTTTATAAGTTTTTTTTTTTTTTCATTTGTTTCATTTTTATTGTGGAGAAACTATGGTTTGCTGATTGAAAGACCAAAATATGTGCGCACATAATTTAGTATGATGAGATTTGGGAGTTTTCCATATTAAAAAAAAATACAAATAAATAATATAGTGCACATTTATTTTTGCTCACGGATATTTCATTCGAACTATTATGTTTTTTTATTTAATTATTTTGATTGATTGCCTTAAAAATATTAAATTAAAAATCCAGCAAACAGATTAGGGGTTGACGAATATTACGCGGGCCTTATCAAAAAGCTAGTGGATCTGCAAGGCCCAGAAAAAGCATTGCCACAGAGACATTTGGTGTGACAATCTCGTAACTAAAGGTTACAAGTTCAAAATCCACTAATACATTACGTATCAAAATACATAGTTCAAAACCCACTAATACTTTATGGATCGAGATACATAAGATACATAAGTTACTGCTAACACACTAAATCGAGATACCTTATGTACACATCTACATGCTACTACACGCAGCGATTGCGGGTATCTCAATAATACAAAGGGATGAAATATATGCATACGAAACCACCCCAAATGTAGTCAAAATGCCAAACCCAAGTCTCAACAATCATTACATAAAAATATTCACACATCATCTTACAATACAACATAGACATACAATTGATAATAACTTAATATGAGGATTGGACTTTGCACTGATCATTCAAACAGATCCTCCATGTCCACAGCATCTTCCATCTCATCATCGCTCAAGTTTTCTCCTCCCAGAAGCCACTCCTCAAGTTCATCCACGTCGTCGTAGTCTTGCAAATGAACATCCTCCATGTTATCCCACTGCTCCGTCCCTAGTTCCTCACCCTGAGTAGTAACGTGCAGATACGGTCTGCTTCTTGCTAGAGCATCGACTATATCTCTGTTCATGGATCCCGTCACGCCCAACCATCTCAATCTTGGGAAATAAGGCTTCTTTAACCACCGAAATGCAAGTTGAGTGATTCCCCCACAGTTGTAAATATCCAACAACCTCAAGCTACTAGCGCACCACACATTCTCATCAACCTGCATGGAGGCTAATGCCATGACAGAAGTATCACCAATGAGAGGACATTGTCTCAAACGTAGCTCGGATATTGGGATGCGACTTCTTGCCAGTGAAAGGATACCAGCATCAGAGAGGTTAGGAAGATTTGAGAGGTCCAGTTCTCTCAATTCTGCATTACAATTTCCATCAAAAAGGGAAGAAATGCACCTGTCTGTAAGTTTCTTGCATCCTCTCACGGACAATGAAACCAGGTTATTCATCACCCCTTTGCTTAAGTAGGACAAGCCCACATCAGTTATATCACAACCATCAAGAAGTAGAGTCTTCAATTTAGGAAGTGTATTGATGAATCGAAGAGCTTCATCTCCAAGGTTTCTACAATCTCGTAAGTCAAGCATGTACAGATCTGCATTGGATGCCAAGCGTGCAGCAGCCAAGTTTGTCAATAGATTACACCACCTTAGGCTAACATGTGTCAGTGAAAGGGATGTCGCAGATATGTCATGAAAAACCAGGTCAGTAAGATGTGCCCCATGAAACACCCTGAGTTTATATAACTTGGAGCAGGAATGCAGAAGCGTTTTATAACCCGTATCTGTCACCTGGCAAAAACCACCAAGACAAATGCTTTCCATCGCTGAACATTTATCAGCCATAAGAAGGATTCCAAGATCATTGACTCGCCTGAAGAATGTTGGAGCTATCTCTTGACTTCTTACCAAGCAGAGATGTTTCAGCTTACCATGAGCATTAATTTGTTGAAGGCCATTGTTAGTGAGATCAAGTGCCATTCTAGGTTCCATTATGGGTATATCTCGTAGATCTAGGTGGGTCAAGGAGACAAGACATTTAGAAATTGTGCTTACCATAACGTCAGTAATGTAGTCCACGGAAAGACATAACTTTTGTAGATTAGGTAAAATGGATGGCTGGGGATGATTTAATGACTGGTGGGCTCCCACAGCAGGGCTAAGCAATTCGGTCACCATTACTGAGGAAATATACTCAATCTCAAGAGAAATGAGTCTTGATGAGGCCAGAGCCCACACATGAGCAAAATTATGACGCAGAAATATGGAGACATCAAACATCAGGATCAATGTCTACAAAAGCAATATATCAGGGTCAGGACACCTGCATAAGTGACAGAGATTTCCACAAATAGCCAAAAATAAATAAATGCAAGTACTTGAAAACTATTAACAAGTGGCCGGGTATACAACCCATGATATACTATAAGCAGATTACGATGCAATGAGTCTCTGATGATCAAGCAGCAAAAGTGAAGCCTGGATGGATATTCACGTTAAGGAGGGCAAGCCAGTCAATTTATGATCATATCTGGCAGCCGCAGAAACGTTTATTGGCAGTATATTTTGAGATTCTAGAAAGTTTACTAGGGTAAATTTACACAAAAGAAAATAGATCATCAGAATATTTTAGCTTAACATAATGGCTCGGGCAGCATTTAATGCTATAATAAATTCCCCAGTCAGTGAGAAACCATTAAGAAAAATGAACTCAATACATTAGCATATGTTATGTCATACATGATTCTGCTACATTGCGAAACATTTGTGTGATTGCACAAATATTATAGAACACTCGGATTCTGTAACATCTTTAGCAGGGCCCTATTCATGATACATGTACAACTAGAAACTGCAGTAGAAATACATTTAAACTTCACAACAATGGGATCATCTTTACTCATGCTAAAACATTTATGAAACCTTATTGTATGATTTTACTACTGAACAGGAAAAAGAAAAAAAAAAGAAAGGATCTTTGCGAATTGGTAACTTCCACAATAATCTCTACACTTCTAATGACTAAAGCATGGAATACTTGATACTTGAAGGATCCACCAAACTCAATTCCTTATGATGAGAGGATGTGAATGCATATCATATGAAGTTAACCACCCGGCATCCATACATGTCAAACCAGTGAACCACCTAATGATATTCTCACAGAATCACAGGTACCATACACAAAATGTACCTGATTCTTAAGGAGATCTGCACAATTCATCTTATCTAATTGCTCTCTATAAAGAAACAGAGACCTACCATACACGATCTCAGATACAATCAACAAATCCATTTTTCTTCAAACAAAAACAATATTTTGCTAAATCATTTTCTGAGAGTTATCCCAATCCAATCAATAATGAGATAAACCCCTTACTTCCAATTGAGTACAACCACTGAGCATTTCCTCTAGATGCAATACATCAACTGATCTTCCCCTTTTGTCTGCTACGGAACTTAAATACAGAAACCTGTAATGGGAATTATTTCAGACACAATGCAAAAAAAAAAAAGGTGAAGCCCGCTCCACATTTATAACATACAGTTCAAGCCAATCCAACAGCCAAACAGAGACAAAGATGAAAACTTTTCAAACATGCATATTAATTATTAGCAAACAGACACAATAGAAGCACAATTTTCACAAACAGAGTGAATTTACGCCAAAAAAAAAAGGTAAGTCCCGCTCCACATTCAATAACATACAGTTGAGGCCAATGCAACAACTAACACCAACAAAGATGAAAACTTCTCAAACATGCATATCAATTATCAACAAACAGACACAAGAGCAGTACAATTGTCACAAACGAAGTGAATTTATGCCGAAAATGTTCGAACTTTACAAACCTAAGTTCCTTGCAACTGCGCCCGAGCTCAGACAAAAGCTTGCCGCTAAAATCTGCGCAATTTCGGAGGCAGAGCTCCTGCAGCGAAGGGCGGAGGAGAAAATCAATGGATGAATCATCGAGGCGCGTGCAATCCACCTTCATGCTACGCAAGTAGGGGTTGCTGGGCGGAAGCAGCGGCCTCAATAAATCCATCGAAGGCGCAATATCCTCAAAAATTCCGAAAAAGGAAAAAAATATTTAGCAAAATTTAATGCTTGAAATTAAAACCAAAAATCTAATTTCAATAGCTTACTGGGAGATGGAAATTGGGGAGGAAAGATAGGATTTCAGCGGCGCAGGAGCGGCAGGCCCTACACGTGGAGGCCAGTGATAGGATGGAGGGGACGTCGAGCTTCGTCATGATCGTCGCGATTAGGGCTGCGGGGAGATGGTCTAGGCCCGGAATTCTCGAGTTTCGTTCTCGGGCCGGCCCGGATGGAACTGCCATTCTATCTCTCTCTCTAAAGAAAACTGCAGACCCGAGGAGGACGACGGGGGTGTAATTGGTAAAGGGGCACGAAATTTAAGGTGGGGGTCACGTTTTGTTCAGTCTGGGAAATTTTTTGAACTGAAGTCGCTGAGATGTTTTAGCGACTTTCAGTCACATGAGGTGAGTCATATGACTCATGAGTGTGTTTCGGTAGTAGTGAAATTTTGATGAAACTGTGGCCATTTCTCAACTTCATTTTTCCTTCTCACACTAGTCTTTGGGAATGAATGTTGAACTGCATTTTCATCCACCATGGCATCTAATAACGTTTGTAGGCTACTTTTGTCATGTGATATAAGATTGAATATATTTGATAAGTGAAGTATTTTATAGTATAAGATATTAATATCATGTTTATTTTGATTTCTGTTTCATAATATTTATCAGTTTAGGATTTTAATCTAGAATTAATAATTAATTTTTTGGACTAGTAAAATATCAAATAAAATCTTATATCTTTATATTTTCCTTAAAAATTAGCAAAATAAAATCTTATACATTTATATTTTTCTAAAATGTTAGCAAAATTTTCTCTCTCTATATATTCACGGGGTTAAATTTGGGAGAAATGATGTGAAAATATCTAAAATAAAAAATATTTTGACATAAAAATAAAACTCCTAAACAATAAACATTATGAAACGGATGGAGTATTTATTAAGGCAATGTTTGGTATATTGGTATGGATATACCCACATTAATAAAATCTGGATTGCTTTGAAAGATAATTGTGTATTAGCTATTTTAATTGTGTGTTTGGTTATTAAGATAAATATACTAGATTACTTCACATATCTGTTTGGTACATTATTTTATTTGGTAGACTGAGGGGGGCGTAGGATAACTTGTTTAGAAACTGTAACCGAGGGGGCGTCGGATACATTGTCCAGCCGAATCAGTAAATTACACCCCGGGCCTCGCATTAGGACAGGGCCTCGCGTGAACAAGCAATGGCTACCAAACACACGGTTCTTGTTGGATACCTTTATTAATATGCCTTTATCTAGGCTACCAAACATTGTCTAATAATATAGTGTATGTTTAGATGTATTAGATTCTCTCTAAAATTTCAATCCCTAAAATATCATTTAATTAGTTATTATATATTGTATGAATATTTTATAATAAGATTTTTAATTGATATATGCAAGATTATTTTAGTCTGTAATTTTTAATAATTATGTATGGTATTATATATCCTAAAATATCATTTAATTAGTTACCATATATTGTGTGAATATTCTATAATAAGATTTTTAACTAATATATGCAAGATTATTTTAATCTGTAATTTTTAATAATTATGTATGGTATTATATATCCCACCATGCAGGGTATGATATATTATACCCTATAACTGATTAACACATGTCGGATTTTGCATAATCACGGACTTTAATATTGCTAGCAAACATAATATTGATATATTATACCCTATAACTGATTAACACATGTCGGGTCTTGCATAAGCATGGACTTTAATATTGCTAGCAAACATAATATTAATTAGGGTGTCATATATATTTATCACACTCTTATACTACCTAACAAACAAGCCCCCAATGTTTCATTTATTTTTTTCAAAACTTACTCATATTCTAATTAAAATTGTCTATTTAAAAAACTGACCAAAAATACACGAATTTTTTTTCTGTTTTAGAAATTTAATGAAAATTAAATTCAGTCAAGCCCAATTGAATCGAGCTTGAAATTTTTAATTGAGGTTGAAACTCGGTAGCCGCTGCTAAGGGTGTGAAATCGCACTACTAGATTTATTGTATATTCAATAATTTTTCTTTAGGTAAATTCAAAGAAGTGGGTAACTTTCATATATTTTATTTCCCAATTAAGGAGAAAACAAAACATAATTAAGATTTAAGATACAATCATCCATTCATTCACTAGGATACGAAAAAAAAATAAAAAAAATCTCACAGTGGTCGGTCTGCGTCTGGGTCTCTGTGTGGAGAATTATCTATATATTATCTAAAAGTAAGATAGTCACTTAAAATAAAAATCATAAATTTTCCCGCCCAAAGTATGTTACCAAATATATAAATATTTAATATAAAATAAAAATAAAATATTAGAATTTTTTTAATAATATATATAATAATTTCCATAAATAACATGCAATCAATTAGGAGTAATTATTTTCCTAACTCCATAAAAAATCAATTAATTATAAAAAAATTAACATTCCTAATAAAATTTATTGTTGATTACATAAAATATATAATCTATATTAAGTGATAAAACTAACAATTATGTTGCAAGGATACAATAATATGAATATATTATCATATTTAAATATGTCAATATTTCTCTACATCATTCTCAATCTATATATAACATTTGGCATCCATCGATAATTAAATGTATAATATATATATATATATATATATATATATCACATCTATTTATATTAGGAATGAATATATGAAATATGTATGCATAATATTCTATGAGGATTTTTTGACTTAGTATATGTGCATATATAAATCATATATACATATATCATTTTAGATTTAGATGAAACAGATTTATATTTTACATAAATATAAGATTACATTTTAGCTAATACCGGAATATGATCAATATATAAAGATATATATATGTGTGTGTGTGTGTGTGTGTGTGTCAATTAATTTGATTTGGTCATTGATCTATATTCACAGCCGACGTAAATTTGGTCCTTCAATTTTACTTTCCAAATTTTAACGTAAAGATGTATATAAAGATATAAAACTATAAAGATATGGAGATTATCAACCAAATTAATAATCAACCTAAATTTTATCTTCCTTCAAATTTACTTTTCAATTTTGAAGGTAAATCGATTACCTTAAAAATAATCAATCATCAGCAACTATATATATCATATCTTTTGATACAAAACTGTACTCTCCATTCTTCTTCTTTTTCATGCCTTATTATTATGTACAGCTCTTCAAAAACATCTCTTCGAAGTCCACTCTAATGTTAAGAATTCGCGTGTAGCCCCGATTGTGGGGATCCTAACGGATCTCATAATTTAGATATCATTTTCCAAGACAGGCAATGTGATCGAATCTGTAATGAGTCTAAACTAATGCTTGGAGTAAGAATAGTTTGTTTTGAAACATAGCTTAATGGAAGCACGTAGTGATCGTTTGATATTGCACGTAAAAATTGTATAGAGTTTGGTGGTAAAAATTTATTCTCAGTATTTGTTTATGTAAATTGTATTTAGTTGATATGATTATTTTTTATGTTTTTCAATTATGTAAATAATACGTACAATTATGTTTTATTCATTAATGATGTTATCTTTAATCTATTGTATTAATGAATGACTGACACGTGTGAATCTTGTGTTTCACTTGTCATTCTTCTTCCTCATCTATTTCTTTTCTTCAACATCTACGACGTATGCACGAGTTCCCGACCATTGGATTAGTAGCCAATAAGCTATTATAACTAAAGTAGATGGAGTGCTAGAAAAGACTAATTTCTACGCTGGGAGAGATTTCGACATAGCATGAGAGAGCAAGTTGTATTTTATTCATAAACCATATTAGAAGCTTGATGTTGTCTATTTTGAACTATTGTATACATATACACATATATATATATATATGGATGTTTCGGATTTATGTGTTTTATACATTCATGTTGATTTTGTTTAGATTTCGTTTTCACATTTTACCATTCTCTAAATTAATGAATTTTGGTAGACAAAATATATAACCTTAGGATTATTGCATTTTTGTCTGTTAATTAGTCTCTTAAGAGGAATAAAATTCACAAGATTGTTACGTGTGAGTCATCCGTTAATTCAGTATAGATATGCAATATGATTTTGCAATGGGAAATCTAACTTGATCTTTAATCTAACTTAAATACTTTGCTACGTACGTGGATCATTTTAATATATTTGGAAGCAAACTAGCTTCGTATGAAAAATATCAATTAATTGGTTACAAACAATTAATGAAACAAATTCTATTCACTATGAAAAGCAAATGCTAAAAAGGCTTATTAAACGTATTAACCACATATCCAAATTATTACATATAACAAACTCTATTAGAAGTATTATACTTCTGCAAGTTATTATATATTAAACTTTCAAACTCTATTTAAAATGCTATTATACTTCAACAAACTGAGGGCACGAATGATTCAATAAGTTTTAATGTCATTTATATCACACTTTAGAAAAATTATAATGCAAAATTTGCATACAATTTATGTATTTAATTATACGTATTAAATACAAAAATACATAAATATCCCAATATTAATCACTAAATTGTTATATTATTTTTTTTGTTCGGATTTTTGTGAGTCTACCAAAAAATCTAAATAAACAACTTATTATTTTAATTGTATGATGTGTAATTTACATCGTTTGATTTTTAAGAATTTAGCAAATAACTTTCAATATAATATATATCTACTTTGTTCAATAAAATTAAGTAAAATGATACAAGGAATGAAGAGAAATACAAGAAATATATTTCATACATATTGCATTAGTTCGGAACATTTTTTCGGGGACATATTATTTAGACCATTAATTCATGTAAATGTGTATATCTATACCAATTAATTTAAAACAAAATAAATTCCTAAATAATAAAATGATTTTATATTTCTTAAATTCTAGGCATGTTTATTTATATATTCTTTTTGTTTATATGGATTAAATATTGACTCATCGTCACAATTAAATTATGGAAGAAAATTATGAACATATTGCACATCAAATGTCATTTAAATGTTGGAATTATTTGTAGACAACACAAATTGTTACATCATCACATGTTATATTTATCGTGAAAGTATTGTTATTTTCGTGATAGATAAAGGAGTTTGATACGTTCTTTGTGTTCTTTACAAATAAAGAAATGCTTGATAAATAATCAAATCGTGACAATTCTCCATTGGTTGTCCTGTGTGTGCTTATCCGGAAGTGATGACAAAGATGTATAATATTTTTCATAAATGTGTTATAGGGTTGTGCTCTTAGATTTATTTTTTGATATGAGTTGTTTGCCCATAAAATAATTTTACTGAACGAACTTGAATATGAAATTATATTCTTTACACATTTTCTCATTGTTTCTATTAATTATTTAACTATAATTCAATTGTTTGTATATTTCTCACCGTGCATCGCACGGGTGTAATACTAGTAATCAATAAAAGCGTATAAGGGCAAAACCTTGTCACCGTGTATGAAAGTGAAACACGTGCAATTCTTTCTTAGCTCTCGACTTGAGGTCCTCGGCCATTTGTATTTACTTGATCTCTTCTCGTCGAGCCGGTACAAAATGCCGACAATCCGGCCATATTCCCTCAGGCATTGGATCTCATGATCGGAAGCACCGGCGAGCACACCACCGCACACGGCGGAGCACTGACCGAGTTGGCTCAACTTTATATCGACATGATGAATAAGTAGACCGGCGGAGAGTGCGATCTAGCTCCGCGCTATGACTCGGACGAGTTGAGTTGGTGTGTGCAAAACAAAACAATGTGTTGGAAAGCACGAGAGAGCAATGCATCCCCTGCTAAAATAGTCATGCATGTCTTCACCATATACTGTGTGGTTACATGCTTGCTCTTTGCAAAGGGCGCATCATCTTCCTCTATGCATTAGGGCAACTCATCATGAATTAATGAAGCAGCATGTACCTATATATGTATATATATATATATGCATGGAATCAATCCAACATATATATTTTTAATGAGAAATATATCACTCGTGATACGTACTCCAGTCTCCATATTAGTGGCAAGATTAAGATTAATCCATTATTCATGAATTAACAAGTGGCCAATGGAGAATTAAGGCGATTGGGATGAACGTACCTTGCACTCTTGCAGCTCATTCAGCCGCCCACCGTAACTATATATATATTGTATAGAGACGACTGTTTAGTGTAACATTAATTATATGTGTTTATTAATTGAAGTCTTCAATTCCTGCCCTACAATGATCTAATCTAAAATTTATTATTTTTAAGAAAATAATTCATTGCCCATTAACAGATTAATTAGATCAATTAACGTAAATAATTAGCCGGTCCAATATATAGCATCATCAATTAACGTTACAGTCACTGATTTCTTTTGTTTCTGCAGATCAGTAAATTAACACATACAAAACAAAATTTGGGAAACTGTTAAAAAAATAATTAAGGCTACATCCAACCTAGATGAAATCATCTGTTACAATGCAACACTCCATATTTTAAACGTGTAACATAGATATTGTACAGAATGTAGCAGATGATTCCTAATCTAAAATATTATTTTGTCCCTCGGGGCTCGTTTGCTAGGAGTGATAAGGGGTTGATAGATATCTACGACACCCAAATAGGTTGTTGGGTTCAAAGCTCAAAGCCTTTTATTAAGTAAGGGCCATTATTTGTAATAAAGATCTGCAGGATTTTGCATCACACCTCCTAGGTGGGATGTGTAGTACAAAAGATCATTATTATAATTATTGAACTAAATTGCCCTCACTCCATATTAATTAATGTCTAATAATAAATTCTTTCCTATATAATATAACAGGGTATTTTTGAAATTGTAATTATATAAGAAATTTAGTACTTACAACCAAAAAGTAGATTATATATGTATATATTTTATAAATATTTTAATACATTCATATTGATACCTAATATATCAAAGACATCCTAATTGTAGGTATCATATATTATCTTATAATGGCTAGCAAACTAGCTCTCGGAGTATGTCATATACTCATCCCTCAATTTCGTTTTAATTATTGTTTTAGGAGTTTTATTTTATATCAAAATGTTTGTTGTTTTAGATATTTCCACATCCTTTCTCCCAATTTTAACCCTACAACTATATGGAAAGATAAAATTTTGCCAACTTTTTAAGAAAATATAATGGAATATGCTTTTTATACAGAAGGAAGTGATATATTAGTCCAAAAAATTAATTGTTAATTCTAGGTTAAAATCTTAAAACAACTAACATTATGAAATAGAGAGAGTATAATATTTTTTAGTGTTCATTGATGATAATTAAAAATACATCGGTCTAGTCTATATATACAGGAAGAAACCTATTTTAAAGAAAGAAAATTAACTAAAAAAAGTAACAACTAATCAAGGAAGATATTGACCTAATTAACCTAATTAATTAACTATTATTTCCTAACTTAATTTGACAATAAATTCCAACAGAAAGCAATTAATTATAACAAGTAATTATATACTTGTTTTGTAAGTGTATATATACACGATCAAACAGAACAATTATTTGTTCCAATTAATATTTCACCTTCAATAATAATATATTATCAATAAATACCAAGCGTGTTCTTAATTAAAAATAAATACTTGTATGTACATTCACCTTGTTATTTCGCATGGAATTTCATATTACACTCTATGTTACACTTTTAAATTGTGAGTTTTTTTCTTCAATTTTAAATTTTTGTGATTTAGTTTAATTTTATGATTGTTTTTAGGGTTCATCTCACCCAATTAGGATTTATAATTATTTTTTAATATTTAATTTTCAATTTTCAATTAATAATTCATTATTATGGTTGATTTTTTCAAATTATGTTTTATAATTTTTTAATTCATTTTTTGTTGATAAATATTAACTATGATTATTTATGTTATAATTAATTTTTATTTTATAATAAAAATTATTAAAATTATAAATTTAATAATGTAACATGAAGTGAAACACGAAAAAATGTAACAGGAAATTTCGACACTTGTTACTATGACTGCATGCGAACTTGCGAATTTATGATGGAAATTTATTCATGAATTCGAACCTTGTATATAATATATATATATAGAGAGAGAGATATATATAGTTAGATAAGCGTACCATTTCAAGTGCGCATGCGGTGGGGAATGCGCCGGCACGGTCACTGTCGAAGAGCTCGCAGGCAGCAACGCACATTACCGGCGGCGCTCCTTTGGGTGATTTGGCGAGAAGCGAGTAGCGCATGGCTTCATGAATAAGCTCCGGATACTTCAGCGGCACGTTGTAACACCCCAGAAAAATATAGTATTTAAAATTTATTTTATAGCTAGAAATTTCCTGAAATTAGAACCCAATTTATTTTGGCTAGTTGATTATGGGCTTAGAGACGCAATAAGAATAAGAAAAGTCTCGATCTTAGTTGAATTTTCTAATTAATAATTGAATTTATATTATAAAAATAGATATTAATGGGATGGTTTTGGTACCAATAACATCCAATCCGTACTTCATTTGACCTTCCAATGGGATTGATTTCATTGAACATTTTGAAATCAATTTATTCTACCAAGCCCAATTAATTACCCACTTCTCGGCCCTCTATTTATGCCAATTCCAATTATTTCATAATTAAAATACATATAGGATATGTCTAGTATTGGGCCTATCTATTGGAGAAGATAATTAAGTTTATATCAATCTATTAAAATCCATTTGAAAAAAAAAATAGTATTTAATAAGAAAAGTATAAACCACCACTAATCCATTTTAACCATTTGGCATGCAATTGTAGGGGATTAGTGTATAAATAAAGACAAATTTATTTCATATATATATTGTATGTATGTATATATATATATATAATATAGGGGTTCGTCTTTAGTTAATCAAAAGGGAAAAAAAAACGATCAAATTAAATAAATATTTGACCATAAGTTAAACAATCAATTTTTTTTAAAATGATTAGTCACAATTAAAATCCCTTTCCACTTGGTGGCTATTTGATATTGCAAGTGTACAAGATTAACACGTGTGATGAATGAGTGTATGTATATCTATAGAATGAGAGAATCATTTGAGAGATTAGTCATAAAAAAAAAAAAAAGAAAGCTTGGAAGGTAAGTTAGCTTAGCTCACGCCTCTTCCGTCGTCTTCTATATTCTGTAAATATTGTTCACGGCTATGCACTACCATTAGCCGATATCGTCTTGCAGGGCTGTTTCTAGCTTACTCAACTGTTAGAATTTAATGAATTCTATACTTATGTTCATCATCTTAGATCAGGTTTCGTGTTTCTATCTTAGATTTTCGGCCCGACAGGGTTTGATTCCACACTATTATGTCGAATCATCTTCGAAAATTGCGTTCGAAATTGTTTTTGTTTACTTGATCTCTTTTGACTTTTAGCTGTTGTGTGGACATGGAGCTGCTGTAAGCAGCAAGGTTATATGTGTGTGTGGGTAAATGTCGTCCGAAAGTGGATAGTAGGGGTGACGGAAATGTAGTGCAGAAAAAGATAAATAAATGATTTGCAAAAGTGAAATATTAAAATTGTTTTGAGTCTAATTATTTAATTTACTAATTTTCATATTTGGCCAGAACCTTTCAAGTGTGTCGACTCCTAATTTTACTTGTCCTTAATATAAGTTTAATTCCTAGAATTATATTAGATTTTTTTTTTTAAATTATAATCAAGTCCTATGATTATCTCTTAATTAATAAATTAAGCTTTTTGGTTGTTGAATTAAACTCAAGTCACCTTCCATATCTCTCCAATTTGGTCTAGTAAGTCCGATAAAATTTTCAATTTAAATTGACTCGATCTGTTAAATGCGCATTTTTCGCCCGTTTGACTTCATTTTAATTCCAAACGATCCCAAGGCATAGTAAATTCTTATTTAAGTTATTTAGGATCTAAGTGATTACCTTATTGGCCTATATTAGGATTCTAAGTTAGAAATTTCAATTTTATAGGTCGAGACGATCGAGAAGCATAGCAGCATCACATAAAAGATTACACTGCACTTTGAGACCATCTAGGTGGGTTTTTCTATAACTCACAACTATATTTTTAAATTCGTCCATGAAAAGCATGTTAAATGTTTTAATAGCATTGTTTACGTAATGATTGGATGTGTTGAGACTTCATGCATAGAGGAATTCCGACTTACAAGCAAGACGGTTTACTTTGTGACTAAATGTCTAGATAAGTAACCGTAAAGTATCATGTGATCACATTGGGTCTCTCATCCAATAAAGAAGAGTAAACTATGTTAGAAAGTATGTTATTATTGATTTTTAAGCATGAAAGTATGACTTGGACGAATAATAATGCCCACTGAGTGTTTCTGGCACTCAACCCAAATATTTTTCAAATGTTTTCAGGTCCTGGAGATCGAGCTGGTTGATGACGTGTTGCTGGATTGGGTTTTGATGGTTGACCCTTATGTGGTTTTTGCTTAAAACCATCTTTAAACTTATGTTTATATGTTAAATATTAAATGCTTCTGTTGATCTCTGCAAAACTTTTGAGTTTAAAAGATGTTGACCCAAGTGGTCAATTTTTGATTGTATATGCATACTTTGAATGTATATAAGGTTTGATCGTGGTGTTTTCAAATGTGTGGCCTGTTTGGCTATATATATTTCTTGTTAACAGGTCATTTGATTATGTATGAGTTTGTGATTTCGAAAAGCCTTGTTGAAAGTTGACTTTGAAAGCACCTGAGTGTGTGGTTTGAACATTTTTAAGTTGAGGTGCTGTCCGTTTATAAATTAGTTATAAAGTTAATTTAATTTCTTGAAAAATATTTATCACGTAAGCATGTATGCATGTCTTTTGGTGACGTTTTAGTCCTAGTGGGACTGGGGCGTTACACACGTAGAAAAACAATAGTTAATTCTGTGAGTAAATTTCAATTTTAGTCCCATAAGACATATCGTTAGTCCGCTTTTATTTCTGATACTATCATTTTTTGTTCCTTTTAAAAAAAATTCAATTCTATATAGTCTCATAGATTTATACTTTGGGAATTTGGTCACACATTTTAAGGTAAAAAAGGGACCAAAATTAAAATTTACTCAATTTGAGACTGAAATGATAGAATCGAGACAAAAAATGAACTAACGAATGTCCTCTGGGACTAAAATTGATATTTATTCTAAGATGGATCTATATCACAACTAATATCAATTCAATCAAAGGCAAGAGCAGTAACTTTGCCGTACTTTTCCTATATATTCTAAAAAATAAATTCATATACTCTTTAAAAAAAAAGATTCCTACTAATCCAGCACACAAGGAGGCCTAACTATCTTATAGTCCTATTTTGTGTGTGTCAATCGTATATCAAATCTAAAAATTATTACATTTTCTTTCATTTTTTTCCTTCAATTTTAATTTCATTAGATTTAGTATAATTTTATTAATTAGAGTTTATTCCACCAAATTAGGGTTTATAATTATTTTTTAATATTTAATTTTCATTTTTTAATTAATAAATTTTGATTTTTGGGGCTGATTATTCCAAACTTATGGTATATAATTTTTTAAAATTTTAATTTTTAGCCATAAATACTAATCACGATTAGTTATAATATAGTAAATTTTATTTTTATAAAAAACATTAATAACAATACATAATTTTAATGTTGACACACATTGACACGCAAAGCTATGACTAGAGAATATCTACTCATTAATACAGACCCATTTCAATCTATTGAGATCTCCCTAAAATGCAAATATTTTTACTTTATATTTTGTTCTTTGTTTTGCTAATTAAATCAATTGTTCACATTGAATATTTATATTAAAAGACCCCACCAAAAAAAAGTAAAGAATTTTGCCTATTTCTAACACTACAAGCTATGACTTGTTCTTAGTTCTACCATAATTTCTAAGTTCCAATTTCCATCATTGTGGTGGGTGTATATTCTTCTTTCCTTCGATGCTACGTCAGAAAATGTATATATAATTAAATCTTAACCAGTAAAGATAAAATAATTGTAATATTATTTTTCTGAATTTGGGGAGACGAAATGATAATGTTTAATTTAGACAAAAACTCATGTAAAATTATTTTACAAGTCAAAGTTTAGATTTAAATCCATATTCGTTGACACATTTGTGTTTTTTCATTCATAAATTTATGATCCTAGCTAATTCTTTTTTGGGTGTGATGATTAAAAAGTATAAAATGTAATTTAAAAATAATTTACTATTATCTACTTTTTTTTTGACACCACAAAGTTATGATGTTGATTGATTTAGTAGTGGAAAGTTCCAAGAAACATGTGAGAAATTGAGGATGACATGTTCAATGTCGAACAACTCAAACTTTGACCAATCTAACCTCCCCCACCATCTTGTTCACCATCTTAAACAAGGAAATTATCATCTACAGGTGTCGGTACTACCCGCGTATCGATCAGTACATCACACTTCTCTTGAATAAATACTATCCATGCAATGCTTCATTTCTACATCTTCCCAATATTTCATCCCTTTAAAATTCTACTATATGTAATAAATTTTGAAGATCAAAAGTCGCAAGTTCGAATCTCTTTAATAATCTCAGGTCAGGTGTGTGAGTAAAAAAAATATGAAAAAAATAAAAAAAATCTTGGAGCGCACGTTTATTACAAAAAATAATAATAATAATAATAATAATAATAATCAAAATCAATTTATCATTAAAATATTATGTACTAAAAGATATGGCGGACTTGATATGTACCTAAAAAATATTATGTACTAAAATTAAAAAATTAGAAATGGTATAAATAAAAGAAAAGAATGGAAAGGGAATTGAAAACGAAAAAGAAGAAGAAGAAGAAGAAGAAGAAGAAGAAGAAGAACAATTAATGTTAATTATCAAAATATATGGTGTCCTTGATCATGTAAATAGAAAATATTAATTACTAAATGAAAAAAAAATGGAAATGTGTAGATATAAAAGAAAAATTGAAAACAAAAAAATGAAAAGGAAAAAAAAGAGAAAAATCCAAAGAAAAAATGAAAAAGAAAAGGAAATTCATGTTAATTATCCAAATAAATATTGATCACGTACCTAATAAATATTAATAATAAAATTGGAAAGAGTAAAAGTAAAGAAAATACGGGAAAGGAACATAAAGAAAAATAAAAATGAAAAAGAATGAAAAAGAAAAAGAATCAATGTTAATTATTAGAAAAATGTGGGTTCATCAAGAAAAAAAATGGAAAATGATAGAAATAAAAGGATAGATTCAAAAGAAAAAAATAGAAAAAAAAATGAAAAGGGATAGATTGAAAAAGATTTTTTTTTCAAAAAAAGAACGAAAGAAATAAATAAATAAAAAATCTAAAGGAAAAAGAATTTAAGAGAAAAAACAGTTGACATGATTCAAACCCTACTCAAGATAAATATAAACATGCCAAATGATGATGATGATGGTGGTGGTGGTGGTGGTGAAGATGACGATGACGATGACAAGAAAGAAGATAATCTAAATGAAAGTGAAGATTATTTTTATTTTTATTAATGGATCTATAGTTTTATGTTTGCTACATTAATTTCTTATATTAATTTTATGATAAGGATTTTTAAGATCGTATTTTTATTTATTTTGTAACTGTTGGTCCCGGGCGAGTCGGTATCAGTTTAGAGGGGGGGTGAATAAACTGATTCAAAAACTTTTACTTTAGATGCGGAAAATAGGGCCCTTTGACTCGCTTGAAGAAACTTATCTATGCACTAACTTGATAATCAGTTGAGACAGTTTGAGTGCAGCTTGTGTGATGTTGTGTGCAGTTAGAGATATGCAATGATCAATAAGTACAACACACAAGAGATTTATAGAGGTTCGAAGTCTCAAACTTCTACGTCCTCTCTTCCTTCCGCAGAAGGGCAACTTCACTATATAACTTGAGTTCCTTTACAAATTACACAATGAAGGACAATTGGCTGAACCTGGTAACTGCTCGCTACCTCAGATGGTCGACGGCTCACACTTGAAGTTCCTAACTGCTCGCTAGGAAGGTAGGTGCTATTGTCGTCTTTACAAAGTTTTAGATCTCTTTCGATCTTCAAGAGGTTAGTCTTGAACAAGGGGGTATCAACTGATGTGCTCCTTTGATTAAGCTGAGTAGTTGATCTTGAATAGCTGAAAACTGAGAAGGCTGCCCTGGCTGGATCGTCAACAGCTGGCTGGATGTCTTGATTCAGTGAATTCTTCTTCTCAATTTGACTTTCGCAGTTTCTATCAAACGTTGCACTTGAGCTTGAGTGGGAGAGAGAAAGAAAAGCTCTGCTTGTATATGCGAAGGTTGGCAAGAGGTTATATTTACGAAAAGTGTTTAAAACTCTGATTCACCCGTCTTTTATAGAGGAGTGATTTTATGACCGTTGAGCTCCATTGTCCATTTGATTAGTGACTCTGTTGGCTCATCAATGGCATGTGGTCTTAAATGATCGCTTGGATCATTTGGTTGAAGTAGCCGTTACTCTGCCAATCGATCTTCATTGAATTCCAGGATTTTTGAAGGATCATTTATTCCAAGAGACGCTGATTTAAGCAATACACTCTAGGAGTCTTCTGGCTTCAGTTCTCTTGGCAGTTTGGAATCTCAGTTGGCAGTTTTGTATTTCTCAGCTTAGTTGCAGTACCGTCCCAGCTGGCAGTTCTGAGCTTGTCAGCTGAGTCTGGCTATCGCTCCAGTTGGCAGTTCTGGGCTTACCAGCTGAGTCTGCCTGTTGCTCCAGTTGGCAGTTCTGGACTTATCAGCTGAGTCTTGCTATCGCTCCAGTTGGCAGTTCTGGGCTTATCAGCTGAGATTGGCCATCGCTCCAGTTGGCAGTTCTGGGCTCATCAGCTGAGTCTTGCTATCGCTCCAGTTGGCAGTTCTGGGCTTATCAGCTGAGATTGGCCATTGCTCCAGTTGGCAGTTCTGGGCTTGTCATCTGAGATTGGCCATTGCTCCAGTTGGCTACTGTCAGTCTCTGGCATAAACTGATATTCTATCAGCTTCTTCAATCTTCGGTCAACTTCTTTCTCCCTCAGTTCAGCTGACTCAATTGTCAGCTTGCTTTGATCGGTATAATTCCTCAGCCAAGTTGAAATTTAGACTGGATGACGTGTCTTTCAACTTGTGGGTCATTCTTCAGATTGGTTGACTTTGACTCTTCTAGAGTTCTTCTTCGATGATGCCCTGGGCTGATCAGCTTCAATCTACAGCTTGAATTTTGGTCAATTTTTCATAAATAATTTTGACATCTCATCAAAACTTGATCTAGGGGTTCCTTGATAGTTTTTCCTAACAATTTCCCCCTTTTTGATGATGTCAAAACTTTGTTGATGATGATGGAAAAACTGCAAGTGTAGCAAATGCATTAAATAGAATCTTTCAGTCAGTGCACATTCGTAGCATATTGAGACAAATTGGCTCATGATTTTTATTCAGTTATTAGAGCATTTGTCATTCATGCTTATCATTCAGATATCAGAGCATGTCATATTCGCAGCATATTGAGACAAATTGACTCATGATTTTTATTCAATTTTTAGAGCAATTGTCATTCATGCTTATCATTCAAATATCAGAGCATGTTCAAATATCAGAGCATGTTAGTTTTAAAAGCAATTTGAGCTTATTCATGCTTCTCATTCAACTATCAGAGCATGATTGAAGTATTAGGGCATAATGAATTATGTCAAACTATTCAAGCTTGAAGCAAAATCAAGATCAAAACTTGTATTATATATTCATTTTAAGGCATAACTTCAAGAGATTCAAGAATTAGTAGTTAAGACTACTAATCTACTTCCTGAATGTTGCTCCGATTGCTCTTTTTTCCTTCTGCTCGATTCTCCTCTTCCTTGGATTCCTTGTAGTGTCCATGCTTCCCCTTGAAGCTGATTTTTCCCCTCATGATGAATTTCTCTTTGAATTTGGTCCCAAAGAGTCATGCATCCATCATACTGTCTATCATTATATTGTCCATCTTCCCCCTTTTTGGCATCATCCAAAAGGTGAAGAGGATCACATGATGGTAATGACAAATTTGGCAGAAAGGTGAAGGCGGTTGCCAAATTATCATCATGAGCTGCAGGAACTGAAGATATTTGCATGGGCGGAGAAAGCCATGCATAGGCATCTTCAGTTGGCATGAACTGACCTGGATCAGAGATATCTTGATCTCTGAAGCTCATGGGGGCTAAGCTGGTGAAGATTTCATCAGTTGAAGGGAGTGGTGGATCACCAACGACGGGTGCACACGAGGAGTTGGTTGGTTCATTGTCGGGGAGAGGGGCATCGGAGGGTATACCAAGCTGGAGTCGCTTGATCATTGAATCCATGATCTCCGAAAGCGTTGGAGGCGAGGAAAGTGGATGATTCATCCAGTTTCGACTCCATGATCCCTATCTGATCCAGAAGGCTGAGCCACGGGTATGGATGAGGTGAAACATAGTTGACTCATCCAGTTGAAAGCGCCAAAGATGGTACTGCAAGTACCTCCGCAGTTGCGCGAAGAGGGAGGAGTCGGTATCCTCAATGAGACCAAAGCAGCTTCGGAGCTGGTGGTCGAGAACCTCTTCAAAATCAACCTCAATATAGTCGTTTTGGACTAAAGGTGGAGGTTGGGAGCTGGCTGATATTGTGGGTTGATCACTCAGCTTTAAAAGAGATGCACTCTCCAGCATCAGTTCTCTTTCGTCAGTGGAGCTGACAGTTGCTTCTAAGGGCGCCTTTCCACGATCTGAGTTGGAAGGCCCTTGTGGGTGTGAACGCTTTGAGGTCGGATGGTAGTAGATTGTGGGGAGCATGTCCCGTCTTCCAAGTGGTTCACTAGTTGGTATGATCTCATCAAACTAGCTTTGTATGATGTGGCTTATGCGGTTCATAAAGTCGACTCTTTCTCAGAATGTGCCAGTTGACGGATCAACCGTTGCTCACTCGACGTTGGCTCTCAGTTGCGCCAGGATGTATGAAGCCCAGTCGGCTTGACATCTAAAGTAGAGAGCTGCAGTGATATGAGCCTTGATCTCGGAGAGATGAACGATCTCAAAGTTGCCATGGATAAGATGGCTGGTGATATCCAGAAGCTGGATGATATCACTTTGCAAGCTCTCCTTTAATCTGTGCGAACTGTCGTTGTGGTGCACGTGAGGAAGCTTCCATATTTCCCATAACTCATGTTTGGATGGCAGATTTAGGTCCATCACGTCTGAACCTGTGCCGGGGAGGTGTAGAGTGGAGATCATCGTGTCCTTTTTGACTGTGATCACTTGATTCTTTACGGTGGAGATGATGTTGTCGCCGTTGATGGTTGCATTGTAATAGAACTCGGTGACATACTCAGGTATGTTCTTGACCGGCAACTGTGTCAAGAAGGGAAGCAATCCAGTCACTGCCAATGGTCGATAAATATGTTGAAAGATATCCGGGCCAAGACGTGCATTAAGCATCTCCAGATTTAGAGACTTGTCCTTTCTCATTTTGCGTTCAAGATCTTTGATGTCTACCATGGAAAATGGAGGCTTCATTTATGCAAAAGAATGATATTTAGTTTTAGAAATGTAAGAGTTGAGATGAGCGAGGGAAGGCTTAGCAACCGATCGAGTAAGATAGAGAGAGATTTTCAGGTGATTGAAGCCTTCATCCCCTTGCTCATATTTATGCATCTTATGCATGCAAGAATCGAGAGTACTCGATTGCTTTTCTTGGCTGATCAACCATCCGATTTGATGGTTGATTAGCTGAATTAATGATGTATGTACCTCAGCCGTTCATCGGTTAAATGACTTTATGATCATGTGGCTGGGATGAAGTCATTTTGAAAATGAGGTAGTTGCCATAAATAGCGAAATATTTTCTGCAGATCTTTCTATTTATAGCGCAATAAAATATATTTTCTTTGCCTATTTGAAGTGTAGGTTTTAAGATCCATGCAGAGATATTAATGATAACTTTGTGATATTGAGCCCGATTTTCAAATTGTAACCGTTGACATATAATATAAGATATTTCATAATCTCAACGGTAATAAAATAGTTAAGGTAAGCTTTTGAAATTAAAAAAAAAACTTATCCTTAGTCAGTTGGGATACAGTCCAACTGACTGATGATGTGGCAGTTGGTTGAGCAGTTGAGTTTTTGATACTTAGTTGTCATTGCTGAGCTGGCTGCAGTTGAGGCTTGCAACTGAATTGATCAGTCAGTATGATCAGTTGCTCGGCTTTGCTGTAGACAATTTTCGCTTCTTGAAGGGCCTAGCTGGACTAGCTGCACTACTTTCTTTAGATATAGTTTTGTGCGTTGATGGTCCAGGCCTTTCCGTCTTCTTGGCTTGGCGAAGATGAATCTGGATCTCAACTGACGAGCTCTTCATCTTTTGACTAAGAGAGTGTGAGATTCCCTTTGGCGATGACCGTAACTTATCATTTTTCTTGGTCAACTGTGCACCTCTTGAGCTTGTCGTGAGCAGTGGAGTCACATAGCCTTTGGATAGGAGATTTGGTGACGTGGCAGTGTCTTCATCGTCACTATCTCTTGCATCATTATGCCTTGTATTCCTTTGAGAAGCTATGACTGCAGTGTGGGATAGGTGGGGTTCTATCCTTGGGTCAGCAGATGAAGGTCGTTGTGAAGGCTCAACTGATTGACTTGATAGATTATCAAAGTTCAACTGACGATAAAGTGAGTCAGTTGGGCAGTTGACTGGTTGACCTGCAGTTCCAACTGCTTGAAACATTAATTTAGATTTGAATTCGGCCAGTAAGGCGGTTGGTGGAATCTTGTTGACCATCCGGTGATTCATGATGTGCTGAACTTGCACAATGGTTGGAGGGAATGGATTTGACGATCCTATCCATTTGATGCTCCAAGTTTCTTTTCTTTGCTAGAAGCTCATGCCATGAAAGGCAGTTAGCAAGAAGTGAGACTGGATAGACATAGAATGTCTCCAGTTGTACCAATAGAAGTATCGGTGAAGTTTTTTAAACAACTCTTGATCACGTTGTGTAACAACAGTGAAGTGAGTGAGAAGGAGATTGGTCACTTCCTTTTGTGTACTTTTGACTGCATATTTACCACTGTAGAAAGTGCGAATATTCTCTTCAGTCAGCTGGAGCGGAGGGCATGTGCCTCTGAAGTAGTCTGCTCCATAGTTTGGATGGGGTATTCCGATGAATGGAATAAGCTCATCTGGATCAGAGCAAACCTGAAAATCAACTGGTGATCCGTTCTTTGATTTTGGAGAGTGAACGAAATTGGCAGTTGAGTTGCTCGAACTTTGGTTGCTCATCTTGGCCTTTCCTTTTCTCTTCTTCTTCAGGGACTGTAGATGAGCAGTTCCTTTCTTGGGGATCCAATCGGAGATCAGAACCGGTAGTGATTCATCATTTGGGAGCTTCAACAGGTCTTCAAGCATTTTGCTCATCCTTAGAACAAGTCCTACCTTGGACTCAAACTTGCCAGACTTTTCTGAGTCTGCAGCCTTGATGACTTGATGCTTGAATTGTTGAAAAACGAATTCTGCCCAGTTTGCTTGTCTTCCTTCAGCAAGGTGAATCATAACCTTGTATCTCTCTTGAGTGAGTTAACTTAGACGGCCAATTGCTCCGAACATCATTTTGTTTGTTATATCAAGTAGAACTCCACACTCAAGCTTGAGATCAGTTTTAGCGGTGGTAAAACTGAATTGCTTGTTGCAGGTTGAGGCTTTCCAGTCTCTCCAGTGCGACTCTGTCGATTCCTTTAGATCTTGAACGAATAAGCCTTCTTGTGGAAGTTGGAATACTTCAGCAATTATTTTCTCATTGATGTGTAACATCCTTCCTTGAGTCACTGAAGATATCATCTTTCCATCTGCAGATAATTTTGCTTGAAGCAAAAATTCACTCACCAAATTTTGTCTAAAGAATTTTGGTGGTGTTTCCAGGTAGTGAAGAACTCCTGTTTTGTGAAGATTTGACAGAAGAATTAGATTCTTTGATTCATCAAGAATCAATTGAAATTTCTGTCTGTCAAGGAATTTATCTTTCATAAGTTGACTTTTGAAGGAGTTTGAAGATTTGGATAATTCGGCCATCTTTGAGTTTGGCTGAAGTTTTTGAGTATTCAAGATCTTTTGAGAGAGAAAGAGATTTTTAGATCTTTTTGGAGGAGGAGTCTACTTGAGAGGCTTGAGAGAGAGAGGCTTTTATGAGTGTGTGGACATGCTCATAGATATGATGGTTGAAATGGTACTAGCCTCTGATTTCTTTTGGTCGTTGGCAATTAATGACCTTGACACGTGTTATTGATTTGCAACGGTCAAAAATTTCAAAATAAATGTAAAGCTTGACATTTATTTGAAAATAGAAAGAAATAAACTTTTATAAATATAATTACAACTGATTAACAAGAAGTGTACTTAAGGCTTTTCTAATCATGTTTTAAGTGTGATCAGCCTCTAGTCCTTCTTGTGATCAGTTTTTCTTCTTTTGGCTAGCGGCTCGGTGGGCTCCTCATCATCATCCTCGGTGCTGCTAGCTGACTCAGTTTCAGCGAACTGGAGTCTCTGTTGGGCTTGCAGCTGCTTGATTTGCTCGGTATGCAGTTTAACCTGTTGCTGCAGGGACTCAATCAGTTCCACATAATGTGGAGGGAGCTGGACCATGGAACTGCTGGGTTGAGCCATGAACTGGACCGCTCTTGAATCTGCTTCCTCCCCTTCTTCAGTTCCAACAAGTTTCTCGCAAGGAACTGTGTGGGAAATCTCATCTGTCTCCATACTGCGTTGGCAGACAGTCTGATTATTTTGAGCTGACTGATCAGTTGATTGATCAGTTTTATCCACCACTGGATTAGCTGGAGGAATAGGTGTGGCATTCCGTTTCTCAGCAGTTAGCCCTTGTGACATGACTGTTTGGGGCTCAACTATCTTATCAAACTGACGAGTTTGATCAGCTGACTCTTCTGAATCTTCTGGAATGACATTGATTTCGACTTCAGTTCTGAGAGGAGATTTCTCAGAGTGAAGTTCTCTTATCACTTCATCGATGAGATCATCAACTGGATTAATTGTTCGGTCTCTTGTAGTAGCTGATTGTTGTTCAGGCTGATGGCTATGTGACCTCTTCATCATTTGATTGAATAGCCATTTGTGTTGAACATGCGGATGCGACCACCTTTCTTGCTCCAGTTCAGTTGTGATGACTGGCAGGGTTAAGCAGTGAATTCTGCACAGTTCATCAAACACATCCTTCATTGATCCTTCAGCTGGATTTGAGCATTCTTTCCTCAGCTGTAGCTGCTTCATGAGATGTTTGCCTTTAGTGATACTAGCATTCTCACTATCTGTCCACCATAGGCTCCATTCTTCTTCTCGCCTCCAGAAACTCATTCCATGAAAGGCTAGCAATGATAGAAACTGTTCTGACTGGTATATGTGCCTCCATAAAAACCAGTAGATGTACCTGGTTAAGGTGTTGAAGAGCTCCTCATGACCGGTTAGCTCATGAGCAAAATGTTGAGCCATGTGCTTCTGCGTGGTTTCATCAGCCCATTTCTTCACGGACTCTCCTTGGGAGTAGGCTCTTATATTTCCTTCGACTTGAGCCATTGGTGGGCAGGTCATTTGAAAGTAATCAGCTCCGGCTCCATTGTGAGGAATCCCTCTTGCAGGGATGATATCTTCTGGGTTGTCGCATGGAGCTGTATCTTCAATAGTTAAGTTTGGTGGAATTGTTGGATCTAGAATAGGACTTGATCATTTTCTCCTTCTGGACTGAGAGAGCAGTATTCTTCTCCTTCGTGGTTGATCAGCTGGCTTTTTCCTTGTAGTCGATCTGACAGCAGCTGGCCTAGCTGACTATCCGATCATGCCAGGTCTGGTAGCAACTAAACTGTGTTGTCTGAATCTCTGAGCTATTGGAATTTCGTTATCAGAGTCAGTAGCTGACTTCTTTCCCTTGCCTTCAGCTGCAGGCTTCTTTCTTTTTGACTGATCAGTTTGTTCCAGATCAATCTCAACAATTCTGAGAGGTTTTGAGATGAAGTCATTACTGACTATTGTTTTGAATTCCTTCTCCTCAGCTATCCATGGGAACTGCCTTTCAAGAATTATGCTGACTCGGCTGATATATCCAATTCTTTGAAGGGAATTTCTCACCATTCCAGCTTCGGTCAATGATATCAACGTACCTCTTCAGTTGTTCGAAGAAGTACTGTGCCCAGTTGATATCCATTTGGTTGTAGATGGCAGCGCAAATTTTATACTTTGTTGCTGTCATTTCCGATTGGCTACCCGTTGTTCCAACCATGATTTTTGAAGCAATAGCAGCGAGTACCTGGAATTCATCTTGAAACTTTGATATAAGATGATTGCTCTTATATGATTGAGGCTCTTCTTCCTTTTTCCAGAAGTCATATGCTTCCTGGAAATTCACTTGAACGTCCTCCAGCTTGAGTCCGTTGTTGGGTAGTCCAAATATGTTGCTCAGGGACTCAGCTGTTACGACAATAGCGTGTCCTCTGACCTCCGATCTGATTTTCCTGGGATTCGAAGATCCGTTTGAATTTAGATAAAATTCAGCGACTGGTTCAATGCAGATTCGTTCTGGAAACACCTCCAGAAACTTTTTCAGCCTGGCCTGAGAAAGCTTTTCGACGATCATTCTGCTTAGCGGAGAAGCTTTGCAAGCTTGAAGAAATCCGGCTGGATTGAAAAATTTGTCTCCATCGAGCTTATCACAGAAAGCTTTAGAGTCTTCTCCGGATTGTTGGAAATTGAATCTTCTGCGTGATGGATTTTGAGCCATGATTCTTCGAAAGAGATTGACTTGCGAAGTTGAGGAATTTGATCTTTCAAGATTGAACAATCTTTTGACGAGAGAAAGGTAGAAGGCCAGTAACGTTATGGTAAAAATTGGAAAGCTTATCTCGAATGTTCAGCCGACTTATTTATATAGAGAGATTTGGCTCATCCAACGGTTGTGACTCTTGGTCTCCCTAAATTCAACGGTCGGATTAGATCAATCGACCCGTCGATTGGCTTTTCATTTCTATCCGTTGGGAATTAAGGAGGAGGGAGAAGGACGGTTCAACGGTAACATTTGAATGACACGTCTTTTTACCGTTTCCACTATTTAAGACTTTTGAACTTATCTCTTCTCTTCAGCAGTTTCTCCTTGGCTTGAAAACTGATTACATCATCAGTTGAGTTTGGCCATAACTGATGGTTTTTCTGTTGATCAGTTCCAACTGGGATGACTTCTCATCAGTTCCTGACTGATCTTTAACTGCTCAGTTCTTCAAACAGCTGCTTCTCAGTTTAGCTGTTCTCCTTCAGCTGGTCCTTGAACTGATATCTCATTTTGAGTTTACTTTAGTTTCTATGACTTTTTCGTCAGTTGGATCAATTTGCAGCTCGTATGTTCTGCATAACTGACTGAATTATTAGTTTGAGTTACTGAACTGATGATTCAGTTGAACTGCTAGGGTAAACTGATCATTTCCAGTTTGCTTATTTCTCAGCAGCTTCTTGCATATACTTCAAACTGGTGGATTATGTGGTGAACTGATCAGTTTTTCATCTTTTTTTGACTCAGTTTCTTTCTTCAGCTGGAGTGGTTCCTTGGCCTTTTTCTTCCAGTTCATCATCTTCATCCTGTGATGCTAGCTCCAGCAGTCCCAACTGTATGCATAGCTCCATAAACCTTGCTTCAGGCAATGGTTTGGTGAAGATGTCGGCTATCTGCTTCTCAGTATTGACATATTTGATGCATATGTCTTTCTTCTCAATGTGATCTCTGATGAAGTGGTGCCTTATGTCAATGTGCTTAGTTCTTGAATGTAGAACTGGATTCTGAGATATCGCGATTTCTTATGTTACAGGAGTTTTTGGTGAAGTCCACTAAGTAGCCATTGTCGCACAACTGGCTGATGCTGAGTAATTTGTGCTTTAGTCCATCCACGTGGGAGACTCCATTTACAACTACTTTTCCTTTGACAACGAACCCTTCTCCAATGGTTCGGCTTTTGGAATTGTCTCCAAATGTGACGAGTGGACCTTTGATTTCTTCATAACCGTCGAGATCTTCTCTGTCTCCAGTCATGTGCTTGGAGCACCCGCTATCTAGATACCAAATGTCTTTGATTTTCTTCATAGATAGGATGCTTTTGTCCTGTAAAGAAAAGGATTAGCATTTAGGGACCCGTTTCATATCGGGTCCTTTTTGATATATTAAGCTTTTTGGAATCCAGACTTGCCAAACTTTTGGCTTCTTATCACTTAAAGAGTCAACTGAATTAGATCGTTTCATCAGTTTCGACTCTCTTTCAACTCTCCTTGAGTCGGTTGAATGGTACCTGCGCTGAAAGTTAGTAGGATAAAACACTTCAACTAGCACACAATTATTTTGAGATTTTTGGGCTCTTCAATCAGGCCAATGTCTTGTATGTTTCCAGTTCATTGGATTGAACCCTTTTGGATCAGCTCTTGGTTCATTTCTGGAATCCAAATATTCATCGTAATGATGATAGGGTTGAAATATTTTTCTTTGATCTCTCCTAGAAGTGCTTTGATTGAACTGCTTAGCAGGGTAGGTTTGAGATCTAAATTGGTCTTTCTTTTCATAGTGAACTGATCTGCCAGTTTGCCTTGAGGGCATTTTATACTGAGCTGGTGGCCTTTGTTGAACTGGAGGCTTTGGACGAGTGGGCTGACTTGAGTAAACTGATGGTCTTGGCTGGGAACTGGGCTTTAGCTGACCGGGTGTTTTAGATTGGTAGAACTGACCAAACTTTTTAGGCTAGGTCTTGGGATTTTTCAATATTCCCTTTCCTTTGTTTGAGCAACTGCTTTTCCCTTTTCTAGGGCAGTGAACTTGCTATATCCTAGCCCTAAGCTACCAGTTTCAGTTCTCTGATGACTGAGTATTTCATCTAGAGTCTGAGATCCTTTTTTGAACTTTAGGTGTACCTTTTCTTTTTCAAGGATCTCTTGCTTGAGTTTTTTATTTTCTTCCTCTAGATCAGCAGTTCTCAGTTTAATTTCTCAAATTCTATAAGCTGTGATTCAAGATACTCTAGTCTTTCATGATCAATGCTCAGTTTCCTGACCTTGTTTCTCAGTTCATCATTTTCATCTTTCAGTTCAACATGCAAACAGGAGATTGAAGCTAATTGGTCTTCTAGCATCATAAGTTTCACATCAAGTTTATTACTAGAGACAGTTACTTCATTGATATGATAAAAAGAAGTTTGAGAGTCAGCTGTACTAACCTCTTCATCATGGTCAGCCATGAGGCAGAATAATGCTTCATCATCATTTGAGTTGTAGCCGTCAGAATCGATTCCAAAAGGATAGTCTGAATCATCCAGCATGGCATTCTCTAGATTTTCGATCATTGCTTTTCTTTTGAAGAAACTTCTTTTTACCTTGGCTTCCTTGTCTTCGGGAAGTTCTGAGCATTCAAACCTGTAATGTCCTAGTTTATGGCAATGAAAACACTCTCCAAGATTGCGATTGCCACTCCTGAATAGTTCAGTTGGCCGTTCAACTGGTTGGTAGGCTTTTTCAACTTTGGGGATTTCGTCAGTCTGAGGTGAAACTGATTTTTTATCCCTAGCTCTCTTCAACTTTTCGAGCAATTTGGTAACTGATTGAATCTGATCATTGATGTCATCAGTTAGATTTTCCTTCTTTTCAGTTATCTCCCTTTTCCATTCAGTTGAAGATTCGCCTTGGTTTTCTTTAGCTGGTGAGCTCCTAGGTCGGAAGTTGTTTCTTTTTCGAGTGTCTCTAAACCTGGGCCTTTCGCCATAGAAAGCTGCGTCTTGAGCTGACGATGTCGACGCTTCTCTCTTTCGGTTTAGACTGTACTCATGAGCTTTAAGAGAACCAAATAGTTCCCTCGGAGTGATGCTGTTTAGGTTTCTTGACTCCTTTGTAGCTATCACTTTCATATCCCATTCGTCAGTGAGATTATCCAGTATTTTGGAATTCATCTCTGAATTGGGATAACTTCTCCCGAGGTTGTTCATCTCACTGATGATGCCTAGAAATCTAGTTTCAAGGCTTGAGATGGACTCTTCTGCCTGCATTTTGAAGGATTCATACCTGTTAACTGCCAGTTGGAGCTTGTTTCCTTTTATAGCTTCGGACTCTCTGCAAAGATCTGCTAGTAGGTCCCATATCTCTTTGGCAGTTGTGCAGTTCTTGGTATCCTTCATACGATCTTCATCTAGAGTTTGGAATAATGCAACTTGAGCAACGAACTCTAGATTCTTCAACTTCTTCTCTTCACTGGTGAGAAGATTAGTTGGCTTCGGGATCCTTGCTGGTTGATTGATATCAACTATGTGAGCATCATTGTCCATCATGATGATGATTGGACCTTCTTCAATGACTTCCCACATATTCTCATGAATTGAGCAGAGATGCGCTTTCATTCTCCTGCTCCAATTATCATAGTTCTCAACTGAAAACAAAGGTAGCTTATGGTTTCCCATAGCTGGAATGTTAGCACAGATAATTAGATTTGATTCAGTTGATTTGCAGAAACGGCTGATCCTTAGAATCAACCGCTCTGATACCACTTGTTGGTCCCGGGCAAGTCGGTATCAGTTTAGAGGGGGGGTGAATAAACTGATTCAAAAACTTTTACTTTAGATGCGGAAAATAGGGCCCTTTGACTCGCTTGAAGAAACTTATCTATGCACCAACTTGATAATCAGTTGAGACAGTTTGAGTGCAGCTTGTGTGATGTTGTGTGCAGTTAGAGATATGCAATGATCAATAAGTACAGCACACAAGAGATTTATAGAGGTTTGAAGTCTCAAACTTCTACGTCCTCTCTTCCTTCCGCAGAAAGGAAACTTCACTATATAACTTGAGTTCCTTTACAACTTACACAATGAAGGACAGTTGGCTAAACTTGGTAACTGCTCGCTACCTCAGCTGGTCGACGGCTCATACTTGAAGTTCCTAACTGCTCGCTAGGAAGGTAGGTGCTATTGTCGTCTTTACAAGGTTTTATATCTCTTTCGATCTTCAAGAGGTTAGTCTTGAACAAGGGGGTATCAACTGATGTGCTCCTTTGATTGAGCTGAGTAGTTGATCTTGAATAGCTGAAAACTGAGAAGGCTGCCCTGGCTGGATGTCTTGATTCAGTGAATTCTTCTTCTCACTTTGACTTTCGCAGTTTCTATCAAACGTTGCACTTGAGCTTGAGTGGGAGAGAGAAAGAAAAGCTCTGCTTGTATATGCGAAGGTTGGTAAGAAGTTATATTTGCGAAAAGTGTTTAAAACTCTGATTCACCCGTCTTTTATAGAGGAGTGATTTTATGACCGTTGAGCTCCACTGTCCATTTGATTAGTGGCTCTGTTGGCTCATCAATGGCATGTGGTCTTAAATGATCGCTTGGATCATTTGGTTGAAGTAGCCGTTACTCTGCCAATCGATCTTCATTGAATTCCAGGATCTTTAAAGGATCATTTATTCCAAGATACGCTGATTTAAGCAATACACTCCAGGAGTCTTCTGGCTTCAGTTCTCTTGGCAGTTTGGAATCTCAGTTGGCAGTTTTGGATTTCTCAGCTTAGTTGCAGTATCGTCCCAGCTGGCAGTTCTGAGCTTATCAGCTGAGTCTGGCTATCGCTCTAGTTGGCAGTTCTGGGCTTACCAGCTGAGTCTGCCTGTTGCTCCAGTTGGCAGTTCTGGACTTATCAGCTGAGTCTTGCTATCGCTCCAGTTGGCAGTTCTGGGCTTATCAGCTGAGTTTGCCTGTTGCTCCAGTTGGCAGTTCTGGACTTATCAGCTGAGTCTTGCTATCGCTCCAGTTGGCAGTTCTGGGCTTATCAGCTGAGATTGGTCATCGCTCCAGTTGGCAGTTCTGGGCTCATCAGCTGAGATTGGCCATTGCTCCAGTTGGCAGTTCTGGGCTTATCAGCTGAGATTGGCCATTGCAACAAGGCATTGAAGCAATTGAGAAAGCCATTTGAATATTTAATTTATGTTTATGTGTCCAATTAAATAATATTTATTTTATGAGGAAAGATATCATGAGAGTATGGATCTCACTCGATCTCTCTCTCATATATATATATATATATATATATATATATATATATATATATATATATAGGGGTAGGGTTATATAAAAACAACCTTTTGTGTGAGAAATAAGAACACATCTCACACCACACATCCATAAAAAATTAAAGGTCCAAATTTGGTGAAAAAGACGGTGACAATTTTGTAATATCTGAAAAGTTTTTCGCGCGGGGGTATTAATGTAATTTGGTAATTCTTATAAAAATCGCGGAGGATTTGATAACAGATCATTATACTAACGAAGTATTATCATCATGCTAACAAAGCATTATAGGTATGCTAATTAAAGTTTTCAAATATTGTTAGCGAAAAAAATATTCTAAAAATTAATTATAAACCTAATTTGATTTAATAAACCCTAATTAAATGAAAAAAATCATAATAGGATGAAATAAACCTAATTAGATGAAATAAACATTGATTGGATGTGGTAAACCCTAAATGAGTTAGAACAAATCATAATAATAATATATTTGCACTACGTTAGCATTATGATTTTACTTCGTCAGCATTGCGAATACACTATGTTAGCATATGATAATACTCTGTCAACATACCTTATAAATCATAATTTGATGGGATAAACCATAATAATCAATTAAGAACTATAAACAAAAAAATAAATTTTAAAAAAATAATGATAATTAGATGGAATAAACCATAATTGAGATTAAATAAACCATAATTGAGATTTAATAAACCATAATAAATTTATATTAGGCTAGCATTATGATACAGTAATTCTTTGTTAGCACAACGAATATATTATGTTATCATATGACAAATGCTTCGTTAGCATACGTTATGATATATTATCAAAATGCTGACGAAGAATTATTATATGCTAACGAAAGCATTTACAACCTGAGCATGAGTAAAAAATTTTCTTTTTTATTTTTCGTTCATATTTTTTCATCTAAACACAGCCTTTCGACATCTTAAATGAAAGAGTATGAAGAGAGCTTTAAGTTGATATATTTTTTGTGTGCATTGGATTAAAAACGGGCAAGTTATGGTCAATTAAAATTTTTAAGATTTTTTTTTAATTGCTGACATCATCATTTTTAATGGGTTTGGACGAAAATAGCCCTCCTTCCTTTATTTTTTGCCCTATTATTTACGAAATTGCCACCTTAAATCTCAACCATTGGATCATTAAATTGAATGGTGTAAGATGGGTTCTCATTTCTCACACCAACAAAGTGTTCTCATATGATTCATATCCTATATATATATATACACACACACACACACACACACACACACACACACACACACACATGGCCTAGTGGTGGAGTGGTGTTTCTTGAGGCCAAAGATCTCAAGTTCGAACCACCACCAACACCACTAGGTGTGAGTTGCCAAGTGTTCCAAGTGTGGTTTACCTCCCCTGTGTAGGTTTATAGGCTATTACACAGGGACGGGACGACTGCGGGTTACCCTCGACATCTAAAAAAATAAATAGATAAGATCATAATTAATTGCAAAAATCAAAGTATTTGACCACCTTTGTGCGGTTTTTAACATTGACATTAACTAATTCGGTTCATCTGACCGCACTGATTAAAATCAAAAGAGGTTGGAAACAAAGTCAAAAAATTAATTACTATATATTCATTAAAAAATGTTTTACGTTGTTCAAGTTCAAATAAATCTCTAATCAAACTATATTTTAAATGATTTTTAAAGTTGAAGATTAATACCTTCAAATGAAATCATCTATCTTATTTTCTCTATCTCACTTGGTATCCTATTTTGATTTTTATTAGATTTTAATCCTTTTTTTTCTTCAATTTCAATTTGTTTGTATTTAGTTTAATTTTAAAATTATTATTTAGGGTTCAAATTTATTTTTTAATACTTCTTTTAGTTAATATAATTGATTATAGTTCCTTATTCCAAAATTATGGTATATAATTTTTTAAAATTTTAATTTTTAGCAACAAATGTTAATTATAATTGGTTATACTATAATAAATTTTATTTTTGTAATAAATATTTTTAAAATATTAAATTTTGTAGTTGGACACAATAAGGGGATATAGAATTTGGACTAGAGAATTTTATCCCTTTCTTGGATGAGATCCCCGGGTTGTGCCCATTTTTGTTTCATAATTATATATATATATTTTTTAATATATTCTAATTGGGGATGGATGAACCCTAAATTAAAAATGTAAATTAAATAAAATCATAATAAATTAAAAATTAATGCACACACACATTAACACAAAATCGTATGATAGACGATAGTTGTAATATAAACTGTTGTCTATCACACAATTTAATAATTTTATTTTAGACAACAGTTTATTATAATAGACAACTTTTTTTACTTAATAGACAACAATAGTGAGATTTTTTATTGTAAATTTTATACTTTTTTGCATTTTTTATGACAGTTTAAATTACAACTGTTGTTTTTTAACATACTTTTGCAATCTTATTTATTATTATTTTTTTACTTGGAAATTAGAGATGTGTAACATTTTTTTATTTTGTTTTTATACACAGGTGTCGCTTAAAAATAGTTTTCATTTGTGTTACACTATAATAATAATAATAATAATAATAATAATAATAATAATAATAATAATAATAATAATAATAATAATAATAATAATAATAATAATAATAATATACAATTTTCAATAATTTATTATTTTTCTATTTTAATTTCATCATTAAAAATAATTAAATAAGTATATTTTTTTATACATGTCATATATTCAATGAAATCAAATGTTCTTTAATCGTGGACAATCATACATTGCTATTTATAAAATTGTGTCGTTTGAAATATGTCAATTCGATCTTTTTAACATGATTTTTTATTTAGTTCCTAAAATTTAATTTAATATTTGTTTGTAGCAACTACACAAAATTGATCTTCTTATCTAATTAATTAGAGCATATGCATATCATATCATTTTATTAATTTTTAAAAATTGAACACAACATATCGAGTTAAAAAATAATCATAATATTACAAATCTAAAAATAAAATTATTGTTTATGCATCGCACAGGAAAAATATTAGTGTGTGTGTATATATATATATATAAGCAAAGATTTGGTACATGAAATATAACAGGTGATCTGGTGTGCACTAATGAATTATTATGTTGAAGCTAATAAAAAAATTCATTTCATCAACTTCGAGGGCTACATAACCCGATCTACGCATAACTAGAAAGGGACGCATTAGTTTAATTTTATTTTTATTTTTGATGCGTTGAATTTAAAATGTTAACAATCTTTTAACTTGTACAATTAAGTTTGTCGTATTATATTGTTAATAGTCAAAATTAGAATAAATCCGTGGTATTGTATTGTTATAGCTAAATTACAATAATTTATAGTTTTTCCACATTAAGTTTTGGGCAACCGAGAAGACTATTAATTTAATTTGTACATTTTCCCGCATTATATAAAGTAAAAGTCCATTTGAAAGAAAGTTGTATTTTTAATGGTTATAATCCTAGTTGATGTAGTGACCGACGACTCAATGCACTACAAAAAAAAAAAAAAACCGATCTAGCAACAGAATATCTCATCGCTATAATTGTACGAAACTAATAATTGTACCTACAAGAAAAACGTCCATAGACTACGATTAAAAACCGTAGTCTAAAGGATTTAAAATCCATAGAATCAGGTGTAGTCTATGTGCGCGCTCATAGACTACGGATTTTAACTGTAGTCTTAAGGTGTTAACACTACGGTTTTTAACCAGTCTTGAACCGTCGTCTTAATACCAAGACTACGGTTTTTAACCGTAGTCTATTATGTAAAACTATTGTCTTAAGAGATAATTAACTACAATATTATTCTTCTAGATTACGGATAAAAACCGCAGTCTTTGATGCTTTATTACAACAGTTTCTTTATGCATTTTACAACAGTCTTTATTGTTGTTAAATATGCAATGAATAAACAACAATTTATTTGTAAATTGTAGTTTCTGTTTAGCATAAAATATATAGTAATTCAATACTAACATTTTCAACAATAATAATAATTTATACCAATTAACTTAATCATTCAACCAAAACATAAATCACAACAATCTATCCACAATAACAACCATTCGCAACAATCCATTCCAAATACAAGAGTACTTTATGACAATATCCATCCAAAATATAAATTGTTTGCTTACAATACGACACTTAAAACATTCTTCCTCTAAAATGATCTCCAACACAACTCATGGATCACATATAAATGGATCTTCAACATCTGCAACAAATCAAATTTTATAACAAAGTTACTCAATACAATATAATCTCACTTTGAAACTAGAACACTAATACGACTATATATATTTATAATGCCAAAAATAAAATCATCAATTATAACTCAAAATAAAATTATACTTTGCATTGTTCCTAGTATATATAATCAAGTATGAAATGTAAAAGGGACTCAAGAGTACAACTAAGGCTTATGCATATTGAGGGTCATTTCTCTATTGATATTATTACAAGCCATCATATACTACATGTTTTAATATACAAATCCATGCCATCATATGTCAGTTCAAATATTAGAGCTGAATGTGCTCACCCGTGCTCACCCAAGCTGTGAGAACTTTCGAGGAAGCATCCGTGCAACTTTCTCCATTAACTGCAAGTAGAAGGGTAGAAAAAGAAAAATAAATGATGCATTTAAGTCCTTATACCTTGCTTAATTAGGTAACACAACTTCAGTCCCATAATCTTCTTGATTACCTTCTCCATCCATGGCAAGTAAGGTCTATCCTATCCAAATCCAATCGCTGCTGCATTGAAGAGGAGCCTATGATAAAAAAAATGTTAAAAGATAAAATACAATACTATACAATTTCTCGAAATTGGCTCCAAATCACAAAAATGAATGATATTTTCAAGATGTATTGTAAGCTGAAAATAATGGCCAAAGACATCCTCTTCCAATGAAATGGATATTCCTTCTCTATCAATCAAAACATTTTCGATTGGTGATTTAACCAAACAAGGCATTATTGTTTGGGAAAAAATGCCAAAAATTGCTAAATATTCTCTCCCACTCATCACTAAGTCAGAGACAAGCTTAATTGGATCCACATCTATTTTAGTCCTCTACTCAAAGGATAGATTATATCTATGATTATGTCCTATATACAGGCTTATTCCCAAATCTTTATTGCCTAGATTTTAATTTAATTTGCAGCTTCCACTTAAATAATCTAATCATAATAGATGTAACATGGTTCTGACAATTTTTAATATTCTATGGGCACTGAATTAAGTGACATTCTCTGCTTCAGTTTTTCTAAACATAATTAAGGGCCAACTAATCATTTCTTGGGAAAGGGTTTTTTAAGTATGCTAATTAATTTGAGGCCAACCCTCTATAATTCGGGATCTAATGTAACATTATATTTATGGGGCGCTTACTCATAACTCATGACAAATGACATTAAAAAATAAATTAAAAAGAAGATAAAATTAATCCTCATAACTTTTCAAGATGCAAAATGTTTATCAACTTTTCTTATTCAAACCATAACTATATATATATACCACCAGCTGCCGCAAAATGAATATATATTATTATCACAACTCGTCGATTTATTTTGTTAGATTGATATTGCTTACCAAGATAAGAATCCCACTGCATTAAGAGAATTCACAAGAACGGCTCATAGCTGCAAAAGAGGAAGTAAATTAGAATGCATGCCATCATTTTTGCCGTCTTTCGAAAGTCTCTAATTTCCTTTCATAACAGCAGTTGATTAAATAAACAAGTCAATCAAGGGAAAGCTATTAACTTTGTCAAGAATGTGGAGGACATAATAGAATCCCAAAGAGAGTTATTCATCCAAAGTACTATAATTACAGGAAATAGCAAAAATAATGCGAACTTAGAATTTTATGAAATTGGAATTTAGCAACAGACACCCCCCCCCAAAAAAAAAAGTGAAAAAAACACCTCAAAGAATCAGAAAACAGAGAAAAAAAATCTAAGCAAATTAAGAATCAATATAAATTTATTACTAATGAACTTCACCAAACGAAAAACATATATATTTTTTTCAACCGGAATAGGAGCCAAAAATTATTTTAGAGACATTAGAATGGTGGGGCAGAATCAAGCTCAATTGTATTCAAACATTTCAAATATTATAACAACAACTGAAACACAAAACTAATCAAGAATTCATTCATATGACAAATTGAGGGCAATAGGCATACCTCAGCCAATCTACAACAAACTTCACATCCTTATCAACTATGTTGACAGTGAGAAGCAAGACCACATTCTAAATGGTCTTATTTTAGATTTTACATACAGAGGCTTGGAATTTAAAACTGAAGAAAATCAAAGAAAACAATATAAGGTAATTCTTTTCACAATAAAATAAGGAGAAGTCCAGATTCTGTATAACAAAAAGGTAAGTGCACAAGACTTGTAATGTTAAATGCACAGTGGGAGAAAGCAGGAGTGCATTACTAAAGAGTCGGAGGCAGTGAATACAAAGTGTCAATGCTCGTAGAGAAAGTATCAGTTACATATTACGTTAATTTCAGGTGGTAAAACTAGACATAGGAAATATCCATAATAGTTAAACACATCAGTCCCAAAACAATTTCAGACAATTCGAGTAGCAAAAATTGTTACCTCCAGTTTCCAATAATTTCTCACTTTAAACTACACCAATGGCTTCAGTCCACGCTTCAGTAAAGAAAGAGACAATATGGAAGTCTTCCTTTCATCTTACACTAAGAAGAAAAGGGAAAATATCAGTGAGCTCAATTACCCAAAAACAAAACTAGAATCAAAACACAATTCTGGAAAAAAAAATCAAAGAACAAGAATTATAGCTCACGAGTTAAAGATGAGGGCTGCTGGATTTCTAGACGAGGGAGTTCCAGATGAGAGATGCAGAGGTTATTCTTCACACCGAAGAAGATGAGCAATGGCTTTGAGTCACCATCTCCTTCAAGCGAAACCCTAGCACTAAAGATGCAACAAATCGGAGGACGATTGTACACCATAGAATACGATTTGCAGGGAAATTTCTCCCACAAGATGTCAAGATCCAAACGCTGAGATCCACGATTTGCAGATGATTTGCAGGGAAGTATCAGAGTCTCAGAGAGATGGCGAAATGCAGAGTACGCTGGAGTTGAGTGACATCGCGAAATGAATTGGGGAAATTGGGAATTTAAATTTAGGGATCTGCTATGTTATATACTAGCCTAGAAGATACCATTATAATATATAAAAATGAAGCAACTTATTTATTAAATATTTGGTGAAGTTTATTTAAGTGACTTTCTTAATTTCGATGAGGTCCAAGTTCGAACTTCAAAGTAGCATTATTTTCCTATAAAATTTTGTTTTAAATTTTTTTTTATCTTCCTAAGTATTTTTATAATTTATTCTTCTTAATTACCATTTTTTATTTTTTTATGAATAAAATAAATAATAGATATTTTACTCAATTCATAAAAATTTAAATAAAATTTAATTAATTTTTCTATTTTCCTAATATAATTATAGTTTTATATAGATTTCATCCACCTAAATATTTTTATAATTTATTTTTCTTAATAAAATAAGTACACGCACATAGACAACGGTTTTATTCCAACTGTAGTCATAAAAAACTAGTGCACACTCATAGAATACGGTTTTAGGATCAACGTAGTCTTAAGAATCCAAAATGCACGCACATAGACTACGGTTTTTGGACAACCGTAGCCATAAGAAACAAAAAATACGCATATAGACTACGGTTTTGTGAACAACCGTAGTCTTAAAAAAAATAAACGCGCACATACACTACAATTTTGGAAAAAATCGTAGACTATAACACAAAGACTACGGTTTTTTAAAAAAAACGTAGTTTAAAAGGTGTAGTCTATGGGCATTTGTGGGATTCAAATTTATAGTTTTGAACTATTTTATTAGTTATGCCACTAAAGCGAATGACTTAATATACTTTATAATGAAATAATGGTTCCCATTGACAACTGAAATGATTTTCTAATTGTGAAACTATGAAGTCAGCACTAGTTTATTTTATATGGAATTTAGTTAGTACTTATCATGATATATATATCCACCGCCAACTGAATTGATTTTCTAATTTTGAATCTGTGAAGTTATAGGATTTGTTTGTTTTTAAGAAATCAAGCATCAACTGAATTACATATCTCTCTGCAGTGAAATTGAAATACAATTTCCATATGCTATTAAATTTTTTCCTATCATTGAGCTTCTATTTGACCACGAAATCAGATGTACATATAAAGAAAACTTCAGCATTCTATAGGCCTTCGAATTCAGAGGTTCTATATATCCCCTACACGCCATGAAAATTTCCACCAAACAAAAAATGAAGCAACTTAATCCAATTCCAGATTTACAACATATCAGGGGAAAAACTACAGAAAATAAATCAATATCAAATCAAATAAGCACAAAGAATGGGAAACAAACCTGGGGAGGAAGGGAAGAACGCCGCTGCTGCCTCTGCTCCCGCCGCTGCTCCTTCCGCTGCCGCCGCTGCTCCTTCCGCCGACGACGACACTGCTCCCGTCGAGCACCACCGCAGACCCCGACCCCGACCGAGAGAGAGAGCCCGCAGAAAAAAATTGATGTATTAAAGCTAGGGTTCGCTGTATCAGAATTGGGGATTTGATTTAATTTGACGATGAGTGCAAAAGTAACGATAGACGTCAAAGCAATTATTATAATATTATATATTAACTTGTTTGGGTTAATAGATAAAAATCAGCAACTTTGTTAATTGTTATTCCCTCCGTCCCATTTTTATAAGCTGATTGGGGTTCTTTTACAGGGATTAAAAAATTAATTGAAAAATACAAGAAACTTCCTAATATGCTCCTATTTATTTAGAGCAGTGCTATGAGGCCACAATGTGGCCAAGCCACAATTAAGTAAACCGAATTTTATTAAACTGGTTTCAGTTTAAACCTATTTTTTAAAAAAATAAAATTCCAGACTACCTAATATACTATTTGCCTCCAAAACAATTCTCCCTCCCACCCATACATGAATTCCATCTTCTTTTCCCTCCCAATGCTACACGATTTCCCTCCCAAATTAAATCCTATTTACCAAAACATTATTAGTACTAATAAATTAATGACGAAAAACAATATTAATATTATATTGACGTAAAAAAAATATTCAGCTACGAAAAAATATAAAGAAATATTAATAATATATTGAGTTACGAAATCAATATATATTAATAGTATAGTAAATCAACCAAAAAATATTAATAATATTAATAATATATGGAGCTACAAAAAATAAATCGAGTAAGAAAAAAATATTAATAACATAGTGACATAAAAATGTCGACGATAAAATATCAATAAAATATTAACGATAAAATATTAATAATATAGTGACGTAAAAAAATATATTGAGCTACAAAAAAAATATTAAAAAATATTAATAATATATTGAGTTACGAAATCATTATATATTAGTAGTATAGTAAATCAACAAAAAAATATTAATAATATTAATAATATATGGAGCTACGAAAAAATAAATTGAGTGAGAAAAAAATATTAATAACATAGTGACATAAAAATATCGACGATAAAATATCAATAAAATATTAACGATAAAATATTAATAATATAGTGACGTAAAAAATGTTGGGGTTTTTCGAATTAAACCACCGAATGATCTATTTGGTTGTTCATTAATCCATGTTCATGCAAATCATAATTTTATGTAACATGCATGTTTATCACAGTCTAATCAAATAGCATGTAAAACAGATTCAATTCTAATAAAGCGGAAGACATAGAAAACGAATCTACTTACAAATCGACAGACGGTCTGTGGACAAGATTATAGATCTAATCTTGCTGTTGAATGAACAATGATAATGGCACCACTTATGTCACACACGGCCACTGCACAATTCTACTCCAAGATCTTCTGTTGTATTCTCGGACTGTATCTAGATTAAGAGTGGGCTGAAATCTACTAGATAGAATTGTGAAATCTGTGGATAACTTTGAGAGACAAAGAGGGGCTGTTTTCTTATGATTAATATCATTAAAATTTCGTGCCCCCCTCCCCTTATATATAGGGAGGGGCGAAATTTCATGTTCCAGCCCTACTGGACTGGGCCTCTATCTCAAATTCTATATCCAGTCCACTTTCAGTCATATTGGGCTACAACAGGGATCTAGAAGAATATTAAATTGGCCCACTAATTTATTTAATATCTAATATCCAATAAACTTAGGATATAATTAAATAAATTAAGTTTTACTTTTATTCCACTAAAGAAGTAAAACTGACCTACCAATTTAATACATATTTGTGAATATGCTTTCTCCTTTAGTCCAGCCATTCCCCATGTTTAAGATATAATGTTCATTAATTAATTATGTCAGCCTCTGACAGCTATAATTAATTAACATCTAAATCCTTGAGTAGTACCACACAAGCTTTACCATGTAAGGAATAAATTCCACCTGCAGGGTTTCAACATGAACTTGCGTTTCCTCAAGAGAACATCATCAACCTGGCGCATCAGGACACGGTGCTCATGCACACTGCTCGAGACATCATGTATACATTTTTTATTACCCAAGATATCGAACTCGATCTACAAAAAGATCTTACTCATTGATAAATCAAAGTAATAAACAACGCACACATATGCTCACCAATATCACATGAGTTCAGAACCCGAACTCTGTGGATCTTTATTCTCTCAGTAACTGGGTCAGAGACAGATAATAGTATCCTATCGTGATCCTCCTCAATACACAATGAGTGTACTAGAATAATCAGTTAGTCAAGATAAACTAACTTATCAGATTATTCTACGGTGTACCGATGGTGTGTTCAGGACCATCTAAGCTGTGAGCTCTTTAATACAATACAAGGTTCTAATGATATGATCTTACCGTGTGACTCCCCACACCATATCATCTACAATGTAAGTATATGGAACATTGCATAGAACAATTATAGAACATAATCTAAATGCAAACAGTGACTGCAATAACTTTCATTTCATATCATCAGAAAAGTATACAAAGACAAGTCTTCTAGTATACAAAACCAACAAAAAAATATATTGAGCTACGAAAAAATATAAAAAAATATTAATAATATATTGAGTTACGAAATCACTATATATTAATAGTATAGTAAATCAACAAAAAAATATTAATAATATTAATAATATATGGAGCTACGAAAAAAATAAATTGAGTAAGAAAAAATATTAATAACATAGTGACATAAAAATGTCGACGATAAAATATCAATAAAATATTAACGATAAAATATTAATAATATAGTGACGTAAAAAAATATATTTAGTTACGAAAAAATATAAAAAAATATTAATAATATATTGAGTTACGAAATCACTATATATTAATAGTATAGTAAATCAATAAAAAAATATTATTAATATATGGAGCTACGAAAAAATAAATTGAGTAAGAAAAAAATATTAATAACATAGTGACATAAAAATATCGACGATAAAATATCAATAAAATATTAACGATAAAATATTAATAATATAGTGACGATATAATATTAATAAAATATTTGTAACTCATAAAAAATTAAATTAATTAACATTTTACTATATATATTGAATATTAATAAAAAATTAACACTTTTGAAATGGTTGAAAAAAAGTGGCAAAAATTTAGTAGTGACAGGTCTCGTTAAATTATTAAATAAATATCATTGCATTAATAAATTACTAAAAATAAAAATAATAACATCATTAAACTATTAAATAATAAAAATTAATTTATTTAGTGTATTAATTAAACTCTCGATCTAGTTTCCAAATTAAACTCTCGATCCAGTTTTTAAATTAAACTCTTGAGATAATTGTTTGAATATTGAGTTCAAATTAAACTCTTGACAATACCGTTATGCTCCTTTAATTTGGAGCAATCTTCAATAATTGTTACCGTAGCTAATGTAATGAGTAATGATCTATAAGATTACTCTTATCGATAGAAGCTAGCCATAAACCCTAATCTTAAAAAAAAAAAACTCAAACTCCATGGATATCGACACTAACATTCAAGATACTATTATAGATTTATTTGGAGATAATTCTGGTACAGATGAAAGTCTATCAAATTCACAAAATTCAGAATCTGAATCTGAAGAAGATGGAGAAGCTAGTGTGGAGGTTTCTGAAGAACAAGTTGTTGATGAAGAATTTTTAATCGAAGGGCCTAAAACAAATATGCAGTTCCGGAGTAAGGAGAACCTCATTGCAGCCTATTAAGCACACGCCAAGCATAAGGGTTTTTCCATTACCATTCGGAGAACAACAGGTAAATATATTATGATTTCGTGTCATAGAGGTAGAAATCCTAATACCTTGAAAGCTTCACAAAGGATTAACTGTCCTGCTCGAATGAATGCTATACGGGATGATATTGGTAGTTGGAGAATTTCAAGTGTTTCGTCGATCCACAACCATGAACTTGACCCTGTGAACTCGGTTCTTATGGTTGCTCATAGAACTTTGACCGCGAACATGAAGAGGTATCTAGAAAATAATGATATTGCAGGGTTACAAACCTCTAAAAGCATACGACTTTTGCAAGTGCAAGCCGGTGGACCTCAGAATTTAGGCGTGGATAAAAAAGATTGTATAAATTTTGTTAAACAAAGAAGAAGGTTGAGACTAGGTGCAGGCGACGCTGAAGCCATTCACAAATTGTTCTTAAGGCTTCAAAAGACCGATCGTAATTTTTTCCATTGGATGGATATTGATGATAAGGGAAGGCTTAGGAATGTTATATGGATACATCCTCGTAGCGTGGCTGCCTATGAAGAATTTAACGAGGTTGTGAGTTTTGACACGATATACCTCGCAACAAATACGATATGCCATTCGCAACTGTGGTGGGGATCAATCATCATCACCAATTCATTTTTCTAGGTTGCGCTTTGTTGTCAAAGGGAAACAGTGAGTCCTTCAAATGGTTTTGGAGTAATTGGTTGGAAGCTATGGGGAATATTGTGCCTACGGCTATATTGACGGATTAATGTGATGGTATTAAGAATGCTTTGAAAGAGGTAATGCCCGACACCATTCACCGTCTTTGCATTTGGCATATTCTTTCAAAGGTCCCAACAAAATTCAAGACCGTGGCTGATCCTAAAGAAGCCGTGAGAGAATTCACCGAGTTGATATACGAAAGCATTACTATCCCTGAATTGGAGTCGGGGTGGAATGAATTTATTGAGAAGCACAACCTACATGAAAATAGGTGGCTTTCATATTTGTGGGATGTAAGGAAAAGTTGGATCCCCATGTACTTGAACCATATTTTTTAGGCCGGTTGTAAATCTACCTAAAGGAGCGAGTCGATGCATTCTTTCTTCGATAACTATATTCATTCAAGAAGCTCATTGAAATAATTTGTTGAGCAATATGAAATTGCGGTTTGTGATAATGTGTGGAGGGAGATGCGAGCCGACTATGATTCCAAGATAAGGGTAATAAAGTGTGTTTCGATTTTTAAATGGGAAGAACAATTTCAAAAGATCTACACTAACACAATATTTCAGCTTGTTCAAGATGAAATCAAGGGGATGTGGGTTTGTGACATTAAGAATGTGGCTATTGTTGGGGAAGATGTTGAAAAATTTGAAGTGGTTGATAGTGGTATGATGAGCAAATATCACGCAATTTACATTCACGGTGGAGTATAGACCTGAAGGAGAATATCTAGATTGTGATTGTAAGAAGTTTAATTCGAAAGGGATACTTTGCCGCCATATATTTAAGGTGTTGGTGAAAAATAATATTGATTCGGTTAATGAAAGATATCTAATGAGAAGATGGAGGAATAATGTGTATAGACGACACTCAAGTATTTGTTTTGCAGATGGTTATCCTCACATGATGAAGGACTATTCAATGTATCAAGACGTGGAGAAGGTGTTTCAAGAATGCACGGATAAGTCGTATCAAGATGAATCTAAAATGAATTTCATCAAGGAAACCCTTAAAGAATGTAGTGCTAAACTCGATAAGATGAATAGTACTAGTGTTGCTATCAAAGGAGAAGGAGAAGAAGCTAGTCATAATCCTGTCTTGGACCCAGAGCAAATTAATCGTAGAGGAAGGCCAAAAAAGAATCGGGTCAAATCCATCCATGATATTATCAAGGATAAACAAAAGAGCAAGACGACGAAAAAAACGAATAATAATAATAATAATAATAATAATAATAATAATAATAATAATAATAATAATAATAATAATAATAATAATAATAATAATAATAATAATAATAAGAAGAAGAAGAAGAAGAAGAAGAAGAAGAAGAAGAAGAGTTGAAATTTGCAATTGTGTTTCAATTCGAAGAAGAAGAAGAAGAGTTGAAATTTGCAATTGTGTTTCAATTCGAAGAAGAAGAAGAAGAGTTGAAATTTGCAATTGTGTTTCAATTCGATCATATTTAATTGTTTTAGTGTTTCGGTGATATTTAATTGATGTTTTAATTCAATTCAGTTCAATTGACTTCACTAATTTAATTAATTAATTAAGTATTAATTTGAATATTTTTTAAATATATTGATACACTTTCAATACAGATAATATTAAGAATATACCGATAATACTAGAGATATATTGGAAATGTATTGATACACTTTCAATTAGATTATAGTCAAATTATGTAAATAAATTTTATTGGAACTTAATTAGATTATAGTCAAATTGTATGATTTACTAATTGAAAAAAAAATGCAGATAATATGAAGAATAACAAAAAAATAATACAAATAATATTATGTATACATATAATATACAAAAAAATACATGAAAAAAAATAATAAAGATAAAAAAAAATGTCATAAGGCTAGGCCTTATTTTATTCAATCAGGCCCAGTTCAAACATAATTCGGAGGCCCAGAAGCTGTGAAGTGTGTCCATGTCAGTGGGATCAGACCACATACATTGTCAACTACCCCTCACATAAGATATAATATATATAAGAGTAACTTTTGATATTTTTCCGATGTGGGATACGTGGTTACTGCTTTCTCAAGAAGTTTCTCAATCAGTTTCTCAAGTATTTTCTATATCAATTAATTATGTTCTAATTTTAACACTTTGGAATTATATTGACCAATTTCAATTAAATTATAGTTAAATTACATAAATATAGCCAAATTACGTCCCAGAATTATAGTTCGAATTTAAGCATTTTTACCAAAAATATTTACGCCCCATATTATACAGTAGGGTTTAAGCATTTTTACCAAAAATATGGCTCAAAATAAGAACTTCAAAATATATATTCCGAATTAAAATGAACCGAATATATGGTTCATTTTGACATATATTCCAAAAATATAAAAAATTACATAAACATAATTTTAATCGATATGATCCAAGCGAGCTCGGAGGACCGCCAACCTTACCTTGATGCACTCTATCTTGGCTTTTTTCATCTCGATTGCGTGCTTTATTTGTTGTTTTTTTTATCATAGCAAGGGCTTCTCGATGGAATCGATCATTTTCATACTACAAAGATTAAATAAAATAATATTAAATTAAATCAACAAATTAAAATAACAAATTTTCTAAAAAAAAAAGGATGATTGGTCTAAAATCAATTCATTTAAACGTTCATCCGCTTTTGATTTGGCGTCAATGGCTTTACCAAACCTTTCATGCCTTTTCGATTTCATCTTCCGTGCTAATTGTAATCCTCTTCGACGAGGAGTTGCTGCCATCTTCGTTCGACCTTTTTGCAGACTCCATTTACAGATTTTTCGAAGGAGAAGAGAGTGTTGTATGAAGGTTGAGAAAGAAGTAGGAGAGAAATTAGGAGACGTGTCTCTTTGATATAATCCCTAATAAACTATGATCATTTCACTCATTAAATATTGTGTATAAATAACTTGAGAAGTTGGAGTTGCAAGGCAATGTGTCTTTTGAATTCAATCCACTTCAATTCAATAGAATTAATTAATTAATTAATTAATTAATAATTTGAATTTTTTGTAATTAATTTAGTATTAACTAGAATAATTAGAATATTTTTGTAATTACGAAATTAAGATAGTATATATAACCTTTGTATTTTTATTTAATTGGTATAATTATGAATAAAATTAGTACTATATATAGTTATAAAATTAGTACTAATTAACCTTAAAATTATAATTTCGTAACTATACTCACAAAATTCGTACTATAGTCATAACATTTATAAAATTGATAATAATTGGCATTAAATTATAATTTAATTAATATTTGAAGTATTAATTTGAATATTTGTGTCGTTTCAATCAAATTGGTACTATAGTCACAACAATTAATGAGTTGTGATCATTACATTCATTAAATATTCTGTATACATTACATGAGAAGTTGGAGTTGCAAGGCTTTTTGTCTTTTCAATTCAATTCAATTCAAATTAATATTTTATTTTCAATTTTTTCAATTTTAAAAGTAATAAGTAAATTTAAATAATATTAAGTTAGTTTTTATAAATATTTTTACGATATTTTCTATACTATATCAAACAATAGTAAAAATAAAATAAAATTTGAATTTTTTGGTTTAGGGTTTTGTAGCATTAATGAGAATGAATGATGGTTGTCTGTAAAATGGAATAAAGAGTAGTCACCTCACACTTCTCAATAAACCCTACTCAATAGTAATATTTTATTTTCAATTTTTTAAATTTTAAAAATAATAAATAAATATGTATTAATATTTTATTTTCATTTTTTTTAATTTTAAAAGTAATGAGTAAATTTAAACAATATTAAGTTAGTTTTTATAAATATTTTTACGATATTTTCTATACTATATCAAACAATAGTAAAAAAAATTTGAATTTTTTGGTTTAGGGTTTTTTTGCATTAATGAGATTAATGAATGATGGTTGTGTGTAAAATGGAACAAAGAGTATTCACCTCACACTTCTCAATAAACCCTACTCAATAGTAATCATTCATCTTAAACCCTACATTCACTATATAATATTAATTAATTGAAAATTCAGTTCTTTTTTTTTAATTATACGTTAAAATACGAATAATATTTTGGAACTATCCATGCTGCAACATGCAGAGGTGTTTTGATTACTAGTCTTTTCATGCCTTTAATGAAGAACTATATTTTCTTTTATATAAGTAGCTAGTTGTAATTGTAATTTCATAATCTAAAACCAAAAAAAAAATAAAAATTGCCACAATCATGTCTTGGTCCAAATCTGATGAGGCCGTGTTTTTTAGTTTCTTACGTCTAAGGATTGAGTTCTTCGATCTTTCTCACGCACCGGGCACTGCATTGACCCTGGACTTACTCGTGAGGTTGATGTCCGGTGCTCGATATCGTCATTTTCGGACCATGGAACTCGTCAATAAATTGGAAGAATTGAAGGAGCTATTTTATTCATTCGAAAGATTCAAAACGCTTCCGGGGATCACCTACGATGAAGATAGCAACTGTGTCACAACCACTGATGCCTATTTCAGTCTTTTCAGCGATATTAGCTATGTAAGTAAACAGTACTGAATAATAAGATTATTCTTATTATGACATTAATATGCATATATTCTCACTACAGGAGTGTGAGATGCATAGAGACTTTCGACTTAATGGAATGCCGGAGTATCGTGGAATTCGTGACATTGTTTAGATTGGAGGCGTTATGAAGCTTGATTTTGAGAATTTAGTCCATAGGTTTGCTTGAAGACTTTAAGTTTGTTGTTTTGGTGTGTGCTTAACTTAGTTTGTTAGTATTAAGTAGTATGTACTTTTTTTAAATAAATTATATATCTATATAAATTATCTTTTATTATTTTTATTTTTATTGGAGTCTACATAAACACGATTAATTAGAACAATCCAATAATTTTTTATTACAATTAATACTAATCCATTAATGAATAATTTTTTTATTAAAATTAATACTAATCCATTAATCAAACAATAGTTCATCCAGATCTTATTTAACTTTTATTTCGAACAAAATGAAAAAGATGCAAATTAATAATAGGGTGCACAATATTAAATTTCTATAATTACTACACGGTTACATTAAACAGAAAATCTATGGCGTCCTTAAAATCTATCAAGCCACAAAGGAAGCCAACCAGTCGAAATCCACACCGCCGAAACCACCGGCGCCTTCCATGATCTCACGAAGTTCTTCAATGTAGGGCATTCCATGCAGCCTAAATTCCCTCCACCACGGACTCTCCTATCCTCATAAAATGCCATAAATCAAAAAAATTATTTTAGGGTAGTAAAATTAAAATGTGCAAAATAAATTATAATTACATTCTGTCCCACTCGGTCGAAATACTCGTCGCTCACACTGACTAGGTTTAGGCTTTCGTTGTAATGGATTCCCAGTTGCCGTTTGAAATGCTCGAAACTCCATATCTTCTCCTTTAACTCGTTCAATTTCAGCACCAGTAGGATCAATCGAACTTTCCGATTAAGAACTCTCAACATCGTCATTGAAATATCCTCCAGAGCATCTGCAACCTCGTAGTTGTTAGATACATCCATGGTCCCAACTCGGCAGTGCAAAAGATCAATAAAAAATTCCTCAGTATTTCGTGACCAATTCATTATTATTTTTTTGTAGGAAGACTTTTTTTTGGAAGATAAAGAGAGAAGTTGAATAGTTGTATTAGATAAAGGGGTGCTTTTATGGTTGGATTAGATTTTTAGTAATTCCTCCCTCATAAATTTGAATAAGAGAACCTCCTACAATAATTCTGCACTAAAAAAAAAGTAAAAATGAAAAAATAAATTTTAATAAAAAATAAATGTTTGGGCCGGATTTATAATTTATAGTGAGGCTCATAGTACGTAGTAGAATCCAGGCCCAGATATTAGAATGTTGCATTGATGTTAGTGGGATCCGATCCCTAACAAGGACAACAGATGGTGCAAGGCTCATTAATATATACCAGCTTTGTTTCTTGCATTTGTTCGATGTGGGATGCAGGAATTCTCGTCCATAATTGCATTTGCATGAATATCAAGGCAAAACTCCACTTTCCCTTCTTTAACATAAATGCGGTGTGCTTCTAAAAAATCCTACCCGAACATTAAAAATATTACACCCTAAATTTGAAATATTTACCCCGCATATTTCAAACTTTTAATCGAAAATCTTAACATTAAAATCTCATCCACCCTTTCTAAAAAATTTAAACCGAAATTTAAAAATTTTAAAGGGATGAAAGCTCATAATATTTCCATATTCTATTTTCCAAAATTACTACTATAGTAGTAAAATTTTACCAGAATTAAGCGATTGTATGAAAATTATTTGATTTTACCAAAATTACTCGACTGTACCAAAATTATACCAAATTAATCGATTTTACCAAAATTAATCGATTGTACTAAAATTACTATTATAGCAGTAAAATCACATATTTCAATAATAGTAAAATTATAATTTTATTTCTATTAAAATTTTAATAGTAGTAAAATTTTAATTATAGTCACAAAATTACTACTATAGTAGTAAAATTATAATTTTAATAGTAGTAAAATTCTTACTATAGTACCAAAACAGATATAACATGACTAATTGAAATTCCAATTACAAAGTTACTACTCTATTCACATAATTACTACTATAGTACCAAAATTAGTATTATAGTCCTAAAAACTCATACTATAGTCCCAAAATTGCTACTATAGTCACAAGATTAGTACTACTATAGTCCCAAAATTGATATAACATGATTAATTGGAATTCTAATTACAAAGTTACTACTATACTCACAAGATTAGTACTACTATAGTACCAAAATTGATACAAAATTTGTAATTGGAATTCCAATTACAAAGTTACTACTCTATTCACATAATTACTACTATAGTACCAAAATTAGTATTATATTTCTAAAAATCCATACTATAGTCACAAAATTGCTACTATATTACTACTATAGTCCAAAAATTGATATAACATGACTAATTGTGGAATTACAAAGACAAAGTTACTACTATACTCACAAGATTAGCACTACTATAGTACAAAAATTAGCATAACATGCCTAATTGGAATTCCAATTACAAAGTTACTACTCTATTCACATAATTACTACTATAGTACCCAAAATTAGTATTATATTTCTAAAAATTCATACTATAGTCACAAAATTGCTACTGCAGTCACAAGATTACTACTATAGTCCAAAAATTGATATAACATGACTAATTGAAATTCTAATTATAAAGTTACTACTATACTCACAAGATTAGTACTATTATAGTACAAAAATTAGTTTAACATGCCTAATTGTAATTCCAATTACAAAGTTAATACTCTATTCACATAATTACTATTATAGTACCAAAATTAGTATTATATTTCTAAAAATTCATACTATAGTCACAAAATTGCTACTATAATCACAGGATTACTACTATAGTCCCAAAATTGATATAACATGACTAATTGGAATTCCAATTATAAAGTTATTACTATATATACTCACAAGATTACTACTACTATAGTCCCAAAATTGATATAACATGACTAATTGGAATTCCAATTACGAACTTACTACTATAGTCACAAAATTAGTACTACTATAGTAACAAAATGTACATAACATGGCTAATTAAAATTCCAATTACAAAGTTACTACTATAGTCACAAAATTAGTATTATAGGCCCAAAATTAGTATTATAGTCCAAAAAATTCAAACGAATTGATATATATATATATATAATTAGTACTCTAGTCATGAAAATTGATGTAACACAACTAATTAGAAATTAAATTACAAGATTTGTACTATAATCACATTCGAACAATTTGATATGTATTATAATAGTAGTATATTCATGAAACAGTAATTTTGTATTATACGACTACAATACTTATTTTTTTTAAAATTACTACTATAGTCAAATAATTGTTATAATATTAAATTTATTTCCCAATTATAATATTAATTATATTTATTTCCGAATTATTTCATTAATTATTTTAACATATAGACTATAGTATCATATATGATTATTTTGTTTGAAGCATATTTTGTTCCAAATCTTTTGTTCAATTACAAAGTTCCAAATATTTTGTTCAAATATTTTGCTCTTATAGTATAGCATAATTTTGAAAGAATAAGGCATGTCTCAATATTAATTGAACTTGCATTTTCAATAAAAACATAATCATTGAAATTGCTAGAATATCAAGGCAAAAACTAATCATTATCTTCTTTACCATAAATGAGTTGTACTTCTCAAAAATACTAGCCGAAATGTGAAAGGTTTATACACCAAAAATTTGAATTTTTTGGTCAGAAATATACATGCCTATTTTGCATCTTTATATAGGGATGAATCTTCTTCATATTACACTATCACTATTCTAAACTTCAAATAATCCAGAATTCAAAGATGAGATCTGTGATAAAGCCATCAAACTCAAGAAAAAAATGGAAAAAACACTCCCTCCACAAAGTCACCAAAACTACTCCTACCAAAAAGGCCACTCCAAAGAAGGTTACTCTAAAAAAGCCGACGAACACCCCTACCAAGCCGCCGGCGACCACTCCTACCAAGATGGCTTCAATGACTATTCCCATGGCATCCCCAACTACGACGCCTGTCACGCCCCAAATTTTCATAAAATATAAATAATAACATTAAATAATAAAAGGAAATAAAACATCACTTTATTAAATAATATTAAAATGTTTATCAGAGTTTTGCAGCGAAAATATTAAAAGATAAATAATTATTTTCTTGACGACCATCATCTCATCACGCGCAACCATCGCCCGACATCAACCTGAAATAATAGTTTTGGGATGAGTACTATTAACTCAGTGGTGACGGTATTTATCCAAATTATACAAATATAGCAATTTAAACTGTAGGTAGCCCCAGGCTAAATTCGGGACATATGCAGCTCGTCAGCCAATAATAATTGTTTTAACCCGTAGGTTAATAAATATGAACCTGCATAAAAGTATAATAAGGATAAATACAAAAATGTGCGTCACATCGGATCCCCCACCTTAACTTGAATTTTGACTTGGAAAATAGTACGGGTTAGTTAGTCCATGCGCCGCCTAATAATATAAATAATTGATTAATAATAGTAATTAATAAATAAATAATAAAATAAAATGAATCATGCATTTTGAGCCCACCATTCTCGGCCCACCTAACTATTTCACCAAACCCATTTACATAATCAAATACCAAGTCCAATATACTACCCATTAAAAAAATAAAACCAACTATCATTCTCTCCCTCTCTCCAAAAAGTTGTACTTCTCGGTCAACACAAATAAATCAACAAAATTTCATTTCCTCTCTCCCACACCTTCTGCAACTCTCGTCGGTGACAAGAAAAATAGAAACAATTCAATCTTCTCCCTCCTGGCTTCCTAACTCACGCCCAGGAACGTTTCCCCCATTTACACCAATTATTTTATCTCTCTTTCACCCTCGATGCTCGCTCCACCGACAACCGCCGCCCTCAATTCCCAGATTAAATGCAAAAAAAAATGTAAGCATCATATATGTATATGTATATATATACCTCTGAGGAAAAACGTTTGCTATCTAGAGAAATGATTCAGAAGATGTTGAGAGGTGATGGATGATTTGAGTTCGAAATATTTGAGTCCCTTTTATAGCCACATATTTGGAGTTGAAAAGCTTGATTTTAAAAGACAGAATTCAATTGAGGAAAATTCTGGAAGGATTTCTCATTAAATTTTGAGAGTTAAACGGTAGATCGTGGAGTTGAGTTCGATCGTTGATGTCCTGCAACTGTTCATTTTCACTCGCGTGAAGAAGAAGAAGATAACTAGATTTTTTTTCAAAATCTTGGGCTAAATGTTAACAAAGCTCAATTTGGACAAACAATCATTTTGGGCCAAAAACTAAACATTTGGATTGGGCTCAATTTAATAATAGTTAATTGGGCTTAATCTAAAATAATTTTATTTTATTTTTACAAATGGAAATATAGAATCTAAGTAATTTATGAAAATGAATCGAAAAATAAAATAGATGAATAATAATATTTATAAAATTAATATTCATAATGACAAAATAATAACATTAATGATGACAAATATAATCTTAATAATAAATTCAAAATGATATAGGCGCGACTTATATGACGTAACCAAAATATAACATGCATTTTTTTTTTGAAAAATGTATCAAATTTCATAAAAAATTTCGGGTCGCTACATTCTTCCCCTCTAAAAAAAATTTCATCCCCGAAATTTACTTACCTTGTCCCATGAACTGTGGATACTTAGCTATCACGTCATCCTCTTTTTCCCATGTGGCCTCTTCTTTGCCATGTCGACTCTATTGCACTTTGATCAACGTGATCTCCTTATTCCGTAACCCGTGAACCTTTCTATCCAACACTGCCACTGGATATTCCTCATAAGATAAATCTTTCCTTAAATTCAGATTGTTGTGATTCACAACATTACTTGGGTCGTGCATGTACATTCTCAGCGTCGAAACATGGAAAACATCATGCACTGCAGTCAGACTCGGTGGCAGAGCAAGCCTATAAGCCACTTCTCCAACTCTCTCCAAAATTTCAAATGGTCCAATATAGCGAGGCCTCAACTTTCCCTTTACCCCAAAATGAACAACTCCTTTCATCGGGGCTATTTTGACAAACACCTTGTCACCCACATTATAATGTATATCCTTTCTCTTCAAATCGGCATAAGACTTTTGCCTATCTTGAGCAACCTTGATACGTTCACGTATCTTACTAATAACTGCAACTGTTCTTTCTACAATCTCGGGACCGAGAATCCTTTTCCCCCTACTTCATCCCAATGCAACGGTGATCGACACCTTCTCCCATACAAGGCTTCATAAGGAGCCATCCCAATAGTTGTCTGGAAACTATTGTTGTAAGCAAACTCCACTAAGGACAAATGCTTTTCCCAACTATCTCCAAAATCCATTACACATGCCCGCAACATATCTTCTAGCACCTGGATAGTCCGTTCCGACTGTCCGTCAGTTTGCGGGTGATAAGCCGTGCTGAATCTTAATTTTGTTCCCATAGCACCCTGTAGACTCCTCTAAAACTTAGATGTAAATCTTGGGTCACGATCAGACACAATAGAAACAGGCACCCCATGCAATCTTACTATTTCATCCACATACAACTGTCCAAGCCTATCCATACTGTGTGTCATTTTCACTGGCAGAAAATGAGCTGACTTAGTGAGTCGATCCACAATCACCCAAATTGCATGATTGCCTTTTACGGTCCCTGACAATCCCGTCACGAAGTCCATCGAGATATTTTCCCACTTCCATTCTGGAATTTCAAGTGGATTCAAAAGACCGGTCGGTCGTTGATATTCTGCCTTTACTAATTGACACGTCATACATCTCCCGACAAAATCTCTAATTAACCTCTTCATATTCCTCCACCAGAAATACTTCTTCAGATCTTGGTACATTTTTGTACCTCCTGGATGAACAGAGTAACGAGTACTATGAGCTTCCTCCAAGATCTCTTTCCTTAGCCCATCATCATTCGGCACACACAATCGTCCTTCATATGTGAGTGCTCCATCTGCAGCTATAACAAAATTCTTGATCTCGTCTTTCAGAACTCTTTCCTTGATCTTACACAAGAATTGATCATCTTTTTGTGCATCTCTTATTTTATCCTTTAACAGAGATTGGACTGTTAGTGCCGCCAAAATTGATGTAGTGTCACATGTTGTGGGGACCACCTCAATTCCCAACTTTGAAAACTCTTGAGTTAACCGTATCATGTGCATTGCCGCCATGCTGCCTTTTCTCCTTAGAGCATCTGCTACCACATTGGCTTTCCCCGGATGATAATGGATAGTGCAATCATAATCTTTAACAAGTTCTAGCCACCTCATCTGCCTCATGTTCAGCTCCTTCTGGGTAAACAGATACTTGAGCCTCTTGTAATCAGAGTAAATCTCACATTTTGCTCCATACAAGTAGTGGCGCCAAATCTTCAAAGCATGCACCACAGCTGCAAGTTCCAAGTCATGCGTCGGATAATTCCGTTCATGCACCTTCAACTGCCTTGATGCATAAGCAATAACTTTTCCATGTTGCATTAACACACATCCCAATCCTTACTTGGATGCATCACTGTATATAACAAAACCCTCTGTGCCATCTGGAACAGTCAACACAGGTGTAGTTGTAAGTCGTAGCTTCAGCTCCTGGAAACTTTCTTCGCATCTCTCATTCCATTCGAATTTTGCTCCTTTTCTGGTCAACTGCGTTAAAGGGCCTGCTATCTTCGAAAATCCTTCAATAAATCGCATGTAATAGCCCGCTAAACCCAGAAAGCTGCGAATCTCCCCTGCATTTTTCGGTGTGTTCTAATTTTTCACCGTCTCCACTTTTGCTGGATCTACTTCAACCCCTTCTGATGTCACCACATGACCAAGAAATCCAACTCGGTTTATCCAAAACTCACATTTCTTAAACTTCGCGTATAATTTCTCCTTCCGCAATATTTCCAACACAATTCGAAGATGCTCTTCATGCTCGCTTCGATCTTTTGAATAAATTAGAATGTCATCTATGAATACAATGACAAACTGATCTAGGTACTGATGAAAAACTCGGTGCATTAGATCCATAAACACCGCTGGTGCATTGGACAACCCAAAAGGCATTACTGTGAACTCGTAATGCCCATATCTTGTTCGAAAAGTTGTCTTCAAAATATCACCTTCTTTGACTCTCAGTTGATGATATCCCGATCTCAAATCAATCTTTAAGAATACGCCAGCTCCTTTCAACTGATCGAACAAATCGTCAACTCTCGGCAATGGATACTTGTTCTTTATAGTGAGTTTGTTGAGCTCACGATAATCAATGCACATCCTCATGGTACCATCCTTCTTCTTGATAAACAACACTGGTGCACCCCAAGGTGAGACACTTGGTCGGATATAACCTTTGTCCAACAATTCATGTATTTGAACTTTTAACTCCTGCAGCTCGATCGGTGCCATTCTGTAGGGGGCTTTGGACAATGGTGCTGCCCCAGGTACCAAATCAATGGTGAACTCCACTTGCCTCTTTGGTGGAATGCCGGTTATGTCCTCGGGAAATACATCTGGATATTCTCCAACTACTGGTATATCTTCCAGCTTTAGTTCCACCGACGTCGTGCTTACCACATTCACTAAGAATGCCTGACAGTCTCTCTTTTTCAACAGTTTGACCGCTTTCATTGCTGACACAATACTTGTGGCTGGCTTCACTTTACTTCCCCGAAAAGAGAACTTGTCTCCTCCTTTTCCTTGGAACACCACCTCACGATCACGGCATTTAATGACTGCATGGTTATGGCTCAACCAGTCCATGCCGAAAATCACATCAAAGTCTTGTATTTCCAACACGAACAGATCTGCCTCCAAAATTCTTTCTTTTATCTCCATTTTGACTCCCATAGCTACACAACTGGTTTCCATCTTCTCACCCGACGGAATGCTTATCCTTAAAGGGTCAGTTCTTTCATGACATTTCACACCAGTCTTCTCATAAAATATTTTAGATATAAAAGAATGCGAAGCGTCTGAATCGAAAAGTACTAAAGCAGGTACTTCAAGAACTGGTAGTATACCTGACATGGTTCCGGGTTCTTTCTGTTTCTCCTCCTCGGCCATAGCAAAAGCACGTGCAGTTCCTCCTCTAGGAATGTTTCTTTCATTCTGCCTGGGACAATTAAAGGCTCCATGTCCAGGCTGGTGACAACGGTAACAGACATTTTTCCTGAAGAAGCAAGGTGGTTTGTGACGCTTCCCACATTGTGAGCACAGAGGTTTGACTGTTGCTGGTCCGGCGATGTTTGCAGGTGGCGGTCTCACATTGTTGTTTTCAACAGCTCTGGGTCTCTTATCAGGTTGGAAAGTTGTTCTCTTGTTGCGGTCATCCCAACGCCTTTTCACAGGAGTGTTTGGCTGCTTAGATGTTGGGCCTTCCAAATTCAGGCGTGTAGCAACTGCCTGAGCTCGCTCCACCATTTCAAAAAATGTTGTTGTTGTCCCTTGAGCTGCAAGAATCTCTCCAATCTCGGGTCTCAACCCAGACTCGAACCTCCAAACTTTCTTTTCCTCTGTGTCCACCAGATGTGGAGCATAACAGGACAACTTATTGAACTTCCTCTCATAGTCGAGGATGGTCATATTTTCTTGCTCAAGATTCATCAATTCCGTCTCTTTCTGCTTGCGGTAAGCCCTTGGGAAAAACTTTCCCATCACCAATCCTTTAAAAGCATTCCATGTCAAGTTCCGACGGCGTTCTGGTGTCATGAGCTGGACTTGGGCCTGCCACTAGTGACCCGCATCCTCAGCCAACTGGAAGATGGCGCAGGATACCTTTTCTAAATCGGTGCACTCCAAATGTTCAAAAATGCGTTCCAACTCAAAGATCCATTCCTCCGTGACAGGTGGACCTTCATTTCCCTTCAATCTAGGCGGCCCCATCTGGCGAAATTGAGAGACAATGAAATTCCCTCCACTTCTTTGGTGTGGAAGCACTTCCTTCAACGCATGAGCCAACTCTTGAGCAAGACTTGGTCTTTCACGTCTTACATATTGCGAGGAGCTCTCTGAGTAGGTAGCCTCGCTGTCTGAATACGAATTGCGAGTTCTTGCCATAATCCTATTAACAAATCCATTAGTTGAGCTGAACCAAAATATTGAAAAGACCAACAATAACAATTTATTTCATTAATCCAAAGTAAACATTTATTTTTGGAGACATAGATTTTTTTTTTAACAAAACAAAATAATCAATCAATAACTATGATTGGATCTTTGGCTATTCCACTTGGCCCAGCAACGTCATTCGAGCCCACCTCTGAGCTTGCATCCTTCTCATCCTCGTAGTCTTTTCCATAAACCTTCTTGTGCCACCAAACCAAAAGATCTTTCAAGAATGCCTTCACATTGAAAACTCCTCCAACTCCCACTTGGTAGTCAATGTATCTCTCAAAATACTTATCCCCCTTGTGCCTTATAAATGTTGGGAGTTTCTCCACTATGTCATAGGCTGCATCGACAGCCCTTCGGCCTCCCCCGGTCCTTTCCACTTTCTTCTAGAGTCTAAGTATCTTCCTCAAGTTCCACTCAGTTCCTCGTGTTCCTTTCCATACGAAGGACTTCAATTCATTCCACCAGTACTCCTCTCGGGTCAACACCGGGGTCCGAACAGCGCGAGGCCTGGATTCAAACTTTCCCAATGGTCCTCCCTTCATCTATCACACAGTTCGGGATTATTTTTCAAGAAAACAATATTACATGCAATTTATCATGATAGAATTATAAACATTGTACCTCTTCCCGGTGCGAGGTGGCGGACGTGATGATGGTGTTTTAAATTTTTTTTTTTAGTAAGTCTATAGAAACGTAAACCTGGCTCTGATACCAAACTGTCACGCCCCAAATTTTCATAAAATATAAATAATAACATTAAATAATAAAAGGAAATAAAACATCACTTTATTAAATAATATTAAAATGTTTATCAGAGTTTTGCAGTGAAAATATTAAAAGATAAATAATTATTTTCTTGACGACCATCATCTCGTCACGCGCAACCATCGCCCGGCATCAACCCGAAATAATAGTTTTGGGGTGAGTACTATTAACTCAGTGGTGACGGTATTTATCCAAATTATACAAATATAGCAATTTAAACTGTAGGTAGCCCCAGGCTAAATTCGGGACATATGCAGCTCGTCAGCCAATAATAATTATTTTAACCCGTAGGTTAATAAATATGAACCTGCATAAAAGTATAATAAGGATAAATACAAAAATGTGCGTCACATCGGATCCCCTACCTTAACTTGAATTTTGACTTGGAAAATAGTACGGGTTAGTTAGTCCACGCGCCGCCTAATAATATAAATAATTGATTAATAATAGTAATTAATAAATAAATAATAAAATAAAATGAATCATGCATTTTGAGCCCACCATTCTCGGCCCACCTAACTATTTCACCAAACCCATTTACATAATCAAATACCAAGCCCAATATACTACCCATTAAAAAAAATAAAACCAACTATCATTCTCTCCGTCTCTCCAAAAAGTTGTACTTCTCGGTCAACACAAATAAATCAACAAAATTTCATTTTCTCTCTCCCACACCTTCTGCAACTCTCGTCGGCGATAAGAAAAATAGAAACAATTCAATCTTCTCCCTCTTGGCTTCCTAACTCACGCCCAAGAACGTTTTTCCCATTTACACCAATTATTTTATCTCTCCTTCACCCTCTATGCTCGCTCCACCGACAACCGCTGCCCTCAATTCCCAGATTAAATGCAAAAAAAAATGTAAGCATCATATATGTATATGTATATATATACCTCTGAGGAAAAACGTTTGCTATCTAGAGAAATGATTCAGAAGATGTTGAGAGGTGATGGATGATTTGAGTTCGAAATATTTGAGTCCCTTTTATAGCCACATATTTGGAGTTGAAAAGCTTGATTTTAAAAGACAGAATTCAATTGAGGAAAATTCTGGAAGGATTTCTCATTAAATTTTGAGAGTGAAACGATAGATCGTGGAGTTGAGTTCGATCGTTGATGTCATGCAACTGTTCATTTTCACTCGCGTGAAGAAGAAGAAGATAACTAGATTTTTTTTCAAAATCTTGGGCTAAATGTTAACAAAGCTCAATTTGGACAAACAATCATTTTGGGCCAAAAACTAAACATTTGGATTGGGCTCAATTTAATAATAGTTAATTGGGCTTAATCTAAAATAATTTTATTTTATTTTTACAAATGGAAATATAGAATCTAAGTAATTTATGAAAATGAATCGAAAAATAAAATAGATGAATAATAATATTTATAAAATTAATATTAATAATGACAAAATAATAACATTAATGATGACAAATATAATCTTAATAATAAATTCAAAATGATATAGGCGCGACTTATAGGACATAACCAAAATATAACATGCATTTTTTTTTTTGAAAAATGTAGCAAATTTCATAAAAAATTTCGGGTCGCAACAACGCCAACAAAAAAAAATTGTCCCCTATTCGACGCATGCAGTTAACGTCTAAATGGAGTGTGTCACGCCCCAATTTTTCATAAAATAAATAATAACAATAAATAATAAAAGAAAATAAAACATCACTTTATTAAATAGTATTAAAATGTTTATCCAGAGTTTTTAAGCGGAAATATTAAAAGATAAAATATTTTCTTGACGACCATCATCTCGTCACGCGCATCCATCGCCCAACATCAACCTGAAATGAATAATAGTTTTTGGGTGAGTACTATTGACTCAGTGGTGACCGCATTTATCCAAATTATACAATTATAATAATTTAAACTGTAGGTAGCCCCAGGCTAAATTCGAGACATATGCAGCCCGTCGGCCAATAATAATTGTAGCCCGTAGGTTAATAACTGTGAACCTGCATAACAGTATAATAAGGATAAACACAAAAATGTGCGTCACATCGGATTCCCCACCTTAACCTTGACTTGAAACTTTAACGTTGAAAAAAAATACGATACTAGTTCCACGCGCCGCCTAATAATATAAATTGATAACTAATAATAATAATAATAATTAAAAAATAATTAAATGATAATATAATATTTAAAATAAAAATAAAAATGAATGAATCTAAGCCCAACCTATTTAATATCCCCTTGGCCCAACCCATCTTCCCAAGCCCGACTAGCATGCTAAAATAAAACAACTAACTTCCATTTTCTCTCACCCTAGTACTGCCGTAGCCACCACAACAATAAACAAAGTACTTTCTTTTCTACTCTCATTCCCATAGAGCCTGCAACGAAGAAAAATTAAAATGGAAACCCAGATTTTCTCTCTCCTCTCTCTAGCTCTATCTCTCTATTCACGGCAACACAACAAATAAAGCTAATTAAATTCCCACCCCCCTCTCACCTCTACTCCCTCAACCATCTGACTTCGCAGGGACTCAGTGCCGCCACCGTCGACCCGTCGCACACCCCTCTCTTCAACAATTTCCTCATCTCTCTCCACCCAATGAGATGCGAAACAAATGTGAAAATGCATTTATATATCTCGAGAAGAAAGCTACTTTTCTTTGAAATGCTATAGAAATGATTTTTGTTGTGTTTGTGAAATGAAGTCAGAGTCCCCTTTTATAGGTACAAGTTGTAGTCGAAAAGCTTCGATTTTAAATGCAACAATTGAATTGGTGAGATAATGGAGGATTAGTGAAAAGGCTTTAAACCCAAAAGACAACCGTTTCAAAATCGAGAATGTTTTGCAAAGATTCTATACGAGGAAGAAACTGCAATGGTTTTGTATGAGGAAGAAGATGAAGTAATTGGCAAAATCTTGGGCTATAAAAAAAATATTTATTTTGGCTTAGATTTTAGGCTCACTTTAATGCAATGAAATATGTTACTTGAGCTACACAAATGAAATATAAAATTGTAAGCTTTTGGAAATAATAATAATAATAATAATAATAATAATAATAATAATGACAAAATCATATAATAACATTAATGATGATGATTATAATCATAATAATATAGTTAAAATGATATAGGCGCGACTTATAGGAATGTAACCAAAAATAATATAGCGTGCATTATAAAGAATAAAATTTTGAAAATAAAATGTAGTAAATTTTTCTAAAAAATTTCGGGTCGCTACAGAGTGTGCCACCCTCACCAGAGAGTCTTGATATATTATATCAAAATTTGAGGGAAGAGCACAACAACTTGAAAGGGGAGGTCGATCACCTCTTGCATCGCATTGTGGCTTTTTCAAACGATGACATGATGAGGGACTTGATTCTCGAGGCTGACTCTCTTACTAAGCTGTATGAGATTTTCCTACAGCTCAAGAATCATGAAGAAGAAGACCCTTCCAAACGTAGAGGTGAAAAGGGTGCTTCCAACCATGTTCCCATCATCATCGAAGACTCGGAAAGCAACACCAAGAATTGATCTTCTATGATGTTATTTTATTCTTTTTTTAAAAAATCTTATGTGCTGCTTTTTCCTTTTTTTATGTTGTATTGCCGGCAGTAGCCGGTGTTTAGGGTTTACAAAACCCTAAACATTATCAATCTATCTATTATCTTTTTTTATTTATTGCGTCTTTGTGTATACCCTATGCATACTCTTAAATAGTACATTAAGAATAATTAAATAATTAAATAATTAAAAAATGTTAACAAATTATATTATAATTTAATTATATTACGAAATTTATTCAAACTTATATTACAAATCATTAATTATATTATGAAATTTACACGACATTCTCGAATCTATACTTTCATTTTTTTTGTTTTGGCTAATACACCAAATCCATGCTAATCTATAACAATTGATGTATATATTCTTTAAAAATTAATTAAAATAAGCAGACACCCAAACTTAAACACAATAAAAATATCTTTGATTTAATAAAATATTTAATATAAGCAAATCTTTGATTTAATCTTTTGATTCAATCGAATTGATGAAAATCTTGGATTTAATCAAATCTTTGATATACGAAAATATTTTTCAAGTGTAGTAGTCGCCTCAACTTATTACTTGAAATATTTCAAGAATCAAAATTGTGATTCTCGTCCTACGAATATACGGAGATAGAAAATTTTACTAAAGTTTTAGAAAAATATAAGTGAATTAGATTTACTCTGAATTAGAAAATTTTACTAAAGTTTTAGAAAAATATAAGTATTTAAACAGAAGGAGTATTTGATTTAAAAGAGTTTGATTAATAGGCTTAATTAGAGTATGAAATTCAATAAAATTGACGAAAATCTTTGATATACGAAAATGTTTTTCAAGTTTGTTAGCCGCCTGATGAAGACTCAAATTCGTGCTTTTTCCTTTATCTTTTTACACCCTTTTTAAGTGTTTAGTATAGAGTCTAGTCTAGTTTTGGGGGTAAAGCTGATTTCAGGAGGCTGAGGGCACAAAACCACCACAATAGGCACAGACAGGCGCTATTTATGCTGAAGGCACAAAGGACTGATTTGCCTGCCGAGGACCCAGTCGAAGTTGTTGCGAGAATTGCGCAACAGAATCGCGGGACAGTTCCTATATGCACGTGGAGGTGATGTGGCGGTCAGTTCCGAGTCTTGGGGAGGTCTAAACACGTTGGGAAGGAAGTGGGGACATCAGAAAGCTGTTGGAGACGCTAGGGTTTGTTGCTATCCCTCCTAAATTCAAGGAAGAACGTTGAGCATGAAATGAGGAAGTGGAGGAGTGCAAGAATCCCTGCGTGGGTGAAATCTAGGCTGCTTGAAGCCTTAATTCAGTTGCTATAAATACTTTTATCAGTTTTCATATGGGGAGTCGGTTTTCGCACCTCAAGATACAATTTCCCGTTTTCATACTTAGTTTATTTTGCTGGATATTCTGTCTGCCTGAAGCTGGCGGTTTGCCCGCAGAAAGGTAGATCAGTTGTTTTGTTGGCAAAACTGGGGTTGGGCCCAGAAGTTAATCGAGTTATTTCCTTTTCAAGTAAGATGTCTTTTATCATTTCTTTTACTTTCGTTTCTATGTTTAGTGGCTAAGTATACACTGTTCAAGTCAAAGTAATGGTCTAAGGGTAGAATATGTGCATGAGGTAATCGGACTTTAACGCCTTAAGGGTTCACAATCTTAACTTGTTTTTCACTTAGACATAGGTAAAGGGTGGTTGGAGATGAAAGCGCGCATTTCTGATTAACTGGTACTGGTGTTAGTTACGTGGGAGTGTATAGGTGACCCATGCCTCGATACCTGCATAGTAACAAGTCCGGGGGTGACCAGCCTTGGTAGTTGAGATTGAGTAGTATATGCAGGCACAAGACCGTGTCAAACCTACTAGAATCGGGTCGCTTTTGCCCTCAAAGCTACTATACTTGCAAAACCTTTGTGTGATTCTCTCCTTAGGTTCCTGTATAGTTAGGTCCCTAGGTGTCGATCGTATCATCTAGACGATATAATGTAAGAAGTGATTGGGGAGTGGCCGATCGTATCCATTTCCTATAACCGGTTAACCCTCAAAGTGACAATTACCCATATTTGGCCACAATTGCAGGCGCAAACCAGCAACACCAGAGCAACTGTTGTAGCCTTGGGCATGTTCGTGGCTGGGCTGTTTGAAGGATTGAAAGGAGACGACCTCGACGATATCTTCGAAGGTTACCCAGAGCTTGATGAAGCGACAGAGTATCTCGATGCCCAGAGGCTAGAGCGGATGCAGCTAGTTGGGTTTACTGAAGAGAACACCCCATACTTCCTCCCTTTTGACGAACCAAGATATTTTGACAAGAGAAAGGCCCCCAAGGCACAAGAAGGATCGCCCAGGGCACAAGAAGGACCGAGCAGGGCACAGAGCAGTGCAGATTCAAAGAAGCTCGAAAGAGTTGAAAAAGCCCTGCAGAACATTTGTGTTCACCTCGGGTTAGACTACCCCTCCTCTCCTTAAATCACGTTTTATCCCCAGTAGTTTAGGATTTATTTTTATTTTTGTTTGTGTGTTTGGTGTCTATTTTTGTTTTTGTATATTTGCGTCTGTGTATATAGAGTCCGTTTTGGGCATATCTAACCCACATTACTGCATGTGCCCACAAGGGTACTTTGCACAGCAAGTGTGTGGGAGGGATATGCCTAGGTTGTTGCGTTTGCATGTTTTATTTTTATTTTGTGTGTGCATGTTGAGTCTATAGCATATGAGTCATAGATTGACATTGGGCATATATGGACATAAGTTTATTGTTAGGCAGATGGAATTAATCAATCACATGTGAAAGCAATATATAAATACCCAGTGAGCTTTGAGCCCAAAGTAACATTTGCGACTTCTTTCTGTGTGTTTAAATTCCACCACCTCATCTGATGCTTACTTGCTTGTGCCCTGTCAAACTTGATTTCATGCATGCTTAGATGATTAAGGCATTTTCTTTCATCGTTATTTGGCCATATTATTCACTGATAAATGCTTTCCATTGCTGCCATTATTTGAGCCTGCTAATTTGTTCATGACCTGCATTCTGAAAATCTCTCTTTAAAGAGTATCTTATGACTGGGAATGAAACCTTTTATGCTCGTATTAGTGGTATGGTTTAAGCCAAATAATGACAGGGTGCCAGAAATGGGCACAAAGAAAGAAAATAAAGAAAGAAAAAAAAAAGAGAGAAAAAAGAGAAAAAAAAAATAAGTGTATGAATAAAAATGGTTTCCCAGGTTGTTATGTGGGCACAAGGCTGCCAGTGCTGATTTTGCCCAAATGATATGAAAGGTAGCCAGTTCCTAAATATTTCCAACCCTGATCCGCATGCCCCATTACAGCCCTCACAAGACCTTTTGATATGCATGCATGTGAATTTAGTAAATTGTTTATACAGGGTGTTTGCAAGTTTGTTGATGATGATTTGGTGGAATTGTTGAGAGTAAACACTTGACCTAAACACTCGAGAAAAAGGCGAGCTGAGTGCACACTTCAATAGTAGCCTGAGTTTGATTGATTCGATTTGCCTGCATCATTATGTTCAACTGTTATGCCCTTTTTCAACTGATGATTCATATGCTGTGTTGCCTTGTTTTGAGTCATTTGAGTCTTCTGTTTGTTGTTGTTTTGAGTTAAAATTGCATTCATACTTGAGGACAAGTATAGTCCAAGTGTGTGGGTGTGATGAAGACTCAAATTCATGCTTTTTCCTTTATCTTTTTACACCCTTTTTAAGTGTTTAGTATAGAGTCTAGTCTAGTTTTGGGGGTAAAGCTGATTGCAGAAGGCTGAGGGCACAAAACCACCACAATAGGCACAGACAGACGCTATTTATGCTAAGGGCACAAAGGACTGATTTGCCTGCCGAGGATCCAGTCAAAATTGTTGCGAGAATTGTGCAACAGAATCGTGGGACAGTTCCTATATGCACGTGGAGGTGATGTGGCGGTCAGTTCCGAGTCTTGGGGAGGTCTAAACACGTTAGGAAGGAAGTGGGGACATTAGAAAGCTGTTGGAGACGCTAGGGTTTGTTGCTATCCCTCCTAAATTCAAGGAAGAACGTTGAGCATGAAATGAGGAAGTGGAGGAGTGCAAAAACCCATGCGTGGGTGAAATCTGGGCTGCTTGAAGCCTTAATTCAGTTGCTATAAATACTTTTATCTGTTTTCATATGGGGAGTCGGTTTTCGCACCTCAAGATACAATTTCCCGTTTTCATACTTAGTTTATTTTGCTGGATATTCTGTCTGCCTGAAGCTGGCGGTTTGCCCGCAGAAAGATAGATCAGTTGTTTTGTTGGCAAAACTGGGATTGGGCCCAGAAGTTAATCGAGTTATTTCATTTCCAAGTAAGATGTCTTTTATCATTTCTTTTACTTTCGTTTCTATGTTTAGTGGCTAAGTATCCACTGTTCAAGTCAAAGTAATGGTCTAAGGGTAGAATATGTGCATGAGGTAATCGGACTTTAAAGCCTTAAGGGTTCACAATCTTAACTTGTTTTTCACTTAGACATAGGTAAAGGGTGGTTGGAGATGAAAGCGCGCATTTCTGATTAACTGGTACTAGTGTTAGTTACGTGGGAATGTATAGGTGACCCATGCCTCGATACCTGCATAGTAACAAGTCCGGGGGTGACCAGCCTTGGTAGTTGAGATTAAGTAGTATATGCAGGCACAAGACCGTGTCAAACCTACTAGAATAGGGTCGCTTTTGCCCTCAAAGCTGCTATACTTGCAAAACCTTTGTGTGATTCTCTCCTTAGGTTCCTGTATAGTTAGGTCCCTAGGTGCCGATCGTATCATCTAGACGATATAATGTAAGAAGTGATTGGGGAGTGGCCGATCGTATCCATTTCCTATAACCGGTTAACCCTCAAAGTGACAATTACCCATATTTGGCCATAGGGATTCGGTTTTTGACCTTTCTGCTAGTGTGGGCACAACAGGTAGTAGTGGTAATTACATATGTTTTACCCAGGATTGCGCATACCTACCGAATGACTTGATGCTTTGACTTGAGCACTTTTATTACTGATATTTTCTCTTGTGATTTCCTTTTCAGAATTTAGTTAGTTTAAGTTTATTAGCAAGGTTTTTAGAGTGACACTGAAGACCCAAACCAAAACTAAGAAAAGACATAAGGTTATAAACACTCCTCGTGGGATCGACATCCGTCTTCACCAGCTATACTAGCCGTTGAGGGTAGATTAAGCATTTGTGGACAATTTGTCCGCAAGTGTATTTTGCACACCAAAACGACGGGTGTGCCACCGCCTCAACTAAAAAATTGAAATATTTCAAAAATTAAAAATTGTCATTCTCAATCCAATGAAACAGTAAATTCTAAAAAATCAAACTTAATTGTCTCTCCCAATCCAATGAAACCAGAAATTCGAAACCCTAAAAAATCAAACTTCAAGGACTAAAAAATTCTTTTGGAATAATGCAATAAACCATCAAGGTGATATTCAAATACATTCAATATCATAACTTAGCGTTACAAATCGAGAAAAAATAAATATTACATATGGAGCACAGAACTAATAGAGCACACGAACTAATGGAGTACAAAAATTGATATTACATATGGAGCACAAACTTGATCTATACAAGCTATTTCTAAAGCCAAGAACTAAAGGAGCACACTCTTCGAATATTCCAGATTTCTAAAGTCAAGAAATCACGTTGAAAAATTTCTAGGTTCTACACCTTCGAATATAATAAAAATATTTCTTTGCTCGATTAATATTTCTTTATTTTCATGACGATGGTGATAGTGGTGTGGAAAAATTTATATTACAGATGGTGAAATGGGGAAAAAATGAAAGAGAGATGAACGAGAATGAAGATAAAGATAATGGGGATGAGAGAGAAATATTTAAGATGAACGAAAATGAAGATGAATAGATTAAGTAATAATCAATTAATTAATTAATTTTAGTTGAGAGGATGAGAGAGAAATAATTTTGAATTTCAAACTCTCTCTCACTAGATTAGGAGAGAAAGGGTAATAGTGTAAAATGCAATATAGGCATAATTAAGTTAATGATTAAAGAATATAATTAATGATGCAATTATCCTATTTACCCTTTGTGGCCAAGCCACATTGTGGCCTGGTAGATTTACTGATTTATTTATTTGATATTGAATTAATGCCTAATGTGAACATATATAATAGGGGTAGATATTAGTAAATTAGCTAAATATATATGGAAATATGCCTATATATCGGGACATACTAAAAATGAAAACAAGCCTATGAAAATGGGATGGAGGAAGTATTTTTTTTTTTTTAACATAAAATATGCATGTATCCTATCCTAGCTATTGGGAATAGTAATATATTAAACATATTTAGTTTACTTTTAGGGAGAAAAATTGTTGTAGATTTCTAATCACTCATATTTTATTAATTTTGGTTAGTTAAATTTGGTGACATTAACTACTGATGATGATGAAACGCGCCAAAATGACTAAGACTGTGATTGAATCAAAAAATTTAAAGATGAACTTGAAATAATCATGTACGTACCTTATACTTACAAATTATTTGGTGACATTAACTACTGATGATGATGATGATGATGATGATGTGAAACGCGCCAAAATGACTAAGACCAAAATGACTAAGACTGTGATTGAATCAAAAAATTTAAAGATGAACTTGAAATAATCATGTACGTACCTTATACTTACAAATTATTTGGTGACATTAACTACTGATGATGATGATGATGATGATGATGATGTGAAACGCGCCAAAATGACTAAGACCAAAATGACTAAGACTGTGATTGAATCAAAAAATTTAAAGATGAACTTGAAATAATCATGTACGTACCTTATACTTACAAATTATTTGGTGACATTAACTACTGATGATGATGATGATGATGATGATGTGAAACGCGCCAAAATGACTAAGACCAAAATGACTAAGACTGTGATTGAATCAAAAAATTTAAAGATGAACTTGAAATAATCATGTACGTACCTTATACTTACAAATTAAGTATAATGCATTGTGGATTAATTCTAAGCAACTTCAAAAGAATTGTAAATTTATTTTATTAACTTCAAATTAGTAGACATAAAACATCAATGAAAATAATTAAAGTTTTAAAAGTTCAAGTAGACATCAACAATCTAGACAGAAATATTTAATAGCTTTCTTAAACACAAATAAATATTTAGCAGTTAAGAAACCTAGCTAGCTAGAGTAAGTACCCGTGCGTACATATCTAACTATCTAGCTACTATATATAGAAGAGTAAATAAAACTCAGCATTAAAACCTTAATTACTTAACTTGTTAAGATTTTCACGTGGAAAATACCCTCCAAATAGTGCATTTAAACAATAGGCCAGCTTAAACTCGGGAAAAAATACATGGGATTGCCATTTGTCACAAAATGGGATTTTTCACAACGAAACTACTCTCCAAAAAGGGCATTAAATTGTTGGGATTTTCACACGAGGAAAATAACCTCCAAAAAATAAGAGTTCCACACGAGAAAGATACTCTCCAAAAAGTGCATTAAAACCTAGCTCCACTTAAATTGTTGGGATTTTCCTAAGTCTGAATTTGTTCATTTGGAATCTGAATATTTTCAATTATTCAACCATTTCATTTTACCAAGTTATGTGGCTTGATTTGGGGCAAGCACACTGTATTCTTTAGTAAAAGGGGAAAGAATAATTGACTCACTTAATTTTCATATTGTTGTAAATTGTCTATTTTGTAAAAAATTACAAGATTATGTTTAAATTGCAACATTTCAAAATTTGTGTATAAATTTCAAACTATGTCAAAGTTTATACATTTGATCGCAATTAACCTTTTCTAACACCCAAACTATGAACTTCTCTTTCTACTTCCCTTTCCTTCCTAGCAAGTAACAAGTACAACCTATATTCTTTAGAAATTGCTTGTACGATTTGAATATTTTTCAATGTGGGTTCTCATGATATGATCTATTTTTATATGAAGCCCTTCTAGATATTCTCAACGGCCCAAGCCTAACATTGGGCCTAAAAGAGTACAAATACTATTATAACTCGTAACAAAAATTTTATACTTTCAAGTAGTAAATCCTCAGTAAGCGGTAAAATAATCCCGCTTGCGACGCTCACACGGTATTCTTTAGTAAAAGACAAAAGAATAGTTTGCTGTGGCCTGTGCTCTCAACCGCGTAGCTGCTCAACTTTTTGTCTATCTCTTCTTTTTTATACTAAATCCCTAAGCTCACTCATATATTTATTCGATGTGGGAACTTTACTGCTATTTTCTCAGATAATTCCGGCATCTCTATGCTTCAAAATCTACATAAAAGCAACAAAAACAAAATGCTGAAACCACTGTTGTCGAACGACACACAAATTTGCGAGATATATAAAAAAAACAGCAAGCTTTTGGTAAAATCCGAGTTTAAATTTCCCATTCGGCATTGGACACTCTTCTTGTTTCTACTCATAAAATATTGTGACATTCAATATTTATTATGATAAACTAACTCATTCATATTCTGAACCATTATCATTTTTTAAAAATGACTATGACGATTGTTCTCTTTGTATAGTAGAAATCAACAATAAAATTAGTGTTGATTATTATTATCAAAAATGAAAATAGTTTAAACTTGAATTGTTGGGTTTCTCCAGCAAGGAAGGAACCCTTCAAAAAGTGGCGTATACTGCTTGAATGGCGGCGCGCACACGGTATTCTTTAGTAAAAGGCGAAAGAATAGTTCGCTTTGTGCTCACCGCGCAGCTGCGTAAATAATCCAAATGCATATCCCCCCATTTTATCTATGCTGCCTCATCTCTCTTCTTTCCGCTTCCGATGTGGGATTTTTATCAAGTTTAAGATTACTTCACCTCTATTATTATCATTACTGGCTGCAGTTTTCTCTATTCCATGACTCAGTTAATGAACGAACACAGCAATTGATATTCAAGTTCCCATAATAATTCCATAATCGGAATTGTAGAATGATCATTGTACTTTGCACCACTTATGTATTTTGGACTTCAAGAAAATATCGCTAGCCTTATGAATCGTATAATCACAACAACTACTCTATTTCGATTGTACAATTCGCCATAAAAGTTAATTTTAGGATGTATAAATATTAGTCCCAATCCTATTATTTTTGTATGTTTTACGTTAATTACCCCCAATCAACTCAACATAATGTTACTTTTATTTTTCACTATGGTCGGTTTCCTAGTTTTTTAAGCATTATGCTAAACATAAAAGGACTATAGGGACTCATTATCTACTCAACAGGGCCGTCTCAAACATTTTGAAAGTCTTGTGCAATTATATAAATTAGACATTTTTAATAGTAAAATATAATTAATATTACTTTTAATGGCAAATATAATATAATCGTTATATATTAATAAAATGAAAAATTAAACCTTCAAAATGAAATCTTATAGCTTCAACGCTATCAACTCGACTCTCCCAACGAGTGGTTGACAATGATTTGGGAGTCAATCCTTTTACATTATCTTTCAAAATTTGCCATCTTTTAATAGAATTTGCAAAAACTGTATAAATGCGTTGTATTACTCCAAAAAAATCTCTAATTTTACCACATGCATTGGCCATATCACATAATGTCAAATTAAAACTATGACAACTACAAGGTGTATACCAAGCTCTGGGATTTATGTTCAAAAGTCTTTTTTGCACTCCTTGATGTTTTTCTTTCATATTAGATCCATTATCATAACCTTGTCCCCGCACATCAAATATATCAAGATGAAGATTTTGCAACTCATTTTGTAAAACATCAGAAAGCCCTTGCCCAGTTGTATCATTCACATTAAAAAATCCTAAAAAAGATTCCTCAATAATAGCATCATTTGAGAAGACATCCACATATCTTAACATCAAAGACATTTGCTCTTGGTGGCTAACATCAGGGGTACAATCAAGAATAACAGAAAAAAAAACTTTGCTTTTTTAATTTTTTTTAATTATTTCAATTTTGATTGCAGAACCAAGCAAAATTATTAATTCATTTTGGATATTATGACCACTATAATGAATATGTATATCTTCATTTGTAATTCGTCTAACATGTTCTTGAATAGTGGGATCAATTTCTGCCAACAATTCAATTAAACCCAAAAAATTGCCATTGCTATTTTGATACAATCTCTCATTAGTACCACAAAAAGCTTAATTATGTTTAGCAAGAAATTATAATTAAAATAATTCTTTGCAAGACTTTTTTTTCCAATGTTCTTTTTCTTTCTCTAATTGTCTTTGAGCCCCTTTATCGATAGTTTGATTCTTTTTAAATCTTAGACGCAAATCATACCAAGTTGCCATATTTTTAACACGCTCCATGCTTGCCTCATGATATTTAAGTCTTAAACTAACATGTGCCCAATCCGCAGAACCTTCATTTGCTAATGAACCTCTACCTACTATTTTTGTAAAATTTTTATAGCAAAAACAAAATATTTTATCAAGCTCTTTCGAATAAATAAGCTAATCTCTATCAACCTTTTCTCCATTTGATAAAATTTTAGTATATAAGTTAGCATTAAACGTCGAGAAAACTTATCTTTAGGACCTTTCACAATAGAAAAATCTCTTTTAGGACCTTTTTCCACTAACAAATCAATCATTTTAGAATCAAGACCATTCCATTTTCTTGGATCATATATATCAGGAAAATAAAAATTTTCATGATCGGGTGAATTATTTATATCATCATCATCTACATTACATATCGTCTTCAGATAGCATATTACCGCCATTTCCAACATCAATATTATCATTCTCAATAGGTAATAATCAATATTATCATGCTCATTTTTAGTGTTAACCACATTTTCATCATTAACAGTTTCATTTTTTGCACAAACTCGTGGTTCTTTTGTGATGAACTTATCAATAGCACCTCTTTGAGACTCAATTAACACTTCTACTTTTTTCTTTTGCACATGTTTTTCATGTCCAAAATCATATTTTCTAATTTTAGGAGGCATAACAAAAAATCTCAAAGTAAAGTTTAAACTATAGAAGAGATTGAAACAACTTGGAATTATAAGATGTTATTTTTCCAACCAAAATATATCCCTCAATTCCTTCCAAAGCAGCGAAGATTTTGCAATTGTTGAAAAATAAAGTAAATTTGTTAGGAATAAAGATCAAAAGTGAAAATCCCCTACAAGAACAATAAGTTAGCATTATTGAGCAGTATCGTCCATTTAGTTAGTAAATTTCCTTTAATTAATTAGTGCTCCACAGCCTCCACTGAAATCATATGCACTGCCAATAATAAAAATAAAAAACAGTAACTCTTTGTCTAAAGAATTCCCTTTAATATTACAATCTCATTTTACTGACTTTGTCTAAAGAATTGACAGGCCTACATATTAATATTAACCTCAATTGAAATCACTATCGCAATTAAAATTACTCAATATATATATTGTTAATCCAAAAGAGAAACATAACCAAAAGACAAAAGTCAATCATAATCGAGAATTCGAGATTACCTGAAAAATCGAGAGCAACAACAATGATTGAAACCACGGGATAAATTGTTGAATGTGAACTGATCGAAGATATTATTTTTTTTTGTAAATTTTCAAGAGCATAACATCAAATAAGAATTGGAGAAGTAGATGAGGAATATTAACTTGAGAATTGCGGAGATGAGAAGTGAGAACTATAGAACAGAAATTGAGAAATGCAGAGACTTCCATGGAAGGAGATAAATAAAGGGTCTCACTCAACAGTAAATTAAAATAGAAGATGAAAAGTTGCAAAATTGAAGATTGAATTTTTTGGTTTCTGGCGATGTTTAATGGAAGAGAGAGACGCGATGCAGCCGCCATGTTTAATGGGAGAGAAAGAGAGATCAACTTTTTTTTTTTTTGAAAAAATGGATATCAACGGTTAATGGGAGAGAGAGGGAGGTGTCAGCTTTTTTTTATGGATATCAACTAATATAGAGGAGAGAAGCGAATATATCTGATTTACTTTTTAGGCCCTAAATTTTTTTATTTTTTTCTGGGGCTTGTGCGGTTGATCACTATGCACAGCCCAATAACCGGGCCTGCTACTCAACCTTTAATATTTAATTTGTGGTTTACATCTAATTTATACAGGGCTTTAAATGAAACAGAATAACTCGATACCCCGATTTGCGACAATTCGTTAAAAATCTTATTCTAAGTTCAGTTCGATAAGCATATCAAACAAGTTTGATCATAATTGTATTTGATAAAATCTAAAGTTCGGGTCAAACTGAAGTTTGATCCCGACTCGTGCTAAGCTTAATTAAAACTTGTTCGAGCTTGACTCGATAGATAATCAAATAAGCTAAGATATATAATTTCAATTTTAGTATTATTCAACCAAGACTGAAGAAGTGTGTATATGGCTTGAAGAAGTGTGTGTGTGTGTGTGTGTATTATTATTATTATTATTATTATTATTATTATTATTATTATTATTATTATTAATATGCAAATGACATTGTCTAAAAGGTAAAAGGTACAACATTATATAATAATATTAGAAAAATGGTGTTTCTATTCACACCACAACTTTTTATTAATAGATCACAATTTCTCTACACATCAAAAAAAAAATTCTCACTTTTTTCTCAACACACCACACACACACAATCATTTTTGCCCTCCTCTTAAAAAATATATTATTTAAAAATATATTATTTGATTAAAACATATTATTTTTTACCTAAACACTAAATATCGACACACTCAACGAACGACAGAGAGTGAAGATGAAGAAGAAAAAGGGAGATGAAAGTGGTTCGGTCAAAAGTTGAAATTTGAAACATTTGAGTAGGAGTATGGAGTCTTCAAATCTCATGGAGTCTATCGAATATTTAACCCCCATTAAATATTTTGGTAAGTTTTTTATTTTTTGAAATTTTACTCTATTGAACATCATGGAACGTGAGATTAAGATTTAGGTTTCGATTTTCAATCTTCAAAGCCCATTGAATTGTTTACTTGTTTTGAATTTAATACGCAATGAAGACACCATAGCCAGATCTCCGCTTCTCCATAGCTTTGAATTTAATACGCAATGAACCCGGAGTTTTCAATCTTGCCGTAGCCAGATCTCCGCTTCTCCATAGCTTTGTTGTTGTGCCTCCATAATTGTATTCACCTCTTCACACGTTTGGTACTAAATTGTATGGGTGGAATTTTTTTCTAGCCACTTAGAAAAAAAAATAGCCACCAATCTTTAAACATTATTATTTTAGTCACTTTGGACTAAAATACCCTTCCTCCTATTTTTTTTAAAAGATAAAATATATATATATATATATATATATATTAACATTCCATCCCCATCCACACACACACTCTCTCTCTATCGAAATAAAAGGAGGATTTGTGCAATATTTGCATTTTCCATATTTGAGGCAAAAAATTTCAGAAATTTGAACGTTATTTTGTAGGTAATTCTTAAACTTAGTTATTTCATACAAATATAGTAGTTTTTGATTGTGGGAAAAAAATAATTTTGTTCATACCTGCACGTCGGGGTGTTCTTTGCTACACGTTGAACCCGGTGCGAAGAGATAAGCATGCGCGCACGGCACCAACGCGATGGCATTGCATGCGAGCCTGCACACGCGCCCGACCCGCTCGCCCAACGCGCAACACTCTGCACGGGACACCCTGCGCACAACTACCATGTGCGCTTGTACTCGGCGCACAACCCGAGCGCGCACAACTCCATCCATTTTTATCCACTGCGCGCATAGTGCCTCTTCCGCACTGGGCTATGCGCGCAACTATAAACACAAGCCCATTTTATTTTTTTTGCCAGACTACCAATTTCTCAAAACTTCAACAGCAAATCAACTAACAACAATGTAATTGTGTAATACAATAATTTTGATTTTTAATCGTTCGGATCATCAGTTCAACTTCCAGTAATTTTACAAAGTGCTCAAGGGTCTCATTTAGGAAAAAAGATCAAGACTGTTGAACCAACTGACAACTTGTACAGTCATATTATACAGTTCGTTTACAAGGCTCTATTTCTCTGAATAGAAAAAAAATGAAAGAATGATTCACAGACCAATGGTAAAAGAAAGAGTTGAATAAGCACATAATGAAGAAGTCAAATCATCAGCACACGTCCGCCCCAATGCGCACGTCCGCATCAGCGTGCCGAGCTTGGCGCGTAGTTAAGAACTTTTGTCTATGTTCTTGTGTGAAACTGCACACATCAGTGTCGTGATCAGTTGACATCATGCTACTCTTCATCACCACCACCCTCTTCCAATCTTCTCTTTCATCCCCTTTCATCGAATTTGTTCTTTCCATATACATTATCTGCATTTCACACTACAGAATTCCAAAATAACCAATAATCAACAAACAAACCTATAACACAACACAAAATCAACAAATCCATAAACTAAGTCAAGCAGATCTCATTTCCCCCAAAAATCACAAACCCATCCCGATTTTCAACTCATAAACCCAGATTCCCAAAATAAATCAATCATCACCAAAAATCTATCTACCCCTTGAACAAAAATACACACTCACAACCAACAAAATCACCTGTTAAATAAGGCAAAACCAGAAATGGGATATTGGTATTTTGCAATTCTACTGAAGATTAGAACCAAGATCCCCTTTTTATAGTGACTGCGACAAACGAAGAAGAGCACTGCGGCAGTGATGATAAATGAAGAAGAGCACTGCGGCAGCGACAAACTGCGGCGATGGGTTGGGCGACGATGCCGGTGCGGCTACTGGGGACAACGAAGATAGATGAGAGAGGAAACGAAATTTGTTTTTGAGTGAGGAGAGATAAAGTTAATGTAATTTCTTTTCTTTTACAATTAGTTTTTTTTAGATAGATAAGGGTATAATAGTAATTGTGGATAAAATAATTATATTTTAAAATAAGTGGCCAAAAAAAGTTTTTTTCTTTTAAGCCGCTAGTTTCCCCTATTGTCACAAATTGTATTGTCTATATTTGTATATGCTTTTGTATCTCTCTTTCCAATGAGTAGATGATGTATTTATAGTGTTGGAGGGAACAATATGGTTAAAACAAGCCCCAGGTCGAGAAAAGCCTATAAAATTCCGAATTGATCCGTCCGGGTCGACTGGTGGGTTGACTGGTTGGGTCGACTCGACTATGTGCAAAAAAAGCAGTTTGGGTCGAGTGATGGATCGCGTTGACCCGTGCGCACGGGGGCTTTACTAAAACGACCCGTTCTCACTCGTTTCTCATCCGATTGGGCCAATTCAACTTACACAATGCTCCTAACTCGATTCTCCATATTTTCTGGCTCTTCAATTGCCCATTTGGACCATGTTGAATTATTTTCATCAATTCTCATGGCCTTTGCTCTTTAAAACCTGTCCAGAAGCTCAATTGGTCCCTCTTTTGGCTCTCCAAGCACATACTTGATCATTTTACATTAAATAATCATCAAATTCACCAATATTACTTCAAAACTCACAAGTACATAAAAAACCCCAAATGATAGCATAGTGAGAACAAAAGATATGAAAACCACACAACTTATCAACTTAAACATCATCAATTCATATCCAAAAGTTGTGTAAAATGCACAGCTGTCATCGACTGAATGCCTAGACAGTCGAAAAATAGAAATGTGAACTAAATGTTTGTCATTTGGAAAACCAATTTATTGATTCTATTGTACTTTGTTCAAAAATCAATTTTCGAACAGACTCAAAGTGGATTGAAAAATCAAATTTTTTGATCCATCAACGAACATTTTGGAAATATATTTTTCGAACCAATTTTATAGCATCTGGCAAACACTTTTTTGAACCAAATTAGAGCTGATGACGTTGTACTTACATCTCTTTCAAAATATTTCATTATCAATTTATCGAATGAGACCTACTGCGTTTGTGACGAGACGATGTGTAACAGAACGTTATGAGGCATCTCGCAATCAAGCTCATGAGTATTTTGTATTGAATATGTTGAATATTTTGGATTGAATATGTTTAATGTTGGATATTTTTTGATATTTTGGGTCCCCTCTGGATATTTAGTGTTCAATGTTGAATTACTTGCGAGATACTCGGGTATCGGTTCGAAAAAAGTTCGCTCAAGACTGACTCATTTATTAAATGAGCCAAGCTCGAGCCTGCTAAATGAGTTTGCCATTTTCTCAAGCCGAGCTCCAACCGGGCTCATCGAGCTCGCGAGCTAACTCGGCTCGTGAGGTTCTTGAGCTTTTTAACGAGCTGTCTCATGAATTGTCTCGTGAGCCGGCTCGCGAGTAGTTAAACGAGTCGAGCTCGTGATTTGTCTCACGAGCCTAACTCGCGAGTACTTAAATAAGTTGAGCTTAAGCCAGGCTTGTAAGCTATTCGGTTTAGAACTCGAGACACATAATATTTTTGTACTTTTTTAAAATATTATTTATTTATATTGTAACTTTTGTCAAATTAATACTTCTCATTAAAAATAAAATGAAATTAATTGCATTAACTATTGAACTAATATTATTAAAGTTAAGAAATCAATGATCAAGAGTAACAATTATATACACAAACTAATGAACTATACACACACATATTATATATTTATATATAATATAGTTATCTTATTTACAATTTTACAGATGATGATGATGGTGGTGGTGGTGGTGGTGGTGGTGGTGGTATTATATTAATATTATCAGAATTAAGAAGTTGAACGCTCAATAATAAATACTAAATAATAAGAGAAATTATGAATAATATTTACAAAATAATATTTCTCAATTCAATAAATAGTAAATATGAAATGAAATCAATAATATTAAATTAATATTATCTAAAGTAACAAAGTAATATATAAAGAATGAATTTAACACAAATTAAAACTAATCAAATGTTCAATAGTAACAATATTATTAGCACCAATGTTATATAGTTAATCTTAAACTCTTAGTTATACAAATTAACGTCTATTATAGTATATAGTTGATATTAATTAAAATGTACATAGCAAGAAAAGAGAAAAAGAAAATTAACAAAAATTAAAACTAATATTGACAAAATAATCATTCTCAATTTATTAAATAAGAAATATTAAATGAAATGAATGATATTGAAAACATAATACTTTCTCAAAAATTTGTTATCAAAATTAAGAAATCAAATATTCAAGATTAAAAATATTCTTATTTCTTAGTAGTTAGCACAAATGTTATGTAGTTAATCTCATATTCTTAGTTATATATATTATTTGTATTATAGTACATAGTTTATATTAGTTAATACGTACATATCAATAAAAAAATAGCAAAAATTAAGACTAACATTAGATAAGCTAAACTAAGACTTATAACTAAACAAATTAAGAATTAGTAGTCTCTTAAATAATATAGAATGATTAATTCATAAATTATCTTAATATATTGGAATATGATATGATTTATGACTTATATTATAATTTTACATGTGAACGAGCTTGAGCTTGAGCCCGAGTCGAGCTCGAATTCGGGCTCGAATTTTAAATAATCGAGTCAAGCTCGAGTCGAGCTCGAGTTCGGGCTCGAATTTGAAATAATCGAGTCGAGCCGAATCGAGCTCGAGCTCAATTTTTCCCGTTGAGCCGAGCTCGAGCTCGAGTTCAAAACTCAAGTCAAGCTTGAGCTCGAGCCCATGAATACCTAAGCAAGCCGAGCTCGAGCCCGGTGGTACTTGGCTCGGCTCAGCTGGTATACAACCCTAATTGTTTGGGGTAGGAAATCAATTGTTTGGATCTATATATAGGCATCTGAAAAATATTATTCGATCCCCCACTGTTTGAGTTCGAAAAATGGTTTTCGAAACTAATTTAAGAGGGGTTTGAAAATATATTTTTCGAACGAGTCAGTTCTTGATATATACCTAAAAAAACTTAATTCATTATATAAGTTACAAGTCAATAATAATGAAAAAACTCAATTCATGAAAACTACATCATAATATTAGTTATACTAATGAAAAAAATATATTCACGAAAAGCTACACCGATTTGATCAAGTCTTCCAGAGAATCAAATAAATCCATTGTGGTGAATACATCTTGATAATCGAAAAATAATTCATGATTCAGTGGACCAACTACACTGCTCTTCGTAAATTCCTACAAAAGTGTTGAAAAATAGCAGAATCAACATTGTTCAAAAAATTGATTTCCAAACACATAAGTGCATGTTCGAAAACTAACATTTTCGAAACAATATTAGGGGGTTCGAAAAATATATTTTTTGAACTACTCCATATTTATTCGAAAAACACGTTACTGAACCATATGAGTGTCATTTGATAACATAGTTTCCAAACCAGATCATAACATATCGAAAAATAAATTTTTGAACATTCAAGTTATTGTACATACTGTATTTTTCGAATTAATGGCGACGATTTGTAATTCTAAGCTCGATAAACCTCACAAAAATTGAAAAAAATTACGGTGCAAACAGTAAGAAATCACTTATATTGCTCATGTATTCTTCATTTTTTAACTCCATGGTGATTTAGACACATAGCATGCTATCTAAAATTTTAAAAACAGGGTTTTTGATTTTCTTGCTTTTGTAGCGAGTTTCCAGCCAGTTCAGAAGAAAAAAAATCATGGCTTCAAGCTTTCATAGTCAATTAAATGAATCATATTTTCTGTTTTTTTTCTAAATATTTATTATGTTATTTTAATTATTGGTGTGTAGATAAATAATAGTGGTGTATGAAAGTAAAGAATGAGTATTTTAGTAATATCAAAAATTCATTTTTTTTAATTATTTTAATTTTAGGGAAAATGTGCAAATACACTCCTAACGTTTATCTTGGGGGACATATTCACTCTTAAGGTTATTTTTGGAACAAATAACACCGTAACGTTTATAAAAAAGTGCAAATCCCCCCTCCCCTTCCCAAAAATAGTACTTTTGTTCAAAAATATTTTTTTTTTCATATTTTTCATCCCTAAAAAATAATAATTTTTTTATACGATGAAATTTATTAATAAATTTTATTCACAAAAATGCAAACTCAATTAAACTCAATAATAATAATAATAATAATAATAATAATAATAATAATAATAATAATAATAATAATAATAATAATAATAATAATAATAATAATAATAATATGATGATGATGATGATGATGATGATGATGATTTTAGGTTTATATTGGAAGGATGATTATAGTTTTAAAAAATGGAAATTATACAAAAATAAATATTTTTTTTATTGATGGAAAAAATCAAGAATAAAATGGATTTTTTTAGGAAAAAAAAAACACTATTTGTTCAAAAATATAGAAATTTGATTTTTTTTTTTTTCATATTTTTCATCCCTAAAAAATACTAATTTTTTAGTTGATGAAATTTATTAAAAAACTTACATGTATTTTTCATACATTTTTTAATAAATTCCATTCACAAAAATACAAACTCAAACTCAATATAATAATAATGATGATGATGATGATGATGATGATACATGTAAGTTTTTTAATAAATTTCATCGTATAAAAAATTATTATTTTTTAGGGATGAAAAATATGGAAAAAAAAAAAACAAAATTCTATATTTTTAAACAAACATACTATTTTTGGGGAGGGAATGGGGGATTTGCATTTTTTTTTGTAAACGTTAGGATGTTATTTGCTCCAAAAATAACCTTAAGGATAAATTTGCCCCTTAAGGTAAACGTTAAGGGTGTATTTGCACCTTTTTCTTTAATTTTATAGTTTATTGAGAAAAACTAGAGGTGTGTTTAGAAAACACTCTTATAAAAATTAGTATGAATGTTTTTATTTACACCACGAATATTTCTTTATACATCATAAAATAAATATTTCAAAATTCATTATTTATAAATTTATTCAAATACCCTTATTAAATTAAAAATAAAAATAATTAAAAGTTCAAAAAAGCCAAAAAATAAAAATAAACAACAGTGTATCATTTCTTCTTCTACACCATCCCCTCTCGGCGGCCCACCCCACCCTTCCCCTCTTATTTCTTCTTCTTCTTCTTCACCAGCCCTCATCCGGCTGTCTCTAGGGGTGAGACGGTGAGATATATCTTATTTTTTCACCATACATTTACTTTACATTACTTGTAAATTCATACCGTTACTTTACCTTAATATTTGGTATACCTTCCTACAGTATACCTTATTTTGGTATGAAACAAATGACATATCTTTACCTTACCTTTATTTCGGTATACCTACCGATATCAGTATACCGTACCATATCATCTTATGGTACATTCATATATTTACTAAAAATATGAAAGACTCCTAATAACGATCAAAATTCAACAAAATAAAATAAATCTTTTCATGCCACGATAAATAAACTCCAATAAAATAAAATAGATCTAATAATTCAAATCTAACACACAATGAAATAATTAAAATAAAAACAAACATGTGATATCCCAACAAATACTAGATATCGTAATAATTATTTATTAAATATTATAAATTTAAATCGTTTACTTAGAAATCATAAGAGTTATTTAATAAGTATTAAATAATAATATATTTATCATTACTATGCATTAAGTATAACATAAGATTAATTATAAGCATTAGATATTGTAAATTTACTAGATATTTATATATGTATATCATATTTACTAAGTATTATATATTAATCATCTATAATTCACACACACATATACACATATATAATATAAAATATTAACTAACTTAAATGTAAGTGTAAAAGTATTATATATTGTTTGTGTTCTTATTTATTATTTTTATTTATTAGATTACAAACTATAATTGTATTATAAATCTAAAACTGTAAGAAACATTAAGAATATTATTCATCACATCTTTTTTAATGTATTTATAAATTCTATAAAATATTATAAACTTATTAAATATCATAAATTTAAACCATTAACTTAGAGATTATAAAAATTATTTACTAAGCATTAAATAAGAGTATATTTATTATTACTTTATATAAAATATAAAATACGATTATATGTATTAGATATTGTAAATTTACTAAATAATGTAACAAATAATAAATTAGATAAGATATCATAAAGTTGCTAAATATGTATATAATTATATATATATATGCATGTATAATATTTATACTGAGTATTACATATTTACATAACAATCATCTCTTATTCTCTCTCACACAGATATGTTAATTTAAATTACAATTAAATGAATTAATATAGCTGCTAAATATATTATTATTATTATTATTATTATTATTATTATTATTATTATTATTATTATTTCTCGTTTCTATTTATCTGATTATAATTAAATTATAATTGTAATTTGAATTTAAGGTTGAAAAAAATTTAATATTAATTATTTCATGTAATTTAAGTTATTCATTATTTAATTATAATCCATGTATAAATTAGGTTTGATAAATTTTCTATATCGACATATATACATTTAATTTGGTATATGCTGGTATATCAGTATATACCGTTAGTTCGGCATATACCACACTAACGGTATATGTCGATATAATGGTATATGTCGAACTAACAGTATATTTCGAAAAAGTTCGGTATACCGTTGGTATCGGTATACGTCTGTATATCTTGATTTTAAAAAATTCATATTGTTACATTAACGAAAAATCTCGATACGGCATCATACCTACCGAAAATACCAGTATGCCTTAAAAGTTCAATATTCTGATATTTTTTCAGTAAAGTAAGTACGGTGTGATGATATTTTTCCTCAGCTCTAGTTGTCTCCTCTATCTCTCCTCAGCCATCCCACCTTTCTCCCTCTCCCTTTCTCGTCAAATTAGGAACCACCACCAACACCACTAGGTGTGAGCCTGTCACATCTGACCTGCCAAGTGTGGTTTATCTTCCTTGTGTAGGTTTGCAGACTATTACACAGGGACGAAATTTACCTAGTGCGCACCATGGTAGCAACTGCGGGTTACTTTCGACATCCAAAAAAAACTAGAGGAACATGAGGAACAATGATTGATTTTCGATTTTACAAAAAAAAATAAAAAAAATGGAATTGTAAGAAGCATTATAAAGCATTCAACAATCCAAAGATCACTAAAAATCTTAACCAACGCAACCAACATAATTATCAACTGAAATTTTTTCAATATTCATTACCTTCGAAAATCAATATTTGAATGTTCATCATATCGTTCGAAAATAAAAATTTTGAACCCGTATATACTTCTTCGATTGAACTGTAAAATATGAGCCCTTTCTTTAGGTTTGAATTTTTTTTTTCCGAACCTAAAGGAGGGTATTTGAATTTTACAATTTGAATGAGGTTAGTGGAAGAAAGTGTCTGTTTTTTTTTTCCCATTTGTCTGCTTGCAATTTTTTTGTATGACATATTTTTTTTAGTGACAATAGGCCATTCTAGCTGGTTGAAAAAAAAAAAACTTTTTTTGGTCACTAATAAAAAAATAATATTATTTTGTCTAACTTTACCTATTTAACCTTATTTTAATTTAAAAAAAACAAAAAAAAAACAAATTCATCTCTCTCTCCTCTCTCTACCCAATTTCAATTTCAGATCCCCTTCTTCTCCTCTGTCAATCGCGTCTGCAGCTCGCCGTTGCCGGTCACCATCGCCGTTGCCGTCACCCTCGCCATTGACGTCGTAGTCGTCGTCTGTGGCCATCGCCCTCTCCGTCCGTCGCCACCGTCGCCCTTGCCGCCGTGACTTTGAAAGAAAAGGTGCAATTTTGCACTTTCCTCTATTTGCATAGTAGTGGGTCTACAATGTATTCATGCTCATTACTCTTCTAATTTTGTACATTTTTACATTGTCTGTTGTAGTTTGGTATTGCGTGTTTGTTTGAAAAAGAATGGCAAGTGAGGAAGATGATTTTGCACGAGTTACTGCCCATAGTTCACGTGAATTGATATTAGAGGTAATTTTTAGCCCTATTACTATGCACATGGTTATTGTTTTTGATTGTATGAGATGGATTTGTTGTCTGCGTTTCGAACCCAAAAATCTGGGTTCAATTTCTTAAGTATGCGCCCAGCCCGGCGCGCAGCCTTGAGCGCGCATTAGGGGCGTGCGGGCGGTAGGGGCTGCGGGCGTACGGACGGGCAGGCACGGACATTGGGCACGCTCGGCGCCCGCGCGGGCGGGCGCACAGCCAGCGCGCGCGCGCCAGATGTGCGCGTTGTGCCTGCGCACGCTCTCTGCACGTGCGAGCGCATGCATGGGCATGCGGCCGTGCCCTCGTCCCTGCTGCCCCGTTTCGTTGCCCATGTGCATATTTGCAACTTAATGTTTTAATTTATGAAAATATATTTAGTTTTAGCATTTTTAACAGTATAAATTATATTTCTTCTATCAAAATTAATAAGATAAAATTGAACAAATAATTACACACATCAATTTCTCATAAAATTTTAGAATATTAATTGTTTAAGCATATTGTAAAATTATTAAGTACTAAAAAAATGTACAAAGATGGCCATAGATTTACAAATTAAAATTCATAACGGTTGTACAATTATCTTTCTTTTTCCCAAACTCACGATTAGTGGAGAAGACACTCATAACTTGACTCATTAGTGTGAATAGTGAATATAAAAAATATACACGTAATTATACTATTCAGTTTTAGTTAATAAATTTTAAATTGGGTTGTTTTTTTATATTAGGATTTAAATTTATTTTATTTGTAATTAATAATTAGTAATTTGTAGGTTTAATGATATGTTAATTATTATGTATATTGATATATATAAATTAACTTCAATTATAAAGCATCATTATATCATATTATATTATATTTTATTATTATTATTATTATTATTATTATTATTATTATTATTATTATTATTATTATTGAACTTACAAAATGTAGAAGACGCATTTAGGCGGGAAAAATCATGGGATTCTATTTATAGGACCATTCTACATTTATATATTTATAAAGATATCTTGTAGTTGAAAATAATTTATTTATACATATATTATAAATTATTTAACTAAAAATATATTATCTAAATTGTCTTACTTTTTTCATACAGGATGGATGGGAATGGAAAAGGAGGGCAATGATGGATATAAATTACTCCATCAGTAATCACGACCGTGTGAGCATTATCGATGATATTAAAAAAATATTGGAGACGTATGATGTTTATGACCATTTGGAAGCTTCATGTTTTAGTGAGTTACTAAAACTTCCAACTAAGGCCGCGAGGTGCAATAAGTTGGTCCACTATTTCATTGCACGTGAGATAGTGAAGAAGGATGGCGGCGATCAGATTGAAATGTGGTTTAAAATAGGGAGAAAAAAATTGAGATTTAGTCGATTCGAATATGGTCTAGTGTGTGGCTTGAAATTTGGGGTGTCAAATTTTGACCAAAATAAAGAGCACAGGATTAGATCCTTCTACTTATATAAGAGGATTTTCAATGGATGTCAGATGTCCCTAGACGAATTGAAGCAAAGTTTCATTGCTAAGAAGCTTGGTGATGACCCCGAAGATTATCTGAAAGTGGCCAAAATTTTGTTGGTGTATTATATGTTGCTAGGGTTTGAACCAAGCCACACCCTTGATGATTGGATTTGGGTGTTGATCGAGAAAGAAGAAGAATGGGAAGCATTTCCGTGGGGTAGCTACTCCTATCAAAGGCTTCTACATTTCTTATCCAATATACACACAACACCTAGAGGTTCGAAAAGGCCGGCATATCACATTTATGGATTCTCATTAGCATTTTCGGTATGTCATCCAGTAAATTATTTTAAGTCTTCATTATAATTACTTTTTTTATATAAATATAAAATTAGATGGATTTAATTGTGATTGTTGTAGGCATGGATTTATTGTGTTATCCCACAGTTGGGTGAGACATGTGGTGGTGTAAAAGACCGAAAAGCTATACTGAGAATTTTACGCTTTGAGTATAACTCAGCAAATGTCAACACTAGTGATATCAGAGGACAGGTATAATTTATTAAATAATGTTAGGCAAACTTAATTTGACATTGCGCGCGCCGGGTACAGCGCGCGCGTCAGGCGCGTCGCCCTGCGCACGCACACGGCCCCCGCGCGTGCGCAGCGCGCTGCCGGGCGCGTCGGCCAGCGTGCACAAACAACCCCCTTGCGCGCGCGCTGGGGACGTGTGGCCCTGCGCGCACGCAGCCCGCGGGCGCGCTCAGCGGTGGGGCTGCGTGCAGAGCCGCGCGCGCACACTATGCTAAATCACTTGTGCATTTCTCAAACATAACTATTGCCTTGAATTACTGTTGATTAAATGCAGATGTTCAAGAGGTTGCAACCTGGAAGGCGTGAAAGTGCCTCGATATATTGGAAAAGCATTGTAGAGGGTCCGTTTTTGCTACAATATGCTCCGCGTCGTTCATTTGTCACTCATGAGCCAAAACCCGCTCCATCACAGCGTGCTTCAAGAGATCAAGTTCCATTTACGGATACATTGCACGACCATGACCCATCGAGAGACGCCTTCCACGAGCATGACCAAGGAAGAGATGTCTTCTATGATCATGCATCTTCGACACAACCTTTCTATGGCCCTATTGATCCCGTAATTCCGTGGACCATGTCTCAGAGACAAGCATTTTTTCAAGATGTATATGAGTCGGCTGAGAGAGCAGCTCAAGAGAGAACTGAAAACTGGCTATCAAGTTATCTTCCACAGTTTTTTAGAGGCCACGGAAGTGAGCAGACTTTCGATCAGCCCAAAAGTTCACAGGTTCGTGAATGTTCTATTATATGTTATTATTATGTTATTATTATGAAATTTATATTTATATTTTGGGGTTGTTATTGTTGACTTTATACTTTTATTTACTATATAGTATTATGAAGAAAGGAGCCCAGAGAATTGGGAATGAAATCCTCAATTTCAATGGGGATGGAATCTCCCACAAAACATAGAGCCCACAGAAGATGAGAGCGGGCATTGGAATTCCCCAATACGAAAGTCGACTCCAAATGAAGAAAATGTGTGGCAAGGCACGGGAAGGACACAGATGTGGAATGAAGAAAATGTGTGGAAAGACACGGGAAGTACACAGATGTGGAATGACAGTGTCTTTAACACTTGGAACCAAATGTCAGCAGGAGAGTATTGGGGGTGGATGAGTCCATGCAGCATAGGACTCCATCTCAGGGTACGAGTCATATTCCTCTCATCATCCCTATTCGAGATATCACTTCATTGTCTGCTCACAGCACTCCAGTGAAGTTGGATTTTAGAGAAGAGGGAAGAAGGGCAGCATCAGCAGCATTGCGAAGTCCATTTCTACCATATGATAAGAGCTTTGATAATTGGAATAACTTTCTACAATCAAAGAAGCTGTAAGTAATTTAATCTGATAAATTTTTAGAACTTATAATTGTTTATGATTCGTGATATGTTTGATTGATTGTTTTATTATGCAGTAGGAATGTTGGGATTGGTTATGGTGTGGGAGCTGATTTTTTTACAGAGCTATTAAAGCCGGGGGAACTCACTAATGCACATATTGATGCTTACATGGCCATACTTCATTTAAATCCGGCATTTGCTAGTAGAACACAGCATAAAACGGATCTAGTTCTAACTTCCACGGGGTTTATGGTATTGATTGAAATTATCTTCAATATAAAGATGCTTGATTTTCTTTATTACTCATTTGGATACATTGGTTTAATGTTTTATTAGGCAGCGATTCGTAAGGTATTTGAACAATACCATGATCTTGAAGGGGCTTCGCAACTTAACAAAGAGACTGAACAAATGATCTCTGATGAGGATCTTTTCGGTCTCTCACAATATGTGAGTGGCCATATACCAGGGTGGCATCCGCTGAAACCTTGGTATGATTATAACAGGGTACGTAAAACTCAATTCTGATTAGAGAAATGTATTTTGTTTTGAATCATTTATAATTATGTACTAATTATTTTGTTTTGAATGTTTTCATGTAGTTGGTATTTGTAGCACATCTTGATTCTGATCATTGGCTTAAATGTGTGGTGAGTTTGCCCGAACACTTGATCGCTTTCTATGACTCCACGTGGCACAACTGGACAACAGAGATAAGGCAATCCCGAATTAACTTTTTTGCTCCATTGTCGCGCATTCTCCCACAACTTCTTAAATATTGTGGATATTGGGATTGTCGCAAAGAATTCCAGCCTAAGTACACTGAGTGGAAGATCAAAACAGTTGAAGGCGCCGTAGTTTACAAACAAAATGATGGTGTTAGTTGTGGCCTATTTGTCCTCAAGTTTGTGGAGATGCTAATGACAAATACCAGAATACCGCAGCCGAACGACAAGGAAATGGAAGGATATCATTCCCATGTGGCTCATACAATTTTTAGATTTAGCACGGATGAAAATACCCTTGTATGACTCACGAATACTAACTATATTGACTACATTGTCATTCATTTGAATTTGGTTTGCATGTTGTTAGCTCAATCACAGTGTGCTTTTTATATCGTTTCACCTAAACTTGGATTTTTACTTAAGAAAGTGTTCAATTAGGGACGGCATGCACGCGCAGAGAGACACGCTCCCTGTGCGCGCGCTCGCCTCTGCAATGCGCGCGGCCGCGCGCTGGGTCTGCGCGCGTTCCTCTGCGCGCGCACACGTTTGCCAATTTTGATAGCCACAATATGCAAAATTAACTGCTATCGGTTCGACGCGTCCAAATTCAACATAAATTCAAAAAAAAAAATCCATAAATGTCACTCCAAATACATAAGTGTCACTCCAAAATGTTTAAATGTCACTCCAAATACAAAATGTCACTCGAAAATACATAAATGTTACTCCAAATACATAAATGTCAGCATTTAACTAGCCTTATTTGGACATGTTAGTCGAGTATGACCAGGTTGACGACATACACCACACCTATTGGTTCGACGAGCACGACTACTATTTGATTCGTTAGCATTGCAACTACCAGTTTGAGAAGCTTGTGAGATTGGAATGCTTTGGGTACATGTGGCTCGGTTGTGACCTGTTTGTTGACAACGAGAGCACACAATGCTACACCGACGACCTCTAGATGTGGATCGACTGCCTGTTGAGATCCTATTAGTGCACGGACGTCCAGCTTGTCTTGGATTATGTGGTGCCAATACTACTCTAGAGGATACTTCGAGTGGTACATCCCAATCATTAGGATGGGTTATTGCCATTACTTCTCCCGAGTACATTCCACGGAGGTTCTCAGTTGTGTAAAAACTCCAAACATATGAATAAACGTGCTTATTTGCTTTGTTGTTGAACATATTAAAATTGAAAAGTTAATTAGTGAGAAAAGAATTAATAGATAAAATATATCAAATACAATAAAGATATGTATATCACCTTATAGCTGCTGCGGCATGGGGACAAGGCATTAAATCAAGGTTAAACACTAGACATGATCATTTTTTACCCACAAGATCCACCATGTAGTGCTTTATCCCATGTGTAACCTTAAACTTTGTAGCACTAATTGGTTGCACATTCATTGTTTGACCTTCCTCAACTGATTTCAAAATCTTTGTGGCCGCCATTTCGGTCAACGCATGAGTCCTTGCTAATGCATCTCTACGTCGATCGTGAAACCATTGACCCACCAATATGCGAACACATTCTAGAAGCGTGCATACCGGTAATCTTCTAGCCCATCGAAGTCGGCCATTCAAACACTCTGCACAATTGGAGGTCATAAATTCATAGCGACGAACAGGACACTTGCATTGAGCCCAACGAGTTGAATTAGCATCCAATAGTTTCTTATATGCTCCATTCTCTGATGCAATTGAAAGATTTCGCATGTGTTTATCAAACTCTTGAGCACGGTAACAATTGGTAGCTTTCTTGTACATAGCCAATATATTGGAACCCCACCTCTTTAGATTATTCTTTAAATGATAGGTACAAATTCCATGTGCTGTTCCGAGATACACCTCTGCAACAGCATTCGTTATGCTCTTATGCTGATCAGAAACAAACAACAAATCATCTGGACATCCATAAGTCTTCTTAAGTTGTCTCAAAAACCAAGACCATTAATTATCATTCTCTTTGTCTCCAATTCCAACTGCCAATGGATAAATTTGTTCATTCTCATCCTTTGTTGCAGTAACAAACATAACTCCTCTATACTTTCCTTTCAAATGAGTTCCATCGATAACAATAACAAGACGTCCATAAGAAATGAACCCATCAATACAAGCAGAAAGGGCCATATAAACGTACTCAAAATGATCTGCTGCATCCGTCTTCAATTCAACAACAGAACCTAGATTTGACTGTTGTACCATATGCAAGTATGGCGGGAGTAGCTGGATCGACTTGTCACTGTCACCATATACCATTTTGATAGCATGATTTCTCCCTGAAAGAGCCCGACCGTACTCCACGACAATACCAAACTCTCTTTGCAATTGCATATGCATTTCCTTTAGTTTCAGTATTGCTCCCTCAGTCAATAATTTAGGGGCAAAAAATGCACCTATTACTTTTGATGTAACTGTACGGCGTCCATGACGGCTGAAATCCATTTGACAAGTATGGGGGACATTCCATTTAAAAATCCTCCATTGATCCCCATGAGCTTAAGCACGCATTGCGAATGTGCAACCTTCATGGTGTCTACAACGAGCAGCAAACCTAGTCTTGTTTGAACGTTCAATCCGATACTCTACACGATTATGCAGATGATACAAACCCAACGCATTTATCATTGACTCTTTACCTTCAAAAATAGCATCCAAACACAAAGTATCAAGAGTGTTCACAGTCATATCAATACCCAACCTATTTAGGGGGAGTGTGGCTTGATATAGTGCCCCTGGAATAATCCATTGTCGTCCATGTTGGCATGTTTCTTCCAAATTATCATCTTGCATATCATCTATGTCACATGAAGTGCCAACATCGGGTATGGGCCTACGGAGCCTTTCACAACAAACATCAACATCACCAGCCTCATCATCAACAGGAACTTCCTCTCCATCATTATCAACAAATGTGTCATCATTACCGCCCCAATCAAATCAAAAACCCTCATCCTCATTAGCATTATCATTGTGAATGCTATGATCAAATCCTAAACCCTCATAATTATCATTAATATTATCATCATTAACCACATTATTATCATCTTCAACATTCTCATTTTCACCATCCTCAAAATTCTCATTTTCAACTTGAACAGTTTCATTATTACCACCATCCTCAATATTCTCATGATTTATGTAATGAACACCTTCATAATGTGGGTATGGAGGTCTAACATATGCAGGTGGATATGGATATAACTGTGCATATGTATTTTGAGCATTCAATAAATCTAAAAAACTGTTTTGAGCATGAATCGGAGGTCGATTATGTGACTGGGAGGATTGTGCTCTCAAAGAAGTTTCAACATATAAGTGCAAAACTTGTGTTCCTTCTATAGCAAAATTCAAATCGGCATCATTTCTTATGGTAAATCTTCGTCTTCTACCATCATGGTCACATAACGCCAAACTTGAGATACGATATCTATACATATTTGGATCTTCACCGACAATTTCTACAATGTCATCAAACAATTGTGAATAAGTTAATCCTCCCAACGGAATACGTACATACTCTTCAATTCCATTATAATATATATGGTCTCGCCAAAAACCTCCATGATGCAATAAAATATATGTCCCACTCATCTGCACATAAAAAATAAATACAAATATTAAAAACAAATGCATTATATTGAAATATATTTAAAAAAACAAAAGGCCCAACCCCAGCTTGTCTGCGCGTGCTGGTGTGCGCGTACGGCCCCAGCGCGCGGGTGTTGCGTGCGCCCCTAGCGCGCGGCCCAGCACGCGCTGGTTTTGCGTGCGCCCTTAGCGCACAGACGGCGCGCACACGCGCCCTGCGCGGCCTCTCCGCGCCCGGGTGTGCACGCCCCAAGCGTGCGCAACCCCCGGCGCGCGAGCCTTTCTGACAGCTCGCGCGTTACTGCGTGCCGGTTCCAGAGTGTAACAAAGAACACCCCCGCGCGCATGTATGAACAAAATTTAAAAAAAAATTCCCCCATTAAACAACCATCATGCCAGTATTAAAGAAATAAGATTAATAATTACCTTCAAATTCAGGTTCAAATCTTCCAAAATTTTTACACCAAATCTTCAAAATGCAAATGTTTGCACCGAATATATTTTTTTTGTGAACTCTAAAGAGAGAGTAGATGTTCAAAATGAAATGTTTGTAGAAAAATCTGATTTTTTCGATATGAATAGAGAGAGGGAGTAGATGGGGGAGGGAATGTTAATGTATGTATATTTTATCTTTAAAAAAAATAAGGGTAAGGGTATTTTAGTCCTAAGAGGCTAAAATAATAATGTTTAAAGATAGGTGGCCAAAAAAAGTTTTTTTTCTTTCTTCTATGTGGCTAAAAAAAAAATCCACCCTTTTTTTTATTTAGGAACAAGATGGTGGTGGCCGGCGGAAGATGACGGTTTGTCTACACGAAATTCACACCAAGAAAATAAATGGAAGTACACATCTTAACTTCTCTCTCCTTTTTAATTAATATTTAAAAATATTAATTTTTTAGTTGAAGGTTAAAGTAATTTTTTAATGTGGTGACTAAAGAAAAAAGAAAAAAAAATTAGGGTGTATAAACAAATTAGTATAGTATTTTAGTGTTGAAAAAAAAGAGGAGAGAAAACAATAGAAGTGCACAATTCGGTGTATTTACAAACCAAGCGCACTCATTGTATTTCTCCAGTCAAATTCGCAGTTACTTGTCAAATACAGAAATACTTACACAATCCGGCAGCAAATAACTTCCCTACATCCGCAAACGAACACTAGGTGTTTGAATTTGTGCGTCTGAGAAATACGCCGGATTTTGAGATGAGTAAAGATACTAGCGGAGGGAGCACAGAACCAAAATCCAAAATTTTTGGAGCAAACCCACTCCAAATGGGTGAAGACGATGTTTCACGTCTGATCGGTGGCATAGTCGAAAAGGGCTTCTCTGAACTTCCGCAGACTTGGCCGTTGGCTCCGCCTTCGGCGCCGCTCCCCACCGTTATGCCTTTTCCGTTGGCGCGCCACCGCTCACACGGCCCGGTATGTGTGCTTCTATCTGTTGTTCGTTATTACTTGATTCTTTCTGTATTGTATGTATCTGCTTTTTTTTTCTTGGGTTGTATTGTAGTTTATGCTCGTTAGTTTTGTAACATTGGTTGTGATTCTTCTGCTGTGTCTTTACGGACTGTGGAATTAGCTGGAATGGTTTGTGTCCGATGTTAGTATTGTTCATTCTCTGTTTTGTTTACTTCAAAATGATCCGATTACTGAGCATGCTTGGATGCAGTGATCAATTTTTTCAATGTTGTTCTTTAACAGCACTGGGCTCCAAAAGTTACAAATTTGAACCTTCATAATAATTACCATGATGAAGATGAGCTTCCTGGAGAAGACGAAGAATTTGAGGGGACGGAACTAGCTGCTGATTTTGCTAATCCAGTACAAAGAAAAGAAAAGAAGAGTTTAGATTTCAGTCGGTGGCGGGAGATAGCGAAAAAGGATGGTAGTAATTCAGCATTCTGTGAGAGAGAAAAGGGAAGTTACTTGAATGGGACAGAAGTTGGGCAGAAAGAGAAGAAAATGGCGTTTAATGGTTTAAGTAGACAAATTGCCGACCATGATGATGCCAAGTTGCAGGTTGGGACTATGGATAATAATGTTTCGACAATCAAAGTAAATGAGGAAACAAAAGACACACCACATATGGCTAGTACAAAAGAGTTTCACAACTTTAGACTCGACAAAAATGAAAATAGTGTCCAAACTAAGCAATGTCCACAGGATGACATTGCTGAATCTGAGGGAAGTATTGTTGTGGAGGAGGTCTCTACATGGCGGAATGGGTTGAGTAAAGAAGTGGACTTGAAAATGCAAAAGTCAAACACGGCTTCTGGTTTTCCTGCACACACGTTTGTAGGTGGAGAAGAAAACAGTATTCGAAGTGAGATTGATGCTGAGAATCGTGCTCTATTAGCAAATATGTCTGTTGATGAAATTGCTGAAGCACAAACTGAAATAATGTCTAAGCTGAACCCAGAATTGATCAGTATGTTGAAAGAAAGGAGCCAAGCCAAAGGCAAGAGGCAGAAGTCTTCGTTGACAGATGTTAGAGGCAGTGCATCAGATGGTATGCGACATGAGGAAGCGTTGTCAAAAAGCTCCGAAAATACTATCTCTTGTGAGCCTATGGAAATAGTTCCTGAAGATACACAGAAAAATAAAGATGAAAAAACTTCCCCCAATGTAAGCCCAGATAAAGGTAGCATATGGGATGCTTGGAGCAAAAGAGTTGAGCGTGCTAGAGATGTGAGATTTTCCTTAGATGGGAACATTACTGGCTTTGGTTTGGAATCAGATATTGGTAAGTGTACAAGTAAGCTTGGTAGCTGACCTTTTTCTGTAAGGTGAAATTGAGTTAACATATTTAGAATGCTGATGCATGATTCTTATATTATTTTGATGAAGCATCTGTTAATTTATTTTTGTGCTGAAAAAGAAAAATATACCCTGTGTTGAATATTTATTTCCAGCCTAGAATAAAGTCAGCAAACAACAATCAGACACCCTCATACGCATATACATATTTATATGGTAGCGAAATATGCACTTTCTTGAACCTCGAATACTCCAATTAGTTCTCATCCTTTTTATTAGAAAGGACTTCCTTAATAAGTACTCTAACCTGTAACATGATTAGCAGGCTTGAAGTTTGAGAAGTCATTTCTCAGTACTTCATGAGAGTGGACAGTTTTTGTTCAAGTAATTAATCAAGTTGTATTTGTGATGACAGGGATCGATTACATGAAAGTCAGATGTAGTTTTCTTAATTTGTTTACTTCTTGCTTACTCTCGAGGGTGTCATTCTTGAATCTGTCATAGGCCAATTCATTACAGAATAATTGTTTTTTTTAATTGTTTTTTTCTCTAATTGTAGGTCTGTACAATTCAAATAATGTCTCCCAACGTGATTTTCTTCGAACTGAAGGTGATCCTGGTGCTGCTGGTTATACAATAAAAGAAGCAATAGCCTTGGCTAGAAGTGTGGTTAGTGAGAATCATTTTTTGCAACCTACCCCATAATATCGATGTATCCTGCATTAACCACGGATACTTCTGGAACACTTGTTTCAGGTTCCTGGGCAACGTACTCTTGCTTTAAGTGTAATTGCAGCTATACTTAATCGGGCAATTTGCAACATCTTCCAGAATCGAGATGATTCTGTTTCTAACTTTGATGGTGCCGTGGAGTCTGCTGACTGGGTGGCTATTTGGGCTTATGCTCTGGGCCCAGAACCTGAGCTTGCTTTATCACTGAGGTAAATCTAAATCCTTCATTGTATCATATCTAGTTTAGTCCAATGTTTCAGTCTATTATTTGGTGGCAGGACCATTTGTTGCTGCTTGAAGTTTGAAGTTGCTCAAATATAATTACCATTTTCTATTGTCCATCAAATATCCGTTTTACCTTTTTCTTATAGTCCTGCAAATATTTGCACTGAATAATTCAACCAAGCTTTTCTCAGGCTTTGCTTCATCTATTGACATTACCTTATCTCTTGGCTTGGTATTTATAATGTGTAGGCGAGGGGTTGGGCTGGTGACTTAATTGCATTTTTATTCACTGTATTATCTTTGTAGATTCTCTTTATTCAACTTAGTTTTCTATGCAAAGATTCATCACATCTCATTTGCCTCTCTGTCTAATGATAACTTTCTTGTTTGAATAATATATATATATATATTATCGGAAGACTAATTTTAAAAAATATTATTGTGATGTAGGAGATAATACATATTTGTGTCCTCATGATATATATTTAACACTCTTTCCCTCCCTGAAATATTTGTTCTCTTCCTTAATGTATGACTGAAACATACAACTGCTTATGGACCTTAAATCTGGATAAATATTGACTATGGTGCTTTCTGATATTGTCTGTAGAATATCCCTTGATGATAACCATAATAATGTGGTCCTCACTTGTGCCAAGACCATTCTGAGTGCTCTAAGCTGTGATATGAACAATATCTTATTTGGCATATCAGAGGTAGACTTTCACTGCTCAAAGATGTTTTCTTAATACTGGTCTTGGTTTATGACTTCCATCTTTTTAACTTGTAATCATTCTTTTTTCAGAAGACACCAAATTATTCAAGGGATGTTTGTACTGCTCCTGTATTCAGAAGTAAACCAGATGTTAATGTTGGTTTTCTTCGTGGTGGCTTTTGGAAGTATAATACTAAACCATCCAATATTCTTCGTTTTGGTGAGGAGTTGGTAGATGACAAAGCTGAAGGTGAGCACACTATTCAAGATGATGTAGTTGTTGCTGGGCAGGATTTTGCAGCTGGTCTTGTTAGAATGGGGGTTCTTGAAAGGATCTGCTATCTCTTGGAGGTAAAATATTGGTTCAAATTGTCTTAGGTTCTCTGAGTCATTTCAACAAGATTTGAAAAACTATTGCTATCTAAAGTGGACAATTTATCGATTCCTGTGTTACCAGACAGATCCTGATGCGGCATTAGAAGAATGCTTAATATCAATATTGGTCTCAATAGCAAGGCATTCTCCGATATGTGCTTCTGCAGTTTTGGACTGTGGAAGGCTTGTTCAGACAGTTGCTGGCAGATTTGCTTCAAACGAACAAATGGAAATCAATTTCTGCAAAATAAAATCTGTTACGCTCTTCAAAGTGAGCTATGGCTTTATCATTTTACCCCTTTAAGCTTCCGGATTGATTTTGCTAGCTTGTGTTGGATCTTTTGGTGATTTTTTCGTGATAAATCATTCATTTTTATTCTTGTGTTGATGTTTTGAAGGTATTGGCTCAGCATGACAAGAAGAATTGCTTAACATTTATAAACAATGGAATTCTTCGTCAGATGACTTGGCACTTGTACCGATATCCATTTTCTCTTAACCAATGGGTGAAGTCTGGGAGAGAGTCCTGCATGCTTTCATCTTCTTTGATGGTTGAACAATTACGTCTATGGAGGGTCTCTGTTCTTTATGGATATAATATTTCTGACTTTTCTGACCTATTTACTTCATTATGTGCATGGTTGAGTGTACCGACCTTTGAGAAGCTAATTGGCAATGATGTGATGAATGAATACTGTGCCATTGCAAGAGAAGCATACCTTCTTCTTGATGTTTTGGCTGATAGACTTCCAAATTTTTATTCACATAAGGACGAAAGAATGGAAGATGCTAGTCAAGATACAGAGATTTGGTCATGGAGACAGTTTGGCCCCATTATTGATCTGGCCCTTGATTGGATACAAGTTAAAAATATTCCATATGTATCAAGGCTCTTCAACTCCCAAAGTAATGATGGCGAGAGTCTCAGTTTGCAGGATTCAGAAGTAAATTCCTTATTATGGGTGGTTTCTTCTGTTTTAAGTATGCTTGCCAGTGTGCTGAAATCTGTCATCCCAGAGGATATTATGAGCTTGCCTAATGGTCGATTGCCATGGTTACCGAACTTTGTTCCTAAGATTGGACTTGAAATTGTTAAAAATGGCTATTTCAGGTTTGCAGGACTAAGTGATGCAATCAACAATACTCATTCTTCTGAAAGTGGTTCCTTAGTTGAGTATCTATGTCATCTGAGGCTTAAAGAAAGGCATGAATTGGCAATATCTTCTCAATGTTGCCTCCAAGGATTGTTCCAAGTAGTTAATTATGTCGATAAGTTGGTCCGTCATGCAAATCTCGATATTCATACTGCACAATCTAAAAATCACAGTTTCTCAAGGGACGATAGGATTCTTGCTAATGGTATACTTAAGTCCTGTACATGCGAAATACAATATTTGCTCTCAACGTTGATGAAAGCAATTACCAGCGACTGGCAATTCCTGCAGTCTGTTGAAATGTTTGGAAGAGGCGGCCCAGCTCCTGGAGTTGGTGTGGGCTGGGGTGCCTCTGGTGGAGGGTATTGGTCTTTATGTAGCTTGTTGGGTGAGCAAGATGCAAGATTGCTCGTTTACTTGCTCGAAAATTCTGTGATTCCCTTTACCATGGATTCATTAGAAGCTGAAGAGATGGGCTACACAATGCAAAAGCTAAATTGTGCTCTTACTGCTTGTTTAGTTGTGGGCCCAGGGAATAGCCCTGTCCTTGATAACTTACTAACAATTGTGTTCCAGGCTCCTATGCTCAAGCATCTCAACTTTGGCATCCATCAGTTCCTTTGTCTTAGAAAAGGATACAGTCCTTTCAAGTGGAACTATGATGATGACGAATACGTGATGTTTGCTAATGTTTTGGCCTGTCACTTCAGAACCAGGTGGCTTGGTGCAAAGAAGAAACGGAAAGCAGCATCTGAGATCAGCCGTCGTAGCTGTAAGTCTATGAAGAAAGATGTCCGTTCCTTGGAAACTATTCATGAGGATATGGATGCAGCAAACGAGGCTGGTGAAAAGTCATCTTCTTTGATATCGGAGTGGGCTAACCAGAGATTGCCTCTTCCTGCTCATTGGTTTCTTAGTGCCATCTCCACCGTTCAGTTTGACAAGAATGCACGCCCCCCCGGTGCTTCTTACAAAGAAACCTCTACGGAGGTGCCCTCCAACATTCTTGAAGTTGCCAAGAGTGGACTCTTTTTTCTCCTAGGTGTTGAAGCACTCCCTACTTTCCTTAGCTCCGAGTTCTGCTCTCCTGTTAAATGTGTTCCAGTTGTTTGGAAACTGCATGCAATGTCTGTAACATTACTTTCTGGGATGGGTGTTCTCGAAGATGAGAAAAGCAGGGATGTCTACGAAACCTTGCAGAATGTTTATGGTGAAGTCCTTGATGAGAAAAGGTGTTCAGATGTGCATGGTAACACAGGTGTGGCGTCATTGAAATTTAAAACTGACATCCACGAGAACTACTCTACATTTATCGAAACTCTAGTGGAGCAATTTGCTGCTGAATCTTACGGTGATGTGATATTTGGACGTCAAGTTGCAATGTATTTACACAGATCTATTGAAGCTTCTGTAAGGCTCGCCACATGGAATACCTTATCTAATGCTCGTGTTCTTGAACTTTTGCCACCTCTACATAAGTGCTTCGCAAAGGCTGATGGATATCTTGAACCCGTTGAGGTAGTAGTTCGATCCCAAGTAGCTCAGAAAATTGATGCTCGAATAATTAAATTAAACAGACTGACAACTGTGTGCGCGTGCGTGTATTATATAGTGTTGAAGCTTCAGTTTGTTAATTCTGCCTAAACTTTTCCAGTTTTCTAATTTGGAATCCTGATTCTGCTCTCTCTGAAGATAGGGGGGATTTCTTACATGAACAAATTAACGAGCTCGAGTTTGGTGCAGGATAACGAGAGTATCCTGGAAGCATACGGTAAATCATGGGCCTCTGGTGCCCTCGACAAAGCAGCAAACAGGAGCTCGGTAGCATTCTCTCTGGTTCTGCATCATCTTTCGTCCTTCATTTTCAAGAATGTCGCTGCTGATGCGCTCTCGCTGCGCAATAAGCTTGCAAAATCTCTGCTGCGCGACTATTCTCGCAAACAGCAACATGAGGTAATGTAGTTGTTCTGCAACTACTACTAGTTCACCACTCATCACATTCGATACAAGTATTTGCATTCTGCTGCTGTGTCGGGCAGCCAGCCAGCATGCTCATGTATTTTCCTGAATTATTGACAGGGGATGATGGTGAGACTGATATGCTACAAGAAACCCGACATTGACTCGCGATCGGCGTCAGCATCATCTCTACCTATGTCAGAGATAGAGAAGAGATTGCAGCTGTTGAGAGAAATTTGTGTTGGATGTGCGGCTCAACTGCAAAAGCTTGAGGCCTGTATAAGAAAAGAGAGTTCAAAACGAGGTGACCATTAGTTTGGAAACACTGATGAATTTTGTACATACAGTTAAGTTAGTGGTACTGCACTTTTTTCATAAATTTGTGCAGATTATGAAACTGATTTGATTTTAAGGAGAAATATATATATATAAATATATATATATATAGGGGTGGGGTTATATAAAAACAACCTGTGAGAAATGAGAACACATCTCACACCTCACATCCATAAAAAACCAAAGGTCCAGATTTGCTGAAAAAGACGGTGGCAATACTGTAATATCTGAAATTTTTTTCGCGCGGGGTATTAATGTAATTTGGTAATTCTTATAAAAATCGCGGAGCATTTGATAACAGATTGTTATGCTAACGAAGTATTATCATCATGCTAACGAAGCATTATAGTTATGCTAATTAAAGTTTTTAAATATTATTAGCGAAAAAATATTAATTATAAACCTAATTTGATTTAATAAATCATAATTAAATGAAAAAAAAATCATAATTGGATAGATGAAATAAATATTTATTGGATGTGGTAAGCCGTAAATGAGTTGGAACAAATAATAATAATAATATATTTATACTACGTTAGTATTATAGTTTTGCTTCGTCAGCATTGCGAATACACTATGTTAGCATATGAGAATACTCTGTCAGCATACTTTATAAACCATAATTGGATGTGATAAACCATAATAATCAATTAAGAACTATAAACAAAAAATTAAATTTTAAAAAATAATGATAATTAGATGGAATAAACCATAATCGAGATTAAATAAACCATAATTGAGATTTAATAAACCATAATAAATTTATACTACGCTAGTATTATGATAATTCTTTGTTAGCACAACGAATATATTATGTTAGCATATGACAAATGTTTCGTTAGCATACTTTATCATATGTTATCATAATGCTGACGAAAAATTATTATATGCTAACGAAAGCATTTACAACCTGAGCACGCGTAAATTTTATTTTTTCGTTCATATTTTTTCATTTAAACATAGCCTTTCGACATCTTAAATGAAAGAGCATGAAAAGAGCTTTAATTTGATATATTTTTTGTGTACATTGGATTAAAAACGAGCAAGTTATGGTCGGTTAAAGTTTTTAAGATTTTTTTTAATTGCTAACATTATCATTTTTAATGGGTTTGGACGAAAATAGCCCTCTTTCCTTTATTTTTTGCCCTATTATTTATGAAATTGCCACCTTAAGATCACAACCATGGGATCATTAAATTGGATGGTGTAAGATGGGTTCTCATTTCTCACACCAACAAAGTGTTCTCATATGATCCATATATATATATATATATATATATAACCTATATTGGATTTGATTCAAATAGGTACTAGTCTTCGTGTGAGAATTAAAAACGTTGTTTATTTACTATGAATTTATAACTTACTTTATTATATTTAAGTGCTAATTTTTAAAAAAAATATTTATAACTTATCTTGTCATATTTTAGTGCTTAGTGCTAATAGCACTAAAATACAGAAGGTAAGCTATAAAATCATACTCACTTCGTTTTGTTTGTTGTTTTGTTTTAGGTTTTTTCTTTTGTGTCAAAATGTTTGTTGTTTTATATATTTTGACACCCTCTCTCTCAAATTTAACCTTACAAATATATGGAGAGAAAAAAAAATTTAACTTTTTAGGAAAATATAAATGAATATGATTTTATGTAATATAAAAGGGAGAGATATATTAGTCCAAAAAATTAATTGTTAATTCTAAATTAAAATTCTAAGACAACAAACAAAATAAAACGGAGGGAATAGTAAATAAACACCGTTCTTAATTCTCACACGAAACACGATCCTCATTATAACCCACTCCTATATATATAGTACTGATTTGATTTTCAATCCCAACAATTTTCCCTAAATTTATCCAACATATTGCATTTGATGTAGGACGTAAGATAAAGCCTATGGTCAGGCCTAGGCTATAAATAAGTGGAATTATTCGTAAGTTTAATTTAAAAGAAAAAAATAAAAATTGAAAGCTCGTTCAGTGAGATTATTAAAATAAATAAGTCTGAGTTTAATTTTATTAATATTTTTGTCAGTAAGCTCGTTAGTAAATATAAAATTATTAATTTGATATATTTATGTCATATTTTTATCAGTACTAAGTATTCCCTCCGTCCCGATTATATAGTCTCATTTATACTCGCATTTAGATTAAAATATTTATGAAGACAATATATTAAAGCTAAACTTTCAATAATACTCTTATTTAATATTTATAACTTTTAAAATTTAAGTTGTTAGTTCTAAAACTTTCAATAATTAATAAGGACGTATTTGTACATTACCATGAAAATTAATGCTACTTATAGTAATGAAACTAAATAATTGAGACACCCCAAAATACTAATAGGAACTATATAATCGGGACGGAGGGAGTACATAAATTGTTAGGTTGGTCTCATGTGCACAAGACTGATGGGCCGGTCCATCGGGAGCCAGCCCCATCAGCAGCCAACAATAATATAAAAAAAAAAACAGAAAAAGAAAAAAAAATAGAAAATGGGGAAAAATTGAAGGGAAAGAACGCGCACCCGCAACTCGCGATTTCGTCTCCAATCATCACCGTCAAAGGTGAAGCCACCGCTTCCTCATCCTCCGCCGCCAGCCCAGCCTCCTATCACCGAAGCCCTATTTCCTTTTCCTCAGCTCCCGTGAACAAAGTTTTAAGTTGTCACCAGCCGTGGTCATACATCTCTACTCTTCTACCAAGTATGTCAGTAATTCAAAGATCAATGCGGCTACTCCATTTTCGATCGACAAGAATAAAGAAGACGGCGAAATTGAAGATTTTGAGGAATACCTGGCTAAAGACGGTGAGGTTTATCAGATAACTTTAAGATTGGTGGAGTGCGCAATATTTGTTGCTGTTTCTGCGCTCGGCGTTGGCTTTTCTTTTGAGTAATTATCTCACCACTGAAAATTATGAGTTTGAATGCTCACAAATAAAACTCTCAACCCTCATTTGTTTTAGACGAATATCATGTTGATACATGTCTTCAATGTAATTGATACTTTTATTCTTAAGACACGATACATTTTCTATTTATTTGACTCACATCTTTAATTCCATTTGCAAATTCTTGAATTAAAGATTCTTCATTTTTTAAATATATTTTAGGATATTATAAGACTTGTATTGGAACAAAATATTGATGGGAATTTATTATGTTAGAATTTTTATGATTTTAGAATACTATTGTGATGTAATTTCATTTCTTAGATATTCATTTATGATTTGTTTTAGTTTTTTTTAGTATAGAAATAAACATCTACTCATTGGGGAGAATATGACATTTAAATAACATTAAAGTGGCTGAAAATACATTTGTTTCTTATATGATACGTTTTGTATGTTATTCGATACTTTTAGGTCGAATAAATAATACTTTCCAGACACACGTGTTGCTTTTTTTTTAACATGTGATACTTTATAGCTTAACAAATATTAACATTATTTTTTAAAACAAATCCGTTTTTCTTTAAATGCAGGTTATAGATGTTCTTGAATGAACATAATTGAGCTAATTCTAAATCAATAAGTTTTGTTCAGTAATAAAAATAGTGATTATTTCATAAGAAATTTATTCCATAAAACCATATCTCAAATGATACAAAATTTAAAATTCAATGATACAAACCATCATTTCATTCATTACTATCAATAACTTCAATCAATTCATCATTACAAAAACGATACAAAAACCAAAAAATTTGTCCCATAAAATCATCTCGAAGATAAAAAGTTAATATTTAAGCATAATAATGACACATTGAAAACCTAACATATAATTCACCATACACCACAAGAAAATACACGGACACTCAACTCTATCAAATATCCAAAAGAAATCACAACATTCCAAATATCCAAATATAAATTCACAATCTCAGTCATTTCTTCATTCTATTCATGAATCCAATGACGCATTTGTGGACTTCAAATCTCAAGTCATTTGTGCCTGCAAGAGTAACACGAGCACAATATAGTGCTCGCAGCTTCTTTCGATCATAAAGCTGCAAAATGAGAAATAAAGTTACAAATCAATTAGGAAAAATAAGGAAAATAAAACTGAAAGGAAAAATATATATATAAAAATAATTCAAACATTTCCTAAGTCGGGGGTATGAATAAGCTTTTCATCAAATCTCTTCATGTGACTCATCACATACATGCCACAGTCATGCCCATCAGTTTGCTTATTCATTCAAACTCCACATTCACCAACTCATACGACCTCAACTATAAGATTTTTGGATGTCGAATCTCATCGAGGTAAACAATAAATTCATTACGCTATGTAAGGAAGAATACACATAAGTTATAATACAAGTAAAGATATTAAAACATAATAGTTCAAATTACTCATATAATGTTGAAGAAAACATTGAAATGAACATATCGATCTGGACAATTAATGGAAAAAAAAAAAACAAAAAAGAACCCAAACAAAATATGAAAAATGACTGAATCATAAATGCATAAACATACCATGTAAAAAATGTATAAGAGGCGAAAACTACGAACAATGTGATACTTGTTTCTACTTCAAGTGGTACTCATAAGCGTTCTAAATGATACTTAAAATAATAATTTCCAACCAAACACTTCAATTAACATATCTGGACATTAAATGAATACGAAAACACAAAAAAGAACCCAAACAAAATATGAAAATTGACTGAACCATTATAGACCTAAAAACACCACTAAAAATGTGATACATTTTACTAATTTAAGTGTTACTCATACGCATATTAACTGATACTTAACATAATAATTCATACTACTCATATAAAGTATAAACTGAAATCTAAACAAATAATAATTCATAGCACTCATATTTAACTTATACTTAACATCTCTGAACAGTGAACACGAATAGAAAACACAAAAAACAACATAAAAATCACATCAGATACAAAATCAACTACACTTTGATACTTATTTTCAATTCCACTAGTACACATAAAGAGCTATTCATATTCAATATATTTCTTAACATATATCTGACTAAAACAGTGTACAAACATCGTTTATGATTTAAACAATAAAAATAAAAAATGATACTCAACAAAATACTTAACGACAATCATATAATTTTACATCAAAACACATAAATGGACATCTACGAACAAATACATGAAAAAAAAAAACAAAATACACAAATAAAATGGAAAGAAAATCACAAAACCCTAACAACTAACTTCTTACATAAACCAAACAAGATTTCAATAAAAGCAAGAATAAAATCACCAATTACCTGACTAAATAGGTTGAAACACGACGGATTGAGAAAATGTTGAATCTCCGACGGTGAAATGATAGATCAGTGACACCGGGACTTATGAAGCCGAAAACACCGAAGAGTGATTGAGATCGAGAGAGAGAGAGAGACGGCTAGAGGTTATGATTTACTAAAATTATGGACGGGTGGACTCTCACGTAACAGAGCACAAAGCATTGAATCACCGGCAGCGAAGTGGTGAATCAGCAAGATTGGGGCGGATGAATCTGAAAAGAAGAGCGATAGAGAGAGAGAGGGGCGGCTAGAGTTAGAGTCGGAGCGGGCCAGATGTCTAATGGGTTAGGCCATGCACCAGGTGCACAAGAGAATTTGTGTAAATTGTTTAAATATATTTAAATGAAATAAGAAAATTATGCATTTTAAGTAAATATGTTAAATTTTAGAATAAAATAATTTTTAAATTTTGAGTATATTTGGTAAATTAAGTTGGAGTTGCTTCATTACGTATTTACGTAGGAGTTAAATTCAATTAAATAAACAAAAAATGGGTTGTTAGTTAATGTTTTTTGTTACTAAAGATATAATATGGTATTCGGTTTCGGCGATTGAATTAAACATGAGTGACTGATAAAATAAATTTTAAGATATTTGATGAAACTATGGGGTGTATTCGTTTGGGAATTTGATGGATTTTAATGGACTTTTAAAATCCGGGTATATTCAATCCAGACTTTTAAAAGTCCAATCCAAACTTTTAAAAGTCTTTTAAAATCTGGAGGTATTAAAAAATCTATGGACTTTAAAAAGTCATTGACTTCGTTGGATTTCAACTCGATTTCACGTTAAAAATGTGAAGGATGAAATCCGACCTCGGGACACGAGAGTTTGATGGATTTGAAAAACCGCGCGCTCGGTGTAGGATAGCGGCCGCTGGAATCCGAACTTGGGCACCTCAGCGACCGCTGGAGTAGCATGTGGGTTCTCTCGGCTAGCCTCCCAGCGGCCGCTGGATTCCAGCGGTCGCTGGATTCTCTCGACTCGACTTCCCAGCGGCCGCTCAATTCAAGCGGTCGTTGGGTTCAATTTTTTTTCGGATCCACCGACCGTTGTGTTCCATTGAGCCTTGGCAAGAAGGATTTGAAATCCATTGAAATAATTCAAAATCAGTCTGAATTCCATGCACGAAATCCGCCAGACTCTGCGTCGAATTGGGAAACTCCATGTGGAATAGACATTTAAAAGTCTATCAAAATCCATCAAAATCCAACAAATACACACCCTAAATTAATAGGTGTAATATTTAGGAAATTAATGGTCCGGTCGTATTTGGAACGTGACTAACCCGCCTTGATGGTAGATACATCTTACATATACACACACGCCATTTCGTAGCATTTGCAAGTCAGCTACAGAAATAAAAAATAACAAAAATCCATCCCAATCCAAATCTCCTCCGAATTTCCTTGTTTCAATCTTCAATGGTGGATTGGTCTACGCTCCCCGCTGAACTCCTCCACCTCATCTGCCAGCACCTCCCCACCTCAACCGACCTCCTCCGCTTCCGCTCTGTCTGCGCCACCTGGCGCGCCGCTTACCCACCGCCGCCCTCCTCCGTCGCCCGCTTCCCTATCCTCCCCAATTCTGGGATCTCCGATACCAGCTGGGGTTTCTATCTCTCGAAACGCACTATCTATTCTCTCCAATCACCGCTCCCCGATCATTCCTCATGGATCATCAAATTGGATCGGGACAACCCGGCCAGAATGCATCTTCTCAACCCGCTCGATCGATCCCAGTTCAATCCATTACCGAGTGGTTTCCCTAATCTGTTCAGTTTTTTCGATATTAGGGTTACAGAGTTGGGAGAAGAATATGCGCTGCAGTATATTAATTTCAGACCGACTGCGAATTCGATTGGAGAGGCTGGGAATCTCTACATGGAAAAAGTTGCGGTTTTGAATAATGGGAGTGGCGGATTTGTGCTTCTGACGATTCACGTTTCTGGGAAATTGGTGGTGTATAAGTCCGGTGATGAGAAGTGGAAGCTCATTGATGATCTGCCTTCGCCGTATGATGATGTGATGCTCTGGAAAGGGAGATTTTACGCGGTCGATAACACGGGTAGAACTGTTGTTGTGAACACTGCGGATTTGAATGTGAGTGTTGCTGCTAATTCGATTTTTGGTGGTGATAAGAAGTTTCTTGTGGATTCGGATGGGGAGTTGGTGGTGGTGGATATGTATTTGAGTGTTGAACCAGCAGATGACTTAGGTTTCAATGAGGGGCTCGAGTTTTATGAGGAGTTTGATTCGTTTATGAGCGAGAGAACTGTGAAGTTTAAGGTGTTTAGGCTGGATGTGAACTTGGAGAAATGGATAGAAATAACTGATTTGGGGGATAAAATGTTGTTTTTGGGTGATAATTGCGCGTTTTCAGCTTCGGCTGCAGAAACTTTTGGTGATGATAAGTGTAGGGGGAACTGTATACTCTTTACAGACCAGTATTGCAATAGGGAGGACGATGGGGGGTTGAAGACTCGCGGTGTTGGAGTGTTTGATCTGGAGAGTGGTAGTATCGGGCCAATTGATAGTCACATTGGTTATTCAAAGATGTTTTGGCCCCCTCCTGATTGGGTTTATTCTACTGTCTCTATAGAAGTAAGATTTTGCTTGATCAGTTTATCGTTTGCTTTGCCAAATTGACCTTTTACAATTGCATTTCCATTGGATCTTGGCTTATATGTGTATTGCCTATTGATCAGCATTGTGCATTGTTGCTAACTGTCTTATTTCTTATAGAGAGCTTCGGGTTTGGGTACTTTGAATAGTTTGAAGTTTTTTGTGGAAAAAGTTGGTTGGAAGAGGTTTGGTCTCTATTGGTATCGAACATAGGTGCATAGAAGCTTGTTGATTGTTGCTTAGGTCTTAAGCCTCAGTTTTGTATTTTATTTCAAACACCTCTAGATTATTATTTTTGAGATTTTATAAGATGAAATTGAAGTAGGAATCGTGGCCTCCGTAGTCTATAGCTACCGTCTAATATTAGATTTAATTTCCCTGGCCTTGCTGGGAAATTGCTACTAGTGAGTGAAAATAATCCGAACTAAATTCTTTCGTTTCTTGAATCTAGTCGACTGAATTTTGTTTTCCCTCTGATATCATGCAGGATAGGCTGAATCTAATGAATATTTGATGCTGGAAAGGGGAGAGATGAATGGCCTGCAAAGAGTAGTGTGTTTTTTCTCGGTTTCTAGAAGCTGCCATCAGTTATCAACTCACAGTTTCGAGGTTTTCTTGGCTCCTTTATATGATACCGATCGGCCTATTAGTTGCTACTTTAAATTCTGGATTATAAGTTTCATTTTTCTAGCTTTGGATTTGTTGTGGCATGCAAAAGGCCATAACTTCGTTAAGAACAATAAAATGCTGAAAATGTACTCATTTTATTAAGTTCAACCTAACTACAGCGTTATTTTAAGAGCTGTTTATCAACCCGACGTTATGTTCTTTAATTATGCGGAGCATTTGTTGCTGAAGAAGTTCTTAATCTGAATATAGTGCTTTTCCTTTCGCAGTTCTGGCAATCTCATCAATGTTTCCGAGTTTCAATGTTTTATCATCTAATGCAGATTTCCATTTTAATTTTACATCTAGATTTTTTTATTCAGTAATTGTTCTGTCTATCTTAGTGGTAGCTTCATTTCATGTATATTCATTTCCATTGGATCAGTAATTTTTTATTCAGTAATTTCACATCTAGATTTTGTTATTCAGTAATTGTTCTGTCTATCTTAGAACCTCACCTTCACGACAGAATCACTCAAATTTTCAAGGGTGAAATTCCATTGATACACACTGAATTTGCTGTAAATCAGCAACCACGTTTAGTAATCGACAAGCTGTAGACTAAACAAGTTCAGTGATCAACAAACTGCACAGCCTGCACATTGAAACTGCATAACTGCGGTAAATAAATAACCCTAACTTATCTTGTCAAGTGCTAAGATAATGGTCAAAACTTCAACACGTAAAATAAACACCTATACTAAGCAAATATACATGATATATAAGACGAATCTTCCGCTATTTAACACCTCCGACTTGCTTCCAACCGGCTATTCAGTTAATCAGTCGCGTTCTGGACCGTCCCACGGAACTCTTCTGGAGCCAAGGTTCCCAGCATACGACCAGAGTTTATCAAGATCAGCAGGCACAACTTTGTCAAATTTATGATTTGGGACTCTTACCTGCCCACTTTTGTTTAGTGGAGTAACGGACCTCCTTGGGCTACTGGGCAGGGGCGGAGATGAACAGAATGTTGGAGTTGCGAATGGAGATGCATAAGGTGTGTGCTGAATCGAGAAGGGACTTGGCGACATCTTCTTTTGAAGGGGCAGGCCGTTGAAACCTCCCCCCCTGCTGAAAATTGACATGGACTCTGCGGCAGCACAGCGCTTTGTGGCGTCATCGACAAACACAACATCATCAATCCTTGCAATTACGTTAAATGCTAAGCTCTCCATTACTCTTGAATAGCTTTCAAGAATTGAGTGCCCTACATCCTGCAAGAGAGATGGAAAAGTTTTATGGTAAATCTATAAGAATCACAAAATGCAAGGAAGTATTTAGGGGAAGCTGCTGCAAAATCTTGAAATTTTAGTTGCACAATTTTGTGTGAAGCATGCCAGTGTTCCATAGCAAATGAAAGGTCAAAAAGCATAGAACAACGTAAGATTTGATTAACTACCTTGTTGTACTGAATTTTGCTCATGTCTAGTGCAGTCTGTGGAAGGCCAGGAAAACGAAGTCTAAGACTGTGCAGCAATGTTTCAGCACGTTGAGCCAGAAATTGATTCTTTTCCCCATCAGCTACAAAACCCTTCACCTTACCGCCCCATGATTTCCGTTTAGGTTTCTGGTCATTAGGGTGTTTCTTCTTTTCTTTCATCTTCCACACATGCACAGCTGCCTCAATTCTATTTGCCACATCTAGTGTGTGATGCTCTGTTGACAAGTCCAGGCAATCAAGAAGGCATTCTGGTGAAAACTGATCAGCTGTTATATAGCGGTAGATGATATCCCCCAAACAATCTCTTCCATTCTGCAGAGAACAAAAATGCAGTTAAGCTATGTTCTGTAGAAATCAACAAACTGTTTCACAAAATTAGCAAACATATGGAGAAATCACCTTGGGCAATGTTTCAATGTATGCTGTTGGAATGTCCATCTCAGCAAGCACATTGCTATTTATGGCCAATGCTGCTTTCAATATCTGGTTTGTGCAATCCCTACATTGTTGCAACCTCTTCCTTGATTCCTCGGAAAGACCCTTTCCCGGTACCTTAGGGCAAGGAAGCCACCACTTCTCTTCCTGTCTAACGGAAGGCCTCCCAGACATTGCACCTGCTGAGTAATTATCGCAATCATCCACAACTATTCCACGATCAACATACCAAAACTCCGTCTCACAAAACCCATCAAGAATGCTTATCAACATGGCGTCTAGCTTCTTGAGTGCTGGCAAATTCATATACAAATCAGAACGTGGTCTTGTGGCCATCACCTCATACGTGCCACCACCTGGAAATTGTTGTATTGAGGGAACGAGCTCCACAATCGAATCACTCACAGACAAGAGCCATTCCATCTCTCTGCACCACATTGCCTTCTTTTGAGGAGCCATTGGCTCCAGCCTCCAGAGCTCCCCAAACACAGTAGCTGCAGTTACAAAATTAACAAGATAAATATTAACACAGCAATAAATTATACTACTACACAACGCATTCCAAAAATAGTCGATTTGTGTCTAAAGAGAAATACCAGAAAGATTGGTGATAGCATTCGAAATGGCTAGAGCTGTACAAACTCCTTTACCTCCTCCAGACATGTCTTCACCCAGAAGAAGCTTAGCAAATCTTTCCTTCATCATCTCAATTTCTAAAATCCACAAAATAAGAGATATTCAGGGAATTATTACTCTGAATTAGAGCAATTTTATGCAAATCCATCGATTACATAGTATAGTTCTATAACATGCCTATATATACTAACTGCGACTAATTGTATCAAATCATCAAATCAAAGACATAAAATCGCATAAATTCAGCCAAGGAAATTAACAGGCACGTGTTAGATCGGTGAATCCAACGAGATAACTATACACGAAATCGATAAAAATCTTTTATATAGCGAAATCTGCACCACAATCCCCAAAAATAGAACTCAATAACTCGAAGCCTAAGTTGCAACAACTTCAGTCGTGTAGATACTACAAAATAAGCAAGCAGCAAGCACGAACCTGACAAATCAGGGCTACGTTTGAGCGGCTTCTCGTCCCAAACCACCACATCCTTGCCTCCGATGACAGGGAAACTGAAAGTCGGCGTCAAGGATGCCGAACCGCCGGCGGCGAAGGGGGAAAACCCCGCGGAACTCGACGCTCCGCCGCATTCATCCTCCTCTACTTCGCCATTCGAGCTCTCTGACTCGCTGACATCAGCGCTCAGGCTGTAACTCCCGCACCTCTCCTCACTGCCCTCCGATGACACGCTCCCCATCGTATCGAAGCTTTAGACAGAATAAAAAAAAGAGCGGAAATGCAGAGATCTCAGATGCACATTACCGCCAATTCACCAACAGAAGCAAGCGTAGAGCTGCCGTTACCTGAAAATTTGTTGCAGAAAAGATTGGTGGTGAAGAAGGTGGAGGAGATGAGAGTGGAAAAAGTTAAAGCCGACAATTGTAAAAGCAAAGTAGCAGGTACTCTCTCTCACTACATGTATAGGTGTAACACCTAATTTCCTGTCTCTCACTATATGTATAGGTGTATGTAATTTTGAGGTGACGGCGGAGCGTCTCCAAGAGAGACGCTACACGGCAGATGTGGAGTGATTCTCCAAAAAATCTTTCTCCAACAGATGCTCACGGCTCGCTAGATTTAGGGGTGGGTGAAGAGTACCCCGGTTGATTAACCGAGGTACTGTTTATCTCGGTACTTTTTTATTTTTTTTTATTTTTTTTTTCATAATACAAACTAATTTATTTTGTGTATTTTTTTTATTTTCTATTAGATTTCTTCAATTGTTTGAAAATTATTTTATACATTAATTAAGTAAATGCTACTACATTAATTTAAAAATCTAACTAAACATAAAATACATAATTAATAAAAATAGAATTACATAAACATTTAACAATACAAAGCCACAAATATATTAATAATCGATACAAAGCAACAATATATTACAATAAACAATACAAATACATTTATTTTGAATAAGTTGTTTATTTTTACATGAACCTTTTAATTTTTGTAAAATAAAATTAAGTTTTAATTATATATTAATTAAAAATAAAAAATAATGAGCAAGAATATTAATATATATATATATTTTATATATAATCCTATTTAATTAAATAATTCGATAAAAAAATTAAATCAATAGTAAAGAATATAAAAAGGGAATATTCCATTGTAGGGTGAAATGTAGAGTGATGCTGTTGGAGATGAAAATTGAAAATCTGTAACTTTAACTGTAGTGTAGTGTAGAGTTAACTGTATTCTGGTGAAAACTGTTGGAGATGGCCTGAGGGAAGGGGGCGGGTCTTGACGGTAAATTCGATGTTGCACTGTTACTCATGAAACAATGCTACCATTTTCTTAATGTAGATAATTACATGAAATTAAATATTTTTTGCATGTACTATACGTAAACGGACATTTAATAACTTTGCTTATATCTTTTGTAGGCTGCCTGGCGCCTGAATATATATGTATGAGTATGAGTGTTATATCATATGCTAGTCTATAATTATATTATTTTATTTTTAATTCAATTATAAATAAATATTCCATGTGGTTTTGTGCACTACGAATTTGCCCTACACAAATGGGCGACTGCTGTGTGGTACGCTGCAAACGGCGTTAGTTAGGAGTGATTTCCGGAGACTTAAAACGACGAATTAAGTCATGTTTTGTGTTGTTTTCGCGTCAGCGGGGGATTTTGGACTTTGCACCTACCCAAATTATGGAATTTAGTGTCAGATTTAGAAAATAAATCCTATTTATTTATATATTGACCAACTTAAAAGTAAGAAAAATAAATAAAGTAAAAGATACAAACGGACCGATATAACGAAAAATTATTTGGATTCGTATGATACTTCGGACAAAAGGTAATATTTTACAAGATAGTAAAATTATTTATAGATTTTTACACAATTTCCCAAAATCTTCAACAAAAGACTAGTTTTTATTTTATTTCTCTTTTCAAAATTATTCTGCCAATTATTATTATTATTATTATTATTATTGGATTTTGGGTGTGTGTAGAATTTACTATTCCCACGATCCAACATAGACGACCAAAATTTTCACAGAAATGAAGGAAGCACATTAATTGTGGTTGAAAGTCTAAATTTGTTTGGTATTCCCGTTTTGCCCCTGCAGTAAATGGTACAAAATTAAGTTATGTACTATTTAGTTTTTGAAGAAAAAATTAAGTTATCATTGATACTGTCCATTAATTAAAAATTAAAAATGACTATAATTCGAGAGGTCAAAATAAAAACTCCATTTATCTTAATAGAATGGACGGGGCTACTAAATGTAACGAGTTTTTATCAAAATTCTTTGGATATAGATGCATGAATCCTATATAACGTTTCACTATTTTATGTTTGTATGTATTCAATGTATCATAAAGTTGAAGCATGAGTAGTTGGTAATATTTTAAAAAAACATTTACTATGTTTTAATAAATACTAAAGTCCAAATTTTGAAAAACAAATAGTATACTCCCTCCGTTTCTGAATAAGTGTCATTCTAAAATTTTAATTATGTTACAAAAAAATGTCATTCTATAAATTCGAGACAGAAAATTCACATTTTTCACATATTTATCCTTTTTTAATTCATTCAAAAATCTATATTAAATTCATTTAATATATTCACATAAATGTGTATTATGTAATTTAATTAATTTATTAATTAGTGTGATTCTTCTAAAATAACATTTATATAGAAATGGAGGGGGTATTAATTACTATTCTAAAAAACAAACGCCACTAATTAGGGTAAATTCTAACGTACAGGGGATGCATTGCATCCCCTGCTTCTGCTGCCGCCATGTGTCCCATGGCCCACCATTTTGGGCTATTTGCAGCCCTTATTTTTTTTTGTCCAGAAACGAGAGTTTCGGTCAAAAGTTTCGGCCGGCCGAAAAAATCTATCGTGACACTTTAATTAACATATCGTAACACTTCAATTATTTATTGTAACACTTAAATATCTATTGTGACAGTCCGAAACTAAAATTATTTTATCGGCCGGGCCGATAAAAATTGGAAATAGAAAAAATGGGGTGCAAATAGTGGAGGGGATGCAGTAGAATTTACCATTAGTTAGAGTCACAATATGACAAATAGCCTAGTCATAATTGGTACATAGTCAATTCTTTGACAATTATTGAAGTTTTTCTATAATTAAAATTTATATATTTTTTAAATTATAATAATCCACTTCAACGTGCATTTACTGTAGTAAGCTGAATACATATATGATTAAACAAATGACCGACTGTTGAGAATTTCATTCAAACATCAATAATTCTGATATTTAAAAACCATAAATGTCGCAGACTATTTCCAACGTCATTAATTCATAATCATAAATGTTTCGTTTCCAATATAAATCTTTGTAATACGAAACACTTCACCTGTTAAAATAATTTAACGGTAGTGTAAACAAACTTATAATCAAGATTATGAGTTCTTTTAGGTTATTCGTCTTTATATATGTTATATGTAAAAATTAAATGCATAAAAACATTTATATTTTATGTGGTGCGTTTGGAAGGAATATGGATGCTGTTGCGTGTGGAAGAGAGGAAACGACGGGTTCTGTTTTTTTTTTCCCTTTCAATTTTTTTAATAATAATTGGAAAAGATTAAACTAAAAAAAATACTAAAACCTATCCGGACCATTACTTTTTTGAAAAAAAAAATCACTGAATATTTTAAATATCTGACCTTTAAGTTTTTTTTTTCCTCATAAATTTGTCCCCAAATAAAAAAAATTGGGTTCCATAACTATGAGTCGAAATGTTAAATTCACGAGTGGAAATCATCAAATAAACGAATTTAGTACCTCACTCTTTTAAATGAAATATGTATTTTCAATTTTCCACAAGTGAATCGGGCATATCATCTCATCATTCAGGTAACGGATTTTTGACCGGAGATAAATTTGTAAAAACTTACAAGAACAAATACTAATTTTTTTGAATATTTCCGAGGTTATAACATTTTTGCAAAATAAAACAAACATCCGGACATTTTAAATTTCTAGTATTTAAAAGAGAGAGAAAATTTGAAGCGGGCGTCTCCATGATAAGAAAGATGGGCGCCCTTTCCCAGGCGTTGGATCGGAGAATCCGGTAGGATGTGGGTTGACTGACTTTTCTTTTGCCGTTTATTTTTTTATTCCTCCCTTTTCTTTTACTCTTTTCCTCTATTATTTTTGCACTAGTCTCAATAACCCAACCATCCTACTCTTTAGATGCCTTTTTCCCTTGGGAAAACAAGAATCTTGTCTAATAATTTGAATTTATTAAGACCTTCGTAAAATTATTAACAAGTTTCTAGTAAAATGGATTAGCCTTGTAAAATTCCATGACCATTTTGAATGATTTTATTCTTTTAAGTCAAACTATGATGGACACTAGTAGTGATGAGTGGTTGTGTTTGCGGATAACTAAAAATTATTTTATCAAATCACTCAAAAATATATCATAATTAGTTTTTGCTAGTATCTATATTGATAATATAATCTATTTATCTATAAATATTCTAAGGCAAAATTGTATGGGCATAATCGTAAGAAAAAAAATATTAGTCAAAAATTTATTTAAGATATTTGTTTGTTCAAAAAATTTCCGAAGTTAGCATGGTTTAGTGGTCTCTTTGTTAGTGTAAAACTCAGGCTAGGACGTTGGTCTGCTCTCAAATCCTTCAGATCATCTCCAATGCTAAAGCACACATAGGTTCAATTTTTTTTTAGCCCCAATTCTCTACACTAAATTTTACACCGAATAAGAATATTCTCTTAAAAATTTTATTTTATTTTATAATTGAAATATGAATATGCTTAATGATTTCTTATTTTTCTAAAAATGATAATTATTCAAAACTAATAACTTTTAATTATATACTTTTAAAAAAATACTATTAAAAAATTACGTATTATTAAAAAATTATAACATATAACGTGCTTGAAATAATAAAAGTACTTTAAATGATCATCAAACAATTAGTGAAAATATTACAAGACTACAACACTTATGAAAATACATTCGTGGTGAATAAATTAGAATTATACAAAAAAAAAAAACCAAACTCGTGAATCTTAATCGTCTCCTCATCAAGAAGAATTTTCACAATTCAATCAATGCGGAGGTGAAGGCCATGGGTTTGAGAATTTTTCAAACGATTTCGGTCAATATTATAATTATCTTAGAGGATCTAGAAATGATTTGTAATCAATGTTTTTTTCAAGTAGTTTTAGTTATTTATAGTGTGTTTTTAAGTTAATTTGTAGTAATTTGTAATGTGTGCGACTTCATTCTATCCATTGTGTTTAATTAATTGTGTTTTTATTAAAATTATTTATTTATTTAGATGATTTATAATTTAAATTAAGTTAATATATAATTTATAAATTAAATAAAATTTATTGGATAATCTATTTAATAATGATTTTAAATAATAAAATAATTCATTAAAGGACTCATCAGCACCAATTTGATGCAACATCAAATTCTACCCTAAATTTGACACAGAATTTGGTGCTGCACCAATTTAGCAGGATTTGGGATAGCATTGAAACATATTTCTGCACTAAATTGATCTCTCTCTCTCTCTCTCTTATATATATATATATATATATATATATATATATATATTTCCCTTTTGTTTATTTTTTTCCTTATATTCATTTTTTTTTCATTTTAATATTTAGGTTTTTTTTTTAAGAGAATGATCATTGTATTTAATTTTTGCAGTAAAGGCCTGACAAAAACTTACACTTAAAGATAAAAAAAATCGACACTTCGCAACAATTTCAAATACGAAAATATTTAATTTTACTTTTCTATATTTAAAGTTCTCATTAGGATGAAGTTTTTTTTTAAAATCTATCTTTAAGTAAATTTGTTTGTTCGTGTGTTTTTTTTTTAATAATCATTAGAGCATGACTCTAATTTTCTAAATGGTTGAACAAATTGAGCATTGAAATTATATTTAGTTTCTGCTTGCATTTCAAGAGGGGGGAATAACGCGGACGATGCATTCTCATTCCAATATTATGATTAGGTTTTGTTTCCTAACAAACTCAATTGAGTTTTAGAGTTTTTTACTGATTCGTTTCGTTTCTTTTGAGTCGTGTTTGTTTTTCTACATTTAATTTTGGACCATAATTTTCATATTGATGTTCTTTTGACTCTAATTGTTAAATCAGACATAGTCTTGCAACTAAATAGTAATATTGTAGATGATTGATATTTAAATATGATAGTTTTTATTTAAATTTAATATATCTTATCAACATATTATAAAGTGTTTTCTCACAATAATTAGAGCTTGAATAATTTTCATAACAAAATTATATGGAATAATTTTGAAATTTTGGTACTACAGAATTTGAAAATAAATTTGTAATAACTATAAAAATAATAATTAATTATTCATAGCTATTGTGAAATTTTTAGATTTTGTACAAATAATATGATAAGTACATAACAAAAAATAGATAAGATAAAAAAATTATTCCATACATAACCACACTTTATATTTATATTACCCTAAAAATGTAATAATATAAATTGCCTTCAAAATATGTTGCCACATCTTTATTTATTACTCCCTCCGTCCCAATAGCAAGGTCCACCTTTTTATTATTTACTCTCTCTATTTTAATAGAAACTGGACCTTGCAAACGGGACGGAGGGAGTATTACTTATAAAATATATTAATCATCTTACTAAATTCCATAATTATGTTATTTTCATTGTAAATTTAGCCATTATTATATGAAACTAATTAAATTTAATAATTATTCAATGCGTACAGTATCTATACATATATAGATAATAAAGTGTGTTCGTACATCGTACGAGAGATACACTAGTTAAATGTTTATAATTCAAACTAAAATTATATAAAAAAAATAAAAGATAAAGTAATTAATTCAATAACCAAATCGTGTAAAGATAGTTCGTACAAGACCAATATATTTAATTAATAACACTATGAATAATTTATTTATTTTATGAAGCCATCAAATTACTCATGGAATTATTAAAAACCTCGATTTAATTATTTTTTCGTCCTATAATTATGCAAATGGGCTACTTACTCTTTAAATATAAACTGGCGTCTGGCTACTACCAAGTACTTGCGAAAATCTCCTTTTCTTTCTATCAAAATTCAAAATAAAAGGCAACATTCAAATTCTCGAAAAAATCCCAGGGGCAAGAAATGAAATAATTGTGGATTGTAGTTGAGCTTCTAATTCGGGTATGGATGCTGAAATATGAGATCCAGTTTGATTCAAATCCAAGAATCGGATCTGTTGGGGGACTGTGCACCGTTGTTTTCTTGTTGGATCAGCGGATCTTGCCCACGTCACGAATATCAAATTCAAGTTTTGACCCGATTTGAATTTCTACGCCTCATAATTGGATTTCCGAACTTTTTTTTTTAATTTTTTTTGGGTGACAATATGCTTTAAGTTTTTTTTTCATAATCTATCTATATCTATATCTCTGTATAAAAAATGTGGATGATTTCTTACAAAATATGACTTGCCTATTGTTAAGATGCTCAAGTTCATCCTATGCATGCATGCATGGTTTGCATGCTTTGCTATTCTATGTGCAGAATACACGGGTAACTCACAAGTATTTGTTCTACATTGCTGCAGCTTAGATACAACAAAGAGGAGTCTTCACATGTCCACGTGTCAAGCTGTTGTACATTCTGGAGCTAGGACCACAACTGAATCATTGCTAGCCATTGATCTGTAATAGAATAGATCTAGTCGTAGATGATAGTTGCTTAGCCTCCACGCAACTCAACTGTATAAATAACTCTCTTGTGTATTTTGTTTGTGAATTTAGATTTGATTAATATTACAGATTGAAATTAGAAATAAAAGTTTTGTTATCGAGTGATATCAAATGGCTTTCCTTCAATTTTAACATGGTATCCAGAGTGAGGTTTTTGATCTGTTTCTAGTTTCATTGATTTGATTTTCCGCTGAAAATAATTGAGTGAATTGATTTGATTTTCTGCTACAAATAATCGAGTGAATTTTCTGGAGCAATGACAAAGAAAAATCAAACCTTCTCATGGAGAAATGCAAGGGAAGAAGAGCTCGGATTCTCTAATCATGGCAGTCCTGCAGCAAATGTTGGTTCTAGTGGAACCAAGGAGGATCACCGTGAACAATCTCACATCGACACCAACATTTCACCGCAGCACAGTGCTCGCAACTATGGTGGTAATTCAGACAATCTACAACTTGGATATACACCCACCGAGGTCAGTAATAGCCGAGCACTTGCTAATGATGCATTGTATCTTAATCCAAGTGAGAATCCTGGAATGAACCTTACATCATATATATTTGATGGTTCTAACTTTCATAACTGGTTAATATCGATTAAAAGAGGATTAATCCATAAATAAGTTGAGTTTTGTGGATGGTACTTTGAGGAAGCCTTTGATAGTCGGTTGATTACATGCAATGGTTAAGAGTTGATTACTTTGTCTATAATTGGATTTGTAATTCTATGATAAAAGAGATATCTAGGGGTTTTCAACATTTGGAAACTTCAAGAGAACTTTGGGAAGAGCTTCATAAGAGATTCGGGAAGAAAAATGGCCCCAAAATATATAAGCTTAGAAGAGACATAGCTACATTTGCTCAGAATACTCAGTCAGTAATGTTATACTTTCATAATCTGAGTAATACGTGGGATGAGTTATCACTATTGAAGAATTCTAGGCCATGTACATGTGAGGCATTGGAAGATAGTACTAAAGACATTGAAGAAGAACATATGATGGGATTTTTGATGGGTCTAAATGACAGTTTTGAAGCTATAAGACAACAGATATTGATACTTGATCCTTTGCCAAATGTAAGCCAGGCATATGCCATGGTCTTACAAGTGGAAGAGCAAATGAACGTTTCATCTCATTTTGCTGATCCATCAGAGCAGAATGCTATGTATGCTAATCCTAGATCTAACTCTAAAGGAGAGTTTTATAAGAGGATATTGACTTAAGAGGATATTGACTAGAGAAGAGAAGGCTAAGCTCAAGTGTGAGCACTGTGAAGGCAAAGGGCATGCCAAAGCAGATTGCTTTGAGTTGGTTGGTGTACCTGATTAGTACATGAGGTTCAAAGCTGATAATGGACAGAGTAGAGCTAACTATGCTCTTGATCAAGGGTTGGAAGGTACTTCAGACCATGGATCTCCCAGAATGGGAGCAAAGATGGATTCACCAAGGATGGAGGTGAGAATGGATTCAGAAATGGAGCAAGACATGAGTAAGTTTCTCCAGTCAGAAATAACTAAACACATGGCTGCATATTTTAAGCAAGGAGTGGGGATAGAGGCTGGGTTAAATACAGTAAATTTGGCAGAGGCTGACTTGGGGAAACTCTCTATAGACTACACAGAGTATTATACATTTGGAGTTGGAATAGGACTTCAAAGAAGTGATTGGATCATTGATTCTGGGGCTAGCTGTCATGTGTGCTCCCACATTAGTATGTTATCAGACTTGAGAAGGCTCAAAGATCCTATTCAGATATTTCTACCTGATGGGAGAACAGTCTGGGTGTTTTTGATTGGGACAGCAAGGTTAAATAAGTCTTTATATCTGCAGAATGTCTTGTTTGCTCTTGCCTTCATACACAACTTATTATCAGTAGGGCAGTTGACTAAGGATATCAGTGGTACAGTCCAATTTCTTGCTTCACATTGTATCATTTAAGGAAAGGACATATAATGTTTTGGGAATTTGCAAAATGAGAGGCTCTCTTTATATTTTTCCTACTGATTCTCAGCCTACAACATCAGCAAATATTGTGCAAGATGATTCTGATCTACAGGAGCTTCACTGTAGATTGGGACATCCTTCCATTACAACTATGAAACATTTATCATGGTCTAATAAAAGGTTTAGGAGTGAAGATTATGCAGTTCTGGAAAATTGCAAGATCTGCTTTGAAGCCAAGCAGCAAAGGGATCCTTTCCCTACTTTGAACAGAAGTAGCATGTGTTTGTTTGCTTTGTTATACATGGATGTGTGCGGACCATGTAAAGATATATCTATTTCAGATACTCCATACTTCCTGACTATAGTTGAATATTTTTCAAGGACTACTTGGAAATTTTTATTCAAGGCTAAATCTCAGGTATGGCTCATTGTGAGAAGCTTCATCCTCATGGTTAAGAATAAATTTAAAGCTAACATTCAGACTATCAAAACTGACAATGGTGGAGAGTTTGTTAATGCACAGATGCAAGCTCTACTCACAGATCATGGAATCTCACATCAGAGGTCTTGTCCCTACACACTCTAGCAGAATGGTGTTGTAGAGAGGAACCATAGACATTTACTTCAAGTGGATAGGGCTATCATGTTTCAGAGTAGGTTGCCTACAAAATTTTGGTGTTATTCTATTCTTCATGCAAATTTTAGGTTGGGAATCACCCTATAAATTGCTTTTTGGGCATGCACCAAACATGAAGGAGTTATATCCTTTTGGCTGTCAAGTCTTCAAAGCTAATACATTGCCTGCAAAATCCAAATTTGCCAAACGTGCTACAGAATGCTTGTTCTTAGAGATTGCACCTTACCAAAAGGGATTTCTGCTCTATGATATACATTCTAAACATGTCACTATAGGTAGAGATGTTTCTTTCTTTCCTTCTGTTTTTCCACTTCATCAAGATATTATCTCACCTCTTCCTTTCAATTCTTTTCCTTCTTATCCTTCTCTTGATAATAATCTTGATGTTCTTATTTCTGATTTCTCTTATCCAAATCCTTCTCATCCTACATACATTATTTCTTTTCCCTCTCCTATTTCAGATGCTCCTGATAGCTACTCTAAAGGTCCAGCTTTACCTGATATCATTACTCCTGTTCCTGAACTACTCAGAAAGAGTAAAAGAGTTTGTCACCCTCCTACTTACCTCAGAGATTATGTATGTTCTACTTCTCCCAAATTGACCACTCCTCCTCCTACCTTTCCTTTCCATGTTTCTGGTTCTCTTTCTTCCTCTGACACTGCATTTCTGACTCATGTTGATACATTGAAGGAACCACAAACTTATAAAGAAGCCTCTCAAAGCCCTGAATGGGTAGAAGCTATGCAAAAAGAGTTGACAGCATTAGAAAAGAATCACACCTGGGATTTAGTCACACTTCCTCCTGGGAAGCACCCTATAGGCTGCAAATGGGTATACAAGATAAAGCTCACCTCAGATGGTCAGGTAGAGCGTTTTAAAGCAAGATTAGTAGCTAAAGGCTACAATCAAGAGTATGGTATAGACTATACTGAAGTGTTCTCTCATGTGGCTAAACTAGTAACTATCAGGCTCTTATTTGCTTTTGCTACTCAGTTTGAATGACACATTCACCAAGTGGATGTTAACAATGCATTTTTGCATAGTTACCTTACAAATGAGATTTTCATGCAGCTTCCACAGGGTTTTCCTACTGAACATGCTGGGAAAGTGTGCAAACTCAAGAAGAGTCTATATGGGCTTAAACAAGCCTCTAGGGAGTGGAATTTGGAATTCTGCAAATTTCTTTCCTCCCTTGGCTTTGTGCAGTCCGAGCATGATAACTGCTTGTTTCTCAAAGGTAGTGCTTCCTCTCTTATTGCTCTCCTGGTATATGTAGATGATATACTACTCCTCAACCCTTCTTTGGACTTGATTTCTACTATTAAAGCTTCTCTGCACTCTGCCTTCACTATTAAAGATCTTGGAGAAGCCAAGTTCTTCCTAGGGATGGAAATAGCAAGATTTTCCACTGGTTTGTATCTCTGTCAACACAAATATGTGTTGGACTTGCTTGCTACAGCTGGGATGACTGACTGCAAGCCTACTTCCACACCCTTTCCTCCTGGTTTGACTTTTTCCTAGCAAGGGGGAGTGCCTCTTTCACAACCTGATTCTTATAGAAAGTTAGTGGGAAAGCTGCTCTATCTCAACCTTACTCGACCTGATATATCTTTTGCCATTCAACAGCTCAACCAGTTTGTAAGTGTTCCTCACAAGCATCATTGGGAAGCATCCCTTCATGTGCTTAGATATCTCAAAGGATGCCCCTTCCTTAGGCCTTTGTTATACATAATCTTCCAGCTTTGTTCTCAACTCCTATTGTGATGCAGATTGGGGTTCCTACATAGACACTGGGAGGTCTTTGTCAGGCTATTGTGTGTTCTTAGGAAGTTATCTCATCTCATGGAAGTGCAAGAAGCAGACTACTGTTTCTCTTTCCACAGCTGAAGCCGAATACCGTTGCTTATGCTTCACAGTTAAGGAAATGTTGGGGCTATCATATCTGCTACATGAGTTCCATATCTCTCTTCCCATGCCAATTCCTGTCCACTGTGACAATAGCGCTGCAATCCAAATCACGAAGAACCAAATCTTTCACGAGAAAACCAACCATTTGGATATGGATTGCCATTTTGTGCGTATTCATTACAAGAAAGGTTTTATTCTCCCACAGTTTATTCTTTCTCAGCATCAGTTAGCAAACCTCTTTACTAAGTCACTTGGGAAGCCTCAGTTTCAAGCTTTGCTATCCAAACTCCACCTTGGTGATGTTCATCACGGTTGAGTTTGAGGGGAGGTGTTAAGATGCTCAAGTTCATCCTATGCATGTGATAAGTCTATTTATTTCGTGTTTTTATGGGCATTTTATCCTCTATAAATGTCCCTTTTAGTGTGTTTTGAGTCGAAAAGAACCAGGTTACGGTCAAAGGGCATTCCAAGAGTCGAGTCTGGCGGAAGGGGCATTTTATGCCCAGTTATTCAAGTTTATCTCACACATATATTCCTCAGAGGCACAGGGGACTTCTTCAGTATCCATCCCACATTCGGTCAGTGAAGTGGGCATATCAGATACAGATGGAACTGACAGATGATGTCGTGCCCACAGTACTCGCACATACTTAACCACAGGTCAGAATGGGCATTCCCGTGAAACTCGAAAATCAGTTGGAGGAGAGATGGTGGAAGATAGCTACATTTCCGAAAGAGAGTTGGAACTAAACTGGACTCCTAGAAGGCGCTGCAACAAAGAGATAAGCTCAATCGAAGAGATAAAGCGCAATCCCTAAAAAATAGGGATTTGATAAAGCTGAAGCTTATCCAAACCGATCAGCAGAAGACCCCCGCCTGTGGGGGAAACTCCACTCGGAAATGTAATTATTTAAGCAAGTTTAATCACTGGGAAAACATCTTTAGTCAGTCTGAAACATTTCTACATTTTATATTTCTGCATTTTACTTTCCGTACGTTGCTAAGGCAGCCAAAAACAATCCGAAAGGTCTTAAACCTTCGGGATTTAGGTTATGTTTATGCTTCTCGACGTTGGAGTTAAGTTTTTGCTTAATTAATTCAGTAAGTTTTTGTTTATTTTATGTCTTTAACTTCTGCAATTTCAATTATGTCTAGCCTTCTCGGCTAGATCTTTAATTCTGGCATTTGAACAATGAAATTGGTTTAAGTATAAATCTGGACTCATGAGGCCATAATGGGCATAATAATGCATGATAAGTTTCCGTTAATTCTTGAGCCTTATTCCACGTGAGAGTGTGTCTGAAGTGCCCAATGTGGCTGATCACTTGTTAGGTAAAGAGGGCACACCACTATTAATTGAATTGGCGAATCGTGATTGTGTGTCGGTTCATATAATAATAAGGGAATTAATGGGGTGTTGTGGGCACAAGAGGAATCAGTTGAACGCAACAGATCTGGGTCCGTCTAGGGCACACTGCTGCTTGTTTGCTTACATCTCTTAGAGGAATCGAGAGGTGGGTAACTGGTTAGGGGTTTAATCAAAGAGGAATCACTTTTAAACCTAAAATGAAAGGATGGATGAGGAGACGCAGAGAGGAATCCGGTCACGATAACTAGATGATCTATCATGTATGAAAATCAGTGTGCCCATGATCGAGTTGTTTTATGTTTAAACCAAATTCTAATTCAAATGTTAAACCCTTTTGTTATTTGATATTTTCTTTTGATTCTTTTGCAAATTTAAATTCAGTTTAGTGACAACAACACACTCCTTTTGTGATTGGTTACTTGAAGATAGAATCGCAACAGCTCTCTGTGGGATCGACCTGTACTCATTGGCTAGCTATGCTCGTTGTGGGCACATGAGTTTACAAATATATTTTTGAGCGCGAAACGACCGCGCGTCAGCATGCATGCATGGTTTGCATGCTTTGCTATTCTATGTGCAGAATACACGGGTGACTCACAAGTATTTGTTCTACATTGCTGCAGCTTAGATACAACAAAGAGGAGCCTCCCCATGTCCACGTGTCAAGCTGCTGTACATCCTGGAGCTAGGACCACAATTGAATCATTGCTAGCCATTGATCTGTAATAGAATAGATCTAGCCGTAGATGATAGTTGTTTAGCCTCCACGCAACTCAACTGTATAAATAACTCTCTTGTGTATTTTGTTTGTGAATTTAGATTTGATGAATATTACAAATTGAAATTAGAAATAAAGTTTTGTTATCGAGTGATATCAAATGGATTTCCTTCAATTTTAACACCTATTAGATTCATAAGTTACACTTAATTTAAAGGTAAACAATAACATAATATATTTATATAAAATTATCTATAAATAATTATTTGTAAATATAATATATTCTATTTGTTCCAATAGTGTATAATTGAACTCTATTTTATAAAATTATCCCAAAATAAAAATAAAATTATTTCTTTAATTTAAGGAATAAAAAATATTTCACTGAAGAAACATATATGAGCATCAAAATAATAAAATCTTTTGATTATTCTAATAATTATTAATTAGTATTCGCTTGTTAAAATCTACCATGAAATATTTTTTACTCGCATAATCAAGGTACACACACAGACATGTATATATATAGTGTCTTTATATTACTTAGATGCTTGTGTTTAAGAACATGAGTTACAGTCTCTGTGGGATACGGTATTTTTACTCACTACGTATTTGAAATAATACAATGCACTTGCCATCACTTATTTATTAATAAATAGTCTGTCATTCATCATCATCATATATATATATATATATTAAATTAATAAACTACTTACCATTTGCTTTACGTGAGCGGCATCATTTGTTGAAATGAATGTAACATTTTTATTTCTTTGATTTCTCTTAACTTGATCTATCTTTTCTTGCATTTATATGATATTTAAATTAGAGTATTTTTTCATTTGTAGATTTCTTCTTTGTCGATAGACATCTGCAGTTGTACAAGAAAAAAGTAATCAATTTAATAATTAAAAAATCAATATAAGATAATACATAAAAATAATATTTTAATAAATTTAAAAATTAATTGAAGATGAACTAGATGTTGACGATGCATTATAAATATTCATAATTGTGAAAATGTCAAAATAATAAATTTGTTATGTTGAAAAGATGTTATAAAAAATCTATAGAAACTTGCTCAAGTGATTGGATTTTCGTGACAATTGTCAATAAAATTTGTAAAGTGGAAACGGATTTCTGAACTATTGCTCGTAAAAATTAGCAAGATAAAATCTAATGATTTATATAGATAATTTTAGAGTCCTATTATAATTAGGACAGTAATTATATTAACAAAGTCAATTACTTACTTAATTATTTGAGTTATTTGACACATTTTAGAATCATATTATAATTAGGAGAAGAATTATATCGACAAAATTAATTAATTATTTATTTTATTTGAATTATTTGACACATAATAGATTTTGACAATTTGATTAATGTTTTAATTTTTCTCCTTAAAATAATAAAATATATATGTTTCTTTAGCGAGATACTTTTTATACCTTAAAATAAAAAAAAAATTTGTTTATTATTTCGGGATAATTTTATTTAATATAGTTCAATTATATCAAAACTATTGACAAATCATTAGTCGAATATATAATATGATCATTCAACTAATTAGAGAAGTGGTTGCACAATTCTACTCTCCAAGAAAAATAAAAATCACCAAATCTACATAACAAACTAATTAAAATACGATCTGTAAAAATTTAGAGTTCCACATGCAAACAATTTAATTTTTATGAGTTTTTACAAAGGAGAAAATTGTATTACATGTTATTTAGAAATTATATATCTGTTTTGATAAGCACCGAGATGAAAAAAAATATATAAGTGGAGACAACAATATATATTTTGATTGTGCAAGTAAAAAAAATATTTCATGATAAGGTATAACAAAGTGAATACTAATTAATATAATTATCAGAATAATCAAAAGGGTTTTATTATTTTTGACGCTCATATATCTTTCTTCAGCGAAATATTTTTTATCATTTAAATTAAAGAAATATTTTTGTTATTATTTTGGGGTAATTTATATAATATTAAAGTTCAATTATACCAAAACTATGGGCATAAATATAATATACTAAAGAAAATAATTGTCATTATTTTGGGATAATTTTATATAATAAAGTTCAATTATATCAAAACTGTTGAAATAAATATATATACTAAAGAAATAATTTTGTTATTATTTTGTGATACCTTTATATAATAGAATTCAATTATACCAAAACTACTGAAATAAATATAATATATTATATTTACAATTTGGAGTCCCATATGCAGATAATAGCCTTTGTAACCTTACAACGGAACAGTGGATTGCTTCTTATAGACTTATGAAATCCCGTTGAAGTAGATCAATTTTTAGCATTCTGACCTTATATATTATTAATAATGTACATGTAAATGATTGTGAACATGATCATATCTGTTCGGTTTATGTAACTTCAAAAATAATGAAACAATAAATACTATCACAGAAATAAACATAGTTGAATTAAACAATGAAGATAAAATGCATTATAAGATTGTAAATTCATTATTTAATCCATTATCCTAATCATTTCATTAAGCATCTATGTTGAGATTTAAATAATGCTAGAACAACTACTTTTGTATTCCAAACCTTCTTCCGAAGTGCCTAGATTGTAAATCACACACAAAATATTAACGTGTCCGTTCAATACCTGTCATGTAACTCCTAACAATTCTCAAGTTTATTGTTCTCTAAAATAATCTCCACACTGTCGAGTGATATTGATTAACCAATCAATTATTCTATATCTTGTGTTAAAACTCCTCTCTCGATTTATGAAATAACACATTCGGTTGCATCATTTAATGATCAGTTAAATAATACAAAATAAAGCACGGGAATAATCAAAATATGATCAAATTATAGATACCAAATACAATGAATCAAAATAACCTCATAAACAAATCATAATCCAACCATAGAATACTATGATTTTAGATATTCATGACAAAATAAATAACTAAAATAATCCACAAAGAAAACATTGCATTTCTAAGAGCAGAGAAAATAAAACATTGAATTTATTTCTAATCTTGAAAACTCTTGAAATTTATGGTCTCGTTCTTCGCGTTCTTTTTCTCTGCTATGAAAAATTGTTTCTAATTTTAGCCCAAAATTTCCTTTTATACTTAGAAAAATAAAGCACAAAATCAGCTCAAAATCTGACAAGTCTAGACTACCTGCAACCTCACTCGTGACCCAGTCACTCACGACTCGGGTCGCGAGTCCACGTGGTACCAACATGACAGTGAAATTCACGACCAACCATTATTCGCGATCGAGCTAACAAATTTCCTGAAAAAAACCCGCCTCATTAGCGGGCTTCCAAAGAACGGGCCAAGGTCTGATTTACGAGCACACTAGCGAATCCATTAGCTCACGAGTGTCCTTCTACTTCGTATTCGTCTTTTTCTTGACTCGAATTATTTGACGTGCAACTGCTGGACATTATCAACTACTCTTTTCTTGAAAATACAATATAAATAATACCGAGCATGGCGCGGGAGACATAATAGTTTTGTTAAATATATGTAAGTGCCCTTCGTCATGTGTCAACACTATCATTCTATCTATTAATTTTGCCTTATTAACAACCGGCCCTACAATTGGCGTGGGCCTTTGTAAAAAATGTTAATTAATGACATATTTATCTGTGTAGAAATAGGCATAACGAAAAGTGGACCTTCATTCCTTGCAGAAAATTTAATACATCAGTTCTTGCACGTTATTGCATGTGAGGCACCCAATCATAAAAACACCACTACATCAACAATATGTATTTTGGATGAACTGTTGTAATGGCTCGCAGGCTGAACATAAAGTTAAGTTGTATTTGGGGCAAAACTTGTAGTCAATTTTATAAAGAAACTTGCCCACTCTTCTGTTAGGTCATCTTATTATTATTATTATTATTATTATTATTATTATTATTATTATTATTATTATTATTATTATTTGTCCATTTGAGGGGTTACAAAAGGGATTATTGAAACTAATTTTAACAGAACCTAGGATTCTTCTTACAATAAATTCGACAAATCGGGCCCGTAAATAGTCTGGGCCCACCTGTGGATACCATACCATATATGGGAATGGGCCAAGAATTTGGGGCGAGCCCACAGAGGCCCAGTTCCCACCGCCTCTCTTATTTCGTATATTTTCCAGATTTCTTGTTTCTTCCCTTTGTAGCTCTAGTTGATGAACAATTATCCACGCGTAAGATTCAATTCGATTCACCTCAATCCCTCGACCTCAATTAACACAATCTGCTGATCATTTATAGCAATTTTATCGAGATTTTATTGTGAATAGCAGGTTTAATCAGAGGGGAAGGAGATAAATCGTCGAAAATGCCGAAGAAAATGGGTGTAAACAGCAAGTCCGAAGCGGCCAGGGCACGGAGGAGCGCCACCGAATCGGATCGGAAGGAGCGCGAAACCAAGGACAAGGAAGACCAGTACTGGCGGGAAGCCGAGGGAGCTAAGCCGCGAGCCGCCAAGAAGCGGGAAGAGGAAGCCGAGAAACGAGCCGAGGCGAATGCGCGTAAAGCCGAGGCGCGCCGATTGGCGGAGCTGGAGGAGAAGGAGCTCGAGAAGAGCTTGAAGAAGCCGGATAAGAAGGCGAATAGGGTTTCGGTGCCCGTGCCGAAGGTGACGGAGGCGGAGCTGAGTCGTCGGAAGGAGGAGGAGAAGGCAGCGATGCAGCGTCGCGCGGAGGAGGATAAGAGGAAGCAGAGCCGAACGGCGGCGGAGGAGGAGTACGAGAGGATGGTGAGCGTGGAGAATACTAATCGTGATGATTCTATTATTGAGGCGAGATCGGTGGATGAAGCGCTTGCGCGGATTACTCTGGTGGATAATTTGCCGGTGGACAAGCATCCGGAGAAGAGGCTGAAGGCCTCGTTTAAGGTATGGTAATTATCGGGGTGCTTAGATTTCTTGATTTTTTTATATATATTTGAATTTGAATTTGAATTTTGTTTTTTTTTTTCTTGATTTCTTGATTAGTTGTTTTAGATTGTGATTTTTGAAGGGGGGTGATAAAACTTCTGTTCTTGATCATGCATAGGATTAGTTGTTTGAGCTGATTTATTTTCATTTACTTTGTTACAACAATCTGTGATTCTCTTCATAGATGTGTTGGGCTGAATTAATATCATTTGCATTGTTACAGCAATCTTTGATTTTTCATAGTTGCTCGTAGCTTGCCAAGTTAAGCTCGTGTTGTTTATATTTTCACGAGTTGTTTATGGCTGCAGGCTTTTGAAGAAGCTGAGCTCCCAAAGTTGAAGGAAGAGAAGCCGGGTCTAACACACACTCAATACAAGGATATGATTTGGAAACTCTGGAAGAAATCTCCTGACAACCCCCTTAACCAGGTGAAAATATTTTATATTAAAAGACAATTGCAAGATTTTGTCATGTTGTCGATAGGTTCTGGACAAGTAAGCTTGGTTTATATTATATTTGGATGAGAGGGTGTCATCATGGAGTTTGAGCTGCAATGGAATATGCTAATTTTGGGTGGATTTTTATGTGGCAATTTATTATATTAAGGATGTGCTAGATACTGGTTCGGTGTTATATTTGTTTTGCCTGAATTTTTACTTTTATTCTTGTCAAACGTATTATCTCGTGTTTGTAAGACAACAAATTCTCAAAACTGCCTTGAAAGTTGAGTGTCTGTTGGAGAACTGGAACCTATTTAGTAATTGAACCTTTCATTTGTGGTTACTAGCAAACCACATGCCTAAATTAATTGTTTCAATAATTGTACCTGCGGAAGGGGGAAGTAAGCGTATTTTAAAACAGTCTTCCACATAAGATTGTACAATAATGAATAAGATGCTTCATCAAAATTATTTAGTTTTTCAATTTTGATTGGATCATTGTCTTCAATAATGGAAACAGTGTCTGAGATGAACTGTTGAATTTTCCTACTGCTTATTGCCTTCCTCTGGTTTGCAATCTCTCGTATTTGTGAGTGTCTAAATATGCCTTCTCTAAGTTTCTTTTTCTAGCTTTATCTCTTCATGTCTAGTATATCTTTTATGCCCGGATCATGCGCAAGTTGTTCCATACACTTTTGAGGTTTTTGACAGTAGGAGAGCCTTTTGTTGCCTGTATATTAATGTTATCAAATCATACACTTAACTGCATCTGGCTTGCTCAAATTTGGATTTGCAGGTTGCCGAGAAGCCATAGGTGTATCTTTTCATGAGAAGCCTGATAATTTTCGTCTGGGACTTGTGGATATGAGCTGCTGTTTCATTTCTATGTGAGTACGTCAATGATTATGCAAGACAGCTTTGGCCGCCTCCTCCTTGCCCTCTCAAAAATTTGCAGTATTCCATCTGTGCTCGATGCAATAGGTTGAGAAAATAAAGCCTAGTATGTAAAAGCCGATTTGAATTAAGTCCTACTATATGATTATGTGAATGCACCACCTAAGGTTCGTTTTGGCTATGGCAGTATTTGGCTGCGTGGAATCAGTATTGGTCTACTTGTAAATTAGACAGCCCCTTCAATGACACATTGTTGCCTGTATCGATCTATTCTCAAATTGTAAACTGATATTTTGACTACCAATGTCTACTTTGTGGAAGAGATGTTTTGTTAGATGGATTGATTGCAACTGCAAGGCACGTTGATGTTGCATGGCATAGTTATGCGGAAGCTGTGTTGATGGAATCATTGCATAATAATTATGCAAAAAGCTGTGTGGTGTACCGACGTACCAACCCAGCATCAAATGTGGAAATATATAATAAATGAGTTTACTGGTTTCTTCGTTTGCTTAATTGATTCCCTTGAGCAGAGCTTCATTCTTTCCTCAACTTGTAGTCTTACTGAATCAATGTTAATATTCATTCCTGTGCATAACGACACACACCTGTCTAGCCATTGGGTCGAACTTGAAAACTACGTTGTTTTCGTTATTTGGGTCGAGCCATTAATGAGTAGTAAATATTGTTTGGTTTAATTTCCAGAACTTCAATAATGGTAGCGCCAAACCATAATGAAAATTCAGCACAATAAACAGTGTTTTGCGAGCTTATCTAATTATTTAAATGCAAAAGTTAGGCCCGGTTGCTACCTATATTGCTGCTTGTTTGTTTTCAACTTGCAGCCAGACACCACACTAAATGCTTAAACCAACATCAATTTATGTAGAGGGGCCCCAAATATCAATACCAGAATTAGAAAAAAAGAGCGCAGTTTGGCAGATTTGGAAACTGATTCTGAAATCTGGAGCTGGATTGTTTCCACTAGAGTGATACTCTTGCAATGGGATGTTCGTTTTTCGCAGAAATCTTGTCTGCGTGTTATGGATGGAAGCTTGAGAATGAGTCGGGGGATTTTGCGACGGCTAGGGAGCAGGGGAGGGAGCAGGAGAAGAATCATTGTTGGCTTGAAATCCGATACTTGCAGTAGAGAAATGCTGCTGAGGTTACTCCAGTTGGTAGTCTCCCGGGGGGACACCGTGCTTGCTGTTCATGTCCAGCACCACTCCGATGATACCTTTGATGCCAATACTTTCCACATTTATGAAGATATTTGCAAATCAAAGCAGGTTACTTCATTATAATCCTTTTTGCTTCTTCAAACTTGTGATGTTTGATTCATTGGTTTCTAGCTTTTACATGTAATCAGGTGGATTTTGAAGTTAAGATTTGTAGTGGAAGCTGCTACATAGCAGAACTAACACACCAAGTTAGAGTAACATTTGCAACTATTCTTGCTGTTGGATGCAGCGGCAGCTGGTAATTTCCAACCACCACCACCACCACCACCACCACTTTCTAATTTCTTAATGATATATTTTATCTATGCAGCCCGGAAGGTTCGACTGTTACCAAATGCCTGAAAGCGTTGCCTCCTACTTGTAAGCTTCTAATAATGGATAGTGGAGGGAGAATCCTATTACAGCAGATGGGGACTTCACAGCAAGGATCCAGTTCCAGAGTTTGTCGAGCATTTGTGTCGTCTTTATCAGATTCCAGCAGTTCTGATCCACATTTGTCTAGACCTCAAGTCAGGAAATCTTGGTCCCTGCCATCCTCAACAACTTCAACTTCAGACCAAGCTGAGAGTGGAAACTCCGTTACCACTGCCGAGATTAATAGTCTGCAGCCACATGATTTTTATCCAATATTTTTCCGAAGATCGGTTGTGTTGGAAGAGAAGGTGTACGACAGGTGCTTCACGTATGAAGAACTTAACCATGCTACAGAGAACTTTGGTGCTCATATGTTGAGTGGAGAAGGTGCAAACAGTCGACTCTATAAAGCCGTTCTTGAAAATGGTCAGGCAGCATCAGTGAAGGTTCTCAGAGCCTCCCAAGATGCTGAGGAAATCTTTCTTCGAGAAGTGGAGTTATTGAGTGGCTTGAAACACGATTACACAGCCGAACTTGTTGGATACTGTTATTGTAAAGAAATGTGTGCAGTTGTTTACAACTTCTGCGATTCAAGTTTGAAGCAGAAGCTCAATCAGTTGAAGTGGAGTGAGAGAAAGCAAGTTGCACTTGGGGTGGCTAAGGCATTAGACTACCTTCATTCTTGCCATCCTCCGATTATACATACAGACCTAAACTCATCTAACATCCTCCTTCTTGAAGACGGAAGGCCACAAGTAAGATTTATATATTGTAATGCTTATGATGTTTTAAGTGTCTATCGTTTTTCTAATTTATTTGAACAAAACCAAAGGGAAAAACCACTCCCAGAACTGAATAACTGTGTTATATATACAAAATACATCTTGGTAAGTGCTTAGTTTTGACTTCCAGCTATCTGATTTTGGAGCTGCAATAGTTCATCTGTCAGCCAATCGTTCTTCTTCACATAGAAAGCCGACTCATGTAGTCGAGACACTCAGATACTTGGCCCCAGAATATATAACGTATGGAAAAGTTGATGAGAAGGTAGATGTGTATGCTTATGGGATTTTTCTGTTGGAACTGATAACTGGAAAAGAAGCCACCAGAACAAGCCAAGCATCAAAACAAGAAAGTTTGCTACTTTGGGTAATTAAACTTAAATTTCAGCCACCAGTTCGCAGTAAAAATGTTCTTGAAAGCTTTTATAGCTTTCCTTCTTGATTGATAATGATATTAAATTGCAGGCCAGGTCTCTGCTGACATGCGGCCTATACGAACGCCTTATTGATCCCAGCCTAAACGAAGACTACAACAATGATGAGATGAAAGCAATGATGATCATAGCACGCCTCTGTCTTTTGCATTCATCTTCTAGAAGGCCAACTATGAAAACAGTACACCATCTGATCTTTTGACTATACTAGATCGAATAGCAGCTATTGCAAATGTAGCAGCTTTATGTCCTTATTTTAAAACTTCCCTTTCTGTTTCTGGGCAGATCTTGCAGTTTCTCGAAGAGCCAAACTACGTGTTAGAGATCCAGAGGAAGAGCAGTGATCTTCCTATCCAAATGGTACCCGAGGATGAGAATGATTTTATTGGACTTGCCAAGTCAGATTCTAGTGATGTAGCTTATAGATGATCTCTGGTTTTGCTTTTCAATATGAAGTACAAACTTTCGTGATTACTTAATTTATACAACTGATGCTTATCATCAGCACCGTATACTGCTTTGTACTTATGTTTTGTCATATATATGATGATTGTTCTTAACAAGAACTGTTGCCTATCATCTACATGTTCTGATTTTCACGTATGCTCGAGTATGCTGATTAACACTACTGCGTATACAAGCATCAACTTTCTTCTAGCTAGTAAGTCCTTTTTTCAGGAACCCTCAAGTGCTAAATGGACTGATCCTTCGTCAGTTAAAATGTGATTTCCTTAAAATTTGTCGTGCAACAAAATTTATATTACCTTATAAAAAAAGGAGATCCTAGCTGGTGGCATGTTTCTCTTAGTGTTAGGACATGAACAAATAAAATAATGGATCAGTTTCATAATCCTGGCTATAAGCAATACTAGAATACACAGACAAAAAGCCGGCCTTCAACTTTGTTCTAGCCAGTTTCTGTCCATGGCTCTTCTGCTTAAAAGGATTCTCGAAGCATTGATAATTTCTTATGGATACAGTCATACAATGCAGCCGAAAGAAAAATTGTCCCGATGATATGTCCAAAATGATGTCAGCTGTTCAAACATGACACTTCGGATTTGAAGATCAGTTGTAAAAATAGATATTGCAGCTGTAAATGATCATCTCTGTTACAATCACTTATTCTAGAAAATGGAAGAAAATGACACGGTTTCTTGATACTAATAGTCCTTAGCCAGCTGAGAAAAATTGATAGGTGATACATAATATGGAGGGCCATTGTAGAGTGTTTGTGCTGCCAAATAAGATGCTTTCTTGGTAGGATGGAACATATCCCAAAATAAGTACTCACGACGGTCTGAGCAAACTGATGCTGTCGAGTTACATGGGCCTTGCGCGTTCAAGACCCCGTGTCCACAGCATGCTGTATCCACACTCTCAAATCCTAGAAAAGCAGAATATCAGCAAATTTAAAGGCCATAATTCATGCCATGAAGCTGTATACTGTGATCAGCAGCTTTACCTGAGGCATGTGGATTGTTTATAACATCTATTGTCATTCTGTATCCGTTTCCAAGCGAGTACTTAAAATCCGGGAGCTGTGAGCTGAGGTGACGAAGAAGGGAGTCCAGTGCTGAGTGGAAGGTCAAGGCGAAGTCATTTTCCACCGCAAAGCAGCCATCAACTCCAAAGAGGAGTTTTTGGACTAATCTTTGAGATGGACAGCAGCCCACGGGTGGCACGCTTATGATACCGAACTTCCTTGCTCCGAGCTTGTACAGTTTCTAGTAGTAGTACAGAACAGAATCAGAATCAGGATAAGCAGAGAAGGAAACATGGAATTAATCTTGAAAGTTGGAAGTGATGTTACCATGATGTGGTCTGAATATGCAGTGATCAGAATGCCAATGAACTTATCTTTATGCATTGTGCTGTTGGTCTTGAAATATCCAAAAATGTCGTTGCTGCCTACACTGATGAAGAAGAGAGATTTCGAAAGCATTAAGTCCGTTGCAGCAGAGCCTATCTGAAGAGTGAGAATGTCCCTCACTTCAGAAAACTGACTGATCTGCTGTGATAATGGCACCGCGATCTGTTTGTACAATGTGAAACGACAAAAGAACACGAGGGCATCAGTTTTTTAGGCCAACTGCAGTGTAACACTACTTCAAACTACCAATCTTACGCATTGATTGCTGTTTACTAGATTCTTGAAAAAATTAAGTTGAAGAAAATAAGTCCTCTCACCCCGTTTGGACTTGTTATATCAAGAAGGCCTGCACCAGCTGATGCAAAATTCGCACCTTTGAGCAGATGCTTTCGGAAATGATGAGGATTCAATGTAAGAAGAAACATATAGGGAGGTGGACTCCTCTTTAGGCCAAAAAGTTTGGCTGAGGAACAAATATTGTAAAAAAGAAATGTCAGCAGCTTGAGAACTATATATAGCTACTGTAGTGTGTGACCTTATATTGAACTTATGCAACAAAACATGCAATATATTGAACTTTTGTACTAACCTACAAAATCTGCACTGTTGAAGCCATTGCTGAACCTCCCCGTTGGGAGTGATTTGGGGAAGTCGATGCCGTTGGGAGTGAAATCAGCTCTGAAAATAGTATGAGGCAGATAGTTATTCGTTCCAACGTCTGCAGTGGAGTCCCCTAGAATGAAAATGGCGGACGACGTCTGATCATCAGCTGAGTGAGGGATGGCATTGATCGAGATAACAGATACACAAAGTAATAGAGAAATTATGTGTGTTGTAGCCATCAGAAAGTATTACTTAATTATCGTGTGGGGAGTTCTCACAGCTCTTGGTGGTTTATATAGGACTTTTTATGCATCAGAATTTTGTTAATTGCTGATGTGCAAAGGATCATTTCCTGCACAAGAGACACCTCAGAAAAAACCAAGAATTTGTGGGGCGGATTGTCCAAATAATTAATTAAGTCTGCTCATTGCCGATCATGTATATTTATATATCAGTGAATTTTATTACAAGACTTGGTCTACGAAACAAAGAACACATATATGTATAACTTGGTTCAAAACATAATATGTGAAACGCGTGAAATCATCCTCATCCATGTCGAAAACAACGAGCATTTTTGGACTCATACATGAATTCTTGTCTCAACAAACTGATTGTGAAAACTATACTAGCTACTTGTAAAATTCACAGATTAACATTTAGTTATATATAAAGGTAAGAAAAAGTAATCCGGTCCATTTTCAAGAATTGATCATCTACTAAACAGCATGAAACATGAAAAGAATAAAACTAGCTTGTGTAGTATGCTATTTTCTTACATTACATTACTTATTTCCAAGAGATCATATAAAAGAATGAGACCAATAGTTGAGGCAGTTTTTGGATATATATTATACAAATGAATTTTCGTATAATTAAATGGAAGCAATACTAGTACTAGTTGCTTCTGCCTGTGGCTCTCCCACAAAGCAGTGCATTCGTTGGAATGGAATACTCGTCCCTGGGAGACTTAACCGGTGTATAGACGCGTAGATAATACTGTTGTCCGAGGTATTGTCGAGCCCAGAACTCACTCCTAAGGTTCCACATTCCTACATTGTCTAGTGCTACATAAATTGCTGTCCAAGATTTGGGATAAACCTGCAGCATATATCAACCAAATAATAATTAACTAACTCCCATATAAAAGATCATAAAATACAATGAAATAGTTTAAAAACATAAGTCCTATAAGATGAAACAGGATGAAACAGTTCGAACAAAGTCCAAATAGGAAAAGAACACAGTGAAACAATTTCAGCAAAGTCCAAATAAGAAAAAAAAAATTAATGCAATGAGATATATAGTTTACTCGACCATGAATGGTTATGCTAGCTGCAATTATCTTATTTGATGCTAATACATTATAAATCTTGATTCTAACCTGTGTGGTGGAGCGAAAAACAGCATCTACGAGATTGTACTGTTTTCGACTATCAGGTGTCCAAGAACCTCCATCCATCCTGCAAGAAAAAAATTACTTGATTAATTACCGAATTTTTTTTTAAAAAAAAAGAAATAATATTTATTTTAGGCAGTAGTCTTAGTTAATTTGGAAGCAGGGGCAAGGCCTTACCCCACAACAAAGAAAGAGTATCCATCAAGATGCCAGGTCTGCATGATGTTTTCTCTGTTCTCAAAAACAATCTCAATAAAAGATCTATAGTCAGCTCCCATGACCGATGTGTCGAGGCGAATGCCTCGGCCACCGGGAGGGGAGTCCGGAATGCTGCCGACGGTGAATACCCCATCGATGTTGAAGTAGTCCGCCAGCTTGAGAGGGGTGTCGGCCGCCACAAAGGAGACGCCGTTGACTGCATAGCGTTGCTTGGCATTCACTAAACCTGGAGAGCTGGAGAGTCTAATAGTCCTTGTCACGTTGATTTGACCGTAGTGGTAGGAGCCTTGTGGATTAGGCCTCGGTCCACTAGCTGTGAGATTAGTTCTGATGGAACGAGCCTGGTTCATGGACCACTGAGCGTCGTCGTGAGTGGGGGCGGGCGGAAGAGGGCCGGAGACAGGGTTGCCGGAGGTGGTGTAGTGGAGGACGGCGGTGGTGGTGAGGACGGTGGAGGAGGCGAAACGAGTGGAGACGGCGATGTAGTAGTCCTGATGAGGTGGCTGATCGGCGGTGAGTAGGACGGAGTAGGACTGGCCTACGTGGACATCGAGGGAGGATAGGGTGGTCTGCAAAGTGTGAGTGCCTTCCACTTCTACTAGCTTCATGGTGTGCCCTTGGATTCTCAAATTTAGTGAATTTCTTAACCCCACATTTGATATTCTAAGCCTGTATGTTTTCCCTTGCTCAACTGTGAAGCGTGTGTCATTACCACCACGCCCATTGATGAGAATGCCGTCAGGGAATGCAAGCATTTTGCCCGAGTCCAAAACAGACTGCAAAACCTTGTGATTGGCTTTATACCAATCGCCGATTAGAAGAGAAAAGTCGCCGTCGGGGTCGGGGAATGGAACGGGGATTCTAGGCCTGCTGAGAATGGCGATGGCACCAAAAGCGCCGGCAGCTTTGTGGAAAGCGAGAGATGGGAAATAGTAAAAGCTGCCGATTTGATCTTTCATCTGCATTGTGTAGGTGAAGTTCTTGCCGGGAGGAATTGGGCATGTTGTTCCGTACACTCCGTCTTGGAACGAGTTCTTCCTCTGTTGTACTCCGTTCCTGCATCACTCCATATAAACATAATATACCCACCACATTATTAATTAATTACTTGACTTGATTCTCACAAACCAAATTCCCTACCTAATTAACGCTCTTTCTTACTAACAATAAATATCAATAACACTTTACAACTCACTCACACAATTAATTAGCCACCCGCTTTCACACATAATTTCATTACTACAATAATTTCATTTCAGACATCAAGAAATTGTCCTCTGGGATGAAATATATTAAATTAAGGGAAAACTATATAACATAAATATAAATTATATATCTAATACAAAATTCTCTTTTATTTTGCATTATTACACTAGTACTAGTACTTTAATTATGTTGTGTAATGTGAATATCAATTGTACACACACACATATATAATATTAACGAAATACAAATAAATTATAATTTTATAAAATTGTGCTGGAAAAACTAACCAAGAGAGAAGGAATGGCTCCGGCAAATTATTGAAAACGTTGATTATGATGTTATCGTTTGTGACTGAATATATATCAGGTCCTGGAAATTGCCCATTTATCAAAATTCCCTGCATTCATGGAAAAATATCACAATTCTTTCATACTTACAATCATGTAAAATATATGTCTACACATACAACATACTCCACAGTTATTTCAGCTTCTTTTTTTTTTTTTAATTAAACATAAGTTTATTTTTAGAATTGTAATTAGTTTTAATTAAAATCGTTTTCATTGTTTTATTTTATCTCAGATAGTTTTTAAAATTGAATATACATACTGTTTTACTATATATAGAAGATTCAAATATCAATTAAGTTTTTGGCTTAAGTTACTTGTTGTTTGGTGTTTCACGCAATGACTCTTATTTATGATGCAATAATCGACGAGCACACACACACACAAAACAAAATTGATATTTGAATCTTCTATATATAGTAAAACAGTATGTATATTCAATTTTAAAAACTATCTAAGATAAAATAAAACAATGAAAACGATTTGAAATGCAGCGAGGAACGTATAAATAGATATATATGAGGAAAATAATGTTTTTTTTCTTCTTTTAGACAACGAACACGATCAAGTGACGATCTTAACCCACTCTAGATCCTCTATTCATGCTACGGACACGCTACGTACACGGCACGAACATCGGGAAAACGAATTAATTAGACGGAATTTAAAAAAATTAAAATCCAAACAATGTACGTAGGATCATAGAAATTAATCTTACTCATGCATGCAGTAAAACAGAGTAAATGAAATCGGCAAATGCAGATGTAAACAAACCTGTTGGCGAACACCCAAAGGGTAAATATCGCCGTAAGTGACGTTCCAAGTGAAGAATCTGTAGGGATCCTCACCTCTCACACATCCGGCTAGAGAGAGAATCAAAAATACCAAATATTGCAACATTTTTATTTTATTTTTCACGGGTAGCTCGACTCGTTTATAATCAATCCTACTTGTGAAGAAACAGCGAGTATACTGCACAAAGTTGGGGATTGTGAGTTATGAAGGGATATGATGATCATTTAAATAGGTGATGGAGAAAGAAAATAAGAAAATGATAAAATAGCTATGAACTGGAAACAGAATGGCATTGGTAGATGATGGACAATTTGGAGTTGAATATATAATACACACACACATGTAATAATGTATATGAAAGGAAGAAGAAAAAGGCGTCAAGAAATAGATAGCGTAGCGGTGGGTTTAGACTACCATATGCGTGGGTTGACACACAAACACACACACCCCCGCCTCCAAATATTTCATTTCTTATACTCCCTCCGTCCCATTTTGATAGATTTGTTTTTCTTTTTATATGTCCCGATATATAGACATATTTCTATATATATTTAGTTAATTTATTAATTTATACCCCTATTTAATATGTTTACACTAGACATTAATTAAATATCAAATAATTAAATAGGGGCATATTAGAAAACTTCTTGATTAATTATCTTTCCCAATACTTTTCTTAATCCCCGTGAAAAATTCCAATCAGTCTATCAAAATGAGACGGAGAGAGTATATTCTAAACATGCACACCATATATATAATTCCATAAACAAGCGTAATGCTATATATAAAATAATAACCTGCAAGAAACGCAATTCACAATAAAACAAAAGGAAAAAAATCGTCAGTAGCAAACGTGGAATTCTCTAGTACACTACTCATTGATTAGTTTTGGTAATTAACAATTCAGTTGCTATTAATTAATTAATGTTCCTACTCGGTATGTGATACATCCAAATAAGTTGTTAATTTTTCCATTCTAGGATTATTATTTTCAAATGCGAATACGGTACATGTGACAGCTTATGTAGTACTACCACATTATTTAAATTAAATGAAATGCTACAAAATTCATATATAATAAAATACGAAAACGAGCATAAAGAGTGGACGGGAGAATTTGGTCTCGTAATCTCGCAGGAAACCATTTTCCTTGGAGACGCGTTGAGGCCACATGTTGTGGTCTGAAAGGTATTTGTATTTGTGTTTCCCTCTATAATTTATTTAATTTGTCCGATATATATATATATATATATATATATATATATATATATATATATATATATAGGGAATGGTTCAAATAGAAACTCAATCCCCCCATAAGAATCTAGAAACCAATCTTAACTTTAGATTTGATTAGATCTAATGACTATAATTTAGTCAAAGTCTTTGTCAAAGTAAGGTGGTAAACTTGTAATATTTGAGAACTTAATGAAGGCAGGGTTATTTTCGTGATTTAGAAATTAAGTTATGTTGTTTCGGACTTTGGGCCCAATTCCCGGAATAAAATAGACAACACTTTAAAATCGTCGTCTTTTCTGGCGTTGTATTAATATGTTAACATGAGAGATTTATATTGCTAACATCAAAACAATTTGTTGCTAACATAAGGTAGACTCATATTGCTAACTTGACGAGATCATAATACTAAATTGACACGTATTAAACACCACATAAATAACAATTGACCACATTTAAAATAATATTGTGTAACATGTGTAACATCATTCATACATACAACATATTGCTAATATGTTAGAAATATACATACTGCTAATATGTTAGTAACATATTGCTAATATGTGAATAATGATATGCTAGTATGACTTAAATTCTCAAATATTACACGTTTTCAAAATAATATTAAGCATTGATAAAGTTATAATTGTTTATGAACTTAACTATATATAGCTCATACTTTAACTATTTTCTTATGAAAGTAACTTAAGATTCAAAGCCGTGCATAAAAAATTTCATGTTAGCAACATAAACACAAAATATGAGCAATATTGTGATACCATATTAGCAATATCTGACAATAACGAGTTGAATATAAGTGAAAAAAAAGTTTTTTGTATTTCTCATCAATTTTTGCTCAAATAAACATATCCACTACGGATCTTAAATGAAAGAGCATGAAAAAAAATCTTTAATTTGATATATTTTTTTGCGTAAATTGGATAAAAAATGAGTAGGTTATGATTATTTAAAGTTTTTAAGAATTTTTTAAAAGATAATGACATCACTTTATAAAAAAAATCTGGAATTACCCTTTATATTTTGAATTTTACATATTTACAACTATGCCGCTGCCTTTTTATCCTCCATGTCATCAAAATAATTGAATTTGATTGGTTCCTAGGTTTTCATGGGGGATTGATTCATATTTGAACTCACACACACACACACACATATATATATATAGGGTTAGGTTCCAGAAGGAACCACACCCTAGGTGAGAACTGAGAAACAATCTGAGCCATAGATCCGGTATATTTGGACGGCCAAGATATGCTCCAGATTTTAAAAAACGCAGTGACAATCTCGTAATAACGTCCAACTTCGTTGCCCTGAATCTTAGTAAGGGTAAAATCGAAAATTTTGAAAATATATGAATATTCAGAATTTACGTGTATATTTTTCAATTTAAGTTTTTAGCACTATCATTTCCTATTTTAGCATTGTCATGACCATTTTTAGCATTGTCATGATTTATTTTAGCATGACTATTTTTTAGCATTAGCATAAAAAAATGTCTTCGATATTGTAAAAAACCACGAACAAACACTGTTACATGTTGAATTATCAATATATGAATTCTCAGAATTTACGTGTATATTTTTCAATTTAGGGTTTTAGCACTGTCATTTTCTATTTTAGCATTGTCGTGACCTTTTTTGACATTGTCATGACTTATTTTAGCATGACTCTTTTTTAGCATTAGCATAAAAAAATGTCTTCGACATTGTAAAAAAACCACGAACAAACACTGTTACATGTTAAATTATCAATATATGAATACTTTGAATTTACGTGTATATTTTTCAATTTAGGGTTTTAGCACTGTCATTTCCTATTTTAGCATTGTCATGATCTTTTTTAGCATTGTCATGACTTATTTTAGCATGACTCTTTTTTCATAAATTACTAAAATACCTTCAGTTCATGAAAAAGTTGATAATATTACACGAATGCCACTGCGTTTTTTCAATTTTAGAACCTATCTTGGCCGTCCAAATATACCGGATCTATGGTTCAAATTGATTCTCTATTCTCACAGGGGGTCTAGTTCTCATTTGATCCATCTCTCTCTCTAATATATATATATATATATAGGGAAGAGATCCAATGAGAACCCTTCCCCTAGGTGGGAACTAGGAACTAATCCTATCCCTTCATTGGTTCAATCTGGACAGCCCAGATTAAGTGAATGGGGCGGTGGCATAATTGTAATATTTGGCAAGTTTGATGAAGGGGAGGGCAATATAGTAATTCAGTTCTTCAACTTTCCTTCTTTAGATTTTTTCCCCTTTTCTCTCCCTCTCTCGCTGATTTACGATCTGCTTCTTCTTCTTCTTCTTCTTCTTCTTCTTCTTCTTCTTCTTCTTCTTCCCTTTTGATTTCTCATTATTTTTCAGCATCTGCTTTCATCTTTTTATCGCGAAGATTCGACCTTGTAATTCGTAGAGTTCATCGGCGGCGCTGTCTTTGTATGGTGACTCCATGTATGTGTTTTCTTTTCAATTTATTTTAGCAGTTTGGTATGTTGATTTATTTCTCGTTTCTTCTCGTGATTTTTTTTCTCATCTTATTTTACTTTATGACTTCATCGTTTTGTTATGAAGATTCGATATTTTTGATTGATTTGATCTTTTTCGTTCAGATATGGGTTGTATTAGTTTTTTTTTAGAAAAATATCAGTTATTTTCTAATTATTAGGAATTCTAGGGTTTAGTATATACGAGAATATACAGAATATGCATTAATTTGATCTGTTTATTTATTTTAGCATGCTAATGTATTCATTTTAGTCTATCGTCACATATGTTTTAGCATGTTAATGTAGTCATTTTAGTCTGTCGTCACATATGTTTTAGCATGATAAGATGTTAGTTTAATGTTATTTCTACTGCACTCTGTGAAACATGTCATACAAACCATGCTTTGCTTTTTTTTTTCCTTTATGTGTGTGTGTGTTTTTTTTTGTGACTCGGCTACACATTGTTATAGACACCATGTAAATACTAGAATACTTTGGTGCTAAAATGTATGTTGCATGGTGCTAGAATGGTACATACCTAATGCTAAAAATCAATTTGTGTGTCTGAACATCTCTTGATGTGATTGTATTATTATTTTACCTTGTTCACTTTATAATTTTTTGATTTTAATGTGTCAGCTTCTTTTGTTTGAAGTGACCATAGTAAGATTACTCACACGGTGATATAGAGGGTTCTACTTCACATAGCAAGACGATGATGTTTGAGCAATTCTACGGTTTACGTGCCTCTTCTGAAGTTATTGTTCATCCACCTATTCCAGTTAAAACAAAAGGTAGCGACAGTCGTTTGATATCTAAGAAGGAGGCAACGAAGAGAAAGGAGAACAAATCACTCAGAATGTGCAGCAATTGCTATAAGTTGTTAGATCATGATGCTAGGAACTGTCCAACTTGATGTTATTATAGCGATTGGGCATAGTTTGATATCATGTTTTACCATGCTTGTGAATTATTTTCAACACATTCATTTTTAAGAATATATATGATTTTTAATAAAAGTGTTTATGACATTTTCTTTGCAGTAATTATATTACCATTAAGTTTTATTAACCACGGTTACTATTTAGAATATGATACTAAAATAACGGAAGCATGAGGTTAAATACCTTGTCAGATTCCCACTGCATATTTTGTTTATCAGAAGATGCTAAAATAAGAAACGCATGAGGCTAAAATGATTGAAGTAAGAGGCTAAATTTGATGTGACATTTTTTACTAGAATTCACTGTTCCCAATTAGAATTTTTTACGTTTCAATTAGGGCTCATATGATCCCAACTAGTAATTCTGAGATTTCCAGTAGGGGTTCACTGTCCCCATAAAGGGTGTATTGTGTTTCATTGCAATGAAAATACCGTTTCATATTTTGTTTATCAACCCATGCTAAAATGAGAATCATATGAGGCTAAAATGATCGAAGTAGGAGGCTAAAATTGATGTGACATTTTCTACTAGGGTCCACCGTTCCCAATTAGGGTTTATTACGTTCCGATTATGGCTTATCTGATCCCAACTAGTAATTATGAGATTCACATTAGGGTTTACTGTCCCCAAATAAGGTGTATTGCGTTTCATTCCAATGAAATCATCGTTTCATTTTTGTTTATCAACGCATGCTAAAATGAGAAATGTATGAGGCTAAAATGAGTGAAGTAGGACTAAAATTGAATCTGGGCAGTTTCTGAGTCCAGTAATTAGGGTTTATTACGTTCTGATTAGGGCTCATCTGATCCCAACTAGTAATTATGAGATTCACATTAGGGTTCACTGTCCCCAAATAGGGTGTATTATATTTCATTCCAATAAAATTACCGTTTCTGAGTCCAGTAATTAGGGTTTATTACGTTTTGATTAGGGCTCATATGATCCCAACTAGTAATTATGAGATTCACATTAGGGTTCACTGTCCCCAAATAGGGTGTATTATGTTTCATTCCAATGAAATCACCGTTTCATATTTTGTTTATCAGAACATATATGCTAAAATAAGAAATGAATTGGGCTAAAATGAGTGAAGTAGGAGGCTAAATTTGATGTGGTATTTTCCACTAGGGTTCACCGTTCCCAATTAGGGTTTATTGCGTTCCAATTATAGTTCATATGATCCCAATTAGTAATTATCAAATTCCCTTTAGGGTTCACTGTCCCTAAATAGGGTGTACTATATTTCATTCCAAGGAAATCACCATTCCATATTTATTTATCAGAACATACATGCTAAAATGAGAAATGAATGAGGCTAAAATGAGTGAAGTAGGAGGCTAAATTTGATGTGACATTTTCCACTAGGGTTCACCGTTCCTAATTAAGGTTTATTACATTGCAATTAGGGTTCATCTGATCCCAATTAGTAATTATCAGATTCTCATTAGGGTTCATTGTCCCCAAATATGTGTATTGTGTTTCATTCTAATGAAATCACCGTTCCATATTTTGTTTATCAGAACATGCTATAATGAGAAATGAATGAGGCTAAAATGAGCGAAGTAGGAGGCTAAATTTGATATTTGTTTCGAAAAATATTTACGCATTTTCTTTCTTAGTTGTCAGTCATCTCCTTCGTTGCTTCACTTTCTCATTCTTTTTTTATTATTAACTCGTATTTTTTCATTTTGTAGTATCTATATAGGTGTAGGTGTTTATATAAAACTGTTAGAAATATATTCATAATATCACCCGCTAAAATGTATTACACAATATGCTAAAATGTTATATAGGTCATGCTAAAATGTTGTATACAACATGCTAATATAAATCTGGGGTTACTCTCTGCGAAAATTATGCCTAAAAATGATTTTTTGTATTTTTTATCTATTTTTTTAAAATAAACATATGCAATATGGATCTTAAATGAAAGAGTATGAAAAGAGCTTTAATTTGATATAAGATTTGCGGAAATCCGATTAAAAATGTATAAATTATGATCATTTAAAGTTTTTAAGAATTATTTCAAAACATGATGATGTCACTTTTTTTTGTTCCAACTTTACCCTTAATGAAACGCGTGAATTTAAAATTTTCATTTTAATTATGAGATTGCCATCGCCCCTATTCCACTTTATCTATTTAATCTGGACCGTTCAGATTTTGAAATGGAGGGATGAGATTGGTTCCCAGTTCCCACCTGGTGACTGGTTCTCACCAGATCCCATCCCTATATATATATAGGGATGGGATCTGGTGAGAACCAGTTCCTATGTGGGAACTGGGAACCAATCCCATCCATCCATTCGAAAATATGGATGGTCCAGATTAAACAAATAAAGTGGAGGGGGGTGGTGGCAATTTTGTAATTAAAATGAAAACTTTAAATTCACGCGTTTCATTAAGGGTAAAATTGGAAGAAAAAAAAGTGACATCATCATGTTTTGAAAAAATTCTTAAAAACTTTAAATGATCATAATTTATTCATTTTTAATCGGATTTATGCAAATCTTATATCAAATTAAAGCTCTTTTCATACTCTTTCATTTAAGATCCATATTGCATATGTTTATTTTAAAAAAATAGGTGAAAAATATAAAAAATCATTTTTAGGCATAATTTCCGCATAGAGCAACCTCAGATTTATATTAGCATGTTGTATACAACATTTTAGCATGAACTATATAATATTTTAGCATATTGTGTAATACATTTTAGCGGGTGATATTATGAATATATTTCTAACAGTTTTATATAAACACCTATACCTATATAGATACTACAAAATGAAAAATACGAGTTGATGATAAAAAAGAAAAAAGAATGAGAAAGTGAAGCAACGAAGGAGATGACTGACAACTAAAAAAGAAAATGCGTAAATATTTCCCGAAACGAGATAAAGTTTATGAGAGCAAAATATGTACTGCAATTCTAAGTGCAGACAGTAACATACAAATTTAGCATCCTACTTCGCTCATTTTAGCCTCATTCATTTATCATTTTAGCATGCGTTGATAAACAAAATATGGAACGGTGATTTCGTTGGAATGAAACACAATACACCCAATTTGGGGACAGTGAACCCTAATGAGAATCTCATAATTACTATTTAGGATCAGATGAGCCCTAATTGGAACGTAATAAACCTTAATTGGGAACGGTGAACCTTAGTGGAAAATGTCACATCAAATTTAGCCTCCCACTTCGCTCATTTTAGCCTCATTCATTTCTCATTTTAGCATATTCTGATAAACAAAATATGGAACGGTGATTTCATTGGAATGAAACGCAATACACCCCATTTGGGGACAGTGAACCATAATGGGAATCTGATAATTACTTATTGGGATCAGATGAGTCATAATTGAAACGTAATAAACCCTAATTAGGAACGGTGAACCTTAGTGGAAAATGTCACATCAAATTTAGCCTCCTACTTCGCTCATTTTAGCCTCATTCATTTCTCATTTTAGCATGTTCTGATAAATAAATATTGAACGGTGATTTCATTGGAATGAAACGCAATACATCCTATTTGAGGACAGTGAACCCTAATGGGAATCTGATAATTACTAATTGGAACGTAATAAACCCTAATTGGGAATGGTGAACCCTAGTGGAAAATGTCACACCAAATTTAGCCTCCTACTTCGCTCATTTTAGCTTCATTCATTTCTCATTTTAGCATGTTCTGATAAACAAAATATGTAATGAGAATTTGACAACATATATAACCTCATGCTTTCGTTATTTTAGCATTATATTTTAAACGGTATTATGATTAATAAAACTTAATAGTAATATAATTACCGCAAAGTAAATGTCATAAACACTTTTATTAAAAATCATATATATTCTTAAAAATGAATGTGTTGAAAATAATTCACAAGCATGGTAAAGCATGATATTAAACTATGTCCAATCGCTATAATAACATCAAGCTGGACAATTCCTAACATCATGATCTGACAACTTGTAGCAATTGCTGTACATTCTGAGTGGTTTGTTCCCCTTTCTCTTCCTTACCTCATTCTTATATACCAAACGACTGTCGCTACCTTTTATTTTAACTGGAATAGGTGGATGAACAACAATTTCAGAAGGGGCACGTAAACCGTAGAATTGCTCAAACATCATTATCTTGTTATGTGAAGTAGAACCCTCCATATCACCATGTGACTAATCTTACTACGGTCACTTGAAACAGAAGAAGCTGACACATTAAAATCAAACAATTATAAACTGAATAAGGTAAAATATAATAATACAATCACATCAAGAGATGTTCAGACACATAAATTGATTTTTAGCATTAGCTATGTACCATTCTAGCATCATGCAACATACATTTTAGCACCAAAGTATTCTAATGTTTACATGGTGTCTGTAACATTGTGTAGCTGAGTCATAAAAACAGACACACACAAAAGAAAAAAAATAAAAAAAACAAAGCATGGTTTGTATGACATGTTTCACAGAATGCAGTAGAAATAACATTAAACCAGCATGTTACGATGCTAAAACATATGTGACGACGGCCTAAAATGAATACATTAACATGCTAAAACATATGTGACGACAGGCTAAAATGAATACATTAATATGCTAAAATAAAAAAAAAACAGATCAAATTAATGCATAGTCTGTATATTCTCGTACTAAACCCTATGATTCCTAACAATTAAAAAACAACTGATACATCACAAAACTGAACGAAACAGATCAAATTAGTCAAACATAAAAACGTAAATACAAAATCGTAATGAACTCCAATAGAACGAACTGTAAAATCAATGCAGATACAACGAGTTGCGAAATTAATCAACATTAAAATTTCAAAACTAAATCAAACAATGCAAAATTAAAACCATACATGGAGTCTCCATCGAATCACAAATATAGAAACTTCACGGCAAATAGATAATTACAGAAATAAAATGATGTTGAGAAATTAAAAACGCGATCCAAACGCAGATTAGGAATGATGAAGAAGTAGAAGACGAACTAAATGAGAGAGAGAGAGAGAGAGAGAGAGAGAGAGAGAGAGAGATGAGGAGAGAAGGGAATGATAATTAAATACGGGAAAAAAAATCTGAAGATGGAAAGTTTAATTACTGAATTACTATATTGCCCCTCCGTCCAGAAAGTTGCCTAAAATTACAACAATGCCACCACCCCATCACTTAAATATGTTTTAATCTGGGCCGTCCATATTTACTTAAACAAGGACTATGATTGGTTTCTAGTTCCTACCTAGAGAGAGGGTTCTCATTTGATCCTCTCCCTCTATATATATATATATATATATATATATATATATATATATTAGTACTGTGGTATTTATTAGTATTTGGTTAGGCATTTAGCTGGAAATCTTCCGCGTCCGTGATGGTTGACGGGACACACGGAATTTGCATGTGAAATTTTATTCATTTTGCTCATCTCCCATCTCTTTACCTTTTACAGTTATAGGCTTCCAACTTTTGTTGTTTTCCCACTTTTTTATTTACACTCACTTAGATTAGATTAAAAGGGTTTTTGGGAGACTTTTTTTAATAAAATATTCAGTCTTTTATTTATACTAGGGAGGATACGTGCGTTGCCCGTGTTTATTCCTTTTTTTTTTTTTTGTTTTGTTTAGATAAACTAAGTTTTATAATTTTTAAATGTTAAATATTCTACATATTCTCGCCATAATAAGATTAATTGATAAAGAATGAAAGTTTTAAATATTACATAGAAAAGAGACAAAATGATGTTATAGAGATAACAACTACAACTTATAATAATTCATAAATATATATTACTGATGAAAAGTGTAAAATTAGAAATAAATAATCACAGTGTTAATATATTTGAATGATTTTAAACGATAGTTTATATTGACATTATTAATTTTTTCTTATTTGATCTTGATGAGTGGAGAAATTTTATTTTCCTTCCTTTTGATTTCAGAGATAAATTTGTTCAACGTCTGATCGTCGTCGCTTGTTATATTAATGCATTCTTGAAGCTTTTTTTTTTGTCTTTCCTTGCACTTTAGTAGACTGCAATTTGTTTGATTGCTTTATTTTTTTACCTCAGTTTGACTTAAGCTCTTTAACTGATGCTTGTTTCTTTTGGATTGCACTGACGATGCTCAAATTACATCCTTCATCAATTTTACATCCTTGAGTTTGGTCATAAAGCATATTTTGATTGATGTTTGTAAGCTTTAACTTTTATAGTATGGAGAATCATTTTCCCTCTATGGAAATAAAATTATAATTATAATTTGTAAATGTTAAAATTTACATTATAATTCTTAATGTAGTATAATTGGCTTAGAAATAATTTTTTATAATAATAATTACCTCATTGATTGATTGAAGATACTCATGTATGGAGCATCCTACATATATTGTTGCAACATCTTTGAATATTATAACATGTGCATTGTAATCCCCTTCACAACATTTAGGCTAATTATGTATCTGTAATTGTACAAAATAATAGTTAAGACATATATCTTTGTATTTTATTTTTTTACATGTATATTTTTAAAATTACATTGATGTAGTCTCAACGACTTTCTCATTACAACTTCTGCATTTTGAAATTTCTGCATTCTTTGGACATGATTTTTTATAAATATATACATTACTTGAGAAAAATGTGCAATCCCTTAATTATGATTAAAGAAATTTGAGCAATGCAAAGCTGACATTTTGTAGTACCTAGATGATTAAAGAAATTTGAGCAATGCAAAGCTGACATTTTGTAGTACGTAGTTCATCAATCATCATCATCATCATCATCATCATTATTATTATTATGTGTGTATCCAACAATTATTTATTTTGTCAATTTAATCAACTATTTCTTGATTCCAAATAAGGATTGCATGAGATAAAAAAAAATACTCATACAGATCAAATATGGTACTAATTTACTGAATAAAATATTATCATTTATAAAAGTGAAGATATAATACTTACATTAAAAATATTACTTTCAAGATTGATGTGATTCCCTATTTTAATTTTGTATTTCAATCATTGAATTTAATTTATGCCATGTATATTTAAGTTTTTTTAGTGGACATATATCAATTTTTTTTAAATGCGCACGATGGAAATTTAGTACTAATTGAAATACGCTTAATTTTTATGTTTCGAGTGGGGACATTAAAAATATAAGACGATTCTACTACTTTATGTAGGATATGAGAAGTAATGCAAGTGGTGATGAATGATGAGTAGGATGATTAATTGGGAATTGGGATTACGCGTTTGCCAACTTGGATATTCATGAGCTGAGATTTATATTTGACTTTGTAATATTATTTGTAGTCCAAGTTTCACAAGGTCATAATATTTCAATTGATGTTTATATATAAGCTGTTAATGTAGACACGAACCTTTCTCAAATCTTGGCGGCAATATTTTTAGGTTTTGGTTTGCTGTCTTTTTTTTCATTTATTAAAATATAAAAATGTGCATTAATTAATTGTTTACGTAAATGCCATTTTAACTTTTCGGAACCTACATCCCCCCCCCATTCATTAACATTTAGTAATTATTAATGTAATTGGAAATACTAATAATCTATAAGTTAAGATAGTTTAACATAAATAGAAATTATCATCTTTCCGTCTAAATTACGTTTTTAGAAACAGAAATCTATAATATTTAATTAAAAAATTATTTACATATATTAATAAACATCTATTGATATATTAGTAAAACTAATTAATTAAGTCAATGAATTAGATTATGAATGTTAGTTAATATTTGACCAATTATGGACGATTATATGTATAATAAAAAATGAATATTACCATAAATAAATAAATAAATTACTATTATTATTAAAATTTATTATTAAAATTCATTCCAAAGAGGATATTGTAGGAAGCGAATATTTATTTAGTTTTGGAATCTTATGAAATTCAAAATTAGATAAAATATTTAAATAATAAAGATATTATTATATGATAAACATCTAGAGTCTTTGGCAACAAGTAAATATCTTTGCAGAGATATATATCAATATTCAAGAGCCAATGAGATCGCGCCACGCCAGCCCTAGATACTTGGCACATCGTCGTTTAGCATGCAGAATCACACCTGTGGGCAAGACCCGATAGATGATTTAACTTGCCCTCAGAGGTTAGTATAGCGCCCGAAGGCAGATATCGTCCCACGGGGAGTGATTAACCTTTCTATCTTTTCGTAACCTTTCGGGATTTGTATGGATTACTGTCACTAATCCGTCCCTGCACACTTCAAACTAAATAAACAATTAAATGAACAAAGAGAAAATAAATATAAAACAAATGTTCAAGTCAAATATAAATTAAGTTTTGGTAGATGCACGCAATCCCGGGCACAAACACATAGATACCTCGATAAGACCGTTTGGTTATAGGAAGCAGGTAACTCTTCGAGGATTTGTATGGATTACTGTCACTAATCCATCCCCCCCACTCACTTCAATTACGCCCCCAATTCCCTCTTACTGTGTATACTAGGAGCCATACGGTCGGCGACTCTTAGTCTCTAACTATCCAGGACCTAAAGAAGAGTTAGTCATGTAGAGGGTTTGCAAGGATAACATCATTCAATCGGAGGAACCCAGCGCTGGTATATGGGACCCCTTTGGCGTTGTGCCCATATCCACCTATACTCCAATCTCCGGGCTTCGTCACCCGCTTTATCACTTAGTGGCTTATCAGGGATTCAGTCACCCTTACTTCCACCCTGACATACATCAACAATGGTTTTAACTACGAGTGGGCAGCCACATAGCCTCCCCATTGCAGTGTCATCGTTCTTCCCAGATTGAAGTTGGGAATGAACTCGAGATAAATTAAGCCCGATTAGCCTCATGCTTACGCATCACCTTTTATCCTTCAACACATTCAACTTGAACACTGGATAGATAACATACTAATAAATAAAGCAAAAACAACACATGATAAAAGGAAAACAACTATATTAAAATCTGGAACCAACTACAGATTTGGGCAAAACAGGTACATGCATCAGTCGAGGGTAAATCGCCCTCGACTATGCAGAATTTCCAGAGCACTTAAATATAGAAAATAAACTAAATCTTGCTATTCAAAACGGTGTGTTTCTGGTTTTTTCTTTATTGTTGCACGAAAATGAAAGCTAACTAGTATTTATAGCTGTTTCAAAAGCCACAATTCGGCCCAACCCAACCCATGTAGAGGCATGAAGTTAATTGGAGAAGACCACTTCAACCATGTTCCCTAAATTTTAGGGATGAGCTGCTCCATCTCTTCTCTCTCCTTTATCTCTTATTTTCTCTTTCCTCCACTTCTTCTCTCTCCTCTAATTGACTTCCCCAAGCTACGGAACTGCTATGCACGTGGGCCCACGTCAGTTGAAAATGATTAGCTGCTGAACTTCCGCGCAAAATCCGCAACAGACTGTCAAAGCTTCAGCGGTTGATCCTCTTTATGCCCTTAATCAAGTTGGTACTTCATTATGCCCATAATGGATCAAAACGTGCTCCTCTCTCCCCTGTTACATTTGTCCCAAACTAGACTCTAGACACAACTAAAAGAACTAAAAAAAGAGTAAAAAGACAAACTAAAAAGATGCAAAATTGAGTCTGTATCAATACTTCTACCTACAACTATAAATAGGAGCCTTCATATCAGTTGAAAATCATACCAGAAGTCATTTGAAGAGTTCAAGAATTTAAGAAGAAATCCCATAAGTGAAATTCTCTCAAATATTCAAGGCATTCTTCTTCACCAAATTCATCCTGAAGACAACATTTGATCCATAAGCAAGGTAGTCAAAGGTCAAAGACGTTCTCCATCAAATTCATCCCAAAATTGGTGTTTGATCCAGAAACAAGATGTCGGCCCTCCGAATTAACATTATCAAGACTAAAAACCAAGTCAAAGAAGATCGATGATATAAATTTTTCCCGAAAACTTCAAAGGCCAAGTTCAAACAACAAGTCCGAGAAATTAAAGAGACAAATTTACTCTGAAAATTTCAAAGATCATTTGAAGATCAAGTTTTGAAGAGAAGAATTAGAGAAAAAAATAAAGATTGGATCTGTATAAATATATTTTGATTCGAAAATCATCTGAATTATACACTTTTGTGTTTTACCAAATTAAATACAAATTTTTGTGTTATGGATACCATATATAAATATCTTAATCTAAATCTTAATCTTATCTTATTTTAATCTTAATTAATCTATAATAATAATAATAATAATAATAATAATAATAATAATAATAATAATAATAATAATAATTTATATATAAAAATTTGGATTTCATGCCCAAATGCCATTTATGAGTTTGGAAATATTTAATTAATATTAATAATTAATTATATATCTGCAATTTACCTTAATTATCTACAATAATATATAATATACATTTTAAATCAATTATACTTAGCGTATAAATCACCTAAGGCTCCAATCATGAGAAGTATCTATGAATTAAATTAGTCAATTACTATCACAATTATGACCATAATTAAATGAGTCAGTTATTTCCGCATTTAAGTCTCTCCAATTAAATTCAAAACGCTAAAAATCAATTTTTCTAGATATATTGATTATTTTCCGCTGTCTCTTAAGCAAATAATTTACTTCAATCAATTTTTCGAAGCTATAATCTCAATATCTATCATCGAACAACATGGTGAAACATATCAATTCAATTTTTCAATATATATCTCAAGATTTTATTTTATTTTATTTTTTCTTAAATTCAATAGGAAGACAAACAAAAGCACGGGCGGATCCAATGGTGTCTCTGTCAAAACTGTTGTCAAAGTCTCTACATCCTCAATATCGATTATAATTCAATAAATTCTTCGCCGCACAATTCAATTTTATTATTTTGGTATTTAAATCTTTTTCCCTTTTTTGTCTTTTTCATGAGTTGAACTGCTCATTTGTGAAATTTTCAAGCATTAACAGAAGCTTTTAATTTGATGATACTGCGAGTGAAAATCGATGAATTTTCTTGCAATGGAGCATTGGTATGACGGCAAAGCACATAAAGTTATTCTTAAACACAAAATACACAATTCTAATTATAAATCCTATATGAAATATGGATTATTCGACGTATTTCAATGAATACCAAAAGTTTCATTATATTTTTTTTAATTTACGCTTTATATTTTGATGTTTCAAGCCATGTCATGATATTCAATATGTATTTGTTGGATTTTTGTCTATTTATTGCAGTTTTATTGTTATTTATTCTCCTAAAAAAATTATCAATTTGAAAAATAATTGAAAGAGAGAATTTGGAGGAGAAAAGAAAAAAGGAGAAAGAGATCAAATCGGATTTTTGAGCAACATTAACTCTACTGTGTGGACAACTTATAAAGACAGCCAAACATCGTCAGTCTCAGCGGTATCCTCTTCCAACTTGAATAGCTTCAGGTCTGTGTCTATGTGTATCTCTATCAATATGAATTTTACTAAATTATTATTGTTCACATAAATTTGTTTTGAGTGGTTGTATTATCCCCATTTATAAGACTTCAATTATTAATGATGTAAAAGTGCATTGCTTATCTGAAAAATTATATACAAGTTTCAGTTTGGTTGACGATGACTAAGCAGATTGGTTGAAACGAAAGATCTTTTTTTCACCTGCAGTATGCCCTCAATAAATTTTTCAGAAAGATTTATCTCTGTTTTCACTTCTTTGTAAAATTAGTCGAGAAAAATTTGTGTTGTCTATTAATACAGATGTTGAAGAGTATAATACAGAGGTTGAAGAGTATAAAGGAGAGATTGATTTTATATCACGTTTCTTCCATGTGATTGAGATTTCTTGCGCCCAATCCATTTTTTTTACATTATATGTCAGTTATTTTATCTTTATCAAACAAACTATGTATTTGAAGTTTGTTTGGATGTTTTCTAGATAGCTTGACATTTCATAATCATCTGAATTATTATATTTCATTGTATTATTTTTTAGAATATATCTTTTCCAAAATTTGGTTGACAAGTTAGAATCTGTCTTCTTTTAATTTGCTTGCAATTATAAAAATAAGAAAATGATCTTACAATTGATTTGTATGTGTGTGTGTGTGTGTGTCTCTCTCTCTCTCTCTCTATATATATATATATATATATATATATATATATATATATATATATATATATATATAGGGGAGGGTTACAATGCAAATCCTACCTAGTGTAGGAACTAGGAACCCATCTTACACCATACAATCAATAAAAATCTATGGTCCAGATTTGATTAAAAGGAGTGGTGGCAATCCTGTAATATTTGAAAAAAAATTCGCGCGGGGGTATTAAAGTAATTTGGTAATTCTTATAAAAATCGCGGAGGATATTTGATAACATATCGTCATGCTAATGAAGTATTATCATCATGCTAATGAAGCATTATATTTATGCTCATAAAATTTTTCCTCATATTGTTAACGAAAAATTAAATTCTAAAGTGTAATTATATATTCTAATAGGATGAAATAAACTATAATTCAGATATAATAAACTTCAATGATCTAAAAATAGAATTAAATTCTAAAAATTAATTATAAACCCCAATTGGATGGAATAAATCATAATAACAATATAAATATAAAACATTAGCATAATGATATTATTTTATCAGCATTGCGAATAAACTATGTTAGCATATGACAATTCATCGTTAGCATAAGTTATAAACCATAAATGGATGAAGAAAATTCTAACTAATATATTCTAATTTGATGAAATAAATAATATGTAATATTCAATTAGTAACTAAAACATAAAAAATAAATCATAAAAAATAATTATAAGTCATAATTGAAATGTAATAAATCATAATAATAATAATAATAATATAAGTATGCGTAGTACGTTAACATTATGATGATCATTCATTAGCACAATAAATGCAATATGTTAGCATATAACAAATGCTTCGTCAGCATACGTAATCAACTTATCATAATGCTGACGAACCATTATTTAAAAGCTAACGAAAGCATTTTCGCGCTGGACACGAGTAAAAATTTATATTTTGTATTTTTCATCTATATTTATTTGAACAAATATATCCATGACTGATCTTGAATTAAAGAGCATGAAAAAATCTTTAATTTGGTATATTATTAGCGTTGATCCGATTTGAAACGAGTGAGTTATGATCGTTCAAAGTTTTAGGATTTTTTTTTAGAAAGTAATGACATAAGCTTTTTTATTGAGATTTGACAACCTTACCCCTGCCTCCTTTTTTGCCTTAACTTGAACATTTAATCTCAGTCATTAGATCATCTAGGTGAACGGTATAAGATGGGTTCCTAGTTCCTACACCAGAAAAATGTGTATTTTTGATCCAACCCCTATATATATATATATATAAACAGTTCAATATTCAATTTTCATGACATCTCTATTCAAGGCACTTAATCTTTCATATTTATAAAAAGAAATTAATATTATTTGTGTTCCTGAAGTTTGGATTAATGAAGTTATGACTATACTCATCATATTCAGTTGCATTGCTTAATTACATTGTAGTTCTCATTGTTTTTATCATTCTAGATTCTATATTTGATCTTTTAGGTATGGACTATATTAAACCTTTGAAGGTTTTATCAATGATCAATATATCATCGTTGCTAACCGCGTTTGTAACACCCCGTATTTTTGGATTATAGTTAAAAGTTTTATGAAATTTATTTAGAAGGCTATAAAAAAAAATTATTGGAGCTAAAATAAAGTAAAATAGATAAAAGACGCGATTTTAGGTATTATTTAAGATTGAAAAAAAAATTTATAGTTGAAATATTTTTGACGCGTGGTCAATAATGATTTTCGTGGAAATAGAACGACTTGAGAATTTCAATGGTACTTTTAACATTTTAATTAGAGGTCAAATGAATTCCTGATAATATTTTTGGTAAAATAAATAGTATTTTTTTATTCAATTTAAAAATGAATCTTTTTTCATTTTATTATCAAATGATATTTTCGGCATACAATTTTGAATTGATTTAATAGGAAATAACCCAATGAACCTCCCGGTATTTTTAGATTTATAATGCGAGATCAATTGAACTCCCGGTTAAATAAAGTAATTTTAATCGAGTCCCAAAAAGCATTTTGTCAATATTTTATATCCAAATATTTTATCCCAAAATATTTATAATAATTCCCCCCGTTGATCCTTATCACCATCCCCCATTCATATTATATTAGAGAGATAGAGATAAAGAGGAGAGCGAGAGAGTTATCGGGCAGAAAGAAAGAAGGAAAAGAAAAAAAAAAGAGGAAAGAAGATGGAGGGGAGAGAGAGAATTGAGAGTCTCGAGAGAGAGAGATAGATGAAAGAGAGAATAGAGGGCCGAGAGAGAGGGAGAGGACTGCAGCTGCTGCTGCCACCGTACCACCACCACCTGCCGCCGCCACCGCCGTCGCCGGAGCGCCACCAAAGTCGCCGGAGCTGCTGCCATGTGACCGGAAAGTGGCGACGTTGCTGCCATATCACGCGGCTATTGTATCGATCAATTTCTCGTCCTTTTTAGTCCAAATTTTAATATGTCATGTATTTAAATGTGTACTACATTTCGTATGTTGAGCGCGTTCCCGTCCGACGGCCGGAAACCGGCGAAATAGCCGGAAAACATGCATAAATAAAAGAACCGATCTGCCACTATTTTGTTAAATTCAGGCCCTTTCGGCTCCTCAAATCGAAAATTTTGTTCACGAAATTTTCTCGAAATAATATTTCCTATATGCCCGTCGAATTTCGTAATTTTTGAAAGAGTTTTGAAAAATCTAGATTATTTAATTTATACAGTTATTTTTGTACCGGGAGCATGTGTTATTGAAAAATTCTAAAACTCTCAAACTATAGTCTTGGCATATATAGGATGGCCCTTGAATATTTTCGTAATTTTTGAACGGTTAAAAAGTGTCGTGGTATAAATCTGATAAAAATCGATTAAAATGGTAAATTATGAAAAGTGACCTCTGCCAAATCTTTTGATTCCAATAAATCAAAAACAATATTTTAGAAATTATTCTCTTTTGCAGTAAATGCATACGAGGTCTCTAGAGTCGCGCAATCTATTTCTGAAGAGAATAGAATTAAATAATAGCTCAGATTTCAGTAGATTAATTCCTGAAAATATAGCGATTATTCTAAGTCGAAGATCGACCCTTGTAGGACCTGCAGAGCCTGCTAGGATTAATGAAAACATTTTTGAAGTTATTGTGCCGCCATGTGCTCGTCATCCAGGTGGGTTATATTTTTCTCAAATTATGTTCAGCTAATAAGCTCAACTGTTTATCAACTGTATAGCATGAATATCTGTATCAAAATGATTTAGCTCACTGTTCGCATTCGCCAGTATCCTACGAAAATATTGAGTGCTTAACTAGACTCGAGTTCGGATCCTTTAAAGCTTTGGGACCGTATACACTATCCTTTATTAGACAGTTGGGCTGGAGGACGTGTATATAAGTTAAGACACTGTAGGAAGGGACAGTGGAGATAGAGCGTGCAAGTAAGGTTAAAAGAAGCTTTGTATACATGGAATGATTTTGAGATTTGAAACCTTTCCATTGTTATACTTGTGTGGATACGATATTCATATTTATAAAATGATTGTGAATTGTTTATCAAAATTTGCACTGGGTACGCTAGTACTCATCCCAAATCTTTTCTAAATATTTTCAGGTTGAGAGGCATGCTGGAAGATGACAGAGCTGAGGCGAGGGCTTACTTGTTGTTATATGCTTGCTCTTTTTGTGTTGTTTGGAAATCTTAGATACTCTAAATCAATTAAGTACTTGAAACAATTTACTTGAGTTGTGCTCGCGCTCGTTCCGTTCACTCTGATATAGCTTGTCTTCAATTGTTTGAAGCATGTTACAAAGTCAGCATTTTGCTATAAATCTATAATGTTCCTTTATAATTGTTGGCGGGATAAGTTCCCTTTGATGATTGGTATTTTATTCAGGTTCTTTCTAAATGCCTTAGAGCGTGGTTCTATTATAGTTACAGAGGTTGGGCTGCCCAAATTTCTGGGAAATATAACCTATTCTTGTTCCAAAGCTATTTCATTTAATTATCTTTATGCAACAACCCCTTCCCCCTTTCCCCTAGTAACGCACCGGTCCCTTGTCACTATTATTCCGGGACTGGGGCGTTACAGTGTTGGTTATTATTAATTTTTTTTTTCATGAGTTTTATTTTTTCTCATTATTGTCTCTTTTTTGATTCCGTGTTAGATTTCGTTCTTACTAAGGTGATAAATTGATGCATAAAAGAAGAAATCATAATATAGTTTGGGAATTTCTATGTTGTATTTGTTCTATATTTTACTACACCATGTTAATTAGTGCCTTGATTCATGTGAAACTACAATATGATGTATTTATAATCTTAAAATTTATCATTGTGAATGTTTAATTTATGATGTTAATAGTTTTTGCAATAGTTGATCGTCCTACAAGTTTCTTATTTATTCATCTACTTAATGTGCTTATTAAGTTAACTACCTTTTCCATTACTCACTCACACACACACACACACACACAGACACACACACACACACACACACACACATATTGCAATGATCTATATTTCTTTTATAAATTATTTAAAATCGTCTAAAACTTATTAGATAAATATTAATTAATTATCGTATAGAATTAAGTATTTGAACTATCAACTAATATATTATTTTGGTCATTTATATAACAAACTTCATTTCAATCTCAAGGCTATCATTTAATTTAGGGGTGGGTCGGTACGGTATACAGAAAATTTCACGCTGTACCGTATACCGTACTGAAATTTTGATATTGAAAAATTCCATACTGTTCTCGTACCGAAACTTTTGGTATACCAAAGTTTCGGTATACGCCATAACAGATATTGATATTGTACCGATATTTTCGGTATACCGTACCATACCAATATTATACGGTATACCAAACATATCGAACTTCTAAGGTATACCGAACTTTCACGGTATATTAAAAATACCGAAATTTTAAGGTAAACCGAAAATATTGAATTTTACATGCCATACCAATCCGAATTCTACAAATAACAACATAAAAATTCACGTCTCAACAATCAAAATACCAACACGAAACAAGTTTAATAGTTATTCACTTTAAATAAAACTTATATAATGATATTTTTTATATAAATAATTCTTGATTATGATTTATTAAATTAAATATTCACTAATTTGTATTAAATTCATTTACTAAAGATTTAATTATTAGTATTACATGATGATTAATTTTTTAGATATAGATATAAATATAATTTTATATAGTTTATAATTTTTTATGCAATAGAGTGAATAACTAATTAATGGACAAATAAAGTTTTATTTCATCATTCATATAAATAAATCTCGATAATTTTTAGATATACTTAATATTTGTATATTATAGTATAGAAGAATCAAATATAATCAAGATTAACATTTAACTTTTCAACGGAAAGTGTCATTTATCTAAGCTTAGCTTAATTTTAGATTAATAAGTTTTGATTCAACTTTTCAATGGAACATCTTATATTATTGCATTGTATTTCAATTTCTAATTTACATACATTTGATTAAATACTTGAGTTTTTGTATTTTCATCATCATCACAAACATATATATAAATTATTTATCATTCATGTATGTATACATTAGTCATGTTCATATTCGTATATTCATTTTTTATTTATTCATTTTATTTTTAATTATACTCATAATTGTAATCTTGCTCATATTATTTTATTATTTTTCATTATGAATTCAAATATAATTATATGATTAACTATTTCTTATTTTTTTTTATTTAATTTAATTTTATTTTCCTTATTAATTATTTTAATCATAATTGTAATCCACATTTGTTAAGTAGTTCATTCATATTAGTTTATTATTTTATCGCATTGTATTTTTTTTCTTTCTCATATTTATAAATCTAAATTTTAAATATATGTTGCAATATTATAATTACAACATTAAATTATAGATGTGATTTTTTTTGAAAAAGACGGTATGTATGGGTATATCGATATACCGTACCGTACCGATACATCAATATACTGTCTGCATACCAGTATATCATGGAGTTTCAATATATACCGACATTTCAGTATATACCGAAACTCCATGGTATATTGAAATCTCAGTATACCGTAATTTTTAAGAGTTCATACCGTTACCGTATCGAAAATTCACGATACTGTACTGAAAATCTTGATATACCGAAAATTCAGTATTTTCAATATTTTTCAGTATGATAAGTGCGGTATTTCGATATTTCGGTATATTTCCCCACCCTAATTTAATTTAATGGTAAAATAATGATACATTCACATTTTTTTATGTCAACATATTTTAGTTTTACAACAAAGTATATGAATTCAACTAAAACAAATCTAATTGATAATATAATTAAGTCCTACACATGAATTGAACTTCATATCTACATAGAACTTGATGAATATGGTTGTAACTAACAGCTTCGTGGAAAATTAATAAGGATTATTAAATTGTAAGTGCCATCATTATGTACTAAGTTTGTTTTGGCGAGATATGTTTGACAATGTGTTTGTGGGTATGTTCCTGAAGATTCTGCTGTGCAAGTAATGAAGAACAGTTGGTGAACTGTTCCCTCTGATGTTCCAGACATACCCAGGAATGGTCTAATTATGGTAGTTTCCATATTTTGAAGATCTTGCGCTGATCCTGTTTGGGAGGTCAAGATCCGTTCGTTTGACTGCCTTGTGGAGTAGATGCCGTGCTGAAAATAACCCTTATACACAAGGAAAGCATCTACACATGTTTGGGAAGATCACAAACCCTTATTCACCTTCCATATTGTCGATGATTGAAGATCGACGCCAACTAAGGAGTGAAGCTATAATAAGACCAATTCCTTGCAGTAATCAGGGCGCACTTAATTAGATTCTCTTAGTATATTATTTGAGAGTCATTTGGTTTGGGATTAATGTAATAGCTAGAAGTTATTCCCTAAACTGTTCAACGTGATAGTCTAGCATTTGAGTGTTTTGAGTGAAACACGTGAGGGGTTTTGTTAATCCATTTTGTATGCAATCTCGGGAGAGATTGTAAATTGAAGTCATGGGTAGCTAGGGGGAGTCTAGTGTCAAGGTTTTGAGGGGATCTTACAGCTTTCGTTCAGTGAACGAGTTCGTGAAGAAGAACGGGTGACATAAGGGGGGAGTCATGTATGTGTAAGTTCCTCAATACACTTCATGAAGGAGTAGTGAACGAATCTTCAAGTTTTGGCGAAGTCCCCTAGAGTAGGTTGATTAACCGAACTGGGTTACCAATCTCGTGCGTTCTTTTACTGCTTTATATTTATTGCTCTTGTGTGAGCTCCCAACATATTGAAGAACACTTATATGCAGTAAACATAAAACACACTTTGCATGGATTGAAGTTTTTCAATTGGCACCATAGCGGGTCACCAGTTACACGGTGTGATCTTGGGTTATTATTCCATGTTTTGTGTTTGTTTTGCCGAGATGGACACGATGAAAGAAGGAGCATCGACAGTACGACCCCCGCTCCTTGATGTCAATAAGTATACCTACTGGAAGGCCAGAATGACTACATTCATTTGCTCCATAGATGAACATGCCTGGAAGATGGTGATTGATGGCTGGAATCCTCCCACATAGAAAGATGAGAAAGGGAAAACTGTTAAGAAGTCGGAAGAAGAATGGGACAATGATGACTACCCGATTATGGGATTGAATGCAAAAGCCATGAATGCCATTTTTTCGGCTGTCGACATGAATGTCTTCAAACTTATCTCCACATTTGACAAAGCTAAGGATGCGTGGGACATTTTGCAGACCACTTATGAAGGAACAAGCAGTGTTCATGCCTCACGAATGCAGTTACTCACCACCAGATTCGAGAATCTTCAGATGGATGAGGCAGAAAAACTTGCAGATTTCAATGCCAAAATTTGTGACATTGCAAATGAAAGCTTTGCTCTAAGAGATGCCATTTCTGAAGAAAAATTTGTTCGAAAAGTTCTTCTTTCCCTGCCCAAAAGATTCGCCTATGTTTAGTGTCCAAATGTGTTATTTTATTTTATTAATTTTGTTATGTTTAGTAAATTATTTTCTAGTATTCTATGTCGTTATGTGTGATTTTTCATGTGTATTTCCATTTATTTCTCTAATGGTGGATTACGCCAAGTTGTGCAAGAACTTGAGCGTTTGATTGCAAAAGCAGGATTTTTAACGGTATTTAGGTGGCAAGTGGAAAAGTTGAAAATTGAGCTCGCGTAGTCGAAAGGAAGGACACAAAGGACGAGGACAAGGAGGACTTGGAATTGCACTCGATTGTACTCGAAGACGGAACATAGAAGGGAAGACCGAGGCCCACTCCCCGCCGCCATGTGCCATGCCACCGCGGTGCATGGAGGCTCTCGGCGGAGAGCCCCCGTCCCGTGGCACATGCCGCCGCGGCGGCCTCTCTCTAGAAGCACCCGCGCGGCGCGATGGCCCTCTTTTGCCTCTCCGGATCAGCTTTTCACCCCTATTTCAAGTGCAATCCCACTCCAATGCACTCCTATTTTGACAGCTGGAATTAATTTAATCCGAGATGAAGACTTTTTGAGCCATCTAATTAGTAGGAATTATAGGATATCATTTTCCCTAAGATTTCTTTTTGGATTTTGGCTCCTTTTTACCCCAACAAATCTCCCACAAATCTCACACATTTAATGCTCCCTTACCATCACATTTTCTCTCTCTTCTCATCTCTCTCTCACTCTCGATTATCTCTCTCTCTCTCTCTCTCATATCTTCATTTGGATTTGGGAAGATATTTAGAGACACACACCACACTCTATCAAGGGAGAATCATCATCATTAATCTTTCATTCACCATCCACTCTATCTTCTCCATTCTCTCATTTTTCTTTTCTCTCCACACATATCTATACCATTCTCTACCATCATCACCACCATTCAAGAGGAAAGGAGAAGAGAAAGACAAGAGGAAAGCAAGCTAAGGAAGAGGAAGAAGAGGCGAGAAGAAATCGACTTTGAGCTATCCGCGGAAGCTAAGCTCGTTTGGAGGTTTTCTTTTGGTATTTTCTTTCTAGTTCTTAGATGATTTGTGGAGGTTTTCCCCAAACTTGTGAAGGATAATAAATATTGTAGGAGTTTATGTTATTTTCATTTGGTTATGAGATGATGCACTTTTATGATATTTGTGTTGTTTTAAGCATGGTTATGGGCTAATCTCTCCATTAGAGAGTGGAGGATCGATTTGGTTTTGAATTATGCTTGTGATGGTTGGTTGTTGTTGTTTGAATTGTGCTTATTTATGTTTAGTGCTTGATCACCACTTAGCATGTCTAGGCTTTAGATGAGACCGAGAGGAGATTTTAAATCCCGATCTAGGTTCCTTCAACGCTAGGTGAATTGGGTTCATAAGCCTAGTATATTGATCTTGCTCGTACGATATAGCGGATAGAGGTTTAACGGATAGACGGTGATAGTAATTGAAGTTAAACTAATTGACGGGTCTATCGTGTGTCTGAGATCAATATAACCAACTTGAAGCAAGCTTAATGAAAAACTAATGAGAGAATCCACACCCTAATGCTCATATCATAATCTTTCCCCCAGTCTTGATCCTCGTTGTTATTTGCATTTCCTTACGTTAAATTGCATGTTTTAAATTCCTTAGTTAAAATCAATCTTAAATCCATGATTAGAGTGTTTAGGTTTTATTTTCATTGTTCTAGCACGTTGCATGCATAGTCTTAAGATAATTGCCCGCAAGAAGTCTTCCTTGAGAGATTGACTCGGGTTAGCTCATCACATCTATAATTGACCCCATCCAATTGCGGGTTTGGTTCCAAGTAGTTTTTACGTGTTGAGTCTAAATCGGAAAATAATAATTCGTGGACCGTGAATAAATTTTGGCGCCGTTGCCGGGGACGACTTTAAGCATATTGTCCTTTTGTGCTATCAGTGCTTTCGTGTTTGTTTTCGTATTCGTGACTTTGAATTTGTCTAGTGTTTGTGCTTTTTGTGTGTTTTGTATAGTTGGTATTTGTGTTTATCTTCATGTGTTTGTACGCTTTCACCTCTCGTTCCACAGGTGCGCATGATCTCTTTTGTGTTTTTGGTTGTGTATGCTTGGGAGACGAAGTCTCAATCAGAGATTAGCCCTCGTGTTTGACAATATCCATAGACCAAGGAGATTCGACGTGTTTGCTTGGGAAGAAGAGATGGAAGCCCACCAATTAAATCCCGACAATGCCAATGCTAATACGGCCAGAAATATGAGGGATTTTGCTCGTCCCGTAATTGGGGCGTCAACATCTTGCATAGTTCTTGGAGAGGCTGTAAGGAACTACGAGTTGAAGAACGTCTATTTTAGCTAATTACCATCCTTCTACGGAATGTCGGCCGAAGATGCGTTGAACTTCATCCGGGAGTTCTATGCCATTGTTCAAACCTTTCCTCTACAAGGTTTGAACGAAGATCAATTGAAGATGAGGTGTTTCCTTACACCTTGAAAGATCGAGCCAAGACGTGGTTCATGTCACTCCTGGCCAATTCCTTAGCCAATTGGAATGCCGTATATGAGAAGTTCATGGCCAAGTACTACTCCAATCAAAAGACCCAAGATTTGAGAGCTCAGATCGTCACCTTTGCCCAATCTCCGGGTGAAGCATTTCATGAAGCTTGGGATTGATTTCGAGGTCTCCAACAACAATGCCCATACCACCACCCTGCACCCGAGTTGCTCAACCAATTCTTCTACGACGGGCTTTCTCAAAATTTTCAATACATGGTGGACAATGCCGCGGGGGGAGATATTGGAGGCCGGACTGCCAAAGAAGTCTCAAACATTTATGAGACGATGGCCACGACTTCTCAACAAAAAAGTGCTAGGGGGAAGAGAGCTTCCGTGAATGAAGCCAACCCTAGTTATGATGTAACGAGACAACTAGCAGAGTTGACAAGGCAAGTAGAGATGCTTCGAACTTCCGAGAGACCACCTCAACAAGCGATGATCGTTGAGACTTGTGGAGAGTATGGCCACGGGGCCAATGTGTGTCAAAAGTCGATCGAGCCAGAATTAAGTGAAGAAGCTCATTTCCATGCTCTTCAAGAGCAAGTTCATGCCCTTCAAGGATTCCAACCTCGCTAACCCTACAACCAATACTCTCAATCATACAATCTGGGATGGAGAAACCATCCAAACTTCTCTTGGAGGCAACCTCAACAACCTCCCAACTACCACCGCAACAACCACCTCCAACTCAACAAGCCGGAGGTAACCAAGCTCCACCTTATCCAAGGCCGCAACAATATCTGGCCCAACCAAACCAACCACCTAGGCCGACATTGCAAGATACCTTGCAATCTTTTATTCAAGCCACCCAACAAAGGTTCGAATCTGTGGAAGCTTCCGTAAAGAGGATCAAAACCCAAGTAGGACAAATAGCCGGGACCATTAGAGAGTTGGCCAAGCAAGCAAAGCCGGGCAAGTTGCCAAGCCAACTGGAGTAAGCTCAAGCCATCACCGTCCTTAGAGGAGACAAGGTGATTGATAACAAAGTTGGAGAACCGAGCCCAACCGAAGAGATTGAGAAAGAAGATGAGGCTTCTCAACAACAACAAAAGGAGCCCGAAAAAGAAAATGAAGAAGTGAAGAAACGCACACTCCATAAAGCCACCAATCCCTACACTCCTCCAATTCCATTTCCGAGCCGGTTGAGAAATGAGAAGCAAGACACCCAATTCCAAGAGTTCTACAAGCTCTTATCAAAGGTGAACGTCAATCTTCCACTCTTTAATATCATTCGCAATGTGCCGGCCTATGTTAAGTTCTTCAAAGAACTAGTTTCCAAAAAGAGGAAATTTACGGAGGATGAAAAAATTATTGTGTCCGAAGTGGCAAGTACGATCCTACAACAACAACTACCACCAAAGCTACATGATCTAGGTAGTTTTACTCTTAAATTGCCTTGGGAAATGGTAAAGAAGCATGTGGTATGCTAGACTCAGGAGCCGGAATTAATTTGATGCCCTACTCTATTTTTAAACAACTAGAGTTAAGAGAATTGAAACCAACTAGAATGTGTCTACAATTGGCGGATAGGTCCGTGAGATATCCTAGGGGAATCATAAAGGACATTCTAATGAGGATGGGTGGATCAATAATCCCAGTTGATTTTGTTGTTTTGGATGTGGGTGATGTACAAGAAACGGGAAAAGAGCACACACTTCTCTTGGATAGACCTTTTATGGCTACAACAAACACCTTGATTGATGTCAAAAATGGAACTCTAAAAATATCGGTGTTAGGAGAAACCGTGTCTTTTTCCGTCCATGAAAACAAAGCTATTCCCGTCTTCTCATTTGAGGAAAATTGCTCTTTTATAGATGCTATTGATCTCTTGGCCGAGGAAGTTCTTTTGCAGGAAATCGACTCCACTTGGAGGAGTGAAACCTTGTCCGAGGAGATAGCAATGGAAGAAGCAAGCCTCAAGTATGAGGGAGATGAGTTGGATGCCGAAGAGATGGAGATATTGCTAGGAGAAGAAGTAAGCTTGATGGAAATTCTAACCTCAACCGAAGAGGAAGTGAAGCCTTCTCCCACACTTGAACTCAAAGAGCTCCCATCTCATCTCAAGCATGTGTATCTTGATGAAGAAGAAAAGAAGCCCGTGATCATCTTTTCCGGGCTTGATAAAGAATAAGAAGATCTCTTGGTAGACGTACTCAAGAGAAACAAGCAAGCTATTGGATGGAGCCTTTTCGACATCAAAGGCATTAGCCCTTCGATATGCATGCATCGAATCATTCTTGAAGAAAGGGCCAGGCCGGTTCGAGAAGGACAAGGGCGGCTCAATCCCGTGTTAATGGAGGTTCTCAAGAAGGAGATTCTCAAGCTCCTTAGCGGAAGGTATTATCTACCTATAGCTGACAGTGAATGGGTGAGCCCGGTCCATATGGTACCCAAGAAAGGAGGAATCATGGTGGTGGAGAATGATAGAGGAGAGCATGTGGCTACTCGGACCACCACCGGATGGAGAATGTGCATTGACTACCGAAAGCTCAATGCGGCTACTCGAAAAGACCATTTTCCCCTTCTTTTTATTGACCAAATTCTTGATAAATTGGCCGGGCATAGTTTTTATTGTTTCCTTGACGGTTTATTGGGTTATTTTCAGGTGGCCATAGCACCGGAGAACCAAGCCAAGACCGCATTTACGTGCCCGTTCGGCACTTTTGCGTGTCGGAGAATGCCGTTTGGACTATGCCATGCACCGGACACATTTCAAAGGTGTATATTTTCTATCTTCTCCAAAATGATTGGTGATTTTATTGAGGTATTCATGGATGACTTTTCGGTCTTTGGGTCCTCATTTTCCGATTATTTAGAGAAGCTTGAACTTGTGTTGAAAAGATGCATTGAAAGTAGCCTTACCCTTAGTTGGGAAAAGAGTCATTTTATGGTTACTAGTGGCATAGTCCTCGATCATGTTGTTTCTAAAGAAGGAATGAACGCAGACAAGGTTAAGGTTGATGTAATTGAAAAATTGCCTCCACCCCTTAATGTGAAAGGTGTTAGAAGTTTTCTAGGCCATGTCGGTTTTTACCGTCGGTTTATTAAAAACTTCTCAAAAATTAGCCAACCTCTATGCCATTTACTTGCTCAAGATGTTCCTTTTGAGTTTTATGAGAAATGTTTGCATGCTTTTAACACTCTTAAGGAGAAATTGATCACCGCACCCATTGTCGTTCTCCCTGATTGGTCTTTGCCTTTTGAAATAATGTGTGATGCATCAAATTCCGCTGTGGGTGCCATTTTGGGTCAACGTATTGATAAAATTCTCATGTAATTTACTATGCTAGCCTCACATTGAACAGTGCTCAAATAAATTACACCACCACCGAAAAAGAATTGCTTGCCGTTGTGTTTTCTTTGGATAAATTTAGATCCTACATATTAGGTTCTAAAGTGATCGTGCATAGTGATCATGCGGCTCTAAGGCATTTGTTGACCAAGCCCCAAGCCAAACCTAGACTCATTAGGTGGATTTTACTTGTGCAAGAATTTGATGTGGAAATCAAAGATAGAAATGGGTGTGAAAATGTGGTAGCGGACTATTTGTCTCGCCTCCCTGTGGATGAAAATTTTGATTTATTGCATGAGAAATGAGTTGATTGCGATTCATTTCCATACGAGCATGCTCTTGAGCTTAATTCCTCTCCTTGGTATGCCGACATTATTAATTATCTTGCTTGTGATAAAATGAGGCCTAACCTTACCTTTCAAGAAAGGAAAAGATTTTTGGCAATGTGTAGATACTACTTTTGGGACGGCCCATACCTTTTCCACTTGGGAAAAGACGAGGTGATTCGAAGATATGTCCCAGAGGAGGAGCAAACTGATGTTTTGGCCTTTTGCCACGCTTCACATTGTGGTGGCCACTTTGGGGCAAAAGACGGCCTGAAAAATCTTGCAATCCGGTTTGTATTGGCCTTCCATTTTTAAAGATGCTCATGCCTATTCCCTTTCATGTGATAAGTGCCAAAGACTTGGCAATATTGGGAGAAGAACTGAAATGCTTTTAAATGTCAATCTTCTTGTTGAAATTTTTTATGTTTGGGGTATTGATTTCATAGGACCATTTCCTAACTCATTTGGCTTTGAATATATCATGTTAGCGGTCGATTATGTGTCAAAGTGGGTTGAAGCAATCCCCACTAGGTCTTGTGACGCTAACGTGGTTATCAAGTTTATGCAAGAGCACATTTTGAGTAGGTTTAGGTTCCCTCGAGCCATTATAAGTGATGGTGGAACGCACTTCACCAACAAGCTTTACGAGAAGTTGATGAAAAAGAATGGTGTGTGACTCACAAAGTGGCTACTCCGTACCACCCTCAAACTTCCGGTCAAGTGGAGACTAGCAACAAGCAAATTCAAAACATTTTGAAGAAGACCGTGAATGTGACAAGGAAGGATTGGTCTACAAAGCTAACGGATGCTCTTTGGGCGTACTGGATGGCTTACAAGACAATCTTGGGGATGAGCCCTTACCGCCTCGTGTATGGAAAAGTGTGCCATCTTCTGGTTGAGATTGAGCACAAGGCCTATTGGGCCATTAAAGCGGTATATTTTGATCCTACTAGTGCAGGAAAGGGACGAGTCTTGAAACTGACCGAGCTCGATGAATTGCGGAATGAAGTATACGACAATGCGAAGATCTACAAAGACAAGGTGAAAAGGGTTCATGAGAAGCGCATTGTCAAGAAGGAGCTCATTCCGGGTATGAAGGTTCTCCTCTTCAACACTCGTTTGCGACTCTTTCTTGAAAAACTCAAGTCAAGATGGAGTGGCCCATTCGTCATTGAAGAAGTGTTCCCATATGGAGTAGTGACCTTGAAAAATCCGGCGAGAAACACCACGTTCCAAGTAAATAGTCACCGAGTCAAGCCGTATTTTGAAGGACAACCCCAAGAAGCCTACGTCGAGGCTCTCAAGCTCGATAAATTCACCTAGTTACCCCGGGGACCATGTGTAGCTCGAGATGTTAAAATGAGCACTGCATGGGAGGCAACCCATTATTTTCTTATTTTTATGTGTGTCACTTAATTTTTGGATATTTTGTGTTGCGTTTTTTGTTGTGTTTTTGGTGTTGTTTCACAGGGGCAGAGCAAAACAGGGGAAACACATTGTGATATTGGGGCGAAATAGGAAGAAAATTGGCTAAGTATGGGAGCAACCCCCCGCCGCGCACACTCGCGCCGCCGCGGGGAGAGGGCCTCGGCCAAGGACACCCCCTGCCTGCACACACCCCCACCGCAGCGGGTGCCCCTTTCACCAAAACACCCCCGCGCCCATGGAAAACCCCGCCGTGGCACACTCCTCTCCTCCCGTGCATATGTGCACCGCGGCGCATACACCCGCCGCGGCGCGCCCTCTCTTTTTTCTCTCTCACTATAAAAGGGGCCCTCATTCGGGAGCCCTAAATTCCTCACCAAATAGCGCCGCTCCTCTTTCAATTTTCCTCAAATTTTCCCACTCCACTTGTAGCTCAAATTACCAGATAAATTCACACTCCCAAAATTTGGAAGATTTCTCCAAATTCATCCTCTGTTCATAGACACCCACCGATGCGCACCTCTTCACACCAAGCACTGCGCCGCCGCGTGCTCCTACCGCTGCCGCATGCCTCAACCAGCACCACACACCATGCCGACACGTCTCCTCCCACCGCGGCGCACTCTTCAGCCGCCGCCATCCACCGCAGCCTGTTCATTCTTTTTGCTGCAATTTTCCACCTTGCTCAAAGCACCCACACTCATGGCTTCCAAAATGAAGCTTCCAAATCTTCTCAAAAGTAAAGACAAGAGAAAGGCTAGCTCTAGCTCCCCAAGGGAAGTGATGAACCTTGCCGAACAATTTGGAGCTCCCTTCCTCATCACCTCCCCTGAAGAAGGTAAGCGCTACATGAACCTCCAAAAGCATGAAATTTCTTGTCCACGATATATTGATTGGCGGTTAATGCGCTCTTTGGGAATTGATGACGCACTCACCAAATACCTTAAGAACTTGGGTTTGGAAACATTTTCTAAAATGAAATTTGATGTATATGATAAATTGGTTATTGAGTTTTTGGTATCATTTGAGCTTGATGAGACGGAGGGAAAGATGATTCATTTTCAGATTTTCGAGCAAAGATATGAAGTCAAGTTGGCCACAATGCATGACTATTTTGATTTCCCAACCTCGGGGATCAAAGAGAAGCCATCGGACTTTAATGTTGGGAATGCATAGTTTGAAATTTTAGGTTTTCGGAATTGGGATCCAAAAGGACTGTCCAGCAAGTACATTGAAGACCCGACATTGTCCATTCTACATAAGTTTTTAGCTTACAATATTTGTGGAAAGGTGCAGGCCAACAAGGTTAATTCGACGGAGGTCTTTCTTCTTTGGTGTGCTAAGAAGAAGAGAAAAATTTTCCCATCAACCTTCATTTGGTCGGCTATCAACGACTCGCTCAACCGAGACCTCCAGCACCCCTCTTTTTGTGCCTTCATTGCAGCCTTGTCTATGAAGCTCGGGACGCTTGAAGAAAATGCCCCAGCACCTAATGGCTACACTAGGATAGCTCAATACGGCATCGATAAGGATGAGCTCAAAAGAGTTGAAATCATTTACAATGATCGAGAATTGAGGCCTCATGCCAAGTGGACATGTGTACGGAATCTGAGAGATATCCAACGAGGCATCATGTAGCTCACTGGAGGAGCCGGTTCCTCATCCGCACCACACCATGATCCATCCAATGAGCCCGATGAAGCGGGTAATGAGGAAGCCGATGAAGAGGGAGAGCAGGAGGGTGGCGACCACCACGAGCAGCCGGACGCGAATCAATTCCAGCAGCCCGACCATTTTGGGCACCAAATGCCAAACACTGACTGGAGCACCTTCCAAAGCTCCTTTGACAATACCATGGGCCATTTCCATCAATCTTTGTGCGACACAATGAACCGATTTGGCAATCAGTTGATGGACTCCATGAACACCTACAGGAAAGACCACACTGCCCACACTTTGCAGCAATAAGCGTGTATAGATGCTTCATTTCAATCAATCGAGAAGATAGGTGCCGTGCACCAAGATATTAGGGGCCTCTACTCTCGAGTCGATAGGTACGATGAGAAGATTCAGGCCCTGCAGGTGAGCTGGGATGTATGGACCCTTTCCTCATCTTTCACATCACCGACTCAACTACCTTATCCACCACCGGAGCAGTGAAGTCTTTTATATTTTATGTTTTTATGTATCTCGTGTTCGTGTGCGTTGTTTTTCATGTTAGTTTGTTCATATTTTGTTTGTGTCTGTAATGTTGTTTTGTAGGAACCGATGTCCGTTGCCGGTCTTCTACAATCTTGTAACGTATTCTCTTCCCTTTTACTTTTATCGAGCATTGTTTTTCATGCATTGAGGACAATGCATGGTTTAAGTGTGAGGGAGTCATGAGCTTGTCATTGTGATGTTTAGCTAGGTTTTATTGTTAAGTGATTTTTGATGTGTGTTTGTGATTTTATTGAATGTATTTTGTGTTGATTGGATTGATGGATTTTGTCTTATTTTTTGTTGTTGACTTTTATTTTGATATATTTTGTTGCATGTGTTTTCATTTGTATATCATTATCTTTTTCTTGTTTACATGTTGTGAATCTCCCTCTTAGCATGATGTTTTTGTGCAATTGTCAAACTCGAAAAATTGGAATATGAATCTTCAAGGAATTGTTTTCAAATCAATCATGAAAAAAAATAAATAAATTGTGATCATGGTTTCACTCTTGAGCATGAATTGTCATTGAATGTGATCATAAATTGTTGATTGGTGTTGAGGAGTCTTGTCCTTGAAGGATTATGAAGCATGTTTAGCCTTGTTTCATGAAAATTATCCCCGTAATCATTTATCCACATATAAAAAAAAGAGAGAGAAAAATTAAAGAATAGGGGCAATAAGGATCTCTACTCGTCTAGTTGGTTTGTTCAACTATGAGTATGAGAAACCACACAAGGACACTAGGGATTTTCTCCCTATGGTTTTACCTTGTGAATTTTGATCCACATCCCAAATAATTTATTTAAACAAATGGGATTGCATTTTGGATTCTACTTCTCTCATGTGTCTGTCAATTCATTCACGTGTTGCATGATGAGTATGGGAAACCATATTAGGAAGCTCGGTTAAGCTTGATGATTAGACCTAATGACCCTCGTCCTATGTTTGCAATCCCTTATATTGTTGAAAGTTTCATTTCTTAATAAATGTGGATGTGATCCGTGGGGTATCAATGGAATTGAATTGGGTCTTTCATGTTCTTCTTAATCTTGAGAGGGCAAGCAACTCACTTGATTGGATTTTGTGTTCACCTTCTTTGATGATGAATGTTTTAGTGGGAACCATGAGATTTGTCAAATATACAATTGCTTTGCAAACTTTTCCTTCTTGCGTCATGTTTTTAATTATTTGTTTGCTTGAGGACAAGCAAAAGGCTAAGTGTGGGGGAGTTGTTTAGTGTCCAAATGTGTTATTTTATTTTATAAATTTTGTTATGTTTAGTAAATTAATTTCTAGTATTCTATGTCGTTATATGTGATTTTTCGTGTGTATTTCCATTTATTGCTCTAATGGTGGATTATGCCAAGTTGTGCAAGAACTTGAGTGTTTGATTGCAAAAGCAGGATTTTTAACGTTATTTAGGTGGCAAGTGGAAAGGCCAAAAATTGAGCTCGAGTAGTCGAAAGGAAGAACACAAAGGACGGGGACAAGGAGGACTTGGAATTTCACTCGATTGCACTTGAAGACGGAACACAGAAGGGAAGACCGAGGCCCCCCTTGCTGCGTGCCATGCCGCCACGGCGGCCTCTCTCTAGGGACGCTCAGACGGCACCCCGCCGCGGCGCGATGGCCCTCTTTTGCCTCTCCGGATCAGCTTTTCACCCCTATTTCAAGTGCAATCCCACTCCAATGTACTCCTATTTTCACAATTGGAATTAATTTAATCCGTGATGAAGACTTTTTGAGCCATCTAATTAGTAGGAATTATAGGATATAATTTCCCCTAAGATTTCATTTTGGATTTTGGCTCCTTTTTACCCCAACAAATCTCCCACAAATCTCACACATTTAATGCTCCCTTACCATCACCTTTTCTCTCTCTTCTCATCTCTCTCTCACTCTTGATTATCTCTTTCTCTCTCTCTCATATCTTCATTTGGATTTGGGGAGATATTTAGAGACACACACCACACTCTATCAAGGGGGAATCATCATCATTCACCTTTCATTCACGATTCACTTCATCTTCTCCATTCTCCCATTTTTGTTTTCTCTCCACACACATCTACACCATTCTCTACCATCATCACCACCATTCAAGAGGAAAGGAGAAGAGAAAGATAATAGGGAAGCAAGCTAAGGAAGAGAAAGACGAGGCGAGAAGAAATCAACTTCGAGCTATCTACGGAAGCTAGGCTCGTTTGGAGGTTTTCTTTTGGTATTTTCTTTTTAGTTCTTGGATGATTTGTGGGGGTTTGTCCCAAACTTGTGAAGGATAGCAAATATTGTAGGAGTTTATGTTATTTTCATTTGGTTATGAGATGATGCACTTTTATGATGTTTGTGTTGTTTTAAGCATGGTTATGGGCTAATCTCTCCATTAGGGGGCAGAGGATCGATTTGGTTTTGAATTATGCTTGTGATGGTTGGTTGTTGTTGTTGGAATTTTGCTTATTTATGTTGAGTGCTTGATCACCACTTAGCATGGCTAGGCTTTAGATGAGACTGAGAGGAGATTCTAAATCCCGATCTAGGTTCCTTCAACGCTAGGTGAATTGGGTTCATAAGCCTAGTATATTGATCTTCCCCATACGATATAGCGGATAGAGGTTTAACGGATAGACGGTGACATTAATTGAAGTTAAACTAATTGACGGGTCTATCGTGTATCTGAGATCAATATAACCAACTTGAAGCAAGCTTAATGAAAAACCAATGAGATAATCCACATCCTAATGCTCATATCATAATCTTTCCCTCAATCTTGATCCTCGTTGTTATTTGCATTTCCTTACGTTAAATTGCATGTTTTAAATTCCTTAGTTAAAATCAATCTTAAATCTATGCTTAGAGTGTTTAGGTTTTATTTTCATTGTTCTAGCACATTGCATACATAGTCTTAAGATAATTGCCCACAAGAAGTCTTCTTTGAGAGATCGACTCGGGTTAGCTCATCGCGTGTACAATTGACCCCGTCCAATTGCGGGTTTGGTTCCAAGTAGTTTTTAAGTGTTGAGTCTAAACCGGAAAATAATAATTTGTGGACTGTGAACAGCCTACAAAGTGACGGCCATTGAAGAAGCCAAAGACGTGAGCAAGATAAAGCTGCAAGAACTGATGGGGTCCTTGCGTATCTTTGAAATGGGCCTAACAGAAGAAGAAACTGGACAAAAGAAAAGTATTGCTTTTCAAGTGGGCTCCAGTACTTATGTTCCTAGCAATGTTCCTGATAAAGCTGACCTAGCAGAGTCAATTGCTATGATATCTAAAAACTTTACCAAGTTTGCAAAATGTTTTAAGAAGTCATCTCAAAATAATCCTGGTAAGAATAGGTTCTCTAAACCTCGAAAGATGAAGGATGATGATTCCAATGAAGAAAAACCTTAAAGAAGTAAAGTGTAGAGAATACGGTGGCTTTGGTCATTACCAAGATGAGTGTGCTAATACTCTTAAAAGAAAGAACAATTCATACAGTTCTATCTTAAGTGAGAGCGATGATCCTGATGAAAGTGGAAGTGATAAAGAATGTGTAAGCAATCATATTGCTTTCATGACACATTCTGTCAAGGAATTTGTGCCTGCATCTGTTCCTGACAATGAGGTTTAGAAAACATCAGAATGCAGTGATGATGAAGAATTCACTGAAGAATCAACTATGACAGATTTTGTCATGGACAGACATCTGAACAAAAGATTTAACAGTTCCAGAATCAAAAGTTGAATCAAAAATTGGTCAGCAATCCTATCAAAAGGAGTCACCTCGAAGGACACGTGTTATGTGCCATTACTGTGAAAAACCAGGTCACATTCGGACGCATTGCAGAAATTACATCAATGATCTTAGAAGGATCAGAAAGAGAGGTCTGTCTCAACCAGACCAGTTTCCCAGAAGAAACAACAGCAAGAACATATCAAGGAACAACCACAGAAACTATGTGGTTCATACTGCTCTCAACATACATGCAAAGAATAGTTGGTATTTCGACAGCGGATGCTCGCGATATATGACTAGAGATGCAAACATTTTGAACAATATTTAAAAAGATTGTTTATATCAATCTGTTACCTTTGGAGATGGTGTCAAAGGAAGAGTGCTTGGACACGGTCAGTTGAATGTTCCTAGCATGCCTAATTTGGAAGATGTGTTGCTTGTGGATGGACTAAAGGCTAATCTAATTAGCATCAGTCAGTTGTGCAACCAAGGTCTCTTTGTTCACTTTACAAGAGATAAATGTCTGGTCAAGGATAAAGAAAGTATTTTAATGATGGATGGAGACAGTTCGCGAGATAATTGTTACCTTCTCAACATGAAGGGAACATTCTTCAGATCTTAGCTTTGTAAAGCAAATCTATGGCATGAAAAGCTTGGCCATATCAGTTATTGAAATCTTTAGAGACTTATGAAAACTGAAGTTGTGACTGATGTTCTTAATCGGAATATTGATCGTGAAAAGGTGTGCGGTCCATGCCAAGTTGGAAAACAGATACATACTTCTCATATGTAAGAGCAAATATGGGGAAATCTATGTGAGGGATAAGTTTTAACCCCATGCTGATCAACAAGTTTTTAGGTCTGGGCTGTGATTCTGATGTTGTTAGCCTGGATATTATTGATGATGTTGTGACGACTGTGACTGGTGGTTTGGTGTCGAAGTGGATAAACAAAATTTCCACCTCAAAACTCACCTTCTTTTACACCGTTTTACACAAATTAATTGTGTATAATTGGTTGCTTACCACTAATTCTTCAGTCCTCACTGTTGATCAAGCTGTGTTGCTCTTCAAGCTTGGAACCAAAATCCCTTTTAATATCGGAGAATGCATTTTTGACTGTATGCTCAAAGCCGCTGCCAAGTCAAACACTACCAGCATCCTGCCATTTCCCTGCCTCATCTATGCTATCCTCATTGAACAAGGTGTAAAGCCCAACAAAAAGAAGATAGTCACTGAAACCTCGACTATCTCCATCATCAAGCCAAAAAGTACTGAAGATCGTGTGATTGATCTTCCTTACACCTCTGTTCTAAGCTCAGCTGCTGCTTCAATGGATGTTGTTCAGGATGTTGCTGCAGAGACCGCTATTTCTCCTCATCTTTTAGGAAGTGATATAGCAAGTGATTTCTCACACTTGGTGACTGTTTCTGTGCAAGTCTTAAATTCTTATATTTCGCAGATGGATTCATTGATTCATCAAAGCACAGTTCTCACCAATGCCATGGCTGAGCTTCGTCAAGCTCTTTGAGGAACTCTTTCTACACAAAACGGGGGAGTAGCTGCTGGTGATAGTGGCGATGTTAAACTGGAGAAGATTAGGAAGTCCGTGGCTAAGGGGAAGAGCAAAAAGAAAATTTAAATTTTCTTTATCAAAAACAATTTAATTTCATCTTTATGTATTGTGCTGGACACAAGCTTGTTTTGGATGTGTTTACATCTTTGTTTACTTTTGATGTGCTAGACACTCATATTTGTTGTTGTTGTTGTTGGGTATCCATGGTTGGATATCCTTGGATATTTATATTTTAATCATCAGCACGGGTTGATGATATTGCTATATATATTATGTTTGCATATTTTGATGTGTGATGTTTTATGTTGAGAATGCTTTCAACATTGATATTCGGTCTTTTTCACATAACTTATAGTATGTGATGTTTTATGTTGAAAATAATCTCAATATTGTAATTGTTTTTGCATGTTTAAAAAAAAATATGTGTTGTTTGCTATGTTGAGAATGTTCTCAACATTATAAATCTATACAGGGGTAAATACCCACTAATCTTGTATATTATGTATAGGGGATTATACCCACTAACTTTGTATTTTATGTTACAGATAATAACTTAAGGGGGAGCAGACCTTAAAGGGGAGTTTTTGAATTCCAATATTTTTGATTGTATTCCGCTGGGGCTCTAATTATGTATATATTGAGCTTTATGTTTTGTGCAGAAAGGATAAGCTTAAGGGGGAGATTGTTGAGTATGACGTGTTCTAGATGATGTTATCACTTCGCTGATGACATTGCAATCAATGTCGTATCTAATGTTGTACATCATTCTCATCACATCGAGTATAACACTCGGAACTTTAATCTTATCATTTTCTAGTATTTTGGAATAATTTATTTTAAATTAATCTGAATAAATTGTGATTTTTGTCACATTTGATTTTTCACATTTTTAGGGATTTATTAGATATTTTATTTTGATTTAAAACGTGGATAAAGTTTGATTTTGACTTGTTCAAAATCTGTTCCAGATTTCATGGGGACGTGAAGTTCCAACTTCATCTTGGACACTAACTGTTGCAGGAGATCGTAGGTCACTGGAATAACCGCTACTATTGCATGATGTTGAAGAACGCGTGCCATGCAATGCAGAAGACGGTTATCTCAAGTTCACATTCAGCAATGGGTAGTAGAAGACGGTTGATTCAAGTCCAAGTCATCTAGAATCATGAAGCAACTGCCAATACAAGATGGAGGAAGTATTTAAGGTCTCCTTCGACCTTAAAATTATTTATGCAAGCAGGTTATCACTGTAGTTTGTGAGAAGCTCTGAATCTTGCATCTAGTGTCATCTCTGAAATCCAAGACATCTTTCTCGACATCTGCCTAGCGTCCCAATCAGCTGGAGACTTTCATTCCAATTGTGTGTGTAGGTTAGATAGTCAACTTTGAGAAGTCTAGGATTTAGAATGAGTTGTTGTAATCTATCTATGTGTTTAGATAGGTTTATTTTTGAGTGATTATTCGAGTGAGTGAAGCTAGAATAATCCTCTGTATGTTTTATGCAGTGTTGTCAAGGGAGTGAACTGAGACAACATCAGCATTATTTTTGTATTTCACTTGTGATAGTGAATTTCACCTTGAGGCAATCACACACCATAAGGAGTGTGATTTAAAATTTATTTTGTGCAAAGTTTTGTTTACGTTCCTGCTGCATGTTGAGGGCAATGTGGTAACACTAGCTTCAACATTTTATTTAACTTTGCAATTTACATCCAAAATTCACACTGTTTCAGGCAACAAATTCTAACATATATGTTTAGCCGTTTCAAGAGAACGTTCATTTTTCAAAATTTCTAAAATCAAAACACCCTTCTCTCTCGATAAATCCTCTGAGTTTTCTGAGTTTCTTCTCTTATTTGCCATTATTTTTCTTGCTGATTCACCTTGTCAAATACCCATTTATTTTCAATGGCTCCGAAAAGAAAGCTCATTCGTCCCAAGAAAGTTGTAAAGCCTAGAATGAGGTATGGAAAAGTCATATATATTCCAAACTCAAGATCAGTTCTACGAGGAAGACGAGTTCGATAGGAAAATTTGAGGAGAATCAACCTACAAGAAGCCTGTTCAAAGGGCACTTTGCGATGAATCATCAAGCAAAGATACAGAAGAATTGATTGAAACGTTCCATGGAGACGAAGAAGAAGAAGATATAGAAGAACAAGAAATTGCTTCTTCTGTAAAGAAAACAAAGACCCAGAGTCTTTCAATTGATGATCTTTTAAAAGAAGCCGTGAAGTCATATGATGTCAACAGAAAGAAGGTAAGAACAAAGGGAACTGCAGTCAAGAAATCCAAGAAGACTACAACCCCTTTATCAAAAAAGATCGTCACAGCACCTGTTGCCCAAGCCCTTCAGAAAGAGAAGGGATCTATTGCTGATGATCACGTTGAGCCTTCAGATGTGCCTGAACATGTTGTGGCACATGTTGTAGAGAAAAACACTGCTGAGACATCTGCTCCAGCCAGTGTTGTGCTGAAGTCTCCTGTGCAACCTTCTACTACAGAAGGTGATGATGATGATGATGATGATGATAGGAAAGATGATATTTTCTTAAGCTTGAAGATGAAAGCCATAGTTGCTGCTCTTGTCAAAGGAAAAAAGAAGGTCATTCACAGACCTTTAGTTGCTGATCCGGCAGAGAAAAAAGTCATTCAGAGTTCATCCTATGAATCTGCTGAGAAGACTCATGTTCCACAACAAGAAAATTTGCTTGCATCTGCTCAATATGATCATTTTGCAAGGTCTCCGGTCAAGAAGAAGACACCAAGGAAGAAGGCTTCTACTACTGTGGTGCAACTGGTTCCAAGAACCCCTGTGACCAGAAGTCGAGCATCTGTCACTCTACCATCTGCTGCTGCATCAACAAAGAAGAGGAAAGTCGTTGTACCAACTGGTCCTTCCAAGAAGGTCAAGAAAGCTACCCAGCCGACACATATACCTAAAGATGTTTACTCTTATTCAAGTGAACATGAGTCTGAAGTTCTCAAACAAATTGTCCGTGTTCCAGGTACTCCAAGTCAATCCATCTTTCATTCTTCCAAGCATGCTGAGTTATGGGAGAAAGTAAAGCAGAGGTCCATGATCTCTGAGAAGAAGGTGGATAAGGATACATTGTTGGCTACTGGAGTATATACCTTGCTGGAGCAAGCTGGTTTGCTGGGAATAGTACAAAAGGTTCAGGAGTTTGTTCCTAAATTTGTTACAGAGTTCTACTGTAACTTGACCAAAGAGATTGATGATCCAAAGTCTGAAGACTTCCAGAAAGTCTATGTGAGAGGAGAGATGTTGCAGTTTTCCCCTGATCTCATTAATGAGTTTTTGGGATGTTCATCTGAGGTGGAGTATAAAGAGATAGATGATTGGGAGATGGTTGCTGAGGAACTGAACCAGGGCATCTACAACAAATGGCCATCTCATCCACAGACTATTCCAACCTCCAAGCTGACTCACAAATATGGCGCCCTGTTCAGAATCCTGATCCACAATTGGCTACCAACTAAGCACATGGCAAAAGTGACTCAAGCTCAGGGGAGGTTTCTGTATCACCTTGGAACTGGAAAGAAGTATAATTTTGGTGAGTTTGTATTCAACAAGATCATCAGCAGTGCAGAATCTACAGTGCTCAAAGTTCCACTATGCTATCTATTATTGATTTACAGCATCATTAAGCAACAGAAGAAGAATGTGTCTTCAAAGAAAGACAAGATTATTCCTCTCCACAAGCCTTTAGTAATCAAGGTTGCTCCTAAAATAAGAGATCCTCATCTTCGCCTCCAGTTCAAGTAGTTCATGTCATCCAAGAAAGGAGTGGATGATACTGTTGAAGAATCCTCTCCAAATGGTGCAGTGCTGAGATTTTTAGAGAAAAGTCTGGAGTTTCACGCTCGTTTGATTTCTGAGCATACTTCTGAGAAGATGAAGATCCAAGCAATGATTGCTGATCTTTCATTAGGAGAAAAGTTTGCATCTTAAGCAGCAGATGTTCCTGAGAATGTTCATAACATGCACAAGCTTGCAAGTACTGCCGAAGCTGCTATTCAGAAGAAGTCTACTCCAGCACAAAAGCAAGATGAAGCACAGACTGCAGTACAAGCTAAGGAAGCAGAAGTTGTCCAAGAGGAGACTGTGATACCCCGACCCCCTTTTGCTAAATTATAAATTATAATTTTAGTAAATGATTTCGAATTAATATTGTTGAATATTAATCATGTGAGTATGTTTGTATGTTATGCCGTTGTTTTATTAATCAAAGTTCAACTTCAGGAGTTACTTGACAACAAGCTAATCCGGCCAAGTGTTTCACCATGGGGAGCACCTGTGCTATTCGTGAAGAAAAAGGATGGATCGATGCGGATGTGCATTGATTAAAGAGAGTTGAACCGGTTAACGATCAAGAACAAGTACCCGCTGCCAAGAATTGAAGATTTGTTTGATCAACTGAGGGGAGCCGGTGTGTTTTCAAAGATTGACTTGAAGTCTGGTTATCATCAATTGAAGATCAAGGAGAGTGACATTCCTAAGACGGCATTTAGAACGCGGTATGGTCACTATGAGTTCACGGTGGTACCTTTTGGATTGACCAACGCGCCTGGAGTCTTCATGGACTTGATGAATCGAGTGTTCCATCCGTACCTCGACCAGTTTGTAATAGTCTTCATCGATGATATCTTGATTTATTCAAGAAGTAAGGAGCAACACGCAGAGCATCTCAGAATCGTATTGGAGACGCTAAAGAAAGAAGAGTTGTATGCAAAATTTTCAAAATGTGAGTTTTGGTTGGAACGAGTGGCATTCCTTGGCCACGTGGTAACATCAAATGGAATCGAAGTAGACCCGTCGAAAGTGGAAGCTGTTAGCAATTGGAAGACGCCATCAAATGTTAATGAAGTCCGAAGCTTCTTAGGACTAGCGGGTTACTATAGAAGATTTATCGAGGGGTTTTCCAAGATAGCAAGTCCTTTGACAAGATTAACAAGGAAGGATGAGAAGTTCCAATGGAGTGAAAAGTGTGAGCAGAGTTTTCAAGAATTGAAGCGACGTCTCGTGTCAGCCCCAGTGTTGATTATTCCTGATGGGACAGAAGGCTTTGTCATCTATAGTGACGCCTCGAAGCAAGGACTTGGTTGTGTTTTGATGCAGCATGGAAAGGTAGTAGCGTATGCATCAAGACAGTTGAAGGTGCATGAACGTAATTATCCGACGCATGATCTTGAATTAGCAGCCGTGGTTTATGCATTGAAGATTTGGAGGCATTACCTCTATGGAAGTAAGTGCGAGATCTACACCGACCACAAAAGTTTGAAGTACTTCTTCACCCAAAAGGAGTTGAATTTACGTCAAAGGAGATGGTTAGAGTTGGTGAAGGATTACGACTGTACGATCTTATATCATCCTGGAAAGGCGAATGTCGTAGCTGATGCCTTAAGCCGAAAGATCTATCTTCCAACCAGGCAAGAGCAGTTGATCAAGGAGTTTGAGAAGATGAACCTAGAGGTGGTGGATCCTTCCAACACCACTCAAGGGATTTTAGCAGCCTTAGTGGTTCGACCACTAATTCGTGATCGAATTCGTGAAGCTCAAGTCGACGATCCTTTCTTATGCAAAATGAAGAAAAGAGCATTGGAGGGTTCTATTCAGGGATTTGCCGTTGCAAGTGATGGCACGCTACTCTTCGAGGGAAGGTTGTGTGTGCCGAAGAACGAGGAGCTCAGAAATGAGATTCTTGAAGAAGCACATAATACTCCGTATTCTGTGCACCCAGGAGGCACGAAGATGTTCAAGGACTTGAAGATGGTTTTCTGGTGGAGAAATATGAAGAGGTCGATTGGCCAATTCGTATCGAAGTGTATCACTTGTCAGCAAGTGAAAGCCGAGCATCAACGCCCTTCTGGATTGTTGAACCCACTCGAGATTCCCGAGTGGAAGTGGGAACACATTGCAATGGACTTTGTGGTAGGATTACCTCCGTCAGTCAAAGGTCATCATGCAATCTGGGTTGTTGTCGATAGGTTGACCAAGTCTGCTCATTTTCTTCCGGTGAAGATGACGTTTAGCATGGATCGATTAGCTCATATATATATCGATGAGATAGTACGTCTTCACGGCATTCCTGTGTCGATAGTGTCAGATCGTGACACAAGGTTTACGTCCAAATTTTGGCGAAGTCTGCAAGAAGCTATGGGAACTCAGTTGAAGTTTAGCACAGCGTATCATCCTCAATCCGATGGTCAGTCTGAGCGGACCATTCAGACGTTGGAAGACATGCTTCGTGCATGTGTTCTCGATTTTGGTGGAAGCTGGGAGAGCCACTTGCCACTCGTGGAGTTTGCTTACAATAATAGTTTTCAAGCATCGATTGGAATGGCCCCGTACGAGGCTTTGTATGGGAGAAAGTACAGATCCCCTATTCATTGGGATGAAGTGGGAGAGCGTCGACTCTTAGGCCCCGAGATCATTGAGAAGACGGTGGAAGTAATTGAGAAGATAAGAAGAAGAATCAAGGTAGCTCAAGATCGTCAGAAATCCTATGCTGACGCAAAGAGAAAAGACGTGAACTTTGAGATTGGTGGCAAGGTATTCTTGAAGATTGCACCAATGAGAGGAGTGGTTAGATTTGGAAAGAAGGGTAAGTTGCAGCCACGATATGTGGGACCGTTCGAGATTCTAGAGAAAGTAGGTGATGTTGCCTATCGCCTAGCACTACCCCCGGATTTGGCGGGTGTGCACGATGTTTTCCATGTGTCGTTGCTAAGACGATATGTGTCTGACCCTAGTCATGTCATTTCATATGGCACGGTGCAAGTTTCTAAGGACTTGACATATGAAGAAGTCCCAGTTGCTGTGTTAGATAGAAGAGTTCATACTCTTCGAACCCGTGAGGTTCCTTTAATAAAAGTGCAGTAGAGTCGGCACGGACCTGAAGAGGCCACTTGGGAGAAAGAAGTTGATATCTTAGCTCGATATCCAAATGTAACAGAAATGTTAGGCTAATTTCGAGGACGAAATTTTTTAAAAAGTTGGGGAGATTGTGATACCCCGACCCCCTTTTGCTAAATTATAAATTATAATTTTAGTAAATGATTTCGAATTAATATTGTTGAATATTAATCATGTGAGTATGTTTGTATGTTATGCCGTTGTTTTATTGCAGGTTGTCTTACTCGAGCCAATACGTCATAGCACGGTGGTATTATACTAAGTGTATAATACACGTTAATGTTTAATGTTAAAATTTGTCGAGTTATGTGATGATAATCGAGTGTGTTTATATTTAAATTAATATTTTTCCATACCTTGAACACCCTAACGCTGAGTTGATCGGGGGTCTTGAAAGTGCCTTGAAAATTTAAAGGGAAATGGAGTGGTTTAAGTTCGGGAGTCGTTTAAAATAAGGGGGTGATTTTTGGCATATCGCGCGCTCGCGGGAGGTGCGCGCCCGCGGGGACGTGCGCGGTCGCGGGAGACTGCGCGCCCGCGGGGCTGGCGAGGGACGCGCGCCCGCGGGGGCTGCGCGCTCGCGGGGAGCGTGGGCCGAGAGAGGGGTTCCGCGGTCGCGGGGGCTGCGCGGTCGCGCGGGTCCGGGGATTCTCTACCTATAAATACAACACTTGTTCATTTTCTTCTCACTTTCCTTTCACTTGGGCGATTCTCCTCTCCATTTCTCTCTACAAATCCTTCATCTTTGTGGAGTAGATTCTTCCATCATCATCCATCAACAAAGGTAACCTCTACACCTCTCCTTCTTGGGGATTGAACACCATTTCCTTGTTGTTTTGGGAACTAGGGTTTGTATCCAAATTGGAAGATTCTCGATTTTGTTGATTTCCTTGCTTGATATCTTGAACAAATGGTTTACTTATCTCCTTGAAGCTATATGTGAAGTTATATTGGATTCCTATGGTTCATTGTTGCTAGGGTTTGGATTTTTGCCCTTATTTCCCTTTGTTTTGTTGATAATCGTTTGGAGATGTTGTGTGGGTTGTATGGGGTTGAGTTTCATGTATGTTAGAGCCCTAGGATTGTATTTGAAATGTTGGGTCTAAAGGATTTAAAATGAGTCATGAGCTTGTGGTTTAAATGTGTGCCCGTGATGTGTTCGATCAAATGCTTCAAAGAGCTTTAATGCATATTTTGAGTCCAAAATCGTAGTATGAGCTTGTATATCCATGATTGTGTATATGGATATGTTAGAAGACCTTAAAGTAAAGTATAGCATGAGTTTACTCAAAGTTATGATTTATTTGTATAACTCGACATCTAAATTGAAAAGAGAATAAAAAAAGGTGATAGGTGACGTGTTGGAGCTCGAGGAGGACAACTTGTGCACGACAAAGGAGTATTCAAGGTTAAAAGGATTCAAAAGCGTCTTTTAAGGTGGGGTAACTCTAAACTGTGAACACGTGCAATGTTATAGTTATTGTTGTGCTTTGATTGTATAAATATGAAGGGTCTTCGGACCGGTGAATGAAAGAGATCCTTCGGGGTCGACAAAGAGACCCTTCGGGGCAGAGATCCTTCGGGATCGATAATAGACTCGTTAATGTCCTCCCTGGGGGGTAGGATGTCTGCGGGCATCCCTACAGGGATAAAGATGTTCATTAACGGGGGCATCATGATGTTTAGACCCTACGGGGTTGAGACTAGTCTCCACAATGTAATGAAAAGTCCATATGTTATATTTTCACTTGTGCAATTAGCTATAACTGTTTACAGTGTTCCCCACTGAGTATGTTGTTAAATACTCACCCCATTCATTCAATGAATTTCAGGTTGAGGAGTCGGAGCCCGAGTAGGAGCGTTGTGAACACAAGAGAACCCCACAAGCTTGTGTTTATCTTTTGCATGCTCCTTTTTTTGAAAAATACTTACATTACTATCATTATTACATTGATCACTCTTTTTTGCTTTATGATCAATGATTATTGGGGATGGGAATAGCCCGATCTTTTGTAGGTTATGATGTATATAATTTGATAACTATGCCAAACAACTTAAAGGCGGGTCGTTTGACCTTGGAGCCTTTTATGTGCGAATTATATTGATGAATCCCTATATTATGTTTGTTAATTTAGGGTGCTAGACGGGCGGGTTGTGTAAGCCTATGAGCCCGATAGGTTAGATGATTGCATGCTTCATAGGACAAAATTTATATTGTAAACTATGATGCCTTACCTCATCGTGCTATGTATAGTATCATATTTTGACCTAAGCTTCCGCTCATATTAAAATAAGTACACAAAATATGTAAATAAATTGTATATTAAGTGACGTGGCCAAACGGAGTAGTTTGGGGCGTTACAGAGACTGTAGAAGAGGCTCATGAAGAAGAGACTGCTGAAGATGAGGATGATGAAGAGGAGGCTGAGGAGGATGTTGATGATGGAAATGAGATTGAGTATGATAATGCTGAAGCAGGTTCTGAAGAAGGAGGATCTGAAAGAGATGATGATGCACAAGACTCTGACAAATCCGAGTAGTTTCTGAATATTACTCCTTTGCCTTTTTCGGTGGCAAATAGGGGGAGTAATGCAATATAAGTTTTTTTTTATTTTCTGTTCTACTTATCTTGCATCATGTTTTGCAAGATATTTTGTTTTTACTTTAATAGCTTGTATTAGCTATTTTGTTATGGAACATATTTTTTCTTCCTTTTATGATTCGTATCTGTTAAAAAATTGAAACTGCTATTAAAAGATAAAAATATAATGAGAAAAAATGAATATAGCAGAGCAGGTATAAGCTGATAAGAAAGTGAAACACAACTGAATCATATGAATTTCTTCAAAACATTCAAGTATGTTTTTAAGTATATGATCCTACATTTCAAGAGTTGTGTTCTTTTAAAACATGGAGCTGATTTACAACCAGATAAAGACAAATGAGGAGATTATTAGTGCCATCTGCACTGAGGTGTTCGGGATTGTCATTATCTGTTAAGATATTATGGCAATTTCAAAAGAACATATAAGGTTTTGGTTATTCATGTTCGAATAACATGTTCTGGACATTACTGTGAACATTCCGCTGCCATTTGATTGAAGATCAAGACATGTACATTAGCATGTTCGTGATGAAGATCAAGAAGAAAAGAAGGAGTTCTATTCAAGGAAGATATCTAAACTAGGAAAAGTCCGAATTAAATAAGGAAATTGTTTCTTTGTTAAATCCTAGTCAAAGTAGGACTTCTGATTACCTTGTTTAGGTTATAATGTTTCTTATAAATAGTCTGTGATTCAGACTAGTTTAAGTGATACGAATTTTTACAAATACACAAAAAGGGCTGAAAGTTAAAAGACTTCACATTTGAAGTATATAGTATTCGGGTAGACTAGGTTTGATTGGTTAGATCATTGTGTTTCTAGTCTGTGTTTGAAACTCGCTTTCATACACACTTAGAGGAGTCTCGGGAGAGATTTCCTGTGAGAACTAGAGGGATTCTAGGTTGTGAGGGGAGCTCACAATTCAGTTTAGTGAAAGAGGTTGAATCGGGTAAGAAAGGGGTCGAGTGATGGGAGTCTTCGTGTAATAATCTTTGTAACCATTCAACGGAGTAGTAAAGTATTTCTCACGGACTTGATAAGTCCCTCTGACGTAGATCAGTTGATCGAACATGGTTACTAATCTCGTGTTCTTTATTTGCTCAAGTTTTTACATTCTCACATTACATGTTCACAAAAATGTTCAAGTACATGATGATGAACATGACTGCCCAGTTTATGTAACTTCACACACTTTGCACGGATTGAAGTTTTTCATGTTAGTCTATAAAATTCCAAATTCGACAATGATGATTTCAATTATAAATCAATGAAGGATATACATATGAATATTTCGGTATTTGTACCTTTTAAATTTTATATTCCATTATCATAATATTTTAGTTATCCAATTATTTATATTTTAGTATGTATTATATATATTTTTGGTGAGACATCTAGAGAGAGGGCAAAGGGCACCGCACCCGCTCCAATCAGAATTGAGTAGTGTTGCAAATGGTTGATATGAAAGGGTAGAGATAATGCTGAGTCACTCTCCTCCACATTTTTTTCTCGATACGCCTCTATTGAAATTACTCAATATTACAAAATTTAAAAATATTTTACTCCGTACATCGCACAGGTGGTATACTAGTTTCAATAAAATTAACATTTCCATGGTTTGTGATATAACCCAGACAATGAATCTAAGTTAAATCTAGAGAAAACATAGCGGAAGACTTAAGATCGAAACACGTCAGAATGAAGAAGGATTCAATCTGACGAATTGCACTAAATCGATGACTAAACTATATGAAAAAGACTCGAATAAATCTGAAATAGACTCGATGTTTAAAACACTTAGAATAATGACACAACTAAACAAAATAGAAATACCAAATAAATGTAAGGAACACGGCTAGGGCAGATTATGAGGAAAACGATTATAACTATGGCTAGGGTTAGGGTTTATGGCTGATTATGGATCGAACTTAATTGATGAATTATAGAGATGAATTCATGTGATGATGGTGGTGGATTGGCATTGGATTGATGTTGATGAAAGGTGCAACAACCTTGTTGTCATGATTTGTACCGAATCGAACTCATAGAATCGAATCCCACGAACGCGATTATAATACTCCTCGGATGGTAGCGATTCCCCCGTGATCTTGAAGAACTCGAAAGAACCTTGAATAAAACCTTAGACTCGCTCGATCTAAAGAGTATTGATTTTGAACCAAAAACATTAAAACTTGCTAGATCTAAAGAGTATTTCTTTTGAACCAAAAACAATAAAAGTATAAACGTGATCAACCGATGGATCTTGAGACAAAGTGAAATAAAGATTTAATATTCAAGAAATGTCTAAATTAAAAATAACATAATGTTCTTCTAAATATACTAATGCCATGGACGAAAATAACCAGGCCAAAATAACATGATAGGGCCAAAAATAAAACAAGAAGATTACCTTAACTAGAACTGTTTTTATAATTCTAAAAGACCAAAAATTAAATAAATAAAATTCTAATCTAGATAAAATAAATCCAATTGGACTTGGGCTTCAAAGGAGGTGAATTAAATAACTAATTGGGCTAATCCAACTTGATCCAACACGTCACTTTTCAACTTTGGTCTTCTTGGACTTCAACTTCAACACGTAGTCGGTATGCCCATACTAGTCGGTATGCGCATACTGATTGTCTTCTGAACTCTCATCATGCCTTAATCTTCTTCATCTTCAATGTACAACATAGCAATCCATTTGGGGCTGCCATGGTGCATTTGTTCTTTCTTGGTTGGCGTGGTCTCATTCTCATCATTCCCTCCTGTTGAAAAGAATTTGTCCTCGAATTTAGGGCCTCATCACGGTCAAACTGAACTGTAGAAAAGGGAAGCATGTTAGTACATTTAAGTGTTGAAGAATGCTCATACTTACCAAATAAATCAGGTCCTCGTCTAGGCCATTCAATATGCGCCTCTTGCTTGTATGACGAAACTCATATCTCTTTCTTCATCTCTTCAGTGCTCGTGCAGGAATCGATCAGAACTTTGAATTTATCCCTTTGTGGCCGCATATCACTAAGTAAAGAAAACACGTTAGTAGCATTGTTCTCATAAGTAATTGGTACAAGAGACAAACCTGGATTGATTGCTTTGTCGATCCTTTTGACAGAAAGTAGGAGGCTGCGATATTGATCTTTATTTGCAGCTGATTCCACTACTTTAGCACGAGGTAAAGGATCACTATGGGACTGAATGGAAGAGATAGAGGCGGCAGTAAGGGGCTGGTCGGCGGCGGACTTCTTCGCGGCTGCAATGGCTACCTGTTTCTTCTTCTCTTCTTTGAACCTCTTTTGCATGACTTGTTGGTCCTCGGCAACTGCTTTAAGAGACAAGGGCCTCAAAATTATCTTTCGACCATTTACTTCGACAGTGTAAGTGTTCAGATGCCTGTCGTGTACAACATGACGATCAAACTGCCATGGTCGACTTAAAAGAAGGTGTGACGTATCAATCGGGATAACATCGCATAAAACAGTGTCAGAATAGTTACCAATGGAAAAATCGACACTTGGCAAACAACGTGAATTTCACCTCTATCCGTGAGCCACTGAAGTCGGTATGGCTTTGGATGCTTCTTTAGCTTTAATGCGAGCTTGTTGACTGCATATTGACTAATGGCGTTGATCACACTACCACTATCAATGATCATGGAGCAAGTCTTATCTTGAATTGAAGCATGGGTGTAGAATATGCTCTCTCTTTGGTGTTCTTGCTCTTTATCTTGGAGAATGCTCAAACTTCGGATCGTGACAAGACTGACAGCTGATGATTCCGGTTCAATGTCTTCAATCTTGACTTTATCCTTGGTTTTCTCCTTAGTGGCATCTCTAAGTTGCTCGAATTCTTCCTCACTGGCTGATTGTATTTCATTGCTTTCAGAAAGGAATAGAACACGCCGGTTTGGACATTGGGCCTGAAATTAGCCCCATCCTTGAAATTTGTGACACTGAACATCATGATCTCATGCAGGGGCTGCATTAGGCGGCTGTACTAGAGGGTTAGGCCGTGTAGGGGGTGGCCTGGGCTGTGTGGGTGGTATAGACTCGGGTCTACGACTTGACAATGGTGTAAAATGGTCCGAACGATGAACGGGCTGACCGGACTGTCCTTGGGGACGTGCGGGGTCAGTAGGAGATGAAGATGATGTACATTAGCTCTATGAGGGACATGTAGGGGCTATAGTGTGGTGCAATCTCCGTTGTCCCTCTCTGAGCTGTCTCTCCATAATTAATGTGTAGTGCATAATCTCTTCTATACTTGTAAAGTTCTTGAGTTCAACTTCACATGCGATGTCGGGATTCATGCCTTCAATGTACCGGATGATGGTAGCATTTAAGGTCTCTTGTTTCCCAACTCGGTTCAGGGTGATCTCAAGCTCCTTGTGGTACTCTTCAACTGATCATGTACCTTGCTTGATCCGGGTGAGCTTCTTCTCGAGCTTTCTCTCATAGTGCACTGGAATGAACCGGCCACGCATCAATCCTTTCATCTCCTCCCAAGTATCGATGGGTGGATATCTTTCGCGCCAGCGTCGCTCCTGCTGCATCTCCCACCATGATGATGCGTAGCCTCTGAACTCTAACGATGCTAACTGGACTTTCTTGATCCCTGGAAAGTCATAGCACATGAAAATCTTGTCCATCTTACGTTCCCAATCTAATTAAAGATCAGGATTGTGAAGGCCTTCAAACTCTGAAATGTTTATTTTGATGTTGTTCAACAAGCTGTCAGGGTATGCACGTCGAATGACATGTCTATAGGGCTGACGTGGTCGGTCACGTCTCTGATATGGATCATACTCGGCCTCTAATTCCTTTACAAAGTAACCATAATCTTCTTCAGCATCACGATCATGAGATTGTTAAACTACACTTGAGGTTGGCGTCGCTGAGCTTGAGGTGCTCTAGCATTCGCTCGAGCTAGCTCGACTACAAGAACTTCCGGCTGACGAGCTGCTTCAGGCGGATGAGCTGCTGCTGGCTGTCGAGCTTCTCCTTCTGGCTGGAAAGGTTGGCCTTGAATTGGTGGTGGTACAGGAATTCAAGCATCAATAAGCTCGAGTTGTGCCATCATTTTAGCCAACGAACTATCTAGCTTATGCTCCAGTTCTTGATAGTGGTACTGGGCATCCAACGGCTATTGCATCGATGAAGCCACGTCTGTAGGAGAACTGGGCAATGTGGGTTTCTTATCATTCGACTGATATCCCTCTTGGGATTCCATTTGTACCTGCAAACAATGAACAAACATGAAAGAAAAACAAGGTGTAGGACCTCACAATTCCTCACAATCATTCGTATGTTCTCTCTGAATTTTACCGTCCATGTATGTCTCTCAAGTATGTAGTGCATGTGTGAATGTGGTATGGTGGTGTTGATCACTTCTTGTGCTCTTGGATCAGCTCTTCTTGGTCTTCTCAAAAGCTCGGACTAGTCGAACAAGAATCACGGTGAAATTGGAAAATATTCACCAGGCAGTTTCACCTTGAAGATGATGGAATTTGGCCAAAAGTACACATATATCACAGCAATGCAATGAGTTTTGTTCGGGACGTCGTTCCGCTTTCGGAATGGTATTATGGAAGAAAATCGAAGTTTTGGATCAAAATTGGCAAGAGAAATATGAAAATCGGGAAACCGGGTTTATTAGGTGTACGGGTGTATGGACATGATAGTATATGAGAGAGCTATGAATTTTTTCGATCCTATAAGGTGCTAGGAATGAAAATTATGAAGTATGGAAGGTGTATGTGATGTCTAGATGGATTAGGATGGAAAAAATTAGGTAAGGTAAGAAAGAAATAGATAAGGTAGAATCTATTTGGTTGTGTTTCACCTGGATGGACACAATCTAAATAGCTTAAAATATCTATCTGAAGTAGGAAAGTGTCTAAAACAACTAATCAAGAACAATGGAAAATAAATTAAATCAATGCATATTCTTTTTTTTCGATGATTTTTTTTTTCTTCTTTTTTTTGTACTGTAGGGTTTTGACCCTCTGCTCTTTTCTCCCCCTTTTTTTTCAATGAACAAACGAATTACAACTCAAAAACACGAAAGCAAAATAAATGACACATGGATGACACGTAGGAAAGAATCTAACACGTAGGATTAAACCACGACCAGCAGAGCTGACGTGGATCTGATGCCAAATTTATGATATAACCTAGACAATGAATCTAAGTTAAATCTAGAGGAAATGTAGCGGAAGACTTAAGATCGAAACACGTCAGAATTAAGAAGAATTTAATCCGACGAATTGCACTAAATTGATGACTAAACTATATAAACAAGACTCGAATAAATCTGAAATAGACTCAATATTTAAGACACTTAGAATAATGACACAACAAAACAAAACACAAATACCAAATAAATGTAAGGAATACGGCTAGTGCAGATTTTAAGGAGAACGATTATGGTTATGGCTAGGGTTAGGATTTATGGCTGATTATGGATCGAACTCACTTGATGAATTGTGGAGATGGATTCACATGATGATGGTGGTGGATTGGCGTTGGATTGATGTTGATGAAAGGTGCGACAACCTTGTTGTCGTGATTTGTACCAAATTGAACCCGTAGAATCAAATCCCACGAATGCGATTATAATACTCCTCGGATGGTAGTGATTCCCCCGTGATCTTGAAGAACTTGAAAGAACCTTGAATAAAACTTTAGACTTGCTGGATCTAAAGAGTATTACTTTTGAACCAAAAATAATAAAAGTATAAACGTGATCAACCGATGGATCTTGAGACAAAGTGAAATAAAACTTCAATATTCAAGCAATGTTTAAATTAAAAATAACATAAGGTTCTCCTATTTATACTAATGCTATGGACGAAAATAACAAGGCTAAAATAACATGATAGGGCCGAAAATAAAACAAGAAGATTACCTTAACTAGAACTCGTTTTAAGGTAATTCTAAAAGACCAAAAATTAAATAAATTAAATTCTAATCTAGATAAAATAAATCCAATTGGACTTGGGCTTCAAAGGAGGTGAATTAAATCACTAATTGGGCTGATCCAACTTGATCCAATACGCCACTTTTCAACTTTGGTCTTCTTAGACTTCAACTTCAACACGTAGTCAGTATGTGCATAATAGTCGGTATGCCCATACTGACTGTCTTCTAAACTCTCATCATGCCTTAATCTTTTTCATCTTCAATATAAAACATAGCAATCCATTTGGGGCTGCCATGGTGCATTTGTTCTTCCTTGGTTGGCATGGTCTCATTCTCATCAGTTTGTCCATTCGAATATTTTATATTATCATTATTTTTTGACAACATGATCATATTTATATTTATTTCTCATGAAATATATGGATGCTAAAATGATTCTACCTTTGAAATTTAGCAATACGACATGGAATTTTAAAAAAAAATCATGAATGCTCTAAAATTATCAGATATATTTTTTCTAAAATAGTTTTCTTTTCATTAATCATTAATATAAATGATTGTGTAAAAATAAATAAGTAATCAAATTAGATAACTATTAGGGCAAATTACACATTAATGTAATAATGTATGACCTTTCAACTTTTTAATAAAAATATCATGACCTTTAAATATTTACAGTTTAGTGTTTGACCTTGTAAATTTTTATCAAATATATCCTAAAGTCAATTTTCCGGTATCCTATTGCCTACGTGGATCATCGAAAATCTGAAGTGGATTTTTATAATGCCACATCAGATAAAATAAATTAAAAATGTAAATTTAAACCATAAAAAATGTGTTCACTAATAAAAATAAGATAAAAACTTGTATGAGATCGTCTAACGGGTCGCTTACGTTAGACGGGTCAAATAAAATCCAAACCCGTCTAAAACCTGCCCAAAACCCGCCCCAAAGCACATTTTCGTGCGCAGGCGCTTATCTTATCCGCGCCCCCACGCGCAGCCAGTAGAGTATCACTAGGTATAAAGTAAAGTATCACTATGTGTGAAGTGAAGCGTCATTAACTATGAAGCGAAGTATCATTAGATATAAATTGGGCAAAATATCATTAACTATTAAGTGAAGTATCATTAGATATTAGATATAAATTTGATAAAATATCATTAACTATTGAATGAAGTATAATCAGATATATATCTGGGTATCATTAACTGTCTGTGAAGTATCATTAATTATAGATGAAGTATCATTAATTCGGAAGTAGAGTATAATATGATATTATTGATGATTAAACATTAATTATCAAATCTAGAATAAATAAATGTCATTAACTATGAGTGGAGTATTATTGACTCAAGTATCATTATTTATGGGTGAAGTATCACTAACTCATATGTGAGTATCATTATTTATGGGTGAAGTATCTTTAACTCACATATGAGTATCATTATTTATGGGTGAAGTATTGTAGAGGTCAAAAACTCTACAATTGATCGTTCTTTGAGTTCGGGCTTCGGCGACCTGTAAGATAATAAACACGTGAAGCCGAAGGACCATCGGGGGATTGATGATCGAACGAACTCCGACGCTCAAGTCAGAATTGGATTAATAAAGATTAAAAGTGAATAAATGATAGATAGAATGATAAAGGATATTCAGGAATAAGGGGGTTGAGCTCCACTGCCGTGGACCCTTGTGAGTGTGTTGGTTGCGGAATTATGTGATGAAAGCTTCTATATGAATCTGAAAAGCGAGTATTGCATGAATGATAGTTGATTACTCTCTACCCTCCCGTTATGAAGAGTATAGATATATATATATATATATATACTAGTGAGCTTTTAACTGAATTCCAATATTTTAGGGATCTTCTCTATCCCTTTTAGGGTTTTTGATGGGGTCTTGGTTATCTTCAACGGATACTTTGATCCAGTCTTCTCTTGGAGTCTGCTCGATTGTGGACTCTCACTTTAGACCCCTGGACCTTGAGAAATAAGGTGTCGACCTCGAGAGGTGGACTTTGAGATGTGGACCTCGAGACATTGATCATGAGACGTCAATCTTATTCGGTTCTTAAAACCTTCAAATGGCCATGGGCCTAGTCTTTGGGCCTATGCAGAAATAGGGCCTCTATAGTTAGCTCCTCATTACTTGATTCTTGTATTTCAAGGATCGGGTAATGAATTTTGAAGTTCTCTTTAATCATTATTTTGATTTATATCTACATTTAGATTCTGAATTCTCATTTCGTTTCTAACCAATACCTGAAGATGAGTCCTTAGAGGGATCCTAGATTGCAAAATCCTATTCCGTGAGTTCTGGTCCTGAAGGTAGGTCCGAAGAAGCTCTTGAGTTCATTAGAGCAGACCTCGTGGAGCTCCAGACCTGAAAGCAGGTCCTGGGGGAGCTTAAGAGGTCGTGAGGGCACACCCCGTAGAGCTCCAGACTTGAATGCAGGTCTTGGGGAGAGCTTAAGAGGTCGTGAGGGCAGACCTTGTGGAGCTCCAGACCTGAAAGCAGGTCCTGGGGGAGCTTAAGAGGTTGTGAGAGCAGACCTCATGGAGCTCCAGACCTGAAGGAAGGTCCTGGGAAACAGAGTCTTAGGTATGGATTCTACTTTTCCGATTCCCTAGGACAACCCTCGTTGTTGGATTAGGACACGTGTGTCCAGATTACGCTATCTCTATCTGGAATTTCAAATATTGGGGAAATAGTTCCCTCTCTCCTCATTTCTCAGAATTTTAACCGTCTTCCTTTTCCAACCGAATCTCCTCACAAGAAAATCCTTGCCACCGTGAAAATCTCCCAAATGATTTTTGCTCCGTATTTTCCACTGTCGACTCCGCCTTCACTGCGCTGCTTGAAGCTTTTTGCTACGGTCATTATCGACTCTTCAAACTCCCATTTTTGCACGGTTTTCAGGTTATCCTCTAGTCACTTCTTCCTCCTTTAATCGTTTCATGCCATGGTTGTGTAGCTTTAGTATTTTTCATAAGTTTTAAGAATTTTTTCGAGGATATTTAGTAGTGATTTTAAGTATTTCTTGGGATTTTGAAAAATATGTGGTAGTTTTTAGATTTCTTAGGGTTTTGGTTTTGGGGAAATATTACCTATTTTTGGGCAATTCTATCAATTCTCTAGGCTAGGTAGGTGACCATTGTTTCTAGGATTCAACATTTTAGGCAGATATAGGCTTTTCTCGGTTAATTCTTGCTTTGTTTGTCAAACATTCTTGATTTGACTATGAGCGCGAGTGGGGACTCGAATGTAGAAGAGACGAGAAGTTACGATGGAGATGAGGATGATGTTTCTTCGAGGTCAAAGCATTCTAATGGTTTCGACTCCCCAGTGATCACTAGGTTCACCGAAAAGGCCAGGGATAAGAGGCCATCAACGGTTGTCCCCCGCTCAATTAGCTGGGTGGTGGTGAGCAAAAGATGGGCCCCGGTGGTGAGCAATTTTTGAAGGTTCATGGAATCCAGATCAGCGAGGTCCAACCTGTAGGGGAAAGGTTTCGGGCGGTGGATATCGCCCCGAAGGTGAATAATGAGTTGCTGGAGAAGTTGACCTTTCTATCGGTCTCAGGAGCCGAGGTCGAAGTCTATTCTCTTGGGCCGCTTGACAGGGCATGCCGACCACCATCTGGGCTCACTGCCTTTTATACTCTTGTTGCCGACAAAGGGGTCAGATTGCCCCCCCACCTCTTCTTTTCCAAGATAGCAAACTTCTATGGCATAGCTCCTGCTCAGATCACGCCGGTTGGATGGTTTCATATGCTCGGGATGTACTATTTGTGGTCGGAGCTCGACTTCTCCGAAACTACTATTAACGAGTGGCACGAGGTGTACAAGCTGGTTGCCAATGCTGGACAAGCGGGTTTTTATTATTTTACTAAGTGGGTGGGGGAGCGACCCCCTATGATATCGACCTTGCCATCCTCTTCGGATGAATGGAAGCCCAAGTTCATCTTCATCCCGGCACAGACTTCAGATGGCGCGATCACTCCTTCTGAATTTTGTGAAGCCCGTGGGTCTTTGAGCCGAGTTCTTTACTTATCTTATCAGTTCTGTGCTTTATAATCTCTTTGTTATGTGCAGGTTTTCTCCCGCGAGGTGAGCCTTCTGGAGTTGAGGCTATCCATATCGAAGAGGCCTTCCTTTTTTCCGTAGAGATTTGTGAGTTCGAGACAATTCGAGTCGGCCAAACCCTTTACGATATGGGAAAGCTAAAAATAAAGCCTTCTGATGCTAAAGTCAAAGCTCAGGCTGCTGCCAAGATCGGGGCCTTATCTTCCTTAGGAGTGAAGAGGTCTGCGAATGATAGGGATGTAAGCCCTCTTCCTATGCTCCCATCGAAGAAGTCGAAGGATGACGTTCCCGTTCTCACCTTTACTACAATGCCTCCTTCTTCGGCAGTGGTCGACCTGGAAGCTCCCCATCCATCTAAGAAGGCTCTCAATTCTTCGAGCTCCCAATCAGTCTCCCTAAAACCCTTTATTATGGATGTACAGAAGTCCGTTGCTGGCTTCGACGCCCTCGAGGTGTAAGAAAAAGATAGCTTCGAGCAACAGGCCTTCCTTTCTTTTGACCAAATGGCCAAGGTAATATATTTTCATTATTATTTCCTTTATGCGCTCATGGTTCTGAATTTGAAGTTTTGACTCTTTCCTGTTGTTCAATGTAGGTTCTATTTAGTCAGTTTTACCTTCGCCACCGCCTCACGAGCCATGAGGAGGGGCTATAGAAGAGGGTCTCCGAACTGGATGAAGAGTTGGAGAACGTGGCCGAGGAAAGGAGAGATATGGCTGACAGGGAGTCAGCTATCCTGATGGAGAGGGACGTGGCTAGAGCCGAAGCCGTAGGAGCCAAGGCTTTGCTGGATAAGAGCCTCGAGGCTCAGGTCAGGGCCGAGGCTGAGAAGAGCAGACTTTAGTCCTTGTTAGCCACCGCGGAGGCCAGGATCAGGGACCTAGAGTCCTCTCTGGACTTGAATGCTATATTGGAGTCTGCGGACTTCATTTCTTTCAAGAAGGCTCTCTACCAGGAAGGCGGGACGGCAGTCGTAGAAGCCATCAATGAGAAGTTGCCAGATCTTGACTTATCCTTTCCCGAAGTTGAGGAAGAGGTCGATGCACACAAGGATGGTTGTACTGTCGAGACCGATGCCGGGGCTGGGAATGAGGTGGAAGTTCGCGAGGAGGGTAAAGCTGCTGAGGATGCCGATGGAGAAGGTGCTGCTGGAGCTGGGGATAAGGCCTTGGCCTAGCTTTTCTATTAACATTTTACCAAACAATTTCATTTTTTGCTTCAAACAATGCGGTCTGTAAATATTTTTTTTAATTGCCTTTCGTGAAGGCAATTGGACACCTTTGGCAATTTGCCAGTCTTAATTCGGAGGTTTCGATCTTTTTTACTTTTATGTGTGCCTATTTAAATGTTTCGCTTTAACTTGGTGGCTTTGGAGTGATGTGAGCTACAAGCATTGACACATATGCATAGAATAGGAGTTAGACAAAATAAATAACAACAAACTCGATAATACCTTTCGGGGTCGTAGTTGAGCTTCGTGACTCGCTCTTACATTCTGAGTCGAGTGTTGGGGCCTTTCTGATTTGACATCGGGGATCAAATTTATCCTCGAAGTCGAGTTGGATTTTTTCACGGTTAGGGCCCTGTCGAATCCAAGGGGATTGGGACCCCTGTGCTTGGGGTTCTGTTAGTTACTCCGACGCTCAAGTCAGCAAATAAATCTTCAAATAAATAATAAAAATTCAAAAAGTAAATAACAAATAAATACATTACTCTTTATTTGTGAGGCTGACTTCAGGATCGGAACCCTGTCATCTTCTTGAGGGTGGGGACCCTCTATGCTTGAGGTTCTGTTAGTTACTTTGACGCTCAAGTCAGTAAGCAAGACTTTTTTTAAAAAGAGTAAAATGAATGAAAAAATAAGTTCGAGAGTTCTAGAAATGATACTGCTTTAGGTGTAGGGCATTCCATCTGTTAGCTATGGGTCGGCCTTTTCCAGTTCGGAGTTTGTAAGCTCCGTTTCCAATGACCTTTCGATCTTATATGGGCCTTCCCAATTTGGTGCCAATTTCCCGGCTCCACTGTCCTTCGTATTTTGGAACACTTTTTTGAGCACCCAATCTCAAGGCTGGAACGTTCGAAGTCTTGTGTTTTTGTCGAAATGTCAGCTAAAATATGTTGGTATGCTGCTATTTTCATTATCGCCCGATCTCGGAGTTCATCAATAGAGTCGAGATTGGCCTCGAGCTCTTTGTTGTTCGATTGATTAGTCCATTCAGTTCGAGTTGTACTAACCTCTGCTTCTGCTGGTAACACAGCTTCCGACCCATATATGAGGGCGAGTAGGGTTTTTCCCGTGATCGTCCTCGAGGTTGTTCTGTAAAATCATAGGACTCTTGGGAGTTGTTGGACCCATTAGTTTTTGTGTTCGGATAACCTCTTCTTTAAGGTGTTCAGAATTGTCTTATTAGTGGCCTCTGCTTGGCCGTTTGCTGTGGGGTACCTTGGGGTGGAGAAGGAAAGCTTGATGTTCCATTCTTTACAAATGTCTTCGAATCTCGTACTTATCAATTGTGATCCATTGTCTGTCACGATTTCTCTGGGAACTCCGAACCTGCACAAAATATGTTTTTATAAAAAAGAAATTGGGTCGGTATTGTAAAGGCGGCGGATGGTGGGCGGGTTCAGCCAATCCAAACTGAAGCAATTTTGGTCAGGTGTCGGTGTCATGGCCGGAACCCGTCGGCCACACCGACCCGACCGATTATTTTTTTAAAAAAAATAAATTATATATTTATATTATTTATATATCACTATATTATATTTTGTATGTATGATTAATGATGTATCAACCCTAAATTCACTCTGCCCCCTACCTGACTGTCTCTCTCGCCTCTCGGACTCTCGCTCTCTCGCTCGGCGCCGGCAGCCTCAGCCATCGACGACACAGCCGGCCACCAGTCCTTGACGATGACAGTCATGACACAGCCAGCCGCCGGCCCGCCGCCCTCTCTAGTCTCGATGATTTGTGGAATTGTGGTCAGTTTGTGTCTTTGTGATGTATATTTTCTTAATTTCTTGTGAATGACTGATTTCAATGGGAAATTGAAATTGAGAATTTTTGTTGGATTGTTGTTTTCTTTAATGATTTTGTTCCAGATTCTAAATTGTGGTCAGTTTGTGTCTTTGTTGGATTGTTATTTTCTGTAACGATTTTGTTCTAGATTCTTTAATGAAATTTTGTTCCAGATTTTCTTTGAGAAATTTTATTCGAATTCTCAGTTTGTTGGATTGTTGAAATTGAATAATTGATAATAAATTAGTTCAAATTTTGATGGAGAATTTAAATTGATTCTTTAATGATTATGTTCCAGATTAAAAATGCAATGAATAATTGCTATCATGCTGACAAGAACGAAAAATGCAATGTTTCAGTCAACATTGACACTCAACTCGTACATCAAAAACTGGGTCATCTCAGCTTACGAAGCTTGAAGAAACTTATTGAAGCTGATGCTGTTCGAGGTATTCCACCTATGAAGATCAATCTCGATGTTGTTTGCAATGCATGTCAAAAAGGCAAACAAGTAAGAGCTTCACACAAAAGTTCCTCAGCTTGTCAAACCACAAAGTGCTTCGATCTGATTCACATGGACATCATGGGTCCAGTTGACACCTAAAGCATGAGTGGAAAAAGATTCATTCTGGTGATAGTTGATGATTTTTCGAGATTCACATGGGTTGAATTTCTTCAAGAAAAATCTGAAGCATTCAGGATGTTCAAGAAGTTTTACAGGTTGGTGTCAAGACAACATGAGTCCAACATCAAATGCATTCGAACAGATCATGGGCTCGAATTTGAAAACTCAATGTTTGAAGAGTTTTGTGAAAAACGAGGCATCATTCATGAGTTTTCTGCTCCGAAGACACCTCAACAAAATGGGGTGGTTGAGAGAAAAAATCGAACTCTTCAGGAGATGTCAAGAGCAATGTTACAAGCTCAACGTTTGTCCAAGAAGTTGTGGGTTGAACCAGTTAACACTGCTTGTCACATCGGGAATAGAGTGATTCTTCACCCAGGTCGAACTGTGACACCATATGAACTTCTGAAGGGAAAGAAGCCCAATTTGAAATACTTTCATTCTTTGGATGTGTATGTTACATCCTAAATAACATGGATCATCTTGGAAAATTTGATTCCAAAAGCGACAAATGAATTTTCTTGGGTTACACATCTGACAGTCGTGCCTATCGTGTGCTTAATCTTCGGACAAAAACAGTCCAAGAATCAATTAACATTGTTTTTTATGACCACACAGGTATTGCTTCAAAATCTGAAGAGGATGATGTAATTGATCTCATTGACATAGGTGAAATGTCAAGTGATCAGGCTGAAAGTGATTGTGAGAACAAAACATCCACTGAGAATGTCAAAGTCAATGTTCCACAGAGTGATGAAGCTTCAGTCAAAACATCAACACCAACATTCACTTCAAACAGTGAAGATGATCAGGTTGTGACTGCCGAAGATGAACCAAGAAGGGATCCTCCAAGTCGAATTTGGAAGAATCATCCAGATTCACAAATCATTAATGAGCAATCCGAATTAGTTCACACTAGAATCAAGAACTTAGAGGAATACAAAGAAATGCTGAAACTGGTATGCATGTCTTCTTTAAATGTTTGTATGTCAAACACGTGTTTTCTGTCTAACATTGAACCGAAAAACATTAAGGATGCACTTAATGATGATTTTTGGATCAATGCTATGCATGAGGAACTAAACCAGTTCGTAAGGAACAATGTATGGGAATTAGTTCCATGCCCCAAAGATAAAAATGTGATTGGGACAAAATGGATTTTCAAAAATAAAATAGATGAGTCTGGCAATGTTATCAGAAATAAAGCTCGTCTAGTCGCTCAAGGTTACACCCAAGTTGAAGGGGTAGACTTTGACGAAACATTTTCTCCTGTTGCAAGGATTGAATCCATTCATCTTTTATGTGCAATTGCATGTTATGTGGGTTTTACTTTACATCAAATGGATGTTAAAAGTTCTTTCTTGAATGGTTTTCTCAATGAAGAAGCATATGTCGAACAACCTAAGGGGTTCGAATGTCATGAGAATCCATTGCACGTGTTTAAGCTCAAAAAGGCTTTGTATGGTCTTAAACAAGCCTCTAGAGCATGGTATGCTAGACTGACCGAATTCTTACTCCAATTTGGTTTTGAAAGAGGTCAAGTCGATAAAACATTGTTTATTAAGAAGAATCAAAAACATATTACTGTTGCTCAAATCTATGTTGATGACATTGTTTTTGGTTCGACGTGTACTAATTTGCTCAAAGATTTTGTAGACTCAATGTGTAACACATTTGAAATGAGCATGGTTGGAGAGCTCAACTATTTCCTTGGTCTACAAATCAAGCAAGATAAAGATGGAATCTTCATCTCTCAAAGCAAATATGCTAGAGGATTGGTCAAGCGTTTCGGATTAGAGAAGGTTAAACCTATGAAGACACCCATGGGATCTTCTGAAAAGTTGAGCAAAGATGATGTTGGTAGCAATGTTGATTCTTCCATGTATAGAGGAATGATAGGCATCTTATTGTATTTAACAGCTAGTCGTCCTGACATTATGTTTAGTGTTGGTGTTTGTGCGAGATATCAATCTCAACCTAAACAATCTCACCTTAAAGCTGTTAAACGTATCATTCGCTATGTTTCAGGCACAATTGGGTTTGGTGTTAAATATTGCAAGAGTTCTAACATTCATCTTGTAGGTTATAGTGATTCCGATTGGGCAGGTGATGTCGATGACAGAAAAAGCACTAGCGGAGGGTGTTTTTATTTTGGCAACAATCTGATTTCTTGGTCAAGTAAGAAATAAAATTGTATCTCACTATCCACGGCCGAATCAGAGTATGTTGCTGCCGCTAGTTGTTGCTCTCAAATGTTGTGGTTAAATCAAATGGTGTTAGATTATGGTCTGGATAGTCCTTCTTTGACATTGTTATGTGACAATGTCAGTGCAATTGAAATTTCGAAGAATCCAGTCCAACATTCTCACACCAAACACATTGACATCCGACATCACTTTATCCGTGATCTTGTGGAACGAGATATCATTAAATTGGAATACATTCCTACAGAGAATCAAATTGCTGATATTTTTACTAAATCTTTGGATTTTGAGAGATTTTCTTCTATAAGGAAATCTCTTGGAATGTGTGTCTGTTAGTCAATGCTGACATCCTGATGTTAAAGTCAATGTTATGATCTTTGACATTAGGTTCTGTAATTCTGAAATTATTAATAAAAACTATGGTATGATGATATGATTTTTTTATGAATCAATTCATGAGAATTTATTCAATCATGACTCGTCTCCATTAGTTTTATTTATTTTCAGAATTTGTTTTTTTATTTTTATTATTTTTTACTATTTTTATTTATTATTTAGTGTTTAAATAAAAAATAATTGAATTTTTGTTGATAAGCAGATATACTTATCCGCATATCTTTTGATATGATAAGAGAGAGAGAGAATGAGAGATATCACTTTCATTATTTTAATATAATAAAGTGGTGTGTCCTTATCTCTTTTTTAATTCAAAACCCCCTCTCTCTCCATATCTGATTCGCTTTTTCTCTCTCCAAACGATTCATCTTCTCCATCTCCTCAAAACGATTTTCTCTTCTTTTTTTCATCCATGGCGGACCAAAACCCTAATCATCTACAAGCCATGATGATGATGTTGCAGCAAATGATGGAGCTCACAAAAGGATCCCCATCATCAGCCTCAACTCCGGCAGCTGCAGTACAACCCCCACTCTCTGCAACATCAACTCAGACCCTTGACATTACACCCCCAACTGCTCAGGCTGAACCAACTACAGCGAATGTCGCTGAGCCTTCAACATCAAAGGCGATGCCAACTGAAGCTGAAGTTCATCCCGATCTCATTATTCCTCCTGGAACCGAGATCCTAAACCCTAAGCCGATTAGGATGAATGTGCTTGGAGATTCCACAAATCCAATCGACCTGGAAGCCACTTCTCACCTGCAATCTTTGTCAAAGATGGCGAAGACTTCTCCTCCGACAAGGAAATCGAAGCGACTTCACAGTGATAACATTGACAAACCTAAGGTCGTCTCCTCCAAGAAGGTGAAGAAAGAAGGGTCTAAGGCTACCTCCAAGTCGCTGAAAGATGAGTCCGACTCCACTAGTGAACAAGTTCCTACTTCTCCTCCTGCTGATGTTACACGGAATGTCAGTGCCTCTCTTCGTAACGAGGTATCCAAGGAATTTCCTCGAGGTCACCCCAAATGCGCATTTTGCAGGGTACAGCTTCATATTGAGCAGCTTATTGACCTCTTCATCCACAATTTTGTTTCGTTCAGGGCGAATTTATATCTTTTTTGTTTTACTGAAGTCTTGTCTGGATTGACCTGCAATTTGTGTTTTATAATCGAGGGATTGATACCGGCCATGTCTTCAAACGACCATGTGAAATAGTCGTGGTGCTCGATGAGGAATCTTATCAGTTGCTCTCGTATTTCTACGGTTAATCTTGACCTAATTTGCACTTTGTGGTCTGGGAAATCGGGATATATTTAAACTTTGTCGAGATCTTCCACATCAGGTTCTTCGTAGCTGCAATTATCGGCACTGGCTGAAGATGATCCGACCTCGATTTGGTTGACTTTCATGGCTCCTTCGTGTTTGAATGTGGAGACAACATTCTCGAGTTGTGATCTGTTTGCCTCGGACTTCACGAACTCCCCAGGATGTAGGGAATTTCATGAGCTAGTGATAGGTTGATGGCACCGCCTGGAGCTTATGGATCCAAGGTCTTCCCATTATGACATTGTAGGCTGAGGGGGCGTCAATCACTTAGAATTTGGTGAAGATATTCATTCCCTCGATATATGTGGGAAGTGTAATTTCTCCCATCGTGGCTTTGTGCTCTCCGCTGAAACTGATTAGGGTGGTTGACCTTTTAATGATTTCAATTTCTTTTACCTATATTCCTTTCAAAGTACTCAAAAAGATTACGTTAGAGGAGCTCCCATTGTCTATAAGAACACGCTTAATCAAACAATTAGAAATTAATAAGGAAATGACTAGTGCATCATGGTGAGGGTGTGAGAGGTCGAAAGCTTCTCTATTGGTGAAGTCGAGGGTGACGAGGTTATCTTGTTTGGTATGTCTGGGGATGTTTCCGTTATACTTTATCGAGTGATAGTGTCTCTTTGCTGAAGACTGTAAGATCCCGCTCACTTCTGAACCTCATGTTATACAGTTCAAAGTACGATCGACCCTCGGGGGTTCAGGCAGTTGTGTTTCCTTTTGACTTTCTCTTTGTGACCAGATCTCTTTTCCTTTGGGAGTCAGGAGGTCGGTGAGATATCCTCACTTTAAGAGTTCCACAACTTCGAGCCTCAAGGCGATGCATTCATCCGTCTTGTGTCCATGATCGTTGTGGAACTCACAAAACTTTGCTCATGTCACGTTCATTATCTGGGGCTTTCATTTTTGTGGGCCATTTTACATTTTGGCCGAGTCCTTTAAGGGCTAGGACTACTTCCGATGGTGAAATACAGAGGGTGTACTCTGGGAGTCTTCTGTCGACCTAATGTTCTTAGCCCCGCCTATTTCGTGAGTCAAATCGCGGGTTTCGTAGATAGGGGTCTATTCTGAATCTTTTTGTCCTGTTACTTGTTTGTACTTTCCTTGGATGCTCATTCCTGGTGCGAGATCTAGATGAGTTTGCTTCGTCTTCTTCCCATTTGATTTGGGCCCAGGCTTTAGCGAGCACATCTTCCATTATTTTGCAAGGATATTTGGTAAACTCCTTGTAGAGGTCGGAATCTCTCTTAATCTTTTCTTGAAGGCTAAAATCGCGGTATTGATGTTGTAGTTAAGGATTGATATTTTTTCTCTGTTGAATCTTCTCATGAAGCTTCGTAGGGGTTCTTCCGACCTTTGTACGAGCGTGTTTTTCAAACTTGTGGCCACTGCTCGATGAATAGATCGTTAAGTTGGGCGAATGACGAGATCGTTGAGTTAGGAAGGTTACTGAACCATTGGAGTGCTAGCCCAACGAGGCTGGATCCGAAGCATTTACACATGCTGGCTTCTCGGGCATATCCGGGTATCGTGGTGGTGAATATTCTTTGTTTATATTGGACGACATGATTATCGGGATCGGATGCATTATCAAACAGCTTCATGCTCGGGAAGGTGAACTTTGGAGGCATCTCCACAAAGCTGATCTCGTCGGTGAATGGGAAATCTGCAAAGCTCGTTGGTGTAATTTTTCTGATGGAAGTGGGAACCCCTGGAATTCGGGTCAATATGTCTTCCAATCACTGGATTTTCTTCTCAACCTCAGATTTTAATCCAGGTTCATAATCTTCAAACCCAGGAGGGGGTCCTATGGGGAAATCATCCTTTCCCTTGCCCTTTAGCACGGGTTCTTTGCTTATACCTGTAGTGCGATGGTTAATCAATTCATGCGTCGAGTTCAGAAGTACCTGCTCTCGGAGTTCATTTGACAAGTGAGTTCGTGAGAGCGGGGACAATTGAGTTTGTGTAGATCCGTTCGGGAAAAGGTTTGGTTGAGAAATAGCTTCAACTCAAGCCTTTAAGGCCGAGTTCTCGGTTCGGATTGCTACGAGGTCGACTGTGGTGGTATCCAATTGACGCTGGATCGAACATAAAAGTCATGCAACATCACCATCCCCTTCAGGTGAAGGGGTTGCAGTTGCCCTATCTTTTCGAGTTTCCTAAGGGACGGTTGTTGTGTCCTTGCAGTTGTTATTCGTCATCTTGGAGTGATCGATCGGAGCCCCACGGTAGGGCCCAAACTATAGAAGTTAAAAACTCTACAATTGATCATTCTTTGAGTTCGGGCTCTAGTGACCTTCAAGATAATAAACACTTGAAGCCGAAGGATCGTCGGGGGGCTGACAATCGAACGGACTCCGACGCTCAAGTTAGAGTCGGATTAATAAAGATTAAAAGTCAATAAATGATAGATAGAATGATAAGGGATATTCAGGAATAAGGGGGTCGAGCTCCACTGCCGAGGACCCTTGTGAGTGTGTTGCTTGCGGAATTGTGTGATGAAAGCTTCTATATGAATCTGAAAAGCGAGTGTTGCATGAATGATAGTTGATTACTCTCTACCCACTCGTTATGAAGAGTGTATATATATATATATATTAGTGATCTTTTAACTGAATTCTGATATTTTAGGGATCTTCTCTATCCCTTTTAGGATTTTTGACGGACTCTTGTTTATCTTTAACAGATACTTTGACCCAGTCTTCTCCTGGAGTCTGCTCGATCGTGGACTCTCACTTTAGATCTCTGGACCTTGAGAAATAAAGTTTCGACCTCAAGGTGTGGACCTCGAGATATTGATCACGAAACGTCAATCTTATTCGGTTCTTTAAACCTTCAAATGGTTGTGGGCCTAGTTTTTAGGTCTATGCAGCAATAGGGCCTCTATAAGTATCATCACCTATGGAGTGGAATCTCATTACTATGGAAAAAAGTATTACTAATTACAAAAGAAAGTATCACTAATTACAAAAGAAAATATCACTAATAAGAAAAAAGTGTCAGTTTAAACATAATCTCAAATTGAAAATCAGGTCTATAAATACAATAAAAACTCATTATTGAGTAAAAAAATTTATTTCATTATCATAAGAGAAAAATATCATTGATTACAAAATAAAGTATCACTAATTACAAAAAAAAGTATCACTAAAAAGCTTCAACAGCATCTCGATCTTCTACCTTGCAAGGCCAATAATGACATCCTCCAATGCAGAAGTGACAACAGATCTGCTATAAACTCAAAACTCAGAAATAAATCTAAGAATTGCTTAAAACAACATAAATCGAGCATACACACGCCTTCTTCCTATAACAATGGTCGCGCTTCCCATGAATCTGACAATCGCAACAATGGAAACTACAATAAACATAATGACTTCAGTAATAGGCAACAGTATAGTATATCTGTAGCGACCCGATTTATTTCAAATGGCTACGTCCTTTCCCTAAAAATATTTTAATTTATTTTTATTATTTATGTGATATTAATTGATTAAGTCTAATAAGTCGCGCCTAAGTAATTTATTTTCTTCTGAGCATGAATTCATTTTAGTATATAGTAATTTCATAGCATGAGCATACATTTATTTTAATTTTGATGCATTTTATTCTATCCTAAGTTTATTTTCTCCAGCCCATTTCTTTATTTCGGAGCCCAGACCCTTCTTTTATTTTTTTCCAAGCCCAAGTTTTGAGGCCCAAATTTTAGATGTTTCAACTCTTCTTCCTCTTCTTGTTCGGATATCTTTGCCTGCGAATTTTATCATTCTAAAATTTTGAAGTTTATCAGCTCTATCTTTTCTATTGAAACAAGATAACCACGTAATCTCATATTCTATTCAAACTCTAACTCTAATCTATCACTATAAATAGAGCTATTATCTCTAGTATTCTCTCACGCCCAAGATTTGAAAGGAAAAAAAAGAGAACTGAGAAAAGAACTTTTTTTTTCTAGCCTTTAATTCGAAAGGTATGAAGTTTTTGTTTGCTGCATGATTTTTCTTTTTGAACTGCGCTGTAGGAAGGCAATAGAAATCTATCATCTTGGTTCTCTTTAAAAAAAGAATAGAAGTCTGTTTTATTTTTTCTCTCGGTTGTTCTAAGATCTGGAGGGGAAGGGTTTAATGTGTTATTCAAAGAACCATAAATGAAGTGGGGGCCGCAAGAAAGAGTTGTATGGCATGTCTAACAAATTGCTTTCTTTATGCTTTTACTTTTTTGGACTTTGTGTGCATGTGTATGATATGTATATATATGTTATGCGTGTATGTATAATATGGATATAGCTAGGGTGATTAATGCTAGTCACACACACACACACACACGTCACTTTCATACTTTGCTCACTTTATGTGTGTGTGTATATATATATTATATATTTTAGGTGTGGTGCGTATATATATATATATAATATATGTGATTGATGTAATATATATATATATACGTGTGTATAATATATATATATATGTATATATGTTATAAGGATTATAATGATTTGATATATTTATATAATGGTGGTTATATGCATGTGTTGTCGTGTGTGTGTGTGTGTGTGTATAATATGTGTTTGTTATATATATATACACACCTATATAAGTGTATGATTAAGTCAATATATGGAAAAGAGGATTTTATTGCTATGTGTGTGTATGTAGTAAGCATGCATCATAGATTAGTCTCATGCACAATTTAATTCTCTCATGTTATGAACGGTATTAATTTCATGATAATTAATTTCTAGGAAGCCCGCCGGACTTAATTAATCTATATCCAAGTCAAGGTCAAGGTGGGGTTTTACGTGTTCATGTTTTGATTATTCTCTCTATATTTTATTATCGAGTATGTGATGACACATCATAGTACAGGGCCTTCGGGCTAAAATGGGCCGACGGGCTATATGGTTTGCTCTATAGACTGAACACTTTTACTATTCTCACTTACTCATTTAATTTTATATAGCTTAGATAATTGGACACTCCCCACTGAGTCAGTAGTACTCACCCCAAAAACTATTTATCTTTTCAGGTGTTGTCTCGGGTGATACGTAGCGGACAAAGATGTGATGATGTGGTCAAGTGGTCAAGCAAGATTAAAGATTTAATTTTTTTTAACTTTATTTTTCTGTAAAATGTCGAATTATGATTTGAAACTTCCGCTGTATTTCACCTAAAGTATTTTATTAATGAAAGCATGGATAACATGCATTTTTCTATTAAAAGTGAAATTGGAGTGTTATAGAGTGGTATCAGAGCGAGGTTTACTTTCCTGCATACTAAAAAAAATGCAAGCAAGTAAGTATTGACCATCATCACATCCGCTGCATCGCTCTGAGAAGAGGTAAAAGCTACAGTTATGATTTCATGTCAAGTTTATGATTATATGAAAAGTATGTTTTATGATGAAATGTTTTTATTGTCCTCTAGAGTTACCCTAAGGATTGTGTTGTTAGATGCTTAGGAGAAGGTTGACTTCTAGAACACGCAAAATGGTTTCGATTAGTACTCAAGACATGTCCCAGGCGGAGAGATTATGACATGATTTTATGCAGAGCAAGAGGATGAGAGAAGTAGGGGTAGAGAGAGACATTTGGTAGGATTTCTAAGAATGTGGAGGGTAATTAAATGTGAAGGAGGTGAACTCAAGCCAGTTGAAGCTGCTCGAAAGGTGTTAAAGATCATTCCAACAACTCTCAAGCTTACAGCAGAAAATATTTATGAAGAACTCTTAGACTATTCCCTAGGAATAGGAGAAAACTCGATTTTGTGAAGTTCATATGCGGTATTTTGGCAGATTGGGGTCAAGGGCAGTGGCATCCAGAGATGAAGCATATCTAGGATTTGGTTATTTTATTATTATTTTGTTCTCCGGTACTAAGTATTTGTTAAACCAGAGTTTCATTAATAAAGGCAGTTAACTTTTTCTTTTCGTTAAAGAATACTTAATCGTTGCGCTATGGTCGATAATAGGAATCATGCCACCAAAGAAGAATACGCAGCCAATTTAAGAAGATAGCGAGGAAACGTAGTCAATGAACAATTACAACAGTAATGAGAATGGAGGAAATAACAACGACATGGATGCTTTTGCCCAAAACCTTGCAGATGCACTAAGAAGAGTTCTACCTCAACAGAATCAGAATCAGAATCAACATCAACACGAGGAAAGAGATGGTATCTTGACACATTTTCGCCAGTTAGGACCGCCTAAGTTGAAATAAACTGGAGGGTCTCTAGCAGCAAAAGAGTGGATTCAGGAACTGGAGCGAATCTTCGATTACTTGGGATGCACAGACGCACAAAGAGTTACTTGCGCAGTGTTTCAGCTGACGGAGGATGCAAGCCACTGGTGGGAGGCGGTGAAGCTCAGTATGAGTCAAGAACAACATGCCAATTTGACCTAGACCATTTTCAAAAGAATGGTCATGGAGAATTATTTTCCAAAGGCATTTCGCAAGAAAAAGGAGAAAGAGTTAATGAATATAGAGCAAGGCAACATGACAATTATGGAGTATGAACAGAAATTCAACCAGCTAGCTCGCTATGCTCCTCACTTGGTAGACACAGATAAAAAGAAGGCTTGGCAATTTGAAGATGGATTGCGTCCTGAGATTGGAACACACCTATCCGCGCTCAATCTCACCACCTATTCAGAAATTATGCAACGAGCTCGGGCGGTGTCAACTCATTTCAACTTGGACAAGCTGGCCACAAGACCTCCAAACAATGGCGGGAAAAGATGATGGGAGGATCGCGACAACCAAGATAAAGAGTGAAGTTTCCAACTTGAGAAAGCCGAACATTGCTAGAGGAAAGATGCCTGGAGTGATATCTCGATATCCACAATGCCAGAAATGCCATAAATACCATTCAGGAGAGTGTAAGTTAGGAACACAAGCTTGCTTCAAATGCCACAAAGAGGGACATAGAGCCTGGGATTGTCCGTTGCATCAAAATAGGAACACTAAAGGAGGTGGAAATGCCGAAAGAAGAGGAAATTATAGAGCTTTTGCGATGAATGGTGAGGAGTGAAGAAAGAAGGATATCAACGCGTTAGATTTTATTACCCATTTCTAGTTTATTTTTCGTAGCTACTTTGGTTTTAGTTTCCATTTTTTTAGCAAACGTATAAGAATGCAAAGAAGTTTTATTTTTAAGTTGGAATAAATTTTTGCATCATTTTGGTAAAGATGGATCTACATTGTACGTGTTCGTAGCAATTCGTTAAAGACCCGTAATCAAGTGCGAGTAGATTGAAGAGACGTGGGATCCTTGATAAAGGTGGTGCAATCGAGATTCCAAGATGGCCAAAGTCGCAATGCAGTTTTCGATGCCGCTTCGATTTTGAGAAATATTTTAGTGTCTGAATAAGATAGTTAGCCTAGAGCCTAGCAAGACTATGATCAATTAGAGAAAGCTTTAAGGTAGGGAACATAGCAAGGCTTATGTTTTTTGTGCGAGTTAGTTAGATCTCATAACTTAGAATTCATAAGCGATGGACATGCCATTAGCGAGATCATACAAGACCAATGCTAGATTTTAAGTTTAGATAACTTTGAGAACTAAGATTAAGTAAGTAATTTCGAGGACAAAATTTTTTTTTAGCAGGGAGGGATGTAGCGACCCGATTTATTTTAAATGGCTACGTTCTTTCCCTAAAAATATTTTAATTTATTTTTATTATTTATGTGGTATTAATTGAAAAAGTCTAATAAGTCGCGCTCAAATAATTTATTTTCTTCCGAGCATGAATTCATTTTAGTATATAGTAATTTCGTAGCATAATCATGCATTTATTTTAATTTTGATGAATTTTATTCTATCCTAAGTTTATTTTCCACAGCCCATTTATTTATTTCGGAGCCCAGACCCTTCTTTTATTTTTTTTCCAAGCCCAAGTTTTGAGGCCCAAATTCTAGATGTTTCAACTCTTCTTCCTCTTCTTGTTCGGATATCTTTGCCTGCGAATTTTATCATTCCAAAATTTTGAAGTTTATCAGCTCTATTTTTTCTGTTGAAACAAGATAACCATGTAATCTCATATTCTATTCAAACTCTAACTCTAATCTATCACTATAAATAGAGCTATTATCTCAAGTATTCTCTCACGCCCAAGATTTGAAAGAAAAAAAAAAGAACTGAGAGAAGAACGTTTTTTTTTCTAGCCTTTGATTTCGAAAGGTATGAAGTTTTCGTTTGCTGCATGATTTTTCTTTTTGAACTGCTATGTAGGAAGGCAATAGAAATCTATCATCTTGGTTCTCTGTAAAAAAAAAAAGAGAAGTCTATTTTATTTTTTCTCTCGGCTCTTCCAAGATATGGGGGGGAAGGGTTTAATGTGTCATTTAAAGAACCATAAATGAAGTGGGGGCCGCAAGAAAGAGTTGTATGGCATGTTTGACAAATTGCTTTCTTTATGCTTTTACTTTTTTGGACTTTGTGTGCATGTGTATGATATGTATATATATGTTATGCGTGTATGTATAATGTGGATATAGTTAGGATGATTAATGCTAGTCACACACACACACACGGAAAAGTCTATGCTAGATACTCTCCATTGCATATCACCATTAGATTTTTGCCAAGTGAAAATAATTTTGAATTATTTTTTCAGCTAATTAGTTAACCCTGGTTACATTCCATTTTTCTTCTTGGAATTTTCTATTTTTTGTTGACCAAAATTCTATCGTCCAATAGTTTCTATCGTCCACATCCTCCTGCTCCGATATGTATTCCGATAATGATGGAAATGTTATCGGCCTCGTTACCGTACATGTTTCTGACCATCCTCGAGCTGATCCCCTAATAGGCCAAATTAATCGTGTTTGTAAGAGTGCAATCGACGATTGTGGTATAAAACCTATTTTTTACTTAATAAGTTTTCTTTTTGAACTTAAACAGTTATCCCATAGCTTTGCCCTGACTTTTGCCAAATTTGAAAGCGTGAATTCTAGAGAAGCGATTGAAGTTTGATAGAGCGTTCATTCTTATGAAGCAATTGGGGGCAAGTTTGATAGAGGGTTAATTCATGAGAAGCAATTGGAGGGCAAGTTTTGGGATCATAGCACGGTGTCGCTATCGACAAGTAAGGTGATTGGAATCAATCCCCTGTGTAGGTCATCGTCGCAAATTCAGATTTTTCTCCAGGAGAATGGGCAATCATGCCTTAGATCGAATTCAGATTTTGATTCAGTTATTAATTATGTGATTACTTTTTGTTTTAATTTTATTAATTTTCTTTTTTTGCAGATTGAAGGGTGATTGGATTCTTCTGTATAGATTCAATTGAGGAATGCTTGAATGATGTATCACTATCTCTGTCAATTTTGTAGCTATATATGTTTAATTGAAATTGCAATTTTAGTGGGTAGCATTTGTAGTGAAGTAAATTTTTAAGAATGGTTTTTGATTTGAATCGGTCTGCAGGATTCGATGATGAGAATTATGATAACATACACGAGCACGAGTTTGTAAAATTAGATAGCTCACCCAACTTCGTCCTATTCATGTGTGCGTATGCATCTTTTCGAATAAACCCAATGTTTTGCCTTCCACCATTTTCCTTCACCATGAATTTGTAAGCACAACTGATAAGTATTCCGGCAGACACCAGGGATTCCAAAATGGATTGTTTTGCATGAGATAGCTGCCTTGCTGACCGCAGAAGGTAGCTTTCATTTGGGTTGACTAGTTCATGGTTATGTCGCTTCTCAAAAATAGAAACTATCCATGGACCATCGCGTTCGCGCAGAACACGGAGCCTGGCCTTACAATTACTTCGCGTTACCTACTTTCTGTATACAGGGATCCTCTCAGCAGATCTTTTATTATCGTGCGCACCTTCGCATGAACAATTGAATACTTTCATCTGAATATCCAACGAGTTGTCGAAATATTTTTGACACCCTTTCCTAACACTGAAACCCGAATACCGCACATACTCACAGTACAACATGTACACTTGATCAATGCCTTCAACAACTGAACCCATTTCCAACCTTTTCTCAATTTCAAGCGCAAGCTTCGAGGCGTTACCAGAACCCACACATTCATCGGATGAATTCATAATAATAATAATAATAATAATAATAATAATTGTAATCGCAATCATAGTCATAGTAGTAGTAGTAATAAAGCCTAAATCCACTAACCCCTAAACCCCTTAAACCTCCTAACCCCTAAACACAAACCCCCTAATCACCCTAAACCTACTAACCCCCAACCCCTAATCCCCTAAACCATAATCCGGGAAAGTCTAGGAGAAATGTTTAATTTCAAAACAAAGCCTAATAATAATAATAATAATAATAATAATAATAATAATAATAATAATAATAATAATAATAATAATAATAATAATCGTTATCATAGTCATAGTAGTAGTAGTAGTAGTAGTAGTAGTAATAAAGCCTAAATCCACTAACCCCTAAACTCTAACCCCTAAACCTCTTAAACCTCCTAACCCCTAAACACAAACCCCCTAATCCCCCTAAACCCACTAACCCTCAACCCCTAATCTCCTAAACCATAATCCAGGAAAGTCTAGGAGAAATGTTTAATTTCAAAATAAAGCTTAAACACTAATAATAATAATAATAATAATAATAATAATAATAATAATAATAATAATAATAATAATAATAATAATAATAATAATAATAATAATAATAATAATAATAATCGTAATCGCAATCATAGTCATAGTAGTAGTAGTAGTAGTAAAGCCTAAACCCACTAACCCCATAAACTCTAACCCCTTAAACCTCCTAACCCCTAAACACAAACCCCCTAATCCCCCTAAACCCACTAACCCCCAATCTCTAATCCCCTAAACCATAATCCGGGAAAGTCTAGGAGAAATGTTTAATTTCAAAATAAAGCCTAAACATTAATAATAATAATAATAATAATAATAATAATAATAATAATAATAATAATAATAATAATAATAATAATAATAATAATAATAATAGTCATAGTAGTAGTAGTAATAAAGCCTAAACCCACTAACCCCTAAACTCTAACCCCTTAAACCTTCTAACCCCTAAACCTAAACCCCCTAATCCCCCTAAACACAAACCCCCTAATCTCCCTAAACCCACTAACCCCCAACCCCTAATCCCCTAAACCATAACCCAGGAAAGTCTAGGGGTATACCTTATGAGTGATCGTACTTGGGAGGTGAGAGTTCATTCAAAATGTATTTTGTGGGCGGATAAAACTCTTTCACTTAACTTCTCTAGTACTCCCAAACATATTTATACTGATGGATAGAGAGAAAAAAAATAACAAACTGAAAGTGGAATTTGAAAAGTATGCCCATACGTATGTATATGGACTAATCAACAAGTAGAACCAAGTAAATAAAGGACCAACTATAACATACATACAAGAAAAATAGCTAATAACTAATAGAAGAGTTAAGATGCAGGGAATTAAGAGTAATACAAAAAATTGAAGAAAACAAGAATAAATAGTAATGATAATGGCTACTACTACTACTACTGCTGCTGCTACTGAGAATAAAACATTTTTACTACTACTACTACTACTACTACTACTACTACTAATAATAATAATAATAATAATAATAATAATAATAATAATAATAATGACGAATAATAATAATAATAATGATGATGATGATGATGATGATAATAATAATAATAATAATAATAATAATAATAATAATAATGATGATGATGAAGAATGCTAATAATAATAATAATAGTCGTAATAATGACGAATGCTAATAATAATAATAATAATAATAATAATAATAATAATAATAATAATAACAATAATAATAATACTGATGATGATGATGATGACGACGACGATGATGATGATGGTAATAGATGGGCCAACCCACCACACTAATTCTGGGCTAAAATCCAGTATCCGGCCCAATAGCCTATAACAAATTGGGCCTACAAATAAAACAAGATATTGGGCTTAAATTTGGCACTGGGCTATTCACATATGTTGCACCCAAACATTCTTTAAAAATGTAATTTTATGCAAATGGGTTGATCCATTACCAATATTAGAATTCATATATTTAGATAGTACAAACTACCAATACTAATTTATCATTTGTTTCAAATTGCATGTATGCAAAATGACAATTGATAATTATTTTTTCGCTTTTACTATGGATGTTATTGATCAATTGAACACCATTATTTTAACACATGTATTTAGAAGCAGAGAACTAACTTAAATACAAAGTAATAATAATAACGACACAAACATCCAATTATCAATACAAACTTAATATTAATGATTCACGGATACAAACTTTTTTCCTGCCAAACGTACACCATCATCTAATATTAGCATTCATACATCATTATCTAATATAATACAACAATTCACCCCATCAATTCTAATAATAATACATACATATACTACGACAGTTTAGATAAATAATTGTTCAACATGCATGCTTGCATGCAAAATGACTTTGTTCAAAAACTTTCGATAAATGTAGAACCATGCAGCGCTCAAAAAGGACGTCCAACACTCAGTCTATTCGGCCGAAAATTTCAGTCCCAGCTCATACAACTCCGTGCAGTAGCTTTTCTAGAAAATCCCGCATCGCTCGGGCTCGACGATGGCCACATCATTACCGGAAATCAGGCATTCCATGAATTTCAGTGACATGATGCCACAATCGCTATCGTTGGACTGCTGCGACGCCCGATCTGAGAGCTCAACATCCCACACATCACAGAGAGTTGAAGTCATTTTCTTCTCCTTCCAGATGTCGGCGTGTTTACAGATCCATGGCACAGCCTTGGCCATATTAAGCATCGTCTCATCAACCTTCCTCATCCTCTTCCAGCGTTTGCACATGGAGTCATACACAGTGATCTTCTAGATGGCAAAACAAATCTCATAGCAGACCCAGTGGTTGCCTCTCACATTGGAAATCCCAATAAGACGCTCCGCTCGCACCCAGGACAGGCCGCCCTGTCGCAGATAACTGCCTCGCACATATCCCATCACTGGCTGGAGAAAGTTCTCATAGTTCGGCAGCTACAAGATGCTTTGTGCAAGAGAAATGAAAATGAGATGAACGTAAAAAAGGGCATTAACAGCCACTGCGATGAAAAAGGAATACCATCGGTAGAATCTCCAAGGCCGTCTACCCGCCAACAAAATGCTCCATCACACGGTTGGACTTGAAGATGAGAAGGTTGATTAATGCGTCCACGTTCTGCCTCAACCAACAATTTTTTTTAATATCATTAGTTACAATTGCTAGAGGACAAACAATTTCGGACAAGTGATAATAGAATTACGTACATCATCCGTGAGCCATCCTTCGCGGTCTAACATGGTGATAAACCACCTCGCCGTTGCCACCGTCTTACTCTAGGTTGGGAGGGGTGTGAACATATCTCTGCAACAAAAAAAAGGTAATGTATACACTCAGTCACCACACCCCTAAGAAATAATAAAAACGTGCACAATCTTAAATGGATTGGAGCACTCAGTCAGTCAATTTAAGTGCCTCGCCGTGCCAGTCGATGAATGCCTTAGCATTCTGAAAGCATTTGTTGTTAGGGTCATGCATTTGGAGAGCCGCTATTGCAAATAATTTACGTCGGGCAACAGACTAAGACTCAACACTTGCAGCCGCCTTTGGATCCTCAGTGAAAGGGGTGAGGCCTTGGATGCCACTAAAGACAGCATCATCATCTAGCTGCTCCACATATGCAGGAGGACTTGCCACTTTCCTTCACGCATGCTTCTGTCCCCAAATCCACACCCAAATCAGCCTCATTCACCTTCACTCCAGGCTCACCATCAACACGCTCATCAACTTTCTCAGATTGATTAATCTCCTGCCCCCCACACGCACAAGCACAACACATTTTCCAACCACCAATCAACCTTTCAATCATCTCAATCATCTTAAACAAAAGCTTCAATTGTCTGTTTATATCATGCAACGTTATCTGCAATACACAACTCCAACAATATATACTAACTTCCCGAAAATATTAATTAAGAATTCACATATATGAAAGCGATATTACTCATATTCATTCCAGTGGCTTCAAATGGTGCAGTGCCAAATAATGGCCCTCCACTAGCGGGGCTCTTGGACTCCGCCGTCGTTTCATGCACTACCGGCGAAACAAATCTTCGGGATTTGCGTACTTCTACCACCGCAGTCTTAGTTCGCTTCCTTTTTGAAAGGGCACCCAACTCTTCCACTTCAGCAGCCGTCATCTTTCTTTTCACAGTCTTCGGCTGCAGCACCTTAGCCTTGGTTAGGACCTGATGAGCACGATCCAAACCTAGCTTCTGCAGAAGTGCCCACTCATCCTCAGTAGGAACTAGGTGTATTTGAAATAAGATGAGCGAGTTAGTATGCAAGGATAGACGCGTACATCCACACAACTTTTCAAACAAATGACTTAATTTAATAATAATTCATAAATATTTACCACATCACCAACTCGATCGCCATCATCAAAACACCTCATCAAATCATTATACTGAAAGTATTGTGTCATCTTCCATCTCAGCATCCTCGGAAACCTCCCTACGTTCGTCGTAGCTACTTCAATGCAATATCGGGTCATATGAGGCATAATTTCATATGCCCAGCATTGGAGGCCTAATACAAAGCCATATGTATCATATGCCATCCTCTTATTTTGCGCAATCAAATTATCGATGATTCCAAGCCTTGAGTGTGTAGCCATCACCATATATTCATACGATACTTTGCCCCATGCGTATGCATTGAAAGTCTTCACATCATCGGCGAGGTGAAGGTACTTCATTTGGATATTCTTGCTATTCTTATCACGAATCATGACGACGGAGTAGAGCACGTACAACAACGCCAACTTCATGAACAATTCAGATCGACCAAGAGTTTTTTTGCACTCGGCAGCCAGAGCCTTGCTTATATCACAAAACTTCAGTTTGGGCTTACTATGAAAGACCTCGTGGTGGATTTTCGACGAAGCAGGTGCCTCATACCAGCCACCAAATTTCAACCCGCAAACAGTCGCGTATTCCACCGGCCCAAATTCCACCACTTTGTCGTGAATGGTGAAAGTCAGACGCCCATCACCCTCGAAATCCTTGTTCAGACAATTCTTAAGCAGTATGTGATATAACTGGCCTTGGAATTGAATATCCTCAACATCAAATAAATGATCGAAACATGAATTTTTAATGCGCTTCTTGTTCTCATCATCTAAAACGGTTATCATTTCATCAAGCCACCATAAATGGCATCTTACAGAAACTAGAGCACCTAAGGATTCGATGAAAACAATTATTTGATTTCAATTTCAAAACTAAACAAACCGACACCATATCGATCTATCTACTAACTTCATCCACACTATTTTCAAGAACAAACTTGTACAAGAAAACTAAACGACCACACCCTATTGATCTATATATCATCCACAACATTTTCAAGAACAAATTTGTACAAAAAAAAAAACCAAACCACCACACCCTACCGATCTATCTATTATCCACAACATAAAAAGAGAACAAACTTGTAAAAACAAAAAAAACCACCACACTCTATCGATTGGGAACAGACTTGTAAAAAAAAACCACCACACCTATCGATCTATCTATCATCCACAACATTTTCAAGAAAACAAACTTGTACAAAAAAATGAAACCACCACACCCTATCAATCTATCTATGTACCTACCTATCTTCATACACAACATTTAATTTCAAGAAGTGGGCTTGTAAAAAAAAATACCCTATCGATCTATCTATCATCCAAAACATTTTCAAGAATAAACTTCTACAAAAAAACAAAACCACCACACCCTATCGATCTATCTATAGGCTATCTTCATCCACAATATTTAATTTCAACAACCAACTTGCATATAAAAATGAAACCAAAAATTGTAGAAAAAAATTAGAAGCATACCCTGTCCAGAACTGCAGCGAATGACCTTGTCCGTCGTCGACATTTCTGTTCAAATGTTCCTCGCACAAAATATAACTGTATAAAATTTTTTCAAGACCTAAATCAGGGCTAACACGAACAAATAACACACTTTAAATTGATGAATGAGTTCAAACCTTTCCCTAACTTATAAATCCGCCAACTTGGAGCCGAAAGGTTACAGTAATCGCTTTAAAAACAGCAGCGGGTGCGTCAATTCCACTGCTCACTTCGCTGAAAATAGAGCAACGGTTGATGAACTCAGCGCAGATGAAACTTTAATGCCACTTCACAGTCCAACCGTCGCATCAAATCGTCGTTACACTACTCAAATAACGCCGACTTCTTTTTGTCGTACCTCTACACGAAAAAATCCGCCGATTCAACGATGAAGAAAAGACCACGCCGACTGACGCTGTCGTGCAGCAGATCAACTCGACGCTCCACGCCGACCTTCGACTTCTGCTTCTGAGGAATCGCGTCGCTTCGATTATCTCCTTCACTTTCAAACGTCCAAACCCTCTTCTCACACTCTCTCTCTCAAAGCTTTTAAAATAGTTTAGATCTGCTGCAAGCCCCTTGGCCACTCACCTCGAAGGAAGAAAAATCTTTAAACATCACCGATACGCAAATATATAACCTTAGGAGGAAATAATATTATGGAATGTTACAAAATAATTAATGGCCGATCTATCAAATCAATTTAGATTATAATCTTATGTTATCTCATACCTTTGCCGATGTTGTTTTATGATATATCTAGCTCTATATCAACGAAACGATACTATTTCGCCGATACGTAATTATTTGCATGGGAAGAACTTTGCCTCAAAAACTGTGAAAGCTGATAAAAAGGTGGCGAAAGGGTTGTAAAATTTGACTTTCGGGTTCTCCTCATTTAATGCTTTCCCTGTTTGTAGAGGGGGAACAGAATAAAAAATGGGAAAATACCCTAACTTAACCACAGTTAAGACCTTTTCCTATTTTTGATTTAATTTTATTATGTATTTTACACGTGGTGCGAATCCGGAAAAAGGGTTGCAGTGAAGGGGTTCTAGCATGGATTATTCCCACACACACACGTCACTTTCATATTTTGCTCACTTTATGTGTGTGTGTGTATATTATATTTTAGGTGTGGTACGTATATGTGTATATACACACACATACGTGTGTATAATATATATATATATATGTATATATATATATGTATATGTTATAAGGATTGTAATGATTTGATATATTTATATAGTGGTAGTTATATGCATGTGTTGCCGTGTGTATATATATATAATATGTGTTTGTTATATATATATATATATGTATACACATATATAAGTGTATGATTAAGTCAATATATGGAAAAGAGGATTTTATTGCTATGTGTGTGTATGTAGTAAGCATGCATCATAGATTAGTTTCATGCACAATTTAATTATCTCATGTTATGCACGGTATTAATTTCATGATAATTAATTTATAGGAAGCACGCCGGACTTAATCTATATCCAAGTCAAGGTCAAGGTGGGGTTTTACGTGATCATGTCCTGATTATTCTCTCTATATTTTATTATCCAGTATGTGATGACACAACACAGTACAGGGATTTCGGGCTAAATGAGACAGGGCCTTCGAGCTAAACGAGACAGGGCCTTCGGGATAAAATGGGCCGACGGGCTATATGGTTTGGTCTACGGACTGAACACTACTATTCTCACTTACTCGTTTAATTTTATATAGCTTGGATAATTGGACACTCCCCACTGAGTCAGTAGTACTCACCTCAAAAACTATTTATCTTTTCAGGTGTTGTCTCGGGTGATGCGTAGCGGACAAAGATGTGATGATGGTGGTCAAGTGGTCAAGTCGGATTAAAGATTTATTTATTTTTTAACTTTATTTTTCTGTAAAATGTCGAATTATGATTTGAAACTTCCGCTGTATTTCACGTAAAGTATTTTATTAATGAAAAGCATGGATAACGTGCATTTTTCTATTAAAAGTGAAATTGGGACGTTACAATATCAAATCATGTTCAAATCTCAGCAAGAAGAAGCTAATTGAGAGAAAAAACATCTTGTTCACACAGATAAATCCAGTTGACATAAACCAAAAATTGTGCACAATGATTTGCTTCGCCTCATATATATATATATGGTCAGGCCGGGTCGGGTGGAGATCCGTCTAACGTAAGAGACCCGTTAGACGGTCTCACATAAGTGTGGCCCTAAAAATAAAAATAAGAACATTCTCAATTTTAACTCTACCTAGTCATTCCATCTTCAAAAATTAAAATCGTCTCCTAAATATTAGGACCCATTATTTGGAATTTGAAAGTAGAATTTTTTGTGACCATGACCATTATTGATTGAAAATTAAATAAAAAATATTTCATACATAATTGTTTTAAACCAATAATATTGACAAGAATATGAAAATATACAATAAATAAATAAGTTGAAATATTCGACATCATCATATACCAAAATATTTTTTGTTCAACTAAAATAAAAGGTTGAATATCATATTTCTTAAACACAAAAAATGACCACTAATACCATATAATTCAGTCTCCAAGTAAACTAGAATATTACAACATATTTATTTATTATATATTTTCATATTCTTGTCAATATTATTGTTTTAAAAAAATTAAGTAGAAAATATTTTTTATTTAACTTTTAATCAATAATGGTCATGATCACAACTCAATTCTACTTACAAATTACAGATAATGGATCATAATGTTTAGGATATGATTTTAATCTTTTAAGATGGGATGACTAGGTAGAGTTAAAATTGAGAATGTTCCTATTTGTATTTCTATTTGTGAACATATTGTTAATTGGTTTAAATTTATATTTTTAATTTTTTCATCTGATGTGACGTTATAAAAATCCACCTCATATTTTCGACGATCCACGTAGGCAATAGAATATCGAAAAGTTGACTTTAGAATAAATTTGATAAAAATTTATAAAGTCGGGCACTAAATTATAAATATGCAAAGGTCAGAATATTTTTATTATAAAGTTGATGGGCCAGACATTAACATTAATGTGTAATTTACCTTAATTTTTATCTATTTGAAAGGATACATTACATATTATCCTCAATATATTTATGGGCTTCGTCCTCCAGTGAACATGGCTTTAAAAACGGCCCATTAAGATCAAAAGAAAAACATGTGTTGCCCGGAAGATTCCATAGTGCCCGTAACCAATTTTCATATTTTAATTATTATTATTTTCATTTTAGGGCATATCTTACTCCTTAAGTATATGTTAATTATGTTGGTTTCATTTTTTTTTTCATCTCCTACTGTGTTAATGATAATGTTATATTTTTTACACGATATAATTAAAAAAACAGACAAATGTCATTTATGTAGCAGGAGGTGAAAACAAAAGAGTATTTCTATACACCGCTAAATTTTATAAATAAATTAGTATTAAGTTTAATTCAAAAATAAATAATTACTAATTTACTTAATAACCTTTCAAATTTAAAAAAATAATGTTTCATTAATTAAAATTAAAAATTTTCAAAAGAGAAAAAAAAAACCACCGGTAGACTCATCATTTCTTCCCCACCACTCTCTCTCTCTTCTCACTTCTCACTTCTCTTATTCCTCAATAAATTTTATGCTACCCAATTAGGGTTGTGAATAAGTCGAGTCGAGCTCGAACATACATATGTTCAAGCTTATTTAAAATGATATCGAGCTTTAAAATTTATGTTTGAGCTTGTTTGATTATCTATCGAGTCGAGCTTTAATCGAGTCGAACACAAGTCGAGCTCGAGTAGTTTGATATTTTTACATACTTTTGGGGATCAATCACTCTATAATAATTTAATAATAATTCATAAATATTTACCACATCACCAACTCGATCGCCATCATCAAAAAACCTCATCAAATCATCGTATTGAAAGTATTGTGTCGCCTTCCATCTCAACATCCTCGAAAACCTCCCCACGTTCGTCGTAGCTACTTCAATGCAATACCTAGCCATATGAGGCATAATTTCATATGCCCAGCATTGGAGGCCTAATACAAAGCCTTATGTATCATATGTCATCCTCTTCTTTTGCGCAATCAAATTATCGATGATTGCACGCCTTGAGTGTGTAGCCATCACCATATATCCATACGATAATTTACCCCATGCGTATGCATTGAAAGTCTCCACATCATCGGCGAGGTGAAGGTACTTCATTTGGATATTCTTGTTATTCTTATCACGAATCATAGCGACGGAGTAGAGCACGTACAACAATGCCAACTTCAGACACAATTCAGATCGACCAAGAGATTTTTTGCACTCGGCTGCCAGAGCTTTGCTTATATCACAAAACTTCAGTTTGGGCTTACTATGAAAGACCTCGTGGTGGATTTTCGATGAAGCAGGTGGCTCATACCAGCCATCAAATTTCAACCCGCAAACGGTCGCGTATTCCACCGGCCCAAATTCCACCACTTTGTCGTGAATGGTGAAAGTCAGACGCCCATCACCCTCAGAATCCTTGTTCAGACAATTCTTAAGCAGTATGTGATATAACTGGCCTTGGAATTGAATATCCTCAACATCAAATAAATTATTGAAACATGAATTTTTAATGCGCTTCTTGTTCTCATCGTCTAAAAAGTTTATCATTTCATCAAGCCACCATAAATGGCATCTTACAGAAACTAGAGCACCTAAGGATTCGATGAAAATAATTATTTGATTTCAATTTCAAAACTTAACAAACCGACACCCTATCAATCTATCTACTAACTTCATCCACACTATTTTCAAGAACAAACTTGTACAAGAAAACCAAACGACCACACCCTATTGATCTATATATCATCCACAACATTTTCAAGAACAAACTTGTACAAAAAAAAAAAACACCACACCCTACCGATCTATATATTATCCACAACATAAGAAGAGAAAAAACTTGTAAAAAAAAAAACAAACCACCACACTCTATCGATTGGGAACAGACTTGTAAAAAAAAACCACCACACCTATCGATCTATCTATCATCCACAACATTTTCAAGAAAACAAACTTGTACAAAAAAATGAAACCACCACACCCTATCAATCTATCTATGTACCTACCTATCTTCATACACAACATTTAATTTCAAGAAGTGGGCTTGTAAAAAAAAATACCCTATCGATCTATCTATCATCCAAAACATTTTCAAGAATAAACTTCTACAAAAAAACAAAACCACCACACCCTATCGATCTATCTATAGGCTATCTTCATCCACAATATTTAATTTCAACAACCAACTTGCATATAAAAATGAAACCAAAAATTGTAGAAAAAAATTAGAAGCATACCCTGTCCAGAACTGCAGCGAATGACCTTGTCCGTCGTCGACATTTCTGTTCAAATGTTCCTCGCACAAAATATAACTGTATAAAATTTTTTCAAGACCTAAATCAGGGCTAACACGAACAAATAACACACTTTAAATTGATGAATGAGTTCAAACCTTTCCCTAACTTATAAATCCGCCAACTTGGAGCCGAAAGGTTACAGTAATCGCTTTAAAAACAGCAGCGGGTGCGTCAATTCCACTGCTCACTTCGCTGAAAATAGAGCAACAGTTGATGAACTCAGCGCAGATGAAACTTTAATGCCACTTCACAGTCCAACCGTCGCATCAAATCGTCGTTACACTACTCAAATAACGCCGACTTCTTTTTGTCGTACCTCTACACGAAAAAATCCGCCGATTCAACGATGAAGAAAAGACCACGCCGACTGACGCTGTCGTGCAGCAGATCAACTCGACGCTCCACGCCGACCTTCGACTTCTGCTTCTGAGGAATCGCGTCGCTTCGATTATCTCCTTCACTTTCAAACGTCCAAACCCTCTTCTCACACTCTCTCTCTCAAAGCTTTTAAAATAGTTTAGATCTGCTGCAAGCCCCTTTTCTGGGCCACTCACCACGAAGGAAGGAAAATCTTTAAACATCACCGATACGCAAATATATAACCTTAGGAGGAAATAATATTATGGAATGTTACAAAATAATTAATGGCCGATCTATCAAATCAATTTAGATTATAATCTTATGTTATCTCATACCTTTGCCGATGTTGTTTTATGATATATCTAGCTCTATATCAACGAAACGATACTATTTCGCCGATACGTAATTATTTGCATGGGAAGAACTTTGCCTCGAAAACTGTGAAAGCTGATAAAAAGGTGGCGAAAGGGTTGTAAAATTTGACTTTCGGGTTCTCCTCATTTAATGCTTTCCCTGTTTGTAGAGGGGGAACAGAATAAAAAATGGGAAAATACCCTAACTTAACCACAGTTAAGACCTTTTCCTATTTTTGATTTAATTTTATTATGTATTTTACACGTGGTGCGAATCCGGAAAAAGGGTTGCAGTGAAGGGGTTCTAGCATGGATTATTCCCACACACACACGTCACTTTCATATTTTGCTCACTTTATGTGTGTGTGTGTATATTATATTTTAGGTGTGGTACGTATATGTGTATATACACACACATACGTGTGTATAATATATATATATATATATATATATATGTATATATATATGTATATGTTATAAGGATTGTAATGATTTGATATATTTATATAGTGGTAGTTATATGCATGTGTTGCCGTGTGTATATATATATAATATGTGTTTGTTATATATATATATATATGTATACACATATATAAGTGTATGATTAAGTCAATATATGGAAAAGAGGATTTTATTGCTATGTGTGTGTATGTAGTAAGCATGCATCATAGATTAGTTTCATGCACAATTTAATTATCTCATGTTATGCACGGTATTAATTTCATGATAATTAATTTATAGGAAGCACGCCGGACTTAATCTATATCCAAGTCAAGGTCAAGGTGGGGTTTTACGTGATCATGTCCTGATTATTCTCTCTATATTTTATTATCGAGTATGTGATGACACAACACAGTACAGGGATTTCGGGCTAAATGAGACAGGGCCTTCGAGCTAAACGAGACAGGGCCTTCGGGATAAAATGGGCCGACGGGCTATATGGTTTGGTCTACGGACTGAACACTACTATTCTCACTTACTCGTTTAATTTTATATAGCTTGGATAATTGGACACTCCCCACTGAGTCAGTAGTACTCACCTCAAAAACTATTTATCTTTTCAGGTGTTGTCTCGGGTGATGCGTAGCGGACAAAGATGTGATGATGGTGGTCAAGTGGTCAAGTCGGATTAAAGATTTATTTATTTTTTAACTTTATTTTTCTGTAAAATGTCGAATTATGATTTGAAACTTCCGCTGTATTTCACGTAAAGTATTTTATTAATGAAAAGCATGGATAACGTGCATTTTTCTATTAAAAGTGAAATTGGGACGTTACAATATCAAATCATGTTCAAATCTCAGCAAGAAGAAGCTAATTGAGAGAAAAAACATCTTGTTCACACAGATAAATCCAGTTGACATAAACCAAAAATTGTGCACAATGATTTGCTTCGCATCATATATATATATATGGTCAGGCCGGGTCGGGTGGAGATCCGTCTAACGTAAGAGACCCGTTAGACGGTCTCACATAAGTGTGGCCCTAAAAATAAAAATAAGAACATTCTCAATTTTAACTCTACCTAGTCATTCCATCTTCAAAAATTAAAATCGTCTCCTAAATAATAGGACCCATTATTTGGAATTTGAAAGTAGAATTTTTTGTGACCATGACCATTATTGATTGAAAATTAAATAAAAAATATTTCATACATAATTGTTTTAAACCAATAATATTGACAAGAATATGAAAATATACAATAAATAAATAAGTTGAAATATTCGACATCATCATATACCAAAATATTTTTTGTTCAACTAAAATAAAAGGTTGAATATCATATTTCTTAAACACAAAAAATGACCACTAATACCATATAATTCAGTCTCCAAGTAAACTAGAATATTACAACATATTTATTTATTATATATTTTCATATTCTTGTCAATATTATTGTTTTAAAAAAATTAAGTAGAAAATATTTTTTATTTAACTTTTAATCAATAATGGTCATGATCACAACTCAATTCTACTTACAAATTACAGATAATGGATCATAATGTTTAGGATATGATTTTAATCTTTTAAGATGGGATGACTAGGTAGAGTTAAAATTGAGAATGTTCCTATTTGTATTTCTATTTGTGAACATATTGTTAATTGGTTTAAATTTATATTTTTAATTTTTTCATCTGATGTGACGTTATAAAAATCCACCTCATATTTTCGACGATCCACGTAGGCAATAGAATATCGAAAAGTTGACTTTAGAATAAATTTGATAAAAATTTATAAAGTCGGGCACTAAATTATAAATATGCAAAGGTCAGAATATTTTTATTATAAAGTTGATGGGCCAGACATTAACATTAATGTGTAATTTACCTTAATTTTTATCTATTTGAAAGGATACATTACATATTATCCTCAATATATTTATGGGCTTCGTCCTCCAGTGAACATGGCTTTAAAAACGGCCCATTAAGATCAAAAGAAAAACATGTGTTGCCCGGAAGATTCCATAGTGCCCGTAACCAATTTTCATATTTTAATTATTATTATTTTCATTTTAGGGCATATCTTACTCCTTAAGTATATGTTAATTATGTTGGTTTCATTTTTTTTTTCATCTCCTACTGTGTTAATGATAATGTTATATTTTTTACACGATATAATTAAAAAAACAGACAAATGTCATTTATGTAGCAGGAGGTGAAAACAAAAGAGTATTTCTATACACCGCTAAATTTTATAAATAAATTAGTATTAAGTTTAATTCAAAAATAAATAATTACTAATTTACTTAATAACCTTTCAAATTTAAAAAAATAATGTTTCATTAATTAAAATTAAAAAGTTTCAAAAGAGAAAAAAAAAACCACCGGTAGACTCATCATTTCTTCCCCACCACTCTCTCTCTCTTCTCACTTCTCACTTCTCTTATTCCTCAATAAATTTTATGCTACCCAATTAGGGTTGTGAATAAGTCGAGTCGAGCTCGAACATACATATGTTCAAGCTTATTTAAAATGATATCGAGCTTTAAAATTTATGTTTGAGCTTGTTTGATTATCTATCGAGTCGAGCTTTAATCGAGTCGAACACAAGTCGAGCTCGAGTAGTTTGATATTTTTACATACTTTTGGGGATCAATCACTCTATAATAATTTAATAATAATTCATAAATATTTACCACATCACCAACTCGATCGCCATCATCAAAAAACCTCATCAAATCATCGTATTGAAAGTATTGTGTCGCCTTCCATCTCAACATCCTCGAAAACCTCCCCACGTTCGTCGTAGCTACTTCAATGCAATACCTAGCCATATGAGGCATAATTTCATATGCCCAGCATTGGAGGCCTAATACAAAGCCTTATGTATCATATGTCATCCTCTTCTTTTGCGCAATCAAATTATCGATGATTGCACGCCTTGAGTGTGTAGCCATCACCATATATCCATACGATAATTTACCCCATGCGTATGCATTGAAAGTCTCCACATCATCGGCGAGGTGAAGGTACTTCATTTGGATATTCTTGTTATTCTTATCACGAATCATAGCGACGGAGTAGAGCACGTACAACAATGCCAACTTCAGACACAATTCAGATCGACCAAGAGATTTTTTGCACTCGGCTGCCAGAGCTTTGCTTATATCACAAAACTTCAGTTTGGGCTTACTATGAAAGACCTCGTGGTGGATTTTCGATGAAGCAAGTGGCTCATACCAGCCATCAAATTTCAACCCGCAAACGGTCGCGTATTCCACCGGCCCAAATTCCACCACTTTGTCGTGAATGGTGAAAGTCAGACGCCCATCACCCTCAGAATCCTTGTTCAGACAATTCTTAAGCAGTATGTGATATAACTGGCCTTGGAATTGAATATCCTCAACATCAAATAAATTATTGAAACATGAATTTTTAATGCGCTTCTTGTTCTCATCGTCTAAAAAGTTTATCATTTCATCAAGCCACCATAAATGGCATCTTACAGAAACTAGAGCACCTAAGGATTCGATGAAAATAATTATTTGATTTCAATTTCAAAACTTAACAAACCGACACCCTATCGATCTATCTACTAACTTCATCCACACTATTTTCAAGAACAAACTTGTACAAGAAAACCAAACGACCACACCCTATTGATCTATATATCATCCACAACATTTTCAAGAACAAACTTGTACAAAAAAAAAAACACCACACCCTACCGATCTATATATTATCCACAACATAAGAAGAGAACAAACTTGTAAAAAAAAAAAAACAAACCACCACACTCTATCGATTGGGAACAGACTTGTAAAAAAAAACCACCACACCTATCGATCTATCTATCATCCACAACATTTTCAAGAACAAACTTGTACAAAAAAATGAAACCACCACACCCTATCAATCTATCTATGTACCTACCTATCTTCATACAGAATATTTAATTTCAAGAAGTGGGCTTGTACAAAAAAATACCCTATCGATCTATCTATCATCCAAAACATTTTCAAGAATAAACTTCTACAAAAAAAACGAAACCACCACACCCTATCGATCTATCTATAGGCTATCTTCATCCACAATATTTAATTTCAACAACCAACTTGCATATAAAAAAGAAACAAAAAATTGAAGAAAAAAATTAGAAGCGTACCCTGTCTAGAACTGCAGCGAATGGGCTTCTCCGTCGTCGACATTTCCGTTCAAATGTTCCTCACACCAAATATAACTGTATAAAATTGTTTCAAGACCTAAATCAGGGCTAACACGAATAAAAACACACTTTAAATTGATGAATGAGTTCAAACCTTTCCCTAACATATAAATCCGCCAACTTGGAGCCGAAAGGTTACAGTAATCGCTTTAAAAACAGCAGCGGGTGCGTCAATTCCACTGCTCACTTCACTGAAAACAGAGCAACGGTTGATGAACCCGACGCAGATGAAAGTTTAATGCCGCTTCACAGTCCAACCGTCGCGTCGAATCGCCGTTACACTACTCAAATAACGCTGACTTCTTCTTATCGTACCTCTGCACGAAAAAATCCGCCGATTCAACGATGAAGAAAAGACCACGCCGACTGACACTATCGTGCAGCAGATCAACTCAATGCTCCACGCCGACCTTCGACTTCTACTTCTGAGGAATCGCGTTGCTTCGATTATCTCCTTCACTTTCAAACGTCCAAACCCTCTTCTCACACTCTCTCTTAAGTCTTTTAAAATAGTTTAGATCTGCTGCAAGCCCCTTTTCTGGGCCACTCACCTCGAAGGAAGGAAAATCTTTAAACATCGTCGATACGCAAATATATAACCTTAGGAGGAAATAATATTATGGAACGTTACAAAATAATTAATGGCCGATCTATCAAATCGATTTAGATTATAATCTTATGTTATCTCATACCTTTGCCGATGTTGTTTTATGATATATACAGCTCTATATCAACGAAACGATACTATTTCGCCGATACGTAATCATTTGCATGGGAAGAACTTTGCCTCGAAAACTGTGAAAGCTGATAAAAAGGTGGCGAAAGGGTTGTAAAATTTGACTTTTGGGTTCTCCTTATTTAATGTTTTCCCTGTTTGTGGAGGGGGAACATAATAAAAAATGGGAAAATACCCTAACTTTACCACAGTTAAGAACTTTTCCTATTTTTGATTTAATTTTATTATGTATTTTACATGTGGTGCGAATCCGGAATAGGGGTTGCAGTGAAGGGGTTCTAGCATGGACTTTTCCCACAAACACACGTCACTTTCATACTTTGCTCACTTTATGTGTGTGTGTGTGTGTGTGTGTGTACACACACACACACGTGTGTATAATATATATATATATATATATGTATATGTATATGTTATAAGGATTGTAATGATTTGATATATTTATATAGTGGTAGTTATATGCATGTGTTGCTGTGTGTATATATATATAATATGTGTTTGTTATATATATATATATATATATATATATATATGTATACACATATATAAGTGTATGATTAAGTCAATATATGGAAAAGAGGATTTTATTGCTATGTGTGTGTATGTAGTAAGCATGCATCATAGATTAATTTCATGCACAATTTAATTATCTCATGTTATACACGGTATTAATTTCATGATAATTAATTTATAGGAAGCGCGCCAGACTTAATCTATATCCAAGTCAAGGTCAAGGTAGGGTTTTACGTGATCATGTCCTGATTATTCTCTCTATATTTTATTATCGAGTATGTGATGACACAACACAGTACAGGGATTTCGGGCTAAATGAGACAGGGCCTTCGAGCTAAACGAGACAGGGCCTTCGGGATAAAATGGGCCGATGGGATATATGGTTTGGTCTACGGACTGAACACTTTTACTATTCTCACTTACTCGTTTAATTTTATAGAGCTTGGATAATTGGACACTCTCCACTAAGTCAGTAGTACTCACCCCAAAAATTACTTATCTTTTCAGGTGTTGTCTCGGGTGATGCGTAGCGGACAAAGATGTGATGATGGTGGTCAAGTGGTCATGTGGTCAAGCAGGATTAAAGATTTAATTTTTTTTTAACTTTATTTTTCTGTAAAATGTCGAATTATGATTTGAAACTTCCGTTGTATTTCACGTAAAGTATTTTATTAATGAAAAGTATGGATAACGTGCATTTTTCTATTAAAAGTGAAATTGGGGCGTTACAATATCAAATCATGTTCAAATCTCAGCAAGAAGAAGCTAATTGAGGGAAAAAAAACTTCTTGTTCACACATATAAATCCAGTTGACATAAACCAAAAATTGTGCACAATGATTTGCTTCGCATCATATATATATATATATATGGTCAGGTCGGGTCGGGTGGAGATCCCTCTAACGTAAGAGACCCGTTAGACGGTCTCACACAAGTGTGGCCCTAAAAATAAAAATAAGAACATTCTCAATTTTAACTCTACCTAGTCATTCCATCTTCAAAAATTAAAATAGTCTCCTAAACATTAGGACCCATTATTTGGAATTTGAAAGTAGAATTTTTTGTGACCATGACCATTATTGATTGAAAATTAAATAAAAAATATTTCATACTTAATTGTTATAAACCAATAATATTGACAAGAATATGAAAATATACAATAAATAAATAAGTTGAAATATTCGACATCATCATATACCAAAATATTTTTTGTTCAACTAAAATAAAAGGTTGAATATCATATTTCTTAAACACAAAAAATGACCACTAATACCATATAATTCAGTCTCCAAGTAAACTAGAATATTTCAACATATTTATTTATTATATATTTTCATATTCTTGTCAATATTATAGTTTTAAAAAAATTAAGTAGAAAATATTTTTTATTTAATTTTTTATCAATAATGGTCATGATCACAACTCAATTCTACCTCCAAATTACAGATAATGGATCATAATATTTAGGAGACGATTTTAATCTTTTAAGATGGGATGACTAGGTAGAGTTAAAATTGAGAATGTTCCTATTTGTATTTCTATTTGTGAACATATTGCTAATTGTTTTAAATTTACATTTTTAATTTTTTCATCTGATGTGACATTATAAAAATCCACCTCAGATTTTCGGCGATCCACGTAGGCAATAGAATATCGAAAAGTTGACTTTAAAATAAATTTGATAAAAATTTATAAAGTCGGGCACTAAATTATAAATATTCAAAGGTCAGAATATTTTTATTAAAAAGTTGATAGGCCAGACATTAACATTAATGTGTAATTTACCTTAATTTTTATCTATTTGAAAGGATACATTACATATTATCCTCAATATATTTATGGGCTTCGTCCTCCAGTGAACATGGCTTTAAAAACGGCCCATTAAGATCAAAAGAAAAACATGTGTTGCCCGGAAGATTCCATAGTGCTCGTGACCAATTTTCATATTTTAATTATTATTATTTTCATTTTGGAGCATATCTTACTCCTTAAGTATATGTTAATTATGTTGGTTTCATTTTTTTTTTCATCTCCTACTTTGTTAATGATAATGTTATATTTTTTACACGATATAATTAAAAAAACAGACAAATGTCATTTATGTAGCAGGAGGTGAAAACAAAAGAGTAATTTTATACACCGCTAAATTTTATAAATAAATTACTATTAAATTTAATTCAAAAATAAATAATTACTAATTTACTTAATAACCTTTCAAATTTAAAAAAATGATGTTTCATTAATTAAAATTAAAAAGTTTCAAAAGAGAAAAAAAACCACTGGTAGACTCAACATTTCTTCCCCACCACTCTCTCTCTCTTCTCACTTCTCACTTCTCTTATTCCTCGATAAATTTTATGCTACCCAATTTGGGCTGTGAATAAGTCGAGTCGAGCTCGAACATACATATGTTCAAGCTTATTTAAAATGATATCGAGCTTTAAAATTTATGTTTGAGTTTGTTTGATTATCTATCGAGTCGAGCTTTAATCGAGACGAACACGAGTCGAGCTCGAGTAGTTTGATATTTTTACATACTTTTGGGGATCAATCACTCTATACCCATTTTTAATAGTGTAAAATCAATAATACCCACTTAAATAATTTACCTTCACTATATACCCACTTTTACTCTATCACCCTCAAAAATTTGATTTGATGTGATGATGTAAATCAACTTTTTCAAAAAAAAAATGTATTGCCCTTACACAAATGTGATGATCTAATCAACTTTTTCAAAAAAAGAAAAAACATGTAATTCACTTACACAAATGTACTTTCTTCTTCATTTTTTGTATCATAGTGTATCAATACCGGTCGACAGGGACTAGTACCCATCGATAATGACTAGTGCCGACTGATAGTGTAACAGTCCGTTTCCTTAGGCGATCATTTTTAATAGGGATGGGGTGTTAGGCGTAAAAGTTGAAGAAAATAGGTAGATTAATTGGAAATCCAGAGGGGTGTTTTTAGAATTAAACTAAGTTAGCGCCTCAAGAACTTAGGCAACTTAACTTTATGACTTGGAAGAACTATCGTTTTCAACGAATCATTAAGGGTCAAAGGATTCAATCAAGTCAAAGGAATGCCAAAACATAGATAAGAATCCAATGATAAACAGATAAGAATCCAATGACAAACAGATAAGAATCCAATGACAAACAGATAAGAATTCGACTATTTAGATAAACAAGATCTTTCATAGGTCACAATAGGTAAGACCCATTAATAGGTCGGAATCAAATAAATGATACTGTCCCATTCATAGGACGAAACAAGAAAATAACTTAAGACTAACTAGCGATGAGCAGAATCATGCTTGGAAAGAAAAGCCCCTTCATAGGCGAACAACAACAACAAGCATGCAAAACTTATTCACAAATCAACTGAAAATGAATAGATACCAATATGTTCAACAATAGAACTTTTCAAATATCTTGGAATCAATAAAGAAATACTGGTATGTCAAAAGAACATGCTTCAAAGACTTTAAGACTTTATTGATATTTAGGAATCATAGCATTTAAAACATGCTACTATCAAGAATCAAGTTACACATATCAAAACTAAATACTAACATCAGAGTACTTAGCAGAAGCATAGCGGAAGAAAATATGTAACCATATAGAGCAACAAACTTGGAAACCTCAGACAACCCCACCAACAGCACATCACCGGCCTCAGCATCTCAACCTGAAAACATTTGAAAAAGAGGGTGTAAGCACTAATGTACTCAGTGGGATTTTACGAGAAAATTCTTGATAAACTTTAGAAATATCCAATCATAAATTGACGGCATATGGAGAGCAAAACGCAAAAGCCCTCTCCATATCCGCAAAACCTTTTTCTTTCTTTTTCGGCGCCTTTCTTGGCTCAAATCTGTTGTCTACTGCACCCTTAGACCCGCTTTAGGATAAGAGAGGGGTTACATCAAGTATCCTCCTGAGTATGCGAGGGGATTATCCAGCAGTGACTCCCTTTACTTTCAAATTTTCAACTCGGTGACTCGAAGGTCACGGCATGATAATGCAAATAAACTGTTCTTTGAGCTCGATAACCTGCTTACAACTGAACTATATCCTTCCTTAAACTCCTCCCTTACTTAACCTTAACCTTCCTTACTTAACCTTAACCTTTCTTACTTACTTGACTTAGCTAGCAATACCAAGCCTAGAGCAATCGTCTAAGGCTAATTCTTTATTTGAGCATGATCTCGGCCTACAAGGGATTTATCACTACCCTAGAAGGCAATACTTAGCTAAATAAGCTTTAGCAAAATCCAACATTCTAATACTAGGAAATGAACACGGATAAATATCGATTACAATTAAAGCAATTCTAAACATCTCATGCAAGCACAAATTGTATATAAATAATTCTAGCATATCTAAACATGCTTGAGAGCTTACGTAACATATAATAACTTCATTTACTTTATCAAACTCAAATAACAATTCAACAATATCATGCATATAACTTCCTTCCTTCCTTTCCTTTCCTCGTACAGAGACTAAACAGGCAGAGCATAAAATACTTTTATTGGATATTTCACTTTTGCCCTATCATGCTTCTAGATCTTACTAGCTCAAACCATATACTTGGTTTAGAATCACCCACCTCGATGACGATCATCTCGAAAATGAGCACGTAGACAAAGAAACGAGCTGAAAATCCTTCCTCGGGCCTCCTCGGGGTTCACCTCCTCTTTATGAAAGTCGATCAGTGACTTGAAACCTTATTCGAGCTCCTAATAAGATATTAAAATGATATCTAAACCCTCAATCCTTAGCTATAACTTAAAACACGAGAATTTAAAAGGATTGAGACATCCGAAATTACCGCAAAAGGGGACAGAAAATCCGACTAAAACGATCACCATTCTGGACGATCGGCCACTTCTACATCGTAGATCTTTGAAAGAGCTTCGATTTGAGTACTCATGGGCCTCGTGGTTCTAACCGAGGTGAATGTTATGGCCTCCGGACGAAACCCTGCCGAACCAGCCGCACCAGCACATGCGCCAAGGCGAGGGGGTGCGCGCCGGCGGCCCCCTGCGCCGCGGCACCTCCATGCGCTGCGGCGGCCCCTTGCGCCACGGGGGCTCCTACGCCGCCGCACTCCCTACTCCGCTCCTCTCTCAACTAGGGGTGCGCTTACGAAGAACGCTCCTCTCTCTCTCTCTCTCTCTACTATACAGAAATGGGGATGAAGAAATGAAAATGAGCGAGGAAAATGAAAGGGGGATGGACTCTATTTATAGGAAAAATAGCGACTTCCTCGAGAAGCTGCTGCAGTCCAACAATACTGCTTTAAAAATATCAGGTTCGGTTAAAAGACGCTTTATTCGATGTTGAGGTCCAAATGACCTCGTTCATGAAATCCAAAAATACCAGGAGGTTCGTTGGCTTGATTACTATTGAACCAACTTGACTCGGGATAAAGAACGAGTCATTTTGAAGAAAAATGAGAAAAGATTCTCTTTTCAAAAATAAAGTTACTATTCCACATAAGGGACAAATAAAATTCCCGAGCATTCGATTGACCTCAGAATGAAAATTCAGGAACGCCAATGGATTCCTTGAGAAATTTTCTATAAGATGGGCTTGAAAAAAATAAGGCTCGGGTCATCACACGAGATTTCACAAATTTCTAACGATCACGCTCCTACGGAAAAACACTATTCATAACTTCTTTAAACGCGTTTTAAATTACCGAGAACTCAAACAGCTTCTGATTTAAAATCCGAAAGCACCGGCATGCTCCTTGGCTCAATGTCTTCCAAATGCAACCAAAATTGGCTATAACTGAGCTCGGATCGAAATTCTCAAAAAGACGATTTCTCGAAAAACGACCCTAAAATCGCGTTTTAGAACCAAAACATCTTTATCTAGGCTCTAATTAATTTCTCTAATTTTTTTAAATATATTCTAAAAACCTGGGATGTCACAGATAAGGACCAGTCCTGATCGATAGGGACCAGTAGTAGTCATTCTCGGACTGTGTGTTAAAATTGAAGCATGCTTCAATTTTTCCAACAACCATAGGGACCAGTCCCGACCGATAGAGACCAGTACTAGTCATTCTTGGACTGTGTTAAAATTAAAGCAAGATTCAATTTTTCCAACAACCATAGGGACCAGTCCCGACCGACAGGGACCAGTACTAGTCATTCTCGGACTGTGTATTAAAATTGAAGCATACTTCAATTTTTCCAACATGCTTCAATTTTTCCAACAACCATAATACATGATTTTCTTTATACATGCATGCCAGCCAACAACAACCAAAACCACGCAAAAAATAGAGAGCTTTAGATTTCAATTCATATCTAAAAAATTAGCGAAAGATGAAAAATTGATGATCTGTTATAGTCTATTACAACGGTCAATTTGACGATCAATCCAATTATATTGGTGAAGATGAGCAACTCGGCTATATTCCGACGAGCAATGTATCCCTAACAGCCTTAGGTGATGCAATCAACTCCATATTGTCGGCGGAATCTATTAGAGGATAATATCAAATTTACTACTTATCGACATCCCGATCTAGAAGGATGTTGAGATCTATTAGAGGAGAATATAAAATTTATTGCTTATATTATGCATGTCACGATCATGGTACATTTTTTTCTTCCTAATTATGTTATAAATTCTTAAAATATTTAAATTAACAGTAACATATTGAATTATATCAAATAACCCTAAAAATACTTTAATAATCGAATGACTTCAAATAACACTTAAATAAATTCGATTTATGAACACTCAAATAATTTTAAATAACAACATAATTTAAGTGCAAATAACAAATCGAAATATAACTACACTATAAATTAAAGCAATTAAAGATCTAAATTTTACAAAAATAAATTCTTAACATCCATAGACCGGGACAGGTACCTATCGCCGACCGGGACCTGTCCCTATCATTGATCGATACCAGTATCTATCGATAGATACAGGTACCAGTCTTCGGGAGCGGTTTTATATCAAATTTGTTATAAAATTTCAATAAATTACTCGAACTTAAAATGTTTAAATATGCTAAATATAATCATGTTAAATCTTATTTCCATATAATCATGCTAAATAAATCATTAAAAAATATAATAATTTCAAATAAGACTTAAATAAAGACGATTTTATGAACACTTAAACTAAACTATAAATTAAAGCAATCAAAGATTTAAATTTTACAAAAATAAATACTTAATCATCATGCTTCAAATTAATCATACTCATCATGCTTTCGATATTTGAGGATGAAGACTAACTTGTGAATGTGATGAAGACATCTTGTGAATTGAAGATTCTTATGGAGAATGACAAATTAGAGTTTGCTTTCTCGTGGCTATTCAACTGTCAAGTTGTGTCACCTCAACCATGCCAACAACAATCCACCCAAAACCAAACTTCTCCAGCCTCTAATCTCCCAAACACGTCAAAAATATCAAAACCAAAGCCAAAAAATTGTGTTCAAGAACTTGAGTGTTCAACTTAAAAAATGAAAGGATGGAGAAGATGTGAGAAGATGGGAGATGGGAGAAGTTGGAGGCAGAAAAGAAGATGGGAGAGATAGAGAGACTGGAGTTGAGATGATGAAGGGAAAAGTTACCTCTTGCATATCCAATACATCTGCAATTTGATTTGGCGCTGATAATATGTCGTTTACAAGATGCAACACCGGAAGCGGCTTAAGTTCGGCGATGATGCCAATGATATGGAGCAGGACACTAGAGCTGAGATATTTTCATATGCGGCTGCTGACCGGTTATTCTACTCACTGGCGATGGTGCCGACGTCCATCGTTTACGAAGCAAAACTTTATTGAGAGAATTAGGGTTTTTTAGGTTGATTTTTCAAGCTATAACTGAAAATGGCAGTACGAGTTTTAATTTTTGAGGAAAAAAATAAAAGTGAGTTTATACAAAATGAATGCTGCGAGAGATGCTTAGGTTGAGCATGATGCTGATATTTTGTATGAATGCCATCGAAGAGAAGAAAGAAAAATGAGAGATTCTTTTTATTTTTTTATTTCTTGTATATCAATAATGATTTACAATCCTCTACTTATTGAGATAGATTTCTTTTGTACAAGGAAAGAAATAATCTATTTTTAGTTGGATCAATTAGATCCGGATTTTGATTTATTTCCTTCTAACACTCCCCCTCAAGTTTAGTAACGAGATCTCCGATACTTAACTTGTCAAGAACTTCGACAAAGACTGTGGAATTAGTTGCCTTAGTTAATATGTCTGCGAGCTGATGTTCTGACTGAATAAATGGCAATTCCACAATACCTCCCTCGATCTTCTCTTTGATGAAATGTCGATCCACTTCAACATGCTTTGTTCTATCATGCTGAACGGGATTCTCAGATATACTAATTGCGGCCTTATTATCACAGAACAACTGTCTCTTTTATTTTGGAGGAAATCCTATTTCGGTCAACAGCTTTCGTAGCCATAGTACTTCAGTCAATCCACTTTTGATCCCACGAAATTCAGCCTCAACACTGGACAATGAAACCACCTTGTGTTTCTTGCTCCTCCAAGTGACAAGATTTCCTCCCAAAAAGGTAAAGTATCCTCCAGTGGATTTTCTATCCATTAGGCTACCTGCCCAATCTGCATCAGTATAACCATGAATCTCCAGATGTCCATGCTTCTTGAGTAAAACTCCATATCCTACCGTACCTTTCAGGTATCGAATGATCCTTAGTGCTACTTCCATGTGTTCCTTCTGTGGTTGGTGCATAAACCGACTCACAATACCGACGGCATATGCAATGTCAGGTCGAGTATGAGATAAATAAATTAATCTCCCTACTAGACGCTGATATTTTCCTCTTTCTACGGCTTCAGCACCATCCACAATCTTTAATCCATGATTTAAGATTATCGGAGTACTAGCAGGTTTGCAGTCTAGTAAACCAGTCTCAGCTAAAAGATCCAGCGTATATTTCTTTTGTCGCAGAAATATACCTCTTTCCGATCTCAAAACTTCAACACCCAGAAAGTACTTTAGGTGTCCCAGATTCTTCATCTCAAATTCTTTAAACAGGTTGATCTTCAGTCTGTCAATCTCTTCAGTATCATCCCCTGTAATGATCATGTCATCCACATAGATAATTAGGCAGGTAACTCGGCTGTCTTTCCATTTTAGGAACAACATGTGGTCTGAATTACTCTGTCTGTATCCATATCGAACCATAACCTCTGTAAACCTACCAAACCAAGCCCTTGGTGATTGTTTCAAGCCATACAAGGTTTTCTTCAGCCGACATCCTTCACCTTTTCCAAATTCTTCTGAGAAACCAGGAGATGCCTCCATATAAACCTCATTTTTCAGTTCTCCGTGAAGGAATGCGTTTGTCACATCAAACTGATGAAGTAACCAATCACGATTAGCTGCAATTGATAACAGAACTCTTACGGTGTTCATTTTGGCTACTGGAGAAAAGGTCTCTGAGTAATCCACCCCATAGTATATCCTTTTGCCACTAATCGTGCCTTGTATCTTTCAATTGTCCCATTAGGTCGCCGTTTGATGGTAAAAATCCATCTACATCCAACTGGTTTCTTGGTGTCTGGAATTCTGCACTTATCCCATGTTTTGTTTCTAGCCAAAGCATCTATTTCTTTCTTCATAGCTTCTTTCCACTTACTGTGTTTCATAGCTTCTTCAGCAAATCGAGGTGTCTCTTCTTCCCCTAGAAGTGCCATCTCAAAAGCTTGTGTTGTTCCAGTGAGGTTTCCCTTAGCACAATTCCCAACAGAATATTTGGTTTTCCTTCCAGTATGCTCCGGAGAATATCTCTTTGGAGAAATTCCCCTTGTACTCCTTGGTGGCAATACATATCTGTTGGTTTCTGCTTGTGTTCCTGTATCCTCGATATAGTGAAGATTTTCAACCTCCGTATCCGCAATCCTGTCACCATTAGTTTCAGGAATAGAACAAGTTTCAACAGTTTTAGTTTCAGGAGGTACCTCAGATATCAGGAGAGGAGATGTTTCGGCATTAGCATCAAACTCCATGGACTGCACAGTATCAGGAGTTATCTCAGCAGTGTTGTTAACCTCATCTGTTGGACCCGGTGTAGGAACAGAACTTGACATTGGCAAAGACAACCAACTTAAGGAGTCCCTATCATTCCTCTGTTCCCCAGTCTCCCCCTGACGACTAAGGTGGGAATAAAAATACTCAGTTTCGAGAAAGTCACAGTTCATAGTGGTGAACATGTGTCGAGTTTTAGGATCGTAGCAACGATACCCTTTTTGGTGTAACCCGTAGCCGACAAAAACACATTTAATGGCACATGGGGAGAGTTTGTGGCGGGATTGTTTAGGGATATGAACATAAACAGAGCAACCAAACACTCGAGGTTGAAGAGTGAGAGCTGCAGGGATTTTTGCCTGGGTAGAGAGAAACTTCAAAGGGGTTTGGAGCTGCAGGGCTTTAGTAGGAAGACGATTAAACAGATACACAGAAGTAGCTAAAACCTCAGGACAAAAACTAGTAGGTACACTAGATTCAATTAACATAGCACGAGCCATTTCTAGAAGAATTTTGTTTTTTCGTTCAGCCACGCCATTTTGTTCAGGAGTATGAGGACAAGTGGTTTGATGAATCATTCCTGTGGTAGCACAGAAATGTTTCATCCGAGAATTAACATACTCTCCCCCATTATCAGACCTTAGGACCTTGATAGATTTTTGGTACTGAGTTTGAACTAAGGCATGAAAATGAGTAAATTTATCAAAAACTTCTGATTTATTTTTCAAAAAATAAATCCATGTCATTCTAGAACAATCATCAACAAACAACAGAAAATACTGAAAATCCGGACCCCCAAGAATAGGTGCAGGACCCCAAACATCAGAATGAACTAACGAAAAAATAGTATCAACCCGGGTATTATTCAACTTATACGAATGTCTATGGCTTTTAGCCAAAAAACAAGTTTCACAATGTAAATCCTTAGACAGAACTAGTTTAGGAAAAAACAGTTTTAAATAGCCCGTGGAGGGATGTCCTACCGACGATGCCAAAGCCAAGCAATTCAGTTTCCAGGTCCATGAGTCAGCATCACAGCACTTTTTTGAGCTATCTCATCCACGTAATACAGTCCATTTCGCTCAGTGCCACGCCCAATAATCGCCCCCGTCCTGATATCCTGTAAAATGCAAAAATTTGGTTGCATTAGAAGGGTACAACTGAGTTCTTTCGTGACATGGCTTATAGACAACAACTTATGTGATAAAGATGGGACAAATAGACAATTTGACAGTTGCAAGGTAAGAGATAAATTAATAGTGCTGGCTCCCTCAACCGGAGCTAATTCACTATTAGCAGTTTGAACATGAGTTCGCCGAGAGGGAGCAGTTTGTATAATATCAGCCTTGCCAAATGTCATGGTGTCGGTCGCACCACAGTTAAAAATCCACTGATTATTTTTATCGACATCTCCGGAGGCTGCACAAACAGTGGAAATATTTTCGAGGACCTGAAATTTATTCTTTACTTCAACAGGGGTTAAATAGCAATTCTGGAAACTTGTTTTTGGAGGTGTTAAATTGCAAAGGGGCTTTTCCTTTTTCAATCCAGATTTCGGGTCCAGCTTTCTTATTTCCGTATTACCTTCTCCAACCTCTGAAACCCTAGCCGCCGCTGCAGATTCTACCTCCGTTCTGCCGCCGCCGGCATTACCCGCTACAGCGCTGGCAGCCCGGTCGGTGGTGGCTACCGCGGTTGTTCCCCCTCTAGTTTTGACTGGAAGCTTCGTCTTCTTGGTCTCGTCCCACCAATCTGGGTATCAGACTAGCTGGAAACACGATTCTTTTGTGTGCTTCTTCATACCACAGTGGGAGCACACTAATTTGCTCCAATCCTCCTCCGTTCGTCGGCCCTTGTGAAAAGGTCTGTTCTTGTCCCGAGCCGCGAGTCCGACCCCGATGCCCGATGAAGAATCGCTACTATCAAGTGTTGCCAGCCAGAGAATCCGGTCCCTGGCGGCCTCTCGTCGCACCAGTGCGTATGCATAGTCAACCGAGGGTAATGGGTCCTTCTTCAAAATCTCTTTTTTCACCGGCTCGTGAGCTTCATTCAACGCGGTGAGAAATTGGAACAACCTCTGGGTTTGAATAATTTGATTATAGGCTTCGATGTCTTTTGAACATATCATAGGGTTCGGTTCCCTCCGGTCTATCGTCATCCAAAGGTCCTGAAATTTCGCCCATATCTCTTCCACTGAACTCTCACCCTGTTTCAGTATGTTAGCCTTCCGATGGAGATCAAAAACTTGGAGAAAATCCGTGCCGCTCCCGTAAGTGATAGCTAAGCCATCCCAAACAGCCTTTGCGGTTGGGTATTTGGATACACTGTTAATTAAGTATGTTTCCACATTCTGGATTAACCGGGTGAAAACATTTTGATCTTCTTGTTCCCACTTCTTGTATAATGGATCTGTTGTAGGTGGTGGATTGTTGATGATATGTGTGGTTTTCCCCTGCCTCCAATTGCTTTTCGCATGAGAATTGACCATAAGGGGTAGTTATCCCCATTTAATTTGAAACCTATTGATAAGGATTCTGTGGTTGAAGGTTGCAGGCCAAGACTGTTTTTGAGCAAGTTGGATATTTGGATGGTTAAATCATCGGAGATGGTATTGGTGGGGTTGTTGTTTGTGGTTTCACTCGGTTCTGACATGTTTTTGTTTTCTGCAGGTTTTGGTCATAAGCCGAGAGGGGTATACAGACGATGATGAACATGTTTCCGAGTCTATTGGATCTTCTGCTCTGATACCATGATATTTTGTATGAATGCCATCAAAGAGAAGAAAGAAAAATGAGAGATTCTTTTTATTTTTTTATTTCTTGTATATCAATAATGATTTACAATCATCTACTTATTGAGATAGATTGCTTTTGTACAAGGAAAGAAATAATCTATTTTTAGTTGGATCAATTAGATCCGGATTTTGATTTATTTCCTTCTAACAGATGTTGTATACAAAAATCACATTTTGTAAAATATGAATTTGTTGTTGCCGATTATTGATCACATGAAACTGAAGAAGAGCAAAGATGGTGCATTGCACTTTTTACGGTCAAACTAGCCTTTTTCATTCACAGGTGGTAGTCTTGGAAATTGGTGAGTGTTTTTTGAAATATTTTCTCTTCCCTTTTCAATTTGTCTTATTCAATTGGTCTTATTATGTTTCTTTGAATCATTGATTTACTTTTTGAATTAAATGCACAACTATCCAAATGATTGATCTATATGTGTAAGGATTGTGTAAGATTTTTGAAAAAGGTGGGAAATTAAGGGTAAAATAGATAAAGTGGGTATATAGTAAATAGGTATTATGTTTGTGGGTATTTTTGAAGAAAGCTCTATATTTATGGGTATGAATAGGTATTTCCACTTTTTACATATGTTTGTTCAATTTTTACTTATTGAGTTCGAGTTCGAGCGAGCATTAAATCTTATCAAACATAAAATTATGGTCAAGTTTGTTTGATATCCTTATTGAATTGAGCTCAAATGAGTTTTTAACGAACGAACACGAGTCAAGTGTCGAATTATTTAGTTTGAGTTTCAACCCTATACCCAATAGGTAATACACAATGTATTACAATAGTTCTAATATGACACTTTCATTTGCACAATAGATTTATTGTGACAAATGAATGTCACATTAAATCTATTGTGACACATTGTGTATTACTCATTGGGTAATATATAATTTTCCCTTCTTCCTCCACCATTTATGCAAATTGAAACTTTCTCCCTCTCGTTGGCTCGCCCTCCATTGCCCCTAACCGCCTGCATATTTTCACATTGTGGTTCCAAAAAAAAAAAGTTTTGAGTAGGTAGAAGTAAGATGATAATGTCGCAACTGTTCTTACCATCCATTTAAAATCCAATGTTGACACTGCTCTTCTTCTCTCTCTTTCCTTCTTTCTTTTAGTAGTTTAAATTATTTTTTTAGTTGAATGGTATAATTAAAAAAGAGTATGGTGTGTGAATGAAAACCAATAAGTTTTTTTTTAAGATGATGATGTATTTAATAAACGTAGTGTATTTAGAAAATTTAGTTGTATATATAATAACACCCAAATAAAATCAGAACCAACATAATTTTTTTTTTAACTTACACAGCCGACTTGTGGTATTTAGGAGATTCGAACTCATGACCTTTGGTCAATAAGCAATCTCACTCCACCACTAAGTCATCCCCACAACCAACATAATTAATATCTATTAATATCATCATTAATGTGTTCGAAATATTTTTTACAAAAAAATATTTTAAAAATATTATTTTGATAAAAGTAAGAATTATGGGCACCATTGAATCTTCCAATATAAATCCTCTAATTTTGCATTGGGCTTTGTCCCTTTTCACCGGTGGTTTCGGCCTAATGAAACTGGATTTCAAGTATTTTCCGATATCCGCGCCTTGTAATTAAATTTTTCCCTTAGCCCAAGATCCACAGGATCCAGTCGGCATTATGAATTATTCAAAGGATGAATATTTTCTCTTTAAAAGAGAAAAGTCTCGGATTCAAATCACTCTCTTTCTTCTAATTTAATAAAATAATTATAATATCATTATCGGTGCGATTCTAGTAAAACCGGTAAACTAATATCATTATACTAAATACCTTTTCAACTAAAAAAAAGCTATAATATTAATTTTTTTCGGAGAAATAAGATGCGAAAATAATATCGTTATCAAATGTATTGTTGTAAATGAGTTAAGTTACTCTTCAATTATTTGGAATTAAATTATGTATTTTTTCCAATTATCATATAATTATCTAATTAGTACTTTTTTTCGTAAAAGGGGATCATAGTAAATGTATGATATTTTTTTAAATAATATATTTTCAAAAAAGGTTGACTATTTTCTAATAAATAGAGGTCGTAAAGTTGAGTGAGGGCAACTTTCATTTGGTAAAAAGGAAGTTTAAAAAGTTATTTCGAATATAGTATTCTACCAATTTATTCAATCGTTTTGCATGAGCCATTTCCGCAGCGCAGGCAACACTCCATCCATCCCTTCATGAATAAATATTATTTTAATATTTTTATTTTATTTTTAAAAAATGTCATTTTATAAATTTGAGACAAAATCATATTTTTCTTACATTTGTTCTCATTTAACGTATTCAAATATTTATATTTAATTTATTTAATATATTCAAATAATGATATACTATGTAATTTAGTTAATTTATTAATTTGTGTGCATTAATTAAAAATGACATTTAAATGAAAGTAGAGATAGTATTAATATAGACCAAAGTAATTAATTAGATTACAATTTGCGGCTTAATAAACTAATCACTTTTAGGTCGGGTTACTTTTTCTTTTATTTATACAATTAATTTGAAGCTAATCACTTTGAGAACGCGGAGTCGAAATTAATAATTAATAAACCAGCAAGCAACCTATCAAATCAAATATGTTAAATTTTGGAGTGAAATGAGATGTTTGAAAATGGTCAAATACAATCTCCTCATTTTATTTTCTTGTGTTCTTAAATACAATCAATCTCTATTGTCCATTTATTGGTGATTGGTAATTAGATTCGTTTCTCGTTCAAATCTCAACGAATTCCACTACCACCATTCTCTCTCTTGGAGCGCGTTCTCCTCACGCCCCCACACTAATACAATATTCAAAAGCATCATTATGTATATCCTTGGTTTTTTGATGCACTACTTTTTAGATACTCTGTAGAATTTACAGGTATAATAAAACTATAGTTTATATTATAAATTATTTTTCATTTTTTAATTTATCATAAATTAATATGTTTGTTGATAAAATATTTATTTTTAAGAAAACATATTAAATTTCATATCGGATTTATTTTTACGTAAAAAAATAACTTATGCTTGACTGGAATATTTAATTTGGCCAAATCGATCAATCTTATTCTAATTTTTTGGCTACTTTTTCCTATTTAGTTTTGGTTTGAAACTAAGGTTGATATTAGATTTGATTAGTTTTGAGATAATTTAAATATTTAATTGATAAATATGTTAATTTGAAAAAAAATGAAAATAGTATGATATATAAAGTGTGAATATATGTATGTAACCACTTATTTATGTGTTGTAAAATTCTTTTCTAACCAAGAAACACATAATCTTCTTTTTTAACCATGCTTTTTTCAGTTCACCAAAATACTCTTACTGAAATGTAGGACCGGTCAAAATCTCTAAAAGGAAATCGAAATACAGAAGCTGAATTTAAAAAAAATACCCATGTAACACAATTTTTTATGTATTTAAATCAATAAGGCGAAAAGTGTACAGGTAGATTTTTTCTTTAAATTTAAAGTGCGATTGCGGTATAATCTCTGTCTTGATCCTCTGATTCTTCTCTTCAAAACTTGATCTTCAAACGGTCTTTGAAATCTTCGGAGTGAATTCGTCTCTTCGATTTTCTTGGACTTGTTGTCTGAACTTGATGACGCTATCCGGAGGATAGACGATCTTGATTTCGGAATAAACGCGGGATTTGAGATGATTCAAGCGAAGAACGTGTTGCTTTCACGAAAATTGACTTGAATCTCACTGAAACACCTTGACTTTATAACGACGGTCGGAGGGTTGAAAACTTTGATTCCGTATTGGACGCTGGATTTAAGATGATTCCGGCAAAGAAACGCGTTGCTTCCACGAAGAACAGCTTGAATCTTGCTTGACTGCCTTGAATGTGATAAACATGGCTTTTACATGCATTTGAGTAGTTGTATGGCTCATATTCGTAGAGTAATGCATGTATTTGTTGAGTTTTTATGCTAGTTTTGAGTTTCCGTGTGCTTTTTGATGTTTTTATGTTTCTTGTGCAAGTTTGAGCTGAATTTGAGATTTATCCAAGATCCAATTCAAGGAGGAAAGTTTCTAGAAAGATAGAGGATCAAGAGAGGGTCACAACGCAACTTGAATCGGGTCAATCGGACGAGAAACGAGGGAGAACGGAACAAAACGGCGGAGCGTGTCGGAGGATGCGCGCTGGCACGGACCGTGTTGTCCGACGGCACGGCCCGTGCCATGAAACATGCAAGTTTCGGACTCTCGGTAGCAACGGCACGGTCCGTGCTGCCAACAGCACGGCCCGTGCCGCCTGTTTCCGGAAATTTGGTGTTTTTCCTTGTTTGGACTCTGTATTTTCCCAACTATATAAGGCTCTGCTTTGCATGTTTTTTGGACGTTTTTACACAGACTTTATTCATTATTTTAGAGTTCTCTTATTATTTTACTTTTCGAGGTTTGCTGTGAACATTCAACATTGAAGAATTCAAGTTTTAATCAACGAATCGTCATTCCGGTTTTTCTAATCTATCGCATATTTATATTATGTTTATGATTATTCTTAGTTCTATTATTTCTATGGTTTTAATTATGCGTGAGTAGACTTTTATTAATTCTAGGGTTTGCAAAGCGTGATTGAAGCTATGTATTTAATTTAATCTTGTTATTTTTCCCTTCCGATTAATGTGTTCAAATGTTCAAGTGCTTTTGATTTCATGCTTAATTACTGATCATAATTGATGCATGCTAGCTAGTTAATTTGAGTTCTGGCGGAGATAATTAATTAGTGGGATTAATTGAATAATTTGATACACATTCTAAGGAATCTGTAGGGGATTAAATCTGTGGTTCTATCGGGAGTTAGTAAATTAACCTAGAGACGAAAGTAATAGGTTTTTTGTTAATCTGCTTCTACCTTGAGACCTGGCAGAGATAGGTAGATATATTTCTGATTCCTCACCTTTAATCGGATTAAAATTGGGAAAGATTAGGATTAAATTGAATCATAGTGGATACATGTGTGTTGCATTCCCTAGGATTAATATTTCATTAATTGATTGAGTTTGATTATTTGTTTAATTAATTTATTTGTGTCTTTTGAAGTTTGTTTATTTTCTCTTATTTTATTTAAATTCGTGCCTAGTTTTAGAAGTCTTATAATTGGTAGCCTGGATAATAGAGAGTTGTTAGCTTAGTACTCAGTATTTATCAAATATTCAGTCCCTGTGGATACGATACTCGATTCGCTTGCTATATTGCATTGTCATGTATTAGTTGCAGTTTAGTGCATAATAAATAGTGCATCAACTTTTTGGCGCCGTTGCCGGGGACTGATTTTGATTTATGTACTGATATTATTACTAACAACAATTTATTACTTCAGGTAAAAAAAAAAGAGAAAGAAAGAAAAAAAAACATAGAAGATCTTGGTGGGAATGTGGAAGAGATGTTCAGATTTATGATGCACCAAATGGATGAGCAAACTAGAGCATGGAGTGTTCCATATACTTTGCCTATGAATCAAATGCATCAACCATCCACCGAGTGTCAATGGTTTGAGCAATATTATCTTCCAATGAGCACGTTGGAAGTGCAGATGGAGCAAATGATCGACAGTGCACCAAATTTTTGGGACACTAATCAAAGATATGAGTCAGAGTTGACCAATTTGGAGGATCTAATGTGTCAGATGGATGCAAATATGACGGTTTTCAATGCTAGATTGGACAAGATAATAGATTCTACAAAGGAGATGGAAAGTTCTTTGATTAGAAGTTCACAGCATGTCAGTTCAATTCTTCATAATTTGAGCCTCCAACACCAACCAGAGCAATGCAACGTTATCCAACTGGAAAGTGTTGTATCATTTGAAAATGACTCAGAGGTGTTTCAGGTTGAAGTTGAAGAGCCTCCCAAAGAGATGATGAAATCCCAAGAATTAGCTCAATCGTTGCCAAATCAATTAAAGAAGCTGCAAGATAAAGTTGTGGAATTCAAACATCCACACAGTGAAGAAAAAACGTCTCAGCAGCTTGTCAAGAATGAACAAGTAATGGAATAGTACACCAGGGTGGAAAAATGCATTGCTTTATTTCTTATAAATAAAAGCAAATTTTCTGTGGAAGATACTCATAGAGATGGAACCAAGCTGAAAGCTTCACAGATTTGGAGTATGCAAAAGGAAGAAGAACCATCTGCAAGGTTCTACAATGCCTTTGATGATAGAGTGTCGCAATTGCTTTAAACCGCATTAATTATTGAGGTATCGTCTAGCTAAAGACGTTAAATAAAGCAATGGATGGGAGGTAACCCATCATTTTTTTTCTTTTCTGCTTTGTTTTCTGTCTTTGCTTTTGTTTTGTGTCTTGTTTTAGTGTGCTAACTTGTAGAAAGGCGTTTGGAGCCCAAAAGCTATGCTGAGATCATCCATGCCGGATTTCGAGGTCCTTTTCTCCATGTTGGTGTACGGTGAGTTCGTTCCAAACACATCTGTATTTTGTTCCCTCCAAACTTATTCTCTTTGCAGTTGAATAAGTTTGGGGGAGGGGGATGGATTTGATATGTTTGGCACGTGTTTTGTTTCTTGGTGTCTTTTGCTTTTGTTTGTGTGTGTTTTTGTGGTTGAAAGCCATGTTTTTGGTGAACTCGTGAAATGCTAATGATGAAAAGGAGCGTTGTTTTGAATAATATTGCATGAATTTGATGGATCTTGACTTGTTTGAATTGATGTACTCGAAATTGAAGTAAATGAAGAATGAATAGTCCTGTGAGCTTTTTTGAGCCTTAACTGTATATCAATGCACAGTTTGATTTCCTTCATGAGTGTTTGTCATGCATGCTTTGGTGTGTCTAGAACTTGCCATGGTTTCTATTCGAATAATCTCGATTATGTGTAGAATTTAGAAGTGATTTGAGGCCATCTTTTCATAGCCACATTAATTCCTAAACACTAACCGAAAAATCGACCTTTGCTAGCCAATTTGAGCCATAATTGCATTTTGTTCATGAACTGAACTTGGATGATAGGGGGTTCGGAAGGTGAATAAGGGAATCTTGTTGTGGAAAATAGTGTTTTTGTGGGGAGAGAATGGAGATGTTGATATTGGGGTGAAAGATATTCTCATAAGCTCGAGGGTTGAAAAAGAAAAAGAAAAAAAAATCAAAAATGAAAAAAAAAAGAAAAAGAAGAAAAGAAAAAAATTGTGTGAAAAAGATAGTATGAAAAGTCAAATATTAAAAAGTTAGCAATTGAGAATATTTGCTATTTATTGGCTTATTTGTATATTTCTTGTTGAGAGGAGCAAAAGTGAATATGAAGTTATGCATAATGAATGTTTTGATGCGTAACGGAGTTGGAAAGAGTTAGAAGATGGATTGTATATCCATACTTGGATTTGGAGTTGAAAAAGGTTGTGAGTGTGTTGAATTTTCGAGTCACTTAGCCAAAAATTCCTAACCTTAACCAATGTCCCAACATTACATCCTAAATTAAAGACCTCATTGATCTTTATTCTTCTATGATTGAGCATGAGTGCTTTAGACAATTGGCAAGCCTATGGATAACACTTTTGTATTGCATTTGATTCGATGAGCGTTATTTGATACACTTGTGAGATGAGCGATACACATATCGGTGAGGTTCATGCTTTATTTATGGATATTAATTGTACTGAGATTTGGATGAGTTGATGATGTTGAATTTATGCAATTAAAATTATTTTGAGCATGTTCGTGAAGCATTTATGATCGAGTGTACTTGTTCTCCTCCATGTTTATATTTTTTTAATGTTCTTCTTATTGTTCGAGGACGAACAATGGTTCAAGTTTGGGAGAATGATAAACATGGCTTTTACATGCATTTGAGTAGTTGTATGGCTCATATTCGTAGAGTAATGCATGTATCTGTTGAGTTTTTATGCTAGTTTTGAGTTTCCGTGTGCTTTTTGATATTTTTGTGTTTCTTGTGCAAATTTGAGCTGAATTTGAGATTTATCCAAGATCCAATTCAAGGAGGAAAGTTGCTAGAAAGATAGAGGATCAAGAGAGGGTCACAACGCAACTTGAATCGGATCAATCGGACGAGAAACGAGGGAGAACGGAGCAAAACGGCGGAGCGTGTCGGAGGATGCGCGCTGGCACGGACCGTGTTGTCCGACGGCACAGCCCGTGCCATGAAACATGCAAGTTTCGGACTCTCGGTAGCAACGGCACGGTCCGTGCTGCCAACAGCACGGCCCGTGCCGCCTGTTTCCGGAAATTTGGTGTTTTTCCTTGTTTGGACTCTGTATTTTCCCAACTATATAAGGCTCTGCTTTGCACGTTTTTTGGACGTTTTTACACAGACTTTATTCATTATTTTAGAGTTCTCTTATTATTTTACTTTTCGAGGTTTGCTGTGAACATTCAACATTGAAGAATTCAAGTTTTAATCAACGAATCGTCATTCCGGTTTTTCTAATCTATCGCATATTTATATTATGTTTATGATTATTCTTAGTTCTATTATTTCTATGGTTTTAATTATGCGTGAGTAGACTTTTATTAATTCTAGGGTTTGCAAAGCGTGATTGAAGCTATGTATTTAATTTAATCTTGTTATTTTTCCCTTCCGATTAATGTGTTCAAATGTTCAAGTGCTTTTGATTTCATGCTTAATTACTGATCATAATTGATGCATGCTAGCTTATTAATTTGAGTTCTGGCGGAGATAATTAATTAGTGGGATTAATTGAATAATTTGATACACATTCTAAGGAATCTGTAGGGGATTAAATCTGTGGTTCTATCGGGAGTTAGTAAATTAACCTAGAGATGAAAGTAATAGGTTTTTTTGTTAATCTGCTTCTACCTTGAGACCTGGCAGAGATAGGTAGATATATTTCTGATTCCTCATCTTTAATCGGATTAAAATTGGGAAAGATTAGGATTAAATTGAATCATAGTGGATACATGTGTGTTGCATTCCCTAGGATTAATATTTCATTAATTGATTGAGTTTGATTAGTTGTTTAATTAATTTATTTGTGTCTTTTGAAGTTTGTTTATTTTCTCTTATTTTATTTAAATTCGTGCCTAGTTTTAGAAGTCTTATAATTGGTAGCCTGGATAATAGAGAGTTGTTAGCTTAGTACTCAGTATTTATCAAATATTCAGTCCCTGTGGATACGATACTCAATTCGCTTGCTATATTGCATTGTTCTGTGTTAGTTGCGTGCATAATAAATAGTGCATCAGAATGCTGGAGAGAATTTCGTAGAGAACTTTCCTCCAACTTCTTGAGCTCTTTAATTATGATTTCTGGTGTCTTTTTCATATGATATGGAGACCCCTATTTATAGTTGCAGGAGGATTTAATTTAGGAACTCTAGTGTTAGGATTTTAGGGCTTAGATGGAGTGGCCATGTGCCTAGGGCTTATGTGGGCGCAATCATATTGGTTTATCTTAATATGGAATATCTCCATATTAGATATTTTATTTTCTGTGCATATTTAACATATGTGTCAGCTTCTCATTAGTCAGTAAAACCATAAAATAAATATTAATTATATATTTATTTAATCTTGGAATCATATTAATTTAATCACACAATATAAATAAAATATAATAAAATATTTAATTCATTATTTTACACATGACGTAATTTAATAGACAATAAATTTAATTTGCCTACAACGGCAACACAAAAGCCGTGTAACACAAATTAAATTTATGTGTAACGCGCCAAATTAAGTTTCCGTGTAACACATGAAATTAAATTAAATTAACAAAAGCTCAATGTCTGAAAAAAACACATATGTGTAACACGCCAAAGAATTACAAAAGTTGTGCAACACGGCAACACATCTATGCAAAAGCCTTGCTGAATTTCTACACACCCAAACACCCATTCTACACACCCTAACACCTCCAAGAAGAATCCAAATATGTGTAACACTCCCACAATTCTTCTATACGCAGAACTTGACTACACGCAAAACTCGACTACACACCTGACCCCCGCGACCACACCTCCGGTACTGCTCTCGTCTGTGTCGCCGAGTGCATCAATATCTCTCCGGCTGTCGACGTCGCGGAGCCCATCGTTCCCCCTCTGTCGTAGACAAGAGGATGCCATTCAACATCATGTGAGTCTTTTTTAAAATTATGTGAATTAATTTAAAATACCATATGTCATATATTAATTAACTCTAACGCAGGTTGAGGAGGTAGGGACTACCTCTGCACACGTGGAACATGAGCCAGATGCTGATTTTGAGATTAATTCTGCTAGCTGGGACCTTTCATCATACGATAGTTCAACTCTGCCCAGTACTAGCACTTCTACTTGGCCTAGCACTTCAGTTCAGGCTGATTTCACTACACCACAGTGGGGTCGTCCAACACGTACTTTGAGACCATCTAGAGCTCTGCAGAGTCCATCTGTTGATGTCGGTCCGATGACCTTCCAGCGTACTGATAAACTCGACTTTTCAATGCATTTCGGGGTTGAACTTGGTGCATTTTATGTGGCTTTCGGGCTATTAGAATGTATTTAAGTTTAATTTCCATTTAATTGGTAATTTCACGAGTTTGTTGAGTGTTGCATATGAAAAAGGGATGATATACGTCAAAAGACGAGTGGCACGAAGTTGGAGAAAAAAATCGAGCCAAAATCGTACTGAGTGGTGCCGCACGGACCGTGCAGAAGAGCAAGCTGGAGTGCACGGCTCGTGCGGCCGTGCAGATTAAACATCCGAGACTACAGAAGGTGGCGCACGGACCGTGCGCCAACACACCCAAGAGCGTACGGACCGTGCATGAAGAGGCGTAAAATTCTCAACTTCTCCAACTTTCCTAGCGCGATTTCTACTTCTTCCCAAATTCATCCTAGGTATAAAAGGATTGTTTCCTGGCAATTTTGCACACCCTAACACACCCCTAAACCTAGAGACACAATTAAGGAGAAGATCAAGAGGAGTTCAATCAAGAAGAGTTCAAGGGTTCAATCAAGACAAGCCAAGATTCTACCTCCGGGTTTATTTAGCTTTTGTCGTATTTTTTATGGATCGTACTGGATATTTTATGTTCTTTTCATTCTCCATGAATAGCTAAATATTTTGAATTCTAGGGATTGAAAGTAATTGACTATGATGCATATTTGATTTTGAATTTAATGTTTAGACCTTGTTTTATTTTAATTGTTCTTGTGTTTAATGTTTTCCATTAATTGGATTGATATTATGCATTGTTCCAATATTCGAGAGATGAGGTTGAATGCATGATTGGGAATAATTAACACCTTAATTAATAGAATCGAGAGATTTGAGATTAAGAGTGAGGACATTTGGTCTTGAGAACTTGCCGGAGTTACAAATTAGGAATTGAATGGAGACATTGGTTTTTAGTTTGTAATCTACGATTTAAATGCTTCGAGAGAGGGTTTAAATTATTTAAGTGATCGTCTTAATAGAACTTGAGTTGTAATGAACATTAAGTGAAGTCTTCAATTGTGTTGATTAGTCAATGAAATCGACTCCCTAGGATTCCCTCGTTTAATTGATTTAATCTTGATTTGTGATCTTCGGTTTAGTGCATTTTATTTTCGATTGTTGAAGTTTGATTTTAATTTATTTATTCATAATTCATATTCTGATTCTTGGTTCGTCTAGATTGTATAAGTTAGTTGATGTCATAGTACTTAGGATTGAATCATTTAATCTCCGTGGATACGATACTCTTGCTTGTCGTGTTTACTATAATTGCACCGTACGCTTGCGGTTTAATTTTTAGTTAAATAAAAGGTCGATCACATACACGATCGGGTTACACAACCTTTTGAGCTAAGGGTCTAATTACAAAGACAAAGGTTGGAGGGGGTTAGAATTTGGAGTTGCCAGGTTCATGGTTCGAGAATTTAGAGAACAGTAGATATCTGCTCGAGATGAGTTACATGGACTTGCTCATATGGACATTCCAACACAAATTGTAGAGGGGTCATTCTCTAAAGGTTGGACTAGATTCTGAAAATACGATCGTATTACAATCAAAATTCTTTGTAAGTGTTTCTTCCAATTTGACTTAATTGTTTGAAGGTATTTATTATTTTTAAAAACTAATCATTGTGATTTTATTATGATTTGGTAGAGGAGTGGAAGATCTGCCATCCAGAAGCTCTACATGGAAGGATAGACTACTATGGAGTCTCCTACTATATAAAGTGGGAGTAAAGAGAGGATGCAATACACACTGTACAATGAAAGGCTAATTTATCTCGTGCTTAGTGGAAGGCTAACCACGTAAGTAATTCAGTGCATAATTAAAATCCAAACTTACAATATATTATATTATATTTTTAATTATGTGATCAAATTTGTTGGGTTTAGATCATCATGTGCTATCTCATAGAAGGACATTGCGTTACTGTGGTGATCGATCTAAGGCAATAGCTAGTTCTTGTATATGATTCACTATACCATCAGATGAATAATTTGTTGGACCACGACACGTTTCACCTTCATTACTATTATCTTTAGCCATTGATGCACATGATTCCACCACTGCTACAGGCTAGCGGATATTAGGAGAGACAGAGCGGAGCCATGATCGACCTGAAGTTGGCTTACAAACGTCCTGAGCTAAAGTATCAGTACACTCAGTTTGATGGTATTAGTTGTGATCCATTTGCACTTATACATGTTGATCGGTGTATTTCTCGAAAGACGATTCCATTGAATTCATCTCTAAAATTCATCCAGGCCCACTGCCATAGTTGAGCGCTTAAGGTTTATCAGCATTGTCGAGATCGGTCGTAGTTTATTTAGTTTGGAATGTTAGTTGTCATGATTTGGAATATTATTTGGATCTAATAGTCAGCCATCACATTTGAAGACATTTTCCTCGGAGCATTACGTGTCAAGTCAAGCCGACACGAATGATTCTCATTAAAATTTTGTACTCTCCATAATCCATCTTTTTATTTTGCGTATAATCTAAATGCACATATATCTTTTCTTTTATAGATAAATTCTAGCCGACTCTTAGTCGAATGTGAAAAAAATACTCCACTTGACATTGCATGTGCCAGTTTTCCACAACAATTATCACATCATCTTTCTTCAAGAATGTCTTCCCAACCGCAAGGCCCTCACTGTCCAACTCATCTTGATTATCGTGCTCGATTGGGCTATCGTCATCAATATGACCCATATGAATCATCCAACGAGTGACAGACAAACCCTCTATAGTAGGACCTTCTACATTAAGAACTACATGTTGAGAAGAGATACTGTGAGGACCACCATGATCCAGAATGGACACAAACTCATCAAGATACCCCGACTCACGAATCTATTCACAGAACTTAGCAATTTGATTGCGCCGTAGTTCACTCTCATAATTGTCATCGTCATCTTCATCTTCTTCAACAGATGACTCATCCAATTCATGATCCAAATCATTTATATCTACAAATGAATACACTTCACTTGTTATTGGGATTTCTTGAATATTCTTCTGTGTAACATACACGGTAGAAGCATCTTGCTCTTGAACTAAGACAATTAAATCCACATTGGTTTCTATAAGAAACATTAATTTTCTTCCATCACCACCTTCGTCAAATGATTCAATGTATACGAAGTAGTGGTCGGAGATGTCTCCATAAACTCATGAATCTCCCGTATCAAACCATCACGAGATAACCGATTGAATGGAAGGTGCGCAAGTTGATCTTCACCATCTAAGTACTGTAATCTCTCCTAACTACTACTGTGTTTTACAACTACATGTTTCCAAGCCATCTGCGGATCAAGAAACGTTCCATTACATTAAAAAAGTGTTACATGTTCATAGAACGTGTTACACGTTATTTCCATTTTTTTAAATTGTTACATTTTACATTTCAAGTGTTACACGTTTATAGAGCGTGTTACACGAACCATGTAACCCGTTCTATAAACGTGCAATGCGTGCATTTCCCTTTTTTTTTTAAAATGTTATAAGGTACAATTGATTTCAAGTGTGACACATTCATAGAATGTGTTACACGGTCTTGTAACATGTTCTATGAATGTGTAACACGTTTGTTTCCCTCTTTTTTTAAAAAAAATGTTACACGGTACAATTGATTTCAAGTGTTACACGTTCTATGAACCTATAACAAATGTTTTTTTTTTCTTTTCACAACAAGTCTGGATGTGAAATAATGTTTAAACGATAATCTACAAGTATAATGTATTCTATTACATGATAATCTATTTATGAAATCTTACGAGTACAATGTATTCTATTACCTAATTATTTAAACGATACAAAATTTCAAATATGAAATAATATTTTGGATTTTCATATTTCCGATGGATTCCTTACAAAAAATAATATTTTCATAAATCATAAAATTTAAACAAATTAAACCAATAAAATAAAATAAAAATTGGAACATACCTTGTAATGTTTTTGCCTTCGAATTATTTCCTCCCAAACTTTTCGACCAAAAAAATCCTCCCAACCCTTTCGAGCAAAGACTAGAATAATTTTTTACAAATTTTCACACAGTCAACATCTATTATACTAAATGTTGTGTGTTTGGTATGTGACATTTATTGTATTTCATTTAAAATTCAACCACTCACAACTGTGAGTATTCAAATGAAAAAAAAATGACACAAATAAAAAAAAAGTTTTAAAGTGTGACTGAACGTGTCACATAATTTTACTTAATTTTCTTCAATTTTTTATTTATGGTTTATTATTTACTATTTTTAAAAAAATTTAAACGTGTAGTGTGTGAGTGCGTGCACGTTGAATTTTTTTGGGCATGTACAATTGAATCAGGGACTGACATAGGGGGCTGGTGGGGGCATCCTCTCAATTTTTGACAAATTATATATATATATATATATATAATATAAATATAATATAATTTATATTATAATACTATTTTTCATCCCCCAAAATTAAAATTCCTACATTTCATCCTCCTTTGAGTTAACATTCCTACATCCGTCTCTGAATTGAATGTAAGCATGTAAGGATATGAATTTCCATTTTTGAGCGTGTACAATTTAAATATGTGGACATGTTAATTGTTTTTGGGCGTGTACAATTAAATGTAGTCGAATTGATCGTGTACGGTGTGCTTTGAGCCCATAAATTTGATTTTAACTTTTTCAAATTTCATTAATAGTAAATTAAATTTTTACACTTGTTTGGTTAAAAATTATATATTTTACAAATCTTAATTAGAAAAAAAAATACAATTTTCTTTCTTTATTTAAAATTTTCACCAATATATGAATATTGATGCAATTGTAACTTTTTAACTTTTCCTTTGATTGCAGCTTTTAAACTTTCACAGTGTCCGAAGCCAGTAAACGTTGGGCGCCACGCGATTGCTGACATCCCCCGGTCCCCCACACAAATCCAATCTAGACCATAATTTGGTCATGAATTTGTTTTTTATTTATTAATATATTCGAAATTAAATTCATTATCTAATAAGTAAAATTCAACTAAAATAAAATAAAATCGTTATCTAATACTCCAGTATAATTAATTTGTAATTAATTATAGTTTGACAAAAGATCATACTCTTTTATAGATGTTGAAACGATGGAGCTAAGAGGGTTTATGCTGTAAAGAAGAAAGCATACATCTCACGCGCAAATGCAGCATTAACCTCGGAATCCACAAACATTTTAAGACAAACAAACCCATCGCAATTATCCAAAATACAGAAGAAATTCATTACAACTTTCTCAAAAAAAAAAAAAACTTCTTCCATCTCTTGTTGCATTAAACCCTCTGTAAGCATACCATATTTAAAAATCACATTCAGATACATACATGTATACTTATTGCAGATAATCTCTCTTCTCCACTTTTCTCCCACATTTCTTCCGAGACGAAAAAGAATGGGCGTAACAATGCATGTAAAATCGGACTCGGAGGTGACCAGCCTCGACGCCTCGACGCCTCCGCGGTCGCCGCGCCGGCCGATTTACTACGTGCAGAGCCCGTCCCACTCGCAGCAAGATCTGGAGAAAATGTCGTACGGGTCGAGTCCGTTGGGGTCTCCGACGCACCACTTCCACTACCACTGCTCGCCGATTCACCACTCGCGCGAGTCGTCCACCTCGAGATTCTCTGCGTCGTTGAAGAACCCCAGGCACTCCGGCGGAGTCGCTGGCGGCGGGTGGCGGAGGATGCAGCGGAAGTACGACGAGGTCGGGGCGGGGGAGGAGGAGGGAGAAGAGGAGGGAGAGGGCGAGGATGAGAGAGAAGATGGCGGGCAAGTGCGGTTTTATGTGGCGTGTTTTCTGCTCTCGTTTGTGGTGCTTTTTTCTATATTTTCTTTGATTCTTTGGGCCGCCAGTCTTGCTTACAAGCCCAGGATAATCGTTAAGGTCAGTTTTTTGGTTCGATTTTCGCTTTTCTCTTTTGTTTTTTGCTTGTCGCGCGAGTGCATGAGCAAATTAATGTGGACCTAAGATGCAAAGATTCAATTTTTCGATGTTGGGCTTTTTCTGGTTTAGTGTTTTTCTTGTTGTTTTGTGAGCTTTCCGAGTTAACTCAATCTCTGAATTTAATTCATCATGTTCGAATTGCTTGATGTCTCTGTCGTCCATGGCTGAAGAGCTGTAAATATTTTTACTGCACTGTAAGTCTGTAATACTAGCGAGTTCAAACGAGCATCATTAAAATGGTCATAGCATAAGTTAAGACAGAGAAACCCCTACCTCAAAAGGAGGTGATTTCTATTTTTATCTAATCATGAGGGATACATATTAGCTCTCTTGGTGGGGTATTAAGCATAACTATAAGAATGTTTCATCGCTAATAAGTTGTTGTAATGATGTGATTAGATTAATTCAAATAGGAAGATCATAAGTAACTGGCAATAATGTGAGTCGAATTTAATGCTGCAATGGTGGGGGGTATGATTGCTTATGATATGGCCCTGTCACCATAAATTACCACTTGAAAGGTCTGTTTCAGTCTATCCATAATGTTGAATTTCAGTACTACATTGAAATGTGGTGTGTACAGAACATTTTGTTTGATAATTTCTATCTACAAGCGGGGATGGATGCCAGTGGGGTGCCAACGGATATGCTAACCTTAAATTCCACGGTCAAGATCTTCTATCGCAATCCAGCCACCTTCTTCGGCGTCCACGTCACCTCCACTCCTCTCGAGCTTCATTATTTTGACCTCAAAGTCGCGTCTGGTCATGTAAGTTTTAGTCTTCTCTCGTCCCTACTGGTACTTCAATCTCGTATTTTATTACATCAAGCATGTCAATACAAATGAAACATGAGATTAGAGTACATGTCGACTGCTGCATTGCATCTCCATACTATTATTAATGCTAGCTTTCATGCTGATGTGGTATGTCGTGACTGAATTGATGATGAAACAGTGACAGGAAATTCTAGTAATTCTTCGGCTGTCCCTTTGATCCTCTGTTTTGTCATGTGCTCGTATAGCTGCCATGTGTAGAAATTATTTCAAAACTTTCTGTATATGATTATATCGATACAGTGCTTTAACACCATATGCGACACAAAATGAAACTGGGAATCCTTTGTTTTTGAGTTTCTGGTATATATCTTTAAGGAACTTGGTCTGAATGCAATTAATTTTTTTGCTTCCTGTGTTTGTAACTTTGTTTAAAGTACTTGAAATCTCTAACAAGTGCTTTCTACAATTAATTATGAGCAGATCACAAAATTCTATCAGTCAAGAAAGAGTGACAGGAAAGTGATAGCAGTGGTTCAAGGCCGGCAGGTGCCACTCTACGGTGGAATACCAGCATTGAACGTTGCTAAAGGCCATCTGGACGACACGCCTGTGCCACTAAATCTAAGTTTTGTAATAAGATCAAGAGCCTACATCTTAGGGAGGCTGGTGAAGCCCAAGTTCTACAGAAAAATCATGTGTGGTGTTACTCTGAGAGGTAACCATTTGGGCAAGCCTCTTAATCTGATCAAATCCGAATCTTGTGTTTATCATTAGTCCATGCATCCTCGGTGACAGCTTGTAATGATGATTCATATATCCAATTCTACTCTTGTTCTGGTCCATCAGTCGTGCCTCATGTTCATCTCGATTAATTTTCCTTTCATAGGTGTAAAATGGTTAAGACTCTCGGCAAGTCTTCGTCGTGTTAATTAATTTTCATTTAGGTTTAAACTCTCGGTAAAACTTGGTCATTCAGAGCAGTCATTCGACCTTTCAGTAATGAGGTCGTCATTCTCCTGAGTAAGCCATCGGTGAAGGCCTTAGGGCTTGTAGAAGTTGGCTTTCAAGCCATTATCTATCAAAGACCACAGAGCTGCAGCTAGGAAAACAACGGTCAGCAGTGTACCCGAGGAGCCAAGCGCCATATTGAGACACCACGTTCTGCTAAAACGTCGAGGTTTCTTGATGGCAAGCCACATGAAACACGGGTAGACCAGAGTCAGGGGCAATCCAATCGCGCCTATGAATGCAGCCAGGCGCGGCAGGAATGGGAATGTTACTGCTATGAAGTATGTTAGTCCTCCGAAGAACAGTTTGATTGATGAACGCACCCATCTTGAGCATGGCTTATTTTTCTTGGTCGCGTAGATCCGCTCCAAGTTGTCGAATGTGGGCATGGCATAGATTTGGAAAGCACAGACGTAGTTGATTATGATCAGCAGGCATATGCCTCCTATAACGTGCTTCGACGTGCTGTTCTTATGGAACGCCGTCAGAGCACCGAGCATTCCTCCATCTGCAGGTATCTGAAGGGAGTAATATGACCTAATTTAACGATGGTGATCAAGATTTCGGGGGGAAGTTCATATTCAAAGGTATACATATATATATATATATATATATACCTTATTTCCATAAGCCCAGTATCCAACTATTGCCATTGGATACATGCACAGAGCGATGATGATGTATGAAATCGTCACTCCAGTCCACATAGGTTTGCGTGATGACTTTTTCCGACTAGATGGTAATGTCCCCTGCAATAGCCAGCAAACACCAGTGAGAGTCTTAGCAAGTCGTTTAACAAAGAACGTGCATATGCAGATGCAACTATATTCATTAAGTTTTTACCTGTATCTCCAACACAAGATTATGCCCTCTGAAAGCAAGTGCAAAGAGCTCAAACCCAATAAATGCGTCGCGAATTCGACTCGGGCTTCCGGTTAGTAACACCGCTTTCGTCTGGACAGCATCATCTATTCTACCTTTTGTTAGGGGCAAGATCCACAGAAGGCTACAGTAAGCAAGCGCAGTGATGGAGCCAATGAGGGTAACGGAGGCTAACGAGTTGAGGTTAGGGAAGAACAGAGCGACGAAAATGGCGATGCAGATGAATACTAAGAAGCATTGAACACCGGTTAACGCGGATTCGTGATCCCCACCACCACACAAGGAGCTGAACAACATTTGCATCACCGCGCCTCCTGTGATTATGTACAAGACACAGGTGCCGCCTGATAGGTACATTGTTGGGAATATGGCTAGCAGTTTCCCAAGTTTTTCACCTACAGTTTTCAGACACAGATGCAGTGTTGGTTGGAGTCAGTCATTACAAATCATCTCTAATCCTCATTAAGAAACGAACCATATATATATTTATACAGTAATTAACTAACCGAAGGCTACTATTGAGAGGTGAACGAATCTGCTGTAACGAAGCCCAGTTACTGGAGTTGATTCATGAAGATTCACAAGAAGCCATGTGGTGTAAAGCTGCCATGAAAATGCTATAGACAAGCACATAATTCCCCAGAACCTGATCGCAATTCAACCAAGAAAAAAAAATGAAAAATGCCAAATTCAACACACACTATGTATAAATACTTTAATAAAATTTAACTATTAGGACAAACAGGGGTAAATTTATTTACCGAATAGAGATATTCTCTCTCTCTCTCTCTCTCTCTCTCAAAAAAAGAAAAAAGAAAAAAAAAGATACTTTAAAGCAGTAATCACATGATGACATAGTTTGTTTAGATGCAGGAGGTCATCTGAAAATATAGTATTAAATATAAAGAAATTCCGACATGATAATATATACGTTTCTAATGGAATATATTAGAGTTAAAAATATGGAATAATTATAAAAGGTAAGCACATATCACATATGGTCTTGATTCTTCAAGTATAAAATCTTAAAAAAATGCCAAATGGGATTGACGCATTAAGACTGTTTCTTTCCTGAATTGGGATAATTGTTTAATTTACTCTACTAAACTTTAATAGCCAAGATGTGGCTATCCATAAATTTTTTTAATAATTAGTCAATTTTATTAATAAACCACCTATTAATGACTAAGTTTACACTGATGCCCTTCACAAGAATTAGCACTAATCCTCTCTAATTAATTCGTGCAAGTAAATATTGTATCAATAATTGGCGAAAATTAATTGTAACAGATATACTCCACAAGATTTTATCTATCATTTCTATTTTCTTCTACAAAAAATCAGCTACATTAATTGTTATGATATTTCCCAAAAACATATCTCTAACCTTCATTCCGTGAGTTATAATTTGTAATCATAATGGCAGTGTGCATCATAAACTCGATATAATAAATGGAATTTGTAATATTGATGCACTATTGATCGTAAATTAAAATTCTAATATTATAAAGTTAGAATTTGTAATTGTAGTTGCACTGTGGATCATACACTCAATAAAATCAAACTAATACAAATTAGATAAAATCAAACTAACACAAACTTATGTAACATTTAAATTTCAGGTAATTTAATTTATAATTAAATTAGAAATTAGTGTATAAGTATGATTATCGATTTATTTATCTATTTATTTGATTGCACGATCTTTATAAAATATGGAGATATGTATTAGTATACTTTAAAATATCTTATAAAATATGGATATATGTATTAGTATACCTTATTTATTCTGTTATTTCCAATCACTCGTTTGTTAAAAATATTTTTTTCCATAAAAAGCTAATTAACCTTTATAAATAGATGACAATATCTAAAAAGGACAATATAGTAAAAATAAAATATTCATTAATTAATCTAAATAAATACAATATTGCTAATTACCGAAAAATAGAATTATGGCTAGTCGGAATCTGGCTGGCTGGCTAGGATTACTGTTTAAGAGCTTAATAGTACTGTTTTTCAATTATATTATAAACTAATGGTGTGCTGATGAATATATTATATATATATTGAGTTGCGATTCATGCAGGGCGCGTGTAGTAACACAAATGGTTTCTGGTATTATCATGTGTGAGAGTGAGATCGATCAAGTCAATTTCCAGGTACTTTCTTCAGTGGGATGATACTATTTCATAACCACTAGCTAGGTCGTCGTATATGTTTCATTTAATTTTATATATGATATTTCACGGTGTATAACGTGCTCCTTAATTATATCTAAAATATATATACACACACACACACGCACGGACAAATAACTTATAACAAAATAAAGATTAAAAATATAAGGCAAAAATCAATTTAAATATATCTTATAGAACATATAAAAAATATATATGAGCTAGGAAGGATTGTAGGAGGTAGAATAGAAAATGAAATACTAGTATTCAATTACCATCGAAGCGAAAGGAGTGCGATGGGAAGTGGAAGCACTTGGATTCCAATCCCTGAGCACAGCAGATGAAATGTAGCCGTTAAGGTGCTGCCGTTTCTGGACTCCGTAATCGGCAGCCAAGCATCCACCGGATTAAACTCTTCTCCTCCGCCGTCCACGGACATGCCGGTGACTGATGTAATGTGTTCTTCACCGTCATTATAATTAGTGCTATCTCCCGAATCTGGATCGTCGAAAATCGGTATGACTCTTGATGATCCGACGAATGAATCTGCCAAAGTATTAGACATATCTGCCATGGTTGTCAAAAACCTTTTAGTGTGTTCTGTGTGTCTTTGAAAGAGGAAGATACACACATACATACATATATATAGACGAAAAAATGGTTGTTAAGATAGATTTGGTATGATGCATTTGTGATTTCGTCATGTTAATGACGTATCATGAACTATAAATGAGATCATAAATGTGTGTGTGTGTATATGTGACAGTAAAATATAATATTCCCTAAAAAACAGTAATATACAATAGAGAAATCGAGTCGATTTTATTGCGGAGATGGTGGTGTGAAGTTAGCGGTGACGCAATCATACTGTGCATGTAAAGTCACGAAGATATATATGTGGACTTGCTTCAAAGAAAATTGGACACTGTATATGTATATAACAAAAAAAAAAAAAAAAAAAAAAAGAAGAAGAAGAAGAAGAAAAGAAAGATACCAACATAAAAAAAGAATTTCGACAATAATTAAGAGTTATTTTTCTTTAAATAGAAAAATGAAAAGCCTGGTGCCAATATTATTTGATTTGTTTCTTGTTATATTTTTGGTTGAAGTATATATGCATTTCTTTTTCTTTGCTTGTTTTGTCGTCGATCGATCCACTCATCCATAGAAAGAAAGCAATAAAGGAAAATCTAACCAACTTGGATCCAGTTGTGTTTTTGTATTTTATTTATCATGTACTCTGTATATAAAATAAAAAACAATAAAATGAAAGGAATCAAGGGAAAATCTAATTTCATTATTATGCATGTATAAAATGAAGAATCTAACGAAGGTTTTAAAGGAGAAAAAAACAGAGCCTCCCCCGCAAAAATTCAACTTTAAAAATATTGTAATTATTACTAGATGCTGTGAATATCTTGATTTATCAATAGTTAATAGTTATATATTGGAGATATTATTTAAAACAAAACATGAGTTCAAGATACATTGTCCCTTCACCGAACCCAAAAAAAAAAAATAAAAAAATTAAAATACACGGAGCAACCGCCTTTAACAACTAGCTAGTGATCATCTCAAGCACGAAAGGATACGTAAATGATAATGGGTAGGGTATTACTGTACCCATTTTTATATTATTATTTAAAAAAATTATTTGTACCTTTTCTCATACGGATCATATCCGCATAAATATCAACTTTTATGCCTGTCCTCACATTTTCTAGGTACTTAAATATTCATACTCGTACTAATTATCCGTATTTTAACTAAGTAGTCTTTCTCATATGCGATGCACGAAAAACATTTAATGATATTTAATGAATTTTAAAATATATCTATATAAGTGCAAATAAAAAATCCACACACACACACTCATGTATATATATATATGCATATATATTATGTGTACATTTTAAATACATGAAAATATATTGAATATGAAAATTTACTTTACAAAATTAGCAATATCTAACTTTTCTGACAAAGTTAATGATATTTGTTTCTCTAATTATTCAAATATACTTATATTAGTATTTTTTGTTGTATACTTTAAAAAAAAATATATATGCAATATATAATTTTTTTTATAAGCATGTATTTATCAAGTTTGCAAAATAGAAATAAAAAACATAAGTTACAATTTAATATTTCATGTACTCCAAATTTTACTCATATTCAATTATCATTTTGTTAATAAATAAATATTTATTCAGATAATAGGTCATATTTTCTTTAAAAAATATAAACTTATAAATTTATTTACCATAACTACTTATTTAATATTTATTTAATAATATTTTTTGTAGTGAATAATTACAATATAAGAATAAAAAAATATTAATTAAAACTAAATCATAGTTCAATAAAAAAATATGATACAAAGATCATTCATGAAAATCGCAAAACATAGCAATGATATGAAATCTTCCAAAAAATACCATATTACAATATAATTAAACACCAATAATAATAATAATAATAATAATAATAATAATAATAATAATAATAATAATAATAATAATAATATATGCATGAGTATTGGCTGGGTTGGGTACTAAGGTGCCCGTACCTGTCTCCGTCAAAATTTGCGAGTAATTATCCATGCCCGTGCCCGTACCCGTACCCATTGAGTGGGTAATTACTGTACCCATTTGTGGATAATTTTTGCGGGTATCCATAGAGTCCGTTATCCATTGTCATCCCTAATACGTCTACCATATGTTATTCATGATTTTAAATATGTATAAATTAAATATTATATTTTGTGGAATATATTGAGGATATAATTTACTATCTACACATATAAATATACTTATTTAAAAAAAACTAAAAAAAACCCATATCTAGGTGCAATGCGTTTAATGTTTTGTTTTTCAATAATAATAATAATAATAATAATAATAATAATAATAATATGATGTACATACGCATATAAATGGTGATAATTAGCGTGTCTACTATTTTATCAAATCTAAACCTTAAAAAAATTATTGAATGTATTGACAAACGGGATTTTCGTCCGTATTTCCGAGCATAGACATCGTGTTTTTAGTATCTTTCTTTCTTATTTTGTTATCTTGGTGCCGTGTTTTTGTTTTATTGTGTAATAAGTGTTTTTAAACATTGTTGTGCACTTTCAGGGCAAAATCGATCGGGTCGGGACTCAAAGGTACGAAGCCGGCGTGACCCAGGTACAGAAGAGGCGCGAGTGCGCGTCAACACAGAGGCCTCGAAAGCACGCAGCCAAGCTCGGCCCGACTTAGGCCAAGACAGGCGCGACCAGCTCGGTCACGCCACCCGGCGCGACCTGAGCCAGGCGCGACGCGGGCACAGAACCGGCGCGACCGAGCTTCCAACCAAAGGGCCTGAAAGGCGGCCAGCGGCGTGGCACGGGTACAGAGCTACTCGGCGCGACCACCTCAGTCGCGCCACCCGGCGCGGCCCAACCGGGGCGCGACCAAGCCCGTGTCGCGCCCCCCTGTTCCGACGCGATTTTTGCACTTTTTATTTCCTTTTTCAATTTCTTTTAATAGGCTGAATTATGGGAGTATATATACCTACCTTGTTTCAAAACTAGGGCAACATTGAATCCATAGCCCCCAATTTTAAATATATGAGTTGAAAGAGAATTTTGGAATAGAAGATTGAAGTTTGTGAAGAATTTGAAGACAAAGTGAAGTTTGAAGATTTTCTATTTCCTTTTCGGGTTTACTCTAATCCATGCTCTTAGTTTCTTTCTTTTTATTTGTTTATTGTTGTTTTTCTTCAAGATTAAGCATGTGTAGCTAAATTTTATAAATCCTAGGGTGATATGAATCAACATTAAATGAATGGATTGATGGATGAAAAAGCATGTTAATATCTTCTTTTCTTCTTTTCTTCATGGATTATTGGTTTGAATGCATCTAATTAGGATTGGCCATCTTAAGTTAGATATTATGTTGATTAAGTTTTGAGAAAGACTAATTAACATTGGGAATTAATTCATGAGCCTCTTTAGGTATTAAATGAGAATTTATGCCTAGTTGGATTTTGGTAGATTAATTGTGCTAAATTTGAGGGATTTGGAATTTAATCCTAGAGATAGGATAGTTCTCTTTCTCTTAATTAAATCTTAGAAGCTCGAAAGAGCCTTTGATTAATGTTGGAATTAATCTTGATTGGTATTAATTTGCGATTTGATCTTGAAATCCATTGTTTGTGTTGATGAGTATTACCCTAGGATTCCCCTCTTTACTTGTTGCCCCTCTATTAGTGCATTTTTGATTGTCTTGAATTTATTTTAATTTGCTTTTGCAACTCTTTAAAAAATTTCACGCCTAGAGTAAAAACTTTATTCAACCCAAGATTTTGGGTGATGCTTGACTTGTAAAATGACATGCATGTGATGCTTGTATACCTTGAATCATTCTAAATTCCCTGTGAATTCGACCCCATTTTACCTTGTAATACAACTTACTTGTACACTTGCAAATTTAAATTCGAGTTTTAAAACTCTGTGTAGAAAATTCTCCATCACGTATGTATGTAGGCTATAGCGGTACTGTATATGGGCAGATAATACAAAGCAACATAAAAATAGGTAAATGTGTTTCTAAAAAAAATAAAAAAAAATGAAAAATTAATGTGTGTGAATCAAGTGTGTCAACAACTTTTCTCTTTTGGAAGAACACTCGTGAACTAATTTTTTTTAAAAAAAGTCAAGTTTGGACTGCTAAGCGTGGACCTAGTTGGGTGAAGCCGAAAGCAAACAGAATTTGAAATAAGATATATATATAATGCAACTTTTTTTTAAGTTGACAAATGAACAGTTTAATTAGCTGTACTAATTAGAAATTACTAGGGGGTGAATTAAGTAATCGCAACTGTATGTGAAAATTATTATAGTATGTGAAAAAGTTTTCTACTCGAAATCGTCTTTTTCATACTAGGCAATTCTTGTGTTCTGTCACTTCTTCATGTTTGATATGTATATATATATATATATATACTACGCTTGTTTTGGAGCTAGGGATATATATATATATATATATATATATATATATATATACCTTTTGTTATATATTTTTGTAACGCTCTTTATAAAAAAAAATATTAATTTTTTTTCTATTTTTGTTAAATGGTTTAATATATCGCTTGCTCTTATAATATATCTTCTTCACTTTTTTTTTGTACATCTAGAACTTTAATTAAAGCACATTAAGTTTCCGTAAAAAGTATATACTAGTTTATAAAATATCACTTAAAAATATAATTTATATATATGCAATTCTACTGTTGTTAGACAAAATGGGTACAACTTTCAGTTTAAGTACTCTTCCTCTTTTTCTCGTACATCTTGCTCTATGAAAATATATTTGATAAATTGAGGTTTTGCACCTATTTAGAGTCTGTTTTGAGATGGTTTTGACTATCTACTACGTGCTTTAATCCAAATTTATCTCGGATTTAACTTGTTTGGATGAGATGGTTTTTTGGTGTGATTCTACAGAAATTTGGACTGAAAACCATTAGAGTTGATGAAATCCAACTCTAAGACTTGATGATTCGAGTAGAGGCTCAATTAGGACGAGAAAATATCGGGAAAATGTAGGGGTGAGCAAAAAGTACCAAAAACCAAGAACTAAACCGAATTAATTCAGTTTTTTCGGTTCAGTTCCTTTCAAAATTTGGTTCGGTTAGGTTCTTTTTCTAGCAAAAATTCGATTTTCGGTTTCGGTTCGGTCCAGAGGGAAAATTCGAACTAAAAAACCGAATTTATATATATATATATATATATATATTAGCAATAAAAATACTCGACTTTATTGTACTGTATAGTTTATTCGGCTTTGCTTTGTTGAAATTACATATTTTTAGACTTTATTTAATTGTTTATTGGTATTTTTTGAACTTGATCCTTGATAATCAGCTAATTCATACTTGTACATATTTAATTATATCGAATGAAGAGAATTTAAAGAAAAAAAATAGATTAGAAAATTTAAGAAAATTTCGGTTCAAAACCGAACCGAACCGAAATATTTCGGTCCGGTTCGGTTCGGTTCCGATCAGAAATTCGGTTCGGTTCGGTTCTATTTTTAAAAAATTCAGTTTTCTTCGATTTTAAAATTTTCGGGACCGAACCGAAAAACCGAATGCTCACCCCTAGGAAAATGCACATCGGGAGTGCAGTCAGTGAGCACGGGCCGTGCTTGGCATCGTACAGCCCGCGCTAAAGTCACAAATCGAGGCAGACTGTTGCAGAAGGACTGCACGGTCCGTGCTAAGCTAGCACAACCCGTGCTATTTTGTACTGCAGGGACCATGCTAGTCTTGCATGGACTGTGCTAATTTAAGGCCTTTTCCGCGGATTTCCTTTTGACCATGTTCGTTTCCATCTCGGACTTGGACCATCCCCTGACTATTTAAGGGTTTCTCTTGCACGAAAATCCAACAGTTTTTTTACCTTGTAGCGAGAGAGAACAGAGAACATCGAGAAGACGGAGAAGAGACTACAAAGAAATTAAAGAAGTACATCACAGACTAAGTTTTATTTTATGTTTTATTCGATTGGGATTACTATGTTGACTATTTGTTCGTATTTACTTTCTTTGGATTTGAATATGCTATGAGTAGCTAAACTTCTAGAGATCATATGATTGGTGATTGTTTTATGGATTTGATGGTTTGAAGTAATTTATTGTTCCTTTTTATTTCTTGTTTGTGCATCCTTGTGTATTATTGTCTTGTGTGATTGAATTGATCAACTTTCGCACTTGTGTAGTTAATTTATTATTCACTCGAGAGGTTAGTAGATTAACGGATTATGATTGCACAACACGAGTCTGCTAGATCGAGAGATTGATAGGTATCGTGAGGAGAATAAATCTGATGTGCTAATTAGAGTTTGATAATAATTCGATATCGAGAGATAAGAATTAGAGTCTAATCTATTGTTATAGCTTACTCGAGAGTAGAGCTGGCAATTTTAGCCCGGCCCAGCCCGCTTTTAGGGTCGGGCTGGGCCAAAAAAATAGGCCCGGAACAATTTTAGGCCGGACCGGGCTTAAAAAATTTGGCCCGAAAAAATTGCAGGCCGGCCCGAAAATGAGAGAGGCCCGAAAAGGTCAGGCTTTTTGGCCCAAAATACCGAAAAATACACTAGGCCCGCGGTGTGGCCCGACTCGGGCCTCAAAAAAATAGGCCCAGAATATTTTCGGGACGGGCCGGGTCTCACAAAAATAAGCCCGAAAATTTTGGACCCAACCCGAATGTTGCCACAGGCCTGAATTTTCGGGTCGGGCCGGGCGGCCCGTTTTGCCAGCCCTACTTTTGATAAAGGTTGTAATTATATTAGTAATTCTCCTATAAGATTTAATTTTAAATTGGTTTAATAGATTATCTGATAATTGGAAAATCCACTTAGCATCAACACCTTAGGATCCGTTTATTTATCTGTTTATTCAGTTTTCTGTGCTTGATTTATTTTTTTAATTTGTAGTATTTAGTTAATTAAAAACAACATTTAATTCGGTTCTCTAGATAAAGTAGGACAAGATAATTGAGTTTTTAGTCGAGTTACATAGTCAGTCTCTGTGGATACGATATCTGTTCTCACCATTATTTTACTACAATTTACCTCGTACACTTGCAAATCGTTTTTGAGTGAAATAAAAGAGTCAACGATATTCTCAATGCTTATTGGCCTGCTTTTAATTGTATGCGTCACAAATAAATATTTAAATGTTTCAAATCTTCATTAGTTGAAGAACCGAGGAAAAGTAGCACAATAATAATAGAAGTGTTTTTGTTCAAGAATTTGGGTTTTCTTTTCAAACTGGTAGGTGAAGATTTAAAATTAAATCAATATTTTCTTGGTCTCACAAAAGCCTTTTATCAGCTCCACAATTTAGAATTCTCATCGAATAAAAATTACGCTCGTTTAACATAATTTCACGTCCTCTCTCAATTTCAACTCTATTAATTTTAATATGATAGAGGAAATCTGCATTTTTTAGAAAAATATATCCAAATAGAAATTTACGTGGGCTAGAAAGAGAGGGGTATATTTATCAAAATAATTATATCTTAGGTGAAAATTCTAAAACAACACCTACTTTTATATGGAGTGAGCATTCAAGAATATTAATCTAATTAATTGCACACGGGCTCGCTCCTGTGTTTCATAGCATAGCTTGTTGTTACGCTTTGCGGCATCAATTGGGTCACATGTGGATATTTAAATGTGTTTCATTGAGGAGGCGTTACCGCTATATAGTTAATTAATTGTCATCTTACACTAGATGTGGAAGTAAATAAATCATAAATGAAATTAACAGAGGACTTCTTTGGCTTTTTAAAATGAACACAATACTACTACAGTATCACATGAACATATTTATTAGATTTCTTGGAGATCAAATGTTACGGTTTCAAATCTCCTCAATATCATCAGATCAAATTTGTGAGTTAAAAAAAAAAAAAGATAAAACGATATCAAACTAACTTTTTGCCGTATGTGTATATATGCGTGTCCCCTTTCTTGCATTATAGTTGTTTCTTTTATTAGTGGAGTTGTTTTCTAAGTGATGTAATTATTCTAGTCTTAATTGATGATAAGTAAGTGGCACCAATAGATTTTGTAAGAACTATGATATTTTCTCTCAATGCTCAATCCCATTTGAGGAATGTATGATGATAGTTACCCACACTACATATATCAAGATCGATGCAAGTAGATTCCCATTGAAAATGTTGGAGAGTGCTTTGTTTGTTAATTCATTTATTACTCCATATGTCTCATTCGTATGAGTCTGTTTTTATTTTTTGGATGTCTCAATGAATAGACTGCTTTATATTTTTATTTATCTCATCTACTAATATATTCATATTCAATATGTTTACATTAAACATTAATTGATTATCAAAGAAAATAAATATGAGCGTATTAGGCAGTTTACTTCTTTAATTGTCTTTTTCATTCATTTTCTTATGCCTAGTAAAAAAATCAATTAATTCATATGAATGGGACAAAGACAGTAGATGTTAAATGCATTTTCAATTTCTTGAATTATTAATGTTTATTTTGAAAAGGTTATGAATACTTAATTTTTACTTCGCTAAACTAAAAGAAAAAAATAAAATTTAAGAGGTCTCTTTTCAAAAAATTATATTATGCCTCCCACAAACTTTATAGATCATATTACATCATTAGTATTTTTTTTTTAAAGAAAAATACTAATGTAACACGATCTCTCAATTAATTTGCCGGTAAAATGAAATTTCCCGCCTGTTCGTGGGCTAGCTAGGGATTGAAGATGTGGCGTTGGTGAATCCATATTGGGCTTTGTGGGTCACATGTTATGCACGACTATTTTAGTCATCTCAATTATTTGCTACATGAAATTGACACATTCCAGATAATTGAAAGACATTGCACGATTCGTGCTGTCTTAGTTTGTGAGTGATAAATATTTTTACTGAATAATGTGTTTTCTACTTTACTTCTTATGATGTATAAGTATAACTAAGATTTTGTTTTCAGAAGTGCTTTAAATATTATTTAGTTAGATGATTTTTTTCCCAACGTGTCCATTTTTAATAGAGCCGTTGATCATTCCGCCAACTTCTTGAAGAAGGTGCTATACAGTAACTTTTGAATAATTTATAAATATTTTATGGACAAATTAAAATAAATAAATTGAGGGACAGAATATATTGATAACGTAGGAACTTAATTAAATAAGTAGTAATTATTACTTTACCTTTATGCAATAATCAATTGACATGCTTGAGTGATGTTAGTTTTGCGGTCAGGTTATATGATTGTGTCCTAACTCCTGAAAATCTCCCAATTATCATTAATGTTGCGAATTCAATTTTTTATTACAGAATTTGAAAATTGCATATGTATGTAAGTCTATATCACTAATTTATTAAAACTTGCAGACAATTAATTAATAGCGTTTATTTATTTGTGGCAAATTGATCTCTAGGAAAAAAGAAATTTTGCACGACGTACATATTAATTTAATTTAAAAAGTAATTAGTTTGTTTGGAATTGGAATAGATGATACTTTTCATTGTCGAACTCATCCACACGGCTACCTTGAAATTTCAATGGCTTCTCACGCATTATCTTGTAGACGATATAACGATATGATTGTGGCTGGTCTGCCAGTGCCACACACACACTATGATTTCATCACCGTTCTTTTCGAAGGAATTAATTGTCAATTCACAAATATGCATGGCAATTACAATCACAATCACAAAGACCGTAATGACCCACGTCAAAGAGGGAGACTTGACTTCGAGTAAGGACATAACAGTCATGTTACATTTAACAAATACATTCATTGCCTCCCAAACCTACTAAAATCTAAATAATTCAATCATCAAAATAACAAGAAAGCTCACATCACCCATTTCTCAAAAAGAAAATAAAAACAATACAAAAAATATCATATATATATATTTGTTTTTTCATCCCTTGATTTCTCCTAATCTATTTAATTATGAATTTATTAGTGAGGCTTGAAGAAGCTAACTTGAACTCCAGTGTCAATAACAACGTAGACTCCAGCTATTGACAAGATTGTGCTGAGGCCCATTCCAAGAAGGCCCAAAGTCCAATTAAGGAACCACATTGGGCTATATGTTTTGGGCTTCTTCATTTTTAGCCACATGAAACACGGGTACGCCAAAGTCACCGGCAACGAGATCCCTCCCACTAAACCGGCCACGCTACCCAAGAACGGGATAGCGACGGCCACGAAGAAGCATCCGTACCCGAACATGGCACGGATGATGACTCGAAGCCACCACGGGGCCGGCTTCTTGAACTTCTTCGTGTAATGGGACTCCATGTCATCGAACATTGGCATTCCATAGAGTTGGAACGAGCTGACCGCGTTGATTATAACGAGCAAACTTATTAGGCCTAGCACGGAGCGTGCGACATCCCGGCTGTGAAACGCTAATAGGGCAGACAACATGCCTCCTTCAGATGGGATCTGCCAATTAATTTCATACAAACACCAAATTAATTAATATTAATGGAGTGAAATATATAGTACGTAGTAATATTGCGATGCGTACCATGTGACCGTATGCCCAGTATCCACCGATTGCTAGTGGGAACAAGCACATCGCTACGATCGAATACGCAACCTTCACTCCTTTCCACATTGGTATGCTGGATGGATGCTTCTCGCTCGAAGGCATGGTTGCCTGACCAAATTCACAATTTATTCAATTATTACTAATCACGCCAAAAGCCCCAGGACTTGTTTTGCAAATAAACGTAAAGCCAGGGATCTCTATGTCATTTCAATTAGCAGCCAAAACTGTCCTACTTTTCGGCTACATTAATTAACATAGTCATGAAAGTCAACTTTTCCCAAATATTCAATGCGGGCTAGTCTAACTTGTACAGCTCATCGATTTAGCAAATCTAGTCAACAGTCAAGATTTTTACCAACCCAAGCCCTCTACCAATTTTTTTTTAATCTTGTTATAATTTCACAATTTATTCCATGAACATTAAAGTATGATTAATGATCACTAGGGTATTAATTATTAATGATACAGTTATAGCTACCATATTCTAATTAATTAATAAGTAAGTTGTGTATTTAAATTTTTGAATAGAGAAGAATGTGTCTTAGTGGGGGCAAATGATTATTAATTATTGGTGTGCGGAGTAGGTGAAATATATATATATATATATATATGGTCTTCACTTGACAACTCTATCTTGTTGAATGTTGATGAATGAATTAGAATAATATTGAATGAATAATAATAATGTAGGAGATGGAGAAATGGAAGGTACCTGAATTTCGAGAATGAGGTTGTGTCCCCTGAAAGCAAAAGCGATGATACCGAGAGCATTAAGGACGTCAAAAACCCTCTCGACTTGTGTTTTAGCCCTGATGGGGTCGTAGGAGACGTTGGGCATCCTCCCCTCCTTCACCGACACCACCCATATGGCGGTGCAGTACCCCACGGCGGTGAGCGATCCCACCAGTGAAACTCCGGCGATGGAGTTCAAGTTGGGCAGCTGAGACAACAGCACCGCCGCACACGTGAACACTAGGTACCACTCCGCCGAGGTCAAGGGCTTCAAATTAGAGCAAGTGCCACCACAAACAGTGTTGTAAAACATCTTCAAAGTGGAGCCACCTATCACAATAAGCGCCACGCACGTGCCTCCCGATAGGTACATAATAGGAAACGCTGCTATAAGCTTCGACGTCTTCTCACCAAAAGTGGCGCTAGCTAGCTGCATGTATCTGCTGTAACGAATACCATCTTGGGGAGACTCGTGGAGTTGCACCAGTAAATAAAGAGTGTATAATTGCCATATGAACGCCAAACTCAACCCAATAACGCCCCAACTCCTGATAAATATATTACACATAGTTAGTTACTTAACTAACTAGCAAAATTAAGTTACTTAATTAATGAATACAAAATCAAGAAAACTAATTATAAATTACCATCCAAGAATGGTGAAAGCGACTGGTAAAACGAGGGCTTGAATCCCGATTCCGGAGCACAGAGTGTGATAAGCTGCATAATAAGCGTTTCCATTTCTTGACTCGGTGATTGGGAGCCATGCATCTTGTGGGTCGAGTTTGGTGAGTTTCATGGCCTTTCTAAGAGGGCTGCCCAATGGAGTGATGAAGCGTGGGGTTCGAATTCGAGGCGTCTTTCTATTGGTACCCCCGGGGGTCAGGAGGGGCGATCGGGTAAGGGAAGGCGAGTGGAACTGGGAGGGCGGTAGCGACACGATCGGAGGGGTTTGGGCCACCGGAGGCGTCGGAGCCACCGACGCCGGCCGCGGGGTTATCGGAGCAGAACTTATTGACTCTGCATCCTGATGAGTAGGACGGTCTGCCATCTCTTCTTCTTGATTAATTATTCCCTTTAGGAAGAAGTTTTGCTAGTGATGTGCGTGCTTCTTCAAATATGAATGTATATAGTACGTATAGGGCTACTCACTTAACTTGTTACCCTTTATCACAAGTTATTTAATTTGTGGAAAATGGGTCTCTATATATAGAGATAGGTGGTGCGTACATATTTTAATTTGATTATTTATGATAAAGTTGGCACGAAGAAAATGAGATGGAGTAATTTAGTTGATTATTAAATATTAAAAATATAGTTGGCATTTAATATTTGAAAAAAAGGTCGTGAGTGTGTGTAAGTTGACCATTTCTTTGGTTTATTTGAAGAAAGTAGAAAGCAAACAGATTGACAATAATGGCTGGCTGCTGAGGCTAGCTTAATTAGCTATACATACAATACTATATATTTTTCTTGATATTGAATTTGCGTGGAAACATGCTTTTGTTTTCTCATATACACAAGGTCTCCTTTGGAGTGCTACTTTTATTTTTGTTGTCTTAGTTAACTGCATTCGCTGCTATGACTATGACCCACAGTTCACTTGCTTGTTCGTTGGATTGGAACTCCTAATATTTTAGCTCACATAAATTTAATTATATGTTTGTCAGATTGTTTTACATATCTAATTAAATCCATAAGATGAATCAAAATTAATTTCAGATAAAAACTTATGAATTCAATGTAATTTTGGTGGTACTTGAGTTTAGATCAGAATTTTAATATATATATATATATATATATATATATATATATCTTATGAATTTTAATTCATAAAATGATATCAAACGAGACTCTCTCCTTTCAGTTTGGGAAAAGGATGACAAAATTAAACAAATTATGAATCGCAAGTCAAATAATAACTTTTTTTTTTCTCTAGAGAACAAGTGAAAGTCAAATTAAAACAATGTCCCATTAATTGACGAAATATTTGAGCAACTTTAATTATATATATATATATATATGTATGTATGTATGTATGTATATGTGAATAGAGAGAGAGAGAGATAGAGGGAATTTGGTTCATTTGAGGACTAGTACTTCGTGTAGAAACATGAGAACCATGCTTAGTTATTATAATGTTAATGCTTTTCTTTTTGTATTTTATTACTAAATATTTCAGCACAAAAATAAAATAAGAAAAACACTAAAAATAAACTAAATAAACTCATTCCCACGTTCCAACACCAAACTTAGAATCATCCCCTACCTATCTATCTATTTATATATATAGTATATATATATATAGTATTGTATGTATAGCTAATTAAGCTATTAATAATGACTATTAATAATGTCTTGATTAAGTCGTGATTGAATGTGGTGACCGAAGAAGTTAATTAGTTATTAGTCATATTTTTGTAAGGATTATAATTAAGTAATTAACACTAAAAAACGATGAAGTATACATGTATATAAAAGTTGAATTATTGCATAAAATATTTCTTTCTTCATATGCTAGGATATTAAAGGAAATTGGAATCATATGTCACGAGAAGGGAATATAAGCTTCACGTCAAATTTAATTATTTTAAATAGTAGTCCGTCCCCAACTCTTATATTATTACAGCACACCATATATATACATAAAATAATATTACACAAGTTGTATTGCAGAATTATTTTTATAAGTGTTAAATAAAATATTGAAATAAAATCATACCACCACCTTGAATAATAATTCTACTCATAGTTTGTTTCATTGACATGATTATTACCTTTGTTATGGAGTACACTGCCATCATATATACTAAATGTAATCATGTTCAATTTGACAATAAAACCAGTAAAAAAAGTACTCTTCATTAATATATAATTCACATAGGTCAAACTCCCCGCGAACGACATATTATTCTTCAGAATTTGCAACAAGAAAAGAAAAATTGGGTTTAAAGCAACAAAAAAGCTTTTTTAGTTTAAAACCTAGCTAGCAAATATACCCCGGCCCCTATATAAGTTTTCCCAAAATGCAAAAAAAAAAAAAAAAAATGTCACTCTTTTAAAAATAGGGTTAATTGCCAAAAAATGCACCACCTTTCAACAAATTTGCAAATTAGACACCACTTTTCAAACGTTTCAATAAAGACACGACCTTTCATTTTGTAGCAAAATAGACACCCTCTTTCTTTTCCGGCCACCGGTAAAATGACGTGGCTTTATTTATTTCCTACGTGGACTATGATTCCTACGTGTACTTGCCATGTCAATATTTAGTTTTTAGTTAATTGCCAAAAAATGCACCACCTTTCAACGAATTTGCAAATTAGACACCTCTTTTCAAAACGTTTGAATAATGACACAACCTTTCATTTTGTAGCAAAATAGACACCCCTAATTTATCACGAGACGTGGCTGCAATTGAGGGTATTGGCATGTTGATGTACAAAAAGCTCATGACACCGAACCTCTGCTAGGGAGGGAAGTGGATGCACCAACCTCGCTGCTGCCGCCAGTGGCGCCGCCGCTCTCCACCGCGCAGCAGCACCATCTCCGAAGGCAGCCATGAGGCTTGAGACACCAAACTGCCGGCAGCGGGAGGAAACGCAGGAAGAGGAGAGATGTTTTTTTTTTCTTTTTAATATTTTATTTTATTTTATTTATTAATTTTATTATATTTTTATTTAATAAGGATATTTATGTAATTTTATAATTATTTATTTTTGAATTATATAATTTAATGGTGCAAATAGAAACACCCTTAATTGGAGACATTCAGAATGTCTCCTTCTCTTCTAATTCAAGAGCAATTCTGAGTGTCTCCAATTAATTCGATCTTGCGTAAAATCTATTGTAATTTGACTTGATAGAATTTAATTTGTCATGAGCTTTTTATACATCAGCATGCCAATATCCTCAATTGCAGCCACGTCTCGTGATAAATTAGGGGGTGTCTATTTTGCTACAAAATGAAAAGTTGTGCCATTATTGAAACATTTTGAAAAGTGGTGTCTAATTTGCAAATTCGTTGAAAGGTGGTGCATTTTTTGGCAATTAACTAAAAAATAAATATTCACGTGGCAAGTACACGTAGGAATCATAGTCCACGTAGGAAATAAATAAAGCCACGTCATTTTACCGGTGACCGGAAAAGAAGGGGATGTCTATTTTGCTACAAAATGAAAGGTCGTGTCTTTATTGAAACGTTTGAAAAGTGATGTTTAATTTGCAAATTCGTTGAAAGGTGGTGCATTTTTTGGCAATTAACCCTTAAAAATATGTTATAAAAACGGCACGAGGTGGTCTATAATACTTGTGGTGTATGGATTTGGACCATCAGATTAACCCATACCATTAAGAATTAAAGGCAAAGGAAAAAGAGGCCCATGTCGGGCGAGTGTACCACACGCGCAGCGCATGGGGTACAAACACCCAATTATACGTATTTTTTTCTATTTTTTTGTGATTTTTTATTTTTTTTTCCCCAAAATTATATACTCTAAAATTCAATTATTGAACCCTAACATTAAAATGAATTGAATTAAGTTGTTTACAATAAATATATATCCTAAAATGGAATAATGAACCTTAAAATTAAAGTGAATGAATTTTATTTTTTTGAAATCCGGCAACTGGAGTGATGTAGTCGCACGACACTAATGCATGGGTTCATGCATTGAACTCCATAATCAATTTTTTCGAAACAAATAAAAATTGTAATTGAAATTTAAAAACCTAATTTTGAAATAAATATATACCCTAAAATAGAATTAGTGACCGTAAAATTAAAGTGAATTAATTTATTTGGAATAAATATATGCCCTAAAATGAAATTAGTGAACCCTAAAATTAAAGTGAATTAAAATTTATTTTTTTCTAATAAAGATAATCTCTAATTGAGATTAGTAAACTTAAAAAAAAACATGAACCCTAAAAAATACAAAATAAACTTCTAAAAAATATTAAAAAAATCTAAAAATACTAAAAAAAACCCTAAAAATTATAAACCTTAAAAAAATCATACACTCTTAAACTCTATACATTACTTGGAATGAAAAAAATCACAATTTGAACTAAATAAACTCATATAAGATAAGTGGCATAGCCGTTACTTTTTAAGGATACAAGTGATACTTTTTGAAATTTTGAGGAATACTTTTTAATGTTATGATTGATATTGATTTATTATTATTATTATTATTATCATTATTATTATTATTATTATTATTATTATTATTATTATTACGGGTTAATGCTGGTTAACTCGTGTTGATCCAGATTGTTCCGCGTTAACCGGACTCTGTGATGATGTATGAGCCTTTATATTGAATATTTGGTGATGTACAGAAGAATTGAACCGACATTTGTTAATCGGAACACATCCTTCCAAAAAAAAAACGACACATCAAAATTATTAGGAAATGTGGAAGCGCGCGCGAATATAATATAGAGAAATTTTAATAGTTTTTCATGATTTTTTTGAACTTATTTGACCTGATAAGTTATCCAAATATAACCTTATACTGTGCAAATATAATTAATAATCATCATCATCATTTACATTTATGAATTAGTAAACCTAATTTTGATTAATGTAATCAATAACTTTAATAAATTTATCATATTTTTTTAAAAAAAGGAGAGAATATATCGAAACGTTGCGCACAAATAATATTTGTTAAAAATATTAAGCGTAAGGATATAATGGACAATGCAATCAAATATTTAATATTGCTAATTTGGAAGGGGGTAAAGGGGAGAGTGCTGACTCTTTCTTAAAACAGTGGAATTTTTAGCTTATATATTAATAGATTTTTTTTTTTCAATTTTTATAAACACAAGGGCTACATACATTTTTTTTTAAAAAAATTTGTAACTTAATGATACATTTAAATTAGCTCGACTTAAAATTAAAGGTTTTGGACAAAAAAAACATGAAAAATGGTCGTCAAGCTTATCTTAGGGTAGACTTGACTTGAACCAAGTTGAATAAAATAATTAAAATTGAGGGCACGATTTAATCAAGTGTGTAGCCTGTAGATATAGATAACTATTAATTGCGGCTCACATTGTTTGAATGTAAGGTCGGTAATTAATGAAACAGAGACAGTGACTTTGACATATTTCTAATTCTAATCATCATGACAATCAAATAATACTATATCAATAAATACTTAAGTTGCCATTACAGACTTCCTACCTCCTCCATCACAATTCCTATCTACAAACTTAAATTCTTGATTTGATACGTACCAATAATAAAATATCCTGTGTAGGTTTCAATAAATAAATAAATAATAATAAAACATTTATATTTTGATTTCGATTATATTTTCCAATAATAATCATAATAATAATTACTATAAAGTACACTAATCAATCTCATACGTGGCTTCAATTCCTACTTCCTAGGTCGACCGGTACAGGACAATTAATTAAATGGTTGCTATATATTTTGGTAAATTTTGGAAATAATGATATATAAATATAAGTCTATTACTTGTAGTCTCATGCTATCATTCATATTTTTACTAATAGTATTTGAATTAATCTTACATAATATACAGTTCGTTTCAGTTTTGCATATCCAGAAATTAAGCACGAAATATTTTAATTATTTTAAAAAAGGGTAATGCTATTTTACCACATCATGGTCAGCCATAATTTTTTAATTATGGTATTCTTGAAATATATGATAAGTGTTTAATTAACTCTTTGATTAGTGATTAATAACATTTTACATCTATATCCTTGATGTTCATTTCAGGAAGATTTGACTTATATATTTTTTAAATCATACATATAATATCTCTCAATCTCTCTCTAATTATGGATGAATTGTCAATCTTTGGTGAATTGATTTCTTTTTTGAGAGATTCGTGCAATTTAATTAACTTCATTTCATTTCTTTTTATTATTCTCAAAAACTTAGGGATGAAATTAATAAAACATATGGCATATATTTATTAAAAATTACTTAAAATTTCTGAAAATATATAAATGGATTATGAAATGATTTTGCCACATCAATATTACAAATCAAATAAATGGATGGATTATTAATTAAATCAATTTTCCGAATGAAGTTTTTTTCTTAGATGATCTTTGAATTCAATTAGACAAATAAATAATTAATGTTTATTTTAATTATATCTTGGGATTAATTCCCGTCTTTTTTGTACCAACTTTAAATTTTTGTCTTCAATTTTTATGTAAAATTATGCTGAAATTTTATATTTCGGTTTATTTTTCTATCATCAAATATAATAAATTACATTGGATCACATTCTGTCTTTCATATTTATTATTGTTCTCTTCAATAATTTACAAATCACTACCCTAATTTAATAAATAAATAAAAATATCAAATAAATTCTAAAAATGCACAAACCATAGATTACAATAATAAAAAAATATATATCATAAAGTATTCTAAAATAATATTAATACACATTATTATAAGTTGTTGCTAAATTTTTAAATTAAATTAGGCACAAAATTAATTTAAGGATTTCATACGTGTTAAAATAATATTTTCTACTTCAACATCTTCGTATTCAATAATTTATTTATTTATTTATTTTTAAATTTGATCCCATAATCATATTCAAAATTGACTCCCTATAATATAGTTTATGGTAATTTATTTAATTTTACAATTGTGTAATTAAGTAATTTGTCTAATTCAATTTACCAAAATATTTAATAATTTTGAGGATGATTCCATAATTTGATTTGTAATGTTGATGAAGCAAAATCATTTCATAATTCATTTATATTTGTTTTAGAGATTTTATTTAATATTTTTATCATTTCATAAACATTTATAATTTTCTAGAGCTTATCTAATAAATTTGGTAAATTGTCTAATTTCAATTTACCAAAATATTAAATAATTTTGAAGATGATTCATCTCCATTTTCAGAAGTTCATTATTTGATTTGTAATATTGATGTGGCAAAATCATTTCATAATCTTTTGAGAATGATAAAAAGAAATTAAACAGAGTTAATTGAATTGCAATTCACAGATCTCTAGAAAAAAAAATCAATTCACCAAAGATTAATTTATATAATCGTACACACACACACACACACACAGAGAGAGAGAGAGAGAGAGAGATTATATGTATAATTTAGATTTAAAAAATATATAAGTCAAATCTTTCTAAAATAAACATCAAGGGTATATATATAAAATGTTATTAATCACTAATTAAAGAGTTAATTAAATACTTACCATATATATTTCAAGAATACCATAATTAAAAAATTATGGCTGGCCATAGTGTGGCCGAATAACATTTTCCTTTAAAAAAAATCATGATTTTATATATATTGGTTTTGATATGTGCGTGTGTTGGGTTGGCTTAACGTAGACATAAAAATCTTTTATTACGGTAAGCAATGCATGGACAAGACGTATCACGTTCTTCATCAAATGGAGTGTGAAAATTAGGAAAAAAAAAAGTATCTTAGAAAATTCTAAAGGAAATGTGGGACATCTATATATGTAAGCAACGTTGCTATATTTATGTATGTGAATCTAATCAAAGTATAGTGGCGGATTCAAAAGGCGATCTTTTGACCTCAAGGGAAGTTTCTTTAGAGAATATGGACTACACTTCAAATATTATTTAACCAACGAAATACCATAAAATTAAAGTTTGATATACACTCATGATATGATGCGTTGAGATCAAAGTGTCAAACGCAAACCATTCAATATATAAATGTTATAGTTGTCGATCGAGATTAAAGACATACAATACTTTTTTAATAGAGAATTGTCAATTGAGAATCCGATTATATATTAATTCAAGACAGGGCCGGCCCTGGGGTAGGCCAAGTGGGCCACCGCCCAGGGCCCCCCAGTTTTAGGGGCCCCCAATATATATATATATATATATATATATATATATATATATATATAATTAGGTAGTTTTTTTAAAAAAAAATATGTATAGAGTTATAATGTTTGTCTCTTTTAGATACTATTTTCTCGACTTTGAAATCTAATACTGGCTCTAATGATTAGTTCCATCACTTAATTTTCTTTCTATGTAAATTTCGTGTGATAATATATTTATTCAGATTTTGTGTTGGCTTAATATCAATTTTGCAATTGGACAAAATATTAATCAACTATCTGTGATCTATATATAGATCATGTAGGCGAAATACACCTTTAAAGACTCAATTTTTAAATTTGATCAAAATTGTATAAAGGAAAAAAAATTAATGGTTATATTTAGGGCTTTTATTCCTCAATTTTGAGTTCACTAAAATCTCAACTTAAGGGCTTTTGACATAAAATATTACAATAAAAAATTAAATTGATTCAATTTTGAATTATTTTCCTTAATATTATCAATATTTTTTTTCACAATTATTTACTTAATGAAAGTGTTTTTTTTTTCAAAATTTATGAATGAGATTTTGTAAATGTTGTCTCTTTTTCAAGATTTAGGATGATTGAAATAAAATGAAAAAAATTTCAAGATGCTGGTTAAAAAAAAAAATCAGGGCCCATTTTTTTCATTTCGCCCAGGGTCTCATAATTGTCAGGGCCGGCCCTGATTCAAGACATAAAAGATGAAAATTATTAATTTAGGACCTAAAAAATCATGTATTTTAATTCATTTTTATTTTAAAATTATTTTCAACCAATTCTTTATTAAATCAACATATAATTAATACATGATTTTTTTTCATTGAAAATTTACATAAAAATATATTTTTTAAAAGAATCAAAATAGATGAATTCTTAGATCTCTGATTGATAACTTTAAGGTCTTGGATAGATAGTTTTCATATTTTAGGTTCTTGATTGAAAGATGAGATATATATCCCATAAAAATAGTTTAATGTTCATAATTGTACGTTTCAAACTACAGTCCCCATTTTAGGTTTGAGGGACATTTTATTTTCCTAATTCAATATACCCTTATATAATGATTTTAAAAATTAATAATCTTTCGTTTTATTTGTGCAAGCAGCCGTGTATAATAGGACATTTGTGTGTCCGTCTTAATTTTTAACTATTTTTTTTAATTTAGCAGACATTTTTTTTAACTAAATTAAATGCATGATCCTTTTTTTGTTTTTTTTTTCTTAGAGGAAAAAAATACCTGAAGTAGATTCTGAAGTTGGTGCAGACTAAAGGGAAATGTGGCAGAAATGGTGGACGGTTTTGGGAACATGGCACAGTTGGCACAATTTTAGGAAGCTAGCAATGGCGTAAATCGTAATAGATTTAATATTTTATCGAACTAAGACTATATTAATAATTTATTATGAAGAAGAAAAAGAGGACCTCACTATCTCGTCTCTCCAATAAATTACGAGATGTGCCACAGTGAGTGTGTTCATCTATACACTATCTGAAATCTGAACACACAAAAAATTCAATTCAAAATTGCTACCGATAAGAATTGAATATTTACTGTCCACATTATGACCCCTAGAAACATAGAAATTAATATTCAGATAATTTTTTAGCTGGTGAAATCGTGAGAAAATAGGCAAGAGAAAAATCTTGAAAAAAGCGTTCAATCCACTTGAAGCAACAACGGGTGGAGGTATTATTTTGCTATTCACGTGTTAATGACGTAAATTAATTTATTACAATTCATGAGTTTTTCTGCGGAACTTGGCTTAAAATTTTAAATATTGAACTTTAATTAGTAATTTCTTAATTCAGAAGACAAAATAGATAAATAAAAGTATCTTAATAGCGTTTTCAGACTATGCTTTTAAGCTGGAGTTTAGTTACACATTTAGGAGGCCCGTAGGCTCTTACGACTTATTATTGTAAGGAAAGTGCAGCCCACCATATTTAGGCCCAAACCCAAGTGTTCGAGCACAGCCCTTAAAGATAAAGGACCAGAATCCACAATTTTTTTATTTTTATTTTTAGTATAAAAACACACAACAATTTATAATTAAAACGCCAAATCTAGTTGGTTAACGGCCTTAAGAGTTTTTGGAATGAGACTGAACAAGATTTTAGTTACAAGATAATTTTCAGTAGAAGATCACGTGTGATGATAGAAGATGTTATAAAATTTATCACAATCAAATATAAATCCGAAAAATAAGGAATACAATAATTACGTGGAAAAGTCAAAATGGAAAAAGTTACAGACAGAGGATAAGTTTTTAACATGTGTTCTAAACAAAGTAAAATAAGAGATTTAAGAGCAACAACAAAACTCTAGGTTGTACCATTGCTCGTATGTGTTCTTGAACGATGAAATGTGCAATTTGATCAACTTTTGATGAGCTCATAAACGTGAGATTTGAGCCTATTGAGCATGTTATATGTATAAAAAGCTCAGTTCCTCTTGTTGAGTGTGTCGGGTTTGATTGCTTGATTCCTAATTTGCCCGGTTGCCATGACTACACCTATTTTGAGTCCCTCTGCATGAAGATTATTAAGGCATGTAGGATTAACTTATACTTTGGCCTGAAGACAAATTCCCTGCCCTCAATTGACCACTAGTGAGCCTGTTTGAGCCTAATTCCCAATTTTTGTTCTTTGTTGTTAACAGTCACTAAATATGTAGCCTTAGCTTATTTTTGGCCTGCTCTTTTCCTTGAAAACACGTACGTATCATCGTATTTGTTTGAGCTGCATTCACATGTGCATTGAAAGATAGCTAGTGTTGGGAAATTGAAAAGAAATATGTATGCTCTTGTCCTATTCCAAGAAAAAAAAAAGAAAAAATGAAAAATAAAATAAAAATAAAAAGAGAAAGAAAAGCAAATAAGGAATAGGACGGAGAGGAGATAAGGGTTGTGATTAGCTGAAATAAATTTTGTTGCCCTGTGTTGCAAATTGTTTTGGAGACTAGCACTAAACTTGGAATATGTTGAGATATTTGAGAAGTTGCAGCTGACTTTGAGGATTGCATTTTGATGTACTTACATGTTTTCGCTTATTTGAGCCACTTTACTAAATTATCCTACTTGTGCACCCTAGCCCCGTTTCAACCTGTTCCAAAGACCTTTTGATTCATGCTTAATCTCAGTTGTTAGTTATAGTTTTGACATATGGGCAAATTTATGTTTGAAAGCAACAAATCATGACTTGTGTGAATTGAGAATATGTCCTTACTTTTTGAGAGAAATTGAGCGAATCCTGGTGAGGGTGGATTGAATTGCACGTTTTTTACTTAAATGAAGTACATGTGTACATTTCATGAAACAAGAAAAGGGTCAGTGGATTGTGTTTGATTATGTTGTAATCTTGACTCTGAGTTTTTACAGTTTAAGGCAATCGATGCTTGACTTGTCGTTTTTCTGTTTTTATTTTAGAGTCTGTTTTCTGTTTAGATATGCTCGAGGACGAGCATTGTCTAAGTGTGGGGGGTTTGATTGGGCCATTTTTGCATGTTTCTTTTGGGCCGTTTTGGTATATTTTGAGCGTGTTAATTGCCTTGTACTCATATTTTGTGGAAGAAAGTGTGTTTTGAAAGTGATAACAGGTAACTAGCATGAATGTGGAGAAATTGGCTTGATTTTGGGGAAAATGCAGTCAAGTATGGATGAGGTAAAAGCTAGAAGGGTTCGTAAACCACTCAGTATGGGCATACTGAGCAGAATGAATACCGAGACACCAAGCTGTTGGGCCTGTGCGCGCGGAATTTTGGGCTGGAGCGGGAGTTTACCTAATTTATGATTCGGATGTGCCTAGCAGCTGTTCCACCACCTTGGGAGTCTTTATTTTATCACTTTCCTAGTTGGAGTTGATTTAGGATTCTATTTCCATAATTAAGGATTTGTATTTAAGGATATTAAGATAGATTAGGAATAATGTATTCCATACTCACGAAAAACAGCAGAGACGTATTCCAGCAATTATTATTCATCTTCTTCATTATTTTCATGGTGTACTGCTTTACAATATTTTGAAGTTCTGATTTAATTATGCAATCAAGCTAAACTCGTTCTTATTCCGGCGAAGATTAACGAAGCCCTGGCGTAATTATACTGTGAGATTTAATTGTTCTTTCTATTTTAATTAATTGCATGTATCTGTGATTCTCGGTATTTAAAGTCATTAATTATTTCGACACTGCTAGGTAGTTGCAAATATCTAGTAGATTGGAATTAATTAGTAGCCAATTAAACCGGCCATCCGTAATTGTGGTTTAAGTTTAATTAGTGGTACAACGATTCTTCAGAATCGAGGGAAGAACAGTCTAAATTCAACGGTCCTGTGTCAGAGTCTGTTGGTTTTGAATCGGGTTTCTCTAGTGCTCAAAGTTGTCAGCTTATTAAACCTATAGGGTGTCTCTTACGGTTGTTAGTCGATTAGGGAAATAATTGGTGAAGCGTCTTCCTGATTATCGAGAAACTAAGGAGAAATTAGGCCGTGTCAGAAGTGTCTTCGGTGGTTATAACTGATTTGCATGCATTGATTGGAATTATCTTTGCATCGAGGATCGGTATAGTTAAGCTAGAGTGGACTTAGTTGGAAACCGGAATACCTTTTATAATCTGTTAAAAACTACTCTCTGTTTATTTGTTTATTTTCGGTTTACTTTACAACAACAAAATTTGTGTGGAAACTCTGGGAGTTGCAATCTGAAAGTGTGGAATAATTATCGTCGGTTCTTTGGGAGACGATCTTGCTCGCTACTCTTCTAGGTAGTGTGGGCATACCGACTGTTGGTCTTATTATTTTTTATGTAAAACGACTCACCTCCTACGAATTTAGTTATATAAAATATCTACATCTACCATATCCCATCAAATATGCTGACTACGAGCAAACAATTAGGTGCAAAAAGCCCGCATATACATTGGACCCTTTTCAGAGACAAGTTCTTCGAACAATTGACCTGTGAGCATACACTCCAATATCTTCGTGCACATGACACCACAATCAGAGTTTCCTACCTATTGTGGAGGGTATTCAAACCGCATTAACTTCCATACTTCCTGGGCCGACTCGTCGAGAGGCCTGTTCCTATAAACCTGACCGTGCTTACAAAGGAGTGGTACATTCCGACACACATGCTGAAATGCTACTTTGATGTCGGTCCAATCTTTACATCCCCTCGATATCGGATTGAAGACCACAATTGCCTGCTGCGCAAAATGGATCATGTATTGGACCCAGTGATCTTCAGCGACATGCCCTATCTTGTACACTTTGTCGACGGTCCATCACGATCTTCCGCCTTATTGAGGATAATTATCATCGACGTACGGCACAATCCGATCAGCAAAGGCCTCCATGTTTTCCAACACCAATGTTTGCTGGATTGCAATCACAATACCGTGGAATATGTTAGGATGTCTAATGGTTAACAACAATTCAAGAAAGAGGGTGAAGGTATATTTACCCAGCCGAGAGACTCAATCAACGCCCAATCATCCTTATATTATGTGGGAAACTCCTTTGAGTAGATGATCAACATATTAAGTAGGACATCACAGTGTTGTAAGTAATTTAATAAAGAAACAAAGCACAAACAACCCGATGAGCAGCCAATTAATACCACAAATAAATAAAAAATTGATTTGGCGAAGAATAACACAGTAATGTGGACTCACATTATTATCGAGCCACCCCCTCAACGTCCACAACCCGCGGAACCATGGAGCATCTGTTTGTCCTTTGCATTCTACCAGCAGCGCAATCCTTGGGTGGCTGCAAGATAAATCGTTTGCTCATATGGAATTGTTAGAAATCACAACTACTGAAATTAAGCATAGGTTATATTAAGGTCCTTTCACTTACAGCTGCAGTGTGAGTCCTTTATCGTACCAATCGTAAAAAGGCTTCACAACTTTCCAATCATACTCCCTAGCTACCACATATTTCTCAGACATGATCACCAGCAATGGAGGCTCACGGTGTGTCTTCTTCATCACCTTCGAGCGTGACATCTTTGATTTTTTGAGGGGCGGTGGCTGGTTCTGAAGAGGTCCTGCCTTAAGAATGAATAGTCTCCTTTTCACTGGCATCTTCTTAGCCGATGGGACAGCTTCTCCTTTGTCTGCAATACATGACGCGACAATCTTAAATTCAGCAAGCAAGGCAATAAAAACCATTTTAGCAACATTTACCTTGCTTTTCTTCACTGAGGAAGCTGGTGCCAACGTCCTCATTGGCAGCTGCATACACGGTTTCATCATCGACATACACATCTACTGAACGCACGACATCTTCAGCATAATCATCTTTAACCCCCACCTCTGCATCCTCTCGCCCAACATCTGTACCTGAATCAGCCTCCGGGGCTGTATCAATGTCACCACAAGCTTCTGCAATAAGTGATTCTAGGGCCGCCATGTCGACATCTTTGAAGGCGTGATCGTGTCAGCACTCTGTAATATGTCGACATGTGTTGTAGGCATGTTGGCTGTCTTGCCATGCACATCGGCCGCAGTACCATGCACGTCGGCGATCACATCGGTAGCAATCAAGTTCGTGTCAACAACACCCTCTCCCTTATCTCTTTCCTTGCCTCATTCCTCCTCCTCCATTTCCTGTCTCATGTCCTCTTCCTGGCCCTTCACGTCGGTGGCAGCATCATGATGATCTGATTTCAGACTCAAATAGTCCGGATCACTCTCATACTCATCGCCATCTTGACGGTATTCAGTTTCATGGTTACGTTTGACTTTCTGAATTACATCGACCTTTTGCTCCACAACTTTGATGGTCTTTTCTAAGTTGTCGATGCTAGCCATCACCATTGAATTTGATTCCTATCAACAAGCAAAAAAGCCACACAAGCATAACAATAGTTTTGAACGTGGATTAATAACCTATATTTTTGCAAAAATCATTATAACGAGGACTCACAATTATCATCCGAGAAATGACCGTCAAGGTCATCGGTTCTCCACCATCCGCGTGCGATTGCTTCTTAGATTGCTCTGGCATCTTCGATATCGATCTCGACTTTGACTTAGAAGAACTCACACTGCCGGGATGTTTTCTCAGAGATTGACGCACCTCAAACGCCCTAGCATCTCATGCTCCAACAATCTCCACATCAGTCTGATTACCAAGGATGTCGTCCTTGTTGATGAGACTTAAACACGGTACCCTTAGTGACAAGGGTGCTTCCCGAGGGTCAAACCCACATCTTCTAATCTCTCTTTCTCATCACTTGTTAAGACAAACGGCGCCTGTTAAGAAAGAATCACAACCTGATTAAGTATGAAAATTCCAATGATAAGCCTGGTCAGACAAGTAAGTGAGAATTGTATCGTAGAATCTGGCGCCGTTGAATCAAAAAACCGTACTAGAGTAGAAAATTTAAAGAACTGATCGGGGACCAATGCCTGAATCTTGGGAACAATGTCTCCGGAAGTCTATGTGCGCAATGTGCTATTAGTCTTGGCATCACCTCGAAGGCAAAGAGCTGCAAGACGAGTGAGAATCCACAGATATCTGTCGAAGGTCTCGATAAGGAGTGCCTCAATCGGGCGATATTCCCGCGGGTTGTATGCGCCCAATGAACTAGGAATGATAGGAAACCTTCCCCCAAGGAAAACCTGTTGAAACTGTCCAAGTCATCAATCAGGTGCATGTACTCGATGTCAATCATTTTTGACAGTTGGTCTTTATCTAATAGAAGACCGAAAACGATGTGGAGCAGAGCCAATTTCAGAACCAAGTTGCCACCACCCTGGTGAATGGTATTGTAATTGTCAAACACTTACTCAATGTGAAAAGCTTTCAGGTAATGATTACCGCTGAAAATGTCTGTGTATATTGTCGAGGACGTCGGTGGATCCTCCGCTTCATTGAATTGCGACCCACTCAGGCAATAGAATTCCTGAGGACCTAATTCCGCACGCTTGTCATTGATTGAAAAATAGAAGTGATTGCGGACTTCTGACTCGAGCTCAAGCGCATTCAACAACAAGTAAATGAGTTTTTCTTGAGCTTGAATGTCGAGCACATCAATGAGATGACCAAAACATGTCTGCTGAAATGCTTCGAGATTTTTCCGATTAAACCGGCCACACACTTGGTTAATTACTTCATTAAAATTCCCCCTGACAGAAATTTGGCCACCTACAACTACATATTATCAATTAACTGAAAATGAAAATCCTCAACATCATATAAAACAATTCTGAGACACGAATATCATAAAAACAATGCATTGAAACAATATATGCACATATATGCACTCCAACAGATTTCTACAAAGATCATAATTAACCTCGTTAAATGAAGCCCAAGATTATATGTACCACAACAACATATATTGAGTCATTAAATGAAACACGACAATGTATGGCTTCATGACCACAGCAAGACAACCACGACAACTGAATCTTCATTATCAAGCCATTAAACTGAAAATCAGAGGAATTATCACAATCTATACATTCTACAATTTTCAAACATAAAAAAAATGTACATAAACAGCATACCCTGCCTCAAAGGCCGACCTTTAATACAATATTAAATCGACGGTAGAATAATGGAGAACGATGACTTGAAGCTCTACTACAACTTCAGAAATAGAGCAAGTTTAACCAAATTCAATATTCATGTTCATGTATATTCGGGTTTCTGAAAAAAACCCTACCCCGACGCAAACATGTGAAAATTGTAAACCCGAACATAATTTAGTGAAAAAAAGAGTCCAAACATCACAAATGACAGGGAGTTCATAAATTAACTTAAAAATCCAAAAAAGGGGGACTAACCACTGACATTGCCTCTTGGATTGTGCCCTTCTTCGCGAGGACGACGTCGCCTCAGGCTCCGACGGCTCATTTCCGCGACAACCCAACATAATCAAATGCTACGATTTACAAATAATTAAGAGTGATGGAAAGAAAATCTTAGATAGTTTAAAAAAAATGCTCGAATGTCACGAAAAAAGGAGGAAATCCGTTTTATAAACATATCTCCCAAAGTCGCAACCGACACGATGGTTATTCGCAAGCACAATTTCCGAACATCGATTGTAACCCCTCCGGTGAAGATTTTTCAAAAAATTTGGCGTCCGTTCGTTTCCAAAATGTTTGGTTTTGAGGAAATTTACCCACGCTCGGTTCTCGATGCTTAAAGTGACTCTGTTTTTGGTACAATATTTTAATTATATTTTCCAAACGATTAATAAGAAATTGTGAGAAAATTAAATATATCCAGATTTTAAAACTAAACTACTCCACCGATGTCAATTTTGCACATCAAATTTATTTAAATCAACAAAAATAATTTTAGCGATGAAGTAAAAGTCCTAAAATTACATAAATAAACGTTGATGACGTATGTAACGACACGTAAAATTACTTATTTTTCAAAGGAGTAATATTAACTCGGGTACTAGGAAATTTTAACTTTTAAAACACTATTCAAACAAAATTACATATGGAAAAATTATTTTATTTCATTGAGAATTAATTATTAAAAAATTATTTATAATTACACATCTAAACTTCTATTTTAAAATGTCGATGCCATTTTCTTGTATAAAATATATTGATCACAACATTATTATTTTTGCCAATAATAAATACTCCTTCTGTCCCAATAGCAAGGTCCCTCTTTCCTTTTTGGGGTGTCCCAATAGCAAGGTCTCAGTCCAAATAAGGAAATAATTAGTGTGTAATAAGGCACTAATTAAATGAATGTTGGGCCCAACCCTAAACCTTAATCATAATCAACCCTCCTCTCTCTCATTTCACTGTGCACGCCTCTTCATTTTTCTCGCTCTCTCTGCCGCGCTCTTTCCGTCTGCAACACCACATCCTCGCTCTCTCTCTCTCACTGTCACTCTCTCCACCTGCAACACTCCTTTCTCCCTCCTTTTTCACCGTCGTAACGATTCCACCGTAATTTATGTGAGCGATGAAGATTCAACTGTGAAATCTGAGCTCTATGATGATTTGACACTAATTTATGAAGCTCCAATCCTAAATTCAGAGATTCGGCCAGATTCGTCCCAAAACCCTTTGATATGTTACGATTTAGCTCAGATTTTAGATCTATTGCATAGATCTAAAATGCACGCCGTCAATATGCAAGGTCATATAAGTCTTTGTGTCTAAATCTATAGGCTGCCAGTGGAGGAGGCTTCGTGTTCATATATGGCAGACTCTGAAAAAACAGAGGAGTTTGTACCGAAAACAGAGGAGGCTTCGATGACGGTGGTGGAGAATTTTGTGCCGGACAAGAGGATCAAGTGGTGATGGCAATGGAGATTGAAGCTCAAGGTGGAGATTGGAGAGCCGAGGTGGCCAATTTGATGCCTCAAATATTACTCCCTTGGTACTTCGAACTGGTGAGATCTAACCCTCCTGTTGTTCTGGTGATATTTGTTGGGTTTGCTACATATGTGATATTTGTGAGAGGTTAAAGTGTGCTGAAATGATAAAAATGTGTTTGTGTTGTTCTGGTGTTAGTTATGGGAGGTTAAAGTGTGCTGAAATGATACAAATGTGCTATTTGTGGGAGGCTAAAGTGTGTTGAAATGATACAAATGTGTTTGTGTTGTTCTGGTGTTAGTTGTGGGAGGCTAAAGTGTGCTGAAATGATAAAATTGTGCTCACACATTAGCTATTAGGCAATGACATCAATGATTCGATTTTAATGATGAGATGTCATTATTTGGATATAGGTTTAGGTCTGCATTTAGGTTCTTTATTGCTGCGTATGTGTTTATGCTTGCATGTATGAAATGTTAACTGCAATTATGGAGAAATAATATATAACCCGCATATGTGTATATGTATGTAGAAACAATATATAACTGCATCTTTACAAAAAACTGAATGTATGAAATGTTAACTGCAATTATGGAGTATAACTGCATCTTTACAAAAACTGACCAAAATGCATCTTTACAAAAACTGCATCATTACAAAATTACTTGAACCCAACAAATAACTTCAACCTGCAAAAAATGGTTGTGTCTGACATATTTAATTAATTCCCTTCCAGCCTTTCAACACCTAGGGAATTCATTAGTTCTTGTATCACATGCACATTGCCAGCTTCCATTAAATATGAGAGACACTGTCTCACCAATTCCACATGAACTTCCAAGTTCAAAGGTAAACTATCTACCCTAATAAGTGCATCTTTCCCCATGTGCGAGATCTTATAGCAATTTTGTCCTTTAACTTTCATCATCTCAACCATACAACCTTGCAGAGTCAAGAAAACCTTGTTTAATTTCGAAGGGCATAGGTTTTCAAATGAAGTAATCATTGCATTTACTAACTCATCAACTATATGTGTGGCTCTTTATATTTGCAAGGATTGAATATTCCTAAACCACCCTAAATCATTGACATTCAGATTTGGTGAGTTAGATGGTTGTTGTACCAGAGTGAACTTAAAGCCATCTGTATTTGATGCCTCTCTGAAAATCAGATCTGAATCTTTTATGTGTGGTTTAGCATTGTCCTGTTGTATGTATATGACTTTGCTTGCAAATGGTGGCCATTTTTACCTTTATAGCTGGTAAAATTTGCAATAAAGATCATTTATTACAATGATCATTAAATGTTGCATACAGACAGTTATATACCTAATTGATCAGACAGTTCATGATCACTTCCTTTGTCACTGACTCAATTGCTTTAGTTCTAATATGCCTCTGCTTCTGTTTTTGCTTGTCCGTTGTGCTGGAACCTTGTGAGTGAAAGGAAAAATTCCAATCTTACCATCAAACAGTAGAGTACCATCTGTTGCAAACATAGGTCTGCATACTGCACACATAAACATTATTTTTTTGATGAACTTCTTGCTCTTACATGATCTGTGTAGTTCAGCCTCTTCTGGAGTCATGTAGAATCTGTGTCTCTTTTTTCATATAAAACCACTTCTCATCGATGTGCACCATGTTGTGCATGCTTCTAAACTTTAGAATATTTAGAATCATATCTAGTTCTAACGCTTCAAGTGAAAATCTCAACCTCAATAGCTTATTAGAAGCTGTTAGGTCAGGCCTAATAGTTGATGTGTGAGCTTTGATCATCCCTTGCCTAATCCATCTCCCAACTGTAGACTTTTTACAGTTTATGCCATGTGCTAAGCTTCTTATGTTGCCTCTCTTCTTAAGTGGCAAGCTGGAAATTTTTTCTAAATCAATAACAACTCTCTTAGTTCTAGTAAATTTTTCCTTTTCTTCAATATGCATTTGCTGATTGTTTTCTGCTTGTTTCTTTGTTGCAGCCCAGACTCGACTGACGAACTTTCTGCATATCTGGAATTTGTTGGTAGCTTTGTTCATTTTGCCCGTGATATTTTTCCGTCAGTGCAGCATTCAAGAAGGAACTCCAAGACTTGATTTTTTTGGGACTCAAGAAAACTCAGTTTCTCATCTTTTTTGGGTGTTTTTGTGATGTTTGATTCTCTTAACTCATGATATTTATAGAATTAGATGCAGATTTGAACTTAAGTGATGTTAGTACTTTTAGAGGGAAACTTTTGGTGGCAAAATTTTGTTGAGAAGTTGAAATTTAAAAAATTTCGGTCCATATACTTAAATCAAATCTGATTTTAATTTTTTTTTATTTTCCAGCAACTATGGAATCTGATTTTTAGTCGACAAATATTGAATCAACAACTATAATAGAATTTAGCTCTTCAAATATTACTCATAAAAATATTTCTCGACACTCGACAAAATGTAAAATAAAAAATGAGTGCCATGAAATGGGTTTAAAAAACTAAAGGGAAATAGTTGTTAGATTACTTTTGATTATAATACTCCTTAATAAAGTGGAATAACTTACTTTATACACTAAACTCCTCCTTAATACCCGTGCCCAATATAGGAGGGACCTTACTATTGAGACGGATGGAGTATGTCTTAATGAAAACGCAAACTCAATTGTCGACATACTTGCCGATATGTAGAAATTAATTATTTCTGAAAATATTTACAGGTTTCAAGATACACAATTTTATTGGCATTTCATTTTCTTCCCTTAAAAATTAATTACTATAAATAATTCAATTGTTTCCTATATACCATTCAGATTAACATATTTTAAAATAAAATTCAAATCCGAAAAAAAATTTACTAATAGAATTCAAAATGACAATAAATCAAATAAAATGTGCCATCAAACTGTTCACTTAAAAAGTTGTACATTGATAAAGTAAAAAAATTATAATCAAGAACTGTGCACCTAATAATGAAGGAAAAATGTCTTAATAGCTAAATGGGGCGTCAGTAAAAAGACGCCGTATTTCCATAGAATTTGCCGATTTATTTTATTTCAACGTATTTTTAAGCCCAGAGCCAGGTGTCGGCATCGTAACGACCCGGACAGTACCTGGTGGAGCGTAGAATTTTCCGTGTGTGTATGTTTTTTTCTTTCTGAAAAATACCTAAATCTGAACTCTGTGAAGTGTTAAAACTTAAAAGGCTTTAATCGTGTGGACTACCCAAGCCAAGAGGCTTATCCTCTCTCTCTCTCTCTCTCTCTCTCTCTCTCTACGGCTTCCAACTTACATAACGGCCAATTACAAACATCGTATGGTAAACAAGATTCTTGAAGACAGAGAGCGAGGGTGGAGATGGCAAGCTTGAAGCCACCATTCTCTCTGCAAACCACACATGTCGCCAAATTTGTCCTGCCATTTCCCACTTCAAGATTCCGCTATCCCTTCACTACTGGTATTTTTTTTTTCATGGAGTAATCTCGTGTGTGTCTGTGTAGTACTTTGTTGTTTTGACTTTACTCGGTAGAAGTTCGATCCCGAGCTGGAATTCTTTGATTTCCTGCCTTTTTACTTATCTGGGAAAGATACCATGTTTCCTGTATGTCGGAGTTTTATTTATCATTGTGTTTTCCTGTGCTAGAGGAATAATTATCGCGATATTGGAGTGAGAAAGACCCAATTTTTATTCGGCAATATTCATGTAGTTTTTATAGAATTTCAGGGCCGTGGCAAATTTTCCTCCCAACCTTTTCTCCATATCATCCCCTTCTTTTAGTTTTCTTCTTCAACGTTCCTTGCTAATCCTGTTTTCATTGTAACATTGGTTAGTTTTGGCTTTCTTTTTTTAATGTCAACTGTATTGATATATTGCACCTAATAATTTTTTTAAGTTCATGTATTAGCACGTTGCTGTTTGGACTGAAATGTTATACAATATGGTAAAGTTGATATTTTTGACAGGCTCCAGCTAGAACTTAGAAGACTATCTAAGCACTCATGGTTAAATTGGATTTTGCTTTCCTCTGTTATAGTTGTATTCTTTCCCTTTTTTTCCCCTTTCTTGTGTTACATTATAATTAGAAGTGATTCAATACAGGCAGTAGAGATTATAGAGGCTTCACCTTACAATCTCTAGCTTTAGTGGATCGCTGTTTATTGAGCTATAGGGGTTCCCATGCGAAAGGGTCTCGGCTTTTCATCGCAAGTGGTAATATCTCAGTTAATTTATTGAGGAATAGTTGTAATTTTTCTGACTTTGGAAGATCACAGAACATGCATAAAATTTTCCTTTCAGCTTCAGCGCAGCCCTTGACTGAGGAACTTGTGGAAGATAAGCCGCTGAATCTTTCCACAAGTGGTGACTCTATCCGCAGAAGATTTCTTGAATTTTATGCTTCGCGAGGTCACAAAGTTCTTCCGAGTGCTTCTCTAGTTCCAGAGGATCCGACAGTTTTATTAACAATTGCTGGAATGCTTCAGTTCAAACCTATATTCCTTGGGAAGGTTCAATAAGTGATTCCTCAGCTTTTCTGTTAGGTCCGTGAGTATGCATGAATGAAGGCAGAACTAGTTAATTGTATATGAACAGGAAATTCTTAAAAGCCAAGGTTTGTGTGTGTGTGTGTGTGCATATTTTCTGAAGAGAGACCGTTTAAGAACATTCACCATCTGATGGGGGAAGGGTGGTTCTAGATTTGATGAGTCAACTGTTGCTAGCTCTCGTGATTAGGTTTAGCTGGCCTCAGAAATGTTATCAAGTGCCACTTTCATTTTAGAATTGACTTTGTCATTTCAACTTTGTCAGGTGCCTAGAGAAGTACCCAGTGCTGCAACTTCTCAGAGATGCATACGAACAAATGATATCGAGAATGTAGGTCGAACATCTCGACATCAGACATTCTTTGAAATGCTTGGAAATTTTAGTTTTGGAGATTACTTCAAACAAGAGGCTATAAAATGGGCGTGGGAGCTATCAACAGTGGAGTATGTATTATGTGATGATTGATCAAAGCATTTTACTCATATATAGAGTAATTTGAATTCCCTGGTTGATTTCTTGTGAGCTTACATTGCCAAAAGGTCTTTACACCACCAACTAATTTGGATATGATCGGAGTCCAATCTATATTTGCCAATATGTAATATTAACTTCTGGTTACCTTTATGCAAATATTGACTAAATATGTCTCCACTAACTGAATCTGTTATTGCTGAATAAGATTATTTCAGCATAGATGAACCAAATTAACTTGTATAATATAATTTTTTCCTGGAAGTTTTAAGGTCATTTAATCACCAAGATGTTTTGTGATAGCTGTGTAGAAATGGTGCATGTATTCAGATTTACAAGTCTGAAGTTCAATGTTTATGAAGGGATCCATCTTCGTTTTTTTTTCCCTTCAATATCTTCTGGAAAGTGAGGGATGATGCCTTATGTCATTGATACCGTATCATATCACATCTGATTACTCCTCTTTATTTCCTTTATGTGATCAGAAGATTCACATTTATCATTTAGTTGTTGATGTGTATATTAGATAATTATGTGCATATCTTTCTGCTGATATCATCTTGTGTAACAATTATTACATATAGGTTTGGACTACCAGCTGACAGATTATGGATTAGCGTGTATGAAGATGATGATGAAACTTTTGCAATATGGCATGATGAGGTTAGCAGAATATGTGTTTCTTATTATGTGTGCTCGTGAACATCTTTGTTTTTCAATTTATTTATGATAGTATCTGTAGGGGCTTCCACTCAAGATTCATTCAATCATGTGTAAGATATTGCACTTGCCCAAATCAAATCATAGGCTGTTACATGATCTTACTGAATTAGTTCCTTATTGATGGGCATATATATTTATGTGGTGGTACATTTTGGATGTCATCAGAATTGGTGACAATTATGAAACATATTATTAATTTTCTGATTTGTTTCCGTTCTCTCAGATTGGCGTTCCGGCAAATCGCATAAAAAAACTTGGTGAGGAGGACAACTTCTGGACAAGTGGAGTAACTGGTCCGTGTGGGCCGTGCTCTGAAATTTATTACGATTTCCATCCTGAGAGGGGGCATTCAGATGTTGTAAGCATCTTTCATAATCAGGAGAACTTCTAATTTTATCTATAGCTTGAACCTTATTATTTCACCTTGTGGTTAAGCTAGTGAATCATTCTTGATTTGTCTTTCTATTTTAAGAGGGGGTTATCCTCTTTAACTTTTTTAAACTCTTTTTACAGGACCTTGGAGATGATTCTAGATTTATAGAGTTCTACAACCTCGTCTTTATGCAATACAATAGAAAGGAAGACGGATCACTTGAGCCTTTAAAACAGAAGAACATTGATACTGGGCTGGGGTTAGAGCGTATGGCTCGCATTCTTCAACAGGTAAGTGTGCTGAAGCAAGAGAATAACAACTTGTTCAATTACTATGTTCTGTTCACATGCTAAACTCCTATTTTTTCTATCTTTGCAGGTCCCGAACAATTATGAAACTGACTTGATTTTTCCTATTATCAAGAAGGCCTCAGACTTAGCAAACGTGTCGTATACACTTGCAGATGAGTCTAAGAAAATCAATCTTAAAGTAAGGCATTGGAGGAGTTTCCATATTCGTTAATATATCTTCTTATCTATGAAGTGATTAAACTTTCTTCCCCTTTCAGATAATCGGAGATCACATGCGTGCAATAGTGTATCTTATATCAGATGGTGTTTTCCCGTCAAATATTGGAAGAGGCTATGTGGTTCGCCGTCTGATCAGAAGGGCAGTTCGAATGGGCAGGCTATTGGGTATAAAGGGGGATGGTGTGGGAAACCTTGAAGGAGCATTTTTGCCAACACTGGCCGAAGAAGTTATAAAATTAAGTGCCAACATAGATCCAGACGTAAAGACAAGAACTCCCCGCATCCTTGAGGAGTTGACAAGGGAGGAACTTCGCTTTGTTTCAACACTTGAGAGGGGAGAAAGGCTTCTTGAAGAAATATTAACTGATGCATTGTCGGCTGGTCAGAGGAATGGAACCTTGCCCTGTATATCTGGCAAGGATGCATTTCTTCTCTACGATACATATGGTTTCCCAGTGGAGATAACAAAAGAAGTTGCCGATGAACGTGGTGTTGGTATAGACATGGATGGTTTTGATGTCGAAATGGAAAATCAACGACGTCAGTCTCAGGCTGCACATAATACAGTGAAACTCTCTGTTGAAGATGGAGCAGAGCTGACAGAAAATATTCCAGACACCGAGTTTCTTGGTTATGACACACTTTTTACTAAAGCATCGGTTGAGGGTCTCTTAGTAAATGGTAAACCAGTAGGGCAGGTTTCTGAAGGAAATGAAGTCGAAGTGTTGCTAGACAGGACCCCTTTTTATGCTGAATCAGGGGGGCAAATTGGCGACCATGGACTTCTATATGTTACCGATTCTCAGGAAAATAAGGAAGCTGTCGTAGAGATACAAGATGTGCAGAAGTCTCTTGGTAACATATTTGTTCACAAAGGAACTGTCACAAAAGGCGTTATCAATGTAGGTGGGGAAGTAGAAGCTGAAGTAGATGCAAACCTGAGGCAACGGGCGAAGGTGTGAGTTTTTCCACTTATGACATTGGTGTGACAAACTAAAAGCATTTGATTGTATTTGCTTCTTTCCCAGGTTCATCACACAGCTACACATCTGCTCCAATCTGCACTTAAGAAAGTAGTTGGCCAGGAAACCTCCCAAGCTGGTTCTTTGGTGGCATTTGATCGCCTCAGGTTTGACTTCAATTTCAATAGACCTCTTCGTGAAAATGAGCTCGTGGAAATTGAATCACTAATTAATCAATGGATCGGGGAGGCAACACTCCTTGAAACAAAAGTGATGGCTTTGACTGATGCTAAGAAGGCTGGTGCTATCGCGATGTTTGGTGAAAAATATGGAGAACAGGTGTGTTCTTGGTCTAACATCAGTTGTGGTTGCCTCTTCTTAATTCCTCTGGTAAGGCTTAGATGGTTCATGGTGTTTACATGATAAAAAAATTCTACAACAAATCCATAGGTACGCGTTGTAGAGGTTCCTGGTGTATCGCTGGAACTATGTGGTGGCACCCATGTCGCGAATACCTCAGAAATACGCGGGTTCAAAATAATATCCGAACAAGGAATAGCATCTGGGATCAGACGCATTGAAGCTGTTGCTGGCGATGCTTTTATAGAGTATGTCATCTCCAGAGATAACTACTTGAAGCAGCTCTGCTCCACTCTCAAAGTAAGCTACTCTTCAATTCCCTTTGATTTGTGCATTCTTCCACTCTAACAACTAACCAACTGTATTCATGGATGGCGCTTTGTTTTGTGAAGGTAAATGCTGAAGATGTCACAACTAGAGTAAACAATCTTCTCAAGGACTTACGCGAAGCAAGGAATGAGGTCTCAACTGCACGTGCAAAAGCAGCGATATACAAAGCATCAAGCATCATTAGCAACGCGTTTACAGTAAGATCTTCATCAAAGATCACGTAAGTAATTAATATATGTTCTCTACTTGAGAGTTGTTGATTCCAACTTTAAAAAAAAATGTTCGATCATGACATAGATGTCTTATTATTTTCAAACTCTCCAACACATTCAATTAATCAGAGTGCTGGTGGAGAGCATGGAAGATATGGATGGTGATGCATTGAAGAGTGCTGCGGAGTTTCTAGTTAGCAATCTAGAAGATCCAGCAGCAGTAGTTCTGGGATCATGCCCGGATGAAAAACGGGTAAGTTTAGTTGCTGCATTTTCTCCCGGAGTAGTTAAACTCGGCATCCAAGCAGGGAAGTTCGTAGGGTCGATAGCCAAGTTGTGTGGCGGAAGAGGAGGCGGCCGCCCTAACTTTGCCCAGGCAGGCGGGAGTGAGCCGGAGAAGTTGCCCGTCGCGCTTCAGAAAGCCCGCGACGAGCTTGTCTCGGCTCTGTCTGAAACAAGGGCTTAGAATACAACTATACACATTCTTAATACTCGAGTTGCAAATTATTTTGTGTAGGTTTGGCTCTTAGTGCAACTGAATTTGTTATGTTGTTACATTTTACAAGAAATGTTTTCCTTGTCATAAAATCATAACATCATTTTATTATTGCATTATGATGAAATTAATCTGTTAATGTTGGGTATCAGATGCTTACCTGTAAATTGTAATACACAGATTTGGATTACATAGAAATCAGTAAAATGCGGAAGCTATTGTCAACACAGAATAAATGCGCAACCAAAAAGTGTAGAAAAGTCGGTGTGTCGACAATCACTTTTACACCGCCCTCTCTCTTCGCTTCCTGCGATTTTCCTCTTTCAACTACAAATTACAATTATCTACCTAGTTTCCGCTTTCAAATCTCGAATTTTTGTCTTGATTAACATAGATTACGTGTGTTGAACGTAAATTTTTTATATGATTTTACTATAAATAATATTATAATATGTAAAATTATAAATTTTTTTAAAAGTCTAAAATTAAAAGTTATGAAGTATATTATAATTGGAAAAATATTAAGTAAATACCTAATAAATTAGAACAAAATTAATATATTAAGAACATTATAATAAATTATTTTATCTAAATATACAAAATAAGTAATCTATCATTGTGTTAAATTTCATGTTGAATATCTTTACAAGTACAAATTTAATCATATGTGGAATATAATAAAATTTGCATAACAAAAAGATAGCTTTTAAATTGATTTAATTTTTTTAAAAAAATGATTGGGCGATTGATTATAATTTCTCACATATGTGAATACAAATCTATTTTCGTATTTCTACATAACCAAAATTTTCATTTATGATCAACAATCTTTTGAACTTCAACTTGAACATAAATATTTATAAAAAAAATAAAATGTCTTGTCAACGCTTTTTTGTTAAGGATTTTTGGGCAAACCTATGGTTAATCAAAGAACCTTCCTGCATTATATTAGATATAAAAATTTATGGTTTCTAAAAGGATATTTTTTCATGAATAAATAGAGATATATTACCTTGTTGTAGTGGTCATTTTTCGTCAGCCCACTACGCTGGTCTTTGAAGGTTAAACGTTGTCGTTTAACTAGCAACCTCATAAAGATCGGGTAATTTGAATTATTTTGAATTAGTCGTCCGCACTACCTGGAAGGGTTGAAGTGATCAAACGAATGAGATCAGGCCTCAATTGCTCCGGTAATTTACATGAACCCTAGCCGCTACCTCTGTCTATAAAAGGAGACCTCCCTCCTCATTTGACGACTATGCTGAAATACCCACAAGCTTCACATCATACCATAAGAGCACTGAGTTCACGGTTTTCTGAATTAATTCCACTCAGGCGATTCAACATACATGCTTCTTCTCTACGTTTTTCCAGGATTGAACGACGTTCCCTTGATTTCTAGTCATATTCTGGCTTAATTATTCAATTATTTCATATCTTATCATTTTCTACTCTCTTTTTTCCTGACTTGAGGCCCAACGATCGTCACCCCTCCCCCGACGGTCTTTGACTCTTACGTTTTTTCTAGTTTTATTTCACAAATTGACCACTGCTCCGAACTGATACAATTAATTGCAGATTTACGGATCTACACTTGTCACTCTTTGGCGATTGTATTTTCTAGAGTGGTTTCATCTGAGAAGGATTTGGGAAAATCAATTTTCCAACTACAACATCTACTTTTGTAATTTGGGTATAGAGTGTGAGTGACATAAATTAGTGTAATTATTAACTTACAATTTTAAAATTGACGAAAATGGAGTAAAAATATAATATTTATAGTTACGGTATTTCTAAATACTCCACAAAATTTACTTTATACACCACAATTAAAATTATTCACTAAATTACTCAAATACCATTTTATTTTTTATACAAGGGTGTGTTCGAAAATTAATTTTTAAAAATACACGGCATGTTTAAAAATATATTTTTGAAAATACATTATTAAAAATATATTATACATAAATTTTAAATATTATATTACACATACTGCTAAACCAAAGTTTGTAAAAGAAACGTTTTTAATAATAGAACTAGATAGTATTGAGTGAAGAAACACTGAATCCTAACGATCGTGGTTTTTTTTTTTCACTTTTTAATTTTTATTTTTTTAAATTATTCGAAAGCCGCGTTTACGCAATTGCCTGTCTCTTTCCTTCTGCATCAGCAGTTTCCAATATTTATCCAATAAACCATCAATATTTTGCTAATTTGAAAACTGACACCTGTATTCCACCCTCATCACTATTCATTCACTACCCCTCTCTCTCTATATATATACAACTCGCATTCCCAACGAAGTAAAAACACACACACTAATTAATTAAGGCATGGCTGTGTTAAGTCTTGTTTGTTTAGTAACTCTCCTTCTCGCTTCATCTGCAACTGCGTGCGATCGCTGCGTGCACCAATCAAAAGTCGCTTTCTTCTCCAATGCTCAAGCTCTTCTGTGTAAGAATTATCAAGAATCAATTTTATTATTATTATTTATGTTTTTCTTTTTTGCAATTTGGCAGATAGGTGAATTTCTTTAAATAGATAATATAGTGATTAAAAATTTGAATGAACGAATAAAATGCAGCTGGAGCTTGTGGCTATGGCTCTCTGGCTATAGGGTTCAATGATGGCCGTATTGCAGCTGCAGCTCCATCCATTTTCAAAGACGGAGCTGCTTGCGGCGCTTGTTTTCAGGTATATATATATATATATATATATATATATAGAGAGAGAGAGAGAGAGAGATATGGTCGTTAATTAATTAATTAATTAATTGAGTGTGTGTGTGTGTGTGTGTATATATTAATTGTTGGCGTTGCAGATACGATGCAAGAATGAGAAAATATGCAGTAAAGATGGGATTGGGGCGATCGCGACGGACCGGAATCACGACAACACGACGGATTTCGTGTTGAGCAGCCGAGCTTTCATGGGCATGGCCAACAAGGGAATGGAACAACAACTTCTCAAACTTGGCATTGCTGATGTCGAATACAAGAGGTCACAACGCTACAACTTCCTTCCTTCCATTCCATTCATAATTAACTATACTTGTCCAAAAAAACAACCTATAATATAAACTAACGGCTCATTTAATAATCAGAAAGGCGGAATGAAAACTCATTACTTTTTATTTAAATTGTATTTTATTGACGTTTAATTAATTGTGAGATTTTTTTATTATTATTATTATTTAAATTGTTGCATAATGATTTTGGAAAATGACAAACGTGGATAGTGGCGTTGTTGCGCCCACCACAACATAATAAGAATTAGCTGTATAGGGCCTGGCCCAACAATCAAGTTTGTTTTATGGGCCATAAACGTGGGTCCCAAATTTCTTGGGTTTATCTATTATCGTATTTTATTTTACATTTTTATTTATAATATTATGAGTATTGTATGTAAAAAAAAACGATGTTGTATCCGTAGAGTTAAAACTGGAGCAGTTATATATCTATAGAGTTAAATCATAAGTGGACAATCCCATTAAATTTCAAATATTTATTTTTTTATATGAAAAAAGATATGTAGTAAATGAATGCAGTTGGAAATTGTTATTGAGTCCCTAATCTATAGTAGTTGAATACAAGGGTCACATATATGATCATATATAGTTAGTATTTATGAGAATCATTAAATTTTGACATGAAAATAAAATTCAGGGTGCCATGTGATTACAAAAGCAAGAATCTGGCAGTCCGGGTGGAAGAATCAAGTCAGAAGCCACATTATTTGGCAATTAAATTATTATATCAAGGAGGCCAAACGGAAATCGTGGCAGTCGACGTGGCTCAGGTTGCTTCAAAATCTAAGCAAACACTTTTCCTCATAACAAAAAATATGTATTTATATAATTATATGTGTGTGTTGAGATTAATAATAATAATAATAATAATAATAATAATAATAATAATAATAATATTTGTAGGTGGGGTCGTCAAATTGGGGTTTCATGAGCAGAAATCATGGGGCAATTTGGGATACGAGTAGGGTTCCAGAAGGGGCGTTGCAACTGAGATTTGTGGTGACAGCGGGGTACGATGGTAAAATGTATTGGGCAAAAAGCGTGCTTCCAGCTGCCTGGATCAACGGTCACATTTATGATGCGGGAATCCAGATTACTGATATCGCGCAAGAGGGTTGTGCCACTTGTGATGATGGAACCTGGAAACATTAACTAATTCTATTCATTTTTCTCTTTTATTTAACTATACCAACATACGGAGTATTAATTATTTATTACCATATATAAACAAATGCAAACTTACTTCTTCTTCTTCTTTTAATTATACAACATTCCTCTTTCTACTTTATTTCTTCCAAATAAGATAACATGTCCATGGCCCAGTCGTGGAAGACTTGTGGGGTGAATAACCGAAATGTTATAAATTTGAATTCATCAAAAAAAATAAAAAATCAAGTTGTGTATATGTGCGTGTCGACCGGGAAACGTATCTCAAAATATTAAAAAAATAAAAGAAAAAATGACTGATGAATGATCATGAAAGTGCAAGGCCCATTGGGCCAAGCCAACTTTTTCGCCAGATTTGGTTTTATCCTATTTCACGTCTCTAGTTTTTTGGATTGAAAATGAGTATTTTTTCTTTCAAGAATAATTTTTGGGATAGATTTAACAGTTTACACACTGATTTCGGATTAATCTATACACAAATGAAGAAAATCTCCAAATCCTTGAATGAATATACATAAGAGATTAAGAGTAAAAATAAACCATAAAATATACTCTAAATTGGATTGTATATATTATTTCATGGTGTTCCATTTATATATATATATATATATATATATATATATATATATATATATATGTTAAGCCGTGTTTCTCTGATTACATGTTATATTGATTTTTTTTAACTCATACACCCGATCTGTAGTATTGACTATTGAGGATATAATAAGTCTTATACAATCTTAATCTTGTCCTCTTGGCACATCCCAAATATAGAACCACTATGTTAAAAGAAGATGTTTAGATTCGCAATTCACGGCTCCCTCTCAGGACTAAAAATAAAAATATTTTTGAGATGATCTAGTGGTGGAATGATGTTATTTTGATGTCAAATATCTCAATTTCAAATCTTACCACCAATATTACTAGTTGCGAGCATACCACACCTGATTTTTCAAGTGTAATTTTTATCTCTCTTATGTGATTTGCAGGCTATTACACATGAATGTAATTTATCAAGTGTGCACCTCGATATCAACTACGGGTTATCCTCAACATAAAAACAATCTCAATCTCCACTCTCTCCCTACTAGGGGTGGAGAAAAATACCGAAATATCGAAATACCGCACTTATCGTACGGAAAAAATACCGAAAATGTCGAATTTTTGGTATACTGAAATTTTCAGTACGGTATGATACCGTATTGATAATTTTCGGTACGGTATCGTTATAAAATTTAAAAATTCTCGATATACTGAGGTATTTGATATATACCGATATTTTTTATATATACCAGTATTCGGTATACCGATAGTTTGGTATATACTGAAATATCGGTACATTGGTGTATATCGATATTTCGGTATATGTCGGTATATATGTATACCGTACCATACCGATGATTTTTTTTACAACTTATGATTATTGTAGTACACTGATTTTATTTGAGTACACAGGGCTACAAAATATAATAAGTGACAAATAAATATCAATAAAAGAAAAAAATAATAATCAAATGATTATATTTAAATTATGATGATCTATAGTATTGCAATATATATTTACAATTTGATTACAATATCATACAAATCAGATATAATTTAAACTATTACATAATAAAGTGAACAATTGAAATTTGAAAGTTATATGTAATAACTAAAAAATAGTAATCTTATTACTTTTATTATTAAATACACAATACTCCTCTCCAATATTAAACACTAAAAGTTTAAAAAAAGAAGTTATAAGAGAAATGAAAGAAAATTACTAAATAAGAAGATAAAAAAAATACTTTAGAGTTCATTAAATTCTAAAAAAATATAAAATTCAAAAAGTTTAACATAAAAGCTTAGAAAATATATATAATAAAAAATACACGAGTTATAAATTAAAAATGAACAATTTAAAAGTATATATAATAAATAGCAACCTTATATTCTTCTCCAATATTAAGCGCTATAAGTTAAAAAATAATAACAAGAAACTAGAATATACATAAATTATGATAATAATACTTTGATGTTTAGACATTGAAGTTGAACGTGACTAATAAAAGATAATAAACTAACATTACAATTACGACTTATGCGTAAAGTATGTTATAAGAGAAATAATAGAAAATTACTATATAAGAAGATAAAAAATATTTTAGAGTTCATTAAATTCTAAAAAAATATATAATATTGAGTAAGTTTAAAATAAAAGCTTAGAAAATATATATAATAAAAAATACATGAGTTATTAATTGAAAATGAACAAAAGTATACTTAACAAATAACAACCTTACATTCATTCTTCTCCAATATTAAGCACTAAAAGTTAAAAAAATGCAAAATTCGGATCGATACGACATGTAAAATTCGGTATTTTCGGTATACTTTAAAACTTCGATATTTTTGATATATTGTGAAAGTTCGGTATGTTTGGTATGCTATTTAATATCGGTACAGTACAGTATACCGAAAATATCGGTACGATATCAATATCTGTTACAGCGTATACCGAAGTTTCGATATATCGAGAGTTTCGGTACGAGAACGGTATTAAATTTTTCGATATCAAATTTTCAGTACGGTATGTGATACGACGTGAAATTTTCGATATACCGTACCGACCAACCCCTACTCCCTACAACCCAATCCCTCAAAAAAAAGTGATTAATTATAGTGTATCAAAAATGTTTTTACACAAACAAAGGTAAATAAACTATATATAGATATGGGAGAAATTTTTATCTAGACAATTTAATTCTAAAATTTGGATAGTTGGGTAAGTTTTAACACCATAGGAGTTATTTGGGCAATTTAAACCCTTTGACCATAAAAGGCTGAATATTCCCGCACTTTTTCAGAAAAGTGTCTTACACACTTGTAATTTCCATAACGATAGGTTAGTTGAAGAACTAAACATTAGTTTATTCATCTATAATGATAGTTCATAGATATATAACAATAGTTGAACGATTGGCCTAGATCTTCCATAACGATAGATTGATTCAAGCTATAACGATAGTTTATTAATTTATAACGATTGTTCATAAATAAATGGAAATAGTTGATTTATCGTTATTTGAATTATCTTTATGCATAATTTTATCGTTATGCATATTTTATTTTCGTTATTCCTATAACGATAATTTTCGTTAATCTAATTATTATCTTTCGTTAATTTAATTATTATCCATAACGATAACTTTCGTTAATTTTTTATTTTCGTTAATCCATAAAAAGAGAGAATAAGGGTAAAAGCATTGATGGAGTCCATAATGATATGCATTTAATTAGTTATTTTTTAGAATTAAAAAGAGAGAATAAAAAGCATAACGATAAAATTCTAAAAACTTTCCCGTTAATTTTTTATTTTCGTTAAGATGTAGTCCATAACGATAACTTTCATAATTAAGTTTCATTATGCATAATGTTACTAATTCTAAAAATTTCGTTATGTCAATCGCTATTGATTATCAGTTTTTGTTAATGCAAAACACTAGTTTTCGTTATTGTTTTTTTTTTCAATTAGCCTCTTTTTATACATTTACACTAATGGGAGAAATTTTTATCTAGGCAATTTAATTTTAAATTTTTTATCTAGACAATTTAATTCTAAAAATTTCGTTATGGCAATCGCTATTGATTACAATTTTTGTTAATGTATGACGGTAGTTTTTTAAAAAATATCATTACGCCAATCGTTATTTATTCTCAATTTTTGTTATGTGAAATTTCAATAGGGATTGATCATTTTTTTATTTTTATATGTTAGGTGTGGGTACATTTATTGTTTAGTTATTAAAAAACTGTAAAATGTACACTTACCCAATGATTGGGGTGTGAGGATAAATGTGTTTTAAGGATATTTAAGATATTTACACTCTAAATTGCCCAAATAACTCCTATAATCTTATATCTCTCTTTTTTTTTCACAATTACTATTTTATTTTACTTTTATTTTATACATCTGCATGTACTGTCCGTGTGTGTGAAAAGAAAACCAAAAGTAGAGATTTGACATCCAAAGGTAATAAATGAACATTGGTGGGATAGGCAAATTAATGAAAAGGCATGGGCTATAGCCTTACCAAATTTTAGGACGCGTGAGATTTTAGAGTAAAATATTATTACTACTTCGGAAAATGAAATTATTAAACCAGGAGTTAATTCTAGGACAGGAGGGAGTACACGGCGGAAGAGCACGGCCGCCGGCGCCGCTACAAAAATGAAAGCGCCGCCCTATGATTGAGATTCTATTTTAAATTTCTATATTTCACTCCATGTATCTCGTTATCAAAATTATGATGTTAATGATAGTTTTTAGTGGATAAATATAAAATTAAGAATAAATGATCTCTTCTAGGATAGTGGTACATTTTTCCCTTCCTCCCAACAGATACTTATCAACTAGTCTTTTTACTGAAGTTGCAATGATTGTTGTACTTGTAGAAGTTGGATTTGTACTCCCATTTTTTATTTGACGACATTATCCCTATAATTCATGGTGTGTTTACGCCACTTTGGATATTCTACACTCACAAAGTATGTATATATCTGACACATTTTTATTGGATAGAATTAAATTTGTAAAAAAAAATATATATGTACACATAGTAACCTAAGGCAAAATATGAAAATGAAAGATTTCAAAATTTATATTTTTGAGTAACACACATATAATTAACTTATAGGTTATAATCAACACACTAAAATCAAAGCAAACGACTTCTAATATTTTCAGAGGCAAATTTATTGATTATTATTAAGTTTAGATCATTTATATTTCAAAACCCCAGTTAACCTGTGTACGAAATAAATGTTTTCAAATATTTTTATAAATTTTAATTTTAGAGAACTACATTATTTGGGTCCATTTCCCTCATCTACCGATTACCACCTTAAACAAATAAACGATAAATAATACTCCCTCCATTTCATTTTGATGTTTTAATTTTTTTTATTTAAAATTAACAATTAATTTTATGGACTAATATACTCATCCCTTATATATGATATAAAATCTTATTCATTTATATTTTTCTAGAAAATAAGGTTTGGGATAAGGTTAAAATTGAGAGAAAGTGTGTGAAAATAAATAAAACAACCAACATTTTGATATAAAATTAAAAAAAAAAGTTAAAACAACAATCATAACGAAACGGAGGAGTATGTATTACTAAAAAGGAGCAATTAAAAACTAAAATAAGAGTAATTAAGCCAACTACGCTACTAATATAGTGTTTAATTATAGGCTAAAAAGCATTTGAATCCTATGATATTTATTGGTTATAGATGCATTTTCCAAACTGGCACATTAAAAATAGTTTTAAATAGGACATGTACAACATTCTATATATACAATTATGATTCGGTCCAATAAATGAGTGGCAGAATTTAGCTGTGATTGATAAATTCTTAACGTTGTTGGGGGGGCCTAGGGTGCATGGACACGTTCAATTGAAGTTGATCATGATATATATAGAAAATTTGTATGACGAAATATAATTCGATATATAGGAAATGATTTAGAAATGAATGGAATGATGTTATATAATTAATAGATAAATTCTTTGTATGTAGTAATAACCATTATCACTTAGTTGTAAGATTCTCCTGGTGTGTCTAATTCTCCAAGTCATAATAAAAGCCTTGAAAAATCCTTCTTCAGCTACTCAAAAACCTTGAAAAGATAAGATTAAACCCAAAAAATAGAATCCTTCTTAAAGCCTTGAAAAATCCTTCTTCAGCTACTCAAAAACTTGAAACACTCTTCTTCTCTCTATGGAACTTTGATTTTTTAATTAGGGTAAGTGAATAATGGGGATCTCCTCAAATTGAATTTGAGCCCTTTAATATATTAGGCCAAAATACTTATAATAAAATAAATTCGAAAATGAAATGAAAAGGAAAATTCCGCAGACAAAACGCCAAGGCGCAAGATGGAGTAACTTGCGCCCTCAGTCGTGCCTTCCAATTATGCCGATCGGGGCTCGGGTCGCGCCAGGTCACACGTGCTTGACGCTCGTGCTAGGCGCTGGGGTTCTTTAACTTGTTCTTTTTCCGGTCTGCTTATGATGACTTTCAATTTCAACTCTAAACTACATGAAATGGACAACATAACACTTAAACTCGTTTCTCAAATGTTCAACATAAGGCAATGAAACACACAAAAGAGAACGTAAATCATTCAACAAAGTCCGGATAAAAGACATGAAAAATCCAATCTATCACTTATTTTCAAACTATTTTGGCTAAATATGACAATACAAATTTATAAGATATGATTGCATGTGAAAGTATTTTTTGATATATTTAGCTTTGGTTGAATAACAACACAACCAAATAAACGGATGCGGGACGTAGGAAATATCCATTTTGCATTTTTTAATTAGGAATAATAATAATAATAATTAATAATATTATTATTATTATATATTACTATTATTATTATTATTATTATTATTATTATTAACACATGACAAGAATGACCGTTCTATTTTCTCATAACTATTATATTATTTTAATCAAAACTAAATTATAGAGTTAGAGAGTACTCGAAATATGTAGAAATCTATTTGAAATGGAATTGTTAGTTGTGCAATCTGACTAAATTAAAGAATCGATATTATTATTATTATTATTATTATTATTATTATTATTATTATTATTATTATTATATAAAATAATAAGATAATGAGGTAGAAAGCAACAGTCCAAACTTTAATTAATGCTGAATCAAAGAAAAGAAAGCAAATGAAGAGGATAGGGGGCAGTGGGGTGAGGCCAATTTGGAAAGGTGAAGTGTGGTCAGAAACAAATACTGTATAAACAGTGATGAAAATTTGTGAAAAGTCATAAACTGATGCATATATATATAGCATTTTCATCATAACACATCTAAGGCCTAACCTACCCTCACTCATGCCAAATTATTGTTCCTTTCCTTGGGAGACTGAAAAATACACACACAATCAAAACCCAATCTTGTTGGGGGAACCAAGTCTGCTATCATAATATTATTGATTTATTGTGAATCCACTAACATATACACCAACCTGAAACCTCTCTCTCTCTCTCTCTCTATATATATATATATATATATAACTTTTTGCTTTTAACAAATAATAATATAATTTACTTATTAGTTGATATTTCATTTTTTAAATTAAAATCCGTACGAAAATAAAATACTAATTTATTTAATAAATTAGTTGAAGTATGAAATCATAAAAATGGGATGGATAAGGAACATTTCAATGCAACTTCACTAGTGCCACCATTTTAAAACATCACACGTCGAGGCTAATCAAAATGTGGTCTTGTTTATGTATTTTCCCGTCGACTTAAATATGTATACATTATTTTACCTATTTATTGGTAGACTAAAAATATATAGGGAACAACCAAAAACATTTTTGTATCCTTTATGCATATTATTAGGTTCGAACATTATTTTATTTTTCTTAGAAAACATACCACACTCGGACCTCCAATGGTGGACCAAAACACCAATTTGAAGTAGGATTTCACTTTAATTATTTTCTAAATTCTACTTCAAATCAGTGCAATACTAAATCCTGCCCCAAATTATTTAATGAATTATGTAATATTTAAAATCATTATTAAATTGATTGTTCAATAAATTTAATTTAATTTATAAATCATCTATTCATTTAATTTAAATTATAAATCATCTCAATAAATAAATAAATAATTTTTAAAAAACACAATTTTCATGAGTGTTGCAGTCTCGTAATATTTTCACCAATTGTAAGAGTTTAATGATTATTTAAAGTACTTTTATTATTCCAAGCACATTATAAGTTACAATTTTTTAATAGTATTTAATTTTTAATATTATATTTTTGTTGAATAATTATCATTTAAGAAAAAACATTAAATCATTAAACACATTCATATTTCAATTATGAGACAAAATGAAATCTTTTTTAGAATATTCTTGCTCGATATAGAGAAACTAAGAGCAAAGATGCTTACATTGTGCTTCAAAATGCATTAATGGGATATGTGTGAGAAAAATATATTAATTCCGAACGTTGGGATCAAAATACAGTATATGTATTTTTCATAAGTGTTGTAGTCTCGTAATATTTATCACTAATTGTAAGAGTTTGATGACCATTCAAAATACTTTTATTATTACAAACACATTATATATTATAATTTTTAATGACATATAATTTTTAATAATTTTTAATTTTTAAATATTATATATATAATTTCAAAATTACATAATTAATAGTTATTAATTTTGAATGAATATCTTTTTAAAAAATACTAAATCATTACTTACATTCATATTTCAATTATAGAACAAAGTGGAATATTTTTTAGAATATCATTATTTGGTGCAAAGGAATGGAGTTGCCAAAAGATTTGTTGTTGAAATTACACCAATTTAATACAAAATCCATACCAAATAAATGTTTAGAATTGGAGTTGCCCTAATAATATTCGTTTTCTTTATAATAGTATTATTCGTGTTTTTTTAGGAGGATGATAAATATATTCATTCAAATTGCTGATTGTACATCTTGCATAAAGTTGAAGGATATATATATATCTATATCGAGTGATTTTAATGAGAACTGGGCTTCATGTGAGAACTATGAATCAATCATCACCATCTAATCCAACCAAGATCTACGGTCCAGATTAAAATCACCATGCGGTGGCATTTTCATAATAACATAAAAATCTACTATCCGTGAATCTTAGTAAGGGCAAAATCAAAAAAAATTGAAAAAATTTAAACAGTCAGACTTTTGTAGTATTATCATTATCTTTCACAAGTTTTAGCATTGTCACAACTTATTTTAACATTATCCCGACTCTTGTTAGCATTATCATGAAAACTTACAATGAACATTATAAATCAATAATCAACAACGCTGTTAGAATTTTGTTGAATTAGCAACAACATTCACTTATGTTAGCATTGTTTCATGATGATTTAGCAGTTTAGTTTTGTTTTGTTATTGATGTGTGAAATTTTAGTTTTAAAACTCGAATCAACTTGCAAGTGAACAAGTAAATGTAGCATAGGGTGAAACGAGGTCGAATCCACAGGAAAAAAGAAAATTAAATAAGCACGTACTATGACATCGGCTCCTATTTGTTATCTAGACGACGAAATGGATAATTGTTTGATTTAAAACTATCTAAACAATAAAGCAAAGTAAATAATTGCAATTAACAAATAAATTGGGCAATTAAGAAAAAGAACACTCTCGGGGTTGGTTTTATTGGATTAATTAACACAAAATCTAATTATAATGAATGCTTAATTTTCAATTCAAGATTACCAAGGCGATCACAAATGTATTTTATATCTCATCTCGAATAGAATATGGGGCACATGCATAGGATTATTGTCTCCAACTAATACCTAAGTGTGCTTATCAAGAGCACCAATGATCTACGCCTCAACAACTATCTCAAACCTCTCGATTTTATTGATAATTGCTCTTTGAATTCTAGGATCCTATGTTGAAGCTCATCCCTCGAATTTTGAATCAACATACATAATCATGCTAATTAATTATCAATTAGTTCTCACTAATCAACAAACCATAACACCCATAAATAACAAGAATCCAAAGCATAATCAAGAACCATTAAACATCCAAAATAAACATCATTTATATCTTATAATCCAAATAAAACCAACACCCAAGAGTATCAAAGATTTAGCTTCTCATAATTACACGGGTAACCAAAATCTCTACAAAAAGGAACATGATTTTAACAAAATTAAAGAACAAAAGAACCCGGATGGATGTTTTGGCCTTCAAATCTTGCTTCAACTTTGTTTTCTTGCCCATTCTTCAATTTCCTTTCTTCTCTTTTCTTCTCCAAGTATTTCTCTCTCTGAAAGTGGCTAAGAGTGGAATGAAATGACCTAATTTTGAATTGGGATGAGTTTATATAATGGAAGAATAAAAGAATTCAAAGAATATCAAAAATGGGGGAAAAAAGATGAAAAATCCGAAAACGTGACACAGGGGCGCGACACGGGATTGGTCGCGCCCTGTCTAGCTCGCGTCGCGCCAGAAGGCGCGACCCGCGCGGGGTCATCGCCAGTCGGGTCGCATTGCAGGCCATGGAAAATCAGCCGCGGACACGGAGCGGCGGTCGGGGTGCTGCGCTCGGGTCGCGCCTACAGCCCTGCTCCGATACCTTTCACGGTTTTGCTTCGTTCTCTCTTGTTTCTTGTCCGATTGAGGTGATCCAACTTGCACCGTGCTTCCAATTCGATCCTCTATCTTCCCATGGCATTGAATCACTCAAAAATTCATTTATTCATCCACAATTTTCTGCAAAACTCAAATAAGAAATAAAACTCTCAAGTAGGAAGGTTAAGAGCACAATTTGGATTAAAACACATGCAAAACTCTTCAATTCACTTCATTTAAACCTCAAAATATTGTGCCAAAATACCACTCATCAGTTATCATCGGAAAACTTGTATGAACATGTGAAACTTTACAATGTTGACATTGTATGATTTAACTGTACATTTTAGTGTATAAACATTATCGTTCACAAGTTTTAGCACTGCCATTGTTCATTTTAGCATTATCATAACTTTTATTAGCATTAACATGAAAATGTTGATATGAACATTATAAATCAACCATGAACAACGTTGTTAGAAATTTATTGAATTATCATCATCGTTCACTCATGTTAGTGTTTTTTACTGTGGTATGTATGTCACTATTAGTAGTACAAAAACTATATTATAATTAGTCTAAAATCTACTTATTCCCACAGTTTTTGAAATCATGACTACATTTCTAGTTCCACTTTCTGCAGGTCTTTAAAGGATTTTTTTTTTTGCTTTTAGCAACCATCTCTCTTTTTTATCTTAGACAAGTTTCACTACCTTTAGTCTTCACAATATCATGTGGAAGCACCTCAATTTCACATAATTTCCTTTCCAATAAAATGTGCAAAAATCATTAAATACCTATCAATATAAGAAAAGTACACATCTTTGTTATTAAAATATTTTTTTATCATAACTGAGCAAGATAGTAATCATAATAAAAGTATAAAACACAACTACAATGCTAAATATGAATGCAAGCAATGCTAAAAATAATATTTAGCACAACTGAATAAATAACGAATGTTAATATTGTTACCTATTAAATATTCAAAAATCAATGATAAAAAAAGCAAATGACAGTGCTAAAACTTCAACTAACATTGCTAAAACTTTAGTATGAAGTTGCTAAAATCACATAATAGGAGAAAATTTCACTTTTGGTCCCATAGAACATGTCCGAGTCCGATTTTCTTTACTTTTGGTCATTTTTTCTTGACTTCTGGTTTGGTTTTGAATATTAAAACCAAAACGTAATTTGGTTTGATTTCGATTTAAATAAAAAATATTTTGGTTAAATTTTAATATTAATTATACCTACATTTAATATATCGTTTGTAATCTATTGAGTGTATGGAAGTCAATTTAAGCCTTAAAACTTTTACATAACTATTATCTAATGCCCTACAATTTCTTTTGAAATGACTATTATGCCTCAAATTTTATTTCAAATATACATTCAAGCGCAATATTTTCAAGAAATATCAAAATTTAACATAGTGATCTTTAACGTTGCATGCTAGTCTAGAACAATAAAAAAAATACACTTTGACCCTTAAAGTCTTACATAATATGTTTTGGGGCCTATACTATATGAAATTTCTTTCATCCCTAAGTCTCTTAAATAGGGGTGTGCAAATGGTTAATTCGATGCAAAACCTAGCTAAACTAGTAAAATCAAATATATTTTTTTTAAATCAGTGACTAGTAAAACCAAAATAATATATATAATCGAACCAAACCAAACCATAATTCTTTGGTTAGCTTGGTTTGGTTTTCGATTCAGCCGAATTTTCAATGATTATTTTTATTTTCCCAAAATAATTATATCTAAATTTCCCTCCAAATCATTTCAATTTTGCCTCCAATTAAATTATAAAAATTTTCTAGATTTTTTTTATTTGAGACCAAAATCGATAATTTTTTTTAACGAAAATCGTAACGATGGGACTAAAAATGATAGTTCAAGTCCTATAGGACCAAAAGTGATAGTATTGAAATCAAAATTAGACTCGAACATATCATGTGGGACCAAACGTGAAATTTTCTCTACAAAATAGCACACCTAAATAATAAATAGACTAACATGCTAGTTTTAAAAGTTGCATAAAATGACATAACATCTTCAGATAGCGAAAAGTTTTTTCTCGATATAGGATCAACTTAAAACATATATTTCAACTGATCATTCTTGTTAATTTCGTAATCAAAGATCAAAGATTAAATAAGACACAACTAATCACGTTAATGCTAAAACTAATATCTTCTTCGATCATGCTAAAACTAGTCACAATAATGGTAAAACTAATTACAGAAATGCTAAAACATATGATCGTAGTGCTAATACCTAATACTGTGTCCATCATGCCAATACTCTGTTAACAATATATTTTTATAATACTTATTTATTTTTACAATACTAATAACTAGTTCCGTAGTGTTAATAATAATGTATGTAGTGCTAATAAGACATGTTGTAATGCTAACAATTCTGACAAAATAAACGCACATATATTGTAATAAGAAAACACAATCTGCAGAAATCAATATACTAATATGTCATCAAACAAATAGAAAAGAACTGAAAAGATCTGTTGATCGTGAAAATTGAAAAGTTCAACTTAATCAATTTCCAAAAATATATTACATTACATGAACGGATACATCTAATCATTTTAATCGGGAAAAAATATATCAAATCATCAACAATATCGAACAAATCTAAAACACATTGAAGAAAAAAATCTCAAGAAAATATATAATAATCAGATTTTTGCTCGACGTCTTCATCCAAGAACAACAAATAAAAAAAACTCCAAAAAAATTTATAACAATCGCGTGAATAATGATTGCGAAAAATTGAAATCCAATTACATGAAAAAACGCATAGATATCAGAAAGAAACATGATGAAGTAGAGGAAAAAGATTGTGGAGGAAGGAAAGAAAGATCTCACGGCGGAAGTAGAAGACAATTCATAAATTACAAAAATAACCTCAATTCATTAAAATAATCCTAATATTACAAGAATGCCATCAAAAAATTCAATTTTGAGTACAAATATGAATCGTCCAAAAACTGAAGATCTATGACTCTGATTGATACTCTATTCTGACATTGTCTCATTTGATCAATTCTCTCTCATTTCAGTATCGAGATATTGCAGAGCTTCGACGACAACGTGAGCCAGATTGTTCTAATTGCTTGTTGGTATAAAATTTTCCATGGAAGGGCTGTTGCTATGTCTTCAACAAGCAAATCACTGTGATTAAAAATCCATGTGTGTTTGTCGCTATAAAAGCATATGCTATTTATTTATTTTATTTTGAAAAGTATAATAATAAACTATATTATTCATGTTAAGAAGGGAGAGGAAGTGTTAAAGAGAGCACGTGTGCACGACGCCCAAATCGAAAATAGGGGAAATGAATCAAATGATTGCATTTGCAGATTGCATTAAATAAATAGCTTTAGGAATAGGAATAGACACGGCTTAATTTTAGGCCAACTTAACTTAACTTGTATTATTGTGATAATGCCTGATTTGATTTTACTTTCCACTGCGTCCTTTCAACTTTTTTATTTTTATTTTTACCACCATAAAATAGAGAATAGCACCACGTCCACGGCTTGTCAAATTTTGTTTTAAGGGTTTAATTTTTCGAGACAAATCGTCTAATTCGTATTTAAAATTTGGTTGTTTTTATTTTCTTAAAAATGTTTTTTTTATTCAATAAATTAGATTGTACTCCCTCAATCCCGCACCCTCAAAACAAAAAATAGTTGTCTATTTCCTTTTTGTCTAATCCCAACATTTTAGGATCACTATTATCTTGTTAGATGGGCATTGAATTATTATTTATCTTAATATATCCGTATTTAATATTTTTGAGAATTACTAATATTTCAGTTTAGGTAAACAAATGTACATGATATTTCTTGTTGCATTTCCCATGTTATTTTTTCAAATTATGAATTTTTATAATTATTTATAGTTCATCCATTATAATTATTTTTTAGTATTTAATTTTCAGTATTCAATTAATAATAAAAAATTGAGCATATAGTACAGAATTCATAGGTTTATTCTACATTTAATGGTTAATATATTTTTCTTAATTTCCATGGAAAAGTAAATTAAATATAACTTTAATTTTGGAATGAAGTGATTTAGTTAACAAAATACGCTGATATTTCGCATAATTTTTTTAATTAACAATATTTAACATAAATTCATTCATAGAAGTTGGGATGTTCATTCAAATGAAAAATTTAGCTGCTGTCAACGACTTGAATTTATGGTTTAAATCTTCAAATAAAAATGAACTAGTATACCACTGTGCGATGCATAGGAAATGTTATTAAAAAAAATAATAAAATTATATTCAGTCATGAATTTCGCATATAAATATATGAATTATATCGTTTGAATTATAAATTACTTATATATTTTTCATTATTGGAGAAATCAATCTTGGTGGCTCTAGCCGTGCCGGAAACACCCAAGTTGATTGTAAAATCGAGAAGGCAGAGTCCTTGCCGTCCAGATTGTCTTGACAGTGATTAATTGGCCAATTAGGCACGAATAATTTTTTTCAATTTTTTAAAATATTTTTGTTCAAAATATGATTAAATAAATTTTTTGAGGCTTTCCACCCTTTTTATACAACAACCCATATTCCAATATTTTAATTTACAACTGATAAGAGACATAGGTAAGTGAAAATTTAATATGTAAATGGCAATATGTAATTATAATATATTAAAAAAAAATACTTAGGCGAAGACAATCTAAATGGAATTTTATATGTTATTGTATGTAGTTTTATGAACCCACTTGTAAAGAAACAAAATATCATAGTCGCGATGATTGATATATAACTTTAAAACTTCACATATCTACACGCGCTCACACATGAATGAGGAATGATAGAAAAAAATATTTTTTTATTGAAAAAATCAAATACGTTATATTTAAAGATTTTTACTCATTAAAAGATTTTGGATGTGGATGTTGAATTTTTAATATATTTAATTAACTTAAAAAATTAAAAATATTTTTTAAATTAATATATTTAAAATATTTTATTATATTTGTTTAATATATTTAATTCAATTTTAATTCAAAAATATTTAATTTCTAAAAATTTAAAATGTATCGTATTAAATTGATAAAATCAAATATCAAATATTATACTTGATCTCAATTTGCAGTGATCATTGTTGGGCCTCACAATTCATAGTTTGTTCATATACAATATTATTTCTTTGTTCTTCAATGTGGGATAAATTTTGATTAAATTTAAAATATATAAGTTTTAATTATTTAAAACATCTTTAAAGTTGAAAACTTAAATATGATAACTTGAAAATTTTAAAATTATCTAACATTGAAATGATAAGATCAATTAGTATATTTCGAGTTTTAACCATTCAAAATTTCAATGTATTTAATTTAAAAATCTGTATGCGGATCTTGATTTTTTTAAAATATATTTAATTAATAGGTATTTCTAAATACATGACCAAATTTTCTTTATACTACACAACTATTAAATTTAATTCATAAATAAATAATTATTAATTTATATAAATATCATTTTTAATTTTAAAAATTACTTAAAAAGGAAATAAAATATAAATAAATAACCACGTTCTTCTCACCCCAATGACCCCACTCGCCGCATTACTCCCACAATTGCTCTCTCATTTCCCTCCATTTATGCTAATCTTCATTTATCTCATCTTCCTCCATTTATTTTCTTTGTAAGAATTGCTTATGAAATCAAATATGTGTATTGATGTCATATATTTTTGGGGCTAAAAAAATTAATTTTGCTAACTTCTCCAATCATAGGATTTGTCGCATAAATGTTTAAAGAAATACATATATCTGATTGAGAGGTTGAAATTTGGGATATGGTGTTGATGATAATACTTTAAAATTTGATGACATTGAAGGATTTGTTAGAATATTTTATAAATTTGAAAAAGGATTTTGTCAGAGTTGGAACACAATATTGACAACAACTACATCCTTCTCTATTTTATTTTTGAAAAAAAAATAACTATTAGGGAAGAAACACGAAGGTGGTAGGTTAGGAAGAAAGGTGACGACGACGGAAAGCGGCGGTCTATAGTATAGAGGGAAGAGAGTGAGGGTGGAGAATAATTTTTTTTAATTTCTTTTGAATTATTATTTTTTAATTTATTTTCACAGTGAAATGATAGAAATGACTTTAATCGTGGTGTAACGAAAAAGATGTATGATGTATAAAATAAATGTGGTGTATAAAGAAAAAAAAGGATAGCGTATATAGAAACTCCTTTAATCAATTAAAGAGTAGAAAATTTAAATCAATATTTTAAAAATATTTCATTTGAAGTATTTAATATATATAATTTAGTTCAAATCTATAAATTTAAAATATATTTAATATTAAAATGATGATATCAAATATCTAAATATTACACTTGATCTCAACTTAGAGATCAATAAATGTGGAAATATCATTGTTGTGACTCATACTTTATGATTTGTTCATGCATAACAATATTTGTAAGTTTTTGATGTGAGATGATTTTTGTTTGAAAAAAATTAAACGTATAAGCTTTAACTATTTAATATACATACATACATACATACATACATATATATATAATTCATGGCATAAATATATTTAACAATTAATTGATAAGTTCAATTAATACATTTAATTCAAAAATTTAAGTAGATTTAATTTAAAATTCTCGATGTGTATCTTGATGAATACATTTAATTTGAAAGTTTAAATATATTCAATTGAAATCTTGATGTGAATCCGGAATTATTTTAATATACTTAATCAACTTAAAATTTTAAAATATTTTTAAATTATTATATTAGAACATTCACTCATAATAGTTAAAAGAATGATAATTAACATAAAATTATGGTCCATCGTAAAGAAAAAAAATAAATATTTAGAAAATTCACATATAAATCAACAATTTGAAAGTCACATAATTTATTTCATCTTATGAACAAAATAATTTTTGATAAAAATATAGTATTTTTGCAAAATAAAAAAATTATAATATTGAAATTCTAGTATTAAATGACTATATAATGTAAATATTAATTAATTAATAAAGTTTTTATTTTTATTTATAGAAAGTGCATTTAGACGGGAAAACTAATTATTACTATTTATAATCACTATCTTACTTTTAGATATAATATAGATAATATAGATTTGAGTAGGGTAGATATGATCTCCAAGAATGGTTAGAGATCATTAATTCTAATTTCTTTAAATTAGCTTTATTTCAGAATTATGATATATTTTCCAATGTGTAAATGAATCCCAAAGAAACGAATGAAAATAAAACTAATTTACTTTGAAAAATATTTTACTATCAAGGAAAAAAAAAGGCAATAATTGAAACCGTCAACGCCACGTGTACGCTGGGGGTTTGAAGGCGCAATCCCCGAGCAGTAAAGAAAAAAGCAGCCATTGTTTATCTTCTTTTTGTCTGCATTTATCACAATTTTTGTTTTTTGAAAAACAGCAAAAATACAGAGCAAAATTCTCCCCTATAAATAAAACGGCATCCATATAAAATGTTCCTCTATAAATATCAGAATTATCCATCTGCTTCTACCTTTGAGCGAAGCGTGATAGTTGGAGAAAAAAAAAACGATGGAACAAGAAAAAATTGTGAAATCACGATTCAAAACTGTGTGTGTTTACTGCGGAAGTAGTTCTGGGAAGAGGGAATGTTACGCAGATGCAGCGCTCGAGCTAGGGCAGGAGCTGGTACTCATTAAAAACTGCGAAATTTTCTGATCATTCTCGAACTGATTCTCGTATTTTGACAGCAAAACCTTGAGTTTTTTTGGTGTTCTATTACGTGGGTTTTTGTTTGTTTGCATGAAGGTGGCGAAAAGGTTGGATCTTGTGTATGGTGGAGGTAGCATTGGGCTGATGGGGCGGGTGGCTCAAGCCGTTCATGGCGGCGGCGGACGTGTTATTGGGTGAGTATGCTTTATTTTATTCTTTATTTCGATTTTGGCGAATGTTTTCTTTCTGCATCACATTTGTTTGTTATTAACTGAATAAACTTGTTTGGACATCCTTGTAATAATGTTCCAGGATCATTCCGAGACCTTTGATCGGTAAAGAGGTTGGGCTTTTCATTCTTTACTCTCTCTCTCTCTCTCTCTCTCTCTCTCTTAATGTTGCAGCATTAATATTAGGGTTTTAAAGAGCGTAAAAATTGGATTTTTAAAATTGATGATTACAGAAAACTGGTGAGACTGTTGGGGAGTTGACGGTGGTTGCTGATATGCACCAGAGGAAGGCTGAGATGGCCCGCCATGCTGATTGCTTCATTGCTTTGCCAGGTCCAAATCTCTTTCTGTCTGTCTCTCTCTTTCTCTCTCTAGATTTCATTCTTAATAACATCTCTTGAACAGGTGGTTATGGTACACTGGAAGAGTTGCTGGAGGTGATAACATGGTCTCAACTAGGCATCCATGAGAAACCTGTAAGAGAAATCAATTTTCATTTTAATTTGTTGAATCGATCTATATAGTCTTATATATAAGTTGGAATTGAACGTGAATATTTGTTATAATAAAAAAAAGTGATGAATAATTATTGTATTAGGTGGGATTACTGAATGTTGATGGATACTACAACTACCTCCTAACCTTCATTGACAAAGCAGTAGACGATGGGTTCATAAAGGCATCTCAGCGCCACATCTTTGTGTCAGCACCAAATGCAAAAGAGTTGGTTCAGAAACTGGAGGTTAGCCTCTTTTTATGACAAGCTACGTACAAAGAATCATATCATTTATCAGTTAATCTTATTTAGTTTATGTTCCCAACAATCCATCCTTGTATAAGTTTCACGAAAGAGGAACAGACAATAAGCCTCATAAGAGAAAGAGGTCTAAAAATCTTTCCTTAAATTGGTTGGTGAGTCTTGATCATATGTGTATGCATATATATATATAGGAATACGTGCCTGTGCAAGATGAAGATGTTGCCAAGTTGAATTGGGACGTCGTTGAAATTGAACAAGTGGGATTCGCTGCTGCCTCCCTCAATCAACAACAACAACAACAACAAGAGGTTGCTCTATGATGGATATATATGTATTTGAAGAAACCATCATTAATTAATTTCAAAAAAGAAAGAAAAATATAATGTTAAAAAAACTCGTTTTGATTTAAGTTAAGGTATATGTACTAACCACTGAGCCCTACCATAAATGGTGTGGGTGTGGGTGCAGGTACAAAACAATGCCTAGGACAAGAATGAATGGGGACACACTAGTTTCTTCTTGTATTTTTGGAACTGGAAAAATATGCTTGCTTGCTTTTGTATGTATCTATCATATCACCCCTACATATATCATATATCATATGTGATAAATGTGCTGTGCTGTTGGGGTTTCCTTCAACTATATATGCTGATATTTTGCTATCAGACCAACAAGCTAACAAAAGGAATGCAACAAAATTTTTGGGCATGCAGCTTTATTGTGCTGTATGTATATACTCTGGCTATAGGCTGATTCAGTATGCCTGCACCTTCTTTTATTATTATTATTATTATTTGAGATTTTGAGAGACTGTGTGTGTTTGTGTGCTGTTTAATTTAAGGTAGTATTTGTGGTGTGAGATGAGTTATCTTGTTTGCCGTGTTGTGTGAAGGACAAGAGAAGTAGCAATATAGGTTGCAGGCACGCAACTTCACTTTTTTCCCACACAAGTTGCACTAAAATGGTTGGCCTTTTTATATCAACTTTTATCTTTTCAATTTTGCACACAAAAATGTTCCATGGGAATATATATGAAGTCGGGCTTCCAATTTTCAACTCAACTACCTATTGTGTTAATATAAGTTTGTGGAGTAATTTTATCACACACATCCACCATTGCAATTGTTCTTAGTGTTTGAAATAATTTTTCAGGTGTTTAAACTTGATATATGGCGTTTTTCTTTATAAAATGACATTACATTTCATAGTTATTAATATATGATATTTATTAGACTCAATTATATAATTATATAAATATGTATGCGATTTTTATCAGTATTAAGTATATAGTGTAAATCTATAAATATAGACAAAAGAAAAGTAAAAAAGGGAAAAAAGGCAATATATAAGCCCATAGTAGTTTCATGGGCAATTTAGAGTATGACACACTTGTCCCCACATCCAATCATTGGGGAAGTGTACCTTTTATATTTTGTTAATAACTCTACATTAAATGCACCTTACCTAACATAAAAAAAAAATGATCCCAAATTTCATAACGAAATAACTATCGGCATAACGACAACTTTTTATAAAATGACGTTATGCATTAACGAAAGTGATAGGAGTTTCGTTAATGATAGGAGTTTCATTAACGACAACTTTTCGTTATGCCATTATTAATCGTTATAGGAGTTTCGTTCGTTATAACGAAATCGTTATAGGATATTTTTTTAGTAATAATTAGTATAATTGGCATAACGAAAATCGTTATAAACTGGCTATTATAGTTTAAATTTAAATTTCGTCATGGTTAAACTGAATTTCGTTATTGTTAAAATTCAAATATCGTTATGTTAAATCTACAATTTCGTTATTGTTAAATTTCAATTTTGGTATGTTAAAAATTAAATTTTCGTTATAGTTGAATTTAAATATTCGTTATGTTAAAAACAAAACTTTCGTTAATGTTAAATTGTTATTTTCGTTATGTTGAATGATGAAATTTTCGTTATGCTTAATTGTTATTTTCGTTATGTTGAATGATGAAATTTTCGTTATGCCTAATTTTCGTTATTAAAAAACTTTCATTATTTTCGTTATGCTTAATTGTTAAATTTCATCATTTTCGCTATGCCATAGTCTCGTTATAACGAAAAATGGGCCATACTATAGGATTTTCGTTATAACTAAAATCTTATTAACGAAAATCATTATAGGAGTTTTTTTTAGTAATTCCATTTTTAATCGTTATAGGATTTTGGGGCATAACGATCGTTATGGCTGATCAAGTTTTAGTTGGCCAACATTAAATGAACATCAATGCATTATTTTCTTTCTGGCTCGGTCAAATTGAGGTAGGTAAAATGCATAAATATGTATATTTGTATAAGTAGGTATTAGTTGGCCCAAATTAAATGAAATTTAATGCATTTAAATTTGTGCAAGAGAGGTTGGTGTAAGGCACGTATATTTACACTATACGGATACACCAAATCAAACCACACCCAAATAGAAGAAATAGTTCGAGAGTTTGGTAAAGAAGGAAAATCGTTGAATTCACATAAAAGGATTGCATGTCCATCAAAAAATCTGGAGAAGTCGATGCTCGGGGCTGTGAATGACCACCTCAGGCAGCGAGGTGTGATCATCTGACCTCCAGCGACGCCCAAACGACGACCAAGCTCGGGTAAAACCTCACAGGCCCATGTCTGGTTAAAAAGGTAGAATATCTTGTAAGTATAATATCAAATAACTAAAACATAAATTTATCATGATAAATTAAACTAAATACCTGAAATGCCCAAACAGGTCCGTACCAATGATACGCTCCTTGGCCCTGTGGGCCCATATCCCGTCGCGCTCTCGGGAGGATGCTGATAAAGTGCATCATCATCTGAAATGTGTAGCCCCCCATGGAAAAGAATTCCAACCATCAACATCCTCCAGCATGGCCCACACCCAGTCATCGATCGCTCGTCCAGGGTCTTGGAAAAATAACATCCGATACACGATCAGGATGTTCGCAAGCTTCACATAGTCTGGGGGGTGATTGGCTAGACGCTTCACCGTGAACTTATCATATAAAATTTGAATTGTCGTCTTCTTCCCCTAAAAAATCTGGTGATAGATGCCTCTGTCCAGAATGCGATGAGCCGCATTCGGATCGAAACTGGACGGCCCGAACCGTAAGCCCGAAACTAGCGCGAACTCTGAGGGCCCAAAGCGTAGTGTCGCTCCCTTCACATGGAACCAACACTCTCTACCCTCACGTGCAGGATCCTGGACACGCACTTCGCGACAGACCAAGGCATGCATCGCCTTGCGTGCTATGTTACCGCCCCTAAAATCCACGAAATGTCCTAAGCATCCAGATCTGAACATCTGGATCGTATCCTCACCACCGAAATGATATAACACCTCCATAATCTTCTCTAGTAACTCCATCTTCATGTACATATTCACAGTCGGCTTCACCCTCTCGAGGGGGCGTCTAATCCACTCGATCTAAAATTCACAACAGAAAAAGTATTATTATTTATATTTATTGTTTTTGTTGTTTTTATTTTTTACTAATAGTATTATTTACACTAAGTTTTTTTAATTAATTTAAATTAAATTATAATTAAGGCTTAACGGTAATGTTTTATTAAATTAAATTGTAATTAAGGCATAACGGTAATGCTTACATCATAACTTAGAAAAAATTATTCTAGGTTTTATTTAGCTAAAATTATGTACTGCAATTAGGATATAACGAAAATTCTACACATAACGATAATAATCATAGAAGGCATAACGATCATCTTAAATAGAAGACATAAAGATAACATTAAATACTAAGCATAACGATTAACTTATAGCATTATGATAATGATAAAAAAGGTATAATGATAAAAAAAAATAGAATAACGATTATTAAAATCGCAATAACGAATGTTAATGTTCATTGACCGACAATAACAATAGTTTCGTTATTATGATAACGAAAGATGGAGAGAAACATAATAACGAAAGATGGAGAATAACAATAGTTTCGTTATTATCATTAAATATAATAACTATCGATATTATCATTTAAATATAATAAGAATGTCATAACGATTGATTAAAGATTAATAATAATTAAAAATGTCCATAACGAAAGTTTCATTCATTATCATTATGCATTAACGAAATTCTATTTGCAATTATCGTTATGCATTGTCGTTATCCTTTTTTTCAATTATCATTATGCTTTATCGTTATTTTTTAATTAATTATTATTATGCATTGTCGTTTATCTTTTTTTGATTATCGTTATGCATTATTGCTATTATTAGGATTTTGATAGTTATAGACTTTATGGCCTATTGATAGTTATAACGAAATTAATAATAATCGTTATAGGATTTTGATAGGTATAATAATCGTTATGGCCTATTAATTACAATGATTATATCATAATTGTTATAGAAATTAATAATAACGAAATTGTTATAGAAATTATAACGATTAATAATAATCGTTATGGCCAATTAATAATAACGATTATTATTAATTTTTCTTAAATAAAATTAAAGTTATCGTTATACTTTGTGTGATAATGATTAATTTAATAATATAAGACATAACGATTATATCATAATTGGTAATGAATTATTTTAGCGAAAGTTATCGTTATACTTTGTGTGATAATTATTAATTTAATCATATAAGGCATAACGATACGCATAACGATTATATTAAAATTTGTAACGATTTAAATTAACGATAGGAATAACAACATAACGATATTTCAAAGAAATATTTTATTCTTTTTGCATAGAAAGTACAAGTGTGTAAGACACTTTTCTGAAAAAGTGGGAAAATATTCAGCTTTTTTGGCCAAATGGTTTAAATATAGTACAAATTGCCCAAATAACTCCTATGGTATTAAAATTTGCCCAACTACCTAAATTTTAGAATTAAATTATCTAGATAAAAATTTCTCCCTAAGTACATACGTACAAATTACATGTTCCAAAATAGCATATAAAATTACACTATCAACATATATAATGGAGTAGATATGTCCTGTATGACCTTACGAATGATTGGTAGAGCATACAGATGATCAAATAATGAATTAATAATTAAAAAAAATACTACCATACTAATAGTAAATATAATACAATAATATAATATAGTTAGTGAATATATTATAATAATATATAGTAATTAATAAAATTTACCAATATATATACACTAGATTGACCAACGGTGCGATGCACGGATAAGATATATATGTACATTTATTATTGTTTTATTAGAAGTTATAAATATGAAAAAAAATATATTATGAAAACATATGAATAAAGTATTGGATATCTTAAAGTAACTTTTTATTGGTTCTCTTGACAACATCCAAACGGTGTAGAACTCTATATAAAATGGAATATTTATTGGTTCTTTTGACAACATCCAAACGGTGTAGGCTTCTATATAAAATGGAGATATTTCAGATCTGAAATTTATCGCTCTCATTTTTGCCTGTCATACCTCATTTTCTTAGTGTTATTTATCTTTTTCTACGTTGTTCATGGGCCATTACACATAAGCGAGACTTATTTTATGTGCACTCTGATAGCGATTGCAGATTACAATCGTCATAAAAAAATTTATAGTTTTATTTTTTTTATTTTTATAAAAAAACCAAATATATGTTGATATGATTTTAAAATTTTATGTAAATTTAAATACCTTAAATTAATATTCACTCCATTTCTGAATAAGTATCATTCTAGCATTTTAATTTTGTTTCAAAAAAGGTCATTTTACAAATTCGAAACAGAAAATTCATATTTTTCTCACATTTGTCATTATTTAATGCATTCAAACGTCTATGTATATTTAACTCGTTATATATATTCACACAAGGGTGTATTAGATAATTTATTTATTTATTTGTATGCATTTGCCCAAAATGACATTTAAATGGAAACGGATGAAGTATATTTCATCATTTAATGCATAACTTTTAAGGTTCTATTTTTTTTCCTTGTAGATACAATTTGTTATTTTCGTATTTATATGATTTACTGGTAAAATATTAAATAAAAAAAAATGAATGCAAAGCATAATAGTTAAATTATTATGTTTATACAATTTTCAAACGTTATTTGTTTAGCAAACATTTTCAACATATTCATTAAAAATGTTTGATATGTAATCATCACAAAATTTCCGTCTATCATTAATCATGTAAATTTACAATAATTTATAAATGGTTAAGTTGCACATTTCGATAAGTAATTATGCGAATTATGATACATATGCGAATTATGATACATATGTAATATATACATGAAGTGGCCATACAACCATTTATAAATTTTATGATAAATATTTTTAAATACACTATAATGATGCACCTCTCTTATTTAATTTTAAAATAAAATTGTAAATATTATTTAAATATATTTTTTATTTTTAAATAATATGATAAATTATTAACAGTATATTAGCATGCTCGTCATCCATATGTTAATTAATATGAATGGACATGTTGCTAAAATTTTAACTAACCTTTTTATAATTACTTATTTGATATTAATTAATGTCTAAATGGATAAAAGTAGACAAAAGTAAATAGTAATTGGGAAAAAACAACAACTTTTAAAAATAGGTAGTTTGTTAGGCAATTTGTACTATATTAGACTTGGTCCCCACACCCAATGATTGACACATTGTACTTTTGGCAGACATTAAATGCACCTAACAGCCGAAACCCTAATTCTAAAAATGAAACCCTAACAGCCTCGATTATATGTAGTAAGCCTCGATTAATTTTAAACCTTGATTATTTTCTAAAAATCTCCTCGATTGAAAATCCAATTTTCGATTAATTCATAGCCTCGATTAATTTCCTAAGTTGAGCCTCGATTATGATCATTTAAGAAGAATTGATGATTTAAATATCAATTCTCCTGAAATCGATGCTTCATCGATTAATTATGTATTAATCGATGCTTCCTCGATTAATTTTTAATAAGCATAGATTAAGAAAAAACTATCCTCGATTTCTTTTTTAACATTGCCTCGATTAGTTTTTTAAAATTTAATCGATTATTTTTAAAATAATCGAGACCTTGATTCCAAAAGAATGGAGGCAATGTTCCCTACAATTAATCATGATTTTTTTAGTTAATGCATTTATTTCTTGTGTAAGGTAGGTACTCAGTTTCAATAAATAAAAAGAAAAGGTTCTTGGCTTCATTAAATGAAAAGAAGGGGAAGGTAGGACCGAATTAATGAAAAAAAGGGGATGTTGTACCGAATTAAATACATTCTAATGTTTTACAACGAGGTAGGTGAAATTTCTGAATAAATAGATGTAGAATCCGGAGCTCATTCACACTACAATACAAATCTCATTCACAAAAATCATACAAGTTTTTATTCACACTACACTACAAATCGACGAAGAATAGCAAAAGTTGGAAAAATTTATTTGAGCAAGGGGCGAAAGAAAAGATTTTTCTGGAGAAAAAAATAGTGCACGGAAATTTTCACCCATTTTCAAAGGTACGTTTTGTACTCCATTTTTTTGAACTTATTTTGCAAATATCTATTATTTTGATTATATATTGCATGTGTTGTTAGATTTACTTTGAAAATAGGTGACATTGAGTGATACGGCCTTTTTTTAGAATTGGTTGTTACTGTTTAATTTAGGTCAGTAATTTAGGTTAATTGTTGTTGGTTTTGAATTTAGTCGATGTTTATGTGATTTTGAGGGTTGTATAATGTTAAACTAAATATAATCGATGATGTTATAGAAGCGTTTAGGCTGTGAAAAATTATTCAATGCCTTCATTTTTATAATCGATGCCGTAGAATATAATCGATTAGTGCCTTGATTGATTATTTGATCTTAATTGTGGTTTATTTGTTTTTAATTGTGGATTATTTATTGTTAATCGATGACTAGCTTTCTATCGAGGAGCATAAAACATAATCGAGGAGCATAAAAACAATCGAGGCCTTCCTCGATTAAATTACAAAAATGAAAACTAATCGAGGCCTTCCTCGATTAATTTGAAAAATAAAAACTAATCGATTAGTTAAAAAAATTAATCGAGTTACTAATCGATTAATTTAAGAAACAAAAACTAAATCGAGTCACTAATCGATTAATTAAAAAAAATTAATCGATTAGTAGTTTAATAAAAAACAAACTAATCGATTAATAGTTTAAAAAAAACTAATCGAGTAGTCCTTTAATTAAAAACAAACGAATCGATTAATAATAATTTTAATAAAAACTAATCGATTAGTAGTTTAATTAAAAACAAACTAATCGATTAATAATTTGAAAAAAAAACTAATCGATTAATAGTTTAATTAAAACTAATCGATTAGTAGTTTAATAGAAAAAACAAACTAATCGATTAATAGTTTAAAAAAAACTAATCGATTAGTCTATTACTTAAAAACAAACTAATCGATTAATAATTTTAATAAAAACTAATTGATTAGTAGTTTAATTAAAAACAAACTAATCGATTAATAATTTGAAAAAAACTAATCGATTAATAGTTTAATTAAAACTAATCGATTAGTAGTTTAATAAAAAACAAACTACTCGATTAATAGTTTTAAAAAAACTAATCGATTAGTACTTTAATTAAAAATAAACTAATCGATAAATAATTTGAAAAAAAACTAATCGATTAATAGAGGCTTGGGGTCCTTTAATTAAAAACAAACTAATCGATTAATAATTTTAATAAAAACTAATCGATTAGTACTTTAATTAAAAATAAACTAATCGATAAATAATTTGAAAAAAAACTAATCGATTAATAGAGGCTTGGGGTTTATAGGGTTTTAGGGTTTACGTGTAGGGTTTAGTGTTTTATAGGGTTTAGGGTTTAAGAGGGTTTAGGGTTAAATTGTGATCTCATGTAGTATTGTTTATAAATTGTCCAGATGGTTAGACGCCGCATTATTGTACGTCATAGTGGACGATGGGAGAGATCAGAATATGTAGATGGGGATGAACAACTCGTGACGATGTCATCCGATAAGCTGTGTTTTAGCTCACTGGTGAGGGAGATTCACAAGTTGTTGCGGACTGACTCGAACAGGATCGAGTATGAATTATTTTACCTCACCAGCACCAATACTGGCAGACGGATCAGAGCATCTTTGCAAGATGATGGAGATTTGCTCGATTTGCTTCACGAGCAGACTACTGAGCTGGTCGTGTACGTGATTTCAAGACAGTTGGAGGGTTCTAGAGCCGGACCATCTATGAGGGATGACTATGTTCCCTACTTTTCACATGCAGAGACGCATGGTCCTACTGCAGAAGAAGAGGGAGAAGGAGAAGAAGAGGGAGAAGAAGAAGAACACGAACAAGAAGAGGTGAATGATAGAACGAGGTTGGTGGAGTCACTGTTGACAGAATTCAGTAGCTGGCTTCGTTCTTCTGCTGATCGTACAGACAGATTGCTGTGCTTGACGGGAGTCATCCCACCATCTACCACTGGTGTTCCGTTTAGATCTGACGGGCCTTCGAGCAATTGAGTGGTTCCCCTTGCTGACTGGGACATTGTGGGCCCACTATCTTGGGATGAGGGACCAGCACCAGAAACAGATACACTGCACCAGGGAGCTATTTTTCGGACGAAGGATGATCTCGCCCTAGCGGTCGGTATCTATCACATGCAGAATCGAGTGGAGTATGCCATGTATCACTCGAGTAGGTCACGATTGGGCTATGTTTGCAAGCATGGCGGTGATTGCCCGTTCAAGTGCTTTGCGGTTGCTGATGGGCATATGTGGAGAATATACAAGTTCAAAGGCACTCACACATGCCATCTTGATATGGGTCGAATTGCTCCGCAACAGGTACCTGCACGAGTGCTCGGAAAATACTTTGCTCGTAGATTGGTGGACGAGCGGGTTGTTCTGAAGCCGAAGGAGATGATGGCGGAGCTTGTGCGTGAGTTTGGCATCCACATCGACTACAGCTTCGCTCTGCGCACGACGAACATTGCCATTCAGATGGTATATGGAGACTTTGACAAGTCCTACGCACAGTTGCCCGCTTTTCTTCACACTCTGCAATTGATGAATCCGGGAACTGTAGTAGACATGGAGATCACGAGTGATGGTCGGTTCAAGCATTCATTCCTTGCTCTCGGTGCGTGTGTCAGTGCATTTCTCCAGTATGCTCGTCCAGTGCTTGTGATCGATGAGACCCACCTGAAGGGAAAGAACAATGGGGTTCTCTTTGTTGCTGTGACGAAGGACGGCAACGAACAGATCTTACCTGTTGCAGTTGGGCTCGGACCGATAGAGAACGATGAATCTTGGATATGGTTTCTGGCCCACGTGCACATGGCTCTGGGTGATATAGATGATCTTCTCATCGTTTCGGATCAGCATCAGAGCATTAAAATTATTAATCGATTATTTTTAATTAAACTATTAATCGATTAGTTTTTTTATTAAAAAAATTAATCGATTAGTTTGTTTGTAATGAAAGTACTAATTGATTAGTTTTTTTTTTAAAATATTAATCGATTAGTTTGTTTGTAATGAAAGTACTAATCGATTAGTTTTTATAAAAAATATTAATCGATTAGTGTGTTTTTAACTAAAGTACTAATCGATTAGTTTTTTTTAAAACTATTAATCGATTAGTTTGTTCTTAATTAGAGTACTAATCGATTAGTTTTTTTAAAACTATTAATCGATTAGTTTGTTTTAAATTAGTGTAATAATCGATTAGTTTTTTTTAAATTATTAATCGATTACTTTTTTTTTAATTATTAATCGATTAGTTTTAATTAAACTATTAATCGATTAGATTTTTTTAAAACTATTAATCGATTAGTTTTTTTTAATTAAACTACTAATCAATTAGTTTTTTTTAAATTATTAATCGATTACTTTTTTTTAATTATTAATAGATTAGTTTTAATTAAACTACTAATCGATTAGTTTTTTTTTAAATATCAATCGATTAGTTTGTTTGTAACTAAAGTACTAATCGATTAGTTTTTTTTAAAAATATTAATCGATTAATTTGTTTTTAATTAAAGTACTAGTCGATTAGTTTTTTTTAAAACTATTAATCGATTAGTTTGTTTTTAATTGGTATAGTTTTTTTTAAATTATTAATCGATTAGGTTTTTTTTAATTAAACTATTAATCGATTACTTTTTTTTAAAACTACTAATCGATTAGTTTGTTTTAGGGTTTAGGCTACTAATCGATTAGTTTTTTTTAAATTATTAATCGATTTTTTTAATAAATTGATTAATTCCTCGATTCGTTTTTTTTACTTAATCGATTAATGTCACAATTAATTTTTTAATTAATCGATTAGTGCCTTGATTAATTTTTCTTAATTAATAAATTAGTGACTCGGTTAATTGTTTTTACTTAATCGATTAGTGACTCGATTTAGTTTTTATTTCTAAAATTAATCGATTACTGACTCGATTAGTTTTTATAAGACTTAATCGATTTAAATTATATATTCCTCGATTTGTATGAAATTAATCAATTTAAATTAAATATTAATCCATCTCGATTACTCTTAAATTAATTGATTAGTCTTAAATTAATCGATTAATTTTTTTTAAGTTAATGGAGGAAGGCCTCGATTTGGTTTAAATTAATCGAGGAAGTCGTCGATTAATTTGTGTTTTTGGATAATTAATCGAGTAAGGCCTCGATTTGTATTAAATTAATCGAGGCCTTCATCGATTATTTTTTTTTAAATTAAGGTTCCTCGATTAATTAATGTTCATCGATTAGTTTAATGAAGGTCATCGAATGATGTTAAAACATAATAGCATCGGTTAGTCCACAATTAGTATCTAACAAGCATCGACTAATATCAAACAACCAACCATTATATTAATAAAATCATAATAGCATCGGTTAGTCCACAATTAGTTTCTAATCGATTAATATCAAACAATCAGCCATTAGTTTCATAAAAGCATAATAGCATCGACTAGTTAGTTTCATAAAAGTACTAGAGCATCGGCTAACATGAATATCATTTCATAAAAGCATAATAGCATCGACTAACACAAACATTCATAAAACGTGATAAAAAACGTGAGCATTGGAAAATTACTTGAGAAGAAGACCCGGCCGGCGGTTGTCCTTGCACTCCGTCCATTTTCCGGCGACCAAATTCCAACAGAGACGGCGGCGTGCGTACTTCCGAGAGAGAGAGAGATTATCGAAGAAGAGAGAGACCCGGTGGCTTCAACTGGTTTTTTCGATGTTTAAGTGCTTCGATTCTTCAAGAATATCGAAGAAGATAGAGAAGAGAAAGGGTGGCTGATTTTTGCTTCTAAATAATCGAAGAGGAGACAGGTTCGGTGCTGCTATATGTTCAAAATTATCGAGAGAAAGAGAGAGAGAGAAGGGTGGTTGGGATGGTTGGAATAATAAAGATTTCAAAACCCTAGTCATTAATATTCTATTTTTGGGAAGTACAATAAAACAGCCTTTGTGTAAGGCTTTTCTGAAAATAAAAGTAAAAAGACTTTGATTTGGTGGGCCCGGCCTTGATTGTTGCAAAATCTAACTCCACATTGTCGATATAACTCTTTGATTTAAAATACTGTTGCTTTTTCCATTTTAATATTTGCTTTTGTCTATTTTAAAATTTCCCCCTTAATTAATTATATCCTTTTATAATTAGTCCAAGTAATGTAATTTTTGTGTGTTGATATTTGTGTAATTAAAGCAATTAGTATACATTAATCTAAATTAAATTAAGCAACGTATTCTAAATTCATATACATTTAGCTGTTTTTATTTTCAGAAGTAGTAGTATTCACTATTTTCATGAATTTATAGTATTTGTGTATATTGATTTTTCACTTGCAATATACTAGTACAAATAATTTATATTAGGAGTATATTATTGTGTTGAAGTGTTTTGGAAATATAATATATATAATTATGGTTAGTTTGTTATAATGATTCCAAAACAATAAATTAGTTAATATATAAATATTTATTTATTAACATTATTATTTCTAAATTTAGAAATTTCATTTTGGCGGGAAAATAAATATTTTCTAATTGCGGCCACAGTGTTGTTATTATATATTATATAGATGTGAATGATTCTAAACACACAATCACCTTTTCTTTTAACACCATCATAATAAATAATTTAAAATAATTATTTATTAAATTACTTAATTATTCCCATTAAATAAAAATAATTAAAAAAATAAAATAATAATAAAAAAACGCAGTAGAGAAGGGGAATGATACGATCCTAGATGGGATGTTGATGATATAGTTTGAGTGTTTGAGAGGGTCGCACAAAGGTCGCGAATAAGATGAAGGGGTCATGCTTGCGATTCGCGAGCTACATGGCGGACGCGTCAGACCAAGGGCCAGTTTCTGAAAGCCCGCTACTGAGAGAGGGTTCGTCTTCATATTTTTCGCGAATTTGACAAGGGGTCATGAATATTATGCCACGTCAACACCATATAGATTCGCTAGCATATTCATGAGTGACTGGGTCGCAAGCAAGGTCGCGAACGCGATATTATTTTCGGATTTTTTATTTGTTTCAAAGTTTAGGCTTTATTTATTTCCTATTCATAGAACTTTAGGGAAATTGTATTATTGTTTGATCTATTTATATTCATTGAATCTTGCAACCCGACTTAGTCTTTAATTTATCAATAGTGCGCAATTACTGGTTTATTATGAGATTGCTTATTAAGGCATATATCATAACATAGATATAATGAGGACGCACTTCATTTAGTCGGTTCTTCACACATGTCATTACTCTCAATCAAGTATCCGAAGATTTATTGAACCCTATCTAAACACACATAACTTGAATTCTATCTTTCTATAAATTCATTCTTCTCTGGTGAGTACATCAAATTAATCGACTAACATGCACAAATGGTAATTAGACTCTAATGCAAGATTAAAGTAAACTAATAGAAATCAAGTCTCGAGAGATAATAAGAAGAAAGTAATGAATTCATATAAATAAAATTCATAACATCCAATCCCTAAAATCTAGCTATGAAATTAGCTAGATATAATTAAATAAACAGCGAAAATACATTTAAAGCGTTCATGACAAAATAAACAAATAAACTGAATAACATGGGAGAATCCGACTATCTTTGTTTCTTCTGAAGTGGCACCTGATCTCTAATAACCTTGACACATCCTCTTGAGTAGATGGCAAGCCCTCGTCTTTCTGGTTTTTTTTTTTTTGGGCGTGCATCCCAAAATGGAGGCATTTTATATATAGGTTTAAAGCCCTGAATTGTAGATAAAAAATTGCACTCCTGCAGACCCAAGCACATGGATCGAGTGAAATACTTTACATGACCCAGAAGGGCATTTTTGCACAGGGTGAAATTACACACGCCTGTATGAAGTATCCGTTCTGCAAACGTCCACACAAGAGTACTTGAACGTTTGACACACTATTTATTAACAAATAATCGTACTGCAAGTGCACAATGTTATTGTAATATATAGGTGAGTAAGAGTATCATATCCCACAGAGACGGTATTTACCAGCTCTTATTTTTGGGCACGTAGTTAATATCTAGACACAAAGCACGCAGATAAAATGGAATAAAAATAACAATCATAAAAATAAAGACACAATAAACAAAATACTAAAATAAATAGAATATGCAGAAACACTAGGCTTTAGGGAAAATGGATTTATTATGTCATGTAACGCCCCAATTTCACTTTTGATAGAAAATGACACGTTACTAAATCTTTCATTAATAAAACCATTTATTAAATATACAGCGGAAGTTTCAATCATAAATTGACATTTATTACATAAATAAAGTAAAAAATAAAGTAAAAAAAAATTCTCATTTAATCATTCTTAACCATTTGACCACCATCATCACATCTTTTCCGCTCACACACCGCCCGAACTATTGCCTGAAAGGAATAAAAGATTGGGGTGAGTTCATTTAAACTAGTGGGACATGTCCGTTATCCAAACTATAAATTTAACAGAAAAGTATGTGAGAAGACTTAATTCATGTAACATATACTTTTGCATCAGCTCTTAAGCTCGGTAGTTTATAGTCTAAAGACTCTGTACTTTATAGTTAGAAGACTTGATACTTTATAGTTTAGAAGACTCTGTACTTTATAGTCTAAAAGACTATATATTGAAATTTCACATAACTCCTGAACAAACATATAGAGAGAATAACAATACAATTTTCAACATAAAACCCCACGTTGACCTTGACTTGAAATTAATTACTTATATCCTAGCGTGCCTTGTCTATGAATTAATTATCTTAATTAATAAAATGAGTAACATGATGCGTGATACGCTTAAGTGTCAAGAAAAAAAATTATGCATGCTTAATTAATTAAGTAGAATACTATGTACACAATAGCATATATAATGAATGATAAATTCTTAATTTAAAATCTTGTGGTACTTACGTGAATGTGAGACTTTCAATTATGCTATCCCTTAATTAATGCATCTTACAACCAATATTACCATGACACACACACACACACACACACACACACACACACACACACATATATATATATATAAGATATAGATTATATGAGAATACTTTGTTGGTGTGAGAAATGAGAACCTATTTTACACCATCTAATTTAATGATCCAATGGTTGAGATTTAAGGTGGCAATTTCATAAATAATAGGGCAAAAAATAAAGGAAGGATGACTGTTTTCGTCTAAACCCATTAAAATTGATGATGTCAGCAATTAACAAAAAATCTTAAAAATTTTAACCGACCATAACTTGTTCGCTTTTAATCCAATGCCCACAAAAAATATATCAAATTAAAACTCTCTTCATACTCTTTTATTTAAGATGTCGAAAGGCTATGTTTAGATGAAAAAATATGAACGGAAAATAAAAAAGAAATTTTTTTACGCGTACCCAGGTTGTAAATGCTTTCGTTAGCATATAATAATTCTTCGTCAGTATTATGATAACATATGATAACGTATGCTAATGAAGCATTTGTCATATGCTAATATAATGCATTCGTTGTGCTAACAAATAATTATCATAATGCTAGCGTAGTATAAATTTATTAGGGTTTATTAAATCTCAATTATAATTTATTTAATATCGATTATGGTTTATTCCATCTAATTATCATTATTTTTTAAAAATTTAATTTTTTGTTTATAGTTCTTAATTGATTATTATGGTTTATCACATCCAATTATGGTTTATAATGTATGTTGACAGAGTATTGTCATATGCTAACATAGTGTATTTGCAATGCTGACAAAACAAAACCATAATGTTAACGTAGTACAAATATATTATTATTATGATCTTTTCCAACTCATTTAGGGTTTACCACATCCAATCAATATTTATTTCATCTAATTATGATTTTTTCCATTTAATTATGGTTTATTAAATCAAATTAGGTTTATAATTAATTTTTAGAATATTTTTTCCGCTAACAATATTTGAAAACTTTAATTAGCATAACTATAATGCTTCGTTAGCATGATGATAATACTTCGTTAGCATAACGATCTGTTATCAAATCCTCTGCGATTTTTATAAGAATTATCAAATTACGTTAATACCCCCGCGCGAAAAACTTTTCAGATATTATAGAATTGCCACCACGTTTTTCATCAAATCTGGACCTTTGATTTTCTATGAATGTGTGGTATGAAATGTGTTCTCATTTCTCACACAAAGGGTTATTAAGATAATCATTAATCTTTCTCCTTTCTCTTATTTATGAAACAACAAGACTAACATGGAACTTCAAATTCTTTTCTCTATACTCTACGGAAAAAAAAAGAACAAGAAATTAATTTCAAAGTTTTCTACTCCCCTTCCCAAATGCTAAGTCATGCATCAAACAAAGGAAAACAACACGAAAAGAGATTTATACTTATCCCAACTCTCCTTGAGGCTCTAAAAACTTTTGCTCTTTTTTTATTATTTTTTGGTGTGGGAAAAGTATGATGAATGAATGCCTCTATTTATACTAGTGAAGTTAGAGTTTCATAGTCTTGATTTTGGAAGAAAAAAAATTTGAAGGAATGATTTATTTCTATAAAGCTTTGAATTTTTGGAGCATATTTTGGCAAGAAATCAAGGTCAAACTTTTCCTTTATTTTGAAGAGGGGCTACGGGTGGTGAACTAAGGATTCCATCCTCTTGGGCTCAATTAACTTAGGCCCTAAAATTAAAATGCATAATGTTTTGGGCTTTTAAAAATAAATAAAATATACCTTTAATTTATTCCATTAAAATGGAATAAATGTAATGCATCATGAACATATTATACACACATTAAAATTTATTTTAGGCACGTCTTACGGGACTTAAATAATTAATATCATGCTTTAAAATAATAATTTTTCTTTTGACATAAATAAATAAAACAATAAAATAACGGGGTGCTACATGTCATTTAACTATATTTATCGACTAATTGTCTTTAATCTATCAATGGTGGAGGATCACTAGTTTATTATTAGGGTGCTATTTAAGGCATATACCATAACATAGATATAATGAGCATGCATTTCACTACGATCGATTCTTCACACATGTCGTTACCCCTAATCTAGTACACGAAGATCTATTCAACCCTATGTGATACTTGTTCACTTGGTCGGTCCTTCCAAGTACACATAATCTGATTTCTATCTTTTCATCATTAATTCTTCTCTGGTCAGTACTTCAAATTAACGACTAACATGAATAAATGGTGATCAAGCATTCATACAAGATATGAAATAAATCATAGAAATAAAATCCCGAGAGATAGCAGGAAGAAAAAGTAATCAATTCATATATTAAAATCCATAAATTCCAATCTCTAAAATCTAGCTACAGAATTAACTAGACATAACAAAATAAATGAACAAGAATAGAGTTTCAATATTCATGACAGAAAAGATAAAGGAACCGATGAACAATATGTAATCTAGCGGCTTCGTCTTCTCTGTAATGGTACTTCGTCTTTAGCAATCTTGTCGTCTCCTCTTGAGTAGACATCAACTCTTTCTCTCTTCTTAGACGTGTATGGGCATGTGAACTTGTATTGGGGCATCTAAGACTTGTCTCCAACGTGTGTATATGTGTATCAAAATGGTGGCTTTTATACGCAGGTTAGAAACCCTGAATTGGAGTGAGAAAATAGCATTCCCATGGATCCGTAACTCATAGGTCGACCAAGCTGGCCGGGTCGACCCAAAACCCAGTTTTGCATAGGGTCGACCCAGGCAAGCTGAGCCAGGTCGACCCACCCATGTATAAATTACAGTGGGCCGGGTCGACCAAGCTTCTCCGGATCGACCCACCTCTGTTCCGAGTTGGGCTACGGATTTTTTCGGGTTCTGATAACTTAATCCGGTCTAGTAGGGCTTCATTTAAGCATTTAATTAAGCCAAAGAGCCTAATTGAACACCAATTCAACTCTTCTTATCCATATTCACTAATTTTGTTTCAAATATGCAATGAAATCACAACAATTACTGCAAAACTAGCAAACACATCAAAAACTCCAAATGATAACAATTTAATCACAAAAGCTATATAAAATGCACAACTTCATACAATAAATAACATCAATTCATATCCAAAAATTATGTAAAATACACAGCTATCAACATTGTTAGATAAAGTTTACAATAATGTGCAAAAACGTTATTATCAACTTAATGTAAACTGCAGAAAGTAATACACACAATATTAGGATTTTTCGAATTAACCCGCCATATGATCTATTTGGATGCCATTAATTCCATGTTCATGTAAATCATAATTTTATGTGTGATATTAATTATCCTATGTTGAATTAGCATGCAAGTTCAATTTCGAATCTATTAACATGGAATATAGTTACATTCAAAATTTGCATTTACAAACGTTGTCGGGTTGATCACGGGATTAAAGGTTTAATCTCATTGTTGATGGAGAATACATGGATGTCGATTTCCTTCTCCATGGTGTTCGAATCTTTACACTCCAATATTCTACTTCTCGATCTTCTGTTGTATTCCCGAACCTTATCTAGATGTAGGGCAGACTACAAACTCCTAGACCATATGGAAATCCTAGGAATCAAGAGTGCACGAAAGAGGGGCTATATGTATGTGATAAATTTTGTGGCCCCCATCCCTTATAGGAGGCAAAAATTTCATCTCCAAATCCTAACAGGTTTATCTCGAGACACAACTATCTTCATCTTCAGCTCAATCTCGTCTTCATGCTTGAACTATTTTTATTGAAGTTCAGATCACATTCTGCATATCCTTGCGAATGTTGTCCAGTACAATATGATTAGTACTTGGAAAAACCAAATACTTACTGTTGATTATTACCATAAAAATTAATGACAATCAACCACTACTACAAGTGCAAAATACAACACTTGATAAATAGTCTAATGCAAAGCATATCACTAACATTATTAATTCATTTTTATAAATTGACATTATTTAATTTATGAACAAATACCGTCAATTTGATCCAACATAAACTAGCATTATTTAATTGAATAAAAACTACCGTTATTTATTTCAACATAAACTAACTTTAGTTTCTTTGTTATTTTGATCAACTAATTCCTATCAATATATCGATGTAGCAAAAATCATATAAGTCATACAATTTCATATTCCATCAATTTACTAATTCATCTCGAACTCAGATAAATTAACTATCATACAGTAATTATTGGTCAAAAGAAATAAAAAGAAACTTAGTATCAAAGTTATTTTCGTTTATCATGAATTTAATTACTACATTTTCAACGAACGAGAAACTGATACATAATATAAAATGTTGTAAAATTTTATAGATATATAACATCATCTTAATTTAAATTTCATTAATACAATAAAGATCGGCATGTAATGTTGTGTTTGATTTTCATATTATTACAAATTGTGTCTATTTTACCAAAAAAAAATTTACAAGATTGTATTTTAATTACAACCTTGTAAAATTTGTATCTAAATTATAAATTGTGTCAAATTTCATGTATGTAATCACAATTTACCCTTATTTAATTAAAAACTAACAACATGGTTCAAAAGCATATTAGAATCAACTTTATTACTTAAACATTAAAGTTAGTTAACGTTAACTTCTACAAAACTAACATTATTTAATTACAAAACAATATTATGCTAACGTTACTATAAACTAAGTTTTTTTTTCTTTAATTTTAATCATACATCCAACCTGTAGTATTAAGGAGATTCGAACCCGTGACTTTTGATCTCTAAACAACCTTACCTCACCACTAGGCCATCCCTATGGGGACAACTAAGTTTTGTTAACAATTGTAAATTAACATTCATTAATTTAACTTGGATAACTAACGACGGTTTAAACTACCTGATAATATTTAAAATACAAAAAAAAAGATAACTAACGTTAGTTTTAACACATATAATTAACGTTAATTAGTTTAAACTACCAAACACATAACTGACATTGATTTCAATTAAATATGGGATAATAAATACATATGTTAGGTAGTTTAATTTTAACGTTTGTATTAAGAACAATGTTAGGTACTTTAATTTTAGCTCGTAAATTTTAGTAAGAAATAGTGCTAGTTTATCATATATTTGTTAGAATAACTGTCGTAATATTAACAATAATGTTAGTTAAATTTGTGAAATAATGTTAATTAATAATGTAAGTTAAACTTACGAATAACATTAATTCAACTATGATTAATTATTTAAACTATGAAATAAGAATTAATTAAAACTATTAACGTTAGTTTCATTTTTATCAACTAAAACTAACATTAGTTTGTCAATAGTTAGTTTTGCAAATAGAAATTAACCAAAACTAACATTAGATTGTTAATTGTTGAATTAACATTAGTTATTTAATTACTAAATTAACTTTATTTAGTTAATAAAACTATCGCTAGTTAGGTAATAATAATAATAATAATAATAATAATAATAATAACATTTTTCTTAGAGAGCAACGTAATTTTTTACTTGCACACACACACATATTGTGCGGGTCAATGTGTGTGTAAATTTATTGTATACTTCCTCCTTTTTAATTATATAATCTTTTTTAGTCGCACTTAGATTAAAAAAATTTATGAAAATAAGAGATTAAAGTTAAATTTCCAATGATACCCTTATTTAATATTTATGATTTTCAAAATTTAAGTGGTTAGTATTTTAATTTTAAAGAAATAATAAGTGTGTATTTGTACATTACTATGTAAATTAATGCTATTTTTAGTAATGAGACTATATAATTAGAACACCCCAAAATAATAATAAGGACTATATAATCGGGACGGAAGCAGTAGTATATAGTAATAAATGTCAAAAATGATCTTACACAATGATTAAGTGTGGGACCAGGAATAGAGCTACACTGGACCTAGAGCTGTCAAAATGGGCTAAGACCGTCGGGTTGGCCCGTCCCCGCCTCTTTTTTAGGCGGGTAGAGCTTTCAATTTGAGGTCCGTTTAGCTGGCGGGCTTTGACGGGTAAGCCCGCGGCGGGACGGGCTTTGCCTGGTAAAGCCCATGACGGGGCGGGCTACCCGCCCATATATAATTTTTTTTTTAATAATTAATCTAACCCTGACTTAGGAGTTAGGATTCCTAAGCGCCGCTACCTAATTAAGAGATGAATATGATGACCTAAATGACTAAGTCGTTCCAAGTGCCGTCATTCATCTAATCAATCTTCTTGTCCTTCTCGCTGCTTTACCTCTAGCCTTACCCATCGTTGCCAACTTATTACCTCTTCACAGCAAGGCACATCTTCCGCTCCGATTCACAGCAAGGCAGCAGCCCTTCTCGTTACCGATTCGCGGCAAGGTAGACAGCTCGTCACCAATTCGCAGTAATGCAGATAATAGTAAGGTTTGTAAATTTAGGCAGCAACAAGATATTGGATAAAAATCTCTCTGGTTTATAAACATAAATTTAGTCGGTGGATAAATTCAACAATGATGGCGGATTGATTCAACCGAAAGTCTCTCTTGCCTTTTTAAGTGGAAATTTCTTTTACAACTTTTGGTAAATTCATTTCTCTGTTTTAATGTGTAGCATTTAGCTGCTTGTAGTTTTCTCCCATTATGAGTGATTTGATTTTCTTGGAGTTTATTATTGTTAATTAACTGGTTTGCCTTTTTTTCCAATTAGCTACATGGAATCCTTTTTATTTAATTTCAGTTCTGCATTCGTTGTTTGATGGCAATCGATGTGTTGTTTATTTAAAAAAAAACCTCAAAAGCCCGCGGGCCGGCCCGCCAACTGCGGGCTTAGGCGTTGGCGGGTAGGGCCCTGCTATTCAAGTCCGCCACCCCAGACGGGCTTACCTACCTCGCCCCGCCAAGAGACGAGCTTTTCGAGCCCGCGACCCGCCCCGCCAGCCCATTTTGACAGGTCTAACTGGACCTAGTGGGGTCATTGGGCCCTTTGGAATTTTTAAAAAAATAGGGATAATATAGTAAATTTCTAATTTAATATTGCAAAAAAATAAAAAAAATTCTCTCTTTCAATTACAAGCAGAGAGCCTCAGACGGCAAGAGGGCAGGTACCCCATTCGTTTTTTTAATCATTTTTTTTTTTTTCTGAAATTTCTCCAAATATTTTTGTTTAAATAAGTTTTAATTTATAATCATTATTTGTTAAGTTTTTTTCCCCTTAACTCTATACTCCACAACATTTGTTTAAATTTAGAGTTTTTTATGATTGTTAGCTTGGACAATTATTTGTTTGTGATTGTAATATATTTTATTGTATGGATAAATATTTTTTCATTGTATATAATTATCGACGAACATTTAATTTTTTTCAGTATGTGAATGTTAGGACGTAGCACAAAAATATATCGATTGTACATATGCAATTCAAAAACATAAATTTTCATATTTTCTTCAAAACATATTTCAGTTTCTTTCTTAACAATATTGAATTGTAAATTATTTCAATTTTATTTATCTAAAAGTCATTAGGACATGCTCACAGTAATTTGATTGTACAATATTGAGCCTGCATAATTGTTAGTATAAATTTACCCTTTTATATAACTATTTAATTGATGAGATTTTTCTTTCACAATGATTTGAATAAAAACTAAGTTCTAATTAACCAATCTCACTATGCAAGCGAACACGTATAGCATAATGGACCGGGTCGAACACGGGGAACTAATTGCATAAAAGAAACTACAAGTACCATCATATCGAACATTTTCACTAGTCAAACCATTCGGAATTTGGTTGGATATTTAACTAGAAAAATAAGATTTGCAATAATTAAACAAAAATAAAAACACACGAGAAATAAAATGGAATAAAAATCAAGTAAAATTCACTTAAAAGAAATTGGCGCTAGGGAATCGATCTTTGGCAATGATACAATCATCAAATAAGGGGATTATGCATAAATTTCCCAATTAAACAACATTTGATAACAAATATAGCCTAAGCCCTCAAGCAACCAAGGCATTTTAAATTAAACACAACTCCCCTATCTCTAGGGCTCAATTTAAATTTAATCTAAATTAAACTCAATCAAATAAACAAACACCAATTTAACACTAATTTCTCAATCTCATGCCAAATTGGGATCATAAATTAAGTACCCATACACAATTAGTTCTCTCAAACCTAATCATACATAAATTTCTATTCTAGGATGGCCAATCCAAGCATAGATTCAAGCATAACATTGATTTATGATAGAAAATTAAAAAATCAAGCACAAACCCATATTTGATTCACATATCCAAAATCAAATCTCAAAACCCTAGATGCCTAAAAATTTAGCTATCCATAAGCATAATAGAAAAATAAATCACATAAAAGAGAAACATAAGTAAAGAGGAGAAAAAACTCAAAAACTTGTATTAAAATATTCAAGATGACTCTTGTTCTTCAAGATTCCAAGCTCCAAAGCCGAAACATTATTTCTCTCTCTAAAAATGAAAAAATATAAAATAGAATGCCCAAAATTCGAACTAAGGTAAGTATATATACAAAGTGGGGGGAAAAAATAGGGTGAAAAATAAAGCAAAATCTGAAAATCCCAGAAATGTGACACAGGGGCGCGACACGGGGCCGGTCGCGTCCCGTGGCTCGCGTCGGGTGAGAGGAGGTGCGACCTGGGTAGAGGAGGCCCCGGGTCGCGCAGCGTTGCAGGCGGCCTTTTACACGCCGCGGACGCCGGGCACCGGTCGCGCCTCCGGCGCTGGGTCGGGCCGCGTTGCAGCTGGCGCTCGGCGTCCTGATTTTGACTCGGCCTTTGTGTGCTCTCTTCTGTCCGATTCGACTTCCCGGTCACTTCTGATACGCGCTTCGACACTCCAATGCTTCCTTTCGCGACTCTCGGGCCTTGGATTGTTCATTTTACCCTGTTTTCTAAATAAACGGTGTTAGCAACACTTATTCTAAAAAAAAGAAACTAATATTACCCTAAACGATGACTAAACATGCTAAAACATGATAAAAACATACGAGATAAAGCTCGGATTAGGACTAAAATACGAGTATGTCAACTCCCCCAAACTTGAACTCTTGTTTGTCCTCAAACAAGCATTTGGAAAGAACATGAGGAAATCAAGACAAAAAGGAAAAGCATAGCCACTAATGCCTTAGCTTCTTTAATCAACAATCCACATGCAAAAAACGAGATCAAAGCTTCATATCATAAGAGCAAAATCATGAGAAAATTGACCACTCTCTTTGAAAGGTAATTCATATCACAACGATCCTCACACATGGAGATAAGGGACACATTTCCACTCAACATCAAGTAATAAAAGCATACCACCATAAGCTTGCAAAATAACTCAACATGATTCACCAATGTGCTCTAAACAAGAATCATATAGGTCTTTAGGGTTGTAACGCTCGGCTCTTTGGACGGGTAGGGAAATTTTAGGCAAGAGTGACTCCAAGTCCTTTTCCACATCCTACTAGCATTCCAAACCTAGTAAAACCAAAAGTTTTCTTCTACCCATTTCACACAAAATGAGCAAACTTAAGCAAAAGACGGATAGTCCTTAACCTTCTCCTTTTCTTCTAATTCACTTCCCCTAAGTCATTTGTTCACGCATTCTTTCACAAGGAACTAGAGTTGGTATTAAATTCATTCTTTTTCAATTTAATTCTACATCACGACTCTAATGATTCCTATTTTTTTATTTCAAGGGGAAACTTTGAGCTTCACAATCCAAGGCTTAAATATGTTTCAAATTTTTTTCTTCTATCCGAATTTTGCTACCTACAGTTTTTGACATGACAATTCCTTCATTCCTTAAATTCCCACTAACCCCGGGATATTCAACAAAAATCAATCACCAAAGGCTCAACGGGGCTAACAAGGATAAATTTCAAAGTAATGAATAAATAAGGCTCAAAATTTTCAACAAAAACCGCCTTAGGTCATCTTCAAGTTCTAAGCACATATGGAATAGATGAAAGTTATCAAGCAAGTTCTATAGAGATGCAAATATTCTTGATGAATCACACATGAAAGAACAAAATAGGCCCAAATCTCACAAGTGGCTAGAAATCATGCTAAACTTCCACAATTTTGACTCGAGTAATACTTCGGCTTATCACTCTATCTTATGCATGCATTTTTCAACATTTTCGCACAATCACAAAAAAAAGTCATCATAGGCTTGGCATGATTCCCTATGTCTATCATTCCCTGTTTCCTTCACCAAATCATTCAAAACAAACGCAAGCTCAAGCTAAGAAAAATCATCACACACGATTAAAGCGTAATCCAAGCATTTATTATAGACCCAAATATTAAAATAAAGACGATACTAAAGATCAAATATATCCATACAAACCAACATAAAGTACCAAATCCAAATATCAAATCCTAATTAAATAACAGTCATCCAAATATCTAAATAAACTAAAATAAAAGTGTTCATTGAAAGCAGATAGAGGGCGATTACTGGTCACCACTTCACACCCCCCAAACTTGTTCCATTCCAAGGAAAGGACAAGTTTGAGTGGAAAGATAGTGGGACCGAAATCGAGGAGCAGACTCTTAATCTTCAGTGGGAGGGTGATGCGGAGTGGAGTCAGACGGCGGCTGATATGGCGGATATGGGTATGGAGGATAAGGGTAAGGAGGGTAGTGCTGGTACTGTGGTATCTGTGGTGGTCGTTGATGAGGCGCTCTTTGTCCAAACCACTGGCCCATCATATTCTCCATGTTAGACTGGAAGGTATTGAAGCTTCTCTATAGGCCCTGGATCTCAACACTAATACCCGTGAAACGGGTCCCGATCTCCTTCTCCAAGCCAGTAAATCTAGCATCGAAGCTCTCCTGCATCCCTGTAAAGCACATATCTACCTCATTACGCATGTATCTGAACCGGGAATTCATGTCCACCCTCATATTCCCCATGTTAGTTGCCATGTCAGTCATAAAGCCCTCCAAAGTGCTAAAGCGGTCCTCCTGGACATCCTCCCTGCTGTGTTTGTTTCCCCTCGGTTGAGCTTGTGAAATGGAGCCTCCAGCGTCATCTGCCCTATGTGCCCTTCGTGGCGTGCCTTCAGACGTGGTGATCAAGGCAAGATGAGCCGGAGTATCCATCAACCAATTCTCATTCTCATCAAAAGTAGACACATTAGTCAAAGCCGGATTTGGAAGAGGAAATTGACGCTTGTTCGTCAATAGGAAGTCGAATGGTGCGGAGGCAGAGTTGACATACTTTGCATTCCAGAGCTGTTCCATGTTGAGAGATCGAGGGCCGGGCACACATTGATAGTTGGATAAATCGATGCCCAACATTGCGGCAATTGGGATGATCAAACCCCCAACGCAAATGGTGCCCATTCGAGAGGCCGTTTGTCTCTGACACTGAACAAGGAAGTGAGCAGCAAAGTTTACTGGGATAGCATTTAGCATGCACCACATCATGTAAAGCTCCTGTGTCCTGAGGCCACTGTTTTCATGCCGTGCTAGCACAGTGGAGGAAAGGAGCTTCTGCATGTACTGAAATACAGAATTGGGCAGATGAGAGGCCTTTGTCTTGCTGGAGTCATACTATGGGAGATTTGGATTCGGCTCCACAACCCGATCATGGAAATCTTTGAAGTGGAAGGACGGGTGAGGATGGAAAGTCCCATTAGTCAGAGCTTGAAACATTACATTGAGACGATCCACATTGAATCTCCAATCATGGTTTCCAAGCAGGAAGGTGCAAGAAATGGGTCCCTTGGATGAAGTGGACTTCACTTTCAGGGTTGAGAGGAACTCATGAATGAGCAAGGGGTAAGTCTTCCAATTATTTTCTCCTAGGACATGTGTCCACCCAATGTATCGTAGAAGTCCCGTTACACTCTCGTAGATGCCCAATTTCCTTGTTGCATTGACGTCCATAAACCTTGTGGTGGCAACTTGAAAGCTTCTAGCTAGCTTCAACCATTTTTTCTTATGTTCATAGTCCTCCAAGTAGACTTGCACCAATGCGGGGTCATTGGGCCCCATGTTGAGAGGTGGTAGGAGAGCACGAGTATTGATCGGCTCTTCATCTTCTTCCTCTTTCTCCGCCTCGTCTTCTTGCTCTTCGTCATCCTCTTGCTCATTTTCTTGTTCATCCTCTTCTGAGAGTTCTACCACCTCCTCTTCTTGGAATTCTTCTTCATCCGCGAGCCGTCTTCGGGCTACTCCCGCTTGTCTCCCTCATCTAGTTTGCACTATTTTTGTCGGAGGAGCTACGGCTTAAGTACCTTGTAAATATAAAAAGGGACATCAAATTTTTATAACAAAGGCAAGAGACAAACGGTTTTATTTTGCAAGGGCATTCCAATAAATTAGAGCACAATGTTTGAACCTCAAGCCCTATGCAAACATATCCTTCACAAAGCCAAACACAAGCAACATCTCATGCAAGATCTCATCTAATATCCATATGAGCAACATGACAAAGCAAGGATTGGCTAAAATATAGCAAAATATCCATAAATGAGGCATAAAAACAAGCACACTCATGAATATTGATGCCAAAAACACAAAAGAAGCATAACACAATCCCTATGACAAAGTCCAATATTGCTTATTCTTGTCATGAAAATTCTATACAAGCAAAAATATACCATATCAAGCAAAATGGAATAAGAAATTTTGCCTAAGTAAAGAATAAATCTCCAAAATGACTACACAAATTCCATAAATATTCATCCTTCCAAATGAACCACATAAACAGATTTAAGAAGCATGGAATTGCATAGATCGAAGCTAATATGGCAAGAATTTCTCATCTACATGACTTTCCCCAATTTTTGACCTTAGAACCCTAGATTTAGACAAAAATGATAAATCGCAACCATATTTCCATAAATATACAAATTGAAAGCATACCCAAGGTTCATAAGGTAAGAATTGCATAATGGAAACAAGAAAAATAAAAATAAACCATACAAAACCATTTCACCATTAATACCCCCATTTGAAAGCTTGAAAAGCTAGAAACTTGATACCATGGAGAAGAAGAAGAAAATGGGATGGAGATTCATACATTGAAGAGATTGTGACTTGATAATGGGGTGGAAAAACACTAAGAAAAGTGCACAAGTGTGTGAATGTGGAGTGGTGAGGGGTGTGATGTGTAGGGCAAGTGAAATGAAATGAGGGAGATGAAAGATATATATAAAATCGCCCAACTCGTAGGTGCAACTCGGGCCGCATGGGCTCCGGTTCAGGCCGCGTCCGACTGCCGCGACCCGGGCCGTAGGGATGCCGGGTCGGGTCGCGTCGCAGGCCGCGGTTTTTCGGCTGCGGACGTTGAGCCCTCCGGTCGCGCCTTCGGCTCCGGGTCGGGTCGCATTGTAGGCCCTCTTGGTATTTCAGCTCATCCCGGCCTTTCTCAACACTTCACATGTCCATGTACCGCTCCTATGCTCCATACTTAGCCATATACGGGCAAAACTCCCCTGTTTCCTAACACCAAAATCAAAAACAAAAACTACAAGACAAATTACAAAACCAAAAGCTAATAACATGCTACATACTAAAAATAACAAAGAGAAACGAAAAGAAAAGAAAATATTGGGTTGCCTCCCAACAAGCGCTAAGTTTAATGTCGCTAGCTCGACAGAGTACCATCATATTTAGGTGTCGTCAAGGTAGCAAACGAACATCCCTTCTTTTTCCTCAGGCTTGTAGAACTTTTTGACTCGGTGCCCATTCACCACAAATAAGCTTCCATCCTTGCCTTTGAGATCAATTGCCCCTCCATCGAAAATCCGAGCTATTGTGAACGGACCACTCCATTTGGTCTTAAGTTTTCCCGGAAATAGCTTGAACCTAGAATTGAACAAAAGAACTTCATCTCCCGGTGCGAGGTCTTTTTGTCTCAAGAGCTTGTCATGGTAGACTTTGGCTCTCATCTTGTAAATAGCCGAATCTTCAAAAGCCTCCATCCGGAATTCCTCTAGCTCATTCAACTTGAAGATTCGCTCTCCCACGGATGACACGGGGTCGAGGTTCAACTTCTTTGTGGCCCAAGAAGCTTTATGAGAAAGCTCAACGGGCAAATGACAAGACTTCCCAAACACGAATTGATAAGGAGACATTTCTAGCGGAGTCTTATAAGCTGTACGGTAAGCCCATAGTGCTTCATCTAACAATGAAGACCAATCCTTCCCATTTGTTCGGACTACCTTTTGAAGGATTTGCTTAACTTCACGATTAGCTAACTCGGCTTGACCGTTTGCTTGAGGATGATAAAGTGTTGTCACCTTATGCTTGACTTCGTGCCTAGCAAGCAATGCTCCCATCCATTTGTTGCAAAAATGTGAGCCACCATCACTCACAATTTCTCTAGGGGCTCCAAACCTTGTCAAGATGTTCTTTTTGAGAAATTTGAGGACGACTTTTGCATCACTGGTCTTTGTCGGAATAGCTTCAATCCATCCAGACACAAAATCTACGGCTAACAAAATGTACAAGTTCCCTTCCGAAGCAACGAAAGGTCCCATGAAATCTATACCCCAAACATCAAAAAGCTCAACTTCAATGATATTCTTCATAGGCATTTCATCCTTCTTGGAGATAGATCCCATACGTTGACACTTATCACAACTCTTGATGAACTCTCTTGCATCCTTGAAGATGTTAGGCCAATAAAATCTACTTTGGTAGATCTTCCTAGCGGTTTGATTGGCCCCAAAATGTCCTCCACTTAATCCCGCATCATGCTTCTAAAATTTTCCCCCACTCATCTTCGGGCACACACCTTCTCAAAACGAGATCCGCACATTGTCTAAATAAAAACGGCTCATCCCACACAAAAAATCTCAAATCATGGAAGATTTTCTTCTTTTGATATCTTTCTAACTCTTTAGGTGCGACTTCCGCCACCAAGTAATTTACTATATCCGCGAGCCATGACACCTTCATTGTTCCCACAACTAGGATCCTCTTATCTGGAAAACAATCATCGATCTCCCTTTTATCATCATGATCCTTCTTAGTATGCTCCAAACAAGATAGGTGGTCGGCCACTGCATTCTCGCACCCTCTTCGATCTCTAATTTCCACGTTGAATTTTTGTAGGAGAAGGATCACACTTTATGAGTCGGGGCTTGGCATCCTTCTTGGCAAAACGATGCCTCAACGCGGCATGATCCGTATGGACAATCATTCGGGACCCAATGAGATAAGGCCGAACTTGTCAAAAGTGTATACGACTGCTAACAATTCCCTCTCCATAGTTGTGTAGTTGATTTGTGCTGGGTCTAAAGTTTTTCTTCCATAGTAGATCACTCGGAACAACTTTTCTCTCCTTTGCCCTAACGTGGCCCCACGGCTACCTCGTTTGCATCACACATGAGCTCAAATGGGTCACTTCAATCCGGGACAATGAGTACCGGGGCCGTCATTAGGGCCTTCTTAAGCGTTTCAAATACCTACACACATTCACTATCAAAAATAAAGTCATTAGATTTTTCAAGCAATTTATACAAAGGTTTAGAAATTTTTGAAAAATCCTTAATGAAACGCCGATAGAACCCGGCATGGCCAAGGAAACTTCAGACACCCTTTTCATTTATGGGGGGTGGAAGCTTCTCAATGGCTACTATCTTGGCTCGATCCACCTCCAAGCCCGTAGCGGACACTTTGTGGCCAAGGACTATTCCGTCTCTCACCATAAAATGGCATTTTTCCCAATTTAAGACGAGGTTAGTCTCTTCACAATGCTGTAAAACTCGGGTTAGGTTGTCCAAGCAATGATCAAAGGAGTTTCCAAAAACTGAAAAATCATCCATAAAGACCTCAATTATCTTTTCAATCAAATCGTGAAAAATTGACATCATACATCTTTGGTAAGTAGCTAGAGCATTATATAAACCAAATGACATTCTTCTAAAAGCAAAGATTCCATAGCATGTAAAAGCGGATTTATGTTGGTCCTCGGGTGCAATCAAAATTTAGTTATACCCGGAATAACCATCAAGAAAACAATAGAACTCATACCCGGCTAACCTATCAAGCATTTGGTCAATAAAAGGCAATGGAAAATGGTCCTTTCTAGTGGCTGCATTCAATGCACGATAATCAATACACACACGCCAACCATTCACAATCTTAGTAGCTATCAATTCATTACTTTCATCCTTCACTACGGTCATACCTCTCTTCTTAGCCACGACTTGGGTGGGACTCACCCACTCGCTATCGAAAATAACATACACTATACCCGCATCAAGCCATTTAAGAACTTCCTTCCTAACTACTTCTTGCATTATAGGGTTCAACCTACGTTGTGGTTGGACACGGGGTTTGTAGTCATCTTCTAACAAGATCCTATGCATGCAAACTGTGGGGCTAATCTCCTTCAAATCCCCAATGGACCAACATAACACGAATTTATGCTTTCTCAAGACCCTTAGTAGCTTATCAAGCTCACAAGAAGATAAATAGACCGACACAATCATGGGATATGTCTCATTTACACCCAAGTAAGCATACCTCAAGTGGCCAGGAAGGGGCTTCAATTCTTCCTTCTTGTCTTTCTCCTCACCTCTTTCCCTCTTCAACGCTTCCTCCTTTTCATCCCTCAATGGCAAGAAGTGATTTTCTCTTCTTGGGATTTCCTATGGGGAATCAAGAGCAAACACACAATCTAAAATATCAGTGTTATCATCAAAATCATCAAAAAAAGAAGAAGAGTAAAGGGATGCAAACAAGCTAGTTTCTAAGGCATCTTGAGAGGTGTGGTGCTCCATCATTGTTTCTTCAACACATTCTTCTGCAATCTTCATCACTTTACAATCCTCCACTCTCATAGACTCCTCATCATCATCATGAAATTTCATTGCATTATAGATTGAAAACATGCTACTTTCATCATTCAATCGGAGAGTAAGCTCCCCTTTGGACACATCAATGAGTGCCTTTCCCATTGCCAAAAACGGCCTTCCCAAGATGAGTGGCACGTTCTTATCCTCTTTCATATCTAGGACAACAAAATCCACGGGAAAAATGAAGTCATTCACCTTCACAAGCACATCCTCCACAACTCCTTTTGGATAAGTCAAAGACCTATCCGCCATTTGCAAGTAAATTATTGTTGGCTTGATTTCTCCAACATTAAGCTTCAAGAAGAACGACAATGACATGAGGTTTATACTTGCTCCCAAATTAAAAAGGGCTTTCTGCTCATGGTGATCTCCAATTGTCACGGTAATATTGAAACTCCCGGGATTATTCATCTTGGCGGTAAGCTTCTTTTGAATCAAGGCACTACAATTCTCCATTAGACTCACGGTTTTAAGGTTGCCCAATTTCCTCTTTCTTGTCACCTCATCTTTGAGGAATTTAGCATAACTTGGAATTTGTTGCAAGGCCTCTATAAGAGGGAGGTTAATTTGGATCCTCTGAAATATATCAAGGAATTTGGAAAATTGCTCTTTATTTTTGGATTTTTGAAGCCTTTGAGGATAAGGCACCATCACTTGCGGTTCATCTATCTTCTTTTGTTGAGGTGTCGCTTTGTCTTCAATTGGCCTATCTTTCTTGGTTTTCACTTCCTCCTCCACTACTTCCTTATCTTTCCCTTCTTCAATGCTTGCTTCATCACCTTGCTTTGGCATTTCGGGCCCCTTGTATGCGGTCCCACTCCGTAAAGTAATGGCTTTGCAATTCTTTGGGTTTACCGTTGTATTGGAAGGAAATGTTCCGATTGATGTTGACCTCCCACGGCGGTGGCTAATTGTCCCATTTGTTTCTCAAGCATCTTCAATTGGGTGTTTACCGCCGCTTGATTGCTCTCAAGTTTCTCAAATCTTGTTTGGGATTCACCTATGTATTTGTCGGTCTTGTTCAATAGAGTCATGAGAAGTTCTTCCATTTTCGGCTTCTTTTCCTCATCGATGACCCCATTTGTAACCGAGAAACTCAGTGGTGGTTGAAGAGCATCGTTCGGATTCCTATAGAAGAGATTTGGGTGTGGTGGTCGGTGTTGTGGATTGCCCGGTCCACCATGTTGACCTTGGAAATGTGGTTTGAACCCTTGGTTGTATGATCTTTGGTGGTTCCCATAACCACTGTGGTTCACATAATTAGCTTCCTCAAGATGAGGTAGAGTAGAAGCCTCGGTCCTTTGCATCGCCATAGCTTCGATCTTAGAATTCAAAGTCGACATTTGAGTGGCTAGAAGAGCTATCGAATCCGTGCTTGGATTAGTATCCACCGTCTTCAACATTTGAATTCCATCTCTTTCATTTGGCCATTGGAAGGCGTTCGAGGCCATCTCATCAATGATGGCCAATGCCTCTTCCGGTCCCCTTCCTAGTAGAGATGCACCGGCGGCGGCATCTAAGATTCTTCTTACCTCGGGTGTTGATTCGGAGTAGAAAAAACACACTTGATGGTCCGTACCAAAGCCATGGCTTGGACACTTCCTCAAGATCTCACGGAATCACTCCCAAGCTTCATACATAGACTCATCCTCCCTTTGCCTAAATTTGATGATCTCCCCTTTTAGCTTTAATGTCTTCTCCGGTGGAAAGAACTTTTGTAGAAACTTTGATATCATAGTGTTCCAAGACTCAAACGTTGATAGTGGTTGGTTCAACCGCCAAGCTCGAGCTTTGTCACGGAGGGAAAAGTAGAATAGCCTAAGCCTCATGGCGTCCTCCGGTAATCCATTCATTTTCATCATCCGGCTAATCTCAAGGAATTGATTTACGTGTTCATGAGGATCTTCAATTGCGGAGCCCCCAAATAGATTTTGGGACACCATTGCTATCAATCCTGACTTCAGCTCAAAGTTATTAGCATTAATAGTCGGTCCATTCCTTGCTCCTTCGTTGACAACGGGTTGAAACAAGTAACGGATTGGAGCCTCCTCTTGGGCCCTCAATTATGCCCTCAACTCCTCCATTTGTGCTTGCATCTCAAGGAGTAAGGGGTCTTGAATTGGGGGATTAGGGATTTGGTTGTTGTTATCCCCCATTGTCCTTCGTCGCCTAGCCACGTTATGATGACAACTTGTAGCTTCTATCTCGATGTTGACTTCAAACAAAGGCTCTCCAGGCGACCTTGTTTGTATACACTTCTTAACAAAAGCACAAGGTAAGTTTGGAACTTATAAGAAAATTACACGTTTAATCTAGCAAAGCAATTCTTGAAATGATATTGCATCTACTCCAATAAACAAATTAACTCTCCGGCAACGGCGCCAAAAACTTGATGAGATTTTTCTTTCACAATGATTTAAACGAAAATCAAGTTCTAATTAACCAATCTCACTATGCAAGCAGACATGTATAGCATAATGGACCGGGTCGAACACGGGGAACTAATTGCATAAAAGAGACTACAAGTACCATTACATCGAACATTTTCACTAGTCAAACCATTCAGAATTTGGTTGGATATTTAACTAGAAAAACAAGATTTGCAATAATTAAACAAAAATAACAACACACGAGAAATAAAAGGGAATAAAAATCAAGTAAAATTCACTTAAATGAAATTGGCTCCAGGGAATCGATCTTTGGCAATGATACAATCATCAAATAAGGGGATCATGCATAAATTTCCCAATTAAACAACATTTGATAACAAATATAGCCTAAGCCATTTCTCAAGCAACCAAGACATTTTAAATTAAAGACAACTCCCTATCTCTAGGCTCAATTGCAATTTAATCTAAACTAAGCTCAATCAAATAAACAAACACCAATTTAACACTAATTTCTCAATCTCATGCTAAATTGGGATCATAAATTAACTACCCATGCACAATTAGTTCTCTCAAACCTAATTATACATAAATTTCTATCGTATGATGGCCAATCCAAGCATAGATTCAAGCATAATATTGATTTATGATAGAAAATTGGAAAATCAAGCACAAACCCATATTTGATTCACATATCCAAAACCCTAGATGCCTAAAAATTAGCTATCCATAAGCATAATAGAAAAATAAATCACATAAAAGAGAAACATAAGTAAAGAGGAGAAAAAACCCAAAAACTTGTATTAAAATCTTCAGGATGACTCTTGAGGGGAGGCGCGACCCGAGCTGAGGAGGCCTCGGGTCGTGCAGTGTTGCAGGAGGCCTTTTACACGCCGTGGATGCCGGGCCCCGGTCGCGCCTCCGGCGCCGGGTCGGGCCATGTTGCAGCCGGCGCTCGGTGTCCCGATTTCGACTCGGCCTTCGTGTGCTCTCTTCCGTCTGATTCGACTTCCCAATCGCTTTCGATACGCGCTTCGACACTCCAATGCTTCCTTTCATGACTCTCGGGCGTTAGATTGCTCATTTTACCCTATTTTTTAAATAAATGGTGTTAGCAACACTTATTCTAAAAAGAAGCCAATATTACCCTAAACGATGACTAAACATGCTAAAACATGATAAAAACATACGAGATAAAGCTCGGATTAGGACTAAAATAGGAGTATCTCATTAATTATGATTTTTTTATAGAAAAATATCCCCTATTGTGAACGTGGAAGTAATAATGTTAGAATGTAATTAAAATAGTATTATAACTTTTGTAAAAATGTTATCAACTCCTAATTTTATGTTTAACTTTCTGCATATTTATATATTATTATTTGGGTCCCCTGAATTGAATTCCTGACTTCGTCATTGTGTGGGACCAATGCGCCATGAGGATGTTTGAGACATTTACATCCCAAATTGTCCATAAAACTCTCTACTCTTATTTGTTGCTTTTATTTCCCAAACTCTATTTACTTTTGCCCACTTTTATAGATTTATACTAAAAAAATAAACTAAAAATGTTACAAATCTCAAATTTTCAATTAAAATAATAATGAATAAGATTGCATAAAATTGTTAAAATACAACGATTGTAGTATAAACCGTAGTGAAAAATGCAAAAAAAAAAGACAAGAAGAAAATTTACAGCAATAAATGTCAAGATTGTTGTCTAATAACTCAAAACTTGTTGTCTATTATACAAAACATGTTGTCTAAAATATAAATGTTAAATCGTATGATATGCAACGATTTATACTAGAACCGTTATCTACCATACAATGTTGCCTTAATATATGTATGTGTGTATATATATATATATAGATAGATAGATAGATAGATAATAACATAGTGCTTGCGAAAGTTGAATCATGAAATTTTCTTCAATGTGAAGGATTCAAAATAGATAGTATGGTCTATAGAAAAATAAGGTATTTTTGTTACATTTTCATAGTATATCTAATATTTTACTTAATCTATACATTTTATGCGGATATTTATGATGCTATTCAATGCAATAGTATGATATCAACTCATCTCGCAAATCATAAAGTAAAATATAAGATTTGACTAGAATCACCCTTCGTGCAATGCACGAATAATATATTTACAGTTATTATTATTTTATTAGAAATTGTAAATATGAAATTAATATTATACAACATATTTAAACTAAAATCTATACAATAACTTTCAAAGAACTACGAATCTCAAAGATATGCGAGCTTTGGTCGTCCCGACTCTTCACGAAGACCCAAATAATAGAAATCATGTGTAAAAGTGAGCATCTCGAATCAAAATCTACCGGTTCCCCGTTACCCCAATTGGAAAATAAAAAGAAAATGATTGGTTTTATTGTATGTTTAGTTTTTCATTATAATTTTATAAAAAATATAAGATATTCTGTCATGTTGATTTTAAAGTTTTTAGTTTTTAAATTTTATGTAAATTTAAATATCTTAAATTTATATTTTTCTTCAACGTAATGAATGGGTACACTGTTGTAATTATTTTTAGATTAATAAGAAAATATTTTCAATTCATCAATTTCAAGGTTCATTTTATTGTATATGGAATTTCTTATTTTTGCATTAATACATAGTTTAATTTACAATTTGTGACATTATTATTTATTAAAAGAAAAAATGATTCGTGTCTGATTAAATAAAAAAATATACACACATAAAAATTATATAGAAATATGACCAAAAAATATAAATTTAAACTTTTTGAAGAAATATAAAATAACTAATGAGAGTAAATAAATATTCAAAAAACAATATAAAAAAGAAAAAGGAAACCGTAATTAGACCAAATAAAAATGATTTAAGAGATTAGACGTTGCTTCAAAAAAATATATTTCCTCCGTCCAAAATTGGGATAATAGGTAGATTAGTACAACCATTTATTTATATACATACATTATATGTGTATATGGAAAGTATCAAAATTAAATGAAATTAAATATGATGATACATAATTTTATATATTACTATAATGCCCATATAATGTTAAATAAAATGTCTATAATGCCCTTTTATAAATGAGCGGGAAAACAAAAGTGTATTATAATATATATTGTTGAGTGCTATCTGACATTGATGTTCAATGTTAAACTTAATGCCATACAGACTTCCTATGACATTGGCTGTGACAGTCGTCGTGTTTAATCTAATCATTTCCTAGATTTTAGGTTTTATTATTATTTAATAAACTATATTTTAGTTTGTATATTTTAAATCAAATATATCCACGAAATTTATATTTCAAATAAATGGATATATATATATATATATATGATTGTTTTATTAATTTTAAAATAGAGTTTGAATAAGTCAAAACTCTATCTCCTATTTTATAGGACTTGAGTTATCTTCTTTTTAATCACCTCTTTTGAAGTTCAACGTGCAGGAACAAGTAAGAGAAATGGTTTAGATCATGGGTTGTTCTCTCCATTCACAAGTCGAGATAGTTTCTCTCAAAGACATGAAGTGAACGGCGGTTATTGCAAACACACGATCTAGAAGATGACGTAGATTACAAGTTGATTCAAGTGAAGAACATATTTAAGAAGGATGGTCTACACTTGAAGAAGCTATTCGAGCAGAAGATTTCTTACCGCTGTGTGTAAAGATTGAAAAGCTCGAGTCACAAACTTAGCAAATAGATTTCATTATTTTCCTTCTTCTTTTTCTCTTGAGTTTTTATTGTAATCGATTCATGAGAATAGGTTGTTCAAGTGAGGATAGATAGAAGGTTTTTGGAATCGTTGCAAGTTTGTATTCAAATTAACTGGTAGGTTGATTTGTAATTTTTTTAATTCAATTTAGCGATAGACTAGAATAAAATTCATGTACCTTTATTGATATGTCAAGAGCACAACGTCTGACATTATCAATTGATATTTTGTGTTTGCTCGTGGAAGCCTAAGTTCGCCCTGTGGCAATCACATACATGTTGTGTGTGATTTAAAATTTATCTTCGTGTTATATTGTGTTGTTTATTTTCAGCATTTTGTGTTAAAGATAGTGTTTCAACTATCAGTAACATTGAGTTTGACGTTACATTTCTGTGTCTACTTTCAGTATTTACGGCAACTAATTCTTTCAAGTGGCATCAAGAGCCGATACTTGACACACTAAGTATTCGATCCTTTGATTGCTAAATCATTGAAATGGATATTCAGATAAATCAGTGTCGTCCCCCGACATTGGATAGTAATGGCAAAAACTATGCAATGTGGAAATCTCGCATGAAGATGTATATCAAGTCTATTGATGAAAGGGCTTGGTTGGCTGTAAATGAAGAGTGGACTTCTCCAAGGATGGAGGGACCCAATGGAGTTTTCATCCTTACCCCTGAAACTCAGTGGACTAACGATGATAGAATTATCTCCAACTTTAATTCTAAGGCACTAAATGCCATTTTTGTTTCGGTAGATGTTCCATGTTTTAAAATGGTATGCAATTGCACCACTGCATATCAAGCATGGAACATACTGCAGGAACATTGTGAAGGCTCGACAAGTGTACGTCAAACAAAGCTTAGACTGCTCACTTCCAAGTTTGAAACCCTACAGATGTTGGAAGATGAGACCATTTCGATGTACACTGAAAGGCTATATGAAGTTTCTAATGAGTCTACAGCTCTCGGATGTCCTATCTAAAATGAGAACATGGTTAGCAAACTTCTTCGCACTTTTTCCGAAAGATTCAACATGAAGATATCAGCTATTGAGGAGGCTCATAATGTATCAAACATGAGTTTGAGTGAAGCTGTGAGTATTCTACTCACTTTTGAGACGAATCTCGAGAACCAGAAGTCAAATAATCCTTCTAAAGGAATTTCACTTCAATCTGTGACATCGAGTTCAGATGTTCAACTTGATGTTAAAAATATTCAGGGAATCAATGAAGATGAGTCCTCGAGTGTTGCTCTTCTCACCAATAAGTTCAATTCCTTGGTACGGTCTATGAAGAATGGTTCGCCAAACTTCAAACCACGAAGGCTGCTTGACTCTCCCTCGTCAACATCATCTGGCTCATCAAAATCATCAAAAACCCCAGATGATCCAGTGAAGGACATTGACTCGGTTCAGTGTAGGAGATATTCTAGTTTTAGACACTATACAAATAAGTGTCCTACTATACATAGAAAACAAAGAAGAAACTACAGTGCTGCTATGTTAAGTGACGAATCCAAAGATGAGGAATCAAGAAAACAAACCGTGTTGTTTGTCAAAGTCAATGATGACATTGATGAAATGATTGAAGCTCTAACTAACATGGACAAAGTTGATTTTGACTTTGACATGAGTCCTGACAATGAAGCTTGTGATGTTCCCAGTAATGTCATGGAGAATGTTCCACAAGAAATTGTAAACATTCCTTCCAATACCACTAACTGATATGAAATGACTTTGCTGGATGAATTTTGTAACACTGCTGAAGTGTCTCAGGTGGAAGAAGATTCCTCCGACATTAGCCACATGAAGCTCTACGACAACTTCACAAGGTCGTGGATGAAGTGTGTGTTCAATGGTCTGAACAAATAAAGGAGTTTAGAGTTCTCGTGGAAGAAAACCAAAGTCTAAAGCAAAGGGTGATGGATTTGGAAATCCATCTAACCAGAATTGACATTGAGTTGTGCAAGTTGAGAAAGAAGTTGATGCTGCCTCAGAAACCTTTCAACAACTCAATCAAGGAACAATAACCTTAAATGAAGTCCTGACATTGGGACAAAACTCTAAAGCAGGTTTGGGATATACATCTAGTTCATCTATGTCTATCTCTAACAAAAATCATGTCAAGTTTGTCAAAGGATAAAGCTCGAAGGATGTTCCAGTCAATGTTGATTGCAATGTCAAACGGGATGTTTGATACGACCAAATATAAGGCGGAAGCAAAGAATCGAACAACGCCAACTATGTATGTGATTCAACCCAACAATAAACTAAAAAATACTGAATTAATAACCCCAATAATCTGTATAAAACCAATAAGACTCGAATCTAACAAGAATTAACACAAAAAATGACTCAAATAACCCGAAAACCCCTAAATAAAGACTCGAATAGAAACCAATGCAAATGACCTCGGATTAAGCTCAAATTTTAAAAAAAGTGACAATATGTAGAGATGCAAAACATATCCAAAAATCAGCTCAAACGAACATGTAGGTTGGGAGATCGAATGGTGGGAATTTCAGGGCCCGATTTAGGGTTTTTAGACCTAAATCGACAAATCTGGGTTTCGATCTGAAGTGGGACAATTTTGAGGGTATTGATGATGATATGGGGAATGTGATGGACGTGGGTGGTGGCTATGGTGATGGTGGAAGGATCGGTGATGAAGAAAAACGAGAAGGATAGGTGAATCTTACCCGAAACGAACCCCGAATCGACGAGAACTCGGAACGCGCCTATGGAGCAATCTTCAATGGCTGTCTAACCCGGATACTACGAGATATCATGAATAAGACAATAAATTTCAAGCTTGGAATCTCCAGAACCAAACTCTACCAAAGAACCGATGTTTGTTTGTGAGACGGGAGAAAAGCGTAAAGCTGTTTTTCATTTAAATCCAGTCTGACCAACAATAATGTCGATAATTATTTTAAATACTAACCTAGGCCACGAAAATAACAAGTATTTGGGCTTGGTATTTTCGAACTATACTTAAAATAAAATAAATAAATCATTTGGCCCAATAACACCTAGACAAATTGTGAAAATTGGGCTTCTAAATAGCTGAAATTAAATAAACTATACTAAAGGATAAATAATGAAATATTGACTCTAATTATCCATGAGCTGATTTAGGCATGTATTGTATGTCCACGCATGGCCACGACCTCTCAGCTACAACTCCGGGTTCAATTCCTCAGTGCTCATCCCGGTCTCATCATTTCCCCCCCTCCTCAAAAGAATTCATCCTCGAATTCAAGGCGTCATCTCGACCGAACTCACCTGCAAGAATAGGGAAGAAATCAGCAACTTTGGGTGTGGAATGACACGTATACTCACCTAGTAAATCAGGTCCTTGTCTAGGCCATTCAACGGACGTCTCATGCACACAGGACTTGACTTGTTGGTTGTTCTCCTTCACCTCTTCAGTCTGGAACCTGTCCCTTGCTTTCTGCACATTACTAGGCAAAGAAAACACATCAGTAGCACTGTTCTTAAAGGTAATTGGCAAAAGAGGCAAACCTATGTTAATGGCCTTGTCGACTCCTTTGACAGTAAATAAGAGACTGCGAATTGGATCTTCATGTGCAGCAAATCCGGTTGTGGCTTCATGGAACAAGAATTCTCTAGGAGAATCTGGATGTGCTAAAGCTGAAGTTTTAGCTACGGTGATGGCCTTTTTCTCAGTTTTCCTTTTCTCTCTTTTTTCTTGGAACCTTTTCAGCATCCTCTTTTGATCTTCTACAACATCCTTAGGCTCCAATGGCCATAGTTTAGTGGTCCGTCCTTCTCGGGTCACGGTATAGGTATTGACGAATCCATCGTGTATCGTTTTCCTGTCAAACAGCCAAGGAAGAGCAAGCAAAATATGTGCCACCTCCATAGGGATGACGTCACACAAAATAGTATCAGTGTATCTACCAATTGAAAAGGTGATATTTACCTGATAACCAACTCGGATTTCGCCTCTGTCAGTCAACCACTGCAATCGGTAGGGTTTGGGATGCTTTTGTGGAATCAGATTCAACTTTTCCACTGCGTACTGACTGATGGCATTCACAACGTTGCCACTGTCAATAATAAGCGAGCACGTCTTATCTTGGATAGAACAACGTGAGTAGAAGATGTTTTCTCGCTGATTATTCTGTTCATCTTCACGAATCAGACTTAAGGCTCGGATTGAAACAAGACTCACGTGAGCTTGCTTCGGCTTTTTTTCTTCAATCTTGCCCATGATGGTGCTATCTAGGGGCTGTCCAGCATCCTCTGCTGCATCTGTTTCTTCGAGTTCCTCTTCACTGGCTGATTCCAGCTCATTTTGCTCTGAAAGGAAAAGAACTCGGCGATTCGGACATTGGGCTTAGAAGTGTCCCCATCCTTTGCACTTGTGACACTGAACATCACGTGCTCTCACTGGTGTGTCACTCAGTGGCTGACTCGGCTGTACAGTGCGGTTCTGATTATTCCGGTGTGGGGCAGGCAAACTGTACTCGGGTCTGCGGGTAGGCTGTGGTGCAGATTGCTCAACACGGCGAGCTAGCAATGCTGACTGCTCTTGAAGGCGTGTGGGGGCTTTCATAGGCGTGGAAGGCTCACCTTGACCCCACTGTGTCTGTGCTGACGTCGACTGTGAAGGTCTCCTGCGGCCATCTCTAAGCTGCCGCTCTACTATTGAGGCATAATGGACCATGGCCTCAATACTGGTGAAGTCCCTCAACTCGACTTCACAGGCAATGTCTGGATTCATTCCCTCAATGTAGCGGTTGATTGTAGCAATCAACACCTCTTCTTTCCTAACTCGATTGAGGGCTGTCTCGAGTTCCTTGTGGTACTCCTCTATGGAATGTGTACCTTGTCTGATTTGGTTCAGTCTCTTCTCGAGGTCACGCTCATAATGTACCGGAATGAAGCGTCCTCTCATGACGTCCTTCATTTCATGACACGAATCAATAGGTGGGTGGCGTTCTCGGCATCGCCGGTTCTGTTGGAACTCCCACCAGGTGGCTGCATATCCTCTAAACTCTGATGAGGCTAACTGGACCTTCTTCTGCTCAGGAAAATCATAGCAGTCGAAAATCTTGTCAACCTTTCTCTCCCAGTCAAGATAGAGGTCTGGATCATGTAGTCTCTCAAACTCCGGGATGCTTGTCTTGATGTTATTCAATAAGCTGTCAGGTTCCACACGTCGGGCTGCATGTCTGTAAGGCTGAATTGGTCGGTCACGTCTCTGAAACGGATCATACTCAGCCTCAAATTCCTCTGCAAAATTACCAAAAGCTCCTGCAGCATCACGATCATAGGGATCGTTAAACTGCACTTGAGGTTGGTAATGTTGAGCTTGTGGTGCTCTAGCATCTGCTCTGGCTGGCTCGACTACAACAGCTTCTGGCTGACGAGCTGCTTCAGGCTGACGAGCTGCTCCTTCTGGCTGGACAGGTTGGGCTTGAACTGGTGGTGGTGCAGAAATTCGAGCAGCAATAAGCTCGAGCTGTGCCATCACTTTGGCCAATGAACTATCCAGCTTATGCTCCAGTTCCTGATGGTGGTACTGGGCATCCCACGGCTGTGGCATGGATGAAGCCGCGTCTGTAGGAGTACTAGGCGATGCGGGTGTCTTATCATTCGTCTTGTTATAACCATCTCTGGATTCCATAGGTACCTGCAATAAAATTTAAACAAAGAAAACAAAAGAACAGGACCTCACTTTTTTTTTAGCTCTCCTGTATAGCACTCAAAGTGTATAAACTCTTAATAAAGCTCGAACTTCAGCGACTCACAGTAGAACTCGAATTCCAGTAGTAGAATTGCTACTGACTCCTCCAGCTCTAGTTAAGAGCTCAAACTTGACTCCCAAAGTACCACAGGGTACACAAAACACCACGAAGTAGGCTAGAAAGGGTAAAGGTCGGCTGTAGGGGTGAAAAGGTAGGAAAATTCGAAGAAACGGCAAAACTGGAAAATGTTCAACAGGCGATTTCACCCTGAAGACGGCCGAATTTGGCCAGCCGTACCTATATATCACGGCTAAGCCGTGAGTTTTGTTCAGCACGTCGAGACGCTTCCGAAATGGTACTATGGGCGAAAATTGGAGTTCGGAAGCAAAATCTGCAGAAAACCGATTTTTGGGCTGAAAACGGTGGATAGGGGGTGGAATCGGCTAGATGAATGGGAATGGGTGAAATTATGGAGTAGGAAGTGCTAAGAATTTGGATGAATATTGTACAAAATAATATCAATAATTCAACAAGGAAACAAATCAAACCCAACTAGGAAACTACCAAACTAATCCCAAATCAACTAGGAAAGTACCAAAACCAATCGTAATTCAACTAGGACACAAATTTCGACCCTTTTCCCTACTAATACAGCTGATGCACGAAAATTATGACTCCAAATAATGCAAGAATTTGCTGCAATATAGTCCCCAATCAATATTCGACGAAGGACGGCAATCGCGACACAAACACAAAGAAATGAAGACACAACTATTACCCGATGCAAGAATCACCCAAGAACTAATCAAAAACTACCAAGAACTTCAAGAATGAATCAAGATACTCAAGAAACACGGTGAACACAATAGGGCTCGTTCAACTTCTTCTTCTTCTTTTTTTTCTTTTTTCTTTTTTTTAACGATTTTTTTTTCTGCTCTTTTTTTTTATACGATTTTTTTTTCAATGGGATCGACTACTTTTGTCCCTACAGTGCCTCACATGGACTTGGATTGAACCACGATCAACAGAAGTCGACGTGGCTCTGGTACCAAAATTATGATATGACCAAATATAAGGCGGAAGCAAAGAATCGAACAACGCCAATTATGTATGTGATTCAACCCAACAATAAACTAAAAAATACTGAATTAAGAACCCCAATAATCTGTATAAAACCAATAAGACTTGAATCTAACAAGAATTAACACAAAAAAGACTCAAATAACCCGAAAACCCCTAAATAAAGACTCGAACATAAACCTATGCAAACGACCTCGGATTAAGCTCAAATTTTAACAAAAATGACAATATGTAGAGATGCAAAACATATCCAAAACTAAGCTCAAACGAACATGTAGGTTGGGAGATCGAATGGTGGGAATTTCAGGGCCTGATTTAGGGTTTTTAGACCTAAATCGACAAATCTGGGTTTCGATCTGAAGTGGGACGATTTTGAGGGTATTGATGATGATATGGGGAATGTGATGGACGTGGGGGTGGCTAAATGGTGATGGTGGAAGGATCGGTGATGAAGAAAAATGAGAAGGATAGGTGAATCTTACCCGAAATGAACCCCGAATTGACGAGAACTCGGAACGCGCCTATGGAGCAATCTTCAATGGCTGTCTAACCCGGATACTACGAGATATCACGAATAAGACAATAAATTTTAAGCTTGGAATCTCCAGAACCAAACTCTACCAAAGAACCGATGTTTGTTTGTGAGACGGGAGAAAAGCGTAAAGCTATTTTTCATTCAAATCCAGTCTGACCAACAATAATGTCGATAATTATTTTAAATACTAACCTAGGCCACGAAAATAACAAGTATTTGGGCTTGGTATTTTCGAACTATACTTAAAATAAAATAAATAAATCCTTTGGCCCAATAACACCTAGACAAATTGTGAAAATTGGGCTTCTAAATAGCTGAAATTAAATAAACTATACTAAAGGATAAATAATGAAATATTAGCTCTAATTATCCATGAGCTGATTTAGGCATGTATTGTATGTCCATGCATGGCCACGACCTCTCAGCTGCAACTCCGGGTTCAATTCCTCAGTGCTCATCCCGGTCTCATCAATGTTAATGACAAATCTAAAGAGAAGAAATATATTTGTCGTTACTGTTAAGAGCTTGGACACATCAAGCCATATTGCTTCAAATATCATGATGATATAGCAACGGAAAAGGTTGTTGTGGAAAACTCTTCTAAAACTTTCAAAAAGAAGAAAAGTGTCAAGAAGGCAAAAATTTCATGCAATGTTGTTTACACTTCGCTAAAAACTAACAATGTAGATACATAGTACTTTGATAGTGGCTGCTCACGTTATATGACAGACAACCCAAAGTTTCTTGACAACTATTCCACGTCAAGTAAAGGCAATGTGAGCTATGGTGGAGGGACACAAGGTAATATTGTGGGTAAAGGTACCTTTAATGTTAAAAACTTTCCCAAATTACGCAATGTGCTTCATGTTGAAGGATTAACATCAAATTTGATAAGCATAAGTCAATTGTGTGATGACGGTATGTATGTCAGATTCAACAAGAATACATGTGAAGTCTTTGACAGTGAGAACAAATGCATTATGTTCAGAAGTCATGCATTAGATAACTGTTATCATGCAGACAAGAACGAGAAATGCAATGTTTCAGTCAATGTTGACACACAGCTTGTGCGTCAAAAACTTGAACATGTTAGCTTTCGAAGCTTGAATAAATTGATTGAAGCTGATGCTGTTAAAGGTATTCCACCAGTGAAGATTGATCTCGGTGTTATTTGCAGTGCATGTCAGAAAGGAAAACAGGTGAGATCTCCTCACAAAAGTTTAAATGCTTGTCAAACCACAAAATGCTTTGATTTGATTCACATGGACATTATGGGTCCAGTTGACACTAAGAGCATGAGTGGTAAAAGGTTTATTCTAGTTATGGTAGATGTTTTTTCTCGATTCACATGGGTTGAATTTTTACAAGAAAAATATGAAGCATTCAGGATGTTTAAGAAGTTTTGCAGAACGGTGTCAAGACAACATGGGTCTAACATCAAATGTATAAGAACTGATCAAGGACTCGAATTTGAAAATTCGATGTTCGACGATTTCTGTGAGAAAAGATGCATCATTCATGAGTATTCCGCACCAAAGACTTCTCAAAAAAATGGTGTGGTTGAAAGAAAAAATCATACTCTGCAGGTGATGTCAAGAGCGATGTTACAAGCTCAAAGGTTATCTAAGAAGCTTTGGGCTGAGGCAGTTAACATTGCCTGTCACATTGGGAATCGAGTGATTCTTCACCTAGGTAGAACAGAGACACCATATGAACTTCTGAAGAATAAGAAACCTAACTTGAAATATTTTCATGTTTTTGGGTGTATATGTTACATCTTGAATGACAGGGATCACTTGGAAAAGTTCGATGCTAAGAGAGTAAATGAATCTTCTTGGGATATGCGTCTAACAGTCGGGCATATCGTGTGTTTGATCTAAGAACAAAAACTGTCCAAGAATCAATTAATGTTGTGTTTGATGATCACACAGGTATTGCATCAAAATCTGAAGAGGATGAGGTGATGGAGCTTCTTGACATTGATGAAATGTCAAGTGATAAAACTGAACATGATGTCAGAAACAAGACATCGGCTAGTGAGGTCGAAGTCAATGTTTCTCAGAATGATGAAGTTCCAGTTAAATCACCAACATCAACATGTACCTTAGACAGTGAAGACGATCATCTGATTACTGCCGAAGATGAACCAAGAAGAGATCCCCTAAGTAGGATCAAGAAAAATCATCCAGATTTCCAAATCATTGGTGATCACTCTGAAGAAGCTCAAACTCGTAAGAAGAACTCGATCGATTACAAGGAAATGGTGAAACTGGTATGTATGTCTTCTTTGAGTGTTGCTTTGTCAAACACCTGTTTTTTGTCTAACATTGAATCCAAGAACATTAAGGATGCCCTTAAAGATGATTTCTGGATCAATGCTATGCATGAGGAACTGAACCAATTTGTTAGAAATAATGTCTGGGAACTAGTTCCACGTCCAAAAGATAAAAATGTAATTGAGATAAAATGGATTTTTAAAAATAAAACGGACGAATCTGACAATATTGTCAGAAACAAAGCTCGTTTAGTCGCTCAAGGCTATACTCAAGTTGAAGCAGTTGACTTTGATGAAACCTTTGCTCCTGTTGCAAGGATAGAATCCATTCATCTTTTATGTGCAATTGCATGTTATGTGGGTTTTACTTTACATCAAATGGATGTTAAAAGTGCTTTCTTGAATGGTTTTCTTAATGACGAAGCTTATGTCGAACAACCTAAGGGATTCAAATGTCATGAGAAATCATTGCACGTCTTTAAGCTAAAAAAGGCTTTGTATGGTCTAAAATAAGCTCCTAGAGCTCGATATGCTAGACTAACAGATTTTTTACTTGAAATTGGATTTTTAAGAGGTGGAGTGGATAAAACTCTTTTCATCAAGAAAAATAAAAAACATATTACTGTTGCTCAAGTGTATATTGATGACATTATTTTTGGTTCCACTTGTACTGATTTTCTCAAAGAATTTGTAGACTCAATGTGCGGCACATTTGAAATGAGCATGGTTGGAGAGCTAAACTATTTTTCGGGTTTACAAATCAAACAAGACAAGGATGACATATTTATTTCTCAAAGCAAGTATGCTAAGGGGTTGGTTAAATACTTTGGTCTTGAAGATGCTAAACCAATGAAGACTCCTATAGGATCCTCAGAAAAGTTGAGCAGAGACGATGTTGGTGCTGATGTTGACTATACTATGTATAGAGGAATGATTGGTAGTTTATTGTATTTAACAACTAGTCATCCCGACGTCATGTTTAGTGTCGGTGTTTGTGCGAGATATCAATCTCAGCCTAAAGAATCACATCTTAAAGTTGTTAATCGAATCATTCGCTATGTTTCTGGCACACTTGGTTTTGGTATAAAATATCGCAAAGGTTCTAACATTCATCTTGTTGGCTTTAGTGATTCTGACTGGGTAGGTGATGCTGATGATTGGAAGAGTACAAGCGGATGTTGTTTTTATTTTGGTAACAATCTGGTTTTTTGGTCAAGTAAGAAATAAAATTATATCTCACTTTCCACGGCTGAGTCAGAGTATGTTGCTGCCGCTAGTTGTTGTGCTCAACTGTTGTGGTTAAATCAAATGGTGCTTGATTATGGGTTGTCAAATCTGTCATTGACATTGTTGTGTGACAATGTCAGTGCAATTGAAATTTCAAAGAACCCAGTTCAACATTCACGCACCAAACATATTGATATCCGACATTACTTTATCCGAGATCTTGTAGAACGAGAAATCATTAAGTTGGAATATATTTCTACAGAAAATCAAATTGCGGATATCTTTACTAAACCACTGGATTTTGAGAGATTTTCTTCTCTAAGGAAATCTCTTGGAATGTGTGTTTTTTAGTCGAATGTTTGACACCCTGGTGTTAAAGTCAATGTTGTGCTTCTTAACATCTGGAAATTTGTTTTGATTCTGATTTAATAAAGCTATGCTCGGAAGCTATGATTCTATAGTGTGAATTAATTCATGCGAATTCAGTCAATCATAACAAGTCCACATTCTTTATTTTTCAGAATCTGTCTTTTTTTAAATAATATATATATATATATATTTAAAAAATTAATATTTTGATAAGTGGACATGCTTATCCGTATATCTTGTGATATGATAAGAAGAGATGTTAGAGATATCCCTTTCATTATTTAAAGTTTGTTTTGTCTCTCTCTTCCATTCACACATCCTTTCTCTCTCTAGCGGTTCATCTTCTCCGGTTCTCTAACTTTTTCTCTTACTCTTTCTCTCTATCGATTTTTTCTCTTCATCCATGGCGGATCCAAATCCCTACCAGGCCATGATGATGATGCTGAAACAGATGATAGAGATGTCTCAAGGCACTCCATCTTCTGCCTCAACACCAGTCCGAACAGTAAACCCCTCTTCGACTTCAACATCCACTCCAATCGCTGCTGCTGCCACCATTCCTGAAAATCCACCACCTGCTTCCTCTAATCCACCGTTGCTGCCTACAAAATCTGCCGCAGACACTTTTGCTCCAGATCCAGAAGTTCCCCCTCATACCGAAGTCTTAAACCCTAAACCTTTCCAAATGCATGTGCTTGGAGAGCCCTCAAACCGAATCGACCCTGATTCAACATCTCATCTCTAATCTCTCTAAAAAACGGTGAAGATAATTTCTTCAACTCGGAAGTCGAAGTGACTTCACAGTGACATTGCAGAGAAAACCGAAGTCGCCTCCTCCAAGAAGGCGAAAAAGATGGGATCCAAAACTTCCTCGCGGTCTTTGCGAGATGAATTTGACTCCATTGGTGAACACCTCATCTTTCCTTTGCCTAGTGAAGTCACCCAGGATGTCACTCCCACTACTGACCCTCTGGAACAGAACTCTGACATTGAATCTGACTCTCCCCTTAATGTTTCTCAAGCATACAGTAAGATCTTTTACTCTGCCGATGCTAAGAAATCATATGATCTTGTGTCTAAAAGATCGTTTAGGGTTGAGAAAATGATAGATGTTTTAAGTTTTAAAAAATATGGGATGGATATGTTTTTAAAGGAACGGGGTTTGTGGAAGTCTGTCACTTCATTGTTGGTTTATGATCCTTCTGTTGTTTATGAGTTTTACTCGAATATCATTCCTGATATGGGAGATCCTGCAAAATTGTCTTTTGAAACAGTTTATGTTAGGGATCACATTTACAAATTTTCCCCTAATGTTATTAACTCGTTCCTTGATCTTGGAAATGAGGACACAATCATTTCATTAGACTTGATTGACGATGTGGTGAAGGTGATTACTGGAGGCCTTGTTCAAACTTGGATGAGCAAGGTGGCTGCCTCCAAATTAACTTTTTTCTACACAGTGCTGTTTAAGCTAACTGTGTGTAACTGGCTTCCCACATCGAATGCTTCTGTCCTCACAGTTGATCAGCCAATTCTCCTGTACAAGCTTGGGACTCATCTGCCCTGCAACCTTGGAGCTTATATTTTTGATGCAGTTTTGAAGGCAGCCCCTAAATCTAGCTCTTCCAATATGTTTCCTTTTCCATGTTTAATCTTTGCTATTCTTAAGAGTCAAGGGTTAAAGGAGAGCAAGAAGAAACTAATTGTTGAGCAGGCCTCTCTATCCATTCAGAAGCCCAAGGGGAATGACGACAGGATCATTGACTTGTCCTAACATTCTACTGCTGCCAAAACTGAAGATTAGTCTGCCGATGATACTCTTGCTCCCTCCCAATCGACTGCAGCACCTGATGTTGATCCTGATGTTGTCTCCACGCCCTCTATTCCTATTGTGATGATGCATTTGGAGATAATTCAACATCAAATAGCCCAGCTAGATCAGACAATCACTCATCTCTCTACCGTGCGCAATGCTTTTGTGTCTCTCTTTTCTACACAAAAAAGGGGGAGTAAATGCTGATGGAGAGGGGGATGAAGGTGATGCTGGCGCGAGTGCTGCTGCAGATGTCACTGCTAAAGGATGAGAAGAAAGAGTGCAGCTAAGGGAAAGATGAAGTTGATGTGAAGCTGACTGCTTTAAAGCTTCTGTTTTTATAAACAATGTTTATTATGTTTTTATATGTGCTGGACACATTTAAGATGCTTGATGCATCTTTATTTTGTTTTGATGTATACTAGACACATACCTTAATTTTATGATGCTTAGTGCACCTTTATTTTGGGAATCATATTACATCTATATTTTTTTTTATGCTTGTCTTGTTTAACTTGGTGTTGTGGTATTTGTTATATACCGTATTTGTTGGGCATGATGAGCATAGTTTTTTTTTTGGGATGTTGAATTATTTGTTAATCACTCAATGTGCCTTGATTGTTTGTGTTGAACTTCTGTTTAACATTGGTGTTATAATAGGGATATTACCTGTTGTAAAATGATTAGCTTAAGGGGGAGTAACCCTTAAGGGGGAGACTTTGTGGTCTCCATTTTCCGCTGCGATTCTAATTATACAAAATACAGTGAGTTGTATGTTTTGTGCAGAAAGGCTAAGATTAAGGGGGAGATTTTTGAGTGCTGTCTGACATTGATGTTCAATGTTGAACTTAATGTCATACAGACTCCCTACGACATTGGCTGTGACAGTCGTCGTGTTTACTCTTATCATTTCCTAGATTTTAGGTTTTACTATTATTTAAGAAACTATATTTTAGTTTGTATATTTTAAATCAAATATATCCACGAAATTTATATTTCAAATAAATGGATATATATATATATATGATTATTTTATTAATTTTTAAATATAGTTTGAATAAGTAAAAAATCTATCTCCTATTTTATAGGACTTGAGTTATCTTCTTTTTAGCCACCTCTTTTGAAGTTCAACGTGCAGGAACAAGAGAATTGATTTAGATCGTGGGTTGTTCTCTCCATTCACAAGTCGAGACGGTTTCTCTCAAACATGAAGTGAACGGCGGTTATTGCAAACACACGATCTAGAAGATGACGTGGATTACAAGTTGATTCAAGTGAAGAACATATTTAAGAAGGATGGTCTACACTTGAAGAAGCTATTTGAGCAGAAGATTTCTTACCGCTGTGTGTAAAGATTGAAAAACTCGAGTCACAAACTTAGCAAATAGATTTCATTATTTTCCTTCTTCTTTTCCTCTTGAGTTTTTATTGTATAACCGATTCATGAGAATATGTTGTTCAAGTTATGATAGATAGAAGGTTTTTGGAATCGTTGCAAGTTTGTATACAAATTAACTGGTAGGTTGATTTGTATTTTTTTTAATTCAATTTAGCGATAGACTAGAATAGAATTCATGTACCTTTATTGATGTGTCAAGAGCACAACGTCTGACATTATCAATTGATATTTTGTGTTTGCTCGTGGAAGCCTAATTTCGCCCTGTGGTAATCACATACATGTTGTGTGTGATTTAAAATTTATCTTCGTGTTATATTGTGTTGTTTATTTCCAGCATTTTGTGTTAAAGATAGTGTTTCAACTATCAGTAACATTGAGTTTGACATTACGTTTCTGTGTCTACTTTCAGTGTTTACGGCAACTAATTCTTTCATATATATATATATATAGATATGAAAATAAATGTAACAAAAAATATCATAATATTTAATATAATTACTATGTTATTTATTTTTTTATCTAATATAATTAATAAAAGAAGCATGTTCCTAGCTTGATACAAATAACATGATTTTGCTTTAAATGGCAATGCAATATCGCAAGTTCCAGGAAATTTCCATGAAAGCTACTTAAACGGTTAAACGTCATCATATATATATATGTGTGTATATATGCTAAAATGGTCCCCCTTCCCCATTCATGTACAAATTAAAATCAATGTATTGAAAAGGTAAAATGGACACTCAAATTCGTCATAATACATTTAATTATTAATTTAAAATGAATTATTGTTAATTTAATAAAATCGTATTTGTCTAAAAAAAAGTAAATTGGGGTATATTAAAAAAATAATATTTATTACTCCCTTAACAAAGAAACCAAGTTATATATGTCAGGACAAATAAAAATTGAATAGAATAATATTTTTGAGAGACGGTGGAAGTATAAAAGAAAACCTTGGCCGAAAATGAATGATTTAGTTGATGGAGTTATATAAATTGTTTAAAACTATTTATTTCTTCAGTTTATTTATATATATATTATATAATGTAAATTAAAATTAAATAATGAAAAATTCAATGTATAATTTGATAGAAGTTGTAAATACAGTAGCATATATAGATAACAATAACACATACTATTATTTTGTTTTCTTTGAAGAGAGACAATTAGAATGTTAGGTGCATAGCTAATATGAAGATTTTACATATTTGATATTAAATGTGTTTATTTGAATGAGTCAAATATTTAAGAGATAAAAAAAGAAGAAGAAAAAAGGTAAAATAAGTGGAAAGTCATGATGAATTTCATTTTTCAGCTGTCAAATTCCTAGAAAATCAGTGGTCAGGAGTCAAGAAACGGGCCCCTTTTGCAGTAGACGTCTACAACGAAGACTTTCCAAGTCAAGTGAACTTCGTTGTTTCCCATTTCTTAAATTTCTCCAGAATCGCATTATTATTTAATAATGGCCAAAACGCGGTTTGAATAGTTATTATTAATTTTAAATTCGATTTTTTCTTTATATGGAAAGGTGTGGATATTCTATTAGTTGTTGATTATACAACCCCCCACAAATTTATGAGGCTGATTCTGGTCTATTTATCCAAATGGTGTTACTGTTCGCATAAATTGATAGTAAAAATATAAGATCATCTAATATTATAGTTTGAAATAGAGGGTTAATTATTTAGATGCGATTATTTGATCGAGTTGAATGTGGTAATACTCAAGTATGTGGTGGTGATATTTCAGTATCAATATTCAAAGTTAATTCGATGAATATTAAAATGTTACCCAAATTCCCTTTGATTACCTACGGTATGATTTAAATTAATTGTTGAATTCAAATTCAAGATAGTCAAGATTCATCTCGTGTCTAGATTTTTTTATGTAAACTGCACTCTGAATTAATTAAACATCCAATCCCTTGGATTTTGATTCAAGGTTAATGTGAAACAATATCTAACAGAGTTGAATTCTATAGTAAAAGATGCAGAAACCTTAACATTAACCATTCAAGTATACATTCCTACTATGACCTGTTCTATCGTTGATTAATTTTTTGACTGCCAAAAATTCATATACACACTCTCATTATCTCAATTACTATCAATATACTTCATTTTCTCTCGTCTTGTATTTCTAATCTTTTATTACTAATAAACTAAATAGTAATTATAAGATTGAAATATGACATAAAATTAAACCAAAAAAAAAAAAACAGAGTGCCTGACCTGTTCAAGATGGAAAAAATTAAAGCTCCCTATACGATTGCGTCGGTGCTTGGTGTGTAAACTAAAATTGATTTGAAATTCAATTGTAAAAGCTCAAAAAATCCCAAGAAAATGAACCTATGAAGTGATAGGCTGTTTTTTTTTCCCCCGATAATCATGATCTAAACTCCAATTTTAGAAGAGACCGCGTCAATAAATCAAGTCCTTTTGTCCTATATTCACAAACAGATTGAGCCCACATAGACTTCATTATTCGTATATTCTTTTTTTATATATTTAAAAAATGACGAGGACGAGAAATCGGCAGTCATTGGGTGAGGATGAGTTATTTAATTTCATCATATGTAGGTTGAATCAAAGTGGTGGTATTACTATATAAATGAGGCCTCCCCTTCTCATTGTGGCATATGTCTGCATATAAAATCTCTAGTGTTTGTGTGGCTTAATTTGCATGGTGTTGTGTGCAGAAAGAAAAGGACATTAACTGAAGCAAAACATATTTGTACAACATGGGTGAATCTAAATGCGAGGTGAAGTTGCCCGGATTCAGGTTTCATCCGACCGAGGAAGAGCTCTTGAATTTCTACCTGAAAAGCATGGTTTTTGGGAAGAAAATGCGTGGCGATGTCATCGGTTTCTTGAATATATACAACTATGATCCCAGGGACTTGCCTAGTAAGCATTTATGGCCTCTTTGATTATCTCTAGCTCTAATGATGCCATGCCATGCATGCATGCTAACCTTGTTTGGTTGTTGTTTTGTAACTTGGCACGCAGGGATGGCAAAAATAGGAGAGAGAGAGTGGTATTTCTTTGTGCCGAGGGACAGAAAGCATGGCAGCGGAGGAAGGCCGAACCGTACAACGGAAAACGGATTCTGGAAGGCAACGGGTTCTGACAGGCAGATTCTGAGCATGTCGGATCCTAAGAAGATGTTGGGGCTAAGGAAGACGTTGGTGTTTTACGAAGGCAGAGCGCCACGTGGCAGGAAGACTGACTGGATCATGAATGAGTACCGCTTGCCTGACAAATGCTCTGCCCCCAAGGTACTTACTATGATAATGGTACTATCATTCTAGTCGCTTTCTAATTTTCTTCTTTTAGTCTGACTCGACTCACTCATGCAATGTAATGCAGGACATTGTATTGTGCAAGATATACATGAAGGCCACCTCATTGAAGGTGTTGGAGCAGAGGGCTGCAATGGAGGAAGGAGTGAAGGCCTTTGAGGAGGGCAGCATAGGCCACATCAACATGGAGTTCAAGACAGAGAAACAAGAGATGCTCATGCTTGCTGAAGAACCTAGCATGGGAAAGCCCTGTTCCAGCCTCGTCTTGCCTAACGGCCTGCAGAATTTAGCAGAGCTTCAGGTGCCTAAGTTGGCCATGGATTGGACGCAGGACTCCTTCTGGACTCAATTGAGCCCGTGGCTCGATAATTTCACCCCTTTCTTGCCAATGTGCTGATTGCTCATTCAATTTCAACAAATACTGCTGCTGCTGATAGGGGCTAATATGATGTTCAATTATGACCAAGGAGATTGCACATTGCTCACCTCACTAGTTGTTTGTAAGAAGATGTAGTTAGTCGGGTCGAGCAGAAGCACTGATGATTCTTGTTGATGGAACTTCATCTGCCGTTTGGAACCAAATGCCTAACTTTTTTTTCTCACTAGTTGGTTAAGAATGCATGTATAAATCTTAAAGTATGAATCTATCGAGTTTAATGAGAAGGTCTTGCTGTTCGAGCGCTTTTACTGTAATGACAATGGAAACAGATAATCAATCATTTATATCATTGATTAATTTGAACTGATGAAGTCATGTTTATGTAGCATTTTCCATATGAAAGAACCTGATCAGCAAATTTGGCAGATCAAGTCAATTGTTGTTGTAGATTTGTCCCTCGTTGATGACAGTGCGATGAATGTGAGGCCTCAGAAGCTCCAACTGAGGACGAGCTCTCATCAAACTCAGAAAGTGCTGCATGTGAATCTGAGCCGAGGGCAAGCTAAGAGAACAACCATTGAAAGGTGGTCAAACTGGACATTTTTTTCTGATATTTTCAATATGCAAGTAAGGCCACAAATTGAACCAATTGATAGTATATATACAGATGATATTGATCAGGATTCACTATTATTCCGGCTATGTCTATGCATTGTTTCCCACCATCACAGATAATAAATCATTATAAATCCATATCTTCATGTGATAGCTAGGTGCATGAATTCTGAGCCAATGTGAATGACAGATTGGCTGCACTATCATGCACTTTGTATCACAGACAAAATGAAGGAAACAAGATTTCATTTGGCAGATCTGTGCTTCTGTTGGAGGGCACAAAGCTATGTGATTTCATCATATATATAAGTGATCTAATGCAAGAATGACATCGAACATCTCTCCACATTTACAAAGAATTCCAATTCTAAGCCTCATTCCAACAAAGAAAATGGCACTTTCACCTTTGAGGTTGAAATTCAACCACCACGGCCGCTCCCTTAGCTTGCCTTCCACAACACATCCTGCCTTCTCCCAGTTTGACGAAAACTTTAAATTTTCTGAGCCCGCTCCTCCTTCCTTATTTTCATTGGCAGACACACTAAACGGCCTTACGATCTTGTACTGCAGCATAGACGATTCACTTAAGTTGCGTCACATTCAACACATCATTGCACAAGAATGTCATGAGAAATGGGTTGATCAAGTCTTGGATGGTTACATTCAGCTGCTGGACGCCTGCACTGCAGCTAAAGACCTCTTCTCACAAACGAAGCACGATATACAAGAGCTACTCTCTGCTCTAAGGAGGAAAAATGTGAATGGCACTCACTGCTACCTGACCTCCAGAAGAAAAACAAAGAAGATGATCCAAAGGTCTTTGAAAGAGCTGAGGAGTTGCAGGAATATTAGAAACAACGTTGTTGTACGTGTAGAGGAAGACCACGAAACTGTGGCTCTCGTACACGTGTTAAACAAGCTGAATCAGCCACCATTTCCCTGATTGAATCCTTGTTGTCATATGTGGTTGGGAATAAGGTGCAACCAAGGCAGAGTGGCTGGTCATTTGTCTCAAAGCTAATGCAGTCAAAGAAAGCATCGCATCAAGACGAAGAAACAGATTCAAACGAATTCAAGAAGATCGATTCTTTCTTGCAAACGAGCCAAGAAGAGGATGTGCAAGTTATGAATCACTTAAAAGAGATGGACTCGAGCATTCAAACTCTTGAAGAGGAGCTCGAATGCTTATTCAAGCAGTTGATCAGAACCAGAGTGTTCCTCCTCAACATCCTCAACCACTAGGCTCTAGATTCTTGATGGATCGCAAATTTTGTACATTAGGAAATAGGAAACGATATAATTTATACTTGTACATCAGAATATACTTGTATATTTCCTTGCTCATCAACTTAAGCAAGAACTCAGAGATTTCTTCTACATGACTTGTCTATTTTTTCTCGTTAAACCAAAAAACAAGAATTAATGAAAACTTCACCACATGATATATACTTGATTTCATAATTGTCTGCCTTCTTCAAGCTACACTTTTCCATTACAAAATCTGATAGTTAACAAATATAAGAGTTGTGTACCTTCAGCTGAGTGACAAAATGGTGCTCGAGATGGCAGAAAGAAATTGGTCGGTTTTTTACTGTACTTATACATGTTTACATAAAATATGTTTCAAGATTCTCGTCTCCCTTTTACCTTCCTGTTTATATAAAAGGATGATTCAGTTGAAATCAAAGAAGAAAGTAAACTTAGGCTGCACGAATTATATTTATAAAACTTCTCAAATCTCAGAAGAAGATGACAACTTAAGCCACACGAGGGGGTTGCATAGTTTAATACTATTATGGTTGTCGAGATTCCAATTGTCTCTGAGGAGAGAACAATTACTGAATATATACCACATGCTTTCAGCATAGAAAAAAAAACACTAATAAAATGTGTAGTTGATTTTTTATTTATTTTGGGATGAACATGTTATACATTGAAAATGGTGTGGATCACATTGAAGAAATGGAAACAGGTGAGTTTGCATTATCATTTGAAGGCATGCAACAGACAACACATGTGCAGGGGCTAATAATGTATGAATCAACATGCATAATTCTGAAGAATATACAATTTTTCTGGGCTCTGATGGTGGGAAACATTGCATAGACATCGCCCGAATCATTGATAATCCAGATCAAATCACACGACTTCTTGTTGTGAACACAATGTTGAGTGATTCCTTCTGTCCTCTTCCTCACTATATATTTAGGAAGTGCATGATGGTTGGAGACATCACAATTTTCTTGATTCAATCATCAATTCAATTCCAAGCCTCAAATTCACCAAGAAAAAAAAAAATGGCTCCCTCACCTTTGAGATCCAAGGCCCTTCACCATGGCCGCTCTCTTAGCTTGCCATCCGCATCACACCCTGCTATTTCTCAGTTCGATGAAACCTTGTCCGGGTTGAGATCTTCAGAGGCCACTTGTTCGTCGCTCTCATCAATGAACGGCACAATAAATGGCCTAAGAAACCTTTATGAGAGCATTGATGATCTGCTTCTTTTGCCTCATATTCAACAGATCATTTCAGAGGAATGTGTTGATGATTACATTAGGCTATTGGATGCTTGCAGCACAGTTAAAGATCTCATTTCACTTGTGAAGCAAGATTTACGAGAGCTTCTCTCTGCTGTGAGGAGAAAGGATGTTGATGGCATCCATGGCTACCTTGCATCCAGAAAGAAATCGAAGAAAATGATCCACAAGTCTTTGAAGAATTTGAGACGCTACGCCTCAGTCAGTTCAGAAAGAGAATCTGCTAAAGTTTCCAAGTTAAAAGATGCAGAGTCTGTTACCTTTTCCCTACTCGAGTCTCTGTTGGCCTACGCGTTGGGGACAAAAATGCAAGAAAGCAAGAGCGGGTGGTCATTGGTATCAAAGCTGATGAACTCCAACAAAGTATCAAATGAGGAGAATGAGTTCAACAAGCTGGATTCATTCTTGCAACGGAGTCAAGACAACGAGCTCATGAACCACTTAAAAGAGATGGACTCGAGCATTCAAGTTGTTGAAGATGAGCTAGAATCCACATTCAGGCAGTTGATCAAAACTAGAGTTTCCCTCCTCAACATTCTCAACCATTAGCTAGCCTTCAAACTCATCATGAGATTGAAAATTTTTGTGATATGTGCACAAAAGATACTTGTACATTTCTATAAATACAATACAAACAGAAAATTTTTGCTCAATATCCTGATATCTTAGTATGCGTATTATTCACTCCCTAGAAATTGTCGAGCATTTGCTAGCCTTCAACGTACGTTAGTCATACCAGAATACATATAAATGTATAAGTATATAACAGAATGACATTTCAAGATTTATAGCATCTCATGCTATCTTTATGAACTAACATTTTTGGTGATTCATATATGAAATCTGTGAAGATATTGGTGATAAAATTTTCTTCTGCTTCCACGAGAACACGACCATTCTCACAACATTTTTTGTTTATTTAGTTTTAAGACCAAAAATGACTAACATAATTGCTAACATTGCTTTAGATCGGAGGCTGATGACTATTAACTTAGAGTGTATTTTGTTTGATGAATCATAGTGGTTAAAGAAGTGGATGAGTAATGATAATTCTTTTCTCATTCTATAATGAGACAGTTGATGCAGCTACAAGTGTGCATGGTGTCGTAGTATCGATCTGTCTTTCTCGAATTCATTTGAGCTCATTTCCTTTCCTTGACATGATGTTTTCTTGGGCTACATCAGATTGCAAACCAGTGACAGGCCACTAGAGATTGTTAGGGCCTTAGTCCTCAGCACGCAAGAGAAACTGATTCTTATTTTTCTAGCATATACAGAGAGAGATCGTTTCTTGGTCTCTGTCATTTTTCTTTGCTACTTAAACTCAAGTTTTCCAAAAGTTTTTGTATGATTTCTTTACTGTCCTTCTTGAGGCACGTACGGTAACACCAGATGCCCTGCACGTCCTTTCTCTTTGGAGCAGAAAGTAGCTCTTATACATCTTGCTTTGTGAGCGAAACAAAGATCTTTAGCGTAGCTGAAAGCATCCAAAATCCCATTTAATTTTTACTCAACTTTCTAGTTAATATGAGGCAATATAAGCAAATCATAGATTTGCTACAGGCATTTGAGGTCGTTTACTTTGTCCATCGTTGATGGCAATGATGATGAACAGCCATGGTGAAGGGCTTTCGATTCCATAGGTGAAACTGCCATTTTTTCAACTTCTTTCCAACATGCAAACAAGGCCCACAAATTGAACCAAAAAAAATTAAGTTAGGCTAGAATTGATAGTATATATAACGGTGAAGGGACAAGAGGAATCAAAATTCTAATGTCAACCAGGAACAATGTGATATTTATTGATCGAGATTCACTATTATTAAGGTTATGTCTGTGCATTGTTTCCCTCCATCAGAACCAAAATATTATTGTAAATCAAATATTTATTTTATGTGATAGCATGCATGAATTCTGAGCCAATGTGAATTACAGGTTGGCTGCACTATTATGAAGAATTTTCATCTCAGACAAGATGACAAAAAAAAAAAAAAAATAGTTAATCATTTTGCAGATCTGTGCTTCTGTTGGAGGGCACACAGGTATGTGATCTGTACACCACACGAAGAACTATTTGTGTTAAAAGAAATGCACGTTTGATCTCGACCCATCTCTCATTGATTATAAGGTTGATGGAGGTAACAACTATATATGTGTAGATAATGATGAGACTTTGATTGCTCATCTTCAGACAAAGTAATACTATATTCTGAATTCTGATCCCATGTTTCTTCTTCATGAGCAGAATCTGAAATCCTCTCGTGCACTACATTTAAAAATTGTTCAAGATAACCATATTTTATGGCAATGATTTATGATCTGTCATTGAGAACATAATGCAAGATTCCTTGTGTTTCTCTTCACCACTGGCACTATATATTGAGCAAATACATGATTCTTGAAGACATCACAATTTAATTTCCTGATTCAATCATCAATTCCATTGTAAGCCTCATTCCCACAACGAAAAAACATTAATGGCTCCCGAGGCTCTTCACCACGGCCGCTCTCTCAGCTTACCATCTGCATCACATCCTGCCATTTCTCAGTTCGATGAGAACTTGTCCAGGTTGAGATCTTCAGAGGCCAGTTGTTCGTCTCTCTCATCCATGAACGGCACAATAAATGGCCTAAGGAAGTTATATGAGAGCATTGATGATTTGTTCCTTTTGACACACATTCAAGAGATGATCATTTCAGAGGAATGTGTTGATGATTACATTAGGCTATTGGATGCTTGCAGCACAGTTAAAGATGTGATGTCAGTTGCAAAGCAAGATTTAAGAGAGCTTCTCTCTGCAGTAAGGAGAAAGGATGTCGATGGCATCAATGGCTACCTTGCATCCAGAAGAAAGTCGAAGAAAATGATCCAAAAGTCATTGAACAAGTTGAGACGCTGTGCCTCAGCCAGTTCAGATTCAGAGAGAGAATCTGCTAAAGTTTCCATGTTAAAAGATGCAGAATCGGTTGCATATTCCCTACTTGAGTCCTTGTTGGCCTACACGTTGGGGAAGAAAACGCAAGAAAGCAAGAGCAGAAGCTGGTCATTGGTATCAAAGCTGATGAACTCCAACAAAGTATCAAACGAGGAGAATGAGTTCAACAAGCTGGATTCATTCTTGCAACGGAGTCGAGACAACGAGCTCGTGAACCACTTAAAACAGATGGACTCGAGCATTCAAGTTGTTGAAGATGAACTCGAATCCACATTCAGGCAGCTGATCAAAACCAGAGTTTCCCTCCTCAACATTCTCAACCATTAGCTAGCCTTCAAACTCATCATGAGATTGAAAATTTTTGTAACTTGTGCACAAAATATACTTGTACATTTCTATAAATACAATACAAACATAAAATTTTTACTCAATATCCTGATATTTTGTTATGCCTCCACTTTTTTACTAATAGTTTCTAAGGTTGATTACTTGATTATTTATTATACAAATCGAATATGTTGTATATTGATCATAAGTTAAAATAAAAAAAAAGAGAGAGAAGAGGAAAGTTATCAATCAAAGTTCGGAAAAATAATTTATCTATCAATATATATTCTAAAAGATGGATTCTATCTATTTCAGACTTGAAAGATCTAAAATTATCAATGATTTAAAATTAACGATTTAAAATTTAAAAGATATAAATTATCGATTTAAAGTTTGTATCTCATCACGTTTACTAATTATTTTGAAATTCATCCTTGTTTATCTGATTAATTAAATTTTATTAATCATTTCATCATCAAAATTGACAAAAAAAAATTGAATAAATCGATTCATTCTTGTTATAAGAAACCGAAACACACACACATATATATAGGGATGGTTCACATGAGAACCAATCCCCATGTGGGAACTAGGAACTAATCTCAACCGCTTTGATCTCAATGGTCCAGATTTAAATAAAAAGACGGTGGCATAATGGTAAATATGAGGAGGTCAAATTTACCCTTGGTCAAAACTGACATCAGCATCCCTACACAAAATTTATTTAAACTTTAAACATCCATAACTTGCTCATTTTTCATTCGATTAACACAAATTATATATCAAATTAAAGCTCTTTTCGTACTCTTTCATTTAAGATCCATTATTCATATGTTTATTCGAGAATATATTTTTCGTCCATAATAGCGTAATGTTAAACTCAGAATAGCATGACAAAATATTCATGATAATATAAAAGTATACACATAATAGCATGAAAAAAAATTCATAGCAGCATGAAAAAATATTCATAAAACACATAAATTTTACTCATAATAGCAGTAGTGTTCGTTAATAGTAAGACATTATCTGTTCACACCAGCATGCATATATATTCATATTAGTATGTATATATGTTCATAATAGCATGATAGTACTCACATTTTAGCATAGCGAAATTTATAAGAATAGATAACAATTTTAGAGTGTTGTCTATATGATTTTTGAAAATTATGCTCAAATATTACAAGTTTGTCACCCCGCTTTTGACCAAAAATTGATCAAATCTTAGCCATCTAAATCAAAATAATGGATGAATGAGATGAGTTCCTAGTTCCTACATGGGGTTTAGGTTCTCATTTGATCCATCTTCTATATATATATATTACTAAATTTAATTTAAACAAAGAATACTCTCTGATTGAATTGATGGAATTAAAAAAAAAAAAAACCACGCTTAATTAATATGAATTTGTATTTTTTTTGTTAATTTAATTATTTTGCATTTCCATAAAATATTGACATTTAATTTTTGTCAGTAATGATTTGAACTTTTTGAGATCCAAAATAAATCTATAAGGCATGATTATTATTACAACTCTAAAATATTATTTTTATGTACTTTTATATGTAATTGTTTCCAACTTGTTTTCAAACTCACTATATTCTTATTTTTGGGATTTGAGTATTTACTAGTATTTAGATAAATTCACATTCGTATCCATATTTTTGCGTTTAGGAATTTGAAATTATCTATAAATTTTGAAAGTTGCTCAACTTTCTAATGTTGTGTTCCATGCCTCCTTTGAGCAGATGTCTAAACAAAGAACACATTGAAGTAAAATTTCGTAAAACTAAAAATTATGAATAATTTCATAGAACACAATGGATATGGGTACTTGAAGGGCTATTGAAATTTTTACGCCCATATTTTTTACGAACTACTGATTTCTTAGTATTTAATGATTTATCATTATATAAAATTTGTAATCTTTAATTCTAAGTTTGATAATTTTAATTTTTCTTTGTCAATATTTAATTTTAAAATTATTTAGTTTGAATTAATGATCTATTGATAGTAGGGATGTCAATCGGGCCAACCCTACTCGGTTTCGGTCTTATTTGGTTCGGGCCTATTAGGTTAAAAAAAATTTCGGGCTCGAAATTTTTAGCCCTAACGTAGCCCTATTATTTGGAATCGCCAGTTACGATTCCGGAACCGCCGGTTCGCGGTTCTCAAAATCGGGAACCGGAACCGCACTGCCACATAGCGGTTACGGGACAGTTCCGGAACCGGGAACCGCCAGTTCTAGAACCGCCTGAACTGCCGGGAGAACCGCCTAACCGCCGCGGGCGCGGCATCCTCCACCGCCGCGGGGCATACCTCTCGGCAACATGCCCCCGCGCCCGCGCAGCCCCCGCCGGCGCGCATCCCTCACCAAAATCCCCCGCGCGCAGCCGGCGGTGCTATTATATTTTTTTTTAACTTTTTTTTGTAAATTAAAATAATGTAAAATTTAAGAAGAAAAATAAAAATACAACTTGAATAATGATGAATTTACAATAGAATTGAAGTAAACTTAGAAGTTACAGCTTGAATTGAATTATTGAAGGATATAAAAATACAAGTGTACAAAGTTACAAATTTACAATTGAAAAATTACTATCTACAAATTTACAATTGAAAAATTACTATCTACAAAGTTACAAATTTACAATTGAAAAAATGATGATAAGAAGAAAAATACATATTACTGAATAATGATGAATTTACATTAGAATTGAAGTAAACTTACAAAGTTACAAGTTACAACTTGAATTGAATTTATAAAAATACAAGTCTACAAAGTTACAAATTTACAATTGAAAAATTATTATCTACAAAGTTACAAATTTACAATTGAAAAATTACTATATAATATTCTAATATAAACTCTAAAGTTCTAAAATATGGAGTGGGAATGGGGAATGGACTTGGGCTTAATTTTAAAACTATAAGTTCAAAACTCAAAGTCTCAAACTTATAATAATAAAATTAAGTTGCCTACGTATCCTCATTCATGAATCAAAGTCCACGTAGTTCTTTTACCTTGTTATACTTACTATTCGGCATTGTCGTCGGAATCCATGTTGTCGAAATCATCATCTTCGTTCATCAATGCACTCTAATCATTCTCTTGTTGTCTTCGTTCGGCTAAAGTTCAATCTTTAAGCAACAATTGTGTTTTAAGACTTTTCAGCGTCATCATCGATCTACGCTCGTTCAACATATAACTGGATTGACTAAATGCTTGCTCAACCGCCACTGTTGATGCCGGAACCGCAAATATTTCCTTGGCCATTGTTTCGTCGTGGATCCAAATTTGTATTTATAATTTCCGGTTTCGACTCAACACAACAATTACTTTGGACCACACCCGCAATTGGACGGGGTCAATTATAGACGTGATGAGCTAACCCGAGTCGATCTCACAAGGAAGGCTTAGTGTGAGCTACTATCTTAAGAGCTATGCATGCAACGTGCCAAAACGATGAAAATTGGACCGAAGAAGAAGGAGGAAAACACCCTGCGCGCCGACGGGGTGCAGCACCGGGGGCTCGATGAAGGGCGCCGCGGCTGAGTTGTGCGCCTCCGGACACCCCAAGGCCCAGAGGCCTTGGGCGCTGCGGCGCTCTCTTGCGCGGCGGCGGCGGCGGTGGGCCGTAGGGCGGTTTGGGCCGGTCCGGGTCTTCCGCTCCGTGGTTCATTTGAACGTGATCCAATGCAATTTCTCCTCACATTTTCTTCATATTTTCGAGCCTCCATTTAGCCAATCGAGCTCAATTATTCGACTTTCCACTTGCCACCTAATTGTCGTAAAATACCTGCTTTTATAATTAAAAGCTCAAGTTCTTGCATAACTTGGCAAAATCCACCATTAGAGTAATAAATATAAATAAACACATAAAATCACACCAAGTCAACATAAAAATGAAGAACTAAATTATTAAACATAACAAAATAATACAATAAAATAAAACATTTAGACACTAAACAGCCATGATAGACAATATAGGAAATTGTTCTTGCTTTCTCGCCCACCACTGAAGAACATCGATGTTGTTTGGATCTCCATCACGCATCTCAATCAAATGATCATCTTGCAAATATATATCAAGTTCGGAAATTCTCCCTACCCTATTAAAAAAAATCCAAAACCGCCGGTTCCGTAGTTCTAATTTTTGGGAACTGGAACCGCACCGTGGAGAGGCGGTTTCGGTTCCGGTTCTGAACCGCCCCTCACGGTTCTGGTTCCGGTTCTAGTTTTAACTGACGGTTCCGATTCTTTTTTTCACCTCTAGTCTAGATGGGCTTATGAAACTGGTGTTTCATTTAACTATCTCGAGTTAGATAGTTGGAAGTTATTGGTAGAGTTCATTAGGCAATATGGATCGGGATATGTACCTCCTACCAGATATGATTATATTATGCCATTGTTGAATAAAGAGATTGATAGAACTAAAGATTTGTTGAAGACACATGAAACTGAGTAGAGATTGAATGGATGCTCGATTATGATAGATGGTTGGAGTGATAGAAAAAGAGAAAACACCATGAACTTGTGTGTCAATTCAAAATTGGGCACTGTTTTTCTTTCTTCTAAGGATTTTTCTGACATTGCACACACAAGTGAAGCAATATTTGAGTATGTTGATCAATGCATTGATGAAGTTGGCCAAGACAATGTGGTTCAAATTGTAATCGACAATGCATCGAACAATATGGGGGCTACAAAGTTATTGAAGGAGAATAGGCCAACCATCTTTTGGACTTCATGTGCTGTTCATACAATAGATCATATGCTTGAATCTATTGCAAAAAAATCAAGGTTCAAGAAAATTATTGTTCAAGCAAGAGCATTAACAGTCTTTCTTTACGCACACCACAAGGTTTTGGCAATGATGAGGTCATTCACAAAACAAAATGATATAGTGAGACCGGGGGTGACACAATTTGATTCTGCATTTCTTACCTTGCAAAGTATAAATAAAAAAAGATTAGAATTGAAGAAAATGTTTGGAAGTCATGAATGAAAAGAGTGCAAGTTTTCCAAGAGTGTCAAAGGAAAAGCGGCTTACACTACAGTGGTGAGCCTCACTTTCTGGAGTGGTGTTGCATCATGCTTGGAAGTTTTCACGCCTTTGATTAAGGTACTTTGGATTGCTGATAGTGATAGAAAGCCATCAATGGGTTTTGTATACGGAGAGCTTGTCCAAGCAAAGAAGGGTATCAAAATTGCTCAACATAGAATTCCAAAAAACTATGAGCCTATCATTGAGGTTATTGATGCACGGATTAAAGATAGGCTTGATAGCCCGTTGCATTTGACAGCTTATGTGTTGAATCCATTTTATCACTACAAGAATCCACTTCTTCATTTGGAGCACGATGTCACAATTGGTATGATTGAGTGCGTGGATATCTTGTTTCCGGGAGATGTTGATTTACAAGATAAAATCTTGAATGAAGAATTTCCCAAGTATAGGGACAAGGAGTCACTTTTTGGGAAGCCAGTTGCAGTGAAAGGATGTTATTTGAATGATGCTAGATTTGATCCAGGTAAATTAAATAATTTCATTTTCTTATTTCCAAAGAAATTTATTTTTAGTTTCTTTTTTTATATTTTTTTTTATTTTCTTTTTATGTAGCATCTTGGTGGTCGAATTTTGGTGCAATAACTCCTAACTTGCAAAAATTGGTTATGAGAATTCTTTCATTAACAAGTAGTTCATCCGATTGTGAAAAAAACTGGAGCGCATTTGAAGAGATTATCTTATTTATCTAATTATCTTTTAAATTATTATTGTATTTTTTTAGCTAGTTTGATTTAAAATTTTCAACATTGTAAATTATTTTGTTGTAGATACATACCAAAAAGAGGAATAGATTAGGTACAAAGCTACTTAACAATCTTGTGTTTGTCCAATTCAATGCAAGATTGTTGAGTAAACAAAAGAGACAAAAGGATAGAAGTGATGTGGATACACTACTTTCCAATGATTCAACAACGGCACAAGAATAGATTGTTAATGTTGTTGTTGTTGTTGTTGTTGATGATGATGATGATGTTGGTGTTGGTGGTGGTGGTGGTGGTGGTGGTGGTATGGGAGGACTGGGGTCTCGAACTCCAAAATATCAAACAGTAAGAGAATTGCATGATGAGGATTTTTAGTCTGAGGATGAGGAAATTACTGAAAATGGAGATGGAGATGAGTTGGATGGAGACCATTTCTTGGAAGATGTTTGAATTTTGGATATTTTGAACTTTTAGTGTTGTTTTGTTTTGACTTTTGGAGATTGAACTTTGAATGTTGTTTTGTTTGGAATTTTGGACGATTTAAATTTTGAATGTTGTTTTGTTTGGGATTTTGGATGATTTGAACTTTAAACATTTTGTTTGTAATATTGTGATTTATGAATTTGATAGGGTAAAAATAAACAAATAATTAATTAATTAAAAAACGCCTAGGTGCCGCCTAGGCCCCGCCTAAGTGGCCTAGGTGCTAGGCCCCCCTCAATCGCCCGACTTGCGCCTAGCGACTTTTACAATCATGCTTTTGAGTCTTCATCAATAGGGACACCGCTGTGAACATTAACTTTGAGGGCAATACCTATTTTCTTTTCAGGTCCGCTCTTCTGTTCCAAATTCATCTCAAATGTCCTTAATGATCTCATTAACTCATCAAGTCGCATGGTTGTGATGTCCATAACTTATTCAATGGCTGCAATTTGTATGCAAATCTTTCTGGGAAAGATCTAAGAACTTTTCTTACCAGATAAATTTTTATAATATAACATTTATGAATCATATCCATTTCTTTTAATTTGTTTGTCTTATTTATAAACATCACTATCAATAGATCATTAATTCAAATTAAATAATTTTAAAATTAAATATTGACAAAGAAAAATTAAAATTATCAAACTTAGAATTAAAGATTACAAATTTTATATAATGATAAATCATTAAATACTAAGAAATCAGTAGTTCGTAAAAAATATGGGCGTAAAAATTTCAATAGCCCTTCAAGTACCCATATCCATTGTGTTCTATGAAATTATTCATAATTTTTAGTTTTACGAAATTTTACTTCAATGTGTTCTTTGTTTAGACATCTGCTCAAAGGAGGCATGGAACACAACATTAGAAAGTTGAGCAACTTTCAAAATTTATAGATAATTTCAAATTCCTAAACGCAAAAATATGGATACGAATGTGAATTTATCTAAATACTAGTAAATACTCAAATCCCAAAAATAAGAATATAGTGAGTTTGAAAACAAGTTGGAAACGATTACATATAAAAGTACATAAAAATAATATTTTAGAGTTGTAATAATAATCATGCCTTATAGATTTATTTTGGATCTCAAAAAGTTCAAATCATTACTGACAAAAATTAAATGTCAATATTTTATGGAAATGCAAAATAATTAAATTAACAAAAAAAATACAAATTCATATTAATTAAGCGTGGTTTTTTTTTTTTTAATTCCATCAATTCAATCAGAGAGTATTCTTTGTTTAAATTAAATTTAGTAATATATATATATAGAGGATGGATCAAATGAGAACCTAAACCCCATGTAGGAACTAGGAACTCATCTCATTCATCCATTATTTTGATTTAGATGGCTAAGATTTGATCAATTTTTGGTCAAAAGCGGGGTGACAAACTTGTAATATTTGAGCATAATTTTCAAAAATCATATAGACAACACTCTAAAATTGTTATCTATTCTTATAAATTTCGCTATGCTAAAATGTGAGTACTATCATGCTATTATGAACATATATACATACTAATATGAATATATATGCATGCTGGTGTGAACAGATAATGTCTTACTATTAACGAACACTACTGCTATTATGAGTAAAATTTATGTGTTTTATGAATATTTTTTCATGCTGCTATGAATTTTTTTTCATGCTATTATGTGTATACTTTTATATTATCATGAATATTTTGTCATGCTATTCTGAGTTTAACATTACGCTATTATGGACGAAAAATATATTCTCGAATAAACATATGAATAATGGATCTTAAATGAAAGAGTACGAAAAGAGCTTTAATTTGATATATAATTTGTGTTAATCGAATGAAAAATGAGCAAGTTATGGATGTTTAAAGTTTAAATAAATTTTGTGTAGGGATGCTGATGTCAGTTTTGACCAAGGGTAAATTTGACCTCCTCATATTTACCATTATGCCACCGTCTTTTTATTTAAATCTGGACCATTGAGATCAAAGCGGTTGAGATTAGTTCCTAGTTCCCACATGGGGATTGGTTCTCATGTGAACCATCCCTATATATATGTGTGTGTGTTTCGGTTTCTTATAACAAGAATGAATCGATTTATTCAATTTTTTTTTGTCAATTTTGATGATGAAATGATTAATAAAATTTAATTAATCAGATAAACAAGGATGAATTTCAAAATAATTAGTAAACGTGATGAGATACAAACTTTAAATCGATAATTTATATCTTTTAAATTTTAAATCGTTAATTTTAAATCATTGATAATTTTAGATCTTTCAAGTCTGAAATAGATAGAATCCATCTTTTAGAATATATATTGATAGATAAATTATTTTTCCGAACTTTGATTGATAACTTTCCTCTTCTCTCTCTTTTTTTTTATTTTAACTTATGATCAATATACAACATATTCGATTTGTATAATAAATAATCAAGTAATCAACCTTAGAAACTATTAGTAAAAAAGTGGAGGCATAACAAAATATCAGGATATTGAGTAAAAATTTTATGTTTGTATTGTATTTATAGAAATGTACAAGTATATTTTGTGCACAAGTTACAAAAATTTTCAATCTCATGATGAGTTTGAAGGCTAGCTAATGGTTGAGAATGTTGAGGAGGGAAACTCTGGTTTTGATCAGCTGCCTGAATGTGGATTCGAGTTCATCTTCAACAACTTGAATGCTCGAGTCCATCTGTTTTAAGTGGTTCACGAGCTCGTTGTCTCGACTCCGTTGCAAGAATGAATCCAGCTTGTTGAACTCATTCTCCTCGTTTGATACTTTGTTGGAGTTCATCAGCTTTGATACCAATGACCAGCTTCTGCTCTTGCTTTCTTGCGTTTTCTTCCCCAACGTGTAGGCCAACAAGGACTCAAGTAGGGAATATGCAACCGATTCTGCATCTTTTAACATGGAAACTTTAGCAGATTCTCTCTCTGAATCTGAACTGGCTGAGGCACAGCGTCTCAACTTGTTCAATGACTTTTGGATCATTTTCTTCGACTTTCTTCTGGATGCAAGGTAGCCATTGATGCCATCGACATCCTTTCTCCTTACTGCAGAGAGAAGCTCTCTTAAATCTTGCTTTGCAACTGACATCACATCTTTAACTGTGCTGCAAGCATCCAATAGCCTAATGTAATCATCAACACATTCCTCTGAAATGATCATCTCTTGAATGTGTGTCAAAAGGAACAAATCATCAATGCTCTCATATAACTTCCTTAGGCCATTTATTGTGCCGTTCATGGATGAGAGAGACGAACAACTGGCCTCTGAAGATCTCAACCTGGACAAGTTCTCATCGAACTGAGAAATGGCAGGATGTGATGCAGATGGTAAGCTGAGAGAGCGGCCGTGGTGAAGAGCCTCGGGAGCCATTAATGTTTTTTCGTTGTGGGAATGAGGCTTACAATGGAATTGATGATTGAATCAGGAAATTAAATTGTGATGTCTTCAAGAATCATGTATTTGCTCAATATATAGTGCCAGTGGTGAAGAGAAACACAAGGAATCTTGCATTATGTTCTCAATGACAGATCATAAATCATTGCCATAAAATATGGTTATCTTGAACAATTTTTAAATGTAGTGCACGAGAGGATTTCAGATTCTGCTCATGAAGAAGAAACATGGGATCAGAATTCAGAATATAGTATTACTTTGTCTGAAGATGAGCAATCAAAGTCTCATCATTATCTACACATATATAGTTGTTACCTCCATCAACCTTATAATCAATGAGAGATGGGTCGAGATCAAACGTGCATTTCTTTTAACACAAATAGTTCTTCGTGTGGTGTACAGATCACATACCTGTGTGCCCTCCAACAGAAGCACAGATCTGCAAAATGATTAACTATTTTTTTTTTTTTTTTGTCATCTTGTCTGAGATGAAAATTCTTCATAATAGTGCAGCCAACCTGTAATTCACATTGGCTCAGAATTCATGCATGCTATCACATAAAATAAATATTTGATTTACAATAATATTTTGGTTCTGATGGAGGGAAACAATGCACAGACATAACCTTAATAATAGTGAATCTCGATCAATAAATATCACATTGTTCCTGGTTGACATTAGAATTTTGATTCCTCTTGTCCCTTCACCGTTATATATACTATCAATTCTAGCCTAACTTAATTTTTTTTGGTTCAATTTGTGGGCCTTGTTTGCATGTTGGAAAGAAGTTGAAAAAATGGCAGTTTCACCTATGGAATCGAAAGCCCTTCACCATGGCTGTTCATCATCATTGCCATCAACGATGGACAAAGTAAACGACCTCAAATGCCTGTAGCAAATCTATGATTTGCTTATATTGCCTCATATTAACTAGAAAGTTGAGTAAAAATTAAATGGGATTTTGGATGCTTTCAGCTACGCTAAAGATCTTTGTTTCGCTCACAAAGCAAGATGTATAAGAGCTACTTTCTGCTCCAAAGAGAAAGGACGTGCAGGGCATCTGGTGTTACCGTACGTGCCTCAAGAAGGACAGTAAAGAAATCATACAAAAACTTTTGGAAAACTTGAGTTTAAGTAGCAAAGAAAAATGACAGAGACCAAGAAACGATCTCTCTCTGTATATGCTAGAAAAATAAGAATCAGTTTCTCTTGCGTGCTGAGGACTAAGGCCCTAACAATCTCTAGTGGCCTGTCACTGGTTTGCAATCTGATGTAGCCCAAGAAAACATCATGTCAAGGAAAGGAAATGAGCTCAAATGAATTCGAGAAAGACAGATCGATACTACGACACCATGCACACTTGTAGCTGCATCAACTGTCTCATTATAGAATGAGAAAAGAATTATCATTACTCATCCACTTCTTTAACCACTATGATTCATCAAACAAAATACACTCTAAGTTAATAGTCATCAGCCTCCGATCTAAAGCAATGTTAGCAATTATGTTAGTCATTTTTGGTCTTAAAACTAAATAAACAAAAAATGTTGTGAGAATGGTCGTGTTCTCGTGGAAGCAGAAGAAAATTTTATCACCAATATCTTCACAGATTTCATATATGAATCACCAAAAATGTTAGTTCATAAAGATAGCATGAGATGCTATAAATCTTGAAATGTCATTCTGTTATATACTTATACATTTATATGTATTCTGGTATGACTAACGTACGTTGAAGGCTAGCAAATGCTCGACAATTTCTAGGGAGTGAATAATACGCATACTAAGATATCAGGATATTGAGCAAAAATTTTCTGTTTGTATTGTATTTATAGAAATGTACAAGTATCTTTTGTGCACATATCACAAAAATTTTCAATCTCATGATGAGTTTGAAGGCTAGCTAATGGTTGAGAATGTTGAGGAGGGAAACTCTAGTTTTGATCAACTGCCTGAATGTGGATTCTAGCTCATCTTCAACAACTTGAATGCTCGAGTCCATCTCTTTTAAGTGGTTCATGAGCTCGTTGTCTTGACTCCGTTGCAAGAATGAATCCAGCTTGTTGAACTCATTCTCCTCATTTGATACTTTGTTGGAGTTCATCAGCTTTGATACCAATGACCACCCGCTCTTGCTTTCTTGCATTTTTGTCCCCAACGCGTAGGCCAACAGAGACTCGAGTAGGGAAAAGGTAACAGACTCTGCATCTTTTAACTTGGAAACTTTAGCAGATTCTCTTTCTGAACTGACTGAGGCGTAGCGTCTCAAATTCTTCAAAGACTTGTGGATCATTTTCTTCGATTTCTTTCTGGATGCAAGGTAGCCATGGATGCCATCAACATCCTTTCTCCTCACAGCAGAGAGAAGCTCTCGTAAATCTTGCTTCACAAGTGAAATGAGATCTTTAACTGTGCTGCAAGCATCCAATAGCCTAATGTAATCATCAACACATTCCTCTGAAATGATCTGTTGAATATGAGGCAAAAGAAGCAGATCATCAATGCTCTCATAAAGGTTTCTTAGGCCATTTATTGTGCCGTTCATTGATGAGAGCGACGAACAAGTGGCCTCTGAAGATCTCAACCCGGACAAGGTTTCATCGAACTGAGAAATAGCAGGGTGTGATGCGGATGGCAAGCTAAGAGAGCGGCCATGGTGAAGGGCCTTGGATCTCAAAGGTGAGGGAGCCATTTTTTTTTTTCTTGGTGAATTTGAGGCTTGGAATTGAATTGATGATTGAATCAAGAAAATTGTGATGTCTCCAACCATCATGCACTTCCTAAATATATAGTGAGGAAGAGGACAGAAGGAATCACTCAACATTGTGTTCACAACAAGAAGTCGTGTGATTTGATCTGGATTATCAATGATTCGGGCGATGTCTATGCAATGTTTCCCACCATCAGAGCCCAGAAAAATTGTATATTCTTCAGAATTATGCATGTTGATTCATACATTATTAGCCCCTGCACATGTGTTGTCTGTTGCATGCCTTCAAATGATAATGCAAACTCACCTGTTTCCATTTCTTCAATGTGATCCACACCATTTTCAATGTATAACATGTTCATCCCAAAATAAATAAAAAATCAACTACACATTTTATTAGTGTTTTTTTTTCTATGCTGAAAGCATGTGGTATATATTCAGTAATTGTTCTCTCCTCAGAGACAATTGGAATCTCGACAACCATAATAGTATTAAACTATGCAACCCCCTCGTGTGGCTTAAGTTGTCATCTTCTTCTGAGATTTGAGAAGTTTTATAAATATAATTCGTGCAGCCTAAGTTTACTTTCTTCTTTGATTTCAACTGAATCATCCTTTTATATAAACAGGAAGGTAAAAGGGAGACGAGAATCTTGAAACATATTTTATGTAAACATGTATAAGTACAGTAAAAAACCGACCAATTTCTTTCTGCCATCTCGAGCACCATTTTGTCACTCAGCTGAAGGTACACAACTCTTATATTTGTTAACTATCAGATTTTGTAATGGAAAAGTGTAGCTTGAAGAAGGCAGACAATTATGAAATCAAGTATATATCATGTGGTGAAGTTTTCATTAATTCTTGTTTTTTGGTTTAACGAGAAAAAATAGACAAGTCATGTAGAAGAAATCTCTGAGTTCTTGCTTAAGTTGATGAGCAAGGAAATATACAAGTATATTCTGATGTACAAGTATAAATTATATCGTTTCCTATTTCCTAATGTACAAAATTTGCGATCCATCAAGAATCTAGAGCCTAGTGGTTGAGGATGTTGAGGAGGAACACTCTGGTTCTGATCAACTGCTTGAATAAGCATTCGAGCTCCTCTTCAAGAGTTTGAATGCTCGAGTCCATCTCTTTTAAGTGATTCATAACTTGCACATCCTCTTCTTGGCTCGTTTGCAAGAAAGAATCGATCTTCTTGAATTCGTTTGAATCTGTTTCTTCGTCTTGATGCGATGCTTTCTTTGACTGCATTAGCTTTGAGACAAATGACCAGCCACTCTGCCTTGGTTGCACCTTATTCCCAACCACATATGACAACAAGGATTCAATCAGGGAAATGGTGGCTGATTCAGCTTGTTTAACACGTGTACGAGAGCCACAGTTTCGTGGTCTTCCTCTACACGTACAACAACGTTGTTTCTAATATTCCTGCAACTCCTCAGCTCTTTCAAAGACCTTTGGATCATCTTCTTTGTTTTTCTTCTGGAGGTCAGGTAGCAGTGAGTGCCATTCACATTTTTCCTCCTTAGAGCAGAGAGTAGCTCTTGTATATCGTGCTTCGTTTGTGAGAAGAGGTCTTTAGCTGCAGTGCAGGCGTCCAGCAGCTGAATGTAACCATCCAAGACTTGATCAACCCATTTCTCATGACATTCTTGTGCAATGATGTGTTGAATGTGACGCAACTTAAGTGAATCGTCTATGCTGCAGTACAAGATCGTAAGGCCGTTTAGTGTGTCTGCCAATGAAAATAAGGAAGGAGGAGCGGGCTCAGAAAATTTAAAGTTTTCGTCAAACTGGGAGAAGGCAGGATGTGTTGTGGAAGGCAAGCTAAGGGAGCGGCCGTGGTGGTTGAATTTCAACCTCAAAGGTGAAAGTGCCATTTTCTTTGTTGGAATGAGGCTTAGAATTGGAATTCTTTGTAAATGTGGAGAGATGTTCGATGTCATTCTTGCATTAGATCACTTATATATATGATGAAAGGGGACAATTGGAATCAGATCACTGCTGCCAAGAAAGAGCAATGTGAGTTTGATTTGGTTCAACGATCATTGAGGCGATATTCGTGCAGTGTTTCCCACCATTAGGACCAAGACTTTTTATTTTATCACATTTTCAAGAAGATGATTCTCTATTATTTATTCATCCCTGCATGATTTCCATTTTCCTGGTTGTTGAAAACATAAAGCTATCTGTCTTCCTTAAATAACAATGAAAAAAGCATTGCTCAAATTTGCATAATAGACTACAGCAGGCAGACACTATCATTCTTGTTCATGGAAGATCATATTTCCTGTCTTGATCAGCTGTAAAATAAGCAAAGACCAGGTAAATCTTAGTCAAAAAATGTATGGAGTTCGCCTGCATTAGTCTCGGTGTATGCATAACATGATCGTTTCACAAGTACTATCTTATCTCGTTCCTAATGCACGTTGCTCGAGCAGCTACGACGTTCTGCTTGCATGATCTCAAAGCATTAGTAGGATCCATGTCATTCTGAGTCTCTTGAGGGTTATTAAATAAACAGATGTAAAAGCATGTGAAATTCAAGTTTTTGCTTTAAATCTCTTTAATAATCGGTTCAGTAGTCGTTCTCTCCTCAGACACAGATGGAATCTTGACAACTTTGATATCATTAAACTATACAAAGCCCTCGTGTGGCCTCCATTTTATTTTTCTATGAATTAAGAAAAAAAATTATGTAAATCCATCAATTCGGGCAACACATCGAGGTTGAATATGAATTGTTGCGTTGGTGTTAACATTGTTGTTTCTGTAACATGGATAAGCTAAAAAGAGGCAAGTTTTTTTTTTCTTGAAAACGAACTTCAACCTTGAGTACTATTATGGGGTATGAGATTTTCTGTTACACACACACACACACTAATTTATTTATGACTAAAAAGAGTTATTCAAATGAAAGAATCTTTTATTAACGCAAGAACAAGGTGTTGTACAATACATACATTCTTGATTGAGCAAGAAAAGCTAGCTTCTGACCCAAAAAATTTACAAACTTTGACAAGATTGTGATGAATAAAGTATGGAAAGGTGGATTTCTTAGGATCCCCTCCCCCCTTTCTGTCTCTTTTCTTCCAATCCAGCAGCATCTTTCAGCATGTCTGCAGCATCCTGATGCATGTCCAGTTTGGCAAGGGCAACTGACTGCATGTAGAAGGCCGTCGGCCAATCGGGGTACACGATCTGCGCTTGCATTGCATCTCGAAGGGCAACATCAGGCTGGTCATTCATCAGATAACACAGACTACGGCGAGCATAAACAGTTGGAGAAACCATGGTGCCCACATCTATGAACTGCATATGGAGAGGAAAGAAAATATGCTGAAATCAAATCGAGTTTGTCGAGCTGTTTATGAAGTTGGTAAAACTGTTTTCTCTACAGATTTACTGATCTGTATAACATCAAGATCGCATGGCCCTTGTAATAATTCTTACAAGAAAAATGCAGAACATGAAAAGAAGTACGCTTTATGAGGTGGTTCAGAAGTCGAACCTGTGAATAACAATCGATAGCAGTCTTAAAGTCCTTGTCACGAAATGCAAAATCCCCGCGCTTTCTAGCATCCAGCATGTCTCTCATCTGTTGTGTCCATTCTTGGAACGACAACTGGAAGTCGAAAAAAAAAAAGTAAATCCCTGGGAATAATGTTCAAGATTCGACAAAACCAGGAACTCACATGCTACAATTCAAAATTACCTCATTTGTTCCTTCATCATCCCGGTAGTGTGTGGTAACCAATATTTGGTGTATCGCTGTCAAATCCAATCGAGAACATGCCTCACCCATTGGTGAAAGTGGGCGCTGGGGTGTTGGAGGGGCTTCTTCGTGCTTTGAAATCCCGAGCATGACATAAGACGGCACCTGAAATCCAAAATTTAAGATCATACAGTTGTACCACTCAATCAAGAAAAAGCAGAGCAAGATCTTAAAGGCCCAAGTAACAAACGTAATGAGCATGGTGATGGCTAAATTGCAGGAATGCCCCTCAAGTGTAAACACACTAACACACATTCATTTTATATGAGACAGTAGTTTCAGATGCTTACATCTGATTTTGGCTTTAGCGGAGAAAGGGTAGCAACGAGATCTTTTATATTAGGTCTCTCCCTAGGTTCATATTGTAAACATTGAGAGGCAAGACCAACAACTATCGTTGCTTCTTCAGTAGAGAACTTTCCCTCCAGATGAGAATCCATCAAAAGTATAATGTTTTTACCACGTATCATATCAAGAGCCTGCATATGGAGCAGAGTAAAACAAGCTGAAACAGATGCATTTAAATATTCATAACAAACACAAATGTGGAAACACCATAAATCAAACTGCAAACATGGGAGACGAGACTTTCAGAATCTTCCTCTTCGTTTCGCTGGATAAAGGATCAGCGGATCAGCCTCCAAATTAATCTCTATTTTGATTTAAGATATCGCAACTATCTATAAAGTGGTCACTGTCGTAGAGTAAGAACCATCCAACCCCTCCATTTCTTAAACCCTAATAATTCCAACGGGCGATCTAGGTACCCTAATATGCACCTTAAAGAGCATGTTCCGACAAAAAGAAACGAATATTCAAAATCAAACAAAAAGAGGCTGATGTAATCTGCCAATTGAAGGACGTTACTATGCAGTCTACCTGCTGACTAGCAGAAGTAATGATTATTTGACAGGCCAAATAATGGCAACACGACCACATTTTCAGCTCATTCTTTGTAGCAGTATCATAATGGAAGAAATCAATTAGCTCTACATAGAAACTGTGATTTCTTTCTACTCCCGGTACAAGATATCATTTTTTCAAGTACGAAAAAAATACCATGAGGAACTTCTCTTCCATTAATCTCGGATATTAACATGAAGTAAACCAGATAGTGATTACAGGACCTCAAAGTTTATTCAAGCATACACCGAGATACCTCAAGAAGGTGGGTGTAGCTACTTTCCAAAGAAGTAACTATTTTCAAACAAAGTTCATGTTTTTGTGGGTTTGAAGACATCAATCAAATATTCACTATATGCCCCGGAGTAAGATGACAATAGAAGCAACTCACATGACTAGGAGGTATGTGTTTTCCACTCAGCAGATCCAAGAGGACAGTGCCAAAGCTGTACATGACGCTTTCAGGGGTTACCCTTCCTACAATACACGTATTACAGAAAATCAAGTTAACATTTCACCCCTCACCCGTTCAAGACAAAAAAAAAAAAAAAAAGCCAAATTACTGAAACTAAAAACCATTTTTTACAGCTCTGTGACTATATGCTCGGCAGGAGAAGCCCTAATGAGTGATATCTATTTTTTCTCCAAGATTGGGATAAAAGTAGAACAGGAGAATCCTCATCATTTAGTTTGCAAGTCCTTCGGTAAAACATTGGGGAGGAGGTCGGAAAAATTCCTTTTCTTCTCTAATTATCCACTAAGTTTAGAGACATTGCCTTGGAATGTTTCCTAGAGTCTAAAGCTTAATTGCACGTCTTGTGAAGTTGTTCCGTGTCATCTTCTGGACTAATTAAAGTTTGAACTTGCTCATAGACAAAAAAAGGCGACATATTCCGTAGAAAGAATCCCCAGGACTGACAACAAATAATTAAGAATTAAGAAAGCCCGTTGCTATAGCAACCAATATGCACAACATAGTAATAGTACCTCGCATACCTGTTGGCTATGATTAATTGTATGGCTGATTTCGGAAAGATATATCAAGTAAAACTTGCTAAGTACATAAATAAGTCAATCTTTTGTCTTTGAATTTTAGCAATCACATTTTCACTTGTTGGAAGCATGAACAAGTCCAGAACTGACATGAAAGGGACACCTAAAATTAGCAAGCCAAAAAACTAGCTGGGAATAACATATTGTGGAACATGATCCTTCAAAATAAAAAAATAAAAAATAAAAAAACATATGGAACATGCACAAAAATGTAGCAAGGTTGGGAAGGTTACCATTTTTCAAATATTCAGGGGGCGTGTAGGCAAGATTTGTGCTATAACTCTTCCCATCACGACTGTTTTTCATCAGCCCAAAACATGAAATCCGAGGATCACCATCCTGAAAATCACAATCAAATTTTGATAATTCTAAGGTCCAAAGGAAAATATAATTGACATCAATCTAAGCCAAAGGAATGGCAAACAAATTTACACAGTCACATTCTTTGCAAACAAGAAATATTTGTAGAATCACCTCATCAAAGAGAACCCTGTAAGCATTGAGGTCATGATACAACGGACGACCTTCATTGCTACAATATTCCAAGGCTTCAGCTATATAAAGGGCTACTCTCAAGCGCATGGCCCATTCAATGGTCTGTCTTTCCCCTATTGAATTAGATAGGTGAAGAATTACTTTCATCGCATATACACACACAAAGAACAGGCACGGCAACCCCATCCCCATGACACCATACTATTACCCTTATCTTCATCTCAGTTATCTGCCATTTTTCTCATGACAAGGCAGTTTACAGCTCAACAACTTGAGGAATGATTCCAGGAATTGCGCACATATTATTAATCCACAGGCATTAATCCAACGACTGAGCTACACATTCTAAAATTGCAGCATTTAAATCATATTGCTTAAAGGCATGAACTTCCAGATATAGATCAAAATTCAAATACATACAGTGAAATAAATGCTTGGCAAGAGTGTCGTTTGGCATGAACTCGGCCACCAACAACCTCTCATCACCATCACAGCAATACCCTATCAAATTTGCCAGCCTCCGATGCCTCAACTTCCCTACTCCCCATGCCTCCTCCTACAAAAAACACAAGCAAATAAGAAAATTTCATAAAAATCAAATCTTTAAACATCATATGTCAGAACTAAAGCCTCAATGGTATAACACGCGCCACTATACATAAAAATTAGATACAGAATTATATCTCTAAATTATATGTACCGCAAACTGTTTGGGGTCAGTCCAAGCCAACTTAGGAAACCTCTTGACGGCGATCCACCGGCGGTTTTGCAGGCGGCCTTTGTAGACAACATTAGGGGCTTTTTCGCCGCTTTCGGAGACAATAAAATCTGGGCTGAAGTTATTGGTAGCAGTTTTGAGGTCTGCAAATGAGAACTCACAAAACGATGGAACCCCAGAGGAAGTTACTCCGGGGTCTGCTGATCCGCCGCCGACCACGGCGGCGGAGTTAGCTGAAGGCGGCGCTCGGCTGCTTATAAGTTGTCCCGCGCCGTGGTTTTGGAGCTTCTCCTTTTCCGGGTGCGTCTCGGTTGGTGGAAATTTCGAAACACAGCAGCCCATCACTCTCCGCAAGTGTTCAGAAACCTCTCTTTCTCTCTCCTATCTCTTTTTTCTAACTTTCAAGTTTCAAGATTTTAACTTGGAGGACACAAGAAAAGCAATAATAGTGGGGGAAGAGAGAGAGAGAGAGAGACAAACAGTCTGGAGGCTGTAGCGAAACAGTGAAAAGGCAAAGATGGGATCTTTTTTCTGCGCGTTTTCTCGTAATCAAACTCAATGAAGGGCCATGCCTTTCTCTCTCATCAATCGTTCTTACATGCAGTAACAAGATTTCATTGCAGCAGTTGATGGGGTTTACTAATTACTATGTTTTTGTACCTTAAAATTCTCAACAGTCGCAAAAGGGACCGACACACTGTGAATGTGCCACAACTTCTTAACCCATAAGCAAGGATGATTAGTGGTATATAAGCAATGATTTCATGATTCCTAATCGTGTAAATTAGTGGGAAAATTCGAAATTAAGAAAAGGCATCTAATGGACATATGATATTATCAGACTCTCTTATCGCAATCGACACGTGGCGAGGCTTGGAAGGATTGATGTTGGAGTCGGTAGAGAAGAAGAAGAAAAGAGGAAAATTTGAGACCAATTTCTTGTTTGTCAACTGCAGAATTTGCTACTAGATAAAATAACAGTTTTCATTGTCGACATATTCTTAACTATGTATATTTACATCTGTATTTTTCAATTGATCCAACCATCCCATATTCCCTTCTGCCAATTTCATTGTATTTTAGAATTAAATTAAAATATATTTTTAGTATTTGACAAGCTCTCAAGTCTTAATGCCTGCATTTTGCAAGTAGAAAAAATATAATTTCATATTAAGAGTCTAATACTAATAGTAGTTTATGAGAGCACAATAAAGTTAATAAAGCCAAGCGAAAGTCTACAAGAAAAGGACTTTTTGGAAGAGTAGAAAAATGGATAGCCATAAATATAATCTGCTTTTTGATGATTGGGTGGGCGGATGTTTAGACAGATTGATTGTAGTTGGAATTAGGGTGTGATTATTGTGAATATATGCCTACATTCACATTCATATTTAAATGCAAGTTGATTGGGGAGGCATATATTCGAAATAAATGGCTTTTTAACCAATCTTTGTTGCTACTAATCATCATCATGCTTCGCAAACTTTGACTATTACATTATTTCTAGGCCCTCATGTCCCTTAACTCCAATTCTAATGATCGAACTCGTCTCTTTAAACAATAAACATCGACAATTATTGCACTATTATAAGGTGTTGAAGGAACGATTTCTGGTGCAAAGAAATCTGCAGTCGGAAAATCCATCAAAGATCCAGCCTAGACATTCAGAAAAGAGTAGCTAAAAAGTTAGATCAATAAGATACAAAATGGCCCACGATGCTGGTTATCATACTCTCAATCCACAACCACCAAAAACCATAGCCTTTCAGATGAGATCTTTTTTTCTTTTCTTTTTTTGACAAAGAATAGATTTCATTATGCTCAAAACATCCCGCCAATAAAAGGTAAGGTACATCAGACTCTGAATAAATAAATATATTAATAGCAAAAGAATTCCTGTACAAAATTTGGATCAAAACTAGTAATACATGGATCCTACTTTTATACATAAGCTAATTTCTGAGAACTTACATGAGTTCTGTTCCATGGAGATGCACTGGAATACAGCAGTGATGAATAAGTAGATACACATGCCCAGAAAAGGGTACGCTTGGCATTATCCAAGCTCGTTAAAGTTGTGTTCCCGACTCAGTAGTATACATTCAGCACACAGCACATTGCCTCTTCATTCCTCGGGAGATGACTGTGAATATATGTCCAGCTCAACCCAACCGGACATTAGCATCCCAGTGTTAATCAAAGAACGCATTCCTGCTTCAAGCAGTATCCTGTGCAACCCGACATTCCCAGTCCTGGCCAAGTTCGAGAACTCAGTTTATTTGACAGCAAGCTGTGCTTTGTGGAGCATTCCTCTGCATTGGCTCCTCCACCTCTCTTTTGGAAACAATCAATGAGCAAAATGATGCCAATTGGTAATCCATTTCTCTACACATAAATGCAATAGCAGACCTTTCTCCCACTTCATGGCATAAAGAGATCAGAGATGGCCAAGAGAACAATGAAAGGAAAGAAATTTTGAAAATGCCTCCCAATCCCATTGATCTCTCCAGGAATGACTTTCATGATCTTTAATCAGACCTCGCCCACAATTGACTAACAAATCGGACACAGAATGAAAAACTATGCTTTCAACTCAACACCAACAACACTATGAAACTTTTTCCTGCTCCCGTGCCAGATGGTCTTCTTCAATTCGTTGCAGTAGCTCTTCATAAACTTTCAGAGAGCTGGCAGTAAACCTCTCCATTGCCTCAAGAACATGCTGCAGACTTGCCTGCAGGCTTCCTCCTTTAGTGGTCTCACTTTGATAAACGGCATGTCCAGCTAATGGCATACCGTTGTCATCTGCAGAAATTAGCACCATCCTTTTGTCCAATGCCTGAATCTCCTTTTGTATCTTCTGATCTTCTTTGTCGAGGCTCCTAACCTTCCTCTCATCTTTGTTCGCTAACATCCTCTGGCGCATTTCTGCCTTATCCTGGTCCCAGAGATGAAGGATGGTTGAGGCGAAGTCTCGCATAGAACCAACCACTTCCTTTTCAGAGATTCTTTCCAAAGATTGCCACCACTGATAGCAGACAACAAACACTGGAGGGGCGCCAATCCTACCGGGAGAGAATGGGACTATCCCATCAGCTGTTTCTTCAGGAACGTAGAGGAGACATTTCATAAGCCAGCTATTCAATGCTCGGACAAAACCCTTGTGTGCAGTTACCCAGTAAGAGAACCTTAGAGTCCAATTAATTAGATCATGTTGAAGCTGTCGAGTGGCTTCAAAATGTGTATCACTGAAGTGCTTCCGGAATGCAATGGCATCTAATCGTTTGGCTTCTCCAATTGCTTGACATTGACTATGATGGCACTCAAGCATGGACTTCCACATTCTAGTCAACCTAGAAAATTTAGAGAAGCAACCATCAAGATGATATAATTTTAGATGATAATGTACAATTTATAATTTTAATAACAATGATGATTTTTATACCAAACATTGAAAAATGAATAGAAATTCTTAAACTAATTAAAAACATCAAGTGTCCAAAGATTACAAAGCAATATAAATTCAAGAATCTCTCAGATTCCACAATATAAACCTGCTGGTCTGTGGGCAAGTACTTCATAACATCCTCAAAATTTTCAAGTAAAATGCCATCATCTAAAGCAGATTGAAATTCGTATTTTTTGCACTAATGATTCATTAGACTTTTATCATATTCTCCCGCACCACAGGAAGACCAGATTTAGTTGAGCTATAAAATATTCCTAATAAAGTGTGACTGGTAAGTGATAAATGTACAGCCCAGTAGTTGTTAATTGAACAAAGAACAGAGAGAGAGAGAGAGAGAGAGAGAGAGAGAGAGAGAGAGAGAGAATGGAGAGAGATGTAAAAAGGTTCACAGTGGGTTTGGGTAATGTGCTTTATCCATCAAGAAAAGAAGAACCAACCAAAGCTAGAATCAACAAAATAAACAAGCATAAAAAAATGACGTCAAACCACGGTGCAACAGACCAGCATAAGCTGTTTACAAATAACATATGAACATTTGACATACCCTTGAATGAATTCATTTAGCTGCGGCCACAACTCCTCATCCCTCAAGGTATTTATTTTCACTGAGATCTTATCAACTACCTGAATCGCGATCCTAATTTTTGTGGATAGACTCCTAACCAAGGTCCTGGTTGCGTCAACTTTGTGAGCCTCGGCACCCTTTTCATCCAAATGCTTTAGTTTTTTAGCTTTCTGCTCATGTAGGACTCTCATTTTCTCCTCAACCTGCAAATCAACATACAGGTGTATGAGAGGCAGACCTTAACAATTAAAACTAACTTCATCAAAATGGTTGGTAGTAATTACTAATTAATTTGATTTTCAACTTGGATAAAACTACAAAGATCAGTGAGAATATGTTGGTGTTTTTCAAAACAAAATAATTACTCTACAAAATAAGGTGTGAGCCGGTTCCTTGCTAAATCAGAACAATTAAGTCAGAAAATCCACATTTTTAGTTGCACAATCAATATATAATTAAATAAACAAACACGTTGAGAGCGAAAACCAGAAAATACATTTGAAGGAACTAGATGCATGCAAGCTCAAAGCCATATTCATATTTTGCATCAGATTATCAGCTCTAGAGATCCATCAACTTGCAACAAGTAAATGGAAGGCTTGTCGAATAAATACACTATAACTATATATGAATGCAGCATGTAGGTTACTTTACTAGTTTGTACCAGGATTGCAATAAACATACAGCATGAAATCGTAATAATAAATTGAACGATTATTATGTATTTTGCAGTGAGGTCACGATACCTATTGCCTAACAGAAAATGTGGGTGCAGAATTAAATGTATTCAAAGGCCCATCTCATTGATTCCTTGAATGCATTCTTGGAAACTGTGCAGGGGACCACAGTCTACAAACCACTAATCAGCAACCATGCATAATGCAGCAACCACAATCGCTCAAAAGGACTAAAAAGCAGAAAAAATAAGGAAGAAAGGAAAATAACATAGAATAGATGTCATTACCTTAACTTCATCATACAATTTTTTCTCCCAAAGAAAGAGCTTATGTAAAGTAGAAGAAAGGTTTTTGGACCTCAGCTCCACTTCCTGATTGGTGTCTAAAATGGCAGGATCGGCACTATCAGAGCTTTTTGATGTTGAAGGTTGTGATGACACCAGAGGTAGGTGCAATAACTTGGAAGAAACTGACAACAATTACTCTTGAGTTAAAGATTACAGACAGATCAAAATTATAATAAAATTCCATGCAGAACAAGCATAACTACAGAATTTCTGTAACAAAACCAGTCAGAGAAGGGGGAAAAAAACAAGAAGAAGACACCTCCCTCCATAAATGTTTTCTTCTTGCAAATGAGACTGCAACTGCATTCAGATAATCATAAAAACCAATCAAACACACAGATCAAATTTTTACCATGATTGCCACCGTGTTTCTTTTTATATGGAAGCTTCCCAACCTCAAGAAACTTGGCGAACTCACTCCCAGATTCGGAAGCCCGCTCAAATTGGAGTTGAATCTCCCTCATAACTTCAGAATCGGCTTTGAACCCACGCGGCTTAAACCCAGCAGCATTGCCCCGATCTTTCGACCTCTCCTCCGCATCAACAACCTTCTTATCCACCATATGCACCTCATACTCAACCGGATCACTCTCCATTCCAACACTAGGCCTCGCTCTATACTGTAATTCCGCTTCATTTACGCCTCGCGCATCTTCTTCCGATAACCCAGGCTTGGAGTAACTGCTGCTTCCACTTTCTGCAAACTTCTGATGGCCGTGAACTTCTTTCACAACCTCATCTTCCTCATCCTCCAAATCCGGAATCCCCTCCTCCTCTCTCACCTCCCTCGAGTCGCGGCTAGGAGTATATGCTGGATAAAATTTATCATAGCTCTCGAAAGGGTTCAAGAAATCCCAAGCAGACGAGCCCGGCGGTGAAGGCGGAGGCGGCGGTGCTTTAGAAGTCGAAGCCACCGCGGGAGGCGATGAATAGCCGCCGCCACCGTACGGTACCGGTGGCGAAGAACCACCATAATACCCACCTCCAGCGCCGCCGTAATTGGCATAGCCATTATTGAAATTATACATAGGATAAGAAGGGTTTGAGTTCTGATTATTAGAGTAATTGAGATGAGGATAGTATGAGGAAGAAGGAGCGGAAGATTCACCCATATACATAGTTTCTGGATTAATCGGCCGTTGCGTGTACACCATAGACGGCGTCGTATGCTTCTTCATGTAGTTCGCGTTCATAAACCCGCCGCCGCCGCCGGGAATATTTATATTGAGATTCTCGTAGCCCGGGAAGTAGGCGCCGTACGGCATGTGCTGCTGGTGGACCGGCGAGCTGACGTCATGATGATGGAGCGACTCCGAGCCGGAGCCATCTTCATCGTCGGAGTCGTCCGAGTGGAAGTGCAGATGCGAACCAGAGTCGGACCGCGAAGGGAGGTGGTGATGAATTTTCTCCGGCGGCGAGCCCGACGGCTCCGGCGAGTGTGGGTCCCCCTTCCTACGGGCAGGGAGGTTCAAAACAGGCGATGGCGGGCCGTACAAGGAGCCGTCGGGATCTTGATTGAAAAACCGGTCCAGCGAGTGGCCCACCTCCTTGAGCGAGTGGAGATAGGCCATGTGAGCCTCGGCGAAGGCAAAACGCTGTCGTACGGCTTCGTCGAGAAAGGCGCACCGCTCGCGGCACAAAAGCACCGCCGGCGAATCTTCGTGCTTCGAAGTGGCGCAGCCCATCAAGATTTCTCAATCAATTCCAGCTAGAAAGGGGATAAAAATCAGAACTTGGAGGTAAAAATAGATGATTTTGCTTAAAGCATGGTTGATGGGGGAGAAATTTAGGGTTGGGGGAAAGGGGAAAGGAGGGAGGAAACGGAATCTTTTTCTTTATTAGCTTATTAATTTATTTTCTCTCTTGGTTTTTGCCAGCAGGGAGAGTGTCGTCGGATAGTGGCAGGGTAGAGAGAGAGAGAGAGAGAGTGGCGAGTGTGTGAAGGGGGAGAGAGAGAGGGAGGGGATGAACGTCGGTGTGTAAAGAATAATAAAATAAGAAAAAAATATTATTGGAATTTTACTGCGTGTTGTGCGTGCACTTTTGGTTTTTTACTACCAAAAAATGGTTCGTTTGTTGGTTCACAAGGATGAGCTTTGGTTCGCCGACTACTACTTAGTTATTATCATCGCACAATATTTATAAAAATAGCCAAAAATTAAATATAACAGTATTTTAATTCTCCAGATATAAACTCTATTCTCTATATGTAGAGAGTAATTTTATTATATTCTTTTATAATCTCCATTGTTTGTATTATTTTAATGTCTTTACTAATTATTTTAAATTATATATCCTCATATTGTTCCTTCTACCTACCTACAATACCTACTGACTACTGTGTAGTATCGTGTGTTTATTTATTTACACTTTTTAATATATATAAATATATATATATATATATATATTACTTGTATTAGTGCACTTGTTATGTGATGTTATTATCAGTGCTTTACTTATTATTATTTACAATTCAATTTTATAAATGATATATATTACTAACATCGTACGATGAATGATAGTATGTTATATTAAAAATTTATTCGAGGAGTGTTATTTGAGGTGTAATTGTGTAAACACCTCATAAACGTCCCAAATGTTCTTAAAGATATAGCATATAACAATTCGTTTTTTTTTTTTGGAAAATTATTACATCCAATATAGGTCTTACACATTTTCGATATTTTTAATAATAATACTCCCTCCGTCCCGATTATATAGTCCACGTTTCTATTTTGAGGTGTCCCGATTATATAGTTCTATTACTATAAGTAGTGTTATTTTTAATAGGAATGTACAATTATACCCTTATTAGGTTTTGAAAATTAAAAAAAATTAAACATTTAAGTTTGTGAAAGTTATAAATCTTAAATGTTATTTTTTCAAAAAAAGAGAAACATTAATTAAAATTGACCAACTTAATTAATTTGCATGTACTTGAATTTGATCAATTCTATTGATATTCATTGTATTTGCACTTCATTAATTGTATATTTTCTTTGTTTCAAAAAATTAATACATTAAAGTTGAGCTAAAATTTAAGTTTTATTAATTTTAGTTAAATAAGGTTAAAGTTGGAAGTTTAGCTTTTGTTTCTTGTTTTCATAAATATTTTTAATCTACGTGTGAATAGAAAAGGGACTATATAATCGGGACGGAGGGAGTATATTGTAGTTCATCCTTTAAAAGTTGTCAATTTAACCATTATTTTGCAATTAGTACTTATTTAGTCAATTTATGATTTGGTCCGATTGAATATTGATACCTGGGGGCTTTAATCAGGAAAAGAAAAAAAGAAAGAAAGAAAGAAAGAGAAGCTAGGTAGAGGCAATTAATGATGAATTTATTGATACAGATCAGATATTACATGCGATAATAAAACTCAATCAACTCATTTAATTTTGAACAAATCTCTAAAATCGACAAAAAAGAAAAATACTCATTAAGAATATTACCGAGGTCTAAATGCCTTCTAAAGGAGATTTCCATATGACGAATTGAAGGTGAGGCTATAGCCTATAGGTTTGCATAAAACTTTGTCTTAGATCAAGTAGTCGTGATTTGAGTGTGTATTATTTTAGGTGGATTTCAATTTTATTTTTTTACATTATTCGTTCAACTACTTCAGACATGTTTTAATTTGGTAGCATTATATCTAATTGTAAAAAGTTTGTTGCCAAGAGTCTTGCATGTGTTTACTGTTACTCACGTCTATCATGATGTCAATGTAGTAATACGTTGTATTTCTAATATTAACCGCATGTTTTCTACTCTCATTGTTAACTCAAACTTCCAAATTTTGTGGAAAACTACCTCAACATGTGTAGTTGATGCGCCTATTAATTTAAGTTTCTTTTTATCTGGTTCGGAATTTAAAAAAATGCCAACAATAACAATATTGTTTTTTTATTTCTATATTTTTACTATTAAGCCTTTTAAAAAGTGAAGGCACTTAAGGTTGATCATTGTTAAAATAATCACAAATGAGAACACGTCAATGGTTGGATTAGTAGTATATTAGTGTTTGAAAGGAGTATTTCATTAATTTTTTCGGCCTTGTTTACTTTGATAGATTAATAAATTATTTTATTTTTACTTTGTATGATATTAAAATAGTGGATAATTCAAGATCCGTGATAAAATGAGATTTGAGTGCCTATTTATAAGATATGTATCCCACTTAAAAAAGTGGGATATAATTTATTCATCCCCTCAACCTCTAAATTATCTATACACACAATAGTATATCATTGAAGTAAAGAGAGTATAAAATAATATTAATAATTAATTTTGGGGTTCCTTTGAGGAGAAGATTGGTATTAGGATTTGGAGTGGAGAGGGGAATTGGGTGATTTGGGAGTTTGACTCGTGTAGCCCTCACCGTTGAACTTTGATTTTTGCAATAGATGCTTCTTATTTCCCATTTTAGCCTTCACTTATCTATTTATTTCCCTTTAAGGGCTAATTGCAATCTGCACCTATGTTAAATTCGGCATAAATTATTCACGTACAATTCAACGTGCTTCAATAACCATTGACTTGCATATTCACAATGTCTTTGAACAATTTTTTTTTTTAATTTTGGTTGGAGAATATAATTTATAAGCAATTATCATTAGAAATATCTTAATTTAGAAATTGATCAATAGATTCAAATTCATGTCCATCCAATCATAAAAATCGACATCCACGAACTAGATCATAAGCTAATAAGCATGATGTACATCTAAATAAATATTCAATAATAGTGAGTTAGAGTCATCACAAATTTTCACTTGTGTGTAATAAGACATGATTTAAATTGTATTATAATCTTGATTAATTACAAAAATTGTTTCGGGATCGTATTTATTATATATGTATTTGAACAAACATTAGTAATCAAGTCAAACTAAGTATCATATCGCTATTATTTTATGTACGTAATGTTGAGTGTATATTAAGTGATAGATACCTTAAACTACATTATTTTACTTTACATCATTGTTACAAAAAATAATTAAGACAGAAACGTCGTTTGGGAATGTCTCTTACTTGTACGCAGTTGTTGGTTGTTCTAGCACTATAAAATAATTAGAATGAAATTAAAACAACTCAATGATTATTTGACTATCTTGTGTATCAATCACTATTTTAAAAGAGAGGTGCGTGATATAATTATATGTACTTTAGGTCAATAATGAAATCATGAAATAATTGAACCTGACTAAAACTAACCAGATTATTATAAAAAGAGAAATATTTATTATATCAATCCTAACTAACACATCCAATGAATGCACAATATTGCATAAATTGGAATAGTTGTTCATTAGTCACCCACAATTAATCAACTCTAATTCCATCGGGCGTGTGAGTAAATAAAGGCGAGATAGAAATGAGCTTAAGTTCCTATAGATAGATACGACATACAATGCAGTAAAATATATTTATGTAATTTTTTTATGGGCTGGTCTCTTGTGCATAAGGTGCATGGGTCGGTCTATGAGACGGGTCGGCCCATCAATCCGGATCTAACCCATGCCTAACCTAAAAAAAATGAAAAAATAGAAACAACGCGAGAGAGAGAGAGAGAGAGAGAGAGAGAGAGAAGAGAGTCGAGAGACAGCGCAGAGGATGACCACACGACGGCGAGAGGGGATCGGCGACCTCACCTGACCGCCGCCACCATCAGCGCCGCCGCCGGAAGGCCAGCACCACCGCACCGGAAGCTAGGACGGAGACATTACATTATATATTGAAGAAATTCAATTTTGATTCAATTTTTTGTCAAGCTCGAAAATTTCAAGGTAACACTCTAGAATTCAATCAAACATATTCAATTGTGTCCATTGTAGTTGGGAAATTTATTTTTCAGATTCTTAGAATTGAATAATTTAGATTTTCAAAAAAAAATTGGGAATTTGAAAAATATACTTGGATGTGTATATTGCTTAGGATGGATGAAATTAACATGAATGTGGGAAATTATTCGAAAGCTCTTGTGATAATTGATGATTCTGACAGTGAGGCAATCCCCATACGAGCACAATACGGAGGTAAAATTTTTACATAAACTGATCAGGTTTTACCCCCACGACTCTGATACTGTACAATATTTTAATTGATACTTTCGTGCACATTAGGTGATACTGTGACCCTGTCTGGATCTCTAATTGTTAAATTCGAGTTCTTAAATTAGTGTTGGTGAATTATGCTTATTTAATCGAGTGTTTATATTTGCTGAAATCACCCACAATTTTACAGCTCGAAGCATTTTAGAATGCACTCTTCTTAAAATTAGAGTAATGAATACTACAACTTGAGATTGATGTAGTTGCTATTTCAATTCATTAATAATTAATTCCCTCTATATGAATATGAATTCAATGTATTCATCATAATCTTGAATCTTCAACTTGTTGTGGGTGATGATGTTGTTGCAAGTGCAAATTAAAAATGTCGAACATTATCATTCCTACACATTGCTTAGTAAGGATATTAGCTTTGTATTTTAAGTACAATTTTTGGTTGCTCTTTTGGATTATTGCTTAGACAGAAATGAGAGGCTGCTTGTGTACGAATACATGCCTCAGAGCACACTCAGCAGGTTTCTGTTCAACTGGAAAGATGAAGGTTTGCAGCCCATGGAGTGGATAAAGAGGCTAGCTGTTACACTAGATGTTGCTAGAGGTGTTGAATATCTCCATGGTTTGGCTCAGCAAAGTTTTATTCATAGGGATCTTAAGCCATCGAATATTCTTCAGGGAGATGATATGAGGGCTAAAGTAGCAGATTTCGGTCTTGTTAGGCTTGCTCTTGATGGAAAAGCTTCGATTGCTACTAAACTGGCTGGAACCTTTGGTTATCTGGCACCCGAGTATGCAGGTAACTTTTTCTTTCTTATTGTTATTGGTTTTCTTACATATTCAAAGATTATGGAGCTTGATCTAAGTTGATTCGACATGATTCTGTTGTTAGCCACTCAAAATTTATGTAAGAAGTAGGCCTCTAATAACTGCACTCATTTAATATTTCTTGAATTCAGATACATGATGGGGAACTATGTTAACTGGTACAAAAAATGAGTTGAATAGTTGATTCATGTTGAATTAATTCTTCTTGTGATTATAGATATCTAATAGTACTAGCTAAATCCAGGCCTTGGTGTATAGTATGCCCATCGAACTGTATATAGTATGTTGTAAGTGCCTCCTAATGTTGTTGATGATGATTATATCACCATGTTATCGAATATCTTGGCTTGAAATGTTTTTCTGGTCTCTATTTTGTGTTTCCTCGTCATCGATAAGTCTGCTCGATCTAGCAAAAGCAAAAACCAAGGGGAGGAAAAAAAGAATTAAGGGGCAATTTGAAAAGGGGCCGAAAGAAGAAGAGCAATGTTGAAGGAAGCTCAAATTAGTTGAGTGAGTTTGGCTCCAAGACTCCCAACCCTCGTTTGTTTTAGATCGATATCAGGTTGGTACCTGTCTTCAGCACAATTGATACTTTCATGCTTATTAAATGGTACATGTTCTATCTGACTGACTCACTTCTTAAATTTATTTTGCAGATTATTGGATTGAAGATTGCTCATTTTTTTAAATTTATCTTGGGATGTTTTAAGAGTTCAATTTGAATAAAAAATGTTGATTACTCTTGTGAAGTTTAAGAAGAAAAGGTACTTCTCCACTTGTAGTAGAAACTAAAGCTAAAATGGATGCATTAGCTAGTAGCAGTTGTATTTATTTGTGTTTTATCCTTTTTTGCACTCCTGTGTAGTTAGGTTGCAATGGTGTTAGGTGATTGATTCTAGCCTGCTTTGTTTTGCACATTCTATATGTATAAGCTGAAAAGGGAGTCCTTTAAACTTGATATATTGTGAAGCAGGAAAGATACAAGACACTCTTTCTCTGTCTGTGATTTTAAGATCCTCCTTAAACTGATATTACATTTGTTTCTAAAAATGATACGTTTTTGTGTTACAATTGATACCTTTACGCTAAATAAATGATACTCTTCCGGATGTATTGTTACTTTTTTTTAAAATGTGATGCTTTATAAATACACGAATGATACTAATATCATTTCTGAAAATAAATTTGACTTTCTTTAAAATCAATATACGTATATCAAAATTACACCTTAACATGGAATCAACAGTTACTTTTTATTGAAGATTTGATACTATATAGATTAACAATTGGTACTGCAATTGTATGTGTGAATAAATATAGGTCTTGTTTAATACAGGTTATGCTAGTTATTAAAATGACAAAATTCAACATCAACCTGTAAACTACATACAAAACCACCATTCCATTCAATCAAAATAAATAATACAAAAACATCCATTCACCAACATACATCCCACAAAAATAAAACAAGAACAATATTTCAACCTATCTCCAACATTATAACCAACTTCATGTAAACAAACCCAAACCACCAAATCCAACACATCTAACAAATCCAAAGCACCACATCAAAATATTCCTAAGTTTTGATCTAATATCCAGCGTAACACCACAAATATCCAACAAATATATACAAACTTCTTACTCACTTCTTCTTCCTGTTCATGAATGCAAGCACCATCTTATACACTTTGAATCTTAATCAATTGTTCCAGTAAGGACAATACGAGCACAGTACGGGGCTCGAAGCTTCCTTCGACCAACATACTGCAAAACCAACAAAATGAAGTTAGAAATCATTTAGAGTAATACAAACTCTAATCTGAAGCACTGTAAATTAAAATGGAGAATTAAAATTGAAGACAAACTATAAGCAAAAACACTCTGATACTTATAAGCAAAAACACTATGATACTAATAAACATCAACATTGATACTTCATAATAAAAAAAAATGCACACAAATAAAACATAAAACAAAATCACTTTGATACTTATAGGCATCTCATTTGGTACTAATCATCATAAAAATTTTGGGAAAAAAATATAAATTGCACACACATACAAAACATAAAATATAGAACATAATTGATACTTGTAAACATCTCATTTGGTACTAAACAACATGCAAATTGATACTCTGTACACAAATGCACGCACATTCAAACAATAAAAGTGTCAAAATAGGCTATACAAAATTTTACAAAGATAAACATCATATTTAACAAAACATATAACTGACAAACATAAATTGAAAATTTTGATACATGTTTCTAATTCAATTAGTACTAATAAGCATTGTAAATGATACCTAAAATCATAATTCATAATAATTATACACAATTTCAAATTAATCAGTCAAATCAACACATCAAATGGTACCAATCAGTTTCTAATGTCAAAATCAATAGACAAAATTCAAAATGCACAGAAACACACAAAAACAAATCTGTTATAAAATTCAGATACTCACACAAATCTCATCTGGTACTATTCATCAGTAACATTGATACTGAACTATAATATGCAGACTATTCAAAAGAACACAGATCTAAAACAGTGTACACTGAATCTTAAACACATAAACATAGTGTATTGAAGGTCTGAATCAAAAAACAGAAAGAAATTGCAAGGACTCCACCAAAAATAACAACTAGAAATAGCAAGCTCGTATCTGAAACCATTTCGTACGAGTAACTATTTACAAAAATTGAACTAATTAAGTAACTAAGGCACTTGAAATCACAATCAAAGAGACACCAAATACCCAAGAACATAACCAGATGACACAAAATCTGAAGATAAAAAGCTCCAATTACGAGCAGATTAACATCTACTGAAATAAATCTAAACGATGAACACATTCAAATGCAAATTGCAATACCTGAAGTGCCAAATCCATAAATACGTCAACTTGGAAGGATGCAATATCATCCTTCCCATACACTCTACGCATAGAAATATAACGTCCCTCAATCCCAACCAATGTTGACAAGAGGTCATCAATGAAAATTAATTCCTGTAAAATGCACGAATGATATTCATAACTGATCAAAGGCTCAGAGCCAATACAAATAAGATGGTTGATCTAATGAAGGCATGAAAAAACCACTACACCCACAATGGATTCTGTAAATTTTTCCCTTTACTGCATCATCCAGCATGCATAAATTCCAATTTGAGTTTCGCATAAATGTTCAAAGCACTGTCATGTGGTTGATGAATTATTACCTGAATTGCCGCATGGTAGCAACCTATGGGCTTCTCTACCCCAGGACTGCATGCGAAAGAAACAACTACAGCAACAATATCACAGGAAAACAAATACAAACAAACATTAAAGCTCTAATTTTTCTTACATGTACATATAATCAGTTAAAATGCAAATTGCGTAATACTATAACTGAGAATTCGAGAATACCCAAATAAGTGCATGGAAAACCCCTTTGATTCGGCAACTCCAGATGCAAACTTGGTTTCCTAAGAACAATTTCATTAATATATGCATCAAACAACTCTTACCAATTACCATAAATCATAAATTCAAACAAAATGGGTGGGGAAAAATTGAGAGCGAGTTGAAAACAAAATGCCAGAAAAACCTGATGGAATCGACCGGTGAGGTAAGAGTGATCTACATTCCATGGCGAAGTGGAAGGGCTAGCTACGGCTGAATCCATCGAATTTCCCAACAACATTTAACTACAAATCTACAATTGCCTTTTCATATATATGTTGTATGCGTATCAAATACCACATTCACACGTCAATTAACATGGATTCGAACAGAAGTTTGGATTTTTTCTTCTGTGTTGTGTGCGTGAAGATGGAAGAGAATAGAAAAGTCACTGATGGAGTCAGCGAGATCGGGATGGATGAAATCGGAAGAGCGATCGAGATTGAGATTGGGAGAGAGATAGAGATGAGCGGCTAGGGTTAGTTACAGATCAAGGAGGAAAATGATTGAAATGAGGCAAAAAAAATATTTATACCTCGAGTCGCGGATCCGGACCGGGTCGGGTCCGTCTCATGGGCCGACCCATGCACCTGATGCACATGACATTTTGCGTTTTTTTATTATATGTATATATAGTGTAACAGCTTGCACTAGATCTACCATAAAATAGCATTTATATAGTTTACTGAAATTGGCAGATATATTGCGTTATAGCAACTGCATGATTTTTTTTTACAAGAGATAATCCCAATATATTAATCAACCAACGTCCTCAACCATTCAGGAAAAATAGTTCCAAATTACCATGTCATGATATTTAGCACCTCTATGTGCTATAACATGGGCTACACTGTTAGACTAACAATAACGACGACCACATGGGCTGTGGTCGCCCTCCACGTGAGCAAACAAAAAAAACTGAAAATCCCCAAAATTGGTCGACCAGCCCCCAATTTCAACCAACTGTGATTTCATCTCAAACATTGCTTTGACCAATAGGATGGAGACACTTGTTTCCATCCTATTGGCCAATTAATTTTATTTTGAAATATATATAAAATTGATATATTTTTTATATAAAATATAATAAAAATAAATAAAAAATATAACAAAATTTCAATTTGTTTATTTTTTATAAATAGACATCAATTTTGCTATATTTTAACACATTTTAATTTTTTTTTCTCTAGGTTTCTATATATCAAAATAATAATTTTTTTCCCATGTAATTTTATGAAATACCGTTTAATGAGTGCGATTTTTTTTATTTTATGAAATGTCGTTTAATTAGTTTATAGTATTCTTGTTATGATTATAAATTTTTATATTATTTTTATTACAAGTAATATTTTAATTTAAAAAAAAATAAAATAATTATATATAATGGTGTGGTTGGGTGGTCATGGATAAAACATGTAAAATAAATGTGGTTGAATTGGATGAATATTGATAATATGGAAAAGAGAGAAATTAATTAAATATTGAAGTGGTTGGGTGGTTAGGTGGTTGAAGTAGTTGTTGATATTGGTAGTCTTAACATCCCTATAGCAACTGCATGAATTAAAATGTGGAAAGTGCACACACACACACACACACACACACATATATAGGGGTGGGTTCAAATAGGAACCAATCCCCCCGTGAGAACCTAGGAACCAATCAAATTCAAGGATTTTGATTACATGGTGGATAAAAAAGCAGTGGCATACTTATAAATATGTAAAATTCGAAATATAAGGGATAATTCCAGATTTTTTTATAAAGTGATGTCATCATCTTTTAAAAAATTCTTAAAAATTTTAAATAATCATAACTTACTTGTTTTTTTTATCCAATTTATGCAAAAAATATATCAAATTAAAGATTTTTTTTTCATACTTTTTCATTTAAGATCCATAATGCATATGTTTATTTGAGCAAAAATTGATGAAAATTATAAAAAACCTTTTTTCACGTATATTCAACTCGTAACTGTCAGATATTGCTAATATGATATCACAATATTGCTCATATCTTGTGTTTATGTTGCTAACATGAATTTTTTTATGCATGACTTTAAATCTTAAGTTGCTTTCATGAGAAAATAGTTAAAGTATGAGCTATATATAGTTAAGTTTATAAACAATTATAACTTTATCAATGCTTAATATTATTTTGAAAACTTGTAATATTTGAGAATTTAAGTCATACTAACATATCACTATTCACATATTAGCAACATGTTACTAACATATTAGCAAATTATTGGTCACATATTAGCGTGTGTATATTTCTAACATATTAGCAATATGTTGTATGTATGAATGATGTTACACATGTTACACAATAGTATTTTAAATGTAGTCCAATGTTATATGTGTGGTGTTTAATATGTGTCAATTTAATATTATTATCTCGTCAAATTAGCAATATGAGTCTACCTCATGTTAGCAACAAAATCTCTTGATGTTAGCAATATAAATCTCTCATGTTAGCATATTAATTCAATGCTAGAAAAGATAACAGTTTTAAAGTGTTGTCTATTTAATTACGGGAATTGGGCCCAAAATCCAAAAAAACATAACCTAATTTCTAAATTATGAAAATAACCCCGCCTTCATTAAGTTCTCAAATATTACAAGTTTGTCACCTTACTTTGACTAAAACTTTGACTAAATTATGGTCATTAGATCTAATCAAATCTAAGGCTAGAATTGGTTCCTAGGTTCTCATGGGGGATTGAGTTCTTATTTGAACCATTCCCTATATATAGGGAAATGATCAAATAAGAACCAATTTCCCCCGTAGAAACCTAGGAACTAATCTGATCCGCATATCTCGTTTCACATCCACGGTCTAGATTTATTGAAGCAGACGGTGGCATAATTGTGATTTCCACCAAGTTTTAGTTATGCAGGGTTATTTTCGTCTTTTAGTAATTTACCATATTTTTTGTCTTTTATTTTAGGTAGGATTTGTTCTTCAGTAGCGATAAATTCTTAGCTCTTTCTTCAATTCTTCATTGTGTTTTTTGCTTCCATAATTTGTGAAAGAATTCGCAAAGGTCTTTCATTCTTCAACGTGTTTTTTGTTCCTCAGATTTTCGTTCACCGTCCGCGATGGAAACTCCAGGTATTTTTCATCTTCTTCACCGTTCAATTTTTTCTGCTTTATAATTCAATGGCAGAGGTATTCAATTGTTTAATTAAGCAATTATCTATTCGTTTGATTCTTCTACAATCAACGATTTCGTATTTGTGTAATTATATACATACTATTGTTTTTTGTTTTTTTTTTGTTTATTCACCATTTCTTTTTTCTTTTTTTGCCTTTTTTTTGTTTATTCACCTTTCCCATTTTCTGTGTTTTGCTTGATTAGTGTAGCGTATATGTTTGTTTGTGTTTTTTTTTTATGCTGGTATATTTAATCAATGTCGATGAGTTCTATTTTTCCTGTAGTATGGTGGTATGTGTGTTATAGAAATTTCTGTCGATTTATAATTGTTGTTAGTTATAGTATATTTTTTAATTAAGCAGTATATTTAATCTATTTGATATGTTATCATGTTAGCTTATTCTTTATTAAACGTTAGCAACATACATATATCTATATATATTGTTAGTATCATTGCTCATGTTAGCAATACATTTTACATTTATATTTACTTACAATCTGTTCATATATTTTCTATGAAAATGACAGGTACTGATGTGGTGAGTAATTCTAGTGTTGTTACAATTTATATATCACCTGGTAGGAGTGAATACCATATCCCAAAGTGTGATTTATAATTGCAACCATTTGTGAGTCAGAGTTTTAAGACTCCACAGGATGGTATATATTTCTACAAGAAATATGTTGAAGCATGTGGCTTCGATATACGTCTTGGTTCGACAAAGAGATGAAATGATGGTTCGATTACTTAGAAATATGTGTACTGCAATCGGGAGGGAGATAAGCACACTGAAGATGATTTTGTTATGGTGGGTAGTGTAAAGAAGAGGCGTAGAATTTCTAATCGAGTTGGTTGCATAGCTCGTATTATTTTTAAACACAGTATAGCAGATAGTTATGTTGTTAAGTTGTTTGAGCATCGACATTCGCATCCATTAGTGTTAGACCAATTCAAAAAATACCTTAAAGTAAATAGAAATTTAAGTTTTGTTCATCAGAATTTTGTGCTGAACTGTTCTAGAGCTGGCATAGGGGCAATGAGATGTTATATCGTTTTTAAGAAATGCGTAGGGAGCTATTCGAGTGTGGGCTGCACGAGTGTCGATTTTAAGAATTTATCTCGTGATTTGAGGGCCTATGTTGAAGGGGTTGATGCTCAAATTATTTTGGACAATCTGTTTCAGAGGCGTGATGCATGTCCTGGGTTTTTTTTTTCTATTTTGTTGATAAGGATGATAGATTGAGACGTATCTTTTGGGCGGATCGTATTTCAAAGAGGAATTACCATGTTTTGGAGATGTTGTATCATTTGACGCCACATATTCAACTAACAGGTATCTTTTATTTATGTGTGTTGATTTTCTAGAAATATATATATATTTTTATATAATCATGAGATATTAGCAAGATGTAGATATTACATTAGCATTTCATTATCATCATAATAACTTTTAATACCTCAGATATTAGAATTGTGGATACAATTCTATACTTATATGTGTTAGCATTGGTAATGTTATCTGTAGCAAGTATTAGACAAGATATGAGCAAGTCAGTATTATCATGTTTCCTTTTTTTTTCACACCAGGTATCAGATGATTTTTGCTCCTTTTTCTGGGAAAGACAATCACGGTAAGATTGTTACATTTGGTGTTCGGTTAGTATCGGGTGAAAATAATGAAGAATATGCTTGTTTGTTTGAAAAGCTTATAAAGTGCATAGGTCGGGGTCCGAGAATGATTTTCACTGATCAGGATCTTGGTATGAAGGTTGCAGTTAAACAAATTTTACTGGTATGAGGCACCGTCTTTGCATGTGGCATATTATGATGAAGGCACCAGAGAATGTCCCAGCTAAATTGAAGAATGATGCTATATTCAGGCAGAGGTTTAATGATGTTGTCTGGTCTGATGTTGGTGAACCATCAGTTTTTGAGCAACAATGAAATTCAGTTATGTTTGATTATGGCTTGACAGAGGACAAATGGTTCAAGGCCATGTATGAAATTCAACAATACTGGATTCCAGCATACTTTAGGGATGAACCAATGAGCGGTGTTTGTAGAACCACATCAATTTCAGAGAGTGTCAACAGCGTATTCAACTTGTACTTGAACAAGAGATCAAATCTTGTTAAGTTTTTCATGCACTTTGATAGTGTTATTGATGCACAGAGGCATGCATATGATCTTCAAAATAGTGTGGATTATTCTACAGTGCCTTTGTTGAAAACTCCATTAAGTCTCGAAAAACATGCTTCTACAACTTATACAACAACAATATTTTTCCAAAGTTCAAAAGGAAATTGAGGCTTCTTATTTTAAGTGCAGTGCGATAAACATTAAGGAAACTGATGTCGGAACAGTGTATGACATTGATGATGGGAGTAAAGTGGTTTCGACAGTTTGTCACAACATAGGAGAGGATACTATTACTTGCAGCTGTAAGAAGTTCGTGATGTATGGGTTACTATGCAGTCGTATGTTTGTCTTATTGAAGCATTTGAAATTAGAAGCTATACCGAATAAATATGTGGTTGCATGATGGACAAAAGATGCATATTTGAAGTCTGTAATTGATGATGGTGGTGATATCTTAGATGGTTGTGCTGATTTGGAGGATAACGAAAGAGTTATGAATCTATTGATTTCAGAATTCTATTCTTGTTTGGGAATTGTGGATGGTAACAGGGAAGAGATAGATGCAGAGATAAATGCAATGTTGTGTGGTATACGAGATATGAGAGTTGTGCTGCAGCCTGGTGATGATCAGTGTTCATCTTTTTTCTAGCATGAAGGAAAGGTTGTTCGAGAAATTTTATGGCGCAACCAATCCTTCTGTAGTAAAGGTTCATCTACCTGTTGTAGTTAAAACAAAAGGCAGTGGCAACCGGTTGAAACCAAGAAGAGAGAAAGATCTTGAACGTGCCAAAAAAACCTTTAAAAATGTGTAAGAAGTGCAATCAATTGAGCAACCATGATTCCAGGAATTGTAAGACACATATTAGCAAGTGAGTGGTTTCGTATTAGCGTTTTGTTATCATCATGTTAGCATCTCTATATCATCACTGTTTAGTCTAGTTTGTAATCAAGAATAGGAGAAATTACTGATTGTTTCAAGAAACATTTTGAGCAATGTGATTATATTGGTATGATTATGATGTATTTACATATTATCAAATTATTGTTATCATATTAATTTATTGATATTATCATATTAGCAGCTCGATGTTATCACTATTTATACCATATTGGAATTATCTGCTCTCGAAATGTTTCATCGTGCTTTAACATGACCATTTTCATGCATTCCTTGTCGTATTGATTGAGAAGCATCTCCATTTTCAGACAACACGAAAATTCATACAATCTATTTCTGATTCTTGCAACCTACGATTTTTGGTGCTTTTACAATCAATAATCTTGATATTAGCAAATTATTGTTATCATATTAACTTATTGATATCATCATATTAGCAGCTCGATGTTATCACTATTTATACCATATTGGAATCATACATAATATATATTTATGAATTTAGGAAGTATAATTTCACAAGTTAGCAATGTCGTTGAAGCTAATGATCAATGATATAAAACAATATAATCATATAAAAAAGACTATTCTTAACAAAAGATTATATACATAGCATTGTGAACCATTACGTTCATTGTATTTAACACGAGTGTATTTAAACCAACATAAGCAAAACAGATGAAGTAAGTCTTTGTATCTTGATACCCACATCAAAAACAAAAAAAGTAGTGTATCTTCAATGTCACACAGCAACAGAAACTGAAAACATAAATCATTCACCATGGATCATCTCATTCACGCAAAACATTTCATTAACATTTATGAGGCCATCTTCAGATGCTGCTGCATAGTGGAAGGTAGCCTCGGCAAGAATGCCTTCTCTCAGTTTGTTACTGTTTGCATCTAGGATTGCAACACAGTATTTTGCTCTTAGGAATTTTATTTGTCTCGGACTATCTACTTTCAGGCCATTCTTCCAATTCCTCATCCCGTTCCCCTTGTAGGTTTCCATATGTCTCATTACATATATTCCGCAGTCTATCTTGTTTGTGTCATTTTGCCATGGCATCTGCAACTTTTGCGTGGGCTTCATCTTCTTCACAATGGTTGTTGGTTTGTTTTCCTCACCATTTCTCTTCAAGAATTGGATGAAATACCTTAGCTGATATAATTGAATGTTAGTACATTTTTTTATGAGTGAAGTTTACAGTAATGTTTCATAATATTTTAATTATATACTTACCAACAAACTGGGATATCTCCATAAACCAAAGTCTGGTCATTGTTTTCTCCACCGAATCCAATTGAATTATCAATAATATCACCTTTACAGTTCTTAACATCAACGCACAACAAATAAAAGTGTTGTGCATGATATATGGGGAAGAAAAACTGTCACAGAAAAAACAAGTGTATTTAATTAATAATGTAGTCTAAGTTTTGGAATTGAATGCATATATGTATTACCATATCAATGTCAGCTAGTTGCAATCCTTGAACAACTTTAATCTTAGCAAGTAGTCTATCAAAGAATTCTGATATTCTTTTTTCTGTGTCCCACTTTTTTGGTGCATTTACAATTGTATACAACTATATATAGACATTCTTACATTGTTATTAGAAAACAAAATATTTTAGTGTATTGAATAATGAATATATATATATATATATATTACTTACACATAGATTTGTTGTTGCGAAGAATCTTTTGGGGGAGTTCAGTGATCTTTGTCTCTCATTGTGATTAAGGATGGTGCTCCACACATCTATAACTGAAACATTTAAGTATCATTTTGCTCTCAATGTCTCCATTTCTTGTCGTCGGTATTGTACATGTCCATCATTATACACTATATTCTCTCTGCACTCAAGAGTGTATATATGTTTAGTGTTATTTATAGTTTAATTTATATCACAGATTTTGCCATACCTGTTTGATTTACTTCTGCACATCATCCAATAATACATAAATTTTTATTTTTTGTCTAACTTCTCATCTGCAACGATTGCCCTTGAATAGTATGGAGACACCAATATCTTTGTCTTCTTCAACATATTTTTATTTCGAGTTACCATTCTATCAGGTTCATGTGCAATTGTTCAATTATGATTATATTTTAATTTATAGAATCATAAACATTTTCTTATTTATTATGGATGTTTTGTATTGCACATGAATGATTTATAATTTTATACATGTGTTGCTAACATAATGTATATATTTTGCTAGTATATGGCATACATATTGCTAATATGACATATATAATGATAGCATAGTGTTCTATCTGTATAATAGGACATTTAATTTTAAAGTGTGTGCATTGCATACCTTTTCTTTGACCTGCATTCACTACCACAAAAACGCTCATACTCTATGGCTAAAACCCGTACTCTTGAGAGATCTGTGACCGTAGAGAAAAGTGGTGTAGAGATAGAGTACCCACCTACTCTACGGTTTATAACCGTAGTCTTAAGACTCAATTGACTACGGTTATGACAACGTAGTCGTAAGACCAAAAATACCGTAGAGATAAGGCAATAAAGACTACATATTACACTTGGACCATAGACATATCACCCCATTTGGACCTGAAAACCGTAGTAAAATGTACCTTAAGACTACGGTTCTATTTTACACTATAGTATTTTTCATTTTCTTCATACTACGGTTTATTAACCGTAGTGATTTTTTTTAAGGTTTGTTGTGTTATCTCTACGGTTAATTTATCTGTAGTTCATACATTTGCAAAAAAATAAAATAAAATTACAATAAATTAAATTCCTAAAAATTCAGATCAAAACTCAATACAGATTCAATATTCAATACAACATCCAATATCAAATACAATATCCATAATATCGAATAGAACATCATATCATTAATATCCAATAAAACCCATCCATCATCAATATCCAAAATGTGTAATCTAAACTCCAAAATATTCAATATTCAAAATACAAAAGATAGCAACCTGCTCACTTTGATTCCAAATGCCAACATCCTATATTTGTTCCAACGCAAAATCCGCCCACTCAAAACGAACTTCATCGATCTCCATCTGAGAATATGTCCGATCGTGAAACTATATAATAACAATAATAATCACAATACTTATTTATACTTTTGTGTAGAAAATAATAATGATAAATACAGATAGATAACAAACTTACATGAGATTTCAAAGATATGGAAATTACTTATGTTCAAAGCTTACACATGGAGTTTTTGGGTAAATTATTGCAGTAATAAGTGAAATCTTGACTTTTTGCTTGGTCTAAAAACTGTAACAAATGACCATCAACACTTCTAATTTCTTAAAAAGGCTAAATCATTTAATATTCAACAGCCCTAAAAATAGTAAATATAACCATGATGATTCAATTAGCCTAGTTGGTGTTTGACAAAATTCATCACAACATGATAGTTAAAAGGGAAATTACTTAATCTAAAGAAAGAGATGCACAACCATCCAAGGGAGCCTAGCTAGATCTTTTTGACTTCTAGACCGAAACATAATCCTCACAAGACAAGTTGCATGAAGTTATTATACCATTTATTCATAACAAGTTGAAGAAAGCGTTTGATAGAAAATCACTTTCATAGATGACACAGAAGAGCAGATACAAAAACACATAGATAAATTAAATGTTCAAATGTACCTTAAGTCTTCCAAGAGCGATAGTGATAGCATTGTAAAGCATGTGCAAGACTGCTAAAAAGAATTTGAGAATATGTATCTGATGGAGTCCATCCACCGTTATAAGCAGTACACACCCTTTCTGAAAATGTCAGATTTGGTAAGCAATCAGGTTGTGGCTTTAAACCTGAGTTAGAACATGGACCTCACACAAATGCACAATTTGGATACTAAAAAACCCAATATATGCACCACATTTACGAGCTTTAGTGCAATATCCTTCACAACACAAAAACTTCACCAAATAACAACTACCAACAAAGTCACTGTTGAATACATTTTATCCTGTACTATTTTCATCTAGGATAAAGAGACTATAAACTCAATTCCTTCCAAGTAATTCGGTGAAAAGTGTTACACTCAGGTATAATTGACTCAATAAGGCTTGCAATTTGTAAATAACTTGTATTAATTAATATTTTCATACTTTATAGAGGAGTTTCAGTGAAAATTAATAGGAAATAATTTCAATATGAATTCCTTCTGTGATTGTAGAATGTGGGACTTGATCAATAATTTATGAAAATAACTTCTCTAACTACTATGAGGATATTTCAAGGATGTTATTTGTTTGAACAGAACCACATATCATTACTAGAATGTTAACACTTAAAGTGAGAACCAAATACACTGAAAAGCAAAGGTTCAACAAGAAGGCCGTAATTACCGCAGTGCAACTGGAAGCTTTGCTGGCTAAAACACGACATTCATACGACAAATGTCTGCGACAATTCTTTTTCTCATCTTTATCGTACTCTTTATTAGAACAAGGCAACATGGTGTCGGCCAACATTTATGTGGAAACTTTAGAAAGATATTTGTGTAGACAACTAATTTCCTTTGGGACTTATAAGGCTCTATTGTTCAAAGTGGATAAAGAGAAATTTTAAATTTAATAGATTCAGACAGATATAAATGTCACATTATCTCACAACAACTGCATTGAAGCTAGGAATCACAAAACTATACTCAAAACACAACTTGATATACCTTTACTGTCACCAAGAACAACAATCGCAGATCTTATGTCTTCAACCTCTCTCAAATCAAAGAAAACAGATACCATTATTAAGATCCTAACCTGAGAGATATAACTCATAACTTTGAATTTTGACATTTCAAGAGAGTTCAACCGTAATAATCTAACCTCAATTTTTATATTAAATAATGCTCATAAGCAAACCAAATTGATACAAATTTAGGCTTAAACCGTAATCCGCTATATTTAGATACCAATTGATACAAATTTCTCCAACAACCAGAACTACACAGAGATGCTAAAATAATATAAGCAATACAAGTTCATTTGATGGGAGAAATGGTGGGGTAACCAAAATAAAACAAAACAAAAATAAAAATTTGTGAATGTAAGGAGAAAACTTCATATTACCTTCTCTTTCTGTGAACAATTGCAAAATAACAAGAGAGCACGCTAGGGCGGTCACTGCTAAGCTGAGGGCGGTGCTGCGGCAGAGCGGTGGAGGTGTTCCGCTGTAAAGAACATTCATTCACGCTAATATCATTCTCATCTCTCTTATTCAGAAAATTAAATCTACAGAGAAAGATGAAAAAGACAGCCACAAAATTGAAAGTGAAAACTTGCCTTCTTCCGAGATCCATACGGCGGAGCTTCACAGTAGAAAAAAACAGGACGAAAAAGCGACGGAGGGGTCTAGACTGATATGAGTTGGCAGGGTTTGGGAGAGGATAGAGAGAGAAAGTGGCGAAGGTTAAATCATACCAATATCATCAACCACATTCAAATCATACTAATAACAAAGTTAAATCTCGCTTATATCTATTTATTGTATTGCTAATAAGTAAGATTTATGTTGTTGATATGTTTTTCAATGTTAGCTGATAATTAACTGTAACAATGCAAACATTAATCATGTTTAAACATTATAAACATTTGTTCTAGTCCTAGTGTTGTTAGGAAAAATGTTTTTACTTTACATAACTATCTAATAATACGAGATAAAGTAGATTTGAGTTCTTACAGTTAGAAATAGGGTCGGGCCAGTATAATAATTCTTTTTTAATGTTTTTCAATGTTAGCTGATAATTAACTGTAACAATGCAAACATTAATCATGTTTAAACATTATAAACATTTGTTCTAGTCCTAGTGTTGTTAGGAAAAATGTTTTTACTTTACATAACTATCTAATAATACGAGATAAAGTAGATTTGAGTTCTTATAGTTAGAAATAGGGTCGGGCCGGTATAATAATTCTTTTTATTCTTTTGCCACTGTGAGGTGTGCTTGGTCAAGCATCTGATGACATATTGACACCAATTTAACTCTGAAACCCTGTCGATATCACCCAGGTTGCCCATAATCTGTGACGATATATATCCATTTCCGAAGCTTTCAATCAGACAAGCAGTGAGAAGCACCAGGAATTGCCTTTTAAACCATTCCCCCCCTTCTTGTTGTTCGAACATGTTAGTATACATATGCTTTGGAAGTATTCTGTTGCTGGCTTTTGAAATCTTTGTCTCCATTCATCTGCCAGGGTACTCTCATGATTCTTTATTCATGATTAAATCAAACGTTCTCCCCTCGGCAAGCCAAGAATCATCCGCACATCATTTTCTCCAATGTGTACCTTAGTATTCCCTTTAAGTTGTATTTCACACCGTTTGCTGTCGATGTTTTCCAACAGCAAATAAACTAACTTCAATGGAATGATATCTATCTTCAAATTGAGTAATGCTCCAAATCCTATATCTCTCACTTGTTGCTTTTGAGTAGGATTCAAGTTTTCAATAGCCTTAACCAATAGTGATGGACATGTGCGATTCTTTAGTGTTGGATATGTATCAAATAGTCTAATGTAGGATTGCAGGTTATTTCTTCAACTGATGAGGATGTAGTTGTCACATGTTGTTCTATATGTGGCTCCGATGACCTCCAATCTGATTCTTGTTGCATCCTAGCTAGAAAGCCAGCAGCTCTAGGATCATTCTTTTTCTTGGATTTGATCTCTCGGTGGTCTGCATCATTGTCAGATGTATTGATATTCTCCTCCTCAGCCTTTCTTTTTTGGGCAGCAGCAACTGCATGGTGTCCAATATTCTAACTAGTTATATGCTAATATATTCACAAAAAATTGCTAATATTATGTACAAAAGATGCTAACATGACATCAAGGTTCTAAATAGATTCTAAATTATCATCTGACAAGACATCAAGCTTCTCAATAGCGATATTTGATTTCAGAATCAAATTTTACAACCTTGGACACAACACTGACATAACTCATTTGCAGATATGATCAATCTAAGCCTAATGCATCAGTTGTCTATGGTGCTAAATTTTCTAAAGCTACATGTTCTGTAACACTTCCAACCAAAGTGGTAACAAAGGTAAATCTCGCTAATATCTATTGGAAAGTTGCTAATAACAAAGTTAAATCTCGCTAATATCTATTTACCGTATTGCTAATAAGTAAGATTTATGTTGCTAACATGTTTTTCAATGTACGTTGAGTTTAAACATTTCATTTCAACACCATTTCGCTTAGCACATAGGATTGGATGTTAGGAACAATATCAAGCTAACATTATCACAAATAGGTGATAATATGTTCTATTCTAGTTGCTAACATAATCATAGGAGCTTTATACTTTAAAATGCAGAATATATAGAACAAGACGTTTTTGCATATGCTTTTGATGTTCTATTCAACTTGCTAACATGATCACAGAAGTTAGAAAAAATTTAGAAACTGGCATCTACGCGCTTTATTATTTCTGTAACACATAGTATTGTTTTTCTTAACAAATCTGCACTCTCAACATTTTTCGTTTTAGGTGCAAAAAATCAGAGCATACATGAATATATCCAATTTTTTACAAACTAATTCATCATTTTCTTAATGACAAAGTTATTAGACACAACACTGAAATCAGAGTTTAAACATTTCATTTCAACACCATTTCGCTTAGCACATAGAATTGGAGGTTAGGAACAATATCAAGCTAACATTATCATAAATAGGTGATAATATGTTCTATTCTAGTTGCTAACATAATCACAGGAGCTTCATACTTTAAAATGCAGAATATATAGAACATGAAGTTTTTGCATATGCTTTTTGATGTTCTATTCAACTTGCTAACATGATCACAGAAGTTAGAAAAATTATAGAAACTGGCATCTACGCGATTTATTATTTCTGTAAAACCCTAGTATTGTTTTTCTTAACAAATATGCACTCACAACATCTTTCGTTTTAGGTGTTCAAAATCAGAGAAAACAGAAATATATCCAATTTTTGAAAAACAAAATTCATGGTTTCAACATTTTTTTACAAACTAATTCATCGTTTTAGTAATGACAAAGTTATTAGACTTGAAGAAAAACACTCAAAAGTCGATAGAACTAGGGTTTAATTGTACATACCTTTCTTCAGGTTCAATTCACGTCGTGGTTGTAAATCCGCCATTTTTGACTGTTTGATTCTTGTTCTTCACGTAGATTCCACGAATATCACAGAGTTCTCAACTTCAGATGCTATTTCGCCATAAATTTTTCGAAAAATGCTTTGAAGGTTTGGGAAAATGCACCGTTTGCGTGTAGAGAGTGTTTTTCAGAGAGTTATGGAGTATTTCTTCATGAAAACAGACGACGTGATTTTTCAGAAATTTTATTCCGATTTTGCCCCTGTGAATTAAGGCGCGATTTGACAATTGGTTTTAATTACAATTTTGCCACCTTATTTTCAAATCAATCTGGGCCATTTAGATTTGATGGATGTGCGGATCAGATTAGTTCCTAGGTTCCTTCAAGGGGTTGGGTTCCTATTTGAACCCACCCCTATATATATATTGAAAGAATTAGTTACCATAAACACTGAAAATTGACACAGAAATGCAATGTTTAACTCAATGTTGCTGATATTTGAAATACTATCTTTAACACAAAATGCTGGAAATAAACCACATATAACACGAAGATAAATTTTAAATCACACAGAACATGTATGTGATTGCCATATGGTGAAATTAAGCTTCCACGAGCAAACACAAAATACCAATTGATAATCTCAGATGCTGTGCTCTTGACACATCAATAAAGATACATGAATTCTATTCTAGTCTATCGCTAACTTGAATTCAAAAATACAAATCAACCTGCCAGTTAATTTGTATACAAACTTGCTACGATTCCAAAAACCTTCTATCTATTCTAACTTGAACAACCTATTCTCATGAATCGGTTGTACAATAAAAATCAAGGAGAAAAGAAAAAGAAAAAAATAGCGAAATCTATTTGCTAAGTTTGTGACTCGAGCTCATCAATCTTCACACAGTGGTAAAAACTTCTGCTCGAATAGCTTCTTCAAGTGTAGACCATCATTCTTAAACATGTTCTTCACTTGAATCAACTTGTAGTCCACATCATCTTCTAGATCGTATGTTTGCAATAACTGTCGTTCACTCCATGCTTTGAAAGAAACTGTCTCGACTTGTGAATGGAGAGAGCAACCCACGATCTAAACCATTTCTCTTACTTGTTCCTGCACGTTGAACTTCAAAAGAGGTGGTTAAAAAGAAGATAACACAAGTCTTATACAATAGGAGATAAAGTTTGACTTAGTCAAACTCTATTTAAATATTAATAAAATAATCATATATATCCATTTATTTAAAATATAAATTCCGTGGATATATTTGATTTAAAATATACAAACTAAAACATAGTTTATTAAATAATAATAAAACCTAAAATCTAGGCATGGATAAGATTAAACACGACGACTGTCACAGACAATATCGTAGGGAGTATGTGTGACATTAAGTTCAACATAGAATACCAATGTGAGACAGCACTCAACAATCTCCCCCTTAATCTTAGCCTTTCTACACAAAACATACAACTCACTATATTTTGTACAATTAGAGTTGCAGCGGAAAATGGAGACCACAAAGTCTCCCCCTTAAGGGTTATCCCCCCTTAACTTAATCATCATACAATAGGTGATTAACCTATTATAAAAACAATATTAAACATAAGTTCAACACAAAATATTCTCAGCAAATAAGGTATATAACAAATACCCAACAAAGTTAATCATGGCAAGAAAAAAATCACAGATGCAATATACATCCCAAAACAAAGATGCATTAAACATCTTAAGATCAACGTGTGTCCAGCACACAACAAAATAGAATAAATGTGTCCAACGCATAAAAAAAACATAATAAACATTGTTTGAAACAAAACAAAACATTATTTATGAAATGGAGGTTGACACATGTAGCTTCACATTATCTTGCGTTTTTTCCTTGGACACCCTCTTCTTTGCCTTGACATCAGCTTCAGCATCCTTGACATCCTCAGACTCCTCACATATATCTTCCATACCCACATCGACATCTACTCCTCATTTTTGTGCTGAAAGGATATGAGTGAATGCATCACGCACTTGAGAGAGATGCTGGACAGCCGTAGAAATGTGATCAAGCTGCACAAGAAGAGTCTTCATTGGCATCATGACATTGGGAATGCAAGGAGATCAGCAGCTATAGGATCAGGAGCCTTGGTTGACTGATGTGAGCCTGTAGCAACTTCAGAGGAGGATTGTTTGAGTGCAACAATATCCGAGCCATAGGGTAGATCATGTATCCATCAATTATCCACTTTTGGCTTAACAATAGATATTGCCAGTTGCTCAGCGACAAGCTTCTTCTTGCTCTCTTTTATGCCTTGATTTTTCAGAATGGCATGAATGAGACACGGAAAAGACAAGTGATTGGAGGAGCTTGATTTTGTAGCTGCCTTAAGCACAGACTCAAACATAGCAGCATTAAGGTTAAAAGGAAGGTGAGATCCAATTTTGTATAATCAGATTGCTTGATCCACCGTTAAGACAGAAGCATTTGATGTTGGAAGCCAGTTGCAAATAGTGAGCTTAAACAAAATTGTGTAAAAGAAAGTTAACTTGGAAGATGAAACTTTGTTCATCCAGTTAGGAATGAGACCACCAGTGATAACATTCACAACATCATCAATAAAATCAAGTGAAATCACAGTGTCCTCATTTCTCAATCCAAGAAAACAATTGATCATAGAAGGGCTAAATTCATAGATTTTATCCCTAAGATACACAGTACCATAACTCAAATTAGTAGGATCCCCCATGTCAACCGAGATGTTTGAATAGAATTCAAACACCACATTAGGATCAAATGTCAACAGCTCAGTAACAGACTTCCACAACCCTCTTTGCTTCAAAAAGACATCCATCCCATATTTTTTAAAGCTTAACACATCAATCATTCTCTCAATCTTAAAAGCCCTCTGAGTAATTGACTTATAAGACAGTTTAGCCTCTTCCGAGTAAAATATTTTACTAAAAGCGGAAGTAACATCAAGAGGTGACATGATGGTGGTCTAAAAGGTGCTTTGATGTCTTGGATGGGTCCCACTGTGGCTAGAGTAACACTGGCGTCAACATCACCAGATTCAGGCTCAACTTTAGAAGAAGATAGGGACTGTTCTTGAGATGAATCTGACTCATCCCTGAGAGAGTGCGACACAGCCTCGCTTGATTGATGCTTGGGCTTTTTGCAAGGTGTCTCTTTAGTTTTGATGGAGGATTCACCGTGAAGCCGTTTGGACTTCCTCGTCGGAGACAGCGTACTGGCCGTTTGGGCAAGAGATTGAGCGTGAGAGGATAGTTCAGGATTAATCGGATTCTCTAGATCTCCGAGCATATAAATTTTGAGAGGCTTAGGGTTAGTATCTCGATTCCATGAGGGATAATGAGATCTGGATGAGTGGTCTCGTCAGTAGGCTTTTCAGTCAAGTAAGAGGGTGAAGTTCTAGGACAAGGAGGAATGGAGGGTTCATCAAGAGTGGTTGGTGTCGGAGCAGCGGAAGGAGTAGCTGAAGGGATGAGGGTTGATGTTGAGGCAGGAGAAGGGTTTATTGACGGGATTGGTGTGGAGACAGAGGATGGAGTGCCTTGAGACATCTCCATAATTTTTTGCAGAACCATCATCATAGTTTGATATGGATTGGGATCCGCCATTGATGAAAAGCTTCAAACAAAATTGAGATAGACAAAGGAGAAGCCGAACATTTGTAGAGAGAGAGAGAGAAATAGTGAGAGTGAATCCAAAAAGATGAAAAGGAATATAATAAAGTGGTATTCAATGGACCCACTTATCATATCCAAAAAACAAGTGATACGGAGATTCACTTATCTCATCAAAATTGAAAATATTATTTTAATAAAAATTTATATATATTTAAGTAATTAGTTTCGGTCAAATTAGTGATGTTGACTAGTTATACATGAATAAATTCTCATGAATTAATTCACAATATAATATTATAGAAGTCAAACATAACTTGATTTATTCTGAAACAAAAAGAATTACCTGATGTCAAGATACACGACATGTGACTAAACATCAGGAATACAAACATTATCTAAAGAACACATATTCCAAGAGATTTTCTTAACGAAGAAAACCTCTCAAAATCCAAAGCTTTAGTAAAAATATCTGCAATTTGATTTTCTGTAGAAATATATTCCAACTTAATGATTTCTCGTTCCACAAGATCTCGGATAAAGTGATGTCGGATATCAATATGTTTGGTGCATGAATGTTGGACTGGTTCTTAGAAATTTCAATTGTACTAACATTGTCACACAGCAATGTCAATGAGGGATTTGAGAACCCATAAACAAGCACCATTTGATTTAACCACAACAGTTGAGCACAATAACTAGGGCCAGCAACATACTCTGACTCAGCCGTGGAAAATGAGATACAGTTTTGTTTCTTACTTGACCAAGACACCAGATTGTTACCAAAATAAAAACAACCTCCGCTTGTACTCTTTCGATCATCAACATCACCTGCTCAGTCGGAATCACTAAAGCCAACAAGATAAATGTTAGAGCCTTTGCGATATTTTATACCAAAACCAAGTATGCCAGAAACATAGCGAATGATTCGCTTAACAACTTTAAGATGTGATTCTTTAGGTTGAGATTGATATCTCGCACAAACACCGACACTAAACATGATGTCGGGACGACTAGCCGTTAAATAAAATAAACTACCAATCATTCCTCTATATATAGTAGAGTCAACATCAGCACCAACATCGTCTCTGCTCAACTTTTCTGAGGATCCCATAGGAGTCTTCATTGGTTTAGCATCTACAAGACCGAAGCATTTCACCAATCCCTTATCATACTTGCTTTGAGAAATAAAAATGTCATCCTTGTCTTGCTTAATTTATAAACCAAGAAAATAGTTGAGCTCTCCAACCATGCTCATTTCAAATGTGCCGCACATTGAGTCTACAAAATCTTTGAGAAAATTAGTACAAGTAGAACAAAAAATAATGTCGTCAACATAGACTTGAGCAATAGTGATATGTTTTTTATTTTTCTTAATGAAAAGAGTTTTATCCACTCCATCTCTTGAAAATCCAATTTCAAGGAAAAAAACAGTTAGCGTAGCATACCAAGCTCTAGGAGCTTGTTTAAGACCACACAAAGACTTTTTTAGCTTAAAAACATGCAATGGTTTCTCATGACATTCAAATCCCTTAGGTTGTTCGACATAAGCTTCTTCATTAAGAAAACCATTCAAGAAAGCACTTTTAACATCCATTTGATGTAAAGTAAAACCCACATAACATGCAATTGCACATAAAAGATGAATAGATTATATCCTTGCAACATGAGCAAAGGTTTCTTCAAAGTCAACTCCTTCAACTTGAGTATAACCTTGAGCGATTAGACGAGCTTTGTTTCTAACAACATTGCCAGATTCATCCGTTTTATTTTTAAAAATCCATTTTGTCCCAATTACATTTTTATTTTTTGGACGTGGAACTAGTTCCTAGACATTGTTTCTAACAAACTGGCTCAGTTCCTCATGCATAGCATTGATCCAGAAATCATCTTTAAGGGCATCTTTAATGTTCTGGGATTCAATGTTAGACAAAAAACAGGTGTTTGACAGAGCAACACTCAAAGAAGACATTCATACCAGTTTCACCATTTCCTTGTAATCGATCGAGTTCTTTTTTCGAGTTTGAACTCCTTCAGATTGATCACCAATGATTTGGGAATCTGGATGATTCTTCTTGATCCTACTTGGAGGATCTCTTCTTGGTTCATCTTCAGCAATAATCAGTTGACCGTCTTCACTATCTGAGGTGCATGTTGATGTTGGTGATTTAACTGGAACTTCATCATTCTGAGAAACATTGACTTCGACATCATTAGTCAATGTCTTGTTTCTGACATCATATTCAGCTTTATCACTTGACATTTCATCAATGTCAAGTAGCTCCATCACCTCATCCTCTTCAAATTTTGACGCAATACATGTGTGATCATCAAACACAACATTAATTGATTCTTGGACAGTGTTTGTCCTTAGATTAAACACACGGTATGCCCGACTGTTAGATGAATATCCCAAGAAGATTCCTTTATCGCTCTTAGCATCGAACTTTCCTAAGTGATCCCTATCATTCAAGATGTAACATACACACCCAAAAACATGAAAGTATTTCAAGTTGGGCTTCTTGTTCTTCAGAAGTTCATATGGTGTCTCTGTTCAACCGGGGCAAAGAATCACTCGATTCACGATGTGGCAAGCAGTGTTAACTGCCTCAGCCCAAAGCTTCTTCAACATCCGTTAAGCTTATAACATCACTCTTGACATCTCCTGTAGAGTACGATTTTTTCTTTCGACCACACCATTTTGTTGAGGAGTTTTTGGTGCAGAGTACTCATGAATGATGCATCTTTTCTCACAGAAATCATTGAACATTAAATTTTCAAATTCAAGTCCATGATCAGTTCTTATGCATTTGATGTTAGACTCATGTTGTCTTGACACCATTCTGCAAAACTTCTTAAACATTCTGAATGCTTCAGATTTTTCTTGCAAAAATTCAACCCATGTGAATCGAGAAAAATCATCTACTATAACCAGAATAAACCTTTTGCCACTCATGCTCTTAGTATCAACTGGACTCATAATGTCCATATGAATCAAATCAAAACAATTTGTGGTTTAACAAGCATTTAAGCTTTTGTGAGAAGATCTCACCTGTTTGTGTTTCTGACATGCACTGCAAACAACAACGAGATCAATCTTTATTGGTGGAATACCTTTAACAGCATCAGCTTCAATTAATTTCTTCAAGCTTCGAAAGTTAACTTGTCCAAGTTTTTTATGAACAAGCTGTGTCAACATTGACTGAAACATTGCATTTCTCGTTCTTGTCTGCATGATAACAGTTATCCAATGCACGACTTCCGAACATAATGCATTTGTTCTCACTGTCAAAAACTTCACATGTATTCTTGTTGAATCTGACATGCATACCGTCATCACACAATTGACTTATGCTTATCAAATTTGCTGTTAATCCTTCAACATGAAGCACATTGCGTAATTTGGGAAAGTTTTTAACATTCAAGGTACCTTTACCCACAATATTACCTTGTACCCCTCCACCATAGCTCACCTTGCCTTTACTTGACGTGGAATAGCTATCAAGAAACTTTGGGTTGTCTGTCATATGACGTGAGCAGCCACTATCAAAATACCATGTACCTACAATGTTAACTTTTAGCGAAGTGTAAACACATTACATGAAATTTTTGCCTTCTTGACACTCTTCTTCTTTTTGAAAGTTTTAGAAGAGTTTTCCACAACCACCTTTCCCGTTGCTATATCATCATGATATTTGAAGCAATAAGATTTAATGTTTCCAAGCTCTTGACAGTAATGATAAATATATTTCTTCTCTTCAGATTTGTCATTAACATCTCTTTTGACATTGCAATCAACATTGACTGGAACATCCTTTGAGCTTTCTCCATTAACAAACTTGACAGGATTTTTGTTAGAGATGGACATAAATGAACTAGATCTATATCTCAAACCTGCTTTAGTGGTTTGTCCCAATGTTAGGACTTCATTCAAGGTTGTTGTTCCTTGATTGAGTTGTTGAAAGGTTTTTGAGGTAGCATCTACTTCCTTTCTCAATCTACACAAATTAATGTAACTTTTGGTCAGACGGATTTCCAAATCCATCACCCTTCACTTTAGACTTTGGTTTTCTTCCATGAGAACTCCAAACTCCTTTGTTTGTTCAGACCATTGAACACACACTTCATTTACGACCTTGTGCAGTTGTTGTAGAGCTTCCTGGTGGCTATTGTCGGAGGGATCTTCTTCTACCTGAGACACTTCAGCAGTGTTACAAAATGCATCCAGCAAAATCATTTCATACTAGTTAGTGGTATTGGAAGGAATGTTTACAATTTCTTGTGGAACATTCTCCATGACATTACTGGGAACATCAGAAGCTTCATTGTCAGGACTCATGTCAAAGTCAAAATCAACTTCGTCCATGTCAGTTAGGGCTTCAATCATCTCATCAATATCATCATTGACTTTGACAAACAACACAGTTTGTTTTCCTGATTCCTCATCTTCGGATTCATCGCTTAACACAACAGCACTGTAGTTTCTTCTTTGTTTTCTGTGTACAGTAGGACACTCATTTGCATAGTGTCCAAAACCAGAACATCCCCTACACTGAACTGAGTCAATGTCCTTCACTGGATCATCTAGGGTTTTTGATGATTTTGATGAGCCAGATGATGTTGATGAGGGAGAGTCAAACAACCTTCGTGGTTTGAAGTTTGGCGAACCTTTCTTCATAGATCGTACCAAAGAATTGAACTTCTTGATGAGAAGAGCAACACTTGAGGACTCATCTTTATTGATTTCCTGAATGTTTTCAACATCAAGTTGAACATCTGAACTTGATGTTACAGATTGAAGTGCAATTCCTTTAGAAGGATCGTTTAACTTCTGGTTCACGAGATTCATCTCAAAAGTGAGTAGGATGCTCATAGCTTCACTCAAACTCATGTTTGATACATTATGAGCCTCCTCAATAGCTAAAAATTGAAATCTTCATGTTGAATCTTTCAAGAAGAGTGCGAAGAAGTTTTCCAACCATGTTCTCATTTGAGATAGGACATCCGAGAGCTGTAAACTCATTAGAAACTTCACACAACCTTTTAGTGTACATTCAAATGGTCTCATCTTCCAACATCCACAGAGTTTCAAACTTGGAAGTGAACAGCCTAAGCTTTGTTTGACGTACACTTGTCGAGCGTTCACAATGTTCCTGCAGTATGTTCCATGCTTGATATGCAGTGGTGCAATTGCATACCATTTTAAAACATGGAACATCAACCGAAATAAAAATAGCATTCAATGCCCTAGAATTGAAGTTGGAGATAATTCTATCATCGTTAGTCCACTGAGTTTCAAGGGTAAGGATGAAAACTCCATTGGGTTCCTCCATCCTTGGAGGAGTCCACTCTTCAGTTACAGCCAACCAAGCCCTTTCATCAATGGACTTGATATACATCTTCATGCGAGATTTCCACATTGCATAGTTTTTGCCATTACTATCCAATACCGGAGGATGGCACTGATTTATCTGAATATCCATTTCAGTGAATTAGCAATCAAAGGATCGAATACTTAGTGTGTCAAGTACCGGTTCTTGATGTCACTTGAAAGAATTAGTTGCCATAAACACTGAAAATAGACACAGAAACATAATATTAAACTCAATGTTACTGATATTTGAAATACTATCTTTAACACAAAATGCTGGAAATAAACAACAACATATAACACGAAGATAAATTTTAAATCACACACAACATGTATGAGATTGTCATATGGCGAAATTAAACTTCCACGAGCAAACACAAAATACCAATTGATAATCTCAGACGCTGTGTTCTTGACACATCAATAAAGATACATGAATTCTATTCTAGTCTCTCGCTAACTTGAATTCAAAAATACAAATCAACCTACCAGTTAATTTGTATACAAACTTGCTACGATTCCAAAAACCTTCTATCTATTCTAACTTGAACAACCTATTCTCATGAATCGGTTGTGCAATAAAAATCAAGGAGAAAAGAAAAAGAAAAAAATAGCGAAATCTATTTGCTAAGTTTGTGACTCGAGCTCATCAATCTTCACACACAGCGGTAAAAACTTCTGCTCGAATAGCTTCTTCAAGTGTAGACCATCCTTCGTATATATGTTCTTCACTTGAATCAACTTGTAGTCCACGTCATCTTCTAGATCGTGTGTTTACAATAACCGCCGTTCACTTCATGTCTTTGAAAGAAACCGTCTCGACTTGTGAATGGAGAGAGCAACCCACGATCTAAACCATTTCTCTTACTTGTTCCTGCACGTTGAACTTCAAAAGAGGTGGTTAAAAAGAAGATAACATAAGTCCTATAAAATAGGAGATAAAGTTTGACTTAATCAAACTCTATTTAAATATTAATAAAACAATCATATATATCCATTTATTTGAAATATAAATTTCGTGGATATATTTGATTTAAAATAAACAAACTAAAACATAGCTTATTAAATAATAATAAAATCTAAAATCTAGAAAAGGATAAGATTAAACACGACGACTGTCACATACAATATTGTAGGAAGTCTGTCTGACATTAAGTTCAACATAGAATACCCATGTCAGACAGCACTCAACATATATATATATATATATGTATGTTCGAGTTCTTTTGTGAATAATATACTAGTGTGTTAAATGTGAATTCATCTCATCCATTAAATATTGTTAGATATACTTATGATTTATTTTGTTTAATGATGAATGCATATTTATTTTTGGTAGGAATGGTGGATTTGTCATTTTAGCTAATCATATCATAATTGTCTCATAACGTCTCATCAATTATCATATAGGTTGATTTTTGTAGAACCATTTTTCATTTATTTGTTTTAAATATGCAAACGCTTTTTTGGTTAATATTAATGCCGATTCACCAAATTAAAAAATCAACATTTGATTCATGACTATAGTTTTTTAATCTTCTTATATTTTATTCGAGTGTGCATGAATGATTTTATGCCAAACCTAATTTAAAAGTAAGACCATATATGTAGTTTGTTATCCCATATGCTTGAATATGCTATTGCAGATGCTAGTATTTTAATCTGAAATGTTGACATATTGATTATTTTTATAGTATGAGATGCTATTATTTTTTATAACATGAGTTGCTAATTGTGTATGTTTTGTTTTTTTATCTGGGGATGTTATGTTTTTATCTCAATAACTTCTTAATATATAGGTTTTCTGTAAAATTTAACATGAATATTTATATAAATGTCATTTTGTTAAATGCAGTATTTTCTGAAATGTTTCAGTATATCATGAGTTTTAATTTGTAAGAATCCGTAGTCAATGCCATCATAAAATGGCAGCTACAGTACAATCAATCTCCTATATGTGCACAACTTTTTTTTTAACTTTAATACTATTTATGTACAATGATATTGCTAAATGTTTAAGTATTTACAAAATAAAAAAAAATATTATGTTACACCCAATGCTAGTATTTAGTATCGTAAGTGTTGGTGTTGGCCCAATTGTTATTTCTGGCCCAGTTCCTATTATTTAATTTAAGCGGCCCAAGCCCTAAACCCTTAACCCTACCCGGCGGTCCACTTACCTATTAATTGTGCTTCAATGATGTTGCTTGTTCTCGATGCTCTAGAAGCCTTTATAACATTCGATGGATCCGCCTCCTTCCTAATTGCTCATCTCACTGAAAACCCTAGTATTCTCTCTCTCATTTTCTATATCTTCTCAGCTTGCTCTCTCGGTTTCTCTAGCCGGAATCTGGTGTTGTGATTCTTGTTTGGCTAACGAGTGTTGGGGAGAAGCTTGTGCTGAGAGAGAGCTTGAAAAATTCCGCCCCCCTTTTTAAACCCTAGCCACCGCTTCCTCTTCCCTTTCCCTGGTCTGGGCATTTCCCGGTCGCCAGAGTTGACACCGCCGCCTCCAATGGAAAAATCTGAGCCACGCCGTTCCCCGCGCACACTTTTCCCACCATCAATCTCTCTGTCTTTTCTTGTCACTTTCATTGGGCTGTTACACTTATCTCACTAACTTATCCCCTTCCTTGTGCAGATTTGTTGGTGATGAAGCCCTAGCTGGTGAAGATCTCTGAAGATCCATTTGATCTTACTGTCTGAGGTTGTGAAGACGAAGCCCTAGAGTCCTGTGTTACTCATTGTTCTGTAATAGTCAAGTGATCTATAATTTTCTATTCTTGCTACTTGAGTAGCTTGTGAGTTAGACCGCAAGGGGTAGGGAATCAAGATAGATTAATCCCTAGCTAGGCCTGTTCCACTACAGTGGTATCAAAGCTAGGTTTGGTGTAGCCGGGGGCACTCTTCTGCCTCCATCTAACTCACCCCGCCGTCGGTAAGGGCCGCACCTACTTCGCCCCCCTTGGGCTCATCCTCTGGTAAGTCCAACTCTTCCCTACCTCAGAGAGTTGGCTCTGGTATCGCCTCTAAACCCTAAAACTCCTTGTTTGTGGTATCTGTCGATCCTGGTATTTTTGTCTTGTGCTTCCACTCTTTCTCTTCTCTTGTGAGCACCTTGGCATTCAAGGCTAACCCCTTAGGCTTCTGCTTACGTTCGGGACCGTCTGGATTCCCCTGTGGGTCTCCTCAAAGCGGGTTGCCCCGATAGCAGACCTGAGAAAGGTGTTGCAGTGGGAGTTAGGGTTTCCTGTGTTGATTGTTGTGGGTTTCTCTGTATCCCTGTTTATCTTGTTTTGGTTGTGAAACTCTGCCTATAAGAGTTTCTGTGTGTGACTTATTGGGTATAAATCTGTGGTTGATTTGGGTTTTGGGATTGACCAGAGTGAATCCTTGCTCCACAGATTAATCTGTGCTGAGATCTGGGCTAGCCTCTGCTCTAGATTCCCCGGGTGTGCCCATTTCTGTGCCTGTGGGGGTTTTGGCCTCCTGAAATTGTTGATTGTTGTCCTTCTCTGTGGTGTGATCTCTGTCCTTAAGGTGGAATTGTTATCTTTGAATTCCTGAGTTTTTTTATCTTTCTGTGATCTCTGTGAAATTTTTTGCATCAAAATGAATCATCTAAATGTTGTTCCCTTTAATGGAAAAGATGATTTTGGAGATTGGCAAACAAGAGTTGAATGTATCTTAACTAAAGAGAATCTCCAGGATGCCATTATTGAAAGAATTGATGAAAATGATGCAGATAAAGCTTTGGTTAAAATGAATGCTGGTGCTAGGGCTATTATTTTGTTAAATTTGAGCAGCTCTGTGGTTAGGCAAGTCTCTCATCATAGATGTGCAAAAGATTTATGGGATGCCTTAACTGCCTTGTTTGTTGCTACTTCTGAAGAAGCATCATATTCTCTGCAAAACCAAATTATGACCTTTCAAATGGATACATCAAAAGATGTTGACTCAAATATGCATGATCTTTTCAAACTGTTAAAAGACTTAAAACTTGCTGGTGATAACACTTTGGAAAAATATGCTCCTCAGATTTTTCTTGGTGCTATTCCTGAAGTATTTTCTGAAGTAAAATCTGCTCTTAAATATGGTGGTGCTAAATTGACATGTGATATGATTGTCTCTGGGTTGAAAGCAAAAGAGAATGAACTAAAAAAGCAAAATTCCCAACCCTTGAAAAATGAAATCATGTATGTCAACAGAAATTTTAAAGAAAAGCCTTTTGTAAACCCTGAAAACCCCAGTGTTCTTGCAGCAGAAAGACACAGAAGAGAATCCAACAACTATGCCCAAAACAGACCTTCCTTTGATAATATTCCATTCCCTTTTAACCCCAGAAACCAACCCTCACAAAGTTTCCATCCTCAAGATCCCTCTCAGAAACCCAGGAAAACTTGCTGGAACTGTGGAAAACCTGGTCACTTTGCAAACAGACGTAAACAACCTAAAAAGGGGAATGGTTATGGGAGAAATCAGGCCAATAATGTGATGCAATATCAAAATTATGAAGGTTTTGGCTTTAATAATAATGAACCTGAATATGATGATAGGGGAGAAATGTATATGGTTCATACTGAAACTGATTTTCAATTTATTAATTTCTCAAATTCTATGTCTGACTCTGTGCATGAATCTGAGTGGCTGATTGATTCAGGATGCACCTTCCATGTCACATCTCATAAGCATTTGTTTCACAATTTGCATCTCACTAAAACTGGCTCTGTTGCTCTTGCTGATGGACAAAAATGTGAAATAGCTGGTAAAGGTGATGTATGCTTGAGATTTGAGAATGATAGCATGTTGATTATGCATGATGTGAGATATGTCCCTAAATTAAAATTCAATCTTATGTTTGTCTCAAAATTAGCTGATCAAATGCTATTTGGATCTGTGAATAAATCGTGCTTTCAATTCAGTTTGAATTCTAAGGTCTATTTTGATGCTCCTAGAAGAGGTGATCTTTATGTTGTCCATGCTTTCTCTGTGCCTGTTGAGTCTGCAAATATGGTTCAATCTGATAAAACTACACTCTGACATACTAGACTAGGACGCATGAGCAATAAAGGCCTTGAGATTCTAAATAAATTTGGTGCATTTAAGCATGACAAAGTGACAAGTATGCCTTTTTGTGAGCCCTTCCTGATAGGAAAGCAACACAAACAACCTTTTTCCTATGTCAGAATCCGACCCTAAGCCCCTTTTAAGTTCTGAAATCCTTAAGTATGTGCATGCTGATGTATGGGGACCTGCAAAGGTTCCAACCCATGGTGGAAATATGTTTTTCTTATCTATAATTGATGATTACTCTAGAAAAACATGGGTTTTCTTGATGAAACAAAAATTAGATGTATTTCAGAACTTTTCTAAATGGGTTTCAGAAATTCAAAACCAAACAAACAAAAGAATCAAGTGTCTTAGAACAGATAATGGGGTAGAATTCTGTAATTTTGCCATAAATAATCTGTGTGCTCAAATGGGAATTAAAAGGCACAAGTCTGTGCCCTACAACTCCCAGCAAAATAGGGTTGTGGAAAGAATGAATAGGACCCTTCTAGAGAGGGTCAGAAGTCTCTTAGCTGGTTCTGGCCTTGACAAAAAATTTTAGGGGGAAGCTTTGATGACCTCATGCTACATAATAAATAGATCTCCCTCTGTTCCCTTAAAAGGTAACTTGCTAGAATCTGTTTTTGGAATAAACATGTCTGTCTGTCCAACCTAAGGGTTTTTGGTTGCAGTGCATATGTCCACCAAAAGCTAAGTAAAATTGAACCTAGAGCTAGGAAGTGTATCTTCCTAGGTTACCCTGAAGTGGTAAAAGGCTACAAGCTGTGGGATAGAACCTTACCTGGCTTCAAAACTTGTATCAGTAGAGATGTCTCTTTTAATGAGTCTGATTTTCCTTGCTTAAATGAATCCTCACACTCTGCTACTCCCTGTGAGGTGGAGCCTGCTTCTGTGCCTTTATTTGTTTCTAATCTGTCTAAGGTGGACCCTCCTCCAACCATCTTGCCTGAAGTGAATATGCCTAATGAAAAACATGCATGATCACATCTCTCCTAATGATTCTGCATCTAATCATGAATCTGAGCATGAATCATCTGAGCATATGAATGTGTCTGATCATGAGACTTCTGAAAATGAAAATGAACATCAATCTGAAAACTTGTCTGAGCATGTAAACCTGGATAACTATCAACTGACAAGAGATAGGCCTAGAAGAACCATTAAGGCCCCTGCTAGATATGATGGTTTTAATCTGTCTCATTATGCCTTTAATGTTTTTTCAAATATTGACAAACATGAACCTACCACTTACAAAGAAGTTGTTGCATGTGAAAACTCTGATAAATGGATTGATACAATGAAAAGTGAAATGAAATCACTACATGATAACAAAACCTGGGTGCTTGTTGAGAAACCTAAAAACTGCTCATTGATTGAATGCAAATGGCTGTTCAAGATAAAGCAAGAAATTGAAAGTGTAAGATATAAAGCAAGACTGGTTGCTAAAGGCTTCACACAAAAAGAAGGAATTGATTATAATGAAATATTTGCTCCTGTTGTGAAGTTTACTACTGTAAGGATTATGCTTGCTTTAACTGCTCATTTCAACTGGGAATTAAAACAAATGGATGTTACTACTGCTTTTCTGCATGGTGAGCTTGAAAATGACATTTACATGCATCAACCTGAAGGCTTTGTTGATAAAACTCTTCCTAATCATGTGTGCTTATTGAAAAAATCCTTGTATGGTCTGAAGCAATCCCCTAGGCAGTGGAATATTAAATTTGATAATTGCATGAAGAGCATGAATTTCTGCAGGAGTCAATTTGATCAATGTCTATATTTTATGAAATCAGATGTGCATATGTTCCTGCTCTTATATGTTGATGATATGCTCTTGATAAGTCCTTGTTTGAAAACTGTGAAGTATGTGCAAGCATGCCTAAGTGAGAACTTCAATATGAAAGATCTGGGGGATGCCAAGAAAATCTTAGGTATGAATATTGATAGAGATAGAAATAAGCATTCTCTTGTCTTGCATCAGTCACCTTATGTTGAACAAGTGTTAAAGAAATTTAACATGGAACAATGTAAGGCTGTTTCTGTTCCTCTTGTATCACACTTTCTGTTAAGTAGAGATCAATGTCCAAAAAGTGATCTTGATATTAGGGAAATGACTGAAATTCCCTATGCTAATGCCATTGGCTCTGTAATGTACCTAATGATCTGCACTAGGCCTGATATAGCCTATGCAGTCTCATGCCTGAGTAGGTACATGGCAAATCATGGTCTCCCTCACTGGGAAGCCCTGAAATGGCTTCTGAGGTATCTTAAATCAACTTTCTCTCATGGTCTATCTTTCTCTAAGTCTCCTGATGGTGTCAAATGCATTGGTTTTGTGGATTCTAATTATGCAAATGACAAGGATAATAGAAAGTCTACCACATCTTATGTGTTTACCCTCTGCGGTTCTTGTATTAGCTGGAAGTCACAATTGCAAAGTATTGTTGCTCTCTCTTCCACTAAATCAGAATACATTGCAGCTACATAAGCTGTAAAAGAGGGAATTTGGTTAAATGGTCTCCTCTCATAGATTAATGTCATTGATGATAAACCCCTCCTATATTCGGATAGTCAGTCAGCTATACAGCTTTGTAAGAACCCTGTGTTCCATGACAGAACCAAGCACATAGATGTCAGATACCATTTCATAAGAGATGTTGTGGAGAAAGGAGACATTTTGTTGGACAAAATTTCCTCTGAACTCAACCCTGCAGATATGGGCACTACTAAGTGCTTGCCGGTTGCAAAGCTGGAAATCTGTAAGAAATCCATTAACATGGATTTTGGTTGAATTTAATGAAATTATGATGAGTTCTTCAGAAGCCTTGATGCTTCTGATACTCATCTAAGTCCTGAGGTAGTTGACCCTCTTTCTGGTGATATTTTTCCTTGGTACAATAAGCTAGTTAGATTCAAGTTAAATGATGGTCAATGATCTTGTGAGACCAGAGACTTGTATCTTGTTTTGGGTTGGTCTCTCGTGTTGAGACTGGATTGAACACGCATAGTGTTCCTTCCTCCTTCTCTTTGTCTGTCTTTGTGATAAACATAAGGGTAAAAGTAAGTGGCGATGATGATAATCTCTTCTGTTTTATTTTTTGGCAGGTGACTCCTTGGTGACGGGAAATACCAATAGGGCCAAAGGTGGAAATGTTGGTGTTGGCCCAATTGTTATTTCTGGCCCAGTTTCTATTATTTAATTTAAGCGGCCCAAGCCCTAAACCCTTAACCCTACCCGGCGGTCCACTTACCTATTAATTGTGCTTCAATGATGTTGCTTGTTCTCAATGCTCTAGAAGCCTCTATAACATTCGATGGATCCGTCTCCTTCCTAATCGCTCATCTCACTGAAAACCCTAGTATTCTCTCTCTCTCTCTTTCTGGATCTTCTCAGCTTGCTCCCTCGGTTTCTCTGGCCGGAATCTAGTGTTGTGATTCATGTTTAGCTGACGAGTGTTGGGGAGAAGCTTGTGCTGAGAGAGAGCTTGAAAAATTCCACCCCCTTTTCAAACCCTAGCCACCGTTTCCTCTTCCCCTTCCCTGGTCTGGGCATTTGCCGGTCACCGGAGTTGCCACCGCCGCCTCCAGTGGGAAAATCTGAGCCACGCCGTGACCCGCGCACACTTTTCCCACCATCAATCTCTCTGTCTTTTCTTGTCACTTTCATTGGGCTATTACACTTATCTCACTAACTTATCCCCTTCCTTGTGCAGATATGTTGGTGACGAAGCCCTAGCCGGTGAAGATCTCTGAAGATCCATTTGATCTTACTGTCTGAGGCTGTGAAGACGAAGCCCTAGAGTCCTGTGTTACTCATTGTTCTGTAATAGTCAAGTGATCTGTAATTTTCTGTTCTTGCTGCTTGAGTAGCTTGTGAGTTAGACCGCAAGAGGTACGGAATCAAGATAGTGTAATCCCTAGCTAGGCCTATAGCACTACAGTAAGCTTTAAAACGACGAGTCTCGTAACAACAACAATGCTATCAATGCTTATAGGTGTGTTAATGCTGAAATTGAATGATATTCATATCTATCTATATGCAAAATCATGTATCACATTTTACAATTATATTTAGACAACCATTTTTGTATGATAGACACCGTGGTAACATATACTGTTGTAAATTTTCTTTTTTTTTTTGTTTTTTTTTGCATTTTCCACAACGGGTTAGATTACAACTATTGTATTTTAACAAATATTTGCAATCTTATCTATTATTTTTGGGAAAAGGTGCAAATACATCACTAACGTTTACATGGAGGAGCAAATTCACCCTTAACGTTTTGTTTAGAGCAAATATCATCCTAACGTTTTTCAAATAGTGCAAATTCCCTCTTCCCTCCCCAAAAATAGTGTTTTTTGTGCAAAATACCATTTTATTCATTATTTTTTCCCAACACTAAAAAATATTTATTTTTGTATAAATTCCATTTTTTTTAAAATTATAATCCCTCTTTAAATATAGACCTAAAATAATAATAATAATAATAATAATAATAATAATAATAATAATCACCATCATATTATTATTATTATTATTGAGTTTGAGTTTGTATTTTTGTGAATAAAATTTATTAAAAATTTGTATGGAAAAAATACACGCAAGTTTTTATAATAAATTTCATCCTATAAAAAAATATTATTTTTTAGGGATGAAAATAAAATTTCTATATTTTTGAACAAATAGTTTTTTTTTGTACAAAAATCCATTTTATTCATGATTTTTTCCATCACTACAAAATATTTATTTTGTATAATTTTCATTTTTTTTAAACTATAATCTTCCTTTAAATATAGACCTAAAATCATCATCATCATCATCATCATCATCGTATTATTATTATTGAGTTTAATTGAATTTGTATTTTTGTGAATGAAATTTATTAAAAAATGTATGAAAAATACATGTAAGTTTTTTTTTAATAAATTTCATCCTATAAAAATTATTATTTTTTAGGGTTGAAAATATGAAAAAAATAAATTTCTATATTTTTGAACGAAAATACTATTTTTGGGGAGGGGAGGGGGGATTTGCACTTTTTTGTAAATGTTAGGATGTTATTTTCTCCAAAAATAACCTTAAGGATGAATCTGTCCCTTAAGATAAACGTTAAGGGTGTATTTGCACATTTTCCCATTATTTTTTTACTTGAAAATTTGGGATTTATAACTTTTTTATTTTATTTTTTATGCATAGATGGAGGATTTGTAGCACTCTATATTTGTCGTCTAAAAAATAGTTTTCATTTGTGTTTCACTATAATAACAACAACAACAACATATAACTATAACATAATTTGTAATAATTTATAATTTTTCTATTTCAATTTCATCATTTAAAGTAATTAGATAATTATATTTTTAATATCTGTCATATATTCAAATAAATCAAATGTTTCTTAATCGTTGACAATTATACATTACTATTTATAAAATCGTGTTATTTGAAATACTCCAATTCGATATTTCTAACATGGATTTTCATTTAGTTCTTAAAATTTAATTTTCCGTTTGTATTGTAACCAAGGATGAAAATATCGCAATATATCACGGATATGTAGCAAATTTTGACATTGCGATTCGAATATAGGGGAGAGTGTATTTTTTCCCGCGTATTGGTGAAATATCGCCATATATCGCGAAATATCACGATATTTATTTATATTTCTATAATATATTGGGTATGCAAATTTGTAATTTTTTATTTATAAATTGATACGTATGTTATATGAGTTAATGTGTAATTATATTTTATAAAATATTTTACTTGTAGCTGTAAACTTGTAATTTAGTTACAAATTCATTTTGCTTTTCTGATGATTTTTTCATTAATTTAATTAATGATCTTCATGGTCGGACTTCAATAATGATGATGATGATGATGATGATGATGATGATATGAGAATTCTTACCGTCTATATTTATTCAAGAGCAAATTAAAATCCTAAAAGGACGGAAATGAGAAATACAATAGCATATGATAATTCTAATATTTACTAATTAATTAGTGTTTGGTAACAATCATTCATTCTAATATAAAATACTATTGGAGAACTTGCTACTTTTTTCCTTTGAGATCTTTATCATTCTCTAGATTAATTACATATATGGAAGTTCACAATTTGATTGGACCACTCAAAATGTGTATGAGGTCAAAATGTGCATCAACAAAATAATTGGGTCAATGGACATTATTCAATTCATAGTCAAGCAATTGGAAGAAATCAAAAAACATATCAAGCACATGTCCATAATTATATCAATAATTACTCTAATGTGATGAGTTGGTAACAATATTGTTTGGAACAAAATGACATTCTATCTATTATATTTGAACCTCATAGATCCTCATTTTAGTATTAATTGTACTTTACAATGTTTATTTAGTTATTTTATATTGTATTATGTATTATTTTATCAAATGTATTGTCTATAACATTATTTATAGATTGAATCATCTATTGTTCATATGTTTACTTTCAAAATACTAATAATATGTTATAATTATTCTAAAAATTTCTTATTAAATTTCTAAGATTCTAATATAGTTTCTGTCATTTTTTTCAATTTTCTTTTATGTCGATATATCCTGCAATATATCAAATTGAAGCTGCGATATTTGATGCGATAGCAATATTTTCATCATTGGTCGTAACCACACAAAATTGATCTTCTTTCCAAATTAATTAACACATGTACATATCATTTTATTAATTTTTAAAAATTGAACACAACATATACAATTAAAAAAAATGATCATAATATTACATATCTTTAAAAAATAATATTATTTGTACATCGCAAAGGAAAAATACTAGTAAGATTATGGGGTCGACATTGCCATTTTAATATATTGGAAGGACCGGAATGTGAAGTAGATAACATGGAAGGGTAGTTTCGGTAGAGGCGTAGTATCCGTCCAAAAACTATAGACTATAGTCAAAGATTTGACTAGTTTGGAGCCATCGCTGACGAAGAAACGTGTTTTAGTTCAATGTTTTGATCGGAAATGTCGCGGTTGGCGACGAAATACTTGCAGCGACTTTTCTACAAATGGCTTTTTTATATTTCAATGTTTAAAGATGTTTTCTAAATTTCAAAAAATTATTTGAAAAGTTAGGTACGTGACATTTTCGAAGTCAGGATGAAAAACGGAACATGATGGAAGACTAGATTGATGATGTGGAATAGCAAAACGAGAAACGTAGACGAAAAAATCTAAATTAAAAGGGCGTCGTCAAACTTCTATTACTCATTCTTGCTTTAAACAATTTATGAATAAACGTAACAGAAAATCTCTTTTATGAGGGAAATTAATTCGGCTATGTTATCAATTTTTCAGGGGTTATCGTATTTAAATTTTCGGTTCCATAATTGATCTATTTTATGTTATAAATGAGATTTATAAAAAAAATAAGAAAAGAAGAGAACAAATAATATTAGTACTTTCGGATGAATCATACAAATCATTTCCACAATTATTTGTACCAAAAAGTTTGTACATGAATCTAATAATTAAAAAGTTGAACACACACACACACATATATATGAGTGGAAATTATAAGCTTTTATATATCTATATATCTATACCAAAAATGAACATTTTTATTATTAGATTCATGTACAAACTTTTTGATATATATATATATATATATATATATATATATATGAGTGGAAATTATTAGCTATTACATTAGAGCAGTTGAGTGAGGTTTATTCAATGTGCACTTTTAATAATAATTACAGGTTACTCTTATGACAAATATATACACATATATATATATATGAGAAATGGAGGAAGATCTATGAAAACAAATGAATAAATAAAAGGTTTCTTGGGGTGGTATGATTGGAATCCCACTACGGCTGGCATTGTCCTCTTCAAAAAAGAGTATTGGAATTTATTAATGTGGAAGTGCTCTGATTTTGGAATATTCACATTCTAACCCAGTATATGTTGTGCACGTGATAAAAGGGTTAAGCAAGGTTTTTTTTTTTTTCCTTTTTCTTTTTTTTTTTTTGAGGAAAAAGGATTAAATAATTAAGGTTATGAGGGAGTAAAAAGTATTTTCATATCATGTGCCAACAATAACTACATAATATATAATACAGTTCTTTTTCCTACTGAAAATTCTCATTCCAATATACTAGCTATTCGAATATTTTTACTTTCTTAGTACCTTCTAATATTTCCTTTTCTTTTTTTTTCTCAGAAAATAGTATGAATTAATATGGCATATATAACAATATTATTGTCCTGTACATAACGTACACTAACATAATAAAATTATAATATATTTTACACAAAATTAAATGAATGATCAATTAATGTTATTTAGTTGTCAATATAAGTAACTCCTTTATTAAAATGTGATGTGCTTGGATAGAGACAATCAAAATCTGTAACACCCCCGAAAAATATAGTATTTAAATTTACTATATAGAAGAAAATTCTCGGCCTTAATTGTTGAACATCTAAGTTAAAAATTAGAATTTATATTATAAAAATAAGATATTAATGAGATCGTTTTGATATCAAGTTCATCCAACTCAGATTTCATTTGACCTTCCAATGGAATTTATTCCATTAAACACTTTGAAATTAATTTGCTCCTTCAAGCCCAACCTTAAAAATTCAAGCTCAATAATTCTATTTAAAGACTCTTTTCCAACCAAACTCAGTTTCATTTTTAATCACCTTATTAATTAAATATAAAAGAAATCAAGATAGATAAATATTATTTAATTGATTTCCTCTGCCAATACGTTGGCCACTTCGAACTAGTTTGTGAGTGCCTAAAGTCTAAAATCTAATATCATCTTTGTGTGCTATGTGTGCTGCTAATAAGTAGTAATATATGTTTAATTTTATTTTTCTTTTCTTAAGTAGTAACACAAGCCTAGTCATATATATAGATAGTTATAGGTTCAGCACGTGTATGTGTAGTAATGAGTGTGTAAATAGGTGGATTGCTTAAGTGATAAGAAAATAATAATAGTAATAAATAAATAAAATAAATTAAAATTTTAACCAATTGAAATGGGACATTTTGGAACCCATTTAAAAGGTTAGTGTACGTAATAGTACACATGTGATGTATGTCAATTAAATATACATATATACATATATATTGTTGGGAGAATTTGGCAATGATAGATCAAAAATAAAAGCTAAGAGAAGACAGCGAAGGAAATAAAAAAATTGAAAGAAGAAACTGGGAAGAAAGGTGAGGTTTACCACCAAAGCTTTCTTTTAATTTAAGATTTCAGTCAATTTACCGTTCAAATTTTATAATTTTACATAATTGTAAATCTCTCTATTGTTTTTAAATTTTAATCTAATATTATTTGATCTATTTAATTTCAGGTTGGCCCTAAAATATCAAATGAATCCAACTCCCAAATTCACATTCTCTTAGTTCTAATTTAGTACTTGAGAATTAAATTAGGATTAATTTTTAGAAAACATGATTTAGTCCTATAAGTAAAATATTGTATATTGCTCAAAATAAATTCTAAAAATTAAAATTTACTTCTATATGTTAAATCAAGCTTCATAATTATTGAGTTAAGTTTGATACATATTTATCCATTCAATTCTGTTCGCGAAGTCCGATAAATTCTCAATCTAAATTAATTCATTCTGTCAAATGCGCATTATTCGCCCGTTTGACACCATTTCAATCCCAAATGATCCCAAGGCATAGGAAATCCTTAATTAAGTTATTTAGGACCTAGGTTATTACCTTAATGACCTATTTGAGATTTCTAAGCTAGAATTTCAATCTTATAGGTCAAGACGGACGGGAAGCATAATAGCATTGCATAAAATTTTCACTGCACTTTGAGATCATCCAGGTGGGTTTTTTTATAACTCATAACTATGTTTTAAATTCGTCCATAAAAATCATGTTAAATGTTTTAATAGCATTGTTTACGCAATGATTGGATGTTTTGAGACTTCATGCACAGAGGAATTCCGACTTACAAGCATAGACGATTTACTGTGACTAAATGTCTAGATAAGTAACCGTAAAATATCATGTGATCACATTGGGTCTCTCATCCAATGAAGAAGAGTAAACTATATTATAAAGTATGTTTATGATGGATTTTTAAGCATGAAAGTATGACTTGGACGAATAATAATATCCACTGAGTGTTTTCTGGCACTCAACCCAAATATTTTTCAAATATTTTCAGGTCCTAGAGATCGAGCTGGTTGATGATGAGCTGTTGGAGTAGGTTAGATGGTTGACCCTTGTATGATTTTTGCTTAAAACCATCTTTAAACTTATATTTGTTTGTCAAATATTAAATGCTCTCGTTGGTACTCTGCAAACCTTTTAAGTTTGAAAGTTGTTAACCTTAATGGTCAATTTTTGATTGTATATACAAATATTTTGAATGTATAAGGGTTAGCCGTGAAGCTTTTGAATGTGTGGCCTGTTCGGATATATGTATTACTTGTTAGCAGGTCATAATTTGATTATGTGAGTCACTGTTTTTGAAAACTCTTGTTGGAAGTTGACTTTGAGAACGCCTGAGTGCGTGGTTTGAATATTTTTAAGTTGAGATGTTGCTCATTTACAAATTATTTATAAAATTAATTCTGTTTTTTTTGTAAAAAAATGTTTATTATGTAAGCATGTATGTATGTTTTGGTCCTAATGAGACTGGAGCGTTACAAAATCTAACCAAACCGGTTAGTTCAATTCAATTCTGTTAATTTTTAAAGTTTGATTCGGTTAAAGGAAATCTTTTTTCTCTTGATAAACTTAAGTGTCGGTTCGATTTGGTTTAGACCACTCAAAATTGAAAATAATTTGATCAGGTTAATTAATTATCATTATATTTAAATATATATTATCTCTATTTGATTCAATTTACTATTTTTTTGTATTTATTTTTATTTTTCGCATCACAAACTGATCCGAAAAATTCCCACCCTTCCTCTTTGACGAACTCAGTCTAGCTACTCCTTTCTGCTTCAATAAATAAGGATATATGTAATCAATTATTAATTGTTTCTTCTTCTTCTTCTTCTAAATTCTAATCACACCGAAAATCAAATTATTAATTTAAATGGACGACCTTTTTTAAAATAAACAAATAACTAAATAAATCATTAATATTTACGTCAATCTTCATTATTTATAGGATACTCACATACTATAATCTATACGTAAGTACACAATGAATATCGCAACTAATTGAATCCATAATAAGCAAGTCATCCTAATAAGCTACGAGTCGACTGTCACCCTTCATTATTATCTCATGCATATATATATATATATATATATATATATATATATAGAGAGAGAGAGAGAGATTAGAGATCAAATGAGAACCAAATTCATGTGTGGGAACTAGGAACTGATTTGGAGCGTTGATTCAATTATTTTGGAAGGCTGATATTGATTTGAAAAAATAGGGTCAAAAATGCAATTTTTAAACAATTATTTTTAAGTAAGGTTATAGATGTAATTTGATTTATATTCCATATCAGTTACCATAAATTGTGGGATTAGATATATGTTAAGTTATGTAGTTATATTTGGACAGTTATTTTCACATTATTTCTTCCGTTTTTTTTTTCGATCGGCGATTCAGAGGAGGCGAAGTGATGACGTTTCTGCACTGTGTTCGGTTAATCAAGTTCGATAATTCATTTAATTTTTTAAGTTGGTTGTTTGATATTTTGAGCATTGGTATAATTTTGATTCAACAAGAACTCTGCACAAGTGGTTAATCAATTTACGCCGCCACCTATGGAGAATACAAGTTTTTATTTCGAAAATATTTTCTCTGATTTTTTTGTAGTTGTTTTGATCTTACAGTTCATATGGTATTAAGGGTTTTTAATTATGAGTTTTAATTTTTCGTTCAGATAAGCATAGTCGATTTGCTAAGTTATACTATATTATTTGCTAACTTGTCATATATTATTTGCTAACATTGATATAATTAACCTTGCTGTGTTCATATTGTATCCAGTTTTAATTTTTTTTATGAATCAGATGGTATGTACAAATTATAATTTGGTTGATTAGTATGGTAGATAAATTATTGCTTCAATTTATTTTTATGAAGTGTTGGTTTAGTGTAGTTGTATGCCTTGTGTTGTATAAACTAGAAGTAATGATAATTATGCACTAATTAGTATTGGAACAATTATTGTTGCGTCTCGTATGGAAGCTAGAGTTTTTTATTTAACATATAATTTTGATTATGTGTACTTGTTGCAGTTCACTGCTCTTATATAACAGATTCTATTAATGGTGGTTTATTATGAATTTTAAGTGTTTGTCCATAAATCATGTTTGTGTTGCTATATCATAGTATATTATTTGCTATCATTTCGTATGTTATTTGCACTGTAGTGTGTATAGTCATAATGTGTTGATATTGAAATGATTTATGGATGGTCAGTTTGCTTGCAGGAAACACGTTTACTTTTGATGTTAACTATTATATATTTTTCTAACGTGCAATATAAAATTTGGCAACATCCATGAATTGATATGATGGTTTTTACATATAGCAGTTGTATGTTTGCTGGAAAATTAGCTAAGATGCATGCAATAATTTGCTAACTAAATGTAAATATTTGTTAATATTCATACACACAAATTTATTGCAATCACAAACCCCACTACATGTTTCAACTAAAGGAAGTGGAAGTGATGTTGGAATCAAGAAAGGCGAAGGTTGTTCGTGTGGCCAATAAGCCTCTTAGAGAATTGTAGCAATTGCGGCAAAAAAGCAAACCACGATGCTAGAAATTGTCCGGAACCGAAGAATTGTTCGGATGCCTAAGTTTTTTTTTTATGTTCATTTTATGTTGAATTATTATATGGTTTGACATTGAATTTTTTGTATTTATATGACGTCTCTTTTATGAACACAAAATTTTTATTCGTTTAATGAAATTTTACCAACAATGTTGAAAGTTTAAGTAATCCGATTATGAAGAATTTGGAATCCTCGTTATAGGGATTGTACCACCTATATATATATATATATATATATGTGCCAGCACAATAAATATTTTAAATGTTATTGATAAATTTTTGTGTATGTTAGCACATATTGCATAAATTTTAGCTAACATATGTTTGCTTATTTGCAAATATTTGAAGCAAAGGTTGGGAAAAATACAGTATGCACTTTAGCATGTTTTGCAGGATTTTATATAGTTCCTAGATGAATTTTAGCAAATGCTTGTATGCTTACTAGCAAAATGTTATATTTATTTTAGCTAATTACAAGATATATTCGTTAACAATTTATTAATAATTACTAAACATACAATTGCTAATAATTTAATAATAATTATTACACATATATTTGATAATAATTTATTACTGTGATTATACTGTTCGAATACAATTGTCATTTCAAAAAAAAAATCGCAACATTTTCGTCATTAAAGTAGTGAGTTTTCCTTATTAGTAAATGTATAATATATGATTATGGAATATTTATTTGTTTTTTTATCATGGAAATATTGTTCATGTTGGTTTGATAGCATATATTTGTTTAATTGTTAGCAAAAATATGTTTTAGTATTAGCATATACCATAAGCAATTTTTGTAGGACTGTTATATAGTTACTGCATGAACTGAAGCATATTTATGTATAATTAATAGCAAAGTTTTATATGCATTTTAGCTAGTTGTACATTATATTCGTGTGTATGATTATTAGGAAATCATAATAAATGTTATTGCAAATAGTTGTATGTTTGCTTAAAATACTATTTCTTCACATCTTAGCAACATCTTATTACAAAAACCAGCAATATTATATTATAAACATATCAAAAAACTCTTATTTCTCATATTAGACCATAAGAAACAAAGTAAAATTGTTAACTACGAATGTTGTTGATTACATGGTCTATCAAACCGTTTCCTCCACAGTGTTATCACATCAGAAGTCTCAATCCAACTAGGCCTCTCGATTTTATGTTGGCCTCGTGGAAAGCCAAACACTAATCTGACATCATCCTCAGACACATGTACTATCCTATCACTACCTAAAATAATATCATTCCGTTTCAGATCGAAATTAGATAGAACCGAAGAATACAACTTGGTCGGCACATCCTTGATCTCCAAATTTAGTATGGATCCAAACCCCAAATCTCTCACATCTTGCTTTTGTGCATTGTTAAGTTTGCTTATTTACCATATGCAATGCGAGCGGGCTTGTTCGATGTTTGAGGTTTGGATATTCATTCCTTGAACGTTTTGCAATAAGTGTCTCATGTGTGTTGTCATTTGCAGCAACATTTACATCATGTCGTGCCTTTGTTCGACTCTCATGCCCTAAATCTGAAAATTATGTGAAGACTCATAATACTCAATTTAGAAATTTATGTTATTTTTAAATACTAATATTACAAATATTTGATAATATTCATACATATAATTTCTAATATGCATTCAGATTTGTTTCAATATAAAAATTGCAAAAAATTATATAAAAATTGCAACAATTTTCATTTATTTGTCTTGCATCTAAGCTAACACCCACAAATTATTTTGGTAAAACACACTCAAATTTGACAACATACATTAAGAAATACTAGCTAATATAAATTATATCTTCACGTAATATTTGATATTTATAAACACTGAATTTGATAACAATTACATACATATTTGCTAATTATTAAATATATATTTGCTAAAAATTACGTACATATTTGCTCAAAAATCACATAAACTTTCTTGCTATTTGCATCTAGCTATATGTAGCTTCATAATTAGCTAATATGCATACAAGATTTTGTTAAGCAGAATATAACATTTGCTAACATACATAAATTAATATCAGCCAATATATTATTTATTCATGTAATATATCCTAATTATTAAACACAAATTAGCTAACTATTATACAGATATTTGATAACCATCCAAATATATATTTGTTACTTTATAAATAACATCTAATATTCTAATATATTTGTGCTAACAACCACATAAATATTTTATAAATAACTGCATACACATTTGCTAATTATTAACATATATTTGCTAACAATTACGTACATATTTACTAAAAAAATCACATAAACTTTTTTGCTAAATGCATTCAGCTATATGTAGCTTCATAAATAGCTAATATACACAGAAAATTTTGCTAAACAGAATCAAACATTTGCTAACATACATAAAATAGTATCAGCTAATACACTATTTATTCATTTAATATATGCTAATTATTAAACATAAATTCGCTAAATATTATACAAAGATTTGATAACCATCCAAACATATATTTGTTACCTTATAAATAACAGCTAATATTCCAATATATTTGTGCTAAGAACCACATAAACATTTGATTAGAAACTACACGATTAGTTTGCTTAAATATTAGCTAACACGCATAAACCATTTTGCTAAAAACACTCACATATTCTCTAACATACATTTGCTAAATTTTATATAAATTATTGTTAAATAATTCAATATTTGCTAATTATTAAACATATATTTTCTAAATATTTTATAAAAATTTGCTAAACAATTACACGTATATTTATTGCTGTTAAAATCTTACAACGGATATCATCATTTGATAAACACAAAAAGAATTGGTAACTTGGATATTCATTTAAAAATTACAAATCTGAATTCATAGGGGCAAAATTATATGAATTATGTAATATGTTTCTCAAGAATTCAATTTTTCCACAACTCAAATAACCAAAATATTTGCTAACTATTCAACAAAAATTGGCTATAAATTACATACATATTCGATAAAACATCACACATATGTGTTTCTCAAAAATCTGTCAACTCATACACCACAAACTTATAAATACACACAAATTTTTCTACATTTCGCGCTTTGTCCAAACATCGCAAATCTAACATAGGCAGTAGATTTTAGGAATAAATTAAATTAGATGTCTTTAACAGTTTAATCCCTTCAACAACTCAATACCCACAATATTAGCTAATTATTGGACATATATTTGCACAACATTACATACATAGTTGCTGAACAGTCACATTAATATGTTGCTGGAAAATTTGAAAAAAATCATACGAAAATTTGCTAAATACACACTAATTTTTGTATAATTGAGCGATTTTTACAACAATCACAAATCTAAATATCTGCATTTTGTCATTTTAAATTTTTAGCAAAAAAAAACAATTCCCAAAAATCATGGAACCCTAGTTTCGTCACTAATCAAGACATCAACTTGAAATCAAATGCAGAATCAAAAACCCATATACTAAAATTATAAACTCATATAGCAAAAATATCAACAGACATACCTTTCACACGACATCTTTTACTACCGCCGACCATTGGAATGCCTATTCAACTGGATTCGAGAAACTCCACAGTAGAACACTTGCTGGAGCGATACTCCTGTCAAGACAGCCAATAGCCGCCGCTTGTGAGATGGGTTGTAGCTGGTTCAGTGGGCGTTACGGCGGCGGTCGTCGTTCGCTGGTTTGGGTGCGTTGCAGCTGCAGTTTTTTTCTCTAAAAAATTTGCTCTTTTATTTTTTGATTTTCCTTTTTCAAGAGAAGCTTTGATGGTGGCGTGTTTTGTGGTAGATGTTTAAGAGTTTCCATATTTATAAACTGCTACTCCTAGATATTAGGGATGTATACGATTATGGGGATATATTTTTTACTGTTTTAATCCTATCAAATCTAAATTAAAAATAACCTACAAAAATATTGCATTTAAGCCCCTGATATCCATATAATCTTGACCATTAAAAATTATTGGATCAGTGGTTAATATTTGTTCCTAATTCCGATAATAAATATGTATTGAAAGATACATTTTTTCTTCTTCTTAGGTAGGTAGCTAGCTAGCTAATGCGATCCGCCATTAATGAGTGGTAAATATAAATTTCGAAGTCAAATGTTAGATGTAATTAGCAGCTAAAGCAAAACAAGTGGTGAGAAAGTTCTGGAATTAATTAAAGTAGGTAAAATAATTAAGGTGGGATACAATCGTAATTAAGAACATTCGAGAGTTGTTAAGCATAAAGCGATATATAGTTAGGTTGCCATAGAATTAATGTGGGAGACAAGATATGCCATGATTATTTTATAAGACCATAATAACTAGATTCTTCATCTCGTAGATCAATCAAATTTCTTGTTTCTTAATCCTCAATTTCTTACCTCAGCCCCAAATATCTCGGTACATACGTAATATATATATATATATATATATATATATATATATATATATATATATATAAGAGAATATTCAGTCGCAAGTCCAAGACAATCCAAAAACACTTTAGATGAGAAATAGTATATTTTAAAGAGATCCAGTCGAATTTGAAGCTTTAACTTATATGCACATATATTATCAAAATTAATTACTAAATAATTTCAAAATATTAATGAAACAATGAGATTTGGTTTGTTATTGTGTTTGAATTGATTAAGAAGGGATATGATATGAAACAGTACGTGTATACATATACATATATAATTATATATACATACATGTAATAATAATCATTATTATAATAATAAACAGAATGAGTATTTATTTTAAAACAGAAGATATCGTCTAATATGTAGGGCACCGATATGTGTGTGTGTGTACGTCATGGTGGCCGCAGCAACTAGAATGTCATCTACCGGTAAAGTATAAATAAATAAATAAAAACAACTCAAAAAGTTAAAATTAAATGAAAACTTAAAATAGTTATTAAATAGAAAAGAAAAGAAAAGAAGAAAAGCGATTATACTATTTAGTGGAGTGGCGGCACAGGAGTCTGCCACATGATTCCTGACAATAAGCAACAATCTCATCGGTAAATAATATAAGAAAATTATGTAAGGAATTGGGTTGCAGAGAATTAAATATCCCTTTTCGAATTTGGAATTCTAAATTACACATGCATGCTACGTTCAATAAGAATATTCACACTTGTTCAATAATACATATATGAGTGCTGCATTCAACAAATAATATAGTAATCCTATTTCTTCTTTATACTTTTTACAAAGTATATATAAGAGAGAGAGAGAGAGAGAGAGAGAGAGAGAGAGAGAGAGAGAGAGAGAGAATGAATGATGAATTCATCATCCTCACATGCAGAAGGCAACTCCACAGCTGACAGCAGATGCTTTAGACTTGATGGCGATCCCAATAATATTATAAATTGATGTAACTTCTCTTAATTTCCTTCTTCAATTCTTTACCTTAATTTACTTCAGATTTAAGAGGCAAATAAAATATCTTCTTCTGCGAAGTAATAGTTGCACAATTAATATACCCTCATTTTCTACAGAAGAATAAGACTGGGGATTTTTTTATTAAATTTATTAAGGGTTAAAGTTTTATGTTACACTTTCTTGTGTTTCACTCCGTATTTCATTATTAAATTTATAATTTTAACAATATTTATTATAAAATAAAAATTAATTATAACATAAATAACCATAGTAAACATTTATCAACAAAAATGAATTAAAAAATTATAAAACATAATAATAAATTATTAATTAGAAATCAAAAATTAAATATTAAAAAATAATTATAAATCCTAATTGGATGGGATGAACCCTAGAAACAATCATAAAATTAAACTAAATCACAAAAAAATAAAATTAAAGAAAAAAAAAACAATAAAAACTCATAATTTGAAGTATAACACAGAGAATGTAACAGAAAATTTCAATCCTAACATTAAATTCGATTCAAAATGGGTCAGCCAATTTTATCGAATTTCTATCTTATCACATTATATTTTTGGTCATTCTTAGGTGGAATGACTTTAGATTGAACTGATCCGACCAATCTATAAAATGAAGGAAGCCATTTTGAGGCACCTTCTCTTCTCTTTATCTCTCTCCCTCTCTCTATATATATGTAATATGGGGTTACCTGAGATATATAGTAGGTAGCCAATTTCAAGCGCTTCCAAACTTGGCAACTTTTGGGGTCCCCTTTCTCACACTTCAATGGGAAATGAGATTTTTTTTGTTATAAAACAAAGTTCAGAAAAAGTGAGTGGCTGGTGAACTGATCTATTTATTAAAATTTTCACCTCTCTCTCTCTCTCTCTCTCTCTCTCTCTCTCTCTCTCAAAGTAGTGCTAAAGAGTTATGACATTTTGATTTTGTTGGATGACAAATAGGTTTTAATTAGTGGGTACAAATCCAAGGGGTCCTCCAACCAATCTGTCCAATTCACTGTGCCCATGTGATTCATTGTACACCCAAACAATTTTAATTTATGGCTAATTAAGTTATACCATATATGGTAAAATACAAATTACAAAAAACTATATTGCGTATGAGGTTTAGGTACGTTTAGATTCTTTTGAACCCCCCGGGCTCCTATTTTTATTTGTAAAATTTGTATTCATGTTATAATATACTTAGGCTCTCTTGTAAAATTTGAATTCATCTCTTTATATAGCTTAATTTGTGTTAAAAAATCAGATTATTAATATTTTGACTTATTTTAAAATTACGCTAATTCACCAAACATATATGCACGATTCATATATATATATGTATATATATATATATAGGGGTGGGGTTATATAAAAATAACCCCTTGTGTGAGAAATGAGAACAAATCTCACACCACAAATCCATACAAAATAAAACGGTCTAGATCAATCCAACCACCTGGTGGCAAAACTGTAAATAACACACATGAAAAAAACCGCCAATTCAGTAAGGGTATTTTCGGAACAAATTTAAAAAATTAACACACGATAGCTATAATAATGAAAAATAGAGTCACGTCCCTTCAAAACTGAAAACTTCTTCACAGACGCAAAAGAAGAACAAAAACCAAGAAACCAAACATTCAAATCTAGGGTTTTCATTGTTAACAACGAGAATCGACGAAGAAGACAACGTTGCTGTGGAAGAAAATCAACGAAGAAGAAGAAACTCGTGAAGAAATTATGGCTGGAAGCAAAAAAATGGTTCAAACTTCGAAAAAAGGTAATATTACAGAAATTAATCGAGAATTTCTTTCATTCGAGTTAAATTTTTCGCGAAAGATGAATAAAGTTGAAATAATTAGCATGCACTTTGAATCTACATTCTGTCCGTTTAATTCAAAGTAGACATTGATGATATGCCTAAATAAATGCAGAGAGTTTCGATTTTGAGTAGAAGTTCATTCTCCTGGTTAATTTGAAGTTGTAATTTGTTCTTTGTTTAATTTTGAGTACAAATTCCATCCTCTTGAATGATAACCAAACATAAGGAATAGAACATATATTTTGTACATCATTAGCATCGAGCCTGACCTTCGTTAGCATTTCATATACATAACTAATCATATTTTGTTCTGTTTCATTTTGAATATAAATTGATCATCTTAAATTAAACAATAAATAGAGCATATATTTTGTACACCATCAGCATCAAGTTTGGCTTTCGTTAGCATTACATATATATAACAGTTTATTTCTGTTTCATTTTGAGTATAAAATCATAATATTAAATTAAATAATGAATAAAGCATATATGTTGTACACCATTAGCATCGAGTCTGGCTTTCCTTAGCATTACATATACATAATTGCAACTGTTTGATTCTGTTTCATTTTGAGTATAAATTCATCTTCTTAAATAAATAATGAAAAGAGCATAGATGTTGTACATAATTAGCATTCACTATGGCTTTCGTTAGCATTACATATGCATATATGTGTGTTGATGAGTCTTTCATACTGTCATTCATATAGTTATCTGTTTTAGCTAACAAAGTTTTTATTTGTTACTAATTGTTATAATTTCTACTATTATTTGCAGAAGATAAAAACAAACGAAAATCAACAGAAGAAGATCAAGAAAATATAGAAGAGCTAATTGCACAGGAAAGAAGACATGAAAAACAAGTTGAAGTTGCTCCAGAGGAGGAAATACAAGATCAAACACAAAATACAGATGATGCCGATGGTGAAGCCACAAGCAGTGAAGACAGTGATGATAATTCAAGACTCTCTAAGCGTTTACCTGGTCTCAAGATGAGGATGCCTCCAAAAGCTCTTGCTCATGCTATAGAGCAAATGAACCCAGAACAAAAGAAAGCGGTTGAAGAATTAGGCTTTGGAAGCATACTAAAATTCACAATCAATGCAGTACCGCAGAAGCTTGCTTATTGGTTGCTGGAAAACCTTGATACACAAAGCAGGGAGATAAAACTAAACAATGGTAGAAGGCTGCATTTTGATGCTGAGGATGTACGTGTCATACTTGGATTCCCAAGAGGACCGAGAAAGATAGTAAAGATGAAGAGAAGTGAACCATTCGATTTTGTAAATGTCTTCAGGGATAAAATGGGCAAAGGATACAACAGAATTTTAGTTGCAGATATTCATGATAAGACACTTGTTGAACTTGATGGTGGGAAGTGGTTCTGAAGACTGTTCATAGTACTGCTTACAAGCTGTCTCGTCAAGAGTTCAGGGAATGGATATCTTTTCCCCCAGCTTTTGCATTAATTTGATGATGTTGACAGTGTAATCAACTATGACTGGTGTGAATATGTTGTGAGGTGCTTGGTGGACACTACAATAAAGTGGCAACAACACAAGCACAGATACTTCACAGGGTCAATCCTCTTTCTAGTGGTAAGCATAAAAAACTAAGTTTTAGCATCCTTATACATCTATGTTAGCATATTTCTACATCTACGTTAGCATTCATCTACTTGTTTGTTAGCATATTTTATCAAAATCCAACATAACTTCATTTACTTGTTCTTATCCTATTCAACAGATGTTTTATGTGGACCGAGTGGAGTCGTTCAATAGAGAAATCCCAAGGTCTCTGCCAGCATTCGACGGGTGGACATTTACAGATTTAATAATGAGACAGTCAGAAGAGATAGGAGCTGGAGGTTTTGGAGAAGGATACCCATACTCACGATACGGTATGGTTGATTACATCAATGATAACCCACACCTCTTTGCTGAGGAAGAGATTAAGTCGCCTGTAAAGGCCACTGATGAGCCAGGTCCTAGCAATGTAGCACATGCAGAGAGTAGGCAACCACCTGCCACTGCTGCTGATTACGTAGACGCGATGATGAATACAACGAGGATCATGACAGATGCCATGGTAAGACTACTGGGATTGATTGAAGGAGCACCGAACAACATGTTTGAAAATCTATTTTTCAAGAAAACATCAGAGATAGTGCAGAATCTTCTTTTGCGGAAGTCTATGTCATCAACACCTTCTGAAGTAGCTGCAAAAGAACAATCACAATCAACACAGGATGATGATGACTTCTGGTCCAACACAGAACGCATCGCAGCAATAGAAGAGATTGAGAAGACATTTGCTAAGAGGGCTGCATATGAAAGGAATGTAGATGACATGCCCAGCTTCAACCTTGGCATTGGCCTAACACAAGATGATAATGATGATTGGTAGAAGGTGATGAATGTAGCTAGAGTTGTTCAGGAATCAGAGAGGCCGATTGAGAGCGAGGTAATACTATATACATTAAAATATTTTAAATTTAATTAAATATCACACTTCTTATATGACACCTTTTAAAACATCATTTAGGGAGAAGAATTGAATGATGATAGCCAGAAGAAAACTAGTGTTCCTGACGAAACAGAGGTAGATACAAATATATAAACAAATTAACTTGTATTTATTATATGACAAACTAATATCACGTACCTCAGAAAGAGAAGACTGTGCAGGAGACAAAGACTGTGGAGGAGACAGAGACTATGGAGAAGATAGAGAAAGCTGATGAGGGCAACTTGAAAGAAAATATGACTGTGGAGGAGATAGAGAAAGCTGACGAGGGCAGCTTGAAAGAAAATATGGCAACATACAAGCGCAAGGGAAAGGTACAAAACTTTAAGCATTGTTAGCATTATTTTTCACTTAAATTAGCATAAAACATTCACTCCATCAGTATACACATAAAACACATTATATTATGTGTACTATCGAATGCAGCAGTAACACACCATTTAGTCAGCATTTCTATATTTATTCATTAGCATGCAAAATACAAAAAAGTTACTATTTTAAATAATTGTTTAATTTAAAGCAGAGTGTTGTCGAAGATCACTTCCATATCAAAACAAGGGCCAGGGATTTGATGAAGCCATCTGAAGCATTGATGTCACCATACATATCAAGGACTGTCGATGTGAGGGAGAAAATGTCAAAGATTGAGGGTGAACTCTACTTCTGGGTGGTTCACAAGACTGATGAAACATCGAGGTAAAAAACGTAAATATGATATTATTTAACATTTATTAGAAATGAAAATAATATATTAACATACATGCAGGGAGGAGATTTTATACTCTGATGGACGAGTCATGATCAACAGAGGTGAGCTGCAGACTCCAACACTAGACACTTACATCAGTTATGCAGTTATTAATGTTTGGAGTACGGTGTTGAACCATAATGAACGTATGCGATCAAAGGACTCTCGATACATATTTTACTTCACAACCTACCCATGTGTAAGCAAAATATTTTATCTTCAAAAGATCATTATCTTATTTCTATTAAAATCATTAAGTTTTAATATGTTGTTATTGACATATAGAATAACACAATTGTCAACCCTCCCCCCCCAATACTTGGAATGCAACCAGAAGGATGAGTTAATTTATAGACAGAGTTAAGAATAAGGTGAATGCATTCCCATGGGTAAAACTGTCAGAAGTTGAAATGGTATGATCTTATTAAAAATTTCATTAATCTCAAACATTATTCATATCAGCAACTAATACTGGCAAAACATATACGCAGTTCTTCTTCCCAATATACTAGATGAATCACTTCTTCTTGATCTGTATTGATCTGAAAGACATGAAATCAGTCATCATAGATAATTCAACTGCCATGGAGAAAAGGAAGGATGGACTGAAACTGAAATATGGCGATATTCCAAGTCTGCTGGTAATTCATACTTAAATATTTCATAACCACTGTAACATTATTTGTATACTTACAGTTTTATTTGACTGTACTTACAGATCAAGTACTTTGTTGAATACACTAAGAAAGTTGGGTTGCTTCAGAGATCAAAGGAGATTAAGAAGTATATTACATCATCACAACGTCTGCAGATGGCCTGGAGAGATGAGAAGAATAAGAGTGATTGTGGGGTGTATGTACTTCGACATATGGAGACGTACATGGGCAATGGGGTGAAGAATTGGAAGACAGGGCTGAAGAAGAAGTTTGCAAAGCAAATGAGGTATCTGAGGATGAAGTACTGCACCGCTATCCTCAATTCTGACACCAACATTCATAAGACCGACAATGCAGAAAAGGCAGAATTCTATTATAGAGAATCTTCAGGGGATGGTCCCATTGATGTTGCAGGATTGTATCTCAACAAACAGAAGTCATGAATGATTCTATGATCCATAAAAACAATATATTGCTTAACTATTATCATATTAAAACAATGTTTCCTAGTATATGTATATTTGCTACCATGATGCATTAGGACATTATTCTGTAGGATAACTACTTAGGTAATTGTTTTTTGTATATGTCAATGATCAAACATGTTGAAGGTTTGTCTGGATATGCTAACAAATATCCATATTTTTTGCTGATATATATATAGATATTTTTGTGCTAATGAAGCTTTACAGATTCGCTGATATAGTAATGTGATTGTGCTGATGAAGCTATAAAAGTTTCGCTGATATAGTAATGTCTTGTGCTAACGAAGCTTTGAGTTGATGTTGAAGATTCCATTTCTTGCTGATACAGTTACTTGTTTTTGCTAAAGAATCTTTAACTTGATATTCATATATATAAGTCTTGGTGCTTATTAAGCTTTGTTTTTGTGCTGATTAAGATTTGATGATTCTCTGATATAGTTGTGCCATTGTGCTGACTATGCTTTGATTTGTTGCTCATATTTATAAATTCCATATATATACATGTTTTTATGTCGATAAAGATATTTTCTAGTAATAATTGTTTCTATCAATTATTTTTTCTAGCAATAATGTTATCAAAAAAGAAACAAATGTACGACAATCATGCTTCGTTTGCAAAACTACATACCTATATCAGCAATTCCATAAAGCTTCGTCAGCACAAACCAGCAAAGATAAAAATAAAGCTTATAATTATATTCATTGAGATAGTTCTCATTAAAAATAACCATAAAAGACCATTAAATTTTTATTCTATCATTAAAAATGAAACAATTTGTTCATCATTCTCACAACATAAAAAAATAAAATCCAATTGAAAATTAAGAACCACCAAATTCAACATTTTCATATACCCCATAAATGAGTTATTCAACTAAGACTTATTTTATTAACAAAACTAATGTTTCAAACATCTTCATCATCAATAGATTGGTACCTGCAAAGAATAAATAAAATATAAATAAGATTGGGTTCCTGATTTGGAACAAATAAATTAAATTCAATATACATAAAACTTAATCAGCATAATTATATACCTCCATTACATCTCAAGCCTTATAGATCAACATTAGTCCTTCACTTTGCCATAATTCCTAGAATCATGCATGCACATTTTATTGCACTTCTTACATGTTCTTAAAGGTTTTTGCTTTTTCCGAGCAGCCTTCTCAGCTCTTGGTATCAATCGGCTACCACTCCCTTTAGTTTTGACAACATCCGACGGCAACACATCTACTTGTGTAGGGCAAGAAGAACCATAAAAATTATAAAACATTCTATTCTTTTCAGACTCAATTCCTTGTTCAGAAGTTTCGTGCTTTAAAAATTCTTTAAAATCCCGAACACAGCGTAATAAAGCAGAGAGCTTTTCATCATCACCATCAGCAGCACCAATACATGCATAAAACTCAGAAATGCATGCGTTAATCTTCATTTTATTCTCATCAACTGCAGCACAACTACTTACCAAATCTGTCAAACATCCATTCACAGAATCAAAACATGACCTTGTCCACCGACGAACCACATATTTATCAGGAATTCTATCTACATTCAAATCCTTCAATAATATGTATATATGACAGCACAGCAACCCTTCCCGAACAAATTTTGAACAACTGCACACAACTGTTTTCTCAACACTATCATATACAACCTGAAAAATCTCATCTCCATCATTAACATCATAAAACAGTTGAGGTTCATTCTTAGTTATGCTCATAATGCGGCATTTAAAACAAGCAGAATAAATTTCCTTCTGAACCATAACAAAAATATTTGTAGTGTATACAGCCGCAATATGTTTCTCAAATAAAATTGGAGTCTGCAATGAAGGAACTGTTGATTCATCATAGCTATTCATCTCAGCATATGCATGCCTCTGAGCCTCAATTGCACTATTATACTTCATAAAAAATTCAACAAGATTGCAGTTGGAGTTCACAAAGGAGCCATAAAAGTTGTTGGCACTTTCAGAAATTGATGTAGTCCTGCACAACCCACTCAATGCATGATTCCTAAAATAAGCAGGAATCCAATTATATCGAAGATCATAGATCGACTTGAACCAATCAATATCAGTTAAACCAAACTCAGACATGATTTCTTGCCATTTTTCCTCAAATACAGCAGGCTCTATAACATCAGACCAAACAATCTTATTTACTTGTTGCCTCAATGATTTATTCTTCTTCAAATGAGGAGGGAGCTTATCTGAAAATTTCAACATGATATGCCATATGCATAACCGATGTCTAACATCAGGAAATACATATTTCACAGCATTCTTCAATGCAGGGTCCTGATCAGTTATTAACATACTAGGGGCTCGACCCATATAATCCTTAAACTTTTCTAAAACCCAACAATATGACTCTGTATTCTCACTTGACAGCAAAGCAGCACCAAAAGTAACACACTTCCCATGATTATCCTTCCCAGTAAAAGGGGTAAACACCATCTTATACCTATTCAATGAATACAAACACAACATTAAAAATTAAAGAAAAAATTCAACTAGCTAGCATGAAAATGAAACTGTCGCAACATTGTTAAACCATTCCATTAGCATTATAGTACAACTACATTAGCATTATTGAACCACTCAATTAGTCTTCGGAAATAAAACTAATATTTAACATTTCTGTACCACTTCATCAGCATTATGTAACCACTTAATTAGCATTCAGAAACAAAACCAAATCTATACATAATTATATAAGTCATTTATACTTAACAATCAAAAAATAAATAAATTACAACCTGTTTGCGTTATATGTAGCATCAAATGATACAGAATCACCAAATGCAGCAAAATTCCTCCTGCAAATCGGATCTGCCCAAAAAATATGCTTCAACTTATCTTCCCCATCAACTAAATACTCAAAATAAAATGCAGAGCACACCTCCCTCCTCTTAAAAAGATTATCAATCACCATTTGAGCATCTGCACCAACAATGTAAGCCCTTAGATCACGTGTAAAGTTCTTAACATCAGTCTTTGTACATCCTATATTACAATGCCCACCAGCTACTTCATTATGTAGTTTATAAGAATCCATTGGCCCAATATTTGCTCGAACACAAACCAAAATAAATTTCTGATGTACATGTCCTATATTTCTATTCACCTTCAAAAACCCCTTATGTTTATCACAGACTAAAGGATGTGAGTGACGTTCTTCAAAAGAGTGAATTGAATATCCATCCAGACCACTAAACTTAAGGACTATACGTGCCCTGCATTGCACCCTCCTAGAAACTCTACGTCTCTTATCCATAACACCATCAACATTAGCATCACGATCCACGGCTGCATTCTTTTCACCAGCACGATTGCAAAGAATATACTTCCATGTAATTGTACCATCTTTAGACCTTATAACAGTAGAATTTCAAACATCAAATCCACAACGAGCCGCATAACGCCTATAGAATTCTATACCATCCAAAATATTATTAAACATCATTCCAACAACTGGCTTGACAGAAGAATCACACCTAGGTACGTAGTATTGCGTCAAACCAGGAGATATAACTATACTAGTATCTGAACAATCGTCAACTGACTCCGAGTCTGCCACTTAACAATACAATATAGAAAAATATATATAGTTAGCATATAATGTATTCTTCATCAGCAAATAGTTAATTATTCATTATATTCGAAAAATATGTATAGTTAGCATAACATGTATTATTGATCAGCAAATACTCAATTATTCATTTATATTCGATTTGCATCAAACTCTATCACTTAACAACAAAATATAGAAAAATATATATAGTTAGCATATAATGTATTCTTGATCAGCAAATACTAAATTATTCATTATATTCGATTTGCATCAAACTCTGCCACTTAACAATGCAAAACATAAAATTGCATCGTTAGCACATATAACATTCTCAATCAGCATAATAACAGAATTTATCATGCTAACATAATCCAACTAATTTACAAAATTCCAAAAACTGCAGAAACTAATAAACACAACATCAAAGCGAATCAAAATCGGATAGCAAACTGCATCGATAACCAGAAAATCAAAACACAAGGATCACTCGCTAATCTCAATAGATTGACGAGCATATCCAGAAACTACCGATCGCACAATAAAATTTAAAAAAAAACATACCTAGTGAATCCATCAAATACATCGCGGCAACCAAATAACATAGAAACTACCGATCCAAATCAAACGAATATATTGAGGAAGACGAGCTCGTGAAATCCGGAAGAGATATGGTAAATCAACGATAGCTTTGGTAACAAAATCTAAATTGATATAAAATAACATAATTACTAAATTACTTAAAAGCCCCTGGCGGCTGGAAAGTTAGGCAAAATAACAAAATTGCCACCGAATTTGGCATTAAATCTGGACCCTAGATTTCATCATAATGTGTGGTGTGAGATGTATTCTCATTTCTCACACCAACCATGTATTCTCATATGATCCATATCCTATATATATATATATATATATATATATATATATATATATATATAGGGACTATCACTTGGTGTGAAAAGTAGAGATGACTTTCATCCCTTAGATCTGATCAAATGGACGGATGAGATTAATTAGTTGAACAAGTTTTTTTCGGCAGTTTTTTTTTAAATAAAGTGATAAGGGTAATGATGTAAATTTGTAAAAAAACTGTAGAATCCTATTGTTGTGCAAATATTAACCGTCCTAATTAAGCGGTTTTAATTATGGTGAGTTTATATCTTAAACGATTCTTCCGAATCATTAAGTTCTTCAATCGGTTTTTTTTCTGTAAGTTTCTTCTTCTTCTTCTTCTTCTTCTTCTTCTTCTTCTTCTTCTTCCAAATCATAGATTAACAATGATGACAAAGCGGCACTCACATGATTTGTACAGACGGTTTTTTCTTCTCCTTCTTCTTCTTCCAACTCATAGATCGATGATGGCGACGATGCGTTAGTCACACGATGATTCTAGCGACGACGGCGGTTGTTGTACGACACTCACATGGAGACTCTGGGCGACATTCACAGCGGCATTCATGCTGATATTCATGGCGACATTCACGGCGGTTGTGAATTTTTCTTTGATGGATTTTTTGTTTTTCTGATTTATGACAATGGAAGATTTAGGTTTTTGATCATTTGTCATTTTTTGTTGTTCGTTATGTATGAAATTTGGATGAATATTAAATTTTATTTTATACGTTTCAAATTGTTGTTAGAATGTTCATGATTATGTACTTTTACATATACAGTTTATGTTGTTGTTGTTATTTAGCACATATATGTTCTTTATGAAGCATCACAAGTTTTTGCTTTAAAATATTGTATGTCGAAGGATTCAATGTTATTGTTTGTGTAGCATATTTGTCTATTGTAGGAAGCATTAACAGTACATTTACATAGCATTGATTATTTGGCGTTTTTTTTTTCAGAACTGATTCACTCCAGTCAAGGCATTTTTTTCCATTGTTCCATTTTTTGATTAGTTTTGTTTTTAGTTTACTTATATCCGTGCTATTTTGTATGGTACAATTGGGGTATCTTAATTTTTTTCATTACATTATTTATGGTATAGTAGAAATTTTTTACAAGGTAGGATTCGTAGTATAAAGCATTTAATTGATGAATATATAGCATTAACTGAAGCATTCACATAATACAATGCAAATGAGTATGCTTACGAAGCACCAACCATCAAATATGAAACTCTTAATTTAATTTATGAAGCATTAAAAGGTAATGTTCGAAGCACTGTCTTTGTATCATTCTTATTTTAACATAGACATCATTAATTATTAGGATTAAGTCAAACCCAAAAAGATAGCATTTAGAGAAGATAAAATACGGAGTTGATTGGACAGTTTAGAAAAATATAACCGGGCACTTGCTTGGTCATGACGAAATTCGATTTATCATATACGAGTTTTAGTTATGACACTTACATGAAACCATACGAAGTACTAATCGGTAACATAAAAAGCACTATGTACAGGTAAATTTTAATTCAAAATGAATGAGATTAAGCAAGTTGGAGTTTAAGCGAGCCACTGCTTTCACTCTTGTCTTATCCCATCCTGGAGCTCCAAGTGGTAGCGCTACACATTGATTAATAACCCAAAAACAAAGATTAAGTGTCAGTACAGAAATTGCTAAAACGTTACAACTATAGATAAGAAGCATCACTGATACGTATAAATAGCATCACAGATATGCATGAGTAAAATCATAAATATAGTTTAACCAAAGCATCACAGATATGCATAAATAGCATCAACAATATTAATAAAAAGCACCAACCCACATAAATTATATTACCAACTTAAAACACTAACACAGATAATCATAAGTGGCATACAACATATGCATGAGAAGCATCAATAATATACATAAGTAGCATCACAGATACGCATACTAATTAAAAGCACCATCCCACACAAGTTATATTACTAACTGAAACAATAAGTACCACAGATATTCATTAGTAGCTTCAAATATATGTTTTAGCAGCATCACAAATATGCATACGTAGCCTCACAATTATAATTTACCTAACGCAGAACATATATGCATATGTAGCATCAACATTAACAATAAAGAGCACCAAGTCGCACAGACATAATTTATAGACAAACCCATGAATCTATAGAAACAAAACATCACTAAATATGCCTTCACGATTATAATTTAGTGTTCAAATTTGTCAACCGAAAATAGAAAAATAATAGATTATTAATCATCAGCATCAATCGATCCCTTCAACCCACACTAGAAAATTACTCGATTTTTACTCAAAAGCATCAACAGATCAATTCATAGCAGAATCACCCAATTTTCAAATCTATTTATTAAATTGATTTATTCAAAATGGCGCAAGCATTCATCAATTTTCACCTATTCCAAATTTTTTCCCCAAATTCATCCTTAAATTCGATTCAAACCATTGAAACTTACCCGATTTCTTTCAACCCATGTTTTTTTTGCCTTTTTGATCGATCGCGCCGTTGCCGGAGGTTACAAATCCCACCGCCTTCTTAAATTTTGAAGCCGAAGTCCACGATAAACTCGCCAACCTTTGCCGGAATCATCGCCGGTCTTGAGGATGTCGCACTCGGTTCTTGCAGGGTTCTAGGTTTCTGGATTTTCAGAGGGCAGCGATTTAAATTTGTATACAAAACTGATTTCGTGAGGTTCCTTCTTTTTTGATTTTGTGGTTCCAGATTTTAAGGGATTATGATCTCACGTTGATATCATGTGGGAAGTTTAATGGATGATACCATATTGAATTATGGTTTGATTTTACATAAATAGCCTCCTTGCTTTAATATTAATTAAAAAATTAGAATTTACCATTTAAATTCCTTCTAATCTCATCCATCCATCTTATATATGTGTAGGGTTCAGATTTGTCTCTAATTTTCACACCAACACTTGTCCTCATTATAACCAACCCCTATATATATATATATATATATATATATATATATATATATATATATATATAAACTCCAAATTATAAAAAAATTAAAAATGTAAAATAAATTGATCATTATAATCACTGATGGACCTACATTGAGCCAAGTGGGGGTCATTGGGCCCGCTGGAATTTTATATATTTTTTTACTATTAATATAGTAATAATATATGTTGTTATTAAGTTTTTTTTATAAAAATAGATGTTAATATTTTTGTCTTGAAAGTTTGGTTCTATGTTAGAAATAGTTACTTTTGCAAATGAGATCATGGTAACCTCCACAAAAGCATATTAATTTTACCTTTTTTTCTAAAGTGACTTTACTTTTTCTTTGTCTCTACTCTTACAACATTTGATCTGCCATAAAGAATTTTTTTTATATATCTTAATTGAGGATGGATGGAATCTAAATAAAATATAAATAAATTATAATAAATTAAAAATTAATGTGAAGACTTACTTAGCACATAAAATGTAACACATGGTAAAAATGGGTGGGAGCTAATTTGAGCTTACTTAAAATTTGGCCTTTGTTATGTCTCCCGGGAACAAATTGCCATTTTGGGGGTGGGAGAAAAGATAAAACATGTGGGAATTATGCTACCTCATATCTCCTTTATGTTCTCTAGATGTTAAACTTTTTATCAGTATTAAAATAGATTAGTATTTCTCCCGTGCGATGCACGAAAAATATTTTTAAAAAATAAGATGTTATTAAATCATGAAAACAATATACACAAGAAGATATTTGTATGTAGTTAGGACAAAAAATAAAAATAAAATTTAGGAAATGAAAGAAAATCTACATTAAAAAAATTTAAGGACTATTTTAAGGGACATTCTTTATACTTAAACTTAAGATCATAAAGTAAATAATTATAAGATTTTTCTTTACACTAAATAAAATAAAGACAACTAAAGATTGATGGAATTGCTAAGTGTATGAAATTATTATTTTCGAATAATCATGTATCTAACACAATAGAAAAATAATATATGATTTAGATATGTGAAGATTTAGTAGATGTAAAAATCTAATCTAATTCTTTAAAAATAAATCATCTGAATTATAAGCCCCATACAAACAGACACATGATTATATGAAGTAATAAAAATACTAAAACTCAAAGGAGGATACCAAAAATACAACAAAAGGTGTCACATCTTAATATTAATTATTTACATATATGGGGATGTTAAGGATGTTGGATAATTAAAAAAGAACAACAAAAAGTATATATTATTGATAGGTAATAACACATAATTAATAAATTATAAACATAAAAACTAATTGAAGAAATACAATAAATATAATTGAAATGCATTAAAAAATAATCATAAACATTTACCTATATGAGAATGTACGTTGGTTGATGCAAAACAAAAAAAAAAAACAAAAAGTATATACTATTGATAGGTAATAAAACATACTTAATAAATTTAAAAAATTATAAACATAAAAACTCATTGAAGAAATACAATAATTACAATTGAAACGCATTAATAAATAATCATAAACATAAAAGCACTCACTATTCAATAAATAAATATAATTTATTACAATTGAAACACACTAAATTTTTTTTTAAAGATGCACGATTAGAACCTAGACAACATCACATGGCATGGTCTTTAGGTATGTAACCACAAGCATATATATGCATATTTTGATAGGAAATTTATTTATAAAGTAAATTTCTATTGATGATTATCATTTATAATTTTACCTATGCGATTTTGTTTTAATATATGTATAGATAGATAGATAGATAGTTTGAAATTCAATAATTGTGTGCTTGTTTTGCTACTTGGACAAATTTTAAATTTTTATAACATGGAATTTCATTTACTTTATTTCGATTATTGTATAATTGATTTTGTTATGGTTTAGAGTGTAGTAATTAACTGATCTTGTAAGCTATATTCAACAAAACAGTTGTGTATAGTTTATTTATATAATAATAATGAGTTAAAATATTAAAATTTCAATAATCCCTTCATCAAATATATAAAATAAAACAAAATCGAAATAAGCACTATAAACAAATTAAAATTGCATCATCATCATCATCATCATCATCATCATAATAATAATAATAATAATAATAATAATAATAATAATAATAATAATAATAAAAAAACTTGAATCAACAACAATGACACTGCTATTGCCTAGGAGATAACACTAAGAAATAACAATAGATAATTGTAGCCACAAATATCAATTAAATATAGAATGGATCTGATCCATTGTCCATAAAAAAAAATCTACTAACTAATCACCACTAACATGATGAAATAGTGCATAAAAATAAAAATTACAATATAAATATATTTGGCTATTTGCAAATCATATATATATATATATATATAGAAAAACACACAGAAAAATATATTAAAAGTCTTCACTCGATATAAAACAATTTCATGAATAACATAAATTAGTTTAACCACTCAATCATGAAAACATGATCATAGCATAAGTATAAATAAATATACATTTTCATTGTTGCGCATGCGAGCTTTCGTAGAAGATGGAGCTTCTAAGTCATTTGATGTTGAGTGGGTTGCACATCTTGAAACATAGCAAAAAAAGGAGTTACAATGATAAAGTAAACAACCGACAGAAATACATAGATAATTAGTGATGGATAACTAAACAAACAATTCATGAAAATGTTGGAAGGAAAATAACTTTAGTATAAAACTCTTTAGAAACGAAAAAATAAATGAGGAATGATAGTTTGAAGAGTAGAGATAACACTTTATTTATATAGAACATTGCATCTATATATGTAATAATTAATAATTAATGTAATTAAATTACAATTTTATATCCATAATTAAGGCATAACAAATTAAAGTTTAGTATATAAAATTTCCCGTTACTTAATTTGTAATAGAGCTAATTAAGCGAATTTATATACAATATCTTTAATATGCACAATCTTAATATATATAATATTATAGAATGAATAATAATTAAATATTAACATAATCTTTGGGTGTAATGATAAATATTCTTCGTAATTATATATATGTATAGAATGATTACTAAAAATTAATGGAACTATTGAGTTAGTAAGATTAATAATACATATTGTTTCCTCAAAAAAGATTAATAATAAATACTTCTATGTCTATAATGATTAATTAATTACAAATGATGCATAAGACAATTTATAATTTTAATCTTATTATATAGAGAGAAATATAGTATGTATTATATGTATATGTATATGTATAATTATAATATTATATTATATGTATTAATGTATATGAAGCCAATACAAATATAACTATGTAATAGTATATTATATTGTATTATATATTATCAAAACTCATATTATAGTATATATATATATGTAACATCTTTGTATTATATTTAATTATATTATATTATATGTTTATATAAAGATATATAATTAAATTAATATATATTTATGACCTTACTAATTCAGGTAACTGCGTTTAGGCAGGAAAATAGGGGGTTACTAATAATAGGACAATTGTGTTTTTATATATATATTAAGATATAGAATATAGATATAGATGTTAGAACTTCTATTCTATTTTTCGTATTCTCGTTTTCCAAGTCCGAGTATCGATCGTAAAATTAATTAATTATGGAGGATTAATGCTTCCGTTTTTAAATTGTTTTAAATTTAGGGTGATTAATTTAAACACATTTATGAATATACACGATTAGCACGAACAATTGATATACTGTACTTTGATCCATTAACATCGTACGTAGCTAGGTATTGTCTTCCAAGAAAAAAACAATCTTATGTTTTATTTTGATGATAAAGTTATGAGAGAAGCTCTCGTGTGCATAAGGCGCGTATATGCGCCTATATTAAACAGCGCATGGGCGTCACGCTCACGTCTTTTTTTTTTTCTGGTAATTTTTTATTTTTATTTTTTAATTTTCCCAATAAAATTTATGCCATAAAATAAAATTACTGAACCTTAAAATTAAAGCGAACTGATATAATTTGTTTGAAATATATATAAATTCATACCTTAAAATGAAATTAATAACTAACCCCCCCCCCCAATCCTAAAAAACACAATAAAATACCCTAAAAACACTCTCTAAAAATACAAAATGAACTCCTAAAAGCACCCCCAAAAAACCATAAAACACACAAAATAAACCTCTAAAAACATCCCAAAAACCCATAAAATAAGTGGCAGAGCCCTTACTATTTAATGATACAGGTGATACTTTTTGAATTTTGAGTGATACTTTTTAATGTTACTGTTGATACTGATTTTACAAATTCTTTTTTACGGTATGCACCTTGTGCATGCACTGAAGCTTTTTGGATAATGAATTCACTGAAGATTTGTATAAAGATTAATTTGTATTCGGTGATTTATTTATTTTTTAGATTACATATAGCACTCATCAACTACTAAAGTCGAACTAAATGTAATGCTGATTAAATCTTACTATAGTAATTTAATAAATTTAAAAACGAAATTTTCAAATCTTCTATAAAGTCTAAACTGCTAGTTAAGCTGCCATTTTGAATTTAAACAAATTTCTAGCTACCAATCATTAATCAATCAAATAACTTTATTTATTTATTTAACACTACCAATCGTAAAGAAATTCACAAAAAAAAAAAAAAGGCAAATGGAATGTGCGAGAATATACTATACATTGCGATTTTCGCCGAACATATATAAAAAAGAAAAAGAAAAAACGAAGTAAGGTGAAACTTTACACACACACACACATCTCTCTCTCTCTCTCTCATGGGAATATGGGAAAGTTGAATAAAGTGCACAGGTGCATTTTAATTTCTCGTAAAATTTGAAATAAACAGATATGTAAAGGTTTAAACGAAATCGTCATTTGCATATTCAGTGTTGCATTTTTAATTTATTTAATTTTTTTATTTTAATTTATTATATTTTAATTTAATTTTATATTTATTATTTAAGGTTCATTGTATTCAATTATGGTTTAACGTAGTTTTTTAGTATTTAATTTTTCACACAATTAATTAATAACTAAAAAATAAAAATTAAATACTAAAAAATTATAATGCATTCTAACTTGGTAGGATTAATCTTAAATAATATATCTGAAATTAAACTAAAACATAAGAAATTAATATCAAATAATTTAAAAAACAAAAAAATAAAAAAATTGAGTGTGCAATATGGAATGCAAAAGGTCCACTATTATTTCCAAACCATTAGTGCAGCATGATGACATGGTGCACTTACTATCAAAGTTTTTTTATAAGACTAGCGGAGATCACATGCATCGCACGTGATTTGTATTAATTTTTAATAAAATATGTAAAATTAAAATTTATTTTGAAAGTGTAAAATTTAAAGTTATAAGTTATGTTATGATTAGAAAATATTAATAAATATCTAATAAATAATTAGAGTAAGAATATATATATTAATAACATTAAAATGAATTCTTTTAGTTAAAAAAAAATATCATTGTATTCTATATTGAATATTATTTGTATATCTTCTAAATTAAGTACAAATTAAACATACATATGAAATATAATAAAAGTGTGCATAACAAAAGAATAATATTTAATTAAATTGATTTAAATTTAAAACTATATATATATATATTGGGCAAGTCTGGATTCTCATATATATGAATATAAAAATCAAATTTTTTATTACGATCAATATCCTTTTGAATTTTTTCTTAAATTAATATGTTTTTATATTAAAATAAAAATATCTTGTCAATGCTTTTTTACTTATGATTTTTGAGCGAACCAATGTTGATAAAAAAACTTTTCATGTATTATATTAGGTATCAAACCAAATTCATTATGGTTTCAAAGAGGAACATCTCTTTTGTGGTTATGTTGGTTTTAATTTCTCATAGCAACATCCTTGTAAAAAATGAAGAAAATAGGTTAAAATTATAATATTTGTACTTTGTAGTTAAGGTGTGTTTCTAAATACTCCATATATTTTTCATACAAGGCTATGTTCGAAAATTCATTTTCAAAAATACAAGGCATGTTTGAAAATATATTTTTGAACACATATGATCAATAGCTTAGGAAAAAAATAGTTAAATGTATTTTCAAACCAATTGATCATATTTGTAATTTAGTAGTTTCCACATCCAAAATTGAGCGACAAAACATTAATATTTACAAGTTTAAATCACGTTTTTCTTACAAATTCAAAGTATACATGATAATTATTAACCTATTCTAGCATTTCTACCCCCTCTTTTCAAATTCAAAAAACTACATTGTGACACTTTTTTTATCTCTCAAACGTGAACACTTCTCAGTTATACGTGAAAGTTTATCTCTTTGATTTTGTAGCATACATGAATTAATATTTTTTAAAATTCATTAAAACTAATTTTTTTAAAATTAAGGATAAAATTTGATCCAAACATTGATTCGTCTTATGAATTTTGACCTGTAAGATGGTCTTATACAAGCTTTTGTTATTTATGAAAATAATAAAGTTTAGAAATATTAGAAATACATTCTTTTTTTTAGATGGTCTGCATAAGTTGACAAATTGCGTATAGTTTTCATATAATTTGTGCAATGTCACATTTATGCTCATTTTGAAGGGACTTAATGATAATTATTTTTTGAGACTCAATTGACTCTTGGAAGTGCCTAAGAATATAGAGAATAGAGTTGGGAACGTGTTGCAAAAGAATCAGGTCAATCGGACAAGAAACGAGTGATGATGGAGCAAAACGATGAAGTGTATCAGCGAAAGAAAAACAACATGGTCTGTGCTCTTCTTGTTGTCCGAGACAGTGAGTTTTTGCATCAGTCTTGTATGTTTATGATCTAAATTGAATTGATACCAATAAATATGCTAATACTTAGATATATTAATGTTCTCAACATTAATTAATTGATTAGTATATATTGATTGACACTATTGTGATTATAGTGTAAGAAATATTAAAAGAATATATATATATATATATTCTTAATTTACATACTGTGTGTATAAGATACTATCTTAAAGTTACTTGTAAGCATAAATCTTCATTAATTCACGTAGTTGAAATATTAATCTCTATACGTTTACAATTATATATATATATATATATATATATATATCTTTTTAGTTTTATAAACACTTTATGTGTTTATTCTAATATTAATTATTGAAAATAATAAATCTTAAGAATATATCTATTTTTTAATATCTAAGACTCATATATTTACGTTATAAAATGCATTATATTATTGTTGTCTTTTTCTCTTTTAGCTAATCTGGTGGTTGTCCTAATAAAATTGAATCTTGAATAAATCATTTAATTGAATTGAAATTATTTGGATGAATCTATGAAATCGATGATTTAGATTATTTCTTCCTCTATTATATCAGCTACTAATTTTTTCTGTTTATCTTTATTTACCTTTATTTAATTATTTACCTTTCGTAGATATAAAATAAAACATTGAATGCGATACCTATCTAGTACTCAAAAGATTGACGTTGGAGTACTAACATTATGATTAAGTTTTTAGTCTTTGTGGAATACGATTTTGTAACATCCCAGATTTTCAGAGCCTATTTAGAAAATTAAAGAAATTAATTAGAGCCTAAATAAAGATGTTTCGGTTCCAAACCGCGATTTTAGGGTCGTTTTTCGTAAAATCGTCTTTTCGAAAATTTCGATCCGAGCTCAGTTATAGCCGATTTTGGTCATGTTTGAAAGGCATTGATCCAAGGAGCATGTCAGTGCTTTCGAATTTTGAATCTGAAGTTGTTTGAGTTCCCGGTGATTTAAAACGCGTTTAAAGAAGTTATGAATAGTGTTTTTCCGTAAGAGCGTGATCGTTAGAAATTTGCGAAATCTCTTGTGTTGACTCGAGCCTTGTTTTCTCAAGCCTACCCTATAGGAAAGTTCCCAAGAAATCCGTTGGTGTTCCCGGATTTTCATTCTGAGGTCAATCGAATGCTCGAGAATTTTATTTGTCCCTTGTGTGGAATAGTAACTTTATTTTTGAAAAGAGAATCGTTTCTCGTTTTTCTTCAAGATGACTCGTTCTTTACCCCGAGTCAAGTTGGTTCAATAGTACTCGAGCCAATGAACCTTCCGATATTTTCGGATTTCGTGAACGAAGTCATTTGGACCTCGACATCGAATAAAGCGGCTTTTAACCGAACCTGCTATTTTTAAAACAGTATTGTTGCATTGCAGAAGCTTCTCGGGGAAGCCATAATTTTGGCTATAAATAGCAGCCCTCCCCTTCATTATTTTTCATCCCCATTTCCTCATTCAATATATTTTAGAGAGAGAGATTGAGGAGCGCTCTTCGTGAGCGCACCTCACAGTTGAGAGCGGAGCAGGGAGCGCAGCGGCAGAGGTCTCTGCGGCGGCGCAGGAGCCCCCTCAGCCAAGGAGGTGCGCGGGCGCGCATAGGCGCCGGCGCGGTGCATGGGCGCGCGAGCGCGGGGTAGCTTCAGCACGTTTTCGTCCGGAGGCCATAACTTTCGACTCGGTTGGAACCACGAGGTCCATGAGTACTCAAATCGAAGCTCTTTTGAAGATCTACGATATAGCAGTGGCCAATCGTCCGAAATCTTGATCATTAGAGTCAGAATTTCCGTCCCTTTTTTGATAATTTCGAGCGTTTAAAATTATTTAAATTCTCGTGTTTTAAGTTATAGTTAAGGGTCGAGGGTTTAGATATCATTTAGATTTCTTGTTAGGATCTCAAATAGGGCCGCTAAGTCATTGATCGACTTTCATAAGAAGAGGTGAACCCCAAGGAGGCCCGAGGAAGGATTTTTGGCCTTTTGCTTCGTCTACGTGCTCGTTATCAAGGTGCTCGTCATAGAGGTGGGTGATTCTATACCAAGTATAAAGTTTGAGCTAATAAGCTCTAGAAGCATGGTAGGAAAAATGTGAAATATCCAATAAAAGTATTTTATGCTCTGCCTGTTTAGTCTCTGTACAAGGAAAGGAAAGGAAGGAATGAAGTTTTATGCATGATTATGTTAAATTGTTATTTGAGTTTGATAAAGTAAAGGAAGTTATTATTAGTTAAGTGAGCTCTCATGCATGTTTAGATATGCTAGAATTGTTTAAATATAATTGATGCTAGCATGAGATCTAGAATTGCTTTTAGTTGTAATCTATATTTATGCCCATTCATTTCCTAGTATTTGGTTATTGGGTTTTGCTAAGCTTAATTAGCTAAGGATACGCTAGAATTGTTTATATACAATTTGTGCTAGCATGAGATGTTTAGAATTGCTTTAATTTCAGTATATATTTATCCGCGTTCATTTTCTCGTATTGGAATGTTAGATTTTGCTAAAGCTTATTTAGCTAAGTATTGCCTTTTAGGATAAGTTATAAATCCCTCATAGACCGAGATCATGCTCAAATAAAGAATTAGCCTTAGATGATTGCTCTAGGCTTGGTTTTGCTAGGTAAGTTCAGGAGAAGGTTAAGGTTAAGTAAGGAAGGTTAAGGTTAAGAAAGGAGGAATTTAAGGAAGGATATAGTTCTGTTGTAAGCAGGTTATCGAGCTCAAAGAACAGTTTATTTGCGTTATCATGCTGTGACCTTTGTGTCACTAAAGTTGAATCTTGATTAATGGGAGTCACTGCTGGGAAATCCTCTCGCATACTCGGGAGGATATTTGAGGTAACCCATCTTCTATCTAAAAGCAGGTCTAAGGGTGCAGTAGACAACATGTTTGAGCCAAGAAAGGCGCCAGGAAAAGAAGTAAAAGGTTTTGCGGATATGGAGAGGGCTTTTGCGATTTTCTTTCCATATGCCGTCAGTTTATAATTGGATATTTCTAAAGTTTATCAAGAGTTTTCTCATAAAACCCCACTGAGTACATTAGTGCTCACACCCTCTTTTTCAAATGTTTTCAAGTTGAGATGCTGAGGCCGGTGATGTGCTGCTGATGGGGTTGTCTGAGGTTTCAAGTTTGTTGCTCTATATGGTTACATAATTTTCTTCCGCTATGTTTCTGCTAAGTACTCTGATGTTAGTATTTAGTCTTGATATATGTAACTTGATTCTTGATATTAGCATGTCTTAAATGCTACGATTCTTAAAATATCAATAGAGTTTTGAGAATTAGAAGCATGTTCTTTTGACATCCCAGTTATTCTTTCATTAATTCCAAGTTAATTGAGTAGTCACACTTGTTGAGCACGTTGGTATCTATTCAGTTTCAGTCGACCTATAAATGAGTCTTGCATGCTTGTTGTTGTGTTCGCCTATGAAGAGACTTTTCTTTCCAAGCATGATTTTACTCGTTTGCAGTTAGTCATAAGTTATTTTCTTGTTTCGTCCTATGAATGGGACAGTATGATTTATTTGATTCTGACCTATTAATAGGTCTTACCTGTTGTGACCTATGAGAGGTCTTGTTTATTTAAATAGTCGAATTCTTATCTGTTGATCATTGGATTCTTTTTAAATTTCGATTGGCCTATGTTTTGGCTTTTCTTCAACTTGATTGAATCCTTTGACCCTTATTGATTCGTTGAAAACGATAGTTCTTCCAAATCATAAAGTTAAGCTGCCTAAGTTCTTGAGGCGCTAACTTAATTTAATTCTAGAAACACCCCCTGGATTTCCATTTAATCTTTCAGCTTTTACGCCTAACACCTCGTCCCCATCAAAAATGACTGCCTAAGGGACCGGGCTGTTACAGATTTTGCTCAACATTGTAAGACAGTTACTTTGTATACTTGTGGATAGCTAATGAAAAATCGAATAATTGTAATGTAATAAAATAAAAATTTAGTTGAGAAGTGCAAGAAATGGTATTTAAAAAATAAATTGTTATTTGCCCAAATTTGACAACTAAAGTCTACATTTTTAATTATAACATTTGTATGTGTTATTATAAAAGTAGTATTATGCTGTGATATAATAATGTAATTAAGCTAAATTTTTCCCTCGTTAAAATAGTATTAGAAAAATTAGCAGTGTTCTAAAATGAATTGTTGTATACATGTTAACTTGTTAAGGCCGCTTTGAGACAATATGGGCCCAAGGCGAAATAATGATTATGTTTAGAATTAAAATATTTTTTTAAAAGATAATACACTAATATGTTTTAAAGAAATTCATTTATTATTTCTCATTTTATCAACAATAAAACCACTTTCAAATGTTCTAAATCCCAAACTGTGACATATTACTCAACCTAAAAATTTATTTCAATAAAAAATAATTATTATAATTAGTCTATCCAACAATATCTGATAGGTAATATATGCATTGGGAAATGTTTATTTATATAATACAATATCTCAATATATATTTTTTTATTTAATTTTATGTCCTAAATTCTATTAACGTATATTTTTAATTTTGAAAATAAATCATGTCTATTAATATCTAAGTGTTTTTCAAATGTCAGATAAGTTAGGGTTAAAAAATAATTTGTTAGAGATTAAGACATGATAAACTTTATTCAGAAGTCATGGATTTGATCATTTATATATTTAAAATATTTGACTTAAAAAAAATTGTTAATGGAATGTGGGTAATACATATATTTATTTATCTAACTATTTTAATGAAGATAATGAGACCTGAGGCGATCAATTTGTTTGCCTCATGGTAGAAACGACATAATGTTATTTCATTAATTTATACATACACATACATATATTGTTGATTTATATATATCTGAATTAAATTACTTGTAATAAATTAAATTAATATATTCACTTATGAATAATATTTGTTCTCCAATCTATATATTTGAAATTATCCTCTATGATTTTACATTAATATTAAAAAAATTTATTTAGATTGATGAATAATTGTGAAGTTTATTTTGATAAAATATGTAGTTGTTTTAGAAATAACATTTTTATGGTTTGGAGGGCATGTCATAATTTTTACAACTTAATTACTTTGATAATATTAATTCACTTATCTTTAATAAAAATAGATAGGTGGCCAAATAACATTTCATTATATATACTATCTTTAATACAAATATATAGGCGATAATTTTTTTGGTGCTCGTATAAGTCTACATCGCTATTTTGCAATGAAATTGTTTCAATTTATGCATATTATGTAACATTTTTGCTATTTTTTTTATCTATTCCAATTCACTAATATTTGAATTATTGATACCATATGATGTGAATCAGTAATTTATAAGTAAAAAATTTAAATTTTAAGTATATTGAATAAATTATACTTATAATTCTCAGAAAATTAAATTATTATACTCGACCAATTTTGAAATTTATTCGACAGGTCTAAATTGTTGCTAAAAAAATTAATTAGAACATGCATTCCTCATATAAAAAAAAGAATAATAAAAATAATTGACATGAATGCATGTGATATGTATTGTATATATATATATATATATATATATATATATATATTAATTCATAATTTATATCTTATTGGTTTATAAAGATATTAATGAATTGTCTAACATGTTAATTAAAACTGATGCATGCACCCATCGTAATTATAAATGCATTTTAAATATAATATTATGGAAGTCAATAATAATATTTATTAGTAATTGTTACCATATACTGATATACATGCATATCAAATGAATGATCATTTGTACAAAAATCACGCTATAAATTTTATATCCACTACTATATGATAATAAAAAGTTCAAGCTAGAAATTTTATATATACTACTACATGATAATAAAAAGTTCATGTTGTAGATTTATTATATCACCCTATTGTGCTTAATTTAAATATATTATAGGATTATATTAGTTAAATTCAATTTTGTAAAACAATAATCTTTTTATATATAGTAGTAGATTCATATGGAAACTAATATATTATATAAGATTTTACATTATAAATACATATTATATATTATATTACACAATTACCCTTAAATTAAAGTTATAATAGGGATATAATATGTAAACTAAAATTTATAAAACATCACACTTTTATAATAGCAGTAGATAGATATATCTATATAGGGGAGGGTTATTATGCATATTGGTCTCTAGTGTGTAAATTAAGAATTAATCTGATTCATTAATCTGTGAGATCGATGGTTATTATTAATTGAAGGTGGTAGAAATTATAATGCTTTTTTTTTTTTAATTTATAGGTGCACTAAAGGACAATCATGTAATCTTGTGTTTATAGGTTATTTACGGATACCATAATTGAAGCTAATTTTTAGGGAAAGTAAATTTTCTCCCACCAACAATTACTCACATCTATATATTATCTAAAAATAAGATAGTCTAGCATAAATAGAAATTACTCATTTTCCCGCCTAAACTATATTTTTAAAACAAAAATTCTATAATATTTAATAAAAAGATTATTTACATATATTAATTAATATATTAATAAACATCTATATATATATGTAAGTCAAACTAATTAATTAGGTCAATAAATTAGATTATGGATGTTAGTCAATATTTGGCAAATTATGGAGGATTATATGTACTAAATGAATGCTACCATAAATAAATAAATTACTATTATTATTAAAAATTATTATAATTCATTCCAAAGAGGATAACGTGAATAGATATCTTAATCTAAATCTGATTATTATCTTAATTTAATCTTAATTAATCTATATCTATATAATAATAATAATAATAATAATAATAATAATAATAATAATAATAATAATAATTTATATATAGAAATTTGGATTTTCGTGCTCAAATGCCATTTTTTAAGTTGGAAATATTTAATTAATATAATATACTTACAAAATATCATCAACTCCGTTATTAAATAATTAATTCTATATCTACAATTTGCATGAATTATCTATGATAATATATAATATATATTTTTAATCAATTATACTTGGCCTATCAATAACCTAGCTAATATAAGAGGGATCCGATCATGGAGAATATCTATGAATAAAATTAGTCAATTATTACCACAAATATGACCATAATTAAATTAGTCAATTATTTCCGCAAGTATGTCAAATTCAATTCAAAATTCTAAAAAATCAATTTCTTTTAGATATTTGATTACCTCTTAAGCGATCAATTTTTTTAGGATATCATCTCAATATCTACCAACGAACAACACAGTTAAATATGTCAATTCAATTTATCAATATATATCTCAAGATTTTATTTTATTTTTTTTGATCAATAGGAAGACAAATAGAAGAGTTGGATCCAATGATGTCTCTGCCAAAACTGCTATCAAAGTCTCTATATCGTCGGCGTTGATTATAATCCGATAAATTCATTGCCGTGCAATTCATTATTATCATTTTGGTATCTATTTCTTTTTCCTTTTTTTTATCTTTTCCATGAGAGTTGAATTGTTCGTTTGAGAAATTTTCAAGCATTAATAGAAGCTTTTGATTTGATGATACATCAAGTGAAAGTCAACGAAATTTATTGCAATGGAAGCACGAGTCGAGGCACAGAAACTTATTCTTAAACACAGGGGTACAAACTTCTAATTATATATCCCCTCTGAAATATAGATTGTCCGACATATTTTGATGAATACCAAAGGCTTCATTAAATTTGTTTAATCGCCGAGCCTTGGCATGATACTCAATGTGTATTTGTAGGGTTTTTTTGTCTATTTATTGCAGTTTTATTGTTAATCATTCTCCTCAGAAAATTATTATTTTGAAAAAGAATTGAAAGAGAGAATTTTGAAAAGAAAAGAAAAAAGAAGAAAGTGATCGAATCGGATTTTCGAACATCATTAAAGCTACTGTGCCACACAACTCATAAAGACAACCAATTAAACAAACATCGTCAATCTCATCGTCATCCTCTATAAATATATTTCCTACTAAATTATTATTGTTTAGTGCATTGATTATCGAAAAAATTATATAATTTTTTTTAGTTTGACCTATGATGACTAAACAGGTTGGTTGAAACAAAAGATTCTCTCTTTCGCCTGTAGTTTGCCTTCAGTAAATTTTCAGAAACATCTATCTCAGTTTTAGCTTCTTTGTACAATTAGCAGGAGCAAATTTATATATGGTGTCTATTAATACATATGTTGAAGATTATAAATGAGTGGTTAATTTTTTATCACATTTCTTCTATGTGATTGAGATTTCTTGCATCCAGTCCATATTATTTATCAATTACTTTATCTTTATCAAACAAGCTTTGTATTTGATATCAAACAAGCTTTGTATTTGAAGTCTTTTCGGTTGTGATTTAGAGAGAAGAGGAGTCTAGGCGGTGGAGAGTCGAAGGCTGACATCGTGAAGAACTTAATGCTCTCAGAATTTAACACGTGTTTGAGTTTCATATTATGCCATTAAATAATGTAGTCTTCTTCCATTAATGTACATTTTTTAATTAAAATATACACAATTTATTTTCCATTGAGATGCATGCAACTTTTAATGCATTTGCTAATCAAGATATATTGATGATCTTATTTCATAGGACTATGTTGATGATCTTGAACATGTTAAATTCAAATCTCCACCCAAACCCAATCAAAATAAAAGTGTCGAGAGTAATATTCTTTTGATTATTAGATAAATAAATTTTATTGTAACATTTTAATAAAATTATTAAGTATACATATTTTATATGTGCATCGCACGGGTGGTATACTAGTAATATTTTAAAATTGAGTAGGCCAAGATTGATATATCTTATTAAAATCGTCCATTATATATTTAGATATGCATGATAATTTGATGCCTAACTTTTTATATTTATTTCGTCTTATATATATATCAATCTAAGCGGACATTTAGAAGCATATTATCATTACACAGTAGGGATATAGCAATTTAATATTATGAAAGTGTATAATTAAAATGAGTTGCTTGTGTTATAATTAATGTAAAACAAATTTAATGTCATAATACATTGTTATGCTTTTTTTTATGCTACTAGTTGTTTTTTATACTGTTTGATAGTGCTTTTTATTTGATTAGTACATGTGTACGTTGTTTAATTTCAACATAAATAGTTACTTTATTTTTATACTCCAGGATGTTTTTTTTTATTTAAAATGCATTAATATATGATTAGTGTCTTACCAAATTATATGATGGTGCTTCTTTTATAATCCAAGATGTTTCTAATTTAATTAGTAGTCTATTATTTTGTACAAATCGCGTAATGAACATGCAGAATTTTAATGTGGTCAAAATATAATAATTCCTTAGTTTTAAAAATGAATTATAAATTCAAAGTTGTATTTAATTATTTGTTAATAGGAAATATTAATATTTTGATTGTGTTATATATATAATCATTGTAAAAAAAGATTTAGTTTATAATATACTATTATCCTAATTTTGTGCTACTGGATGCTTTTTATACTATTTGTTAATGCTTTTTTATTTGATCAGTTTAGGTCGTTTAATATCAACATACGCCAAGTTATTTTTAGACTTCAGGATGCTTATTTTGTGATTCTATAATGTTTTAATTTATAATTAGTGTAATACCCTGAAATATTTTAGAAGATTTTATTCAACTTATGTTACCCTCTGGTAATTTAGAAAATAAGGTGGATCCTTAAAGGACTCAAATAAAGGAAAATCGCAGCGAGGGAAATCTGTTAAATCTAATTTGGTCAAAAATTGCCTTAAAAATATGTTATGATATTTTTCTCGGGTTGATAGAAAATATTTTAAGAATCGTGTCAACCTTTGAAATTTCAAATTTCGAGTTCAAATGAACTCTTGGCACAACTTTAAGTTGAAAAATAATAAATTTAATAGAAAAAGGCACATCCGTCATTATCCAATTTCTTTTTCAAAAGATTATCTCATTCGTAATTATCCTATTCTTTTTCCATCATTATCCTCTTTCTTTTATTCGTTATTATCCTATTTAATTTTCCTCTATAAATAGGAGCTTAAGGTTTCATTTTTCATTCATTTTCAAAATCGAAACGCCGAGCAGCTTTCAGAGAATGTACGACTCTAGTTTCCTATTTCAATTCTGAAATAGTCATTTTGAAGGTGTCAACGCGTAGATCACGAATATATGATTGAAATGATGACACGAGGATGATCACGATGGAAAATCATCGTGACCGCCGCCAATTCCTCGAAGAAGGTACTTTCTCCGATTCTGGTCATTCGGACCGATGAATTTAGAAATTTCAAGTTCTAAATATGCTTATATTTCGATTATCTTTAATTCTACCGATTCCGATTTTTGATGTTGTGAGTTTTCGGTATTTTTCCCAATTTTCATTTTATGTAAATCTCAGATCTACTCTTCCTGAATAGTCGTATTAGAAATCTTCTTTTTATAAATAGTCTTTGATCATTTGGATCTTGTAGTTAACCGAAATAGATTTTTGATTTCTCGTCGTTTGAAATCCGGATCCGAATATTATATTATAAATCTGCCCAATTCGAATTTGTGTTCTAGCTGTCCGATCTTTCATCTGATTACACCATTAAATTCCTTATTTTCTGCACTATCACAAATTGTACTTTTGAGTGAAAATCCAACGAGTATCGAGCTCAATCGAGACCGATACATTTTCAGCTAAAATCTGTGAATATTGTTACTGAAACTCCCGTTTCACCCATTTTGGGTCGTCAAATCAAAAATGTTTCTTCTCGAAAGTTACTCTAAATATTATTTCCTATAAGCCTGCCAAGTTTCACGATCTCGTTGCGAGTTTTGAATAATTTTGATTATTTAAAGTAGATAGTTATTTTTATACCGGGAGCATGTATTATCGAAAAATTCTAAAATTCTCATTCTTTAGTCTTGGCATATATAGTATCATCCCTGAATATTTTTGTAATTTCCGAGCGGTTAAAAAGTGTTGTGGTGGATCTGGTAAAATTTGGATAAATGACAAGTTTTGGAAAGAGACATCTGTCAAATCAGTTAATCCCAGTAAAGCAAGAATAATGTTTTGGAATTTATTTCCTTCTTCGTCGAAATTATTCAAGGTCTCTAGAGTCGCGCAATCTATTTTAGAATAGAATAAAATTAATAATAGTTCCGTTTATAGTAGATTAATTCCCAAAAATATAGCGATTATCCTGAGTTGAAATTCACCTTCTGTAGAACCAGCTGAGCTAGAAAAAGAGTATCATGGTTGATTCTTCAGAAGTTAGCTTTTCAGAATTCCGAGAAAGGTGGGTTATGCTACTATATCTTTACAAATTGTATCTTTCGAGTTATTAAGCTCTGCTTTGTTAAAATTGCATATGTGACTATCTGTGTTAAATATTTACATGCTACTGTATGTTGTCGGAGTCTCATAAACCAGCGCTGTGTCAATGTGAGTAGCTACAGTATGCATGCATTATTTGTCCTGCCCTACTCCTTGTCGGTGAGACTAAAATGAAACACTTATTGGTTATACTCTTTGGGTATACTATGGTCATACTCAACGTTATGCGCTGGTGATGTAGTTTGGGTTGCAGGCAGTGACGGGTTATACTCTTAAGCGCTTCACGATAAAATATTTTGGTGAACTTAGGTTGCTTCCAACTTTTAAACCTCCTAAGCTTCACTACCTGCATGAACACAGATAGATTACTTTAACAAAATGATTTGCATAACTTAAATTGTGAGAACTTGCCCACTGAGTGCATTAGTACTCAACCCAAATCTTTTTAAACATTTTCAGGTAAGTAGGCTGGTGCGTGGAGGTGACGAGGCTGAGATATGGGCTATTATGATTTATATATTTTTCCGTTGTCCTTTTTTGTTAGTATTCTATTAAGAATTGAGCTTTCGCACTTATGGTATTCTTTTGCTAAGTGCTAATAACTCTGATCTTGGTATTTTGTTGATATGATTCTGCTTCTCTGATTCTGAACATTTGTTGACTTCCTAGTTAACATGTATCATATGCTTAGCTACATAATTATTCCAAGGGGAGGAAGCCCGTCTTTCATTATGTCTATTTGATCATTCATTTTGGCCTATGGAAGGACTTCATTTGTTCAGCATATTGGTGTCTGTTTCTTTTGTCGACCTATGAATGGGTCTATTGATTGTTGGTATCTGGTTATTTGTTTCCGTTTGGCCTATGAAAGGGCTTATTGAATTGTTACAGCCGTTTATAACGGGGATTCGCTCTAGTTACAGAGGTTATGTTGTCTAATTTTCCGGAAGGCATAACCTATCTTTGGCATACTCGGTTGTTAAATTTTATTCTAAACATTAATCCATTTTGGATTATCATCCCGTCGTTAATGAAATTACCCCATTTCTTTCCTGCTTCTTAATTCCCACCCTCGTGGCGTCCATTTCCACGGTCTTTCGGGATCCGGGCGCTACAATTAGTGACTTATTAGGTTATATGATTATGCTTCTTTTGTTATTTGAGATGCTTGTATTTAGTGGTGTAATGTTTAGCATTGACATGTATGGAATAAATGAAAATTTTATTTTGATGTTGCTAAAATATAACAATTTATTATTATTAAAAATATATTAGAAAATAAAAAAATGTTGTATTTATTTGTTAATATAAATTATTAATTATTATAACAATTCATTAATATTAAATAAAAACTAAATAAAAAATCATTATGATAATCATTACAACAATTAAATCTTATGAAAATAAATCATAAAAAAATACACGACAATAATAATTTGGATAATATTAATGAAAATTTAAACAAAAACAAAATGAAAAATGAAATAAAGATAATAAATTCTTACATATCAATTAATGAATTAATCATTATGCTAAACTAAATTCTCAACCGTTTGATAATAAATGGAAAATGCGTGAATTAAGGGGAAGAAATATTTATTAACATATTGATTAATTTTGCATGACAGAAATGACTTTTTCCACAAAATAAATACTAGATATAAATAAAATAAAAACTAATCCTAACAGTACATGTAACAAGATCTAATGGATATGACCAATTCCTAATTTACACACTAGAACAATATTTACATTTGATCTCTCCTGTCTCTCTCTCTCTCTCTCTCTATACACACACACACACACACACACACACACACACACACACACACCAAGCCATTTTCTTCTTTAATTCAAATTATCGAATACCTATGTTGTTTTTAATTATCATATTTTCAAATAATACACTTGAAATAATATTATTAAGATGATCTCATGGTGAAATAAATGAACTTGTAACTATATATAGATTATGGTTTTGAATCTCATAAAAAATATTAAGATTGAGTCCGTCGAAGATTGATTCTTCTAGTGTGCTTTACTCTTGTCCAATAGCTATATGGAAAAGCCTAAGGGATGTCACAATCCACAATGTGTGTTCATTTCTTGGGTTTGGAAAGTTTAGGCAAATTAAATCTTGGTATATATGAATAATGCATGTGAAATTAATAGGGTAAAATTAAAATAATTGATACTAGTAACATAGTGTTGCGTGTAGAATTGTACGGATTATTTATCCATGCATCATAATGTAAACATGAATCGTCCTATTCCTAGATAAATAATTATGTACAACATAATTAATAATATACATGAATTTAACTGTTTTTTTTTTATAAAAAAAATTGTTTGAATTTGAATTCCACATAGCACGAGCACAAACACAACACAAGCACAAGCATAAGCACGTGGTACGTACTGTATTGGAATATCAACCACAGATGGTATCAGCAAACATAAATTGCAATTGATCATTTGAGTAAATCAAATAAATTAGGGGTGATTATTAATTAATTAAATTAAAATAGGACAACAACGCTCAACACCAACACCACTCCACTATTTTTAATGCGCTTTTGGGTCTGACAATTTATTATTTTATTCCTTATATACATAGCGACTTTTTGGTTTATTTATCACCGTCCCTTCAATTTACCTAATATGTATTGTTGTAAGAGAAATACATATAAGAACTACATATATATGTGTGTATATATGTAAGAGAAATAATACATAGTGTTTTACACTAAGCCAATTAGATATAAAACAGCAACATTAGTAGAAAGATATTGAAATCTAATGTGAGTATGTGACGACTAAAATTAATTGGATGATTAGCCTAACAACGTGTTTCCAACCGCTTAATTTTAATTGCACAACACTTGATTGAAGCAAAAAGCCAAATCCACCCCCTAAAATAATATGATTAATTAACTACTCGTGCATGAGTTAGTCTTAATTACGTACGCTTAAACATGACTCTCTCTCTCTCTCTCTCTCTCTCTCTCTCTCTCTCTCTCACATGGAGAATTGGAGATCAGAGCAATTAATTATTCACTCTCTCTCCACCATTTAAAATACAATCTTCTTCGATCATCCGCTCACAATACTAATTGAATGTGCTCAGTAAAGTTATAATCAAAATAAAGGTACAAAATTCTAGCAATAAAAGAAATTTAATGTTTTTATTTTCCTTTTTCCTATTGATTATGGCCCCTACCCTTATATTTTCTCAACACACACACACACACACATATGTATAGAAAGAAATGCTATATCGTATCTTACCATCATCATCGTCGGTTACGGTAAATATCACGTGAATCATTATTTATACACTGAAATTAAGAACTCGCACAACATGTTAAACAAGGATATAATGAATAAAAAGATTCAACATACAAATTGACAATGATGATACGCTCACGAAAAAAACTCACATTGAGTATGTAGCACAATATTCTTATATATGTACTCGAATGAAAAATAAAAAGAAATTAAGTTGATTAATTAGGTTAAAGGAGTATATACAATCATTAATCATATATAAATATTTAATTGGAATTTGGTGTTTGGGTGAGAGAAGATAATATATTGCAGTAGCAGAAGGCATAAAATTCATTCAATAATTTCCTTGATAATAATTTCCATGTATTATAAAAAAAGGAAACGAAACTCAATGCGTTGTGAGTAATGGAAGGATAAGACAGTTGATAGAAAATGACACAACTTTGAATAATTTGTCCATTGCTCCCATCGTTTAAGAAAAGGAGTATCGTATCGACTGATTCAATTCCTATTACATTTGTACATATATATATATTAGAAACTTAGAAAAAGAGAGATAAATTACAAGTAGTAGTCCCATCAATATCTACTTTAAAGACACACGACAAAAATATCAATGAAAACAATTTTTTTTTTTTTTGGGTGGCTTCTGTAATTTTAATTATGACAATTGAGTAAAGGCCTAAAGGGTCGTTACTCATTTGTTACAAATATTTATCACGATTAATTAACCTCATAATATATGGATATTTAGTGTCGTTTGATATTAATGAGACTCAAATTGAAATGTATATATATAGAGTATATTTTTTATATCGGAAAATCTCAGATTGTTAGTAGTAAGTACACGAGTTAGATAGATGTATGTATGTATAATTATATTACAATAGTTGCAATTATGCAAGCTTAATTATTGCTTAGAGTTACTGAAATGATAACTTCGAAGATATAGAAATTTTCTTTTTGGCTCTTTGTATAGGATTCGGGCCAGTTTCATGCTATCACAAAATTAATGCCTTCTTATCTTCCAACCACCTTCCACAATTGGATTTGTAGTTTAATTGTGACATTATAATACTACATACACACGCGCGCGCGAGTCTATATATTAGAGGGAGAGACAAAGTCTTGTTAGTCTACGTACGCTTGTGAGTATGCACTATTGGAAATTGATTATTATAATTATTTTAATTAATTTATAAATTGTGTTTTCATTTGTAAAAATAAAAAATTAGTTGTCAATTCACAATCTACGTTTCGTGTGGATGAATTTTGTATATTTATAATCACAAATTCAATTTCGGGAGAAAGAGATATTAATTATTAAAGTTAACAACATAAAACATGGAAGAGTGACGTGTATGATTGAAGTGGTGCACCGGTTCAGGTTTATTCTTGAATCGTTGACTTGGAACATTACACCGCTTCGACCTAAGACTTTGAGGTGGTTCAAATTTGAATCAATGGCTCCAACTAAGGCATTCGTTTAACTGAGGTCGTTAAACCATGAACCATTGCCTCCAATGGTTGCGTTCGTTCAATGAAAATGGTTCAAATATGGAACAATGGATTGATCCATTGTATCCATTCACCTTAGGAGCTTTAACCACCAATTGGTGGTTCAAACCATTGCATCTATTTGATCTAGAACTATTGGATTGTGTGGATTGATCAACCAACATAATCCAATGGCCCAGATTGATCCGGATCGAAATAATGCCACCATTTCGTAAAGAGACACCATGACTCTTCGAATATTATAAATAGAATCCCATGGAATTCATTTCCTCCACTCGAAAATCCAAAGCTTTCTATACTTCTCTTCTTGCCTAGTAATCGATTGAAAGTCTCGATTATTATTTTGTTCATCGTAACGTCATTTTTATAAGTGCAATAAAACGCCATTGAAAAGTCATTGTATCTTGGAGACGATTGCTAAAGTCCGTTTTGCATTAATATTATGGGGCAGTTTCGTCTTGTGGAAAGAGAGTCTAACTCCCGCCTCGACTTATAACCTAACCGTTATTCTGTTCAATTATTTTAAAAAAAATCCATAATTTACCCAACAGTCGCAAGACGAAATTTGTGATAACATGGCTACTCCAGGTGCATCTGTTCAAGGCGAAAGACCGGCGAAATTCACCTGTGAGGATTTCAAGAGATGACAGCAAAAGATATTGTTCTACCTCACTACCCTAGGCCTCGTTCGTTTCCTCAAAGAAGATACACCAATTGTTGAGGAAACCGATAATGATAATCAGTGAATAACTGCACTCGATGCGTGGCACCATAGTGATTTTCTCTATCATAATTACACTTTAAATGCTTTAGGCGACTCTCTCTACCCCGTCTATTATGGATGTAGTAGTGCAAAGACATTATGGAAATCACTTGATAAAAAGTACTACCTCCGTTTCAAAATGTTTGTTGTTTTAAGTTTTTATTTTTGTTTCAAAATATTTGTTGTTTTATATAATTTGACATCCTCTCTCTCAATTTTAACCCTCTCAAATCCTATAAGATAGAGAAAAATATATGGAGAGAGAAAATATTGTTATTTTTTAGGAAAATATAGATGAATTAGATTTTATGGCATATATGAGGGATGAGTATATTTGTCCACAAAATTAATTATTAATTCCAGATAAAAAACAAAACAACAAACATTTTGAAACGGAGGTAGTATAAGACAGAAAATGCCGGAGTGAAGAAATTCATTGTCGGTCGATTCTTGGACTTTAAAATGGTAGATTCTCGGACTATTCTGGATCATGTCCGTGAATTGCAGTTGATCCTGCATGACATTCATGCCGAGGGGATGCAACTAAGTGAATCTTTCCAAGTGGCCGCATTTATTGAAAAGCTACCACCATTGTGGAAAGAATTCAAGAACTATCTCAAGCACAAATGAAAAGAGATGGGGCTCGAAGATCTTATTGTAAGACTAAGGATTGAGGAAGATAACTGAAAATCTGATGTCAATACCAATAAACCTACCTTTGAGGCAAAAATAAATCTTGTCGAGCCAAGTACTGGCAAGAAACGAAAGTTTGTTCACAAGAAGCCGGATAAAAGGAAGATGAATCCCTCTAAGAGATTCAAAGGCAACTGCTTCAACTGCGACAAACCCAGTCATATTGCAAAACATTGTCGAGCTCCCAAAAATAAAGGAAAGGGAAAAAAATCAAAGGCAAATGTAACTGAAGATCGGTATGTTCTGATTGATATGTCTGACCTAAATTTATCCACTGTTGTCTTTGAGGCAAACATGATGTATAATCTAAAAGAATGGTGACTAGATACTGGAGCTACTCACCACATCTATTTGGAAAAGAATATGTTTTCTTCCTACACACCTTTTAGTGGTAGAAAACTATTCATGGGAAACTCTGCAACTTCCAACATCATTGGAATGGGAAAAATTGTGCTGAAGATGACGTCGGGCAAAGAATTATCACTTGTTGATGTGCTACATGTCCTGGACATCCACAAGAACTTGATATCCGACTCTCTTCTTAGCAAAGCTGGATTTAGACTAGTCTTTGAATCCGACAAGTTTATAATGACAAAATGTGGTCACTTTATTGGAAAGGGTTACCTAAATGAGGGACTCTTTAAATTAAATGTAATGACTGTCCACCGTGACGTTAAACCGACTAATAAAGATAGTAATTCTACTTACTTGCTTGATTGTTCAAATCTATGGCATGCTAGATTAGGACATGTAAATTTAAATTCTCTTTGACGACTAGTTAATTTAAATTTACTTCCAAAAAATGGATTTTCATTCACAAAGTAAATGTGAAATATGTGTTGAAGCAAAAATGGCTAAAACGTCTTTTCATTCAGTGGAAAGAAGTTCACCACCTCTAGAATTAATGCATATTGATTTATGTGATCTTAAAATTGTTATGTTTATCTTTTGAAAAGCAAAGATGAAGCTCTAGATGCTTTTAAAAGATATAAAAGTGAAGTTGAAAATCAACTTAACCTAAGAATCAAAATGATTCAAAGTGATCAAGGTAGCGAATATGTATCACCATTTGAAGAATTCTGTTCCGGACATGGAATAATTCACCAAACAACTGCGCCATATTCACCTCAATCAAATGGCATCACAGAACGCAAAAATAGAACTCTTAAAGAGATGATGAATGCCATGTTAATACGTTCTGGTTTACCTCAGAACTTGTGGGGGAAGTTGTTTTATCACCCAATCATATTCTTAATAAATTAGCCCCCAAGAAACGAGATAAAATTCCATATGAATTGTGGAAATGAAGAAAACCTTCCTACAACTACACAAAAGTGTGGGGGCACCTAACAAAGGTTGAATTACCTAAACCTAAGAAAATAAACATAGGACCTAAATCTATAGACTGAATTTTCATTGGATATGCAAACAATAGTAGTACATATAGATTCTTAGTGCACAAATCAGAAATACCTGATATAAGTGAGAGAACAACAATAGAAACAAGAAATGCAATATTCTTTGAATCTATATTCCCTAGAAAGGGAAGAATTGGAATATATTCTAATAAGAGACCTTACGAAGCTACTAATAATTCACCTCATGTTGAGGAAGAACCAAAACATAGCAAAAGGGTTAAAATGACAAAGTCATTTGGGCCTGATTTCCTAACTTATATGTTAGATAATGAACCTAGGACAATACAAGAAGCATTGTCTAGTCTTGAAGCTCCTTTATCGAAAGAAGCTATTAATAGTGAAATTGAATCCATCATGCAAAATCATACTTGGGAAATCATTGATCTTTCACCTGGTTGCAAAACTTTAGGGTGCAAATAGATCCTAAAAAGAAAGTACAAAGCTGATGTATCAATTGATAAATATAAAGCTCGTCTGGTAGCTAAGGGGTTCAAACAAAAGGAAGGGAGTGACTATTTAAATTCTTACTCTCATGTTACAAGAATTACATCTATTAGAGTACTTATTGTTATTGCTGTTTTGCATGACCTTGAGATACATCAAATGGATGTAAAGACGGCATTCCTAAATGGAGAATTGGAAGAAGAAATATATATGGAATAACCTGAAGGGTTTGTTGCCAAAAGACAAGAACGAAAAGTATATAAACTTATCAAGTCACTTTATTGACTTAAACAAGCACCAAAACAATGGCATGAGAAATTTGATAAAACTATGCTATCAAATGACTTTAATATTAATGAGTATAATAAATGTGTATACATTAAAGGTACACCTTTTGAATACGTCATTATTTATTTATATGTAGACGGCATGCTCATCATGGGCAACAATCACAATATAATTGTGAAAACTAAGAATATGTTAAAGAACTTTGACATGAAAGATATGAGTCAAGCTGACATAATTCTTGGGAAAAGATCTCTAGAATATCTGAAGAAATTGTCTTATCACAATCTCACTACGTTGAGAATGTTCTAAGAAAATTTGAAGCTCTTGATCTACCTCCTGCTAAGACTCCTATTGATTTGAGTCTACACCTAGCTAAAAATCGAGGAGAACCCATATCTCAACTTAAATATGCAAGAATCATTGAAAGTCTAATGTATCTAACGAATTGTACTAGTCCAGATATTGCATATGCAGTAAGTAAATTAAATAGATTTATGAGTAATCCTAGTAAAGATCATTGGAATACACTAATAAGAGTGCTTAAGTATTTAAAACATACTTTAAATTATGGTCTATCATACACAAGATATCTAACTGTAGTTGAATGATACAATGATGCTAATTGGATATCCGATATATAAGACTCTAAATCTACTGGTGGTTTTATCTTCAACATTGGAGGTGGAGCAATTGCATGGAAATCTTCTAAACAAACTTGCATAGCTCGATCCATAATGGAATCGGAGTTTATTGCATTAGACAAAGCATGTGAAGAAGCCGAGTGGCTAAGAAATTTCTTAGAGGATATTCCCTGTTGAAATAAACATGTGTCTCATATCTTAATACATTGTGATAGTATGTCAGCTATAGGAAGAGCACAAAGCAGTATGTATAATGGTAAATCTCGTCATATAAGGAGAAGACATAACACCGTTAGACAAATGATATCCAATGGAATAGTTTCTATTGACTATATAAAATCAAAAGACAATATAGCCGATCCATTTACTAAAGGGATAAATAGAGATCTACTATATAGTGCAGTAAAGGGAATGGGTTTGAAAAACCACACATTAAAGGACGTTCATAGCGGTAACTCAACCATTGAGACTGGAGATCCCAAGAAAATGGTTCAATGAGACAACTAAGTTATGAATGTTCAGTTACACACTTGGAATGAAAATATTCTAAAAACTCATTCTAGATATGTTCCAAGTGTTACTACAAAGTGGTAAGGATAAGTTTAACACTTTTAATGATTCTTGTACCTTATAAAAGATGGAATATGTAGAGATACTCTTGATAGGAGATCACCTATATAAGTGTGAAGTATGGCTATTTCAATTCAAAAACACTTATGAATCCGAGATATAGTCCAATGCCGAAATGGACACAACGTGAGAACAAAATAATTTTTAGAATTGTTATTATGTAAATGTTATTGTCTTGTTTTACACAAAAGCTGACCAATTCAAGACATCATGTTCACTGAGCAATAAGTAAATCCGATAGCATTTTACTAAGGAAGGTTTAAAGCTGGAAGTTACCTCTCCCGATGCAATAACGGTTCGTTGAGACTTTCTTTTTCTATAATTCTACATTTGCAAATATCTCTTTTGTGGGAGATTATTGAAAATTGATTATTATAATTAATTTAATTAATTATTTTAATTAATTTATAAATTATGTTTTCATTTGTAAAAATGAAAAGCTAGTTGTTAATTCACAATCTACGTTTCGTGTAGATGAATTTTGTATATTTATAATCTCAAATCCGATTTCGGAAAAAAGAGATATTAATTATTAAAGTTGATAACATAAAATATGGAAGAGTGACGTATATGATTGAAGTGGTGCACCGGTTTAGATATATTCTTGAATCATTGACTTGGAACATTACACCGCTTCGACCTAAGGCTTGGAGGTAGTTCAAATGCGAACCAATGGCTCCAACCAAGGCATTCATTCAACTAAGGTGGTTAAACCATGAACCATTGCCTCCAATGGTGGTGTTTGTTTAATGAATGGTTGTGTCTGTTTAATGAAAATGGTTCAAATATGGAACAATGGCTTGATCCATTGTATCCATTCACCTTAGGAGCTTCTGTTGAATTCGCCCTTGCAGATATATGCATGCACATGCAAGATCCCATGCAGCTGATTACTTGGTGTGTAAACTGGCCGGAAGGTTGAGCAAGTTTACAGGACACGTGGAAACATCACCACAATCTAAAGAAGAACCACAAATGTTGCAGCTCATGACCATTAGATGAAGCTAGCACATTCACACAGATTGAGCGTAGGAGCCGTAGATTTCAGTAGCTTTGTTAGCAAGCTTGCATTTGTGTATAAATAACAAAAATTGCAATCTTGTTGAGTTTTAATCTCTTTGAATAGATCATTTTACTTTGAAATAAAAATATCTTCTCCTCTAAATGAATGTGTCGAATGCATGAATTTTTCATGGTATCCAGAGCTAGATCATGAGTGAATAATTCATCACTACACTGAAAAATTGTTCAAACTCTGAAAATAATCGGTGAATTACTCAGCAATCTACAACGATGATGAAGAAAAACCAATATTTCTCCTGGAGAGCTGCTCGTGATGAAGAACTAGGTTTTACGGCCAATACCAGTTTGAATTTTCAATCGGAATCTAGCACAGCAAGGGACAAGATGATGAATTCTCCTCAGCATGACAACAGTTTGATTACTCCACCGAATCTATGAACTCATGGAGGAGGTAAACAAGACACACACTCTCTCTTGGATATGCACCAATAGAAATGAACATCAATCGAGTGCTTGCTAATGATGCACTTTATATCAGCCAAAGCGAGCATCTGGGTATGTCTTTGACAGCTGATGTGTTGGTGCATATCCAAGAGAGAGAGTATCTTGTTTACCTCTTCCATGAGTTTGCAGATTCGGTGGAGTAATCAAACTGCTGTCATGCTGATGAGAATTCATCCTCTCGTCTCTTGCTGCGCTAGATTCCGGTTGAAAATTAGAAGCGATATTGGCCGTAAGACCTAGTTCTTCATCACGAGCAGCTCTCCAGGAGAAATGAACAACAATCAAGTGCTTGCTAATGATGCACTTTATATCAGCCAAAGTGAGCATTCGGGTATGTCTTTGACTGCCGATCTATTTGATGGCCATAATTTCCAAAATTAGTGTCGGTCAATCAAACAAGGGTTGATATCTAGAAATGAATTAGGTATGATAGATGGAACTTTACATAAACCTCAAATAGGGTCGATTGATTATTTGCAATGGATGCGTGTAGACTATTTGATATTCAATTGGATTACTAATTCTATGATGAAGGAAATATCGAGCGGATTTCAGAATTTAGAAACTTCGAAAGATCTATGGGAATAATTACATAGACAATTTGGTAAGAAGAATGGACCGCAAATCTACAAATTAAGAAGGTAAATCGCCACATATGCTCAACATTCTCAGTCTGTTATGGTCTATTTTAATAATCTGAATGGCTTATGGGATGACTTATCTTTGCTTAAGACTACTAAAGCTTGTACATGTGATGCTGCATTGGAAAATGAAAAGGAACTTGATGAACAACGCATGATGCAGTTCTTGATGGGCCTCAACGAATGTTATGAGGGGATTCAACAACAAATTCTAATATTGAACCCTTTACCAACAGTATGCCAAGCTTATGCTATGGTCTTACAGGTAGATGAGCAGATTAATGTCTCTACACAATTCGTAAACACACCAGAGCAAAGTGCAATGTACTCGCATTAGAAAGGGGGCTTCAAATGGCAATTTAAAAATAGATTAACTAAAGAAAAGAAGGCAAAATTGAGGTGTGATCACTATGGATGGAATGGACATCTCAAGAGTGACTGCTTTGAGTTAATAGGTGTACCAGACTGGTATACTAAGTTCAAGGCAGATAAGAACAAGACAAGAGCACATTGTGTGATGGATAGTGAGGAGCAATCTGGTATAGCGAGTGATTACCTCAAAGAAGGAGTTAAGGGGGCTAATGATGGTGATTCTTTAGGAGATATGAGCAAGTTCATTCAAGCTGAGATAGCCAGGCACATGGCTTCTTATTTTAATAAAGGAAAGAGAACATATATTGATACACCTGTAGCACACCTAGCTGAAGTAGATCTTGGTAGTTCTACCTTAGATTACAAAGGGCATTATGCCTTTGGTATGGCAACTGTTATTAGAAGAAATGAGTGGATTGTTGACTCAGGTGCCAGCAACCATATGTGCTGCCACATGGGTTTGCTCACAGATTTGAGAAGATTGAAGCAACCTTTGCAAATATACTTGCCGGATGGTAGCACATTGTGGTCCTTTTTAACTGGGAAAGCCAAGGTTAATGACAGTATCACATTAGAAAATGTTTTGTTTGCCCCAGAGTTTACCCACAATCTATTATTTGTGAGTCAATTAGCATAAGATATTGATGGAAAGATTCAATTTCTGTCATCACATTGCATTGTTCAACAAAAACAGACACCAAAGATTCTTGGGATTTGTAGAAGAAAAGGATCTTTGTATTTTTTCCATAGCCTCTGCAGAGGGAAGTGTTAGCTTGTAATATGTAGTTTTTCTCTTCCACTGAGGATCTTCATACTCTAATGTGACATCCATCTATTACCACAATGGAGCATTTATCTGGTTCTTACAAAAGGAAAAGAACAGCAGACCTGGATGAACTCAGGCATTGCAAAATATGCCATGAGGCCAAGCAATAGAAAAATCAATTTCCTCTGTTGCAGAGAAGAAGTTTGATCTTGTTTGCTTTAGTTCATATGCATGTTTTGATGAGAATGTGACCATGCCGAGTAAAGTAGAAGGAAACGATCAAGGCAGGCCAAAATGGATTAGCATGTTGTCCATTGAAGATGAAGATCGATTAAAGCATATTTGGGCAAAAAATAAAAAGATTAAAGTTTAATGCCAGTACAAGAGCTAAGTGTGAATAAGGCATGACCATGCCTTATCTGTCAGAGGCATAGACGGATTTTGAAGAGCGTAATTTGAAGAATTCGAACCCTTATCTTATATTTGGGTCTCGAATTATCTTAGATATTTTATTTAATTATTTAGAACAGATTTTTAGTTATTTTATTTAATTAGACTATTATTTCAGTTGTGGATTTTATTTAATTAGCCAGTCCAATTATCACAATCTGTTTAAGTGATATTGGACCCAGTAGTTTTTATTTAGCCCAGTTCGAATTTAAAAGCCCAAAATACATGGGATTTTTATTCCTAGGGTAATTATTTAGGGGATTTTCGTTCACTGTATTGGTTAGACTCGTTTGAATGAAAAATACAGTGTATCGATTTTCAACTTATCTCAATTCGATAGTTCTTGCGTAGAGTTTAATTTTGGCGAATTCAAACTTGAAATCAACCGTCTCGTTCGTGATATCTTGTAGTATCTGGGTTAGATAGCCACAAAGATTACTCCATAGGCGCGTTTTGGATCCAAGTAGGTTCGAGGTTCGTTTCGGATAAGATTCACCTTCTATTTTCATTTTCCATTGTTCCACCTTCGTTCCAGCCACCACCACACCTCCATACCCATTCCCTAACCATCCTAGCATCACCATATTCACCTAAATAGTCGACTAAGTCCAGAAATTAATCATACAAGTCGTTCATACTCTAATTAAGCCCTTAAATAACCGAATTTGACCATCGTGCCATCTCTCAATTTACTCTTGCGTTTTAGCTGATTTTTGGATATATTTTACATGACTCATGATTGTACCCAATGATGAAAATATCATGAAATATCGCGGATATATCGCAGATATATCGTGGATATTGACATTGCGATACGGATATTGAGGGGAATATCTTTTTTCCCGAATATCGATGAGAAATCGCAATATATCGCAAGATATTGCAAAATATCGCAAGATATCGCAATATATCGTGATTTTTTTAATATTTCTATAATATATTTTGATTTTTATTTAATACTATATATTTTTGTGATCTTTTTTAGGTCTTCAATATAATTATTTGAGTTCCAATATTCTTTGCTTTATAAAGACATTTCACTTTGCAAAAAAAATATAAGAGAAAGAAGATCGGGAAATCAATGGATGTCTTAGAAAGAATAGTGAGATTCATCCAATATAATCAAGGATCATAAGTATATATATGGTTTGCTAAAGGATGTGGTGCTGGAGGTTGGTTCTAAGAATGTTGTACAGATTGTTACTGATAATGGTTCCGCTTTTTTGAAAGCATGAAAAAAAACTCATGAGTAAGTATGATCTGTATTGGACACCATGTGCTGCTCACTGTACGACTTAATATTTGAAGATATTGGAAAAAAAGAGACTGTTGCAGAGGTAATTGCAAAGGCTAGACAATTAACCAATTACATTTATAACCATGGTTGGCTACTTGCACTCATGCGGGAGATGTGTCGAGGAGATATTGTACGCCCAGGAGCTACACGTTTTGCAACAAATTATAAGGTTGTAGAGCAAGAATATCTAGATCTGGTAGATATAACAGATGATGAAAATGATGAAAAAGGAAATCCACTTTTTCAATGGGTTCGCCCTGCACACTTAGATGATAATGAGGGAAATCCTGATCCAAAAATAGCTGCTATGACTCGTGATTATGGGATTAATGTGAATCAAGTATTACAAAAAGAAGTGGGTAATACTTTTCGTGATTCAAAAACAGATAGCTCAACAGAGGATGGGGGAAATAGTGATGGAGGAAATGATGGAAGTGGTAGAAATGATGATGGTAGTGGAAATGGTGGGAAAAATCAAGACGATTATGGTTTAAGCCATACGTTATTGAGTCCATTCAGTTGTGAGGCCAACTTCACTCATGCAACACAAGATATGGACCACGGAAGTAGAGGTAGAGGTTCTGGAATAGGTGCAATAGGAAAGGAATACATAAGGAGACATGCATGGACTCAAGAAGAAAGTCCACAGACTGATATTGAAGAACTTTCTGCCAATCTTGATTCTACGAATATGAGTAGCACTGATCATAGTGATATGTCCCAAGATTCATATGTTTCTTACACATATGGGAGTTCACAAATTGATTGGACTATTCAAAATGTGTATCAACAAAATAATTGGGTCAATGGACATTATCCAATTCATGGTGAAGCTGTTGGAATAAATCAAGAAACATATCAAGCGCATGTGCATAATTATATCCATAATTACTCGAACGTGATAAGTTGGTACCAATATTGTTTAGAACAAGATGGCATTCCATCTACTATATTTGAACCTCATAGATCCTCATTTTGGTATTAATTGTACTTTATAATGTTTATTTAGTCATTTTATGTTGTATTATGTATTATTTTGTCAAATGTATTGTCTCAGGCGGTATTTATATAATGTATTATTAATATATTTGCTTTCAAAATACAATTCTATCAAAAAAATTAGTGGAATATGTGCATAATAATATGTCATAATAGTTCCAAAAATTTCATGCTAAATTTCCAAGATTTTAATATGATTTCCGTCATTTTTTTCAATTTTATGCGATATCGATATATCCGTCAATATATCCGTAAAATTGAAGTTGCGATATATGTTGCGATAGCGATATTTTCATCCTTGATTGTACCTTATCATAAAATTGAGCTTAATCCGAGTTCGTTTGTATATGTTTCTATCCGCGTCTTTATATTAGGTTTTTGGTTACTTTGTGTTGTTTTTGTTTCAGTTCATTTTCTAATCAATTCGTGGGTTTAGGTCAGTTAATTTGATCATATTTAAGTGTTATTACAGTAGGTATTTTAGGTTGAATCAATATTATAGTTGATGTGTGTTTCGATCTTTGCTTCCGTGTATTGTTGGTCGTATCATAATTTTTGGTATCAGAGCTACGTCCGCTTTTGCTGGTCGTGGTTCAATCAAAATTCATGTGTACACATTAAGGGAAAAAGAAGAATCAATCATAATATAAAAAGATACAATCGGACAGAAAGAAAGAAAGAAAACGTCCGAATTTAAAAAAAAATGATCGATCCCTAGTGTGATACCGTGTGTTTCTTGGTTGTTTCTTGAAGTTCTTGAAAGTTCTTGATTGGTTCTTGGGTGTTTCTTGTGTCGGGTATTAGTTGTGTCTTCGTTTCTTCGTCTTTGTGTTGCAATTTTTGTGTCTTCGTCGAATAGCGATTGTGACTAATTGCAGCACATTTTCACATCATTTGAGGTATTTATTTTCATGCATAGGGTAGTATAGGATCAGTCTTGTTGGTTTTATAGGAGGGAGGGACGAAATTCCTAGTTCTAGTTCCATTAGGATTGGTTTTGGTGTTTTCCTAGTTTCTTTTGGTTTGAAAAGTCAATTTCCTAGTTGGTTCTAGTTTGTTTCCTTATTGGATTGGAGCTCACATAGTGGTACAATTTAATTCCAAATATCATCCAATTTTCTTCATAATTGTTTCGGTCAGCCTCTACTTATCCTAGCCACCGAAAATTTCATTTCCCCACCACCAAATTCTGCATTGCCGTATAAAAAAATTCAGCCCTTTAATTCATTTTTGCCGTGATTTTTACCCACAAGTGCAACCTATTTCGTGTTGTTTATGTACCCCATGGTACTTTGGGAGTCAAGTTCGAGCTCTTGACTAAAGTTAGACGAGCTAACATCAGTTCTACCGAGGACTTGAAGCATAGAGACCGATCGAGAGTTGAGAGATATACACGAGAAAAAAAAAGAGTGATGAGATGTTCGTTGCAATCCAGTCGTGTTCTTTTTCTTGATTAGTTGTGTTCTAGTTATTGTTTAGCTAGCATAGAGTTTAGTTAAAAATATTAAAAAAAAATAAAAATAAACATTCAGCTTTGTTTTATTGAATTCAGTTCGGTATTAGCCTTATAGTGTGATATAACTGTAGTTCTCGTTGAATTAGAGCTGTATTGACGTTAAAAAAATCTTTTTTTCTTTTTCTTTTTTTTTGGTTTAAATTGTTTTGCAGGTAAAATGAAGCCCGAAGATGGTTCTAAGTTGCATGACAAGGCACCCGCATCGCCTACTACTCCCACAGATACGACTTCATCGACACAGCAGCCTTGGGATGCCTAGTATCACTATCATGCACTGGAGAACAAGATAGATGATTCATTGGCCAAAGTGATGACACAACTCGAGCTTCTTAATGCTCGAACTCCTGTACCACCACCAGTTCCAAGCCAGCCTGTACAGTAAGAGGAGGCACCTCATTAGCCTATAGCTTCAGCAGTCGAGCCTGTCAGAGAAAATGCTAGAGCACAGCCAGCTCAGCATTGTCAGTCTCTAGTGCAGTTTAACGATCCCGATGATTGTGAAAAAGATTATGGTGACTCTAGAGATGATTCAGAGACTGAATTTGAGCCTCCATAGAGAGGTGACCGTCTACGTTAGCCTTACAGACGTGCACTCCGATATCGACCCCAAAATAATGATACAGACAGCTTGTTGAACAATATTAAAACAAGCATACCGGCGTTTGAGGGACTGCATGATCTGGATTTGTACCTTGACTGGGAAAGGAAAATCAACAAGATATCTGAATGCTATGATTTTCCAGAGGTGAAGAAAGTGCAGCTCGCGTCCATAGAATTCACCGGGTATACAGCTACTTGGTGGGAATTCTAGCAGCACCGATGCCGCAGAGACAGGTACCCTCTGATTGACACCTGGCAGGAGATGAAGGATGTTATGAGGGGTCATTTCATTCCTGTGAACTATGAGTGGGAATTGGAATGAAAACTCAGTCAGATTCGCCAAGGAACCCGGTCTATTGAGGAATACCATAAGGAGTTGGAGATAGCATTGAACATGGTTGGTAAAGAAGAGACATTGGTTACAACAATAAACCAATATATTGAGAGAATGAACCCTGACATAGCATGCGAAGTCGAGTTGAGGGACTTCGAGAGTATTGAGGCTATGATCCACTATGCATCGATTGTAGAGCGGCAGCTCAGAGATGGATGCAGAAGACCATCCAATTCGACACCAGCACGGACATCGTGGGTCTGAGGCGAGACATCTATGCCCATGACAGTGCCTACAAATCCTCAAGGTCCGTCCACACAATCCGTTCGTCGTTTTGAGCAGTCTGTACCTCAGCCCAGTCGCAGACCCAATTTCAGTTCACCTGCACCAAACAGAGATAATCAGAATCGAACTGTACAGCCTAATCAGACTCATAATGGTACTCCAGGAAGAGCACGTGACGTCCAGTATCACAAGTGCAGAGGATGGGGACACTTTCAAGTGCAGTGTCCAAATCACAGAGTCCTTTTCATCAGTGAACAAGACGAGTTTGAATCAGCTAGTGAAGAGGAGCTCGATGATCCTATTGATGCAGAGGTCAAAGATCAGCCCCTTAATGGCTCTCCTATCACTGATATTGAAGATGAGTAGCCGAAGCAAGCTCATGTGAGTCTTGTTTCAATTCGAGACCTGAGCCTGATTCGTGAAGAGGATCAGAACGATCAGTGACAAAATATCTTTTACTCGTGTTGTTCTATCCAAGATAAGACATGCTCACTCATTATTAACAGTGGTAGCGTCATGAACTCCATCAGCCAGTATACAGTGGGGAAACTGGACCTAATTCCACAGAAGCACCCCAAGCCCTACCAATTGCAGTGGTTGACTAACAGAGGTGAAATCAGAGTAGGTTATCAGGTAAATGTCACCTTCTCAATTGGTAGATATATAGATACTATTTAGTGTGATGTCATCCCTATGGAGGCGGCACATATTTTGCTTGGTCGTCCTTGGCAGTTTGACAGGAAGGCGATACATGATGGATTCACTAAGGATGACCAAGCAAAGATATGTGCCGTCTCCATAGGGATGACGTCACACAAAATAGTATCTATATATCTACCAATTGAGAAGGTGACATTTACCTGATAACCTACTTTGATTTACTTGAAATCAACTATCTCGTTCATGATATCTTGTAGTATTCGGGTTAGACAGCCACGAAGATTACTCCATAGGCGGGTTTCGGATCCAAGTAGGTTCGAGGTTCGTTCCGGGTAAGATTCACCTTTAATTTTCATTTTTCATTATTCCACCTTCGTTCCAGCCACCACCATACCTCCATACCATTCCCTAACCATCCTAGCCTTACCATATTCACCCATATAGTCGACAAGTCTAGAAATTAATCATACAGGTCGTTCGTACTCTAATTAAGCCCTTAAATAGCTGAATTTGACCATCGTACCATCTCTCAATTTACTCGTTCATTTTGGCTGATTTTTGGATATGTTTTACATGACTCATGATTGTATCTTGTCCTAAAATTTGAGCTTAATCTGAGTTCATTTGCTAGGTTTTTGTCTGCATCTTTATATTGGGTTTTCGGTTAATTTGTGCTGTTTTTAGTTCAGTTCGTTTTCTAATCAATTCATGGGTTTAGGTCAATTAATTTGATCATATTTAAGTGTTAATATAGTAGTTATTTTGGGTTGAATCAATATTATAGTTGACGTGTGTTTTGATCTTTGCTTCTGCGTATTGTTGGTCGTATCATGTTTAGGGACCTTACAAGGAGGTTTCTCTGTCTAACACACCTTACTTTCTTACCATTGTGGAGGATCATTCCAAAGCCACCTGGACTTTTCTGTTCAAACACAAATCTCAGGTTTGGTAGATAGTCAGGAGTTTTATCATTCTAGTGAAGACACAATTTCAGGTCTGTATTAAATCTATTCATACTGACAATGGGAGTGAATTTGTTAACTCACAGATGAGGGAGCTGTTTGCTGATTATGGGGATACTTAATTAGCAATCTTGTCCTTACTCTCCTCAACAAAATGGCACTGTAGAAAGGAAACACAAACATCTTCTATAGGTTGCTAGAGCTCTTATATTTGAAAGCAGGCTTCCTGCTATTTTCCGGAGTTATTCAATTTTGCATGTTACTTGGCTTATCAATAGATTACCAACTGTGGTATTGAAATGGAAAAATCCTTTTGAAATCTTATTTGGGACCCCTCCTGATTTTTCTACATTATAGCCTTTTGGTTGTTTAGTTTATAAAACCAATCCCTTACCCTATAAACCCAAATTTGCTGCCAGGAGTATGCAATGTATTTACCTGGGTTTTTCTTCTCATCATAAGGGGTATCTTTTATATGACTTGGTGAAAAAATCCATTTTTGTTAGTAGGGATCGGATGTTGAATTATGTCCAACTATCTTTCCTTTACATAATACTTCATTTCCATCCTTGCCATTTGATTATTTTGATTTACTCTCACCAAATATTGTTGCACTAAATAAATCTCCAATCAGTTTACCTCCTTGTTTCCATTATCAGATTGGACATGATGGTACATCAGATTCTTCTCCTGCCATTATGCATGATTTTCATGCTCCAAGGGACACCTGGGAACCTAATGATGTGCAAAGCAGTGAGGAGAAAGAACAAAGAAAAAAGATTGATCAGGTTGATTCACAAGTACTTAGAAGGAGTATTAGAAATTACAGACAACCTGCTTATTTGAAAAATTATATCTGCAACAGTTTCATGAAGAAAGAATTTATACCACCTACTTATCCTTATCATATTGCAAGATCTTTTACTCCAACTTATCAAGCCTTCTCACTGAGTATGCAGACTATAAAAGAGCCAACAAGTTACAAAGAAGCATGTCATACACAGGAATGGGTAGAAGCAATGGATAAGGAGCTGCTTGCATTGGAAGAGAACAAAACTTGGGAAATAGTGGCATTACCTGAAGGAAAACATATCATTGGATCAAAATGGGTTTACAAGGTGAAATTAAAGTCTGATGGGACTGTTGAGAGATATAAAACTAGGCTAGTAGCAAAGGGATATAATCAAGAATTTGGTATCAATTATAATGAGGTGTTCTCTCCTGTAGCTAAATCAGTTACGGTGAGGCTATTTTTTTGCTCTAGTTACACAGTTTGAATGGTGTATACATCAAGTAGACATAAACAATGCATTTTTGCATGGTCATTTGATTGATGAAATTTATATGAACATTCCACAGGGATACAAGAAAGGAAATGAGGGACAAGTCTGCACACTCAGAAAAAGTTTATATGGATTGAAACAAGCATCCAGGGAATGGAACTATGAATTCAGTAAGTTTCTATTCTCTCTTAGGTTCCAACAGTCTGAAAATGATATTTTTCTCTTCATTAAGGGAAAAGGAGCATCATTCATTACACTCTTAGTCTATGTTGATGATATTCTTCTGTTAGGGCCTTCAGTTGATGTCATTAGTCATGTCAAGACATCTTTACACCAACAGTTTACTATAAAAGATATGGGAGAGGCACAATACTTCATAGGGATGGAAACAGCAAGATCACACTCAGGAATTTATTTGTGCCAAAGAAAATATATTCTGGACATGCTCAGCACCACAGGTCTTTTGGGTAGCAAACCAGTTATCACTCATTTACCTCCTGGCTTGTCTTTGTCTCATGATGGAGAGTCTTTACAGCAACCAAATGCTTATAGGAAAATCATTGGGAAGTTGTTATACCTTAATCTCACTAGACCTAACATCTTATTTGATGTATAACAATTAAGTCAATTTGTCAATAGTCCTACCAAGGCACACTGGGAAGCAGCTATGCATATGCTCAGGTATTTAAAGGGCTCTCCATCTCTTGGGTTATATTTCACCAAATCTGATACATTCAAGCTCGAAGGGTATTGTGATGCAGACTGGAGAACTTGCCCAGATACAAGAAAGTCAATTTCTGGTTATTGTATCTCCTTAGGTCAATATATGATTGCATGGAGGTGTAAAAAGCAATCTATAGTTTTTCTTTCCACCGCAGAAACTGAATACCGGAGTCTAAGCTTCATTGTTCGAGACTTGTTGTGGATTTCATATATGCTGCATGACTTGGGGATTGATGTTGCTCAACCTATAGCAGTCTATTGTGACAACAAAGCTGCTATACAAATCACACAGAACCAAGTGTTTCACGAACGAACAAAACACTTAGACTTGGACTGTCATTTTGCTAGGACACACTTTAGATGAGGGTTTATTACTCCTATGTATGTTCCTACAAAATTGCAGCTTGCAGACATATTCACAAAATCTCTCCCAGGTCCACAGTTTAAGCTGCTACTGTTCAAACTCTTGCTTGGAGATGACCATCGAGTTGAGTCTGCGGGGATGTTGAATTCGCCCTTGCAGATACATGCATGCACATGCAAGATCCCATGCAGTAGCATGCAGCTGATTACTTGGTGTGAACACTAGCGGGAAGGTTGAGCAAGTTTACAGGACACGTGGAAACATCACCATAATCTAAGGAAGGACCACAAATGTTGCAGCTCATGACCATTGGATGAAGCTAGCACATTCACACAGATTGGGCGTAGGAGCCGTAGATTTTAGTAGCTTTGTTAGCAAGCTTGCATTTGTGTATAAATAACAAAAACTGTAATCTTGTTGAGTTTGACTCTCTTTGAATAGATCGTTTTACTTTGAAATAAAAATATCTTCTCCTCTAAATGAATGTGTCGAATGCATGAATCTTTCAGCTTCAACCACTAATTGGTGGTTCGAACCATTACATCCATTTGATCTAGAATATTGGATTGTGTGGATTGATCAATCAACATAATTCAATGGCCTAGATTGATCCGGATCAAAACAATGCCACCGTTTCGTAAAGAGACACCATGACTCTTCAAATATTATAAATAGAATCTCCTTGATTTCATTTTCTCCACTTGAAAATCCAAAGCTTTCTATACTTTTTTTTCTTACCTAGTAATCGATTGAAAGTCTTGATTATTGTTTTGTTTGTCGTAATGTCATTTTTGTAAGTGCAAAAATATGCCGTTGAAAAGTCGTTGTATCTTGGAGACGATTGCCAAAGTCCGTTTTGCATTAATATTGCGGGGTAATTTCATCTTGCGGAAAGAGAGTCTTAACTTCGCCTCGACTTATAACCTAACAGTTATTCTGTTCGATTATTTTCAAATAAAAATTCATAATTTACCCAGCATGCACCACCTATGTAGCGGTCATCTCATCAATTTTTATTATCTAAATAAAATATATTTTAACCTCACTAATTATAATTAACATTTATTGCTAAAAATTGAATTTCTAAAAAATTATATAGCCTAATTATGGGATAATTAATTCTAAAAATTAAAGTTTAACTGAAAATAAAAAAAATATAAAAATAAATATAAACTCTAATTAGGTGGAATAATCATAATTAATAATTATAAAATGAAACTAAACTAAGGGAAAAAAAGTAAAAACTAATGACGTAGCTTACACATAAGCAATGCCAACAAAGGTGTGTAGGATAACAAAACTCTCTCTCTCTCTCTCTCTCCCCATATATATATATATAATATATATATATATATGTATGTATGGTAGGGTTCACATGAAAACCAATCCCCATGTGGGAACTAGGAACTAATCTCAACCACACAATGCTTTGATCTCAATGGTCCAGATTTAAATAAAAATACGGTGGCATAATAGTAAATATGAGGAAGTCAAACTTACCCCTGGTCAAAGCTGACATCAGCATCCTTACACAAAATTTATTTAAACTTTAAACATCTATAACTTGCTCATTTTTCATTAGATCAACGCAAATTATATATCAAATTAAAGCTCTTTTCGTACTCTTTCATTTAAGATCCATTGTTCATATGTTTATTTGAAAATATATTTTTTCGTCCATAATAGCGTGATGTTAAACTCAGAATAGCATGACAAAATATTCACGATAACATGGAAGTATACACATAATAACATGAAAAAAATATTCATAACAACATGAAAAAATATTCATAAAACACATAAATTTACTCATAATAGCAGTAGTAGTGTTCGTTAATAGTAGGACATTATTTGTTCATACTAGCATGCATATATATTCATATTAGCATGTATATATGTTCATAATAGTATGATAGTACTCTCATTTTAGTATAGCGAAATTTATTAGAATAGACATCGGTTTTAAAGTGTTGTCTATATGATTTTCGAAAATTATGCTCAAATATTACAAGTTTGCCACCCCGCCTTTGACCAAAAATTGACCAAATCTTAGCCATCTAAATCAAAACACTGGATGAATGAGATGAGTTCCTAGTTCCCACATGAGGGTTTAGGTTCTCAATTGATCCATCCTATATATATATATATATATATATATATATATAGGAGTGGGTTCAAATAGGAACCAATCCCCCTGAAGGAACCTAGGAACCAATCAAATTCAAGGATTTTGATGACGTAGCGGATAAAAAAGCGGTGGCATTGTTGTAAATATGTAAAATTCGAATTATAAGGGGTAATTCCAAATTTTTTTAATAAAGTGATGACATCATCTTTTAAAAAAATTCCTAAAAACTTTAAATAATCATAACTTATTCATTTTTTATCCAATTTACGCAAAAAATATATCAAATTAAAGATTTTTTTCATGCTCTTTCATTTAAGATCCATAATGCATATGTTTATTTGAGCAAAAATTGATGAAAAATACAAAAAACTATTTTTCACGTATATTCAACTCGTAAGTGTCAGATATTTGCTAATATGATATCACAATATTGCTCATATCGTGTGTTTATGTTGCTAACATGAAATTTTTTATGCACGACTTTGAATTTTAAGTTGCTTTCATGAGAAAATAGTTAAAGTATGAGCTATATATAGTTAAGTTCATAAACAATTATAACTTTATCAATGCTTAATATTATTTTGAAAACTTGTAATATTTGAGAATTTAAGTCATGCTAGCATATCATTATTCACATATTAGCAATGTGTTACTAACATATTAGCAAATTAATAGTCACATATTAGCAGTGTGTATATTCTCTAACATATTAGCAATATGTTGTATGTATGAATGATGCTACACAATATTATTTTAAATGTGGTCCAATGTTATATGTGTGGTGTTTAATACGTGTCAATTTAATATTATGATCTCGTCAAGTTAACAATATGAGTCTATCTCATGATAGTAACAAAATCTGTTGATGTTAGCAATATACATCTTTCATGTTAGCATGTTAATACAACGCCAGAAAAGACAACGGTTTTAAACTGTTGTCTATTTAATTCCGGGAATTAGGCCCAAAATCCGAAAAAACATAACAGAATTTCTAAATTACGAAAATAACCCCGCTTTCATTAAGTTCTCAAATATTACAAGTTTGCCACCTTACTTTGACTAAAACTTTGACTAAATTATGGTCATTAGATCTAATCAAATCTAAGGCTAGGATTGGTTCCTAAGTTCCTTCAGGGGGAATTGGTTCCTATAAGATCCTTCCCATATATATATATATGTGTATGTATGTTTGCTGTAGGGGAATTGGTTCCTATAAGATCCTTCCCATATATATATATATATATATATATGTATGTATGTATGTATGTTTGCTATAGCAACAACATTTAGATTAGCTGCTTCCCAAATTCTCAAATCTCAACCGGGACAATAACAAGAGAAAAGGGAAAATATTATTCCGAGAAATTAATTTACTACAAAAGCCTAACAATCATTGAAATTTGTTGTCTATAATAAAATAGAGGGTTGGCCATCAACTCCACAAGCTTGTGCAATTTTTTTATTTTTTATTTTTTTAGAAATATGCCGTTATAAAATTATTATCCACTATTACATCATAAAATAGAGATGGGATCTCTTTCGCAATTTATTATTGTATAATTTGCGTGCGACTCTCTAATGGAATATTTAATTAAATCGTGCACGTCAAAACGCCACCATTTCACCCCTTTTTTCTTTCATTTATATTTTTCAAAGTTTTTCTAAAATTTAATGTTAACTATTGTTCCGATATCAATTATTATTATTAAAATTATAAATTTACCGGAGAGATATGGGACTGGGATTGGATGTGATGAGATAATATAATTAAATAAGAAAATAGATGAATGAGTGCATAAAAAGGGTAGTCATTTATGGGCCATATAATTGTAAAGGTCTAGTTATGTAGGCCCACCCACTTCAGACTTTTGACCCGAGTTTTGATTCCTTTACTACTAATTTTGCTCGTCTAAGTCCATCCCTTTATCATTACTTAAAAAAGAGGTTAATTATTATTAATACCCCAGCATTCCCAACTTATCACAATTGTACTTACTAATAATTTTATCTCAACATTTCATTTTCTTCATCAATCTATCCTCCGTGAACTTTTACAGCAACCTATAGTCGAGTCATCACATCCGAAATATATGTGGAATTGTTTTTATTTTATTTTTCTTTTCACCAAGGGTGGGTTGGATACTTGAATTGGATTTTTTTCCCTTTTCAACGACGAGGGAAAGTTCATAGTCGCTATCCACTAATATTGATCGAATTCGAATTCGTGATTTTCTGCCATAAGTTCGCGTGATTCGGATTTGATTTTGATCACACAAATGAACATTTTGGGTCGAGCCGGGCCGGACCGGGCCACTTTTGACAGCTACTCTGCGGCCATCTATAAAATTGAGATCCAACATAGTTGTGACGTTCTGCATCTTCTATTCCATAGAAGCCCATTTTAAAGGTAGTTCATCCATCACATCGATATCGCCCAATAAAACAACAGATTTACATAACCAAGAAATTTAGAATTAAGAATTTAAGATGCAGTATGAGCACTCTATCAAATATGGTGTTTCAATCTTATATTTCATTTCATCATTTTACCAATTAATAGACATTATGGCAGTACACTCTATTAAGTACCTCGTTGAAGAGACAAAGCTAGAAGGATACAAGCCTAGGTAGGAGGACAGGAAGTGTTGTGGCATTGCTGTTGCTGTTTCATGGCTAGGAAACTATTTACCTAATACATAAATAAATTCAGTCACTGCTCCTCAGCTGTGCATTTTCCAGAATTATTATACCGTGCTTTTCTATGTGAATACAAAAAGATGACAACGTCACAGGCATATACAAATACAACTTACATATGGAAACAAGAAATCTTATCTTTTACAAGGAAGGCGCGGCGGTTTTTTTCTGTCAAAAGAAGATGTCAGTTTGTTTGGATTGTGCTTTGATGTCTTTCAACTTCTTCAGAATGTTTGTGAAATAATCTTGGAGATATTTCTCAAGTGAACTAATATCCTTGGCATCCACTCCAAGAAGTTGGTATGTGTCGGTCATCGGGACAGAGAAAACTGTATCACTGGTGAGAACCTGCAGAAATCATCCAAGATACGACGTGTATTATTAATGCAAGGCATAATCATATTGTGATTGACTTTGCGAGCACGGGAAAATCGCGTCATCAGGGGAAAAATGGGTAAAAACATGCAAGTGGTGATGGTCTAGCATTGTTCTTCAAGACGGTAATGGCTGATTCTAATGAGTCAATGGATTGAGTATATAAATAAAAGCGAATGAATCCCTTGCCTTGTGGGCATGACTCAAGTATATGCATTAAGGATGATCATACTAAGCAACAATACGCACAAAGAAGAAAAGATCGTACCTCTGAAAATGCCAATCTATCGGCTACATCATTGGTCCATTCAAATAGACGTGTTAGCTGACGAGTAAATCTCAGAACGGACACCGGTACAGTGGTAACATTTGCATCTTGACCCGCAAGCCTCTCACACAAGGTTATCACCTGAGACCAGAGACCCAACAAGTCTAAATTAAGGTGTGGCCATTGGCTGATAGTTGTATGAAGTGTAGAACTGTTGAAAGAGATTTAGAAATGTGAAACACAGACAAATCTGCCTTATGACACGAATAGATTGCATCATCAGATCATTGATATGATCAAAAGCTGCTGGAGCAGGCTGTACATAGTGTAAAATTTCTTGTTTCATTAAACCTTAAACGGGTTTGTAATATAGTGCAGACACACACTGGTTCATACGAACGAAACATATGACCACACAAACGAGCAAAGGCATAGTTGAAAAAGAAGCTTATTGCATATGCCATGCGTATGACTATACTTTACACTAAAACTAATAAAACAAAGCTCCATCTCATACATAACTTCATTCTTTAACCATCCATATTCAGACACCCTTCAATGCTAGGAAGAATAAACAAGCAGTACATTCTGCAAAAATATTTGAAAGAATTCATTTTTTATCTTTGATATTTTTAGAGAACATTTTACTCTACCTCTTGGGTTGTCCATGCACGAGGTCCAGCAAATGTCAGAATTTTTCCATTGATGCTCTCATTGCGTAGAGCTATAAATGTTAGTCGAGCAATATCCTGGTAAAAATATAACAATTGTAAAAACTCTAATTATTTGAAAATTAAGACAAATTAAGCTACAATATTTACTTGGGTATCCATGTATGCAATTCTTGTAGGAGCATCAGTGCCCCAAACAGATTTCTCTTCCAGTATGGGTACTGCATACTGTCCGATCAGGCCCTGACAGAAGGGTAGCCACCATTCACACCATAAGTAAATGATATTCTGATGTCAAATTCTCGCAACTAAATAAACAAACAACAATCTCGGAATGGATCTCATATTATCAAGACAAGTGTATGAGTTCAAGTGTTATACTTGATTTCATTTGGAAAATGAAAAAGAAGTTCAGCTTCATAGTAGAAATATCTTCTAATTTCCCTGCATTGCCCTACACAGCCAGAGGTTCATTTCCTTTTACTCAATTAAACCGCTTTGCAAACACACAAATAATATAATATGCAGGAGACCCAAATCAATAGTGGAGCGTTCTGATGATAAGAGAAAGCAAAAGGACAGGGTGTAATCATCAAAGAGACGGATATCACCTGCATGAAACCACAAAGTCGTATGACTACATGGTTCAAGCCTGAATCACGAAGAAACTTCTCGGTGCAATACTTGATCTCCATAAGTGGGACCTCAGGATGCTTGTCACAATTGTGAATGGAAAAGAAGACGAATTTCTGGATTCCCATGGCCTTTGCACATTGTATAAGAGCAACTTTTCCTTCCCAATCTACCTAAACGGAAGAAGTTTAACTGAATTAGAGATCACGAGACCAATCATTCACATCATACTGTACAGTAGGCAGGCATCTCACTGTTTTTATGGGTTCCTCCGGACGCCCTGTAGCACAGTCAATAACTGTATGTATGCCGACCAACGTTGCTGGTATGGTCTCAGGTTTGCTCAAGTCTGCCTGCTCAAAAAACTCCAGTCAATACGTCATCCCCAACATCCAACAAATTTAACCTTTTCTTTGTTTTTTCCATTTTCTTTCCTTATTTACAAGTGGAGCAACACACTTATATAACACAATGCATCAAATGATAAACATAATAACCAAAAGATGAACATCGTACAAACACACACACATAAACTTTACCGCAGGGAATTAATGATATGATAGGCTGCAAATAGCACAAGATAACCATCACAGTCAGAAAATAAGACCAGACATGATTAACTCGCAAGAATTCATATGCATGAAAGCATTAAAGAAGGAGGTTATTGAGATTACATTGACAACAGTGGCGCCCCAATCGCGCAGAAAATCAGCAGGGGCAGGGCGAGGGCGGACGAGGCACCTGACATCATACCCCTCATCTAGTGCTCTCCTCACAATCTGCCTGCCCAATGTGCCCGTAGCACCCACCACCAGTATGCTCGTCGGCCTCACCGGCGTTCCGGGAGCCAAATTCACCGCCGACGGCGCAGCCTGCGCATTACAAGTTACTACCGCCGCGGTGCCCCTACCCCTACCTAAGCATCGCCCAAAGTCGGAATTAGGGAAATTTGGTGAGAATTGAGGAATTAGGTTTTAATATTTTACCTTTTGTGGTGAAACTAGGAGAGGAGGTGGAGGCAATGGCGTCGGGTGATAAATTGCGGCGCCAGGAAAGAGAGGCATGGGAGTGAAGAAGGTTAAGTTTGAGAGGGGCGGATAGCTGAGCGTGGAGCGTGGAGGCCATTAACGCCTCTGCTTTCACTCTTCTTCTTCTTCTTCGCTGTTTGTGTGTGATTCTGCGTCTGGTTTGAATTAAGAGAGAGAGAGAGAGAGAGAGAGAGAGAGAGAGATGTGAAAGATGCCACGTAGGTAAGTTTGGATTACGGTTGAGCTTGCGTCCAGCTCAGCTGACACTCGCTAACGTGCGCTTATCGTTGGTCGTTTTCTCATCCGCAGCCGCACGTACTCTTATTCTCTTTAATTTAATATTTATTTAACTGCCACTTTTTATCCTTGTAAATTAAACAAAATATGTGTAAACATTATTAAATTTATATTAATTTTGCGTATTTTCCTTTCTTCTAAATAAGTTACGTAAAGTAATTAAAATCAAAATACGAACTGAGATTGATAGGGGGTTAATAGTCTCCATCATCACTCAATGTTCTAATTTTTACAATAATGCCAAAATATTTTTTTTAAGTGTTTTCTTTTTTCACAAAATGTTTTAAGTTTTTCAATAGAGGAGGTCGTCTTATGAGTCAAAATTTATAAGGCGGTCAAGATCTGAATTCATATATAATTAAACACCAACATAATTATAAATGTGTTATTGAATATGAAAATTAATTCAAATTTTGATCTGTAAAATAGTATCACCCAGATTTTTATGTTTACAATAATACCAAAATTTTACTATTAAACGTCATTTGATATAATAGAGGTGATGTGGCCTTTTTTTTTCACGTGCGCATAACACTTAATAGTTTTAAAGAACGTTAAGTCTATGTATCCAGAATTTGGATATACAGAATAGGGTATTATGGTCATTTCCCACTAAATTTCAAAAGTAAATCATAGTAATTATCCAAAATACCCCTCCCTTAAATTTCGACTCATTTTCCAATTTGAATTCAAATTTCAGTTTTTTCTCTCCTATTTTTATTTTAATAATAATTGTTATTTCCAAGATAGTGGAGTATTGATATCATCAACCCCATTAATTACTTCATCTCCATCTACCCTAACAAAACAGATTTATCATTCATCTCCATTCTCAATATTTCTTATCTCGAAAACCTTTGAAATAGGCAAAATTTTCTCATTTGCAAGGCTTTTAAATTATCATTATCCTCATTACCAAATCAATTCAAGATGAGTATCCAGAGCAAGGCTTCAAAATTTTACGTTGTTTTCAATGGTGTTCGGTCTGGAATTTACAATAACTGGTTTGAGTGTGCCCCAAATGTTATTGGCTTTAAAGGGGAAATGCATCAGGCCTATTCAACGGAGGAGGAAGCTATCGATGCATATAAAATGTATTTGCAACGGATTAGGCGAAGCGATGGCTCAAACTCTATTTCCGAGACTTATTTTGAGTCTTCTAGTACCTGTAATGAGAAAAGCTCAAATGGTGAAACAAGCTCAAGACAATGTGATGTCTGCGGTTGTGAAGATGGCTTGAAGAAACTGTTGGGGTGGATTTGGATGAATATGTTTTTTTAGTAGCTTTGTTGGATTACTTGGTGGATTGATTGTTCGTTTGTTGAAGTGAAATTAAAAAAGCTTTCTCCATATGTTCCAAATCCAACTGTAACGTTCGTTTGTTGCATTTGAAATGTAATGCGTTTATTGCATTTGAAATCAATTTATATTTGTGCCTAATCTAATTGCATTAATGTCCATTTCACCTGTTGCTAAAGAATTATGGAATAAATATGTTTAATCTTTCTGTTCAAATCTAATGATTTTGATTATTATTATTATTATGGCAGATATTTATTGATGAGGGCTCGAATAAATTAAGTGAGATGGATTATTTTGATTCCAAAATCAGGTTAAGGTACCAATAAAAGTAGAAATCAAAATTGATTAAAATGTTGAAAATGAAAAGTCTAAGCAAAACAAAGGTGCCAACAATAACAGAAATAAAAAGTGATTAAAATGTTGAATCTCAAAAGCCAAACATTGCATTAAAGATTGTGACAATAACAAGATCATGCTCATAATAAGTCGACTATTACAAAATGAACCAAAAGACAGTCTGACTTAAGTTAATAGATACCCAAAAAATACACAAAAAAGGTATCATTGAGCAACAAAAAATCAGGTCATAAGCTTCTAAAGCTGGCTTGAGTTTGAATCTGAAATCACTACTAGGGAAACCTCCACTTCCTTCGCAGCTTCAAGGAAGAAGTCGTAAACTGTAACGAGCGGACCACCCTCGAGTACGATGTTATTCACAACATTGCATCCAACTTCATTAACAAGCCGTCTCATGAGTTTCTTAACTTCATCCTTGAGCTCATTGTGATGCTTCCGCATATTGCGGTATAGCACATCAAGCGCTTTAGGGGTCGGACTTTCGTTCCACTCCTTGCTGGAGTTGATCGTGACTTTGTTGGGAGTGGTCGGCGCCATTTAGTGGGGTTAATGGGTTATTAGTGGGAGGTTTTGAATGTATGAGAATTGTGAGATGAGTAAGTGATGTGTTAACAAAGAGTGTTTATATAAGACTAAAAGTGAGTATTCAACTTCCACTTCACCGCCCTATATGTCCAATTAGGAATTAATTGAGTGTAAAATTTAATCAATTAATATATAAAATACAGAAAAATAAATAGTGATTATTTAATCAATTAATATATAAAATACAGAAAAATAAATAGTGATTATATGGCTTGTCGCATATATATGTTAGACAAATCGCCCTTAATTGGATATATAGGGTGGTGGATGGGGAATTTTAATTCCTAATTTTACAATGGTAGATGCATTTGATTAGGAATTTTAATTCCTAATTTAACTCTCAATTTTACTAATATATAAAAATCAGAATTTCAACCTTTTGTTTTATTTTTTCGTAATAATAGTATATGCATTTGATTATCTTCCTAATACCAAGTACCGACGCCCAATATATTAAAAAAATTATCCCAAAAATTGTTGTGTATATATATATAGAGATTCTCAACAAAGATTTATATTTATAAGGTAAATGAACCCTTAAATCAATTTTGTAACCCAAATATGATTTATTCAAATTTTAATGAAGTTATTTAAGACCGATTCATTAAAAAATTGAAGACCGGTTAAGGTGAATTTTCTAAATTCACATTCATGAAATTTAAGACCGATTCATTAAAAAATTGAGCTCACATATTCATCATGATAACAAAGTTCTAATTAAAGCCACTGCCCTTCCACAACTTTCCAACATAGATTCAAAACATTTTCAACACATTGAATCAATAAGCCAATAAAACAAGCATAATAAAAGTGACACCAGATAAGAATACTGAAATTATAAATAGATAAGCATATGAATCATTTTTACAACCCTAATATTCAAATTATAATTAACGAGCATATATAAAAATATGCTTGTTAATATATTGTTCAAACTAAGCATATATATATATATATATATATACACTAATAATAAAAACTTCATAATATAACATAACATTAAAAAGGCACGACGGCCTTCAAAATACTCCAGAAAGATGCAAGCTTCATATCATCAGTCATGGGCTAGGGTTAGGCAACCACTTCTTGTCTGCACCACCAAGATCCAGGCAAATCCAGTCCCAATCAACAATCTGCATGCCAAACTTCTCGAAGATCTCCCTCAGAATGGTGAAACGGGGCATGCCATGGAGCCTGAAGTACACATGCTTCTCAGATTCCTGCAAAAAATATTAATAAATTAAAATATTCAATTAAAAAAAAATTTGTAAAATTACTCAAATGTAATATATTACCCTCTCTCCAATTTGCAGAAAATACTCATTGGTGGTGATAATCCAGTTGTTAGCCTCGAAGTAGTACACACCAGGCTTGACCGCGAACCAGATGAAGCTCGCATAGTCTTCAAAGATCTCCTTCATCTTCTTAGCCAGCACAACACCATTGACGGTCGGCGTGTAGGTCATGGACATGATTGTAGCAACATCAGATATGAGGGTCGATGCCTTTTTTTGTCTTTGAGACATCTGTGTGGGGTGCCATGCTTCTGACGAGGGCGGTGAGGAGATTTTCTTCCATCTCAGTCAGGAGAGCCATGTGTGGAGAATGAAAGGAAGGGAGGGAGAAAGAACCAGAGAAAATGAAATGCAGAGAATGGAATGAGATGAAAGGGACGGTGAAATGAATTAAAGGAGGGTTTATAGTCTAAATTCCAAGAATATGATTCACAATACCCAACCAAACAAATCAGAGTAATAAAGATGTGAATTAAATAAGGATGTGATATGACAAGATTTGCATGCAAATATGCAATGATTTCAATTGAAAATCATGTAATCACATTAAATTGGAAAAATAAACAAAGCAATCTAATGTTTAGATAAGTACGACTTAATGTATACATACGATTTAAGTAGACGTTTGGATTATCTAAAGAATTAAATACAATCAATATTATCTATTTATAAGGACGATTTAGATTGAGATTAAATAAATGTAGATAAATATAATCACTAAATACAGTCTAAATTGCAACCATTGCCCTTCCCTATTCATTAGATTAATAAAAATGTGAATCAATCTTATCTATTTATTAGGAATAAATTGTTAACATTATAGAATAAATGTTGATAAATACAAAGTCTAAAATCAGTCTACATTGCAAGACTACATATTTGGATCATATGACCCAACCGTCTATACATTAGCAATAAATTTGGATGTGATATGACATTCATGCAATGATTTCATTTGAAAAATTGAGTACTCACAATAAATTGATAAATTAAGTACAACAATCTAAATGAGAGATAAAATTCACATTAGTATAAGCTATCATATATAGTTAAGAACAATTTACATAAAAGGACGGTTTGTATTTATTACATGTAAGGTTAATATAAGCCAATTGATGTTATATATATGAGGTAACGTTTTAAATCAATTTTTATATAATGTAACAATCGATATGGTAACATGCATTGATTTGCAATTGAACCCTATTTATGTAACAATTGATAAGGTATACACATTGAATTGCAAATGAACCGTATCCAAAATTAAAGCCATATTTATATAAGGTAACAATTGATACTTTGAAACGTGAGAATATGAATCACATGGTATGATCTAATTGGCTCTTGGCATTCCAACCATGAGATGTATACATAGTTGCAGTTAAAGGGAACATCTAATTAGATATGGTATAATTGATAATAATCTAATTAGATATGGTATGATTGATAAGAATCATATGGTATAGTTAATGCCATCTAATTATTGATTGATAAGAATCATATGGTATAATTGAAACCGGCCCTCTAGATACTTTGAAAGATTGAGATTAAATTGTATCTACTCTAGATAATTTAGAATCATATAATTGTATGATCCAAAATCTACTATAGATATATTAATTTGCAATTGAACCATGTAGCTAATTAAGCCATATTTATATAAGGTAATAATTGCATTTGAAGCTAAGAATCATATGGTATAATTGAAACTTTGAAACGTGAGAATATGAATCTTATGGTATGATGTAGTTAGCTTTTGGCCTTCCAACCATAAGATGTATACATGGTTGCAATTAAGGTGAACATCTAATTAGATATGGTATAGTTGATAAGAATCTATTTAGATATATGGTATGGTTGAAATGTGAGACATATGGTATAGTTAATAAGAACTATTTAGAAATTATTGTATGATATAATTAAGAATCATATGGCGATTTGAATCGTATGGTACAATTGAAATGTGAGACTTTGAAAGATTGAGATTAAATTGTATCTACTCTAGATAATTTAGAATCGTTTAATTATATGATCGAAAATCTACTCTAGATATATTAATTTGCAATTGAACCATTTAGCTAATTAAGCCATATTTATATAAGGTAACAAGTGATAAGGTAACGTTTTAGAATGTCAATTTTGTATCCATCTAATTAGATATGCCATCTAGAGTAGATATAATTGTATGATCTAATTAAGAATCATATGGTGATTTTGCCATATGATTTACAATGAATCGTATGGTATAATTGAAACACTCAAATTAGATCCTTATGATTTTGTAATGTGAGACTTTGAAAGATTGAGATTAAATTGTATCTAGCTCTAAACCCTCTAATTATACTCCTTATTATTTTGTAATGTGATCCTTATGATTTTGTAATGTGATCCTCATAATTGATGCCATCTAATTAGACATGATTGTATTTAGACATGATTGTATGATCTAATTAAGAATCATATTATTGTATCAAAAATATATCTACTGATTTCATAATTAAGATTCGTATTATAGTATCAATTTATAATAATATCTACTCTAGATAACTAAGAATCATATTATTATATAAGTAATATATATCTACGCTAGATAATGATCATATTATTGTATCAAAAATATATCTACTGATTTCATAATTAAGATTCGTATTATAGTATCAATTTATAATTATATATACTCTATATAATTAAGAATCATATTATTATATAATTAATATATATCTACGCTAGATAATGACCATATATTTATTAAAACCCTAAACCCTTGTCCAAACCCTAAACCCTTGCCCAAACCCTTACCCTTCCAAACCCTTGCCCTTCCAAATCCCTACCCTACGGCCCCCCTAAACCCTAAAACACGTTTTATTAACTCGCATTGAATGAGAGATGAATCGACGCACGCAACACATTCCTTCATCTTAATTGTCCCTGCCATTTATACCTTCCCAATGTTCAAAGATATCTCCACCAAATCTCCAATTAATTAGCCAGATTCTGCATCTCTCTAGTTATCACTTTCCAACACGCTATTCATCTCCATTTCTGCATCTCTCTAGCAAAATGGTCGGCGACTCAGCCTACAAGTTGAAACCTAGCGGTGTCAGGGCGCCTATGGATCACCGGAGAATGAGGAGGGATTTTGCACATGAAGTCTACTACATCACGGTCACTACGAAGACGGCGGAGTGCAAACCGTTTGGTAAGACAGACCTTCCAACCATATGTGTCTTGTGTCTTTTTTCAAGATCTATGTTGAATGTGTGATTTTCATAAACATTTAACTAGTTTTCTTACTTTTTGACTAGAATATGCCTTCATATGCTTTATCTTACATCGGTGAGCATGACTGCACCCTGAAGCTTCACGTTGGTTTGCATAAGGTACAGTTTAATGTTGACTACAAATTTAGAAAAATTTATCAAAAGAAGCATCAGAAGTACGCGTGTTTGGCCCGTCTGGATGGTGGTTGGAAAGATGTGTATGAGTTCATGGAACTCAATCAAGGGGATACAGTCGAGTTCCGTAGTTGTGTGTGTGACCCGCTCCGTTTCTATGTTGCGAAAAAGATGCATGATGGACTCGTCGAAGTGAAGAAGGAGGAGTTTGATGGGGAATTTCAACTTGATTAAGATTTTATCAATATGAATATTTATGTATATATTTTTGATGAACAATCCTATGTATGTTATGACTTTTCTGGAATTTCTACTTCATTATGTCAATTATGGACTAATTATGGATTAAGTTTGCATATTGATCTATTTTTTTGGATTTAGAGCATATTGATCTGTTTTTTTGGATTTAGAGCATGGATTTAGAGCATGTTGGTTAATTATGGATTTTATCAATCTGAATATTGATCTTTTTTTTTTATGAACAACCCTAATTATGGATTAAGTTTGCATATTTATCTGGAATTAGGTTTTATTAATCGTACACTTTGATCTAACTATTTTCTTGAATAGTTTATGATTTTTATTTTGAATGATTTGATAATTTGAAAGATCAAAATTACAAAAAATCTTCAATTATTTGATAATTTGAAATCATTTATCTTTTGTAATTGAGACAAATAATTGCGCTACAAATATGGAACAGATATATTTCGTATTATTCAATGATAATTTGAATCATTTTATCTTTCAAATATTTTAAAATTCAAATCATGTAAAATTCGAGATTACAAGACTTACATTCTGCATTCGAAAATTAAAACGTAGATGACAATCATTAATGGACAAAGTAGTTAGGGTTTAGTAACCTTGAGCCCAAACAAAAACTTGAATTTATTCTTCTAAGCCACACTTCAAGTTACAAGAAAAGTAATGATTATATTCTTTAAAGCACACTTCAAGTTACAAGAAAACTAATCATTCTCTTTCTTAAACCACACTTCAAGTTAGATTTTGCCACCATTTCAACTGATTATGTTCAAATTTGCACACAAACATTTTTTGCTAGATTATTGCCCATGTTTTGAAATTCGATCAAACTCACACAAACATAGCCTGGATGGTAAATTTGCCATTACACAACTAAATCATTGAGTAGATTTACGATTATTACACGACAACTTGATTGCAAACATTGTTCCGATAGTTCCTACATAGTCAAAATAAAAGAACCTATTAAAACATGTTAATCCTATGAGGGTGCAACTCGACTATCTCTACCACGTCCCGCCACAGTTGTCGTACGACCGCGACCTCGACGACCACCTCTCTCCGAGCATGACCTAAATCGTCTCTCGTTGAGCCTTCCTTTCGTCCTAGTAACTTTTGGATTTAGGATCGGTGTGTTTTCATTCGGTTGTGACGATCTTTTTCTACTAACTTGTGATGACCGCTGTTCGTCGGCGTTGTTGGCCGGAACCTTGCCCCAATTCTCAATTGATTTATTCATTGCATCAATAGTCAACTTTGTAAACTCCGTCTTCTCACCATCTCCAATCACCAAATCTGCCGTGACTAGAAAGAATTTTTCCAATTCTTGATATCTTTTGTACTCATCCGTCATGTGTGGATATCCTCCGGAAAAAAATATAGATGAACATTTCTTAAGTACATCTTTTCTCCACCTCCTCAATATATACCAATCATTGACACTTTTCGTACGTAGAGTCCTCATGACTTCAAAAATATGGCAACATAGCAATCCTTTAAACTCAAAATTCCTACAGTTGCATTCTAAATACTCTCCATTTCACCGGTACTCAACCACATATGTATAATCCCTCCTATAAAAATTATTGATTATCTTTGTCTCCAATACGTTATATTTTTCAATCCCAACCTGCTCATATAAAACAGATGTTAGCCTAGTTTAATTAAATAACACATAAAATTTGCCATTCGAAAGATGCAAAAAATATTTAACTTAACTAACCTGCTGTGACTCTTGGTCATATTGGACAAAGCAATATTTCATTCGCTCAATATTATCTTGAACACACTTGAAGATTGAATTAGTATATACCTCTTGAAACTGTGCCTCCCATTTATACTCCGTCAAACATCTCCTCATCTTGTTCTTTGATTCAAAATCAGCATGGAACTCCTTCTGGATCTTCTTACCAATAGCCATCTCGTATTGTTCCATAAATTGTGTAAGCGTGCATCTCGAGTGAAGATACTCATCAAAGTAAGCATGCATACCCTCACTTCATTGCGTTGAGATCATTCCGGCCCAAAATGTATGGTTCAAGTACACCGGAACCCATTTTTCCCTTTCACTATACAAGTCTTTAAGCTATCTATTGCCTTCAAGTCCATGTTCTGCAATCAAGGCTGCCCAATTCATCTCAAATGTTGCAATATCAAGGCTGTCGTAAACAACTCCTTTCCATTCATTGATAACTTTGTTATAATCAGCCACGCCTCTAAATTTGACCAGTAATTTAGCCATAATATGCCAAATGTAGTATCGATGAATAGTTTGAGGCATAACCTCTTACAAGGCCAGCTTGATGCTATCATCTTGGTCTGTAATAATACCGACGGGAGCTACCCCACCCATTGCAGCAAGCCAATTCGAAAATATCCATTTGAAAGATGATGTGTTCTCTTGTGTGACCAAAGCACAACCCAACAATATTGAATGACCATGGTGATTGACTCCAACAACCGAAGCAAATGGCATCTGGTGCCTATTGACGAGGTAGGTTGTGTCGAAACTCACTGCATCGTGAAATTCTTCATAAGCCGCTCGACTTCTAGAATGAATCCACAAGACATTGCGTAATCTACCCTCATCATCAACATCCATCAAATGATAAAAATTTCCATCTCTAACTTTCAATCTATTGAAAAGATTTCGAACAGCTTCTGCATCTCCATCCCCTATTCTCATTCTTCGTCGTTCCTCGATGTAATTTTGACAGTCTTTACGGAGACATCCTAAGTTTTCAGGACCACCATTTTGAACTTCTAGAAATCGAATATTTTTAGAAGGTCTTATACCTGCCCTATCGATCGCTTCTAGTTGTCTTTTCATGTGTACCGTCAAATGCCTATGTGCAGGCATCAAAATAGAATAAACTGGATCAAGCTCGTGATTATGTTCCTTGAAAATTGATGACACAACCCAACTTCCATCAATCATCTTCTTTGCATTTAGCCTAGCTTTGCAATTAATTTTCTTAGAAAGGGTACTTGTTGGCGAACGTTTTCCCGACTTGCAACAGACAATAAGAGCATACTTCACTTCTCTATCAGAATCCTCCCCATTTACCGAACCCATTTTGCGAAATGATCTTTGCATCACAGAAAATCCATTCCGTTTACCAAATGCTTGATAATCTTCAAAGAGGCTTTCGAGTGTGGCATATAGCATACCTATTTGAGGGCTGCTATTAGAATCAGCATTACCATTTTCAGTTGTAGTCTCGGCTTCGCCATTTTCGATGGGATTTTCAGCTTCTCCATCTCCATTGTTTGTATTTTCAGCTTCTCCTTCTCCATCTCCATTGTTTGTATTTTCAGTTTCTCCATCAGTTTCTCCATCTCCATCTCCGTCTCCGCTTAACTCGGAATCTTCTCCAAATAATTGCTCAAACAATATGCTATGATTAATTGCAGCCATGTTGCGAAGAAACTAGAGATCGGGCTCACGACAGTAGAAATGATAGCTATGAAAATTGTGTTTATCTTTTTTCTAATTTTCTGGATGTAAATGGAGTTTATTATTTTATTTTATTTATATTGAAATCCATGTCACATAATAATTGAGTGGAAACTATTGAGATTACCGAGATTAATAGCGAAAGGGAGATGAGAAATGGGTGGGAATTTTTACCGCTCATAAACCCTAATCTTGGAGCCAAAACTAAATAAGATTAAGAATGTAAAATCATCTAAATCTTTTTAATTAATATTTAATTTAATAGATTCTGTACGGCGAACCAAGAATATCATTTGAAATACAATTCTCGAATTGAGAGAAATCGTGAATTTGTTTACTATCGTTTGTCGTTTAGAGTTTAATATATACATGACATATTCATGTTTAAAAAATTTAGGTCACATCAAATAAATTTTCATCAGATTTAATTGCAAAAAAGAGTAAAATTGACATTATTACAAAAATTAAATATTATGTAACAAACTAAAAACCTTGAAAAGATCATGATGATACAAGCTATTAATTTAGACCACGTCATATTATGGTTTAATTGCAAAAGTTAAAACATTAGCTAATGACCCGATTAATAATGAACAAATTACCTCCAGTAAAACCCCATGATAAGTTTATGAATAAATATAAAGAAAAAGTGACATGGCTTGGATCAGAATAACAAAAACTGTCTGAGATGGGGGGTGGGGGGGAATACATCATCAGCCTCAAAAAGTTGGAAAAAATCCATCCAAAATCATGTTTCTCAAATCTCTACATGTTTATTAACCACCTTCACCATTTTTGCTTAAAGGGCAAAACTGCTGGTGCAAAAATGACCAGCTCGTTATACGTGATTCCACCCCGGTGCTTTCTTCATCTCAGTTGACGAGCGTCGCCTCAAGAGCTAAAGCTCGAGTAAAAGAACGAAGCCTTCCTCGAGCAAGAATAAGGGCGGAGAAAGCATGAAGAAGAATCAGATGAGGGCTCGGACGCCTAGTTGCTGAATTTCTCTAAGTTTCCATGTGGAATAAGGAGCACCATCTCCAGCTTCTTCTGGGTCCAATTGCTGCATAGCCCAAGCATAATATACTGTATGGATCGTATCCTGAATCAACCATGAATGCAAACGATATCAAAAATATGAATGATAGCAACATTTGAAACCAACACCATGACATCATTTATAATAAATGCCGCAAGGAAAAATACAATGAAAATGAAATATTTAGGCATCAAAGCCTGCCTGAAACTATAATGTGTTGATGAATCGCAGTGATAACACTTGCATAGCTGGAATAGGGTTGATCTTTATTAAAACATCATATGAAAAAGCTAAGTGGGCAAGCAGATAATCAGAATAAGTACAGAGAAAGAATTCGGCATTTACTCATTCTCTCTCTCATATTTTAATATCTGCAGAGGTAATGAAAGTTAAAATAAAATAAAATAAAATGAGAACTGCAGAGCTTACCTGGCCACCATCTGTTATTGAGCCGAGTCTATCACGAACACAATAGACCTGCTGCGTCTGGAACTGTGACAATATGGAAAGCAACGGGTAATTGGAAACATGGCATCTCAGATCAGATAGAGCTTGTGCATTCAATGACTATCTATAACCGACTCCGCACATGTGTAGAGATCTAAAGGCATTCCAGTAAAGATAAGTGAAAATCTCTTTATTTTAAGAGACTACATTAAGAGCAAACAAAACATAGTATTTCTAGGTTTCTAGTATAAAAATGGGTTCTTACTGCCACAATTATTATAGGAGTGTCTCCCATCATTTTGGTCTCTCGAACTTCAGCTTCTGATATGTGTAAAATCTGCATGCAGTAAGGACAATTGTTAAACAAAAGAGAAAGTCTGGGCAAGTAGACCAATTAGAATCATACTTTGCAAACTTGTCTAATAGAAAATATGAAACCAAACTAGATCTGAACAAGAGAGCTACTGCTCCACCAAAATAATATACCAAATGTGGAAAATATAAATGATTAAGAAAATACTTCACCTTGTTATCAAAAACTACTCCCTGGGATTCTAAAGCTTTATGCTCTGCTTTACACCTCTCAATTACATGAGAACTACAATACTTTTCTAATAACTCTGTATCTCCCTGAAGACAGGAAGGCATAAAAAAAATCATCATGGTAGAGAAGACAATACTGTACAAATGAGAACACAATAAAATATTATAAGCATCCCCAAATAGAAATCTAGATATCTAATTTTAATTCCATGTACATACAAGAGCATGAAGAACACGCCAACAGGGGTATATAAGGAATCACAGAAACCTTCAGGAAACATCTAAAACATAAACCGAAACATGACCAGGTTCAGCAGCCATGTAATCTAACAAACTTCTTACCTTGATATAAGCAACGAGAACTGGTCTGACCACTTCTTGAACCTCAGCCACAAACTCAGGTAAAGAAAAAGTCCTAACAGAAGAGACATATAATTTCATAAATAAAATATATTTTGTAGCAAAAAGACAATGGTGAATGTAGTCTTACGGATCACGGCGCCGAATCTCTTTGAATGACATGGCAGCATCTGATTCTCCCAGAACAGTTTCACTAATGCTGAAATACAGCAACAAGGATTGTCAATTTTGCAATGACTATCAGTAGTAATCTCATATGCCAAACTCTAGAAACAAAACTGCAACATACTCATGGATTTTGTTAACAACTGGATTATCACTAGTCTCCCATCTCTCCCGCATATCTTCAGCAATCTACAAATCAAGAAAAAAGATTCCACAGTTAAAAACTAAAATCTAGCAAAAAAAAAGGATATTTACTCTGAAAAGGAGAAAGTTAATATGAATACAAGAAAAGGACATCGAAGGGTCATATAAAAACCAATAGAAGAAAAAGCAAGCGTGCAAACTCATACTTTGTGAACATCGATAGCAAACAACTAATGTATATAAAAATTACCAATTTCAAGATTTAGAAAAAAGAATATACGAAAGTGTAAGTGCAACTGGAATATAGAATTTGCAATTCAAGTTGCAAGATACCTCCTGGCTCTTCTCAATGACAGGCTCACTAAACCCACTGACACGCTTGAATATAGGACTGCCTCGCATCTGAGAAATTAGAACATATTATCAGAATATGGAAGACCAATATTGGCAAAAATGAATAAGCATAGAGAATCACCTTATTCTTGAATGCCTCCCATTTCTTACCCCATGGAGACTGCTTTGAAGGGACCACAACAATATCAGTCCGTGTACTTCTTTCAATGTTTGGTGAGGGTGCAGCAGTTGAAGACGCATCATATCCGAGGCGCTTTCTCCCATTTGGATTGCCTTTCAATTCATCCCTCACAATGTGATAACCTTTCTTCACCAAATCAACAGGCTTTGCTTCTTTTAATTTGTGGTATGCTGATGATATTTTAGGAGGTATTGAAGAGGAAACGCCAGACTTGACCCTGCCAAATAGTGTTTCAGCATTATCACTAGATTCAAACTGCTGCTGATGCCCCTGTTGCTTTTCTTCGCCAGGTTCACGGTTGCTTCCCTCTTTATGGTTTGTATTTTCACTAGCGCCAGTTCCCTCTTTTCCTGAGGGCTTTTGCTTTCCAAAATCAAAATTTTCTTTGACCTGAATCAGAATTTAATGAGATCACAAATGCCTGTCAATGAACATTTATTAAAAGAAAATACAAGGCTGCTTTTCTTATCCATGGAAATAAATTCACAGACCTCCACTTTTGCAGTTGAAATCTTTTCTTCTACATCAGCATAAACCTCCAAGAAAGTAAGGGAACACACGATTCATTATTAGTAAAAAAATGTGTATAAAATATGCAGAGTGTCTATTTCAATCAGTCATGTTGCGAGCTCTTAAGGTTGAATATCATCCATGCTACAAAGTACTACCCTCCTATAACAAAAAAAGTACATGATCATTTTAACTTCTCTTGATAGCACTAAAACATTAGAGGCCAAATCTTATCATATTCTGTAAGAAACTTGAAAACAAAATTAATTAATTAGTTATGTATCCCCTTCCACACACAGATGAAAATATACAACCATGGGAATATTTATACCTTTTTTGCCTTTGCTTCAGCCTCCGTCCAGACCCCATCTACATGCTTCAACAGCTGCTCAGTCGTCTGCTTCGTTCTGCATTTCGCCATTTCACCATCTCAGAGTCCCCAGTGGAAGTTTCTGCCAGCCTTGACATACAACAGTATGTCTCAGCCTTGTATAGCTAAATTAAAAACTCAACAGCCAAAGAATGCAAATATGTAGTAACACTACCTCATTTTCAGATCCTCTGTGACCCCTTTATATTCTTCAGCTTTCTCTTTGATTTCCTTGATCGATTTTTGTAGGTCCTTATTTCTACAGCCAATAACAAAGTTTTTAGCGAAAAAACATAAGGAAAGCAGAAGTGCGGAAGACACTCAAAGCTTATCAGTTAGGAATAGCATAACTGAGGTAAGCTCGAAACAAAGAAACAAAATCCACTTCCAGGGGCGGAGTTAGTTATAGCTTTAATTGTTTGTGCCAAAGTAATATTGGCTCTAGAAAGTTCAAATATCTCCATCACACGAAATCCTTCAACGGATTAATCAACCTCCAAATTGTTGAAGAGCAATACCCACGAGTTCAGCAAAGGAGTTTTAAAAAATTAAACCCAAGAATGCCAATAAACAAAGTCATGCAGCGTGTAAAAAGTTAACATATTATCCAATAATATAAATTTGGGGGGCTTTAAAATGGAAAAAATAACAAATTTAAATTGAAACAAGGGTAAACTACAGTAGAACCGAACTGTCATTGAAAACATCGTCTTCGGCATTTAGCCGACAACATGAAACCACGACGGCAGTTTATGCGAGCGATAACTGATGTAGTTCAATCACATTAAACAAACAAGTCAAGAAATAGTTGAACGCATCTTCATTGGAGAAAAAAAATACCGCAACTTTCCAATGGGCATAAGATTACCTGTCAACTTCCCCTTTGATCTTCTTGGAGAACTCATTAAACACACCGAACTCGCGTCTAAATAGATACCCATTTGGAGGCCTCGAAACCTACATGAATCATCGCCAAATTCGATTAAATTAACTTTGGTGAAAAGAAAAAGGAAATCAACGCGCGCACACAGAAGGGCACACACCTGATGAGATAATAGTAATTGTCGGCGAAGAACAGGATGTTTGGACAAGATCAAATCTCTGACGAGTTTTCTTGTGGCCATGAGAAGCTGTAAAATCTACAAATTTTGCAGATTCAATTTTGATATGGGATGAGAATCAAGGGTTCGAATTAGGGTTTTATGTGTTGCGGGAAATGGAAAAGAGATAACTTGGGAAATGGAACTCGCCCCTTGCCCTAATGCAATTATCTATTTTCTTTTATTTCTACCAAAATATAATAAATTTACATATATTAATATTGGTCGTGATGTTGATATTTATCAACGTCAATGATAATTTTTTATCCCTTCACTTAAAGAAATAATATATAATATATTTTATTTTGTTTTTGAGGAAAAAGAAGAATTGAAAATTTTAATTCCAATCAATATTGGTGACCTTAAAAAACGGAAATATCAAAACGATTTCTGAATATTTCAAATCTTGATTGCTCCAAACCTTAGGGAAGACCTCACTATTCCCTTTCTCAAATTTTTAATTATATCGAAAACCATTCAAATGTTAATCAATTAACTATTTTCTCATCTATATTATATTAAAACAAAATCTTTTACATGGAAAATTCCTGTCCAAATGCTCTTATCCCGCCCAAATTCTATAATCTATTCTATATTTATATAGATTATATATTATATATTATATATGTATTATAATATTAACGAATATATAGGAGTCATGATTACTTTAACTTCTCATATTCATTCTCGTGCGGTTTTTTTTAGCAGATTTTTAGGAAATAAGTTAATCGTAACAAATAGTTTTATTTAATGTATTTTATATTGGAATATATATATATATATATTCCAATATAAATAAAAGAACGAATTCTGTTTGTAACCTATTATATATTAAATAAATATTTTTATGTATGTGTACATCTGAGCTATTTAACTATACAAGTCGGGATGTGAACCCTTTAAAAATCTATTTAAAGATACTAAAATCAAAATTCCTAATTTTATCTATATAAAAATATACATACTATTTTTCTTAGATCTTTTTTGTATATATAAAAAATAGATTTTTTCAAATATTTATATGTAGTCTATATTTTTCTATATATAGTGTGTATGTATTTATAGATTATTATATTTTCTTTAATATAATTAAGTTTTTTTTTTCATATCTTATTTTGAAACAACTAATTGAAGTAAGTGATTTAATAGTTTTAAATTTTGGATAATTATTAGTTCGAAATAATGTATTAGCATAAACATCTAACGGGGTATGAAACTGCTCACAATAAGTTACTAATGACCTATTAGATCACACGAGAAATAAAATATGTCCAAATAACATCATCTCATATTTAATCGCGCAACGCGCGTGGGTATATCTAGTTAGATTAATAATAATGTATGACTGTAATCAAGTCGACCACAATCAATTAGTGTTAGATTTGAGCTCCAACTCAAATGAGTTTAAAAATGCTAGACCTTGACTTGTCTCCATTGAGTTTATCTTTTATTTTATTTTTATCAAAATTTTAAAATTTAAAATCTATCATGTACTTATTAAAATAAATTTAAACTCGATAGGTTCAAGAATCGAGCCAAACAATAAGGCTCAAGGTTCAATTAGGTTTGCGAACCTATCAAGCTAAGCATCAATGAACGTGAACTTAAATTAGACAATTACTTAAATAGTTTAAAATTAAAATTACCCAATGAAAGAGTTTGGATATTTCATATTTTGTGACGATTTGAAATAAGTGGTGGACAAATTTGATTCACCTACACGATTAACATTTAACAATGGTAGAAGTCATAAATTGGTATATTTCATAATGGCATGCAATTACAATTCTAGTTATGTAGAGAAAAAAGTTATCATCATTCTATATCTATATTTAAATCATATCAAGAGATTGATGGTATTGGTATTTATGTGTGGTCCAAAAATTTGCAGAATTGTAACCGAACAGACCTAATATTGAGAGCAAAGTGGGACGATAGAAGTGAATTACTAAGAAGTTAGAAAGCATGTGAAATTGTGACAGTTGAAGAATTGAATCGCCATCGCCATCAACTTAGCAGAAACATTAGGCAAAGGCTGTAAAGTAGAAAGAATCTCTTCATTATTTACACGGTTATCCAAACACAAACCAATGACTGAGCAGACTGCACCAGGAAGCGACTGCAGATTTTCCTCGTCGTCCAAAAAATGATCTATATACAACGTTGTTGCTGTTGCTGCCCTACCTAGTCACTCGACTCAACACATGTTTAGGCATCATCAATAGATGCACATGCATGCTTTTATTTCACTGTGTTGAATCAAGACCAAAATTTTTGTTGATCAATGAGAATTCTACAACTACTATCTATCAGTCTGTGAGTCTTATCTAATCTGAGAAAATCTCTTCTAGTTCTGGTTGATCAGCTTTTAAGCTAGAATCTCTTCTGTTGGGCAACAATATTCTTTCTCGAATTCCACTGTCTTCTTCTACATATTCTGTTTCAGACAGATCTTGCTCGTCTTCTGAGTACCCTTCGTCGCTTCCTTCACTCTTCTTATCCATGTCGTTTCTAGCTCTAGTTTGCGAAGTTGAATCTCCAGATTTTTCCACATATGCAGGACAAAGGGTGTTCATGGAACTCGCCCCGCCCTGGCTTCACCTCATTAGGCTCTCCCATGAAGCCAACTTGAAATGTCCGAACCTGTGAGGCGAATTCGTGCCATGTCATGTTGTTTCGATCATTGAACAGCCGGTGAAGCTTCTTCGCATTAGGCCTTATTGTTGGTTTGTGATCAGAGTATCTCCTGCAAGAAGATGCATATATGTATGTCCAAATTTCAGTCTCATATATATTTCTTAAGGCCTAATTAGCACAAGTAAAGAGACATCTAGGTACCTTTTTCCAGCAAGAATCTTTGCCATGTTTCCATTGTTGTTGGCAACAAAAACATCGGTCTCATCACAGACAATGAAGTCCAATGCAGCCATTCGCGAAGAATATGATTGAAACTCTGCAAGCTCTTCCTTGCTGGCAAGGGTCTCTTTAGTATGAAAGTTTGGGAAGAGAGCTTTGAGAGGCGCGAGTGTTTCTTCACCTCCGTACACTTCTCCTGATGCTACGTATATATGAACATCGTTGCCAAACCCCAATGCTCTCAGCATCAGCCCTACTTCCTCAGGACTTAGAGGGCATTTCCCGTGCCTTCGTTCCTTTTCAGGATTTTTCGTCTAAAACCAAAAATAGGCAATCAATGTAGGTGAGGTGATATGTAATCATATATAAGTTATGCTACTACTTGCAATATATCTCAGTTTCTGTAGTAATGTACAAATTAAAGAGGCTAGCTATATAGACTTACATGTAATGTTTTCCACCTCTTTCGTATTGCACCTAATTCTTTCATTTCTTTCTCTCCGCCCCCATAATAGCATCCAGAGAAAGCTAGCATATCTGGTTCAAATCTGCAGCATTTTCACAAGTAAATTAACCTCAAAGCAATATTTAATGGAGAAATTATAAGAGTTCTCTAGCTATATTGGCTAATTAATAAGGATACATATATACAATACCTTAAGTGCAACGCGACATAATGCTTGCTCTTCATTCTCATCCTTTCAACTAATTTCATGCCCATCTCAAGAATAGGATCAGTGAATCTCAAAGCATGGTAGTTAGCTCTACATCTTAGTTTCTGCAAATGCATATCAAGCCGATTTGATAGCCTGTAATCAAACTTGGTAAGCTGAACAGCCTGCACCTGAGGACAGAAACCAAAAAAAGAAAATCTTGCAGCTTCAGTATTAAGTGTCACTGAGATACAATCATCAACTCATTATATAAAAATACATACGCGCTTCCTCTGATAGATGGGCAGGATACGCGTCTCATAGCATTTCTTGTTGCACTTCCTTGGAGCACGAGTAGTTATGACTTTCCCTACATTTTCTGGGAGCTGTTTTACAATTCTAACATCTTTCGAGAGGTACTCCATAAACCAGTCGACATTAAAGATCTCCGAGAAGTTGCTGCAGAAACATCATTGAGATAGTCTCAATTATTAAGATTATAGCAACAGGCAAAGAACTGAGGGCTACATATGTTGAACAGACCTGGCATCTTTCCAGAAAGATTTTTGATCCAGCTTAGGAACCACGAGAGTTGCGTTCAAGATGTACGCTGAAACAACAGCATCTACTATCTAATACCATAAGAGGTAGGATCAGATAACCAAATAAAGACAACAATGGAGTTTGAGGCTAATTTGAGCAGATCAATCAATATATTATAAAATTCATGTTCACTTTCCATATCCACTCCTCATCAGATTTAATTATATATGCAGCGAAAAACAGGTAGCCTTAATACATTAATGGCCAAGAGGAATACATGATGGATACTTCAAAAGCAATACATGCTGACTAGTTGCAAATCTTGGAACATAATATCCAGAGAGAGAGAGAGAGAGGTGCTTTCATTAGAAACAGAAGAAGGGGGGATTTTAGAAGCTCCCAATCCATGCTATAAATTAAGGTTTGCAGTTAGGATTCAAGAAGTGCAGCAATTTTGCATCAATTGAATCGAAAACGTACCCCCGTTCTCTGTTGATTTAAGCCTCCGCTGGTTGCGATCAGCAAATACCTATTGCGTTCGGTATTCATCTCTACAGCTGCAGCGTGTAATTAATTACAAAAACAATCTGGGGAAAAAATCCCAATTAAAACCAGAAAAAAGGCATTGATTACAGCCTGCATATTTGCTGAAATGGAAAGTGAGCACTCATTTTTAGTGGATCGAATACTTGAAAAACTCCGCTTTGCCTATATTAGACCACATGTGCTACAGTATAGAGATGTGGACTATTATTCTTAAATGTTGGCAGCCATTGATGGTAACCAGATATAGACATATTTAAGAGCAGGGATGGGATAGTACGTAGAAAGTCTTCGTTGGCGTTGCTGCATCCGTAAAATAAATTTGATTGATTTGAACTCCACAACTCCCGGCCTATGATTCCTCCACTCCTCTACAGTATTTTCATCAAAAACAACGTCTACTCGATGAGAGAGAGAGAGAGAATCAAACAGATATTATAAAGTCCACACACTCACCGGAACGCGAAAAACGTTTTCTTTCTCGACGTTAATGTGGATTCCGACTCTGTTGTAGAACTTCAAGAATGCCAGGAAAGGGGGGGCGGAAAGAATGAATTCAGGTAACATATAGTTGGCTAAAATGAATAAATAAATAAAGCTGCAATCAACATAGATACCAATGTGTTGAGGTGGCGATGGCGGCTTTGGTCGGAGACGGGAGGTGAGAAAAACAAAACGATGGCGAAGAGTAGGAGAAAACATCCGGAAATGGCGGAGAAAAGAGGGAGGAGGTGGCGGAGGCGACGGCGGCGGTGGTGCCGGAATACAAGACCCTGTAAAATCTGCAGCCCGATCAATTCATCCTTGTGCACTTTCTTCTTAATCATGCTCATGATGTTGTCGAGTAGAGGAGAGAGAGCCAAGAAGGTGGTCTAGAGAGAGAGAGAGAGAGCGTCGATGGGATTGAAGAGGCCTAATGAGGAAATGTGGAGGATTTGTGATGTGTAGACAAACAGAAACAGCACAACTACTTGAAAAACTTGAAAGAGTTCGTTTAGTACTTAAATTATATATGTTTGTTTACCGGCAACGACAATGTTTAATGTTTTCGTGTTTCCAATTTTAATCCCCAGATACCAACAATTTTTTATTGCAATTCGGCCCCACTTCTCTCTATTTATTAATTCTCAGGGAAACTCCGCCCCGGTTGGTCAATTCAAAATCTTAGTAACGAATAAGGATATCATTTTTCTGTTTGTTTTTTTCAAATTAAATTATCTAAATCTCGTCTGACTAATCTTGAGAGGAATCGGCATGTTTGAGTGTGTCGTCAGCTACGTGAATTTCGCTCTCGTCTGGTAAATTTGAATTTAGTCTTATCAAATTTCAAGGATCGCTTTCTATTACAATATCCGAATTTTACGTGTATAATTTCTCTCTGTCTTAAAATATAAATAATAATTTAGCTGAATATAATTATTGTAAATTTGTATTCTACATATATAGGATGTAATCAAGTCGAGCGTAGCGGAATATTTGAAAATTTAAGTTTGCTTTGTTTATTATTAAGTCGAAAACGAGCTTAATTTACATGATTTATTAATTAAGGGATCGCAAGCTTTTTTGAACTCAAACAAGCTTTGTAAATATCTTCTGCGTATTCATCATTTCATTATATATAAATGTATGATATGTTTGTCGTTTGTAAAATAAGTACGATGATACAATGAGTATGATTTTCTTATAACGTAATGAATATGTTTAATTAGATATTTATATGTGTTTCTCACATATAAAAATATGCAAATGACATGCTAAATGTCAAAATAATATATCAACATTTTACTAGCTAATATGAATATACTAATGAGTTTGCTCAAAATGTAATAAGTAATATATTCATATACTTGAATTTGGTTCATTTTAAAAATGTATATAAAAAAATCTTCAGAATGATAAAATTTGTTTGATAGATTAAAACCCACGAAAAATTTGCATTCTTTAAGCCTTCAAAATCATGGGACTCATCAATTCACTAATTGTTAAACAAACATGAAACAAAATAAACAAAATTACTATAAACAATATCATGTAAATGACTAAAAAAATATATCATTTCAACATATTTCTTCTAGCATTTTTAAAGCAACTCATTAATATTTTTTTTCAAAATTAATATTTTCTAACAAATCTTCTTCAATGAATATCAAAGCAAATGCATTCAATCTTTTCATGTGATATGGTCGATTGCAAGCAAAACTTTAAATTTTGAAAAACTTCTTTTAAAAGATGCAACTTTAATAGGTATGGTTAATAAAAGTCTAAAAACAATATTATATATATATATATATTGAACACCAAGTCAATATATTTAGAGTTATATGTTATTTTGGTAATTTCCATTAACATGAATTTCTATTGATTGGGTGTTAATGGTGTCGCAATGTGTTTAATTTTTGAAACAATAATATTTATTGGAGAGTAAATTTGATTTATGAAATTAAAGATAATATTTTATAATAGAAATAATAATAAAAATCTAGAAATAACTAGAAAAAGAAAAGGAAAGTCTAGAGAGCTTCATGTTGTGTGCATTGTAATGTTGTAATGTAGAAAAGTAGAGAATGTGCATATGAACAAATTATTAAGGAATTTAGAAGATATCTCCATAAATTAACTTAAACCATATGATAAGTTGATTGGAAGAGAAATAATCAAGTCAAATTCTCTCTCTCTCTCTCTCTCTCTCTCTATATATATATATATATATAGGGGTGGGGTTATATAAAAACAACCTCTTGTGTGAGAAATGAGAACACATCTCACACCACACATTCATAAAAAACCAAAGGTCCAGATTTGCTGAAAAAGGCGGTGGCAATTCTGTAATATCTGAAAAAAAATTCGCGCGGGGGTACTAGCGTAATTTGATAATTCTTATAAAAATCGCGGAGGATTTGATAACAGATCGTTATGCTAACGAAGTATTATCATCATGTTAATGAAGCATTATAGTTATGCTAATTAAAGTTTTCAAATATTATTAGTGAAAAATATTCTAAATATTAATTATAAACCTAATTTGATTTGATAAACCCTAATTAAATGGAAAAAATCATAATTGGATGAAATAAACTTAATTAGATGAAATAAACATTGATTGGATGTGGTAAACCCTAAATGGGTTGGAACAAATCATAATAATAATATAATTGTACTACGTTATCATTATGGTTTTGCTTCATCAGCATTGCGAATACACTATGTTAGCATATGACAATATTCTGTCAACATACTTTATAAACCATAATTGGATGTGATAAATCATAATAATCAATTAAGAACTATAAATAAAAAATTAAATTTTAAAAAAATAATGATAATTAGATGGAATAAACCATAATCGAGATTAAATAAACCATAATTGAGATTTAATAAACCCTAATAAATTTATACTACGCTAGCATTATGATAATTATTTGTTAGCACAACGAATACATTATGTTAGCATATGACAAATGCTTCGTTAGCATACGTTATCATATGTTATCATAATGCTGACGAAGAATTATTATATGCTAACGAAATCATTTACAACCTGAGCACGGGTAAAAAAATTTCTTTTTTATTTTTCATTCATATTTTTCAATCTAAACATAGCCTTTCGACATCTTAAATGAAAGAGCATGAAGAGAGCTTTAATTTGATATCTTTTTTGTGTACATTGGATTAAAAACGAGCAAGTTATAGTCGGTTAAAGTTTTTAAGATTTTTTTTTAATTGCTGACATCATCATTTTTAATGGGTTTGGACGAAAATAGTCATCATTCCTTTATTTTTTGCCCTATTATTTATGAAATTGCTACCTTAAATCTCAACCATTGGATCATTAAATTGGATGATGTAAGATGGGTTCTCATTTCTCACACCAACAAAGTGTTCTCATATGATCCATACCCTATATATATATATATATACATGTGTGTGTGTGTGTGTGTGTTAAAATTCGTTGTCCAAAACACTGAAAACATTCAAAATAAGTGCAAATGTTAAGAGTTAATGTTGAAGCTAGTGTTTTCACTATACCTTCAACATGCAGTGAAAATGTAAAAAACTTTTGCACGAAATATAGTTTTAAATCACACACATTCAGTATGTGATTGTCTCATGGTGAAATTACACTTTCACTAGTATTGAAAATACAATACTGATGTTGTCCAGATTCACTCCATTGACAACACTACATACAATACAAGAATCATATTCTAAGTACAACTTTGAATGAATAGTATAGAAACTTCGAATCCTAAATTCCCAATTCACTCATCTAATCTACAAACACAACCAATGAACATTTATTTGTTGAACGAAACAATAGACTTGATGTTGAATTGATTGTTGTGAATCTCGAAGAAAAGGTAGGGCTCAAGCTCTGGATTTTTTCACTCTTCTCGGCGATATTTTCTCTGTTTGGGTACCTTTTCCAACTGGAAAACTCGACACTTATAGAGTTTTCGATTATGCAGCGGTTCTTCTCTTGTTCTCTCTTTGATCGTGGATTGATGTCAACTGCCATGGCTTTGCACGTTCAACTTGAACTAGGAATAACTGTTCCTTTACACAACTTGCAAGACACGCACGATCTCCTATCTCTTTGCTTAACTGTTCCAGTACTTCCACTACTGAAATCGTCAGTTAGAGAGTGAAGGAATGAGGGATAAACATTACCTGAAAAATAGGAACCACTTTGAGTATTTCAAAGCAAACCTAATCACTAAATCAACCGATTATACTACCCAATTTAAATTCAAATTTCGTGAAAATAATTAATTAAGATAGACAAATTAACGAGGTTAATCTAAAATGAATTAATCCTAAAATATGGAAATGATAAGATTACTATTATCAATGTTACAGTCAATATTGCAGGAATGTTGTTACACAACAAGTATAAAATTGAGTACACTATTATCAACAATGTTGAACACAGTCGATGTAACACCATTCATAACAATATACAATGTAATTTTGTAATAAATAAGAGAAATAGAAGTAACTTCATGTTTATATACATGCATTGTAATTTTGTAATAAATAAGAGAAATAGAAGTGAAAGACATAGAATAAGTTGACAGCATGGCCCGAGAGCAGTTATTCACGATTGAGATGGAACTTTACGAGCTGGTTTGGCCAAGTTGACAGCACGGCCCAAAGCAGAATTGAACGATGTTCTCTATGGGGTGGAAATGTGTCTCCAAGAAGGTCTTGTCTCTTTCATTGTTTTTTCTGATTCATTAGTTGCAGTCCGTCTTCTCAAAGGAACTGAGGGTAATGATTCCTATCTAAAGGATGAATTCCCTCACTAGTTGAATTTGCTTCTACTAGAGTTATCTTAGATTTCAAGCATATGTATAGAGATGCTAATATTATGGCACATGATGTAGCACGTTTTGGTCCAAATTGCTTTGACATGGTGACGTTGAACACTCGCTTTCCTCACTGGTTGAGGGAATTTGTTACTTAATATATATATTTCTCGTTTTGGTTTAAAAAAAAAAGTAGTCAAGTTTTTAAAGAAAAATAGTTAGTTTTGTGCTATTAAATGTACTAATAAGTAGTATTACAAAAATATAAAAATGGTATCCTATAATTTATGGGCCCATATACGGTATAACTCTAATTTTGGCCGCCTCATATACTTGAATTAATCGGGCTTCAAATATTTCAAACATAGTTCGACTACAATCCTAACTGTTAGAATTCATTGCCTCAAATACTGTGAAAACAAAACTACGTGCAAAGTTATATACAATGTTGTAGTCAATGCTACTCACATTATCAACAACACTATCACAAGAATTTATAAATAGTTTGCACGGAAATAACTTTGAAACACAAGGAGAAAACAGCTTGTGAAAAAGTCAATGTGCAAATACTTGAGTTGATGTTGAAACTAGTGTTAACCACTATGCCTTCAACATGCAACGAAAATTTAGAGAATAATTTGCATGAAAATTAATTTTAAATCACACACATTCGGTATGTCATTGCCTCAGGGCGAAATTAAACTTTACTAGTGTTGAAAATTACAATGTTGATGTTGTTCAGGTTCACTCCCTTGATAACACAACATATAATACAAGGAACTTATTCTAGTTTCACTTATTTGAATAATTCCTCTCAAAATCGCTATCTAACATCTAGATAGCTAAAGAATGTATCTATTCAAATAACTATTAACATTCAATCTAATCAATACCTACACACACAACTAAGATGAAACCTATCTATAGTTGATCCAAATAATAGATCTGATGTCGAGTTGAATGTTGGCAGAGCTCTAGTAGACACAAATGCAAGCTTTAGGTTTTCTCACTACTCAAGGTGAGATTTTCTCTATTTGCATACAATACTGCAGAGATCCAACAACACTTGAAAAATCAACTCTCTATAAACAAAACTAAGATATATATATCTTAGTTAATCAAGATAATAAAGAAGATGTTCATTTGCAGTGTTGAAGAGATCTCTGGCAGAAAAGTGACGCAACCTTCAAGCTTCTCACGTTCACTCCGTGATAGTCTCTTCGGCAAGCTTTGGATTTTTTCACGTGACTCGTGATATTTTCTCTGCTTGAGCGACCTCTTCAATCATGAAGAATGCTCCTTAAAAACAATCTTCAATTGAATCGGTTGAAGGCCATGTTATCTCTTCGGTCGTGGGTTGAGAAAAAACCACCACCACTCTTTGGTTTGGGAGTAACCGTTGCTTGTAGTGGCTGGGAGGAGAGCCCATGTCCTTCACCATCCTTCTAAACTGTTCCAACAAAATATTTACTGAAAAGAAGTCGGTTAAAATAAGAGATAACAAGCTTCCTATAAAATAGGGATAAATTTGACTAATTCAATTTAATTTAAAAAACCAATATCTTAGTCACATATATCCATGATTTTGAATATAAATTTCGTGGATTTATATGATCTAATATACACAAATTAATTAGATCAAATTAAATTAAAAAAACAATTAATCCTCAAGTAGGAACTAACTTTGACAATTTTAAAGTTAAGTTTATCCACTATCTTAACCATCTATATCCACTATTTTAAATTCAAATTTCATGGATATATTTAATTAAGATAGACAAATTAATTAGATTAATTCAAAAGGAATTAATCCTAAAAATTAGGAAAGAATAAGATTACTATACGTAATATTTCGATCAATGTTGTTGGAATATTGTTACACATTAAATATAACATCAAGTATAATGTCATCAACAATGTTGAACAAGCTCGATGTAACACCATTCCTAACACTAACCATGTTGGTGCGACATGTCCTGAATTAGATCACCAAGTACTCGACCAGTTAAGACACAAAAAAATGTAATAATTCACTAGTATTTAGGAAATAGTTGCGAAATAAATTTTGGTTGTTAGAATATGTTTTTAATAGTTAATTTGATTTCTTTATTATATAAAAATTTAAATTAGTAAGATCTAAAAATGACGATCTCTCAAAATTTACTAACATATTTTCCATGGTAAAAATTTGCATGCACTAGATGTATATAAAGTTTATATCAGACTGTCAACGCGTTTGATTGAGTCAAACGTGGGTCAACGCATGTTGACCCGGTCACCACGCTAAAAAAAATGGTAAAATAAGTGATACTTTTTAAAGATACAAATGATACTTTTTGAATTTTGAGATATACTTTTTAGTATTACGGTTGATACTGATTTTTAGGGTTTTTTTTTATTTATTTATTTTGGCCGATACGTTTTAAGGATACAGGTGATACTTTTGAACTTTTGAGTGATATTTTTTAGTATTACAGTTGATACTGATTTTGAAGCATTTTTTTAGTTGACAGGTCAACGCGTTGACCGATCAATGCGCCTGATGATGCATCTAGTGCACACAAGTGCTTCTCATTTTCTATTGTATGTCTGTAATTTAATGTATCATTATTTTGGAAAATAAGAATTAAATAAAATATCTTATAAAAAAAATATTTAATACAAAACAGATAGCTAGCTAAATTGAAGATTTTCAAAGTTACGGATGTATATTAATTACATAGAAACCTAAATGAATAATATTAGTAATGACATTCAATGAGAATATCCTAAACCAATATGTCGCTATTCTTGAAATAATTTGGACAATCATAAGGTGCAATTAATCAGAATATGAAACTGCAATGTGAAATTACATAATAATAATAATAATAATAATAATAATAATAATAATAATAATAATAATAATAATAATAATAATAATAAGGGTTAATTGCCAAAAAAATGCACCACCTTTCAACAAATTTGCAAATTAGACATCACTTTTCAAACGTTTCAATAAAGATACGACCTTTCATTTTGTAGCAAAATAGACACCCCTTTCTTTTCCAGTCACCGGTAAAATGACGCGGCTTTATTTATTTCCAACGTGGACTATGATTCTTACGTGTACTTGCCACGTCAATATTTATTTTGTAGTTAATTGTCAAAAAATGCACCACCTTTCAACGAACTTGCAAATTAGACACCACTTTTTAAAACGTTTCAATAATGACACAACCTTTCATTTTGTAGCAAAATAGACACCCCTGATTTTTCACGAGACATGGCTGCAATTTAGGATATTGGCATGCTGATGTACAAAAAGTCCATGAAAAATTAAATTCCATCAAGTCAAATTACAGTAAATTTTATGCGAGATCGAATTAATTGGAGACATTCAGAATTGGAGACATTCGTTCACTCGAATTAATTGGAGTGAACGAGTGTTGTTCGTGCTGGCGAGCTTCTGCGTCTGCGCGATTCAGCACGTGCAGTTCTGTTTGAACCATTTTGCAGCAAATGTGTATGTTGGGGCGCCAAAGGGGTATGACTGGTTTGAAAAACAGACGATTGGAACTATTGATATCGCGTGCTCGCCTAAAATGGACTGATTTTTCGGAGGTTGCAGTTTCAGCTGGAACACGATCTGTTTCCGAGGTTGCCTAGGTGCAATTTGAGGACGATTCTAATTACTCTAATTCAAGCAATTCTAAACGTCTCCAATTAATTCGATCTTACGTAAAATCTACTGTAATTTGACTTGATGGAATTTAATTTGTCATGGGCTTTTTGTACATCAGCATGCCAATACCCTCAATTGCAGCCACATCTCGTGAAAAATCAGGGGTGTCTATTTTGCTACAAAAATGAAAGGTTGTGTCATTATTGAAACGTTTTAAAAAGTGGTGTCTAATTTGCAAATTCGTTGAAAGGTGGTGCATTTTTTGACAATTAACTACAAAATAAATATTAACGTGGCAAGTACACGTATGAATTATAGTCCACATTGGAAATAAATAAAGCCACGTCATTTTACCGGTGGTCGGAAAAGAAATGGGGTGTCTATTTTGCTACAAAATAAAAGATCATGTATTTATTGAAACGTTTGAAAAGTGGTGTCTAATTCGCAAATTTCTTGAAAGGTGGTGCATTTTTTGGGAATTATGTGTTGGTGCCTTACAATTTTGAAAACTGACTATTTGATAATTATTTGAAAAAAGATCGACGTGTTATAATATTGTTGCATTTAAATACAACTCTTGGAACACTTTTTTTATTTATTTTTTAATAGCGAAAATAAAATATTACCTTTTTTATTAAGTAATGATGAGAATTCTGTATTCACTATTGGAAGTGCATGTTGGATAAGTATACTTTCTCTAGCACACTAACGAGATGAATTTCATTGAGTCTTGTACGATGAATTCGACTTAGAAAAACATTGATCACATGATCCAGATTGAAGGTTTTAATTTCCTAATTAAAATTTTACATATTTTACCAATTCATTAACACATAAAAAGCTCGAGCAATCAACTTTTCTTATAATTTAAATTAAACATTTATATTTGGCCTCAAGAAATATTTGGAAACAACAATTACCCTGTAACGCGGCAGTTAGTTACACTCAATGAGGAATAGTCATGTATTCTATTTAAAAAGAGGAAATCCATTTATACAATAAAAGACAATTTATACATGAAAGATATATCATACTAAATAACGAGATCGAGTTAAAAAATATCGGTAAGATTTGAACTCGTGATCACGCACGAAATTGATGTGGTGTTGCATATGGATATATTTTATCTGGTATGATGACCGCCTTTCTTCACGTGGTTCACTGGCCTGCAACTTTTGTTCACGCTAATTTCAATTCTGAAATTAAACTTCGTCTTAACCTTCACTGATTATACTTTAAAATACAATTTGTTAAACTGCTTAGGATTCAACGATCTACTGTCGCAATTTTATAACATTTTGTTTTTTTGTCTGCTACCATACAAATTGATTTACTTCAATTAATCCCTGTTTTTGGAAAGATAAATATGAATTAAAATTGAGAATTACCGTCCACCCAAATAAAATGACAAACACTGGAATCTAATCACATTTAAACTTATCATAAACGCGTTATATAGAATAAAATGTTTTTTTTTTTATTCAAACAATCAGTTGATTTTACTTATTTATTTGAAGAGAAATTATATTAGGCAGGCTGTTATTAATTAAATGGTGGAGTTAAGAATCCAGGTTGTAGAGTAGGGGACGCAAAAAATCTACCTGGAGTTTTAGCAAATTAGGTAATGTTGACTTTTAATTTAATGTTTGATAAGCTGTCAATTTAGTTGATTAATCATAATTAAAATTATTTGTTGGTTCAAAACTTCATCAAATATAATGGATTAGTTGGTTGAATAAATGGAGGGATTAAAAATTAATTAAATTAATCTTGTCAGACATTTCAGGGTTACGTTGAGCTACTTGCAGAAAATGTCTCACCTTTTTTTTTTCAATTATTATTATTTTTTAAGGAAGAAAATGTCTCTCTTTGAATGTTCAGAGTTGCGGTTGTTTGAATCCGTCTCATCATATCACACATTTTTAATAAGCTCCTGAATTTTAATATACATTTAGATCACATTATTTTTCATGAAAATATCAATACTCGTATCATAAATATCTACACATTCTCTGTCCCACAAAAATAGTCTTATTCCTTTAATTTACACCCATATTAAGAAAACCTATAAAATCCTCTAGTCCACTTTTTATATCCCACTATGGTGTCCCACTATAAAATTTAATATTTTAAAAATGTTTATTAAAAAAATAATTTTATTATAGTATTACAAATCATAATCAACATTTATCGCTATAAATTAAAATTTTTTAAAAATCATATACCCTACTTTTGGAATAATCAACCATATTAATCAAGTATATTTACTAAAAAATAAGAAATAAATATTAAAAAATAAATATAAACCCTAATTGGATGGAATAAACCCTAAATAATAATCATAAAATTAAACTAAGCCATAACAAATTAAAATTGAAGAAAAAAATTGATGAAAATCGAATAAAAATCAAAATGGAACACCAAGTGGGATAGAGGATTTCATTTGCTACATATGGATGTAAAAAAGTAATATAGAATGTTAACTAATAAGGGAAATGATAAATGGTTCAAATTGTTAATTCATTAATTAATGTTGAGATTTCTCTCACCATTAATGAATTTATTAATTAATAATCTATGTTATTTTTCTCTTAGGGCGGGAGAATGGTATTATGGTAACGTCCACCCCAATTACTTTGGCTATATTAATAGCATACGAAATCATCAATTGCATATTTGGTATTGTATTTTCTAATGTATATTCGAGAGTTTTTTAAATTTTTTTCATGTTTTTTTATTTTAATTCATTGTGCTTTGTTTTATTTTACACTCGTTATTTAGGGTTCGTTCATCTTACCCAATTAAGATTTAATATAATTTTTCAAATAATCAATTAGTAGCTAAAAATTGAAAATTAAATACAGAAAAGTATAATGCATTCTAATTGGGTATGATGGATCCTAAATAATGAGTCTAAAATGAAATTAAAACATAAGAAATTGAAAAAAACTAAAATAATTGAGTGTGCAATGTGGAATGAACATAATATGTGTAATAAAGGATTTCAGCTGATATTTCTAGACATTGCAATAGAGCTTAATAGATGAAAATCAATTTTCGTCTCAAATGTTGTTCGAGATGTAATTACTTGAGTTTACAAGAAGTAACATTACAACAACAACAACAACAACAACAACAATAATAATATCTTGTTAGCATTATCATTAGTATGTTGAATTAAATCATGCATAATTAAATAAAAGTTTTATCAATTGTGATAATTTCTTAACTAAATTCTTGTATGTGTAAAATACAAAACTAAGTGCATTATTTGATAATATATTATATATATGAGTTGTTTATATACACATATGTATAATATAGATTGAACGATCTTTTTAATCAGAGTCACCGGTCTAGTATTAAATATATTAATTATTTGACATCAAATTGTCACTTCATCAAATACTCCACCCGTTTCGTTTTATTTGTTGTTTTATATTTTTTTATCTAGAATTAACAATTAATTTTGTGGACAAATATACTCATCCCTCATATATACCACAAAATCTTATTCAATTATATTTTCCTAAAATAGGGTTTGTGATAGGGTTAAATTAGAGAGGGAGAGAGTGTGAAAATATATAAAACAACAAATATTTTGAAACAAAACAAAAAACCTAGAACAACAAATAAAACGAAACGGAGGGAGTATATATTATTATTTGAGACACACTTGTGTGAAACCGTTTAATTGATTTTTTACGTTAGACGGATCTCTATTCGACCCATGTGGTGGTCCCTCTCTTTTTTTTTTCTTTTTTCTTTTTTCTTTCTTTCTTAGTGATCCATCTTCCCCTCTCCCTCCCCATACATGATGGCACTCATTGTCTGGAGTATCAACAAACATATTTAAAAAAAAAGATAAATGAATCAACTAAAAGTCACATTATGATTTATGTAGAAAATAATTCATTTATTTTTTTCTTAGCATGTGAAAGCATTTCATAGTTGATAATACTTTAATTCATCTTAAGTGATAATTCATCACATAATTAGTGATACTTTACTTCATATATAGTGATAGGTGACATCTACAGAATCAACAAACACGTTATGATTTATGTAGAAAATAATTCATTTATTTTTTTCTTAGCATGTGAAAGCATTTCATAGTTGATAATACTTTAATTCATCTTAAGTGATAATTCATCACATAATTAGTGATACTTTACTTCATATATAGTGATACGTGACATCTACAGAATCAACAAGCACATTAAAAAAAAGATAAATGAATCAAATAAATTAAAACCCCAAATTAAGATTTATGTAGAAAATAATTCATTTATTTTCTCCTTAGCATGTGAAAATACTTCATAGTTAATGATACATCAATTCATATTAAGTGATATTTCGACATATAATTAGTGATACTTTACTTTATACATAGTGATACGCACGTGAGCGGTCATGTGAAGCCCACTCGCATGACTGTTTTTGCGGGTTTGGGTGAGTTTTTTTGGGCGATTTTGGATGCTATTTGACTCGTTTAATACAAGAGACCCATATACGATCTCATACCAGTTTTTGTCTTATTATTTTGGCAAATCTCGACAAACTATATCGTATTAACAAGAGTAACATATTTAAAACCGTAGCTAAACGTACGAAAACAAAGTATATTTGAGTTTTATTAATTTAGAGTATGAAATATATATTACTATCAATCCAAAATTTGATAGATAAAAACTATCAATTTACTTAGAACTTAAATTAATATTTCAACTATCAAGTTAATTAGAATTTAAATTATTGAAACTATCAATATATTAATATATATATATATATATAGCTTCTAAAAGTTTATCGAAGATTTATTATATTTAGAGCCAAAAGGATAGATTAACATCTGTCCAATTTTGATTCTTTTTATTTATTTTTAATAACTTTTTTATTATATTTAATTGATAATTTGTGAAGATATTTCATTGAAAAATAACAAAAAATATAAAATAAAAACAATCAAAACTTTTTTTTGCTAAGAAATAATATAAAAAAAGACGTACATTGTCTAAAAAAATATCTCAAATTTTGATGTGCATTTATTGATCTTTCATAATGCATTGATGAAAATTTTACAATGGAAACTGAGGTTGAAAAAAGTGGGTATGTATTTCATTTATGTTCATTATTTGAAGCCAAAATTGTATGAGGGATAATAATGTATTTTTACATTGAAAATTCTAGTAAATTTTGCTCTTGTGCTGGAATCATTTGTGCTACTATATTTAGTATTTTCCAAATCATAATTACCCATTTAAAATGAGTGTTTGTTAGTTTAAAAGATTGTTAGGTAGGGGCATACACTAAGGAAAACTAAAAATTTAATGCATTTCTAGTAAATAAATTAGGTGCATAATTTTGGGACCGACAAGACACCCCCCAAAAAAAATAAAAAAATCATAATTTATTAGAAAACCAGCATCTCATCTATTCTTGAATTTTTACTCCGTGTTCATATATATGGTATTATAAAAATAAAATAAAATGGATATCTAATTTATTGTTGAGATAAGAACTGTCAACTATGGTTCGTTTGGTTTGGTGAATAAGAAAATTAAGATTATTCGGATAAAAATAATTTTATGTTTAAATTATTTGATTGTAATTTTAATTATTTGTGATACATTCTCAATATTATATTCTGATTGACGGATTTTCATTAAAATTTACGAGTAAACTAATGTAACAAGACAAAGGAAAAGGCATTTGGCTTTGGTTTTCCAAGTTCCAATAAATGCAGCTGAATTTCTTCGAGACGCATTGTTTTTGTGTTATAGATAATTAAGAATTTAATCGTAGATTATTAATTTATATTTACCGTTTGTGTTATTATTCCCAGCTCTATTACAGAAGTGTATTGAAATCACTTATAATTTTTTTTTAATTTAAACTCGAAATAATAAATAATACGAGCGGAGAAAAATGGATAAACTTGAAAACAAAATAGCCCCCAAAATGTACGTCCTTCATTTATGGATAAGTGTGATATTAAAGAAATACACATATATTAATAAAATAATTAAATTACTTAATATACTCTTATGTGAATGCCTTAAATGAGTCAAAATGAGATGCTTGAATATATTAAATACAGACAAATAAGAGAAAAATACAAGATTTTCACCTCCAATTTGTAAAATATTACCCCCATTTCTGAATAAGTGTCATTCTAACATCTAAATTTTATTTCAAAAAAATGTCATTCTACAAATTCGAGACAGGAAGTTCACATTTTTCACACATTTGCCCTCATTTAATGCATTTATACATCTATATTTAATTCATTTAATGTATTTACATGAAGGTATATTAGGTAATTTAATTAATTTATTAATATGTGTGTATTCATCTAAAATGACACTTAATTAGAAACGAAGAATATTCTTTATGAAACAAGACTAAATATTAAAACAACACTTAATAAGTTACAACAGCAGCCAAGTCAAAAACTACACTACATAAATAATAAAAAATTAATTAGTAATAGAATTTTTCGTAATATATGGAATCATTAAATTTGGGAAGCTCAGCTCGCACTCTCATAAAAAGGCTGTCACGTCTTTCAAATATTTATTTATTTGAATCTACCGTTGGGATGTCATTAGTTTATATTCTTCTCGTCGGACACATCATTGGAATCATACATATTTATTTCTTTTTTCCTGTTAATATTATTTAAATTTTCGAGTTTTTGAAGTTTCGAAGTTATTATGGCGTTCCAAAGGGAATCGAGCTTAACTGGCTAAGAAATTAATTGCTATACACTTATATAAAACAAAACAATTATCTATCTACAAACACACACACACACACACACGAATTGTTGTAAATTTCTAGCTCCATTCCCTTTTTTTTTTTTTAATGTCAAGGTAACTGGCAGCCACTAACGAGGTACGCATTGAGTAAATTCAGCCCTATGTATTAGTCTGCAAACCACACATAAGAGATAAACCACACTTGTCATGTGAGAAGCGCATTGAGTAAACCTAACCCCTATGTAATAGCCTACAAACCACACTTGGTAGACCACACTTGGCAGACGAGGTGCGCACTAAGTAAACTACAGCCCCCACATAGTAATCCCAACCCCTATGTAAGCCTGCAAACCACACATGAGAAATAAACCCCACTTGGTAGACCAAATGTGATAGGCTCATTCACACTTAGTGATGTTCGTGGTGAGATTCAAACTTGAGATCTTTAGTTTCAAAATAACACCACTCAACCACTAGGTCATTTCAAGGGGATCTAGCTCCATTCTTAATCGCACAGTAGTTGGATTGATAAAACTTAATTGCTAAATAGACCAAAGTTATGAATTATCGGCAAATTAAATAAACTAGCTAGATCTATTCTAATTTTGTTGTTAAACTAGACATTTTGTAATGCATATATATCAGACAACATTTAAAAAATAAAACCCTAACATGGCCACGTGAGTATGAATAAGTACACTTAATTAACATAAAGCAAAGTGGTTACAAGAAAAAATATTGCCTAATATATATTGTGATACGAATTAATTAGAAAGTAATCGCCTAGTGCTCCGCATATTACTAATTAATTTAATTGTTTATGATCAAACTTTGATGATAAATAAACCCAAAAATCTTCCTAAAAGATTTATATTTTCACACATTTGTAACAATTTTTTTTAAGTGAGATAAACAACCCACATATTCCTAGATTATTTATCTTCCTTTTTAAGGGGACAAATATACAACATCCCTCATTATTTGTTCATACTAGTAAAGTGAAATTTATTTATTCATCGGCCAAGCCATCGATCGATAAGTACGTTAATAACATACAGTGTCAACTGATTACTCATATTTCATGAATAGTGTGAATGAAATAATTTATGACATTATTATTTTACTGATAAATACTAATACTCCATCCGTTATAATTATATAGTCTCTTTTCAAGTCGTATGTAAATTAAAAATATTTATGAAAATAAGATATTAAAACTAAACTTCCAATGGTACCCTTATTTAGTATTTATGACTTTCAAAATTTAAGTGGTTAGTTTTTTTAATTTTCAAGAATTAATAACGGTGTATTTGTACATCACTATGAAAATTAATGCTACTTATAATAATGAGACTATATAATTGGAACATCCTAAAATAGTAATAGAGATTATATAATCGGGTCGGGGGAGATATGTAGACCATTAATTGTAACCATCAATAAAATAAAATGGATAGAAGTATATAGTGCTTATCTGAATTTGGTTTGGGATAAGTAACATTCAGCCATCCATTACTGGGTAAGCCGTGAGCAAATAAAATTAATCATAGATAATTAGGGATAAGAAGTCCAGATTAAGACCAGACCAGCTCAACATTACTATTAAGAACATAAATGAATACTCTGATGGGATTTTTTTTATATATAGAAACATTCTTTTTTTTGTTTGGTAAAAAATAGAAATTAATGGATCTTAATCATTGAAATTAGTTCACTCTCCATGATTTTTCCACGACAAACGGCGCGTTGACACACCAATACATTAAATAAAATTTATATATTTGTTATTATATAAATTTTAATAAAATTATAATTTTGTTTTTATTTATCGAGAAACAATTACAAGTAGAAATATAAAATCATAATTTGATTGAACTTTCCCAACAATAAAATGAACATATTAAAAAAAAAACTTCAAATCGACTCATTTAAAATCCCATAAAATTTCAATACACAACAGAGTGTATATACTCAATCCGTTTCGTTTTATTTGTTGTTTTATATTTTTTTTATCTAGAATTAATAATTAATTTTGTGGATAAATATACTCATTCCTCATATATGCCATAAAATCTTATTCAATTATATTTTTCTAAAATAAAATTTATCATAGGATTAAATTAGAGAAATAGTGTGCGAAAATATAAAAAGGTAAATTTATTGAAGCGGCCCATATAGCTCTTAAGTTTTCTGGGTCTGGTCGAGGAGGCCCAAAGTATTGAAAGGATTTGTTGTTTTAATTTTACATTATTGCAAAAAACAAATAATATATGCAGCGTGCTAAACAAATAACAAGTGTTTAAAAGTTATGATAGTGTCACATAGTTTATCATACCTACATTATTTTAATATAAAAGTAATATATACTATATATGAGAAAATAAATTACAATCATGAGGGAACTCAAATGATATGACATTATCGAAGTGACATATTAATGTGTTCATCAATGAGTAGGTGATGATTGTATATTTACACATGTGTGTGTGTGTATATATATATATGGGAAAACTATATTTATAGGTAAAATTATAGTCATAATTATGGTAGATAGGTAAAATTTAAAACTAGGTAGTTTTCTAGGTAATCTGTACTATTTTACACACTACCCAGCTAGACGGGACCCAGATAATCTGAAAAAGCTTACATTTCACGTCAATTCTTATACTTTACTTATTTTCATGCAGAGAGTATTTAATATTGGGGTTTAGAAAATTTAAAATCCACAACTACACAGCACAGAAAACTACGATTCAACTAAAATTGATACGATTTATTTAATAAAAGCTACGATTAATTAAAATGGCTATGATTAATTTAATTTAATATTGTGATTAATTTTAAATGACTACGAATAATTTTACCAAAAAGTACGATGAATTGAAAATGCTATGATTATTTTTGGTATTTGTTCAATCGATTTAAATGGTTACGATTAAGTTTATTATAAGCCATGATTAATTTTAGGGAAAGCTAAGATTAAATTGAAATGGCTAAGCTTAGTTTTAGTATTTGTTCAACCGATTTAAATGGCTACGACTAATTGGAAATAAATATGATTAATTTAATAAGAAGCTACGATTAAATAAAACTGGCTACGGTTAATTAAACCCAGAGCTACGATTATATGAAAATGACCACGATTAGTTTAAATTATTGTTCAATTATTTTAAAATGCTACGAATAATTTTATAGAAGCTATGATTGAATTTTAACTGCTACGATTAATTTTCCCAGCAACAACGATTAAGTCCATTTTTCTACGATTAAATGTGTACTTTTATAGGTTACGTGTTTTTGCTTTGTTTGATAGAAGTTGAACTATGAGATCCAAATCATTTGAATTCTTAATATGAATTGTATGGATTGATTGTTTTTATTTAAAATTATTCGCACATCATGAAATATGCATCGTTGCCCATGGAGAATTAATCGTAGCCATTAAGCCTTTAATTGTTCAATTAAAGTCCGTGTATGGGATTGTAGCACAATTTGAATTAATCGTAGCACGTTGTATATTAACCGTAGCACTTCTAAAATTAATCGTAGCACCGTTTAGAGTAATCATAGCAACCGTAGCACCTCTGAAATTAATCGTAGCACCTTTTAGATTAATCGTAGCATTTTTATAAATTAATCGTAGCACCTCTGAAATTAATCGTAGCACATTTTAAAGTAACCATAGCATGTTGTAATTTAATCGTAGCACTTTTGAAATTAATCGTAGTTCATTTAAAATTAGTCGTAACATGTTGTAAATTAAGCGTATCACGTTTGAAATTAATCGTTGCACATTTGATAGTAATCGTAGCACCTTTTATATTAACCGTAGCACATTTGAAATTAATCGTATCACATTTTAAATTGATCGTAGCACATTTTGAATTAATCGTAGCACTCAAAGAATTAACCGTAGACTTTTAGGTATTAATCGTAGCTTAGTTTGCACTAATCGTGGGCACCTAACATTTTAATCGTAGCTTTAGAGCACTAGTAAGCTTAACATTAATTTATTAAATTAATCGTAGCATTAAGAAGGATCATATCCTAAAAATTATTTTTAATTTTAGTCGTAGCTCAACATAAATGAATCGTAGCCATTAGAGGAATGATTCTAGCCTACAATTTTTTTTGAAATTGGTCATATCACATTTAAAATTTAAGCTTATCCGTTGAAATATTAATCATTTTTCTCCCAAAAATTAACTGTAGCCTTAAATTACCACAATAGTCAATGTATAATAGTAGATTCTTATATGTTAATCGTAGCATTTTCCAATCTTATCTAACATTGCCGAAATAATAGTAGCATTTGACAAGTAGCATTTTTCCACAAAATAATCATCGCATTTGATAAAAATAATCGTTGCATTTGATTGACTTGAAGGTTATAACTTCAAAAAAATAATTGTAGCAATTGATTAACTTTATGAAATAATCGTAGATTCAATTAACTAATCGTACTATTTTATAAAACAATCGTATGTAGTATATATACAAAATTCGAAATATTTGCACTCATATATATATATATATATACATATAACGGAAATGTATAAAGTTGATATGAACTTAATATTAAATTGCAAAAAAGTACAATTACTCAATGGTTGAGGGTAGGGAGTAGCTGTGTGTCAGTACAAATTGTCTAATAAACTACCTACTTTTAAAAGTTGCCATTTTTTCCCATTCTCTATTTACTTTTGCCTAATTTTATATATTTCCACTATATATATATATATATATATATATAGGATATGGGTTAGGTTCTAGAAGTAACTACATCCTAGGTGAGAATCGAGAACCAATCTGAGTCATAGATCTCGTCTATTTGGACGGTCAAGATATGTTCCAAAATTCAAAAAAATGTGGTGGCAATCTCGTAATAACGTCCAACTTCGCTGCCCCTGAATCTTAGTAAGGGTAAAATCGAAAATTTTGAAAATATATGAATATTCAGAATTTATTTGTATATTTTTCAATTTAGGGTTTTAGCACTGTCATTTCCTATTTTAGCATTGCCATGACTTATTTTAGCATGACTCTTTTTTAGCATTAGCATAAAAAAAGTCATCGATGTTGTAAAAAAACCACGAACAAATGATGTTACATGTTGAAGAGAAATTGAAAACATCATTAAAATCTGAAGAAAGCATGAAAACTCAAGGTAATATGTCGTTCATTTTTATTTTTCAGAAATTTCGTTTGATTTTCTAGCAATTATATTATGTTGATTTAACAGTTTCCGTTTGCTATAAATATTCATTTAACATTATATTATGATGATTTAGCAATTTCTTTCGTGTTTTTGTAAGCATAACACATACAAAAATCTAATCTTCAACAAACTGTGTTTATTTTATTGCATGATAATTTATCATTTTCATTTTCATTCTGCTTATGATGAAAAACATGTATGAAAATGTTAATTCTACCAGTGTTGGCAATGTATTTGTGATTTATGTGTATATTTTTCAATTTCGTATTTTAGCATTATCATTTTCTATTTTAGCACTCTCATGGCTTATTTTAGCACTCTCATGATTTATTTTAGCATGATATTTGTGTTAGCATTAACATGAAAAATGTCGTCGGCATTTCAAAAAACCCATGAACAAACATTGTTATAAGTTGAAAAATTGTGATTTTTTATTCTAGTATTGTCATGACATATTTTAGCATGAGTCTTGTCTCAGCATTACCATAAAAAAATATCATCGGCATTGTAAAAAACCTATAAACAAACATTGTTACACGTTGTTCAATTGTCATTCCCTATTTTAGCATTGTAATGACTTGTTTTAGTTTTATCATAACTTATTTTAAAACTAACACGACCGCTGTTTAGCATGACACTTGTTTTAGCATTAGCATGAAAAATATCATCGGTATTTCAAAAAACCCATGAACAAACATTGCTACATGTTGTTGAATTTGTGATTTTTTATTTTAGTATTCTCATGGCTTATTTTAGCATTGTCATGACTTATTTTAGCACTAACACGGATCCTCTTTAGCATTAGCATAAAAAATGTCATTTTCTCCCTAACCCTACTCCCACTTATTTTTAAGCACTATTATTTTACAATTTTAGCACAATTATCTCTCATTTTAGACTTATCTTTCACACAGAAAAGGGAATATAAGCAGTATGTATATTAGCATTATACAAAATCAATATTTTATAGTAATTGAAACATATTATCATTAAAGTAAACATATAACCTCATAATATTGTTAATAACTAAATGTAATGCATTCTCATTAAAAGTAAACGTCCTATTAGCAGTATAACAAACTATATTAGCACCACAGACAGTAAAATTAGCATTATCAAAATATTTATTAGCAATGCGAAAAAAGAAATATCGGCTATGACTGTTAGCATTACATGAAAGAATATTACTATCATTAATAAAAAATCAATGTGAAACAGTACAAAAAAAATGTATTTACTTCTTCCCACAATTCCTAGAATTATGATAGCATTTCTTCCCACACTTCTTGCAGGTCCTTAAAGGTTTCTTGCAAGTCCTTAAAGAAATATCAGCTATGCCTATTAGCATCATCGTAGCCTTAGGAAGAACCCATAAATAACATTTAACATCCTCGCCCGATATTAAAGCAGTCCCATAGGTCACAAACTTCCCATAATTGTTCTTTCCTGTGAAGAGTGCAAAAATCATTGAATACCTGCAACCATGTAAAAATTCACAAATTTATGTTATTATAATGTCTTTTTCATCATAAATAAAAGACTACAAATGATAACACTATCACCTACCAAAATATTCAAATATTAACTAACAATGTTAAAAAAGACAATGGAAGTGCTAAAATTACAACTACCAGTGCTAAAACTGTGAAATGCAAATGCTAAAATAAACAAATGATCGAGAAGAATGATGAAACGTTCATCCTCGTCATATTTCTATACGTTTAAAGCATTTATTACGAAATATCAATTTATCAACAGAAATCACAAACAAACAATCTATGTATCCAAAAATGCTAAAAAAACAAACAAACAATCTATGCTGTAGCAGAATGGCGAGCATGAACCCCCCCAACCCCCCCACACGCACACATATAGTGGAATGAGCACTATATGCAAACCTATCACCACTATTTTAGTGCATATATATATATTCAATTATTAATCTGAAGGTCACTAACAATGAGTAAAAATAAATAGATGGAAAAGTAGAGTGAACCTGAATACTGTAAGGCTAACTTAGAGGTATTTCACAGCTTGAGATCTCGTCACATACTTCGTGGCATTTTCTTCCTTTTGCTTACCCTGAAAAAATAAGTGGAGACGGTGAGAATCAGTTTTTCTTCGGCGTAAATGTGAGTACATGAACACTTTCAGCGAATGATGGTAAATTCAAACTTACGGTAGGGCGGTAGTGCTTCGGCATGGTATCCACACGGTGGCTGCGAATGGGGTTGTGTGGCGGTGGGAAGGAGGAGAGAGAGAGAGAGAGAGAGAGAGAGAGAGAGAGAGAGAGAGAGAGAGAGAGGTGGAGGCGAGGGTTCAAGAGATTTCGAATGCAAAACAGATTGCAGACGGGAAGAGATTTCATTCCAAAAATAATAGAATTTCTAAATTATAAAAATACCCTTGGTTCATTAAAAAGTCAGTAATATTACAATTATGTCACCCCATTTTCAATCTTGAAACAAATCCTGACCGTCAAAATAAGCAAGATCTGTGGCTAAAATTGGTTCTCAGTTCTCACAGGAGGGTGTGGTTCTCACATGATCCCATCTCTATAGGATATATCTTAAACATTATTAGGAGAAGTGATATCTCTATATTAAGTTGCTCGATTATTCATCTCGTCTCGAGGTAACAACAACATTCTACATAATCCTAGTTAGCTACCAACAATTGCATAAAATTAGTTTGATGTGTCATAGAAAGCTAGTGAAATTCAACAAAATTAAACTATTATATGTTGATAAACAATAAAACAAAGCGCTTAATCGCCATCCCATTTCACACGGTATAAAATTAGTGCAATGTTTGTGCATATCAATTCCACTTTCGTATCTAAGGTTGGCAATTAATTTTCTTTTTTCTTCGATGTGATATATATTTTTTATCTTATAAAGTTGATGATGCATTTATAAAATCACGTCGCATTACACAAATAATATAAATTGATTAACATCATAAAAAAAATTGAACTGTCCCTAATGTGTGAATTACTTTCTTTCTTTCTTTCTTTATTTTTTTATTTAAAGAGAACAATCCGAATTCAAATCCCCCCCCCACAGACGGGGGGCTTTCAACTGCTTTCTAGAATTGGTGTGCCCTGCTTCACTGGACTGGATAACCTTATCTAGTCAGTTTGTTGATGAAATCCTGAATTTTCAAGGATCTCTTCTCGTTTCTCCAGCATAATTCCCTCCAGCAGTCATCTCTTGCACCAATTCTTCATGGATCAGACCCACTCGTTCATCTTTATCTCCATCCAATAGAATTCTGAGAATCCCATGTGTGCCCTATCCAAAGCCTTGATCGAATCTGCACGAGAAAAGTGGGCACGACATCATTTATTCAGCTTCATCCCTTTCTGATGTGCTCATTCTACTTTCCGAATGTAAGCATGTTGCTAAAGAAGTTTCCATGTGCCTCCAAGTGCTACTTATAGCATTGAGATATTCAATTAATAATTAGGTAAAATGTCTCTTTCGTCAGATTTGACCTTCGAAATGCCCCATATCGCTTCCCTGGTTCTTTTCGACTCAAAACGGACTAAAAATGACATTTAGAAGGCCTAAAATGTCCATAAAAATACGAAACAAATGGACTTGTCAGCTGTATGCCCACTGTTCCAAAAATCTACCAGCTTGCTTTAATCTCTTTGTAAATTGAGTAACATTAACCTTACTTTCCCAGTGTTGCAGGAAGTTGGGCATAAAAAATGAGTCCAGAAACCATTTGTCCTTGCTTCGATTGCTGCACCCAGATAACAACTGGCCGGTGATCAGACCCATAGAAATCCAATACCCGAATGTGTGCCTTGGGGAAAAAACCCATCCAGCTCTCATTAATAAAGAATCTATCCAGCCTCTCCCACATTTCTTCTCCATTCTTTCTTCGGTTAAACCATGTCATTGTTTGATCCCTTTCCACCACTTTGAAAAGGCCACTCTCCTCCAAAGCTTCCCATAAAGTAGTCATTTAGGTGTGGGGTCTCACCTTGCTGCCTATCTTCTTGGCTTCAAACATGATTTCATTGAAATCTCCTTCCACAAGCCAAGTCATCCCTTTACCCCTTATCTAGAGCCAACTTCCTTAGTAAATCCCACGGAATCTCCTTAGGTGAACTTCAAGATTTCCGTAGAACCCCGTAAATCTTCATCTCTCATCTTTCCAGCACCCCTGACAATCGATATGGCCCTAAGAGTACGACTTGATTGTAATATCCACCGGCCTATGTGAAAGTGACATCAAACCTCTCTTGCTTCCGATCGCATCAACCACAAACATTCCATCAAATAAAAACGTGTTTTCCACCATGAACAGTTTAAGCCCTGCAATTTAGTTTCACTAATAAAAACTAAAACATGAGAATTTTCTTTCAGGAGCTTTCTTAGTTCGTGGAATGCCCGGGGTGCTCCCGATAAACCCATGGTTTTGAAGGTTTTGAGGATCATTTAGATGGTATTTGATGAGCATTGTCTGCATAAGTTAACAAGTTGTGTTTAGTTTTTCATATTCTGTGTAGTGTCATGTTTTTGCTCATTTTGAAGAAATTTGATGTCAATTGTTCTATGAGTCTCAATTGAGCCTTAAAAGTGCCTAAGAAGATAGAGAATCAAGCTAGGAGTGCGTTGCAAAAAGAATCAAGTCAATCAGATGAGAAATGAGTGAGAACGGAGCAAAACGGTGAAGAGTGTCGGGCGTCAGAAGTTGACGCACGGCCCGTGCAGTCATGATTGATGAGCGCACCGCCCGTGCGGCCGTGAAGAGTGGTACCCTCCTAGTCCAGAAGGTGGCGCACGGACCGTGCAGCCACAAACCAACGAGCGCACGGCCGGTGCGCGAAGATGCGTGAATTTTCCAACTTCTTCAACTTACCTTGTGCGATTTCTACTTCTTCCCAAATTCATCTCAAATATAAAAGGGCTATTTTCTGGCGATTTTGACACATCATAACACACTCTAAACCCTAGAACCACAATTGAAGAAAAGATCAAGATGAGTGCAATCAAGAAGAGTTCAAGAGTTGATCAAGACAAGCCGAAATTCTACCTCCGGGTTTATTTAGTTTTTGTCGAATTTTAATCATGAATTGTACTGGATATTTTATATTCTCTCTATTCACCATGGCTAGCTAAATATCTCAGATTCTAGGGATTGAAAGTAATTGACTATGAAGCATATTTGAGTTTGATCTTAATATTTAGACCTTGTTCTATTTTAATTGTTCTTGTGTTTAATGCTTTCCGTTAATTGGCCCTTAATTGGATTGATTTTATGCATTGTTCCAACATTCGAGAGATGAGGTTGAATGCGTGATTGGGACTAATTAACACCTTAATTAATAGAATCGAGAGATTTGAGATGAAGAGTGAGGACATTTGATCTTGAGAACTTACCGAAGTTGCAAATTAGGAATTGAATGGAGACGTTGGTTTTTAATTTGTAATCTACGGTTTAAATGCTTCGAGAGAGGGTTTGAATTATTTAAGTGATCATCCTAATAGAACTTGAGTTGTAATGAACATTAAGTGAAGTTATCAATTGTGTTGATTAGTCAATGAAATCGACTCCCTTGGATTCCCTCGTTTAATTGATTTATTCTTGATTTGTGATCTTCGGTTCATTGCTTTTCATTTTTATTGTTGAAGTTTGATTTTAATTAATTTAATTATAGTTCATATCCTGATACTTGGTTCGTCTAGATAGTATAGGTTAATTGATGTCATAGTACTTAGGGTTGAATTATTTAATCTCCGTGGATACGATACTCTTGCTTGCCGTATTTGCTATAATTGCACCGTACGCTTGCGGTTTAATTTCTAGTTGAATAAAAGGCTGATCAAGTTTTTGGTGCCGTTATCGGGGATTATTTAGTTTAAATTCTAATATTGTGATAAGATTAATTGTGCTACTCTAGACATTTTTCTTTTAGTTATTTTATTTTTATTATTTGTTTTATCATCGACAGGTAGTGCATGAACACCCGTTCCAACAAGCAACCATTGGAACCATTTAATCCAGAGATCGAAGCTACCGCTCGACGAAACAACATAAGAAAAAATAGAGAGATGGCAGAACAATAACCAGCACTCCTATTACAGCCGAACAGATGTTCCACATGCAACAACAGTTGGAGGAGATGCAGTGGCGATTCCAAGAGCAAGAAGCCGCTAGAGAAGCCGCTCCAGTGCCGATAAATCAGTTGTTCATACCGGTGCTCAACCATGGCCATCTTCCCGGGCCCGGGATCAATGCTAACAATTTTGAACTGAAGTCGGGACTGGTGGGCATAGGAGGACACAAGACTGAGAATCCGAATGCACATATGCAACAATTCTTGGAGATTTGCAGTACAATCAAGATGAACGGGGTGTCGGATGATACTATTCGGCTTCACCTATTCTCATTTTCACTGAGAGATGCGGCCAAGGATTGGTATCATTCGCTAGATCTCAGTACGGTGGATACTTGGGAGAGCTTGGCACATAAATTTCTCCATAAATTCTTTCCTCCCGGCCTGACTCTGAAGCTAAAAGGCGAAATCACTCAGTTTCATCAATATGAGGATGAGAATTTGTATGAAGCATGGGAGAGATTTCGAGAGTTGCTAAGAAAGTACCCCAATCATGGATTTAGGGTTGACCATCAGGTTTGCATCTTCTACAATGGATGCGATACAGAAGTAAAGAGGTTTTTGGATGCCTCTGCAAGTGGGTCCTTGCTCAACAAAGGCCATGATTAAGCCGTGTCTATCATTGAAGATATGGCTACAAACAGTTACCAGTGGACCAACAATCGGCAAGTGAAGCTACTGAAGAGGGCTGCAGCAGTCGAAGATAATGATCTTATTTCTAAGCTAGCTGCCCAGCTGTCCACTCTAAATGCCACCATCAATAGTAGGTTCGATGCTATGACACGATCAGGTGCAGACAATCCTGTGGGGGATGCAATAGAGGATGTGAACTTTGTGCATCAAGGAGGGCAACAGAGGAACCACAATAACCATGTTTATAGTTCAAGTCAAGGTGGGAACCAATATTATCTAGGTAACTGTTCACATCCGAACTTGTCCTACGCAAATCCAAACACTACTTTGCAACCTCCACCGGGATTCTCAGTGATCAATGGAATGATCGATGAGCCCAAGAAACCAATGATGGATGAGTTATTAATGGCTTTCATGGCCAAGACTGAGAAGTATATAAGGGATTCCTAAAGCCGTTTTGAGAAATTGGAGAAAACTGTTAGTGCTATGGGCACTCAGATGAAGATGATGGAGAATCAGATTGGGCAAATCGCCACAGCTGTGAGAAATCAGCACCATCAGGGTCAATTTCCGAGCCATCCCATTATAAATCCTAAAGAGCAGTGCAAAGCCATACATTTGAGGAGTGGAACATCTTATAAGGGCCCCAAGATGTCGGATTCACGACAGATGGATGAGGATGATCAAGATGTACCAGATTCAGCAGCTGTTCCTCGAGTCTCGTCTACTCCGAGTAGGCAAATCTCAGCTCCTCCAGTTCCTAAACCAGTGGCTGTTCCGTTTCCGCAGAGAGTGCAGAAGAAGAATTTAGATGATCAGTTCTCCAAGTTCCTTGAGATGTTACGAAAATATGTCAAGTTCCTCAAAGATGTAGTATCCAAGAAGAGAAGATGAGGGAACTATGAGACAATACACCTGCCAGAAAATTGCAGCACCATCATCCAAAGAAAGCTCCCAGCTAAGATGAAGGATCCGAGAAGTTTTACACTTCCTATCACTATTGGAGACAAGCTAGGTGGTCGAGCACTGTGTGATTTGGGGGCGAGCATTAATTTGATACCGCTTTCATTTTTCAAGAAGTTAAACAGTGGGTAACTCAAGTCCACAATCATGTGTTTGCAAATGGCTGGCCGATCTGTGGTGTATCCTGAGGGAATTTTGGAGGATGTGCTCATCAAAGTGAATGATTTTATTTTCCCAGTGGATTTTGTGGTGCTTGATATGGAGGAGGACAAGAGCGTTCCTCTCATTTTGGGACAATCATTTTTGCGCACTGGACGAGCCAACATCGATTTAGACACGGGGATTCTCACTCTCCGATTTGAAGATGAACAAATTCGCTTCTTGTTTGATGTAGAGGAGCACAAGGCAGTTGTGGAGTGTAACATCACAAACACTCATGAAATTGGCTGCAGTATTGATGGTGGAGGTACGAAGATGGTACATTGAGGAAGAGAATGGGGGATACCAGTTTCCCCGCTTGTGGGAACTTGAGCCTTCAAGTGGTCTGGCTGTCGACATTAAATGCAGCGCTTGTTGGGAGGCAACCCAATGTGTCAGTTTTATTTCTTTTGCTTAGTTTTTGTTTTATTTCATTTTTCTCTTATTGTTTTGAGTTCTGCAGAAGAACACTGGGATGCTGTACTTTGGGGATAGCAAATCAACCAACTTGTCTTTTGACAAGTTTGGGGAGGACATTAAACCCGAACGGTTATCCACATGATTTCTGTGAGTGGTCGACAACACCCACATGCATTTTTACAAACTTATTCAATCCCGTGAATTTGAATTAGTTTGGGGGGATGTATGCTTGTGGTGTCTAGACCTTTATTTGTTGCACCTGCTTTACTTGATTAGTTTGGTTTTTGTTTTCCCGAAATTTGTAAAAAAAAATTGAAATTTTTGGCCTTGAAACTTTACGTGGGATTTAGATGATAGATGATATATGCTTTATAGTTTATGGTTTAGTGTTCATAATTGAGATTATTTGATTGGGGATGATTTGAGCATGTATAGCATGATTTGAATGAGCATGTGCTTTGGAAATTTTCGAGCTCTATTTTGGCCAATGTGACTGTGAGATTTTGAGCCTATAAGACAAGTGTCTTAATTTTTGTTCTTGTGTGTTGGTTGTCTATGCACTTGTTTCTCTAGAACTTACATGTCGTCTTGCTTGAGGTTGAGTTGTTGTGCTTGAAAATAGGAGATGATAATAGGCCATCTTTTCTTGAAGCCAATTGTCCCATACACTGTCTTAAATGCAATTAATTTTCTTTGTGAGCCCTCTTGTGCCTGAATGCCTTTTTTTTGAAAGCCTATTTGGGATTAATTTGTTGATTCTTGTTAATAAGTAGTAAGAAAGATATGGAATTTTGGAGTTGGGATGGAGAAATTTGAAAAAATGGTGATAATTGATGGTTTTTGTTGGTGCAAAGAAAAAAAAGATTGCTATGTGAGTGTTAAAAAAATATATATATGTGAAAAAAGCACAAAAATGAAACAATGTGAAAAGTACCAATAGAAAACCAAAGGTCCATGAGTTGAAAAATATGGACAACTTAAGGATGTGTAGGAGGAAGTTGGAAAAATTCTAACTAAAGTTTGAATGTGAAAAGTAATTGGGAGTAGAAAGTAAAAGTGGTGGATTGTTTTGAGTCACTTGAGCCAAATATTCATAATCTTAACCCGAGCCTACATTACAACCTTAACAAAAGTCCTATTTGATCTTAATTTTGAGCACATTTGTTTGTCAGTGGAGAGTTGAGATTGCATGCAAGCTTATGGTAGTTCGAGTGTATGGGTCAACGTTTCGATGAGTGCTTACCTTTATTTTATCACACTTTTTTGAGTGTTTGAGCGAAACACACTGGTAAGGATCATTGGTCTGATATTTGATCATTAAAATCTATGGCATGTGTTCATGATTTGAGTGTTGTGCTTGTTTTTGTCATTCTCGATTGGATTTTTGAGGCTGTAGATGCTAGATTATAAATTGTGGAGTTATGTATTGTTTGAATTCTGAGTTGGATTTTCTCTTTGTTCGAGAACGAACAATGGGTTAAGTTTGGGGGGTTGATAAACCCATGGTTTTGAGGATCATTTAGATGGTATTTGATGAGCATTGTCTGCATAAGTTAACAAGTTGCGTTTAGTTTTCCATATTTTGTGCAGTGTCATGTTTTTGCTCATTTTGAAGAAATTTGATGTCAATTGTTCTATGAGTCTCAATTGAGCCTTGAAAGTGCCTAAGAAGATAGAGAATCAAGCAAGGAGTGCGTTGCAAAAATAATCAAGTCAATCGGATGAGAAATGAGTGAGAACAGAGCAAAACGGTGAAGAGTGTCGGGCGTCAGAAGTTGACGCACGGCCCGTGCAATCAAGATTGATGATCGCACAGCCTGTGCGGCCGTGAAGAGTGGTACCCTCTGAGTCCAGAAGGTGGTGCACGGACCGTGCATCCACAAACCAACGAGCGCACGGCCCGTGCGCGAAGAGGCGTGAATTTTCCAACTTCTTCAACTTACCTTGTGCGATTTCTACTTCATCCCAAATTCATCCCAGATATAAAAGGGCTATTTTCTGGTGATTTTGACACATCATAACACACCCCAAACCCTAGAACCACAATTGAAGAGAAGATCAAGAGGAGTGCAATTAAGAAGAGTTCAAGAGTTGATCAAGACAAGCCGAAATTCTACCTCCGAGTTTATTTAGTTTTTGTCGAATTTTAATCATGAATTGTACTGGATATTTTATGTTCTCTCTATTCACCATGGCTAGCTAAATATCTCGGATTCTAGGGATTGAAAGTAATTGACTATGAGGCATATTTGAGTTTGATCTTAATGTTTAGACCTTGTTCTATTTTAATTGTTCTTGTGTTTAATGCTTTCCGTTAATTGGCCATTAATTGGATTGATTTTATGCATTGTTCCAACATTTGAGAGATGAGGTTAAATGCGTGATTGGGAACAATTAATACCTTAATTAATAGAATCGAGAGACTTGAGATGAAGAGTGAGGTCATTTGATCTTGAGAACTTTGCCGGAGTTGCAAATTAGGAATTGAACGGAGACACTGGTTTTTAATTTGTAATCTACGATTTAAATGCTTCAAGAGAGGGTTTGAATTATTTAAGTGATCGTCCTAATAGAACTTGAGTTGTAATGAACATTAAGTGAAGTTATCAACTGTGTTGATTAGTCAATGAAATCGACTGCCTAGAATTCCCTCGTTTAATTGATTTATTCTTGATTTGTGATCTTTGGTTCATTGCTTTTCATTTTTATTGTTGAAGTTTGATTTTAATTAATTTAATTATAGTTCATATCCTGATACTTGGTTCGTCTAGATAGTATAGGTTAATTGATATCATAGTACTCAGGGTTGAATTATTTAATCTCCGTGGATACGATACTCTTGCTTGCCGTATTTGCTATAATTGCACCGTATGCTTGCGGTTTAATTTCTAGTTGAATAAAAGGTTGACTAGCTCCCCAACCCTCAGGCATTCATTGAGCTCGACGGGATTGATTATCAGTCGTCACCGTTGTTGCCATCTCTATTTTTGGATTAATCTCGCTAAACTTCAATCTTTTTCCTCTTTTCTTATCAGGAGACCCCTCATCAAGCGACACCACTCTCTTCTTTCCAATTAAGCAAGAAGATAGAGAGGACACATGTAGGCTTAATTTCTTTTTCTCCCTAGCTCGCCTCGTCCAAGACATGGCCCCCTTTCTCCTTCCTTTCAAGTAAGACGGAGAGAAAACCTCAATCTCAACCCTATCTTCCACAAAAGACCCCTCATGCCTAATTTCGGTAACTCCCTCATGTTTATCTTCCAAGCTGTCAACTTCCATAACCCCCAGATCATCTTCCATTTCTAGCCCTCCTAAGCCCCTCTCCTCCACCCACCCCTATAGCCAGCTTCATCCCTGCTCCATCACACTCAAGAATCAGCCCTTCACCATTCCCCGAGTCTTCAGGCTTTCTATCATTCGCCCACTCTGAAACCTCTCTTTCCGAGATTCCATTCCTACCAAACTCATCTCCGAACAACTTCTTTGGTGAAGCCATGAACATAGCTTTCCTACTGTCCTCTAGCAATGCCCTACTTTCCCCAGAGTCACTCCTAGCACTATTGGACCACCCATCCGCCTCAAAGCAATCTCTGCCCCCATTTCTGAAACCCCCAGCCCCCTGGGTTTGTGCACTTCCATCACCTTATTAGACCTCAGCCAGTTACCAAAACCTAGCTTTTCCTTGTCAGCTTTATCATCTCCACACTGACAGAAGACATGTCCTATCCTGCCACAAACATGATAAAAATAAGATAATCTCTCGTATAATAGTAGGAAAATATGGCTCTCTCCCTACAGAATCTTTGAAACTTGCACGCATCATTGAAGTGGTTTGACAATCGATCTCAAATCCCCACTCTCACAAATTGCCCAACACATGAGCCTCATTCACCAATATCCATTTCCTCGACTTTCCCAATCTACACTCCTATCTTACGCATGTCCTCAATATTCATGCAAGCCAATGATAAGTTATGGAGTTGTACCCAAACAGAATCGAACCGGACATCCATTGGATTCTATAATCCAATTGGGGCCTTGAACATCATTAAGCTATTAAAGAAATGTCATGGGCCATCTTTTAGAGTATGCTTACGATCTTCCCTAGACCCAAACATGGCTTCAAAAAGGTTATTTTCCATAATTTCAATTTCTACTAACCTTCTTAACTGCAGAATTTTTGGTAGTTGAACTTTTAAGGTTTCTTGATTCACAACCCATAGTACAAAAATCTTACCCACAAGAACACGCCGCAAGTCCTGGAATGATTTGGACAATCCCAAATGGTGACATGGACCGTGGCTTTAGCAGCTTCGTGAGACAACTTCAGCTCATCCACCAGCCTGACAACCTCATTAGGATCCATTTTGCAGAAACCAACTCTTACATAAAGACGCGTAAGGAAACCCTCCCCTCCCCTTCCCAGAAAAGGATATCACCGCTCTACCAGAAAAAACCCTAGTCAGCCGTCAAGGGTTTTAGATGAAGAGGAAAAAAAATTCAGCCCTTATTCAATTATTCTATTAAAGATATAGACTTTCACATTATGTATGATACTCTGACTATATAGATATTCTTTACTTTTGGAGAGAGAATTTAAAATAAATAAATAAATGTTACTACTGTTTTTAAAGTAAATATTAATTAAAAATCATAAAGTATGTATATGACTTCTGAAATCAAAGCCCCCGCTTTAACAAATTTGGAGGATATTCACGAATGGCTTGAAATGGTGTTTATTTCAGCACCGGGTGAAATAAAATAGTAACAAAACTAAATATAAAATAGAAAATGCAAATGAGAATTAATATTATGAAAAGAAAAATAGTTTCCAGATTTTATTAAATTGCGTTGAAGTAGAACCGGTCTCAATATAGATTTTGGGACTTTTCTTACCACCTGAGATTTTCTATTACTTACCGTTGTTTTATAATGCATTATTATTCCACCAATGGAATTATCACACAATTTCATTTTCAAATAAGAATTGAAACAATTAATTAATAAAGTATAAATGACTGTATAATAATGCTTATATTAAGCATTAATGTTGCATCCAATATAATATAGTATAGTATATTGCCAATTAGAGGTGCCCACGGTTCCGGTTACAAACCATCAGTTAGGCGGTTCCGGATGGCACAAACCGGAACCACACCGTCTGTCAGAGGCCGTCGATTATGGTTTGAAACCGTAACTGCCGATTTGGCCAACCGTCAGTTTTTCCCGGTTAACCGTGGTTACCCGGTTTTTTTTAATCGAACAATCGAACTATTAAATATTATCACGTTATAATTTGCATAAATGAACTAAATCAACTAAATTACAAATTTACGAGTTAAAAACTAAAAAAGTATGACAAAGCACATGTTTATTTGAATTTTGATATTATTATATGATGACTTTACAACTTACAAGAATATTGAGAATACAAGTTTATTTGATAAATAAAATGACATTATAAAACTATAAATTGTAAATTAAACTATGAAATTATAATTTTACAAGTTACAATTTTACAATAAATTACAATTTATAAATTAGAATAAACAATTTGACTGATTTAGGGGAGATAGAAATAATTGAAATTTGGGCTTGCACTTCAAATGAAGCCGCCTACGTATCCCTTACCTTGAAATCAAAGCCCCCGTAGTTCATTTTACCTTTTTTTCTTGGTGAGTCTAGAATTCAAAGTCGTCATCCCTTTCCTTGTCGGTTTGGCTCTCGCTCCATCCTCCTTCGGCTTCACTCTCCAAGCCAACTTCAATCAGCGGGCCATCCATCAATTCATCCCAGCGGTTCTCTTGCTCTTAGATCGGCTTTCGATTCATCCTTCAACATCATTTGTGCTTCAAGGTGATCCGGTGTCAAGTTTGATCTCCGGTTCATCCAACATATAACCAGATTCATTGAAGGCTTGTTCGACCACAACTGTTGATGCTGGGTCTCCAAAAATCTCCCTTGCCATAATTGCAAGCAAATGATACCGTTCTTAATTTCGGGACCACCACTTGAGAACACAAAAATATTAGGACCTGTATTTTCAATATCTGGTACAATGGGGTCTTGCAAATATATTTCTAATTCATTTTGACTACGCCTCGAACTTCCTCTACTTTGGAAAAAAATTTGAGATTCCTGTAAAGCACTACCATGTGAAGTATTTAATCCTAATGAAAAACTACTACTAGAACTTGAAGAACGACCCATTTTGACAAAGTAGAGTATCACTATACTTTTGCTCATATTCTCTATAAAGTGATTGTAAAGATTCATAAATATCTGATTTAATTTCTTCAGCGGTTGGCAAAAATAAATTTGAATCTTTAGGACCTAAAAAACTCATAGTAGATAAAAATTTATAATACATATCAATCATATCGTTAGCACCACTAAGTTTAAAAGTAAGATCTAAGATTTTAGCAACCAAAAAAGTATTAGGAACATGATCAAAATATTTCAGCCATTTTTGTACTATGTATTGAATAATCTCCTGTAAATCTGGTTTATGACTAAAAGAATTGAATTTCGCAGCAATTAAACAACAGTGATACATAAATTTGCAAACAATAAGGTAATAAACACTGGATAAATCTTTTGTTGCATATTGAAAAACTTGTAAAAGTTCTATCAATTCATAACAATCATCTCAATATAAAGATAATAAAATAAATGAATCAACACTTGTAGTGAAAAAAAAAGAAATTAATAATTCTCGATATTCTAGTGTTGCAGCAAGCATTTCATAAGTAGAATTCCACCTATGAGGTACATCTAAGTTAAATATTCAAGAATGTGCACAATTTTTCCTATAGAATTTTTTCCAACTACGTCTCACTCTCACCCTACCATGAATATAATCTACAACATCTCGAATAGGTTGAATGAATTATTTAATATTCTAAGTCCATCTTGAACACATAAATTTAAAATATATGCAATACATCTAGTATGAAAATATTTGCCATGCAAGGTTGGATTACATGCTTGAATTAATTCTCTAATACTAGCCATATTCGTACTCACATTATCAAAACCAATGTAAATTTTTTTATCTAGCATTTTAAATTGATTGCAAATTTTTATGATAGTCTTATCAATATTAGTAGCATTATGTTGGTAATTAAATCTACAAAAAATAATTGAGCGTTTATTTAAAGACCATGAATAATAATCCAATGCAAAGTAACAACAATATAATGACGACACATATGTTGATCAGACCAAATATCAGAACAAATAGCAATACTAAAAGGTATTTTTCTAACAATACTTTTTAATTTGGATTTATATCTTATATGTAATTTTTCTAGAGTCCTAGTCATGGTCATTCTAGGTATTTTTCTAGCAGCAGGATTGTAAGCAACTTTCATACGACATTCAAAATTCATACTATCAGCAAATTGAAGTGCTAAAGATTCTTCACAAATAAAATAACGCATTTGTTCCCTAGCAATAAGAAGATCAAACCTAAAGAGTTGAGATGAGTATTGCGTACATTCACATTGACTTTCAATGTTAACATTGCTTATCGGTTCGAAGTTGAGTCGCGATTGAGCCTGAGCACGCCCAAATTTGACTTGATGATGATTGGTGATGTGCGCCCAATACGTCTCGTAGCCTCCTCCGGTGCGAAATTTGTATTTCTTAGGACAATAGTTGCAATACAAATAAAAAACTCCTTCTTCATCCCTCCTTTGCATCTTTCTGAAATGAACATTGAAGATAGCGGATTTCAGCATCGAGCCTCTCGATTCATGGGGAACCACCTCCTCCGGCTCATCGGTCTTGAAATCATCAGCACCGACAACACGAGATTCTTGAGATTGTAGTTCTTCAAATTGAATCCATCTGGCAATTTCTTCATCAATTTTCACTTGTGATCTTGGATCATTGTAAAAAGCGCCAGCGGCTCTGCTTGCATAATCATAGTCTTGATGGGGTTGTTGTTGCCAAGACGACGTCGTATCAGGACTATTAGAAATATGTACTCCAGAATGAGTACGACAACGATGATGTGGGCCTTCAGAACTATCAATAACACATTTGCCTTTGTCCTTATCGGCTCGGCTATCTCGGCTAGATATAATGGTTAGTGGATGAGAAGAGTAAGATTGAGACTTGGTTGAGAATTGAGAGAGATAGCTTCAGAATAGAGACTTAGAGAGTGTAAGTGATTAAGAATGAGAGAGAAAGAGGGTGTTATAAAATGCTAACTATAGAGTAAGAATGATATTGCTAGAGAATTAGAGATTAGAGAGAGAGATTGAGATTTTGGTGTGGGTGAAAATGGTGGAGGAAATGGGGTATTTATAGGTGAAAATTGGGGAGTGGGGAGGGGGAATTTGACATTTGAATTTGAATTTTTTTAAAAAAAACCGCCCGAACAGGCGGTTTGAGGCAGAAACCGCCAAACCATCGGTTCCACATCATCAATCCATCTCTTTTGATTTCCAGCCATAGATCGAGATCACGAGAAGTGATCTCGACCGTTGAAAAAAAAAATATAAATAGCCGATTAAATCGGCTAACCGTTGGTTTCTAACTGGCAGTTTGTAAAATTTATCCTCTTCAAACCGGAACCGAACCGTGGTTTGCCAGCTGATGGTTACAGTTTACAAACCGTAACCATCCCGGCGGTTTGTAAACTGTCGAACTGACGGTTACAAACCGCCGGTCCGATTCCGGATGGGCATCTCTATTGCCAGTCAAAGCTTGTGGACAATGAGGTAATATAAAATAAAAACAATAGTATCGATATAGCTCCTTTCAGGATGGTTGAGTACTCAATTTCGGAGATGTTAAATAATTTTGACAAGCGTATTATTAAAGGTTAATTGTTAAAAAATGCATCACCTTTTAATGAATTTGTAAATTACACACCACTTTTTAAACGTTTCAATAATGACACAACTTTTCATGTTATAGCAAAATAGACACATCTTTTTTTTTCCGGCCACAGACAAAATGACGTGGTTTTACTTATTTCGTACGTGGATTGGAACTCATACGTGTACTTGCCATGTCAAGGTTTATTTTTGGATTAATTGCCAAAAGATGCACCACTTTTCAACGAATTTGCAAATTAGACACCACTTTTCAAATGTTTCAATAATGACACAACGTTTCATTTTATAGCAAAATAGACACCCTTTTTTTTTCCGGCCACCAACAAAATGACGTGCCTTTACTTATTTCCTACGTAGACTGAGACTCCGACTTGAGGAAACGTCGTCGTTTTTAGCTTAAAGATTTGGGAATTAAAACACATTAAATTTAAAGCTCACACATTCTTCACCATAAATTCTCACGAGAAATCCTCTTAAATTTGTCAAAAACGTTCGAATATTGAAAGTCCATACCAGAGGTTTCTATCGATGCCCAAATTGAAAGATGATTTTTTTTCATTGTTTTGTTATTTCAGGTAGAAAATAAGTAAAGTCACGTCATTTTGTCGGTGGTCGGAAAAAAAAAGTGTCTATTTGCTATAAAATGAAAAGTAGTATTATTATTAAAACGTTTAAAAAATGATGTCTAATTTATAAATTCATTGAGAGGTGGTACATTTTTTTTTTGCCAATTAACCATATTATTAACTGAATGCTCCGTCACATAAGTCGATGCCTTTTGGTGTGTGAAAATTAACACTTTTTTTTTTATTATTATTATTTGAAAGAGAAAATTAACAAATTTAGGACATGAGATAATTTTTTCAAGTCAAAGTCATGTTTGCACTCACTTATACAGTTATACTAACTAGTTACACAGTTTCCCTCCACTTTTTCCCAAATTGCGTAAATCATTTCTAGTTTTTCCACCAACTAACCTAGTTATGAATTCCTCATAGCATTAAAGGACAATGACTTGTTTAATTTTCGTTTGCATCAATGAATACTTACCATTAATTGAGTTCATATAAACTATCGAAATTTATATAAAAATATCATTTAAGGCATTTTAATAATGAATGAATTTTCAAATTTCACTTTCAAGTATTTTAAGTCATAAAAATTGTTGACCCAAAATTGAATAGAAATAATTTGAAGTCAAAACGGAAACTTCCCTGACATTACCTTCCACTCCTATCTCTATCGTATGTAAATTTCTCGATTTCCCACCTCCGCCGCCGCATCCCGGCCTCATTCTTTCCACTTAAAAACCTCCTCTCACATTTCAATCACACAAAAATGGCCTCTTCCAACAAGCTATTACCTGTATTCCTCTTCATCATCGCCATCTCTTCTCCAAACTCCACCTCCGCAAAGACCTTCAGCTGCAGCTCCTCCGGGGCCACCTGCCACGCCATCGTCGACTACGTCTCCCCCAACGCCACCACTCTCAACGCCATCAAAACTCTCTTCACCGTCAGGCACCTCCGCTCCATTCTTGGCGCCAACAACCTCCCCCTTAGAACCCCGGGCAGATACCCCGTCGCCGCCAAGCAGACCGTGAAGATCCCCTTCCCCTGCATCTGCAGAAACGCTGCCGGAATATCCAACGGCCTCCCCGTCTACACGGTTGTTCCCAACGACGGACTCTACCACATAGCGGCGGAGGTGTTCTCCAACCTGGTCACTTACCAAGAAATCCAGGCCGCCAACAATATTTCCGATGCTAACTTGATCGAGGTGGGCCAGAATCTGACGATTCCGCTCCCTTGTAGCTGCGACGACGTCGGCGGGCAGACGGTGGTGCACTACGGCCACGTGGTGGCGGCGGGAAGCTCGGTGGAGGGGATCGCTGAACAGTACAACATCTCTCAGGAGACGCTGTTGCTACGCAATAATTTGACCGGCCCTCAAGCCCTCATTGCTGGTGATGTGATTGATATTCCTCTCAGAGGTAACCCTCTCCCTCTCCCTCTCTCTCTCTCTCTCTCTCTCACACACACACACACACACACACGGCCAATCTCTCTCATAAATTTGTGAGTTAATTAAAATTATTAGCATCTGTCATGACATAATTAGAATAAATTTGTTTATTCTCGTCTTGCCCCCACTTCTGGGAGAGTTAGTTAATGTCTGAGATATTGTTGTGTGTGTGTGTGTGTGTTTCCTTTGCTTATGTGAAGGTTTTACTTCTCCAAAATTTGAACTTTTTTAATCTCATGGCCAGAAGAATGAAGTATGAGAAACTTTATCCATTAAAATTTTTACCTTTTGAGCACATGATGTGAAAGAAAAAGTACTTAGTTATTGATGGACGTAGGCTTCATGTTACTGCGGAGCATAAAATAATTAATTTTTATTCACTTGTTTATCATATTTGAGTCAATGACGTTTTTGGTTCCAGATTGTTTCAATTTTTCCTTCCTTTTTTCCCTTTCCTGTCATTTTCTTGAATCATTCTTGAGGGCACATGATATTTAGTGATAATTGATAAATCCCGTTAATGTAGAATTTACTGGGACCAACATGAGCAATAGAGTAGGGGAGAAGCTCTTGAGGTCATAAGCTAGACTTTGAATTTGTCAAATTTGGGGAAATTCTCACGTACACATACGCCGGGTACTGCCCAACATCTAATACACTTTAATAATTATTTATTATCCATCACACATAATTTTAATAATTTTTAAATAGTGTATCTATATAAGAATTTCCCTCAAATTTGTTAGAATCCTATCTATTTAGTTTTAAATATAATCTTGATGGCATGATTAGCGTTCGACTTTGATGTCTAGGGTAGTGGTTGTACTCTGAGGAAGGCGAGGTGGCCTATTTTTTAAGTATCGAGATACACCCTACACTAGGCCTTTTTTTTCAAAGGGAAGATTTTTTTTTTTGTTTTTAAAATGATAATTAGTATGGAAACATTATAATCTCTTTCCGTATTTGCTAGCTTTAGCTGTATCTGAAAATTCACTGAATTGCAGAGTATTAATTGCTTGTATCATGACTGGTTTCTTTTCAGATTTTGATGGAACCTCAGTTCCTTTAAATTAGTTCTGTGCAAACAAGTATACTAGTGTGCCTCATGCTTCATGCACCTGTGCCAAATTACCTCTTGATAGTCATTTCCTGCAAAGAAAATATAGCAACATTTATTCTCAGCTGTCTGATATTTGATCTGTGTCGTTTCTAACAGCTTGTTCTTCAATGGTAACCAATACCTCGTTGGACTACCCTTTACACGTTCCAAATAACACCTATGTCGTCACTGCTAATAGTTGTGTTAAGTGCAAGTGTGATGCACAAATGAACTGGATGTAAGTGGGGATCTGTACCTACACTTTTCTACAGCTGCTTGTCTGAGTAATTGCCTCTGAAATCTTGTTTATCTCGACCTGCTTCCTTCTTACCTTCTGATGGTTCGCTCAGGTTACACTGCGATGCTGCTGGGATTAATTCATCGTGCCCCATAATCCGATGTGAGGGCTCAGAAAACCTATTTCTCGGAAACACAACATCCTCAGGTTGTAATGCCACCACCTGTTCCTATACTGGTTACAACACAACAATTCAAACAATGGTGAACTCGATGTCAACTTGCCCCGGTGGGTGTTAAGTTTGAAGGATTTTCTATTTTTGTATTATTCATATCTTGCTAGACACCAAAAGTCATATGGTTACTCTTCCTTTCGGATTTCTAACGAACTTCTTCCGTGATCATTGGCTGCAGCTCCAACTCCTAACTCATCCCCAACGAGGTTGCATGGTTGGAGGGGGAATGGACTCGCGATTTTCATCCATGCTGTGATGCTTTGTGTGCTTTTTTTTATCAAGTGAAATGGCAATGTAGATCCTTAATGGAGCAATAGAACAATGATGTAATAAGTTGCATATTGCAGCTTAGATCCGATTCTCTTTGGACAGGAAATTGTAATGTTATTCTTATAATGTGAGGTTGGTTTTCTCCTTCGGTCGTGTTGTAATGTTATTCACGCAGGAGTTGAATGATCATATTATGATATATGAATACCATAGATAATTTGAATTTTTAATGAAAAACAGAAAATCAGAACAAAAGAGTTGGAGAACTTGCGATTTGGAAACAAATATTTTAGTAGTGGGCCGACTGATAATCGAGGAAAACAAGAAAGATAGATTAGCAAATAAAGAAAAAAAATTGTAGCCCTAAAAAATTATAATAACAATTCAGCAGCATGACAGTATCAACATTCAACAATAACTCTATTCAAGAAAATTGTCGGTTCGGTGGGGCGTTCAGGAATATAAACCTCGGACTCGAATCAAGTAATTTAACTGTGCATCTTTTCTTGCTCTCAAAACCTTTTTTCTGCAATTGTTAGATAATAAAAGGATAGAAAAGAACTGCCCTTTTTTTCGCTATTGTTGTGTTATTTTTCTTGTTTCTGCCATCTTTCTTGATTTCAGAATGATCATAAACTCGGAATATACGTGGAACTAGTTATTTATTTTCACATCCGCAGTCTACCCTTTTCTTTCCTTTTCAGTACAAGAATCTCCGGGTGCATTGTGAAAGACGTATAGGGCGGATATGGAAGCGGCGGTTTCTTGTGGCTTGTCTAGCGGGCCTATAAAATTGAATTTTCTCGCGCCAAACTCTAAAGGGTTTCGATGCTTGCTGGGAAGGCGGATAAATTTCGACGGTGGCCGCGTCGGCGCACGTTCTCTGTGTTTGGACAGGGCAAAACTGTTGTTGCCATGTCCAATTATTCGTCTGAGGAAGCCGGTTTTTCCAAGATTGAATTGTCATTTAAATTCGGACTGCAGTGTGGAGTCTAATGATGTGGAGGAGACTGTTGCTCTTCAACAAGAATCTCACCCCTCAGACTCAACTGGAGGGCCTAAGTATGACCATCTTTTTTGTTTAATGCTCCACGCTAATTTAGAAAAGTATAATATAAAATGATAACTAAAAAATGAGCTTTTGCCTGCATGGTATTTGTAGCATGGAATTGTTGACTACTTGTGGCGTGCCTGTTATGTATTTGCTTATTGTGCATCATTCGGAGCTAAAATTTTTAAGGGAAATTCGAGCTGTAAAGAACACGATGTGTCCAAAAGGATTGCTTTCTTGAAGCCCTTTGTGTGCTGCAGGATCAGATGAAGAGTTTCTACTTGTTTAAAAATGTTTTGCAGATAGTTCCTGCCTCTAAATTTGCGAGTGGGAACTTGTTAGTGCAGATGGCATCTTTTTCTGCTGCTACTTGTGATGAATAGTCGACTCTGATTAATTATCTTTGTTTTCAGTGAATTGAATGGGGCACACTCTTCTCAAACCAGCGAAGTTAATGACAAGTTGACGGATGCTCCTGGTGTTATCGCTGTAAAAGATGTTAAACAAGAGCTTCTAATGTTGGCTTTACCAGCGATTTTTGGACAGGCAATTGATCCAATTGTGCTACTGTTGGAGACTGCATATATTGGTCGCTTGGGTAAAGATTGACTAGTTTTGCTTTGAGATTGGTTTTTGAGCTCTGACCTACTGGTTTGCAAGTTATTACTTTATTTATTCTATATCATCTTCATTTAAACTTTGTAACACTGAAAATTTATTTCTTAGAAGTCAATAGCCTCACACAATCCAGAAGTCCTTTTGGCCAGTTTAAATTTTGTGATCAACTATCAGTGAGCAGGCGGAATTCATATACTAAAATTAGTTCACATGTTTTTGTTTGTCTCACATGCTTCAGTATTCTTTTCTTCTTTTCGCCTGGATTGTTGAAGGAAGAGAATGGAAATACATTCATAGATTTAGAAAGCATTCTAATTCACCTGCTTTTGTCATTGCCCTTGGATGTGGTGATTTAGAGTTATCTATGATGTTTTGGGCCTTTCATGAGTTTCTGCTAGTATTTCCAATTCCAGGAGACAGTAGTCTCTCCATGTATCCTTTTTTTTTTCCTGAGATAATTTTTTTATCCCCCCCCCCCACACACATTATTCTTATCCAGGTCCTGTGGAGTTGGGTTCTGCTGGTGTTTCCATATCACTATTTAACATAATCTCGAAGCTTTTCAATATTCCCCTCCTCAGCGTTGCTACATCTTTTGTGGCTGAAGACATTGCAAAGAATGCAAGCAGATTCTCAACATCAGGTAGATATGATGGTGCAGGGTAATCCTATTTATTATGATTCATATAATTTTGGTTTATAAAATCATGCTAGTTCATAATGGTCCTTTTTTTTGAATGCTTGGGAATTTCTTTTATCAAGAGAACGCTAGTAATGGTTGATTTTCCAATAATGCAGAAAAAAAGCTGCAGCTATCTTCAGTGTCTACAGCTATGTTTTTAGCTGTTGGCATTGGCATCTTTGAAGCTATGGCCCTTGTTTTGGGATCTGGACCTCTTCTCAGTCTGATGGGCATATCACCGGTATGGAACTTAAATGCAGAGAATATAAAAGTTCCTATCTCCTTGTAGCTCTTTTGATATGCTTCTTGTGCTGTTTGCCTCATTGTGAATCATCTGAACCATTTCCATTCATGGTAGCTCTAAAATGCTGCTCTTGTGGCAATTTTATTGCTCAGCCATGCAAGAGTAACTCATAAGTACCTTATGGTGCCCTAGCAGTTGAAGACTGACTGGGCTTAGGAACACACCTTAAGTTTTATATATGTAGAGTCAATTACTGGGCTTGTATTCTTTATTTGTGCAATATATTGTCTGTTCCAATCAACAGTTTGGAGGTTAATCACCATTGACCGTGTATCCAATCTTAGTAATGAAATCATTGGGCTCTTTTCTGAAAGTAAGTCTGGTCATGTTTGATTGGTTAAGTTTTTTGAAGGGTGATTTTAGCTATTGGTACTGGAATTTGCTCTGCACAGCCTCATATATGTGGGTAACTCAGCAAATAATTGTATAGTTACCAGAACAATAAGGAACATTTTGTTTTGGTTTAGATGCAATTTCTGAATTTAGAATAGTCAATAATAAGATCAATTGTTAAAATAGTATATTTCCAAATTTTGTTGGTGGTAGTTTGATAATAACCCCCCCCCCCCCCCCCCCCCCCCGCCGCCGCCTAATAAGAAACGCCTGAAAACATTTTACAATTTCAAACTGAAGCAAGTCCAATCCTTCAGTCACATTCACTAGCATAGAAGTGATGGGACAACAGTGCATCCATTGCTGTCATGTATGATGTATACAATTACCGTTTTCATGGACTTCTACCTGAGAACATTATTTTTGTCGCAGGCTTCTTCAATGCGTGCTCCTGCACAACGATTTCTTATTCTGAGGGCTCTAGGTGCTCCTGCTTTTGTTGTTTCTTTGGCTCTTCAAGGCATTTTCCGCGGCTTCAAGGATACAACGACCCCCGTATTCTGTTTAGGTAAGTTTCCAGGTTTTGCAAACTGTACTAATTTAGGTTGAAATTTTTATTTTTTTAATTGTTGATCATGAACTGAAAAAAAGCCTGCCCCTGCGCCCCGGCTATCAATTTTACTTCTGATAATTCATACTCACATGTGGTTTATATGCATCTTCTCCTGAAGAATTGATGTAACTTTGATCTGCAGGTTTTGGAAATTTTACTGCTATATTCCTCTTTCCTTTGTTTATGTATTTTTTTCGGTTGGGTGTCAATGGAGCTGCAATTTCCACCGTTGTCTCTCAGTATGTATTCTTTCAGGCATCCCCCGGCTTTTATTTCAGTTGGTTACTTCGATTCTAGGTTCTAGGATTTGGTTTTACTTAATTATTCTGTTTTGGTGACTTGTTAAATGCGGCAGATACATTGTCACCTTCTCAATGATATGGCATCTTAACAAGAGAGTAGTATTATTGCCTCCAAAGCTTGGAGAACTGCAGTTCGGTAATTATCTGAAATCAGGTAAGCTTTTTGGTCACTATGCTCTTTCTTCAGATGCTTTTTCTTTCTTTCTCCGGAATCTCATCTTTGTAGTGTTTCTTTTTGTATATTTGAGAGACAATTTCCAAAGGCATGCCTCTACTCCTGCTACTTTGGATCCATTTTACTGTTTACACATGAGATTTAGGAATCTTTGATTCATCTGTATTAAATAGTAGTAATTTATGATAACAATTAGGAGGCAGCTTACCAACAATTATAAGGTTCCATATTGTATATTTTGAGTTTATGGTGCATATGTTTCTGACAAGTTTTGGGTTGTTAGGTGGTTTTCTTATTGGGAGGACTCTTGCTGTTCTTCTGACTTTGACACTCGGTACATCCATGGCGGCTCGTCAGGGACCCGTAGCTATGGCTGCTCATCAAATATGCTCCCAAGTGTGGCTTGCTGTATCACTACTTACTGATGCATTTGGAGCAGCAGCTCAGGTGATTATTTTTCTCGCATTTTCTTGTCATGGCTTAAGTGTGGCTTGCTGTATCACTACCTATTTATCAATTTCCCCTCTTGACATACCATAATGTGCGTGCTTGATACCAGTAGGGTACTCCTCAACATCTAAGATGTCCAGTAGTTGAATTACAATATTCGGAATAAGTCTCTTTAGAAAATTCTTCACAAAGTCAGTATTTTTGAGAGGCTTCTATTGAGATATGCCCTCTTGTTCGATACTGTTATTTGCATGTGGCAATTGCGTGCTGCATATGACTTACTGGTTTTCTTTGGTCTCAAATTTTGGCTACCCCAGGCCTTGGTTGCCAGTTATATATCCAAAGAAGATTATGTAAGCGTGAAGGATGTCACTCAGTTTGTATTAAAGGTACTTTTTTTTTTTTGGAGAAAGTAGTAAAGGTACTTATTGCTGTTGTCACTTCTTTGTGATTCTTTCTGTTGCATTCTACTCTGAGCGAGGTCATCATTTTTCTTGATCATGATAAATTTTCTTGTATTGCCTTTTGCTTTTCCAGATTGGTTTGATCACTGGTGTTTCCTTGGCTGTAATACTGGGTATTTCTTATAGTTCGTTGGCTCGACTATTTACCAAGGATGTTGAAGTCTTGGGGGTTGTTAGTACTGGTATTTTGGTAAGTAAAATCAATATATGTGGTGGAAGTTAGTTTTGTCATTCATGCTAATATTAGCCATAAATTTCCTGACTTCATTTCATGCAATGTTGCAGTTTGTCTGTGCCAGCCAACCTATAAATGCTCTAGCTTTTATCTTCGATGGTCTCTATTATGGTGTCTCAGACTTCCGTTACGCTGCAATCTCAATGGTAACATTATAATATGTTCTGTTACATCACTGATCATCTTACTCGACACAAACCATTGATCTATCTAGTTTTCAAATGTAGATGCTGGCTGGTGCAATATCTTCTGTGGTTTTGTTATATGCTCCTACAGTTGTTGGTCTTCCCGGTGTTTGGTTCGGTCTTACTCTTTTAATGGCACTGAGAATGGTGGCTGGATGTATCAGGTAAAGTAGACAATCTGGTGGTACTTCTTTTGTCAGTCCAAGTATAACAACTCTCTCTCTCTCTCTCTCAAGTTTGGAAGTGAAAACCATAAAAATAATGTTTCCTCGAATTCAAGATTCGTAACTGGCAAGTCATTAGTATTTTGTTCTTTTCAGATTATCACAACGTAGTGGCCCCTGGTGGTTCCTGCACAGCGATCTTAAGAAACTCAAGGTACGATTTTTTTGTATGGTTAAATGGGGTCTCCTGAATTGTTTTCTAGGAATAGATTTGGCCTATTGCAGGATTTATTTTGAATATATACGAAAATGAACACACACTTGCACGCGCGTCTTCAAATATTTTCAAATTTACTTGCACACCTTCCATGTGCTCTAAATTAAGAGAGCTTTAGTTTCAGATTTTTAGCAAATTCTCAATCCCATTTATCTTACAGCTCGTAGGATGAAAAGTCGAGATGTGAAGGATCTAGCTCTACAACTCATGGAGCTATGTAAAAACAGTTAGACATGATACCCTAACATCCTTAGGCACTGTGAACCTGGGCTCGGCTGGGCTCCCGTTGATTGGTTTTCTCCCGGAGGGACTACTTCCCTCGACCCATTGTTCCGGTGGTTTGGAGATGGAAGGTGATGACTTGTTGCACGAGTAGGAACTACATCATTTTAAGTACAAAATCTTTGTTTTTTTCTTTTTCCTTTTTATTTTTCATCTTTATGCAGTTTTTGTGTTTCTTGAATGTATATAGTTGATACATAATCGAACAGAACACATGGTTAAGCATAGTCCATTTTTTACAGCATAGTCCTTGCACTTCCCGTTGAATTCGACGTTTGTTTTTCTCCATTTCTTGTATGCTAGGAAGTTCTGCAAACCATCTACAGGTCCAGTTACTGATTTCAACAGATTTGCAAAAAATGCCATTTGGGGAATCCCAGGATGAACAAAGAACTAACTTTTTCAAGCACAATTCTTATGTGGCTTTCAACGAATGTACCATCTACAAAACCTGTAGACTGTAGATGTCGTTTTTCATCTTTTATTAAAAAAATCTTTTTCATGGCTCACCAATCACCATACATACCAGATTCAAGATTCTCTCTTTACTTTTTGCAATTCTTTAATTTATTATACGTGTTTCAATCAAAGCAAAATAAGACGTCGTTTTTGCGATGTGCCATGTCTCTTATTCTTTTTGTTTTTTCTTTCAAATATTCATGTAGGATTCCGACAAGTAATTTGTGATGTGTCATATCTCTTATTCTTTTTTTTTTCTTTCAAATATTCGTAGGATTCGGGTGATTTTAGTTGTCGGATTTTGGGATGTAGGATAAATGTATTAAAAAAATTCATAAATGATAGGTCATTGTAAGGCATCTACCCATTAGATTTTGGTTAAAGAGAGAAACGCACGTCTTGGATCATGAGGGGCTAGCTCATTTCAAAGGGACATCGATCGTAGCATATTGCATAAATAATATTGGGTCCAAATTCACTCACAAAGTTTTTGTAACTTTATAAAGTATATAGAAGCTTAGATTCATCAGGAGTAAAATTCGATAAGACCATAACTCCTGACGAGTAATGATTTCGAATTATTTTATGTCGAGTGAATTCAAAATACATGCAAATTGAGTCGACCAAAACTCAATAAAATAAATATGTAACATTCTGCATTTAGCTGCCAAACGAGATCATTGGAGCCTAAGCCCCACTTCAAATGGACACACACTAAACTACCCCTGTAAAAGCCCATCCAACAGATAATTAAATGACACCTAGGGATGTAGTCCACATATTAAATTAAATCAAATTTCATTATTGGGATATCAAACACCTATATGAATTGCAAAATTTCAATCAATAAGAATATCCTCGACTCATTATTTGACTTGGAATGTAAAAAACTCAACTATGAAATAGGTATATTAAAATCACTAAAAGAATTGGGGCTAAAAAATTTGCTATGGAAATTCCAAGGATCTGGCGACTTTAAGCTTACTCAATCCAGATTTGCAAGGACAGCATCCACAACTTCCTGGGTGGTACTGTGTCCACCAAGATCCTTGGTCCGATATTTACCTTCTTCAATCACACGCATCACTGCTATCTCTAATCGATCAGCAAATGAAGGAAACTGCAGGTGTCTCAGCATCATAGCGGATGAAAGAAGCAGAGCCACCGGATTAGCCTTCTTTTGCTCCAGTAATTTCTCATTACCTACATTCCCTGCAGAAGCACCTTGCTCGAAAATGGCATGATCAGCTCCCACATTCCCTGAAATCAGAGGCAGATTAACAAAACTTTGTGGTATACCAACCATGGCATGCTCTTGAACAGGACCATGACATCAATAGCAGGCAAAAGATACACCATGAATCAAGCATATATTAGCCACATTCTTATCCAGAAAAGCAATTTTTCAGTGGATAAAGCTCCTGCTATAGTCCCCAAGAAATCATGAGATGGATGTGATGCAAACCTTTAATGAGGGGGAAAAAAAAGTACTCAAATCTACTTGACACATACCTCCAGGCATGACACCAGTACCCCCTGCTATACCAGCAGCCGTATTTGCAATCAGATTCCCATACAGGTTTGGAGTTACCTGCAAAATGTATATTTTCTCAGTAATGAGCTGTAGGCGGCTTTTAAGGCCAAACAGTGAAAACCCACATGAATCTCTGCCCAAGTTGCAACACAAAGACACAGCTTAGTTGAAATGGAAAGAGGGGGAGAGGGGCATCAAATGTGAAAACCAAATTGCTCCACTCACCATCACATCAAATTGCTCCGGCTTGGAAACAAGTTGCATTGAGCAGTTATCAACAATCATCTCATTGTACTGGATAGTAGGATAATGGCTAGCAACTTCACGACAGGATTCTAAAAATAGACCATCAGCAAGTTTCATGATATTTGCTTTATGTACAGCTGTCACTTTCTTCCGATTGTTGAGATAGGCGTACTCAAAGGCATATTTTGCAATTCGTTCTGAACAGAACTTTGTTATCACCTAGCAATTGGGCAAAGTAAGAAACAGAAATACCATCACATTGTCAAATAGTCTAACAAACACTGTGCTAGCAACACATCAAGGATAAAATGGACAATCTAAGTTTGCCCCCAAAGCATACTACAGAGGGCTTCTTTAAATTGAACTCAGGAACCAAAATTACTTATATTATCTTGGTGGTGACTAGCATGTTAAAGATGGAGTTGCACACATAGGCAGGAGGGCAAGCTCGAGCCATGACAAAAGGGATAATTTATCCATGTTACCTAATAGCAACTATGCACAGCATTATAATTTATTTACTTTTTAAACACCTTGTCAGCCCTCTGTGGCTAAATATATATTCTCCTTTATTCCCTCTTATGCTCTAGCACTAGGTGTAAGCGCTCATCCAAGCTATTACCAACATAATCCGAGAACAGATTGTCTAGACTAAGCCTCAAACTAGAACTTGTAGATAGATGGTTACTTTCCAAATGGCTCAAAGATAATCAAAGATCCCATGAATATATTATCAGCTAGATACCAGAATACATGAATTCCTCCTTAGATGATGATCATTCTTCTGATGCTCCAACTCAACCATTTAAAACCTATAAGATTGTGCGGCTACTCTACTCTAATTTTATTTTTTTCCTTTTTTCTAATTTCACGACCATCATCATCATCCTCAAATCCCATTCCTGCAACTTGCGGGGCTCATTACATGATCCAGAAACTAAGAATATAAGGTCAATAAATTTCGTCATTATTCCATGCATTCCTCAGTGTAATCTAACATTTCCAAACAACTATATGTAGAAGAACACCAATTCCGCAGTTAAACAGGAGCACATAGCCAAAAAGAAACAACACACTCTCACAAACACAAACACAAACACAAACACCAAGGACACGAATACCTTAAGGCTTTCAACAACTCCGGGAATAACCTCGTGCTCGAGACCGGCGTACTCGCCCTCAGTATTCTCTCGGATCACGACGATATCAACATTCTCGTGGCGCGTGGGCAGCCCCGGCAGATTAAAGCAGTGGACGAGTGAGGCATAGAGATCGAGCTCCTTCCTCAATATCATATTCAGCGAGCTGACGCCTCCGCCCACCGGAGTCCTCAATCCTCCTTTGAGACACACCTTATTCTTCTTAATGGACTCAAGCACCTCCGGCGGCACGTTCTTCATATCGCCATAGACGTCGTACTTCTCGAAATACACGGGCGCGTGCATCGCATCCATGACCTGTTCGACCGCGCCGGTTACGAGCGGGCCGACGCCATCGCCGGGGATCAGAGTGACAGGGCGCGGGGATCCGTCTCCGGGGCGGGGCATGTAGGTGACGGATCGGGTCGCCGTCGCGGATCGGACAGAAAGTATATTCCTGACGATCGGGAGAGTTCTCCTGGACATCTTGATCGATCGAAATGGAGTGGAAATCGGAAATGGAGAGTGGAATTAGGGTTGGATTGTTAGGGTTTTGAGAGATGAGATTTGATTGAGATGATGGAGGTGGTGGAGGAGTTTCATGGAAAAGAGTAGTAGGAAAGAGCGGGTAAACGGAGAGTATTCTTGCTTTTTGCACTTTGGCCTATGTAATTTGCTATTATTATATTTTCGCCCCCACTGTTAACTCCTCTTCGCCCTTTTGTGTTTTGGGTAGTAAATAGTAATTATTGAAATTTAAAAAAATAGATTGTATTTGCCCATTGCTCATCGGGTGCGTTCATTTGACAAATGAGATCATCTATGCCAATTAGTGTTACATCTCCGGTGTTATATCTATTTTTTTTTAATATATTATAATTAGGAATAAATGATCTCTAAATGCAAATTTTAAGTTAAGTTAAATCATAATAAATTAAAAATAAAAAAATTAAATAAATTTGACAAGGGAAATGTAGTAGAGAATGTCACGTGAGATCTGAATTCGTGAGTAGATGCTTCATTTTAGGTGCCAAGTAGTTTGTATGACTCATTTGTTAATAAAACTGTTATCGTGTCACTATTATAAGTTCACTACTTTCTAGTCGATCCTCTATTTTAAGGTCATCCATTAATGACCAAAAATAATCTCAATTTATTTTATTTAAATACAAGAATAGAAAGTGGTGAACTTCACAAGTCCGATTACACTAGGTATCTAATGAAAATCATAATAATCTCAACTATTAGACCATTAATTTGATAATTTTTTTTAGTTGAATGACGTTCTATACCTCAGTCATAAACTTCATAATTCGTTCGTTTTCACACTTAAGGGGTGAAAACACATGCATCTAATATTTAATAGGACGGTTTAAATGTTGTATTTCGTTATTGCAGTCTTTCACAGGACGGTGTTAATCGCCATCGTCCTCTTAGAAAATTTTCATAATTGGGTGACAGATATGTCCTATTAGTTTATTTAATATAACAGGTCTAACTGTCCTATTGCATAAGCTTTAATAGTTAAGGAAACAATTGTCATAATGGGAACTTTAAGACAAACTCCCTTACAATTATATAGTCTCTATTACTATTTTGAAGTATTCCAATTATATAGTCTCATAACTATAAATAGTTCATAATAATACATAAATATACCCTTGTTAGTTCTTAGAAATTAAAAACCAACCACTTCAATTTTTAAAGTCATTAATTTTAAATAAGGCAATATTGGAAGTTAAGATTTAATATCTTATTTTTATAAATATTTTTAATCTACGTGTGAGGAGAAACTGGACTATATAATTGGGATGGAGGGGGTATTAAGCAAAATTTTCATACGTTAGGGTAGGAATGTCATGTTAGAAAATTTATTAAGACAGTCATAAATGCCTATGATGTAAATTTACATACTTAGGGTGACATAATAGATTATTTAATAAGACAGTTGTAAAGGCCCTACTCCGTAAATTTTCATTGTCCAAGGGTCTAAAATGTCCGATCAGATATTTAATAAGACATTCATAGTTGTTCTATAGTGTAGCTCTCTTACCCAAGGGTCCGAAATATCCTATTATATTGCTTAATAAGACAATCTTAAATGTCATGTGATGTAAATTTACATACTTAGGGGTGACTTAATTAGGTTATTTAATACAGTCGTAAATGCCCTAATACGTAAATTTTCATTTTCCAGCAGCAGTCGGAAATATCGTATGATATTGTTTAACAGGGCAGTCATTAATGACCTATTGCATAAATTTTCATACCTTAGGGCCGGAAATGTCCTATTTGATAGTTTAATACGACGGTCAAAAAATGTTCCATACTTTAGGGGACTGTATCTTCTTAGAATATTTAAGAGGACATTCGTGAATTGTCATAAATAGGGCTGAGAAATGTCTCATTAAATATTTGAATAAGGCCATCATAAGTGTCCTACTACATAAGTTCTCTCAGTATTTAATAGGACATTAAAGAGTACCAACTAGGATTAAACATATAACCGTCCTATTACGTACTAGGGGTTAAACTAACAACCGTCCCATTAAACTTTTATTAATTTGCAGTCTGAAATCCCTTTTTTTGGTGACAAAATCCCTAATTAAAAAGGAAATCAAATCAGAACCCTAAAATCCTCAATTCGATTTCATTCACAACCTTCAATATTTGTTTATTCACAATGTTCAATGTATCCCCATAACACTTGAAAGTTTTCATCTTTGGCCATAGTTAGGAACAAAAGTCATTAGCTATGGATATGACAGTGAGTCGACTAATATTTCAAGAATTTTGCGGAAGAAAAAGGTGTAAATGAGGTCTTACATTATCATCCGTACTACAATTACTAGTAGTCCACCCATGCAATGAGTGGGAAGCAAATTATAAATTCCACACTTTGCCAGAACAAATATGGATAATTTTCCCCGTGCCCAACCACAAATAGGAACTGTTGGTTTCATTGAAAAAAAGAAAACGTAGAAGGAATTATTTGAATCCATATGAAACAACAGTGAAGTGGATTAGCGGCATTGGTAAAACAACCATAATACCTTAGTCGTAAGAATGTAGCATTGATACACAGATTTAAACAACACACCAAAAGCCGCGACAGTATTTAGTCAAGTTAAAATAATTTCCAGAGCGCACTAAAGATCCAACAAATTGAGTTCAATACCTGGAATGAGCATGCACAATATATCCATTTAAAGAAACATCACTGCAAAACCGCATCGTGTACAAACACATCTACCTATTTGAGCTGCTGCTTGTTATAGGGCTGCTTCCTAAACCCATTTTCTGCCCCAGCACTGCAAGCTGCTCCACAAACTCATCTCCTGTGAGAATCTCAGTGGTTCCGTATATCACATGCTTCGGAGGTTGCTGACGGTGAACGAGCTCTTGCAAGCTCCCGTACTCCACATAGTTTCCTCCACCAATCATGAATACAATAGCTTCTTTAAATGGTCCTTTCATGTGGCTGCTGCTTGACCCCAAGGATGACTTTGGGGTGCGGGGATCAAAAACAAGATACGAGTCGATGTCAGGGTTGGGTTTTCCCTCCATCAGTGCATCCACTGTTCTGGTTAGAGCCAACTGATGATCGTTGGACAACAAATTCTTCACACCAGCAGTTACAGCACTGATTGACTGCCCGTACAGTTTTTCTGCCCAATCAACAATATTGCTCCTGCTTGCAGAATTAGCTGATGCTAAGGAGACATTCAATGATTTTATCTTCTTCACATACTGAAATGCACTCGTATCAACCTCAGATTCCCTAAGTGCCGTTTCCACCACTTCAATTTCTGATGATGGGATGCTTTCTGCTGAAATAAGATACATGATAGCAAATCGTAATTTGTCCATCTTGGTCCCACTGCCCTTGAGCATGCTAAGAAGTTCACTACGATCAATCCCACCCCTGGCCATCATTTCGCTCTCCTTTTCAGCAAAATGATTAAGAGACCTCTCCTTGATCTCACCCAACAATGCAGTAGCGATATTAGTGTGCTTATCAATCACTTGCTTCCTCTCAGTCAATTCAGGGAGAGAGTTCACTGCATTCATGAGATGCTTTGTGTTACCAATTAGATCTGTCCCTTCAAACTGAGCATCATCACCACCAGTCCGCCTATTTACCTCTTCAACATCTTTCTTATACTTATTCAATTGTGCATCAATTTCCACAGCAACTTCTGGAAACAGCAGTGACCCATTTGTTGTCCAAAATGGGTCAGAGCGATCCAATTCATACGATTTCATTCCGCCTTTCTCTCCTTTCACGTTCAATCTATTCAACCTCAAACCAAACACATCATGAACAAGCGGCTTATACCTAAAGTCGTGTTGTATAGCCACGGATAGCTCAAAATTCCTGTCAAATAGACATAAAATTGGTCTCTGAAATGAGCTGGTGAAGTTCCCACCCTCAGTGAACAAATTGTTCTTGGCCAGCAAATGATCGCGCAACCTCTGATCCAGCAAGGACGCTACCATCTCAGCTGGACCTCCACGAGGACACCTTATAATGGGTACAACTGCAAGGGTCGCCAAAACACAGAACAATCCTCCGACAATCTTCTCAATTATTTCCTCAATCTCTTTATCTCCAGCAGAGGGATCATTTAACTGAATATAGCAATTCTTATTGGCAAGTGAGAATAAGTTATCTTCCAGAGTCACAAACTCCAAATACTGATCATGCACCTTGGAGATCCTCTGGATCGAATCGGAATTCATCGTTCCTTAAAACATAAAAAGAAAGCCAAACTTTTATCAGGCTTGCTTCGAAACCAGATCAAGAAATATGAACTAGGACCCATCCTACCTATCAACTACCAAGATCCCTCAATGCAGATATCAAGTGAAATTAACTGCTGCAATTATCATTATAAATCAAAACGAGAAACCAAGATCAGAATCCTCACTCAGCTGCACGGGATCAAATCAACTAATTGATAGACCTATCAACTAAAACGACAAAATTCACATTCTCTTAACAAAAACCTCTTCTAAACTAACAAACTCAGCAGTTAACAAAGCTAATAGAAAAAAAAAAAAAGGAAAATGAAAATCGAAAAGAAATGTGAAGGAATAATACCGGTTGCGAGGTCCTCGAGGAGCGGGCGAGGTATGGAGGAGGAGAAGTTGAGGTGGAAGGAGTCGTAAAGCGCTCTGGAGGCGTCGGCGACGATGCGCTGCACGTTTTGCGGCGTCGGCTGGAGGAAGTAGACGGCGGGGACGTCGTGGACGGGATTCCGATCCTTATCGACGAGGAAATAGAGCGTGATTCCGTGCTTCCGCAAATCCTTGACGTGGATCAGCGGTGATAGTATATCCTGGCAGAATCTGTCGTAGATCAGAATCTTGTAAACCTCCTCGTTCGCCGTTCCGCCGACGGTGCCCACCGCCTGATTCAGATTCAGCATCTTAATGATGCACTCTGCAAAATTTAGCTGACAAAATGAGCAATCGAAAAATCTGAATTTGAAATAGTAGGAGATATGAACGGAGTGAAGATTTACCCGTTTGCTTCTGCCGGAGATTTAGCGCCATTTCTGCTGATCAATTTTTCTGATCTTCGAGAGATTAGGGAGGGAGAGATCTATCTGAATTTTGTGTGTGTGTGTGTGCGCGTGTGCGTGTTTTTTTTTTTTGGGTTTTGGGAGTTACGAGTTGTACGTCTTGCAACTGAAGTTGTACTCTGGGTTTGGCAGGCCCATCATTAATTGGGCCTAATCTTCTATTGGATGTGATTGTATATACTAAATCCGATTATGAACAACTAAAATATTTGACACTATTTATATAGGTGTATAATTACTTAGATAAAATATATATATATGTATTTTTTAATGTAGAGTAAAAGTTAAGTTTGAGGAAAGACAATTAAATTATTTAAATAATTTATATGAATTCCATAGGTAGTAGAAAAATAGAAAAAAAAAATTATTAAGAGTTTTATTTGGAAAAAAGCTTGGGTAGAAAATCTAAAGTTGACCTAAACATTAATATTTAGATAAAATGTTTTAATGACAAAAATAAGTTGATGAATGAGTTAATTATACAGTAGTTGTTGTAGGAGTATTAGTTACTGCCACTGGTGGACTAAAGGAGTGAGAGATAGGGTGATGATGGGGAGTGGGTATGAATCATTTGTGAAGAACAGCTATTGGATTCTTAGGCATGGCAAAAGCATTCCAAATCGAAGGGGTCTCATTGTCTCATCTCTGGTTCGTTAATTAATCATATATCATTAAATTAAAGATGACCTACTGATTTCTCATTTATCAGGAAAATGGGGTTCTTGAAGAGTATCAACTGGCTTCAGATGGAGTTGATCAGGCTCGTTTAGCTGGAGAGTCTTTCCTCAAGGCATTACATCTTCTTTTTTTATTCATTCAAGCAGTTTTTCTTCCTTCTTTTGGGATGATAATCGATGGGTTTAAATTCCGAGATGGAGAATTATTTCTCTTGAAATGCTGTGTTTGTCAATTTTTGTTGCTTTTATCTGGGGTTTATTGAAAGATCATATTTTTAGTAGATGGGCTGTAACCATTTTGTGATATAAGTAAATTGAATCATGTATGTTTATTGCTTCTACAACATAATCTGGTCAATCAGTACCATCATCGACAGAATTCAGATTTATTTTGTGTATTCTTGAACTAACACCTGGTGATTTACTGGTCTTGTCTCCAGTTGCTGGGAAACACTTCATTTTGATTTTTATCTGTATCACCCTGCACTTAGAAAATAGGGAGAGGGGATCTGCTCATGAACTTCTGCTGAGTAATGTTGCCTCTTAAGCTGAGCAATTACACATTAGTGCTCTATTGAGATGCCTTTAGTTTGTTTTGAGTTGTATGTTTTTTGGTGATAATTGGTAGTTATGATATGCAGCATTACTCTCTCACGAGAAATGTTCGATTTTTATCCGGGTTGTAACACTCAGTTGTCTATCCAGGCACTCAGAGAACACAACATTGGCCTGGAAAAAGTCCGTATCTGCTATTCACCATTCTCAAGGACCACTCACACAGCAAAAGTGGTTTCTTCCGTTTTAAATATTCCATTTGAAGTCCCCCAGTGCAAGGTAAGTTTATTAGTTGTTCAACTGTTGGGGAAGAACCTGGTCTGTGTTACACTTGCATCTGATTCCCTAAGTGGAAAAACATGGTTGCAGATATTCTTGAAACTGAGGATAGCATCACATTATATGGATGTGTAGTTGCTTTTATGAAATGGTTAATTTTATTTGATTCTTAAAACTGTAACTTGCTATAATGTGGTTTAAGGTGTATTGTAAGAGAAAAGAGCAAAATTTCAGGAAACATTAGATAAGCTTTTTTGCTTGATTTTGCAAAAGCACATGCTGCTATAGCTGTTTTCTGTCCTCTTTTTCTTCTCCTTGGCCCTCTTTTTATACCCTTGTCTGATCATTATTTTAAAAACATTGGGTCTTATGGTGTCAGGTGTATCTGTGTACGTATTCCCTTCTGGATATAGGAGTTGTGTAGTAGGATGCTTGTTATATTCCCATGCCTCAAGGTCTTACTGTTATTTTATTTACTTGCTTTACAGGAAATACAGGATCTACGAGAGCGCTTCTTTGGTTCTTCATTTGAGCTGAAGTCTCATGATAAAGTAAGAAATTGACTTGGATAGTTGTAAGGCACACGCAATCTCAGAGCTGATTTGATTAGTAGTGTGTTTCTCTTACACTTACAGTCAGCCGATCCTTGATAAATGAACAACATTTTTATTTGTTTTCCACTGCAGTACCCTGAGATTTGGGCCTTGGATGCAAAAGATCCTTTTTTGCCTCCAGAAGGTGGAGAAAGTGTTGCGGATGTTGTTACCAGACTCACAAGTGCTTTGGCACTGATGGAATCGGAGTTTGAAGGGTAATCATTCTCACTTTTCTTCTCTTTCTGTTTTCAGTTCATGTGGTCAAACTCCCCAACCATGACTAATCCACTCATGCATAAAAATGTGTTGAGTTTCTATGAAGGTCTGTATTCTCATCATATTTATACAAGACTGTACAAGGCCAAGGAATCTGTTGTGCGTTATGGAAATGTTTGTGGAACATCGGTAATGAACATGTGAATTTATATTGCAGTACATTTTTCCACTTTCTTCTATCTCATAAAACAGTTAAGAAATCCATAGAGAATAATAACTTAACAATTTCTTCTTCTGGTTTGGGAGGACATGAAAGCATCAATTATTACTCTTACGTGCCTATTCAGATAAATGGGTAAATTCCAGTGCTTTCGTTATGTGAAAATATAGCAGATTGTATAGAATCTTGAGCTATCGTTGTGGGGGTAACTTGTCGGGTCTCTATGTTCACTTTGACAAGTATGAAAAACCTTCTTCTTATGCAGCCAGTTGCACATATTAAGCAAGTATAAGTTGTGTGCTTAAATAAATTCTTGCCATCGTTCAGAAGAATCGGAATTAGGCTTCAGTGAGTTTTATAATACTGCATCTTTTCGTAGGTGTTGTTTTAGACTATAAGAAATTTTTTTCAATATATGTATGTCCTTCAATGATTGGCATGAGTAATATGGCTCTCTGTTGTAGGTGCACAGTGCTGATAGTCAGCCACGGTGATCCACTGCAGATTCTGCAGACGATCATGAATGCAGCTAAGGAAGGTGGAAGAACAGAGGGAAATGACTTAATCTCAAGAATAGAGGCTATCAGAGTCTCCTCTGTTCTCTCACAGCACCGGAAGTTTGCTCTCGACACCGGAGAACTTCGTAGATTAGTATAGAACTAGAGATCACGATCTTCAAGTAGTCCATTTATTAGGAGTTGTAATAATTTATTAGCATTGTGATTCGATAATTAATCATGTTTTGTTTACGACTTGTTGAACTAGGATCTTTATAAAGATCTACGTCTGCCTCATGATACATTATCCGTTGTTGAAGTGAAACGTGGTCTTTTTTTTTTCTGATTTTGGAAAGTTTCATCTTCTGCAAATATTTGGTTGTATTCATCAACACTTCAATGTCAGGGAGATACATGTTCGTATCAAAAAAGAAAGGAACATGCTATAGGGGTGGGACTAGCAACAACATCTATTTCCTGGGAACGGCAGGTATGTGTTCATTCTTCTTCATGAGGTGCAGCAAGGAATTTGCTTTTCTTTGAGCTCTGGTTGTTCCAGATCTTGTAATCTCTATCAAATGGTCGTAAACGCCGTATTGCAGTGCTGCCAGCAGACAAGATGAGTTGTTTGATCCCAACTCGAGTATGACAGCCGTTGCACATTCCTTGTTTTTTGGAGTCCCATCTCGCACTATCTCCACCAGTGTCCGCACAAAGGTTAGTCGTCCAATCTCGTTTCTTCCCTCAGGATGTGAGGCGATGAGCAGTAAAATGGAGAGGGCTTCATCAACCATGTCCAAAGTGTTGTCTTGAAGCAGATGAAGCAGCGGTGGTATTATACCTGCCTTGATTGCTCTTGATCTGTTTGCTTGATTTAGTACCAAGCTAAAAAGTGCAGTTGCAGCGTCCTTTTTCCCTCTGTTGGTCCCGGTTCGCAGGAGATCCACAAGAGGCGGAATCCCATTGGAGCAGCCGACTAGAACTTTGTTGTCATCAAGGATGGACAGACTGAACAATGCTGCTGCAGAATTCTCTTTAGCCTCTTCTGTTCCATTCCGCAAGACTTGAATAATTGCAGGTATCGCTCCTTCTCTAGCTATGAGCCGTTTGTTCGCCTCATCCAATGATAAGTTCAACAGAGCTGTAACGATGTGTTGTTGCATTTCAGAATCGGTGCACGACAAGAGACAAACCAACGGGGGAATCCCTCCACTGTTGGCAATCAAGATTCTACTGTCCGGAGACTCTTTAGACAGCATACGGATCCTGATAATCGCGTCTCTCTGCACATCTACATCTACATGGGACGAATACAGCTTCTGGATCAACGAAGATATCTCCTCAGCAAGTGGAGACGAAGCTATGTCGGGGTCATCGCAAACCTCCTTCTTGGGCAAGTCGTAGCTGTTCTTCTCACACCATTGTTGGATGAGATTGCGGAGGGCAAAGTTGGGAGCAACTGTGGAGTGATTCAACTTCTGCCCCGTTTTCGGGCACGTTCGGTGACCTGAATTGAGCCACTTCTGTATGCTGTCTCGTTCGTAGGTCTAGAGAAATCACAAATGATCAAATAGAAGTAAATAATTAATGTGGCGTGAGATTAGATTGATTACCTGTCCAGTGGCAATGATAACAGGATCCGCCATGATTTCCAAACTGATTGGACAGAGAAATTCATGTGGTATCAACAAAGATTTGCTCTTCTCCAGGCATCTAACCCCATCAAGAACACTGTTTTCATCAACTCCTGCAATCTGCTTGAATTTGGCCAGAAGATGTACAACTTGCTCACTAGAATTCTTGCTCTTGGCCTTCACGATCTTCCTCACAGCTGTGGTTTCTGCTTTCAGCTCTGCAGCGGTATGCACCTCCAGTTTCTTAGCCAGTCTTTCTATAATAGCATCATCTGCATTACGTTCGTCGTTTCTCGAAAACACGACCATCATGTCCATCGCCAGCTCCATGTCCTGTGTTTCCGTCCTCCTCTTGGCTCGCTTCAGTTGCATATGCATTAGCTCTACCTGAGGAACTCAGTCGATAAATGCCACGATTCGAATTAAACCATATATTTTCTCTAACCAGACTACATTAAATTAATTACCTGTTCTTTAACTTCTTCTGAGATGCCAAGCTTCTCATAAGACACGCCGTTGAGCGCCTCGTTAATCTTGTCATAGACTTCATGAAATCTGCTCATCACCACCTCGCTCTCCAGGGCCTAAAAAACAACATAAAGCGATCAGAGAGAGAGAGAGAGAGAGTAGAGAGAGAGAGGGAGAGGGCTCTAACAAGAAAAATCTTGCTGCCGGAGTTACAGGTCTTGAGCAATTTCTTTGAAGCCAACAACGCTTTCTTCAAATCAACTAACTGATTCAATGTCTCATCAGAAATGGAGGGATGAAGCTCCTTAATCTCTTCAAGCAGCGGCGTCAGCAGCTTCAGCCTTCTCACCAAATTCAAACACTCTTTCCTCTGAGTTTTTCTGAAATCCGTATACGATCCCACTTTCTCTATCATCTCCACCATTCCTCTCACTACCTCAATCCCGCTTCCACCCTCCACAAAACCACCCAAGGCAACACTGTTTTTGTCTCTTTCATTCCCCTCTATCTCACTTCTTTCTCCTTCCATCCCCGCCGCCTGCCACTCCATGGACTCTCTCTCTCTCTCTCTCTCTCTCCCCAAAAAAGAATGTGAAGGAATATTTAGCACCACTTGTTTGCATAATTTCCAATGCAAAAGCCCATGATTGACCACTTTACTAGTGCAGCAGTGCTCCAAGATTTTTCTTTGTTTCTCTCTTTATTTTTGCTTTTATGAGATTGCGGAATTTAAGGGGTGGAATTTCGTTGATTATCTTTTTTCGCGGGTAAAACCATACCAGAACGGAATGTGGTGATGGTTGGAATTGAAGGCAGTTGGGCCACGCGTTTTTTGGGTATGGACAAGGATGACGCGTCTTCACATGCAGCCTTCCCCTACCTCACCCCCTTTTGTCTCCCAACAAACAAGTATTGGTTAAATTCGAACTCGTGAATTTTAACCTAGTTCACCATATCTAATATTCTATAGATAACTGTAGGTTTTCTTTACCTTTTTTCCTCTGATTTTGCAGAAAAAATAAAAATGTAGACCATGGGATTTTGGATAAAGAAGAATTAGAGAGCCAACAAGGAAGGCCCCATCTTAGCTCATATCTCATAATTCAATATTTTACAAATAGTTGTATGTATTCATTTAGTTCCATATGCCGCTGTTGCTGCAGATTTAGTCATGTGTCGTCAGCATGCATAGTTCAAATACATCCCCCCTGCCTCCACTTGACATCTTCCCACTTTGTTTTTTATTAGCAGCCACCTTAAAGGGTATTCCAACTAAAAAACATTGTTCACTATTTATTTATTCAAGAACGCACAAGTAACATAGTTTTACATTTCTGGGTCGGTTGATAAATATACATCAAGATTCAAGACTAAGTGTAACTCACCACTCTTGGATTTGAATATAACATCAACACATCATGCAGTTCAAATATGCTACACCATGCTCAAGTCCTCTGTCGCAGTCAATCCAGACCATACGATGCGCGGTCGGCCAACACCCCTACTCATCCAACGATCATTATCAACTAAGATTGAGGGGGCAGGGCCTCATCATATTCTACAATTTGAAGCTGGACAAAAACAAGAGAAACAGGATGAAGGGTTGTAAGCAAGCAAAACTAACGGGAACACTGAGGGAAATCGAACTTTTGCATTTTTCATTAAAGACGAGCTTAAAATATGACTCGTTTCATCATCAAAGTTACATCCCTTCTTTAATAAATTATGAAGGCCGGGTGTGCTAGAAGGCAAACTTAGGGAGACATCATACTCTACACAATTTAAGCTCCCTTCTCAGACAAGATCATTATCGAGCATTCTGTGTAGCCTAGGTGAATTAAACAAAACTAAGATGGAAGCCTGAGTTCCAATACTTACTGCAGTAGATGAATTGGTTGAAATCGAGAGTCACCCTGCCTTGCTTGCTCGTGTCAAATGAATTAAACAGGTTCCTGGAAGAGATGAAATTGCAATTAAGCTATCAGGAAATACTGGCATAAAAAAACTGACTTCGAAATCCCAAGTGTTGCCACAAACTACAATTGAGATTTTTCGCAAAACTATGTCACAACAGGTATAGACTGGACATGCAACAATGACAAGCTTCACACATGTGCACTTAATTTTAATGACTTTCTTCAACTTAGGACAAGATGCAACAGCACAAATCGATGATAGTTTAAATAATTGAAAAGCAAAACACATGAAAGTTATGCATGATTAAAGTAATTAAAAACAAATAAAATTGAAATAAGATGGTTTTCGTATTGAAGAGAGAGAGAGAGAGAGAGAGAGAGAGAGAGAGATGGAAATGGCTTCCAACTGAATCATGCAAACAGTGCAGTTGCTAGTAAGTAGTCAATCTAATGAAGATGAGAAAATGACCAGTGCTTCCCATTTTGTTTTTTAATATTATAGTTTCTGACCAAGAATCCGGTGATTTCCTGACCTGGCTGACTGTATAAATATACAAAGAGATATGAAATCATCAAGTCTGAGTTTTCCACTCTTTGTTTGATCAAAACTCTGTACAAATAAAAAGGGGAACACAATTAATTTCAATCGTCTTGTTGTGAGTATATGTAGACTGAAGAATATGTTTATTCTACTTCACATCTTTACCTCACAAACTGTATAAAAAGCAGGAGAGTCAAGAGAGAATCCAATTTTCACCAATGCCTGAATTTATAAGAGAATTATAACAAAATGCATCGTGTAGTCCTCAAAGGGAAAACAATAGGCATCTTGAACTTGCTACAGTTACAAGTTGACAACGGAGCTTCAAAAGTAAAAATGAGCTTATATACCTCGTGTGCTTCATCTGGAACAAGAAATCCACGCCCCCTATGCCAATGTGAAGAGAAAATAGCATAATTATCATATTATTTGCCTATTATAAGCATACTAATTGCAACCAACAACCCTAGCAACCACTAAAATGTAGGATTACATGTATATCCTCGAATTCTAACATATACTTCAGGTGCTGAGACACATTGAATTGTTTATAAGTATAGCTTAAAACATATAAAGTATATATATATCAATAACTGATTATTCAAATCATAAAAATAGATAGCAACAGCAAGTCAATGAAAATCAATTTTTAACCATAGCATTCCAAATCTACAACAAATGCAGAAGGATGTGAATCAATTAAAAATGTTTCATTAAGTAAATGATTCCAAAAGAAACAATGTAAGAGCCACTCCACTCCAATCAATTCTCAGCATATATAACTTGAAATCCCCACCAATTTGATGTGATGCTCTAGAGAGAAAGTAAGCTTCGGAAGTTAATATTGGTCGTGCACACATCTTATGATCTTAAGATAGTATGCATCCAGATATGGACATCAGGCAAAACAAAGTCGATTCTATCAGAGAGCTAATACTCCAAATCAATCAGAAACCATGTCATTCCACTAGATAAGAACGCATATATAGTAGAATTCAAATTGTAACAACAAATCACCTCTCCAAGCTTGAAAATGCCTGTTGAACCTACAAGCAAATTAAACAACATCTTTCATCGCAGCAACAAAGCAATTACGTAAATACCAAAAAACTTTTAAATATATATCACAAATACGAAGCGCGAATAACAACTCGACGGAACGAGCATTCTAACAACTTTGACAAAAGAGGAACTTATTGTGGAGAACATACTGACCTTCAGAAGGAACTTGTTAAGTTCAACAAATTCTGGAAAACAGAAAACACAAAAGATAAGGCCTGTTCTCAACAATATGAATACATGTCACAATCTACTAAAATATAGCACTCATAGTCAAAGGATAACAAAATGAACAATTAATTCAAAAGATGGAGATTAACAACCTTCAAAGCTCATTGTTCCATTACTGTCGAAATCATACATCCTGAATAGCAGCAGCATGAAGCAAACAACGTCAAAAAAAATCTAATTTAGCAATTTTTCGGATGCTTTTTTTAACCACACATCACACCTGATCATTTGCTGAACAACTGATACAGTGAAGTGAAGGTTTCCGACACCAAAAGCACTCTGAGCGCCGAGAAAAATGTAAGAGAAAATTAAAATTCTTGAAAAAACAAAACTCATAATAGGTGAATGGCTTGATTTTTATTATTATTTTTTATATCCAGAACCCTCATAATAGATGAACAAAAAAAATTATACAAATTGAACCTTGAGCTGAGCGGCAGTGATATTTCCGGTTTTCTGCGAGTCAACTCGATCGAACCACTCTCTCAGAATCGCCCGATTCTCCATTAATGCTTAATTCTTCCTCTCCTGCCACGGCGGCGAGTTAACGGTGTTCTCAGCTCCTCACTCAACCGTTAAACCATCGGCCGGTTACCCCTCTACAATCCAACAATTGATCCTCCAAAAAGCTTCTTTTTGCCCCTTTTTTTTCTTTTTAGTATTTAAGAAGGGTTTTCTTTTCATACCATGATAAAAAATAAATGCAAAAATAATTATTTTTGAGATTATTAAAATGTCATTTACTTACTTCTTCAACATAATTTTCTTTCAACATCATAAAAATAAAATAATATTGTAAATAAAAAACAAAAAATGTTCATCTTCAAGCCACTAGCAGCTGCAGCTCCGCACCGCATTTCCGCCGATCACTGATTCATCTACCGCTCTGCCACCGCATTTCCGCCGGAGTTCATATCTGTTCTCGATTTTCTCCAATGTTATTTCTAAAACCTAAATTTCCAAAATTTTTGGTGAGAAGCACTTTAAAAATTGTCCAAATTTTCTGGACTTTTCAAAATTTCATATCAGTTCATCTGGTGAGAAGCACTTTCAAAATTTCTGCTAATTGCTCCGGCGGTGCGCGTCTCCAAACATGAAAGAAAAACTTAGGCTGCTCTACCCGCTGTCCTCCCCTCGACCAATCCCCAAAAAATTTTAGATTTCCGGCGACCCCTCACCCCATAAAATTTCAGATTTCATTCATATAAATCAAATTACATAAAAGAAAATATAGAAATAAATATCTAAACAAATTCAGACAATTACCATTAAGGATGAAAAAATCACATTGCTAAAAATTTCTCATCTTCCTCGAAGAATCTGGATTCGAAAATATCAGTTCGAATCCCGTTACAGAGATTTGAAAATTATATTTTTGAATGGACAATACATGATTCGAAAATCTATTTTCGAAGAATGGTTCAAAAATATGTTTCCAAACGTCCCTCTATAGCTTCAAAAATCATATTTCGATTCCTCATTGTGTCATCCGAAAAATAATTTTCGAACTCCTAATTTGTAGTACTGCTGCTGCTGCTACTGGTTGTTTCGGTGGAGGAAGGGGGTGGCGGCGCTGTTCATCGGGGAAGAAGAAGAAGAAGACGACTGTTCATCGGGGAAGAAGAAGAAGAAAACGACGACTGTTCATTAGGGAAGAAGAAGAAGAAGAAGACAAATGTTGCAGGGGCTGCTACTGGTTGTTTCGGTGGAGGAAGGAGGTGGCGGCGCTGTTCATCGGGGAAGAAGAAGAAGACTGTTCATCGTCGGGGAAGAAGAAGAAGACTGTTCATCGTCGGGGAAGAAGAAGACGGCTGCTGCCGATCTCTCTCTTCTTTTTTTTAATTATTATTATCTTTTTAGTTATTTTTAAGTAAGGGGTAAATAAATTTTAAGGTAAAGGGTAAATAAGTCTTTTAGTGTGGTGTGTAAAGAAAAAAAAATTAATAATTTTTATGGTGTGTAAAGTAATTGTGGTGTGAAAAGAAAAATTGGTGGTGTTGTAACGCCCCAAACTACTCTGTTTGGCCACGTCACTTAACATACAATTTACTTACATATTTTGTGTGTTTATATTCAATATGAGCGGAAGCTAAGGTCAAAACACGATAATAACATGATGAGGTAAGGCATCATAATTTTCAATATAAATTTTTCGCAATTAAGCATTTATAACATGCAATCTATCATACCTATTTTGTCACACAACATGGATTTAAGTAAGAGCATCCAACCTATCGGGCTCATAGGTCTTACTCAACCCGCCCGTCTACCATCCACGATTTCAACATACATACTTCATACATAATAGGCTCCAAGGTCGAACGACCCGCCTTTAAATTGTTTTGCATAGTTATCAAATTATATACATCATAACCTACAAAAGTTCGGGCTATTCCCATCCCCCAATAATCATTGATCATAAGGCAAAAAGAGTGATCAATGTAATAATATTAATAATGAGAGTATTTTCAAAAGAAGAGCATGCAAAAGATAACACAAGCTTGTGGGGTTCTCTTGTGTTCACAACGCTCCTACTCGGGCTCCGACTCCTCAACCTGAAATTCATTGAATGAATGGGATGAGTATTTAACAACATACTCAGTGGGGAACACTGTAAACAGTTATAGCTAATTGCACAAGTGAAAATATAACATATGGACTTTTCTTTACTTTGTGGAGACTAGTCTCAACCCCATAGGGTCCAAACATCATGATGCCCCCGTTAATGAACATCTTTGGCCCTGTAGGGATGCCCGCAGACATACTACCCCCCAGGGAGGACATTAACAGGTCTATATTCGATCCCAAAGGATCTCTGCCCCGAAGGGTCTCTTTGTCGACCCCGAAGGATCTCTTTTATGCCCCGAAGGGTCTCTTTTATCTCTGGTCCGAAGACCCTTCATACTTATACAATCAAAGCACAACCATAACTATAACCTTACACATGTTCACAGTTTAGAGTTACCCCACCTTAGGAGACGGTTTCACAATTTCTCAACCTTTGAAATACTCCTTTGCCGCCCACAAGTTGTCCACCTCGAGCCCCAACACGTCACCTTGCACCTTTTAATCCTCTTTTCATTTTAGATGTCGAGTCATACAATTAAATCATAACTTTAACCCAACTCATGCTATACTTTACTTTAAGGACTTCATACATATCCATATACATAACTTTGGATATACCAACTCATAATATGATTTTGGACTCAAAATACACATTAAAGCTCTTTGAAGCATTTGATCGAACACGTTACGGGCACACATTTAAACCACATGCTCATAACTTATTTTAAATCCTTTAGACCCAACATTTCAAATACAAACACCTTCACCCTAGGGCTCTAACATACATGAAACTCAACCCCACACAATCCTCATAACATCTCCATACAATTATCAACAAAACAAAGGGAAATTAGGGAAGAATTCCAAACCCTAGCAACAATGAACCATAGGAATTCAATATAACTCCACATATAGCTTCAAGGAGGTAAATAGACCATATGTTCAAGATATCAAAGCAAGAAGATCAACAAAATCGAAGAACCCTAGTTTTGGGTAACAAACCCTAGGTTCAAATCAACAAGAATGGAGCTTAATCATCAAGAGGGAAGCGGTGTTAGATTACCTTAGATGATGGATGATGATGGTAGTATCCCCTTCCAAGAGTTGAAGGATTTCTTGAGAGAGAGGTGGAGGAAATCGCCAAAGAAGAGAAAATAAATGAAGATGAAAAGGGATAAGTGTTGTATTTATAGGTAGGAAAATCGGCCCAGCCCGCGCGATCGCGTGCCTCCCGCTACCGCGCGAGGTGGCTCTCGGCCATCGCTCTCCGTGGGCGCGCACACCCCGCGGCGCGCGCCTCGCCTACGCCCCGCGGGCGCGCAACATCCCGCGGGCGCGCACCTTGCTCAAATTAACTCCCGATCTTAAATCGACTCCCGGACATTTCCAACTCCATTTTAAAACGACTTAGATTTTTGAAATACTTTTAAAACGACTTAGACCCCCGATCAACTCAGTGTTAGGGTGTTCAAGGTTTTGGCAAACAAAATTCAATACAATAACATTCATTCATTATCATATAACTCGACACTTTAGTATTAAAATTCAAACTGTGTTATACACTCAGTATAACATCACTTGCTATGATGTATCGGCTCGAGTGAGACAACCTGCAATAAAACAACGGCATAACATACAAACATACTCACATGATTAATATTCAACAATATTAATTCGAAATCATTTACTAAAATTATAATTTATAATTTAGCAAAAGGGTTCGGGGTATCACATGTGTAAATAGAATCACCCATTTAAGAATTTACAAGACAATGTAAAAGTAAATCCAATAAAACATTTATACAGTAATATTATTGGAATCAGAAAAAAAAATTACCTAGAGGGTATTATTATATAGAATTTATATATAAAAGTTATTTTTTAAAAAAAATTAATATATAATATACAATACTTGAAAATATCCCTTCATATTTAAAAAACATGAATTTAAAAGTATATAAAATTCAAAGACATTATATTCTAGAGGATGATAGTGTAGAAATAGAAAAAGTATTGTTAGGATTGTATACTGAAAAGTTTGTCTTTGTATACTATCTATAATGGTTTTGACTATATAGATTGAATATTGCAGTCACTCTTTGTGCATCTATTTATTGTTACATATATATATATATATGCATGTTTCCATATACTTGAATTATAGATGATATGGTGTGGGAAAACATACGGTAAAGATCATACCATCAGATTCTTTACAAAGTATTAAAAGGTACGCGGTTTAGATAGTCGTGAACCAACCATCGTACACTTTAGAATAATCTGATAGTTAGTTTATCTTGACTAATTGATTATTCTGATACACTGACACGTGTATTGAGGAGGATCACGATAGGATAATGTTCTCTGATCTGACCCTAAAAAGAGAGAATAAAAATCCACAGAGTTCGGGTCCTTAAGCCATGCACAGTGGCGGACATATGTGTGTTATGTCTACTGCTTTGATTTATCAATGAGTGAGATTCTCGATAGGATCAATAACATCGATATCTTAGGCAGTAACATATACATACATGATGGGTCGTGCACTGTGTATGGTCACCATGTCCTGATGAGCCAGGTTAATGATGTCCCCTTTAGTAAACACAAGTACATGTGAAACATTGCATGTGGATTTATTCCGTACATGGTAAAGCTTGTGTGGTACTACTCTAGGAATGGAGATATTAATTAATTATAACGGTTAAAGCTTACATAATTAATTAATGGACATTATATCTTAAACATGGGGAATGACTGGACTAAAGAAGAAAGCATTGAGTAAAAATGTATTAAATTGGCAGGTCAGTGTTATTTCTTTAGTGGAATAAAAATAACACTTAATTTATTTAATTATATCCTAATATTGGATATTAGATATTAAATAAATTAGTGGGCTAATTTAATATTATTCTAGATCCCTACTGTAGCCCAAATAATACCTTAATAGACTGAGGGAATGGAATAAGAGGAGAGGCCCAACCATTAGGTTTGGAAGCCCTAATTTTCGTCCCCTTCTCTATTAATTAGAGAGGGGGAGGCGAGAATGAGGCGTGTGAAATCAGACCCTCTACTGCTCTCTTGATTCTCTTAGGTTATCCATACAATTTAGTAGTTTGTAACCCACTCTACATCTAAGCGGGTATCGGAAATACAGTAGAAGATCAAGAAGTTCATTGTTATCTTGGTGGAAGTTCTGTAATCTCGTGTGCAACCCTACAATTGGTGTAAGTCATCTCTATTAAATTCCATTTCTTCCGTGGCATAGATTCAATGTTCTTGCATGAATCGTTCAACATGTATGTTTAATAAACTTACACATAATATATGATTTACATGCTAATAGAATTAACGAATAACCGATTAGATCCTGTGGGGCGTAATTCAAAAAAACAACAATTGGTGTCAGAGCAGGTATCGGCTCTATTCAAGAATTAATTCTATGAATTTGTTCAAAATTTTCATTAAATTTGTAGATGAATTTATGTTCATAAATTTTCAGATTTAATGAATGGTAATTTCGAGCATGTTATAATTAAAATAGTGAAAAGACAGCTGAGTGATGGTGAGATTACCGTCTGCATGGGCAATACTATGAAAGAAGTGGGAGACGTTACTTTACCTTTCAGTAGTGATAGGATTCTTGTTTTGAAAGATTGTCTTTATGTGCCGGATTTTAGGTGGAACTTGATTTCTGTTTCTAAATTATTTTTGAATGGATATTCTGTTTCTTTTGATAGCAAGGTTATTATCACAAGGGGTAAACGTTTTATTTTGGCACATTGGATGGACATCTTTATATACTTAATCATATGCAAAACACTACACAAACGCAATTATTAAATACATTGATCATAAACCCTAATAAAAGAAAAGAACCTTTGGAACTGAATCAAACCTATACTTGGCATCTTAGGCTCAATCATGTTAACCTTAAGAGGATATAAAGGCTGATAAATGATAGACCACTGTCTTCATTGGTCTTGGAAATGTTTCATTTCTATGAATCTTATTTGGAAGGCAAAATGACTAAGCGGCCCTTTTCGTCTAAAGAGAACAGATCTAAAAAGGAATTATATTTGATTCACTCTGACTTATGTGGCCCTATGTCAGTTCAGTCTCGAGGAGGGTACAAGTATTTCATCACGTTCATTGATGATTACTCAAGGTATGGATACATTTACCTATTGCATTGCAAGTCCGAGTGTTTTGAGACATTCAAAACATTTAGGGCGAAAACGGAGAAACAAACAGACAAAAGTATCAAGACACCGGGTTCTGATCATGGTGGTGAGTACCTCTCAGGCGAATTTAGAGACTACTTAGCAGAGAATGGGATTACATCCTAGTTGACTGCGTCTGGCAGTCCACAGCAGAAAGACGTAGCTGAAAGAAGGAACATAACTTTATTAGAGATGGTTAGATTGATGATGAGCTATTCAGAATTGCCTGTTTCATTTTGGGGATATGCCCTCAAAACAACAGCCTACATCCTTAACATGGTTCTTTCAAAATCAGTTCCTCGTACGCCCTTTGAACTATAGACTGGGTGAAAGCCCAGTCTAGGTCATGTTCGGATTTGGGGTATTCAGAAGTGAGGTTGTTAGTTGGGTATCCAAAAGGAACAAGAGGTGGTTTATTTTATAGTCCCAGGGATCAGAAGGTCATTGTCAGCACCAATGCCCGATTCTTAGAGGAAGACCATGTCATAAATCACAAACCCAGGAGCATGATCGTTCTTAAGGAGCTTCGAGATGGGAACGCGAATCCTACACCATCTGTACAAGAAGAGGAACGACCAATAACTGCACAATGTGTCACGAAAGTACAGAAAATGCCTTGTCGCAGTGGGAGAGTTGTATGTCAACCTGATAGATTCATTAGTTTGGGAGAATCTTTGGATTTCCCAAAAGGACTGAATGAATTGGATCCCAGGTCCTATGACGGGGTAGTACAAGACAAAGATGTAGATTCTTGAAAAATTATAATGGAATCTGAGATTAGATCTATGGATCACAATCAAGTCTGGGAGCTTGTAGAACCACCAGATGGGGTAAAACTCATTAGATGCAAGTGGGTCTACAAACGAAAAAGAGGATCTGATGGGAAGGTTGAAACCTTCAAATCTAGATTGGTGGCGAAAGGTTATACTCAGAAAGAAGGGATTGATTATGAGGAAACCTTTTCGCCGATTGCCATGCTTAAGTCGATCCGGATTCTCTTGTCTATTACAGCTCATCTAGATTATGAGATTTGGCAAATGGATGTCAAGATAACTTTCCTGAATGGAAGTCCTGAAGAAAACATCCATATGAAGCAACCAGAATGGTTCATTGCTAAAGGCCAAGAGCACCTAGTGTGCAAGCTTAAGAGATCCATTTATGGACTTAAAGCAGGCATTGAGGTCTTGGAACATTCGATTCGACGAGGTGATCTAGTCATATGGATTCGTCCAAAGCCCGGATGAGAGCTATGTATACAAAAAGAGTGACAGAAATGTGGTGGCATTCCTAGTACTGTATGTTGATAATATCTTGCTTATTGAAAATAATAAGAAGGTTTTATCAAACATAAGGGTATGGTTGTCCAAGTAGTTCGATATGAAGGATTTAGGAGAAGTTGGACATGTCCTTGGCATAAAGATCATTCGAGATCGCCAGAAAAAGATGTTGTGCCTATCCCAGGCAACCTATATCGATACAGTGCTAGCTAGGTTTAGCATGTAAGATTTCAAGAAATATTTTATACCTTTCAGGCATGGAATTCATCTATCTAAAGAGATGTGTCCTCAAACACAAGCTGAGATAGATGAAATGAAAGGGGTTCCATATGCTTCGGCTGTTGGAAGTCTCATGTATGCTATGCTATGCATTAGGCTTGATATATGTTATGCGGTTGGCATGGTGAGTAGATATCAATCTAACCCTAGAAAAGGACACTGGACTACAGTAAAGAATATTCTCAAGTACCTGAAAAGGACTAGAGATTACATATTGGTATACTGTGATGATAGTCTCGTTCCTTTGGGTTATACGGACTCATATTTCCAATCCGATAAAGATCATAGTAAATCTACCTCGGGCTATGTGTTTACCTTGGGAGGCGAAGCCATTGCGTGGAGGAGTATCAAGCAAAAATACGTAGCTGACTTCACCATGAAAGCTGAATATGTAGCTGCCTCTGAGGCTGCAAAGGAAGTTGTCTGGCTCCGGAGCTTCTTGTTGGACTTGAGTGTGGTTCCTGATTTGCCTAAGAGCATCACGATATACTGTGATAACTCTGGTGCAGTGGCAAATTCGAAGGAACTCATAGCCCATGCTCTTATAAAATTTGCGTGGTCTTCTTATCGGTGAACGAAGCATGATTGTAGTGATAACCTTTGTTGTGTGTTCAAGAGAAGCATTGTGTATCCATGTTCTAGAGTCTCATCTTTTAATTGTTGTGTTAAACTGTTTCCCTTAAGCCTTGATATCTTGTGATTGTTGGAATTTGATTCTTAGTTTAAAGTAATTTATGTTTTGGAATTGTTGGATTGAACTCAACTTTTGATTATTCATAGTCTAGATAATCTACTAATCTATAGTTGTGGTACCTGTGTTATCTATTCTAATTTCTCATTCCCTGTGGATCGATCTCGTTTCATCATGTCTACAAATATGCTTTTATACTTGTAAGCATGACACAAGCATATATGTAAAACAAGCACGAGAGTAAATCTCGCATCACAAATCATATTTTGTAAGAAATTAAATAAATATAATGTATTGTATTTACAAATAATTTATATTGGGGGATAATTTTATATAGTAGAGTTCAAGTATAACAAAACTATTGAAATAAATATAATATATTATATTTACAAAAAAAAATGTATTGTATTATATTATGTCTTTACCCTTAAATTAAATGTAGATTATGAATATAAAATGCAAATCATATTTTGTAAGAAATCGTCCACACTTTTTATATAGGTATAGATTGTCTGAAGTTCATAATATTTTTAGAAAAAATATTTTAGTTCATGATATAAGTATATATTTGGCCTTTATGGATCCTTGTATATATATTTTATTATTTTCAAAATGTATGTTGTTTTAGAAATTTAGTTTGTGTCGAAATATTAATAGTTTAACACATTTTCATATTTTTCCTTTCAATTTTAATTATGTGTTTATTAAGTAGAGGGATAAATATGTATTTATTAGGGAAATATATCTTAATACTCCATCAATTTTCATAATAATTGATGTTTTAGCATTTGAATTTTATTTCGAATTATTTGATGTTTTAGACATTTTCACGTACTTTCTTTCAATTTTATCTCCTATCAAAATACTATTAAATTTTCTACATATTAACTTACATTTGATAGATGAAATTTCTTCCATAAAATTTGATAGAGGTGGATGGAGAAGAGACTACATTTGTCTTTTTTTACTTTTTAATTTTTATCATAAAACCTTAAACATTACTCCCTCAAGTGTCATTCTGGATGAATGCACACATATTAATAAAGATATTGATTAGATAATCAAATTACCTTATACACCCTTATGTGAATACATTAAATGAGTTAAATATGGTTGTTTGAATGCATTAAATGATGGCAAATATGAGAAAATTGTGAAATTTTTACCTCAATTATGTATAATAACACTTTTTGTGAAACAAAATTAAAGTGCTAGAATGACAATTATTGTGAAACGGAGAGAGTAATAATTATGAAACTGAGGATAGAGAGGTGGTAACAGGTGTGTTAGTCAAAATATTTACATCTAAAAACTATAAAACAATATATTGTTTTTATGTTTAAACTAGTACGCGGCCCGTGCGTTGCACGGTGGAAGTAAATCAACATCTGAGCCATGCGTTGTACGGTGGCAGCGAGCAGTTATTTCACGGATGCATTGCACAAAAATAAAAGTAGTTAAAATTAATATTATATTCTATTTTTATGTATTTTAAGATAGATTAGTATTGGAATTGTTATAAAAATTATAAAATACTATCATAATTAATAATTTTATCCACATAATTATTAACACAATTTTTATATGACATATATATATGATAAGTAGTTATATAGTTGTTAACATTTTAAACTGATATTGATTCATTATTAAATTATATATACTTTATAAGTATAAAGTTTGAAAAATCTAAGATAAATATTTAAAAAAAAAATAATGTATGAAGTTTACAAATTATGAAAAAAACTTCTCTATACACAACATTCGTAGTGGTATTCGTATCATTATCACCAAGTAAGATCTTCAATCCACCACGACTTCGGTATGTGAGTCGTGCATTGCACGGAAAGGAAATTAGTTAAATTTAATATTATGTTATCTTTTAATGTAATTTTAGTAATATGAGTATTTAAAAGGGTATAAAATTTATTAAATAGTTGCATAATTATAAATTTTATGCATATAAGTATTAACACAATTATTTATGCATCAATATGAATGATTTAAATATTAGAACAAATATAGATCGAATTTATAATATTATAATCTATTATTTTAAAATGTAATAAAAAAAATGAATACCTATATTAGAAATCTGTTCAACATGTATGTCAATTAATCTTGTGTTCTATAGTAGTTCCTCAGTTATTGAATAATCTGTAGTCACAAAATGTAGTATAATTAAAATAATACAATAATATATACATTAAATATTTAATACATTTTTCAAAATATATTTATTACAAATGAGAAATACTTATATATTATTAATTAGTGACGAAATTTTTTATTTATATTATAAATAATGTACAATTTTAATTGTGCACGTAATTATAATTATTTTTTGATAAGTCATGTTAACAAATCTATGTTGAACCCCAAAAAATTAAATTTATGAGGAAGCTGTGAAAAGTAAATATTATAAAAATTAAATTAAGGTAATAAGTTATGAAAATTTATGTTAATATTTTTAAATACTAAAATATTTTACAAATAAGTTATTTTTATTTTTTAAATTTTAAATTATATTAATTTCATGTTTTAGTAAAATAAAATAATCAATTATTAATGTAATTGTATTTATATAAAATCAAATTAAGTGTTTCTAATAAAATATATGATTTTCAATATTTTTTGATGATCTCTTGATAAAATCCAAAACGAAAAGAGGATAAAATATATTAAAGAAAATAATAAGGTTTGATTATATTTTTTTGTTCATAATCACATAATGTATTATTTCATTACAATTTTATCGTATAAAATGAATTATGACAATTACAATTATACAGGAGAGTGTATTATTACTAAATGGATTTTTTTGGTCACAATTATGTGTAAATGTATTATTTTATAGTATAATTAAATGTATTATTTTATTATAATCATATTAGCTTTGATTATAATATTTTTGGCCATCTATTTCAACTGATTGGGGGAAATTATATTTTCAATAGGTAATAAAATATAATTTTCAATATTTCAGTATGTTATAGCTCTCTCTCTCTCTCTCTCTCTCTCTCTCTCTCTATATATATATATATATATATATAACTTAAAATCATCAAATTAACCAAACCGTAAAACTTAAACAAATTTTTAAATATTAAATAAAGTATCTAATATTTAAGTAAGTATAAATAAATATTAACTAAATTATCTAAATTAACTAATTAATATTAAATATTAAATAATTATCTAAATTAACTATTTATTTAGATAATTAGTTAATAATTATTTGATAATTAACAAAATATTTAAATATTAACTAAATTATCTAAATTATGTAATATTTAATTATCTACAAATATTAAAAAATTAATTATCTAATATTTGATTATCTAAATTATCTAAATAATTAATTAACTAAAATAATTAATCATCTAAATTATGTAATATTTAATTATCTTTAGTTATCTAAATAATTATTTGAACCATAAATATTTTTTAACATTGATCAACATACTTATTTGGGCCACAATATAAATTGTTGAACATTTTAATTGGCCCGGCCCTTTTAATAATGTTGTTAGACTTTCTGCTCATTAATATTATTTCTTACGTGCGTGTGTGTGTGTGGATCTCTTTAGGGTTTTTTAACATTCAGCTCATTTAACACTTACGCCTCCATCCTCACTCTCTCTCTTCCGCCATTATCTCCTCCTCGTCTGAAAAAATTGGAAGCATCAAGCATGAGAATGCGGCTGAGCTGAGGGCTTATTATTACTCAAAAGATGAGAAGCTTTATGGTCTATGATTATTACAGTCAAGGCAGTTTGGCTCTAATGTTTCACGGTAACTTTCCATTACACGATTTTGTTATGAATTCCTGCATCACTTTGCATTTAATTCATGTCAACTTTGAGCCTTTTAGAGTTTATTCTTTATTTTGTTTTTTGATTTTTTTATTTATTTTTTGTGTTAGGGTTTTTTATGATGTTGCCTGAGTCCTAACTGTGGACCTTCCGCAGCCTCCCTCCTTACTGTATTATTTTTAACATCTCGTGAAAGAAAAAGTTCAGATCTAAGAAGGTCTATTGAATATCTATCATATTTATCTACTATTTTTTTACCCTAATACTCTGTGAATGTATTTTAGTAGTTCTAATATCATTTTTGTCTGTCGTATGCATTTTCTTCTACTGATTCATCTGTCTCAGGTGGCAGCTCGCAAAAACTTGCCGATCTGTGGAGATTTTCACCTCAGTCAGAGTCTGGCTCTCTCTCTTACTGTGAAGCTCCGACCTAGGCTTCCCGATCAATCAGCCAAAAAAAAGATAAGTTCCTCAATTTTTATCTCCCTCTATGTCACTGACTAACACACACATCTCGTGAAAGAAAAAAGTTAACATCTAAGCAGATTTATTGAGTATTTATCATATTTATTTACTATTTTTAACCCTAATACTCTGTGATTGTATTTTAGTATGTGTTTCTCATTTTTGTAAGTCTGTTCAATTTTCCTCTACTGGTTTTTGCATTTGTATTTTTGCAGACACTAATCTGTTTTTTTATTTTTTGTATTAGGTTTCCTGAAGCAGATCTGATTAGCAAGACTGATATGGAGGACGAACAATAGATCTTGGTTTTTGGTCAGCCAAAAAAAGGAGAATTTAATTTTTTTTCTTTTAAAAGGCATCAGATCTGAGGAAATATAGATTTCATTCTACTAAACTCACATTAAGGAAGGTTTCAGTTTACATCTCTTTTTATATCACGCACTCACACAAACAAAGCACGGTGTATTAGAAAATATTAACTTTTCCTTTGACTGAAATGGCAAATCTTTTCTGTACTTCATTGAATCTAAGGAGATGTTTGATTCAATTACAGATGGGAGTAGAAGCAGAATAAGATCGAAGTAGATATGGATTTTTAAACATAATTTTTCTAAAAAGGTTTAATCTAAATTTTTCTTACCTTATTAATATTTGCATTCCTTATTATATACTGATTTACAGTTGCTTATGTTTTATTCTGCTTTTTATGCAAATATATGAATATATCATATATAAGAACTTACCACACTTAACTTCAATATAAACAGCAGCTACTAAAGGTATACATTCTTCCAATTTTTTTAGAACAAAAGCATGTATGTATATTTAGATTATTCTTATTTATTGTTCAATATGCCAAAAAATTTACATCTTTTTCTATTGAATGAGAACATTGATCTATCATAATCATACCTGGAAATGATTCTGACATGCATATTCTTTTTATTTGCTCATCTATTTCATCAGAAAACAGTTGATCCTTCACTCTGTTTATTTTTAGGCCATCTATAATTGATAGTGACATGAATACGTACACCCTGTAAAAAAAAATCATATAAGTGATGATTTGTTAAAGTAAAAAAATGAAAATATAAGCAACTCATGATACCTCTTTTTCATGGAAAATGCATTACATACTACATGAATTTGTGTTTACTTTGTTTATTTTTAGGCGATCCTTCACTCTGTTGATCTTTATAGTGACATGAATACGTACACCCTGCAAAAAAAAATCGTATAAGTGATGATTTGTTAAAGTAAAAAAACGAAAATGTAACAACTCATGATAACTCTCTATCATGGAAAATGCATTCCATACTATATGAATTTGTGTTTTCGTAGCATCGAATAAGCAGCAATTCTAGACCGAATGTGCTCCTTCCGGTTTTCAACATTTGTACTATTCCAAATACTGGAGCCATTTCTGGAGAAATATTGAGACGGCGGAATGAAAAAAATGCAGAGAAAGTTTGTGATGATTTGAGAGAAAATGAACAGAAGTAGACATGTGAGTGAGTGAATTATGTGGTTTCTAAGATATAAATTTTATTATATATGAATCAGTTTTTTGCTAGAAGTAGTGGGTGCTAGGAAGTGGAGCATAACTTGTGTGTAGTGGCTTATAGCAATTTTATTTCTTTTCTGTTTTGTGTATATTTTTTTATTTCCGCTCCCTGAATCAAATTTATTTACTCCCACTATAAATTTGAATTATAAATAGTTATATATTAAATAACTATTCTAAATGGCAAAGTTAACTAATTGAAAAAAAATAAACAATTTTTATTTCAATAAATATAATTACATGATTCTGATTATGTGTCTGAATTTGTGTTCATTAATTTTTATATTAATTTACTTTTATATTTTTTAAACTACAAACCCACTACACACGTTCTGATAATTACTTATTTAATAACATTATATCCATCTAAACTATACACGTTGATATAATTATTATTCATATAATTTTAAAAATATTTAATAAAAATTGGATTATTAAATACCCTCAATTCACTTTATATTTACAAAATCGCCATTAATTTTGCCGCTAAAATCAATTGCAATTAGATTTTTTCTACTTTTATATAGTATAGATGTCATTTTGGATGAATGTATACAAATTAATAAATTAATTAACTAACTTAATACTCCTTTGTGTGAATACATTAAATGAGTTAAATATATATGTTTGACTATATTAAATTTTAAATTATGGCAAATGTGAGAAAAATGTGAATTTATATCTCGAATTTATAGAATGACACTTTTTGTAAAATAAAATTAAAATGTTAGAATGACACTTATTTAGAAATGGATGGAGTACATTTTATAGGATTGAGTATATATATTATTTTTTTATCCATTCGTTTTGTCTTGACTTAATAGCTTGCAAATGCAAATAATATGAAAGAAGCAAATCAAGCTAAGCACAATTTGGAAACCATACGAGACAAGCCCATAATACAAAACAATTTGGAAACCATACGAGACAAGCCCATAATACAAAACAAGTATTCTGTAATTTGAATTAATTATATCCCGATCACAAATTTATTAGGTTTGTGTGTATTTTTTTTAATTTCGAGAATAATCCGCCTCTGTTATGTATTTGTAATTAAATTAGTAGTAATAAAGCCGTGACAAAATGTCCATATATGTATATATATTTTAGTAATATATATTAATTCCTACTACAATGTGATTGGACCATATTTTCCTAAGTTTTGGGGTCTGTTTGATGTCTATTATTCCTATGTAATTACCTAATTGCTCTATTTTGTGGGAAGAAGTAGTCTTTTGAGTTGAATGCAGGTAGCTAGCTCCATAGTGAAGAAAGTGCCGAGTATCTAGACTGAAGCTGTGCATTTTGACGTAAGGAGATTTGAAGTCGCAGTCAATAAGGGCATACTGCAGGAGCTAAAGAATTCTAGGCGTAGTTCGTGGGCTTTAACAATTAGAACTGGGCCGATCCATTAGTTTTGAGACTTCCAGTGGGCCCAGACGTGAATTACAGCTGGAAATTACTTGGAGGCGGCTACAAAGAAGTCTACAGCCCTAAGGAGTCTTTTTGGTCAATTTACCTAGCTTAGATAGATATAGATTTTTATTTCCTAGTTAAGATAAACTCTTTTATGGATATTAGATATATTAGGATCTAATTTACTTTTAATCGAATTCAGACAAGACGCAAGAAACGCAGAGACGCCAATCGATTTAGTTTCATATTTTCTTTTCCAATTCATCGTGTTCCAGGTTTTCAATAATTTTATGCGATCAAGTTTTATCATGAATTCCAGCTAAAGTTCGATCATATCTCGAGTGACAACTTAACGAAGCTCTAGCCAAATAAATCGTGAGATCTAACTACTTTATCATTTAATCGAATGCATGTATCTGTTGTTCTTAATTTTCGTGTCGTTAATTATTTTGGTGTTGCTAGGTAGTTGCAAATATTTAGTAATCCGAAATTAATTAGCAGCCAATTAAACCGGCCATTTGTAATTGTGGTTTAAGTTTAATTAGTGGTAAAACGGTTCTTCAGAACCAGGGGAATAACAGTCAAGTCTCAATTGTCCTGTGTCAGAGTCGGTTGGATTTGAATCGGGTTTCTCTAGAATTAAATGTTGTCGGCTCATTAAACATATAGAGTGTGTCTCACGGTTGCCAGTCGATTAGGGAAATAATTGGTGAAGTGTCTTCCTGGTTATCGAGAAATTATGGAGAAATTAAATCGTGTCAGTAAGTGTCTTCGGCGACTATAACTGGTTTGCATGAGTTGATTAAATTAATCTTTGCATCAATGATCGGTTAATTGAGCTAGAGTGGAGTTAGTTGGAATCCGGGATATTTCTTTAATCACTGTTAGAATTTGTTCTCTGTGTATTTGTTTATTTAATTTAATTTTATTATTGCTTTCGTTAAATTCAGTTTAAAAATCTCAAAACCCCCATTTGAAGTTTGGTTATACAGATTGGAAATAAGGAGTAATTCTCGTCGGTCCCTTAGGAGACGATCCTACTCGCCGCTGTACTCTGCAGTAAGGGCTTACCGACTGGTTTGTCGGGATATTTATTTTTGGTGAAAAACGACGCACCAAATTTTGGCACCGTTACCGAGGACTGGTTTTAAGCAGCGATTACTCTTGTTTTTCAGTTTGTGTTCTTACTATTTTTATTGTTATTTTTTATTTTTCTGGTGCATGACCCGTTCCTCTCAGGAAGAAGAATTAGTGTACGATCCAGAGCTAGAGAGAAGGTTACCCCGTTTGAGGAAGGCTGCTCGAGAAGCTAGAAAGGCTTTCGAATCTGAACAAAGAGACTTCGGTCTTCAACAACTGTTCAACATGGCAGACAACACAAATCCACGTAACAATCAGGAACCACCTGCCAACCACGAAGAAAATCGAGTTATAGTGACGGCTGATGCGGAAGTACCTGCACCCTTGATTCGAGAGCTTGGTCGTCATCGAAACAACCGACCTATATGCATCGTTCTGCCCACTATCGCTTTTAATGCAGAGATTCGACCGGGTTTCATACAAGTGTTACCCAAGTTCAGTGATGCTCCTGGAGAAAGTGCACACACGCACTTAGCAGAGTTCGATTGGGTTTGCTCTACCCTGCGTCTTCAAGGTTTCACGGCCAACAACCTTCGCTTGTTAACTTCTTCACATATGTTGTATGGACGGGCAAGGGAATGGTTGTTTGATCTTCCACCAGGTTCGATCACCACTTGGGATGAGATGGAAGAACAGTTTCTGCACAAATTCTTTCCAGAAACTAGAGCTGCAAATCTCCGAATGGCCATTAGTAGCATCAAGCAAAAGCCGAATAAAAGTTTGGCCGATTATTGGGCGAGGTTTCAGCAACTATGCCGAAGGTGCCCCGACCATGGATTCACCGACTATCAGTTGTTCACCAATTACTTTTATCGTGGCATGTCAATGTTTGACAGAAAGATTGTTGATGCTGCGAGTGGAGGTTCACTGTGATACCCCGACTCTTTTTGCTAAATTATAAATTTTAATTTAGTAAATGATTTCGAATTAATATTGTTGAATATTAATCATGTGAGTATGTTTGTATGTTATGATATTGTTTTATTGCAGGTTGTCTCACTCGAGCCGATACGTCATAGCACAGTGATATTATACTGAGTGTATAACACAGTTTGAATTTTAATACTAAAGTGTCGAGTTAAATGATAATGAAGTGGGGGTGATTATATTTGATTATGTGTTTTGCCATATTTGATTATGTGTTTTGGAAAGTATTAAAAGTGTTTTGAAAATCTAAGTTGTGTTAAATGGAGTTGAAAATGTCCGGGAGTCAAAGTAGAATCGGGGGTTGATTGGGCCACGCCGCGCGCCCGCGGGGTGTGCGCGCTCGCGGGGAGCTTGGGCCGAGAGCCCCCTCGCGCGGTCGCGCGGGTCCGGGGACTTTCCTACCTATAAATACCACACTTGTTCATTTCTTCCTCATTTCTTTCTATTTGGGCGATTTTTCTCTCCCTTCTCTCTACAAATTCTTGAACTTTTGGAGTGGATCCTTCCACCATCCTCCATCAACTAAGGTAACTTCATACCTCTTCATCTTGGTGATTTAAACACTCATTTCTTGTTGAATCAAACCTAGGGTTTGTACCCAAAACTAAGGTTCTTTGATTTTGCTGATCTTCTTACTTTGATATCTTGAACATATGGTTTATTTACCTCCTTGAGGCAATATGTGAAGTTATATCGAATTCCTATGGTTCATTGTTGCTAGGGTTTGGAATTCTTCTCTAATTTCCCTTTGTTTTGTTGATAATTGTATGGAGATGTTATGAGGGTTGTATGGGGTTGAGTTTCATATATGTTAGAGCTCTAGGGTGAAGGTGTTTGTATTTGAAATGTTAGGTCTAAAGGATTTAAAATGAGTTATGAGCATGTGGTTTAAATATGTGCCCGTAACGTGTTCGATCAAATGCTTCAAAGAGCTTTAATGTGTATTTTGAGTCCAAAATCATATTATGAGTTGGTATATCTAAAGTTATGTATATGGATATGTATGAAGTCCTTAAAGTAAAGTATAGCATGAGTTGGGTTAAAGTTATGATTTAATTGTATGACTCGACATCTAAAATGAAAAGGGGATTAAAAGGTGCTAGGTGACGTGTTGGGGCTCGAGGAGGACAACTTGTGCACGGCCAAGAAGTATTTCAAAGGTTGAGAAATTGTGAAAGTGTCTCATAAGGTGGGGTAACTCTAAACTATGAACACGTGTAAGGTTATAGTTATTGTTGTGCTTTGATTGTATCAGTATGAATGGTCTTCGGACCAGAGATAAAAGAGACCCTTCGGGGCATAAAAGAGATCCTTCGGGGTCGACAAAGAGACCCTTCGGGGCAGAGATCCTTTGGGATCGAATATAGACCTGTTAATGTCCTTCCTGTGGGGTAGTATGTCCGTGGGCATCCCTACAGGGCCAAAGATGTTCATTAACGGGGGCATCATGATGTTTAGACCCTACGGGGTTGAGACTAGTCCCCACAAAGTAAAGAAAAGTTCATATGTTATATTTTCACTTGTGCAATTAGCTATAACTGTTTACAGTGTTCCCCATTGAGTATGTTGTTAAATACTCATCCCATTAATTCAATGAATTTCAGGTTGAGGAGTCGGAGCCCGAGTAGGAGCGTTGTGAACACAAGAGAACCCCACAAGCTTGTGTTATCTTTTGCATGCTCTTCTTTTGAAAATACTCTCATTATTAATATTATTACATTGATCACTCTTTTTGCTTTACGATCAATGATTATTGGGGATGGGAATAGCCCGATCTTTTGTAGGTTATGATGTACATAATTTGATATTGTGCAACAATTTAAAGGCGGGTCGCTCGACCTTGGAGCCTATTACGTATGAAGTATGTCGTTGACCCTATATTTTGCATGTTGATTTAGGATGCTAGACGGGCGGGTTATGACAACCTATGAGCCCGATAAGTTAGACGATTGCATGTTTTATGTGGATGGGCTTGTTCAATGCTTCCGTTTGATAATATATTGTGTGATAGTGTAGATTCAATAGATTGCATGCTAATTAGCGAAAATTTTACATTAAGAATTTTGACGTCATGCCTAGTCATGCTTCTTGACCTAAGCTTCCGCTCATTTTATTATATGTGCATAAAATTAAGTAAGTAAATGGTATGTTAAGTGACGTGGCCAAACGGAGTAGTTTAGGGCGCTACATTCACTCACTAACAAAACTTTGGCAGAAGCAAAGCAACTGATCATGGACATGGTGTCCGGAGGACAGCAGTATGATGATGAAGATGAGGGGCGACACAGACCAGTGAAAGTCGTTGATCGAGCAGAAGGTTCTGGAGTAACTGAGAAAATTGATGCACTCACATCTTTGGTTCGTGGCCTAGCTGTTGCACAAACAAAAGGCTCTCGATGTGGAGTATGTTCAGCGGATAAACACTTTTCTGATGAGTTTCCTACATTGCACGAGTCGGCCACTGAACAAGCTTGTTATGGTTCAGGTGATGCACAACAAGATGCACTCAAGGGGATTTACTATGATGCTCCACGAGGAGATAACTTTAGGAGAAGGAGGAACAATGATCCGTACTCCAACACTTACAACCCGGGATGGAGAGACCATCCCAATTTCCGATGGAAACAGCCTGGAGATCAGCCTTTAGCTGAAGATTTACCTTCGAGACCGCCGAGAGACAGTCAGTATGCCCATACTGACAAGCCTGTTCCCAGCATGAACGATATCATGAAATGTCTCGAGCAAAGCAGTGCTCTGGTAAACAATTTGGCACAAAGTCAGAAGGCTTTCAAGCAGGAGACCCAAGCAGCTTTAGGTAGTATGGGCACACAAATTACCCAACTTGCCACACAGATGAACAAGATGCAAGGGAATCAAGGGAAGCTCTAATCCCAGACTGAACAGAATCCCAGAGGCAATGTCAGTGCCGTGACACTTAGGAGTGGAAAAGAGTTAGTTGAAGTTGAGCTAAAGAAGAAGAACACCCAGCAGTATGGGCATACTGCCGATGCTGAAGGTAGGATGAAAGCTGAAGACAAGCAAGCTATTGCTCAGGATGCCCCTACTGAGGTACGTGAACCATCTAAAATTTCTAATCCTATTCATGTAGCTCCTTTTCCTTCCAGGTTGGCGAAGCATAAGAAGGATGACAATGAAAAGGAGATCCTCGAGTTGTTCAAGAAAGTGGAAATCAATCTCCCATTGCTTGATGCTATCAAACAAGTTCCCAGATACGCCAAGTTCTTGAAAGAGCTCTGTGCAAAGAAGATAAGGTATGGGAAGGACGCAAGAATCAAGGTTGGTGAGAATGTGTCTGCGGTTATTCAATGAAAATTACTACAAAAATGCCGAGACCCAGGTATGTTCACTATCCCTTGCATCATTGGAAGTAAGAAGGTCGACAGTGTTATGTTAGACTTAGGTGCATCCATCAATGTCATGCCTCTGTCTATGTACAAAGATCTGCAGTTAGGTCCTATGAAGGATACCCGAGTCATAATCCAGTTAGCAGATAGATCTAATGCATATCGACAAGGTGTTGTAGAGGATGTTCTTGTCAAGGTCAATGATTTGATTTTTCCTGTGGATTTTTATATTGTTGATATGAATGACTCTTTGTCTGCTCATAGGCCTTTGATCTTGTTAGGTCATCCATTTATGAAAACAGCAAGAACTAAGATAGATGTTGATAAAGGCATGTTGAGTTTTGAATTTGATGGGGACATAGTCACATTTAACATCTTTGAGGCTATGAAACATGTCGAGGATCCTGAAGCTTTGTATATGGTTGATATTGTTGATTCTCTAGTTGACGAATTTGTGGAGTGTAATTTCAGGGAAGACAAACTTGAGCAGGTACTTTTTGGTGGAGTTTCTGACATGATTGCAGATTTAGAAGAAGAAGAGGCCATTCGAGAGATTATCCAGCAGTTGTATGCCACCGAGGAATTTCCAGCCCGAAACATGACAGGTCGTATGCCCTTACCGACGGACACAGAACCAATATTGCCATCCCACGTGAAAGCCCTAGTTCTGGAGCTAAAGGTTCTTCCTGAGCATTTGAAATATGCTTATCTGGGGAAGGAAGACACACTACCTATCATCATCAGCAAGGATCTTTCCTCCGATCAAGAAGACCGATTAGTCGAAATTCTGAAAAAGCATCAAGGCACTATAGGATGGACATTAGCTGATATCAAGGGGATTAGTCCAGACATTTGCATGCACCGGATATTCCTTGAGCCAGATTGCAAGCCCTCTCGAGATCCACAGCGAAAATTGAACCCGGTGATGAAAGAAGTGGTTCTCAAAGAGATACTCAAGCTGCTCCAACTTGGGATCATTTACCCAATTTCCGACAGTGAATGGGTCAGTCCAGTGCACGTTGTCCCTAAGAAATCTTGTTTCTAGCTTGTAAAAAATGAGAATAACGAGTTGATTCCGATGCGTTTATAGATAGGGTGGCGCATGTGCATTGATTTCCGGAAGCTTAATGATGCCACACGCAAAGACCACTTTCCTTTACCGTTCATCGATGAGATGCTTGAACGTCTGGTAGGGAAATTGTTCTTTTGCTTCCTCGACGGATACTCAGGGTACTTCCAGATTTTTATCGCCCAAGAGGACCAAGAAAAGACGACTTTCACATGCCCATTTGGAACGTTTGCCTGCCGAAAAATGCCATTTGGGTTGTGTAGCACTCCTGGCACCTTCCAACGGTGTATGGTGAGCATTTTTTCCGACTTGATCGAGAGCTGCATCGAGATTTTTATGGATGATTTTACAGTTCATGGAGATTCTTTCGAGCAATGCGTAGAGCACCTAGATAAGGTCCTGCAAAGGTGTGTCGAGACTGATTTGGTGTTGAATTTCGAGAAATATCACTTTATGGTGCAACAAGGCATCGTGCTTGGCCATGTAATTTCTGCGAAAGGGATCGAAGTCGATAGAGCAAAGGTTGATTTAATCATGAAGCTTCCCTACCCTTCTAATGAGAAAGACATCTAAGCTTTTCTAGGCCATGCAGGATTCTACCGGCGCTTCATCCAAGACTTCTCCAAAATCACCCAACCAATGACCAAGTTGCTGCAAAACGATGCTCATTTCCTCTTTGATGACCAATGCAAAGAAGCCTTCGATATTTTGAAGGCAAAACTTACCTATGCACCGATCATTCAGCCACCCCAATGGGGCCTCCCTTTTGAGCTCATGTGCGACGTTAGTGACTTCGCGGTTGGAGCTGTACTTGGACAAAAGAGTGGGAAGCAGAGCCACGTCATCTATTATGCCTCCAAGACTCTCAACCTAGCTCAATGCAATTACACAACCACTGAGAAGGAGCTCCTAGCCGTCGTCTTCGCATGTGAGAAGTTTCGGTCCTATATTGTGGGATCTAAGGTTGTGGTGTATACAGACCATGCCGCTTTGAAGTATTTACTGTCCAAAAAGGAGTCCAAGCCTCGTTTGATTCGTTGGATACTCCTTTTGCAAGAGTTTGATCTGGAAATAAAAGATAAAAAGGGTGCTCAAAATAATGTTGCTGACCATCTGAGCAGACTGATGACACAGTCCGACGGTATGCCCATACCGGATGATTTCCGAGACGAGCTATTACTAGCCGCAGCCAGTGCAACCCCTTGGTATGCTGATTTGGTGAACTATCTCGCAACTGGGATGTTCCCAAAAAGAATTGAAACGGCAAGGAAAAATAAGTTGAAGACCCAAGCTAAGTATTTCATTTGGGACGAGCCCTACTTATGGAAAACATGTGCTAATCAAGTCATTCGACGCTGCATTCCGGATGATGAAATCCAGTCAATTCTCGAGTTTTGCCATGCTCATGCCTGTGGAGGACACTTTGGACCAAAGCGGATGGCTCATAAAATCCTCGATTGTGGTTTTTATTGGGAAACAATCTTCAAGGATGCTTACCTCTTCTACAAGACTTGTGATCGTTGCCAACGTCTTGGTAATATATCCTCCAGAAATGAGATGCCTCAAGTGCCGATTTTGGTGTGTGAGATTTTTTATGTATGGGGCATGGATTTCATGGGCCCCTTTCCGAGCTCCTTCGGCAAATCCTACATCCTTTTGGCCGTCGATTATGTTTCCAAATGGGTTGAAGTTCAAGCTACTCCGACCAATGATTCCAAAGTGGTAGCTAAATTTCTGAAAACTCACATCTTCCAATGATTTGGAGTTCCTCGCGCCATAATTAGTGACCAATGCACTCACTTCTGCAATCGGACATTGGAAGCCTTGTTCAAGAAATATGGAGTTCAACATCGAGTTGCTACAGCTTATCACCCGCAATCTAATGGTCAGGCCGAAGTTTCGAACTGAGAAATCAAGAACATTTTGGAGAAAACCGTCAGTCTTACCCGGAAAGACTGGAGCATGCGCCTGGATGATGCAGTATGGGCATACCGCACATCCTACAAGTCGCCTATCGGCATGTCCCCTTACAGATTGATTTTTGGCAAGCAGTGCCATCTTCCTGTAGAATTAGAACATCGAGCCTTCTGGGCAGTAAAACAATGTTGCCTAGATCCACAATTCGCTGGGTTCGAGAGAAAATACCAATTGCAAGAACTTGAGAAAATTCGTCTGGAAGCTTATGATCACGCTCGTTCCTACAAAGAACGCACGAAATTCTTGCATGACAAATACATTCGGAGGAAAAGTTTCGAAGTTGGCCAGCAAGTTCTGTTGTTTAATGCTCGTCTCTGACTTATGCCGGGCAAGTTGAAGTCCCGTTGGACGGACCATATGAAGTTGTTCGTGTCAGCCCTCACGGCGCAGTTGAGATTCGAAGCTTGTCTACGGATAAAATTCTCACAGTCAATGGACAACTATTAAAGCCATTTCTTGCTGGACTGGATTCACAACCTTTTGATGGGGTCGACTTGGTCACCCCGGAAATAACAGCGTGATCCCTTCCCTCCTATCGAGCCTACGACGTTAACCAACGGCGCTTCTCGGGAAGCAACCCGATTTCCTTTCCCTTCTTGTTTCATTTCTTTACTGTCTTATTTCTTTTTTTTTCATTTGAGTATTTTTATTAACTTAGTTAATTTTAGTTCTTTTTATGTAAACACAAAAAAAAAGAACAAATAAAACAACAAAAAAAAGTATGAATTCTGACACTTGCATATTTTGATGATTCATCTAAGTGTAAGTCGTCCTTTGCATTCTAAGTATGGGGTAAGGGGCCGCTATACAATTTATCCAGTAAGGAAGGGCTCAATTGCAAAATCCATGATTATATTTGGGGATTTTTCCCCTTAACCCTAATTGGATCCAATTTAACCCCATTTCCCTCAATTCAAATTGTTACAGCACTCACTCTATTATTTTTACTGCCTGTAGACTCCCTCGTCTTTGCAACTCCCCAACCGCCATGGCTAAATGGAAAGTCTCCAAGCCGGCCGCCACGACACCGCCGTCTCCTCCTAAAGCCCACACCACCGGCACACCTTCCTCGCCTCACACACGCGGTCGAGCCCTCGCCGGTGGCTCCAAGAAATGACGACTCACAGCCGACCTATCTACTTCACGCCGCACCCTCTCACCGTCACCAGAACCCGCCGGGCCGGTACCTACCCCCATCTCCGCCTCCCTCTGCCACCACCACCCCGTCGCGTGCCTCCTCTCCCCAGCGACCCTCATCCACATCGCCACCATGATGAATTCGGAGCAAATCCACCGTCGGCCAACCTAACCGTCGCATCGTCGCCACCGATTCTTCCCAAACCGCATCGACCGATGCTCAGCCCCCCCCGCCTTCCACAGACCGCACTCCGGCATCTCCCAATTCACCGCCGCCGTCGTCACCGCCTCCCTCCCCTGCTTGCGCGGCCCCTTCACTATCTGCCGGGCCATCTTCATCTCGCCGTCGTCCCCCTTTTCGCCCGGTCGAGGAGATCAACCGCCGCCATCGACAGAACATGACTCGACTGCTTCTCGGTCCTCGGCTATTCGATTGGGATAACATCGCACCACTTGGGGTAAACGATTCTATCCGTTCTTGCTTTCGATCTGTTGGGTGGGAGATCTTGTTAGACACTTCTCGTCCTATTTATGATGTTTTGACTGTGGAATTCATGTCTTCTTTTGTGTTTAATACGTCCAGTTCTCTAAATGATTCGCATGCTATTCTCTTTCGCTTGAGGGGGCGGGAATTTAATATGTCTGTAAACACTTTGAATGTGATGTTGGGATTGGAGTCTGCTATTTCTGTGACTGAGGATGATTATGACTCTACTTGGTGTGATATTCCTGACGAGCATGCTTTGGCTATTTCTGATCACTGGCGTGCTTTATCTGTTGATGATCATTATGTGCAGCGTTTGTCTAAGATTGCTAATATCCGTGATGATGCTTTGCGTTTGAGTCATCGGTTCTTGTCTGTCAATTTTTTTGGTTGGGTCGATATGCTTAGCATAGTCACCAAGCAGGAGGTTTTCTTGTTAACTTGTGTGTTGAAGCATGAAAGAGTCAATTTTGGTTTTTGGTTAGCTTTACAGTGGCGGTACATCGCCAATCACCCGCATGGTAAAGTCCCCCTTGGTCATTTCATTACTTTGTTGGCTGAAAAGTTGGAAGTTGATGTCACTGGTTTGGAGTATATCCCCCCCACTGCTCTTACTTTGACTGAGCTAAACAACATGCGCCTTCTTTTCATTAACGCCTTCAGGTAATATCAGTTAGCTCGACCGGGTGTTCCGACCCCGAGTCCCTCTGTGGTTGCAGGTCCTACCGTTACCACCACTTCTCTGCTACCGGCCATTGAGGCCCTGATCACTCAAGCTACTCAGCAACTCCTCCGCCGCCTTGATGATATTGATGGGAGACTCACCGCTTTGGAGCAAGCGGTGATCCATATGAGCGACACCCCTTGACTGCGAGAGTAATGGTCCCTTCTACCCTTTTTGTCGTTCTTTCTTTGTTTTCGTTGTGTGTGATATGTTATGCTTTGTGTGTTTGTGTGTTGGTTACTTTTACAATGCGGACATTGTACCATTCTAAGTGTGGGGTGGGGAAACTCATACATACCCATGCTTAGTTTGAGTTGTGTTTGTCTGTAGTTTTTGAATGCAAGTGTGTGACTGTTTGAGATTAGATATAGAAGGAGAACGGGCTGTTATGTTGGTTTGACTGGATTGCTTGGTTGGTTATTTTGTGGATTAAATCATGTGTTGCTTGAATGTGTTTGAGAATGATGGATGTGCATTTTGATCACTTTTGATAGCCCACATACGTGAGTTTTGAGCCTTGAGCATAAAAAAAATGCATCTTTATTACAGCTCGAAATTTCTTTGATGTGTGTGTCAGATTAGGGTTGCTTGATACTTGAATTGTCTAAATGCCATGCTTGTTTGATTGTTGAGTGTATTCATGAAGATGATAAAGGCAACTAGGAATTAACCTCATTTTAGCTTGAAATTACCCTACCCTTGCATTATCCCCTAGTGAGCCCTTTTGAGCCACAATTCCTAATTCTTTTGAAAACCATAATTCAATGAACCATAGCCTTTCATCCTCACAGCCTGTATTGTCACCTCTGGAAAAAATATGCAAGTGTCACTATATTTTTGGAGTTGCAGAAGGAATTACAAGGTGCAAAAAGAAAACTCTCTGCCCTACTGTTATGTGTATAAAAAAAAGAGAAAAAGAAAAAAAAAAGACAGAAAACAATGAAAAACAAAAAAGAGAGCTGTAGGGCAGGAGGAATAGCAAAAGCTATATATGAGATGAATTGAAGCACAATAAAGCACTTGAGCACGATTGTTGAACATTGCAGCTGTTTAGGAATTTTGATACACTTGCATATTTTTCTTGTTATAGCCACTTATCCCAAAACTCTCCTACCTCTGACCCTAGCCCCATTACAACCCAGAAGAAAAGACATCTTGATGCGTGAGTAACTTGATTGATCGATACATGTTTTGACATGAGGGCAATTCTGTGTTGAAAGTATCTAATCTTGACTGAGTGAATTCTTCCCATGCTACCCTTGTTTTGAGTGACTTTAGAGGAGAATCTTTGGTGAGGCTGGATCGAGGTGTACAATCCTAACTCGAATGAAGAGTATATGCATGTTTATGAAACAAAATTGGTTTGTGGTGTGTGGATGGTTATATGACAGCCTGGACTTCTACTATTTTTGATCAAGAACAGTCACCCTTTGCATTTGTGTTTTTAAATCTTTGTGTGCGTTTTGTGTTTAAGTGTGCTCGAGGACGAGCAATGTCTTAGTGTGGGGTAGTTTGATTGGACCATATTTTCCTAAGTTTTGGGGTCTGTTTGATGTCTATTATTGCTATGTAATTACCCAATTGCTCTATTTTGTGGGAAGAAGTAGTCTTTTGAGTTGAATGCAGGTAGCTAGCTCCATAGTGAAGAAAGAGCCGAGATTCTAGGTTGAAGCTGTGCATTTTGACGTAAGGAGATTTGAAGTCGCAGTCAGTAAGGGCATACTGCAGGAGCTAAAGAATTATGGGCTCAGTTCGTGGGCTTTAACAATTAGAACTGGGCCGATCCATTAGTTTTGAGACTTCCAGTGGACCCAAACCTGAATTACAACCTGGAAATTACTTAGAGGCGGCTACAAAGAAGTCTACAGCCCTAAGGAGTCTTTTTGGTCAACTTACCTAGTTTAGATAGATATAGATTTTTATTTTCTAGTTAAGATAAACTCTTTTATGGATATTAGATATATTAGGATCTAATTTACTTTTAATCGAATTCAGACAAGACGCAAGAAACGCAGAGACGCCAATCGATTTAGTTTCATATTTTCTTTTCCAATTCATCGTGTTCCAGGTTTTCAATAATTTTATGCGATCAAGTTTTATCATGAATTCCAGCTAAAGTTCGATCATATCTCGGGTGACAACTTAATGAAGCTCTAGCCAAATAAATCGTGAGATCTAACTACTTTATCATTTAATCGAATGCATGAATCTGTTGTTCTTAATTTTCGTGTCATTAATTATTTTGGTGTTGCTAGGTAGTTGCAAATATTTAGTATTCCGAAATTAATTAGCAGCCAATTAAACCGGTCATCCGTAATTGTGCTTTAAGTTTAATTAGTGGTAAAACGGTTCTTCAGAACCAAGGGAATAACAGTCAAGTCTCAATTGTCCTGTGTCAGAGTCGGTTGGATTTGAATCAGGTTTCTCTAGAATTAAATGTTGTCGGCTCATTAAACATATAGAGTGTCTCTTACGGTTGTCAGTCGATTAGGGAAATAATTGGTGAAGTGTCTTCCTGGTTATCGAGAAATTATGGAGAAATTAAATCGTGTCAGTAAGTGTCTTCGGCGACTATAACTGGTTTGCATGAGTTGATTAAATTAATCTTTACATCAATGATCGGTTAATTGAGCTAGAGTGGAGTTAGTTGGAATCCGGGATATTTCTTTAATCGCTGTTAGAATTTGTTCTCTGTGTATTTGTTTATTTAATTTAATTTTATTATTGCTTTCGTTAAATTCAGTTTAAAAATCTCAAAACCCCCATTTGAAGTTTGGTTATACAGATTGGAAATAAGGAGTAATTCTCACCGGTCCCTTGGGAAACGATCCTACTCACCACTGTACTCTGCAGTAAGGGCTTACCGACTGGTTTGTCGGGACATTTATTTTTGGTGAAAAACGACGCACCACAATGTCATAAAATGCGGAGAAATTCATGAATGTGTTGTTTTTTCAAAGGAGTGACTAAATGCATCACTAAAATTGCTCTTTGAACCGTAAAAGAAAAAATATAAAAATAAAATAATTATGAATTGACTTAAATATCCTTTAATTACTTCCTTATACCACCTAAATTACTCAATGCATCACAAAATAAAAAAAATAAAAATAAAATAAAAATAAAAAAGAGAAGTAAAAGAAACACACAAGAACTAGGTTAAACTTGTCAAACAACTACAAAATTGAGCTCACAAAAACTAGGTTAAACATGGGCAATTTAGGTGGCAATCGGCAATGTGGAATGAAAATCAAGAGAAATCGAACAATGTAAGTATTTTTCGTGAATTTTTATTGATTAAAATTTGAATTTTCGCCTGTTATTTGGAGAAGCTTTTGCGTTTTATTCTACAAGTACAGTTAGAATACACTTTTATGTGTTCTAATAAAGAACATCAAACAAAGCTAGGTTGTTCTAACTTTTTTGTTCGAACAAAGTTAGTTTGTTTTATTTTTGTTGTCCGAACAAGTGTTCTGAAGTCGAACAAGTTAGGTTCTAACTTTGTTGTTCGAACAAAGTTAGTTTGTTCTATTTTTGTTGTTCGAACAAGTGTTCTAAAGTCGAACAAGTTAGGTTCTAATTTTGTTGTTTGAACAATATGACATTGTTTTAACTACTGAATTCAAACACACACACACACACACACACACATATATATATATAGTTCTATCTTCCCTTCTTAAAGTAGTGTTATGTTTTCTTTTTCAGTAACTATTTTTATATTTTCTTGAATATGATCAAACTGAGAGTACTGTTGTTGGCCCACTCAATCAAGAGTTGGTTCCTGATCATACGGACATATTCCATACTATGAAATTGTTTGATTCTCTTGAGAATTTGATCAACTCGATTTGTGAGAGAGTTATTCCAATTATTATTATTATTATTATTATTATTATTATTATTATTATTATTATTATTATTATTATTATTATTATTATTATTATGCGGCGTTAAGAAGCTGAAAGTGACACTAGAATTCCACATTTGATGTTGACATGTAAACGAAGTGGACATCCCCATGTGGTTAAGAAGAAACCTCCAACAGAACGTGATTATCATTTGGAGTTTTTGATGTGATTGCTAGTTTGCAGTAATAGTTGTGATTTCGTTGCATATTTGAAGCAAAATAGTTAAATATGGATAAGAGGAGTTGAAGAGGGATTTAATTAGGCTCTTTGACTTAATTAAATACTAAAATATAGCCTAATGAACTGGATTAGATGATTAGAGCCCGAAAAAATACGAAGCCCAGTGTGAAAATGGCTTGGGTCGACCCGGAAAGTATCGGTCGACCCGGTCCAGTACAAATTGTTAAGGCTTGGGTTGACCCGATCCAACTTCACTTGGGTCGACCTTGTGCAAAAATAGGCCTCTGGGTCGACCCAACCGACTCGATTAACCCATGTATGCGGGTCCGCGGGAATGTAATTTTTAAACTCTAATTCAGGATTTTAAACCTAGATATAAAAGCTCTCATTTTGATACACGAGAGGAGGACGCCTAATACCACACTATACACTTAGAATACACCGGGAAAGAAGAGAAGAAGACAGAGGTTTTCCGTCTACACGAGAGGAGTTGACAAGGTTGCTAGAGACGGAGTGCTATTGCAGAAGAGACAAGTTATTCGATTCTTTTGTTAATTTTATCATGGACACTTATACTCTAGTTTTTATTGTTTTATTTAATTATATATAGCTAAATTCATAGCTAGGTTTTAGGGATTGGATGTTATATATTTTATAATATGATTTAATTACTTTCTTCCTGCTATCTCTCGGGGCTTGATTTCTATGGGTTTATTTATATCTTGTATGAATGCTTGATCACTGTTTATGCATGCTAGTCATTAATTTGAAGTACTGACCAGAGAAGAATTAGTGATAGAAAGATAGAAATCAGGTTATGTGTGCTTGGAAGGACTGACCAAGTGAACAAGAATCACATAGGGTTGAATAAATCTTCGTGTGCTAGATTGAGACTAATAACATATGTGAAGAACCGACCGCAATGAAGTGCATGCTCATTATATCTATGTTATGGTTTATGCCTTTAAAAGCAGCTTGATAACAAATTAGTGATTCCCCACCATTGATAGATTAAAGACAGAAGTCCAGTTGTAAGAGTTAATGAATATTGATAATTGATATAATAATCCAGTTTCCCCAAAGCCTATGTTTCGTTTAATTGATTAGTCCAATATTTCATTTTCTGCATTTATTTTGTGTTATTTTATTTATTTCCATTGTACTTGATTATTTAGTGTCTAGATATTAATTATGTGCTTGTGTTTAAAAATGAGAAAGTAACGGTCCTTGTGGAATACGATATTCTTACTCATTTAAGCATTACAATAACGCCGTGCACTTGCGGTTCACTTATTTGTTAATAAATAGTGTGTCAAATGGGTCTCTCAATAGCTCATCATTATCCTTATTATTTGCACTCTAATCACCCTCCTCATTTACATTGTCACCGTCTTCCTCATTATGGGGTGCCTCTTGGTAATTAATAGTCATTTCTCCGGCTAGTTGGGTGTCGTACTGTGTTTGCCACCGTTCTAGCTCATTTTCACGCCTCGCAGATGCAGTTGGTCTCCTCCTATAAGTAGCTGCAAAATAACAGTTCAGAATTAGGATCGAATCTCAAACTTAGAACATAACACTATTGGTCGAACTTCAAAGTTCGACCCAACACTTAGCCAATTAGAAAATACATTCGAACTCTGAAGTTAGAATAAAATCACTATGTTCTAACTTCAGAGTTCGAACAATACTTATGCGTTTGAACTTCATAGTTAGAACAACACTTAGCTCAAATTTCACGCATATTACAAAATTTTTTCTAACTCTGAAGTTAGAACAAAATCACTCCGTTCTAACTTCAGAGTTTAAACAATATTGATTTGTTCGATTTTCATAGTTCAAACAAAACTAGGCTAATATTTCACACAAACCAAGTCGAGAATATAAGTTAGAACATTATACTTATGTTCGAACTTTATAGTTCGAACAACATCCGTGTGTTCGATTTTCGTAGTTCGAACAAGACAAGCTAATATTTCAGGCAAACCAGGTTGAGAATATAAGTCAGAACATTATACTTATGTTCGAACATTATAATTCGAACAACATCCATTTGTTCTATTTATTCAGGTCAAACCAACCTCGAGTTCGAAAAAAAAACTCTCTATAAGTCGTTCCAATCTCAATTTTTTCCGCACAATCAAGCCAAACTAGTATCTAATAATTCCAATAATCTATCTTAGCATGTTAAAACTGTTGGAAAATAGGATTTAATAAAGTGAGTGTGACTCATTTTATCCGATTTTTCGTGACCGGGATATTTAATTTTGGAGGAATTAAATACCATACGATTGCTCTATGTCGTGAGTAGATAATCGTAGTATTTTTATTTACTCAAATCCAATTTTCGGTGAGTGAGAAATAAATGGTTAAAGTTGGTCACACGATTGGGCATTTATGGTGTATGGGATAATGTGTTTAAGACACATTAAATAATCCCACATTGATTTCTTAATCAAATTAAGAAGTGTATTTAAGTGTATTAACACTTAAGTGGAATAATCAAGTGCACAAGGATGTGGGCCATGAGCCCACACGCGCACACACGCGCGTGCCCGCCCGTGCCCGAGCCCGAGCCCGTGCCCGTGCCCGGTGCCCTTGCCCGACTCGGCTCGTCTCGTCCTCGTCCTCGTCCTCGAACTTGGACTTGGACTTGGATCTTGGATCTTGGTAATTGGACTTTGGGTGGACTTTGGGCGTACGTGGGCTTCCGGGGCTTAGCCGTATCAGTTTTACGGTACCAAAACAGTCGGGTCGTGGAGCGGGTCGGCGGATCGACTATCCGGGTCTATAATGGCTGTGGACCGGGTCGTGGGTGCACATGGTGCATGTCCAGCTTCAAGGGTGTAACTCCCATGAGTTAATAGCCTTCAAGTGAGTAACTGCCACTGGAGCTGGTGGAGCCTTCAGGCAACTGCCATCTGGAGCTGAGTAACTGCCACTGGAGCTGGTGGAGCCTTCAGGCAACTGCCATCTGGAGCTGGTGGAGTTAGTGGGTTGGACAGTAACCGAACATAACTCCTGTCGGGAGTCAAAGTCTGCAGCTGCCCTGGACACGTGTTGGGATCCGAGCCGACAAGGGACACCTGTCGGGATCTGCAGAAGGTAACTCCTAGAGGGCTTAATGGCAGAGCTATAACTCCAAGGGGGTTACAACACCAGGTTTGAATGCCCTCAAACCCTAGCTGTCCCCTGCAGTGGAGATGTGCCTATAAATAGGACATCCTGCATGGATCCAAATGCTACATTCTGCACAATCATATTGCTTGCATATAAAGTTCTCTTCGAGTCTACAGCCTCTCAGTTCTCTACATTATCTAGTTCGCCGGAGCCTTGCCGGACTTGTGGTGCTACTGCCGGAAGGACGAAGCCGTTTCATCTTTGAAAGACAACCGCCGAACCGTGAGCACTAGCCGGGGTGTATTTGTCTTGCGGAGAGAGGTCCCCTCCACTCGGCTTGCCGGAACCAGAATCTGCACATCGGTTCTTTACTTTATTTCATTTCAGTTAAATATTGTAATTGTTTGTTCCTCTACACTTCTACCTTTCTGTACTTCCATTGTAATTCCAGTGAGGTGTAAAACAAGACAACAAAAACTACTAGAAAATTTGAATTAGACAATCACCCACTTATTTCTAATTTACAAAACAAAATATGTAAATTCACAACATAAAACATAGAAACTTACAAAATTATTCTATTAAAATCATCTTCAAGATCAACTCACGGTATTTTGGAGAAAATTCGAACAACCCAATGCGCTTCGAACTATGAAAATTAAACACACATCAACTCCGTTCACTCATATTTTTTTCCCAGAATTTACACTTTAATTTTTAGGTTAAAATATTTTTTTTACTAAAATAAATATTTTTAATTAAAAAGGTATTGATATAAATATATGTAGTGTAAATAATAATTTTAATAATACATTAAATAACAGTGGTGTAAAGAGTAATTTTTATGATGCAAATAGAAATTTTCTTTTTAAATTGGGGGAGAGTCGGCTATTGATTTTTGCCCATATAAAAGTTGGAAATACTTATTATAAGATTAGTAATATAATAGGAGTTACCTCCTAATCCTAACAAATGCCAACCAAACTAATGTAAAGATTCTTTCCCTCGTTTTCAAGTCGTTCCTTTCCCAACTAAAAATATTTTCTATCTACCAAATAAAATTTATAAATTTGGATAAACAATTAGTAATTTTATCTTTTCCTTGCGCAAAAATTAAAGAATACCCATAAAAACGTTAATTTACAATTAACACTTTACATTTTAATTTTTTGGCACAATTGGTGTAGGTCAACACCTAAATGAGTACGTAGAATGACGGTTTTATCCTTCATGTAGCAATAAGAGATGCAATTTCCCCATCCGAATAAAAGCAGAGTCGGCTCCTCTAAAATCTTAAAATTGTCAATTAAACCCCTATAATTCTTCAATCTCCCTTTTCGGCCCATTTTTGCTGTAATCTGTTTTTTATTTAATTCTCCAAATACTATTTACTTAGCTCTGGTCTATTAATTACTTCCCTGCATATTTCAACACACAATAGAGGACTCTCGACTCTGATTCCTTTCGATTTAGTGTTAGGGTTTTTGATTGATTGATTTTTCCGAGGATACGTATAAATTAACTGAAAACATGGGAGCGGAGGCGGAGTCCAGCGCGGGGGTTGCGGCGATTCAGGAGGTTAATGTGCACATCCGATGCTCAAACGGCTCTAAATTTTCGGTGAAAACAACCCTCGAATCCACGGTGGCGGAATTCAAGGGCGTTTTGGCGCAGAATTGCGATGTGCCAGCTGAGCAACAGCGGTTGATCTACAAAGGTCGGATCTTGAAGGATGACCAAACCCTAGTCAGCTACGGTATACTAATCCCCTTTAGATTCTGCTAAGTTTGTTTTTTTCTCCTTTTTCTTTTTGGCGGTCTGATGTGTTTATTGTTTGATTGAACAAGTATATGGATGTTCGGTTTGCATGATTTCTTGTTTTTGCTGCGGTAGGATATATGTTGATTCAGTTTTCTGAACCTTAGTATGCCTACGCGATGATAGTTTAACACGTGGAAGTGTAACAATGGAAGCCTTTCTCTGCTAGCTGTAGTTAGCATTTAGTGTAACATATTTGTGGTGAAGCATGGTCAGAGGCACTTGGATATGGGATCTTGTTAGCTAACTGTGGATGCGAGCCTTCAGAAGCCTGTACTGGGATGGGTGGGGGGTTGTTCTATTCTACCCAAACTGTGAAATATTCATTAGCATTTCTTCCCGTTTCACCTGAATGTTCCTTGAGGAATAAATACTTTCTCAATAAGGTCCATATTTGCACCCAGACCATTTGGATTTTGTTGGATCAATGCCTTTAAGGCTCTAACTTTCTTTCGCACAACAACTACCAAAAGTCTAAAGTATGTTGGGATTTTTAGAGGCAGCTGCTAGACTTCTAAGTGATATGACATTTCCACGTGAAAATTCCAGAAAATCAACACATATTTAGAGATTAGAAGGGAAGTTTCCATTATGGTATGCAACTGTCACAATGATTCTCCATCACCTTTTGATTTCTTGGATTTTAGTGCCTGATGAAGCTTTCTCACCATAGTTTTATTTTTTAAATGTTTGATCAGCTTTCGTTCTTATATATTCTCACTTTCCACTCTCTTCTAAGTATCGGATTGTTTCTACTCTTGAATAGGTGTGCAGGCAGATCACACTATTCACATGGTTCGTGGTTCTGCACCAGCTGCATCTCCTCCTGCTCCTGTTCCTTCTGGTGCTGGGAACGCCAACACTGCTGCTGCTGCCACACAAGGTGGTGGCCCAAATCCAGGGGGAACTGGGGTGGCTGGTACTGGTGCGTCCCTGTTTCCAGGGCTTGGCTTAGGTGGCTTAGGTGCGCTAGGTGGAACTGGGGCATCCGGATTATTTGGAGCTGGACTTCCCGAGTTTGAACAGGTGCAGCAACAACTAACTCAGAATCCTAACATGATGAGAGACATAATGAACATGCCTGCCATTCAGAGCTTAATGAACAACCCTGAGATTATGCGCGGCTTAATTATGAGTAACCCTCAAATGCGTGAGATAATTGATCGGAACCCTGAACTTGCTCACATTCTGAATGATCCTAGCGTCCTTCGGCAAACATTAGAAGCGGCAAGGAACCCTGAGCTAATGCGTGAAATGATGCGGAATACTGACAGGGCAATGAGCAACATTGAATCTTCTCCTGAGGGATTCAACATGCTCAGGCGCATGTACGAAAATGTCCAAGAACCCTTCCTGAATGCAACAACTATAGGTGGTAACACTGCAACTGATGCTGGATCAAATCCATTTGCAGCCCTCTTGGGTAATCAAGGGGGCGCACAAACTAGAGATGGATCTAATTCAACTACTGCACCTGAAACGGGAACAACTGTCCCAAATGTTAATCCACTTCCCAATCCGTGGAGCAATATTGGTAAGATAGACTTATTTAATTTGTCAAAGGCATTGGTTGACCATTCAACATTTTCAACGGTTCTTAAGAAACTCTTCAAATAACCTATAAACCCTTAAGGTTGGACGAATTTATTGTGTGAAATAAATGATGAGAGAGAATTAAGTATATAGTAAGCAGGAAAGTAGGGGTGAATTTGGAAGTAATGTAGGATGATTAAAATCTAAAACTTCATTTCATCTGGAACAAGATTCAAGCTCTAAAGCTACACTTAATAAAAATCAGAGGGAGTGATTTATATATGCATTTCATCTGAATCCTCAACTCCTTGAACTCCCTAGGTTCTTAGTTTACTTATTAAGATAGTTTGTACTACCTAAAACTGTTGCACCTTCCTTGCTTGATAATTTGAAAAGTAATTCAGTCATGTCTTCTTTTGATGTCAAAATCCCTTCTTTGGTCCTCTGTCACTGTGCATCTTGATTGTCTTCTACTGGATAGTATCTGTGTACATAAATACCCGAGCTTCTGAATCTGTTGTTTTAGGAGGTTCTCAAACAACAACTAATGCTACAAGAACCAATCCAACTGGCGATGCAAGGCCACCTCCAATTACTGGACTGGGAGGACTTGGTCTTCCCAACTTAGAGCATACAGGCATGGGTGATCCCTCTGCTATCAGCCAGATGTTGCAAAATCCTGCCATGGCTCAGATGATGCAAAGCTTGCTTTCCAACCCTCAGTACATGGAACAAGTACTACCACAGTTGCAGGGCTTGATTAAGTAATCTTATTCTGGGTTTATGTTTACTGGAATTACAATTTTATTGCAGCTCATGGGCCTGAACCCTCAACTCCGCGGCATGCTTGACACGAACCCTCAATTAAGAGAAATGATGCAAAACCCTGAAATACTTCGACAGTTGACCTCACCTGAGATGATGCAGGTATGCCCACCTTTTTGTTGCACTCATGTTGTAGTGTATGGCTTTTCTTTGTTGGGTTTATTGATTTAATATGGAAAGTGAGTGGCTTAGTACTTGATGGCATCAAGTATCTATGGTTACGAACGTGTCATGTTTGGTACAATTGATGACAAATGATAAGTCTAGCTTGAAAGTGTGGCAGCATTTTGATGTAATTTATGCTCAAATAAAAATAGGATTACGGTAAACTTTATCTATATATATATATATATATTCTTGCATAATGAACATGCACACAGCTTTGGGGATCTGATTTTCATCAAAGTATTAAAGTTACATGTCACTGTTTATTTAATATGTCATTCTTAACGAATTTGTGCCATTTAACATATCTGATAGTGATAATAAGTAAAATATTCACTCACTAACCCTTTTCTCCTCGAATATTGACTGTTTATGGTGGTTAAAGTGCTAGTTCATTTTTTAATTCTGATCCGTATTTCAGTTTTGGGAGATTGTGCTATAAATTTAGATTCTAAACTGTTCAGTAGTGCATTCTTTTATTTAATCTATGCTTTTTGTCCCCTTACCATCTACTAAAATGTATTGTTTCATTTCTTTTCAGCAAATGATGGTTTTGCAGCAACAGCTTTCTCAACTTACTCGGCAGCAGTCAACCCTGTGAGTCATTTTTTTTTTCCTTTTGATTCAAGACATCCTTACATATGAACCACTTATAGATGATGATTTTTTGCTCGGTTTTTGTTTGGGAAGTGGTTGCATCTCCTGTCTTGCCCTTATAGTAGTAAGGGCTCATGTTCCTGAATCCAAAGGCAATCAACCCTAATCTGCTGGTTAAAGTTGGCTGAAATGATACCACAGCCTTACCAACAGACTCATATTATGAATAGAACATGTGGAGTTGGTGCTTTAATTAGTAAATGAATTGTCAGTGATTTTTTTTTTGGTTGAATAAAAATTTTCACTGATTGTTAAGGAAAGATCGATTTATTGGTGCCTGGCTTCCAACTGTTGAACACCATCCCAAATTTGTTTGATTACGATCTTTATTCAATTTTTGACTTCCCCAACCAGGATATCACATTTTCCTTTATTTGCTTTATAGAGCATCATTATAACCTATTAAATCCCATTTTGCAGGGAAGGGGATCAGACTAACCAAAGTAGAGGTATGAAAGCAACCTAATCTCGGAATGAAGCAATTTTCTTGATCTATAATCGACGATCGCTTCTGTATAATTATTCTGACACAAAATTTTGATGTCTTCTTGAATGCAGGAACACAAAACAATATGGGCCTGGACATGCTGATGAATATGTTCGGTGGACTTGGAACCGGCGGTTTTGCTGTTCCTAATACCCCTGATGGTTTTACTCTCTGAACTTTGTATTGATTTAAATATGCCACAGTTTCCTGTGTCCTCAACCCCCTCTGATGATCTAAACTTTTGTTGTTCCATAGTGCCCCCAGAAGAACTGTACGCAACTCAGCTATCGCAGTTACAAGAGATGGGTTTTTTTGACACTCAAGAAAACATCAGAGCACTCAGCGCCACCGCAGGAAATGTTCATGCAGCCGTTGAACGACTTCTGGGAAACCTCGGTCAATAGTCCGACAACAGTGTACAATTTTGTTTGGACGCAAAGGAAAGTACACAAGTAGTCGAGTTTGGTTACAGGCATATTACATGAGACCACATGAGAATTGAGCGTGAGAATAAATACACACTCACACTTTTGTGTTGGGGTTTTAAGCTACATCATAGTATCATGGACGCGTGCACTATATATATTTATTTGTGCCTGTGTACATACTTTAAAATGTTCATGTTGAGATCTTGTATTACTTCCCATCAATCTCTAAACATTTCTTTTAATCGCATAGCAATTATGCTTGTACAAGTAGTATTTCGCTTGGATGCGTTTGCTGCAGTTGTAGTTTTTGATCCAGTCAATTGTTTGCTCCACGGTTAATCTTACCTTGATAAGGATTTTTACGACGCCGTTTCGGCTGTAGCCAGATTCCGATTGTAGGGGATGGCCAATCTTGTAGACCATATATTATGAATTGAAGGTGACAATGGAAAAATCCAATTCATATAAGCTGCCGATAGGAGATGCTATTATGTAATTTTGATGTTAAATAACAAGGCATTTGTACGAAATGCGAAATATATTTTGGAATGCAATATTTCTACTTAGTAAAATATTTCAAGTTATGTATCGCGAAATAATATAATAGAAGATTTCGATTTCAATTTCAATTAGTAAAAAGTAGAGGCTTTCGGAAAAAGAGATGACATAAACAGACGACATGAGTATTGAGTTGTATCATGAAAAACGCTGCAGAGATTGCGCGCATTCAACACTTGTCACCCAAACTGCTTTTTTTATTACCAAAACTCCCTCAAGCTAGATCTCTCTCTCTCTCTCTCTCTTTTGTGTGTGTGTGTGTGTGTGCGTGCGTGTGAATCTGTGGCTCCGCAGGGACTCTGCCCTCAGCCTCAAGTAATATGATTATGCACCACTAGCATTTGCAATCTTATTCTCGTCTTCGCCTCTTCAAAATCTCAATTACTCGCCCCAACTCTTAGTCTGCACGCTGTTTTGTGATCAACTGCTGAATTTTCGCTTGGGTGTAAGAATTTCATCGACTCCCTTTTCCAAATAAGCTTTTTTTTCCCCCTTTTGAACTCTGTTATGTAAGCATCGGGTTCGTTTTGCTTCTGGGCTTGATGTTCAAATTCCTACGATTTCTGAATTAGATGAGTGGTAGGTTGTAGTGATTGTTGCTATTCCTCGATATAGTTTGATGCTGATCAATTTCGGATTCATTGGGTATCAAATTAGGTTTGATGGAATTGATCAGCTCGCGTTAGGTTTTCCTTTTTAGGTTAAGCTATTGATACAATGCACTGCAAATTAGCTCTTGAAATAGAATGCTCCCGTCTCTGGTAATGTGTTCTCTAGTTGTTGAATTTTAGTTCAATTGGTTGAAATCATCAATGGATGATTATATGACTGCAGCATAGGGAAGAACAATGGCTTAAGTGGATATTACAAATATAATTGACAATTAATTTCATGGAAGAAGAAAGACAAATGATCTCTAATTTTAGAAAAACACTTTGATGAGCCCTTTCAACTTAGGTGCTATGTATCAGATATGATTTCTGGGAAGACATTTGTTTCAGTATTGGAAGAAATACCACTATTCTATATTGTATTGGCTAACCTATCAGGTATTTTTGGATGAGAATAATTACTAGTTATCCAACCTTACTTGTTAACTGGATGATTTGCAACTTTTTTATTATTAGGAAGTCTTCATAATATCTGAATGTGCGGCATTTAATTAATGGCTCCAACTTCTGATGACCAGCATCCTACATGCCTGCCTGGTGATTTTTTTGTCATTTTTAATTCTAATAGACGAGTCTCATATTCCTGACTTCTTTCAATTGTGGCTTCATTTGTTGTAATTCTATATCAGGATTTCATTTAACTCATTAGATTGGGATTCTGATGGTTCAACAAACAAAAGATTCTACATTTACTGAATACGGGCTTGCTCATGCTGAATCTGGTCTCTCGAATTCTGATAAGCAACTTTCCATCTCTATAGCGGCAAAGAGAACAGAACTGCAGGGTTCTCGTAATGAAAGCCCAATGGCAGTCTCTAAATCCATTGGAAGCCAGTTCCCTGTGGAGACTAGTGAAAGTGCTGATGAAGCTGTTAAGATTTCTGGAACCAAAAGGTCCATACGGAGCCCTCCAAAAAGCAATGGTGGAAGCGGGCACATTGTCTATGTTCGCAGAAAACCTGAATTGGAGTTAGCAAAGAGCAATATTTCTGATACTCAAATTAATGCTGCTGATTGTTCTCTTACAATGAAATCCGTTAACCAGGATGAGGCAACTCAACAGCTCACAGGGAAGAATGAGCCTGTGATATGTGTATCAGATGTTGCACCACTTCATAGGGCTTCTTCCCCAAGTTTCTCATCTACAAGGCGATCAGTTTCTCCTTCTCTTGGAGTCTCTAGTAATATTTCATCACCAGAGAATATTAAACACGGTGGTGTTAACTGTATAAATCCTTCTCCAGAAGAACCAGAAGTGGTGAGAGTTACACTCTGGGAAGAACAATACGGTCGCTTGCAGAATTTGTTGAAAATGTTGGATCAATCAGATCAATATGAATATGTTCAGAGTATGTTCCTTCATAGTGTAATATCTGCAACTTGTAGGTGTTCTGTTATTTTAGTATTGACTTTCTTGTTTCACATGTTCAGTGCTTCGATCGCTTTCATCTGCTGAGCTTAGCAGACATGCTATCGAACTTGAGAAACGATCGATTAAGCTTTCGTTGGAGGAAGGTAATCTACATTATTGCCTGGAAAAATTCACTTTGTTCAGTATAACTTGATTTTTACCCTGTTTTGTTTCTCGTTCCTTGATTTAGATGAGGTGTTAATTGTTGCCCTGTTGAATATCACCATTCTTCGTGAAAAATCCTGGAGTATGAATTTTTTTTTTATTTTTTTTTTCTGTACTTCCACAAAGTTCATTCAGTTGCACATTGCTCTTATGAACAATTCAATTAAGTACAGTTTACATAGAATAGTGTGTTTTGCTTATTCTAATTAATAATTATGAGATAAAACCTAAAAGGATAAGAAAGAGGATCTCAACACAATTTCAGTTTTTCTCTATAAGTAGGTAATTTTTTAATAAAAAATTAGTTGGTCATCATGAACTACAAATAGTATGAAAACTAGTACATCTTTATCTATTAAAAATAGGTCTCTAGTTTGCATCTTTGTTCAGCGGGGTGAACTTGAGATAGCAGTTGGCCTTAAGGCGTCTCCTTAGGGAATTCTATTATGTTCTATGATTTATATTCTCATGAGGAAAGTTAGACATGAAACTGTCCATCCACTTGGCAATGCTGCATGTGGCCTGAGCTCTGTATAAACAGAAAAATATGACTAATGGATGTCTTACATGCCAATGAGTCATCTGTACGAAATACATTTGATATTTTTTTAACATTACAATGGTGTTGATGCATGCTTTCATCGTAACAAGACAGCGATGACTTTGACAGTCTTCCTACCAGTTATAGGATCTCTTAGATGTTTTCTGTTTTAGTTTAATGTGTATTTGAAGTGAAACTTCTTTATGCATGTACTTTTCTGTCATCTAATTAGATGCAACATGCAGGTTTTAGTTGTGGAATCTCTTTCATCGTGCTTTCTGCTCTGTCTCTAAAATCACAATTAGTTTGATGGTAGAAAGTAATAATACTGACATGTATTTTATTTCCCTCCTGTGATTCAGCAAAAGAGATGCAACGAGCTCGGTTCAGTGATGCCCTTGGTAAATATGGAAAGAATGTCTGTACACCCTCTAATCTACAAGAGCAGTTGCACAAGTGAAAAAACTGCCTGGCAAAGAAAGGTTTTATCTCTTTCATTAGACCAATACAAAAGATATGATGTGCTTCTAGATCTGTAGTACTAGTATGTATATATCTTGGTACAGAAAGTGCAATGATGAGCACTCTGGAAACTGGGGAGATTTCATATAGATTTAATTAGCTTTGTGCTACATGAATAGCACTTCTATAACTTTCATTGTTTAATATGCTTACAAATAAACAAATTTTATTTGATTTTGTTGTCCAAATACTGGAGTTCTTAGATCAATATTCGAGTTTTGGGACGTTGATTTTCATTCAATGTGTGAGTCTTGTCAAAGCTTTATCATCGTAATTTATGTTATAAATAAATTAATAAAAAGAACTCATTCTACTTACTTTGTATCATTAATTTTATTTTATCTATTTTATGCTCTTCTCTATTTTTGGAAGTGCAATTACGAGTTGACTTATTGCCTTGCACATCGTTTAATTGTTTTTGCTATTCAATTGACATAGGTAGCTAGGTATGAGGAGGCCACAAGTCCAAAGTAAAATATGTATTTAAATTCTCATGAATATATACTTTTTAATTTGTTATAGTTTTCGTATCTTGATTTTTGTATACGCCACAGCTGTATGTACGCAAAGGAATCAAGGGGTGTGTGTGTGTGTGTGTACATACATATATATATGTGGCTCATTGAACACAACATTTTACATTTATATATATCATTAAATAATTCATTATATTTGTTTTGATGATACTTGTATCCACATCAGATAAGCTTCATTGACTCTGGATATTTGCTGGCCCATTTTATCACAATTAAAAAAATACCCAAGAATCTTCAATGTATATTCATATTAATGCATCTATCCATATACGGTATCTAATAATTGACTTTATTTATCGGAATATTTGTTTAATATATAACAATTGATGAATATGTTCATTATCATCACCACCACCATCATGTGCATAATTGAGGTTTGACTTTATAAACATGAGATAATAATACAATAATGCCAGAGTACTACCTAAATCGTTTACTAATATTGGATTTTTGTTTAATCTAATAATTAGTGATGATGATCAACATCATCTTGCAGCAATTAATGACTAGTAATAATGTAGTATATGCATATGAATAATAAATATAATCACTTGGAATCCGGTGATCTACACTCAGAGTCACACGCTCTATCCATCTCTCTCTCTCTCTCTCTCTAAAGCACTTATCACAAAACTTGTTTTAATAATGAGTTAGCAAATTAATTAACAACCAATTAAATTAAGTGTGTCAACAAATTGATGATATACATTTATTAGACAAACTAGAAAACGTCGCAAATGAATTAAAGCAGTAGTACATCTTATAATCCCTTTCATTTTTCTAAAAGTAGATGTTTAACATCAAATTACTTGTTGCAATTTATTAACGCATGCAAGTCATATATCGTGGCATTCAATATACCATAATACAATCATCAATTAGGTTTTGGAGAGTTAATTAGCAGAGTTTTGAATTTAAATTTGTTTAATTAGTAATGGTTAATATATGTATTGATGGTTTGAATCCCCAGCAGCAGCTGAAGTCTGACATAAGCACATGAAAAGGAGGGGTAAACTAACCATACCGAGATGTTTTAGTCGATCGATATATTAAAAATAAATAAAAGGGTTGGCGTTAAACGTTAATTACTAATGGTGTGCATCATTATCAATGACTAATCCAACTTATTAAAATAATTGCTCACTTCCAATTACATAAGCTTACTTTTCTGTCTTGTACTTTCCATTGTCACTGATGCTGACCATTTTATTAGTATTCATAATTAATCGTGATGCCCGCCTGCTTTTTTTTTTATTTTTTTTATTTCTCTTCTTACTTTTGCTACTCTACTACAACTTTCTTCTTCTCTCTCTCTCTCTCTCTTCTCTCTCTCTCTCTCTTTTTAAATGAATAATTTACTGTCAAAAAAGCTAATCGTATAAGCTAGCTATCGGTATTATTATATAATTAATAAAAAGACAATTTCTACTTGCGGAAAATGTTAATGTTTATTTTAGTAATGCTAATATCGCCATTTAATTAAAGCTTCGATCAAGTTAGAAAGAGCATATATATATCGATTATATTATTGAATGATATATATACAAAAGTATATATGGACTTGATAATTAATCACAATAATTATAGAAGGTCATATATAAGTTATAAGTAGAGATGGATTGGTGGTGATTAAAGTTTTATGCAAATATTGTTAGCAAGTACAATGTGCGATTGTGTGTTTAAAATTAAATGTTGACAGAGTGTGTACGTGGTTAGGAAAATGGGTTTGTTAATAAATGAATTAAGAAAGTGGTGACGAAATATAGATAGTGAATGTGGGGCCCGCAGAGCTTTTAATTTAAGATGGATTAGTCAGATGGTAGCAATTAGAATATTGTTAGATGTTAAGTAGTGAGTAATGACGTATTAGGGTTTGGTGTTTCCCCATAGGCAACAAGCGTGGGCCTGCTGGACGAGCTGAAGCACAAGTAATTGGGCAGCAACCACCCGCAAAACCCTCTCTCTCTCTCTCTCTCTCTCTCTCTCTCTCTCTCTCTCTCGATCAGTACTGTTTTGATTTTGTTTGGGGGATTAATGGAATCGTGGACTGGACTCACAAGGATTCCACTATAGATAAATATATGTTAATTAGTATATTATATAAATACAAAATCTTTCATTAACCAAGAACAGCACAATTAATTAGCAAATAGAATATATGGAAAATATAATAAGAATAAATTGTTAGGTCATGTCGTCATGAGGCAAGTCTGAAGGTGAGATGCGGCGAGTCGATCAAGAATGTGAATAAAGGCAGTGGCCCTCCACGATTTTGAGAGCCGTTTTTCATGCTTATAATCCGACGTTTTAACCTAATTATAAATACCAAATTTAACGTTGTCCACCATCATATATATATTACATTCAAACGAGAGATTCCACTATGGGGGTTTGTCTATATATATTATGTTATGTATACAAAAGTGAAAAGATATGAGATGATTGGTGTAGTTACGTGCGTTCAAGAAATTATATGAATCGAGCTACATTCATGATATATAATTAATTTAAATATTTGAAGGTTTTCTGCGTCATGATTTGAGTTTGATATTATAGTTATAAAATTAGGATGAAATATGGAATTGAAGGACAAAGATTGGTTGGAGGTTAATTAGGGGTACACTAACCAGGTGGATATATATTAATTTGCTTTTCTTATAGCTATAGTGCAACTATTTAAATGATTCATATAATTATGAAAAGAAAAGAAAAAACTATTAGAATTAAGAGGATCCACAAGTATAGCAGAGTACTGCATTTAATGAACAAACATATGTATTATATTTATGCAGGACTTGTGATTGTGACTTCAAATTTAGAGATTCAAATATATCAATCAATATTTTTTAAATTGAGATATACAGTATATATACAGTATACGTACGTACATGTATATTGTGCGGAAGTAGAATTGAATTAGATGAATTTCTGGGACCACAAATGAACAAAATATAAAAAATAAAAAACAGTAGAATCTTTTCATATGTGGTGTAAGATAATGATATATTTATTTAATAAAAAATATAAGGGGTCACAAGTCACAATACAAGTTGCGCCCATACTTAAAGAGTTTTGGCATACATCATGACTACAGTAAATTGTAAACACCTGCATTGAAATCGAAAAGAAAGAAAGAAAAAAAAAACAGCATTAGTTGTGTATGTATGCAGTATGCATGAGCAAAATTAATCAAGTGGAGAGAGTTTGGATTTTGGGTGAGAATCTTAAAGTCAATGGTGGTGACTGGGTCATAATTATAGGTTGAGGGTAAGAATCTTCCTTTTTCACTGGAGAGGAGGAAACCTTTCTCAATTTCCAATACATTTATAAACCTGCAAGTTTAATTATTTGCATAGTCGCAACCTTGGATATAGACTAGGGAGTTCATATGTATTGTAAATGGAGGTAATAGTCAAATTAGTCCTAGAGAGAGAGAGAGAGAGAGAGAAAGAGATGAATTGGTCATTATCGTGGGGTCCAACGACGTAGCGTTTGCATAAAAGAGATTCTTCCCCACATTCGGCCGACCTCCCATTCCAATTTGCCGTCATTTTTTACAGCTAAAAACATATTCAAGAAACAGAGCCAAGAAAGTTTTTTTGTTTGTTTTTTTTAGGATAATATTACTACGGAAAAACGCATATGTTTCTTCATCTATACACATTATTATTACTAATTATCTTATTTCCTGTTGCTCCAAACAATTCAACAAACGGAAATTCTGCACAGAATCTTCTCACAGTCAGTGTGAGTGGTTATTCCCATTCTTTGTTTTTTTTTCTATATTAAGTATTGATTTCATATTCATCTCCTGCAAATTGTTTTCTGGAGCTGGTCTTTGAAATCAAAGAGGACTCTTGATTTTCTTTGACAACTTCTCCTTCTCCTTCTCCTTGTTTTTCTACGTTATTTGCATCAGGGAGGGGTCTGCTTTACAATTCAAAGATTCAATCTTTTATTATGAATAATGAATGAATAATAGGTGTTGATGAAGAAGGTGAAATGCAGTTTTAACTGACAATGTTTGTGGCAGTGGGGGTGATTGGTTTTGGCAAAAGACAAGGGAAAGGAATCCTAAATTGGGATGGAGGAATGAGAATCACTGATCATGGAAGATGGTGGCTTCACAGCTAACACCATGCTCGAAAGCAGCAGTACTCTTGATTTCAGTGTCATGGATGATCTCTTGTTTGATGGCTTCTGGTTAGAAACTACTAATGAATCCAACTTCTGGCAGCCTGCTTCTTCTTCTTTAACCGATTTCAATCCCACTTCTTTTTTCTTTCCTTCTTCAGAGACTAGTACTAGTATAGCCACCTTAAACACAAATCCAAATCACCCCGAAAGATCTAACATTCTTGGCCATCCCTCTTTTAGTTTCCCAGAAATGGATCAACTCTCTGGAAGTCGAGGTCAAAGCCACGAACCCTCTATCCCTTCCGTTTCTTTAGGCCAATCCACAGATTTCCTGTTTGAAGAAACTGAAGTGAACAAAAGGCTGTGGGTGGCGCCGACCAGGAATCCAACCCGTGCTGTCTCCGTGAGGAAGAGGCTAGTGCAGGCTATCAACCACCTCAAAGATTCTATAAGAGAGAACGATGTCCTTGTTCAACTCTGGGTTCCTGTCAAGAGAGAAGGCAGGCAATTCCTCACAACTAATAACCAGCCCTTTTCACTCAATCCAAACTGCAAGAATCTTGCAGAATACAGGGATGTTTCCCGGACCTTTCAATTTGCAGCGGACCAAGACTCTAAGGACTTTCCTGGCTTGCCTGGACGCGTCTTCTTGAAGAAGTTGCCCGAGTGGACTCCGGATGTTCGCTTCTTCAAACAAGAGGAATATCCACGAGTCACTCATGCTCAGCAGTATCATGTTAGAGGATCACTTGCACTTCCAGTTTTTGAACGGGGTAGTGGCAAATGCTTGGGAGTCGTTGAAATCGTCACAACTAGTCTCAAGGTCAATTATCGCCCTGAACTTGAGAATGTCTGCAAAGCCCTAGAGGTGATATATTGCTCTCTCTGCTCCTCCACTTTGTGTTTCTGTTCTGTGCTCAAACATGAAACAATCATTATCATATCTCTGCTACACAAATTATTTGAACTGGGAAACGAAGAATGAACATAGTATATTTCCACAGCATCTGTATCTTACTCTCTTTCTCTAGTTTAGGAACAAGGAACAATTGGAAGTGAAACTATTCATCTCTCTTGTTGCTAAACTATATATGTAGTACCGTGTCTGGTTGTGTCGAATGTGGTTTTGTATACATGCTGCTCATCATCTATCATGCAGAATGACACAATTGTTCTCTCTCTCTCTCTCTCTCTCTCTCTCTCTTGCAGGCTGTTGATTTAAAGAGTTCTGATATATTGGCTCAAAATCTGCCCAATGTAGAGGTATTAGATTAGATATATTTTCAAGTTAACAAGAATTCATCATCTCAATTTTAAATTTATTGCTAACACAGACGCTGTAATCATACCAGGACTGCAACGAATCCTACCAATCCGTGCTGATGGAAATCAGAAATGTCTTGAGATGTGTATGCGACACACATAAACTGCCGTTGGCACAGACATGGGCACCATGCCTTCAACAAGGCAAAGGTGGTTGCCGGCACTCAGATGAGAACTACACACATTGTGTTTCAACTGTCGACTCTGCCTGCTACGTTGCTGATAGAGAGGTTGCTGGCTTCCATGAGGCATGTTCTGAGTATCACTTGCTCAAAGGTGAAGGTATTGCTGGGAAAGCTTTCCTGACAAATCAGCCTTGTTTTTCCGAGGACATCACACAGTTTAGCAAAACAGAATATCCCCTAGCACATCATGCTCGGGTATTTAACTTGCGTGCTGCTGTAGCAATTCGACTCAGAAGTACATACACAGGGACTGCTGATTTTGTTTTGGAGTTCTTCTTGCCCATAGATTGCAAACAAGCTGAAGATCAGAGACAGATGCTTGACTCGTTATCATCTGTAGTAGAACGAACTTACCAGAGCTTACGTATAGTAACAGACGAGGAGTTGGCTCAAGAAACATCAGCTAGAGAAAGGGGCAGCACTTTAGCTGGAAGATCTGATGATGGCAAACATCCAAGGTCGCAAGATTTTGCCTCAAAAGAACCATCTTCATCCTGGATTACGGAAATGATGGATTCCCAGAACAAGGGCAAAGGAGTTGCTGTTTCTTTGGGTTATCACAAGGAGGAACCGGGAGAGTTCAATGTGACAACCCAGTGGGATAAGTCAGGCGCAGAGTTCCATCACATGCAAGATTTTGTGGAACGCGACCAGCAGGACTCTGGACCCAAAGATAGCAGTGGAGAGTTTTTCTTTTCCAGTGGACCTCTTCCAGCTAGTGCTAAAACAAACACAGAAAAGAGAAGGACAAAGACCGAGAAGACTATTAGCTTGCAAGTGCTTAGGCAATATTTTTCTGGGAGTCTAAAAGATGCTGCAAAGAACATTGGAGGTATGAGTTGTTAGCATTTCCTGTAAACACAGAAAACGGTTTCCTGTGTTTCTTGAGTTTTATGGGATATCATATATCTTATAGGTATGCATCATAATAAACTTCAAATCTAATAAAGATTCTTACAATCTATTTTCATTTCCTCTTGCAGTCTGCCCAACTACCTTGAAAAGAATATGCAGGCAACATGGGATAACTCGATGGCCTTCCCGAAAGATCAAGAAAGTGGGCCACTCATTGAAGAAACTTCAACTTGTGATTGACTCAGTCCAGGGTGCCGAGGGTTCTATTCAGCTGAGTTCGTTCTATAACAACTTTCCAGAACTTGTCTCTTCAGATGTACCAGCAACGAGCCACTTACCAATGTCAACAATGGGTGGTCAGCTGCAAAAAGGAAATGCCCAGCCTGATGGTACTTTATTCAGTCCTGCAACTACTGCTTCAAAATCACCTACTTCTTCTGGCAGCCATAGCTCGAGTTCGAGTTACTGCTGTTCTACTGGGGTGAAGCAGTCATCTTTCCCTGTCAATGGCTCTAGCAGTGGAGATGCTTTATCGGCAGAACAGAATGAAGGGATGCTAAAAAGAGCACAAAGTGATGCAGAATTGCATCATTTAGGCCAAGAGGATTCAAAGCTTCTCGTTCGATCATATAGCCAGAAGATCTTCAGTGACCATGCTTTGAATGAGGCTCCACCTGTTCCAAAAACTAGCAGCAAGCCACAAGATGTGGGCTATTTTAGAGTAAAAGCTGCTTTGGGTGATGAAAAGATTCGTCTCAGTCTGCAACCTCACTGGGGTTTCAGAGATCTACAGCAAGAGGTCTTGAGGCGTTTCAACATAGACAGTGGCAGCAGAGTTGATCTAAAATATCTGGATGATGACTCAGAATGGGTGCTTTTAACCTGCGATGCTGATCTTGAAGAATGTAAAGATATACACAGATCGTTGAAGAGCAGGACAATTAGACTCTCTCTAAATCAAGCCTATAATCGTCCTAGTCTTGGAAGTTCATTCGGTAGTAGTGGCCCCTACTGATGAATAAGGATGTTTCGCTGTCTTGAAGGATCGGTTCGAAGGGACGACAACCTATTATCGTTGCTCCTTCTCCCCTAGGATGTGTAATAGTAGGAATGCATACAGAATGGCAGCTATTTCATGGCCATCTTTGTATTATGTAGACCAGTTAAGTGAGATAGTGATGCTAGATATTCGCTATGTCAGAGTGACATGATCGTGTCTTGGTGTATTTTTTCTTTATCTTCTTTTATGCAGTGCAATTGATACTTCTGTACCATAATATGTACAAAGAGTTTATCAATGATCTAATTTGAAGCCTCGATGCACATCCTATTTTTTGTTATAATTTTTTTTCATTCTATGCTTCTTCCTTTTTTATCATCTAGAATGAAATTAATATACTCTACGGAATAAAAGAGAAGTGATATTTTCTGCTAGAGAGAAAGGGAGAACTTTGGTATCAAATACAGAAAAAAAGTCTTGCATATATTAGGAATTCCTTTTATTTTTTTACTAATCAACGGGAAGATACATATCATCAAACTTTCCACGTCTCCTTACTTCAAGACGACTTACCCTGATCTTTTTCTATGTTTAGAGTCATGCTGGACCTTCGAAGGAACAAAACGGGATTCCATTCCAGTCAACGAAAATACTTTTCATACCGGAACAAGGAGATCTTCCGATGATCAAGCTTGCTTGATGCATAGATGGCTCTCTCAGCTCTGTGTCAACATTACCAAAGCTTGCAAACATGCTTTAGGCATTTGTTTAGACTTTCACCATCTTCACTAAAAACACCATTGTTCATTACTTCAATGATTGTCCTGTTCCAGACAATCATCTTGACTATTGAACATCCACTGCAGAGAAAGGGTGTCTCTTTAAATTAGCCAACTATTGATAACCATCACAGTGGCAATTAATCAGGCAAGCTACTAAGCTAATGACGATTGAAATTCTTAAGCCACCTTAGTTTCATGATTTTTGGGGCAAGATGATAAATAAACCAGACATAACTCGTATATTTCTGAATGTAATATATTTATAACAGAAAGAAAGTTGACGGATTTTACAAAAGAGAACAGCAGCTTACCTGCTTCAACACTATCTTCAGATCTGCAAACTGCAGTAAACTACAACTGCTCCGTTCGCTTCCTATTAGCACGGGAAAGAAACCAAGTTACTTGAGGAAAGATAACAAAAGATCATGTTCCTTGGATAAGTTAGTCACTCTTTAAAAATCTACTTGGACCATACCTGGCAACAGCCACAATCAGACACCTCTCAGAGCCAATTGAAGAGATGTATGGTGAACATCGCAGCGCTTGATTGTGTATTCAGCTGACTCACCCGATCAATAACAATGTAGCTCAAGTATCACAAACTTTAGACAGCAGCATCCAAATCATCGAGAAAGCCATTCTTGTGGGCTTGAACACGTGATAAGTTACTATGACCCCAGCCTTTCTGCACTCGCTTCAAAGTTTTCATGGCTATAGTACTTCCATCCTCTCTGTGGAAAAATCAGGTAGAGGAAATGATTTGAAGATGCCACTAAAAAATGCAACAGAATGAAATGTAAACATTAGGTGAGAAGGTGTTGATAATTAAAAAGTATCGATCACTTTGAAGCATAACAAAGTAACATAATTCCCATATTTAGAAGCCTTGCCATCCCATCTCGATATTAAAAAGAACCAGTAAAATTATGTTGCTAATATCAGCAATTGCTTTCATCTATAAAAATAATATTTTGTAAATCAGGCTCATCAGCATGCATCCAGATCTCCAGAAGATCTGAGCAGCAGAGTGGATAAACTATAACCATAAAAATGTGAAGTAAATGGCAGACAATAAACATCCTTCAGCGATATGTCTGGTAGTACTCATAACTATGGCTGGTCAAAAATCATACAGTTAGATATAAAAATCAATAAGTGACACTCCAAGAGCCAAGTCATTTAATAATTAGGGACGCCAAAAAAGAGTACAAGAAGAAGTTATAAAGCCACTTTGACATTCATACCTGTGCAGAATAGTTTGCCAATCACTGGCACTGTCTTTATGTTGTTTGCCAACCATATTTTTAATCTCAACATCAGAAGTCATTGCAAGCATTCTCTCTGTCAGTTCATTAGCCTCATGTTTATTTCCCTTGCTGAGTAAATAATCAATCACAGGCATGAACAATGCAGGATCAAATCTACAATAACGCTGCACCATTTTCTTAAGAATATCATGAGCGTGCTCAAAATTCTCATCAACACACAGTTTGTCAATGAGATCTTTGTAAGAAAAACTTCTTAAATCAAAGCATCTTTCTAATGCAGCTTCAAATATCTGCTTAACTTCCAAGATTTCCCCTCCAAAAAGCAACTCACTGAACATCAAACTATAAAGTACTTCTTTGTGACCACACACACTGACTGCGATCTCAAACACATCTTGTGCTGGTCTGAACTCCCCAGTCCTACAGAATGTTTTGATTAACAATTTGAAAGAACGTAAATTAGGTGTTATTCCTTTCTGCAGCATCTCATCTAAAACAAAGGTAGCTTCTTCACTTTTTTGACCCTCACACAGTGAATTGAGAATAATATTGTAAGTGTTCACATTAGGAGAAACGCCTCTCTCCTTCATCTCATCCAACTGGCCAAACATTTCAAATATTTGATTTGTAACACCAAACCCAAATATTAGGCAATTGTAAGTTCGCAAGGTTTTGTTGCAACCTTTTCTCTCCATGTCTTTAAGAACCTGAAAGGCAGATGATATCTTGCCTCTCTTACACAAGTTATATAGAAAAATATCATAGACAGTTGAGTCAGGATATAAGTTTCTTCCCATCATCTCTACAAACTTCTTTTTCGCTTCCTCGAGTCGCCCATCCCTGCATAATCCATTTATGATCGTTGAATATGCAATCAAGTCAGGCAAGTTTCTCTTCTTATTTCCATCTACTAGACCTATGTATGAGTTTCCTAAGTTACCAAGAGCAGCACTTCCATGAGACCACATTTCACTCACAATTTCAACAGCTTTATCAACATTCCCATTTCTACATAAACCATCAATCACAATATTGCAGCTTACAGCATCTAATCCATCACCTCTTTCATTCATCTTCTGCAGTAGCCTCTCTGCTTCTGCTACTCTACCTTCTCTCCACAGGCTGTGTAACAATATATTATAAGTGTAAGCATTTGGTGAACATCCAGCCCTAATCATCTCGTTTAGAATTTTATTAGCCTCAACTTTCTTTCCTTTTCTGCAATACCCTTGGAGCAACGCACTGTAAGTAGCTACATCAGGGGAAATTCCTCCAGTTATCATCAAAGTAACAACTCTCCTTGCATCTGCAAACATGTCATTTTTACATAAGCCGTTAATTAAAATGTTGTATGAATAAGCATTTGGCTTCACTCCACCATCAACCATTTCTTTCAGAACTGTTTGGGCCTCGAAAAGTTTTCCATTCTTCACCAAACCCAACAGCCATATGTTATAACTCTCCACACTCAAGAAAATAGCATCTCTTTTCATTGACATAACTAGAGCCTCTGCTTCTTCGAACATCGCTTCCCTGCAAAAGCCATCTAACATCAAGTTATGTGTCACAACATTAGGCATTGGCAATCCCAACTCATTCGTTTGCATATCCCTAAATATCCTAGATGCTTCCAAAATCTTCCCAGCCTTGCAGAGAGCAGAAATCCTAGTGTTAAAGGTAACAACGTTTGGAGAGAGGCCGTCCTCTTTCATCCTCTCCACCATTATTTCAGCTTCATCATCTCTACCTCCCTTACACAGACTTGCGATGAATGTATTATATATAACTACATTCGGGACCAAACCCATTGTCTTCATCAAATCCAGAAGCTCCAAACCTTTAGAAGCGAGCCCATCCTGACAATACCCACGTGCCAAAATTCCAAAAGTGTACTCATTAGGACGACAACCTTTGTCCTGCATTTTATCGAACAAGTGGCGGGCATCCTCCAAACGACCCGAGTCGCACAAGGCGCCAATCAAAAGATTGAAAGTATAAGTTTGGAGCTTAACCTTGGAAAAGATGATATCTTTATAGAGCCAAGATACAAGATGGGGGCAGTTTTCTTTAATGGAAGCTTGAATGAGCAAATTGTAGATGATAATGGAGGGCGGCGGGGCGACGCCCAAACGAGCGCGAAGAGATTGAAACTGAGAAAACGCCTTGTGAATATGGCCCGCCTCGGCCAACATCTTAACGACCGAATACAATGCATGATGCGGCGGCGTAGGGAAGAGGAGAAGATGATGGTGGAGATTGTCGATTTGCGGAAACTTTTGGGCGTGGATGAGAATGGGGACGATGAGAGAGAGAGTGTGTTGGATAAAGGAGAAATCTTTACTGTTGGTCGAGAGTGTGCGCTTGAAGAGAAGCCATGCCAGCTGCGGATTGTCGGAGCTTGTGAGTAGAGCTTTAGCCACCAGTTTTGCTTGTTCCATTGCTCAACTACTCACCCTATTTTATTTTGCCTGCTCCTCCCAATGAATCCAAATCGGTATTATAATTTTTTCAATAAAATATGAACTTAAAATCTCATTAATTTGAATACTAATGTAAATTAAGCATTCATTATAGTAATTTGTTTGCGGAAACATCAAACGTTCCGGTACAATCGACCAATCAAGTGCTTTCGAAATAACTAACAAACGGAGGCAAAAATTCGAGCTTAGATGCCAACTGATTCCATGGAGATATTTAGTTCGCAACGAATATCAAATTAATGTTTAGATCTGATGAGGTTTAAAATTCCTGTTTAATATGCAATAATGTAATTTTATTTGCAAGTAACACTTTTTATATTTTCTTTTTTTTTTCTTGAATTGTTTTCTCTTGTTATATTTCTTTTTCAAAAATAAATATTTTTCATACCTTTAGTATGACATGGCAAGAGATGCCATCGAGGCAATGCTCCGGCATCCACATCATCTTACCGGATAATGAAAAAGTTTGAATATTTGCATAAACAATGATCAAATTTAATTTTTTTTTAATCTTTATATATATATATATATAGAGAGAGAGAGAAGCACTAGTGTGTACTAGGTGCACCATCAGGTGCATTGACCGGATCATCGCGTTGATCCGGTCAACTCAAAATCAGTATCAACTGTAACATTAAAAAGTATCATTCAAAAGTATCATCTGTATTTTTAAAAAGTATAGGCCAAAATAAATAAAAACCCTCAAAATCAGTATCAACCGTAATATTAAAAAGTATCACTCAAAATTCAAAAAGTATCATTTGTATCCTTAAAAAGTATCACCTACTTTACCATTTTTCTTTTTCGCGGATTGACCGGATCAACACGCGTTGACCGGCATTTGACCCGGTCAAATGCGTTGATTGTCTTATATAAGCTTACATACACCTAGTGCATGCAAGTTTTTACCATATAAATAAGTCTCAAAATAACAACCTTAATATTTTTTCAAATAAAACACCTACTCGATATAACAAAATTAGATATATTGTATACTCCATTTTATTTTAATTCATATTTTATATTTTTAAACTTATTTCAAAATATTTGATGTTTACCATATTTTCACAATTTCTCTCTCAATTTTACTTCTATGCGTCTGTTAGAAAAATATAAATAAAAAATTTACGTTTATTAGAAAAATATATCTTAGTAAGATTTGATATAGATGGCTCTTAATTTTACACCTGTCTAAATAGGAAATTACAAACACACGTAAAAGTGATTTGGTATAACATAAAACAATCCAATAAATAGAAGACATAAAATATAAATCTTATTCAAATAATGTGTTTAAATATTACCTTTTATAATTTTATCTATTTATAGTTTGGATTACAAATTTTAAAACAAATTCGATGCACGTGGGAAATAACAGTAATTTATAAAACCAAAACAACAGGACACAGGAGTCATAAAAGTGCAGGTTGCAAAAGTGAAAAATTAAGGTAGGAAGGGATAAAAATGTAATCCAAAATTGATCAGATTTTATAATCTCCGGGTGAAATATGGGAGAGAATCTATTTACTTTACATGCATAGCTTGTTACAAAAACTACTATCACAAATTCAAACGACTACAAAGCATTTTTGCCTGCTGCAATTGGAAATGATACCAAAATTCAAAACCCAAGCAAAATCATATCACTATAGAGTTATCCTTGAGTGACTGTTGCTTCCTCTAGTTGAGTTTAGGGCTCCTCCCAAATTGGATCACAATTGGCTTTCCTTTAAATACGAAACCATTTACCGCGCTCTGCACTTTGCCCACAGTCACGACTCATTGATCAGTAATACATCATGGATGCGTAAAAGCCAAAGAATTTTGATGGATAATGGTGAACAACAAATTCTATAACACATGCATGATTCCGAATTAGTTGGAAAAACATACCAAAGCATTACAAGCGAGTTCAATTGTTGGGAATGTAACAAAAGCTTGGCCCCTCATTCTTCCTTCCTAGAATAAGAGGAGTTAGACTTCAGCTGCATGTGAATGAAGATGGGAGGAGACGCAAATCTTGTATTCATCATATCTCACCTGCATTAATTTAACAGTAAGATTGGACTTGGCAGCATCCACGCTCCCGAAAAATGATCCTACATAAGTATCAGCGACATGAAGAAAGCAGGAACTTCATTAACTGCTCAAGTGGAAAAGGTAAGTCTTGAAGGATACTATCACCAAAATAAAGGACTCTTAACAAAATCGAGCAAGAAGATAGACTGAACTCACCAAATATAAAGTACAAGTCATCAATCACAACATCTTTGGCCAAGTTCTTGATGTACAACACAGGAGTAGGATCACCGGCACTATAATTCTGTTTATTGGAGTTGATACATGTTCAGTATGATAAAGCAAATACTCACCCACACATAATTGAACTACGAACAATTATTGGTAATACTGGCTCCGATGGATCAAAAATCAACTTCACGGTCATTTTGCAATCAGTTTCTATCCCAGTATATACACGAGATAGCATTTAGTTAGATCCATCATTTTTTTTTGGAAGACTATCTTTTTGTGTTCAAATGAATAATAATTCTTTCAGAAACCAAAATGAACTTTTAAAGCTCCACTTATGCTTCCAAAATGGAACGCAAGATTGTTTCAGATCAATTTCCCCAACTATGGGGAGAATTGAAATTACCAGGTAGGAATCTACTTTTTTTAAGGCAACCTCCATTGGTTTGTAATATATGGTACTGATTTTCTTTTTGACCCAAATAATTATTCATGGATATAATCATATCGTTAGTAATAATAACTAATAACCTTAAATTCTACGAATTGTGTCCATCTGCAGCAAACCACATCAACAATCTCCAAGTAAGACTACATAAGTTCTTGAGTGCTTTTTGCATAACTTCTCACTAGTTTCTAAGTAAAAACAACATTTCAGGATGAGATATTTAATTAGATACCTCCCAGTGTAGTAGCTACATTCAAATGAAGTCAGTCAACTTCCCTAATGATTCATAACCAACAGAACTTTCCGAATAAGTGATTATAATACCTTAAATTTAGGGAGTGATAATATTTCCTCTGGAGGCAATTTTCCACTATTCAGTTCCTCTAAAGTTGCAAAAGGTTCCGGAGGAGAAGTTTCAGGGATTGGTTCTTTCAACTCCTTTGCAGAATCATTATCCTGTAGTTCAGGGTGATTCTGTTTCTGTGATATTCTTATCTGCAAGCATGTCAGAATCCATTAGATTACAAGTCTTTCAAAGGGAAATTAAGTGTCAATATATTATACCAGAGATCAATCGTTGCAACCTGCACTACAGGGTTCTTTTTTTTAATTATAGGCTTTTCTTTGGGAATTAATGCAACTTGTTTCAATCCAACAGCCTCATGAGCCACATCCTTGTCAACAGCAGGTCCAACAATTGCTTGTCGCTTGGCACGCTTTCGCTTAGGTCTAACCTCTCGTTTGACTTCCTAAACCATGTGAAGGCAGAGAATGAACAGGTCAGTAGACATCCCTAGTTCAGAAAGTAGAAAGATCTTCCGTATAATAATGCTTGCAAATATATAACAGTATAAGATGCACATCATATGTAAAAATGCATTAAAGCCAAATGTAATTATTACAATAATCACATCAAGTGTAAATGGAGAATGTTATCAGGTGAAACTAGACTACTTATTAGAACTTTTCCTTAGCTCCGAATGGGCTAATCAATCGTTGAATTATTTGACAAAACTTATTTGAAATTTCTGTAGGCAGGGTTATGATATTCAACAGCCTCATGAGCCCCAACCTCATCCCCAGTTGTATAATATTGTACAGATTAATTCTCAAATCAAATTTAAGGCTCTCTTCACACAAAGAAGACCTCATAACAATAGAAGAATGCCCTTGAGTTGAACTTTCAGTCATGACCCAATACCAATACTAACAGCATGGGCATATGGGACAGTGGCAAAGACCAGAGAAGGACCTCATCTGAAGACTCCATTTCCGACTCACTACTGGAGAAATCTTCCATGTTTGTGTCCATAGATGGTGGAGGAGGTGGAGGTGGTGGTGGTGGTTCTGCAGGTGCTGATGGAATAGGAATTGATGCTGGAAGAGGTGGAGTAGGTAGTGCCTTCCGGAATGGAGCGGGAATATTCATTTTGTTCATCAAATGTAAAACCTGTATGCAGGAGTAAATAGAAAAGAATATTTAGGAAATGTTATAAATATCTGGTGTGGGAGAGAGAGAGGAGAAGAAAAGTAAAAGGCACACCCGACCTGAGTGTAAAAGCGGGGAACTGCAATAAGGGCATTTACAATGTTAGTCAGAATGTTACCGTCAGGTGGTGGGTATGCATATCTGTATCAGAAATTGGTTACTTCAACTAGTCAGCAGACAGATACAGAGAACATGTATAATACATATTCAATAAAGGAATGCTGCAAGCATACTCGAGCAACCAAACAGCTTCCAAAAATTAGAGGCACGCAAACACACACAGAAGAGAATTCAGCTAGAGCTTGGAGAACAAAAAACATCAATCCCACAAGCACAGACAGAAAAACATACTCAAGGTGGGGCGGAAATGGATAGTCAACATCGAGTTTCTCTGCAATAGGTTCAGTAGCACGTATATTACTCCCACTATAGTCATGACTAGACCCTTTGGGGGCAGAAGCATCTTTCACCATAGAGGTAGCATCCTTCTTAACTACTCCTTCACTATCCTGTTGCTTAGTCCCCTCAATCGCCTTACTAGCTCTCTCCACAGACAAGACTTTACCAAGAAACCGTAACCTGCTTGGTTCAGGCAATCAGCACAACTGGCATTATGAATAACAAATTACAAGAACTCAGCAATGCACTTGCACAAGCACTCCTCCAATAACGAAAGAGGGTATTAACAAAAAAAAAAAAAGTGAAGGAGATGATTATGATTAAAGAAATACCCATGAAGCTGCTTGTGGGCTTGGTATGCAGGCAGCTCATCCTTGAAATCAACAAAAGCACAATTTTTCACCCTACGTATAAGGATATTGATAAATAAAATTAAAAAAAAAATGGAAAAAGGAAAGTAGATGTGAGCAAGATAACAAACCGTCCATGAGAAAAGGGGCGGACGGAAGAGGCGCCGTAATGAGAAAATAGTCGGGTAAGAATATCGTGGGGAATGGCCTCCGGGAGATGACGAACCAACAGCGTAAAAGCTACTCCTTCGCCGGAATTCATCATTGAAAAGGGTTGCTTGTTTCACTGGTGCAGCACAAATCCCAACCTCGATTCCTTATTGTTGAAACTCCATGATTCTCACAAAATCGAGGGTTCTATCCTTCCACCAAAGTAACTACTCTCCACTCCCTCCTAATTACTTTTTCACTCGTTTAATTATTATTTTTCTCGTCTACGGTGAGCGGCGTTGTTGTTTAGAAATGTATGTTTTTAATTGATGGTATGTGATAAAATAAATATTTAGTAAGAAAAAAATAGATATTTTTACTTGAATTTGTTCAAAGATTACTAATGATTTCGTGTTGTTAATTGCATTGTAAATTGTAATGTTTATAGATTTGTATGTAGTAAATATGGTACTTTTAGCAATCATCTTTAGGTTATAATTTAATTGAAGGACTTAATTTTAATCAATGATTTTGCTAAAAAAAAATAGTTCATTATCTTTTTCATATTTAGTTAGGCGTAGTCTGGATGAAGGCATATTAGTAAAGACTAGCATTCCACCCGTGTGATGCACGGAGTATTATAATTTTTATTTTTTTTAATATTAAGTATTTCAATATGAGTTTTATGTTTGTATAATGAGACAATATATATTATTAAATTTAAAGGTGGCAAAAGAGACGATCCAACCGATTGGACCGACGGAGAAAAAACGGGTTGGGACCTTGTGGACCTTAGTGTATTTTTTTAGTTTTCCCATTCGGGCCAAGTCGGATTTATTTCAAGCTTAAAAATTATTGATCCAACTGGCACAAATCGGGTTACACTGGACTAAAATTATCACCCCTAATTAAATCCATCACAAAATTATACACTTAAAGAAAGTAAAATATATTTAATTTTATTATAAAACTTGGAATGCATTATATACAAAATTTGTCATCAGAACATCATCATACTTATAAATTAACATTTTTAATCTAACTTGAGTTTTAAATCTTGAATTAGCATCATAAAGTTCACCATGAATAAAATTAGTATTTAAAAAACACGCCAACATGAGAAATAAATTAATCCTTACATATATTTATAGTAATCGCATAAGAGGCAATTTGAGGAAATTATCGTCATTGGATGACGCCAATGACATCCTTGATATCAAAACCTTATGTTTTGCATTATGTTGAGTGAGAACTTTTTGTTTCAAAATATTCATATCAAACCTCATAATAACTAATATTATGTCACTACACAAACTATGATTATTAGAGTAATAATTACCCAAAATAATATATATATACATACATGTATGTGTAAATACATGTATACCCCGAGCCTATATTTTTAGATATCAATAAGCCAATAATGTTGTATTTTTTTAGAATCAAGTAACCCCTCTCTACTATTCGTCCTAAAAATAACATCTGGCTATCTCCCTACCAAAATAAAAAAATAAAAAAATATATTTACTGTTAATATCGAAATCAGTTTTAAATGTTGAAATCAATTTTAAATTATTATTTAAAAATAAAATATTTGAATATTTTGAACGCCTTTTTCAGTAATTGTATATATTTTATTTATCTTAAATTTTTTATTTAATTTCATTCTTACTCATAAGGAAGGACCAATGATAACAATATAGTTTTATTTGTAACTCAAAATCATTCAATCAACTTTAAACTCTGTATTTGTCCTTCAATTATACGAAAAATCTTCTTTTTAAATAATTATTTGGATAACTTTTTTTTTCAAAATATTGAGCCAAAAATGTTCTAACATATATATAAAATGAAAACTAAATTTATTTTTTTATATTAAAAATACTTTAATTTTTGCATTATATCTCATTTTCCTTACAAAATTATTATTGTTGCTATAAAGTATAAACCTATAGACATGTAAGATATTATTCCTCCAGAACCTTATATGGTTATTGCTTTTTTCTAGATTGAATTTTATATATAAATTGAAAAAAAAAATCAAATTAAATTTATTTATCCATAAAATTGAAAATTTGCATTTATTATTTTGAGCACATGTATAACTTACAGTTAAAATAATTTTTTCAAAAGTTACAAATATAATAAACATATCTCTGATTTCAACAATTATAATCTTGACTCAATTCATAAGTAGTTGCAATCTCAATAATCATGAAAAAAATACAACGAAAGATTTTCATGAAGAACATGAATTATGTTCTTTAATTGGCTCTTTTTTTTAATTTGTGTTTTCCATAATTCTCATGATTACCACTATTCACATATCAATTCACATCTACAAACCTTTTTAATATACAAAAATGTAAAATGTCAAAATGACATTTTTTTTTTAATTTTTTAGTATTCAAAATGAGATTTTTACCACCAATTATTTAATTTTTAGAATTTTCATATATTTTGCTAAAACATTGTAAACTTTTCTGACAATACCAGTTTTGATAAAAAAAAAATTGTGAAAATTGATTTACAAATGAACAACTAATTGCTTTTATCAATTCTACATATCGATAAAATAATAATAAAAAAAACTTACCAACACAAATAAAGATAAACTTATAAATTAAAGTGTGTCCCGATTGATGATTGATGTTTCAAAATATTAAATGTGATGGTTTACAATAAAAATTAGGATGCTTCACACTTGTGAAATCCATAATACACCAGTTACTCTATGTTTACAAACTATATAAAAAAAAAATCATTCCTAAACTTTGTTACCTAATTATCCAACCAAAAGCCTTCAAAGTTATTATTTACTCGTATAATCTGTAAAATAACAATTACGTAAGAATACAATAAAAAGTACAATATTTTGAATGTATAACAGATTAATAAAATAAATTGAAAAAAAATCAAATGCAAAACAAACTAAAAAGAAACAAATGAAAAAGAATCATGAGTAGCCATTGTATTTATAACATTACTCTAGGAAAATATATCAATTATATTAAGGTTAATAATAATTATATGCCGTATATTCTTTTATAATTAATAATTGATTGATGGTTGAGAATAGATTTTCGTGTAAGTTGCTCGAGAAATTTGAATCTAAATTAAGATATTCTATTACTATATATATATATATATAATATGCAATATATTATATTCTATATTAGTGCCCTTAATTAAGGTAAATTATAAAACTAATTTAATTGTGACAATCTTTTAGACTAATTTGATGACTACATATAAATATATTTTCGGTTTACATGAGAAATAAACAATTAAATAATATATAAGATAATATTTTTATTTTTGGAAGGTGCATATTATATAATTCATTATTTGGATATTATATTTGTAATTTATATAAGCGGAAATATCATTTAGGCGGAAAAACTATTATTTTCTAATTCCGGATCCGTAGTCGTTATTATATATTATATAGATATCCAGCAATAACCGTGTGTTTTGTAGCCATTGCTCGTTCACGCGAGGCCCGGGGTGTAATTTACTGATTTGGCTGGACAATGTATCCGACGCCCCCCTCGGTTACAGTTTATGGACAATGTATCTGACGTCTCCCCCAGTCTATTAAATAAAACAATGTACCAAACAGATGTGTGAAGCAATCTTAGTATATTTATCTTAATAACCAAACACACAATTAAAATAGCTAATACGCAATTATCTTTCAAAACAATCTATATTTTATTAATGTGGGTATATCTGTACTAGTATACCAAACATTGCCTTAAAATATGGGGGTAACAGATACATTATAAGTATTTAAGTATCTAGATAACTTGTATTTCACCTGTACGATGCACAATAAGATATTTATACTTAAAAATTAATTCAATAAAATATGATCACAATAAAAAAAATATATATTTTCAATTGTGAAAAGAATTAAAACTCACGTGAAACATAATATATAAAAAATATAAATGACATAAACAGGAGCACAACTGCCCATGCACTAAAAAAGAATTACATGTAATTTTTCTTTGAAAAAATAATATGTAGGATTATTAGTGAAAAATAATTCGGTCCTGTCTAGAACATAAAATATGAGTTGAAGTGTCTATATGCACCTTCAATAAAAGAGAGAGATTATTTAAAGGCAACTTAAAGAACTTAAGAGGTAATTGAGATCGATTACATAGTTTACGAAAGTTGCCTTAAAATAATTAAAATATTACAATTTATGTTCTATATGTACGTAATCGATTCGAATCATTTGTTACATTTTTATCTATTTAATAATAAGTCGTCGTTAAAGATAGTTTTTCCACTAAAAATTATTGCTAATTTTGGAAATTATTTTTTATTATTAATATCAATCTACTAAATAATATTTTATGATCAATTGTGAATTACTTTAGCAAAAATTCACATGTATACTTTAGAAACATAAAAAATATATATATTGTATAGTGTAGTAATCTTAATCTTAATCTTAATCTTAATATATATTAAGACAAATAAGTATACTAAAAATAGTAGGTAATATTTTCCCGCCTAAAACATATTTCCATAAATTGAAATATGTATTTATTATTTAGATTTATGTATATTAAATTAAATTATTAATATCAAATATAATATATATATATATATTAACTTTATCAAATGATACGATATACATTGAGATATGTAGTATAATATCAAATGAATTAACTTTATCTTGATATATATATTAAGATAAAATTTATAAAATGTATATTAATAATAATTATATTATGATATAAATATGTAATAAGATATGCTCCATATAAGTCTATTACTCCATCCGTTTCGAAATGTTTATTATTTTAGGTTTTTGTTTTGTTTCAAAATGTTTGTTGTTTTTTATAATTTGACATCCTCTCTCTCAATTTTAACCTTCTCAAATCCTACAAGATTTCTTGATTCTAACAAAATGGAGGGAGAAAAATATATGGAGAGAGAAAATGTTGTTATTTTGTAGGAAAGTATAGATGAATTAGGTTTTATGGCATATATGAGGGATGGTTATATTTATCCACAAAATTAATTATTAATTCTAGATAAAAAAACCTAAAACAACAAATATTTCAAAACGGAGTATAAGATATGTATATTAAGATATAAAATATATTTTAAGATATTAAGGTATATATAAATATATAAGATGCTCTTATTAAACATCAACAATTAAGGTATATTTAATTAGTCAAATATACCTTATTTAAAACAAACGTAAACATGAAAAATAAAACACTCCCCCCATCCACTCCATGAAATATTAAAAGAATTAGGGCATCCCTGATTTATCTCATTTAAATACTCTTTTATAAAATTAGGAAATCCATAATTTAGTCAAATTTATTATTTACATATATTATCTTGAAACGTAAAACCATGCATATGAGAGTCATTTAATTTTCCCTATAAATACAATAGGATAGTCATTGTATTTTGACATTGTGTACTTATTTAGCATTCAACTTTTGTAAAAAGCTTCAAGTGTGTTTTTTTCCACATTACATGTAATATATTGTTGCAGTTGATGATATTATTATTTGTTTCTCTCATTTTTCTTATGATTCAAGAAAGGGTACTCCAAGGTGAAGAATACTCAGATGACGAACATTCAATTGGAAAAGCAAGCAATGAATTATAGATTCAAAATTTTCAATATAAGTTGAAGGTAATCTCGAAAAATAAGATTGTGATGTGGTGCAAAAATGAAGAAACATATAAGTATATGATGCCAATATGATTGAAACCAAACATTGTGGCTAGTTTTTTTTTGTCAATTTTTTCTTTTTCCAAAATTAGGAACGAACGTAATGAAATTATAATTTGATACAGTTATATTTTGTAAATGAATGATCCATAATTTTATTTTGCAATTTTAGCTTGACTCTAATCCGAGAATATTATTATTTCATTTTTCATATTTTTATTGGTTTATTGTTGTGATTATTTCTTTTTTTATTTTTCAACTATTATATGATGGGTGGGTTGAATATAATGGTCGGTATTAGTATTAGGTTTGTGGTTAAAGGTTGTACTTTAATTTGCTTTTAATTTATTTTACCTGAATAGTCAAATCCTTTATTTTTTACGTTTCATAGTTAGATATTTATAGTTTGATGTAAGATTAATTGAAAAAATATACAATATTTTATTGTGTGGAACGTTAATTTTTGAGCTACAAATTGGATTGTGATATGGAATTATTCTCATGATTGACGAAGCGTCATAATGGAATATTATTATTTCTCTATGCCATTAAAATATATTATTAGAATATTATCAAATGCATTTTCCTAATTTTTAACTTCATGAATACATAAAATATAGATATAGATTGCATATTTGATTTTCATTTTTAATCACACTTTAGTTAGGTTTATAATTATTCGATTAGTTGTATAAAATGCGTGTATCTTAAAAAGTCAATACTATCTACAAATAATATATTTCCATGCTTAATATATCACATATCATTAGTCTAATTATTATTTTAATCATACTTATTTGATTATTTGATTAATTGTATAAAATGTGCGTATCCACTGCAAAAAAACTCGATCTAGCAACGGAATTTCCCGTCGCCAGTATTGTACGATCCCGTCGCTAAAGTCTCTAGCAACGGGCTAGCGACGGGAACAACTCAGTCGCTAAATCGCTCGTAACTAAACCACTCGCGATGGTGGCTCACCCGTCGCCAGTATTGGCGGTGGGTCTAGCGAAGGAAAACCCCGTCGCTAAGTCGGTAGCCTAGCTACGGACTTGGGCGATAAGTTTGGAGACGAGATTAACCGTCGCCTACTAGTGATGGGAGGGCCCGTTGCTAGATCCGTCGTGAAAATAAGGATGAGCTACGGATTTAGGCTACGGGATTGCACCGTCGCGAGCTAGCGACGGGAGGGCGATCCGTCGCTAGTCTGAAATTTTAAATTGTTATTTATTTATATATAAATTGGTTTTTATATTTATTTTATATTGCAATTATTTGTAAAACATGATAACTAATGTTGAAACCGTTGGTTTTTGTATATATATAGTTTTGTCTTTCTTTGATTTATTGTGCAGGAAAAATTAATAGATAGGAGCACGTGTGATTTGACCAAGTCTTGAAGGATAAAGTCCAAGATATGGTTGTTCATATATCTAAGGGGAGTTTGTTGCTTGCGGCTAAAGTCAAGGAGTGTTGGAAGAGTGGAGTTCGTGCGGATACATGAGTAGAGGCCAAGATATTATTTTAGTATAAATAGGGATCAATCTGTAGTAGTTACATACGAGTTCATCGAGATAATTCAGATAGATCAGATCAGTATTCGATTAGATATTTGTTTTCTTCGAGTGATAGTTAAGACAACTTTAGTCACGACCTTCTGCAAAGGAAGTGATAAATTGTCTTTAGTTTTCGTGAGTATTTACTCGAAATGTTTTTGTAATTCACAATTTCATATAGTGAATCTTTTGCCCTGAGGCACTTCATGAGATTATAAATTTATAATCTCGTGAAATTACAATCCATTGTTTATTACAAGTTTTTCCGCTGCGTAAGCAAAGTTGTTACATCTTTGTACACAACTCTGTCAGAACTGAAAATTCGATTTCTTCAATTGGCATCAAGAGCAAACACTTGACACACTAAGTGGTGATCCTGTTTTCGTGAGTACAATGGATTGCACAAACCTGTTGTTCAACAAACCTCCTGTTATCGATGGCATGAACTATTCCTTTTGGAAAGTTCAAATGAGAGCTTGCATCAAATCCATTGATGCTAGAGCATGTAATGTTGTTCAGAAAACATGGACACATCCTAAGACCGTAGATTCCGAAGGAGATACAATTCGTACTCCTCCAGAAGAGTGGACCAGGTCACAAAATGAAGAAGCTACCTTCAATGACAAGGCACTCAATGCAATTCAGTCTTCCTTGGATATTCAGATGTTCAAACTCATACGAAATTGTGAGTCGGCCAAAGAAGCGTGGGATATTCTCCAGCAACATTGCGAAGGAGATGTTGGAATTAAAGAATCAAGACATCGTATTCTCACCACAAAATTTGAGAACATGAAGATGGAAGAAGATGAAACTGTTGGACAGTATTGCAATAAACTACTTGATATTGCAAACGAGTGCACTGATCTTGGTGATCCGATCACCAACAAGAGGTTACTTTCTAAAGCTTTGAGAACTCTAACACCTCAATTTGATATGAAGGTCGTTGCCATTGAAACGGCGTCGACCACTGGATGTTTGGACTTCACAAAGTTGATGAATGATCTGAAGACCTATGAAATGGAATTGAATGAGAAAGGCGGGTCAAAGAAAAAGGGAATTGCCTTGACAGCTGGCTCAACTTCAAGGACAACTTCAGCTTATGACGAAGAAGAGGATAATGATCTTGAAGAAATCAGTGAAAAGAATCCTGATTATGCTCTTCTCACTAAAAGACTAAACACTCTCATCCGGGCAAACAGAGGAAAACAACTAAAGGGAGGTGTTGAACAACGCAAGCCTCGTCATGACTCGTCCGGACCTTTGGTTATCTATGAGAAGATGAACACACCTGGAAAGGAACCTAAGATCATGAAACGTGCAGCAACAGATCACTTTAGACCAAAGAAAGTGAAAGATTTCTCCACTGTTCAATGCTATGAGTGCAAAGGCTATGGGCACTTTGCAAATAAATGTGCCAACACATTTAGAAAACTTGGAAAGCCCGTCACATTCTTATCTCTTAGCGACAGTGAGCTGGACACCTCAGGGATATTTATGGAAGAAATCTTAGATGATGCAACCAACGAACACGCTGCCTTAACTGCAGTATGTGCTGAATTGGACAATTAAAAACTCACAGAAGTTGAGATAACTTCTGACAGGTATGATGATTCCTACTATAAAACTCTCTTTTGCTTCAACACTGTGATAACTACTGCAGATGAGGAAGAAGAAGTTACCGAGGAAGAAACACTAAAGATGCTGATAAAGTTGCAGGGACTCTACAAGGAGTTGTATGCTAAGTGGGTCAAACAGTGTAAGGTAGTTGAGTCACTCAATGAGGAATCCACTAGCCAGAAGGCGTCTCTTGCAAAGTTAGAGGTAATGCTGACAAAGAAAGATACAGAGATTGACAAGATGAGGATTCAACTCAATCATGCAAATGAAACTTTCAGAAAACTCAACACTGGTACCTCCAAACTTGATGAAGTTCTTGCTCAAACTCAGGTAACTTCTCATGGCTTAGGTTATGACAAAACTGTAAAGACTGTCTTTACACAAATCTTGTCCACTCATGGAAAACCTTTTGTGAAAGCTCAAGAAGCACATCCCACTTCATCAGTGAGTAAGAAACACAGGAGATTCATTTGTCACTATTGTTTCCTCCCTGGACACATAAAACCTTTCTGCCATAGGTGTTTGCAGGAACACAAGAAATAGATTCATCTAAGGACACAAGCCTCAAATTCAGGCCTCACAGTCAAAAGTGACAAAACAAGGAATATGGTTTGGAAACCAAAAGATGTCCCCAAAGACACCTGCAAAGTTGTCTTCACTGCATCAGTAGTTGATGATTCAGCAACTTGGTATTTTGACAGTGGGTGCTCTCATCACATGACTGGGTCTCAAGGATATTTGTCCAACTACCAGAAGATCAACGACAGTGAAGTTACCTTCGGAGGAGGAACAAATGGTAAGATTGTAGGCCATGGAATCTTAAACAGCTCTGGTCTTCCAAAGCTCGCCAATGTATCACATGTACAGGGTCTTACAGCAAACCTTATCAGCATCAGCCAACTCTGTGATGACAACTTTACTATCATCTTTGATAAGCAAAGTTGTACTGTTGTTGATAACAATGGCAAACATGTGATCTCTGGGGTAAGATCTTCTAATAACATTTATGAAACTAAAAGAAAAAGGTGTTTAAGTGCGCAGGTAAATGACGTACAACTTTGGCATCAAAACTTGGGGCATACCAATTTTCGCAAGATGGAGAATCTTCAGAGACTCAATGTTGTTCTTGGAGTGCCAAAGCTGAACGTCTCAAATCCAAGTCTGTTTGGAGATTGTCAGAAAGGAAAGCAAGTAAAAGCGTCGCATCCAGTTATGACAACTTCAGAGAGACCTTTTGCCACTCAAAGCTGTTTTGAATTGTTCCATATGGACCTAATGGGGTCAGCAGAGGTAGAGAGTCTTGGAGGTAAACGATATTCTTTTGTGATAGTGGATAACCTCTCCAGGTATGCTTGGGTAAAATTTCTAAATGACAAAGGTGAAACCTATGATGCTTTCTTAGAATTATATGCTAAAGTTAGAAACTTCTACCATTCTTGCGTTAAAAGAATTAGATCGGACCATGGAAGGGAGTATGAAAATCTTCAGCTCCTAAACTTTTTGCATTAAAGAATGTATTTATCATGAATATTCTGCCCCTAAAACACCCCAACAAAATAGTGTAGCTGAAAGGAAGAATAGGACCTTGCAAGAGATGGCCACTATCATGTTATACTCTAAGAAGTTGTCCAAACGGTTTTGGACTGAAGCTTTAAACACTGCATGCTATGTAAGTAATCGGGTAAACTTAAGAACCAGAACCACCATGACATCATATGAAATTCTAAATAGTAGAAAACCCAACTTAAAATACCTACATGTTTTTGGTTGTGTTTGCTATATTTTGAATGATAGGGATTACTTGTTCAAATTTGATCCCAAAAGTGATAAAGGTGTGTTTATAGGTTATTCGCTTAATAGTCATGTTTATCGTGTCTATAACCTCAGAACAAAAACTGTTATGGAAAGTGTGAATGTACGATTTGATGATCTGACCAGTCTATACACTCCTGAAGAGGATACTAACGATTTGCTTGAGATATAGGAATGACAGGAAGAACTGTTGAGGAAGAAGGGAGAGTCAACCATAAAGTCGAGTCCACTTCAGAGACAGGTGAGGATGCATGTACAGAAGGATCTGGATCGAATCACCACTCAAACGATTCAAAAATTCCAGAAGTAGTTTAGGGAAGCAATAGAAGATATCCACCGAGCAAGATTCGAAAAGATCATCCAATTGATCAAGTCATTGGAGATATTCGTGAAGGGGTCAGAACTAGAGATAAAACTCCTGTCAACTACAAGGAAATGGTAAGGATGGTGTGCATGTCATGTGTAATTAATAAAGTTGGTACTGTTGTCTTCTTATCCATGGTTGAACCTAAAAACGTGAATGAAGCATTAAAAGATGAGTTCTGGATAAGTGCCATGCAAGCCGAGCTACTTGAGTTTGTTAGAAATAAAGTCTGGACATTTGTGCCTAGACCTTCAGGGATAGACGTAATAGGGACTAAGTGGATATTTAAGAATAAAACTGATGAATTTGAAAATATCATTAGAAATAAAGCCCGCTTAGTTGCCCAAGGTTACAATCAAGTAGGGGGCATTGACTATGATGAGACTTTTGCTCCCGTTACTCGAATAGAGTCCATCAGGTTATTATTTGCCATTGCGTGTTATCTTAACATTACTCTTCATCAAATGGATGTTAAGGCAGCATTTCTAAACGGGGTACTAGAAGAGGAAGCGTAAGTGGAGCAACCTAAAGGCTTTGTAGACCCGTCAAGACCCGATCATGTGTATAAATTATACAAAGCTTTGTATGGACTTAACCAAGCTCCTAGAGCTTGGTATAGTCGGCTAACGGAGTTCTTGCTTGAATTTGGTTTTTTCAGGGGACATGCCGACAGGACACAGGACACTTTTTCTCAAAAAGCAGAAAGACTTTCTCACAATTGCATAAATATATGTCGATAACATAGTATTTGGGTCAACAAGCGAGAAAGCCTTGAAAGAGTTTGTGAAGGCAATGTCCACGTCTTTTGAAATGAGTATGGTCGGTGAGCTTAGCAATTTTCTTGGACTTCAAGTCAAGCAAAAGGAAGATGGCGTCTTCGTCTCACAGACAAAATATGTCAAGAATCTTGTAAAGAAGTTCGGTTTGGAAAATACAAAGCATATGAGAACTCCCATGAGTACGACTGGGAAGCTATCGAAGGATGCAGTTGGACCTGAAGTTGATCCAACTTTATACAGATCAATGATCGAAAGTCTCCTCTACCTGACTGCTAGCCAGCCAGATATCATGTACAGTATGTGTGCATGTGCTTGGTTTCAGTCCTGTCCCAAGGAGGAACACCTTAAGGCTGTAAAGAGGATCATTCAGTACATTGCCGGCACTTGTGAATTAGGTCTATGGTTCACAAAAGACACTACTACTGATCTAGTGGGTTATAGTGATGCTGATTGGGCTGGAGAGATAGATAATAGACGGAGTACAAGTGGAGGATGTTGCTATCTAGGAAACAACCTCATCTCGTGGCATAGTAAAAAGCAAAATTGCATTTCGTTGTCAACGGCTGAATCTGAATATGTGGCTGCTGGTAGCTGCTCAACACAACTGGTGTGGTTAAAGTCAATGTTGGATGATTATGGATTGGAAAGCAATCCCTTGATGATGCTCTGTGACAATACAAGCGCCATCAACCTTGCAAAGAACCAGTTCATCATTCCAAATCCAAACACATCCACTTTAGGTATCATTTTATTAGGGATTTAGTTGAAAAGAAGCTATTAAAGTTAGAGTATATTAGTAAAGATAATCAACTGGCTGATATGTTCACAAAAGCTCTAAGCTGGAGAGATTCTCAATTTTGAGGAAATCTCTTGGCTTATGTTCTATATGAAAAGTAAAGATGATTCAACTGTTGTCACACTTTTGGTATATCATAGTTAACTGTGAAGTAGGACAGATTCAAGTATGAAAAAGCCTGTGTTAAGGTGAAACCATAATCATTCTTATAAAACCATATAACTAGATCAAAGATCTTAGATAAATGGTGATTATAAGATTCTTTTGGTTATTCATCTATTCATCATCTGTCTTCTTCTTAAAGTTTCCTATGATGTATCAAAAGTAAGCTGATCAAATATTTTTTCCCTTGACGACACTTGGTTCATGAAAAATAAATAAAAAAAAAGTTTGAAAATTTTGAAAGTCAGTTGAATGTATCTGGAAACGTATCTTACTCTATCTTTAATATCTACTTTGACTATATCTTTAATATATTGATTCCTATTTATGAGGAGGCGGGTATCTATCAGAGATATATATATATCCTACTTATGAAAAGCCCCTCTCACTTAGTCATTTTCATTCATTCTCTTGCTTTCTTCGGCTTCTGTTCACAAAACCCTCTTTGACCTTTCATCTCCTCAACCTGTCACCTTCATCTCCTTCTCCATGGATTCCGACAAGATGCGCCAAATTCGAGAGTTACTCAGTGACCTCGAAGCATCGGCCTATCTTCGCCATCTCTTAACATTTTCTCCTCAGCCGCCGATTCTCTCACCGTCCCGACCAATTGTCCCAAATCCTTTCCGGTTTCTGTCACCGGACTCCACACCCATTCGACGGCTGAAATTTCTCGTCTCTCCTTCTAGAGGCAATGCCTCCATGGAGATTTCACCTGAAATAGAAAGCTGCTCAGAGGTGCAATCGAGGCCCCTTGCTTTGCCAGCCTCAACTTCGACGATGCCTTCCTCAATCTCACCCGTTGCAGATCTTGAATCGTCTCAAGCCATCATCTTAGCTCCTGACGGTGTGATTATGCCGCCACTTGACACGCCGGTGCTCGTATTTCCCGAGGAAGAACCGCTCGACCTTTTTTTCCCTTCTGACGAGAGAAATCCACACAATAGAGGTCCAATCGAAGTGCCTTTTTCGGGGGTGAAGCAAGAACATCAACTATAAACTTCGGAGAAGTCTGCTCCGACTAAATCCCCTCCAAAAAAGAAGCCGGCGAAGTCCAAATGAGTCCCTCTGACTCGACGGTCACAGCGCCTGCATTTCACCGGCAGTTCTTCAAAGACTCCGGTGGGACCTATAGAGATTACGAGCGAAATCGGAAGACGAGGCCAGTGAAGGGTCTTCTAAGAAGGTGCAGCCGGAGACACATGTCGACTCTGAGGGGAGTTGGGAGGAGATGGAGTCTGAAGCTGAGCTAGAAATTACTTATGCTGCTTCCAAGAAGGGAAAGAGAAAGATTCTGTCTTCACCCTCTCCGAAAGCTAAAGGGAAAAAGCATCGCACTTCAAAGTAAGCAAAGTTGTGTCTGGACCCAGATGAAGAGGCTGCTCTTTCCAAATCCGACCTTGAGGTATCAAAGGCTAACTCCCATCTCTTTTATTTTGATACTGTGAAGAGAAATTGGGAATATTTTAAAAATTGAGAAATTTTATATGATAGGGCAGTTGATGTTAAGGATTTTGATAAACATAATTTGATTGCTTTTCTGAAGAAGAGGAGGGTTTGGGGTAGTGTTTCATATGTCAAACCTTATGTGGCTGAAATTGTGCGTTTGTTCTATGCAAATTTGTCTTCTGAGTTTGGGAACCCCTCATCCAAATGATTCGGGAATGTTTTTGTTAGGGGGAGTGTTTACAGTTTCACCCCGACCAAAATTAACAAATTTTTAAGCCTTCCAAATGTATCTGTAACTAATGATGAAGTAGATGAAGAGCTTGAAGTTAAGATGGAAAACGTGCTAACTGAGGGAAGAGCTGATGTGTGGCATGGTAAGAGGGTGAACAGAACTGCTTCATCCCTCACATCCCTCTTCTGTACTTTGCACAAAATCTCAGTTAGCAACTGGATTCCTACCTCGAACTCCACCGTAGTTCTTCTTGAACATGTCTCTCTTCTGTACAAGTTGTACATGAAAGAAAAGGTCAATCTGGGTAATCTCATGTTCAATGCCATTGCTGAAGTTGCCATGACTAAGAGCAACAAAAATCTTGTGTTGCCATCTTTGATTTTCAGCATGTTGGTTGACCAAGAGTTCAAGCCCAAGAAGAGAGATTCGTTCACTTCTAGGCTCACTCTTCAAACGGTGCAAAAGGTCTTCCTCACAGATTCACGAGTTGTGGATCTATCTTGGATGGATGATGAAGAGCCTGCTCCACCACCTTCTGGTCCTCGCTGTTCTATTCATGTGTTTGTTTTGCAGGAACAAATTAACTTCTACACTGCACAAATACAGATCTTTGACAAGCACAGGAAGGTTTTCCAACGCCTTCTTTTTTCCCGAAAAGGGGGAGATAATGGTGGAGAAGGCAGTAGCCGAGGAAGAGCTGGAAGTGAGGAGGTGGGTGCTGAAGAGCAAGAGGAGTGAGGGAGGAGTAGAAGGAAAAAAAAAGAAGAAGGAAGGAAGGGGAAGGCTGCAGATGTTTTTGTTGCAGATGTTTCTGTTGCAACAGTTTTTTTGTTGATGTTTATCAAACAAACAATTTCTCTTTATTCTGTTAGTTTAAAAACTATGTTTTGATTGCAGATTTGACTGTGGATCTTTTGGATAAGATCTTTTTGTTGATCTTTTAATTGTCTTATCTTTTGAAGCTTTTCTTATGGTTTTGCAGTATGTGGTAACAATATAAGTTGCAGTCATGAGGGAAGTTTGCATGACATGGGGAGCATTTGTGCTTTGTTTTTGATTTTGTCTTTGTTCTAAGTATATGTTTAGGGGGAGTTAAGTTATAATTACATGATGTTGGTTGTTTTGGGAAGAAAGATAAAAATGGGGAGATTGTTGAAACCGTTGGTTTTTGTATATATATAGTTTTGTCTTTCTTTGATTTATTGTGCAGGAAAAATTAATAGATAGGAGCACGTGTGATTTGACCAAATCTTGAAGGATAAAGTCCAAGATATGGTTGTTCCTATATCTAAGGGGAGTTTGTTGCTTGCGGCTAAAGTCAAGGAGTGTTGGAAGAGTAGAGTTCGTGCGGATATATGAGTAGAGGCCAAGATATTATTTTAGTATAAATAGGGATCAATCTGTAGTAGTTACATACGAGTTCATCGAGATAATTCAGATAGATCATATCAGTATTCGATTAAGATATTTGTTTTCTTCGAGTGATAGTTAAGACAACTTTAGTCACGACCTTCTGCAAAGGAAGTGATAAATTGTCTTTAGTTTTCGTGAGTATTTACTCGAAGTGTTTTTGTAATTCACAATTTCATATAGTGAATCTTTTGCCCTGAGGCACTTCACGAGATTATAAATTTATAATCTCGTGAAATTACAATCCATTGTTTATTACAAGTTTTTCCGCTGCGTAAGCAAAGTTGTTACATCTTTGTACACAACTCTGTCAGAACCGAAAAATTCAGTTTCTTCAAATAATATTACTAAAATAAAAGATAATGCACTAAATAAAATAGTCACACCCTTTACATTGACTGATATAGCTATAGAAGAAAGAGAACACCGATGATGACAGGATAAGAAGTCCACCAACAATTATCACATATAAATCGACACTTTTCTCCTAAAGAAATTGAGGGCAAAAAAAGAACATTAAGTAATACACTAGTAAAAAGGATTATACACTAGTAATATCAATAAATTAATTAATCTCAACTATAGTCTATAAATGGCGTTTATGGTCTCCGAAAACGAAGCTGCGATGAGTAGTTTTTCAGATTGAGCTTTTTCACAAATAAATCCACAAAGAGGAAGAAAGAAAAAGAGAAAAGAGAGATTGAGCAAACCTGTTACCGGAAAACCGCTGCAGCCGAGGGAGAGAATCGTCGCCGCCGCCGCCGCTGAGACACACCACCGCCGCAGCTTCCACGAGAGAGAGAGAGAGAGAGAGAGAGAGAGAGTGACAATGCCTTTGACAATTCTTTGGGGCTAGGGCTCCACGATTTAATTTGGGGGAAATTAATTACATCGCGATGGGGGGCCTGTCGCTAGACGTAGCGACGGTGGTACCCCATCGCCAACTTTTAAAAAATAAAGATAAAAAATTTGGAAAAAAACAGTGCTCGGCGACAGGGGACCCCGTCGCTAGCTGCGACAGATAACGTCCCCATCGCTAGACCCGTCACCGTTGGCGACCCGAAAGCCGCCCATCGCCAGCCAGTTCCCGTCGCTAGATTGACATTTTTTTGTAGTGATCTTAAAAGGTCAATACTATCTAGAAATAATATATTTGCATTCTTAATATATATCACATATTATTAGTCTAATTATTATTTTAATCATAGAAAAATACAATGATCATAAGTGAATGGATCAATTATAGGATGATCTCGTCAGGTTAATTAAAGACAATTAGTACAAGAAATTTGGTCATATAATTAATTCCACAATTAGTTTAATATGCACGCAATTCTATTCTATCTTGCCATAATACGAATTTCCCGTTAACTGATTTGTTGAAATTTTCCTTTCCTTTTATTCAAGCTCAATAAAAAAAAAGTGGCAGCTAGATGTCAAATCCATGTGAAATTATAGAGTCCAATCATTTCTGATTTCTGATTGTTGCTACGATTTAATATTATTAAGTATTAATTTTTATATATTAATTTAATAAAAAATTACGTGAGACCTTATGGATTAAGACGTGTAAAACAGGCGAAGATCCATATTCAAACTAATATTCAACTGTACAATTGTAATTTATTAGTGTTTGTTTGTGTTTATATTCAAGTCTTGATTTATTTTACTAATTTTGACCCTTAAAATGATCTCACATAGAACTTCTCCAATTTAATGTAATACTCATCATATAATATGCATTGATATGTCTGTAATATAATATTAACATGTTGTAATTGAAATATATAGTGTGTGTTAATAGAAAAATATCAATACAATATATGTATATGAATATATATGTTAATATAATATTCATATGTTAACAGAATACCTAAATTTAACTTATCTCTGATTTGTCTTTATTTGCTTTATTTCCCAAACCAAGATGATAAGAATGTGTATCTAGCTAGGGTGTTACGTTTAAGATTGTCTCATTTTTTATATGTTTAAATTTTTATATAAGATTAAATTTTGGTTATGGTCTTCATTTTTTGGATTACCACTATCTACCACTTAATTAACCAAACTAAAAATTATTAATTTGATAAAAATATGTTGGATACTTAAAAAAATATATATTGAGAGTTGATTATTTATCTTATCATCATTAGTTGTGTCATTTTTCACATTTTCAGATAACATTTTCTGCAACGACCCGCTTTTACGTAATTTGAATTATTTTAATTCTTGAAATTGAATTTTTATTTATTTGGTGATGCTCGATAGAATTAGACGGACTTGAGGGAGTCCGACATTGCGCCCCCAGTATAGAAAAGAAAATTTAGAATTTAAACTTGGGCCTTATAATTATTATTTGAGCTCGTTTAAAAAAATTAAATTGAACTTATTTCTTATGTGCTTTCGAAATAAAAGAATTTACTTTCTTTTAAGGATAAATATGAGATTACAAAAAAATATTATTTTTATTTTTATCTTTATCCTTTTACTTAATATTTAAGCATTTGCTATGATCTTATTCTTATCATCAACCTACCTAGAAGCTTCCTAACTCATTCACACAAAAGAAATATTAGCACACAATACTTCAAACCTTTCGTATAGGACAAGCTTTATAGCAATTATCACAAATATTAACAATATATATAACTCTATTTTCTCATCAATTCTAGAAAGATCATTCAATCATCTCTCTCACACTCTTCGTCTATCTCTCTCTCTCAAATTTATTTCTCTCCCCTACCTCCAAACTCTTGAAAGAAAGTATCCACACCTACTTGCTCATCTCTTCCCGTCACGTTGATTGCTCACTCCAACAAGGTAATTTTCGTTGTTCTTCTCTTTTCTTGTTCCTTTGGTGTTGGATTGATGTTGTTGGAGGTTTGAGAAGGTTGGGATGTTGTAGTGAGGGTTCCATAGAAGAAGAATTGGAGATGCTGGTTTTCTTGATTTATTGTGAATTATCTTGTTTTATCTTCTTTATTTCCTTAAAATATGATCATGGATAAATTATTGACATCCTTTCTTTTTTTTTTAACTTGAGTTAGATACAATACAGATCCTTAAATTATAGTTGTAGAACAAGTAGATTTAATGGTAGAAATCAAAGAGGAAATTCTCATCCCAAAAATCTGTTTTCATGAACAGCACTTGTATCCCTATTTCAATCGAAAATCTGATTTTGTTCAGTGATTTCTGGACATTGAAACCTTTCCATACTTGTAGGTGTTTGTCTTAGCTTTCATATGGAACTTGAATCAAGTCATTTAGATCTTTTTAGACGAAGTTATGTCCATTCTACCCAAGCTCTTTGTTTTCCGAAACAGTTTTTCGGCACCCTTGTAGTTTGACGTTTTCGACCCTTTATCGATGAAATCTGAAAATGCTTATTTCATAAACAGTTTTAGATATATGTCTTGGGGTTCTTCAGAACTTGGAATTTCTTTATTTGGAGTTTTAGTTTGTGAGATATAATTTATTTACTAAAACTACTACACAGGGGAATGTAACTCGCAAGAAGTTTTGAATTTATGTTTTGAAATATACTAGAATTTGATTAGCCATATTTCCTTTTGGAATCATTATTAGGCCTGAATATTTTTAATTCAATTGTTTTAAATTTCAAAATGTCTTTCTAAATTTTAGATTAATATTTAAGTTTGATTTTCAGATTATTGTTCTTAGTTACGTTCAGATTTTATAAAAATAGATTAATTTTCAGATTTAAACCATGAGTATTTGAGATCTCATGAATTGTCGAGAATCATTTATGAATTTAGATTTTAACCTTTATTTATTTTCAATCACTATTAGGCACGAAAATATAATTTTAATCTAATTGTTTCAAGCTTCAGAAATTTTATATTAATGGCTAAGTTCAATTTTCAGATGTACTTAGTTAAGAATAATTAGAAATGGCCCTTATAAGATTTATTTTATTGACTAGGTGCGGCGTATTAGGACCCTCGTCCTCTCATTGATTGTTTTTACATGCTCTTTACTACCAGGTGGGTAAAGTTATTATCTGCGAAATAAAAGTATATGATATATGATTTTTGAGTCAGAAATGTATTTAATCCAACTTGAATTATCGTGGATGGAATTTGGATAAGAATTGCGTTTCGTACGCACCAGAATAGTGTAATGCACATACCGAGAGCGTGGCTTACACAACAGAGAGAATATGTCCTATACATAGTTCAAGATGTATTCTAGATCAGAAGAATAGTACCCTAAATCCATTATTCCTGCGATTTAAATTCAGTTGGATAAATAGAAAGAAATGTGAATGATCCCCCACCACTGAGTACGTTTTAAGAGTACTCACCCCCATATTTTTAATGTTTTCAGGTCAGTGAGCTTGGAGTATCGTGAAGGAAATGGGGTGGACATTCTTTTTATATTTGGGTTAATTAATTTGATCTTTGACCGTGTTAACTGAAGTTAGTTATTTTGAACCAAATATTTTATGACGATTGACTTTAAATTAACCCAAGTTAATAGTCGAATATTATGAATTTATCTATGACTCGAATATAAGTTTTATATTGTAAATTATAAGTTCTTTCTTTGAAATGAACTATGATCTTTGTTGGAAACTATCTTTGAAATACAAGTATTTTTGAACTAAGTATGTATTTTAAAGATTATATTATGGATTATTTTCATACAAAAATTCAAGAATAAATATTTTGAATATTTTTAAAAAAATTATCACGCAAATTATTATTATTGATAATTATTTTCTGCTTTAAAGAATAGAAAGAGTAACATTTTAAATTATAGAATTTAGGGTGTTATACTTTCCATTGTCAAATAAAATATTACAGTTTAAATCATATTATTATTTACATATATATATATATATATATATATATTTTAAGCAAAACACATTATTGAGTAAATTTTTGAATTTATATTAGAAAATATTTCCGCTGTTATTTTATTCTAAACTATTCTGTAATTTTTTTTTCATCTGCATTTGTGAATATAAATTATAATTTTTGGTTTCTTTTGTTATACTATTTTAGTAAAGCGAAAAAATTATAACAAGCGAGTTTTACGGTGATTAATTATGATGAGGATGTTATTATGCACTATATATAGTTGTCGTCCACATCAAAGAAGAAACAATCTCTGCCTTCGATTATTTGATTGAGTTTTTATTCATATACATCTAAGATATTGTAAAAGTTTCACTGGAGGGCATGTATCAATGGGTCGTTTACTTCCAATTAATAGATCTTGAAAGGTGTGTGTCATAATTCATAAATTAGGTTTGAGTTTTTATTTATACTAATATTGTCTTAATTGGTTATGGTCTTAATTATTTGAATAGTTGATTCTTGATTTTGTTGATTGGGTTTGCAATCCGCATAGTGAGATTTTTTATTTTATTTTTTGCATTTATTCTATTTTAGATAAAGATATTTGTGTACTGATGGAATGATTATTTAAGTAAAGTTATTACTTATATGTCATTTTTCCATGGATTTATGTTTACAGAATTTCGATATGAAAAAATGACTACGTTCTATATGGATATTGCTATGTATTAGACATTCATTGTTATAAAAGTATTTTTTTATATATTTTAAGTTTTATCTATGTATTTACATTAAAGTAACTCATTTATTGTGATAAAACGATAACTGATTTATTTAATATTATTTTTTAAGTTTTGTTTCTTTTAATTATCTAGGATATTTGGAATTTGATATTCAAATAAAGTAGATAATTGAGAGTAAATATATGTTGTTGAAAAAAAAAAAACAAAAATTGATACCTATTCTAAAGATCCATATGAAATAATAAAGTAGATATTTGAGAGTAAATATATGTTGTAGAAAACAGTGCAGAGTGACACATTCTAAAAATCGATATTTTCATATATATGTGTTTTAATATATACTATCTTCAAATATATTTTTAGTAAATTTTAACATTACAATTTCAAAATATATATTAAAAGTCCGTACATCGTATGGGGGTATTACTAGTTCATACATATTCTTTATAATTCGAGTCTAATTTGAATTTCAAAATTAGGTTTAAATAATCATTTTTTTCCTTTTTTGTTGGACTTAGTCTCAAATTTCTATAATTCACAATAATTGTAAATTAATTTTATTTTGTTATGATAATTCTATTAGTTATTTCATAATTATAATTTCTAATAAATAAAATTATGCATACCTCTCATCCATGCATCACACATGAGATACTCTAATCTATTGTAAAAAAAATTAAAAATAGTTACAATATAATCACTTGACATCCCAATTCTTCACAATATAATTCTCATCTCTTATAAGATTTATACTAAAAAAAATACAAATGAAAAAACAAAATAAAATTCATGTTATAAATTGGGGCTAAATAATTTGTATGATCACAATTTCAAAAACCTTATGTCTCTTCCTTACATTACGTTGTCATAAAAATGTAAACTTCAACAATTAAGGGGGGTGTATTCAATTAGGATTTTAATGGATTTTGTTGGACTTTAAAATGTCCATGGATTTTTATGGATTTTATAAATCCATAGACTCCACATGGAATCTCCAAGACTCCACCTAGAATCTCCCAACTCCATGCAGAGTCTGGCGGATTTCGTGTATGGATTTCGAACGATTTCAATGGATTTCAAATCCATCTCGCCAACGCTCGTTGGAACACAATGATCGGTGTATCCGAAAAAAAATTAAACCCAGCGGCCGCTAGAATCAAGCGACCTTGATCCCAACGGCCGCTGGGTGTCAGCGGCCGCTGGCTGGAGTGCCATCATCGGCAAGACCAGCGGCCGCTGGGGTCGGGTGACGGCTGGGGTACCCGATTTCAACTCCTCACCGGCCGCTGGGACAAAGCGCTCGCCGGGTTTTCCAAATCCATCGAAATCTCGTGTTCAGAGGTCGGATTTCATCCTTTGTAATTTTCACGTGAAATCCAGCTGAAATCTAATGAAATCAATGACTTTTTAAAGTCTGTGGATTGTTGAATACCGCAGAATTTTAAAGGACTTTTAAAAGTCTGGATTGAATACACCAAGATTTCGTTGGACTTTTAAAAGTCTGGATTGAATACACCAAGATTTCGTTGGACTTTTAAAAGTCTGGATTGAATACACCAGAATTTCATTGGACTTTTAAAAGTCTGGATTGAATACACCCGGATTTTAAAAGTCCAACGAAATCTCAATCCAATACACCCCCTAAGTCTTGCTAGTTTAGTTTTGGAATGCTAGAAACAGCGGCGGAGCCAAACATTTTAGGGTGGGGAGTCCAACTTATCATAAGATTCATAACTATATATGTATATAAATTCACAAGCAGATTTCTAAAAACAAAAGTAGAATTAAATAACAACATTTAATGTTTAGATAACAAAAGATAAGTACAATCAACTCATAACATGTCTCTTCTATTCTTCATAATTTGAAATCGCTGCATAATAGCTTCATTGGTGACATTTACAAACACATCATTCTCGATGTATGGAACTAAACGATCGTTCAATAATTTATCTCTCATACGATTGCATAGAGAGCTTTTGATGATCTTCATTGCTGAAAAAGCCCGCTCTACTGTTGTCGTAGCAACTGGTAAAACCAAACACAACTTCACTAGCAAATAAACCAAAGGAAAAATTTCATGTTTTCTTATCGAAACCATCTTCTGAGCAAGACCTCCGATTCCTAATATGTTAGAGAACATTTCATCCATGCGCACATCAAAAATAAAATTCTCTAGTTGACTTTCAAGATGATACAAAGTCACTTCATGGAAATCAGATGGATAAAACTTTGCAAGATGAACTAGCTTCTTGATGCCAAATGCAGAAAACGAATCTCTCGGATCAAAGCATGTCATGCATAAAAGTAATTCTGTGTTGACCTCATCAAAACGTTGATTCAACTCCACAGCTTGCATGTCAATCACAAAATAAAATAGCTCAACACGATAATGATGGAGATTTGTCATTTTTTCAGTTCTGCGCCTTCCTCTTCCTGGAGCCATAAATTCATCTTTCATATCTAGCACAATTATATCATTTGTGCTACAAAACATTGAAACTTCAGATAACAAAGCGTCCAAATTTAATCAGATATGCTGCAACAAATCCAAATAAAATTAATTACCTTTGAACTTTCTTCATTTTTGCTGCAAGTCTCCAGACTCCAAGAAACGAACCCCCAAATTTTCTGAAGTCACGTCGGTAACAGAGGGTTGGAGTAAATTCAGAAATTCGAAATCAAATGTGGAAGAAAAAAGGGAAGAAAATCTCACCGGAATCCAGATAACCAGAAACTTGTTGTGATGTTATCGCCGGCAAATAGGTTCAATTGAGATGGTGTAGCGGGAAGTATTTGATTTGGGACTTTGAGAATTGAGAATTGAGATGGTGTAGCAGAAGTATACGATTTTGAGAGCAAACATTTTTAATAAAATACAGCCCGAATTATGTTTTTTAGTTATTTTAATTAAAATTGTGATATTACTAATATACCCTTACTTTTTACCAAATTTCTGGAGGGTCCATGGACCCCAGGACCCATGCTCCCTCCGCCACTGGGCTAGAAAAACATTTATTTTAATAGTAAGGAAAATGAATTAAAAACAATCTGTAGCGCCCCGGTCCCAAAAGACCATGGAAATAGACGCCATGGGAGTTGGAATTAAGAAGCGGAAAAGAAAGGGGTAATCTAAGTAACAAAACCTCAACAGAAGACTCAAAATATCCAATTACACTTTTTAATACATATACTGATCCAAAACACCAAGATCAGGATTCTTAGTGTTTTAACAAAAGAGTAGCATAAGTGCGGAAGCTTATTTCTCAAAAGAATATTAACAAAAAGAGATAATGGGAAATAGGTAAATAATAAAAGCCCATCTCTCAGCATCGTCACATCCATGCGCCAGCCTACTCACCTGAAAAATATTTGGAAATATTTGGGCTGAGTACTAATGCACTCAGTGAGCAAGTTTTTACAATTCAAGTTATGCAAATCATTTTGTTAAAGTAATCTATCTGTGTTCATGTAGGCAGTGAAGCTTAGAAGATTTTAAAATTGAAAGCAACCTAAGTTCACCAAAATATTTTATCGTGAAGCGCTTAAGAGTATAACCAGTCACTGCCCGCAACCCATACTACATCACCACGCGTAAAGTTGAGTATGGCTAAGTATACCCAATGGGTGTAACCCATAAGTGTTTCATTTTAGTCTCACCGACAAGGAGTAGGGCATGACAAATAATGCATGCATACTGTAGCTACTCACATTGGCACAACGCTGGTTTATGAGACTCCGACAACATACAGTAGCACGTAAATATTTAACACAGATAGTCACATATGAAATTTTAGCAAAGCAGAGCTTAATAACTCAAAAGATACAGTTTGCAAAGATAGTATAGTATAACCCACCTTGACAAGTTAGCAGTACAACAAAAGCAAGTTTGATAGAATCCTTACACTCCAGCACTTTGATCTACACCAATAATAATAATATTCTCGGCTCAAACCACGCTTTAAACAACTAATTCACACTAATAAAAGCTCTAATATAAATAATAATCCTTATTCCACTTCCTAATGCAAATTACACGACTTTAGGAAATTCAAATGACTTCGACGCAGAAAACAAATATGCTCAGAATAATATTCACTAGTAACTCAATAGGAAAGATTTGATATGTATAGAGTTTGGGATTTTTATGTCAAAATTGACGAGCAGAGGTACAGTTCAAACAAGTCGTAAACTCAATGAAAAGCTTAGATTTTTCAGGACATGAAAGATAATAACTATATGAAGCTATGCCTGAAATTTGGAATGAAATGGACCGACAGAAATTGCTATACTGAAAAATAAATAGCCGAATAAATTAGTGAATCCTACAAATGTGCAAAATAATAAAGTTTAACCGATTAAAATGTAGAGAACAAGAAATAAATATAATCTAGAACTAGAAGAAATAGAATATGTGAACCTACTCCTATTTAAAATTCTAAAACCGTAGAAGGGTAGAGAATAATACGGGTATTACAAAGTATAAAAAAATTACCAAACACGGCAATATGAAGATTATTGCTTTGGTGCGGCAAGAAGAGGCGCCAGAATGAAAAACAAAAAAGGAAGAAGAAAAAAATAGAGGATAGAGGACACGCACCTCTGAGCTAGATTGAAGCAAATGAAATTTTATCCCCCAACTAATATAAATGATGTTTTATAAAACTTGTATGAGACGGTCTCATACATGAGACGGATCAATACATGTGAGTTAATAATACTTCACTCATAAATAATGATACTTCACCCATAAATAATGATACATGTGAATTAATGATAATTCACCTATAAATAATGATACTCACATACGGGTATAAATAATGATACTCACATGTGAGTTAATGATACTTCACTCATAAATAATGATCCCCACATGTGAGTATTGACCTGTCTCATGTATGAGACAGTCTCACTCAAGTCTGCCGCATGAGTTAATTATATATATGGGGGCTGCCGACTCAAGCATTGGGAAATGAGAATTGGGTAAGCTATATATGTATATTTAATCATTATAATATACCTATATCTATATACACACACGTCTATATATACATATGCTAATTGAGGAATTGTAATATATATACACACACACATAATTTAATTAATATATATTGGATTAGTACAATTTGGATAGAAGAAAAACCTTATTTAATAATTATTGAATATGGTATTTACAAATTGATACTCATTAAGCTGTAAAGATGATGAATAAATTCGCATGGAGTTCAATTGAATATCATTTTTAATGATTCAAGTGGTCATAAGATCTTTAAAAAGAATATGACTCAAGTGTAAAATTAGAAGTTATTTCAGAATTGCCAAACGCTTAGAAAAATTTATAAAGTATTTTAAAAGAATGGATTTTGGCTCGGTTTGATCCCTATCACTCAATACACTTCCAAATGACAAACGAAAAATGAGGATAAACTCATCATGAAGTGAGGAATTTATTTATGATTTTTAGATGATTTATGAAAGGACTTGGATTTTTTTTTTTTTTGAGCATAAACTCGATTCAAATAAATTAAGTCGTGTAATCCACAGCTCTTAAAATGATTTCCTTATCACAACACTTGCATAGACAAGGGTTTCTAGGTAAAAATAATCTCACTAAGGACCGGAGTGTTACACAATCATTCCAAAAAAAAAAACAGAAAGAAAATTGTTTAAACATATATTTTGTTTTATCTTGCAGAAAAATATATAACTTAAAACACTCATACACATGCGTTCGTGATAATCGTAGCAACGCTAAATATAAGCACATGCCTCAAAGCATATATACTCAATCTCTTAATTAGTTATTTTGTCAAATTTGCAATACTAACAAACAAACACACTTATTAATGGAAAATTTGAAAAAAAAAATGCATGACGAAGTACTGTCTTTAGTTGATGTTATCTTCAAGTTTTTCCCAGTTATAATGGATGATTTAGTTGACTTATTCATATTTGATGTGAAAAGTGTTAATGTTCGCGATCAATAGATTAATATCATAATGTGTGAATTGGCTAATATATACTTCCTCTGTTTTATTTTATTTGTTGTTTTAACTTTTTTTATTTTATATCAAAACATTTATTATTTTATATATTTTCGCGCACTTTTTCTCTAATTTAACCATATTACAAATCCCATTTTAAGAAAATATAATTGAATAAGATTTTATGGCATATATGAGGGATGAGTATATTTGTCCATAAAATTAATTGTTAATTATAGATAAAAAAATTTAAAACAACAAATAAAACGAAACGGATGGAGTATATATAAGTAATTAATGAAGTAAATTGGGATGCAAATCCACCTACATATATTATACCGATATAGTTTCGTAATGGTAATTATGCCATTAAATAAAGATAGTTGGGTGATATATAAGTATTGGATCGATCTCATTTTGATATATACAAGTGTATCGCCCGTGTGATGCACGGAGAACATATATATAATCTTTTTTATAATCATTGGTTTGCTGCAACAACCATAACTGACCCAATAAAAGGCGAAAAAACTGTCACCTGCATAAGATCTTACATATATACACTAACAGTGGCGGAGCCACATTAGAACAAGGGGTACACTTGTACCCCCAAATTTTTTTAATCTTTTTTAGTATATCTATCTATACTATAAAATGGAGTTCCCTCCAAAAAAAATTCCCTCCCAAAAATATCATATCATCTATAGTAACTTTTTATTTTTTAATATCTCACCATCTTCTCCTCTCTCTCTCTCTCAAACACACACATTTACACATATTTTTGTTATTATATAACTAATTTATGCTATATTAAATAATATATTTCGTTATATACATGACTTTCAAAATATATTTGTACGAATGAATAAATATATGAGTTTTTGCATATTAAGAAGTGATTGATAACGTTTAATAGATTTTATTATGTCAAATAATTATCAACATATATTAAATAAAAAATCAAGTGAATTATCTGGAAAAACATCATATTCAGTAGCATGCTTTATTATATGTAGATATACTATTTATAATATTTTTAATTATATTAAACATGAAATAGTTAACAATTTAACATTCTAATTAAATGAATAACTAAATTAAACAAATATTAATATTTATAAGTTTATAAGTCTATTATATTATTTTTTAGAAAGTATAGTCTTTAGGGTTCGTTACACTTTAGTACCCGAACGATGGATGTTTCTACACTTTTATCCCAAAATTTTAAAAAATTGCGTATTAACACTTAATGTTTGCACAAATGAACACTTATATTTCAATCTCATAAATGTTGACTTAGATTGCTGAAAATCTTTCAAATTCAGTCTTTAGCTTATTCCATTTGTACAAACATTGGATTTTGTTGCTGCTGTTCATAATATTCAACCATCCATGTTTACATTTGTGGGGCTGTAGAAGTATTTTAACGTTATAACTATTGATTTGTGCAGATGCAGCGCTCAACATTGAGTATTAAAGTGTAATCAAACATATTTTAATGCAAATTAATAAATTGAGAAATGAAGACATGTAGGTTGCATTATTATAGTTTCTTTCAATTGGAATTTTTATGTTTCAATATATATTTATTAATATTATTTTAATTACATTTATTTTACATACAACACAATTATCGATTTCTTAAGAGTAAAATCTAACAAATCTATATATATATATATATATATACAACCCTAAAACCTTTAAAATGAAACATAAGTTATTGTTATAATCTTTGTCCACGTATATTTTTCATAAATTTTTAGCCACGGTCAATTGTACATAATTGTTCCACGGGTCACAAGTCGTGTTGGTTTGAAAGTTTTTATTTGTAAAAATGATGATAATGTAATAAATATTTTACAAACGTTGTATACATACAATTGTTGTGTAATTTATAATATAATATTTTGAATGTAGTAGTTTATTAATTATTTGAGCTTATCGAGTACAATATTAATTATATAAAATACAAAAATGTGACACATTAAATATATAATAATTGAGTTTGAGATCATGAATGAACCCGTGCAACGCATGGGCGGAAATCTAGTATATATATGTGTAAGTGTAATTATCTATTTTGTTATTGAAGACTATTAACTAAGATCATAAAGATGAAAAAATAAAATAGTGATTGAGTACTTTAATTGAGACGCGGTGAACAATGTTATCGCAAAAAAAAAGGTGGTGAATCATCCCTTTAATAACATTAACAATAAAACCATTAATTCGTGACTCTCTATCTTAATCCTCTTTAAATCTTATACATATATAAAAATATAAGAAGAAGACATGTACAATTATTAAAGTCTTCAAATACAACTTATAACAATTTCAAAAATACATCAAGATTTTAAATTAAGAAGCGCACAAACAACACTCTCGAGTGAATATTGATGTTATTTTTTTCTTTCATTCTTGATTTTTTCTATGTATATTATTAATTAAATTTCTTAATTCTTCTTTATGTTTAGTGTTGCTTACATATTTATTTATTAATTGCCAAATTAGAATTTCAATTAAACTAGGAATTTATGTTTAAACTAAAAATTTGAGTTTATGTACATGTTTGAATTTTACAAGTATGAAAGGGATTTTATTTTAAATTGAGGTTTGGATTTAGATATTTAAAATTAAGAATAATAATTTGAATTAAAGATTTTAAACTCTAAAGAATATTTATTTATACATTTTTGTATGCCGTACCCCCAATTTTAAAATTCTGAATCCGTCACTGTACACTAATTATAAGTTCAATCATAAAATGTTGTCGTATTGTGAATGCAATCAGAACTGAGAAATTATAGACGATATCTGCAACAAAAAAAGAGAGAAAACCAAGTAGAGGATCCAAAAGAATAGTCATAATATATATTATAGATGAAGTGATCGAAAATTTTGTAGCTTTGACATCCGCTCTACCTAGCTTATTCACAGTTCACTAATCGGACACTGCATATAGAGAAGGCAAATATTGCAACTTCTACATTTTGCATGTATCCAGCCATTGCCAACAACACCAAAATTTCATAGTACCACAATTCCAAGCTACAAAACAATCAAGAAACGGAACAACTTAAAAAAACAAAAAAAAAATCAAAATTCTAAGGTGACAGAGAAGATTTTCATTTATTTACCAAACCATGCATGAAACTGGATGAAATTGAGAGTTTCACGATGGACAATAAATCTTTTAATTGCAATCATGGTAAAATCTCTCCACGTCTCCAAGCACCATCCGCCAAGAATGTACACGATTTCTCTTACCACAACGGACCACATAGATATGCACAATAAACTCATGGCACCACGGACTCCAAAATCCAACACTTCAAACGAAAAAGCCAACACAAAAGAGACCGCAAACAGCATGAATATTAAGATTTTGGACTTTAATTTTTTTGTTAGCAAAATGGTTTTCACTACACATTTTATATTTGTTTGTTATTAAAGTAACACAAATTCTCATGTACATCAGAGGGTTACCACGTTAACTCGGTCAACGCGTGTTGACCTATCAAAGCGTTGACCAAAAAAATCATCTAAACAGGTGATACTTTTTAAGGATACAAGTGATATTTTTTTGTGTTATGATTGATACTGATTTTGACTCCTTTTTTCTTTATTTATTTTTCTGGCTGATACTTTTTAATGATACAAGTGATATTTTTGGGTTTTTAAGTGATATTTTTTAGTGTTATGAATGTTATTGATTTTGACGGATTTTTTGATCAACGCACATTGACCCGATCAATATGTTGACTGTCTGATATGTACCTAGTGCACACAAGACATGCCCTTAAAGTAAAATGAATGTATTTCTTATCAAATTGAATAGCAACCTTATACATAAAAATCTCTATGAATATAAACTTATAAATTGAAAAGTTATATTTTAAAACCCTTCTCCAAAAATGTATTTTACATAGTTGTGATTTGTACATTTTGTAAGAATATACATTTCCACCTTTTGCACTTTCCTCTACAATTTCAACTGGACTTTCACAATGTCTCTCTCTTCTTGAAAGCATTCCCGTATGTGTATCATCATATCTTTGTAGGACTGCCACATTTCACATAATTAAATTCGTACTGATTTACTTGTGATGTCCATACAATATGCATGGGATTGGCTGCGTCACAGATCAGAAACATAGTTTTCCATTGAAGTATTTGAAACAATTACTCCCAAAAAATTCATATATACAAAACTCCATTAATTAATGTCAATGTGAAGGAGTTAAATCTAACGCACATATATCTAATACAAGCATTAAGAAAATGTTGAAATATTTACTTTCCATGCACTACCGAAAATTGGTGGTAAGGAATGCTAAATGGCTTTGATTCCAAAAAATACGATAGGATTATGCCAGACACAATGCCATTGAGATGTCATCATCGTCTTTCGGAAGGTGTATGGAGTTCTCTGGCTTAGTGACTATGGAAGTTAGCATTGAACAGTTGATTCATGTTTCGCCATCGAGTTTCAAGATGAACTGAACGAAGCTGATGCCGAAGAATTTGAGGATATATAATAGGTGTATGTTTGGCCGTTTATAATGAGATGTCGACAACTCCATTCATGCGCTAAAGGACTGCGAATTTGGGGGCTCACAACTCCTTACAACTGCCATGTTCATTGACTACAAAATTGCTATTTTGAAATTGTACAACTATTTTTTGGGAGGAATTATGGGTGGGAATTCTGCGATCACGACTACGTTTTAATAGACTAGTATAGATTGGAGAAATTTATAAGAAATAATTTGATATGGTTGATAATTACGGAATGAATCCTCCACTTTTTTTTCTTCTTGGTTATTTTACAGTAATATTGGGTGCACGTTAGTTAAACTTTCTAATTTTTTTTTTCATTCTCTTGTGAATTATGATGGTTTTCAGATTGTAACAATTAACAACACACACCCTTTATTTATGTGAAAACAATAACAACACAAAAAAAGGACTTATCGTTACAAAATAATTTCTATAGACACATTCTTAAAAAAAAACTTTGTATTACGTATAAAATATGTTAAAAAAACACTTTGTAAGATGAATCGATCGAATATGTAAAAAGTTGTGTGCGAATGTCACAATTCGTAAGCCCATAATATTTTTTCGTATGCGCAGATGTATAGAAAAGATCATAAATATCTATAATATTACATTTAATAATTACAAACCATCTTGTGAACAACACGCATGCCACAATATTTCGATATTACGTGTGTTGCTACTGATCAGCCATAATTTAGCACTCCCACAAGAGAACAAGGCTATGTAGACAGTGGTGAGCAAGTGTCGTATCCACAAAGACTAATTAGAATTAATTGTGCGTACTATTACATCGAATCTCGATTATTATCTAGACGATGAATAAAAAGAGAAACTAACTAATCTAAACTAAGAAAAACGATAAATAAACGGAAAAAATAAATGGAGAAAGGGATAAGAAGGTAGGATACTCTCGGGATTGAGTTCTTCGGTTACTTAGCACTAATGATCCTATTGATTATCTATTTGTGGTGTCAAATTGTATTTTTTATATACTTAATACTAAACGGTGAGTGTATAATCTAGAGGGTTGCTTATCTATCTAAACATTACATTCACTTTCTCATTAATTAATTCTAAATTCGAAACATGAAATTCTTTATATTTTTATATAATCTAATAGTAATGTGTTGTTTTTATATATTAAGACATGAATAATGTGAATATTTATTTCTCGTGTAAATGTATATGTATATAAATGAATATTAGGTAATAAATAAAATAATTTTATACATCATACGGGAGACATACTAGTAAAATAACAATACAAGTACAAATGTAAGTGACCAACTCAAGATCAATTCAGTTATTTATTAAATATTCACGACCACTATACTTAACATGGGTGCGTATTGAGCATATATCAACTAGAAAGTAGTGGTGGAACTTAATATATTTTATTCAATAAATAAAATAAAATAAAGAGACCAAAGAGTGCACTGTGCATGCTCCAGCTTGTTGCTAAATATAGTGAATACTTGTTTATATTTCAAACAATTTCCGTTTTAAAAAATCTATTAAACTAACAACCTTTCCAATTAAATAACTAAATAAATTTATAAAATAAAAACTCCATAAATGGTGTTCCTTTTTTTACTGGTAATACCGATTTACAACAGTTTGTAATGCGGGTGTGGTCATGGGCCGGGTTCAGAAAATTCTATCACCCCCATCAAACATTTTAGTAATAGAATGGACGTAGTATGTTATCACATAAAATAGAATTTAACAGGCATATTCAACTCGACAGTCCGAACACTAACTAGGCACATCATATCGCTATTCTAATTTTTTGCCCGAATTCATGCCACCCCACATTTCTAACTGCTATACTCACACGAGAATTGTTCCAATACTATTATAATTGATGTATAGATAATTCTCAATATTTATGCTTAGAATCTGAAATTTTAAACAAGCCTTCTCGAACAAACAAATAAATCACTTCTATACAAAAAAAACAGCACATATTCTGATAAAATCAAGAGAATCTGAGAAATTTTTATTTTTCTATAAGAGCTTTTGAATAATTTTGATGTTTCGACTTCTAGTTCGCAATAAATGCATAAGAAAGAGAGAATTTTGAACAAAACTGAATCCAAATATAATAAAAACACCAACAAATTACATCTACGCCATAAGATATGAATTTTGATAGGTAGCGCATAATTATGATTCAGTGCCAAGTATAATTTATTTAGCTTACAACTCTTGTTTTATTGGATGAGACCAGACCAATTTCTAATATAATTGTCATGTAAACAAAGAAATATAATTATCTAATCACACATGTATGATGTATCAGTGCATATTCATCTCTCTGGATAATTTCAACACAAGAAGCATCAAATTCCTAGTTTCCAACAACGCTTAACCATAATCACAGCGATCAAAACACAACATCTACAAGAAATCACACAAATTCGAAGTCGATAATGAGATCAAAACAAAGAAAATTATCATTATATGATCACGTATAAACATAAACAAATAAAAATCAGAGGCATAATGAGTAAACTCGACATTCATAAAATTTAAATCATAGTCATAAGAAAATTGAGTCTCATAAACAAAACAGCTTCATTAATCAAAACCAAACTACATAAAAAATAGGAAATAAAACAGGCGTATCCCTTACTTTAAAACCTGAGCTTGGAGAAAAACCAACGGTTCTTGCCGGTCTTGAACCTCTCCTCCAGCCTAGCCTTAACCTCCTTGCAGGCGGTGACCTTCTTGTCGCGCGAGACGAGAGCGTCGGCGGAAACGATGTCCTTGAGATCCACGTCGAGCGTGTAGCGAGTGGGCATGATGTGATTGTAATTCACCAGCTTCACGAACGCCTTCACGCGAGATTTCTTAGCCTGCTTCTTCGCGGAATCCTTGCGGATGACCTTGCTCGGGTACTTAGCGATGCCAGCGACGAGGCAGTGACCGTAGGGGCGGTCGCGAGTGCCGTCGTCGAAATTCTTCACGATCGTCGCCTTGTGGCCGGCGAACCGCCCCTGGAGGAGGACCACCGCCTTGTTTGGCTTCAGGAACTTCACCATCTCCGGAGCTGCTGAGATTTCACTTTGTGCGTGTGGGAGGTGAAGAGAATTAGGGTTTTGACTGCGATTTTCATTATATATTGGTTTGGGGGAAAAGGCCTAGGGTTTTTTCATGGGCCTAACTACTCACTAACTGGGCCTTGCTCAAATATCTAAATTTCTTCATCACTTTTAAAATGTTTAATCCCAAAATATTTTGCTCTAAACAATTGTGAATTACCAGCAAAATCTTTAGGATAAAAATTGAAACCATGTTTAATCAATTGAATTTTAATTAAATGACAAAAGAAGATATTTTTGTTCATTTAATTGAAGCCTGTGAAATTATTTGATCTCTTTGATTCAACATTCGAAATATAGATTTTCTATCAATCTAATATTTGAAAATAAAAAATGTATAATATGAAGATATTGATACACATCACACACTCCTCTGAGAACGTTTAACAGATCTCTGTTTAACCCATGAGTGTTCTACCCTTTTTTTTTTTCCAGTGGCCCTCACCGCATCCCCTCCCCTCCCCTCTCCCTTTTCCTTTTTTTTTTTTTTGTTTTTTACAAATATATATTTAATTTTTAAAAATTAATTTAAATTTTTATCCAATGTCTTGCTCAATGCACTCGCCATACACTAACGCGTGGGGGCTCGTGCACTGTATTCGATAATTAATTTTTTATATATAAATATATACTCTAAAATGGAATTAGTGAACCTAAACTTAAATTGATTTGATTTATTTTTTCAATTAATTTATTTTGTTATATGCATCTCGTGCAGTGCATTCTTCCTACGCTAATGCTGGACTTGTACACTGCGCTATATATTCTAAAATAGAATTAGTGAACCTTATAATTAAATTAAATTAATATTTTTATCCGACATCTCGCATAGTGCACTCTTTCAACACTAATGCGTTGACTCGTGCACTGTGCACTGCGCTCGATAATTATTATTATTTTTTAAATAAATATAAACCATAAAATGAATTTATGAACTCTAAAATTAAATTGAATTAATTATTTTTTTATCGGCGTCTCGTGCACTGCGATCGAGGCAAAATAAAAGGTTTAAAAAAATAAAAAATAAAAAAGGAAAAAACGTAACAACCAAAAAAATAAAAATGAAAAAAGTTGGTTGCTCAGGCATGTGTGCCTCACGCGTCGCACTTAGGTGTGTGAAGCGCACGCGTTTGGGCATGAAATACGGTCGATTTGGATTTTGTTTGATCCATCTAACATAAGAGATATGTAATATGTTAGATGGTCTCATGCGATTTTTTGTCTAATATAAGTAACCATAAACTCCAAAAATATGGTATTTTAATTTTTCAATTAAATTTATTTCATTAATTATCTATTAGACTTAATAAAAAAATATTTTATTAATTAAAAAGGTTGGAATACATTACTTTTGGAATATTACCTTGATAAGTTATAGGTTTAATCATTTAGGTATAAGAAATATACTGTACATCTTTGGAATCGAGAATTGATAAATTTTCATCATTTTATTTTACACTCGACGGTATTCATTTCATATACCGTGAATTAGGGATGGGTCAATGTGGTATACTAAAAATTTCATGTCGTATCATATATCGTACCGAAATTTCGATATTGAAAAATTTCATACCGTTCTCATGCCGAAATTTTCAGTATAGCGAACATCAATATACCGAAGTTTCAGTATATGCCGTAACAGCTATTGATATCGTACCGATATTTTCGGTATACCGTACCCTATCGATATTATACGATATATCGAACTTTCAAATACCGAACTTTCACGTATATCGAATATACCGAAATTTTAAGGTATAACGAAATACTGAATTTTACATGTCGTACCAATCCGAATTTTACAAATAACAACATAAAAATTAATGTCTCAACAATCAAAATACCAACACCAAACAAGTTTAATAGTTCATCTCTTAACAATCAAATTTCAAATATAATATTACTAAATGAAATAACACATCAACTTGATGTTGAATAGCAACTTGAAAATTTCAACATCACAAGAAACCTGTAAAATTAATGTTAGTTTATTATCTTTTATTAGTAATTATAATAATGTTAGTTTATTATCTTTTATTAATCATGTTCAACTTCAATATCTAGACATCAAAGTGTTAGTATCATATTTTACGTATATTCTAGTTTTCTTTTTAACTTGTAGTGTTTAATATTGGAGAAGATTATAAGGTTGCTATTTGTTATGCATACTTGTAAACTGTTCATTTTCAATTCATAACTTATGTATTTTTTATTATATATATTTTTCTAAGCTTTAATGTTAAAATTACTGAATATTATATATTTTTTAGAATTTAATGAACAATAAATTTTTTTTTATCTTCTTAGTTAGTAATTTTCTATTTTTTCTTTTGTAACTTACTTTAGTCATAAGTCGTAATTGTAATAATGTAAGTTTATTATCTTTTATTAGTCACGTTCAACTTCAATATCCAGACATCAAAGTGTTATTATCATAATTTATGTATATTCTAGTTTCTTATTTTTTTTAAACTTTTAGTACTTAATATTGGAGAAGAATGTAAGGTTGCTATTTATATATTATGTATACTTTTAAATTGTTCATTTTTCAATTCATAACTCGTGTATTTTTTATTATATATATTTTCTAAGTCTTTCTGTTAAATTTACTGAATATTATACTTTTTTAGAATTTAATGAACTCCAAAATATTTTTGATTTTCTTATTTAGTAATTTTCTTTTATTTCTCTTATAACTTTTTTTTAACTTTTAGTGTTTAACATTAAAGAGGGGTATCGGGTGTTTAATAATAAAAGGAATAAGATTACTATTTTTTAGTCATTATATATAACTTTCAAATTTCAATTGTTCACTTTATTATATAATAGTTTAAATTATACCTGATTTATATGATATATTAATCAAATTATAATATATGCTACAATGTTGTAGATCATCATAATTTAAATATAATCATTTGATTAATTTTTTTTCTTTTTTTGATATTTAGTTGCCACTTATTATATTTTATGGTCATGTATACTCAAATGAAATTAGTGTACTATAATAACCATAAGTTGTAAAAAAATATCATCGATATAGTACGGTATATCGATATACCGAAATATAGATATATACCAATCTACCGATATATCGATATATACCGAACTATCAGTATATATCGAAAATTCGGTATACCAAATACCGATATTTTTGGGTATATATCGAATACCGCGGTATACTGAAAATTCGGTATACGCAGCTATACCGAGAATTTTCAAATTTCATATTGATACCGTACCGAAAATTCGACATTTTCGGTATTTTTTCGGTATGATAAGTGCAGTATTTCGATATTTCGGTTTTTTTTCCCACTCAGGGCCGGTCCTGAGATTTGAAGTGCCTTTTTCAAACCTAAAAATGGTGCCCCTATTTGTTGAAATATAAAATTACTGCATAATAGATAGCACAATCATTTTAGCTATAAAGTTCTAATACATATGATAGATAAAAAAAGTTTGAAATATGTTCAATATAATATGCTCAATTTTTGAAAACTTTAAAATCATTACGAGTCATTATCATCTTCGAACAATCCTGAAACACTGTAAACAAAGTTATTTATACAAAGTCATTTAAAGATACTTCTTCTATCATTTTTTTGAAGCAAACTCACTTATAATTTTTTCATAATCAATATTTTCTAGCAATTCATGCTCAATGGATATCAAATCAAGTCCATTCAATGTTTCTTGTGACACGATGGACCGTTAATAAGATTTTAATATTTTCAATTTTGAAAAATTTATTTAAGCAGATGCAACTATAACAAATATGACATCATTATCATTTTCATTTTCATTTTCAACAAGTTCAAATAAAGCTTCTCTTAGTTTAGTAGCTTGGAATCTAATTGATTTCACAACATCAATATGACTTTCCCAACACGTAGCATAAAATGGCTTAATATTTATTTTAATATTTTCTTTTAAAATTTTTCATTTCTTTGTAGAATTAGAAAATAAATTATAATTACATTGTATTGCACCAGGAAAATCTTTTGCTTTTAAACAAGGCTTTGCTATATCACAAAGAGTCAAATTAAAATTGTGGCTTTCACACAGTGTACAAAATGTTCTATGATTTATGTTGAGTATTTTTTAGAGACCTTGGTATTTACCCTTCATGTTAGACCCATTATTGTATTCCTGACCTCTTACATTATTAATATCAAGATCAAGATCTATAAAAGCATCTTGTCATTCATCTAAGAGTCCTTGTCCTATTTTATCATCAACTTGCAAAAATTTTACGAAGTATTATTGTATTCTAATTAGATTATAAAAAATATCAACACATCTTATTACCAAAGACATTTGTTCTTGGTGACTTATGTCAGGAGTATAATCAAGTATCACAGTAAAATATTTTACCCCCTTTGAGTTTCTTAATAATTGTACCTTTAATTTCATCACCCAAAGTAGTAATCAACTCATTTTGAACACCCTAAAAGTACTAAATAATGGGTTAAAGTTTTAAATTTATGCTAGACTTAATATACATAATGTTTTTTTATTAAAAATTAAAACTATACATATGTACATGTATATAAAAATTTTGGTGCCCCTATATTTCGTTAGACCCAGATTTTTTTTATTAAAAACTGAAACTATATTAATAATACTATACATATATATATAAAAATTTTAGTATGGTACGGCGCACCTCAAGCACACCCTATCCCCACCCCTACCGTGAACTTAAATAAAAGGACAAATTACAATTTAATTTCCAACGTTTGAAGGGTTTAACAAAAATAACCCAACGTTTTAATAATAACAATTTAATTCCCAACGTTTGGATATTCTAACAAAAATAACCCAACCTTTAATATTAACAATTTAATTCCCAGCGTTTGAAAATTTTAACAAAAATGACTCAATATTTTAAGCTAAAAAAACTATTTCGGTCAATTTAAATCACATTTACTCTCAAGTGAGCTAGAGACCCATATAACGGACTAATATTTTTATCAAAAAAAATGACCAAAATTGTTTTTTTTGCTTAAATTATCGGGTCATTTATGTTAAAATGTTCAAATATTGAGAATTAAATTATTAATAATAAAAGTTGGGTTATTTCTGTTAGAATATCCAAACGTTAAGAATTAAATTGTAATTATTAAAACGTTGAGTTATTTTAATTAAAATCTTCAAACGTTGGAAATTAAATTGTAATTTGCCCTAAATAAAATTAGGGCCGGATCCAATAATCTGAAAAATCAAAGTCTCTCAAATTATCGGATTAGATATTTTTATTTTTACTTTGAAACTGGAGGAGTGACGCGCAATTCTATCTCTCCGCACAGAAACAAAAAACAAAAAACAAAAAAATCCTTCCACTTCTCCCTTCCGTCTCAAATTCTGGTAACTTTTTACACCAATTAATGCTCTAACTTTGCGGAAATGATTATCTTCTCCACCCCCCTACACCACCGTATTCTTCCTTCTTGCACCAAATCCCACGCCCAATTCCACCGAAAATGTGAGCTCTTCCGACGCCACAGAAATGTTTCTCTATCTAACGACACCCTTTTCCAATATTTACAAATGCCTGGTGCTCAGAAGTCTTTGCTACCACCGTTGGCCGTCGGCTCGGTAACATTTTTAATTTCATTGCATATCGTTTGAATTTTGAAATTATGTGGGGTTATTGTCATTGATATAGAACTTGATTTTTGTGTTGCGTTAACGAGACAGTTTATTTTATTTTTGTTGCTCGTAATCTGTTTTTTCCTTATCAGACCTGTTTTTTTGGGATTATTTTATTATATTGTAATCAATCAGCCAAGTTATTCATCAAGCTACTGAATTTGGCTTATTCGTGTCATTTCCCATAGATGATAACTCGAATTAGGATGGCTTCGTTAAATCAGATTGTTTGTAAGTTAGCAAGGAATTTGGAAAAGTCTTCTTCTGTAGTTTGGTCCTTTCATATTACTGCCTTTAACCTTAGGTTGTTCATGGTATTTTAAGTCTCTTGAATTTTCGTATGCATTCTGGTCATTATTGTTGAAGTTGCATGAGCCGTTGATAGGATTCTGATTTTACCCGCAGAATGTGAGTGAAGATACCGACGATATGTTTGACGACTTATTCAACAAGTATGGGAAGGTGGTCTTCAGAAGAAACGACCAAAAGACTACTACAGCAGAGGTTGATGATGATGCCGAAAGCTTGTCGTGTAAGACCTCTTACTTAGCTATCTACGCATAACACAAGTGTGGCGACCACATATGCCTTTGCACTATATCGCCTTACTGCCAGATAAAACATAGTTTTGCTACCTTTATTCTCTTTTGATATATTTAGTTTACAATATTCTGTGTGATTCTTACATAATAGTGCTTGTTTCAGAGCCTACTATCTTACGTGTTTGTGAGTAAGGGAGATTTTAAGAGCCTTATAAACACCTGAATGCATGCAGAAACTCAAGGAGTAAATTTTGCTTGAATTTTGGTCATGTTTTCATGGGCATCCCTTTTTGTTTTTTTCAGTTCTTGGCATATGTTTTAATGCGTATATTGAGGACTATGCAGTATTGCAATGGCTTCTCCCTAGTCCCTACCTAGAAGCAACAAATTAACCGACAGTTTCTTGTGGCTGATGCAGTTGCTGTTGCAGCAGCTAAGGTTGCTAGTGATGTTAAGGCAGCAGATATAAGGCTTCTTTTTGTGAAACCTCTGGTATACTGGACTCGGTTTTTTATCATTGCCACTGCATTTTCTCGGCCTCAGATTGATGCTATCAGGTAGAGCTACTACTTTGGCATCTAATATTTTCCTACACTTGGACAATTTAGTTAAATTTATTACCTATTAGTTATCATCTCATCTTCTAAAAGATTAATGGACTCGTTCCTGTTTTTATTGTAGGTCGAAAATAAGCGATTTAGCTGAAACAAAATATGGAAGAACCGCATCTGGGGATTCCAAACCCAACTCATGGACATTGTTGGACTTCGGTAAGTTTGTCTGGATTACAGCATTGATTCAAAAAAATGGCCATGCAACATATGGTTTCAGAACGAACAAACTAAACTCGTGAGTTGTGCTAGTATATATGAAACAATAAGTACATGCAACCAGGGTGTTCTGCTGCTGCAATATCACAAAGCACTCTAAATGTGATATCTTTGAATATGATGGGTTTTCTGCTATTTTATGTTCAAACTCTGTTGTTACTGGCATTTATGTTCAACATTTACCACAGTGGAATTTACATATATATCCATAATCCAAACCCTTGTGTAAAAGTTCAGCCATGCATATGATATGTTTTCTGTACTGCTATGTACTTATTTCAGGTGATGTAGTTGTACATATCTTTCTTCCTCAACAAAGGGACTTTTACAACTTGGAAGAGTTCTATGGCAATGCAACACCAATCGAGTTACCTTTTGAGGACCAACAACCGTTTCGCAATTGAAATGCGATCAGGAGTTGCGCTCAGCTTGGGTTACCTAATACTATTGTGATGCAAATTAAGAGCCTAAGTTGTTCGAGATTGTCTAGGGAAAATGCTACATCTATTTGTTGTTGTAATTGATTGACAAGAACATTTGTTTCTTGAAACAAGATGTAACTAGGTGCGTCAGTGCGTCACAGCTCAGTTGCTCATATCTAGATGCAATCTCAAATCAACATCAATATTCATCTCAAGAAACAAGATGTAACTAGGTGCGTCAGTGCGTCACAGCTCAGTTGCTCATATCTAGATGCAATCTCAAATCAACATCAATATTCATCTCTCAATCTGAGCATGCATTCGCGTAATTTTTATTAGCCTGTGTACACTTATTATATCTACAAATAATTCTTGTGCATTCATGTAATAATGCTAGTTATGTTTGTCCGATAACCCAAGAAGCAATCTGTGAATGCTGAAAGGAATTTTCAATTTATATTTTTACTGCAACAATCACTTAAGATGACGAAGACAGAAAAACATATTCTGGACCTCAAAATGGTTGAACGTCTCGCCATCATTATAATTCATCCAGATTTAAGTACTTCAATATCTCAATCAGAGAAAAATACAGATTCAAACTCGTAACTAAAAATCATGTAACATAGATTATAGACGCAATTCTGCATAGGAAATGGTAATGCACTACTCCCACGAGTTGGACCAAACTACAGACATAATTCGGGAAAAGAGTAAAAAATTTCTCTCGAGTTTTCATCCAATTCTCTAGTAGGCAAAAAAAGAAAAGAAAATATAGCATGCATCAACGAACCTTCCCAGTAATTGGAATAACAGTGAACATCAGGTACAGAACTTTCTTACAGAAAACTAAACAGTATAAAAGTTTAGTCACAAGTATTTCAATACAGATGCATCCCCAAAAGCGCTAAACTAGCGATATCATCCCGTCTTTAACCAGATAGCTCTGCCGAAAAGTCATCCCAGCTTCGTCGTTAAACTTGCATTGTGATTTACGGCTTACGGGGAGGAGAACTGCTGGTGCTGCTGGTGCTAGCGTTCCTCCCTCTTATAGGCCTGAGATAATATAACGATTATATGACCAAACAAGATCCACTATAAAGGTGGCATCCCAAAAGCAAGGCCAAGTAAATGAACATATAAAGTTTCCCGTGTAAATCCAAAAGCAAATGTTAATCTCTTGAGAAGCACATTTTCAAAATTCAATGCCAAAAGGCAGGAATTGAATTACCTTCGAGGACTGCGGCTCCGTGATACCCTACGTGGCCCCTGCAGCATATTCATATGATAAAGAACTGTTAGCAGTGCCAATCTAAAAGAGCCTACTGCTCAGAATACTAAATATCAAGAGATACAGACCCTGCGCGGACTAGGCGATGAAGAATAAGAAGATGCTCTCCCACGTCTAGCAGGCGGCCCCCGACCTCTGCAAAGATGGCATGAGGAAATACCACACTTAGACAGATACGTACCGCTAAAAAAAAATAGCGTAGTGCCGATCTATTATGTTTTGAGACATTGTAGCAATGTTATATCCAGAATTTATTTTCTCATTATTCTCTGAAAATCGTGCCCAAGCATGGCAAAATATCAGCAAGTGGAGAAAGAGTACAAATGCAGAAATGTCCATGGAAATAGTGCAGTCATTAACCAAAACAAATGAACTATTGATATTTCACCTTCTAGGAGAGGGAGATCGTGAGGGCGAACGAGCTGGCCTCCTAATAGGAGAGCGACTGCGTCTGCGACCAACAGGAGACCTTCTTGGAGGACTTCGGAGACGTCTTGGAGAACTAATGCATAAAACACATGATTATAAGATTAACTGATGATGATAATACTAATCAGACCACTATGGTTATGCTTGGAGCACATCTCATAAACAATCAAAGCATGGAAGTGTTTGAAGTTTCAACAAGCACACTATATACTGTGTACAAAAAATGTAATGCACACCAATGTTGTAACTATCTTAAATTCATTAGTCTGTCACTTCATGTTATAAAAATTTTCCATTGCCTAATAGCTCCTCACAACATACCCAGTGCACTCTTCTTAGTATAGAACCATCATATGTTACATAACGGCATATATCCAACAGCAAAGAGATGTCAATCCAAAAAACATATGAACAATTCAATGGAGCTTTTGATGGAGTAAGAGTCCCCACAAGTTAGTTTCTTTTTTTTTTCACCCTTTTTACTGTTCATAGCATGGATGCCCATTTAATCAGAGATGAGGTTCAAGTGTACACGGATTACCATCAAATGTTGCACATTTTCCCCAGCTTAAAATGTCAACACAGAAAAGAATGTTAGCATTTCCCTAAAAAAATCATGACACAGAAACATGGATGTGAAAGAAGAAGCAAGTATTGAGAAAAGGAGCTTCTGTTTAAATTGCAACCAACATCCCCTCAGAAGATCCTATATGAAATGGATATAGGTAAATTTATCAATATCAAATTCAATATATAGCTCATCCACGATCCATATTCCAGAATTCCAGAGAATCTTCTCGCTTAACTTCACGAGCTAATCATATTTTCTTAGCAACTACTATAACTTGTAATCCATTTAAATGATCATTTATAGATTGAGGTAGGGTGCTTTAATGACGGGGCGAAAGTTCATAAATTTGGAGTAGAGATGATCTTTATCACACACCAAATGACATATTAAAAAGAAAGGGAAGAAGAGGAAGTAAATGAATTAATAATAATAATGACAAAAATAGTGAGTATTATTCACTCAGCCTACCGTCGCCTAGGTGGAGGAGGAGATCTCCGACGAACAGGACTACCACGGATTCTTCTTGGAGATGACCTGCCAAGAACAAGAAATATCAGAAGCTGCCTGGAACCCAACCAAATAATAAGGCATGGTTATTTGGGAGAAGAGAAAAAAAATATAAAAATTAAACCTTGGTGATGAACGGAAGCGCCGTGGAGGAGAAGGTGAACGCCCTCTGGGAGGCGTTAGAGGCCTTCTCCTAGGGCCCGGGGAGCCACCTCTCCGGTAAGGAGAATCAGCTCTACGACGAGGTGGGGGTGGTGAATCTTGCTCTCGTCTGGGAGATCCTCTTCGTGGTCCAGGAGATCTCCTTCGAGGTGGAGAGAGTTGTTTTCGCCGAGGAGAAACTGATGGTGTCATGTAGATTTTGTAGTTTTGCTTAAACAACCGAGTACAACAAAAAAACCCATAGAACAATTCAGCAGCACTTTCAGAATGAGAACTTACCGTCTCTCGGACGTTTTCCTCCATCTTTATCACCATCTGCAACAGCATCCTCAGCTTTTGAGGCATCTCTCCTCGATGTGGTGGCAACAGGTTTGGGAGGAGAACTGGCCCTCTTTCTCTCGGGTAGTGTAAACTTGGCCCGGACAACTTTACCATCAATCTGAGCCTGTAAATACGTAGGCACATATAAAAATTGGATGCAAGATGCATGAAGCAGAACAATCTCTGAATTAGGTAAACTATCAAAATCATACACCATCCATATATAACTGTGCCTTTTCCGCATCCGCCCTAATCTTGAACTCAACATATGCAAATCCTTTGGGAAGGTTAACCTGTAAATAGGGAGAAATCAAAATTAAAGCATGCACGGCTGGTCTGATAGCAATACAAGTAATTGGGAGTATAAAACTTACAGCATGATCCATGGCAAGCCGTACATTCACCACTTCACCGAAATTACCTTTAAAAAGGAACAGATAAAAAGAACGAAACTCAGTTTAGAATAGGAAAAGTAAATTATTGGAAAATGTCAGCATAAATTAAACTGATTGATCAACCCCCAATATAACTAGCTTATAGTGCATCTATTCTATCAATTTATAACAAAATAAACATAACAAGCAATTAAATGTTCCAATCGTAATGTAAATATACCGAATATTTCTTTCAAGTGGTTTTCGTTTACATTCCTACTAAGTGGGTCCACATGAAGCACAAGAGATTCAGGAACAGGCGAAGCTTTCCTGGAGATAAGAATAGGAACAATGAATTGACTAACTATTTAGCAATGGAACAAAAATCATAAAGACAGGGCATCTCAGAACAGTGGAAATGGTGAGGTACATTGGAAAAAAAAAATCCACCTGCCAACTTAATGAAAATTATTATCACCTTGGCGGTGGGGAAGGTTTCTTGGTTTGTGGTGGGGGCGAGCGACCTCGCTTAACTCCTTCGGCAGGACTAGCAAAACCAAAATTGGATGAAAAACACTATCAATGGGTGCAGCTCAATAAAAAAGATGTCGTCAAGAGCACCAATAAGTTACTCAACCAGTTACCAAAATAGTTGTCTTGAACCCTTTTACGTTAGCAAAATTATGGTCCACAACACGCAGCTCAATATAAAGAAGACAACACGGGCACACATAACACATTAACTAATTCAATCAACCAGATACCAAACTGAAAATACTTATAAAGCTGTTCACCTCCCCTGCATGTTATGACTAAGAAGCGGCACTAATAGTTCGGAGAACCAAAAGTATTTCAGGAAAAAATCAATATTGCAAGTTGGAGCATTGCCAGCCAAACGTTATCGCCCTCGAAACGAACATAAAAAAATTGGTCGTGTAATAAAATCTAAATCAACAAATGTTCATATTAGCCTATAAAATTTCTCGAATCTTGAAATTAAAGAGGTAAAAAAAAAAAAAAAAACTCAATTAAGGCAAAATAAACAGGATAGAGTAGAGCGGAAGATAAATCACACCTTTTCCGTGGAGGAGCAGGGCTATGGCTGCGCGAGGTTCCGCTACGAGAAGGAGAGGAAGACGAGGAGGATCTAGAGCGAGAGCGGGAGCGCGACCTTGAACTGGAGCGAGAGTCTGAGCCGGAGTAAGAACGGGAGCGTGAGAGGGAGCGAGAAACTGAACGGGAACGAGAGCGGGAGCGGGAGGAAGAGCGAGAATCTGATCCCGACGGCGACGCCGGGCGGCCGCGGGAGGGTTTGGCCATCGGAGCAGCCGTCGATAAACCCTAACCTAACCGAGGAGTTGAAATTGAAAATGAACGGATGAGATTATCGTCAATTTTCCATACCTCTTTAATCTTTTTACTTATTGGGCCCCATAGCTCTCACCCTTCTCATTTCTTTAATTCAGAGCGTTTCTATCGCTACACCTTTTTTTTTTAAATCTCTTTTACTCGATTAATATTTTCCTCGTCCAAATATATACATATATTCAAATTTGATGGTACTTTTCATGTTCACTCAAAAAAATATTATTATTAGTAATACTTTTTAAAATATGAGTAATTTGTTTGAAAATATTATGGAGGTTTTTGATAGACCTAAACTACAAAATAACATTTTTCTAAAAAATAGCGAATTTGTTTTAGAACTTTTCTAATCTATGTCTATATTATATCTAAAAGTAAGATAGTCATTATAAATAGTAATAATAAGTTTTCCCACCTAAATGCATTTTCTATAAATAAAAGTATAATATTTATTAGTTAATTAATATTTATACTATATAGTCATTCAATACTAGAATTTCAATATTATAAATAATTTTTTTTGTTTTGCAAAAATTCTATTTTTTATCAAAAATTATTTTGTTCATTCAATGAAAAAAATTATGTGGCCTTTAAATTATTGTGGTATCGCCTAGCTAGGGTTACACCTCTTGATTTCCTACCTCAATCGGTTCCTAGACACTAGCTACTCAAGTAGCTTGAATCCACTATTATTACAACGATTATAAGAACAAGAAAAACAGCATAGACTGGACTAAGGTTTCCTCAAGAGACTTGTTGCTTCAACTGCCTCAGAGATGAAGGCCAGGAGGGCTTTCAAGGTTCCTCACAGGCACAGTCGGGTCCAGATCTGTAGAGCAATCAAACACCAAGTTAGATAAAGCGCAGAGATAATCGAATGAAGAACAGTAAGAAACAGGAAGCTAATAGTGAGTGGGAAAAGGTGCCCAAGGCACGACGGCTCAGATTTTCCCACTGGGATCTGCAGTAGTCCCCTCCGGCGACCGGAGAAATAGTCCAGGGAAGGGGAAGAGGAAGCGAGACGGCTAGGGTTCAAGGGGGCAGGGGGTTTCAACCTCTCTTTCTCACAGCACACTCCTCCCAAACACTCAGCGGCCAAACAGGAGCCGATGGACAGAACTCCGGCCAGAGAAACCGTGGGAGCAAGGTGAGAAGATCCAGAAAGAGAGAGAGAGGATGTGAGATTAGATTCTGAGATCGAGTGTATCTAGGGTGAGAGGGGAGAGGGATATTATAGATGCTTCTAGAGCATAGGGAAACATCAACAGCCTTAATGTTGTTTAATTAGGAAGTTGGATCGTCAGTTAGGGTTAAGGGTTTGGGGCTTGGTCCGGGTAGATAGGATTTAATTGCAATTGGGCCAGAAAAGGCCAAATGGGCCAATTTCTCAACATTTCCACCTTTGGCCCTTTTGGACTATTTCTGTCACCAAGGAGAGGGACCTGCCAAATAAACACAAGAGATTATAATCATTGCCATTTATTTTTACTCATGAGTGTAACACAAAGTCACATTATGAGAAGGTGGAATTAAACACTATGCGTATTTAATCCAGTCTCTTCAACGTGAGACCAACCCACATAACAAGTTTCTGGTCTCAAAGGATCATTGACCATCATGAACTTGCACAGAACCTAGCTAAAAGTACCAAGGGAAATCACTAACTTGAGGCCTCAACTGCCTCTCATGTAAGGATGGGACTTATACCCACAGATTCAACTGTGAGAACCCATCACAGATCCCATAAATGTTAACCAAAGTCCATGTTGAGGGACTTCATGCAAGACTCCAGCTTTGCAACTGGCAAGCACTTTGTGCCCATATCTGCAGGGTTAAATTCAGATGGGATCTTATTAAGCAATACCTCTCCTTTCTCTACAATGTCTCTTATGAAATGATATCTCACATCAATATGTTTAGTGCGATCATGAAAAACAGGGTTTTTGCATAGTTGGATTGCAGATTGACTATCAGAAAACAACATAGGTTTATCATCAATAAAACCAATTTCAGTCAAAACACCATTTAACCAAATAGCTTCTTTGACAGCCTCAGTAGCAGCAATATACTCAGATTCAGTTGATGATAATGCAACAATGCTTTGCAGCTGAGATTTCCAACTGATGCTAGACCCACATAAGGTAAACACATAGGATGTGGTGGACTTTCTGTGGTCTCTATCATTTGCATAATTAGAGTCTACATAGCCAACACATTTAACTCCATCTTCAGATTTTGAGAAAGATAAACCACAAGAGGCAGTGGATTTTAAGTATCTTAATAACCATTTTAGTGCTTCCCAATGGGGCATGCCTGGATTGGCCATATATCTGCTTAGGCAAGATACAACATAGGCTATATTTGGCCTAGTGCTTATCATCAGATACATAACAGATCCAATAGCATTGGCATATGGGATATCTGCCATTTCTTTTAATTCAAAATCACTTTTGGGGCATTGATCTTTACTTAACTGAAAATGAGAAGCAAGGGGAACAGAAACAGGTTTGCATGCACTCATTTCAAATTTTTTCAGGACTTGTTCAACATAGGGAGATTGGTGTAGTAACAAAGTATGCTTAGTCCTATCCCTTTCTATATTCATACCTAGTATCTTCTTTGCATCTCCCAAGTCTTTCATATTGAAGTTGGCACAGAGTTCAGATTGTACATGCTTCAAAGTCTTCAGGCATGGGCTTATCAGTAACATATCATCCACATACAGAAGTAAGAATACAGGCACAGAAGATATCACATAATACAGGCAGTGATCAAATTTGCTTCTACAGAAGCCCAAATTTTTCATGCAGTTGTCAAACTTTATGTTCCATTGTCTTGGAGATTGCTTTAATCCATACAAAGATTTTTTCAACAAGCACACACGATTAGGGTGTTTTTCATCAATGAAGCCCTCAAGCTGCTGCATATAGATATTGTTTTCAAGTTCTCCATGTAGGAAGGCAGTAGTGACATCCATTTGTTTAAGTTCCCAATTAAAATGAGCAGTTAAGGCCAGCATTATTCTCACAGTGGTAAACTTAACAACAGGAGCAAAGATTTCATTATAGTCTATGCCTTCTTTCTGTGTGAATCCCTTAGCAACAAGTCTAGCTTTGTACCTGGCACTATTTACTTCTTGTTTTATCTTGAATAGCCATTTGCACTCAACAATAGAACAAGCATCAGGTTTATTAACAAGGATCCAAGTGTCATTATCATGCAGAGATTTCATTTCACATTTCATGGCTTCAATCCATTTTTCAGATTCTGGACATTTAATAGCAGCTTTGTAGGTTTTAGGTTCAGCAGAATCAAGGTTATTAAACACATTGAAAGCATAAAATGATAAATTGCATCCATTATACCTGGAAGGGGCTTTAATTTCCCTTCTTACTCTATCTCTTGACAACACATAATTATCCAGGTTGATTTGCTCAGAATCATGTTCAGAAACAGAGTTATGATCATGCTCATGTTCATGCAGAGACTCGGAGGATTCAGATGCATTCACATTATCAGAAGCAATAGAGGCAGAGTCATCATGGTTTATTTCTTCTTGCTCATTCATATTTTCATGCAAGTTATGCTCAATTAGAGGGGGAGGGTCCACCTTAGACAGATCAGGGATGAAAGCAAAATCAACAGGTTTCTCCACCTCACAAGGAGCATCAGAGAGTGAGGATTTCAATAGGCATGGAAAATCATTTTCATTGAAAGTTACATCTCTGCTAATACATGTTTTAAACCCAGGCAGGGATCTATCCCATAGCCTATAACCTTTTACACCTTCTGGATATCCCAAGAATATACATTTTCTAGCCCTTGGCTCTATCTTACTTAACTTTTGGTGAACATAAGCACTGCAACCAAAAATTCTCAAGTTATCAAGACAGATTGGTTTATTAAAGAATACAGAATCAGGTTGTTTTCCAAGTAAAGGCACAGAAGGGGATTTATTAATCAGATAGCAAGAGGTCATAAGAGCTTCCCCCCAAAAAGGCTTATCAAGCCCAGAGCCTGCAAGCAGGCTCCTGACTCTCTCCAGGAGAGTCCTGTTCATCCTCTCTGCAACCCTATTTTGCTGGGGGTTGTAGGGAACAGATTTATGTCTTTTAATGCCCATCTCACTGCATAGATTGTCCATGGCATGATTACAAAATTCCAAACCATTGTCAGTTCTTAAGCATTTAATTCTCATATTGGTTTGATTTTGTATTTCAGCAATCCATCTTGAAAATTTCATGAACACATCAGATTTATTTTTCATTAGGAAAACCCATGTTTTTCTTGAAAAGTCATCAATAACAGATAAGAAGAACAGGTTACCCCCATGGGTGGGGACCTTAGAGGGTCCCCATACATCTGCATGCAAGTATTCAAGGATATGAGAACTCAATTTTATTTTAGGATATGTAGCAGGCAGAGGGAAGGGGGATTTGTGCTGTTTTCCTAATAAGCAAGGTTCACAAAATGGCACAAAGGAGATTTTGTCCTTTTTGAAAGCTCCAGCTTTATTTAAGATTTCTAAACCTTTGTTACTCATGTGACCTAATCTTGCATGCCATAGCTGAGTTTTATCAGATTTTACCACATTAGCAGTTAAGATAGGCACAGGTTTAGCAATCACAGAGTATAAGTCTCCTTTTCTAGGAGCATCAAAATAGTGATCTGAGTTCATAGAAAAACTGAAACTCTTTTGATTAACAGAACCATAAAGCATTTGATCAGCCAATTTGGAGACAGATAATAAATTGAACTTCAACTTAGGCACATATCTCACATTTTGCAGGCAAATCATGCTTTCATTTTCAAATTTTAGGCAAACATCACCTTTTCCTTCAATATCACATTGCTGGCCATCAGCCAGAGCAACAGATCCACACTTAGATAGTTTTAGGTTAGAAAAGATGTGCTTGTGTGGTGTGACATGAAAGGTGCAACCAGAGTCAATCAGCCACTCAGAATCATACATAGAGTCAGACACAGCATTAGAGCAGTTAATGAATTGAAAATCAGATGCTGTGTGTACCATGAACATATCACCTCTTTCATATTCAGTATATTCAGAGTTTTCAAATTCACAGTTTTCAGGGTTAAACTGCATGGTGAGATTAGCATGATTATTTCCAAAGTTTCTCCCCTTTTTAGGCTGTTTACACCTGTTTGAAAAATGTCCAGTTTTCCCACAATTCCAACAAGTTTTCTTAGGCTTCTGGTCATTAGATTGGAAGTTTTGGGGTCTGAAGGGTTGATTTCTGGGTTGAAACTGATTATGCCTTTGAGAGTTTTGAGAGTTATATCTGTTGTCACAGGAAGGTTGGAAAAAACCATTAGATTTATCAATCATGCACTTCCTCCTATGTCTTTCTGCAAGCTCAGTTTCTCTCTTATGTTTTTCAGCATGTAATACACTAGGATTTTCTGGGTTAAAATCAATGTAGGGTCTGCCCTTGAAATTTTTATTCACATACATGATTTCATTTTGCATAGGCTTAGAACTCAATTTCTTAATTTCACTTTCTTTAGCCTTTAACCCAGACACAATCATATCACATGTGAGTTTGCACCCACCATACTTTAGAGCAGATTTTACTTCAGCATACATTTCAGGTATAGAACCAAGCAAAACTTGAGGAGCATAGGCCTCAATTTTATCATCTCCAGCAAGTTTTACATCTTTAAGCAGTTTATTAAACTCATGCACATTAGTATCTATTCCTTTAGAGGGATCCATCTGAAAAGACATGATTTGATTTTGCAGAAAATACATATGCTCTTCAGATTTTGAAACAAACATATTAGTCAAGGCATCCCACAGATCTCTTGCACATCTATGATGGGACACTTGTCTCACAATATCACTGCTTAGGTTTAACAGAATAGTGGCTCTTGCACCAGCATTCATTTTTGCAATATTTTTATCAACCTCATTAGCATCAATTTTTTCCTCAACAGCATCCCACAAATTTTCTTTTGTAAGGATACATTCAACCCTTGTTTGCCAGTCACCAAAATCTCCAGTTCCATTGAAAGGAACAGCACTCAGATTATTCATTTTAGCAGAAATTTCACTTAAATCACAGAAATTTCACAGAAACACACAGGATTCACAGATTAACTTAAGATTCCCAGAATAATCACCAGAACCCAAACAACTACTCAGGAATACAACAGCAACCAGGAAGCTCAAGCTTCCTCAGGCCAGAAAAGGAACACCTGGGGAATCTAGAGCTGAGGCTATCCCAGCTCGCAACACAGATTTATCTGTGGCGCAGGGGGTCACTCAGGTCAATCCCTAACACCTTTTCAGCCAAAGAACACCACCACAGACTTATTGCTAAGTCACCAGGAACCAACCTCAGGGGTTCCACAATAGAATCAAGAAAAAAAAGGGGGGGGGGACAAATAAGCAAGGAAGGACAGATAGAGAAAAAACCAACAAGTAAGCTCAGGACCTACTGAAAAGTCCTTACTTATCTTTGCTATCGGGGCAACCCGCTTTGAGGAGACCCACAGGGGAATCCAGACGGTCCCGACCGTAAGCAACAGATAAGGGTTTTGGCTTGGAATGCCAAGGAACAGATCAGAGATAGTAAGTAAGCGGAAGCAATTAAGGCACAGAATCGACAGAATACCACCAAGGAGTTTTAGGGTTTCGAGAAGATACCAGAGCCGACTTTCCCAGGCAGGGGAAAGTCGGACTTACCCTTAGATCGGAGCCCGAGGGGGGCGAAGTGCGCGCGGCCCTTACCGGCGGCGGGGTTCTAGGAATGGAGGCAGGAGGGTGCCCCCGGCTAGGCCTAAACCAGGCTCTGATACCACTGTTGTGGTATCGCCTAGCTAGGGTTACACCTCTTGATTTCCTACTTCAATCGGTTCCTAGACACTAGATACTCAAGTAGCTTGAATCCACTATTATTACAACGATTACAAGAACAAGAAAACAGCATAGACTGGACTAAGGTTTCCTCAAGAGACTTGTTGCTTCGACTGCCTCAGAGATGAAGGCCAGGAGGGCTTTCAAGGTTCCTCACAGGCACAGTCGGGTCCAGATCTGTAGAGCAATCAAACACCAAGTTAGATAAAGTGCAGAGATAATCGAATGAAGAACAATAAGAAACAGGAAGCTAATAGTGAGTGGGAAAAGGTGCCCAAGGCACGGCGGCTCAGATTTTCCCACTGGGATCTGCAGTAGTCCCCTCCGGCGACCGGAGAAATAGTCCAGGGAAGGGGAAGAGGAAGCGGGACGGCTAGGGTTTAAGGGGGCAGGGGGTTTCAGCCTCTCTTTCTCACAGCACACTCCTCCCAAACACTCAGCGGCCAAACAGGAGCCGATGGACAGAACTCCGGCCAGAGAAACCGTGGGAGCGAGGTGAGAAGATCCAGAAAGAGAGAGAGAGGATGTGAGATTAGATTCTGAGATCGAGTGTATCTAGGGTGAGAGGGGAGAGGGATATTATAGATGCTTCTAGAGCATAGGGAAACATCAACAGCCTTAATGTTGTTTAATTAGGAAGTTGGATCGTTAATTAGGGTTAAGGGTTTGGGGCTTGGGCCGGGTAGATAGGATTTAATTGCAATTGGGCCAGAAAAGGCCAAATGGGCCAATTTCTCAACATAAATTGTTGATTTATATGTGAATTTTCTAAACACCTATTTTTTTCTTTACGATGGACCACGGGTTTATATTAATTATCATTCTTTTAAGTGTTATGAGTGAATGTTCTAATATATTAATTTTTTTTTACATTTTGAATATATTTAAATTTTCAAATTAAATGTATTAATCAAGATACACATCAAGAATTTTAAATTAAATCTACTTAAATTTTTAAATTAAATGTATTAATAGAACGTGGAAATTAATTGTTAAATATATTTATGTCATGGATTATATATATATATTTAATTTTTCAAATTAAATGTATTAATCACTCATCTATATTATATCTAAAAGTAAGATAGTCATTGAAAATAGAAATAATAATTTTTTCCGCCCAAATCACTATTCATAATTGAGAAGTTAATATTTTCTCTTAATTTATTTATTACTTACGTATAAAATTATTATATATTTATATTAGGGATAGATAAATTTCATTATATATAGACACCATATCTATTTATATTAGGAATTAATATATGAATATTAATATTAGGGATGAACAAATATTAATATTAATATTAGGAATTTGTGTATATATTTATATTTGGGATGGATAAATTTGATTATATATACACACACCATATCTATTTATATTAGGAATTAATATATGAAGTATTAAATGAGAATGGTAGCTAGGACCTAATATTGGATTGAGGATTAATATAATATGCACATATAAATCACATATAATGAACCTAATATAATTAAATATTCACCTAAAAAATATATTGATGATACACGTACATGATGAAACTAATTTTTTTAATTCATCTACAAAATCTGCTAATGATATCTACTAATCTACTAATGATATGTATAATATAATATATATGAATATATCATCATATTAATTTTCACACGTTAAATATATATTATCACATATATTTTAGAGATTTGTGTGCATATATAAACCATATATAATGGAACAAATTCAATTTAACCAAAAATTCAATTCAAACCATAAATATTTTTCTTCGTACGATTTTATAAATAGATACGTATGCTATGCAGTTTTATCGGCCTCCAATACAAATCAATTGCTCTATTGCAGTTTTACTGGCCTCCAATACAAATCAATCGCTCTATTGCATTTTACAAGAAATTAATTAATTCCAACTCATAACTTCATGCCTCCATTTTCAGTTTAGTTGAGAGGGTTAGGGAAACCGGCCATTCTATATATGAATTGATAGTATTAAAACTTAGCCGTATGGAAGATCGCATACTAAACCAACTCTCGAGATGATTCTCCATGACCATATCAGTGTATACACGGCTCTCGAGATGATTCTCTATGATCGTATCGGTGTATACACGGCACCATGAGGAAGTCAGTTATACGGTCACCATGAGGAAGTCAGACCTCGAGCGATTTAATATCGACTTTGTGGAAGGCGGTTTATACGCTTTTCAATTTTTCGATATAGAAGATAATAGGATGAAATATAGAATAACCCAACATTTGTTCAAATTCATCTTTTCTTCCTATATGAAAGTTATCCCCATCGTGGATGAATGTCTGTTTTGGTATTAACTACACTTAATATTAAAATTTCAGTTTATATTGTTCATATTTTTTGGTTTTACTAATATATATAATTTTTTATTATAAGAGACATTATTGGAAAAGTTGAAAAGCACTCGGAACCCCGAAAAATACAACGTAACGGACGTCCTACCAAGCTTGTGGATGTCCAACTGCAAGACTTCGAGAACTATATTTATTATTTACAATTTTTTTCTTCTATTAACAATGTAATTTTTTCACATTAGTTTTTTTTCCCTGTCAAACACGGCCTCTCGGCAGCGGCGGAAGGAAAAGAAGAAAGGTGCTGCATCTAACTCCAGTGACAACAACAACATGTACTGAGTGGCGACAAGGAGAAGAAGAATGAAATGGAAATGATTTGAGATTACTACAGTTTCTGGTTGTAGTCTAGCTCAATGTGAACGAAAAATGGAAGAGGGAGACTAATTAGCATTTAAAGTTTCTTGATTCAAAGTTTCTGGTTGTAGTTTGTCCCCCAAATCCTTAAATTAGCATTTAAAGTTTCTTAATTTTATTGTGATTTTGATTTATTATTTCAGAGACTCATAATTAACAAATCAGTCGTCAAAATTTTAAATTAATTTATATTTAAAGTTAAATATTAGATTATAAATAATTTTTTAGGTTCCTAATTAATTATGTTAAGAAAAGAGGTTTTGAAGTCAATTTTCAATTCTTTCTTTAATAAAAGTGATGAAATGGGAAAGAGAGTGCAATCTATATTTACTCACAAGCATGGCCCCAAATGTCGAGACTGAAAAAAATTGGGAACATTATGATTATTTGTATTAAAGTATACTATATAAATTTTTTCCCATATCAAAATGATATTCAATACTATATATAAGGAACTATCTATAATTAATTTCATAATTAGCATTTCGAAACATGGCATAATATATGCTGGCAGATTTGCAACCATATCTACTTTAGTACTTATATATAATTGTATTCTTTCATTAGTATAGCTATTGACTGCGAACAACACACGATTCCACATCAAACATGAAGAAATTAACTAAATCTACAATAATAACTAGGAAACACTTGAAGATATCTCCAACTAATGATGGTACGCACGTCATCTTCTCATACTGCATCATCTTTTTTTTTGTATTTTATATCTGAAATAAACAAAATTATTCCGGCTTATTTGATAGCAATGTGTTTTTTGACAATACATTGTAGGAATTAATTTAATGTTTTAGCTATATGCACGATTGATTGGAAATCTCACTAAAACCGTAGTTGTTAGGGAAATTCGGTGTCTAGATCGAAAAGCCTTGCAAGCTGTATTGTGATACTCAGCCTTAGCACCATATTTTCTTTTTTTAACTTTTTTAAAAATGGGTGCGTAAAAAGACTTGCATGCACATCGCTAGGAGAGCAAGTGCCATTAATTTTTTTAAGGAGTTTTTCTTCTTTGGTGAAAATAATTGTTGATGAACTCATATTGGTATTGCATCATTCCGTTGGTAAATCAAAAGGGCACTTCGTTCAAAATGCCAACTAAGTGATTTTACCTCTCTTATAAATAATTGGACCAACAACCAATAGCATGGTTTGCTCAAACTAACCATAGCATCTTTAATTCATTTTTTAAAACTAATTACAACAAACTCGCCCAAGTTTGAGATAAGTGGAATAACATATTTATTTATTTTTTTAATCATCTAGCTTCATGTGTTAAATACATACAGAATGAATAAAATTATACAAAGGTTTGCAAAGGTAACGATTAAGAACCATACATATAAATAAATAATTATTTGATAAAATTTCTGAATATTAGTACCTAGGCTCCAGTCATTTGATTTATTAATTTATGTTCCATTTTCCGCGTTAATGGATGTTATTTCACAAGCAATTCATTTTTTTTTTTGCAATTTTGTTTATGTTTAGTGTTTGTTTTAGTATTGCACTGGATGTGTTTTCGACGGAATTACTAAGAGATTATATATTCTCCATGACATGCCTATAATTAATATGAGTATGATTCTGCTTATAAAATTTAGTTATTTTTTATGAGAATGACCCGGTTTTATATATTAAAACTTTATTTTGCAGAAAATATTATTTGTTCATCATCATACATATCGTTGCAATCTGCATCTATTACCGGCACGTGTCCATCCACCAATATACATAGTACCAATCAAGTTCCGAACTACCCTCAAAGACGGTCACTATGTGACATTAGTAATGGTATGTTTGCAACATTTAAAATATATGTTTTTTGTAATATACGTTAATAATGTAAAATAAAAATGTGGCTTTGTAAAAAAAATATAATTATATCTACATTCATTTTATTTGAATTTAATATTTTTTTCACACCTAAATTTGCATATTCTTAAATATCATATGGTTTTGTTAATTGTGGTGTATATATATTTGTCTATAGTATATATATTAATGCATATATCATGAATTATCATTTTTCTCTATGGAAGTTATTCTCTATGGTTAATTATCTGCATTAATTACAAGAATTGCCGCTAAAATGAGCAGAATTTAGGTGTCAAAGTAACAGGGAATTAAGAATTAATATATATATATATATATATCTGTGTGTGTGTGTGTGTGTGTGTGTGAATTGGTAGAAGTTAGGAAACTTAAAATAATTAAGAAGGTAGAACGTACAGTTAGTATATATAGAGTCCTCTAGCAAATCTATGGTTAAAAAGGCATACATATGTAAGTAATTGCTAATGCCCCTCCTCCATCAAATTTTATTTATTTTTAATTACTATGTTAAGTTTTATATAAGATAGATTTTATTTTGCATAAAACGTTAATTGTTCATCATCACCAGTATCATTGCAATCTATTTGTTATCGGCTTCTTTACTGTTTATAATGATGCTTCTGAGATCATATGTATTATTTATAAATTTATAAATTGTTGGCTGAAATTCATATTACCCCATCAGATCCACGTATTCCTTTCAAGTTTCAACGAAGACAATTTCCTTTGATTGTTTCGTATGCCATGACATTTAACAAAAGTCAAGGACAATCACTGTTGCATGTGGGAATATTTCTTAAGAAATCAGTTTTCTCTCATGGTCAACTTTATATTGCTGTTTCCAAAGCAAGAATTCGTAGTGGTTTGAAGATTTTAGTGTGTGATAAAGACAACACCAGTAGTTCATTAACTACAAACGTGGTGTATAAAGAAATTTTTCAGAACCTTTGAAATTTTCAAATATTTATAAATTTTGATATTTATTTATAGTTTACTTTGAACCATTTTTAATTTATTTTTATTCAAGTTACCTTTTTTTTAATAATTACTTTTTTTTATTGAAGATGTAAATTATACTTCAATTCATGATTTATATTTTACACCATGCATGAGTTATGATTCGATACAATAATTGAAGGAATATTTTTTATTTTTGTCATCATATTTTAATAAAATTTAAATGTGCATCTCACTCATAACACTTAAAAGAATAATAATTAATATAAATTTATGATCCACGTAAAGAAAAAAATAGGTGTTTAGAAAATTCACATATAAATCAACAATTTAAAGGCCACCTAATTTTTTCATTGAATGAACAAAGTAATTTTTGATAAAAGTATTTTTGCTAAATAAAAATAATAATTTATAATGTTGAAATTCTAGTTTAATGAAAAGCGACATACCGAAGCTCCTTAATGGGATTCCAAGTGCTGAATCCCAAAAATGACATCGTTGAATCATATGTTTTGTGACATGGTAGTTGAGTCGGTCTCCATTTTTTTTTAAAATCATTTAAAACTACGACAAGTCCAATCATATTTTATTGTTCGAAATATTAGTTGGAGGGTAGATTCATTAAAAAATCGTATATTAGCTGCTTTAATGGTATTATCACTGGATTGAACTGTTTTGCTTAAAACCCCACAATGTGATAATTTGATATGGTTTACCAAAGGCTAATTCTATTCACACGGGTCTCCTTTTTTCTCTTTGTAGCCCCCTATATTAATTAATATATAATTATAATTTTATTCGTTGATCTTTAGTTTTTAGACAACTTAGATCTATATTCAAAATTGATTTTTTTTTGTGGCATTATTGTAATATTAAATTTATTTTAATGAACTAAGGTTATTTTGTAATTAAGGAATTATAATCTATTTCTATTGAATTCTTCACGCGATCTTTCTTTCCTTCACCATCTCTTTCCCTTATTTCCAATTGAATTATATAAATAAAACGAAAAAAAAAATGTGACAAACCTAAAAGTCCCATAAATCACATGTCGATAACTCAGGAGGACCGGAGCCTCATCAAAACTCATATGGGAAAAACAAGTACTCCTCTAAACTAATCGAAAAAAACCAGAAGAATGCAAATCCTGTAAAACAGCACTGAAAATACAGGGAATAACCGAAGTCCAATAACCAATAGGAACAATAGAAGAGGCCAAAATATCAGCAACACGATTCCCCTCTCTATAAATATGAGAAACACAAAAATGAATATGATTAATATACGCAATGACCGTACGCCAACGAGCTTTGAGCTTCCAAGGAACCTGCAAACTACGAGAAGAGAGAAGCGAAACTATATAAATAGAATCTGCCTCCAGCCAAATAAAGTCCAGAGACAGTCTTCGAGCCCATTCCAAAGCAGCAAAGACAACCAATAATTCCGCAATGAAGGCAAAACCAACACTTTCATCCATGTGAAAGCAACCCATCACTGTACCATCATGCAATCAAAACACCCCTCCAGTAGCCATAATACCCGGAACTCCCTGAGCCGAACCATCTGTGTTGATCTTAGTCCATCCCAGCGGTGGAGGCCTCCAAACAACCTGAATGACCGATCTCGGCGATGAAGATCTAGGCGTCACCTTCAAAGCCTTCAAAGTGAGCAAATCATTGATATCATTTCGCATAAATCCACGATGGCCACCAATAAACTGCATCTCACGAAGAGCCACACGAACCAAGTTTATCAGAATAGTCGACAAAGGCGCCAAGTTATCAAAAATTACTTTATTACGAAAAGTCCAGAGTCCCCACACCATAGTAGCGATTGCTGCCTTCCAACGAATTAAGAGTTGAGAGCTAAAATCACAATTCATGAAGTGCAGAAACGCTTCATGAAAGGATGCAACACTGATCCCCTCAATATTGAAAATATCAAACACCCAACTCCAAACCTCTGCAGCCACCGAACAATACCAAAACAAATGATCAGTAGTCTCTATCTCCTTTTTACACATAAAACAAATCGACGGACTAATAAAACCATGCAACTTATCCATTGTCGACATTCTAAAAAGTAAAAGTCTCCATAGAACCAACGAATGTCTCATAGGGATAAACGGACTCCAGATCCATTTACCCCATTGAACAGATGGGTAACAAACTCTGTTATGCAGTCTGGCAAGACAAGCAGTAACAATGCCAAGTAAAGACTTAGCCCAAACACATTCATCATCTCCCGACGCCAAAGGATGACGAATAATATCATTAAAAACCTCTGGGAAAGCACTAATAAAAGAGCGAGTAAACCTCCACACACCGTGATGCAAATAATCACCAACCTTGTCCTTGAACTTTGCATTCATGGAAACTGAAATATGAAGCCTCTCAACAATAACATAGCTTAGCCAATTGTCATGCCAAAAGTCAACATTAGAACCAGTACCAACAATACAGACTGAATCCTTAACAAGAGATTGAGTCAATTGTCGAATACCTGGCCTAAAAGTCGAGTACGCCACTCTCTTAGTCGTACACATTGATAATAAAAAATGAAACCACAAGAGCTGGAAAACAAAAGAATCAGAAACAAGTACATTCCAAGCCATCTTAGTCAACAACCCGCGATTCAACTCTTTAAACGAAACAACTCCAAGACCACCCTCTTCCTCAACTGCACAAGTACGAGCCCAACTCACAGTAGTATATGATCAAATACTATGGTCTCCTTTCCATAAGAAATTGCGAGAGGCAGCATCAAGCTTCGAAACCAAGGACGCCAGTCAAGAATACACCATCATAGTGTATAGCTGAGCTTAAAATAACTGACTTAATCAAACACAAATGACCTCCCATGGAAAGAGAACGACCATGCCATCTATCAAATTTAGCCAGGATTTTATCTGCTAGTCTTCTCAATTGAGAAACCTTCGGAATACCGGCGAAAATAGGAACCCCCAAGTATTCAGTCGGAGTAACACCAACAGTTTATCCCAATTTTCACTGAAGATACTTCTTCACCCTCTTCCGAACACCCGTCCTATAGAAGACTCTAGACTTCATTTGACTGCAATGATGTCCAGAAACAACAACATATTTATCCATAACAGTCTGCAAAGCATGAACACTAGTTTTAGTTGCTTGGCAAAATAAGTAGACATCATCCACATATAAAATGTGAGTCGGGAAAGAAACTCGCCGGCCGTATGTCATAGGAACTAATGTCTTGCAATTCACCGCATGCAACAACAAATAATGCAACATTTCTTTAACAATACCAAATAAAAGTGGGGACATAGGATCACTCCTGATGGACTCCACAAGAACAAGCAAAATACCCCTTAGGCGCATGATAAGTCCATTTATTTTGTGTTTTTATGGGCATTTTATCCTCTATAAATGTCATTTTTAGTGTGTTTTGAGTCGAAAAGAACCAGGTTGCGGTCAAAGGGCATTCCAAGAGTCGAGTCTGGCGGAAGGGGCATTTTACGCCCAAATATTCACGCTTATCTCGCACATATGTTCATCAGAGGCATAGGGGACTTCTCTAGTATCCATCCCACATTCGGTCGGCGAAGTGGGCATATCAGATACGGATGGAACTGACAGATGATGCCGTGCCCACAATACTCGCACAGACTCGACCACAGGTCAGAATGGGCATTTCCGTGAAACTTGGAAATCAGTTGAAGGAGAGCTGATGGAAAATAGCTACATATCCGAAGGAGAGTTGGAGCTAAGCTGGACTCCTAGAAGGCGTTGCAACAAAGAGATAAGCTCAGACGAAGAGATAAGCTCAATCAAAGGAGATAAGATCAATCCCTAAAAAATAGGGATTTGATAAAGCTGAATCTTATCTAGTCAAGGTCAGAGAGGGCACGCCGTTCCGGAATTTCAGCAGAAGACCCCCGCTTGTGGGGAAAACTCCACTCGGAAATGTAGTTATTTAAACAAGTTTAGTCTCTGGGAAAACAAGTTTTAGACGTGCAGAAACATTTTCACATTTTATATTTCCGTATTTTATTTTCAGTACGCTACTTAGGCAGCCAAAACAATCCGAAAGGTCTTAAACCTTCGGGACTTAGGTTATGTTCATATTTCTTAACGTTGGAGTTGAGTTTTTGCTTAATTAATTCAGTAAGTTCTTGTTTATTTTTATGTCTTTAAATTCTGCAGTTTTAATTATGTCTAGCCTTCTCGGCTAGATCTTTAATTCTGACATTTGAATGATGAAATTGGTTTGAGCATAAATCTGGACTCGTGAGGCCAAAATAGGTATAGTAATGCATGATTAGTTTCCGTTAATTCTTGAGCCTTGTTCCACGTGAGTGTGTGTCTGAAGTGCCCAATGTGGCTGATCACTCATTAGGTAAAGAGGGTACACCACTATTAATTGAATTGGTGAATCGTGACTGTGTGTCGGTTCATATAGTAATAAGGGAATTAATGGGGGTGTTGTGGGCACAAGAGGAATCAGTTGAACACAACAGATCTGGGTCCGTCTAGGGCACACTGTTGCTTGTTTGCTTACACCTCTTAGAGGAATCGGGAGGTGGGTAACTGGTTAGGGGTTTAATCGAAGAGGAATCACTTTTAAACCTAAAATGAAAGGATGGATGATGAGACGCAAAGAGGAATCCGGTCACCATAACTAGATGACCTATCATATATGAAAATCGGTGTGTCCATGATCGAGTTGTTTTATGTTTAAACCAAATTCTAATTCAAATGCTAGAACATTTTATTATTTGATATTTTCTTTAGTTTCTTTTGCAGATTTAAATTCAGTTTAGTGACAACACCAAAACCCCCTTTGTGATTGGTTACTTGACGATAGAATCACAACAGCTCTCTGTGGGATCGATCCGTACTCATTGGCTAGCTACGCTCGCTGTGGGCATAGGAGTTTACAAATATATTTTTAAGCGTGAAACGACCTCGCGTCAAAATTGGCGCCGTTACCGGGGAGCTGGTTTCTAGTGATTTTATCTTCCACAATTGGTAAGCCTGGAAGTTGATGCCCAGGGGCTCTTCAGAGGAGACTCTATTGTATGATCCGGAGATAGAGAAAACTTCGAGAAAAAATAGGACAGCAGTGAAGAGGGCACGCCAAGCAGCAAATAGACCTCGTGAGCCCATACCACTACTAGAAGATCAAGAAGATCAAGAAGATCAAGGAGATGAAGGGCACGAGGAGGAAGGACAGTTTGAGAATGGCCACAATATCAACATGGCCGCAAATGGAAATGCCGCGAATGGCAATGCGGATGATAACAAGACTCTAAGGCAGTTGGTCTTTCCGACCAACATGAATTTGCGCCCAATGGGCATTACACTCCCAGCTGTGACTCAGAACTGAGATATTCACGCAAACTTTATCCAGATCTTACCGAAGTTCCACGGAATGCCTGGAGAGGATCCACAAAGGCACTTGCAAGATTTTGAGATGGTTTGCCAAACTCAACCATCCGACCATGGACGAGAAGAGTATGTGCGGTTGGTCTCGTTTCCTTTTACTCTTCAAGATGGGGCACGGGACTGGCTGTACACATTATCCACGGGCGCTGTGACCACATGGAGACAACTTCATCAGAAGTTTTTGGAGAAATATTTCCCAGCATCCAGAGTGCAAGAAATGAGAAGAAGGATAGGGAGCCTGAATATGGGAACTAACGAAAGTTTCTATGACTATTGGGGAAGATTCCAGGCGATGATGGCGAAATGCCCACAACACCAGATTACTGAACACGATTTGATTCAGTATTTTTTCGGAGGATTGAGACCATATGAGAGAACGATCGTGAATGCCTCATGTGGAGGATCCATTTTGAACAAACAACCTGTTGAAGTATTCAGAATTCTCACAGAAATGGCCGAAGACAACCGAGACTTCGGTAGAGAGGGCATTCGGGTTGTAAGTGAAACAGAAAGGGCACCGGACCGGGATAGCATGATTGATAGATTGTGCGACAAGATCGAAAAAATCTTATCCGGTACAAGCATGGCAAGGAAGCCCAGACCTTGTGGGGTATGCAAAAGCATATCTCACTTCACGAATGAATGCCCTACTCAACAAGATGAAATGGAAGAAGTGAATGTTATAGGGGGCCAGAATGGGCATTCCAGAAGATATGATCCCCACTCTCAGATTTATAATCCTGACTGAAGAGACCATGAAAATTTTAGATGGAGAAGGCCGGAGGATGGGCATCCTGGACGCCCATTGCCACCACCAGAGGAGAAAAGGAAGCAAAGGCTAGAAGATCTTGTGTTTGCTAGGGCTGAGGAGAATGAGAAGTTTAAGCAAGAGACTCGAGCTAGTCTCTCACATATGAGCAAGCAAATCAATCAGTTGGCTCAAGCCATGCACAAGATGGAGGAGAAAAATGGGAAGCTGTCTTCTCAGGTCGAGAATCCGAGAGAACAAGTGAATAAAGTAGCATTGAGGAGTGGAAAAGAGCTTCCGGAGATGGTCAGGCCGAGAGAAGAGAAGGATGATGTGCCCTTGGAGGAAGAAGTGGAAAAAATTCCCACAGAAGATAAGACACAAGAAGCTGAGCAGACTGATACTGTGCCCATCCCGGAAGTGAAGCAATCTGCCAAGATGCCCACTCCAGAGAGACGGAAACCTCCCTTCCTAGGGAGATTGGCACAGAATAGAAGAGAAGAGGAAACCAGGGAGATGCTAAAAGTATTCAGCAAAGTGGAGATCAACATTCCACTGATTGAGGCAATCAAGCAAGTACCGCGGTATGCCCGGTTTCTAAAGGAGCTTTGTACCAGAAAGGTGCGATTCAATGACGATGCAAGGTTCCTAGTTGGGGAGAATTTATCGACGGTGATACAGAGAAAATTACCTAAGAAGTGTGATGATCCAGGGATGTTCATGATCCTTTTCATTATTGGAGACAGAAAAGTCGAAAAGGCCATGCTGGATTTGGGGGCATCAATCAATGTAATGCCCTTGTCGGTGTTCAAAGAATTGAAGATTGGACCTTTGAAGGAGACCCGTGTGGTCATTCAGCTAGCTGACCGGTCTAATGTTTATCGAGAAGGCCTCATTGAAGATGTATTGGTTAAGGTGGACGAGCTTATCTTCCCAGCAGATTTTTATGTGCTTGACATGGGCACAGTGACTTCAAAATCTTCAGTTTTGTTGCTGGGAAGGCCTTTCATGAAGACAGCTCGAACCAAAATTGATGTGGACAAGGGCACACTGACGTGTGAGTTTGATGGGGAGAAGGTGACGTTCAACATTTTTGAAGCCATGAAGCACCCCCCGGATACAGAAAATTGTAATTTTGTGAACACATTTCATTCCCCGAGCCGTTCTACTTTATCCATGGTGAGCAACAGAGAACCGCTGGAGTGGGCATTGTGGGATAGACTGATTGACCAGGATGCCCTGGACGAGGATGATGACATAAGGGATGGAATTATGATGCTGTATTCATTAGAAGAAATGCCACACGGATGTGTGGACTATGGTGTGCCCATTCGGAGAAACGATGATAAGCTGATGCCTTCTATTATCAAAGCGCCCATGCTGGAGTTGAAGGCATTAGCAAGGCATCTGAAATATGCCTATTTAGGGAATAATGAGACTCTCCCTGTAATCATAAGTGCGGGGTTGAATCAAGCTGATGAGGACCGCCTTTTGAGATTGTTGAGACTGTACTAGGAGACACTCAGATAGACGTTGGCAGATATAAAGGGCATTAGCCCGGCGGTTTGCATGCACAAAATATTGTTGGAAGATGATGCAAAACCCGTTCGTAATCCACAAAGGAAGCTCAATCCAGTGATAAAAGATGTGGTGCTAAAAGAGATAATTAAGCTTTTGGACCAGGGCATTATATACCCAATTTCAGACAGCAAGTGGGTCAGTCCAATCCATGTTGTGCCCAAGAAGTCAGGCATTCAAGTTGTGAAAAATGAGAAAGGAGAGCTTGTGCCCACACGACTGCAAACTGGCTGGAGAGTTTGCATCGACTACCGAAAGCTGAACACGGTCACACGGAAGGATCATTTCCCACTTCCGTTCATTGACCAGATGTTGGAAAGACTCGCAGGAAACAAGTTCTTTTATTTCTTGGATGGATATTCAGGATACATGCAAATTGCAGTAAGTCAAGAGGATCGGGAGAAAACAACATTCACGTGCCCATTCGGCACGTTTGCCTACCGCAGAATGGCCTTTGGCCTCTGCAATGCTCCTGGAACATTTCAGCGATGTATGATGAGCATATTCTCTGATTTGCTCGAGAACTGCATTGAAGTATTCATGGATGACTTCACAGTGTACGGGAGCTGTTTTGATCGATGTTTAGATAATCTGGAGAAGGTGTTGCAGCATTGTGTGGACAAATGCCTAGTACTGAACTATGAAAAATGTCATTTCATGGTCAGAGAGGGCATTGTATTGGGACATGTGATTTCTGAGAGAGGCATTGAGGTCGATAAAGCTAAAGTGGATATAATTGAGAAATTGCCATATTCCACTTTAGTGAAGCAAGTGAGAGGCTTTCTAGGGCACGCTGGATTCTACAGGAGGTTCATAAAGGATTTTGCAAAAATTGCCCAGCCTATTACTCACTTATTGCAGCAAGATGTTCCCTTTGAATTCGATGAAGAGTGTAAGAAGACATTCAATTTTCTGAAGAAGCAACTGGTCACGGCACCAGTCATTCAACCACCAGATTGGGGAATGCCCTTTGAGATTATGTGTGACGCCAGTGGCTACGCTATGGGCGCGGTACTGGGTCAGAAGAGAGGAACGAAAAGCCATGTAATTTACTATGCCTCCAAGACTCTGAATGGGGCACAGTGTAATTACACCACTGCTGAAAAGGAGCTATTGGCAGTAGTGTTTGCATTTCAGAAATTTCGATCTTATCTCTTGGGAGCAAAAAGCATTGTCTATACAGATCATGGTGCCCTGAGGCACTTGATGGCCAAGAAGGAGACGAAACCAAGACTAATTAGGTGGATCCTGCTTTTACAAGAGTTTGATGTCGAGATAAAAGATAAGAGTGGGGCACAGAACTTGGTAGCTGACCATCTAAGCCGGGTGCTGAATGAAAAAGGTGACGAAATGCCCATTGCCGATCATTTTCCTGATGAGCATTTGTATTCAGCAAGGGGTACACTAGCACCCTGGTATGCGGATATAGTAAACTACCTTGAATCTGGGGAAATGCCTATTGGGTACTCAAGGTACCAGAAAAATAAACTGAGGTATGAGAGCAGGTTCTATGCATGGGATTGCCTTATCCTATGGAGAAGATGTGCTGATCAAATCATCAGAAGATGTGTCCCTGATGAGGAGATAGATGAAATTCTAAAGCATTGTCACAGTTATGCTTGCGGAGGGCATTTCGGACCAAATCGAACAGCGAGAAGAATTTTGGATTGTGGGTTCTTTTGGCCCACAATATTCAAGGATGCCTACAATGTTTGCAGAAGGTGTGACCAGTGCCAGAGGATAGGAAACATCACAAGAAGGAATGAAATGCCCATGACACCAATCATGCCAGTGGAGATTTTCGATATTTAGGGAATGGATTTTATGAGACCCTTTCCAAATTCGAGGGGGAACCAATACATTATCCTGGCAGTTGATTATGTGTCCAAATGGGTAGAAGCAAAGGCTACTCTTACCAATGATGCAAGGGTAGTAGCCGCCTTTCTGAAATCCCACATTTTCAGTCGATTTGGTGTGCCCAGGTCCATCATCAGTGATCAAGGGACCCATTTTTGCAACCAAACGCTGGAAAAATTATTGAAGAAATATGGGGTTCACCATAGGGTCACTACACCTTACCACCCCCAAGGAAATGGCGAAGCTGAAGTCTCAAATCGAGAAATTAAAGCCATTCTTGGGAAGGTTGTGGCTCCAAACAGAAAAGGTTGGAGTATTCATCTGGAAGATGCCCTGTGGGCATACCGAACTGCATTCAAGACTCCAATTGGGATGTCCCCATACAGGATGTTATTTGGGAAGTGTTGTCATCTACCAGTCGAGTTAGAACACAAAGCACGATAAGCACTTCAGAAGCTGAATATGGATCCTGACGCCGCTGGGCATTTTAGAAAATTTCAAATTCAAGAGCTGGAAGAAATGAGAATAGAGGCCTATGATAATTCGGTGTTGTACAAGGAAAAAATGAAAAGGCTCCACAATCAAGTAATTCGAAGGAAGAGATTCATTCTAGGACAGAAAGTACTTTTGTACCACTCAAAGTTCAAGCTCATGGGAGGAGGACTGAGGACCAAGTGGGTTGGTCCATTTGAAGTATATGCAGAATGCCCAAATGGGGCAATTGAGCTGATAAATCCCGATACTGGAGAGCATTTCAAAGTGAATGGTCACCGTGTGAAAGCTTACCTTGGGCACGCTGATGAAGATATCACAGTGATCTGGCTCGCGGAGCCCACTTACGCCTGATCTGGGGTGATGTCGTGCCCACGACAATAACTGGGGCGCTACTGGGAGGCAGCCCAGTTGTTTATTTGTCTTAATTCATTTTTTATTTATTTAAATAATTTTTCCAGTTAATTAAACTAGTTTAGGGAGTAATTTTACGCTTGTTTTGGATAAGTATGGTGTTTGCAGGTTTAGATAATGGGAGAGAAAGATGAAGATAAAATAAATCCCTTGGAAATAGAGATTCTGAAGTGAGGCACTCTGGAGAGATAAAGTTTGTTCCGATTTTTCAGGGGATAAGGCTTATCCATTAGCATAGGGCATACTGATCCGGAAGACTCCTAAGGAATTTGAAGAGTCTCAAGTCAAATCATGAATAGTGATTCCTTTAATATAAAAGCCTTACCCCACAAAATCTCCACTATCACTTTCACCCGTCTTTTTTACAAAAATCAGAACCTTCTCTCTCTCGATTTTCCTGTAACCCTAATCTCTGAAAACCTTCAAAAATCCAACAATGGCGAACACAAGAGGGAAGAAGGTCGCACCAAAAGCTGGACCTAAGGCACGCTTGGATTTTGAGACCCCTAATGTCTCTGAAGAGCCCTCACCAACCAAGGTCGTGAAGAAACCCTCTGTCAAACACAAGGGGAAAGCTGCGTCTGAGGCAGCGACTTCGAGTAAGCTTCCCAAGGAGACCCCACCGGAACAGGAGCCCACGTCTGAGGTTGAGGTGATGAAAGAAAGTTCCGCTACTCCGACTCAAATGGAGCAGCAAGATGATGAGGCGACTGCAGAGGGCATGCAGGAGGAAGAGACTACTGAAGAGCCTGAGCCAAAGTTTAAAAAAGGGGCTGAAAAGAAGAAGGCTAAGAAGCCAGTTAAGGTGCCAACCCCTGTACCGTCGGTAGAGATCGAGGACTTGGAAGATGAAGAGGAAGGCGAGGAAGGCAGAGAAGAAGTGGAAGAGGAAAGAGACAGAGACACTGATTTGGACAAGTACTTGACTGAGATTGAAGACATTGATGATGAACCCCAACCGGAGAAGGTACCACTATTTGAAGAGGAGGACGAGACACCCGCTGACATCAAGAAGCGGGCACTGGAGAAAGCAAAAGGAAAAAGAAAGGTTGGAGAGCCCATTCCAGAGCCAACCGCGCAACCAGAGGTGTCCCAGCAAGGGGATACCGAAGAAGAGAAGGAGCAGCAGGAAACCAGTGCGCCCTCCCAAACTGAGGCAGGCTCTGAAGAGCCCTCGGAGGACTCCTCACCCAGGCGAAGGGTGGGGAAATCAGTGAGTGTGAAAGAAGGAGCCAAGCTGGCTGGAGAGGCCTCTTCACGGAAGAGAAAGGCTGAAGATGGCACTTCAGCCCCTGTGCCTAAAAGAGGCAGAGGGGTGGGGAGCCCCACACCAAGTAAGCTCAGCTGTGGCCCGCCACCAGTCAAGGGCATCATAAACTCAAAAGGAGTCCACCGCGAGACGCTCGCAGCTCTTGGTATAGAGCAGGAGGTAAGGGATTTGTTTTCTGCAATCGGTTAGGAATGTTTTCTAGATATGGAGTGTGTAATTTTTGCGTCTTTGTCTCGTGATTTTGTCCAAAATTTAAAAATCAAAGCCGTGAACAAGCCTGCTACATCCACTAGGGTTTTATCTTTTAAACTGATGGGTAGGAGTTACTCTATGTCTGCTGATGATTTAAACATATTGCTGGGCATCGTGACATACTTGGGCCTCCAGGATGAGGAGTATTTCGATGCCGTGACTGTAGTGCCCGACTCTGCAGAAGGAGTCGATGCAAAATGGGTAGATATTGGGGATGGATCCATTTTTCAAAGCGGATCCACAAAGGGATATTGCTTAAATAATGATGCTTTGAGATTCTGCCATAGGGTGTTGGCTTATAACTTTTTCGGCCGTAAGGATAGCTCTTAATTCAATCACCAATCAGGAGCTATTTATTTTGTAGTGCATGGTTCATAAAATCGAAATCAATTTTGGTTCTGTGGCCATTGCACACTTTCGGGAAATTAAAACACACCCTAGGCATCGTATCTCTTGTGCCCAATTAATCACCCAGCTTGCTGTTAGACATAGGCTCCTTGATCTGCATGATACTGAGTTAACCCCCCCTTCCCCGTGAATATTTTGATCTTAACTGCCTGAGAGAATGCAAGATGTGGTTGACGATGAGGATGGAAAACCTATTTTCTTCGTGCCGGGGGGCAGACCCCTCGAGCATGCTTTTAGCAATGGCAGGTACATCGAGGAAACCACCAGCAGGGAAGGCACCGCAGAGGGAGCACCCAGTCGCAGTGATCATGAGGAGACTTGAGTTGATCGAGAATGCCCAGTTCCAGACCAATGAAAAACTGACCCGAATCGAAGCAGTCCTGAAGGCCTATTTCAAACATGTTGGGTTCTCTTACCCAATGCCTGCAACCGACTAGCCTGGTTCTTTCTATCCTTTTAGATTAGGTTTTATTTTGTTTTTATTTTTTCTATTTTCTTTGTTGTCTTGTTGTTTGAGTCTGTGTCCACACTTTGCAAGTTGCAAAGTGTGTGGATGGGTAGTTGAGTCAACGCATGCTATTCTGTGAATCTGTGTGGGCATTTCACGTGATGATCCAACTTTAATTGCTTTACAGAAAAATCAGCATGCCTATTTAAGATAAGGATGACGAACCAGTTTAGCATGCCCTGTGAGACTTGTGCCTATATGTTGTATGCTTCATTTAACAGTTTTCTTTCATTCATGAGTGTGAATAATTCTGTGCTTATGATGTTCTAGAATTTACCTCTGTTCTGTGTTTAACTCTGGGAATTATTGATGTATATAGAGATGAGATAGGCCATGTTTTGCTGAACCACTAAAATAAATTAAATCCCACCGATGACACAGCCCTTGCAGCCCCTTTGAGCCTATGAAATGCCCTGGTTGATTTTGTTTTGGGATGGTTTATACTTAGTCAGGGCATTAGAAAACCTGAAAAGAAAAAATGGGGAAGGAAGAGTTGTTTCTGGGAAGGCATATGTATGAAGGGCCAGGGGGAAATTAAATATAAAAAAGAAAAAAAAGGTGATTAGAAAAAGAAAAAAAAAGAAAAAAAGAAAAAAGAGTCTGAATAAAAATCCCCCGAGTTTTAAGTATTCAGAATGCCCTAAATAAGAAAAATTCAGCGCCTGAACATGGCACAGTAGGGTAGTGAAAGAAGCTGGGGAGGGGTCTGTACAATCAATAAAAACCCCTCCCACTTAAAATGCCCAACTGTAGCCTAAAAAGCCCTATTGATACTAATGCATCATGGTTTCTGGAGAATGAACAGTAGAATTTTGGCAAACTTATAGGACGAATTTGTACAGAATTATAGCCGAATTGAGAGTATACACTGAGTGAAGAGAGTCTGTAAGGAACACCAAGCTAAAACTCATTTTTGACCTATTTTAGGTATGCTGAAACTTTGCATTTTTGGTTGGATTATTTCTGATGTGCCCCCACTGAGTAACAGTTTGCATGCTTGTGTCTTGAGTCTGTTTCTTTTCTCTTTTCTTTTCTTTTATTTTTTTTCTGGATGCGTTGTACCCCATGCTTGAGGACAATCACGCTTAAAGTGTATGGGTGTGATAGGTCCATTTATTTCATGTTTTTATGGGCATTTTATCCTCTATAAATGTCCATTTTAGTGTGTTTTGAGTCGAAAAGAACCAGGTTGCGTTCAAAGGGCATTCCAAGAGTCGAGTCTGGCGGAAGGGGCATTTTATGCCCAAATATTCATGTTTATCTTGCACATATGTTCATCAGAGGCACAGGGGACTTCTCCAGTATCCATCCCATATTCGGTCGGCGAAGTGGGCATATCAGATACGGATGGAACTGACAAATGATGCCATGCCCACAGTACTCGCACAGACTCGACCACATGTCAAAATGGGCATTCCCGTGATACTCGGAAATCAGTTACAGGAGAGCTGGTGGAAAATAGCTACATATTCGAAGGAGAGTTAGAGCTAAGCTGGACTCCTAGAAGGCGCTGCAACAAAGAGATAAGCTCAGACGAAGAGATAAGCTCAATCGAATGAGATAAGAGCAATCCTTAAAAAATAGGGATTTGATAAAGCTGAAGCTTATCCAGTCAAGGTCAGAGAGGGCACGCCGTTCCGGAATTTCAGCAGAAGACCCCCGCTTGTAAGGAAAACTCCACTCGGAAATGTAGTTATTTAAACAAGTTTAGTCTCTGGGAAAACAAGTTTTAGACGTGCAGAAACATTTTCACATTTTATATTTCCGCATTTTATTTTCAGTGCGCTGCTCAGGCAGCCAAAACAATCCGAAAGGTCTTAAACTTTCGGGACTTAGGTTATGTTCATATTTCTCAACGTTGGAGTTGAGTTTTTGCTTAATTAATTCAGTAAGTTCTTATTTATTTTTATGTCTTTAAATTCTGCAGTTTTAATTATGTCTAGCCTTCTCAATTAGATCTTTAATTCTGGCATTTGAATGATGAAATTGGTTTGAGCATAAATCTGGACTCGTGAGGCCAAAATGGGCATAGTAATGCATGATTAGTTTCCGTTAATTCTTGAGCCTTGTTCCACGTGAGTGTGTGTCTGAAGTGCCCAATGTGGCTGATCACTCGTTAGGTAAAGAGGGCACACCACTATTAATTGAATTGACGAATCATGACTGTGTGTCGGTTCATATAGTAATAAGAGAATTAATGGGGTGTTGTGGGCACAAGAGGAATCAGTTGAACACAACAGATCTGGGTCCGTCTAGGGCACACTGCTGCTTATTTGCTTACACGTCTTAGAGGAATTGGGAGGTGGGTAACTGGTTAGGGGTTTAATCGAAGATGAATCACTTTTAAACCTAAAATGAAAGGATGGATGAGGAGACGCAGAGAGGAATCCAGTCACCATAACTAGATGACCTATCATGTATGAAAATCGGTGTGCCCATGATCGAGTTGTTTTATGTTAAAACCAAATTCTAATTCAAATGCCAGAACCTTTTATTATTTGATATTTTCCTTAGTTTGTTTTGCAGATTTAAATTCAGTTTAGTGACAACACCAAAACCCCCTTTGTGATTGGTTACTTGAAGATAGAATCACAACAGCTCTCTGTGGGATCGACCTGTACTCATTGGCTAGCTACGCTCGCTGTGGGCACAGGAGTTTACAAATATATTTTTGAGCGCGAAACGACCGCGCGTCAGCGCACCATTTATCATAATAGAAAGTCGTGTCGAGTCTAAAATAACCTGAATCCAACCACAGAACTTCTCTGGAAACCCAAATTTTTGCATGACTCTTTGGAGAAATGACCATTCCATAGTATCAAAAGCCTTCGTGATGTCAAGCTTGAGAGCCATATTGGTGCCATCATGCGTTCTGTTCAAAGTATAAACACCTTCCGATGCCAAAACAATAGCCTCATGAATTTGTCGACCTTGGATAAATCCAAATTGTTGTTTGGAAACAATCATAGACGCCACTCCATTGAGCCGCGTTGCCAAAATCTTAGTGAAAATTTTAAAATAAAAATTACTAAGAGCGATCGGGCGAAAATCTTCCACCATTAGAGCATGATATTTTTTAGGAATTAAGATAATAAATTCTGAATTCAATCCAGAAGGAAGACGACCATACTCAAAAAATTCCACCACTGCCTTATAAATGTCTGAAGCAATTATATCCCAGGCAATATGAAAAAATTTACCCGAAAAACCATCCGGACCAGCGGCACTGTTTGCATCAAGACTAAACACATCACTTTTAACTTCATCAAATGAAGGAGCACCATGAGGTCATGACATTGTCGCTCCGATATCAAACTAGGAATAAATTGATCAACCGAATCAAGATCCACATTTTGAGATCCTGAACTTGAAAATAAATTTTCAAAATATGAAATGACATGAGCCGCAATACGATCCGGATCAACCACAATTTCTCTCTCAATAGAAAGAACGTCACTCGCCGCTTTAGCACGTCTCGCCTGAATACTGTCATGAAAAAACTTAGAATTACGATCACCATCTTTAAGCCAATCAACTCGGCTTTGTTGCTGCAAATGAGATGATTTTACGAGGAGAAAACCATTTAATTCCACCTGAATAGCAATCTCATCATCTAATCTAGAATCCAAATAACCATGCAATGAGATCTCCTTCTGAACATCCTGCAGATTCCTCTCAAGATCACCAATCTTATTATTAGAATTCTCGAATACATTAGCATTTCATTCTTTCAGCACCCTCCTTAGCCTCTTAAATTTGAGCATGACAATACGTATCTTGCTACTCGACTCCACCTCTTGTCTCCAAGACTCACGAATCAAAGCTAGAAAAGAATCGTGATTCATCCACATATTCCAAAATCGAAAAGACCATGGTCCAAAAACGTTAGCATCCTTACAAACAACCACAAGCGGTGAATGATCAGAACAAATTCTCGGCAACAAGGTAGTTGAAACAGTAGACCAAGCTTCCTGAAAATCTTTCGAGATAAAAGCTCTATCAATTTTACTTTCCGTAAGCTGAGAAAAGAACGTCTACTGGACCACGAAAAAAATAATCCATTATTATCAATGTCAACCAAATCCAAATCCCCAATAAAAGTGTTAAAATCCAAGCAAGCCTGCGGAGAGGGTTTTGATTGACCCCGACGCTCATGCGAACCACGAATAACATTGAAATCACCCAATATTAAAAACTTCCCTTGAAGATTACGTAGATCAGCCCACAATCTACGTCGATGCATGTACGACAATGATCCATGAACCACCATGACCACCTCAGAATTTTTTTTATTCTTTATACTCAACATGACACATTGATCCGAGGTAAAAATGATCGACACATCAACTTGTCTGGCTGCAAAAATCCAAATATTAGACTGGTGCCCACTCTTTTTATTTTGAAAAATTGGAATTAAACCCATTGATCTCCAATAAGAGCTTGAAATTTTCTCAAATTTAACACGAGGTTCAATTATACCAACAATATCAGGCTTAAACACCTGAATATGTTTACTTAACATATTATGGGATACCCCCATTCCAATCCCGTAAATATTCCATGTAAAAACATTCATTGAGATTTATCAAAAGAACAAGATTCCAGCGTGCGAATATCACTGAAATCTAGATTTTTTTATATATGGAAAAGCTTTTTTTTCACTGGAACAAGATTCCAGTGCTTTTTTTTTCGGTATAAACAAGATTCCAGTGTGAATATCGCTGGAATCTAGATTTATATATATATATATATAGAAAAAATTAATCATACGCATTTTAACCGTTGGAATCATTCCAAAGCCGATAAAATTCACTAAAATCTATATTTTGTCAGTGTTAATGTGGGAGAATAGCTACATAAAATTTTATAAAACTTTTTTTAGCCACCATATTTTAAAAATATTTATTTTATCCACATTTACCATAATACCCTTATTTTATTTAAAAACAACAAAAAAACTAAAAACATTCTCTCTCTCTCTCTCTCTCTCTCTCTCTCTCTCTCTCTTCACTTATCCCAAATACAGACCCGCCGTCTCTCCTTTCAATTTTTTTCCATCGCCTCCCTCTTTCCGGCCGAACATAGGCCCATTATCGTCACTGTCATCGCCTCCCTCCCTCTTTCAACACGCAAACCTTTCACTTCCAAAGCCAAGATTGATCATAGTAGACTTGATGAAAGCCTTGATGAATTTTCCTTGATATCCTCTTCATTTCTCTCTAGCACAGAGCCACAGACCTATCACCAAGTCACCAAAAAAAATGTTTCGCTCTCTCTCTTTTCTCTTTCTCTCTCTCGCCTCTTCCCTTTCTCTCCCACTTGCTTCCCTGCTACTCATATATCTCTCCTGAAGACTTATCAGCAAGTTGTTGGAAAAAATTGTGTTTTGCCCAACTAAACGCGTATGTCCTGACGCACAACCACTGCACGTAGCCCTGATGCCCGGCTTCCTTAGCTCACAGCTCCTGTGCATACCCCAGACGTGCACTCATCCCTGCGTGCATCCCAACATACATCTGTCGAGCACATCCTGATAAGTCCATTTATTTCGTGTTTTTCAAGACATTTTAGTCTATATAAATGTCATTTTAACATCTTTTGTGTCGGAAAAGAACCATAAAAGTGATTGGGCATGACAAGAGTCGAATATGGTGAAAGAGACATTTTGCTGGAGTTTTAATGAATTCAACGTTTAAAGGGCACCCTGACAGCTGTGTATTTTACACAACTTTTGGACATGTTTTGATATCTTTTATCTTGAGAAGACGTGTGATTTACTAACTTTTATGCTTTAATTACTATCATTTGGTGTTTGCGAGTTTTGTAGCTAAAGTGACGAAATTGTTAAATATTTGGTGCAAAATGGTCAATTGAAGTTGTGGAGAGCTAAGGAATGATTTAAATAGGCCCTGAGTTTAATTAATAACTTAATTAAAGCTTGATGGAATGGATTAAATGATCAAAGCCCGTTGAAATCCGAAGCCCAACTTGAAAAGGGATTGAGTTAACCTAGAAAGTCTCGGTTGACCCACCCATGAACAGATTATAAAGGGTTGGGTCGACCCAGCTTTTTAGTTGACCCAAGTGCAGGGCTCCGCGGATTGACGAGTTTTTCATCTATAATTAGGGTTCCAAACCTAATTTGCACATACAATACAATACACAACTCGAGAGGAATAGTAAGGAAACACCACATACAATTGAGAACACTCCTAATGCACCATTGATACACTTCCACACAACCTAAAAAGACGGGGGAGGCTATCCGTATTGATACAATCCTAGGTAGGGTGTTGATGATCAAGTTCGAGCGCTCGGAAAGACATGCGCGAGATGCAGCGCGAGTGGACGAGTCACGTCCATGGGCGCAAGTCACAATGCGACTGAGGGCGCGAGTGGATCGCTCTGACCCCCAGATATGTTCTGCCTTGGACCGAGCGTGAGTCACAGCGTGAGTGGACCATTCTGACCCGGGACGTATTATGCTTTGGGCCGGGAGCGAGTCATAGCACAAGTGGAGGTGCGAATGGACCCGTGTCATGCCCAGTACAGTGTTCACGGATTTGATTATTTTTCAATTTTAGTATTTATTTATTTCCTTTTTATTTCTAGTATTCCTAGTTAGGGTTTGTTTTATTTGCCCACCTATAAAAGGGCTTGCATTGGATTTTATTAGATAATTTTGATATATTAAATTTGGGAATTCTCTCTGGAGATTTTTATTGAACCGTATGTCATGTTCAACCCTGACTTATCAAACAGATTCATCACCTTTGTTTGTGGCATCTACACTAATATTATGAGGTTCTTGTCTTCAATCGCGGTAGGGTTGTAGATTTAATGTATCTACGGTTCGTCCGTGTTGTGAGATTCGGGTCGATGGATTCCGCCTAGCAACCTGATACAGTCCTGGGGTTCCAGATTGCATCAAGTACCATCTACACTCGGAGGAGAACATTGAACCATTGAAGAGGAGAGTTCGACAATGTTGGAGAGAGAATTCATTGTAGAAGACAATTGAATGCCACAGAGGATCACCGGTGTCATTTATATTTATTTTATGATGTTTCAAACTTCGTTTTATTTTATTTCATTTATTTCTAGCTAAATTGTTCTAGGAATTATAGGGTTTGCAAATACTATGGATTGAATGATTTAATTTATTGATTTATATTTTTCGTTCATTATTGGGCATTTGATTACCTAGTTTGAATTTCTCATATGTATGTTGATGGACACAATATGTGTATGCAAGCTAATTAATTGGAAAATTCTAGTCATGACTGATTAATTAGTGAGATAAAATAGGTGAATCATTTTATGTGATGTTTGGAAGGACCGGCCAAGTGAACAAGTGTTGCACATGGATTTAATTTCAAGGAACGAGGTTGTGAGTAATAATGTGTGCGAAGAACCAACCGTAGTGAAGTGCATGATTATTATTTCTATGTTATGACATGTGTTCTATGAACAATCTGATAACATATTAGTGATTTTCTACTTTTAATGAATTAAAGAAGGTTAAGTAAGCAATAAATCAATCTGAGATCCATTGTATGCGCATTATCCCTGGAATCCCCCGTTTCCATTATTTGTTAAGTGCTCAGTTTAATTTTCATATTTTATGTTATTGTTTTGCTTTGCAATTTATTATTATTTTCCCTCTTTGAGTTTAGAGTCTAGATATTATAAGATATCTATGTTTTAGTCTGGTGATTTCTTCGAGCTTCAGTCCTTGTGGGATAATTGATCACCTAGTATTACACTAGCACCGTGCACTTATAGTTGATTATTTATTAATAAATGACGTGTCATACTCGGGAACTTCTTCAGTGAGATCCGAACTAGATGGAAGCAGTGTGATGATGATGTCGTGCCCACAATACTCGTGCAGATTTGACCAAGGTAAAAAGCAGAAGACTGTTGAGAGTCATGTTCTTCCTTTCAACACTTCCATTCTGCTGATGAGTCTTTGGAGCAGAATATTCATAACTAATTCCATGTTCTTCACAAAATTCATCAATTAGCTTGTTGTCAAACTCCTTCCCATGATCACTTCTGATTCTCTTGATTGGAACACTTTTTTCCACAGAGACTTTACAAGCTAATTTCTTAAAAGCTGTAATAGTTTCTGTTTTGTCCTTCAAGAATTCAACCCAGGTGAACCTAGAGAAGTCATCTATGCAAACAAACACATATCTTTTTTTCCTCCATAGCTTTCTGTGGCCATTGGTCCCATTAGATCCATGTACAGAAGATCTAGAACACTACTCGAGGTGATGTGTTGAATATCCTTGTGTTGAGATCTGACTTGTTTCCTTAATTGGCAGGGGCCACATACTTTGTTGTAGTCGACCTTGATCTTTGCAATCCTTTTAATCATATCCTTATTGATCAGCTTTTGAAGATTCCTAAAATGAGTATGGCCAAGCTTTTGATGCCATATCTCAGCTTCATTCATGGACGTTCTCTGACAAGTTATTGAACATTCAGAAGGAACATTGAATCTGTAGCAGTTTCCAGATGATCTTTTTCCTTCCATGAAGACTTCATTGTCCTTTTTGTAGACCTTACAATCATCTTTGGTGAAGATTACAGTCATATCATCATCACAAAGCTGGCTAATGCTGATCAGATTAGCTTTTAGTCTATCTACCAGCATAGCTTTCTTCAGGTTGGACATTCCTTCGACATTCAAAACTCCTTTGCCTTTCTTTCCATCTCCGAAGGTAACAAAATTTGATGTGCAGGTCTTCAAGTCTTCACAACTGTACTGTCACCTGTCATATGTCTTGAGCATCCACTATCAAAGTATCAGCTGTTTGTACTTTCTGCTCTAAGATATGTGTGAGCTATCATGCTCACATGTTGTTTCTTCACAACCCACTACTTCTTTGGTGAGTGTTGATCCTTTCTTCTATTCTGACAGATTGCTGCAGCTTTAGCTTTGTCAGGAACAAACCTTCTCCTCATTCTTTTAAGATCTCTGAGATAATATTTACAATGAGGTCTGATGTGGCCTGCAACCTCACAATAGTGGCAGATGATCTTCTTTTTATTTGATGTGTTGTGAAAGGCAACGTTGGAGTTATTTCTGTTGAAGATCTTCTTGTGAGATATATTTGGAGGATGGACGTTCTTTGCAACATTCAAAACATTCTTCTGGACTTTCTCCTTTTTCTCAGGTTCCTCATTTGCTTTGACAAACTTGATTTCTCCTGAGCTTTGTCCAGAATATCTAAGACCATGTGTTTAGTGTTTATTTGTGATGTTTTCTTATAAAAATTTTACGTCTTTAGTGCATGTGTTTCCGTTATTTTGTGTTATTTTGGTGTTTTTCACTTCACATTTGATCAATCGGTGTGTTATGCTAGAATTGTGCAGACGTTGAGCTTTTGCTCCAAAAGCTGTGATTCTAAGGCATAAATGGTGGAAAAATCAGAGCCCAACTGAGGAACCAATTGAATTCGTCAGCTGAAGATCCGAACTGAAGGCTCAACTGAACTATCCAGCTGGAGCCCGAACTGAGGCTCCCGAACTGAGCCTGCACTGTGCACGAACTGAAGCGTCAAAATCGGAGAAAACACGAACTGAATTGGGGCCAGCCGCCGCTGGGCACACCTCTCGGTGAAGAGGGCCCAGTGGGTGCTGGGCGTCCATGCCCAGCCAGCGCTGGGTTCCCAATTTTGCTACCCAACAGGAATTGGCCTTGTGTGTTCTCACACACTCGGTCGGAGCTGCTATCCAACGATCATTGGACGGAGTTTTTGTTTCATTTGAGAGCATTTTTAGAACGATTCTACTGATCACTTTTGTATGTTGGCAGGCTTCTTTAAAGCATCTTCTGAGCCAATTGCCCATGACCCATCTATCTATCATTGAATTCATACGGAAAGAGAGGGAGAATATCTCCCAATCAGTTTGGGAGTCTTGGCACTATCAGTTCATCAGTTTTGGAGAAGTTGGAGAGAAGCTAACAGAGAAAGAAGAAGGAGAGGAAGGGACTGGAAGCTTAATCCAAGGCCTCATCAGCTAAGCTTGTAGAAGATCGCAACTTCTCTCTTTATTTTCCATTCTCAGTTTCAGTTTCATTGTGGGGATTTGTCCCAAGACATTGTCAAGACAAACAAGATTAGTGTAAGTTTGTATTCTAATTATCTTTTGATATTTAAGATGAAGAACTTGTGTGATTCTTGTAGGTGTCTTGCATGATGATGTATTAATTCCATACATTAGGGATAGATAATCGATTTGGTTTCGATCCTTGCTTGTGCTTGTTGAATTCACATTGATTGAATTAAACTTTTTTATATTGAGTATCTGGCCAATATTCGATATTGCTAGGTAGTGGATGAGATTGATAGAAGATTCTACTACCCGACTAGGGTTCTTTCAACATTAGGTTTGAAAAACCTCTATCTGTGCAAAGTGTGTTATATATGTACTGCACACAAGTGTTCTTAGATGTGTTGAGAACAGATATAAGAATAATAAATAAAAAGTAGTAAATAACGCATGAGGTTGGTAACCCTGTTGTTAATCAACCTACTCTGGGGGGACATCGCCCAAACTTGAAGTTTCGTTTACTACTCCTTCATGAAGTGTATTTAAGATCTTACACATACAGGACTCCCTCCTTATGTTGCCCGTTCTCCTTCATGAACTCTTTCACTAAACAAAAGCTGTGAGATCCCCTCACAATCGTGACACTAGACTTCTTCTAGCTACCCACGACTTCAACTTATAATCTCTCCCGAGATTGCGTATAAAATAAATTAATAAAACCCCTCACGTGTTTCACTCAAAACACTCAAAAGCTAGACTATCATATTGAACAGTTTAGGGAACAACTTCTAGCTAATACATAGATCACAAATAAAATGACTCTCAAATAATATGCTAAGAGAATGTAATTAAGTCAACCATCGATTGTTGTAATGAATCGGTCTTCTTATAACTTCACTTCAAAATTATAGTTGATCTTCCATCACCGGTATTTTGGCAAGTGAATAAAGGTTTGTGATCTTTCCAAATGTGTGTAGATGCTTTTTTTATAAATTAAGGTTATTTTCAGCACGGTGTCTACACCACAAGGCAGTCAAACGATCGTATCTTGAGCTTCCAAACTGGATCGGCACAAGATCTTCAAAACATGGAAACTGTCATACTTAAACTGTTCCTAGGTATGTCTGGAACATCAGAGCGAATAGTTCACCAACCGTTCTTCAAAACTTGCACAACGGAACTTTTGTCTTCAGGCACATACCCAACTACATATTGTCGAGCATATCTAGTCAAAACAAACATAGTGCATAATGATGGCACTAACAAGGTTGACTGAAAACACATGCCTAATTGTTAATCTTAATCGTATAATTTAGCCTTAAGGGTTTAATGGATTGAAACGAAAGCTATTGAGGTTAATCCTCTTGGTGGAGTCTATTGTATGTTTAAGATTAATGAAATTAACTTGAATCAAGCTTGGATAGAAACCGATGAGAGAATCTATACCTTAATATTTGTACATTATCATTTTATTCACCTTCGTTATTTTCTTGTTTGATTAAGTAGATTTTAGTCCATTTCTTCAAGTTATTAGTTTAGAATGTTTAGGATTGTATTTATATTCATGTGTATAACATGAGAGGGACAATTGCCCTGTTAAGCTTTCCTTGAGGGTACGACTTAGGTTAATTCACCATCCTACAATCAACCCCGCCCTCTTGTGGGTCGGTTCAGGATTTTTGTGTGCATCTAGACTTCGAAACACTATGTCGAACATTCATGGTCTGTCTTGAGTTTAGAATCTCATCCAGATTCTTAGTATCATTATTGAGCATCCTTATGTTTCTCATAAACACCTTTAGATCTTCATTGAATTGCTCGAGCTCCTTCTGTTGGTCACAGATCTTTTCTTGCAGAGCTGCTTCTTTAATGATCAGTTAATTATTTTCTTGACTGATCTTTTGATTTTGTTCAACAAGTTGTTTGTTGATCTCCACAACCTGTAGCCATTTGTTGAACATTTCTTGATAGGTCTTCTCAAAGTCTGAGTAACTAACCTCATCGCCATTATCATTATCTGATTCCTGGTTGATGGCAAACGAATTATAATGAGAAGTTTGATTTTCTTCGGCTATGAAGGCATTAGTTTCATCTTCTGAATATGATTCACTAGAGCTTGATCCTTCATCACTCATCGATGTGTTGTAGATCTTCTTCTTCTTCTTCTTCTTCTTCTTCTTCTTCTTCTTCTTCTTCTTCTTCTTCTTCTTCTTTCAGAGTATTGGCAATTCTCTTTGAATGTGTCCATTGCCTTCACATTCTCTGCACTTGATTCATTTGCCTTGATCTTCATCTTGATCAGGGATGTTCTTGTTGGAAGACTTCCAATGAAATTATTTCCTATTGTTGTTCTTGTTGATGCCTTGACTTCCAGCTCTTCTCAGCATCTTTCTGAAGTTCTTGGTAATCAGTATCATAGAATTCATCAGATCTTCATCAGGAACATCTTTGAGAATTTTTTCAGGAACTTTCTCTGATGTTTCAGCTTTCAAGGCAATTCCTTTACCTTTCTTCATGTATTTGTCTTTTTCAAGATTCATCTCAAAGGTTATGAGGAATCTCATCAATTCATCCAGCCTCATGCTTCTAACATCCTTAGCTTCTTCTATGGCAACAACTTTATAGGTAAATCTTTTTGGTAAAGACCTCAAGACTTTCCTTACCAGCTTTTTATCTGACATGACTTCTCATAATGCAAAACTCATTAGATATACTCCTCAGACGAGCATTGAACTCACCAATAGTTTCAGAATCTGTCATTCTCAACTTTTTAAATTTGGAGGCAATATTCTAAAGTCTTGAAAGTCTGACAGTGATGGTTCCTTCAAAGGTTGTCTCCAATACATCTCATGCAGCTTTAGCAGACTCACAAGTTGAGATCAGACTAAATGACTCCAGATCCACAGTGGAGAATACGACGTTGAGAGCTTTGGAGTTGGCATTGAACCATCGGTTCAGTCTAGTCTTTATCTTCAATAGAAGTGTATTTGTCATCTTTGGCAACTGTAGGTTGAGTCCATCCTTCAGTAACACTTTTCCAGGATTGATCATCGATGGACCTAAGAAAAACGCGCATTCTTGCTTTCTAGTAGGGATAGTTGTTGCCTTTTAGAAGAAATGGCCTGGCAGTGGAACCTCCTTCTTTGATAGAACTCATAGCTTTAAAACCAAATACTTCACACAGAGATGTACTTTCATTGATCTTTTTCATTTTGAACACAAAACGACCTGGTCCGGTGCCAATTGAAATTACACACCCGTGTGAGAAGTATCTGTCTATACAACGTTCACAGAAAAGATGTTGAACGTTATAGAGATGTTCACAATAAAGTTCAAGAATGTTATTGTGAACGTTATGTTGTTTGCAGAAAGTAAAGTACGCAGATGTTTGGTAACCCTGTTTGATCAATTGATCTATATCAAGGGGACTTGTCAGGTCCGTGGAAAATAATTCACTACTCCGGTATCACATTTACTAAGGATTTTACACGCAATTGATCTTCCGCCACTCACTACCCTTTCTACCTATACACCCTCTTTCGTTAAATTAAATTGTGAGATCCCCTCACAACTAGATGTCTAATCTATCTAGTTTCCATAGAAAATCTCTCCCGAGACTCATTTTGATAGTGTATGAACAAGTGTGTTTCAATACACAATGACTAGAACACTATTCTCTAGTCTAAGACACAACCGTAACTAAGTGGCTCAAAATAAATAGAGCTCTTTAAACAATACTAAGCAGTGCTTCTGTTCGATGTGTTCTCTGCTTTTTTAACATGTCTGTATCCCAGGCTATTTATAGATGAGAAGAGATAGCCTAAACATGGGAACAGAAGTCCTAATTTGATTCAGAAATAAACAAAGAAACTTTCTTTGTTTAGAACCAAGATCACACTTGAACCATGTGAGGAATTCTTTCAAGAATATAACTCTACCTTTGACTTCAGTCTTGACTCTTCTGTTGAATATGGTAGCTTCTAGATAGATCTCTGAATCTTCTCTTGGTTGTAAACCTTGAACAACTCCATCGATCTTTGGAAGAATAATCTGGACAAATGATGTTCATATAAACGTTCAAGAACGTTACAATGAACATTGTTGATTTTTTGAGTCTTCTCTTCAATACAGACATCCATGTACTTTGCAATGTACATTGTTGATCTTGAATCTTCACATCATGTAGCACAGCGGAATTTTTTGTATGTTCACACGCTATCTTCAGGCTATCACTCAAGCTAGCTGGTAGTACACATCATGTTGAACAATCTCTATTGTGGCATGATGCACAATAGTCTTCTTCTCAGCTCAATTCAAACTCCTTGCTTTGAACTGTCTTCAGGAAGTTCAAATCATGTTTTAAAGTACATTATTATGAACGTTGTCTAAAACAGTGAATAATGTACTTGAAAAAACCAAATACTGAAGTGATTTATGAATTGCCATAAAGATGAATGACAATCAACCACTTATAACAAGAGTAATGTAGAGCTCTTGATAAATAAACATAGTGTTGTAACACTGTTGGTTCCAACTTTACCGATTGATGTCACAAAGGCACTAACAATTCCAATGGGGTTTTTTCCTCTAGAATCAACTCAAATATATGTTGGAATTTCCAGCGGATTAACATCCGGTGGAAAATTCCAGCAAGTATAAATTTTTCTGGAATGTTCGGTGCAAATATTTTTCTTGGAATAACTACTAGAATCCAAAAAATTCCAGCGTATGTGAAGTCCACTGGAATTTGCTGATTTTCTTGTAGTATATATTGGCACCATTGTAGAGATTTCTAATGGGTTGTCTAAATTTTATATATTTTGGGATGTTGTGTCATTTGATGCAACATGTAGAATTAACAAGTTAGTCTATTACTCCCTCCGTCCCAATAGCAAGGTCCACTTTTTTATTATTTACTCTCTCTATTTTAATAGAAACTAGACCTTCCAAACGGGACGAATGGAGTATTATTTAGTTGTACTCTGTTGTTTTAGAAGTTGATTCTACAGTTTTAGCATTGATGGTTGATTGTTTAGCATTGCCATTGATTTTGTTAGCATCGATTTTTTTAATATTGATAGGTGACAATGCTAACATTATTTATCTATTTAGTTGTGTTATATATTATTTTTAGCATTGTTTACATTCATATTTAGTATTGTAGTTATGTTTTATTATAATTACTCTTTTGCTCAATTATGATAAAAAAACATTGTAATAATAGAGATGTGTGTGTGTGTGTGTGTGTGTTTTGTTTATATTGGTAGGTATTTAATAATTTTTGCACTTTTTACTAGAAATGATAATCATGAGAAATCGAGGTGCTTTCACTTAATGTTGTGAAGACTAAAGGTAGTGAAAGTCATCTAAAATCAAGAAGAGAGGTGGTCGTTGAACGCAAGAAGAAACTTTTAAGGACCTGCAGAAAGTACAACACAAATGTATTCATGATTCCAGGAACCATGGAAATTGAAGAAATAGATTTTAGACTAATCATAATATAGTTTTTTGTACTGCTAATAGTGTTTTTCTTTGATGCTAATATAATTTTTATACAGCTAATAATATTTTCTTTAATGCTAATTAACTTTTTAAAATACAGATTTTCTTTCATGTTGATATAATTTTTTATACCGCTAATATAATTTTCTGTAATGCTAATGAGATTTTTGATAATGTTAATATAATTATTTTAATGCTAATATACTTTTTGTACAATGCATAAAATGATATTATGGTGTTAGCATTAAATTTAGTTATTAGTATGATGATGAGGTTATATATTTAGTACCAATTTGATAAAATATTATGTCATTCACGGAAGCACATATAATTTATCAATTACTACAAAATATTGTATCACTAATATTAGAAATGATAAAAAAGATTTTCTGTATCATATGTAATATAAAACATAGAACCCCATCAATTGAAAATAATTCTGCCATGTCACTTCAATATTTTCATGTCCATTCTTGTAGGATTGACTAATATTTCTCTCTCCAAATATGATTGTCAGTAGTACATGTTCACTGCTTTAACATGTTCATGTTTGAAGATGTTACTTTCTGTATTTATGATTGCAACATAATACTTCACTCGTGAGAATTTCTTCTGTCATTCATTGTCTTTCTTCAAATCATTATTCCAGTTTTTCGAACCACTGCTTCTGTATCTCTTCATGTGTCTCATGACGTACACACCACATTCAACCTTATTTTTGGTGTCTCCATGTGTCTCATAACATACGCATCACAGTAAAAAAAATGCTAACATGAGTGAACGATTATGACAATTCAACAAATTTCTGACAAGTTGTTCATAGTTGGTTTATAATGTTTCTGAGAAGTTTCATATTAAGCGAACAAAAGTTATGATAATGCTAAAATGAGATATGACAATGCTAAAACTTGTAAACGATAATGCTAATTCACCAAAATGTACAACTAAATTATATAGTGCCAATAATGTTGGGTTTTACATGTTCCTACAAGTTTTCTGATGCTAACAAAATAAAATCACCATGAAACAAACAAGAGTGAACAATGATATTAATTCAACAAAACTATGACAATGTTACGGTTGGTTTATAATGTACCTGACAAGTTTTCATACTAATGCTAACAAGAGTTATGATAATGCTAAAATAAGCTATGACAAAACTAAACCTTGTGAACGATGATGCTAATACTACAAAAGCCTGATTGTTTGAATCTTTTTCAAAATTTTCAATTTTGCCCTTACTAATCTTCACGGCTTGTTGCATTGATTCTTATTACGGAAATGTCACTCATTAATTCTTTTAATCTAGGCCGTAGGTTCTGATCGGATTAAATGATAGTGTTTAGTTTTTAGTTCTCATATAGGACTTGGTTCTCTATGGAACTACTCCTTATATATATGTGTGCACGCGCGTGCGCGCGTGTGATTAATTTGGTATTATTTAATTTGATATATGTTACATTATGTTTTTTCGTAATTTTTTATTTGATTAAGCAAGAAAAGAAACGTAAATTAAGAGGCGGAAAATGGAAAAATAAGAATCGAGAAAAGGGGGAAAAATGAAAAAAAAAAGAGGAAAAAAAAACAATGTAGCAATATGAAATAGCCTTTATACAATTTTTAAATTTATATTAATTGTTGGCGACACTTACATCAAATAAAACCATGTATCTACTTATTAATTCTTTTTTTTTTTTTACTCACACACCCGACCTGCGGTATTGAGGAGATTCGAACCCGTGACCTTTGGTCTCCAAGCAATCTCACTCCACCACTAGGCCATCCCTATAGGGACATCTACTTATTAATTCTAAAGAATAGAGTCATACTAATTAGGTTGATTATTAAACTGAGCGTACAAGACTTCCAAAACACATCGAGAAAAAAGAAAGGGAAAAGGCTACCTAGACTTGCAAAAGGAACTACAATTATTAACAACAACAACAACAAAAATCGAAAGCAAATTAAGGTCACGTAAATCATAATGCAACTGATATCCTCACAACATTTCAAGATACAGTCACATGAACAACAACAAAAACAAAAGCAATCAAGAGATGAATTAATCAAAACCCAACTTAGCCTTCTACGTACGTACATTTATAAGATATATTATAATTATATCATATTAGATTATTAGCTCCTGCCTCCTCACTCTCACTCACTCTCACTCACTCGTACAGGGTACATGTATGATGTATATATAAAGAAATAAAGAGAAGTATTAAAAGAATTAATTAATTAATCGTAATTAAACATAGAGTTCAGCGAGTTCTTCCAAAGAATCCGAAGTGAGGTTTGGATCAGCATTTTCAAGCATCCACAAGAGATGATCAAAGAGCACCACCTCACATTTGACGACGGCGGGCGGGTGCGGGTCAGGGTCAGGGTCAGGATCCGTAGCTGTTTCCCTCTTGGATTTGTCAATGAGGGCGATGAGCAGAGGATGGGTCAAGTACTTGGAGCTGATGACGTACCTCCTCCGGCTGCTGCCGACGAAGATGGTGGTCTCGTCGACGTCGGACGACGAGTCTACTACTTGTTGGTAGTAGTCTCTGTCTCTGTCTCTGGCTGATTTGGATCTGAGGCTGCTGTAGGAGGAGCTCCGACCCAGTTGCCGCGACAGCGTCTTGCATTTTCGGAGCAAGCACTGCACCATTTTCTTCTTCATTTTGATGGAGGTTATGGATCCATCTTCAGCTTCATATATACTCACTCACTCCATCTCTTTACAAGTATTCGCTATGATTTTAACATGCCATCTTCTTTCTCACGTGCCCAACCCCATGTCCCAACCAAACATTAATATTCTATTTATTTTTATAAAACTCATAATTTTATATATAGTAGTGAAATACGTAAAGTGTATATATACAAGAATTTAATTTGAACCTACTAGCTAGGAAAATGTTTTAAGTCTCCGGAATTATCATATATATGTTGATCAAACTTGTTAACTAACTTAATCATTGATTTTACCACATAATTAACAAAAGGGAAGTTTTACCTTAGATCTATTTCGGGTTTTGTTAGTTAGTTGTAATAGATTTTTAGATTTTATAATATTAACCTGATCAGGAGGACATTACTGATTATTCAACTCTTCTGCATTTGATTTAAACTTCATTAATTAATATATGATTCATCAATCATCATACACATAATATATTGATCATTAACATTGTTTTATCTTGTCCAATGCACGGATATTTATATATACCATTGGAGACACGATTATCAATACAAACGGAAATAGTAAAGAAAAATAATCATGGACCCATATTTACAAACAAATTTAAAGAAGATTTGTTTTTTTTTAATAAAAAAAGTGCAGAAAACCAAATATGCATTTATCATCTCTTTTTTTTTTTTTAAAAAAAAAAAAGGAATTTTGAACTATTTTAAATTTTTGGGTTCATTTTCTCACTTGGCACTCCAATATGCTATCGAAACCTCCCACCCTCTATCTACTGAAATACGGTAACCAGCTGGGTGGGGAAAGGTACGTGATATTTTAAAACTTTAATTAATTATACGATCATGATATGTATATAATAGTTTTTAGAATGATCATTTCCTACCTTGTACATTACATAATGTTTATAGATTTTAATATATACATGTATTAGACCATAGAACACACAAGAAAAATGTCATAGGATAGAATGCATGCATGCATGGCAAGACCCAGTGACACACCACCGTATATAACACATTAATATTTACTTCTCTTTTACTTTATATATTGTGCTTCAAATCTCATATCATATCAATTCATACACAATGCATATATTGGATGGATGAAATCGTAAATGAACAACTGTACAAAAGAAAAAACAAACTGGCAGATGAAATCTTCTCTCTTACGCAAAAAATTAATAATCTTAATTCGTATACTTTTGGTGTTAGACATCGCTCTCGATGATTACAAATAATAAGAACAAAGTTCAAGTAAAAAAGGCATGCGGCAAACACACGTAAACGCAATATGATTAATAATACGAAACTTGCAAATAAAAAATAAAATAAAATGATACGATTGTTAATGCGTATAATTGCTCTTTTAACCTTGCCATTTATTTCTGTTAGCATAAGCATAACAAGAAATAAGTGTAAGGTAACAATATTAGTTTATTGTAACAATTTCCGACTACATATAAATTCATATGGGAACTGTTTCAGTGTCTATTTATAGGCTGCATAAATTCTCATGTGATAAGGGTTTGTTGCACAATTAAAGGGAACAGCTGTTTTACAAAATTATCTAGAACTAGAATCCACCTCCAAACTGAATGACGTTAGGGATAAGATAACATCGTAATCAAAAGCGGTTAGGTATACCACCAAACTAAGAAACACCGTAAAAGGGGGGAATTCTACCGTTTTCCCAAGAACATCAACAGTTCTTTTAAAAAAACTTGCTCACATGACACGGTCTCAACGTAAAAGGTATAATAAACTTGCTTGTAAGTAAATTTTAAGCATACAACAAGGTGTTTTTTTAACTAATGTAAAACTATACTCTAACTTCAGCATGAATGAAGCAGAGACCTCGTTAACTTCAGAATAAACTTCTCCGCTGGTGCAACTTTTACAAGAATTGCAGGCACAACTAGCTAGATCATATATTTTCCATTGATTTTTTGTGATTTTTATCCTACAGCTACCGCAGTGTTTCGACTCTCAATAGCTTAGTCTACAATGAAAACGGCAAAGGAAAGCATGTCCACATAGGCACAAAGAGAATGAATTGATACGCAGCTGACCTTTACTTTAGTTAATCCAATGACGAATGGGCGGTCAAAGCATTTTCTCAACTCAGTGCCTCCTAACAAGATCACGATAATCATCACCTTTAGAGTTTCTCTTATCAGAGTGTCGCTCTTCACCCCTACGTTTATGACCATACTCATCATCTCGAGCATCATATCTATCTCTGTGACTCCCTCGTAGATCTTCATTGCCACTTTTCTTTTTAGTCTCATTTTCATTTTTCATGTCTCCCCGACCAACACCAACATCATCTACAAGCTTCTTTTCATACTTTCTTCCATCCCGCTTGTATCCATAGCCAGCATCATCTCTGTGGTTCCGTTCATGCTCCTTGTGGTCCTTCCTATGTTCACTGTCATGCCTCCTTGTGGCATCTGATTTTCTTCCATCACTCGAGCCATTTCTATCCAAGTAGTCTTTTCCTCCTCCCCTGTATGGACTTATTTGACGCTGTGCATAACCCTCATCTTCCCTGCCCTTACCTCTTTCATGTCGTCTCCACCCATCATGTGTTTCTCTTCTCCTTTCATCCTCATTTTTAGGTTTATATGCATCAGACCGTTTATTATGTTGCTTCTCATCATACTGTTCAGCTTTATGGTCTCTTCTCCTCTTACTATGCCTTGGCCCTCCATCATCATCATCTTCAAAAACCATTTCATACCTAAAAAATATAAAATATGAGATTTTAGAGCATGCGTAGTGGGTTTTTTGGGAGAAAAATCCTACTAGCATTTCAAAGACTACCTAGTTCTTCCATCTCCTCCACGTTGAGCATTATCATCTTTCAGCATGTATTTAGAATGCGGTTGTTTGGTAGTGGGGTCACCAGTGCAGTCCTTAGCAATGTGATCAAGAGAACCACATTTGAAGCACCCACCACCTACAGAATAAATTAGCAAACCAGAGAAACAGAAACCATCACGTTTATGAAAAAACCACACCACCACCACCAGCAGAAATAGAAGGGACTAGACAAACCATTACCTCCACCCATTCGACCTTTGCCTTTATATTGAGACCATAACTTTGCAACACTTTGACTAAAGTCAACATGTATCCTTCGGTCATCAATAAGAGCATTGTCCATCTGCAGTTAAGACAGAGCCAACGAAATTAAAGTGAATGTTGCCATAAAATTAGGTCTCGAAGGGGAGTCAAGAAAATACTAAAGATACAGATACTAACTGCAAAGAGAACAGCATATGGCTCTAAACAAAAGACCAGATGAAGCAATTCCAGAGCAGTTTACCAGAATACAACTTCACTGTAAATGTAAGCCTTAATGTGAACCATCTTGATTTTAACTAGTACGAGAGGCTTAAATCCACTACCATTCGCAAGAATCATACATTTCCAGCAAATATTGTCTTGTGAAATCTTATGAAATAAAATGATGTCTACAAGATTGAATGAAAGTAGATTGAATGAAAGTAGACTATTGTTCAATTGGATATGCTTTATGGCTTGCAGGGTTGGGACACCACAACATGATATATGCATAAGATGGTGTTAATAAAAACGAGTGCGCTGAGATGGATGATACAAAAAACATGAACATATACAAATAAGTACAAAAAGAGCCTTAGCAATAGCCCTCCGTAGAGGAGAAGATTAGAGAGGTGCAGAGAAAATTACAAACAACTATGAGATATTGTTCTCAGATTTTTTTAAATATTGCAACAACACAGTTCTTTGAAATGGCAAAAGCTGTGCAGATATGTTAATTGAGATAACATGGTGTGAAAATTTACAGATTTCTTGAGCACTTGTGTTTATATCCCCATAATAGCAAGCTAGAAAAAGCTTAGACATATTGTGTAGTTCCTTTCATTTAAAAATTCCACATTTATATATTCAATGACAGAACAAGACATTAATATCCTTACTACCTGTCAAGCCCATCGTGGGCACTTTTACTACTTGTCATCCTACTGAAATCAATTATAGGAAACCTACAGCATAATCCATCTCATTACATGCGGCACAAGAATACCACCTGATCATATGTGATACATTATATCACGAGCAAGACAACTCTCAAGAATCACTATCAACTGCAAATACATGACTAGTAAGACCAACATGTAATGAAAAGAGAACACAAATCAGATTAAAACTAACGGAACTTAAGTTCAATATCCTGGCAGAAAATCCAAATATCAGGTTCTAAAAGTTACTAAATATACCTTAAAATATGCTTGTTCACAGGCATCTTTGTCCTCAAATTCTGCAACCAGAGAAGATCAAATTTAAGTGGTAACCACAATGATAAGCCATCATAAATACAAATAATGTATGATGTAATATAAAAAGCTCATAATCTGTCAAAAGTCGTGCAATTGCTACTTAAGTTTGAAGGTATTGAACTTCTAGTTGCCCTATAAATTTTTTATCACGTTTTGGTACCATAAGACAATGGTCAAAACATAATTTCCATAATATAAGAACCAAACTGCATGATAGTTCAATAAACAAGGTATGTAAAAAGTAATTGGAGAATAAGAACATAAGAACACACAATTTGCTTCCATTCATGCAATTATCAAGGCCTTAAAGTACCTCCATTGGAAGAACAAACTCACCTATAAAAGCGTAGCACAAACTGTCCCCGGTTTTGTGATCTCTGATAACTTCAGAACTGTGAATGCCAACTAGGATATGAGAAACACTAGGAGTAAATCAATAAATTGCAAAAGGAAGGTGATTAAATAACCCAAGCATTAAGGAACTCACGATGTTACAACTCCAAAACGAGAAAAGATAGTATGCAAGTCCTCATCCTGATAGAAAAAAGCACAATATCAGGGAACTTTAATTGAAGGTCAATTTTAAGAGATAGCCCAGGTCCTACTGCCAACAAAATTCATGTCCTGCGTAAATAAAAGCATTCGGCGGTGCATTGTCATTTACCTCAGTTACTGGATTCAATTTGCACACAAACAGCACATTATCTGGAGGTTTTACCTCAGCTTGAGGAATGTCCCCTATCTATGAAAAAAATTAGCATGTGAGTTACATAGAAATGTATGCTAGTATCTATAAATATGTGTCAGCTCTTAATGAAATGGTAAAATATTGATGAGAAACGAAATCCGTACAGTCTCAAGTACTACAGCACGAGAAAGAGCATCCTTTTCACGCAAAACCTCCTGAAGCTCTTGTGGGTTGAGTTGCTCATCCATTGGGATCCAATCATCTTCCAGTCTCACATCATCATCAACCTAAACTTATTACCATTTACCAATCACAAAGCCATTAAGCAAAATCAATTGCAATTAATTCCAACATTTTTTAATTGCATATAAAAATGTCATACATAGTATACAAGATAGATATAATGAGCCAAGTTACAACCATAAGTGAAGTGACTGAGCAATATTGTATTTCGAAAAATAGCACAACATAAGATACAATCAAAGAGCAAATTTGTACCGTTGGGAAGAAAACAACTAGCTTTATTTAAACCACCCTAGTCAGTAGTCAGTACACAAACACCGATAGTAGCCAGATCAAAGCTGCAAAATGTATTATGCATCTACATTCAATCTTAATTCAGGCTAAGCTTATCAAAGAAGTGCATGTGTAACAAGGATGAAAGAAAGATTAAATTGTCAATCTCCAAAAAGTATAAAAGAAAACATGTTCCTAAAGAAAAGAGAAGTATAATCGTCAAGTACTTGGAATATGCAGAATAGAACTACTAGAAACTACCAGATTCACATAAATGTAAGAGAGTGACTTCCTAAAGTTGAAGAATGATGTAAAAGAATGATCACACTTCAAATCCTCGATTAAAATTTTCAATTCTTCTTCTATGATTTATTAGATTTCTCATTAAAAACTATCTTCTGATTGTGAAAAACATCCAAAGTGAGCTAGAGGTTGCACAGGGAAAATATAAAAACGGATGACACATAAAATATTTCATTACTTCATCTTTTGGTTTTCCTTCAGGTGAAGCATCCGGGATCAACTCGTGTAGCTGGGGAGGATCATCAAAGGGATCATCCAGTACATAAGTGTGTTTGATCCTGCACAGATGAAATAGTTAGAAGAGAACAGGATGGAGAAGTGGGCAATCACTCAAATAGTTGAAACCAGTTGCAAGCAGCACGATAAATCTGACCTGATGTTTTTATAAGGTTTGTTCTTTTCATCTACATAGGCTTCATTTATTCTAGTAAGTGTTTCCAGACCTTCAGCAACCTCGCCAAACACCTTACAATAACAATAAGTCAAATAACAATAACAATAACAATAACAATAACAATAACAATAACAATAACAATAATAATAACAACAGAAATAGAGCATAACTTCGTGATTGATGTTCTATATTTCCTATGATAAACAGGACAGTCCAAGCATTTTAGACATGTCTGTTATTGAAAACCATCCAATCAAAAATATTGTGTCACATAACCCTCATATAACAATTGTAAACTACCTGTTTATCTAGTCCTCAAAGTGGAACTTATAGATAAGTCTAGAAGGAGTAGATTATAGCTTTTATAAAAATATAAAGAACATGTTTTTTTTTTCTTTCATCTTCTTTTATATATTTGTTTATATTTTCCCTTTCAAAAGATAGCACAGTTTTCCAAAGAAATCAGTTAGCGAAAAGGGGGAAAGAACATGACAACTTTTATACTATAAAAAACTGCAACAGATAACTACAGCAGACAGAGACAGACCCTATACTCCTACAGCCAACAAATTCACCTTCTGTTTCATTCTTCCCCCTTTAAATCATGGGGAAAAGCTGCATCCAGTTCTTGAGTTGAAATATGTATTACTTTTTAGGAAACAAAAATTTAGAAAATGTATATAAAATAAAATTGTGTGAAAGGAGCTTTAGATCAGAGGACTCACAGTATGTTTGTCATCCAGGTAATCAAGATCTTCGCGCAATGTGATATAGAACTGACAAAAAAAAAACGGAACATTAAAAAAAGCATTCCATGGCAAGGGAATCATCATGTAGTCTGGGAAAAATAAATTCTTACAAACAATAATATATGCATCGCACCTGAGAAGCATTCAGATTCTCCCCAGCACTAGCCATGGCCAAAGTCCCCATCTTTGAATGTTTCACATCCAGGTGTATTTCATCACCAAAAAAACGAGCCTGGTCACCGAATAAGAATCTGAATCACATGTTATGGGAGGGTTATGCATGAGAAATGGAAATCACATTAAAATACCAAGAGTCCATAACTAAATACAAGCTGAAAGACAGACAAATGATTTGCAAAAAGATCAATCTGTTTTTTAAATCCCAACGTAAAGTAGTCTGATATCAACTATGAAAACTTTGTGCTGACCATCCATCAGAAAATGCAAACTGACTTCTAATGCAACGAAAAACCTATTGGTTTTGAACATATTGTTCAGTCTACAAAATTTCTTACTTGTAAATAGAATCACCACCGGATCCTGTCCCGGTAGGATCACCAGTCTGTGCCGTAAAATCTTTCTGTATTGTGTGAAAGAGGCATCCATTATAGTACTTGATTCTGCAACCGAAGAAAATAAGTTAAGATCAAAACTCATTCAATATATTCTACTTGTAGTGATCTATAGCAGTAAATCCAGTGACAGGTTGAAGAATTTGGGGGTTGAAAATTAAGGCTAAAAGTACCTTTACAGTTTTGAAATGTAAAACTACAACTTTCGGCAGTAAAAATGTTACTAAAACTATACAGTGGGCGAAAACATATGGCAATTGTAAGAAAACGAAGGGTCCTCAATTACATCAGTTTCGCATGTAAAGCTTCTTCAGCTATATAAAGGCACTACATATGAATCCGAAACAATGTTCCACAACGACAGTATGCAAATACAACAATAACCAAACAGAAACATAAATTAATATACGAACTCCAGAAGCTCTGAAAAGCAAAAAAAAAAAACTGAAAAAGGGATGAGGCAATTTACTTGCAGAGCTTCAGAAAATTCTTGCAGGTCAAGGGGCAACGATCAGTGAACAAATCCACCACCATGTCTCCCAAACTCGTTACCAGCATGACCGACATCTTTCAAGCTTTAAAGTACAAAATAAAAAATAATTAAAAAAACATAAAAAAGGTCACAATAAACCTGTTGGTTGGAGCTGAGCCAAAAGGTTTAAGATCCTGAAGCTTGGAGGACTCACTAACACTGCCCTTGCCTATCTGCCGAGACGCACACAAAAAAAATAAAAATAAAATTCTATTCCGACAGCTAACAAAAACCCCCCAAAATATTTTTTCCCAATTTTCAAGAACTGAAAAATAGTCGCGAGAAACTATAAAACCCTAAAAGCCAAATACAGAGAAGTCAAACTGTCAAAGCTAAATCTCTATGAATTGGCGGGGTGGGCAACTAAAATCTGGACCAAAATGTCTAGGGTTTCTGGAAAAGGAGAAGATCCGTATAGGGAAAAGGGTACCGTAAAAAACATCGGCGATAATAATCAGAGAAATACCCAATTCGCATAATTTTTTGGGCCCTTAATTTTAAGGATAACGATTGCTATTTCGTACTGTATTTGCTAATGCTGGGAAAATAAATTAAAAGGGAAGTAAAATAGAAAATATGATTGCAACTGAGGGAAAAGTGGCATCTGCAGAATTGTGAGTTATGTATATCAATATATGGGTTGGTAGTAGATGTAGATATGATGCCGTTTGATTCTTATAATTTATAAATTAGGGTGCGAGTTCTGTGCCATATTTGGGGATTGCCTAGCTCTTTCCCATCATTTTACCTTTTTATTATTCCCTTAATAATCAAATGTTCATTTTTTTTTTCTCTTCCTATTTCACAATTTACATATGCTAACTATTTTTCAAATTGGTTAATGTCTTTAAAAACGGATATAATTGTAAATTTCACATGAATTTTAGAAGTGGACAATTAAGAGTTCATCAGTGATTCGAACACCGATTTACTCATCTTTTAAGCTCACGTTGTGGTTCCATAGTTCATTTTTAAAAAGGACGACAGTGCCACAAATTTCAACATCCCCAAATTATTTCTATTTTTATTTTTCATTGATGCAAGTGTGAAATTTGACTATTCTGATTTTTTTTTTCAAAAATTGATGGTCTGCAATCAGTTTACATCAACGAACAAGTTGTTAGCTGAATCGGATGTGAATTTGTTTTTTAATAAATGAAGATGTTGAATAACGCTCACATTAAAATTAGTATCTTAATTCTAAACTTTGACATTCGTGTTAAATTTGCAACTATATCCAAAATTTATAGTTTTTAGCGTAATTTATTAACCATTTTTTTCCAAACAATATGATTTAATGCAACATTTATATGTGGTGAATAATTTTTCAAATATTTTTACCTAATTTGATTAGATCTCAAAATACACAATTGAATGCTATATATTCAGTAGGTCCTAAATTCGATAGCTATCTATTTTACACGTATGTATAACTTCACGATAACTAAGATTATTCTTGTTTTATTTACAAAATAAAAAAGTATTTCATTTTTGTTAACATGGTAGAAGTTATTCGTATTTGCTCGAGGAATAATATTCTTGCTTAGTTATTTTGACAGAATAATCTCACCATTCAATATAATCATCTTAAGTAAAATCACAAACATAGGCCGGTCACCGCTAAACCCTTAATTTCACATATTCCAAATAAATTTAGTAACTGTATTTACAATTTTCTATCTTTATAGGAATTAATAATTGGACATTTGATCACGATATTATCATAAACTAATCGGGAGGTGATTGATATGAAATCATTGAATCTGGTATGATGATAGTTTGAATGAAATGACAATTCTCACCGTTGATATCTTTACAAAATGAATAGTAGAATGGAATATTATTTTATTTCTTATCTTATAAGATTTCATTTTTTTATATGATTGAATAAAATGTAATAGCTAATATTATCAATACATGCCTTTTTTTTTACATTTCTAAATTGCATTTTTATTGTTTAGTAAGTGATTTTTTGTTATAGTTTTGTTATAGCAGATTAAAATTTATTTATTTAATTTAAAAATATTATAAAGTATTGAATTAATACATATATAATAATTTGTTTTCTTTGATAAAAATATTTTTCACTTCGTAGAAAAATAGTTCACCATTTCAATTTTTTATTTGGATATATTAAATCATATCAAATATATAATTATTTTATTATTTTTATTAGAATATATTTATATGTAGGGATGGCAATTGGGTATGGCGGGCACGGATAGTGGCTATTCATGCCCGTACCCGCGAGTGAAGGCCGTACCCGCGATCCAACCCGCGACGGGTACCTTCCGCCACCCGTCGGGTACCCGCCAACCCGCCACCCGTGAACCATAATTTAAATCTAAATTAATGATAAATTTAACACAAATAAAAAATTCACCACAAATCACATTGTTCAAATCCACATATTTCATCAAAGTTCACTATTTAATTGGGCTGAGGAATGAGGATACACTATATTAGATTGGGCCCATTTATTTATGGGCCTTTTGGCTCGATTATTATAACTGCAATTGAACTATACGAGCAATCGGGTATTTCGCGAGTATTTTTCGCGGGTAAACGGGTTTCACGGGTACGGATAGTAACTATCCAAACATATACATGCGAACTAAATGGATAGTGAATTCTAACCATGAAGCTACCCGTGGATACCAAATGTCCCTCAAATCCGCACCTATTAGGATCGGGTACCCGCGGGTAAATTGTCATCCCTTATTATATGTTATATTTATTTTAGTGCCACTTTTATTTTTTGTTCAAAAAAAAAAACTATCTTCATCCATTCATAACCTTTTTTTCTTTTCGATTTCAAGTCTCATTAATTGAATGGCGATATTATAATTTGAAAAACAAGAATAATCTTAGTTATCGTAAAGTTACACATACGTGTAAAATAGATAGCTATTGAGTTTGAGGCCTACTGAATATATAGCATTCAACTGTGTATTTTAAGATCTAATCAAATTAGGTAAAAATACATGAAAAATTATTCGCGGCATATAAATGTTGCATTAAATCACATTGTTTGGAAAAAATGGTTAATAAATTACCCTAACAACTATAAATTGTGGATATAGCTGCAGATTTAACACGAATGTTAATGTTTAGAATTAAGATACCAATTTTTAACATGAGCGTTATTCAACATCTTCATTTTTTAAAAAACAAATTCACATCCGATTCAACTAACAACTTGTTCGTTACTGTAAACTGATAGCAGACCATCAGTTTTTGAAAAAAAAAATATCAGAGCAGTTAAATTTCACACTTGCATCAATGAAGAAATAAAAATAGAAATAATTTGGGGATGTTGAAATTTGTGGCACTGTTATCTTTTTTAAAAATGAACTATGAAACCACAACGTGAGCTTGAAGGGACGAGTAAGTCAAGGGAGTAAGTCGGTGTTCGAATCATTGATGAACTCTTAATTGTCCACTTCTAAAATTTATGTCAAATTTACAATTATATCCGTTTTCAGAGACATTAACCAATTTGAAAAATAGTTAGGATATGTAAATTGTGAAATAAGAAGAGAAAAAAAAATTGAACATTTGATTATTAGGGGAATAATAAAAAGGTAAAATGATGGGAAGAGCTAGGCAATCCCCAAATATGGCACAGAACTCGCACCCTAATTTATAAATTATAAGAATCAAACGGCATCATATCTAAATCTACTACCAACCCATATATATAACTCACAATTCTGCAGATGCCACTTTTCCCTCAGTTGCAATCACATTTTCTATTTTACTTCCCCTTTAATTTATTTTCCCAGCATTAGCAAATACGAAATAGCAATCGTTATCCTTAAAATTAAGGGCCCAAAAAATTATGCGAATTGGGTTTTTCTCTGATTATTATCGCCGATGTTTTTTACGGTACCCTTTTCCCTATACGGATCTTCTCCTTCTCCAGAAACCCTAGACATTTTGGTCCAGATTTTAGTTGCCCACCCCGCCAATTCATAGATTTAGCTTTGACAGTTTGACTTCTCTGTATTTGGCTTTTAGGGTTTTATAGTTTCTCGCGACTATTTTCCAGTTCTTGAAATTTGGGAAAAAATATTTTGGGGGGTTTTTGTTAGCTGTCGGAATAGAATTTTATTTTTATTTTTATTTTTTGTGTGCTTCTCTGCAGATTTTTCTTCTTTATTAATTAGAACAGATAATTTTGATATGGACGGATATGAAGGCAAGGGCAGTGTTAGTGAGCCCTCCAAGCTTCAGGATCTTAAACCTTTTGGCTCAGCTCCAACAGGTTTATTATGACCTTTTTTATTTTTAGTTTTTTTTAATTTTGTACTTTAAAGCCTCTAAATTGGCTGTATATTGATCTAGTTACTCTTTAATCATTGGCATATTGATTTCAATATTCTGTTATATTGTATAACTTTGTCACTGGATTTAGAGCATTGTGAATGCTCGATTCTCTGTTGAATTCATGAAGATGCAATAGAATAGTTGGGATACTAATATGCCATATGTGATACATCACGTGCATTTTGTTTGTCAAGCCTTAAATTATGCTCAATCTGAATTTATTGTTATACCCGACTTTGCGGCAGATGTGTTTTGCTATTGTTTGTCGTCTTCTGATGAATTCAATGCATTTTACGATTTTATTTTGCTTCGTTATTTGTGTTTGCTTTTGGAACTAGACTCACTTATGGGTTGACTTTTGTTCTTTTACGAGGATAAAAACTAGTGTGCATTTTTTAGAAACTTTTAGCTCACTGATGGTATCCTTGGGCGAACTGATGCACTTGAAGAACTTCATTGCTTAATTTGATGCGTGAAGGGTTCCTCAAATGGTTCTGGAGTTTACTCTTTTTAAAAATTGTTCTTCTGTTTGGTAATGCAGGGGGTACAGTATTTGATGCATCACAATATGAATTTTTTGGCAATGATGTTGTGGAGGACGTTGAGTTAGGGGGACTAGAAGATGAAGAGGATGACGTTGCTCCAGCTGGGTTCGAGGAAGTGGAGTTTCAATTTGAGGGGGAACAGGTTGCTTTTTAAGTGTTTATGATCATGTGATTGTAATTTTCCCCACCCGCCTCACTGTGGATGTGTGTGGGGGTGAATTTAATGCATGCATTTTTTTTACTTAACTCTATTACAAAACCCAGTGTAATGCTTCCAAATTTTTGAGAATGTCATATGAATCTTGCTTGGTGCTAAATTTGTTGATATACTTCTTATGAGGAGTTTTATTCATCTGGTTGCTTGAGTGATATTTTGCATGAATGAGCTAAGAAATTGAGATTTACACATGTGAAGAATATCTGAATTCTCTGTTATTTTGCATGTAATATTTTAGCAATATCTTTCTTGGTATCCTAATTCCATTGATATCTTTTATTCTTGTTAGTGGTTAAAGAACATGTCAATATGTATGCATATGGCTTCTACATCTAGAAGGCACTTTTTTCCCAGTCGGCATTTTTTTTTGTCATGTGCAGAGACTGTTCATATGTAGATGCTTTGCATTTTCTGTTTTTAAAGGTTTTCATATTATATGTTGTTATCATGTGCTACTGATTAGCCGTATACGCACTTGCTTTCCTATTCCAGGCATGTCTCTGTTCGGTTTGGTTGTTAATATGCTAATGCTTGTGAGTATGGCTCAATAACTGCCTTTCTGCATGCCATAAAATATCATTGCCATCTACTGTGCAGAAATTACTTTGCGGAGGAGAGATTATTTTGTTTATCTTAGAAATTCTACAAATAACTTTTCTTGTTGGATTTAAAATGTTCGGTGTTGGATGCAAAATCACGGGGTTAGTCAAGAATGAGGTTCATGATGAAATCCATCAATGTGCTCATTATGTCTGATTGAGCCTGACATGCCTTCATGAATAAACTCTCCGTGGCATATAGTAATAGGACACCTTATAGGAAGTTAGTAACCATTACTGGTTTCTTATTGTTGGGCCTCTTGATAGCGTTGGTTATCCTGTAGATTTTTAATTTCCTCTTGTAAACCTTTTTCACAGGTTCAGTACAAAGAAGATGAAAGTGTGCTAATTTTTTAAGTTCTCTCTCTCTCTCTCATGGGGAAGGGGTGTTGGGGGTGGATTATTTCCTGTATTAGTTGGATATTCCTTGCTGCTCATTTCTTTTTAATAAGGTGATGTTGGACTTTATTGTGTTTGCTGGGATAAGCTTTTGCTTGTGAGTTTTGGATGATTTCCATTCACCCCTCTAGTGATCTTTCCAGTCTGAAACTTTGTTGATAAAATTTCATTATATTTGACCTATTAGATATTTAGATAGTCATGAACAATGTTAGAAGTTGTCGTACATGCTTCTTTCTACCTTGCTTGTTCTTCACCCAGGACATTCTAGATGCTTTGTTTGCGTTTGCCAAGTTAGGTAGAGTGATAAGAGTGACATTTCATCACCATTCAATAACAGGGCTTACATGTCAAGAATGGTTGGGATTGTACTTGACTCTCTCTCTCTTGCAGGGAGATAGGTTGGGATCTCTATCTGAAATTGATGATCTGTCAAGAACTTTTTCTAAGGTGAAGCTTCAAATTTGTGGAGAATTTCCCTCAAATGTTTATCAAGTTCAGATCAAGTTTCAATTAATATTGAATATGCTGAGTGGTCTTCGATGTTTCTATTCCATGCTCTTCACATTTTCTGTCCACTTCCTCCCCTTTTCCCCACTAAGTGTTTCCCTTAGAGGGCTAGTTTTCATGACTCTAGAGTGCATTTTGATAAGGCTACGAGGTTCCATCAATACCTTGAGGCCCGTCTAAAAAAGACCAATTGTTTTAACTGTTCCTTAACATTGCCCTTCCTTGTACTAGCCATTTCTTTAGATAACTGTCTTGGATATTTTGGATGTTATTAATACCATGTAATTGTTTGATATCTGCAGAGGTATATCTTTTCTATATGAATATTAAATGAATGCTTTTGTGGTGTTGTATTGGTCCTACATCTACATTTATATGTTTTTGCTTGTTTTGACCTTAAATTACTTCTTCTACCTCATGCACTTATTATGCACTGCTTTTATACATATAGGTGAACAAAGTCGTCAGTGGGCCAACAAGTGCTGGAGTTCGTCCGTATTGGGATTCCAGAGAAAGTAAGTGCATTTAATATCAGGTTATGGTTGCTGTTTGAGATCACTGTACCCATGGCGATTTTTTTTGCCTAACTTCAGTTTTTGATATTTGATTGAATCTAATAAATATTACGAAAAAAAATTTGCGCATTTAAGGTTTCAATTTTGAAACAGGCTCTTGGGAAAACAGGATCCATATAAGGGAACCATTCACATTAAATTGTTGCTGAATTTAATGCATATCCTATATAAATTAGATAAGATCACTAACTCTCAAACAATAACTTCACCACTGATTTTAAGTGCTGGGTCAGATATGCACTTTCTTATAATTCATAATGGAACAAATAAAAGGGAAGTTTCAGTGATTTAAAAATACTGGTTAAGCCATGGAGGTATTCCATGTTTACTTAAGGTGTGAACTGGTGCATGTGGAGTTTTTGGGAACAAGGAATTGGCATCATTTTAAGGTTCCTGAGCTGCATCCAGTTCTTGTAAACATGTCTTTTATCAAGGGATTTTTTCCCTTCAAAATTGAAGTATTATTTTAGTTGGAAGGCATACAAATGGCTGTTTTAGTCAAATGATGAGGTAGCTTATAATTGGTGCCATGGCTTCTTATATGCTAGCACTGTCTTGTAGACCTGGTACTTTATAAACCTGTATTCACAGTTCATACTAATAATTTCTTAAGAACGTTCACCTTAGGTTCCTGGTAATTGTAGATTATGATAGGAAACTCTTCCAAGGTAAATCCAACGTCATACGGTATGGTATTTTTTGGAAGCAGTTACTCAATATTATCCTTGCTCGTGTTGTGCTGCAGGTTCATCTGCTGCTGAGTGGGTACAGGAGGCAGACAACATTAACTTGTTCGATCGACGCAATTTTAATGCTGAAACCACTCATGAAACCGAACAATGGTCCTCACAACCATATTCCTCAGTTCGCTTCATGGAATCTAAGTCATTGCACAGAACATCATCATACCCTGAACAACAGCAGCAGCAGCAACAGCAGCACCCATATGAACCACATAGCCTACACCATCACTATTCCAGTGAACCAATTCTTATTCCAAAATCACCATTTACTTCATATCCACCCCCTGGTGGCGGATCTGAGCAATCCTCACCTAATGGCCAGTCCAACCATCTTAATCTTACGCATCATCCTGTTGGTCAATTGCCAATTTCTTCATCCAATCTTTCACCATTCTCTAATACTCAGCTTCAGATGAATGCCTTGCCTCATGGCCCCCAATTTGGTGGGAGTTTGCCTCGGTTACCTCACGGTTTGCCAGTTAATGGGCGACTTCAGAACCAATGGGGGAATCAGAATAGTGCATTTCCTGGTGATCGTTCTGGCCTCCCTGGCAATGTTGCTTCTCAACAGGTATCCCATCCAAATGGTTTAATGCGTCCACAGCTTATGCCTCCCCAGCATGCTCAGCAAACTAGAATTCAGCATCCATTTCCGCCTTCCTATGGTCATCCATCAGGGTTGCAGTCCCAGATATTCAATCGTCACCTTTCTCCTTCACCACCCATGTTGAACAATTTTGATGTGCTTGGGTTTCCTGATTTGAGAGATCAAAGAGCTATGCCAATGCTGAGAGGTAGACAAGGAATGCGTTTTCCTCATCAGGGCCCTGATTCTGGTAACCATAAGGGTGATACAGGGTGGCTGAGGTTTAAATCAAAGTACATGAGTGCAGATGAAATCGAAAATATTCTCAGAGTGCAGCTCGCTGCTACCCACAGCAATGATCCTTATATTGATGATTACTATTATCAAGCTTGCCTTGCTAGAAAATCTGCTGGTGCTAAATTGAAGCACCATTTTTGCCCAACTAATTTGGTGGATGGTTCTTCGAGGGCCCGTGCAAGTGACGAACCACATGCTTTTCTCCAGGTTGACGCTCTGGGAAGGGTTTCCTTCTCCTCAGTACGCAGGCCTCGACCACTTCTTGAAGTTGACTCTCAAATATCATCAGACGAGGCTGGTGCTGATACAAAACTCAGTCAGAAGCCTTTGGAACAGGAGCCTATGCTTGCTGCCCGGGTGACCATTGAGGATGGCATTTGCCTCCTACTTGATATTGATGATATTGACAGGTTTTTGCAGTTTAATCAGTTAGCAGATCGTGGGGCGCAGCTGAAACAGAGGAGACAGGTTCTGCTAGAAGAATTGGCGTCATCCTTTCACCTAGTTGACCCACTAGGGAATAATGGCCATGCAGTGGATTTATCTTCCAAGGATGACCTTGTTTTCTTGAGATTAGTTTCTCTTCCTAAGGGTAGGAAGCTTCTATTAAGGTATCTTCAACTTCTTTTTCCTGGTGAACTCGCTCGAGTTGTCTGTATGGCCATCTTCCGCAATTTGAGGTTCTTCTTTGGAAATCCTTCTCCTGATCCTGGAGTATCCATGACAGCTGCAAACCTTGCAAAGGCTATATCTTCTTGTGTCTATGGTATGGAGCTCAAAGCTCTTGCATCCTGTCTTGCATCAGTGGTCTGTTCAGCTGAGCATCCTCCTTTACGTCCAGTTGGGAGTGCTGCTGGAGATGGAGCTTCTGTTGTTCTTAAATCTGTTCTTGAGAGGGCAACTGAGCTTCTGACGGACCCTCATGCTGCTGACAATTGCAGCATTTCGAACAGGGCTTTTTGGCAGGCCTCTTTTGATGCGTTCTTCAGCCTTCTTACTAAGTACTGCTTCAATAAATATGACTCAATTGTGCAATCCTTCCTCAGCCAGGGATCACCAGACACAGTTGCCATTGGTGCTGATGTAGCCAAAGCAATTAGTAGAGAAATGCCCGTTGAACTCTTACGTGCAAGCCTTCCTCACACAAGTGAGCCCCAAAGAAAACTGCTGCTGGACTTTGCGAAGCGGTCTATGCCTGTGGCTGGTCTTAGTGGAGGAAGTGGAAGCTCGTGATCACATGTGTGTGCCTTGTGGCAGATAATCTATTGAATGAACCCAGAAGAGTCACGAACCACCTGCTGCATTCTTGAATTGAATATTATTGGCATCTTTGCAAGTGTAAGTTCTTACTTGGGCTAAGGTTGGTAAAGCAAGTGACCTGCAGCTTTAAGCTGAAAAGATGCTTGTTGTCAAAGTTGGTTCATTTTGCAACGAGTTTCACCATCTCTCGGTTGTACTGGTGCATGGTGGGATGAAGTTCTAAGTTGGCTCTCTGCAGACTGTATTTAGGTGTCCCGACTCCTTTTCCTTTTTTACATGAGAGCTTACATTTATTGCTCTGTTGTGCAATCCGTGAATGGCTTTTAGAGTTTAGAATTGTAAAGTTCCAAAGAAATGTGTTTTTCCTTACTCCTGAGCTTTTACATCTTAAATAGGGGTGGGAAAGTATTTTCTGTACTTCACCTATATGTTAAGTGTGCTTGCTGTTTCATTTCTCCTCCTTGAATATGTTTTTTCTTGGGAGACATTCTGAGCTATGGTGTCTTTACTTTTTGCGCTTCAAAATTATTACATGGCCTTTTCAGTTGGCTGGCTTCAGTTATTAGCATATGTTACTTGCTCTGTTTTAGCATGAAATTTTCTCAGACGTATAAAGATGCCCGAAATAGAGATTTTTTGGTTACTTTTTATTTGGGGTTGTTCTGTATCATAAACTGATAGCTAGCTCTTCTCTGTTCTACACTTCTACTATGCTGATCGTATTTTGTTTAATTTCCACATTTTTTTGGTTGTTTTTAGCGAGTGATGATATTCAGATCACTGATGTTTTAATCTGCATGAATGGTTGAACATAATTACTTGCAGGTTGCTGTGATTTGATCATAAACTGATGAATTATTTCTCTGTTTATCTGATTGCGTTCATTCAGCTATATGCACTTGTGAACTATTCTCTCTCGCTCTCGCTGTTTTTTTTTTTTTTTTTTTTTTTTCCTGAATAAAGTTTTCGTAATACTGTATCTATATTGGTAAATATAATACAAGACAAATCCGTTTTGCATCAATATATGAAACAATCCAATAAATATAAATTCTGTATATAAGAAGAAAAAAAATGAAGAAAAAGAGGAAGCAATAAAGTGGGGTGTTGGTGTTGTGATCAGAAGCAGCAATCGAGGCACCAGCAGCAACATAGTCCGGCCAGGCTGCAGAAAGCATGTATACATGTTAATCCTTTAAATGAGGTTGGGTAACAGTATATCCTAGTCAAGTTTTAAGTTTGGTTTCTTACCATCCTTTGAAGAAGCCGCCGCCTCTGCTTGTAGTCTCTGCTGCAGCAGGGGTGGAGGTGGAGGCGGAGGCGGAGGCCGCTCCATCCCTTGTTGGATAGCCTATCGGTGGAGGCGCCATTACATATGGCCCCTTGTAGCTCTCTGCTGGGTATGAAGTTGGTGGCGATTGATCGTATTCAGCCATGCTAATGGTTGTGTGTATAGATGTTATATGAGAATGTGGAGACACTGAAATTATGTTGTAAATTAATGGCAATGCTATAATATATATATATATATATATATATATATGCATTGTTTACGTTGTGTGTGTGAAGACTGCGATTATAACACGCACAAGAAAATTTAGTTTCTGATTACTCAGCAAACCGCGTCGTCGATTCTAGAATGAATGAATGAATGAATGAGCGAATGAAGAAGCTTCCTGTTATCTGTTTAATTAGTCGTATTTGATAGGCCACCCAAACACATTTGCATTTCTAATATCCAATTATTCAAATGAAATCTTACATGTCTATCTCACCAATAGTTTTATAATTTTCTTTCATTCTCAAAAATCTAAACCCATCATTTCAACCAAACCATCAATTTGATTCGATATTTTGCTCATATATTTTCATGATTTCTGCCGCACACTAATTGAGTATTACTATTAGTTACTTCTTCCGTCCCAATAGTAATGTTCACTTTCTATTAAAATAGAGAGAGTAAATAATAATAAAAAAGTGGACCTTCCTATTGGGACGGAGAGAGTATTTTTTTTAAGGCAACAATAATTGATTTATTAATACATTACTCTTCATTTCTAACCCCAAAACAATTGCATTAATAATATGATAATCTAAATTGCATTTAGCAAAGATAACTCTTTCATGATGATATGTTTTCTAATTATCTAAGGTCCACTACGAATCCATCTAATTATTTTGTCGCCCAATTGCTTCAACTTAGTACGAGTATGGATTTGATGTGGCAATTCTTGGAAACCATTTAACGAAAATCCCTCTTGCATATTTTAAAAAAATAACAATAAAATTAGATTAAAAAAAAGAAAAGAAACGAACGAATCAAGGACACTACTAGCATCTCCCTCACTCAAGAAGATAAAATTAAAAAGAGAAGCACTTGTGTACATATATGGTGCAAATAGCATCTTATTTCAGACGGCGCGCGGCCCACGCGCTGGTCTATTTTCTTTTTTCTGATTTCTTTTTTTTTTTTTGTTTTTTTTTGAATTTTTTTTTCCCTTTTTTTGTTCTAAAAAATTGTATACTATAAAATAAAATTAGTGAATTTTAAAATTAAAGTAAAATGATTTAATTTATTTGTAATGAATATGAATTTTAATCCTAAAATGGAATTAATAAATATTTAAAAAATAGAAAATAAACCTCTAAACACCCCCCTCCACCAAAAAAAATCATAAAAAACACAAAATAAACCCCTAAACCACCCCCCTCCCCCCCAAAAAAAAATTCCTAAAAATACAAAATAGACCCCTAAAAAATATAAAATAGACCTTTAAAGAACCCTAAAAAATTCATAAATTCCTAAACTCTAAACAGTAATTGAAATGGAAAAAATCACAATTTGAAATAAATAAACTAGTATAAGATAAATAGCATACACCTTACTTTTTAATGATACATGTGATACTTCTCGAATTTTGAGTGATACTTTTTAGTGTTATTGTTGATACTGATTTTGTCAGGATTTTTTTTGTGGGTTGACCCGTGAATTTGACCCATCTGCCTGAAGTAAGGTTTATATACACCTTATGCATGCAAGTATTTGCTAATTAAAAAATCCTAAAAACACAAAATAAACCCCTAAAAATATAAAATAGACCTCTAAAAAACCATGAACTCTAAAAAATCTTGAACCCTAAAAAATCATGAATTACTAAACTCTAAATAGTAATTGAAATTGAAAAAATCACAATTTGAACTAAATAAACTAGTATAAGATAAGTAGCATACACCTTACTTTTTAATGAGACATGTGATACTTCTCGAATTTTGAGTGATACTTTTTAGTGTTATTATTGATACTGATTTTATCGGTATTTTTTTACGGGTTGAACCGTGAATTTGACCCGTCCGTCCGAAGTAAGATTTATATAAACCATACGCATGCAAGTATTTGCCAATTTAAAAAAAGGGTAACCCATAAATAAGAAATAACTATAGAGTCCATTATCAGTAAAAATGGCCCACTAGGAAGGGATGTTTTGGGGTTGGAAACAATTTGAAGAATGCATATTGGGCTTAACAAGTTGTAGAGTAGTAATGACTCTCAAAGAATTCAAAAGGAAAATTACATCTTGAATTTTAGAATTTTAACACAAGAAATGCCAGAATTGATTTACACCAGAATTAAGCATCGTCCTAATTTTACTCACTAAAGTTGCAGAGACGTAACATAATTTTGTAAATGAGAGAGAATTGATGATCTGGCTTGACAACTCAAATTCGTATTCAGCAAATGATAAAGCTGCTCTGTGAATTGAAGGTACAATTTTTAGAATTTGATTCAAGAATAAATGGTGCGCACTCAACCTGTTCGACTGTTGGTTCATCAGAAATTCATAAATAAATTCATGCTTTTTCGTTACTCTATGAACGAATGCGATGTACCATTGTGGAAATATATAATTGGAAACTACAATTACCCATCTCAACCTTGCCTTCTTTTTTTTTTCTTTCGAAAATTAACTTTTCAGACCATTTTACTCCTTTTGGAGTAGAGTTTTTACCTTTAAACATATTTTTTATGCAAAAAAAAAAAAGATGGAGTGAGTGAGTAGCTGTTATTGGACGTAGCTTTTAACATTGAACCAAAGCGTGGCTGGTTATCTTTCTTGATTGATTTTCAGCATTTCAATTTGTAGAATTTTGACAAGCACATTCATGAGAATTGTTATTAGTCGCATTGCTTATATCTTAATTTGGTCACTTTATTCAAAGATGAGGGTGCATGCATCATTAATGCACAGGCATTTTGACGGTAATAAATATTTTCAACGAACTTTTGTGTTGGGATGTTCATCTCACTTGTTGATCTGGAGTTTCTGAAACAATTTACTGGTTACTCACTGCGGTAATAATGGTGGTAGTAGGATTTTATGGTATTCAGCTTTTGCTGACACTTGTTAATTTATAAGTTGTTGAATTGGTTAAATTTTATTATCATTGCCAACTCCCACATATCTATCAAACTATGCATTTATCAATCTTGTTTGCGATAAGAAAGAATATAATGAATGCAGTAAGATAAAGTGATGGACGAGTATTAATCTAGTTCCATCTCGTTAGAAGAATTCGGTGATACCTTTATTTGATGGTAGCTGGTGTTAAAGGGGTTGTGAATGGCAGCATGCAGTGATGCAGGGAGACGTCAGTTTTCTCTTTGGTTAATAAACTCTCCATTGTGAATAGTAATGTATGAATTATTATGAGGAATATCACTAAGTCACTAGAATCAAACGGATTGACTCGTATGCTTTAAATAATAATGCATCCAATTGAGGTTTCTATGTACCAGTGCACAGCTCATGAATAGGGGCTAGTGCTGGTAAAACCAACTTTATTTACAGTATTGAGAGCTTGCAGCTGGTCTTAGTACCCACAAAATTACTCTTGTGCTCATAAACTCACATCAATATTATGTAGCAGTAGTTGATTGAACTTAATGAATTGGTGAGTGCATCACATTTCTGAAATAGTACGTAGTAGCTTACTTGCAAAACAAATTACATTTTGCTGATATGTTATTTTTACTGTCTGTGACTGTGCATAGGGGGCTCAATTTATGCTGATGCAGCCATAAAAGAATACCACAGAGATCGATAAAGGGCAGTTTATTTTCTCAACAAGGTAAGTACTTACCTTGTTGCTTCATCAAGAAAAGCGCTCTCTCTCTCTCTCTCTCTCACACACACACACATGCATCATTGGGGCCACCATTTGTGTTAATTACTTATGCATAAGGAAAAGAGTCATCCCCTGTAAAAAGTTGGTTGTCCTATTTGTTGGTCATGAAGTAGGGATGAGAGTGATTTGGCATGAGGAAAAAGATCCCATCTCGCAAAAAGTTAGCTGTCTTATTTCTTGGTGAAGTGAATTATATATTTTGTGCCTCGTCACAAACTAATTGATCTAGCTTGCAGTTAAATTGGTGAATCACTCCACTGCAACTCAACTATCATGAAATTCTTGCCCCCAAACAAAAGTATTTATTTGATTAGGGTTTGATAACATGCAAGAACATGATAGATAGATAGATAGATAGATAGATATTTGTATGAAACGTGCTAATATTGAAAATTGAAGGCGAATACGAAGCACCGACAATCTCCAATGTAAAAGTCCCGTTTCTCCAATAGTTGGCGTTGGTGAATTGAAATGAGTTAGAAAATATGAATGGGCCCGGGCCCATGAAGTCTCTGTCGATGATAGAGCCCAAAAATATCAGATTTGGTTGAATCAAATTAATGGCTTGCAGTTGATGATTGGTCTGTCCACGTGGACCCACTCATATTACTGTTGTTGCATATGACTCTGTTTTCCCCTTCTGACAAGATCATCATCCCCTCTCATAACAACCTCCTAAACTTTGGCCTATTACACCAACTCCAACCCCTGCACTAAATTTTCTGTTCCTCTTTATTCAATATATTAAATAATGCATCACATAAGATATTCTATTGCCTCTAATATTTTGTGTCAATGAATACTAACTCAATTTACATCATTTCATCTCAATTATCGTTTTCAACAACGATAATGGCGATGCCCATTATTTAATGTCTTCATCACTTTTTTTTTATCTCTTGGTTCTCCCTTGTTTCCCATCTATAATATTAGGTCTTTTTTTACGGTTAATTGTGGTCAATAACATGAACTTGAAAAGTAACATTCATAGCGCAAATTTACATTCCGATGCAATTACAACATGAAAGAGCAATCCACCAAATTATAATACATGTGCAAACTCGACCAAATTTATGTTTTAAAATTCATATTTAAAATCAAAATTCGTAAAAATAAAATAAAATAAAATAATGGTATCTACAATAATTAACCTCAAAGTCTCAAGTTAATTTTACACGAAAGTATAAAATTAAACTCGTGATCAAGTGATTGGTAGCTAGTAAATTAATATTAATATTAATATTAATATTAGTAGTGGGGTAGGGAGTAGGGGTAGATTTGAATTGGGTTGATAGAAACAATTCCTTAAAATGTCGTGCTAATCTCTAGAAGCATGAGAAAAATTAATAGAGTGCATATACCATTAAAGCGAAAAACACGGATGGTAATTATTGTAACAAAATAAAATTGAAAGATGGGGGTGAAAGTAAAATGCAAGGTGGTTGATTTTAGTGAATAGGGAAAGTTGGGGGGCAAAGTGGGAAATTGAGAAAGAGTAGTTGACAACACTAACATATTACATATATGATATATTGGATGGTGAATGGGTACCAAAAGTGGTGCACACAATTTAACTTGGTTTAAAAGTGATGGACAGATTCTTGGTTGTGTTGTGTCGTTTTCAGCTCTCCAGTTCCTGTCTGCTTCACTGTTGGAATGTGCCATTTTCTTCAAAGGTGGAAAATATAGTTTTTTTAAAAAAAAAAAAAGAAATTGAAATAAGAAAAGAGAAAGGAGAAAAGAAAAGAAAACATAGGACATGTTATCATTCCCCACTTGTCATTGATAGGTAGTATTATTGCATTTAGAATACTTTTCTTGAGTATTTTTAACTTATGACCAACCAATCTAACTTGAGCCCCACAGCATATATTATCCATCCACATATAAAATCCATTCTCTGTTAGATATCATGTGTGCTTTCCTGTCTACATTTGGCACCATTGAAAAAGTTTGCCCACTTAAATGATTCATGTTATTTGGTTAATGAAAGTGGGGAGTAGAGAGAGAGAGAACAGTGTTTAGCATAAGCACAATGATGGACATCAAAAAAATTCAAAGATCGATGTGGGAGTTGAGTTGGGGTTTGCCACCAAAATCTCCATTTAATGGGATTTGTGTTTTAAGTCTTAATAATAGTCTTGATCGAGCACATATGTGTTAGTGGGTGCTGATGCTAACAAATCTATCTCCATCTCCCATCCCTTTGTTTTCTAATTGTGATAATATCTTTTATTTTACTATTATTTACATGTACTTGCTTCTAATGATCACTCCATATTTTAAATTCAAAAGTGCAATAAAACAAGTAAAATTGTTTATCTTTAGTCCTACTCCACGATGAACCAAACCCATTGATGAAAAGTGAATTGGTGACAGAAACATAGAAATTCTCGCATAAAGTTGAAGTATGATTTGAAGGTGAAAGAATGGTTTGTGAATTATGCCCACCTTTCTTTTGCTCTTTTCAACATTTTTGGATTCTTATCTTGACCTACCACACGACTTTAATAAAAGATGGCCATTTAGGCAGGCTATTTACCATTTCCATTTCCCCCGTGAAATTAAAGGTGTGACGCACAACTATATACCTCTTCAAATTTTCATTATGGTCTTGTAAAATGTGAAAGTGTCTACCTTAATTTGATACCACTTTCCCATTCCTGCATCAATCCTCTCTAGAATGATACAAGTGGTACAATATTTTCTTGTCCTTTTCCAATCAAATGTTGTGACTCATCAGAATGTGATGTTGGAGTAAAAGCATGAACCTTAATTTGACAGGATGATGGAGGGGTCCTTCAATCTTTTGTAATGTGCAAGAATGATGTTTAGTGGGTCCTTTCTTGAAAAGTTGATATGTTAATGAGAGAGAGAGAGAGAGAGAGAGAGAGAGAGAGTATGCAAACAAAATCAGATCCTATAGATGAGATGGAGAAGTTGTACATGATGCCCCCCTTTCACAAGGGTAGAAAGGTGAGGGGGGAGGATCTATATTTATATGGTTCCAACTATCTATTTATTTTTGTAGCCCCACAGAAAATTGGTGCTTATAATATTTATATTGCAAAAGTGGAGAAGAAACGGTGTGATGAACACATCTCCATGGCATTACTTACATGCCTGTACAAAAAGATTATAAAAGCACAACCCTAGATACTTGAGTTGAGTTGAGGCTTTCCTTTCTCCCCAAAAATATGCCACTGGGTCCCACCGCCTCACTTCTCACTTTTCCATTCCTCCTTATTTCTGCCTTTAAATACGCTACCTTTTTATTATTAATTATCTTCATTTCTTGTGCTAACTTAATGACATTTAATTTCTTATACGCACATATATATATATATATATATATATATTAAACTTTTCATTTTAATTTTCCAAGGCAACCGCATTATTATATTAAATATAAATATGACTAGTCTGAAGAGGACCAAACAAATTAAACCAAATACTACTCAAGTAGGTGGTGATTATTTTTATTAGGGTTAATTGGTTTAAATATCACGAATTATTCATGATTTTTGGTTTTTAACACGAACTTTAAAATGTTGCCTCCACAACATGAACTTTCATTTTTTTGTAATTACAACATCAGTTCAAAATTGAGTGCAATTACAAGCACAAAAATTATATGAAATATTTAATCTATTTTAAAATGTTATACATACAACATAAACTTACATTTTTTTTCCAATTATAACATCTTTTTTTTTTTGCAATTATAACATCATAAATACTTACATATATATTTCATGATGCATTTTATATTTTATTTACATGTGTTCGTAATATTATTTAGTATTGTCGTTCTATAAATAAATCTGACAGATTCATGTTGTCATATCCAAAAAATTGATTATATTACATGTCGAATATTAATTTAAACTCTATTTTCATGTAATTTTTTATGTTTTTATTTTTCGTAATAATTCACTCAATCTCAAAAGTTTTGTAATTATTTATTTGTGTTTATAAATAATTTATACTCGTACCTCACACAGATAAAATACTAATTAATTTACATCAAATTTTCAATGTTAATAAAATAAAACATACATGAGAAATAAAATTGTATCAATGTATTACGGAAAAAAATAAGAAAAAAAAAATTAAGTATTTCGTATAATTTTTGTGCTTGTAATTGCACTCAATTTTGAACTGATGTTATACTTACAAAAAAATGTAAGTTCGTGTTATGGAGGCAACATTTTAAAGTTCGTGTTAAAAATTAGAAATCATGAATAGTTTGTGATATTTAAACCAATTAACCCTTTTTATTATTACTAAAATTAATACAGAAATGTAATGTTGAATCAAATAATAATCCATACCGGTGTAGTGTAGCTAGGAATGAAGCATGCACCAACCTGGCCTATTTGGCGTTGACAATTTATCTCCTATAAAATAAAATGAAATTATTGTGGTTGAAAATCCCAATTAACACTCAAAGAAACCATTTATTATTAGATGAATAAAATCTAGAAATGAAATGATGGTATAAAATAAACGTATTTATAATCCTGCATAAGTCACTGTCGAAAATATATATATATATATATATATATATATATATATATATATATATATATATATATATATATATATATATATCATTTATGTGATGGGTGGGCTGTTGAGAGTGGGCCTTACTGTCACGAGTGGTTTTGGTCATCATCGTCGCTGCTCTCCACAACCAATTTAGCTCATACTCCCAATTAATGCCTCTTTTTTATTTTACTTTCTTTTTTCAAAGTGGACGGTAATCGAAATATGCAATATTTTTTTTTATTGAGTCAAAACCTAATTAAGTTTATCGAAGAAGGTGACATCTTAATGGGGGCCAACGAAATGATAAGCGGATATATAGAATAAAGTTTGAGATTATATTCATATTGCACTCTTATCTTATGCTATACGGCTATACCATATATGCATGTTTTTCATACAATAATGATTTTCACATAGTACGTCGGATCATTGGATATTGCTGGTCGTTAATTATAATCTATGTGAAAAACAAAGTATTTAAATGTGGATACATATTCGATATGAAATTAATTTACTAATTTAGTGTCAATATATATATATATATATATATATATATATATATATATATATATATATATAGGGATGAGATCTGGTGAGAACCGGTCACTAGGTGAGAACCGGGAACCGATCCCATCCGTCCATCCTGCAAAATCGACGCCCCAGATCCATCCAGATTTTCGGTGGCATTTTTGTAATTATCGTGAAAATCTTCAATTCGCGCGTCTCATTAAGGGCAAAATCGGAACTGAACTCAGAAATTGCCCAGATTCAATTTTAGCATCCGACTTCGCTCATTTTAGCCTCATGCATTTCTCATTTTAGCATGTGTTGATAAACAAAAATAGAACGATGATTTCATTGAAATGAAATGCAATACACCCTATTTGGGGACAGTGAACCCTAATGGGAATCTCATAATTACTAGTTGGGATCAGAACCCTAATCGGAACGTAATAAACCCTAATTGGGAACGGTGAACCCTAGTGGAAAATTTCACATCAATTTTAGCATCCTACTTCGATCATTTTAGCATCATGCGATTCTCATTTTAGCCTCAGAACAAAAGGAAAAAATTATTAAATTACTATATTACCCCTCCGTCCATAAAGTTGGTGAAAATTACAGGAATGCCACCGCCCATCCACTTAAATCTGATTTAATCTGGACTGTCCAGATTGAGTCAAACAAGGGTTAAGATTGGTTCCTAGTTTCCACCTAGGGAAAGGATTCTCATTTGATCCTTTCCCTATATATATGCACATGCATGCATATCATTTGGGATGATATGGAGATCTAGTGGTGTATAGCTTCAGACCCCAGGTCTCAAGTTTAAACTACATCAATATTGTTAGGTATGTGTGTCTATTACATCTAATCTTTTAAGTTATTGTACCTAGCATGTTACGTTTAATTTTCTTCTATGTGGTTTGCAGACTATTATTATACCTAGTTAGCATGTCATGTTTAGTTTTATGGTATTCCAAGTGTGATTTACACTTCATTTTTCTGTGTTAGTAGTAGGGATGGCAATCGGGTACGGCGGGCACGGATAGTGGCTATCCATGCCCGTACCCGTGAGCGAAGGCCATACCCGCCACCCAACCCGCGACCCGCGACGGGTACCTTCTGCCACCCACACCCGCCACCCGTCGGGTACCCGCCAACCCGCCGCCCGCGAACCATAATTTAAATCTAAATTAATGACAAATTTAACACAAATAAAAAATTCACCACAAATCACATTGTTCAAATCCACATATTTCATCAAAGTTCAAATCCATAAATCACAATCACAAAGTTCATTGGGCTGAGGAATAAGGATACACTATATTAAATTGGGTCCATTTATTTATGGGCCTTTAATTTTTTATGGATCGATTATTATAACTGCAATTGAACTATACGGGTAGTCGGGTATTTCGCGGATATTTTTGCGGGTATTTTTCACGGGTAAACGGGTTTCACGGGTACGGATAGTAGCTATCCAAACTCATACCCGCGAACTAAATGGATAGTGAATTCTAACCACGAAGCTACCCGTGGATATGAAATGCCCCTCAAACCCGCACCTATTAGGGTCGGGAACCCGCGGATATCCGTTACCCGCGGATAAATTGCCATCCCTAGTTAGTAGGCTATTAAACTCAAGTCTGTGACACTTAATTTTCATTATACCTAGCTCTTGTTAAACTTAATTTTCTGATAGCGATAGCTGTTTCCCTTCGTCATAAAAAAAAGTATACGTGCAAAGAGATGCTATTTGGTTTTTATGCAACATGGAACTGAATATAATATCTAAAGAATAAAATCTTCAATCAGTAATGAGCTAAGTGATGAATTAAGGATTCAAATGTAGAGAAGAGGAGCGGCATCAGTACTGTTTCTCAAAATGAAAAAGATAACATCTCTCATCAACATCTCAATTAATTTTATTTATTTTCCACTTTGCAGTTTGGGTGGGAAAAGATGCTCAAATTAAATTGTAGATAAGGACAACATGTAGTTTTTTTCACTTTATGGAGGCACAAGTTGTAACAACCTTATATATTTGGATATTTGGTTAATTTTCTTTGCTTCTAAGACATATATAAATTATTTATTTTAATTATTTGCAACTTAATTGGGCTTCATAAATAAATATATCAACTAGCATTTATATTCAAGAATGATTTTATTTTATTTTATTTTTCTCTACATTTTATCGAAATATTATTAAACAATCAATACAATGCTATTTTATCTTCTTTACACATACACACACACACACAAAATGACAATCTAATTAGATTTATTCTAAATTAAAGGAATATATATATATATATATATATATATATATATAGGATATGGATCAAATGAGACCACTTTCCTGGTGTGAGAGACCCCATCTTACACCACACATATTGATAAAATCTAGGGCTCAGATTTAATCAAAATCTCGGTGGCATTTTTGTGAATTTGTTGAAGTTTTCAGCCGCCAGGGCTTTTCTGTAATTTAATAATTGTCTTATTTGATATCAGCTAAGATTTTATTTCCAAACTTATTGTTGATTGCCATATCTCACACGGTTTTCGCGAGCTCTTCTTCTTCGATTTCTTCGTTTGCTTTCAATCGATCGTTGCTATCTTTTTTGGTTGTTGCAATGGATTTGATTAATTCGCCAGGTATGTTTTCTCCAATTTTATTGTCCGATTTGATCGTTGCAGTTTTATGTGATTAGAGTTAAGCGATGATCTTTGTGTTTTGCTGTTTATCGATGTCTTTGATGTTGCGTAAGGTTTTGTTTTGTTGTTTTTTTAGTATGCGACTTGTATGTATGAATCATTATGTATTTATTATGATTTTTAAGTTTTTGATTTCGATTTTGATATGTTTGATTTTCTGATTTCTATGTTTATCGATGCAGTATGATCTTTGATTTGGTGGTTATTAATTGTTTATTTTGTGTTGATTAGTTTTGTGTTTTTTGGAATTTTGTATATTAGGTGGATGTTGTTAGCATGATAAATACTATAAATATGCTGATTGAGAATGATTTATGTGCTAACGATGCAATTTTATGTTTTCCATTGTTAAGTGGCAGAGTCTGATGCAATAGAAGATAATGAATAATTAAGTATATGCTGATCAAGAATACATTACATGCTAACTATATATTTTCCTATATTCTATTATTAAGTGGCAGACTCGGATTCAGTTGACGATTGTTCAGATATTAGTATAGTTATATCTCCAGGCTTGACGCAATACTACGTACCTAGGTGTGATTCTTCTATGAAGCCAGTTGTTGGAATGATGTTCAAGAATATGTTGGATGGTATACAATTCTACAAGGTTTATGCGGCTCGTTGTGGATTTGATATTCGATTTTCTACTGTTAGAAAGTCTAAAGATGGTACGATTACTTGGAAGTATATTCTTTGCAATTGTGCGGGTGAAAAGAATGCATCTGTTGATTTTGATGCTACTGTTGATGGTGTTATGGATAAGAGACGTAGAGTTTCTAGGAGGGTGCGATGCATGGCACATGTAGTTCTTAAGTTTAGTGGTCTGGACGGATATGCATTTCACTTTTTTGAAGAGCGTCACTCACATCCTTTAGTCTCTGATAAACATAAGGGGTTTTTGAAGGTGAATAGAAATATAGAACATGTACATCAGAAATTTATTTTGGACTGTGTTCGAGCAAATATTGGCCCAATGGGTTCTTATAAACTATATAATCAAGTAGTTGGTGGGCATTCTAATATAGGATGTACAGAGAATGATGTTAAGAACTTTACACGTGATCTGAGGGCTTACATTGTTGGTGCAGATGCTCAAATTATGATTGATAATATTTTTAAGAGGAGGGGGTTGTGTTCTGCATTTTATTTTGAGTATTTAGTTGATGGGTGTTAGAATTTGTTGCCTCAAATACTGTGAAAAAGAAACTACGTGAAAAGTTATACATAATATTGTAGTCGGTGTTACTCAATTTACCAACAACATTATCACAGGAAATTTATAAAACAGTTTGCACGAAAATAACTTTAAAACAAAAGTAAAAAATAGCTTGTGAAAAATGTTAATGTGCAGATAATAGAGTTGATGTTGAAGCCAGTGTTAACCAATATGCCTTCAACACGCAGCGGAAATCTAAAGAAATTTGCACGAAAGATAGTTTTAAATCACATCCTTTCGGTATGTGATTGCCTCAGGGCGAAATTCACTAACATAAGTTAAATACAAAAAAAATACAAGTGTTGTCTTAGTTCACTCCCTTGACAACATTACATACAACATACAAGAGAACTATCCTAACTTCACTCACTTGAATAATCTCTCAAAACATCTATCTAAACATATAGATAGAAAAACAACAAGTCGATCTAAATCCTAAGACTCTCTAAGTTGACTATCTAACCTACACACACAACTGGAATGAATGTCTCCAGTTGATTGGGACGCTAGGCCGATGTCGGTGAGAATGTCTTGGATCTTCGAGATGACACTAGATGCAAGTTTCAGAGCTTCTCACAAACCACGGTGATAACTTACTTGCATCAAAGATAAAACAACATAAAGATAATTCTCGGTTCACTCCCTTGAATAATCTTTATGAAAATAATAGAAGTTGTCATCACTTCACTCACTCAGACAACCCCTGTAAAAATCACTACCTAGTACTAAGGTAGATAAACAACGTCTAGTGGAAGAACTCGCAACATTCAATCTGATCTACACCTTACAAACACAACAAGGATACAAACCTTTGTTGATTCAGACAATAAGGGAGATATCGATGTGAATGTAGACGATTTCCAGTAGACACTGGACTCAACCTTCAATCTCTCTGAATTCTTCGTAGCAGCACGTCTCAGGTTGGGTAAATGATTTTAAGGTCTAAGAAGACCTTAAATACTCCTCCATTTTGTATTAGCAGTTGTTCCACGATCCCAAGAGGTGTGGACTTGAATCAACCGCCTTCCATTTCACATTGCTGTAGTGGACTTGAATAACTGCTTTCTGCATTGCGGAGCACACGTTCTTCAACATCGTGTAATAGTGACAGTTACTCCAGTGACCCACTATCACCTGCAACGGTTAGTGTCCAAGAGAGAGTGGAAACATCACGTCCCTATAAATCCGGAACAGATTTTGAACAAGTCAAAATCAAATATCATCCACGATTTAATCCAGAATTATTTAACCAATAAATTCCTAAATACGTGGAAAATAAAATGTGACAAAAATAAAAAAATAATTAGATTAATTTAAAATAAATTAATCCTAAAAAATATGAAATAACAATATTAAACTTTAGGTCCACCGATTGATGTTGAAGTCGATGTTACGTGCAACACTCACTGTAACACATCTCCACATCATGGAATCCACTCACCACTACTCTTATAACTACCCACAATGTCTTGAACCTGCAGACACACATTAGAACCCAAAGGTAGTGGGGAAATGTTCCTTAAAATTAGGAACTATTTTGACAAAGTCAAAACCCTAAAATTTTGAAGCTTATCTCTTTATCCCTTCAGAATAAATCAATTAGAAACATGAGAATAATAAAGAGATAAGATTCAATAATACATCAGATCAATTATAACTAATTAATCCAAAAATATAGAAGACAGATAAGATTAACTTCTAGAGAGTTGTACTCGATGTCACAAGAATGACGGAACACATTCGATATAACATTGACTTCGATGTTATCAATCAAAGTGATAACATCATCTGGAACACAACATTCTCAACAGTAATGGTCCAAAGGTAATTGCTCTCCAGATCATCTCCTTTTGTCACACTCTCTTCAACTTCGGATAACTGCTCCACTACCTATGATAGTTATTCAAAGACAGAGAGAACATCATGGTTCCTGAAAAATAGGAACCAACTTTGACTGATTGAAAGTTAGTTTTAATCCATGATTTAAACATGTTTTCACCTAATAAATTGATTCTAAAAATTATGAAATGAAAAGATTATCAGCCTGGAACAGACTAATGTTATGGAAAAGATGGAACAACATTAGATGCAACATTGACTTCCATGTTACATCTTTTGCAACCGTTCCCAGCTAACCACTCTCACACAATCTGCAATATTAAGGGAGCTATACCAGTCTTCCCACATTCAGTACCTGCAAGGCGGTTAGACAAAGTAGAGATAGAAAATAGTGGTTCCTTAAAAGTATGAACTAATTTTGACCATTTCAAAATTAAGTTTATCCACTATCTTAACCACCTATATCCACAATTTTAAATTCAAATCTCATGGATATATTTAATTAAGATAGAAAAATTAATCAGATTAATCAAAGAGAATTAATCCTAAAAACCAGAAAAGGATAAGATTACTATACGTAATGTTTCGGTCAATGTTGTCGGAATGGTGTTACACACTGTGTATAAATTGAGGACAATGTTATCAACAATGTTGATAACATCTGATGTAGCACCATTCCTAACAATGGGAAAGATCAGTTGAGGCATATTTTTTGGGCAAATCCAATTTGTAGGAGGAATTTTGCTGCATTTGGTGATTCGGTGTCCTTTGATGCTACATATAACACAAACAAGTTTGTAATATTTTTTGTTTTTGTTTTCTGTTTCTTAAGTATAAATGACCTACATAATTATGTATAGATTTAGTTTTGTCTCTGAATGCTAATTATGTGATTCAATAATGCTAATAAAGTGGTTCAATAATGTTAAATAGTAGTTTTGTTTCTGAATGCTAATTAAGTTGTTGAATAATGCTACTTAAGTGGTTCAATAATGCTAATGAAGTGGTTCAATAATGCTAAATAGTAGTCATGTTCATGCTGACAAATGTTTCATTTTCATGCTAACTAGTTGAATTTTTCCTTTAATTTTTAGTGTTGTGCCTGTATTCTTTAAATGGGTATAAGATGGTGTTTACCCCTTTTACTGGGAAGGATAATCATGGAAAGTGTGTTACTTTTGGTGTTGTTATGCTGTCAAGTGAGAGTACAAAGTCATATTGTTGGGTTTTAGAAAAGTTTAAGGATTGTATGAGTTGGTCTCCTAGTATGTTAATAACTGATCAGGACCCTACATTGAAGAATGTGGTGAAACATGTATTTCCTGACATGAGACATCGATTATACATGTGGCATATCATGTTGAAATTTTCAGAAAGGGTCCCTTCTCATTTGAAGAATGATAAATCATTAAGGGAAAAGGTAAACAAGATTGTTTGTTCTGATGTTATAGAGCCTGCTGTGTTTGAGGAAAAATGGCAAGAAATCATATCTGAGTATGGGTTGTCTGATATAGCTTGATTCAAGTCGATGTATGATCTTCGATATAATTGGATTCTTGCTTATTTTATGAATCATCCATTGAGTGGGTTGTGTAGGACTACATCAATTTCTGAATGTGCCAACAACTTTTACAGCTCATTTGTAAATTCCAACTGCAATCTTGTTGAATTTTTTATGAAGTATGATAGTGCAATTGATGCTCAGAGGCATGCATATGCTGAGATAAATAGTGTTGATGAATCAACAGTTCTTTCATTGCAGACTCCGATTTTATTTGAGAAACATGTTGTGGTTGTATACACTACAAATATTTTTGTTAAGGTTCAGAAGGAAATTTATTCGGCTTGTTTTAAATGCCGTATTATGAGTATAACTGAGAGTGAACGTCAACTATTTTATAATGTTAATGATGGAGAAGATATTTTTCAGGTTGTATATGATAGTGTTGAGGACACAGTTGTATGCAAATGTTCAAAATTTGTTCGGGAAGGATTGTTGTGCTGTCATAATATACATATTATTGAAGGATTTGAATGTAAATGGAATTCCTGATAAATATGTTGTTCCTCGGTGGACAAGGTCATGTTTTGATTATGTGAATGAATGTTTGACAGATTTGGTAATTAGTCGTGCTGCAGTTGATAAGAATAAAATGAAAATTAACACGTGCATTTATGAGTTTTATGCATGTATAATTTTTATGGTTGTTTTATAATTTTTATGGTTGTTCTCGCCCTACACAAGTAGATGTGTTGCCGCCGAATATTGTGAAACCTAAAGGGAGTGGTAGCCGATTGATATTAAGAGCTGAGAAGGCCGTTCGGGAAAAGCAAAAACTTTTAGGAACATGTAAGAAGTGCAATAAAAAATACAAGCATGATTCTAGGAATTGTGGCAAAGTGAATGACTAATGCTGATTAAGTTTTATTTATATTCAATTTTATTTATTTATTCTAAATCAGTGACCCAATCTTATTTATATTTTATTTATTCTTTGCAGGTACCAATCTGATGATAATGAAGATGTTCAAATCACTAGTTTTATTAATAACATAAGTCTTAGGTGAATGACTGGTTTATGGTTATATGAAAATTTTGAATTGTGGAAGTTCTATATTATCAATTGGATTTTTTTTTTAATTTGTCATAATGATGAACACATTGTATCATTTTTAATAATAGAATAAAAATTTAATGGTCTTTTATGGTTATTTTTTAATGAGAATTACCTCAATGCATATAAAATGTAAATAGATGATTCTGATTCTATAATCATGTATAAGCTTCATTTTACTTTGTTGGTATGTGCTGACGAAGCTTTATTGTATTGTTGATATACGTATGTATTTATGCAAACGAAGTATGTTTGAAGTACCTTTGTTTATTTGTTGATACATTATTGCTAGAAAAAATTATGTAGCTAATACAAATAAATCTTGATCGGCATAAAAACATGTGTATATATATAACTCAATTCAAGCTTTTGTAGCATAAAAACATATACAGTCTTCATCAACACAAGGATATATATATATATATATATATATATATTGCTTTTAAATAAAGTATCCAATGCGTATAAGCAATATGCTATCTTACATGTCTTTTAATGCAAAAAAGTAAAAGATTGTTAGCATATATGCACTTATTCGTTAGCATTGTGTTATTTTATCATTAGCAATATGGTGTTTATTCATGTAAGTAGTTACTGTCATACTAAATTTGAAAAATGCAATGCTCATTTAAATGCTAAAATATTGACTCATTATTGCTAACAAGAGCAGAAAAACCAGAGCCTAAATGTTTGAACTTGCAATGTGTTCAAAATATTATTTCAGCAAAAATAAAAAATAAAGACAAACCGATGCTTCAATTGTCAGCATAGCGTTTATCATAGAAAACAATACAGAAACTAATGTTATATTTTACTTCAGATTTAGGTTCTTTTTCTCCAATATCAGAGGCTCCATAGCTATAGGTTCATTCTCACAAGATAGCCGATAATGCATATTTGCAGACTTAATATGGGTGGCCTTGAGTGTATTGCTGTCCGAATTGATAATAGCAGCATAATATTTGGCTCGTAAGAACTTCATCTGTCGTTCATTATCCTTTTTCAGGCTGCTTTTCCAATTTTTTAAACCATTCCCCCTATATGTCTCCATATGCCTCATCACATACACAACACAATCAATCTTATTGTTGCTGTCTCTCCAAGGCATCTTCAATCTTTGTATGTTTGTTATTTGACGCTCAGTTAACTCTGCCTTTTGCGTGAGACCATTCTTTTTAAGGAATTGAGACATAAAACTTGTCTGCATGAAATATTTTTGTTTCAATTAGGTGTATTCAATTTAATACTCTAATTTGAGCAAGATATGTATATGCTATGCTAACCATGTTTGGAGTGCATGCTAATATTATGCAACATCTATGCTCTCTGTCCTATTGATACATATTATGAAACATGATTTATTTCTATTCAGAATGAAATGTTAATAAAACTAAAGCAGATACGTATATGTGATGCTAACAAAAGTCAGAGTGAATGCTAATTGTGTACAACATGCATGCTCTCTATCTTATTTTATTTAAGATGATGAAATCATACTCACAATGAAACAGAAACAAACAAGAGCAGTTATGTATATGTAATGCTAACAAAAGTCAGAGTGAATGTTAATTGTGTACAACATACATACTCTATGTCTTATTTTATTTAAGATGATGAAATTATACTTAAAAAGAAACATAAACAAACAAGAACAGTTATGTATATGTAATACTAATAAAAGTCAGGGTGAATGCTAATTGTGTAAAACATCTATGCTCTCTATCTTATCTTTTTTAAGATGATGAAATTATACTCAAAATGAAACAAAAACAAACAAGAGCAGCTATGTATATGTAATGCTAACAAAAGTCAGAGTGAATGCTAATTGTGTACAACATATATGCTCTCTGTCTTATTTTATTTAAGATGATTAAATTATACTCAAAATGAAACAAAAACAAACAAGAGCAGTTATGTATACGTAATGCTAACAAAAGTCAGGGTGAATGCTAATTGTGTAAAACATCTATGCTCTCTGATAACATCATATTTTACATGTATTTTGAGGTACATTTAAGTGGTATTTGATGGGCATTGCATGCATGAAATGTTGAGTTTTGCATAGTTTCCTATGTTTTGTGCAATGTCACGTGTTTGTTCATTGTGAAGGGAATTAATGCCATTTCTTTTGTGGACCTCAAATGAGTGTGGGAACACCCTAGAAAGATGGGAAATCAAGTTAGGAACGCGTTTCAAAAAGAATCGGGTCAATCAGACGAGAAACGAGTGAGAACGAAGCAAAACAGTAAGAGACTGCCGGAGCTGACGTGGACTTGCGACCCCGCAGTCGCGACCGGGTCGCGAATCATGGTCGCGAATTTCACTCTGGACAGCTTTCTGCATGGTCGCGACAGAGAGGGGGTTCTCCTTTGTATTATTCGCGACCCCACTCGTGAATTTTGCACTGGTCGTGAATTTTCTGCCACGTCACGCCACGTCATGCCACGTGGACTCGCGACCTGAGTCACGGGTGACTGGGTTGCGAATGTGGTCGCGAATGCAGCGGGCCTGTCCGATTTTTGATCTATTTTTGGGATTTTCTTAACTTGGTATTTAAGGAATTCAATGCACGAAAATTACAGACAATTCCACCTACCCAAAACTTGCCACCAGAGAGTTGTTGTAGAGAAGAGAAGACCCGAAGAACAAGACCAAAGGATTCAAGAGCTTTCAAGATTAGAGACAAATCAAACCTTCCGGATTTTATTTACTTTATTCTTAGAATTTCAATGTTTACTTTGTGGATGATTTTGGTTGTTTATTTTACTATGGATAGCTAAAACCCTTGTATTCTAGGGTTGTTTATGATTCAAATTATGAAGTTCATTTAATCTGTTGATTTCTTATGCCTATGATTTTATTGTATTTTGCTTATTCTCGTATTTATCTGTATTGTTTAACTGATCACTAAATAGTACAATTTGATGTGTTAATTCATAAATCGAGAGAGGAGTTTTAACACGTGATCTGGAATAAGTAACTTGTTAATCAATAACATTCGAGAGGGTTGAGATTAATTGAGAGAGCAATAGACCCTAGGAGCCATTAGGAGTTGCATGCTAGGTATTGAACGGAGACGTTAATACTAGTTTTATAATCTACAACCTAGGCACTTCGAGAGAAGGTTTAGGATGCATTAGTGGTTGCTCTAGCATAATTTAAGTCCCAATATAGGCATAAGAATGAAAGGATTGAATGAATGGATTAGTTGATGATTAGGCAATCCTAGAGTACGTCTTTTATTCATTGTTTGATTTATCTGTGTTAATTTCTGCTGTGATAATTTAGTTTCTATATTATTGTTAGTTTTTATTTAATTAAATTCAACCATGATTTATAGTCTAGATAACTGCGAGGGATTAAATTAAAATAATTAGTAGATTAATTATTAAATCCCTGTGGATACGACTTTGTTCACCGCTATCCAATAAGCCTCGCTGTACACTTGCCGTTTAGGTGAAATAAATACCGAACACTCTCTGTCTTATTTTTTTATTAAGATGATTAAATTATACTCAAATTAAAACAGAAACAAACAAGAGCAATTAAAGTATGTTTTTATCATTTAGACAGCTTACCACTTATGCTGGGACGCTGCCATACTTCACTTTCTGACCATCTCTCTCATTCTCCATAGCACTAGACTTGTCAATCATTTCAACAATGAAATTCTTGACATTAACTATGACCAAGAAGAAGTGATTTGGCTTACATATTGGGAAAAAGAACTGCACAAGTTTCGGAAAATTAAATTCTAATACATTAACTTTTTAATCCTGAATAATAAAAGTCATACCAGATCAATATCATTTATGTGGACCCATTGGAAGCCTGGAATTTCATGTTCTAATCGATCACAGAAAACAACACATTTGCGTGATGGTACCCATTTTTGAGGGGCATCGACGACTGTGAAGTTCTGAAAAAAAAAAAGAACATATGTTGCGTTATTCAAATGCAATGTTTTTTTTCAAATAAAGAAATTTCTCCAGGGCATCTGCAGACGTTGTGAGGATGTAATTTACTCCTTGATCTCTTTTGATCTCTGAACCAACCCAGCTTTCTTAGTGTATTGAACAAAATACTTAATCTGTAAGTACAGTCAAATAAAACTGTAAGTATACAAATAATATTATAATGGTTTTTAACCTGTAAGTATCCATTACCAGGAGACTGAGAATATCGCCATATTTCTATTCTAGTCCATCCTTCTCTTTCTCCATGGCAGTTGAATTATCTATAATATCCCATTCCATGTCTTTCAAATCAATACAGATCAAGAAGAAGTGATTCATCTGGTATATTGGGAAGAAAAATTACATATATGTTTTGCCAGAATTAGTTACTGATATGAATAATGTGTGAGATTAATGAAATTTTTAATAAGATCATATCATATCAATTTCTGAAAATAATAGTAGAGATTATAAAAATCAGTAACAAATAAAAGCTTCGTTAGCACACACACATAACTATATCAGCAACACAATGAAAGCTTCATCAACACAAACACACACACACACACACACATATATATATATATATCAGCAAGAAATCTGGATATTTGTTAGTATAAAGACAGATATATACAAAATGTATAAATTGTGTTATATGATTCGAAATTAATAGTTAAGAAACTTGAGCAAATATGTATATATTGTACTGACCAAATTCAAAGTCCATACTAATAGTATACAACATCTTCAATATCTGTCGTATGTATAGATATGTTCAAAAATGAAGTGTTTCTATTCAAAATGAAACGTTAATAAGCAAGAGCAGAAATCTATACGCTATGCTAACCATATTTGGAGTCTATGCTAATAGTGTGCAACATCTCTACTCTTTGCCCTATTGATACATATCATGAAATATGATTTATTTCTACTCAGAATGAAACGTTAATAAAACTAAAGCAGATATGTATATGTTATGCTAACAAAAATCAGAGTCAATGCTAATTGTGTACAACATCTATGCCCTTTGTCTTATCTATGCCTATTGTTGAAGATGTTCAAATTATACTCAAAATGAAACAGAAATAAACAAGAGCAGTTATGTATATGTTATGCTAACCAAATTCTAAGTCCATACTAATGTTGTACAACATATACGCTCTCTGTCTTATTTATGCACATTATCCAAGAGGATCAAGTTCTACTTGAAATTAAACTGAAATAAACCAGGGCAGATTTATACATATTATGCTAACCAAATTCACACTTAATGCTAATGGTGTACAAAATTGATACTCTCTGCCTTATTTACAAATATTATTAATGATGATCAATTTGTACTCAAAATGAAACGGAAATAAAGTATAACAAATAGATAGATATTTGCTAACTAAATTCAGTGTCCATGCTAATGGTGTAGAACACATACGCTTTCTGTCTTATTTATACATATTATGCTAACCAAATTCAGACTCAATGCTAATGGTGTACAAAATCCACAGTCTCTGCCTTATTTAGACATATTATCAATAATGATCAATTTCTACTCAAAAGTAAACGGAAATAAAGTAAATTCATAGTTCATGTTAATTGTTCACAACATCATTCATCTGGCTTATTTATGTATATTATCAAAGATGATCAACGTAATGCTAAACAGAGAACAAAAAATAGAGTTTTTGCATGAAGAAATTCAATTTGAATGAAAAAAATTTCTCGATTAATTTCTATAACATTACCTTTTTTCGAAGTTTCAACCATTTTTCTCTTGTCAGCCATAATGTCTTCAGCAGCGTCTTCTTCTTCGTCAATTTTCATCTTCAGCAACGTCGTCTTCTTCGTCAATTTTAATTCTCAACAGCGAAAACCCTAGAATTCAATGTTAGTTTCTCAATTTTGAACTCTTAAGAGACATGAGTTTTTATGTTTCAAATTTCTTCCGAAAATACCCTTAACGAATTCGCGGTTTTCATGAGTTCCAGTTAATTACCATCTTTCCACCGCAATCTGAATTGATCTGGGCCATTGATTTTTCATGAATGTGTGGTGTTAGATGTAGTCTTATTTCTCATACTAGGGAGTGTTTTTATATAACCCTTCCCATATATATATATATATATATATATATATATATAAGGCACGGATCTAGTGAGAATTAGACCCCATATGAGAATTAAGAATCAATTCTCACTATTTAATCTGATCAAGATCTACGGCCCAGATTAAAGTCACCATGCGGTGGTATTTTCATAATAACATGAGAATCAACTGCCCCGCGAATCTTAGTAAGGGCAAAATCGAAACATTTTGAAAATATACAAAAAATCAGAATTTGCAGAGAAAAACTGCAAAAACCACCATAACTGCTCTAGAGAAAGTTTACTCACACAAACCAATTCGAAAAAATCGAAGAGAAATGCTAAACCAGTTTCATAGATTTTTGAAATCTTCCAAACAAACAGCAACACCAACGAAAGATTCAATTTTCGAACTAGAAAAGATGAAAAATCAAGGTGATATACCGTTCAATTCTTTTCTTGTATTTCGTTCAATTTTTATTTTTAGTTTTGTAGACAAACTAATTTAGCATTCTCTTATGATGATTTAGCAATTTCTTTCATGTGTTGTTGGCATAATAATACTTTCCGAAATATATAAAACCTAATGTTGCACAAACTCTGTCAGTATTATTTCATGATGATTTATCAGTTTCATTTTGTTCTATTGGTGACAGGAAACTTGTATGAACATATAAGACCTAAAACTATTGGCAATGTGTGATTTATGTGTACATTTTGTGAATTTAGCATTATCATTTTCATTTTTAGCATTGTAATTTCTAATTTTAGCATTGACATAACTTTTGTTTAGCATTAACATTAAAACTTGCCAGAAAAATTATAAACCAATCATGAATAATGCTATTACAGTTTTTTTGAATTATCAATATCGTCCACCCATGTTGGCATTGACATCGAGAGAGTTGTAGAAACATGTAAAACCTACCACTTTTGACAATGTATGATTTATGTGTACAATTTGTTGTGTTTATCATTATCATTTACAGTTCTAGCATTGTCATTTTTTATTTTAGCATTAACATAACTCTTATTTAGCATTAGCATGAAAACTTACCAGAAAAATTATAAACCAATCATGAATAACGCTATTACAATTTTGTTGAATTATCAATATCGTGCACCCCTTGTTAGCATTATTTCATGATAATTTAGCAGTTTTATTTTATTTTTGTAAACATCGAGAAACTTGTAGGAACATATAAAACCTACCACTATTGTCAATGTATGATTATCTATACATTTGGTTGTATTTAGCATTACCATTTATAGTTTTAGCATTGTCATTTCTCATTTTAGTATAAGCATAATCCTTTGTTAACATTGGCATAAAAAACTTGTGAGGGGCATTATAAACTAACCATGAACAAATGATGTTACAGTTTGTTGAATTAACATTATCATGTAATGTGTTAACATTATCATTGACATTCTTAGCATTAGAAAATATATATGTCTAACCAAAGTTAACATGAACATTTTAAACTTAAGGCATGGCACATTTTGGGCTGTCGGCGGTGGCGGAGGTGAGGGAGAGAGAGAGAGGCAGTTAGAGAAAGACCGAGCGAGAGAGAGAGAGAGACCTGTCGGGGCAATGTGCAGTCGACAATGGGCTGTCGAGGGCGGCGGAGGGTCGGCAGCGGCATAGGTGAGGCAGAGAGAGAGAGAGAGAGGCGATTAGAGAGTAAGCGAGGGAGAGAGAGAGAGAGAGAGAGCGAGAGAGGCTGGTCGGTGGCGGTGGCGCGGTGGTTGTCGACAGAGGCTGGTCACGGCGGCAGATGCTAGGGTTGTTTGATTTTTGGTTGAAATCGAAAATGAAAGAGAAAGCCTGCTTAGTTTCTAATATCGTTAATTTAACGACAGACGCCGTCCGTCGTTACATCAACGTTATTTAATATTTTAAATTAAAAATCAATTTTAACGACGAATACGTTATATTTAATCTGAATTAATAATCTGAAAAATCGAATATTAACGACGGATACGTTCTGTCGTTAAATTAAATCTGAATTAAAAATATTTGGTTAAAAACTAATGACCGATTATATCCGTCGTTACATTAAATCTGAATTAATAATCTAAAAAATCGAATATTTACGAATGATGACATCCGTCATTAAATTAAATCTGAATTAATTATTTGAAAAATTGAATATTAACGACGGATCTCATCTGTCGTTAAATTAAATCTGAATTACTAATTTGAAAAATTGAATATTAACGATGGATTACATCCATCGTTAGTATTAACGACGGTCAGTCCGTCTTTAATCCGTTGTTAAACCTACGCGCGAAATTTTTTCGCAATTTTTTATGCCTGGAGAGTTTAACGACGGTGAATCCGTCGCAGATCTGTCGTCACTAACGACAGATTGTTATCCGTCTCTAAAATCCGTTACTATACCGAGATTTTTTTATAGTGGTGGTACTAGCATTATTATTCACTGAATTGACATCATCATATATCATTTTAGCATTACCATTAACACTATTGTTCACTAATTTTATATCTATCTTTAAATAATATTTTTAGCTTTGTTATTTTGTTTACTTAACAATATTATATAAAAAATTACAGGTGTTAAAAGAGCTACAATATATGAAACTACAAGGAGAACAAAAGCAAAAACTGCCCCCATTCATCAAGAGGATAGAAGTAACGAGATATTTTACAAATATCCATCATTGCAGATAACCACATGCCCCTCAATCGGGTATATAAAATTCAGACAATCCAGGAGAAATCTCCAAAATGGTGCCAACACAATCTGCATATTAAATAAGACATAACTAATTATGTTAATGCTAAAATTTATATCTTCTTCAATAATCATAGTAATGATAAAACTAATTACATCAATGCTAAAACCTATCAACGTAATGCTAAAAGAATTCATCCCAAATAGAATAAAATTTCTAAATTATAAAAATACCCCTAGTTCATTAAAATAACCCTAATATTATAAAAATGCCACCGCATAACTCAAACTCGGGTACAGAACTTCACCGTCCAAAAAATAAAGATCTACGGCCCTAATTTGTTCTTAGTTCTCACATGAGGCTCTGTGGATTAATTAATGTGATATTTAATTTTAACATCAACTCAATATGTTAAAAAAAAGGTATGTATATATAGATACTATTGGGGTCGAACTGTTCTTCGCCAATAGCCTTAGATAATTTTTTTTTCAATGAAAAGCTGCATATAAAAAATGGTTAGGGGGCTAAGACCTTCACCAGACCACGCTCTGGAAAACAAAACTAAATATTTTAAATTTGATTTCAATTTAATATATAGTAAATGAATCATAAAAGATTAAAAAAAATGTAAGCAGTATTGGTGGATGATAAATATTGTGGTGAATGAAACCGAAAAATGAAGAACCTGATAAAAATCGTAGAGAAGATAAAACAGATAAAAAAAATTCCACAAAATAAAACATAAAATCACGTTGTAGTAGGAGAGAGAAGTAAGAAAATAAAAATAAATATAGATATGATGTGACCTATTATTGTGGGATTGAATTATCAAACCACTATAACATCCATATCTAATTAAAAAAATTATAATTAAAAAAATATTAAATCTCAATCTAAAGTTGCACCATTAATTTTAATAGATCTAACGGTTGTAAATAGTTCCTATTTCTCACTCAAAGATGCGTTCTCATTTGAACCAAATCCTATATATATATATATATATATATATATATATATAAAGAATGGATCAAATGTAAACCATTCCCTAGTGTGTAAACTATAAACCAATCTTTCACCATCCATCTAGAAAAAATGACTAGTCAAGATGAAATACAAAACAAGGTGACATTTTTGTAATATTTAGTCAATTTTATGGAAGCAGGGTTATTTATGTAATTTAGTAATTTTAATTAGGGTTTACTCTTATTTTCTTTCTTCTTCTCCATTCTTCCGTAAGTAAATATGCGCTCTCTCTCCACCAGAGATCTGCTCTCTCTCTCTCTCTCTCTCTCTCGTCGCCTTCTACCCAAATGAAGAAATCCAACAATGGTAATGGGGATGAAGATCTGAATAGGAGAAAAAAAGTCAACGATTGAAGCTCATCTAGAGTTATATTTTTCGTATTTTAGTTTCTTGCACGTAATCACGGCCAATCTGATATTTTTTTTATTCATCTCCACGTGTGTACCATCTTTTTTTAGAGTTTCAATTATTGTGGATTTGATGGATTCAATATAAATATTTTGTGAAGTTTGAGAATTCTCTATAATTATTTTGAACTTTTGTGTTTCTTTTATGTGTTTTTTTGTTCAGATTTGTTGTTGGTGGTTGAATAATTGGTATATATATTTTTTGTATTTTCAGTTTTTTGCTTTTATTTAATATGTGTTCTTAATTTTTAGAAATAATTTATGTTGATAATTTATGTTTTCAAATTTGACGCTGATTAATTGTTGGTTGAAGAATCACTATATATGTTTTTAGTATTTTTGTTTGTGTTGTATAATATTAGCATGATTCGATTTATCTGTTAGCATTATTATATTTTGTAGTTAGCATTATATTTTATTGTATATGTTAATATTTGTGCTAATGAATATTGCTCTGTATGCTAAGTAAAATGTTTTTAAATGTTGAAGTTATAATATTTTGATGATGGGTACCAACTCAAGTTTTGATGATATAAAGAGTATAATAGTTATGTTAGAATGTGAGTACTTTATTAAGCCATTGAAGGATTTATGAGACAGCTGAGCATTTTGTTGCAGATAAAGAAATCTGGACTTGAAATATGATAAATTGGTTATTATTATTAGTTATTTTGTTATATTTTTTCTTTTTATTTTTCTTGCGTTTCAGGTAGTTTGTACCTATAATGTAGCATTAATTATTATTATTTTTTGTCAATATATTGTTCAATTTACGTTAGAAATATATTATGTGTTGTATTCTTTTGGCACAGTTATTCAATGTTAATATTGTTTTATTATAATGCTTATGAAGTAATAACATATTGCTAATGAAGAACAATATATTGACAGAGAATAATATGCATTAACATATTAAAATATTTTAGCATTGGTTATCTAATATTAATATTTTATATGTTAGCATCATTACAGTTTTCTGTTTGCATTGTATTTTTGTTGTATATGTTAATATTCCTGCTAACTCATGTATGCTAAGCTAAGTAAGATGATTTTAAATTAAATGTTAACGTTGTAATATTTTGATGACAGGTGCCAACTCAATGCCTCATGGTTTGGAGACTAAAATATATATACCAAGATGTGAAATCTTCTATGAAGCCATTGAAAGATTTATGAGGTATCTAATTTTTTTTTTCAGATGAAAGAATCTGGGCTTTAAATCGACTAAATTGGCTTGTATTTTTAGTTTTTGTTATAGTCTTTTTATTTTTATTTTTGGTGTTTCAAGTACTTTTGTACCTTTAGTGTAGCATGAACTAATATTAATTTTTGTTAGCATATTGTTTGAATTACGTTAGAAATCTATTATATGTTGTATTCACTTAACACAGTTATTCAATGCTAATAGTGTAGCGACTAGCGACGATGAAGATCTAAAAAATAGAAAAAACGCAGGTGATTGAAACTCGTCTAGAATTGTGCTTTTTATTTTTAGATCCTCTCACACAATCATAATCAATTTTTTTTTCTAATCCATATCTGTGTATACCATCATTGTTTTAGTGTTTCATTTATTTTGTAGCTTTGATGGATTTAATATGTATTTTTTATGAGATTTGGAAGTCATTTGAATTTTTTTTAGTTTTTCTTATTGTGTCTATACGTTCTTTATTCAGATGTTTTTGTTGATGATTTGTGTTTTCATATTTAAATTTAATTAGTTGTTGGTTGAAGAATTAGCATATATATATTTTTTTGGTATTTTTGTTCGCGTAGTATGATGTTAGCATGATACAGTTTATCAATTACCATCATTACATTTTTCTGTTAGCATTGTGTTTTTGTTGTATATGTTAATATTCGTGCTAACGAATATAATCATGTATGCTAAGTAAAATGTTTTTATATATTGATGTTGTAATATTTTGATGACATGTGCCAACTCAAGGTCTCATGGTTTGGAGACTAAAATAGATATACCAAGATGTGAAATCTTCTATGAAGCCATTGAAAAATTTATGAAGCATCTATTTTTTTCATTTTCTTTTTTTTTACTCACACACCCGACCTGTGGTATTGAGGAGATTCGAACTCGTGACCTTTGGTCTCCAAGCAACCTCACTCCTCCACTAGGACATCCCCACCGGGACACATCTATCTTTTTCTTCAGATGAAAGAATTTAGGCTTTAAATCGACTAAATTGACTTGTATTTTTAGTTTTTATTATAGTTTTTTTCTGTTTATTTTTGGTGTTTTTGGTACTTTTGTACCTTTAATGTAGCATGAACTAATATTAATTTTCATTAGCATATTGTTTGAATTACGCTAGAAATCTATTATATGTTGAATTTGTATAACACAGGTATTCAATGCTAATAGTGTTATATTATAATACTAATGAAGTAATAACATGTCGCTAACGGAGAACAACATTGAGAGAGAACAATATATATTAATGCATTAAGCCATTTTAGCATTGGTTATCAATGCTAATATCTTATTATTATAATGCTAACGAAATAATAACATATTGCTAACAAACGATAATATATTGACAACAAACAATACATTATTGCATCAATATATTTTTTATATGAGAATGCAAATGCATTACTAAGATTAGCATTGTTGTATGCTAATGAAAATGTTACGATAATGTTAATAGAATCATGTGTCTTTCACACTACATGTGATGATAATATAAACGAATATTAATAATAGCAAATACAAACATATTTGTTAGTATAAATGAATGTTATGCTATTATTAGCATTGTCATATGCTACTGTTAGCATATGATAATACTAACAGTAGAATTACGAATGCATATGGCAATAGCATTATAATATCAGCATTGTCAAATGATATTGTTAGCATTCTTGTATGCTAATGGAAACATTACATATTGCTATAAGAGTTTATTACATCAATTTTAGGACTCAATAATTTAATTTTATTACATTTCATCATTTACTTCTATTTGCAATATCGTATGCTAATGGAAGCATTACGTAATGCTAAATGAATGCATTATCCAATGCTACTGAAACAATAATGTAGTGGATTGAAGCCAAATAATGCAGTTAACAACCTTCAATAAAACAACCATAAGTTTATCAACGATTAATATCTTTTTAATTTTTTTTTGTTGAAAAGTAGGCTTGACTAGTTTTCCAACCAGATTAAACTCGTCATTTAATTATTTCACAAGAAAATCAGTTTTGAATAATCAATATATATGTTTTTTATATTTTTGTTCACATAGTATGATGTTAGCATGATATGGTTTATTTGTTAATATCATTACGATTTGTCGTTAGCATTATGTTTTTGTTGCATATGTTAAGAATTTATTAGGGGAAATATTTGTACTAACGAACATTTCTATGTATGCTAACTAAGATATTTTTAAATGTTGACCTTATAATATTATAATACAGGTTCCAACTCAATTTTATGAGGCATATGTGCCTCTTTTTTTTAGATGAAGAAATCTGAATTTGAAATAAGTTGAATTGGCTTGTATTAATTGTTAGTTTTTTGTGGTAATATTTTTTTGCAGGTAGTTTGTACACTAATGTAGAATGAACCAATATTATTTTCCGTTAACACATATTTGAGTTACGTTAAAAATATATTTTGTGTTGTATTCGTTTGACACAATTATTCAATGTAAATATTGATTTATTATAATGCTAATGAAATAATAACATATTGCTCACGAAGAATAGTATATTGGTAGAAAACAATATACATTAATGTATTAAGACGTTTTAACATTGGATATCTAATACTAATATCTTATTAATATAATGCTAACGAAATAATAACATATTGCTATTACATTAATACATTAAGATACTTTTTTGTACGAGAATGAAAATGCATTGCTAAAGTTAGCATTGTCATATGCTAATGAAAATATTATAATGATACTAACAGAATCATGTGATTTTTATATTATGTGTGATGAAAATATAACCGAATATTAATAATAGCGAATACTAAAATATTTACTTTCATATGCTAATGTTTTATTAGTATAATGCTAATGAAATAATAACATATTGCTAAAGAAAAATAATATATTGATAACGATCAATACATTGAGATATTTTTGTATGAGAGTGAAAATGCATTGCTAATATAGCATTGTCATGTGCTAATGAAAATATTATAATAATGCTAACAGAATCATGTATTTTTCATATATGTGATGATATTATAAACGAATACTAATAATGGTGAATACTAAAATATTTGCTTTCATAAATAAATGTTAATATTATTGTTAGCATTGTCATATGTCACTGTTAGCATATGATAATGCTAGCAGTAGAGTATGTAAAGCATATGACAACAACATAATAATGTTGGCATTGACGTATGCTAACATAAGCATTATATATTGTTATAAATATTTATTATATCAATTTCAGGATTCTATGATTTAATTTTATTGCATTTCATCATTTACTTCTATTAGAATTATTGCATGCTAATAGATGCATTATATAATGCTGAAGAAATATATTTCATAATGCTAACGAAACAATAATGCAGTAGACTGGAGTCAAATTATGCAACTAATAACATTTAATTAAACAAGCATAACTTTGTCCATGATTAATATGTTTTTGAAAATTAATTTTTTGTTGAGAAATAGGTTTGACTAGCTTTCCAACGATACTAAACTCTTCATTTAATTATTTGATAACGAAATCAGTTTTTTATTTAAAGTTATGTATTATGCATGAAGCCATACTGCTTCCTTAGCATATGATTGTCTCTTCATTAGCATGCGTCCTGGAAGTCCGTGTTTTTTTAAAAATTTTGACCTTGATCAAAAATTACCAAATTGCCACCGCGTTTTTTTAAAGTTCCTTTTATTTACAACTGCCACCGCCCCTTTGACCAAATCTTGACCATTGAATTTTGATGGATGTTTGATTGGAGATTAGTTTACAGTTTACACACCAACGATGGTTTACAGTAGAACCATCATATATATATATATATATAGGGGTGGGTTCAAATAGGAACCAATCCCCCCGTGAAAACCTAGGAACCAATCTAACATGAGAGATTTATATTGCTCACATCAAGAGATTATGTTGCTAACATGAGGTAAACTCATATTGCTAACTTGACGAGATCATAATATTAGCAACATATTGCTAAGATGTTAGAGATTATACACACTGCTAATATGTGACTAATAATTTGCTAATATGTTTGGTTCCTAGGTTCTCATGGGGGGATTTGATTCCTATTTGATCCTTTCCCTATATATATATATATATATATATATATATATATATATATACAGAGAGAGAGAGTGAGATCTTTCTATTTTTTGGAAAATAAATCTTAATAGAATTTTATTGGGAGGGGTATATTTGTCAAAATATTTATATCTTAATTATGTTGAAAATCTTAAAATGCGCAATAAATAAAAATTTATGGAGGCGGTATAATATTAGATCACATCTCATATAATGTATAAAAATATTTATAAATATATGATATTGTTACAATTCATTGTCGTAAACACTGAAATTAGACACATAATTGTAATGTCAAAGATAGTTAACACAAATATCTTAACACAAATATGTTGGAAATAGAATGCAATAATACACGAAATAATTTTAAATCACACACAACATGTATGTGATTGCCACAGGGTGAAATTAAGCTTCCACGAGCCAAAACAATTGTTAATTTGATGATGTCAGACGCTGAGGCTCTTGACACATCAAATAAAATACACGAATCCTATTCTAGTTTAAAACTAAAAATGAATTCAAAAATTACAAATTAACCTACCGTTAATTTGTAGACAAACTAGTAATGATTTCACAACCTTGCTATCTATCCTAACTTGTACAACCTACTCTCGTGAATTGATTGTACAAAAATAAACATTAAGAAAGAAGAATGAACGAAGAATGAAATCTATGCTAAGTTTGTGACTCAAGCTCTTCAATCTTATCACACAGCGGAAAGATGGTTTGTGCTTGAATAATTTTTCAAGTGTCGAACATATCCCTTATATGCTTCTTCACTTGAATCCTACAAGGCTCACATCTTCTCTTTCTTGAACATGGGTTGGTGATAACTGCTCCTCACCATGACTTCAATGTGTTTGGAAGAAACCGCCTCCATGGTATGGTTGAACACTTTACCCAGGTTCATCCTTCTTTTCTGAATTTCCAGCAAATATAATTTCTGAAATAGAAAAAAGATTACATAGAGAAAACCGCTAAACCTAAAAAATAGGAGATAGAGTTTTGACTTCGTCAAACTCTATTTTAAAATAATATATCTAATATGTATATATCCATTTATTTGAAATATCTATTTCGTGGATATGCACATATATATTCTAAGATATATAAAATGGGTGATTCTATACATAGCCCTATTTTTTCTCTTTACAACCACCTAAATAATTAAAATATAATTATATATTTCAATAGACTATTTTATCCTTATAGCCTCCAATATTAAAAAAATCCTAAAAACTAAAATTGAAGCCCCATTTATGTATAGCCCCCACCGTTTTCCCTTATTAACAAAAAATTTGAGTATCGCCGATCATGGATCCATTCATTTTCTTTTTTTCCAATTAAGAAACTGTCACTCCTAGGAGAAATCATTTATAATATAAAACCAATGAATTATCATCTTCTTGAAGAACAGTAGATAGATGATTTGTTTCGTAGTCGAGGGTCTGAGATGTGAGAGGCATAAATAGTGCAAAGAGAAGAAGAAGAAGAAGAAGAAGAAAAAGAAGAAGAAGAAGAAGAAGAAGAAGAATATGGTGAAATGTAATTCTCAGTAAAGAACTAGTTAATGGCAAAAACTTGTACAACTTTATTTGTATGAAGTTTTGTCATATACATCAGTAAAGATTGATCTTGAAATCAAATTTAATTTCAAGAAAGAATAAATTAGTAGTTCGTAGAATGATTTGTGTTTTTATTTGTTGACTATAATGGAGAAAAAATGAAGAAATTTGGAAGAACAAAAAATTGCTATTAATGAGAGAAAATTAAAAATGTTTCGATTAATATATAATTTTTTCGTTAGAATAGTGGGGATGAGGAAAAAATATTTCGATTAATAAAATTTCTCCCTCTGGAAAATAATGAAGAATTGTGCGGCTATACGTACGAGCTTTTTAGTGTTTTTTTAGGGGCTTTAGTTTTAGTTTTTAGAGTATTGTAAGTATTGGAGGCTACAAGGATAAAATAGTATATTAGAAAATTAATTATATTTTAATTATATATGGGGCTATAAAGAGAAAAAAATAGGCTATGTATAGAATTACCCATATAAAATAATTTATTAATTAAAATAATAAATAAAACTAGGAAAGGTTAAGATTAGTTACGACTGTGTCACAAACAATGTCGCAGGGAGTCTGTCTGACATCAAGTGCAACATTGAATGTCAATGTCATACAGCACTCAACAATCTCCCCCTTAATCTCAGCCTTTCTGCACAAAACATACAACTCAAGTATTTTGTACAATTAGAGTCGTAGTGGAAAATGGAGACATTAAAATCTCCCCCTTAAGGGTTACTTTCCCTTAATTTGATCATCATATAATAGGCACTTATCCTATTATAAAATCAATGTTAAAACGACAGTTCAACACACAATAGCAATGACATATTGAACATTCAATATCTCATAAAATAACTATGCTTAATATGTCTAATCATAATGATATAATATGAATACCATCAATAAGACAAGCATATAAAACCAAGACACAATTATAGATTGCAAAAGAAATGCATTCATAGCATATCAAAATAAAATAAAAAGTGTCTCCAGCACACACATAAAAAAAACAAAAGATGCATCAAGCATCTTGATTGTGTTTAGCACAAGAACATAAACGATAAACATTGTTTTTATCATAAAAAAAAAAGAAGCTTTAAACACAAGCTTCACAAAATCTTCCTCTTCCCTTTGGACCCTTTCTTCTTTGGTTTGACATCAGCTTCAGCTTCCTCCTCTACGTTTTCCATCTTTCCAACAGCTCCAGCTTCATCTACTCCCCCCTTTTTGGGCAAAAAGGAGTTGAGAGAAAGCATCACGGGCCTGCGAAAGATGAGTGATGGCCACGGCGATATGATCAATCTGAGCAAGGAGAGCCTCCATTGGCAACATCATAATGGGAATGTGAGGAGAGGCAGCATCCACATGATCAGAAGCCTGCATGGACTGTGATGTGAAGCTGTACCAATGTAAGATGAAGAATGTTTGAGTGTGGCGTCAGAGCCATAAGGAAGATTAGTAACCCTTCCATCACCAGATTTGGGCTTGATAATAGAAAGAGCAAGTTGCTCATCGACAAGCTTCTTCTTGCTCTCTTTCATGCCTTGATGTTTGAGAATGGCATGAATGAGACATGGAAAAGGCAAGTGATTGGAAGAGCTTGACTTTGAGGCAGCCTTGAGTACATACTCAAACATACAAGTGCCAAGATTAAATGGAAGATTAGATCCAAGTTTGTATAACAAGATGGCTTGATCCACCGTTAAAACAGAAGCATTGGATGTTGGAAGCCAGTTGCAAATAGTGAGCTTAAACAAAACTGTGTAAAAGAATGTCAACTTGGAAGAGGATACTTTATTCATCCACTTAGAAATAAGACCCCCAGTGATAACACTCACAACATCATCCAATAGATCAAGTGAAATCATAGTGTCATCATTTCTCAATCCAAGAAAAGCATTTATAACAGAGGGATTAAAACTATAGACTTTGTCCCTAACATACATAGTTCCATAACTCAACTTATCAAGATCCCCTATGTCAGATATGATATTTGAGTAAAACTCAAAAACCACACTCGGATCAAAAGAGTGTAACTCAGTAACTGACTTCCACAACCCCAGTTGTTTTAAAAACATATCCAAGCCATATTTTTTAAAGCTTACCACATCAATCATCCTCTCAATTTTAAAAGCCCTTTGAGAGATAAACTTATAAGAAAGTTTGGCTTCTTCTGAGTAAAAGATTTTACTAAAAGCAGAAGTAACATCAAGAGGAAAACCTGATTGAGGTGCGGAAGACATGGTGATGTCATGGCCAGATTTTGCTCTACTCGGGGGAGCAGTGGATTTAACATCACCAGAAAGAGGCTCGGCTACTGGCGGGGAAGTAGGTTGATCTTGAGAGGAATCAGACTCGTCTTTGAGAGAGCGAGATGTTCCCTTGCTTGACTGTCTTTTGGGCTTCTTAAACGACACCGTTTCAGATTTTTCAGCAGCATCTAGATGAACCCGTTTGGATTTTTTTGATGGTTTGCTGGATATCTGTGACAAGGACCTAGAGTGAGACTTTAGTTCCGGGTCGATTGGATTCGCCAGATCTCCCAGGAGATTAACACTGAGAGGGTTAGGGTTTAGTATCTCAGTTCCCAGCGGAATAACAAGGTTAGGGTGAACCTCGGTCTCAGGTGGTTTCTCTGTTGAGGTTGCTGGGTCAGCAACACCCACTGTTGCTGCTTTAGGTGGAGCAACCGGCGATATGATGTCAGGAGTGTGAAAGGAAGATGCCGGAAGAGATGGTTGAATAAAAGTAGACGGAGGGAAGGATGTCGAAGGGGATCCTTTAGATAACTCCATCATTTGTTGGAGCATCATCATCATAGTTTGGTAGGGGTTTGGATCTGCCATGGATGAGGGTTTCAAAAACTGAAAAGCTTTAGGGAAGCGGAGAAGATGAACCGATTAGTGAGAGAAAAAAAAAAATTGGATATGGAGAGAGAAATAGAAAAGTGATTTGAAGTGAGAGAAAGACAAAAATTTCTTCTTTTAAATAATGAAAGCGATATCTCTCACTCCCTCTCTCTTATCAGATAAGCAAATTCGCTTATCACAAACAATTTCAATTTTATTATTAAAATAAATAATAAAATAAAAAGAATAAAAATAATAAAAGAACAAATTCTGAAATATGAAATAAATGGAGACTAGTTATGATAAAATCAATTCACATGAATTAATTTATATTATAAAATCATAACATTGTACCATATAATTTGATAAGTTCAGAATTAAAGGGCATGATGTCAAAGTTTAAAACATTGACTTTAACATTAGGATGTCAACATTGACTAAAAAATACACATTCCAAGAGATTTCCTTAGCGAAGAAAATATCTCAAAATCTAAAGGCTTAGTAAAGATATCCGCAATTTGATTCTCTGTAGAAATGTATTCCAATTTGATGATATCTCATTCCACAAGATCTCGGATAAAATGATGTCTGATGTCAATGTGTTTGGTGCGAGAATGTTGGATTGGGTTCTTCGAGATTTCAATTGCACTGACATTGTCACATAACAATGTCAATGAAGGACTAGCCAAGCCATAGTCAAGCACCATTAACAAAAAAATAATAAAATTAGAAAAATATAAAACACATATTTTATTTATATGATTTCATCATAAATTTCTATCAACCATAACCGCAATGCCCTACGTCTCTTTCCTTCTCGTTCGAAGTCTCACAATTATCACACAAATAAAATCTTCCAAAGGAATCATCCACATTGAAGGATATATGCAAACATTTGCAATAATCTATATTAATAATGTTTAAGCTGTCAATATGCACTAAACATACATGCATTATGTGCAAACCATATAACGAAAAAACAGTAGTGAAAATGTAAATAATGGATAATGTTGTTCGAAGAATATACTTATATATAGCTAGGCTGCAAACCAAAGAAAAAAAAAATCCAATGTAAGTGGTTTGGATACAAATTAAAATAGGTAAAATAAACAATAATATTGTGGAAAATCGGTCAATTTATTTCATACAATCAAACTTAATTTTTATCTTCATAATTATATAAACGTATTTCAGTTGATTTGAAACATTAAAATCAATTGCTTTGATCGATATGTTAATATAACTAAATCAATTCGTATAATCTATTCATTCCAACCATAATTAGCAGCAATGACATACCTTAATAAAATATTTATTTATAGAATTGAGACTTAATTTAATTAGCAACATATCATACCTAGAGTTTATTGTAAGTGATTATTTTAGTAAATACTTAATTATTATTGTTCACGATTTTACATGTATTATATTACTCTTTCTGTTTCATACTATTAGTTATTTTGGAGTTTTATTTTGGATGAAATTTATATAGACAAAATCATATAAAAATTGGTAAAAAAAAACAAGATTTAAAAGATAGTAGTTTTGGAGGCACTCTGTACTTATTTTAATTTCAAGCCCTGTCAATGGGCCCACCAAATCAGAATTTTGTACTTCAATTCTGACGAAAACAGATTGTAAGTTGTAACTGCCCAAAATGGAATATTTATTATTTAGGGTTTGAATTTAATTTTACCCCAACCACGGTTGGAATTTAATTTTACCCCAACCACTCCCCACATTCTCTCTCTTATCCTCACTCTTTCATTTTACAGTTTCAAATCAGAAAAAAAACCTTCAATCATCTCTCTCTCTCTCTCTCTCTCTCTCTCTCTCTCTCTCCATTAGCGAATCGGCGACAATGGAGCATCGAGCGACCGAAGATGTCTTCTTCATCACAGGTAAGTTTTGGATTCTTCTTTTAAATTTGTATTTAGCATGTGCGATTTGTTTATGGAAATTGGTCGATTATATATGTTAAATTTATTGATTGTGTTAATAATCATGACTCTAAATTAGAATCGTGACTTATCAACTTTTAGTCGTTGCTTATTGAAATCAATCGGGACTTAAATTATGAAATTAATCGAGGCTTAGTTGGTGCTGATAGAATTCAATCGAGGCCTACAAAACTATTTTGTATCATGTCCTTTTGTTTTGAAATTAATCGATACTTATTATGTTAATCGTGGCTTATTATATTAATCGAGGGTTGTATTATATTAATCGTGGCTTTTGCATTTAATCAAGGCTCTCTTAAACTACTTAATCGAGGCATGTTTAAAATTAATCAAGGTATTTTTAAAAATTAATCGAGACATTTTTAAAAATAATCGAGGCTCTCTTAAAATTAATCGAGGCATGATTAAAATTAATTGAGGCATTTTTAAAAATAATCGAGGCTCTCTTAAAATCAATTGATGTCTTCAAAATTAATTGAGGTAATTTATTAAATTAATCGAGGTCTTTTTAAAATTAATCAAGGTTCTTTAAAATCAATCGAGGCAATTGTTTAAATTAATCAAGGTCTTTAAAATTAATCGAGACAATTCGTTAAATTAATCGATGCAATTTTTAAAATCAATTAAGGCTCAATTAAAAATTTCCTCGATTGATTTTAAAAATTTCCTCGATTAAGTAAATGGAGCCTCGATTAATTTTAAAATGGGTATCGATTAATTTAAGAGAGGGTCGATTAAATTTGAAAATGCCTCGATTAATTTTAAAAAGCATCGATTAATTTTAAAAGTACCTCGATTAATTTTAAACATGTCTCGAATAATTTTAAGAGAGCCTCGATTAATTTTAAAAGAGACTCGATTAATTTTAAAAATACCTTGATTAATCTAAGAGCCTCGACTAAATTGCATTTAAGAGAGCCTCGATTAAATTGTATTTTCTCAGATTAATTTAAATTTTACGAATTTCCAATTTATATGAAATATTTATTGTATTTATTTTAATATTTTGAAAATATTGTCAGATTGATTGGCTTAGACTGCCGTTACGGAGCATGAGGCCTTCGGTCGTGGTGTTGCCAAACCGGAGGTTGTTGATCTGATCAAAACCACACTGCATATGATAGGTGGTGTTTTTGGAATCGGACTAAGTTAGCGCCTCAAAAACTTAGGCAACTTAACTTTATGACTTGGAAGAACTATCGTTTTCAACGAATCACTAAGGGTCAAAGGGTTCAATCAAGTCGAATGAATGCCTAATCATAGGCTAATCGAAATTTAAACAAAATCAAATGACAAAGAGATAGGAATTCGATTCTTTAAATAAACAAGACCTCTTCATAGGTCACAACGGCTAAGTGTTGGGATTTTTTCGAATTGTACCCCCATAGGATCTAATCAGATGCTCATTAATTCTACAACATGTAAATCATAACTTTATGTGTGATATTAATTATTAAAAATGTTGAATTAGAATGCAAGAAAATCGGTTCTAACACAGGCGGAAAGATATAATCGATAAACCACTTACATCGTGTAGTAGGATTGCGGACAGGACTAAAGGTCTAATCCCGTTGTTGGAGACGAACACATATCAACACCCTCTCCTCTAAGGTGATGTTCTAACCACTCCAATCATGATATTCCACTCCTTGATCTTCTGCTGTATTCTCAAACCTTGTTTAGATGCAGAGTGGGCTACAAACTACTAAACTGTATGGGAACCTTAGGGAATCAAGTGAGCACGAGAGGGGCTATATTATTAGTTAATAATTTTGTGCCCCCCTCTCTATTAAGACTAAAATAATCTCCCTAAATCCTATTGGGTTAGGGTCTCTCCACTTGTTCCATTCCCTAGTCCACTTAGGTGTTAATTGTGCTATAGTAGGGATCTAGAAGAATATTAAATTGGCTTACTAATTTATTTATTTTCTAATATCCATAACATGGATATAAATAAATAAATTAAGTATTATTTTTATTCTACTAAAGAAATAATACTGACCTACCAATTTACTATATATTTGCGAATATGTTTTCTCCTTTAGTTCAGCCATTCCTCATGTTTACGATATAATGTCCATTAATTAATTATGTAAGCTTTTGACAGCTATAATTAATTAATATCTTATTCCTTGAGTAGTACCGCATGATTTCCATATCATGTAAAGAATAAATTAATATTCTGTCTGCAGTGCTTCCCATGATCTACGTACTTCCTCAAGAGGACATCATCAACCTGGCGCACCAGGAATTTGTGACCATATATAATGCATGACCCATCAAATATGTAAATGTCACTGCCCAAAATATCGAGGTTGTTGATCCTATCAAAGAATCTCACTCATTGATAAATCAAAGCAGTCGACATAACATATATATGCCCGCCAATATATATATGGGTTAAGAACCCGAACTCTGTAGATCTTTATTCTCTCACTTAAGGTCAGAAGTCAGAACAGAGAATAGTATCCTATCGTGATCCTCCTCCATACACAAACTAGTGTATTAGAATAATCAGTTAGTCAAGATAAACTAACTATCAGATTATTCTACGGTATCCAATGGTTGGTCCAGGACCATCTAAACCGCGAGCCCTTTAATACTTTGTAAGGAATCTGATGATATGATCTTTACCGTGACTCCCTTTACCTTATCAAGATTTAACTTTAGTGACACAAAGGTCACAACATGATAATGCAATAAAACTGTTCTTTGAGCTCAATAACCTGCTTAGTAAAAATTGAATCATAAGATTCAATTTCAAATCTTAACCTTGAATCCTTAATACTTAATCCTCAACATTGAATTCTCACATTCAATCCTTAATATCAAAACCTCAATGCTAAATCATGCCTAGCATAAATCATAACCTAGATTGAAACGTCTAGATTGCATTCTTAATATTATAGCCTTAATGCCACAAGGTATACTATAATCAACCCACAAGGCATAACCTTCCTCAACAATAATATCAATACAATACTTAACTTATGATCATGATCGTCTATATCTCATATAAATAAACTATAAGATATCATATCAAATTAATATATCCTTTACTTAATCAAGAGCTCAAATAACAATTAACATAATCATGCTATAACTTCCTTCTTTTCTTGCTTGGAAGAAAAAGCCTCTTCATAGGCAAACAACAATAACAAACATGCAAATCTATTTCTCAGGTCAACTGAAAGTGAAAAGATACCATCATGCTTAGCAAGTATGACCATTTAAATAACTCGGAATCAATGAAGGAATAAACGGGCATGTTAAAAGAACATGCTTCAACTTCTCAAAACTTTATTGATGATTGGAAACCTAGTATCTAAGACATGCTATTATCAAAAATCAAGTTACATGTATCAAGACTAAATACTAGATGTCAGAGTACTTAGCAGAAACATAGCGGAAGAAAATCATGTAACCATAAAGAGAATTAACTTTGGAAACTCAGATAACTCAAGAAAACCCACCAACAGCATATCACCGGCCTCAGCATCTCAACCTGAAAATATTTGAAAAATAGGGCATGAGCACTAATGTACTAAGTGGGATTTTATAAGAAAACTCTTTAATAAACTTTAGAAATATCCAATTAACAACTGGTGGTATATGGAGAGCAAAACGCAAAAGCCCTCACCATATCCGCAAAATCTTTTACTTCATTTCCTGGCTCAAACTTATGTTTACTGCCCTCTTAGGCCTGCTTTCGGATAGAAGAGAGGTTACCTCAAGTATCCTCCTGAGTATGCGAGGGAATTACCCAGCAGTGACTCCATATACTTATCAAAAGATCAACTTTAGTGATACGAAGGTCACAACATGATAATGCAATAAAAATGTTCTTTGAGCTCAATAACGTGCTTAACAAGAATTGAATCATAACATTCAATATCAAACCTTAACCTTGAATCCTGAATACTTAATCCTCAACATTGAATTCGCACATTCAATACTTAATATCAAAGCCTCAATGCTAAATCATGCTAGCATAAAACATAACCTAGATTGAGTGGCCTTTTTCAAAAATCATTTCTGGGTTCTCCTCGGGGCTCTCCTCTTCCTACAAAAGTCGATTATTGACTTAGCGGTCTCTTTCGAAGAATTCTAACATCTAGTGAGAATTCAAACAACACCTATCCTTTTCTCCCTTAACTAGGACTTCAACATAGATTGCACGACTTTAGAACCTTTATAAAACACGAGGGTTTGAAAGACTCGAGTTTGGAACTCACTTGGAAGCAAAACTTGGCACGGGGCTGTGCTAGCCTTGCCCGAGCCGTGCTAGGCTTTGATGTTAGAATCAAATGCCCAGACTTTCCGACATGGGCCATGCAAGCCCTAGCACGGTCCGTGCTATCCTTACACGGTCCATACTAGCTCTCCAGAATCTCACCAAGAGCTTTGCACGGGCCATGCAACCCTTGCATGGTCCGTGCACTCCCACAAACTTTAATTTTCTTCGATCGAAGTATTGGTCAAGGCGTTACTCGATCGCCTCTCCCTTTCCTCGACATTTTAAACTTAAAGAACAAGGCTTAACACATGCTTTAAAACTTTAAAATCGATATTAATAGAATAATACGATTATCTCCTGAACACTTTAGAAATAATGACGAAATCTTAAATACGGAACTTAAATGGAACTTCAACGAAATAAACGAGAGTAACAACAATAATGAGAATGGAATAATAATAGAAACATAATAACAAGAATACGATAATGAAAGATGGAATGAAATACGAAATTTAAAGACAAGAAAGAAATAGGATCCGACGTCGATGAAAAAGAATGGACGGAGTCGAGTGCGTCAAAGGAAGGTGGCTAGCTCGGTGTCTCGTCGAGTCACAGTGGTGGCAGAGCCACCTGCTACAACCCAACGGCGCCCCTAGCACCTTCCCCACAGCATATCTTCCCCGTCACTCTGCTCATCGACTCGCATGTGAACTAACAAAGAGACTCCTCTCGACTCTCGACTTTCTCTCTCTTTAAAACTTTGAGAATGAAGAAGAATTGGTGTGAAAAAGTGAAAGGGGTGATGTCCTATTTATAGGAGTGAATTTGGCTTCCAAGGGAAGCCATCTCAATGCAAGAATACTGCAAAAGTTACTCCGGGTTCGGTTAAAAGCTGCTTTATTCGATGTCGAGGTCCAAATAACCTCAGACACGAAATTCGAAAATACTGGGAGACTCGTTGGCTCGAGTACTATTGAACCAACCTGATTTGGGATGAAGAATAGGTCTTCAGATGAAAGACGAGCCAAGATTCTTTTTTTGAGAATTACTTTTTACTATTCACTCAGACTGATAGATTTTTCTTCCGAGCGTTCGATTGACCTCAGAATGGAAATTCATGAATGCGAATGGATTCCTTGAGTCATTTCCCATAGGTGAGGCTTGACAGAACAAGACTCGGATTAACGAGGAGGATTTCGTAAATTTTTCAAATCACGAACACACATAAAACTTACTATTCATTAATCCTTTAAATACGTTTTTCATCACCGGGACCTCAAATGACTTCAGAATAAAATTCTGAAAATACTGGCACACTCCTTGAGTTAAAACCTTTCTAACAAGACCAAAATCGGTCATAACAGAATTAAGATCAGAATTTCAAAAATACGATTTCACGAAAATTGACCCCTAAAGTCGTGACTGACATCTGACTTCACTTAAACCTTATAAAAATCTCTTCCTTAAATTCTTAATTATACTTAAGAATTCTCTAAACCTTATCCGAAAATTTAAGGTGTACCGATCATATTTTTCCACCGAGATCTGTGTACCATCATTTATTTAAAGGGAAGTACATGACCGGCCGTGAGAGATGGAGGATAGGTACGGACGGATGAGGATAGCCAGAGACGCTCTGAACTATGTGAAGTTCACGAACATATTGTTCGTATACCGGATGATTATATGTCTAGATCAGCACCGGATCGTGGATCCATGGGTGTGGGCGCTAGCAGAGGATGTGGAGCGATGGAATTCATTTCCATGGGGTGCATATTCTTACTAGACACTGATGCACTGCATCGGCCTCCTCCCCAGGACTCGAAAGGCTATGGGTGGGAAATGATCCGGGCAATATCATTTTTACGGACCGATTTGGGCACTCCAGGGAACATAGTCGTCCCTACACGGATTTCTATATTCAGTGCCAATAGATGGCCCGACTCCAGAACTGCCCAGATGTCTTGAAATCACGTACACAGCTATCTCGGCAGTCTGTTCGTGAAGGAGATCCAGCAAATCTCCATCATCTTGTAAAGAAGCTATGATCCGTCTGCCGGTATTGGTGCTTGTCAGGTAAAATAATTCATACTCCACCGTGCTTGGGTCAGTTCGCAACAACTTGTGAACCTCCCTCACCAGTGAGCTAAAACACAGCTTATAGGATGACATCGTCACGAGTTGCTCGTACCCATCTACATATTATGATCTCTTCCATCGTCCACTGTGTCATACAATAATGCAACGTCTAACCATCTGCAATTTATAAACAATGCTACATGAGGCCACGATTAAACTCTAAACCCTATTAAACCCTAAAACCTATTAAACCCTAAACCCTAAAACCTAAACCCTAAAAAGCCATGATCAAACCCTAAACCCTAGAAGAAGGCATGATTAATAAATTTAAAATTAGCCACGATTAATAGTTCAAATAGCATCGATTAAATTTAAAATTAGCCACGATTAATAGTCTAAATAGCATCGATTAACTCTATTAAATATATGCCTCGATTAAGTTAAAATAGTATCGATTAATTCTATTAATTCTATGCCTCGATTAAATTTAAAATTAGCCACGATTAATAGTTGAAATAGCATCGATTAATTCTATTAATTCTAAAATCAGCATTGATTAATATTTTAAATAGCCACGATTATTTCTAAAATAAGCCTCGATTAATTTAAAGAAACCTTGATTAAATTTAAAATTAGCCTCGATTAAATTAAAAATGCATCGATTAATTTTAAACTATGCATCGATTAATTATAATTTATATTATGCCTCTATTAAATTTAAAATAAGGCATCGATTAAGTTAAAAAAAAAAGTCACGATTAATAGTTCAAATAGCCACGATTATTTCTAAAACAAGCCTCAATTAATTTAAAAGGAGCATCGATTAAGTTAAAATTAGCCTCGATTAATTTAAAAATTCCTCGATTAATTATAATTGCCTCGATTAATTTTAAACTATGCATCGATTAATTATAATTTTAAATTATGCCTCAATTAAATTATCCTCGATTGAGTTTAAATTATCCTCGATTATTTTCAAATGCCACGATTAACGTAATATAAGTCTCGATTAACATAATAAGTCATGTTTAACATAATATTTAGTTTTTAAAGTCTACTATTAATGTAATTAAAAGGTACGATATGCAAATCTCTCATCTCGCCTATTTTCTAACAACACACATGCAATATAATCAAAACAAGAAATATTTACAAAAGAATTTCACGAAAATGGAGAGTACAAAATGTACCTTTCAAATGATAGAAACGAAGCACTGCTTTCTTCTTGATGAATAAAACTTTCGCGCCCTTGCTCCAAAGGAAAAAAATTCTTCCCTTGCAAAAATAAAAAGATTTTTGTAAATTTTATTGTATTGTGAATATGCTCGAGTATTGTTGTCTATTTATTCAAAAAAATCACCTACTACCATACACAGTAACAAAACCATGTATTGAATTCGGTCAATAAATTACGAGCTTCCCCTACTTTTTATTTAATAAAGCTCAGTAACTTCCTTTTCTTTTTATTTAATGAAGATCAGTAACTACCTCACTTACATAAGAAATAAATGCATTCAATAAAAGTCAATCGTGGATCAATCAATTTAATCATGGATCATAAAGAAGCCACACAATTAATCGAGACCTCTTCATCTGCTCGATTAATTAAAATTAATCGAGGTCTCGATTATTCAAAGTTAATCGAGGCCTTCATTTCATTTAATCGAGGCCTCAATTATTCAAAGTTAATCGAGGCCTCCTTCATTTCATTTAATCGAGGCCTCGATTAACTTTGAATAATTGAGGCCTTAATCGTGGCCTTCTTTAATTTAATCGAGGCCTTCTTCAAAATTAATCGAGACCTTAATCGTGGCCTTCTTTAATTTAATCGAGGCCTTCTTCAAAATTAATCGAGGCCTTAATCGTCGCCTTTTTTAATTTATCGAGGCCTTCTTCAAAATTAATCGAGGCCTTAATCGTGGCCTTCTTTAATTTAATCGAGGCCTTTTTCAAAATTAATCGAGGCCTTGTTTTATTTAATCGTGGCTTATTTTCATTAATCAAGGCTGGGTTCATTCAATCGTGGCTTGAAAATTAGGGTTTCAGTTTTAGGGTTGTGTATTGATTGATAATGCCCTAACAAAGTACACTAAGCCAATGATTGGGTGTGGGGACCAAATTTATTATTGTATCAAAATATTTGTTGTTTTAAATATTTTCACACCCCTCCTCCCAAGTTTAATCATACAAATATATGGAGAGAGAAAATTTTGCTAATTTTTTAGGAAAATATAAGGGAATAAGATTTTATTTGATATAGAAGGAAGGGGTATATTAGTCCAAAAATTTAATTGTTAAATCTAGATTAAAATCCTAAAACAACAAACATTATGAAATGGATGGAGTATATGAATATAAGATATAATTATAGTTCATAATTTTTTTGGCATGAATTTACTTCCATCCATATGTATACGTACCAGATTTAATGATATGTATTAAACATCTATAAATTGATTCGATAAAGATATTATTGTAGATAAATAAGGATAATTATAGTTAGATATATATTTAATTCATTATAAATTAATATAAGTATAATTATAGTTAGAAAAATTAATATTTTCTATATAGGAATGTGGAGTCGTTATCATATATATATATATAGGGCACACTTGTGTGAGACCGTCTAACGGGTCTCTTACGTTAGACGAATCCTCACCCGACCCGACCCGACCCGGATCCGACCCGACCTAGCAATATATATTAAAAAAAACCCTATTTCCTTCTTCAATCTCTCGGCGTGTTTTTCTTCCAGATCGCGATTCACACATCACGATCTCCGCCCACACACGCCCATTCAACCTCACAATCCACATCTGAACCATAACTGCTCGAGATTTATCCACCGGCGATTTAACCATCAACGATTCAACATCCGGCGAATCAATCTCGCGATTTGTGCACGATTTTATTGATAATTTGGGAAAAGCAAGTAACGTTCTCTCCGATGGAATTTCGGTTGATTCCGGTGAAGAAACATTAGCAACAACAGGTATTTGTTCTTAGTTTAGGAGATTTGTAATTTTGTTCCAATTTTGCGACAATAATTAGGTATATCAAATTATGCATTTCAGTTGTTTGAAAAAATGTTCCTAAAACTAATTCATTGAAATTTTGATTTACTAATCTATTAGTGTTATAATAATTGTAGAACTGGTCTAAATTTTATAATTTTCAGATATTGTTATACTTGATCATGAATACAATGTGGAAGATGTAGAAACAACATCTATCGACAATGATGAATCTGTTTTGTTTCATATATTGTTTCACTTCAATGTTATTGTTTCAGTTAGTGATCTGCATGTCACAGTTAGTGATACCTCTCTGCATCTATCTCAATATTTCAATTCAATGTGATAGTTAGAACTGATTGTTTTAGTTTTTGAATCCCCTTTCGATCTGTTGTCACTGTGCGTTGGAGGATGTCATTGTTGGTCTTGCAAGGTGAAAGATCGAGATCTTGTTGAAGATTTTTAATGATATTTTTATTTGTAATTAGTGTTACTTTCTTTTGTAATTAGTGATACTTTATTTTGTAATTAATGTTATTTTTCTCTATGCTAATGAAATAAATATTTTTACTCAAGAATGAGTTTTTATTGTATTCATAGACCCGATTCTCAATTTGAGATTATATTTAAACTGATATTTTTCTTTCTATTTAGTGATACTTTCTTCTACAATTAGTGATACACATATGTGATTTAATGATACTTCGTCTCATAAATAATGATACTTGAATTAATGATACTCCACTCATAGTTAATGACATTTATCTATTCTTAATTCGATAATCAATGTTTAATAATCAATAGTATCAAATTATCCTCCACTTTCGGGTTAATGATACTTCACATCACAATTAATGATACTTCACAAGATATATATTTATATCTAATGACACTTCACTTAATAGTTAATGATATTTCGCCAAATTTATATCTAATGTTACTTCCCTTCAGAGTTAAATATTGTTACTTCACTACACAGATAATGATACTTCAGAGTTAAATAGTGTTACTTCACGTTATACATACTGATATTTTCTTCATTAGTATTGATACTGTAATAAATAACTTATGATCGATGAAATTATTTGATATATTAAGACCATAATTATTGTTGCAGATCTTTTTTTATCATTTATGTATGACTCTCTATTTTTTAACATCGGTAATAAATGAAATAAATTAGTGTTACTTCCCTGCACACATAATAATACTTTTCTATATAACTAGTGATACTATCTACAATATCAACAAAATATATATATTCAAAAAAGATTTCTAAAATCTATTCAGAAATACAAGAAAATATACAGTTCATTAGCAAGAACATCTGTAATTTGCATATCCTAAAAATCTTTTGGAAACATTACAAAAATCCAACGCCTCCAAACCTAGTAAACTTTCCAATCATATCTGCACAAAAACTAATTATTTGTAACCATTGTTCCCAACTATATATGTTAAACTTCTCCAACAGTTCAATATTTTCCAACCAACTATTCATTACAAATACCACCCAACATCCAACCAAATAAACATTCTCCTATCATGTTAGACTATGCACTGCCTATCTTCAAAAAACCAAACACCTCACATTCTTCCATCAACTACATTTGTATCCCATGAACACCAGCAGCTGCTAACTGTGTATATCATGTTAAAAACATAGAGAAAATTTATAAAAAAAAAAACTTTTTTATAAAATATGAAAAAATTATTCATTAAATATTGTACATGTTTATATTTCTTGATATTCTTGATCACTTTAAGAGCATCATACTGTATCTTTGCTCTCAAACCATTTAGTAGTGAAAGCATGATCCTTGCACAGTATTGACCTCTTAATCTTTTTCTTCCATCAAGCTGGAATAAAAAATATTTTTTGATCAACAACTATAAACAATACAGTCATGTATCACCGATAATTCAGCTAAAAATCACTACCAAAGTAATTAAGTAGCACTACTAATAAACAAGAATTACCTCTCATCAACAACTTCATCCTCCTTAACATCACATTCATCACCTTTCTTAGCATCATGATCACTGCAATATAAAATTAAATTGAAATAGTAATTTAATGAAATATATTCACTTAATTGAACATTATCAGTTATTTCATAATGATAACTTCATTACAATCAGTAACAATGCAATAAAGTATCATTCAGTGAAGCATCAGTAATACTGAACAAGACTCGCATGTCAGATTCTTAAATTTTAATCAACTTCCTTAATAATGCAATAAAGTATCACTAATAATTCATTTAAGCATCACTATCAATCAACGAAGTATCACTAATAATGAACAAGACTTGCAAGAGGATATTTGCTAAACTAAATACAATAAACAGGAAACATGGCATAAATATAGCACATTAACCAAATATATTAGTACCAACTGCAAAAATTATAATCAGAAATAGTATTTAATCAATCAATACTAGCATATGAAATATTATAATATCCCATGGGACATAACTTATAAGCAAAATATAAAATTCCTTAAAAATACAACAAAGTATCACTAATAATGAATGTAAGAAACAATACAAATACAATGAAGTATCACTAATCATGAACAAAAATTGCTATAGCATATTTGAATTTTAATAACAAATCGCAACATATTTTAATGACACAAGTACACAGCTCATTTGCACCAGTAGTATTTTAAATTTTTAATTAACTACTATAAACAATGATGTCATGTATCACTAAAATTCACGTAAGGATCACTACCAATACAATGAAGTATCACTATCAATAAAATAAGAAATCATAGCAGCACGCACAATAGTGTCTTCCAACCAAGGTTGTAAAAATCGGTCCAGGGCCCGCCTAGACGCTCGGCGGCCTGGACCCGAACCGAAAATGGCAAAATCGGCTGATTTAAGCGGGCAGATGCAAAGGTGGCATGTAGGCGTATAGGCGGTGCATTTAGGCGGTGATTAGGCGAGTGTAGGCGGCGATCAAACTTTCAATTTTTTTTTTATTTTGTGTTTTAAATTTGTAATAAATCAAAAACTATACATTTATAAAAAAAAGACGATACAAATTACAAGTACAAGCAGACTACAGACATGAAACTTCAATCCTAGACCCTAGCTGACTCGCACGGTCGCACCACTCACCGGCTCACCCATCGCCGCTCGTCGTACCACTCAGGCACTCTACAGTCTGCACTCACTGCCGCTCACCGCCGCCGCTCGCCAACTAGCTCTCTCTGCAGTTTATCATCGGACATCATCGCCGCTCGGTGCTCGCACCAGGTATTTAATTAGGAAGTAGGAAGTAGGAAGTAGGAACTATTTCTATAGATACATATGATGAATAATGATTAATTCTACATTCATATAGATACAGATAATATTGTAGTTATTCTGTAAAAGAATTGAATTGATCTATGCGATTGGAGAATTAATTTGGAATGAGTTAGTTTTGAAGCTTCTATTATAGAAAGTATTCAATGATTTTTTCTTTGTTATGGATTTCTATTTTTTGTTTTTGTTTTGCTTAAAATATATGTATCTTTGTATTTTTTTTTGCTGTTTGAGTTTGGAGGATCAATTATTTTGATGATTCTCATTTGCAACGTTGCTGCACAATTTGGTTTAATTTTAGTTGTCAAAAGAGTTTTTTCAGATCAGACATTTGTTACAGATCAGACCTTTGCTATAATTGTCTTTATGATTTTTTTTTATTTCTTATTAGCTGCATTGCCATTGTCCTTACTGTATGTGTCTTTGTTAGTTTCTGTTGATTCTATTTTTGGGGAGAGACTTTTTGATTCTTGTACTGTCCTATTGATTTTTAGTCGTCGAACATAAAGTCACAGAAAGTGAAGCTATATATATATATATATATATATATATATATATATTGATCATGTATTGAATATTTGTAATTTGATGAATCTGCTTCTATATCTTTTGCTCTTTTGCATGCTAATATATTTGGCGTGACTTTATATTTGCATGGTAATTTGATGAATCTGCTTCTATATTTGGCTATAGTATTTACTATTTAATTGTGATTTGTTTTTATAATTTGTATATGATTTTATATATGTTGACTGTTCCAGACTTCTAGTTGCTAAAATATGTTTAATTATTTTTTACTTTATAGATCATATTTAAAATGGAAACTTCGAGTATTGCCTCAGCTGCTCAAACTTCTGAATCTGAAACGGCGCTTAAACGGAATTCAAATGATGTTGGATGGAATTACGCTATCTTAGTTGATCCAAAGAATATGGATAAACTTCAATGCATTAAATGTGGGAAGAAAGTTTCTGGAGGAATTTATAGAATTAAAGCACACATTGCCCGGATAAAAGGAAATGTTGCTTCTTGTCCAAAAGCTTCAAAAGAAGATCAAGAAATTTGATTCAATGCGATCAATGAGGCTAAGCTTAAGAAGAAAAGGAAAAAAGATGAAGAGAAAGAGCTGAGATCATAGGTCAATATTAACAATGACCCTCGTGAAGAAGATATTGATGTTGATCAACTGAAAGAGTCTTTTGAGTCTGTTAAATCACCACGAAGTCTTGGCCCCATGGATAAGTTTGCAAATCCTATATCTCCTGAGGCTTGTTTGAGTTCTGGAAAGGGCAAACTACGGGAACAAAACATCAAGGATGCACTTGATAAACAAAGATGGGCAGCTGTGAGTGAATATATGTCTAGATGGGCTTATGAAGCTGGTGTTTCATTTAACTGTCTTGAGTTCGATAGTTGGAAGTTGTTGGTAGAGTCTATTGGCCAATATGGACCGGGATATATACCTCCTACCAGATATGATTATACCGTGCCATTATTGAATAAAGAGATTTATAGGACTAAAGATTTATTGAAGACACATGAATCTGAGTGGAGATTGAATGGATGTTCGATTATGACAGATGGTTGGAGTGATAGAAAGAGAAGAAGCATCATGAACTTGTGTGTCAATTCAAAATTGGGCACTGTTTTCTTTTCTTCAAGGATTTTTCTGACATTGCACACAGAAGTGAAGTAATATTTGAGTATGTTGATCAATGCATTGATGAAGTTGGCCCAGATAATGTGATTCAAATTGTAACTGACAATGCATTGAACAATATGGGGGCTGCAAAGTTGTTGAAGGAGAAGAGCCCAACCATCTTTTGGACTTCGTGTGCTGCTCATACAATAGATCTCATGCTTGAATCTATTGCAAAACAATCAAGGTTCAAGAAATTTATTGATCAAGCAAGAGCATTGACAGTGTTTCTTTATGCACACCACAAGGTTTTGGCAATGATGAGGTCATTCACAAAAAAGAAGGATATAGTGAGACCGGGGGTGACACAGTTTGCTTCTACATTTCTTAACTTGGAAAGTATAAATGAGAAAAGATTAGAATTGAAGGCGATGTTTGGAAGTCATAAATGGGAAGAGTGTAAGTTTTCCAAGAGTGTTAAAGGAAAAGCGGCTTACACTACAGTGATGAGCTTCACTTTCTGGAGTGGTGTTGCATCATGCTTGGAAGTTTTCACGCCTTTGATTAAGGTACTCTGAATTGCTGATAGTGATAGAAAGCCATCAATGGGTTTTGTATACGGAGAGCTTGTCCAAGCAAATGAGGATATCAAAATTGCTGAACATAGTATTCCAAAAAACTATGAGCCCATCATTGAGGTTATTGATGCATAGATTAAAGATATGCTTGATACCCCATTACATTTGACAGCTTATGTGTTGAATCCATTTTATCACTATAAGAATCCACTTCTTCATTTGGAGCATGATGTCACGATTGGTATGATTGAGTGCATGGATATCTTATTTCCGGGATATGTTGATTTACAAGATAAAATCCTGAATAAAGAATTTCCTAAGTATAGAGACAGGGAGTCGCTTTTTGGGAAAGCAGTTGCAGTGAAAGGATGTTCTCTGAATGATGCTAGATTTGATCCAGGTAGCAATTTATTTTGATTTCTTTATTGATATGTTTTTTATTTTCTTTTTATGTAGCACCTTGGTGGTCGAATTTTGGTTCAATAACTCCTAACTTGCAAAGATTGGCTATGAGAATTCTTTCATTAAGAAGTAGTTCATCCGGTTGTGAAAGAAACTGGAGCGCATTTGAATGGGTTAGCTTATTTATCTTTTAAACTATTATTGTATTTTTTTAGCTAATTTAATTTAATATTTTCAACATTGTAAATTATTTTATTGTTGGTACATACGAAAAAAAGGAAAGATTGGGTACAAAGCTACTTAAAAATCTTGTGTTTGTCCAATTCAATGCAAGATTGTTGAGCAAACAAAAGAGAAAAAAAGATAGATGTGATGTGGATACACTACTTTCCAATGATTCAACAAAGGGACAAGAATGGATTGTTAATGGTGTTGTTGTTGTTGTTGTTGTTGATGATGATGATGATGATGTTGGTGGTATGGGAGGACTGTGGTCTCGAACTCCAAAATATCGAACAGTAAGAGAATTGTATGATGAGGATTTTGAGTCTGAGGATGAGGAAATGACTAAGAATGGAGATGGAGATGAGTTGGATGGAGATCATTTCTTGAGAGATGTTTGAATTTTGGATATTTTGAACTTTTAGTGTTGTTTTGTTTTGACTTTTGGAGATTTGAACTTTGAATGTTGTTTTGTTTGGAATTTTGGATGATTTAAATTTTGAATGTTGCTTTGTTTGGAATTTTAGATGATTTGAGTTTAAACATTTTGTTTGTAATATTGTGATTTATGAATTTGACAGGGTAAAAATAAATAAATAAATAAATAAATAATAAAAAAACGCCTAGGTACCGCCTAAGCCCCGCCTAGGTGGCCTAGGCGCTAGACCCCCCTCGGCAGCCCGACTAGCACCTAGCGACTTTTACAACCATGCTTCCAACATTTCAAAATTTACAAAACACATTAGACTAACAGAAAACATAAACTACTAGCATCTAAATAGAATTAACAAAACATAGAGTAATAGCACATAAACAGAACCAACATGACCTCAATCAAGTCAAATTAGAATCTCGTGTTATCCTAAATTGAAATGCTCTAAATTAAAATGCACTAAATTAAAATGTCTGAATTTAAAAGCCCTAGAATAAACTTACAATAAGAAATTCAACGATGCAGCGAAGATATTGAAGACAGCGTCAATTTCAGATAGGACTCCGGCGCCGGTGGTCGCGACAGTTGGTGATGGGTGATGGTGGTGGCACAAATTCCTGCGGTGGTGGTCGCGATAGTTGACGGTGCGCTGAGGTTGGCGGTTGTGGGGGAAGATTGTGGAGGGGGCGGTTGTGGGGAGAAGCAACAATTATCGGCGCAAAGAATCGCCGGTGGTGAGAAATGGTGAGAGAGGAGATGCATGCGCCGTGCGGAGAGAAGCGCTGGAGAAAAAGAGATGAATCTGCGCTGGAGAAAAATAGATAAGAGATTCGATTTTTTTTAATATATATAGTACCGGTCGGGTCTGAGGCGGATCGAGTCGGGGAGATCCGTCTAACGTAAAAGACCCGTTAGACGGTCTCATACAAATTTTTATCTATCTATATATATATATATATATATATATATATTAGTTCAAGACAATCCATTAATATATTATTTACACCCTACTAGAATTCGGACCCATAATATTATTACGTTCTCTAGATTTCATAATATCATTGTTTGCATTCTTAAAAAATGTGTCTCCGGATAATTTATTATTTTCTTGATAGTTCATATTTCTAGAAAAGTAAGATTGTGATTGGACAATAAAAAAATGGGTGTAAAATTTCATCTAGATATGACGTAGGTGAATTTTGATGAAATTTATAAAAAAGAAGTAGATTACTATGATAGAGCCCGACAAGTCATGAATAGGTGAAACTGGAAAATGACCAATTGAGATCGTGACATTATTATATATATGTATATAGGAAACAACTTACAGCCTATTTCAATTTGGACATTAAAGTAGACCAAAAAAATTGAATATCATTAGGATTGCTACAAATTGGTTGTACCCAAATGAAACGAAACTTTATTATTCGATATGAATAATTGTACATGCATTTCAAAATCAACCAAAATATGTGTACATTTTTTGCCTAATAAATTGAAATAATAGGTGAGTGATTTAACTTAAAGACCACACAAAATAATGCACATGGAGAGCATGACTACTATTATTGTGACTGTGACTGTACCCAATAAACAATAAATACCAAAACTGATGACCTTGCCAAATGTATTTTCCATATTCTGTAGCTTGATGTTGATTTTACGCTATTTATTTAGTTTAGATATGTTGTGGTATCATGCAACTTAATTTGCTTATCCAATTATTATATTTGTTTTAAAAAATTACTGTTTATAGTCAATATTATTATTATTATTATTATTATTATTATTATTATTATTATTATTAGTGTAAATGGATACAAGTATTCAAAATCCATATAGCAAATGCTTTTTTAGCCAACATTGATAACTCATGCTTTTTTATTCAAACTTTTTCGCAATGTCTTAAATACCCTCACTAAAATGTGGGCCCAATCAAATATTCATTTTGACCCCTTTAATTCAAATTCAATCTCTTTTTCATAAAACATAATAACAACAAAATAGAGACTAGAAAAGCGGATTCCCTTTGGCTTATTCTCACGAAACTAGCAGCAGCAAATAGAAGCCAAAAAAATCACAGCCAAGCATGTAGAAAATCCTCACGAAAAAATTCTCACGAAAACCGGCCAAACATACACGCGAATTCGAAGCTAAAATCCTCACGAATTCTGCCCAACGTACACACGAATTCAAGGGTGAAAAACTCACAAAAAGAGATCGAATTATTGTCCCGAAATCGAGCGAACACTCACGCGAATCCCGTTGACGGCATGGATAATTTGGAACCTTGGGCCGTTGAATTTCAATAGGTTAGAAATTAGATTCCAACCATTTAATGATTTATGAGGAGCAATTTAGAGTTTTGACATTTATGTTGTGCATTTTCGTCGATTTAAATATGCTAATATGTTCGAATTTTAGGGCATTAGTTTTGTGTTGTGGATTACTGTGAAATCGGTTGAATTTGGTGGTTTTGTGTTACGTAATGTCAATTTCTGGAAATTTATTGATATCGTGAGAAAAATTCTCACGAAATTGATCTCGGGAGTATATATGCACACGAGAAGACATTTCGGGACTATATATATTCACGAGATCATTTTCGTGAGAATTTTTCTCACGAAATATATATGTTCAAAATAAAAAAAATTCATGTCAATATATTATCGCGAATAAGAAATCGTGATAATTATTTACACGAGAAGTCATACCGTGACAATATATTGTCACGAAAGTATATTGTCACGAAAAATATTTTTTTTATAATTGGTTGTGCTTGAATTTTAAGCATGTAGATATCTATATCATGTCCAATTAGGCCTAATTTAATTATATTTGTTTTATTTTTTCATTATTTATTGCTAATTTTTTATTTATTCTTTAAAAAATAGCGTGAATGGGTGTGGAGAAGAGAAGCTTTACAGAACATCACCTGTGGGATTAATTTATACTGGAAGGACAATATGAGTATAATTAAGAAAGTATTATACGTGATCAGTAGTGGGCCCGAACTATTCGAACAGTTTAGGAGAGAGTCGTGTTTTGGGCATTTGATAGATTTTGTGGGTGGAAACAGTTGTAACAATGATTTACACGCATTGTTAAGTAGAGAGGTGATCATTGACGGTGCAGAGAAGCACGATATTAGGTTTCGGGTTGGAGAAACCAATATTAGATTTTCTCCGAGTGAGTTTGCTCTGGTGACTGGACTGCAGTTTGGGAGATCCGATTTTGATTCGTCTGCATCACATCAGATTTCTAGGAGATCTTTTTATTCTTATGAGTTGAACAAGACACCTCTGAGAGTGAAGGACCTACTTGAGAGGTTTAGGACCTATTCACTAGGAGATAACCTCATGAATTACGTCATGGTTGTCAATGTCCTGTTCCTGCACACAATGATCTTTGGATATGATTAGACACACATGATAGATGACTTGGTATGGGTCTTAGCCGAGGATCAGGATAGATGGAACTCATTTCCATAGAGAGCTTATGCATTCAGTCTCTTGCAGCATTATATAGGTTTGGTATCGTCTACTGAGGTGGAGCTGAGGAGAAAATTCAAGAAGACGGAGGAAAAAGCCAGATTGTCTTATCATTTCTATGGACTGGTGTGGGCTCTACTGGTATGGTCTCAATTTTATCACGATCATGACTGTAATCTTATTTTATTGAATATAATTTGATCAATATTTTATTTTACAGGTGTGGGCATATGAGACCTTACCTCGACTGGGTGCACATTGTGCATAGGTTTTAGCACCAGCCGCATTGCCCAGGTGTTTGAAGTGGGCCTTTAAGACGAAGACTGCGCGTCTGGGCACATTGTTTTCTGATGAGGTAAGCATTTATTTTAAAGAATGTGTGTTTTCTTGATTATTTGAAGTGTTTCTAATCAATTCTTTACCATTTACAGCAATTATGCTTCATATATTTACAACCGAGTGAGCATACGATGGCCACTCCATATTACAGAAGTGTCTTGCTCGGTGATTGTATGGGCGTGACGTATGAGGCGCAGCGCAATAAGAGGATGAAGCCCATTTATCGAGAGCTGGCTAGAGCCCATCAGCACAGAGCTCCCTCTCCTCCCAAAGCTTCCTCTTACTCCAGGCGATCTGGGAGTTGCATTCCTTGCACGTGTGCAGATACGGATGCAGTTGAGTCATCCAGGAGACGACGGACTCGCCCTACAGAGAAGCGTCCTAGACTGGCCACTCCCACGTCTAGCACTAGTGAGGATCACCAATGCTGCAAGCATGCCGGGCAGATGCGAGAAGTGGCACGTCAAACAGGTGATGAGATACTCTGTATTATGCAGGAGCGTGATGAGGAGCGTGAGAGGGCACGCAGAGAGTACGAGGAGGAGCGTGAGAGGACACGCAGCAGGAGTACGATGACATGTTTCATAGACTGAGGGATTTCGTTAAGGACATGTTCAAGAAGTTTGTCCTCAGATCCCAGTCCCGTAGTTTATTATTATTATTATTATTATTATTATTATTATTATTATTATTATTATTATTATTATTATTATTATTTACTGGGTATTAGTTTTACTCCGTCGAAGGTTAGTAAATTGCAAGGGTCAGTATAAAACTGTAAGTGGAAATATAATGCAAATATTGGAATGATATATATATATATATATATATATATATAAAGTATTTTGGTCTACTTTTATATAGGCGTGTGCAAAATGGAACCAAAATCAAAAAATCGAATCAAATCGAGTTATTTGGTTCAGTTGATTTGGTCATTTTAATTTGATTTTGATTTGGTTATGAATATTAAAATCAAAATGTAATTTGGTTCGGTTTCGATTTAAGTACAAAGTATTTTGGTTAAAACCGAACCAACCAATATATGTGTTTGTGTGTGTGTGTGTAGTATATATGTAATTTATAATTCTAATATTAATTATATCTAAATTATTAAATTTAAAAGGTATTATATACCTAAATAATATTAGTAATTCTAATATTTAGTTTCAATTTTCTAGTTTTAGAATTTTTAAAACATTTACTTATTTAATATATCGTTTGTTATATATTGGGTGCATGTTATTTTCTTTAAATATAATTATTTCGGGAAAAAAAAATCATTGAAAATTCGGTTAAACCGAAAATCAAACCAAACTAACTAAAGAATTATGGTTTGATTTTGTTCGGTTATATATATTATTTTGGTTTATTTGGTTTGAATTTTTGTAAGAAATTTTTTATTGGATTTTGTTAGTTTGATTCGATTTTATACCGAGCCAACCATTTACAAACCCCTACTTTTATACAAGTACGAATCTGATTAATTATAGTTGAAAACCTAAAAAATTATTAAAAGAAAAAAAAATGGAAAAAATCGTGAAGGATAGTGTAATATCTTTAGCTAACTTACAATTTTTAATATTAGGTCGATGGGTCAATCAATTCAAACAATTTATAATATCAAAATTTGAATTCAATTATGGCCGGATATAGATATAGGTTTCGCTAGTTTATGTGAGTTGTATTACATTATTAATTAAGAGAAATATTACCTATACATTTATCATGAGCGCCATGTATTATTTGATTTTAAAATAATGATGGAAATGTGTCGAATATATTAGATTTCACAGAGATATTCACGTTAAATCCATACACGATAAGACTGTTCAAAATTTCATAATTTTCTAGATAGGGCTAAGTGGAATTCCATGAAGCGCGTAGGAGTAAAACCGTCCAAGAAAAGATCATAATCTTTAATTTGAAATATAATTATTGTAAAATAAAATAACTTGTAATAAAAACGTGAAGGATTTACGTTTCCTGACATTTTTTTATCCTATTAAAACTACAATAAAATATAGAAGTAATTAATTGATTCAGGGTAAAATAAAATATTAAAAAAAGGAATCACGTGCAGAAGGGGAGGGTGCTGGTGAAAAAGGGACAAATGGTCCTGATACTGTAGGACCCACATACGAATCTCCTCAATTATTTCTGTGTTTTCTGTTTTGCTCTCTACTTATTTTTGCGTTTGTACCTGCCGTATCATGGGCCCCACTCCTATTGGTGGCTCACAAATTCACACTAATATTATCCTATATTTTAGCTGATGGTGACAAGCAACTATAATGTAATGTAATGCCTACTATTATATAATATTATTTATTTATGAGCCCGTCTAACAGGGTGCGTAAGATGACCTCTCATAATTTTTAGGACCTTTAGGTTTTTTTTTACTTCTATTTAATATGTTTTATATTTTTTAATAAATTAAATTATCTTCATTTTCTCCCATTTGCGATAATAGCTAATACAAATATCACAATTTTCAAGTTCAAATTTCCAATACAGACATTATTTTTTCTTCAATTTTTCAACTTTCCATCTTCTTTCATAATTATTCTTCTAATTACCGTTATATTTTTCTCTGTGAAAAGAGCTTCTCATCTTTTTCATGAAATACTCACATCAAACTCCAATATTATTTCACAAATCACACTTCTGAGTTTGCCGTCACTATGATTTTACAATTACAAAGTTTTTCTTTCATTTCTCGATTCCCTCAAAGGCCAAATCCCTAGTGAGTATTTTTCTTAAACCCTGTTCTTCTTAATTTTTTTAGATTTTTCTGTTTGAATGATTCAAAAATCTAAGCTTAATTATCTGTTTGAGCGAATTGATGAAGAGTTCTATTATCTACTTGAATGAATTCTTCCATTCCTTTATTCTAATTTTGAATTTTTATACTTGAATGATAATACAGGACCCTTTGATATTTTAAAATTTTTGAAAGGTTTAGATTGTTTTCCTAGTACAATGGGCACACATGGAATTTTATTAATTATTCATGTGACTGTTGCATCTGCAGAAAGAAGCTTTTCAAAATTGAAGTCGTTGAAGTCATATCTACGTTTGACGATGTTACAATAAAGACTTAATGCATTGACGATGATAACCATAGAAAATGATATTCTAGAAAATATTGAAAATTAAGATTTGATTGATGATATTTGCTTCAAATAGTGCAAGAAGAGTATAACTTTTTTATGTAAAATCATAGAAGATTCATATTTGTTTAATGTTATATTGAGAATATTATCAACACTATAAATACAATATTTTGAATTTTTAGTCATTCTAATAATATTATTATAATTATAAAAATTATAACATTTTTTTTTAATGTAAGAACCTAATTTTTATTATTTGCACAGAGGCGCTGATTATTTACTATTTGTACACCCGATTAGATTTAGTGGTAGAGGCATCAATTTGTACTAAGTTTTATAAAAGGTTAATTGTTCAAATAATAATGCTTTTTATGAAGTTGTTGATTTGACATTAATTTTTATTTAATATTTATTTTTTCAATATATTTAGAGAAACATTTAAGTGACGCACATCTGAAATTTGATTGCTTCTTTCTCACTTCTCAGACTCAACATTGATCATTTGAAATTTGGAGATATTGAATACCATCAATCATAATTAAAAATTAATATCTTAATTATACGGTTTTAAAGTTCATGTTGAATTTAAAAATTTTAGAAAAATATTAGTGGAGTTATACGCATTCATATATGTATATGTGCGTATACATATTGGATACAATTTGGTCTGACCCATACGATCTATAGATGTAACTTAATTGAAATTTGAAATTGGTCATGTTTTTTATAATAAATACATTACACGTTTTTTTTTGGGGGGGGGGGGGGGGGGGGGGGGGGTGGAGGTAGAAGTGTTAGTGTTATGACTTATTTCGACATAGGAGATTAAACATCTTTAAACTGATTTTATTTTACGTGAATAATTTATTTTTAATAGTTATACGTGGCCTCATAAATGAAGAAGAAACGAGAAGAGAATATTGAAAGGTGTCAAATACTGCTGATTATAGTTAGTATTAGTATATTAATAATATTAAAAAATGAGGTGAAATTAGTAAAAAAAAAACTTCAAGCTGGTTGGTATTATAGGATATATAATTTATTATTCTTATATCATCATCAAAATGTTGATGATGAAGAAGAAAAGTAATAGTATTGATGATGATCATAATTGGATTAAGATGTGATGGAATGGATGCATACATGACCTTTTGATAAATAAAATTTGGGTGGTGGCGCATTTGAGCGATAGTTGGAGAAATGAGAGGTCCATTTTTAAAATTAATTTATCCATGACTAATCCAATTTGATTTGGCTAACTCCCTCTTTCTATTATTTCTTATTTATTATAGACAGAGCCTCAGCCACCCAACTAATTGAGTGCTTTTGTTTCTTTCTCCAATTGTTTAATTGCCGTTTCATATTCCTATATTTGGTGTGGAGTGTATTGAATGGAACGTTTTATTAAATATCCAAACATATATAAATTCTAAATACAAAATATTATTTAATTTGCGAGTTGTGACTTGGCTAGATAACGTACGTATAATTAAAGTAAAGAATAAATTATGTCATCATATATGTGTGATAGAGTTTCTAATGAATATTTATTTCCTCATTTATCTAAATTCGGAAAAAATAGATATATAAATTTGTACATGCTTGTCGAATTATCTTTCTATATATGACGTATGCATATACTTGATTTTTTTTTTTTTTTACTCACACACCCGACCTGTGGTATTGAGGAGATTCGAATCCGTGATCTTTGATCTCCAAGTAACCTCACTCCACGACTAGGCCATCCCCACCAGAACATGCATATACTTGATTTTGTTTTATGAAACTCCCGTGTGTAAAAGGCATTCCGTAGAGGTGTAAGTGCAAATTAATGAAGTTGACTGAACATTACGCTAAATTTATTTGATGCTCTCTCTCTCTCTCTATATATATATATATATATATATATATATAATTATATATATATATAATGTATTATATAAATATAATATAATTTACATTATAATATTATTTTTTACCCTCCAAATTGAAATTACTACATTTCGCCCCCCGCCCCCCAAATTAACATTTCTGCGTCTTTGATATCATGTTTGAGATATACGAATCAAATTAAATCAAATCAAATCAACTTGAATAAGAGCTTTGCCATTAAGACAAATTAAACACGGATTAATTATAAGCTTTGATTGACTTGACCATTAAATATTTATTTTATATTCTATAAGCTTAATTATCGAGCTCCTATCGAGCATCTTTATCAGAAATAGAATATTTTTGATCTTATAAAATGTAAATTAAAATTAGGTTTAAACAAATAAAGTGAATTTAATAATTTATTGATTTTTCTCTAGACATGGAGAGCCATTAAATTAATAGAAACTTTCATGCGTTGTATTTGTCATTTTAAGAATTGTTGTAATATTTGATTGTTCTATATTTTGTTTAAGTTTTAGGATTCATGAACTAATTTTTTGTCATCTCGCACTCGTCTTTCTTAGACAAAATAAGCTACCTCGGAGTAGTTTCCTCGTGTTCCACTACCGAAAAAGTATTTTGAATTTAATACATAATCTTCATGAATGAAAATACTCAAATTTAAATAGCATCAACATTATATTTATTTGAAAATAAAAATATTCTTTTAAGGATTATTCATACCTAGATCGATATATGGAGTGTCTTATAATTATGGCATTGCACCTATAAGTATGACGATGAATACTTGAATACCTTCCCACCATGCACAAGAAGAAGAAGAAGAAGAAGAAGAAGAAGAAGAAGAAGAAGAAAATAAAATAAAAATTAAAAACAAAAAGGATATTATAATTTACTAATATCTTAACAATATTATGTAGGATGATGAGAGTTCAACATATATGATCATGGCCACCCCCAGTTCTATTAGTGATCATCGAGAGCTTTTCTTCTTCGATTTTAAAAATAAAAAAATAAAAAAAAACACTGAATTTCCATGATTTGTGTCCTTGGAAATTACACCCCAAACAACTGATGAAAGTGTAGCTTGTTTACTAAGCAAAGTGGTCAAACCAGCGATCTAAATCATATCGAAGGATGTAAGAGAAAAGGAAAAAACAAAACAAAACAATAGATAAGGCATACATATCAATCATGCATACAGCTGCTTATATAGTCGCTTTAATTAAGCAACTTCTTCTCTAGTTTGCCCACCCCAAATATAATTGTTCACATATATATGTTCTCACCCAAACTCCTAGTAATTAATGGTTAATTTTTATTTTGTATAACTCTAGTTTTTTTTTATTTCCTTTTATTTTTTAATTTGTCTTGCAATTGTAATTTATACACGTTGTCCTTTTATATTCCGGATAGAATTCTCTAGTCTAGAGTTTTATACGTCAATCGTGTACCAACATCAACATTGCTTAGTTTTAATAATGTGTTTCATAAAAAGTAAAATTTATTATATTATAACTAATCATAATTAATATTTATTGTTAAAAATTGAAATTTTAAAAAATTATATACTCTAAGTTTGGAATAATCAACATTAAAAATTAATTATATTAACAAAAAAATAAAAATTAAATACTTAAAAATAATTATAAACCTTAATTAGGTGGAATAATTAAACCTTAAATAATAATGTAAAATTATACTAAACATAAAAAAATGGAAGAAAAACTAATAATTTAAATGTTTGGTACTCGGTTGTCACACAAAATTTTGGGCTAGTAATCTCATGTGTTTATATTCAGAACTCGACTCCAATATAAACATATACACCTTCCGTCCAGATTATAATAGTCTCTTTTCTACTCGCATGTAGTTTAAAAATATTCACGAAAACAAGATACAAAAACTAAACTTACAATATTACACTTATTGAAAGAAAATTAAAACTCATACAATAATTTTAGCTCAACTTTAATATTATTTTTTTCAAACAAAGAAAGTATACAGTTATAATATCTAAGAGTCTAAAATATTTTATAAAACTAAAACTCAAAAGTTATTTTTCTTCTATAGTCACACCCTACAGAATTTGTTTGAAATTTAACTTGTTCTCCAATAGTCACATTGATAGGTAGCCTTCATCTGTTGGTTACTCATTTAAATCAAGCAACGCCTTGTTTCTTGTTTTCTGAGATTGAAATTGTAATTTTCACTTTTAATATTTATTGTGCTTAATAAATTTTATTATAGTTGACTATTTAAAAATCATCCACGGAAGATGAAAGCAAACATATTATGTTTTTTTTATATGAAGTGCATGTAAAATAAATATCAATAGAACTTATCAAATTTAATTTGAATGCAAATTATGTTAGTCAATTTCAACTAATGTTTCTTTTTTTGTTTTTTTGTTTTTTTGTTTTTTTAAACCAACATTTAAGATTTATAACTTTCAAAAACTTAAATACTTAGTTTTTTTTTTTCTCAAACCTAACAAGGTTATAATTGTACATTATTATTAAAAATAACACTTCCTATAGTAATAGGACTATGTAATTGGGACACCTCAAGATAGAAATGGGGGATGGAACGAGTATTATATGTATATACCATTGCGCACACCCCCATTATGAGCATGCATGCAGTGTAGTTTCCTGTTGAAATATAATAATCAATATTCTCTTCGTCCCGATTATATAGTTCCTATTACTATTTTAGGGTGTTCTAATTATATAGTCCCATTGCTATAAATAGTATTAATTTTTATAGTAATATATAAATACACCTTTGTTAAGTCTTGAAAATTAAAAAACTAACTAACCACTTAAATTTTAAAAGTCATAAATATTAAATAAGGGTATTATCAAAAATTTAGTTTTAATATCTAGTTTTCATAAATATTTTTAATCTACGCGTAACTAAAAAATAGACTATATAATTAGGACGGGGGAGTATAATAATTAACCACTTAAATTTTAAAAGTCATAAATATTAAATAAGGGTATTATTAAAAATTTAGTTTTAATATTCAGTTTTCATAAATATTTTTAATCTACGCGTAACTAAAAAATAGACTATATAATTAGGACGGATGGAGTATAATATATGATACATTGTGTTCTTATTTTTTTATTTTTTTTGTTATCGAAGGTAACCCGCAGTCGCTACCGAGGTGCGCACTGGGTAAATCCCGCCCCTGTGTAATAGCCTGCAAACCACACAGAGGAGGTAAACCACACTTGGCAAGCCAGGTGTGACAGGCTCACACCTAGTGGTGTTGGTGGGATTCGAACTTGAGACATATGACCTCAAGATATCACCACTCCACCACTAGACCATCTCCAAGGGTACACATTAAAAATAGCCAGTGACGGTGAGTGTTTTGGTAACACATTAATATATTATTACTAATCGCAAGTTCTATTAAAAATAATATAAAATTTATAATGATACCATTTGCATAAATATAAAAATTGTGATTAGCGAACCTGATCAATTATTCGGCTCCATGATGAAGTTTTTCACGCACAACCCACCACCCCACCAGCTCTTCATGTCAATTATATTTATAGGTCTCGTCGTTTTCGTCACAATAAAAATAAATTAAAATCTATTGATTGATATGATGATGCAAGAATTTTACCAGTTCCAAGAATTGTTTTGCATCAAAAACATTGGAATTCAATTACTGATTCCACGTGAACAACACCCCATTCCGCAGGCCGCTTCGAAACCTTGAACTTGGTCACTTTTGTTTATCTTAGAAAATATAATAAATTGGATTAATTCAAGATTAAAATAAATTGTATTAATTCATCCTTCCAATATAGTAGTAGTATAATAATAGACCAATTTATTTATGTTAATGGATCTTACAAAATATTATTATTTTTGGTAATCTTTGGCATTAAGTTCAAAGATATAGATATTTTCATATTTAATTCCTATCATTACACGCACATGGATAGTTATTTGATGAAATAATAGTACTGCCACTAATAATAATAGATGCAATAACTATTTTAGCCACTTGAACTTTTAAAAGATTTATTTTAGCCACTAACTTTAAAACATATTTATTTTAGTCATTTTGGATGAAAATGCCCCTTTGCGCGCTAGCATTGCGCGCAAAACACTGCGCGCTAGGGGTGCGCGCTGGCAATGCGCGCAAAACGCAGGGGTAAAAATGTCATTCTGGCTAAAATAAATATGTTTAAAAGTTAGTGGTTAAAATAAATTTTTTTAAAGTTTGACCGGCTAGTTTTATATATTACCACATAATAATATACTCGATCTATTTTGTTTTAATTGTTGTTTTAGGAGTTTTATTTTATTCTAAATATTTGTTATTTTAGATATTTTCACATATTTTCTCCCAAATTTAACCCTATAAATATATGGAGAAATAAAATTTTGGCAACTTTTTAGAAAAATATAAGGGAATAAGATTTTATTTGATATAGAAGGGATGGATATTTTAATCTAAAAATTTAATTGTTAATTTTAGATTAAAATCATAAAATAATAAATATTATGAAATGGAGGGGGTAATAAATAGAACACAAAATTTAAGAACCAAATATTGTACAATCAAAATGAAAGATTTAAGGATCGAGCACCTTGATTAAGTGAAATACAAATTTTACGTGATTGAGAAAATAAGAATATTAAAATACAATCAATTACGTTTGATTTTGTGGTTATAAAATTAGTTAAATGTTAAATTTATAATTTTTTTGAAAATGTGAGTACTATTTTATTAATTTTAGAAAAATAAGTTATATTTTTAAAAAATGTCGGGAATATAACTATGAAAGTGTAATTTACTGAAAATAATAAAGAGAGAGGGTGAAAAAAGTGAGGAGAGAGTTTAGAGTTTAGAGCGGCATCCCATGTCAATATGTGATGTTTGGTAAAGAAAGATTACTCTGACAAAAAGAGGTATAAGAGCAGAGCCAAACGCGGCCCAACAATCAATCCTTATTGGAAACATTGTCTGTACAGTGCCAAATTTAGCAGGCGGGAATCTATAAGAGGACAGCGTAGCTGATAGCCACCCCCCCAACCTAAATACCTATAATGCCCCTCTACTCTACTACCGGATCTACCCTTATAGCCTACCCTAGTTCCATCTTTTTTAACCACTCCCCACGCTTATATAAAAATAGTAAACGATGTCGTTCATCGCATCATTAAGACAACATTATTATATGCAGTCTAATCCTGGTACTCTGTCCTTTGCTACTCTGAAAGTGACTTGAGATGAAATATGATGGATAGAGAGAGAAAGAGAGATAGAGAGATAGAGAGGTAGCCCACCCAAACATATAACCCCATCACATTAGCATGACTCCACCACCTAAACAACCACTCCTTCCTGCTTTCCTTCCGCCGTCGGTTACAGATGCACCACACACAACACATTTCTACTCTAATATATTAATATTTGCTTCTTTTTTTTTACTAAAATACGACCTAGATTTGTTGATTGTTTTCCCCCTAATTAAGGATCTAAATCAAATTTCAAATTTTATTATGTATGTCAATGTTAATAAAGTCCAATAAAATCCATTATTGGTGACTGGTGAGTACTTTCTCATAAGAAAAAAATTGTATTCCATTATTGGAGTCTATATATGTGTTGAAATCAGAAATCCCATCACCAATTAGATGCTTTTAGGTTTCTTAATTTCTTTGTGAAAACGCTTTTCCAATTGATCCGTTCAAGATAATTATGGGAAAGTTGATAAATCTCTACCCTAGTTGACAAGAGCCACATTAATTAATAAATAAGGATCAATTTTATTACTTTCACCAAGTAACTTAGGCCTATTACAATTTTTATTATATATATGTATATATTTAACTCGCACCTATTTTAACTAAAATATATCTAATTTAAAATTGACGTGATATAGGGTATCAAAACATAATTAATTGAATGTTTGGAGAAGGGATGTGGAAGAATTTCGAACTTATCAACAAAGGAAAGGAGCACCGTGTGTTGTACGCAATGGAGCGGAAACTACGGTAGGAACTTAGCTTTCACTTCGCTTCATTTTGATATTTTCCGTATTTTTGTCCTCTCTTAAGCAATAAAGTAGTTTTGGTGGAGAGTGGGACTGCACATAACATAACCATGTGTTTCTCTCTCCTCTCTCTCTCTCTCTCTCTCTCTCTCTCTCTCTCGTCTGCCATTATACAATTTGCACCGTAAACGAGGTCAGGCGTTGCTTAGTGGCCATATCTACCTTTTTTCCCCCTCTCTATTCCAACTTGCCAAAAACAGCGACATTTTCGCGAGTCCTACGTGTCAGCCTTTACGCTGCACGTGTCACTTTCAACCCGCTTTACAGTTGACTTCACGCTCCATCCGCGTTTGCCACGTACGCTCCTCCGTGAAGCACCTCCTTTGCTATCTTGCGCACATTCATACGTAACCCAGCCAAATTGACGCTCATACGAAATGGAGAATATGAAGATGGTAATCATAATTAGTGAAGCTGAGAACAAACTGTAATTACATTGATCTAAATGGCAGAATGAACATGTTAGTAGCGTCTGTCTATAACCAAAAAAGAGGGGAGGGGATTCTATTCTGAAACTTGTTTTTTTCTTCCTCTGCTATCCCGATTTTCCTGATAGTACGGAAATTATATCAACTACAGGCGGAATAGGAGCAAAACGGGAATTCAGGAAGCGGCGAGGTTAACGTGAACGCTGGCGGTTTTGGTGGAGCTACAAACGGGGCAAGTATGAAGTGACGAACCGCAGAGCGTACAGAGGCAGAGATGCCGGCACGGCAAAAGCAACACGCACGATTCCTCTTTCCCACAGCTCCTGCACATTCTGCTCCTGTTACTCTGCCCGTCGTGATCGGGGCTCTCCGCCGCCGGCGACGTTTCTTCGAAGTTGCTGCCGCAGCACGACTGCGCGTCGTCCATGAGCGGTTCCTGTTGGTCTTGGACTTGCGCGAGGACTTGCTCCAGGTTGCATCTCAGCGCGTTTGCGGTGGCCTCGTTCGCTTGAGCCAAATCTCTCCATATTTGATTCTCCATGCATAGTGACTTCACTCTCTCTTCCAGCGCGCAGTTCAGTTTACCGATCTTCTCGATTTCGTCTTCTTTTGCTTTCAGTTTCTTCATAATGTTCTCTTCCACCGCCGCCGCGATTCGCCGAGAGTATCTCTTCCGCCTCTCATCGATTTCCAATCTCACCTTTTCCGTCTGTCATAACATTAAAGACGAGAATCAGAAAAAACTGCACATTTATGGAAACAAACGATGAATGGGAAATGAAAACGGATGTATCGATTACGTACATGTTGCGCGATGAAGCGATCGATTTCCAACTGCTGCTGCTGGAAGTGGAATGAGAAATCTTCGCCGAGAAAAGTGAAGGAACCGCAACGGTTATTCGCAGTAGTCGGATGATGAACGCCGCTGGGCAACGCCGAAGCGAGAGGATTGATCGCATCTGATCTGGATCGCTTCCTCGAAACAGGGACGGCGTACGTAAGGCCGCTATCGGACTTAATCGCCGATGTTTTAGCCAAGACAGATTCCGTAATCGCCGAACAGTACATGGGGACCACAGTTTCCGTCGCCGTCGTCGTCCCCGATAGGGGAGGCAACATTCCAAACCCAGCCGGCGTGGCGTACGCGTTTCCAATGCCTTCCACGCCATTCATCATCAGCCCTCTGCACCAAATTCATCCAAAAAATGTCAGCACCAATTCAACCCATTCCAAATCTCGCGACAGAATGAAAATGAAGAAAAAAAAGGTGCGCCTACCTATTGCTAAGAATCTGCGGAGGAAAAAGATTGAGATGGCGAGCTTCGACAGCCATTATCACCGAATGTATTTTCTGTGATGAGTGAAGAGATAATGATAGGTCTGTATCCGTCTCTGCGTGTACTTATAACAGGTAGCGAATCTCTATGCTGAAAAGTTTTGCTTAAATTGGTTTGTGGACAGAGAGCATCGAGAGGGGGGGTGAGGTTGAGAAATGAACAATGTTGGAAGGGAAGGAAGAGAAGGAGACGACAAATGAAAAGCAAAGTGAAATGAGAGGGGGGCAAGAAAATATATACGCAAATGGGAGGTGGGGTTTATTAAGGGTTTGGTTGGGCTAATAGGGGGGGGGGGGGGAGAGAGTAAAAGTTCGGGAAAAGATAGATGGTTTTGGAGTATTTAAATGAGAGAGAGAGAGAGAGAGAGAGAGAGAGAGAGAGAGAGATTTGTTTGTTTGTTTGCTTTAGGTTGTAGGGATTAGAGTACATTTCCCGGAGATTGTTCGGTTAAGCAGAAAGGAGCGTCATAATTGTTTAGCCATAAGAGCAGAGATCGGGTCAGTCCATTCGTATTTCCGGCTAATTCCCAGGGGCTATTCCGGAATACCAGCATTTTAGCATCACCATGATTTTCTTTCCTTTCCTTTCCTTACCTAAATCATCATAATATAAGTAAGTATAATTAAGTTGAATTTAATTTTAGGTAATAATGCCTGGAAGCGATTATACGTGCGGGGAGAGATGAATTGCACGTGGGAGGGAGTGGGACCCATGAGTTGTACTAGAGGTTTTGTTGGGGTTCTGTTCTGTTGGTTGTGCAGTGCGATTGAGGACAACTTTGATACGTAGCGTGGGCGCATTAATCCATCCATCTTCATCATACTCTCTATTTATTTACTCGACTATAATCTCATTCTATATATTTCGCATTTCATTATCTCTTAATAAAATAACAAATAATACGCTTTATTAACTAACTCTTCCTTTTACCTCGATTCATGTATTCCCAATAATCTGTTTTTTTTTTTTGCCCTTTTATGCAAATTTATTTTTAGATATTTATTTCATACTATAAATGCTTTAATTTGAGTTTTAAGACCCCATTTCGAGTTATTAAGAATTTATATATTTTTTTCAATCAATATTTAAATTTGATTTGAAAGGAGTGTTTTAGTAAATTGATCAGTATTTGTACATTTCTAAAAAATATATTTATATTTTTCTGTAAAACGGAAGACATCTCTCTTATTAGTCAAAATTTCAGTGTTGTCAACCAAAAAGTTACGGCGGAAATCCTCAATTGCACATTTCAAGAAGACATTTGGTTTAGTGGATAAGTCAGGATTGATATGTTTAACCGAGACAATCCAATGTAACAATGTTTGATTTAGGCCTAGGATTGATAAGGGGCCCATGATTGAATTTGATTTAATCAAGCAAATGGATGATAATTTATCATTCTAGTGGCGGTAGGATTATTAAACCTCCAAGAAGTCTAATAGACAAAAGTACACAAATACCCTCTAAAAAATTACAATTTTACTAAAATTAATAATTTTAATAGTCATACTCTCAAATTTTTATGAAAATAATTATATTTTATTAAAATTATTAATGAATATTTTAAAATATTAATAAAAGTAATTCAAATTTTATTAAAATTAATAATTTTAATAATTATAATCTTAAATTTTTATAAAAATAATTATATTTTATTAAAATTATTAATAAATATTTTAAAATGTTAAACAAGTAATTAGAATTTTATTAAAATTATTAATAAATAATAAAAATTTTCAATAATTATAATTTTAATAAAAATAATTGCATATTCAATAAATGTTAATGAAAATCTATGGGAGGGTAATTTAGGTATTCCAATACATTTTGATCATTATCCTTCAATCCAAACATAATATTGACAATCTATCATAATTTATTGCAATTACAATCAAACAATCCAAACGCATGATTATTTTTATCGAAACAGTATAATCTTACTCTATCTAATTAATCAATCTTATTTATCTCATCCACCAAACCGAACATGCCCTTGGTATTACATTTCCTATTGCACATTCAATTATTTTAGTTTTTTTTTTCAATTTGTTTCTTCGATTTCAATTTCTTATGTTTTAGTTTCATTTTACACTTATTATTTATGATTCATCATACCCAATTAGAATGCATTATAATTTTTTTGTATTTAATTTTTAATTTTTAGTTATTAATTGATTATTTGAAAAATTAAATACTGAAAAATTATATTATATTAAACCTTAAATAACAAGTGTAAATCTAAACCAAAGCATAATACATTGAAATCAACGAAAACAATTGATTTTTTTTTTAAATCGAGTGTGCAATAGAAAACAGCAATAACAAATGTGCAATAGATGATTTGATGTGGAAAACTTATTGTTATTAAATGAATTAGTATAATCATAATTTCCATATGATAAGTCCTCATGAAGCTCTACAACTCATCTGAAAAATCAGATATTGAATAGCCGTTTTATAAATAGTTTATCAAGATCGTACAAATTAACAGCATCAACAGCATCCCCCTTGCGCAGAAAAATAATTTTCTCTAAGAGTCTAGATTATACATATAGATGATAGAAGCCCTTGTGAAAGCCGTGAAATTAAAAGTCACTTTATTTAAATAAAAATTTGAAGATGTCACGTATTAAGTTTTTAATGTTGTTCAATAATTTCAACCGTCGGTGTCACACTCTTGTTGCTTGAAGTTACTTCACCAAGAATATACATATATAATTCTCAAATAAATTTAGCCATGTAATATGAGCCCTACTATTCTTAGACAGTTGCATGCATGTTAAATGATGCAGTTCACGCCTCACGGTTCATGGCCCAGAGTAGGTTGGCCCCACCATTCTTGTTGCAACCTCATTTTCATTTTCATTTATATTTTCTTGGATAGAGTAAGAGTATTCTATGTTTTTCAACTTTTATTTAACACTATAATAAAGAAACCCTTGAATTTATCTTTTCTCTCTCTAAAATTTGTTTTGGTCCTTTGGGCCTACCCATTTTCCTCTATAAGTAAATAAAAGTAACTTTAAAACTTACTCAGCAATTAATTAAAGGCTATCTAATTATTGGTTTTGCTCCTTCTCCCTCACTAATCACTATAGATAATTAGATCGATATAGTACAGCTTTATTTATTTATTTATGATATAAATGCTTTGGTTGCCCATGCTTCAACTTCTTTATTTGCTTCTGCACCTGGTTATGCGTGCGTGCTTCTTCCTTAGATAATTCCACCAACATACATTAAGGGAAAGCATTTACGACAAGTCTTTGTGCATTTATATATAATAACGTCACTATCGAAGAAATTTATAGATATGTGTGTATTACGTATATCACATTAGAAAATATTTATTATGCGACGACGATGTAATTGTGAAAAATAATTAACTGCGTATCTGAATGTGCGGTGTGGACTGGTAAATTAATTATCATTAGTTGCTCGGCAAGGTGCACAATTATTAATGAAGCGTAAAAATATACTAGTATAAAATTAATTTGCTAGAGTATTTGCAACTTCGGCATAGCCTTTTTACCGGTTGTATTGTTTATTGTGGTGAAGGGAACTAGCTAGCTAGGACATACCTTTTAATTATTTTTCTTTTTTGCAGTGCTATATTAATTTTGTATCTCGATGTTATTGTTAAAATATTATTGGGATTAAAAGAACCCAGCTGATCAGTATTACTTTATTTATTCTCACTTTTTACAATCTCGATCTCCATTAATCAAGACTGAATTGAAGAGCCAACTAATTAACTTTAGTATAGTAGATCATTAGGTGTTGCATCACATTCCTACTTATCTATTGGACTCGATCGAGCTAATTGTCTTGAAGCTGGCAACACCACTAATATATATAATAGGTACAGTATATATGATACAAAAGTATATATAAAGCTAGCTCATTTAATTTCTCTCAAAAACAACGTATGTAAATAGTTCCCATTTAATTAGCAGATAAGCATGAGTATGTTCATATATAAACATAATTAGGATATACGTGTGTGTGTGTGTGTATCGAATAGAGGCAACCTCGCTGACGCCCCCATGAAGTGCGCTGTCACACACTTTGGTTTTATCATCATAATGCCAAAGACCACCAATTTAGCTTTCTCTCTCTCTAAACCCCTCATGGTCAGGGTCTCAGGGACAAAGGCAAAACTCCAATTTTAATATGTCAGGAGTCACATTTACACATAGATAGCAATAAAAGTGATGCGTTCAATGTAATAATAAATCCTCGCTGCTAACTGCTCTCTTGTCAAATATTTTTTGCCATGTCAGTAAGTCGCGTTGTTTTATGCTGCACTTTCAGACAGATTAGCTGCAATTAAGGAGACAAATGCAGCAGGCCTTTGCATTAGTGTCCAAATCCCAGCATATCTACAACCATCATCATTTATCTAAACTATTTGTTTATTCATTTAAAATCATAAACCCACACGCCTAACTAATAATATTGCCTACATAGGATTATTTAGACACGGTGTGCCATGCCATGTACTTTTCTTTTCTTTTCTTTTTTTTTGCTTTCTTGTAAATAGGGAAGTTGGCGGTATTTGAAATTAAAAATTTTTATCTACAAAATGATTTGTTGCATCATATATGTGGGTTGAGTAGTTGCATGCCTACTGAATAATAGTGCAAAAATATTACTTAATTACTTATTTGGGGGGGGGGGGGGGGGGGTAATGATCGGGCATATTTAACAGATTTCTGCACTCTATTACAAGTTTATTAATTATCGATTCAATTTCTAATTTCAAACTTCACCAGCATATATATACACTCGATCTCCTCTTACCTTTTTATTTGTGGAAGAACTGTCTGGAAACTCTCCCAAATTAAATACAAGTTTTAAGTTTATAATATTGTTTTTATTTTAAATATGATTGTACATATTAACATTATAAAACATGTTTTATGCTAGATAAGATCCAATAGTCCAAATTGTATGTCTCATCTGCGTGCCAACATCAAAATTGTATAATTTTAATAACATTTCAAATAAATATAAAATTTATTATATTATAATTAATCATATCCTGATTAATATTTATTGCTAAAAATTCAAATTTTTTTAAAAATACATACCTGGCCCTATGTTTGGAATAATCGACCCTAAAAATTAATTATATTAAACCATAATTGGGTGGAATATATAAACACTAAATAACAATGGAGAAAATTTCACTTTTGGTCCCATAGGACACGCCCCTCTCCCCTTTTGGTCCCAGAGCTGTCTGTTTTGGTCCTTTTTTTTAAAATTCGCTCACTTTTAGTCCCATAAGATTCAAACTATCACTTTTAGTCCCAGAGTTTTAAACGGCTGTTAAAGACTGTTAAAAATTCGCTCACTTTTAGTCCCATAGGATTCAAACTATCACTTTTAGTCCCATAAGATTCAAACTATCATCATCTTATTTTTTTAGTAATTATCCTGTGTATTGTCACCAAATCATCAAATTACAACTACTAAATCAAAAGAAAGCCATTTTTTTTATTTAGTTTAATTTTCTGTCGAGCTCGAGTTCGATCAAGAAGATACTCGGCTCGTTTACACCCCTAAATACACGTAATTTTTTTATTTAGTTTAATTTTACAATATTGTTTATGAGCGTTCACCACATCTAATTAGCGTTTATAATTATTTTTAATATTTAATTTTAATTTTCAATTAATAATTCATTATTATGGTTGATTATTTCATAATTAAATTCTTGTAAAATGTAAAGTAAAAAATCTAGGAAAAAATTATACTTTCATACTTACATTTTGAACTTTCACTTCACATTTTAGCGATGGAAGCGAGACAAGTCAAGCCCAAAATATTAAAAATAATATAAAATAATAAAATATATATAAAGTAATATAAAATTTTAAAAATCGTAAAGTAAAACTAATAAAAATATAATAAAAATTTATACTCATAATTAATTAGTAATTGAAAAATAAAAAATATATATAATATCAAAAATGTAAAATAAATAAAACATTAATAATATTAAACAAGTTAATTTCAAATTCATAATTAATTAGTAATTAAAAAATTAATAATATTAAAAAAACTTTAACAATCATAAAGTAAAATAAATAAAAATATTAAAAAATTTATATTCGTAATTAATTAGTAATTGAAAAATATATAATATTAAAAAATAATATATATTATTAAAACATTAAAAATAAAATAAAATGTAAAATAAATAAAAAGTCAATAATATTAAAAAGATTGATTTCAAATTCGTAATTATATAGTAATTAAAAAATTAATAACATTAAAAAAATTAAAAATTATCATGTAAAATAAATAAAAAATTTAAAAAAATTTATATTTGTAATTAATTAGTAATTGCAAAATAATATATATATAATATTATAAAAAATATGTCGTTATTGTGTCGTTAACATAAAAATTTATTCATCTCTTTTCCAGTCTTTTTCTCCACTCTATTATTGCTTCCATCAACCCAGCCACATCTATTCCTACTTTCCTTTAACCACCACCCAAATCTAAAGACCCAAAAGTAAAAGTCGTTTTCTTTCCTTGATAACATTAATAATTATAATAACCATAGAGATTTATTTTTAAAAATAAAGTTGGTGGTGGGTTACAAAATAAATATTTAGTATTGGATTATTACCATAATTGAAAGATGCAAAGATTTGTCACAAATTTTATTCAAGAGAGAGAGAGAGAGAGAGAGATGACCAAGCATGTGTGTTTGTGCTCCCCCCTTTTGAGGGCAGATGAAGCACCTTGACTTGTTGGATTTTTCCTTTTCCCATCTTTTTTCCCCTTTACGTTACATTCAACTTAAAGTTGCGCTACAACTTATAGTATTATGTGATTATTCCACATGTGACTGCCAAGCTTTTGATGGATCGCCCCAAATATATTTATATCTAGAGAGAGAATATATATATACAAAATGGGATTATATTACCAGTAAAGGGTTTGCCTGCCCTGACATATTCAAAGGTTCTTTTATTTATTCAAATAAATAATTTGTATATGGTGTGGATGAATGAGATTCCCCAAAAAAATTCGGAAAGGTAAGGGTATCCAATAAATTGATTGATAATGAATGAGGAAGGCCACCGAATAGATGGCCAACTTATCTGAACCAAGTTTTCAGACGATTAAAACTCATCTTAAATTCTTGATTCTTGATATTAAAAATGAGCACACAAAGTTACATGAATTCCAGTCAAATTTGACTAACATTTATGTCGGTCATAAGTCATAATAGATCGACCAATTTTATTCAACTTCGTGTTTTCTATATCACAAAATTATATATAATGGGACCGACGCTCAAAACCAATAATAATTAATTTTGCAGAAGAGAACCTAATAAACTAAATTAAAATTATATAAAGTAACATGAACATCATAGAGGATGGATCTTATTTCTGTGTGTGTACGTAAGTCTTCCAGCGACATTGTCAGTTTATATAAATCTGTAGAGCAGATGGCCTTTTTGTTGGGGTGAAAACGGAAACCATAGCCCAGTCCCTTCTAGAAGACGAGCTCGGTTAAACATCGCTCTTGTATAATAAAATGTGTATATTATTTAAAAATTATATAAATATAACCTAATTGATCTATAAAGTATTAATAGGATGGGAGTCAATATTAAAATTTTTATTTTTATTTTTATTTTTTTCACGTGCACCGCCCTCATTTCACCGGCGGACCACCCTCGAGTAGCTACGGAAGGCCTTTCTTTTTCATAGATAAAGTTGAGCAAACAAGAAAGAGAGAAATGAGGGATCGGAAGAGTACTTGACTTCAAATTTTGTTCTGCCTTTAATAAATATTGATGCTCAAAAGTTTGTTGCAGAACTTATTGCCATGTTTCCTTGAGCACGAAGTATTTTATCCTTATATTATTAGCATATAAAATAAAATAAAATAAAACATACAATTCACAATTGAAGAATCTAAAATTTGATTATTTTCGTATATTATTATCATATAAAGTATACCATGTAAAAGAATCAAATTTTCGATTCATCAAGGGGAGTCGATGTTTTTAAAAAAAATATTTGATATTTTTTGATAAGTCAATATTTAAAATCGCGTGTTGGAAACATACCTTAGTTGTGGCGAGGAAAACTTAGAAAGAAGTTGACGCACATGATTGTAGTGGTTATTTTTCGTCAGCCCAATATGCTGGTCTATCAGGATTAAACATTGTCGTTTAACCGAGCAGCCTCACAAAGATCGGGTATTTTGAATTAAATTGAACTAGCCGTCCGCATTACCTGGAAGGGTTGACGTGATCAAACGAATGAGATCATGCCTCAACCGCTCCCATAATCTACGCGAACCCTAGCACTGCCTCTCTCTATAAAAAGGAGACTTCCCTCCTCATTTGAGGGGTACGCTGAAATACCCACAAGCTTCACATCACACCCTAAGAATACTGAGCTCACAATTTTCTAGGTTAATTCCACCCCGGCGATTCAACATCCGGCCTTCTTCCTACATTCTTCCAGGATCGAACGGCATTTCCCTAGATTTCCAGTCACGTTCTGGATAAAGATTATCGTCATTAAGCGCCTTAATCATTTAATTATTCCGTATTTTGTTTCTTTCTACACTTCTTCTTTTCCTGACTTGAGCGTCGGAGGCCCAACGATCGTCAACCCCCCGACGGTCTTTGGCTCTTACGGTGTTTTCTGTTTTTGTTTCACAGATTGGCCGCTGCTCCGGACTGAATCAATTAATTGCAGATTTCCGGATCTACAATTTGGCGCCCACCGTGGGGCAGCGATCTATTCGTGAAAAGAAATGACAACGCCTAATGAGAGTCGCAGAGATGGAAAAGGACCCCAGCAAGATGGCAGAATCGCTACGCCTTCGCCCGATGTTGATCAGTCGCTGGCTGATGTTCTGAGGAACATACAGCATCAAATGGCAAACACCACGGGGGAGTTAGCGCTTTTGAGATCAGAGAACGCTTCACTCCGCAGTAAACTTGAAGATCTGACCATCAATGACAACACGCGTCATCTGAACTACATTAAACCCACAAATCTGTTTGGCGAGCTAAATTCGGTATATTCTGAGCGTCGTCGATCTGTTACTTTTACTGATCCATTTACTGCAGGTACTAGCGCGTCAGCACAGAAGGTAGACACCAGACAACAAATAGAAGAGAGCCCGCTAAGGCCACCACCAGGGTTTGAGTATCATGCTTCTGGGCAGGAAAGGTTCCAACACCAGACCCTCGAGCAAGAAAGGGTTGAACAGCAGCGTAGGTTTAACCAGGGATTCGATCAGAGAATGATCGATCACCCAAGTGAATTGGAGCAACGACTGGCTGGTATCGAGGCAATGATAACGCGAATTCCCGGTGTACCTCTACCAATCCGCAAGGCTGCACCAAATAGCTTTGCTGACTCACCGTTCGTGGATGAAATTGGGTTAACAGAGATGCCGTCAAAATTCACCTTACCATCTATGAAGTTATTTAACGGAACCTCAGATCCAAATGACCATATCGCACAGTATAAACAGAAGATGTTCATCGCAGCAATACCTAAGTACCTCAGAGAAGCCTGCATGTGCAAGGGTTTTGGGTCCAGCCTATCAGGAGCCGCACTGCAGTGGTTCACGAACCTTCCTAATGCTTCGATTGGATCATTTGCACAACTCACAGATCTTTTCGTAGAACAATTTGCCAGCAGCCGGAAAATTGAGAAACATTCAGATGACATCTACGCCATTATTCAGTATCCAAATGAAACACTTAGGAATTATGTTGCACGGTTCAATAGAGAAAAGGTAGAGATACCAGGCTGCAACGCTGACACCGCCATATCAGCCTTCAGAAAGGGGCTAAAGAGGGATTCAGACCTTTACAAAGAACTCACAAAGTACCCGTGTAAGACAATGGATGATATTTTAGCAAAGGCATGGGCACAAATTAAGTGGGAGGAAGACGAAGACCAATATTATCGACCCAAGCCAAGAGGTCGAGATGAAGAAAGAGACTCCCGCAGAAATGATAAAAGAAGAACCGACCCTTACCCCCGCAATGATCGCTACAGACCTCGAGGTCGAGAGGATATTTCAGATCCATATGATCGATGCTTGCCAGAATACAACCTGTGCATCACACCCTCAGAAGCCGTCAATGCCTTGAAGGAACTCGGTAGTACAGTGAAGTGGCCGCCCAAGATGAGGAGTCCAGATCACGAACGTGACAGAACAAAGTACTGCGAATTCCACAAAGATCACGGCCATAGAACAGATGATTGTATCGCATTGCGTCGCGAAGTCATCGACCTACTCAAGCGAGGCCATTTGAAAGATTTGTTAACTGATAAGGGGAAGCAGACCTTCAGCAAAAATGATGAGAATCTGAGGGATCCACCAAAGCCCCCACCAATTGAGCATGTGGTTAATTGCATAACTGGATGATCCGAGGTTAGCGGAGTGTCCCAAGCATCAGCAAAACGACACTGCAGATCTCTGAAATACACGCCCATGATACCAAAGCCCGATACCGAAATGGAACTCATAACTTTGAGTTTCACCAATAGCGAAGCTTCTGAACTCTCACACCCGCACCACGATGCACTTGTTATTTCAGTCCTTATTTCTAACTGCATGATCAAGAGGACTCTCATTGATGGTGGGAGCTCGACTAATGTCATTTTTTTATCTACTTTGAAAGGAATGCAGGTCCCCGAGGCTAACATCGTCAAAAAATCAATGACCTTGATTGGATTCAGCGGCGAGCACAAAGCCACCATAGGTGAAATTACATTACCTGTGTATACGGAAGGGGTTAACCTACACACCAAGTTTCAAATTATCGATGCACCCTCAGCATACAACGTCATCCTAGGGAGACCTTGGATTCACGAACTAAAAGCTGTACCCTCGACCTACCACCAAGTCATACGTTTTCCAACCCCATGGGGAATTAGACAGATCCGTGGAGAGCAAATTGCATCAAGAGACTGCTACAGATCGGCTTTCAAGACTAACCACGTGCAGGTACAAGAGGTAAACCAAATTGATGAAGCATCGACGTCAAACTCAAAATATGAATACGGAGAAAGCTCAAATTCAAAATATGAGCAAGGAGAAAATTCAGGGTCGACCTCCTACGTCGAACCTGAAATGGAAGATCTCGACGAAATACAGATTCATCCCGACTACCCAGACCACATCGTTCAAATTGGGTCGAGACTGACTCCTGAAATGCGAGCAGAGTTAATTGCATTTTTGTCAGAACACCACGATTGCTTCGCATGGTCACACGCCGACATGACAGGTATCGATCCTTCTATCATAACCCACAGGTTACAGGTCGATCCTGATCACCCACCAGTCAAACAAAAAGAAGAAAATTTGCAGCAGAACGAAATCAAGTGATAGAGGAAGAAGTTCAGAAGCTAATCGATATCGGTTCAGTTCGAGAGGTGCAGTACCCTGATTGGTCAGCTAATGTTGTGGTAGTAAAGAAGAAGAATGGAAAGAACAGAATGTGTATTGACTTCACCGATCTAAATAAGACATGCTCAAAGGATTCATTTCCACTCCCTCACATCGACACGCTTGTCGATGCAACAGCAGGACATGAGATGATGAGCTTCATGGATGCTTTTTCTGGATATAATCAGATTCTCTTACATCCAGATGATCAAGAAAGAACAGCGTTCGTCACAAGTCGAGGCATCTACTGCTACAAAGTCATGCCGTTCAGGTTAAAAAATGCAGGAGCCACATACCAGAGACTGGTTAATCGTATGTTCGAAAAGTTAATAGGTTCGACGATGGAGGTCTATATAGATGATATGCTTGTAAAATCACTACAAGCCAAAGATCACATTGGGCACCTGAGGCAATCATTCGAAGTGTTAAGAAAATACAACATGAAGCTTAACCCCTCCAAATGTTCTTTCGGAGTAACGTCGGGAAAATTTTTAGGGTACCTTGTGACAAAAAGAGGAATCGAAGCTAATCCCGACCAAATCAGGGCAGTGGAAAATATAAAGGCACCCCGCAACATCAAAGAAGTACAAAAGCTCACGGGTCGTTTGGCAGCACTTAGTCGTTTCATATTAAAATATTCTGACAAGAGCCATCAATTCTTCAACACACTCCGAAAGGGAAAAGACTTCGAGTGGACACCAGAGTGCGACCAAGCTCTCAACCAACTTAAGTCCTATCTCTCAAGTCCGCCTTTGCTCTCGAAGCCTAACTCAGGTGAGGTACTTTTCATTTATTTATCCGTATCTGCTAACTCTTTAAGTGCAGTGTTAGTTTGTGAAGAACAGGGAAGACAATACCCTGTCTACTATGCCAGCAAATCGCTACTCGATGCAGAGACCAGATACACTCAACTTGAAAAATTAGCCCTCGCACTAGTCATGGCCTCGCGAAAGTTGAAGCCGTACTTCCAGGCGCACCCAATCACGGTGGTGACGACCTTTCCACTAAAGACTGTGTTGAGCAAGCCAAATTTATCCGGCAGATTATCAAAGTGGGCAGTAGAGCTTGGAAAGTACGACATCACCTATTTACCCCGGACTGCAATAAAATCACAGGTTTTGGCCGATTTTATTGCAGATTTTTCATCAGAGCAGCATGAGCTTGCCGAAAAAGAACTACTCTCAATAACCGAATGTGATAATTCAAATCACTGGACCCTTCAAGTTAACGGCTCCAGTAATTTCAAGGGGAGTGGATTGGGTATAGTATTGATCTCTCCCAAAGGCGACGTTGTTGAAAGAGCGGTTCGATGTGGATTCAAGACAACAAATAATGAAGCAGAATACGAAGCACTGATCGCCGGACTGACCTTAGCCAAAGATATGAAGATACCAAACATCAAAGTACAAAGTGACTCACAACTTATTGTAAGTCAGTTCGGAGGAGATTTTCAAGCAAAAGATTCTAGAATGTCAGCATATCTTACCATGGTGAAGGAACTATCAAAATCGTTCACAAAAATAGAAGTTACCCATGTGGCGAGGGAGGAAAATCGACATGCAGATGCACTGGCCAACCTAGGGTCAGCAATTGATTGTCAGTCATCGAAGCACATACCCTTAACATATGCCCAATGGCCAGCAGTGTGGAAAGAAGAAGCAGAAACCAAATCGGTGGAAATAGTTGAGGTTGAAGTCAGTTGGATGACTCCGATCATCAAATACATTACCGAGAATGAACTACCTAAAGACAAGACAGAGGCTAGGAGGATCAGAGCTAAGGCAATGAAGTTCAACATGATCAGTGGGTCTTTATACAGAAGTTCTTACTCAGGCCCCTACCTGAAGTGTGTAGGCCCAAATCAAGCAAAATATATCTTTGAAGAACTACACGAGGGAGAATGTGGAAATCACTCTGGACCACGAAGCCTAGCAAATAGGGCCCTAACAGCAGGTTTCTACTGGCCGACCATGAGAGCCGATTCAAAGAGTTACGTTAAAAAATGTGATAAATGCCAGAGATTTGCTCAGTACAATCACACTCATCCAGAACCACTCCACCCTTCAATAACGCCCTGGCCTTTCATGAAGTGGGGCATGGACATCGTAGGAAAACTACCCAAGGGTATCAATCAGAAAGTTTTTCTCTTGGTCATGACAAATTACTTCACAAAGTGGATCGAAGCGGACGCATTCGCACAGGTCAAGGACCGTGAGGTAAGAGGTTTTGTGTGGAAACATATTTTTTGCAGGTTTGGAGTACCAGCAGAGATCGTCACCGACAATGGGCCTCAATTTATCAGTTTTGAGTTCCAAGACTTCTGTAAAAAATGGGGAGTCAAGCTAACCTATTCCACCCCAAGGTACCCAGCCGCTAATGGTCAAGCCGAAGCCTCCAACAAAACAATAATGAACACCCTGAAGAAAAAGCTAGATAAACACAAGGGAAAATGGGTCGAGCATCTCCCCAGCGTGCTATGGTCTTACCGAACCACAACGCGAATAGCTACGGGAGAAACACCTTTTTCTCTAACATACGGATCTGAAGCCGTCCTACCTCCAGAGATAGGGATCAGAAATGCGAGGACCTCAAGGGTAAATGAAAAAGAGAATAATCAGGAGCTAGAACATAACCTAGACACAATCGATGAGCAACGGGATCAAGCAGCAATGAGAATAGCTTCATACCAGCAGCAGATAGCCCGACATTATGATAAACACGTTCGGCTCCGCAATTTCAAGGTCGGAGATTGGGTCCTTAGAAAAGTTTTTCAAAATACTGAGGAAGTCAGGGCTGGCAAACTAGGCCCTAACTGGGAAGGTCCATACCTGATCATGAAGGTAGTAGGAAACGGGGCTTACAAACTGCAAACTGTTGAAGGTAGAGAAATTGCAAATAGCTGGAACGCAGCTCACCTCAAGCAGTATCATTTCTAAACCCTTAGCTAAATTTTCCAAATTTTGTGTTGTTTATTTCTTTATTCGAACTGTTACTGACTTGAGCGTCGGAGGGTCGATGGCTATGCCATCGACCATTTAGGCATGCTGCATGTAGGTTGAAACTCAACCATGATAACCGAGGTTTAGTAAAGAATCCCCTTTAAGGTCGATCCCGCAGTCCTTAGGGTGAATATCGATCCTGAAATAATGAGTTTACGTTTCTATTTCATTTTCTTCTACTACTTTCAGTAATTTTCAAATTGATTTCCTACTTTAGCTACTGACTTGAGCGTCGGAGGGTCGATGGCTCTGCCATCGACCATCTAGTCATGTTACGTGCAGATTAAAACTCAAAACTAACAACCAAGGCTCAATAGAGAAGTCCCTCAAGGTCGACTATGCAACCCTTAGGATGAACATCGATCATGAAGAAATGAGTTCGCATTCTCATTTATTCTCTTTTACTGCTTTCAATTATTTTCAAAGTTATTCCTTATATCAGTTACTGACTTGAGCGTCGGAGGGTCGATGGCATAGCCATCGACCATCTAACCCTACTGCCTGTAGGTTGAAAATCAATGTTGGAAACTCAAGTCATACAAGAACAATCCTGAAGATCTCAAACAAGCGCCAGGGTTAGCATCGAGTATAACAAAGAGCAAAAAAGATGACTTTACACGTCAAAGTTGATAAATATCATTGAAGTCAATCTTGACCTGTATTCGACGAAAAATTCTCAAACGATATTCAATGCCAACATCTCCAAAGCATGGTCCTACCTCAATGCAAGTTCAGCCTCGATTTAAAACAAATTGTAATTTAGATAACTTGCATATTTGCATATGCTAGCCTTAGATCCTAGAATTGTAATCTACCGATCAGATTAAATATAAAACAATCAATACATATATGTATGTATTTCTAAGATTCTCTCGTTCAAATATATGTCATGCACTTGCACACAAAACTTCCAAACATCGAAGTTGAAGAAAAACAAAAGCTCAAGTATGAAATGTCATTCAGAATGTCACTACCCCAAACGGGAGTTCAACATCGATAAAATAAAGTGGAGAATCACCACAAATATACTGCAACACCGAAACCGGCGGAAATAATAAGAAGTCTAACTGTACGACAAAATATGCAGATAATGAAAATATAGAAAATCAGCCACGTGCTATATGGCTCCATCACCCTATGTTGCATCGTCGCCATAAAGGAAAGACAAATCAAGATCAGGATTCTTATCCTTGATCATCCCCACTAAGCCTTCAGCTATCTTCATTTCCATGTCAGCACGAATGGATTGAAAGGCTTCAGAATCAGCTATTTTCTGGAGGTCGATCCCCTCACCTTTTTTAGCGGCATCAAGGGCCTTATCACGAACCGCCAATTCAGATTTATAATGGTCCTTGGCAGCATCAAACTCCTTCTGCAGCTTGGCATGAGAAATCTTCACTTTGCTCAGACGACTCTTGTATGTTTCAGATTCTTCCAATGTTGTTGCCACTTTCTTTTCAGCCTCAACTTTCCCCCTCCTAACTTTTTCTACCTCAGTCTTCAAAGCAGTTACCTCAGCCTCAAGCTTGGGAGTTGAGGATGATTCAGCTTCAAGATTTGCCCGAGCACATGATAGTGCCATGGTAGCCTACATTCACAAGAGTTAAAACAAATTAGTACGTCGATCTATATGTAAAAAATAAAAATCATGAAAAATTAGATACATACCTGAACAGAATGATTAAGTGCACGAGCAATCTGAGACTTTAATCCAGCTGCTTGTAGATTGCCAATATCGACCACCACCATCTCATTCGGCATTTTCGACCAAACAATGCTGGATGGATCGAATGTGGCTGAATTTCGAGGAACTATCTCATTCCCTAATTCATCGAGCATCGGGCCCGCTAGCCCATTAGCGAGAGAAGGAGAACTGAACCCTATCTCAACTACCACTGAATCTGATTTCTCTCGAGCTGGTGTGGCATGTGGGGCAGGGTTAGGAGCTAGGGTCGATGTCCTCGCCTTCTTACTTGGGGGGACATCAGAGGGACGCCGACTCCCAGACGGGGCTGCAGACCCCAAAGCACATTCCTTACTTGATTTATCCTTGACTTCATCAGCCTTAGCTTTGATCTCTGTCAATCGGAGGGTACGAGCGTTGATAGGAGGCATCTTGATGGCACTAATGACTCTTTCGTCTCGCAAAGTCTTGAAAGAACGATGCTCTTTAGGGATGTCGAGGGCTCTTTGGATCCGTTTGAGTAAGATACCCTGCGGTTTATGTTTCTTGTGAACACCTGCAAAAGAAGGACATTTTTTTTTACTACTTAGAATAAGCATAATCAAGACCAGACTTGGCGTCATCCAAATTGATAAAAAAAAAGAACGCACGAGCTTGGCTGAAAAATCGAGAATGACATCCTTCGCTATCTCCACCACATGTCACCCAAAACCAATTGGGCTTCCAGTCACCAGAAGATGAAATACATTCTCTCACTAATCCCGCAAACCCGTCAGTCCATCTAGTGAAATAATAGAAGCCCAGATTGTCAGGCACATTAACGATTCTATACAATGAGTGCCACTCCTCCAATGACGGTTCACCAAACTTCAGGTCATACCATATCAACAACATACCCATCATATGACTGTAGCCGTTAGGAGCAATTTAAGCTGGGGAGATTCCATAACTTGCTGCAATCTTTCGAAAGAAATTATGTAAGGGTAGTCGAACTCCCCTCTTAAAAATGTCAGAATAAACTGCAACAACATCTATAGGCGGCCAACAAGCCCTCTCCGAAGACTTAGGGACCCTTACCTTTAGTTGACAGGCAATTCCATAAGCCTGTATTATATGTTTCAAAGATTTCTGATCGATGGCAGACGATATTGTTTCTGCCTTGAACCCCAAAAGCCTCTGGGAGTTAACCGCATGGTCACCCGAATCATCAGGGCCATTGATCTCTTCGCCTGATTTTTCCATCTGATCAACAACCATGTCATTACCGTCAGAAAGCGTGCCCTCGGCGTCTTCAATACCGCCTGTCTCCGAATCTGAGCTTTCATCTTCAGATTCAGATTCATCTCTCAAGTTCCAGATCTCACCACACTCAGTGGACCCTGAATTTTTCTTCAAAGTCTTTAATTTTTTGGGAATATCGAACCTGTCATCAACTTCAATTCTAGGGTCGACTGAACTCGACTCTTCTCTTTCTGGAATCTCAGTTTGGGGTTTCCCCATGTCTCTGCAGATGTCGATCATTGTTTCTCACTCATCCTCACTCAACGACATCGAAAAAAAGTAAATAAAATCACTCAAATCAAGATCAAGAGGATAAAAGACGAACAACTTACCAATTATTGAAGACAAATGTTGCTCAGCGTATCTTGATGTCGCCGCAGTTTTGAAACTGAGAAAATAATGATGAGTAATGATTTTGAGCGTCTACAAAATAAGAGAAATTTCTCTTTCTTATAGCTTATAGAAGTGGCAGGTGGCGTAGCCAGAATGGAGTCTTGCTCTCCAAGCAAGGAGAAATGCCCTATTTCAAAGCCCAGTCCATATAGGAATTTGAGTTGTATAAGGATTCTTAATTACCGCACTTATTCCATTACAAATTTATAAATAATAATAACATTCGATCTTAGGATCTATTATGTTAAAAATCGACCCTAAGGGTCTACTATGATGAAAATCGACCCTAAGGGTCTACTATGACGAAAATCGACCCTAAGGGTCTACTATGATGAAAATCGACCCTAAGGGTCTACTATGACGAAAATCGACCCTAAGGGTCTACTATGCCAAATATCGACCCTAGGGTCTCATAAGCATCAAGGTCGATCATATTCTGGGTTCGATCTCATCGACCCTCGAAACCGTGTGCGTCTGGCAAACAATAATGGTTTATGGCAAACAATATTAGATTTATGGTGTTCAGCCTTACGGTTTGCTTTCAAAACCTCGGTTGTCCTACCTTACAGCTTGCACTCAAAGCTTAGCCGTTCGACCTCCAAGTTATTTTATAACTTGGGTCGTTCAGCCTCATAGCCCATACTCGGGGCTTTGGTGTTCGATCTTACGGTTTGCTTTCAAAGCCTCGATCATCCTACCTTGCAGCTTGCCCTCAAAGCTTAGGCGTTTGACCTCCAAGTTATTTTATAACTTGGGTCGTTCAGCTTCATGGCCTATACTTGGGGCTTATGTATTCGGTCTTACGGTTTGCTTTCAAAGCCTTGACTATCTCACCTTGCGGCTTGCGTTCGAAGCTTCGGCGTCTTATGTCCTTACATGTTTTATTTGCATTACGGTTCATTGTCTAGCTCCCATGCTGGAACCTAGACAATGAGGGGCTAACTGTAGTGGTTATTTTTCGTCAGCCCATTATGCTGGTCCATCAGGATTAAACATTGTCGTTTAACCGAGCAGCCTCACAAAGATCGGGTATTTTGAATTAAATTGAACTAGCCGTCCGCATTACCTGGAAGGGTTGACGTGATCAAACGAATGAGATCATGCCTTAACCGTTCCCATAATCTACGCGAACCCTAGCACTGCCTCTCTCTATAAAAGGAGTCTTCCCTCCTCATTTGAGGGGTACGCTGAAATACCCACAAGCTTCACATCACACCCTAAGAATACTGAGCTCACAATTTTCTAGGTTAATTCCACCCCGGCGATTCAACATCCGGCCTTCTTCCTACATTCTTCCAGGATCGAACGGCATTTCCCTAGATTTCCAGTCACGTTCTGGATAAAGATTATCGTCATTAAGCGCCTTAATCATTTAATTATTCCGTATTTTGTTTCTTTCTACACTTCTTCTTTTCCTGACTTGAGCGTCGGAGGCCCAACGATCGTCAACCCCCCGACGGTCTTTGGCTCTTACGGTGTTTTCTGTTTTTGTTTCACAGATTGGCCGCTGCTCCGGACTGAATCAATTAATTGCAGATTTCCGGATCTACAATGATAACTCATAATAATAGCTTTTACATCTCTGCCAAACAAATTTGACCGTTAGGTTTGTACGAATAGTGTTGCTGCATTCACAATCACACCCGTCCCCATATATATTTCATTTTCTGATTAAATTGACGAATTTCTATATATATATTTAGGTAATTTACTAAAATATATTCCTATTCAATATGTTCACATTAAACATTAATTCATTCTCAAATAAATAAATAGGAACATATTCGGAAGATTTTTTTTATTATCTTTCTAAATCATTTTCTAGTGAAAAATTTCAACCACTCTCTCTTGTTGAGTCAACGTGAGTATATTAGTTGGTATGAAATCAATTTTTATCGGACACTTAATTTAATTGTTATCATGTAATGGAAAATTTGTTTTGATTTTAATAAGTTTGGACAAGCATTAATTATTAATGTTTGGTCGAATTTAAAATTAGGCTTCAAGTTAAACTCAATAAGTGAAAATATGTATATGGATTTGTGGAGATAATTAGAACTCAGTTTGTGTGTGGCCTGATCAAGACACAATCAAACTCGATTATATAAAAAATCAAATAATTCCAAACCAGAAGCTCGATGGTAACTCCAATCATGCTTGAACAATATTGTATTTCACAGTCCGTAGGACTTGCTTAAAAGTAATATTTTATTCCACTAAGATTCTCCTTTAATTATAGTGAGGTATATTGTGTTCACCAAATTCTTTGAGAATTTAATTGAACAATGTAAAAGGGCTTGTAAAAAATTTATCGTTTTATTTTAGTTTGCAAGAGACTATTCAAAACTACTATTGATAACACAGAAGAAACTTTACGTAAAATATATAAATTCACTAATCATCGGTGAAATACTTACTGGAAGGATATTTGATATTTTCACGAGTAATAATGAAGGCAAAAATCACTTACTATTTAATAATATACTTTTAAACTATAATAATATCTCTTGAATGTTAATTTTGCTATTTAAAAAATAATTTAAAGTGAATCTTGTGTTTTATTTACTAATTATACAACATGATAATAAAGTCAATTCGCGATATATTATCCATTATGAATACAATTATAAAAATGTTAATATTCATTCAATTCATTTTAATTGCTATATTCGTTTTACTGCCACCCCATTTCATTTTCACAATCCCCTAAATGATAAAACGTAATAGTATAACATAGAAATGTGCAAGCAGTTCACATTACACAGACGGGCACAACAAATTAAACATACACAAAATATTATAATAGTGGGTGAACATGTTGATAGTACGGTTACATTTGTACTCAATGCTAAACGTTAAGTAACGTGGGATTTTATTTAATTATTTATGATTATTATTTTATTTAGGCAATAAGTAACGTGGGATTCAAAATAAATGGATGCCAGATATTTTTCTACAAATTATCATTGAGCCCATCGAATCAATGGTTGGGGCCCGTGAAGACTTCACTTCACATGAAACACGTCTAATCTTGTTGGATAAGATTTCTAAGTTGATTTCCGGGCCCACTTTGCCCATGGGCTTTTATTTCGGATCCAAAACTCATTTAACTTGTTGGGCTGTCAAACTACTGCTAGTAACCACAAATTTAAAAAGCTTCAAGTTATCTTACAGATTATGTTTCTAACTTTCTCAAGAGTACGTTCATCCCAACAAAACTTTTACGTAATATAATGGTTATTTGCCAAAAAAAAAATCACCCTTTGAATTAGGTGTGGGTCGTTATGATATATCGAAAATTTCACGCCAATTAGAGGTGGGTCGGTATGATATACTGAAAATTTCACGCTGTACCGAAATTTCGATATCGAAAAATTTCATACCGTTTTCGTACCGAAACTTTCGGTATACCGAGTTTCGGTATACGCCGTAACAGATATTGATTTTGTACCGATATTTTCGGTATACCGTACCGTACCAATATTATACGGTATACCGAACATACCGAACTTTCAAGGTATACTGAACTTTCACGGTATATCGAAAATACCGAAATTTTAAGGTATACCGAAAATACCGAATTTTACATGTCGTGCCGATCCGAATTCTACAAATAACAACATAAAAATTAATGTCTCAACAATCAAATAGCCAACACCAAACAAGTTTAATAGTTCATGTCTTAACAACCAAATTTCAAATATAATATTACTAAATGAAATAACATATAGCAACTTGATGTTGAGTAGCAACTTGAAATTTTCAACATCACAAGAAACCTGCAAAATTAAAAATTAATCAAATTACATTTTTCAAAATATTAAAGTTGAAATAAATATAAATATACATTGATAATCTTACTTTTTCAAAAGGCACCAAAGATTAAATGGAGTCTGGAGAAATAGTTTGAGAACGTTCTTGATTCACAGCTGCATCTGCAACAGAAACATAAGAAATTAATAAAATTATTAGTACACTTCATTTTATATTATAAAAAACATCAAATATTTAAATTTAAATTTAATTAGAAAAAGAAACTCTTACACTTTTCAATTTCTTCAATCTCCTTGTACAAATCAAGATCGTTGCTATGGGATCCTTATAAAAGCTGAAGTCGTCTGCTTTCAACCAATCATTAGTGCACACTAATGCCTCTACCATCTTTGGACTTAAACGACTTCTAAAAGAATCCACTGGTTATTTATACTCTTTTTATTATTTATTGTAAATAAACTCTTAATGGATTATATTATATCGAGACATTTTATTTATCTTACGTGTTAATTATACATGCATGCGATAAAATCCCTAGATCTTAATAAGTCACGAAATATGGTCATGCATTTGATGATGATTATGGAATATGTTTCTTGTATTTAGATCTTACATTAGTTCCGAGTTATATAACTGATCAAGATGGGATATTGAACAGTTTAACTCGCACGTATTATACACACTCATAAGATGAGAATGTTAAGTTCCATTGACAATAGTGTGGTGACGTAAATGTATATACGTGGGTGCTTGTTAGAGAACAAGTTCACTGAACAAATCCATTAGAAATTCTTAAATGGAATTTATCGAAAATATGAATTTCTAAATTATAATAGTACATGGTTAATCCTTTGACTTGAGACACCATGATAATCTTGTATTAATTATATCACATTTTGATATAGTCTCTGATTGCATGACAATCATAACGAGATTATCTTGGATGTTATATTAATTAATATGGAGATTAATGGAGTGGTCAATAAATGATCTATTACTCGATTGTTGAGAGAATCTTCTAATTAATTTTCATGATTCATGATTCAGAAGACCTTGGCCAAGGCGTGATGAATATTGATTCATTAATGAATTGATTGAATGAAAATGTAGGTATTGGATTAATTGAGTTTTTCGAATTATTCCATAACTCAAGATCCAATCGGGAGATTAGATAATAGAAGGACCGTACGTGTATAACGATTTGTAATTAAATAGGTTTACTCAATATTTCATCTAGTGCTAGGTGATCATGTTACTTGCTAGATGTTCATTCGAATATATTAATTTATTGGGTAAATTAATAGAATAATATTTTATTCGTTAAGTTGTAAATATTACAAGCCTACTACTAGTACTAGTTGTGAACCTAAGAGGGTTACACAAATAGCTTGAAATTGTATCGGTTGAATTGATTCAATTGTTGAATCCAATTAATTAATGGTGTTAATTAATTGAGACCTTTTGATTTAATTAGTTAAATCAAATAATCAATTTAAATGTTTAATTGAATTAAAAGTCTAATTCAAAATATGAATTAAATTAATTAGATTAATTTAATAGATATATAAATTTAATTGGATTAATTTATATTGTGTAAAATGTTAATTCTATTTTGTGGAATTAATAATTAATTGAGAATCTCTACAATCAAAAGATTGAAGAGGTCTTTAATATGATTAAAGAGACCATTAATGTGATTAAAGGGAAAATCAATTCTCATTGAATTGATATTTTTGTAATAGCCGATCATGTGAAATGAGAGGTGTTTAATGTGATGATTTCATATATTATTCTATTCATTCTCATATGATCTTCAAGTTCTCAATATTTTATACTTAGCATATTTTTCCTTCGTGTATCAATTGCTAGCGAAAATCGAGATACGAGATACATTCCAATTATGCGGACTTGAGTAGACGAGCAAATGATTGCTACTAGAGGTGGCAAAACGGGCCGCCCGGCCCGGCCCGAGCCCGCCGGGCCTAGCGAAAAATCTGGGCTCGGTCCGGCCCCAAAATCTACGGGCCTAAATATATGAGGCCCGGCCCGACCCGAAAAAGGGCTGGGTCGGGCGGCCCGCGGGCCTACATGTATTTTTCACTATTTTAGGCTCGGGCCATTCATTTTTTCAGCCGGGCTGGGCCGGCCCAAAATTCATTCGGGCCGAATTTTTTTTGGCCCAATCCGGCCCGAAATGCGGGCCGGGTCTATTTTGCTACACACCCGACATCAACCAGATTGCGAAAAGGTGTGTATCTATACACACACACACACACACACATATAAAATGATATGATCATTTTATTCTACACCATATTAACGTGAATCCGATGATATGTGTATTATGAAATAATTGTTATTTCATATTTTATAAATTTTTTATTTTCCGTTGCGTTTACGTATTCGATCCCAACATCCACCACTCTTTTACCAAACTAAAAGCGGACTCACTAGCAATGGTTGAGTTTGGAATTGCAAATATATCCTTAGCAACAAGAGAAAGAACTGGATATCTAATTTCATTTTCTTTCCACCACTCCAAAAGATTGAAAGATAAATGTGATCACTTTTCAATGTCATCGGATAAATACTTACCCACTTCGCTGAATACCTCTTAAAATTGTTCTTTTTCATTTTGTGCATTTAATTCGCTGTAAAAAAAATCATAAAAAAGCCAACACTGCTGCTAGTACCTTCTCCACCACCATACCCCAATTGCGTTTGTTTTTCAATGCTCAATGCATTAGCTCTCTTGTACTCCGTCCACAAACTAATCAAATTATTTTTAATTTCATCAGTGACCTTCTTGACCTTTTCAGAATTACCTCCCAATTTCACAACACAAAGTTTGATTGTTTGAAGCTTGTTTCTTGGATCCAAAACATTACCAAGAAAAATCAAAGGATTCACCTTATCCCAATTCCCCCAATACTTGTGAAATTTGACCTTCATTGCATTTGCAACTTTTTGCAGAACTTGATTAGATCCATCATGCATTCTTTTCTCAATCTCAACTTGTAAGATAATCATTGAAGTATAAATCAATTGGGAGGTGGGAGTTTTTGATGCACTTAGTTCTAAAGTGACATCATAAATTTTTTCCAGTAAATGAACAAATGTCTTTGCATTCTCCCAATCATCTACACTTGGTGGCTCCATCCTTTCTCTACCTTTGTCATCTTTTTCACGAAAACATCTCATAAAAGGCAACCATTCTTCACTCATTCTATCAAACACCTTTCTATACTTTAATGCAATATCAAGCATTTTATAAGTTGAATTCCATCTTGTTTTGACATCCATAAGCACTGTAGAAGTACTAGAAACTTGGAAGTATATCAACATCTCTAAATTTGTTCAATCTAGAAGGGGAAGGGTGAAGAAATATAACTGCATTTCTGATAGACTTAATTGAAAGATCTAGTTCTTTCAAACCATCCTTAACAATTAAGTTAAGTATGTGACATACACATCTCAAATGCAAGTATTTTCCATCAAGCAATAATGTTTTTTCACCTTTCATTCTTTTTTCAAATAATCAATCGCAGTATCATTAGAAAAAACATTATCAACAACTATGAAAAACACTTTTTCTATCCCTCAATCTCTCAAACAAATCTCAACCATCTTACCTATATCTTCCCCAACATGACTAGTGATTTTTGTGAAGTTAATTATTCTCTTATGCAACTTCCAATCACTATCCAAAAAGTGAGCAATGACAACCATATAATTGATGTTTTGAATGGATGTCCAAGTACCAGTTGAGATGCTAACTCTTTGACTATTCATCACACTTTTTATCTTACTTTCTCAGTTTGAAACAAATTATAAACCACACCTGCTATCTTCTTTCGACCAGGAATCTTAAATCGTGGTTGTAATTCATGCACCAAAGCATGAAATCCTTTTCCTTCAACTGCTCGAAATGAAGCCTCGTCAATAATCACATATTATGTGGAATATTAACTTAACTTTGTGGAAATAATACATGAGCAGAATTAAAACAAAATGACGAGAATTTAAAATGCCATCATAAGAAAAATAACCCTTTTAAATTCATAAAAATACCAAATAAAAAAAATAAATTAATAAATAATAAATAAATTTACATTAACTGACCTTTAAACAATAACAACCTATAATTTTAAAGAAGGCAATTAACTAAAGTCAGTTAACTTATGGCCCTCTCTTTTATTTATTTAATTTAAATATAAATGTATAATATAGTGAATATAATATAATATAATATAACAATACATTATATAATAAAACCACACAAGGTTGACTTACACGGTTTCAAAGAAATTAACAGCCACTCAACCAGTACCCATACTAATGATATGAAACTAAAGAGATTCTTAATGAAAAGCATAAAACTTGGTTTTCTCCCACAATGATTAAACTGAAATAGTAATTTCTATTGTCAAACCAACATACCAACTAACCAATTTGAGTTACTAACATCAGACATAAAAATACAAAACATAAAATCCGATATTTAAAAAAAAACAGAAATAAAAGACTAATAAGCATAGTTTAATTAACTAGATAAAATATGTCATTTTTTTTATAATTTAACCATATTCCCACACCACACTTCCGTCATACGTCTTCCAACTCTTCTCCTGAAAAATATTTGAAATCATAGGGGTGAGTATAATAAAACATACTCAGTAGGTGGGAAATAGGAAACATTTCATAACTTTGTCCATACGTGATAACATAAACATATACATACATGGAATTATAACTTTCAACCGAATATCAAACACATGATAAACGGGATAACATTCAACCATAATTTCATCATATGATCATTTACATATAAGAATCATGGGACAATATTCTTTCAACTGTATACAGGATCATAGTGCATACATTAGTATACTCATAACATTCATCCATAATCCACATATATCACGTAATCACGATGGTCAATTAAAAACATATTTTATTTTTGAAACATAGCTTGAAAGGAAGTATTTTTCCCTACCTCGACTTGACTGAATTGCCAGAAATACTTTAATAGGTGGATGAGGATCCTAACTGATCTGCTCCTAAATAATGAATTAAATAAATATAGAGATCAAAATCCCTAAACTTTAAATAAATACGGCTAACACACAGCCTAAATAAAACTCCAAACAAATTGAACTAATCTACTATTAATCTAACAAAATATGATTCTTAATTTATACACAAAATAAATTCTTAACTCTGGTCAGAAACATATATATTAAATCAAATTCTGACTAATACTTATATATACATCTACACTAAATTTCACATAAGGACTACACACTCAACCCAAAAAGCTTTTGGGAAAAGAACATCATCATTACGAAAATTAAATGCTATCATATTAAATATTTGAAATTTTACTTAAAATAATAACTATGACAAAAGGTCTAAAATCCTATTTACCTATTGTTTGAAAACGAGAATTTTTGATAATGAACTAATAAAATTTAAAATATTCTTAAACCTCTGTTTTACCGATTTTTGTAAAGACGAAGTTGAAAATAATAATTTTTCATAAATGAAAATCATAACTTATCACAACGGTATTTTTTTCCCCTTCTATTAAATGTTTAAAATCATAAAAGGCTCATCTGAATAAATTAATAAACATCATTACGATATAAAATAAAAATTTCTAGAGTCTTTGAAGCACTTAAAAGAAAGAACGAAAAATAAATTATTTGAGGATTGAAACTGCTATTTTACGAACACTTACCAAAAATCACTTGCAAATCTGCGTAGAAAACTTGCTTGAAGAATATTTCAGATTTTTCTTTTGAAAGTGTGAAGAACTTTGAGGATTTTAGGAAGATTTAAATACAACTCTATGGAAAATCTTTAGTGGATACCATATTTCTTAGGAACCGACGGGGAAGTTATAACTTCCTAGAAGTCATGGATAGAAAACCGAGTAAAATGGCATTTTAATATGAAATCTGTGAAAACCGCAAAACTGAATTGAAAAGAATCAAATCTGCAATTTTTTTTTAATAAATAGTAGGGCAAAATCAAAACACCTAATAAAATAATATTAAAAAAAACAATCCTAATCACTATATCCTATAATTAAAATCATTCCCTTGGCTTTTAATAAATATAAAATAATTTAATACCTTATTTCATCATAACCTCTTGTCAGATAAAATCAAATCATAATTCTTTTCCTAAATTCCCTTGATTCTAGTACTAATACTAATAATTTATTTAATTCAGACTAAAATATAATTATTCACATTATATTTATTAAACTATATATTTATTATTAATATCTCTTAATTTATAATACTGAAAGCGGGTTGTTACAACCCTACCCTCTTAAAAGAAATTTCGTCCTCAAAATTAAATCTTACCATTCTTTCCAAAAGGTGGATATTTTGTTAAGATTTCATCTTCACATTCCCATGTTGCTTCTTCTTTTCCATGTTGACTCCATTGAACCTTAATTAATGATACTCGTCGATTTCTCAGTTCGTGTATCATTCTATCGAGTATGGCTATAGGCTCTTCTTCATAAGTTAGATCCTTATTGAGTTGTATCTCCTCTTGAGCAACCACATGACTCGAATTATATAAATACTTTCGCAACATATACACATGAAAAACATTGTGTACTAACGACAACTCCGGCGGTAAAGCTAACTGATATGCCACATCACCAATTCTATCAAGAATCTCAAATGGTCCAATAAATCGTGGTCTCAGCTTTCCCTTTTTTCCAAACCTCAAGACTCCTTTCATAGGAGCTACCTTCAAAAATACCTTTTCACCAACACCAAAATGTAGATCCCTTCTTCTCTTGTTGGCATATGACTTTTGACGGTCTTGTGCTGTCTTTATTCTTTCACGAATCTTCTCTACCACTTCCACTGTCTTTTCAATTATTTCTGGCCCCAAAATTTTCCTTTCACCTACTTCATCCCAATGAGCAAGTGACCTACACTTGCGTCCATACAGTACTTCATATGGGGATGCACCAATACTAGCGTGGTAACTGTTGTTATGGACAAATTCAACTAGCGTTAGATGAGTTTCCCAGACTCCTCCAATATCCAGAACACATGATCGTAGCATATCCTCCAAGGTCTGAATTGTCCTTTCAGACTGACCGTCTGTTTGAGGATGATAAGCTGTAGAGAATTTAAGCTTGGTACCCAAAGCTGCATGCAAACTCTTCCAAAATCTTGAAGTAAAATGTGGATGATCAGACACAATTGACACTGGTACTCCATGTAAACGAACTATTTCCCTAATTTAAATCTGTGCTAATTGATCCATAGTATACGTCATTCTTATTGGTAGAAAATGTGCAGACTTGGTTAATCTATCAACTATCACCCATATTGCATCATGATTTCTTAGTGTCTTGGGCAATCCAATCACAAAATCATATTGATATGCTCCCATTTCCACTCTGGTATTTCTAATGGATGAAGTAATCCAGAAGGTCTCTGATGTTCCGCCTTTACTTGCTGACAAACCATACAACGTTCCACATATTTTGCTACAGACCTTTTCATCCCTCGCCACCAAAATCTCATCCTAAGATCTTGATACATCTTTGTACTTCCAGGATGTGCAGTATATAAGGTTCTATGTGCCTCATCCAAATTTTCCTTTCTTATTTGTTCATGTTTCGGCACACAAAATCTTCCTTCAAACATAAGCATTCCATCTGATGACATCGAAAATCCATGGATATCATTAGGTTTTTCTCTAGTTCGCATCTTTTCCAGAAATTCATCATCTTTTTGAGCATCTCTAATTCTATCTCTAAGTGTTGGTGTAATTACCAAAGATGCAATCACAACATCTGCCTCTTCAGAAGATACTAGAAAACCGAGTAAAATGGCATTTTAATCTAAAATCTGTGAAAACCGTAAAACTGAATTGAAAAGAATCAAATCTGCAATTTTTTTTAATAAATAGTAGGGCAAAATCAAAACACCTAATAAAATAATATTAAAAAAACAATCCTAATCACTATATCCTATAATTAAAATCGTTCCCAAAATCCTCAAAGTTCTTCACACTTTCAAAAGAAAAATCTGAAATATTCTTCAAGCAAGTTTTCTGCGCAGATTTGAAAGTGATTTTCGGTAAGTGTTCGTAAAATAGCAGTTTCAATCCTCAAATGATTTATTTTTCGTTCTTTCTTTCTGGCTTTGATACCACTAAATGTAACACCCTAATTTTATATAAAATTATGATATTTAAAATTTACTTAATTTTGCGGAAATAACACAAATAAAAATTTTAACAAAAATTTTCGAGAATTTAAAATGCCATCGTTAGAAAAACACCCCTTTTAATTTTAAAGATACAAATTTAAAACATATATATATATATACATATATTGCTGACTAAAAAAAAATAAAAGATAATATCTTAAGGAAAGCAATTAACATTCAGTAACTTATCATACGACCCATTTCATTATTAAATTTCAATATAAACGTATTCTATAGGATATAATATAATAAGGACGACAATTCCTTATATGATAAAAAACAACACAATTATTAACTTATATAAATCCATTGAATATGATATGTAAACAGAATACCTTTAAAATAATTACGACAACCATTTTTAATTTTTTTTTTTATAACAAGAGTATAAATCTTCTTTTGTACCCACACTAATAAACTGAATTAACAAATACTATCGTCAAACCAACATGCTAACTAACAAGTTTGAGTTACTAAATTCAGATATAAAAATACAAATCATAAAATCTGATATTAAAATATTAGTTATAAATGACTAATGAGCATAGTTTAACTAATTAGACCAAAATACGTCTTTTAAATAATTTAACCATTTTCCCACACCACATTTCCGTTAAACGTCTCCAAACTCTTCACCTGAAAACATTTAAAATCATAGGGGTGAGTATTAAAAAAAAATACTCGGTAGGTGGGATTTAGGGAACATTTCATATCTTTGTCCAAACGTGATAACATAAACATATGCATACATGGAATCATAACTTTCAATCGAATATCAAGCACATGATAAACGGGATAACATTCAACCACAATTTCATCATATGATCATTTACATATAAGAATCATGGGACAATATTCTTTCAACTGTATACAGGATCATAGTGCATACATTAGCATGCTCATAACAATCATCCATAATCCACATATATCACGTAATCATGATGGACAATTAAAAACATATTTTATTTTGAAACATAGCTTGAAAGGAAGTATTTTTTCCTACCTCGACTTGACTGAATTGCCCAAAATACTTTAATCGGTGGATGAGGATCCTAACTGATCTGCTCCTAAATAATGAATTAAATAAATATAAAGATCAAAATCCCTAAACTTTAAATAAATACAACTAACACACAGCCTAAATAAAACTCAAAACAAACTGAACTAATCTTCTATTAATCTGCCGAAATATGATTCTTAATTTATACACAAAATAAATTCTTAACTCTGGTCAGAAACATATATATTAAATCAGCTTCTGACTAATACTTATATATATATATATCTACACTAAATTTCACATCAGGACTACACACTCAACCCAAAAGCTTTTGGGAAAAGAACATCATCATTACGAAAATTAAATGCTATCATATTCAATATTTGAAATCTATATAATATATAATAATAACACCATGACCGCAAATAGAAATTTTATGTTTTCCCACTGAAATGATATTTCTGAAAATGAAACTATAATGTTATTTAATTAAAAAATATTTATGTTATCTAAGTAATAATTAATTAGTTGGAATAATTATATCCGAAAATTAATGATTGATTTGGCATCTCTTTTCTTATGGAAATTCTCAAGAGAAATCACGGTTTGATTTTTTAGAATCTTCAATCTTCCTCAAAATTTCCGTATGATTTACGTAATTTTTCTTGGTAGTACACAATCACAAGGTCCATAATTATAAATTTTAATTGACACAATATATCCGCTAAATATATATTTAAAATTAATTTATGTTATTGTGCTTAATTTATATTAACCAATATTAATTGTAGCTAGCCACCGATTATTGTCCGGTTTTATACATGATATAGAATATCAATTAATCTATAGGTCCAAAAATATTCTAAGTGCCAAAAAATCTATTGTATTATATATATACATATATATTATATTTACCTTAATTAAAAGATTTGTATGTAAAATTGCAAATCAATTTATCACTAATTACGGATTGCAAAATCAGGAAATTTCGGTATCTTATATATATGACATCAATTGCAAATTCATAATTATTTTTTACGTTGTTCTCTTAAAATCATTCTCATGGTCCTTTATGTCGTAGCTGCTTATGTGAAGAAAGAAGATTTGTTCATCAACTTTTAGTATGTGTAGGTTTTATGAAATTTATTCTTATATTTAACCCCTGATGTTTATATATTATGTTACTGATCAAAAGAATGTGAGCACAAACATGCATGTGAAATTGACGAGGTTGTGGTTTTTTTTCTAATTGTCATTTTATATCTTTTTTCTTTTTCATATTTAATATGTGTTATACTTACATTTTGCTAATAAATATGTAAACTACATATACGATATATTTCAATTAACAACGGGGAAAATCATTTTAAATGGTTCGATTGGATAATGGATATACCTCTCGGTAAATAAATAAAATTGTGAAGGTGATATGTTTATTCTATCAGTTTTATGAATATATCTAATATCTCTTCCATATTATCAAATATTCAAGTTAGATTTTGTTCTACAATACCAGGAAACATGCATGCAAAGTGTCTATATTAATCAATTATGAGTATAAATTAATGAATTAGTGTAGATGTTATATTTGAAGTACTCTTGTGTTGCGAACATTGTTCTTTTGTTATCAAATATATTTTTGTATTATTTTTGGATCTATATCTTTTAATTATGATTGATGTAGCGGTTCTATTTGGTTTCAATATTATTTTATTCTATTATTTATATATTTATTACAAATAATATTATTCATGTATTTATGATAATGAATTTTAATATGGTACCAGCAATAAATAAATTTATAGGGCATCTCCATGAAAATAAAATTTTCTATTATGAAAATAAGATAATTTAATTATTTGTATGCCGGTCTTCAACAACAAATGGGGGATCTCTGTTGTATGGTTCTGGTTATAGAGGTAATTTGAGGAATAGAGTGCTTTTTTTAAAAATGCGAATCATGTTGCTCATAATTTAGCCAAATATGCTCTATTTAACTCTCATAATTTTATTTTTATTGGTGTGTTCCTTTTTATAATCTATATATATATATATATATATTGATAAGATCGTAGTTGCAAATAGAAATTTTTTATTTCCCGTCTAAATGACATTTTCTAATATGGAAAATATAATAAATATCCAGAAAGATTTTTTTAAATATTAGAATATTTAAAAATTAAAATATTTTTTAATTTAATTGAATTATTAAAATTAAATTGATAAGATCGTAGTTGCAAATTAGAATATTTTTTTACTTTAATTGAATTATTAAAATTAAAAAAATCCTCCATCTTTAAATTATATAATATAGATTAATGTAAATAAAAAATCTGCACTGCTATTCGATTGATAAATTAATTAAGTTTAAATTTACAAAAAAAATGCACTATAATCTATATTTATATTAACTGTGATTAAAATAGAAACTTTATATTTCCCTCTCATAGAAGTTAAAATTGAGAATCAAAATTCAACTTTATAAGTATCATCTATCAATATAACTATGAATATCATATAATATTAGAAAATTTGATGAAGTTAAAGCACATCAAAATAGTATTATAAATGTTCCTATGACATACTTTAATAATAAAATGGTTTGGCCAATTATTTTCTACAAATATATTATTATATCTACAAACTATATTTTTCATTTTATTTTTAAAAAATATTACATAAAATCATAAATAATAAAATAATTTATTTGGGCAACTTGATTTCAATCTAAAAGACAATCATTTAATTGTTAAATACTCATACATTTCTAATTCTTTATTTTCATGTATTTTAATTTTACGAAAAAAATTATTGAAGTTTAAGGTCAAACCTTGGGACTCATTACCCTATATTAATTTTTTTTAAAGAAGTCATACATACTAATGAGCTAAAATGAGCTGCATAATTTTTTTTTAACAATTAGGTATTATAATGATAATTCAGATGGGAAAACTATAAAATTCGATTGACTATAAAAACCTTCTCAATAATTAAACTTAATATCTACATAAAACTTGATAAATATGACAACTTATCCTTTTGTTGATTTCTTTTTGAACTATTGAGATAGATGATTATAAATGTTTGTGTATTTTCAAACTTTTGATAATGATAATATCATTTACTTTTATTAGTTACGTTAAGAATAGGAAGAGCGATATTTCTCAAACCCGATGTATCTCAATTGGTGTCTCCAAAAGGACATGATATCAATTGAAAATAATTCAAATTTTAGGATATGAATGCACAAAAGTCAAACAAATAATTGTCCTAAAATTAAACATGACACCAACAAAGATTCAGTGTATTTATTTAAAAGTTGATTTATGTTGAAGTATCTTAAAAGTTAAAATTAAGAAAAAAATTATAAAATTGGCAAGAAAACATATTATACCTATATTATATAGTATCAATACTTCAAATTAAAGATTGTATCAATCATATAAAGCATTCTCATATACATAAAATATGAATACTTGTATTATCAAATTCTACCAAACCACAAGACTTGTGGTAGTGAAAACATATTATTTTTGTAAAATAAAGGCGTGTCAATCATGTTGTTTCAACCGTTAAATAGTTGGAGGGAAATTGATATAGAAGAGTCATTAAAAACATCATCGTTTAAAGAAATTTATATTAAAGATCAAATGAAATCGTTTTTAATAACAAAAGTCAGTTCCAATTTCACCAAAATTTGAACTGGTTATGAATTTGTAAAATGTGTCAAATTTTTAATTTTGGTATAATAATTTAAAATTATACTAAAAATAAATAATCATGTAAAGATCATAATTTTATAGCCATACAATCCATTTCATATATAATTCAACACTTCTCATCTGTGCATCGCACGGGCGACATGCTAGTTTTGCTTAAAATACTAACTATGACAAAAGGTCTAAAATCCTATTTACCTATTGTTTGAAAATGAGAATTTTTGATAATTAACTAATAAAATTTAAAATATTCCTAAACCTCTGTTTTACCGATTTTTGTAAAGACGAAGTTGAAAATAACAATTTTACATAAATGAAAATCATAACTTATCACAACGATATTTTTTTTTCCTTCTTTTAAATGCTTAAAATCACAAAAGGCTCATCTGAATAAATTTATAAACATCATTATGATATAAAATAAAAATTTCTAGAGTCTTTGAAGCACTTAAAAGAAAGAACGAAAAATAATCATTTGAGGATTGAAACTGCTATTTTACGAACACTTACCGAAAATCACTTGCAAATCTGCGCAGAAAACTTGCTTGAAGAATATTTCAGATTTTTCTTCTGAAAGTGTGAAGAACTTTGAGGATTTTGGGAAGATTTAAATACTGCTCTATGGAAAATCTTTAGTGGATACCGTATTTCTTAGGAACCGATGGGAAAGTTATAACTTCCTAGAAGTCATGGATAGAAAACCGAGTAAAATGGCATTTTAATCTGAAATCTATGAAAACCGCAAAACTGAATTGAAAAGAATCAAATCTGCAATTTTTTTTAATAAATAGTAGGGCAAAATCAAAACACCTAATAAAATAATATTAAAAAAAACAATCCTAATTACTATATCCTATAATTAAAATCGTTCCCTTAGCTTTTAATAAATATAAAATAATTTAATACCTTATTTCATCATAACCTCTTGTCAGATAAAATCAAATCATAATTCTTTTCCTAAATTCCCTTGATTCTAGTACTAATACTAATAATTTATTTAATTCAGACTAAAATATAATTATTCACATTATATTTATTAAACTATATATTTATTATTAATATCTCTTAATTTATAATACTGAAAGCGGGTTGTTACAACCCTACCCTCTTAAAAGAAATTTCGTCCTCGAAATTAAATCTTACCATTCTTTCCAAAAGGTGGATATTTTGTTAAGATTTCATCTTCACATTCCCATGTTGCTTCTTCTTTTCCATGTCGACTCCATTGAACCTTAATTAATGATACTCGTCGATTTCTCAGTTCGTGTATCATTCTATCGAGTATGGCTATAGGCTCTTCTTCATAAGTTAGATCCTTATTGAGTTGTATCTCCTCTTGAGCAACCACATGACTCGAATTATATAAATACTTTCGCAACATAGACACATGAAAAACATTGTGTACTAACGACAACTCCGACGGTAAAGCTAACCGATATGCCACATCACCAATTCTATCAAGAATCTCAAATGGTCCAATAAATCATGGTCTCAGCTTTCCCTTTTTTCCAAACCTCAAGACTCCTTTCATAGGTGCTACCTTCAAAAATACCTTTTCACCAACACCAAAATGTAGATCCCTTCTTCTCTTGTTGGCATATGACTTTTGACGGTCTTGTGCTGTCTTTATTCTTTCACGAATCTTCTCTACCACTTCCACCGTCTTTTCAATTATTTCTGGCCCCAAAATTTTCCTTTCACCCACTTCATCTCAATGAGCAGGTGACCTACACTTGCGTCCATACAGTACTTCATATGGGGCTGCACCAATACTAGCGTGGTAACTGTTGTTATGGACAAATTCAACTAGCGGTAGATGAGTTTCCCAGACTCCTCCAATATCCAAAACACATGATCGTAGCATATCCTCCAAGGTCTGAATTGTCCTTTCAGACTGACCGTCTGTTTGAGGATGATAAGCTGTAGAGAATTTAAGCTTGGTACCTAAAGCTGCATGCAAACTCTTCCAAAATCTTGAAGTAAAACGTGGATCTCGATCAGACACAATTGACACTGGTACTCCATGTAAACGAACTATTTCCCTAATGTAAATCTGTGCTAATTGATCCATAGTATACATCATTCTTATTGGTAGAAAATGTGCAGACTTGGTTAATCTATCAGCTATCACCCATATTGCATCATGATTTCTTAGTGTCTTGGGCAATCCAATCACTCGTGATCCAAACACATCGGGCATAATCCATTGTTCTGGATGAGGCAGACCCCTGATGACCGAGTTATACATGCCAACCAAGCTCTCCACCTTGTAATACCTGTCCACATAATCATATATAGCCGCCCTGGTACAACTGCAAAAGGGAAAATAAACACACTCAATTAGGTACATATAAAAAAATAAGAACAAATAGAGATTTAAATGTCGTACCAGATGACTACTGCCGCGTGAGAGCAGGGGATCAAGTCTAGCTCGAACTCACGACAGTCACAGGTTCGATTCTGAAGATCGACCATGTAGACCTCCCTCCCAACCTCGACTTTCCATAAAGTTGCTAATGTAGTGGGCCACACGGCATAGCAGCGTCCCTTATCGATGTTACCCAAAAGCTTCAGCGCGATGCCATCAGTCAACACATGATTCGAGCCCACTGTTGCCGCACGTCGAGCGACGAACCACTGCTCAACAATTGATCTAAACATCTCGAACAATGAGCAAGCAGGTAACCTCCTCGCCCACAACAGACGAGCATTGAGACTCTCCGCCGCATTAGATGTCATGAACCCGTAGCGCCGTACGGGATAGTGTGAACGAGCCCAATGCACTGGGCCAATATTACACAGCTTCTGATATGCATTTGGACAGACCTGCTCCAATGTCGACATAATCTCCTGGAAGGTCTCTCTCCGATATGCGTAGGCAGCCTCCTGAAATAGCGTCATCACGTGTTTCCCTCTCTTCGTCATCTTATTCTTCAAATGGTAGTAGCACAGTCCGTGCGTTGCTCTTGGGAAAACGGCCTCCACAACATTTTTAATGCTTTGATGCTGATCTGAAACGATGAGAAGATCATCTATATCACCCAGAGCCATGTGCACGTAGGCCAGAAACCATATCCAAGATTCGTCGTTCTCTATCGGTCCGAGCCCAACTGCAACAAGTAAGATCTGTTCGTTGCCGTCCTTCGTCACAGCAACAAAGAGAACCCCCTTATTCTTTCCCTTCAGGTGGGTCCCATTGATCACAAACACTGGACGAGCATACTGGAGAAATGCATTGACACACGCACCGAGAGCAAGGAATGAATGCTTGAACCGATCATCACTCGTGATCTCCATGTCTACTTGATGAGGACATCCATAGCAATGATGAAGTCAATGAAGAGCTGCAATTCAAAGGACCCGTCACACGACTACGAGCTAAGAAGTTGCAAGAATATTTGCAAGCTGTAATTCGCAAGAAGTTCGAAGTTGAAGACGGAGTGCAAGGAAGCTTGAAGATGATGACATTGTTGAAGATGGAAGATGGAGATCAAGATATGGAGTGTAATACATGAAGGAGGCGTTCAAGTGTGCTTTTGTTGGGCTTGATGTGTATTCTTGCTATTCAGCCCAAGTTAAGCATGCATGGTGGAAAAGCCCAAAATACTCGGCCCTTAATGATCCAATTAAGGGGATTGATTTATTAGACTATAGTACTTTATTTATTTTATTTTGGACGAATTTTTGCAGATTTTTAAGTTAGGATTTTCGGTTATTTTAGATAGAGATTTGACTAGATTTTTAGATAAGGCAAGATCTACAAAATCTACCTTAATTAGAATTCTAGTTTAGGAAGTTGTTGAAGTCCAATTCTAGTTCAAATTGGACTCCTTATTTTCGTCCATTAGGCCTTAGGAATTCAATCCACCTATTATAAATAGGGGATCCATATTTCATTGTTACTTTAGACCATATTTGAAAATTAAAGCTTTGCTTCAATATTGTCTCAACCCCATTTTATATCTTTGTGAGTTTAGATCTTTTAAATTCATACTCTTAGATTTAGCATCTCTAAGTTTTACAAAGGGAATTCGCCGTCCACGTTCGAGGGATCGTCGGAAACTCGCTATCGAAGAGCAACTTAAAGAATTTGGCCTTGTGTACGTTCGAGATTCAAGGCAACTTTCGGGTTGTAATTCACATCGACTTTACATCGTCCATCATCGCCACTCGACGTCATCCAAGCATCATCAACGTTCGTCCCATTCCAGCCCTTGTTCGAGTTCAACATCATCTCGTTCCGATTCAATCCGTAAGTCCGTTTCATCTCTATCATATCCTATCTACTCTAGCCATTCTAAACCTATTCATCACCATCGAATTACCTTCATCCAAGCCACCCATATTCTCGTCCAAAACAGCCATTCTTTGTTTGGATTTGTGTTATTTTGTGTGTCATTGTCTAGGTATTTTAGTTGAATCTTAGTCGTCTAGATAATCGAGTATAGATCCCTTACTGTACCGACGTAGTTTCAATCCTTAACTTCCGCGTCTTTTGTGTCTCGTTGGTCATTGAGTCCCGGGTCACATCACTACTACAGTTCCCGGATTCATCAATTGCAGAGTGTGAAGGAAAGCGGGCAACTGTGCGTAGGACTTGTCAAAGTCTCCATATACCATCTGAATGGCAATGTTCCTCGTGCGTAGAGCGAAGCTGTAGTCAATATGGATGCCAAACTCACGCACAAGCTCCGCCATCATCTCCTTCGGTTTCAGAACAACCCGCTCGTCCACCAATCTACGAGCAAAGTATTTTCCGAGCACTCGTGCAGGTACCTGTCGCGGAGCAATTCGACCCATATCAAGATGGCATGTGTGAGTGCCGTTGAACTTGTATATTCTCCACATATACCCATCAGCAACCGCAAAGCACTTGAACGGGCAATCACCGCCATGTTTGCAAACATAGCCCAATCGTGACCTATTCAAGCGATACACGGCATACTCCACTTGATTCTGCATGTGATAGATACCGACCGCCAGGACGAGATCATCCTTCGTCCGAAAAATAGCTCCCTGGTGCAGTGTATCTGAGTCTGGTGTTGGTCCCTCATCCCAAGATAGTGGGCCTGCAATGTCCCAGTCAGCAAGTGGAACCACCCAATTGCTCGAAGGCCCGTCAGATCGAAACGGAACACCAGTGGTAGATGGTGGGACGACTCCCGTCAAGCACAGCAATCTGTCTGTATGATCAGCAGAAGAATGAAGCCAGCCACTGAATTCTGTCAACAGTGACTCTACCAACCTCGTTCTATCATTCACCTCTTCTTCTTCTTCTTCTTCTTCTTCTTCTTCTTCTTCTCCCTCTTCTTCTGCAGTAGGACCATGCATCTCTGCATGTGAAAAGTAGGGAACATAGTCGTCCCTCATAGATGGTCCAGCTCCAGAACCTTCCAACTGTCTTGAAATCACGTACACGACCATTTCAGTAGTCTGCTCGTGAAGTAAATCGAGCAAATCTCCATCATCTTGCAAAGATGCTCTGATCCGTCTGCCAGTATTAGTGCTGGAGAGGTAAAATAATTCATACTCGATCCTGTTCAGGTCAGTCCGCAACAACTTGTGAACCTCCCTCACCAGTGAGCTAAAACACAGCTTATCGGATGATATCGTCACGAGTTTCTCGTCCCCATCTACATATTCTGATCTCTCCCATCGTCCACTGTGTCGTACAATAATGCGGCGTCTAACCATCTGCAATTTATAAACAATGCTACATGAGATCACAATTTAACCCTAAACCCTATAAAACACTAAACCCTAAAGCCGTAAACCCTAAAAACCTATAAACCCCAAGCCTCTATTAACTTTAAATTAATCTCAATTAATAAAATCTCCTCAATTAATTCTAAAAACCGCATCGATTAGGCTATTAGCTTTATTTTAAAACTAATCGATTAGTTTTTAAAAAAACTAATCGATTAGTTTTTTTAAACATTAATTGATTAGTTTTTTTTTTAATTATTAATCGATTAGTTTTAATTAAATTATTAATCGATTAGTTTTAATTAAACTATTAATCGATTAGTTTTTTTTAAAATTATTAATCGATTAGTTTGTTTTTAATTAAAGTACTAATCGATTAGTTTTTTTTAAATTATTAATCGATTAGTTTGTTTTTAATTAAAGTACTAATCGATTAGTTTTTTTAAAACTATTAATCGATTAGTTTGTTTTTAATTAAAGTACTAATCGATTAGTTTTTTTTAAAATTATTAATTGATTAGTTTGTTTTTAATTAAACTATTAATCGATTAGTTTTTTTTAAAATTATTAATCTATTAGTTTGTTTTTAATTAAAGTACTAATCGATTAGTTTTTTTTTAAAATTATTAATCGATTAGTTTGTTTTTAATTAAATTACTAATCGACTAGTTTTTTCAAAAACTATTAATCGATTAGTTTGTTTTTTATTAAACTACTAATCGATTAGTTTTTTTAAAACTATTAATTTTTCTTAATTAATAAATTAGTGCCTCGATTAATTTTTTTTAATTAATCGATTAGTGACTCGATTTAGTTTTTGTTTCTAAAATTAATCGATTAGTAACTTGATTAATTTTTTTAACTAATCGATTAGTTTTTATTTTCCAAATTAATGGAGGAAGGCCTCGATTAGTTTTCGTTTTTGTAATTTAATCGAGGAAGGCCTCGATAATTTTTTATGCTCCTCGATAGAAAGCTAGTCATCGATTAACAACAAATAATCCACAATTAAGAATAAATAAACCACAATTAATATCAAGCAATCAATCAAGGCACTAATCGATTATATTCTACGGCATCGATTATATCAACGAAGGCATCGAATAATTTTTCACAGCCTAAATGCTTCTATAACAACATCGATTGTGCAAAGTTTAACATTATACAACCCTCAAAATCACATAAACATCGACTAAATTCAAAACCAACAACAATTAACCTAACTTAAACAGTAACAACCAATTCCAAAAAAAGGGCGTATCTCTCTATGTCACCTATTTTCAAAGTAAATCTAACAACACATGCAATATATAATCAAAATAATAAATATTTGCAAAATAAGTTCAAAAAAATGGAGTACAAAACGTACCTTTGAAAATTGGTGAAAATTTCCGTGCACTATTTTTTTCTCCAGAAAAATCTTTTCTTTCGCCCCCTTACTCGAAAAAATTTCTCCAACTTTTGCTATTCTTCGTTGATTTGTAGTGTAGTGTGAATAAAAACTTGTATGATTTTTGTGAATGAGATTTGTATTGTAGTGTGAATGAGCTCCGGATTCTACATCTATTTATTCAAAAATTTCACCTACCTCGTTATAAAACATTAGAATGTATTTAATTCGGTACAACATCCCCTTCTTTTCATTAATTCCGTCCTACCTTCCCCTTCTTTTCATTTAATGAAGCCAACAACCTTTTCTTTTTATTTATTGAAACTCAGTACCTACCTTACACAAGAAATAAATGCATTCACTAAAAAATCATGATTAATTGTAGGGAACATTGCCTCGATTCTTTTAAATGAAGGTCTCGATAAAATTGCATGATCGACGGTTAATAACATTAATCAAGAATGGTTAGATATTAATCGTTCATAGTTAGAAAAGTAATCGTTCCTACTTTTAAAACTTGTTGCTTTTTCCCTTTTCTTATTTGCTATTGTCGATATTTGATTTTAAAAATAATCGATGAAATTTAAATATCTAATCGAGGCAATGTTAAAAAAGAAATCGAGGATAGTTTTTTCTTAATCTATGCTTATTAAAAAATTAATCGAGGAAGCATCGATTAATACATAATTAATCGATGCTTCATCGATTTAAGAAGAATTGATATTTAAATCATCAATTCTTCTTAAATCATCATAATCGAGGCTCAACTTAGAAAATTAATCGAGGCTATGAATTAATCGAATATTGTAATTTCAATCGAGGCGATTTTGAGTAAATAGTCACGGCTAAAAATTAATCGAGGCTTACTAAATATAATCGAGGTTGTTAGGGTTTCATTTTTAGAATTAGGGTTTCGGCTGTTAGGTGCATTTAATGCCTGCCAAAAGTACAATGTGCCAATCATTGGATGTGGAGACCAAGTCTAATATAGTACAAATTGCCTAACAAACTACCTATTTGTAAAAGTTGTTATTTTTTTCCAATTACTATTTACTTTTGTCTACTTTTATCCATTTAGACTTTATATGCGAATGAATGTATTATTCCAAACTTGTAAATAATGTAAATGTGTGAGATTCGCAAAATTAAAGACAATGAACTAATTAATTAGGAGCGAGAAATATGATTTTGATTTGCTAGATTATTTAATTAAATCAATGTTTTTCAAATATATCCGTCAAATTTATTTATTATCAAGGAAAATTTATTTATGACATTAATTGAATATATTTACCTCATATATACTATCATTCAAATGTTTTATATGGTTCAAATATGATTATGATACATTTACCTTATATAAAATGATATTATTGCATATTATATTGCGCAAATTATGTATTGATTATTTAGAATAGATTTATCCTACTATGTTACATAAATTATCATAGATTTATATATTGATTATGATATTCAGGAAACATAAATAAACGTCCATTTTGTGAAATAATTATTGATCCATAACCTAATTATTATTAATATCCATATTATAGCATACAAATTTAATAAAGTAAAATATATTATTATATTTCCGGATTTGGAATGGTGTTTTGGACGGAAAAATCTATTTTTTCTATTTATGTTAACTATTCTATTTTTAGGTATAATATAGATAGATAAAGATGTAAATAAAAAACAACCACTATAAAAATTATAATCTCTGCTACTATAAATCCCATCCTCCGTGAAAGTATAAAAGAAAAGGAAATGATCAGTAAAATACCCGAGAACAATTCGCCAGCAAGTATCGACCACCATAATGAAGCCAATTAAGAGCTGTTTTGTTTTTTTTTTTTTTTTTTTTGCGGAATAAATGTGTATTAAAATGAAAAAGAAACCATTCATTAAAGAGTGCCCCACCGAGATGGCCTAGTGGTAAAGTGAGTTTGTTTGGAAATTAAAAGTCACGAATTTGAATTTTCTCAATACCATTAGATCGGGTGTGTGAGTAATAAAAAAAAACCATCCACTAAAGAGTTGCATGTTACGCCAACTCCAATGTTGCACCGAAACATGAATTTAGGACATATTTTCACTCTAATTATGTCCTAAATCTCACCCTAGTTTGATACTGCACCAAACTATATCCAAATTATTTTAATATTTAAAATTACTATTGAGTGAATTGTCTAATTAATTTAATTTATAAATTACCTCAATAATAAATAAGCAGTTTGGATAAAAACACAAATAAAATTAGCAAGATTAAAAATTCACAATTGCTCCGCGAAAAAAACATGTGCCTGGAGGGTGTAAAAGCGAAAGGGTGACGTGGCAGCATATGAATGGATGAGCAAACTCCAAACCAAACGCTATGAAGGTTAATCTTTGGGGATTTGATTCGAGTTCTGAAAACGGTTCGGATAAGTCGAAAACCCAATCAAAAACAGCGCAAAATCTTTTATCTTCATGTTAAAAGAAAAGAGAAAAAGAAAACCCAACAAAAATCCAACCAGATTTCCTTTCCACGCTATCCATTTTCATATCTCCACTTAGTCAGCAATGGAGGTTGCCGCCGTAGCCGTAGCAACTGTAAATCCAGCTCAATTTAGGCCTCTTTCAGCTAATTTCGCCCCCGCTTCTGTTTCAGCTTTCGGTTTTTCTCGGAGATCTTCGGTCGCGCGCGGTAGGACTTTGCTTACTACGGCTTCGGTGGCTGTCGAGCAACAGGCCCAAACTAAAGCTGCCGTCATCAGAATCGGAACTAGGGGGAGGTAATGTTTCTTAGGATTTTTAGGAGTGAGTTGATTTTTGTTCTAAAGGATTATGTCAATCAATGTGTCGGAATATTGTGGATTTTTGTTGTTTTCTGCTGTTTGTGAGCATACGATTATGCATATATTCACGTCTGCGTATGCAAATCTGGGGTTATATGGCTAGCTTGGTTCCACCAGCTGCAGCATCTTTAAGGTTTGACTTCTGTTGAGGTTGACATTTGGCAGGTTTCACTTTTGTTTTCTTGGACATATTGAGCTGTCCATTTTGGGATGAGGTTGAATTACTGTCTCAAATATGTTGCATTTTAATTTTTGGGTGGATTTCTTGGTTTTGATTGCTAATATCTGTTATCTTAAGTTTGTTCAATTCGTTGTTGTGGACTGCTTTTATCACACTGCCGATTTGCTTGGTTGTTGGGATTCAATTCATTACTGAATGCCTCGTATCTTGCTATTCTTGGTAGGACAGTCCACTGGCCCTTGCCCAAGCTTATGAAACCCGAGATAAGCTGGTCGCTTCTCATCCTCAGTTGGCTGAAGAGGGAGCGATTCAAATTGTGGTCATCAAGACAACCGGGGACAAAATTCTAACTCAGCCACTCGCAGATATTGGTGGAAAGGGTCTATTCACTAAAGAGATAGACGAGGCACTTATTAACAGTGACATTGATATAGCTGTCCACTCAATGAAAGATGTGCCAACATATCTTCCCAAAAACACGATATTGCCTTGCAATCTCCCGAGGGAGGATGTCCGGGATGCTTTTATATGCTTGACAGCGGCTTCTCTGGCTGATCTTCCTGCAGGAAGCACTGTGGGCACTGCTTCATTGAGAAGGAAGTCGCAACTTCTCAATAGATATCCATCACTAAACGTAAGTGTATAGTGATATTAGCCAGTCTTTCTTTCTTTTGTATGAGATATGAACTTACTTTTGATATGAACTTGAAACTTGCAGTCTTGTGCCATAACATCGTTGTATATTAGTATCATGGGATTTATAGTTTCTGTTTAGCTTTGCTTGAAAGACTGTTGGTGTTCTTCATGCATGTTCATTTTGCATCTTCGTTCCTGGTAAAGCAACTTTTGGTCATTATGTACCAGATATAGAAATGTGCCCAACATTTGAATTTTCATTTTGGCAAAGCAGCTTTTGGTAATTCCTGATCGTCTTGTCTTCAACTTGTTCAATCTGCTGCCCTTATTGTAATGCACGCATGTATGTGGGACTGTCTCTGTCTGTGTCTGTTTCTGTATGTTTTGAGAAGATTATTTGGAGAAATCTCAAGTTCATATCAAGAACTTCTCTGTAATTTTATGCTCTAGAAGTCATGGTGGATCTGAGTGGTACAATTACGAATCTGCATATTAGTGACTATCCCAGTTTTAGCTTCATGTACTCTTTTTTAATATATAATATGTGGTCACTTTCCCTTTTCTTTTAAATGTTAATACTGTACAGGTACTGGAGAATTTTCGAGGTAACGTACAGACAAGGTTGAAAAAATTAAATGAAGGGGTGGTTCAAGCAACGTTATTGGCATTAGCTGGATTGAAGCGCCTAAACATGACGGAAAATGTAACTTCTATTCTATCCATCGATGACATGCTCCCTGCTGTGGCTCAAGGGGCTATAGGAATTGCTTGTAGAAGTGATGATGAAAAGATGGTATGTCATATCCATCTCTCTTTCTCCCTCTCTCTGTGGACTGGGAACAATAATTGAGCTGATTTTAAGTGGCAGATTTTTCTTTTATGTTCCATCTAAGTGAAACATTCTTTCTTCAGGCTACTTTTTTGGCAGCCTTGAATCACGAGGATACCAGATTAGCAGTTTCATGTGAGAGAGCATTCCTAGAGAAATTGGATGGATCTTGTCGAACTCCAATAGCTGGATATGCCAGTCGTGATGAGGATGGAAATTGTATTTTCAGAGGACTGGTTGCATCTCCTGATGGAACTCAAGGTACATGAAAACGCCTTTATTATAAATTAAACGAAGGTTGTGTGTTTTTATTTGAATGGCATATGACATATTAACATATTTAATTTGTTACCATGCAGTACTTGAAACCTCTAGAAGAGGACCGTATGCTTTTGCTGATATGATAAAGATGGGAAAAGATGCTGGTGAGGAACTTCTCTCTCGAGCAGGTCCTAATTTCTTCGACAGATGAGTAGTCAAGTAATTAATTTAGAGAGAGAGAGAGAGAGAGAGAGAGAGAGCTGAATCACCATTCAACTTTTCTGGTTAGCACCTAGGCCGTTCATCAAGTTGTGCAAACTCTAGTAAAGACAATTTTTTTGGATGTATAATGGGTAGCATATTGTTATTCGTGTTATGATTTTGGGTTAACAGTTGAGTTAATATGCATTTGAGCTACCGTTTTTTTTAAAAGAGCATTCCGGCAATCTCCTTATTCAGAAGAATGATCTCATGTTACTTCCTGACCAGTTTGCCTCAGGAAAATCAAATTTTAATGTAAGGACTAATAACACAATGCTATTCCATTGCTGTGTTTGAATTTATATTGACAACTTTTGAATTCGGTAAATTCCAAACTCGTGATAGCCGTCTTTGGGTAATCTTTTAGAATGATTTTTTACGGACTCGAGAGAAATCTTTGTACAAAAATGCTTAGAGATTAATAATATGATCCCAATGCATATAAATTGTGTGGATTTTAACTTTTGAATATCTTACTAGGCTAGTGATCGGTATATCTATGATAATAGTTAATAGGAGCACTTTGTGCAATATGAACCAATAATTTGCAAAACCCACAAGATAAACATAAACTCAGCTCATAACAAGTATAGAATGAGTTGCAAAACCCCCAAGATAAAAGGATTCGTGGCTGAATAACCCGATAGTAAATTGATTAAGTTTAAGAACAACCAAGAACAGCACATTGCATTACAGACTACAATGGCGAATCTGAAATATACCACATTGGCTAGACGAATAACATAACTAGGAAAAACAATTGAACACTGAACGACCAAGAGAAACAATAAATGTCAAACAATACGCAACCATGATACCAGAAGACAATAAAAATACCAAGACTAAAAATCATAAGAGAAACAAAAAATACATAAAAGGTAAAATTAGAAAATAAAAACTTGTCCACATAAAATACCCAACAACAGGATAAAGACACAACTCATCGTCAAAGTACATACAGCATAAAAAAGGGAAAACCCACTAACACCAAAATTAAGTAACAGTAAAGTGAATGTTGTGAGGATCACAAAAATTGAACTGTTGAATGAGTCACAGTTTGGTAACAGTATGACCACTCACAGCTTGTCCTCAAAGTCGGAGAGAGGTGTCATCTGCTCCTTCAAACCCTTCCTCTTGCGGATCTCCGCCACCAGAGTAGAAGCCTGGGTTCCTGATTCAAGAGGATCCGAAGCCATCATGTCCCAGTGATCAAACACGCACTGAGGGAATGCCTGACCCGAGGTTGCAGCTCTCAAGGTACTTGAGAAACCAAAGGATTCCACCACAGGAAGGTACGCCTTGATGTTGTATAGAGGAGTGCCCGGCCTCTGCATTTCCTCAAACACATGCCCACGCTTCTGATTCAGCACGCTGTATATTCCACCAAGGGCCTGCTCTGGTGCCTGGATTTCCACTAGGTACACAGGTTCCAAAAGCCTAGGCTTTGCCGTAATCTGAGAGGCATAGATGACCCTCCTCGCTGTGGGAATCACCTGACCACCACCTCTGTGAATAGCATCAGCATGAAGAACCACATCACAAACCTCAAAGCAAATGCCCCGCATGTTCTCTTCAGCCAATGGCCCTTCCTTAGACGCCCACTGGAAACCTGCAACAACTGAATCCTTGATTTCATTCAAGTACTGGACTCCCTTACACATATCAACCACCATGTTGGGTCCAGTAGTTTCGGGACCAAAGCACCAAATTTTCTTAGCAAGTTCCTTGTCCCAACCAAACTCCTCTGACAAGATCTTTGACCTAACCTTGGGATCATCCCTAGGACCAATGTGCCCATCATCAATGGCCTCAGCAAGTCCCTCTTCCATGGGTCTGGCTTCCATGTACAGACGATTGTGCTTGTTAGGTGATTTGCTCATAACTGTACGGCAAGACCTCTCAAGTACTGTCTCACGGAAGGAAACAACAGGATCGGATTTTATAATCTCAGCACCACCCATGAAATCATCCTGCAAGTCCTTAAGGCAGATCTCAAGGTGCAGCTCCCCAGCACCAGCAACAATATGCTCTCCAGATTCCTCAATAGAACAGACAACCATAGGGTCAGATTTGGCCAAACGCTTCAAACCTTCAACAAGCTTCGGTAGGTCAGATGCAACCTTGCATTGCACAGCAACTCGAACAACAGGCGACACGGAGAACTTCATGGCTTTGATTGGATGAGCATCAACTTCTTTCTCGTTCGTCAGGGTAGCATTCTTTGTGATGTATTGATCGAGCCCAACCAAAGCAACTGTGTTTCCACAAGGTACGTCTTCAACAGTTTCCTGCCTCTTACCCATCCAAATGACAGTTCTCTGTACACTCTTGGTGTACAAGTCCTTCTTCTCTCCAGGAACATAGTTCGGGCCCATGATTCTGACCTTCAGACCAGTTGAGACTTTTCCAGCAAACACACGGCCAAAAGCAAAGAACCTACCCTTGTCGTTGGCTGGAATCATCTTCGACACGTAAAGCATGAGAGGTCCCTCAGGATCACAGTTCCTGATTGCAGTAGCATAAGCATCATCGAGAGGTCCCTCGTACAGGTTCTCAACACGATACTTCTGAGCTGTAGCAGGTGAAGGAAGATGGAATATCATCATTTCCAAGAGAGCAGAGCTGGCAGGAAGCCATGTTTGCATGACACGCTTCATCAAAGCTTTCCCCATCAAATCCTTCTCATCAGACTTCATCGTTATGCCGAGCTTCTGCAACATTGGCCACAACTTGTCTTTCTGGTCATTCATGCAGGTGTTGATGACCACTTTGATGGGTTCATAACAGAACTGAACAAATCCTCGTCTGCATGTAGCAGACCCAGTATTCTTGGAAGTCCACTTCTTGGTAGTGGGATCAAAGAAATTCTCTCCCCACAGCCTCTCCATCATCTTAGCCTCATCAACACCGAACTTGGCCGCATACATCTTAGCAAAGTTCGTCAATGTAAAAGCCCAACCGTGCAGACCAGCAGAAAAAGCAACAGTACCTTTCTCCGGGTAGACCTGAACATCACCCAGTAAGGGATCCTCATATGTGGCCATGATGACATTAGCATTTTCAATGACCCTCTGGAATGTCTGGTAAGCTTCCTCTCCATCCACTTGGAGTTCAAGGAAACATCTGTCCATTTTGTTGACAGTCAGGACAGGCCTAATTCTTTCACCAAGAGCCTGTCGGAGGACAGTCTCTGTCTGGACGCACACGCCTTCAACACAGTCCACCACGACAAGAGCACCATCGGTGATACGCAGAGCAGCCGTCACTTCGGAAGAGAAATCAACGTGTCCAGGTGAATCAATAAGATTGATGAGGTACTCATTTCCATTTCTTTCTCCCTTGAAACTCTTCAAAGATTCATCAGTCATTTCATAATACAATGAGATACCAGTGGACTTGATAGTAATACCACGTTCCGCTTCATCAGCCCTTGTGTCAGTCATTCTAACATCCCCTGCAACCTCTTGGGCAATAATACCAGCAGCCGCAACAAGAGAATCTGTAAGAGTGGACTTTCCTGCGAGACCATTCAAAAACAAATATCACCTAATGTTTCAATCTAGATCAACAAATATTCATATCAATAATGCAGCTTCCTTACCATGATCGACATGGGCAATAACAGACATATTACGAATGTTGTGCTTGTAGTCCATAATCCTCCGGAGCTCATCTGATGTGAACTTCACCTGCAAACATCAAACAAATCTTCATTGTTAAACCCAATCACTGAATCCCACAACCATATTAAAACTGCAGAGTCAAATCTGCACGCTTACCATTTTGACTAGTTATGAGACTACTGTAACTCTTACAACAGAAATAACCTGCAATTCACAATAAAAGAAGAATATTAAGCAACTTTAGAGTCGATGCATACTAGATCTAGTAATCAAAGTTAAAAGAGTGTTTAATGAAGAAATCAGAAATAGTGATAGCTTTCAAATATGCAATCACAGGAAAGGTAACTAACTAAGCATGCTGCTCCTAAATATTATTATATCTCCAAGAATGTATTGTTTGTTATCAAACCAATAACACAAGATATTAAGGTTCTGCACTCATTATAAATGGATAACAAACAACAAGACAAATGGACTTAAAAATCCCACAGCATCTATCTGTCGAGTAGTGTCTTGCCTACCATGAAGAAGTGCATTATTTCTTTCATTACTATCTGTAAGAAATATATCTTACTTTTAGAAACTAGGTGCGATATATCTATCAATCACATCTTAATGAAATATCCACCAATAATTTCCACGAGAAAACTAGATTAATGATTAGCAATAAATTTCATCAGCCTTGGAAACGAACTCGAAAGTGAAATTCGGAAGCAGTTAACCTCTCCTCAGTAAATCAAAATAAATCTAGCAGATATAAACAGACTGAAAAAACATTTACCGATGAATACAACATGCGGAAATTTAGGTAAAAAAAAACTTGCAACAAAATCAAAATAACTGATACGATAAATTTCAGGTGATAATCCGTTGGGGCAGATTCAACCAGATCAAATTAAAACGAAAGGTGATACATCCGAAACAAGAATACATACGATTCTAAAAATCCAAGTTAACCCATGATGAATCATGTAACCAACCGCAGAAATGGATTTACAAAGGTAGGGAGAGAAACACTCACTTCAGAAAGGGAAGGTAAGAAACTCTTGAGGCCGCAGAGAGGATGCAAAACTAGCAGGCCGCTGAAGATATAAAGTGAGAGGCGCAGGCAGCTCTCAAACCCTAATACATGAAGGAAATTGCAGTAAAGTCCCCCAAGTATTTTTAATTTTCAAACCGTACACAATAAAGTTAATACTTAGTAGAGAAACCCTCCGTTAAATTTATCGACTTTCTCACCCACCCCAATTTCAATCTTACTCTATGAATTTTTCCTCCAACATTAAAAAATTTATTACAAAAAAAGGTGCATGTGTTGACTGTTGCATATATATAACTTTAATTTATATATATATATATAATTAATATAACTTTGATGATACTATATACATATATGTATATATATATTATACATAATCTCATGATTTAAAAAAATAAGTTTAAATTAAAAATTTATAATTACATATAACTATATTTTATGTATATATTTTAAATATATCAATAATTGTTTCCAATATGAAAAATATTTTATACAGATGATGGAGTAATATGAATGCTCATTTTTTTACAAAGAAACAAAAATGAAGAGTACATTTTCATTTATAATATGCTCAGTTGCATTTCCTTTTTTTATGAATTCTTTTTTATGTAATATATATGTACATACACAATAAATTAATATTTTTTTAGAGCAAAAATTTATTCTAGCCATTTAACATTCTAGAAATTTTATTTTGGCCACAAACTTAATAAAGTCTTATTTTAACCACTTGGGGCTTTAAATGACAATAATACCCTTAATGAAATAAAAAATAAAGAGATAAAAATGAAGAGAGGATTGCTTAAAATGTATTTTTCAACCTCTTCTTCACCGATGAGCACCCTCTTCTTCCTCCCTTCCTAGCGTATGAATTTGCAGCGGCACCACCTGATGTAATCCAGGCTGAGATAGGATTGAACACACGTCGACTCAACTGTAAGGGTTATGAGACTCGAAATACGACAATGGACTAGACTCAAATACTCGACTAAATACCTAGAATTGTGACACGATAATTAAATAAAACACAACAAAACCAAGGAAAAAGGGACTGTTTTGGGTTCGTTGGCGAAGGGTGAGGCTAGGGTCGTGTATTATAGTGATGTGGGGTGAAGAAAAGTTGGTGTAGATAGGTTGACAAGAAAATAAAGAACTTACGGGATAGGTGTTTATCTTGGCGCGAATAGCACGCATACTTGGACTGGACTCGAACAGCTTGGAAACACGTAGATCTTCACTCGAACTTGATGGAAATTGATGTTATGGATGTTGGATGGTTGCTGGATGTCGTCGAGGATGCTAGGCGATGATGGTAAGGTAGAATGAATTGAAATCGGGGCAAAACTCCAAGTGTAAAACGATACACAAAAAGATTCACTACTTGATTTCTCTTCAGCTGCAAATCGGACCCTAACTCCACAAGAGAATTAGAACAAGATTTAAAGATAAAACTTAAAATGTTGCAAGCTTCTTAAGAGTTCAATTTTCTGCTGAAAATTAAGAAAAGATGATCTTGGGTGAGACAATATTAAAAGGCAAATACTTCTTAATCAAATATGGTCTAAATATCAAAGTAACAATGATCCCCTATTTATAATAGAGGGATGGATGAAAATTCAAGATAAAGTCCTAAAGGAATTAGAAAAATAAAGCTATCATAATCTAACTAGGATTCCTACCTTAATTAGAACTCTATTTAAGGTAGTTCCAAAAAGACCAAAAATAGAATAATAAAAATCTAAACTATGGATAAATAAAACCCAACACTTTTGGGCCTTCATAATTGGACTCTAAATAATTAAACCATGGCCGAAAATAAAGAGAATAAAATCGGCCCAATCCAGATTTAATTATTCTTCATGCACATTTCCAATCTTCTTCTTTTCTTCTCAAGTGCTCGTCTCCAACTTCATGCCTTCATCTTCATCTTCAATAGACAACATGGTGATCCACTTTGGGCTGCAATGCTCGATCACTTCTTCTTCTAATTTCTTTCTCACAATGGCTTGAAAATAACCTTGTAACTTCTTTGCTCTTAGGCGTGTAATCGGCCCTTGCAACTGCAGCTCGGGATTCTCTTCATCAATGCTAGGCATGGCTTCATCATTCCCCCCATGCTGAAAAGAATTCATCCTCGAATTCTCATCCTCATCATCGAAAATATCTGCAGAATAAGGGGATAGATCAGCAACATTAAATGTACTAGAGCACTTATACTTACCAGGAAAATCAATACGGTATGCATTGTCATTCACGCGGCTGATCACGGTGAACAGACCATCGCCTCTTGGGTTGAGCTTCGACTTTCTGAGGTTCGAAAACCGACCAAGACTTAGATGAATCCATACTCGATCTCCAGGTTTGAACACAACACGACACCGATGCTGATTCCTCACGGTGGCGGTATGGACTCCTTTTTGCTTAATTCGAGCTCTTACCTTTTCATGTATCTCCTTGATGAAATCAGCCCGCTTCAAACCTTTCACACTCGACAAATGCTCAACAGGTAATGGTAAAAGATCCGAAGGGGTTAAGGGGTTAAATCCATAAACAACTTCAAACGGAAACATATGAGTAGATGAATGCACAACACGATTATATGCAAATTCAGCGAATGACAAACAATCTTTCCAATTCTTCAAGTTGTTTTTAATTAATGCACGAAGTAAAGTACCTAGAGTGCGATTAACTACCTCAGTTTGCCCATCAGTTTACGGGTAACATGCAGTAGAAAATAACAACTTGATACCTAACTTACCCCCATAGAACACGCAAAAGTGGCCTAGAAACTTAGAATCTCGATCACTAAAGATAGTCCTAGGTAAACCATGCAAATGCACAACTTCACGAAAGAACAAGTTAGCAACATTCACAACATCATCAGTTTTCTTACATGCAATAAAATGAGTCATTTTAGAAAACCGATCTACAACCACAAAAACTAAATCTTTACCCGTCTTAGACCTAGGTAATCCCAAAATAAAATCCATAGAAATATCAATCCAAGGGGACGAAGGGACGGGTAGAGGCGTGTAAAGACCAAACGGGTGTGACATCGACTTAGACTTATGACATGTAACACATCGACTACACACATTCTCAACATCCTTTCTTATATGCAGCCTATAAAAATGTTCATGCAGCAGGCTTAATATTTTAGACACTCCAAAATGTCCCATTAATCCCCCCGCATATGATTGCAAAACAAGTAGCTCACGCATAGATGAAACAGGAATGCATAACTGTGACTCTTTAAACAAAAAGCCATCACTCATATAAAAACCATCACAATCTCGCAGCTTAGCCATGCATGTCGTGTAAATATGACCAAAAATAGGGTCAGACGCATACAATGACTTGATGGACTCAAAACCAAGCATCTTAGCATGCATAAGGGAAAGAAACGTGTACCTTCTAGACAAGGCATCGGCTACAACATTATCTTCTTCCTTTTTGTACTTGATGACGTGTGGGAAGGACTCGATGAATTCGACCCACCTCGCATGTCTCTTGTTCAGATTATTTTGGCCCTTTAGATGCTTCAAACTCTCGTGATCCGTGTGAATCACAAACTCCTTTGGCCACAAATAATGCTGCCACATCTTCAAAGCTCTCTTCAAAGTGTACAACTCCTTATCGTATGTAGAATACTTGAGGGTTGCATCGTTGAGCTTTTCATAGACTTTGGCACCATCATTTGAAGTTGATGTTGATGCATTTTTCATGGATTGTGTTTGAACATGTAATACCCCAAAATTTTGTTATCTAAATTTAATTAGGAATATATATATATCTGATAGTTAGAATAAGTGTAATATCCAATCTTCTTGGTATTAAAAAGATATATAAATAGCATATGTTAACCATAAGGATAATCTAGGGAAGAAAACAGACCCTTCTAGGTCACATTTTTAGGTGATGAGTGCCCATTGAGTGTGTTATAAATACCCTTAGAACACTTTTGTATTTTTATTCAGAACCCTAGATACGAACATAGTTTGATTGATTAAATTTTAATTAATTGAGTACTAACAAATTTAATGTTATTAATTTTATACGAATACATAAATACATATAATTGTATAAATATTAACTTTATTATATGATACACTTTCAATTTAAGCATATGTTAAATTTTTGTTTCAGAATCATAGCTAAAATTATTTAATTAATTCCCGTCTTCTTTGATTAAGAAATGTCTAAACTAGATTTATATAATTTGGGAGAAACTTGTTGGTTTTATTAACATACATAAATATAAATTTACGAACCAACTAAGCTATAGGATATACATATATATTTATATATATATATATATATCAAAATTTAGATAAAAATATAAGAGGATCGACTATTTTTATAATGGATGTAGTCCATAATAATAGATAAGTTTCGCCAAGTGGAGAATAAATAAATAAAACAAATGAAAGAAATTTGGAACCTTTCTAAGCTCACACGTATCTTTAATAGGTGATAGGTGTTGTAATTATATGTACTCAAAACTAAATACACGTCTAAATAGGGTAGAATTGGAAGACAATTTAATTAATTAAAGCACATAAACATCTATTACCAAATTACTGTAGAATAGAAGAAAGGGGAATCGAAAAGAATTTGGCTAGCGGATGTGAGATTGATTCAAATCTTATTAGATTTATTCAGTATTGCAATTGAATTTAATCATTTAAATTTATAATGTTAAAAACGTACAGGAATCTCTACATATAAACAGTAATGTTCTATTTTATATTTTCGATTCATGTAAAAAAAATAATAGAACTAATTCTATGGGAATTATAGGAATTGATCGAGATTATCGTTAATAATATTTAATTTTTAGAAATTTTGAGCAATATAATCTACTATCTTCGAATGTTTATATTTTTATGTTTCGGAGTAGAAATTTAAATTAGTGAATGCAAATTTCATTGGTAAAATAGAGTGTGTGTATATATATATATATATATATATATAAATGCGTAAACTATATTATTTTTATTGCAAAATTACTACCAAAGCATGTGTCAAGGTATTGGATTCAAAATTAATTATTAGTTACTTGTTCAACTAAGTTAAATTGTGAGGATATAAATGATCTTGGATTAATTAGAATATATGGTAATAAACGAATATATAGGCTGGAAATATAGTGTATTGTTTAGTAGATGGTCTAAATTTGAATTAGAATTTATATGGTAAATTTAACTAATTATCAATGTTGGTATTCTTGAAATCTCTCATAATTTATAGTGAGTTAATTTAGTGATACCGTTCCTTTGATATAAAAATTGTATTAATTTATTCTATTTTTTTTAACTTGGAAATAATGTAAAATTAAGGGAAAAATATAGGATTAATGAATAGGTAAGTTTTAAAATAAAATAATTAAAATAGAGTTTAAGGGTTGGATTTTTCTAATTCTATATAGGGCCCTCTTAGCAAAACTAAGCCTTATTGTAGGGTCAGAGGAAATAGCAGAAATCGAGTAAAATCAATCCAGAATTTGAAAGCAAATCTAATATCCAGGTGGGCTACTATATCTTCACAAATTATATCTTTCGAGTTATTAAGCTCTGTTTTGTTAAAATTGCATATGTGACTATCTGTGTCAATTATTTACGTGCTATTGTATGTTGTTGGAGTCTTATATACTAGCGTTGTGTCAATGTGAGTAGCTACAGTATGCATGCATTATTCGTCATGCCCTACTCCTTATCGGTGAGACTAAAATGAAACACTTATTGGTTATACTCATTGGGTATATTATGGTCATACTCAACTTTACGCGTTGGTGATGTAGTACGGGTTGCGGGCAGTGACTGGTTATACTCTAAAGAGTTTCACGATAAAATGTTTTGGTGAACTTAGGTTGCTTTCAATTTTAAAAACTCCTAAGCTTCACTACCTGCATGAACACAGATAGATTACTTTAACAAAATGATTTGCATAACTTGAATTGCAAAAACTTGCCCACTGAGTGCATTAGTACTCAGCCCAAATATTTTCAAACATTTTTCAGGTTAGTAAGCTGGTGCGTGGATGTGACGATGCTGAGAGATGAGCTCATGTTATTTACATATTTTATGTTGTCCCTTTTTATTACGTATTCTGTTAATAATGGAGCTTCCGCACTTGTTATATTCTTTTTGTTAAAACACTAAGAATCTCGATCTTGGTGTTTTGGATCAGTATATGTATTAAAAAGTATATTTGGATATTTTGAGTCTTCTGTTGAGGTTTGTTACTTAAATTATCCCTTTCTTTCCCGCTTCTTAATTCCAACCCCCGTGGCGTCCATTTCCACGGTCTTTCGGGACCAGGGCGCTACAAAGTGGTATCAGAGCCAGGTTTTGCAACTGTGCAGACCTGCTGGGTCATATTATTTTATTTTTGATTAAATTCTTGTATGATATTATATAAACCCTCAGCTCGTCACTCACGCAACAGCTAAAAGGTACGTATGTTTTTATGCAGTTTTTAGTTTATAAAAGTTTACATTAATGTTGAAATGTCATGTTTGTCTGAAAACAAAAGATTAGGATTCGCCATGTTGATGAGAATTCCTCGAAAGATTGATTTTTATGCTGATTGCATACTCTGATTAACTACGATGATTATGTACTCTCTTGCTATGTTGATAGCATACTGGTTTTGAAATATGCCTGTGAACATACCGGTTTCTGTCTAAGAACTATGTTGATTACATATATGTATGGATTTGTTTATCTGTGCCTTCTGCATACTTGTGACGTTTGGAATATGCAGAATGCATACTATTGAACTGTGATAGATGAAAAGTGTTTGTTATATATACTCTAGAATGAGAATGAGAACTTGAAAGCTTGATAACGTAAGATTAACTTAGCTTAGTTGCTGAACTTAGGCTGAACTTGCAAACACTTATGAGATCGCTAAGAACATAGTTTGACTAAGGAAACATTTTATTTTGATGACTGAACATAAACTTATGACTCAGAAAAATTGCCACATGTACATCACGATTGTTGAGCAGGTTACGTAATTTCATATGTATACCAAGAAAGAGACCGATTCAGTGTTCGAGTTTATTGGAAAAATAAATTACTCTATGGGAGTAGATAATGAGGTTGTGTTAAGGTTGACCAAGAGTTTGCCGTGGTGCTAGAAAGATGGACATATTAAGCAATGAAATATTTTAAAAAAAATATAGCTTAACGATCTATACGGAGATTGAGAATTTTCGTGGGTAGATATGCTAGACAATGATGGCCACCACAAACAAGGTTCAACATCAGAATTGTCACTTGAGCGAGATATCGAGATAGACTGATCACCACCTTTTATCACTACCTGTAAAGATGAGATTATAAAGTTTACTCAACAAGCGATAACGAGTTCATGGAAGACTTTGGCACCATCATTTGAAGTTGTTATTGATGCCTTTTGCATGCGCTGTGTTTGAACTTTATTATTGGGAACCGTTGGGCAATGGGCAAATGGACAATGCTGAACGTACGATGGCCATAGACGATGTGCGATGTTGTTGGGTCAAGTTTGATAATTTATTGTTAGATCAACTTGACACTTTTTGTAGATCTAGTCTTCTTTTGATAAGTTTATCCCAATGTCACGTGTAAGAAGAGATCGGAATCTACTACCCTGGGGAACTAACAAGATAGTAGGATCTATAGCGGAAAAAGAGCAAGAAACACTCGAATACTTTATAGTAGAATAAGAGATTTTCATGGGCAACAATATATGACACCAATCAAGATAGAGATGGAGTCGAACAAACTAGCTTAGCTATACGTGCGAGTTATGGTAAATCTATGTGGAATTCTTATCTTAATCACGTCAGATCGAGAAATGTGATTCACATCAACATTTAATCAGGAAGCCATGGATACGAAATTGAGCTTCACATGTAAACGAATGGCTAAATCGAACGAACGATACAAAATAAAGGATACATGCTTCAAGAAGTTTTCTTAGATGAGAACACAAGCTAGAAAAATGTCTTATAATTATCTATTGGTAATTAAAGCAGTTTGGTGAAAATAAGGGGTGCATGATGTGTTAAATATATCGATCCTAATGAAGTATGTGTTTGTCTCGGACCATATGCTCAAGAACGGCGAGTTGATCTTGTGTGTACATATAACATACGATAGGAGCCTCGCTAGATAGAACCGTCAAGATCAAGCAACATAGGAACTTGGAAAAAAAGGTGTGATGATGTCTTGATGTTATGAGTTGACATAAGACTTTCACAATATAAGTTATTCTGATAAGTGCTCTAAGTGTATTATTTTTACTTGTTCACCTAGCTTCTGTGCATCCCTCTGCACACTTTGATCGAGTATTTTGATTGAGCTTTGTTTCTTTGATAGTTAAGGAGATGAATCTCTGCTTCTTTTGAGCTATTTCTCATTACCTTAAGTCTTTATCTATGGATGGTTCTTATTTATTTATCTGTTCATTTCTATAACTTCTAATCATCCTATGAAGGAGTCTAGTTGTTATTTGCTTGTTCCGTCCTATGAAGATAACTTAGTTGGTTTTCTTTTGGCCTATGAAGAGGTCCATTTTCTTGTTAATATAAGTTTACTTCTTTCTTTGTCTATGAATATGAATCTTGATTCATTTTAGGTTTCATTTTCTTCTTATAAGCCATATTAGATGGAGATTTGCTCTAGCTACAAAATTTATACTGCTTGATTTTTCAAAAGGCATAACCTACTCTTGGATCTATAGACTTTCTATCATACTATTCTTGATGCCTTTCCATTTATTTATGTCCCCGAATTCATTTTTCTTTTTAATTAACACCATATCCTTCATTTATTGCCTATTTTTTGGGATTAGGTCATTACACCAAACAAAGTCAAAGCTATTAATAATTGGTCTGAACCAACAAATCCTTTAGAAGTATATAGTTTTCTCGACCTTACAGGAGACTATCGTAGATTTGTTGAAGAATTCTCCAAGATAGCCTCTCCTATGATACACTATTTAGGAAGACGTATTCTTTAAGTGTACATAAGCTAGTAAACAGATATTTCAAGAGTGTAAGAAGAAGTTGACAATGACTCCCGATATAGACTCAATTCTACTCTTAAAATCATGTCGTCTTCTAAATCTCTCTCGGTCATCTATCTTGTTTCTCGTGACTAAACATCTCTATGAATCTTCTTTATTCATCATTTGGACATTTATTGAATCTTATATGTCCTAAAATTGAAAGATTGTCTTTTCATCCTTAATTCTACTATTTTATTTTAAACTTTGAAGTTGATTTCATCTTTCACTAGGAGTCTCAAATCTTTTTATTATCATGTGGTCACTGATTTTATTAAAAACGGAGTTCGTTTGACCTTTCAAATGGAATTTTATTCATTCTCTATTTCAACCATATACCATATATTAAAATACATCACATATTGATTGCCACCACTCAAACTTATTGTGCTTTATATGTCACACGCATGTCAAGGGTGGGGGCAACTGAACATCCTGAACCATGAAAATAATGAGTAAGCATAATGAAGCATCACTCATTTATCTTCTCTCTCTATCATCTCTGCCCTCTCCTCCCCAAGAAACCATCTTTCTTTCAATCTTTTAGAAATGAAATCCATTGAGATAATTCTGAAACTTTATACATACATTTCTTTGTCATAATGGAACAAAATTTGCTTGGTGCCCAAAAGGTTGAGAAAATAGGCCTAGAACCTCAGTGATGTTGCCGGTCACCAAGTTGTGTTGCAGTCCCATTGCGATATCTTTTTCCATCAATCCAGCCATCTCTTTCCCGGATGTTTATATCATTGTAAACATAGCACTTCAAGCTTTTCATAACAAGTATCGGATTGTCAATATGATATCATTTGTTCTATCAAAGACACGTCACAAATCGACGCGTCAAATCTGCCACATAAATCATTGTGTTGCGAGTGCAACTTCAGAGGATGTTTTTCTTTATTTTCTCATTGGTATGGACTTGAATTTTGGTCTATGGCAACTCCTCCATGTAGCCTTCCAATCCCTTGTGTCTGATCTAGGATCAGATATCGTTTGATCCTCCGAATTCGAGCTATAATTTTTCCCAAAACCACACTCTTTTCTGGCATATTTCATCTATATTGAAAATGATATATTCCTTGATCATTTCCAGTTGTTGTAGCTATTGTATTATTGAACCATTTGTTTCATCAAAATTCTTGTCTTCCATACTATGAAAAATTCTACTTTTGATTGAAAATTCATTGAGTATTGAGTTCAATTGAGCCCCAAACTTCTTGTTGATCAATATGTTTAGTAAACAACAACGGTTGTCTTTCTGACCAATTTTAGGCTAAGGTGATCAGAATTTGTCTCCGACTCCTTCTGACAAATTGTATGCTTCTTTATGACAATTGTGTGGCTGCTAGCTGTGTCTTGATCAGATTTGAATTGAATTTTCTATGATTTTTCAAATTTACTTCTCTATTTTAAGCCATTAAATTTTTTTTCATTGGATTCGTTTCAAGTTAATTGAATTTTTTTAAGAACCTATTATCAAGTCATGTTGGGTTTTAAACATGAGTATTGTGCATTCCTAGTCGAAGTAAAATGAATAAAGCTCCCATTAAATTAAAGTAGACATTAGATTAATTCTAAAAGTGGTTATATTGATCATAAATCAAGGATTGATCCTTGTAGGACTTGAAAATATCTTTATGGTAGAATAATATGAAAAGAGAGATAGTAGCGCTTGCATAGAGATGTGTAACATGTCATCAAGTGAAAGTCGTACATCAACGACCTTTATGATTGTTGCAACCATTGGAAATTCTGGAATGGAAATGGGAGCATATAACGATGGATTTTGTGGTAGGCTTATCGCGATCAGTGAAAGAAAACTCAATAGTGTGTGTCATCGTAGATCGATTAACCAAATCAGTAAACTTCGTGCCGATCAAAAGAACAACAGAGTTAAGAAAATTAGCACAGACTTATGTAAAAGAAATAGTTCGCTTGCACGGAATTCCAGTTACTATCACATTAGATAATGATACTCGTTTTACATCAAGGTCTAGAGGATTTTTCAGGAAACAAATAGAATGAATCTAAGCTTCAATACCACTCTCCATTTCCAAACAGATGGCCAGTCAGAGAGAACGATACAAATTTTGAAGATATGCTCCGGTGAAGTTGTGTTGGACGGAAATACCAGCTAGGAAGACGTTTTATCATTGGTAGAGTTTGCGTATAACAATAGTTATCAATCAACTATAAAGATGGAACCATATGAAGCCTTATATGGTCAAAAACATAGATCGCCCTTGTACTGGGACGAAGTTGGAGAAAAGAAAATATCGAGTCTAGAGATTATGCAGACCACTGCCAAGATAATTGACTAAATTCAAGTAAGAATGAAAGAAGCGCAAAATAGACAAAAGGCTTATGTAGATAAGCACATAACATATCTACAATTTCAAGTCGTCGAAAAAGTCTTCTTAAAGGTGTCTCCAACACGAGGTGTTGTGAGATTCAACAAAAAAGTGAGACAAGTTGAAACCAAGATTTATTGGGCCATTCGAGATACTAGAAATAATTGGTAAGGTTGCTTACTGATTAGCTCTACCAATGGACCTATCACAAGTTCACGATGTATATCAAGTTTCAATACTCAGGAAATACGTGTTTGACCCAGAACACGTTGTCAAAGAAAGTGAGTTGGTTCTACGTTCTGATATGACTAATAAGGAAAAACCCCACGGAATTCTTGATAGAAAAGTTCAAGTCCTAAGAAACAAGCAAATTCCATTGGTGCTTGTGCAATGGAATCATCATGATCGAACTGAAGCAACTTGGGAACTAGAAAGCAAAATGAGACAACAATATTCCGAATTATTCAAAGGTAAGTGAATTTCGGGATGAAATTCTTTTAAAGGGGGAGGAGTGTAATACCCCAAAATTTTATTATCTAAATTTAATTAGGAATATATATATATATATATATATATATATATATATGATAGTTAGAATAAGTGTAATATCCAATCTTCTTGGTATTAAAAAGATATATAAATAGCATATGTTAACCATAAGGATAATCTAGGGAAGAAAACAGACTCTTCTAGGTCACATTTTTAGGTGATGAGTGCCCATTGAGTGTGTTATAAATACCCTTTGAACACTTTTGTATTTTTATTCAGAACCCTAGATACGAACATAGTTTGATTGATTAAATTCTAATTAATTGAGTACTAACAAATTTAATGTTATTAATTTTATACGAATACATAAATACATATAATTGTATAAATATTAACTTTATTATATGATACACTTTCAATTTAAGCATATGTTAAATTTTTGTTTCAGAATCATAGCTAAAATTATTTAATTAATTCCCGTCTTCTTTGATTAAGAAATGTCTAAACTAGATTTATATAATTTGGGAGAATCTTGTTGGTTTTATTAACATACATAAATATAAATTTACGAACCAACTAAGCTATATGATATACATATATATTTATATATATCAAAATTTAGATAAAAATATAAGAGGATCGACTATTTTTATAATGGATGTAGTCCATAATAATAGATAAGTTTCGCCAAGTGGAGAATAAATAAATAAAACAAATGAAAGAAATTTGGAACCTTTCTAAGCTCACACGTATCTTTAATAGGTGATAGGTGTTGTAATTATATGTACTCAAAACTAAATACACGTCTAAATAGGGTAGAATTGGAAGACAATTTAATTAATTAAAGCACATAAACATCTATTACCAAATTACTGTAGAATAGAAGAAAGGGGAATCGAAAAGAATTTGGCTAGCGGATGTGAGATTGATTCAAATCTTATTAGATTTATTCAGTATTGCAATTGAATTTAATCATTTAAATTTATAATGTTAAAAACGTACAGGAATCTCTACATATAAACAGTAATGTTCTATTTTATATTTTCGATTCATGTAAAAAAAATAATAGAACTAATTCTATGGGAATTATAGGAATTGATCGAGATTATCGTTAATAATATTTAATTTTTAGAAATTTTGAGCAATATAATCTACTATCTTCGAATGTTTATATTTTTATGTTTCGGAGTAGAAATTTAAATTAGTGAATGCAAATTTCATTGGTAAAATAGAGTGTGTGTATATATATATATATATATATATATATAAATGCGTAAACTATATTATTTTTATTGCAAAATTACTACCAAAGCATGTGTCAAGGTATTGGATTCAAAATTAATTATTAGTTACTTGTTCAACTAAGTTAAATTGTGAGGATATAAATGATCTTGGATTAATTAGAATATATGGTAATAAACGAATATATAGGCTGGAAATATAGTGTATTGTTTAGTAGATGGTCTAAATTTGAATTAGAATTTATATGGTAAATTTAACTAATTATCAATGTTGGTATTCTTGAAATCTCTCATAATTTATAGTGAGTTAATTTAGTGATACCGTTCCTTTGATATAAAAATTGTATTAATTTATTCTATTTTTTTTAACTTGGAAATAATGTAAAATTAAGGGAAAAATATAGGATTAATGAATAGGTAAGTTTTAAAATAAAATAATTAAAATAGAGTTTAAGGGTTGGATTTTTCTTATTCTACATAGGGCCCTCTCTTAGCAAAACTAAGCCTTATTGTAGGGTCAGAGGAAGTAGCAGAAATCGAGTAAAATCAATTCAGAATTTGAAAGCAAATCTATTATCCAGGTGGGCTACTATATCTTCACAAATTATATCTTTTGAGTTATTAAGCTCTGCTTTGTTAAAATTGCATATGTGACTATCTGTGTTAAATATTTCCGTGCTTTGTTAAAATTGCATATGTGACTATCTGTGTTAAATATTTACGTGCTACTGTATGTTGTCGGAGTCTCATATACCAGCGCTGTGTCAATGTGAGTAGCTATAGTATGCATGCATTATTCGTCATGCCCTACTTCTTGTCGGTGAGACTAAAATGAAACACTTATTGGTTATACTCATTGGGTATATTATGGTCATACTCAACTTTACGCGTTGGTGATGTAATACGGGTTGCTGGCAGTGACTGGTTATACTCTAAAGCGCTTCATGATAAAATGTTATGGTGAACTTAGGTTGCTTGTAATTTTAAAAACTCCTAAGCTTCACTACCTGCATGGACACAGATATATTACTTTAACAAAATGATTTGCATAACTTGAATTGCAAAAACTTGCCCACTAAGTGCATTAGTACTCAGCCCAAATATTTTCAAATATTTTTCAGGTCAGTAAGCTGGTGCGTGGATGTGACGATGTTGAGAGATGAGCTTATGTTATTTACATATTTTCTGTTGTCCCTTTTTGTTAAGTATTCTGTTAATAATGGAGCTTCCGCACTTGTTATATTCTTTTTGTTAAAACACTAAGAATCTCGATCTTGGTGTTTTGGATCAGTATATGTTTTAAAAAGTATATTTGGATATTTTGAGTCTTCTGTTGAGGTTTGTTACTTAAATTACCCCTTTCTTTCCCACTTCTTAATTCCAACACCCGTGGCGTCCATTTCCACGGTCTTTCGGAACCAGGGCGCTACAGAACATTATCATTGGAAGTCGCTGAGCAATGAGTAGATGGACGATGTTGAACTTACGATGGCCATAGACGATTGTGCGATGTTGTTGGGTCAAGTTTGACAATATGTTGTTAGATCAACTTGGCACCTTTTGTAGATCTAGAATGTTGTCTTCTTTTGATAAGTCTATCCTAATGTCATGTGCAAGAAAATATCAAAATCTACCACCCTAGGGAGCTAACGAGATAGCAGGTGCTATGAGTAGAAAATGGGCAAGAAATACTCGAATACTTTATAGTAGAACAAGAGATTTTCTTGGGCAACAATATGTCATACCAATCAAGATAAAGATGGTCGATACGATTGCAGCCAAATTAATTTAAGATATGTTTGCCGGCCGGTGTTCTACTTAGCTTCCAGGAGAAGTTAAAGTCAAACTATTTTGAATCTAGGAGGTATCATAGATCAAGTCATTTTCTCGTATCCTTCCGATGGGTAGGAAGTGATCCCCAGATGTCATTTTCCCAGCCATGTGCAGCCATTTAAAGTCCAGTTGACTCACGTTATTTCATAGAAACCTTTTAAAGATGAAAGTGCGAGATGCTCCAAAAAGAAAAAGAACCCAAGGAAGATCGTAAAGATAATAGATCTAACGGTTGGTAGATCGAGAGCGTCAGTATGATAGGAAGGTTTGACAAATCTATTTGTTCTTTCCCATCAATCACCCTTCGATAACCTCATTTTATTTTAAACTTCTCGATCAAATCCTCTTGGATAACTTGTAATCTTTTTGATGATATTCCTTTGATCACCCATAATTACTAATAGCACTTTCTTGTTAGGCTATACTGACACCTTTGTGAAATTTTCAGCACGGTTCTTAGTTGTTAAACGTTGATTTTCTTCTATTATTCCTATATATATTTGTAATTTGCGAGAACCCTTCGAGTTTATAAGTCCTCTGAAAACACAATATTTTCGGCATAAATAACCTAGTGATATATCTCTTCCAGCTTTTGAACTTATTAAAGAATTATTGATCAGATAAAGTCATCATTCAGAGGCATTTGTTTTCTTTTACTCCCACTCATAGAACTCGAGTGTGGGTCCTCCAAAAAAAAAGAAGAGAGCTTATAGAAGTATTCCCTTAAGTGTATCATCGAGAGAACGAGCGATAGTATTCCATAATGATGAATGGAACCGAAGCAGTACCAGTTAGTGTTCTCCAAAGTCGAAAGTACATTTCTAAAGTAATTTCTCAGTTCGTAACATTTAAGATAATCAATGAATGTTAACGAGTAAGTTTCGAGCTTATAGTTAAAGTCTAGACGTGCGATTCTTATTATGCATGCAAGCGAAGGTGATCACTAGCGGGAGCCAGACAGTCGGACTACCACTTTAAAGAAAAGAGAAGAGTATAACGAGGAAAATAAGACTAAGTTGCATCGAAAATACGATTAAAGCACGCTTCAAGAAGACGTGAACGTCGAATATCAAGATTTTAAGGAAGGAGATAAAACACACTTCGAACCTGATAGAATTTGTAATCTAACTGTCTAAGGGTGTGCTCATTCAAATCATGGGGAGATTATATGAAGTCAGTGCATCGTGATTGCTCTCATAAAGGATAGAGAAATATGGCGAACGTTTAGGTTTTCGGAAAGATAAATATGCGTGGAAAAGAAGAGCGAGTATAAACTCTTCAAAGAAGTATTTAACTAAAAGAAAGCAGAAAGAGGGCTAAAGGTTGAGAATTAACCTAAAGAATAGAAGACCCTTATCGGTTCTAGGCAGCAAATACAAAAATTGAGGTTCTGAACTCTGAGGATGTACTTTGATACTTCTTCTCAAGATATGGAAATTTCGGGATGAAATTTATTTAAGGGGCCTAGAATGTAATACCCTGAAATATTTTAGAAGGTTTTTTTCAACTTATGTTACCCTCTGGTAAGTTAGAAACTAAGTTGGGTCCTTAAAGGATTCAAATAAATTAAGGAAAAACGCGGCCAGAGAAATCTGTTAAATTTAATTTGATCAAAAAATTGCTTTAAAAATATGTTCTAATATTTTTTTCGGGTTGATAGAAAAAGTTTCGAGCATCATGCCAAACTTTGAATTTTCCTGTTTCGAGTTCAAATGAACTCTTGGCACAACTTTAAGTTAGAAAATAATAGATTTAATAGAAAAAGGCACATCCGTCATTATTCAATTTCTTTTTCAAAATATTATCCTATTCGTAATTATCTTATTCTCTTTCCATCATTATCCTCTTTCTTTTATTCGTAATTATCCTATTTACTTTTCCTCTATAAATAGGAGGTTAAGGTTTCATTTCTTCATTCATTCTCAAAATCGAAACGCCGAGCAACTTCTAGAGAAAGTCGAGGCAGGGACAGTTTGGGTCGAGGGAGCACGGGAGAAGCCACCCCAGTAGCTGCCGCTCGCCGGCAGCAGATTGCCGGAGCCGCCGCCGGATTCCGGCCGCCGTCGCTGGCCAGCCCACCATCCTCGCGCAGCTGCTGTTTTTCGACGCCTCGTTTTGGTTCGTTTCTTCTCTGTTGAAGCTGAAATTTTAGAATGTTGTGTGTCTTGAAGTTCTCTACGTTCCGTATGTTGAACACTTTTTCATCCGGTGGCCGGAAACTGGCGAAATCACTGGAAAACAGAAACTGCTACCGGCACCAATCAGTTTCGGTAATCATCTATTTTCGCCTATTTTGCGTCGTCAAATTGAAAAAGTTTATTCTGGAAAGTTGTTCCAAACATTATTTTCTATAAGCCTGCCAAGTTTCATGATCTTGTGACGAGTTTTGAATTATTTCGATTATTTAAATTGAGCCGTTATTTTTGTATCGAGAGCATGTGTTATCGAAAAATTCTAAAATTCTCATTCTTTAGTCTTGGCATGTATAGTATCATCCCTAAATATTTTTGTAATTTTCGAGCAGTTAAAAAGTGTTGTGGTGTAGATCTGATAAAATTTGGATAAATGGCAAGTTTTGGAAAGAGATCGACCTCTGTCAAATCAGTTGATCCCCGCAAAGCAAGAATAAAGTTTTGGAATTTATTTGCTTCTTCGTCGAAATTATTCGAGGTCTCTAGAGTCACGCAATCTATTTTTGAATAGAATAGAATTAATAATAGCTCTGTTTATAGAAGATTAATTCCCGAAAATATAATGATTATCCTGAGTTGAAGCTTACCTTGTGTAGTACCAGCTGAGCTAGAGAAAGAGTATCAGGGTTAATTCTTCAGGAGTTAGCTTTTCAGAATCCCGAGAAAGGTGGGTTATACTATACTATCTTTGTAAATTGTATCTCTCGAGTTATTAAACTCTGCTTTGTTAAAATTGCATATGTGACTATCTATGTTAAATATTTACGTGCTACTGTATGTTGTCGGAGTCTCATAAACCAGTGATGTGTCAATGTGAGTAGCTACAGTATGCATGCACTATTCGTCATGCCTTACTCCTTGTTGATGAGACTAAAATGAAACACTTATTGGGTTACACTCATTGGGTATACTTTGGCCATACTCAACTTTACGCGTTAGTGATGTAGTACGCGTTACGGGCAGTGACTTGTTATACTCTTAAGCGCTTCACGATAAATTTTTTTGGTAAACTTAGGTTGCTTTCAATTTTAAAACCTCCTAAGCTTCACTACCTGCATGGACACACAGATAGATTACTTTTACAAAATGATTTGCATAACTTGGTGAAAAGTTGCCCACTGAGTGCATTAGTACTCAGTCCAAATCTTTTCAAACATTTTCAGGTCAGTAGGTTGGAGCGTGGAGGTGATGAGGCTGAGAAATGGGCTATTGTAATTTACATATTTTTCTGTTGTCTCTTTTTGTTAGTATTCTGTTAATAATTGAGCTTCCGCACTTATGATAATCTTTTGCTATATGCTAAGAACTCTAATTTTGGTATTTTGTTGATATGATTCTGCTTCTTTGATTCTGAACATTTGTTGACTTCCTAGTTAACATGTCGCATATGCTTAACCATATAATTATTCTAAGGGGAGGAAGTCCCATCTTTCGTTATGCCTATTTGATCATTCATTTTGACCTATAGAAGGGCTCAATTTGTTCAACATATTGGTGTCTATTTCTTTTGTCGACCTAGGAATGGATCTATTGATTGTTGGTATCTATTTATTTGTTTCCATTCGGCCTATGAAAGGGCTTATTGAATTGTTACAGTTTCCTTTCTTCTCTTATAAGCCGTTATAAATGGGACTTTGCTCTAGTCACAGAGTTTATACTGTCCGATTTTCCGGAGGGCATAGCCTATCTTTGGTATACTCAGTTGTCAAATTTTATTCCAAACATTAATCATTTTTGGATTAACACTATGTCATTAATTTAATTATCCCATTTCTTTCCCGCTTCTTAATTCCCACCCTTGTGGCATCCATTTCCACGATCTTTCAGGATCGGGGCACTATACTCATGCTCTACTGGCCTCATCTTATCACAATGTTGATATGTTGCATATTTGCCAGCTCGCACCAAAATGACTGATGCATGTTTTTTCTCTACACTGATAGCTTCTTAGACTCTTACTTTATTATTGGGCCAACTCTTTCTGGCCCCTTTGAGTATCACGCTATAATTGACAGTCTTCAATATCTATCTCTTACCCACTCTGACATTGCCTATGTCGTGAATAAGCTTTCTCAATTTATGCATCGTCCTACAAATTATCATTGGTTTGTTGTCAAGCAACTTCTTCTCTATATTTATGGTACAATTCTTCACGATGTCCATATACACCGTAATTTCCCATTTACATTGCATACTTATTCAGATGTTGATTAGGCTGGAAATAAGATGACTATACTCCCACAGATGCCTACATTGTATATCGGGGCACACGTCTGTCTCGTAAAGTACCAAGAAACAAGCCATCGTGGCTCACTCATCGAAAGTTAGGGCCACTGCTACTAAAGTATGTTGGATTGCATTTTTACTTTAGGAACTTGGTTTTAATCTATCTCATCCACCCACCATTTATTGTGATAATGTGGGAGCTACTCACATATGACATATGTTTCAATCATGTTTTTTCACTCACGGATGAAATACGTTGCTCTTGACTATCATTTCATATACCATCTTGTACAGACTGGTGTTCTTCAGGTAACTCACATCTCTTCCGTTGATCAGTTATTCGATGTGCTTACGAAACTGCTTTCTCGTACTCGATTCCACTCACTAACGCTTAAGATTGGTCTCTCTAACAGAAGCTTCATCTTACGGGGGCATGATAAAATATAATAAATCTTGTTATTTTCTATTGTAATTATGTTCCTAGTTTAGCGTTGATTTGTGTAATCTTCCCTTAGTTAGATATCTTGTATTGCATATAAATAATGAGTTAAATTAATGAAAATGTCAGAAAGTTTTCACACAAAACCTAATTCTTATACCAAGCATTCGAGCACTCGAGTCTCGAGGATTAATGGGACAAGTAACCAGCACACCATTGGCGCTCGTGTACTCGAGTTCGAGCATTTGAACACTCGACTCTTTCCATTCTTGTCCAAGACGTGTTCGAGTCTAGCACTCACAGGAAATAAATACTCGACCAAGGCATGCTCAAGTTGAGCCATTGGTTGAATCGTCCAATTAAGAACAAGTTGTTCACCATTTTTTCCGACAAGTACAATTTCAAGAAGAGATAAGGATTTCAGTTTTGAGTTCCATTTTGAAGAGCTCAGTGGTAGCGCTATAGATTAGTTGACCACCGAGGGCTGCGACGGGTTTACTACATAAAAATGGCGGAAAGATGAGAGAGAAAGTGAAGGTGGAGTGGGAGTGGTGGCGGCAGGCGTGTTGAGATTTGCGAAGAAGATGAAGTATATGTTATTTCTTTTTGTTTATAAATTTTTATTTTTTTAATTTTTTTTTATTTCATTAAGGGTATGTATGTAATTTCATCACAAAATACGTTAAAATAAGGTTCTATATATAGTCACTATATTATTATTATATAGAAAATAAAATATAATTAGACACGATTATTTTTATAATTATAATTTTATATCTTATAATTATAATTATATATTTTATATCTTATTGGATCCAATTATGTATATTAACTAATTAATTAATATAAGAAAGAAATAATCATCCATGAATAAAAGAGTAGTGTAGTGGTATTTATATATTTAGCATAATTATTGGTATTGAATATAGTGCCATTAATTATCAATAAACATTACATTTGTTAGGTATAAGTACTTACCATTTTATAATTATGATGAAATCTTACAATAATATAATAATTAAAATTATTAAAATAATTTTTAATTAGTAAAATGATTTATGCGGGAAAATTTTATTTCATAACTCTGTTATATATATATATATATATTCTATCATATCTTTATATAAAAGGGTTAAATGTACAAAAACACATTTAAGGTATTCTCTAGTCTCGATTAGACATTTAAAGTACACCCCGACTCCAGGGTCCTAGCAAGAGCTTAGGATGCCTGAGGCAATCAATCTATTGAAATAATTTAAATGTTTAAAAAAATCATTTATCTTCCCTAATTTTGAGACACAAAATTATTTATTAAAGATATATAATTAAGATGTTGCAGAAAATTACTCTCAAGTCTCAATAAAGAATATACTTAGATTGACTTTTAGAACATTATACAATAATTTATAATGATTTTTTTGCCATATAATTTTATTTTGGGAGGTTTCTTGTATATAGCAGTTAACTATGTGACATTAAGTTGCTACCATAATTAAATTTGGAGCAAAAATCTAAAATACTTACTTTTATAAATACAAAATCTATTTACGTAGCTTATGAAAAACATTAAAAAATACTTACTTTTCAGTGATACTGTTGGAGATATATCAAGAATAGATCTTGATATATTATTTAGATTATATTTTAGATTTGATTATCTATTTAGATTGCATTATTAATCAGGAATTTTATCTAAATTAGATTTTATGTTTCTTGTCTTCTAAGTTTCTCTATATTATAAATAGATAGATCTATATTGTTATTAAGAGAGTTGAATTTGATATAAAATTGTGTTATTTAAGTGTAATTCTGTATTCTTGTGAGAATCAACGATATTGTTCTTGTGTTCTTCCGGGTATTCTCAGAATCAACGGATTATACACGCTTCTACTTGCATCAGTTGGTATCAAGAGCCAGTCTACATTCCGTTCGTTGATCCTAATATGCCGATTCATGTGGTTGAAGGTTCCATGATTGCTAAAATCTTCCATGATTTGTTTTCTAACAACTTTTCATTTTTCGACGGTTATGATGGTCCACCGATTTTTTATAAAGAGGTGGATATATTTTCTGGCAAAACTCATCTTCTTGATGATTTGAGGTCTATGGGTGGTGACTATGATGGTCCTTCGATCTTTGATGATGAGATGATGGTCGTGCCCTGTGACGATGTTGTGTTGATATGTTATGGCTCTAAAAATGTGTCTCCTACCGTGGTTGCACCAAGAATGAATGTGCCATCGTCAACACAACTCAATTACGCATGTTCTGAGGATGCTGTTGTAGATCATTTTTGGCGTGCTCTTCTGATTTCCGTTTCGAGGGTGAATCGTGTCAAACCCCGGGTGAATGATGGAGATATATCAAGAATAGATCTTGATATATTATTTAGATTATATTTTAGATTTGATTATCTGTTTAGATTACATTATAAATTAGGAACTTTATCTAAATTAGGTTTTATGTTTCTTATCTTTCAAGTTTCTTTATATTATAAATAGATAGATCCATATTGTTATTAGGGAAGTTGAATTTGATATAAAATTGTTTTATTTAAGTGCAATTCTGTATTCTTGTGAGAATTAACGATATTGTTCTTGTATTCTTCCGGGTATTCTCAGAATCAACAAATTATACACGCTTCTAACTACATCAGATACCCTCAAGGCCCATGTGATTTGACCACTTTTTAACATTTTCTGACATGTGTCAGAATTTTTTAAGAGTATCTTAGGAGCTTGATCGGGATTCCTGATCATGATTGGGATTTTGGTTGGGGTTCAATTTTCAGTATGGTGAACATGATAAATTCGTTATGACACATACATTTTGTTAATTTCAAGCATAAAATCTCTGAATATAAATTTTATAGTGTTTAAAATTCAAAAATTGAGTACACTTTTATTTGAAATTAAGTGAACTAAGTACAACGTGTGTAATAGAACTGAGGGTGGCCTATGTCAACTGGGAAAATAAATCAGATCACAACACAAGGATGTTCAACACATCACCTCGAATAGAGTCCTAGATCTGCTTCACATGGATCTAATGGGACCAATGACGATTGAAAGATATGGAGGAATGAGATATGTGTTTATCTACATTGATGATTTCTCTAGGTTCACCTGGATTAAGTATCTCAGAGGCAAGATAGAAACATTTATGACCTTCAAGAAATTAGCTTGTAAACTTTCTATAGAGAAAAATGTTCCTATCTTGAGAATCAGAAGTGACCATGGTAAGGTGTTTGAGAACAAGCAATTCGATGATTACTGTGAAGAACTTGTGATCAACCATGAATTATGTGTCTAAGACTCCACAACAAAATGAAGGTTTTAAGAGGAATAATAGAACACTTCAAGAGATGGCTATAGCTATGATTGCCGGAAATAATGTTGCTGCACACTTCTGGACTGAAGCCATCAATACTCCTTACCATATCAGCAATCACATTCACAACAAACCAGGTACATCCACGACACTCTATGAATTGCGGAATAACATGAATCCTACTATAAAGTATTTCAACATGTTCAGATGTACATGCTACATTCTTAATGATAGAGAATATCTGACCAAGATAGAGAACGGTGGAGTTGAAAGTATATTCCTTGGATACTCAAGGAAGAACAAGTCCTACAGAGTATACAACAAGGAAACAAAATCTGTCATTGAATCGGTCAATGTCAAGTTAAATCTGTTATTGAATTGGTCAATGTCAAGTTAGATGATGCTCAAGACTATAAGAGTGATGATGAAGAAAATGTTCATCAATATGTCTTTGAACATTCTACTGACCCAAACAATAATGAAGAAGAACTAATTGTGGCTCCTAAAAGAACTTACAAACAGATTGTCAAAAACCATCCAACAACTACAGTCATTGGAAATGTTAATGACATATTAAAGATAAGGAGCAGAGCAAAAGTCCAAGAGTTCTTATCAAACATCTTCTTCACATCAAAGATTGAGCAAAAAACTGTGAAAGAAACTCTACTTGATCATTACTGGATTGAAGCCATGAAAGAAGAACTTCTGTAGTTCAGAAAGAATGATGTTTGTGATCTTGTTCCGGCCCCAGAAGATGTTAATATTGTTGGAACAAAGTGGATTTTCAGAAATAAGACTGATGGCGAAGGAAACATTACCAGAAACAAAGCAAGATTGGTTGCTCAAGGCTATTCTCAGATTGAATGGATTAATTTTGATGAGATGTTTGCTCCTGTAACAAGATTAGAATATGTGAGATAACTACTTGCCATAGCTTGTCAGATGAAGTTCAACCTACATCAGATGGATCTTAAGAGTGCCTTCTTAAATGGTTTAATCAACAAACCTGTATATGTCGCACAACCTAAAATGTTTGAAGATCCTTACTTTCCAGGACATGTTTATAAACTCAAGAAAGCTTTGTATGGTTTGAAACAAGCTCTCCATGCTTGGTATGAAAGACTTGCAAACTACTTGCTTAGTAAATGATACATGAAAGGAAGTGAGGACAAGACTTTATTCATCAGGAAGGAGAACAATGTTGTTATCACCGTTCAAGTTTATGTTGATGATATCATATTTGGATTAAAGTCTGAGAAGATTGTCAAGAACTCTATCAAGGACATGAAGACTAAATTTGAGATGAGCTTAGTTGGAGATCTCAAATACTTCTTAGGACTACAGATCAAGCAAACTGAAGATGATATATTCATATCTCAATCCAAATATGCAAAGAATCTTATCAAGAAGTTTGGACCGGAGAGCTGCAAACACAAAAGGATTCCAATCGGGATATTCACAAAGATCACCAATGATGATGCTGGAACTGAAGTTGATTAATCTCTTTTTGGAAGTATGATTAGAAGCTTGCTATATCTAACTGCAAACAGACCTAACATACCAAATAATGTTGGTGTGTGTGCTTGTTATCAAGCATGTCCTAAAGAAAGTCATATGAAGATTGTGAAGAACATCATCAAGTATATCAGTGGTATATCTAATTATGGACTCTAGTAATCTACTGATACAAACTCAAGCATGGTGGCTTATAGTGATCCAGACTGGGCATGCTCCTCAGATGATAGAAAAAGCACATCAGGTGCATGTTTCTTTGTAAGGAACAATCTTATTTTCTGGTTCAGCAAGAAATAGAATAGCATATTCACTACAAAAAAATCACGTTTTAGCGACGGATTTTTCCGTCGTTAAACATCAAAAATCTGTCGTTAAATCAATTTAACGACGGATCCAATCCGTCGTTAAACCTCTCGTCGTAAAATCATTTTAACGATAAATTTAACGACGGAAAAATGTTAACGACGGAAAAATGTTAAAGACGGAATTTATCCGTCGCTAACTTATTGCCGAATTCGGTCGTGAAAAATAAAAAATATTAAATTTAACGACGGAATTTTTCCGTCGTTAAAAAAAAAAACCAGCCAAGCTGCCGAGCCAAGGGGCATGAGCCGCTGCTCAAGCCGAGCCGTGGAGCCTGAATTAATTCAGGCGAAATCTGCGCTCAAGAGGATTCGAACATGGGCCAATGGCCCTATGCCCTAAGGCTCTAACCAAGTAGGCTAGAAGGTATTTACGTTAAAATATACAACTAATATATATATATACACACAAAACCTATTTTCATTGATTTTTTATTTTCAAATTAAATAATTATATAATATAAAGTCCTAAAAATTATTAAAATAAAAAATTATTAAAAAGTAATAAATTAGTAATTTAAATATAACAAAAGATATAATATATTAAAAATAATAAAAAAATAAAGATAATAAAATAAAATAAATAAAAATATTAAAAAAAATTCATATTCATAATTGAAAAATAAAAAAATATTTAAAAATAATATAAATATTAAAAAATTAAAAAATAATATAAAATATTAATAAAATTAAAAAAATAATATAAAATATTAAAAAAAATAAAAAACAAAATAAATCTGAAAAATAAAATAAATAAGAAATCAAAATTTTAAAAAAATTAATTTCAAATTCGTAAATTAAGTATTAATTGGGAAATTAAAAATTAAAAAAAAAATTAAAAAAATAAGAAAAAATGGAAAAAAAAAATTAATGACGGAATTATTCCGTCGCTATTCCGTTGTTAAATTTAAAAAAATATTAAAAAAATTAAAAATTAAAAAAAATTAATTTCTAACGACGGATTTTTCCGTCTTTAACGTAGCGACGGAAAAATCCGTTGTTAGTCCGTCGTTATATTAAAAAAATAAAATTAAAAATATTAAATTCAATTTTTAACGACGGATTTTTTCTGTCGTTACGTTAAAGACGGAAAAATCCGTCGTTAAACGTCTCATTCACAATCCGTCGACGGATTTTATTCCGTCGTTAAAGCCGTCGCTAAAACGCGATTTTTTTGTAGTGATTTCTATTTACAACTAAAGCCAAGTACATTATAACAGGAAGTAGTTGTACTCAAAATGTGGATTCTACAAATGATGAAAGATTACGAAGCCGCACATGATGTCCATATCCTATTCTGTGACAACATGAGTGCAATCAATATATCAAAGAATCTAGCCCAGCATTCAAGGACCAAACACATCGATATCAGTCATCACTATATCAGAAGTCTAGTTAAAGAAGAGGTTCTGAAGATTGAGCATGTCATCACAAAAGATCAACTAGCTGATTTGTTCATCAAAAGCTTAGATACTGCAAGGTTTGAGAAGCTAAGATCCGCATTGGGTCTTTACATCTACCATTGATCAGCCTAATGGTTTATGAGTGTGTTTATTTCACACTTAGCAGGACAAAAAAGACTTAAGTAAAGTAAGGACTGAATTGGAGAATTTGTAAAAGAAGTTCACTAAAGATGTCCAGGAACATCTCCATGAAGATGTTCATGTAATTTATCTGTAACGGCTAGTTTGTGACTCTGCAGATTCAAAAGATTGACTACAGATTTGATGGGATTTCACTCTAAATTTCGTGTCTAACGGATACTATTGCAACGTTAAATGAGAGAGACGATCTCTTTAAAAGATAACAACTCTGATCAGTTCGCAACTCTCGCAATTTAATATTCTGATTTTTATTCATTTGCTCTCTTATTCTCTTTGAAATTTTTCCTACCGTTACCTTTGATTTTATCAAGGTTTTCTTGTAATCACTCATATCATACACATGGCTCCTGAGAGAAAAACTCCTTCAAAACCTTAAATAAAGCCAGGATGTGTTACTTACGTTGGTAGAACTATTAATAAAGATACAGGGCTTGATGGTTTTGATCGTCAAGTTCTTGGACTTGATTCAAAGAAGCAAGAAAGTTTCAAGAAGGTTGATCGATAAAGAAAAATATAGAGATTCTGAAGATCGTATTATAGAGACTTATCATGAAAGTGAAGATGAATAAAATCATTTTGAAGCAGAAACAGAGGCTGCCTCATCAAAGCAAGTCAAGAAGAGCAAACCATTGAAGCTTGATGATCTGATTAAGCAAGTTATAAAATCTTACAAGCCAAAATCTGCTCCAAAGGCTAGAACCGAAAGTAGTGTCAAGAAGAAGGCCACAATAAAGAAGTCCAAGAAGGTTGTTCAAGCAGTCTCCAAGAATCTGGAGAAAGAAACTGCTACAGAGAAGGAAACTGTTGCTGAGAAAGTGTTAGTTTTGTAACTGGAAGACTTGTCTTTGTATACATTCTATAATTTTTTTTGACGATATAGATTATACGTTTATTGTAGTCATCGTGTGCATTTATTTATTATTATATTTATCTGCCTATTCCATATACTTGCATTGAAGATGATATATTGGATTCCTTGCAATGTGTTAAAAAGCTCACATCTTAGATGGTCCTGAACCCACCATCGGTACACTGTAGAATAATCTGATAGTTAATTTATCTTGACTAGCTGATTATTCCAGTGTTAGTTTTGTATATTAGAAGACTTGTCATTGTATACATTTAATAATGTTTTTGATGATATGGATTGAATATTTATTGCAGTCACTGTGTGCATTTAATTATTATATTTATCTATATATTCCATATACTTGCATTGTAGATAATATGGTGTAGGTCAACATATGGTAAAAATCATATCATCGCTTTCTTGCATTATATTAAAAGACTCACGGCTTAGATAGTCTTAAACCCACCATCGGTACACCATAGAATAATCTGATAGTTAGCTTGTCTTGGCTAATATATTATTCTAGTACACCGGTGTGTGTATTGCGTAGGACCACAATATGATTTTGTTCTCTATTCTGACTTTAAGTGAGAGAACAAAGATCCACAGAATTCAGGTTCTTAACTTATATATTATTGGCGAACAAATATATATTACATCGACTGCTTTGATTTATCAATGGGCGAGATTCTTTGATAGGATCAAGAATCTCGATATTTTGGGCAGTGGCGTTTGCATATATGATGGGTCGTGCATTATATATGGTCATCATGTCCTGGTACGCCAGGTTGATAATGTCCCCTTGAGAAAGCACAAAGTTCATGTGAAATCCTACAAGTGCAATTTATTTCCTACATAATAAAGCTCGTGTGGTAATACTATATGAATGGAGATGTTAATTAATTATAGTTGTCAGAAGCTTACATAATTAATTAATTGACATTATATTTTAAACATGGAGAGTGACTGAATTAAAGGAGAAATCATATTCATAAATATGTATTGAATTGGTAAGTCACTATTATTTCTTTAGTGGAATAAAAATAATACTTATTTTATTTATTTATATCAATGTTATGGATATTAGAAATTAAATAAATTAGTAGGCCAATTTAATATTCTTCTAGATCCCTGTTGTAGCCCAATTAACATCTAAGTGGACTGGGGAATGGAACAAGTGGAGTAGTGCCCCGTAAATTTAATTATTTAATTGTGTATTTCTAAATTATTATTTGGAGCATGATATTAATTGTTTAAGTCATATAAGTCGGGCCTAGAGTAAAGTTTAATGTGTGTGGAACATGTTTTAAATGCATTACATTTATTTCTTTTAATGAGAATAATTAAAGTTATATTTACTCATTTATTTAATTTTGGGCCTAAGTCATTCATCTCATTTATTTAATTTTGGGCCTAAGCCATTCATCTCTTTCTTTCATCTTTCCTAGCCCAAGAAGATATTTTCATACCCCAATTAAAATTTTGAGGCCCACTGCTTTAAGCCCAAGATTTTGAAATTGGAGGAATGGAATTTCTCCCCCCAACACGCCTCCTCCAAAAAATCCCTAAACCTAAAATATCATGTTCAAGCAAACCATGTTTCGGAAAGAAATCAAAACAAATGTTAACTTTTCCATAATAGATTCCCCAAGCTCTAGTATATATATGTGAGTCCTTCTTCGAATTTACTCACACCAAAAAATTCAAATATTCAAGCATCTTCGAGCAGGTATCTCGTCTCTTATCCTCTGTTTGTCCTTTCTAAGATATTGGTTGAGTGGTCATTCTTTTGCCCTCCTCTAGTTTGAGTCAAAACAATAAGAGTGATGATACTAATTCCTATTTGGTTTGATATCATGTCTTAAAAGCTGAGAAAAGATGTCTCGATTAACGTGTTAAATTTGTTTGAGTGTATCTATTAGGCCTGAGCAAACGGTTCAGACCGAACCGGACCGAACCGAAATACCAAAACCGATTAAAATCGAATTCATTTTTTTGGGACCGAAACCGAACCGATTACATGTTTCGACCGAACCGAAACCAAAATCGATCAAACCGGTTCGGTTCCGTCGGTTGCGGTCCAAACCGATAAAATGTGTTTTTTTTTTCAAATCAATAATTCTACCCAACTACCCAACAAGCATGAACCGGACCGAACCGAAATACCAAAACCGATTAAAATCGAATTCATTTTTTTGGGACCGAAACCGAACCGATTACATAATTCGACCGAACCGAAACCAAAACCGATCAAACCGGTTCGGTTCCGTCGGTTGCGGTCCAAACCGATAAAATGTGTTTTTTTTTTCAAATCAATAATTCTACCCAACTACCCAACAAGCATCAAACCAAGTCTTAAAAATTAAATTACATGATAAACAAACAAAAACAATGTCATCAAATGATAAGATAAACAAAGTTTAAGCTCCAAATGTTCTAAACAACATCATCAAATAATACAATAAATAAAGTCCAAACTCCAAATGGCAAGTGTTCAAAACAAACACTCCAAAGTCCAAAATCCAAAATCCAAATCCTCTTAAGCTTCACTTGTGCCACCAACATTTGTCATGCCTACAAAAAATAAAAGAGAATAATAAAGTAAACAATTATTAAAAAAAAGAGAATAATAAAGTAAACAACTATTAGATTACATTTTTCATATTTTTGAATATTTTCCAAGTCCTCTTCAATTGTCATGTATTTTTTTTACCTCCTCAACCAATCTTGGGCACACACAAGACACTCAACCATTTTAGGAGTTAAAGAACTCCTATATGGATCAAGAACTCTTTTGTTTGTGCTAAAGGCCGATTTCGATGCAACGGTAGAACCGGTACCGACAAGACATCTCGAGCAAGACGAGAAAGAATGGGCAATCGAGGTTGATTAACCTTCCACCATAATAAGACATTGAAATTTGTCTTTTCCTTAATAAAATCATTATTATCAAGGTAGATTTCCAATTCACTTCGATTCAAAACTCCACTTTCCTTCCTGCGCTTGTAAAACCTTTCACCCATGCTTTCAACTGTTATACCGGAAGCATCACTAGAAGTAGAATGTTCAACTTGCTCTTGATTTGCTCCACTTTGACTTTGAGGTTGAGATGCATTTTTATACTCCTCAAACAATTCACTTATGGCATCCCTAACACCCTTAACAAGTTCCAACCCAAGACTTTCTCCATGCTCTTCAATAAGTGCATACTCAACAAACTCAAACTTGTAACGTGGATCCAAGACTACACCCACATATAGAAGTTTGTTCATTTTCTTTGCATCTCCCCAATATTTGTCAAACTTTGCCTTCATGCTCATGCCCATTCATCTAACATCTAAAGAAGCACTTTTCATCCACGCATTCAACAAACAACTCAAAGTGTTTATTTCTTGATAACAATCATTAGATGTAACATACAACGAGCCTGAAATCTTAAGAGTGAGAGTGTAGAAAGTTTTTAAAAGATCAATCATCCTCTTAGCATTCTCCCAATCTAAAACTGTAGGAGGACCATCTTCAAGATCAAGCTTAAAATATGGATCTTCAAGTTCAAATCGTTCAAATGCCTTCTCATATTGATGTGCAGCACTCAACATCAAATAAGTGGAATTCCATCTAGTAACAACATCAAGACACAACATCTTCTTGCACTCAATAGATTCAGTCACATAACAATCTCTAAACCTTCTCAATCTAGCAGGGGATTGTCTAATATACTTGACCGCTTCTCTAATCCTATCAACTGAGACATTTATATCTTTCAATCCATCCTTAACAACTAAAGCAAGAATATGAGCAATGCACCTCATATGTAGATACTTTCCCTTACAAAAAGAAGAACCCCGAGAATTAAGTTTTCCTTTCAAGTAGGAAAGACATGTGTCATTTGATCCAGCATTGTCTACAGTGATAGTGAAAACCTTTGCAATCCCCCACTCACGGATACAAAAATCTAGTTGTTTACTCAAATCCTCACCCCGATGACTTTCAATTGTACAAAAATTGATAATCTTTTTATGAAGATTCCAATCATTATCAATGAAGTGGGCAGTGACACACATATAATTCAATTGCTGAATAGAAGTCCAAGTATCTGTAGTAATACAAACTGTTTGACGTCATGTTTTGAAATACTCAACCAATTTCTTCTTTTCATCAAAAAACAAGGCAGCAGAATCCCTAGAAATTGTCCAACGTGATGGAATTTTGAATTTGGGTTGCAAATTAATCACAAAGTCCCTAAACCCTTCCCCCTCCACAACAGAAAATGGTTGTTCATCTATAATGATCATTTGAGCTAGTTTCTTCCTACATAACTCTTGATCAAACTTCCAAGTAGTTAGACTACCAACACCTATAGACTCATTTCCATCACTTTGAGGTTGTAAAGACAATTGAGATTGTTTCAAATAGGAATGGGCTGGATTTTTAAGACATGACTCCATGTGACTATTAACTGAGCTAGTTCCATTTTTTCCTTGAATCACAACAGTAAATCTTACCACAATAATTGCATTTTCCCTTCCTTGACTCTTCTTCATCGAAAAATATAGTGAAGTGGTCCCATACTCTCACCCTTGGAGTTATAACTTTTTTCCTCTTAGCCTTAGCACTCGTAGTTGTTGTGGAATCTTGTTGGCTCGGTGCCGGTGGTGCCATTTCTAAGTCATTTTCAGTAGAGTTTTCCATCTTCTTTCTTTGAAATTGAAACTGAAATAGGCAATTAGTAGCAATAAATAATTGGCAAACATGAATGCTAGATTATAAGTTGAAACTGAAACTAAAATAGACATAAGTTGTTAATTTGTTATACCAAATTACCAATTGTTAATTTTTTTCCCAGCTCTATTTAATTTCATTTACCTTTTAAGACAAAATGCTATTAAATTCCCAGCTCTATTTATTCCAGAAAGCTTAAAAGGGAATATTTTTTTATGTTATTCAAGTAATTTCTTTTCAGTTAGATTTATGTTTAGTTCAGTCTGAATTTAATTATGACGTCCTAATGGATATATTTATAATAAAAAATTGGTTATAAGTGCTTCATTTCACTCTATGAAAAATTCAACCTCCTTTTGAGCTACGTAGTTAGGAGCAGTAATTAGGTCTAAACCCAAATTAAGCAATTTCAAATTAGCAGAAAGATACCCAAATTCAATGTATTATCTATTATATTATTAACATATTCTGCTGTCTAAATATGCGACGAACCCACACGCTAGACTGCTTTACTATTCTGATTGGGTAAACCAAGTAAATTAAGTAAAAAATTAATCACATATTAAGTATTTAAATCTCTAAAATTAAACATCAAATAAATTAAGTAAGCAACTGTCAATTTTTTTTCACGATCGCATCTACAATTTCCAATTCCTACACCGTCTAAAAGTTTTGAAAATAGTAAAATACAGGTAATGGCTAAATCAAGGAAAAACAATATGCGTCAATCTAGTTCCAGATTTACCTCACAAGCCCCACTCGCCAATCCTAATGAAAATCCTTAGCAATCACCTCAACAGACGCTTGTACGAATCGTCGACCTCGAATATGAAACTCCACCATGAAATCTATATGGATGGAGGAATAAAGAAATGGCGACGGAGTTGAAGAATGAAGATGGAGAGAGTGCCGTGTGACTGTTAGGGTCTTTTGGATTTTAGAATTAGCAATTAGGTTTTCATTTTCAGAACTCAATTCAGTCGTGTGTCTGTTAGGACTTAGTGTTGATTGTTGAATCAATTAATTCATTGTTGGGCTCAATTTAATGTAATGGGCTCAATTTTATTATTATCTATTTTTATCGGTTCGGTTCGGTGTTCTTCGATTTTTGAGCAACCAAATCGAAACCGAACCAATTAAAAATCGGTTTCAATTTTTAAAACCGAACCAAACCATGACTGAAAATTATCAAACCGAACCGAACTGAACTTGACGGTTCGGTTCGGTTTTTCGGTCCCGGTTCGGTTTTGCTCACCCCTAGTATCTATTAAATTTTTTTTATGCTTCCAGCTGAACATCTCTCTTTGGTGGGGCCTAGTTATATTAATAGACCTATATTCTTTTACACACCTAATACCTATTATAGTATATATATCGGTGTACATATTATATATTTATGTGTTTATTGAATGCTCACGCACACAAACCCACATGTATATATATATATTACACCTATACACACACTCACTTTATATATAATATTATATATATATATGTCTACACCTACGAACACACCTAGCACCTATAGTAATATATATATGTATAGTGCGCGCGCGCACACACACACATATATATATCATCTATCATATATATACATATATATACACATATATAATACCTATAGTTATTTATTTGCATACTAAAGCACTATCATGTGAAAATATATGCATGTGTATATATATATATATCAATAAATATATTTATTATGTGTATATGTGTGTGTGTGTGTAACACTCATATATGTGTACGGATATTTCTAAAGTATGTATGTTATTTGTTTTAAAGAGTGTGAAATCATTTATGATTTATATTAACATATAATTAATATTCTAGGCAAGGCATGCAGAGACTTAATCAATTAATTGTCAAGTCAAGGTTAATGTGGGGATTATATATTGGAATGTTTACTGTTATCTCTTTTATATTTTTTTTACAAGTTATGTGAAAATGCAGTACCGAGTCTTCTAGATTATAAAGTAGCGAGTCTTCAAGATTATAAAATACGAAGACTTTTGTACTATAAAATACTGAGCCTAAGGGCTGAATTAGAAATACAGATTACAGGATTTGGTCTACAAACCAAAGATTTTATCTTTTCACATATTTGCTTGTTGAATTTATAGTTTAGATAAGTGAGATTTTCCCCACTGAGTTTAAGGGAACTCACCCCAAATCTTTTATTTTCTTTTAGAAATGACTCGGGCGATGTGTGAGCAGACAAGATGCGGTGGCGTTAGTCTTTTAATTTAATAAATGAAGCAAGAATAAATTTTTGAATAATCTTTTCCGCACTAATTATCCTAGACTCTGATGTTGAAATTTTTGTAACATTTTTTTAAAGATCCTGGTTTATGTGATTAATAAATGAATAAGCATGGCTAATGTTTCCTTAATTTATGAGTATAAATTCTTGAGAGATTACAATTTGGTATCAGAGAATGTCTACGTTCTTGAATACTAATAAAATTGAAAGTAAATAAGAAATAAGATTTGACCATCATCGTATCCACCACATTGCTCCGAGAAAAAGTAAAAGAAAAGTTATTATTTCTGCATGACTATGTGAGTTGTATGCTATATTTTTTTATAGTCGGCAAGTTTTGTTATAGATGGCGATAACAAAGAAAAGTGCAAGGATGAGTATGGGCAGTCAAGCCCCTGGACGTGTACTAGTGATAAGTCCATTTATTTCGTATTTTTATGGGCATTTTATCATTTATAAATGTCCTTTTTAGTGTGTTTTGAGTCGAAAAGAACCAGGTTGCGGTCAAAGGGCATTCCAAGAGTCGAGTTTGGCTGAATGGGTATTTTATGCCCAGTTATTCACGTCTATCTCACACATATGTTCATCAGAGGCACATGGGACTTCTTCAGTATCCATCCCACATTCGGTCGGTGAAGTGGGCATATCAGATACGGATGGAGCTGACAGATGATGCGGTGCCCACAGTACTCGCACAGACTCGACCACAGGTCAGAATGGGCATTCCCATGAAATCCGGAAATCAGTTGGATGAGAGATGGTGGAAGATAGCTACACTTCCGAAGGAGATTTGGAACTAAGCTGGACTCCTAGAAGGCGCTGCAACAAAGAGATAAGCTCAATCGAAGAGATAAAGCGCAATCCCTAAAAAGTAGAGATTTGATAAAGCTGAAGCTTATCCAAACCGCTCAGAGAGGGCACGCCGTTCTGGAATTTCAGCAGAAGACCCCCGCCTATAGGGGAAAATCCACTCGGAAATGTAATTATTTAAGCAAGTTTAATCACTGGGAAACGAGATCTTTAGACAGTCTGAAACATTTCTACATTTTTATATTTCTACAATCCGAAAGGTCTTAAACCTTCGGGACTTAGGATATGTTTATGCTTCTCGACATTGGAGTCGAGTTTCTACTTAATTAATTCAGTAAGTTTTTGTTTATTCTATGTCTTTAATTTCTGCAATTTCAATTATGTCTAGCTTTCTCGGCTAGATCCTTAATTCTGGCATTTGAATAATGAAATTGGTTTAAGTATAAATCTGGACTCGTGAGGCCAAAATGAGCATAATAATGCATGATAAGTTTCCGTTGATTCTTGAGCCTTGTTCCACGTGAGTGTGTGTCTGAAGTGCCCAATGTGGCTGATCACTCGTTAGGTAAAGAGGGCACACCACTATTAATTGAATTGGTGAATCGTGACTGTGTGTCGGTTCATATAGTAATAAGGGAATTAATGGGGTGTTGTGGGCACAAGAGAAATCAGTTGAACACAACAGATCTGGGTCTGTCTAGGGCACACTGCTGCTTGTTTGCTTACATCTCTTAGAGGAATCGGGAGTGGGTAACTAGTTAGGGGTTTAATCGAAGAGGAATCACTTTTAAACCTAAAATGAAAGGATGGATGAGGAGACGCAGAGAGGAATCCGGTCACCATAACTAGATGACCTATCATGTATGAAAATCGGTGTGCCCATGATTGAGTGTTTTATGTTTAAACCAAATTCTAATTCAAATGCCAGAACCTTTTGTTATTTGATATTTTTGTTTGTTTCTTTTGCAGATTTAAATTCAGTTTAGTGACAACATCAAACCCCCTTTGTGATTGGTTACTTGAAGATAGAATCGCAACAGCTCTCTGTGGGATCGACCCGTACTCATTGGCTAGCTACGCTCGCTGTGGGCACAAGAGTTTACAAATATATTTTTTAGCGCGAAACGACCGCGCGTCAACTAGCTAGTAGAGAAGAAGACCCTAAGGATCACTTAATCGGCAAGTTCTTCCATCTAGCATGGGATGACTCGGCTCCAGAAATACAACTGCTAAAAATACAACACCTTTGGAGAAATATGGAGCAAGTTGGGTGCGCCAATAATCCAGTTGATGTGGTCAAGAAAGTCTATGGAATGATCACCTTCCCCTTATTCAGTTCCTCGCTTGGGAAGCTATAGAGGACCTTACCATGGTGATACAGACAAGACGGGTAATACACCACATCATAAATTTAGATGTCTTTATCCACCGAATCCTACAATACTGGAATGATGAAGTTTATGGTCATCTACCGAGAGGAGTTCAAGTAGCACGTCAAGACCTATATAAGAAAACAAACTTCACGAAAAGAATGAAAAAAGCCAGTAGTGTTTAAGAGATTTTAGCAGATAAATATTTTTCCTTAGATTGTTTTGGATTGGGACCAAAATTTGTTTTTTTGCATTAATTAGTATCGTACTTTGTTCTTTATTCCGTATTAAATGCTTCTTAAGTAATAAGATATTTATTTTTGCAATAATTAATGTTATCACTTTCGTCAATAAGAAATGCCTCAAAAAAAAACATGAGAGTGGCTTCAAGTAAGGATACTGAGTCAAACAACTATGGACCTAGAAATGGCAATAATGACAACATGAACGGGTTCACGCAGAACCTCGTGAATGCGCTTAGAAGCGTGCTACCTCAGTAGAACAACGTGGATCTACAACCTAAAGAGACAACATCCTAACCCAATACCGACAGTTGGGACCTTCGAAGCTGATAGGAACTGGAGGACCATTAGAGCAACTCCAATGCTAACACCAAATCACCAATTTGGTGCTTAAATCTACTCCAATGCTGCACCAAATCCTGCACCAAATTGGTGCAGCCCCAAATTTGGGGCATAATTTGGTGCTGCACCAATTTGGTGCTGATGGGTCCCACAGTATTTGTAGTACCCCAAAATTTCATTATATAGATATCATAAGACTTTGGATCATTTTCTAGAAAAGCCAACTAGTTAAATAGAAGCCCAAATCTGATTTTGTGGGCTTGTGATATTAATATAAAAGCCCATCTAAGTTATTTGTTTTGGTGGCCTTTAAGCCTAAATGAGTAAATATAAATACATTTTAATTAGGGATATGGTCATTCTCTCATTTCCACTTCTAAGGTGAGCTGTTTTCGTTTCCTTCTCTCCCCCTCTCATGATTCCGGCAGGGTGGCCGGAGGCGGAGCGCCGCCGCCGACCACCATCCACCGCCGCCAAATTTCCAGATTCCGGCCAAAACTTTTAAAATTTTCAGATTTTATTTTTCTTTACATTTCTAATTCAACAACACCATTTTGATAAGGAGATGAAGGCCCTAAAGGCTGGAGAAGAGCTCATCATGGATGCACCATAGTGTGTTGCCGATGAGATTTTCCGGCAGGCTGATCCAACATGCAAATATACCATCATCTTTCTCTCTTCAACCTCTGTCTTTCCCACATACTCATTTAAGGATTCAAAAGAATTTATAAAAAAATAAACAAGTTTACATGCTTAGGGGTGTTGCATGCGTTCTTGCAGTTGAGTACTAATATAAAATTGTGCTTATAGTCATAATAGGAGTTAAAAATATAGAAGAAGTTTGAGAAAAATATTTCTGTTTTCTTTGTACATGTGTGGTCGTGCAGCTGGGTTTGTAGAGAGAAGACCTTTGTTTGGCTTGTCTTATTTTATTGTGCATAGGTGTAGTGAGAGAAAGAGAAAAAGGTGATGGGTTTATTTTTGAAAAATATTTAAAATAATTTTGAAAATGAGTATGCATGTGCACAAAACATGAATTTTGTCCTTTTACCATTGTTGTTTTTGCAGAAGAGAGAGAGAGAGTATTGGTTGGAAGTACAAATAATTTTGTTGGGATATGTGGTGAGAAAGTTTGACTTTTAAAAAAAAGTGAATTAAAGAGTGCACATGTGTGTGAAGTGTGCGAGAGAGAGAGAGAGAGAGAGAGAGAGAGAGAGAGAGAGAGAGAGAGAGAGAGAGAGAGAGAGAGAGAGAGATTCTGATTATATTTCATTTTTATAAATGATTTTAAATGTATGTGTTGTTCAAATAGGTATTAGAGGGTGAGGAAGAGAAAGATAATTACTTTGAAATTGAATTGTTCAAATATATGTGCACGACGGGAAAGAGAAATTGACTATGGTTTCAAACTTTTGGAAATCATTTTTATACCTTGTATTTCCAGCTTTAAAGAATCTGCCTTAATTCAATTTGTCTTATTAAATACTAAAACTTATTTAATTTCGAAAATAATGCTTAGCCAATTGGTTACTATATATCTCAAATAATCTTAGATTTTAGGTTCGATTTCCCTTACTCTCATTTTTATATCCTTTATCCCTACATTTTCTGCATTAAATAATCAGTCTTGATTAATAATTAATTCTGCATTAATTTTTGAAACAGCCTCTAGCTTAAGTGGTTTAGGTTGGTATTTAATCTTTGTTGGTTTAGGGATCAAATCTCCTTAACTACATTTTTTTATTATTATTATTTTACATTTTAAACTTCTTTATTTTACTTTTATACTATTCTGATCGGTGTTTTATTTCACTAAAAATACTACTCACAAGTGTACGAGGTAAATGTAGCAAAATTATGGTGAGCAAGGTCGTATCCACAGAGACTGGCAATGCAAAGCAGCTAATTACCCAATTTTATTATTTCACTTTATCTAGAGAACCAATTTAAGAGTTTGATTATAATTGATTAAAATGCTGAAAATAAAATAAACAAAGCAAACAGAGATAACTGGATGAACAGACAAAAGACGGATCCTAGGGTGTTGATGCTAAATGGATTTACCGAATCTCAGATAATTTATCAGACCAATTTAATTCTAAATCTTGTAGGAGAATCACTAAATTAATCACAGCCTCTCTCTCGAGTAAGTTATGAAAGTAGATTAGATTCTAATTCTTATCTCTCGATCTTGAATTATTATCTAACCCCAATTAGCACCTCAGATTTGTTCTCTTCACGATACCTACCAATCTCTCGATCTAGCAGAATCGTGTTATGCAATCCTAATCCGTTAATTATTAACCTCTCTCGAGTGAATAACAAATTAACTACACAATTGTAAATGTTGATCAATTCATTCACAAAAGACAACCATAAACAAGGATGCATAAACAAGAAATAGAAAGGAACAATAAATTACATCAAATCATAAATCCATATAACATCCACAACCCTAGGATCGCTAATAATTTAGCTACTCATATTGTATTCAAAATCCAAAGAAACTAAATACAAATCAATAGCTGTCATGATAATTCGGAATGAATAAAGCATAAAATAAAACTTAGTCTTATGATGTGCTTCTTCAATCTCTCGATGGTCTCTTCTCTGGCTTCTCCGGTATGTCTCTGCTGTTTTCTATAGGGTAAAAGTTATCTCCAATTTTCGTACAAAGCAGAGCCTTATATAGTTGAGGAAATACAGAGTCCATACAAGGAAATATTCCAAATTTGCAGAAACAGGCGGCACGGGCCGTGCCAATGCGGCACGGGCCGTGCCGCATGACAAAACACGCCCAGAGGTTGCTCGGCAAGCGGCACGGGCCGTGCCGCAAGTGCCGAGACATTTTTTCTTACTTTGACACATGGCACGGGCCGTGCCGTTTTACACGCTGCCGACACATTTCACCGTTTTGCTCCGTTCTCGCTCGTTTCTTGTCCGATTGACCCGATTCAAGTTGCAGCGCGTTCCTCAATCGACCCTCTATCTTCTTAGGCACTTTTCAAGCTCAATTGAGTCTCATAAAATAAATGGCATCAATCCCTTCAAAATGAGCAAATACGTGACACTGCATAAAATATGGAAAATTATGCGCAACTTCTCAATAAACGCATGCAATGCACATGAACTCCCATCAACATAGGCCTCAAACTATCATGAATTATATGAAAAACAAGGGTTTATCAACTCTCCCAAACTTAGAGACATGTTCGTCCTCGAACATCTGAGAAACATGAAAGAACTGAAGTGCGGAAAATCAAATGTGCAATGCTTCAAAGAAAGTAAACTGAATTTTTGTCCAATCAAGTATGCAAATCAAAACCACAATACATAAAGATAAACTCAAAGAAATCAAGCCTTCAAAAAGTGAACTCTCCAGGTGTTTATTTTTCCCTCATCACACAAGTGTTTAAAAGGTAGTGTTTACGCTCAAAATCAATTCAATGCATATAATCTACCATAAGCTTGCAATCAATCTCATCTCTCCACTACAAAAACATGTGCTTCAAATAAGAATCAAAAATGACTTTATCATTGGTTGTAATGTAGGCTTCGGCTAAGGTGGGAAAATTTTGGCTAAGTGACTACGTTAAATGAACTCCGACACCGCCTAAAAATACAATTCCTCAGTAGAATCATTTAGATCCTCTTACAACCTTCTCACTTAAACTCCAGCACCATTAGACTCTTCGAGTCCTATTCAATTCCATTGGTATTATTTTAAAATCCATGCTCACTTAATCTTTTTTTTTTCTTCTCTTTCTCTTTTTTTTTTCTTCTTTGAAGTGATCAATGCGAGCATCTAAATCCATACCAATTTTTTTGGGCTAAACAACCTCTACATGAACACCGATTACCCATCACTCCATAACTTCCAACTATCCTTTCTCCACAAATTATCAATGAAAAAGTATTCAAAGAAAAAGGCTTCAAGGCTCAACGTGGCTAACTGAGGATAATCAATTTATTTGGACTAGTGTATGGATAAATTTGGCTAATAAAAATGGCCTTAAATCATCTTCAAATTATCAACACACAACACGTAGTCTCGAGAGAGATATGAAGGCAAGTTCTAGAGATCACACGCAAAATTGATATTCACACCAGAAACGAATAAGACTACAAGTCTTAGGCTCAAATCCTCTCATGCTCAATCACAATTCCAAGGCATAAATTCTATGAATCCATCAAAGCACAAGGCAATCCATCATAACAAACTCAATTAGCAAATTTTCAAATAAATACCAACTCATCATTAGCTAATCCAATTTCCACAACTTCATACTTCCACATTACACAAACATTCTCCGAAATCTTAATACATACCATTTTCACATAGATAGAAAAATCCAGAGATAATCAAAAGCAACATCAAACTACTCCTAAAAACAAAACAACAAAACAAAAAATAACAACTAATAAAATAAATATGCTGATAAATTCAGGATATTACCACACCAACCCCCTCCCCCAAACTTATTCACACGCCAGGAGAATAAGTTTGGAGGGAAAAGAAGTGAAGTATCCTGAAGAACAACTCACCGAGGTGGAGGCTGAGTAACTGAAGGCCCTTTTTTTTGTTTGTTCTTTTTTTTAACCTGCATAAAAAAAATAAAAAGAAACAAAGTAAAAATAAATAAAGAAAACAAAGCGAAAAAAAAAACCAAAATATTGGGTTGCCTCCCAATCAGCGCTTGATTTATTGTCTCGAGCTCGACAGCTTCTTGAAAATGGCTAAGGAGGATTTGGTGAAGCACGATGCCACACTAATCCTCATCTCATCAACTCTTTTGGGGATATCAAAACAGCTCGTCCCCAATGCTCTCTATCCTTTTTCTGGGCTTTTGTTTTCTTTTCTTCTCGAGCCTTGAGTGGCCTTTTCAGATCAACAGAAACAGGAGGTCCATCTAATTCTTTAGGAGAGTTCACCAATTCCACCATCTTTACCTCCGTAAAAGCCGAGCTTTCGAGTGGTCGATAAACAAAGAAAGTTTCACTTTCATCTTCCACTTGCAACAGTAGAGTCCCTTTCTTCACATCCACAATTGCGCCGGCCGTAGCAAGGAACGGTCTCCCAAAAATCAAAAGAACTCGGTGATCTACCTCCATATCTAGCACAATAAAATCGGCTGGAAAAATAAATTTTCCAACCTTCACCAACACATCTTCAACAATTCCCCTTGGGGATCTCAGAGACCGGTCAGCTAGTTGCAGAGTTACAGCTGTTGGCTTCAACGGACCCAGTCCTAGCTGCTGATATACAGACAGAGGCATCAGATTAATACTAGCTCCCATATCACAAAGCACCTTACTAAAGTGAGAGATCCCAATGATGCACGGGATAGAAAAGCTTCCCGGATCCTTCAACTTTGTCGGCACTAATTTCTGTATCACTGCACTGCACTCTTCTGTCAAATGCACTTGTTCTCCTTCTCTTATCTTCTTCTTCTTAGCCAAAATCCTCTTCATAAATTGAGCATACTTAGGCATCTTCTCAAGAGCTTCCACAAATGGGATATTGATAGACAGTTTCTTAAAAATTTCAAGAAACTTAGCAAATTGATTATCCTTTTCTTGCTTCTTCAGTCTTTGGGGAAACGGCAGTGGAGGGACATAAGCAGGCGGAGGCACATACTTAGGCTCAAGAGCCTCTTCAACAACAATTGCAGCCTTTTGTTCACCCTCTTCAGTTGTTCCTTTGCACACATGAATTGCATTGCATTGCTCCTTCGGGTTAATCTCTGTGTTACTCAGATATTGGCCTTTTTGCTGCTGGCTTCCAACAATTTTAGCCAATTGACCAATCTGAATTTCCATAGACTTTAGTTGTGCCCCCGTGTTGACAGTGAACTTGTTGAATGCAATCGTCAGATTGTCCACCTTCGCAGCTTCAATATCCATCCTCTGTTTGGTAGCAGTCATAAATGACCCCAGAATATCTTCCAGATCCGGCTTCTTCTCTTCATTGATGACTCCATTGGTGGTGGAGAACCCAGGTGGTGGCTGTTGAAAGTTATTGGGGTTGCCATAACTCAACTTGTCATTGTTTCGCTGCCCAAACTGATTGTAGGGGTTCCCTCCTGGATTTGGTCGGTAATTGTTGTTGTACCCTCGACCTTGCATGTAGTTCACAGCGGCTAAATTATCTTGAACTACTACAACTTGATCTGATGCCATTTCAGGGGGCATTGAGCTGTTCTTAGTTAACAAAGTGATGGATTTCGCCATGGTAGACATCTGCGCTGTCAATTCCTTCAAATCCTCAGAAGATGATGAGATTTCTGCTACTCTACGAACTGAATTCCTCTGAGATGGCCACTGAGCACTATTTGAAGCCATTCTCTCCAACAACTCCATGGCTTCCTCTGCAGATAATTCCAACAATGCGCCTCCTGCAGCTGCATCAATTCTGTCTCGAGTGCCCTCCATCAGACCATTGTAGAAGTAGCACACTTGTTGATCAGGCTGGAATCCATGTTTTGGGCACTTCCGGATGAGATCTCTGAACCTTTCCCAAGCTTCATACAAAGCTTCTTGGTCGAACTGACGAAACTGCGTGATCTCATTCTTCATCCTAAGAGTCTTGCTTGGTGGACAGTACTTGGCTAAGAATTTCTTGCACAATTCCTCCCACGTCTGAACTGAATCAGCATCCAAAGAATGGTACCATAATGTTGCCTTATCTCGCAGAGAGAATGAGAAAAGGTGGAGCCGGATAGTATCTGCTCCAACTCCATTCATCTTGACAGTCCTGCATACTTCAAGAAACTGCGCCAAATGCGCATGTGGATCCTCCAGTGTTCCGCCCCCAAACTGGTTCTGCTACACCATCAAAATGAGTCCTGTCTTCAGCTCAAAGTTGTTAGCATCGATAGCCGGCATCTTCAGTCCACCGTAGTGTCCAGTAGCCTCCAGCTCCAAAGTCTGCCGAATTGGTGGTGCGGCAGCAGGCTGCACTTGCTGCTGTTGTTGCTGCAGCAATGCCTTTAGCGCCTCCATCTCTTGGCGCATAGCAGCCATTTCCTCTTCTCTAGTGGCTGTCATCCTCTCAACTCTGATTCTCTCTGCGTTTCTGTGTCTTGCAGAAGCCTCGATCTCAGGGTCTAGCGGTACTAAGTCAACTGCGCCTCTAGACCTCAATTTCATGCACTGCCTGCCAAACACAAGATAAAACCAAAATACAGCAGAGAGAATTAAACTAAACAGAGAAAGATAAAAATATTGAAATAAAATAAAATACACTCTAAATTAAAGCTCAACAAGTAAATCAAATATTAGCCGTCAATTACGCCAGTCCCCGGCAACGGCGCCAAAAACTTGATCGGTATTTTATTTCACTAAAAATACTACTCGCAAGTGTACGAGGTAAATGTAGCAAAATTATGGTGAGCAAGGTCGTATCCACAAAGACTGGCAATGCAAAGCAGCTAATTACCCAATTTTATTGTTTCACTTTATCTAGAGAACCAATTTAAGAGTTTGATTATAATTGATTAAAATGCTGAAAATAAAATAAACAAAGCAAACAGAGATAACTGGATGAACAGATAAAAGACGGATCCTAGGGTGTTGATGCAAAATGGATTTACCGAATCTCAGATAATTTATCAGACCAATTTAATTCTAAATCTTGTAGGAGAATCACTAAATTAATCACAGCCTCTCTCTCGAGTAAGTTATGAAAGTAGATTAGATTCTAATTCTTATCTCTCGATCTTGAATTATTAGCTAACCCCAATTAGCACCTCAGATTTGTTCTCTTCACGATACCTACCAATCTCTCGATCTAGCAGAATCATGTTATGCAATCCTAATCCGTTAATTATTAACCTCTCTCGAGTGAATAACAAATTAACTACACAATTGTAAATGCTGATCAATTCATTCACAAAAGACAACCATAAACAAGGATGCATAAACAAGAAATAGAAAGGAACAATAAATTACATCAAATCATAAATCCATATAACATCCACAACCCTAGGATCACTAATAATTTAGCTACTCATATTGTATTCAAAATCCAAAGAAACTAAATACAAATCAATAGCTGTCATAATAATCCGGAATGAATAAAGCATAAAATAAAACTTAGTCTTATGATGTGCTTCTTCAATCTCTCGATGGTCTCTTCTCTGGCTTCTCCGGTGTGTCTCTGTTGTTTTCTATAGGGTAAAAGTTATCTCCAATTTTCGTACAAAGCAGAGCCTTATATAGTTGAGCAAATACAGAGTCCATACAAGGAAATACTTCAAATTTGCAGAAACAGGCGGCACGGGCCGTGCCGCATGACAAAACACGGCCAGAGGTTGCTCGGCAAGCGGCACGGGCCGTGCCGCAAGTCCCGAGACATTTTTTCTTACGTTGACACATGGCACGGGCCGTGCCAAAGTGGCACGGGCCGTGCCGTTTTACACGCTGCCGACACATTTCACCGTTTTGCTCCGTTCTCGCTCGTTTCTTGTCCGATTGACCCGATTCAAGTTGCAGCGCGTTCCTCACTCGACCCTCTATCTTCTTAGGCACTTTTCAAGCTCAATTGAGTCTCATAAAATAAATGGCATCAATCCCTTCAAAATGAGCAAATACGTGACATTGCACAAAATATGGAAAACTATGCGCAACTTCTCAATAAACGCATGCAATGCACATGAACTCCCATCAACCTAGGCCTCAAACTATCATGAATTATATGAAAAACAAGGGTTTATCATATTCTATTTATTAAGTTTATAATTATCTTCACTCCATATATCATTTGGGTATAATTTTAAAGCTACAATAATTTATACGCATCAATTCCACCATCCAATTCAAAAGACTTAAAGCCTTATACCCTATAACCTTTAATAAGTTAGTTTACAATTTTTGGTTTCAAACTCAATGTTTTTCTAAGACTTAGTTCACTCGTGTAGGACTAAACCCGAGACATTGGACTTAGAGGACTCTTAGAAGATTTTGCTAAAGCTTCAGCTATATTTAGCTTACCAGGTGGGCTATTCTATCTTTTTAAACTTTATATTTCGAGTTATTAAGCTCTGTTTTGCTTAAATTGCATATGTGAGTATTTGTATTAAAAATATTTACGTGCTACTGTATGTTGTCGGAGTCTCATATACCAGCGCTTTGTCAATGTGAGTAGCTACAGTATGAATGCTTTATTTGTCATGCCCTATTCTTTGTCGTGAAGACTAAAATGAACGGTTATACTCATTGGTGATACTCTTAAGACTTACGCGTTGATGATGTAGTAGAGGTTGCGGGCAGTGACTGGTTATAACACTTAGTGCTTCATGATAAAAATATTTTGGTGAACTTAGGTTACTTTATATTCTAAAAACCTCATAAGCTTCACTACATGAATAAATACAAATATATCACTTTTAGAAAATGAATTACATAAACTTCATTGTGAAAACTTGCCCACTGAGTGCATTAGTACTCAGCCCAAATCTTTCAAAATATTTTCAGGTCAGTACACTGGCGCGTGGAAGTGACAATGCTGAGGAACGGGCTTTTGTTAATTATGAGTTTTTCCCGTTGACTTCTCTTTTGTTCAAAGTCTTGCTTCCGCACTTTCGTTGTTATTGTTGTTAAATTATTCTATAACACTAATTTTCGTATTATCATTAAACTAGGATTTTATAATTATAATGCATGTTTGGTTTCTGAATTTTCTGTTAAGATTACCCCTTTTCTTTCCCTCTTCTTAATTCCAACCCCCGTGGCGTTCATTTTCACGATCTTTCGGAACCGGGGCGTTACAAAGTGGTATCAGAGTAGGTTTGCAACTCTGCAGACTTGTTGGGTCAACTTATTTCATTTTTCATTAAATTCCCGTGTGATATTATATAAGCCCTCAGCTTGTCACTCACGTAACAGCCTAAAAGGTACGCATGTTTTTATGGGGATTTTAATTTTTAAAAAGTTTTGCATTATTGTTAAAATATTGAATTTGTTTGAGAACGAAATATGCCCGTGAGCATACTGGAAGTTGTTTCGAAAATTATGTTTATCTGATTGTATACATGTGAGAAACTCATCTATTTATGCTACGTGCATACTTGTGAATGTTGTGGATATACTGATCGCATACTATGATTGTTGAACTGTGTATGATGTTATGCTCTAGATGAGTACTTAAACTTGGAACTTGAGAACATAAGATGAACTTAGTTTATAGTTGCTGAACTTAGGCTGAACTTGTAGAAACTTGTGGGAATATTTGAATGTAATCTAATTGAAAAAAATCATGCTAATTAGATGGCGTCATTCCGAGTGACACCTCGTAAGAGACCCCGATCTCATATTACTTTAGAAGAGCAGATTGAGAAGCTGCGTACTTGCACATGTCGACCAACAGAGAATGTGTCGAAGTTCACTGCACGTTTCGTGACTTTGTGGTATGATATCACTGATAGAGGTGTTATCACTGAGGTAGAGACCATGTCGAGATATATGATCGGACTACCACGTGATTGGGGACTTTGGGCTGCGAGAGCTGCAGTTGATTTCTCAGATAGAGATCGGACCACTTTTGCTGAGAGAGTCTATTTCTCAAGGTTCTTCACTTATGTCTTACGAGTTTGGGCAAATGGACGAGGTTGGGTTCCTAGATTGACGTCTGCGATTGATGAAGCTGCAGATTCAGTTATACTTAGTGTGCCTTTCTCACCGATCTTGGCTGCTGAGAGGACGATTGAGATGGATCGATCAGCTCCACTAGTGCCAGAGCCACTGCATATGAGGGCGACACCACACGATGATGAGGCAAGTCCATCTAGGACCCAGTTGGAGCTGATTACGGAGGACGACCCAGAGGAGGACCCGGAGGAGAATCCGGAGGGGGAGCCGATGGTTGAGCGTTTTAGCTACTAGTTTGTTCTTACAATACTATTTTGGTTAGTCTAGTATATACTGAAGTTGACATTTTATTGTTTGTCAGATCGGTAGCTTTTGTAGGTTGGAAACGTTGTCAAATTTATAAGACCGTTCCGACATGAGGCATTAGATAGCTAGCCTCCTTTTGATTTACTAGACTAGACATATATATATTTTTGACGGATGTATAGATTGCTTGCATAGCATTCACCCCCTTTTGTACAAAAGTCCTATTTCAAGGCATCTATTCGGATATATATAAGTTATTATTTTCTTTGTATATGCCTTATCTGCTTACATTTCATTTTTTTTACAAGATGGTTGCTTATTATTCATGTTTCTTTTACAATAATTTATTTGTAAGTGTTGAACGATTAGGAATCTAAATTGTTGCAGAATGCCAAGAGGAAGACCGAGACATGTGAACTTGGCTATGCCTGAGGTGCCAAATAATCCGCAAGTTCAAGGACCACGGATTGAGATGGAGTTCATGCGCCATAATCCCCCAACTTTCAATGGGGAAGGTGATCCACTCACGGCTGAAAGATGGATTAGAGCCCTAGAGAAGATTTTTGGGTTTTTGCAATGTACTGATAAAGAGATGGTGACATGTGGTCTATACCAGCTTGTGGATGACGCCGATTTCTGGTGAGAGTCTATTCGGAGGACAATACCCGAGGCAGATTGGGAGTTGTTCACCTCGGAGGATTTCAAGATAATCTTGTATCAGAAATATATACCTACACATTATCAGCATCAAAAGGCGAATGAATTTTGGAATTTGAAACAGGGAAATAAATCAGTAGCAGATTATGATTTGCAGTTCAATAGATTGTCTCGGTATGCGCCACAGACTGTTGATACAGAAGAGAAGAGGATCGAGAAGTTTCGTATGGGTTTGAAACTAGAGATAGGCACAGCATTAATCGGGAAGGACGACACAAGCTATGGTCAGATGCTGAGTTGGGCACTAAGTATCGAGGCAATGCAGGGAACATCAAAAGTTTCGGCATCCCAGCCAGCAGTGGGGGATCAAAGGGAAAACGGAAGTGGGAAGGTCCGCAACAAGGTTATCAGGGGAAGAACTTTCAACATAACTATCAGGGAAGAAAGAACTTTGGAACAAGGCCTGCAGGACAAGGAAATGCTGCACCAAAATCCCAGGGCTACCAAGGAAATTCACCGCAGTGTGTAATATGTAGCAGACATTATTTTGGGCCATGTGTCCAATGTTATCGGTGTGGTAGACAGGGTCATTATGCTAATGCCTGCCCATAGAATTCTAGCATACAAGGGCAACAGCAGCAGCAACAGAGGCAACAGTTCAGACAAACCATGAGAAATACGGGGCCGTAAGGTGGAGGTGGTCGAGGGAATAATAACAACAACAGAGATAATCCCAGGCCTCAGCAGAATCAGAATCAAGGTCCCCGGGCACCACAATAAGCCAGAGCGTATGCTCTGAACCAGCAAGAGGCAGCTGGAAACCCCGGAAATTTGGCAGGTATGATTAGTTTGAGCAATATACCTGTTCTTGCTTTATTTGATACTGGAGCTTCACATTCCTTTATATCTAAAGATGCATGTAAACGTCTCAATCTAGAGCTAGAATTAGCAAAAGAAGCTTTAGCAGTAAGCATTCCCTCAAGACGAACACTCTTAGCTGATTGTGTTTGTAAGAACTTAGACTTGGTAGTAGGTGAAAAGAATTTTACAACTGATCTATATGTTCTTGAGATGCGGGACTTTGACATTATATTCGGGATGGACTGGCTAACAAAAGAGGGTGCAACAATAAGATGCCACGAGAGAGAGATAATATTTCAGAAGCTAGGCGAAAAAAAGGAGAAGTTCTATGGAGCAAAAATGGGAAATATAATTCCAATCATTTCAGCGTTGAAGGCTGTAAAGTTATTGTAGAAAGGAGATTGTCAAGCATTTCTAGTAAACCTTACAAGTAAGAAAGAAGAAGATATAACAGTGGATCAGGTACCAGTGGTGCGAGAATACGATGACGTATTTCCAAACGATTTGCCAGGTTTACCGCCAGATAGACAAGTAGAATGCACAATAGACTTAGAACTAGGAGCAACACCGGTATCCAAAGCCCAATATCGTTTAGCGCCGAAGGAGTTGCAAGAGTTGAAGGTTCAACTAGAGGAATTGTTGGAATTAGGTTTTATAAGACCTAGTGTATCACCTTGGGGAGCACTGATTCTGTTCGTCAAAAAGAAGGATGGTACTATGAGAATGTGCATCGATTATCGGGAGTTAAACAAGATAACAGTGAAGAACAAGTATCCACTTCCGAGGATAGATGATCTCTTCGATCAGTTATCAGGTGCAAAAGTCTTTTCCAAAATTGATCTACGATCTGGGTATCACCAAGTTAAAGTAAGAGAAGATGACATACCCAAGACTGCATTCCGAACAAGATATGGCCACTGTGAGTTTCTAGTGTTGCCATTTGGATTAACAAATGCACCCGCAGTCTTATGGATTTAATGAACTGTGTTTTTCATGAATATTTGGATAAGTTTGTGTTAGTCTTTATTGACGACATTCTAATTTACTAAAAAAGTGAAGAAGAGCACGAGATACATTTGAGACTAGTGCTGGAAACACTACGAAGAGAAAAGTTGTATGCCAAATTCAGTAAATGTGAATTTTGGTTAAGTGAAATAATGTTTCTCGGGCACATTGTGTCAGCAGAAGGAATCAAGGTAGATCCTGCAAAGGTTGAGGCAGTGAAGAAATGGAAATCACCGACCAACGTTCATGAGATAAGAAGTTTTCTCAGTTTAGCAGGTTATTACCGGAAGTTTATCAAGGATTTCTCAAAGTTAGCCAGACCAATGACACAGCTTTTGAGAAAGAAAGTCAAATTTGTATGGACTGATGAATGCGAGAAAAGTTTTAAAGAACTGAAGACAAGATTGACAACTGCACCGGTGTTAACTCTCCCAGAAGGAGTTGAAGGATTTGTAATTTACACCGACACATCTAAATTAGGCTTGGGATGCGTGCTGATGCAAAATAGGAAGGTAGTAGCTTATGCTTCACGATAATTAAGACCTCATGAACTGAACTACCCAACCCATGATTTGGAGCTTGCTGCCGTGGTGTATGCACTTAAAATTTGGAGGCATTATCTTTATGGGGTAAAATGCGAGATTTACATTGACCATAAAAGCTTAAAGTACATTTTTGAGCAGAAAGAGCTTAATATGAGGCAGAGAAGATGGTTGGAGCTGGTGAAAGATTATGACCATACGATACACTATCATCCCGAAAAAGCAAATATAGTAGCGGATGCTTTGAGTGGAAAGAGACAAGGAGTACTGGGATATCTTTTAATGGACAAGGAGGGACTTGTGAAAGAGATAGAAAAGATGGAGTTAGAGTTAGAGTTGGTGTTTCCACCAAGCTCTACAACAAGTGTGGTAGCTGCAGTGATAGCTAAACCAGAATTACGACCGAGAATCATAGAAGCTCAGACAAAGGATGCACGATTGGAGAAGATAAGACAGAGAGTCAAAGCGGGTGAACTAAAAGAATTCAGTGAAGCAAATAACGGAGCCCTAATGTTCCATGACAGACTATGTGTTCCTAGTGACGACACACTAAAACAGAAAATTATGAAAGAAGCTCATAATACCCCCTATGTTGCTCATCCAGGTAGTACGAAGTTATACAAAGACTTGAAACAATATTTCTGGTGGAACAATATGAAAAGAGAAATAGCATCTTTTGTGGAGAAATGTTTAACATGCCAGCAAGTGAAAGTCGTATATCAACGACCTTCTGGATTATTGCAGCCATTAGAAATTCCAGAGTGGAAATGGAAGCATATAACGATGGATTTCGTGGTAGGCTTACCACGATCTGTGAGAGAAAACTCAACTGTATGGGTCATCGTTGACCAATTGACCAAATCAGCACACTTCGTGCCGATCAAAATAACAACGGAGTTAAGCAGGTTGGCGCAGATTTATGTAAAAGAGATTGTTCGTCTTCATGGAATTCCTGTTTCCATCACGTCGGATCGTGATACATGTTTCACATCAAGATTCTGGAAAAGTCTTCAAGAAGCTATGGGAACAAAACTGAACTTCAGTACCGCTTTCCATCCTCAAACAGATGGCCAATCAGAAAGAACAATACAAATTTTGGAAGATATGCTCCGGAGAGTTGTATTGGATGGAAATACAAGTTGGGAAGATGTTTTACCCTTAGTGGAATTTGCATATCATAACAGCTACCAGTCAACGATAAAGATGGCACCGTATGAAGCCTTATACGGTCGCAAATGCAGATCACCATTGTATTAGGATGAAGTTGGAGAAAGAAAAATTTTGGGTCCAGAGATTGTGCAGACCACTGTCAAGATAATTGACCAAATTTGAGCGAGAATGAAAGAAGCACAAGATCGACAAAAAGCTTATGCAGATAAGCGCAGAAAAGACCTACAATTTCAAGTTGGTGAAAAAGTTTTCTTAAAAGTATCTCCAACACGAGGTGTTGTGAGATTCGATAAACGAGGTAAATTGAGACCAAGATATATCGGGCCGTTTGAGATACTTGAAAGAATTGGTGAGGTTGCTTACCGATTAGCTCTACCGCAGACCTAGCACATGTTCATGATGTGTATCATGCGTCAATGCTCAGAAAGTACGTGTTTGATCCAGAACACATTGTCAAAGAAAATGAAATAATTCTACATTCTGACATAACGTACGAAGAAAAACCCCACGAGATCCTTGATAGAAAATTCCAGGTCCTTAGAAATAAACATATTTCATTGGTACTTGTGCAATAGAATCATCATGATCGAACATAAGCAACGTGGGAACTTGAAAGCAAAATGAGGCAGCAATATCCAGAGATATTCTAAGGTACGTGAATTTCGGGACGAAATTCTTTTAAGGGGGAGAAATGTAGTACCCCAAAATTTCATTATATAGATATCATAAGACTTTGGATCATTTTCTAGAAAGGCCAACTAGTTAAATAGAAGCCCAAATCTGATTTTATGGGCTTGTGATATTAATATAAAAGCCCATCTAAGTTATTTGTTTTTGGTGGCCTTTAAGCCCAAATGAGTAAATATAAATACATTTTAATTGGGGATATGGTCATTCTCTCATTTCCACTTCTAAGGTGAGCTGCTTTCGTTTCCTTCTCTCCCCCTCTTATGATTCCGGCAGGGTGGCCGGAGGTGGAGCGCCGCCGCCGACCACCATCCGCCGCCGCCAAATTTCCAGATTCCGGCCAAAACTTTTAAAATTTTCAGATTTTATTTTTCTTTACATTTCTAATTCAACAACACCATTTTGATAAGGAGATGAAGGCCCTAAGGGCTGGAGAAGAGCTCATCATGTACGCACCACAGTGTGTTGCCGATGAGATTTTCCGGCAGGCTGATCCAACATGCAAATATACCATCATCTTTCTCTCTTCAACCTCTATCTTTCCCACATACTCATTTAAGGATTCAAAAGAATTTATAAAAAAATAAACAAGTTTACATGCTTAGGGGTGTTGCATGCGTTCTTGCAGTTGAGTATTAATATAAAATTGTGCTTAATTATAGTCATAGTAGGAGTTAAAAATATAGAAGAAGTTTGAGAAAAATATTTCTGTTTTCTTTGTACATGTGTGGTCGTGCAGCTGGGTTTGTAGAGAGAAGACCTTTGTTTGGCTTGTCTTATTTCATTGTGCATAGGTGTAGTGAGAGAAAGAGAAAAAGGTGATGGGTTTATTTTTAAAAAATATTTAAAATAATTTTGAAAATGAGTATGCATGTGCACAAAACATGAATTTTGTCCTTTTACCATTGTTGTTTTTGCAGAAGAGAGAGAGAGAGAGTATTGGTTGGAAGTACAAATAATTTTGTTGGGATATGTGGTGAGAAAGTTTGACTTTTAAAAAAAGTGAATTAAAGATTGCACATGTGTGTGAAGTGTACGAGAGAGAGAGAGAGAGAGAGAGAGAGAGAGAGAGAGAGAGAGAGAGAGATTCTGATTATATTTCATTTTTATAAATGATTTTAAATGTATGTGTTGTTCAAATAGGTATTAGAGGGTGAGGAAAAAGAAAGATAATTACTTTGAAATTGAATTGTTCAAATATATGTGCACGACGGGAAAGAGAAATTGACTATGGTTTGAAACTTTTGAAAATCATTTTTATACCTTGTATTTCCAGCTTTAAAGAATCTGCCTTATTAAACTTCTTTATTTTACTTTTATACTATTCTATTTATTAAGTTTATAATTATCTTCACTCCATATATCATTTGGGTATAATTTTAAAGCTACAATAATTTATACGCATCAATTCCACCATCCAATTCAAAAGACTTAAAGCCTTATACCCTATAACCTTTAATAAGTTAGTTTACAATTTTTGGTTTCAACCTCAATATTTTTCTAAGACTTAGTTCACTCGTGTAAGACTAAACCCGAGACATTGGACTTAGAGGACTCTTAGAAGATTTTGCTAAAGCTTCAGCTATATTTAGCTTACCAGGTGGGCTATTCTATCTTTTTAAACTTTATATGTCGAGTTATTAAGCTCTGTTTTGCTTAAATTGCATATGTGAGTATTTGTATTAAAAATATTTACGTGCTACTGTATGTTGTCAGAGTCTCATATACCAGCGCTTTGTCAATGTGAGTAGCTACAGTATGAATTGCTTTATTTGTCATGCCCTATTCCTTGTCGTGAAGACTAAAATGAACGGTTATACTCATTGGTGATACTCTTAAGACTTACGCGTTGATGATGTAGTAGAGGTTGCGGGCAGTGACTGGTTATACACTTAGTGCTTCATGATAAAAATATTTTGGTGAACTTAGGTTACTTTATATTCTAAAAACCTCCTAAGCTTCACTACATGCATAAATACAGATATATCACTTTTAGAAAATGAATTACATAAACTTCATTGTGAAAAGTGTCGAATCATGGAAAGCGAGATGGAGGGGCTCTTAGCCCTTCACGTTTAGCCATTGAAGATGGTCGGGTTCGAAGTCGAGCACGCGTCTTTGATGATAACAGTGGACCGCATTTATTTGATGAGTCACGGTTGCACAAGTCGCGTTTGAATGATGATTTTGGGGCTGATGTTGGATCGAAAAAATCGGAGATGAAGGTCGACGCGGCTGCTTGTAATGAACCGTGTACTGATGCCGTGAGTTCTCCCATGCAAACGTCCCCTTTCATGCATGGTCAATCAAAGGGGATTCCTCCATCTTCTATGAAGCTGTGATTGTTTCCTCATGTCTGTACAGCTTTTGATATGGAATGCACGAGGCTTGGGATCTAAAGCTAAGTGCGGTTATTTGCATAATTTGATTAAGTTGCATCGCATGTCTATTGTTGTGATTATTGAGCCTAAAGTCCGGTTTGATTCTGATTTTTTTAGTCGTCGTTTTGGGTTGACCTTGGTGGCGTCTAATTTATCTAATCATATTTGGATTTTTTATGCTCGTGATTTTACTGCTGCTGTTGATTTGGATTTTAGTCAGTTGCTTCATGTGAGAATGGAGTCCCCTTTGTTGAGCAGGACAGTGTTTTTATCTCTTGTGTATGGACGACATTCTTGTGAGGATAGATTTGAGCTTTGGGATCAGTTGAGGGACATTGCTCTTGGTATTGATGGGAGGCCGTGGCTTGTTGGAGGTGATTTTAACATTTTTTTTAACTGATGAGAAGGTTGAGAATGGCGTTTCTGATCGTCACCATGAGATGATGGATTTTGGGGACGCCATTTCAGACTGTCAATTGTTGGATCTGGGTTTTGATGGTGCTTGGTTCACCTAGGAGCGCCCTTCCACTGGTTTGAGAGAGAGATTGGACCGGGTTTTGCTTGGAGAGTTCTGGACGTCGGTTTTTGCTGTGACTAGAGTCACTCATTTGTCGAGACACACCTCTGATCATGCTCCTTTGTTGGTGAGGTGTCAGTTCCTTGACCAGATTCCAAAATCCTCTTTCAGATTTCAGAATATGTGGATCAGGCACCACACCTTTAGAGATACTGTGATACAGGAGTGGACTGCGCCTATTGGTTACAATGGCATGATGAATCTGTAGTTGAAGTTGAAGCGTGTCAGGAAGAGGTTGAGGCAGTGGAACTGGGATGTGTTTGCTCGGGTTAGACAGATTGATGCTGTTGTTGCTGTTGCTCAGGCTTCTTATGATTCTTCTCCTACTCTGGATGCTCGTGCTGAGCTTAGTCGATGTGTGGCTGAGTATGTGCTTAGGACTCGGATGGAGGAGGATTTTTGGAAGCAGAAGGCGGCGGTCCGGTGGGTGACTGAAGGGGAGCGGAACTCTCATTTTTTTCAGGGATGGGTGAAGCAGAGGAGGTGCAAGTCCAGGATTCACTCGATTGAGGATGACGGGCGTATGATAGAGGATGATGATGGGATCCGGGCTTCAGCTGCTGGTTTCTTTCAGAGGCTCCTCACGTCAGATATTGATCAGTTGGGTGATCCAGATTTCAGTTGTTTGCATGGGATTCCTACATATATGGATACAGATGGGCTCTGCCGGACTCCGGATATTGATGAGATTAGATTTGTTATTTTTGGTATTAGTGGGGACAGTGTGTCGGGTCCGGATGGTTTCACTTCTCTATTTTTTCAGCATTGTTGGGGCATTGTTAGTAGTGATGTTGTGGGGGCTGTTGTTGATTTCTTTGCAGGTGCTCACATACCGCGCAGCTTCACGGCTACTACTATTGTCCTTCTGCCGAAGAAGGAGAGACCGGTTGCTTGGACTGATTACCGGCCTATCAGTTTGTGCAATGTGACCAATAAGATTATCACGAAGATTCTGACATCTCGGTTGGCTCCCTTCTTGCCTGCCGTGCTTGCTCCGAATCAGAGTGGTTTTGTGAAGGGTCACTTGCTCAGTGATAACGTTTTTCTTGCTCAGGAGATGATTGGGGACCTTCACATCAGCCGTGATGTTCCCAATGTGGCTCTTAAGCTGGATATGGCGAAGGCATATGATCAGGTTCATTGGTCATTTTTGCTTGCTGTTTTGAGACATATGGGTTTTCCGGATCAGTGGGTGGACATGATTAACAGGTGTATCAAGGATTGCTGGTTCTCAGTCCTCATGAACGGGGCCCCAGCTGGTTTCATTCCCTCTTTCCGAGGGTTGAGACAGGGGGATCCTCTATCTTCCTCCTTGTTTGTTCTTGCGGCTGATTACTTGTCTCGGATTCTGGACAGATTGATTTGTGGTGATCCGGTCATGAGGTACAGGACGGCGAAGAAGGGTTTTCCGGTTTCTCACTTATCTTATGCTGATGACATCATCATCTTTACTAGAGCTGACCCGGATGGTTTGGGTCGGCTTGTGGACTGCTTGGAGCACTATTCTTTGGTTTCAGGCCAGCTGGTGAACCGGGGAAAGAGCAACTTCTACATCATGGAGAAGTTTGTTCCGACTTGGCATCACCAGATTCAGTCCGTCTATGGGTATCAGTGGGGTTCTTTGCCGTTCACTTATCTTGGGGTCCCGATCTACAGAGGCTTTCTGAAGTGCTCTCTTTTCATCCCTTTGAGATAGCGTTTGAGTGACAGGATTCACAGCTGGTCGCATAGGCACTTGTCTTTTGGAGGTCGTCTGGCACTCATCAGGAGCACCCTTGCTACTATTCCTTTGCACATCTTCCAGGTTATGGAGCCACCTCAGGGGGTCCTTCATCAGCTCGAGCAGATGATTGCTCGTTTCTTTTGGGGTTCTGTTGGGGAGAAGAGGAAGATGCACTGGATCAGTTGGGAGACCATTTGTTTGCCGGTTTCTGAGGGAGGTTTGGGTATCCGTCGGTTTGGTGATCTGGTCACTGCCTTCAGTTGGAAGCTTTGGTGGAGGTTCAGAGCTCATGATTCTTTGTGGGCCCGATACATGTGGGCTAAGTATTGCAGGGGTCGTTTGTATCCTTTGAGGGTGCCGTTGGGTCCGCATGACAGCCGGGTTTGGAAGAGAGTGGTTAGGGTTGGTGCTTGGGCTCAGGATCATATCCGGTGGTCCCTTGGGGACGGACAAGTTAGTTTTTGGGATGATATTTGGTGTAATGATGTTCCCTTATCTTCTTATTGCCCTGCTTCTCGTTTTGATCATTTGCATGTTGATTGGTACTTATCTGGTGAGTCTTGGTATGTTGAGCGTCTGCATGCGTTGCATGAGCATTTTGCTTTGCCCGTTGATTTGATTGATTCGGTGACCCGGATTCCGGTGATGTGGGGAGAGAGGGATAGCATGCGGTGGAATTTGACCTCGACAAGTGAGTTCTCTTTGACCTCTGCTTGGGATCAGGTCAGATACCGGCGGCCTGAACGTGCCATCTTTGGGTCCTTTTGGCATGATTGTCTCACTCCCACTATATCTATCTTCCTTTGGCGTCTCATGCATGATCGTATTCCTGTAGATGTTAGGTTGCAGTCCCGTTATATCCAGTTGGCGTCTCATTGTCAGTGTTGTGTCGTTCCGCATGTCGAGTCCATTGAGCATGTTTTTCTTTGGTCTAAGTCTGCGAAGTCAGTTTGGGCATATGTTGCGAATTGGTACCATATTTCAGCTCCACATGCACACACTATTGCACATGCTTTTGGGTTTTGGAGGGGGCTGTTCCCACGGTCTCCTCCGAAGCACATTAGCTTTTTGATTCCTTGTTTGGCTTGCTGGTTTATTTAGATAGAGAGGAACAGCCGCAAGCACCGCGGTGTTGCTTTCCTTATTTCTCACATTGTTTGGCAGGTACAACATCACCTTCATCTCCTGGTTTCGATTGGGAAGCTTCTACCGCAGCATTGGTTGGGCTGTTATCCTCAAGTGCCTTTTATGCCCGTTGCTGACCCTGTTCCTAGATCTCTCCGGTCTAGAATGGTGTCGTGATGGCCTCCGGAGGCACCGTGGGTGAAGCTCAACACGGATGGATCTTTCTCGACAGATCTTCAGATGGCTACTAGTGGAGGGGGACTTGTTCGGGATCACACAGAGTCACTGCTGGCTGGTTTTTGTGCGCCCCTGAGGGCGGCCTCCAGTTTCGACGCTGAGTTCCAGGCTCTTCTTTATGGTCTTAGGCTTGCAGTTCAGTATTCGGATCATGTTTGGATTGAGATGGATGCGGCTTCTGTTGTGTCGGTGTTGCAGTCTGGGCGTCAGGGCTCGGCTGTGACCTGGCACACGCTCACTTCCATCAGATTGTTGTGTAGAGGTCGGCATGTTCGGTTCACGCACATTCCTCATGAGGGGAACCGGACGGCTGATTTCCTTGCTGGTAGAGGGGCCCAGACCTCGGTATTGACATTTTATGATGATGTTTCAGCTCCTACATATCTACTCTCCTTGGTACGGATGGATCAGTTGGGTTATCCCAACTTCAGATTTAGGTATCATTGATGCGGATCGTGTTTCTTATGTTTGTCTTATTTTATTATTTTGGTTTGTTTGTCTGTTTGGAGTCTCAGTTGGTATGTGGTTGTGCTCCACGTTCTAGTGCTTCCTTTATTGTTGGAGTTAGCATCCGAGTTGTGGATGCATCTCCTTTCCTTATTTTTCTGCTTTCATGTTCCCGTGATTGGTTAGGGATATGTTCACTTTTGGGACATATCCCGCCCATGACATTGTACGAGACGTTGCTTTATTTATTCACAGGCTGGGCATGGTGCCGAATGCCCCACCCTTAGGGGTGTTTTCGTTGAAAAAAAAAACTTCATTATGAAAACTTGCCCACTGAGTGCATTAGTACTCAGCCCAAATCTTTCAAAATATTTTCAGATCAGTAGACTAGCGCGTGGAAGTGACGATGCTGAGGAATGGGCTTTTGTTAATTATGTGTTTTTCCCGTTGACTTCTCTTTTGTTCAAAGTCTTGCTTCCGCACTTTCGTTGTTATTGTTGTTAAATTACTCTATAACACTGATTTTCGTATTATCATTAAACTAGGATTTTATAATTATAATGCATGTTTGGTTTCTGAATTTTCTGTTAAGATTACCCCGTTCTTTCCCTCTTCTTAATTCCAACCCCCGTGGCATTTATTTCCACGGTCTTTCGGGACCGGGGCGCTACAATATTTAATACATTATTTTATTATTTAAAATCATTATTAAATAGATTATTTAATAAATTTAATTTAGTTTATAAATTTTATATTCATTATTAAATAAATTTAATTTATAAATTATATATTCATTTAATTTAAATTATAAATCATCAAAATAAATAAATAATTTCAACAAAATCACAATTAATTAAACATAATGGATAGAATGAAGTCCCACATATTACAAATTACTAAAAATTAACTTAAAAACACACTACAATTAACTAAAACTACTAATTCTGAGTATTGAGGCCGAAATATATGTATTTTCATAAGTCTTGTAATATTTTTACTAATTGTAAGCGTTTGATGATCATTTAAAGTACTTTTATTATTCCAAGCACATTATATATTATAATTTTTTTAATAGTACATAATTTTTTAATAGCATTTTTTTTAAAAGTATATAATTAAAAGTTATTATTTTTGGACAATCAATCATTTAAAAAAATAAAAAATCATTAAGCATATTCATATTTTAATTATAAAATAAAATGGGATCTTTAAGAGAATATCCTTATTTGGTGTAAAATTTGGTGTTAAGCATTGGAGCTGCAAAAAAATTTGGTGCTGAAACTGCACCTATTTGGTGCAGAATCTGCACCAAATAGGTGCTTAGCATTGGAGTTGCTCTTAGCTGTCGATGAGTGGATACGGGAGCTCGAGAGGATCTTCAACTATCTAGGTTGCCCTGATGTTCAGAAAGTCACACGTGCCGTATTCTAATTCATAAAAGATGCTAACCACTGGTGGGAGGCTGTGACACTTAGTATGAGGGATGAGCAATAAAAAAACTTGACATGGATAACTTTCAAGAGGTTGGTTTTGGGGAATTATTTCCCAAAAGCTTTCCGCAAGCAAAAAGATAAGGAGTTGATGAACCTAGAGCAGGGCAACATGACCATCATGGAGTACGTGCAGAAATTAAACTAGCTGGCTCGATATGCTCCTCATCTGGTGGACACCGATGAAAAGAAAGCATGGCATTTCGAAGATGGACTGCGTGCAGAGATTGCTCATATATCTGCTCTAAATCTCACCACCTTCTCTGAGATTGTGCAGTGGGCTCGAGCAGTGTCTACTCAATTGAACCTTAACAAGCTTGCTCCGAGACATCCCAACAATGGAGGAAAAATATATTGGGATGATCGAGGTAACCAAAATAAGGGCAAGAGTTTCCAGCCAGAAAAGAAGCCCAGGAACGACGAAGAGAACAAACCTGGTGCAACAGTTGAAAAATTGTTGTGCTCAAACTGTGAGCGACGACATTTTGGGAAGTGTAGGCTTGGAGAAGTGGGGTGTTATCATTGCCATCAAGTGTTGGTTTTGTATACTAAAAGACTTGTCTTTGTATACTTTTCTGATAATATGATGATATGAAATGGAAGTTATTGCAGTCACTATTTGCATTTAGATTATGTTCTATAATTGTTCTATGCAATGTTCCATATACTTACATTGTAGATGATATGGTGTGGGAAGTCACATGGTAAGATCATATCATTAGAACCTTGTATTGTATTAAAGAGCTCACGGCTTACATGGTCCTGAACACACCATCGGTACACCGTAGAATAATCTGATAAGTTAGTTTATCTTGACTAACTAATTATTCTAGTACACTTATTAGTGTATTAAGGAGGATCACGATAGGATACTATTCTCTGTCTCTGACCCAGTTACTGAGAGAATAAAGATCCACAGAGTTCGGGTTCTAAACTCATGTGATATTGGCGAGCTTATGTGTGTGTTGATTATTACTTTGATTTATCAATGAGTAAGATCTTTTCGTAGATCGAATTCGATATCTTAGGTAATAACAATGTATACATAGTGTCTCGAGCAGTATGCATGAGCACCGTGTCCTGGTGCGCCAGGTTGATGATGTTCTCTTGAGAAAACACAAGTTCATGTTGAAACCCTGCAGGTGGAATTTATTCCTCACATGATAAAGCTTGTGTGGTACTACTCAAGGTTTTAGATGTTAATTAATTATAGTTGTCAGAGGCTGACATAATTAATTAATGAACATTATATCTTAAACACGGGGAATGACTGGACTAAAGGAGAAAGCATATTCGCAAATATATATTAAATTGGTAGGTCAGTTTTACTTCTTTAGTGGAATAAAAGTAAAACTTAATTTATTTAAATATATCCTAAGTTTATTGGATATTAGATATTAAATAAATTAGTGGGCCAATTTAATATTCTTCTAGATCCCTGTTGTAGCCCAATATGACTGAACGTGGACTGGATATAGAACTTGAGATAGAGGCCCAGCCCAGTAGGGCTGGAGCATGAAATTTCGCCCCTCCCTATATATAAGGAGAGGGGGGGACAAAATTTACACAATAATTATCATAAGAAATCAGCCCATCTTTGTCTCTCAAAGTTATCCACAGAATTCACAATTATATCTAGTAGATTTCAGCCCACTCTGAATCTAGATGCAGTCCGGGAATACAACAGAAGATCTTGGAGTAGAATATGTGTTGGTCGAATTTTTGAGGTGTAGGTGGTGCCTATCATTGTTCATTCAACAGCAAGATTAGATCTGTAATCTTGTCCTCAGACCATCTATCAATTTGTAAGTAGATTCGTTTCTATGTCTTCCACTTTATTAGATTCGAATCTGCTTTGCTTCCTTTTTTATTAGACTGTGATAAACATGCATGTTACATAAAATTATGATTTGGATGAACACGGATTAACGAGCAACCAAATAGATCCTGCGGTGGTTTAATTCGAAAAAACCCCAACAGTGGTATCAGAGCCAGATTTTGTCACTGTTCTAGGATTAATCCAAGCATAATTTCGAATTGCATAATTAAATTTGATAATGAATTTATGGTGTTTAAATTTTCAGATTTAATTGGCTATGTATTTTCATTTTATTCAAAATTTGGAAGAATTTGAGATGTAAAATCGAGAATTCTAGTTTTGAGGGTACTTGAATTTTCGGTCACTATGGGATTAAATTTGGGATGATATTTGATGTTCTTCAAATTTCCAGATCTAATCCTCATAGGGGTCGAAAATTTAGATGTCAAAATTTCGATTTTGATATGTTAAAAAATTCCCTAATTTTTGTCTAAATTTTCGGTCACTATAATTAAAGTATGGATGATGTTTTGATCAAGATCAAAATTTCTAGATTTAATTTGGATGTGGTTTGAAAATTTGGAGTAATTAGAATTGGATTTGATGATTTTTGATGTATATCAAAAGTTGCCTAATTCTAATCTAGATAGGTTTAAAATTAGAATTATAAATTTGGTAATTTTTGAAGTGGATCAAAATTTCCAGATTTTTAATTTTTGAAAATTTCGAAACCTATGTTTATTATTTGGAATAATTTTTTGATTTAATGTCAAAATTTCCAAATATGTTAATTTTATGTAATTTTTGATTTTAATGAATTAATTTGGAGAAGATTTTGATGAAAATCAAATTTCCAGATTCATTTATTAGACTGGTTTGAAAATTATGGTTGTTGGATTTAGAGTTGATATTATTTGATGTATATCTTAATTTACCTAATATTAATATAGATAGATTTGAAAATAGATTTTTAAATTTCGAAGAATTTGAAGTGGATCAAATTTTCAGATTTATTAATCTAGTAATTTTCGAAAATCCATGTATTAAAATTGGATAAGGTAATTTTTGGATATATACAAATAATTATCAAGATCCAATTGTGATAAGAATTTGATTTTGGATAGGATTTGGAAGATTTTGAACTGGATCAAATCTTCAAACCTTATCCTTAAAGATTTAGATTCTTATGGATAATATTTGGATTAGATTTTTGATTTATATCAATATATCCAATTATTATTTAATTAGGGAGGCTTGAAAATATTAAATAAATTTGGTGGATAATTACAATAAATTTCCAGATTTATTTAAGTGATATTTTCAAAAATTATAAGATTAAAATTGGTGGATAACTATTTTAATTTCTAATTTTTATCTTGTGGATAATATCGAATTAATTAATTTAATTAATTGTAGAATTCGATTATTATTTAATATTCATGCATAGATATCATATGTTATTTTATGTGGATCATATAATAAATGATTGTTGGATTTGTAGACTTTGTTTATTTGCAGGTTTACCAACTATCATAGCTCTTTTATTTTATGCGATGTATGTTTATATTGAATGAATGTTGGCCGTATGCCGGTTTGGCTACATGATTTTTTATCCATGAGAAAATCCATGAATTAGGTCTAGGTTTTATTTTACGTTGTTTTAATGTAATAGATATAAATCTGTTAGGCCGAGTTTTGAGTTTTAATTTTTATTCTAGCAATACTAGATTTTTCCTTTTGGAATAGATAGTCTGTATTGAATAAAGATCGGAGATCAACTCAAAGAAGGAAAGTAGTTCAACACCAAGGTTCACCGGTTCACGTCCCGAAACCCTAAATGGAGCTAGGGTTTTCGGCGAGGCGCGGTGAAGGGGCGGCGGCCAAGGCTGTTTCCGGAGCTAACTTTTCAGTTTTATCTCATCAATCAATATGAGATATAAGCCATGATAGTTGGAATATTACTGTTGCTTATTATGTTAAAGCATGCAATGGTTGTTTATCATTTTATGTGATGTTTGCATGTTCGATAATGGGATAAAATGAAACCTCAAACATAAATAACTAGGTGGGAGAGATTCATACCAAAGTATGTAGAAATCTCATACGGTCTCCATTAATATTTGGTTTAATTGAGAAGTGATGGGCATGCGCGTTGACATCGATCTTCCTCCATATCGGATGTGTCATATCACAGATTTCTCTAGAAATTAAATCTCCTAAATGGATAGCTGTCGAACACTATTATAACTAACTGACTCCTCCATCTGGAGTGGTTAAATTTGAATAGTGATCTTGGTGCGAAGATAATGGTATGCACACTTAGATGTAATTTATTGATAAACGTCCACACGATCGTGGCTTATCAGTTAGATGATTACATGACCGTGTTTATTATCCGGCTATTAATTTACTTGTTGTAAGGAAACTCAACTGGAGGCAAATTAAAGGTTTAACCTATTTAAAAATGAGATTTATAAACGTCCACACGATCGTGGCTTATAGAAATCGTTTTTAAAGTGTCGATGGAAAAGTATATAATTTTTATGAGGTTTTCGATTATATACTGTTTATCCTAAATAGTTATGTGACTGTACTGCATGTTTTAATTTCAGTTATTTCATATAATCAATGGCACTCTCCAATCTGTCCTCAATCCTCAAAGAAAACAAACTTGTTGGTGAAAACTACAATGACTGGATTCGTAACCTTAACTTGGTACTTGTTGCTGAGGGACACAAGTTTGTACTTGAAGAGGTTTGTCCTCAAACGCCAGATGAGAGTTCTGACGAAGCCCAAAAGGTTGCATATGATAAGTGGGTTAGGTCTAATGAGATAGCGCGCTGTTACATCTTGGCATCTATGTCAAGTGTGTTGCAACATCAGCATGAGCCTATGAAAACCGCTTATGATATCATGTACAACCTTAGGCAGCTATTCGGTCATCAGAACCGCTCGGCACGCCATTTGGCAATGAAAAAACTAATGGATGCGAGAATGTCTGACTCCACACCTGTTAAGGATCACGTTCTCACGATGATGGGGTATTTATCTGAGATCGAGACCTTGGGTGGAGAGCTAGATGGCGATTCTCAAATCGACATTGTTCTTCATAGCTTGTCCTCGAAGTTTGAGCAGTTTAGGCTGAATTTTAGCATGATTAAAAGGGATGTCAGCCTAACTGAACTGCTCATAGACCTTCAGGCGGCTGAATTGCTCCAAAAGAGCAGTCTTGAGGCCCACATAGCTGAAAAATGAGCGTCTTCTTCTGGTGGAAAAAGGAAGAAGAGAAACGCACCTAAGAAGGCTGCAGATGAGGCGCCTAAAGTGAAGAAGCTAAAGGCAAAGATTCCTCCTGAGGAATTCAAGTCGAAGACTAAGTGCTTCAAGTGCGGCCAACCAGGTCACTGGAAGGCGGCGTGTCCTAACAAGAAGAAGAAGAGAGGTACATCTCACACTCTGGTTTTAGTAACATATTTAGCAACTTGTTCTACCCAGTCATGGGTAGTAGATACTGGAGCTACTGATCATGTTTGCATGTCTTTACAGGGGTTCCTGGTAAAAAGACAGCTGAGTGAGAATGAGATCACCGTCTACATGGGCAATGCTACAAGAGTGGTGGCTATTTCAGTGGGAGACATTGTTTTACCTTTCAGTAGTGATAGAACTTTGGTTTTGAAAGATTGCCTTTATGTGCTTGGTTTTAGGCGAAACTTAATTTCAGTTTCTAAATTGATTATGGATGGATATTCTGTTTCTTTTGATAACAAAGTAGTTATCTTTAGTGGTAAACATTTTATCTGTTCTGGCACATTGGATGGACACTTATACTTTCTTAAACCAATTGAAAACACTACGCAAAGACAACTGTTGAATACATCGATCATAAACCCTAACAAGAGAAAAGAACCTTCAGAATTGAATCAAACCTATCTTTGGCATCTAATGCTAGGTCATATTAACCTTAAGAGGATACAAAGGCTTGTAAATGATGGACCATTATCTTCTTTGGTACTGGAATCATTTTCTTTGTGTGAATCCTGTTTGGAAGGTAAAATGACCAAACGTCCTTTCCAGTTAAAAGGAAATAGATCCGAATGGATATTAGATTTGATTCACTTTGACCTGTGCGGCCCTATGTCAGTTCAAGCTCGAGGAGGATTCAAGTATTTCATCACTCTCATTGATGATTACTCTAGATACGGTTATATCTACCTGTTACGTCGCAAGTCTGAATGATTTGAGAAATTCAAAGTGTTTAAGGCAGAAGCGGAGAAATGAACAGGCGAAAGTATCAAGTCACTACGTTCTGATCATGGTAGCGAGTACCTCTCGAGTGAATTTAGGGATTACATGGCAGAGAATGGGATTACCTTCCAGTTGACTGCGCCGGGTACACCACAACAGAATGGTGTGGCGGAAAGAAGGAATCATACACTGTTAGAGATGGTTAGATCGATGATGAGTTATTCTGAGTTGCCCATTTCATTCTAGGGATATGCCCTGGAAACAGCAGCCTATATTCTTAACTTGGTTCCGTCAAAATCAGTTCCTTCTACGCCCACAGAATTATGGACTGGACAAAAGCCCAGTTTGAACCATATTCGGATTTGGGATAGCCCTGCACATGTGTTGGATAAGGAAGTTGATAAGCTGGCTCCTCGTACTGATGTAAAGCTATTCGTTGGATATCCTAGAGGAACGAAAGGTGGTTTGTTTTATAGTCCTAAGGATCAGAAGATCATTGTTAGCACCAATGCTCGATTCTTAGAGGAAGACTATGTCATAAACCACAAACCAAGGAGTCAAATCATCCTTGAGGAGTTAAGGGGAGGATCGAATCCTACACCAATTGTACAAGAAGAGGAACCACCAAACACTGCACAACGTGTCACAGAAGTATAGGAACTGCCTCGTCACAGTGGGAGGGTTGTACGCCAACCTGACAAATTCATTGGTCTGGGAGAGGCTTCAGATTTCCCAGAGGGACTAAATGAATTAGATCCCAGGACCTATGACGAGGCAATTCGAGATAAAGATGCGGATTCTTGGAAAAGTGCAATGGAATCTGAGATTGGATCTATAGATCACAATCAAGTCTGGGAGCTCGTAGAACCACTAGATGGGATTAAACCCATTGGGTGTAAGTGGATCTACAAGCGCAAGAGAGGAGCTGACGGGAAGGTTGAAACCTTCAAAGCTAGATTGGTGGCGAAAGGGTACACTCAGAAAGAAGGGATCGATTATGAGGAAACTTTTTCGCCGGTAGCCATGCTTAAGTCAATCCGGATTCTCTTGTCAATTGCCGCTCATTTAGATTATGAGATCTGGCAGATGGATGTCAAGATAGCTTTCCTAAATGGAAGTCTTGAAGAAAATATTCACATGAGACAACCAGAGGGATTTATTGCTAAAGGCCAAGAGCACTTGGTGTGCAAGCTTAAGAGATCCATTTATGGACTTAAGCAGGCATCGAGATCTTGGAACATCCGATTTGACGAGGTTATCCAGTCATATGGATTCGTGTAAAGTCCGGATAAGAGCTGTGTGTACAAAAAAATGTGATAGAAACGTGGTGTCATTCCTCGTACTTTCTGTTGATGACATCTTGCTTATTGGAAACAGTAAGAAGGAGTTATCTAACATTAGAGTGTGGTTGTCCAAGTAGTTCGATATGAAGGATCTGGGTGAAGCCAGACATGTCCTTGGCATCAAGATCATTCGAGATCGCCAGAAAAGGATGTTATGTCTATCCCAAGCGAATTATATCGATACAGTGCTAGCTAGGTTTAGCATGCAAGATTCCAAGAAAGGTTTTATACCTTACAGGCATGGAATTCATCTATCCAAGGAAATGTGTCCCCAAACACAATCTGAGATAGAGGAAATGAAGAAAGTACCATATGCTTCGGCTGTGGGAAGTTTAATGTATGATATACTATGCACTAGACCTGATATATGCTATGCCGTAGGTATGGTAAGCAAATATCAGTCTAACCCTGGACAAGGTCACTGGATTGCGGTCAAAAACATTCTCAAGTACCTTAAAAGGACTCGAGACTACATATTGGTTTTCCGCTCTGATAGTCTAGTACCTTTGGGTTATACGGACTCAGATTTTCAAACTGACAAAGATCAGAGCAAGTCTACCTCAGGCTATGTGTTTACATTAGGAAGTGGAGCCATTGCATGGAAGAGCATTAAGCAGAAATGCATTGCGGATTCCACCATGGAAGCTGAATATGTAGCTATCTCTGAGGCTACAAAAGAGGCTATCTGGCTCCACGGGTTCCTAGTGGGCTTGGGCGTGGTTCCTGTTTTGCCTAAGACTATCATGATATACTGTGATAATTTTGGTGCAGTGACAAACTCGAAACCCAGAGCTCACAATGCAAGTAAACACATAGAGAGAAAGTACCATCTTATATGAGAAATCGTTAAGAAAGGAGACGTGGCGGTGGTCAAGATTGCATCGGAGGACAACCTGGCTGATCCATTCATGAAGAGCCTACCGGCTAAGACCTTTGATGGTCACGTGGAGAAAATGGGAGTGAGATGCAGACCTAGGAGCGCAGTTTGAGTCGATAGTTTTGATTGAAGAGTTAGCCTATTAGTTTTTATGCTTGAAAGACATGCTTCAAGTATAAGTGGGAGATTGTTGGTTTTGTATACTAGAAGACTTGTCTTTATATATTTTTCTGATAATATGATGATATGAAATGGAAGTTATTGCAGTCACTGTTTGCATTTAGATTATGTTTTATAATTGTTCTATGCAATGTTCCGTATACTTACATTGTAGATGATATGGTGTGGGAAGTCACACGGTACGATCATATCATTAGAACCTTGTATTGTATTAAAGAGCTCACGACTTAGATGGTCCTGAACACACCATCGGTACACTGTAGAATAATTTGAGAAGTTAGTTTATCTTAACTAACTGATTATTCTAGTACACTTATTAGTGTATTGAGGAGGATCACGATAGGATACTATTCTCTGTCTCTGACCCAGTTACTGAGAGAATAAAGATCCACAGAGTTCGGGTTCTGAACTCATGTGATATTGGCGAGCTTATGTGTGCGTTGATTATTACTTTGATTTATCAATGAGTAAGATCTTTTCGTAGATCGAATTCAATATCTTGGGTAATAACAATGTATACATAGTGTCTCGAGCAGTATGCATGAGCACCGTGTCCTGGTGCGCCAGGTTGATGATGTTCTCTTGAGGAAACACAAGTTCATGTTGAAACTCTGCAGGTGGAATTTATTCCTTACATGATAAAGCTTGTGTGGTACTACTCAAGGTTTTAGATGTTAATTAATTATAGCTGTCAGAGGCTGACATAATTAATTAATGAACATTATATCTTAAACACGGAGAATGACTGGACTAAAGGAGAAAGCATATTCGCAAATATGTATTAAATTGGTAGGTCAGTTTTACTTCTTTAGTGGAATAAAAGTAAAACTTAATTTATTTAATTATATCCTAAGTTTATTGGATATTAGATATTAAATAAATTAGTGGGCCAATTTAATATTCTTCTAGATCCCTGTTGTAGTCCAATATGACTGAAAGTGGACTGGATATAGAACTTGAGATAGAGGCCCAGCCCAGTAGGGCTGGAGCATGAAATTTCGCCCCTCCCTATATATAAGGAAAGGGGGGGATGAAATTTACACAATAATTATCATAAAAAATCAGCCCCTCTTTGTCTCTCAAAGTTATCCACAGAATTCACAATTCTATCTAGTAGATTTTAGCCCACTCTGAATCTAGATACAGTCCGAGAATACAACAGAAGATCTTGGAGTAGAATCTGTGTTGGTCGAATTTTTGAGGTGTAGGTGGCGTCTATCATTGTTCATTCAATAGCAAGATTAGATCTGTAATCTTGTCCTCAGACCGTCTATCGATTTGTAAGTAGATTCATTTCTATGTCTTCCGCTTTATTAGATTCGAATCTGATTTGCATGCTTTTTGATTAGACTGTGATAAACATGCATATTACATAAAATTATGATTTGCATGAACACGGATTAACGAACAACCAAATAGATCCTGCGGTGGTTTAATTCGAAAAAACCCCAACATCAAGTGGGGCATAATGCAATGAATTGTCCTCAGAACCGAAACTTCAACAAGAACAACAATAATCGAAGAGGAAATGCACGCACTTTCGCCATGAACCAGAATAAAAACTAAAGAAGGACCTCAGACGATGCCAGGTATAATATTCGTACTCAACCAAACGGCTATAGTACCTTTTGATTCGGGTACATCACATTCTTTTGTGGTAAAAAGATTCTATGAAAAAGTTGATGTAAAATGTGATGAGGAAGTTGAGCCCTTACGGATTAACATCCCATCGGGAAATATAATGAGGACAAACCGATCAACTAAAAGAGTCAAAATAGTCATCGAAAAGCAAACCTTGGAAGCTGATCTTTTCATCTTAGAGATGAACAATTTTAACGTGATCCTACAGATGGATTGGTTGAGCCAGAATTATGCAGTGATCAAATGTCGGAATTGAGAGGTGACTTTTCAACAACCGGGAGAGAAACAATTTTCTTTCAAAGGAATGAAGACGAGCAAATCATCCAACATAATCTCAACAATGAAGATGGTTAAGATGATGAGAAGAAAGAATTGTTAAGCTTTTCTGGTAAGCATGACAAACACAACGGAGCAAGAAAGGATTCTGAAGGATATTCCCATAATGAATGAATATCCTGATGTGTTCCCAAAGAATATTGAATCGCGGTCATTTCACGGTCATAATAAATCTCAAGAGAGACTTATCCTTATTTCCACTGTAGGCATAGCCAGCAAACATGAATAAAGGTCAATTCGACAAGGAGCTACGAACTCTATCTTCCAATGTCACTAATTCCAAAATTTTGAGGGCTGTTGTGGTCTCCGTACTTCTTATGTAAATTGTAAAGTAAAATAGCAAAGCAAAACAAAAGAAAAGGAAATATCAAAAGTAAAGTATTTCGGCTTTGAACTTTGATTCGAACTTAATAAAAATGGACACGCTGATTACTTTATATATATATATATATATATATATATATATATAGGGATGGGATCTGGTGAGAACCAGTTCCTAGGTGGGAACTGGGAACCAATCCCATCCATCCATTCGAAAATATGGATGGTCCAGATTAAACAAATAAAGTGGAGGGGGGCGGTGGCAATTTTATAATTAAAATGAAAACTTTAAATTCACGCGTTTCATTAAGGGTAAAATTGGAAGAAAAAAAAATGACATCATCATGTTTTAAAAAAATTCTTAAAAACTTTAAATGATCATAATTTATTCGTTTTTAATCGGATTTACGCAAATCTTATATCAAATTAAAGCTCTTTTCATACTCTTTCATTTAAGATCCATATTGCATATGTTTATTTGAAAAAAATAGGTGAAAAATATAAAAAATCATTTTTAGGCATAATTTCCGCATAAAGCAACCCCAGATTTATATTAGCATGTTGTATACAACATTTTAGCATGAACTATATAACATTTTAGCATATTGTGTAATACATTTTAGCGGGTGATATTATGAATATATTTCTAACAGTTTTATATAAATACCTATACCTATATAGATACTACAAAATGAAAAATATGAGTTGATGATAAAAAGGAAAAAAGAATGAGAAAGTGAAGTAACGAAGGAGATGACTGACAACTAAGAAAGAAAATGCGTAAATATTTTCCGAAATGAGATAAAGTTTATGAGAGCAAAATATGTGCTGCAATTCTAAGTGCAGACAGTAACATACAAATTTAGCCTCCTATTTCGCTCATTTTAGCCTCATTCATTTATCATTTTAGCATGTGTTGATAAACAAAATATGGAACGGTGATTTCGTTGGAATGAAACACAATACACCCAATTTGGGGACAGTGAACCCTAATGAGAATCTCATAATTACTAATTGGGATCAGATGAGCCCTAATTGGAACGTAATAAACCTTAATTGGGAACGGTGAACCCTAGTGGAAAATGTCACATCAAATTTAGCCTCCCACTTCGCTCATTTTAGCCTCATTCATTTCTCATTTTAGCATGTTCTGATAAATAAAATATGGAACGGTGATTTCATTAGAATGAAACGCAATACACTCCATTTGGGGACAGTGAACCCTAATGAGAATCTGATAATTACTAATTGGAATCAGATGAGTCATAATTGAAACGTAATAAACCCTAATTAGGAACGGTGAACCATAATGGAAAATGTCACATCAAATTTAGCCTCTTACTTCGCTCATTTTAGCCTCATTCATTTCTCATTTTAGCATGTTCTGATAAACAAATATTGAACGGTGATTTCATTGGAATGAAGATACACCCTATTTGAGGACAGTGAACCCTAATGGGAATCTGATAATTAATAATTGGAACGTAATAAACCCTAATTGGGAATGGTGAACCCTAGTGGAAAATGTTACACCAAATTTAGCCTTCTACTTCGTTGATTTTAGCCTCATTCATTTCTCATTTTAGCATGTTCTGATAAACAAAATATGTAATGAGAATCTGACAACATATATAACCTCATGCTTCCGTTATTTTAGCATTATATTTTAAACGGTATTATGATTAATAAAACTTAATAGTAATATAATTACCGCAAAGGAAATGTCATAAACACTTTTATTAAAAATCATATATATTCTTAAAAATGAATGTGTTGAAAATAATTCACAAACATGATAAAACATGATATTAAACTATGTCCAATCGCTATAATAACATCAAGCTGGACAATTCCTAGCATCATGATCTGACAACTTGTAGCAATTGCTGTACATTCTGAGTGGTTTGTTCTCCTTTCTCTTCCTTACCTCCTTCTTAGATACCAAACGACTGTCGCTACCTTTTATTTTAACTGGAATAGGTGGATGAACAACAACTTCAGAAGGGGCACGTAAACCGTAGAATTGCTCAAACATCATTATCTTGTTATGTGAAGTAGAACCCTCCATATCACCATGTGACTAATCTTACTACGGTCACTTGAAACAGAAGAAGCTGACACATTAAAATCAAACAATTATAAACTGAACAAGGTAAAATATAATAATACAATCACATCAAGAGATGTTCAGACACATAAATTGATTTTTAGCATTAGCTATGTACCATTCTAGCATCATGCAACATACATTTTAGCACCAAAGTATTCTAATGTTTACATGGTGTCTGTAACATTGTGTAGCCAAGTCACAAAAACACACACACACAAAAGAAAAAAATAAAAAAAAAAGCAAAGCATGGTTTGTATGACATGTTTCACAGAATGCAGTAGAAATAACATTAAACCAGCATGTTACGATGCTAAAACATATGTGACGACGGGCTAAAATGAATACATTAACATGCTAAAACATATGTGACGACAGGCTAAAACGAATACATTAACATGCTAAAATAAAAAAAAAAACAGATCAAATTAATGCATAGTCTGTATATTCTCGTACTAAACCCTAGGATTCCTAACAATTAAAAAACAACTGATACATCACAAAACTGAACAAAACAGATCAAATTAGTCAATTTTATAGCTTATTTAGTACAATTTTATAGCTTATTTTATTGTATTTTAGCAATCATGGTTTCTAGTTCTCACATGAATAACTAGTACCCATTATAATTAACCAACCCCTGTGTGTGTGAACTAATATGAGCCACCCAATTATTTAATCCCTGCGTTCAAGATTGATCTCAAATAAATGGGTAAAAGTCTCTAGAATATCAAATCCCCATATTTTATGGAATTTCCTATATTGATACAATATATTATGATTTTACTTAACTAAAAATTTCATTGGTCTTTTGCAAGAAAATCATTAATTTCATTTTTTTAATTTATTCTCTACCAATAATTTAATTATATTTATTTTTTTATAACAAACATGAAAGAGTTTGTATATATTAGTATCAGTTACATATTAGCAATATTTATATATCATATTAGCATGTCATTATTATAATATTAAAATTAAACAATTATAAACTGAACAAGGTAAAATATAATAATACAATCACATCAAGAGATGTTCAGACACACAAATTGATTTTTAGCATTAGCTATGTACCATTCTAGCATCATGCAACATACATTTTAGCACCAAAATATTCTAATGTTTACATGGTGTCTGTACCATTGTGTAGCCGAGTTACAAAAACACACACACACAAAAGAAAAAAATAAAAAAAAGCAAAGCATGGTTTGTATGACATGTTTCACAGAATGCAGTAGAAATAACATTAAACCAGCATGTTACGATGCTAAAACATATGTGACGACGGGCTAAAATGAATACATTAACATGCTAAAACATATATGACGACAGGCTAAAACGAATACATTAACATGCTAAAATAAAAAAAAGATCAAATTAATGCATAGTCTGTATATTCTCGTACTAAACCCTAGGATTCCTAACAATTAAAAAACAACTGATACATCACAAAACTGAACGAAACAGATCAAATTAGTCAAACATAAAAACATAAATACAAAACCGTAATGAACTCCAATAGAACGAACTGTAAAATCAATGCCGATACAACGAATTGTGAAATTAATCAACATTAAATTTCAAAACTAAATCAAACAATGCAAAATTAAAACCATACCTGGAGTCTCCATCGAATCACAGATATAGAAACTTCACGACAAATAGATAATTACAGAAATAAAAGGATATTGAGAAATTAAAAACGCGATCCAAATGCAGATTAGGAACGATGAAGAAGTAGAAGACGAACTAAATGAGAGAGAGAGAGAGAGAGAGAGAGAGGAGAAGGAAAGGGAATGATAATTAAATACGGGAAAAAAAATCTGAAGATGGAAAGTTTAATTACTGAATTACTATATTACCCCTCCGTCCAGAAAGTTGCCTAAAATTACAACAATGTCACCGCCCCATCACTTAAATATGTTTTAATCTGGGCCGTCCAGATTTACTTAAACAAGGGTTAGGATTGGTTCCTAGTTCCTACCTAGAGGGAGGGTTCTCATTTGATCCTCTCCCTATATATATATATATATATATATATATATATATATATATATATGAAATTTCCGTGAACTCTTGGTTTTAAATCCCTGTCATAAGTATATTATTAGATTTTAATCCAATTCTATCATGTTATGCAAATTATGGCACGAAATAAATATTTAATTGTTATAAAAATTATATGCTTAAACATAAAATAAATAAGCTATTAAAAGATGTTACCTTGATTAACAAGTCTAGTCAATTTCTTTGTGTTATGATCGAGAAATTAAAAGATATATTCCATCCTAACCAATACATTTTTTTTATACCCTATTTAGATCTAATAGTCACCACCTATTATACCATCTTGATGGCACCTCATCCTTTCCACATTCATTAGTTATCACCTAGAAATTTTATATTGAAGACACCTCACCCTAGTTGATGTAATAGTTATCAACTAATCTTAAAAGATTTGTATACATATATCTTGTACACAAATAATAATAATAATAATAATAATAATAATAATAATAATAATAATAATGAATAACAAGTGTATATATATATATTGTCGTTTTTTTTATACATGTCTTATCTTGTCTTGTATATAATGAGATAATCTATATGTTTGTAGTATAAAGTATAAATCACCTAATTATGTATTTTCCCCATGAGATTTACGTAAATTTATTCAAATGCGCTTGAATGAAGTCATGACAAAAGAAATCTATATATATTTTTTTAATAATTAAAAACTCGAATATTCAAGCTAAATTCATATCTAGGGCGCAATTTAGACTAATTTAATGCTCGTATAATTAAAATATCAGATTTTTCAAGAAATAAATAAATTCTGAAAATAAAATTTCTAAAAATTAAATTTAGAAACGGGATGTGAAATATATAATAACTATAGTTATTTATTTGCATATTGAAGCACTATCGTGTGAAAATATATGCATGTATATATATGTATCGACAAATATATTTATTATGTGTATGTGTGTGTGTATATAACACTCATATATGTGTATAGATATTGTGTAAAATATGTTATTTGTTTTAAAGAGTGTGAAATCATTTTATGATTTATATTAACATATAATTAATATTCTAGGCAAGGCGCGCAGAGACTTAACCAATTAATTGTCAAGTCAAGGTTAAGGTGGGGACTATATGTTGGAATATTTACTGTTATCTCTTTTATATTTTTTGTACAAGTTATGTGAAAATGCAGTATCGAGTCTTTCTAGACTATAAAGTACCGAGTCTTCGAGACTATAAAGTACGGAATCTTTTGGATTATAAAGTACCGAGCCTAATGGCTGAATCAAAAATACAGATTATAGGATTTGGTCTACGAACCAAAGATTTTATCTTTTCACATATTTGCTTGTTGAATTTATAGTTTAGATAACTGAGATTTTCCCCACTAAGTTTAAGAGAACTCACCCCAAATCCTTTATTTCTTTTAGGAAACGACTCCGACGATGTGTGAACGGACAAGATGCGATGGCAGTTGTCTTTTTATTTAATAAATGAAGCAAGAATAAATTTTTGACACTTTATTATTCTATGTTTTTTCGCATTAATTATCCTAGACTCTAATGTTGAAATTTTTGTAACTTTTTTTTTCTAAAGACTCTCGTTTATGGGATTAATAAATGAGTAAGCATGGCTAAAGTTTCTTTAATTTATGAATATAAATTTTTCAGGGTGTTACAAGTGGAGAGGCTTAAACCCATTAGGGTTATGGGACATAATTTTCATTCCCCTCTCTATTAATTAGAGATGGAGACACGAAATTTATGCATAACAAATCAGCCCCTCTCTTTGCTCACTTGATTCCCTAGGGTTCCTACACAGTTTAGTAGTCTGCAGCTCACCCTACATCTAAACAAGGTTCGGGAATATAGTAGAAGATCAATAAGTTTATTTGCTTGCTTGGATGAGTTCTATCACCATCAAAGAGAGAGGAGGGCGTCGATTGTGTCTTCTCCAACAATGAGATTAGACCTTTAATCCTATATGTAACCTTACTACGCGATGTAAGTACTTTATCAGTTCTATTTTTTCCACTAAGTTAGAATCGATTTACTTGCATACTAATTCAACATATGTAATAATTAGAATCACATATAAAATATGATTTACATGTTGTGAAATTAAATAGCATCCGGTTAGATCCTGTGGGGGTACAATTTGAAAAAATCCTAACATCTAGTACATTGGTTTGTGTATTGAGAAGGATCACGATATGATATTATTCTCTATTCTGACCTTAAGTGAGAGAATAAAGATCCACAGAGTTTGGGTTTTTAACCCACATATATTGACGAACATATATATGTTATGTCTACTAGTTTGATTTATCAATTAGTCAGATTCTTTGATAGAATCGACAACCTCGATATTTTAGGCAGTGACATTTACATATATGATGGGTCGTGCATTATTTATGGCCACTATGTCCTGGTGCGCCAAGTTGATGATGTCCCCTTGAGGAAGCATAAAGTTCATGTGAAACTCTGCATATGGAATTTATTTCGTACATGATAAAGCTTGTGTGGTACTACTCAAGGAACAAGATATTAATTAATTATAGCTGTTAGAAGTGTACATAATTAAGTAATGGACATTATATCTTAAACATGAGGAATGGATGGACTAAAGGAGAAAACATATTCGTAAATATGTATTAAATTAATAGGTCAGTATTATTTCTTTAGTAGAATAAAAATAATACTTAATTTATTTAATTATATCCTAAGTTGTGGATATTAGAAACTAAATAAATTAGCAGACCAATTTAATATTATTCTAGATCCATGTTGTAGCCCAATATGACCTTAGTAGACTAGAGATGGAATAAGAGTAAGAGGCCCAAACCCATTAGGTTTAGAAGACCTAATTTTCGACCACCCTTGTATTAAATAAAGAGTGGAGGATATGGGTGAGCATTTGGTTTTTCGGTTCGGTTCTGTCCCGAAAATGTTAAAACCGAAAAAACCGAAATTTTTAAAAATATAACCGAACTAAACTGAATTTCTCATCGGAACCGAACCGAACCGAACTGAAATATTTCGGTTCGGTTCGGTTTTGAACCGAAATTTTTCTTAAATTTTCTAATTTATTTTTTTTATTTAAATTCTCTTCATTCGATATAATTAAATATGTACAAGTATGAATTAGCTAATTATCAAGATTCAAGTTTAAAAAACACGAATAAACAATTGAATAAAGTCCAAAAAGGTATAAATTCCAACAAAACAAAATCGAATAAACTATAAAGTCCAACAAAGTTGATTATTTTTATTGGTAATATATATATAAATTCGGTTTTTTGGTTCGGTTCGGTTATTTTCTCTCTGGACCGAACAGAAATCGAAAACCAAATTTTTACTAGAAAAAAAAATCGAACCGAACTGAAAAAACCGAATTAATTGGGTTCGGTTCGGTTCTCGGTTCTCGGTACTTTTTGCTCACCCCTAGTGGAGGATGAGAATTAGGGCAACATAATTCAGTCTGTCTTTTGTGCTCTCTTGATCCCCGTGCTATTCACACCTGTATATTAGTATACAACCCATCCTGTATCTAGACGCAGTCTGGAAATACAATCCTTCCTGGCGAAGGCCTTCAAGTCTAAGATTTGGCTCTTCCTAACAAATTCGAGCTGTGGAACAGCTGGAAGCAGCCACACGTTCATCATCAAGACTTCTCATATCATTTGAAGGACAGCTTGCCCCCGGAGTTTATTCAACTCTTGGACATCGTAGGTCATATCCTACATGGCAACTTTGAGACAGTTCAGTTCTCCAATCTCAAAGCCCATCTGATGGTCACTTTACATTATGGATGTAAAACCGACTAGGCCTCGTTCATCCTTGCCCAACTGTGATGCAATGTTCACCGAGCCGAAGTTGATCGCAAAACTGGCACCTTCCGTGAGAAAGTTAGATTTGCAAATCGCATCAGCCATATCATTCTAAATCAAATTGAGATGCAAATCCCAGCCGGAGAAGCACTTGGAAGAAGGGACATACTCCCTACCATCTTCACTAACAAGAAAAATAGCTGCAAAGCTGGAAGTTTAAAGAAGAAGAAGCAGCTGACAACTGAAACTGACGGCTCCAGTCAAGGAAAGAAGCTGTTGCTTGAAGATGCTAGCATCTGCAAAGGAAAGCAGTCAATGACTGAGAGTGAGCCTCTCACTCAATCGAGTGATCAGTCAACTGCTCCAGCCAGCTCACAACTCCTCTTCTTAGTCCGAAATGACTTTCTTGAAGCAGACTTTACCAAAACACTAGATCACCAGCTGAAAAGCTGCTATGGTATGATTGAGGACATCAATGTTTGCCGTACGTGCAACTAACACACCGGCATCGTCCGTTCCAGGAAACACGAGTGCAGCCGGAGCACGGTCAGAGCACGACCAACGTGCACGAGACGAGCTCTTGTCGATCTACGAATTGGAAATAAGTTTACGATAAGATAGGATACTGCCCGTTGCACTGAATAGCAAACTTCTCTAGAGGAAGCGGAGGACCCTCCGCATCCACCAAGATTTGAGTTATCTGAGGCCACCAATCTCGACAGCACATCAACCTAAGAAACCAAAAAGTGAATTAGTCTAATAATCTAATTTTAGAAACTGCAAAATTATGAAAAGGGACTATTCATTTAACCTGCCCAATCTCATGCTCGATAAGCCTTGAAACTTCGTTGGAGATGAGCGAGCCCTTGCTCGACCAGTGGAGGAATCGAGGCCACTTGTCATCTGCATCAATCACACGCGTTGCGCATCGAACATCAACGTGAGAGATAGCCTCATATGCCCACACTTGCAAGGCATATGTAAATCCACATGTGTCGATGTTGGCCCTGCCCGTTACCAGCTTAGTCTTATTGGGCCCGATATAATCCTTAAACTTTGAGAACTTGAAAAGATATCTCCAATATCATCTCTGGAGATTTAAAATAGATGATGTTACACTGCTTTATCTCATTGAGACATGTGGCGCATCCTTCTGGATAAATGAAGGACATTGGAGCAAGAACTTGATGAATCATCCATTCAACACACCACCAACTCTCTTAGAGATAATGGATTGATCAAGATAATCCAATGTGCAGTTCCAGTTGAGGCTCCTCTACCAGGCAACAAGCCAACCAACTCCTCCTCTAAACCACTTCTGGAAGACATACCCGTCTCTACTGATGATGAACTCTTCACCAACCTGGCATCCATTAACTTCGGAGATCAAGATCCCTCATCTCTTTCTGATCTTCGTCATCTTATGCCAACAGAAGAAGTTTATGCATGGTTGTCTTCACTAATGCACAACCCTCCAGTTCTCTCCGCTTATGACAACAATTTGGCAACCACATTCTCTATCTCGCCAAGCCTACCAATTCCATCATACGGTCCACAACAATTCACCATTTTGGATGATGCCAAAAAGGGAGAAGATGAAAGGTATGATGATGGAAACTTAACTCTTTTGGAGCAAATCCAAAGAGAAGTTCAGCTTCAGGGGGAAGCTCAACTTGAGGGGGAAGTTTAGCTTCAGGGGAAAGTTTGGGGTATTCATGGTATCATAGAAAAAGGAGAATCAAGTAAGAAAAGAAGGAGCTGAAGAACAGCTGAAAATGAAGAAGAAAGAGCTGAAGGAAGTTAAATATCAAAAAAAATGATATTTTTTGGGGTTATGCTATTTGCTCTAATACCCAAATTTGATTCTTAAATTGCCATGATATTTTCTCTAATATTTCTCAATATGCTCTCAGTTGCTTTCTTAATATGTTCTCAGTTTATGCTCTGATATTATGGTCTCACAATTGCTTTGATATCATGTTTAAGCTGAAGTCTAAATGCACACAATTGCTCTGATATCATGTTTAGACTGAAGCTTAAGTGATTCAAGTACTTTGCTTTTATGCTTTGATAACAAGCTTAAACTGAACTTCCATGATACCAAGCTCTAGCTTAGCACCAAGCATGATTGCTCTGATATCATATTTAATCCGAAGCTTAAGTGATTCAAGTAAGAAAGTCTTTATGCTTTGATATCAAGCTAAACTGAACTTCCATGACACTACGATTTAAGTCTTTGAATATCATGTTTGGTAATGCATACTTTGATATTGAAGTTCAGTAATGCTCTGATACTGAGTTATTCTGGTATTGCTCTAATAATAAGTTCAGGACTTTGATAGAACTCCAAATTATCTTGATGTTCTATATCAACTATTCAGTTTTTCCATCATCATTGCCAAGTTTTGACATCATCAAAAAGGGAAAAATTGTTAGGAAAAACTATCAAGAAATCCCCTAAATATGATTTTGATGAAATGTCAAAACATGTCGAAACATATTCTGAAAAATTACAGGAGTTCCAAGCTAGGAATCTAAAGTTGACCAAAAAGTGGCTCCAAAAAGAATTCAGCTGAAGCAAGAGTCAACCAAATAGAAGCATGATCAACCCAGCTGAAAGGATGTATCAACCAGTCAGAAAATAACCCAACTGAGGGTTAAAGCACAAAAGTCAAATCAGCTTCAATCAAACTGACTGCCGAGCCAGTTGAGCCAGAAGAGAAGTTAATATGATTGAAGAAACTGACAACAAGTCAGTTGAATTGAAGATTGGAAGCATCCAATTAATGGCCAAAATCAAATATTAGCGGAACTGAAGCCAAGAGTCAAACCAACTGCTGATTGCCAGAACTGAAGTCAGCCAGCTTAAAGCTCAAGCTCAAAATCAACTGCTGACCAGGTTCAAAATAAGACCAGTCAAACTGACAAACTATTCAACAGTTTGTGATCAGTTGAACTGTCAAGTAAGCTCAGAATAAGACTAGTTAAACTAACCAACTAGCTGACAACTGTGATCAATCGAACTGGCAAAGGAGCTCAAAAGAATAACCAAATGAAGCTATAGCTGAACTGAGCTGCTAAGATTAAAACTACCAACTAAAGCTCATAACTGCCAAACTGGAGCACAGAACTGCCAACTGAAGAATCCCGCAGTTAATGCTCAACCAAAGATCTTGAAGTTAATGATCAAAAGAAGATCTTGGAGTAAATGCTCAACAAAGATCGATTGGCTAAGTAACGACTATTTCAACAAGCTTCAACGGCTACAAAGATCAACTATCATTGATGAACCAACAGAATCAACGATCAATGGAATTCAACGGTCACAAGATTATTCCTCTATATAAGAAGAGTGAATCTCATGTTCAAATGACTTTCAACTTTCGACTCTTGATTTACTAACTTTTGCAATATACTTACAACTGAGCTTGCTTTCTTTCCCCCCACAACTCAAGTTTCAAGCACTGTCTAAAGCTATGAAACTTCCAACTGAGAAGAAGATTTTAAAGATTCAACAAATCAGCTAGCTGTTGAAAGTCCAGCCAAAGCAATCTTCTCAAGTTCAAGCTTTACACCGATCAACTATTCAGCTCAATTCAAGGAGCACATCAGTTGATACCCATTTCAAGACTAACCTTTTGAAGATCAAAAGAGATATAAAATCTTGTAAAGGCGGCAATAGCACCTACCTCTCCAGCGAGCAGTTGGGGACTGCAAGTGTGAGTCGTCAAAACTGGCTGAGGAGACCGTGGCTCTGTGAGAACTGCCGTCTCCGGGACAGCAACAATTGAAAAGGCGATTGTGACTCTGTGAGAGTTGCCGTTTCCAGGTTCAACATGTCTTCACTTTGTAATTGTAATAAAGAAACTTTATCATTGCATAGTGAATTGCCCTTTTTCAGTAAGGAAGAGAGGACGTAAAAGTTTTAGCTTCGAACCTCTATAAACTTGATTGTGTGTTGTACTTATTGTCTTACTTACATATCTTTACAACTGCACACAAAGATCACACAAGCTACACTCAAGCCAACTGAATTTATCCAACTGATTAAGTGCATAGATAAGTTTCTTATGCGAGTCAAGGGCCTCAATCATATTCCGCATTTGAGTTAAAAAAATTTATATCAGTTTATTCACCCCCCTCTAAACTAATATCGACTCGTCTGGGACCAACAATTCCCCACTTGGGTAAAATTGCAGCACAAATATGAAGTTCCAAATGGATAATTGAAAAGGCTACCAAGTTTTAATTGGTTGATGAAACAAGTAAAAAATCACAACCAATCTGTGTGTGTGTGTGTGTGTTTTGATTGATCCAGCTAAGTAATCGACAAATTATAAGAAAAGAAAAAATGGAGAAAATATTATTTTAGATTCCAAAGGCAAAAATTAATGGATACCTTAATTTCCAAATTATTCCTTTTTACAGGTTATTGGATGCATACAAATTCTGTAAATAAAAACATTCTTCTCCCCTTCCATAAATTAGCACATCGCCATGTCTAATATGTTTGTAGTGTTCTTGAAGTTCTTGAAAGAGAAAAATGAAGACAAGATTATTTTATTTTTTAATTGACTGTGGAGGATATATATTAGAGAATTTTGTTTTATTTTGCTACGGTTTTAAGTAATGATGTCTATGAGGATATTAAAGTCTAATAAAATATTATCGCAAATACTCATGTACATAAGATGTACATCAGACGGTCAATGCTTGATCGGGTCAACGCGCGTTGACCCGTTGACCCGGTCAAAGCGTAGACCAAAAAAATCGTCAAAACGAGTGATTTTTTTTTTTAATTTTGAATGATACTTTTTATTGTTTAGATTGATACTAATTTTAACAGTTTTTTTCTTTATTTTTTTTTTATCCGATACTTTTTAATGATACAAATGATACTTTTAAGCTTTGAAATTAATACTTTTCAGTATTATGAATTATACTAATTTTAACAGATTTTTTGGTCAACACATTAACCGAGTCAACGCGCGTTGACTAGACTATCTGATGTGCACCTAATGCACACACAAGACATGCCCAAATATTATTGGGGTTACAAAGACTAAATTGGAGGCTTTGTTTAGAATTACCCTAAAAGTATTTATTTATTATATTTGGTGGGATATTCGGATTTAGTACTTGGCCTTTATTCGGTCTGCTGACACAATAGTAAAGTTCATTTTACACGAGTTCTTCATAGACCAAACAAGTCAGCTTCACAACTTCATGGATATTTTTTTTCTGATAGAAGGAAGAGTCTATGGTGCACTCAATGTAAATGCACTTGCTTATAATCTGCGGACATGTGGCAGTGTACTTTTATTAAAAAAAATTGAGAATACAATATTCTACTGTACACTTATACGAGAGTCACTGTAGATGTGGCTCCTTGAGCTATTGAGGCACTTATTTATTTTTGTGTGGGAAAAATAATTAAATTGAACTAATTTCAGAAATAAATTAATATATTCGATCTCCAAATTATCTGCACATACTGTAAAAATAATTTGTTATTTTATAGGTATAAAATTGGAAAAAAAAAGTTTTAAAAAATCAAATTAGTACATTTTAAACTGCAAGAGGAACATACTTTTTTTTCTTTATTGTTTTGTATCGGACACAAGCGTCGACATTTATTTGAATGGAGGATTTGTAAATATTTTTATTATTTTATTTTATCAAAAAATCATTATTTTGTTACAACATATAATTATGATAATAAATAAACCTTGGCATACATCAAAATTATTTTATTAGCAAATTATCGTAGTCTTACGAAATTAATTTATAATGTTATGCAAATATTTGACAAATATTTATAGTAAACTACACTATATAAGTTATTTTCATTCGAAATTATATAAGACATTACATTATACTGATTCATTTTTCTATTATAGGGATAATAAATTGCAGTATATAAGTTAATTTCATTTGAAATTATATGAGATTACATTATACTAAGTTCGTTTAGTTTGAAATTATAATAAATTGCGCTATACGAGTTATTTCCATTCGAAATTATATGAAATTACACTATAGTTATTAATTTGATTTGAAAGTATATTAAATTATAGTATTTAGGTTCATTTCATTTGAAATTATATCAAATTACATGTTATGATTTATTTAATTTGAAATTATAATAAATTACACTATATAAGCTCGTTTCATGCGTAATTATTAGACACTATCACATTATACTTGTTCCTTTTATTTTCAAAATTATAATAAATTGTGCCGTCATTCGAAATTATATGAAATTACCTTGTACCAGTGAATTTGATTTGAAATTATAATAAATTAAATTATATAAATTCATTTCATTCAAAATTATAAGACAATATTACACTGCACTTGTTCATTTGATTTGAAATTATAATTAATCACGCTATATGAGTTCATTTTGTTCGAAGTTATAAGATATTATATTATACTAGTCCATTTGATTTGAATTAATAATAAATTACACTATATACGTTATTTTCATTTGAAAATATACAAGATGTTACTTTATACAAGCTCATTACATTTGAAATTATAATCAATTGCATTATATAAGTTATTTTTATTATAAATTTTAAAAAAATACATTTTTATTGACGGTGCCGCAACATAATAGTATTGATTAGTGCCACTTATAATTTCATTGTCAATGTTCACGTGTTTTTAATAAAAAAAACACAAAAATGTTCAAATAACTACAAATTAATTTTCAGCCTATACCTTTAAAAAAACACATTGTGACTGATTTTTTGGGAATTGACATGCCGATAATTTCACGAATACATTACACATCTTTTTACATAAGAGCATCTGACATTGAAACAAAAGACCAACAAGTAGTCCGATTTGATTTCGGAATAATTATAATTCTATTTAATATTTATCAATGCATGTATACAATCGTAAATTAATCTGTTACTACTAAATTAATTTGTTGATACAAAATGTGAAGAAAACTTATTGAGTAATCGACTATTCAAATAACTACCAACATTTATGTCCACTACAAAAAAATACCAAAATAATCAAATTTTATTTATACTTCGATGATTTCAAACTTTAAAATGTGTTTATTGTTTTTCTTGGATTTTGAAAAGGAAGCGCATTAACATACAACAATTTGGGCGTAGTATTAACAAAAAAATTGAAATGCATGAAACATACAGATTTTAATATTTACCAACATTTGTATAACATTATAATATAATTGTGTAATATTAGGATAAATTACCGATATAAAAATGCATACCATTATTGACTAGTAATTCATTCAAGCTTGTGTCCAATATTGAAAAAAAACATATTAAAAATATATAACAAAAATTGGATATTAAAGACAAGTAAATTATATTTTATCAAAAATATATAACAAAAACATTTTCAAATTTTATTAAAAATTAAGGTAATTTGAAGACATGAATAATTAATTGAAGATTCTAATTCAAGAATAATTGAAAAATAAATATAATTCCCAAGATGAACTGTACAAATAATAGATTAAATAAGTGCTTCATTAACTCAAAAGTGATATACGTACAGTACACACGGGTATTTTAGAAAAGGATACATGCATATTTTGCTTTTTCTAAAAATTAAAAAATGAAACTACACGTGTACGCTGAATGTGCCTCAGTGCAAATGCACTGAGTGCACGATAAACTTTTCCAAGATAGAACATGTTTAGAATGAATCACTCCAAAAAGTTTATTTCGAGTCATGCGACAGATATTAAGGTATACTATTATAAAATCTTATATAAATAAAATAACTTTATCATTATCAATTGCAAATCCTACCAACTTTATAAGTCGACTCCATTACATATAATTTTTCGCTTACAAATCACATTTCATGAGAAAGTTTTAACCTATCAAGCTTATTACATAAGATCGGTGTTTATTAAGTATGCACTACCACGTAGTGTCTATGGTTTTCCTCGTCCATCATCATCCAGAAAGAAAATTGTATGAATTGGATATGATCTTGCATGTGCATTGTTGATACTTTTACACGTGATGTCAAAATACTTATGTTCCTCCCGAGGTTTGTATAGGAACACCGTTTCCTGCTTTTCGGTCATGGCTATGTATTTTTTGTTTCTAATAGAGATTATTTAACCAGGAATCTAGTAAAGAAGCTCCAAATGTGCATACTGATGACCAGGGCTGGGCTCTGAGATTTGGAGTTTTGTTCGATCATTAAAAATGGTGCCTCTGTTTATTAAAAAATGACTGCATAATAAAAGTAGCACAATCATATTTAAAGGTCACTTCCCAACAATATTAACTAAATTTCTAATACATATCATAGATAAAAAAAAATTGTATCTCAAAATTATCTTTAATGTTCAAAATTATGAAAATGTTCGATATGCTCAAATTCTTGAAGATTTCAAAATCACCCAACGGATCATTAGTTCACTATCATCTTTGAACAACTTTAAAAACAAAATAAACAACTTTAGTTTAAACAATTTCATTTTAAAATATTTCTTCTAGCATTTTTTAAAGCAAACCCGCTTATAAATTTTTCATAATCAATATTTTTTTAGCAAATTATGTTCAATAGATATCAAAACAAGTCCAATAATTATTGTGACATTATCAATCACAAATAAGATTTAAATATCTTTAATCCTGAAAAACCTTTCGCATACATGATTTCTTCGTTATTTCATCAATAGCCCCCAATTACAAAAAAGAAATTCACAAGTGAGTTTTAAGTTCAAAAAAATGGAGAGATAATGATATGGTATGGAAATTCCCCCAAGGATGAGCTAAACCCCAAGGATGGAAAATTGAAAAAAAGTCAGTTAGCCCATCCCCGAATCACTGTATCGTTATTGTTTGTAATTAATTACGAAAATCCAACTTTTACATATTTGTCTAATGATAATATTTACTTTCCCTCTACAACTGCTACTTTTCCATTCTTTGTTTCTATGTTGCTATTGTTCTATTGTTTCAGGGGAGTTTTCAACTACAAAAGTAAATTTATGTTCAGTTGAATCAAAGCAACGGTTTGTGTTTATGAACTTATTTTCTTAAATTGATTTTTTGCAGAAAATGATTTTCATAAATTGCTTCCAAAGATGTGATAATGAATCATATTTATTTCTCATTTTTTTCGTGAAAAAGAAGTTCAGAACCTAAATGAAAAAAAGGAGGGGCCTATGACTTAGGAGGGCAAAATAGAATATTTTTAAAATATTTTTTTATTTTTAATTTTGGGGGCTTTTAAAAAGAAAAATTATGGTTAAGTATAGAATCACCCTTGAATTATTTAATGTTCGGGACTCGGACAAAAATAATCAAATTAACTTTGGGCCCAGAGTAATGAAGTCAATTCAAACGATTCATCTAGTCTGCTCCAAATTTGACTTCGTAATCTAATTCAATTCAATTACATTTAATATTTAATTTAACCAATAAAATACCAAAATATTATTATTAGCAGTATATTTTTCTGAAGAAGTCCAAATTAATTAATCACCTAAAATTAGAGTGGTAGACAACTTGTAATTATATTGAGCCTCAAATAGGCTCATTTCCTAATGGGCTCAAATACAAAACTGGGGCCTTTCTAAAAAGCCCACAAAATAATGGACTGAAATTAGGAGCCCTCTTAAAACTAATGCAGCTAAAACCCTACAAGGGTCTATCATCACTCATCGCCTCTCTGTCTCTGTCTGCTCTTGGACGAAAAAAATGGCGGATGTTGCAGAAGAAAGCGATAGAAACGATGGAGGTGAAGTAGGAGAGAAGCCGCGGACGAGGCATAAGGGGAAGCACGACAAAGATAAACCTTGGGATGACCCCAGCATCGATCACTGGAAAGTCGATAAATTTGACCCATCGTGGAATGAGACTGGCATGTTAGAAGTTAGCTCATTCTCTACTCTCTTTCCTCAATACAGAGGTAGATAAATGTTCCCCTTTCCCCATCTGCTTCTTCCTTTTTTTTTCTTTTGCAAATGTTGGGCAATTGTACCCAAGCTGCAATAAAATGATTGCGAGTAGTAATTTACCTTATGCTGTTGCTTATATGAACTTGATTATGTTCGACATTACGGCGAACTACAGCATAACATAGTTAATTTATGTGAATTTTGCATTATAGGGAAGCGAGAATATTTAAATCTCGCGGGAAAATGTGGTGCAATTAGTACACAAGGGTTTGAAAATTTGAAAATGTTAAGTGTGATTAGCAAGCTTGAGACGAAGTTTGTTGAGGGAAACATGTGTATATTTGTCTGGACTCAGATTAGATTGTACAATTAACTAATGTTTTCATACGCTGTTATCACCATTGGCATTACTGATAGATTTTCTCTCCTGTTTACTCCTATAGAGAAATATTTGCAAGAGTGCTGGCCTATAGTTAAAGGTGCACTGAAAGAGCAAGGAATTGCCTGCGAATTAAACTTGGTAGGTCAATACACTTCTATCTCTCTCCATTTTTTGTTTTCTTTCGGCTTTTATGTTGTTGGCCAAAAGGGATGTGTTATTCCTCTCATTAAGTGGGGGTTGGGGAATTTTGAAACTGAATGTAATAAACAGTTTGGAAGGTGAGTGTTGATGATGATTGATGCACATTCTTTTGCTTCTTCAACTTACTTATGAGGCGACTTATGTATTGTCAGGTTGAAGGCTGCATGACAGTTTCAACCACCAGGAAGACCAGGGATCCCTATATAATAATTAAGGCTAGAGATCTCATTAAGCTTTTATCACGGAGTGTTCCTGCTCCTCAGGTCGCATTTCTTCTGATTTTTTTCTCCCCTATCTATTCTTACTATTTCAGAGATTCTTTATGGATCATAGTGTTTTGGCCTAAACATCTTCTTGGCAACTATTTGAGGATCTTGCCTATCTCATAGTTGCAGTTCACCTTTCCAAAAATTTACTTTGTTCTTTTGTTGAGTTGGCGTTTTATAATTGTTTTATGTTTGTTATCTTTAAAACATGGGAGAATTTGATTTACCTCTTTGAGTGATGAACCAGTCCTGACTTTTCAAAATGTCTAGGTAAACAGTTTGAGGCATGAGGAGACTTTGCAATTTGTTTTTCTGAAAGTGCAATCCTGATTCACTTTGTTATGTATTTAGGCTACATTGCAATTGTTTTACATGTGATGTCTATTTATATTAGCATTACTGATAACGCAAAATTGTTAAACAAGTTGTTCTACATATAACAATTTCATGTTATTTCTGTGAAAAATACTCATTAATTTGTTTAGGTTGCTGAGGCAAACTTACGTATATCCACTGACATTTTCAGTAATGTTACAATTAACCATTCTATTTCTTGAGCTAATGCATAGTGTTTTTGTCTGTTGACTTAATTGCTGTACTATTTATAATATAAAGAGAAGAGTAAAATTATCTCTTGAATTACTTCAATAATTTAGTCTTAAGGTCATGGGTTTATTTGTGACATATTTGCTAACTCAGGAGGAAAACGAAAATATTTCTTTGGAATTTTGATGATGAAATCTTTGATAGGCTAGAGTCCTGATTTTGAATCTTTGAAAATTATTTATTTTTGGTACTCACACATGTTATCGTACAGGCAATAAAGATTCTTAACGATGAGATGCAATGCGACATCATCAAGATTGGGAACTTGGTCCGCAAAAAGGTTTGTTTTAGGTCTTAGCTTGATTACTATTTCTCATAGAGCATCATATATCCAAAAATTAAGTTCTTTTATCAATAAGAATTAGTTAACCACATCGATGACTTCAAAGGGTGCATGTTTATTCAAAAATCTCCCAACATCCACACATGTATTTCCTCTCTGTCCCTACTTTTGGGGTTTGTGGAATCAATGAAAAAAATCATACCATCAGAAAATATATTTGAGCATTATTGAACACTCAAAAGTGGACAATAAACTGATTGGAAGACATATTTGAGTATCTTCAGCCAGTCCTTACATACGTAAAAATTGACCAATTGTTTACGTGCAGGAACAATTTGTTAAACGAAGACAACACTTAGTGGGACCCAATTCATCTACCCTGAAGGTACCTCACTTTGATAGTTGATTTAGTGATCTGCTAGGAAGAAATTGTGATTTGGTAATGAAGGAAACAAAATAATAACAAATCATATTGGTTAAAGACTACTTTCATCTTTGTAACTTATCGAACCTATTTCTAATATTGATGCTTGTGAAATGGGTATCTTACTTTTGATGAAATGCAGGCGCTCGAAATTTTAACTGGCTGCTATATTCTTGTTCAGGTCAACATTTATGATCTCTTCATATATTTTATGTAGGAAATTTTGAGATTGTTATTTAATTAACCGAACTATGAGAACAAGCAAGTCAAATCGTTCTCTGTTAAATGAGCAGGGGTCCACAGTTGCAGCAATGGGTTCATATAAAGGTCTAAAACAAGTTAGGAAGGTTGTCGAAGAATGCATTCTGAATAAAATGCATCCAGTATACAACATCAAGGTAAATGGTCTAATATACTGGTGAAATTGATGTAATTCTGCCTACTTTTCTCATGATTTGGAGGATCTGATAATTATTTCATGCAATTCTACCCCTTCTGTTGTGAACAAAGATCTTAATGATGAAGAGAGAACTTGCGAAAGATCCTGCTCTTGCAAATGAAAATTGGGACAGATTCCTCCCGACATTTAAAAAGTATGCATCCGTTCATCTTTGTCTATTAAGTTGCATATAGCATGCAACTTGAACCTTTTTGCTTTGATTCAGGATTTGACCTATTCCTTGTATTTTCCCTCCCAGAAAAAATGTCAAACAAAAGAAATATAAAACTAAAGAGAAGAAACCTTACACGCCCTTCCCTCCACCACAGCAACCTAGTAAGGTGAGTTGAAGTGCCACATTCTCTTGCTCTACTATTTACATTTCTCTACTCATTATAATTTAGTTTTTTACTCAGAACTACTGTTTTATTAGCATGAAGAAAAGTATACTGTTATCCATTATCGTGAACTTATTTACAGTGAACTGTGTGGTTTTAGTGTGAAATGAAACTTTACTGCTGCTGCAACCTTTTTAATCTTGGCCTGCTGTTGCCTGACTAACTGCAGGCTGTTTGATATCCTTCTTTGTATTTCATTTCTCTCTATCATAGTGAATAGGATTCCTAAATGTACATATATATGCATTCCTTTTTATGTTTTCCAACATTGGTGTTTTTTCATGGTTGATTTCATTAATTAATTTTGCAATTTGAGTGATGTCAGATCGATTCACAACTGGAAAGTGGAGAATATTTCTTAAGTGATAAGAAGAAGCAAGCAAAGAAGTGGCAGGAGAAGCAAGAGAAACAAGCAGCGAAAGTGTCCGAAAGCAAAAAGAGACGAGAAGAGGCATTTGTTCCTCCTGAGGTTTGTATAGGAACACCCTTTCCTGCTTTTCGTTTATGGTTATGTATTTTTGTTTCTAATAGAGATTGTTTCACCAGGAATCTAGTAAAGAAGCTCCAAATGTGCATACTGCTGACAAGAATGATGTTGCTGCCCTTGCATTGTCTTTGAAGGTAAATGAATCCCTGCTCTTGGCTTCCATTGAGTCTGTATTGAGAGTTTAAATTTTAGTATGAATTAAGTGGGAGAAACAATCAAAATCTGTCTCTATTAATCTGATGAAACATAAATAAACTTCAACTCTGTTTGCCTTTTGTTTAGCAGAAAAAAGCGAAGGATCTTAGCAAACAGCAATCCGCTGAGAAGATTGATGCAGCGACATATATTGCACCTTCTAACAGGACACCTGCTAAAAAGAAATCAAAGCATTCCTAGATGATTGGGATTGGCTTTCTATATTGTGTAATGATAAATCTGTTTTACCAAAAATTGAAATAGATTTTCTATTATTTTTGGATTAAGCAGGAAATGGGAATGGCTGCTGTTGTACTGAGAAATGGTTCATACTATTATTATGTTCTTAGAAATAGAAAGTGACTTGGGAGTTTGCCAAAAGGCAAAAACACTCTTATTTCTGGGTATAAAATCTCCCGTCGCCAAGTTTTGTTTACTGCCAAATCAAATATATATTTAATTTTTTTAATGAGTTATAGGATACTAGTCTCTATATGCTAATTTCGAAATGTAGTTTAAATATCATCCATTCTCGGTTTCTCCTGCTCCACCCGCCACCACCAAGAGCAGTTTAGAGTGAAATTAACTGTGATTCTGAAAAATTCGAATAAATATGGTCATCGCTGTCACGCACAACGGTGGCGCAGAGCTACAGCATCGCAAATAGTCGTATAAACTACTCATATTTATATAAATAGTACTCTTCTGTCTTATATTAAGTGTTGTTTTGGAGAAATTGACACATTAATAAAACAATCAAATTACTTAATACACTAATATTTAATTTTCTCACTCAATGATTAAGTGGGACAAATGGATCATTGAATGCATTAAATGAATACAAATTAAGGAATAATATAACCTTTCCACCTAGAATGTATATAGCGACATTCTTTTTGAATAAAAAAAAACATAAATGTTAAAACAAATTTGTAACGTCCCACAATTTGTTAGTAACCACTTGACATTTATCAACATTGCCAAAATAATTAATCTAAATTGCTAGAGAGTCAAAATTTAACCACTTATATACTCATCATAATTTTATTCTCCCACCTATGTGGAACGTCACAAAACCCCGCCCCAAATTTACTAATTTAAGATGGGATATTTAATTAAAATAGAAATCAATACAATTGTCGCATACTATAGATGAAAATAAATGTTTTTATTCTTCAGCAAGTTGGCTCGTTTGACTATCAACAAGTGTGCAACAAAATATGATTAGAAAGAAAAATGTTTTGTAAATATGAAGTATGGTGAAGAAAAGATCAAATGTTGAGAGGAATTGATAGTCCGCATATGGACCGTTTTGTTCCTAACAAGGGAACATACATTTATTTGCTCGGCTATCAACAATAATTTTAAAAAAAAAAAATCATCGACTAAAAACAAACATAACTGACGCGAGTTAAGAGAGAGAAATCTAGGTTCCAACATCCTGCACACAAGATCGAAATCAAGTATAAAAAATATTCTGTGGTGTAGTAGTAAAGCAAAATGACCAACAAGGCTGAAATTATTATTCATCACAACACTGTATAGTGGCTCTAGGATTAATAAGCACATATATGAAATGAAACCCTGTCACAACGCGTACGAGTCGACAATTGTAATACCAGACAACAAAGTTTTCATCCTAGTAAAATGAAAATGATGATTCTAAAGAGACAGAGTAGAAACACAAAAATAAAAACCGAGAAACAAGAAAAGTTGGCCCAAAACTGGCGATATCTGGTACAAACATGATAAAACACCTACCACTCACAGCTTGTCCTCGAAGTCAGAGAGAGGCGTCATCTGCTCCTTCAAACCCTTCCTCTTGCGGATCTCCGCCACGAGAGTAGAAGCCTGTGTTCCTGATTCAAGAGGATCCGAAGCCATCATGTCCCAATGATCAAACACACACTGAGGGAACGCCTGACCCGAGGTCGCAGCTCTCAAGGTACTTGAGAAACCAAAGGATTCCACCACAGGAAGGTATGCCTTGATGTTGTACAGAGGAGTGCCCGGCCTCTGCATTTCCTCGAACACATGACCACGCTTCTGATTCAGAACGCTGTATATTCCACCAAGGGCTTGCTCCGGTGCCTGGATCTCCACAAGGTACACAGGTTCCAAAAGCCTAGGCTTTGCTGTAATCTGCGAGGCATAGATGACCCTCCTAGCAGTGGGAATCACCTGACCACCGCCTCTGTGAATAGCATCAGCATGAAGAACCACATCGCACACCTCAAAGCAAATTCCCCGCATGTTCTCTTCAGCCAATGGACCTTCCTTAGACGCCCACTGGAAACCGGCAACAACAGAATCCTTGATTTCATTCAAGTACTGGACTCCCTTACACATATCGACCACCATGTTGGGTCCAGTAGTTTCTGGACCAAAGCACCAAATTTTCTTAGCAAGTTCCTTGTCCCAACCAAACTCCTCAGACAAGATCTTCGATCGAACCTTGGGATCATCCCTAGGACCAATGCGCCCATCATCAATGGCCTCAGCAAGTCCCTCTTCCATCGGTCTGGCTTCCATGTACAGACGATTGTGCTTGTTAGGTGATTTGCTCATAACTGTACGGCAAGACCTCTCAAGTACTGTCTCACGGAAGGAAACAACGGGATCGGATTTTATGATCTCAGCACCACCCATGAAATCATCCTGCAAGTCCTTCAGGCAGATCTCAAGGTGCAACTCCCCAGCACCAGCAACAATATGCTCTCCAGACTCCTCGATAGAACAGACAACCATAGGGTCGGACTTGGCCAAACGCTTCAATCCTTCAACAAGTTTTGGCAGGTCAGATGCAACCTTGCACTGCACAGCAACTCGGACAACAGGCGACACGGAGAACTTCATTGCTTTGATTGGATGAGCATCAACTTCTTTCTCGTTCGTCAGGGTAGCATTCTTCGTGATGTATTGATCCAGCCCGACCAAAGCAACTGTGTTCCCACAAGGTACATCTTCAACAGTTTCCTGCCTCTTACCCATCCAAATGACAGTTCTCTGTACACTCTTGGTGTACAAGTCCTTCTTCTCTCCGGGAACATAGTTCGGACCCATGATTCTGACCTTCAGACCAGTCGAGACTTTTCCAGCAAACACACGGCCAAAAGCAAAGAACCTACCCTTGTCATTGGCTGGAATCATCTTCGACACGTAAAGCATGAGAGGTCCCTCAGGATCACAGTTCCTGATTGCAGTAGCATAAGCATCATCCAGAGGTCCCTCGTAAAGGTTCTCAACACGATACTTCTGAGCTGTAGCAGGTGAAGGAAGATGGAATATCATCATTTCCAAGAGAGCAGAGCTGGCAGGAAGCCATGTTTGCATGACGCGCTTCATCAAAGCTTTCCCCATCAAATCCTTCTCATCAGACTTCATTGTTATGCCGAGCTTCTGCAACATTGGCCACAACTTATCTTTCTGGTCATTCATGCAAGTGTTGATGACCACTTTGATAGGTTCATAACAGAACTGAACAAATCCACGTCTGCATGTAGCAGACCCAGTATTCTTGGAAGTCCACTTCTTGGTAGTGGGATCAAAGAAATTCTCTCCCCACAGCCTCTCCATCATCTTGGCCTCATCAACACCAAACTTGGCCGCATACATCTTAGCAAAGTTCGTCAAAGTAAAAGCCCAACCGTGCAGACCAGCAGAAAAGGCAACAGTACCTTTCTCTGGGTAGACCTGAACATCACCAAGTAAGGGATCCTCATATGTGGCCATGATGACGTTAGCATTTTCAATGACCCTCTGGAATGTCTGGTAAGCTTCCTCTCCATCCACTTGGAGTTCAAGGAAACATCTGTCCATTTTGTTTACAGTCAGGACAGGCCTAATTCTTTCACCAAGAGCCTGTCGGAGGACAGTCTCTGTTTGGACGCACACACCTTCAACACAGTCCACCACAACAAGAGCACCATCAGTGATACGCAGAGCAGCTGTCACTTCAGAAGAGAAATCGACGTGCCCAGGCGAATCAATAAGATTGATGAGGTACTCATTTCCATTTCGTTCTCCCTTGAAACTCTTCAAAGATTCATCAGTCATTTCATAATACAATGAGATACCGGTGGACTTGATAGTAATGCCACGTTCGGCTTCATCAGCCCTTGTGTCAGTCATTCTAACATCCCCAGCAACCTCTTGGGCAATAATACCAGCAGCCGCAACAAGAGAATCTGTAAGAGTGGACTTTCCTGCGAGACCATTCACAAACAAATATTACCAATGTTTCAAACTAGATCAGCAAATATTCATATCAATACTGCAGCTTCCCTTACCATGATCGACATGGGCAATAACAGACATATTACGAATGTTATGCTTGTAGTCCATAATCCTCCGGAGCTCATCTGATGTGAACTTCACCTGCAAACATCAACAAAATCTGTATTGTTAAATCCAATCATCGAATCCCACGACCACATTAAAACTGCAGAGACAAATCTGCAGGCTTACCATGTTGACTGGTTATGAGACTACTCTTATCTCTTACTCCAGAAATCAGTTGCAGCTGACAATAACAATAAAAGAAGAATATTAAGCGATTTTAATCATTGGCTTAGTGTTTGGCACACTAGATCTTGTAATTAAAAGGAAAAGAGTGTTTAATAAATATAAATCAGAAACATAGTGATAGCTTAAAAATCTGCAATCACAGGAAAGATAACTAACTAAGCATGCTGCTCCTACATATTATTATATCTCCATGAATGTATTGTTTGTTATCAAACCAAGAATACAAGAGATTACGGATCTGCATAATAATATAAATGGACAACGAACAACAAGACAGATGAACTTAAAAATCCCACATCATATCAATCGCATCTTAAAGAAATATCCACCAATTATTTCCACGAGAAAACTAGATTAACAATTAGCAGTAATTTTCAACAGCCTTGTAAACGGACTCGAAAATAAAATTCAGAAGCAGTTGACCTCTCCTCAGTAAATCAAAATAAATATAGCAGGTATAAATGAAAGAAACATTTTCCCGATGAATATAACATGCGGAAATTCAGAGCATAAGGAGGAAAAAAAAACTTTCAACAATATATAAAAAAAAACTGATACGATAAATTTCAGGTGATAATCTGTTTAGCCAGATTCAACCAGATCAAATTAAAATTACAGGTGATACATCCGAAACAAGAATACGTACGATTCTAAAATTCCAAGTTAACTCATAATGAATCGTGTAACAAAAAGCAGCAGAAATGCATTAACAATGGTAGAGAGAGAAACACTCACTTAGTTACGGGAAGGGAAGAAAGTCTTGAGGCTGCAGAGAGATGCAAGACGAGCTGGCCACTAAAAGATATAAAGTGAGAGGCGCACGCAGGCAGCTCTCAAACCCTAATACTACTACACAATAGAGAAATTGCAGCAACGTCCCCCATGTATTTTCAATTTTCAAACCATACTTTTATTAAGTTTATTATTTGAGGTCTTTCCAGTCCCAGATGGTAGTGCAGATATTTTTGGTGTCACTTTCAGATAATTAACAAACTGTAAAAATACTTTATTTTAGTTATATTCAATGGAATATTCGGATTTCATACTTGGGCTTTGTTCGGCCTGCTAAGACTATAGTCAGCCTCACAACTTCATAGATTTTGTTCGGGTAAAAGTGCATTGTGCATAAATACCATCTAGCGTTTAGGGCTCGTTTGCTACACAGTATCAGTGTGGTATAATGTTGAATATATTTAACATGTAATATGTTATATCATATAAAATATCAATATCATGTTTATTTTAATATATTAAAATATATGTATTAATAATATATAGTTTGTTTAGATGTAATAGATTCTATATAAAATTTCAATTTCTAAAATATCTTTTAATTAGTTACCATACATTGTGTAAATATTCTATAATAAAAAATTTTAATTAATATCTACAAGGTTATTTTAGTCTGTAATTTTTAATAATTATGTATGGTTATATATCTCACCTGCAGGGTGTTATATGTTATACCATATAATTGGTTAACACATGTCGGGGGTCCTTGCATAATCATGGGCTTTATTATTGCTAGCAAACATGATATTAAGGTGTCATAGGTATCTATTACAACCTTATACTACCTAGCAAACAAGCTCTTATTGTATTAATGTTCTAATGTTTATTTTTAGGGGTAAATTCCCTTTTAATGTTTTTTTAGAGTAAATATCATTGGGTCTATAAATAAATCAAACTACTCGTGAGATACTTGAGTATTGACTCGAAAAAAGGTCGCTCGAGATTGGCTCGTTTAATAAACGAGCCAAGCTCGAGCCTGCTAAATGAGCTCGTCATTTTCTCGAGTTGAGCTTGAGCTTAGTTCGTCGAGTTCGCGAGCTAACTTGGCTTGTGAGATTCTCGAACTTTTTAACGAGCTGTCTCGCGAGTACTTACACTAGTCAAGCTCGAGCCGGATTCGCAAGTTGTCTCATGAGCCTGACTTGCGAGTACTTAAATGAGTCGAGCCCGCGAGCTACTTGATTTAGAACTCATTTCTTAAATATTATTATTTTTTTATTGTAACGTTTGTCAAATTAATATTCTCATTAAAAATAAAATGAAATTAATGGTATTAACTATTAAAGTGATATTATTAAAGTTAAGAAATCAATTATCAAGATTTAAGAGTAACAATTATATATACAAACAGACAATGAACTGTATATATATACATATTATACATAATATAGTTATCTTGTTTACAATTTTACATAGTATATTAGTATGATAAATAATAATATGAAATATGAATTGATATCAAATTAATATTATTGAAATTAAGAAATTGAATGGTTAATAATAAATACTAAGTAATGAAGGAAATTAAGACTAATATTTACAAAATAATACTTCTCAATTCATTAAATAATAAATATGAATTTTAATTAATAATATTAATCTAATATTATCGAAATTAAGAAATTGGATGCTTAACACAAGAATAGATGTGTAATAAAAGAAATTAAAGAAAAAAGGAAATTAACAATATATAGTATATAGTGTATATATAGATTATAATTCATCTTAGATTATTAGTTATAACTTATAAATTATAAATTTATAATGCGTGTAAAGTAACAAAGAAAAAAGAAATAAAAAAAGAAGATTAATATTAACAATTTGACAAAACAATACTCATCATTAAATATTAATACGTGAAATGAAATCAATGATATTAAACTAATATTATAGAAAGTAGCAATGTAATAAAGCAAAAAAGGAAAATTAACAAAAATTAAAACTAATCAAATATTAAAGAGTAACAATATTCTTATGCCAATATTATATAATTAATTTTAAACTCTTAGTTTTATATATGTATATATATATATATATATATATATATATATATATATAGGGATGGGATCTGGTGAGAACCCGTCGCTAGGTGAGAACTGGGAACCGATCTCATCCGTCCATCTTGAAAAATCTACGCACAAGATGAATTCAGATTTTCGGTGGCATTCCTGTAATTATCGCAAAAATTTTCAATTGGCGCGTCTCATTAAGGGCAAAATCGGAAAAAAAAAATACTGGAAACATTGGCATCTTTTCGCGAAGAACAGAAATCAAAAACTGCCCAGATTCAACTTCTTTGCTGCGAAACTCAAATCAACAACCAAAAAACGAGATTGAAAGTGAAGAAATTGAAGAAACTCAAATCTACGACGCTTCGAATTAAAATCGAACTAAGAAAAGAAAAAATGGCGGAAAAGAAGAACGATTCAAGTTCAAAACTGGAGAAAGGTACAAAAAAGAACCCTACCTTTTCAGATTTCAATACTCTTTAATCGCAAATTCAGAAAAAGTTGAAAAAACAGTTTTTCGCATTTGCTCATTCGTTGATTTCTAAAAAAATACATGATATAGAATCAGTATGCGTAGTAGTTAAATTCAGTGAACTGGTTTTGAGGAATTTATGTTGTTTTAACTGTATAAGAAACGTTGATTTTAGCATACAGAGAACACGAATTTCCCTGTACATGATTTTAAGGTGTGTTTGGAAAATCCTCATTTTAGCATTTTGTGTAATACATTTTAGCATGTTGTATAACACATTTTAGCATTTTGTGTAATAAATTTTAGCATTGTTTAAATTGACTGGGATTGTCTTGAGCATTGTTTTGAGCGTTTCCTCTAATACATTTTAGCGTTCTCTGTAATAAATTTTAGCAAACTGAATAATACATTTTAGCATTGCTCAAATTTATTGGGATGGTCTTGTGCATTGTTTTCAGAGATCTATTACTAAAATTGCATTTTAGAATTCCATGTCATATATTTTAGCATTTTGTCCAATACTTTTTAGCATGTCGTATTATGCAGATACAAGAAAACGAAAAGCAAGAATTGTTAAGGAAGATCAAGAAAGAACGCAAAATGCAAGGAATGAAGAAGATATAATAAAAGAAGCAGCTACAACTGAACACGACTACAAACTTCTTGAAGATGGGTACCCACTTCTGACAAGCAGAGCAATCCCATCCCCACTGACTAATGCAATCAAGAATTTCAATGAGGCACAAAGAGAAGCAGTGATCAATATGGGATTTGGTGAAATCCTAAACCTACAAGTTAAAGAGTTACCGCACAAGATGACATACTGGATTTTAAACAACTTCAATCCAAGAAGGTGTGAAATAGAACTTGCTGACAATGGAGGTCGAGTGCACTTAGATGAAGATGATGTGCTATTAGTTCTTGGATTGCCGAAGGGCAAAACCTTGATAAGAAAAAGGACTAAAAACACAACATGTGAGCTGACCGAGACTTGGAGGAAAAGATTTGCCAGGCACAAATATAGGATTGTGCCATCAAATGTTGTGACGGATATGCTTGAAGATGTTGAATGAGGAGATTGGTTCAAGAGACAATTCATTGTGCTTCTGACATGTTGCTTGATTGAAAATGGTGGCAATGGATACATATATCCTAATATCATGCACCATTTACAAGATATTGACAACGTGTCAGAACTAAATTGGTGTGAGTTTGTAATCCGATGTCTGGTGGAAGCGTCGCTACGGTGGCAAATAAACAAAGCAAGGGATTTCAAAGGACCAATACTATTCCTCACGGTAAAAATCCTCACAATTATTGTACTCTTATCATTTTAGCATATATTTACAATAATTTTAGCATATTTATATACAGATTTTAACTTCTTCTTTCTGCATTGTTTCATATTACTGAAATTCGAATTCTAACAATATTTCTAAATGCAACAGCTTCTATATGTTGATAGGGTGGTTTTGTACAAACGATATGTGCCAAGATCAGTGCCAGTTATTAGAGAATGGCACACGAACTTCTTGTTTGAGAGACAAGTTCTGGAAATTGATGCAGGAGGATTTGGTTTGGGTTTTATAGAGGATGCATTCATGGAGCTCAATGATGATGCTGGACAGGAGTATCAAGGAGCTGATGTTGCGATTGCAGCAATAGAATATGGAGAGCCAAGCAATGCTGAGACGAGCAGCGCTAAGAGACTTCCAAGATGCCGATCTCCAACTGTGAAAGATAAGCAATCTATAGCTCAAATGATCATTGAACATTCGAAGACAATAACCACATCAATGCAGGCAATACTTGATCTAGTTAATGATCTTCCCAATGAGATGTTGAATGACAATCTCTTCAAGAGGATGATTGATGTTGCACTTATGGTCACGAAAGCTGATCCATCAACCTCACCAGCACAGAATACACATAAATCATCATCTCAGAGCGATGATGAGTTCTAGGCGTGTCCAGAACACATCAATGCAATAATTGAGATGGAGCAAGCTGCACTGAGGAGAGACGCTTTTAAGAAAATGATGGCTTATGATGCCCCAAGCTCCAGCATATGACTCACACAAGAAGAACAGAATGAAAAGTGGAATCAGATTTTGAAAGTATCAGGACTCTATGAAGTAGTGTATGCTACTGAAAACATGGGTGATGAAATAAATGAAGAAATGGCTGAAGGTGAAGATACTGAAACAAAAAATGAAGAGGTACATTTAATTTTAGCATCACATGTATTCCATTCCAGTACACCTAGGCATGACATGACATCTGATAATCATATGATCACATTACACAACAGATTCAACGGACAACATGTAAGCTTACAAGAAATGAAAAGGAATTATACTGCTGGTTGATGGATAATGATGAATCAATTTTGTAAGTTCTTTATGATAATGTTTCATTATGTTTGCTATGTGATAAGTGAAATTACTTAAAAAAAGAACACACTGATTTTACAGATCTCAATTTGTATACTCCGTTGGTCGTGTGAGTATTACAATGCAGGACATGGGGACGTTGAGTGCAGAATCCTATATTTACTCATCTGTGATCGATGTCTGGAGTACAATATTGAACCACAATGAAGGAGTAAGAGATCCATCATGTTGCAGAAAATTCTTTGCCACAACAGTTCCCACTGTAAGTGAAAATACCAACCTGCATTTATATTATAACATTATAAAAATAAACTATAACTTTTTAAAATTTTAACTGACAGTGCTTCTCCGTTTCACACCCACCAAAACACTTTGATGCAAAGAGAAGAATGATACAGTTCTCAGAACTGCTTCTTATGGAGATGAAGAGCTTCAAACACTTGAACATTGATGACATAGATCTGGTAAAATAATACTTATTCTAGCATGAAGAAATTCCAGGATAACCATAACATCTTACATTTTAGCATCTTATCTAATCCATTTTAGCATCTTATTTAATTCATTTTAGCATCTTATCTAATACATTTTAGCATGTTCTTTTGCAGTACCTATTCCCAATATACTACTCACAGCATTTCTTCATGATAGCAATTGATGTTGAGAAACAAAAAGCAGAAATAATTGACAATTCTTCAGCCATGGATGGTGATGAGAATGAAGAGAAATATGGTAGCATCCCACAAACTTTGGTAAGCATATAATTACAACATCATTGTACATTTCAAACCACATAAAACTAATATTAAGAAACACAATGCAGGTTGAATTTTTAATTGATTTCCTCTACAACAACGGTCAAAAGAGAAGAGCCACAAAAATGTCAAAGCAGATGAAGCCTGCTGAAAGACTGAAGATGCCATGGAGAGATGACTCAAACAAATCTGACTGTGGGGTATATGTGATGAGACATATGGAGACGTACAATGGGAATGGGTGGCAGAATTGGAACTGTGGCATAACTCCAAACAATTTGAAGCAGTTGAAATACATGAGAGCCAAGTACTATGCTGCAATACTTGCTGCGGATAGTAACATTGAAAAGGAATGAATCATAGCTGAGGCAAAAATCCGCTACAATCCTTCAGTTGACATTGATTCTATTATTCTGAACAAGAAAAACTAGTTTGTGTTATGTGTTTTTTGTATGAATATGTTTTACCACAATCTTTGTTTGGATTTTGGTGTTTCATTTTAGATTGCTATATTATACAAAATGACCAGTCTGAATTAATTTTTACTTCATAGTCCTCTCATTTCAGCTTCATAGTTTTTTCATTTCAGCATTATAGTCGTTCCATTTTAGCATCTCTAAAAACGAATTGGGAAATAACAAATCAAGAACGAGAATGTAATGTAATGTTGAGCAATCTAAAATAAATTTAACAACATATTCCTTTAAGTTTAGCATAATAGTCCTCTCAATTTAGCATCAGTGAAAAAGATTGGCATCGAATATAAAAATATATGAACCAGAGTATCGTATTCAACATTCTAAATTAATTTTAGCATCACAGTACTATAATTTTAGCATTACAGTATTCTCATTTGAGCATGTTAGACCCTGAACTGTAATAGTGTAATAATGTAATAAACACGATTATTAGAAGCTTAATATTAAAAATAAAAAATCCTAAAAATATTAGTATGTGATGTAGAAATTAATCTAAAGAAATAAAAAATAATTAGTATGTTAAAATACTTATAAATTATCGAATAAAATAATTAATATGTTAAAATATTCTATCTCGCCTAAATTATTAAGGACAAAAATGTAATTTTAATTAAATTTCGTAAACAGTTAACATATTGAAATTAAAAGTTCTCTGATCAGAAACCTGCAACTGCAACACGCATATATTGATTCTTTTCAAACTCTGCTTTTCATAGAACTATCATTCACAGAAACAAAAAACAGAACGAAAAAATCTAAAAAAAAAAACCGTAACCTCTAATCTGAAAAAATGGCGGACAAGAAGAAAGTTGAAGCCTCTACCAACGAAAACGGTACACTTTTCATTTCTGTAACAAGAACACATATTCAAAAGAACTGTACAAAAAAGTTAGGGTTTGAACATATTTTAAACTTGTTGCAGGTTTTTTTTTAACACTAGGAAAGCAAGCATAAACTTGTTATAATTCTAGCATGATTCTCGTAATATAATACCATACGTGTGCCGAATTTTTAAATGGTGAAAAAAGTAAGACAGTAAAGTTAATTTTTTTTAAATGCCATAATAATCAAGATACCATGTTTAACATAACATAGAGAAGCCCCATTTTTAGCATGTTCTAAAACCTAGTTTTAACATAGTTTTAAAGGTATATTTAAAATCATTTTTCTAGCGTACTCTTTAATGGTGTTTTAAATGATATGTTTAACATTGGAAAGCGTAGACCAAATTTTATCCAGATTTAACATACTTTTACAGTTATATTTATAAGAATTATTTTAGCATAGTCCATAATGTTGTTTTAGCATGAGTAAATTCCAGTTTTAGCATCTCTCTGTGAGTCTTTTATATTGACAATGTTGAGTGATTGTGTGTTATGTAAATGTATGTAGATACTTTGAAGCGTAAAAATCCAGAAACAAATTCATCTGGAGAAATTGATGCAACAAATGCTGAAAGAAGAATGAAAGCAAGGAATGACAAGGAGAGACAAAAACAAATTAAATCTCAATTTCTTGCTCGCATTCTTGAAGAAGAACTTGATTCTCAAAAAGATAAAGCTCAGTGTTCATCATCGAAAGTTGAGATGGTCATGGAGAAGAATACAAAGAAGCCAGAAGTTTGGCCATCACTGAAGAGCAGAGCACTCCCAGCACCTCTGACAAAAGCAATTAGGAGAATGAATGATGCACAGAAGGAAGCTGTCATTAGTATGGGATTTGGAGATATCCTACAGTTGAATGTGATGAATATGCCTCAAAAGTTGAGCTTTTGGATTCTAGATAATTTCAATCCAAGGCGCTGCCAGATTGAACTTCCAAATAATGGAGGTAGCGTTCCAATTACTGAGCATGATGTTGCAATCGCGTTTGGGTTTCCACAAGGTGAAACACTTGTCGAAAGAAGGAAAATGAATCATCCATGTAAGCTTATGGATAGCTGGAGAAAGGAGGTGAAGAAACAAAAGTACAAAATCCTACCGTCTGACATTGTTACAAAGATGATCGAGGATGTTGAAGGTGGAAGGTGGTTCAAGATACATTTCATGGTCTTGCTGACAAGTTGCCTTATAGAAAATGGAGGCAACGGTTATTTAGCTCCAAAGATCATGCATCTGTTAGATGATATTGAGAATGTGTCGAAATTCAACTGGTGTGAATTCACACTTAGAGCCTTGGTTGAGCATGCAAGTACCTGGCACACAAATAAGGAAAAAGACTTCACAGGCCCTATCTTGTTCTTGACTGTAAGACTCCATATCTATATTTCATTTTAGCAAATATTTGTATAAATTTTACACTATTTTTTTATTATTATCAATACTAATTAGTAAAATAATTGAACAATGCAACAGCTTGTGTATGTCGATAGGGTAGTCCTGTACACGAGATATGTACCCAGATCTGTGCCGCTGATACAACAATGGACAAATACTTTGTTAGTTGACAGAGAAGAACTGGAAGAGAGTGCAAGTGGATTTGGGTTAGGGTCAGTTTCTGAACCTTATTATGGTGAGGAGGATGAGACAGATGAAGATGAAGGAGACGAAGTTGAAGAAGAGGAAGATGAGGAAAATGAGGAAGAGGAAGAGGAAGAGGATGTGACTCACCATTCTGATCCCAGTCCGAGCTGCTCCCAACAACCTATTGAGCAAATTCGAAAAGGGATAATGAAGAATGCAAAGATAGCTGTTGAAGCTATCGAAAAAATAATTACTATTGTCAATGATGCTCCGCATGAGATGCTGAGAAAAAAAGAATTCAAGAGGATGGTTCAAGCTGCACTTCTGGTGACAAAGGCAGAATCATCTGAGCAAAATGTAAACACAACACCAGAAATTGATGATGATTTCTGGGCCTGTCCAGAGCACATTTCTGCGATTGAGGAGTTAGAGAAAGCTACATTGAGAAGAGATGATGTCAAGAGGAAGTTAGATGGTTTTCCTACTCTGAGCCTTGATGATAACTATGAGAGATGGGACGCAGTCCTCAAAGTTGCTCAGGAGAATGAAATGATGATGACGGATGAAAATGAAGAAAGAATTGCTGGAGAGAATGAGCCATTGGTACCTCTTCACACTCAAGATGAAGATGAATATGTTACTCCTATTCATTTTGGACCAACTATGAGTGATGAAGAGCATACAGAGAAAGGTACTGCTGAGGAAGGAGATGAAGGAGAACAAACTGAGAAGATAACTGAGGAAGAAGGTGAAGATCAAAAGAAAGATGATATAAGTAATATTCTGCCATTGATTTTGCATTGAATATCTTGCTCAGATTATTGTCATCTTAATATCAGAAGCATACTCCAAACTTACAGGTTGCTGAGACAAATACTGAGAAGGTTGTTGGAAATGCTGTCACTCAAGAAGAAGAACATGAACATGAGAAAGAGCATGATGTAAGTATTTTAGCATGACATGTAACTCATTTTAGCATGATCAATCACATATTTTAGCATCAATCTGTAATTGAATGTAGCATTTCCTGAAAAACTAACAATAACACAATAATCCAAACTTGCAGGCTGTTGATAAAAACACAGAGAAACAAAGTCAAGCTGTGGAGAAAATTGTTGACACTCCACATGAAGAAGAACAAGTTTGTAATGCTGAAGAAGAATCTATAAGTTACATTTTAGCATGCTTTATAAATCATTTGAGCATTGTCAAATATATATTTTAGCATCAGTCTGTAATTCAATTTAGCATTACCTGAAAAACTAATAATCACACAATAATCAAAACTTCCAGGGTGTTCATAAAAACACAGACAAAGAAGATCAAGCTGTGGAGCAAACTGATGACACTCCACACGAAGAGGAACAAGTTTCTACTGCTGAAGAAGAATCTGTAAGTTACATTTTAGCATTCTGTATAAATCATTTTACAAATTTGTCCAAATTTACTTTAGCATGCACTACCTTTCCAAGCAAAATATTGATAAGATATTATATAAAATTTTCAGCGTCGTCGCGCTGTGAGAAAGGATAAGAAAAAGATTGTTGAGAAGGATTCTGAGGCTGAGGTAAATAAATATTAAATGATTTACATATTATTATACTTTATAAAATTTTATCATGATAACCAATCTTGGCGTAACAACTATGATTTCGTATAATCGTGTAGGGATACACAAGGATGGTCACAAGGACTAAATCATCTTTGAAAAAAACTGACAAGATTGTATCTCCTTACCAAGAGAGAGCAATAACAACAAATGAAAAGTTGACCAAGATTGAGAAGGAATTGTACATGTGGTTGATGATGAATGAGGAAGCAAATGAGTAATTTTCATATATGGTCCTTCAATATTTTTTCATATTATAAAATAAAATTATTTTGAAAACATCTCACAAAGAACTGATTTTTGCAGAAATGATTTTCTTTATTCGGATGATGATGTCTTCATTGGAAGGAATGAATTGAAGACATTAGCTCCTGGAGCATACGTTAGCTATGCCGTTATCGATGTGTGGAGCACCATCCTGAATCAGAAAGAAAAATTGAAAGCTCCAAACTCTCCGAGAAGATTCTCCAGTTCAACGGACACAACTGTAAGTGATTTGGAGATCTTCAGTCCGATGCTAAAATGTTTATATCTATATGCTAATATGTGCATTCCACGGTGCTAAAATTGTTATACTAAGGCTTTTTTTGTATATTGTACAGTGGAAAATAATTTCAGAGCCTGTTGCAGCATGGGATGAGGAGAAAAGAATGTCCAAATTTTATGAGACACTGCTTGGAGAGATTCAAAGGTTCAAAACGCTCAACATTGCAGAAATTGAAATGGTAAAACAAATATATACATAAGATTTTTAATTATAGAAGAACAAAACTCAGATTATCTTACTATTCATGTGCAGTTCCTCTTTCCCATATACAAGTCAAACCATTACTATATTGTTTCCATCTGTCTTCGCAAAAACAAAGTCGATATACTAGACAACTCTTCAGTGCTAGATGGTGAAGAAAGAGTCAAGTATGGCGACATCCCCGAACTCACGGTATGAACAACTAAACAAATACAAATGTTAAATATTCATCAGAACACGACTAACAATCAAAAATATACAGGTCAAATTTCTAGTACAATTCTTGAGGAATAATGGACAAAGTAGAAAAGCGGCACAACTGTTGAAGAATTTCAACTTTGCTGAGAGACTGAAGATGCCGTGGAGGAATGAAACCAACAAAATTGACTGTGGGGTATTTGCGATGAGACATTTGGAAACATACAAGGGAGACGGCATGAAGAATTGGAAATGTGGAATAAAGCCAAACAATCTCAAACAGCTCAGGTTTATGAGAGCCAAATATTGTGCTGCAATTCTCAGTGCAGACAGTAATATCCGAGCTGTGAGGAACAAAGCAGAGGTAAGTTTATTCTACAGGATGTTAAGTCAAGATGGTCCGATCAGTGCTGAAGAATTTCTTCTGTCTCAGTGATTTGTAATCTTAAACAAATTCTACTACTATTCTCAAGACAATTTATCATGAACATTATGTTTATTAATATTAGATTAATTGCATAATAGTTAGTTAGGTTAATGAATATTAATATTAGTATTAGTATTAGGTTAATGGATATTTTCTGTGATGGATATTTGCAAGTCTTACTTTTAGTATTTAAGCCGTTTTAACCAACATGCTATTGTTCTTTTGATTTTGGCATCATAGCATTTGTCTACTAATTTAGCATCCTACTTCACTCGTTTTAGCCATATTGATTACACATTTTAGCATGAGTTTATAAACAAAATATGCAACGATGATTTAACTTGAATGTGACACAATACAACCTATTTGGAGACGGTGAACCTTAATGGTAATCTCATAGTTACTAATTGAGATCATATAAACCCTAGTTGGGAATGGTGAACCCTACTGGAAAATGTCACACCAAATTTAGCCTCATACGTTTTTCATTTTAGCATGTTCTCATCAACGGTGATTTCATTGGAATGAAACCCAATATACCCTATTTGGGGATGGTGAACCATAATGGGAATCTCACAACTAGTAATTGAGATCATATAAACCCTAATTGGGAATGGTGAACCCTACTGGAAAATGTCACACCAAATTTAGCCTCATACGTTTTTCATTTTAGCATGTTCTCATGAACGGTGATTTCATTGGAATGAAACCCAATATACCCTATTTGGGGATGGTGAAACCTAATGGGAATCTCAAAACTAGTAATTGAGATCATATAAATCCTAATTGGGAATGGTGAACCCTACTGGAAAATGTTACACCAAATTTAGCCTCCTATTTGACTAATTTTAGCCTCATGCATTTCTCATTTTAGCATCTTCTCATGAACAAAATATGCACAAGGAATCTGACAACATATTCTGCATAGTCACTGTGATTAATAAAACTTAATAGTAATACAATTACTGCAAAGCAAATGTAATAAACACTTTTATTAAAAATCATATATATTGTTCAAAATGAATGTACTGAAAAAAATTCACAAACATGATAAAACATCATATTGAACTATACCCAATCACTATAATAACATCAAAATGGACAGTTCCTAGCATCGTGATCTGACAAGTTATGACAATTGCTGCACATTCTGGGTGCTTTGTTCTCCTTTCTCTTCCTTGCCTCATTCTTAGATATCAAACGACTGTCGCTACCTTTTGTTTTAAGTGGAAGTGGTGGATGAACAACAACTTCAGAAGGTGCATGTAAACCGTAGAATTGCTCAAACATGACTGTCTTTCTATGTGAAGTAGAACCCTCCATATCACCACACTGAAAAATGCTTTCAACTTCTGCAAGCCCGCTAAAAATGAATTCATCTTCTCCACATCACGCTCAACATAGCCCAAACAAGAATAAAACTCTGAAAACAACTGATTTAGCAAACTCCTATTATTATCCGAGATAATAGATTTACCAAATACCTCAACACCACCACCATGAATATGCTTAACTAATGTAGTTCTTGTCCAACGGGAAGCAATATATTTAGATGGTATTGAAACTATTTTCAGATGCTTTAACAAGAGGAAAACATGAGAACACAATATGCCATCCCTAATAAATTTCTTACAGCTACATTCAACAATATCTTCTTCTTTGTTGTATGTCACCGTGTGAGTAATCTTACCCCCATCATCAACACCATACAGCAGCCCAAAATCACAGTGATTAATTCTTGCAACATTACATTTAAAACACGAAGCCACAATTTCTTCTTGCACCTTGTTAAACATTTCAGAAGTGTAAATACTAGCTGCATGTTTTTCAATTTCCAATGGAGTCTTTGTTATTGGAACGGTTGATTCATCAAGACTCTCTTGCAGATCATATGCATGTCTCTGTGCATCAATAGCACTATCAAAATGCATAAAAAATTCAACTAGATTTGATCTGAAATTGATGTAGCGGTTGAATAGACTGTTAGAACTCTCTGAAATTGAAGTTGTTCTACAGAGACCACTCATTGGTAGTTCCCTAAAATAGGCAGGAATCCAATATTCTCGAATGCTAAAAATAGAATTGAACCAACTATCAGTAGTCAGACAATAGTCCACCATGATATTATTCCATTTCAAATCAAAATCTGAAGGTTCATTGTAATCTGACCAAACAGCATCACTTAATCTCTTCATGAACGATTCATCTTTCCTCAACGTACGAGGAGCCTTTTCAGGAACCTTCATCATGATATACCACATACAGAGCCTATGCCTAGAATCAGGAAAAGATTGTTCTACTGCAATCTTCAATGCAGGGTCTTGATCAGTGATTATCATACCAGGAGAATTCCCCATACATTTGAGAAACTTCTCAAATACCCAAGAATACGACTCATTATCTTCACCTGACAGCAAACTAGCACCAAAACATACGCATTTACCATGGTTGTCCTTCCCAGTGAAAGGAGCAAATATCATGTTATACCTATCATTAAAACAAAAGAGAAAACACTAAGTACTACTGGAAGAAATAAAATACATCATGGGTTCAATGGTAACATATATGAAACAGAATGCTAAAATGTTGTATACACAATGCTAAAACTTTATACCCGAGATGTTAAAACTATATTATACCTCAATTTATATATATAATGTTAAAATTAGAACAGAATGCTAAAATGGTATATCCATAATGCTAAAACTCTATACCCAAAGATGCTAAAATTAGAAAACATGACATACTTGTTCAAACTATATGTTGAATCAAACGAAACAACATCACCAAAAGCAGCATAATTTCTCCTTGACAGAGCATCAGCCCAAAAAATGCGTGTCAGTCTGTCCTCTTTGCCAACACAATACTCAAAAAAGAAGCCAGCATGTGATTGTTGCCTTAAATGAAACTTATCCAATACCATTTGAGCATCAGCCCTATGAGTGTATGCTCTCAAGTCACAAGCATAATTCTTGAAATCAACTCCAGTGCAAACTACATCAGAATAGCTCCCAACACCTTCCTTAAAAAGCCTATAAGATCTCATTGCACCTATGTTTGCTCTAGCACAATTCAAAACAAAATTCTTGTGCACATCATCTAAATTTCTGTTCACCTTCATAAATCATTTGAAATCATCCGAAACTAACGGGTGAGAATGACGTTCTTCAAACAATTTAACAATGTATCCTTTCTCACAACAAAACCTGAACACAATACGAGCCCTACAATTAGATCTTTTAGAGACTCTACGCTTCTTTGTTTTAACTGCATCACTTGAATCACCAACCTTAACTACTGCATTCTTCTCACCCTCTCGACTACAGTAAACATATTTCCATATAGTTGTACCATCTTTAGATTTTTTCTCTGATCCAAGACGAATGTCAAAACCAGATGATTGTGCATAGATCCTATAAAATTTCACACCCTCATCCAAAGTTTTAAAACTTTGTTCAACAGTTGGCTTCAATTCACAATGTGGTATAAAATATTCTGTCATGCCAGGAGATATCTCTACAGTCATATTACTATGTTCACTTGAAACAGAAGACTCTGAAACATTAAAAAAAAAAAATTATAAACTGAACAAGGTAAAATAATAATACAATCACATCAAGAGATATTCAGAGACACAAATTTTAGCATTAGCTATGTAACATTCTAGCATCGTTCAACATACATTTTAGCAACAAAATAATCTAATGTTTGCATGGTGTGTGTAAAATTATATAGCCAAGTCACAACATTTTTTGTAAATGTTTGAGAGAGTGCGATATAAAACCAGCATCTTATAATGCTAAAACACATGTTACGAAATGCTAAAACAAATACATTAACATGCTAAAATGTCTTATATTACGTATTCAATAAACAGATCAAATTGATGCATCTGTATATTCTCAAACTAAACCCTAGCATTCCTAACAATTAGAAAACGAATGATACAACACAAAACTGAACAAAAACAGATCAAATCAATAAAAATAAAAATGTAAATAAACTCCAATAGAATGAATTGTAGAATCAATAGGATACAACGAATTCGAAATTAATCACCATTAAAACTGAATCAAACAATGCAAAATTAAAAACATACCTGGAGTGGCCATAGAATCAGAGATGTAGAAATTTCACGACAAATTGATTTTCAACAATTACAGAAAAAAAATGATCTTCACAAATAAAAAACCGTGATACAGTTTTTTATCTTCGCTGCAAATTACGAACGAACAAGATCGAACTGAGATTTAAGGATTTAAGGAAAAAATTCGACTGAGATTAAGAATTGAAGGAAAGAATTTCGACTCCAAAAAAAGCGGAAGGATTAAGATGGAAACAAAAACAGAACAAAAGGTAAGAATTATTAAATTACTATATTACCCCTCCGTCCAGAAAGTTGTCTAAAATTACAACAATGCCACCGCCCCATCACTTAAATATGTTTTAATCTGGGCTGTCCAGATTTACGTAAATAAGGGATAGGATTGGTTCTTAGTTCCTACCTAGGGGGAGGGTTCTCATTTGATCCTCTCCCTATATATATATATATATATATATATATATATATATATATATATACAATCGTCAATTCTATTAGTATTCTAGTATATAGTTTATATTAGTCAAGATGTGTATGGCAATAAAAAAAATTAAGAAAAATCCTTCCTACTATATCTAAAAATAGGATAGTCAATAAATATAGTAATAATTAGTCTTCCCACCCAAACCCACCATCTAATAATAGTAATATAATTATATTATATATGCATATATTTAAACTATAAAAAGTTTGCAATTAAGATGAATAGCAATACGTTCGAATCATTTATATATGAATACCAATCCTCTAATATAAATCAAATCATTTAAATTAGGTAATACATTAAAAAAAATCAATCTACTATCCTAAACAATTTATAGCAATCCGTTTAATCCCTTTTTTGATAAATTTTAATCTCTAATTTAACAAAACATGTGAATAGAGATGTATCGGAATTAAAATTAATGATGTTGTGCTTTTCTTTTTCTTTATATAAAATAGAATAATTGCTTCAATTCTATCCAATATATTTATTCTTTAAGAACGGGTACATAAAATGCTTCAAAATTATTGATTTAATTATGTCACTAACATATTTCTGGAATCTTAGAAAAAATAAGTAATATATATTACATAAATATTGGCATTGTATGTAGCTCGAAATTGAGAAAAGAATGCTAAGAGGCCACAAATTTTCTATGCATGTGTTTTTAAATCAGTAAAATATATATAATTCAAATATTTTTAATGAATATTCTATGTAACCTATTTTAAAGGAGAAAATAGATAAATCTTAATTTCTAATGGCATATGAAAAATAATACGCGTGCGCATATATATATATATGTGTGTGTGTGTGTGTGTGTGTGTGAATATTATTATAAATAGATTAACAAAATTTCAAAATTCTCCCATAAATCAAATCATTTATTTATGAATATCAAATCCGTCTAAATAAATCAAATCATTTAATTTAGAAAATACTAAAAAAATCAATCTACTATCCCGAACAATTTACAGCAATCCGTCAATCCATGCGCACTTAATTAGCCCAGCATACCTATTATTGGTATTTGAAAATATTATATTAATTAATTAATTAATATTAAATGTTAATTAAAAAATCACATATTTACTTGAAATGATCACAAATCTGCCATCGATATTTATCAATTATAGAATATATCATCTTTGACATTCCTGAAAATCTGATGTCTTTACAATCAACCAATGAAAGTTTTCATACTTAAACAAATAATCATGTCAATACCACAGGTCGGATGTGTGAGTAAAAAAAAACAAATAATCATGTAAATCATGGTGGGGGGGGGGGCGATGATATACACCTGACTATCAACTTATTCTCCATTTGCTTTCATCCAATTCCAAATCGTAAACCCCTGAAATCTCAATCCCAATCCGATTGAGCGCAAAACTTTATTAGAAGCAATAGCAGAAAGTGTTCAAATTGGGCTGGATAATTGATAATTAAGGTTGGATACATTCTAACTTTTCTTCAAGATTTGTTTTTTCTTAATTAAAAAATTTGTGAATTCAATTTTTTTTAGGACTGGTAGGATTCAAGTGTCATCTTGATTTTTCTATCGTTAGTGACATTCATCTAATTTAAGTGAGATCTTGATTGAATAAGCTAAAGTAAGAATAATAATTTAAAAAATTAAGAATTAATAGTCTCTTAATTAATATAGAATCATTAATTTATAAAATATCTTAATATCTTGAAATAGAATATGACTTATGAGTTATGATTTATGAATCTTACAACACACACTCGATAACTAATACACATACATAAATATTATATGTGTGTATGTGTATAATAGTAACTAGTATACATATAGTATAAATTTATAAATATATAAAAAAATCGAGTCGAGCCTGAGACGAGCACGAGTTTGGGCTCGGATTTTAAATAATCGAGCTGAGCTTGAGCTCGCAAATACCTAAACGAGCCGAGTTCGAGCTCGATGGTACGGGCTCGACTCGTTTACACCTCTAAATATCACCCTAAAATTCATTAGTAGATGCAAATCATTTATTATATTTACATTTTTAGTTTTTTCATCCATAAATATTATTTATTTTTTATATAATTTTCTTTTATTTAATTTTCAAATTATAATTCTCATTTAATTATTGACCTAAAATCATATATTGCTGCATAAAATTAATATTATTTTATTATTATTAAGTTTGTACTTTTGTGAATTATTTTTTTTGAAAAAATATATGAAAAATACATGTAAGATTTTTTATAAATTCATTCACAAAAAATACAAATCCAATGTGATAAAATAATATTAATTGTATTCATGTGGATACTGTCTATAATAAAATGGAAATTATATGAAAATAAATAATTTTTTTGGGATAAATAAAATATTTTCTTTCTATTTTTTCACCAATAACTATTTTTTGGGAAAGAGATGGGGAATTTGTATCTTCTTATAAATGTTAGTGTGCTATTTGCTAAAAAAATATTAAAAAGAGAATAGCCTCTTTGGGTACATATGTTAGGAATGTTTTTGCACATTTTTTTTTATAGAAAATAGAAAATGTGACAAATTGAATAACTTCTGAGAAATTTATTTTGAGTCTTGCGACAATGATTAAGGTTGACCATAATAAAATCTGAGATAAATAAAAGGACTTCATCATCGTTAAATTCGAATCCTATCACCGCTATACATATCAAGTCTATCGGCCAAAAAAAGAAAAAAAATTCTCATTTGGTTCACATTTTATATGTAGTTTGTATGCTTACTGCACAAGACTGATAATGATCATGCACTATGGCATAGTGGTTGTGATTTTCCTAGTCCCTCGTCGTCCAGAAAGAAAACTGTATGAATTGAATATTAACTTGCACATGCATTATAGATACTTGTATACATTATATAAATATATCAATGTTTTAAAAAAGTATATTAACCAAATGGAAAATTTACTTGGTGTGTTGTGAACATCAATTTTATGAATTATAAGGTCTATTCATGTTATAATTTATTTGGTGTATCTACTGATACTAGTATATCTCTCACTCGATGCAAGAACATCAGTTTTATGAATTATAATGTCCAAATTCATGTATAATCATACAGGGGTAGGTTAAAATGAGATGTAAGAACTATGAACTAATTACAACCATCCATCAAATCAATTTTAATGGTCAAGATTGAATTTAATTTTTAGGGGTTTAGATGCAATTAGATTGTGTTTTAAATTTTAATTAGATTTTAAATGGGTAAAACAGTAAAATAATGCACCCCATAATATACCGTTCCAGATAATTAGGCGTCATGAACATGATGGCAGAGAATCCTAACGGGTATGACAACTTATTCAATATGATTAAACGGTTATTTTCCTTCTTCTATGCAAACTAGCGAGAGATAGAGAGAGAATAGCAAAAGTCAAGACATCGATAGATCACTAGTTCAAGAAGCTTCCGGTGATTTTAGCAAATCGTTGATTTTTTTAGTTTTACCTTTTTCCGATCCGATTTATTTCACTGGGTTTTCCGACGACTACGTGAGAACAATAAAAACAAGAAAAAAGGCCAGATTGCAATCGCATATGGCGCGTAAAAGTGTATCAAGAAGGCTTCCAGGTTTGCTTGGGATTTTTGTTTTGATTTTAGTGACGTATTCGATTTTCTTTTTCTATGAAATTCCTAGTTTTCACTTTCAAAATATTGTTCTTAATAGTTGAATATGTGTTTGCATATTAGGGTTTTAAGCTTTGGATTTGTTTTTGCTATTCGAATGTTATTGCTCTGTTATTTTTTTTCTATGCTATTTGGATATCTAGAAAATTCAAAAATGAGTAATGGTCTCATTTGGTAGAATGTCGATTTAATTGCATGTTTCCCGTATTCATATATTTTTAACAAATTATACTTGGGATGATAGCAAATTATTCCTTCGTATTTAGCAAACCGTGCAGCTGGTTATAGATTCTAGAAAATATTTTATCTGTTTGTTGCTAGTTATACATCTGTTGATAATAAATTGATATATGTTCATAGTAAATTTTTGTAGTGTTGGTAGCCAATAATTATGATGAGTGTGGGTAAAAAATTGTTTAATGTGTTTATAGTTTTCGGAAATGAGTAAAGGTCTACTTTTCTAGGATGTTGATTTATTTGGTATTTGTTGGTATTTTTTTTCTTTTTTTTTAGCAAAATATTATTCTATTGATAGCAATTTTTTACTCCGGTTAGCAAATTGTGCGGTGGTTTTTAGCAAAAAAAAATTAACAATTTTTTCCCGTATTCATATATTTTTAGCGAATTATGTTTCGGGTAATAACAAGCTATTCCGTGGTGTTTAGCAAACTGGGCAACTAGTTATAGATTATAGAAAATATTTTATCTGTTTATTGCAAGTTATCCAGCTAATGATATCAATTTCATATATGGTTATAGCAAAATTTTGTAGTGTTGTTAGCTAATAATTATGTTGAGTTCAGTTAAAAAATTATTTAATGTGTTTATAGTTTTCGGCTTTCTTGAGATTCATGATTCCTCTTTAATAAATTATTCCGCTGTTTATAGCATTTGTATCCGTATATGTTTAGCAAAATGTGCAGTTGTTTATAACAAAGTATGCATTCTTTCGTATTCCTCTTTTTCTAGTAACTTTTCCCAATGTGTATATCAAATTGTTCATTTTTTTTAACAAAGTTGCATGATTTTCATATTCTCATTTTTTTAGCAAAATATTCATTTGTTGATAGCAATTTTTTACTCAGTGTTTACCAAATTGTGAACTGGCAGTAATAAAATTTAAAAATTTCCCGTGTTCATATTCTTTTAGCAAATTATTCTGCAGTTGATAGGAAATTAATGCTTGGTGTTTAGCTAATCGTACAGATGGTTATAGCAAAATTTCACTTTTAATAGAGTAAATCTCTTGTACTGTGAATCTCGTGATTTGCATATGTGCAATAACAGTGATCTTCGACTGTCATTCCCATATATTCCTATATTTTTAGCGAATTATTCTTTGATTATAGAAAATTGATATTTTATTTATAGCAAATAATTTATCTGTTTATAGCACTTAATTGTATTTTATATCTATCTGTTTATCGATTTTTTAGGTAGTAATCAGAAAGATGACAGTAGCGTACACAAACAATGCATATTCGTTGAGACAAGCCTCTATTATAGGATGTCATATGAGGATGAACCACTGAATATCGACGCCATGGTTATGAATAATATCTAGATTGAATGAACGTACAAATCTTTTGTAATTATTAGAATAATTCGTCTGTTAGATAGCAAATTTTTTATTCTTTGATAGCAAATTATTCATTTGTTTTTAGCGAATTATGATTCGACTTATAGCAAAACGTTCATGTTTTAATAGCAAATTATACTTTTTCTTATTTATAGCATATTTATATTTAATTTATAGCAAATGTTGACTATATGATTAACAAATTGAGAGGGTGGATGATTATAGAGGTGAAGATAAATCGTTTTAGCAGATTAGTTAAGTAATACATAATTAGAAAAAATTAAGAATTTTGTTTATTGTGTAATCATTTTATTCGTTGGTTTGGTTTGGTTGAATTTGACATTTTTAGCCAATTAGTAAAGTTTGATTAGCAAATTATTAATATATGTTTAGCAAATGTTGCTACCATTAAAATTTGCTACAATAATTCGTGTTTTATTGAATTGGTCATTTGTTTATAGCAAGTTAGTGATACAAGATTAGCAAATTTAATTTGTGATATGTTTGTGTATTGTATAATGGTTTTTTTTTAAAAATAATTTTATTTCATAAAAAAAAATCATATTTTTCACAAAAAAAATATTACCGATTTGCTATTAACAAATATATAATGTGCTAATTACAATTAAAAAGGTTGCTAAACGTCGTACACACGTGTTACTAACAGATTCTGCCCATATTCCCTATACCTACAAAGATACATTAATAGATAACGTAATACAGTACTTGTATCTTGCATAATCAGACGATAACTGGCGTGATAATAATATAAGATGGAGTAAGAACTTGTGAAAAAAATACGTTCTTATTTTACACACAACAATTCATGCCATTTTTTTTTCTTAATGACTTGAAAATTTCGACAACCAAATACGAAAAACATCTATCGTCTATCATAATATGAAATGGCCATTCTCTGCAAACATCTCACTATCATACAAAGTACATTGAAACCATTAAAAAAAAAGAGAGACTATCCTATCATAAAAAAAATCATATTTTCACATAGAATATTACCGATATGCTATTAACAAATATATAATTTGCTAATTACAAATAAAATATTTGCTAAACATCAGATATAGGCGTCCTTATCAGATTCCGCCCATATCCCTACGCATACAAAGATACATTAACGGATAACACAATACATGTATTTTGCATAATCAGACGATAACCGGCGTGATTATAATATACAATTGAGTAAGAACTTGTGGGAAAAAAAAATGCATTCTTATTTTGCACATAACAATTCATGCCATTTTAATTATTATTTTTTAATAACTTGAAAACTTCCACAACCAAATATGAAAAAAAAATTATCATCTATAATAAATATGAAATGCCCATTCTCTGCAGATATCTCACTATTATGCAAAACACATTGAAACCATTTTAAAAAAATGAATTTTCACATATAAATATTACCGATTTGCTATTAACAAATTTATAATTTGCTAATTCCGCATACAAAATTTGCTATACGTCAGACATACGCGTCCCTACCAGATTCCACCCATATCCTTACTCATACAAAGATACATTAACGGATAACACAATACCTGTATCTTGCATAATCAAACGATAACCGGCGTGATTATAATATACAATGGAGTAAGAGCTTGTGAAAAAAATACATTCTTATTTTGCACACAACAATTCATATCATTTTAACTATTTTTTTAAATAACTTGAAAACTTTCACAACCAAATACGAGAAAGCATCTATCATTTATAATAAATATGAAATAACCATTCTCTACAAACATCTTACTATCATGCAAATCACATTGAAACCATTTAAAAAAAAATCAAATTTTCACATAAAAATATTATCGATTTGCTATTAACAAATCTATAATTTGCTAATTCAGTATAAAAAATTTGTTAAACGTCAGACATACGCATCCCTACCAAATTCCACCAATATTTCTATCCCATTAATGGAGAACATAATATTTGTATCTTCCATAATCAGATGAAAACTGGAGTGAGACCGATGAAATCCGACAAATATAACTTGTCTATAATCTACAACGACTCCTTCAACCGTAAGAGACCCAAGCAATAAGAATGTTGAACAGGTGTGTGATGAATTAAAATATGAAATACCGATAGATACAACTCTGTAAAAAAAAGATTTGTAAAAATAGTCCAAAATTAAAAAAAAATGTCAAAAATTTAAAAAAAAAAAACGTTCCCATATAGTCCTACTATATGTGGAATAGATATATTTACTGCAGATAATTGATATGCAATACAATGACATATATAACCTTAACTTAATATAATTCTTAAGTTATTGCATTTTTGACCCAATTTTTTTGAGATTGATTTGAGCCTTAGAAAATCATTGATCCAACGCTCCATATTAGTTTCTAGTTCCCACACAGAACATTGATTCTCATTTGATCTCTATACTAATCATATATATATATATATAGAGAGAGAGAGAGAGATAGAGAGAGAGAGAGAGAAAACATCACTAATTAAATGACAACATATTATATTTATATATTATTTGATGTTATTGCCATAAAAGCTAACATTTTAATATTGAAATATAACTAAGGAAAAATGGAATTTAGCATAACTCTAATATAAAACTAAGAATGAATTATAGTGATTAAGTTTTGAAAATGTATACTATATATGTGGTCAAATTTTGAAAATGTATATCGAATCGGGATAGGGTACGGTGGAAAGCTTTCGATTCCGATTATTCATTATTAAGTATGAATTGCACATAGTAGAATATTACTTGCCCAAAATATTAATATTCTTAGAGCTCGTTTGCTAGATAGTATGGTATAAGGTTGACATGAAATGTATTATACCGTATAAGATATCAATATCATGTTTGTTTTGGTGTATTAAAATATATTTATTAATTTTATGTAGTTTGCTTAGATGTATTAGATTCTATATACAATTTCAATTCTTAAAATATCCTTTAACTAATTACCATACATTGTGTAAATATTATATAATAACATTTTTAATTAATATCTGCGAGGTTATTTTAGTCTGCAATTTTTAATAATTATGTATGGTATTATATATCCCACCTGTAGGGTGTAATATGTTATACCATATAAATGGTTAACACATGTCGGCCCTTACATAATCATGTACTTTATTATTGATAGCAAACATGATATTAGGATGTCATAGGTATTTATTACAATCTTATACTACCTAGCAAACAAGCCCTTAGTATATAATTTTATATTAGATAGAAATGATAGATAACTTAATATTTTTTAGTTTATATTTTGCATTTTAAGATTTTTTTAAGATGTGATTTACTAATATACGACATATGTGTAACTTCTCAACATTATTTCTTTTTATAAACAATAATTGACTGAAAGTACAACTATGCATGGTCTAGCTAACATTCAATAAATTAGGATCATACCGAATAGAATTGTGTGATTTTCTAAAATAAATTAATAAATAACAATCGATTATTTTATAAAAATCTCAACCAAGTAACAATTATTATTTAAAAAAGGGGAAAGAATATTAATGTAATGCTACAAGTTCAAACATGTACATTTATAGGTTTTCATGTGCTCCTCTTCTCAAATACAGTACTTTTCTTCGATCAGCCGCCCACAAAATACAATTATGGCTAAAGTTGTGAACGCATTAAGATCAGTAAATTTCTCCTGTTGGTCTTCTTTTCATTTTAAAGTAAATATTTATATTGTTTTGTCAAAGATGCTTGGATCGAATAAATTTATCGGTGTTGGTATAAAAGTTTATTCTCCTTCAAACTCCTTGATTTTTCGATTGTTGTTGTAGGAAACTTGGGGTACGATTATCTCTTTTCCTCTCTATATCAATGAAATATTCTTAGAATTTTATCGAATCTTTTCAATGGCCAAATGCGTCTCAACTTCCATCACCACTTTCCGACAACAAAGAAATGAAATTTGAGATGAATTGTGAGGAATTCAAGAATGTTTTTAAGAAAAGAGATCCATAATTTTTTATTCTAAGGCATATCAATTAGCTTTTTAGTGAGTGATTAGGGTAATTTTTATGTCTTATTTGTCAGATACTCAAATGGTTTGTTATAAACTTAAAAATTTATTATTTTTATATAACATATATTCAAAATCTTATTAAATCATAAAATCAGAGTTTGAGTAAATGTCGTCATTTGTATTTGAAAGTTTTATTGATTGTTAATTTTTTTCATTTAATATAGTTTTTTAGGGATTCATTTAATCTAGCTAGTTGATAACATCATATGGACTACTGAGATATATTTACTTAATTATTTATTTAAGGTAAGAATATGGACAAGATGATAGGATATAATTTCTATATAAGACTAACAAAAAAAGAATTGTAACTGAAATGTTACTTAAGAAAATATTTCCTAAATTTAAGACAAAACGAATGATAAAAAAGAAATGCAACTGAAATGTTTAAAACAAAAAAAAAGTTAAAAAAAATGTAACAGAAATGTTATTTAAGAAAGGGATTCCTAAATTTAAAAAATGAATGATAAAAGAAAAATAAATGTAGCTCAAATGTTATTCAAGAAAATAATGTCCGAAAAAGAAAGAGAATTGTAGTTGAAATATTATTTAAGAAGTAATACATCCAAAAAATTAAAACAAAAGGAATCATAAAAATCTAAAAACATTAGTGAATGTGTGTCGAGGTGGAATCAAACCAGAGACCTGTGGGCAAAAATGTTAAAATGTCTTTTGAAATCAAGTTTTGATCGACTCTTTTTATGTAAATTTTGCCACATTAAGACTATTAAGAAGATGATAGGATATAATTTATATATAACTAGTATTTCTCATGTGCGATGCACAAATAATTATTATTTTTTAAAATTTGTAATATTATATTTTTTTTAATTTTATATGTTGTGCTTAATTTTTAAAATTAATAAAACGATATGCACATGTGTTAATTAATTAGATAAAAAGACCAATTTTGTGTTGTAACGACAAACAAAAAGAAAAATAAATTTTAGGAACTAAATGAAAATCCATGTTAGAAAGATCGAATTGAAATATTTCAAACGACATGATTTTATAAAAAATACTATAATGTATAATTGTCCAAGATTAAAGAACATTTGATTTTTTGAATATATAATAGATATAAAAAATATAATTATTTAATTATTTTAATGATGAAATTGAAATAAAAAAATAAATTATTATTATTATTATTATTATTATTATTATTATTATTATTATTATTATTATTATTATTATTATTATTATTGTTGTTGTTGTTATTGTTGTTGTTGTTGTTGTTGTTGTTGTTGTTGTTGTTGTTGTAGTGCAACATAAATGAAATCTATTTTTTATGCGACAAATGTAGAGTAATTGTCGTCGTCGTCGTCGTTGTTATAGCGCAACATAAATGAAATCTATTTTTTTATGCGACAAATGTAGAGTACTATACAAATCATCCACCTATGTATAAAAAAAATAAAATAAAAATGTTGTAAATTTTAAATTTCCAAGTAAAAAAAAAAGATTGCAAAAATTTGTTAAAATACAATGTAATCTATCTAAACCATCATAAAAATGCAAAAAAAAAAAGAAGAAGAAAAATTTATAATAATAAATGTTACTATTGTTGTCTTTAACTCAAAACTGTTGTCTATTAACTTATAACCGTTGTCTATTATACAAAAAGTGTTGTCTAAAATATAACTATTAAATCATGTGATAGACAACGGTTTATAGCAGAACTCTTGTCTATTACACAATTTTATCTTAATATATGTATAGATAATGAATAAAATAAGGAACAATAACTGAAATGTTATTTAAGAAAATATTTCCTAAATTTAAAACAAAATGAATGATAAAAAAATGCATCTGAAATGTTTAAAACAAAGAATGAAAAAAAAAATGTAAGGAAATGATTGGTATGATAGAATCAAATTAGGTATGAATGGAATGAGGGTCTGAATGAAATGACGATTCTTTTGATTGGTATATCTACGAAATGAAGAAGAGAACAAAATATCATTTTTTTATTTTATATAATAAATAATTTATGTAGTTTCAAATTTTCTTATAATTGAATGAAGTGTACATACTACATAGTACCTAATAAATATCAACACATGTTTTAATCTATTTTTTTTTATATTTTTCTACACATCATTTTTCTATTTTAATATGTGATTTTTTTTCTATTTTTTTATCAAATTATAATTTATTTACTTTATTGGGAAACTTTATTTAAAGTATTTAATAATAAATATATAATAATTTGTAGAAGTTAATAAAAATATTTGTACTTCATAGAAAAATAGTTTATTTTGGTATCACTTTCATTTTTCTTCAACAAAATTATAAAAGATATCAAAATTGATTTTAACATATATTTTTAAATTTTTTTGAAAATAAATAAATAATATAAAAATAATTACCAAATAATAATAATATATTATTTAATTTGGTTTTTCATTTATTTTTCTAAATATGATAAAATAATATTATAAAACATGATTATGTATAAATATATACATATATATATATATATGGATATGGGATGATTAAATGAAAACCCATCTCCATGTAGAAATTAGGATCCATTAATAACCACCCATCTCATTAATATGAATGGTCAAGATTAAATCTTTCATTTAGGGATCTAGTTACAAATCCCTCATATCTTCAAATTCTATTAGATTTAATATGGTTAAAAATGTAAAAAAAATATATCCATAGCTTCACACCCCTTAAATGTAGGAAAAATAATATTAGGAAATCTCTTAATTGATTTATTAGTCACGTATCTTCAATAAATTTACAATCATGCCTTCTACTACAACTTCAACAAATCGACGAGCAATTTGTTATATTAACATAAATTTAAATAACAATTATTTGGTATATTACTAGCAATATTTTATTAACCATATTAACATGTCATTATAAGGATACTAGCAATTTGTTATATTAATATTAGCAAGCAATGAAACAAGGTTATTGCACAATTGAAGATTTAATTGTATAGCATGTCATTCGAAGCATATTAGCAATTTAATATATTAATATTATCAAGAATATTAACAAACATATATTAGCTAGATATTCTAAAAATTAGATCTTAACAAAATGTTAACGTGTCAAAAAATTGCTAATATACTGAGAATGTATTGCTAGTATGCTAATCATTATTTGCTAATGTGTCAATAACAAATTGTTAATTGTTAATATATTAATATCATGTTAATGTAACCAATGATTTATTAAAGTATTGACAAAATATTGCTAAAATGGTAAATACCAATTGACTAATATGTTAACTATTGAATTGATAATATGTTAATACCATATTGTTAATATGTAACCTATGCAAAACTCACATTTGATTCGAAAAAAAAAATAAAAAAATTGATGTTGTGAAACCAACTAAAAATAAAACAAATAAAGAGGATGATTTTATCTCTCAAAGAAAGCAAAAAAAAAAAGTTGAAGGTAACAAAAATTCCAATAGCATAAAAATAAGAAATTCACGTGAAAGTTGGGATTTGATCAATTAATAAATTATCTCAATTTTTAAATTACTACAATAGCCCCACTTTATTAGAAGTTTAAGATATTGTTATTTTGACCCCATTTAATTGAGATCAATCTTGATCATGAAAATCAAAAGAATTAATGGTTAAGATTGGATCCTAGTTTCTATAGGAGAAAATAGTTACTATTTGAACCAAAACCTATATATATATAGTTAACATTTGAACCAAAACCTGTGTGTGTGTGTGGTCAATGGGAATAGCTAAACCTATGGGGGTGGATATGATGTCTATTTCCCTTCCTTTGGGAATAGAGATTCATTCAGAGATGGTGATTCCCAATTTTAAACCATACCAATCATCGGAATGAGAATCGACATAGAAATGAGCATCTATTCCATTCCACTGCACCACACCAATCACCCCCGTATAAAAGAAATCCTAAATTTAAAGTAAAACAATGATAAAAGAAAAATACATGTATCTTAAATGTTTTTTAAGAAAATAAATTCCAAAAAAGAAAAATGAATTATAGCTGAAATATTATTTAAGAAACGAAAAAGCTAAGCATCCATAATCTGGATATCCAGATAGGGGCAATTTCATCATTTCCTGTCAAATTTGTAAACAGAAATAAGTGAATGCCATATTTTACCCTATGGCTGAAAATTTTGAATTGAACTCAATTTTGAAATCAAATTTGAAAAGTTTTATCTCCTTTTAATATTTTATAATATGTTTATAGTTTCAAGATAGTGGAACATTATTTAATAGCTAGATCTACTTAATTAATACACTTCATCATTTTCTTCACCATTCATCTTCTTCTCTAACATTTCACCATTTTTATTCATTCTACTCTAAACATTTCCAGATTTTTCTTATCGTCATTTTCTTCACCATTTTTTTCTTCTCATATACAACCGAAGATGGCCATCCAAAACAAGGCTGCAACATTTTATGTTGTTTTCAAAGGCGTTCGAATCGGAATATGATTAAGACAACGTCAGAGAACTTCTACCGGAGTTTTGCCGATTTCAATATTTTTCATTTATCACACATTAAATTTGAATTAAAAAAAAAACAACAAGAAAGTGTAAAACAGTAAGGGTCAGGAACTAAGAATGAAGAATTTCAAATTTATGTTTTAACACTCGTAAATTCAATTTCAAATTTTCCAAATTTATGTTTGCTATATGGTTATGGTCTCGCCATTTGCAATCTAGTTTATGGCGACTTCTTTAATTCCGACAATAGTCAATCTGATGAGCCCGGTGCTAGCATTTATGATTCAAATTCCGAGTTGCAGCTTAGAGGTCCAGTGACGAGACTTAGAGCCAAGAAGCTGCAAGGATACCTTCAGTGTTATGTCGGGAAGAAGCTGGAGGATGTTGGAGCTGATTTCAAACAGCCCAAGTTGGTGACTATTTTAAGCATCGAGGAGCTCGATTGAAGCCATGGCAAAGTCGTTCCTTGTTGATTTAATTAGTTAATTTATTTATTTCAAGTCTATTATTTCAGTTGTGGATTTATTTATTTAGCAGACCCAATTATCACAATCTGTTTAAGTGATATTGGACCCAGTAGTAGTTTTAATTAGCCCAGTTCGAATTCTAGGCCCAAGACACTTTAATTTTCATTCCCTAGGTTAATTATTTAGGGGATTTTCGTTCTTGATGTTTCTCAGACACGTTTTGAATGAAAAAAAACAGCGCAAAGCTTTTCAACTTGTCTCAAAAATCAATAGTTCTTTGGTAGAGTTTGTTTCTGGAGAATTCAAGCTTGAAATCTATTGTCTCGTTCGTGATATCTCTTAGTATCCGGGTTAAACAGCCATTGAAGGTTGCTCCATAGGCGCGTTCCGAGTTCTCGTCGATTCGGGATTCGTTTCGGGTAAGTTTCAGCTATCCTTTTCGTTTTTCTTCATCACCGATCCTTCCACCACCACCACAGCCACCACCCACGTCCCTAACACTCCCATATCATCATCAACACCCTCAAAATCGTCCCACCTCAGATCGAAAGTCGGATTCATCGATTTAGGTCTAAAAACCCTAAATCGGGTCAGAAACTTCCCACCATTCGATCTCCCAACCTACACGTTTGTTTGGGTTGAATTTTGGATATGTTTTTCATCTCTACAGATTGTGCCTTGTGTTAAAATTTGAGCTCAATTCGAGGTCGTTTTCATAGGTTTCTGTACGTGTCTTTAATTTAGGGTTTTACGGGTTATTTGAGTTATTTTGTGTTAATTCTTGTTAAATTCGAGTCCTATTGGTTTTATACAGATTATTGGGGTTCTTAATTCAGTATTGTTTAGTTTATTGTTGGGTTGAATCACATACATAGTTGGCGTTGTTCAATTCTTTGCTTCCGCGTTATATTTGGTCGTATCACGATCTTCTGCCAAGTCTCCAATCAACTTTGAAATCTCGAAAAAAAATAGAAATATTGCACATGATTTTAGTTCAAATTGTGAAAAAAGAAAAACACTTAAGAACTCAAGAAAATTCAAGAAAAACTCCAAGCAACATAAAAAATACATTAATTCTACAATCACCAGCCCGAATCATCCCAACGTCGGAACCCACCATCACTCTTACATTTCATCAAGAATTCTGAGGAAAAGTCATTAAGGGTAGGCTGAACACCGTCGACCAATCGACATGAATAGTTGATGATGAGGAAACGGCAACTCCCATGAATGAAGCTCATCCAAATGCTTTAAACGACGAAGTTCAACAACCCCAACAAAAAGGGAATTTTCTAAAGTCGTCACCGCCCTTCTGGACCACCACCGCGGCCATTCTCCGTCACTGCCACCTTTCAATCGTGTGGCTGTGACGGGATCCTTCCAATTGAAGAGACAACGTCAGAGACTTAGAGGAATTTTTTAAGGCGGTAGAATTGGTGAAGAAAGCAAAATGGAGGAGAAAGGGGATCTGGTGCTAATGAGTTTAAGAGAGAGAGATGAGAGAGATACAGAAGATCTAGCATGACAAAAAAAATCATTTTCTTTTTTATGAAAATTATTACTTCAACAATTTAATATATAACGTGAATGAAAATTTAACAACTCTTTAACAAAAAATATATTAATAAACACAATATAAATCGACAATAAACAAAAAGTATAAATTTAATTTTATAATTTTGTGGGGTTAAATAAATTATTATATTAATTAATATAATATAATTTCTTATAATTTGAAAATGAACTAGACTTATATAATGTAATTTATTATGATTTGAAATGAAGTTAACTTATATAACATAAGTTATGGTTGTAAACTAATATAATGTAATTTTCTTATAGTTTGAAAATGAAGTGGACCTATATGATGTAATTTATTATAGTTCGAAACGAAATGAACATGTATAATGTAATTTCTTATGATTTGAAATGAAATGAACTTATATGATTCAAATTATTGTAATTTGAATTAGAATGTACTAATATAGTCTAATCTCTTATAATTAAAAGCAAGAGAAATTATATAATGTAATTTATTATAAGTTGAAATGAAATCAACTTATATAATACGTTATATTGTAATTTGAAATGAAATGTGCTAGTATGGTCTAATCTCTTATAACTCAAATGAAATGAACTCATATGATGTAATTTCTTGTGATTTGAAATTAAATTAACTTAATTTATTATAATTTGGAATGAAATGTGATAATATAGTATAATCTCTTATAATTCCAATCAAATGAACGTATGTAAATATATAATGTAGTTTATAGTAATTTGAAATAAAATGAACTTATATAATTCAATTTATTGTATTTTGAAATGAAATGTGCTAATACAGTCAAATCTCTTATAAGTAAAATCAAATGAACTCATATAATGTAATTTATTATAATTTGAAATGAAATGAAGTTATATGGTGTAATTTATTATAATTTGAAATTAAACGAATGGATATAATGTATTTTGTTGTAATTTCTTCAAATAGAATGCGCTAATATAATGTAATTTATTATAATTTGAAATGTAACGAACTAATATGTAATAGTCCGCTTTTAATGTTATAAATTAAGAAATAATAATAATAAATATATAGTTATATTTAATGTGTGTAATCATAATTTAGTCTGAATTAAATAAATTATTAGTTTTAGTGCTGAAATTTAGGGAATTTAGGAAAAAAGAATTATGATTTTGTTGTAAACTAGGGAGAGACGAGAGAGAATATAAATTCTGCGTGTTTAATATGAGGACCAAATGCCTCTATTTATAATAGTACAAGAGCTAGGGTTTTAGAGTTAGATACTTAGCCATCACTCATATCATATATATCTATTAGATATATTTACAACACTCCCCCTTGAGTGACCAATCTCTAAAACAAATGTTGCCTCATTAAAACCTTGCTAGAAAAACCCAATGGGAAAAAATTGTATAACTAATTATTTGATTTGTAAAGAAGATGTGAATTAGTACTGAAATCATCGAAGATTTAAAAAAAAAAAGGTGCAGAATTCGAACACTCCTAAATCTCTTGTGGTTAGCATGTGTTATCAAAAGTTTTAAATTGATACTTTTATTTGACTTATAAATTTGTTTAAGAATGATCAATTGATATAATCTGATAGAATATATTATTTGATTATATATGTATGCTAGGTGATGATGGTCTCTGATATGATTTGAAATTTAGTTTAAATCTGTATGTTAGAAAGAATTATTTTGAATGCTAGCATAAAGAGAAAATCCATATAATTCACATGAATTATTTAATTGCAAGTTTAAATCAGATTTCTCTATTCTGGTAAAATGATACAAGCTCTTTCGGAGCCTTCAATGATGTTTGATCCACCTGATATTGTGTTAACATTATCCTCAACTAATGTCAACTTACGAAAATATTTCTTATTTTGGAGAATGGTGTGTGTAGTGGCACTATCAGCAAGACAAATATCACAAGATTCCATTTGAATGTCTGAGATGTTTTTAAAAAAAGATCAATTATTATTGAGTAAAAATACGAAAGGAAAAAAAATAATTGTTTTTAACGGAAAAACAACGATGTAAAAGTAAATAAACAATGTCTTTTTATCAACTAGAAATAAAAGATAAAGGACTAAACAATGTCCATATGATCGTCTTCAAGCACACCATCACCAATCAACTGATCCATGCTATCTCCTTTTGGATCATCAAAGAAGTTAGAGATATTTAAGTGAGTAGTATCAATTGGACCATCAAAGTTAACGACATTGGTTTCCTTCTTATCTTTTCCCTTGATCGAATCTTGATATAGATCTGCAAGGTGTTTTGCCGTTCAGCAAGTACGTGATCAATGTCCATTCATGCCACATCTATGACATGCAGCTTCCTTTTTGGATGAACTGTGCTCGTTGGATATTTTCTGCCTTTTGTTGCTAGATGTTGCATCATTTGGTTTACCACGTCCACGACCGCGACCATATCCACGTCCACATCCACGCCCATGTCCACGTTGGTTCGCATGACGTCCATTGTCATGGTTGAAAGTTGCATTAGCTTCAGGCAATGCAGCGGAACCAGTGGGGCGGAATTCGTGATTTTTCATGAGCAATTCATTATTTTGCTCGGCAACCAACAAACACGATATTAGTTCATAGTACTTTTTGAAACCACGCTCCCTATATTGTTGCTGTAATAGCACATTAGAAGCATGAAAAGTGGAGAATGTTTTCTCAAGCATGTCAGTATCAATGATACTCTCTCCACAAAGTTTCAATTTTCAAATAATTCTAAATAATTCAGAATTATAAGCACTCACAGACTTAAAGTCTTGCAGTCTAAGTTGCATCCACTCGTAACGAGTTTTAGGAAGGACGACGGTCTTTTGATGATCAAACCTTTCTTTCAGGTTTGTCCACAACTCACTCGAATCTTTGACGGTCAAATATTCCGTCTTTAGATCATCATGAAGATGATGACGAAGGAAAATCAGCGCCTTAGCGCAATCCTATTGAGATGCTTTGTTTCCTTCTTTGATTGTCTCCCCTATACCCCTTGAGATCAGGTGAACATCAGCATCAAGAGTCCATGACATATAATTCTTGCCCGAGATGTCAAGGGCGATGAACTCAAGTTTGGCTATGTTTGCCATTCGTGCAATTCTGCACAAAGAATCAAGGATATATTATCCATATGTTTAATTTAGTTGTTCTTTAGAGCATGTAATATTCTTCAGGAATATTACTTGTGCTACTTTAATAACATCAATTTATGATCTTGAATGTAATATTCTTCATGAATATTACTTGTGCTACTCGAATAGCATCAATATTTAATTTTTCAAGATTAAATCGGAAAAGACCGATTATTATAACAATAAGAAAAACAGACATAATATATTAAAGCCAATAAACATGATGTAAAAAAAACATGTACCTTCTAGGATCGATGGAATTCTATAATTGAAGGAGAGGGTAGAACAATCGTGCTGATAACGTGTTGTAAACTAGGGAGAGACGAGAGAGAATATAAATTCTGTGTGTTTAATATGAGGACCAAATGCCTCTATTTATAATAGTACAAGAGCTAGGATTTTAGAGTTAGATACTTGGCCATCACTCATATCATATATATCTATTAAATATATTTACAACATATTTGATTTTATCTGAAAAGAGTTTATGGAGAGATAAGGTATTAAACTATTTTACATTTATTAAAAGCTAAGGGGAACGATTTTTAATTTGTAGGATATAGTGATTAGGATTGTTCTTTTAATATTATTTTATTTATAAACCTTATAAGATTAGGCGTTTTTTATTTTTGCTCTACTATTTATTCATAAACCTTATAAGATTAGGTGTTTTGATTAGGATTGTTTATTAGTTGTGTGCAAATTGAAGTTTTATATTCTTGTTAAAAAATTAAATTGGACGTCGTATTTATGTTAAAGGTAGTTTGTTTACTTATTATGTTTTATGGATTTATGTAAGTCAATCTAGGTTTTATTTTTTACTATATAAGGTATTATCATCTTTATTATATTATATGCTATAGGATATATTTATTTATTTATTTTATAAAAAAAAGGGCTGTAAGTTAATTGGTCGGAGGTTAATTGTCTTCTTTAAAATATTATGTCTTATTGTTTAAAAATCAGAAATGTATATTTTTTTATGTATTAATTCCGCAGAGTTAAGTTAATTTTCAATATCATAATTTATATAAAATTAGGGTGTTACATAATATAATGTAATTTATTATTATTTGGAATGGAATGAATTAATATAAGGCCAATTTAAATAATACAATAATTTCAATTTGATTGATTATATTATATTATAGATAAAATCATTGCACTAGATTGATTATATTATATTATATTATAGATATTGCATCTTAGTAATAGATAGCTTAGGGAATATATATTATTGATTAGGGTAACCAGTATTGATACAAAATCGATAATTAGGATAACCAGCGATTGATTGATATTACTGAAAATATGTATATTTGATAAAGTCAATCAATATTGAAAATTTACTAAGTATTAATTATAATAATTAAAAAAGATTATAAATATATTTGAAAAATTCATATAAATGAGGAAATCATGACTAAATAATCATTATTTAATAGATTGATTATGAGTCAATATCCATTAGCCATTCAAATTCAAATTGTTTTCGTTCATTTTTTTTTAAAATTTTAATTTGTTATTTTGATTAGGGAATCAATATTCATTAGACCCTTGCCCTTGAATTAGTTGATTTTGAAGATATTTCAAGTTACTATGAGAAACTTGGACAAGAACCTATTTTTATTGCATTATTAATTTTGTAAATTAAAATAGTGTATTAGCAAATGTTAAAGTCATATCTCGAAAGATTTTAAAAATCGCAACTACTACCAACACTAGTAAAAATGTGAAGTAAGTTATGATGTGAAATGATGATCATGCAGATTCGAATTGTTTTCGTCCAATTTTTTTTTTTTAATTTCAATTTATTATTCTTATTATAAAATCAATATCCATTATAAAGTAATCGTATACTTATTAAAACCTTAAACCCCTGCCCTTACCCTTTGCCATCCAAACGCTTTATTCAATGAAGGGTAGGGTATATTACACACTTTTGCCTCTTAATTTCACTAACGTGAATTAAGTTACGTTGCTTTACTAACGTGTATATTTTTTTTCTTTTTTTTTCTTATTTGATCCCTGAGTTGATGATATTGTTCTATTTTTTTTATTTTTTCCCTATTTTTTTATAATATTAATATAAATTAATATTCATAAACTCTTAAATTTGAATATATTTTAATAATATGTAACATTCATAAATCATAATTTAAATTAAAAACTCCTAATTTATCTCTTTTATTATAACCAATAAAATTCATAATTTAATATTTAACAAACAATCTCAAATAATTAGATATTTAACAAATAACAGAAATATTGAATAAATAACCTTTAATAATAATCTAACATACATATTGAAATTGAAAAGAAAAATTAAATTAACTAGTAGCTTATTAAATTTAGTTATGTTATTTAAAATTTTATTCAGCTAAAAATATAGATTATCAAATAACATTACAAAAATTAATTTGGACAACTAATAAATTTTTTGAATTTTATTAATGCTGAAAAAAAAATCATATATTTAACTAAATTTGAGAGAAATTAAAATTTTATATTTAGTTATGGGACCCACACATATTTTTATTTTTTACTTTTGTCTATTCCCATTTCCCAAACAACCTCTCTTCTACTTTCTTCTCCATTCTCCACCCACCCCCAACAGACAACACTCCCACAGCAGCCATGCCAAGCCATCTTCATTCTCCAGTTCGCAGCACTCCTACTGTATATATTAAAAAAAATATATCCAAGTTGGGGGGCAAGTGCCCCCTCTCGACCCCTCTTATATCCTCCTCTGAGCATCGTCACCATTATCGGCGTCCGCATCAACAACGTGAGCATCGCCACGCTCGTCTAGTTAAATCGTTAATTTCTTCTTCATCAATTGGATCTACTCTAAATATTTGTGAACAAACTTCGTGGACATAAGATTTTTTATTCAAATCTGGATTATTCAAAATTTGTGTAGAAAAATAGAAGCAAGAGATGAATCTGAATGTTTGAGTTTGCAGTCTTTCTTGTAAGGGAAGATGTGTAATTGTTTAATATTTCCAGAATATTAATGATTAAAAATATTTTTAGTTTATCAAGTAAAATTGTAAAAGAGAGTGGCGCCTTTACACCCCGACTTAGAGCCAAAAAGCATTAAGAGTATAATAGGAATTGCATCTTAATAATTATAATTAATAATTAATTTTGATATTTATGGACATCTAGATTCTGGACCAATATCTTCACCCTTTAAGAAAAGACATCCAAAAATTTTAAACTAAAGAACTGATAAAAATCTAAAAACACCAATAAATGTGCGCCGAAGTGGAATCAAACCAAAGACGAGAAAATTTCGATTTTGATCCCATAGGACATGGTCTAGTCCGATTTTGGTTCCAACCCTATCACATTTGGTCCTATTTCAGAAATTGTTATTAAATCTGGTTCCATAGGACTTGGATTATTAATTTTGGTCCCACAATTTAGACGGAAAAAATAAATGGGGTAACGGCCGCTAGTTTTGGGACCAAAATCGATAATATGGGACCAAAAGTGAAATTTTCAGCGAGATAGAAACCCTAAAATGTAATCAGCTATGAACGATTTTTGAGCCGAAAAATTGATCAAATGTTGATTTGTAAATAGGGTACTTTTTATTATTATTTTTTAATTGGGTTATTTAAAAAAACACTACAATAAAAACGCGATTTAATAACGGATTATAATTCGTTTTAAAATACAGACACATTAACAACGGATTAAGATTAAGATATTTAATGACGGATTTTTTTGTCTCAAACTTAACAAAGAACACACGTCGTATTTTAATTTTATTTTTTTATTTTTTTATGTTAACGACACAATAACTACATATTTTTTATAATATTTATTATTATTATTATTATATATATATATATTATTTTGCAATTACTAATTAATTACAAATATAATTTTTTTAATTTTTTTTATTTTACATGATAATTTTTAATTTTTTAATGTTATTAATTTTTTAATTACTATATAATTACGAATTTGAAATCAATATTTTTAATATTATTGATTTTTTATTTATTTTACATTTTACAATTTATTTAATTTTTAATGTTTTAATAATATATATTATTTTTTAATATTATATATTTTTCAATTACTAATTAATTACGAATATAAATTTTTTAATATTTTTATTTATTTTACTTTATGATTTTTTAATATTATTATTTTTTTAATTACTAATTAATTATGAATTTGAAATTAACTTGTTTAATATTATTAATGTTTTATTTATTTTACATTTTTAATATTATATATATTTTTTATTTTTCAATTACTAATTAATTATGAGTATAAATTTTTATTAGTTTTACTTGACGATTTTTAAAATTTTATATTACTTTATATATATTTTTATTATTTTATATTATTTTTAATATTTTGGGCTTGGCTTGACGCGCTTCCATCGCTAAAATGTGAATTTTTTGTAGTGAAAGTTCAAAATGTATGTATGAAAGTATAATTTTTTCCTGGATTTTTTTACTTTACATTTTATAATAATTTAATTATGAAATAATTAACCATAAAAATGAATTATTGATTGAAAATTAAAATTAAATATTAAAAATAATTATAAACGCTAATTAGATGTGGTGAACGCTCATAAACAATATTGTAAAATTAAACTAAATAAAAAAATTCCCTACCTTTAGGGGTGTAAACGAGCCGAGTATCTTCTTGATCAAACTCGACGGAAAATTAAACTAAATAAAAAAAAATGACTTTCTTTTGATTTAGTAGTTGTAATTTGATGATTTGGTGAGTAGATATATATAGATGCATGTTCGTGGCAAATTTGGAATCAAATTAGGTTAAATTTCTACCAAATCAATTTAATTTTGTCTCCAATTGAATTGCAAAGAAAAAAAATTCTAACATTTTTCTGTTTGAGACCAAAATCGATATCAAAATGGGACCAAAATTGATATTTTTTTTAACGGAAAACTTGGGACCAAAATCGATATCAAAATGGGACTAAAATCGATAATTTTTTAAACGGAAAACGTTACGACGTGACTAAAATTAATAATTTAATTGATTTGGGGACCAAAAGTGATAAGAATGGGACAAAAATCGGACTAAACCATGTCCTATGGAACTAAAATCGAAATTTTCTCAACCAAAAACATGTGGGCAGTGGGCACAGATGTTAAATACTGAACTAGCCAACCAACTCCACCACCATCATATCTGATTCATATGTTTGTAAATTTTTGAGAAACAACATATCTTCAAATCAAAACAAGTTTTGATTGCCTTTTTTATGACGATTTTGCCCAGTAAGACTGAGAAGATGATAAGATATGATTTATATATACGAATGAATAAAAGAAAAAAAATAGTAACTGAAATATTATTTAAGAAAATATTTCCTAAATTTAAAACAAACGGAATGATAAAAAAAGAAATGCAACTGAAATGTTTAAAACAAAAGAATGATAAAAAAGAGTAGCATAAATGTTATTTAAGAAACGAAATCCTAAATTTAAAATAAAAGAATGATAAAAGAAAAATAAATGTAGCTGGAATGTTTTTTAAGAAAAGACATCCAAATATTATAAAACAAAAAGAATGATAACAATCTAAAAACATAAAATGAATGTGCGTCGAGAGGGAATCAAACCAGAGACCTCTGGGCACAAATGTTAAAACACAATACTAGCCAACCAACTACACCACATACATGCATTTGCAAATTTTCGGCAGAAAATATATTTTCAACAATTTTGAATGACTTTTTATGACAATTTTGCCCAGGTAAGACTATTGAGAAGATGATATGATGATTTATATAAAGAATGAAAAAAAAATTGTAGCTGAAATGTTATTTAAGAAAATATTTTCTAAATTCAAAACAAAACGAATGATAGAAAAAAAAAAGCAACTGAAATGTTTAAACCAAAAGAATGATAAAAAAATGTAACAAAAATATTATTTAAGAAAATAAATCCTAAATTTAAAACAAAAGAATAATAAAAGAAAAATAAATGTCGTTAAAATGTTATTTAAGAAAAGAAATCCAAAAAAGGAAAAAGAATTGTAGTTGAAATGTTATTTAAGAAAAGACATCCAAAATTTAAAACAAAAAGAATGATAAAAATCTAAGAGCATCAATAAATGTGCACCAAGGTGGAATCAAACCAAAGACCGTTGAGCACAAATGTAAAACATAGAACTAGCATCTCAGTGGGGATGACCTAGTGGTGGAGTGGTGTTTTTTGAGGTTAAAGGTCTCAAGTTCGATCCACCACCAACACCACTAGATGTGAGCCTGTCACACCTGGCGTTCTCACCCCTGTGTAGGTTTGCCACCTATTACACAGGGGGTAAATAAATTCGATCCACCACTAACACCACTAGGTGTGAGCCTCAGTGCGCATCGATCCACCACTAACACCACTAAGTGTGAGCCTGTCACACCTGACATGCTAACATGTTACCTCGACATAAAAAAAAAAACATAGAACTAGCCAACCAACTGCACCACAGACACGAGTTTGTAAATTTTCAATAGAAAAATATTTTGCTTGTGGCAATTTACTTTAATATATATATATATATAAATAGATAGATTGACTGACAGGTCTCTTATTAAAGATATAAATAATAATAAAAAACACAACATACATCTTTGATTGTCGTCGATGTGAAATTATGTTTGGAAAAGTTGTTAAAAAAATATTTATGCGAGGGAAAAGTAATAGTACATATTTAAAGAAAGAGGTAGACCAATTTGACCACAAATTATCAAATCATATCCGAAAGTGAAATGCAATTTAGAAAATGGGTTGTAAATTTTTTAAAAGGACTTAAATTGAGAGTTCAAAATTGGATATTTTAGTTCTAAGACAACATAGCATATCTCGAAAAGATGAACCTATAGCAACCAAGGTATAGCATGAATGGATATGCAAAACAAATAACGGTAAAGAATTGATGCACTTAGGTAAAGCTATTGAAAGAATGTCCATCCATAAAGTGAGAGTAAATGATATGCTAAAAAAATGAATAACCAGAAAGTTTCTATCATTAAAATACAGTAAGCTTGTAGAAAATGCAAAAGAGCCAAATTTGAAGGTCTCTGAAGCAGAGAGTGAAAAATAGACGGTAATGCTATTGTACCTTCTTCAAGAGGTCAACTGTTCTGAACTCAGCATCATCCTTGATGAAGTTCCAGCACATGTATGTGAGAGGGATATTGGAAGCCTGCCAAAGAGCATGCCCATCCACTAATCCTTGATGAGGGGGGAAGTCCAAGATCTTCAAAACCATAGCAACCCCGCCTCCCATGACCACGATCCACAACTTCCAACCAGAAGGATGCTGAGTCAGGCTAGCCCAAATTGACCAAGTCACAACTTGGGCAACACCCATGCCTATGCACACTTTCATATTCCATCCTGTCAAAATATTTAGAGCCTCAAATTGCATGTATTAGATATAATTTGCCTGTAAGGCAATTACGATACAATTACCAAATGTTGTTCCGTCTTCTCACTGAGTCCTACTTTAATTTTAAAACACTAGGTCATAATATTGCATATGTGGTCTCAATATGATCATACATTTGAAATATTTCCATAAAATTAATGTTTTGAATCTTGTAAAAACTTTGATGGTGTGATACATACATCTATCTTCGCATGCCTGCAACAAGAGAAAGATCCAGAAGTGGCCTAATGATGACGAGGTAGCTTAATTGCAAATGTCTCTGAGATTCACATCTTTCATTCTTTGTTTCTCTTCACATTTTAACCAAAGTTACTTCTAACTCCAAACCATCATGATGATCGTATATCAAAGCAGGACGGTGATTATCTATCGAGTCCCAAAACATTTGTATGCAAGTTCAGGACATGCGACAGAGATGATGCCTCTCAAGGATAAAATATTAGATCCGATGAGATGACAACAATGCCTTTGAAGTACACAAATACTAAATCCCAGAAGATGATAAAACCGATGAAGATAAAGAAGTAAAGATGATACCGTAGTCCATCTTATAGTTGCAAAGAAACAAGACATGGGTAGTTGCAAATGCAACCATTGGAGCAGCAACCATGACTCTGGCAGCATCATTTCTTAAGTTGAAGCTTCTTATGATTGCTAAAATAATTGAGTATCCAAATAAGGCAATAATAGATGAATAATCTAGCTTTTCTGTCAAGCCCACGTTTCTGCATTTAAGATTATATTGTAGTTGTTAATATTTTGCCAAAACAATAAGACATAAGAGGAAAATGGGAAATAGCCTTAGACATGTGAGCATCCCATTTAAGAAACTAGATGTAGTAACAATATGACTGACAATGTAAGAGAAGATTAAAGTATCTAGAATGGATACATTTTTATACGCTTAAGCCAAAATAGAAAGAAAATATTACATCGCAATATTAAATGGAATAACGAGATGAAGAATTTTATACCGAAAGTGGAAGACTGCGCTCCAAAACCATGCGTTCATAGACATGAGCCCATACACGTTAAATAGACTAGCATAATCATAAAATGGCGTCTTATCGGGTTTCAAAGGCAAGCTATAGTAAAGGAGATTGGAAAAAGAACGCCAACCATGAAAATGCATCAGAAGGTTTAGAGCTGAAAAGGCTACAGAAAAGGGTTCCTGTGTAAATCCAAGGAATTATATCAAGCACATGAAGTAAATGATATATAGAGCAAAGACACTTTTCTCAACTCATGTGATACATTGTGCGGAAACTACCTGGAATCCATATTGACGCTGAGAGGGCCATTTTCCATGATATTTAACAGGCTTTAAGCCAAGTTCTGCTCTTTCTTTTTCTCTGTAAAGCATACAATGGTAACGACAGTTGCTTTGGCAATCCCAGTGCTTCCACCACAAGTTAAGATGGTTTATCTTGTACCAACAGCCATCAAAGACAGAGCTACCTGAAGCCGAGTTGCAGCATGAGAAACATCTTGCCCCAACACAACCAGTCTTTTCACATTGCGCAAAACAAGCCCTGGAAGTCCATGGAAAAAAAAAGTTGTCCTGTATCAAAATTATTTGGTCCTTAATTCTTATCTTGAAAGGTTACTATTTCCTTATCATTTCATATCCTCACCATTAACTTGGTAATCTTATCATACGTAAACATAGGGCCAAAGGCAGGTGACTGAAAAAAAGGAAGTTAACTTGGTGAAGTTGCTAATTGCAAACGAATAAATTGATTGTTATTACAAAATCAAAGGGCACATAACTAGATGCATAACCAATACAAAAAAAAGAATCCCATTTCTAGAGAAGCTAAAGCATAGGGCCACAAAGTGTGTCACCCATAGAACTAACCGGGTGTCAGGGTCTTTTTCATAAATAAAGCTAATAACTTACTGAACTAAACCCTTCATTCCTTCCCACATGAACTAAGGAACTGAAAACGACAATCATAATAAATATGAAGAAAGGTTCACCTATATAATGAGTCAGAATCACCAGGGCTGGCTTCATATACTCTAACAAGGGAAGAGAACACCAGAAAGCAAATTATCAAGCAACACTTGGCCATCTGAAAAAAAAAATCGTACTAATCAAAGTGGTTACAAAAATTGCAAAAAATAGCATAAATTTGAAGGTTTAGGGAATGGTGATTAACTCTTAGAGATACATAAAACTAGAAAACAAATCATCTAAGAATAGAATTGATAGCAAAGCAATATAAACAACCACATCAAATAGTCGGCGAGTATTTATGAGCCCACATTTTTAATTTGTTTGAATGATTCTTATTTAAGCCCATGAAACACAAAATTATTTCATTCATCAGAACGAGCTGCAACTTGAAGCCCCATAAGTTATGATGCAAAACACGCTAAAAATTTCATAAACTATATAATCAATAGTATTTAATGAGAAGGATTAGGTAATAGCGCCTCTACATACAGTAATGCCTTGTTATGACGTTACATGATAGTATTACATTTCGAGATAACTAATAATGACTACAACTAATTAATCAAGCAAGCATAACTTTCATATCCATACATACATATATATATGTGTGTGTGTGTGTGTGTGTGTGTGAATTCATGAATGAAGACTATTTTGCCAACGCATCACAAAATATTAGGAAAGCTTGCACAAAATCGATTAAGATTTGTGAAATCAAGCAAGACAACCATCGCGAAATGATTCACGTTAGAACAATAATATTTTAAATAGGAGATGAATGTAGATAAAAATGACATACCAGTGGGTGATGAAATTCCAAAAAAATTACAAGATGCTGTGATAAGTGAAATTTTGGAGTGGCAGAAGCAGAAGTTAGACATTTTGCGAGAAGAGTGGAAATAGGAGTAAAAAAAGGCACACATATGGCCAACTTTACTCTGTCACCTCTTCGCATTGGACACCTCTAACTCTCACACACCGAAAATTAGTATGTGTGCATTATTATAAGTAATACATAATATTACACATCTCTAAACACAATTAAAATAAGGGTTAATTGGTTTAAATATCACGAACTATTCATGATTTCTGACTTTTAACACAAACTTTAAAATATTGTCTCTTTAACACGAACTTACATTTTTTTTTAATTATAACATCAGTTCAAAATTGAGGGCAATTACAAGCACAAAAATTATACGAAATACTTAATCTATTTTAAAATGTTATACGTACAACATAAACTTCCCTTTTTTTTTTCAATTATAACATCATTTTGAATTTCACTCAATCAAAATTGACGTAGCACTAATGTGTACAAGTGTGATGTGCATGCATACACTTCAAAATTCGTCTCTTCAATCTCTATTTAAAAAATATTCAATAGATTAAGTATTTCGTATAATTTATGTGGTTGTAATTGCACTCAATTTTGAACTGATGTTGTAATTACAAAAAAATGTAAATTTGTGTTGTGGAGGCAACATTTTAAAGTTCATATTAAAAATCAGAAATCATGAATAGTTTGTGATATTTAAACCAATTAACCCTTAAAATAACAAAGAATACTACGTATTACATATATTTGAGTATTTTATGAGAACTGAGAATTTAAATATAAGATTGATATCAAATTGTCCTTTCATATGAACTAGAGTGTTCCCCGTGCGATGCACAAATATTATTTTACGCATTTTAAGTTCTATATGTATATATACACATACAAAATATTTGAAATTATATGATATTTAATCCAGTTCTAAACTCGATTAAGAATAACAAATATATATATATATATATACACACACACACATCAGTAAAATGATATCAAATAGAAGTACACATAGAGTTTAATATGTAAATTTATATTAAATACTTTTGATAATTTATAACATTTAGAAACGCTATCTAAAATAACAGTGTAATATATCTAAATAATGTATCTAATAATCCAAATATATTAGAAATATAGTTCAGGCTAGGGATGTGTGTAGTCATTGCTTGGAAATGTCATTCAATTTATCTTCTAATACATGTATAGTCGTATAGATCCATATGCGCCGATTAATTTTTAATTAATTAATTAATGCATTATATTCACCATAATCTTTTTTTTTTAATTTGCATGAAATGAATATTATAATTATTTAGGATATAGTAAAATGATTTTAAATGTCAACTATAATTATTCTATGACATCTATTTCAATTTTGGGAGTTGGAGAACTTTCTTAATTGAATATGTTTTTTTAAAAATTATTATTGACAATAAATTGTAAAGAAGGAAAATAATAAAAATAAAGAAAGAATTCTTCTTCTTTTTTTGACAAAATAAAGGAAAATAAAATTATGACCTTAATCATGTCATACCTTTTAAAATTATTGGGTTTTCTAAATCATATATCCCAAATTAAAGTAAAACTATCGTAAATCATATGATCTTAATTATGCTTGTTCAATTAAGCAAACTTATTCCTCTAAAAAAATAAAAATAAGAAAACTTATTATATCAGCTTAATTATAGTAAAATATAATAGACAAATCTCTTTTTCATACATATTAGCTTTAAAATTTTGACAGTTTAATATTTTTTGAACGTAACAAAACATATTATTCACCTCCTAGCTCATACATTATCACCGAAAAACACAGCTACTTAAATAATTTGATTCACAATTGCTCTAATTTTTTTATTATCATATTCATATACATCTAACAAATCGTTTTTTATTTTATTTTTTATTTTTATTTTTACTTTGGAACCCAACTAATTGAGTTGGCAACACAAGTTTTTGTTAAGTTTCTTAATTAGGCCAAGTGTGATATTTTTAAGATTAGCCTGAAATCACTTTGGGACAATATTAGAAAATAGTTTATTATAAATTTAAAATTCCACAATTGATACTCCGACGTATGATATAAAGGTAGACAAAAAATTAAAATACATGCATTCTTGTAAGAAGAAAAGTTACAACTAAAATTCCATTTTATGCTATTTCTCCTCGTGTACGTTGTATTTGAATGGGATATACATTGTATTTTAATGAGATCATCTACTTCTTCGTACTTGAATTTTCCGTAAAGGTACACCGTATACCATTAATATAAGGAATTAAACTACAATCTCACATTCATGAGAAATGGCTTCAAAGTTGAACTTATTTTCATTTAATTCATGCAATTAAGTTGTCCCCAGATAAAAAAAAAAAAAAATAGTTTTAGCACTCATACATTGCTACAGTGATTGATTTATTCGAAAAAGTTGAAAAAAGAGAATTATATATATATATATATATATATATATATATAGGGTTGAGTTCCAGAAGGAACCACACCCTAGGTGAGAACTGAGAATCAATCTGAGCTATAGATTCGGTATATTTGGACGGCCTAGATCTGTTTCAGATTTTAAAAAACGCGGTGGCAATCTCGTAATAACGTCCACTTCACTGCCCCTGAATCTTGGTAAGGGTAAAATTGGAAAATATATGAATACTCAGAATTTACGTGTATATTTTTCAATTTAGGGTTTTAGCACTGTCATTTCTTATTTTAGCACTGTCATGGCCTTTTTAAGCACTGTCATGGTCTTTTTTAGCATTGTCATGACTTATTTTAACATGACTACTCTTATTCCTGCAGATCAATCTCATGTAGAGTGTCTCTCTCAAAAGCCTCATTGTAGTTCTTCCCCCATTCTTCCTCGATAACTAACAATACAAGTGCCAACAATTAATTCAAGAATTGATCAAAATGATTGTGATTGAGCTTAGATGATGAAGATGAGGATGAGGGGGTTGCAAAGAGCATGACTGCTCTAACAAGATGAGGAGAGAGTTTAATGTTGGGAAGTTTGATCATTGTCAGAAGATGAAGAGGAACAACATAAGAAGAGAAGAAGACATTTGAAGGTGGTGGTGGTGGTAATGCTGTAATCGACCATTCTAATTTTAGCACTGTTATTTCATATTTTAGCACTGTCATGTCCTTTTTTAGCATTGTCATGACTTATTTTAGCATTACTTTTTTTTAGTATTAGCATAAAAAAATGCCATCGACATTGTAAAAAAATCACGAACTGTGATTAAAGTAACTGATTCACAATCCCGACTTCTACTTTATTCTTTCAATTCAATTAATTAATACTTTTTTTTTAAAATGTTAGTTTATTTTTTTTTAGAATGTGGAACATAATTAGTGTGGTTTGACAACATATAACACTCGAAAGGCCTACATAATTATATTTTAAAGATTACTGTACATTTTTATTAATAATTCAAGAATTTTGAGATTGTACATTTTGAATATCGGGCATGTAAAATTGTGCATACTTAAGTTTAATAGGTATTCATCTTATTTTATGTGTCACTATACTAAATTGATAGCTATATTTGGCTTTTTTTTAGTTCAAATATAATTTCCCCAAGCATTTTCACGCATTAAAATTAAAAGTAAAATATAATTGCAACAAAATGATAATAAAAGTTGTTTCAAAATATTTTAGAGCATTTATGTACTAACACATTATGCAATGTGTCCAGATACCTGATAATTAGTACTGTCATGGCTTTTTTTAGCACTGTCATGGTCTTTTTTAGCATTGTCATGACTTATTTTAGCATGACTTTTTCAGGATTTTAGCACTATCATTTCTATTTTAGCATTGTCATAACCTTTTTTAGCATGACTCTTTTAGGGTTTTAGCACTGTCATTTTCTATTTTAGCATTGTCATGACTTATTTTAGCATGGCTCTTTTAGAGTTTTAGCACTGTCATTTTCTATTTTAGCACTATCATGGCCTTTTTTAGCCATCAATCTTAATTGAAAACCAAAACTTAAATCATGCAAAATAAAAATAAAATTTCACCCAAGACAAGTAACAAAACACAAAAGCTCGATTATGAAAAATAATTGTCTCAATCACCAGGCTGAATCGATGCTTGCTGGAGTGAAGTCTCCGCGAAATTTCGAACTTGATGGTTGGGATCGAGAGAGGCATTGAGACAATTGATTAGCCATTGCTGATCTTGATCCATTAGCATATACAATATATCTACAGAGAAAATGTATCTATATGTGCGTATAGCTTACACCCAGTTGTGCGTGTTTTGGTGGCGATTAACGCGGCAAAATTGAGGGAGTTTCAGTCTTTACCGGTTGAATCTCAGTCATCTTGTTAATTCTATCAACTTAAATTCAGATCAGATCGTGCGATCCAAATGCAGCAGAGAATCATCCGCTTCACTTCATTCTTCCCCAAAACTCAAAACACATGTCTGGTTTGCAACTGAACGTAACTAATTACAGAAATAACCCTAGTTTATTAAAAAGTTGATAGTATTATGAGATTGCCACCGTATTTTTTCAATATAGGAACAGATCTTGGCCGTTAAAATAAGCGAGATCTGTGGCTGAAATTGGTTCTCAATTCTCATAGGGGTGTGTGGTTCTCACATGATCCCATCTCTCTCTCTCTCTCTCTCTCTCTCTCTCTCTATATATATATATATATATATATATATATATATTCTCATGATGCTACTTGTAGTACTTGTTACAAAAATAAAATAGACAAACTTCATCACTATGTATATAAACTAAATCGACATGTAAAAAGTGTAAGTTGCGACAAATACATTGAGAATGAGTATGGTGTGGAAAATATGAATGTTTAGGAGTGAATACAGATTAATTACTGGAACTTCTCTTCAGCTGGTGACGGCCTAGAACTGGTATGTGCTTCAGTTCTCTTCAGCTAGAACATCTCTTCAGCTGGTGGTAGCCTAGAACTGGTATGTGCTTCAGTTCATCACTTCAACTGGAACATCTCTTCAGTTTGTAACGGCCTAGAACTGGTATGTGCTTCAATTCTCTTCAGCTGGAACATCTCTTCAGCTGGTGGTGGCCTAGAACTTGTATGTGCTTCAGTTCATCACTTCAGCTGGAACATCTCTTTAACTTGTGACGGCCTAGAACTGGTATGTGCTTCAGTTCTCTTCAGCTGGAACATCTCTTCAGCTGGTGGTGGCCTAGAACTGGTATGTGCTTCAGTTCATCACTTCAGCTGGAACATCTCTTCAGCTGGTGGCGGCCTTGAATTGGTATGTCCATCAGTTCATCACTGTAGACTGGTGGCAGTTAATACCTTCTCTAGCTGGTACCTGCAACTTCCAGTTTGTCTTGCTGATTATTCTAGCAAGCTACAGTCTTCTTTTTCTCTAATCTTCTCTCACATCCATCGTGAGGGGAACCGGGCTGCAGACTTTCTTGCAGGTAAGGGGGCTCAGACCCCTACACTCACCTTCTATGATTCAGTTTCTGCTCATTGATATTTGCTCTCCTTGGTTAGGATGGATCAGTTGGGTTATCCCAACTTTCGATTTAGATATATCTAGATGATGATGTTTTTCATTTATGTTTTGTATTCTGTTATTATGTGTTCTTGTTTGGAGTTCCAGCCTTTCTCGGGTTGTGCTTCAGGTTATGTTTTTCATTTGGGTTTTGGGGTTAACATCTGGTCTGTGGATACATTCCCTTTTAGCTGTTGTTTTGTTTTTAGTTCGAGTACTTGGTTAGGGGTGTGTTCACTTTTGGGACACATTCCACCTATGACTTTGTACGAGATGATTTGCGATTTATATATTAGCTGGGCATGGTGCCGAATGCTCTACCCCCTCTAGGGGTTCTTTTTTTTTAAAAAAAAATCTTCTCTCCTCTTTCACACGAATTGATCATATTTGTTGGCTTGATAGCTTTGACTCTGTATGATCATCTTTAGTTTTCTGCTTGATTTCTTTTCAGTTCTTTCAAGGCTCTTTTCATATTTTGACATCTCATCAAAACTCCTTGTAAGAAAAATCTTGATAGTTTTTCCTAACATAAAATATTATAATAATGCTAATGTAGTATAATTATATCTAGGTAATAGAATCATATGTGTTTAATATTGCATGTATATTATCAATGTATAACATCCATCTCAATTAAGCATGATTTGCAAGCATATGACATATGATTCGCTAGCATTATGATCATATTAGTTATATTGCTATTACATCAATTTTAGAGTTTAATAATTTAATTTATTAAATTTTATCATTTGCTGCTGTTAGCACTGTCGTACGCTAACATAATTAAGTATTATGTAATACTAAAGAAAAGTAATATGCAATGCTAACAAAAGCAATAATGTTGTGAGTTGAGCTAAATAATACAACTAACAACCTTCAATCAAACAATTATAACTTTGTCCACGATTCATATTTTCTTGAAATTATTTTTTATTGAAAATTATGCTTGACTAGCTTTCCAACCATATAAAATTCATCATTTAATAATTTCCTAACAAAATCAGTTTTGTGTTTAAAGTTAGGTGTTGTGAATGTTGTGAAATTGCTTCGTTAGCATATGATTATGTGTTCGTCAGCATATGAATGTATCTTCATTAGCCCACGTCTTGAAAGTCCGATATTTTCTTTATTTTTAAAATTTAGACCTAGACGTGGAAATTACCAAAATGCCACCACGTTTTTTGAAGTTCTTCTTATTTACAATAATGCCACCGCCCTTTGACCAAATCTAGACCATTGAATTTTGAAGGACGTGTGATGGGAGATTGGTTTACAATTTACACACTAGGGGTGGTTTATATCAGAACCACCCCTATATATATATACGGTAGGGTTCATATGAGAACCAATCCCCATGTGGGAACTAGGAATTCATCTCAACCACACAATATTTTGATCTCAGTGGTCCAGATTTAAATAAAAAGGCAGTAGCATAATGGTAAATATAAGGAAGTCAAACTTACCCCTGGTCAAAGCTAACATCAGCATTCTAACACAAAATTTATTTAAACTATAAACATCCATAACTTGCTCATTTTTCATTAGATTCACGCAATATATCAAATTAAAGCTCTTTTCGTGTCTTTCATTTAAGATTCATTGTTCATATGTTTATTCGAAAATATATTTTTTCGTCCATAATAGCGTGATGTTAAACTCAGAATAGCATGACAAAATATTCATGATAACATGGAAGTATACACATAATAGCATGAAAAAATATTCATAAAACACATAAATTTTACTCATAATAGAAGTAGTAGTGTTCGTTAATAGTAGGATATTATCTGTTCATACTAGCATGTATATATATTCATATTAGCATGTATATATGTTCATAATAGCATGATAGTACTCTCATTTTAGCATAGCGAAATTTATAAGAATAGACAACGGTTTTAAAGTGTTGTCTATATGATTTTCGAAAATTATGCTTTTTTAGGTTTCTCAAAAATTACAAGTTTGCCACCGCCTTTGACCAAAAATTGACCAAATCTTAGCCATCTAAATCAAAGCAATGGATGGATGAGATGAACTCCTAGTTCTCACATGGGGGATGTGTTCTCATTTAATCTGCTCCCTATATATATATATGTAGGGAATGGATCAAATGTAAACCAATCCCTAGTCTGTAAACTGTAAACCAATCTCCCACCATAACTCTAAAAAAAATACACGGTCAAGATTTGGAGAAAAATTTCAGTGGTAGTTTTGTAATTTTCGCAACTTTTTTCAGTTTATAGGGATATTTCCGTTGGTTTGTTAAAAAAAAGCTGATGTCATACTGACTCAGCTCAACATCTAAAAAAAATCTAAAAAACTTCAAATGATCATAACTTACTCGTTTTTCATCGGATGAACGCAAATAATATATCAAATTAAAGATCTTTTAATCTTCTTTCATTAAAGATAAGTGAAACATATGTTTATCTAGAAAAATATGGACGAAAAATATAAAAATTTCATTTTTCACGCGTATTCTAGCTCAGAATACTTTGTTAGCATACGACATTTGTTTCGTTAGCATATGACAAATGTTTCATCAGCATCAGTTATATTGCGATAAAGATTTATTCAATCATAATTAGGTATGCTTTGTTAGAATATAAAAAATATTTCATTATCATATAACAAATGCTTCGTTAGCATATGCCAAATATTTCATTAGCATCGATTATATTACTATAAATGTTTGTTACATCTCAATTAATATATGCTTCACTGACATCAATTATATTGATATAAATTTTTATTTAATCCCAATTAGGATGTGTTTCATTATCATATAATAAATATTTAATTAGTATCAATTATATTCACAATGAACAATACATTAATGCATTAAGATAATTTTTATATAAGAATGATAATGCACTGCTAACTTTAACATTGACATATGCTAACTATATTATTATAATAATGCTAATGTAATATAATTATATCTGGTAATGGAATCATATGTGTTTAATATTGCATGTGTATTATCAATGTATAACATCCATCTCAATTGAGCATGATTCGTTAGCATATAACAGATGATTCGCTAGCATCATGATTAGTTATATTGTTATCACATCAATTTTAGAGTTCAACAATTTAATTTTATTAAATTTTATCATTTGCTGCTGTTAGCACTGTCGTACACTAACAAAAGTATTATGTAATGTTAAAGAAAAGTAATGCACAATGCTAACAAAATCAATAATGTTGTGGATTCAAGCCAAATAATGCAACTAACAACCTTCAATCAAACAACTATAACTTTGCCCATGATTCATATTTTTTTTGAAATTATTTTTTGCTGAAAATTTGGCTTGACTAGCTTTCCAACCATATAAAACTCGCAATTTAATAATTTCCTAACAAAATCAGTTTTGTGTTTAAAATTAAGTGTTGTGAATGAAGTGATATTGCTTCGTTAGCATATGATTATGTGTTCGTCAGCATATGAATATGTCTTCCTTAGCTCACGTTCTGGAAGTTCACTATTTTTTTTATTTTTTAAATTTTAACCTAGATGCGGAAATTATCAAAATACCACCGTGTTTTTTGAAGTTTCTCTTATTGTGGTGTGTATAGTTTATTGAGTATTACACTACAATATTGAATCATAAACATACATGCCATGTATATTGATGGAGTAAAATGTTAAATATAATATGAAAATGTGATAAATAAATCAAAACTACAAATTTCCTCCTATTTTATTGTTGGGTAATTCCATACACAGCCCCTAAAATACTCAATATAGCCCTCAATATTTAAAAAATTAAAAAATATAAATTGAATGTTCATTTTTACCCTTTAACTGAAAAGCCCTAAATTATTTTAACTTAAATTTATGGAAAACAACACGCTTAAGGGCTCGTTTGGTTGGCAGGAAAGTAAAGTTTTTTGGGAATATGATTTCTGGGAATGTGATTCTAAGGAAAATGATTACTAACAGATTCTTTATTCTGTGTTTGGAATACAATAAGAAAATTGCAATGATTCTCTGTTTATTATTGAATTAGATTTAAACAAGAATAGATAATTAAATATTTAAAATATATACTATATCTTATTTCATACTACCAATATTTATAATTTTAAATTACGAACCATATAATGTATAATTCTTCAATTTGCATTAGTACTATAGGATATTGAATGCAACATATTATTTCAATTTAAATAAAATGATATCACTAAAAAATAATTAATTAAGGTAAATATTGTATTGGTGATCCAAATATTATTTATTGAATTGAAAATCAAAATTATCTATATAAATATTTTTTTATTGAATTGGAAATCAAAATTATCTATATTGACAATGGTATGGTCATCGTTTAATCCGCAATGTTGTCTCAAAAATGATATTATTATAATTTTGATAGAAATGTCAAAAAAATAATTGATAAAATGGTCGAATTTTGGTCGTAATTTCTTCAATAAAAAAAGTATCACATTTTTTAATTTCTTTTTTTCATTTATAAAATTTTCTATTTTTTTTATTTTACACATTTTTTATTGAAATTTTGTAATCCAAACTTAGTATTAATAAAAAAAAAGATAATAATAAATCTTATTTTTTCAATTTTAAAACATAATAATAATTTATAAAATAAATAAATAATAATAATAAATGAAGAAATCGAACAATGAAATCATTTTAACACCAGATTCCCCAAAACAAGGAAAAAGAATACCTACTTGGAATAGGTATTCAGAATCCAGGAAAGTTGCATAATTTTCCTTGTTTTGAGGAATATGATTACTTTCCATATTACATAAAAAATGAACCAAACACAGTAATGTTAAAATAGAGAATCAGATTACTTTCTCAGGTCAGATTCCGTGTCAACCAAACGGGCCTTATAATTTAGTTTATAGCCCCGTATCACCTTCTTCTTCTTCTAAAAAAATAAAAACTGAAAATGATATTCGGAAAAGAGACACACGCCAATAATTGCTATCATCGGCCGTGCCATTTTTTGATTTTGATGTGAGTTCTTCTGAAAATCATAAAAAAAGATGAAAATTTTAAGGGATTAACAATTTATTAATTCTTAATTAGAGTAAAGATTATATTCAATTCATTCTATGTATGCGGGTTCAACGTTGTCGACGAATCCAACATCTCCAATTTCGCATGTTGCCGGCGGAGATTTTTTAGATGAAATTATATTTTGTTGCTTTCTTTCTTTTTTTTTTAGTTATTGAGGAGTTTCAAAGATCAAGCGATACTCCATTATTTGTGGGTTTTTTTCATATAGAAGATTCATGACTTAATTTTTTTGTTGGGGGCTAGTGTTTTTAAGTAGAAGGCTGAATAATCTATAATTGAAAATAAAGCCATAAAGGGGCTACAAGAATATAAAAAATATTTATGTTAAATATTTAATTTAGACCCCCCCCCCCCCAAAAAAAAGAGCTTGCGTATAAAACACCCTTATTTTCAAATAGAACTAAATTTAAATAATATTTTATTATAATTAATTATTGGGGGGGTGTCGAGGAAATAGTGGATGTAGATAGAATCACCCTTATTGTTTCTTCCACCTCTCTGGGCCTTTAATAGGGTAACATGATATTGGCCCATAAAATTTCTTCTATTTGTGAGCAACAACCCATAATCTTAAGTTTTCACGGTTTTTAACAATGTCACTTTTACTGTGTTTAAAAAAAAATAACGTCCGTTTTTTACTCTAAAAAGAACAACAACGGGCGTTATTCAAGTAATTCAATTTTTATTACGTAGATGTAAAATTTAAATATCCAAGATAAATAGTACTTTCCCATCTCATTCATATAGATTTTTTTTTATATCTCAATATATAGGATGATTGTTTAATTGTCTTCTCAATTATGGACATATTGAGAAGTTGCTTGTTTAATTGTTTTTTCTTTATAGTAATTTTCTTAAAATTTTGTGAAAAATCCATTGAGGTATATGAATAGGAGAAAAGGAGTAGATGATGATAGGGATGGGCGGATGGCAATCCAACCCGACACTACCAACTGGAGAATTCACTCTTGCCCCAATTTGATCACGGCATGATGGGAATGAGATTGAGACATCCGTCCCCGGCCACACCTCAACAAAATTAATTTACATATTTTAATTATATTCTATACTATATTTATTTGCTAATATAATACATTTGTATTACAGAACATATCTTAATACTTAGATCACTTTATTAGTTTTGAGAAAATATTAGCAAAACATACACATAAAATATAGCGCACGCACACATGTTGTTAAAACACAAATAATAATAATAAATAAAATAAAAAAAAATTGGAATCCCCGACCTTGATTTATTTCATCTGTATCCTTGATGAGGGTAGAACGAGTATGTTGAAACTCAACTCTATTGCCATTAGGGTTGGGATATCAATCTGACCAACTGATGCAGCTAGAAGCAGTGTGTGTAATTTGATATCTCCATCAACAGGTTATCGAACTACTGGATTCGGGTCAATTCGAGCTAAATTTTATCTAGATTGAAAATTCTTGACCTTAGCCTACCCCTTTAGTTTTCGGGCTAACCCTTTAGACTAATAAGTTTGTGAATTTTTTTTTAATATGTATACATTTGTCAAATTAATGACACACAAACCTCTAATTTTAACAAATTAATACTAAATGTAACATAACTTGCCAATGACCACTAATCAATTAACTTAATCATTTAAATTTTAATAATTATATTTTTTATGCGTAGGTTAAATTACATCAAATATGAAATTTTCAATATTTAACTAAAGCATAAACATAAGCAATATAAATTTGAGTTATTCAAGTCAACTCACCTAATTTTGGGCTTGCCCTATCAGGCTGTCAAGTTATATATTCGATTCAGGCTAGATTTTTTGACCTTAGCCCTCTTTTTTTCTAGAGTTATCTATTTGGCTTAATACGCCGTTTTGGGCTGGATGACCTCCCTAATTGTCATACACTTTAATTTGAATAAATTATGTATGTTTAGGGAATCCAGTTCAAAGTCAAGTGTGTGTTTAATGATTGTAGTTAGAAATATTTTATGAGAATTCATAATCCTGAAAAACTGAAAAAAATAAAAAATAATAATTAGTGTTTTTAGGAATATACAATATAATTTGTTCCGCCAGGTTTGAATTGAATGGAATATACTTACCTATCGATATTGACCAATTTATTTAAAGATGTATGGGCGAGATCCATTCAAATTTCAAACTATAGTTTCTTACATATATATCATCTATCTCAATTAATGATAAGGTTGGGAGAGGTTAGTGAGAGATTGAATCTAGGATACAGAAATTGGTGACACTCATCATCACCACATTGACTAGTTTCAAAGAGACTTGTTCCCGTGTAATTACTCTTTAATGATTAGGTATATAAAATTTATTTTTATTAAGATTAAAAATTGTATGAGACCGTCTAACGGGTCACTTGAGTTAGACGGGTCAAATAGGATTCAAATCCGTCCAAAAAACCCAACAAAACCCACCCAAATTGAAAAAAAATTAAGCGCGTGGCTCCACGAGCTCGCTCACATGTATCACTAGGTATAAAGTAAAATATTACTATATATGAAGTAAAGTGTCACTAATTATATATTGAAATATCACTTAATATGAATTGAAGTATCATCAATTATATTTCCACATACTAAGAAGAAATAAAAGAATTATTTTATGCATAAATCATAATGTGGGGTTTTAATTTAGTTGATTCATTTATCTTGTTTTTTTTTTTTTTTTGGAATATGTTTATTGATTCTCCACACATCACGTATCACTATATATGAAGTAAAATATTACTAATTATGTGTCAAAGTATCACTTAATATGAATTGAAGTATCATCAACTATGAAGTGTTTTCACATGCTAAGAAAAAAATTGAATTATTTTCTACATAAATCATAATGTGAACTTTTAATTTAGTTGATTTATTTATCTTTTTGTTTTTTTTGGAATTTGTTTGTTGATGCTTCAGACAACAAGTACGACTATGTATGAAGTAAAGTATATATCACTAGCAACGAAATGAAGTATCATTACCTATGAAGCGTCCGATAGCCCTCATTTTCTTTATTTTCTTTATTTTTTCAGTTTTTTAAATGTCCATCTTATATCGAGCGCAGTTCATGAGCCCGCGCGTTAGTGTCGAGCAAATGCATTGAGCGTTATGTCGGATACAAAAATTAAATGAATTCAATTTAATTTTAGGGTTCACTAATTTCATTTTAGGGAATATTTTTATTTCAAAAAAATTAAATTAATTCAAAGAATTAAATATATATTTATAACAAAATATAAAAAAAAATTAAAAAGTGAAAACAAAACCAAAAAAAGGAAAAGAGGATGGAGTGGGGAAGGGGGTGATGTGATCTGGAACCCTAGAACTGTATCAGGTTGCTAGAAGGCGGAATTCTTGACCCGAACTTCACAACGTAGACGAACTATATGTATGTGAAACCTATAACCCTACTGTGATTGAAAATAAGAACCTTGGATATAATTCGAAGACGCCACAAACAGTTGTGTTGTACTGTTTGATAAGTCGGTGAACATGACACCCGGTTCAATAAAATCTCATGCAGAGCAATTCTCAAATAACAATATCAAAAGTTGTCCATAAAATAATGTACTGAGTCCCTTATATAGGTGGGACAAAACAAAGCAAACTCCTAATTAAGTTCTAAACTAAATAGGAAATAAAACAAAGCCCAAAAGCATAAATATCCGAAAATAAAACAGAAATTTGAGAGCGGTAGTTGTTCGCGAGTTCGCTAGCAAATACATCACTCGCGAACAGACTCACGAATCCATGTGGTACCTAGTGGCACTCCAGCTCGCGTCCACGTCATCCTCGCGAACGAGCTCGCAAATGAGCCAAAGTGCACCCCCTTTCAGTCGCGATGTTGCAGAGTCTGGTCCTTGGTCCGTCTCGCGACCCTATTCGTAGTGCCACGTGTCTCGCGAATCATTAGCTCGGACCCCTTTGTGTAAATTGTGCGCGAACCCCTCAAGCACTCGGACGTGATCATCGGCACCCCCGTAGGATCATATCAGGGGACCACTACAAAATAAAAATAAAATAAAAAGAAAAAAAGGAGAGAGGGAACCACCGGATCAAATAGAGATCTATCTAACGTAAGAAATCCGTTAGATAGTCTCATACAAATGTGTCTCATTTTTAATAATCTAAGCGGAACATTAAACTGTAAAATCATTCTAGTTTTCATCAATTCTTTATGAGAAAACTACAGGATCTTGAAATCAACGATTCTCACATAATCACATAATTGATAAAATATTACGTACCTTCTCCATGATTAAATCTGAGATGCACGATTGAATTTCTTGAGAAGAACGGTAAACCGGTGTTTCACCTCCTTGATGTTTCTTTCTATTCTCCATCGTACGTGATGGTTAGGGTTTTAAGAGAATATCTTTTATATCAGGAAGTGGACCCAGTTTTACGTTAATGGGCTGTTATTCCCCATAAGCCCACTATTCCCATCAAATAGCGGATATAATAAAACTCTTCCATATTAACCGGATATAATTTAGTCCATAATTAATTGATTATTTATTTATTATTCCTTAGTAAGCCACATAACTTTACATGAGACATAAATAATCTTACATTCTCCCACTTGGCTCATGTGACGTTACTTAACATCATGGACAAATAAATAAATTAATCAAACTAACATAATGCGCATTTGAATGACTAAACATTATACTTCATTGGGTTCATCATAATTTCATAATTAAGAATATAAACTAATTCGAGTCATGGTGGTTGTACATCACACAATTGACATAGTCCCTTCCATGTACTACGAACTAATCTTCTGATCATTAATCAGGAGCACATAATTGGTCCATCATAATGTCTTTATACAAGACTATACCCGTTTACATTACTCTAATTCAAATATGCATGCAAAATATAGACGGATAATCAGAAACATTTCATAAATGAGCTCAGAGTGATAATTACAAAATAAACGTCCTACTTAATAATCATTGTTAACAATAATGCCCATACTTTCAACATGATCAATAAATGTCTTGGGCGGTAATCCCTTTGTTAAAGGGTCAGCTATCATAAGATTTGTGCTAATATGTTCTAAACACTCTTTGTTTCTGAACTTCTTCCTTCACGGCAAAGTACTTTAACTCCATATGCTTAGCACCTTTAGAGTACTTGTCGTTTTTAGAGAAAAATACTGTTGCGGAGTTATCACAGTACAATTTCAGCGGCTTAGCAATACTATCGACAATTCCAAGCCCTGAAATAAAATTCTGTAGCCAATTAGTGTGAATTGTAGCCTCAAAACATGCTACGAATTCAGCTTCCATGGTGGAGGCAGCAACAACAGACTGCTTTGCACTCTTCCACGATACCGCTCCTCCGGCTAAAAGAAATACATAGCCAAGAGTAGACTTTCTAGTATCCAAACATCTAGCAAAGTCTGAGTTGGTATACCCAATCACCTCAAGGCGATCAGACCTCCTATATGTAAGCATGTGATCTTTTGTTCCATGTAAGTATCTCAGAACCTTCTTTGCAACTTTTCAGTGTTCCATTCCTGGGTTACTTTGATATCTTCCCAACATTCCAGCTGCAAAGCTTATGTCTGGTCGAGTACAGGTCTGAGCATACATAATACTCCCAACAACAGATGCATACGGAATTCCTTCCATCTATTTTCATTCCAATTCATTTTTAGGACATTGAGTGAGACTAAACTTGTCTCATTTCTGAATTGGAATTGGTGATGCTGAGCACTTTTCCATCTTGAATCTCTCTAGCACTTTATTGATATATGCTTTCTGAGACAAACCTAACAATCCTTGTGATCTGTTTCAGAATATTTCTATTCCAATCACATAACTTGCCTCACCCATATCTTTCATTTCAAAGTTGCTAGAGAAAAAACTCTTAGTCTCATGAAGGAGACCAAGATCATTAGTTGCAAGCAAGATATCATCAACATACAGGATTAAAAATATGATCTTACTCCCACTGACCTTTAGAGATATACACCGATCAACAGTGTTCTCCTTAAATCCAAAGGAATCAATGGTATCATTAAACTTCAAATACCATTGGCGTGAAGCTTGTTTCAGGCCGTATATTGATTTCTTTAATTTACATACCATGTGTTCCTTTTCTTCAATTGAGAAACTAGCCGGTTGGTCCATGTAAACATTATCCTCTAAATCTCCATTAAGAAAGACAGTTTTCATATCCATCTGATGCGACTCCAAGTCATAATGAGCTATAAGTGCCTCGATAATTCTGAAAGAATCCTTTCGTGAGACTGGTGAAAAAGTCTCTTTATAATCGATTCCATCCTTTTGAGTAAAACCTTTGGCAACAAGTCTAGCCTTGTAGCGTTCTAGATTGCCAAAAGAGTCACGTTTAGTCTTAAAGACCCACTTACAACCAACTCTCTTGCAATCTTTTAGTAATTCTACAAGGTCCCAAACACCATTATGTTCCAAAGATTTTAACTCTTCTTTCATGGCATCTAACCATTTTTCAGAATTATCACAACTTACGACTTGTGAAAATGAGACTGGATCATTATCATTAATGCTCAAGTCAGTTTTTGACTCATGTAGATATACCTCGTAATCATTCGAAATAGCTGGTCGTCGTTCTCTTTGAGATCTTCTTAATGCTATTTCTTGAGGTTCTTCTACAACAGGTTCATTTTGAATCAGAGGTTCATTATTATGTTGTTCGTCTTCATTGTTGTTTGGAACAACAAATTGAGGAACACTCACTTTACTGCTAGAGCCACAAGTTAAAGGAACTTGTACTCTAACTTCTTTGATTTCCACGTGTCGTGGAATTGTACTCCCACTGATTTCACCACTTTCAATGAACCTCGCATTTCCAGTCTCAACAATTCTCATTCTATGATTAGGATAATAAAATCTATACCCCTTTCATTTTTATGGATAACCAATAAAATATCCACTTATTGTTCTTGCATCCAGTTTCTTTTCTTGTAGATTATAAACCCTTACTTCTGCCTGGCAATCCCAAACATGCAGGTGCCTTAAACTAGGTGTTCTAGTCGTCCACAGTTCAAAAGGAGTCTTTGGAACTGCTTTACTAGGAACCCTATTTAATAGATACATGGCAGTTTTCAAGGCATACATCCACAAAAATAAGGGTAGAGATGAATTGCTTAACATACTCTTAACCATATTCATTAATGTTCTATTACGCCTTTCTGATACACCATTTTGTTGTGGTGTACCTGGCATTATATATTGAGCACAAATGCCACGTTTCTGAAGAAGTAAAGCAAATGGACCTGGGTGTTGCCCAGTCTCATCATATCTTCCGTAATACTTACCACCTCTATCAGATCTTACAACTTTCACCTTTCTGTCTAATTGCCTTTCTACTTCATTCAAGTAGATTTCCAAGGCATCCACTGCTTGAGATTTCTCATGCTGTAGATAGACATAACCATAACGTGAATAGTCATCAATAAAGGTGATGAAATTTTTTTCCTTTCTGAAAGAATCAACATCAAAAGGCCTAAATATATTAGTATGCATGATTTCAAGAAGCTGGGTGCTTCTTATGGCTCCTTTCTTTGTGTGTTTTGTTTGTTTTCCTTTAATACATCCACACAAATATTTAGATCCGTAAAATCTAGATCTGGAAGAATCTTATTCATTATGAGTCCTTCCATTCTTTCTCTAGAAATGTGACCCAAACGTTGATGCCACAAGAAAGCAGAACGTTCATTCACTAAACTACGTTTCGTGCCAACATTATGATGCAGAGTTAAAAGACTTTCAGCATACAAACCATCTAAATTCAATTTATATAAACCATCATAAAGAACACCAGTACCAATGAGATGATTATGCTTAAATAAACTGAAACATCCATTACCAAAATCGAAAGAAAATCCAGTAACATCCAATTTAGATAATGAAACTAAATTCCTAGATAAACTAGGAAGATAAAGAGTTTCCAATAAATCTAAATGATGTCCAATGTCAAGAATTAAACGATAAGTCCCGACTGCTTCCACTGGAGCTTTCATTCTATTCCCCATGAAGACGAACTTCTCATTCGGGCTTATGGTTTGGATTGTAAAGAATCTCTGCATCGTGTTAGAAACATGAGTCGTACATCCAGAATCAATCCACCATGAATTATGGGGAACTTCAGTTAAGTTTGATTCGAAACATACATAAGCAATAAGATTACCTTTCTTTTCGAACCAAAGCTTACGTTTCTGACAATCCTTTTGGAAATGTCTAGGTTTCCCACGGAAACGACAGTTATTGTTTGGTGATTTCTTCTGGATTTTCATAGAAGCCTCATTAGTCTTCAATGACCCTTTGCCTTTATCATGTTTCTTCTTAAACTTCTTTCCAACTCCTTGATTTCCTCGATGGCTTACATAATGAACTGAGTGACTTCCTTGATTTTTTAGTTTCGTTTCCTCCTGAACCAATATACTATGCAACTCATGTACATTTCATTTATCTTTCATGGTGTTATAGCTCATTTGGAACGGACCATACTCAGTCGGTAATGAGTTAAAAATAAACTGTACAAGGAAGTTCTCATTCATAGCCATTCCCAAGGACTTAAGTCTTGCTGCAATATTTGTCATCTCAATGACATGCTCATGCATAGTACAAGAACCATCAAACTTCATGGTGGTTAGCGTACTCATTAATGTCCCAGCAATAGACTTATCAGCTGTTTGAGAGCGCTCTCCCACTAACCCCATAAATTCTTTAGCACTTTCAGTTTTAGGGAGAGCTGTCTTAATACTGTCTGCGACAGTCATTCTCATGAACATTAGGCTAAGTCTGTTAGATCTTTCCCAATCTTTATAATGAGCTTTCTGTTCATTGCTGATAGTATCAGTAATAGTAGCCGGCTTCTCTTCCATAATAGCAAGATCAAGATCCAAAACACCAAGATGGAATTATACTTACTCATTGTAGTCAGAGAAGTTAAGCCCGTTAAATATTGACACAGACGATACATGAGAATTCAAAAAATTGGGAACAGGTACTGCATAATAAAATTTTCACACAAGTGTTTTGAGACATAAAACACATGCTACATATATAAATAACAATTAAAGTATATTGATGATCTCCTTTGGGTGATACATCAACGTACAACATACAAACATAATGATGCTAATAAAATTTGTAACATTCTTTTGTAATAAACATGCACCAATTAGAATTATTTACTACCTTTGGGTATATAAATAAACCAATAGTACACATTTATTACCCACAATTATATTCATTAATTATAAAGACAAACAATCAACCTTTGGACGATCCATAAATGCTTTATAATAACGAATTTCAAATTACCCATAACCCATCAAGCATAATATTTAACATCCATAAAATTATGCGTAATTGAATAAATCAACATTAATTTAAAATTAAATAACATACAAGTTTCAACCACTTTGGTGATTAACAAAACTTTCATAATATTTAATTCCAAAACATTCACGTATATATACATACGTTAAACATTATTATCTACTAATTAAAATCATTCTTAATAGATATATGAACTATAACATAAAATAGAACATAATACAGTAAGTTATGCAATACTTCAATTCACATTCTCGGTAATGATAAAACACTAAGAAATTAGTTAAATCATTACCAACCAATTAACATCTTTCTTTTCCGCATTGAAATCATTCACTAAATAAACACAATATAATATATGCGAAAACAATTAATCTCTGCATTATCATATGTATCTCTCGAAGTTGATGAAACATTATAAAGCCCAATTCAGTACGTATCATCAACTTATTTCCAGTAATCGTAATTAGAACTTTCACGTCATACTTGCAGCGGAAGGTTAATTCCCAAACTTCATTCAACCATATATCAAAAGTCACGAATTTATCATGTTGAATGAAAACTCATTCATTAAAATATATGAACCATCAGACCACAATAGTTATACAGTACGAAATCATTCTTATTGTATAACTTTCATTCAGAGACTCCGATTAAAGCCGTTAATCTCTAGTTTCTCACTGAACACATAATTCTATTTCGATAATCAATAAAATCAAAATCGCAGCGGAAAATATCATTCTCAATTTTATCATTAGGGTTCATGGAAAACTTTATTCATGGAGAATCATATAATTTCAGAACACATGCTCTGATACCACATGTAAAATTATTCTAGTTTTCATCAATTCTTTATGAGAAAACTACAAGATCTTGAAATCAATGATTCTCACATAATCACATAATTAATAAAATATTGCGTACTTTCTCCATGATTAAATATGAGATGCACCGTTGAATTTCTTGAGAAGAACGGTAAACCCATGTTTCACTTCCTTGATGTTTCTTTCTATTCTCAATCGTACGTGATGGCTAGGATTTTAAGAGAATATCTTTTATATCAGGAAGTGGACCCAATTTTACGGTAATGGAATGTTATTCTCCAAAAGCTCACTATTCCCATCAAATAGCGGATAAAACTGCTCCATATTAACCCAGATATAATTTAGTCTATAATTAATTAATTAATTAATTATTAGTCCTTAATAAGCCACATAACTTTACATGAGATATAATCATCATACATAAACTTCAAATGTATTATCAATGAAAATTATGGTTCAAAGTTTATGTAAGCAAAAATATTAATTTATCCCAGGACTGCAGAATCCAGAAACCTGTTCAAACTATTAATAAATAAATGAAATGATGATTATTTGAAAATGTAGTTTAAACCATCAACAACTTTATTGTTTATATATTAATTAATCAGTCAACACTAGTATTTTGCTAGCTATTGCATTAATTTTTTCGTTATGCGGGATGGATTCTACTACTACTACTACAAATGTCATTTTTTATATATAAGAGAATCTTAGTACTTTATAACTTTATTCGGCTTCGTGGGTATTGAGAAGAGGATATCAATTTCACGGATCGAATTCTATATTTTAAATTGGTGTTCTATCTTGTATTCTAATAATTGAATTATCTATCTTAAATTGGTGTTCCGTCTTGTATTCTAATAATTGGATTTCGTCCAATTGTTAGAATACAAGACGGAACACCGATTTAAAATAGAGGATTCCATCTGTCAAAATTCTACTAGCTACACGTTTATTGATTGTGCATATTTGAATAGTAATTTGTACATGTATAAAATGTATTCAACTACTGTGCACTAATTTTTGAGTTATATATTTTTACACCAGAGATTTTAGATGTACCTTCAGACAATTATTTTACTCATCTCTCACTTCAAATTGTCCGGATTGCAGGTTGTGGGTAGAATGCGATTTGATCGTGTTATTAATTTTCCTAAAGTAATGTTCTAAAATATATAAAAATAAAAAATATTAGGGAGTACTATTATCAAAAAAAGGAGGCGGCGGCTGAAATCACGTGATTTTCAAGTTTTTAGGACTAAACTGACACCCCTTAGTTACGGGACCCAAAAATATAGTTTAGCCTAAGGTTGGGTAGGATGATTAATTATAGACAAAAACTTGCGTGTATTAAATGTATATAAGTTTATATTAAACGGTCAACACGTTTGATCGGGTCAAACTCGGGGCAACGCGTGTTGACTCGGTCAACCAGCAAAAAAATGGTAAAATAGGTGATACTTTTTAAGAATATAGATCATACTTTTTGAATTTTGAGTGATTGCACCTAGTGCACAGAAGTGCTTCTCTTTTTTGTTGTCGAAGGTAGCCCGCAGCCGCTACCGAGGTACCCCCTGTGTAATAGCCTGCAAACCACACAGGGGAGGTAAATCACACTTAGCAAGCCAGGTGTGACAGGCTCACACCTAGTGGTGTTGGTGGGATTCGAACTTGAGACCTTTGACCTCAAGATATCACCACTCCACTACTAGGCCATCCCCAAAAGGACACACAAGTGCTTCTCTTAATTACATTATTTGAGGTACGTACGTAGTTGATGAAATGATTCCAAATAACTTCATATCAGAGTTGTCCTCAATTTGAAATTAGTCATTCAAAAATAGTTCAAATGCAAAAGTACATGTAAAGGGATATAAATCATAATAGAATGGGTTGCATTTGGCCGATAAAAGATGTTTTGGATAATTAATGCAAACGTAAATAATAATAATAATTAATTAATTAATTAATTAATTAATATATATATATAGACATTGTTCGGATCCATAATAAATTAGTTCCATACACAGACTCTAGTACTTGCAAATTAGTTGTCGAGGTGTTTTTCTTTTCCGATTTGAAAGCCACATAATAATTTGTTGTGCACGGATCTGAAATCTTTAACTCGAAAATTTAGCAATGTAAATGGAACAATGCAAGTTCGCATAGAGTCCTCCAGCAAACATATGTTAATCATCTGCATGAATTGATTAATTTTAATTATCTGCATGAATGAATTAATTAGAAGAGGCTCAGGTAAAATGAGCAGAATTTAGAGTAAGAGGAAATTAATATATGAATTGGTAGAAATTAAGAAACAGAACAGTTATCATATATATATATATATATATATAGAGAGAGAGAGAGAGAGAGAGAGAGAGAGAGAGTCCTCCGATATGATATGATCCAGCAAATATATAATATGGTACATATATCTATAAGTAATGGGTGATGGCCCTCCTCTCTCAAAAACAGCCGGCACGCACGCACGACTGCAAACTATACATATAATTCATATTGTAGCTACTGCATGCATCTGAAATGAATGAATCATCCAAGTGGATATCGATACAATGATGATCTGAGTCTTGCAGTTGGTAGCTGGTTAATTATTCCAATGTATTCAGCCTATAAGCTAGCTAGGTAGCTAATATAAAACTTAATAATATTGGTGAGAATTGGTGGGATTAGAATTAGCAGCAGCAGCGCAGTCGACTACTGATCGAAGATCCTCCCAATCCGCATGCCTTAAGAAGTCATTGATGTCGCCATACACGTAGCTGGAAGCAACGGACGGGGTTACGTGAGATGATGAATTATATGAACCTCCTCCTACTCCTATGATTAAATCATCATGATTATTAGTAATAGATGAGAAGCTCTGGAGTAATTTGTTCTCTTGAGTTTGCTGCAGTGATGATGTCATCAGCGGAGCTCTGAAACTAATATTGTAGCTGCTGCTGCTGCTTTTCCCATTCTGATCGCACGATTCCACGCTGCATGTTTGGGAGCCGGCATCGATGATCACTGAGGGATCATGAATAATATTATTGTTATTAGGCCTCTTCATTTCCCTCCACTCCGGCACGCACTTTCTGTACGAGACGTTGCGCTTCAGGATGCGGCAGAGGGTCCAAACCTCCTGCACGTACGTACCAGCAGATTCATTTAATTAATTAATTCATTCATAAATCAATTAATAAATTATATTAAGTAATTACTTACAGCTGGTTCTTGGGGAAAGGGTTTGGCTTGGACGTGCTTGGTGCTTTTGTCGTGGGCGGTGGGGAGGCGGAACTCGTGCATCATCCAATCGGTTTTGGTGCCTTTGCCGGCGCTGCCGCGGTAGTACACCAGTGATTTCTTAAGGCCGATGCATTCGCGGCTGGAGGAGTAGATGGGTCTGTCGATGCCCGTTGCCTTCCAGAAACCCGAACGCGTTACTCTATTTGGGCGCACGCTATTCTTGTATTTCCTTCCTCTTCTGCAGAAGAAGTACCACTCTTTGTCTCCTGCCCCCTTTGTTTCTGCTATTCAATCAACGTACATATTTAATCTAATTCAATATAACGTAATCTATATCTAGGTTATCCGTTATTTTATGTACGTATGAATTAATATTAGTTCATCATAAACAACTAATTATTTCATTGCTTTTTATTCATACTATTACTAGCTTCGATATGATCATCGGATTAATTAACATATATATATATATATATATATATATATCTACAAATTGATTAAACACTGCACCACGACTTAATTAACTAGCTAATAATTAAAATCGACATACTTGGAAGATCCCAGGGATCAAATTTGTAGATGTCGACGAGCTTGATAAGCTCGAGTCGGATGGGCCTCTTCTCCACCTTCCTACGGAGATAAAAACCGACTAGCTCTTCGTCGGTCGGATGAAACCGGAAACCGGGAAGCTCCACGTCATCCTCCTCCTCTTCCTCTTTACTGATTCTGCTGCTCATCATATTTTCCACTTCCATGGTATATCCAATTGTTGATCGATCGATCGATGATAACAAATTAACCCTTACGTACGCACTCTATTAATTATATTTGCAGATATATATGCAGTAGCAATCACCTTTTTATTTCCGTTGATTTTTCTGTGTGAAAGGAACTTGATACTTGAGAGATTGGTTCTATTCGCCTTTGAATTTTGAAATGAACAATTCTCATATATATATATATGCATATTGTTTGAACAGGCCTAGCTAGGTGTGTGTGTGGGTGAGCGTTACGTAATATTATATTTGGTCAAGTCAAGACTGTTGACTTGTCGCTTCCCAGGTCCTGGTGTTCTTAATTTTGGAAACTAGAAGAAGAGGTCTTTAGTGTTTTATTATTACGTCACCTTTTCATATTCCCTCACACACACACACACATATATGCATATAATTAATTACTATTAATTTTACGGGTTTTTTTTTGTTATTATATCAAAATCAAACAACATGAACATCTTTCTTTATTGAGTCGGATCAAACAACGTGATCTTTGGCTTACGTGGCGTGACATCATTCTTGATATTGGGAGATTCAATATATCTGAATCCAAAATATTTCTTAACAAGTTAGACAAGTATATATACTACAAGGAGAGTATTCTGCGGGAAGGTTTTTAATCTGAGATTAATACGCTGTTGTTTTCTCTTTGCGATTTTTCAGCCAAAAGTTAACACATTCAAATAATTAATTCTTCTTTCAAAATACACGACCATAATTCTGGTGAAAATTTGACATATGGTCGTATGTTAATTAAGAATGTATCAATCTTAACCAATCGATCAATGTGAGATGATTTAAAGGATCGGAATGAAAATAAGATCAAAATTTCATAAATATAGTTTATTTATTTTAGAAAAATACATTACAATGTTAAATATAACATTTATAAATATATGCGATATTATTTAATCAAAATTGAAAAAAAAAATTATAGTCCTATTTTTTTAGAAAATGCTATGTTAAAATACTATATATACATGCTAAAATTTACATTTACAATACTATATACAACATATATATTTATCGTATGTATAAAAATAAAATTACGGTCTAGATTGATTTAGGAGTGAATATAAAAGGAGTTAGTTCACATTTTTTCAAATATACTAATTTATGGTGTAATAATTAGTAAATATAATGGATAGTACATACGTAGCTGGAGATAACCGATGATTTTCTCTAGTAATATTCTAGAAACCATGAAAAGTAACTTTCCAAATACTACATTATTAATATTTTTATTTTTAAATGAACTCATAACTTTCTAATATAAATTAAATTTGCACATCATCAATCCCTTTTTCTGTATTTTTTGGGGGTACGAACTCGAACCAATAAGTACATTTGTAAATAAAATTAAACAAGTTTTAATTTCCTTTTTAAACGTCATTAATTTGCTTGTTCTTTTTTGTCCGCACTAATTATAAAATTCTCATTGTTAATTAGCATTTAACGTGTAATTTATCTTAATGAAATATGCTACAGTTATCTTTAAAATCAAAATTAACATTTCATTAATTTCAGAATATTTTCTAAAATGCTGAAGCTATATATAAGTTCACACTTTATATATAAATCGATCATTGGCATAAAATATGGTAAAAGTCAATGGAAATGTTTTAGGTAAAAATCAATTTTGGCCCCCAGACTTTTGCACTTTTGCCACTCTGAACATTTCTCTATTTTGCCACTTTAAATTACTGGTCCTTTCCATTTTGTCATTCAACTAAGAGTTTCTATTTCCTTTTATCTTATATTAGTCGTTCGAAATATTAAAGTCCAAATAAAATAGATCCTAGCTATCTCTTATTTCAAGATTAACAATTTTTTTAGGAATTCACTTAAGTAATGTGTAACTATAAATACGACATTTGTAACTATATACATCACCTAGTAATATATTTTTCCTCATAGCACAATTCAACAATACACAAACCTTATTTTAACAAAAATGTGCATGAACTTTTGATTTTACGCAATTAATAAAATATATGGACTAAATTCGAAAATCTTAATTAATAGTATGTGGAATGAGGACCCAATTATGCTTTTTACCTGTTTTTTTTTCAATTGATGTGGGACATTATACATCATAACATCAATTGCTTATTACTTAATTAATGTGTATATATATATATTATACATATGACAATTATAAAAGATGGTGGGATCCACACATTGAAATGTTGAGCAAAATTACAAATCATTGTTTGATTAATCTTCAGAATAGTCAAACTCCCCAAAGATGTCAATAAGGCGTTCCCAAATCAAAGATTTTCGGTTGTTAGTGCAAAAAATTATGCAAACTAAGTTATTTGCGCCAATATAATAGCTTTAATTGTAGCATGCACAGATGCACAGCAACAGCACACTATGTAAATATTTCATGTTATTTCTCTCCTTTTTTCTCCCATAATAAATTAATTTATATAGAACTTTTTTCAAGGCCTTCCAGAAGGCGCACACCATTTTGACCAGGGGGGAGAGAGAGAGAGAGACTACCCAGTTACTAGTAGCTTGTGGCCATAAAATTCTCATTGACAATGATCGATGGCTATATCTATATATATAAATTTCTCTCGTTTATTTAGTAATTTTATCAAAGACTATAATAATTGGTAAAAGGAGTGTTTCATTTTATGTGATGGGCATTGGCACGGATATTAAGGGATGAGATGAAGACGTCAAAACAGAAATGGTAAAAAGTCAAAGTCGAGAACAACATGTTTGACTTGTAGTTCCCACTGGACCCGGATGATCGCGCTTGCTCCTTGCCTCGGTCTTCTAATTACCAGAAGCAGCTGCCTAATTCCTTTTTTTTTCTTTTTTTTTCCAATTTCACATAAGAAAAAGAGTAACTATCGTTTGTTGCATGCTTGCCCAGGATAGTGAAAAATCTTTTACTATATATTATGACTTCAAAATTCTATTTAATTTCTTTTCTCAATAAATATAATTCAAACTCAAGATATTATCAACGAATTTCGATCAACCATAATTGTTTTTTATATAGCAGTCTCATATGTACGAAAACTTCATCGGTCAAATATCATTTAATGTTTTTACATTAATTTCAACACTTTCCACACTCTCTCTCGCAAAACTGACAATATAACTCCATTAATTGAGTCCAAATTTTGTCATAAATATAATCCATGCATGATAAAAGCAATAATGGTTTTGAACATTTTTTCCTTTTAATTACGAGGGGACAAAATAATTGCCGTCGTTATTTGTTAATGTTACGCCGTGGATAAATTTTATTCTCTATAACTGTATGATGTTGGGATTAACACATAAAATTAAATGTTGGTACGTGGATATAAAAATTTACGACCTTTGATCCCGAGGTTTAGCGAAACTTACTTTTTCTTTTTCAGTTTTGTTTTGTTTGACATATGGATGTTTATCTTACGTACGTGTGGTATTTCACTAATTAAGTTTATTAATTTTAAGGAGCTCTCTCATGCATATGATAAAATGATTTAGATCTTATTTCAAAACAAGTAATTGGACAATGGGATGATTGAGCTCATAAAATACTAGTAATTATTACTCCATTCGTTTCATTTAAATGTAGTGAATGCACACAAATTAATAAATTAATTGAATTACCTAATGTACCCTTGTTTGAATATATTAAATGAGCTAAATATAATTGTTTGTTTATATTAAACTAGAATGACATTTATATAGAAATAGAGAGTTTATTTTTTTTAATTACAATGATCAAAATACAAGGGATTCTTTTCAAAACAGATTTTGTTTAAAAAATAAAATAATTTCCTTTTTTTTTTTTTGTTCTTTGAATAGATGCACTTTAGAGAGCTTTTGAAGTCTAGACATCGGCTCAATTAGTTGGTTTTATAAAGTTGTACCATCGTGAAAAATAATCTTCAAATATATTTAACTAACTCCAATACAAAAATACATCTGCTAAAGATGTTATGCATGAAATGTGAAATTCAATTTGCCCCCTTTTGTCACAAATTACACTTTTTTTTTTCCTTCTATTTAAATGAAATATTATATATCTCATGATTTTCACACTAATCGCATTATATTATATATATATATATTATTATTATTTAGTTAGAAAATACATATTATGTTTAAGATACATGACTTCTATTTAATAAACGACGAAACAAGTAACACAAAATGTGTAATATATAAGCCGGCCCTACATGCCGGAAAATGTCAAAATTTTAATAAATTAAAGGTAGATTAAATGCAAGAAAAAGACATTATATGGAAGCAGCATAAACGTTCCCACAGCCAGTGTCTCAAATTCGTATCGTAGCACCCTTGTACGAATTGTTTCACGCTCGCTTTCCCACTTCTCTACCTTTTATTTATCGTATTTTATTGGCATTTATTCGTATTCATTTGACATCGTTCATACTTCATATACAGATTTGATGAATACTTACTGTTAATTACTTCACGATTTGTAATTAAGTTATACCTACATAAAAGATAATATATATGAATGGCGTATTTAGAGTTGGATTCATAATTATTTTTCTTGATCGTGGAGAACCGTAATCATCAAAATTAAAGTCCTTTTTTTTTCTTGACTTGGATTTTCAATTTGATCTGATCACTCCACGAATTAAATTTGTGATATCTGCACATAATATCAGATGAAATCCTCTTGTTACCATTAACTGTACGTGCTATACCTCTACAACACAATTAAATTTAATAGTTTTACTTTTATTTTTTATTCGATTTTTTTTATACTGAAGTTTGATCATTCCTGTGAAATCTCGTGTGCTTTAGTTTAATTTTGCACCTGTAATTATGATTAATTATACCCAATTAGAATTTAGAATTAGTTTTTAAATATTAACCAATTATTAATTAAAAACCCATCGCAGATAGAACAATGGCGAAACTTCAATAATGATCAGAAGACACACCAAAAATTTAAAACTTTAATTTTTAAATATTAACCAATTATTTTTAAGATTTATGTTTTACGACGACCGTGTTTGACTCAACTAGTTCCAATCATACATCAAATTAATTAATATCCAAAGAAAAACAAAATGAATAGTTAACCACTCAATCAGCCATATAATTAAAGGGAATGCCAATCTTAATTCATGATTGCTTATGGAATAATATTGATTTATTAATTTGATGATTAAACGGCACTATTCTTGTAAGGCATTATACTTGTATGCGGCTACCTGCATGCACCTTTATATCATTTGGATACATAAATTTATGCTAGGATTAAACTATTGTTACAGTAGTTACATAGTAGAAATTCTTAAAACAACTAATTGAACTCGAAAGTTTATGATACTGCTGTAGAAACAAAATGTGCAAAAGTGGCAGTTATAAACCATCATCATCATCATCATCATCATCATCATCATCATCATCATCATCATCATTATTTGTTTATTTTTATAAAATTGATGTGATAATTTAATTTGTTTTTATTTGTAGGACAAGTGAAGTTCAATAAATCACTATCTTTATAGGCACAATTACGTAGAACTAAAATTTCTGGACTTCTTTCCCTTCAAAAAAAATAAAAAATTGACTGGACTATAAGTCTAACAATTAAAAAAATAAAAATAGAAAATGAAGGAATAGTCTTCGAAAATGCAGGCTCATGAATCTCTTGATGCATTGAATAGAGAAAACTTTGTCGAAAAAAATAATAGTTCTAGTAAATTACTCATTTTCAAGCTCAGAGTTTTACATGTCGATCTCAGGCAGATCAGAAGCCCTCAATTCAGATCTGTGACTTACAGTAATTTCTATATGGGGTGGTCTCCCGTGCACCCCCCCTCCCCCTGTCACATATCAGATGGGCGCGTGGCGTCCACGTGCCCGCTTTTTTTTTTTTTTTTTTTCTGTTTTCTGTTTTAAGTTTTCTTTTTCATTTTTTCTTTTTTTCTTTTTCTTTTTCTGTTTTTCTTTTTTCTTAAAAAAAACACAAATAAATCCTTAAAAAATCCCCCTAAATAAATCATAAAAAACACAAAATAAACCCTAAAAACACTCACCAAAAAAACACAAAATAAACATCTAAAAACACCCCCAAAAAAACCCAAAAAAACACAAAATAAACTCATAAAAATACCCCCCAAAAAAATACAAAATAAACCCCTAAAAACACCCCAAAAAACACAAAATAAACCCCTAAAAACACCCCCAAAAAGTGAAAATAAACCAAAAAAAAAATCCTAAAAAACACAAAAAAACACGAAATGGTACTATGGGTAGCAAATTTTTTATTTTATTTTTGGACGGGTCGAAAGCTGGTCGGCCCGGATCGGGGTGGGTCCGTTTGATGGACCGACCCATGCACCTAGAGTTGTCAAAACGAGCAAAGCCCGCCGGGCTAGTCCGTACCCGCCATCGTTTTAGGCGGGTAGGACTTTAACTTTGAAACCCATTTTTTTGGCGGGCCCATCGGGTAAAGCCCGCGGCGGGGCGGGTAACCCGCCAAGCCCGACGATACATACATATATATTATTTTTTTTAGTTAAATGGTATTTATGATTAATATGAATTATAAGATAATATCCTCATTCCCCAAATGTTTGTAAATTGTAACTTGATTAAAATTTCTATACTTGTTTAGTTGATTATTTCAATCTCATAAAAAAAGTAGATAGTTAAAAAATAAGAGTAATTTAAATTGAAAGAAAAAAAAAAGACTAAAATTGCTACATACTAGATTACGAGTTGAAAACAACATTTCATGTACTAATTAATTAAACGTGAGAAACAAGGAGAATTGATATAATATTGTTGGAATAAAACACATAATTAGGAATATAATTTGAGTAGTGGTAGCTAAAACTACTATATGTGCTCTCATCTTTGTTCTCGATCGCATTTGTTGTCGAAATTCTCCGGCGTCCGATTGGAGCTCTATTTAGTTCTAATATATATTTTGGGCACTAAGCTACATGTTGAGTTGGCAAAATTCATCAAACATACCTATATCAATTCAAGGTTAATAATATATTTCTCATTATTGAAGTTTAAAACTCAAATTGCATTAAAAAAAAATAAAAATTGAAAAGCCCGCGGGTCGGCCCGCCAACCCGCGGGCTTAAGCGGGGGCGGATAGGACCCTGTCTTTTCGGGCCCGCCCCTCTGGCGGGCTTCCCCGCCCCGCCCCGCCAAAAGACGGGCTTTCCGAGTCCGGCCCCCGCCCCGCCCCGCCAGCCCGTTTTGACATCTCTACATGATGCACCTTATGCACATGAGTTTTGGCGTTTCTAAATAATTATTCGTAACCATCTAAATAAACGCGCGCTAAACATATATATGCATCTAGAAACGAGGGATGGTGATATTTATAATCTTGAGTCTTGACCTCTCATAAATTGACAATATTGGTATATTGCATGATCACCTTATTTTTCTTATTTTATAATTTGCTACGATGATTACCATTTAAATAACATATAATATTCTTCTATACGCTAAGACTAAGAAAAATAACATTTAACATTGCGCTTTATGATTAATTTAAATATTTTCCACTTAAAATCACATGGCCGAAGGTCAATCTTCTAGCTAGTGCAATATTCCTTACTAATCATATTTTTCCCAACCCAAACTGCATTAAATGAATATTAGATGAACAATTTTAAAATAAAGTCTTCATAATTAACTCATTCAATATTTTAAACTTTTAATTTCTTGGTGTTGAAAAATTATTACTAAATATTTTAGTATATAATTGATAAATAATTTACATTTTAATATATTGTGCAAACTGATTCAAAAATTGTACATATTATTGTATTAATTTTTTTTAATAAAATATATTATTAGTTTTGACTTTTGATAATGCCGTTCACAGTTGCAGGTGTAAAATCGATGCTAATAATCAAATATAGTACCCAATATTCTAATTTTTTTTAATATATAAATTGAAGCACATAATGCATATGTATATTTACATGATAAACTCAAACCTCGATACACTTTTAAATATAATATCTCGATATATAAATGCTAAAAGAATTTGTGTATTTCAAGGGGTTTAACTATGCTACCCCGGGGGATTCTATGCTACCCTCAAGGGTAGTACCCAAGTGTCACAATACATCTATTGTGACACTTTTATGTATCACAACAGATCACAAAAGGTCTGATGTGACACATAAAAGTGTCACAATAGATATATTGTGACACTTGGGTACTACTCTTGGGGGTTGCGGATTTGACTATGCTACCCCCAAGGGTAGTACCCAAATGTCACAATATATCTATTGTGACACTTTTATGTGTCACATCAGACCTTTTGTGATCTACTGTGATACATAAAAGTGTCACAATAGATGTATTGTGATATCAGATCTTCTGTGATCTATTGTGATACATAAAAATGTCACAATAGATATATTGTGACACTTGGGTACTACCCTGAAGGTAGCATAGAATCCCCCGTATTTCAAGAAAAACATAGGTTACAACTACTGGAAAACGATATCTCTACAGCTATATTCTCGTGCCAAGACTTTTTTGGCTGGCTTCCAAGTCGAAAAATCCACAGATCTTATACAAAATAGTTAGGCCTATATTTTGAAACAGATGCCAAATGAAAAAAAAAAAAGATAAAAATGAAAAGGTCAAAGTCTATATAGTCAATGCACTAGGATACGTAAAATGGATGGGATGTTTTACAAAGCATTAAATTTCAATTATTCAATGTGTGACATTATTTGGAATTCTTTGCATAAAAATCAATTTCTTGCGTCCCTGATTTTCTTACCGGGAAACGTCAACTGTGACATTATTTAGAAACCTAGATATTTTCTTATACATACACATTTTTGTTAAATGTCATTAAGAAAGCGATTTATACGGAAATATGATAACTTACTGTACATTATTTCAACATGATAAAATATACATTTGACAGCACAACACTTACCATGACACAAACCACCAAACTAGAAAAACGTAACAATGTCGAGAAGACCGATTCATATACTCAACAACATTCCATAAAAATATAATAAAAAATTCACTCATAATTTAAAACAATTAAATAACTGTCTCTAATAGTTAGCAACGGGGAATTAACTACACAATTCAGCCCAGACTAAGACAAATCCCGTGGATTGATACAGTAAGATATATAGGTTGTCCATTTCCAGACATTCCAAGTTTAAACAAAACAATAATTTCATATTTGTTTCACCAATAATGCCAGAGTGTAGCAATAATCTAATAAGATTCACTAAGCTTGACCAACCACCCCATGGCCTGCAATAAAGTAATCCACATCAAGATTCCATGCATCTTGATCTTGCACCTAATTCATACCAGCTACATCATCCGCATATATTTATTGTCACAACAAACTGACTAACAAGTCCGGTCTACTTGTAGATGACCGGGCAGTCTCCTGACCCGTTCTACGAGCAGCGGATGTGGTCATAAATCAAGATTATAGACACTGCATATAACCACAGCTTAAGGTATAGACGAAGAAAAATATTTTTTACACACCTCTAAAAAGACTTCTTTGAAGTTGTCATTTATTGTGGAGGCATAATCCAGAAACATAGATGGAAGCCTTCTAAACAAAGGGTTCTTACTTTATTTCTAGCATTGAAGTCGAATAGGGGAGACCACGGGATGAGTTAGGGACTTGGAATGTGGGATCTGAACAAAGTATTGCAAAAGAGACAAGTAAACTAAAAGATTTCATGTAAAAGAAATAAAACAGAATCAAAGGAAATTTATACAACCGACTGTTTAAAATGAATATACTAACCGATATTCCACCAATCAAGCTTGCGTGAAATTCCATATTGCATGCTTTCAGCACGCTGTAGGAAAGTTCATTGCATCTATATCAACAGTAAATCAAATGTACTGATCACCCGGAAAAAAAAAGCATACCCAATCACTCGCAAAGTTAATCCGTGTTGGGAATTATTTCTTGTCCCACAGAAAGCCATGCATCTTCATTGATAAAATCACACAATCTCAACAATATTCCAAAATATATCTTCCCCTGTATCATTGAAATAGCAAGCCAGATCCTAATGATATATCTAACGGAGGGGCATAAATATCGCTGTATAAAATTAATTTTGCTGACCTTTGATCTTCTATAAGAAGCTAAAGTGGCCAATGGTTCGTTGGACCTCTGCACTGTCCCGGCTATAGATGTCATATTTATCATCTGGCAACGGTTGCAACCACCCAAAGACTGCACAAGTCAATATCATGGAATATGAGCAATAGAATCTTCACAAAGAAGCATGCAGAATCACCTTCATATTTGTTCAAGGTGAGGTGATAGGTATTCTGGAGTTTGAGAAGCATCAACCTATTTGATAATAATAATCTTTACATGGAAAAAAAAAACCATAGGGAATCAAACCATAATTTCCTTGAAGTGCAATCACTCATTTCATCACAAACAAGAACATCCCTCATGCGATGTCAGTCAGGCAAATACACAAAAGAATTTATTTTGCTAGTTGGAAGCTGGAAGTGCACTATGCAGTAGAATATCAAATACACCAGAAATAACCTTAAAGTTTCTCTCTCCAATAATCAGACTTCTCCAACCATCTTCTGCGTAGGGTTTGCCATTGCCACCAGAGACTACAAAATTTGGACGGAACCTCATTGGATTAACTTCAGCAGGCTGGTTATGTGAGCCATCACGCAACTCTAGTTTACAAATAAAGAGATAAAATGAGCTAAATTTGTCAGATTAGGAAACTAGTGACCAACATAATGATAGCATCAGAATTATTGGCACAAAAGTATCTCATTTCCAGTTGATGACTGCAACAATGTAAGGTCAAATATCTCAATAGATGCTACTCTTCTGGTTTCAGGAGAAATCGGTTATAAATGGTGCCACAAATATTGGATGCTAACTTTCTAAAATGAAATGTAACCCCGGAACCTTAAAAACATCTATAACCACCAAAAGCATGATTTTCAATATGCAAAAGAAAATTATAAGATAGGATAAAAGGCGCATACAGCATACTTGTTCTCATTCTGTCATTCAGATCTGAAACACTTTCCTCCAATAGTAGCAAAAACTGAGCTTCATTGACAAAATTCAATCTAGCCTCCACATCTCTGCATATCCCTACTATACACTGCTCCCTATTTGACCACACCTGATTTTGGACAGTGTAGCTTCTGACAAGGGTGCAAGGCCGACCGACTGCATTGCTAAACCAAATGTTGATTTCATTCCAGTAACCTCCAACTTCATATCTAGTCAAGAAATTGATTTCATCCTTGGTAAGTTTCTTGATTAATTATCTGTGCATTCAGTTTAATGCCTTTCTTTGAGCCTATGCTATTGGACAGACATGACAGTTGAGGGCAAACAATGAAGCGATAACAAAATGAAACAAAAGTCTTCTAGTCAAGTTTAGAATGATCAAGCTTCTCCAAGCCATTTCAGGTTTTATTTTTGGCAATACACACAATAACATCAATTAATCCATGAAACCAAAACAAACAAGGTTTCTAAAACTCGAGTCATCCAACAAATACACTCATCCTTCAAGATACATTTAAGAAGTGGCAAGAGATGAACATGTGATAAAATGCAAAATGTTTTACCTCAAACATAAATTTTATACCTTTGAGAATGTATTTCCATCACTTCTCTTTTACCAATAGATTGACCAGATGTGAGCTCTATCTGCAATTTCTCTTTGCAACGAGGCGATTCGACAATAAGTAGTCCCAATTTGAGATCAATTAGTGTAGTAACTAAATCCATTTCAGGAACCTTGAATTTAAAAATAATATTTAGGAATTAATAAGCAAGCCAGTGATCAACAGTAAAGCATCATGCTCAGACACCAGCAGTCATCATCACCAAAATCAATTGTTCTGATATGGCACCAAAATTTTCAAAATAGCAAATAACTCACTTCTTCTAGAATTATACAGCAAACTGTGGTCCCAAACCCCCACCCCAAAAAAATAAGCCATCCATGAAAAGAAGAAAAGAAAGAAAAAAATATGTCCAAGCATTACCTTTAAGTTTCAATAAACGACTACAGATTACATGGTGTATGCACTCATAACTTCAGCAGAAAAGGAACTTCTGACAGTCTAGTCACTTCCACATACAATAGTTTAACAAACACAAAAACATAGAAGGGCCCAATACCATAATCTAGACTCAGACTCCCGAGAACACACACTGCTCTTAAACCATAGGCTCAAGTGTAAACTAAGATAAAACTCATCATGACATAGAAATGATAGTTTACTTTTGAAACTCAAGACCCTAGAAAACCATAACCCTTTTGCACTCAAACCCTTCATGTGAGACTTTGCAGGGCATTCTTTCTAGAAACTAGAACCCACACTAAGAACACTCAGTCACTCAAAACCTTCAACAAGTTGAAATAGATCCACCAACCATCAACAATTATCCCTTCTGCAGGATTTTAAAGAAGTTTGTAATGTTTCTTCTCAATTAAGACAAAACAAACAAGAGCACATCTTATTAAATAATTTACAGCACTCAGGTTGTGAGCAAATGACTACGAGAGCAAGAAAAGAATATGTAAAACTAAGCGTGCATAGATCTTACACAATATGACATACAACGTTATTAGTCTACTATAAAACTTTGGTAGAAACTCTTTTCATCAGTTCCTGCTTGGTCCGTGTTAATTGGTATTGTATCTCCCTTATGTCCTATGCTACTACTAAGCTAAAACTGAGAAAGCTGTGATCACAAATCCATGTATAAATGCAACAGCTCCAACAAGATTACAATTCACCTTCTTCTGGGTCAAAATTTCCCCACTGAAGCTCTTGAGAAGCCATTCTCTATCATGCAACAATCCTGGATTTGCATTGGAAGTACAGATTTCAGAATCAGGCGACAAAATATAAATTGACATAATATTTGTCCTCTTAAGGGGAAAAATTATCATTCTTATAATTAAGGGAAAAAAGATTCACCATCGAAGTGGCAATATACAGTGCAAATGATGTAGGTAGAAGCGTCAACACACAAACACGATATACACACAAACCACAAATTCCTGGAGAACAACGGCACATCTAAAAGAATGCAACACATTGACTCTTCATCAGGAATAGCTGTATTGTTTGACACAAGAAAACTTCTTGAATTTTATTGACACCAAACCGGACACCGAAAATGTAACAAAAGCTCCAAAATATACAAACTCCAATCACCCAAAGAATTCATCTAAGAATAGACTCCTAACTTGCTATAGAAACATTCTTGCTGAAAAAAACTAATACCTAATATAAATTAACTACCAAAAATAGATACAGAGACGGACGCATGAATTTTAACTTGGGGTGGGGGGGGGGGGGGGCATAATATTATAATACAAATAATATTAAAGTTATATAATAAAATATATATACACATATAAAAAAATTGGACAAAAAATGAGGGGGGGCGCGTGCCCCCACCAGCCCCCCCAGGTCCGTCCCTGAATAGATAGTACAATAGAGAAAAACAACTTAATCGGAGCCTTTAGTTTGAAAAGAAGATCATGCAGCCTCATTCCACCAGGATTAAGAGAATTAAGAACAATTAGATCATGGGAAAAAAACATACCATGCCTCGTTATGAAACAAACTCTGAACCCAGATAAAAAAATCCCTATGATGATTGTCACACAACTATATCATTTACCAAACCCAACGGCTCCTTTGACTTTTTGATGAATGATGACATCCTATAGTATAAGAATTTTACAGCCTTTCAAGCTCGCTCAACCCAGTTACTCTACTAACTTATTTTACTCAATCTTGTTGGTCATTCCCTCCCTCTTGTTGCTGACTGTATAATAAAATATATCACCCACACATTTAATAATTCTTAAAGAAATTACTGAACACTCTGAGATGGGTCAACATCTCAAAATTCACAGTTCTTGAGTCAATTAAATCATTCTTAGAAGCAGCAACATTTTTCCATCTATATAACTAAATGTTAATAGGAGAATGAGACCATAATACAGCTTGCCTCAAACTATAAGCAATATAAATGTTGTACCAGTATTACTTAAAGGCCAGCTCTCCACGCTGAAGCCAGCACAAGATTTGATTGGATAAATAGTTATCGATTTGAGAAAGTATCTTGTAATCCTTTCAACCTCTGCAATAACAAAAGGACATATACAAAGATATCAGCCAAAAAAAAAAAAGTGATATGATCGACCTATAGCTAGTCAACTTCTTATAGTAACCTTCAGTTGCAGGGTGAAAAGGCTTTTCTCCAAATATATCCAGATGTGTCAGTTGGGGTACAAATGAACTCTTGATGAACTTCAAAAACGTCTGCACATTAGTATCAGAGGAATTGTTAATTGGAGGATAAAAAAAAAACAGAGACGATTTGAATCCATATTCACAAACCTCTTATGTTGATTACCACTATCTGATAATTAGAGACATTAAGTAGTGTAATATTACTAGTGTCAGCATTCCATCAGTAGCAAGTCAGTTTATAAGATGTTATAATGGGGTCTGATTTTAACAAGTGCAATGAATAAGATTAACAAACCGAGTAAAAGTATTATGGTTACCATTTCGAGCTGAAAACAACTTTATAAAACCATAAATGCCACAATGTGAACTTGCAGCCAACTATTAGTGAATCAATTGTGAACTGAATAACTGATACTGTATTTTCTTCAGTTAAAACAAACAAAACAAGATAATCCAATGGAAAAGTACATGAGCATCGTTAAAAACAAAAGATAAGATTAAATTAGTTTACAGCTTGGCATCAAATGAATAACAGAATTTCTCAGATTCAAAAAAGTATACCATGGCATCTTCAAATGTTGACATGTAACCAAATGACACCCTCACTGCTCCAGTTGGTTTGCCATTCAATATGTCATGATCATCCCAGCAAACATGTCCTGCCTGAATAAGAAAATTTAAACAATCTCTTAGATGTTTATATTACATGTTAATGCAGCTGGTTAATAAGTACCCAGTATTTACCTCAATGTTAGAAAGATGATCTGAATGAGACAAACCAAGATGTTTTGCACATGCACCAGGATTACAAAAGCACCCTGTCTAAGCATGAGCATAGGAGGAGAAAGAAAAAAACACATCAGAGATCTCCAAAAAGCTATTATTCTGGGAAGAACATATATCCCTTCTTATTTTTATAAACACACACCAAGAAAACTTAACATGTCAAAAGATAGCATCTCCTGTTTACATATTTACCACCTACAATTAGAAAAGAACTTAACTAATCAATAACTGTATAGAGTTGTCGATACACAAGTTTATGATTGTTTTACATGTTGATTACCAATGAGTAATTAGCAGATTTAAAGAAGAAGATAGAAGTAAGAGCCCATCAAATGTGATACTTGCAGGATCTTATATCCCATTCCCCCAATTTAAATTTCAACTTATATGAGAAGATTTTGACACCTGATTACAAACATTGCAAAAACCAGATAGAATATAGTAAAATTCTCCAAAAAGTTTATAGAGAATGAATAAAACAAGAATATACAATATATAGGTGTTAGAAGTGGCATGCTAGGTGCTATAAACAATATATAGCCACATAAAATCTTAGTCATGGAAAAGGTTTATTCATCACAATTGATGTACTTTGAAGAAGATGAAAAAAAAAAAAAAAGGAAGGAACCTTGAAATGTCATGTCATTCACAAATGCTCAAATGGAAACTACAATCAATGCAAAAATTTAAGGGAAAAAATGACATCCCTTCTGATACAGAGGTTGAACTTTATAGTCTTACCCTTAACTGGATATTGGACAATGATGCCAATTTTTCCACCTCTCGATAGCCAAACCAAGATCCATCAGGCCTTTTCAGGTTGAATGAAACTATAGGACCCATTGCATCACATGTTAACTGACGGAAGAATATTTGTACCCAGAGTGAGCAAAAGGAATAAAGACGAAAATCAGATAAAAACCAGGAATAGTCTGAATTTTGCACATCAAAATATTCAACCAGTTTAGAGTTAATGGGATAGAGTTCCATTATAGTCATATAAGAATAAACTACTAACCTCAGGATTGTTATTGCCATATAGTGTGCAAACACAATTTCCATTCTCATGCCTCAGCTTCAAAAGTGCATTCCTAACATAAGACGCAAGCAAGCTTGTGTGCCTTAAGAAATCAAAGCCAATTAGAACATTGATCCGAAAGGTATATAAGTGCGATGACCGATGAAACAAAAGAATATACTTAAAGGTGAAATGAGTAATCCCAAACCATAAAAATTATTCCAAATGTTAACATTACTTGCTAGGGAGGCAGCAGGGGTTGGGGTAATCTGGGAAACACTTCTTTTGTTCCTAATGAGTAATGACAATAATAAATTGTCAGGAAGCATTGCAATGCTGTTGCATGTGTATGGTGCATGTTCTAACTTTACTTTGAGAACTTGCATATGAGCTTTCCAACCCTAACATTTAGATGTCTGAGGACAGACTACAACCCTATTTTGTGACTGTCAATGCCCTAATTTCTAACATGACAGTATCCAAAAAAAAGAGTAGCTGAACTGATTAGCAGAGGAAATTATAGAAGTAACACATGAGATATGAAGAATTTTGCTGTCATGTGGCTAGCAAAGAAGAAATGTAATAAAATACGATTGAAGATTTTTGCTGTTTTGTGTCCGTCAAAGCCCTGCACGTTTACTAGTCTTGGTAATAAGGAGAAGTTCCTGTTCCACCTTGAAATGGCAGGCATGGATAATGTGTTGAGAATTTTGAATCCATGATGAAGGGATGCAATGCTCAGAAAAGATACAGTGCCATCCTCAAAGTATTCCTCAACACCATCTCTTCTTTTGTAGAAGTCTATATCTGCAATTGATGCAGCCACTGTGCCTAAAGCAATTGAAAACATAAGAAAACTTTACCAGATGTGGTAATAACTTGGAGAAATTGAAAAAGTATGTACCTCCACTGAAATAAGTCTTCTTCAATAACTTAATTGATTCTGATAACAATTTTTTTTTTTTGGGGGGGGGGGAGTTACGATTAGTTTGCTTCCTACAAGAAATCCAAGTACTAAATATTAGGGGAGGAAACAATCTTCTCAGGAAGTTTACCATTTCGAGCAATAAGAGCTCCAATTCCGGTTGGGTAGCCAAATAGCTGAGAGAACAAAATTAATAAAATGAGATAAGCAAAAGCCCTCAAGACAACTACCATGATATTGCATAAGTACCTTATAAAATGAGATGACAACAAAGTCTGCCTTGTATTTTGACAGATCAGGTGGGCATGTAGTACTCCCTTTCGCAGCATCAATCAGGACCATCCAGTTACCACTGTTCACAGATCTATAAAAAACCTTTCTATTTTGAACATCATGTGGAAGTAACACATTGAATTGATACTAGGTAATGACTAATAGAATATATCCATATCAAATAAAGTAGTTGACTTGTTTCTCCATTTCATAAAACCCAATCACTCACATTCAGCAAGGGCACAAATACAAAGATCTCAATAGTAGTAAGTTGGTAGTCAATGAAAGCATACAGCATCTCGTGGGTTTTTGCTTTATATAAACATCAAAATAAGAGTGGCCCTCAAATATGCAAGTGAAATTGGTCGCATGCTACCATTGGTCAAGTCATAAAATGTTAAAATACCTCTGAGTTGGAGAAATTCCAGGCATTTGATAAGAACCTTCCTTGATAGAATTGACAAGGTCGAGGTTAAATCTAAGACCTGAGAAGTTGCACTCTGACGGAAATGCAAATAGATTGTATGTCTCACCTGTAAAACGCATTTACATGCATAAAATGATGTAAGATGCTATCAAAAGCAAAAAATTCTTACTTCCACTATGTCAGTGACTCAGAGAACTAGCATATATTAGTGACTTTAAAAAATTGATAGGCACTTCAAAGAAACTATATTTGCTGCATAAAAACTCAACTGGTTTCGTCTTTTTTGTTGCAGTCAGCTTCACCTCTTTTTTGTACAGTGTGTGGTACAATGTTAATGACAGATTTCCGACCACTTATTAGATCAAAATCAGCAATATCTTCAATGTCTACTGCAATGGCTGCAGCTCCTTCTCTAAGGGCATACCTGAAGAAAATATTAAGGAAGAAATATCTGCAACACATATTTTATTGAGAGCATGGAACTGGAATACTAAAAATGCAGCGCATACAACAAAATTCCTTGTTTGGAGCATTTAAAATTTGAAACGCAACCTGCTTTAGTCCTGATTACCATTATTTCAATAATTCAGCGAGAAGGATACTCTCTGATCCCAAGAACGCTGTTGTGATTCTCCATTGTGTACATATAATTACTCCTACTGCTCCATGGAAATGTCTCGCCAACAAGTTTCAATGAAGATGTTGCCCCAGAGGTGAATATACAATTGTACTCTTTAGGAGATGCATTAAAGAAACCAAGGATCTGCACCAAAAAAGAAAAAGAATAAAAAAAAACCACCCTTAAAATAAATGCAAAAATTCTCAACACCATATCGGAGTCCAGAGAGGGTGACTATAAAATGTTCTTAATCAATCAGGAAAAGATCAATTTGTATAAGCACTGTATAAAACAATGGTATCAACCATGCTCTCCAATAAACATGTTCAGACACTGATAGAGTAATACTCCACAATCCAAATAAAGATGACTGATGATGCAAACAAAGAGATATAATGATAAGGTCTCACCTGTTGACGAGCCTCCCACACAACGTCGCTGGTCGTCAAGCCACAATTACTCTGGCTATCTATAATTTTGAATTAAGAATCTCATTCCCATATTTAGAGTGCGTAGGGAAAGCTAAACGATGGTTTATTAAAAACAAAGAGGAGGCATAGTTAGGATACGGGGATTCCCATAAATAGTAGAATTCAAGTCCTTAAAAAGACCCTCCATTTGTGACTCAGAATATAGAGTTGCTCCAGCATGGTCCAAGTAGACTACATCTGCCCAACCAACATCACAGTAGCACAATCAAGAACCAAAAAATTAATCAAAAACCGATTAAAGGGTAACAAGTTCAAACCGTTCAATCGCTTAAAATCAGTTGCTCTGATCTCATCGATGTTTTGCGGTGCATTTGGATACCCATAATCTCGACCGAACTCCTTCAAGAACCGTTCCTTGTCGGGATCGCCAGCCATTTTTTAACTTCAATTTTAAAAAATATTTCCTCTCTATGTTGTTAAGGCGGAAACAAAATTTGAAGACATTACATCTAAATGGCTAAACCATACCAGCGGAAGGACGCTGTAAGAAAACAAAGACAGAAGATTCTTGAATTCAATAAAAACTGGCAAGTCTACTGTAGCAACATCTTTGGACTCTTTCTTTTTTGTTTTTTTTTTTTTTTTCCGGTTAGCTATAATTTAGTGTATGTTGGTTTGTGTTGGGCTTTAAGTCGGTGACTTTTATTGGGCCTAAGCCCGTTTCTGTAGATGAGCTTTTGCGGCCCGCTTCATGGAAATTTCGATCGTGCCCAAACCCCACTTTTCAATTTTTAATTAAAAAAATTATTTGTAAAACATTAGCAAAACACATCTGCCGCAAAGTCGGGTATAACAAGGGTGTATTCGTTTGGGATTTTGATGGACTTTGATAGACTTTTAAATGTTTATGGATTTATAAAATCCATAGACTCCACATGGAGTCTTCCAACTCCACGCAGAGTCTGGCGGATTTTGTGCATGGGTTTCGGACCGATTTTGAATGATTTCAAATCCTTTTTGCCAGCGCTCGATGGAACACAACGATTGGTGGACCCGGAAAAAAATTGAACCCAGCGACTGCTGGAATCCAGCGGCCGCTGGGAGGCTAGCCGAGAGAACCCAGCGACCGCTGGAGAAAAAGTCGAACGAACCCAACGACCGCTGGCACCTAGCGGTCATTGGGAATTAAAAGTTTAAAAGGGCAGAAAGCCCCAAATCGGGCAGAACGGGCCCTAATTTCCCATTCACAGCAGAAACGCGAAAAAAAATTTCACTCCTCAACCCCACCCGCCGCTCATCTCCAGCCACCGCTCGACCGACCGTTCGAAGCCCACGACCGCTGCCACTCTCAATCATGCCTCATCGGATGAAGAATCCCAACATCGGGGCACACGAAGAAGTTGAAGAGGAGGACCTCACGACGAGGTATGAATGTCCATTTCCTCTAAAAACTGAATGGGAGAGACAACTCTATACAAAATTTAACCAATCTATGGTTACCATGCCTCGTTATTTTGATTGGGATTTGTTGAAAGATTTAAAAATTGTAGCAAAAGTGACGACGTATTTGAAGGTTTTGAGGTTAGAACATTTTGCTAAGCATGTTGATTATTCTGGTTATGGAGACTTGTGTTATGAATTTTTGTCTACTATGTATGTGATTGATAACTACAAGAAGCTTGAGGTTATGATGAACGGGAGAGACTACCAATTTAGTTTGCCTAGAATGAAAACCGTGTTTGGATTTCCTACTGGTGGGGAACGGGAAAGACCCAATTCGTTTAGTGTGGAAGCGGGTTGGCGTGAGTTGTCTGCGTTTGACAATTGGAATAATTCAGTAAGTCGAATGGGTACATCCAAGACCCGGCACTGGCAATTGTGCACAAATTCCTTGCTTATAATGTGTCTGGGAAATAGCAGGCAAATAAAGTGAACGCGAATGGGGTGTATTTGTTGTGTTGTGTGTTGAAGGGCACACAAGTTTGCATTTCAAACTTCATTTGGTCGGCTATGAGACAGATGCAGACTCGTGCAGGCACACATCCTTCGTTTGCTCCTATTATGACGGGATTGGCACATAATTTCGGGATTCTCAGTGCCACGACAGGGTATCAAGAGGGGCATGATAAAATCAGGCTGTATTCGATCGATTTCAGTGAGCTAAAAGGAGCTCAGATTATTAAAGATTGATTCACGTTATTACCCCCTGCTAAGATGCCATGTGTGAGCAGGCACACAAATGAAGAGCGCGTCAAGATGCAAGGTAATTCTGGTGCCGGTCCGTCCACTGGTGGTGATGAAGGTGGTAACGAAGATGAGGAGATGGAGGAAGATGAAGATCAACCTGAACAGCCACCTCATACAATGTCCGGAGATTACTATGGGCGATTCCAGAATGATATGATGTCATTTCGGGAGCATATCGACCCATCCTTTGGATCACTGAGGCAGCATATCGACGATAGGTATAACGCGCATACCCAACAAATGAACGCCCGGTTTGATGCGCATACCCAGCAGATGAACGCCCGGTTTGATGCGCAGAATGCACAAATTGCATCCTTACAGGCTCAGTGGGATGCTTGGACTGCCTTCTATCCGCCACCACAACCACCACCTCAAAATTAATGGTTTGTTTTTTGCATTTAATGGATTATATTTTGATTGTTTGAATAAATAGTTTATGTTAATGTTATGTTTGATGTTTAATGATTTTTGTTGAATTTGTAGTGTTTGTAGTTGGTGTTGAATATGTTTAATGTTATTTGGATTTTTGGATTTTTAGAGTTGGAGTTTTTGGAGTTGAGTATGTGTAATGATTGGTTTGTTGTAGTTATGTGTTATGTTGAATTGTTTGCATTATGTTGGTTTTTGGTTGATTTTGGGTGTTTGTGAATCGTGTAGGTGTGCTCGCTCGAGAAAGCCGAACGCCGGAGGCGGAGGACCCCAGCCGCCATTGTTTGGGTGTTGTTTTTTTTAATTAATTCTGTCGTTGAACTCAAATGTTTTTTTTACTTTGTTGAACAATATGTTTTCTATTTTGTTGAATAATATGTTTGTTAACAATGTTTATTTCGATTATGTTTATTTTCCATTCCATTTTACTTGTTTAGTACGATGATTGAATGATGCATAAAGTGTTAAAGAAAAATACAAATATCATTTATTTAAAAAATTAGAATACAAATATCAATGTAGTAGACATAAACATCGTACAAAAAAATTTGTTCGATAAAGTAAAACACATGTACTAGTAACTTGTTCTTAGCGAAAAAAAAGGCCTAATGCATGCCCAACGGGTGTTGGGAATGTTTCTGCCCAAAATTCCCAGTGCAAGCTGGCTCCCAGCGGCCGCTGGGTGTGCGCTAGGGCCGTCCGAACGGCCGCTCAGCCCCAGCGGCCGCTGGCCCTTTTTTAATGAACAAATGGTTTTTTTGTTCTAATTTTTTGAACATATGGTTTTTCAACGATTTTTATGTCTACTACATTGATGATGTTGATTTTCCATCACGTATTACTTGTTTAGTATGATGTTTCATTAGATACACAAGTTGTGAAAGAAAAATACAACAATTATTAAAAAAAAAAGTGTTATCCAAATTCTTTATAAAAATTTGACACAATAAGCACAAATTGTTTATAAAATACCAATTATAGTCAATAATTCATAGTCAATTAAAAAAAAACATTACTCAGCATTTTCATCTTCCATCTCATCATCTTCATTTCCATCACCACTGTTGTATATTGGCCTCGATTCCCACATAGCATTAGCAATACTCATTCTCCATGCATTAGCTTCCATTCTTTGTTGTAGTTGGCTTTGAGATAGACATTCCACATTTTCTTCTTCCGCATCGAGAGGTGGTACATCTTGATCTCTTTCATATTTCATTGGAAATTCATTAGAGCGGCACTCTTTTCAGAAAAAATTGTGTAAACCAGCACAAGCCAAAACTAATTCTGCTTGTGTTTGAAATGGGAACGGAGGTGCCGTTTTGAAAATTGTGAATCTGGATTTGAAGACACCAAAAGTCCTCTCAATCACATTTCTTAACGATGCATGACGAAGATTGAATAATTCACTTGCATTTCTGGGGTGACGACCTTGACCACCAAAATCTTTTAAATGATATCGAACACCACGTAATGGAGCTAAAAACTGGCGTCTATTATCAAATCCACAATCCACCAGAAAATACTTACCTACAACAACACAATTAAAATATTTGTGTTAACTAGTGACCTTTTCACCATTAAAAAAAAACAAGTGTAAAATACGAGATACATACCTTGGGGCACCTGAAGGCCATTTGTTCTTGATAATGCATCACTTAAAAGTTTTAAGTCATGTGTCGAACCTTCCCACCCACTTAGCACATATATGAACTGCAAATCAAAGTTGCAAGCTGCCAAAACATTCTGCGAATGCATACCATGACGGTTATGAAAACTGCTTACTTCTTGGCTTGTTACCGTTGCCTGGATATGAGTTCCATCTATAGCCCCGATGCAATCCTAAAATAAAGTGAATATGTGAGATAAGAAAACTACAACATTTCAGATTCTTTACATAATAAAAGATACATACCTTAAAAAAGGCATAAATCTTGTGCTTTCCTTAATTTTAGCAGGGATCCCTGTAGATGTCTTAACCATCATGTCTGGTGCTATGGTGTTCAATGCCTTTAGAATTTTGTTGAAATTTTGAGTAGTTGCGAAATGGGAACGATGGAATCTCTGACGAACATTACAATATCTGTCGTTATGCCCAACAATGATCAAGAATGTCGCCACCATTTCTTCAACACATATGTATCTTGTATATTCTAGATGCATTTTCTCTCTAATGATAGAGCATAACTTCATAAACGCGTCAGGATACATCCTATACAGCTGTCGAAAGCTTTGTGGATCTCCTTCAATCATATTATTAACAAAGTGATATCCAGTTCTACTAAAGGGTCGTCGCTGCAAAAAACGTTCAATACGCCGAAGCATCATAGCAATTTTTCCTAATAAGATTATCACTACCTTAATTATCAAGAGCAAGAGCCTAACATTTTCGTAAAGTTCTATCTCTTCTTCCTCATCAATGTCTTCTTCCATTTCTTCTACTTCTATTTCTTCTTCCAATATTTCATGATTTTCCATGCTGCATTTAAAAAATATGAACGGAGTCTTAATTAACGACAATACTGCAAATATGTAAAATAAGGAATACATTTAAATTCATACAACTAAAAAATCAACAAATAGATAAAATAAAAAAAATATATAATTCATAAATTCAAATAAATGATCATTAGAAACAAAATAGTAATCAAAAAACATAATTCATAAGTTCAAATAAAATAATAATCAAATAACATAATTCATAAGTTCAAATAAATAAAATAATAATAAAAAAACATAATTCATAATTTCTAATGATCCATAATCCCTAATTTTGTAAGCTATCCAATTAGCTCGTTCATCAACAATCATCTTCAAAAAAACCATCTTTTTTTTGACTTGGTGTCAAGCAAGTTAAATGCCTTGAGCCGAGTGTCTTCATTCAATTTTGGGATCTCTTTAATTTCATCCCAAGTCATATAGGATCTTTCTTTTTCTTTTTTCTCCAGTATGCTATCTCTTTTCAGTAAGAGATTATGAACTCCCTCACAAGTGTTGGATAGTTTTTTAATCTCTTCCATGATATTATCAGTAGAGCCCGAAGTGTTGGTTTTGTATACTAGAAGACTTGTCTTTGTATACTTTTTTGATAATATGATGATATGAAATGAAAGTTATTGCAGTCACTGTTTGCATTTAGATTATGTTTTATAATTGTTCTATGCAATGTTCCATATACTTACATTGTAGATGATATGGTGTGGGGAGTCACACGGTAAGATCATATCATTAGAACCTTGTAATGTATTAAAAGAGCTTGCGGCTTAGATGGTCCTGAACACACCATCGGTACACCGTAGAATAATCTGACAAGTTAGTTTATCTTGACTAACTGATTATTCTAGTACACTTATTAGTGTATTGAGGAGGATCACGATAGGATACTATTCTCTGTCTCTGACCTAGTTACTGAGAGAATAAAGATCCACAGAGTTCAGGTTCTGAACTCATGTAATATTGGCGAGCTTATGTGTGCGTTGATTATTACTTTGATTTATCAATGAGTGAGAACTTTTCGTAGATCAAACTCGATATCTTGGGTAATAACAATGTATACATGATGTATCGAGCAGTATGCATGAGCACCGTGTCCTGGTGCTCCAGGTTGATGATGTTCTCTTGAGAAAACGCAAGTTCATGTTGAAACCCTGCAAGTGGAATTTATTCCTTACATGGTAAACCTTGTGTGGTACTACTCAAAGTTTTAGATGTTAATTAATTATAGCTGTCAGAGGCTGACATAATTAATTAATGAACATCATATCTTAAACACGGGGAATGGCTGGACTAAAGGAGAAAACATATTCGCAAATATGTATTAAGTTGGTAGGTCAGTTTTACTTCTTTAGTGGAATAAAAGTAAAACTTAATTTATTTAATTATATCCTAATTTTATTGGATATTAGATATTAAATAAATTAGTGGGCTAATTTAATATTCATCTAGATCCCTGTTGTAGCCCAAATTGACTGATAGTGGACTGGATATAGAACTTGAGATAGAGGCCCAAGCCCAGTAAGTCTGGAGCTGTAATTTTCGTTCCCCCTATATAAATATAGGGAAGGGGATCGATTTTTTTTTAAAAAAATGCATATTATTCAGCCCCTCTTTGTCTCTCAAGATATCCACATAATTCACAACCCTATCTAGTAGATTTCAGCCCACCCTGAATCTAGATACAGTCCGGGAATACAACAGAAGATCTTGGATTAGAATTGCAGTGGCCGATTATTTTGAGAAAAAGGGACGCCTATCATTGTTCATTCAACAGCAAGATTAGATCTGTAATCTTGTCCTTAGACCGTCTGTCAAATTGTAAGTAGATTCGTTTTCTATGTTTCCGCTTTATTAGATTCGAATCTGCTTTGCATGCTTTTTGATTAGACTGCAATAAACATGCATGTTGCATAAAATTATGATTTGCATGAACACGGATTAACGACCAACCAAATAGATTCTGCGGTGGTTTAATTCAAAAAAACCCCAACACGAAGTTGCTTCGTATTGAGTTCTACTTCTTTTGGGTAGATTTCTTCTTTGAGTGGAGCTCTCAGGCACTTCAGGCAGCCCAGAAGGAGGTGTGGAACCAGATGTTGGTAGCTCGTCTTGGGATAGTGCGACAAACGCCTCATTTTCAGCATCAAAAGTCAAATCTTCTATGCGCATATCTCTGTTTTCAACATCTCCTAATGTGTTTGCATCAGTAGCACTACCCAACCCAATTAAGTTTTTTCCTACGGCAACACCATTGCCCACAACAATTAGCAAGTCCTCATAATCAGGACATTCCCCATAGCGTAAGTTTGCGTCTTTTGAGTGGGCCTAGAATCAAATAAATAACAAACTTATTAAATCACTTTATTAGTTAAATAAAAATAATCGATAATATTATTGCAATATGATAGTACTTTACAGTACGCATCCCATACTTCATCTGAAGCCGTGAACTTTTTCATAATGTGGTCATATCCAAAACCAGAGCTAAATCTCAAAAGGTTTGAATAAGAAGTCCAACGATTTTTAAACCATTTCAGTCGGCTTTGGTAATTGCCATAGGTCTTATTACAACGAAGTCTCTCATTAAGCATATGAAGTGTTCTTTCTTCCACAGTGGTTTTGCTAAAGATACCACTATTATCACGCCATCTCCAACGCGCAGCATCAACCATAAGTTCTAACACAATGCCGATCTGTTCCTTAGTCCATGGTTCATAGGATTTCTTCCTTTTCAAATCTTGTTGTGAGTCTCCCATAATAATACTAATATATTATTGTGTACAAATAATTAATCATCGTAATATAAAAAAACATATATATTTATTGTTCGTGCTTCATTTAAAAAATTCAAAAATATACCAAAATCGCATCAATTATAAGTAAAAGTGTAATAAAAACAACGACAAACAGTAATTCAAGAAAAACGTACAAAATTTTATTTCTTCATGCAATAAACTTAAAAAATTCAAAGCCAAATCCAATCAATAATGAGTATACATGTAAAAAAATCAAAATTAGAGTGTAGAGAGTACCTCTGTCAGTAGAATATACTGGACTTCAGTTGAGCACCCTTGAGCAAATTGCAGGCACGAATTTGATGAATTATGATAAAAAAAATCGCTGCCTAGGGTATTTAAATTGGTCAGACCAACTAAGCCCAACGATCGCTAGGCCTCAGTGACCGCTGGAAGTAAACCGACTTACTTCCAGTGACCGCTGGGCTCAGCGGCCGCTGGAATCCGAACTGGGCTACTCCAGCGGTCGCTGGGGTGCCCGAGTTCGGATTCCAGTGACCGCTATCCTGCACCGGCGGCGGGGTTTTTCAAATCCATCAAACTCTCGAGTCCAGGGGTCGAATTTCATCATTCGCATTTTTAACGTGAAATCGAGTTGAAATCCAACGAAGTCAATGACTTTTTAAAGTCCATAGATTTTTAAATACATCTGGATTTTAAAAGACTTTTAAAAGTCTGGATTGAATACCTCCGGATTTTAAAGGACTTTTAAAAGTTTGGATTGAATACACCCGGATTTTAAAAGTCCATTAAAATCTATCAAAATCCCAAACGGATACACCCCCCAGATTTAGCATAATTTAAGACTTGACTAACAAAATGCACGTGATGTATCACATAATAGTATATCCCAACTATGAGCAACACTTACCTACACCTTGTGTACATAAGGGCATATATTCGACAGGCGCGTGGGGCCCATGCGCCCGTCATTTTTTTTTTCTGGTGATTTTTTTTTATTTTCTTTATTTTTTTTTTATTTTTTCCCAACAAAATTTATACCATAAAATAAAATTAGTGAACCCTAAAATTAAGTCAAATTGTTTGAAATAAATATAAATTTATACCTTAAAATGAAATTAATAAATCCTAAAAAAAAAAAACCCTAAAAACACTCCCAAAAAATCCTAAAAAACACAAAATAAAACCCTGAAAAAACCCCCAAAAAACCCTAAAAAACACAATAAAAAACCCTAAAAACACTCCCAAAAAACACAAAATAAGCCCCTAAAAGCACCCCTAAAAAAGCCCAAAAACACACAAAATAAATCCCTAAAAACACCCCCAAAAACTCCTAAAATAAGTGGCAAACCCCTTACTATTTAATAATACATGTGATACTTTTTGAATTTTGAGTGATACTTTTTAATGTTACTGTTGATACTGATTTTACTGGATTTTTTTTTTTGCGGGTTAACTCGTGTTGACCCGGGTCAAAGCTGATTGACCCGTAATTTTGACCCGTCCGTCTGAAATAAGCCTCATATGCACCTTGTGCATGTAAGTATTGGGATAATTTCACTTTTAGTCCCACTAGAATAGGGCCAAAACACTTTTGGTCCCATATCTTTCGTTTTTTGTCCTATAGTTTATTAGCTCGACACTTTTAGTCCCAAGTGTTTTTTTTTTCTACATTTTAGTATTAAAACTAACAATATATATTTTCTTATATTTTTTTTCAACATTTTTTTCCGTATATTTTGTCAACAATTTTACTGAACAAAAACCGTATGTTGGTAAGAAGTTGAAATGATTTTGTTAGGCATTTTGCCATTAACAATTAATTTTTTTTATTTTTATTGTAATCTAATTAATAATAATTATAAACTATTTTGATTAACAACACCAATAGTTATTGTTTGTAATTAATAATTAATATTTATTAATTATTATTTCTAATTTATTTTATCTATTTATTAACAAAATGAAATCAAGAAAAAATATCTAGTAAAAATTATCTTTTTAGTTTTGTAATTATCTACACATGAAAATAAATAATAGGCCTAATAGTATAAAACAAAACAAAACATCGATTATTTATTTTTGTGACATTTTTAGGTTGATTAACAAAACATTAATTATGCCATTAATAGTTAATTATTTTCTTATTAATTAATTATTTCATCGATTTTGGGACTATTTGTGGATTCGGGTGTGTTCAGTGGGATCAAAAATGAAATTTACTCTCATGTGCAACTCATGTGGAGGCCCCCGTCTATATTTGATGGCCCCGTTACAAAATGGGACTAAATTTGAGAATTTTAATCGAACGAGACTATATTTAATGTCAAAATTCTTGTAAAGACCATTTTAGAAAATTTTGGGACCATTTACGGATTCGAGTGTGTTCAGTGGGACCACAAATGAAATCAATACGCATTTTGTTGGATATTTATTGGGCATTTTACTTGATATTTTGTTGATTATTTTGCTGAAAACTTTTGAGATATTATGTTAGATTTTTTGCTAGATATTATCCTTTTTTTCCTTAATGCACTACAAAAAAAGTCCATTCTAGCGACAGTAACTAGCGACGGGGCCGACACGGGTCGCCACTAGAGACGGGAATAGAGACGTAAAATCTTGTGATAGGGCTAGCGACGGGGTTCCACGTAGCTAGTTCTAGCGACGGGGAATCCCGTAGCTAGATTTTAAAATTTTAATATATCATTATCTATATATATATTAAGGCAAAATCGTGTGATAGACAACAGTTCTGGTGTAAAGCGTTGTCTATTACATATTTTGTCTTATACAACAGTTTTGAATAATAGACAACCGTTCTGGTGTAAATCGTTGTCTATTATGCATTTTGCCTTAGACAATAGTTTCTAATTAATAGACAACAACATTAACATTTATTGTTGTAAATTTTCTTTTTTATTATTATTTTTTTTCATTTTCCACGACAGTTTAGATTACAACCGTTGTATTTTTACAATTTTATTTATTATTATTTTTATTTGGAAATTTGAGATTTGTAGAATTTTAAATTTTATTTTTTTTAGGCATAGATGGATGATTTGTAATACTCTACATTAATATTTGTCGCCTAAAAAATAGCTTTCATTTATATTGCACTATAATAATAATAATAATAATAATAATAATAATAATAATAATAATAATAATAATTTGTTATTTTTTCTATTTCAATTGAATCATTTAAAATAATTAAATAATTAAATTTTTTATACATGTCATATGTTCAAAGAAACCAAATGTTCTATAATCGTGTACAATTATACATTGTTATTTATAAAATCGTTACGTTGGAAATATTTCAATTCAATCTTTCTATCACGGATTTTCATTTAGTTTCTAAAATTTAATTTTCTTTTTGTTTGTTATAACTATACAAAATTGATTTTCTTGTCTAATTAATTAACGCATGTACATATCATTTTATTAATTTTTAAAAATTAAACACACCATATAAAAATAAAAAATAATCATAATAACAAATCTAAAAAAAATAATTATTTGTGCATCGCACAAGAGAAATACTAGTTTTTATAAATCTAGCGACGTAGGTTCCTGTTGCTACAACTTAGCGACGGGAATTCCCGTAGCTTTTTTTTAATTTTTAATTTTTTTAATTTTTTTATTTATTTTTTAAATTTTATTTAATAATTTTTAAAATAATTAAACATGATTTCAATCTATTCTAATATAAATATTCTCCCTATTGAAATTATTTTATATTTTTATTCATTTATTTTAATTTTTGAAAAAATAATATCGCAACTATACACATTTATTAATATCACATCTTTAAGTTTGTATTATTTCCTTATTAAATACAAATCTATACAAATTAGCTTTATTACTATTCTCATAAATAAACTAATTAGTATATTATTACATATTTAAAAAAATGTATTAAGTTTAACATAATATTTATTATAGTTACTACTACAAGATTAATCAATTATACATTAACAAAGTAAAATATACTATGAAAATATATATATACATAATATAGTATATAATGGATTTTAATTTTTAATTATAAACTATAGTTATTTATTATGTAAGTAAAAATAATTTAATTCATCATGATATTTAATATGAAACACAAAGTAAGACTATTTAACCACATTTTCATCATGATATATATATATATATATAATATTTAAAATAATTTAATTAAAAACTTCTATAATCTTTCTCCATGTTAAATTTATATTAGAGATATAATTTTTGTATGCATGGATACTTAATAAGTATCATCTTAAATTATAGTTCTTATATACAGATATATAATACAATATAATATCAATATTATATATATATATATATATATATATATATATATATATATATATATATATTTGTGCACAAATATATATAAATATATTAATAATAATATAACACTTTTAATTTATAGAGATAAAGAAAAATAAATTATGAAAAAATCATATAAGTATATATATTATTTAAACTATCAATATAACATCAATTGAACTTGTCCCAATGGATAAGTGTTTGGCCCTCCTTCTAAGAGGTCACATGTTCGAATCCTATTAAGTGCATATTATACACAATTATTCTTGACGGGGTCGGGCGGGGACTCATTCTTTAGCGACGGGGTCGTACCATTATAGTGACAGAAGGGGGTCGGGCGGGGACTCATTCTTTAGCGACGGGGTCGTACCATTATAGCGACAGAAAATCTCGAAAACCTCGTCGCTAGATCAGGATTTCAAGCATTCACAACGCTCTAAATCTAGTAACAAAGTTATACAATATAACAGAATATTGAAATCAATATGCCAATGATTAAAGAGTAACTAGATTTATATACAACCAATTTAGAAGCTTTAAAGTACAAAATAAAAAATAAATAAAAAAACATAAAAAAAGGTCATAATAAACCTGTTGGAGCTGAGCCAAAAGGTTTAAGATCCTAAAGCTTAGAGGACTCACTAACACTGCCCTTGCCTTCATATCCATCCATATCAAAATTATCTGTTCTAATTAATAAAGAAGAAAAATCTGCAGAGAAACACACAAAATAAAAATAAAAATAAAGTTCTATTCCGACAGCAAACAAAACCCCCCCAAAATATTTTTTTTCCAATTTTCAAGAACTAGAAAATAGTCGCGAGAAACTATAAAACCCTAAAAGCCAAGTACAGAGAAGTCAAACTGTCAAAACTAAATCTCACGGGTTCGAACCTCCTCAATACCACAGGTCGGATGTGTGAGTAAAATTTTTTTGTCAAAGCTAAATCTATGAATTGACGGGGTGGGCAACTAAAATTTGGACCAAAATGTCTAGGGTTTCTGGAAAAGGAGAAGATCCATATAGCGAAAAGGGTACCGTAAAAAACATTGGCGATAATAATAAGAGAAAAACCTAATTCACATATTTTTTTAGGCCCTCAATTTTAAGGATAGCGACATCTATTCCATATTTGCTAAGAGTATCTCCAACCCAACTGCAAAATGAGATTTGCAGTTAATAAGTTGCTCCAACCCACCTCTAAATCCAACACCATTTTGCTGTAAAACCTCAAATATGAACAGTGTATACTCAAATATGGAGATGTACTGTTCATGACTGCATATTACTTTTTCAAGAATCTGAAATTGCAAATAGTCCTTCTTAATTCTTTCTTCTCATTTTCATTCATTCAAAGTTTTAGCAGCAAGAGAGGAGACCCGTCCCGTAACCCACCGAGCAGCAGCAGCAGCCGCCTCCACCGTCGCAAACCCCTCAACCGCAAACTGCAACCACCACCTCCTCCATCACATCAGCCTCTTCATCATCTTCACTCCCATCGTCTACAACCACCACTTCATTCCCCTCCTTTTCAACCTTCGATTCTATGGAAGATTAAAAAGAGAAGGGTGAAGATTGAAGAGTCAACAAGTTGATTTTTCTCCATATTTCACGAAGCCAAGCCAAAGTTTGAGATTAGGGAATTCTCAAGGAGGCGCTCAAGGTATACAACCTGCTATCTCATCTCTGGACTTTCGTCTCCAACCAATATATTTTCCCACTTGTTGGAACTTTTAAAGGGAAAAATTAAGAACAATAAACTCACTCCTCCGGTTATTTAAATCTAAGCCCCCATTTTTCTTCCTCATAGTCTTTTCATGTTGATCTTGATATTTTGGAGAGAGAAAGAGAGAGAGGGGAAAAATGGGAGGTGGAGGAATAGTGGATACAAAGGGAGGTGCAAGAGCTCATCTTTACGAGTACAGAATCACTCCTTATTTCGTTTTTGCTTGCGTTGTGGGTTCTCTAGGTGGCTCCTTATTTGGCTATAACCTTGGTGTTTCTGGTATGCATTTCTCTGTCATTGATGGTTATTTCTATGGACCTTTTTCTTTGTCAGTTCTACCCAGATGTTTTATTTCTTTCTGGTTAGTTTGCTTTGAGATTTCTCCTTGGTGAACTGGTTGGATGATAGGTCAATTATCCCCAATTTCGGGAGAGAGAAGTTTCTCCTTGGAAGTTGTATTTCACCATAGAGATTGTTGTTCCTCAACACCAGAACTTTCAAGTTGGGAAGTTTCTCCAGCCAGAAGGGAAACACGGTAAATTCCATCGTGGACACCCACCCAATGGACACCCTTCTTCAAATTACATAAAATCAAAGATCTTCAATAATTGACGGTGACCTTAAATGATGCAATGTTATAAAAAAATAGAATTAACTGTGTTGCCGCTAAATAATTGTTAATTTTACATAATATACCCTAAATATTACAATTATGTAATAATTGTCGATTATATTATGTAAAATTAACAATTATTTAGCGTATATTATGTAAAATTAACAATTATTTAGCGGCAACACAGTTAATTCTATTTTTTTATAACATTGCATCATTTAAGGTCACCGGCAATTATTGAAGATCTTTGATTTTATGTAATTTGAAAAAGGGTGTCCATTGGGTGGGTGTCCACGGTGGAATTTACCAGGGAAACACATCAGTGATCATGTTGTTTCCAAGATCCAACACCTCAAGCACTTTACAGATATCTGAGGAAAGGTCTTATTTTTGCTAATCTAAATCTGGATCTTACAGTGCCATATGCACAGTGTAATGATCCATTATTTTCAGCAATCAATTTACTTCTTCCCTTTCTTATTTTACATGTATTGGTATGGTAGATATTTTTTGCACCTCATTCTGAAGCCACATATTACCAGCTAGTCGAAGATGTTAATGTTTCTACAAGAACATTAGGTCATATCCATATGATTAGATTCCCAACTAAAAGGGAGGAATATACTAACTCCGAGACTTGAATGATCATGTTCTTTTATTTTAGTTTAAATGCATGTTTACAAATGAATTTAATTTTAATGTAATTTGCTTCTCATCTTTGTGTAATTTCTCACGTCGTGTAATTTTCAATTTTAATAAATGTTGAAAATTATTTTTTTACGGTCATTCATATTTAATATTTAATTTTGTAAAAAATTATATATTTATAATTAAATTTAATACATTGTTGTGTATATAACAAAAAAAAATAAGAGGTTCAATTTATAAATTTATAAACATTATAAATTTTGATAATTTATAATTTCCATGGTTAGAAATTACATGCAATTTATTGGGAAAATGTATTCTTTATATTGCAAAATAACAAAAAAATAAGAGATTCAATTTATAAATTTTGATAAATATGTGGGTATTATTGAAATAAACATGATAAATAGTAAAAGGTGGAATATATCAAGAATATTCTTTTTGATGTTGGATTTAGGTTTGTGGGTTGGAGATCAATTAGTGTTGATGTGACACTTACTCCATTTTGGATTTAAATTTGAGTATTTAGGTTGGAGATGGTCTAAGGCTGGAAAAAATAAACTAAAAGGGAAGTAAAAATAGAAAATATGATTGGAACTGAGGGAAAAGTGGCATCTGTATAATTGTGAGTTATATATATGGTTTTTTTTTTCCAAGCCTGCTCAAACTAGCTGAGTTATATATATGGGTTGGTTGTAGTAGATGTAGATATGATGCCGTTTGATTCGTATAAATTAGGGTGCGAGTTCGGTGCCATATTTGGGATTGCCTAGCTCTTCCCATCATTTTACCTTTTTATTATTCACCTAATAATCAAATTTTCAATTTTTTAACTCTTTGTATTTCACAATTCACATATGCTAACTATTTTTCAAATTGTTTAATGTCTTTGAAAATGGATATAATTTTAAACTTAACATAAATTTTACAAGTAGGCAATTAAGAGTTCATCAATGATTCAAACACCAACTTACTCGTCTCTTTAAGCTCACGTTGTGGTTCCACAATTTATTTTTAAAAAAGATGACGGTGCCACAAATTTCAACATTCTCAAATTATTTTTATTTTTATTTTTTCATTGATGCAAGTGTGAAATTTGACTGCTCTAATATTTTTTTTCAAAAACTGATGGTCTGCAACCAGTTTATAGAAACGAATAAGTTGTTAGCTGAATCGGATATGAATTTATTTTATAAAAAAATGAGGATGTTAAATAACGCTCACGTTAAAAGTTGGTGTCTTAAATCTAAACTTTAACATTCGTGTTAAATCTGCAGCTATATCCAAAATTTATAATTTTTAGGGTAATTAATTAACCATTTTTTTTCCAAACAATATGATTTAATGCAACATTTATGCTTCAAATAATTTTTCATATATTTTTACCTAATTTGATCAGATCTTAAAATGCATAGTTGTGACATCCCGCATTGATGGAAGAATGAAAGTACGATGAATATATAAGTGGGCTTTGAGTTAATCATTTTGACAATGCGAGGACAGATGCTAAGTAGTTGCTAGTAGAGCCCATTATGCAGTCGTTTCATTATTGGGCCCCACCCCGTGTGCTTGGGGCATTACAAATGGTATCAGAGCCGACCCCGGGTGCGCTCGACTGGGCCTTGGAGTCAGTTTAGGTGTGCTCAAACCGGACCTCGGGGGACGGTCCTATATCGTCATGTCTCCAGCGGGGGAAGAATGTGACATCCCACATTGATGGAAGAATGAAAGTATGATGAGTATATAAGTGGCTCAATAGACTCTCTAGCAATTTGGGTTAACCATTTTGACAATGCGAAGACGGATGCCAAGTAGTTGCTAATAGATCCCGTTATGCCGCCGTTTCATTACTGAGCCCCGCCCTTATGGGACTGAGGCGTTACAATAGTTGACTATATATTCAGTGGGTCTCGAACTCGATAGCTATCTATTTTACACGTGTGTATAACTTTACAATAACTAAGATTATTCTTGTTTTATTTATGAAATAAAAAGGTATTTCATTTTTTTAATGTAGTAGAAGTTATTTGTATTTGCTCGAGGAATAATATTTTTGCTTAGTTATTTTGACTGAGTAACCTCACCATTCAATATAGTTATCTTAAGTAAAATGCCAAACATAGGCCGGGTGACCGTTAAATCCTTAAATTCATATATTCCAAAAAAAAAAAAAATAACTGCATACACATTTAATATCTTTATAGAAATTTTCTCAAAAAAAAAAAAAAAATTTCTTTATAGGAATTAATAATTAGATATTTGATCACGATTTTATCATAAATTAATCAGGAGGTGATTGATATGAAATCATTGAATCACATATGATGATAGTTTGAATGAAATGACAATTCTTATGATTGATATCTCTGTAAAATGAATAATAGAATGGAATATTATTTTATTTCTTATCTTATAAAATAATTGTCTCGTGCATTTTCATTGTTTTAGATAATTAAATAAAATATAATAGCTAATATTATCAATACCTGCCGTAATTTTTTTTTACATTTCTAAATTGCATTTTTCTTATTTAGTATGTGATTTTTTGTTCTAGTTTTGTTATAACAGATTAAAATTTATTTATTTTATTAAAAAATATTCTAAAGTATTGAATTAATACATATATATAATAATTTGTATACTTTAATAAAAATATTTTTTCTTCGTAGAAAAATAGTTCAACATTCAATTTTTTATTTTAATATATTAAATTATAACAAACACATAATTATTTTATTATTTTTATTAGAAAATATTTATATGATATATTTATTTTGGTACTATTATTTTTTGTTCAATCAAAGTTTAAAAACTATCAAAATTTGATTTTAATACATATTTTTAATTTTTAAATAAATAAATAATTTGAAATAATTACGACATAATAATAAAAAAATATTTAATTTCAAATTATTTTTCTAAATATAATAAAAATAATATTACAAGCCATGATTATGTGTAAATATAAAAAATTAATTATTAATTTAATGAGAATAACTAGACCAATTGAGGTGGATAGAATGGTTATCCCCTTATTTTCTTTAATAATACCTATTGTAAAATCTATACTTAATATAAAAAGTGGTTTATCTTATAATTTTGAGTTTACCTATTATAACCTTGTTTTTTTATTTTATTTAAGGGCAATAATGTAATCTTGAATTTTTCTATTATTATAATATATCTTTAATATATTATATTACATTATATTATATTTCAACTCTAACTCTATCCTTAACTAGTATAGTGCCCGCGCGTTGCGCGATGGAAGTAACGCGGGATGTGAGACGTACGTTGCACGGTGGAAGCGAATTTACATTTCACCGTTGCGTTATTTGCAATACAAATATATTTAAAATTAAAATTATGTTATATTTCTCTTAAATTTTACATATATTGGTATTTAATTTTTTTATAAATTTATAAAATTGATCGCTAATAATTATTAATTTTACCAAAATAATTATTGACACAAATTTCACATGACACACACACACACACACACATATATATATAATATGTATTTATATAATTCTTAATATTTTAAATGAATATTAATTCATATTTAAATTATATACACTTTATGTTATGAAAAATCAAAGTCACTATTAAAAAAAACAATAAAAGCAAGAATTTTACAAATTCTGAAAAACTTCTCTATATACAACATTTGTGGTGGTATTTGTATCATTATCATCAAGTAAGATCTTCAATCCACCACGACTTCTAACCCTTGAAACAACAACAACAACAACATAGAATTGTCCATAAGTGAATACTGGCTTCTGCAATAATAAACCAACGTGAGACAATGATTGTCCTTGGCTCTTGTTTATCGTCATTGCATATGAGGGCATCAGAGGAAATTGTCTTCTTTGAAACTTAAACGGCAATCTTGGATCAGCAGGCGTAAGAGACATTCTTGGAATTAGTACCATTTGCTGTGCATTTTGACCACTGAGAAATCTTGCTTCAACAACATGTTTGCCAAGCCTTGTGATCATCAATCGAGCCCCATTACATAAACCATTTTCATGATCTATATTTCTCAACAACATAACAGGAGTACCTACTTTCAAAATTAATTCATGATTCGGAATCCCTGAGCACCTGATACTGTTTAAGAATTCCGGAGTATGAATTTCTTGCAGCAAACCCGTATTGTTATCTGAGTTGCATGTCGAGTCAGAACTCAAATACAATCTTCCCTCACCCTTGTTCAGAGAAAGCATGTATTGATTTACAGATTCAACTGCATTTAAAGTTGGAGCAAGAATTGCTCTTTCTTCTAGATAAGTTGTATCTGTAATATTAGTACCATATGATGGAAAGGTACCGTGAACAATTGCTGAAATTGGATCTCCTGACCATTTCAATACAATATCATCAGGGAGGTCGATATTCACATGTCCATCATTTAGGCCACCGATTGTACCATCTCCAATACCAGCAATCCAATTTGCAAATTGTTCGACCTCAGCACCTACATCATTAGAACCCAAATTCGACAGTCTTAAATTTTTTGTTAATCTCAAGACTCGGCAGTCTTTCCACAGATAAGAAGAATTTATTGTGGCATTAACAATATCCTATCTGCTTCCTTTTGGAATAACTGGTAAGATCTGTCGAAAATCTCCTCCAAAAATGATTGTTTTTCCTCCAAAAATTCTACGTGCATTTGAAGAATCACATACACGCATTATATCTCGAAGTGTTCGATCCAAAGCTTCAAAGAAATACTTGTGTGCATCATAGGTGCCTCATCCTAAATTATCAGCTTGCATCTAAGAATCAGTTCTGCTAGCGGACTTCCTTGAATAATATTACAGGTGGAATCCTCGTTTGGATTTAAAGGTATCTTAAATCTTGAATGCGCTGTCCGTCCACCTGGGAATAATATAGAAGCAATACCACTTGATGCAACATTTAAAACTATTTCTCCTTTTGATCTCAACGCTGCTGATAATGTCTTCCATATAAATGTCTTTCCAGTACCTCCATATCCACACAGAAAGAACATGGCCCCTGATTTCGATGATATAGCATCCAATACAATTCGATACACATTATGTTGTTCATCTGTTAGTTTGCTAACAAACACTTTGTGATCATTTTCCAATTTTGTCCTATCATATCTCATTTCATCATTTATCAATCTATTTTCCTGAGATTGAAAAAAGTCAGAACTTGGAAATGGCATACCTTCAAATTCTTGTAAAGTCCTTCCAAAACTCTTAATCAACTTTTCAATTTCCACCAGACAATAACTTCGAATTTGTTCATCAGTCAAATGCAATTCTGTACATTTATAATAATAGTTAATAATGGAAGTTAATATATTATGCAAAAATGAAACAAAGATTAAAAAATTATAATTTGAAGTACCAGGGTATTGCAGTATTGATCGTTGCTTATATAATATATCATCTGCTAAATACATCCAACAATTATTCCACACAACTTCTGGACATCCAATTGAATCAGAGGCTAACAATGTAACAAATAACTTTCTCAGAGATTCAGCAGATGACCAATAACTTGCTTCGACAATCCCATCAATAAATTCTTTATCATCATCTAACAATCCTAAAGCATAACATACATATCTGAATGAAGCATATTGCACACCATTAATTTTTATGATGTCTTCATAACACGTAGGTCTCCGCACAACATTAAGCAAACATCTCAAATAATACATCTCCCCACTCCCCAGAGGAACAAAGAAAATTCTTCCAATTGAGAAATTTTGTTTCCTCGGCACCCATTCTTTTTTAGCTTGTTTCCAAACAAACTTTGTTGGAAATTGAACATAAGTAAGTTTCCGCGCTTCCGGGTACTTCTTATTTGCTTCAAACCAAGCTAAAAACATACTTTCATGTACAGTTGGTCTGTTAAGGACTTCATCCATTGAATCAGAATCTTGAAAGAAAACTGTCTGTTCATTTTCAAGATGAAAACTTAATCTCTCAACGGGAGGGTATTTGTATTGAATTTGAAATCCAAATATTCTCCATGCAGCCTCGCAGGGGGAAATATATCTACAATCATAATACATACTTATTTCATCAATATTTTTCCCACTTCCATCATCTTTAGTGCTCTAATAAAATGCTGCAGTGACACGATCGTGACCTTTGTTCACATATTTAAACAAATATTTTATTGATCTTGACTGATTGCACCATTCCACATTTATATGTGCAACATACTTCATCAAAAGGAATCGATTGTGAGGAACCACATATCTATTATCCATCAACATTCCATTCTTCAAAATTGTTATTCCATTGTCTCTGCGTCTATATATTGGATATCCCTCTTCATCTGTGGTTGTTGTCTCAGTAAAATTTTTTGGGAAATATTTACTGCAGCGACCATTTCTCATGCAGGGTGAATTTTTTTTGGCAACACCACATGGACCATGAATCATGAATTCATGTACAGCTGTGTAATATTGTGGATCCAGGTCTTTATCAGGTATTTCAGCTGATATAATTTCATCAATCACTTCTGATCCTCGATTTTGATTCTCTTTCGATATGAAAAGCAAGATATGCGTATGTGGAAGACCCCTCTTTTGAAATTCAACAGTGTACACAACTAAAATTCAAAATAAAAAAAAATTAATTTTATTAAAATAAAACTTTGAAAGAATAATTTGAATAAAATTAATATATACCTGCTTTAACATTTCCAAAGACATTGTTTTGGCGCAGATCGTAAATCAAATTGTCCAACTTTATTTTGAACACTCGACAAACAATATCGGGACGATCTTCAGGTTTCAATCCTTTTTCCTGCACATATCTTACAATTTCTGGCCACCTTGGATTGCATGTGAATGTGATGAATAGATTTGGATATCCAGCCCACTGACAAATAGCCATAGCATCTTGGTAATTTTGAATCATGTATCGAGCTCCTCCAGTGAATGTTGAAGGCAGGATAACTCGTTTTCCTTGATTTGCGGGATTTCTTTCACCTCTTGTTAGAGCATCTTCTAAACCTTTGTACACATGACATCTCAATGATTGTTGATGTGTTCGTATGTATAAAAGTCTAGCAGATTCAACCATTGTGTAGGCATCAACAATAAATTATTGAAATAATCTCCTTGAGCTTAGAATGGTTTTGGCATCACAATCTCTTTCATGCAATCGATATGCAAAATATTCTTTGATGCTGACCATCTTTCTGCCTTTAGTTGCTAAAGAATGCAAATATGAAAATGGTATATCTTCTCTATAACCGTCTTCACCATATGGAAACAGAATAGGATATTGTAAACCCAAATAGGCTGTATTTAACTCATTAATGCGTTTCAATTCTCCAGTTTGAGTTTTCAAAATTATGTCTCTATATCCAAAAGACTGATCAAAATCTCCAACAACTAATGCAGCAACTTCAGACATAGTTGGAAGATTATGCATTCTAGCATCGCCTCCACGTCTACCAATAAGTTTCAACTTAACATCATGTTGACCAAGATCTATAATGTTGTGTTTTGCCATCCTAAATGACTTGGCAAAAACATTATATTCATCGAACATGCTTTTAAGTTTAGAAACAATCTGTGCATGAAGTGTGCTTAGGGTTTTTTTGTTCCTATGTAAACAAAAAATATAAAATCGAATTAGAACGAACGTACATAATATTAAAAGATATATTCAAAAAATTATATTAATAAATATAAATTACCTCACAGAAAGCATTCTATTGACAACCTCGTTTTCAGTATCATAAATATATAACTGGGCAAACTTTGGTGTAGACCCTTGTGTTGGCAGTAGATTTCCAATCATATGATAATTCTGACCGTGCAGTCGGAATGTCGGTGGAGAATTACCAGTATTTAAACTCAAATCTATCTTGCCACCCATTGATGTGAAAGAAAACATACTATTGTAGGAACGAATATTATCAAGAAAATGTTTACTCTTATGATCATTTTCATAGAGCAAACTTTCCAAAACTTTTGGAGGCCTTTGAACAGGTGGTAATTTAATTTTTCCTCCGACACAACACGATGAGTATTTCGGAATGCGTGAATTTGAATTTTTTCTCAATCTCTCATCATACCAAAAATGTGCTCCACAAAATGAATAAATAAAAATCGAATCACCAAGATCGGAGTAGTCTGAAACTGTTATGAATGTTAAATGTTAAATAAATATTTAATATTATTCATAATTATATTGATAATTGTTGTAAATTCATATATTGGTAAAAAAAAATTAGATAACTAAATTTTTTAAAAATATATGCTAAATTTACAAATAAAAATGAGTCCCATTTGTATTATTTTGCATTGCTATAAATATTGAAAAAAATAACAAATTCAATACAAATAAGTAATAAAATAAAAAAATGAAATTAAAATTTTACAAAATCATTAACTTACCTGTACAATATTGAGTCTAATTACGATCATACTGTTCACCTAATAAGAAAAAAAAAATTGACATCATATTCATATAATTAATATTATAATTTTATATTTAATTTTTTATTTAAATATAATGCATTTATTACCTATATCAGACATTTGTGTAACATATATATCAATTAATTGGTCATCCTCCAGTGATTCATTAACTGTTAAGTCAACCATCTGTTCAACCATTTCTTCTCCTGTATTTAATTAATTTAATAATGATTTTTGGTATGTAAAGTAAATAAATATAAATATAATATTTAAAAAAAAACTAATTAAATTTGGACATACTTACCAGTACAATATTGTTGAAAATTACGATCATATTGTTTACCTAATGAACGAATTTTTTTTATTAACATCAGATTCATATAATCATAATTATAATTTCATATTTAATTTTTAAATGACATAAAATGCATTTATTACCTATATAAAATATTTGTGTAATATGTATATCAATTAATTGATCAACCTTCAGTGATTCATCAATTGTTAAATCAACAATATGCTCAGCTTTACTTGTTCCTTCACCTGTATTTAATTAATTTAAAAATGATTTTAGATGTGTTACATAATATAAAATAAGAATAATAATAATATTTCTTTTAAAATATAATAATAATTTTTATTTAAATATGAAATATACAGTATTGAATTGGAATCATAAAAATCTGAAATATATTAAATTTATCAATAAAATTGTGATTCCACATTTTTTTTACTAAAAATATTTAAAAAAATGATAATTTTAATAGAAATGAATCATGGAAAAGAAATTAATTTAAATTGCCCATAATTATTAACTTACCATTACAATATTGCTGCGAAGTACGATCATAATGTTGACCTAATAAACCAAAAAACTATTAACATAAGATTCATATAATCATTATTATAATTTAATATTTAATTTTTAATTAACATATACTGCATTTAGTACCTATATCATATATTTGTGTAACATTAATTAATTGGTCAACATCAACTGATTCATTAATTGTTAAATCAACAATCTGTTCAGATGTACTTATTCCTTCATCTGTATTTAAATAAATTAATAATCATTTTAGATATCTAAACTAAAATAAAAACATAGTAATAATATTTATTTAAATATAAAATATACAAAATTCAATTCGAATTTTTCCAATCCGAAATATACTAAATTTAGCAATAGAAGTGTGATGCCCTTTTTTTCCTAGAAATATTTAAAAAAATTTAAAATTAAATATAAATAAATTATTAAATAAATAAATAAATTCAAATATGACATATTAACTTACCATTACAATATTGATGCGAATTACAATCATAATGTTCACCTAATGAGCAAAAAAATATGTTAAAATCAGATTTATATAATCATTATTATATTAACATATACTGCATTTAGTACCTATATTAGATATTTGTGTAACATCTATATCAATTAATTGGTCAACATCAACTGATTCATTAATTGTTAAATCAACAATCTGTTCAGATGTACTTGTTCCTTCACCTGTATTTAAACAAATTAAGAATAAGTTTAGATATCTAAACTAAAATAAAAACATAGTAATGATATTTATTTAAATATAAAATATACAATATTCAATTCGATTGTTTCCAATCCAAAATATACTAAATTTAGCAATAGAACTGTGATGCCCTTTTTTTCCTATAAATATTTAAAAGAAATTAAAATTAAATATAAATAAATTATTAAATATATAAATAAATAAATTCAAATATGACGTATTAACTTACCAGTACAATATTGATGCGTATTACAATCATAATGTTCACCTAATGAACAAAAAAAAATTGTTAACATCAAATTTATATAATCATTATTATAATTTAATATTTAATTTTTAATTAACATATACTGCATTTAGTACCTATATCAGATATTTGTGTAACATCTATATCAATTAATTGGTCAACATCAACTGATTCATTAATTGTTAAATCAACAATATGTTCCGATGTACTTGTTCCTTCACCTGTATTAAAAGAGATTAAAAATGATTTTAGATATCTAATATAATATGAAAATAATAATAATAATAATAATAATAATAATAATAATAATATTTATTTACATATAAAATCTACAATATTTCATTACAAACTAACCTTTTAAATTTAAAGAATCACTAAAATCAATTTCTTTGAATACTGGTTAAATAACACAAATAATTTCTGGCTCAATATAATTGATATAAAAATGAATAAAAAATTATTCTCATTATTACAATATCATAATAATTTATTTCAAACTGTAATAAAAAAAAATATGTATTAGCAATATGTTCAACATGAATGCCAATTAATCTTGTAATCTGCAGTAGTTCATATGTTATTGGATAACCTGTAATAAAAAAATGTACTATAATTTAAAAAAATTAAAAACAATATACACTAAAAGTTTATAAATTATCTAAAAGAATCATATTTTAATATCTATAACATGGTCTAATAAAATTGTTATTTATGACATAAATTATTTATTTAGTATCATTTCTAATTCATTAAATTTTAATTTTGCAAATATTATTTTATATTTGAAACGGGAAGTGCATTATATGAGATTATTTTTTATGAAAAAAGTTATATAAATAATTTACATTTACATTATACAGCTACATTAAGGAAAAAAAATCACATTTAATAATTAATTTCAAATTAATTTTAAAAATAAATAATTTATTATCTGAATTTTTTTTATTTAAATCTTAAAAGGAAAAACGTAAGTAAATAGTTAGTAATTGATAATGGGTAATTTTAAATCATCAATTTAAACAAAGTAAAAATTCTACATTAAATTTTTTTACTATTTTGATTAAATTATATAATATTTTACTAAATTTATTAATTATTAACTAAAGTATGTAATTTATGTTAAATTTTTATTAAATTTGAAATAATGATATAAAATAATATTAATTTAGATAAATATTTCAACATTATCTAATATTTACCTAATTTCGTATATATTAATTAATTATCTAAATTTTGTACTTAATTAATTATATAAAATAATTAATTATTAAAATTATCTAAATAAAAAGTCTTTAATTATGATATATTGTTATTTGGGCCATATTTTGTATTTAACAATTATAATTAAATCGAATTGGGCCATGATAAAAATACTCCATCTTAAATTCAATTGGGCCAGCATAAAATTATTATATTTGACCAGGCCCGTATAATATTATTTTATATATATATATATATATATATATATGAAGCTGATTAGGGTTGAGCTCATTTCAGCTCAACCCTAACTCTCCGCCTCCTCCATGTACATTTTTCCACCGCCTCTCTCTTAAACTGACCCCCGATCTTCTTGCGCTTTGTCTGAAAAAAAATACCGATCATCACTCTTATCTCTACCGTGTCCTTGACGTTCACTCTCTCCATCTATATTCTTGTTGCGCTTCAGCATCTAGATTGTTCCATGGCCTTCACCTTCACTCTTTGCATCTCTGCGGAATTGTCTTCCGCCTACCGTTAATATCTCAAAGTTCATCCTCCACATACAACACTCCAAAATATGACTTTCTTGCAGTATTTGGTTCTTATCTATCACTGTAAATCTCAGAATCTCTCGGTCAATGGCTGAGTTTTTCTAGATCTATGAATTTTTTGGCCTCTTTCTGAAGCGGCTACTATTTTTTACTCTAAATCACCAGTTAGGGTTTCAAATCTGGCTCAAAATCAAAAGATAAGTGTGATTTTCTTTTATGCTTCATCTCACTGACTAACACACGCACACACATTTTAAATATATCTGTTTAATTGTTTTACTCTACTGACCTTTTGTTATTTTGCAGGTTTTTGACGATCTCCTTCAATTCTCACTCGATTTATTTTACTCCGCCTCCCTCCTCTTTGTCTCATAAATTGTACGGTTTTGTAAATCGACACTTTCATCTACTGGGTCACTGCTCTCTCAGTGCTATGCCAGCTATGTTCCGGATCTAAGCAGATCCAGTGTATATTTCTAATATTTATGTGTTTTTCTGTTTATTTATAATTTTTTTTATATATATTGTAATGCAGTAACCGGAGTCATAAATGTTCTCTGTCCCCGAATTCAGCCATGACTGCCTCTTTACCGACCTTATATCCGCTCTGTTTGAAGAGTGGATGCGGCATATTTGAGACGGGTTCCCCTGAAGGGCATTTAAAAAGCTAAGTTTTGTTGTTTTTATCACTGTATTTATGTTTTGCTTTTGAGACTAACACACACGCACATCTTCTGGTACAAAAATTTCAAATTTTTTGAAAATATATACAGTTTCTTAGATTTTGTCTGCAATTTTTTTAACCATCATACTCTGTGAATATATTTTGTTCTCGAATTTTTTTTTTGTCTATTGCTTAATCTAATTTTGGTTTTTCTTATATCTCAGGTTCAAGATGACACCAAGTTCATGTAAACCCTTAAAAAAGATAAGTTTATTGCTTTATATATATATATATATATATATATATATACATCACTGTCTAACACACACACGTTTCATAAAGTGTAACATTGCAGATCTATTAATATATAGAGTATTTATCATATTTATTTGATGTTTTAAACTCTACTACTCTGTCAAACAACATAAACATGTTCACTGTCAGCATTTTTATCGTATTTCCACAAAACAACACACACAAACATCCACTGTAATTAATATTTCACATTTACCTCGTGTTTTTAAAGTCATTAAAAGTTGCTTAACATTTTCTTTTGGTTTTATGCAGATATCTATTATATAAATGAATCTGATAACCTTAACAACAATATAAAGAGAAGACAGTAAAGGTAAATATTATTGCTTTTTTTGAGATACACAGAATGTATCTATATGATTTTTTGCTCTTCTAAATGATTTTTATTAAATTATTTTGAATTAATTGATGATTTATATAAATAATTAGCATACCTGGAAATGAATCTGATTTGCAGATTCTTTTAATGTGCTCACCCCTGTCTCTGTTTTTCATTTTCGCAAATTGTAAGATTTCTCCAGTTTTCTGAAATTTGAATTTTTAAATTTGCCTCTTAAGCACTTGCATTAATGTAGTGACTTTTTTAAATTTTTCTTAACCACCCACTAACAATAATTATTTTTATATATATTTATTTAAGTATTATATTTTATGCATAATTTGTTTAAAACTTTAATATTTTTTTTATTAATAAGTAAAATTCGCAGCAAAATTTCTTAATTTTTGTAAGAAATAACATTCTTATATTATTGTTATAGTAAATTATCAATTATTTTAATAATAGTTCTATCTGTCTGTAATTTATGTTCATTTTTTTAAATGAAGTGATTTACTTATATGTGTGTGCTTCAATCTTATAGGTAAAAATTGATCTATCTATGCTTCAGCACCAATCTGGTATACTTATTCTTCTTTTTATCTGTGGAGTCCAGTCTTTGCATATGTTCTATATGGCTTAACTATAGTTTTGTATGTATAAAGATAATGAGCGCGTCTTCCTGTTGTACTATGCTGTTTTATTCCGTATAAAGAACACTATGCGAAACCACTCGGTGAGAGGTTTTGGTCTGAGTCGTAGTGTTTAACCTGATTGAGCCTTGGACTTTGTGTGACCCCCTGCGCCCCCGTTCAAACGGGTGATTGTGAACTGGGAAATCCACTTACTCCTTAAGGGTTATTGAAAGGTTAATGATCTATGATCCAGATCTTTCGCATTTATTGAATTATTTGTGTGCATTATATATTGTGCATGTTTTTTCTATTCATACTGTAGTTTTCTGTGAATGTCATATTCAAATTGAATGTTTAATTGTTTCTGTCTATGTTATTAATTCTTTGCATTATTGCTTGTATAATTCATTTTAATTGTTTCTGTCTATGTTATTAATTCTTTGAATTATTGCTTGTATAATTCATTATTTACAAAGTGGCACATATATATTCGAAATTATATAGTGTGCCATATTTTTTATGCAGTGAATGTCCTATGTATTTTTGAGCTTTAATAATCCTGCTGCATTAAGTGATAAAAGTTGTATATTATGCATTATATCCTGTTTGCATAAGTTCTTAATGTTTCTGGCCTGTTTTGTTTTTTTTCCTATGTTTTACTAAAAAATCACATATTAAATTTACTTGGTTAATTGTTCCTATTTACAGTTTTTACTATTTTGCAGTATTGTTGTACTTTGTTTTTTTTTTTTCACAGTGATTTTTTTACACAATATATAAGCTGGCATATTTTTCATGCAATGAATATCTTGTTCTAAATATGTAGCATAATCTAAAACATTAAGAACTTATGTAAAACTTAAAAACATAACCTGAATAATTCAACACAAAAAATAAAATTGTTCTTATAAAAAATAAACCCAAAACTTAGTCCAACCCCACACTTCTAATGACATTCAGACAGATCTTCATCATTTTTTCTTCCATCACTGTTTTTCTTTCTTCAGCACTCTTTTGTTCCTCTTGTTTGTTGTTGCTGAAAACTCATCAAGCAGATTTCTTTTTACATGATCATCTACCATAATATTAACTGCATCACTGTTTGTGGTGTTCGTCTTTTTTGGAGTCAGTAATGCTTCCCTGATGTTCAGCTGAATTTTTTTTTAAAAAAAAAGACAATTCATCAAAATATACTATCTGTGTGAATGTAATATAGAGATAAAATGTATGCTGTGTAAAAATAAATTAAACCTGATCTGAATTTTCATCAACAATTTCTTTTCCTTTCCTTGATTTGCATAAGTTTCCCTACACAAATAATATAATTATTTGATACAATATTTAATTTTTAAATATTTTGTATATATTACTTTTATCACTAAAAACACCCACTTGCTTTTCTGAAACTGTGCTGTCATCAACCACAACTTTTACAACATTAAATGGTCCTTTATTATTATTGACCTGCTCATGCAGGACAGTAATATTAAAGAAACCTTTTTTTATTGCAAATGCCCTCAACTTCAGCTGGAAGTAGATCAAATATCTCTTCCTACAAAAAAAAATTATTATAGTTTTGTACTCATAATTTGTTATAATTTTAAACAATTATGCTACATACCTCTGCTGTGTTTTTTCCAATCATTTCCATGCATTGTGTTTCCCACATACGAAAGATTGTAGTTGCAGTAGAGTCACTCACTTTGACAATCAATTGATGTCTATATTTAAAAAAAAAGATGTTTAAAATACTCAATTTATAAAATAAATTAAATACTTAAATTTTATAGTAATAAATAACCTTGATTTGCCAACTATGTCAAAACTCTGGCATTTCTCGCAAAAGAATTTGAGTTCATCTTGTACATCTAATTCCTTCAGACATTCCTTGCATGCAAGATATGAAATGCCAAATATATCTTCAATGCTATTCACAGTCGCATACACTATGAACTCCCCACTCTGATTTTCATCAAAATTTTATTGTGTAATTGAAATATAAAATTATTTATTTTAAAAGAAACATAATTCGAATTTAAATATAATTCTTGTGAAATTTACCTCCCCATCTTCTAATATTTGCTGTATAGTTTTGCTTTTAACCTCAAAACTTTTTGATTGAACACATGCTTTTGAAGATGATCCAACCTGTATGCTAAATTATTATTAGGTTACAATTATTAAATATTATAATAAAACTTTTAAAAAACATACCATATCTTCAATAATTTCTGATCCATTTATTGAAATGGATTCCTCATCCTGTGTAAAAAAATGACCCATTAATTACATAAAGATATTCATTTAAAATAAGTGCGTTTTATGTGTTTCTTTTGTTCAATACCTCAATAACAATTTCTTCTCCACAAACTTTTTTTTATTATTTCCCTGTCAATACAAATTCTGGCTACACTATACGACCCAGTGTAGTTTTTGGCCTGTCCAGATTGAACAAAAATGTTGAACAAAGCTTTTTTATTGCTTAAATGTTCCAGTCCTGATGGAATTCCCTCGTAGTTTTTACCCTATGCAAAAAAAATTAATTAGTATTTGCATACTTTAATTTAAATTTAAATTTCTTTTTTACCACACTTAATTCCGCAGCTGTTTTTCCTAAAAGACTTATGCATTCCTTATCCCACATCAGAAATGTGGTGGTTCCAGTCTCATCAACCACCCTCACAGTCAGCTTAACCTACAATTTAAACTTTTTAAAATTAAATTTTGTTCTGCAAAATATAATATCTATACTATATATGATTAAAAAAAATTTACCCGAGCTTTCCTTCAATATCAAATGTTTCACATTTTTGGCAGAAAAACTGATTCCCATTTCTTGTAATTTTCTTCTGGCATCTCTTGCAAGCCAAGTAGGACCAATCTCCAATGGTCTCTACGCATAGTATGGTTGCAAATATCCAGAAATTTCCAAGCTAATTTTTTTTAAAAAAATCAGTTTAATTTTTTTTATAAAATCAGTTGAATAAATTTAAATTATAAATTTCTTTTAGTGCAATTTAAATTATTGAAAATACCTTTTCATCTGTCATAATTTGTGAAATACTCTTCAGTTCAAAATCTCCATCTCTGATTTCATCATTGAGGGACCTCTTTGATGATGAAGTCAAAGTAGAGATACTGGTGGATCTCACCTTTCCAGTTTTCAGATACCTCCAAACAAATATTTAGTGAAGAAATATTAGTTAAATAATGTATTTCAACTTAAATACTTTAAAATACCAACAAAAGCAAATATATAAAATTCAAGAATGCTAAAAATATAAAAACATGTAATATAACAATTGAATTATTTTACCTAATATTGAAATCTGCCAACTCTGGATCATTCTGATTCAGCACCATCTTTGTAATATTAAACATAGATGACACACATATTTCTCCTGTTGTAGTATTTTACTAATTATAAGATCGCATGTTAATAAAAGTAACAGAAATAAATAAACTGTCCTACCCCTATACATATTGGTCCTGCAGAACTGCACAATTACTGCAACCGGTCCTTCTGGTTTTGTTTCTAGAAATTTTATCATCTCTTCTGCATATGTTTCCCATAAGGTCACTGAGATCGTGTTTCCACTACAATAATAAAAGTACAATTAAAATAATTCTAATATTAAACAATTAAAATATGTGCTGTAATATAACAAACTCTTACTCCAGATCTTCCAAAACCAAATCGATTAATTGGGTCAGCTTCCCATTTATCTCTTTGGTGAGCGGCCTATAGTGTGCGACAATTGTTCCCATTACATCTGTAAAAAAAAATAAAATTATTTCACAATCCATATAAAATACTACATTTTTTTTCGTGTGTATTCAAATATATTACCAAACATTGCTGCATCCCCAATATTCTGCATATTAGCAATATCATTAAATGTCTTTATCTCATATGGTTGCTGCATAAACTCTGCATAGAAAACTTGAAATATGCGTGTTTGTTTGAACACAATTATTTTATATAGTCTCCCCGTCGTCTTGTACTTCATCACGTTTGTTCCAACAACAAAATCTATCAAAGCGTAAACATTGCCTTCAATAAGGCGCTGTTTAAACTTGTCTACACTTGCTTTCAGAATTGTTACGTGAATTCGTACACCCTACAAAAAAAAAAAACTTTGTAAGTTTTAATTTTTTAAAAGAAAGCAAATCGTAAAGCTGATTAAATCAACGTACCTCTTTGTCATGAAATATGCATTCCATGCTAAATGCGTTTGTGTTTTCGTAGCAACATATCAACCGAAGTTCTAAGCCGAATATACTTTTACCTGGCTTCAACATCTGAACCGTACCAAAAATGGGAGCCATTGATACTGTTGATTGAAAAATCTGCAGAAATTTTTTTAGATTTTTTGATGAGGAATGATATGAGATCGTGTGAATTATGTATTCAGAATACTATTATATGATTTAATATATCTGATATTTCAGTTGAACTCAAGTGGTGGAAGTAGTGCGTAGTTTTCTGAATTAAATATTAATTATAAATAACTTAATATTTTTATTATCCTTGTTAATAATTTCTGAATTCAAGTAGTGGGTATTCATGCAGTTAGTAGTGGGCGTGTGTAGTTTTTTTATATTTTTTTTTTCATGTAGTATAGATTATTTTATATATTTGTCAATTAAATTGTATTTATCATAGCATTCAATTAATTAATGCAAACAACAAATGTAAATCGATGGCCACAATAGTTTTGTTTTATTTTCTGAAATGTATATTTTTTTTTTCGTGCACCTAGTTATAAACTTAAGTTGTTCACTGTAATTACACACTATAAATCTGCACTATAGACATTTATATATTATATAACTATTATGAATGGCAATTTTTTTTTAATATTACAAAAATAAACGTCTTAATTTTAGACTTTTAACTTATTAATTACAACCCAAAAAGACGCGACGCAATGTACTGCATTAATACTTTATTGACGAAATAAACGAAACTGTATTTTTTTAATAAAGACTTTAATAAATTTATTAATTTTTATTTAACATTATTGGCACACGAATTGCAGTTACATAGCAGTTGAATATTTTTAAATATTTAATTAATATTTTAATTGAATAATATAACTAAATTTAATGACCTCAGAATTACAATCTTTTTACAAAATTGCCATCAATCAATTTCAAATCAATTTGAAATCAATTTCAATTGAAAACCTTCTTTTTATATATAGTATAGACTTTACTATACGATTCTATTAAAAATATTTAATAGTTTAAGTTGTACAATTTCTTAAAGTTTGATATCCTTATTTTGGTTTTTATTTTTCCTTTAATTTAAATGTATATGTTTTTTTTATAAATTATTAATCTTTCGTTTTCTTTTTGTAGCTATATATGTTGTAATTGAATTTATTTTGAAATTTTATTTATTTATCTAGAATGTGGAGAAAAATTTGTACTCAACACAGGGTACCAAAAGTGATAACTATTAATAAAGATCTTAATCCAACTCAACTTGTTGTTGTCATGCTTTGCAAGGCTGCTTACTAAGCGGAACAATTTACCAAAAATAAGAAATCAATAAATTAATAATTTGCTAACATTTTTAATATAAAATATTCCATATTCTTAATAAATTAAGATATTCATTTATCGATTTCATATTTTTGGTAATTTTTTTAACATAGTTCTCAAACTTTCATTTAGTTCAATGATTCATGAACGATGAGAGGTTTTTTTATTTATCAAATAAAAAATAAATAAGATAATTTCAGGAAAATAAAGTATATTAATACATAGGTAATTAAAAATAAGTAATATTGTCATATCGGTGAAGACATAAAAAATGATTAATCTTATATTTTTTCCCGATCGAGAGTTGCATTGTTGTGTGACAAAACATTCGACTCCTTCATGTGTTCATGCACGCTTGTGCAACATAAAGAGAACAGTGAGATGTTTCGGGGCGTAAAATTGATTAAGTGTTAGATTTGTAAAAATTCTGAAAAAATGGGTACTATTTTATTAATTTTGAAAATGTGGGTCATATTCGAAAAAAGTGCACAAAGTGTAGGTATTAAAGTGTAATTTACTCTTATATTCTTAAGTAATCTATCAGAATGATATATTATTATAATATTATTACTATTCTAATTAATTTATATCGAATTTTTAGGGTATTTGACAATTAAAATGGACATACATAAACAAAATACTGTACATTATTGCTTATATGCTTAAAGCTGTGATAGACTCTTTACATAGTTTTTCAATCCAGATTCAAAGATGACCACCTATAAGCAAATAACAATGAAGATAATTGGAAGATTTGTTTTTCATTTTTTTCAACAATTTATTCAAGTGAAACAACTACAATTGTAATCTGATACCGAATTGATAGTTTATGATTTAAATAAAAAAAATTCTAGATCTGCCACTGCCAAGATACCAAATGACCGGTTTAACACAAGCTTTTGCATTATGAGATTGTTGGAAAACTGTTGCAATTAAAGTTATCAAATAATTCAGCGAGTTTAATTAATGGGAGAAAAATTTATCCAGACAATATTATCTTAAAATTAGGGTAGACAAATAAGATTTAAAATATTGGTGTTACTTGAATAATCTTTTTACACCATACTTGTTGTATGAGGCCCACAAAATCTGATTTATTCTAAAAAACTTACACTTTTTGTACTTATAGCTGACTATAAAAGGAATAATAAATAATAATAAGGATTTGAATTAAAACCCTAACTATCCACGTATCTCTCTCTCTCTCTCTCTCTCTCTCTCTCTCTCTCTCTCTCTCTCTCTCTCTCTCTCTCTCTTCCATGAGTGTCCGACCATTTGAAAAAAAAAAGTTACTCTCTATCTCAACCAGAATTAGGGTTTCACTCCCCACTCTTATCATGTTTATCTGGAAAAAAAATCATCATTTTCTCTCCCTCTTCACTCTCACTCGCCGTTTTCTTTCTCTTCCATCTCTCTGATAGGAACTAGCTAGCACTACCGTCATCGCCGCTGCCGAAAAAAGAGAAGACAAATCTATTGAAATCTATCTCTCTTTGTGTGTGTGTGTGTGTGTGTGTGTGTGTGCAGCTCACACTCTTTCATCTTTCTCATACTTCATCCCAGCGCGCCATAGCCGATGATGGAGGGAGGATCGGGAGCACCACTAGAGACGTCTTCATCTTCTTAAGTAGGCTTTCACATTTTTTTAATTAAAATTCCTACATATCGATTACGTTTTGTTTTACAATAGGTTACAATTGTATTTAACTTTGCTATACAATAGGTTACGATTGTATATGATTTGGTTATATGAACTTTGGAATGGTTGGTTGTGTTAGAATTAATAAAATTATTAATTGCTGGTTATGTTAGACTTAGTTTTATTGCCAGTTTTGGACTACGATTAATCTTAGCCTTACATTTTAGGCAAACGATTGGTTACGATTATTTTTTAACAATAATCGTAGCCTTATGATTGATTATTATCAATAATCTTAATCTTACGATGATATAGATAAATGCATACGATTAATTTATGTTGAATTAAATAAATGCCTATGATTAAATTTTAAAAAATAATCGTAGGCTTGCGAGTATTTTTACAATTTAATCATAAGCCTATAATTATTTTAACAATTTAATCGTAAGGTTATGATTATTTTTACAATTTAATCATAGATTTAGAAAAAACCAAATACTTAGTAATGATTCTATACCATAAAGATTAATGACAATCAATCGCTATAGCAAATGCAAAGTAGAGCACTTGATTAAAAAAATTAGTGCACAACATAACACTAACAATCTTCCCCTTTGTGGTGTATCTTCGATTAGTGACAACCAATAGCACTAACAAACCACATTGGCAACATCGTACAAACTTATTGCCACGAGTCATCCACCGCAATCATTGTTGGAAACTACGTCGGTGATACTTCTACAAACAAGTACTTCAAAATCAACTAAATAACAGTCCATGCGACAACTCTTTGAAAAATATATATATCTGTCTCAATCATCGTCAACACATTTATTGAAAAGAATACTAATCCGTGTCAGGTGTAAAATAAATCTACTGCACACTTGTGTTCTTAGATATGTGAAGGACATATATAAGAACAGTTAGTTGATAAAAAGTAGTAAATTACACACGAGATTGATAACCCAAGTCTGTTAAACAACCTACTCTGGGGGGACTTTGCCCAAACTTGAAGATTCGTTTGCTACTCCTTCATGAAGTGTATTGGGGATTTTACACATACAAGACTCCCTCCTTATGTCACCCGTTCTTCTTCAAGAGCTCCTTTTCTAAATGAAAGCTGTGAGATCCCCTCACAACCATGACACACTGACACTAGACTCTCTCTAGCTACCCATGACTTCAACTTACAATCTCTCCCGAGATTGCGTACAATATGGATTAAAACAACCCCTCACGTGTTTCACTCAAGACACTTAAAAACTAATCTATCACATTGAACTATTTATCGAACAACTACTAGTTAATACATGGGACACAAACAATAATGACTCTCAAATAATATGCTAAGAGAATCTAAACAAGTCGTCCATCGATTGCACAATGACTCGGCCTTCATATAGACTTTACTTCAATGATACCGTGGGTCTCTTTTCTGCCGGTATAGGTAAGTGAATATTGGTTTGTGATCTTCCCAAACGTGTGTAGATACTTTCCTTGGACAAGAGGGTTTTTATCAGTTTGGTATCTATTCCACAAGGCAGTCAATCGATTATATCTTGACTTCTGAAAATGGATCAGCGCAAGATCTTGTAAATATGGAAACTGCCATAAAAAAGTGTCCCTGGGTATGTCTGGGACATCAAAGAGAACAGTTCACCAACTGTTCTTCTTTTCTTGCACAGCGAAATAAGAAGCTTCTGGGATATGCTCAAGCACACATTGTCGAACATATCTCGCCAAAAACACAATAGAACAATTAGTGCATAACCATGGCACTAACAATCTCTCCCTTTGGCGTTTATGGAAGACAATAACTATCAATCTGCACAACACATGAATAAACTTCGCAGATCAAATATATATCAAAAAGCGATATATACAAGTATCTGTCTTGCACAGATACTGGAACTCTCCCTGAACCAACACCGGGAGTTTCTCCATAACATCACGAATATTTTTTTGCAGTCTCAACTGGTCAGTCGGTTGATCAAATATTAGGAGTGGACTAACAAAATAAATGGGGTAATAAAAACACAACTCCTCCATAATTGTCCAAAACAAACTTAAACAAGTTTGAAAACTTCATAAGCTGTGAACTTGCGGCAGCTTCTCTTCATCTTCATTTCACATCATCTCTTCCATGATCTTCTCCCACATGCTATCATCACTTCTTCTTCTTAGTGGTTGCCATAAAAGCCAAAGCTTCAGGCGGGAGGCACTTAAGCAGCAACAATAACTGGAATAGTCTCTGGCACAACACCAGCAAAAGCAGGGCGAGGAAGTGGCAGTAGCACTTGGTCCTGCAAAACGAAACTCAGTACTAGAAGGACCTGGTGTATCCAGTGAAGAGGCAAAACTAAAGGCACGAGCCTTTAGGTCCATCATCAATGACTCAAGTTCCTCCTTACGAGTCTTGGCAGTCCTGATAGTCTTCTCCAGAAATTAAACTTCTTGTTTCAAGGACTGAATGTGCCATTCAAAGAATACGTTATTTACAGAGGATCTGGGCGCAGGTCTGGGAGGCACAGATGGTGGCATATCTTCAGCAGCACTGGCTTCTGGAGCAGCAGCTAGGATATCACGAGTATGCTGCGCAGAAAACAACTTATAGATGGTTCATATTGGACTCAGCATGGGCACACACATTATCAAAGATCAACTGGGCATGGTTGAACATCGCATGTGTTCCAAGACACTCAACATCTTACCAATAGAAGAACAATTCCAGTTGGGAAGCCAATTCTTCACTGCAATCTTGTAAAGTATTGAATACTTAACGCTCAAGTCAGATACCAACAAGGACCTTCCTTTTGGCCACACCAAATGACTTTCTTCAGTCAATTCATCTGCCACATCATTTATGTCTGGGACAGACTCAGGACCAATAGATTGCTTATGGCCCAGATACTCATTTATCACCGCAGGGAAAAAAAAAAGCCAATTTCCAAGCACATAAACAGAAAAAGCATGTGCAGAATTCACATCAAGGATGGACTTGGATAAATTTGCATAAAATTCATACACAACAGCCTTTACAAACACAGACACATCATAGACATACTTCTCAAGCTTCAAATCAAATAGCAGCTCAACCATACTGATTCAGAGTCGGCACAGTTTGACACATCATCTGGCACATAATCAGCCTCTTCAACAGAAGAGATTGGAGCTCTAGCATTCTTCATCAACGGTTGGTGAGAAGATGAGGCCAGGCCTAGGAGACATTCAGACACGTTCCTTATCGCACAATGAGCGAAAGCAAAAGCAGAGGCCTTCTTGGCATTAGCTTTTCATCAAGCAGACTTGGACTTTCGGGTCCGCAACTGAGATATAGGAATCTCATCTTCATCAGAGTCCTGCTTAGCATCAGCGGAATCAACACGATGCTCAGAGGCAGTAGGGGTTTCTCTGGTTCATCAAGTAATTGAAGTTTGCGCTTCACACCATGGGACTTGGAAGACATCCATCCTTGTTCCAAAACAGGTGGAACAGATCTAGCATCAGGTCATGAAACATCTTCCTCATGAATAGCAATGTCTTCTTCAATCCTCACCTCTTCAGACTGAGCGAGAGCGGGAGCAACAGCATCAGCAGCCTTTGATGAGGCTTCTCCCTACGAAACTTTGATCATAACTACCAAAGTATCCATCAGGGCGGTTACGGTAGCGACAGACGCTGGCATAGAAAGAAAAGTCAGCGATAGACGCTGACACATAAACAAAAGTCATTACAACAATTGATGCAGCAAACTTTTCAATTGAAGAGGGATCAAGACAAATAGCAGTGGCAATCATCGATTCCAATGATGCAGGCTCCACAAACATGGATGAGGAATGAACATCAAAAACCCTAGATTGAGATGAGGGTTCCGGAACTGTTATAGAAACTGACTCAGACAGAGTCCCAGACACGTCAAGAGCATCGCAGGGCACAGCTGCAGGGACTTCTGTGGGCTCAAACATAACATCACTGCTGGGAACGATGGCAGTAGAAACAGATATGGAGAACACAAACGATTTTGACAGTTCTCCAAGAACCACACAAATTGAATAAGGAAATAATTAGATTAATTTCCATAATTAGGGATTACTTTCCTTGTCAAATCCACTCCGCACGTCCTCGTGAAGTAGAAGCGAGCTGGGAATTAAAAATTGAGGGCCCACTAGTCATTGCAGTTAAAAAGTAATTGCTACAAACTGTTCTTGCATCTGCCAGACACACATGGAGGCACACATCACACAAGATCATGAAACACTTGGTCACTTCATTTTGTCTATACATACATCACTGACCAAGACTGTACAGAGATACTTCTCGCAAAGGAGAAGTTCAGAGAACACAAAGACCCAATGAGGATCTAAGTGTTTTAAACCTTCCACTATCAAGTGCCTTAGTGAAAATATCTGCAAGTTGAGCATTTGTTCCAACGTACTCAATCAGAAGAGATCCATCTTCAACCAGTTCATGAATGAAGTGGTGGCGAATATCTATATGCTTTGTTCAAGAGTGCTGAATAGAATTCTTCAAAATATTTATAGGGCTCATGTTGTCACAGAATATGGTAAGCATAGATTGTGGCACACCATAGTCAAGCAGCATCTGCTTCATCCACAAGAGTTGGGTACAGCAGCTTCCAGTAGCAATATATTTTGCTTCAACATTAGACAACAAAATGGAATTCTGTTTCTTGCTGAACCACGGAACCATGTTGTTTTCGAGAAAGAAACATCCTCCTGAAGTGTTCTTCCAATCTTGAGTACATCCAGTCCAACATCATCACAAAACCCTACCAAGCTAGGATTTGTATCATAGAAAAACCATAGTCCCAAATCCGCAGTACCTTTTATGTACTTGATTATGTTCTTGACAGACTTCAGATGGATTTCTTTGGGATTGGATTGGTATTGAGCGCATACTCCAACACGATAGCAAATATCCGAGCGACTTATAGTCAGGTAGAGCAGACTGCCTATCATATTCCGGTACAAGGTTTGTTCAGTAGATACACCCACTTCATTTCTTTCAAATTGCAAGAGTTCTTCTTACATGGCTTGAATCCACCTATTATCCTTCAAAGCGTCTTTAACATTCTTGGGCTCGATAGTGGATGTGTAACACATATTGGCAATTAGTTCACGATAGTTCTTACGAACTCCTCTTGTTTGGACCCCTTTACTCATTTCACCAATGATGTCCGATACAGAATGATTCTTCTGGACTCCTTTTGATGGTTTGTAGACAACCAGTTTCTCAGGCCTTGCTTCAGTCAGGTCACTATTTTCAGAACTGTCCGACACAAATACAGGAACATGGATAGTAACATCAAGGCTTTCATCATCAATCTGGGTAGCAGGTTCTTCTAGATCATCAACAACGATATTAATTGATTCCATGACGGTTTTGATTCTTTTGTTGAAAACATAGTAGACACGGCTATTTCTTGAATATCCAAGAAAAATGCATTCATCTCCTTTAGCATCAAACTTGTCAAGATACTCTCGATTTCTCAATATGTAGCAAATACTTCTAAAGATGTGAAAGTACTGTATGTTTAACTTTTTCCCTTTCCACAGCTCATGGAGAGTAATTCTTATCTTGGGTCTGAAGTATACCCGATTAATAACACGACATAGAGTGTTAACTGCTTCTGTACAAAGGTTGTCAGGTACAGATTTTGTCTTCATCATTAAACAATTCATTTCTTGTAGAGTCCAATTTTTTCTCTCAACAACACCGCTTTATTGTGGTGTTTTAGGGGCAGAAAATTCTTGACCGATGCTTTTTTCTTCAAAAATAGTTTGAAGAACACGTTTTCAAACTCTCGACCATGGTCACTTCTTATCCTCACAATATTTGTTCCTTTCTCGTTGAGAAGATAGCAGTTGTCCCCCGATCTGTCACCGCCCATTAGCAGAACACTTGTTTTATCTTTGACCAGAAATTTGTCTCTTGTAAAGTGAACAAAGAGACCTTGGTCACGTAACTGACTAATGCTAATTAAATTAGCTTTTAGTCATTTCACGAGCAAAACATCTTCCAAGTGAGGCATGCTAGGAATATTTAACTGACCACGTCCAAGAACTTTTCCTTTGACTCCATCTTCAAAGGTAACAGACTGATAAGAACAATTTTTCTGAAGATTGATCAGCATGCTTGCCTCTCTTGTCATGTGTCTCGAGCATCCACTATCAAAATACCAACTGCTCTTTGCATTAATGTTGAGAGCAGTGTTAACCACGTAGTTTTTGTGGTTGTTCCTAGATGTGTCTCTGACATCTTTCTTTCTGACATACTGTTCAAGCTGATACGTGCCTCTTCTTCTCATTCTCCTCAGATCATTGAGATAATTTCCGTAGTGTGGACAAATGTGTCCAGGTTTCTCACAAAGTGGCAAATAGAGAAAATCTTTTATTAGGAAAATTGTTGGGAAAATCTCAATTGATGGTTTGGATGAAATGTCAAAATATGTGTGATGATTTAATGAAAAACTGCAGATTATGTTAAGCTGGAAATCAATGACAATGACCAAGTAAGACTTCGAGCTGAGATGAGAGATAGCAATTCAGAAGCATGGTCAACCAGCTTACAGATTACCTGATCAGACCAGTCAGAGTAAACTCTTCAAAGCTTGAGATAAGCTATAAAGGGGGAAGAGAACTTTAGAGACTGGTAGGTATCCTCGGATGAGTTAGTCAACAGTCTTAGCAAAAAGTCAGGATAGACTGATGAACAGAGTTAGCTTGAAAGCTAAAACTGATCCAATCAAGAGATCAGTCAGAGCTGGCCCTAAACTGATCAAAGATTAATTTACTGGTAAAACAGCTCTAAATTCTTTGAGTCTTTATTCAACTGACCTTAGTTCAGTTAGAGAGAAAAAGCTCAAGCAAGTAGCCAACTGATAAGTCTAGAAATGAAAGCTCCTAAGCTCAGCTGATAAGTTAGCCGAACTAGACTATATCATGACAGAAGCTCAAGACATCTGAAGATCTGCCGACTGGACTATCTCAGAGCTAAAAACCGAGATAGCTGAGAGCCCATCAGCTGAATGTCTAAGAACTGATAGCCGAATCGCGTGCAACCTTTCTTGGAAATTCAAATGGAAAAATCGCACTTACTTGACTATGTTATTCCGATCACAGAAGCCATTTTTGAAGATTTTCCGACGATGGTCTATTCCTTATCAACCATAGCTCGAACTAACCATTGACCTGCTCCTACTGACAAGTAGTTAATGAAGATCTCAACAGAAAATCTCCTGATGATCTTAGAGCAGAGAAATTTAAAAGTCAAAATGGCTAGTTCATTAAAAGAAGCTTCAAACGGCTACAGACATTAAAAATGCCACCGGTGATCTCTAAACATCACCAATCATAACGGTCAAAATTCACTCATCTATTTATAGAGAGTGAAATCAATTTTGGCTAAAAAAAGGAGACTTTCGCCAATCTAACTTTGCTATTTGTGCAAAACACGAGCTAGTTCTTTCTCTCTCTCTATAGCTCAAAGCTCAAGATTCTCAAAGTGCGAAAAGTCTTAAACTGAGATGGCGTGCTTCAAGGTCAAAGCAAGCTGCTAAGCTGATGCAGAATTCTAGCAAGAGCAAAACTTCTCAGTTCTGTCCCTTAAAGATCAACCACCTAGCTCAAAGAGAAAGGAGCATTCCAGGTTGATAACGGTTTCAAGACTGCCTTCTTGAAGATCGAGCGAGATCTAAAATCGTGTAAAGATGGGCAATAGCACCTAAAGTCTCAGTGAGCAGTTGAGACCGGTAAGTGTGAGTTGTTGACCCAGAAACCGTCTGAGCAGGAGCATGTATCGACGGGTCCGTTCTTCCGGGACAACAATAGTGGGAAAAGAGGCCGCGCTCGGTTTGAAGAGTGCTATTTTTAGGTCCAACAGGATTTTTTCACTATGTAATTGTAATAAAGAAACTTTACTTTTGCATAGTGGATTACCCTTCTACGGAAGGAAGAGAGGACGTAGAAGCGAGAAGCTTCGAACCTCTATAAAGCTCCGTGTGTGATGTTCTTACTGTCTTATAGTTTTGCAAGTTATTCAACTGCACACATTCACACACACAGACTGTACTGACAAGCTTCAGCCACATCTTCAAGCTATCAGTTCCAAACTGATCAGCTCACCAGCTAAGCTTCTGTCAGTCTCTCTCAACTGATCAGTCAGCACAGATAAATCACAAAAGCGAGTCAGGGCCCCATCTATTTCGCAATCTGTCTTGAAAGTTTTTGAAGTCAGTTTATTCACCCCCCTCTAAACTGATAAAGGCTCGCACTGGGACCAACAAATGGTATCAGAGCAGTTAATTCTAAGGATCAGCTGTTTCTGCAGATCATTTGAATTAGATCTGTTTATCTGTGATAACCGTTCTAGCTATGGGAAACCATAAGCTACCTCTCTTTTCAGTTGAGAACTATGACAATTGGAGCAGAAGGATGAAAGCTCATCTATGCTCCATCCATGAGAATATGTGGGAGGTGATTGAAGATGGTCTAATCATCATAATGATGGACAATGAAGGCCATATCATGGATGTCAACCAATCGGCCAGGATCCCAAAACCAACTCATCTTCTCATGGGTGAAGATAAGAAGTTGAAAAATCTAGAGTTTGTTGCTCAAGCATCACTTTTTCAAACTCTAGATGAGGATTTCATGAAAGACACAAAGAACTGCAGAACAATGAAGGAGATTTGGGACCTTCTTACAGATCTATGCAAAGAGTCCGAAGCCATCAAAGGAAACAAGCTCCAACTAACAGTTGATAAATATGAGTCTTTCAAAATACAGCCGGATGAAAGCATCTCGAGCCTAGAAACAAGATTTCTTGGCATCATAAGCGAGATGAACAATCTGGGAAGAAACTATCCCAATAGTGAGATGAACTCAAAAGTTCTTGATAATCTCATTGATGAGTGGGATATGAAAGTAATTGCTACTAAAGAGTCGAGAGACTTGAACAGCATTACTCCCAGAGAGTTGTTTGGATCTCTCAAAGCTACTGAGGACAGCCTGAATCGAAAGAGAGAAGCATCTACTTCCTTTTCTCATGATGCTTCTTTCTATGCTGAAAGAAATCGATTCAGAGAAGCCCGCGGAAGAAACAACTTCCGACCAAGAGGCTCGCCTGTCAGAGAGAATCTAGGGAGATCATTGACTGATCGAAGAAGAGAGTCAGCCGATAAAAAGGAGATCCTGACTGAAGACTTGAATGAGCAAATCCAGTCAATGATAAAATTGTTGGAAAAGCTAAGAAAAGTCAGAGATCAACAATCAGCTCAACCCCAAGCTGATGAAGCTGCTAAAGGTGAGAGGAACCAGCAGCTAGCTGATTGTCCAGCTGAACAATTCAGGGTGGCAAATAGGAACATAGAGGAATGTTTCCATTGCCACAAGCAAGGACACTACAGATACAAGTGTCCAGAGCTTTCTGAAGATAAAAAGGCCAAAGTGAAGAGAAGCTTCTTCAAAAGGAAAACAATGATCACAAACTTTGAGAATATCGTGCTTGACGATTCAGACTACCCATCTGGAATCGACTCAGACGGCTACAGCTCCGATGATGAAGCTTTACCGTGCCTCATGGCCGAGAATGAAGAAGAGGTTAGTGAAGCTGACTCAATAACCTAATTCTATCATATACATGAAGTATTGATCTCCAGGAATAAACTAGATGAATAGTTAAAAATCTTAGAAGATCAATTAGCTTATGTATCAAGTATGCATATTGAACTGAAGGGTGAAAATGATGAGCTAAGAAGCAGAGTTGATGAGCTAAGTGCTGAAAATGAAAGACTAAAAAGTCTTGATGCTCAGTCAACATAAATGGATCAGCTGAGGCTGAGAAATGCAGAACTGGAAGCTGAGAATTAACAGCTCAAGCAAAAAATTCTTGAAAGAGAGGAATTATCTCTCAAATTCAAGAAGGGATCCCAGACTCTTGATGAAATCTTGAGTCATCAGAGAACTAAATCTGGGAGCCCAGGGCTGGGATATAGTAAGTACACTGCCGCAGAGAAGGGTAAGACAGTTGTACAGAGCTGTGAATCTGGAGTCCTGAGAGGATTCACAAGATCAGCTCAGTCCCCCGCAGTCGAGGAGTCAAAAGGCAAGGGCATCCTTGAAACTCCTCAAACTCAGCCCAAAGATCAGACTGATCATTCAAGAGGGGGAACTCGAAGACAGTCGGTCTTTCAAAGGCTTGGTGCTCAGTCAAAGCCACCAGTTCAACATCGATCAGCTCAGCAATCCAGATCTAATGCTAGATCAAAACCCAAAAAGCTCATCAGAGGCCAAATCCTCGAAAGCCTCCCCGTCATTCCAGTTCATTAGTTGAACCAAGACCTGAGGTTCACCCAAGGCCAGTCGCTCAGATAAGAGCATAAGCTCAAAGCAGGCCATCAGTTCAACGATCTAAAAACTCAACCAGTACATTTCAATCTAGGAGTTCTACAAATCCCGAAGGAATGAACACCTGAGATTGTATCATGCAAGACAAACATAATCCAATCTCTCTGGAAGAGTTCCCTCCAAGTGATTCTGCAGTCTAGTACAATGAGTTTCTAAACTCAAGGGATGAAGCAAGTTTCAATCCCCATTACAACTGGTTTGTAAATTGGCTATATCACAAAGGCCAAAAAGCTCAAAGTCAAAAGGTCAGACGAAATTGGCCAAGACAAGGAACATTAAGGTCACAAGATGAGAGGATATTAGTTGAAGTCTTCTATCCTGACTCTCATCAGAGGTATAGATCACTGGACTCGACTCTTAATAGAAGAGTCACAAGTAGTCCAATGCATATCCAGAGATCCAATTCTGAAGGATCTCTTAGAAATGAAAAGCTAAAAGTGTGGCATATGTGGATTTCCAAATACCTGATTAACCTCTCAGGACCCGATATCATGCGGTTACCTAAACCCTGACTTTTGCTTTGCAGAGAAAGAGCATCCTATCCAAGAAAAAGGTCAAAGATACTTGGTATCTGGATAGAGGGTGCTCAAAACCTATGACCGGAGACAAAAATGATCTTGACAGTTATAAAGAGGTTAAGGGACCACTAGTCATCTTTAGAGACAACTCGAAGAACCGAACCATTGGAGAAGGGTTCGTGGTCAAAGGAAAAGTTGTTGTGAATGGCATGTCACATGTTGAAGGACTGATGCACAAATTGCTGAGCATCAGTTAGCTTTGTGGCAATGGGTACTCAGTCGACTTTAGCAATAGCTCATGTGACATCAGAGACAAGTCAACTGGAGCCACACTCCTGACTGGAGTAAGAAAGAGCAACATGTACGTAGTTGACTGATCAACTGGCTATTCAGAAGCTTGCTTTCTCTCCAAAGGATCAACTGAAGCAAGTTGGCTGTGGTATTGACGACTGAACCATCTCAACTTCAAAACTATTAACTACCTGTCCAAGAAGGAGCTACTTGATGGGCTTCCTAAGGAAATCTACAAGAAAACTGGCGTCTGCGTACCATGCCAGAAATGGAAGCAGGTGAGGTCATCATTCAAAAGCAAAAGCCATCCTCCAGGAACAACTGACATTCTTCAGTTAGTTCACATGGATATGTTTGGACCTGTGAAACCACCAACCCCCAGAGGTAAAAAGTTTACAATTGTAGTAGTAGATGACTACTCAAGATATACCTGGGTGGAATTCCTGAGAAGTAAGGATGAGACTTTTGAGAAGCTATCAAAACTGATCAGAAGACTACAGACTGACAAAGGAAAATCAGTTCAAAGGATAAAATCCGACAACGGAACTGAATTTGTCAATCAGCAAATGATCAAGTTTCTAAGTGAACTGGGAATCACTCATGAACACTCTGCCGTAAGAACTCATCAACAAAATGGCGTAGCAGAAAGGAGAAATCGCACGCTAAAGAAGACAGCCAGAGTAATGGTAGCAGATGCCAACATAGCCGAATGCTATTGGGCAGAGGCAGTCAACACAACCTACCACACACAGAACAGAAGTGCTATCATCATCGCCCATGACAAAACACCCTATGAGCTCTTCAAGGGTCATAAGCCTTTTATATCTTACTTTAAGATATTTGGCTGCAAATGTTATATCCTCAACAATGGTAAATCCCAGCTGAAAGCTTTCAGTGCTAAAGCTGATGAGGGAATCTTTCTCGGCTATAATGTCCCTCATTTTCAAGCTTACAGAATGTTCAATAAAAAGACACTGGTTGTGGAAGTAACATGCCATGTGGTATTTGATGAGCTTGCCAATGAGTACAGAAATAAAAAGAACTGTACATCAGGACAAACGCTACCTAGTGAAAATCTGCTGGACTATGTTGATCACATTGTCCCAGAGCAGTTTGAAGTATCACTAGAAGATGGCATTGAAACTGATTTAAGACCGGTTGAAGATAACCTAGTCACTGAGGATACAAGCCGTCAGGAAACCTCAAACCCCATAGCCAAAATAGGGGGAAGAATCAGTTAAAATGAAGAAGAAGCCGGTGCTGATACAGTAGCCGAAGGAGCAACTGAAGAATCAGCTGATAAAGAAGCCGAAGGATCAGTTGCTGGAACAACTGATGAAGCAGCTAAGCAAGAAAAGGAAGCAACCATTCCCAAATGTCTCCGAAGCCATCCAGTTGACAAAATTGTTGGGGATCTAAGAAGCAGAGTTCCGACCAGAGGGTCAACAGAGCATGCAATCTTCAAATGCTTCATCTTACAGATGGAACCAGCCAACATAAAAGAAGCACTTGAAGATTCAGATTGGATTATAGCAATGCAAGAAGAGCTGAACCAGTTCACAAGGAATGACGTATGGTTTCTTGTTGATAGGCCAAAAACTCAAAAAGTCATCGGGACTAAATGGGTTTTTCGCAACAAACTGGATGAACAAGGCGTAATCACAAGGAACAAGGCCAGACTGGTAGCCAAAGGTTACTCACAAAGTGAAGGGACTGACTTTGATGAGACATTCGCACCAGTTGCAAGATTGGAGACCATCAGACTGTTCCTCGCCTATGCAACTCACAACAATTTCACTGTCTATCAAATGGACGTGAAAAGTTCATTCTTGCAAGGGATGCTTAAGGAGGATGTATATGTAGAACAACCTCCAGGCTTCGAAATCGAAGACCAAGTCTACAAGCTGAAGAAAGCCTTGTATGGTCTGAAGCAGGCACCGAGAGCTTGGTATGAAACCCTCACAACATTCTTACTGAAGAATGTGTTTCAGAAAGGAGTCATTGATCGTACTCTATTCATAATAGAATGATCAACCGAGATCTTGATGGTTCAAATTTATGTGGATGACATAATATTTGGATCCAAGAGCAGAGATCTCTGTAATCGATTCACACAACTGATGCAAAGTGAATTCGAAATAAGTATGATGGGAGAAATGACATTCTTCCTAAGACTCGAAGTGAAGCAACTGAAAGACAGAATCTTCATTAGCCAAGCTAAATATACCAAGGAGCTCATCAAGAAATTCGGAACCGACAAGGAAAAAGCTCTCAAAATTCCAATGAATACATTAGTTCAGCTGACCCTCGATGAAGAAGGAGAATCAGTCAGCCAAATGCACTACAGAGGAATCATTGGATCCCTTCTCTACCTGACAGCCAACCGACCAGATATCTCCTATTCAGTTGGACTGTGTGTAAGGTTCCAAGCCAATCCGAAGAAAAGTTATCTTAAAGAAACTAAAAGGATCATGAAGTACCTTAAGGGAACTATAAATCTTGGATTATGGTATCCCAGAGATGACAACTTGAGTCTAACCGGCTACTCAGACTCAGATTTTGGAGGATGCAAAATCGATCGAAAGAGCACCAGTGGTACATATCAGTTTTTGGGAAACAAACTGATATCCTGGTTTAGCAAGAAGCAGCACTCAGTTGCCAAATCAACAACTGAAGCCAAATATATAGCTACTAGAAGTTGCTGTGCTCAGATCTTATGGATGAAACAACAGCTCAAGGATTACAAGGTGAAGACTGAAGAAGTGCCAATCTATAGTGATAACAATAGTGCTATTGCAATATCTCAAAATCCAGTATTGCATTTAAGGACGAAGCACATTGATATCATGCACCACTTCATCAGAGATCATATCGAAAAGAAAGACATATGCATTAGATATGTCAACACGGAGAAACAGATAGCCGATATCTTCACCAAGTATCAGAAACTAGATTTGTTGAGCTATGCATCCAATTGGGATTGCTCGAACTAGCTTCAAAAGAGGATGATGATCTTCCAGTAGAAAGAGTGAAGAAGAGCACCCTTGCTGATAATCAGAACTGACACAAGAGGGCATCAGTTTTGCAAGCTTTGGATCTTAAACTGATGGAGCCAACATCAGTTCTGAAAAAAATGGCAAAAGGCTGTAAGAAAGCTGTTGAAAATAAGCGAACTGATCGCAGAAGGCATCAGTCCTCAAATCAGTCATATCCAACTAATGAGAGCAGTTGAATTCTAAAACTGACTGATGAAGGCAAAGTTTCAGCTGATGGAAACAGCTGACAAGCTTAAAACTGAACAAAGCTGAAGGAGACAGCTTAAGCTGATAAGGAGTCAAAGCTGAAGAGACTCCAACTGGAACTGATCACTCCAAGCTAAGAAGATCATCAATTAAGGAAGCAACTGATGACGTCAGCATCTCAAATGCCACGTGGAGACTGGAGGAGAGCCAAAAACCAGATAAGTTCAATTTGAATTTATTACTGAACGATAAAATGACGTGTCTCTCAAATATTACCATTGGACCCACTCTATCTCTCCTCATTAATCTCAACGGATAAATATGAAATTAAAATCAACGGATTAATCAGAACCGTTCGATTTTGATTTGCAATCAAATTTCTTATTACCGTTGGATTCACCAATTCTCTGAGTCTATAAATAGGATAGCTTTTTTTCCTAAGTCCCTCACACAGCTGACCATAGAACTCAAAACAATCATTCTCTCTGAATCTCATCAAAAACTTCATCTCCCTCAAAATCTCCCAAATCCTTTCAAAAATTCTCCTGCAATGGCTCAATTTTCTGCTAATAAACATCGCATAAAGTATAACTTCAAACTTTCTAGAGAAGATTCCTCGATGTTCAGAAAAGATCTATACCATGACAAATTTCTCAATCCTATGATATTCAGAGAAGTCTGTGGTAACTCTGAGCTATGTGAACTTATCCTCACTTTGGTAAAGAAATCCAAGCTAAAAACCTTCACTGAGAAAGCTCCTTCAAAAGTCTATCCTAAAGTTGTGACAGAGTTCTTTCTAAACTCACAGTACAAAGAAAGCTCTCAAGAGATCATCACAGAAGTAAGAGGAAGAGAAATCTCCATCACTCTAATGATTCTTCGAAAAATCTTCAAAATTCCAACTGGTGGCAATAAAATTAAGGGTGTATGGATAAATCATGAGCTATACTACAATGAGTGGAAGAAGAAGTCAATCACTCAAGAGTATTATAACAATCATATGATGACCAAATTCAAGGAGGAATATCAAGTGTTGGCTATGATTGCTGCCAAGATGCTCACAGGAGCAACAGGAAGTTTGTCAAAATGACAGTGCCCATATACCAAATCTGCAAGGGTATCTGCAACAAAATGAAGATATACTGGGCACAACACTTCTTTGACCAGCTCAAGAAATATGTGGAAATCGTCAAAGCAAAAACTGTCAGTGACAAGAAATTTCCTCAAAAGATGTGCTTTCTAAACAGAATCAGTCTAATTTTGGAATACCAGCTTCCAGAGTTAATGATGGAGGAGACCATAGCCGAAGAAGTTGATCCAGATGACTTTCTGCCAAGATCAATCACACGATCAACAGAGCTACCAATACAAATCAGAGAATATCAAACCCGGCAGAAATCAGTCAAGAAATCAGAGATTCTTGGAAAAGGGAAGACAAAGATGATTCAACCAATAAAAATGGAATCATCTGACTCGGATGAAGAACTTTCCATACATGCTTCATTAGATCAAAAAGAGAAAGGGCAAGCTGAATCGAGCTCAATCAAAAAGACTATTGGAGTGTCAATCCAAACAGAGTCTATTGAAGGGAAGGCTCAGAGAAACCCTGAATCAACTCAGCACAAGAGATGAAAAAGAAGCCTACGACAGATCTAAGAACCAAGACAACTGGCGACATCCAGTCAGACATCCTACCCAGCTGTCCATCAGATCAATCCTTCACTTATTGTGAAAAATGGATCAAACAACTGCAACATTAGATCAGACTGCTATCTGTGTCGATTCAGGAACTTCAAGCTCATACCGAACTCAAAACTTCTAAAGAGAAAATTCATAAAGAAAAATCAAACAGTTCAAAAAAGCCCATTTCCAAGAAAAGAAAGACTGACAGCAAGTAGATCTGAAGGCCTCAGAAGTCAGCTGACTAGACGCCTTAGGAAACTTCTTGTAAATCAGCTCATTTTCAAAGTATTTCTCTAATAAAATCCTTTTGGCTCAATTTATTGCTTTTGTCAAAACTTATTATTTTGACCGTTGGTCCAAAGCTTAAAATCAAAAGCCAAAAGAAAACGATAAAAGGGAATTTAATTCTTTCAACCATCACATTTATAAGTCACTCACTCATAAAAACCCCCTTTGCCAAATTTTGAGAACACAACACAACACAACAACACACTCAACAATCACTACTTTTTCTCAAAGTAGTTGCTCAAGAGAATTTTTTTTAAAAGAGAGTGCGTTCTTTCTCTTTCTCTTCAAAAAGGAAAGCTTCAATTCAAACTCAGCCAATAATTTTAAAATGGCTAAAGCTTCAAAAGATTTTATCTCCTTCAAAGAGCAAATGATGAGAGATAAATTTCTAGAAAGACAGAAATTTCAAGTGATTCTTCGAGAATCAAACAGTTATTTTCTTTTGGTCAATCTTCACAAGACTGGAATTCTGCACTACCTAGAAACTCCTCCAAGGTTATTTAGACAAAACTTGATAAGTGAGTTCTTGCTTCAAGAAAAGGTCACTACAGATGGGAAAGTTATACAATCAGTGATTCAAGGAAGAAAACTCCAAATCATTGAGAGAAAGATTGCAGAAATCTTTCAACTTCCCAGAAAAGGCTCCAGGGTTCAAGATCTGAAAGATTCAGCTGAACCATACTGGAAAGAATAGCGTGCTTCAGATTGCTCCAAGCAATTTAGCTTTACCAGAGCTAAAGCTGATTTGAAGCCCGAGTATGGAGTCATGCTCGATATTATGAACAAAATGATATTCGGCACCATTGGAAGCTTGAGTCAGTTAACTCAAGAAAGATACAAGGTAATGATACACCTTGTAGAAGGATTGGAAGCTAATTGGGCAAAATTTGTCTTCTCCTAATTTAAGCATCAATTCATCAAAGCAGCAGACTAAAAAAGAACTGGCAAATTTGAGTCCAGAGTAGGACTTGTTCTAAGAATGAGCAAGCTTCTAGAATATATGCTGAATCTTCCAAATGATGACGCACTGTCAGTCCTCGTATCCAATTGGATTCTCAAGAAAGGGAAGACACATCTTCAGTCACTAAAGAAGAAGAGGAGACCTAAAGCCAGATCTGGCCATACAACTTCAAGCAGTTCAGATGCCAATGAAGTTCCCTCTCCTCACTCCAAAAATGGATCATCAGTGGATTTTAAACCCTGCACTAATACATATGAGCTTATTCCCTTCATTGGAATTCCTCATCCAAACTATGGAGCTGAGTACTTCAGGAGAGCCTGTCCTCCTCTCCAACTGACTGAAGACAATATTCACACTTTCTATAGTAGCGAATATAAAGTCAAGAGTGCTCAGAAGGATGTAATGAATCTCCTTCTCACTCACTTCACGTATGTTGCCGAGCAAGACAATCAGCTATTCAAACAACTACACCGGTACTTTTACTGGTACAACTGGAGACGCTCAATGTCAATCCAGTCAAATTTCTTACTGACAGCCTTTCATGGCATGAGCTTTTGGCAACGTGAAGAGACTTGGACCATCAAATGGATTGGAGCCTCAAATCTATTTCCTCCAAATATTGTGCAAGTCCAGCGGATTATGAAGCATCGACTTGATAACAACATTCCAGCTAAGACCCCACTAGCTGATGTTCAAGCCAGCTTGAGATCACAAGGAGAAGTCAACACTCCAATCGATCTATGTTGCCTATAACTGAATCCGGATCTAGTTCTGTCCGGAAAGGCACATATGCAAGTTGCGGGCACCACTGATGAGATAGACAAAGATCTCTTTCATACTCAAGTAGTGATAACCCCAAGGAGTCAACATTTTGGACTAAATAAAGACAAAGATGATGAAGACACTGCCATATCTCCAGATCTTTTGTCCAAAGCATATGTTATTCCTCTTATCAAGTCTTGCTCTAAAGCTGCAAAGCTGATGCTAAATCGGTCCAGCTCATCCCGCAGAGGAATTAAAGAGCTGACCTCCTTGAAACTGACTACCTCAGCAGTTACCCTTCAGCAACTTCAACATGCTGAGACTCAAGTTAGAACTGATCTTTCTCAGGACATTTCCAGTTCAGCTTCCAAAAGGAAACGGTCTAATAACTCTAAAGAAGGCAGTGAAGCTTGTCCCATTTGACCACTCAAGAAGAAGAAATTGACAAAAAGTCAATCAGCAGCTACTCAACAAAACTGATACAATCAGTTAAAGACAATCTCATCAGTTCAGCAGGAAACTAACGCCTCGAGCCCCTAAGTCCCGCCTCTCATCAGCTGCTTGATTAATCCTCTTCGATAAGCTTCTCTACTCTCTATTCCTCATATCTTATTTTTGAAAAAGTTAATGTTAACATTTCAAAATAAGCTTACTGTTCATCTAAGTTACCATTAAAGTCTCTATACTCAGCATTAAAGTATATAGAGATGAATTTTCTGAGGTATATAAATAGCAAATCTTCTGACAAAATATTGTGCTATTTATGGCAACTACACAGATTTTCAAATACTTAGATCTTAGCCGCTTGATCAAAAAGGCATTATCTAAGTGGACGACTGAGATGCATGCATCATTTATTCAGCTAGCTTTTTTTCAAATCAGATAGCTGATTAGCCAGAAAGCACTCGATTGCTTTGGTTTAATGCATGCAAACTTACTCCCTTTAAAAGTAATAGAGAAGGTGAATGAAAATAAGTAGCAATAGAGATAACCACTCTCTGAAAATTTTCTCATTCCTTCTCCTTGTCTTCTCACTTATCCATTGCACATTTCCTTCTCTTCTCATATCATTAAAGAATGTCTTACTCATTCCAATCGATGGATATGGAGCTTCTTGTAAAGTAGCTCAAAATGGATAAGTTTGTTGATCGAGCGTTTCTCCAAGCTCAAATCGATCGTGAGAAGACCAGCATGATCTTCTACCTGCTGGAGACATGCGGGCTCTTGTCATTTATAACAACACAGCCTACAAGAAAGCATCTTTCGCTAGTAGCAGAGTTCTACTATCATGTGGAAATCTCAAGACACAACATCATCTCTGTTTTCCGAGATCAAGTTATCATCATCAACAAAGATGTGTTAACCGAACTGTTCCAGCTTCTTGACCATGGCCCAAAGGTGTTCGAACTAGCGTTTCCTTCAAAGTTGGAGCTGTGGAATGACTGGAAATGTTCATATGTTGATCACAAAGACTTCTCAAACAACTTGAAAGATAGTCTTTCTCCAACCATGGTCCAAATTCTGGACATAGTGATGCACATTTTTCTGAGTAGCATCACCAACGCTCAGTTTAATGATACCACTTCTCATCTTATGGCCATAATATACTATGGATACAAGGTTGATTGGGCATCCTATATATTGGCACAACTTCACCGACAAGTGAAGCATACTGAGATCGATCTAACCTTTAGCACATTCAAAGCCACGTTAGGATTTGCAAATTGACTCAGTCATATCATTGCGGAGCAACTCGGAACAGTCCCTGGTGGATACACTCTCACCAGACGAGATCTCATTTCTATAGTCTACATTCACCGATGACATCGGATTGTAACTGGTCACCTTAGGAAGTCGAGACTCCAGCTCATGGAGGACCACAGCCCAGCTAAAGGCAAGCAGCCACTCTTTTATGCTAATCCTCTAGCTGACGCGGGTCAGTTCTTAACTGACAGTGACTCCTACACATCTAGAAGTGAGGCATCCACTGCACCTGCCACCAACAAACCTCCTTATGTCGCTGTCCCAGAATCTCTGGAAGAAGGCTTCAATGCAAGCCTTGACCAACAACTGGAAGTTGTTTTGGTCAAATAAGGGATCACAGTCCCTTTCTCTTCAAACACCTTCGAAGATATCTCCAGTATCACCTCTGGAGATACCAGGTGGATGATGCCACCATGCTAATGATGACAGACAAATGAAGCTACTCATATTGGATAGAGGAAGGTGAATGGAGCTGCAGCTGGATGAACTATCCACTCAATACGCCTCCATCAGTCCCAGAAATCATGGATTCCATGATTAAGAGATTTCAAACCTCTGTGCCTCATGATGCACCCCTTCCTAAACATGAGCCCTCCAACTCGTCCACAACTCCTCTTCAAGAGGATGCTATCATTACCATTCTGGACGAGCCACTTCTCAAAATTACATCAGCTTCTTCTCTTCGGCAAGATCGACTCTCTCTTCTAGATCTTGACCAGCTGCAGAGGAGTCATGTGCATGGCTGTCCGCCTCTATATCTGCACCCCAAGATCCCCACTTCACCAACAACTTGCTGGCCACTTCTTTCTCTCCTTTGCCACAATTGTCACTGCCCCATTATGAATTCCATCAACTAGCCCTTTTGGATGATGCTAAAAAGGGGAAAGGATATATTGATGATGAAAAACCATATGTTCTGGTATATGATTATGGGCAGGGTGATATAACTCTTTGGGATGAGATCCAAAGAGAAATTCAAAGAGAGGTACAACTTCAGAGGCAAGTTGCTTCTTAGGGGGAAGCTACTCACGAGGGGGAAGCTACCCATCAGAGGGAAGCTATTCGTGAGGGGGAAGTCCAACTTGAGCAAGGCCCAACTCAAGAATATTGTTGGAATTGGGAGAATGCTCAGCTGAAAGAACAGCAAGAATGGGGTATTCACAGCATACCCGACATCTCTTCCTGCAAGTTTGAAAAAGGAGAATCGACCAAACAAAGACAGAACTGAGTGGTGAACAGTTCTAACTGAAGAAAGAAGTTAAATATCAAGTCTTTGATATTCTCTCTCTCGTTTACTTCCTATAATTCTTCATCTTCTGTGCTTAATCAGTTTCTAAAACATGCTATTTGTTTATAATACAAATTATTCTGATCATGCTGATTTGTTCCTTTGAATAGCTTAATGCTTTCCATGTGCTCCAAATTTTTTTTTGAAAAATCTGCATAATAATCAGAATTGAGCTGTGTTTAGAACTGAAACATTTGAAGTTTTTCAAGCTGATCAAACTAGTATTCAGATATCTGAATGTCACTTTAGCTGTATTTTTCAAATCAGCGAAACTCTGATACCTTACACATAAAACTCGTTGAGCTCACATATTAATGTATGCTCCATTACTCTGGTACTCATCTTTTATCAAAGCTCTGCTGATTACATCAAAACATTGATGTTCATGAATATTAGCTTTGAATAGCTACTAGCATCTAAGGCTGTTCTTTTGAACATAGTCTAATTTCCAGCCTTGCTACCCGAACCGGTACAAGTTCAGATGCTCATTCATGAATGATAATCTTACACAGTTTTTTCATCATCAAATCAGCTGGTTTTGACATCATAAAAAAAAGGGAAATTGTTGGGAAAATCCCAATTGATGGTTTTGATGAAATGTCAAAATATATGTGATGATTTAATGAAAAACTGCAGGTTATGTTAAGCTGGAAATCAATGACAATGACCAAGTAAGACTTCGAGCTAAGATGAGAGACAGCTATTTAGAAGCATGGTCAACCAGCTTACAGGTTACCTAATCAGACCAGTCAGAGTAATTTCTTCAAAGCTTGAGATAAGTTGTAAAGGGGGAAGAGAACTTTGGAGACTGGTAGGTATCCTCGGATGAGTTAGTCAACAGTCTTAGCAAAAAGCCAGGATAGACTGATGAACAGAGTCATCTTGAAAGCTAAAACTGATCCAATCAAGAGATCAGTCAGAGCTGGCCCTAAACTGATCAAAGATCAGTTTACTGGTAAAATAGCTCTAAATGCTTTGAGTCTTTATTCAATTGACCTTAGTTCAGTTAGAGAGAAAAAGCTCAAGCAAGTAGCCAACTGATAAGTCTAGAAATGAAAGCTCCTCAGCTGACAGCCGAACTAGACTATATCATGACAGAAGCTCAAGACAGCTGAAGATCTGCCGACTGGACTATCTCAGAGCTGAAAGCTGACACAGCTAAGAGCCCGTCGGCTGAATGTCCAAGAACTGATAGCTGAATCACCTGATCCTACTGACAAGTAGTTAATGAAGATATCAACAAGAAATCTTTGAAAGATCTTGATGATCTTAGAGCAGAGAAATTTAAAAGTCAAAACGGCTAGTTCATTAAAAGAAGCTTCAAATGGCTACAGGCATTAAAAATGCCACCGGTGATCTTTAAACATCTCCAATCATAACGGTCAAAATTCACTCATCTATTTATAGAGGGTGAAATCAATTTTGGCTAAAAAAAGGAGACTTTTGCTAATCTAACTTTGCTATTTGTGCAAAACATGAGCTACTTATTTCTCTCTCTCTCTCTCTCTCTCTCTCTCTACAGCTCAAAGCTCAAGATTCTCAAAGTGCGAAAAGTCTTAAACTGAGAAAGCGTGCTTCAAGATCAAAGCAAGCTACTAAGCTGACGCAGAATTCCAGCAAGAGCAAAAAACTTCTCAGTTCTGTCCCTTAAAGATCAACCACCCAGCTCAAAGAGAAAGGAGCATTCCAGGTTGATAACAGTTTCAAGACTGCCTTCTTGAAGAACGAGCGAGATCTAAAATCGTGTAAAGATAGGTAATAGCACCTAAAGTCTCAGCGAGTAGTTGGGACCGGTAAGTGTGAGCTGTCGACCTAGAAACTGACTGAGGAGGAATTGGAAAGGAGACCGTGCTCGGTTTGAAGGGTGCCATTTTCAGGTCCAACATGATTTCTTCACTATGTAATTGTAATAAAGAAACTTTACTCTTGTATAGTAGATTGCCCTTCTGCGAAAGGAAGAGAGGACGTAGAAGAGAGAAGCTTTGAACCTCTATAAAGCTTTGTGTGTGATGTTCTTACTGTCTTACAGTTTTACAAGTTATTCAACTGCACACATTCACACACACAGACTGAACTGACAAGCTTCAGCCATGTCTTCAAGCTATCAGTTCCAAACTGATCAGCTCACCAACTAAGCTTCTGTTAGTCTCTCTCAATTGATCAGTCAACACAGATAAATCACAAAAGCGAGTCAGGGCCCCATCTATTCCACAATCTGTCTTGAATGTTTTTGAAGTCAGTTTATTCACCCCCCTCTAAACTGACAAAGGCTCGCACTGGGACCAACATCTTTCTTTTAGACTTATTCGGACATGTTGACTTCTCTTTGAAGAATTTCATTGGTTCAACTTTCATTTCAGGAACTGTCGAATCTTTTATTCCAAAAGATTGTCCATGACAGAATCTGTCATAGGTCTGACTGCTGTTGTATCCAAGCCTAGTATGATCCTGAGAGCTCTTTCATTTGGAGAGAATTTCATCCAGTTGAGATGATCCAGAGTTCATCATTTTAACAAACTTCTTCAAGTGCTGAAGTTCACCATTCTGTGCTTGAGAATTATTCGTGGACTGCGACAATTCATCTTCCAGCTCTTTAAGTCTAATGGAGAGATCATCTCTCTCTTTAGTTAGGTCAAAGTTTTCTTTAAATAGGTCTTCATTGACTTTTACCACCATGATCCAACTGGAATGCAACTTTTTATATGCCTCCATAGCTGATTCTTCAGTGAATTCTTCATCTTTACTGCATTTTGATGTTTTCTCATCCTCGCTGTCAGGAACATATATAGGCACATCACTTCCACTTTCATCAGGATCATTGCTCTGACTTAAGGAAGAACAGTAAGACTTGTTCTTTCTTTTAAGAGTGTTAGTACACTCAGCTTGGTAATGACCAAAGCCACCGCATTCTCTGCATTTTACTTCTTTAAGTTTCTATTCATTGGAATCATCATCCTTCATTTTTTGAGGTTTAGAGAACCTGTTCTTGGCAGAATTATTTTGAGATGATTTCTCAAATCATCTTATAAACCTGGAAAAATTCTTTGAAAGCATAGCAATTGATTCTGCAAGGTCGACTCTGTCAGGAACATTGCTGGGAACATCCTTCTGAAAAACAATGTTTTTGTTTTGCATAGTTTCTTCATCTGTCAGGCCCATTTCAAAGGTTCACAAGGACCCCATCAATTCTTGCAGCTTAATCTTCCTTACATCTTTGGCTTCCTCAATAGTCGTGACTTTGTAAGTGAATCTTTTGGGCAGAGACCGAAGAACTTTGTTAGTGCCATTTGCACTTAGGTGTTCGGGATTGACATTATCTGTTTAAGATGTTATGGTAATTTCAAAAAAACACAAAAGGTTTTGGTTATTCATGTTCGAATACCATGTTCTGGACATTTCTGTGAACATTCCGCTGCCAATCTGATTGAAGATCAAGACATGTACTTAATCATGTTCAGAGACATGATCATGTACATGATTGTCCAGAGAGTTTACAAAGAGACGTGCCATGCTAGATTTAAGGAGTTGACGCTGCAGATTCAAGATGGACGTTTCAGAATAGAAGCTGCCTTGTTCGTGATGAAGATCAAGAAGGAAAGAAAGAGTTCTATTCAAGGAAGACATCTAAACTAGGAAAGTCCGATTTATTTATGGAAATTGTTTCCTTGTTAAATCCTAGTCTAATTAGGACTTCTGATTACCTTGTTAAGGCTATATCTGTTGTTTATAAATAGCCTGGGAATCAGACTAGTTTAGGTGACACGATTTTTATGAATACACTAAAGGGCTGAGAGTTAAAAGACTTCACATTCGAAGCATATATTATTCGGATAGACTAGGTTTGATCGGTTAGATCATTGTGTTTCTAGCTTGTGTTTGAAATTCACTTTCATACACACTTAGAGGAGTCTTGGGAGAGATTTCCTGTGAGAACTAGAGAGATTCTAGGTTGTGAGGTGATCTCACAATTCAGTTTAGTGAAAGAGGTTGAATCGGGTAGGAAAGGGGTCGAGTGACGGGAGTCTTTGTGTAATAACCTTTCTAACCATTCAACGAAGTAGTAAACTGTTTCTCACGGACTTGATAAGTCCTCCTGACGTAGATCAGTTGATTAAACAGGGTTGCCAACCTCGTCTTCTTTATTTGCTTAAGTTTTTACATTCTGACCTTATATGTTCACAACAATGTTCAAGTACATGATGATGAATATGACCACACAGTTTATGTAACTTCAATTGGTACCAGAGCGGGTCACCTTTGGTGTTAGTGCGAAAAGAATCCTGAAAGCTACATATCTGCATGAAAGTTTTGGTTGCATTCCAGCTATGAGTGCAATCAAAGAAGGAGGATCCATGGCCAGACCACCATTGCTAGAAGGTAATAACTATCCTTACTAGAAAGCAAGGATGAGGGCCTTTCTGAGATCACTTGATGAACTCGTATGGAAGAGTGTCACTGAAGGATGGGAAAAGCCAACTGTTGCCAAGGAAGGAAGGCATGTGGAAATTGAAGAAGGAGAATGGATTGTGCCGCAAAAGAACCGGTACAATGTCAACTCTAAAACTCTTAATGCAATATTCTCCACAGTTGATCTTGAAACATTCAGCTTAATCTCAACCTGTGAGACTGCTAAAGATGCATGGAATATTCTGGAAACTACCTTTGAATGGACTAGTTCTGTGAGGCTGTCATGACTTCAAAATCTGACTTCAAAGTTTGAAAGTCTCAGAATGGAAGAATCTGAATCCATTGGTGAGTTTAATGCCATATTAAGGAGCATATCAAATGAAAGTTTTGTTCTAGGAGAACCTATCAGCAATGAAAAGCTTGTAAGGAAGGTTCTCAGATCTCTTCCAAAGAAGTTTGCCTACAAAGTTGCTGCCATAGAGGAAGCCAAGGACATCAAGAGTATGAGACTTGATGAACTGATGGGATCATTGAGAACATTCGAGATGAATCTAGAAGATGATGACAGCAGCTCAAGGAAGAAAGGTATTGCTCTGAAAGCTAAAGTTTCTGAGGATGTTCCCGAACATGTGCAGAAACAAAAAAATTGTACTTGATTCAGAAACAATGAATAATATGGTCCTTATCACCAAGAATTTCAGTCGAATGCTTAAGAGAGTGAATAGACAGTCTTCCAAAAGGTCAAACAACAGGAGACAACAACCTGGAATTGCTCAGCAAGATAGAAACTCCAACAGTGAGCAAAAAGAGTTGTAACCATCAAACACAAAGAGAGGAATTCAGTGCAGAGAGTGTGATGGTTTTGGACATATTCAAGCTGAATGTGCCAACACTCTAAAGAAGAATAAAAAGAACTGCAATGCCTCTCTGAGTGATAATGATTTTAAAAGTAGCAGTGAATCAGAAGAAGAGAACTATGCCTTTACAGCAAAAGTCTCACAGTTCCAGGATCCTTTCAAACTTGCAGACGAAGATGAAGACTCAGACAATGATGATGTCAGTAATGAGGAGTTTATTCAGACATACAAGGAGATGTATAAAAAATGGCTTGAAGTTGCTGAGATCAACAAAACTCTTCAATCTCATAACAAAGATCTTCTTAAAGAAAAAGAGAATTTGATCAAGTCTGATGGAGAACAGAAGACCGTTATCCAACAGCAAAAGAAGGAGATTGAAGAACTGACTACAGAGCTAAAGTCCATCAAAAGGAATGTCAACATACTGAACAATGGAGCTGAGAATCTTGATAAGATTCTGTAACAACCCGGTCCTGAGGATGGGGATGGGGTGGTTGTGCGTAAAATAGCACGAAAAATCGAAAATCCAGGGGGGTGTTTTTAGAATTAAACTAAGTTAGTGCCTCAAACACTTAGGCAACTTAACTTTATGATTAGGAAGAACTTATCATTTTCAATGAATTAAAGGGGTCAAAGGATTCAATCGAGTCAAAGGAACGCCATATCTTAGGCCGACCAAAATTTAAACATAATCTAATGACAAACAGGTAGGGATTTGACTCTTTAAATAAACAAGACCTCATCATAGGTCACATCAACTAAGACCCATAAATAGGTCGGAGTCAAAAATATCTTATTGTCCTAATCATAGGACGGATCAAGAAAACAACTTAAGATTAACTTGAACGAACATAATCATGATTTGAAAGAAAAAACCTCTTTGTAGGCGAACAATAATAACAAACATTCAAGACTTATTCATAAGTCAACTGAAGATGAATAGATACCAGAATGCTCAACAGGTATGACTATTCAAATAACTCAGAATCAATAAAGGCATAGACGGGTATGTCAAAAGAACATGCTTCAAAGACTTTATTGATAACTAGGATTCATAGCATTTAAAACATGCTACTATCAAGAATCAAGTTACACATATCAAGACTAAATACTATCATCAGAGTACTTAGCAGAAACTTAGCGGAAGAAAACATGTAATCATATAGAGCAACAAACTTGAAACCTCAAACAACTCAGACAACCCCAGCAGCAGCACGGCCTCAACATCTCAACCTGAAAACATTTGAAAAAGAGGGTGTGAGCACTAATGTACTCAGTGGGGTTTTATAAGAAAACTCTTTAATAAACTTTGGAATATCCAATTATAAACTGGCGGCATATGGAGAGCAAAACGCAAAAGCCCTCTCTATACCCACAAAACCTTTTACTTCCTTTATTGGCACCTTTCTTGGCTCAAACCTGTTGTCTACTGTACCCTGAGGCATGCCTTGGGATAACAGAGGGGTTACCTCAAGTATTCTTCTGAGTATGCGAGGGGATTACCCAGCAGTAACTCCCCTTACTTTCAAATGTTCAACATTAGTGACAAGAGGGTCACCGCATGATAATGTAAATAAACTGTTCTTTGAGTTCGATAACCTGCTTACAACAGAAGCTATATCCTTCCTTAACTTCCTTGCTTACTTAACCTTAACCTTTCTTCCTTAACCTTACTAAGCTAGCAATACCAAGCCTAGAGTAATCGTCTAAGGCACACGAGCACCACTACATACTTGAGAGCATACACGAGGGGTAAAATACAGAGAGAAAACACGAGTGATTGTGAGGAATTGTGAGGTCCTACACCCTATTTTCCTTTCACATTTGTTCATTGTTTGCAGGTACGTATGGAATCCAGAGACGGGTATAACAAAACACATGATAAGGCACTCGCTTCATCTAGTTCTCATACAGACGCGGCTTCATCGATGCTACAACCATGGGATGCCCAGTACCACCATCAAGAACTGGAGCATAAGCTAGATAGTTTGTTGGCCAAGATGATGGCACAGCTCGAGCTTATTGCTGCTCGAATTCTTGTACCACCACCAGTTCAAGAACAACCTGTCCAATAGCCAGAAGTAGTTCATCAGCCTGAAGCAGCTCGTCAGCCAGAAGTTCATGTAGCCAAGCCAACCAAGGTGAATGCTAGAGCACCACAAGCTCAGCGTTGCCAACCTCAAGTACAGTTTAATGATCATTATGATCGTGATGCTGAAGAAGACTATGGTTACTATGCAGATGAGTTAGAGGCGGAGTATGATCCATATCAGAGACGTGACCGACCATGTCTGCCCTACAGACAAGCACCCCGACGTGCAGATCCCGACAGCTTGTTGAACAATATCAAAACAAGCATCCCAGAGCTTGAAGGCCTTCACGATCCTAATCTGTACTTGGATTGGGAACGTAAGGTTGAGAAGATCTTTGACTGCTATGACTTTTCTGAGCAAAAGAAGGTCAAGTTAGCATCATTAGAGTTTAGAGGCTACGCAGCCTCATGGTGGGAGATACAGCAGGAACGACACCGACGTGAGAGATATCCACCCGTCGATACTTGGGAAGAGATGAAAGGATTGCTGCGTGGCAGGTTCATTCCTGTATATTATGAGAGAGAGCTCGAGAAGAAGCTCACCCGAATCAAGCAAGGGACCCGATCAGTTGAAGAGTACCACAAGGAGCTTGAGACTGCCCTGAATAGAGTTGGGAAACAAGAGACCTTAAATGCTACCATCATTCGGTACATTGAAGGCATGAATTCTGACATTGCATATGAAGTTGAACTCAAGAACTTCACAAGTATAGAAGAGATGGTGCACTACACATCAGTTGTGGAGAGACAGCTTAGAGAGGGAAGACGGAGATCACACCACAGTTCAACCCCTGTTCGATCCCCATGGAACAAAGGTACGAATTCCACATCATCTTCTACCCCTTCTACTGAGCCTACTCGACTCCGAGGTCAGTCCGAACCGCCCGAGCGGCGTTTTGACCGTTCTACACCGTAGTCCAGCCGTAGACCCGATTCTACACCTGCATGGCCGGTCTATACACGGCCCAATCTACCCAGCCCAGCACCTAATGTGAGTTAGAATCGAGCTAGAGACATCCAGTGCCATAAGTGTCAAGGTTGGGGCCACTTTCAAAACCAGTGTCCGAACCGGCGTGTTCTGTTCATTACCAAATAGAATGAGATCGAGTCAGCCAGTGAGGATGAGGACCAGCCCGTAGTTGACACCAAGAAGGAACCAGAGACGTCTCCAGTCGACTCAGATGAAGAGGAACCCGAGGTTCCTCATGTTAGTCTTGTGTCTATACGCAGTCTGAGCATCAATCGTGAAGAAGAGCAGCCGGATCAACGTGAGAACATTTTTTTCACACATGTTACTATCAAAGACCAGACCTGCTCGATGATAATAGACAGTGGGAGCGTGATCAACGCCATGAGCCAGTATGCAGTTGACAAATTGGCGCTGACCACCATCAAGCATCCGAAGCCATATAAGTTGCAGTGGCTTACGGATTGAGGATAGATCAAAGTAATGGCTCAGGTAAGTGTCTCATTCTCTATTGGTTGATTTTTTGACTCTGTTGTTTGCGATGTTATTCCTATGGATGCAGCACACATATTGTTAGGTAGACCATGGTATTTTGACAGACAGACGGTTCATGATGGCTTTACAAACACGTACATCATGAAGAGAGATGGATGGACTACTACACTAAAGCCGCTATCCCCTAAAGCTGTCGCTGAGGATCAAAGACTCATACAAGAGAGGTTTAAAGCTGTAACGCCCCGGTCCCGGAAGAATAGTGACAAGGGACCGGTGCGCTACTAGGGGAAAGGGGGAAGGGGTTGTTGCATAAAGATAATTATAGAAATAGGGTTAGTGCCCCAATCATTTGGGCAACATAACCTTTGTATTCTGAAATAGAACCACCCACGAGAGTGTTCAGAAGGAATGAGGTTAGTGCCTCAAACATTTGGGCAGCATAACCTCTGTAACTAGAATTAAAGCACGCTCTAAGGCGTCTTAGAAGGAACTTAAATTAATAAACGATCATCAAAGGGAACTTATCCCACCAAATAATTGTAAAGGAACATCATATGAATATGCTGAAATCATAACATGCTTCAAGCAATTGAAGACAAGCTGTATCAGAGTGAACAGAACAAAGCGCGGAGCACAATTCAAGTAAAATTATTTGCAAGCACTTAACTGATTTAGAGTATCTAAGATTTCTGAACAACACAAAAAGAGAAAGTATATAACAAAAAGATAGCCCTTGCCTCAGCTCGATCATCTTCCAGCCTACCTCTCAACCTGAAAATATTTTAGAAAAGATTTGGGCTGAGTACTAGTGTACCCAGTGGCAAATTTTGATAAACAGTTCATAATCATTTTATAAATATGAATATTATATCCATACAAGTATAACAATGGAAAGGTTTCAAAACTAAAAAGCATTCCATGTATACAAAGCTTCTTTTAACCTTACTTGCACTCTCTAACTCAACTGTCCCTTCCTACAGTGTCTTAACTTATATACACGTCCTCCAGCCCAGCTGTCTAATAAAGGATAGTGTATACGGTTCCAAAGCTTTAAGGATCCGAACTCGAGTCTAGTTAAGCACTCAATGTTTTCGTAGGATACTGGCGAACGCGAACAGTGAGATAAATTATTTTGATACAGATATTCATGCTTCATAGTTGATAAATAGTTGAGCTTAATAGCTGAACATAATTTGAGAAAAATATAACCCACCTGGAAATCAGATCTGGAACAGCTAGATCTAGATTCAGATTCTGGTCTCAACTAGAAGTCTCCTTCTTCTGAGCCTACAAGATTATCCGACAACTTAGTTTTGATGAAAGACTACCATTAGGTCAAAATCTAACCTTTCTTAGCTATGAAGTAAATATTATAATATCTACAATCTTAATACGCAGCACCCAGGTCATCAAAATATTTTGACTCTTAAGGGCACTTTACTCAGGGCATTTTTATAAAGAAAAACCCTTTAGGGAGTTTTGGCATACGGGCTGGTCAAACCCGTATCTTAAAATTAATTCGGTACAAATAAATTCATACCGTAAGATCTGCCCATTGGAAAAATATGAAACTTTAAATAAAAATACTATATTTTAAGACGGAACAACTTTTGAGATTAAAAATACGATAGGGCTATCCATGAAGGATAGATCTGAAAAACACCACAATTTAATATTCGGATACCCAAAATATACCCGAAATTAAAAAGTGACAACATGGAAAATGTATATAAATATACATAGAACATAAAACCCTAAAGACACTTTTTGATTCAGCGACCCGAAAGAGTCACCGATTTGAGAGGTGGTGTCGACTTTTGGCGGCGGTCACGACGGTTTTCCATCGTGATCATCCGTCGTGTCATCATTTCAATCACGTATTCGTGATCTACGCGTTGACACCTTCAAAATGACTATTTCAGAATTGAAATAGGAAACTAGAGACGTATCTTCTCTAGAAGCTGCTCGGCGTTTCGATTTTGAAAATGAATGAAAATGAAACCTTAACCTCCTATTTATAGAGGAAAAATAAATAGGATAATAACGAATAAAAGAAAGAGGATAATGATGGAAAAAGAATAGGATAATTACGAATAGGATAATCTTTCGAAAAAGAAATTGGATAATGACGGATGTGCCATTTTTATTTAAAGTTGTGCCCAGACTTCATTTGAACTCGAAATTGAAAAATTCAAAGTTTGGCACGATCCTTGAAACGTTTTCTATCAACCCGAGAAAAATATCAGAACATATTTTTAAAGCAATTTTCGACCAAAATAAATTTTAACAGATTTCCCTGGCTGCTATTTTCCTTTATTTGAGTCATTTAAGGACCCAACTTATTTTCTAACTTACCAGAGGGTAACATAAGTTAAATAAAACCTTCTAAAATATTTCGGGGTATTACAAAAGCTGAGAGAGTAAAGGAAGCCGCAGCCGCAATCCAGATCACTGCCGACGGTTCCCATTCGGCTGAATCCTTCACCAAGGCCTCCGTCCCTTCTTCTGAGGCCAAGGCAGTCCCTAAACCACCCTCTAAAGATTCCCTTGTGCATGGGAATTCGTCTGGATCAGCTGCAAAGAAAGATCCAAACCGCAGCTTGTTTATTTCAGTGAAAGGCGTAGAAAAAGCATTAAAAGCAGGTTTACCTTTTGTTCTTCTATCTTATAAGAGCAGTGCTATTAATGATGTTTCTTTGCATAGTATTGTGCAGCTACTTATGGAGGAGTTCGCGGATGTGTTCCCGGAAGAGATTCCAAGTGGATTACCTCCAGTTCGTGGGATTGAGCACCAGATTGATTTCCAGCCCGACACCGTCTTGCCAAATCGACCAGCATACCGGATGTCCTCTGAAGAGACCAAGGAAATCGATAGACAAGTGAAAGAGTTGCTTGAGAAGAAGCAGATTCGAGAGTCGATGAGCCCCTGTGCAGTTCCAGTCATTCTAGTGCCAAAGAAGAACAACGAGTGGAGAATGTGCATGGACTGTCGCGCCATCAACAAAATAACAGTGAAGTATCGATTCTTTATCCTTAGATTAGATGATATGCTTGATGAATTATCCGGTTCTAAAGTCTTTTCCAAAATTGATTTGCGTTCTGGTTATTTTCAAGTTATAATGCATGAAGAGGATGAGTGGAAAACAGCTTTTAAGGCTAAGCATGGTTTATATGAGTGGTTAGTTATGCCTTTTGGTCTCACTAATACACCGAGCACTTTTATGAGATTAATGAACCATGTTTTGCGTGATGTGATTGGGAAATTTGTAGTTGTGTACTTTGATGATATCCTGATTTACAGCCACAATGCACAGGCGCACCTAGCACATCTTAGGCATGTTTTTGATATTCTGAGATCAGCCAAGTTGTATGGAAATCTGTCTAAATGCTCTTTTTGTTTAGATGAGGTTGTATTTCTTAGTTTTGTTGTGAGTATACATGGTATTAAGGTTGACCGTTCTAAAATCAAAGCGATTGAAGAATGGCCAACACCCAATTCAGTCACAGAGGTTCGATCCTTTCACGGCCTTGCCGGATTTTATCATCGCTTTGTGCACGATTTCTCTAGCATTGCCGCGCCTCTTACTGAGCTAAGTAAGAAGAATCGTAAGTTTGAGTGGGGTAAAGCACAACATGAAGCATTTACACGTTTAAAGCATCTTTTATGTCATGCACCTGTTTTGTGTTTACCTGATATTGATAAGGTTTTTGAGATTGAATGTGATGCCTCTGGGATAGGTATTGGTGCTGTTTTGATGCAGGAACGGCGTCCAGTTGCCTACTTCAGTGAGAAATTAAATGGTGCAGCTCTGCGTTATTCTACCTATGACAAAGAGTTGTACGCATTGAAGAGATCATTGGAGACGTGGCAGCATTATCTGTGGCCAAAGGAGTTCGTGATTCACACGGACCATGAGAGCTTCAAACATTTGAAAGGGCAGCAAAATCTGAACAAGAGGCATGCGAGATGGGTTGAGTTCATCGAGTCCTTCCCATACGTCATCAAATACAAGAAAGGAGAAGACAATGTTGTAGCCGATGCCCTAGACGGTACACGTTGCTCAATTTAATGCATGCTAGAATGCTTGGATTTGAGTCAATTAAGAGTCTGTATGCATGTGATCCATTCTTTGCTTCAATTTTTTATGAGTGTTCGAAAAAGTCTAAGTCTTTTGATGGGTTTTTCGTGCATGATGGATTTTTATTTCGTGGTTCTCAGTTATGCATTCCTAGTTGTTCTATGCGTGAGCTACTTATGTTAGAATCGCATGCGGGAGGTTTAATGGGTCACTTTAGTGTGAATAAAACATTAAGCATGCTGCATGAGCATTTTTATTGGCCGCATATGAGAAGAGATGTTGAGCATGTGTGTAGTAGATGTGTTACTTGCCATAGGTCTAAGTCTACTTCACATCCGTTTGGTTTATACACACCCCTGCCCGCCCCTAGTTCACCTTGGATTGATTTGTCTATAGATTTTATCTTAGGTTTACCTAGGTCTAGATCGGGTAAGGATTCTGTTTTTGTGGTTGTTGATCATTTTTCTAAAATGGTGCATTTCATTGCATGTAGAAAAACTGATGATGCTGTGCATATTGCAAATCTGTTCTTTGTGCATGTAGTTAGATTGCATGGTATTCCTAAAACTATTGTTAGTGATAGGGATTCCAAGTTTATAGCACACTTTTGGTGAGTTTTGTGGGGAAAATTAGGGACTAAGCTGTTGTTTTCTACTGCATGTCATCCACAAATCGATGGTCAAACTGAGGTTGTGAATCGTACTTTAGGCACACTACTTAGGTCTTTAATTAAAAATAATCTGAAGTCTTGGGAAGAGTGTTTACCTTACGCTGAATTTGCATATAATCGTGTGGTACATTCTTCTACTAATTTATCTCCTTTTGAGGTTGTTTATGGATTTAATCCATTAACGCCTACTGATTTGTTACCTTTACCTGTTGAGCATCTAACAAGTGTTAAAGGTTTGAGAAGAGCTGAGCAAGTTAAGAAGATGCATGAGCGAGTGTGTGCTCGTATTGAGAACAAAGGGAAGCAAACGGCCGCCTCCAGAAACGTGCGACGCAAGCAAGTGATATTTTAGCCTGGAGATCGCGTTTGGATTCATCTGAGTCCCGAACAGTTTCCAAATCTGAGAAAGTCCAAGTTGTCACCACGTGGAGATGGTTCTTTCATAGTTCTGAGTCGTGTAAATGACAATGCTTACCGCATTGATCTTTCCGGTGAGTATAAATGTTCTTCAACTTTCAATGTTGCTGATTTATCTCCGTTTGTTGCAGATGAGTTCGATCAAGACGAAGATCCAAATTTGAGGATGAATTCTCTTCAGCAGGGGGAGAATGATGAATCCATGCAAGGCATTGAAGGCCTTGAACCGGAGCTGCAATTCAAAGGTCCAATGACGCGACTTCGAGCAAAGAAATTACAAGGTTATTTCCAAGTGTTGATTCGCAAGAAGTTCGAGGAGTTAGAAGATGCAAAGTGCAGCCATACTTTAGTTAATTTATTAACTAATGAAGATCAAGATCATACCATGGAGAATATAACTTGAAGAGTTGAAGAAGAGTGCAAGAAGAAGTGCACTTGTGCATGGAGCTGTTTTCGCCCTTGATTTAATTTAATTAAGGGGTTGATTTTTATCTAGACTATAGTATTTATTTAATTAATTTAGACTATAGTTTAGATCAGTTTTTAATTAATTTTTAAGTGTAATTTTCGTTCCTTTTAGTATAGGTTTGACTAGAATTGTATTTAAAGCAATTTCCAACCTTGAATAGAATTCTAGTTTAGGTATTTTTATAATATAGTTAGAGATCCTTTTTGGATCAGATTTTTAGGCCTTTTTAGAGTTTAATTTCATGCATGATAGGCCCTATAAATAGGGGAACCATGTTACTTTGATATTTTAGATATTATTGATTAAAATTGCTTTTGCATTCAATTTGTGTCTCAACCGTTCAAATCTTTTAATTGTTTTCTATCAAAAATACTCATTCTTGAAGCCTAGCAAACTTTGAGTCTTACATCAAGGGAACGTTCTAATTCACACGAGGAATTAGGGTGAACTCGCTACCGAGGAGTAACTTTGAGATTCGTTTTCATCGTACAAGATACGCCGGGGATTAATCGGGTTGCAAATCACAACACCTCCATCGTCCAGCCACCATCTTCGACTTCCTACACCTTCCATCAATGTCCGTGACACTCCCAAGCCATCAAGACCTGATCGTGTGTCGATCAACAAGGGTTCGGTTCCGTTCGCGCCCAATTCATCGTGTTCGTCATCAATACCGTAAGTACTTCATAGCCTTAACATACCCTATTTACTCTAGCCTTTCTTCACCATATTTCCAGCCCACAATATCCTTTTCCCAGCCATAATAATCGTCCAAAACAGCCCCCTTACCTTTGGATTTGTGTGTCCTTTTTGTGTCATAATTTAAGTGTCGTAATTAGGTCTAGTTCGTCTTTAATATTGTTTTGAGTTGTTATTTCATTTAATTCAGATTATTTCGAGTTGTTTGAGTCTTATAGTAGGGTTGAATCCTTCCTTAGTTGGTGTGTTCGATTCTATAAGTCTTCCGCGCGTTCTCGTATCCTGTACAAATTGTCCGGGTTACACCAACCCCACTTTAGAAAAGTCAATTAATGACTTAGTGGCCCTATACGAGATCCTAATAAGACATCGAAATGATATCTAAACCCTCGACCCTTAACTATAACTTAAAACACGAGAATTTAAACGATTTAAAATGCTCAAAATTACCTAAAAGGGGACGGAAAATCGTACTCTAACGGCTAAGATTCTGGACGATCGGCCACTGCTACTTCATAGATCTTCGAAAGAGCTTCGATTTCAGTACTCATGAGCCTCGTAAATCCAACCGAGGTGAAAGTTATTGCCTCCGCACGAAAACGTGCCGGAGCTGCCACGGGCATGAGCGCCGCGGCGCTGGGGTGTGCACCGGCGCCCCTCAGGTGCGCCCCGACGCTCCTCAGCGCACCCTGGCGCCCTCCACTGCGCGCGCGCACCCACCAGTGCCGAGGGGTACCCCGCCGCCGCCACGGGGGCCTGCTGCGCCGTCGTGCTCCCTTGTTTCGCACTTTCTCAACTCACCACTGACTGGGGGTGCTCTCATGAAGAGAGCTCCCCTCTACTCTCCCTCTCTATATTTTCTGAAATGGGGCGGAAGAAGAATGAGTGAGAAATGAGGGAGGGGTGCTCCCCTATTTATAGACAAAAATATGGCTTCCTCGGGAAGCTTCTGCAGTGCAACAATACTGCTTTTAAAATATTGATTCGGATAAAAGGCGCTTTATTCGATTACGAGGTCCAAAGGACCTCGTTTATTAAATCCAAAAATACCGGAAGATTCGTTGGCTTGAGTATTATTAAATCAACTTGACTTGGGATAAAGAACGAGTCATCTTGAAGAAAAATGAGAAAATATTCTCTTTTCAAAAATAAAGTTACTATTCCACACAAGGGACAAATAAAATTCCCGAGCATTCAATTGATCTCAGAATGAAAATCCGGGAATGCCAACGGATTCCTTGAGAAATTTCCTATAAGATAGGTTTGAAAAATCAAGGCTCGGGTCAACACACGAGATTTCGCAAATTTCTAACGATCACGCCCCTACGGAAAAACACTATTCATAACTTCTTTAAATGCGTTTTAAATCACTGAGAACACAAACGACTTCAAATTTAAAATTCAAAAGCACCGCATGCTCCTTGGGTCAACACCTTCCAAAGTGACCAAAATCGGCTGCAACTGAGCTGGAATCAAAATTCTCGAAAAGACGATTTTACGAAAAATAACTTCTAAAATCGCAATTTAGGGCCAAAACATCCTTATCTAGGCTCTAATTAATTTCTTTAATTTTCTAAATATATTCTGAAAACCTGGGGTGTTACAGGTTCTTACCAATCCGGGACATTCTGGGAAGAGTCATCCTGGTCTTGGATACAATGGTGGAGAATCCAAGACAGTGTTTGTCAAAGCCAGTACAAGCCAGACATCACATGTACAAAATAATGTTCAGACCATCCAGAAGAACATTAACAAAAAGATGACTAACAATAATGGCTGCAGGAAAAAGAATTATCTGCCACTATTGTGAAGAAAAAGGCCATATTCAACCACACTATGAGAAGTATCTCTTTGATCTGAAAAGAATGAGGAGAAGATTTGTGGCTCAACATTCCAGTAACACTCAAAAGAAAACAACTACTCAACAGAAGAAAAAGCCTGCACAGAAAAAGCAATGGGTAGTCAAGCAGACTAGTCTAATTGCTCATACTTCATTGAGAGTTGAAGATAAAGAAAGCTGATACTTTGACAGTAGTTGTTCAAGACACATGATAGGGAATTGCTCTGTGATGCAGAATCTGAAAGCTTGCTCGTCAGATTTTGTTATCTTTGGAGATGGAAAGAAAGGTAAGGTTATGGGAAAAGGAGAGCTGACTGTTGAAGAAATGCCCAAACTCAAGAAAGTTATGCTAGTTGATGGACTCAAAGCTAATTTGAGTAGTATCAGTCAACTATGTGATGATGACATAACTGTAGTCTTCACCAAGAAAAGCTGTACAGTTATGAATAAGAACAATGACTTATTCATGGAAGGGAAGAGATCAGCTGATAACTATTATCAGATACATGTTCCTGCACAATGTTTTTTAACATGTCAAAGAACATCTATTGAAGAGTCAGAGATCTGGCATCAGAAACTCGGACACATCAACTTCAGAAATCTCCAGAAGGTCATCAGTTAAGAGATTGTCAGAGGACTACCTCAGATCAAAATTGACAGAGACAAAGTCTGTGGTCCATGCCAGATTGAGAAATAGTCCAGATCTCAACATAAAGAAGTTCAAGATAGAACTTCCAAGAGAATTCTAAATCTCATTTATATGGATCTAATGGGGCCTAAGTATGTCCTCGTCTGCATTGATGATTACTCAAGGTTTAGCTGGGTTGATTTTCTCAGAGACAAGAGTGAAGCTTTCACAACATTTAAGAGATTAGCCTGCAAAATCACAGTTGAGAAGGATGATCAAATTATCAGAATCAGAAGTGATCATGGCAAGGAATTTGAGAACCAGTATTTTGATTCATTCTGCAGTAAGAATGGTATCAGTCATGAGTACTCAGCCCCCAAAACTTCTCAGCATAATGGAGTTATGGAAAGGAAACACAGAACTCTCCAGAAGATGGCCAGGACCATGATTGCTGCTAAAGGAATTGCTGCAATGTTCTGGACAGAAGCTATCAATATAGCATGCCACATAAGCAATAGAGTTCATCTCAGATCAGGTACTTTTACTACTCCATATGAGATTTGGAATGAAAAGAAGCCAACAGTGAAGTACTTTCATGTGTTTGGAACCACATGTATTTACAACAAAGATACAAATGATGTAATCGAGATAATCAATGTCAGATTTGATGATCAGGACAATACTATCAATACTCCTGAAGATGATGTTCACACGGATGTGTTCGAACATCCTAAAGTTCATGATAATACAGACAAAGAAGTTGAAGAACAGACAGTAAGGCATAGAAAGCCTTCGAAGCAAATCATCAAGAATCATCCTACTTCAGAAGTAATAGGAGACATTCATGAAGGAAGGATGACCAGGAGCATTCTGAGAAAAAGGATGTATGATGAAATATCCTAGGTTTGTTTCACGTCTAAGATTAAACCCAAGAACATCCAAGAAGCTCTTAAAGATGACTTCTGGATAGAAGCCATGCAGGAAGAACTTCTTCAGTTTAAAAAGAATGATGTCTGGGATCTGGTGCAGAAGCCTGAAGGAGTCAATATTGTTGGAACCAAGTGGATTTTCAAGAACAAGACTGATGAAGCTAGAAATATTACAAGAAACAAAGCAAGAATGGTTGCACAAGGATATTCTCAGATAGAAAGCATTGATTTTGATGAAACCTTTGCTCCAATCACAAGGATTGAATCAGTCAGACTTCTTCTAGCCATAACATGCATCATGAATTTCAAACTATATCAGATGGATGTCAAGAGTGCCTTTTTGAATGGATTCTTGAAGAAGGATGTGTTTGTTGCACAGCCTAAAGGATTTGAAGATCCACATCATCCAGAGTTTGTGTTCAAACTAAAAAAGACATTATATGGTTTAAAGCAATCTCCTCGGGTATGGTATGAAAGACTAGCTACATACCTGGTAAGCAATGGATACAATAGAGGAGGAGAAGACAAAACACTATTCATTAGGAAGAAAAAATCACAAGTAATTGTGGTTCAAGTATATGTGGATGATATAGTGTTTGGTTCAGTGTCTGATAAGATGGTCAAGGACTTCATCAGGGACATGGAAACTGAGTTTGAGATGAGCCTTGTTGGAGATCTAAAATACTTTTTAGGACTTCAGATAAAGTAGTCAGAAGAAGGGATATTCATCTCTCAGTCTAAGTATGCCAGAAATCTGGTGAAAAAGTTTGAGCTTGTGAATTCAAAACACAAATGAACTCCTATCAGCACTACAGTCAAAATTGGAAAAGATGATACAGGGGCTGAAGTTGATCAAACTCTCTACAGAAACATGATTGGTAGTCTTCTATATCTCACTGCAAACAGACCAGATATACCTTATAGTGTGGGAGTATGTGCCAGGTATCAGGCCTGTCCAAAGGAGAGTCACATGAAAGTTGTTAAGAACATCATCAAGTACATCAATGGAACTGCTGATTATGGTTCGTGGTATACTTTTGATACTAACGCAAGTATTACTGCATACTGTGATGCTGATTGGGCTGGATTTCCAGATGACAGAAAAGGCACTTCAGGTGCTTGTTTCTTTTTAGGAAACAATGTTGTTTCTTGGTTCAGTAAGAAGCACAACTGCATATCCCTATCTACAGAAGAAGCAGAGTACATTGCAGTAGCAGGGAGCAGCTCTACTCAGGTTATCTGGATGATGCAGATAATGAAAGACTATGAAGTCAGTCATGATATCCCAATTCAGTATTGTGATAATATAAGTGCTATCAACATCTCAAAGAATCCAGTGCAGCATTCAAGGACCAAATATATAGATATCAGACATCACTTTATCAGAGAGCTGGTTGAAGAAGAAGTTCTGAATATTGAACACATAAAGACAGAAGATCAGCTAGCTGATTTGTTCACCAAGGGATTAGCTTCAGCTCAATTTGAGAAACTTAGAGCAGCCCTTGGGGTGTGCTTGGTTCAGTAAAACTAAGAAGAAGGGTACGAGTGTGATTATTTCACACTCAATAGGAAAGAACCATTCTTGCACAAAGGGACTGAACATTCCCATAAATGTATATGTTCATGATTCAAACCCTGAGTACATCTTTGTCAACGGCTAGTTCTGACATGCTATCATCATCTCTGATTTTTTGGGATTCCCCTCTGATTTCTTAGTCTAATGGAAACCTGAGAACGGAATACTCTTATATATATATATATATGTTTAGCCATTTCGAGAGAACGTTCACTTTTCAAATTTTCTAAAATCAAAACACCCTTCTCTCTCAATAAATCCTCTGCATATTATGAGTCTCTTTCATTGTTAGTTGTTAATTCTTTTTCTGTTCCATTTCTTCATATACCCATACACTTTCAATGGCTCCGAAAAGAAAGCTCATTCATCCCAAGAAAGTCGTAAAACCCAGGATGAGGTATGGAAAAGTTACATATTCCAAACCTCAAGATCAGTACTATGAAGAAAACGAGTTCGACATGCAGGTTCATGGAGAATCAACCTATAAGAAGCCCATTCAGAGGGCACTTCACAATGAATCTTTGAGCAAAGATACAGAGGAATTAATTGAAACATTCCATGGAGGCGAAGAAGAAAAAGATACAGAAGAACAAGAAATTGCTTCTTCTGTAAAGAAAATAAAGACCCAAAGTATTTCGATTGATGATCTGTTAAAGAAAGCTACGAAGTCATACGATGGCAACAGAAAAAAGGCAAGAACAAAGGAAACTGCGGTCAAGAAATCGAAGAAGATTACAGCTCCTTCATCAAAGAAGATCATCACAACACCTGCTGACCAAGTGGAGGAGGCAGTGAAGAGGGCATTCCCGGAAAAAGCGGAATTCTGTTGAAAGAAGATAAAATTTGGCACTGGAGCTTTATCATAATTGAAATCTGAATAGAAGGAAAGTTTGTTCGTAGATGGACTCTTAGGCAGCAATTTAGAAGATAAGGATGAGATTTCTTAAATATCGGGATTCATCCAACAAATAAGGAAGTTTCCTTATCCAGTCAGAGTCCATCGGGCATAGGAGATCCAGCAGATAAGGAAGTTTCCTTATCTAGTCAGACTCCAGTGGGCATAGGAGATTCAGTAGATAAGAAAGTTTCCTTATCCAGTCAGAGTCCAGCAGGGCACATCAATCCGGCAGATATGGAAGTTTCTTCTTTTTGGGGGATTTTTATTTGATCTTTTGTACTCTTTTCAATACTAGTATGATAGTTAGAAAAGAGAACTTCGTACCATATTATTTGTTGCACTTTTATTTTCGCACATAGTTTAGTTTCAATGCTGCTTCGGCAGCAAGACAATCTGGGGCCTTATGCCCACAGAGATTAGGATTTATATTTAATGTTGTTTACGTTCGGCGTTGGTGTTGGACGAGTTTTAATTCAATTCCAGTAAGTTTTTATTCACAGTTAAAACTGGTGAGGCCGTGTGGGCATTTTACTATATGAATGAGTTTCTGCCAAGTTTTGTTCCAATGCTAGAAAAAAGCGTGTTTAATATGACTAATGTGGCTGATCACTTTTAGTCGTAATGGGCATTCTAGGGCTAAAAGAATTAATGAATCATGATTGTGTGTTAATTCAATAGTAGCTGAGAACTTGGTGGGTTGTTGTGGGCACACGAGGAATCAGTTAACACAACAAACTTAGGTTCGTCTAGAGGCACAATGCTTCATATCATTTACATCTCTTAGGGGAACCGGGAGGTGGGTGGTATGTTAGGGATTTAATTGACAAGGAATCACTTTTAAATCTAAACTGAAAGGATGAATGAGGAGATGCAGTGAGGAATCCGATCTCCATAACTGGGTGATTCAGTCATACAGGAAAATCAGTGTGCCCATGATCGAGTGAGTGTGAGTTAAATTAGAATCTAGTTCAATCCCGGAACCTTTTGTTATTTGATATTCTTTTTAGTTTATTTTTGTAGATTTACTTTCAGTACAGTGACGACACAAAACCCCCCTTTTTTTGATTGGTGACTCGAAGGTGGAATCACATCAACTCTTTGTGGGATCGACCTTTACTCATAGCTTTGCAGCCCTTTTGAGCTAATAAATTGCCCTGACAGTTTTGTTGATATACCTCACTATATAAAGTCAGGGCATTACAAGAACCAAAAGTAGGGGGAGTCACTGGACGGTTTTGAAAAAAATGAAAATGTAAGAAAAAAAGATAGGGGAAAAAAATAAAAAAAAAGTTTTCCTCTAGTCTGAATGTTCAGAATGCCCACACTAATGAAAAATTCATAATCTAAACAATGAATGAAGGCACGGGGAAGTAAGAAAAAAGTTGGTGGTATGTCTAGTGAACGCTCCTAAGAGTTTTAGCTCAGTACCTATAGAACCTCACCTTATCTAAAATGCTCCATTGCAGTCCATGAAAGTCCTTTTGATACTTATGCATTTTTCCACTTAAGAAATTGAAGAAAGAGCACTAGCAGCTTATGGAATGAATAAGTATCGAATGATTGAGTTTAGAGTAAACACTGAGCCTAAACACTGTGTGAAGAGAGTGTGGGAGGACCTATACGCTCAACTTAATTTTGACTTGCTAGGACATGCTGATTATGCAATTAATTGGAAAATTTGGTTGTTGAAATGATGTGCCCACACGGATTAACAGATTGCATGTTTTGTGTCTTTTATGTCTGTTTCTTTTCCTTTCCCTTTTGTTTTTTTTTCTCTGGGTTCTTCGTACCCTATGCTTGAGGACAATCATGACTAAATAGTGTGGGTGTGATGAGTCCATTTATTTCGTGTTTTTCTGGGCATTTTAGTCGCTATAAGTGTCCTTTTTAGTGTCTTTATGTCGGAAAAGAACCAGGAAAGTGGTTTGGGCATTCTGAGAGTCGAATCTGGTGAAAGAGGCATTTTGGCCTTCAAATAAACTGAAATGGTTGAAATGGGCATATCAGATAAAAATCGACATGAGCAGAAAATGTGGTGCCCACAGTACTCGCGCAGATTCAGAGGAGGCAGTGAAGAGGGCATTTCCAGAAAAAGCGGGATTCTGTTGAAAGAAGATAAAATTTGGCGCTGGAGCTTTATCAGAATTGAAATCTGAATAGAAGAAGGAAAGTTTGTTCATAGATGGACTCTTGGGCAGCAATTTGAAAGATAAGTATGAGATTCCTTAAATATCAGGATTTATCCAACAGATAAGGAAGTTTCCTTATCCAATCAGAGTCCAGCGGGCATAGGAGATCCAACAGATAAGGGAGTTTCCTTATCCAGTCAGAGTCCAGCAGGGCACATCAATCCGGCAGATATGGAAGTTTCTCCTTTTGGGGGGATTTTTATTTGATCTTTTGTACTCTTTTAAATACTAGTTTGATAGTTAGAAAAGAGAACTTCGTACCATATTATTTGCTGCACTTTTATTTTCGCACATAGTTTAGTTTCAACGCTGCTTCGGTAGCAAGACAATCTGGGGCCTTATGCCCACAGAGATTAGGATTTATATTTAATGTTGTTTACGTTCGGCGTTGGTGTTGGACAAGTTTTAATTCAATTTCAGTAAGTTTTTATTGTTTATCATGTCTTTATAATTCCATCTAGCATGAGTAGCTAGATTTATATTCCGGGTTGAACAAAGATGAAGATTTAACACACACTTAAAACTGGTGAGGCCGTGTGGGCATTTTACTATATGAATGAGTTTCTGCCAAGTTTTGTTCCAATGCTAGAAAAAAGCGTGTTTAATATAACTAATGTGGCTCAACACTCTTTAGTCGTAATGGGCATTCTAGGGCTAAAATAATTAATGAATCGTGATTGTGTGTTAATTTGATAGTAGCTGAGAACTTAGTGGGTTGTTGTGGGCACACGAGGAATTAGTTAACACAACAAACTTAGGTTCGTCTAGAGGCACAATACTTCATATCATTTACATCTCTTAGGGGAACTGGGAGGTGGGTGGTATGTTAGGGATTTATTTGACAAGGAATCACTTTTAAATCTAAACTGAAAAGATGAATAAGGAGATGCAGTGAGGAATCTGATCTCCATAACTGGGTGATTCAGTCATATAGGAAAATCAGTGTGCCCATGATCGAGTGAGTGTGAGTTAAATTGGAATCTAGTTCAATCCCGGAACCTTTTGTTATTTGATATTTGTTTTAGTTTATTTTTGTAGATTTACTTTCAGTACAGTGATGACACAAAACCCCCCCTTTTTTTGATTGGTGACTCGAAGGTGGAATCACATCAGCTCTCTGTGGGATCGACCCTTACTCATAGCTAGCTACGCTCGTTGTGGGCATATGAGCAATACAAATTTATTTTGAGCGCGAAACGATCGCGCATCAATAGGGAAGATGACATTTCCTTAAGCTTGAAGATGAAAGTTGTAGCTGCTGCTCTTGCCAAAGGAAAGAAGAAAGTTATTCACAGACCGTTAGTTGCTGATCCAGCAGAGAAGGAAGTCATTCAGAGTTCATCCTCTGAATCTGGTGAGAAGACTCCTATTCCACAACAGGAAAAATTGTTGGCCTCTGCCCAATATGATCCTTTTGCGAGATCTCTAGTCAAGAAGAAAACACCAAGGAAGAAGGCATCTACGGCTATAGTACAACTAGTTCCAAGAACTCCTGTGACCAGAAGTCGAGCGTCTGTCACCCCACCATCTGCTGCTGCATCCACAAAGAAGAGAAAGGTCGTTGCATCAACTAGTCCTTCCAAGAAGGTCAAGAAAGTTGCCCAGCCGACCCATGTACCTGAAGATATTCACTCGCATTCAAGTGAACATGAGTCTGAAGTTCACAAACAGATTGTCCATATTCTAGGTACATCTAGTCAATCCATCTTTCGTTCTCCTAAGCATGCTAAGTTATGGGAAAAAGTGAAGCAAAGATCCATGATATCTGAAAAGAAGGTGGATAAGGATACATTGTTGGCTACTGAGGTGTATACTTTGCTAGAGCAATCTAGTTTGTTAGGAACAGTTCAGAAGGTTCAGGAGCTTGTTACTAAAATAGTTACAGAATTCTACTGTAATTTATCGAAAGAGATTGATGATCTAGAGTCTGAAGACTTCCAGAAAGTCTTTGTGAAAGGAGAAATGGTACAGTTTTCCCCTGATCGCATTAATGAGTTCTTGGGATGTTCATCTGAGGGGGAGTATAAAGAAATAGATGACTGGGGAATGGTTGCAGAGGAGCTGACCCAGGGCATCTGCAGCAAATGGCCATCTCATCCACAGACTATTCCAACCTCCAAGCTGACTCACAGTATGGCGCCCTCTTCAGAATTCTGATCCACAATTGGCTACCAACTAAGCACAGGGCAGCAATGACTCAAGCTCAGGGGAGGTTTCTATTTCATCTTGGAACTGGGAAGCAGTTCAACTATGGTGAGTTTGTTTTTAGCAAAATCATTAGTAGTGCAGAGTCTATAGTGATCAAAGGTCGACTATGCTATCCATTATTAATCTACAACATCATCAAGCAACAGAAGAAGAATGTTTCATCTTCGCCTCCAGGTCAAGCAATTCATGTCATCCAAAAAAGGAGTGGATGAAACTGTTGAAGAATCCTCTCTAAAGGGTGTTGTGCTGAGATTTTTAGAGAAAAGTCTGGAGTTCCATGCTCGTTTGATTTCTGAGCATACTTCTGAGAAGATAAAGATCCAAGCAATGATTGATGATCTTTCATCAGGAGAAGAGTTTGCCTCCCCAACAACAGATGTTCCTGAGAATGTTCATAACTTGCACAAGCTTGCAAGTACTGTCGAAGCTGCTGCTCAGAAGAAGTCTACTCCAGCACAAAAGCTAGATGAAGCACAGACTGCAGAACAAACTAAGAAAGCAAAAGCTGTCCAAGAATAGTCTGCAGAGGAGGATCATGAAGTTGAGACTGCTGAAGCTGAGGATGATGAAGAGGAGGCTGAGAAGGATGCTGATGATGGAGAAGAAACGGAGTATGATGATGCTGAAGCAGGATCTGAAGAAGGAGGATCCGAAGGAGATGATGATTCCCAAGACTCTGACAAATCCGAGTAGTTTTTGCGAATTACTCTTTTGCCTTTCTCGGTGGCAAATAGGGGGATTAATGCAATATATAAGTTTTTTTATTTCTGTTTCTGTTTTACTTATCTTGCATCATGTTTTGCAAGATATTTTTTTTGCTATGATAACTTGTTTTTAGCTATTTTTGTTATGAAATAGATTTTTCTTCCCTTTATGATTCATATCTGCTAAAAAATTGAAACTGCTATCAAAAGATAAAAATATAAAAGAAAAAAATGAATATAGCAGAGCAGGTACAAGCTGATAAGAAAGTGAAAAACAATCGAATCATATACTGTTCTTCCAAACATTCAAGTATTTCTAAGTACAAAATCCTATAGTTCAAGGGATTGTGTTCTTTTAAACATGGAGCTGATTTGCAACCAGATAAAGACAAAGGGGGAGATTGTTAATACCATCTGCACTTAGGTGTTCGAGATTGTCATTATCTGTTTAAGATGTTATGGCAATTTCAAAAAAACACAAAAGGTTTTGGTTATTCATGTTCGAATACCATATTCTGGACATTTCTGTGAACATTCCGCTGCCAATTTGATTGAAGATCAAGACATGTAGTTAATCATGTTCAGAGACATGATCATGTACATGATTGTCCAGAGAGTTTACAAAGAGACGTGCCATGCTAGATTTAAGGAGTTGACGCTGCAGATTCAAGATGGACGTTTCAGAATAGAAGCTGCCTTGTTCGTGATGAAGATCAAGAAGGAAAGAAGGAGTTATATTCAAGGAAGCCATCTAAACTAGGAAAGTCCGATTTATTTAAGGAAATTGTTTCCTTGTTAAATCCTAGTCTAATTAGGACTTCTGATTACCTTGTTAAGGCTAATCTGTTGTTTATAAATAGCTTGGGAATCAGACTAGTTTAGGTGACACGATTTTTATGAATACACTAAAGGGCTGAGAGTTAAAAGACTTCACATTCGAAGCATATAGTATTCGGATAGACTAGGTTTGATCGGTTAGATCATTGTGTTTCTAGTCTGTGTTTGAAATTCACTTTCATACACACTTAGAGGAGTCTCGGAAGAGATTTTCTGTGGGAACTAGAGAGATTCTAGATTGTGAGGGGATCTCACAATTCAGTTTAGTGAAAGAGGTTGAATCGGGTAGGAAAGGGGTCGAGTGACGGAAGTCTTCATGTAATAACCTTTGTAACCATTCAACGGAGTAGTAAACTGTTTCTCACAGACTTGATAAGTCCCTCTAATGTGGATCAATTGATCAAATAGAGTTACCAACCTCGTGTTCTTTATTTGCTTAAGTTTTTACATTCTGACCTTACATGTTCACAACAATGTTCAAGTACATGATGATGAACATGACCACACAGTTTATGTAACTTCAAACTTTTCTCACAAGTGTCTCTTCATACACTACAAGAAATATGCTCGTACACCATACCCGATTAACCACGGTTTTGCCAAGAAACCGTGGTAATTTAGCTAATAACCACGGTTTTAATGAAAATGGTGGTATATGGGTGTGGATTTTGTAAAAAAGTACCATGATTCTAAAAAATATGTGCTGTGTATTTGTGAATACACGACTACATTCTCTAACGGTGGTGTACGTGCATATTTTAATCGACCATGGTTATTTAATTTGGTGGTGTTTGTATGTGTTTTAGTTAAATTAAATGTGAAAAAGAAAGAAAGAGATTTAAGAGGGAATTGAAAAAATCAAATCCTAAAATTTAAAGACCAGCCATTCTCTCTTCTCTCTCATTAAACCAATCTGAAATTTCCCTCACCCTAAAGTCGCCATTGCCGCTGTTTCCGACTAGAGTCTCTGTGGCTGGTTGTCTCTGTGACTTCGAGAAATTTGTTAAACCTTCACAAGGAATAAGGTAAGGTTGGCGAATGGGAAATGGAGAAGGAGGAAGAGATGAAAGCCGTTCTGAGAGAAGCTTTTGGTGATTCATCATCAGACAGTGACGGCGAACCGTTGACCGGTCTCCGGTGACGAGTTCGAATCAGAAATTCCAGCGATAAAATCCCGATGACTCTCTCAATTTTTAAGGATTCCCACATTTGAGAGCAAATAACTGAACTCAACGGCCTCTGGATTTGTAGGGATTTTGTCTGCTGATCAACAGTCCTCGTTGCTATCCGCCATTGAAAAAGGTGATTCAATCATTCTGGACTTTCTGCATTGAAAACAATGGAACATTAATGTTTATTGTTAAGAAGAATTTATGCTTCGATTTTTATTGGATGCAGATGGATATTTAGCTGAAGCCTCACATAATCAGGTACGAATGAACACTTATTTATCTGAAGATCTTGATTATTTTTGGGGATATTTTTTGTCTAGTTTCTTTTAAAGATTATGTGTGCAAATCAGTTTGTTCCCAACAAGTTTAAATAGAGACAATTGTGGTTTGAAATAAAAATATTGTCCAGTTTTAGCGTGATGTTACTGTTTTATGGTCATGTATTGATGAGTTTCCTTTTGTGGGTTTGTTTCCAGAGATTCTACTGATACACTATAGTGATAGATGAATTAAGAGTTCAGAGTTATGTTACTTCATATTTATTTTCTGCCATATATCAAAACTCACATCAATATAAGTAGTTTTCTGTGGCTTTACTTCTCCCAAAGAACAATATATTGTTGCGCCGTATTTTTTGAATTTTTTTCTAATAAACAGTGCTGCTAAATTTTATGCTGGCATGAAATATCGCCTTTTGTTGGTTTCAATTTTATTACTAAAAAAATGTCTTAATTATAGATTAGCCCTCGTTGGTCTTGCATAAGCTCCTGACTTAATGTGAAAAATTCAAATCATGAAAATAGTTTGTTAAATAAACTTCTTCTCAGGAAGCCTTTCTTGAAAAAATTTCTGGTTGGCTTGACCAGTTTGCAATTCTGGAAAAATAAATTGTCATGACTTCATTTGGACATGTTATTTTACAGTGATTGTACCATCTTCATAGCTTTAATCATCATGACTCGCTTTCATAAAGGTAATTATGTTTTTGCTTGAGTAGATGACAGCAGAGCCAATAACTCTCACTAATATTGTTTACTGGTATGTGATATTCCCGCTTATGGCACTGAAAGATTACAAGATGAGTTTTGTAAATGCTTATATATTGAAAAATGCCTTGTGCTTATGCTTATGACCATCATCTTATTGATTGTTAAGCCTTCAAGAATGCAAGTTGTGTGGCTCCAGATATTTGTGAAAATAAATAAATAATTTATAATCTCATTTTTCTTTAAGAAAGAAACATTAACTGCTTCTATTTATTCTGGAACAAGAAAACTGCTTGTTGAACTAGAATTTACTAACTCACTTGTTGAGTTTTTCATTTAATTTTAGACATTCAACTAACATCTTTTTTTTTAGGGGGGTTGCTTGTACTAAAAATGTCATGATTGCTTCTATTTGCTGTAATTGATGGATGCTTATAATAGATTTTTTAGGTACTGATATTGTAAGGTTATGTTAGATTAGAAATGGCCTTCCATATCTAAATATATTGAAATCACAAAATTATCTGTTTCATTGTCACTTATCTTCATATCTTGCTTTAACACTCTCATTCTGATGAATGACCTTGTAATTTTTTAACCTTAATCTTTTTCTACTTCTCTACTATTTTTTTGGTTAACTTTTCCTTTTCCAGGAAGAACTTAATATTCTGTAATTGTTAGTCCTGGGGCGAGTCAGAATCAATTTAGGGGGTGAATAAACTGATTACAAAACTGAACTAGATGCGGAATATTAAGGGCCCATTTTGACTCGCAAGTATCATCCGTGCTATGTGAAGATCAGTTGAGAAGATCTACTAGCTCGGAGTGCTATGTGTGCTTATAGTGTGCAGTTCAAAACATGCAACTGAACAGAAAAGTAAAGTAGAGCACACAAACAGTTTATAGAGTTTCGAAGCTCAACTTTTACGTTCTCTCTTCCTTCCGCAGAAGGGCAATTCACAATGCAAGTGTAAAGTTCCTTTATTACAGTTACACAGTGGAGACAGTTCTTATCCCAGAAGCTGCACTCTCAACTTCCTCAGCCGGTAGGTCAACAATTCATACTTGCGATCCCTAACTGCTCGCTGGAGAGATAAGGTGCTATTGTCCATCTTTTCACAATTTTACATCTCGCGCGATCTTCAAGAGTAAAGTCTTGAAACTGGTATCAACTGGGTTGCTCCTTTGTGCGTCTGTGTCTAAGCTGGGGTAGTTGATCACTTAAGCACCGTGACTGAGAGAACAGCTCTGGCTGAAAATCTTCAACAGCTAGCTCGAAGAGCGTTAAGGCTCGTTCTCATCAGTTGGAACTTTTGATTTTGTGAGTTTTTTGATTGTGAGGCTTTAGTGCTTCAGCGAACGTCTTCGCGGAAAGACTTAACTAAAGTGCTCTCCAAATTCTCAAAAGTCCCGCGGTCTTCACTGGAGTAGCTCACCTTTTAAAGACAGGTGAGTTGGTGACTGGTGGTGATCACTGTTGGATCATAAATGAAAAAGCCAGTTGCAAGGCTTTATATTTAATAGGGCTGGTGGATTACCATTGCTCTTCTGACGAGCTTTTACTTCAAAATCTCGGTTGCATTAAGTTCAAGATCTTCTTTGGCTTTCTCTGTATTTTAGTTGCGGTACCCTTCATGATCTTTAGTTCTGAGCTTCATCTGGCAGCTGGAATCTCCAGTTCCTTTGTCTGTCATTTCTGTGTGTCCTTTGGCAGTTTGGAAACCTTCAATTGAGATCATCTTCAGCTGGTGATTCTGGGCTTGGGCTTGATGCTATCCGAGCTCCAGTTTGCTTTTGCATCAGCTGGTAGTTTGAATCAGTGTTCTTTAGCTGGTATTTTGGACTTGTGTCCCTTCAGCAAGAACTTTCATGGACTGGTCTTCAGTTCGGTTGCTGGTGCTTCATTAGTTGGACTTCATAATTGATGCGTCTTCAACTGTTGTCCTTCGAACTGGTACTTCATCAGCTGGAACTTCATTCTTCAGCTAGTATGCTTTGAGCTGGTATTAGCCATCAGCTTGTACCTTGGTCTTCTTTTCAGTTGGTATGGTCCCTCAACTAGAATATCCTGAGCAGGTATTTCCTTCAGCATGGATCTTTATACTTGGTACATTTCTTCAGCTGGAATATCTTGAGTTGGTATTTTCTTCAGCTCATGATTGTCCTCTCTTCAGCTGGCAGTTTTCATCAGTTGACGTCATCGTGGACTGGCAAGTTCATCAGTTCAAACTGATGTGCTCTTCAACTGGTATTTCTTCAGTCGGGAATGATCCAGAACTAGCATGTCCTTCAGTTCTTCTCCTTTAGCTGGTATTTTCTTCAGTTGGGATCTTCCTTTGACTAGAACATTTCTTCAGCCGGTATTGGACTAGAACTGGTATGTGCTTCAATTCTCTTCAACTGGAGCATCTCTTCAGGTAGTGGTGGCCTAGAACTGGTGTTGGCTTCAGTTCTCTTTAGCTGGAACATCTCTTCAGCTGGTGATATCCTAGAACTGGTATTTGTTTCATTTCTCTTCAGCTGGAACATCTCTTCAACTGGTGATGGCCTAGAACTGGTATTGGCTTCAGTTTTCTTCAGCTGGAACTTAATTCTTCAGCTAGTGATAGCCTAGAACTGGTATTGACTTCAGTTTTCTTCAGCTGGAACATCTCTTCAGCTAGTGGCGGCCTAGAACTGGTATGTGCTTCAGTTCTCTTCAGCTGAAACATCTCTTCAACAAGTGGTGGCCTAGAACCGGTATGTGCTTCAATTCTCTTCAGCTGGAACATCTCTTCAGCTGGTGGCGGCCTAGAACTGGTATGTGCTTCAGTTCTGTTTAGCTGGAACATCTCTTCAGCTGGTGGCAGCCTTGAACTGGTATTGGTCATCAATTCATTACTGTAGACCGGTGGCAGTTAATATATTTTCTCTCTGGTACCTGCAACTTCTAGTTTGCCTTACTGATTATTCTAGCAAGCTACAGTCTTCTTTTTCTCTATTTTTCTCTCCTCTTTCACACGACTTGATCATATCTATTAGCTTGATAGCTTTGACTCTGTATGATCATCTTTTAGTTTTCTTCTTGATTCTATTTCAGTTCTTTCAAGGCTCTTTTCATATTTTAACATCTTTTGACATCTCATTAAAACCCCTTGTAAGAAAAACCTTGATAGTTTTTCTTAACAATTTCCCCCTTTTTGATGATGTCCAAAACATGGCAAAATTGAGCAATGATGGAAGAACTGATTGAGAAATTTTTGAGCTGTGTAGCAAAGACATAATCAAGCAAGAAAACCTGTAGCTAAGAAACTGCTTATGTAAACTGATTAGATATCTTTCAATCTACAACAATTCGTTTTTCTTTTCATTTTTCTTAGTTTCTAGCTCTTCAGCTGCTGCGCTTCTTTAGCTGGTATCTCATCATCTTCTTCACCTATTCCATCAATTGCTAGGCTCTCATCTTTCTCTAGCACTAGCATTTCTCCAGACTTCTCCCCAGACTTCTACTTAAGACAAATATCTCTGTACAGCTCCCCAATCTTCCCCCTGAGGTTGATGTTTCTTTTCTCAAGTAGTTCCTACAGTCCTCACTTCTTCCCCTTGAGGCTGTACTTTCTCTTGAAACTGTGAGGGTTCCCTTTGAATCTCATCCCAGAGACTTAAAAACTGTCTTCCATCATTTTTCTCCTTAATTTCTTCAATCTCTTCCCCCTTTTTGGCATCATCCAAAATGTTGTACATGTGTAGATCGAAGGATGGAATGTGAATATTTGGTAACAAGCTAAAGGTTGTAGCTAGGTTATCTTCAAATAGGGAAGGGAATGGTTGTTCCCTTGGTGGTGAGGGTAGCCAGTTTAAGGCTTCTTCAGTTGGCATGAACTGCCGGAGATCTAGCAATAAGAACTGAACTTGGTGTTTAGTTGTTGTCATGGCCAACCTTGGGCGTAGGTCTTTAGTTGGAGGTGGGTGGTTGAACATCATAGGTGTGGAGGATGAGTTTGATGGCTCTGCAAATGGCAGTGGATCTGCGGCAGGTACTCCATTTCGGATTCTATTTATGATTGAATCCATGATCTCTGAGAGAGTGGAAGTGGCCGTTGATGGATGATTCATCCAATTTCTACTCCAAAGTCCTTCTTGACTCCAGAAAAATCATCCCTTTTTGTCAAGCAGTGTAAACATAACTACTTCATCAACATGATATCTCTAGAGTGACCATCTGAGATATTACCTTAGTTGATTGAAGAGATCTGAGTCGTATCTCTTGATAAGCTGAAAGCTGCTGAGCAGATCAGCGAGAGAGTTGTTGAAGCTTTCTTCAACACCATCCATGTACTGGGTTTCAGCTGGTGCAGTTAATTCTGTGGTTATGTCGTCATCTGACATGAGCTGTTTTCCTTAACTATTTGAAGTCGGTTCAGTTAGAGTGAATGGGCCTTCTTCTGTAGTGCGCTGTCTCCTTGATCGCGGGCCAAATGGTTTGAGATTCCTTCTCTTTTTGACAAAGATTGTGGGGAGATAATATCTCATGTCCAGCAACTCGCCTCTCTGATTGAGAAAGTGGATCTGATCAGTGATGATCATGCTGATCCTGTTGAGAAATCCCAGTTTCTCTGTGAATGTTCCAGTTTGATGGTCAAAGTTGACCCTGCGAATATTTTCGTGAAGTTGGGATAGCACATACGATGCCCAGTCAACTCTGCATCGGTTGTAAATGAGTGCCATCGGGTGAGCATTGTCGGCGCTGAAATGAGTATAGTCCGGATTGCCTCTCAGACAGTGGATGACTATATCTTGAAGTTACATAAACTCCGATCGAAAACTGTTCTTCAGTTTATGAGAGTGGTCATTATGCTCGACTTCTGGATTCGTCCATTGATGCCACAAATATATATGATTTGGCATGACTATGGTATCTACCTGTTCACCTATTTGAAGAAGATGAAGTGATTCCATCACAACTTCTTTGGTGATCATGATCGGATTTCCTCTGACTGTTGAGATTATGTTGCCATCTTCTGCGACTGCCTCTAGAAAGCATCGTCCAAATCTTGGACCTCATGTGAGAAACTGAAGAAGTCCAGTTTCCTCCGCTGCTGAGAAACAAGCCTAGCTTAAGTCATGTGAGAAACAAGTCAGGCTTAAGTCTCTCCATCATGTAGTCTAGTTCTACAAACTTGTCTCTTTTCAGATTGAGAGCAAGCCTAGCTAGGTCGATGTATTGAGCAGGCAGTTCCATTCTCTGATGGAATATTTGAGAGAGATGAATATGTTAGAGAAAAAGGATGCAAAGAAAATGCAAGAGGAGTTTGAGTTTGATCTGAAGCTTGGATCAATATCCCCTTGGCATTTAAAGAAGCTTTGCATGTATGTACTTCTAGTTCACTCGAGTACGCGTCAGCTGATCAGTTTAAACAGATTTGACTGATTTGCAGCTAGCATAAATAAGATGATCATCTCAGCCGTCAACAAAGTTAGCTTCAACTTGTAGATGAGCGGTTGAGATTTCATCCATTTGAAAATGGGATAGTTGTCATAAATAGCAAATATTTTGTGCAGGATTTTGCTATTTATATCCCTCAGGCTATCAACTCACTTTCCACTTTAGTGATTGATTTTACTCAGTAACATTAAAGACTTGCTATCTTGAGAGATCTCCCATTTGAAAATAATGCCCGTTAGATCACGATGGCATTAATGATGAGTAATAAGTTTAAAGATTATAATCAATTTAAACTTTCCTTGGTAGTTGGGCTGCCCCATCCAATTGATGACTTTTTTGGTGAACTGATGATGTGGTAACTGATCAATCAGTTCTAGTCATATCTTCTTCTTGGCCCTTGAAACTGATTCATCACTAAACTGATGAGATCAGTTGTTAAACTGCTGGATCATATCTCAGTCGGTTTTCTCTTCTTGAGGGGCCGAACTGGATTCTCTTCACTGCTCTCGTCAGAGCAGTTTGACCTCTTTGACTTGGAGGCGGATCTAGTTTCTTTAGCAGGCATCTCTGGCTTTTTTTTCTTCACAGATTGACTCCAGTGCTTGGCTTCAGCGGATGTGACCCTTCGCCTTCTGTTTAAGTTCCTTCTTGAGGATGAATTGTGCTGAACTTCTTACAAGTTCAGTTGGGCGGCTGTCTTGTGGCTTGAAGCATTCAGTGGGGTGACATATCTCTTTGATTAGAGATTGGGTAATGTGGCAGTGTCTTCATCATCACATAGTCGATTCACTGCAACTATTGTGAGAGGTGGCTCTCGCTGCTTCTATGCAGTTGCAGGTTCAGTTGGTCGATAAGGCTCAGCTAACTGATTTGGCAGACATCCAAAATTCAGTTTTCTGCAAGGAGGGCTGATTGTGCAAGTCTCTTACTGCTTGGCTCCTGCTTCTTCATGAGCCTTGATGCACTTCCTAATTCGGCAAGTAGGGCAGTTGGAGGAATTTTCTTGGTCAATCTATGACTCATAATCTCTTTGCTAAAAACTCATGCCGTGATAAGCAGTGATCAAGAAATGAGACTGAACGAACATTGAGTGTCTCCAGTTGTACCAGTAAAAGTACCGGTGTAGTAGCTTAAAAAGCTCTTGATCTTGTTTGGCCACAAATGAAAATTGAGTAAGAAGTAAATTTGTTACCTCTTTTTATGCATTCTTGGCTGCATATTCACCACTATAGAAAGTGCGAATATCTTCTTCCGTCGGTTGGAGAGGGGAATAAGTTCTCCTGACGTAGTTAGCTCCATAGTTTGAATGAGGAATTTCGATGAATAGAATAAGCTCATCTGGATCGGAACAGTCTTGAAAGTCCGCTGTTGATCCATTCTTGGAGACTGATGATGGGACGGCATTAGCAATCGAGGTATTTGAGGCTGTGGCATTTGTGTTGCCATTTTCTAGCCTTTTTCTTCTTGAGTGAGTGCAGATGAATGCCTCATCTCTTGGGAATCTAGTCTGAGATGAGAACTAGTAATGCATTATCATTTGGCAGCTTCAAGATGTCTTCAATCATCTTGCTCATTCTGAGAACAAGTCCTACCATGGACTCAAACTTTTGTGTTATCTTTGAGTTGAAAGCCTTGAGAACATGACGCTTGAGTTGTGAGAATACAAACTCTGCCCAGTTTGTCTCACGTCCTTTAGCTAGGTATATCATCACCTTGTACCTCTCCTGGGTAAGCTGGTTTAGGCTTCTAATTGCTCCAAACATCATCTTGTTTGTGATGTCGAGCAGAACTCCATACTCTGGTCTTAGATCAGTTTTAGCAGTGGAAAAACTGAATGCCTTTTGGTAGGTGGGGGTCTTCCACCTTGTCCATTATGGTTCAGCTACTTCACTCAACTCTTGAACGGTTGCGCCTTGCCTTGGAAGTTGAAAAACTTCAGCAACTGTTCTTTCAGTTATCTTGATTGGTCGGCCATTGATAACTGATGTGATCTTCTTGCCATCAGCACTGATTTGTGCTTGGAGAAGAAATTCACACATCCGACTTTGTCTGAAGAATCTGGGTGGTGTTTCTAGGTAGTGAAGAATCATTATCTTGTGAAGAGAAACAAGCAGGTTCTGGCCATTTGAATTTTTAAGAATATCATGGAATTTCTTCCTTTTAAGGAATTTGTCTCTCATCATTTGTTTCTTGAAAGAGTTGGGGGAACAAAGTAATTCTGCCATTTGAAGAAGGTTTGGCTAGAATTCTTGAGAGATATGAGAGAGAGAGAGAGACTCTTGAATGAGATTGCGAAATGAGTGTGTCTCTTGTCTTTTTGCAAGGGAGAGACACTAGATCTGAATTAATTTATGAGTAATGAATGAGTACTCATACATCTTTGAGAAATTTGGTCCATTGCTTTTGTTTGTTTATCTTTAAATGTGCTTGTCAGACTTTGCAATGAGGGAGAGGGTACGAAGTAAATGCTTGACAAGACTTTTGAAATTTCAAGGCAATTTGGCTTTATTCGGAAAGATAAACTGAAATACAAGATGGTCTCCCTTTTTTACCAGTTGACTTGTTTGACTTTCAGTTTTTCTTCTGTTCTGTTTTTCTCTTCTTAGGGACTGGCTTACTGGGACTGTTTGTTTCTTTGATATTTTGAGATTTCTCTTCAGAGGGCTTCAATCCAGTGTGAGCCTGCAATTCTTTAACTGATTCAGATAGTTGCTTTACCTGTTCTTGCAGTTGTCTGATCAGCTTCTCATGAAGTAAGATGGTGTGAACTGATGACTTGCTGAACTACTCGTTTAACTGAATATCCTCAGTTTTATCAACCTCTGGGTCTGTTGTTTTCTTCTTTTTCTGCACACTGTCTATCTTTAAAGTAGCTCTCTCCTTAGCTTCTTCTTTCTTTTGTGCAGAGTTAATTGATTGAGTTGATGTTGAGTCTTGTTGAACTCTCTTTTCAGCAGACTCCGTCTGAGCTAGTGCTGCAGCAGTCTCTTTGGTTGCGCTTGATTCAGCTTGTCCATTTCCTTTGTACTTTATGAACTTTGGAAAGACCTCACCAGAGTCAGATGATTCCATTTTGATTAGTTCAATCATCTTGGCCTTTCTGAAGTTTTGATTGATTTCTACCGAGTTTGATACTCTCTGATTTGCATTGGCAGCTCTGGAATCCATTTAATTGACTTTGGTAGAAAGTCATCTGAATCAACGGGTTCAATTATGGTTTCCTTCATCATTAATTCTGGAAGCAGGTTCTCTAGAATTATGCTGACTCGATTTAATAAATACATCTTTTGTGGAAATCTTTTATCACTGATGGTCTTTTCTTCAATGATTTCCACATATTTCTTTAATTGGTCAAAGAAGTTTTGTGCCCAATAAATCTTCATTTCTCTGCAAATGGCCTTGCAGATATGATACCTGGGCACTGTCATCTTCGAGAAGCTTTCTGTCGCTCCTGTAAGCATCTTGCCAGCAATCATAGCTAGCACTTAATACTCTTCTTTAAATTTGGTTATCATATGACCATTATGATATTCTTGAGTAATAAATTCCTTTTTCATCTCATTGAAATGTAGTTCAGAATTTACCCACACATCTTCGACCTTCTTACCACCAGTTGGAATTTTGAAAATTTTCCGCAGAATTAGTGGAGTGATAGTGATCTCTTTTCCTCGGACTTCAGTGATAATCTCCTGAGAATTAGCCCTGTATTGTGAGTTCAGAAAGAACTCTGTTATGGCATCTGGATAGACTTTTGAAGGAGCCTTTTCAGTGAAGGTTTTCAACTTGGCTTTCTTTACTAACGTGATGATCATCTCACATAGCTCTGAGTTCCTACAGAGTTCTCTGAAAGCCACAGGATTGAGGAACTTGTCACGATATACATCCTTTCTAAACGCCGTGGAATCTTCACCAGAAAGTTTGAAGTGGTACTTTCTTCGATGATGATTGGCAGTGAATTGAGCCATTTGAGAATTTCGAAGAGAGTTTTCTAAGGCTTTTGAGGGGAATGAAAACTCTGTTTGTTTGGCTCTTTGAGTGAATTCTTGAGGGCTTGTTGGCTTTTGAGTGGGCTGAAAGAGGGTTCGGCTAATCTATTTATAGCCTTCAGAATTCATGGTAAATCCAACGGTAACAAGAATTTGAGGGGAGCTTGTTTTGAATGGCTCCGATTAATCTGTCGATTAATTCTCAAATTTATCTGTTGCGATTTAATTGAAGAGAGATAGTGGGTCCAACGGTAACAATAGTATAACATGTCATTTTACCATTCCACTAAAAAAGTAAATTCAAACTTATCTGTTTGAAGCTCTCTCTTCTGGTGCTTCCGCGTGGCTTTGAGCTGTTGACGTCATCAGATGATTTGGTTACATCTGGCAATCTCCAGTTGGCATGACCGGCTTCAACTGAGATTTTTTAGTTCATCTCTTCCTATTGCTGAGTTGGCTTTCAGTTCTCCTTGCAGTGCATCTAGCTGCTCTAGCTGATCACGAGCTGTTTTTCGCCATTGCGAACTGATTGAGCATCTGATCAGTTCTGACCTTTTGAGTTCTCAGCTTCTACACTTTTTATCAGTTTGCAAACTTTTCAGCTTGCTTTTCATTTCAACTGATGATATGAGCAGTTTTGACTTCTTTTATCAACTGAATTGATGCACCTTAAGTTTTAGTTACTGCTCTCCTCTTTTTTTTAAAAAAAAATACTGAGGTTGTCTTTTGCATTCTCCCATTATTTACTTGATCATCTTCATCTTGTGATGCTAGTTCCAAAAGCCCCAAATGGATACATAGCTTGACAGATTTTGCTTCAAGAGCTTTGTGAAGATGATGTCAACTATTTGCCTTTTGGCTGCCAATTTTTATTATCACCATGAGCTATGTTGCTCCTATGGTATGGCCAGTTGGAAAACCAGTTATAGTGAGGGTTGATTCTCAGTTCATCCTTTGAGTCCAGGTACTCACTATACTATTTTGCGAGATCCGTTGGAGTGAACTTCTCCAGAGGGATCTGAGAATGTTGATGTGCTTGATATGGCATTATGAGCACATTTCTCCTTAAATCAACTTCTCTTCTAGGTTGACTTCCTGGGTTTCTTCGAGGATAGGATGGCTGACTAGTTCTCTCCTGAACTGATGCTCTATCCTGATGAGACTGCGGTCCAAACTGAGTATTTCTCCTTACTTCAGTTGGCCGGTCAGTTTTGTTCACCATAGGCCAGTTTTGAGGTTTGGGCCTTTGAAAATTTGGTGACTTTTGTTGAACTGACTGTCTCTGATGAGCTGGAGGTCTTGGCTGAACTGCTGACCTCTATTGAAAGGCTGGATGCCTTTGTTGAGCTGGTGGCCTTTGCTGATAGGCGAACTGCCTATTCTTAGCTTGTGGCCTTCTTTGTGATGGCTTCCTCTATAGAACTGATGGCTGGACTGCTTCTTTCAGTTGGGAGGATTGGCTGGACCTTTTAGGCGGATTGATAGGGATATCATCAGTTCCGTCACCTTCGGCCTGTTCAACTGGTTGGGTTGGCGCATGTCTAACAAAACCAGGAAGTGTTCCTTCTTGACTGGTTTGAATAACTGTCTTTCCTTTCTCTATAGCAGTGTACCTGTTGTATCCCAACCTTGTACTACCAGTTTTAACTCTTTGATGGCTTAGAATCTCATCAAGAGTTTGAGATCCCTTTTTGAATTTGAGAAAAATCTTCTCTCTTTCATGGACCTCTTGCCATAGCCTATCATTCTCAGCTCTTAGCTCATCAAAACTAAGCTGTAACTTATCACATTCGGGTGACTGAGACTCAAGTGATTCAATTCTGTCATGATCACTTCTCAGTCTTTTAACCTCATCTTTTAGGCCATTTTTTTCTTCCCTCAGTTGTAAATACATGCTTGAAATAGTAGCTAACTGGTCTTCTAGCATTCTTAATTGTTCATTTATTTCATTACTGGTAATGGAAGATTCATGAATGTGATAAAAAGATGTTAAGGAGTCAGTGGTGCTAACCTCTTCTTCGTTGTCAGCCATGAGGCAGAACAATGCCTCTTCTTCTGAGCTATAGCCATCGGAGTCGATTCCTGATGGATAATCTGAGTCATCTAGGATAGCATTCTCTGAGTTGGCCATCATAGCTTTTCTTTTGAAAAAGCTTCTTTTCACTTTGGCCTTCTTATCTTCAGGAAGCTCTGGACACTTATATTTGTAGTGTCCTTGCTTGTGGCAATGGAAGCATTCTCCTATGCTTCTGTTGGCTGCCCTGGGTTGTTTAGCAGACGGTTGATTTCTCTTACCTCTGGGCTCATTATCAGTTTGAAGAATAACTGATGGTTGATATCTGATCCGCTTGAGCTTTTCTAGCAGCTTGACAACTGACTAGATTTGATCATTAATGTCTTCAGTCAGGCTCTCTTTCTTCTCCACTGCTTCTCTTCTATACTCAGTTGAGCCGCTTGGTTGTTCTCTGGCTTGAGAACTTCTAGGCCGGAAGACATTTCTTCCTTGAGTTTCTCTAAACCGATTTCTTTCACCGTAGAAGGCTGCATCCTGGGCGGACGATGTGGATGCTTCTCTTTTTCTGTTTAGGCTATACTCATAGGCCTTAAGAGAACTAAAGAGTTCTTTTGGGGTGATGCTGGTCAAATCTCTTGACTCTTTTGTAGCAATCACCTTCATATCCCATTCCTGTATGAGATTGTCCAAAATTTTGGAGTTCATCTCACTATTGGGATTGTTCTTCCAAGATTATTCATCTCACTGATGATGCCAAGAAATCTTGTTTCAAGGTTGGAGATGGTCTCATCTGAGTGAATCTTGAATGACTCATATTTGCCAACTGCTAGCTGGAGCTTATTTTCTTTGATAGCTTGGACTCTTTGCATAGATCTGCAAGTAAGTCTCATATCTCCTTGGCAGTTTTGCAATTCTTTGTGTCCTTCATGCGGTCTTCATCTAGAGTTTGGAACAACGCGGCTTGGGCCACGAACTCTAGGTTCTTCAACTTCTTCTCTTCACCCGTGAGAAGATAAGTTGGCTTCGGGATCCTTGCTGGTTGGTTGACATCAGCAACGTGGGCTTCATTGTCCATCATGATTGTGATTAGACCACCCTCAATAACTTCCCACATATTTTCGTGGATTGAGCAGAGATGCGCCCTCATTCTCCTGCTTCAGTTATCATAGTTTTCAACTGAAAAGATATGTAGCTTATGGTTTCCCATAGCTTACAGATTAACACAAATGACTAGATCTAATTCAGTTGATCTGAAGAAACGGTTGATCTTTAGAATCAACCACTCTAATACCACTTATTAGTCTCGGGGCGAGTCAGAATCAGTTTAGAGGGGGGTGAATAAACTGATTACAAAACTGAACTAGATGTGGAATATTAAGGGCCCGTTTTTACTCGCAAGTATCATCCATGCTATGTAGAGATCAGTTGAGAAGATCTACTAGCTCGAAGTGTTGTGTGTGCTTATAGTGTGCAGTTAAAAACATGCAACTGGACAGAAAAGTAAAGCAGAGCACACAAATAGTTTATAGAGGTTCAAAGCTCAACTTCTACGTTCTCTCTTCCTTCCGCAGAAGGGCAATTCACTATGCAAGTGTAAAGTTCCTTTATTACAGTTACACAGTGAAGACAGTTACTATTCTGAAAACTGCGATCTCAACTTCCTCAGCCAGTGGGTCGACAGCTCACACTTGGGATCTCTCATTGCTCGCTGGAGAGATAAGGTGCTATTGCCCGTCTTTTCACGATTTTAGATCTCGCTCGATCTTTAAGAGTACAGTCTTGAAACTGGTATCAACTAGGTTGCTCCTTTACGCGTCTACGTCTAAGCTGGGGTAGTTGATCACTTAAGCACGGTGACTGAGAGAACAGCTCTGGCTGGAAATCTTCAACAGCTAGCTCGAAGAGCATTAAGGCTCGTTCTCATCAGTTGGAACTTTTGATTTTCTGAGTTTTTTGAGCATGAGGCTTTAGTGCTTCGGCGAACATCTTCGCGGAAAGACTTAACTAAAGTGCTCTCCAAATTCTCAAAAGTCTCGCGGTCTTCACTAAGTAGCTCACCTTTTAAAGACAGCTGAGTTGGTGACCGGTGGTGATCACTGTTGGATCATAAATGAAGAAGCCAGTTACAAGGCTTTATATTTAATGGGGCCGGTGGATTTCTATTGCTCTTCTGACCAGCTTTTGCTTTAAGATCTCGGTTGCATTAACTTTAAGATCTTCTTTAGCTTTATCTGAATTTCAGTTGCGGCACCTTTCATGATCTTCAGTTCTGAGTTTCATTTGGCAGCTAGAATCTTCAGTTTCTTTGTCTGTCAGTTCTGCATGTCCCTTGACAGTTTGGAAAGCTTCAGTTGAGATCATCTTCAGCTGGCGATTCTGGGCTTGGCCTTGATGCCATCCGAGCTCCATTTTGCTTCTGCATTAGCTGGTAGTTTGAACCAGTGTTCTTTAGCTGGTATTTTGGACTTGTGTCCCTTCAGCAAGAACTTTCATGGACTGGTCTTCTGTTCGGTTGCTGGCGCTTCATCAGTTGGACTTCAGAACTAATGCTTCTTCAGCTGTTGTCCTTTGAACTGGTGCTTCATCAATTGAAACTTTATTCTTCAGCTGGTATGCTTAAGGTTGGTATTATCCATCAGTTAGTACCTTGGTCTTTTCGTCAGTTGGTATGGTCCCTCAACTGGAATATACTGAGCTGGTATTTCCTTCAGCATGGATCTTTAGACTTGGTACATTTCTTCAGCTGGTATATTTCTTCAGCTGTAATATCTTGAGCTGGTATTTTCTTCAGCTCATGATTGTCCTCTCTTCAGCTGGCAGTTTTCATCAGTTGACGTCATCATGGACTGGCATGTTCATCAGTTCAAACTGATGTGCTCTTCAACTGGTATTTCTTCAGTCGGAAATGATCTAGAACTGGCATTTCTTTCAGTTCTTCTCCTTCAGTTGGTATTTCCTTCAGCTGGGATCTTCCTTTGACTGGAACATTTCTTCAGCTGGTATTGGACTAGAACTGGTATGTGCTTCAGTTCTCTTCAACTGGAACATCTCTTCAGCTAGTGGTAGCCTAGAACTGGTATTGGCTTCAGTTCTCTTCAGCTGGAACATCTCTTCAGCTGGTGATGGCCTAGAACTGGTATTTTCTTCAGTTCTCTTCAGCTAGAACATCTCTTCAGTTGGTGATGGCCTAGAACTCATATTGGCTTCAGTTTTCTTCAGCTGGAACTTCATTCTTCAGCTGGTGATAGCCTAGAACTGGTATTGGCTTCAGTTCTCTTCAACTGGAACATCTCTTCAACTGGTGGCGGTCTAGAACTGGTATGTGCTTCAGTTCTCTTCAACTGGAACATCTCTTCAGCTGGTGGCGACCTTGAACTGATATGTGCTCCAGTTCTCTTCAGCTGGAACATCTCTTCAGCTGGTGGTGGCCTTGAACTGGTATTGGTCATCAGTTCATTATTGTAGACTGGTGGCAGTTAATACCTTTTATCTCTAGTACCTGCAACTTCCAGTTTGCCTTGCTGATTATTCTAGCAAGCTACAATCTTTTTTTTCTCTATTCTTCTCTCCTCTTTCATACGACTTGATCATATATGTTGGCTTGATAGCTTTGACTCTGTATGATCATCATTTAGTTTTCTGCTTGATTCCTTTTCAGTTCTTTCAAGGCTCTTTTCTATTTTGACATCTTTTGACATCTCATCAAAACCCCTTGTAAGAAAAACCTAGATAGTTTTTCCTAACAGTAATAATTTAGGCCGTGAAGTAGTTTTAAGGAGAGTGATATCAGATACATACATGTGTATTTTGTACATATATATACGCCACTTTTTGAGGGTTGATTGATATATGGCATGTTGTCATTCTTTCTTGCACTTTTAGGACCATTAGATTTGAGTTATATAGTTTTTCTTTATTCTTGATGATGCTACCTGCTACATTTCTTGCAAAATGAAACGGTTTTGGGACTTCGTTGATGTGTCTGTTATGATGAACATTGCAACAAATTTACTTAAGATGCATTGCAGCTCAGCCATGTGCTGATTTGCATTTGTTCACTTTTAGATCATTTTCTTTCATCAAATATATAAAGCTATCAATATATGCTAATTTTTATAAAGAAACAGAGGTTGAAGTATAATAGCCAAAAGGATGATTTTTAGGTGTGTTTGAACTAAGAAGGATGCGAGAATGAGAAGAAAAAGATGAGCGTTTTGAGATTGCTTATACAAACTGAATCGGGTTTGGTTTCAATATGTCTTTTTATGTATATTTTCTTTCTTGAAGGTTTTGATGTCACTCTTTTATAATTGTTTTCAAATGTTGGTGGTTGTGATAGAAGTTTATTAATTGTATGTCTATAAGAGACCCCCAGTTGCTTTTTCCTCGGTTGCTAAAACCATACGCTAGTCATGGTAAATACCAAGTTCACCACATTTCTTCTTACTATATGATGGATTGAGAGATGAAAGAAGATCAAATGTCTTCAAAAATATTTATTTCATTTGAATTCTTCTTAATTTCAAGGAATGGAAAATGGTTAGATTATCATTACTAGTCATAAATCAACATTTTCAACTTGGTTTCAACCTCCCCCACAAAAAGAAAAAATGAAAAGAAAAGGAAGAAGATAGAAAACACCATTTTAAATGGTTTCTTGCATCAATGCTTGCAGTAGTCCACTTCAAGAAGGCTTTATTTGTTCCATCAGCTTGAGCAGATGATCGCCCGATTCTTCTGGGGGTCGGTAGGGGAACAAAAGAAGATACACTGGATCAGCTGGGAGACTATATGTTTGCCGGTGTCTGAGGGTGGCTTGGGTATTCGGTGGTTTGAGGATCTGGTTACAGCTTTCAGTTGGAAGCTCTGGTGGAGGTTCAAAGCTCGGGAGTCTCTGTGGGCGCGGTATATGAGGCAGAAGTATTATAGTCCGTCTCCTCCGATGAGGGTGCCTTTGAGGAAGTCCGATACTGGGGTGTGGAGGAGGCTTGTCAGAGTTAGCATATAGGCTCAGGAGCATATCAGTGGATTTTAGGGGCCGGTGAGGTAAGCTTCTAGGATGATGTTTGGTATGATGATTTGCCTTTATTTGCGTTTTGTCCTGCCACTGTGTTTGATCATATGTCTGTTGATTGGTATTTTGATGGTGAGTCGTGGTCTCTGCCTCGTCTGTATGCTTTATGTGCTCACTTTGCTTTGTCTGATTGGTGGATTGATTCGTTGAGCCGGACTCCTGTGCTGTGGGGAGAGAGGGATAGCATGCGGTGGAATTTGACTTCTACTGGTGAGTTCTCTTTGACCTCTGTTTGGGATCAGGTTAGGTATCGGCGGCCCGAGCGGCCTCTTTTTGAGTCCATTTGGCATGATTGCATTACTCCCACTATTTCTGTCTTCCTTTGGCGTTTGTTACATGGTAGGGTCCTTGTAGATGTCTTTCTCCAGTCCCATCGTACTCATCTAGCCTCGCGTTGTCATTGTTGTGATGATCCGCAAGTCGAGTCCTTAGAGCATTTTTTCTTTGGTCTGAGTCTGCGAAATCGGTTTGGGCTTTTGTTGCGTCTTTGTTTCACACTTCTGCACCTCATGTACATACAGTCACACAGGCTCTTGGGTTTTGGCGGGGGTTGTATCCATGATCCTCTCCGAAGCACATTAGCTTCTTGCTTCCTTGTCTTGTTTTTTGGTTTCTATAGACGGAGAGGAATAGCCGCAAACATTGCGGGGTTTCTTTCCTTATTTCTCATATTGTTTGGCAGGTTAAGCGTCATTTCTGACTTTTGGTTTCGGCCGGTAAGCTCCTTCCATAGCATTGGTTGGGCTGCTATCCACAGGTGCTTTTCATGCCCGTTTCTGATCTTGTTCTGAGATCTATCCGGTCTCGGATGGTGTCATGGTGGCCGCCTGAGGCACCGTGGGTGAAGCTTAACATGGATGGATCTTTTTCAACCGATCTACAGATGGCGGCAGTTGGTGGTGGTTTGATTAGGGATTACACAAGTTCATTTTTGGTAGGCTTCTGCATGTCTCTTCAGGTAGCATCGAGTTTCGACACGGAGTTCCAGGCTCTGCTGCATGGGCTGAGACTTGCTGTACAGTATTCAGATCATATCTGAATTGAGATGGATGCTGCTTCAGTGGTGTCGGTGTTACAGTCGAGCCGGCCTGGTTCGGCGGTGACTCGCCACACATTGATGTCTATTCATTTGTTGTGCCGTGGACGACATGTTCGGTTTTTCCACATCCATCGTGAGGGGAATCGGGCTGCTGACTATCTTGCCGGTAGGGGGGCTCAGACCCCTACGCTTACCTTTTATGATTCAGGTTCTGTTTCTCAATATTTGCTCTCCCTAGTGAGGATGGATCGGTTGGGCTATCCCAATTTTCATTTTAGATATAGTTAGATGATGATGTTCCACATTTGTGTTTTGTATTTGTTTCTTATTTGTTCTTGTTTGGAGTTACAGTCCATCTTGGGTTGTGCTTCAATTTATATTTTTCCTTTGGGTTTTGGGGTTAGCATCCGGTCTGTGGATGCATCTCCTTTTAGCTGCTGTTTTATTTCTAGTTCGAGTACTTGGTTAGGGGTGTGTTCACTTTTGGGACACATTCCACCTATGACTTTGTACGAGATGATTTGCATTTTATATACAGGCTAGGCATGGTGCCGAATGCCCCACCCCTTCTAGGAGTATTTTTCTGGAAAAAAAGGCTTTATTTGTTCCAACCATGTTAGTATATTACAAGGTTGGCACTGTGGCATCTGCTGCTGATGCTCAAGTTGATGTATCGTGGCAGATTACACTTCAAAAATTATGGGAAAGCCTTATTCTTGGGGAAAAAGGTAAATTTGCAAGCCTCACTTCATGGCTGAGTTATAGTTTCTGTTAGTTATTACAATGGATCTCATCACTGATATTCTTCTTCCTAGTTATAGCATAACTGAATCTCTGACTCAAATTTCTGAACATGTCTTTTTCCCAAGAGTTTGTATACAATATCTGGAGCGGATGCGTATAAAGAAATATATGTGCTGATATGTATTTTGGGAATGAAAGATCAAGATTCGACAAATTTGAGTTGGTGTTTATAAACAGTTCTAAATGGAGATATTTGCAAGTAGTTAGTAGCTTAATATGGCTTAGGGAATTAGCCAAGCTTTGACTTAGCTTAATCAGGATGATGGTGCTCAATACTACATTTCTTAAAGATTATCCAGCCAAGCTACGAACCAAAAGAATCACCCTCAAATGGAGCATATTGGGATTCTTTTTTCATGTATGCTATATAATGAAAATGTATCTCTGCCTATTAATAACTTATTAACAGAGGCATAACCGATTTTTCCTGTTTGTAGATATTAGCTATTTCTTAGAGAGGAGTGGACATGAGTATTAATAGATTTAATAGATATTAGTTGTATTTTGTTTAATTTCATTCCATTAATTAAATTTGATCTTACTTCTTTTTATTTCAAGATATATTTATGTCTATTTATAATATATAATTTGTACTCTATTTTTTTTAATGATAATAGTTCAAAAGGGAAAAGTATTTTCAAAGAGGATATCGATGAAGTTCGTGTGGAATGGGCGAATTGCGTGCTTGAGCATATATAAGATCGTGCAAGGTAATTTTTAGTTTATTAATCATTAGATCATTTTTTATATTTTAGCTCGAAGAGACTAAGTTAATTACCTATTATATATATGATGAATTGATTTTTTTAGATCTCAGCACGAGAAGACTTCGATCTACAAGTATGATTCAAGGCTTTCACATTAAGATCAAATTGTAATAGAATTTTGGATTGATGGATATTGTAGTAGTTTTTAACAAATGACCGGGAGCTAGCTGACAGATTGAATATTATATGTTGGACATGTATTTTAATGATGTATGGTATTTTGAATGATATTTAAATTTGTATTTTGAATAATATTTAAATTTGTATTTTCAATGATATTTTAATTTGCATTTTGAATGATATTTTATATTTTTTGACGATTATAATTATAATATTTTTAAATTTGGGATTAATACAGGATAAAAATAATTTAAAACACAGGGTAAAAAAAATAATGACGATGGTTTTTTAAAAAAACCATGGTAAATTTACCACGGTTTTAATAAGAACGGTGGTAACTTTACCACGGTTTTAATGGAGAACCGTGGTAAATATACCACGATTTTAAAAAAATCGTGGTTAACATACCACAATTAAAATCTAACTGTTGTAAATTTACGACGGTTTTAATAAATCCGTAGTAAACTTACCACGGTTATACTTAAACCGTGGTAAAATTACCATGGTTTTTTTGTAACCGTCATAAATTTACCACGGTTTTTCGTAAATTTACCACGATTTTTTGAAAATCGTGGTAAAATTACCACGGTTATTACCCGTGGTGTATGATATTTTTTCTTGTAGTGATAAATTGCATCTCCAAGGGCAAAGCTTTCATTTGCAATGTCACAAATTTTGGCATTGAAATCAGCAAGTTTTTCAGCTTCATCCATCTGGAGGTTCTCAAATCAGATAGTGAGTAATTGCATTCGTGAGGCACGAACACTACTTGTTCCTTCAAATATAGTCTTCAGTATGTCCCACGCATCCTTAGCTTTGTCACGGGTGGAGATGAGTTTGAAGGCATTCATGTCAATAGCCGAGAAGATAGCATGCATGGCTTTAGCATTCAGTCCCATGACCTGGTAATCAGCATCCTCCCATTCTTCTTCTGGCTTCAGCACCACTTTTCCTTTTTCATCTTTGTTTGTGGGAGGCTTTCAGCCTTCAGTCACCATCTTCCAGGCTCGTTCATCAATTGAACGTATGAATGTTGTCATTCTGGCTTTCTAGTAGGCATAATTATTGCTATCAATGAGTGGGGGTCGAACCGTCGAAACTCCTTCTTTCATTGTGTCCATCTCGACAAAACAACACAAAATACACGGAAGAAACCACCCAAGATCACACCTGAATAAAGGTGACCCGTTCTGGTGCCAGTTGATGAAAATAATACTAATCTGTGCCAAGTGTAAAATAAATCTACCGCACACTTGTGTTCTTAGATATGTGAAGGACGGATATAAGAACAGTTAATAAAAAGTAGTAAATTACGCATGTGATTGATAACCCAGTTCGGTTAAACAACCTACTCTAGGAGGACTTTGCCCAAACTTGAAGATTTGTTTGTTACTCCTTCATGAAGTGTATTGAGGATTTTACACATACAGGACTCCCTCCTTATGTCACCCGTTCTTCTTCAAGAGCTCCTTCGCTAAACGAAAGCTGTGAGATCCCCTCACAACCGTGACACTAGACTCCCTCTAGTTACCCACGACTTCAACTTACAATCTCTCCCAAGATTGCGTACAATATGGATTAAAACAACCCCCTCATGTGTTTCACTAAAAACACTCAAAACCTAGTATATCACGTTGAACTGTTTATCGAACAACTACCAGTTAATACATGGGATACAAATAATAATGACTCTCAAATAATATGCTAAGAGAATCTAAACAAGTTGTCCATCGATTGTGATGAGTGTCTAAATTGGCATTTAGTAATAAATGCAATAGGTTTTATGTATATATATGTACTAGTATTTCTCCCGTGCAATGCACGGAGATCATTTGATGCATTTTAGGTTTGAATAATATAAATTATTTATAAATACAAATAAATAATTTTTACAAAAGTGAAGTATAAAAAATATTGAAATTGTATAAGTGATTTTTAGAAATAAGTAGGGGTGTGCAAAATCAAATCAAAAACAAAAACCGAACCAAATCGAGCTATTTAGTTAGGTTGGTTTGGTCATTTTTTCTTTAATTTTGGTTTGGTTTTGAATATTAAAATAAAAATATAGTTTGGTTCGGTTTCGATTTAAGTAAAAAATATTTTGATTAAAACCGACCTAACCAAAATACACACACACACACAATATTTATAATTTATGATTTATAATTCTAATATTAATTAAATCTAAATTAATAAATTTAAAAAGTATTTATGCTTAAATAATATTAGTAATTCTAATATTTAGTTTCAATTTTCTAGTTATAGAATTTTTAAAATATTTACTTATTTAATATATGATTTGTTATCTATTGAGTGCATGTTTTTCTCTTTAGATATAATTATTTTGAAAAAAAAAATCAGTAAAAATTCAGTTAAACCGAAAACCAAACAAAACTAACCAAAGAATTACGGTTTGGTTTGGTTTGGTTATCTATATTATTTTGGTTGGTTTGGTTTGAATATTTTTTAATAAATTTTTACTTGGTTTTGTTAATTTAGCTCGATTTTGCACCAAACCAATCATTCGCACTCCCCTAGATATAAGACAATATGAATTAAATAATTGTCCTTATATTGGACTTGTAAGGAAGAAATATATTTTGTGCAATTTATTAATCTACAATATTTTATTTCCATCAGTTTTATTTATTGAAGACTACTAAATAATGTTATGAACACATGTAAATAAAAAATAAAATGCATTACAATATTATGAATTATTCATATATTAAATTGATAAATGATTAAAAAAGGAAATGAAAAACAAAGCTATTTTGATTTTTCGAAAATATATTACTATAATGGATATTTAATTATTTACAATGGTTTGCAGCAAAAGTAGTAAGCGCGTTTCTAAAATAATTTTTTGAGTTAATTCATTCTTAGGTCGCTAAACTTTTATATACATTTTGTTCTAATATATCCTTCCATTTTTTTTTGTTTAGTAGATCATTCTACTTCTCTAATAATTTTTCTCAAGTTCCTGTGTTTTCTAGTTATATTTTGAGAGGTTCCTAGATAAATTTTTATTGTTTTAATAGCTCCTTCTAATTATCTATTTGATCTCAGTTAGTCTTTATTTAATTGAACTAAAACCCAACCAATTTATTAAAAATTACTAATGAAATTTTGATCAAATAATTAAAAAAAATAAAACTTAAAAGAGAACACATAATTATCTAAAATGTGATAAATTATATTATGGCATAAAAGGAGGCAGATTATCTGAAAAACAAAAAAAATATGAAAAATTATTCAAATTAAATTTGTATGTTAAAGTTAGAATAAAAATAAGATAGAAAATATGATTCTTTACTTTGAAGGAAGACAATATTTGTTGGACAATTAATAAGTAAGTTTTCATTTTTTTTTCTTAAAAAGGTATTTTTTTATTGCTGACTTCACAGGTATAATGCATGTTGAAAAATACAAATAATTTCTAAATATAAATATATACTATTAAAAGTTGGAAGGATTGCTTAAATATGAAAATGATTTTTGTAGAGCAACATGTAAATATAATTAAGAATGAAGAAATTCTAAAAAATTAAAATTGCAAATAGTTGAACATAAAAACATAAATAATGATTTCAAAACTGATATGCTTGCTCATATGCTCTTGGAAAAGTAATTATATTGTTCAAAGTAACTTCAAATTTTATTCGTAAGCTTATGCAATCAATTGATGTAAATTTTGTTAAATGTTTTAATAGAATACCATAGTAATTTATGTTAGTTTGAATATGAATAGAAGAGCAAAATATGATTAAAAATAAAATGAAATACCTTCAAAATGTCAACGTAGTGGCCCACAAATATATATGTTGGTCAAAAGAAATATGTGGGTGATCAAATGAAAAGAGTAAAAGTTACACTGCATATAGTAAAAAAATCATACCATCCGACGTACATTCTTTACTATTCAAAACTGCATAGAGAAATCTTACATTACAAAATGAAAAAATTTAAACGAAAAAAGGTTAAAAATTTTAAGTTGGCAAATTAAAAAAACACACAATCCAGATGAAACGTTTTGGATGATCCTGCTATTGTAAAAAATAATTGAATCAATTGGCTCCAATTGACTTTCTCCTAAAATATAAAATTCAATTAACAAATATTAATTAAATAATTATTGTGATAATATTATAGCACTAATATAAACAATAAATACAACTTAAGAATTCCAATAGTTTATTCCAATTTCATCTTATACCTTTCAACTCATCATCCTAATAATTAAGAACATATATATACACACACTAATATGTGTGTGCGCTTGCGTGTGTGAAACAAAGTCAAGAAAAAGACAATGATAAAGGAAAATATATAATATGATAAAAATAATTACTTCAAACAATCACGACCATCACTCTTTCAATTTGCAACATCATAGAAATCAGATAAAAAAAGATAGCAAAAAAAGAAATAAATGTAATTATATTAAAAAAGACTTCAAAGAAATAGAAATGAATAAAATTTTGTAAACATATTATTATTATTATTATTATTATTATTATTATTATTATTATTATTAAAACTTACATTGCTTGATTAACGTAATTGAAGATCGTTTACATTTATATAAATTGATGATTACATTCTTTGATTAACAATAATATTCTTGTAGATTGACTAAAGTAATTGTAGGATATGTAATTTATTTTGTATAGACGTGATTAATATAATCATATAATATTCTAATTAGTTATATAGAATATAATGGAATTTATTAGGAATGAATGAATAAACACATGTTAATTTTAGTAGCACGTAATTTGTATTAATTATAAAAATATTAATGATAGAAATTTGCATTTAACATTAAATTAAATACTTATTAAATTATTGTATTATTAATTGTCTAAAATACCCTTATAAATGGGAGGGAAAAAGTGGGTTGCATGAGTGTGTTATAATAAATATATACATATATATATATATGTTAATAATGTAAATATCATTTTTATCTTTAGTTTTATTATATGTGGCCAATACAGGAATTTTCGGGTTAATACAATGCAAATTAAAGTGGAATTGGGATTTTGATCAACAAAGGCCGCAAGAGACTTGAAAAAATAAAGAAAACCAAGTGTTGGGCTCAAACTCGACCAAGAAACGCGAGTTTCCTTGGCTAGGCATCACAATGCATGCAGACACGGCCTCCGAACTCGACCAAACGGTCGTGTTGCAGAGTCCTTTAGGAGCTGAAAAACACGAGGTCCGAGCATGGGCAGGAGGCGCGACCCAACCCAGGGGCGCGTTGCAGAGCCCTCCGAGCACGGCCTCCGGGCGCGAACATAGGGGCATCGCGCCCCAGGCCGTCTGCAACACATCCTCCAGGCGTGACCGGCTGGCCCGAGTTTCAGCCACTTCAGAGACGTGTTTTCCTTTGTTCCAAACTCAACCTCTAGGCGCGAGTCTGACGGGGTTGCGTTCGAGACTGACAAATCCGCTTTTTGACTTTTGACATCCCATTATTGGTCCACTATATCTTATATCACTTGGGGAGTTCAAACCATTCATCTCCCACTCAATTTCACACTAGAAACAATCTACATTTGGGGATTTTTGGAAGCACAAGAAGATCAAGAAGAAGAGGAAGAAACAACCATCCATCTAGGGATTCAAGCCAAGGGATTGAAGAAGAGGGCTCTACATTGGGTTTTATCTTATCTTTCATTCTCTACTCTTGTTTTAGAATGGGTTTTGTTGCTTTTCTCTTTGTTCTTGATGTTATTGTAAATATGGTAGGCTAGAGGCCTTAGGGCTCTAGGATGTGGAGAAACAATGTAAATACTGTTCTTGATAAGGGTTTTATCTATGATTATGCTTTGTCAATATTTTAATCCATGCTAGTTCTTAAATGGTGTTGTTTGAGTGGCCTTCATTTAACATCAAATGTATGATTCACATGCATCTTGCCCATCTTGTGATCATCAGCATGTATAGATTGAATCTATGTATTTGTATTTTTCGTTGAATGTCGAATATGTGGAAGGAAATGTGACCCCTTTGAGCCAGTGATAGTCATCCTTGTCACATTCGCAATTTAAGAGATATTTGAGAGATGCTCTTACTCTATTCGTGGTCTTCCTATTGTTAAACGAAGCAAGATTGTTGAGAATACCCTTGTTGTATGTTCAAGAGGAACATTGTGTATCCATGTCCTAGAGTCTTGCCTTTAACTTGTTATCTAAATCATTCCCTATTTGATCCTGATGTCTTGCATTTTATTTAAGTATTGGTTTTGTTGTTGTTTGGTGTTTGTTATTTAAGTTCTTATTTTGGTATTGATGACAATCAACTCTCACTTAAGCATCGTCTAGATAATTTACCAATCTATCATCGTGGTACTTGCATTATCGAGTTTTAATTTCTATTCCATGTGGATCGACCTCGTATCATTCTATCTACATTTATATGCTTATACACTTGTAGGCATGACATGAGTTAAATATTAAAACGAGAAGTATAGCACGAGAGTAAATCTCACATCAAATTTTTGGCGCCGTTGTCGGGGAATAGAAAACTAATTTGATATATACAATATTATGATAACGATTGTGTGGATTAATTTATATATTTTATTTATTTTGTTAAGATTTACATTGATTTCTTGGTTCTTTGACAGATAGTGTATGCACACTCGATCTAGAGATGAGCCACCTATCAATCCGGATCTAGAAATTGAAGCAACAGTTTGCTATAACAACGCACGTAGACGGAGAAGAATGATGGATAATCCTCCACCGATTCAAGATCCTATGATTGCCCAATTACAAAGGCAATTAGAGGTTATGCAAGGGCAATTGAGAGCCCAAGAAGAAGTACAAAATAGGAATGTGGAGGCCCCAATCCGAAACTTTTTCCAACCCGTCGTGAATCAAAAGGTGGCGAATGGACCACCCATTCAAGCCAACAATTTCGAGTTCAAGACGTCCCTTATACTTATGATCCAACAACACCCGTTTCGAGGAACGCCAATGGAGGATCTAAATAAGCACATACGCAAGTTTCTTGAGTATAGTGGGATGATAAAGGCGAATGGAGTCCCAGATGATGCAATCCGAATTCGGCTCTTCTCATTTTCTTTGAGCGACAAGGCGGAAACTTGGTGGTTGAGCCAGGCCCAAGGATCGTTGCAAACATGGGATGCATTGGTGATAAAGTTCCTTCACAAGTTTTTCCCACCCGGAAAACTCTCAAACTTAAAAGTGACATTACCGTGTTCAAGAAATAGGATGAGGAGAGCATGTATGAGACATGGGAACGCTTCAGAGAGATGTTAAGAAAGTCCCTCGGGCATGGGTTTGGAACCGACCACCAAGTGTGTATCTTCTATGGTGGAAGTAAACCCGAGATGAGAACACTAATGGATGCGGCCGCGGGAGGATCTTTATTAGCAAGAGGCCCGAACGAAGCCATGAGAATTATAGAGAAAATGGCCTCTAATTCATTTCAATGTTCGATGGCAAGAGAGGGTGTTTAAATTATGAAGAAAGTTGCATCTACCTCGAGTTCGGATGCACTTGAGCTATTGGCGGCTCAAGTGTCCACTCTAAACTCAAGAATTGAAGCCTTTACCAATCCAAAAGCCGATACTTCTCAAAGCCAATTTGAAGAAGTTAATTATGTGAACTGTTCGGTATTTATTTTCACCTAAACTGTAAGTGTACAGTGAGGCTTCTAGTATAGCAGTGAATAAGGTCGAATCCACAGAGGTTTAATAATTATTCTACTAGTTATTCAATTTAGTCCCTCGCAGTTATCTAGACTATAAATCATGATTCAATTTAACTAATTAAAAACTGAAATTAATAAATAAACTGAATTACCACAGCAGAAATCCAAACAGATAAATCAAGCACTGGAGAAAAAGACGCATTCTAGGATTGGATACTCATTATTTAATCCATTCTCTTAATCAATTCATTTAGTGTCTATGTTGGGATTTAAATCATGCTAGAACAATCACTCACGTATTCTAAACCTTCTCTCGAAGTGCCTAGATTGTAGATCACACAATAAATATTAACATCTCCGTTCAATACCTATTATGCAACTCCTAATGGTTTCAAAGATTTATTGTTCTCTAAATTAATCGCAACTCTCTCGAGTGATATTGACTAACCAGTTAATTATTCCAGATCTTGTGTTAAAACTCATCTCTCGAATTATGGATTAACACATCAAATTCCATCATTTAGTGATTAGATAAATAATACAGAGAAAAGCAGGAATAATCAAAACATAATCAAATCATAGACACCAAATAAAATGACTTAAAATAACTTCATAAATAAATCATAATCCAACCCTAGAATACTAGGGTTTTAGCTATCCATGGCAAAATAAATATCCAAAATAATCCACAAAGAAAACATGAATAATCCTAAGAACAAAGAAAATAAAACCCGGAAGAATTAATTTGTCTCTAATCTTGTAAGATCTTGAATCCTTTGATCTTGTTCTTCGCGTCTGTTTTTCTCTGCAGCAAACCACTGGTGGCAACTTTGGGGTAGGTGGAATTGTGTCTACTTTTCGTGCATCAAACCCTTAAATACCAAGTAAAGAAAAGCCCAAAAATAGGTCAAAAATGGGACAGGCCCGCTCGATTCGCGACCTCGCTCGCGACCCAGTCACCCGCGACTCAGGTTGCGGGTCCACGTGGCGCTGACGTGGCCGAAATTCACGACCAGATGCCCAAATTCACGATCGGGTCACGGGTATTTCAAAGGAGAAACCCCTCTTTGTCGCGCGCGTACAGTAAAATGGAGAAATGGTGATTCGCGACCAGATTCGCGACCCCCCGGGTCTCGAGTCCGGTCGCGGGTATATTTCAGCTCCGACAGCCTCTCACTGTTTTGCTTCGTTCTCACTCGTTTCTCGTCTGATTGACCCGATTCTTTTTGCAAAACTTTCCTAACTTGATTTCCCATCTTTCTAAGGTGTTCCCACACTCATTTGAGGTCCAAAAAAAATGGCATTAATTCCCTTCATAATGAACAAACACATGACATTGCACAAAACATAGGAAACTATGCAAAACTCAACAATTCATGCATGCAATGCCCATAAAATACCACTCAAATGTACCTGAAAATACATGAAAAATATGAGGTTATTAACTCCCCCAAGCTTAAAACATTGTTTGTCCCCAAACAAAGAACAAAACCAAACATGGAATTCAAATAATACATAACTCCACAATTTATAATCTAGCATCTACAATCTCGAAAATATAATCGGGAAAATGAAAAGATTAAGAACAACACTCAAATCATGAACACATGCGATAGATTTCAACAAGAAAAATTTAAGCCAATGATCCTCACCGGTGTGTGTTTCGCTCAAACACTCAAAGTGTGATAAAATAAGGATAAGCACTCATTGAAATATTGAACTATACACTTGATCTACCATAGGCTTGCATGCAATCTAAGCTCTCCACTGACAAACAAATGTACTTAAAATTAAGATCAAATAGGACTTTATTAAGGTTGTAATGTAGGCTTGGGTTAAGGCTAGGAATATTTGGCTAAAGTGACTCAGAAATTACAACACAATCCACCACTTTTACTTTCTATTCCCCACTACTTATCACATTCAAACACTAGTTGGAATTTTTCCAACTTCCTCCTACACCACCTTAAGTCATTCATATTTTTCAACTCATGGACCTTTGGTCTCTTTTCCTTATTTCTTTTCATTGGCACTTTTCACACATTTTTTTTTCTTTTGTGCTATTTTCATTCATTTTTTCCTTTTCAACACTCACATAGCACTTTTTTTTCGCACCAACAAAAACCACCAATTATCACCATTTTTTTTATCCCAACTCCAAAATTCCTACCCTTCTTCCTATTTTTCCACAAGAATCAACAAATGAAATCCCAAATAGGCTTCCAAAGAAAAAGCAATTAGGCACAAAAGGGCTCACAAAGGAATTAAATAAATTTAGGACGGTGTATGGGATATCATGGCTAAAGAAAAGATGGCCTATTATCATCTTCTCTTTTCAAGCACAAAAAACTCAATCTCAAGCGAGATGACATGCAACTTCTAGAGAAACAAGTGCATAGACAACCAACACACAAGAACAAAAATTAAGACAATAGTCTTATAGGCTCAAAATCTCACAGCTCAACATTGGACAAAACAAAGCTCGAAAATCTCCAAAACACATGTTCATTCAAATCATGCTATACATGCTCAAGTCATTCCCAATCAAATAATCTCGATTATAAACACTAAACCATAGACCATAAAGCATATATCATCAAAATCCCAAGTAAAATTCAAGACCAAAATTCAAAATTTTTCAACTTTTCCAGAAAAACAAAAAAAACTAAACAAGTACAGCAGGTAAAATAAAATAAAGGTCTAGACACCACAAGCATACATCCCCCCAAACTTATTCAAATCCACGGGATGGAATAAGTTTGCAGAAATGCATGTAGGTGTCGTCGACCACTTACAACAATCACATGGATGTCTGTTTGGGTTCAACGTCCTCCCCCAAACTTGTCGAAAGACAAGTTGGTTAATGTGCTATCCCCCATATTCCAGAATCCATCCCTTCTTCACCTGCACAACTCAGAAAAAGAAGTGAAAAACATAAATAAGAAAAAAAAACTAAATGAAAAATAAAATAAAACATATTGGGTTGCCTTCCAACAAGCGCTGCATTTAACATCAACAGCCAGACGAATTCGGGAACTCAAGTTCCCACAAGTGGGGAAACGGGTATCCCTCATGCTCTTCCCCGAGCATCCATCTCCATGCTTACACCATCAAATAGGAACTGAATGGGTTCATCTTCAACCCGGAGAGTCAGAATCCTAGTGTCCAAATCGATATTGGCCCGCCCGTTGCGCAAAAATGGGCGTCCCAAAATGAGAGGGACGCTTTTATCTTCCTCCATGTCCAGCACCACAAAGTCCACTGGGAATATGAAATCATGCACCTTGATCAATACATCCTCCAAAATTCCCTCAGGATACACCATAGATCGGTCGGCCATCTGCAAACACATGGTTGTGGGCTTGAGTTGCCCACAGTTAAGCCTCTTGAAAAATGACAGTGGCATCAAATTGATGCTCGCCCCCAAATCACACAGTGCTCGACCACCTATCTTTTCTCCAATGGTGATGGGAAGTGTGAAACTTCCTGGATCCTTCATCTTGGCTGGGAGCTTCCTTTGGATGATGGAACTGTCGTTCTCTGGGATGTGCACCATCTCGAACTCCTCTATCTTCTTTTTCTTGGATACAACATCCTTGAGGAATTTTGCATACTTAGGCATATTCTGCAATGCCTCCACCAAAGGAATGTTGATGTGCACCTTCTTGAAAATCTCCAAAAATCGAGAGAACTATGCATCAACCTTTTATTTTGGAGTCCTCTGTGGGAATAGAATAGTCACTATGGGAAGCACTGTAGGACCTGTCGGAGGACTCTTGATGGTAAAATTGGGCTTGTCAGAAACCATCTTGGGGAAAACAGCTGCCGCGGCAACAATAGGTGCAGGAACCTCAGTATGCAGATGGATTGCATTGCATTGTTCCTTGGGATTCACTGTGGTGTTGCTAGGGAATTGTCCCGGTTGGTGCTGATTCCCTACAACTGTAGCCAGCTGACCCAGTTGCTTTTCGAACATCTTCATTTGCACACTCATGGCACCCACAGTATTCTCCAACTTCTCCACTCTACCTTGCGACTCCCCCATGAATTTATCGATCTTCCCCATGAACGCCATCAACAGATCATCCATGTTTGGCTTTTTTTCCTCATTGATCACTCCATTTGTTACAGAGAAGCCAGGAGGGGGCTGCAGTGCACCGTTAGGATTCCCATATGAGAGGTTGGATCGGTTACCTTGGTTGAATTTATTCCTGCCTCGGTAATTATTGCCATCATAGCCACCACTCTGATTGATATAGTTGACATCTTCAACTGTATTTCCCATGGGATTATCTACACCCGGTCGCGCCATAGCATCAAATCTGCTATTGATGGTGGCATTCAGAGTAGACAGCTGGGCGGCAAGCTTGGCAATCAGATCACTATCATCAACTGTTGCAACTCTTTTCAAAATCTTCACTTGTCGATCCCCAGACCACTGATAGCTGTTGGTTGCCATGTCCTCTATGATCGTCACAGCTTGATCGTGGCCCTTGTTCAACAAAGAGCCGCCACCAGAGGCATCCAGAAGCCTCTTCAATTCCATGTCACACCCGTTGTAGAAGATGCAGACTTGATGATCTACCCCAAATCCATGGTTGGGGCACTTCCTCAGCATATCTCGAAACCGTTCCCAAGCCTCATATAATGTCTCATCCTCGTATTGATTAAATTGTGTAATTTCACCCTTCAGCTTGAGAGTCAAACCAGGTGGAAAGAATTTGTGCAGGAACTTGTGCGCAAGACTTTCCCAGCTGTACACAGACCCAGTGGCTAGAGATTGGTACCATTGCTTAGCCGTATCTTGTAAAGAGAATGAAAATAAGCGTAAGCGAATGGTGTCATCGGGGACTCCATTCATCTTCACTGTACTACAGATCTCTAAGAACTGCGTCAAGTGTGCATTCGGGTCTTCAGTGGCCCGTCCTCCATATTGCTTTTGCTGAACCATAGAGACCAATCCTGATTTCAACTCGAAGTTATTCGCATTGATCTGGGCACCAGAAATGTCTCCATGGTTAAGTACTGGAACAAAGAGCTCATTAATTGGAGGTGGCTCTACAGCTCGAGCATCATCTTGCTCTTGCATTCTCCACTGCATTTCCTCTAACTATCTCTGCATCCAACGCATCTGTTCAACCGTAACAGGAGCTTGTTGTTCTGCCATCTCTCTTCTTCTTTTTCTTGCGTTGTTATGTCGAACGGTAGCTTCAATCTCAGGATTGAATTCTTCTAGAGATCCTCCCTGAGATCGTGTATGCATACACAACCTAATCACAAGAAAAAGAAGATTATAAAATTTTAAAAGAAAATAGACTAAAGACTGAAAAATAAATGTCTAGATTAACACAAGAAATTAAATCTAAATAATAGAAAATAAAAAAATTAAATCGCCGGCAATGACGCCAAAAACTTGTTCGGTATTTATTTTCACCTAAACTGCAAGTATACAGTAAGGTTTCTCGTATAGCAGTGAACAAGGTCGAATCCACAGAGATTTAATAATTATTCTACTAGTTATTCAATTTAGTCCCTCGCAGTGATCTAGACTATAAATCATGATTGAATTTAACTAATTAAAAACTGAAATTAATAAATAAACTGAATTACCACAGCAGAAATCTAAACAGATAAATCAAGCACTAGAGAAAAAGACGCATTCTAGGATTAGATACTCATTATTTAATCCATTCTCTTAATCAATTCATTTAGTGTCTATGTTGGGATTTAAATCATGCTAGAACAATCACTCACGTATTCTAAACATTCTCTCGAAGTGCCTAGATTGTAGATCACACAATAAATATTAACGTCTCCGTTCAATACCTATTATGCAACTCCTAATGGTTTCAAAGATTTATTGTTCTCTAAATTAATCGCAACTCTCTCGAGTGATATTGACTAACCAGTTAATTATTCCAGATCTTGTGTTAAAACTCATCTCTCGAATTATGGATTAACACATCAAATTCCATCATTTAGTGATTAGATAAATAATACAGAGAAAAGCAGGAATAATCAAAACATAGACACCAAATAAAATGAATTAAAAGAACTTCATAAATAAATCATAATCCAACCCTAAAATACTAGGGTTTTAGCTATCCATGGCAAAATAAATATCCAAAATAATCCACAAAGTAAACATGAATAATCCTAAGAACAAAGAAAATAAAACCCGGAAGAATTAATTTGTCTCTAATCTTGTAAGATCTTGAATCCTTTGATCTTGTTCTTCGTGTCTGTTTTTCTCTGCAGCAAACCACTGGTGGCAACTTTGGGGTAGGTGGAATTGTGTCTAATTTTCGTGCATCAAACCCTTAAATACCAAGTAAAGAAAAGCCCAAAAATAGGTCAAAAATGGGACAGGCCCGCTCGATTCGCGACCTCGCTCGCGACCCAGTCACCTGCGACTCAAGTCGCGGGTCCACGTGGCGCTGACGTGGCCGAAATTCACGACCAAATGCTCAAATTCGCGACCGGGTCGCGGGTATTTCAAAGGAGAACGCCCTCTCTGTCGCGCGCGTACAGTAAAATGGAGAAATGGTGATTCGCGACCAGATTCGCGACCCCCCGGGTCGCGAGTCCGGTCGCGGGTATGTTTCAACTTCGGCAGGCTCTCACTGTTTTGCTTCGTTCTCACTCATTTCTCGTCTGATTGACCCGATTCTTTTTACAACGCGTTCCTAACTTGATTTCCCATCTTTCTAGGGTGTTCCCACACTCATTTGAGGTCCACACAAAAAATGGCATTAATTCCCTTCACAATGAACAAACACGTGACATTGCACAAAACATAGGAAACTATGCAAAATTCAACAATTCATGCATGCAATGCCCATCAAATACCACTCAAATGTACCTCAAAATACATACAAAATATGAGGTTATCATGAACCAAGGAGGCTACTCGAGTCAACAAAGGCCATACAATCCGAGGTACAAGCCCCAATACGGAGGTCAATTTAGTGGAAACCAAGGTTACCAAAATAAGGCACAACATCCGAAATTATCTTATGGTAACCTAAATAATGCCATCCAACCACCTTCTAGTTTTTCGGTTACAAATGGCGTTATTGATGAGGAGAATAAACCAAAGATGGATGATCTCTTGATGGCATTTATGGGAAATATGGAGAAGTACATGAGTGAATCTCAAACTTGTGTAGGAAAATTGGAGAATACCATCGGAGCAATTGGCAACCAAGTTAACATGTTGGAAAAGCAAATGGGTCAATTTGCAACTATCTTGGGAAGCCAACATCAACAAGGCAAGTTCTCAAACAATACAACTGTAAATCTGAAGGATCAATGCAAGGCCATTACCTTGAGGAGTGGAACTGCCTATGATGGCCCTAACATGCCGGATGAAGAAGAGAATCAAGAGAAGGTTGATGAGCAACCGAGTGAAGAGAAGAAAGAAGGGGGACAAAGTCAAGAGGACTTGAGCCCCAAATTGAAGAAAACTAATGAACAAGAAAAAGGTAAAGAGAAAGAGGTATCGACAAAGAAAATGCTGAAAGAATACAAATTGCCCATATCATACCCATAAAGATTACAAAAGGTGAAGAGTGACGAGCAATTCTCTCGGCTCCTCGACATCTTTAGAAAGGTTCAAATCAACATCCCACTTGTTGAAGCACTTCAACAAATATCGAATTATGCAAAATTCTTGAAGGATGTGATTTCAAAGAAAAGAAGGTTAAGAGAGTACGAGACGGTCAACTTGATCGAGAATTGTAGTGGTCTACTACAAAGGAAGTTACCCACAAAGATGAAAGATTCGGAAAGCTTCAACATCTCGGTCACCATTGGAGAGAATCATATGGGAAAGGCTTTGTGTGATCTAGGGACAAGCATCAATTTGATGCCTCTCTCGTTCTTTTCAAAGTTGAAAATGGGAGAGATCAAGCCTACCACCATTTGCCTTCAAATGGCTGATTGATCTTTAACATATACAAAAGAGGTGGTAGAAGACATGCTTGTGAAGGTCAACACGTTTATTTTCTCGGTTGACTTTATGGTACTTGATATGGAAGAAGACAAGGAAGTTCCTCTCATCCTTGGGCGATCGTTCTTGAATACGGGTAAGGCCTTGATTGATGTGGAAAAAGGAGAGCTTACCTTGAGAGTCAATGAAGAAAATATAACATTCTCACTTCAAAAAGCAATGCAACATGCCGAAAAAGAGGTAAAGATCGTAAAAGAGTGCAAGGTGCTCCAAATGGTAGATGAGTATGTAGAAGAGGAGGAGATGTATAGACCAAAGGATTCTCTTGAGATTTGCATTTCTAACTCTGTCTTTAATTCTTTACCTAACTGTGATATTGGTCTATGTGATTCCGTCTCTAAGATGAATTCATTTCAGGAAACGTACTTGAGGAAGCCCAAATTCCTTCCATTGAGAGATGAGGACCAAACATCAAAGGAGAAAGAGTCAAAAGTAAAAGAGGAAACCATGGAGTTGAAGCCACTACCTACACACTTGAGGTATGCGTATCTAGATGACGACAAGTAAAAACTGGTAATTGTTTCTTCACTTCTATCAGATGAGCAATTGGATAAATTGCTAAGGGTGTTAAGAAAGTTTAAAAGCACTATAGGGTGGTCAATTTCTGATCTTAAAGGCATAAATTCTTCTATATGCATGCATAAATTTTGTTAGAAGAAGATTATAAGCCTAAAGTGCAAAACCAACGAAGACTTAACCCTATCATGCAAGAAGTGGTTAGAAAAGAGGTGTTGAAATTGCTTGATGCCAGGATAATTTTTGCTATTTCGGATAGTGAATGAATGAGTCCTACTCAAGTGGTTGCTAAGAAAGGGGGGATGACTATTGTTGAGAATGATAATAAAGAAACAATTGCTACTCGAGTGGTGACCAGTTGGAGAATGTGTATAGATTACAAGGCATTGAATGCATACACTAGAAAAGATCATTTTCCTTTACCCTTCATTGATCAAATGCTAGACAGATTGGCAGGTCATGAATTGTATTGATTTCTTGATGGTTACTCGGGGTATAATCAAATCATAATTGCTCCCGAGGACCAAGAGAAGACCGCATTTACTTGTCCATATGGCATATTTTCATATAGGTGGATGTCATTTGGGTCGTGTAATGCACCCGCCACCTTTCAAAGGTGTATGATGTTCATTTTTCATGGATTAATTGAGAATATAATGGAGGTGTTTATGGATGATTTTTCCGTATTTAGAGATTCATTTGATCATTGTCTTGATAATTTAACACAAGTTTTGTAGAGGTATGAAAACACCAATCTTCTGCTAAAATAGGAGAAATGCCACTTCATGATGAGAGATGGCATTGTTCTTGGACACAAGGTGTCGGGGAAAGGACTTGAGGTAGACCGAGTGAAGATTGTGGCAATCGAAAAACTACCCCCACCAACCAATGAAAATGGAGTTAGAAGCTTTTTGGGACATACCAGTTTTTATAGGCGTTTCATTAAAGATTTTTCTAAAGTCTCTAAACCTTTGTGTCGTCTCCTTGAAAAAGCCGTTGAGTTTGATTTTGATGTTCATTGTTTGTAGGCTTTTGAGACCTTAAAAAGAAGGCATTAATCACCACACCGGTGCTTATCACACCCGATTGGAGTGAGCCATTTGAGATGATATATGATGCAAGTGAGATTGCGGTGAGAGCCGCTCTTGGTTAGAAGAGGGACAAACTCTTCCGGGTGATCTACACCGAAGTCTACTTTGGATCCGGCCCAAATCAACTACACCACTACAGAGAGAGAGCTCTTGACGGTACTATACACATTCGACAAGTTTAGGCCCTATCTCATTGGAGCCTGAACTATTGTACACAGTGATCATGCCGCCTTCAGGCATCTCTTTGTAAATAAAGATGCAAAGTCGGGGCTCATAAGATGGATTCTCCTTCTCTAAGAATTCGATGTGGAGATCCGATATAGAAAAGGATTCGAGAATGTGGTTGCGGATCATTTATCCCGGTTGGAGCATGTGAAAGGAGATGAGGAGACCACATGGCCAATTAATGAAAGCTTCCCTGATGAGAGAATAATGTCGGCATCAACAAAAGTCCCATGGTTTACAGATATTGTCAACTACCTTGTTGCCAAAGTAGTGCCCGTAGAAATGGTAAGCTATCAAAGGAAGAAATTCTTCCATGACCTCAAATTCTATATATGGGAGGAGCCGTATCTCTTTAGAAGGTGTGCCGATTCCATGCTTAGAAGGTGTGTACCGGAGGAGGAATAGAGCAAAATTCTAAAGACATGCCACAATTCACCTTGTGGAGGCCATTTTGCATCTAATGGAACCGCTAGAAAGATTCTACAAAGGGGGTTTTATTGGCCCTCCTTATTCAGAGATTGTGAGAGTCTGTGAAAGGGTGCGAGAGATACCAAAAGATGGGGTCGATTTCGAAGAAAGATGAGATGTCAATGAGCACCATTGTTGAAGTTGAATTGTTTGATGTATGGGAGATTGACTTCATGGGACCATTTGTGTCCTCCGAAGGAAATCTCTACATACTCTTAGTGGTGCACTATCTATCAAGGTGGATCGAGGCCATTCCTACAAAGACTAATGACTCAATAGTTGTGCTGAAATTCCTTCAAAGGAATATTCTAACAAGATTCAGAGCACCACGAGCTTTGATAAGTGATGGAGGCACCCACTTTTGCAATAAGTGGATGGCTAGCCTTCTAGCTCGACATGGAGTAAAACACAAGGTGATGACTCCTTACCACCCAAAAGTAAATGGGCAAGCCGAGCTTGAAAATCGAGAGGTGAAATAAGTCCTCCAAAAGGTGGTCAAGATGAACGGCAAAGATTGGGTGAGCCTTCTTGATGAAGCATTGTGGGCCTATAGAATGGCCTACAAGACTCCATTGGGCATGTCTCCCTATCAAATGGTTTTTGGGAAGTCTTGTCACCTTCCAATTTAGCTCACTCACAAAGCCTATTGGGCAACCAAGAAGCTCAACCTTGACTTCGAGATGGCGGGAAAAGAAAGAATTTTCAGATTGAATGAAATTGACGAATTTAGGCTTGATGCCTTTGAAAATTCCTCCATCTACAAAATGAGGACCAAACTCTACCACGACAAGTTCTTGAGAAAGAAAGAACTTGCACCAGAAGATGCCGTATTGCTATTCAACTCGAGATTGAAACTGTTTCCCGCGAAGCTCAAGACTAAGTGGGGAGGTCCGTATTTGATATCAAGGATTTTTTAGAGTGGTGCGGTGGAATTGCAAGCTAAGGACGGAAATCTCTTTATTGTCAATGGACAATGTGTGAAAAGATTCTACAATGCGGAGGAGCAAGCCAGAGTGTTTGTACTCCATTTGAAAGATGTTTGAAGACCGTATCCTGTCGAGCTAACGACGTTAAATTAAGCGCTAGTTGGGAGGCAACCCAATTATTTTTAATTTTGTTAGTTTATTTTCCTTTTGTTTTGGTTTATTTTGAATTTAATTGTCTAGTTAATTTTGTTTTTTTATTGTGTGATTCCTAAAGTGAGGAATTAATCTTGATGGTTGGTGTTTGTGTGTTTTAAGTGAGTGCAAATTTTGCAGGGATTTCAAACTGGAGACAATAGGTGAATAAGTGCTGAAAAATGGAGTAAAATAAAAGAAATCAAAAGATCTTCTTGAGGCGCGAATTCCAAGCGTGACCCAGCAAGGGGTCGCGCCCCAGACCACTCCAGACGCGGGACCAAGGCACCAGTAGAACTCGCTGTGCAGAGGCCTTCTGCGGCTTGAAATTCTTCAGCCCGAACGCGGGCATCAAGCGTGAGCAGAGGAGGACTCGCGATGCAGAGGCCCCCGAGCGCGGCCTGCAAACGCGACCCGGGGGGTTGCGCCATGCGGGTCAAATGTGTTTTTAACCCCTTTTTCTCTCATTTTCACACTCTCACTCACTTTCACTACACTCACACACATGGGTTCATCCTCTCCTTCAAAGAATCAAGGTAATTCCTCTCTAAATTCTCATTTACTCAACTTACATTATACTCTAGCATGAATTCTCTAATTCCATTGTTCACATTTTGAGAAATTTGGGGAAAAATTCACATTTTGTGCCCTAGGTTTGGGATAGACGAATTTGTCATGAATCTTCTTTAAATTATGCTTTCATTAGATAGAATGTGCAATTGATAGCATGGGTATGATATGGGTGTTGAAATTTGATTGGAATTTTGGTGAAATTTGTTGGATTCTTCATGAATTTGGGGCAAAAATGGTGAACCTTGATTTTTCACATTTTTTGCTTGTTTTTGTCTCCATTTTTGCTCAAATGGGGGTGAATGCTCATGATTCTTGGACTTAAACCATTAGAATGAAATACATTATGCTAACATATGAAAAAATATGTCATTTTCGGTTGATAAAATGTGTATTTTGTTCCTACCAAGTCTAAGTATGACTAATGCATGTGAGTTGAAAGAGTTGGTTGGATTTTGGTGCATCTGGCTTGGGTTCATGTTGAAATTGTTGGAATGAGGCATAGAGGCTCGATTTGTCAAATAATTGCTATGCTATTTTATTGTTTGGGAACCCTTGCCAATCTTGTTTGATGATTTTGTTTCATTCTTGCACACTAAGCTTATATCATCTCCTAATTGGTTTGATAATTGAGAATTAAATTTATAATTTGGGGAGATTTGAATGATTGAGGATTAGTGCAAGATTATTGGTTTTGATTTGGAATTAACATGCTTTATTCAACCTTAATGTGAAATTTTGCATTCAATGTGACAGGATTCTTTGGGAAAAGCATGAAGTTGATAATTTTGGAGCATAAAGAGAAAGAGATTTAATGTAGTATACATGTGATATTGCTATGTTGCTTTAGATATTGTCATATGGATTATAAACCTTTTTTGCCTAAAGGTCTTATTCAAAGAATCATGAAATTATAGAATGCATGAGATAAAGTTGTGAGCATTGCTCATAGATGTTGAATAAAACCTCCAATGTTTTGATATTGTCATATATGAAATGAGGTTCTTTTATTTAATAAATTAAAATTTACTTGCGTTTGTGGTTGGAATTCATGATAATGCTAAAAAAATGGAATTTGTTGTGGTGGATGAATGGTGAAGGGGGCTCGTTGTGGTTACATATTGATAAGTGTTTGGTTTTGGACACATGTGCATTTTGCCTTTGTTTACGATATTGTCATATATGGAATTAGGCATTTTGTAACATGATAAAGGTGTGACTCATGTTGTTTTTTGGTGTTGGTACTTTGGAAAGTGAAACATGTTTATCATTTGCAAAGAGGCATGAAGTTGTAAATGAATTTAAACTTTAATTCACCAAAGATAGTTGAGGAAGTGTGTTGGATTTTGTCATATACTTTGAAACCTCAATTTCTTTGTTTGGATCTTAAGTTGGTTTTTGCCCCTTTGTCTTATGGATTTTTCCTTTTCTCAGGTACCATATTCCAAACGCACACAAATGGCACCAAGGAAAGAAAGGAAGTCTACAAGGAGAGAAGAGCTCGAATTCGACCCCGAAATAGAACAGGAAGAGGAGGCAGAAGAAGAAGACCTCGGGATAGATGATCCCATGAAATATAGAATTCACTTTACAAAGGTGGAGCACAGAACAAACTGGGATAGACTCTTCCCATTAAGTGTGGCCACTACACAATTCATGTGTACCACATCCACAAATATTCTTGGGATAAGAGACGACCTTTGGGCCCTTCTGGACAGGATCGGTTGGCTACAGGCTCTGGAGATAATAACGAAGACCTACCCCCTCTTGGTGAAAGAGGTGCTGAGTACACTGGACGTCAAGAGGATGGCCAAGAGAGGGCCTGTAAAGTGCACTTTCAGGATGGGCAACGTGGATAGAGCTCTCATGGTTGATGAAGTCAACCAAATCTTCTGTGCTCCTAAGAACGGTATCTATCATGCTCTGCATAGATACGACAGGGACTATGCTTACCGTCTCTTCTGCCTTACGGAGTCTGACACTGAGAAGTATGACTCTAGTAGTGCCATGGCATCTGTCATGCATAACCCCGTCTTCAGATATCTAAATCGCATTCTGGCATCTGCAGTGTTTGCAAGAAGAGAGAATAGTGGGTTGAGGACTACAGAACTGTTCGCATTATGGGTTATGTTGAATGACGTCCACTTGAACTTCGGTTCATTCTTTCTTGAGCAGCTTCAGTGGTAGGCTCACATGGACAATGGCTGGATTTGCATTGGGGGATTGATCACCCCAATAGCTGAGCACTTCAATATTGACTTAGATGAGTATCAAGAGAGTCCTGGATCGAGACTCTTGAGTGTCCCCTACTTAAGAAACATAAAGATGCTCACCTTGGACACGACCACATATTTATTGTCTATGAGAGGAGGGGGAACTTTCCGCTGCCAAATCCGGCTCTTACTCATGTTTCCAACTTCTAAGAATGAGAAAACTGGATAATGGATACACCGGCTCAGCTTGAGGCTGTAAGAGCTGCGGGACTTCCTAGGGGCATCAAAGTTTGCTATAGATGAACACCCAGAAGGAGAAGGACACGATGCTGGAGAGGGACCATCCAATGCCAATTTCAGACAAGGGTGACACTACACTGAGGAATAAATTGTTGGCCGCTTTGACACGTTAGATAGGTGGATGACCTCCATTGACGACTCCATGAACAACTAGAGGATTGATGTGCAAGATGAATTCGGGATATTGAGGTAGGATATGTATGTGAGGTTCGATGATATCCGTGCTGACATGCATGGCAGACTGGGTCAGATATAGTCCAGTGTTGATGACAGATTCACTGCCATCAAGTATGACATTGATGAGAGGTTTACGGGCCTTAGGGGGGATATTAGGAGCCTGCAAGGGAACATGGTGTAACGCCCCAAACTACTCCGTTTGGCCACGTCACTTAACATACAATTTACATACATATTTTGTGTTTATTTTAATATGAGCGGAAGCTTAGGTCAAATATGATAATATACATAGCATGATGAGGTAAGGCATCATAATTTTTTCAATATAAATTTTGTCCTATTAAGCATGCAATCACCTAACCTATCGGGCTCATAGGTTTACGCAACCCGCCCGTCTAGCACCCTAAATTAACAGACATAATAAAGGGGTTCATCAACATAATTCGCACATAGAAGGCTCCAAGGTCAAACGACCCGCCTTTAAGTTGTTTGGCATAGTTATCAAATTATATACATCATAACCTACAAAAGATCGGGCTATTCCCATCCCCAATAATCATTGATCATAAAGCAAAAAGAGTGATCAATGTAATAATGATAGTAATGTAAGTATTTTTCAAAAGAAGAGCATGCAAAAGATAAACACAAGCTTGCGGGGTTCTCTTGTGTTCACAACGCTCCTACTCGGGCTCCGACTCCTCAACCTGAAATTCATTGAATGAATGGGGTGGGTATTTAACAACATACTCAGTGAGGAACACTGAAAACAGTTATAGCTAATTGCACAAGTGAAAATATAACATATGGACTTTTCTTTTCATTGTGGAGACTAGTCTCAACCCCGTAGGGATCTCTTTCATTCACTGGTCCGAAGACCCTTCATACATATACAATCAAAGCACAACAGTAACTATAACCTTACACGTGTTCACAGTTTAGAGTTACCCCACCTTAAAAGACACTTTTGAATCCTTTTAACCTTGAATACTCCTTTGCCGTGCACAAGTTGTCCTCCTCGAGCTCCAACACGTCACCTAGCACCTTTTTATTCTCTTTTCAATTTAGATGTCGAGTTATACAAATAAATCATAACTTTGAGTAAACTCATGCTATACTTTACTTTAAGGTCTTCAAACATATCCATATACACAATCATGGATATACAAGCTCATACTACGATTTTGGACTCAAAATATGCATTAAAACTCTTTGAAGCATTTGATCGAACACATCACGGGCACACATTTGAACCGCAAGCTCATGACTCATTTTAAATCCTTTAGACCCAACATTTCAAATACAAACACCTTTATCCTAGGGCTCTAACATACATGAAACTCAACCCCATACAACCCACACAACATCTCCAAACGATTATCAACAAAACAAAGGGAAATAAGGGCAAAAGTCCAAACCCTAGCAACAATGAACCATAGGCATCCAATATAACTTCACATATAGCTTCAAGGAGGTAAATAAACCATATGTTTGAGATGTCAAAGCAAGAAGATCAACAAAAATCCAAAATCCTCAAATTTGGATAACAAACCCTAGTTTCCAAAACAACAAGAAATGGGTGTTTAATCCCCAAGAAGGAGAGGTGTAGAGGTTACCTTTGTTGATGGATGATGATGGAAGAATCTACTCCAAAAAGATGAAGGATTTGTAGAGAGAAATGGAGAGGAGAATCGCCCAAATGAAAAGAAAGTGAGAAGAAAATGAACAAGTGTTGTATTTATAGGTAGAGAATCCCCGGACCCGCGCGACCGCGCAGCCCCCGCGACCGCGGAACCCCTCTCTCGGCCCACGCTCTCCGCGAGCGCGCAGCCCCCGCGGGCGCGCGTCCCTCGCCAGTCCCGCGGGCGCGCAGTCTCCCGCGACCGCGCACTTCCCCGCGGGCGCGCACCTCCCCGCGAGCGCGCAACATGCCAAAAATCATCCCCCTTATTTTAAACGACTCCCGAACTTAAACCACTCTATTTTCCTTTAAATTTTCAAGGCACTTTTAATACATACTGAAGAAGCAGGGGGCGTTGCCCCCTAGCCCCCATCGGGGCGCTTCGCCCCCTGAACCCCCGACTCGCTGACCGGGCAGCGAGACCCCCGATCAACTCAGCATTAAGGTGTTCAAGGTATGGAAAAATATTAATTTAAATATAAACACACTCGATTATCGTCACATAACTCGACAAATTTTAACATTAAATATTAACGTGTATTATACACTTAGTATAATACCACCGTGCTATGACGTATTGGCCCGAGTAAGACAACCTGCAATAAGACAACGGCATAACATACAAACATACTCACATGATTGATATTCAACAATATTAATTCGAAATCATTTACTAAAATTATAATTTATAATTTAGCAAAAGGGGTCGGGGTATCACAATCTCCCCAACTTTTAAAAATTTCGTCCTCGAAATTAGCCTAACATTTATGTTACATTTGGATATCGAGCTAAGATTTCAACTTCTTTCTCCCAAGTGGCCTCTTCAGGTCCGTGCCGACTCCACTGCACTTTTATTAAAGGAACCTCACGGGTTCGAAGAGTATGAACTCTTCTATCTAACACAGCAACTGGGACTTCTTCGTATGTCAAGTCCTTAGAAACTTGCACCGTGCCATATGAAATGACATGACTAGGGTCAGACACATATCGTCTTAGCAACGACACATGGAAAACATCGTGCACACCCGCCAAATCCGGGGGTAGTGCTAGGCGATAGGCAACATCACCTACTTTCTCTAGAATCTCGAACGGTCCCACATAACGCGGCTGCAACTTACCCTTCTTCCCAAATCTAACCACTCCTCTCATGGGTGCAATCTTCAAGAACACTTTATCGCCAATCTCAAAGCTCACATCCTTTCTCTTTACGTCAGCATAGGATTTCTGACGATCTTGAGCTACCTTGATTCTTCTTTTTATCTTCTCAATTACTTCCACCGTCTTCTCAATGATCTCGGGGCCTAAGAGTCGACGCTCTCCCACTTCATCCCAATGAATAGGGGATCTGCACTTTCTCCCATACAAAGCCTCGTACGGGGCCATTCCAATCGATGCTTGAAAAGTATTATTGTAAGCAAACTCCACGAGTGGCAAGTGGCTCTCCCAGCTTCCACCAAAATCGAGAACACAAGCACGAAGCATGTCTTCCAACGTCTGAATGGTCCGCTCAGACTGACCATCGGATTGAGGATGATACGCTGTGCTAAACTTCAACTGAGTTCCCATAGCTTGTTGCAGGCTTCGCCAAAATTTGGACGTAAACCTTGTGTCACGATCTGACACTATCGACACAGGAATGCCGTGAAGACGTACTATCTCATCGATATATATCTGAGCTAATCGATCCATGCTAAACGTCATCTTCACCAGAAGAAAATGAGCAGACTTGGTCAACCTATCGACAACAACCCAGATTGCATGATGACCTTTGACTGACGGAGGTAATCCTACCACAAAGTCCATTGCAATGTGTTCCCACTTCCACTCGGGAATCTCGAGTGGGTTCAACAATCCAGAAGGGCGTTGATGCTCGGCTTTCACTTGCTGACAAGTGATACACTTCGATACGAATTGGCCAATCGACCTCTTCATATTTCTCCACCAGAAAACCATCTTCAAGTCCTTGAACATCTTCGTGCCTCCTGGGTGCACAGAATACGGAGTATTATGTGCTTCTTCAAGAATCTCCTTTCTGAGCTCCTCGTTCTTCGGCACACACAACCTTCCCTCGAAGAGTAGCGTACCATCACTTGCAACGGCAAATCCCTGAATAGAACCCTCCAATGCTCTTTTCTTCATTTTGCATAAGAAAGGATCGTCGACTTGAGCTTCACGAATTCGATCACGAATTAGTGGTCGAACCACTAAGGCTGCTAAAATCCCTTGAGTGGTGTTGGAAGGATCCACCACCTCTAGGTTCATCTTCTCAAACTCCTTGATCAGCTGCTCTTGCCTGGTTGGAAGATAGATCTTTCGGCTTAAGGCATCAGCTACGACATTCGCCTTTCCAGGATGATATAAGATCGTACAGTCGTAATCCTTCACCAACTCTAACCATCTTCTTTGACGTAAATTCAGCTCCTTTTGGGTGAAGAAGTACTTCAAACTTTTGTGGTCGGTGTAGATCTCGCACTTGCTTCCATAGAGGTAATGCCTCCAAATCTTCAATGCATAAACCACGGCTGCTAACTCAAGATCATGCGTCGGATAATTACGTTCATGCACCTTCAACTGTCTTGATGCGTACGCTACTACCTTTCCATGCTGCATCAAAACACAACCAAGTCCTTGCTTCGAGGCGTCACTATAGATGACAAAGCCTTCTGTCCCATCAGGAATAATCAACACTGGGGATGACACGAGACATCGCTTCAATTCTTGAAAACTCTGCTCACACTTTTCACTCCATTGGAACTTCTCATCCTTCCTTGTTAATCTTGTCAAAGGACTTGCTATCTTGGAAAACCCCTCGATAAATCTTCTATAGTAACCCGCTAGTCCTAAGAAGCTTCGGACTTCATTAACATTTGATGGCGTCTTCCAATTGCTAACAGCTTCCACTTTCGACGGGTCTACTTCGATTCCATCTGATGTTACCACGTGGCCAAGGAATGCCACTCGTTCCAACCAAAACTCGCATTTTGAAAATTTTGCATACAACTCTTCTTTCTTTAGCGTCTCCAATACGATTCTGAGATGCTCTACGTGTTGCTCCTTACTTCTTGAATAAATCAAGATATCATCGATGAAGACTATTACGAACTGGTCGAGGTACGGATGGAACACTCGATTCATCAAGTCCATGAAGACTCCAGGCGCGTTGGTCAATCCAAAAGGTACCACCGTGAACTCATAGTGACCATACCGCATTCTAAATGTCGTCTTTGGAATGTCACTCTCCTTGATCTTCAATTGATGATAACCAGACTTCAAGTCAATCTTTGAAAACACACCGGCTCCCCTCAGTTGATCAAACAAATCTTCAATTCTTGGCAGCGGGTACTTGTTCTTGATCGTTAACCGGTTCAACTCTCTATAATCAATGCACATCCGCATCGATCCATCCTTTTTCTTCACGAATAGCACAGGTGCTCCCCATGGTGAAACACTTGGCCGGATTAGCTTGTTGTCAAGTAACTCCTGAAGTTGAACTTTGAGCTCTTGCAACTCCTTTGGCGCCATTCTATACGGAGCTTTAGATATTGGTGCCGCACCTGGCACTAGGTCGATGGTGAACTCGATCTGACGGTCAGGAGGAATCCCTGGCAACTCGTCTGGGAATACATCGGGAAATTCGTTCACCACTGGTACATCTGACACTTGGACTTTAGTGGACGTTGACTCCACAATGCTAACGAGAAATCCCTGACACCCTCTTTTCTTCAATAACTTCATTGCCTTCAATGCTGTAATGATCCTCTTTGCTGACCTCGTTCTTGCACCATAGAAGATGAGCTTAGGCTCGCATGGAAAATTAAATTCGACCTCACGATCACGACATCGAATCGTGGCATGATTTCCACTCAACCAATCCATACCTAGGATTATGTCGAAATCACGCATCTCCAAGACATGGAGATCTGCTCTCAGCACCCTATCATTGATTTCTAGTTTCAGGCCATACGCCATCTTACTAGACGAAACTCTCTTCCCTGAAGGAATACTGATCTCTAACAATTCACCACAATCTTTGCATATAACACCAAGCTTGGAACAAAAACTTGCAGATATAAAGGAATGAGATGCACCGGAATCGAATAATACTAGAGCTGGAACATCTGATACTCGAAGAATACCTGACATAGTATCCTCACCTGACTTAGGGTCCTTTTCCTCGCCCTCCAAGGCAAACAGTCGAGGCTTCACCTTTCTTTCTTGCTCCTTCTTCTTCTTCGGGCAATCATAGGACAGGTGGCTCGGGTCCCCACACGTAAAGCAAACCCTCTATCCCGCACGGCACTCTCCTAGATGGAACTTTTGGCATTTAGGGCAAGGAGCCCTATCGTTGTTTCCTCTCTGTGGGACAGGCCTCTGCTGCCATGGCTTGTTTTGCATAGGAGCTTTTCCTTTTCCTTTGTCCTGCGGCTCCCATTTCCTCTTGCCAAAGGCCTCACGCTGCCTTTGGTCCTTCAAGTCCAGCTGGAGCCCGTGAGAAATGGCTTGGGCTCTCTCAATCACTTCACCATAGGTTCTCAACCTTTGGCCTAACAGGATCCCTGCAATTTCAGGACGCAAACCACGCTCAAAACGTCGAGCTTTCTTTTCATCCGTATCCACAACGTATGGAGCATAGCGGGAGAGACGATTGAATCGTCTTTCATATTCGATCACAGTCATTCCTCCATGCCTTAGATTGAGGAATTCAGTCTCCATCTTAGTCTTGAAAGACTCAGGGAAGTATCGAGTGAGGATCAACTCTTTCAAGTCGGTCCACACCAAAGCTTGGCGTTGCTCGGGCGTCATAGTTCGGGAATGGGTTTCCCACCAAAAGCTCGCCTCTTCTGCAAATTGGAAGATAGCACATAAGGCTTTCTGCACTTCGGTGCACTGAATATGCTCGAAGATCCGCTCCATTTCCCGGATCCACTCCTCAGTCGCTTCAGGACCTTCACTTCCTTTGAGCCTAGACGGCCCCATTCTTCTAAACTGCTCGACTACGTCGAACGCCTCTCTTTGGAGCCTTTCTCCTTCATTCACTCCTCCTCGCCCCATTTGTTGGGCCATGAGACCCCGGAGCGTCTCTAGGAAACCTCGGGCAAAATCGGGCCCATTCTCTCGTGGTGGAGGATCATGAAGACCACCCCCTTCATTACTTGATTCTTCTGCCTCTTGAGGAGCAGGAGCACGACGCGGAGGCATCCTAAAGCCTTTAGACACACTTGCTCGTTAGGTTAATGTCATTCTTAAAGCTAATTCGAGGACTACTTAAAGCACTTTTCATCATTTCATAGTCTAGAAAGCACACAACTTCCAAGAATTCATTTCTTTAAAGCATGCATCGGGAATTTAAAACATCATAGTTGATCGTGACAGCAGATACATTTCATTCATCTTCATTGTCCAACTTCGGACCATTCTTTTCTTCTTTATCATGCTATCACGATTATTCAACTCTTTAACTTCTTTAACTTCTTTCCCGACACACTCTATATACACACCCCCATTACATAAAACTCATGCTTGAAAATCTTTGAGAGTACATACCTTAGGATCGGAGTCAAGCCGAGTAGCCGTTGTGAACAACCACCCACATTTCTCACACATAAATCAACCACATACAGAACAAGTCTACAGGAGCGTAGACATGCTCTGATACCAATTTGTAACGCCCCAAACTACTCCGTTTGGCCACGTCACTTAACATACAATTTACATACATATTTTGTGTTTATTTTAATATGAGCGGAAGCTTAGGTCAAATATGATAATATACATAGCATGATGAGGTAAGGCATCATAATTTTTTCAATATAAATTTTGTCCTATTAAGCATGCAATCACCTAACCTATCGGGCTCATAGGTTTACGCAACCCGCCCGTCTAGCACCCTAAATTAACAGACATAATAAAGGGGTTCATCAACATAATTCGCACATAGAAGGCTCCAAGGTCAAACGACCCGCCTTTAAGTTGTTTGGCATAGTTATCAAATTATATACATCATAACCTACAAAAGATCGGGCTATTCCCATCCCCAATAATCATTGATCATAAAGCAAAAAGAGTGATCAATGTAATAATGATAGTAATGTAAGTATTTTTCAAAAGAAGAGCATGCAAAAGATAAACACAAGCTTGCGGGGTTCTCTTGTGTTCACAACGCTCCTACTCGGGCTCCGACTCCTCAACCTGAAATTCATTGAATGAATGGGGTGAGTATTTAACAACATACTCAGTGGGGAACACTGAAAACAGTTATAGCTAATTGCACAAGTGAAAATATAACATATGGACTTTTCTTTTCATTGTGGAGACTAGTCTCAACCCCGTAGGGTCTAAACATCATGATGCCCCCGTTAATGAACATCTTTATCCCTGTAGGGATGCCCGCAGACATCCTACCCCCCAGGGAGGACATTAACAGGTCTATGTTCGATCCAAAGGATCTCTGCCCCGAATGGTCTCTTTGTCGACCCCGAAGGATCTCTTTCATTCACTGGTCCGAAGACCCTTCATACATATACAATCAAAGCACAACAGTAACTATAACCTTACACGTGTTCACAGTTTAGAGTTACCCCACCTTAAAAGACACTTTTGAATCCTTTTAACCTTGAATACTCCTTTGCCGTGCACAAGTTGTCCTCCTCGAGCTCCAACACGTCACCTAGCACCTTTTTATTCTCTTTTCAATTTAGATGTCGAGTTATACAAATAAATCATAACTTTGAGTAAACTCATGCTATACTTTACTTTAAGGTCTTCAAACATATCCATACACACAATCATGGATATACAAGCTCATACTACGATTTTGGACTCAAAATATGCATTAAAACTCTTTGAAGCATTTGATCGAACACATCACGGGCACACATTTGAACCGCAAGCTCATGACTCATTTTAAATCCTTTAGACCCAACATTTCAAATACAAACACCTTTATCCTAGGGCTCTAACATACATGAAACTCAACCCCATACAACCCACACAACATCTCCAAACGATTATCAACAAAACAAAGGGAAATAAGGGCAAAAGTCCAAACCCTAGCAACAATGAACCATAGGCATCCAATATAACTTCACATATAGCTTCAAGGAGGTAAATAAACCATATGTTTGAGATGTCAAAGCAAGAAGATCAACAAAAATCCAAAATCCTCAAATTTGGATAACAAACCCTAGTTTCCAAAACAACAAGAAATGGGTGTTTAATCCCCAAGAAGGAGAGGTGTAGAGGTTACCTTTGTTGATGGATGATGATGGAAGAATCTACTCCAAAAAGATGAAGGATTTGTAGAGAGAAATGGAGAGGAGAATCGCCCAAATGAAAAGAAAGTGAGAAGAAAATGAACAAGTGTTGTATTTATAGGTAGAGAATCCCCGGACCCGCGCGACCGCGCAGCCCCCGCGACCGCGGAACCCCTCTCTCGGCCCACGCTCTCCGCGAGCGCGCAGCCCCCGCGGGCGCGCGTCCCTCGCCAGTCCCGCGGGCGCGCAGTCTCCCGCGACCGCGCACTTCCCCGCGGGCGCGCACCTCCCCGCGAGCGCGCAACATGCCAAAAATCATCCCCCTTATTTTAAACGACTCCCGAACTTAAACCACTCTATTTTCCTTTAAATTTTCAAGGCACTTTTAATACATACTGAAGAAGCAGGGGGCGTTGCCCCCTAGCCCCCATCGGGGCGCTTCGCCCCCTGAACCCCCGACTCGCTGACCGGGCAACGAGACCCCCGATCAACTCAGCATTAAGGTGTTCAAGGTATGGAAAAATATTAATTTAAATATAAACACACTCGATTATCGTCACATAACTCGACAAATTTTAACATTAAATATTAACGTGTATTATACACTTAGTATAATACCACCGTGCTATGACGTATTGGCCCGAGTAAGACAACCTGCAATAAGACAACGGCATAACATACAAACATACTCACATGATTGATATTCAACAATATTAATTCAAAATCATTTACTAAAATTATAATTTATAATTTAGCAAAAGGGGTCGGGGTATCACACATGGGCTCGATTAGATCAGAGCTGCAGGACCTCACTGGACTCTTTCGAGGCATGAGTACCGGATCGGGGTTGCAGTAGCAGACATACACGCCGTCCCAGCACTAGCAGCAGCTCACGCCTTTTCATTCTTACCAGCCCTGGCAGCAGCAGCAATTCCAGTCGATGTAGTAGTTTCAGACTGCGCAATTCATGGCATCCTCCTCATCCCAGCAGTTCCAGCATTTCTAGACACACCAATTCATGATGTCTTCCTCCATCCAGCAGTACCAGCAGTTTCAGTCCTCCCAATTCATGCCATCCTCCTCTTCACAACAGTTTCTGCACCAGTCTCCTCCCCATCCACCACACTGAGCAGCTGTTAGTGAGCCTTGCCACCACTTTTTTACCTCCAAACTTATTTTCTCTCTTGGATCAAAATAAGTTTTGGGGAGGGGGAGAGAGTATGGTAGCAAGGGTCTTTTCTGGTTATTTTATTGCTTTATTTTAAACAATTATCTAGTTAGTTTATTTATTGAATAGTTGAGCATGCTTGCATGCTTATTTTATTTATGCTTTGAATTATGTTAGGATTTTTAAGTTTGTTTTATTTTGGATTGTTCGGATGGAGGCATTGATGGATATTTAGTTGCATGTCATTTTATTTCATGAACATATGATGCTTTATCTATGTTTTTATTCAAATACCTTATGATATGTGGCTTGGGGTTGTGTAAAAATTTAAATAATTGTATGTCCTTGAAGCATAATAGGAGTCATGAGCATGTTTGTGATTGAATTTAGAATCTTTGATGATGATGTGCTTATGATGAAATTTTTTTGAAAAATGTTGATAAAAGGCAAGATATTATAGCATGATGATTTAAACAGGTTTCCTTTGTGTCTCGAAAGTACAATTATTGAAGGAAAAAGCTTACCTTGAAAAGATTTTGATCCAAAGATTATACAAATGTAATTTTTTCTTTGATGAGTGATTAATGGTCTTCTTGGTGCACTAGTTATTCTCTAGAACTTGCTTTGTGACTTAATTGAGGCTATAATTGTGTGTTTGATTTCTTGAAAAGGATTTAAGGCCATTCTTTGTTTAAACTCATTTTTATCCAAATATTTGCCTTCCAATACAAATTGAATCTATTGCAAGCCCATTTTGAGCCTTGAAATGTCTTCTTGATTTTGTTGGGTTGGGAATGAAATAAATAGGCAAGATTTATGTTAATTCTTTCAATTGAAACTTTTGAAAAATATTGTAATTAGAAAAGGACAATCATGTTGAAATTACTCTTGTAGTGAAAAGAACAAAAAGAGGTGAAATATCTAGATTAGAGTTGAAAATTCTAAAGAAAAGAAGAAAAGAGATATTGTCACATTATGTTCACTAACAAAAAGAGTATGAAATGTTGATCAAAATTTGAAGAAAAAAATCTCAAAGAGATTGGGTTGTGAATCAAAAAGGGTAGAAGAGAACTTGTGTAGTTCTACTTGCTTGGTAATGAAAAGAATTTGGTATTTTTGGGAAGCCACTTAGCCAAATATATTCCTTTCTTTCCAAAAAGCCTTCAATACAACCTGAAAGCCCTTAATGATTCTTGTTTGAGAACACACATGATGTAGTAGAGATGATAGTCACTTTGCAAGCCTATGGTAGGATTCTAGTGCACTCTTGAACTTGAGTGGATACACGTTTACTCTATACACTCGAGAGTGAGCGTTCGTTGATCCTTGTGAGAGCTTGTACTTCGGTAATTGTATCATGATGATCTTGTTATGCTTGTTTATGTTTGATTGCTAATTTTATCTTTGCATTCCTCGTTCTTTATTTTTGAAGCAATTGTCATCTTGGATTCTATTTCATCAAAAAATTTGCCCGATTCTCTTGTTATTGTTTGGGGATAAACAATCGGTTAAGTTTGGGGGAGTTGATGAGTATCTAAATTACACTCATTTTTTATTGCATTTAGTAATAAATGCAATAGGTTTTATGTATATATGTATGTTAATAATGTAAATATCGTTTTTATCTTTAGTTTTATTATATGTGGCCAATACAAGAATTTTCGGGTTAAAACAATGAAAATTAAAGTCAAATTGGGATTTTGATCAACAAAGGCCGCACGAGACTTGAAAAGATGAAGAAAACCAAGTGTCGGGCTCAAACTCGACCAAGAAACACGAGTTTCCTTGGCTAGACATCACAATGCATGCAGACACGGCCTCCGAACTCGACCAAACGGTCGTGTTGCAGAGCCCTTTAGGAGCTGAAAAACACGAGGTCCGGGCGCGGACAGGAGGCGCGACCCAGCCCGGGGGTGCGTTGCAGAACCTTCCGGACGCGGCCTCCGGACGCGAGCATAGGGGAGGTCGCGCCCCAGGCCCTCTGCAACACGGCCTCCAGGCGCGACCGGTTGGCCTGAGTTTCAGCCACTTCAGAGACGTGTTTTCCTTTGTTCCAAACTCGACCTCCAGGCGCGAGTTTGACGGGGTGGTGTTTGAGACTGAAAAATCCGCTTTTTGACTTTTGGCATCCCATTATTGGTCCACTATATCTTATATCACTTGGGGAGTTCAAACCATTCATCTCCCACTCGATTTCACACTAGAAACACTCTACATTTGGGGATTTTAGAAGCACAAGAAGATCAAGAAAAAGAGGAAGAAATAACCATCCATCTAGAGGATTCAAGCCAAGGGATTGAAGAAGAGGGTTCTACATTGGGTTTTATCTTCTCTTTCATTCTCTACTCTTGTTCTAAAATAGGTTTTGTTGCTTTTCTCTTTATTCTTGATGTTATTGTAAATATGGTAGGTTAGAGCCCTTAGGGCTCTAGGATGTGGAGAAACAATGTGAATCTTGTTCTTGATAAAGGATTTTATCTATGGTTATGCTTTGTCAAGATTTCAATCCATGCTAGTTCTTGAATGGTGTTGTTTGAGTGGCCTTCATTTAACATCAAATGTATGATTCACATGCATCTTGCCCACCTTGTCATCATAAGCATGTATAGATTGAATCTATGTATTTGTACTTTTCGTTGAATGTCGAATATGTGGAAGAAAATGTGACCCCTTTGAGCCTTAGGATCGGAGTCAAGCCGAGTAGCCATCGTGAACAACCACCCACATTTCTCACACATAATTCAAGCACATGTAGAACAAGTCTACAGGAGCGTAGACCTGCTCTGATACCAATTTGTAACGCCTTAAACTACTCTGTTTGGCCACGTCACTTAACATACAATTTACTTACATATTTTTATGCACTTATAATAAAATGAGCGGAAGCTTAGGTCAAAAAGCATGAATAGGCATGACGTCATAATTCTCAATGTAAATTTTTCACGAATTAGCATGCAATCTATCAAATCTACACTATCACAAAAACATAGTAGTTGACGGAAGCATTGTATAAGCCCATCCACATTAATCGTACAATTATCTAACCTATCAGGCTCATAGGTTTACACAACCCGCCCGTCTAGCACCCTAAATTAACAAACATAATATCGGGTTCAAACACATACTTCACACATAGAAGGCTCCAAGGTCAAACGACCCGCCTTTAAATTGTTTTGCATAATATCAAGTTATATACATCATAACCTACAAAAGATCGGGCTATTCTCATCCCCAATAATCATTGATCATAAAGCAAAAAGGAGTGATCAATGAATTAATAATAATATGAGTATTTTCAAAGAAGAGCATGCAAAAGATAAACACAAGCTTGTGGGGTTCTCTTGTGTTCACAACGCTCCTACTCGGGCCTCGACTCCTCAACCTGAAATTCATTGAATGAATAGGGTGAGTATTTAACAACATACTCAGTGGGGAACACTGTAAACAGTTATAGCTAATTGCACAAGTGAAAATATAATATATGGACTTTTCTTTACTTTGTGGAGACTAGTCTCAACCCCATAGGGTCCAAACATCATGATGCCCCCGTTAATGAACATCTTTGGCCCTGTAGGGATGCCCGCAGACATACTACCCCCCAGGGAGGACATTAACAGGTCTATATTCGATCCCAAAGGATCTCTGTCCCGAAGGGTCTCTTTGTCGACCCCGAAGGATCTCCTTTATGCCCCGAAGGGTCTCTTTAATCTCTGGTCCGAAGACCCTTCATACTTATACAATCAAAGCACAACAATAACTATAACCTTACACATGTTCACAGTTTAGAGTTACCCCACCTTAAGAGACACTTTCACAATTTCTCAACCTTTGAAATACTCATTTGCCACCCACAAGTTGTCCACCTCGAGCCCCAACACGTCACCTTGCACCTTTTAATCCTCTTTTCATTTTAGATGTCGAGTCATATAATTAAATCATAACATTATCCCAACTCAAGCTATACTTCATTTTAAAGACTTCATACATATCCATATACATAACTTTGGATATACAAACTCATAATATGATTTTGGACTCAAAATACATATTAAAACTCTTTGAAGCATTTGATCGAACACGTTACGGGCACACATTTAAACCACATGCTCATAAGTCAATTTAAATTCTTTAAACCCAACATTTCACATGCAAACACCTTTATCCTATGGCTCTAACATACATGAAACTCAACCCCATACAACCCTCATAACATCTCCATACAATTATCAACAAAACAAAAGGGAAATTAGGGAAGAATTCCAAACCCTAGCAACAATGAACCATAGGAATTCGATATAACTTCACATATAGCCTCAAGGAGGTAAATAAACCATATGTTCAAGATATTAAAGCAAGAAGATCAATAAAATTGAAGAACCCTAGTTTTGGGTAACAAACCCTAGGTTTGATTCAATAAGAAATGAGTGTTTGAATCACCAAAATGAAGAGGTATGAAGTTACCTTGGTTGATGGAGGATGATGGAAGGATTTACTCCAAAAGATGAAGGGTTTCTTGAGAGAAGGGGGAGGAAAATCGCTCAAAGGAGAGAAAAGAAAATGAAGATGAAAGGGTTAAGTGTTGTATTTATAGGTAGTAAAATCGTCGGACCCGCGTGACCGCGTAGCCCCCGCGACCGCGCGGCCATGCTCTCGGCCCATGCTCCCCCGCGAGCGCGCGCCTCACCCACGCCCCGCGGGTGCGCAGCCTCCCGCGGGCGCGCGGCGTGCCCCCTTCAACCCCGCTTCTATTTTAACTCCCGGACATTTTTAACTCCATTTTAAAACGACTTAGATTTTTTAAACTCTTTTAATTCACACTGAAAAATCAGCGGGCGTTGCCCCCTAGCCCCCATCGGGGCGCTTCGCCCCCTGAACCCCCGACTCGCTGACTGGGCAGCGAGACCCCCGATCAACTCAGCGTTAGGGTGCTCAAGGTTTTGGCAAACAAAACTCAATGCAATAACACACATTCATTATCATATAACTCGACACTTTTAATATTAAATGTTATCATGTATTATACACTTAGTATAATACCACCGTGCTATGACGTATCGGCTCAAGTGAGACAACCTGCAATAAAACAACGGCATAATATACAAACATACTCACATGATTAATATTTAACAATATTAATTCGAAATCATTTACTAAAATTATAATTTATAATTTAGCAAAAATGGTCGGGGTATCACATTATCAGCTCGGTATCTACTCCACAAGGCAGTGAATCGATCATATCTTGATTTCTGAAAACGGATCAGCGCAAGATCTTGTAAATATGGAAATTACCATATAAAAGTGTCTCTGGGTATGTCTGGGACATCAGATGGAACAATTCACCAAATGTTCTTCTTTTCTTGTACAGCGGAATAAGAAGCTTCTGGGACATATCCAAGCACACATTGTCGAACATATCTCGCCAAAAACACAATACGAACAATTAGTGCATAACCATGGCACCAACAACATTCAAAATATTCACAAAAATGAAAAAGAAGATAGAGCAGAGATCATGCGAATTTCGCTTACCATGATTTTGATGGTTACTATAATTACAAAGAGAGAGAGAGAGAGAGAGAGAGAGAGAGAGAGAGAGAAAGATAAAAATCACAGAGGTGGATAGAACAAGTAGAGTTGGAGAGAGACGAGAAGAGAAAAAAACCTCAATATTTTCATTAGAATTACCAAATGACAAAAATAACCCCGCAACTCTAAAGTTGGTCTTTTATTACGAGATTGCCACTAAAAATTTTAAATAATCTGGCCACCCAAATGAATAGAATTTAAAGTTGAGATTGATTTCTTGTTCTTACACTAGGACATATTCTCACATCAGAACATGGTTCTCATTTGATCCATTTCGTGTGTGTGGGTGGAGCCATATATGTGAAGCCATCACGTGAATTTGAAAATTAGGTCTTCATAATATATAAATTGATATGGAGCAATAATATTTGAGGGACCACTAAAACAGTATAGTAAATATGTAGTGGAATGAACAACTGAAGTCGCCATCATCACATTCATGGCTTAAATTATTTAACAAAATAGTCAACTCCAGATTAATTTACATGGGAACATATACGTATATGTTGTGATCCTGTGGAACCATGGAATCAACACACACACATATATATATATTTCCACTGGCGGGATCGATCGCACCGTTTAAATTACTAATTATACCTTCAACTCTCGTCATCATTAATTAATTTAAGAACTAGCTAATTTGTCCTCATCGATCGCAATTAGTTTCCGTTGTTGTCGTTTCTTAAGAGGAATCATTTGATTTGACTGTGTGTGTGTGTGTGTCGATTGCAATTTGCAAAGCAAACAGCTTTCAATGTTCGCATCTTGATCTCTTAACCGAAATTAAAGGTAATAATTATACGAAGATATACACTAAAAGAGAATTTTCATTTATTATTAATAACAATAACAATTATATTACATATATATATATATATCTGGACATCAACATGCATATTTAAGATTGGATATTGTGATTTAATTGATGGTAATGATGATAGATGTGGCAGCGGTTGATCTTCATGTCATTTTCAGATCGATTAGCAAATCATAAAATAATGGTTGCAACTCAGCTCCTCAATCACCGACAAATCTTTCCAGTATCATAATATTCAAGCAAAACAGCTAGTTGCACAAACATTGGAGCGATCGTGATCATAAATTATATATTATATTATATTATAACACAGTTGGTTTGATCCCACTACACACACATGTAGATATGTGTGTGTGTGTGTGTAATATGATCATCATCTCATGAATATATAGGAGAGACATACACATATATGTAATAAAATTAACCCTCCCCACACCTCAAAGGACAGTAGTTATGGGGTTCCCATGTCTTTGCTGTGCTTTCTTTTTCTGATTTCCGAAAGCAATCAATTATATATTCACGTGACTGTTGCTCCGAAAACGACTTCGCACTCTTCCTCCATTTATTAGGAGTTGGGAGCCATAATAAGGTCACCGATTATAGTTCTCATTTCAAATCATGAACCACGACTAGCTCATCAAGCTAGCTAGCTAGCTAGCCCCATATTATATATGTGTGTGTGTGTGTAGATGCTGCAGGACACATTAAGATTCAACATAAATTTAATTTTTTTACTAATTAATGTGGAAGTAATTGATGGTCATATATAGCCTGGGTGTCGAAATTTATTCAAAATATATATATGGTTGATTTTGTGATCCATGTATATATATATACACATATATATATATATGTATATGTTGTGTGATGGAGACACTTTAATAAAAAGGATGTTGTAGTCACTTCAGTTTAGTGGCTTCTTACGCTTGAAAGAATGCATGCTTGGGGCAATCCATTTTTGTGTTTTTAATTTGTAAATTATCATAATTCAGTCACCTAAAATGTCAAAGAATATAATTGAGAAAACACACACATACACACACACACACACACACACATATATATATATAAACATTCCTGATTTTTTTACTTGAAAAAGAAACGCATTATTAATTAGTTGCAGCTGCCTTACCACATACATATATATATGTATGTATGTATGTATGTATGTATGTATATGTAGGTAACTTGGCAATTTATGAAAGTGACTCTGTACTTGGTATTCGGTTTGCCTCTTCTTACATGATTTTTTGCCTGTTGAAATTAATGTATGGTGGAATATTGTATCCATTAATTGTCAATCGGAAATTCCACTACGTAGCACCATATCTTTGCATTTTGCAGGTATATATGTAGTACGTGCCCCAAGACAGTAAGATAAAAATTTCCCATGTTAATTTGCCGCATGGCCTTCGATCAATTTTGTATTTGTGTTCAACATACATATTTCGTATAATAATACTTGGGGAAATAACTTGGACCATTTTCTCTAGGAAACGAAGTCCCCACATGAAGATAGATTACATATGCAAATGATTTGATGAGATTTTCTTCCTAAAAAACAAATAGTGCATGCGATTAAAGATTAATTATGTAGTTCCCGGAAATATTATACCCATGCATGTCTTATTTATTAGTGATCAATCTTAATTCTTTTTCTTTTTTGTAGAAAATTAATTGGATATGAGATATTGCAAGTTTTCAATATTCCTCGTGACTTATAGTACACTGTGAAAGGAGATGGGCCTTTGAAAAATAAGTAGTTTGGTCCTCGGATCCAGTGCGTCCGTGGGATTTTGTTGATCGATCGAGCTAGCTAGATTAATTTATGCCTGAAGAAATTGGATTAATTAATACACAAAAAGATTAATTATTTCCAAAATGACAATGGATATGATCATATGATTCATATCGGCCTAATTTAGGTCTGTCCCACATATATAAATGATGAAATGTGGGGGTGTTTTAACTCATTAAAGCCAACATTAATTGAGCTACGTACTTTGATTATTATCTCATAAAATGAAAGAAAACTCGACAGATTTGTCATCAAATTAAGTGATTTGAGTAGAGAAATGTGTTAAACAAAGCACATCCATGCAAGCTGCTCTTCAATTTTTATGGCCTGAGTTTGTCACTTGGCATTTTTAATTTCGAATACATTTATATATTAGTCTTAATATTAAAAATACAGTATTTAGAATGACACACACACACACACACACATACGCATACACGTATATATAGATCGATAATTAAGTGAGTGGATAAAAAACTTAATGAAGGGATGACTAACCACAAAAAAAAGGGTAAGTTCTCACACATGCTGTGCACTTTAAGAATTTACATGGGATACGTGTGGCTTAAAATTAATTAATTAATTAATTGGCTGCAGTTAAAGTACATTAATTGTGAAATAATTATGTATTAATCATTGTCGATTGGTATTTGTTCATTTGATTTGCAACACAGGTGCTAAGCTAGCTGAATTCAATTGTATAATACGTGCACAAACTAAAACTGCAGGCTGCAGCAGTTACAAAATTAATTATATATATTCCTGAAAGAGATAATATAATTATATTTTATATCTAGGTACAGCTAGCTAGCTAGCTAGCTAGTTGAGTACATATATTCTCATGTGCTAGCTGGCTAAATATGGCAAGTGCCCAATATTAATATTGTCCATTGCTGCTTGCAACCAATAATCGTCATCGTATTTCATCATCTGCTAAACATATATCAAAACCGAGATTAATTAATTAATTAATTAATATTATATCACCTACCTAGCCAGTTATATATATACGTACGTACTTATATATGTATGAATAAAAAAGAAATTTAAAAAAAATTTAAGAAGATCGATGATTTGTGTTAATTAATTTGTAAATATATATATATATATATAGAACTTAACGTACGTACGTATGTACCTGGAAGGAGTCGTGGTCGTCGTCATCATGAAATGAATTGTTATGTTCATGATAATTAGAAATATGATGATGATGATGATTAGTAGTGTTGATGAATATATGATCTTCTTCTTCTTGAGAGGGCTCATTGTTCTTCGCGAATCTCCCACGAACTCGGACACGCTTATCTGCTAGGGTTTTGCGACAGACATACTGCACCACCAAATTATGTATATAAATTAAATTCCTTAATTTCCAATAACGAATAAATGAAAGAAAATTTAACACACAAAGAAAAAAAGTTTTACTTTTTTTATTTTAATTTTGCAGGAAAATATATATATATATGCACACACACACATACCTTAATCGTCTTGTTAAAATTCCTGTGGTTTCTTTTCTTCAAGTATCTAAGAATTCTGTCCTTCCTTTCTTCAACTGAATATCGTCCCACCTTAACCTGATCTGTCTCTTCGACTTTGGCCACGGCCGCCTTCCCCTGTATTGCCTGAAAATTAAATACAATACAACAATTATATATATATATATATAATGTGATAGATAAATTAAAAAAGAATATAATAATGTGAGTAGTAGCTAGGTAGGTAGTGGAGTGAGTTATTTAAATTGATTTATGTATACCCAATTTTGAGGTGAAGGCATGGGAATATTGGGACTATAAGGTTGTGGTGGCCAGAAGAATCCTGCAGTGGTGCAGTAGTGGTCTTCTCCGGCCTCAAAAACTTGATTAATCTGATTGTAATCACAACTGGAAAAATCACGAAGCCCCGTCTCGATTTCCGACGACATCTGAGGAACAACCTGCATGCAGTCTGCAGAATTCATCACCAACGGCAACGGCAACGGCAACGGTGGCTCAGGCTCATGAGACAGACAAACTGGTGAGCTTATCATCATGTCGTCGTCGTAGTTCAACATAGATGGAAGCTGCATGTTGATTGCTCCATTAATACTCATATTGTTCAGTATGTTGGAGCTGCAGCTTTCTTCATCAAACCAGTAGTGATGAGGGATTGAAGCAGCCATTGATATGAATATAATGATCCAACAATAATTAATTATATTACTATTCTCTATATATATATTTTCTTAATTGGGTGCACGGTGGTGTATATGTGTGTGTGTGTGTGTAGGTGATGAATTGAATAAATTCAATGGTGGTAACAACTATTTATATATAGCATATAGCAGGCAGCAGGTAGCGCAGCATCAACCTTTCTACAATTTTGCATTAATTGGCTGCTCTAGTGGCCCCTCTCCAGTCTTTCTGTCTACTCTTGATTTAGCTATTATTATGATATACATTGTTAATGCATCTATATTATATATATATATATATATATACAGAATCTTCAAACGCCTGCATGTTGTGTACGAGGAGGATTTCATTATTACACTTTTAACTTATTGCATTATATTAATACAAATTAAAACTTTCATTTATTTAATTCAGGGAGTATATTTATATAATAAAATATATTGTGTGGGGACTCCATCGTGAATCCTTCCATGCTCTACTCAGTTCTTTATTGATATTAATGTAAAAACTTGTAACACGTTTTTAATATAATTAAATATAACATAACTTCAACTCTGTGGAAATTGGAAAACTTTATAGTTTCTTTAATCAATTGACTTCTCATCACTCTTTCTAAATTCTAATCAAAAGTTGAAGAAAGTTCACACTCTTAATTTTTTATTGTGCGAAGTCTTTGTCCTCACAACTGTAGATCCAATATTTACTTAAAAGGTACCAACTTCATGTGTACAGATAATTTGTGGATGAGGTAATAAATTAATTAATTAATTTCTAAATGTGCGTGGCTTTAATGGCCGATATATATCCAAATTGTACGTATGTTTTAATTTAACAATAGGAATAGAACTAAATCAAATTACTGCACTTTTTTGCAGCTAGCATCTAAGATATACGCGGAAATTATTTAAACGTTTGTTCTGGCCAAAAGGCTATATATATATATATATATATATATATATATGTGTGTGTGTGTGTGTGATTAAAAGTTATCATCGATGGAGCATAAATTCATGATATATTGGAAAATAAAATTGAACTCAAATGTTAATAATTGTGGCTCCAGGCTATCTTATTCAGTACACATATATTCCCACTCTTGTCTTTTCATTGTTTTCAGTGGCTTTTGGATTCTACTTTACTACTGTATATATAGTGCTTCTTTAATTAGTTTCACATGATCTGGAATTTAAACTAGCTAGCTAGCTAGTTAATCTCACTATAATTATATTTAATTTGTGATTAATGGGTGCGCTTTCAGTTACTAGTTACTAGTGTCCCCAACTTACTTTCTGATTGATATTTTAAAATTCAATTTTTTTGAATACATATATATATATATATGAATTAATTAAGTATTACTGTTTTTAGTTGCGAAATTATATTAAGTGGTTCTGATCTCTCTGTATAATTTAATAGTGTATAAATTAAATTGTTTGAGTATAATTAAAATAATCATAATGGTCAAGTGTGGGTAAATTAAAATGATTTCATATTTGAAACTTTTAGAAGAAGAAAAAAGGCAGAAGCAGATTGAGGCGAATAGAGCACTTCATGTGCTCACTATTCTCTTACTGTTTAAAGCTGTCTGCTTTGATCTGACCTATATTCATAGCCTAAGAATCTATGATATACGGACCAGCAACACATATATATTTTTCCAGCTAGCACAATATCATTTTATTCAATTTCACCACTTACATGGAGCGTTATGCACAATGTATAGAATAATATTTGGAAGAAAATATTAATACATGTTACAATGATAAATTTTGTAATGTCTGTGATTTAGCTTGTAAATTTTGTAACGTATTTATGTAGCTACCCATCAGTGCAGTCATAGTTAATCAATCGTATTGTAACGTTACGTGTTACGTACGATACTCAAAATATATTTAATTCAAATATATCGTAGTATCAGTGCGAACTAGTCGCTACACTTGAGTAGATTTATTACAAAATTTTAAATGATACTAACCTTGTCCAAATTATATACGGGATAAAATCCTCTAGTCCACTTTTCATGTCCCATTACTGTGTCCCACAATAAAATTTAATATTTTAAAAATATTTATTATAAAAATAAATTTTATTATAGTATTACAAATCACAATCAACATTTATTATTAAAAATTAAATTTTTTAAAAATTATATACCATATTTTTGGAATAATCAAGCATATAATCATTATATTAACTAAAAAATAAGAAACAAATATTAAAAAATAAATATAAACCCTAATTGGGTGGAATAAATCCTAAAAAATAATTATAAAATTAAACTAAGCCATAACAAATTGAAATTGAAGAAAACAATTGATGAAAATTGAATAAAAATTAAAATGGGACATCAAATAGGATAGAGAAAAGTGGGATAGAGGATTTCATTTGATTATATACACCCCAACGGGACCCACATCCTCCATACATTCTATACTGGCGTTAACGTATTTATGGGATGAAAATCTCTAGTCAGAAGTTGTGTGTCAACATCAAAATTGAGGTAGTTTTAATAATATTCATAAAAATAAAATTTATTATATAATAACTAATCCTAATTAATATTTGTTGCTAAGAATTAAAATTTTAAAAAATTATATGCTCTAATTTTGGAATAATTAACCCTAAAAATCAATTATACATATATATTAACTAAAAATGAAAATTAAATATTAAAAATTAATTATAAATCATAATTGAGTGGAACATTCCCTAAATAATAATATAAAATTATACTGAATCAAAAGAAATTAAAATTGAAGAATAAAATGGAAAGAAACCCAATAAATTTGATGTTTGGTACACGATTAACACACAAAATTCTGAACTAGAAGATCTCATCTGCATATTTATATATGTGGTCATTAATTATTTTATTCCTTTCAAACATCAAACAATAGTTGACAAAAATTATTTTAATGGCACTATTGCTTACTTTTTTCATTGATAAAATAAAATATCATTAGCTAAATTTTAATAATTAAGATTTGATTAGAATTATATTGATGAAATAGCATATTTAATATTAATCGACCAGGTTAATTAAAGAATTTAGATATTAAAATAGATCAATTAATCCTATGATATTATAAAAACCATTTCATAAAAATGACTAAGGATGATTTAGTCAATTACAACTTACAAGTGGGTGAAAAGTGATATAACAAGAACGAAGGGGTGAATTATACAAAATGGTAGTGCAAGAGGAGTAAAGTGGAATTAACTCTTATCTTAAAACATTATGGTCAAAAGCAAGGATTTAGGACCAAAAGCAAGAACAGTGCGATTCTTGTGGCTGCTGATGATTCGATATTGTGTTTATCTGTTCTTGTTACAGATTAAAATTATTTAATTTTAGTTCGAGAAATATAAAAGATGATTTTGGAATATTATGTGGCGATTTTATTCAGGTATTACTGCATATATACATACAATTTTTTTAAGAATATATATATATATATATATGTATATATATTATTACTTCTTATACAAGAGCTAGTTTTGCTTCTTTTTTGTGGCAATTCTCCACAGAAAGCATGTCTAAGAAACATCTTAGTATAAGAGAATCAGAATTTGACGTACGGTTCGCTTTGTTCTCTGATCTCTCTCTCTCTTTCTCTCACATCAAAGAATATGGTCAAAATATTTAATATTGCTGATCATCTTAATGATTGTTAGAGGTGTAAATATATCAGACAAGTCACATTTATTCGATCTTTTTAAAAGTGTTTACAGTGAAGAGTACTGTTTAGAAACATTTACTAATTATAATATTAATTAGAGATAATTTTGTATTGGCTACGTTATTCATTTAGTGATAATCAAATTACGTAGGAGAAACTTGGACCACAATGAATAAGAAAAATGTATAAAGTGCGAAAAAAGAATATATAGCAGCAAATTTAAGTTTAAACTTTAAAGTGAGCTTTCTTCCAAAAAAAAGGTTTAAATTAGCGAATATATTTTTTTTAAATTATTTTTGGCAAGAAAAGGAAAGAGCAATGAGATTTAATAGATGAAAATAAAGATACTAGTCTGAGATGCATGCTTGGTTCATTAATATTATTATTTTCTAATTTTTGGAGTAAAATAATGTTGAAATTAAATTTATAATATATATAAGGGAGGTTAATATGAGAATTGAGAACCAATCCCATGTGGCCACAAGTAATTCATTCTAACCACACAATACTTTAATATTAATGGTCCAAATTTAAACAAAAATAAGTGGCATAATGATAAATATCAAGAACTTAAAATTGCCAACAAATAGAAGATGACATGACATACTTTCACAAAAAAAAATAAAAAAATGAAACTATAAACATCCATAACTTGTTCATTTTTAATCAGATTTATGCAAATTATATATGATCAAATTTAAATTTTTTCATGTTCTTTTATTTAAGATCTATTTTTCATGTTTATCCGAAGATATTTTTTTCATCTATAATAGCATGATATTACTCATAATAGCATGACAAAATATTCATGATAGTATGAAAATATATGCATAATAGTATTAAAAGTATTCATAAAAACATGAAAAAAATACTCATAAACTATGTAAATTTTACCCATAATAGCAGTAGTATTGTTCGTTAATAATAGATCATCACATGATCGCACTAGCATGTATATATATTCATTAGCATTTATATATGTTCATAATAACATGATATTACTTTCATTTTAGGATAGGAAAATTTTATAAGAATAGACAACAATTTTAAATTTTTATCTATATGATTCCAGAAATTGACCTTTTTTGAGTTTCTCAAATATTACAAGTTTACCATCGCCTTTGATCGAAATTTAACTAAATCTTAGTAATCTAAATTCAAACAATGCATGAATTAGATGAGTTCCTAATTGTCATGTGGATGCATCAGTTCTAATGTGATCCACCCTTATATATATATATATATATATATATATATATATATATAATGTGGTTAATTTAATTTGTGTTATTAATTTAGAAAAGGTAATTAATTAGTGGGTGTGGCGATGTGACGCAAACTCGTAATCGATGAAGAGGTTACTGAGATTCTGGGATGTGGGGTAGGCGATTTTACATTTAATATTATTAATATGATTCCACAGAATTCAGATCTTCAAAGAAAACAAATAAATCGATGGAGAAATCGATCGTGATCGAAGCCAACTTTTTTGAATATATCTGGGGAACAGGATCATGTTCCTGCATGTTGCCTGCAGATATGATCGTGTTTAGCCGACGCTAGATATATATATATATATATATATATATATATACCTAGGGCATAATATACATATATATATATACGTACACCACCACTGTATCAGTATGTACGTATATATAATTGTAAATATATACACACGATTCCTTTAACTACTTTTTTTCTATATTAGAACACGTCCAGAGCAGAGAGAGAGAGATCTAGAGAGAGAGAGTGAAATCTGGTGGCGATGGATTTGTCAAACTTTTCATCTACACATATAATTCTTTGCCGCGGAATGAGGTCGGCAACCCAATCCCGTCAGTCAAAACAGGATCCTGCAAGCTAGCTTTAATTTTGTGTGCTTCACATGAATTTCATATCTAATTAAGTTGAGTTATTTTGTTACACAATTTTATGCGTGTCTCTTTCTGGTAAAATACAATGTGCCTAGCCAGCTATATATAAATAAATCTTGCATCACAACATACCTAATCCTAATCCTGCTCCTACTCCTACTCTCTCCCTACAATAATGCTTAATTTTGAGGTGAGAGAACACTACTGCATGCATGCGCAGTTTAATAATTGTGTCATAATTAATTGTTTCTTCCGATCCCTAGGTAATTTAATTTACTAATATACATTATAGCACAACTAATTATTAGCATAATATTTCCAACTTTACATGTATAAATCATTTTTGGTGTGCAATATGTTATACAAAAAACAATTAGCTCAAGTTGTTATATAAGAGGCCGGGTCCATTGAATCGATCATATAAATTCGATAATTGTATATACACTAACAATAATTACTAAAGAGTTAATTTGAATTTAGTAGTAAATTTATTTGTGGTGGAAGGATGGGTGATTTTGTAACCAAAGCTCAAAATTCAAACGCCACCAATATTGTCATTTAGATTGATTATGGCTCATCTAATTTTCATAATACGTTTTGCTTCTTTTATGTGGTTTGCATGTTATATTGGTATAAGTTTTAACTTTCTAGTGCAATTTATTTGTTCCATATTCTCTTACTTGTGGTTATAGTAATCTTGTTACTATGAAAATTCCAATATGATATGTGTGATTTGCGGAATATTACACTGAAATTAAAAAAGGATCTTACCCAAAAAAGTTCATTGGTTTTTATTCAGAAAATAAAGGAAATTAAGTGGTGAGGGCGTATGAAACAAAAGGTTGTCGGAATATTGTCTCCAATTGAGTTCTTCAAGTTAAGATTGTCTTGAGATTTTATTTTTTAGTAGCATTTCTCCGGGGGAAAAAAAGATCTTCAAAAACCAATGCAAAATTTTTATTATATAAAAAAAGAAGCAGATACCACTGTAAGAATAAACAAAAGAAATCAATCAGCTTTGCAGTTTGCAGGCCACTTGAAGCCTCTCAAGCATCTTAACTTTTATAGTACAGATAAAATATATTTTTCATTTTACTTTGATCGACTAATCTTTCAAGTCTCGTTAAGACATCTGAGTTCTGATGCATTTTAGATTATTTGGGAAAGTAGGTTAAAATTTTCGGTATTATGAGTGGTTAGGAATATGTTTCTGAAGATTGGAAGTTGTAACCAAACGTAACGCAATTAATTAATTTGGCTATCCGCGAGCTTGAAATTGGGTCACAATTAGTGGCCACCATAGATTGAAGGTCAATTTATTTTATAAAAGTTTAAGGATGTTGAATACACAAATTTAAAATTGATGTCTTAATTACTTATTTTTAAAATTCATGTTAAATTTACAACTAAACTCAAAGTTCATGATTTTTAGGAGAATTAACCTAATTTAAAATGGTAAATTCACTGCTATTTTCATTCTAGGTGTTTTGGAAAATGTCTTCTTTCTTCATTATTTCAATCAATTGCGGCTTTTGGTATTTGACTACATTTAAGTTTAGTGTTTTATGAAATATGTATATAGTCTACCCTCCAATATATAATCCGAAACCATCCGAAATAAAATATCACTGTCTAATTTTAATTCCCGAAATAAAATACCACTGTCCATTTTCGAATATTTCACAATAGCCGAAACTAAAATGACTTTGGTTCCAAGTTCCAACATTCGATCAATTTATCTATATATAACAAAATAGTTACAAAATTTGCAAGGATATCATTGTCTTCTAAATTAAATAGGTCAGTTTAGCGCTTTGGCGGGTTATGCATGTTTTGTTAGCTGCTGTGTTCAGATTGAATATATACATCACTAACGCAGAAGCTAATGAAATATAAAATAAATAAATTATTTCACGAAGTTCAAACTCTCATCTCTACAAACATGAATTATAGAAGGGATTCAAAACGCAGAGAAAAAAGACATGAATAGCAGCAAACAGTTGACAGCAACTCCAAAAATGACATTATTTACAACTACATGTGTTATTGCACAACATAGAAAACAAGTTTATTCTACCGTCTAGCAATAATAACAGTTGTACAAATCATTAAAATGATTTTGCAAGCAATTACTTCAACGGGCCTGGATTTTTGTTTTTAATCTGGAACAGCAGCGCCGCCAAAGGACCTGCTAAATTGGACAGCGACCAAATATCCCAAGGAAAGGGGGAAAAAATCGGGCATAAATGAAGCCAACCAAAGAGCAGATTAAAATAACTTAGAAGCACGACGCTCCTTATAAATAGTACTATTCTAGTGTGTGTTGCGGTTGAGCAACCCTTGAAATGATATATAGAGATCCTTATTGTCTGTCCCGAAAATCTCTTCTGCTTTTCTCAGTGTCTCCTGGAAAGTGTGAAAGGTAAACAGTAAGAACATAATATAGAGCTGTTCAAGCATATTGAGAGTTTTCAGAACTTTAACATAGATAGACCACCTCCCGCGATTGTCTTTGTGCATTTAATTCCTTTATATTTGCCAGAAATGCACTGAATTGCTCAAGTGATAAACGACTCCTGCATTTCATAAATAAAAAATAAAACGCCAACCATAAGATAAAAGCAACCCTCGGAAGATTTTCAGTCACAAATATCATGATTATAACAATGTCAAACTCACCTTGCTTGACGGAAGAACTCCTTGCCATCAATTCGAGGAGTGCGACCTACAACATTAAAATAGACAAGTTTAGGACTTGATGATGGGAAGAAAAATTAAATACTTAAATATTTGATGGACCAGAAGAGCAACCATGTTAAGTCATTTCAATCAGGTAGAAATACAAACTAAGATCTTTCAAGCATTTACAGACCCGGTAATGGACGTCCCCTAGGAGGAGAGTTAGCTGCAGATGACTGCTGGCTGGATGGGTACCAAGACGAAAAGGATCCTTTTCCCTCATAATTGGCAGTAGGAGAAGTAGCACCAGACGTTTTCTGAGGAGAGGTGGCGGCTGAGTACCTTCTCGGGGACACACTAGTGGAAATCACCTTTGGAGTTCCAGTAGGAGTGAGGCGGGGAGTTATATAAGGTGTGAGAGAGAAATTTTGCCCCGCTTGCTTAGAAACTGCAGTAAAAACAATCCATAAAATGAGCACATCAATCCGGAATTTTGAACGGCAATCAGGAAACAACATCCAACTTCAAGTACCTTCATCATTTATGTTTGCACTGTCAGTAGAGCCGCCATAAGAATGGTGCTTTGCATATCCATTTGACTCATCTAGAATATAAAATCAACAATTGCACATTATAACAGGAAAAAAGAGATATAAATTCTAAACTGTAAACAACTGTAACATTTTAAGAATGGGTTAAGTCTAGTGAGTAAAAACCAATCTCGGGCAATTGATTTCAGAGCTCAAACTTACCATTTGTGGAGTAAGCCTTGGGCACAGATTGGTCATAAGTGCCAATATCAACCGTTTCTGACTGGTGCTGCTATTGAAAAAGAGATGACCATCTTGGTGTGTTACGAAGAGAAGCAGCAAATTCAACAATATAAGGAAAAAAATAAAGGAAAAGCTAGTGAACCATACTGGTGAATTTTCATCATTCAATGATTGCATTAGTTGCCTCTTAAATGTCTCAAGCTGTCAACAGATCAAAATTAAAATGTTACTTTGAGTAATTGAAAATTCAAGGTACGAAAAATCATCAAGAAACAAGAAGACAACTTTGTGCGCAAGTCACAAAGAAGACCGAACCAGTAATCTTCTTGTTACATTAGGCATAGAAAATCTTGGAATATGATAAATAATATATAACCAAATTCAAAAACAACTTTTAAAGTCCCAGTTATCTTTTCAGCTAGCACAATGACTCAAAGGAAGATCAAACTGTGCACCAGTTTGAGTGACAGCAAACTTAACTATTTACAGGCAAAATGAAGTACAAGGATCTGAAAGCATGCGTTTAGAAGGTGCCAACATATCCATGCATGTCTTCAACACTAAACAAAATTGAAAAGCCTCGTACATGGCTAACTGAAAGTCATTGCAAAAAAAAAACAAAGTAAATATCAAATTTTATCATCACCTTATCCAATCATGAATAGCCAACAGACTTAACTATTAACAAGCAAAATGAAGTACAAGGCGCCTAAAACAGGATCTGAAAGCAAGCTTTTAGAAGGTGCCAACATAGCCATGCATGTCTTCAACATTAAACAAAATTGAATAATATCGAATTTTTCATCACCTTATGCAATCATGAATAGCCAACAGGGCAACAGGCATCAATACTAATGGATATATGCAGCCTTATAATTTCAATTATTTAACTCCTTTAAAGGTAACCAATCAGGAAATTATTTTATTTATCAATCACAGGTCACAAAAGAGTGCAGAAAATAACCTTGAGAAAAACTTATTATTTCTGACCAGCAGATGCAGACATGAAGTAGAGATGGATTGCAAGGTTATATATATGGTTATCAAATCCAACCACCGGGTTAGGAAATGATTTTTGCAATTATTGCTTCTTCTAGCATATTGTATAAACACAACAAACTGATTTACACTAGTAGGAAATGAAAGTTTTCCTGACATTTGTAGAGAAAAAAAAAAGAGTAACTGCGGAGCAGTAACAACTACTGCAACTCGTAATTTCATCAAAACGATAATGAACATACATATTTATATTTACTTTCCACTGTCCAAACAAAAAGGGGAAAAACGACAATCAAAATCTATGTTCCCCCTTTAAAAGATAATGTCATTACCTTCGCCAAATCACGGCTGAGCTTCTTCGCTGTCATAGACAAGGAATCTCTTTCCTTCAATAGCTTCATCTGCAACCAAAATTGTGTGTGTAAGAGAGAGAGAGAGGGGAAAACAAACAGGCTTAAATCACCAAGTTAAAAAACACACAAACACCCCCAAAAAAAGAAAAAACAACTCTCTTTTTTTTTATTTTTTAAAACAATGCGGAAAAAAAGAAAAAGAAAAGGGCATACATTATCTTCGCGCGTGATTTTCAAGCGAAACTCGGCGTCCTGAAAAGCGCCGTCGAGCTGGGCGACCTTGTCCTCGAGCTCCTCAATGAGACGGTCCTTGTCGTGAAGCTTCTGGCGGAGCCTCCCGGCCTCCGTCTCGAGCTTGGTGACGCGCGAGGCGATTGCCATGGACGTAATCTTACGCGCCAGATCCAGCTGATCGTAGGGGTCGGTGGGAATTACCGACAAAATCTCGTCGGGCAGATCGAAATCTGGCCCTGCCCGAGCACCGTCCCCTCCGCCGTGCGCCATCTGCCACCACCACCACCACCAAACAACAACAACCCTAAATTTCCAAAAATTAGGAAAATTAGGGCGGAAGGGAATAGAACGGCGGACCTGTGTTGACGACCGTCGGAGAGTTCGATGTTGGGGGAAATTAATGAATGTGCGAAAATTGGGGAAATATAACTATAAAAATAGGTTGTAGTGTAAGAGGGGAATGTCAATGCGTATTAGGTGAGAGAGAATACGTGGAATGCGGTGGGTTTGTCTGCGTTTGAATTTTCGGGTTTTCCCTCCTCAAACGGCAGCTGGCTGCTCCTCTAATTCTAATTCTGATTCTATTCAAGGTTGCCAACAAAATTCATTGTCTGATGTTATCTTTTTAATAGTACTATTTAAATAGACTACATTCTTTTTTACTTTATTTTTTGGGATTTGAAAATTTTTTTTGCTATCTTTCTTATGCATTCTGTAGTGTGAATAAAAAATACATTTGACCTATGCATGAGCTTAGAAATAATTAGGCTATGTTGATCCAATTTGTATATCTATGGGCTTTCTGTATAAAATATATATATATATATATTATATTAGGTTAATTACATATATCACGTTCAATGATATATATATATATAGGAAAGGGATCAAATGAGAACCCTTTCCCTAGGTGGGAACTAGGAACTAATCTTATTCCTTCATTGGTTCAATCTGGACGGCCAGATTAAGTGAATGGGGCAGTGACATAATTGTAATATTTGGCAAGTTTGATGAAGGGGAGGGCAATATAGTAATTCAGTTCTTCAACTTTCCTTCTTCAGATTTTTTTCCCCTTTTCTCTCCCTCTCTCGCTGATTTACGTTCTTCTTCTTCTTCTTCTTCTTCTCTTTTGATTTCTCATTATTTTTCAGCATCTGCTTTCATCTTTTTATCGCGAAGATTCGACCCTGTGATTCGTAGAGTTCATCGACGGCGCTGTCTTTGTATGGTGACTCCATGTATGTGTTTTTTTTAATTTATTTTAGCAGTTTGGTATGTCGATTTATTTCTCATTTCTTCTCGTGATTTTTATTTCTCATCTTATTTTACTTTATGGCTTCATCATTTTGTTACGAAGATTTAATATTTTTGATTGATTTGATCTTTTTCGTTCAGATCTGGGTTGTATCAGTTTTTTTTTAAGAAAAATATCAGTTATTTTCTAATTGTTATGAATTCTCGGGCTTAGTATGTACGAGAATATACAGAATATGCATTAATTTGATCTGTTTATTTGTTTTAGCATGTTAATGTATTCATTTTAGCATATCGTCACATATGTTTTAGCATGTTAATGTAGTCGTTTTAGCCTGTCGTCACATATGTTTTAGCATGATAACATGCTGGTTTAATGTTATTTCTACTGCACTCTGTGAAACATGTCATACAAACCATGCTTTGCCTTTTTTTTTCTTTTGTGTGTGTGTGTGTGTTTTTGTGACTCGGCTACACAATGTTATAGACACCATGTAAATATTAGAATACTTTGGTGCTAAAATGTATGTTGCATGATGCTAGAATGGTGCATACCTAATGCTAAAAATCAATTTGTGTGTCTGAACATCTCTTGATGTGATTGTATTATTATTTTACCTTGTTCAATTTATAATTATTTGATTTTAATGTGTCAGCTTCTTTTGTTTGAAGTGACCATAGTAAGATTACTCACACGATGATATGGAGGGTTCTACTTCACATAACAAGACGATGATGTTTAAGCAATTCTACGGTTTACGTGCCCCTTCTAAAGTTGTTGTTCATCCACCTATTCTAGTTAAAACAAAAGGTAGCGATAGTCGTTTGATATCTAAGAAGGAGGCAATGAAGAAAAAGGAGAACAAACCACTCAGAATGTGCAGCAATTGCTACAAGTTGTTAGATCATGATGCTAGGAGCTGTCCAGCTTGATGTTATTATAGCGATTGAGCATAGTTTAATATCATGTTTTACCATGGTTGTGAATTGTTTTCAACACATTCATTTTTAAGAATATATGTGATTTTTAATAAAAGTGTTTATGACATTTTCTTTTCAGTAATTATATTACTATTAAGTTTTATTAACCACGGTTACTGTTTAGAATATGATGCTAAAATAACGGAAGCATGAGGTTAAATACCTTGTCAGATTCCCACTGCATATTCTGTTTTATCAGAAGATGCTAAAATGAGAAACATATGAGGCTAAAATGATTGAAGTAGGAGGCTAAATTTGATGTGGCATTTTCCACTAGGATTCACCGTTCCCAATTAGGGTTCATTACGTTCCAATTAGGGCTCATATGATCCCAACTGGTAATTCTAAGATTCCCAATAGGGGTTCACTGTCCCCATAAAGGGTGTATTGTGTTTCATTGCAATGAAATCACTGTTCCATATTTTGTTTATCAACACATGCTAAAATGAGAATCATATGAGGCTAAAATGATCGAAGTAGGAGGCTAAAATTGATGTGACATTTTCTACTAGGGTCCACCGTTCCCAATTAGGGTTTATTACGTTCCGATTAGGGCTCATCTGATCCCAAATAGTAATTATGAGATTCACATTAGGGTTCACTGTCCCCAAATAGAGTGTATTGCGTTTCATTCCAATGAAATCATCGTTCCATTTTTGTTTATCAACACATGCTAAAATGAGAAATGCATGAGACTAAAATTAGTGAAGTAGGAGGCTAAAATTGAATCTGGGCAGTTTCTGAGTTCAGTAATTAGGGTTTATTACATTCCGATTATGGCTCATATGATCTCAACTAGTAATTATGAGATTCACATTAGGGTTCACTGTCCCCAAATAGGGTGTATTGCGTTTCATTCTAATGAAATCATCGTTCCATTTTTGTTTATCAACATATGCTAAAATGAGAAAAGCATGAGGCTAAAATGAGCGAAGTAGGAGGTTAAATCTGATATGACATTTTCCACTAGGGTTCACCGTTCCCAATTAGAGTTTATTACGTTCCAATTATGGCTCATCTGATCCCAATTAGTAATTATGAGATTTCTATTAGGGTTCACTGTCCCCAAATTGGGTATATTGTGTTTTATTCCAACGAAATCACCGTTCCATATTTTGTTTATCATCACATGCTAAAATGAGAAATTAATGAGGCTAAAATGAGCGAAGTAGGAGGCTAAATTTGTATGTTACTTTTTGCACTTAGAATTGCAGCATATATTTTGCTCTCATAAATTTTATCTCGTTTCGAAAAATATTTACGCATTTTCTTTCTTAGTTGTCAGTCATATCCTTCGCTGCTTCACTTTCTCATTCTTTTTTCTTTTTTATTATCAACTCGTGTTTTTCATTTTGCAGTATCAATATGATAGGTGTAGATGTTTATATAAAACTGTTAGAAATATATTCATAATATCACCTGCTAAAATATATTACACAATATGCTAAAATGTTATATAGGTCATGCTAAAATGTTGTATACAACATGCTAATATAAATCTGGGGTTGTTTTATGCGAAAATTATGCCTAAAAATATTTTTTTTGTATTTTTCATCTATTTTTTTCAAATAAACATATGCAATATGGATCTTAAATGAAAGAGTATGAAAAGAGCTTTAATTTGATATAAGATTTGTGTAAATCCGATTAAAAATGAATAAATTATGATCATTTAAAGTTTTTAAGAATTTTTTCAAAACATGATGATGTCACTTTTTTGAAAAGTCAATTGTTCCAATTCTACCCTTAATGAGCCGCGCGAATTGAAGATTTTCATTTTAATTACAAAATTGACACCGAAAATTTGCTTTCATCTGGTGCGTTCCTTTTGCGGAATCGACGGATGGGATCGGTTCCCGGTTCTCACCAGATCCCATCCCTATATATATATATATATTTTATCTATCTATCACATCTTATGTCTCACTTAGGAATGGCAATGGGTACACAATTCTATGGGTATCCACAAAAATGACTCATAATGGGTAGGGTAATTACCCACTTAATGGATACGGATATAGGCACGGGTACGAGTAATTCTCGATAAATTTTGACCGGTACGGATACGGATATCTTAGTACCCAACCCGCTATATATATATATATATATATGGAGTGGTTCTAGTGAGAACTTAGGCCCCATGTGAGAACTAAGAACCAATCATCACCATCTAATTCAATCAAGATCTAGGACCCATATTAAAATCACCATGCGATGGCATTTTCATAATAATATGAAAGTCTACTACCTACAGATCTTAATAAGGGCAAAACCAAAAAATTTTGAAAAAATTCAAACAATCAGACTTTTGTAGTATTAACATTATCGTCCACAAGTTTTAGCACCGTCACAGCTTATTTTAGCATTATCATGAAAACTTATCATTAACATTATAAATCAATAATCAACAATGCTGTTAGAATTTTGTTGAATTAACAACATCATTCACTCATGTTAGCATTGTTTCATGATGATTTAGCAGTTTCATTTTATTTTGTTAACATCAGAAAACTTGTAGGAACATGTAAAACCTAACACTGTTGACACTGTATGATTTAGTTGTACATTTTGGTGTATTAGCATTATCATTCACAAGTTTTATCATTATCATTGCTCATTTTAGCATTATCATAACTTTTTTTAGCATTGACATGAAAAAGTTGCTATGAATATTATAAATCAACCATGAACAACATTGTTAAAAAAAATTTGAATTATCACCATCGCCCACTCATGTTAGCATCTTTTTTACTGTGGTATGTATGTCACTATTAGCAGTTAAAATCAATTTCTTCCCACAGTTCCTGGAATCGTGACTATATTTCTAGTTGCACTTTCTGCAGGTCCTTAAAGGATTCCTCTACTTCTTCCCACAGTTTCTGGAATTTGACTACATTTCTAGTTGCACTTTCTGCGCAGGTCCTTAAAAGATTCATCTACTTCTTCCCACAGTTCCTGAAATCTGACTACATTTCTAGTTGCATTTTCTGCAGGTCCTTAAAGGATTCTTCTTGAACCTTGATTGTTACTTTATATTTTAGCATGGTTTATTATTTTTAGTGTGTCAGTTAATGTAGTTAATCCCTAGAACTTGATTTGGTTTCTATCTCGAGATTACACAGTTTACTTAGACTGGAAAAATGATTCTAGGCCATCTTTGTTACCCTTGTTCTTCCTAAATTTTTACCGATCTCTGAAAAATTCCATAGTTAACCCGTTTGAGCTTGTTAGCATATTCTTTGGTAGTCGAGGAACTCAGGGATTTCATGTTTCGATGATGGGGGATTTTTGGTGGAATCAATGGTGTAATTAAGTTGTCATGCTATTGATATTTGATGTGCTGTGGAAAAATGAATGAGTCTTATGAGCTATGTAGAAGAAAAAAATAGAGAAAATAGAATATGTATATGCATATAGGGTTGTAAATGAATCAAATAATTTTGGTTCGGTTCGATATTCGATTCGATTTATTGATATTCGTATTCGGAAATTTGTGATTCGAATACAAATACAAATACTTTTTTTGATTCGATTAGTTATCGAATTCAAACTCAAAATCATGATATTCGATTCGATATTCAAAAATATTCGATTCGATTTATGTTATATATATATTGTGTATATATATATTAAGAAATAAAATTAAACAATGCCTAATTCTCTCTCTTACGTTGAATTGTTGAAATACAAACGCCGCCTTCATCGAAACGCCCCCTTCATCAAAACGCCGTGCACTACACCTCTTGCTCGTGCCTGTCGGACCGCCGGGTGACCTCCGCCGTTCACGCCCTCTCCAACCTCTCCACACCGGGTGACCTCCGCCATGCAACGGACCTCTTCCTCCTTCAGTTCTTCCTCATCATCACCTCTTCTCTCTTTCTCTTCAACTTCAGGTATTATTTATGGTCTATTTTTGTTTTTTGTTTTCCAAATTTCATTTTTTTTCTATGTTGTTGTTGTTGTTATTCTTAACCTATCTGTTTGATGTTGATGTGAACTCTTTTCTTAGAGAGCTTATTTTGTTCTTCGATCAGAATATTTTTTTTATCTTTTCTGTTGGTGTTTCTTGAAGAAAAAGTGATGGGTTGTCTCATGCCAGGAAATGAAACAAAGTTTCTATCTATACTATGTAGCCTATAGAAGCAAGGAATGCAGGAATATATTAGAACTATCTATACTAATGCCAGACTTCAATATCCGAATATTAGGGCACTCTATAACAGCAATTACAGGTCCATGATGCTGATGCCTGCCAAAGTGTCAGCACATACATACCAAAGAATTAGTAACAATAATAATACTAGGAAATGCAGAACTGTCCAATTCAGATAAATATATGGTTTTTTACTGAAAATATCAAGAAAAGTTGCATATTGAATTCTCAAAGTAAATACTTTTTTCCCCATTCAGACTTTATTGCTCTCTTATCAAATACAGTTAATATTTAGATTCATAAGCCTCTCATGTTTACTGAAACCTAACATGGGCTGATAATAGGTCCCTCATCAGGGCTCTCTAGATTTTTTCTCATTTTTTTTGGTATGAAAATTGGCATGATGGTTAAATACTTAAATCAATTTATGGGTTCTGCACAAGTTCAATTGGTGTAATTCATCATAATGCAATTTCTGGGACCATGATATTATCATTGCAAGGTTATCGGTATTTTCACCTATACCTGTTTAATTCTTAACATACAGAGAGTAGCAATCCATGTATACACTTCATAATTTATGGTAGACTAGGTCTAGATTAGACTTCAATCCAATTTAATGTTCAGTTAACCTCCGATAATCAGAGTACCAACCTAATGACATTCTTGCAGATATTAGGATATTTAATAGAAACATAAAGGAGCATAAATTTTTTATAAGAAACATAATTTCATTAATATATAAAAAATATAGAGAATATAAAGAGATGAGGAGTCCCCAAAGAAAAAGCTCTCTAATTACAAATAAAACTCCATTTTCTAGTAAATGAGCATAACTTGGGAGGACAGGACCACATTTATGTCGTGCTAATTATCTGTCCCTGGGTTTTGTCCTTACACCAATCAAGCGTGTGCACTTACTAACTCACCAAAGACACTGAGATGCCTATTGTATTAGTGTGTCCATCCATTCAGGTTTTCAAATAGGATAAATGAATGTTATTTTCCACTTCTGCAACAGAAAGGTGGGGTCTACTTATTTAGTAGATACTCACATGTTCTATTGTATTAGCATCTCCTTCCAGTCCGTATTACAAGTAGGATAATAAATGTTATTTTTCACTTCTGTATTATACTATGTAGAACTGTAATGAGCCTCTTTTTTGTGTGCTTCCCCAATATTTTTTTTGTCTTTAACTCTATTCTGGATCAACTATGTCTTCTGAAAATATTGTCTTTGAGTGACTTAAATTTGATGAATGAATGGATGGATATATTTTGGTGAGTTTATTATAGATAATTAAAGATGAATAAAAATTATTGCGCATGAAATTAAGAAGCTGCTCAAAACTCAATCATGTGAAATCTCACAGTGAGTGTTTATGTGTTTATTTTTAATTTTTTTGATGATTCTAATTCCAACATCATTTTCAACTATTTATTCAGCAAGATATGGAAGCCTTAAATTTAAACGATGAAAGAACAAATCAAGAAGAGAAAATTAGAGAGGAAAATCAAGAGGTAAGTATTATAGCTATCCAATTAAGTATTGTGGTTATTTGGAATATAGAGATATAATTTAACTTTTTATCATGATGATAGGTGCCAAGATGTATCGTCGAGATACATTATGACGGAGATGAAAATATGAGAGATCAAGATGATGATGACGACCTACAAGCTGGAGAGAAAGAGGAAAATATTGATGGGGAGAAAGATAAAGAAGAAAATAATGATGTAGAAGACGACAAAGATGGGGATGGTGAGGAAAAGAAGGGTCAATTTGAAAGAAAAAAAAGAGGAAAAAGTGTTCAAAAGCATATCAGAATTTCATTGACGTCACTGTAAATGGAGTTGCAAAATATCAATATATACATTGCAAGAATTTTCTTACAAAGTTAAAGAGTGGCACGACAACTCATCTTTGGAATCACTTGAAGGGGTGTCTGCAAAAAAAAATGCACAACGAGAAACAAAAAACCTTGCAATTTCAGCCTGACAAATCGAAGTTGGAGTTGAAGCCTTTGTCAGATGGTAGATACGATCATGCGAAGCAAAGGGAAGCCATTGCCCATTGGATTTTAATGAACGAGCAGCCATTTAATGTTGTGGAAAATGATGGTTTTACTTTCATGATAAGCATCAACCAACCACAGTTTGAGAAGATTTCTCGTGCCATAGCAAGGAAGGATGTTACGAATGTTTATGAGATAGAAAAGAAAAAGTTGCAGTTGGTGTTGAAAGACATCAATAAGATTTCATTGACCACTGACATTTGGAAGTCAAAGGTTCAAAAGATTTCTTATATGTGTGTCATTGGAGACTTTGTTGATTCACAGTGGCAGCTTCAGAAGCGACTTCTTAGCTTCATACCTCTTCCTCCTCCGCATGCTGGTAATATTATTTGTGTGTGTGTGTGTGTGTATGTGTATTTAACGTTCTCTTGCATTACTCTAATCGATATTAATCTGTTATTGACATTCTTCAGGTGTTGATATCTATGATGGGCTTATAAAGTGCACAAAGGATTGAGGGATAGAGCATAAAATCGTCACTATCTCTGTGGACAATGCATCGAACAATGATGTGGCAATTCGAATTGCTAAAGAAACATTCTCTAGGAGCCGTAAGTTTCCATTGGAAGGTCAGTTGTTTCATGTTCAGTGTACTGCACACATATTGAATCTTGTTGTTCAAGATGGTCTTTCTGAGATAAAAACGATCATTGATGATGTCAAAAATAGTGTGCGGTTTATAAATCAATCAGAGTCTAGGTTGAGGAAGTTTTCTGATGTCGTGCATCATTTAGGAATTTCGGTGAAAAAATTGATCATTGATTGTCCAACTCGTTGGAATTCTACATATGAGATGTTAGTTGAAGCTTTCAGAGTTAAAGATGCATTCCCTATATTTTAACAAAGAGAGCCTTCATATGATTGTTGTCCTAGTATTGATGATTGGAAGAAAGTGAAGGATGTTATTGATATTTTAGAGGTCTTTTTTGAAGCTACCCATGTCATTTCTGGTGTTGATTATCCTACCTCTAATGCTTATCTTGCTGTTATTTGGAGAGTCAAGCATGTATTGAATGAAAAGGAAAATCATTCTAATGAGTTTATTAGAGTGATGATAAAAAATATGAAGAAAAAATTTGATAAATATTGGGGAAATTGCAATCTTTTGATGGTCATTGGAGCAATACTTGACCCTAGGTTCAAAATGAGGTTGGTTAAGTTTGCTTTTAGTAAAATATATAGTGAGAATGATGCACGTACAAATTTGATAAAGGTTCGAGATGCATTACATAGCTTGTTCTTTGAGTATGTTGAAATTCATAATGCAAGGGCTCGAAAGACTACCAATACAGAAAAATGTTCTTCTATATCTGCAAAATCCTTGATAAGTCCATTTATTTCATGTTTTTATGGGTATTTTATCCCTTATAAATGTCCTTTTTAGTGTGTTTTGAGTCGAAAAGAACCAAGTTGCGGTCAAAGGGCATTCCAAGAGTCGAGTCTGGCGGAAGGGGCATTTTATGCCCAAATATTCACGATTATCTCGCACATATGTTCATCAGAGGCACAGGGGACGTCCTCAGTATCCATCCCATATTCGGTCGGTAAAGTGGGCATATCAGATACGGATGGAGTTGACAGATGATGCCGTGCCCACAGTACTCGCACAGACTCGACCACAGGGCAGAATGGGCATTCCAGTGAAACTCAGGATTCAGTTGAAAAAAGAGCTGGTGGAAGATAGCTACATATCCGAATGAGAGTTGGAGCTAAGTTGGACTCCTAGAAGGTGCTACAACAAATAGATAAGCTCAGACGAAGAGATAAGCGCAATCAAAGGACATAAGAACAATTCCTAAAAAATTGGGATTTGTTAAAGCTGAAGCTTATCCAGTCAAAGTCAGAGAGGGCACACCGTTCTGGAATTTCAGCAGAAGACCCCCGCTTGTGGGGGAAACTCTACTCGAAAATGTAACTATTTAAACAAGTTTAGTCTCTGGAAAAACAAGCTTTAGACAGTCTGAAACATTTTACATTTTACATTTCAGCATCTTTACTTTCAGTACGCTGCTTAGGTAGCCAAACAATCCGAAAGGTCTTAAACCTTCAGGACTTAGGTTATGTTCGTGTTCATCGACGTTGGAGTCGAGTTTTTTGCTTAATTAATTCCGTAAATTCTCATTTATTTTTATGTCTTTAAATTATGTAGTTTCAATTATGTCTAGCCTTCTCGGCTAGATCTTTAATTCTGGCGTTTGAATGATGAAATTGGTTTGAGCATAAATCTGGACTCATGAGGCCAAAATGGGCATAGTAATGCATGGTTAGTTTTCGTTAATTCTTGTGCCTTGTTCCACGTGAGTGTGTGTCTGAAGTGCCCAATGTGGCTGATCACTCGTTAGGTAAAGAGGGCACACCAATATTAATTGAATTGGCGAATCGTGACTGTGTGTCGGTTCATATAGTAATAAAGGAATTAATGGGGTGTTGTAGGCACAAGAGGAATCAGTTGAACACAACAGATCTGGGTCCGTCTAGGGCACACTGCTGCTTGTTTGCTTACATCTCTTAGAGGAATCGTGAGGTGGGTAACTGGTTAGGGGTTTAATCGAAGATGAATCACTTTTAAACCTAAAATGAAAGGATGGATGAGGAGACGCATGAGAGGAATCCGGTCACCATAACTAGATGACCTATCATGTATGAAAATCGGTGTGCCCATAATTGAGTTGTTTTATGTTTAAACCAAGTTCTAATTCAAATGCCAGAACCTTTTGTTATTTGCTATTTTCTTTAGTTTCTTTTGCATATTTACATTCAGTTTAGTGACAACACCAAAACCCCCTTTGTGATTGGTTACTTGAAGATAGAATCGCAACAACTCTCTGTGGGATCGACCCGTACTCATTGGCTAGCTACGCTCGCTGTGGGCACAGGAGTTTATAAATATATTTTTGAGCGTAAAACGACCGCGCGTCAAAATTGGCGCCATTTTCGGGGAGCTGGTTTCTAGTGATTTTATCTTCTACAATTGGTGAGCTTGGAAGTTGATGCCCAGGGGCTCTTCAGAGGAGACTCTATTGTACGATCCGGAAATAGAAAAGACTTCGAGGAAAAACAGGGCAGCAGTGAAGAGGGCACGCCAAGCAACAAATAGACCTCGTGAGCCCACGCCACCACCAGAGGATCAAGAAGATCATGAAGACGAAGGGCATGAGGAGGAAGGACAATTTGAGAACGGCCACAACATCAAAATGGCCGCAAATGGAAATGCCGCGAATGGCAATGCGGATGATAACAGGACTTTAAGGCAGTTGGTCTTCCCGACCAACATGAATCTGCGCCCAATGGGCATTACACTCCCAGCTGTGACTCAGAACTGGGATATTCACGCAAACTTTATCCAGATCTTGCCGAAGTTCCACAGAATGCCTGGAGAGGATCCACAAAGGCACTTGCAAGATTTTGAGATTGTTTGCCAGACTCAACCATCCGACCATAGACGAGAAGAGTATGTGCGGTTGGTCTCGTTCCCTTTTACTCTTCAAGATGGGGCACGGGACTGGCTGTACATACTACCCACTAGCGCTGTGACCACATGGAGACAACTTCAACAAAAGTTTTTGGAGAAATATTTCCCAGCATCCAGAGTGCAAGAAATGAGAAGAAGGATAGGGAGCCTGAAGATGGGAACTAACGAAAGTTTCTATGACTACTGGGGAAGATTCCAGGCGATGCTGGCGAAATGCCCACAACACCAGATTACTGAACATGACTTGATTCAGTATTTCGTTGGAGGATTGAGACCATATGAGAGGACGATCGTGAATGCCTCATGTGGAGGATCCATTTTGAACAAACAGCCTGTTAAAGCATTTAGAATTCTCACAGAAATGGCTGAAAACAACCGAGACTTCGGTGGAGAGGGCATTCGGGTTGTAAGTGAAATAGAAAGGGCACCGGACCAGGATAGCAGAATTGATAGATTGTGCGACAAGATCGAAAAAATCTTATCCGGTGCAAGCATGGCAAGGAAGCCCAGGCCTTGTGGGGTATGCAAAAGCATATCCCACTTCACGGATGAATGCCCTACTCTACAAGACGAAATGGAAGAAGTGAACGCTATAGGTGGATAGAATGGACATTCCAGAAGATATGATCTCCATTCCCAGACTTATAATCCTGGCTGGAGAGACCATGAAAATTTTAGATGGAGAAGGCCGGAGGATGGGCATCCTGGACGCCAATTGCCACCACCAGAGGAGAAAAGGAAACAAATGCTGGAAGATCTTGTGTTTGCTATGGTTGAGGAGAATGAGAAGTTTAAGCAAGAGACTCGAGCTGGTCTCTCGCATATGAGCAAGCAAATCAATCAACTGGCTCAAGCCATGCACAAGATGGAGGAAAAAAATGGGAAGCTGCCTTCCCAGGTCGAAAATCCAAGAGAACAAGTGAATGCAGTAGCATTAAGGAGTGGAAAAGAGCTTCTGGAGATGGTCAGGCCGAGAGAAGAGAAGGACGATGTGCCCTTAGAGGAAGAAGTGGAAAAAATTTCCACAGAAGACAAGGTACAAGAAGATGAGCAGACTGATGCTGTGCCCATCCCGAAAGTGAAGCAATCTGCCAAGATGCCCACTCCAGAAAGATGGAAACCTCCCTTTCCAGGGAGATTGGCACAGAATAGAAAAGAAGAAGAAACCAGGGAGATGGTAAAAGTATTCAGCAAAGCGGAGATCAACATTCCACTGATTGAGGCAATCAAGCAAGTGCCGCGGTATGCCCGGTTTCTAAAGGAACTCTGTACCAGAAAGGTACGATTCAATGACGATGCAAGGTTTCTAGTTGGGGAGAATGTATTGGCTGTGATACAAAGAAAGTTACCCAAGAAGTGTGATGATCCAGGGATGTTCATGATCCCTTGTATAATTGGAGAAAGAAAAGTTGAAAAGGCCATGCTGGATTTGGGAGCATCGATCAATGTAATGCCCCTGTCGGTGTTCGAAGAATTAAAGATTGGACCTTTGAAGAAGACCCGTGTGGTCATTCAGCTTGCTGACAGGTCCAATGTATATCTAGAAGGCCTCATTGAAGATGTATTGGTCAAGGTGGATGAGCTTATCTTCCCAGCAGATTTTTATGTGCTTGACATGGGCACAGCGACTTCAAAATCTTTAGTTTTGTTGCTGGGAAGGCCTTTCATGAAGACAGCTCAAACCAAAATTGATGTGGACAAGGGCACACTGACGTGTGAGTTTGATGGGGAGAAGGTGACGTTCAACATTTTTGAAGCCATGAAGCACCCCCCGGATACAGAAAATTGTAATTTTGTGAACACATTTCATCCTCCGAGCCGTTCTACTTTATCTATGGTGAGCAACAGAGAACCGCTGGAGTGGGCATTGTGGGATGAACTGATTGATCAGGATGCCCTGGACGAGAATGATGATATAAGGGATGGAATTGTGATGCTATATTCATTGGAAGAAATGCCACACGGATGTGTGGACTATGGTGTGCCCATTCGGAGAAATGATGACAAACTTATGCCTTCTATTATCAAAGCGCCCATGTTGGAGTTGAAGGCATTACCAAGGCATCTGAAATATACCTATTTAGGGAATAATGAGACTCTCTCTGTAATCATAAGTGCGGGGTTGAATCAAGCTGATGAGGACCGCCTTTTGAGATTGTTGAGACTGTACAAGGAGGCACTCGGATGGATGTTGGCAGATATAAAGGGCATTAGCCCAGCGGTTTGCATGCACAAAATATTGTTGGAAGATGATGCAAAACCTATCCGTGATCCACAAAGAAAGCTCAATCCAGTGATGAAGGATGTGGTGCTAAAAGAGATAATTAAGCTTCTGGACTAGGGCATTATATACCCAATTTCATATAGCAAGTGGGTCAGTCCAATCCATGTTGTGCCTAAGAAGTCGGGCATTCAAGTTGTAAAAAATGAAAAAGGAGAGCTTGTGCCCACACGACTGCAAACTGGCTGGAGAGTTTGCATTGACTATCGAAAGCTGAACACAGTCACGCGGAAGGACCATTTCCCACTTCCGTTCATTGACCAGATGTTGGAAAGACTCGCAGGAAACAAGTTCTTTTGTTTCCTGGATGGATATTCAGGATACATGCAAATTGCAGTAAGTCAAGAGGACCAGGAGAAAACAACATTCACGTGCCCATTCAGCACGTTTGCCTATCGCGGAATGCCCTTTGGCCTCTGCAATGCTCCTGGCACATTTCAGTGATGTATGATGAGCATATTCTCTGATTTGCTCGAGAACTGCATTGAAGTATTCATGGATGACTTCACCGTGTATGGGAGCTGCTTTGATCGATGTTTAGACAATTTGGAGAAAGTGTTGCAGCACTGTGTGGACAAATGCCTAGTGCTGAACTATGAAAAATGTCATTTCATGGTTAGAGAGGGCATTGTACTGGGACATGTGATTTCTGAAAGGGGCATTGAGGTCGATAAAGCCAAAGTGGATATAATTGAGAAATTGCCATACCCCACCTCGGTGAAACAAGTGAGAGGCTTTTTGGGGCACGCTGGATTCTATAGGAGATTCATAAAGGATTTTGCAAAAATTTCCCAGCCTATTACTCACTTATTGCAGCAAGATGTTCCCTTTGAATTCGATGAAGAGTGTAAGAAGGCATTCAATTTTCTGAAGAAGCAACTGGTCACAGCACCAGTCATTCAACCACCAGATTGGGGAATGCCCTTTGAGATTATGTGTGACGCCAGTGGCTACGCTGTGGGCGCGGTACTGGGTCAGAAGAGGGGAAAGGAAAGCCATGTAATTTACTATGCCTCCAAGACTTTGAATGGGGCACAGTGTAATTACACCACTACTGAAAAGGAGCTATTGGCAGTAGTGTTTGCATTTAAGAAGTTTCGATCTTATCTCTTGGGAGTAAAGAGCATTGTCTATACAGATCATGGTGCCCTGAGGCACTTGATGGCCAAGAAAGAGACGAAGCCGAGACTAATTAGGTGGATCCTGCTTTTACAAGAGTTTGATGTTGAGATAAAAGATAAGAGTGGGGCACAGAACTTGGTAGCTGACCATCTAAGCCGGGTGCTAAATGAAAAAGGTGACGAAATGCCCATTGCCGATCATTTTCCCGATGAGCATTTATATTCAGCAAGGGGCACACTGGCACCCTGGTATGCGGATATAGTGAACTACCTTGAATCTGGGGAAATGCCCATTGGGTACTCCAGGTACCAGAAAAATAAACTAAGGTATGAGAGCAGGTTCTATGCATGGGACTGCCCTACTCTATGGAGGAGATGCGCTGATCAAATCATTAGAAGATGTGTCCCTGATGAGGAGATAGATGAAATTCTAAAGCATTGTCACAGTTATGCTTGCGGAGGGCATTTCAGACCAAACCGAACAGCGAGAAGAATTTTGGATTGTGGGTTCTCTTGGCCCACGATATTCAAGAATGCCCACAACGTCTACAGAAGGTGTGACCAATGCCAGAGGATAGGGAACATCACAAGAAGGAATGAAATGCCCATGACGCCAATCATGCCAGTGGAGATTTTTGACATTTGGGGAATGGATTTTATGGGATCCTTTCCAAATTCGAGAGGGAACCAATATATTATCCTGGTAGTTGATTATGTGTCCAAATGGGTAGAAGCAAAGGCTACTCCTACCAATGATGCAAGAGTAGTCGCCGCATTTCTGAAATCCCACATTTTCAGTCGGTTTGGTGTGCCCAGGTCCATCATCAGTGATCAAGGGACCCATTTTTGCAACCAAACGCTGGAAAGATTATTAAAGAAGTATGGGGTTCACCATAGGGTCACCACACCTTACCATCCTCAAGGAAATGGCCAAGCTGAAGTCTCAAATCGAGAAATTAAAGCCATTCTTGGGAAGGTTGTGGCCCCGAACTGAAAAGATTGGAGTGTTCATCTAGAAGATGCCCTGTGGGCATACCGAACTGCATTCAAGACTCCAATTGAGATGTCTTCATACAAGATGTTATTTGGGAAGTGTTGCCATTTGCCAGTCGAGTTAGAACACAAAGCACGATGGGCACTTCAGAAGCTGAATATGGATCCTGACGCCGCTGGGCATTTCAGGAAATTTCAAATTCAAGAGCTGGAAGAAATGAGAATGGAGGCCTATGATAATTCGGTGCTGTACAAGGAAAAGATGAAAAGGCTCCATGATCAAGTAATTCGAAGGAAGAGATTTAGCCCAGGACAGAAAGTGCTACTGTACCACTCAAGGTTCAAGCTTATGGGAGGAGGACTGAGGACCAAATGGGTTGGTCCATTTGAAGTGTATGCAGAATGCCCGAATGGGGCAATTGAACTGATAAACCCCGATACTGGAGGGCGCTTCAAAGTGAATGGCCACCGTGTAAAAACTTACATGGGGCACTCTGAAGCAGATGTCACAGTGATCTGGTTTGCGGAGCCCACTTACACCTGCTCTGGGGTGATGTCGTGCCCACGACAATAACTGGGGCGCTACTGGGAGGCAATCCAGGTGTTTTCTTGTCTTAATTCATTTTTATTTATTTTTAATAAATTTTCCAGTTAATTAAACTAGTTTAGGGAGCAATTTTACGCTTGTTTTGGATAAGCATGGTGCTTGCAGGTTTAGATAAGGAGAGAGAAAGATGAAGATAAATAAATCCCTTGGAAATAGGGATTCTGAAGTGAGACACTCTGGAGAGATAAGATTTGTTTTGATTTTTTAGGGATAAGGCTTATCCATTAACATAGAGCATACTGATCCAGGAGACTCCTAAGAAATTTGGAGAGTCACAAGTCAAATAATGAATAGTGATTCCCTTAATATAAAAGTCTTGCCCCACAAAATCTCCACTATCACTTTCACTCGCTTTTTGCAAAAATCAGAACCTTCTCTCTCGATTTTTTCTGCAACCCTAATTTATGAAAACCTTCAAAAATCCAACAATGGCGAAGACAAGAGACAAGAAGGTCGCACCAAAAGCTGGACCTAAGGCACGCCTGGACTTCGAGACCCCCGCTGTCTCTGAAGAGCCCTCTCCAATGAAAGTCGTGAAGAAACCCTCTGCAAAACCAAAGGGAAAGGCTGCGTCTGAGGCAGCCGCTTCGAGTAAGCTTCCGAAGAAGACCCCACCGGAACAGGAGCGTACGCCTGAAGTCGAGGCGACGGAAGAAAGCCCGCTACTCCAACCCAAACGGAGCAGTAAGATGCTGAGGCGACTGCTGAGGGCATGCAAGAAGAAGAGGCTACTGAAGAGCCTGAGCCAAAGCCGAAGAAAGGGGCTGAGAAGAAGAAAGCCAAAAAGCCCGTTAAGGCTCCGACTCCTGTGCCGTCAGTAGAGATCGAAGACTTGGAAGACGAAGAGGAAGGAGAGGAAGTTGAAGGGAGAGAAGAAGCCGAAGATGAAGGAGACAGAGACACTGATTTGGACAAATACTTGACTGAAATTGAAGACATTAAGGTTGAGCCCCAACCAGAGAAGGTACCACTGTTTGAAGAGGAAGAAGAGGCACCCGCTGACATCAAGAAGCGGTCACTGAAGAAAGCTAAGGGAAAAAGAAAGGTTGGTGAGCCCATTCCAGAGCCAATTGAGCCAGAGGTATCCCAACAACGGGATACTGAAGAAGAGAAGGAGCAGCAGGAGCCCAGTGCGCCCTCCCAAATGCAAGCAGGCTCTGAAGAGCCCTCGGAGGACTCCTCACCCAGGCAAAGGGTGGGGAAATCTGTTGGAATGAAAGCCGGAGCCAAGCTAGCTGGAGAGGCCTCTTCGCGGAAGAGGAAGGCTGAAGAGGGCACTTTAGCCCCTGTGCCTAAAAGAGGTAGAGAGATGGGGAGCCCCACACCGAGTAAGCCTAACAGTGGCCCGCCACCAGTCAGAGGCATCATCAACTCAAAAGGAGTCCACCGCGAGACGCTTGCAGCTCTTGGTATAGAGCAGGAGGTAAGGGATTTATTTTCTGCAATTGGTTAGGAGTGCTTTTTAGATATGGAGTGTGTGATTTTTCTGTCGTTATCTCGTGATTTTGTCCAAAACTTGAAAATCAAAGCTGTGAACAAGCCTGCTACATCCACCAGGGTTTTATCTTTTAAAATGATGGGTAGGAGTTATTCTTTGTCTGCTGATGATTTGAATATGTTACTGGGCATCGTGACATACTTGGGCCTCCAGGAGGAGGAGTATGTTGATGCCGTGACTGTAGTGCTCGACTCTACAGAAGGAGTCGATGCAAAATGGGTAGATATTGGGGATGGATCTGTTTTTCAAAGTGGATCCACAAAGGGATATTTGTTTAAACAATGATGCTTTGAGATTCTGCCATAGGGTGTTGGCCTATAATTTTTTCGGCCGAAAGGATAGCTCAAATTCAATCACCAATCAGGAGCTATTCATTTTGTGGTGCATGGTGCACAAAATCAGAATCAATTTCGATTCTGTGGCCATTGCACATTTTCGAGAAATCAAAACACACCCTAGGCATCGTATCTCTTGTGCCCAGTTAATCACCCAGCTTGTTGTTAGACATAGGCTCCTTGATTTGCATGATACTGATTTAACCCCCCTTCCCCGTGAGTATTTTGATCTTAATTGCCTGAGGAGAATGCAAGATGTGGTTGACGATGAGGATGGAAAGCCTGTTTTCTTTGTGCCGAGGGCAGACCCCTCGAGCATGTTTTTAGCTATAGCAGATACATCGAAGAAACCACCAGCAGAGAAGGCACCGCAGAGGGAGCACCCAGTCGCAGTGATCATGAGGAGACTCGAGTTGATAGAGAATGCCCAGTTCCAGACCAATGAAAAACTGACCCGAATCGAAGCAGCCCTGAAGGCCTATTTTAAGCATGTTGGGTTCTCCTGCCCAACGCCTGCAACCGATTGACCTGGTTCTTTCTGTCCTTTAGATTAGGTTTTGTTTTGTTTTTTTTTTATTTGTTCTATTTTCCTTGTTGTCTTGTTGTTTGAGTCTGTGTCCACACTTTGCAAGTTGCAAAGTGTGTGGGTAGGTAGTTGAGTCAAAGCATGCTATTCTGTGAGTCTGTGTGGGCATTTCACGTGATGATCCAACTTTAATTGCTTTACATAAAGATCAGCATGCCCAATTAAGATAGGGATGACGAACGAGTTTTAGCATGTCCTGTGAGACTTGAGCCTATATGCTGTATGCTTCAATTTTACAGTTTTCTTTCATTCATGAGTGTGAATAATTCTGTGCTTATGATGTTCTAGAATTTGCCTCTGTTCTGTGTTGAACTCTTGGAATTATTGATGCACATGTAGATGAGATAGGCCATGTTTTGCTGAACCACTGAAATAAATAACTCCCACCAATGACACAACCCTTGCACCCCCTTTTGAGCCTATGAAATGCCCTGGCCGGTTTTGTTCTGGGATGGTTTATACTTAGCCAGGGCATTATAAAACCTGAAAAGAAAAATGGGGAAGGCAAAGTATTTTCTGGGAAGGCATATATATATGAAGAGCCAGAAAAGATAGGGGGAAGAATAAAAAAAAAAGAATAAAAGAAAAAGTGATTAGAAAAAGAAAAAAAAGAAGAAAAAGGAAAAAAAAGTCTAAATAAAAATCCCCCGAGTTCTAAGTGTTTAGAATGCCCAAAATAAGAAAGATTCAGTGCCTGAACAGGGCACAGGAGGGTAGTGAATAGAAAGGAGCTGGGGAGGGGTCTGTACAATCAATAAAAACCCCTCCCACTTAAAATGCCCAACTGTAGCCTAAAAAGCCCTATTGATACTAATTGCATCATGGTTTCTGGAGAATGAACAACAGAACTTTGGCAAACTTATGGGACGAATTTGCATTGAATTACAGCCAAAATGAGAGTATACACTGAGTGAAGAGAGTCTGTGAGGAACACCAAGCTAAAACTCATTTTTGACCTATTTTAGGTATGCTGAAACTTTGCAATTTTTGTTGGATTATTTCTGATGTGCCCACACGGAGTAACAGTTTGCATGCTTGTGTCTTGAGTCTGTTTCTTTTCTCTTTTATTTTCTTTTGTTTTTCTGGATGCGTTGCACACCATGCTTGAGGACAATCATGCTTAAAGTGTGTGGGTGTAATAAGTCCATTTATTTCGTGTTTTTATGGGCATTTTATCCCTTATAAATGTCCTTTTTAGTGTGTTTTGAGTCGAAAAGAACCAGGTTACGGTCAAAGGGCATTCCAAGAGTCGAGTCTGGCGGAAGGGGCATTTTATGCCCAAATATTCACGATTATCTCGCACATATGTTTATCAGAGGCACAGGGGACGTCCTTTGTATCCATCACACATTCGGTCGGTGAAGTGGGCATATCAGATACGGATGGAGCTGACAGATGATGCCGTGCCCACAGTACTCGCACAGACTCGACCACAGGGCAGAATGGGCATTCCAGTGAAACTCGGGATTCAGTTGAAAGGAGAGCTGGTGGAAGATAGCTAAATATCCGAATGAGAGTTGGAGCTAAGTTGGACTCCTGGAAGGTGCTGCAACAAATCAATAAGCTCAGATGAAGAGATAAGCGCAATCAAAGGAGATAAGAACAATCCCTAAAAAATAGGGATTTGTTAAAGCTGAAGCTTATCCAGTCAAAGTCAGAGAGGGCACACCGTTCTGAAATTTCAGCAGAAGACCCCCGCCTGTGGGGGAAACTCTACTCGGAAATGTAACTATTTAAACAAGTTTAGTCTCTGGAAAAACAAGCTTTAGACAGTCTGAAACATTTTACATTTTACATTTCAGCATCTTTACTTTCAGTACGCTGCTTAGGCAGCCAAACAATCTGAAAGGTCTTAAACCTTCGGGACTTAGGTTATGTTCGTGTTCATCGACGTTGGAGTCGAGTTTTTTGCTTAATTAATTCCGTAAGTTCTCATTTATTTTTATGTCTTTAAATTCTGTAGTTTCAATTATGTCTAGCCTTCTCGGCTAGATCTTTAATTCTGGCGTTTGAATGATGAAATTGGTTTGAGCATAAATCTGGACTCGTGAGGCCAAAATGTGCATAGTAATGCATGGTTAGTTTCCGTTAATTCTTGTGCCTTGTTCCACGTGAGTGTGTGTCTGAAGTGCCCAATGTGGCTGATCACTCGTTAGGTAAAGAGGGCACACCAATATTAATTGAATTGGCGAATCGTGACTGTGTGTCGATTCATATAGTAATAAGGGAATTAATGGGGTGTTGTGAGCACAAGAGGAATCAGTTGAACACAACAGATCTGGGTCTGTCTAGGGCACACTGCTGCTTGTTTGCTTACATCTCTTAGAGAAATCGGGAGGTGGGTAACTGGTTAGGGGTTTAATCGAAGAGGAATCACTTTTAAACCTAAAATGAAAGGATGGATGAGGAGACGCATGAGAGGAATTCGGTCACCATAACTAGATGACCTATCCTGTATGAAAATCGGTGTGCCCATGATTGAGTTGTTTTATGTTTAAACCAAGTTCTAATTCAAATACCAGAACCTTTTGTTATTTGATATTTTCTTTAGTTTCTTTTGCAGATTTACATTCAGTTTAGTGACAACACCAAAACCCTATTTGTGATTGGTTACTTGAAGATAGAATCGTAACGGCACTCTGTGGGATCGACCCATACTCATTGGCTAGCTACGCTCGCTGTGGGCACAAGAGTTTATAAATATATTTTTGAGCGCGAAACGACCGCGCGTCACTCCTCATCATCTAAAGGCAAATTAGTGCCTTCTGGTATGTCTATGTTTGATGATTATTTGAACACTGTTGAGGTGCATGGTCCTTTCAAATCAGAACTGGATATTTACTTAGAGGAGGGGGTTTTTCGATGTCAAGATGGGGATGCAAGTGTAGCCACTGAGTTTGATGCCTTAGCTTGGTGGAAATCTCAAGAGTTAAAGTTTAAAATCTTATCTAAGTTAGCTCGTGATGTCTTGGCTATTCCCATTAGTACAGTGGCGTCGGAGGCTACATTTAGTGCAGGAACTCGAGTATTAGATCCTTATCGTTCAAGGTTAAGTTCCGATGTTGTAGAAGTTTTGATTTGTGGAGCAGATTGGGTTCGCCGACTTCACGGGATCAAGAAGCCCCTTATGACATATGTAAGTTCTATTTATTTCTTTAATTTATTTAATTATTTGATATATATATATATATATATGCATATGTCTTTATTAAATTAATTTGTAATCGACTTTTATTCTTATTTAGGAAGAAGAGGTGCCTTATTATGTCACGTTGCAAACCACTTGATTTGCAAATTTGGTGGAAGATTGGATGCTTGCCATTTGCGAAGGATTTTAGTGAAGTGTTGTTTTGATGAGTTTGATGACAAACTTTGTGACTTGTTAGTATTTTATTATGATTTGTGAACAGTGAGTTGGAACACATAAATATGTTTTTAGCATCTATTACTATTATTGAGTGTTTATTAGGTAAATGTATCAGAAATATCATTTATTATTGAGTTTTGTGTTTAATTATTTATTAGGTAAAATATTGGTTTAAAATATTATTTTAGAAAATTTTCGAATCGAATATATTCGAATCGAATCGAATAGTGTAAAATCGAATCGAATACTCGAATTGAATCGAATATTGTATGTTTATAATACACTTAAAAATCGAATCGAATCGAATATTCGCGAATATCTTATTGAATCGAATACGAATAAAAAAAATATTCGAAGTCGAATCGAATATGTAATAATTTTTTTCGAATCAAATCGAATACATAGATATTCGCTCCGATTCGATTCGTTTACAACCCTATATGTATATATATATATATTTTCAAAAAATAAGAGAGAGGAAAAGATCATGAAAGACCTATCCAACACTTGTTCTGTTTATCGTGAATTCCTAGCATGTACCATTGGTTATATATATTTTGATGTTGGAGAAGGAGAAGGGAACTAATAAAAAAATTAGTACTGCTGAGATTTGTCACTATTTGGTGATTTTTGGGAGAATGATTGAGAGTAGCTAACTCGAGAATTTTCTGGGATAAGTCACTTGGCTATATTATGCCTTCATGTCCAAAGAGTCGATCTTACAACCAACGCAAGTCCTAGTTGATTTTTTATTCAAGTTTACAATTTTCAGTAGTGGAGAGATAGACAATATGCAAGCTTATGGTGGATTACTGTATTTTTTTGATGTTTGAAAGTTTCTTTATACACTCGAATGTGGAGAGAATTTTTTTATCTACCTTTTGAGAGGTTCGTAATTCCAATAAGTTTTGATTGATGTACTATTAGTTTTATCTGTCTAATCCTTCCATGTTCAGTTTAGTGCATCTGTGGCAAATCTGAGGCAAGTATATCGATCATCACTTCATATCCTTTCTTTTCTTTTCTTTTTCGTTGCTCATGACTAGCAACATTTTAAGTTTGGGGGTTTGACAGCTGTGTATTTTACACAACTTTCGGATATGAATTGATGTTCTTTATTATATGAAGTTGTGCATTTTATATAGCTTTTGTGCTTAAATTGTTATTATTTAGAGTTTTTGATGTGTTTGCTAGTTTTACAGTAATTGTTGTGATTTCATTGCATATTTGAAGCAAAATTAGTGAATATGGACAAGAAGAGCTGAAGGGGTGTTTAATTAGGCTCTTGTGCTTAATTAAATGCTTAATTGAAGCCTAATGGACCGGATTAAGTTATCAAAACCCGAATAAATCCAAAGCCCAACTTGAAGCAGGGGTGGGTCGACCCAGAGGAGCTTGGTCGACTTGGCCCAGTGTATTTTACACAAGAGTGGATCGACCTGGTTCAGCTTGTCTGGGTCGACCCTGTGCAAAAAATAGGGCTCTGGGTCGACCCATCCATCTTGGTCGACCTATATGCACGGATCCGCGGGGATGTGATTTTCTCACTCCATTTCAGGATGTTTGACCTACATATAAAAGCCTCCATTTTGATACGAAAAATACAAGTCATAGACGCTCCGATACAAGCCACACACGTGAGGAACACAAGAGAAGAGAGAGAGAGAGAGAGAGAGAGAGAGAGAGAGAGAGAGAGAGATAGAGAGAGAGAGAGTTGTCGTCTACTCAAGAGGGGACGATAAGGTTGTTAGAGATAAAGTGCCATTGCAAAGAAGACGAAGCCGCTGGATTACATATTCTTCATTGGTTCTGATAGCTATGTATTTTACACAACTTTCGGATGAATTGATGCTCTTTTTTATATGAAGTTGTGTGTTTTATATAGCTTTAGTTCTTATATTGTTATCTTTTGGAATTTTTTATGTGTTTGCTAGTTTTGCAGCAATAGTTGTGTTTTGACTGCATCAAGTATTAAATAATACAATTAAACAAGAAATAAACAAAATACCTTCTTCATATTTTTCAAGACTTTCCAAATCATCTTCAATTAATTTGAGTTCTCTTGATCTTCTCATCCAATCTTGGGTGCATATAAGACCTCCACTATTTTAGGAGTTAAAGAACTCCTAAATGGATCAAGCACTCTTTTTCCCGTACTAAAAGTGGATTCAGATGATACCGTAGAAACCGACATCGACCATACATCCTAAGCAAGACATGAGAGAATGGAAAACCGAGGTTGGTTAACCTTCCACCACTCCAAGATATTGGAAGTCTTACTTTCAGGAATGACATCGGTTTCTTCAAGGTAAAGTTGCAATTCATTTTTATTCAATGCTCCACTATCCTTTTTGCGCTTCTTGAATTTGGAACCGATACTTAACTACATGTGGTTGCATCATCAATGAATTAGGATTGGAAGATTGAATTGAAGATCCATCTTGATCTTGTTCTTGAGTTGCTACATCACTTTGAAGTTGAGCTACAACTTTGTAAGCCTCAAACAACTCTTTCAATGCACTCTTTACATGTGGTTACACATTTCATTTCCATCTTTGTCTCCATACTCTTCAACTAGTGTATACTCAACAAATTCAAACTTATATTGTGGATCCAAGATAACACCCACATATATAAGCTTGTTCATCTTCTTTGGATCTCCCTAATATTTGTTAAATTTTGCCTTCATTTGAGTGCCCATTAATCTTACATCAACATCAATACTTTTCATCCACTCATTCAACAAAACACTCAATGTACTTATCTCTTGATAACATTCATTAGATGTACATAAAGTGAGGCTGAAATCTTAAGAGTGAGAGCATAAAAAGTGGCTAAGAGATCAACCATCCTCTTAACATTTTCCTAATCCGAAAGTGTAGGCGGCCCACCATCAAGCTCAAATTTGTAGTATGGATCTTCACTTTCAAATCGTTCAAATGCCTTTTCATATTTAAGAGCAACACTCAACATCAAATAGGTCAAATTTTATCTAGTTGCAACATCTAGACACAACATTCTCTTACACTCAATAGATTCGGTGACAAAACAATCTTTAAACCTTCTTAACCTAGTTGGAGAGTGTCTAACAAATTTCACTGCTTTTCTAACCTTATTGACTAAAGGATTTATATCTTTCAACCCATCCTTAACTACCAAAGCAAGAATGTGAGTAATGCATCTCATATGAAGATGAATTCTCTTAGCAATAGTACAACTCCGAGAGGTAAGTCTCCCTTTCAAGTAGTTAATGCACGTGTCATTTGAAGCTGCATTATCTACAGTGATTGTAAATACTTTACAATTCCCCACTCACGCAGACAACCATCCAGTTGTTTACCCTTCTCCTCACCCTGATGACTTTCAATTGTACAAAAATTTAATCTTTTTATAAAGATTCTAATTTTTTTCAATGAAATGAGCAGTAACACACATGTAGTTCAGATTTTAGATGTCCAAGTGTCTATAGTAATACAGACACTTTGACCTAATGATTTGAAATATTCTTGCAATTTTTTTTCTCATCTAAGAACAATTGATAACAATCTCTTGAGATGGTCCATCATGATGAGAGAGTGAATTTAGGTTGTAAAGTAGCAACAAAATCAATAAACCCCCCCTCCACAATCTTAAATGGTAGCTCATCTTTAATGATCATTAAAACCAATTTCCTCCTACATAAATCTTGATCAAATCTCCAAGCAATAAGACCACCACCTATGCACTCATTATCCTTATCATGCAATGCTTGTAAAGACAATTGTGATTGTCTTAAATGAACATGAGTTGTATTTTTTATGCAATTATTCATGTGAGTATTGATGGCGGAAGTACCATTTTTTCTAGAATCGCAGCAGTAAATCTTACCATAATAGTTGCACTTACTCTTTCTGTTTCCTTCATCATCAATAAAGGAGGTGAAGTGATTCCACATTTTAGCTCTAGGAGCTAGAGTTGTAGCTTTTCTCTTTGTTGATGTTGATTCTTGTTGGCTTAGTGGTGGTATCACGGTTTCCTCTCCATTAGAGCTTTCCGCCATCTTAAATTAAACCTTACAAAAATAAATAAAATTAAAATAGCTGCTGCAAATTTAATACATACAAATAACAAATTCAAAAATCAATAACCCTACCGTAACACTTATATTTAGTTTCCCTCAAATAAACAACACCACCACCACCACCACAATAAACTGCTACAAATTCAAAAATAAATAACCCCACTATAACATGTATATTCAGTTTCCCTCAAGTAAACACCCCCACCACAATAAACTGGTGCAAATTTAATTCTTCTAGCTGGAAAGCCAACTCAGCTGAATGTATTTCCATGTTCTTACAAAATATTTCTTACAAAATCTTCCTACATCAATTTGAATGCAGAGTAGAGACTATTATTCTGCAAAATAGTCTTCTTATTCTTACTAATTATTCTATATAGAACATATATATTTGAGTAATTTGACTATTTGAGAAATCCATTTATTAATCACTAATAATCTAGAGAATCAATTTAAGAAATTTGATGAGTAATTAGTAGCTTACCTTTGCTGCTGGGAAGTCGAAAGAAAGAGATGCTCTCTTGCTACTTCCTACTTGCTACTACTGCTACACGACGTGATAATGGGAGAGAAAGAGAGAGACATCTGCTACTGTTGCCTGTTGCTGCGACTATAAATGAGAGATCGGAGATGGGAGGGAGAGGCGATGGCAGTTGGGAGATGGGCAGGCGGCGACGCGGAAATTCTATTTATGTATTTGGGATTTTAGAATTAGGTTTTCAAAGAATCAAATTGACAAATTTAATATGCCTGCTGCGATGCGTGAATGTGTGAGTGTGAGATATTATTGTGTTGGGCTAATTGGGAATGTGCCTATTATAATTAATGTAATTATGGAATGGGCCAATAGGGGAATGCACTATCTATTTTTTTACACAATTAAATTTTATTTGGTTCGGTTCGGTGATTTTCAGTTTTTTAGTGTCCAAATCGAAACTGAACCGAACATAATTGGTTCTTGAAGTATAAAATTGAAACTGAACCAAAGTTAACATTTATCAAACCGAACCGAACCGAACATGACGGTTCGATTCGATTTTTTGGTCGCGGTTCGATTTTGCTCACCCCTAATAATGCTAATACACACAAATGTACAGCTAAATCTTATAGTGCCAATAATTTTAGGTTTTACATATTCCTACAAGTTTTCTGATGCTAACAAAATAAAATCATACTGCTAAATCATTATGAAACAATGCTAACTAGAGTGAACAATGATGTTAATTCAACAAAATTCTGACAGTGTTGTTCATGGTTGGTTTATAATGTTTTGGCAAGTTTTCATGCTAATGCAACAAGAGTTATGATAATTGAAAATCAAGTTATGTCAATTTCTAAAGTTTATGAATGATAATGTTAATACTATAAATTGTACAACTAAATCAAACTGATAAAAATCATCATTAAACAATGCTAAGAAAGTTCATTTAAGCTTAGGTTTTATATGTTCCTACAAGTTTCTCAATGCTAATAAAAAAGAAAATAAAACTGCTAAATCATCATGAAACAATGCTAACAGAGGGTACACGATATTGCTAATTCAACAAAATATAACAACATTTGTTCATGGTTGGTTTGTAATGCCCATGAATTTTTTTTATGTTAATGCTAACTAGGGTTATGATAATGTTAAAATAATAAATGATAATGCTAAACACAACCAATTGTATAGATAAACCATACATTGTTAACAGTGGTATGTTTTATATGTTTTTAAAAGTTTTTCGATGTTAACAAAAATAAAATTAAACTGCTAAATCATCACGAGACAATGCTGATAGGGGGTGAACGATATTGATAATTTAACAAAACTATAATAGCATTATTCATGATTGATTTATAATGTTCCTTGCTAATTTTCATGCTAATGCTAAACAAGAGTTATGTTAATGCTAAAATTAGAAATAACAATGCTAAATTGTAAACGATAATGCTAAATTCACAAAATGTACACATAAATCATACATTTCCAACAGTGTTAGGTTTTACATGTTCATACAAATTTCCCGACACCAACAGAACAAAATGAAACTGCTAAATCATCATGAAATAATACAAACAGAGTTTGTTCAAAATTATGTTTTATATGTTTTGAAAAGTATTGTTATCATAATAGCATAAGAGAGAAAGTGTTAAATCATCATAAGAGAATGCTAAATCATTTTTTCTACAAGAAAAAAAAATGAACATAATATGGAAAAAAAAATTGAACGATATATCACCTTGATTTTTCATCTTTTCTGGTTCGAAGATTTAATCTTTTGCTGGTGTTGCTGTTCGTTCGAAAGATTTCAAGAATCTATGGAATTGGTTTAACATTTCTCTTCGATTTTACAGCGTTGGTTTGCATGAGTAAGCTTTCTATGTGCATTTATGTTGATTGAGCTTTCTCTGCCATTCAGATTATGCATGTTTTTTAAATTTTTTTGATTTTGCCCTTACTAAGTTTCGGGAGCAGTGTATTTGATTCTTATTACGAAAATGCCACCGAATTCTTATTTTAATCTGGGTCCTAAATCTGGTTGGATTAGATGGTGATGATTGTTTATTAGTTCTTACATGGGGCCTAGTTCCCACTAGATCCACTCCATATATATATTGATGAGTGTTTAAATTGCACTCATTTGCACTCAATTGCACTCACTTTTGAGTGCAATTGCACTAGGTTTATGTATATACGTATGTTAATAATATAAATATTGTCTTTAAATCTTTAATTTTGTTATAAGTGGCCAATACATGATATTTTGGGTTAATATTGTACAAATCAAAGTTGAATTGGGATTCTGATCATCAAAGGCCGCACAAGACTTGAAAAGATGAAGAAAACCAAGTGTTGGGCTCAGACACGACATCGGGACATGATCAAGAGTCGCGTTGCAGAGCCCTTCAGGGGCTGAAAATCATGAAGCCCGGATGCGGCCTAGAGGCACGAGCCATCAGGGGTCGTCTTACAGACCCTTCCAGGCGCGGCCTAGGCGTGATCGCAGGGGGGGTCGCGCCCCAGGACCTCTGCAACACGGCCTCCAGGCGCGACCCACTGGCCCGGCTTTCAGCACTTCAGAGACATGTTTTCCTTTGTTCCAAACTTAACCTCCAGGCGCGAGTCTGATGGGGTCACGTTCAGGACTGACGAATCCGCTTTTTGACTTTTGGCACTCCATTATTGGTCCACTATATCATATAACTCTTGGGGAGTTCAAATCATCCAATTCCCACTCGATTTCACTCTAGAAACACATCACATTTGGGGATTTTTGGAAGGAGAAGAAGATCAAGAAGACGAGGAAGAATCATTCATCTATCTTGAGGATTCAAGTCAAAGGATTGAAGAAGAGAGTTCTACATTGGGTTTTATCTTCTATTTCATTCTCTACTCTTGTTTTTAGAATGGATTTTGGTTCTTTCCTCTTTGTTCTTGATGTTATTGTAAATATGGTAGGCTAGAGCCTTAGGGCTCTAGGATGTGGTGAAACAATATGAATCTTGTTCTTGATAAGGGTTTAATCAATGGTTATGCTTTGTCAAGGTTTTAATCCATGCTAGTTCTTGAATGATGTTGTTTGAGTGGCCTTTATTTAACATCAAATGTATGATTCACTTGCATCTTGCCCATCCCGTGAACATAAGCATGTATGGATTGAATTCATGTATTTATACTCTTCATTGAATATCGAATATGTGGAAGGAAATGTGACCCCTTTGAGCCTTTGGTAGGTATGATCTTGGAATGTATTAGTGATAATCATCCTTGTCACATTCGCAATTGAAGAGATATTCGAGAGATGCTCTTTCTATAATCGTGGTCTTCCTATCGTTGAACTTAGCATGTTTGTTGTTATGACCCTTGTTGTACGTTCAAGAGGAACATTGTGTATCCATGTCCTAGAGTCTTGCCTTAACTTGTTACCTTAAACCATTTCCCTTTAAATCTTGTTTTCTTACATTTCTTTTAAGTTTTGGTTTTGTTGTTTGGTGTTTGTTACTTAAGTTCTTGTTTTGATATTGTGAATGAAAACTAACGCTCACCTTGTTATAGTCTAAATATTTCACTCGTCTATCATCGTGGTACTTGCATTTTCACGTTTTAATTCATTTTTCCTGTGGATCGACCTCGTATCATCGTTGATACAAACATATGGTTGTACACTTGTAGGCATTGACACGAGTTTATAAATATTGAAACATCATAGTAAAGAGTAAATTACCTATCATATATATTGTAAACTTGATAAATAAATGCTAATGAAGATTATATCTTACATAAAATATAACTATATATATTTTAAAAAATATATACTATAAAAAATACAAATATAAGTATGTCTGAATGATTATTGAAAAATATCATTAAATTTATCAGAAAATATATTATTAGTTTTATGCTCACTGTGCTTAAGAAGATGTTCATCAATATATGTACATTAAAAAATATTTATTTATTATAAACATAATTTAGTCTTTTTTATCTCTTTTTAAAAAAGAAATAGTTATTTTACTCCATCATCTATATAAATTATATTTCGTATTTAATATATTATTCATATATTTAAAGCATACACATAATATATACATACATATATATATATATATTTACCTGCGATTTTTTTATTTTAACGCATAAAAATATTTTAAAATTTATTAAATACTATAAAATATTTCTCTTGGATTGCATAAGAGATATAGTTAAAATGCGGTTAACGGGTATAAAAGTTGATACCTAGCGGATATGAGGACGAGTATGGATATTTTCTTTAAACGGGAGTACGAGGACGGGTACCGTAGTACCCTACTCATTGTCATCTCTAATATCACTTCATAATACACTTGGTATTTACATTTTATAATATCATTCAATATAGTTTTATAATATTCAATAAATGTGTTTGTGCATTGACAACAATAATAGAATATGAAAAAAATATATTATTTTTATTATATTTTGAAGCAAAATTATTGTACTTGAACTGTATTCCCCAACCAAAAAAGAAGAGAAACACTGACAAGTTGGTGGACATTCGTTCCGGTGTGGATGGTTAAGTAGTGGAGTGAGATTGTTTAGAGACTAAAAGTCACAGATTCAAATATTCTCAATACCACAAGTCGGTTGTGTGAGTGAGCAAAAAAAGAAAGAAAGTTGGTGGACATTCAACTTCCAACTAGGGCCAAGACATTAAGCTGGAGTTTAAAAATAGTGTATTAGGTTCTCAATATTATTTAGTCATAATATAAGATGATAAAAGAGCATCAATACACAACTATTTTATATTAAAATATTTTACGTGCCAGAAAGCATAAGATACAGAGACCCAATCCCATCCATTTTCGTTGTGGTCAGCACTCAATACACTATACTGCGTGGCTCCATCACATTTTCTCACTTTTTTAGCGTTTCCCTTAAATCTTACCGTACATATAAAAAAAATGTGACGGCGGCTGAATTGTTGTTTTACATGTAAAAGTATTTTAATGCAAACCCCCCACAATTCCTAATTTTGTCTTTATCTACTAATGCAATCACTACCCTCTTTTACTAATAAATAAACAATTATTATTATTATTATTATTATTATTATTATTATTATTATTATTGCACAATGCACATGTTTTTTTGGCACACACTATTTTTTCACTTTTCCGTATTTTACTGAGGGCTTCAAATGCCAAATCTGCAACGAAAAACATAAAAAAGCCTTGCAACAGCTGTGTTATTTTTTGCTGGAAAATGTGAATCACTACAGTTTTATTCGGAACAGTACTGTAGCGCGGCTCAGTTAGCGCGGCTCAATTACTGTTCATAGCTGATATTTTTTTTTCCTATTTATTATTCCTTCTTTACTTATTTATTACTCATTTATTTGTTATTTCAAATACAAAATTGTACATCAAATTAAATTGTACAAATTAAAATGACATCAAATAAAAAATTCAAATTCTTTTTTTTAATGCTGAAATTAGAATGACATTTAATAAAATTGCATTAAAATCACTAAACATAAAAACATTGAAAATATAAATCTATACTATATATAAAAGAAGAAAAAATCCAATTGCAATTGATTTTGGAGGGAAAATTGATGGCAATTTTGCAAATATACAGTGATTTGAGGTTATTAAATAAATCCGATTTATGGTTAATATTTTAAATAAATCCGATTTATGATTAAATTAAATAATATATTAATAATATGAATTATTTGAAACGTGTGTACGTAAATTACAGACGCGGGTTCGGTTTTTTATTTTAATCCACAACCATAATCATGTAATTTAAATACATAATCAAAATTAATATTTACATTAAATTACATACAGAAAATAAATACAGAAAATAAAAAAAATCTATACAATACAGAAAATAAATAGAACTGATATGGAGCACTACAAAGAAGTTAACCTCCACTTTCCAGCACCCACTACGTGTAAAAAAAAAAAACTGATTCATATATAAAAAAATTTACATCTTAAGAAGGGACAATTATCTCATTCACTCTCCATTTTCGATTTCCTCTGAAAGCAGAAAAGCAGAAAACCAGTGTGAAGCTTTATACTGTGCTGTTACAAAATTAGAAGATAAATGGCTCCAGTCTTCGGAACTGTACAGATGCTAAAATCGGGAAGGAGTACATTCGGCATAGAACTAAGGTTGATACGATGGTATGAAAACTCAAATGCATTTAGTCTGGAATGCATCTTCCATGATCGAGAGGTATGTTTTAGTTTTAAAATTGTTGAGTTTTTTTTTTTTTTTTGCTTTATGATATAAAAACTTATAACAGATTCTTTTTTTATAGGGTCAACGAATCCATATGACGATTCCAAAAACAAATATCGAAAAGTTTAAAGATCGCCTTATTGAAGGCAATGTTTATGCTATAATCGATTTTGTTATTGGATTGAATGTGATGAAGTACAAGACAACTGTGAGCCTTTATAAGATTATTGCATTTAAACACACGAGAATCTTTGAGGTTTTTCACGAAGAATTTCCACAACATTTGTACGAGATCAAGAATTTCAATGATATAGCAAATATGGAGAACATAGGAGATGCAGCAATGTTTGGTAAGACATATCAATACATACGAAAAAAATATTTTTATAACATGCAGCGAATATTTTTGAACTTATTTTTTGTTCTTGTGCAGATGTAATGGGAACTATAGTGTTACACTATAGACCCCTTACAAGAGAGATAAACGGAAAGCTAACAAAATTGATGGATTTGGTATTGGAAAATATAGAGTAAGCTTTTAAAATAATGCTTTAAATTTTTTAACTTTTCTCTAATTATGTATTTAGTAATTATTTCTTAATTTTTGTAGAGGAAACACAATTACAGCAACTCTTTGGGAAAACTACGCAGAACAGATGATTGAATTTTTAGAGACGCCCCCTGAAGGACCAGTGACTGTTATTATACAGTTTTGCAGACCTAACATATACAGGGGTAATATTTAATTTTTTATTTTGATATCAGTGAGTGTTATGATAAAGTTACGGATTGATTAAATATTACAATAGGTGAAATACGCATTTCATCTTTGTTTAATATTACAAAGATTGTGCTGGATCAGAAAGTTCCAGAGATTGTGGATTTCAGTTTTAGGTAAAATTATTTATATCAGTTTATAGAAAATGTATAATTTTTATTTATAGCCAAATTATTTTTGACTCAACCATGTTATGTTTGTTTTTATTTATTTTTGACTCAACTATGTTCATTTCTGTTGTTCTTTATTTTTGAGATTGTCGACATTTATATGTTAGGATGCACTACAGTTTCATTTCATCTTCTACAATTGAGTATGCAAATTGAATTTATTTGTACATAACAATATATTAACAGAATTATCTGCAAGTATTAAACCTTTAATTATCTAACTAATATAAATTAATAATAAAATCGATAGTATGTATAGTAAATAAAGTAAAGAAATAATTTAAACTATAATTAGATTTACCAAACTGTATGTATCGGCCCACATGATAATATTAATATTTGGGTCACAATATCGATTTTTTTTAACCAGGCCCAAAACGATTTTATTACACATAAATATATTGTCGATCCAGTGGGTTGAGCTCATTTCTAATAGGGTTGGGCTTTGTTTTATTTTTATTTATTTATAATTATTTATTCAATACACATTACTTTATTAACATTAATTTATTATATATTTATTTGGAGGTATATCACTACTCGGAAACTGAGATCAACCAGTATCTCCACTCTCACATCATCATCATCAAGAACACTAAATGACGAAATTAGAGATGGTGATTTTGAATTGAAGAACATATCTCAAATAATGACAGATGGAAATGTATTTAAAATATTTTTTAATCACATTTTGAATTGGTTTATAAAAAATATATTAACATATTTTTTTTCTTTAACTTAGATTGGCAATTTCTGGGTATTTGCCACCATACTTTGTGTAGAGACCATTGGTGACTGGTCCTACCTGGCTTGCAAAAGATGTCAGAAGAAAATTAAAGCAAGTGGGAATCAATTTTTATGTGAAAAATGTCAGTCATTTGACATTGCAGGAAAACTGAGATAACTTAAATTTATATTAATTTTAATATTTTTAATTAAAATTCTAATTTTTATAAGTTTTCGATTATAGGTACAAGCTCATTGTGAGGGTGGTAGATGACAGTGGAACTACGACATTCTTAATGTGGGACAAGGAAAGTATAGCACTAATCAGAAAAACAGCTACAGAATTAATCGAGGTAAAAAACAATGAAATTCATAAAATGAAAAAATATAAAAGCTGATTAAATTTTTTTATAGGGTCGAAATATTGAAGGAATTCCACCTGGGCTTGAACGGTTAGCTAACAAAAAGGCACTGTTCAATATTACTGTTCAACCCGGGCAGACAAGAAATTACACTGGATCTTACAGTGTAGCAAAGATTTGTACGGACAGAGAGATTATTAAAAGGATGTGTGGTGAAATTTTGCCTACTGAGGTAGGAAAAAAACATATAATATTTTATTTTTCTTAAATAAATGCTTTTATGAATTTAATGACAAATTAATTTTTAATACAGGAGGAAGAATCCACTTCAATAAATAGATCAGAAATGATTGAAGAGATGGTTGGTTAATTCGAGTTATGTAATATTTTTTTAGGTTTATAATATTTATAAAGTAATAATTATTTTAAATACAGATTGGTTCATCATCTTCGAAAACAGCTGTTGAGTCAAAAAGTGGTGTTGTAGTCAACAAAACAATTCAACAATTAATGGAAGATGGGGAGGTAAAATATAATGTTATTACAGTTTCATTTTCAATTTAAATACAAAATATGATGTTCAACTTATTAACATAATTTTTATGTTATTTAGAGTGGGGAGTTCACAGTATTTGCCACTGTGAAGGACATTGAAGACATTACTGGCATGTCATACCTTGCATGCAAAGTATGTCGGAGGGAACTAGATCCATATGATGAACAGAAGTTATTTTATCAAAAATGTCAAACATTTGACATTTGTGGCAAACTGAGGTTAATGATTAAAATATATTTTTAGTGTTTAATATAAAGAAAAATCTTTATATATTTAAATATTTTTTTTTTGTAAACATATAGATACAAATTGATTGTTGAAGTCACTGATTGTACTGCAACAACCACGTTTAGAATGTGGGATATGCAATGCATGGAATTACTTGGACAAAAATTTGCAGAGGTATCTCACACATTGTAAAAAATATAAAAAAAATTTACACATTAAATTTTTTATTTTTTTTTAGGATGAGGTACTTGATGAACTTCCAGCTGAAGTTGAAGGTATATCGAACAAAAAAGGTCTCTTTAATATAATTGTCATGCCTGAGCAAGTGAAAAATTATAAGGGACCTTTTGATATTGTTAAGGTTGCATGTGAGGACACAATACAAAGGGAAGGCTCAGAAAAGCAGGTGGATTTTTTAGCACTAAAAAAATACTTGTGTAATATTAAATAATTACTTACAATTGTATGCATTTTGTAGGGAAAGTCATTAAAGTCAAAGAAAGGGAAAGAGCAAGTTGATGAAAATGCGGATGAGGTATATTATTTTTCAAATAGGAATAACATTTTATGTTTTTGTTATGTTTATGCAGCATTGTTCAGTTAATTAATTTGTTATAACAATTTCAGGATAACTACATAAGTGACGCATTACTAACACCAAGAAAGAACAACATTAACACAAGTAATGCAGTCGTTCTTATGGATGATGATAATGTAAAGAGAAAACTCATTGATGAGTTTTCATCAACTACTTAAAAGAGGACTAAGAGATTGCTGAAGAAAGAAAAACAGTGAGGATGAAAAAGAATGGACAGTCGTTCTTATTAAGACAATTTAATTAATTTTGGGTTTTAAATTTTGAGACACTTTCTGTTGTTTTATTTTATTTATTTTCAGACATTTTAGGATGTTTTACACAATTTCTATATGTTTCAATTTATGTTCAATCATTTTATTTTGATATAGTTTAGTTAATGTTACGTAAATCATAAAATACAGACAATTTGAATAGAGTCAACAATAGGATCAGAATATTAATTAAAAACTAAAATTAACAACATAATCCACTGATATTAATAATAATAACATGAACTGCATCAAAAATATAAATTCAGAACATAAATAAATAATTCTGCAATAAATAAAATATCAGACCACATTAACAAATATAAATTTGGAATATAAATAAATAATTCTGCAAGAATATAATGAAATACAATTAAACATTAACATAAGAAATGCGAAAGATCTAAACCACAGATTATTAACCTTTCAAAAACCCTTTGGGAGTAAGTGGATTGCCCAGTTCACAATCACCCGTTTGAACGGGGGCGCAGGGGGTCACACAAAGTCCAAAGCTCAATCAGGTTAAACACTGTGACTCAGACCAAAACCTCTCATCAAGAGGTTTCGCATAGACCCTTCTCAAAGAGGAGGGTCACAGATCACACATAGATCTGACACACGAAAGGACATAGCAAAGCATACAATCATTCAAATAGACATATAAAAATATTAAATCATGTATATATCACATTATTACCTATAAAATTGAAGCATACATATAAATTATGAAACATTAAAGCATATAAAAAATTTACTGGAACATTAAATTAAATTACACAACATTAACACATTTTTAATAATAGGAACTTTAAATTGAATTAAAAAAATACAGGAAATGAAAATTAAATTAAATAACATTAACATATTTTTTTCATCACATAAACAGATGCATTCAATCAAATTAAATAACATTAAAATTAACATTAAACATGAACAATAACAATCAAGCATCTATAAATTAAATAACAGATCAAACATGCATTCAAAGATACATTCAAATATTCATCTAATAATAAGTCATTATTATAACAGATTTATGTGATAAATAAATATGTCACTTTAAACAGTAAATTAATATAGTGTAATAGATAAACCAAAAGTAAAAGATAATTAATTATAAATACAAACATATACATATATTAAATAAGTAATATATTATTTTTTTATAAATAGAACAGTTAAAATTATATTAACACCATAAACAATTAAAAATGCAGCAACCTTACCAATTTTAAAAACATAAATATATTAATATTAACTTAACAATGCAAAAATATTTAAATAATTTAATATAATCGGCAGTTAAAAAAATTAATTAAAGTAGGGAAAGAAATTATTAATAAATAAATAATATATGTAAAAATGGGAAAAATTTTAAAACTGCCACTTCTATCATAATTAAAAAATACAGTTAATTTAAACGATACAGCTAACTTAAGTATACAAAATTAATAGTAATAATAAATAGGTGAAAATATAAAAAACTCCATTCTAGTGGACAGTTTAATTTAATATGAAATTGTAATTAAATTTATAAAAATATGCGAAAATAGATAAAAAAATCCATCTTAATGGACAGTTTTTGAATATGTATAAAAACAGTTAATAAAATGGAATTCGAATAAATTTTTTTAAAAAATGTTAGTGGGTAATGTTTGAAAATATAAAACTGCTATTCAAATTCAAAAATAGTTAAACTTTGAACTTCCAGATTACCACATTTGAAACAAAAACGAAAATGGCAAACAACGACAAGCATCAACCATTCTTAGATGAAATACATGAAGAAAAAAGAAGAAAAATCATGTCACAATCGTGTCCAGGTATCTAATTTCTGCGTAAATATGTTTTAACTCAAAAAAGCTGATGATTTTTTCAAAACTTTTCATGAGGAAACAAAAATTTCAACACACATTCATAGTTTTGTGAAAGACAGATGCAATAATCTGTACCTTAAGTGCTGCAAATATTTGTTTAAATCTGGGCCGATGTTTCTGTTAAAGAGCTGCAAAAAAATTTAAAAATATATCAGAGAGAATACTGAATAGACATTCATATATTTTTATATAGTTAATATTGAACAAGTGTATACTCATCTTATTTTCGCCCTCATTGACCAATTTTGTGAACTCATATGACATTAAGTATGATTCAGTACTCGCATACCTCCTGCAAGTTCACATAAAAAATAAGAACATTAAACACCATCATAACGGGATAGAAAAATCTTTAAAAATAATATATAAATATGACTTTAACGTTTAGGATCTGATTATATAAATATGACATCTCCTATAAGATGTGTGTGTGTGTGTGTGTGTGTGTGTGAGTAAAACTCAACTTTTTATCCGGAAACCTTGGCTCAATCTCTGATATGAGGCCTTTCAGTATAGAACTACTTAGATCTACAGCAGATTTACATAGATCCATATTTGATCTACTAAAATTCAACATAGGGCTACATCATATGTGTAGTAGTAATACAAGAATAACGTATGTGCGTAGATCTGGAATTATTCAGTGCACCTGCGATTTTAGGGAAAAAAAAATCTGTAAGTCGACTGAGTTTCAAAAGTGTCATATAGAGAAAGAGACAGAGATACAGAAAAAGGGACATGGAGACACAGAGATACAGAAAAAAGGGATATAGACATGGAGATACAGAAAAAGGGAGATATATAGATACAGCGACATGGAGATACAGAGATACAGAAAAAGGGAGATATATTGATACTTATCTTTCACAGAAGCTACCGAGATCATCTGTGACTGGGCTCTTCACATTCTTCAAATCTTCAAGTAGAAAAAAAAATAGCAAGGAAACATAAAAATTATCAAAACACCGAAAGTAAGAAATATGAGAATCAAAAAAGGGAAAAAAGGAAAAAAAGAAAAAAGGGTACAGAGTCTGAACCTTAGACGAACCGTTCACTGTCGGCGGAGGCTCGAGTGTGAAATATTAATTCTTGCAGGAAAAAAATTCACCACAGAGAGTGAGAGTGAAGGCGGCGGAGTACTGTAGATGCAAAAGGAGGCGGAGAAATAGGTTTTCACCTCAGATGAGCTGAACCCTAAATTGACGGAGAGTGAAGGTCGTGCTAGATAGACTGTTGCTCGGTATTTTTTTTCAGAGAAAATGAAAGATCGGAGAGCGAGAGTTAGAGTGAAGGCGGCAGAATCGTGTAGATACAGAAGAGAGAGGAGGCGGAGAAATAGGTTTTCACCTCAAATGACCTCAACCCTAATCTGAGAGAGAGTGAAGGCCGTGAAAAATACAGTGTTCATCGGTAATTTTTTTCAGAGAATATGAAAGATCGGAGAGGGAGAGGGAGAGGGAGGGTGAAGGCGGCGGAATCATCGAGAAGCAGAAGAGAGAGGAGGCGGAGAAATAGGGTTGAGCTGAAATGAGCTCAACCCTAACAGATCGGCATTATATATATGTCCAAAAAAAATTAGTATTGGGTTGGGTAAAAAAAACCGGATATTGTGGCCCAAATGTTAATATTACATGTGGGCCCATGATATAGTTTGGTAAATATAATTAGTATTTTGGCCCAAAAATTATTATTATCTAAATTAAATGTTTTATAGTTTAAATTATTTATTTAGTTATTTACTATACATAATATTGGTTGTATTATTAATTTATATTAGTTAGATAATTAAAGGTTTAATAGTTGCAGATAATTTAAATATTATGTTAAGTATTAACTAATTAGTTAAATCAAATTTTATTGTAAATAATTATATAGTAATAGATAATAATGTTTAGCTAATTATTAAATATTTAATTTTAATAATTTAAATTTAGGAGTTTGGTTAAATTGCTTATGCCCATAAATTTATTAATATGTATTTATTAAATTACATAGATGTATTATTATTTCGTTATAAACATTTAATTTTATTTTTTATAAATACAATTACATTAATAATTGATTGTTTAATTTTACATAAAATATAAAATTAAAGAATTTAAAATTGTAAACATATGCTGTTAATGTATAATTTAAAAATATTAAGATAGATTTGTATAAATTATTACCTTAAATTAAATGTTACAATATTTACGTTTATATTTGGAAAAAAAAATTAAATCTTTAGTTTATATAGTATTGTATTAATTTAATTATATTATATTTTTTTATTGCAGGTTATTCATTAACAAAGGAACTACTACAGAATACAAGATTAATTGACATACATGTTGAACATATTTCTAATACAGGTATTATTTTTTTATTTTTACAATTTTAAATAATAGATTATAATATTATAAATAAGAGTTATATTTTATAAAATTTTAAAATAATTAATATTTATGAATAGATTATTGTATTATGTAACCATTTTGTGAAAGAATTTGATTTTAGTGATTCTTTAAATAAAATTGGTAAGTTTATAATTCAATTATGTATATTATTTGCTTATGTAATTATTATTGCTATTTTTTCATATTATTTGATATACTAAAAAGCATTCTTTAATTATTGAAATACAGGTGATCTGACAAGTAACGCTGAACAAATTGATGATTTAACAATTAATGAATTAATGGAGGATGACCAATTAATTGATATACATGTTACACAATGCCTTGATACATGTATGAAATGCATTATATGTTAATAAAAATTGAATTTCAAATTTAAATTATAATTAAATGAATATCATGTTAATTATTATTTCCCTTATTAGGTAAATAGTATAATCATAATTGGCATCAATATTGTATTGGTAAGTTACTTATTATGTCCAAATTTAAATGATGATTTTGTATATAATATTATTTTTAAATCATACGTATTGAGCAAAAATTATTTAGTTATTTAACCAATTCTGCAAGAAATTTATTATAGTCATTATCTAAATTGAATTGGTAAATTTTCAATTCAATACTTTATATTTATTTTAAATAAATATTATTACTATTTTTTCGCATATTAGTTTAGATACTTATAATATTTATTTAATTATTCAAATACAGGTGAAGGAACAAGTAATTTTGAACAAATTGTTGATTTAATGAATAATGAACCAATGGAGGATGACCAATTAATTGATATACATGTTACACAAATGTCTGATACAGGTACTTAATGCAATATGTGTTGATTAACAATAAAATATGAAATTTGAATAATAAATATATAAATCTGATGATAATAATTTTTCCCTGATTAGGTGAACAATATGATCGTAATTGGCATCAATTTTGTACTAGTAAGTTAATGATTATGTCCAAATTAATTTCGTTTTTTAATTTTATTATTTTTTAAAAAGAACAATTTTTATTTTTACAATATTTATATATAAAAAAAATTATGGCCATCGCACTTATATTTGTAAATTAAGTGTATTCCATATTGATAAGTTTGCAACTAAATATTTTATATTTTTAAAAATAGAATTTTTTAGCATGTTGTATATTCTTAGTTTACATACATTAAACCATTCTTAAATTAATGATCTACAGGTGAATCAACAACTAAACATAAACAGATTGTTGATTTACACAATTAATGAATCACTGGAGGAGGATCAACTAATTGATATAAACCTTACACAAATGTCTAATATAGGTACTAAATCCAGTGTATCTTAATTATTTAATTATATATCAAATTTTAATATTAATTACATAAATCGGATGTTAATTATTTTTTTTGTCCATTAGGTGAACAGTATGATCATAATGAACAACAATATTGTACTGATAAGTTAATAATTATGTGTAGTTATAATTAAGTATTTTTATTTAATATGTATTTTAAGTTTTATTTTATTATTTCTATAATATTTACATCAATGGAAAAGGAAACAATTTTAAATCACAATCATATTGGTAAATATAATTTTTTATTTATTTGAGTTATCTAAATTAATTTTTATTAATACTATATGAATTTATAACTATTGTCAATATAAATATGAATGATATGAAATTTTTATTTAACATTTATTATTCATAACGGTTTCAGATTACTCAGATCTTGGTGATCCGGTTTTTATTTGTGAATTTTGTGGAGCATGTTTTTGGTATGATGAAAGGTTGGGAAAAAATTCAAAATCACGCACTACAAAATACTCATCATGCTGTATTCGAGGAAAAATCAAATTGCCACCAGTTAAAAGGCCTCCTAAGGTTTTGGAAAGTTTGCTCTGTGAAAATGATCAGAAGAGTAAACATTTTCTTGATAATATTCGTTCATACAATAATATGTTTTTTTTTTTACATCAATGGGAGACAAGATAGATTTGAGTTTAAATGTTGGTAATTCTCCACCGACATTCTGACTACATGGTCAAAATTATCATATGATTGGAAGTCTATTGCCACCTGAAGGTTCTACACCAAAGTTTGCTCAGTTATATATCTATGATACTGAAAATGAAATTGCAAATAGGATGTTATCTGTGAGGTATTTTATATTTAGCATTATATTTTTTAAATTGTTACTCTAAATATTATGTACGTTCATTTTTAAATTGATTTAATATTTTATGTTTATGTAGGAATAAAAAAATGCATAAACACACTTCATGTGAAGATTGCTTCTGAACTTAAAAGCATGCTAGATGATCATAATGTCCTTGTGAAGTCATTTAGGATGGCAAAGCACACCATTGTTGATCTTGGCCAATCTGATGTTAAGTTGAAACTTATTGGTAGACATGGAGGTGATGCTAGAACATATAATCTTCCAATTGTGTCTGAAGTGGCTGCATTAGTTGTTGGAGATTTTGATCAGTCTTTCGGAGATAGAGACATAATATTGGAAACTCAAACTGGAGAGTTAAAATGCATTAATGAGTTAAATACAACCTATTTGGGTTTACAGTATCCTATTCTGTTTCCATATGGTGAAGATGGTTATAGAGAAGATATACCACTTTCAGACTTGAATTCTTCATCAAGTTATGCTCGAAATATGGTCAACATCAGAGAATATTTTGCCTATCGGTTGCATGAAAGAGATTGTGATGTAAAAACCATTTTAAGCTCAAGGAGATTATTTCAACAATTTATTGTTGATGCCTACACAATGATTGAATCTGCAAGACTTTTATACATACGTACACATCAACAATCATTGAGATGTCATATATATAAAGGTTTAGAAGAGGCTCTAACAAGAGGTGAGAGAAATCCCACAACTCAAGGAAGATGAGTTATATTGCCTTCTACATTCACTAGAGGAGCTCGATACATGATTCAAAATTATCAAGATGCTATGGCAATTTGTCAGTGGGCTGGATATCCAAATCTATTCATTACATTTACATGCAATCCAAGATGGCCAGAAATTGTAAGATATGTGCAGGAAAAAGGATTGAAACCTGAAGATCGTCCCGATATTGTTTGTCGAGTGTTCAAAATGAAACTCGACAATTTAATTTATGATCTCCGTCAAAATAATATATTTGGAAATGTTAAAGCAGGTACGTGTTAAATTTTATAAAAATTATTATATCAAAATTTTAAATTAATTTAATATTTTTTTTAATTTCAATTGTAGTGGTATACACTGTTGAATTTCAGAAGAGGGGCCTTCCACATGCACATATCTTGCTTTTCATATCAAAAGAGGATCAAAATCGTGGATCAGAAGTGATTGATCAAATTATATCAGCTGAAATACCTGATAAAGAACTGGATCCACAATATTATACAGCTGTGCAAGATTTCATGATTCACGGTCCATGCGGTGTTGCCAAAAAAAAATCACCATGCATGAGAAACGGTCGTTGCAGTAAATATTTTCCCAGAAGTTTTACTGAGACAACGACCACAGATGAAGATGGATATCCAATATATAGACGTAGAGATAATGGAAGAACAATTTTGAAGAATGGAATGCTGATGGATAATAGATACGTGGTTCCTCACAATCGAATGCTTCTGATGAAGTATGCTGCCCATATAAATGTGGAATGGTGCAACCAGTCAAGATCAATAAAATATCTGTTCAAATATGTGAACAAAGGTCACGATCGTGTCACTGCAGCATTTTATCAGAGTGCTGAAGATGATGAAACTGGGAAGAATATTGATGAGATAAGTATGTATTATGATTGCAGATATATTTCCCCCTGTGAGGCTGCATGGAGAATATTTGGATTTCAAATTCAATACAAATACCCTCCAGTTTGGAGATTAAGTTTTCATCTTGAAAATGAACAGACAGTTTTCTTTCAAGATTCTGATTCCATTGATGATGTCCTCAATAGACCAACGGTTCATGAAAGTATGTTTTTAGCTTGGTTTGAAGCAAATAAGAAGTATCCGGAGGCGCGGAAACTTACTTATGTTCAATTTCCAACAAAGTTTGTTTGGAAAAAAGCTACAAAAGAATGGGTACTGAGGAAAAAAAATTTCTCAATTGGAAGAATTTTCTTTGTTCCTCCAGGCAGTAGGGAAATGTATTATTTGAGATGTTTGCTTAATGTAGTGCGGGGTCCTACGTGTTATGAAGACATAAGAAAAATTAATGGTGTGCAGTATGCTTCATTTAGAGATGCATGTTATGCTTTGGGATTGTTAGATGATGATAACGAATTTATTGATGGGATCATTGAAGCAAGCTATTGGTCATCTGCTGAATCTTTGAGAAAGTTATTTGTTACACTGTTAGCATCTGATTCAATGGGACATCCAGAAGTTATGTGGAATAATTGTTGGGTATATTTATCTGATGACATATTATATAAGCAACGATCAGTACTACAACATCCAGATATTTAAAATTTTAATTGTTTAATATTTGTTTAATTTTTCCATAATATTTGAACTTTAATTATTAAATATTCTTATAAATGTACAGAATTGCACCTGACTAATGAACAAATTCAAAGTTATTGTTTGGTGGAAATTGAAAAATTGATGAAGAGTTGTGGAAGGACTTTACGAGAATTTAAAAGTATGCCATTTCCAAGTTCTGACTTTTTCCAGTCTGAAGAAAATAGATTGATAAATGATGAAATGAGATATGACAGAACAAAATTGGAAAATGATCACAAAGTGTTCGTTAGCAAATTTACAGATGAACAACACAATGTGTATCAAATTGTTTTGGATGCTATATCATCAGAATCAGGTGACATGTTTTTTCTTTATGGATATGGAGGTACTGGAAAGACATTTATATGGAAGACATTATCAGCAACATTGAGATCAAAAGGAGAAATTGTGTTAAATGTTGCATCAAGTGGTATTGCTTCTATATTATTACCAGATGGACGGACAGCGCATTCAAGATTTAAGATACCATTAAATCCAAATGAGGATTCCACCTGTAACATTATCCAAAGAAGTCCGCTGGCAGAATTAATTGTTAGATGCAAACTCATAATTTGGGATGAAGCACCTATGATGCACAAGTATTGCTTTGAAGCTTTGGATAGAACACTTCGAGATATAATGCGTGTTTCTGATTCATCAAGTGCACGTAGAGTTTTTGGAGGAAAAACAATCATTTTTGGAGGAGATTTTCGACAGATCTTACCAGTTATCCCAAAAGGGAGCAGACAAGATATTGTTAATGCCACAATAAATTCTTCTTATCTGTGGAAAGATTGTCGTGTCTTGAGATTAACAAAAAATTTAAGACTGTCAAATTTAGGTTCTAATGATGTAGCTGATGAGGTTAAACAATTTGCAAATTGGATTGCTGGTATTGGAGACGGTACAATCGGTGGCCCAAATGATGGACATGTGAATATTGACATCCCTGATGATATCTTATTGAAATGGTCAAGAGATCCAATTTCATCAATTGTTCATAGTACTTTTTCATCATATGGTACTAATATTGCAGATACAACTTATCTACAAGAACGAGCAATTCTTGCTCCAACTTTAAACGCGGCTGAATCTGTAAATCAGTACATGCTTTCTTTGAACAAAGGTGAGGACAGATTGTATTTAAGTTCTGACTCGACATGCAACTCAGATAACAATAGGGGTTTGTTGTTTTACATGTAAAAGTATTTTAATGCAAACCCCCACAATTCCTAATTTTGTCTTTATCTACTCATGCAATCACTACCCTCTTTTACTAATAAATAAACAATTATTATTATTATTATTATTATTATTATTATTATTATTATTATTATTATTATTATTGCACAATGCACATGTTTTTTTGGCACACACTATTTTTCACTTTTCCGTATTTTACTGAGGGCTTCAAATGCCAAATCTGCAACGAAAAACATAAAAAAGCCTTGCAACAGCTGTGTTATTTTTTGCTGGAAAATGTGAATCACTATAGTTTTATTCGAAACAGCACTGTAGCGCGGCTCAGTTACTGTTCATAGTGATATTTTTTTTTTCCTATTTATTATTCCTTCTTTACTTATTTATTACTCATTTATTTGTTATTTCAAATACAAAATTGTACATCAAATTAAATTGTACAAATTAAAATGACATCAAATAAAAAATTCATATTCTTTTTTTTAATGCTGAAATTAGAATGACATTTAATAAAATTGCATTAAAATCACTAAACATAAAAACATTGAAAATATAAATAAAGCATTAAAATTACAAATAAAGCGTTGAAAAATTAGTTTATAATTTTTATTCTTTGCAATATTATTATGAAATGTTTCTATGTTATATTATTATTTAGTTTCAAAAATTTTAAGAGTTTTTATTTTTGGAAAAATTTAGATTAAAATAAAAATGAATATTATGGAATATTCCTTTTTAGTACAGAATTTAGAGCAAACTGTTGAAAATAAAGTGAAGATTTTACTATATAATAGAATTGAAACTGCTATAAAATGAAGTAAACTGTTGGAGATCGCCAGTCCCTGTTTCCTTGCTTCCTTCCTGCTGCAACTTCAAACACGGTATCATTACCAGGGAGGAAAACTCAAAACAGATGCTACACTCCTCACAACTTACATAAGCATAGGCAAATCATATCTTATTATGATTTATGAATAATAAATACCAAGAATTTTGTACAACAACGCCCTATATACATGCACAGAAGTCTTGAATATCAATATTTCAATGATCCACCACATTTGATTTTTCTGTGGGAGAGCAGACAATTACTAAAATCAGAAAGGAATGAATATATGCATGACGGCCAATCTGTCTAAGAAAAAACCCACAAGTCTGACCATTTTATCATCCCTGCAGTCACGGGTAGCACCCACGGGCCACGGCCACGAGCCGTGACTGAAGATGTGTTCAAGGCAGGGACGCACGTCGCATTTTGCAGAGTGCATGCCATAAGTGATGGACCAAAATTTCGAACTCCATTTTCCAGTTTACATCAAAGCTAAATGTGTATGATGCAGTCTCTCCATGACAGACAAGCAGCATGTTTTGGCATGGCGAATGCAGCTCTCTGACCTTAAAATTATGTGATCATTCCCACTACCAAACCATCTTAATCCAATAACTTACACCATCTGGAAGTAGATTTAACTCTGGAAATGAGTCACCACAGAGCTTTCTGTTGAGGCACCTTAAAACTACTTAACTGCCCTCACACCAACTGTTTTAACACGAAATCGATACTGCGGTTGAGAATCATCATCATCTTCATCATCATCGTCGTCATCTTCTTCTTCACTCGAGTCATCTTGAACCCTGTCCCACCTTGAGTAGTCTAGCTGAGAGTGTCCTTTTGGTTTTGGGATCGTCCCCCAACCCAAGGACTGTTGATCAGATGGTAGTTGTCTGATCTTATTCTGGCAGGGTACTATTTCATCTGTTAGACTCACATCCTCAAAATTACTTTTCTCATTGCTTTCTTCTGCAGCATCACAAGTCACGTCATTTACACTACTTCCAAGATCTTCAACCTTTTCACTGTCCCGCACTTCCTCGTATGGTTCGTGTTCTGCTTCATCTACATATTCACCGTCTTCATCAAACTCCGCTTCGTCTTCGGGTATTGGAGCAAGTGACTTTCCTTGAACAGAAGACACCATCAACATTGACAAAGCACCAAGATAGAGACAGAAAAGGTTCCCAAAAAAATGAAAAATGCAGTCAATGTAAAAGGACTAACTATATTTTAAATATACAAGAGAGATGCATACAAGAGTACAAGTATTCTAAAAGTAATCTATAAGAATCCAAATGAACAAAAAATAACTTAACTAAAGTCCATAATATTTGGGTCTGCCATATATATATAAAAAAAAATATAATATGTTTTATAGCAAAGACCAGCTCATGAACTAAAAGGAAAAAATGACAGAACAGAGAAGCAAAGAGGGGCATTGATATGATAAACATCATCTCAAGCAATTAAGGAAAAAGGAGCAACTACCAGTTGTGTCTTCAGACGGGCTAGAAGGTTTCTGTATACTTCTGATGACGGATTCAACTCTATGAGCCGATTGACGTCAAAAAGTGCCGAATGATACTCTTTCAAGGTGACCAGAGTTTGAGCACGCAACATCAGTGCTCCGGTGTGATTGTGATCAAGTTCCAGCACAGAGGTGCATTCTTCTGCAGCCTGCAATAATAAGGTGTATCAACTTCTAGGTAAGCATATTCTAGGAAAAACACTAAAAAAGTTATTTTAACTTTGCTTTCATTTTTGTTTCCTCTCTCACTCTGATAAATCGAAGTATTCATAAAGTGTAGAAGGCATATTGCAGAAAAATGATTACTATAGGAACTTATACAAAATTTAAGAAACCCATCATCAAGTACTCTTTATTCTTACTGGTTTATCACATGAACATTAAGGAATCAAGAACATAAGGGCCATTAGGTAATTGAATATTTATAAAATTGAAATTATTTCCTAAAGAAATATGCTAATAATTAAACTGAAGGAAAAGCAAAGTAACACTCTTCTCGTATATGTAAAAAAAGAACACGAGCTGATATCGATAATTGCAAAGAATTTTCTTGACTCTTGTATCTTACAGAAATTCAGCCATATTTATTTAGCAGCCTTCAGTTTAAAAAAATAACAGATCATAAATGTTAACCCCTGCCAAAGCTTCCTGTCAACAGCACAGTAGAAAAAATGCACTAGTGGAAGATTATACGAGCCAACATGAGTTACCTTATGTAATTCACCAATGCTGCAGTCATGAAATTCATTTATAGATATTCCAAATTATTTGGTGATGCAATTCTTTTTCAATTAACCTCAAGAAATGAGAGTAAAAATTCCTAGTTTCAATATTGCAATTGCATAAAATCAGTTGGCTTGTATGTGCATTTGTTGAAATTGCAACAATTTCAACAAATGAAAAGTTCCATAATCAAGGGAAAAAAAAGGTACGATCCTACTATCAATTATAGAGGGAAACACAAATCCAAAATCAGAATTATGAAGGTCAAACAAATTACAATATTTCTCTCATAATACTAATTTTATTTCCTTTTCCAATTCATTTGCACATAAATAGTTACAGAAAAAAGGTTCTGAATATCCTGCAACAGTTTACAGGTGAAGGTTCCTCCAAAGGCATCAAGCAAAATAGGCAATAGTTAACTTGAGAAGCATTTCACTATTACACTCGACATTTCATTGTTTATCTCCAAATGGATAATGAATAAAGAAAGTCATCAAATTTTGCATCTTGCATTAAAATATAATCCAGCGCACTTACTACAATGAATCAAAGGTTTTTCAAAGGAATTAAATTTAGTCAAGATCACAGCAGTGACTGTTTTGCGAATTCAACCGATCAACAACACCATAGCATGTTTCCAGCATCACACAAAAATCAACCGATTAAGCTTCCAAAACTAACAATTTTCAACTGATAAACTAGCATAAGATTGAGTGTAGAATCGGACCGTTTCAGCTTCATCGTAAGATGTAGATAATAGATACCTTGTTGAAGTGGTGGAGTTTGAGATAACAAGCGGCGCGGTTGCTGTGGAGTGCAATCCTCTGTGGCGTGGTCTTCGCCATGGAAAGCGCGTCGGTGTAATAATCCAGTGCTTCGGCATACTTGCCCTCTCTGTACATCTGGTGCGCCCTCTCAATCTTATTAATCGCCGGTGATCCCGAAGCCATCTCCGATCACCACTAATAGATCAGTCGATGCAGATCAGTTGAAAAACCAAAAAATAAATTCCACGGTATTCAATCTGAAGTATACAGAAACAGCTAAAATTTATGAACAAATGAAATCCTAAGGCAGCTATAAACCGATAGAGGGTTTAAGTGTGACAGAAATTGATGAAGATAGGATTTCGAGAAATATGTAATAAATTTGAGGATGAGAAATTGAGGAGAGGGAGAGAGAAGGGATGTGTTGGCGGAGCAATAGATGTGAAATATAATGGAACGAAAAATGGGGGCGGGAGGGGCTCCCCTCCTTATGTCAATGACTAAATGTGGAGGGCAGTTCCCAATTTCATTCAAATAATTTCCTTTATCAAATCTTATGTCACGACCCAACTCCGGCCCACATTTCCAGCCCAAATTATTGGGTTGGAGTTGGATTTGGGGGAAGTCGTCGTTAATTAAAATATGGATAATTCTATTCACAGTCCTTCATTTTCTCTTTATAGCCCCCGAAATTAATTAATATATAAATATTATTTTATTAGACGTATTTATCCTTGTAGCCCCCTCATTTAAAAACTCTACTACTAATATAAAACCACCAATGTATAGCCACCTCCTATGTAATTAATTAAAAGAAAAACGATTGATTTTCTTTCAAAATTCTTCTGGGAATGATAGTAAGAAAATCGTGTGCTCTATAGATCTGATTTCTTTTTCTTACGCAATGGTAGATATAAAATAGGTTAAAATAAATAATCTGAGCAACCGCAGATGAATTAAAAAAATCAACTTAGTTTATAATTAAAAAGTAATCTTTAATTTGATTAACTTTTAGTATGTATTCAACCATTTCATTCAATTCGAACAATGGATTAGTGAAAAAAAATAAACAATTTGATCAACATTTTTAACCCTTCTGCAACTTGGATTCATCATAATTAATTATAATATTCTGACATGGATTTTAGAGTGATTTGTAGAAGTTATCAAATACATAAAATAACTCCAAAAAAAGTGAATGACCCTCTAGGAGAAAATTGCTAAGAAAACCATGGAGTCTGTAAAGAAACCAAAAATATTGTTCTAAAAAATTCTTATTTTCTTGCAAACGAACATGAATGAACTTGAATCACTAGAAAATTGCACATATATGCCATGAAATAACACTATAAATGTAGTAACTTAAAATTTTGACATAGTTGCCATCATTTCTCTAAGTTTTTCCAGTTTTCTTTTATTATGAAAGAGGCGGAGGCCATAGATTGATTCATTTATTTTATTTTAGTAGGGTTTTTAAGTAATGGGTCTACGGGGACAAATACGTCCAATACTATATTATTTAAATAATAATTAATTTTGGGGGTTACAAAGAGTAAAATGGAGGTTGTGAATAGAATTTCCCTTAAAATATAATTATAATTCTAATTTTATTAGTCCTTTTGGCCCTAATAATCACAACTTGATTTCTTTGAACTATTTTCTCTCAACTCAAAAATAAATAAATCTCAACCTCATCGTCCTGCTCCTTTATTACTCCCTCCGTCCCGATTTAATAGGCTGATTGAAAATTGGAAAATACAATTAATCCAAAATTTTCCTAATATGCCCATATTGATTGTGTTTGACTATGAATTTAATGCTTAATGTAGAGGTGCATGTAATAATTATTAAATGACTTATGGTGAATATAGAACAACAAGAGCTATTAGTACTACCAGAAAGCCATAAAATCAAAACATCCGTTAATTTAATTTTCAACTTTATAGGCGCCAATTTTGAAGTAGTCTCCTGCATGCATGCATGCTCCATTTTGAACCTTAATGCAACAGACACTGAACAAAATAAAACCAACATAATGAACATTTTGAACTTCTTAAAATTTTCAAATGAGAGAGCGCTAAACATCTCGCCAAATCAGTTTTTGAATTTTTGAAACAGACACTATAAACTGATGTAAATAATCTGCAGTTCCATAAACATAAAAAAGGTAAATATGGATCTTGAACTGCCATTTCTTTCTAATGATGTGAATTTCTCACTCGAAAATGTAGACTCGTGTGATGATAACTACTACTCACAAGGAGATGTGCAGATTGATTTGAATCAACTTCCAAGAGAAGATGATATTTCTCACAATGCTATGATCGAGCCGAACTATATGCATCACTTGCCAAACAAGAAGAAAAATCTTGGCAGTGATAAAAAAAGAACAGTCTTTGAAATGCTACTCCTCGAACGCCAAGACGAGAAGTTACCAAAAGGAATAATCTCAAAAGTTGCCAATTCATTTTCCATATCAACCAGATCGGTTTTGAGAATTTGGCAAGAAGGAAAATCTATCAGAAATACAAATAATGTTGAGTCCATTTACTCTTCTAAGTCATCGAAGAAATGTGGCCGAAAGAGAGTGGAGTTAAGTCTTCATCAAGTTAAGAACATCCCTCTTCGTTGTCGAACAAATATAAGATCTTTTGCACGAGAATTAGGTATGTCAAGATCCACGGTGCATAGGAGAATAAAAGAAGGGAATGTTCGACCACATTCAAATCCAATTAAACCATATTTGTCGGATGGCAACAAAAAAACAAGGTTGGAGTTTTATTTGTCAAAGGTCGATCAAGGTATGATTGCATCAAAATCTACTTTTCATAACATGCATGATCAAATTCACATTGATGAAAAATGGTTTTACATGACTAATACATGTGAAAAGTTCTATCTTCACTCTGCTGAAAATGAACCTATACGGACATGTAAAAGTAAACGGTTTATTTCAAAGATAATGTTTTTGGCTGCCGTTGCTCATCCACGAGTTGATACTGTTACAGGTGAAGAATTCAACGGGAAGATTGGAATTTGACCATTTTTATCTTATGAACCAGCCAAACGAAATAGTAAAAATCGTGTTGCCGGAACCTTGGAGGCAAAGCCTATTACGACTGTGACCAAAGATGTTATTCGATCCTATGTGGTCAAAAAGTTGTTACCTTCAATCAAGGAAAAATGGCCACGTTCAAGTTCGAGAACCATATTTATTCAACAAGATAATGCAAGGCCACATCTAGATGTCAATGATGTTGAATTTGTAGCAGATGCACAAAAAGATGGGTTCGATATTCGGTTATGTTGTCAACCTCCGAACAGTCCGGATTTGAATGTCTTAGATCTTAGATTTTTTTAGAGCAATTGATTCTCTCTAATATCAAGAAGGACTGTCTACAATTGAAGAGTTTGTTATGGCAGTGGAGAATGCTTTTGAAAAGTTTCCTACACAAGAATTAAACAATGTGTTCTTGACATTGCAATCATGCATGGTTGAGGTGATGAAAAGCTTGGGTGGTAATAACTACAAGATCCCACATATGAACAAACAGAAACTAATTAGGGATGGGCAACTACCAAATTGTATTGAGTTTGAAACGCAAGTCATAGAGATGGCAAAATCAAGTTTAGGCCCTGCATGAAATATGTAGTTATATATTGCTTTCATTATTATTTTTATTAAATACATCATGCTTTAGTGTGTCGTATATTTGAAGTGTGTACAATAGATAAAAATAAACTACATAGAAAATTAATTGTTACTACAACAGAATAAAGATAAAAACATAAACATAAGATAATACTATACCAGAATAAGAAAACCTTCGATTTTCTGAAAAAAAAAAGACTGTTACGCTAAATAAACAAGAAATTCTTCAATTTTCTTTCCCATAATTTGTATAACGAACTTTGTTCATACAACACTTTGGCAGATAAAAGTTTAACATCTGAGATATTATACATTGACGCTCTTGAGAAGGGGAAATGTAGCCATCATCTTTTGGTGGTGTATTCAAATCAAGTAATGGCTTTATAGAGCTTGCCGAGTCGGAATAAGCTCTGAATTTTGTTGCACTATAATTGTTTAGTTGAAGTTTATTCTGGGTTGCTACACGCTAACTAATTCGACTAACTGGACTCCCGCAAGAGGACGGGGTCAATCATAGGGTGTTGAGCTAACACGGGTCATGTCTCTTAAGGAAGGCTTCATGTGGGCGATTATCTTCTAGGCTATGCATGCAAACATATTTGACAATTTAAATATAAACCTAAACATTCTAATCATCGATTTGAGGATTGTTTTAAAGTAAGGAATTTAAATAAGCAAATTAACTAATAAAAGCACAAGTAATAACAAGATCAAGAATGAAAGAAAAGATTATGATAAGAGCACTAGGGTGTAGATTCTCTCATTGGTTTCTCACCTAGCTTGTTTCAAGTTGGTTTCATTAATCTTAAACACATAATAGTCCCTTCAAGCGGTTTAACTTCAATTACTGTCACCGTCTATCCATTAAACCCATATCGGTATTATTATACAAATAAGATTAACACTTAGACTTATGTGGCCCAATCTACCTAACGTCGAAGGAACCTTAGTCGGGATTTAGAATCTCCTTTCAGTTTCATCTAAAACCTAGCAATGCTAAGTAGTGATCAAGTATTCAACATAAATAAACACAATTCCAACAACAAGAACACAACCATCACAAGCATGAATCGAAATCAAATTGATTATCTACCCCCTAATGTAAAGATTAGCCCATCAACATGCTCAAAACAACATGAAAATCATAAAAGTCGTCCATTTCATAAATCCAAAGATAAAGACAATATAAATTATACAATAATGTTGTCTTGAAAGTTTTGGGACAAATCCCTATGCACGACTAAACTAGGAAAGAAAATACCAAAGGAGATCCTCCTATCGAGCCTAGCTTTCGCGGATGGCTCGGAGTCGGGTCCTTCTTCTTCTCCTTCAAGCCAAGATTTACCTCTTTTCTTCCTCTTGACTCACTCTCTTGAATGGTGGTGGTGGTAGTGAAGAATGGTGAAGAAAAATGGTGATGGTGAAGGGAAATGGTGTAGAGAGAAAAATGGAGAAAAATGGGGTATTGGAGAAGATGAAGTGAGTCAATGAATGATCAAGTGAGAGGATATCAAAAAATGGAGAGAGATGATCGATGGTGAAGGGTAGAGATTGATGATATGAGAGGTGATCTTAAGAGATGAGTTACTGTGAGAGATTTTTTGGAAGATTTGGTTGGAAGATTTGAGACAAAAATCAAAAGCTAGCTTATTAGGGGTAATTAAATCCTACATCCCCTACTAATTTAGGTGCCAAAAAGTCCATTCCTATATTATTATTCCCAGCTGGCCATGAGGTGAGAAATGAAGGATTAGAGCCTTGGTTCAAAACTGGGACTGAAGAGGAAGAGGAGCGAAACTGATGTCGGGTGGAAGAACTGAACGGGAGCTCGACTGACGTACCCCGCGCGCCGGTGGGGTGCAGCGCACCCGCAGGCTGGATTGCGTCCGCATGTGCGCCTCTTGGCCGAGAGGTGCTGCGCGAGGCCGCACTACCCGGTGCGCCGGCGGTGCCATTTTGTTTCAGCTCGGGCTTTGATTTTCAGTTCACTCTTGGCTCTTCTCGTCAGTTGGGTCCATCAGTTCGACTATCAATTGGAGCTTAAACTTGAGCTCTACATTTTTGTCACCTTAATGCCACAAAATCCTGCTTTTGGAAACAAAAGCTCAAGTTTTTTTCACAAACTTGGCATATTCTACCACAAGAGCAAAAGTGAAGATAAAAGCATAAAATCAACACAAACTTACTAAAAATATTTAAAAATAGCCTATTAAAGGTGCAAAATTCCTACAATAAAACAGAACAAATAAACACTAAACATTTATTTTGTTTGCATTTGGGAGAGTACGATTTTTTTTTCATATTGTGTACTCATATTAATGAAAATTTTGGAGTTTAGATTAAAAAATGCATAAAAGCGTCAACTTAAGCAATATATAAATGGAGTTATAAATACATTTATCATCAATGTTTTCTAAGGATTAGTGAATAATGAAGTTGCAGATACATTTACTGTCAATGATCTTCATGAGTCAGTCAACAAAAAAAAAATTGATTCAGAATTTTATGATTGAAAATAGTTTAATAACTATTATTAATATATATTGAATAGGGGTAAATTAGTAATTGAACTGGATAAATATAGAAACCTGCCTATATATCGGGACATCCCAAAAAGGCAAACAAGCCTATCAAATCGGGACGGAGGGAGTATTTTCTTTTCAAGAATGGTGAACCCTCGTCTATTTCCATGAAATGGAGATTGGAGAGGCGTGAACAAAATTTGAACTAAAAATGTTAACATTGGGAAATAATATTTTCTGTTATTTTCTTATGTGAATAGAGATTGGACTGTTTTGTGGGAAAGCGAGATAATTTAAGATTAGAGAGAATAAAATTTAATTGTGTTTATTTTTATAAAATTATTAGAAAATTAATTAATTGAAGTTCCAATAATTATTTTCTCAACCCTAAAAAAATACAGGGAATTGATGAAGAAAAGAACGTTTTTGACAATGATTAGCTCAAGATCTCACTGTTTCCAATTGATTTTTCTGGCAAACTTCTTTTATGTGGATTTTGATTAAGTTTCTTTTTTTTTAATAATCAATGTGAGCTATACATGAGCTTTATTTTATGACAAAAACTTATATGAGACCGTCTAACAGGTCGCTTACGTTAGACAGGTCAAATAAAACCCAAACCCTCCCAAAGCCGCCCCAAAATCCATTTTCACGCGCAGGCGCGTGTCTTACACATGCCCCAACGCGCAGTCACTGGAGTATCACTAGGTATAAAGTAAAGTATCACTATGTGTGAATTATCAGTAACTGTGAAGTGAAGTATCATTAACTATGAAACGAAGTATCATTAGATATAAATTTGGCGAAGTATCCTTAACTATTAAGTGAAGTATCATTAAATATATATCTGGTGAGTATCATTAACTGTCTGTGAAGTATCATTAATTATGGATGAAGTATCATTAAATCGGAAGTGGAGCATAGTATGATGTTATTGATGATTAAACATTAATTATCAAATCCAAAATAGATAAATGTCATTAATTATGAATCGAGTATCATTAACTCAAGTATCATTATTTATGAGTGAAGTATCATTAACTCACATGTGAGTATCATTATTTATAGGGTGAAGTATTATTAATTCACATGTGAGTATCATTATTTATGGGATGAAGTATCATCACCTATGGGGTGGAGTCTCACTACTATGGAAAAAAGTATCACTAATTACAAAAGAAAGTATCACTAATTAGAAAGAAAAGTGTCAGTTTAAAACATAATCTCAAATTGAGAATCGGATGTATGAATACAATAAAAACTCATTCTTGAGTAAAAAAATTATTTCATTATTATAGAGAAAAATATTGTTGATTACAAGATAAAGTATCACTAATTACAAAAGCAAGTAACACTAATTATAAATAAAAGTATCATTAAAAATCTTCAACACATTCTCGATCTTATGCTGCTGCATGTACCTCTGCACGCAATTCAAACCCCCAATTTCAGATCCAAAAAAAAAAATCAAAATTAGATTCGTTATTGTAGTCGCAACCATACAAATAAATTAATAATAATTCATCGAAACACAGGAAATAAATCCAAAAAAATGCAATGAAACTGACTTCTTCGCCCTCTCCGCAATCCCTAAGTACTCGTGCGTCCGATCCCTAATCGAAGCATTGCTCTTTACAGACATTTTTTTCGATCAAATTATCAACAGCTCAATAACATAAATGCTTTAACGAATTAACCTCCAAACTAAAAATTAGAGATCGGGAAATAGGAATTTGGGAAATTTTAGCCCATATCTTAAACCCTAAAATTAGTGAAAATAAACGAAATTTGTGAAACCCTAGATCTGCGAGAAGATGGTAAAATTCAATGGAGAGTAAGAGTATGAAAATGAAATTGAAAATTATTTATGTATGTGTGTGCGTCTGATTGTATATATCTACTTAATTGTAGATTGCAAACAGGTACCTTAGCGAGGTTGACGTAGAAGAAGAACAACTTTTTGGTGTTGGAGACCTGGATTCGATTCTTCTTCTGCTAAATCTGTCTGCTCCATTGAGAAAGAGAAAAGAAGAGCGGCTTTTTGGTGTTGAAGACCTGGATTCTATTCTTCTTTTGCTAAATCTGTCTGCTCTATTGAGAGAGAAGTGGCGCTGCACAGAGGGGGAGAGAAAGAGAAGAGAAGCGACGCTTCACGAGGGAGAGAAAAAGAGAAGTAGTTCTATTTTTATCTTTTTTTCTTTATTATTTTATACTCCCTCCATCCCAATAGCAAGGTCCACTTGCTATTGGGCACGGAGATTAAGGAGAAATGGATTAGTTGTTAAGTAGTGGGTAGAAAAAATGGGGTCCAGATAATTAAGGAGTTGTATATTTTATTGTTAACAACACCCCCTTCCCTTGACTTTTTCCCCCCTGGTTTGCCCTCATTTTTTATTTTACGTTTTGTCGAGCAAAATTTTTACGAGTGATTTTTTGTCGAGTAATTTTTTTACGAGCGATTTTGTCGAGCAATTTTTTTAACACTCGAAACTGATGGTTTGCATAAGAACCGAAAACTGATGCAAACAAAATGAAAAAAGAAGAGGCTGCCATTGCATTAGAAAACGAGCTTCCTTACAATTTTTGGATCACAATTCAAATATAGTAAGTACAATGACCGAAAATTTGAAGCCAAAACTGACTTCTTCGCCCTCTCCGTAATCCCTAAGAACTCATGCGTCCGATCCCTAATCGAACCATTGCTCTTCATCGACATTTTTTCCGATCAAATTATCAACAGCTTAAAAACATAAATGCTTTAACGAATTAACCTCCAAACCAAAAATTAGAGATCGGGAAATAGGAATTTGGGAAATTTTAGCCTAGATCTTAAACCCTGAAATTAGTGAAAATAAATGAAATTTGTGAAACCCTAAATCTGCGAGAAGATGGTAAAATTCAATGGAGAGTAAGAGTATGAAAATGAAACTGAAAATTATTTATGTATGTGTGTGCATCTAATTGTATATATCTGCTTAATTATAGATTGCAAATAGGTACCTTAGCGAGGTTGACGTAGAAAAAGAATGAATTTTTGGTGTTGGAGACCTGGATTCGATTCTTCTTCTGCTAAATCTGTCTGCTCCATCGAGAAAAAGAAAAGAAGAGCGGCTTTTTGGTGTTGGAGACCTGGATTCAATTCTTCTTCTACTCATCGAGAAGAGAAGTGGCGCTGCACAGAGGGGGAGAGAAAGAGAAGAGAAGCGGCGCTGCACGAGGGAGAGAAAAAGAGAAGTACTTCTATTTTTATCTTTTTTTCTTTATTATTTTATACTCCCTCCATCGTAATAGCAAGGTCCACTTGCTATTGGACATGGAGATTAAGGAGAAATGGATTATTTGTTAAGTAGTGGGTAGAAAAAGTGGGGTCCAGATAATTAAGGAGTTGTATATTTTATTGTTAATAATACCCCATTCCCTTGACTTTTTTCCCCCTTTGTTTGCCCTCATTTTTTATTTTACGTTTTGTCGAGCAATATTTTTACGAGTGATTTTTTGTCGAGCAGTTTTTTTACGAGCGATTTTTTCGAGCAATTTTTTTAACACTCAAAATTGATGGTTTGCATAAGAACCGAAAACTGATGCAAACAAAATGAAAAAAAAGAAGAGGCTGCCATTGCATTAGAAAATGAGCTTCCTTACAATTTTTGGACCACAATTCCAATACAGTAAGTACAATGACCGAAAATTTCAAGCCAAAAAATTTACCACCAAAAAGTTTCCCTCTAAAGTTCAAATATGCTCCTATAAATACATTAACCAAGGCTAACATCACAAACAAAAGCCAAAAAGATGAGAAAACTCAGTTTTACTGAGTCCCAAAAAAATCAAGCATTGGAGTTTCTTCTTCAATGCAGCAGAGACGGGAAAATACCGAATGGAAAAATGACTGAAGCTGTCGTGAAATTCCAGGTATGCAACAGGTCTATCAGTCGAATATGGGCTGCAGCAAAGAAAAAGGCAGAAATTAATGAGCAAATGCACATTGAAGCAAATCCAAAATTCACTAGAACTAAGAGAGTCACTCTTGATTTAGACAAAGTTTCTAGGCTGCCACTTAAGAAGAGAAGCAGCGTAAAAACATTAGCAAATGAAATAAATTGCAAAAAGTCCACAGTTGGGAGGTGGATTAGGCAGTGGCTGATCAAAGCTCATACATCAGCTATTAGGCCTGACCTAACAGCTTTTAATAATCTGTTGAGGTTGAGATTTTCACTTGAGGCCTTGGAACTAGATAAGATTGCTAATATTCTAACGTTTAAAAGCATGCACAACACAGTCCACATCAATGAGAAATGGTTTTATATGAAAAAAGAGACACATAGATTCTACATGACTCCAGAAGAGGCTGAACCACACAGGTCATGCAAGAGCAAGAAGTTTATCTAAAAAATAATGTTCATGTGTGCAGTATGCAGACCTCTGTTGGCAGCAGATGGTAGTGTATTGTTTGATGGTAAGATTGGAGTGTTTCCTTTCACTCACAAGGTACCGGTAAAAAGGTCAAGCAAAAACAGAAGCAAGGGCACATTAGAGACTAAAGCAATTGAGTCAATAACAAAGGAAGTGATCAGAGACTGTCTAATCAATCAGGTAATGGAACAGTGTGTATACCACATTTAATGATCATTGTAATGAATGATCTTCATTGCAGATTTTACCAGCTATAAAGGTAAAATGGTCACCATTTGCAAGAAAAGTCATATACTTACAACAAAACAATGCTAAACCACACATCAAGGATTCAGATCTGATTTTCAGAGAGACATCACAATCAGATGGCTTTGAGTTCACTCTGATACAACAACCACCTAACTCACCAGATCTAAATGTCAATGATTTAGGGTGGTTTAGGATTATTCAGTCCTTGCTGACAGAAACAGAGGTACATACAGTTGATAAGTTAGTAAATGCAGTGGTTACTTCATTTGAAACTCTATGCCCTACAAAATTAAACAAGATTTTCTTAACTCTGCAAAGCTGTATGATTGAGATAATGAAAGTTAAAGGACACAATTGCTATAAGATCCCACACATGGGGAAAGATGCCCTTAGTAGGAAAGAAATTTTGCCTTTGAACTTGGAAGTGCCATCAGAATTGGTGAGACAGTGTCTCACACATTTAATGGAAGCTGGAGGGGGGAATGGGATATAAGAATTAATGAATTCCCTAGGTGTTGAAAGGCTGGAGGGGAATTAACTGTCACACACAACCATTTTTTGTAGGTTGAAGTGATTCTGTGCAAGTTGAAGACGGGTTTTTGTGAAGATGCAGTTTTTGTAAAGATGCAGGACAATGTAAAGAGAGATATTGACTTAGGTTTTTTTTGTAAAGATGCAATTATACTCCATAATTACACCTGAACATTTCATATGTTCAGGTTTTTGTAAAGATGCATAGTTATATATTGTTATTGAAGATGCAGATATAAAGTTAACACTTTTTTTCCCAGCCAATCACATACACATACAAGAATCCAAAGCATGACATCTCATCACTAACATGGAATCATTGATGTCATTGGCCAATAGGATGTGTGAGCACAATTTTACTATCATTTCAGCACACAATTAACCTCCCATAATATCACACATGTAATCAGAACCAACAAGGCAACAAAGATCACCATCAAACAAATCCAACAAAGCTCACAAGAACAGAGCCTCCCAACAGATTAATTAATGATACAGAGACTCCCAACACAACAATCATACAAAGACTCCCAACAAATCTAACAAAGCTCACAAGAGGAGAGCCTCCCAACAGATTAATTAATTATCCTTTGACCCCCCAACACATTAATCATACAGAGACTCCAAACAAATCCAACAAAGCTCACAAGAACAGAGCTTCCCAACAACTTAATTAATGATAAAAAGACTCCCAACACAGCAATCAAACAGAGACTCCGAACAAATCCAACAAAGCTCACAAGCACAGAGCTTCCCAACAGCTTAATTAATGATACAGAGACTCCCAACACAGCAATCAAATAGAGACTCCTGACAAATCATAGTAATAACAATACAACAGAGCCAAGGGTTAGATCTCACCAGAACACCAGCTAGGTTAGATCTCACCAGTTCGAAGTACCGAGGGAGCAGTATTCGGAGCATCGAAGTGGCCACCACGACTCTCTAATCTCCACCGTCCGTTTCAACCTCTACCGCCGTCACTGGTTCAGCCGCCGCACCCTCCACTACCCCATCTGAGACTCCTCTGTCTCAGGTACAAACTCCTCTACCAGCGTTATTAAAGAATCTGGAGTCTCCGGTACAAACTCATCGGAATCTGCCACAGATGAACAAGGAGCCTCCTCCACAGGCGACCGATAGAGTTCGAGGCAGAGAAAAATGTGAAGATGCATACAATCGGCGTGCAAGATAGATGTATGCAACAGATCTAAAATCTAACCAGAATCATAATAGGTCAGAGGGTTTCTGGCCGAATCTAGCCACGTCGGTGATAAAACATCACAGAGCTCCAATTTCTTACCGGAATCGTCATCGTTCTCAAACATGGCGACGGAATCGCGAAGCTTTGGGGTGGGGAGGGACCTTGTTGTTTGGGACGGAGAGAGTTGTCGTCGTATGATGACAGTGAAAGAGATGAGGGAGAAATGAGTGTTACAGGCGGTGAGAGAGAGAGTAAGTGAGAGGGAGCCCGGTGGTGGTGTTGCAGGCGGAGAGAGCGAGGCGGAGAGAGCGAGAGAGGGAGAGAATTGAAAGAGAGGTGAGCACAGTGAATTGAGAGAGGGCATGGGGCGATTAAGGTTAGGGTTTGGATTGGGTCCGCAATTAACATTAGCCCTAATTATTCCTTAATCTTCCCCTAATTATTCCTTAATTATTTTCATATATGGTAGTGGACCTTGCTATTGGGACAACTAAATAAGACAATGTGGACCTTGCTATTGGGACGGAGGAAGTATTTAAATTTGATCCGGGTCGGATGGAGATCCGTCTAATGTAAGAGATCCATTAGATGATCTCACACAAGTGTGCCCCTTATTTTATTTTATTCTAATTTTTTAAGTAGTGAAGTTATAAAGGGATAAAGGTCTAATTATTTAATATTTATAAATTATGAGGCCATAAAAAGGAAAACAAAAATGGTGAATACAATTACCCACTTGGCACGAAATCTAACTTGAGAAAGTAATCTAATTTCTAATTTTAATATATTGTGTTTAGTTCATTTTTTATGCAATATAGAAAGGAATCAGATTCCTCAAAATAGGAAAAATTGTGCAACTTTCTTAGAATGTTAATACATATTCTAAGTAGGTATTCTTATTCCTTATTTATGGAAATCTAGTGTTAAATGACTTCATTGTTCGATTTCTTCATTTATTACTAGTTAAATTTTTATAAATTATTATTAAGTTTGGATTCATATTTTTTTAACCTAAAAATAAAAAATGGATTTTTTTAAAAATTGAAAAAATTAGATTTTTTTTTTATCAATACTAAGTTTAGATTAAAATATTTCAATAAAAAATGAGTAAAATAGAAAAAAATAGAAAATTTTATAAATGAAAAAAGAAATTCAAAAAATTTCATACTTTTTTATTGATGAAATTCCAACTAAAATTTGATTATTCTATCAATCATTTTTTGTCATTTCTATCAAAATTTCAATAATATTATTTTTGGGCAACATTGCGGATTAAATGACGACCACACCATTGTCAGTATTGATAATTTTGACTTCATACTCGATAAAAAATATTTATATAAATAATTTTGACTTCCAATTCAATAAAAAATATTTGGATCAACAATACAATGTTTGCCTTAATTGGTCATAAACATATTAATCCAAAATTATAAAATAATGGTTTGAAGCCTACTTGGACTAGTCTTAGGTGAAGATATTTGTAATTTTTATTTTTGTATCTATCAATTGATTCTTGAGAAAGTAATTTGATGATTTCAAAAGGTTTTGTAAGTTGCATGTCTCTTTCTTCAGTTTTTATGACATAGTCAAATTTAAATAATCTCCAAGAACTTTTATAGATTTCATCTTTTTTGACTCTCGGTATTTTCCATTCATCAATTACCCTTACCAATTCTTCATTACTTATCTCTTCAGTGTTAACAATCTTCCTATTATCTAAGGAAGTACTAGCAGCGAAGACAGAAGAAGTAGATCTAGAGAAAATAGACTTTTTCTGAACCCACAAGTCCAACTTTCTCTGCTCTAAATGAATTAAATGTCATCAGAAGAAAATTTGTAGCTGATGTAAAATATCCAAATGTAGATTTTTGCTCAGATTACAACAAAGAAAAAAGAGAATGTTTTTTCAAAAATTTTATGAAAAAGAGAAAACAAATTGAAAAAGAGTTTTATAAGTTTGTATACAAATACAAAATTAATATTCTCTTCTTTGATTGGTTTATCATTTATACTGCGCAAAATTCCATACATTTTCCTTTCAAATATATTTCTCCAACTATAACAAGAAACAAAATCCCCAATTGGGAAAAATCTGAATGGGAAACTCTTTATGATCAAAAAATCATTCTTTCAAATCATCCTCCTCTTTAGGGTTTGAAACTCATAGTTCTTGATGGTCCTGTTTCCTTTTAAAAGACCTGGAGAAGATGATAAAAGAAATGTTAGAAACATCATTTTTCAAAATAATTTCACAAATGCAAATTTAAATACTATTCGAAATAATTGACAGAATTGAGAAAAATACAAAAATCATTTATCTCTTCATCATCAGATTCTTGTTTGATGCCAAAATGATCAACATATAATTCTTATTTATTTCTGGTTGTGAAGGTTCTAGGCTCATCTTCTGAATCTGATTCACTTGAGCTTATCCCTTCTTCACTCATTGAGGCATTGTAGCTATTCTTCTTCTTTTGAGTGTTGGCGCATTCTCTTTGAATGTGACCAAAACCTTCACATTCTCCGCACTTTATTCCTTTGCTTTGATCTTCATCTTGATCATTCTTGTTCTTGTTAGAAGACTTTCAAGATGATTGCTTCTTGTAGTTGAATTTGGAGAATTGTTTATTTCTACTTCTTTTCAATATCTTTATGAAATTATTGGTGATAAGAACTATATAATTCAGCATCTTATCACCAGGAACGTTTCTATGAACTTTTTAAGGAACTTTCTCTGAAGCTTTAGCTTTCAAGGCAATTCATTTGCCTTTGTCCATATTTTTATCATCTTCAAGATTTATCTCCAAGGTTCTGAGAGAGCCCAACAGCTTGTCTAGCCTCATACTCCTGATCTCCTTCACTTCTTCAATAACAACAACCTTGTTAGTAAATCTTTTCGGCAAAGATCTCAAAACATTTCTGACCATCTTTTCATTTGTCATTGCTTCTTATAATGAAAAACTCATTAGATATACTCTTCAAATGTGCATTAAATTCTCTAATGGTTTATGAATCTGCCATCTTCAAGTTCTCAAATTTAGAGGCAATATTCTGAAGTCTTGAGAGTCTAATAGTCTTCAAAGATTGTCTCAAGTATATCCCACGTAGCCTTGGTGGTTTCACATGTAGAAATCAGGCTGAATGTGACTCCATGTCCACAGAGAAAAATATAGTGTTGAGAGCTTTGGAGTTTGCATTGAACCATCTCGTTTTAGGTTCTGTTCAGTCTTTCTCCGGAATAGAAGTATACTAATCATCTTTAGCCACAGTTGGTTGAATCCATCCGTCTGTGACACTCTTCCATGCTTGATTATTGATTGATCTGAGAAAAGCATGCATCTTTACCTTCCAGTATGGATAGTTGTTGTCTTCTAGAGGTGGTGGCCTAGCTGTGGATCCTCCTTCCTTGATGGAACTCATGATTAAAACTAAATACTTCACACAGAGATGTACTTCCAGTAATCTTTTCATTTTGAACTCAAAATGACTCGCTTTAGTGCCAATTGAATTATAGGCACCTGTGCAAAGTATCTATTCTACAAATGTTCACAGTAATGTACTTGAACATTCTATATAATGTTCACAATAAAGTACTTGAACATTATAATGAAATTAATTGAAATTGCAAAATGTAAAACACATAAAGAGTTGGTAACCTTGTCCGATCAACTGATCTATGTTAGGGGAACTTGTCAAGTCCATCGAAAATAATTCACTACTGCGATGCAACATTTACTTAGGATGTTACATGCAGTTGACCTCCTATGACTCGCTATCCTTTCTGCCCGTACACCCTTTTTCGTTGAATTGAATCGTGAGATCCCTTCATAACCTAGACCCTCTCTATCTAGTTCTGACATGTATTTTCTCTCGAGAAATCTTTGACAGTGTATGAAAAGTGTTTCAATACACAAAAACTAAATTACTAAATCTAGCCTAAATAAACGACCAAAACTATGTGGCTCAAAATAGTTAGAGCTCTCAATCTGTGTAGTTTCTATCTTTTCGGTGTCTCTAAAAAGTTTGATTCTAGGCTATTTATAGATCGGAACATAGCCTTAACATGGTAATCAGAAGTCTTAATCCAACTAGGCATCTAATAAGGAAACTTTCTTATTTAAACTAAACCAAGGACCTGTCTTGTCAGAACTCTTCTATCTTTAGACTTCTACCTTATCTTCAACCACGTGATCTTCAAGATGATTAAGACATCTTCTAGAATGATCTTGAATCTATTCTTGGTTGACAAACTTTGAACAACTTCAATGATCTTGGAAGAATAATCTGGACAGAAGATATTCATACAAACGTTCCACGAACTTTGCCACGAACATTGTTGATCTTGAACCTTCACTTCAGGTAGTATAGTGGAATGACATTGTATGTTCACAAACTGATTTTTAGCAATCACTTGAGCTAGCTAACAATACTCAGTGTGTTGAACAATCTCAGTTGTGTCTCAGTGCACAACTGTCTTTATCTTCAGCTCAGTCATGTCTTCATGCTTAAGTTGTCTTTATTGAAGTTCATATCACATTTTGCACATCCTTGTGAACGTTGTTCAATACAACATTTTTAGTACTTGGAAAAACTAAATACTTAGTGTTGATTAATGTCATAAAGATCATGACAATAAAAAACTACTATAAGTGCAAAATACAGTACTTAATAAACTTCTTAGTGCAAAGCGTAGCACTAAAAAAAATCAAAACCCTCAAGGACTAATAATAGTTTAGAGTTTTGCAATGCTCAAGTTGATGACTTATGTATTAAATTTGAAATTAAAAGACACAGTTTGTACTACTGCTTACTTGATAAATAGGTCATCTTCTATTTCCTTAAATGGTAAATATCCCGAAAATGTGTTTTTTGGGAAAACTATTAATGTGTGAAACTTGAAAGTGTTTGGTTTTTCTACTTATACGCATGTTAAAACTGATAAGCTCGAACCAGGGTCAAGAAGATGTGTTTTTTGGATTGTATAAATAAGAAGAAACAGACTGTATTTTAATTTTTGAGAGAAAGTTATAAGAAAACCAGTTACTGCTCTGTTCATGAAATTTTCATTCCTTTTGATTTCCATACAAAATGGAATTTGTGAATTCAACAAACATATACGGATACATACGTATATATCTTACTAATATTATTGGATCCTTTGATTTTTCTTTCCAATAGACAAGAACATGTGCGTGTTTGCCTTTTTTTTTTCTCTTATTATTTTTCATTTCATGTTTTTTTAATTAAGAAGTGTGTTTTCTTTATATTTAATAATAAAATAAATTTGCACTACCTTTTCGATCTACATTTAAAAATATATTTCACTGAGGATGTGATTGGTATGAAAGAATGAAATTAAGTATGAATGAAATGAACTTATAAATGGAATGAAGGTCTAAATAGAATGACAATTCTTATTATTGGTATGTCACCTAAATGAAGAACATAATAGAATATTATTTATTTTTTATATTATAAAATGAATATTTTATATAGTTTTAATTTTTTTTATAATTAAATAAAGTGTTGTAGCTAATATTATCAATACGTGTTGTAATATTTTTCTTATATTTCTAAATTACATTTTTCTTTTTTAGTATGTGATTTTTTTTAATTTTTTTAGAAAATTTAAATTTATTTATTTTATTAAACACTTTATTCTAAATCATTTAATTAATACACATATAATGATTTTTGATGAATTGATAGAGATAACATGAATTTATCATAAAAGATATTCAAGAGATTAGGGTTTGTAATCAAATCAAATGAAAGGTACTGTATTATTTCTGTAATCAATCAGCTTATAAGAGAAGGAACTGAGAGTTATTTATATACAACAATCAGCATAAGATCGACGCTGCTAAAATCTACGGCTAGAACTTTCAATCCACGTGCATGGGAGATCTAATAGCTGGGAATGCACATGCTAGTGGTCCTAAAGAAGGATAGAATGTAGATAAGACACGTGGCCTAGCAACTATGATGTTGTATGCGTGTGAAGGATCGCTGCTGCTGCTGCATGGTAAGCTCATGACTTGTGCTTCAGCATGAGGCTCTGCATGAGTCTACCAATACCCCGTCCCCCCGTAAACTCGAGCCGGTAAACATCACCGAGAGAAATTTTGGACAACAAGAGGGAGAATTGAGGGCCAACAAGTGACTTGGTGAAGAGATCCGCCAACTGCAACTTAGTAGACACTTAGAGGGGAGTAATAAACCCATCACGATAGTGCTTGCGAGCAAAATGACAATCCAAGTCTACATGTTTAGTACGTTCATGGAAAACATGGTTGTGTGTGATATGAATGGCAGCTTTGTTGTCGCAAAATACCTTGATAGGTCGTGGAACTGGGAGACCAAGATCTTGCAACATAAAAGAGAGCCAAAGCAATTCTTTCACTGTGAAGCTCAAGCTGCGATACTCAGATTCTGCCGTGGAAAGAGACATAGTGGTCTGCTTTTTATACTTCCATGAAATAAGACACTTGCCCAGGAAGATGCAATAACCTGAGACAGAATGTTGGGTATCAAGGCATGACCCCCAATCAGCATCACAATAACTCTCAAGCCTGAAATATGCAGAAGGGGAATAGTATAAACCAAGTGAGGGTGTGCCCTTAAGATAGCGCAGAACATGCATAGCCCCTTCCCAATGCACTTTAGCAGGATTATTGACAAATTGACTGAGCTGCTGTATAGCAAAAGAGATGTCTGGCCTGGTGAGGTTGAGATATAGTAGCTTACCAATGATTCTTCTATAAGAATCTGGCTGAGATAAGGCTTCTCCAGTCCCATGAGAAAGCTTTAACTCAAGTGGTAGAGGAGTAGGAGTAGGTTTACTGCCTAACAACCCTACTGTGGTCAATAAATCCAAAATGTATTTCCTTTAACACAAATAGATCCATTCCTTAGACCTAGCAACTTCCATACCAAGGAAATATTGGGCTTCACCAAGATCCTTAATAGTAAACTTGGCATGTAAAGAAGATTTAACATGTGATATCACTCCAAGAGAAGGGCTTAATAACAGGATATCATCAACATAGACAAGCAAGGCTATGAAGGATGAACCTGTACCCTTGATGAACATACAATTATCATTCTCTGACTGCAAAAAATCAAGTGTAAAGAGATGCTTACTGAGCTCAAGGTTCCACTCCCTTGAGACTTTCTTTAATCCATAAAAGCTTTTCTTGAGCTTATAGACCTCCCAGGTTTACCCTCAGGGCCGATCCTAGTATTTTGGTGGCCTGAGTTGGAGTAAAGAATGAGGCCCCATTTTTTTCTTATAATTAAATAAATAAATTAAACAACACACCATATACAAAAAATATATATTATATAGTTTAAATACGACTTGCCTAATAATTTTAGCAGCAAATTTGTTAATTAAATTTTTATAGTCAAGTTTTTCCTAATGTTTCTTTCTAGTTTGTTTTGGGATGTTATTTTTAATATTATAATATATATTTAGATTTGATTATAAATTGAAAAATAAAAATTGAATTGTTCTGTCGATATTTTTCTTTCTATATTTTTTTTTCTTTTTGAGATTTTAATATTATAATATATATTTAGATTTTTGATTAGAAATTAAGAAAAAGGTGGGTTATTGTTAGGTTGGGGCCCTTTCAATAGGATTAAATTAAAAAAAAACTTGGAACTTGCGATTGTTAGCTGCAGCTCATTTAATGGGAATAAATTAAAAATAAAAATAAAAATTGAACTGTTAAAAGTACACACCCTTGGAAAGGTGCGCACGGGGTTTCGATCCTGGGCCTTCTACGCCATTTCAAACCTTCTAACCACTAGGCTAACTTCAGCTATAATCATCTTTCACAACTATTTATATACATATATACACATGCTATGAAAAATTTGGGGCCCCTATTTTTTTTGTATTTTTCGGGGCCTGAGGCGACCGACTCACTTGCCTCATGCAAGGAGCGGCCCTGTTTACCCTTTGTATAACCCTGATGAATGCGCATGTAAATTTCATCAATCAAGAAGCCATGTAAAAAGACATTATTGATGTCAATTTGATGGAGACACCAAGAAAAGTGTGCTGCTAGAGCAAACAATAGCCCGACAGTAACTGATTTGGAAACTGGGGAGAAAACCTCACTATAATCAATTCCAATTCTTGGTTATACCCCTTGGCAACCAAACATGCCTTATAATGTTCCACTGTTGCATCTGACTTAAGTTTTACCTTATACACCCATTTAGAACCAATTGCTTGTTTTCCAGCTGGCAGAGGTTGAATATCCCAAGTTTGATTGTCTTCTAGAGCAGAGAACTCTTTGTTCATGGTCTCAACCCACTCCTGGTGCTGACAAGCTTCCTTGTAGGTGGCAGGTTCCTTCAAGGATTGGACACTCATTAAAACAGCCTGATAGGTTGGTGTAAAAGGTATAGTTGTACAAAAGGGAGAAGTAACTGGTGTGAATTGTTTCTGCACAGAAGTATGACACACATAATCCTTTAAGTAAGCAGGAGCTCTGCAGGATCTGGTACTCGTTCTGAGTACCTGAGAATCATTATTAGCAGTGAGATTATGTGATGAATCAGCAACAACTAGTATAGGCCTAGAATTTCATAGAAATCCTTCATAAGAAGTGCCAGTGGTACTGTCAGCTGTGGAACCAAGAATAATCTCATATGGTGTGTCCTGTATTAAAATATTACTGGGATCAATGAGTTTGTCTTCTGGAACAAAATTGTGAGGTAACCGAGGAGGATCAAAAGAACAAAATGGAAGAGAAACAGTGTTAGAGGTTTGAAGGGGGGAAATAGTAGGACAGAAGACAACATCTCTGCTCATGGACACCTGCTGTGAATTTAGATCATATAGCATGTATCATTTATGATTACAAGAAATTCCTAAGTAAATTGACTGATAACTTCTAACAGCAAATTTAGATTTATGTGGTAGAGTATTAGCCCAGAATACTAAACATCTAAAAGGATTTAAATTGGTATAATCAGGAGCTTTTCCTGTCAATATTTCATATGGTGATTTCCAAGATAGAAGGCAAGTAGGAAGCCTATTTATGATCTAAGTGGCATGTAACAGGGAGTAACACCAGAAATAAACTGGTTGTTTGCTATCAAACATCAAAGCTCTAGCAACTTGAAGCAAATGCCCGTGCTTCCTTTCAACAACCCCATTTTGCTGGGGTGAATAGGTGCAAGAAAGTTGGTGATGAATCCCATAATCAGACAAACGCTTCTTTATTTGAGTATTGACAAACTCAGTCCCATTGTCTGTTCTTATTGACTGAACAATAGCATTATACTATGTTTTAACCATCAATAAGAAATTTTTTAACAATCCTGTTGGTTTTGTATATTGGAAGACTTGTCTTTGTATACTTTTCTGATGATATGATGATATGAAATGAAAGTTATTGCAGTCACTGTTTGCATTTAGATTATGTTCTATAATTATTCTATGCAATGTTCCAGATACTAACATTGTAGATGATATGGTGTGGGGAGTCACACGGTAAGATCATATCATTAGAACCTTGTAATGTATTCAAGAGCTCACGGCTTAGATGGTCCTGAACACACCATCGGTACACCGTAGAATGATCTGATAAGTTAGTTTATCTTGACTAACTGGTTATTCTAGTACACTTGTTAGTGTATTGAGGAGGATCGCGATAGGATACTATTCTCTGTCTCTGACCCAGTTACTAAGAGAATAAAGATCCACAGAGTTCGGGTTCTGAACTCATGTGATATTGGCGAGCTTGTGTGTGCGTTGTTCATTACTTTGATTTATCAATGAGTGAGATTTTTTCATAGATCAAACTCGATATCTTGGGTAATAACAATGTATACATGATGTCTCGAGCAGTGTGCATGAGCACCGTGTTCTGGTGCGACAGGTTGATGATATTTTCTTGAGGAAACATAAGTTCATGTTGAAACCCTGCAGGTGGAATTTATTCCTTACATGATAAAACTTGTGTGGTACTACTTAAGGTTTTAGATGTTAATTAATTATAGCTGTCAGAGGCTGACATAATTAATTAATGAACATTATATCTTAAACACGGAAAATGGCTGGACTGAAGGAGAAAACATATTCGTAAATATGTATTAAATTCGTAGGTCAGTTTTACTTCTTTAGTGGAATAAAAGTAAAACTTAATTTATTTAATTATATCCTAGGTTTATTGGATATTGGATATTAAATAAATTAGTGGGCCAACTTAATATTTTTCTAGATCCCTGTTGTAGCCCAGTTGACTGATAATAGACTGGATATAGAACTTGAGATAGAGGCCCAAGCCCAGTAAGGTTGGGATGATGATTTTCGCCCACCTCCTATATAAATATAGGAGAGGGGATCGAAAATTGGAGCATAAGAAATCAGCCCCTTTTTGTCTCTCAAAGTTATCCACAGATTTCACAATCCTATCTAGTAGATTTAAGCCCACTCTGAATCTAGATACAGTCCGGGAATACAACAGAAGATCTTGGAGTAGAATACTGTGGTGGCCAATTTTGTTGACATAAGTGGCGCCTGTCATTGTTCATTCAACAACAAGATTAGATCTTTAATCTTGTCCACAGACTGTCTATTGATTTGTAAGTAGTTTCATTTATATGTTTCTGCTTTATTAGATTCGAATCTGTTATGCATGTTATTTCTGTTAGACTGTGATAAATATGCATGCGACATAAAAATATGATTTTTATGAACATGGATTAATGAACAACCAAATAGATACTGCGGTGGTTTAATTCAAAAAACCCCCAACAGTGGTATCAGAGCGAGGTTTTGACACTGTTCTTGAATTAATCCTAGTATAGTTTCGAACCACATGTATAAATTTGTTGATAAATTTGTGTCCTTTAAATTTTCAGATTTATTGTTCATGTGTTTCGATTTTTATGGTGTTCAAAACTTAGATAAATTTTTGATGAAATTCAAAAATTTTAGTTTTGATGTTCTAGAAATTTTTGGCCACTATGAGATATGAATTTGGAATGATATTTGATGTTCTTCAAATTTTCAGATTTATTTATCATAGGGTTTGAAAATTTGGAATGCAAATTTTTCCGAAAATTGTTGTTAAAAATTCTCTAATTTGTTCTAAGAATTTTCGGTCCTATGGAATTAAAATTGGATGGATTTTTTATCAACATCAAAATTTCCAGATTTAATTCCTAGTAGGGGTTGAAAATTTTGATGATTAGAAAAGGATTGTGTAATTTTTTATGTATATCTTAAGTTACCTAATTCTAATATAGATAGGTTTGAAATTAGAATTTTAAATTTGGTAATTTTTGAAGTGGATCAAAATTTTCAGATTTTTAATTCTTGTAAATTTCGAAACCTACACTATATTATTTGGAATTTTTTTTTATTAATGTCAAAATTTCCAAATATGAAATATAGGTATATTTTTCGGTTTTAATTAATTATTTGGAGAAGATTTTGATAAAATCAAATTTTCAGTTTTATTAATTGAGATGGATTGAAAATTATGTGCATGGGATTTAGATTTGATATTATTTGATGTATATCTTGGTTTACCTAATTTTAATCTAGATAGATTTGAAAATAGAATTTTAAATTTGGAAGAATTTGAAGTGGATCAAATTTTTAGATTTATTATTTGGTAATTTTTGAAATCTCTATAGTTTAAAATTGGATAAGGTATTTTTTGGATATATACAAATAATTATCAAAATCCAATAGTGATAAGAATTTGATTTTGGATAGGATTTGGAAGATTTTGGAGTGGATCAAATCTTCAAACCTTATCCTTAAAGATTTAGATTCTTATGGATAATATTTGGATTAGATTTTTGATTTATATCAATATATCCAATTATTATTTAATTAAGGAGTTTTGAAAATATTAAATAAATCTGGTGGATAATTATAATTAATTTCCAGATTTATTTTAATGATATTTTCGAAAATAACAAGTTTAAAATTGGTTGATAATTATTTTAATTTCCAATTTTTATCTTGTGGATAATATCGAATTAATTAATTTAATTAATGGTAATATTCGAATATTATTTAATATTCATGCATAGATATCATATGTTATTTTATGTGGATCATATAATAAATGATTATTGGATTTATAGACTGTGTTTGTTTGCAGGTTTACCAACTATCATGGCTTCTTTATTTTATGTGATGTATGTTTATGTTGAATGAATGTTGGCCGTATGCCTGTTTGGCTACGTGATTTTTATCCATGAGAAAATCCATGAATTAGGTCTAGGTTTTATTTTACGTTGTTTTAATGTAATAGATATAAAGCTGTTAGATCGAGTTTTGAGTTGTAATTTTTATTCTAGCAATTTCAGATTTTTCCTTTTGGAATAGATAATCTATATTGAATAAAGATCGGAGATCAACTCAAAGAAGGAAAGTAGTTCAGCACCAAGGTTCACTGGTTCACGTCCTGAAACCCTAAACGGAGCTAGGGTTTTCGGCGAGGCGCGGTGAAGGGGGCGCGGCTAAGTCTGTTTCCGGAGCTGACTTTCCAGTTTTATCTCATCAACCAACATGAGATATAAGCCATGATAGTTCGAATATTACTGTTGCTTATTATGTTGAAGCATGCAATGGATGTTTATCATTTTATGTGATGTTTGCATGTTCGATAATGGGATAAAATGAAACCTCAAACATAAGTAACTGAGTGGGAGAGATTCATACCAAAGTATATAGAAATCTAATATGGTCTCCATTAAAGTTTGGTTTAATTGGGAAGTGATGGGCATGCGGGTTGATATCGGTCTTCCTCCATATCGGATGTGTCATATCACATATTTCTCTAGAAATTAAATCTCCTAAATGGATAACTGTAGAACACTATTAGAACTAACTGACCCCTCCATCTGGAGCAGTTAAATTCGAATAGTGATCTTGGTGCGAAGATAATGGTGTCCATACTTAGATGTGATTTATTGATAAACGTCCACACGATTGTGGCTTATCAGTTAGACGATCACATGACCGTGTTAATTATCCAGCTATTAATTTGCTTGTTGTAAGGAAACTCAACTGGAGGCAAATTAAAGGTTTAACCTATTTAAAAATGAGATTTATAAACGTCCACATGATCGTGGCTTATAGAAATCGTTTTTAAAGTGTTGGTGGAAAAGTATATAATTTTATGAGGTTTTCGATTATATACTGTTTATCCTAAATAGTTTTGTGACTGTACTACATGTTTAATTTCAGTTATTTCATATCATCAATGGCACTCTCCAATCTGTCCTCAATCCTCAAAGAAAACAAACTTATCGGTGAAAACTACAATGACTGGCTTTGTAACCTTAACTCGGCACGTCATTTGGCAATGAAGAAACTAATGGATACGAGAATGGCTAACTCCACACCTGTTAGGGATCACGTTCTCATGATGATGGGGTATTTATCTGAGATCGAGACCTTGGGTGGAGAACTAGACGCCGAGTCTCAAATTGAGCAATTTAGGCTGAACTTTAACATGATTAAGAGGGATGTCAGCCTGACTGAACTGCTCATAGATCTTCAGGTGGCTGAATTGCTCCAAAAGAGCGATCATCAAGCCTACATAGCTGAAAAAAGGACGTCTTCTTCAGGTGGAAAAAGAAAGAAGAGAAACGCACCTAAAAAGGCTGCAGATGAGGTGTCTAAGGTAAAGAAGCCAAAGGCAAAGATTCCTCCTGAGGAGTTCAAGTCAAAGACTAAGTGCTTCAAGTGCGGCCAACCAGGTCACTGGAAGGCGGCGTGTCCTAACAAGAAGAAGAAGAGAGGTACATCTCACACTCTGGTTGTAGAAACATGTTTAGCAACTTGTTCTACCCAATCATGGGTAGTAGATACTGGAGCTACTGATCATGTTTGCATGTCTTTACAGGGATTCCTAGTAAAAAGACAGCTGAGTGAAGATGAGATCACCGTCTACATGGGTAATGCTACGAGAGTGGCGGCTGTTGCAGTGGGAGACGTTTTACATTTCAGTAGTGATAGAACTTTTGTTTTGAAAGACTGTCTTTATGTGCCTGGTTTTAGGCGGAACTTGATTTCAGTTTCTAAATTGATTATGGATGGATATTCTGTTTCTTTTGATAACAAAGTAGTTATCTTTAGTGGTAAACATTTTATCTGTTCTGGCACATTGGATGGACACTTATACTTTCTTAAACCAACTGAAAACACTACGCAAAGACAACTGTTGAATACATCGATCATAAACCCTAACAAGAGAAAAGAACCTTCAAACTTGAATCAAACCTATCTTTGGCATCTAAGGCTAGGTCATATTAACCTTAAGAGGATACAAAAGCTTGTAAACGATGGACCATTCGTTTCCTTTGTGTGAATCCTGTTTGGAAGGTAAAATGACCAAGCGTCCTTTCCAGTCAAAAGGAAATAGATCCGAAGGGATATTAGATTTGATTCACTCTGACCTGTGCGGCCCCATGTCAGTTCAAGCTCGAGGAGGGTTCGAATATTTCATCACTCTCATTGATGATTACTCTAGATATGGTTATATCTACCTGTTGCGTCGCAAGTCTGAATACTTTGAGAAATTCAAAGAGTTCAAGGTGGAAGCGGAGAAATGAACAGGCAGAAGTATCAAGTTAGTATGTTCTGATCATGGTGGTGAGTACCTCTCAAGTGAATTTAGGGATTACATGGAAGAAAATGGGATTACCTCCCAGTTGACTACGTCTGGAATGCCACAGCAGAATGGCGTGGTGAAAAGAAGGAATCGTACACTGTTAGAGATGGTTAGATCGATGATGAGTTATTCTGAGTTGCCTATTTCGTTCTGGGGATATGCTCTGGAAACGGCAACCTATATTCTTAACTTGGTTCCGTCAAAATCAGTTCCTTCTATACCCACAGAATTATGGACTGGACGAAAGCCCATTTTGAACCATATTCGGATTTGGGGTAGCCCAGCACACGTGCTGGACAAGGAAGCTAATAAGCTGGCTCCTCGTACTGATGTAAGGCTGTTCGTTGGATATCTTAGAGGAACGAAAGGTGGTTTGTTTTATAGTCCTAAGGATCAGAAGATCATTGTCAGCACCAATGCTCGATTCTTAGAGAAAGACTATGTCATAAACCACAAACCAAGGAGTCAAATAATCCTTGAGGAGTTAAGGGGAGGATCGAATCCTACACCAGTTGTACAAGAAGATGAACCATAAAAAACTGCACAACGTGTCACAGAAGTACAGGAACTGCCTCGTCGTAGTGGGAGGGTTGTACGCCAACCTGATAGATTCATTGGTCTGGGAGAGGCTTCAGATTTCCCAGAGGGACTAAATGAATTGGATCCCAAGACCTATGATGAGGCAATTCGAGATAAAGATGCAGATTCTTGGAAAACTACAATGGAATCTGAGATTGGATCTATGGATCACAATCAAGTCTGGGATCTCGTAGAACCACTCGATGGGATTAAACCCATTGAGTGTAAGTGGATCTACAAGTGCAAGAGAGGAGCTGACGGGAAAGTTGAAACCTTCAAAGCTAGATTGGTGGCGAAAGAGTATACTCAGAAAGAAGGGATCAATTATGAGGAAACCTTTTCGCCGGTAGCCATGTTTAAGTCAATCCGGATTCTCTTGTCAATTGCCGCTCATTTGGATTATGAGATCTGATAGATGGATGTCAAGACAACTTTCCTAAATGGAGGTCTTAAGGAAAACATTCACATGAAACAACCAGAGGGATTCATTGCTAAAGGCCAAGAGCACTTGGTGTGTAAGCTTAAGAGATCTATTTATGGACTTAAGCAGGCACCGAGATCTTGGAATCTCTGATTTGATGAGGTTATCCAGTCATATGGATTCGTGTAAAGTCTGGATGAGAGCTGTATGTACAAGAAATGTGATGGAAACGTGGTGACATTCCTCATACTTTATGTTGATGACATCTTGCTTATTGGAAACAGTAAGAAGAAGTTGTCAAACATTAGGGTGTGGTTGTCCAAGCAGTTCGATATGAAGGATTTGGGTGAAGCCGGACATGTCCTTGGCATCAAGATCATTCGAGATCACCAAAAAAGGATGTTATGTCTTTTTCCAGGCGACTTATATCGATACAGTGCTAGGTAGGTTTAGCATACAAGATTCCAAGAAAGGTTTTATACCTTACATGCATGGAATTCATCTATCCAAGGAAATGTGTCCCCAAATACAATGTGAGTAGAGAAAATAAAGAAAGTACCATATGCTTCGGCTGTGAGAAGTTTGATGTATGCTATGCTATGCACTAGGCCTGATATATGTTATGCCGTAGGCATGGTAAGCAGATATCAGTCTAACCCTAGACAAGGTCACTGGACTGCGGTCAAAAACATTCTCAAGTATCTTAAAAGGACTCGAGACTATATGTTGGTTTTCCACTCTGATAGTCTAGTGCCTTTGGGTTATACGAACTCAAATTTTCAAACCGAAAAAGATCAGAGTAAGTCTACCTCAGTCTATGTGTTTACATTAGGAGGTGGAGCCATTGCATGGAGGAGCATTAAGCAGAAATGCATTGCGGATTCCACCATGGAAGTTAAATATGTAGCTGCCTCTGAGGCTGCAAAAGAGGTTGTCTGGCTCCGCGGGTTCCTAATGGGCTTGGGCGTGGTTTCTGATTTGCCTAAGACTATCACGATATACTGTGATAAATCTGGTGCAGTGGCAAACTCGAAGGAACCCAGAGCGCACAATGCAAGTAAACACATAGAGAGAAAGTACCATCTTATATGAGAAATCGTTAAGAGAGGAGACGTGGCGGTGGTCAAGATTACATCGGAGGACAACCTGACTGATTCATTCTTGAAGAGCCTGTCGGCTAAGACCTTTGATGGTCACGTGGAGAAAATGGGAGTGAGATGCAGACCTAGGGACGCAGTTTGAGTTGATAGTTTTGATTGAAGAGTTAGCCTGTTTGTTTTTATGCTTGAAAGACATGCTTCAAGTATAAGTAAGAGATTGTTGGTTTTGTATACTGGAAGACTTGTCTTTGTATACTTTTCTGATGATATGATGATATGAAATGAAAGTTATTGCAGTCACTGTTTGCATTTAGATTATGTTCTATAATTGTTCTATACAATGTTCCATGTACTTACATTGTAGATGATATGGTGTGGGGAGTCACACAGTAAGATCATATCATTAGAACCTTGTAATGTATTAAAGAGCTCACGACTTAGATGGTCCTGACCACACCATCGGTACACCGTAGAATAATCTGATAAGTTAGTTTATCTTGACTAACTGAATATTCTAGTACACTTGTTAGTGTATTGAGGAAGATCGCGATATGATACTATTCTCTGTCTCTGACCCAGTTACTGAGAGAATAAAGTTCCACAAGTTCGGGTCTGAACTTATGTGATATTGGCGAGCTTGTGTGTGCGTTGTTCATTACTTTGATTTATCAATGAGTGAGATGTTTTCGTAGATTAAACTCGATATTTTGGGTAATAACAATGCATACATGATGTCTCAAGCAGTGTGCATGAGCACCGTGTCCTAGTGCGCCAGGTTGATGATGTTCTCTTGAGGAAACACAAGTTCATGTTGAAACCCTGCAGGTGGAATTTATTCCTTACATGATAAAGCTTGTGTGGTACTACTCAAGGTTTTAGATGTTAATTAAATATAGCTGTTAGAGGCTGACATAATTAATTAATGAACATTATATCTTAAACACGGGGAATGGCTGGACTGAAGGAGAAAACATATTCGTAAATGTGCATTAAATTGGTAGGTCAGTTTTACCTCTTTAGTGGAATAAAAGTAAAACTTAATTTATTTAATTATATCCTAGGTTTATTGGATATTAAATAAATTAGTGGACCAATTTAATATTCTTCTAGATCTTTGTTGTAGCCCAATTGACTGATAGTGGACTGTATATAGAACTTGAGATAGAGGCCCAAGCCCAGGAGGGTTGGGATGATGATTTTCGCCCACCTCCTATATAAATATAGGAGAGGGGATTGAAAATTGGAGCATAAGAAATCAGCCCCTCTTTGTCTCTCAAAGTTATCCACAGATTTCACAACCCTATCTAGTAGATTTCAGCCCACTCTGAATCTAGATACAGTCCGGGAATACAATAGAAGATCTTGGAGTAGAATACTGTGGTGGCCGATTTTATTGACATAACTGGCGCCTGTCATTGTTCATTCAACAGCAAGATTAGATCTTTAATCTTGTCCACAGACCGTCTATCGATTTGTAAGTAGATACGTTTCTATGTTTCCGCTTTATTAGATTTGAATATGTTATGCATGCTATTTCTGTTAGATTGTGATAAATATGCATGTGACATAAAAATATGATTTGTATGAACATGGATTAATGAACAACCAAATAGATCATACAGTGGTTTAATTCGAAAAAACCCCAACAAATCCTCCATACCCGAACCTTACTTTTGAATAGAAAGGTCCATGTAGCCCTTGAGTGATCTTCCACTATAGTAAGGAAGTAAGGTATATCTATGATAGTTGCCTAGGGCCCCCAAACATCAAGATGTACCAAGGCAAAAAACACCATATTTCTTCTGTGCAATAGAGGAAAATGATTCCTCTACTGTTTAGATTCATGGCAAATCTGGTAGTGTTTCAACTCATCAAGATCTTCCATCCTGCTTCTTTTGTGTACACCAGACATATGTTCCATAGTGGTTCTGGATGGATGTCCCGGCAGTCTGTGTAATTCAGGTAGACAAGGTTTCTGAAGTACAGCACATGCTAACATAGTATCTTCTGTCTTTTGAGGAAACACATACAGAGATCCTTTCATGCTGCACATTCCAAGGATCTTTGAGGTCTGTTTCTTCTGTATGATGCAGTGTGTAGGCAAGAACTATATGTGGTAATATCTTGTGTTAATTGTCCCACATATAGTAAATTGTGAGTGAATGTAGGAGTAAATAACACATTCTTTAAGGCAATATTGTCATTCAACTTGGCTTTCCCAACCAAAAAAGCCCACAGATTGCTACTATCAGGATGGAAGATCTGTAGTGGCTTCTTCAATCTCTGTAGATCAGTAAGTAACCCCATGTTGCAGCACATATGAGTACTTGCTCCAGAGTCAACTATCCATTCTTGTTTCCTGATATCTGTAGTTATTCCAAAAGCATAGTGTCCTGTGTAAGTGAAATCTGAAGCACCTTCACCTATCTCAGCAAGATGAGCTATAAACATATCTCCATCTGGCTTAACCTCATTTTTGAAGTAAGAGGCCATGTGCTTTGCAATTTCAATTTGTATCAATTTACCTACATCCTTGAAAGAGTCAGGCTCTGCCATCCCTCTAGAATTGCTTCCCTTACAATCTGTTCCTATGCTGGAATCACTTTCTTGATAAACAACACAATGAACTCTCCCTTTTTGCTTATCTACTTTGAACTTTTTGTACAAGTCTGGGATTCTTATCAGCTCAAAGCACTCACTCTTCAAGTGCCCAGTGTTAGGATTGTATACTGAAAGCTTGTCTTTGTATACTATTAACAATATTTTCTTTTGACGATATAGATTGATCATTATTACAGTCACTGTTTGTGCAATTATTTATTGTTATATATATGCATGTTTCATTATACTTGCATTGTAGATGATATGGTGTGGGTGAACACACGGTAAAGATCACATCATCGGATTCCTTGCAAAGTATTAAAAGGCTCGCAGTTTAGATGATCCTGAACTAATCATTGTACACCGTAGAATAATCTGATAGTTGGTTTATCTTGACTGACTAATTATTCTGATACACTGATACGTGTATTGAGGAGGATCACAATAGGATACTATTCTCTAATTTGACCCTAAAAGGAGAGAATAAAGATCCACAGAGTTCGAGTTTTTAAGCCTTGCACAGTGGTGGACATATGTGTGTTATGTCTACTACTTTGATTTATCAATGAGTGAGATTCTTGATAGAGTCAATAATCTCAATATCTTGGGCAATAACATATACATACATGATGGGTCGTGCACTGTGTATGGTCACTATATCCTGGTGCACCAGGTTCATGATGTCCCCTTGAGTAAACACAAGTAGATGTGAAACCCTACAGGTGGAATTTATTCCGTACATGGTAAAGCTTGTGTGGTAATACTCTAGGAATGGAAGTATTAATTAATTATAGTTGTTAGATGTTACATAATTAATTAATGGATATTATATCTTAAACATGGAAAATGACTGGACTAAAGAAGAAAGGATTGAGTAAAATGTATTAAATTGGTAGGTCAGTGTTATTTCTTTAGTGGAATAAAAATAACACTTAATTTATTTAATTATATCCTAGTGTTGGATATTAGATATTAAATAAATTAGTGGGCTAATTTAATATTCTTCTAGATCCCTACTGTAGCTCAAATAATACCTTAATGGATTAAGGGAATAGAATAAGTGGAGAGGCCCAAGCCCGCTAGGTTTGGGAACCCTAGAATTCATCCCTCTCTCTATTAATTAGAGAGGGAGAGGCGAGAATTATAGGCATTCGATCAGCCCCTCTCAGTTCCTCACTTATTTCCCTAGGTTATCCAAAACAGTTTAGTAGTTTGTAGCCTACTCTACATCTAAACATGTATCGGGAATGCAGTAGAAGATCAAGGAATATCTCTGCAACCTTAGTGTGGTTAGAACATAGTGAAGAAAGGGCTGAGTTCGACCGTGTCTTCTATAACAATGAGATTAGACCTGTAATCTCATGATCAATTTTATGTTTATTGTAAGTAGAACTGTCGAATCATTTTTTCCACTGCGTTTTATTCGACTGTCTTGCATGAATAATTCAACTCTTATGATTAATGAACTCACACATAAAATCATGATATGCGTGCCTTTAGAATTATAGATTAGCCGATTAGATCTTGTGGGGCGTAATTCAATAAAACCCCAACACCCAGCTCCTCCACAATGATCACACCTTAACTTGGCCTTCTCTTCTCTACTTAATCTTTTCTTATATGGTTCATTGTAGCTCCCTTTCTGGTGTGAATACATAGCCCCTTGCTCTGTATTCTCTGCAAAATGAGTGGAAATGTTCATCTGTAAAACCATAGCATAAGCTTGGCTTACAGTTGGTAGAGGCTCCAAAATCAGAATTTGTTGCCTAATGTTTTCATAGCATTCGTTTAAACTCATGAGGAACTGCATCATATGTTCTTTCTCAATTTCTTTTTTATTATCCTCAAAAGCTTCACAGGTCCAAATTTTAGAATTCTTCAACGAGGATAGATCATCCCACAAGCTGTTCAAATTATTAAAATATAGCATCACAAACTGTGTGTTCTGTGTATATGTTGCAATCTCTCTACACAACTTGTATATTCGCAGCCTATTTCATTTCCCAAACCTCATATTCAGTTCATCCCAAAGCTCTTTTGAGGTTTCAAGCCTTTGAAAACCCCTAGACATTTCCTTCACCATCGAATTATTGATCCAATTAAAAACTAGGTAATCAATATGCATCCATTGCATGTAGTCAATAGAACCTAGTGGCGGCTTAGTAATGCTACGATCTATCAATCCTAGTTTATTTCTGGAAATCAAACCTCTCTTAATTTCCCTACACCAGTTATGAAAGTTATGCCCATCAAACACATCGGCAGTAAGATTCATACTTGGGTGCTCACTCTGGTTGATATACAAGGCATCATTAACAAGTAGTCAATTACTGCTAACTTCATTCTAATTGTATCCGATTGATGGTGGATCTGATCTATTTCCACCAATCCGTCCAATTGTTGGAGTAAGCAAGCTATCATCATGCTGCGCAAAGTTCCTTCACTCATCCTTGGTACCACTTGATTCTAGTTGATTATTTCCTTCGTTATTCACTGTGAATCCAATTTCATCATCGCGAGCAGCTCTCCAAGAGAAATGCTGGTTCTTTTTCATCATTGATAGAAGTAATGATATGAGGAAAAAATAGATTTGGAGATCGATCAATCCAAAGTAAATCAATCACAAGAAATCCTCAATCGACTCTAGATACCATGATGAATTGATAGAGATAGCATGAATTTATCATAAAAGATATTCAAGAGATTAGGGTTTGTAATCAAATCAAATGAAAGGTACTGTATTATTTATGTAATCAATCAGCCTACAAGAGAAGGAAAAATGAGAGTTATTTATATACAACAATCAGCGTAAGATCGACGCTGCTAAAATCTACGGCTAGAACTTTCAATCCACGTGCGTGGGAGATCTAATGGCTGGGAATGCACATGCTAGTCGTCCCAGAGAAAGATAAAATGCAGATAAAACACGTAGCCTAGCAAATGTGATGTTACATGCGTGTGAAGGATCGATGTTGCTGCTGCATGGTAAGCTCACGACTTGTGCTTCAGCATGAGGCTCTGCATGAGCCTGCCAACAATTTGTATACCTTAATAATTTTTTTTTTACTTGATAGAAAATAGTTTATTATTTCAAATTTTTATCTATATATATATATATATTGTAACGTCCCAAACTACTCCGTTTGGCCACGTCACTTAACATACATTTACTCACATATTTTTGTGTGCTTATTTTAAATCGAGCGGAAGCTAAGGTCAATTTGCATGATAAGGCAAAATAACATAATTCTCCATGTAAATTTTTCACAATTATAACATACAATCTATCGGATCTACATTGCCACACCCAACATATTATCAAACGGAAACATTGCGTAAGCCCATCCACATCCACCATGCAATCGTCTAACCTGTCGGGCTCATAGGTTTGCACAACCCGCCCGTCTAGCACGCTAAATCAACATGCATAATGTAGTGGTTCATTGACATAATTCGCACATAGAAAGCTCCAAGGTCGAACAACCCACCTTTAAATTGTTTTGCATAATATCAAGTTATATACATCATAACCTATAAAAGATCGGGCTATTCCCATCCCTAATAATCATTGATCATAAGGCAAAAGGAGTGATCAATGTAATAATAATAATAATGAGTATTTTCAAAAGAAGAGCATGCAAAAGATAAACACAAGCTTGTGGGGTTCTCTTGTGTTCACAACGCTCCTACTCGGGCTTCGACTCCTCAACCTGAAATTCATTGAATGAATGGGGTGAGTATTTAACAACATACTCAGTGAGGAACACTGTAAACAGTTATAGCCAATTGCACAAGTGAAAATATATCATATGGACTTTTCTTTAGTTTGTGGAGACTAGTCTCAACCCCGTAGGGTCCAAACATCATGATGCCCCCGTTAATGAACATCTTTGGCCTTGTAGGGATGCCCGCAGACATACTACCCCCCAGGAAGAACATTAAAAGGTCTATATTCGATCCCGAAGGATCTCTGCCCCGAAGGGTCTCTTTGTCAACCCCGAAGGATCTTTGTTTTGCCCCGAAGGGTCTCTTTCATTCACCGGTCCGAAGACCCTTCATATTTATACAATCAAAGCACAACAATAACTATAACCTTACACGTGTTCACAGTTTAGAGTTACCCCACCTTATGAGACGCTTTCACAATCTCTCAACCTTTGAAATACTCCTTTGCCGCCCACAAGTTGTCCACCTCGAGCCACAACACGTCACCTAGCACCTTTTAATCCTCTTTTCATTTTAGATGTCGAGTTATACAATTAAATCATAATTTAGACCAAACTCATGCTATACTTTACTTTAAAGATTTCATACATATCCTTATACACAACCATGGATATACCAACTCATAATATGATTTTGGACTCAAAATACACATTAAAACTCTTTGAAGTATTTAATCGAACACGACGTGCACATATTTAAACCACATGATCAAGACTCAATTTAAATCCTTTAAACCCAATATTTCAAATATAAACACCTTCATCTAAGGGCTCTAGCATACATGAAAATCAACTCCACAAAGGCATCACAACACCTCCAACCAAACATCAACAAAACAAGGGGAAATTAGGGCAAAAATCCAAACCCTAGCAACAATGAACCATAGGAATTCGATATAACTTCACATATAGCTTCAAGGAGGTAAATAAACCATATGTTTAAGATATCAAAGCATGAGGATCAATAGAATCGAAAACCCTAATTTTTGGGTATGAACCCTAGATTCAAATCAACATGAAAATGGTGTTTAATCACTAAGATGAAGAGGATATGAAGTTACCTTAGATGATGGATAATGATAAGAGAATCCTCTCCCAAAGCTTGAAGAACTCCTTGAGAAAATTGAGAGGAAAATTGCCCAAGAGAAGAGAGAAATGAAGAGGAATGAGTGAAGTGTACTATTTATAGGGTGGAATTTCCAAAACAGGGCGCGACCTAGGGGGGTCGTGTTTACAGGTCGCGTTTGAGCCGAAGAAAAATGGCTCTCTGAATCTGGTGACACGCGACCAAAAGGTCGCGTTTCTCACTCGCGTTGCAGAGCTCTCAAAACGTGACTCGAAGGGGGTCGCACTTCCCGGTCACGTCCAGACTATAGATTTTTGAAAGAGTTTCGATTTGAGTACTTATGGGCCTCGTGGTTCAAACCGAGTCAAAAGTCATGACCTCCGGACGAAACCCTATTGAAACTCAGTGAGACCCTCGATTTATACTATTTTCGAAAACACATACAATACACAACTAAAATTTTTAAAACATAATCACTACTCATTTAATACACACACCGAAATTACATAAAATTAAGGTATGGCAAACATAAAATTAAACGCAATTATAATCATTCTTTATCACATAACTCGACATTTTTATATATTAAAATTCAACTTGTATTATACACTCAGTATAATATCATTGTGCTATGATGTATCGGCTCGAGTGAGACAACCTGCAATAAAACAACGACATAGTATACGAACATACTCACATGATTAATATTCAACAATATTAATTCGAAATCATTTACTAAAATTATAATTTATAATTTAGCAAAAATGATCGGGGTATCACATATATATCGCAAAAACTCATGTGCATAAGATGTATATGAGGCGGTCAACGTGTTGACCGGGTCAACGCGCGTTGACACGGTCAAAGCGTTGACCAAAAAAATTGTGAAAATTGGTGATACTTTTTAGGGATACAATTGATACTTTTTTTAATTTCGAATGATACTTTTTAGTGTGTCAATTGATACTGATTTTAACAGTTTTTTTTCTTTATTTTTTTATTCTGCCCAATACTTTTTATTGATACAAATGATACTTTTTAGCCTTTGAAATAATACTTTTCAGTATTATGAATGGTACTAATTTTGACGGATTTTTTGGTCAAAGCATTGACCGGGTCAACACGCATTGACCCGGTCAACGCGTTGACCGTCTCATTTACATCTTATGTACAAGAGACTTGCCCTATATATATTAAATTATATGAAAAAAAATTATTTTTTATTAGAATATATTTATATTTTACATTTAATTTGTTACCATTTTTCTTCAATACAATTTAAGAACTATCAAAATTTTATTTTAATATATATTTTAATTTTTTTAAATACATAATATAAAAATAATTATGAAATAATAATAATAATAAATTATTTAATCCGGGTTTCAAATTATTTTTCTAAATATGATCAAATAATATTATAAGACATGAATATGTGTAAATATACGATATATTAATTTTTTGATTTATTGTGAATGGGTAAACCTATGAAGGTGAGTGGAATGACCATTCTTTTACTTTTGGGAATAACTCATTCGGAAATGGTAATACTTAATTTTAAAGGATACCAAACATAGTAATGAGAATGGATATGGGAATAGCTAGCATTCCATTCCTCCATACCAATAAACTTCTGACAGAAACATGACAACAGTGTTATGTTTGCAATCGAAAATATCTTCAAAGAGTAGATATATATTACTTCATCGTCCCTATAAAAAAAAAGGAAAAGAAAAAAAACAGTGGTTTCACTAGACCGTGGATTAATTATGAATGTTTAATTACGGCTTACATAACTAGAATGTACATCGATGTCTCATGATCTCAATTAATTATTGATTTTGTACATGATTAATGCAACTGGAATCTTTAGCCAAAATTACAAGAAAAACATTATCACGCAAAAAAATAAAAAGAAAATAAAGAGAAAGAAGTTGGCCGCCAAATTTTGGTTTGGCAGCCGAATCTTGGTTGTTTGCCAAATCGTATTAATATTGTAGAAGCCTGCCCTTTGTTTTAGTTCATGGAAACGGAGCCCCACACGTTTCTCTTTTGCATAGGGGTCTGAATTGCTTGGGTGTTCCCGAAACAATTTTATACTAGTCTAGGTTATATACACACACATATATATACAATGTAAAAATATTGACACGTGATAATTATGGTGTATTAATTATTTAATCGCCGCATCTTCATTTATTTATGAAAAAATCACAATTTTTACGTGTCAAAATCTTTATAATATTATAGATAGAATCCTTGAGAGATAAAAAAAAGGGTAAATGACAGATAATATCCCAACGTCTTAAAATGTCATTTTGATATCTATGTTTAAAAAAATTATATATATCTCGAATCTAGTTATCCGTTGATTGAGAACATAGTGAAATTTCCACCAGTGTATTCTATGTCATCCACAAATCCCCTACTATACTGAATTTGAAGTTAACTACATATTAATGACCGCCTTGTGTGTTTAATGGTCGTCGGATGATAATTGGACTCGTTACATTTTTAAATATTAGGCATCAAAATGATAGGTATAAGAGCTTGAGATATTTTTAATATTTTCCTTAAACGTTGAAACATCATTTATCATTACACAAGAAAATATGAATTGTCTATATATCATGGAAAGTTGTGACAAGATCACGATCCAGGACAAAGAGGAGGTTGGATGGTCCTTGATTACTCATTACTCATTATTTTGGTGTTTATAGCTTTGCAATGGACTGTACGAAATGCCGAAAATTGAAAAAAATATTAAATAAAAAAATAAAAATTGTGGCCCAACCTTTTCTAACTATAAGTCTCTGAAATCTCCCAAATCCCAATATGGTCAAAATTGAATAAATTATAAGGATAGTCCTCATACAGTCCTGAACTCCTGATCTTATAATTTTGTGATACAACAGAATGTACAAGTAAATAAATCAACCAAAAAGAAAGTACGTAATAATTTTTTTGACAAGAGAAGAAACATGTTGTCGCTATTTTTATATGCATATTTTTTGGTAAATTCCACTTCTATGATTCTATCTAATACCTTGCACACCACACCGAAAAAAATAATAATACGGAGTAATAAATTGCAATAGGTAATCTCACTTCCATGAATTTGACATGGAAACTATTAATATTGGTGTTGGTATAACTAGGGTTGGAATTCACAATTTTTTGTAACAAGCTTATGTAAGACATGCATAATTAAAGAAAAAATAATACACAATTCAAGAAAAATAGCTACACACACACACACACACCCCACGTATGGGTTTTACTTTATACAAATAAAGTATATGGAACTCAATTTATATATAAAGAATAAAGCAAAGATCCAAATATACATCCAATACAAAATTTAAAAGCTTACGATCAACCTAATTCAAATCCAAACGGACGTTAACTGTTGAGATAAAGGAAGAAGTTTTGAATTCAATCACGTTACCTCCCTCCCGACTCAAAAAAAAATAAAAAAATTAAGCGTGTTGTGTTACTAATATGTAGTACAATTCCATCTATTTAAGGAACGTGGATCCGCAACAATCTGTGTATCTCTCCCATGGCCATCATTGGATATCCACTGCTTTTCTTCTCCACCCTCATCACAGTTCTCCTTTATGTCTGGACAACTCAGCGCCGGAAAACCAGGTCCCTGGTGACCAATTGGCCGGTCGTCGGAATGCTGCCGGGACTTCTCTACAACTGCCACCGTATCCACGATTACATAACAGAAATCCTAGCCCAATCCGGTGGCACCTTCGAGTGGAGAGGCCCCTCCTTCTGCAACATGGACATGCTGATCACTAGCGATCCTGCAAACATTCACCACATTTTCAGCAAAAACTTCTCCAACTATCCAAAGGGACCCAAATTCAACAAGATTTTCGAAATCTTGGGAGATGGGATATTCAACGCCGATTTCGAGCTGTGGGAGTTTCACCGGCGAACGACTCTCTCCATCTTAACTCATGCCGAGTTCTACAGTTTGCTGGAGAGGGCCGTGTCGCAGACAATCGAAACCGGGCTTCTACCAGTTCTTGACTATTTCTGCAGAGAAGGGATCGATGCTGATTTGCAGGATATTTTCCAGCGGCTAACTTTTGACAGTATATGCAGACTTGTTTTCGACTACGATCCTCGCAGCTTGTGCGTGGAGATGCCTCACATTCGTTGCGAGAAGGCGTTCAACGACGCCATTGAAGCGCTATTTCATCGCCACATTCTGCCAGAGAGCGTTTGGAAGCTGCAGAAATGGGCGGGCATCGGAAAAGAGAAGAAGCTGAAAGAAGCATGGAAGGCTTTCGATGAGTTCATATACCCGTGTTTGGAGAAAGCAGAGGAACTAGAAAATGATGATGATGGTTTCAGTTTCAAACTGATATCATCATTCAGAAAGGCGTATCAAGAAACAAATATTAATGCTTCTCTAGAGATGCAGATGTTGAGGGATACTGCGTTGAGTTTGATGTTTGCTGGCAGAGATACGACGAGCACCTGTCTGACGTGGCTTTTCTGGCTGATTTCTCAGAACCCTAAGTCGGAAAGGAAGATTCGAGAAGAAATGGAGGCTCAATTGCTTGTAAAAGGGGACAGTAAGTGGAGATTCTTCAACATGGAAGAGTCTCGGAAACTAGTGTACGTCCACGGAGCACTGTGCGAGTCTCTGAGGCTGTTCCCACCGTTGGCATTGGAGTATAAAGCTCCAATAAGGGGCGACAATCTGCCGTCTGGTAATTACATGAGAGAGAATGGTAAAGTGATTGTTTCTTTCTACTCAGTGGGAAGAATGGAAAGAGTGTGGGGAGAAGACTGCTTAGAATTCAAGCCGGAGAGATGGATTTCGAGGAAAGGAGGGGTGAAGCACGAGGCGTCGTACAAGTTCCCGGCGTTCAACGCGGGGCCGAGGACTTGTTTGGGGAAAGAAATGGCATTCATACAGATGAAAATGGTGGCTGCAGCAATCATACATCACTACAACATTAAACTAGTGGAGGGCCAAACAGTTTCCCCTCGTGATTCCGTCATACTTCAAACCAAAACTGGGTTGAGGGTCACTTTGTCCAAAACAAATGCGCCAACACTCTGATCGAAGCTAGCTCTTTCTTCTTGTGTATGATGCATGTTATAACTTATAATTTTGATTTGAGTGAATGAGTGTGTGGTTTGGCTACGACGTATCTACCTACGTCTACGTACTTACGTGTATCACTATTAATGAACTCATATTTATGCATGCTAAATTAAACTGCTGCGACTTCAACCTCAACTACCAAATTTAATATGCTCCTAACTTCAATATCTGACTTTCAAGTTCAACTCTAAAAAATTACAAAAGTAAAAATAAATAAATAAAAAGAATTCATGACTTCTCTCAATTAAGTTCATTTTGGTGCTTTAATCAACTTGATCACCATTTATCAACAAAACAAATAAATTGAAATCAATAAATTTCAATTCTAAAATATAAATTGAAATTATAATAATTGTAATTATAAAATAACAACCCTAATTAATAATCAATTATTAAATAAAAATTTATAATTAAATTCTAAAAACTATATATAAACCTTTAACTAATGATTTACAACTTAAACTACAATATAAGAAATTGGAATTGAAGGAGAAGAAAATGAAAAAAAAAAACTCATTAACACACAAAAAAGAAACAGAAGATCTCAAATTAACTGTGTTAGATTCGGCCAAATCTCATTAGTAGCTACTAGTATTACCCCTACGCGATGCGTGGTAAAATATGACATAAAGTTTCTTGCTCGTATCGGTAAAATTGCATTAATATACTTAGTAAACCAAGATTATTTGGTTACTATTTAATGCTTAATATATATATATATATGTGTGTGTGTGTGTGTGTGTATGTGTATAAAGATTAAGACGTCCAACCTTAACATAAGTTGGACAATTATTAACAATTGACTGTGCACGTGTAAAAGCCAAGTGTAATGATTTTTTTTTATATCGAGGCTAACCCACAATCATTACCGATCGAGGTGGGCACTGGGTAAACTCCGCTCTTGTGTAATAACTTTTAAACTCTTATGTAATGGTTGCTTAACCTTCATGTTTGTGTTGTCATGTCAGTTACTTATGTAGGCCTAGTCAATTGAATTTCAGAGTATTATATAAACATATGTAATAATTTATACGAAAAGACTACTTTGTAAACTTGTCAGTTGAAGATGCAGAACTTAGCGCAATCTTGTATGGGGTGAGTTTTTGTCTCCAGGAAGATATGATTCCATGTGTTATGTATTCCGATTCTTTAGCGGTTATCTCAATGCTCTTTAAGGAATTAGGCAATATAGACATGCTGGACAATGATTTCGAACAAGTTCTTATGCTAGTTCAAGCCGGTTTGGTTTGTGATTTCCGGCATATATTTAGAGAGGCTAATATTGTAGCCCATAATGTAGCTCAATTTGGCGCCAGTTGTGACGAGTTTTATACTTGGAATAATGATTTGTCTCACTAGTTGAGGGCGTTGGTGGAGTAATATGAAATCTGTCATAATTCCAAAAAAAAAATTGTGATAATACATTTATGTACAAAAAAAATGAAAAGGAAAAATATTGATCCATGAGGAATATTGTTTAAATTACTGTAAACATTTATCTATTAAATTAATTAGATAATCACTCTAAAATTGACAGTTAATTTGATGATAACATAGAATAAGAATCTACTGGAGCATGTATTTAATTTATTTTATCAATGTTATATTTTTTGTAAATTATATACATATAATGTATGTATTAATTCAATGTTACTAAGGAACCTCCAAGGCTCCAACCCCTAAAAAATAAATACTATATAATTTGGTTGTCTAATGCGAAAAATGTTTGTCAATCTCAAATAGAAAAAGAGAGATAATTAATTACTTATAAACAATAACCACCCTAGATCTACGCTCAAATCAATGGAATAATATTGATTTAAAATTCGAAATATATATTAACTACCAATTTATGATATAAAAGAATAAAATTAACTATCAATATATGACTAAGAAAATTCAAATCGAAGCATATGTTAGTTTTTTAATTATTCTAAAGAAATTATTTATTAACATTAAAAGATAATTAATACAATATTTTTTTGTTGAAATTTAATATAAATATAATTTAAAAATTAAATAGAATTAAAATGGATGATTTTAAGAGTCCTAAATTAATAGTTTTGAACTTTTAATCTTTTGGGATCTCAATTGCTAAACCTTTTTTTCAACCTCCAAACATACTTAACAATACATTTCCACTAATTAATGGGCAAAAACTATTTTATTATTAAGGGAGGTGAATGGCAAGTTTGTGATTTTTTATTATTTTAACATTACTATTGATGTTCTGTCAAATTTAAACTAAACATAAATTATATTTCAAAATTAAATTAATATTTAAACTAATGTAAATATAAATATAATTATATAATATAATTTTGGTATTTATGTATACTTTCATATTTTTGATATATTATATATCACCTACGTATATATTCATTAAATCTGCAATTGTATTTCTCTCATCTTAAATCCTTTTAAATCCATAACTTGCTTAAGAAAATCCATTATCCACAAAAATTTCAATCAAAGAAAAATAATTTTAATTAAAGTAAGTATGAATCTTCGGTGAAGAGGCAAAAAGAAAGGGAAGAAAAATCACTACAAGAAAAACCGCATATTCCAGCGGGCCGGTTTTCCGCTGGAATTTTTTAAAATTCCATCGGGTATTCTAGTGTATTCATTTCCCATAGAAATTATTTAATTTTTAATAAATTTTTAATATTTCTTAAAAAATTCCAGTAGGTATTCCACCGAGAAACACCCGCAGGAATCATTTTTTTAATTATTTTTTATTTCTCTAAATTATAATTCCACCATTATTTTAATTATTTTAGCACTAAAATTCCACCGAATATTTTTATTTATTTTTTATTTTTTTAAAATAGTGCAAAATGTGACAATTATATATTTATTTTTTTTGCAAGATAATTCATATTCAATTAATTGATGATTCCCCCCCCCCCAATCTAATTCAAATATAATGTAATTCACAAAAGATTTGGGTTGACTTTAAATGATACAAGACCTTAATCTCTAAAAATAATGCAATAAATGAGAAAAAAAGAATTTAATTGAAATTTAGGAAAAAAGAAAAATGTAATGCATATATGTGCATAGTTTTTTTAATTTTTAATTATAAATAAAAAATTAATAAAAAACTATATATAGTTTTTTATTCTATTTTTTTAATAAATTTCAACATAAATTTGACATAATCTCGATCCTTTTTTAAAATTATTGTCACATTTTTTAATGGTTAATTATATAAGAAGGAAATGTCACAACTATAGTTCTTAAAATTATGTGTATAACATAATACAAAATATAACAAATATATAATATATATATATAAAATATATGGAGATATGAATATAACTCATGTTTGGTGCATGGTGAAGGTGCTCCGTACGCGAGCAAGAGGGCGCGGGTTCGAAACCCGCTAGGGGCACAATTTGTGCCATTATATCCACGCCTAAGGGGAGGTTGGGGGCAATCGGGTCAAGATTGACCATAGAAATACGAGAGCAACTGATAAGATTCCTCATCGAGCACCACGACTGTTTCGCATGGTAGTTCGAAGACATGACATGTATCGACCCTTCGGTTATAACACATAAATTACAGATCGATCCGGACAAGACCCTAGTGAAACAAAAAAGACATAAATTCACCTCCGAACGAAACAAAATTGTGGATGAAGAAGTTAATAAGCTGCTCAAGCATAGACATATTAGAGAAGTCCAGTACCCCGAATGGCTAGCCAATGTCATGGTAGTAAAGAAAAAGAACGGCAAAAACAGGCTCTGCATAGACTTCACTAACCTCAACCAAGCCTGCCCTAAGGACTCATTTCCCTTGTCTCATATCAACGCGCTAGTAGACGCAAGGACTGGACACGAACTAATGAGCTTCATGGACACTTTCTCTGGATACAGCCAGATCCTTATGCATCCTAAAAACTAAGAGAAACCGCCTTTATCACCCATCGATGTATGTTTTCCTATAAAGTTATGCCCTTTGGACTAAAAAACGCAGGTGTAACCTACCAAATGCTGGTGAACTGAATGTTTAAAGAACTAATTGGGGACACTAGGGAAGTCTACATCGACGACATGTTCGTAAAGTCCCCTAGAGCTCGAGATCATGTTGATCATCTCCGTCGAACATTCGAGGTCCTTCGTTGCTACAACATGAAGCTGAACCTGCAAAATGCGCATTTGGGGTGACCTCGGGGAAATTCCTTGGATACCTCATTACAAAGAGAGGTATCGAAGCCGACCCCAGCCTGATTAGAGCCATCGAAAACATACAACAACCTCAGAATATCAAGGAGGTGCAAAAACTCACCGAACGACTCGCAGCCCTTAGTCGCTTCATCTCGAAGTATTCGGAAAAAAGGCACGTCTTTTTGAAGACATTACGCAAGAACAAAAGCTTTAAATGGACCACCGAATGCTCGAAGGCCTTAGAAGAGTTGAAAGAATATCTGGCGAGCCCCCCCTACTATCAAAACCCCACGACAGAGAGGTACTTTTAATATACTTATTTTTTTCAACTAACTCTGTTAGTGCAGTTCTAGTCAGAGAGGACGAAGGAAGACAACATCCAGTCTACTACGCCAGCTGGTCACTACTAGATGCCGAGACCAGATATCCACAATTGGAAAAACTGGTATTGGCCCTCATCATTGTGTCAAGAAAAAAGAAACCCTATTTCCAAAGCCATTCGATCAAAGTGGTCACCGAATTCTCACTCAGAACAGTATTAAGGAAACTAGACCTCGCAGGAAGGCTCTCTAAATGGGCCGTCAAGCTCGGGAAGTACGGTATATATTACGTATCCCAGACCTCAATAAAATCCTAATTACTTTCGGACTTCATTATCGACTTTTCCTACGAGGCCCTGACCAAAACAGAGGGTGAATCAACGAATACTGAAGAGGAAAATTTGAAGTTCTGGACCCTTCAAGTCGATGGCTCCAGCACTTCGAAGGGGAGTGGTCTATGTATGGTTCTAACAAGCTCAACAGGAGAAACTACCGAGCGATCAGTCCGATGCGGATTCAAAAAATCCAACAACGAAGCTGAGTACGAAGCCCTCATCGCAGAATTAAACTTAGCTAGTGACCTCGGAGCCTGAAACATCCGAATTCAAAGCTACTCCCAGCTAATAATAAACCAATTCGAAGGAGAATTCCAATCAACAGACTCTAGAATGATCGCTTACCTCACCGTAGCAAAAGAAACAACTTCAAAGTTTTAAAAGATCGAAGCCTAACACATTACAAGAGAAGACAACAGGCACGCCGACGCCTTGGCTAATTTAGGATCAACGATCAAAACTACCGAAGACAAAAACATCCCAGTATTATATGTAAATGGCTAGCCGTTTGGAAAGAAGAAGGTTCGGAAATTCTATCCATCGAAAATGGTAGAAATTGGACGACTCCTCTCATCAGATATATAGCAGAAAATGAGCTCCCCGAAGATCCCCTCGAGGCAAGACGGATTAAGGCCAAGGCTCTAAAATTCGCTATGATCTCCGGATCCCTATGCAGAAAATCTTTTTCAGGGCCTTACTTGAAATGTGTTAGCCCCACGCAAGCTAAATATATCCTAAGCAAACTTCACGAAGGTGAATGTGGGAACCACTTAGGGTACAGAAGCCTAGCCAACCGAGCTCTAACGTCTGGATTCTACTAGCCGACTATGAGAGCAGATGCAAAAAGTTACGCCAAAGCATATGACCGATGTCATATGTTCGCACAGACAAACCACATGCCCCCAGAGCCCCTACACACGGCAGCCATCCCATGGCCATTCATGAAATGAGGGATGGACATCGTAGGACCACTACCAAAAGGTGAAAATCAGAAATACTACATTTTGGTACTAACGGACTACTTCACTAAGTGGGTCGAGGCTGAAGCCTTCGCACGAATCAGAGATATTGAGGTACAAAATTTTTTATAGAAACATATTTTATACAGGTTCAGAGTTCCCAGAGAGATTGTGATAGACAACGGATACCAATTCATCAAGCTCTCCTTTTCCACCCCGAGGTACCCCGTAGCAAACGGCCAAGCAGAGGCCACAAACAAGACAATCCTCAACACCTTCAAGAAGAGGTTATCCGAACATAAAAATCAATAGGTCCAGAACTCCCAGGAGTTCTATAGTCTTACAGAACGGCCTTGAGGACAAACGCGGGAGAAACCCATTCGCCCTAACATATTGGTCGGAATCTATGTTACCAACAGAAGCAAAGATCAGTACAGCTCGAACTGAATGGTCCAATCAATCGAACAACAAGGAGCTCGAGGCCAATCTCGACTCTATCGATGAACTCCGAGATCGGGCGGCAATGAACATAGCAGCATACTAACAGATGATAAGCCGACATTTCGATAAAAACACAAGGCTTCACACATTTCAAATCGGAGATTGGGTACTCAGGAAAGTGTTCCAGAATATGAAGGAAAGTGGGCCCGGAAAATTGGCACCAAACTGGGAAGGCCTACACCAGATTGAAAAGATCATCGGAAACGGAGCTTATAAACTCCGAACTAAGGAAGGTCGACCCATAACCAACAGTTAGAATGCGTTGCATTTAAAATAGTATCATTTCTAGAACTCTCAATGTCATTTTTTCTTTTTGGTTATTCATTTTTAAGATTTGTTTACTGACTTGAGCGTCGAAGTAACTAACAAAACCCCAAACACAGGGGTCCCGACCCTCAAAAGACAACGAAGTTCCGACCACGAAGTCGGCCTGATGAACAAAGAGTAATGTATCTGTTCTTTATTTACCTTTCAAATTCTTATTACTTAATATTTGTTTACTGACTTGAGCGTTGGAGTAACTAACAGAATCCCAAGCACAGGGGTCCATCCCCTAGAGTTCAAAAAACCCTGACTTCGAGAGTCTCGAATCCAATGTTAAAGAGTAATCTCAACCTCTCAATACAAATCCGGAGGACCTCGATGCTCAAGCAAACAAATTCAGGACATAAAAGCAATCATCGAATTCTAGGTGCTATCTAGAAAGGTACCCTCAAGGCTATCGTTATTTATTTTATCTAACCCTTATTCTACTCATATGTCTACCTCTGCAGCTCACATCATTTTAAAAACATCGAGTTAAAGTGAAACATATAACATGGGCACACGTAAAATGAGAAGATCAAGGCATTAAAATTAAAATCGGCAAAAAAACCATCTTGTCCATCATAACCCGCCTTTACGAAAACGAATAAAAAAGAAGTATGAAATATTTACAGATGATTGTTTGAGGAAAAACATAAAATTGTTCAACAAAAAACATAAACTGTTTTTTCACAAAAATCAAGTTGAGGCCGCGTCCCCGACCTTAGCAGCACTACCACCATCTTCACTATCAACGTCATCGGTAGTCTTCTCCCCTCGTGAAACTCCACCTCCTTCCCGGCTTCGACATCAGCCCCGGCAGCACGACCATCCTCTTGAGCCTCGACCTCTTCCTTAGCTTCAAGGAAGGATAAGTCGAGATCTGGCATCTTCTCCTTGATGGCTTCGATGACCGTCGCCCCGCCTTCTTGGTAGAGAGCCTCTTTGAAGGGAATGAAGTCGGAAGACTCCAGTAGGGGGGTGTAAGTGAGTCGAGCCTACTCGTGAGTTACTGGGGATCGACTCGGAGAAAACTCAAAATCGACTCGAGATTTGTCGAGTCGAGCTCGAGTTCGAGCTACTCGAGTAGTTATCGAGCTCGAGCTCGAGCTATTTAATAGTGAGCTCGTTAGGCTCGCGAGCCTTATCGAGCTTAATCGAGCTCTGATGCAATTACAAATTTACCCTTCATAATTTAATATTTTACACATATATCATTAATAATTAAATTTTTTTATTTAAAATTAATTTTTTATTTAATATTTATACGTAATCGAGTTGAGCCGAGTCGAGCTCGAGATTGCTGAGTTTGCTATCGAGTCGTGCTCGAGCTCGAGCTTGAAAAATTAAAGCTCGACCGAGCTCGAGTCGAGTCGAGCTTCGAGTCTTTCTTATCGAGCTTGAGCTCGATAAGCCTAATACTCGACTCGGCTCGACTTGATTATACCCCTAGACTCCAGTATGACATTCAAATTGAGGGAGGCCTCTAAGTCCTTGATCCTCGCCCGCACAGTAGCTAATGAGGCCTGAAGTCCACCCTTCTTGGCCTCAGCTTTGACCTGAGCCTCGAGGCTCTTGTCCAGCAAAGCCTTAGCTCCTATGGCTTCAGCCCTGGCCGCGTCCCTCTCTACTAAGATGGCCGATTTCCTATCAGCCATGTCCCTCCTTTCCTCGGCCACATTCTCCAACTCCTCGGCCAGTTCAGAGACCCTTTTCTACAGCCTCTCCTTGTGGCTTGCGAGGTGCTAGTGGAGGTAGAATTGACTGAACAACACCTACAATGAACAATGAGAAGGGGTCAAAATCTCAAATTCAGAACCATGAGCGTATATAAATATATATATATATATAATGAGAATATATTACCTTGGCCATTTGGTCAAAGGAGAGGAAGGCCTGCTGCTCGAGGCTGTCTTTCTCATACACCTCGGGGGTGCCGAGGCCAGCAACAAACTTTTGGACATCCGTAATGAAGGGTTTGAGGGAGACTGTTCGGGAGCTGGAAGAAGTGAGAGCCTTCTTAGATGGGCGAGAAGCTTCCAGGTCGATTACCGCTGAAGAAGGAGACATTGCAGTAAGAGCGAGAACGGGAGCATCATCCTTCGAATTCTTCAGCGGGGGCTTAGGAAGAGGGCTTACATCCCTATCATTCATAGACCTCTTCACTCCCGAGGAAGAAGAGGCTCTAATCTTGGCAGCGGCCAGAGCTCTGACTTTGGTATTAGAGGGTTTTATTTTGAGCTTCCCCATGTCGTAAAGAGTCTGACCTGCTCGGACTATTTCGAACTCTCAAAGCTCTGCGGAAAAAAGGAAGGCCTCTTCAATATGAGAAGCCTCAACTCCAGAAGGCTCACCTCGCGGGGGAAGACCTGCACAAAACAAAGAAATTGTGAAGCTGAGAGCTGATAAAACAATCAAAGAACTCGGCTCAAAGACCCACGGGCTTCATGAAATTCAGTAGAAGAGATCGCTCCCTCAGAAGTCTGTACTGGGATGAAGACGAACTTGGGCTTCCATTCAACCGAAGAGAACGGCAAGGTCGATATCAGAAGGGGCCACTCCCCCACCCACTTAGTAAAATAATAAAAACCCACCTGCCTGGCGTTGGCTACCAGTCTATACACCTCGTGCCACTCGTTAATAGTAGGTTCTAGGAAGCCGAGCTCCGACCACAAATAGTACATCCCGAGCATGTGAAACCATCCGACCGGCATGATCTGAGTAGGAGCTATGCCATAGAAGCGTGTTATCTTGGAAAGAAGAGATGAAGAGGCAATCCGACCCCATGTCGGCAACCAAAGTATAAAAGGCAGTGAGCCCAGATGGAGATCGATGCGCTCTGTCGGAAGGCCCATGAGAGTAAATCTCGACCCCGGCTCCTAAGATCGGCGGTGAGGCCAACTTCTTCAACAACTCATCATTTACCTTCAGGGCGATATTCATTACCCAAAACCTTTCGCCTATAGGTTGGACCTCACGGATTTGTATTCCCCAGGTCATTGACAAGTTACCCGTGTCCACTGGGGCCCGTCGTTTGCTCATCACCGCCCGGCTAGTCGAGTGGGAGACGATAGCTAATGGCCTCTTGCCCTTGGCCTTTTTGGTGACCCTAGTGATCACAGGAGAGCCAGAACTACTAGAATGCTTCGACCTGGATAGAGTCTCCTCCTCTCCACCTTCGTAACTTATCTCCTCTTCCCCAGCGTTTGAATCTTCACTCGCACTCATAATGCTCAAAAACCTAGAAAGATAGCAACAAGAAATCCAAAACCTAGACCAACCTAAAACCAAGAAAACCCTAACCGTCACTCTCCTGAAATTCCCTAATCCACCAGAAAGAACCTGTCGGAAAAATTTAACAAACCCTAAAAAGACCACAAAACACTCTAAAAATGGCCCAGAAATCAAGTAAATCACCAGGAAAATTAACACACCACTATGGTTCTAACAAACACCCATAGAAATATTCTAATCATTACAGAAGACCATACTGAAAAACTACATTTACGGCGCGAATGTTAAAAAGAAGGGAATGAAGTGGTAACGTGAAGGATGACGAAGCAGATAGTCGACAAATCTTCAAAGCAGAGTCTCCAAGCAGTTCTGGTCCCATAAAAAATGGAGACAGTTAGCGGAAAATACGGGGTAAGATTCTTTTGAAGATTTGAGAGGCCGATGAGGATTATCCAAAGAGATATGTTTAAAATAAAAAGGGGACGTTTGGAATTCTAAGAAAAAGGCAAGGGGAGAACTGTTCCCCTCGAGATTTGAAACATGGGAAGGAGGGACAACACGATCCAAGCCCACGTGTCTTGATCCAACGACAGGGGTGGTCCTGGGGAACGGAAAAAATAAAATCCGTACCTAAGGACTGGAGCTCTACGAGGTCTGCTCTCACGACCTCATAAGCTCCCCCAGGACCTGCCTTCAGGTCTGGAGCTCCACGAGGTCTATTCTCACGACCTTATAAGCTCCCCTAGAACCTGCCTTCAGGTCTGGAGCTCCACGAGGTCTGTTCTCATGACCTTATAAGCTCCCCCTGGACCTACCTTCAGATCTGGAGCTCCACGAGGTCTGCTCTCACGACCTCATAAGCTACCCCAGGACCTGCCTTCAGGTCCGGAGCTACACGAGGTCTTCTTTCATGACCTCATAAACTCCCCTAGGACCTGCCTTCAGGTCTGGAGCTACACGAGGTCTATTCTCATGACCTCATAAGCTCCCCCAGAATCTACCTTCAGATTTGGAGCTCCACAAGGTCTGCTCTCACGACCTCATAAGCTCCCCCAGGACCTGCCTTCAGGTCTGGAGCTACACGAGGTCTGTTCTCATGACCTCATAAGCTCCTCAAGACCTGTCTTTAGGTTTAGAGCTCCACGAGGTCTGCTCTCCCGAAGGACTCATTTCTCAGATTCATATAGAAGCTTTCATCACGCATTTTCCTCAGACAACATACCCATAAGGGTCCACGATAGTAGAGCTCGACCCCCGGATCTTCGATTATCCTTTATCATTCAATCTATCATTTATTATTCACTTTTTAACTCTATTAAATCCGATTCTGACTTGAGCGTCGGAGTCCGTTCGATCACCAACCCCCCAACGGTCCTTCGGCTTCACGTGTTTTTTATCTTGTAGGTCGCCGGAGCCCGAACTCAAAGAACGATCAATTGTAGAGTTTTTGACCTCGACAAGAAACATGCTTATATATCGAGATATACCAAAAAGGAAAATAAGCCTATAAAAGTGGGACGGAGGGAGTATTAATTTCCATTTTTAGTAAGTGTTTTAGGCGGGAAAATATGAAGTTACTATTTATGGTATAACTCTTCGCTTTTATATATATTAGAATTAAGATTAGGGCTGTGCAAAAACCCGTTTGGGTTCGGTCCGGATCGGACGGACTATTGAAAATTGAGTCATTCAATCGATCCGGTCCTAATTTTAATGAACCAAATTTTTTTCGATCGGTCTGGTTCTATTCATTCCATCCATTCGGTCCCAATAGTTCTGTCCGGTCTTGAACCGGGCCAACCGTGTGCACAGCTAGTAGCTATGGCTAATGTTCTCGAACCCCAATAATGGGATTTCCTAAATTACCAATTACTATAACTAATGCTCGTCGTGGGTTTCTTGCGTGAGAATGAGGGAGGAAAGAGAGTTGGGCTTAGTTGGATTTGGATGTGCCTTGAGATTTAAAGAGTTGGTGGGCTAGCCTTTTAATTAATGAAATGAAATGAGCTTGTTTATCCAACTTTTAACTAAATTCGAAGCCCAAGACTATATATTTCGTGTATTAATGTAGATTTTTCCATATATATTAATTATTAGGGTAATTCTAAACACGGTTCTCGTTTTACTTTTTAACACCTACTTTATTTTAATAAATAAGAAAAATTCAAATTTATTTTTATATTTTTAAAATCTATTGCAGCATATTATGTTCTCAAATTACAGTTCCATCTTCCCCACCTCATTATCATCATTGAAATATATCACAAATACGGCCTTATCATCCGCCCCACTAACACCATTAAAAATATATCACAGCACAATCTCATCGTTAATGATGACAAATAACATGAAACTTGTCTTTTGTTGCTCTCAGTTGCTAAAAATAAAAACATAGCTCATACCTCAACATCTTTAATCTAATTTTAAGGTGCGGAACACACTTATATGATTCCCTATCAAACTAATTTTTATTCTTATCGAAAATGCACAAGTAGAAAATTTATTAACTTTGATTAAATGGGACACATCGCATTGGAGGATTACCAGAAAAAAATTGATTTCTTGGATTACACATAATTTGATTTCAGATTTGGATTATGCATATTGGATTTTCTTAAATTACGCATAATATCAGTTCTTGATAAAAAATCATGGAGAAATTTTCAATCACCTTCAATATTATTAGAAAAAAAAAAATTCATTTCTGACTTGCTGTAGATGTTGATTTCTTATGATGGCATAAAAATATTCACCAAACATTTTCAAGTAGCAAAAAATATAATCTATCATGTTCATGATAAATAATTAGTCTACTTCATCTTTAAGAACTATGTCTGATATCTTAAGAATTATAAAATAAGAGAAGTTGTTGGGTTGTCTTTTGGGGCTGTGAACAACCTTCTTTTTTTCTGTTATTTAATTAAGGGGGGATTATAAGTACTGTGGGTTATATGAATAAAATAGTCTAGAAAAATATATTAATATTTCAATTAATTTTAAGGGATGCAGAGAGTAAATTGGGGATTGTGTTACGAATTACCTTGATTATTATTAAGAGGAGCGCACAAACATTCCACTCATTTACACTTCTAGGAATAATGCATGGAATGATTTGAATCTGATGGGACAATTTTTGACACTCAAAACTCCAGCAGGGAAGTTCTGTGTATCCTCAAATTTTCCAACTCTTAAACTTTAGAACTTAATTAATTAGTACATGTATGTCATTTATTTAATTAAGGAGAATTGTCAATTCAAAACATGAAAGATGTATATTCTATAAATTCATGAATTGAAAGATGAAAATTATTAATTTTGGACTTGAAATATGATAATTATCAATCTAGAACTTTAAAAATCACGTTTTTTGATTTCTTTTTATTATTCAATAATTTTTAATAATTTCTTTATTATATCTGATAGATAATTATAAAGGAATTTTCATTGAAAATTAATAAAAAATTAATAAAAAATAAAAAGAAATTAAAATTCATGATTTTTGAGGTCCTATATTAACAATTTTCATGCATCTTTCAAGTCATGCATTGCTCATTTTCATTTTTTAGGATCTGGACTGACAAATTATCCATTTTTCAAGTTCTGAATGATAATTCTCGGTCCTTTATTTTTAAAGTAATTAATTGTCATATTATAATGTAATAGAAAATACGTATAGCAATCACAAAATGGAAGCACACACAAAAAAAAAAGGTTTGTGGAGAGGACCACGCGCATACAGGCGATGACTTAGAAGAAGCTGTATACCGATCAAGCTAAACTAGCAGCCGTGACAATATATTTTCTTGGGAGGGTCAATAATTTCGACATATTTATTCCTAACTATTTATATATAGTATATTCTGGATAATCATTTTAGGAGGGACAATAATTGTACACATTTCTCCCAACTATATATATAATCTTTTAATTATTAAGTACGGCTGGTACAGTTTCGATTCTTCCCAATAAGAAAGCTATATGTTTTATGCTTTTGATTTCATTGTATTAAATTAATTCCACTTCCTATTCGCAGTGTTCTTTATATGATATCGCCATGATTTAATTTTGTCATGCATTTGCCTATTTTGAACATCAAAGTTAATGTTTCGCGTCATCATCTGAGTTTAATTTGTATAAATAATTCCGCTCTTATATGTATAATTGTTAGTGCCATTTAGTAGCATTAAGTTTATTTTGGCGATTTATATTCAATGAAGTGTTCGAGAATATGTTTCTGAAGTAATGTGCTGATTTCGATGGCAAAGTAAAGAACAGTTGGTGAATTGTTCCCTCTGATGTTCCACGAGCGTCCTTGAACAGTTTGAATATGGCAGTTTCCATGTTGAGTAGATTTTGAACGATTGTGTTTGGAAAGTGAAAATCTGATCATTTGACTGCCTTGTGGAGTAGATGCCGAGCTAAATTAAACCCTCATCTTCATGGAAAGTATCTACACCTATATGGAAAGAATCGCAAACCCTAATTCACCTTCCATGTTGATGAAGATTGAAGATCAAGTCAACAAGAAGTATGAAAGAATAAGAAGGCCCATTTTCTTAGCAATTGGTGAGTGCTGAATTTAGATTCTCTGAGTTTAATTATTTGAGTCATTGGTTTGTGATATTTGTAATAGCTATAGTTGTTCCCTAAACTTTTCAACATGATAGTCTAGGATTGAGTGTTTTCGAGTGAAACACGTGAGAGATTTTAATCCATTTTGTACGCAATCTCGAGAGTGATTGTTAGTTGAAGTCGTGGGTAGCTAGAGGGAGTCTAGTGTCACGGTTATGAGGGGATCTCACAGCTTTCGTTCATCAAAGAGTTCGTGTTGTAAGAAAGAGCGGTATAAGGAGGGAGTCATGTATGTGTAAGCATCCTGAATAGTCTTCACGAATGAGTAGTGGACGAATCTTCAAGTTTGGGTGAAGCCCCCAGAATAGGTTGGTTAACTGAACTGGGTTATCAATCTCATGCGTGCTTTTACCGCTTTTATTTATCTGTTCTTGCTTCTGTTCATGTCACTATAAAGAACACATATATGCAGTAACCTTAAACACATAAGTGCACAAATTATGCTTTTTTCAATAATAATCTGAAAAGGAAAATTCTCTTGTACGTAAAATGTATATCAGGCGGTCAATGCGTTGACCAAGTCAAAACGCTTTAACCCGGTCAACGCATTGACCAAAAGAATCTTCCAAACAGGTGATATTTTTTTAGAATACAAGTAATACTTATAGAATTTTAAGTGATACTTTTTAGTATTATGGTTGATACTAATTATGACAAAAAAAATTTCTTTATTTTTTGTTCTAGGCGATACATTTTAATAATACAAGTGATACTTATGTCTCTTGAGTGATACTTTTAATGTTACGAGTGATACTGATTTTGACTAGTTTTTTGGTCAACACATTGACTATCTGATGTGCATCTAGTGCACACAAGACCTGCCCATCTGAAAATCATACATGAGAATTGAATTTTATTAGAGAAGCCATGTACGGACATACAAGACATGTAAGATATTAGTGAAATTCGAATTTGAGTCATTTGTCCCTATATGATCCACCCCAACAAAAAGCCACCCAATGAAGTTTGAAAAAGAGAATTGAGATGGCCAGTTAAAATCTATATAAGAGTTCAATTAGATGCACCTTTTCCCTTCAATAAATTTCTGAAGTTTAGCTTATCAATGGGTTAATTATGGTGTCTGTTTCTGGTGGGGCTAATTGTGGTTTTGTTCATGTGCTAAAAGCCTAAAGTAGTTCTACTTATCGTAGTGCTAGCTAGTTATATATAGATATATTAATCCAACCGCCCTCTTTAAATTTATTAATGACCAAACTATTTTAGCAAATCGTATTATAACATCATTCAGTTATAAGTTACTACTGTTGGTCCCGGGCGAGTCGATATCAGTTTAGAGGGGGGTGAATAAACTGATACAAAAACTTTTACTTTAGATGCAGAATAACAGGGCCCTATGACTCGCTTGATGAAATTTATCTATGCACGAACTTGATAATCAGTTGAAACAGTTTGAGTGCGGCTTGTGTGATATTGTGTGCAGTTAGAGATATGCAATGATCAATAAGTACAGCACACAAGAGATTTATAGAGGTTCGAAGTCTCAAACTTCTACGTCCTCTCTTCCTTCCGCAGAAGGGCAACTTCACTATATAACTTGAGTTTCTTTACAAATTACACAATGAAGGATAGTTGGCTGAACCTGGTAACTGCTCGCTATCTCAGCTGGTCGACAGCTCACACTTGAAGTCCCTAACTGCTCGCTAGAAAGGTAGGTGCTACTGTCATCTTTACAAGGTTTTAGATCTCTTTCGATCTTCAAGAGGTGAGTCTTGAACAGGGTGTATCAACTGATGTGCTCCTTTTATTGAGCTGAGTAGTTGATCGTTGAATAACTAGAACTGAGAAGGCTACCCTGGCTGGAACGTCAACAGCTAGCTGGTATCTTGAATCAGTGAATTCTTCTTCTTAGTTTAACTTTCGCAGTTTTTGTCAGATGTTGCACTTGAGCTTGAGTGGGAGGGAGAAAGAAAAGCTCTGCTTGTATATGCGAAGGGTGGCAAGAATTTGTGGTTCCGAAGAGTGTTTAAAACTCTGATTCACCCGTCTTTTATAGATGAGTGATTTTATGACCGTTGAGTTCCATTGTCCATTTGATCAGTGGTTCTGTTGGCTCATCAACGGCAGGTGGTCTTAAATGATAGCTTGGATCATTTGGTTGAAGTAGCCGTTACTCTGCCAATCGATCTTCATTATATTCCAGGATCTTTGAAGGAGCATTTATTCTAAGATACGCTGATTTAAGCAATACACTCCAGGAGTCTTCTGGCTTCAGCTCTCTTGGCAGTTTGGAATTTCAGTTGGCAATTTTGGATTTCTCAGCTCAGTTACATTATCGTCCCAGCTGGCAGTTCTGAGCTTGTCAGCTGAGTTTGACTATTGCTCCAGTTGGCAGTTCTGGGCTTGTCAGCTGAGTCTGTCTCTTGCTCTAGTTGGCAGTTCTGGACTTATCAGCTGAGTCTGGCTATTGCTCCAGTTGGCAGTTCTGGGCTTATCAGCTGAGTCTGGCTATCGCTCCAGTTGGCAGTTCTGGGCTTATCAGCTGAGTCTGGCTATCGCTCCAGTTGGCAGTTCTGGGCTTGTGAGCTGAGATTGGTTATCGCTCCAGTTGGCAGTTCTGGGCTTATCAGTTGAGTCTGGTTATCGTTCCAGTTGGCAGTTCTGGGCTTGTCAGCTGAGATTGACCATTGCTCTAGTTGGCAGTTTTGGGCTTGTCAGCTGAGATTGGCCATTGCTCCAGTTGGCAGTTCTGAGCTTGTCAGCTGAGATTGGCCATTGCTCCTGTTGGCAGTTCTGGACTTGTCAGCTGAGATTGGCCATTGCTCCAGTTGGATACTGCCAGTCTCTGGCATAAACTGATATTCTATCAGTTTCTTCAATCTTTGGACAACTCCTTTCTCCCTCAGTTCAGCTGACTCGATTGTCAGCTTGCTTTGACTGGTATGATTCCTCAGCCAAGCTGATCTTTAGACTGGATGGGTGTCTTTCAACTTGTGGGCCATTCTTCAGATCGGTTGACTTTGACTCTTCTAGAGTTCTTCTTTGATGATGCCCTGGGCTAGTCGGCTTCGATCTACAGCTTGAACTTTGGTCAGTTTTTCATAAAGAATTTTGACATCTCATCGAAACCTGATCTAGGGGTTCCTTGATAGTTTTTCCTAACAATTTTCCCCTTTTTGATGATGTCAAAACTTTGTTGATGATGATGGAAAAACTGCAAGTGTAGCAAATGCATTAAATAGAATCTTTCAGTCAGTGCACATTCGTAGCATATTGAGACAAATTAGCTCATGATTTCCATTCAGTTATTAGAGCATTTGTCATTAATGCTTATCTTTCAAATATCAAAGCATGTCATATTCATAGCATATTGAGACAAATTGACTCATGATTTTCATTCAATTGTTAGAGCATTTGTCATTCATGCTTATCTTTCAAATATCAGAGCATGTCAATTTTAAGAGCAATTTGGGCTTATTATCTTTCAAATATCAGAGCATGGCTGAAGTATTTTAGAGCATAAAGAATTATGTCAAAGCATTCAAGCTTGAAGTAAAATCATGATCAAAACTTGTATCATATATTCATTTTAAGGCATGTTTCAAGAGTTAGTAGTTAAGACTACTAATCTACTTCCTGAATGTTGCTCCAATTGCTCCTTATCCTTCTGCTCGATTCTCCTCTTTCGTGGACTCCTTGTATTGTCCATGCTTTCCTCTGAAGCTGATCTTCCTCCTCATGATGAATTTCTCTTTGAATTTGATCCCAAAGAGTCATGCATCCATCATACTGTCCATCATCATACTGTCCATCTTCCCCCCCTTTTGGCATCACTCAAAAGGTTAAGTGGATCACATGATGGTAATGACAGATTTGGCAGAAAAGTGAAGACGGTTGCCAAGTTGTCATCATGAGCTGAGGGAGCTGAAGGAATGGGCATGGGCGGAGAAAGCCATGCATAGGCATCTTCAGTTGGCATGAACTGACCTGGATCAGAGATGTCTTGCTCTCTGAAGCTCATGGGGGCCAAGCTGATGAAGATCTCATCAGTTGAAGGGAGGGGTGGATCACTAACGAAGGGTGCGCACGAGGAGTTGGCTGGTTCATTGTCGGGGAGAGGAGCATCGGAGGGTATACCAAGCTGGAGTCACTTGATCATTGAATCCATGATCTCCGAGAGCGTTGGAGATGAGGAAAGTGGATGATTCATCCAGTTTTGACTCCATGATCCCTCTCTGATCTAGAAGGCGGAGCCACGTGTGTGGATGAGGTGAAACATAATTGACTCATCCAGTTGAAAGCGCCAAATATGGTACTGCAAGTACCGCCGCAGTTATACGAAGAGGGAGGAATCGGAGTCCTCAATGACACCAAAGCAGCTTCGGAGCTGGTGGTCGAGAACCGCTTCAAAATCAACCTCAATATAGTCGTTTTGGACTAAAGGTGGAGGTTGGGAGCTGGCTGATATTGTGGGCTGATCACTCAACTTTAAAAGAGATGCACTCTCCAGCATCAGCTCTCTTTCATCAGTGGAGCTGACGGTTGCCTCCAAAGGTGCCTTTCCACGATCTGAGCTGGAAGGCCCTTGTGGGTGTGGATGCTTTGGGGTCGGATGGAAGTATATTGTGGGGAACATGTCTCGTCTTCCAAGTAGTTCGCCAGTTGGTATGATCTCATCAAACTGTCTTTGTATGATGTGGCTTAGGCGGTTCATGAAGCCGACTCTTTCTCGGAATATGCTAGTTGACAGATCAAACGTCGCTCGCTCGACATTAGCTCTCAGTTGCACCAGGATATAGGAAGCCCAGTCGGCTTGACATCCAAAGTAGAGGGCGTCTGTGATATGAGCCTTGATCTCGGAAAGATGAATGATCTTGAAGTTGCCATGGACAATATGGCTGGTGATATCCAGAAGCTGGATGATATCACTTTGCAAGCTCTCCTTTAATCTGTGCGAACTGTCGTTGTGGTGCACGTGAGGAAGCTTCTAGATTTTCCATAACTCATGTTTGGATGGTAGATTTAGGTCCATCATGTCGGGACCTGTGCCAGGGAGGTGTAGAGTGGACATTATCGTGTCCTTTGTGACTGTGATCACCTGATTCTTTACGGTGGATATGATGTTGTCGCCGTTGATATGTGCATTGTAGTAGAACTCGGCGACATAATCAGGTATGTTCTTCACCGACAACTGTGTCAAGAAGAGAAGTAATCCAATCACTGCCAACGGTCGATAAATCTGTTAAAAGACATCCGGGCCAAGACGTGCATTTAGCATCTCTAGATTTAGAGACTTGTCCTTTCTCATTTTGCGCTCAAGAGCTTTAATATCCACCATGGGAAATGGAGGCTTCATTTCTGCAAAAGTATGATATTCAGTTTAGAAATGCAAGTGTTTTGGTGAGTGAGAGAAGGCTTAACAAAAGATCGAATAGGAGAGAGAGAGAGAGAGATTTTCAGGTGATCGGAGCCTTCATCTCTTTACTCATATTTATGCATCTTATGTATGCAAGAATCGAGAGTACTCGATTGCTTTTCTTCGCTGATCAGCCATCCGATTTGATGGTTGATTAGCTGAATTAATGATGTATGTATCTCAGCCGTTCAACAGTTAAATGACTTTATGATCGTGTGACTGAGATGAGATCATTTTGAAAATAGGATAGTTGCCATAAATAGCGAAATATTTTCTGCAGATCTTTCTATTTATAGCGCAATAAAATATATTTTCTTCGTCTGTTTGAAGGATAGGTTTTAAGATCCATGCAGAGATATTAATGACAACTTTGTAATATTGAGCCCGATTTTCAAATTGTAACCGTTGACATATAATATAAGATATTTCATAATCGCAACGGTAACAATATAGTTAAGGTAAGCTTTTGAATTTAAAAAGATTTATCCTTAGTCAGTTAGGATACAGTCCAACTGATTGATAACGTGGCGGTTGGTTGAGCAGTTGAGTTTTGATACGCAGTTGTCATTGCTGAGCTGGCTGCAGATGAGGCTGCAACTGAATTGATCAGTCAGTTTGATCAGTTGCTCGGCTTTTCTGTAGATAATTTCTGCTTCTTGAAGGGCCTAGCTGGACTAGCTGCACTGCTTTCTTTGGATGCAGTTTTATGCGTGGATGATGCAGGCCTTTCTGTTTTCTTGGCTTGGCGGAGGTGAAGCTGGATCTCAACTGACAAGCTCTTCATCCTTTGACTGAGGGAGTGTGAGATTCCCTTTGGCGATGACCGAAACTGATCATTTCTCTTGGTCAACTGCGCACCTTTTGAGCTTGAAGTGAGCAGTGGAGTCACATAGCTTTTGGATAGGAGATTTGGTGATGTGGCAGTATCTTCATCGTCACTGTCTCTTGCATAATTATGCCTTGTATTCCTTTGAGAAGCTATGACTGCAGTGTGGGATAGGTGGGGTTCTATTCTTTGGTCAGCAGATGAAGTTCGTCTTGATGGCTCAGCTGATTGACTTGATAGATTATCAAAGTTAAACTGACGATAAAGTGAGTCAGTTGGGCAGTTGATTGGTTGACCTACAGTTCCAACTGCTTGAAACATGAATCTGGATTTGAATTCGGCTAGTAAGGCGGTTGCTGGAATCTTGTTAACCATCCGGTGATTCATGATGTGCTGAACTTGCACAATGATTGGAGGGAATGGATTTGATGATCCTATCCATTTGATGCTCCAAGTTTCTTCTCTTTGCCAGAAGCTCATGCCATGAAAGGCAGTTAGCATGAAGTGAGACTGGATAGACATAGAATGTCTCTAGTTGTACCAATAGAAATATCGGTGAAGTTGTTTAAAAAACTCTTGATCACGTTGTGCAACAACAGTGAAGTGAGTGAGAAGGAGATTGGTCACTTCCTTTTGTGCACTTTTGACTGCATATTTACCACTGTAGAAAGTGCGAATATTCTCTTCAGTTAGCTGGAGCGGAGGGCATGTGCCTCTGAAGTAGTCTGCTCCATAGTTTGGGTGAGGTATTCCAATGAATGGAATAAGCTCATCTGGATCAGAACAAACCTGGAAATCAACTGGTGATTCGTTCTTTGATTTTGGAGAGTGAACGGCATTGACAGTTGAGTTGCTTGAACTTTGGTTGCTCATCTTGGCCTTTCCTTTTCTCTTCTTCTTCAGGGACTGTAGATGAGCAGTTCCTTTCTTGGGGATCCAGTCGGAGATCAGAACCGGTAGTGATTCATCACTTGGGAGCTTCAGCAGGTCTTCAAGCATTTTGCTCATCCTTGGAACAAGTCCGACCTTGGACTCAAATTTGCCAGACTTCTTTGAGTCCCTTGATGACTTGATGCTTGAATTGTTGAAAGACAAATTCTGCCCAGTTTGTTTGCCTTTCTTCAGCAAGGTGAATCATGACCTTGTATCTCTCTTGACTGAGTTGGCTTAGGCTACCAATTGCTCCGAACATCATCTTGTTCGTTATGTCAAGTAGAACTCCATACTCAGGCTTGAGATCAGTTTTAGCGGTGGTAAAACTGAATTGCTTGTTGCAGGTTGAGGCTTTCCAGTCTCTCCAGTGCGACTCTGCAGATTCCTTTAGATCTTGAACGAATGAGCCTTCTTGTGGAAGTTGAAATACTCCAGCAACTGTTTTCTCATTGATGTGTAACAACCTTCCTTGAATCACTGAAGATATCATCTTCCCATCTGCAGATATTTTTGCTTGAAGCAAGAATTCACTCACCAAATTTTGTCTAAAGAATTTTGGTGGTGTTTCCAGGTAGTGAAGAACTCCTGTTTTGTGAAGATTTGACAGAAGGATTGGGTTCTTTGATTCATCGAGAATGAATTGAAATTTTTGTCTGTCAAGGAATTTATCTCTCATGAGTTGGTTTTTGAACGAATTTGAAGATCTGGATAATTCGGCCATCTTTGAGGTTGGCTGAAGTTTTTGGAAAATTCAAGATCTTTTGAGAGAGAAAGATGTTTTGAGATTTTTAGGAGGAGGATGCCTTTTTTTTTTAGAGACTTGAGTGAGAGAGAGGCTTTTATAAGTGTGTGGATAGGCTCATAGATATGATGGTTGAAATGCTACTAGCCTCTGATTTCTTTTGGTCGTTGGCAGTTAATGACCTTGACACGTGTCATTGATTTGGAACGGTCAAAATTTCAAAATAAATGTAAAGCTTGACATTTATTTGAAATAAAAAAGATAAACTTTTATAAATATTTATCAAAAGATAATTACAACTGATTAACAAGAAGTATACTTAAGGCTTTTCTAATCATGTTTAATTTTGATCAGCCTCTAGTCCTTTTTGTGATCAGTTTTTCTTCTTTTGGCTAACGGTTCAGTGGGCTCCTCATCTTCATCTTCGGTGCTGCTAGCTGACTCAGTTTCAGTGAATTGGAGTCTCTATTGGGCTTGCAGCTGCTTGATTTGCTCGGTATGCAGTTTAACCTGTTGCTGCAGGGAATCAATCAGTTCCACATAATTTGAAGGTAGCTGGACCATGGAACTGCTGGGTTGAGCCATGAACTGGACTGCTCTTGAGTCCGCTTCCTCCCCTTCTTCAGTTCCAACAAGTTCCTCGTAAGGAACTGTGTACGAAATCTCGTCTGTCTCCATAGCGATGATCTCATCATAAATTGATTCTGATGAGGTCTCTGGCGCGGCAGTTTGAGCAACGGCTTGGAGTGCTCTCTGTATTGGATCAATGTACACAGTTATGGCAAGTGTACCTTGATATGTAGATTGTTCAGCTTCTTGAGCTATCTGGTCAGCTGGCTGGTCATGCTCAGCTGTCTTTGGAGTTGACTCGAGGAAAGGAGCAAGTTGTGCTTCAGTTTGCTCCTCGGACAGTTGAGTCTCTTCAGTTGGTTCTTGTAGCTCTTCATCAACTGTGAGATCTGGCAGAGTGGGGGACTTGAGCATTTCCTCAAATTCCAGATCGCTAGTTGTGCGCTCATCAGCAGTTGGCTCCTCAGATGAGTCATCCAGAAGATCGATGATGAGATTATCTGGGTGAGGGGTTTTTTCGAATGTTAACTGCCTGGCCACAGATGTTATGGCAGTTTCCCTTGCGTTGTGACCTGCAGAAGTTTCAGCCCTTTGATGGCTTCTCTGAACTTCTTGATTGAACAGCTCCTGCCCTTCCTTAAGCTGCTCCCGTCTGAGTTTTAGCAGTTCAATGAGCATCCAATGTTGTTGAACTTGAGGGGCTTTCCATTGTTGCTACTCAGCTTGAGTCCGACGAGGTAGCAGTCTGATATTAGCCCAGATAAGCAAGTCATTCATTGCTTCCACCAGAGTTTGCTCAGCAGGACGTGGGTGGTTCCTTCGAATGGCCAGCATTCTTTTCAACATGATGACTGGATTTTGCTCTAGAGTCTCCTGTCCAGCCCAATCCATACTCCATCTTTTTTCCCTCCTCCAGAAGCTCATCCCGTGTAGTGTGGTTAGGAGAAAATGGGCTTCAGAGTTGAAGCAGTGTCTCTAAAGGTACCAGTAGACGTACTTTGTTAGAGCTTCATACAGAGTAGGAAGTCCAGTCACATCCTCGATGAAGTTCTCAGCTATAAATCTTTGGACTTGTTCATTAGCCCAGCATTTGATAATTTCAGCTCTTGATAGAGCTCTGATGTTCTTTTCTGTTTCTCCCATCGGCGGGCAGGCAGTTCTGAAGAAATCTGCTCTAGAATTCTTTGGGGAACTCCTCTGTAAGGAACTATATCATCATTCTCAACTGGCATAACATCGATTATTTTGATGTTACGAGGAGGTAGTTGAGGAGGAGGTGGAGGCCCTGACTTCTTCTTCTTCTTTCCTTTTGTTTGAACTGCTGAGGGCTTCTTCTTCGGCTTCCCAGTTCTTTTCTTGAACTGAACTGGTCTTGTAGATATTACTTCTTCTGGTGAATCAATTAGTGATCCAAAGCGAACTTGACGCAGAGGCTTCGCTTTAATTGAACTTCCTAACATCTGGCTTATTGGGATGTTGTCGTCTGAATCGGAGTCTTCTTGCGGAGTTTCAACTGCAATCTCCTTGCCATTTCTTCTTGATGACTCCTCAGTTTTCTTGAAGGAAGCAGCAGTTGGCTGGCTGCTTTTAATGGATATTGGTTTTGCAGCTAGCTGTCTTTTGCCAATGACTGGTATAAAATCCATTTTGTCAATTATCAGTGTGTCGGTTTCCTCATTCATGGAGTCAAAGATGTTTTCCAATATGATACTGATTCTGCTTGGATAACACATCTTTTGATGGAACTCGGTTGGTAACTCAGTTGGAGACCATTTCTTCTCCACAATATCAACATACTTCTTTATTTGCTCGAAGAAGTATTGAGCCCAGTTGATGTCGATCCCTCTGATGATCACCGCACATATCTTGTACTTGTGTTCAGACATTTCTGAGTGGCTTCCAGTTGTTCCGGTGATCATTCTCGCAGCAACTGAGGCCAGAATCCTGTATTCTTCTTGAAGAAGAGACATGAGTGTACTGCTTTTGTACACATCTAAGCATTCTTCCCGTTTCCACTGGTGGTAGGCTTCTTCTTGATCCACTTGAACATCTTACAGTCGTGTTCCGGTGGTTGGCAGTTTGAATAGTCTCCCGAGCAGTTCTGGAGTTACGATCAGTTTGACTCCACGAACTTCCATCTCGATTCTGTCATCGTAGCGTCTTGAGTTTAAATAAAACTCAACCACAGCCTCTGGATATATTTTCGATGGATACTCTTCCGTGAAACTTTTCAACCCACTATCTTCTATCTTTGTGATTAGTGAGTTGCAGAGGATGGAGTTTGAGCACTTCTCTCTGTAAGCGCCTATATCCAGGAATTTATCTCTGTAGAGATTTCTTTGGAATCCTTGTGAAGAAACACCAGTTCTTCTGAAGTTGAAGTTTTGTTGAACAGCTGGTGTGTTGGGGTTTTTTCGAATTGAACCACCGCAGGATCTAATTGGATGTTCATTAATCCTAATGTCATGTAGATCATAAATTCATGCATCTCATATGTTTTAATTAACCGAGTTTAATTAACATGAAAATCCGGTTTAAACGATTCTACTAAAGCGGAAACATAGAATCGAAAAACGACTTACAAATCAAACGACGGGTGGAGGACGAGATTAAAGGTCTAATCTTGTTGTTGTGTATGATGATGATCGGCGCCCACTGTGATATTCCACTCCTTGATCTTCTGTTGTATTCCCGGACTGAATCTAGTTTCAGGGTGGGCTGAAATCTACTAGATCGGTATGGAATCTGTGGAGATAAAGAGAACACAAGAGGAGCTTATCTGTAACACCAAAATTTCATCCCCCACCTCTCTATTTATAGGGGAGGTTGTCAAAATTATCAAGCCCTAAATATACTGGGCTAGGGCCTCTATCTCTTTTCCAACTCCAGTCCATTAAAGTCATATTGGGCTACAACATGGATCTAGAAGAATATTAAATTGGCCTGCTAATTTATTTAATTTCCAATATCCAATAAACTTAGGATATTATTAAATAAATTAAGTATTATTTTTATTCCACTAAAGAAATAATACTGACCTACCAATTTAATACATATTTCTGAATATGCTTTCTCCTTTAGTCCAGTCATTCCCCGCGTTTAAGATATAATGCCCATTAATTAATTATGTAAGCTTCTGACAGCTATAATTAATTAATATCTTATCCTTGAGTAGTACCACACAAGCTTTACTCATGCACGGAAAAAATTCCACCTGCAGGGTTTCAGTATGAACTTGCATTTCCTCAAGGGGACACCATCAAACTGGCGCACCAGGACACGGTGCCCCTACATATTGCACAACCCATCATAAGTGTAAATGTCACAACCCAAGATATCGAGATTATTGATCCTTATGAAAGAATCTCACCCTTTGATAAATCAAAGCTGCAAACACTACACGTATATGTCTGCCAACACATAGGGGTTAAGAACCCGAACTCTGTGGATTCTTATTCTCTCATTTAAGGTCAGAATAGAGAATAGAATCCTAATTAGATCCTCCTCAATACACTTGACCGTGTATTAGAATAATCAGTTGGTCAAGACAAACTAAGTATCAGATTATTCTACGGCGTATCAATAGCAGGTTCAGTGCCATCTAAACCGTGAGCCTTTTAATACATTACAAGGAACCGATGATATGATCTAACCATGTGTTTACCCACATCATATCATCTACAATGTAAGTATAGTGAACATGCATATAAATATAACAATTTAAATGCAAACAGTGACTGCAATAGTATTCATTCTATATCATCATAAAACCATTATCAATAAAGTATACAAAAGACAAGTCTTCTAGTATACAAAACCAACAATCTCCCACTTATACTTGAAGCATGTCTTTCAAATATAAAACAAACTGGCTAACTCTCCAACTCTAACTAAATTCTCAAACGGCAACCCCAGGTCTGCATCTCACTCCCATTTTCTCCACGTGACCGTAGAAGGTCTTAGCTGGAAGGCTCTTCGTGAATGGATCAGCTAAATTGTCCTCCGATGCAATCTTGACCACTGCCACATCTCCTCTCTTAACGATTTCTCGTATAAGATGGTACTTTCTCTCTATGTGTTTACTTGCCTTATGGGCTCTAGGTTCCTTCGAATTTGCCACTGCACCCGAGTTATCATAATATACCGTGATACTCTTAGGCAAATCAGAAACCACGCTCAAGTCCAACAAGAAGCTCTTGAGCCAGACGGCCTCTTTTGCAGCCTCAGAGGCAGCTACATATTCGGCCTCCATGGTGGAATCCGCAATGCATTTCTGCTTTATGCTCCTCTATGCAATGGCTCCGCCTCCCAAGGTAAACACATAGCCTGAGGTAGATTTACTCTGATCTTTATCGGATTGAAAATCTGAGTCCGTGTAACCCAAAGGCACTAGACTATCAGAGCGGTACACCAGCATATAATCTTGAGTCCTTTTTAGGTACTTGAGTATATTCTTAACTGCAGTCTAGTGACCTTGTCCAGGGTTAGACTGATATCTGCTTACCATGCCGACTGCATAGCATATATCAGGTCTAGTACATAGCATAGCATACATAAGGCTTCCCACAGCCGAAGCATATGGAACGCCCTTCATCTCATCTATCTCAGCCTGTGTATGGGGACACATATCTTTGGATAGATGAATTCCATGCCTGAAAGGTATAAAACCTTTCTTGGAATCCTGCATGTTAAACCTAGCTAGCACTGTGTCGATATATGTCGCCTGAGATAAGCACAACATCCTTTTCTAGCGATCTCGAATTATCTTGATGCCAAGGACGTGTCCGGCTTCTCCCAGATCTTTCATATCGAACTGCTTGGACAACCACACCCTTATGTTAGATAATACTTTCTTACTGTTTCCAATAAGCAAGATATCATCAACATATAGCACGAGGAAAGCCACCACGTTTCCGTCACTCTTCTTGTACACACAGCTCTCATCCGGACATTGCACGAATCCATATGACTGGATAACCTCGTCAAACCGGATGTTCCAAGACCTTGACGCCTGCTTAAGTCCATAAATGGATCTCTTAAGCTTGCACACTAAGTGCTCTTGGCCTTTAGCAATGAAACCCTCTGGTTGCTTCATGTGGATATTTTCCTCAAGACTTCCATTCAGGAAAGCCGTCTTGACATCCATCTGCCAAATCTCATAATCCAAATGAGCGGCAATAGACAAGAGAATCCGGATTGACTTAAGCATGGCTACCGGCGAAAAGGTTTCCTCATAATCGATCCCTTCTTTCTGAGTGTACCCTTTTGCCACCAATCTTTCCTTGAAGGTTTCAACCTTCCCGTCAACTCCTCTCTTGCGTTTGTAAACCCACTTACACCCAATGGGTTTTACCCCATCTTGTGGTTCTACAAGCTCCCAGACTTGATTGTGATCCATAGATCCAATCTCAGACTCCATTGCAATTTTCCAAGAGTCTGCATCTTTGTCTTGGATTGCTTCGTCGTAGGTCCTGGGATCCAATTCATTTAGTCCTTCAGGGAAATCCGAAGATTCACCCAAACCAATGAATCTGTCAGGTTGGCGTACAACCCTCCCACTGCGACGAGATAGTTCCTGTACTTCTGTGACACGTTGTGCAGTAATTTGTGGTTCCTCTTCTTGTACTATTGGTGTCAGATTCGAATTTTCCCCTCGAAGTTCCTCGAGTACTATCTCACTTCTTGGCTTGTGATTTATTACATAGTCTTCCTCTAAGAATCGAGCATTGATACTCACAATGATCTTCTGATCCTTAGGACTATAAAATAAACCACCTTTCGTTCCTTTTAGATATCCAACAAACAGTCTAACATCCGTACGTGGTGCCAGCTTATCAGCTTCCTTATCCAGCACATGTGCTGGACTACCCCAAATCCGAAAATGTCCAAGACTGGGCTTTCATCCAGTCTAAAGTTCTGTGGGCGTAGATGGAACTGATTTTGATGGAACCACATTCAGAATATAGGCTGCCGTTTCCAAGGCATATCCCCAGAACGAAATAGGCAGATCTGAATAGCTCATCATCGATCTAACCATCTCTAACAATGTTTTGTTCCTTCTCTCCGCCACGCCATTCTGCTGTGGTGTTCTCGGCGCAGTCAACTGGGATGTAATCCCATTCTCTGCTAAGTAGTCCCCAAAATTCATTCGAGAGGTACTCACCACCACGATCAGACCGTAGTGATTTGATACTTTTACCTGTATGTTTTTCCACTTCCGCTCTGAATTCTTTGAAAGTCTCAAAGGATTCTAACTTGCGGCGTAACAGGTATATGTATCCATACCTTGAGTAATCATCAATGAACGTGATAAAATACTCGTACCCTCCTCGAGCCTGAACTGACATAGGGCCACATAAGTCAGAGTGAATCAAATCTAGTACCTCTTCAGATCTATTCCCTTTATCCTTAAAGGGTCGCTTGGTCATTTTACCTTCCAAACAGGATTCACACAAAGGGAACGATTCTAGGACCAATAAAGACAAGGGCCCATCGTTTACTAGTCTTTGTATCCGTTTAAGGTTAATATGTCCGAGTCTAAGATGCCAAAGATAGGTTTGATTCATTTCCGAAGGTTCTTTTCGTTTGTTAGGGTTTATGACCGATGTATTCAGTAAATGCATTTGCGTAGTGTTTTGCATAGGATTAAGTAAATAAAGATGTCCATCCAATGTGCCAGAACAGATAAAACGTTTATCACTAAAGATAAAAACCTTGTTATCAAAAGAAACAGAATATCCATCCATAAAAAGTTTAGAAACTGAAATCAAGTTTCGCCTAAAACCAGGCACATAAAGACAATCCTTTAAAACTAATATCCTATCACTACTAAAAGATAAGGTTACGTCTCCCACTGCAACTGCCGCCACTTTCGTAGCATTGCCCATGTAGACTGAAATCTCTCCATCACTCAGCTGTCTTTTTGCCAGGAACCCCTGTAAAGACATGCAAACATGATCAGTAGCTCCAGTATCTACTACCCATGACTAAGTAGAACATGTAGCTAAACATGTTTCAACGACGAGAGATTGAGACGTACCCTTTTTCTTCTTCTTGTTAGGACAATCCGCCTTCCAGTGACCTGGCTGGCCGCACTTGAAACACTTTGTCTTTTAGTTAAATTCCTCGGGAGGAATCTTAGTCTTAGACTTCTTCACCTTAGGCACCCCCTCTGCAACTTTCTTGGGTGCGTTCTTCTTCTTCCTTTTAGTACCGGAAGAAGACGCCTTATTTTCAGCTAGGTGTGCCTCCGGTTTTCCTTTTTGAAGTAACTCAGCCACCTGAAGATCCATGAGCAGTTCAGTCAGGCTGACATCCCTTTTAATCATGTTAAAGTTCAGCCTGAACTGCTCAAACTTCGAGGACAGGCTATGAAGAACAATGTCGATTTGAGAATTGCCATCCAGCTCTCCACCCAAGGTCTCGATCTCAGCTAGATACCCCATCATCGTGAGAACGTGATCCCTAACAGGTGTGGAGTTAGACATTCTCGCATCCATTAGCTTCTTCATTGCCAAATGGCGTGCCGAGCGGTTCTGATGACCAAAGAGCTGCCTAAGGTTGTACATGATATCATAAGCGGTTTTCATAGGTTCATGCTGATGTTGCAACACATTCGACATAGATGCTAGAATGTAACAACGTGCTATCTCATTGGACCTAACCCACTTATCATATGCAACCTTTTGGGCTTCGTCAGAACCCTCATCTGGCTTCTGAGGACATACTTCTTCAAGTACGAATTTGTGTCCTTCCGCAGTGAGAATAAGATTAAGGTTTCGAATCCAGTCATTGTAATTTTCACCGATTAACTTGTTTTCTTTGAGAATAGTGGACAGGTTGGAGAGTGCCATGATGATATAGAATAACTGAAAAGTAAACATGCAGTACAGTCACAAACTTTAGGATACTCACATATAATCATATACCTCAAAAAAATTATATGTAATCCACCGACATTTTAAAAATGTTTCTTATAAGCCACGTTAGTGTGGACATTTATAAAATTCATCTTTAAACATGTAAAACCACCTTTAATTTACCTCCAGTCAAATTTCCTTATGACAAGTAAATTTAGAGCTGTATACGAGCCGAGTCGAGCCGAGTACCACCGGGCTCGAGCTCGGCTCGTTTAGAGATTCGTGAGCTCGAGCTCGAGCTCGAGCTTTGAACTCGGGCTCGAGCTCAGCTCGACAAGAAAAAATCGAGTTCGAGCTCGGCTCGATTATTTAAAATTCGAGCTCGAACTCGAGTTCGGCTCGGGCTCGACTCAATTATTTAAAATTCGAGCTCAAACTCGAGCTCAGCTCGGGCTCGAGCTCGAGCTCGAGCTCGTTTATATTCACAATTATACTACCTATAAAATTATATAATATAATACAAATAGTATATATAACTAAGTATATAAGAATATTTTTAATCTTGAATATTTAATTTCTTATTTAATGAATTGAGAATGATTATTTTGTTAATATTAGTTTTAATTTTTGTTAATTTTTTTTCCCTTTTATTGTTATGTACATTTTAACTAATATCAATTGTATACCATATGATATGATAGTTTATATAACTAAGAGTTTAGGATTAATTATATCATATTGATGCTAAGAACATTGTTACTATTGAACATTTGATTAGTTATAATTTTTTGTTAATTTTTTCTTTTCCTTTATTATTTTGTTACTTTCAATAATATTAGTTCACTTTCATTGATTTAATTTCATGTATTAATATTTAATGATGAGTATTATTTATCAAGTTGTCAATATTAATCTTGATTTTATTTTATTTTTCATTTATTACTTTACACAAGTTATAAATTTATAATTTATAACTTATATTCTTATAAATTGTAACTAATGTTCTAAGATGGGCTAGCTATAATCTATTTTTTCCACATGTTATATATATTCTTATAAGTTAATGACTATATACTAGAATACTAATCAATAGACGATAATATACATATAACTAAGAATTTAAGATTACCTATATAACATTGGTGCTAAGAATATTATTACTCATTTACTCATGAACATTTGATTAGTTATAATTTTTATTAATTTTCTTTTTCCTTTATTATTTTGTTACTTTCGATAATATTAGTTTAATATCATTGATTACATTTCATGTATTAATAGTTAATGATAAGTATTGTTTTATCAAATTGTCAATATAAATCATAATTTTTTAATTTATTTTTTCCTTTATTACTGTACACATATTATCATTTTATAATTTTTAACTTATATTCTTGTAGGTTTTAACTATTAATCTAATATGGACTATAATCTATTTATTATATAATATATAAATATATAATGTGAATTTCTTTTTCTTTAATTTCTTTTATTACTCATCTACTCTTGTGTTAAGCATCTGATTTCTTAATTTCGATAATATTACAATAAAATGATTGATTTCATTTTATATATATTATTTAATGAATTGGGAAATATTATTTTGTAAATATTATTCACAATTTCTTTTATTACTTTGTATTTATTATTAAGCGTTCAATTTCTTAATTTCAATAATATTAATATAATATCATTTCATATTTCATTTTATTATCATTTATTATACTAATATATTATGTAAAATTGTAAATAAGATAACTATATTATATATAATATGTATATAAATATATATTCCATTAGTTTGTCTATTTGTGTATAGAATTGTTACTCTTGAATCTTGATCATTGATGTCATAACTTTAATAATAATAGTTCAATAGTTAATATCATTAATTTTATTTTATTTTTAATGAGAAGTATTAATTTGGCAAAAGTTACAATATAAATAAATAATATTTTAAAAATTACAAAAATAGTATGTATCTTGAGTCCTAAATCGAATAGCTCGCGAGCCCGACTCGAGCTCGGCTCGTTTAAGTACTTGTGAGCCAAGCTCGTGAGATAGCTCGCGAGCCAGGCTCTAGCTCGGCTCGTTTAACTACTCGCGAGTAGGCTCGCGAGACAGTTCGTGAGACAGCTCGTTAAAAAGCTCGAGAACCTCACGAGCCGAGTTAGCTCGCGAGCTCGACAAGCTAAGCTCGAGCTCGGCTCGTTTAATAAACGAGCCAGTCTCGAGCGAGCTTTTTTCGAGCCGATACCCGAGTATCTCACGAGTAGTTTGGCTCATTTCCAGCCCTAAGTAAATTAATAGTCGGAAATAACTACGGTCGTGTAACCTTCCAATTAATAAGCCACGTTAGTGTGAACGTTTATTAATAAATTACACCTAAGTGTGAACACCATCATCTTAGCACCAAGTCCACTATTTCGAACTCCCTGCTCCAGTTGGAGGAGTCAGTTTGTTCTAGTAGTGTTCTACAGCTATCTTAATAAAGAAGTTTAATTTCTAGAGATAACAGTGATATAACACATCCGTTATGGAGGAAGACCTATTGTTAACTCGCATGTCTATCACATCTCAATTAAACCAGATTAATGGAGACCGTTTGATATTTCTACATACTTTGGTATGAATCTCTCCCACTTAGTTATTTAAGATTGAGGTTTTATTTTATCCCATTGTAAAACATGCAAACATCACATAAAATGATAAAACACCATTGCATGCTTTAAACAACATAATGAGCAATAATAATAAAAACCAACTATCATGGTTTATATCTCATGTTGCTGAATGTGATAAAACTGGAAAGTCAGCTCCGGAAACTCGGGCATGGCCGCCGCCCTTATCACTGCGCCTCGCCGAAAACCTAGCTCCAATTAGGATTTCGGGATGTGAATTAGTGATACTTCCTTTCTTGAGCTGTGCCACTCTCCTTCTTTGAGTTGATCTTCAAACATTATTCAATATAGAATATCTATTCCTTAAAGGAAAAAACTAATATATCTAGAATAAAATTACAACTCAATGACTTGATCTAACAGTTTTATTTCTATTACATTAAAACAACATAAAATAAAACCTAGACCTAATCCATGGATTTTCTCATGGATTAAAATCACGTAGCCAAACCGGCATACGGCCCATCATACATTCAACATAAATTAAAACATACATCACATAATTAAGGAGCCATGATAGTCGGTAACCCTGCAAACAAGTCAGTCTACAGATCCAACAATCACAATTACATGATTAGCATAAAATAACATATGATATCCAAACATGACATATTAAATAATATTCGAATTTTACAATTAATTAAATTAATTAATTCGATATTATCCATAAGATAAAAATTGGAAATTAAAATAATTATCCACCAATTTAAATCTTGTTAAATTTCGAAAATATATCTTAAAATAAATCTGGAAATTATTTATAATTATCCACCAAATTTATTTAATATTTTCTAACCACCCTAATTAAATAATAATTGTATATATTGATATAAATCAAAAATCTAATCCAAATATTATCCATAAGAATCTAAATCTTCAAGGATAAGGTTTGGAGATTTGATTCCAATCCAAAATCTTCCAAAACTTATCCAAATTTAAAATCTTATCTAATTGGATTTTGATAATTATTTGTATATATCCAAAATCATCTTATCCAAATTTTAATTAATAAATTTCAAAAATTACCAAATAATAAATTTGTAAATTTGATTCACTTCAAATTCTTCCAAATTTAATATTCTATTTTCAAATCTATCTAGATTCAAATTAGGCAAATTAAGATATACATAAAATAATATCAAATCTTCACCAACATCCATAATTTTCGAAAACATCATTAAATAAATCTGGAATTTTAATTTTCATTAAAATCTTCTCCAAATTAATTTAACAAATTCGAAAATTACCACTATATTTCACATTTGGAAATTTTGACATTAATCAAAAAACTATTCCAAATAATATAGCTATAGGTTTCGAAATTTTCAAGAATTAAAAATCTGGAAATTTTGATCCACTTCAAAAATTACCAAATTTAAAATTCTAATTTCAAACCTATCTTGATTAGAATTTTGTAACTTTTGATATACATCAAAAATCACCAAATCCAATTCTAATCACTTGAAATTTTCGACCCTATCCAAATTAAAGCTGAAAATTTGATATTGATCAAAACATCATCCATACTTAGGGAATTAGGGAATTTTTTTAGGGAATTTTTTTAACACATCAAATTTGAAAATTTGACTCAAATTTTCGATACCTTATTAAAATAAATCTGGAAATTTTGACTTCATCAAAAATCTATTCCAAATCCAATTTTAATATAATCAAAAATTACAACAAACCTCAAAACTAGAATTTTCGAACTACATCAAAAATTTATCCAAGTTTTGAACATACCATTCGAAAATTACCAACATATAAATCTGAAAATTTAAGTAACATAAATATTTCATCAAATTTATATATATTTTTCGAATTAATCCTAGAATTAAATCTAGAACAGTGCCAAAACCCTCTCTGATACCAGTTGTTGGGTTTTTTTCGAATTGAACCACCGCAGGATCTAATTGGATGTTCATTAATTCTAATGTCATGTAGATCATAAATTCATGCATCTCATATGTTTTAATTAACCGAGTTTAATTAACATGAAAATCCGGTTTAAACGATTCTACTAAAGCGGAAACATAGAATCGAAAAACGACTTACAAATCAAACGACGGGTGGAGGACAAGATTAAAGGTCTAATCTTGTTGTTGTGTATGATGATGATCGGCGCCCACTCTGATATTCCACTCCTTGATCTTCTGTTGTATTTCCGGACTGAATCTAGTTTCAGGGTGGGCTGAAATCTACTAGATCGGTATGGAATCTGTGGAGATAAAGAGAACACAAGAGGAGCTGATCTGTAACACCAAAATTTCATCCCCCACCTCTCTATTTATAGGGGAGGTGGTCGAAATTATCAAGCCCTAAATATACTGGGCTTGGGCCTCTATCTCTTTTCCAACTCCAGTCCATTAAAGTCATATTGAGCTACAACATGGATCTAGAAGAATATTAAATTGGCCTGCTAATTTATTTAATTTCCAATATCCAATAAAATTAGGATATTATTAAATAAATTAAGTATTATTTTTATTCCACTAAAGAAATAATACTGACCTACCAATTTAATACATATTTCTGAATATGCTTTCTCCTTTAGTCCAATCATTCCCCGCGTTTAAGATATAATGCCCATTAATTAACTATGTAAGCTTCTGACAGCTATAATTAATTAATATCTTATCCTTGAGTAGTACCACACAAGCTTTACTCATGCACGGAATAAATTCCACCTGCAGGGTTTCAGCATGAACTTGCATTTCCTCAAGGGGACACCATCAAACTGGCGCACCAGGACACGGTGCGCCTACATATTGCACAACCCATCATAAGTGTAAATATCACAACCCAAGATATCGAGATTATTGATCCTTATGAAAGAATCTCACCCTTTGATAAATCAAAGCTGCAAACACTACACGTATATGTCTGCCAACACATAGGGGTTAAAAACCCGAACTCTGTGGATTCTTATTCTCTCATTTAGGTCAGAATAGAGAATAGAATCCTAAGTAGATCCTCCTCAATACACTTGACCGTGTATTAGAATAATCAGTTGGTCAAGACAAACCAACTATCAGATTATTCTACGGCGTATCGATAGCAGGTTCAGTGCCATCTAAACCGTGAGCCTTTTAATACATTACAAGGAACTGATGATATGATCTAACCATGTGTTTACCCACACCATATCATCTACAATGTAAGTATAGTGAACATGCATATAAATATAACAATTTAAATGCAAACAATGACTGCAATAGTATTAATTCTATATCATCATAAAACCATTATCAATAAAGTATACAAAAGACAAGTCTTCTAGCATACAAAACCAACATGGTGCGCGTCTGTCAGCCATGATGTTTTTATCTGAGATGAATGATCTAAATAGGGATAAAATGGCTTTGTCTGAAGTTATGAACCGGGTGCTTTTACTTATGAGAATTCTTCAGAACAGTTTCGAGTAATAATGAATGAGAGATGCTTGAATTCTTTACTGTGCTTGAGATCGGTAGAAGTAAAAATGAAAATTCAGCCATCTCTTTTATAGAAGGTGAGGAGGTTCATCCAACGGTTGTGACGCTTGGTTTCCCCAAATTCAACGGTCGGATTAGATCAATCAACCCGTCGATTGGCTTTTCATTTCTATCCATTGGGAATTAAAGAGGAGAGAGAAATATGGTTCAATGGTAATATTTGGATGACACATGTTTTTACCATTTCCACTATTAAGACTTTTGAACTTATCTTTTATCTTCAGCAGTTTCTCCTTGGCTTGAAAACTGATTACGTCATCAGTTGGGTTTGACCGTAACTGATGGTTTTTCTGTTGATCAGTTCCAACTGGGATATCTTCTCATCAATTCCTGACTGATCTTGACTGCTCAGATCTTCATTCAGCTGCTTCTCAGTTCAGCTGGTCCTTGAACTGATATCTCTTTTTGAGTTTACTTTAGTTCCTATGACTTCTTCGTCAGTTTGATCAATTTGCAGCTTGTATGTTCTGCAAAACTGACTGGATCATCAGTCTGAGTGACTGAACTGATGATTCAATTGAACTGATGGGGTAAACTGATCATTTCTAGTTTACTCATTTCTCAGCAGCTTCTTGCATATACTTCAAACTGATGGATTTTTTTGACAAACTGATCAGTTTCTCGTCTTTTTGACTCAGTTTCTCTCTTTAGCTGGAGTGATCCCTTGGCCTTTTTCTTCCAGTTTATCATCTTCATCATGTGATGCTAGCTCCAGCAGTCCCAACTGTATGCATAGCTCCATAAACCTTGCTTCAGGTAATGGTTTGGTGAAGATGTCAGCTATCTGCTTCTCAGTATTGACATATTTAATGCATATGTCCTTCTTCTCAATGTGATCTCTGATGAAGTGGTGACTTATGTCAATATGCTTAGTTCTTGAATGTAGAACTGGATTCTGAGATATAGCAATTGCACTATTGTTATCACAGTAGATAGGCACTTCTTCAGTTTCAACTTTGTAATCCTTCAACTGTTACTTCATCCAGAGTATTTGAGCACAGCAGCTTCCAGCAGCTAAATACTCTACTTCAGTTGTTGACGTGGCAACTAAGTGCTGCTTCTTGCTAAACACGGATATCAGTTTGCTTCCAAGAAACTAACATGTTCCACTGGTGCTTTTTCTGTCAATCTTGCATCCACCAAAGTCTGAGTCTGAATATCCAATTAAACTCAAACTGTCATCTCTGGGATACCATAATCCAAGATTTATGGTTCCTTTAAGATATTTGATAATTCTCTTAGCTGCTTCAAGATGACTTTTCTTTAGATTAGCTTGAAACCGTGCATATAGACCGATTGAATATGAGATGTCTGGCCGGCTGGCTGTTAAGTAAAGTAATGACCCAATGATTCCTCTGTAGTAAGTTTGGCTAACTGATTCTCCTTCTTCATCAAGAGTTAGCTGAACCGATGTGTTCATTGGAACCTTGAGAGTTTTTCCTTTACTTACTCCAAACTTCTTGACTAGCTCCTTGGTGTACTTCGCCTGGCTGATATGAATTCCATCTTTTAGCTGCTTCACTTGGAGTCCTAGGAAGAATGTCATTTCTCTCATCATGCTCATCTCAAATTCGCTTTGCATCAGTTGAGCGAACCATGTGCATAGATCTTTGCTATTTGATCCAAAAATTATGTCATCCACATAAATTTGAACCATTAAGATCTCAGTTGATCATTCTATTCGGAATAGAGTTCGATCAATGACTCCTTTATGGAACCCATTTTTCAGCAAGAATGTTGTTAGAGCTTCATACCACGCTCTTGGAGCCTGCTTTAGTCCGTAGAGAGCCTTTTTCAGTTTGAAGACTTGATCACCAATTTCAAAGCCTGGTGGTTGCTCGACATACACATCCTCCTTGAGCATTCCTTGAAGAAAAGCACTCTTGACATCTATTTGGTAGACTGTTAAGTTGAAGTGAGCTGTATAGGCAAGAAACAGTCTGATGGCTTCTAATCTTGCAACTGGCGCAAATGTCTCATCAAAGTCGGTTCCTTCACTTTGTGAGTAACCTTTGGCTACCAGTCTGGCCTTGTTCCTTGTGATCACTCCTTGTTCATCCAGTTTGTTGCGAAACACCCATTTTGTGCCAATGACCTTCTGGGTTCTTGGCCTGTCAACAAGAAACCATACGTCATTTCGTGTGAACTGGTTTAGTTCTTCTTGCATAGCCATGATCCAGTCTGAATCTTCTAAGGCCTCTTTAACGTTTACTGGTTCAATTTGAGAGATGAAGCATGCGAATAAGGCATGCTCGGTTGATCATCTGGTTTGAACTCGACTTCTTGGATCACCAACTATCTTGTCAGTTGGGTGGCTTCGGAGCCATTTGGGCAAGATAGCTTCAGCTGAGTCTCCAGCTGGCTCTTCTGTGATGACGTCATCAGTTGCCCTTTCATCAGTTGGCTCGGCATTCTCATCATTTCTTCCCCCTGCTTCAGTTGTGGGGTTTGCGGTCTCAGCACGATTTGTGTCTTCATTAACCAAGTTGTTCACAATTGGCTTAGTACCAGTTTCATTGCCTTCTTCTAATGAAACTTCAAACCGCTCTGGAACAATGTGATCTACATAGTCCTGCGAATTCTCAGTTTTACTAGGTAGTACTTGAACTGATGTGTCTATAGTTTCTTTGTTCCTTTATTCATTAGCAAATTCATCAAATACCACATGACATGTTATTTCCACAACAAGAGTTCGTTTATTGAACACTCTATAAGCTTGTGCATGAGAAGAGTTATACCCAAGAAATATTCCCTCATCAGCTTTAGCACTAAAAGCTTTCAATTGAGTCTTGCCATTGTTGTGAATATAACATTTACAGCCAAATATTTTAAAATATGAGATAGAAGGCTTACGACCCTTGTACAGTTCATAAGGTGTCTTGTCATGGGCTGCTACAATGGCACTTTGATTTTGAGTATGGCAAGCTGTGTTGACTGCTTCAGCCCAGTATCCTTCAGCTATGTTGGCATCAGCTATCATCGCTCGAGCTGCTTCCTTTAGCGTTCGGTTGCGCCTTTCAGCTACACCGTTTTGTTGTGGAGTTCTTGTAGCTGAATGTTCATGAGTGATTCCAAGCTGGTTGAGGAAGCTGATCATGTGTTGATTCACAAATTCAGTTCCATTGTCGGAGCGAATCCTTTGAACTGATCTTTTCTTCTTAGTTTGTAGTCTTCTGATCAGCGCTGTGAGCTTGTCATATGTTTCATCTTTGCTCCTCAGGAATTCTACAAGAGTGAATCTTTTGCCTTTTGGAGTTTGAGGTCTAACTAGACCAAACAAATCCATGTGTAGTAGTTGAAGACAGTCAGTTGTTCCTGGTGGATGACTCTTATTCTTGAAGGATGACTTCACCTGCTTCCCTTTTTGACATGGTCCGCATACATCTGTTTTCTTGTATATCTCCTTGGGAAGCCCCTCAACTAACTCTTTCTTAGCTAGATAGTTGATTGTTTTGAAGTTGAGGTGGTTCAGTCATCGATGCCATAGCCAGCTTGCTTCAGTTGATCCTTTTGAGAGAAAGCAAGCTTCTGAGTAGCCGTTTGACCAGTCAACAATGTACATGTTGCCTCTCCTGATACCGGTTAGCAAAATTACTCCAGTTGACTTGTCTCTTATGTTGCAGGAGTTTTTGGTGAAGTCAACTGAGTAGCTATTGTCGCACAGCTGGCTGATGCTAAGTAATTTGTGCTTTAGTCCATCCACGTGGGAGACTCCATTCACTACTACTTTTCCTTTGACAACGAACCCTTCTCCAATGGTTCGGCTTTTGGAATTATCTCCAAATGTGACGAGTGGACCTTTGATTTCTTCATAACCATCAAGATCTTCTCTATCTCCAGTCATGTGTTTAGAGCACCCGCTATCTAGATACCAAATATCTTTGGTTTTCTTCATAGATAGGATGCTCTTATCCTGCAGAGAAAAGGATTAGCATTTAGGGACCCGTTTCATATCGGGTCCTTTTTGATATATTAAGCCTTTTGGAATCCAGACTTGCCAAACTTTTGGCTTCTTATCACTTAAAGAGTCAACTGATTTGGATCGTTTCATTAGTTTCGACTTTCTTTCAACTCTCCTCGAGTCGGTTGAATGATACCTGCGTTGAAAGTTAGTGGGATAAAACAATTCAACTAGAACACAATTATTTTGAGATTTTTGGGCTCTTCTATCAGGCCAATGCCTTGTGTGTTTCCAGTTCATTGGGTTGAACCCTTTTGGATCAGCTCTTGGTTCATTTCTAAAGTCCAAATATTCATTGTAATGATGATAGGGTTGAAATGATTTTCTTTGATCTCTCCTAGAAGTGCTTTGATTAAGCTGCTTAGCAGAGTAGGCTTGAGATCTAGACTGGTCTATCTTTTCATAGTGAACTGATTTGCCAGTTTGCCTTGAGGGCATTTTATACTGAGCTGGTGGCCTTTGTTGAACTGGAGGCTTTGGACAAGTGGACTGAATTGAGTGAACTGATGGTCTTAACTGGGAACTGGGCTTTAACTGACCTAGTGTTTTAGATTGATAGAACTGACCAGATTTTCTAGGCTGAGTCTGGGGATTTTTCAATATTTCTTTTCCTTTGTTTGACTCAGCTGGCTGATCCTGAGATCTCGTGAACCCTTTTAGGATTCCCATATCACTAGGTTGATCAACTGCTTTTCCCTTTTCTAGAGCAGTGAACTTGCTATACCCTAGCCCTGAGCTTCCAGTTCCAGTTCTTTGATGACTGAGTATTTCATCTAAAGTCTGAGATCCCTTTTTGAACTTCAGGTTTACCTTTTCTTTTTCAAGGATCTCTTGCTTGAGTTTTTGATTTTCTGTCTCTAGATCAGCAGTTCTCAGTTTCAATTTTTCAAATTCTATAAACTGAGATTCAAGATAATTTAATCTTTCATGATTAATGCTCAGTTTCCTGACCTTGTTCCTCAGTTCATCATTTTCATCTTTCAGTTCAACATGTAAACAGGAGATTGAAGTTTATTGGTCTTCTAGCATCATAAGTTTCACATCAAGTTCATTACTAGAGACAGTTCCTTCATTGATATGATAAAAAGAAGTTTGAGAGTCAGCTGTACTAATCTCTTCATCATGGTCAGCCATGAGACAGAATAATGCTTCATCATCATCAGAGCTATAACCGTCAGAATCGATTCCAGAAGGATAGTCTGAATCATCCAGCACAGCATTCTTGAGACTTGCGACCATTGCTTTTCTTTTGAAGAAGCTTCTTTTTACCTTGGCTTTCTTGTCTTCAGGGAGTTCTGGACATTCAAACCTGTAATGTCCTTGTTTATGACAATGAAAACACTCTCCAAGATTGCGATTGCCACTCCTGAATGGTTCAGCTGGCCGTTCAGCTGGTTGATAGCCTTTTTTAACTTTTGGGATTTCATCAGTCTGGGGTGAAACTGATTGTTTATCCCGAGCTCTCTTCAACTTTTCTAACAACTTGGTAACTGATTGGATCTGATCATTGATGTCATCAGTTAGATTCTCCTTCTTTTCAGTTGCCTCCCTTTTTCGTTCAGTTGAAGATCCGCCTTGGTTTTCGTTGGCTGGTGAGCTCCTAGGTCGGAAGTTATTTCTTCCTCGAACGTCTCTAAACCTAGTCCTTTCGCCATAAAAAGCTGCGTCTTGAGCTGACGATGTCGACGCTACTGTTTTTCGATTTAGACTGTACTCATGAGCTTTAAGAGAACCAAATAGTTCCCTTGGAGTGATGTTGTTTAGGTTTCTCGACTCCTTTGTAGCTATCACTTTCATATTCCATTCGTTAGTAAGATTATCCAATATTTTGGAATTCATCTCTGAATTGGGATAACTCCTCCCAAGGTTGTTCATCTCACTGATGATGCCTAGAAATCTAGTTTCAAGGCTTGAGATGGACTCTTCTGCCTACATTTTGAAGGATTCATACCTGTCAACTGCTAGTTGAAGCTTGTTTCCTTTTATGGCTTCGGACTCTCTGTAGAGATCTGCTAGTAGGTCCCATATCTCTTTGGCAGTTGTGCAGTTCTTTGTATCCTTCATACGATCTTCATCTAGAGTTTGAAATAATGCAGCTTGAGCAACGAACTCTAGATTTTTCAACTTCTTCTCTTCACTGGTGAGAAGATTAGTTGGCTTCGGGATCCTTTCCGGTTCATTGATATCAACTATGTGAGCATCATTGTCCATCATGATGATGATTGGACCTTCTTCAATGACTTCCCACATATTCTCATGAATTGAGCAGAGATGCGCCTTCATTCTCCTGCTCCAGTTATCATAGTTCTCAACTGAAAACAAAGGTAGCTTATGGTTTCCCATAGCTGGAATATTAGCACAGATAATTAGATCTGATTCAGTTGATCTACAGAAACGGCTGATCCTTAGAATCAACCGCTCTGATACCACTTGTTGGTCCCGGGCGAGTCGATATCAGTTGAGAGGGGGGTGAATAAACTGATATAAAAACTTTTACTTTAGATGTGGAATAACAGGGCCTTATGACTCTCTTGATGAAATTTATCTATGCACGAACTTGATAATCAGTTGAAATAGTTTGAGTGCGGCTTGTGTGATATTGTGTGCAGTTAGAGATATGCAATGATCAATAAGTACAACACACAAGAGATTTATAGAGGTTCAAAGTCTCAAACTTCTACGTCCTCTCTTCCTTCCGCAGAAGGGCAACTTCACTATATAACTTGAGTTTCATTACAAATTATACAGTGAAGGACAGTTGGCTGAACCTGGTAACTGGTCGCTACCTCAGCTGGTCGATGGCTCACACTTGAAGTCTCTAACTGCTCGCAAGGAAGGTAGGTGCTATTGTCGTCTTTACAAGGTTTTAGATATCTTTCGATCTTCAAGAGGTGAATCTTGAACAGGGTGTATCAACTGATGTGCTCCTTTTATTTAGCTGAGTAGTTGATCGTTGAATAACTGGAACTGAGAAGGCTGCCCTGGCTGGATCGTCAACAGCTGGCTGGTATCTTGAATCAGTGAATTCTTCTTCTTAGTTTGACTTTCGCAGTTTTTGTCAGATGTTGCACTTGAGCTTGATTCGCAGGGAGAAAGAAAAGCTCTGCTTGTATATGCGAAGGTTGGCAAGAATTTATGGTTCCGAAGAGTGTTTAAAACTCTGATTCACCCGTCTTTTATAGAGAAGTGATTTTATGACCGTTGAGTTCCATTGTCCATTTGATCAGTGGCTCTGTTGGCTCATCAACGGCAGGTGGTCTTAAATGATAGCTTGGATCATTTGGTTGAAGTAGCTGTTACTCTGCCAATTGATCTTCATTAAATTCCAGGATCTTTGAAGGAGCATTTATTCCAAGATACGCTGATTTAAGCAATACACTCCAGGAGTCTTCTGGCTTCAGCTCTCTTGGCAGTTTGGAATTTCAGTTGGCAGTTTTGGATTTCTCAACTCAGTTACATTATCGTCCCAGCTGGCAGTTCTGAGCTTGTCAGCTGAGTTTGACTATTGCTCCAGTTGGCGGTTCTGGGATTGTCAGTTGAGTCTGTCTGTTGCTCCAGTTGGCAGTTCTGGACTTATCAGCTGAGTCTGGCTATCGCTCCAGTTGGCAGTTATGGGCTTATCAGCTGAGTCTGGCTATCGCTCCAGTTGGCTGTTCTGGGCTTGTCAGCTGAGATTGGCTATCACTCCAGTTGGCAGTTCTAGACTTATCAGCTGAGTCTAGCTATCGCTCCAGTTGGCAGTTCTGGGCTTGTCAGCTGAGATTAGCTATCACTTCAGTTGGCAGTTCTGGGCTTATCAGCTGAGTCTGGCTATCGCTCCAGTTGACAGTTCTGGGCTTGTCAGCTGAGATTGGCCATTGCTCCAGTTGGCAGTTCTGGGCTTGTCAGCTGAGATTGGCCATTGCTCCAGTTAGCAGTTCTGGGCTTGTCAGCTGAGATTGGCCATTGCTCTAGTTGGCAGTTCTGGGCTTGTCAGCTGAGATTGGCCATTGCTCCAGTTGGATACTGACAGTCTCTGGCATAATCTGATATTCTATCAGTTTCTTCAATCTTTGGTCAACTCCTTTCTCCTTCAGTTCAGCTGACTCGGTTGTCAGCTTGCTTTGACTGGTATGATTCCTCAGCCAAGCTGATCTTTAGACCGGATGACGTGTCTTTCAACTTGTGGGCCATTCTTTAGATCGGTTGGCTTTGACTCTTCTAGAGTTCTTCTTTGATGATGCCCTGGGCTGGTCGGCTTCGATCTACAGCTTGAACTTTGGTCAGTTTTTCATAAATAGTTTTGACATCTCATCAAAACCTGATCTAGGGGTTCCTTGATAGTTTTTCCTAACAACTACAAAACTCTAGCAATATTGTTGACAAAGGGATAGTGATTTAATTCATTCTCAACTCATCATATTAGTTTTAAAATTTCTGCTGGGGATACTAACAAGTACTGGTATATCTCTGGGGTTTATGGATGGCCAAAACAACACTGTAGAGAAAAGACATAGCGACTTTTGAAGGAAATTAAACCTACTCAGGGGGAATCTTGGTTATTTTTAGGCGACTTTAATACAATCAAATGGTCCACTGAGAAGCGTGGGGAAAATTTAAAATCCTGGAGTGAGATGAATCAATTCTGGGAAACATTGACACAATGCCACCTTGTTGATCTGGGATACTTAGGAAATCAGTTTACTTGGTCTAATGGAAGGGGTGGGGACGACAATGTGTTAGAGAGATTGGATAGAGCTCTTGCTAATGGGGAATGGCAGCTGATATATCCACATTATAGGGTACAGCACCTGCCTAGGTACAGATCAGATCACAACCCTCTCTTGGTGGATTGCAAAGAAATAGATGAAGGAAAACCTCTTAAGGGTAGAAAAAGATGACAATTTCGTTTAGAGCACATGTGGCTGCAACATCCAAATTTTGCTAAAAAACTTGAGGCCTTGTGGAAAAAAAAAGACTCTGGACAAACATATATTGAGAAAGTGCAGAAATGTGGGGATGAACTGATGATCTGGGATATGGTGGAATTTGGCAGTGTGAAAAATAAGATAAGAGAACTACAACAACTACTTGCCGAAAATCAAGCCAAGGATCAATCAGATACTAATATTCAGATTGGTCAAGGGATCGAACAAGAGCTGGATAGAGTGCTGAATTTGGAGGAAAGTATGTGGCATCAACGCTCGAGAGCTCTCTGGATAAAGGAAGGTGATAAGAACTCTCGTTTCTTTCACCAAAAAGCAACCCAAAGGCAAAAAAGAAACCAAATTCGTCATTTAAAAAGAGAGAATGGTGAATGGTTTTCGGATAAGAAAGAAATTGAACACGATATCATTGGCTATTTCCAGAAGCTTTTCCAGACTGATGGTGTGAGAGAGATTGACAATGTTGTGAATGCCCGTGAGACTAAAGTTTCTGCAGAAATGAACAAGAGGTTGATGAAACCCTCTACAGCAGGGGAGGTACACAGAGCAGTCAAACAGATGCATCCAAATAAAGCACCTGGACCTGACGGTATGACACCTCTGTTCTTCCAAAATTTTTGGCATATTGTCCAAACTGATGTGCTTAATTCAGTTCTTGGTATTCTTAACTTTGGTCATGACCCCTCACCTCTTAACCATACAAACATTGTTCTGATCCCAAAAATAAAAAATCCCGAGTCTCCTAAGGATTTCCACCCCATTAGCTTGTGTAATGTAATTTTTCGGATCATCACAAAAACAATTGCAAATCGGCTTAAATTTGTCCTCCCTAGTGTCATTTCTATTTCACAAAGTGCGTTTATCCCTGGTCGTGTTATAACTGATAATGCTATGACAGCTTTTGAAATTTTCCACACTATGAAAAAAAAGAAAAACTGGTAAAAAAGATTATATAGCTCTGAAACTTGATATGAGCAAGGCGTATGACCGAGTTGAGTGGGATTTTTTGATGGCTGTAATGTTGCGTTTGGGGTTTTGCTCTGACTGGTGTGGGCTTATAATGAGATGTGTGAAAACAGTGTCTTATTCTGTTCTGGTGAATGGAGAACCATCCTCTCCTTTTAATCCCAAGAGGGGTCTCCGTCAAGGAGCCCTCTTTCCCCTTATCTGTTTTTGTTCTGTGCAGAGGCTTTCTCAAATCTCCTCTATATTGCAGAGCAGAAAGGTAGAATTCATGGGATCTCAGTGGCCTAAGGAGCACCTATTATCTCACATCTCTTCTTTGCAGATGACACCATCTTATTCACTCATGCAAATAATCACGAGGTAGATCAGATTAAAGAAATTATCCATAAGTTTGAAGTGGCGTCAGGACAAAGAATTAATCTTGACAAGACAGTGCTCACGGTGAGTGGCAATATTAGTGACGAAAAAGGCAAGAATTGAGTGACCGACTTGGTGTAAAGGGAGTTGAGTTTCATGAAAAGTATTTGGGCCTCCTCACGTGGCTTGGTCGATCAAAGGGAAAGGTTTTTGATAGTTTGCTAGAGCGTGTCCACAAAAAACTGAAAGATTGGAAAGGGCAAATGTTATCTAAAGCCGGCAAAGAAATTCTCATTAAAGCAGTGATTCAAGCTATCCCTTCTTATGTTATGAACTGCTTTCTCCTACCACTGACGGTCTGCCAAGATATCGAAAAAGCAGCAGCTCGCTTTTTCTGGAGAACTTCTGCTGATACAAGAAAATGTCATTGGGTTCGCTGGGAACGAATGTGTCAACCAAAGACAGAAGGTGGAATAAGTTTCAGAGAGCTGAATCAGTTTAACTTGGCTTTACTTGCTAAACAATTTTGGACCATTATGAACAATCCAGAGTCAACTACGTTTAAAATTCTATGCACAAAATATTTTCCTCAAGGAGATTTAATGACGGCGAGCCACGGCTTTCATCCGAGTTATCTTTGGAAAAGTCTTTTGGTGGCCAGAGAGTTGGTGAGAGCTGGAACAGGTTGGAGAGTGGGAAACGGGTGCAAAATTAATATTTGGGAAGATGCCTGGATTGGCTTGGAGCACCCCGCAATAACAATGGGTCCTAAGAGGATTATCCCGAATGTGCAACTGGTTAGATATTTAATTGATGAAAATACTATTCAGTGGAAAGACGATGTGGTGTGAAAGATCTTTTGTCGAGATGATGTTTCGAAAGTGCTCGCTACACCCTTGAGTGCTAGACTACCGCCGGATCGACGAATCTGGTCTCCATCAAAGACTGAGAGATTCTTGGTTAAAACAGCTTATCACTTGGCTGTCCAGCTCTTCTCAAAGCTCACTCCAAATCGAGCTTCACCGAGCAATACCCCTTGTAGGGATGTCAATCGGGCCAACCCGTTCAGTTTCGGACCAACCCATTTCGGTTTCGGGCCAATTCGGTTCGGGCCGAATTGGTTAAAAATTTTTACGGGCCAAATTTTTTTGGCCCTAACCCTAACCCTTCGGTTTTCGGGCTAGCCCATCGGGCCAACATGTTAACGAATGTTTTTTACATGTATAAATTATATTTTGATAATTCTAAAAAATGATCACCATCTCTTATTCTTGAAATAAGTAAATACATGAAAAATAACATAAAATGAAAAAAAAAGCGAATATAAAATTTCATTAACATTATAGTGCATCAAATAAAGAAATCAACAGTACATGAAATGATAAATTATAATAATCTTCAATCATAATTTGTTCTTTCAAAAATAATAATTTCAAACTAAATCATAAATCTAATTATAGCTCAATCTCCGATTTAATTTGAAGTACAATCTTCTTCTATTTCAACAATAATATTTGAAGATCTTTCAACTTAATGTTCATATTTCATTTTTAAAGTCTTCATTATTTATTAAAAAAATAACAACATTATAATATTATACAATTAAATAATTTAAAACATGATAAATAATAACTAGCTAGTAAAAAAGATATGAGAAAATAAAAAGGGTAAAACTAATTAATATAATTAACATCACACACTAAGAACATTCGAGTAATAAAGAAAAAACCAAAATTATGTACATTTCATGATAATAATGTTCAACCTTAGTTTATTTTTCAAATATAATAATGTCAAATTGCATCACAATAACTACACTCAATCATCAATATAAATATTGAAATTACATTATTTTTCTACTTTAAAGACATTTGGTGCTTCAAATTATGTATATCTTTGTATTCTTTCTTATATATTTAAACAAACGATAACATTAGAATGTATATAAAATTAAATTATTGAAAACATGATAAATAATATAATTTTAATAATTTAAAACATCAATACTATATAATATTAGATGAATAACAAGTGAGAGATAATTTTCTCAACAAAAATAAAATAATATAATAAAAAAATTAAAGTGAAAAATCTTGACATTCAAAAAGCAACAAACGAATAAACACCACATTTTATACATTATACTAAGCACTTATAGCCCTTATAAGTTATAACATTGATAAATGTAATAATGTATGTCATAAATGAAAATATAACATTTATTGAAAATTTGCATCATTGAATAAAACTCATTTACTATTAGTTGTAACTTTAAAAATTCATAACTTTTAACATACTTGGAATCTGTAAATACATAATATATGGATGGAAAGATAATTGAGTTAGCTTTCCAACGCTTCCGACCGTTCATAAGTCGGATTTCATTAAAAAAAGTTATGACCAAAAGAACGAAGGCTGCCAGGCCAGCCCGTTTGGCCCGCCAGCCCGACCGGTCTGGCCCGTTCGGTTAATTTTTTTTTCGGGCCAAAATTTTTCGGCGCTAACCCTATATTTTTCTCGGTCTATTCAGGCCAACCCATCGGTTTCGGGCTAAATTGACATCAAATGGAAACGAATATGGAGGCTTAGAGTGTTACCTCGAATTCAAGTCTTTTTATGGCGAGCATGTTTATGCTCCCTCCCCACAAAGGACAACCTTATGAAGAGAGCTTTCATTGACGACCCGATATGCAGTCTATGTGGTGAGGCACCAGAAACTTTGGACCACTTAGTGCTGAAATGCCCCATAGCTGCAAAAACTTGGTATTGGTGCCCGCTCAGAATTGATATAAGTCACCTGCCGTGCTCGACATTCAAAGAGTTGATGTGGCATTACTTGGATAATGACCAACTTGAGACCGTGGACCTGTTTGCATATACTGCCTAGGCGATCTGGAATGGTCGAAATCGAGCCATTTTTTATAACAAAATATTCATTCATAAAAATATCATTGAGGAAGCAAGAATGGCGTGGGAGAATGGGACACAAAAGACTGAAAAGAAACATCGTCCTAAGAAGGAAGATGAGGCATGGGAACCACCCCCGATTGGTTTTGTTAAGCTTAATACTGATATGGCGATCGCAAAAGATGGAAAAATTGGGCTGGGTTTCGTGCTCAGAGAGAATAATGGAAGGACTCTCATGGAAGGAAAACAAGAGTGCCGCGCTGAGGGAAGCATCACGTTGCTTGAGGGGCTAGCACTTCGATATGTACTTCAGAACCTACAGGATCAACCATGGACGGCAATTCAAGTTGAGAGCGACAGCCAAAATCTGATCTACGGTTTGGTGGGTACATCAGAGTTGGCCATTTATGAAGAAGTGATTGCTACAGATATCAGAGAGTTAGTGGGAATGTTTAATGCTGTGAGCTTCCATCATATTTCTCGGACCAAAAACCATAGGGCACATAATCTTGCCCGCGGCCCTGCGTTCATTCGGGTGTTTTGAAACCAACTCCTTGTAATCTTGAATTACTATTTGAAGGGTACTTTTCATCTATGAAATATAATTCGTTTTTCCTAAAAAAAAGGGATAGTGATTTAATTCGATCACTCAGAAGTCACAAACATACATATTATAGTGCTGACTAGCAAGGGAGTTAATTAGCTAGCGTACATGCACGTCTTTTTTTTTTTTTATGTCTCTCGCACCTGGCTGCGTGGTTGGTGCATGGGATTCGAAATTAAGCAGATTTTATATTCCAAATTTGATATTTCGATATGTGTTTCACAATCTAATTTTTGAGCCGAAAAATTGATCAAATGTTAGATTTGTAAATGGGGGGTACTTTTTTTTATTATTTTTTTAATTGGGTTATTTAAAAAAAAAACTACAATAAAAACGCGATTTAACAACGGATTATAATTCATTTTAAAATACAGACACATTAACAACAAATTAAAATTAAGATATTTAATGACGGATTTTTTTGTCTCAAACTTAACAAAGAACACACGTCGTATTTTAATTTTATTTTTTTATTTTTTTATGTTAACTACACAATAACGACATATTTTTTATAATTATTATATATATATATATATATATATATATATATTTTATTTTGCAATTACTAATTAATTACAAATATAATTTTTTTTAAATTTTTTATTTATTTTACATGATAATTTTTAATTTTTTTTAATGTTATTAATTTTTTAATTAATATATCATTACGAATTTGAAATCAATCTTTTTAATATTATTGATTTTTTATTTATTTTACATTTTACAATTTATTTCATTTTTAATGTTTTAATAATATATATTATTTTTTGATATTATATATTTTTCAATTACTAATTAATTATGAATATAAATTTTTTAATATTTTTATTTATTTTACTTCATGATTTTTAAATTTTTTAATATTATTAATTTTTTAATTACTAATTAATTATGAATTTGAAATTAACTTATTTAATATTATTAATGTTTTATTTATTTTACATTTTTAATATTATATATATTTTTTATTTTTCACTTACTAATTAATTATGAGTATAAATTTTTATTTGTTTTACTTTACGATTTTTAAAATTTTATATTACTTTATATATATTTTTATTATTTTATATTATTTTTAATATTTTGGGCTTACTTTACATTTTACAAGAATTTAATTATGAAATAATCAACCATAATAATGAATTATTAATTGAAAATTAAAATTAAATATTAAAAATAATTATAAACGCTAATTAGATGTGGTGAACGCTCATAAATAATATTGTAAAATTAAACTAAATAAAAAAATTTCCTGCCTTTAGGGGTGTAAACGAGCCGAGTATATTCTTGATCGAACTCGAGCTCGACAAAAAATTAAACTAAATAAAAAAAAAATGACTTTCTTTTGATTTAGTAGTTGTAATTTGATGATTTGGTGAGTAGATATATATAAATGCATGTTCGTGGAAAATTTGGAACCAAATTAGGTTAAATTTCTACCAAATCAGTTTAATTTTGCCTCCAATTGAACTGCAAAGAAAAAAATTTCTAGCATTTTTCTGTTTGGGACCAAAATCGATATCAAAATGGGACTAAAATCGATAATTTTTTTAACGGAAAACTTGGGACCAAAATCGATATCAAAATGGGACCAAAATCGATAATTTTTTAAACAAAAAACGTTACGGCAGGACTAAAATTGATAATTCAATCGATTTGGGACCAAAAGTGATAGGGATGGGACCAAAATCGGACTAACCTATGTCCTCCTATATCCTATGGGACTAAAATTGAAATTTTTTCATACTCAGTGTGTTGAACAATCTCAGTTGTGTCTCGATGCACAAATGTCTTTATTTTCAACTCAATCCTATCTTCATGCTTGAGTTGTCATCATTGAAATTCAGATCATGTTATAATACATCCTTGTAAACGTTGTCCAGAACAGCGTGTGTATTTGGAAAAACTAAATGATTAGTGATGATTTATGCTATAAAGATCAACGACAAAGCATAGCACTTACATCAACCTTACACTATTCCATTAACAAGTAGTCTCTGAAAGAACTATTGACATGTCTTCTCAATGTCATGAATAGTTGACAAATTGTTAAATATGTAAATTGGATTATTATTATTATTATTATTATTATTATTATTATTATTATATATAGTGTTAATTACTAATTACAATTCGTTGTTTCTGGTACACGTTAATTTAATAAAATTATATTATTAATCTTTATCCAAAAATTTGGTTGATATTTACGATAACCGAAAATATGCCCATTTTCAATTAAAACAAATATCTAAGTTTCCATAATTATATAATATACGTTTACATATGTATATGTATGTGGCTAAAGAGTTGACGTATTTTATTAATTGTAATTGTATATATTGTACCTTAATTAAATGTTTATTTTTTACGTAAAATTTTAATCTTTTATTTAATTGATTGATGATTGATTATAAAAGATTGTCTAGATTACAATCAAATTATAATTTTATGACCCTTCGTTGACATTTTATAGCTCAAGTTCAGCATACCATTTGCGATATAAAAAAAGATGACCGACCTTTATATAGAGGTTGTTTTCCTTCCTCTGTACATTATTTTTTTTATAAATAATTTATTTATTCATCCATCATTAATTATCATTTTTCTCTTTAGCAGTTGCTTACAACACTCTTTTTTTTTGTTATGGTCAACGACATGAAACTCTGTTTGGATTTTTCCAATTGAACTACCGCAAGATCTAATTGGTTGCTCATTAATCCTAACATCAAGCATATCATATTTTATATGTTCATATGAATTTAATTAAGTCGGGTTGAATTAACATGCATAGTAAATTACGATTCTAATAAAAGTAGAAACATAGAACTCGAAATTTATTTACACATTCATGACGGATTAAGGACAAGATTAAAGGTCTAATCTTGTTGTTGAATGTAGCAGAAAACGGCGCCCCACAATGCTATTCCACTCCTTGATCTTCTGTTGTATTCCAGGACTGTGTTAAAAAACAGGGAGGGTTGTATACTACTAAACGGATGTGAATACTATGAGGATCAAGAGAGCACAAAAGAGGGGGCTGATTTCGCATGCCCTAATTTTCGTCTTTCTCCCTTATTTAAATAAGGGAGTGGGCAAAAATTAGGTCCTCAACCCTAATGGGTTGGGCCTTTCACTCTTGTTCCATCCCAGTCCACTTCAGTCATATTGGGCTACAACAGAGATCTAGAAAAATATTAAATTGGTCTGATAGATTTATTTAATTTCCAATATCCAATAAACTTAGGATATAATTAAATGCATCAAGTATTATTTTTACTCCACTAAATAAATAATACTGACCTACCAATTTAATACATATTTCTGAATATGTGTTTTCCTTTAGTCCAGCCATTCCCCATGTTTAAGATATAATGTCCATTAATTAATTATGTAATCTTCTGACAACTATAATTAATTAACTTCTTGTTCCTTGAGTAATACCACACAAGATTTATTATGTACAGAATAAATTCTACCTGCAGAATTTCACATGAACTATGTGCTTTCTCAAGGGGACATTATCAACCTGGCGCACTAGGACACGGTGACCATATCTATTGCACGACTCATCATATATGTATATGATATGATACTGCCCAAGATATCGAGTTTATTGATCCTATCTGAGAATCTCACTCATTGATAAGTCAAAACAATTTCATGATATATATATATATATATATGTCCGCCAATACATATGACTTAAGAACGCGAACTCTATGGATCTTTATTCTCTCACTTAAGGTCAGAACAGAGAATAGTATCCTATCATGATCCTCCTTAATACACTAATCGGTGTACTAGAATAATCAGCTAGTCAAGATAAACTAACTATTAGATTATTTTACGGTGTACCGATGATGGGTTCAGAACCATCTAAGCCGTGAGCTTTTTAATACTTTGCAAGGGATCTAATGATATAATATTTACCGTATGTGTATACCCACACACTATATCATTTTCAATACAAGTATATGGAACTAGCAGATAAATATATAATAAATAAATGTACACACTGACTGTAATAATTTATTCAATCTATATCATCAAAACATTATAACATAGCATGTATACAAAAAGACATGTCTTCCGGTATACAAAACTAATAATCTCCCACTTATACTTGAAGCATGTCTTTCAAATATAAAAATGAAACCGGCTTAAACTCTCCAACTAAACTAAATCTCAAACGAAATCCTGGGTGTGCATCTTACTCTCATTTTCTCCATATGAACATTGAAGGTCTTGGCCGCTAGGCTCTTCATTGGATCAGTCAGGTTGTCCCCCGATGCAATCTTGACCACTACCCACTACAAGACAAAAGGTTATACACAGCACTAAATACAATATGATAATTTTGAATTGCCGTTACGTATGTGAAAAACACAACGGTTTTTGAAAAAACCGTTACGTATGTGCGTGCACCCACGTATAAACATAACGGTAACGAATACAACATTGTGTATATATTGACTATACATAATGGTATGGAATTTACCGTTGTATTTAAGAATTTTTTCAGAATAATAAAATGAAAAATAATATAAATTATATTACAGTAGTACGGTTAATAGACTTGAAAATTTGGAGATTTCATCACTTCTATCCCCTGCGCGCATCAGTTCCACAAAATTCTAAAAAAAAAATAGCGCTCATTCCTTTCTACAGTTCTACCCACGAAGCTTCTTGCTGGTCATCGAGTCAGTCACCGACGGTTTCGCAGGTGGTTTCACCGGTCATCAGTATCCTCTTCCTCTTCTCTTACACAAGCCTAACCTTTTCTCCAGCTCTATCCCATGTATGCGCACCCAGTAAAAAAAGATCGGCCCTAATTCTTTTCTACCCACGAACATTCTCACCGTCCATCTCTGCTTTACTCACCTTTCTATTATATTCCATCTCGAATCTGCTCATTAATAAACAAAACCTCGATCTAACCTTCAAAGGTTTGTTGTTGTGTTGAATCGGGAGAATGAGTCCTTCTGCAGCTGAAACCTTCCTCAAATTGCTGGCCCAAAATCTCCATGTTATTGCTGGCTAAAATTCTTCCTAGGCCATTCTACTTTCTCATATATATATATATACATACATATATGTATATATATATATATAGAGAGAGAGAGAGAGAGAAAGCCTGATGTGTGTGTCTGTGTGGGGGGTTTTGTAACTTGTTAGTGTTCTTGAAATATTGGTTGTTGGTTTTGGTTTTAGTAGCAAAAGTTTTATGTTGTAACTAGTTTTGCTGATAATTTCATATGGGTTTTTAATAGTAAGGGTAGAGAAAATGTATTTGTTTTGAGAAATGGTGAAAATAATTTAATTTGCTCATATAGTTTTTTGTGTGTATGGATATTTGCAGGCTTGTGGTTACTCTGGTTTAACCTCCGTAAGTTTACCTTTTTTTCTTTCTTTTCTTAGTTTGATAAGTTTTTAATAATATGTTTTAATTGGTATTATATATTTTCTTAAGTCGACACAATGATTTTAAAGAGTTTGGTGGTTAATGGTGGTGGAATTTTGGAATTATTGGGCAGATATGCTTCAATTAGGGCGATCAAGATGAAATCAATTGGTGATGATTAGCAATGGCTTACCTATTGGGTTCTTTACTCCATCATCACTGTTTTTGAGCTTACCTTTGCAAAGCTTATCGAGTGGTATGTATGTGGAAGTTGTGCATGATATATATTTGAAATTTATTAGGTAGTATATATGTTTTGAAGTTTGGATTTTATAGTATTTTTCTCGCATTGATACCAGATAAAAAACACATTCTTGTCTCTTTTTGTAATATCTGTGTTAATTATTCAGTTTACATATTTTCTTCTTGTATCGATCTCATTTACTTGTTGTATACTTAAAAGAATATCTACTTGTCGTGTTCACCCCTGTCTTTCCTCTCCCCCTGCTCCCAGCTCCATCTTTTCTCTTATCCCGCTTTAAACATTTTCTTATATTCCCGATATTATGAATTTATTCTCGCTTCTACAGCATAGATTTAATAAGTGGTATGAATTTGATGACAGCCATGGCTACCCTATTACTGCGGAGCAGAAAAAGACTCAAGTTGCCTGTATTCTATTCTACTAGAGAGTAATTTCTATGATTCCTCTAGTGTGTTTGTTTATCCATCTTAACACTGTCATTTTACTAACCTCATTTTTCTTGTGTTCTTATTCATTTTCCTGACACTCTGACCATTCTGGATCAATATAAAATTTTCTATTTCAATTTCAAGGCTAAGATCTGCTGTTTATTTTTATTGGCAACTTCTGAAGGAATGTTATTAATTTGTTTGTTAGAATGATAGATAAGAACTTGGACGCATTAGCTCTGCTTCTTGTCTTGTGTGCTATTTTTCTATGGGTGTTTTTTTTTTTTTTTGAAAATTATTTTTCTATGTTTTGTTATGGGCAAGAGTTTTAACTTGCTGGTTGGATATTAAGTAATGATGGTGGAATCCCCTCTCACCTTTCCTCTATCCTAATTTAACTGAGGGAGAATTGCAGATAAATGCCCATCGCTCACCCTTGATTGCCATGGTTTTTCGTCAAATTGGACATATATAGCAACAGTCTCTGAACATGAAACTATAATCAGAGTTCATCTAATCTCATATGCAACTAAGGTGAGTCAGCAGATAACCATCTATGCTATGTTCAGGAATGGTCGCTTGTCGATTTTTTTATAAATCCTTGAGTTTGTTAATAGAATATACTCTATTGTAATTTTTGGACCGATGGTGGTATATTATTTCCTGGTTTGCAGATTCTGTAAGGAAGATCTGTACCTAATTTTCATAATCATGATGAGGGATAGTTATGGGCCTCAGTAAAGGACTATTGTTTTCAATGACTGCTTCTCACATTTGCTGAGAGTTTTCTTACTTCTTATATGGGAGCTTAGTTTTCTTATGTTTGTTCATCTAAAAAAATGTTTGTCAGTTGTACAGTTTTCGTAGGGCCACATATCCATCAACGATATTTTCTGTCATTTGGGCCACAGCTAATCTTCCAGATATTCTTCTTGCTACAAGCTCTTCAGGTTCTGTCCATATTTTTTCCCTGGGTTTTGATCTTTATGAGAGCTAATTCTCCTTTTTTTTCAAATGCCTTGTCTACCATTTGATAAGTCAATCGTGTTGGTTGCCAAATTGCCATTGGAATGCAGAAATGTATCTTTCTTTTAATTGCGTATTAGCAAAAATCGAAGTACCCCTCTTCTCCATTTTTTTCAACTGTTGAGAAATTGGCCCATTTGGCCTTTTCTGGCCCAATTGCAATTAAATCCTATCTACCCGGCCCAAGCCCCAAACCCTTAACCCTAATTGATGATCCAACTTCCTAATTAAACAGCATTAAGGCTGTTGATGTTTCCCTATGCTCTAGAAGCATCTATAATATCTCTCTCCCCTCTCACCCTAGATACACTCGATCTCAGAATCTAATCTCACATCCTCTCTCTCTCTTTTTGGATCTTCTCACCTCGCTCCCACGGTTTCTCTGGCCGGAGTTCTGTCCATCGGCTCCTGTTTGGCCGCTGAGTGTTTGGGAGGAGTGTGCTGTGAGAAAGAGAGTCAGGAGCTTGATAAGCCTTTTTGGGGGGAAGCTCTTATGACCTCTTGCTATCTGATTAATAAATCCCCTTCTATGCCTTTACTTGGAAAACAACCTGATTCTGTATTCTTTAATAAACCAATCTGTCTTGATAACTTGAGAATTTTTGGCTGCAGTGCTTATGTTCACCAAAAGTTAAGTAAGATAGAGCCAAGGGCTAGAAAATGTATATTCTTGGGATATCCAGAAGGTGTAAAAGGTTATAGGCTATGGGATAGATCCCTGCCTGGGTTTAAAACATGTATTAGCAGAGATGTAACTTTCAATGTAAATGATTTTCCATGCCTATTGAAATCCTCACTCTCTGATGCTCCTTGTGAGATGGAGAAACCTGTTGATTTTGCTTTCATCCCTGATCTGTCTAAGGTGGACCCTCCCCCTCTAAGTGAGCATAACTTGCATGAAAATATGAATGAGCAAGAAGAAATAAACCATGATGACTCTGCCTCTATTGCTTCTGATAATGTAAATGCATCTGAATCCTCCGAGTCTCTGCATAAACATGAGCATGATCATAACTCTGTTTCTGAACATGATTCTGAGCAAATCAACCTGGATAATTATGTGTTGTCAAGAGATAGAGTAAGAAGGGAAATTAAAGCCCCTTCCAGGTATAATGGATGCAATTTATCATTTTATGATTTCAATGTGTTTAATAACCTTGATTCTGCTAAACCTAAAACCTACAAAGCTGCTATTAAATGTCCAGAATCTGAAAAATGGATTGAAGCCATGAAATGTGAAATGAAATCTCTGCATGATAATGACACTTGGATCCTTGTTAATAAACCTGATGCTTGTTCTGTTGTTGAGTGCAAATGGCTATTCAAGATAAAACAAGAAGTAAATAGTGTCAGGTACAAAGCTAGACTTGTTGCTAAGGGATTCACACAGAAAGAAGGCATAGACTATAATGAAATCTTTGCTCCTGTTGTTAAGTTTACCACTGTGAGAATAATGTTGGCCTTAACTGCTCATTTTAATTGGGAACTTAAACAAATGGATGTCACTACTGCCTTCCTACATGGAGAACTTGAAAACAATATCTATATGCAGCAGCTTGAGGGCTTCATTGATGAAAAACACCCTAATCGTGTGTGCTTGTTGAAAAAATCTTTGTATAGATTAAAGCAATCTCCAAGACAATGGAACATAAAGTTTAACAACTGCATGAAAAATTTGGGCTTCTGTAGAAGCAAATTTGATCACTGCCTGTATTATGGGATATCTCCTGTGCCTGTATTCTTACTTCTGTATGTGGATGATATGTTACTGATAAGCCCATGCCTGAAGACTTTGAAGCATGTACAATCTGAACTCTGTGCCAACTTCAATATGAAAGACTTGGGAGATGCAAAGAAGATACTAGGTATGAATATAGAAAGGGATAGGACAAAGCATACTTTGTTACTACACCAATCTCCCTATGTTGAACAAGTCCTGAAAAAATTTGAAATGAGTGCATGCAAACCTGTTTCTGTTCCCCTTGCTTCTCATTTTCAGTTAAGTAAAGATCAATGCCCCAAAAGTGATTTTGAATTAAAAGAAATGGCAGATATCCCATATGCCAATGCTATTGGATCTGTTATTTATCTGATGATAAGCACTAGGCCAGATATAGCCTATGCTGTATCTTGGCTAAGCATATATATGGCCAATCCAGGCATGCCCCATTGGGAAGCACTAAAATGGTTATTAAGATACTTAAAATCCACTGCCTCTTGTGGTTTATCTTTCTCAAAATCTGAAGATGGAGTTAAATGTGTTGGCTATGTAGACTCTAATTATGCGAATGATAGAGACCACAGAAAGTCTACCACATCCTATGTGTTTACCTTATGTGGGTCTAGCATCAGTTGAAAATCTCAGCTGCAAAGCATTGTTGCATTATCATCAACTGAATCTGAGTATATTGCTGCTACTGAGGCTGTCAAAGAAGCTATTTGGTTAAATGGTGTTTTGACTGAAATTGGTTTTATTGATGATAAACCTATGTTGTTTTCTGATAGTCAATCTGCAATCCAACTATGCAAAAACCCTGTTTTTCATGATCGCACTAAACATATTGATGTGAGATATCATTTCATAAGAGACATTGTAGAGAAAGGAGAGGTATTGCTTAATAAGATCCCCTCTGAATTTAACCCTGCAGATATGGGCACAAAGTGCTTGCCAGTTGCAAAGCTGGAGTCTTGCATGAAGTCCCTCAACATGGACTTTGGTTAACATTTATGGGATCTGTGATGGGTTCTCACAGTTGAATCTGTGGGTATAAGTCCCATCCTTACATGAGAGGCAGTTGAGGCCTCAAGTTGGTGATTTCCCTTGGTACTTTTAGCTAGGTTCTGTGCAAGGTCATGATGGTCAATGATCCTTTGAGACCAGACACTTGTTATGTGGGTTGGTCTCACGTTGAAGAGACTGGATTAAATACGCATAGTGTTTAATTCTACCTTCTCATAATGTGACTTTGTGTTACACTCATGAGTAAAAATAAATGGCAATGATGATAATCTCTTGTGTTTATTTGGCAGGTCCCTCTCCTTGGTGACAGAAATAGTCCAAAAGGGCCAAAGGTGGAAATGTTGAGAAATTGGCCCATTTCGCCTTTTCTGGCCCAATTGCAATTAAATCCTATCTACCCGGCCCAAGCCCCAAACCCTTAACCCTAATTGACGATCCAACTTCCTAATTAAACAGCATTAAGGCTGTTGATGTTTCCCTATGCTCTAGAAGCATCTATAATATCTCTCTCCCCTCTCACCCTAGATACACTCGATCTCAGAATCTAATCTCACATCCTCTCTCTCTCTTTCTGGATCTTCTCACCTCGCTCCCACGGTTTCTCTGGCCGGAGTTCTGTCCATCGGCTCCTGTTTGGCCGCTGAGTGTTTGGGAGGAGTGTGCTGTGAGAAAGAGAGGCTGAAACCCCCTGCCCCCTTGAACCCTAGCCGTCCCGCTTCCTCTTCCCCTTCCCTGGACTATTTCTCCGGTCGCCGGAGGGGACTACTGCAGATCCCAGTGGGAAAATCTGAGCCGCCGTGCCTTGGGCACCTTTTCCCACTCACTATTAGCTTCCTGTTTCTTACTGTTCTTCATTCGATTATCTCTGCGCTTTATCTAACTTGGTGTTTGATTGCTCTACAGATCTGGACCCGACTGTACCTGTGAGGAACCTTGAAAGCCCTCCTGGCCTTCATCTCTGAGGCAGTCGAAGCAACAAGTCTCTTGAGGAAACCTTAGTCCAGTCTATACTGTTTTTCTTGTTCTTGTAATCGTTGTAATAATAGTGGATTCAAGCTACTTGAGTAGCTAGTGTCTAGGAACCGATTGAGGTAGGAAATCAAGAGGTGTAACCCTAGCTAGGCGATACCACAACATCAACGAACAAATTGTCCCCTACTTATTAGTCCCTCCTAGGGGCCCCCTTATGTCTCTGTTCGATATTATTCCCTTGCTGCCCGAAGTATAACCTTAGTTTGGCTACACAGACGTGCTTGAAAACTGGTTCTTCTGATTAAACTAACTCATCTGCTTATTTTCCTTTGTGTTCAAGAGAAAAAAATTGAGCAGCCTTGGGTCAATAATTCCTGGTTCTGTTAGCGATGCTCTGGATCCTGCCCATAATCTTGTATTTCATCATGCTTTTGCAGCCGGAGTCAGAAGGTTATTACTTTACACATCCTACATGAATTCTCTTTTACAACACTAATATATTTTAAAGGGATAAGGACGAGATTGTTAAAATCGGCTCAATTGAGCCACCGCGTGACGGAGCCCGTTAGGGCTCCGTTAAGTGGACATAAAACGACGCCGTTTTGCTCTTTTTTTTACCCTAACCCATAACCCAACCCACCCCTAATCCGACCCACTCGTGTCTCACACACACTACCTCACACTTTTTACACACACACCCATGAAATTCATCCTTGTTCATGTGTTTTTACCCCTTAGATCTTCTTTAGTCATCCATTTTCTTTAATTTTCTGTTTTTTCTAGTTTTTTTTTTTTTTTAAATTTTCGTTCATCATCCCAAAATTTGATTCCAATCGTGTTTTGGTTCCCAAAATCATTTATCATCCCAATATCTGCAAAAAAAATCACCAAATAATCCAATTTCTCATCCCAGATCTTCAATCAAATATCACAAAAAATCAAACAAATGCAGCGTCTTCTTCAAGTTCTTCTATACAAGAAAATGACCCCTCCAAACTTCATGAACAACAAACGAGGAAGACTTCAAGTTTTTCTGCGATGGCTCAAAAATTCCCAGATGAGACTCGAAGGAGTGAGCCCTCTGCTGACTTTGAGATCTCGACCTTCGATGCGGTGGTTGGCCTCATTTTTGGAACGATACTCCCGACCACTCAACCCTAATAATAAGCCCATAGTGCCCAAATAGCTCAGAGGTGTTCTCCCTCCGTTAAATTCAACGTCGCCGGGGTAATCCTCCTTCTTTCTCGTCGTCGGTTTCATCTTCTTCACAAGAAATCGAAGCCCAAACAACCATTAATGTTGCTCAAGCTCAATTGAATGAGTGGGTCGGGTTAGGGATGGGTCGGGTTATGGATTAGAATAAAAAAAAGTGCAAAATGACGTCGTTTTATGTTCATTTAACGGAGCCCTAATGGGCTCCGTCACGCAGTGGCTCAATTGAGCCGATTTTAACAACGCGGTGGCCCAATTGAGCCCAAAAAAGTTGTAGTGGGCCAATTGAGTCCCCAAATAAGTTCAGTGGCCAATTTGACCCTTATCCCTATTTTAAATTATTTTACTAATTATTTTTGTTATGGAAATTGTATAGGATACCTACTTTATGGACTCTTCTCTGAAATGAAACTGGTAGAACATAGAAAACTATTAACATAGGCAAGGTATTGCTTTGTGGTCTTGCTTTCATTGTTTTTACTAGTGGAAATTGGATAGGTTACCTAAGCCTGAAATGTATTGTTGGATTTTACTAGAGCTCGGTATGATCAGCTAGTGGTCTGGATTCATTATTTTTTCTCATTTTTATTAACATATATATAGGCCGCTATTGAGTCGTATCGGGATCCATCCTACTGAAGGATCATGAAAATTTTAAATTTTTGATGTCCATGTTGTTATGTGAAGTTAATCCCACCCGGTCCTACTTGAATATTAATCCGTTACTTGATTTCAACATGGAAAATAAATCTCTACGACTACATCAATATATGTTGTTTGTTACTGCTACTAAACTCTACTATCTTCTAACCTTTACTCAACTAATCATAATTTGCTTAAGTCATTTATTCAGTTAATACTCTAGCCAATGGCGTGCTCTTCAATGCAACTAATTGCGTGACTCTTGAAAAAGGGAACTGAAATAAATGAGTTTTTAAATGAATTGTTCTCAGAAACTTGTAGTGTGTTGTTCGTTTCCATCGATGCAATTACTTAGTGTATAAAAGGCTTTGTTTCTTCTGATCCTGCAGACAAAATCTTATTGAAGCAAGTTTTTCTATACCTGAACTGGTACAAATAATATGTTTAAGATTTGTTTGGGCTCTAAACTTGTCTAAAATGTGCTTGTCTTAAAAAGGTGATTTTTACTTTTATTTTTTTGTGGGATAATCTAGAAGTATATATTGTGCAGGTTGAGGTTAATGGTGTCAGTGCTGTTCCATTCAAGTACCTAAAGTCAGCCCAAAGGTGACCAAGTTACTTTGCTTCATTCTCATGGTTAAATATTTATCAAAATTATATATATACACTAGTATTTTTATTCTAAATTTATAAGCACGTATGATTAAATTGCAATATTGATATAAAAAAATTGATTATGGAATGATCTAATATTGCTGCACCCTGTAGTATATATAGGAGTTAGGAAGTGTATATACGTAATTAGTAATTTATATTCATTAATTAGCCTTTGATGAATATGTACGATTCATTAGATCCTTAAATGACACGTGAAACATCTGAATACCACTGGGGGAAGCTTCACAGAGCTTATGTCGATAACCTCAACAAGAAAATTGCTGGTAAGGACTTCAACCCTTAGACAATGCTGCTCCTGTATATAATATAGAGAAACTTACCATTTCTCACTTGTTCAAATATGTCTGCCAAATAGTAAGTATATGCATTAAAAAATATAGGTCAATATATTATTAAGTACTGCTCCCCTAAGATTGAAATCTAATATTATTGTGCATGTATTTTTTTGAATGAATGTTAACTTAGAATGAAACTATGATGTTAATTATTTTATATTTGTCAGCTTTATGTTTTTCTTTTTGGTTTGTGCATCGTGTTAGTAGCCGGAAAATAGAGGAACAATTTAAGATGTTATTTGAATTTAATAATAAATTACCTGTATAGTATCAATGCACCTCCCCGCTAATGTCTCTGTTTTAACTCTTGATTTTGTAAGGTTGGTTTGCTAAGAGGTCAAAAGTCTGATAAAGTTGATGCCACATTAGCACCAGAGGAATTGGAGATGATATCAATGAAGTTTGGGTGGAATAAGGAATGGGCGAATTGTGTGAGCAATTATTTTTAGGATCAAAGTATTTTGGATAACTATATAAAACTAGTTCTGTTGGAGCAGATATTGCAATTACTTGCGATTGTCATTTTTTAGATTTTAATTATAGCTCTTTTACAACTATTTTTTTTATATTAGATATTAGTAATGACTTTGAATTTTAATGTTTTAGGTCATGTTAACAGGCTTTTGGATAATATTTCATCATATTGTATTTTTGGATGATCTATGAGTATATTGTATTTTTCGATAATATTTAGTCATGTTTTGGATTATTCTTTATTATAAATTTAATTATTATATTATGACGCACAACTGACAAAAAAAACCATAAAAAATAATACACAACGGTATATTATGTGAACACGATGGTAGTTACTGTTTTGTATGATTGTATTATACAACGGTAATAATATAACTAACTTTATATATAATGATTGTATACAATGGTAATTAAAAAACTGTTACGTATACTATTAATATACAACGGTAAATTTCATGTTTACAATGGCAAATACCGTTGTATATGATGATTTTATACAACGGTAAAAGAAATTATATCATTATCTAAAGTATATATACACAACGGTAATATAAGAAACTGTTACTTATAATACAAATATATAACCATAAATTCATGTTTATAACGACAAATAACATTGTATATGATGATTTTAGACAACGGTAAAAGCAATTATACCATTATCTAAAGTATATATACACAATGGTAATATAAAAAAAATTACATATATTGCTCATATACAATGGTAATAATGAAATATACAACAGTATATTACCGTTGTGTATCATGAGAATACACAACGATGATTCTCCGTCGTATAAAGTGGGAGTATAGACAATGCCACTATATACGACGGTAGCGAAAATGAATAGGCAACGGATATTCTCCGTGGTGTATGACGTTTTATCTTGTAGTGACCACATCTTCTCTCTTAATGATTTCTCATATAAGATGGTACTTCCTTTTTATGTGTTTACTCATCTTATGGGCTCTGGGTTCCTTCCAATTTGCCACTGCACCAGAGTTATCACAGTATATCGTCATGTTCTTCGGCAAATCATGAACCACACTCAAGTCTAATAAGAAGCTCTGGAGCTAGACAACTTCCTTTGCAGCCTCAGAAGCAACTATATATTTAGCTTCCATGATGGAGTCAACTATCCATTTTTGCTTGATGCTCCTCCATGCAATGGCTCTGTCTCCCATGGTAAACACATAGACTGAGGTATATTTACTCTGATCTTTATCGGCTTGAAAATCTGAGTCCGTGTAACCCAATGGTACAAGATTATTGGTGCAGTATACCAGCATATAATCTCGAGTCCTCTTAAGGCACTTGAGAATATTCTTTACTACAGTCCAGTGTCCTTGACCGGGGTTAGATTGGTATTTGCTTACCATGTCCACCACATAGTAGATATCAGGCCTAGTGCATAACATAGCCTACATGAGGCTTCCCACAGTCGAAGCATATGGAACTTCTTTCATCTCATATATCTCGGACCGTGTTTGGGGACACATATCCTTGGACAGATGAATTCCATGCCTAAAATGTATAAAACTTTTCTTGGAATTTTGCATGCTAAACTTAGCTAGCACCGTATCGATATAAGTTTCCTAAGCTAAGCACAACATCCTTTTCTGGCGATCTTGAATGATCTTGATGCCAATGACATGTCTGGCTTCTCTCAGATCCTTCAGATCAAACTACTTGGATAGCCACACTCTTATGTTTGATAAGACCTTCTTATTGTTGCTAATAAGTAAGATATTATAAACATAAAGTACGAGGAAAGCCACCGCATTTTCGTCACTCTTTTTGTACACACATCTCTCATCCGGACTTTGCACGAATCCATATGAGTGGATAACCTTGTCAAATCAGATGTTCCAAGATCTCGACACCTACTTGAGTCCATAAATGGATCTCTTAATCTTGTACACTAGGCGCCCTTAGCCTTCAGCAACGAAACTCTCTGGTTGCTTTATGTGGATGTTTTCTTCAAGACTTCTGTTAAAGAAAGCTATTTTGACATCCATCTGCCAAATCTCATAATCTAAATGAGTGTCAATAGAGAAGATAATCTGGATTGACTTAAGCATGACTACCGATGAGAAAGTTTCCTCATAATCGATCCCTTCTTTCTGAGTATACCCTTTCGCCACCAATCTAGCTTTGAAGGTTTCAACCTTCCCATTAGGTCCTCTTTTACGTTTGTAGACCCACTTGCATCCAATGGATTTTACCCCATTAGGTGGTTCTACAAGCTCCCAGACTTGATTGTGATCCATAGATCTCAGATTCCATTGTAGATTTCCAAGAATCTGCATCTCTTGTCTTGGACTGCATCATCGTAGTTTTAGGGATCCAATTCATTTAGTCCTTCAGGGAAATATGAAGATTCACCCAAACCAATGAATCTATCGGGTTGGTATACAACCCTCCCACAATGATGAGACAATTCTTTTACTTCTATGACACATTGTGTAGTAATTGGTGGTACCTATTCTTATACAGGTGGTGTAGGTTTTGGATTATCTTCTCGAAGCTCCTCAAGAATGATGACTGATAAGTTCATTTATTTCATGTTTTTACGGGCATTTTATTCAATAGAAATGTCCTTTTGAGTCTGTTTTGAGTCGAAAAGAACCAGGTTTGGGGTCAAGGGCACTTCAGGAGGTTGAGTTCGGTAAAAGAGGTATTTTGCCTAGCATTTCAAGCTTAATTCAAGCCATAAAATCATTCAGAGGCACAAGGAACTTCTTCAGTATTCATCCTATATTCGAGAGGCAGAATGAACATATTAGAGATGGATGAATCATGTATGATGCCGTGCTCACATTGCTCGTGCAGACTCGGCCAAGGGCTTGGAACTAGGACCATCATCAGTGATCAAGGGACCCATTTTTGCAACCAAACGCTAGAGAAGCTATTGTAAAAATATAGGATGAATCATAGAGTCACAACGGCCTATCATCCACAATGGAATGGCTAAGCGGAAGTCTCAAATCGAGAAATTAAGGCCATCCTTGGGAAGGTAGTGAATCCAAGTCGAAAAGATTGGAGTATTTATCTGGACGATGCCCTATGGGTATACCGAACTGCATTCAAGATCCTAATTGGGATGTCTCCATACCGGATGTTATTTGAGAAGTGTTGCCATCTGCCAGTAGAGCTGGAACGTACACAAGGCACGATGGGCACTTCAGAAGCTGAATATGGATAAGGATGCAGCCAAGCATTTCAGGAAATTTCAAATTCAAGAGTTGGAAGAGATGAGAATGGAGGCTTATGATACTGTTGTGCTATACAAGGAAAAAATAAAAAGGCTCCATGATCAGGTGATTAGAAGGAAGAGATTCTTCCCAGGGCAGTAAGTTTTTTTGTATCATTCAAGGTTCAAACTGATCGGAGAAAGTCTAAGGACCAAGTGGGTTGGTTCATTTGAAGTGTATGCAGAATGCCCCAATAGGGCAGTTGAACTGAAAAATTCCAATACTGAAGGACGTTTCAAAGTTAATGGCCATTACTGTAATCCTTACCTGGGGCATTCTGATCAAGATGCCAGAGTGGTCTGGCTCGTGGAGCCCATTTATGCTAGAACAGAAATGGTGTCATGCCCACGACAGTAACTGGGGCGCTACTAGGAGGCAACCCAGATTTTATTTGCTTTAATTCATTTTTATTTTAATTAAATAAAATTTTGAGTTAATTAAACTAGTTTAGGGGAAATTTTACGATTGGTTTGGATAAGATATGATCTGCAGTTTAAGATAAGGAGAGAGAAAGCAAGAGATAAAGATAATTCCTTGAAAATAGGGATTCTGAAGTAGGATATTCTAAAGAGATAGAGTTGAATTCTGATTTTGCAGAGATGAGGCTTATCCATTGCTGTGGGCATACCGATCGCATAAAACCTTAGAATCCGAAAGGTTGCGCTCATATAAATCTACAATAATCATTATGTTAAAAACACATCCCATAAAATCTAAACCATCACTTTCTTCAAACACGTCTGAAACTTTCGAAGCTTCTTCTCAAAACCCTCATACCAGAAAAACTTCAAACCTCTCTCAAGCTAAAAAATGGTGAACACATGAGGCAAGAAGGAAGCTCCCAAAGCTGGTGCATAGGCCCGTCTGGAGTTCGACACTCCCACCGCCACTACAGAGCCCGCTCCAAGCAAAACTCTAAAAAAGAAGATTGTAAAGCCTAAGGAGAAGATCGGAACTGAAAAGGGAGCACCGAGTAAGGTCAATGAGAAGGTGTTACCTAAAACGGAACCTGCAACTGAGGCGGCAGAGATGAGCTCTGCCACACCATCAAAAGAAGAACAACTAGAGGACGAAGCTGCCATTGTGGGAATGCAAGAAGAAGTTGTGGGTATGGAGCCCACAATAGAGCTTGTCCAGAAAGCTAAAGAAGTTACTGTAAAGAGAGAAGAAACCGGCTAAGGTTCCGACACTCGAGCCATCCGGAGAAGTCGCTGAAGATGAGGAGGAAGTGGAAGAACACGATGATGAAGCCTTGGATGATTACCTCAAAGAGCTCGCAGCTATTGAGCCCCAGAAGGAAGAAGCTCTATCTGCTGAAATCAACAAGCAGGCACTGGAAAAAGCGAAAGGCAAAAAGAAAGTTGAAGAGCCCATTCCGGAACAACCTGAAGAGTCAGTGCAAGGAGAAATTGAGGAGGAAGTCTCTAAGAAGGAGGAGCACCAGAAGGAAACAACTGAGCCATCTCAGGCTAACACATTAGTGGACGAGCCTTCTAAAGAGTCACCACCCAAGAAAAGAGTAGGTAAGGCCACTTTAGTTAGAGCTGAGGAAAAGCTAGCTGGAGAGCCCTTTTTGAGGAAGAGAAAAGATGGAGAGGGCACACCAAAGTTTGAGCCCAAGAGAAGTAGAAGGGTGGGGAGCCCCACCTCAAGAAGGTCAGGAAGTGGCCCACTGCCAGTACGGGGCATCATAAACTCAAAAGCTGTCCACCATGAATCGCTAGTTGCTTTGGGGATAGAGTAGGAGGTAAGAGCCCTTTTTTCTTCAATAGTGTTAGGAAAATTGGTCCCGAGTGAGTCGATATCAGTTTAGAGGGGGAGGGGGTGAATAAACTGATTAAAAACTCTAAAAACTTTCACTTTAAATACGGAATAATAGGGCCCTTTGATTCTCTTAGAGAAACTTATCTATGCACAAACTGGTTGATTAGTTATGACTGCTTGGTGCAGATTGTGTGAACTTGTGTACAGTTTAAAGATATGCAATAATCAAAACAGTACAGCACACAAGCGATTTATAGAGGTTCGAAGTCTCAAACTTCTACGTCCTCTCTTCCTTCCACAGAAGGGCAACTTCACTATATAACTTGAGTTTCTTTACAAATTACACAATGAAGGATAGTTGGCTGAACCTGGTAACTGCTCGCTACCTCAACAGGTCAACAGTGCACACTTGAAGTCCCTAACTGCTCGCTATGAAGGTAGGTGCTATTGTCGTCTTTATAAGGTTTTAGATCTGTTTCGATCTTCAAGAGGTTAGTCTTGAACAGGGGGTATCAACTGATGTGCTTTTTCAATTGAGCTGGGTAGTTGATCGTTGTATTGCTGAAACTGAGAAGGCTGCCCTGGCTGGATTATCAACAGCTGGCTGAATATCTTAACTCTGTGAATTCTTCTTCTCAGTTAGACTCTCGCAGTTTTTATCAAACGCTGAACTTGATCTAAGTGGGAGGGAGAAAGAAAAGCTCTTGCTTGAATATTTCAAGAATGTATGTGTGAAAGTTGTGGAGGCGAAGAGTTTTTTTAAGACTCTTATTCACTCGTCTTTTATAGAGGAGTGATTTTATGACCATTGAGTTCCATTGATCGGTGGCTCTGTTGGCTCATCAATGGCAGATGGTCTTTATTGATCGCAGGAGCTTTTGGTTGAAGTAGCCATTACTTTGCCAATCGATCTTCATTAGATATTTAATTCCAGGATCTTCGTTGAAGCATTTATTCCAAGATTCGCCGGTTTGAGCAATAACTCCAGGGTTCTCTGCCTTCAGTTTTTAGCAGTTTTGAGTTCCAGTTAGCAGTTCTGAACTTGTCTGTTCAGTTCGGCCATTGCTCCAGTTGGTAGTTTTAAGCTTGTCAGCTTAGTTTGGCCGTTGCTCCAGTTGGCAGTTTTGAGCTTGTCAGCTCAATTTGGCCATTGCTCCAGTTGGCAGTTTTGAGCTTGTTAGCTCAGTTTGGCCATTGCTTCAGTTGGCAGTTTTGAGCTTGTCAGCTCAGTTTGACCATTGCTTTAGTTGGCAGTTTTGAGCTTTGTTTCTCCAGTTCGACTGATCTCAAGTTCTTGGCTAGCTTGTCAGCTTGACTTATTTCTCTTGAGCTTTCTTGTCAGCTTGACTAATCATAAGATGGCCGACTTCAGTTCTAGCCTTTAGCTGATCTGTCTTGTTTACTTCAGTTTGGCCATCAGTTGGATACTTCCAATCTTTAGTTTAAACTGATCTCTTATCAGTTCCTTCAGTCTTAATCGACTCTTTTCTCCCTCAGCTCAGTTGACTTAGTGCTCAATTTGTTTCGACTGGTTTGACTTTTTGACTCATCATTTGAGTTGAATTCTGACTGGATGACGTATTCTTCAGCGTGCAGACCATACTCCAGATTGGTTGACTTTGGCTTTACTTGACTTCCTTTTTTATGCTCTGGATTGGTCAGCTCAGATCTACAACTTGAATTTTAGTCAGTTTTTCATAAATAATTTTGACATCTCATCAAAAACCTAATCTAGAGGTTCCTTGATAGTTTTTCCTAACAATTTTCCCCTTTTTGATGATGTCAAAACTTTGTCGATGATGATGGAAAAACTGTAAATGTACGTTTGATATACATACTGTATTTTGCTTAAGCAGATTCTTGAAATCAGAGCAAATTTGATTCATGATATTCATTCAAGTATCAAAGCATTCAAGGTATGTATGAAATTCAAGTATTAGAGCATTTAGACTTCAAATTTCAGAGAATTCTTTCATTTTGGGCATGCTTTCATTCAAGTATTAGAGCATTCAAACTTCAAGTATCAGAGCATTATAAACCTAATCAAGACTTAATTTGAGACATGATATTTGAAGAATTGAAGTATGTATTTTATATTCACTTAAAGCATATTATATCCAGGCTTTCAATTTTCAAGAGTAGTTAAAACTACTAATTTACTTCCTGAAACTGCTCCTTTTCTTTCTGCTCGATTCTCCTCTTTCTTGGACTCCTTGTGTTCTCCATGCTTCCCCCTGAAGCTGATCTTCCCCCTCATGATGAATTTCTCTTTGAATCTGATCCCAAAGAGTTAAGCATCCATCATCATACTGTCCATCTTCCCCCTTTTTGGCATCATCCAAAAGCTGGGATGGATCGCATGATGGTATTGAAAAGTTTGGCAAGAAGGTGAAGGCAGTTGTCAAATTATCATCATGGACTGAGGGAACTGAAGGAATTGGCATGGACGAGGAGAGCCATACATAGGTTTCTTCAGTTGTCATGAACTGACCTTGATCAGAGATGAGAGAGACTTCTTGCTCTCTGAAGTTCATCGAGGTTAAGTTGGTGAAGATCTCATCAGTTGAAGTGATGGGTAGATCTCTAAGAAATGGTGTGCATGAGGAGTTGGCCGGTTCGTTGTCGGGATGAGGAGCGTCGACTGGTATACTGAGCTGGATTCATTTGATCATCGAATCCATTATCTCTGAGAGCGTTGGTGGTGAGGAGAGTAGATGATTCATCCAATTTCTACTCCATGTTCCTTCGTTGATCCAGAAGGTGGATCCACGGGTGCGGATGAGATGGAACATTGTTGCCTCATCCAGTTGGAATCGCCATATGTGGTACTGGAGATACCATTTCAGTTGCTTGAATAAAGAGGGGTCGGTGCCTTTAATGAGATCAAAGCAGCTGCTGAGCTGATGGTCTAAAACTACTTCAAACTCAACCTCAATGGAGTCACGATTGACTAAGGTTAGAGGTTGGGAGCTGGCTGATATTGTTGGCTGATCACTCAGTCTTAAGAGAGGCTCGCTCTCAATCAGCAGCTGTCTTTCTTCAGATGAGCTGGCGGGTGCTTCCAAAGGTGCCTTTCCACGACCTGAGTCGGAAGGTCCTTGTTGACGTGATCGCTTCGGGATCTGATGGCAGTAGATAGTTGGGAGCATGTCCCTTCTTCCGATTTGCTCGCCAGTTGGGATGACCTCATCAAACTGGCTTAGAATGATGTGGCTTATGCGACCCATAAACCCGACCTTCTCTTGAAATGAGCCAGTTGATGGATCATATTCCGCTCACTCTACATTTGCTCGCAGTTGAGCAAGAATTAAAGAGGCCCAGTCGGCTTTACATCCGAAATATAGAGCGGCCGTGAGATGTGCTTTAAGCTCGGAGAACTAGACCGTCTCAAAGTTTCCATGTAGGATATGACCGGTGATATCCAAGAGTTGGATGATCTCATTGGGGATGCTCTCCTTCAGCTTGTGTAAGCAGTCATGGTGGTGCACGTGAGGATGCTTCCAAATACCCCACAGTGCGTATTTGCACGGTAGTTTTAGTTCCATTACGTCTGAGCCGTCGCCGGGAAGGTGAAGGGTAGACATCATCGTATCTTTTGTCACCGTGATCACTTGATTCTGGACGGTGGAGATGATGTTGTTGCCGGAGATGGTTGCGTTGTAGTAGAACTCTGCAACTTGAGTAGGTATGTTCATGACTGGCATTAGTGTCAAGAATGGCAGCAACCCGGTTTCCTCCAATGGCCGATAAATTCTTTGAAAGCTGTCTGCGCCTAGACGTGCATTAAGAAGCTCTAGATTTAGAGTCTTATCCTTTTTCATCTTGCGCTCTAGCGATTTGACATCTACCATCTAAAATGGAGGCTTCATATCTGCAAAGAGATGCTGTTTTTGTTTAGATATGCAAGTGTGTTGAGAGGAGAGAAAGGGCTTGCAGGTGATCAAAGTATGAGTGAGAAAGAGTTTGCGGATGATCGGAGCCTTCATCTCCTTGCACATATTTATTCAGCTTTGCATGCAGAAATCGAGGACAATTGATTGCTTCTCTTAGCTGATCAGCTATCCGATTTGATGGATGATTAGCTGAATTAATGATGCATGCATTCCAGCTGTTCAATCGTGAGGTAACTTTATGATCTTGTGGTTGAGAAGAAGCAATTTTGAAAATGGGGTAGTTGCCATAAATAGCAAAATATTTTCGGCAGATCTTGCTATTTATATCTCATTAGAAAATTATATTTTCCTTTTCGTCTTTGAAGAGTTGATTTAATATCAACGTAGAGATATTAATGGCAACTTATGAGATAGAGCCCTATTTTCAAATTGTAGCCGTTGAATATAATATAAGAAATTTCATAATCTCAACGGTAACAATTTAATTATGATAAGCTTTGAAAAATTAAAAAAAACTTATCCGGATTCAGTTGGGATACAGTCCAACTGATTAAATGCTCAGCGGTTGGATGATCAGTTGAGTCTTGGTTCTCAGTTATCGCTGATGAGCTGGCTAAAGCTGGAGCTGCAACTGAACTGAATTGATCAGTTTGCTTGATTAGTTTCTTGGCTTTCTGTAGACAGTTTCCGCTTCTTGAAGGGCCTAGCTGGACTAGCTGCACTGCTTCCTTTGGAGCCAGGTTTGTTCTTTGGTAGTTCGGGCCTTGCTGTCCTCCTGGCTTGGTGAAGGTGAAACTGGATAGCAACTGACGAGTTTTTCATCCTTTGACTAAGGGATTGTGAAGTTCCCTATGGCGATGATCGAAACTGATCATTGTTCATAATCAGTTGTACGCCTTTTGAGTTGGTTGTGAGTAGGGGAGTGACATAGCTCTTGGATAGGAGACTTGGTGATGTGGCAGTATCCTCATCATCACTGTCTCTTTCATCAGCATACCTTGGATTCTTCTGAGACGCCACTGCTTCAGTATGTGATAGATGTGGTTCTATCCTTTCGGTGGCAGTTGGAGTTTGTCGTGATGGCTCAGCTGACTGACTTGATAAATTATCAAAGTTCAATTTTCGACAAAGCGAGCTAGTTGGGCAGTTGACTGATTGATTTGCAATCCCAACTCCTTGAGGCATGATGCTGGTCTTGAATTCTGCTAATAAGGTTGTTGCTAGAATCTTGTTGACAAGCCGGTGATTTATGATGTGCTGGACTTGCACAATGGTTGGAGGAAATGGATTTGACGATCATATCCATTTAATGCTCCAAGTTTCTTCACGTTGCCAGTAGCTCATGCCATGAAAGGCAGTTAGCAAAAAGTGAGACTGGATGGACATAGAATGTCTCCAGTTATACCAGTAGAAATACCGGTGGAGTTGTTTGAACAGCTCTTGGTCACGTTGTGCAATAAAAGCAAAATGAGTGAGAAGGAGATTGGTCACTTCCTTTTGTGCACCTTTGACTGCATATTCACTACTGTAGAAAGTGCGAATATTTTCTTCAGTCAGCTGAAGAGGAGGGCATGTGCTTCTGAAGTAGTCCGCTCCATAGTTTGGATGAGGGATTCCAATGAATGGAATAAGCTCATCTGGATCAGAGCAAACCTGAAAATCAACTGGTGATCCGTTCTTTGATTTTGGAGAATGAACGACGTTGGTAGTTGAGTTGCTCGAAGTGTGGTTGCTTGTCTTTGCCTTGGCTTTTCTCTTTTTCATTAGTGACTGAAGACGGGCAGTTCCTTTCTTGGGAATCGAGTCAGAGATGAGAACTGGCAGTGCTTCATCACTTGGAAGTTTCATCAGGTCTTCAAGCATTTTGCTCATTCTTAGAACAAGTCCTACCTTGGACTCAAATTTACCAGATTTCTTTGAGTCAAAGGCCTTGATGACTTGATGCTTGAATTGTTGAAAGACAAATTCTGCCCAGTTTGTTTGTCGCCCTTCAGCAAGGTGAATCATAACCTTGTATCTCTCTTGGGTGAGTTGACTCAGGCTTCCAATGGCTTCGAACATCATCTTGTTTGTTATGTCAAGTAGAACACCATACTCGGGCTTTAGGTTAGTTTTAGCGGTTGTAAAACTGAATTGCTTGTCGCAGGTTGAAGTTTTCCATTCTCTCTAGTATGACTCTGCAGATTCTTTTAGTTCTTGAACTAATGAACCTTCTTGTGGAAGCACGAAGACTTCTGCAATTGTTCTCTCAGTGATTTGTAGCAGTCGTCCTTGAATCACTGATGATATTATCTTTCCATCTGCAGATAATTTTGCTTGAAGCAAAAATTCACTCACCAAATTTTGTCTAAAGAATTTTGGTGGTGTTTCCAGATAGTGAAGAACTCCTGTCTTGTGAAGATTTGACAGAAGGATTGGATTGTTTGATTCTTTTAGAATCAATTGAAATTTCTTCCTATCAAGGAATTTGTCTCATAAGTTGTTCTTTGAAGGAATTTAGAGATTTGGATAATTCGGCCATCGTTTGGGGTTGGCTGGAATCTTGGGAAATTTCAAGAGCTTTTGAGAGAGAGAAACTTTTAGAGTGAAGAAGGAGTATTTATAGGAGGCTTCAAGGAGAGGGCTTTTTATGAGTGTTTGGGCAGACTCATAGATCTAATGGTTGGAATGATATTAGCCCCTGGCCTCTTTTGATCGTTGGCATTTAATGATTTTAACACGTGTCATTATCTTGCAACGGTCAAAATTTTCAAAAATAAATGCGAAGTTCGACATTTATTTGAAAACAAAAAGAAAGATAATCTTTTTATATATATCAATAATAGATAATTACAAACTGAATTACAAGAAGTAAACTTAGGGCTTTCTAATCAGTTTGAACTTGATCAGCCACTTTGTCCTTCTTGTGATCAGTTTTCCTCCTTTTGGCAAGCGGTTCTGTGATGTCATCTTCCTCATCCTCATCACTGCTTGATGACTCAGTTTCAGCTGACTGGAGTCTTGGATGAGCTTGCAATCGCTAGATCTGCTCAGTGTGCAGTTTAACCTGTTGGTGCAGGCTGTGGATCAGTTCCACATAATAAGGAGGGAGCTGGACTGTGGAACTGCTTGGTTGAGCATCGAACTGAACTGCTCTTGAGTCAGCTTCCTCTTCTTCTTCAATTCCAATTAGTTCCTCGCAAGGAACTGTGTGGGATATTTCATCCGTCTCCATAATGATGGTCTCATCATAACTTGATTCTGATGAGATCTCTGGTGCAGCAGTTTGAGCAGCAGCTTGAAGAGCTCTTTGAATTGGATCAATGTACACAGTTATTGCTAGTGTACCTTGATAGGCAGGTTGTTCATCTTCTTGAGCAATCTGTCCAGCTGGCTGGTCAAACTCAACTGGCTCTGGAGTTGACTCTTGGGGAGGAGCAGTTTGAGGTTCAGTTGGCTCCTCAGGCAGTCGAATCTTTTCAGTCGACTTCTATGGCTCTTCATCACTTGGAAGATCTGGTAGAATAGGAGATTTGAGTATTTTTTCAAATTCCAGATTGCTGGCTGTTCGCTCATCAACAACTTGCACCTCAGGGGAATCATCAAGGAGATCGATGATGATGTCATCTGTTTGAGGGGATTCTTCGAATGTTAACTGCCTAGCCACAGATACTATGACAGTTTGCCTTGTGCTGTAAACTGCAGCAGTTTTAGCCCCTTGCTAACTGCTCTGAGCTTCTTTGTTAAACAGGTTCTGCCCCTTTTGAAGTTGTTGCTGTCTGAGGTTAAGCAGTTCCTTGAGCAACTAGTGCTGTTGAACTTGAGGATTTCTCCAGTGTTGCTGTTCAGCTTGAGTTTATAGAGGTGGCAGTCTGATGTTAGCCCAGTTGAGTAAATCATTCATCACGTCCAACAAGGTTTGTTGTTCTGGGTGTGGGTGGTTCTTTCGAATGGCAAGCATTCTCTTCAAGGTAATGACTGGATTTTGCTCAGGAGTCTCCTGTCCAGCCCATTGCATGCTCCACCTCTCTTCCCTTCTCCAGAAGCTCATCCCGTGAAGAGTGGTTAGGAGAAAATGAGCTTCAGAGTTGAAGCAGTGTCTCCAAAGGTACCAGTAAACGTACCTTGATAGAGCTGCATACAGAGCAGCCGTGCCAATCACATCTTCAATAAAGTTTTCGGCTATGAACTTCTGCACCTGTTCATCAGCCCAGCTTTTGACAATTTTAGCTCTTGATAGAGCTCTTATATTCTATTCAGTCTCTCCCATCGGGGGGCACGCAGTTCTGAAGAAGTCAGCTCCTGTATCCCGTGGTGGAATTCCATTGAGAGGCACAATATCATCTCCTTTAACTGGTGCAACATCGAACACCTTGATGTTATGAGGAGGTAGTTTTAGAGGGGGTGGAGGTCCTGATTTCTTCTTCTTCCCTTTTGGTTGGACTGCTGCGGGCTTCTTCTTTGATCTGCCAGTTCTTTCCTTGACCTGAACTGGCCTGGTAGAGATCTCTTCTTCAGGTGAATCAATAGTTAATCCACATCGAACTTGTCGCAGAGGCTTAGCTTTAATTGTGGTTCCCAACATTTAGTTTATTGGGTGATTATCGTCTGAGTCGGAGTCCTCTTGAGGTATCTCAATAGCAATCTCTTTGCCTTTTCTTTTTGCAGGCTCCTCTGCTCTCTTTAAGAAGGCAACAGTTAGCTGACTGCTTTTGATGTTTATGGACTTTGTAGTAGGTTGCTTTCTGCTAGTTGCTGGTATAAAATCTAGTTTATCGATCATCAACGTGTCAGTTTCTTCTATCATGGAGTTAAGAGTGCTCTCCAATATGCTACTTATCTTGCAGGGGTAGTACATCTTCTGATGGAACTCAGTTACTGTCCAGTGTTTTTCAACAATATCGACATACTTCTTTATTTGCTCAAAGAAGTACTGAGCCCAGTTTACGTTGATGCTTCTGATGATTGCTGCACAGACTTTATACTTGTGCTCCGACATCTCTGAATGGCTCCCAATCATCCCAGTAAATATTCTAGCTGCAACTGATGCTAGTTATCTGTATTCTTCTTGGAAGCAGGACATGAGTGTACTGCTTTTATAAGGATCTGCGCATTCCCCTCGCTTCCAGTGATGGTAGGCTTCATCTTGATCAACTTCTACATCTTGTAATCGTGTTCCAGTAGTTGGAAGTTTAAATAATCTTCCGAGCAGTTCTGGAGTTATTACCAGTTCCACTCCACGAACTTCAGTTATTATTCTGTCGTCGTATCCCTTTGAGTTTAAGTAGAACTCAACTACGGCTTCTGGGTAGATCTTTGATGGATAATCTTCCGTGAAACTCTTCAATCCATTTTGCTCTATCTTCGTGATCAGTGAGTTGTAGAGAGAAGAATCTGAGCACCTTTCTCTATAAGCAACTAGATCTAGGAACTTGTCTCTGGAGAGATTCGTTTGGAATCTTTGTGAAGATTCACCAGTTCTCTTAAAATCGAACTTTCATCGAATAGTTGGTGTGCATCTATCAGCCATGGAGTTTTTTTTAGATGAATGGTTCAGAAATGATAGTCTGGTTTTGACTAGATTTTAGAATTAGAATTTTTACTTTCGTAATTTTGCAGAATAGTTTCAAGAAATGAAGAAAGAGAAAGGCTTTAATTCTTTACTGAGCTTTGGGTCGGTAAAAGTGAAAATGAGAATTCAGCCATCCCTTTTATAGGAGATGATGGGGTTCATCCAATGGTTGTGTCACTTCGTATACCCAAGTTCAACGGTCGGATTAATTCAATCGACCCGTCGATTGGCCTTTCATTTCTATCCGTTGGGGATAAATGAGGGGAGAGAGAGAAAGTTCAACGATAATATTTGAGTGACACGTGTTTTTACCGTTTCCACTATTAAAAGTTTTGAACTTATCTTTTCTCTCTAGTAGTTTCTCCTTGGCTTGAAACTGATTACGTCATCAGTTGGCTTCGACTGTAATTGATGATCTTTTCTATTGATCAGCTTCAACTGAGATGTCTTGTCATCAGTTCCTGACTAGTCTTGACTGCTTAGACCTTCATTCAGCTGTTTCTCAGTTCTGCTATTTTCCTTCAGCTGGTTCTTGAACTGATATCTCCTTTTGAGTTGATTCCAGTTCCTATGATTTCTTCATCAGTTTGATCAATTTGCAGTTGGTATGTTCTGCATAACTGACTGGATCATCAGTTTGAGCAAATGAATTGATGATTTAGTTAAGCTAATGGGGTACACTGATCAGCTCCAGTTTAGTTTCTCTCCACAGCTTCTTGCTTTACTTCAAACTGATGGCTTATGTGTCCAACTGATCAGTTCATTGACTTTTTCAGTTATGAACTACTTATGAGTAGTTTGAAGCCTTTTGGTTCAGTTCCTCTCTTCAGCTGGAATGGATTCTCGGCCTTTCTCTTCCAGTTGATCATCTTCATCCTGTGATGCTAGCTCAATTAGTCCCAATTGTATGCATAGCTCCATAAACCTTGCTTCAGGCAATGGTTTGGTGAAGATGTCAGCTATCTGCTTCTCAATGTTGACATATTTGATGCATATGTCTTTCTTCTCGATGTGATCTCTGATGAAGTGATGTCTTATGTCAATGTGCTTGGTTCTTGAATGTAGAACTGGATTTTGAGATATTGCAATTGCACTATTGTTGTCACAGTAGATAGGTACTTCTTCAGTTTCGACTTTGTAGTCCTTCAACTGTTACTTCATCCAGAGTATCTGAGCACAGCAGCTTCCCGCAGCTACATATTCTTCTTCAGTTGTTGACGTGGCAACTGAGTGCCGCTTCTTGCTAAACCAGGATATCAGTTTGCTTCTCAGAAACTGACATGTTCCTCTGGTGCTTTTTCTTTCGATCTTGCATCCACCAAAGTCTGAATCTGAATAACCAATTAGACTCAAACTGTCATCTCTGGGATACCATAGTCCAAGATTTATGGTTCTTTTGAGATATTTGATAATCCTCTTTGCTGTTTCAAGATGACTTTTCTTTGGGTTAGCTTGAAACCATGCGCATAGACCGACTGAATAAGAGATGTCTGGCCGGCTAGCTGTTAAGTAAAGTAGCGACCCAATGATTCCTCGGTAATATGTTGACTAGCTCTTTAGTGTACTTGGCCTGGCTGATAAAGATCCCATCTTTCAGCTGCTTCACTTGGAGTCCTAGGAAGAATGTCATTTCTCCCATCATGCTCATCTCAAATTCGCTTTGCATCAGTTGAGCGAATCGTGTGCATAGATCTTTGCTTTTTGATCCAAAAATTATGTCATCCATATAAATTTGAACCATTAAGATCTCAGTTGATCGTTTTATTCGGAATAGAGTTCGATCAATGACTCCTTTTTGAAATCTATTTTTTAGCAAAAATGTTGTGAGAGTTTCATACCACGCCCTAGGAGCTTGTTTCAGTCCGTAGAGGGCCTTCTTCAATTTGAAGACTTGATCACCAATTTCAAAGCCTGGCGGTTGCTCGACATACACGTCCTCCTTGAGCATTCCTTGAAGAAAAGTACTCTTGACATCCATTTGGTAGACTGTGAAATTGAAGTGAGCTGCATAGGCTAGGAACAGTCTGATGGCTTCCAATCTTACAACTGGTGCGAATGTCTCATCGAAGTAAATCCCTTCACTTTGTGAGTATCCTTTGGCTACCAGTCTAGCCTTGTTCCTTGTGATGACTCCTTGTTCATCCAGTTTGTTGTGAAAAACCCATTTTGTACCAATGACCTTCTGGGTTTTTGGTCTATCAACAAGAAACCATACGTCATTTTTTGTGAACTGATTGAGTTCTTCTTGCATGGCCATGATCCAGTCTGAATCTTCTAAGGCTTCTTTGACATTTGCTGGTTCAGTTTGAGATATGAAGCATGTGAATAATGCATGCTCAGTTGAACTTCTGGTTTGAACTCGACTTCTTGGGTCACCAAGTATCTTGTTAGTTGGATGGGTTCGGAGCCATTTGGGCAAGATAGCTTTAGCTGGTTCTGCTGTGGTGACGTCATCAGTTACCCTTTCATTAGTTGGTTCGGCATCTCCATCAGTTCTTTCCCCTGTTTCAGTTGTGGGGTTTATGGTCTCGGCACGATTTGTGTCTTCATTGACCATATTGTTCTCAACTGGTTTTGTACCAGTTTCATTGCCTTCTTCTAGTGAAACTTCAAGCCGCTCTGGAACAATGTGATCCACATAGTCCTGCAAGTTCTCAGTTTCACTAGGTGGTACTTGAACTGATGTGTCTATTATTTCTTTATTCCTGTACTCATTAGCAAATTCATCAAATACCACATGACATGTTATTTCCACAACAAGAGTTCGTTTATTGAACACTCTGTAAGCTTGTGCGTGAGGTGAATTATAACCAATAAATATTCCCTCATCAGCTTTAGCACTGAAGGCTTTCAGTTGAGTCTTGCCATTTTTGTGAATATAACATTTACAGCCAAATATTTTAAAATATAAAATAGAAGGCTTACGACCCTTATACAGCTCATAGGGTGTTTTGTCATGTGCAGCTACAATGGCACTTCGATTTTGAGTATGGCAAGCTGTGTTGACTGCTTCAGCCCAGTAACCTTCAGCTATGTTGGCATCAGCTATCATTGCTCGAGCTGCTTCTTTGAGTGTCCGATTATGCCGTTTGGCTACACCGTTTTGTTGTGGAGTTCTTGCAGCTGAGTGTTCATGAGTAATTTCAAGCTGGTTGAGAAAACTGATTTACAAATTCAGTTCCATTGTCGGAAGAAATCCTTTGAACTGATCTTTCTTTTTCAGGTTGTAGCCTTCTGATCAGCACCGTTAGCTTGTCATAAGTTTCATCTTTGCTCCTCAAGAATTCCACCCATGTATATCTTGAGAAATCATCAACTACTACAAGAGTGAATCCTTTGCCTTTTGGGGTTTGTGGTCTAACTGGACCAAACAAATCCATATGTAGCAGTTGGAGGCAATCAGTTGTTCCTGGTGGATGACTCTTATTCTTGAAGGATGACTTCACCTGCTTTCCTTTTTGACATGGTCCACATACACCTGTTTTCTTGTATATTTCCTTAGGAAACCCCTCAACTAGCTCTTTCTTGACTAGGTACTTGATTGTTTTGAAGTTGAGGTGGTTCAGTTGTCGATGCCATAGCCAGCTTGCTTCAGTTGATCCTTTTGAAAGAAAGCAAGTTTCTGAGTAGCCGGTTGACCAATCAACAATGTACATGTTGCCTCTTCTTATGCCAGTGAGAAGAATTACTCCAGTTGACTTGTCTCTTATGCTGCAGGAGTTTTTGGTGAAGTCAACTGAGTAGCCATTGTCGCACAGCTGATTGATGCTGAGTAGTTTGTGTTTTAGTCCATCCACGTGGGAGACTCCATTTACTACAACTTTTCCCTTGACCACGAACCCTTCTCCAATGGTTCGACTTTTGGAGTTGTCTCTAAATGTGACAAGTGGACCTTTGACTTCTTCATAACCGTCGAGATCTTCTCTGTCTCCGGTCACGTGCTTGGAACACCCACTATCTAGATACCAAATGTCTTTGGCTTTTTTCATAGATAGGATGCTCTTCTCCTGCAAAAATAAGGATTATCATTTAGGGATCCGTTTCATATCGGGTCCTTGTTGATACATCAAGTTCTTTGGAATCCAAACTTGCCAAACTTGTGGCTTTTTGTCACTCAGAGAATCAACTGATTTGGATCGCTTGATCAGTTTTGACTTTCTTTCAACTCTTCTATTTTGAGTTGAATCAGTTGAATGATACCTGCGTTGAAAGTTAGTAGGATAAAACAATTCAACTAAAATGTTGTTATCCCGAGATCTTTGAGTTCTTCTATCAGGCCAATGCCTTGTGTGTTTTCAGTTTGCTAGATTGAACCCTTTTGGGTCAGCTCTATGTTCATTTCTGGAATCCAGGTACTCATTATAGTGATAATAGGGTTGAAATGAGTTTCTTTGATCTCTCCTATAAGTGTTTTGATTGAACTGCTTGACAGGGTAGGCTTGAGATCTAAACTGATCTTTCTTTTTAAAATGGACTGATCTATTAGTTTGCCTTGGCGGCATTCTGTACTGAGCTGGTGGTCTTTGTTGAACTGGAGGCTTTGAACGAGTGGATTGATTTGATTGAACTGATGGTCTTGGCTGGAAGTTAGGCTTCAGTTGGCATGGTGTTTTTGGTTGGTAGAACTGACCAAGTTGTCTGGGCTGAGTTTGAGGATTCATTTATCACTGGGTTGAGCAACTGCTTTTCCTTTCTCTAGGGCAGTGAACTTGCTATATCCTAGCCCTGAGTTGCTAGTTCCAGTTCTTTGATGATTTAATATCTCATCTAGAGTTTGAGACCCCTTTTTGAACTTCAGAGTTACATTTTCTCTCTCATGGATCTCTTGCTTGAGTTTTTGATTTTTAAGTTCTAGATCAGCAGTTCTCAATTTCAATTTTTCAAATTCTATAAACTGAGACTCAAGATAATTCAATCTTTCATGATCAAAGCTCAGTTTTCTAACTTTATTTCTTAGTTCATCATTTTCATCTTTCAGTTCAACATGCAAGCAGGATATTGAAGCTAATTGATCTTCTAGCATCATAAGCTTCATGTCAACTTCATTGCTAGAAACAGTTGCTTCATTAATATGATAGAAGGAGGTTTGAGAATCAGCTGTACTAACCTCTTCATCATTGTCAGCCATGAGACAGAATAGCGCTTCATTGTCTGAGCTGTAGCCGTCAGAATCAATTCCAGATGGATAGTCTGAATCGTCTAGCACGACATTTTCGTAAGTTGCAATCATTGCTTTTTTTTTGAAGAAGCTTCTACTCACTTTGGCTTTCTTGTCTTTAGGGAGTTCTGAACATTCATATCTGTAATGTCCTTGTTTGTGGCAGTGAAAACACTATCCTTTATTTCGGTTGCCACCCCTGAATGGTTCAGCTGATCGTTCAGTTGGTTGATGAGTTCTCTCATCTTTTGGGATTTCATCAGTTTGAGGTGGAACTGATTGTCTATCCCGAACTCTCTTCAACTTTTCTAGCAACCTGGTAACTGATTGGATTTGATCATTAATGTCTTCAGTTAGATTCTCCTTTTTTTCAGTTGTTTCTCTTTTTCATTCAGATGAAGATCCTCCTTGATTTTCTCTGGCTGGTGAACTCCTAGGTCGGAATTTGTTCTTTCCCTGAGTATCTCTAAACCGGTTTCTTTCACCATAGAAGGCTACATCTTAAGCTGATGATGTTGATGCTTCCTTCTTTCGGTTTAGACTGTACTCATGAGCTTTGAGAGAGCCAAACAGTTCCCTTGGAGTGATGCTGTTTAGATTTCTTGATTCTTTTGTAGCTATCACTTTCATGTCCCATTCTATAGTGAGATTATCTAATATTTTGGAATTCATCTCAGAATTAGGATAACTTCTCCCGAGGTTGGTCATCTCACTGATGATGCCTAGAAATCTGGTTTCAAGGCTTGAGATGGACTCTTCTGGCTGCATTTCGAAGGATTCATATCTATCGACTGCCAGTTGGAGCTTGTTTCCTTTGATGGCTTCGGACTCTCGACATAAGTCTGCTAGTAAGTCCCATATCTCCTTGGCAGTTATGCAGTTCTTTGTGTCCTTCATTCTGTCCTCATCTAGAGTTTGGAATAATGCAGCTTGAGCAACGAACTCTAGATTCTTCAACTTCTTCTCTTCACTGGTGAGAAGATAAGTTGGCTTTGGGATCTTTGCTGGTTGATTTATATCAACTATGTGAGCATCATTGTCCATCATGATGATGATTGGACTATCTTCAATGACTTCCCACATATTCTCATGAATCGAGCAGAGATGCGCCTTCATTCTCCTGCTCCAATTATCATAGTTCTCAACTGAAAACAAAGGTAGCTTATGGTTTTCCATAGCTGGAATGTTAGCACAGATAAGTAGATCTGATTCAGTTGATCTGCAAAAATAGCTGATCCTTAGAATCAACCGCTCTGATACCACTTGTTTGTCCCGAGCGAGTTGATATCAGTTTAGAGAGGGGGGGTGAATAAACTGATTAAAAACTATAAAAACTTTCACTTTAAATGCGGAATAATAGGGCCATTTGACTCGCTTAGAGAAACTTATCTATGCACAAACTGGTTGATTAGTTATGACTGCTTGGTGCAGATTGTGTGAACTTGTGTACAGTTTAAAGATATGCAATAATCAAAACAGTACAACACACAAGCGATTTATAGAGGTTCGAAGTCTCAAACTTCTACGTCCTCTCTTCCTTTCACAGAAGGGCAACTTCACTATATAACTTGAGTTTCTTTACAAATTACACAATGAAGGACAGTTGGCTGAACCTGGTAACTGCTCGCTACCTCAGCGGGTTGACGACTCACACTTGAAGTCCCTAACTGCTCGCTAGAAAGGTAGGTGCTATTGTCGTCTTTACAAGGTTTTAGATCTCTTTCGATCTTTAAGAGGTTAGTCTTGAACAGGGGGTATCAACTGATGTGCTCCTTCAATTGAGCTGGGTAGTTGATTGCTGTATTGCTGAAACTGAGAAGGCTGCCCTGGCTGGATTATCAACAGCTGGCTGAATATCTTGACTTTGTGAATTCTTCTTCTCGGTTGGACTCTCGAAGTTTTTATCAAATGTTGAACTTGAGCTAAGTGGGCGGGAGAAAGAAAAGCTCTTGCTTGAATATTTCAAGAATGTATGTAACGCCCCGGTCCCGGGAGAAGGGCAGGGGACCGGTGCGCTACTTGGGGAAAGGGGGAAGGGGTTGTTGAACAGAAGCAATCAAAGAAATAGGGTTAGTGCCCTAAAAATATGGGCAGCATAACCTCTATAAATGGATCAATCCACGCTTTTAAAGCGTATGAAATGACTCAAACCAGATACCATGACTCTTAGGATGAACCCAAGAAAGAATAACAAAGGCAAACTTCAATGTAAATAATAACAGTTCAAAGGTTAACTGTTAATAGGTTAGGCATAAAAAAAAAGCCAGACTGATGTCTGTCCAAATACTTAAAGTAAAGAGATGCCAGGCTCCCGCCTGTCGTGAAAGCAATATAAAGCCAGGCTTTTGCCTTGACATGAAAAACAATGTAAAGCCAGGCTTGCGCCTGTCTGAGTAAGGAAAGTAAATAAATGCCAGGCTTTCGCCTGTCAGGAACAGAAAGTAAACGGGATTCGGAGAACCGAACACTCCGTAACAATAAAGAAAATGGGATTCGGAGAACCGAACACTCCATAACAGTAAAGAAAATGGGATTCGGAGAACCGAACACTCCATAACAGTAAATAAAATGGGATTCGGAGAACCGAACACTCCATAACAGTAAAGAAAATGGGATTCGGAGAACCGAACACTCCATAACCGTAAATAAAATGGGATTCGGAGAACCGAACACTCCATAACAGTAAATAAAATGGGATTCGGAGAACCGAACACTCCATAACAATAATCAGAGTAAGCGGACAAAAACGCAGTGCATTTATTCAGACACAAAAGGTAACCATGTTCTCAGTTGGACTCCACACATAAAAGAAACATATACATCAAAAGATAGCCCTTCAGCCTTAGCACAACCGTCCACCATCCCGCAGCTCATCCTGAAAATATTTGAAAAGATTTGGGCGTGAGTACTAATGCACTCAGTGGGTACTTTTGAGAAAAACCTTCAGAATCATTTTATAAAATAGAATATCCAATCATATTGAGAGCATATCATGGAAAGCTTTTAAAGTAGAAAATTTGCGAATTCCATGTATACTAAATCATTTTAGTTCCATCATTGCGCGCAACTCTCCCCTAGAACGCTTACGGTGAGTCGGTTCGTGTACACAACCCGGCTGCTTAAGGTTGGACACTGCCCTGTTTGCTTGGGGCTCGATATCGTGAACCATTGTAGTTTCGTCACCAAAAACAGTAGTAAGACTTACATGAGTCAGGAGAGCACATCAAATACAGTCATGAGTTGGATATTCAATCATATTCATTTTATAAATATCAGGGCTTAATAACCCGAAACATATTTTTATATAATAAAAACCCACCTGGTAATCTGAGCTAGATCTAGATTCTGATTCTGATCTCAACTAGAAGTCTCCTTCTTCTGTGCCTACAAGATTATCCGGCAACTTAGTTTCGATGAATGACTACCATTATGTCAAAATCTAACCTTTCTTAGTTATGAAGTAAATATTATAATATCTACTATCTTAATACGCAGCACCCGGATCATCAAAATATTTTGACTCTTAAGGGAACTTTACTCAGGGCATTTTTATAAAGAAAAACCGTTTAGGAAGTTTTGGCATACGGGGTGGTCAAACCCGTATCCTAAAATTAATTCGGTACAAATAAATTCATACCGCAAGATCTGCCCATTGGAAAAATATGAAACTTTAAATAAAAATACTATATTTTGACACAGAACAACTTTTGAGTTTAAAAATACGATAGGGCTATCCACGAAGGATAGATCTGAAAAAGACTACAATTTAATAATCGGATACCCAAAATATACCCGAAATTAAAAAGTGACAACATGGAAAATGTATATAAATATACATAGAACATAAAACCCTAAAGACACTTTTTGATTCGATGACCCGAAAGAGTCACCGATTTGAAAGGTGGTGGCGACTTTTGGCGGCGGTCACGATGATTTTCCATCGTGATCGTCCGTCGTGTCATCATTTCAATCACGTATTCGTGATCTATGCGTTGACACCTTCAAAATGACTATTTCGGAAATGAAATAGGAAACTAGAGACGTACCTTCTCTAGAAGCTGCTCGGCGTTTCGATTTTGAAAATGAATGAAAAATGAAACCTTAACCTCCTATTTATAGAAGAAAAATAAATAGGATAATATTTCGAAAAAGAAATTGGATAATGACGGATGTGCCTTAGTTATCCAAATCTATTACCTTTCACCCTAAAATTGTGCCAAGTGTTCATTTGAACTCGAAATTGGAAAATTCAAAGTTTGGCACGATGCTTGAAAATTTTTCTATCAACCCAAGAAAAATATCAGAACATATTTTTAAAGCAATTTTTGACCAAAAAAAATTTTAATAGATTTCCCTGGCTGCGATTTTCCTTTATTTGAGTCCTTTAAGGACCCAACTTCTTACCTAAATTACCCTCAGGTAACATAAGTTGAGTAAAACCCCTCTAAAATATTTCGGGGTATTACATTCTACCCTCCTTAATAAAAATTTCGTCCCGAAATTTGCGTACCTCTATAGGGTAAATCAGGGTACAACTCCTTGATTCTGCTTTCAAGCTCCCAGGTAGCTTCCTCTCTCCCATGGTTATTCCATAGGACTTTCACCAGTGATATCTGTTTGTTCCGTAATTTTTGGACCTTTTGATCAAGAATAGCCTCTGGTTTTTCTTCATATGATAAATCCTGATTCAGGACTATCTCTTCATTCTTTATAACGTGTGTAGTATCAAACACGTACTTTCTCAACATTGAGACATGAAAAACATTATGAACCTCAGCTAGACTTGGCGGTAAGGCTAGTCTATAAGCTACCTCTCCAACTCGTTCAAGAATTTCAAATGGTCCAATATACCGTGGTTTCAATTTTCCTCTTTTGCCAAAACGTATAATTCCTTTAGTAGGAGATATTTTGAGAAAGACCTTATCTCCAACATTAAAATACAGATCCTTTCGACGTTTATCTGCATAGGCTTTTTGTCTATCTTGGGCCTCCTTCATTCTCATTCTTATCTTATCAATTATTTCGATTGTTATCTGAACAATCTCAGGGCCTAATATCTTTCTTTCACCCACTTCATCCCAATAAAGTGGTGATCTACATCTTCGGCCATACAATGCTTCATATGGTGCCATTCCAATAGTTGCCTGATAACTGTTGTTATAGGCGAACTCTACTAAGGGTAAAACATTTTCCCAGCTTCTACCTCTATCAGTTAAAACTCCTCTGAGCATATCCTCTAGTATTTGTATTGTCCTTTCTGATTGTCCATCAGTTTGAGGATGGAAAGCTGTACTGAAATTTAGTTGCGTTCCCATGGCATCTTGGAGACTTATCCAGAATCTAGAAGTAAATCTGGTATCTCGGTCAGAGGTGATCGAGACAGGTACTCCGTGTAATCGCACAATCTCCTTCACATAGAGTTGAGCCAATTTATCTAGTCCAAGTGTCATCTTGATTGGCAAAAAGTGCGCGGATTTGGTCAATCGATCAACAACGACCCATATCGCAGTGTTTCCTCGCACTGACTTTGGTAATCCTACTATAAAATCCATGTTGATATGTTCCCATTTCCATTCTGGGATTTCAAGTGGTTGTAATAATCCTGATGGTCGTTGATGTACCGCCTTTACTTGCTGACAAGTTAAACATCGTTCAACAAATGAGGCCACTTCTCTCTTCATATTTCGCCACCAGAAGTTTCTCTTCAAATCTCTATACATCTTTGTACTTCCAGGGTGAGCGGTATATGGAGTATCATGAGCTTCCATCATGATTTCATTCTTTAACTCTTCATTGTGGGGCACACATATTCTTCTTTCGTACATGAGAGCATTATCATTTGCTTCAGCAAATCCTTTTGAATCCTCAGATCTTACTTTCAATCGCATCTTCTCCAAAAATTGATCCCCTCTTTGTGCCTCCACAATTCGTTTCCTTAAATCGGGTTTAGCTATTAAAGTAGCTATAAGTCCTTTAGTAGAGTCTGGTGGTTGAACCAACTGTAACTCTAGTCTTTGAAATTCTTCAATTAACCTTTCTTCTTGTGTTAGGAAACAACCTAACTCTGCTTTGGTTTTTCGGCTAAGGGCGTCTGCTACAACATTTGCTTTACCGGGGTGGTAGAGAATGGTACAATCATAATCCTTAACTAATTCTAGCCACCTTCTCTGCCTCATGTTTAAATCCTTCTGTTCAAAGAAGTACTTAAGACTCTTATGATCAGTATAGATTTCACATCTGACACCGTATAAATAATGCCTCCAAATTTTCAAGGCATGTACCACAGCTGCAAGCTCTAGGTCATGGGTGGGATAATTCAACTCATGTGGCCTGAGCTGGCGAGATGCATAAGCAACGACTCTCTTGTCTTGCATTAGCACACACCCTAGCCCTAGCTTAGACGCATCTGTAAAGATAACAAATCCTTCATTTCCTTCTGGTATAACCAATACTGGAGCTGTGGTCAGTCTTTTCTTAAGTTCTTGGAAATTCTTCTCACATTCCTCAGTCCAAATAAACTTAGTCTTCTTTTTCAACAATTGTGTCATTGGTCTTGCCAATTTAGAAAATCCTTCAATAAATCTTCTATAGTAGCCTGCCAACCCTAGGAAACTTCTTATCTCATGTGCACTGGAAGGTGATTTCCAGTTACTTACTGCTTCAACCTTAGCAGGATCTACTTTGATTCCTTCTGATGACACAATATGGCCAAGGAACATTACCTCACTGAGCCAAAATTCACACTTGCTAAATTTGGCATATAATTTCTCCCTCCTCAATGTTTCCAAAATTATATGTAGATGTTCTTGGTGTTGTTCCTCACTTTTGGAATAGATAAGAATATCATCTATAAACACAAGAACAAAGTTATCCAGATATTGATGAAAGACTCTGTTCATCATATCCATGAACACAGCAGGTGCATTAGTCAACCCAAATGGCATCACTAAGAATTCATAGTGGCCGTAACGTGTTCGAAATGCTGTCTTAGGCACATCTTCTTTTCTTATCTTCAATTGGTGATAACCTGAACGTAAATCAATCTTTGAAAATACGTTAGCTCCTCTTAGTTGGTCAAACAAGTCATCGATCCTTGGCAAGGGATACTTATTCTTAACTGTCACCTTATTCAACTCCCTATAGTCTATGCACATTCGCAATGTACCATCCTTCTTTTTAACAAAGAGAATAGGCGCTCCCCAAGGTGAGACACTGGGTTGTATGAAACCTAAGTCCAACAGCTCTTGTAGTTGTACCTTCAGTTCTTGCAACTCATTAGGGGCCATTCTATATGGTGCCTTAGATATTGGAGCTGCTCCTGGTTCCAAGTCAATGGTAAATTCAGTTTGCCTATCGGGCGGTAGCCCTGGTAGGTCCTGTGGAAAAACATCCTTGTATTCCCGAACGATAGGGACTTGATCTATCGTTACTCCCTCTTTCTCTTTTCCTACTAGGTTAACCAGAAAAGCATGGCAACCTTCTTTTCTCATTAGCTTTATAGCTTTCAGGGCTGAAACAACTGGTATCTTCAAACCCATTCTTGCTCCAAAGAAAATTACCTTTGGTTCTCCTGGTTTCTGGAATATAACTTCTCTCTCATGACAACGTATAGTTGCATACGTTGCAGTTAGCCAATTCATTCCCAAGATTATATCAAAATCCTTCATGTCGATTACATATAAATCCGTGATGAAAATCTTTTTGTTAATCTCGAGTTCCAAATTCAGGCATATTCTATTGGCTATCACAGTTTTTCCAGAAGGGATGCTAACTTCTAAGGCATTAGTAGCATCTACTTGTCTAAGTTTTAATCTTTGACTAGCCTTTTCTGAAATAAAAGAGTGTGTAGCTCCAGTATCAAATAAAGCGAGCACAGGTATATTAACCATGTTAATCATACCTGCCAAATTTTCTGGAGCTCGCTCTGCCTGCTGTTGCTGAAGTGCATAAGTCCTGGCTGGCTGTGGGGCACGTTGTCCTTGGTCTGGCTTAAAATTTCCTCTCTGATTTTGCCTTAAGTTTCCACCCTGATTAGGCCTAGAATTGTTTCCTTGATTAGGCCTCTGATTTATATTCCCATCTTGTGCTGGTCTAGGAGGAAAACCTGTATTTCCTTTACTCCTAGGACAATCTCGAGCAAAATGTCCCGGTTGATGACAGAAGAAACATCCATCTGTATTCCTCATACACTTTCCTGAATGAAACTTCCGGCAGATAGGGCAGGGAGTCCTATTTCCTTGTTGATTCTGTTGCCCATAATTGGTATTTCCCTTGGCCCACTGTTGCTTATTTCCCACTGCATTTCTATCTTCCCATTTCCGCTTTCCCTTCAGATCTTGGGAAGATTGTTGTGGCTGGATTTTCTCAGCTGGCATAACAGATTCTATGTTCAAAGCCCGACGCAGTGTTTGCGCATACGACATCTCATCATGCCCCATAAGAGTCATGCTGATTTCTGGTTTAAGGCCCTTCCTAAACTTCTTAGCCTTTTTGCAGTCCGAGTCCACGAGATGTGGAGCATAACGAGAGAGTTGATTAAAGGCACGGTCATACTCAGTAACAGTAGAGCTTCCCTGTCGGAGGTTCCAGAATTCCGACTCTTTCTTTTCTCGATAGCAATCAGGAATGTATTTCTGATAAACTTCTTCCTTGAAGTCTTCCCAAGTAAATTCCTGCCATTGCTCATAAGTCATAGTTCTTTTTACAGACTCCCACCAATAGTCTGCATCGTCAATCAATTGAAACTGAGCACATGTAAGCTTTTCCTCATTCATGCAAGACATGTAATCAAATATTCGGTCCAGAGATCGAATCCATTTTTCTGCATCTATTGGGTCACCTAGCCCGTTGAAAGTAGGTGGGTGATGTTTACGAAAAGCTTCTTCTGCTCTTGATGTCGGTATGGGAATTGGAATTGGTGCAGGTTGTCCATGGTTTTCTTGGTTCTGTGTTCTTTTCTTAGGCGGCATTCTGAAAAATTTTAGGCTTCAAAAATAACTATCACAAAATCTACTTCGTGCTAAATTAATATGAATGTGAGATATCTCCTAAACTAAATACTCAACAACATTTCTCATGCAATTCTAATCAGTCTACTTATTTGTAAAGGAAAGCACTTAGTCAGTCTACGTTCCACATGAATCTTAAGAGAGGCACTTAAAATCCAATCTATGTGTATAAGTCACAATTGGCTATGTTCATCTACATTCTCAATCAAATCATTCTACGTTCATATTTCATCTTCATAAGCATTCTCGGTTTCCCATCAATTTAACATCATCACATTTCCAATTACTTTAACATTCTCACATTTCCAATCACTTACACATTATCACATTTCTAATCATAGGGCATTAATTACTATCACCACACATTCCTTCAAATAATATCATGGACATATAGTCCCATTTAAATATAATAATTCAATACCATCTGGGCACAATGCCCCACAATTTTATTTTTTTTTACCATCATGGACAATAAGTCCCTTTCATTCATAACCATCATCATATGGAAACATAGTCCAAAATGATACCATTATCCTTTCGAAACAATCATTGGCGTGACTTTTCATAAATACCATCAATGTGGAGAATGGTCCTTATCCACATTTCTTTTTTTTTTAAAAATCAGTAAATATAATTGAATCTAAAAAACATTTTAACTCACGTACCTTTTTTTTTAAGCAAGATGAGAGCGGTGTAGGCGACGTGCTAGGGCTATCAGACAATTAATTAAGAGAATACACTGAGAACTAGACTTAATCAATAATATGACAGGCCTGCAGAGTTGCAGCCTGCTCTGATACCACTCTGTAACGCCCCGGTCCCGGGAGAAGGGCAGGGGACCGGTGCGCTACTTGGGGAAAGGGGGAAGGGGTTGTTGAACAGAAGCAATCAAAGAAATAGGGTTAGTGCCCTAAAAATATGGGCAGCATAACCTCTATAAATGGATCAATCCACGCTTTTAAAGCGTATGAAATGACTCAAACCAGATACCATGACTCTTAGGATGAACCCAAGAAAGAATAACAAAGGCAAACTTCAATGTAAATAATAACAGTTCAAAGGTTAACTGTTAATAGGTTAGGCATAAAAAAAAAGCCAGACTGATGTCTGTCCAAATACTTAAAGTAAAGAGATGCCAGGCTCCCGCCTGTCGTGAAAGCAATATAAAGCCAGGCTTTTGCCTTGACATGAAAAACAATGTAAAGCCAGGCTTGCGCCTGTCTGAGTAAGGAAAGTAAATAAATGCCAGGCTTTCGCCTGTCAGGAACAGAAAGTAAACGGGATTCGGAGAACCGAACACTCCGTAACAATAAAGAAAATGGGATTCGGAGAACCGAACACTCCATAACAGTAAAGAAAATGGGATTCGGAGAACCGAACACTCCATAACAGTAAATAAAATGGGATTCGGAGAACCGAACACTCCATAACAGTAAAGAAAATGGGATTCGGAGAACCGAACACTCCATAACCGTAAATAAAATGGGATTCGGAGAACCGAACACTCCATAACAGTAAATAAAATGGGATTCGGAGAACCGAACACTCCATAACAATAATCAGAGTAAGCGGACAAAAACGCAGTGCATTTATTCAGACACAAAAGGTAACCATGTTCTCAGTTGGACTCCACACATAAAAGAAACATATACATCAAAAGATAGCCCTTCAGCCTTAGCACAACCGTCCACCATCCCGCAGCTCATCCTGAAAATATTTGAAAAGATTTGGGCGTGAGTACTAATGCACTCAGTGGGTACTTTTGAGAAAAACCTTCAGAATCATTTTATAAAATAGAATATCCAATCATATTGAGAGCATATCATGGAAAGCTTTTAAAGTAGAAAATTTGCGAATTCCATGTATACTAAATCATTTTAGTTCCATCATTGCGCGCAACTCTCCCCTAGAACGCTTACGGTGAGTCGGTTCGTGTACACAACCCGGCTGCTTAAGGTTGGACACTGCCCTGTTTGCTTGGGGCTCGATATCGTGAACCATTGTAGTTTCGTCACCAAAAACAGTAGTAAGACTTACATGAGTCAGGAGAGCACATCAAATACAGTCATGAGTTGGATATTCAATCATATTTATTTTATAAATATCAGGGCTTAATAACCCGAAACATATTTTTATATAATAAAAACCCACCTGGTAATCTGAGCTAGATCTAGATTCTGATTCTGATCTCAACTAGAAGTCTCCTTCTTCTGTGCCTACAAGATTATCCGGCAACTTAGTTTCGATGAATGACTACCATTATGTCAAAATCTAACCTTTCTTAGTTATGAAGTAAATATTATAATATCTACTATCTTAATACGCAGCACCCGGATCATCAAAATATTTTGACTCTTAAGGGAACTTTACTCAGGGCATTTTTATAAAGAAAAACCGTTTAGGAAGTTTTGGCATACGGGGTGGTCAAACCCGTATCCTAAAATTAATTCGGTACAAATAAATTCATACCGCAAGATCTGCCCATTGGAAAAATATGAAACTTTAAATAAAAATACTATATTTTGACACAGAACAACTTTTGAGTTTAAAAATACGATAGGGCTATCCACGAAGGATAGATCTGAAAAAGACTACAATTTAATAATCGGATACCCAAAATATACCCGAAATTAAAAAGTGACAACATGGAAAATGTATATAAATATACATAGAACATAAAACCCTAAAGACACTTTTTGATTCGATGACCCGAAAGAGTCACCGATTTGAAAGGTGGTGGCGACTTTTGGCGGCGGTCACGATGATTTTCCATCGTGATCGTCCGTCGTGTCATCATTTCAATCACGTATTCGTGATCTATGCGTTGACACCTTCAAAATGACTATTTCGGAAATGAAATAGGAAACTAGAGACGTACCTTCTCTAGAAGCTGCTCGGCGTTTCGATTTTGAAAATGAATGAAAAATGAAACCTTAACCTCCTATTTATAGAAGAAAAATAAATAGGATAATATTTCGAAAAAGAAATTGGATAATGACGGATGTGCCTTAGTTATCCAAATCTATTACCTTTCACCCTAAAATTGTGCCAAGTGTTCATTTGAACTCGAAACTGGAAAATTCAAAGTTTGGCACGATGCTTGAAAATTTTTCTATCAACCCAAGAAAAATATCAGAACATATTTTTAAAGCAATTTTTGACCAAAAAAAATTTTAATAGATTTCCCTGGCTGCGATTTTCCTTTATTTGAGTCCTTTAAGGACCCAACTTCTTACCTAAATTACCCTCAGGTAACATAAGTTGAGTAAAACCCCTCTAAAATATTTCGGGGTATTACAATGTATGTGCGAAAGTTGTGAAGGCGAAGAGTTTTTTTAAGACTCTGATTCACTCGTCTTTTATAGAGGAGTGATTTTATGACCGTTGAGTTCCATTGATCGGTGGCTCTGTTGGCTCATCAATGGCAGATGGTCTTTATTGATCGCTAGAGCTTTTGGTTGAAGTAGCCGTTACTTTGCCAATCGATCTTTATTGGATATTTAATTCCAGGATCTTCATTGAAGTATTTATTCCAAGTTCGCCGGTTTGAGTAATAACTCCAGGGTTCTCTGTCTTCAGTTTTTAACAGTTTTGAGTTTCAGTTAGCAGTTCTGAACTTGTCTGTTCAGTTCGGCCATTGCTTCAGTTGGTAGTTTTGAGCTCGTCAGCTTAGTTTGGCCATTGCTTCAGTTGGCAGTTTTGAGCTTTGTTTCTCCTGTTCGACTGATCTCAAGTTCTTGGCTAGCTTGTCAGCTTGACTGATTTTTCTTGAGCTTTCTTGTCAGCTTGACTAATCATAAGCTGGCTGACTTCAGTTCTGGCCTTTAGCTAATCTGTGTTGTGTACTTCAGTTTGGCCATCAGTTGGATACTTCCAGTCTTTAGTTTAAACTGATCTCTTATCAGTTCCTTCACTCTTAGTCGACTCTTTTCTCCCTTACCTCAGCTAACTTAGTTGTCAGTTTGTTTTGACTAGTTCGACTTTTTGATTTCTCAGTTGAGTTGAATTCTGACTGGATGACGTATCCTTCAGCTTGCAGACCATACTCCAGATTGATTGACTTTGGCTTTACTTGAGTTCCTTTTTGATGCTCTAGATTGGTCAGCTCAGATCTACAACTTGAATTTTAGTCAGTTTTTCATAAATAATTTTGACATCTCATCAAAACCTAATCTAGAGGTTCCTTGATAGTTTTTCCTAACAGTTTTGATGAAATGTCAAAACATGTGTGATGACTTAATGAAAAACTGCAGGTTATGAAAAGCTGAAAATCAGGGAGAATGACCAAGTAAGACTTCAAGCTGAGATGAGAGATGGCTATTCAGAAGCATGGTCAACCAGCTTACAAGGTTTCCTTAATCAGACCAGTCAAAGTCAACTCTTCAAAGCTTAAGAAAAGCTATAAAGGGGAAGAGAACTTTGGAGACTGGTAGGCATCTATAAATGAGTAATCATCAGTCTTAGCAGAAAGCTAAGATAGACTGATGAACAGAGTCAGCTTGAAAGCTGAAACTAATCTGATCAAAGATCAGTCAGAGCTGACCCTAAACTGATCAAAGATCAGTTAGCTGGTAAAATAGCTCCAAAAGCATTGAGCCACTACTGAACTGACCATAGATCAGTTCAAAGAGAAAAGGTAAAAGCTCAATCAGGTAGCCAACTGATAAGTCCAGAACTGAAAGCTTTTTCAAGCTTAGCTGATGAGTAAGCTGAACTGGATTATATCAGGATAGAAGCTCAAGACAGCCGAGGTTCTGCTAACTGGACAATCTCAGAGCTGAAAGCCGAGATAGCTGAGAGCCCATCAGCTGAATGTCCAAAAATGATAGCCGAATCAACTGCTCTTTCTGACAAGTAGTCAATGAAGATCTTAACAGAAAATCTTTAAAAGATCTTGATGATCTTAGAGCAGAGAAGATTAAAGTCAAATGGCTAGTTCATTAAGAGCTTCAAACGGATACAGGTATTAAAATGCCACCGGTGATTTCTAAACAATCACTCATCTATTTAAAGATGGTGAAATTAATTTTGGCCAAGACTTTCGCCAATCTAACTTTGCTATTTTGTAGAATGAGCTTTTTTCTTTCTCCCTCCCCACAGCTCAAAGCTTAATACTCTCAAAGTGCGATAAGTCTCAACTGAGAAGGAAAGCTTCAAGTTCAAAGCAAGCTGCTAAGTTGACACGGAATTCCAGCAAGAGCAAAGCTTCTATGTTCAGTCCCTCAAAGATCAACCACTCAGCTCAAGCTAAAGGAGCATTCCAGGTTGATGACAGATTCAAGACTGCCTTCTTGAAGATCGAGCGAGATCTAAAATCCTGCAAAGACGGGCAATAGCACCTAAAGTCTCAGCGAGCAGTTAGGACCGGTAAGTGTGAGCTTTCGACCTAAAAACTGGCTGAGGAGGAGCGTGTACTGACGGGTTCGTTCTTCCGGGATAACAACAGTTGGAAAGGAGGCTGCGCTCGGGTTGAAGGGTGCCGTTTACAGGTCCAACAAGAATTCTTCACTGTGTAACTATAATAAACAAACTTTACACTTGTACAATGGATTGCCCTTTTGCGGAAGGAAGAGAGGACTTAGAAGCAGAAAGCTTCGAACCTGTATAAAGTCCTGTGTGTGCTGCTCTTACTGCTTTCAGCTTTGCATGTTCTTAAACTATACACCTACACACACACAGACTGCACTGATAAGCTTTAGCCAACTCTTCAAGCTATCAGTTGTAAACTGATCAGCTCACCAGCTAAGCTTCAGTCAGTTCCTCTCAACTGATCAGTAAGCACAGATAAAATATCAAAAGCGAGTCAGGGCCCTATCTATTCCGCATCCGTTTAAATTTTTTGAAGTTAGTTTATTCACCCCCTCTAAACTGACATAGACTCGCAACGGGACCAACAAGTGGTATCAGAGCGGTTGATTCTAAGGATCAGCCGTTTCTGCAGATCATTTAAATCAGATCTGTTTATCTGTGCTAACCTTTCAAGCTATGGGAAACCATAAGCTACCTCTCTTTTTAGTTGAGAACTATGACAATTGGAGCAGGAGGATGAAAGCTCATCCATGCTCCATCCATGAGAATATGTGGGAGGTGATTAAAGACGGTTTAATCATCATAATGATAGACAACGAAGCCCACATCATGGATGTCAACCAACCGGCCAGGATCCCAAAACCAACTCATCTTCTCATGGGTGAAGAGAAGAAGTTGAAAAATCTAGAGTTTGTCGCTCAAGCAGTACTTTTTGAAACTCTAGATGAGGATCACATGAAAGACACAAAAAACTGCAGAACAACAAAGGAGATTTGGGACCTCCTTGCAGACCTATGAAAAGAGTTCGAGGCCATCAAAGGAAACAAGCTCCAGCTGGCAGTTGATAAATATGAGTCTTTTAAAATGCAGTCGGAAGAAAGCATCTCGAGCCTAGAAATAAGATTTCTTGGCATCATAAGCGAGATGAACAATCTGGGAAGAAACTATCCTAAGAGCGAGATGAACTCAAAAGTTCTTGACAATCTCACTGATGAATGGGATATGAAAGTAATTGCTACTAAAGAGTCGAGAGACTTAAATAGCATTACTCCCAGAGAGTTATTTGGATCTCTCAAAGCTCATGAGGACAGTCTGAACTGAAAAAGAAAAGCATCCACTTCCTCTTCTCATGATACTTCTTTCTATGCTAAAAGAAATCGGTTCAGAGAAGCCCGTGGAAGAAATAATTTCCGACCAAGAGGCTCGCTTCTCAGAGAGAATCTAGGGGTATCGGTGATTGATCGAAAATGAGAGTCAGCCGATAAAAAAGAGATCCTGACTAAGGATTTAAATGAGTAAATCCATTCGAAGATAAGATTGCTGGAGAAGCTGAGAAAAGTTAGAGATCAACAATCAGCTCAATCCCAAGCTGATGAAGCTACTAAGGGTGAGAGGAACCAGCAGCTAGCTGATCGTCCAGCTAAACAATTCAGGATGGTAAACAAGAATATAGAGAAATGTTTCCACTTCCACAAGCAAGGACACTACATATATGAGTGTCCAGAGCTTCTTGAAGACAAAAAAGCCAAAGTGAGGAGAAACTTCTTCAAAAGAAAAGCAATGATCACAAACTTTGAGAATGCCGTACTTGATGATTCAGACTACCTATCTGGAATCAATTCAGACGGCTATAGCTCTGATGATGAAGCTCTACTATGTCTCATGGCCGACAATGATGAAGAGGTCAGTCAATCTAACTCAATAACCTCATTCTATCATATACATGAAGCTTCGATCTTTAGGAATGAACTGGATGAACAGTTAAGAATCTTAGAAGATCAATTAACTTATGTATCAAGTATACATATTGAACTGAAGGGTGAAAATGATGAGCTAAGAAGCAGAGTTGATGAGCTAAGTGCTGAAAATGAAAGACTGAAAAGTCTTGATGCTTAGTAAATACAAATGGATCAGTTGAAGTTAAGAAATGCTGAACTGGAAGCTGAGAATGAGCAGCTCAAGTAAGAAATTCTTGAAAAAGATGAATTATCCCTCAAGTTCAAGAAGGGATCCCAGACTCTTGATGAAATCTTGAGTCATCAGAGAACTGAATCTGAGAGCCCAGGGCTGGGATATAGTAAGTACATTGCCGCAGAGTAAGGCAAGACAGTTTTACAGAGCTGTGAATCTGGAATCCTGAGAGGATTCACAAGACAAGCTCAGTCCCTCCAAGTTAAGGAGTCAAAAGACAACGGTATCTTGGAAACTCCTCAAGCTCAGCCCAGAGATCAGACTAATCAGTCGAGAAGGGCAACTCGAAGACAGTCGGTCTTTCAAAGGCTTGGTACTCAGTTAAAACCACTAGTTCAATACCGATTAGCTCAGCAGTCCAGACCTACTGCAAAATCAAAATCTAAAGCTCATCAAAGGCCAAATCTTCGGAGGGCTTCATTCCATTCCAGGTCATCAGTTCAACCAAGACCTGAAGTTCACCCAAGGCCAGTAGAAATGTACACACAAGATTGTATTATGCATGACAACATAATCTAATCTCACTGAAGGAGTTTACTCCAAGTGACCTCGCAACCCAGTACAATGAGTTTTTAAACTCAAGGGATGAATCAAGATTCAATACCAGTTGCAACTGGTTTGCAAATTGGCCATATCACAAAGGCCAAAAAGCTCAGATTCAAACGGTCAGACAAATTTTTCCAAGACAGAGAGCATCAAGGTCACAAGATGAGAGGATATTAGTTGAAGTCTTCTATCCTTAATCTCATCAGAGGTATAGATCACAGGGCTCAACTCTCAGTCGGAGAGTTACAAGAAGTCCGATGCATATCCAGAGATCTAATTCTGAAGGGTCACTTGAAAAAGAAAAGCAAAAAGTGTGGTGTATGTGGATTCCCAAACACATGATTAACCTCTCAGGACCCGATATCATGCGGGTACCTAAAACCTGACTTTTGCTTTGCAGGAAAAGAGCATCCTATCCAAGAAAAGGGTCAAAGATACTTGGTATCTGGATAGCGGGTGCTCAAACCACATGACCAGAGATAAGAATGATCTTGACGGTTGTAAAGAGGTTAAGGGACCACTAGTCACTTTTGGAGAAAACTCAAAGAGCCGAACCATTGGAGAAGGGTTTGTGGTCAAAGGAAAGTTATCACGAATGACGTGTCATATGTTGAAGGACTGAAGCACAAACTGCTGAGCATCAGTCAGCTTTGTGATAATGGGTACTCAGTCGACTTCAGCAATAGCTCATGTGATATCAGAGACAAGTAAACTAGAGCCATACTTTTGACTGGAGTAAGAAAGGGCAACATGTATGTAGTTGACTGGTCAACTGGCTATTCAGAAGCTTGCTTTCTCTCCAAAGGATCAACTGAAGCAAGCTGGTTGTGGCATCGACGACTGAATCATCTCAACTTCAAAACTATCAACTACCTGACCAAGAAGAAGCTAGTTGATGGGCTTTCCAAGGAGATCTACAAGAAAAATGGCGTCTGTGGACCATGCTAGAAAGGGAAGCAGGTGAAGTCGTCATTCAAAAACAAAAGCCATCCTCAAGGAACAACTGACATTCTTCAGTTGCTTCACATGGATCTGTTTGGACCTGTAAAACCACCAACCCCCAAAGGCAAAAAGTTTACACTTGTAGTTGTAGATGACTACTCAAGGTATACCTGGGTGGAGTTCCTGAGAAGAAAGGATGAGACTTTTGAGAAGCTATCAACATTGATCAGAAGATTGCAAACTGACAAAGGGAAATCAGTTCAAAGGATAAGATTCGACAATAGAACTGAATTTGTCAATCAGCAAATGATCAAGTTCCTGAGTGAACTGGGAATCACTCATGAACACTCTGCTGCAAGAACTCCTCAAGAAAATGGCGTAGCTGAAAGGAGGAATCGCACGCTAAAAGAGGCAGCTAGAGTAATGGTAGCAGATGCCAACATAGCCGAATGCTATTGGCAGAGGCAGTTAACACAGCCTGCCACACACGAAACAGAAGTGCCATAGTCATCACCCATGACGAAACGTCCTACGAGCTGTTCAAGGGCCGTAAGCCTTCTATCTCTTACTTTAAGATATTTGGCTGCAAATGTTATATCCACAACAATGACAAATCCCAACTGAAACCTTTCAGTGCCAAAGCTGATGAGGGGATCTTTCTCGGCTATAATGCCCCTCTTTCTCAAGCTTACAGAGTGTTCAACAAAAGAACACTGGTTGTGGAAGTAACATGTCATGTGGTATTTGATGAGCTTACTGATGAGTATAGAAACAAGAAGGAGAACTGTACATCAGAGCAAACATTACTTAGTGAAAGCCTGCTGGACTATGTTGATCACATTGTCCCAGAGTAGTTTGAAGCTTCACTAGAAGATGACATTGAAACTGATTCTAGTCCAGTTAGAGATAACTTGGTCAATGAGGACACAAATTGTGGTGAAACCTCAAACCCCATAACTGAAACAGGGGGAAGAATCAGTGAAAATGAAGAACAAGCCAGGGCCGGGACAGCAACTGAAAGACCAGCTGAAGAATCAGCTGAAAGAGCAGCCGAAGGATCAGTTGATGGAGCAACTGATTATTGGGGTTTTTCGAATTACGCCCCACATGATCTAATCGGATTATCTATAATTCTAATAGGCATGCAAATCATGATTTTATGCATGTGATACAAATAACAACATGTTGAATGAATCATGTAAGCACATCGAATTAATGCAGCGGGAAAATTAATTTGAAGAACTTGACATACATAGATTGTAGGGTTGACGACAAGCTTAAAGGTCTAATCTCGTTACTGTAGAAGCCACGGTCAAACTTGACCCCTTTCCCACTGTGTTCGATGCACACCAAGGCTGCATAGATACTCCTTGATCTTCTACCGTATTTTCGATACCCGTTTAGATATAGAGTGGGCTACAAACTACTAAACTGTATGGATAACCTAGGGAATTAAGTGTGACAGAGAGGGGCTGATTGTGTATCATGAAATACATGCCTCCTCCCTCTTTAAATACTGAGGGAGGCGTGTACTATGTCTCCCAACCCTGATGGGTTTGGGCCTCTCCACTTATTCTATTCCCACAATCCATTAAGGTATTAATTGGGCTACAGTAGAGATCTAGAAGAATATTAAATTGGCCCACTAATTTATTTAATATCTAATATCCATTACCTAGGATATAATTAAATAAATTAAGTGTTATTTTTATACCACTAAAGAAATAACAATAACCTACCAATTTAATACATTTTACTCAATGCATTCTTCTTTAGTCCAGCCATTCCTTGCAGGTGTAAGATCTAACAGCTATAATTAATTAATTCTTCTATTCATAGAGCAGTACCACAGAAGCTTTACCATGTACGGAATAAATTCCACTTACAGGGTTTCACATATACTTGTGTTTACTCAAGGGGACATCATCAACCTGGCGCACTAGGACATGGTGACCTAACACAATGCACGACCCATATGTGTAAATATGTTACTGCCCAAGATATCGAGATTCTTAACTCTATCAAGAATCTCACCCATTGATAAATCAAAGCAATAATCATAACACACATATGTCCGCCACTGTGCAAGGCTTAAGAACCCGAACTCCGTGGATCTTTATTCTCTCCCTTTAGGGTTAGACCAGAGAATAGTATCATGTCGCGATTCTCCTCAATACATTTGTCAGTGTATAAGAATAATCAGTTAGTCGAGATAAACTAACTATCAGATTATTCTACAGTCTGCAATGGTTAGTTCATGACCATCTAGACTGTGAGCCTTTTAATACTTGGCAAGGAATCCGATGATATGATCTTCACCGTGTGTTTACCCACACCATATCATCTACATTGCAAGTATAAGGAAACATGCATATATAAACAAATAGCAAAGTAAATAGATGCACAAACAGTGTCTGCAATAATAATCAATCTATATCGTCAAAACCATTGTTAACAGTGTACAAAAATAAGCTTTCAGTATACAATCCTAACAATCTCCAACTTATACTTAAAGCATGTCTTTTAAGTATAGAAAAAAAATAGGCAAAACTCTCAAACTATTATAAATCTCAAAACGCAATCCCGGGTCTGTATCTCACTCTCATTTTCTCTATATGACCATCAAAGGTCTTAGCCGGCAGGCTCTTAGTGAATAGATCAGTCAGGTTGTCCTCTGATGCAATCTTGACCACTGCAACATCTCTTCTCTTAATGATTTCTCGCATAAGGTGGTACTTTCTCTCTCTATGTGTTTACTTACCTTATGGGCTCTGGGTTCCTTCGAATTTGCCACTGCAACCGAGTTATCACAGTATATCGTGATACTCCTAGGTAAATCAGGAACCACACTCAAGTCCAACAAGAAGCTCCGGAGCCACACGAATTCCTTTGTAGCCTCAGAGGCAGCTACATATTCAGCTTGCATGGTGGAGTCAGCAATGCATTTCTGCTTGATGCTCCTCCATGCAATGGCTCCGCCTCCCAAGGTAAACACATAGCCTGAGATAGATTTACTCTGATCTTTATCGGCTTGGAAATCTGAGTCCGTGTAACCCAAAGGAACAAGGTTATCACTGCAGTATACCAGCATATAATCTCTAGTCCTTTTTAGGTACTTGAGAATATTCTTTACTGCAGTCCAATGTCCTTTTCTAGGGTTAGACTGATATCTGCTTACCATGCCAACTGCATAACATATATCAGGCCTAGTGCATAGAATAACATACATGAGGCTTCCTACAGCCGAAGCATATGGAACCCCTTTCATCTCATCTATCTCAGCCTGTGTCTTAGGACAAATGTCATTTGATAGATGTATTCCACGCCTGAAAGGTATAAAACCTTTCTTGGAATCTTGCATGCTAAACCTAGCTAGGACTGTATCGATATAGGTCACCTGGAATAGGCACAACATTCTTTTCTGATGATCTCGAATGATCTTGATGCCAAGGACGTGTCCAGCTTCTCCCAACTTCTTCATATCGAACTGCTGCGACAGCCACACCCTTATGTTCGATAATACCTTCTTATTATTTTCAATAAGCAAAATATCATCAACATATAGTACTAGAAATGCCACCACATTTCCGTCACTCTTCTTGTACACACAGCTCTCATTCGGGCTTTGGTGAATCCATATGACTGGATGATCTTGTCGAACCGGATGTTCCAAGACCGTGATGCTTGCTTAAGTCTATTAATGGACCTCTTAAGCTTGCAGACTAAGTGCTCTTAGCCTTTAGCAATGAACCCCTCTAGTTGCTTCATATGGATGTTTTCTTCAAGACTTCCATTTAGAAAAGCTATCTTGACATCCATTTGGCATATCTCATAATCCAAATGAGCGGCAATAGATAGGAGAATCCGGATCGACTTAAGCATGGCAACCAGCGAGAAAGTTTCCTCATAATCGATCTCTTCTTTCTGAGTGTACCCTTTTGCTACCAATCTAGCTTTGAAGGTTTCAACCTTCCTGTTACATCTTCTCTTGCGTTTGTAGACCCACTTGCATCCAATAGGTTTTACCCCATCAGGTGGTTCTATAAGCTCCCAGACTTGATTGTGATCCATAAATCCAATCTCATATTACATTACAATTTTCCAAGACTCTGCATCTTTGTCTTATACTGCTTCGTTATAGGTCATGGGATCCAATTCATTCAGTCCTTCAGGAAAATCTGAATATTCTTCCAAACCGATGAATCTATCAGGTTGTCGAACAACCCTTCCACTGCGACGAGGCATTTCCTGTACTTCTGTAACACGTTGTGCAGTTATTGGTGGTTCCTCTGCTTGTGCAGGTGGTGTAGGATCTGTGTTCCCACCTCGAAGTTCCTCAAGAATGATCTCGCTTCGAGCCTTGTGATTTATTACATAGTCTTTCTCTAACTTGTGATTTATTACATAGTCTTCCTCTAAGAATCGGGCATTGGTGCTGACAATGACCTTCTGATCCTTAGGACTATAAAATAAACCACCTCTTGTTCCTTTCAGATACCCAACAAATAGCCTAACCTCAGAACGTGGCGCCAACTTGTCAGCTTCCTTGTCTAGCACGTATGTTGGATTGCCCCCATATTCGAACGTGACCTAGATTGGGTTTTCAACCAGTCTATAGTTCTAGGGGTGTGCGTGGAACTAACTTTGAAGGAACCATGTTCAAAATATAAGCTGTAGTTTCTAGGGCATATCCCCAAAAAGAAACAGACAATTATGAATAGCTCATCATCGATCTAACCGTCTCTAATAAGGTTCTATTCCTCCTTTTCGCTACGTCATTCTGCTGTGGAGTGCCAGGCGCAGTTAACTGGGATGTGATCCCTTGCTCTACTTTTTCCTGTTTGTTTTTCCGCTTTCGCCTTAAACGTTTTGAAGAACTCAAAACATTCAGACTTGCGACACAACAGGTAAATGTATCTATATCTCGAGTAATCATGAATGAACGTGATGAAGTAATCATATCCTCCTTGAGCCTAAACTGACATAGGGCCACATAAGTCAGAGTGAATCAAATCTAATGCCTCTTTGGATCGATTTCCTTTAGAAGGAAACGGCTACTTGGTCATCTTACCTTCCAAATAGGATTCGCACAAAGGAAACGCTTCTAAGACCAATGAAGACAATGGTCATTCATTTATAAGCCTCTGTATCCTCTTAAGGTTAATATGGCAAAGTCTTAGATGCCAAAGATAGGTTTGATTCAGTTCAGAAGGTTCCTTTCTCTTATTAGGGTTTGTAATCGATGTATTCAATAATTGCGTTTGTGTAGTGTTTTGCATGGGGTTAAGAATATAAATATGTCCATCCAATGTGCCAGAACAGATAAAACATTTCCCACTTGAGATAACGACCTTGCTATCAAAGTAACAGAATATCCATTAAAAAACAATTTAGAAACAGAAATCAAGTTCCGCCTAAAACCAGGCACATAAAGACAATCTTTTAAAACTAAAACTCTATCACTACTGAAAGGTAAAGACACGTCTCCCACTGCAGCAGCCGCCACTTTCGTAGCATTGCCCATGTAGACGGTAATCTCACCTTCACTTAGCTGCCTTTTCACTAGGAACCCCTGTAAGGACATGCAAACATGATCAGTAGCTCCAGTATCTACTACCCATGCCTGGGTAGAACATGTAGCTAAACATGTTTCAACAACTAAAGAGTGAGACGTACCCTTCTTCTTCCTCTTGTTAGGACACACAGATTTCAAATGTCCCTACTGACCGCACTTGAAACACTTCGACTTTGATTTGAAGTCTTCTGAGTGTACCTTGCTTTGCCCTTCTTGTCTTTAGGGTCTTTAGGCGCCTCCTTCGCAGCTTTCTTAGGTGCGTATCTCTTCTTCTTAATGCTAAAAGAAGACGCCCTAGCTAGGTGCGCCTCCGAGCTTTCTTTTTGGAGATGCTCGGCTGCCTGAAGATCCATGAGCAGTTCTGATAAAGTAACATCCTTCTTTATCATATTGAAGTTCAGCCTGAACTACTCAAACCTCGGTGACAGACTGTGAAGCACAATGTCAATTTGGGACTCAGTGTCCAATTCACTACCTAGGGTTTTGATCTCTGATAGGAAACCCATCATCTAGAGAACGTGATCTCGTATCGATGTAGAATCTGACATCTTAGTGCTCATCAGATTTCTTATAGCCAAATATCGAGCCGAGTGATTCTGGTATCCGAAGAGCTCCTTAAGGTTCAGCATTATATCATAAGCAGTTTTCATAGACGGATGTTGATGTTGCAACACACTTGACAACGTGCCATCTCATTAGCTCTAACCCACTTACTATAAGCAGCCTTTTTCTCTTCACTAGAATTCTCATCTGGCTTTTGTGGACATTCTTCATCAAGTACAAAGTTGAAGTTTTCAGCAGTAAGGACAATATTCAGATTTCTTATCCAATCTTTATAGTTTTCACCAACCAATGTGTTTGCTTTGAGAATTGAGGACAAGTTTGAGAGTGTCATGACGATATAGAATAACTGAAAATAAAAATGCAGTACAGTCACAAACTTTAGGATAAAAACACATATAATTCGAATACCACAAAAGAAATTATATGCATATCCACCGACATCTTAAAAATGTTTCTTATAAGCCACGTAGGGTGGACGTTTATAAAATACATTTTTAAGCAAGTTAAAACCTAACCTTTAATCTATCTTCAGTCAAGTTTCCTTATGACAAGTAAATTAATAGTCGGATAAAATACGGTCATGTAATCATCTATTTAATAAGAAACGTAGGTTGGACGTTTATTAATAAATTACATCTAAGTGTACTTACCATTATCTTCACCCCAAGTTCATTATTTCGAATTCACCTCCCTAGTAGCAGGGCCGATTAGTTTTAATAATGTTCTATAGTTATCTGTTAGGAAGTTTAATTTCTAGAGAATCCAGTAATATGACTCCTCCGTAGGGAGGCCGCCCATTACTTCTCAATTAAACTAGATTAATGGAGACCGTTTTGAGATTTCCACATACTTTGGTATATATCTCTCCCACTTAGTTATTTAACTTTGAGGTTTCATTTTATCCCATTCAAACATGCAATAAAATCACATATAATAACAAACACCATTGCATGCTTAACAACAAAATAAGCAATAATAAGTGGGACCAACTATCATGGCTTATATCTCATGTTGTAAACGAGATAAAATTTAAAAAACAGCTCTTTCAAAAGCCCGAAACCCCATAGCCACCGCCTCTCAAGCGCCTCGCCGAAACCCTAGCTCCTTTAGGGTTTCGGGACGTGTTCAGGATCCACTTACTTTTCCAAGCCGCTCCATTTTCCATCTTTGAGTTGATCACCTTCCTTATTCTATATTCTAAACAAGAATAATAAGGAAATAAAAGACAACTCAAAATACTCTAACAATTTATTTCCTATTACATTAAAACAACGTAATAATAAATTTCCTAGACCTAATCCATGGATTTTCTCATGGATTAAAAACCTCGTAGCCAAACCGACATACGGCTAACCATACATTCAACATAATTTAAACATCACATTCAACAAATAATTAAAGGCCATGATAGTTGGTTTCATCTGCAAAAAATACCATCTACAGATACAACTATCACAATTAAATGTTATCCATAAAATTGCACATGATATCCATGCATGCATAATTTTTGAAAATAACTCCTTTAATTAAATTAAAGATTTTTGAAAAAAATATCTATTCGATATACTTGGAAATTAATTAATAATTATCCACCAAATAAAATCAAATAATTCGAATATATCCATAAGATCTCATATTTGGAAATTAGTCAAAATTATCTACCAAATAATATCTTAAAATTCGAATTTTATCTCTTAAGATTAATTTTGGAAATTAATTAAAATTTTCTACCAAAGTATATCTCAATATTTTTGAAAATATCCATAAGGTAAGATTTGAAAATTGATCACAATTATCTACCAAATCTTATCTTAAAAAATTCAAAAATAACTAGGGTATTAAATCTGGAAATTTTTGAAAATAACCCTAAAATTATAACCCTAAAATTTTCGCCCCTCCCTTAATTAAATAATCAATTTGGATTTTTGATACAAGTCAAAATACTATCCAAATCATATTATTAAGTACCAAAATTACAAGAATTAAAATTAAGGTAGTTTTGATCCACTTCAAATACCTACTATAATTAAAATTCTATTTTGGATCAAACTTTGATTAAAATAAGGCAACTTTTGGTAGATACCAAAAATTACCATATACTAATTTTAATCAACCAAATTTTCGACCACCCCTCTAATGTAGGATATGAAAATTTTGATAACATCAAAAATCTATTCCAAATACTACACTAAAGAGGCCGAAAAAATCAAATCAAATTAAGGAAAAAAACAACTAAAAACGAAAATTTTGGAACCAAAATTTCGAACAACGCATGAATAAAATCTGGAAATTAATGATGAACATCAAGAACCATTCCATATTATATTTCATGTAGGTGAAAATTACTCATGCAATTAAAAACAAGAATCTTGAACATAACATCAAAATTCTAATTGCAACATGCTCGAAAATTGACATCACTAAATCTGAAAATTTAAGCACATAAATTTACCAACAAATTTAATGAAATTTTCAAACCATATACATAGAATTAATCCTAGATTAACACTGATACCTGCTCAGATACCAGTTGTTGGGGTTTTTCGAATTACGCCCCACAGGATCTAATCAGATTATCTATAATTCTAATAGGCATGCAAATCATGATTTTATGCATGTGATACAAATAACAACATGTTGAATGAATCATGTAAGCACATCGAATTAATGCAGTAGAAAAATTAATTTGAAGAACTTGACTTACACAGATTGTAGGGTTGACGGCGAGATTAAAGGTCTAATCTCGTTACTGTAGAAGCCACGGTCGAACTCGACCCTTTTCCCACTGTGTTCGATGCACACCAATGCTGCACAAATACTCCTTGATCTTCTACTGTATTCCCGATACCCATTTAGATATAGAGTGGGCTATAAATTACTAAACCGTATGGATAACAAAGGGAATTAAGTGTGACAGAGAGGGGCTGATCGTGTATCATGAAGTACACGCCTTCTCCCTCTTTAAATACTGAGGGAGGCGTGTACTGTGTCTCCCAACCCTGATGGATTTTGGCCTCTCCACTTATTCCATTCCTACAATCCATTAAGGTATTAATTGGGCTACAGTAGGTATCTAAAATAATATTAAATTGACCCACTAATTTATTTAATATCTAATATCCATTACCTAGGATATAATTAAATAAATTAAGTGTTATTTTTATTCCACTAAAGAAATAACACCGACCTACCAATTTAATACATTTTTTACTCAATGCATTCTTTTTTGGTCCAACCATTCCCCATGTTTAAGATATAATATCCATTAATTAATTATGTAAGCCCTGACAACTATAATTAATTAATTCTTCTATTCCTAGAGCAGTACCACACAAGCTTTACCATGTACGGAATAAATTCCACTTGCAGGGTTTCACATGTACTGGTGTTTACTCAAGGGGACATCACCAACCTGGCACACCAGGACATGGTGACCTAACACAATGCACGACCCATATGTGTGAATATGTTACTGCCCAAGATATCGTGATTATCAACTCTATCAAGAATCTCACCCATTAATAAATCAAAGCAATTATCATAACACACATATGTACGCCACTGTGCAAGGCTTAAGAACCCGAACTCTGTGGATCTTTATTCTCTCTCTTTAGGGTCAGACCAGAGAATTGTATCCTGTCGTGATCCTGCTTAATACACAAGTCAGTGTAGTCGATATAAACTAACTATCAGATTATTATACAGTCTGCAATGGTTGGTTCAGGACCATCTAGATTGCGAGCCTTTTCATATTTTGCAAGGAATCCGATGATATGATCTTCACCGTGTCTTTACCCACACCATATCATCTACAATGCAAGTATAAGGAAATATGAATATATAAACAAATAGCAAAGTAAATAGATGCACAAACAGTCCCTGCAATAATAATCAATCTATATCGTCAAAACCATTGTTAATAGCATACAAAGAAAAGCTTTTAGATCAAACTTAGGGAATTTTGAACTTAAAAATATTCGAACATCACATGAATAAAATCCAGAAATTTGATGTTCATCAAAATATCATCCAAATGTTATTACATGTGGGTTGAAAATTTCAATAAGATTAAAATCAATTTTTTGAACTACATCAAAATTACATCCAATTCAGATCTTCACTTTTTTTGAAATTTACATATTATGAAAATTGAAAATTTACAACATATAAATTCATCTACAATTTTAAATATAAAAGTCGAACAAAACTAGAATTAATTCTAAAGCAGTACCAAAACTCGCTCTGATACTAGTTGTTGGAATTTTTTCCAATTAAACCACCGCAAGATCTAAATAGTGCTCATTAATTCTAACATCATGCATATCATATTTTATGTATTCATATCAATTTAATTAAGTCGGGTTGAATTAACATGCATAGAAAATTCTGATTCTAATAAAGCGGAAACATAGAACTTGAAATTTACTTACATATTCAAGACGGGTTTAGGACAAGATTAAAGGTTTTGTAACACCCTAAGTTCTATAATTTAAAATGTTACTCTTTCTATTCTTTAAAGCGGAAAGTTATTAACAAAATAGCAGTTCGAATAATAATTTTTTTTCTATAATTCATCTTGCTAGAAATTCTAAGAAGAAAATAGAACCATATATTTCAGAAATATATGTACATAGATCAAAATACCTGCATTTCATAAACTCCCAGTACATTTCAAAAAGTAACTCATAAGTTCAAAAATATTAAATTTAAACTTTGGAACATTGGTAAAACCATAATATTCAACCACTACATTAAGTTAGTTCAAAAACAACTAAACATGCACAGAATATCAAGTTCAAAATAGTTTACTTCAAACAATAAGTATAAAAGTTCTAGTCAAGTAACCAAAATGTTTAGAGAAGATTCACCCCCATTTCCTTCACGCCGCTCCAAAATCATTGACCTGAAAATATTTAAAAATGTGGGGTGAGAACTTTTAAACCGTACTTAATGGTGGGGTTCATGGGCATTTCTTTCTATTTATCCAACAGAAATAAATCGCAGGAATAATGGATTTAGGGTACTCTCCTTCTGATTCTAGAATACATCTTGAACTATGCATAGGACATATTCTGGTGCGTATAAACATTTCTATGCGTATGAAAATGCTATTCTGATCTGATGCGTATAAAATGCTATCCATATTTCATCCACGATAATTCAAGTTGGATTAAAAACATTTCTGACTGAAAAAGCGTATATCATATACTTTTATTTCGCAGAAAATAATTTTACCCACCTGATAATAGAGAGCACATAAAATCAAGCAGAGAATCACACATACGAGGGTCCTACTTGCGCCGCACCTAGTATAAAAATAATTTGAAATAAATCATTTAAGCTAATTTTAATTTTAATAATTCTAAAAATATGAAGTTATAAGCCTAAATAATGAAGTTCTAGGCTTAATATAAACTTTAGACAAACTTTTTAGGCTAAATTATAATTTTATTAAATCTAAAAAAAATAAGAAATTATGGGCCTAAATAATTAATTTATGAAGTTATGGGCTACAATTCTGAATTCATAAAAGTTTATGGGATCAAAACATTCTTTAAACACTTTTTGGTCGTAAACGAATTCACCAACTTTCTAAGGTCTTTTCCCATTTCTAAAAATTAATCATAGAGGTCATGATGCAAACAATTTTATTACAATTAAATCCCCAATCCCTAATTTTTTTTTAAAATCACAACTAGTTGAATTGGGAATCAAAGTTCCTCAAGTCAACTCTTTCTCCCCCTACCACCATCTCTCTCGACTGTATACCTGAAGAAAGAAAATAAAAAAAATCCCAAATTTAAAAGCAAAGCCCTAAATCTTAAATTCTCTCCCTCTTCTTCTACACGGTTCCGGCAAACTAACCGCCCTCTGTCAATGGCCAAACTAGACGAACTCAACCGACTTGACTCATACCAGACCCAACTATTCACTGTCGACACGGCATGAGTTTAGCCACAGTAGCGACTCTCTGATAACCAAGCACCACCTTTTCAATGACACCACTCACAGATTGACGACGACGCAGACCCAGTTCCGGCAGCAAATGACTCTCTGAACCGACTCACCCAACTCAAAACTAGCTTGCCTTGCCCGATTGTGACCTGAACTCGACTGACTCCACGCCATCCACCAGACAAAGACTCTTCTCTTTTCTTCTTTTAATTTATGTATTTATATTTATTTTTATGAAATTTTACAATTTCTAAATTTTGAAACTCATTACTCTATTCATCAATATGGACTTCATCTATGCGTATTAAATTAGGATTGTGGACTTGTGGTGGAGTTCCTAGGATTAGGAAAAAGGAGCCTGACAACATTGAAAAATAATTGTGATAAATTCTGGAAATTATTATTGGTTTTATTGTGTGGGATTGTGAATTTTCATGTTTTCTGTTGAACAACTTTATAAAATTTTTGGAGGAATTGGTGGATATTAAAATTACAATAATCATAAAAGGTTGAATTTGAAAACTTACCAAAAGAAGTTTGATGTTCCTGCTGCTCTTAAATTTGAAAATTTAAGCTATTGAAACTTCGTGAAAATCGGTGGATTTGTATAAATAGAGAAGCAAGAAGCTTCTAGGACAAGTTTTAGGAATAAAGAAGATAAGGATAATAATAAATTTACATGATAAATCTGAAGCATAAGGATTAGATTTTAGGTTAAATTTTAAGAAAAATATTTTTATTTTAGTTTCATATTTATCCTTAATAAATTCTTTTTATTTTTAAAACATATAAAAAATAAGTTTGAAAATATTTTAAAAAAATCCATATAATAATTCTTAAGGCAAAAGTTTAAATTCTAATAATTTTTTTTTTCTAAACTAGGGGCGCAATGTCGGACTCACTCAAGTCCATCTAATTCTATCGAGCAATTTCAAATAAAGTAAAACTTGATTTTAAATCAATCAAATAATTTCAATAATTAAAATCACATAGAAGTAGGTTGCTACAATCTTACCCCCTAAAAAAAAATTTCGTCCTAGAAATTTATCTTATCAGGTTGTCCTAAGGTTGGATATTTAGTTAGGATTTCCTCCTCGCGTTCCCAAGTTGCTTCTTCCCTTCCGTGCCTACTCCACTATATTCTGATTAGGGAGACTTGTCGATTCCTCAACTCATGCATTTTCCTATCGAGAATAGCGACATGTTCTTCTTCATAGGTCAAGTCTTTGTTGAGTTGTATCTCCTCATAGTTGATGGTGTGACTTGGCTCATGTAAATACTTCCTTAGCATAGAAACATGAAAGACACCGTGTACCAATGACAATCCGGGTGGTAGAGCTAGACGATAAGCTACATCACCAATTTGTTCTAAAATTTCGAAAGGTCCGATAAAACGAGGTCTCAATTTTCCTTTCTTTCTAAACCTCAACACCCCCTTCATAGGAACGACCTTCAAAAACACTTTATCGCCTGCCTCAAAATGCAAATCTTTTCTTCTTTTGTTGGCATATGATCTTTGTCGATCTTGAGCAACTTTAAGGTTATTTCGAATCTTCTCCACTACTTCCACTGTGCTTTTGATAATTTCAGGACCTAATAACTTTCTTTCTCCAACTTCATCCCAATACGCCGGTGATCTACACTTTCGTCCATATAGTGCCTCATACGGAGCCATGTGAATACTAGAGTGAAAACTATTGTTATAGGTAAATTCCACTAATGGTAAATGTGCCTCCCAGCTACCTTCTAAATCCATGACGCAAGTGCGCAACATATCTTCCAACGTTTGTATAGTTCTTTCTAATTGGCCATCTGTCTGAGAATGGTATGCAGTTGAAAACTTTAGCTTTGTGCCTAATGCTGCTTGTAAGCTCGTCCAAAATCTCGATGTGAAATGGGGATCTCGATCTGATATTATGGACACTGGGACTTCCTGTAGTCAGACTACTTCTCGAATGTATAGCTGAGCGAGTTGATCTATAGTGAACGTAATTCTTACGGGTAAAAAGTGAGCTAATTTTGTCAGTCGATCAACTATAACCCAAATCGCATCACGATTCTTCACGGTCTTAGGAAGTTTGACCAAAAAATCCATTGTAATATGCTCCCATTTCCATTCTGGTATTTCCAGAGGATTCAAAAATCCTAACGGTCTTTGGTGCTCCGCTTTTACTTGCTGACAAGCCAAACATTGTGCAACGTAATCAACAATCGATCTCTTCATGCCATACCACCAAAAACTTCGTTTTAAGTCTTGATACTTCTTAGAAATTCCAGGATGTGATGTGTAAGGCGTTCGGTGCGCCTCATCTAAAATTTCTCTCATTATCTCGTTGTTCGGCACACAAATTCTGCCCTTAAAGAGTAGAGTTCCATCTGATGAGATCATGAATCCTTTAGAATCGTCTGACACTTCTCTTGCTCGCATCTTTTCTAGGAAACCATCTTCCCTTTGTGCGACTCTAATTCTATCTCGTAGCGTCGGTTGCACTACTAATGCTGCGATTAAAGCATTATCTTCTTCTGGTATGGACACAACCTCGAGACTCAACTTCTCAAAATCTTTAATCAACTCTTCTTATTGCGTGATTCCCTTAGTAGGATTCACTTTCTTTCAACTAAGTCCATCAGCTACAATGTTGGCTTTTCTGGAGTGATACATGATCGTACAGTCATAGTCTTTAACTAATTCCAGCCACCTTCTTTGCCTCATATTCAATTCTTTCTGAGTGAAGAAATATTTAAGACTTTTATGATCCGTATAAATCTCACACTTACCTCCATAGAGATAATGTCTCCAAATCTTCAATGCATGCACAATAGCAGCCAACTCTAGATCATGAGTGGGATAATTCAACTCATGAGGCTTCAATTGTCTAGAAGCATAAGCAACTACCTTTTCTTGTTGCATCAAGACGCATCCCAGTCCTTGTTTTGATGCATCACTGTAAATCACAAATCCCTTAGATCCATCAGGGATGGTCAATACTAGGGCTGTTATTAGTCTTCATTTCACCTCCTGAAAACTCTTCTCACATTTTTTTATCCATTCAAATGGTACCCCTTTTCGTGTCAGCTGTGTGAGTGGTCCGGCTATCTTGGAGAATCCTTCAATAAACCTCCGGTAGTATCCAGCCATTTCCAGAAATATTCTCACTTATCCCATATTTGTTGGTGGACTCCAATTGTTGACAGCCTCTACTTTTGTTGGATCAACCTCAATACCTTCAGCAGTCACTACGTGCCCAAGGAATGATATCCGATCTAACCAAAACTCACACTTTTTTAACTTAGCATATAATTTCTCCTTTCTTAGAGTTTCCAGCACAACTCTCAGGTGTGCTGCATGTTGCTCCTTATCTTTTGAATAAATCAGAATGTCATCAATGAACACAATGATGAATTGATCTAAATATGGATGAAATACCCGATTCATTAGATCCATGAACACTCTTGGTGCATTAGACAATCCAAAAGGCATCACCACAAACTCATAATGACAAGATCTTGTCCTGAAGGCCGTCTTAGGGATATTGTCTTCCTTCAACTTCAATTGGTGGTATCCTGATCTCAGATCTATCTTTGAAAACACACTAGCCCCTCGAAGTTGATCAAATAAATCATCACTTATCGGCAAAGGGTACTTATTCTTTATTGTGAGATGGTTTAGATCTCGATAATCTATGCACATTCTCATACTACCATATTTTTTCTTCACAAATAGAACTGGTGCTCCCCATGGCGAAATACTTGGCCGTATATACCCTTTGTCAAGTAGCTCTTGAAGTTGGACCTTCAACTCTTGTAACTCCGATGGTACCATTCGATATGGTGCTTTAGACATTGGTGTTGCTTCTGGCATTAAGTCAATTGTGAACTCCACTTGTCGATTTGGCGGTAATCCGGGTATCTCTTGAGGAAAAACATCCACAAAATCTCTAACTATTGGCACCTTTTCCAATGTCGGTTAAGTTGCTATAGTCTCAATAATATTTACCAAGAATCCTCGGCACTCACATTTCTTCAATATCTTCATAGCTTTCATTGTTGATATGATTATTGGTCTTCCACCTAGCTTAGCTCCATGAAAGATAAACTTTTCCTCGTCTGGTTTTTGAAATACTACTTCTCGTTCATGACAACATATAGTCGCAAAACTTCTGCTTAACCAGTCCATTCCCAAGATTAAATCAAATTCTTGCATCTTGAGAGCATGTAAATCAGCTACAAGCTCTTTCCCCCCAAAATCCAATTTAACATCTTTAACAACCCTATCAGTTCTTAATGTCTCTCCAGCAAGAATTCTAACATTGAGGGCTAAGTTTTCTACTTCTAAACTTAGTCCTAGCTTAGCACAAAGCTCAATTGAAATAAAAGAGTGTGAAGCACCATAATCAAACAGAGCTAAACTAGGCATTCAAAAAATTGATATCATACCCGACATTGTGCCACTATTCTCCCCAGCTTCTTGTTGTGTGAAGGCAAAAAACCGTGCATTACCACCTTTCTTCGGCTCCTCACGCCGCTTCTTGGGAAAATTTATTGAGATGTGTCCTGGCTCATGACAGGTATAACAAATTCATTTACCCCAAAAACAAGGTCCTATATGAGGTTTCTTACATTCTGGACATGGAGAAACTCCTGTAGGTGCTCTATTTACGGGACGTGCTTCCGCCCTCTCCTTTTTGATGGGAAAATTCCCATTTTCCCTATTGCGATTGTCCCACTTCCTCTTCCCACGAGGATCCGCATTTCTTGGAAGAGCTTTATCTACTTCTAGTCCAGTAGCTACTTCATGAGCTTATTTAACAGCTTCCCATAGTCAATGATCCTTTGTGCCGTAAGAATTCCACGTATCTCTGGTTGAAGACCTCTCATGAACCAGACAGCTTTTTGATCTTCAGCGTCCAGTAGATGTGCACGTAGCGCGAGAGTTGATTAAACCTTTGCTCATACTCTGTCACAGACAGATTTTCTTGCTTCAGCTCTAGAAATTCAGTTTGCTTCTACATACGAAAAGCCCGAGAAATGTACTTGTCCATAACGATCTGTTTAAACCTATCCCAAGTCAAGCCTTGACGTTCTTCTTCGGTCATGCCAGTTTTGTACGACTTTCACCAGTGGCTAGCATCCTCAGTGAATTGAAAGACTGCACACGAGACCTTGTGTGCATCATCACACTCTATGTGTTCAAAGATACGTTCAAGCTCCATTATCCATTCTTCTGGAACAAGTGGTCCACTCCTACCATTGAATCTAGATGGAGTGTAATGACAAAATTGCTCAATCACTTGATTAGTGGTTGGTGGAACAGGTGCATTAGGTACTGCATTTTGATTCAGTGTAGCATGTGTTTGTTGCTGAACGAACTCCTGTAGTGCTCTAATCAATTCTGGCACAAGGTTGCAACTGCCTGCATTTGGTGGTTTATTACCCTCAGGATTCCGTGGTGGATTATGATTAAGAGGTGGTCGTCCACGTCTCATACTTCTGTAATACGCATAGGTAAATGAAGAAATGAATACTACTAAGTTCAAGCCAAATGATAAGTATCTGAATATTTTGAATCTAAATAGGGAAAGCTTCTAGGAAAATGTTTCTATGTTCTCTCTAAATTTTAAGGACTAAAATAATTTCCTTTTCATTCATCATATGCATTTAAACATAATAAAATTTTTCTGCATAAATCATTTCTCATCATCCACAGAGTATCTGAAATTTTAATGCTCACCACATTAAACAACTTTGCAAAATAAATAAATCAAGTAAAGTACCTTGGAGCAGGAGCACGTGGCAGAAATTGGTGGGGTACCATAAAATCAAAGAATATAAATTCTACAGGAGGGTAGACCTGGCTCTGAGTCTACAGAAGGGTAGACCTCGCTCTGATACCACTTAATGTAACACCCTAAATTCTATAATTTAAAATCTTACTCTTTCTATTCTTTAAAGCGGAAAGTTATTAACAAAATAACAGTTCGAATAATAATTTCTTTTTCTATAATTAATCTTGCTAAAAATTCTAAGAAGAAAATAGAACCATATATTTCAGAAATATATGTACTTAGATCAAAATACCTGCATTTCATAAACTCCAAGTACATTTCAAAAAGTAACTAATAAGTTCAAAAATATTAAATTCAAACTTGGAACATTGGTAAAACCATAATGTTTACTAAACATGCACATAATATCAAGTTCAAAATAGTTTACTTCAAACAATAAGTACAAAAGTTCTAGTCAAGTAACCAAAATGTTTAGAGAAGATTCACCCCCATTTCCTTCACGCCGCTCGAAAATCATTGACCTGAAAACATTTAAAAATGTGGGGTGAGCACTTTTAAAACGTACTCAGTGGTGGGGTTCATGGGCATTTCTTTTTATTTATCCAACAAAAATAAATCGCAGGAATAATGGATTTAGGTACTCTCCTTCTGATTCTAGAATACATCTTGAACTATGCATAAGACATATTCTGGTGCGTATAAATGCTTCTATGCGTATGAAAATGATATTCTGATCTGATGTGTATAAAACTCTATCCATATTCCATCCACGATAATTCAAGTTGGATTAAAAACATTTCTGACTGAAAAAACATATATCATATACTTTTATTTCGCAGATAATAATTTTACCTAACTGATAATAGAGAGCACGTAAAATCAAGCAAAGAATCACACAGACGAGGGTCCTAATTGCGCTGCACCTAGTATAAAAATAATATGAAATAAATCATTTAAGCCAATTTTAATTTTAATAATTCTAAAAATATGAAGTTATAAGCCTAAATAATGAAGTTCTAGGCTTAATAGAAACTTTAGACAAACTTTTTAGGATAAATTATAATTTTATTAAATCTAAAAAAAATAAGAAATTATGGGACTAAATAATTAATTTATGAAGTTAAGGGCTACAACTCTGAATTCATAAAAGTTTATGGGATCAAAACATTCTTTAAATACTTTTGGGTCGTAAAAGAATTCACCAACTTTCAAAGGTCTTTTCCTATTTCTAAAAATTAATGATAGAGGTCATGATGCAAACAATTTAATTACAATTAAATCCTCATCCCTACTATTTTTAAAAATCACCACTAGTTGAATTGGGAATCAAAGTTCCTCAAGTCAACTCTTTCTCCCCCTACCACCATCTCTCTCGACTGTATACCTAAAGAAAGAAAATGAAAAAAATCCCAAATTTAAAAGCAAATCCCAAATTTAAAAGCAAAGCCCTAAATCCTAAATTTTCTCCCTCTTTTTCTACATAGTTCCGGCGAACTAACCACCCTCTGTCAACGGCCAAACTAGACGAACTCAACCGACTTGACTCATACCAGACCCAACTATTCACTGTCGACATGGCATGAGTTTAGCCACAGTAGCGACTCTCCGATAACCAAGCACCACCATCTCAATGACACCACTCATAGATTGACGACGATGAAGACACGACGCAGAACCAGTTTCGGCAGCAAACGACTCTCTGAACCGACTCACCCAACTCAAGCCTAGCTTGCCTTGCCCGGTTGTGACCTGAACTCGACTGACTCCACGCCATCCACCAGACAAAGACTCTTCTCTTTTCTTCTTTTAATTTATGTATTTATATTTATTTTTATGAAATTTTACAATTTCTAAATTTTGAAACTCATTACTCTATTCATCAATATGGACTTCATCTATGCGTATTAAATTTGGATTGTGGACTTGTGGTAGAGTTCCCAGGATTAGGAAAAAAGAGCCTGACAACATTGAAAAATAATTGTGATAAATTCTGGAAATTATTATTGGTTTTATTGTGTGGGATTGTGAATTTTCATGTTTTCTGTTGAACAAGTTTATTAAATTTTTGGAGGAATTGGTGGAAGTGAAAATTACAATAATCATAAAAGGTTGAATTTGAATACTTACCAAAAAGAAGTTTGATGTTCCTGCTGCTCTTAAATTTGAAAATTTAAGCTATTGAAACTTCGTGAAAATTGGTGGATTTGTATAAATAGAGAAGTAAGAAGCTTCTAGGACAAGTTTTAGGAATAAAGAAGATAAGGATAATAATAAATTTACTTGATAAATCTGAAGCATAAGGATTAGATTTTAGGTTAAATTTTAAGAAAAATATTTTTATTTTAGTTTCATATTTATCCTTAATAAATTCTTTTTATATTTAAAACATATAAAAAATAAGTTTGAAAATATTTTTTTAAAAAAATCCATATAATAATTCTTAAGGCAAAAGTTTAAATTCTAATATTTTTTTTTTCTAAACTAGGGGCGCAATGTCGGACTCACTCAAGTCCATCTAATTCTATCAAGCAATTTCAAATAAAGTAAAACTTGATTTCAAATCAATCAAATAATTTCAATAATTAAAATCACATAGAAGTAGGTTGCTATAGGTCTAATATTGTTGTTGAATGTAGTAGAAAATGGTGCCCTATAAAGCTATCCACTCCTTAATTTTCTGGTGTATTCCCGGACTTTGTTTAGAAACAGGGTGAGTTGTATACTACTAAACGGATGTGAATACTATGGGGATCAAGAGAGCACAAAAGAGGGGTTGTTTTCACATGCCCTAATTTTCGTCCCTCTTCCTTATTTAAATAGGGGAGTGAGCGAAAATTAAGTCCTTAACCTTAATCGGTTGGGCCTCTGATTATTGTTCCATCCCCAGTCCACTTAAGTCATATTGGGCTACAACAGGGATCTAGAAGAATATTAAATTGGCCAGATAGATTTATTTAATTTTTAATATCCAATAAACTTAGGATATAATTAAATGCATCAAATATTATATTTATTCTACTAAACTAACCTACCAATTTAATACATATTTCGAATATGCTTTCTCCTTTAGTCCAGCCATTCTCATGTTTAAGATATAATGTCCATTCATTAATTATGTAAGCTTCTGAAAAATATAATTAATTAATTGCATGTTCCTTGAGTGAAGTCCACCTACAGAATTTCAAATGAACTATGTTCTTCCTTAAGGGGACATTATCAATCTGGTACGCAAGGACACAGTGACCATACTTATTGCACGACCCATCATATATGTATATGATACTGCCCAAGATATCGAGTTTATTGATCCTATCTGAGAATCTCACTCATTGATAAGTCAAAGCAATATCATAATATATATATATATGTCCGCCAATACATATAGCTTAAGAACCCAAACTATGTGGATCTTTATTCTCTCACTTAAGGTCAGAACATAGAATAGTATCCTCTCGTGATCCTCCTCAATACACTAATTAGTGTACTAGAATAATCAACTATTCAAGATAAACTAACTATCAGATTATTCAACGGTGTACCGGTGATGGGTTCAGGACCATCTGAGCCGTGAGCTTTTTAATACTTTACAAGGGATCCAATGATATAATCTTTACTGTATGTATACCCACACATATACCCACACATTATATAATTTACAATGCAAATATATGGTACTAGCAGATAAATATATAATAAATAAATGCACATAGTGACTGCAATAATTTATTCAATTTATATCATCAAAACATTGTAACATAGCATTTATACAAAAAGACAAGTCTTCCAGTATACAAACTAGCAAACTCTCTCAACATCATATGACTTAGAAGCTTCATCATTTACGGGCATTTTTTCTTGACCGGGAGGTTAGACTAATTTAAACTATGATATCCATGTAATTCGTTACATCAAAGACTTCAAATATACATCTTCCGTCTGTATTTTCTATATATATTATTTGTTATTGTATTTATTTTGTAAACTTTTTGTAGTATTTCATTTTTTTAGTAGTGTTTGGTTCATAATTTTTTTAATTTTATTTTATGAGCAGGGGGATTGAATTTTTGCTACAATTGATGTTTATGAGTTGTGATTACCGCATTTTATTATTTCTTAGTGTTATACATAAGTTCTAAGAAATGAAATTGTAGTTGTTGTAATTAATTTTTATTCAACTTTTGTTGTTGTGGTTGTTGATTGTGTAATTTTAAATTTTTTTTTGTTATATTCCATTTTAATTTAATTTAAATAAATCGAGAAATTTTAATATTTATTTCAATATTATTACATATAATAATTATTATATTTTAGCCTATTATATTTATTAGACTAAAATTTGTACGTGTACACCTGTGTGTGTGTGTATGTATGTGTATATGTATGTATATATATACATACACATATATATATAGGGTTGGGTTCCAGAAGGAACCACACCCTATGTGAGAATCGAGAACCAATCTCAGCCATAGATCTCGCTTAGATGGCCAAGATATGTTCTAAAAATTTAAAAAATGTGGTGGCATAATTGTAATAACATTCAACTTCGCTGCCCTGAATCTTAGTAAGGGTAAAATTAGAAATTTTAAAATATACGAATTTTCAGAATTTACGTGTATATTTTTCAATTTAGGGTTTTAACACTGTTGTTGGGAAAATTGTTGGGAAAAACTATCATAGTAGCCCAACTGATGGTTTTGATGAAATGTCAAAACATATGTAATGGTTTAATGAAAAACTGCAGGTTATTTGAAAGCTGGAAGTTGGGGGTAATGACCTAGTAAGACTTCAAACCTCAGCTAAGCTGAAGCAAAAGTCAGCTATTTTGAAGCAGGTCAACCAACATAAAAGGATGTCTCAATAAGCCAGTCAGAGTCAACTCTTCAAAACTTAAGAAAAGCTAAAAGGAGAAGATAACTTTAAAGACCGGAAGGTATCCACAGATAAGTAATCATCAGTCTAGTTGTAGGCCAAGAAAGATTAATAAGAGCTAAGCTAGCTTGAAAGCTAAAACTGAACTGATCAAAGATCAGTCAGTCAAAACGAGCCAAACTGATCAAAGATCAGTTAGCTAGAAGAAAAGCTCAGAAAGCTTCGAGCCAATACTGAACTGATCAGAGATCAGTTCATTGGGAGAAGAGCTCAAACAAAGAAGCCAACTAGAAGTCCAGAACTGAAAGCTTTTTAAAGCTAAGCTGTCGAGGCAGCTAAACTGGACCATCCCAGGACTGAAGCTTAAGGAAGCTGAGGAACTGCCAACTTGACAAATCTCAGAGCTGAAAGCTGAGACAGCTAAGAGCCCATCAGCTGAAAGTCCAAAACTGATAGCCGGAACACCTGCTCTCTCTGACAAACAGTCAATGAAGATCCTGACAGGAAATCTTGAAAAGATCCTGACGATCTTAGGGCATAAGTCATTAAATTCAATAGCTAGTTCATTCAAAGTTTCAAATGGCTACAAGCATTAAAATACCGCTGGTGAAATCAACAGATTCACCAATCATAATGGTCAAAAGATCACTCATCTATATATGGAGAGTGAATCACATTTTGACCAAGACTTTCGCCAATCTAACTTTTGCTATTTTGCAGATATTGAGCTTTCTTTCTTCCTCCCCACAGCTCAAAACATAAATCTCTTAAGTGCGAAAAGTCCTAACAGAGAAGGCGTGCTTCAAGTCTAAAGCAAACAACTAGCTGATGCAGAATTCCAGCTAGAGCAAAACTTCTCAGTTCAGTTCTTCAAAGATTAACCACTCAGCTCAAGTTAAAGCAGCACTCAAGGCTAATAACAGATTCAAGACTGACTTCTTGAAGATCGAGAGAGATCTAAAATCTTGTAAAGAGGGGCAATAGCACCTAAAGTCTCAGCAATTAGTTGGGATCGGTAAGTGTGAGCTGTCGACTCAGAAATTGGTTGAGGAGGGGCGTGTACCGACGGTCTGTTCTTCTAGGAAATCAATAGTTGGAAAGGAGGTTGCGCTTGGTTTGAAGGGTGCGATTTTCAGGTCCAACAAAATTTTTTCACTGTGTAACTATAATAAAGAAACTTTACACTTGCATAGTGAATTGTCCTTCTACAGAAGGAAGAAAGGATGTAGAAGTAGGAAGCTTCGAACCTCTATAAGTCCTGTGTGTGTTGTACTTTATGCTCTAAGTTTCTGCATGTTCTTTAACTGCACACTATATGCACACAAGCTGCACTGACAAGCTCAAGTCTTCAAGCTATCAGTCTTAACTGATCAGCTCACAAGCTAAGCTCTCGTCGAGCTCGTTATCTCAACTGATCAGATCAGTGCAGATAAATTATCATAAGCGAGCAGGGCCCAATATATTCCGCAGTCAGTTTATGTTTTTAAGTTAGTTTATTCACCCCCTCTAAAGTGACATAGACTGGCCCAGGACCAACAAGTGGTATCAGAGTGATTAATTCTAAGGATCAGCCATTTCTATAGATCAACTAAATCAGATCTGTTTATCTATGCTAACGTTTCAAGCTATGGAAAACCATAAGCTACCTCTTTTTTCAGTTGAGAATTATGATAATTGGAGCAGAAGGATGAAGGCTCATCTATGCTCAATCCACGAGAACATGTGGGAGGTTATTGAAGATGGTCCAATCAACATAATGATGGACAATGAAGCCCACATTGTGGATATCAATCAACCGATCAAGATCCCAAAACTAACTCATCTTCTCACAAGTGAAGAAAAGAAGTTGAAGAATCTAGAGTTTGTGGCTCAAGCAGCACTATTCCAAACTTTAGATGAGGATCGTATGAAAGACACAAAGAACTATAGAACAGCAAAGGAGATTTGGAACTTCCTTGCAGATCTATGCAGAGTCCGAGGCCATCAAAAGAAACAAGCTCCAGCTTGTAGTCGACATATATGAGTCTTTCAAAATGCAGCCGGAAGAAAGCATCTCAAGCCTAGAAACACGATTTCTTGGCATCATAAGTGAGATTAACAATCTAGGAAGAAGCTATCCCAATTGTGAGATGAACTCGAAGATTCTCGACAATCTCACAGAAGAACGGGATATGAACGTAATTGCTATCAAGGAGTCAAGAGACTTAAATAACATTATACCCAGAGAAATGTTTGGATCTCTCAAGGCTCATGAATACAGCCTAAACCGAAAGAGAGAAGCATCCATTTTCTCTTGTCATGATGTTTCCTTCTACATTGAAAGAAATCAGTTAAGAGAAGCCCGTGGAAGAAACAACTTCCGACCAAGAGGCTCACCTGCCAGAGAGAATCTAGGGGGATCGGTGACTGATCGGAAAAAAGAGTCAGCCGATAAGAAGGAGATCCTGACTGAGGATATAAATGAGCAAATCCAGTCAATGACAAGATTACTGGAGAAACTAAGGAAAGTCATAGATCAACAATCAGCTCTGCCCCAAGTCGATGAAGCTGCTAAGGGAGAAAGAAACCAGTATCCAGCTGAATGATCAGCTAAACAATTCAGGGTGGCTAATCAAAATATAGAAGAATGTTTCCACTACTACAAGCAAGGGCACTACAAATACGAGTGTCCAGAGCTTTCTGAAGATAAGAAGGCCAAAGTGATGAGGAGCTGTTTCAAAAGGAAAGCAATGATCGCAAATTCTAAAAATGTTGTACTTGATGATTCAGACTGCTTATCTGGAATCGACTCAGACATCAACAGCTCAGATGATGAAGCTCTACTCTGCCTGATGGCCAACAAGGACGAGGAGATTAGTATGTCTGATTCCATAACCTCTTTTTATCACATACATGAAGCTTGAATCTCAAAGAATGAACTGGATGAACAGTTAAGAATCCTAGAAGATCAGTTCGCTTATGTATCAAGCATGCATGTTGAACTGAAGGGTGAATATGATGAGCTAAGAAGCAAAGTTGAGAAACTGAGCAGTGAAAATGAAAGACTGAAAAGTCTTGAAGCTCAGTCAATTGAAATGGATCAGCTGAAGCTAAGAAATGCTGAACTGGAAGGTGAGAATGAGCAGCTTAAGCTAGAAATCCTTGAAAAATAGGAATTAACCCTCAAATTCAAGAAGGGATCCCAGACTCTAGATAAAATTTTGAGTCATCAGATAGTTCAAACTGGGAGTCCAGGGCTGGGGTATAGCAAGTACACTGTCGCAGAGAAGGGCAAGACAGTTGTTCAGAGCTGCGAATCTAGAATCCTAAAAAAATTCATCAGACCAGCTTATTCTCCCTTTGTTGAGGAATCTAAAGACAAAGGTATCTTGGAAACTCATCAAGCTCAGCCCAAAGATTGAGAAAGTCAACTCGAAGACAGTCAGTCTTTCAAAGGCTTGATGCTCAGCCAAAGCCATCAGTTCAACATAGACCAACCTATCAGCCCAGATCAACTGCTATATCAAAATTAAAAGCTCATTCAAGGCCAACCTTTCAACAAAGGCCTTCATTTCATTCCAGGTCATCAGTTCAATCAAGACCTGAAGTTCACCAAAGGCCACCCTTTCAGAAAAAAGTATCGGTTCAAAATAAGCCATCAGTTCAGTAAAGATCTAGAAACTCCTCAAATACATTTCAACCTGGGAGCTCTTCAAATCCCAAGAGAAATGTGCATACAAGATTGTATTATGCACGACAGCATAATCTAATCTCTTCAAAGGAGTTCACTCCAAGTGACCTTACAACCTAGTACAATGAGTTTCTAAACTCAAGGGATGAGCCTAGAATCAATCCCAGCTATAACTGGTTTGCAAACTGGTCATATCATAAAGGCCAAAAAGCTCAAAGGCAAAGAGCCAAAAGAAACTGGCAAAGACACAGAGCATCAAGGTCACAAGATGAGAGGATATTAGTTGAAGTCTTTTATCCTAATTCTCATCGGAGGTATAGATCACATGACTTAACTCTCAGTCGAAGAGTTACAAGAAGTCCAAAGCTAATCAAGAGATCTAATTCTGAAGGATCTCTTAGAAATGGAAAGCTAAAAGTATAGCAGATGTGGATTCTCAAAAACATGATTAACCTCTCAGGACCCGATATTATGCGGGTACCTAAAAATTGATTTTTGTTTTGCAGGAAAAGAACATCCTATCTAAGAAAAAGGTCACAGATACTTAGTGTCTGGATAGTGGGTGCTTAAAATATATGACCGGAGACAAGAATGATCTCGATGGTTATAAAGAGGTTAAGGGACCACTAGTCACTTTTGGAGACAACTCAAAGAGTCGAACCATTGGCGAAGGGTTCGTAGTCAAAGAAAAAGGTGTCATCAATGGAGTGTCACATGTTGAAGGACTGAAGCACAAGCTACTAAGCATCAGCCAGCTTTGTGATAATGGGTACTCAGTCGACTTCAGCAACAGCTCATGTGACATCAGAGACAAGTCAACTGGAGCCATACTCCTGACTGGAGTAAGAAAGGGCAATATGTATGTTGTTGGCTGGTCAACCAGCTATTCAGAAGCTTACTTTCTCTCCAAAGGATCAGCTGAAGCAAGCTGGCTATGGCATCAATGACTGAATCATCTCAACTTCAAAACAATCAACTACTTAGCTAAGAAGGACCTAGTTGATGGGATTCCCAAGGAGATTGTTGGTCCCGGTGTGAGTCTATGTCAGTTTAGAGGGGGGGTGAATAAACTGACTTCAAAACTTTAAACTGATTGCGGAATGTATAGGGCCCTGACTCGCTTTTGATATTTTATCTGTGCGCTCTTCAGTTGAGAGAGAGATTGACTTAGAGCTTAGTTGGTGAGCTGATAATTTAGAACTGATAGCATGAAGACTTAGCTTAGCTTGTCAGTGCATCTTGTGTGTGTAAAGGTGTGTAATTTAAGAACATGCAAAGCTGAAAGCAATAAGAACATCACACACAAAACATTATAGAGGTTTGAAGCTTTCTGCTTCTGTGTCCTCTCTTCCTTCCGCAGAAGGGCAATCCTCTATGCAATAGTAAAGAATTCCTGTTGGACCTGAAAAGGGCACCCTTCAACCCAAGTGCGGCCTCCTTTCCAATTGTTGCTGTCCCGGAAGAATGAACCCGTCAGTACACGCTCCTTCTCAACTGGTTTTTGGGTCGATAATTCACACTTATCGGTCCCAACTGCTCGCTGAGACTTTGCTCTTGCTAGAATTCTGCGTCAGCTAGCTGCTTGCTTTAGACTTGAAGCACGCCTTCTCAGTTGAGACTTTTTGCACTTAAGAGTTTTAAGCTTTGAGCTGTGGTGAGCGAGAAAGAAAGCTGAATATCTGCAAGATAGCAAAAGTTAGTTTCGCGAAAGTCTTGGCCAAAATTGAGTTCACTCTCTTTAAATAGATGAGTGATCTTTTGACCGTTGTAGCAGGTGATTATGCTGAATTCACCGGTGGTATTTAAATGCTTGTAGACGTTTGAAGCTTTTAATAAACTAGACGTTTGACTTTAATGACTTTTTCTCTAAGATCATCAGGATCTTTCAAAGATTTCCTGCTAAGATCTTCATTGACTTCTTGTCAGAGAGAGCAAGTATTTTGGCTATCAGTTTTTGGACATTCAGCTGATGGGCTCTCAGCTGTCTCGGCTTTCAGCTCTGAGATTTTTCAGGTGGCAGTTCCTCAGCTGCCTTGAGGTTCAAACCAAGACTGGTCCAGTAAGGCTGACTTGGCAGCTTAGCTTAAAAAGCTTTCAGTTCTGGATTATCAGTCGGCTACTTGTTTGAGCTTTTCTTTCCTTGAATTGATCTTTGGTCAGTTTAGTATTGGCTCAAAGCTTTTTAGAGCTTTTTCTCAGCTAACTGAACTTTGATCAGTTTTAGAGCTGGCTCTTTATAACTGACTGATCTTTGATAAGTTGAGTTTCAGCTTTGAAGCTGGCTCCGCTCTCATCAGTCTTCCTTAGCTTTTAGCTAGACTGATGGTTACTCATCTAGGGATGCCTACCAGTCTCCAAAGTTCTTTTCCCCCTTGTAGCTTTTCTTAAGCTTTGAAGAGTTGACTCTGACTGGTCTGATCGAGGAAACGTTTTAAGCTGGTTGATCATGCTTCAAAATAGTTGTCTCTCATTTCAGCCTAGACTGATGTCTGAAGTCTTAATTGGTCATTACCCTTGATTTTTAGCTTTTCATAACCTGCAATTTTTCATTAAATCATCATACATGTTTTGACATTTCATCAAAACCATCAGTTGGGTTATTCCAATGAATTTTCGCATCAATTTTCCTAAAAATTTCCCCTTTTTTGATGATGTCAAAACCAGTTGGTTTGATGATGGAAAACTGGATAAGGTTATCTTTCATGAATGAACATCTGAGCTTGTACCAATTTTTTGTATCAAGGTTGATATCAGATCATGTTCCTAAGAACAGTCTTAGATGCTTATAGCTTCAAAAAGTTATCAATTTGACATTTATGAGTATCCGAGCTTTGATATGATTATCAGATCTTTGACAAATAGATGAGTATCAGAGCTTTGATACATAAATAAGATTTGAGCTTAACGAGTTTTATCTTTAAGGCATCAAGGTTTAGGCTGACAGAATTTGCAGCTTGAATGGCCTTAAGATATTTTAGTACTTGTTTGCATAGCTTGAAATGCTTTAAATGTTTTGGTTCTAAAATAGTTCAATTCTGATTATCATGCAGATTATGTTCATTTATCAGAGCGCATGGAAAGCCTTAAGCTATTCAGAAAGACATATCAGCATGATCAGAATATTTTTGTATTATTAATAAAAGAGCATGTTTAGAGCTGATTGAGCAAAGAAGATAAAGAAATGTAAGGAAGTATAGGAGAGAGAATATCAAGAAGTGATATTTTTAACTTTCTTCTTCATTTGGAACTATTTACAACTTAGTTCCTTCTTCTTTTGCTCGATTCTCCTCTTTCAAACTTGCAGGGAGAGATGCTGGGTATGCTGTGGATACCCTAATCTTCCTGTTGTTCCAGCTAGGCATTCTACCAAGTCCATAAGTAGTACCTCTTGTTGTACTTCTCTTTGGATCTCATCCCAAAGAATTAGATCACCTGGCTAGGAACCATCATGTGCTATTCCACATGCGTTTCCATCATCAATATATCCTCCCCTCTTTTTAGCATCATCCAAAAAGGCGAGCTGATGGAAGTCATAGTTTGGCATTGAAAACTATGGCAGAAGAGAGAAAGAAGTGGCCAGTAAGTTATCGGTGATATGGGGAGCTTGAGGTGCAGGTATAGGAGCGGACAGCCATGCATATGACTCCTCTGTCGACATCAGTTGGTCAAGATCAGGTAGAGAGAAAGGATCTTGCCTGGTAGAAGAGGCCGATGCGAGTTCGAGAAGTGGCTCATCCGGTATGATGATGAGAGTATTCTCTTGAAGAGGAGTTGTGGATAAGTTTGAGGGCTCATGGTTGGGAAGGGTTGCATCATGAGGCACCGAGGTTTGAAACCTCTTAATCATGGAATCCATGATATCTGAGACTGATGGAGCTGTATTGAGCGGATAGTTCATCTAGCTCCTGCTCCATTGTCCTTCCTCAATATAATATGAGTAGCCTCGCTTGTCTACCATTAGCAGCATTGTGGCATCATCCACTTGGAATCTCCATAGATGATATTGGAGATATATTCGAAGATGTTCGAAGAGAAAGGGGCTGAGATTCCCTATTTGACCAAGCTCTGCAACTGTTGATCAAGGCTTGCATTGAAGCCTTCTTCCGAAATTTCTGGGTCAGCGATGTAAGGAGGCTCACTGGTTACAGGTGCAGTTGACTCATCACTTGTGTAAGTGAAAGAGTCACTGTCAGTCGAGGACTGATCTGCATCAACTGGAGGTTCAGCGTAAAGGAGTGGCTGCTTTCCTTTGGCTAGGTTGTAGTCCTCCATTAGCTGAAGTCTCGACTTTCTAGGGCAGCCAGTTACTTAACGATGTCTGTGTTGAATATAAATATAGGAAGGAGATCTCTTCTGTTGAGATAGAATCCACCAGGAACTGTTTCAAACTGCTCCTCGAAGATGTGATTGAGTCGATTGGCAAATCCTAACTTGGCTTTGAATGTGCCCCAGGGTAGATTGATCTCAGCACGCCTCACATGAGTGCGAAGCTGAGCCAATATAAAGGATGCCCAATCAGCCTTGCATCCGTAATATATGGCGACCATGAGATGAGAGGTGTTGTCTTTGAACTGCACATTTGTGATGCTGCTGAGCAAGATATGCATCACAATGTCCATGACCTGGACCATTGTTGGAGGAAGACTATCTTTCAAATTATTTGAAAAGTCTCGATGTTCAATGTGTGGAAGCTTCCAGTTATTCCACAAGTCCAACTTGGAAGGGAGCGTGAGTTCATTGACCTTTGGGCCTTTATCGGGGAGCTGAAACAGGTTGGTTAACACATCCTTGTTGATGATGATAACCTGATTTCGAACAACGGACAGTATGTTGTGTCCAGTAATCTCTACATTATAGTAGAACTCAGCTACAAGCAAGAGATGTTTCCTCTTGGGCTGAGTTGTCATGAAAGACAAGAGCCTGCATGGCTTCAACAAGTGGAAGATCGTGCTAGTCTTCTTTGGAACTAATCGAGCTTCAAAGAGTTCTCAGGCAATGTACTTATCCTTTCTGAGCTTCTTTATTAGAAGCTTAATGTTCATCGAATGAAATGAAGAAGCCATTTTTCGATGAGATGATATGAGCAAGAAGGATCTTTGGATAAGTAAGAGAAGATAAGGAGAAGGAATGTGTTGAGAGTTCTTATTTCTCATTCAACTTCTTCGTTGCTTATAAAGCAGTAATTTAGCATGCATTAAACCGTAGCAATCGAGTGCTACTACCTGATCAACTATTTGATTTGATACAAAGTTAGCTGATTAAATGATGCATGCATCTCAGCCATCCACCTGGACTTTTGCTTTTTGATCAAGCGGCTAAGATCTGAGGGTTTGAAAATCTAGGTAGTTGCCATAAATAGCAAAATATTTTGCCAGAAGATTTGTTATTTATATCCCTCAGAAAATTCATCTATTTATACTTTAATGCTGAGTATAGAGACTTTAATGGCAACTCAGATGAACAGTAAGCTTATTTTAAAATGTTAAAGATAACTTTTTCAAAAATAAGCTTTGAGGAATAGAGAGTAGAGAAGATTATCAATGAGGATTAGTCAGGCAGCTGATGAGAAGTGGGCTTGAGCTTGAGGCGTTAGTTTCCTGCTGAACTAATGATGTCGCCTTTAAACTTATTTGATCAGTTTTGTTGATCAGCTGTTGTTGACTTTTCATCAGTTTTCTCTTCTTGAGTGGTCGGACTGGGCTAGCTTCTGCACTTTCTCTAGAGCTATTTGACCTTTTCCTTTTGGAAGCTAAACTGATGATGTCCTGAAAAGGATCAGTTCTAGCTGCAGTCTCAGCTTGCTTAAGTTTCTTAAGAACAACTGCTGAGTTGGTCAGCTTCAATGTGGCCAGGTATTTAATTCCTCTACAGGATGAGCTGGACTGATGTACCATCAGTTTTGAGCTCTTGAGCAACACTTGATCAGATAAGTAACATAGCTCCGGGCAGTAACATTCCTCTACAGGATGAGCTGGACTGATATACCTCTGGATAGGAGATCTGGAGACGTGGCAGTATCTTTATCATCTTTTGCTCCACTATGTCCTTGCTGTTGACTCCTCGAGGTTGCCACAATTTCAGTATGAGATAGAGCTTGATCTTTCTTTTTGATGGCACCCGCAGCTTGAGGTAATGCCTCTTCCGACTGAATTGATTCAAAATCAAAATTCAGTTTTAGGCAACATTGATCGACTAGATTGTTAATAAACTGCTTTTTAGTTGCAACTCCTTGCAATCTCAAGCTGGCTTGAACATCAGCTAGCATGACCTTAGCTGGAATGTTATTATCATGTCGATGCTTTATAATCTGCTAAACTTGCACAATAGTTGGAGAAAATGGATTTGAAGCCCCAATCCATTTAATATTCCAAGTTTCTTCATGTTGCCAAAAACTCATGCCATGAAAGGCAGTTAGTAAGAAATGTGACTGGATTGACATGGAATGTCTCTAGTTATACCAGTAGAAATATCGGTGTAGTTGTTTGAACAACTAATTGTCTTGCTTGGCAACATAAGTGAAGTGAGTGAGAAGAAGATTTGGTACATCATTCTGTACACTCTTGACTGCATATTCACCACTGTAGAAAATACGAATATTGTCTTCAGTCAGCTAGAGAGGAGGGCAGGCTCTCCTGAAGTAATCAGCTCCATAATTTGGATGAAGTATTCTGATGAATGGAATGAGCTCATCTGGATCAGTGCAGGGCTTGAAGTAAACTGATGATCCATTCTTGGAGTGTGGAGAGGGAACTTCATTGGTAGCTGAACTGCTTGAGGTTGTGTTGCTAGTTTTGGCTTTAGATCTCCTATTCTTCTTGAGTGACTGAAAATGTGCTTTTCCTTTCTTGGGAATCCAGTCGGATATGAGGACTGGTAGAACGTCATCATTTGGAAGATTCAACATGTCTTCCAGGAACTTGCTCATTTTTAGAACAAGTCCTACCTTGGACTCAAATTTTCTAATCTTCTTTGAGTCGGCAGCTTTGATGACCTGATGCTTGAATTGGGAGAATACAAACTCTGCCTAATTTGCTTTCAATCCTTCAACAAGGTGTATCATTACCTTGTATCTTTCTTGAGTTAATTGACTTAAGCTTCCAATGGCACCAAACATCATTTTGTTCATGATATCGAGTATAACTCCATACTCGGGCTTCAGATCAGTTTTAGTTGTGGTAAAACTGAATTGCTTGGAGCAAGTTGAAGCGTGCCATTCTTTCCAGTATGGTTCAGCTGAATCTTTCAGATCGTGAACCCTGGAACCCTTTCTGGGAAGTTGAAATATTTCTGCAATCTTTCTTTCAGTGATTTGGTGTTTCTTTCCATGAATCACTGAGTGTATAACCTTTCCATCTGCAGTGACCTTTGCTTGAAGAAAGAATTCACTGACCAAGTCTTGTCTGAAATATCTTGGTGGAGTTTCAAGGTAGTGCAGAATTCCGGTCTTATGGAGGTTGACCAGAAGAAATGGGTTGTTTGATTCCTTAAGAATCATTTGAAATTTCTATCTTTTCAGGAATTTATCTATCATCATTTGCTCTTTGAAGGAAGTAAGAGCTTTGAATGATTCAGCCATTTTTGAAAGCTTTGGCTGAATTTGAATTGAAGCTTTTTGAGAGAGAGAGAGAGAGAGAGAGAGAATACTCTTTTGGAAGATGATTTTGAAAGAGTTTGTGAATTGCTCCTTCTGTTGTATTCTCTCAAAATTTTTGAGCAAGGGGATTTATGAGTGAGGAGAGAGACTCATAAATTTGTTGGTTGAAAGAGTTAAATATCCCCTTATCATTTTATTTTGGCTTTTGATTTTTTAGCTCAGGACCAACGGTTAAAAGTAGTAAATACTGGCACACGTATTTATTTTAGCCAAAAGATTTGTATTAAAAATATTAAGAAATAAACTGATTTACAAGAAGTTTTCCTAAGGCATCTAGTCAGCTGACTTCTGAAGCCTTCGGGTCTTCTTGCGATCAGTTTTTCTTTTCTTCAGGACTGGTTCACTAGGACTGTTAGACTCTTCTCTGAAGTTTTGAGACCTTTCTTCAGAAGTCTTTAGTCCAGTATGAGCTTGCAGCTCCTTAATTAACTCAGACAGCTGTCTTACCTAGTCTTGCAGGTGTTTGATCAGTTCTTCATAATGTGTTGTAGGCTGAACTGATAGAATCAGTCTTTTCTTCAGCCTCCTCTTTCCTTTGTGTAGAGTTCTTCAGCCAAGGTGATGCTGAGCTTCCTTAAGCTTTCTTTTCAGCAGACTTAGTTTGAACTGATATTACTACCTTTTCGATTCTACTCGATTCAGATTGTCCCTTCCCTTCGTGCTCTGTTGACACAAACTTTAGAGGATCCTCATCTGATGTTACCCGGGACTCAATGACCAACGAGATACAAAAGACACGGAAGCAAAGGAAAGAAACTACGTCGGTGAAGTAAGGATTCTATACTCGAATATCTAGACGACTATGACTCAACTAAAATACCTAGACTTATGACACACAAATAAACACAAATCCAAGGAACAAGGGCTGTTATGGGACGATATTAAGGATGGTTTAGGTGATGATGAACGATGGCTGTGTTGTAGGTTTAGAAAGGCTAGAGTAGATAGGGTATGATAGAGTTGTAACGAACTTACGGATTAAACGGGATGAACACGAACTTGAACACATACGTGGCTGGACTTGAAACGGACGTGGATGGCTTATGGTTGACGTTGAAGATGGTGGCTGGGCGATGGAGGTGTTGTGATTTGCAACCCGATTAATCCCCGGCGTATCTTGTACGACGAAAACGAACCTCAAAGTTACTCCTCGGTAGCGAGTACACCCTAATTCCTCGTGTGAATTAGAACGTTCCCTTGATGTAAGACTCAAAGTTGCTAGGCTTCAAGAATGAGTATTTTCGACAGAAAACAATCAAAAGCTTTGAACGGTTGAGACACAAATTGAATGCAAAAGCAATTTTAATCAATAATGTCTAAAATATCAAAGTAACATGGTTTCCCTATTTATAGGGCCTATTATGCACGAAAATAACAATTAAAAAGGCCTAAAAATCTGATCCAAAAGGATCTCTCACTATACTATAGAAATACCTAAACTAGAATTCTATTCAAGGTAGGAAATTGCCTTAAATACAATTCTAGTCAAACCTATGATATTATGAACGAAAATTACACTTATTAATTAATTAAAAACTGTTCTAAACTATAGTCTAAAGTAATTAAATAAATACTATAGTCTAGATAAAAATCAACCCTTTAATTAAATTAAAGCAAGGGCGAAAACAGCTCCATGCACAAATGCACTTCTTCTTGCTCTCTTCTTCAACTCTTCAAGTTATATTCTCCATGGTATGATCTTGATCTTCATTAGTTAATAAATTAACTAAAGTATGGCTGCACTTTGCATCTTCTAATTCCTCAAACTTCTTGCGAATCATCACTTGGAAATAACCTTGTAATTACTTCGCTCGAAGTCGCGTCATTGGAACTTTGAATTGCAGCTCGGGTTCAAGGCCTTCAATGCCTTGCATGGCTTCATCAATCCTCCCCTGCTGAAGAGAATTCGTCCTCAAATTTGGATTATCGTCGAGTTCGAACTCATCTGCAACAAACGGAGATAAATCAGCAACATTGAAAGTTGAAGAACATTTATACTCACCGGGAAGATCAATGCGGTAAGCATTGTCGTTTACACAACTTAGAACTATGAAAGAACCATCTCCACGTGGTGAGAACTTGGACTTTCTCAGATTTGGAAACCGTCCGGGACTTAGATGAATCCAAACGTGATCTCCGGGCTGAAATATCACTTGCTTGCGTCGCACGTTTCTGGAGGCGGCCGTTTGCTTCCCTTTGTGCTCAATGCGAGCACGCACTCTCTCATACATCTCCTTAACTTGCTCAGCTCTTCTCAAACCTTTAACACTTGTTAGATGCTCAACAGGTAAAGGTAACAAATCAGTAGACATTAACGGATTAAATCCATAAACAACCTCAAAAGGAGACATATTAGTAGAAGAATGTACCACATGATTATATGCAAATTCAGCGTAAGGTAAACACTCTTCCCAAGACTTCAGATTATTTTTAATTAAGGACCTAAGTAGTGTGCCTAAAGTGCGATTCACAACCTCAGTTTGACCATCGGTTTGTGGATGACATGCAGTAGAAAACAACAACTTAGTCCCTAATTTTCCCCACAAAACTCGCCAAAAGTGTGCTAAAAACTTGGAATCCCTATCACTAACAATAGTTTTAGGAATACCATGCAATCTAACTACATGCACAAAGAACAGATTTGCAATATGCACAGCATCATCAGTTTTTCTACATGTAATGAAATGCGCCATTTTAGAAAAACGATCAACAACCACAAAAACAGAATCCTTACCCGATCTAGACCTAGGTAATCCTAAGATAAAATCCATAGACAAATCAATCCAAGGTGAACTAGGAGCAGGCAAAGGCGTGTATAATCCAAACGGATGTGAAGTAGACTTAGACCTATGGCAAGTAACACATCTACTACACACATGCTCAACATCTCTTCTCATATGCGGCCAATAAAAATGCTCATGCAGCATGCTTAATGTTTTACTCACACCAAAGTGACCCATTAAACCTCCCGCATGCGATTCTAACACAAGTAGCTCACGCATAAAAAAACTAGGAATGCATAACTGCGAACCACGAAATAAAAATCCATCATGCACGAAAAATCCATCAAAAGACTTAGACTTTTTCGAACACTCATCAAAAATCGACGCAAAGAATGGATCACATGCATACAGACTCTTAATAAACTCAAAACTAAGCATTCTAGCATGCATTAAATTCAGCAACGTGTACCGTCTAGATAGTGCATCAGCTACAACATTGTTTTCTCCTTTCTTGTATTTGATGACGTACGGGAAGGACTCGATGAACTCGACCCATCTCGCATGCCTCTTGTTCAGATTTTGCTGCCCTTTCAAATGCTTTAAGCTCTCATGGTCCGTGTGAATCACGAACTCCTTTGGCCACAGATAATGCTGCCACGTCTCCAATGATCTCTTCAATGCATACAACTCCTTATCATAGGTAGAATAACGCAGAGCTGCACCATTCAATTTCTCACTGAAGTAGGCAACTGGATGCCGTTCCTGCATCAAAACAGCACCAATACCTATCCCGGAGGCATCACATTCAATCTCAAAAATCTTATCAAAATCAGGTAAACACAAAACAGGTGCATGACATAAAAGATGTTTTAAATGTGTAAATGCTTCATGCTGTGCTTTACCCCACTCAAACTTACGATCCTTCTTACTTAGCTCAGTAAGAGGCGCGGCAATGCTAGAGAAATCGCGCACAAAGCGACGATAAAATCCGGCAAGGCCGTGAAAGGATCAAACCTCCGTGGCTGACTTGGGTGTTGGCCATTCTTCAATCGCTTTAATTTTAGAACGGTCAACCTCAATACCACGTACACTCACAACAAAACCAAGAAATACAACCTCATCTAAACAAAAAGAGCATTTAGACAGATTTCCATACAACTTGACTGATCTCAGAATATCAAAAACACACCTAAGATGTGCTAGGTGCGCCTGTGCATTGTGATTGTAAATCAGGATATCATCAAAGTACACAACTACAAATTTCCCAATCACATCACGCAAAACATGGTTCATTAATCTCATAAAAGTGCTCGGTGCATTAGTGAGACCAAAATGCATAACTAACCACTCATATAAACTATGCTTAGTCTTAAAAGTTGTTTTCCACTCATCCTCTTCATGCATTCTAACTTGAAAATAACCAGAACGCAAATCAATTTTGGAAAAGACTTTAGAACCGGATAATTCATCAAGCATATCATCTAATCTAGGGATAAGGAATCGATACTTCACTGTTATTTGGTTGATGGCGCGGCATTCCATGCACATTCTCCACTCGTTGTTCTTTTTCGGCACTAGAATGACTGGAACTGCGCAGGGGCTCATCGACTCTCGAATCTGCTTCTTCTCAAGCAACTCTTTCACTTGTCTATCAATTTCCTTGGTCTCTTTAGGGGACGTCCGGTATGCTGGTTGATTTGGCAAGACGGCGCCGGGCTGGAAATCGATCTGGTGCTCGATCCCACGAACTGGAGGTAATCCACTTGGAATCTCTTCCGGGAACACATCCGTGAACTCCTCCATAAGTGGCTGCACAACACTAGGCAAAGAAACATCATTAATAGCACTGCTCTTATAAGATAGAAGAACAAAAGGTAAACCTGCTTTTAATGCTTTCTCTACGCCTTTCACTGAAATAAACAGGCTACGGTTTTGATCTTTCTTTGCAGCTGATCCAGACGAATTCCCATGCACAAGAGAATCTTTGGATGACGGTTTAGGGGCTAAAGAAGTAGTAGTGGCGGCCTTCTTGGGGGTCTCAGTCGATTAGGTACCGTTGGCGGTGATCCGGGCTGCGGCGGCGGCCTCTTTTGCTCTCTCAGCTCTAAACCTCTCTTGCATAATTCTCTGATCTTCTGCAATGGCTTTAGGGGACAGTGGCTTGAGTATAGTAGTCTGTCCATCTCTCTTCATGATGTACGTGTTCGCGAAGCCATCATGAATCGTCTGTCTGTCAAACTGCCATGGTCTACCTAACAACATATGTGCTGCATCCATAGGAATAACATCGCAAATAATAGAGTCAGAAAATCGACCAATAGAGAATGAGACACTTACCTCAGCCGTTACTTTGATCTCTCCTCGATCCGTAAGCCACTGCAACTTGTATGGCTTTGGATGCTTGATGGTGGTCAGTGCCAATTTGTCAACTGCATACTGGCTCATGGCGTTGATCACACTCCCACTGTCTATTATCATCGAGCATGTCTAGTCTTTGATAGTAACACGTGTGAAAAAAATGTTCTCACGTTGATCCGGCTGCTCTTCTTCACGATTGATGCTCAGACTGCGTATAGACACAAGACTAAGATGAGGAGGCTCGGGTTCCTCTTCATCCGAGTCGACTGGAGGCATCTCTGGCTCTTTCTTGGTGTCAACCACGGGCTGGTCCTCGTCCTCACTGGCTGACTCGATCTCATTCTATTCGGTAATGAACAGAACACGCCGGTTCGGACACTGGTTTTGAAAGTGGCCCCAACCTTGGCACTTATGGCACTGGATGTCCCTAGCTCGATTCTGATTGGCACTAGATGCTGGGCTGGGTGGATTAGGTCGTGTATAGGCTGGTCTAGACTGTGGTTCCGGTGTAGACTCGGGTCTACGACTGGACTGCGGTGTAGAACGGTCGAAACGCCGCTCGGGCGGTCCGGACTGACCTCGGGGTCGAGTAGGCTCAGTAGAAGGGGTAGAAGATGATGTGGGATTCGTACCTTTGTTCTATGGGGGTCTAACAGGGGCTGAACTGTGGTGCGATCTCCGTCTTCCCTCTCTGATCTGTCTTTCCACAATTGATGCGTAGTGCACCATCTCTTCTATACTTGTGAAGTTCTTGAGTTCAACTTCACATGCGATGTCAGGATTCATGCCTTCAATGTACCGAATGATGGTAGCATTTAAGGTCTCTTGTTTCCCAACTCTATTCAGGGCAGTCTCAAGCTCCTTGTGGTATTCTTCAACTGATCGGGTCCCTTGCTTGATCCGAGTGAGCTTCTTCTCGAGCTCTCTCTCATAATGTACAGGAATGAACCTGCCACGCAGCAATCCTTTCATCTCTTCCCACGTATCGATGGGTGGATATCTCTCACGTCAGCATCGATCCTGCTGCATCTCCCACCATGAGGCTGCGTAGCCTCGAAACTCTAATGATGCTAACTTGACCTTCTTCTGCTCAGGGAAGTCATAGCAGTCGAAGATCTTCTCAACCTTACGTTCCCAATCCAAGTACAGATCAGGATCGTGAAGGCCTTCAAACTCTGGGATGCTTCTTTTGATGTTGTTCAACAAGCTGTCGTGATCTGTATGTCGGGATGCTTGTCTGTAGGGCAGACGTGGTCAGTCACGTCTCTGATATAGATCATACTCAGCCTCTAACTCCTCTGCATAGTAACCATAGTCTTCTTCAGCTTCACGATCATAGTGATCATTAAACTGCACTTGAGGTTGGCGCCGCTGAGCTTATGGTACTCCAGCATTCTCCCTGGCTGGCTCGGCTACATGAACTTCTGGCTGACGAGCTGCTTCAGGCTGATAAACTACTTCTGGCTGTTGGACAGGAATTCGAGCAGCAATAAGCTCGAGTTGCACCATCATCTTGGCCAACGAACTATCTAGCTTATGCTCCAGCTCTTGATGGTGGAATTGGACATCCCATGGTTGTGGCATTGATGAAGCCGCATCTGTATGAGAACTAGGTGAAGCGGGTGCCTTATCACGTGTTTTGTTATACCCGTCTCTGGACTCCATGTGTACCTGCAAACAATGAACAAACGTGAAAGGAAAAACAGGGTATAGGACCTCACAATTTCTCACAATCACTCGTGTTTTCTCTCTGTATTTTACCCCTCGTGTATGCTCTCAAGTATGTAGTAGTGCTCGTGTGGGAGGTGTGTATATGGTGGTGTTAATCGACTCTTCCGTTGCTTGAAATCGGCTTCTCTCGAACTTCTGGCGGTGATTTCACCTTGAAGCTGATGGAATTTGGCCTAAAAAGCCCTTATGTCTCAGCAAATCAGTGAGTTTGGTTCGTCTCATCGAGACGTTTCCGGAATGGTATGGTGGACAAAAATCGGAGCTCGGGAGCATAAATAGTAGGGAGAAGATGGAAAACCGGAAAACCGGGTGTGTTAGGCTAAAAGATAGGAGAGAAATGAAGAAAGACGGAAAGAAAAGGATTTGGATATGTATCAATCTATGTGACACAATCTAAATACCTTAATTAGCCTAGACTCTAGAAGGAAAGAACCAAAAATAAAATAAGATATCTAAGGTAGTTACCAAAATCAAAACAAACTAAGAAGGAAACTTCCTAAAAGAATGGGAGTCTAAAAGGAAATAACCAACTATGGATTTGTACCTAAAAGGAAGGTACCAAAATAAAATAGAACACAAAAGGAAACAATGGATATACCTCTTCTTTTTTTTTTTTTAATATTCGGATTTTTTTTTTATCCGTTTTTTTTTTATCGTTCTGATCTCTTTTTTTTTAAACAATGAACAATACGGAAATTAAATTACAACTCGATAAAACGCAAAAAAATAAACGGGACAAATAAACGAGTATGGAACCACGAACGATATAAACCGACGTGGCTCTTGATACCAATTTATGATGTGACCCGGGACTCAATGACCAACGAGACACAAAAGACACGGAAGCAGAGGAAAGAAACTACGTCGGTGAAGTAAGGATTCTATACTTGAATATCTAGACGACTATGACTCAACTAAAATACCTAGACTTGTGACACAAATAAACACAAATCCAAGAAACAAGGGCTGTTATGGGACGATATTAAGGATGGTTTAGGTGATGATGAACGATGGCTGTGTTGTAGGTTTAGAAAGGCTAGAGTAGATAGGGTATGATAGAGTTGTAACGAACTTACGGATTAAACGGGATGAACACGAACTTGAACACGTACGTGGCTGGACTTGAAACGGACGTGGATGGCTTATGGTTGACGTTGAAGATGGTGGCTGGGCGATGGAGGTGTTGTGATTTGCAACCCGATTAATCCCCGGCGTATCTTGTACGACGAAAACGAACCTCAAAGTTACTCCTCGTTAGCTAGTTCACCCTAATTCCTCGTGTGAATTAGAACGTTCCCTTGATGTAAGACTCAAAGTTGCTAGGCTTCAAGAATGAGTATTTTCGACAGAAAACAATCAAAAGCTTTGAACGGTTGAGACACAAATTGAATGCAAAAGCAATTTTAATCAATAATGTCTAAAATATCAAAGTAACATGGTTCCCCTATTTATAGGGCCTATTATGCACGAAAATAACAATTAAAAAGGCCTAAAAATCTGATCCAAAAGGATCTCTAACTATACTATAGAAATACCTAAACTAGAATTCTATTCAAGGTAGAAAATTGCCTTAAATACAATTCTAGTCAAACCTATGATATTATGAACGAAAATTACACTTATTAATTAATTAAAAACTGATCTAAACTATAGTCTAAAGTAATTAAATAAATACTATAGTCTAGATAAAAATCAACCCTTTAATTAAATTAAAGCAAGGGCGAAAACAGCTCCATGCACAAATGCACTTCTTCTTACTCTCTTCTTCAACTCTTCAAGTTATATTCTCCATGGTATGATCTTGATCTTCATTAGTTAATAAATTAACTAAAGTATGGCTGCACTTTGCATCTTCTAATTCCTCAAACTTCTTGCGAATCATCACTTGGAAATAACCTTGTAATTGCTTCGCTCGAAGTCGCGTCATTGTACCTTTGAATTGCAGCTCGGGTTCAAGGCCTTCAATGCCTTGCATGGCTTCATCATCGTCAGAGTCAGATGATTCTATATTGATTGGTTCAATCATCTCGGCCTTTCCTTTTCCAAGAACCTCTAGTGTCTTGATTGATCTCTTCCCAGCTTGATATTCTCTGATCTGTATTGGCAGGTCTGTCGCGTGTTTGTGTGACTTTGGTAGAAAATCATCTAAATCAACTAGGGAGACTATGGTTTCCTCCTTCATTAATTTTGGAAACTATTTTTCCAGAATCAGGCTGACTCGATTCGGGAAGCACATCTTTTGTGGAAAACTTTTGTCGCTGATAGTTTTCTCTTCAACAATTTCCACGTATTTCTTCAGTTGATCGAAGAAATATTGTGCCCAATTTATCCTTATTTCCCTGTAAATGGCCTTGCGGATTTGATATCTGGGCACCGTCATCTCAGAAAAGCTATCTATTGCTCCTTAGATCATCCTGGCGGGAATCATAGCTAACACTTGATACTCCTCCTTAAATTTAGTTATCATATAGTTGTTATGATATCTTGAATGATTGTTTTCTTTTTCCACACATTGTAGTGTGTTTCAGGATTTACCCACACATCTTCGATCTTCTTACCACCGCTTGGAATCTTGCAAATCTTCCGCAAGATCAGGAAAATGATAATGATATCTCTTCATCTTACATCAATGATGATTTCCTAAGAATTCTCTTTGTATTGTGAGTTTAGAGAGAACTCTGCCACGACCTCAGGATAGACTTTTGAAGGGGCCCTTTCAGTGAAGGTTTTTAACTTGGCTTTCTCTACTAGTGTGATGATCATTTCACACAGTTCTGAGTTTCTACAGGACTCTCTGAAAGCCACTGGGTTGAGGAATTTGTCATGATATAGATCCTCTCTAAAAGCCATAGAGTCCTCACCAGAAAGCTTGAAGTTGTACTTTCTTCAATGAATATTGGTAGAGAATTGATCCATTGAGTTTTGAGAGGCTCAGAAGAATGGGAATTTTGGATGAATTTTGAGAGACTGAATACTTGAGTTCTTTGGTCAGCTGTATGGGAGATTTTGGGGAAACAGCTAACCTATTTATAGACTCAAGTGAACGGTGAATCCCACAGTAAAAAGAATTTGAGTTAGAAACAAAATCAAACGATTCTGATTAATCCATCGATTTTAATTTCAGATTTATCCATTGACATTAATAAGGAGAGAGAGAGTGAGTCCAATGGTAATATTGAGATAAAACATCATTTTACCATTCTGGTAAAAAATTCAACTTTGAACTTATCTGATATTGACTCTCCTCCAGTCTCTACGTGGCATTGAGCTACTGACGTCATCAATTGGCCTCACGACTGATGATCTTCTTTGGCTTGGAATGATCAGTTCTAGCTGGAGTCTCTTCAGCTTTGACTCTTTTGTCAGCTTAAGCTGTCCTCTTTAGCTTTGCTCCGCCTAAGCTTGTTAGCTGTTTCCTTCAGCTGAAGCTTTGCCAAGAAACTGACATGTTCCACTAGTGCTTTTTCTGTCGATCTTACATTCTCCGAAGTCTAAGTCTGAATAGCTGGTTAGACTAAAGTTATCATCTCTGGGATACCATAACCCAAGATTTATGGTTCCCTTGAGGTACTTCATAATCCTCTTTGCTGCTTCGAGATGACTTTTCTTCGGGTTGGCTTGGAACCTTGCACACAGTCCGAATAAGTAGGAGATGTCTGGCCAGCTGGCAGTCAGGTAGAGAAGGGATCCAATGATTCCTTTGTAGTGCGTCTGGCTGACTGATTCTCCTTCTTCATCGAGGGTCAACTGAACTGATGTATTCATTGGAATCTTGAGAGTTTTTCCCTTATCGGTTCCAAACTTCTTGACAAGCTCTTTGGTGTATTTAGCTTGACTGATGAAGATTCCGTCTTCCAGCTGCTTCACTTGGAGTCCTAGGAAGAATGTCATTTCTCCTATCATGCTCATCTCGAATTCGCTTTGCATCAGTTGAGTGAATCGAGTGTAGAGATCTTTATTCTTGGATCCAATAATTATGTCATTTATATAAATTTGGACCATCAAGATCTCAGCTGATCATTCTATTCTGAATAGAGTACGATCAATGACTCTTTTCTGAAACCCATTCTTCAGCAAGAATATTGTAAGGATTTCATACCAAGCTCTTGGCGCCAGCTTCAAGCCATATAGAGCTTTCTTCAGCTTGTAGACTTGATCTCCAATTTCGAAGCCTGGAGGTTGCTCGACATACACATCCTCCTTGAGAATCCCTTGCAAGAATGTACTTTTCACGTCCATTTGATAGATCATGAAATTGTTGTGAACTGCATAGGCGAGGAATAATCTGATGGCCTCCAATCTTGCAAGTGGTACGAATGTCTCATCAAAGTCGATTCCTTCACTTTGAGAGTATCCATTGGCTATCAGTCTGGCCTTGTTCCTTGTGATCATGTCTTGTTCATCCAGTTTGTTGTGAAAGACCCACTTAGTCCCAATGACTTTTTAAGTTTTTGGCCTATCAACAAGAAACCAAACGACATTTCTTGTGAACTGGTTCAGCTCTTCTTGCATAGCGATAATCCAGTCTAAATCTTTAAACACTTCCTTGATATTGGCTGGTTCAATTTGCGAGATGAAGCATATGAAGAGTGCATGCTCCATTTATCCTCTAGACTCTGCTTCTTGGATCACCAATAATTTTGTCGAGTGGATGGCTTCGAAGCCATTTTGGGTATGCTGGCTTCTGCTGCACCTTTAGCTAGTTCATCAGTTGTTCATTCAACTGATTCTTCGGCTACTCCATTAGTTGAATCTTCAGCTGGTCCTTCAGCTGCTACCTTGGCTCTGACTTGTTCATCATCTTCACTGATTCTTCCCCCTGTTTTAGTTATGGGGTTTGAAGTTTCACCACAATTTGTGTCCTCATTGACCATGTTGCCTTCAACTGGTTTAGAATCAGTTTCAATGTCATCTTCTAGCGAAGCTTCAAATTGCTCTGGGACAATGTGATCAACATAGTCCAGTAAGCTTTCACTAGGCAGTGCTTGTACTGATGTACAGTTTTTCTCTTTGCTCATGTACTCATCAACAAGCTCATCAAATACCACATGACATATTACTTCCACAACTAGTGTTCTTTTGTTAAACACTCTGTAAGCTTGTGAATGAGGGGCATTGTAGCCCAGAAAGATCCCCTCATCAGCTTTGGCACTGAAGGCTTTCAGCTGGGATTTGTCATTATTGTGAATGTAACAATTGCAGTCAAATACCTTAAAGTAAGAGATAGAAGGCTTACGACCCTTGAACAACTCATAGGGCGTTTTGTCATGGGTAATGACTATGGCACTTCTGTTCTGTGTATGGCAGGCTGTGTTAACTGCCTCTGCCGAATAGCATTCGGCTATGTTGGCATTTGCTACCATTTCTCTAGCTGTCTCCTTTAGCATGCGATTTATCCTTTCAGCTACGCCATTCTGTTAAGGAGTTCTTGCAGCAGAGTATTCGTGAGTGATTCCCAGTTCATTCAAGAACTTGATCATTTTCTGATTGACAAATTCAGTTCCATTGTCCGATCTCATCCTTTGAACTGATTTTCCTTTGTCAGTCTGCAATCTTCTGATCAATGTTGATAGCTTTTAAAAAGTCTCATCCTTACTTCTCAGGAACTCCACTTAGGTATACCTTGAGTAGTCATCTACTACTATAAGAGTAAACTTCTTGCCTCTGGGGGTTGGTGGCTTCACAGGTCCAAATAGGGCCATGTGTAGCAACTGAAGAATTTTAGTTGTTCCTTGAGGATGACTTTTGTTTTTGAATTACGACTTCATCTGATTTCCTTTATGGCATGGTCCGCACACACAAGTTTTCTTGTAGATCTCCTTGGGAAGACCATTAACTAATTCCTTCTTGGCCAAGTAGTTGATAGTTTTGAAGTGGAGATGGTTCAGTCGTCGACGCCACAGCCAGCTTGCTTCAGTTGATCCTTTAGAGAGAAAGCATGCTTCTGAATAGCCAGTTGACCAGTCAACAATGTACATGTTGCCCTTTCTTACTCCAGTCAGGAGCATGGCTCCAGTTGACTTGTCTCTGATGTCACATGAGCTATTGCTGAAGTGCACTGAGTACCTATTGTCACAAAGTTAACCGATGCTCAGCAGTTTGTGCTTTAGTCCTTCAACATGTGACACGCCATTTACGACAACTTTCACTTTGATCACGAACCCTTCTCCAATGGTTGAACTCTTTGAGTTGTCTCTAAAAGTGACTAGTGCTCCCTTAACCTCTTTATAACTGTCGAGATCATTTTTGTCTCCGGTCATATGTTTTGAGCACCCGCTATCCAGATACCAAGTATCTTTGACCTTTTTCTTGGACAGGATACTCTTTTCCTACAAAATAAGAGTCAGGTTTTAGGTACCCGCATAATATCGGGTCCTAAGAGGTTAATCGTGTGTTTCGGAATCCATATACTCTGTTTGGCTTTTCATTTCCAAGAGATCCTTCAGAATTAGATCTCTGGATCAACTTTGGACTTCTTGTAACTCTTCGACTGAGAGTTTAGTCATGTGATTGGTGCGTCGTTTTACACCAAAAATAAATTTCCCGACAGCAGTCGGTATGCCCTTACTGCACGTGTACAGTGATGAGCGAGATCGTCTCCCAAAAGACCGGTGAGAATTACTCTATAATTCCAATCTGTAGAACCAAACTTTCAAGTGGGTTTTGTGATTTTAACAAAAAATGAAATTAATAAATAAATAAAAAGATGCACGATTTAATAAAATGAACATATTTAAAATACGAGAAGAAATATTCCGGATTCCAATTAACTCCACCCTAGCTTGCCTAAACTGATCCTTGATGCAAATATAAATTCAATTAACACATACAAATTAGTTATAGCTACTGAAGACGCTTACTGACGCAGCCTAATTCCTCTGTAGTTTCTCGATAATCAGGAAGACACTTCACCAATTATTACTCTAATCGACTGACAACCATAAGAGACGTTCTATAGGTTTAATGAGCCGACAGCCTTAAAGTCTAGAGGAACCCGATTCATAATTAACAGACTCTGACGCAGGACCGTTAAATTAAGATTGCTATTCTCCCTGGTTCTGAAGACCCGTTTTACCACTAATTAAACTTAAACCACAATTACGGATGGCCGATTTAATTGGTTACTAATTAATTCCGATTCACTAAATATTCACGACTACCTAGCAATATCGAAACTATTAATTACTAGAAATACAAAGAATAACAAATGTATGCGAATTAATTGAATGATAAACGAGCAATTAAATCTCACAGTTTAGCTAGACTAGGGCTTCGTTAGTTGTCACCAGAATAAAAAGAACTTAGCTTGATTGCATAATTAAATCAAACCTCCAAAATATTGTCGAGCAGTACATGAATTCAGCGAAGAAGATAAAATAATAGTTGCTGGAATAATCGTCCTCTCTCTGCTATGCGTTAATATGGATGGATAAATCCTATTCTATCTATATTATCCTTAATTAAAATAATTAAACATGGAAATAAAATCCTAGTCTATCTCAACTAGGTAATTCCCAAGATGAGGACTCCTTAGAGGCGGTGGAAATTCTCTCGCATGCGCCCAGGCCATGGGCCTAAGTAAATTCCGCATTCCAGCCCAAATCCGCATGCTCAGGCCCAATCTCTGAGTTATCTGCCCATATTATCCTGTCGTATGCCCATACGGCATGACTTTTCGAACTTCCAGCTTCAGCTTCCTTTGCACAGCTTGTTTTCTCCCCAAAAGCATGCCATTTTCCCTAACTTTGTGCAGATTACCTGCAAAACCCTCAAGGCATAACATTCTCCCAAAACGACATCATAACACGCCAATCAACACAATTAAATCATACTAAAATGGCCCAAAATATTAAGTAGAATTGGCCCGATCAAATCCCCCCACACTTAAACCGTGGTCGTCCTCGAGCATATCTAAACAAAATACAGACTTGAAAACAACACAAGCATCGACTGCCCTAAACTGAAAATACTCGGAGTCAGAATTACAGCATATCCAATCCACAATCCACTAACCATTATCTTGTTTCATGAATTAAACACATGCTCTTCATTCAAGTAAAAAACGTGCAACTCAATCCTGCCTCACCAAGGTTCACTCAATTTCTCTCAAAAGTAGATAAGGGTAGATTTGTTTAATTCACACCAGTCGTGATTTGATGCCTTCAAACATAAATTTACCCATATGTCAAAACCACTACCAAGCAAATAAGAACTATGCACAAATCAAAAGGTCTTTTCAATGGGTTGTAATGGGGCTGGGGTGCTTAGGTAGGATAATTTGGATAAGTGGCTTAAAGATGAAAGCATGTAAGCATATCAGAACACATTAATCAAGTTCGGCTGCAACTTCTCAAATATCCCACGAACTCTAAGTTAAATGCTGGTCTTCAAAGCTATATAAGGCAACAAAATTTAACTTCAATCGGGTACAATCCTATTTCCTCCACGTCCAGTATAGGGATACGAACCATTTTTTTTCTTCTTTTTTTTTCTTTTTATTTTTATTTCTCTTCTTTTTTATGGAATAGGACAGGAGTTTACATATATTTTTTTTCTTTCCCTTTTTTTTCTTCAATCTTCCAGCACTAACTGTCTTCAAGTAAATTTCGAACTCATCTTAACACAATCTAATATAACTCACATGTTTCCAAGTGACAAAAGCAGGCCAAAACAATCTGAGGCTGAAATATTTAGTGGCTGTCAAGAGAGCAAGGATTCAGGCACAAACGAGCTCACTAAAGGGTAGTGTCGGGTATGGATAATTTATTCAGGCCAAAGCAATGGTTAATCCTATATGCCTTTATCATTTTCATGCAAAATGAAACTCACAAGCAGTATGACCATGGCAACAAGGCAAATCGGAAATTCAACGTTCAAATCCGACACACTCAGTAAAAGAATAAAATTGAGCTTTCTATATATATTGTTCATGCCCAACAGGCTCAAGTCTCACATTTAAGAAGGCTCACCCAATGTTGATCAAGTTACACATTTCATCTTCCAAGAACACATACGAGCATTAGCACAATTCAATCACAAGAGAATCAATCAAACAAACCCAGACAATCCATGTTATAACTCTTTCTCTTTGTACATTTCAATTTCAGGCAGCCAATACTCAACAAAAACAAGCAAAACACAAAAGTTTTTTTTTTCAATTTAGAAAAGAACCAGACATAAAAACAGCAACTTAATCCCCCCACACTTAGACAACACAGTGTCCTCACTGTGCAGGGAAGAGAGCCAACAAAACGAACACAACATGAATGAAAGAAAATAAAAACAAAGCGAGAGAGAGGGCAAACTCGCAAGCAAGAGGAGAGACGGAAAGTAAGGGTATACGGACGATGCTGAAATGCAGTAGCCCAACTTGATATGTAATGGTCAAACAACTCCATGAGCTCGGCAAGGATAGGGGCATCGCTAGAAGAGGTACCTGCATGAAAAAGCTGGACTAGAGTTTTTTTTTACGAAAACTAATAAGAAACTAAATGAAATAAGAAAAACGAAATAAGCAGGAAAAGCTCGGGTTGCCTCCCGAGAAGCGCCCTTATTTAACGTCCGAGGCTCGACACAAATAGAACTCGATCATGAGACAATTCCAGGGGTAGAAGATCTACCCCTGTCGAAAGGAATCGTCTCCATCCTCACACATTTATGCTTCCTCAAAAGTTTGACCATCCTTGCTTCTTGCCCTTTCAGCTCCAACACTGGGGTCTTCACATGAGCTAGTAAAATTGGTTCCGAGTTGGTCGGTAAGGGCATACGGCCCGTCAGATTCTGAATTGGAAATTCACTGGTGGTATACAGCTGCATTATGATATCTCGAATCGCCTCATCTTCTTCCGTTATTGTAGCGGTCTCAGTCAGCCCACCAAAAGGTACCTTCTTGAATTGCTCGAGGACCTCCTTTTCATCATCCTCCTTCTTATTTTGAACCAATCTGGCAGGAAAAGGAGCTGCATTCAAAGGGTTAAAAATTTTAGATTCAACACTGACCTTAGGTGGAGTAAGTTCGGCAGTTGGCTGTTCTTCTTCTGCACTGGATTTGTTTTCAGTCTGTGCAGTATGCCCATATGGCGGGTTCTTTTCCTTCTTAGCCTCCATGTCAGCCAACTCTTTTCCACTGCGAATGGTCACAACACTAATGTTCATTTTCGAATTCAGCTCGGTTTGAGAGGAAAGAGACATAGCAGGTTGTTCATTCTTTTCGCCAGATTCTTTTTTCGGCCTTTCAGTATGCCCTTCCAGCTCCTTTTTTTTCTTCTTAGCCTCCAACTCGGCTAACTCCTCAACACTTCTCAAAGTGACAGCACAAACATGCGCTATTGGATTCATTTCAGTTTGGGATGGGAGTTTGCCTTGATTCGCCTGCATCTTGTTCATTTGAGTGGCAAGCTGAGTGATCTGTGTGCCCATACTGCCTAGAGCAGCTTGCGTCTCCTGCTAGAATGCTTTCTGGCTTTGTGCTAAACTGTTGACAAAGGCACTGCTCTGCTCTAGACACTTCATAATTTCACTCATGCTGGGTGTAGGCTTGTCAGTATGCCCATACGGGCCACCCTGCGGCTGCATCCAACTGGAATTAGGATGATCCCTCCAGCCAGGGTTATATGTGTATGAGTACGAATCAGAATCCCTCTGTCTTTGGGCATAAAATTGTGCATCACCGTACCCATAGTAGGTTTGCTTGGTTAACGGATCTTGCCAAGTTGGGCGAGCATCAGTAAAGTGGCCATTTTCTGAGCGAACTCCACAGCGGACATTTTGCGTTTGTGCCACAGCTAAACCTCGAACCAGAGAAGTTAGAGCATCAATCTTCTCGTTGACAATGGAGCTGTCTACTCGCTCAACAGGTCGATATCGGTCATCGTCCTCATCCTCATACTGTTGACCTCCAGAAACCATGTCAATGATGAGTTGTTTAGCCTCGGGCAGGGTCTTGTTTGTGAGAGATCCTCCACTTGCAGCATCAATAATTTTTCTGTCAAAAGAAGACATACCACGGTAAAAGTAATTTGTTAGTAGTTGGTAATCCGTGAACCCGTGGTCTAGGCACTTGCGACACAGCTATTGGAACCGCTCCCAATACTCGGCTAAGCTCTCGTTCTGCTTCTGTTTGATGCTACTAATCGCTATCCTCAGGTTTGCAGCTTGGGACTCCGGGAAGAATTTGCGTAGGAATTGTTCCTCCAACTCATCCCAAGTAGTGATTGAGCCAGGTGGAAGATCGAATAACCAATCCCTAGCCTTACCTTGCAAAGTGTGCGAAAAATTCAGTAGCCTCAGATTATTAGCAGAAAATCCTTGAGGCCGCAAGGTGGAGCAGACTAGGTCAAACTCAGATAAGTGCCTGTGCGCACTTTCACCAGGCAAGTCACTGAACTTGGGCAGAACCTGTATGAAAGCAGGTCGTATCTCTGAATTGTTTTCAATGGTAGGCAACATGATGCAGATGGGCCTATTACTTCTATGGCGACTGAGCTCCCTGATAAGAGGCTCACGTTCAGGTTCACGGTTAAGAACAAACTCTCCCGCGTTTGCCATGTCTTTTTCAAAAATCTGATCAATATCAAGTGTTCCTGGATCATATACGGAAGCCTCCTTAGACTTCCTGACAGCTCTCCTCAGCTTATGCAAAGTTCTTTCTGGCTCTAGATTGAACTCTAGCTTTTCTTCGTGTGAGGACCGAGTCATGTGCTGGAAAATAAAACCAAAAATAAGAAAAATAACAAACTGAAAATACGAGAGTAATTACTGCTTTAGAACCGATCCCCGGCAACGGCGCCAAAATTTGGTATGTCGTTTTACACCAAAAAGAAATTTCCCGACAGCAGTCGGTATGCCTTTACTGCACGTGTACAGCGATGAGCGAGATCATCTCCCAAAGGACCGGCGAAAATTACTCTATACTTCCAATCTGTAGAACCAAACTTTCAAGAGGGTTTTGTGATTTTAACAAAATAAATGAAATTAATAAATAAATAAATAAAAAGATGCATGATTTAACAAAACGAACGGATTTAAAATACGAGAAGAAATATTCCGGATTCCAATTAACTCTAGCTTGCCTAAACTGATCATTGACATAAAGATAAATTCAATTAACACATACAAATCAGTTATAGTTACCGAAGACGCTTACTGACGCAGCCTAATTCCTCCGAAGTTTCTCGATAATGAGGAAGACGCTTCACCAATTATTTCTCTAATCGACTGACAACCGTAAGAGACGCTCTATAGGTTTAATGAGCCGACAGCCTTAAAGTCTAGAGGAACCCGATTCATAATTAACAGACTCTGACGCAGGACCGTTAAATTAAGATTGCTATTCTCCCTGGTTCTGAAGACCCGTTTTACCACTAATTAAAATTAAACCACAATTACGGATGGCCGGTTTAATTGGCTACTAATTAATTCCGATTCACTAAATATTCGCGACTACCTAGCAATATCGAAACAATTAACGACTCGAAATACAAAGAATAACAAATGCATGCGAATTAATTGAATGATAAACGAGCAATTAAATCTCACAGTTTAGCTAGGCCAGGGCTTCGTTATTTGTCACCGGAATAAAAAGAACTTAGCTTGATTGCATAATTAAATCAAACCTCCAAAATATTATCCAGCAGTACATGAATTCAACGAAGAAGATGAAATAAAAGTTGCTGGAATAATCGTCCCCTCTCTGTTATGCGTTAATATGGATGGATAAATCCTATTCTATCTATATTATCCTTAATTAAAATAATTAAACATGGAAATAAAATCCTAGTCTATCTCAACTAGGTAATTGCCAAGATGAGGACTCCTTAGAGGTGGTGGAAATTCTCTCGTGCGCGCCCAGGCCATGGGCCTAAGTAAATTCCACACTCCAGCCCAAATCCGCACGCTCAGGCCCAATCTCTGAGTTATCTGTCCATATTATCCTATCGTATGCCCATACGGCATGACTTTTCGAACTTCCAGCTTCAGCTTCCTTTGCACAGCTTGTTTTCTCCCCAAAAGCATGCCATTTTCCCTAACTTTATGTAGATTACTTGCAAAACCCTAAAGGCATAACATTATCCCAAAACGACATCATAACACGCCAATCAACACAATTAAATCATACCAAAATGGTCCAAAATTTTAAGTAGAATTGGCCCGATCAGTGATCTATACCTCCGATGAGATTTAGGATAAAAGACTTCAACTAATATCCTCTCATCTTATGACCTTGATGCTCTCTGTCTTGGCCAGTTTCTTCTGACCTTTTGACTCTGAGCTTTTGGCCTTTGTGATATGGCCAATTAGCAAACCAGTTGTGATAGGGATTGAATCTCGATTCATCCCTTGAGTTTAGATACTCATTATACTGGGTTGCAAGGTCACTTGGAGTGAACTCCTTCAGAGAGATTGAATTATGTTGTCATGCATAAGACAATCTTGTGTGTACATTTCCTTTGGGGTTTGAAGAGCTCCCAAGTTGAAATGTATTGGAGGAGTTTCTAGATCGTTGAACTGATGACCTATTTTGAGCTGATGCCTTTGTCTGAAAGGCTAACCTTGGGTGAACTTCAGGTCTCAATTGAACTAAGGACCTGGGATGGAATGGAGGCCTTTGAAAGTTTGTCCTTTGATGAGCTTTAGATTTTGATCGAGCAGTGGATCTGGACTGCTGAGCTGATCTATGTTGAAGTGGTGTCTTTGACTGAGCACCAAGCCTTTGAAAGACCGACTCCCTTCGAATTGCCCTTCTCGACTGATCAGTCTGATCTTTAGGCTGAGCTAGAGGAGTTTCCAAGATGCCCTTGTCTTTGGACTCCTCAACTGGGGGGGACTGAGCTGGTCTTGTGAATCCTTTTTAGGATTCTAGATTCATAACTCTGTACAACTGCCTTACCCTTCTCTGTGGTAGTGTACTTGCTATATCTCAGCCCTGGACTCGCAGCTTCGATTCTCTTATAACTCAAGATTTCATCAAGAGTCTGGGATTCTTTCTTGAATTTGACGGTTAATTCCTCCTTTTCAAGAATTTCTAGTTTAAGCTGCTCATTCTTAGCTTCTGGTTCTGCAGTTCTCAGCTTCAGCTGATCCATTTCAGTTGACTGAGCTTCAAGACTTTTCAGTCTTTCATTTTCAACACTTAGCTCATCAACTCTGCTTCTTAGCTCATCATTTTCACCGTTCAGTTCTTTATGCATATTTAATGCATAAGCTAATTGATATTCTAGGATTCTTAACTGTTCATCCAGTTCATTCCTAGAGATCGAAGCTTCATGTATGTGATAGAAAAAGGTTATTGAATCAGTCAGACTAACCTCTTCATCCTTGTCGGCCACGAGGCATAGTAGAGCTTCATCATCAGAGCCATAGCTATCTAAGTCGATTCCAGATAGGTAGTCTGAATCGTCAAGCACGGTATTTTCAGAATTTGCGATCATTATTTTCCTTTTGAAGAAGCTTCTCCTCACTTTAGCTTTTTTATCTTCAGGAAGCTCTGCACACTCGTATCTATAGTGCTCTTGCTTATGGTAGTGGAAACATTCTTCTATGTTCCTGTTTGCCAACCTGAATTGTTCAGCTGATCTCTCAGCTGGCTGCAAGTTCTTCTCTCCCTTAGCAGCTTCATCAGCTTGGGGTTGAGCTGATGGTTGATCTCTGACTTTTCTCAGCTTCTCCAGTAATATTATCATTGACTGGGTTTATTCATTTATATCCTCAGTCAGGATCTCCTTTTTGTCGGCTAACTCTCTTCTTTGATCAGTCACTGATCCCCCTGGATTCTCTCTGACAGGCGAACCTCTTGACCAGAAGTTGTTTCTTCCACGGGCTTCTCTGAATCGATTTCTTTCAGCATAGAAAGAAGCATCATGAGAAGAGGAAGTGGATGCTTCTCTCTTTTAGTTCAGCTTTGAGAGATCCAAACAGCTCTCTGGGAGTAATGTTATTTAAGTCTCTCGACTCTTTCATATCAATCACTTTCATATCCTATTCATCAGTGAGATTCTCAAGAACTTTTGAGTTCATCTTACTGTTGGGATAGTTTCTTCCCAGCTTGTTCATCTCGCTTATGATGCCAAGAAATCTTATTTCTAGGCTCGAGATACTTTCTTCCGGCTACATTTTGAAAGACTCATATTTGTCAACTACGAGCTGGAGCTTGTTTTCTTTAATTGCCTCAGACTCTTTGCATACAGCTGCAAGCAAGTCCCAAATCTCCTTCGCTATTCTACAGTTCTTTGTGTCTTTCATGCGATCCTCATCTAGAGTTTGAAAAAGTGATGCTTGAGCAACAAACTCTAGATTTTCAACTTCTTTTCTTCACCCGTGAGAAAATGAGTTGGTTTTGAGATCCTGGCCAGTTCGTTGATATCCATGATGTGGGCTTCATCGTCCATCATAATGATGATTGGACCGTCTTCAATCACCTCCCACATATTCTTATTGATGGATCATAGATGAGCTTTCATCATCCTGCTTCAATTGTCACAGTTCTCAACTGAAAAGAGAGGTAACTTATGGTTTTCCATAGCTTAAAATGTTAGCACAGATAAATATATTTGATTCAAATAATCTATAGAAATGGCTGATCCTTAAAATCAACCACTCTGATACCACTTGTTGGTCCCGGTGTGAGTCTATGTCAGTTTAAAGGAGGGAGGGTGAATAAACTGACTTCAAAACTTTAAACAGATTGTGGAATGTATAGGGCCCTGACTCGCTTTCGATATTTTATCTGTGCGCTCTTCAGTTGAGAAAAAGCCTGAGTTAGAGCTTAGTGGTGAGCTGATCAGTTAGAACTTATAGCTTGAAGACATAGCTTAGCTTATCGGTGTAGCTTGTGTGTGTGAAGGTGTGCAGTTTAAGAACATGCAAAGCTGAAAGCAATAAGAACAGCACACACAAGACTTTATAGAGATTTGAAGCTTTTTGCTTCTACATCCTCTCTTCCTTCCGCAGAAGGGCAATCCACTATGCAAGAGTAAAGTTTCTTTATTATAATTACACAGTGAAGAATTCATGTTGGACCTGAAAACGGAACCCTTCAACCCGAGTACGGCCTCCTTTCCAACTGTTGATGTCCCGAAACAACGGACCTGTCGGTACACGCTCCTCCTCAATCGGTTTCTGAGTCGACAGCTCACACTTATCCATCCCAATTGCTCACTGAGACTTTAGGTGCTATTATCCATCTTTACATTATTTTAGATCTCGCTCGATCTTCAAGAAGACAGTTTTGAATCTGTTATCAACCTGGATTGCTCCTTTAGCTTGAGCTGAGTGGTTGATCTTTGAGGGACAGAACTAAGAAGCTTTGCTCTTACTGTAATTCTGCGTCAGCTAGCTGCTTGCTTTAGACTTGAAGTATGCCTTCTTAGTTGAGACTTTTCGCACTTAAGAGTTTTAAGCTTTAAGCTGTGGGGAGAGAGAAATAAAGCTCAATATCTGCAAGATAGCAAAAGTTAGTTTGGCACAAGTCTTAGCCAAAATTAAGTTCACTCTCTTTAAATAGATGAGTGATCTTTTGACCGTTGTGGTTGGTAATTATGATGAATTCACCAATGACATTTAAATACTTGTAGCCGTTTGAAGCTTTTAATGAACTAGCCGTTTAACTTTAATGACTTGTGCTCTAAGATCATCAGGATCTTTCAAAGATTTCCTGCTAAGATCTTCATTGACTTCTTGTCAGAGAGAGTAGGTATTTCGGCGATCAGTTTCTGGACATTCAGCTGATGGGCTCTCAGCTGTCTCGGCTTTCAGCTCTGAGATTGTCCGGGTGGCAGTTCCTCAGCTGCCTTGAACTTCAAACCAGGACTGGTCCAGTAAGGCTGACTTGGCAGCTTAGCTTGAAAAGCTTTCAGTTTTGGACTATCAGCCGGCTACTTGTTTGAGCTTTTCTTTCCTTGAACTGATCTTTGGTCAGTTCATTATTGGCTCAAAGCTTTTTAGAGCTTATCTCAGCTAATTGAACTTTGATCAGTTTTAGAGCTGGTTCTTTATAACTAACTGATCTTTGATCAGTTCAGTTTCAGCTTTCAAGCTGGCTCTGCTCTCATCAGTTTTCCTTAGCTCTTTAGCTAGACTGATGGTTACTCATCTAAGGATGCCTACTAGTCTCCAAAGTTCTCTTCCCCCTTGTAGCTTTTGTTAAGCTTTGAAGAGTTGACTCTGACTGGTCTGATCGAGGTAACCTTTGACCATGCTTCAAAATAGTTATCTCTCATTTCAGCTAGACTAATGTGTGTAGTCTTATTTGGTCATTACCCCTGATTTCCACCTTTTCATAACCTGTAGTTTTTCATTAAATTATCATACATGATTTGACATTTCATCAAAACCATCAGTTGGGTTATTCTAGTGAATTTTCCTAAAAAAAAAATTCCTAACAGAGATCTACAAGAAAGCTGGAGTCTGCGGACCATGCCAGAAAGGGAAGCAAGTAAAGTCATCATTCAAGAACAAAAGCCATCCTCAAGGAACAACTGACATTCTTCAGTTGCTACACATGGACCTGTTTGGACCAGTGAAGCCACCAACTCCCAGAGGCAAGAAGTTTACTCTTGCAATAGTAGATGACTACTCAAGATATACCTGGGTGGAGTTCCTGAGAAGTAAGGATGAGACTTTTGCAAAGCTATCAGCATTGATCAGAAGATTGTAAACTGATAAGGGAAAATCAGTTCAAAGGATAAGATCCGACAATGGAACTGAATTTGTCAATCAGCAAATGATTAATTTTCTGAGTAAATTGGGAATCATTCATGAACACTCAGCTGTAAGTACTCCTCAATAGAATGGTGTAGTTGAAAGGAGAAATCGCACGCTAAAGGAGGCAGCTAGAGCAATGGTCGCAGATGCCAACATAGCTGAATGCTATTGGGCCAAGGAAGTCAACACAGTTGGCCATACTCAGAATAGAAGTGCCATCATCACCACCCATGACAAAACGCCCTACGAGCTATACAAGGGTCATAAGCCTTTTACCTCTTACTTTAAGATATTTGGCTGCAAATGTTACATCCACTACAATGGCAAAGTTCAACTGAAAGACTTCAGTGCCAAAGCTGAGGGGGGATCTTTCTCGGCTATAATGCCCCTCATTCACAAGCTTACAGAGTGTTCAACAGAAGGACACTAATTATGGAAGTAACATGTCATGTGGTATTTGATGAGCTTGCTGATGAGTACAGAAACAAGGAGAAAAAATGTACATCAGTACAAGCACTGCCTAGTGAATCTGAAAACTCGCAAGACTATATTGATCACATTTTTCCAGAGTGGTTTGAAGCTCACTAGAAGATAGCATTGAAACTGATTCTAGATCAGTTGAAGACAACTTGGTCAATGAGGACACAAATTGTGCTGAGACCTCAAACCCCATAACTGAATCAAGGGAATAATTAGTGAAATTAATGAACAAGCTGGAGCCAAGAAAGCAGCTGATGGACCAGCTAAAGAACCCGTTGAAAGAGTAACTGAAGAACCAGTGGAAGGCACATCAAACGCCACCATACCCAAATGGCTCCGAAGCCATCCAGTCGACAAAATGATTTGTGATCTAAGAAGTAAAGTCCAAACTAGAGGATCAACTGAGCATGCACTTTTCACATGCTTCATCTCGCAGATAGAACCAGCCAACATTAAGGAGGCACTTGAAGACTCAGACTGAATTATTGTAATACAAGAAGAGCTGAACTAGTTCACAAAAAATGACATTTGGTTTCTTATTGACAGACCGAAAACCCAAAAAGTAATCCAGACTAAGTGGGTCTTTCACAACAAACTAGATGAACAAGGTGTGATCACAAGAAACAAGGCCAGACTGATAGCCAAGGGGTACTCACAAAGTGAAGGAATCGACTTTGATGAGACATTCGCACCAGTTGCAAGATTGGAGGCCATCAGATTGTTCCTAGCCTATGCGGCTCACAACAACTTCACGGTCTATCAAATGGACGTGAAAAGTGCATTTTTGCAAGGGATGCTCAAGGAGAATGTTTATGTCGAGCAACCTTCAGGCTTCGAAATTGGAGATCAAGTCTAGGCCAAAGAAAGCTCTATATGGCTTGAAGCAGGCGCCAAGAGCTTGGTATGAAACCCTTACAACATTCTTGCTAAAGAATTGGTTTCAGAAAGGAGTCATCGATCGTACTCTATTCCGAATAGAACGATCAGCTGAGATTTTAATGGTTCAAATTTATGTAGATGACATAATTTTTGGATCAAAAAATAAAGATATCTGCACTCAATTCACGTAACTGATGCAAAGCGAATTTGAGATGAGCATGATGGGAGAAATAACCTTCTTCCTAGGACTCCAAGTGAAGCAGCTGGAAGACGGAATCTTCATCAGTGAAGATAAGTATACCAAAGAGCTTGTCAAGAAGTTTGGAGTCGATAAGAGAAAAACTCTCAAGATTCCAATGAATACATCAGTGCAGCTGACCCTCGATGAAGAAAGAAAATCAATCAGGCAGACGCACTACAGACAAATCATTGGATCCCTTCTCTACCTGATTGCCAGCCGACCAGACATCTCCTATTCAGTCGGACTGTGTGCAAGGTTCCAAGCCAACCTAAAGAAAAGTCATCTCGAAGCAGCGAAGAGGATTATGAAGTACCTCAAAGGAACCATACATCTTGGATTATAGTATCCCAAAGATGATAACTTGGGTCTTACTGGCTACTCAGACTCAGACTTCGGAGGATGTAAGATCGACAAAAAAAGAACCAGTGGAACATGTCAGTTTCTTGGGAACAAACTGATATCCTGGCTTAGCAAGAAGTAGCACTGAGTTGCCATGTCAACAACTGAAGCTGAAGCTGAATATATAGCTGCTGGAAGTTGTTGTGCTCAAATCATGTGGATGAAGCAACAACTAAAAGATTATAAGGTGGAGACTGAAGAAGTGCCAATCTACTATGATAACAATAATGCTATTGCAATATCTCAAAATCTAGTATTGGATTCAAGGATGAAGCATATTGATATCAGACACCACTTTATTAGAGATCACATCGAGAAGAAAGACATATGCACGGAGAAGCAAATAGCCGATATCTTCACCAAGCCATTGTCAGAAGCTAGATTTGTGGAGTTATGCATCCAATTGGGATTGCTCAAACTAGCTTTAAAGGAGGATGATGACCTGCCAAGAGAAGGAGTGAAGAAGAACACTCCAGCTAAAGATGAGAACTGACCCAAAATGACATCAATTAGTTAAGCCTTAGAGCTTAAACTGATGAACCTAAATCGGTTCTGAAGAAATGACAAAGGCTAAATGGAAGCTCAAGAATGAAGATAAGAAAACTGATCGCAGAAGGTATCAGTTCTCAATCGGTCATGATCAACTGATGAGATCAGTTGAATCCAAAACTGACTAAAGAAGGCAAAGCTTCAGCTGAAGGAAGCAGCTGAAAAGCCTAGCAGGAGCAAAGCTGAGAGAACAGCTCAAGCTGAAGAGACTCCAGCTGGAACTGATCAATCCAAGCCGAGGAGATCATCAGTCATAAGGCCAACTAATGAGGTCAGCAGCTCAATCCCATATGGAGATTGGAGGAGAGCCACAACTAGATAAGTTTAAAAGTGAATTTATTACTGAACAGTAAAATGATGTGTCATCAAAATATTACCGTTGTGTTAGTTTTGTATACTAGAAGACCTGTCTTTCATATACATTATTGATGATGTTTTATGATGATATAGAATGAATATAATTGCAGTAATATCATTGGTTTCTTGTAATGTATTAAAGAGCTCACAGCTTACATGGCCCTGAACTCGCCATCGGTACACCGTAGAATAATCTGATAGTTGGTCTATCTAGACTAGCTGATTATTCTAGTACACGGGCAAAGTGTATTAAGGAGAACCTACTTAGGATTCTATTCTCTATTCTTACCTTAAATGAGAGAATAAGAATCCTCAAAGTTCGGGTTCTTAATCCCTATATGTTGGCGGACATGTATGTGCAGTGTTGCAGCTTTAATTTATCAAAGGGTGAAATTCTTTCATAGAATTAATAATCTCGATATCTTGGGTTGTGACATTTACACTTATGATAGGTCGGGGCACCGTGTCCTGGTGCACCAGGTTGATGGTGTCCTCTTGAGGATACACAAGTTCATGTTGAAACCCTGCAGGTGGAATTTATTCCCTACATAAGTAAAGCTTGTGTGGTACTACTCAAGGATAAGATATTAATTAATTATAGCTATCAGAAGCTTACATAAATAATTAGTAAACATTATATCTTAAACACGGGGAATGGTTGGACTAAAGGAGAAAGCATATTCAGAAATATGTATTAAATTGGTAAGTCAGTATTATTTCTTTAGTGGAATAAAAATAATACTAAATTTATTTAATAATATCCTAAGTTTATTGGATATGGAAAATTAAATAAATTAGCAGGCAAATTTAATATTCTTCTAGATCCCAGTTGTAGCCCAATATGACTTTAATGGACTGGAGATGGAAAAGGGGATAGAGGCCCAAGCCCAGCAGGGCTGGGACACTGAATTTCTCCCACCCCCTTATATATAAGAGGTTGGGGAATGAAATTTATTACTAAGAAATCAACTCCTCTTGTGTTCTCTTTATCTCCACAGATTTCATACCGATCTAGTAGATTTTAGCCCACCCTGAAACTAGATTCAGTTCGGGAATTCAGCAGAAGTTCAAGGAGTGGAATTGCACTGTAAAGGAGCACCGATTTTCATACATACAACAGCAAGATTAGACATTTAATCTTGTCCTCAATCCGTTCCGGGAATACAGAAGAAGATCAAGAAGTGGAATTGCATTGTAAGGGGGCACCGATTTTCGTACATACAACAGCAAGATTAGACCTTTAATCTTGTCATCAACCCGTCGTTTAATTTGTAAGTCATTTTTCTGTATTCTATGTTTCCGCTTTTAGTAGAATCGAAAATCGGTTATACATGTTTATTAAACTCGGTTAATTAAAACATATGTGCTGCATAAAATTATGATCTATATGATATTAGGATTAATGAACATACAATTAGATCCTGCGGTGGTTCAATTCAAAAAAATCCCAACAACTGGTATCAGAGCGGGTTTTGGCACTGTTCTAGATTTAATCCTAGGATAAATTCGAGATACATGTTTAAATATGATGTTAAATTTATGGTGCTTAAATTTTCAGATTTAAATGTTCATGTATTTCGATTTGTTGTGTTCAAAACTTGGATGAATTTTTTATCAAGATCGAAAATTATAGTTTTGAAGATCTCTATAATTTTTTACTATATCCTATTAGATTTGGAATAGATTTTTGATGATATCAAAATTTCCAGATTTAATTAGATAGGTATTCGAAAATTATTGTATCAAAATTTTCAAAATTTTGATGTATTAAATTCCCTAATTTTACCTAGTATATTTTCGATTCTATCAAATTAATTTGGATAAGTTTTTGATGAAAATCAAATTTTCAGATTTATTTGGTGTGGATTTTCAAAAATTAGGTGTAATAAAATTAGATTTGGTCTTTTTGATGCTTATCTTAAAGTTACCTAATTCTAATCTAGATAAATTTGAAAATAGAATATTAGATTTGGAAGAATTTGAAATGGATCAAATTTTCAAATTTTTTATTCTTGAAATTTTTGAAATCTATTTGTAAGATAAGATAATTTTTGATATATAATAATAGTTATCAAATTCTAATCCAAAAAGATTTGAAAATAGGTTTTAAATTTGGAAGAGTTTGAAGTGGATCAAATTTCCAGATTTATTATCTTGAAATTTTTGAAATTAATGTAGATAAGAATTGGAAAAGTAATTCTTGGTGTATATCATAAATTACTTAATTCTAATCTAGATATGGTTGAAGATAAGATTTAAATTTGGAAGGAATTCGAAGTGGATCAAATTTCCAGATTTTATCTTAGATATTTTCCATCCTAGCCTATCAAATATTTGGGATAGATTTTTGATCTATATCAAGATTTTTAAATATTAATTAATTAGGGTGTTATTCGAAAATTAAGAATTAAATTTGGTGGATAATTTAATAAATTTCCAGATTTATTTTTTATGGTATTTTCGAGATTTATCAAGATTTAATTTGGTGGATATTTATTTTAATTTTCAAATTATATCTTGATTGTGTTTTTCAAAAATTATTAATTTTATTAATTGGATTTTTCGAAAATCATGTCATGTTTGGATATCATATGTTATTTTATGCTAATCATGTAATTATGATTGTTGGATTTGTAGACTGACTTGTTTGCAGGGTTATCGACTATCATGGTTCCTTAATTATGTGATGTATATTTTAATTATGTTGGATGTATGATGGGTCGTATGCCGGTTTGGCTACGTGATTTTAATCCATGAGAAAATCCATGGATTAGATCTAGGTTTTATTTTAAGTGGTTATAATGTAATAGAAATAAAATTGTTAGACCAAGTTATTGAGTTTTAATTTTATTCTAGATATATTAGTTTTTTCCTTTAAGGAATAGATATTCTATATTGAATAAAGTTTGAAGATTAACTCAAAAGATGAGAGTAGTATAGCTCAAGAAAGGAAGTATCACTGATTCACATCCTGAAACCCTTATTGGATCTAGGATTTTCGGCGAGGTGCAGTGATGGGGGCGGCGGCCATGCCCGAGTTTCCGGAGCTGACTTTCTAATTTTATCTCATTCAGCAACATGCGATATAAGCCATGATAGTTAGTTTTTATTATTATTGCTTATTAGGTTGTTTGAAGCATGCAATGGTGTTTTATCATTTTATGTGATGTTTGCATGTTTTACAATGGGATAAAATGAAACATTAACCTTAAATAACTAAGTGGACTAACGGATGTGTCATATCACTGTTATCTCTAGAAATTAAACTTCTTAATCAAGATAGTTGTAGAACATTACTAGAACAAACTGACTCCTCCAACTGGAGCAGGGAGTTCGAAATAGTGGACTTGGTGGTAAGATAATGGTATTCACACTTAGGTGTAATTTATTAATAAACGTCCACACTAACATGGCTTATTAATTAGAAGGTTACATGACCATGGTTGTTTTCGGCTATTAATTTACTTGTCATAAGGAAATTTGACTGGAGGTAAATTAAAGATGGTTTTTACCTATTTAAAAATGAATTTTATAAATGTCCATAGTAACGTGGCTTATAAGAAACATTTTTAAAATGTCGGTGGATTACATATAATTTTTTGAGCTTTTCGATTATATTTATCCTAAAGTTTGTGATTATACTGCATATTTACCTTTCATTTATTCTCTATCATCATGGCACTCTCCAACTTGTCCTCTATTCTCAAAGACAACAAGTTAATCGGTGAAAATTACAATGACTGGATTCAAAACCTTAACTTTGTTCACACTGCGGAAGGACACAAATCCATACTTGAAGAGGAATGTCCTCAGAAGCCAGATAAGAATTCTGGCGAAGAGCAAAGGTTGGCCTATGCTAAGTGGGTCAAGTCTGATGAGATTGCACGCTGCTACATTTTGGCTTCTATGTCAAATGTGCTGCAACTGCAACATCAGTCTATGAAGATTGCCTATGATGTCATGTACAACATTAAGGATCTCTTCGGTCATCAAAACTGCTCGGTGCACTATTTGGCGATGAAAAAACTGATGAGCACGAAAATGGCTGATTCCATGCCTGTAAGGGATCACGTTCTCAGTATGATAAGTTATCTAGCTGAGATCGAGACCTTGGGTGGAGATCTGGATGCTGAGTCTCAGATAGACATGGTGCTTCACAGCCTGTCCCCGAAGTTTGAGCAGTTTAGATTGAACTTCAACATGATAAAGAAGGACGTTACCTTATATGAACTGCTCATAGATCTTCAGACATATGAGTTACTTCAGAAGGGAAATATGGAGGCACACCTAGCTAAAAATAGGGTGTCTTCTTCCGGTGCTAAAAGGAAGAAGAAGAACGCACCAAAGAAAGCTGCAGAGGAGGCGCTTAAAGTGAAGAAGCCCAAGACTAAGATTTCTCCCGATGAATTTAAGTAAAAAAATAATGTGCTTCAAGTGCGGCCAGCCAGGTCACTGGAAGGTGGATTGTCCTAACAAGAAGAAGAAGAAGGGTACGTCTCAATCTGTTATCATTGAAACATGTTTAGCTACTTGTTCTACTCAGTCATTGGTAGTAGATACTGGAACTACTGATCATGTTTGCATGTCTTTACAGGGGTTCCTGGTAAAAAGACAGCTGAGTGATGGAGAGATTTCAGTCTACATGGGCAATGCTATGAAAGTGGCGGCAGTTGCAGTGGGAGACGTCACCTTATCTTTTAGTAGTGATAGGATTTTAGTTTTGAAAGATTGTCTTTATGTGCCTCGTTTTAGGAGAAACTTGATTTCAGTTTCTAAACTTTTTATGGATGGATATTCAGTTTCTTTTGATAACAAAGTTGTTATCTTTAGTGGTAAACATTTTATCTGTTCTGGCACATTGGATGGACATCTTTATTTACTTAATCCTATGCAAAACACTACGCAAATGCATTTACTGAATACATCGATCATAAACCCTAACAAACGAAAAGAACCTTCAGAAATGAATCAAACCTATCTTTGGCATCTTAGGCTCGGCCACATTAACCTTAAATAGATACAAAGACTAGTAAATGATGGGCCCTTGTCTTCATTGCTCCTAGAATCATTCCCTTTGTGCGAATCCTATTTGGAATGTAAAATGACCAAACGACTCTTTAAAGAGGGTAGAATGTAATACCCCGAAATATTTTAGAAGGTTTTATTTGACATATGTTACCTGAGGGTAATCTAGAAAAGAAGTTGGGTCCTTAAAGGACTCGAATAAAGGAAAATCACAGCCAGGGAAATCTGTTAAATCTAATTTGGTCAAAGATTGCCTTAAAAAAATGTTCTGATATTTTTCTCGGGTTGACAGAAAATGTTTCAAGAATCATGCCAATCTTTGAATTTTCAAATTTCGAGTTCAAATAAATACTTGGCACAATTTTAAGTTAAAAGGTAATAGATTTGGATAACATAAAGCACATTCGTCATTATCCAATTTCTTTTTCAAAAGATTATCATATTCGTAATTATCCTATTGTTTTTCCATCATTATCATATTCCATCATTATCCTCTTTCTTTTATTCGTTATTATCCTATTTATTTTTCTTCTATAAATAGGAGCTTAAGATTTCATTTTTCATTCATTTTCAAAATCGAAACGCCGAGCAGCTTCTAGAGAAGGTACATATCTAGTTTCCTATTTCAATTCTGAAATAGTCATTTTAAAGGTGTCAACTCGTAGTTCAGCCTAAGTTCAGCAACTATAGGCTAAGTTCATCTTACGTTCTCACATTTTCAAGTTCTTGTACTCATTTAAGAGTATAAACAATAAACACTTTCCGGCTATCAGAGTTTACAGTATGTATTCTGCACGTTCCCAACATCACAAGTATACACAAGGCATAGATAAACAAGTTCAAACATATATGTAATCAACATAGTTTTTCGACAGAAACCAATATGCTTCAAAACCAGTATGCTATCACCATAGCAACAAAGTACGCAATCAGCGTAGTTGATCAAAGTATGCAATCAGCATAAAAATCAATCTTTCGAGGAATTCCCATCAACATGGCAAATCCTAATCTTTCATTTTCAGACAAACATAACATTTCAACAGTTAATGTAAACTTTTAAAAACTAAAAACTGCATAAAAACATGCGTACCTTTTAGCTATTGCATGAGTGATGAGCTGAGGGCTTATAAAATATCACACGAAAATTCAATGAAAGATGAAATAAGACCCAGCAGGTCTGCAGAGTTGCAAACCTGCTCTGATACCACTTTGTAGCGCCCCGATCCCAAAAGACCGTGGAAATGGACGCCACGGGGGTGGAAATTAAGAAGCGGGAAAGAAATTGGGTAATTTAATTAATGATGGGATGATAATCCAAAAAGGATTAATATTTGGAATAAAATTTAACAACCGAGTATGCCAAAGATAGGTTATGCCTTCCGAAAAATTAGACAGCATAACCTCTATAACTAGAGCGAATCTCCGTTTATAACAGCTTATAAGAGAAGAATGGAAGTTGTAAGAATTCAATAAGCCCTTTCATAGGCCAAACGGAAACAAATAACCAGATACCAACAATCAATAGACCCATTCATAGGTCGACAAAAGAAACAGACACCAATATGCTGAATAAATGAAGCCCTTCCATAGGCCAAAATGAATGATCAAATAGACATAACGAAAGACAGGCTTCCTCCCCTTGAAATAATTATATAGCTAAGCATATGATACATGTTAACTAGGAAGTCAACAAATGTTCAGAATCAGAGAAGCAGAATCATATCAATAAAATACCAAGATCAGAGTTCTTAGCATTTAGCAAAAGAATATCATGAGTGCGGAAGCTCAATTCTTAACGGAATACTAACAAAAAGAGATAATGGAAAAATATGTAAATCATAATAGCCCATATCTCAGTCTCGTCACCTCCACACTCCAACCTACTGACCTGAAAATATTTAAAAATATTTGGGCTGAGTACTAATGCACTCAGTGGGCAAGTTCTCACGATTTAAGTTATGCAAATCATTTTATAAAAGTAATCTATTTGTGTCCATGCAGGTAGTGAAGCTTAGGAGGTTTAAAAGTTGGAAGTAACCTAAGTTCACTAAAACATTTTATCGTGAAGCGCTTAAGAGTATAACCAGTCACTGCCCGCAACTCGTACTACATCACCACGCGTAAAGTTGAGTATGACCAAGTATACCCAATGAGTATAACCAATAAGTGTTTCATTTTAGTCTCACCGACAAGGAGTAGGGCATGACGAATAATGCATGTATACTGTAGCTACTCACATTGACACAGCGCTGGTGTATGAGACTCCGACAACATACAGTAGCACGTAAATATTTAACACAGAGAGTCACATATGCAATTTTAGCAAAGCAGAGCTTAATAACTCAAAAGATACAATTTGCAAAGATAGTATAGTATAACCCAACTTGTTAGCTAATAGTAGCTGAAGCTTTACACATGCCTTGCAAATCCTAATTAAATCTGGGTCTTGGGTTCGGACCTACAAAGGAGAAACTACCTATTAGCATCATGCTAGGCCTTGAAACTATAACATAAGGTAAGCTTCAACTTAGGATAGATACATAATTTTTTTTTCTAAGCTAAACTAAATGTAATACGAATATTCTAAGTTAATAATTCGGCATCGAACTACAATGCGCAACATTAAGATTTCATTCTCAACTCAACACGTTAGGGAATTAAATTCAATGAATATTTTTGAGTAAAGCCATCCAAAAATATTTGAAAAAGGTGGAGGTCGATTACTTGCCATTTTACTCGATTCTGATCAAATTTAATCTACAAGTCTTTCCGGCTTTCAGAAATTTACCAAATTTAATTGACAACATACTTCACGTATAACAATACAAGTGTGAAAATTTCATGATTTTCAGACGACACACGAAAAAAATACGAATTTAAATACACAATTTGAATAATTGGATAAACTCAAAAATCCGCCTGGACAAAAATGGAATCTGTAGCTAAGTAGAGAATCTACTATAGAGAATAAATGCTGAAGGAACCTTTTTGCTGGGACGGATCTAACAAACATTTTGAAGCAATTTCAACTAAAATGCAATTTTTAAAAATGAGACATTAATTTCAAAAAATCATATTAAATTCATTTCAACACGAAACGGAGCACCGTCACGCATCAACCTCGGCGGGAACCACAATCGGTTAGAAGAGATCAAAGGCTAATTCCGGCCACACCGGTCGGGAATCGGCCGGAAAGCTGGCTGGCGGAAATTCCCGTCACAGATTTTAGCTGAAAATGTATCGGGCTTGATACTCGTCGGATTTTCGCTCAAAAGTATAATTTTTGATAGTGTAGAAAATAAGGAATTTAATGGTGTAATTAGATCAAAGATCAGACGGCTAGAACATAAACTCAAATTGGGTAGATTTATAATATAATATTCGGCTCCAGATTTCAAACGACGAAGAATCAAAAATCTATTCCGGTTAACTAAAAGATCCAAATGATCAAAGACTATTTATAAAAAGAAGATTTCTAATACGACTATCCAGGAAGAGTAGATCTGAGATTTACATAAAATGAAACGGGGAAAAATATCGAAAACTCACAACATCAAAAATTAAAATAGGTACAATTAAAGATAACCGAAATACAAGTATATTTAGAACTTAAAATTTCTTAATACATCGGTCTGAATCACCAGAATTGGAGAAAGTACCTTCTCCGATGAATTGGCGGTGGTCACAATGATTTTCCATCGTGATCATCCTTCGTGTCATCATTTCAATCATGTATTCGTGATCTACGTGTTGACACCTTCAAAATGACTATTTCAGAATTGAAATAGGAAACAAGAGTCGTACATTCTTTAGAAACTGCTCGGCGTTTCGATTTTGAAAATGAATGAAAAATGAAACCTTAAGCTCCTATTTATAGAGAAAAATAAATATGATAATAACGAATAAAAGAAAGAGGATAATGATGGAAAAAGAATAGGATAATTACGAATAGGATAATATTTTGAAAAAGAAATTGGATAATGACGGATAGGCTTTTTTCTATTAAATCTATTATTTTCCAACTTAAAGTTGTGCCAAGAGTTCATTTGAACTCGAAATAGAAAAATTCAAAATTTGGCACGATGCTCAAAACTTTTTCTATCAACCCGAAAAAAATATTATAACATATTTTTAAAGAAATTTTTTGACCAAATTAAATTTAACAGATTTTTCTGACCGCGATTTTCCTTTATTTGAATCCTTTAAGGACCCAACTTAGTTTTCAACTTACCAGAGGGTAACATAAGTTGAATAAAACCTTCTAAAATATTTCAGGGTATTACAACGTTAAAAATAAAATAGGTTGACCAATTATTTCAAATGTAATGTTAAACCGATTACAACCAATAAATTAGAAAAATTAAATAAAATAATAAATAAACAAAAGAAATATTATTTTCTCATAGTTGCAGGCTTTTTTTCAATGAATTCATATATCTTTTACTACATATTAATTAAAATAATTTAAAATTTATTGATAAACACTCTAGTCAGATCGTCTGACCTCAGACCAGTGGGTAGCCCCGCCAGATCCCCGCAAAAAAAAAAAAATCCTAGAAAAATTATAAATCATAACCCTAAAATTAGGTATTAACCGTAATATCAAAGTTTCATCCTTACTACCTTGGTTATATGAGTTTATTTCATCTTGGTTAGGATTTATTAATCATAACTATGATTTATTAATTCCAATTAGAGTTTATTACATCTCAATTAATTATCGAGTGCAGTGCACGAGCCCACAGATTGTTCACGTTAATTTTAAGGTTCACTAATTTCATTTTAAGGTATATATTTACTTTGAAAAAAAAAGTATGCGCTTTAGAGTGGGTAATGAGTGTGGTGACGAGATCACGCGTTAGCGCTGGACAAGTACACCGTGTGAGCCGCCAAGATTCAATCTTAGGTTATACATTTTTTAGGGAAAAAAAATCAAAGCCCGTCTGATGGACCACCCAAGTCCATCTCAAATTTATTTTTAATATTAATTAATAATTGTGTAAAATTATGGAATGAAATTGTGAACATATGACATTTCTAATGTTACTTGGATGATTTGTGAAAAGCAAGTTTATTTCAATCTAAAAAGCTACCATATTTAGCGTTCAAACACCCATGTGCAATATTCATACTTCTTTATTTTTACATATTTTAATTTTAAAAAAAGATATATCATTGTCATAATATTTTATGCAAACATGTATATTTTTACAATATACATTATTTCATTGTATAATCACTTTTTCAAATGGAATTACTCATTATTAAAAAACTTGAAGATATGATGCTCACGGACGGTATGCTAGTTTATTAAAAAATACAACCGAGCAATGCATAAATTAAATAACAATAAAAATAATTCAATGTGCATGCATAATGATAATTAATTAGGTGCGAATAGAATATTTTAGGGAACAAACGCTAAGTGCAAAAATCATAGTATTTTGGTGTGAATTTTACATATCATATATAGATGGTCTAAATTAATTAACTTGGTAGATGTAAACTGATATATATATACGTTCATCGATGTGAAGCAAAAATAGGGTGCGTAGCTAGATCGTTGTTTCCTCCATTGATGTAAGTAACTCAATCAGCTAATTAAGGAGCCGTTAGCTCTTAAAGAAGCCTATCAACTAGAAATTAAAGTATCGACTGCTCTATATATATAATCTATTTTTTTTTATGTGTAGGAGAAGAAATTAAAGGTGGCACTTAATTATCATGTTTAATTAATTCGACACACAAATAGCAAGGACGATCGGAACGAGACGCCTAATTAGCTCCACAGCTTCAAAGTTGAGAGCTATATATAATATTAATTAACATATTTATTAGTTCTTTTGCATTTACCCGAATACGTTTTACTTTTACATAATCATATCTACAAATAATCTAGCTAGATTATCAAACCAAACTCCCTATGTCATTCTTTATATATAAATATCGCATGTGTCAGACTTTTTTTTTTCAATTTATTATGATTTAATTTATTTTTATTTATGGTCATCATTCCCCAATTAAGTTATATTAAAAAAATTAAAGAAAAACTAGTAATGGAACACAAAATGTAACACGCGAGGGCACAGGGATTTGATTCTAAGTTAAGAACAAAATCATGTTTTCTCTTTCTTTTTGTAAAGTCTAATATTCAAATGTGAATGGGCTGAAAACATTATATTTATAAATTAAGCTCTAAATCTTGAAGTTACATTTAACAATCTTTGGAATATTTCAACGTAGAGTTCATTTCATATTATTTCATCTTTGAATGGCCCTGGAATTTTTGAGTGAGAGAATGATAGATTGATTATTGTTTTTGAATCTGAAATTGAGATGTAAGAGATATTTTTACATAATATATATCTATTTATTTTTTTTAAAAGGATGAAATAACATTTTGATCGGAAATTGCTAAAAAAGTATTTTTGAAGGTTGTGGTTAAAATTAGTTTTTTAAAAGTTGGTTCATTTAATTATGTGTCCCATTTTCCACATGCTTGCATAGGAATGGAATATGTGCATACACCGTTACGGAATACCTAGCTATATATTAGATAGAAGCAAGTGATGGAATATTTGTAATTATACAATAATGAAGTGGTTGAAAAAAATTTAGTTTAATTTTGATAAATAAATGTGACAGCCACTGTAGCGTATATAGGGTAGGGATAATATATATGTAATATTGAAATGAAAGTAACCGATCAGGAACAAGAACACACGTACCGCGCGAAAGCAATATATTATAATATAATATAGGATCGAGTATGGATATGGATGGAGTTATATATAATACTCCTAATAATTATATATGTATGGTATGGAAATGAAAATGAAAAAACTATACACAAACAACTGCACGTAGATGCATGCAGGCGGTTGCAAAAGAAAGAAATAAAGCATCGATCAATTGAAGATCGATCCATCGATCCATATACATACATACCATATATATATGAATTATAAATTAGTAGTGATATTAATGATGGAATACCCTGAGCTTCTGGTGATCATCCCTATCCTTGTCATCTTGTTGATGAGAAAAATGAGGAAGCAGTGGCGCCAGATCCTCGCCCCCACCAACTGGCCGATGGTCGGGATGCTTCCGGGCACCCTCCTTAATCTCCACCGCCTCCACGACTACCTCACCAGCGTTTTCAGCCGCTTCGGCACCACCCTCGTATTCAAAGGCCCTCGCATCGCCGACATGAACATGGTCTTAACCTGCGACCCCGCCAATCTCCACCACGTTTTCAGCCGCAACTTCTCCAACTACCCCAAAGGACCTCAATTCCGGACCATCTTTGACGTTCTCGGCGACGGCATCTTCGGCGCCGATTTCGAGCTCTGGGAGATTCACCGGAAGACGACGCTCTCGCAGTTCTCCCATGCCGACTTCTCCTCTCATCTAGAGAGGATTGTTTGGCGCAAGGTGGAGGCCGGGCTTCTCCCCGTGCTTGACCGTTTCTGCGAGGAAGGGGCGGAGTTCGATTTGCAGGATGTTTTCCAGAGGCTGACTTTCGACAACATCTGCAAACTCGTGTTGGGCTACGATCCCTGCAGCTTGTCTCTGGGGCTGCCTTATGTTCGTTGCGAGAAGGCTTTCAGCGGCTTGGCAGAGCCCCTGCTCTACCGCCACGTCATCCCGGAGTTCATTTGGAAGCTGCAGAAACGCCTTAATCTTGGAAGAGAGAGGATGCTGGCGGAGGCGGCGGAGGCCTTCCACGATTTCATATATCCGCGCATTGATGCGTCCATCAACAGCACTGATGATAAGGATGAGGGCTTTAATGTGTTGAAGGCTTTTGAGAGGGTGTATAATGACAAGATTAATAATCTTATTGGATTTTCCTCCGCTGGTAATTTGAGGGATTTCTTGAAGGACACTGCGTTGAGCTTGATCTTTGCCGGCAGAGATACCACCAGCACTTGCCTCACCTGGCTTTTCTGGCTCATTGCTAAGAACCCTTCCACACAAGACAAGATCCGCCAAGAAATCGAGGCGGAGCTCAAACTAGCTGAGGAGGATAATAATATGAAGAAGAAGAAATGGAGATTCTTCAAGGCGGAAGAGTCGTGCAAGCTCAAATATCTGCATGGAGCTCTCTGCGAATCTCTCCGGCTATTCCCTCCGGTGCCGTTGGAGCATAAAGCTCCTATTGAGGCGGACATTCTTCCCAGCGGCCATTACCTGCGGAAGAACTCCAAACTCATAGTTTGTTTCTATTCGATGGGAAGAATGGAGTCGGTGTGGGGGAAAGACTGCTTAGAGTTCAAGCCGGAGAGATGGATTTCTCCCGCCGGAAAAATCAAGCACGAGCCATCGTACAAGTTCCCGGCATTCAACGCGGGGCCTAGAACATGTTTGGGTAAAGAAATGGCGTTCGTACAGATGAAGATGGTCGCTGCAACAATCTTGTTTCATTACAACTTTAAACTTGTTGAGGGGCATCCGGTCTGTCCTCGCGACTCCGTTATTCTTCAAGCTAAACATGGATTGAAACTCAGCTTATCCAGAATCCATTAATTAATTATCACTCAGCTCCTTAATTAATTGATGTCATAATTAATTATCTCGTCGCGCGATAAACAAATTCAGATTATATATTTTTGTTTTTGTTTTTTACAATTGTTAATTTTTGAGGTATTATATTGACAATTTTCATCTTTTAAGTGTTGGATTGACATATTATCCATCTTTAAAGTTTTAAATTGACCATTCTCCTTTATTTTTAGAGTAATTAATTGTCATATTATAAGGTAATAGAAAATACGAACATCAATCAAAAGATGGAAGCCCAAAAAAAAAAAGGGTTGTGGAGAGGACCACGCGCGTACAGCCATCGGCGATGACTTAGAAGAAGCTGTATACCGATCAAGCTAAACCAGCAGCCGTCACAATATATCTTCTTAGGAGGGACAATAATTTCGACATATTTATTCAATTCATAACTATCTATATATAGTATATTCTGGATAATCGTTTTAGGAGGGACAATAATTATACGCATTTCTCCCAAATATATATATAATCTTTTTATTATTAAGTACGGCTGGTACCGTTTCGATTCTTCCCAACAAGAAAGCTAGGTTTTATGCTTTTGATTTCATTGTATTAAAATAATTCCACTTCCTATTCGCAGTGTTCTTTATTTGATCTCGCCATGATTTAATTTTGTCATGTATTTACCTATTTTGAGCATCAAAGTTAATATGTTCTCACGTCATTATCTGAGTTTAATTTGGATAAATTCCGCTCTTATATGTATAATAATCTGCAAACGCAAATTCTCCTTTACATAAGATGTACATTAGACGGTCAACGCGTTGACTAAAAAAATCATTGAAACATGTGATACTTTTTAGGATACAAGTAATATTTTTTGAATTTTGAGTCATACTTTTTAATGTTACGGTTGATACTAATTATAACAGTTTTTTTTAGATCGATACATTTTAATGATACAAGTGATACTTTTTGGCTTTTGAGTGATACTTTTTCATGTTATAAATGATATTGATTTTGACGAGTGTTTTTGTCAACACATTGACGGGTCAACGCATTCACTATCTAATGTAGATCTAGTGCACACAAGACTTGCCCATCTGCAAATCATACATGAGAATTGAATTTTATTAGAAAAGTCATGCACGAACATGCAAGACATGTAAGGTATATATTAGTCAAATTCGAATTTGAGACATTTGGTCATATATAATCCCACCCCAACAAAAAGTCACCCCAATGAAGTTTGAAAAAGAGAATTGATGGCCAGTTAAAATTTATATAAGAGTTCTATTAGATGCACCTTTTCCCTTCAATATATTTCTGAAGTTTAGCTCATCAATGGTTTAATTATGGTGTCTGTTTCTGGTGGGGCTAATTGTGGTTTTGTTCATGTGCTAATAGCCTAAAATAGTTCTACTTATCGCAGTGCTAGCTAGTTATATATAGAGATATTAATCCAGCCGCCCTCTTTAAATTTATTAATGACCAAACTATTTTAGAAAATCGTATTATAACATCATTCAGTTATGAGTTACAACAAAACTCTAGCAATATTGTTGACAAAGGGATTAGTGATTAAATTCGATCACTCAGAAGTCACAAACATATATATTATAGTGTTGACTGGTAAGGGAGTTAATTAGCTAGTTAGCATACGTGCAAGTCTTCTTTTTTTTTTTTTTTATGTCTCTCACACCTCGACGCGTGGTTGGTGGGATTTGAAATTAAGCGGATTTTCTATTTTAAATTTGATGTTTCGATATGTGTTTCACAATCTAATTTATAGTTTAATTATAGATATTATAAAAAAAAATATTATAATATAACTGATTGAGCTATATTTATCAATAAAAGGCTGAAATTTAAAAATTATATATAAATCATATTTATAAAAATAATCAATCATAATAATAATTTTTTTGAAAATTAAATCCTGAAAGTAAATATAAATTCTAATTGGGTAGAATCAACTCTTATTAATAATTGTAAAATTAAACTATAACACGATAAATTAAAATTGACTCAAAAAATGGAAGAAAATTTCATAAATCTAATCATAGAATACGAGTTGGACACTAAATTTAAAATATAAGATCTCATCCGGAACTTAAAGACCTTCAGTCTTAACCTTACACTATTCCACTAAAAAGTCATCTCCAGAAGAACTATTGACATGTCTTCTCGTTGACAAATTGTTAAGTATGTAAAATTCTTAGTTAGATTATAGCGGTTCAGTCAGCTTTTAGCAAAAAAGTATTTTGACATTTATATGTAAATATGAAAAACTAGTAATTAATAGATAGAATTTTCCATATATATATATATATATATATATAGTTGTATGCAATTGAGATTTATCGTTATCAAATATAGAGCATATCTACTTGATCACCAAATTAAACACCAAATTTGGTTGTAGCTAGATTAATTAATGACACCATTTTGATGCAATGGCACCATATTAATTGGTGGAGATGGACCTTACACCAGTTTATGATTATTTATTATTTAAAATAATTTAATTCAGGGGCAAAATATGAATTTCTGTCCATGTTACATATTAACTATATGAAAAAAATTGTAAAAAATAAAATCATACCTAAAAATAAATTTAAAAAAAATTGGAGTGGGGGGTGGTGGTTGGGGGGGCAGCTGCCCCTACCCCTGCATCCGCCAGTGGGAGGAAGAATGGTGACGGAGCTATGGCGATGAGGAAGGTGAGAAAGCAAAATGAATCTGGATTGGGTCGATAAGAGAAGGAGCTCCGACAATTGTGGGTTGCCTGGCAGAAATGATTGGGCCATTGATATGCTTTCGGGCCTGTCTTATTTATTTATTTATTTCAATTAAGGACATTATCCATTAATTTTGAAAAATTCTAAATACAACCTCCATTTTTCTTTTTATAATCCCATAAATTAATAAAATATAAATATTAATTAAATAGACTCTTTTGCAAGCCCTTTATTATTTTAAAACCTAATAAACACAAATAGCCCCCTTTTAAAGAAACAAAAACCTAACAGAAAAAAAATAAAAAATAATAATCCAAAACATGTCCCCCCTTTCTAACCTAAACAAAATATTAAAATCAATTATTTTGCATTCTTGAAATTCTTGGAAGGTATATATATGGTTCGATGAGTTTCATCCCCATTATTTAGTTTTTCTAATTTATTTAACTTTGAAAATTTTGATGCGATTGTTCCAATAAATTGATTAATCCAAAATCTTTTGTGTGAAGCTTGAATCAAATCAGAGCGAATTGTCCCATAAATATTGTTACAAAATTTTTGTGTTATGATAATGGAAATCCATATATTTTTAAAAATGTTTGTTCATCCCCATTCCCTTGTGAGTAGAGCAATGAAAAAAGATAATAAAAAGTTGTTCAAACCTTCAATACAGATTGGACTATCGCTGGCTGTTTGCATGCTTTGAACAGTTCTCCCATGGATGGCTTGTAAAAATTAATTCCTACTGCAATTGATTATTGAAGGATTAATCTCGAAGTCCACCTAAAGAAAATTTGAAAGATTATGAATGAGATTTGAAGAATAGTACTTTGTGAAAATGCGTAACATTACTTACTTTGATAATTTATCTGCTGCCCTTCTTTCACTGTGCTCTTGAACGATGTTTTATGAAAAAAAAAATGACGAGTGGGGATGTACATAAATGTAGATCTAAGTTTTTTTTTATTTAATCTGTTAGAATTTTATGTATTAGGGGTTGTATTTAGTTGGGATTTTGAGGAAAAAGATAAAAATTTATAGTTTAATTATAGATATTACAAAAATAAAAAAAAAATTATAATATAACTGATTGAGCTATATTTATCAATAAAATGTTGAAATTTAAAAAGTAAATATAAATTCTAACTCGGTAGAATCAACTCTAATTAATAATTGTAAAATTGAACTATAACACGATAAATTAAAATTCACGCAATAAATGGAAGAAAATTTCATAAATCTAATCGTAGAATACGAGTTGGACACCAAATTTAAAATAAAGGATCTCATCCAAAACTCAAAGACCTTTAGTCTTAACTTTACACTATTCCACTAAAAAGTCATCTCCAGAAAAACTATTGACGTGTCTTCTCAATGTCATGAATAGTTGAAAAATTGCTAAATATGTAAAATTCTTAGTTAGATTGTAGCGGTTCAGTCAGCTTTTAGCTAAAAGTATTTTGACATTTATATGTAGATATGAAAAATTAGTAATTAATGGATAGAATTTCCCATATATATATATATATATATATATATATATATATATCAAGCTATCAACTATGAATTATAATCGTAGGAATGGAAATTGTATTACAAACTATAATAGGGATATCTATTTATAATGGACATAGTGGAGATATAATGGTGATAATGGACATATAATGGTGATAGTGGAGATAGTAGAGAAATACTGCACAATCTATGGTTGCTAATTATACAAGAGAATATATAAGAGTGCTGGAATGCGGAAGCAAGTTGTGTGCCTCTCCATGAATAAACTCCCTTTTATAAGCATCAAATGGATTCCAAATTCGGACTTCAGTTTTAGTTGATAAACAGTACTTCATGAATTATTGTGCGGATTTTATCTTCGGATCTCAAAAATTTTGAAGAACAGTATTCTCCATTATTTCTAACAAAATTCCAAAATTCCATCATTTCAGATTCTTTTAAGGATAATTGTTGGCAGCCTTATTGCGGATTCTTCGTGCTTTAACGCTATGGGGGATTTTGAGCATCTTGCATCATGACATCTGAGTCACCACCAGCTGTAGAATCATCATCAACTGTAGCAGCGGCATCATCTGAATCAAATAGAGCTTTAAGCTGTTCCTTCAACTCCTTTTTAGAAGAATTTTTAGAGAGGAGTTCTTTAACAATTTCTGAAATATCCTTTTTAGGTTCAACTATTGGGGGAGGTTATGAATTTATCAAACCCTTTCTTGAAAAGATAGAGTCTTCAAAGAAATTAAATTTATCCCACCATTTAATAAAAACTTATCTTCCTAAATAAGGAATATTTCTAAAATTTATGCCATGCTTTGAAAGAGATCTTGGGCTTATAATAACATTCCATTTAACAATCCAAGGTACTTCGTAAAGGACTGTAAACATTAGTTCATGATTTTCCATAGAAGGATTAGTTTTAATAAAATCATCAAAAATGTCTCTCACTCTCTTTGGTAAAATTAAAGGATATAATCCCCAATTAAAAAACCAAATAATAAACCATTGAGGGAATTTTAACGTCTTTTGTTCTCCAAATTTAACAAACCAACTATGTTTTCTTTGACTGTTATTACAGTAAAAAGCAATATCCCAAGCTTTGATATAATCAAAGTAATTAAAATGAACTTTATTCATTCTAGAATATCTAGAATTAGAAGGGATCTCTTTATATCTAAAAAGATCTCCACCCCATGCTTCTGGAGTTAACACTTGATTAATTGTAGCTTTAGAATAAGCTAACTCACCACCTCCTCTAGAGGTTGAATAAAAAAGAACTGAACAAGTTGCCGAAAGAATTTCTTGATAGAACATAAAATCCTTTGGAAAGAGAAATGGATCTGTATAATTTTTTAAATAAAAATTCATAACTTCTTCAGCTGTTAAATTTGCATATTTATGCTCAATATAAGATATCCATAAAGTAGTAATAGGAATATAAGGATAAATATATTCCTTGGCAGAGGTTGATTTAGCAGCGATGCTATAAGCATCATCTCTCAATTTCATTTCTTCTGAGACTTGACTTAAAGCCTCCTCTTTGAGTGTTTTTTCATCCTTAGATATTGCAGACTTATAAGTCTAATTCTTTTTAACGTAAAGGCTTAACCCCTTAATAACTTCTTTTCCTTTATTTTTGCTTATTATTTCCCTGTAAAAATTCACGAGTTAAGAAATCAGGTAAAGAATTATCTGATCCTTTAATAAACTCAATATCAAAATCAAAAACTGCAACGCCCCAATTTCACTTTAATAGAAAAGGACACGTTATCCATGCTTTTCATTAATAAAAATATTTTACTTGAAATACAGCGGAAGTTTCAAAGCATAACTTGATATTTATTACATAAAATAACGTCAAAAATAAATTAAATCTTTAATCATGCTTGATCACTTGACCACCATCATCACATCTTGTCCGCTACGCATCACTCGAGACAACACCTGAAAAGATAAGTAGATTTTGGGGTGAGTACTACTGACTCAGTGGGGAGTGTCCAATTATCCAAGCTATATATCAAACAGAATAATATGCAAATCATAAACTTGTGTTCAGTCCGTAGACCAAACCATGTAGCCCGGAGGCTCTGCGTGATAGCCCGTAGGCTCTGCGTGTATAGCCCGAAGGGATAACCCATAGACTCTTGTTATGCTGTGACATCACATATATTTGGTAAAACATATAGAGAGGATAATAGAGACAAGTTCAACGTAAAACCCAACCTTGACCTTGACTTTGATATTAACCGATTAAGTCTTGCGCGCCCTATAAATTAATTATCTTGAATTAATATAAATGTGTATAATGCTATGCGACAATGCTTGACATGAAAACATTATGATCTCCTAATCTAAATGTAATGATACGTAAATAATACACATATATCCATGAACTCTTAACTATATAAATCATGATATGGTGTTTTAAATCAATAAAACTTAATGCCAAGCTAACCTACGAAATTACGAATAATAATACAAGTAATGCATCACCTAAAATTTTTCTTATTTTTGATGCCAATCCCTTTACGTCACTTTATGAAATAATTTCATGTTATAAAATAAATGTCTAATGCATGCTTTTTGGACTCAACATTCTCGGCCCAAACTTTCCAAGCTTATAATTTAAAACAACATCACTCAAGTGGCCCACCTACAAAACAAAATCAGATTAGAAATAACAAATTCTCTCTCTCTCTCTACGTAAAACAGCAACAACAACGGCCTTCATCCTTTATTTTTCTTTTCGCTGCACCGCCACAACTGCTGGGGTCGAACTTGACTGCACCGAACAGCAGCTGCACTACTGCAGTCCGCTGAGAGGCCATCGTCATTGTATCGAAAGCTCGTCTCTTACGTCGCCGAATAGAAACTTACCGGACATAATGTGAGCAGTAACTGCTCCTGAAAGCGGAGCTTCTCAACAACCAACTCCCTCATCTTACACCCCAAACCCACCCAATGCTATGCGTATGCAATGGTAATGAAAGATATACAAACTGAAAGAGATTTCATACCTTTCGAAGAGTTGAAGCTTTTAAAACATTAAAACTCTAGCTTGTTTCGTTTCTTTTTGTGTGAAGAAAGAGATGGGTAAAAGTCCTATTTATACTAATTGTTAGGGTTAGAAACGTGGAAAAAGGATTTGACCTCGAAGTTATCCTTAGCAAGGCTTGATAAGGACGAAAAAAAATGATATACTTAAAGAGTTTGAGATATATCAAAGTTATCTGCATAGCGTGGGGAAGAAGGAGAAAGAAAAGGAAGGATCTAAACTCTGGGCTCAACCATTTTGGGCTTGAAACCTGGATTAAATTAAATAATGCCATAGCCTCTAATTTAAAATGGGCCTTCATAAAAAAACTATATGCATGCTCATGATATAAATTATCATATACTATAATTAATAAATTCATGCTTCATTATTATTAAACTTACTACGCGCTACTTATTAGACTTAAGCAATTAATATCACACATAAATAAATAAAATAAATAAAATATATATATATATATATATTTTTTAAAATGTAGCAATTTAAATATTAGAAAATCGAGTCGCTACAAAAACAGATAAAATTCCTTGCCATCTTGCAAAGATTTGTTTTGATGCTAATTTTTTAACATTCTTTTGCAAAATATCTTTTGCGGATTTACAGTCTACACAAATAAGAAATTTCTTATTAAGAAGATCACTTTCAAATTTCTGGATACACAAAATAATAGATAAAAATTCTTTTTTAACAGTTGAGTAATTAACTCTTGGTCCTCTCCAGACCCCTGAGGTAAATCTCACAAGAGATTCTTTATTATTAATCCTTTGTTTAAGGATTCCACCATAGCCTATATTTGAGGCATCTGTTTCAACTATTTTATAAGCATCTGGTTGGGAAATAGCTAAACAAGGAATTTCCTTAATTTTGGCTTTTATTTTTTGAACAGCTTTAGTGTGAATATCTGTCCATGAAGGGGGATTTTTCTTTAATCTTTCGAATAAAGGTTTAGCATCTTGAGCTAATTCTTTATAAAATTCAGAAACATAATTAAGGCTTCCAAGAAATCTTTGTAGTTGATTTTTATCTTTAATTTCATCAGGAAAATTTTCAGCAAATATTATTGCTCTATCAATGGGAAAAATGGTTCCATTTTTAATAATATGTCCTAAAAATCTTATTTCATTTTGAAAGAGTTTAATCTTTCTTGCTGAAAGTACAAGACCTGCTTTCTTCACAGTATTTATAAAAATATTTAAATGTTTAAAATGTTGTTCAATAGTTTCAGAATAAACTAAAACATCGTCAATATATACTATAATAAATGTTGTATAAGCATTGAATATGTCATTCATAATTTTCTGAAATTCAGAAGGAGCATTTTTAAGCCCAAATGGCATAACGTTCAATTCATAATGTCCTACTGGGACTGTAAATGCTGTTTTATATCTATCCTTTTCAAGGATTTGAATCTGCCAAAATCCAGATTTCATGTCAAATTTTGACATTATCTTTGCTGAGTAAAGCCTATTTAATAGATCCTTTTTATTAGGGATTGGGTATCTAATCCATCTTAAAGCTTTATTTAAAGGTTTATAGTTAATAACTAACCTGGGAACACCTCTTTCTAATTCTGCAGCATTTTCAACATAAAATGCAGGACAACTCCAAGGGCTCTTGGAAGGTCTAATAAGTTTTTTAAGTAATAACTCTTCGATTTCTTTTTTACACAATTCTAAATGTCTAGGACCCATAGCTATAGGCCTAGCTTTTGTAGGGATTTGACTTTCTTTAAAGTCTGGTTCATAAGGTAAAGAAACTACATGTTTCTTCCTCTCCCAAAATGCATTCGGAATATCCGAACATATTTCTTTTTCAATTATAATTTGTAAATATTTAATTCTTTTTTGTAAAATAGGGGAAGAGAGTTTTTCTTCAATTTTTTTATAACAAATTTCATGTGATAAGGAATTTAAAAAATTTTCTTTTCTTTTTATAGTCTTTTGAATAGTATCTATCTCGTGAGAACGAGGTTGAGACACAAAATTAAATTCTAATTCTTGTCCCTTTATATCACTAATAATTCCATTTTTTGTAATACTTTTAATAGGATAAAGCATATGTAGGAAAGGATTCCCAAGAATTACATAATGGGATAAATTTTTAACCATTAGAAATGGCATTTCTAAACAAATTCCTTTATTACAAACAGAAGTATTTTGGAGTTTATATTTAACTAGTAATTTTCTTCCATCTGCAGCATTAATAATTTCAGTAGTTTTTGCAAAATATCTAGAGGGTACTAACCTTTCATTTATGCAATTTAAATCTGCACTCGAATCAACCATGGCTATAGCCGAAAAGTAATATTCTTTATGAACTATTATAGTAACCTTAATATGCCATTTATGAGTAATTACTCTATCTATCATGTTTATGAAGGTTAAAGAATTTAATTCTTCTTGCTCTAGAATAGCTTCAGTTTTACTTTCTTCTTCTTCCTCTTCAGAAGGATTTTCAAAAGTTTCTTTTGATTCTAAAGTAATAACTCTAACTTTAAGCTCTTTTAATTCTTCTTTTAGAATTTTAACTTCATGTTTAAGTTAAGAAATAGTAACTTCTGATTTAGAAGTGTTTTCAACATTAGGATTTTTAACTCTTCTAAGTATATATCTTTAAGATTATACATTTCTTTTGGTTCTGTAATCCTTTTTTCTTCATTTATATTTTTATAATTTTCTTCAATATATTTTTGAAGTAACTTTCTTTTTTCATCTGGATCATTAATCTTATCAATAAGAACAAGGACAAAATTTTCTTCTTTTGTAAGAACAAATAAACCATTAGCTTTACATAAAGCTTTATAATAATTACAATCTCCATCACAATCACTATTAACATTTTCTTCTTCCGTTTCTGAATCATCAGAAACATCAGTTTTTTCTTCTGCTATAACAGAGATTTTTAAATTTTCTTTGTCAGAATCAGTATTATCTAAAAAGATATTTAAAAGTGATCTTTTTAATTCTTCATCAATTTGAAGACTTTCAATCTTCTTTTCTAATTTACACTTATTAGCGTAATGACCAGTTTTATGGCATTTATAACATACTGGAATAAATTTCTCATTTCTCTTGTTATCTTTATTCCGACGATATTTTTTATTTCTTTTAGGATTATAATCCTTTTCCTTTTTCTCATTTGAAATATATTCATTTTTTCTAAATTTTCTCCTTCTAGGAATTTTATTACTAATCTTTTTATTTAATTTTTTATCTTCAGGTGATAACCTAATTTGTTCGCAAAAGTCTCCTAGGATTTGTTTTCCTAGAATTTTCTGTTTCTTTATTTGTCTATGTAATTTTATTTCATTACAAAGACATATTCCTTCAGCCACAATTTCGGTAACAAGGTCGCCATATGTATAAATAGAATAATGAATTATTCCTTGATGTTTTTGTTTTATCCGAGTTTTAACTCGTTCTGCAAACATGTGGGGTAATCCCGCCAGAAATTTTTCTTTCCAAAAATCATGTTTACTATCCTCTCTCATATATATTTTTGAAAAGAACACATCTTTATACCATTTGAACTTAGATAAAGTTGGACATCTTAGACTCATAAGTTGCTCTTGTGTTTTATCAAATTGCAAAGATGCAGTTCCAATAAAATGTTTTGCAATTGTATAAATTAGTGTATTAACACTATCTGCAACACGATTTTCTCCTTCATATTTTACAGCATTAAGTATATGTTGTTTAGCTTCATCATTTAGATGAAAATCCCACCAACCTTTTAGTTGGCCTGTGAATCCTTGAATTATTGCTTTAGCAATATTGATATCATTAGTATTTTTTAATCTACAAGCAGTAGCGAACATAGTCATATACTGTAATTTTGTCTGAATTTGATATTCTGAATGACCATCAATATTCCATTCTGTGATGGAAGACCCATCAAAAGAAGCGGCCATATAATTATCTTGTTCTTCAAAGAGAAGATCAACTGGAGTAGGCCTGTGATAATAAGGTTTTCCAGGAAAATTATAATTTTTATTTTGATATCCTACCTTATTTATTTCATAAGGTTCCTTTTGTTCTTTTAAGAACATTTCTTCTATTTCAGAAATCTTATTAGTTTCTGATTCAGATACACTATCTGATTCATCATTCTTCTCTTCAATTAAAGGGGCAATATGTTTTTCTTTACTAATGCTAACATTATTAAGCCTTTTTATAATTTCTTCTAACATTTCAGAATTCTCAAGATTTTTATTAATCTTGATATCTAACTTTTCAGAAGGAAGGGGTTTAAATAAAACCTTTTCTGTACTAATTACAGGATTATCTGTTGGTTGAACCAAAATAGTTTTAGCAATATTATTATTAACATTATTTTCAATTCTAATTAATTGTTTTCCAACTGTCTGTAGAGACAAGTTAGTAAAATTATTTTGTTCAACAACAGCTTCTAATGTTCCAGTTTTCCTATAAGGAGTCGCAATAACTTCGTCTTCTCTAACTTTAACAGATAAGTTAAACTCAGGAGGATGTACGCTCCTAATTTCTTCTCCATTTTTAAGGATAAAATTTTTGTAAACAGATTCAATATTATTGATAGTCTTTTCTGATTCAAAATCTGGAAATTTTCTATTCTCTATTTTATAGAATAATTTTATTACATCAAAGAAATCGTCAATTTCAATACTTGCTTTAACAAATTCTTTATAGATTTTAAACCATTTCTTTTGACTTTCTATTCTCTTTATGGAATAGAACCATTTTCTTTTTATCTCATTTTTATGGGAATAAAACAATTCTCTAGCTTTTCCTTCACAAGGAAAATTTACTTCAAATTTTTTACTTGTGGTAATGGTATAAATACCAAAGACACTTCTATCATCATACCCCATATCAGAGGGTGCAGGAGATCTAGCCTTCGAAGAAGGAATTTCAACCTTATATTCAGGTTGACTAACACCGTCCATTGTTGTATTAATTTTTACATTTTTCTTTTCAAATTGAGATAAAGGAACGGAAGAAGTAGAATTTCTACCAGGAGTATTTCTACCCAAATTAAGGCGAGTAACTCTTTCTCTAGAGAATCTAATTTAAACTTCTCCATCAGGATACTCAATAATTTGTTCTAATTTTGAATTTTCCTGTTTAATAGGTTCATTTGCTTCTTCAAGAGTCCATTTTTCAGGTAATTTAACCATATCCCAAGATATTATTTTTGGGACTAAAACATTGCTTTTAGCAACATCTGTGATAAACAAAGTGGTAGTATTTTTATTATTTGAAGAAATTTCTCTAATATCCGGAAATGTTGTATTCATAACTTTATAATATATTCTGTAAATAAGAATAACATTCTGAGCATTTGATTTTAAATCACAACCCTCAGTTTTAATGTCTAAACATAAAGAATGATAAATAGTAGGATCAGATAATGATACTACAAAATTTGGGAAACACGAAAAATATATCGGTCCATCACATAAACCTGATTCAACTATTCCTAATAAGGAATCATGAAATCTATTATGCCTTTTATCTCTAACGGCAACTATAGCAGAATTATTTAATCCTAGCCTAGTGGCAGGCTTAAGAGCAATTTGAACCATTCCTATATGGAGAAACTTGAATTTCTTTTTATGCTCATTTAAGAGGGTTTGAGAAAATAAATGAAATGACTGATAACTGTCTATAAGACCAACTGATTCTTCAACAGTCTTTACAACATAATCAATTTTTCTAATAAAACTTCCTGTGGATCTATATATATTAGACGGAGAATATAGTGGCATTTTCCACTCATTAAGATTTTTCTCAACGTTATTTTCAAGAATCATAATCTCCTTATTTTTTTTTATTAACTTTATCTTCTTCATCCCTAATATTATTAGAGGAACTAGCTTTAAAAGATAAAGCCTTAGTTAATCTATTCATTATCTAAATCCCTATCACTGTCAACGTTTTACGCAAAACTCCAAACACCAATCACTGGTAACAACGGGATATCAAGGCTACACGACTTAAGGTTTCAAGGGAATGATAATAAATAAAGTTCACACAGACTTAATCAATTAAGCTAAGTAATAGATGAAGATTTTTAGCCTATAAAAATATTAACTTGAATTTCAAAAGCTTTAAGCGATTGCTTAGAATTTTTAATTTCCCTTTGATAATAATTAAACCAATAAGGGCTATTTTCCTTAGTATAGATTTTAAGTTGATTTTCACAATACTCTATACCCTTTTTTGTTTGACTAATTTTACACATCTTAATATTTTTAAGTAATTTGATTTGTCTGTAACAATATAATCACGACTTGGGATGAGATCTTCAGGTTTATGATAACGAGAAGTTAAAGGCATTTAATTAATGCAAAAGATAACACCAAATATTATTAAAATTACATATGAAAATTACATTACCTGAGATTGCATAAATCTCGATACACGCACAGATATCTTTACAACTCCAAACCACCTCTACAGTGGCTCTGAGACCAAACTTTACAGGATCAAGCTATTAACTATGAATTATAATCGTAGGAATGGAAATTGTATTACAAACTATAGTAGGGATATCTATTTATAATGGACATAGTGGAGATATAATGGGATATATATATATATATATATAGTTGTATGCAATTTGAGATTTATCGTTATCAAATATAGAGCATCTCTAGTTGAGCACCAAATTAAACACCAAATTTGGTTGTAGCTAGATTAATTTATGACACCATTTTGCTGCAATGGAGCACCATATTCATTGGTGCGGATGGACCTCTACATCAGTTTATGATTATTTATTATTTAACACCCCAAATTCAATAATAGAGATTCAATGATTTTTCTAGAGCCCAAATGCTTAAATTGTATTCATTTTTAATAAAAAGTCCAAATGATGAGCTTTCTAGTCCAATTATAATTTTAATTATTTACGGCCCAATTATTATCCAATCGAGATAAACAATTATGTTAGACGATAGTGCTCGTCAATACGAATGCATAGAATTTGGTTTCACTAATACAGGAATTCAATTGACCAAGATATGATTTTTTCTCTAATTTAAATTCTAATTAGGGTTTATTTAGGAAGGAGTATAAATATCCTCAATACCATTTTGGGCCTCATATTTACCATTTCACATTTTCCTCAAAGGGGAACAGCCCCCTCCCCCTCTCTCTTGACCCCTCCCTTCGCCACCACCACCGCCATCGGTTGCCGCCGCCGACTCCTCCACCGCCAAAAAAAATTTCCGGCGGAATTTTTGACATGCAATTACACCTTTTGATTCCCCTCATTCTCTTCTTTCCATTTCTTTGATTATTTTTGAAAGATTTTGAGGTTTAGGCATCCGACTATCGAATCTAAGAGTGGGTTAAACCCTAACCTTTTAAAACCTTATTTCTTTCCTTATTTTTCAATCTCTATTTCGATTTTTATGATCATGATAGTGATTTATGGGCTGTTTTGGTTGCTCATTTTAAATGATGACTTGATCTAATGCTCTTCTTCTTCTTCTTCTTCTTCTTCTTCTTCTTATTATTATTATTATTATTATTATTATTATTATTATTATTATTATTATTATTATTATTATTATTATTATTATTATTATTTGTGTGTTTTTAAACACATTAGAAGTAGAATGGGTAAAATGAAAGGTGAAAATTATGGATTTTTAGTTGGCAATCTTAAACAAAAAAAAAGAGCTAGAAATATTATCAAAAATTGATCTTAGTCTCGTGAATATTTCTCTCGATTAAATTACAAAAAGGGCTATGAATTCATCTTTGTTAATTAGTAACAATTTTTACTTTTATTTTGTTATTGAGGTATATGTTTTTGACACACATAATTATGAATATTGGGATATATTTTAACATTCAATTATACCCTAAATGGATAAATTCTTATTTTTATGTTATGAGGTCTAAGGTACAATTTATGACTTTATTTAATTAAATTCAAATTGTTAATTTCAAAATGTTATATGGTGTAATGGATAGTGTTAAGATTTATTAATCAAAGGTTAAGGGTCCAAAATCTCTTATGTGTATTATCTTTTATTTTATTTTTATTCCAAGATATTTCTAAGCTATATTTAAATAAAATTTTAGCATAAATTTTGATGATTGTGTTTAGCCTAATGGTGAGAGTTTAAAATTTATGTTAAAGGTTTAAGGTTCAAATCCCTTTACATGCAGTTTTCAAAATCCATTTTATTAAAAAGCATCAAAGCAAATCCTTGATAGCAAGATTTTAAAATCTCAAAATGAAGAAGCAATGATAATAAGGGCTCGTGGAGCCGACACGAAAATCTTGATATTATATGAAAATACGAATATGAGATCATTGGACGATATGCAAACTTATCGATATCAAATACGTGAATTTCGGGATGAAATTCTTTCAAGAGGGGTAGATCTGTAACACCCCAAATCCATTAATAGAGGCCCAATGATTTTTCTAGACCCCAAGTACTTAAGTTGTATCCATTTTTAATAAAAGGCCCAAATGATGGGCTTTCTAGCCCAATTATGATTTTAATTATTTACGGCTCAATTATTATCCGATCGAGATGAACGAATATGTTAGACGATAGTGCTCGTCGATACGAATCCATAAAATTTGGTTTCACTAATATAGGAATTCAATTGACCATGATATGATTTTTTCTCTAATTTAAATTCTAATTAGGGTTTATTTAAGAGGGAGTATAAAGACCCCCAATACCACTTTGAACCTCATTTTTACTATTTCACATTTCCCTCAAAAGGGAATAGCCCCCTCTCTTTCTCTCTTGACCCCTCCCCTCGCCACCACCACCTCCGCCGTCGGCCAACACCGCCACCGGTCGCCGCCGCCTCCTCCACTGCCGGAAAAATTTTCCGACGGAATTTTTGACATGCAATTACACTTTTTGATTCCCTCATTCTCTTCTTTCCATTTCTTTGATTATTTTTGAAAGATTTTGAGGTTTAGGCATTCCATTTTTGGATCTAAGAGTAGATTAAACCCTAACCTTTTAAAATCTTATTTCTTTCCTTATTTTTCAATTTCAATTTCGATTTTTATATTCATGATAGCGATTTACGAGCTGTTTTGGTTGTTCATTTTAAATGATGACTTGATCTAATGTTCTTATTATTATTATTATTATTATTATTATTATTATTATTATTATTATTTTGTGTGTGTTTGTAGACTCATTAGAAGTAGAATGGGTAAAATGAAAGGTGAAATTATGGATTTTTAGTTGGCAATCTTAAACAAAAAAAGAGCTATGAAAATTTATATATATATGTATATGTATATGTATTTATATACATATTTCCAAATTGATGCATTTATGTATATGTTTGTACGTGTGTGTGTTGTGGGTGTAGATGTGTGCGTATGTATGTTGGATGTGTGTGTGCGTGAGTTTTAATTTCTGTTTTCTTTTTTATTTATTTTATATTTTATGCTATTATAATATAAATAAGTATAACTAAAAAAAAGTTTAGAAATATTATCAAAAATTGATCTTAGTCTCATGAATATTTCTCTCTATTAAATTACAAAAAGGGCTATGAATTCATCTTTGTTAGTATTATTTTTTATTTTTTATTTTGTTATTGAGATATATGTTTTTGACACACATTAATTATGAATCTTGGGATATATTTTAAAATTCAATTATAGCCTAAATGGATAAATTCTTATTTTTATGTTATGAGGTCTAAGGTACAATTTACGACTTTATTTAATTAAATTCAAATTGTTAATTTCAAAATGTTATATGGTGTAATGGATAGTGTTAAGATTTATTAATCAAAGGTTAAGGGTTTAAAATCTCTTATGTGTATTATCTTTTATTTTATTTTTATTCCAAGATATGTCTAAGCTATATTTAAATAAAATTTTAGCATAAATTTTGAAGATTGTGTTTAGCCTAATGGTGAAAGTTTAAAATTTATGTTAAAGGTTTAAGGTTCAAATCCCTTTATATGCAATTTTCAAAATCCAGTTTATTTCATTTTTATGACTTTCTCCATTATTAATCCGCCTTATAAGATTAAAAGTGTGTTGTAGATTTCTGATATGATGTCTATTGTAATGGTTGGAATCTGATTTTATTAAATATATGGTCCAAGGTTCGAAACTCATGTCTAACATTTTAATTATGCATTTTATTCCAATATAATTTTTAGCTATATATAAATAAAACTTTGTTATAATTTTTTTAAATGACCTTTGACCCAATGGTTACATTCTGGATTTTATTGTGATAGTTCTAAGGTTCAAATCCTTTGGAATGCATTTTACTTATTTTTATTCCTAGTTAATTCTAAACTTTATGTAATTAAAATAATTAACCTATTTGCAAAAATGAGGTTTAGTTCAATGGTCTGAGTTCAATTTTTATGCTAGAGGTCCATGGTTCAAGCCACTTTAATGGATTGTATTTATTCTCCTTTTACTCTAGCATTTATGAGTGTATTTAATTAAAGCGTTTAATAAATATTATATAAATTCTTCTAGTCTAGTGGTTAAGTGTAGCGCCCCGATCCCGAAAGACCGTGGAAATGGACGCCACGGGGGTGGGAATTAAGAAGCGGGAAAGAAATGGGGTAATTAAATTAATGACGGGGTGTTAATCCAAAAGGATTAATGTTTGGAATAAAATTTAACAATCGAGTATGCCAAAGATAGGTTATGGCTTCCGAAAAATTAGACAGCATAACCTCTATAACTAGAGCGAATCCCCGTTTATAACGGCTTATAAGAGAAGAATGGAAGCTGTAACAATTTAATAAGCCCTTTCATAGGCCAAACGAAAACAAATAAACAGATACCAACAATCAATAGACCCATTCATAGGCCGACAAGAGAAACAGACACCAATATGCTGAACAAATGAAGCCCTTCCATAGACCAACATGAATGATCATATAGGCATAGCAAAAGACGGGGCTTCCTTCCCTTAGAATAATTATATGGTTAAACATATGAGACATGTTAATTAGGAAGTCAATAGATGTTCAGAATCAGAGAAACAGAATCATATCAACAAAATACCAAGATCAGAGTTCTTAGCATTTAGCAAAAAGAATATCACAAGTACGGAAACTCAATTCTTAATAGAATACTAAATAAAAGAGACAACGGAAAAAAAATATGTAAATCATAATAGCCCATATCTCAGCCTCGTCACCTCCACGCTCCAGCCTACTGACCTGAAAATGTTTGAAAAGATTTGGGCTGAGTACTAATGCACTCAGTGGGCAAGTTTTATAATTCAAGTTATGCAAATCATTTTATTAAAGTAATCTATCTGTGTTCATGCAGGTAGTGAAACTTAGGAGGTTTAAAAGTTGGAAGCAACCTAAGTTCACCAAAACATTTTATCGTGAAGCACTTAAGAGTATAACCCGTCACTGCCCGCAACCCGAACTACATCACCGGCGCATAAAGTTGAGTATGGCCATAATATACCCAAAGAGTATAATCAATAAGTGTTTCATTTTAGTCTCACCGACAAGGAGTAGGGCAGGACAAACAATGCATGCATACTGTAGCTACTCACATTGACACAGCGCTGGTATATGAGACTCCGACAACATACAGTAGCACGTAAATATTTAACACAGATAGTCACATATGCAATTTTAGCAAAGCAGAGCTTAATAACTCGAAAGATACAATTTAGAAAGATATAGTAGCCCACCTTATACATACAGAAGTCCTTCCCTGGTTCCCCTAGGCTAAGATGCTCTAACCATCTCGAGATTCAATCCTTCACTTTCCTCGTAAGTCACGCAAATCCTTCTCCGAGGAATTGGCAGCGGTCACGATGATTTTCCATCGTGATCATCCTTCGTGTCATCATTTCAATCATGTATTCGTGATCTACGCGTTGACACCTTCAAAATGACTATTTCAGAATTGAAATAGGAAACTAGAGTTGTATATTCTCTGGAAGCTGCTCGGCGTTTCGATTTTGAAAATGAATGAAAAATGAAACCTTAAGCTCCTATTTATAGAGGAAAAATAAATAGAATAATAACGAATAAAAGAAAGAGGATAATGATGGAAAAAGAATAGGATAATTAAGAATAGGATAATATTTCGAAAAAGAAATTGGATAATGACGGATGTGCCTTTTTCTATTAAATTTATTATTTTCCAACTTAAAGTTGTGCCAAGAGTTCATTTGAACTCGAAATTTGAAATTTCAAAGATTGGCATGATTCTTGAAACATTTTCTATCAACCCGAGAAAAATATCATAACATATTTTTAAGGCAATTTTTGACCAAATTAAATTTAACAGATTTCCCTGGCTGCGATTTTCCTTTATTTGAGTCCTTTAAGGACCCAGCTTATTTTCTAACTTACCAGAGGTTAACATAAGTTGAATTAAACCTTCTAAAATATTTCGGGGTATTACATTAAGTGCTTATTATTTCACTTATGTTTTTGATCAAGTGTTCAAGCCCTCTTGACTACATAATCATATTATATTTTTACCTTATTTTTTATTTGGTCTATTTTGCTTAATTTAGATTAAATTCGAAATTAAGCATATGATATAATAAATCAATATTTCCATATTTATATTCTATGATCCTTTAAATCTTAAATTAAGCTTTATACTTTCCCCCTATTAAATTAAGGCATCTATTTGTACAATTGAGGACTCCAAATATTTTTAGTTAGGATCGTTCGACCTTCAAACGACGCCAGGTTATGCTCTTATTTTATGGACTTGTTTTCTAGATCCTTATTCACGTTATAGTATATGTTTAGAAGATTAATATGTTATTAAGATATAGTTCTGATGTATAGGTCCTAATCCGAGACATGTTTAGGACGACGATTAAGGCTATTCATATATTTAAGCATAAGGCCTTAATCCGATAGCTGATTTCGGATGAGAAGTCAGATTAAAGATTCAGCTAATTTAGCTATAAGGTGGGTTTACTTACCAAAATGTTTTTGAAATTATATTTAAACTTTCGTCCGCTATGAAAAATGATTTATGCTTATGTTGCTCAATGTGGATTGACACGACTCATATGAGAAATTCTGAATATGGCACTCCAGTGCAATTACTTATGAATATGTTATAGTTTATATGTAATCACATTATGGTCGGTCTCCACTATGTTTATTGAGCGTATGATTTACGACATGTCAAATATGGATTTATGGATATTCTTATTGCAAATTATTGGACGAATGTATAAGTATTCCCATGGAGTGTTTTCTGGCACTCAGCCCCACTATTTAAAAATATTTTCAGGTAATTGATAACGGCAGGTGGCGGACGTGGACTAATATGGACATCTTGTATGGTTGACCATATTTTAATTTTTGAAATATTGACTTTATTTAGTTGTGGTCAACAAATATGATTATGTATGCTTCCGCTGTATGTTTATAAATTTTTTAAAATATTTTATGGACGCGTGTGAGCGTCGTGGCCTTGTTGGCATATTTTGAATGTCGTATAATGAATTTTTGACTAGTTAAGGGTGAACATATTTTTAATTGGTTATTCGAAAGGTATGATTTTAAAATGATCGGTTGGTTGAAAAGTCTTATATTATGTGATTGGTTCTTGAATGGTAAACGTCTATGAGCGTGTAATTTCTTAATATTTTAAACGAAGTGCTGTCCGAATTTTTATAATTCGAGAAAATGATTCATGTTAGTTTGCGAAAATTTTATGGTGATTTTCTAGTATCGTGTGTGCTCCCGTTAGTGCACCAGGTCTCCGGATTTGGGACGCTACATATTATTTAAAATAATTTAATTCAGGGGGTAAAATATGAACTTCTGTCCGTGTTACATATTAACTCTATTAAAAAAATTGCACAAAATAAAATCATACTTAAAAAAAAATTAAAAAGATGGGGTGGGGGTGGGGGTGGGGGTGGTGGTTGGGGGGGCAGCTGCCCCCTGCATCCGCGAAGAATGGTGACGGAGCTATGGCGATGAGGAAGGTGAGAAAGCAAAATGAATCTGGATAGGGTCGATAAGAGAAGGAGCTCCGACAATTGCGGGTTGCCTGGCAGAAATGATTGGGCCATTCATATGCTTTTGGGCCTGTCTTATTTATTTATTTCAATTGAGGACATTATCCATTAATTTTGGGAAATTCTAAATCCAACCTCTATTTTTTTCTTTATAATCCCATAAATTAATAAAATATAAATATTACTTAAATAGACTCTTTTGCAAGCTCTTTATTACTTTAAAACCTGATAAACACAAATAGCCCCCTTCTAAAGAAACAAAAACCTAACAGAAAAAAAAATAAAAAATAATAATCCAAAACACTTCCCCCCTTTCTAACCTAAACAAAATATTAAAATCAATTATTTTGAATTCTTGAAATTCTTGGAAGGTATATATCGTTCGATGAGTTTCATCCCCATATATTATTTAGTTTTTCTAATTTATTTAACTTTGAAAATTTTGATGTGATTGCTCCAATAAGTTTATTAACACAAAATCTTTAGTGTGAAGCTTGAATCAAATCGGAGCGAATTGTCCCATAAATATTGTTACAAAATTTTTGTGTTATGATAATGGAAATCCTTATTTTTTAAAAATGTTTGTTCATCCCCATTCCCCTGTGAGTAGAGCAATGGAAAAAGATAATTAAAAAGTTGTTTAAACCTTCAATACAGATTGGACTATCGCTGGCTGTTTGCAAGTTTGGAACAGTTCTCCCATGGATGGCTTGTAAAAATTCCTACTGCAATTGATTCTTGAAGGATTAATCTCGAAGTCCACCTAAAGAAAATTTGAAAGAATATGAATGAGATTTGAAGAATAATACTTTGTGAAAATGCATAACATTACTTACTTTGCTAATTTATCTACTGCCCTTCTTTCACTGTACTCTTGAACGATGTTTTATGAAAAAAAATGATGAGTGGGGATGTACATAGATGTAAATCTAAGTTTTTCTTTTTTAATTTAATCTGTTAGAATTTTATGTATTAGGGGGGTGGGGTTGTTTTTAGTTGGGATTTTGAGGAAAAAGATAAAAATTTAAAATTGAAAATAAAATGGACTATGAGGGTAAAAAAGAATATTTAAATAATAATTTTAATTTATTTAATTCTGGGGGCTACCAAAAGTAAAATGGGGGCTATATTTAGAATTACCCTTTATTTTAGAGTATTGTACTAAAAAAGAATAGTGGTCCCCTTCTTGTATGGTTTAAATACATTTGTGTAAATCTATAAATATAGACAAAAAAAAGTAAAAAAGGGAAAAAAAGGCAACATATAAGGGTATAGTAGTTTCATAGGCAATTTGGAGTTATGACACACTTGTCCCCACACCCAATGCTTGGGGAAGTGTACTTTTTTACAATTTTTTCAGAACTAAACATTAAATGCACCCTAAAACCCTAAACCCTAATGTTTAAAAACCCTAACATATACAAACCCTAGCATATAAAAATAAATACATGATCGATCCCTGCCGGTTATTTCACGAAACGAAAACTGAATAAATAACGAAACTATTAGTAAATAACGTTTTTTGTAGATAATTTAATTTTAAAATTAATAATAATGAAAAACGATAAGGATAACGAAAGTGATAGTAAATAACAAATAACAATAACTAAAGACTAACGAAAGTAATAATAAAAGTAGTAGTAATGATAATAACGAAATTAATAATAATAATAATAATAATAATAATAATAATAATAATAATAATAATAATAATAATAACAACAATAACAACAAAAGTAATAATAACGAAAGTAATAACTAATAATAATAACGATAGCCAATTGTATCTTGATAATAACGAAAGTAATAATAATAAGAATAACGAAATAATGATATGTCATACACAATTTATTTTTAAAATTAATAATAAGGAATAACGAAAGTAAACACTAACTATAACTAATAATAATAATAATAATAATAATAATAATAATAATAATAATAATAATAATAATAATAATAATAATAATAATAATAATAATAATAATAATGATAGTTCATTATATATTGATAACAACGAAAGTATAATAATAATAATGAAATTAATATTAATCGTTATAGGATTTTATGTATAACGAAAACATTAAACGATACATGTATAAAAACATATAACGAAAATTTATAAATATATAACGAAAACTTATGACGAAAATTTATAACCAAACATTTATAACGTTATGCATCAATGCATTATTCTGTCATGTATGTGTGGTCAACATGAGGTAGGTAAAATGCATAAATAGTTGTATTTGCATAGGTAGGTATTAGTTGGCCCAAATTAAATTAAATTTAATGCATTTAATTTTGTGTAAGAGAGATTAGTGTAATTCACCTATATTTACACTACACCGATCCATCAATTCAACCCACACCCAAATAGAAGAAATAATTCGAGAGTTTGGTCAAGAAAATCGTTGGATTTACATAAAAAAATGAGTGTTTGATAATGCAAGCGAGAAGATCATCATCGTCAATAAAACATCATCATCGGTGAAATTGCGTGGAAAAATTCTCCAAAATTGAAAGGTACGTTTCAAGTTTTGTTATTTTTTTACGTAGCTAACTTAGAAAAGTGTTCTAGGTTTTAATTTAAACATCTTTATATTAAATGTAAATGTTCGTTATTGTTAAATTTCAATTTTGGTATGTTAAAAACTAAATTTTCGTTATAGTTGAATTTGACTATTCATTATGTTAAAAATAAAACTTTCATTATGGTTAAAATTAATTATCGTTGTGTTAAATATAAATTTCGTTATTGTTAAAATTAAGTTATCGTTGTGTTAAATAAATATTTCGTTATTTTTAAATTTAAATTTGTCATTATGTTTAAAATAAACTTTCGTTATGCTTAAAATTGAAATATCGTTACGTGAAAATAAATATTTCGTTACGTGAAAATAAATATTTCGTTATGAGTCGTTATGTGAAAAATAAATATTTCGTTATTCTCAAATTAAATTTTCGTTATTGTGAAAATGAAATTATCGTTATGCTTAAAATTGTATAATTCGTTATGCTCAAATTAAATTTTTGTTATAGTGAAAATGATATTATCCGTTATGCTTAAAATTGAAATATCGTTACGTGAAAATAAATTTTCGTTATCTTTAAATTTGAATTTTCATTATAGTTGAATTTAAATTTGTTTTTATGTTTAAAATAAACTTTCGTTATTGATAAAAAGATTTTCTTTATAGTTTAAGGTTATGAGTCATTATGTGAAAAATAAATATTTCGTTATGCTCAAATTAAATTTTCGGTATTATGAAAATGAAATTAGCGTTACGCTTAAAATTGAATTATCGTTATGCTTACGTGAAAATAAATTGAATTATCGTTATGCTTACGTGAAAATAAATAGAATTATCGTTATACTTACGTGAAAATAAATTGAATTATCGTTATGCTTAAAATTGAATTATTTTGTTATGCTTGAAATTATCGTTATGCTTACGTGAAAATAAATTTTCATTATCTTTAAATTGGAATTTTTTGTTATCACAGATGGTTAGACGTCGTATAATTGTACGACATAGTGGTCGTTGGGAGAGAGCTCAATATGTAGATGGTGTGGAGGAGCTGATCATCATGTCATCTGATGATATTTGTTTTAGGACACTGATGAGAGAGATACATGAGTTACTTGAGACCGATCCCATCTCTGTCGAGTACCAGTTATCATGGATGTCGAGCACCAATAGCGGGAGACAGATCAAGACAAGACTGAAAGATGGTGCTGATTTGCTTGATTTGCTCCTTGAGCAGAGTCAAGAGATGATTGTGTATGTTGTTCAGAGAGGACTTAAATGGTTATCCAGAGAGCGCGCCACAGAAGTCTGCATGTAGAAGAGCGCCTAAGAAATGTGGTATTTGTGGTGAGACGACTCATACCTATCCCACGACGTCAAATACAATACATATATAACATCATAAGTCACTCTCGACGGTCATAGCTAAGTGAGAAGATCCTCTTTGCTACAGCAAGACGGTGTCTCTGAATATCATATGGACCGACATCAAGACTAGGAATGCCAAACAGCAAACGATCCACATACATCATAGCATAAACACCACAACTGATGTTGTCGAATTGCACAAACTGCTCTTGGATAGTCTTGTCCAGTATCATGGCTAAGACATGTGCATCTGGCCTACTCCGACCTCTCCAAAAACCAGCACTCCACATGATGCGTGGCAGTAGATGTAGGAGCGGTAGCAGCTCTCGATCACGCTTCTGAGACAGCGCTCTGTTCTCTGGGTCGTGCATCTGGAACAATAACGAGTCATACAACTCGACCTTCCACGTTGTGAAACAGATACGTACAGTGACCCAGTGAGATTTTCCAACATTGCATATCATGATTGCCTACATAAATGATAATGATTAACGGATGAAAAAAAAAATCATCATATATAATATGATAAGTGTGCTTGTAAGATCACTTACATGAGATGCCCTCGTCCACGGGACCTCCTGGACGCCTACATAAATGATAATGATTAACGGATGGAAAAAAAAACAATTCATCATATATAATATGATAAGTGTGCTTGTAAGATCACTTACATGAGATGCCCTCGTCCACGGGACCTCCTGGACGCCACCGGCACCATTGATTACATCCAGTAAGACTTGTGGAGGATCCCAGTGCAGATATCTGTCCTCACCATACTCCTGCTCACAGTGAGGGTCTCTTGGATGAAGCTGCTGCCATGCTGTCTGTAGCTGAACCTGAAAAAAACACATGAACAAATCACGTAAACGGACAAAGAGATAATTGAATACAAAAAAAGAAAAGAATGTATCTTGAACTTACAAAAAAAATATGGAGAGCAAATCACAACATCGCTCTTGTGCCTTCTGAAAAGTCATCGCTTCACCTCAAGCAAGAAATGCGCAACCATCTCATAATCAACAAGCTCATTACCATCCTCCATACGCTCAAAAAATGCCTGCCAGAGTATGTCACCGGTCAAAATAACCTGGATATTCACCTCATAACCCTTCCTCCTGAAATCCGTGTATCCAACCTCTACCCTATGCACTTCATCCACCTCCAGTAAGTCAAATACCAACGAACGCGCGGTAGACGACGGGCCTACAGATGACGGCTGGGTAGACGACGGGCCTGGAGACGACTGCGCGTCTGACGAAGGGCGCGAAGAAGATCGACCCGCAGATGATCTGCTTCTGGCTTTCCCCCCTCTCATACGGGGGGTCACTTGAGGCACTGTGAGGCCCCTGGGTGGTGTGGGGTCTCTTGGAGGTGGTGTGGGGTCCCTGGGAGGAGGTGTGGGCCCCCTACGAGGTGTGGGGTCCCTGGGAGGTGGTGTGGGGTCTCTGGGAGGCGGTGTGGGCCCTCTGGGTGGTGTGGGCCCCCTAGGCGGTGTGAGCGACCTGCGTAGCCGACCCATAACGAGGTCTTCCAACCGCCCCATCCGCTCAGATAAGCCTCCTATCATCCCTCTGATACTGTTCTCCATCTGTTTGAAATTATTCTCCATCTGACCCATAATGCGGGCTTCTGAGGCAGCATTCTGGGGTCTCTGGGAGGTAGTGTGGGGTCTCTGGGAGGCGGTGTGGGCCCTCTGGGTGGTGTGGGCCCCCTAGGCGGTGTGGGCGACCTGCGTAGCTAACCCATAACGAGGTCTTCCAACCGCCCCATCCGCTCAGATAAGCCTCCTATCATCCCTCTGATACTGTTCTCCATCTGTTTGAAATTATTCTCCATCTGACCCATAATGCGGGCTTCTGAGGCAGCAACGACATAGACAACACGATCGAACCAACCAGGACGTGGACCGGGCTCTCCATAGCTCCCCTCATGGCTCCTCCTCGGGCGCTTACTGTCTGTCGGTCGAGGAGGGCTCTCACTACGGTCCGGTCCCTGCTCCGAGGGTCCAGATCCCTCATCCGGCTCATCAATCAACCGGTGCGTCGTCTGTGGAGCCTGCTGTTGCGCAGTCCGGGCACTCCTGCGTGATGGTGCTGGGCCCACGACATCAAAGGTCCTCGCACATGTCCTCGGAACCACATGACGGGCCATCACAGTCAACAACTTCTTCTTGGAGACCTTTCGAGGTACCACGTACCTCACACCCAGCAAACTATCTCCGTCCAAGCTCTGAACATATGGGGTCAGGAGCTCCGCTGCTGATGGCACCATCGGCTGGACATCCATCTGCATCAATAACGAACACCATGTTAACATTAACCCATATTACTTCAATTTAATAATTAAAATTATTTATATAAAAAAGGTTGTCTGTCCATCAAAAAATCTGGAGAAGTCTGTGCTCGGGGCTATGAATGACCACCTCAATAAGCGAGGTGTGGTCATTTGACCTCCAGGGACGCCCAAATGACGGACAATCTCGGGAAAAACCTCACAGGCCCATGCCTATTTAAAAACGTAGAATATCATGTAAGTATAATATCAAATCACTAAAACATAAATTTATCATGATAAATTCAACTAATTACCTGAAATGCCCAAACAGGTCCATACCAATGATACGCTCCGTCCCCCTGTGGGTCCATATCCCGTCGAGCTCTCGGGAGAATGCTAATAAAGTGCATCAGGATCTGAAATGTGTAGCCCCCCCCATGGAAAAGAATTCCACGCATCAACATCGTCCACCAGGGCCCACACCCAGTCATCGATCATACGTCCGGGGTCCTGGCAAAATAACATCCGATACACGATCATGATGTTCGCAATCTTCACGTAATCTGGAGGGTGATTGGCTAGACACATCGCCGTGAACTTCTCATACATCTGTGTAATTGTCGTCTTCTTCCCCTCAAATAGCCGGTGATAGATGCTTCTGGCCGGAATCACATGAGCCGCATTCGGATCGAAACTAGACGGCCCGAACCGTAAGCCCAACACCAGTGCGAACTCTGAGGGCCCAAAGTGTAGTGTCGTCCCACTCACATGGAACCAACACTCTCTACCTTCGCGTGCAGGATCCTGGACACGCACTTGGCGACAAATTAAGGCATGCATCGCCTTCCGGGCTATGTTATCCCCCTAAAGTCCACGAAATGTCCTAAGCATCTAGATCTGAACATCTGGATCGTATCCTCACCGCCAAAATGATGTAACACCTCCCTAATCTTCTCTACTAACTCCATCTTCACGTACATATTCACAGTCGGCTTGAACCTCTAGAGGGGGCGTCTAATCAACTCGATCTAAATTTCACAATAGAAAATTAGATTGTTATTAAATTATTAAATTAAATTTTTAGCTACGCCTATTAAACATTTATTATTATTATTATTATTATTATTATTATTATTATTATTATTATTATTAATATTTGCTTATTGTCGTTGTTATTATTATTAGATTATTATTATTACAAAATCATTCATATCTATATTAATTGTTTTTATTTTTTTATTTTTTTTTATTTTTTTACTAATAGTACTAATTAGATGAATATTGTTATTATTATTTGATTATTGTTCTTTTTTTATTATTTGATTATTATTATTATTATTATTAAAATAATTATTAATTATATTAATTGTTTTTCCTATTTACATTTTTTACTAATATTATTAATTAGCAAATATTATTGTTATTATTAGATTATTAATAATATTGTTATTATTAAATTATTGTTGTGGTGATTATTATTATTATTATTATTATTATTATTAAATTAGGCATAACGATAAATTAAACAAGGGCCATAACGATTTAAGCATAACAATTTAATAAAATGATTTAACCATAACTATTTTAATAAAGCGATTTAACAATGACAGTTTAACATAGGCATAACGATTTAATAAAATAGGCATAACGATTTCATAAAATGATTTAACTTAATGCATAACGATTGCCTATAGATTAAGTAAGGCATAACGAAAATAGGCATAACTCATAAAACGATTTAACTTAATGCATAACGATAATTAAAAAAATAGATTAAGGCATAACGAAAATATATTAGGCATAACGAAAATTAATTAAAGCATTAACGAACACGTATTTAAAGGCATAACGAAACCAAATTAAGGCATAACGAAAATTAATTAAATCAATAACGAAAACAAATTAAAGGCATAACGAAAACAAATTAAGCATAACGAAAACTAGCAACTACCAATTAAGGCATAACGAATATAAATTAAGCATAACGAAAAGTAAATTAGGCATAACGAAAAGTAATTAAATCAACAACGAGCATAATGAAAGCTAGTTAAAGCATAACGAAAGCAAATTAAGGCATAACGAAAACTAATTAAGGTATAATGAAAACTAATTAAAGCAAATCGATCATAACGAAGCAATAGCGAGCATAACGAAATGTATTTAAAGCATAACGAAAAAAATTAAGGCATAACAAAAATCAGGTTCTCGTTCGGTTATGGATGAAAACTAACCTCTCTCGGTTCAGACGGGTTGCTTTCTGCCCGATTTTGTTCCTCCATTGATGTCGTCGTCTTCTTAGTCTTCACGGTTTTCCGGCGAGTTCACGATTTCATTTTTTTTTTTGGATTTTTCGGTGAAGTGATTTGAAGAGAGTGTTTTTTTTGAGTTCGAACAAAACTGTGTAGGGGAGAACGAAAATTTGGGGAGAACGACTGTAGAAGAGAGTGTTTTTTTTTTAGCTGTTGAAGAGAACGAAAAAAAGGGGACAACGATTGTAGAAGAGAGGGTTTTGGACTCAGGCTTTTCAACCGTTGAAGATAACAAAAATTTGGGGAAGAGAGAGAGAGAGAGAGTGTGTGTGTGGATCGAGGGTGGTTACCAATATTTATTAGGGTATTAAATATGAATTGATTCACAAGCCGCCGTTTTTTTTCCCAAATTTAAATTGAGTTTAGATAAATTTTGATCCAAAAGAGACGTGATATGCCAAGATTTTATTCAATGCATGAAAATTTTATTCCAAAACACTTTATGCATGAAAAGTACAAAAGTGTAAGTACTTTTCAGAAAAGGTAAGAATATTCAGATTTTTTAAAGTCAATGTAGTACAAATTGCCCATAAAACTCCTACCCCCTTAAAACTTGTCCAACTATACCAATTTTAACATTTTATTATCTAGATAAAAATTTATCCCAATACATTTTCTGTCTTATGAAATGCTATGTTGAAATTAAACCTAAGCTTCCTCCTGCTCTTATTCTCTCCCTCCCCAATTTCTGGGTTACATTTATCATCAAGTTCTAAATTTTATCACAAATCCTCATTGACTACTACAGAAAAAAAAAAAAAAAAAAAAAAAAAAAAAAAAAAAAACCAAACAAAGAGATGACTGCAAATTATGGGATCACACAACAACTTATGAACTAGTAATTGAAGGTTTTAATAGACAACAGTAGTGACATTTATTATTGTAATTATTTTTTATATACACATTTTTCACTAGGGTTTTAATTATAACATTTGTATTTTAACAATTTTTTTCAATTTTATTTATTATTTTTTATGGGAATTTTGAGATTTGTAATATTTTTTATTTTTTATGCATAGGTGGAGAATTTGTAATACTCTACATTTATCGCTTAAAAAATAGTTTTCATTTGTGTTGCATAATAATAATAATAATAATAATAATAATAATAATAATAATAATAATAAGTAGAAGTATAACATAAATTACAATAATTTATTATTTTTATATTTCAATTTCATCATTTGAAATAATTAACTAATTTTTTTTTATAAATATCATATATTCAAAAAAATCAAATATTCTTTAACCGTGGATAATTATACATTGCTATTTATAAAATCATGATGATTAAAATATTCCAATTCGGTTTTTCTACCATAGATTTTTATTTAGATTCTAAAATTTAATTTAATTTTAATTGCATAATTACACAAAATTAATCTTCTTATCTAATTAATTAATTAATGTATATGCATATCATTTTATTAATTTATAAAAACTGAACACAACATATAAAATTCAAAAATAATTATAATATTATATAACTAAAATAATAATAATAATAATTTGTGTATGGCACAAAATAAATACCATAAATACCAGTAATATTTATTGTAATATCTGCTTTTTTGTGGCCCTAAGAAAGACACGCTGAATCCATCCACTGAACTTGAGGTGATAAAACCCATCCTCTTTAAAATTAACTAATCAAACTACTTCTGCAGGTATCCTAGTGTCACACCACACGTCCACACCTTTTCTAATATTGACAAATAAAAACACACACTCTCTCTCTCTCTCTCTCTCTCTCTCTCTCTCTCTCTCTCTCTCATAAAAATGAGAATATTTAAATACAACAATATCTGCTTTTTGTGGCCTCTCTCTCTCTCATAAAAATGAGAATATTTAAATACAACAATATCTGCTTTTTGTGGCCCTAAGAAAGACACCCTTGAACCCATCTAGTGAACTTGTTTCGATGGGTATGATCAAACAGTAGAATGAAGTTGTTTAGATAGAAAATATCACGGTTCAAATATCCTCAATACCATATATTTCCCATCCTCTTTAAAATTAACTAATCAAACTACTTTTGCAGGTATCCTAGTATCACACCACACCTTTTCTAATATTCACAAATAAAAAAAAACCACACACACACACACGCTCTCTCTCTAACATAAAAAAAAGGATTTTTTTTTTATCTGTCACATCTGGCTTGCTAAGTATGGTTTACCTCCCCTGTGTGGTTTGCAAGCTATTACACAGGGGCGGGGTTTACCCAGTGCACATCTCGGTAGCGGCTGCGGGTTACTTTCGACAACAAAAAAAAGGAATATTTTTACATCTAATCTTTTATTAATTTTTGTACTTTATATATAGTGTTGTCAAAATAATATCTAACATTATTTTCGTTTCTAAATAAGTAAGATTATGGATAAATGCACACATATTAATAAAATAATTAAATTAATTATCTTATACAACCCTAAGTGAATTCATTAAATGACATCTCTCTCTGTCTCTCTCTCTCTCTCTCACACACACACACATGCATAAAAATGGAAAAATTGTGTCCCCTTGGGGATGACTTAGTGGTGGAGTGATGTTTCTTGAGGCCAAAGGTCTCAAGTTCGACCCACCACCAACACCACTAGGTGTGAGCCTGTTACACCTGGCCTGCCAAGTGTGGTTTACCTCCCCTGCCTGCCAAGTGTGGTTTACCTCTCCTGTGTAGGTTTGCAGGCTATTACACAGGGGCGAGCCTGTTACACCTGGCCTACCAAGTGTGGTTTACCTCCCCTGCCTACCAAGTGTGGTTTACCTCCCCTGTGTAAGTTTGCAGGCTATTACACAGGGGCGGGGTTTACCCATTGCGCACCACAGTAGCGGCTGCAGGTTACCCTCGACATAAAAAAAAAATGAAAAAAAATTGTATTTTTAGTATTTTACGTTTAATCTTTTATTAATTTTGGTACTGTATATAGAGTGTCCGTCAAAATAATATCTAACATTTTCTCCGTTTCTGAATAAGTGACATTATGGATAAATGCACACATATTAACAAAGTAATCAAATTATCTTGTGCATATACCCTTAAGTTAAGACATTAAATTGCCATTAATAAAGATACATATGATAAAAAAAATGTGAATTTTCTACCTCTGAATGACACTCATTAATTTGTAAGACAAAATTAAAGTGCTAAAATGAAACTTATTTATAGACATAGAGAGCAAAACCCAGTATCAGTTTGAGTCGCTCTTAAAAAAAACATAATTTTTATGATTAACATAAAAGTCAGAACTAATTGGGATTTGGGTGTAATTTTCTTAAGATTTATATATATATATATATATTATATGTATATACATATATAGGTCCAAAATTAATTATCAAAAATTTTACTTATAAGTATGGATTTTTTTAAGCCTAATTCTTTTATTTCCCTCAATCCCCAAACACAAGTACTTTCTGGCAACTTCTCAACGTACGGCTGACGCGTTACCTCCGATCCAGTGTAATCAAAAACAAAATTAACATATCCTTTGGCCTGAAAGATTTAGATCGAGGATGAAATATTGGAAATGATCAGTGACTTAAGGACTTAAGGGAAATAATATAATTTTGTCCCATTCTTTAATTTGAGATATCAACCCCAATATATATAATGGATTTGCATGGATCCATCAAAATAGCTCAATATAATTCAAGACGTGAATGATGCATGGTTTCAAATCCTTTATGATCTAACTGAAATAAAATGACTACAAACACCTATTAGGCCGAGCTCGAATTTATCATAATTACAGAAAACCTTTAGTGATAATTCGCGCAAAACAAAATCTTCCAATTATAATCGTCTAATTAATAGATATGTAATTTTTTCACTACAATTACAAATTGAACACGAATTTTATTTGTAAGCAATTAACATATCAATTTTTAATTTGGGTGTTATTCAACATTCTCACATTTTTATAAAATAAATTCACCTCTGATTTAACCGTCAATTTGGTCGTCTCTTCGAATTCATCATGATTCGACCATCAATTTTCGAAAAAGGATGTGGGTATAGCCAAGCTTAACAATCTCCAAATTTTTTTCCATTGATAAGAGTGTCAAATTGGGTCACTTTGATTTCCTTTTTCAAAAATTGATGGTCAAATCACAACGAATTCGAAGAGACGAGCAAATTGTGGATTAATTAGAGGTCAATTTGTTCTACAAAAAATTGAGGACGTTGAATTATACACAAGTTCAAAGTCGGTGTTTTAATTGCTTAATATAAATTTAATGTTATAGATTTATAACTATGCTCAAATTTCATGATTTTTAAGGCAATTAATCCAAAATAAAATGATATGTATGTTATTCTGGATGACTATGGATAATAGCTAGGTTAGATACATTGGATTGATAAAAATAATATAACCTAATCCGCCATATATTTTGATGGATTAAATAATTAAAGCTTGTTAGATCATGTAATCCTTCAAATACTCAATCAAGTGCATTGTCAGATTAATTTATCTAATCAATCACCTAAAGTAAAGGCCCTAAAATAATTCGTGATAAACTGAATTTTTTGCACCAATTTATAGAGTCTGTTTTGGATTTGTGTTTGTTGATTTATTGTGTGAATTAGTCCACGATTATATCAGATTTTACTTGTTTAGACGAGATGGGGTTTTGGTTTGATTCTACAGGAATTTGGATTGAAAACCATTGGAGTTGATGAAATCTAACTCCAAGACTTGATGGTTCAAGTAGAGGCTAGCTCGAAACAAAAAATAATGCCGAAAACACGCATTTCAGGAGTCCAGGTGGTGAGCATGGATTGTGCTTGACATTGCACGGCCCGTGCTTAAAAAGAATTCAAAATAAGAGGTTTGCAATAGGACCGCACGATCTGTGTAAGCTAGCACGAATAGTCCTATTTTGTATTGCATGAATCGTGTTATGCTAACACGAACCGTGCTATAATTCGGCCTTTTTCGTGGATTTATCTTTTAGGCCCTGTCCCTTTCCATCTCGGGCTTGGACCACTCCACTAGTTAAGGGTTTCTATGCATGAAAATTCCATAATTTTTACCCTATGGAGAGAGCAGAGAACACAACGAAGAAGACGGAGAAGAAACCACAGAGATTAAAGAAGCATCATCTAGGCCTAAGTTTAATTTATGCTTTATTCGATTGAGACTGTCATGTTGATTACTTATTCGTATTTATTTTTCTTTGGATTTTGAATACAACATGGATAGCTAAATTTCTAGAGATCCTAGGGTTGTTGCTTGTAAGAAGATGTCGAGCTTGAGACAATAAATCAAACACTGATTGAGAGGTAACCTGATATTTTGGTACATTTTGTTGCTGTTTATTTTCTGCTTTTGTACTTTAATTTTCATTGAATTTCGTGGAGGTTTTCTAAAAGAAAAAAAGGTGGAAATTAGCTAAATTTCAAGAGATTCTAGGGTGGTTGTATGTTATTGGATTTTATGATTTGGCATAATTTATTATTCTTTTCTATTTCTTGTTTGTGCATCATTGATTACTGTTGTCTTGTGTGAATGAATTGATTAATGTTTGCACTTATGTAGTTATTTATTATTCACTCAATAGATATTAGTAGATTAACGGATTAAGATTGCATAACACGTGTCTACTAGATCGAGAGATTGATAGGTTTTGTGAAGAGAATAAATATGAGGTTCTAATTGGCGTTATATAATAATTCGAGTTCAATAAATAAGTATTAAAGTTTACTGTACTTTCATAACTTACTTGAGAGAAAGACTATGATTAATTGAGTGATTCTCCTACAAGATTCAGAATTAAATTGATTCGGTAATGTTATTTCAAAACCGGAATAGACAATTGAAAATAATAGATCGTTGTAACGTGGCGAAGAATTCCATTACCTTAAAAATGATTCTGGCAAGCCCTCGAAAGCTTTTGTCGCCGATCATTCCCAAGGTTAACATAACATTCGTTCACTGAGCACACTCTCAACAAACGAAACAAAGTAACTAGCCAAATTCCCACCAACCCTCGATCAAAAACAGCTAGAAGCTTTAATGAAGGGCAAAACATATAAATTCGAAATGAAAAAGAAAACCCCCAAACCCATTAATGCACGTGGGGGGCTCCGCTGGAACTGCCTCTCATAAAAGGGCGACTATTAACACAATTATTAGATGTAAAAGAGAAAAGGCAATATATGGTGCTCCAACTTTTAGTAAACCGCCAATGTGGGATGGGAAAGAAGAGAAAGATAAAGACAAGTTGCTGTCATTTATTTTCAACAAATAAATTATCTAAAAATCGTGAAATTGATTAATTTGTTTAATTTGCAGTTTTTAATTAACTAAAAATCAAATTCTTAATCAGTTCTCTTAATAAATCGAAACAATAAAATTAGGTACTTAATGAGATTATTTAGTCAGTTTTTGTGATATGATCTTGCTCATTATAATTTTACTATAAATTATTTCAGTCTTATGCCAGTAGTATTTTAGATGAAATAAAATACACAAAGAATTTAAGCATATCAAATTCGTCCAATTCATCTAGTTAGGTGTGTGTAAAACGTGAATTGAATTGAGAGGACTCTAGATTGCAAGGATATAAAATAATGAACGAATTGAATTTCCACTCCGCACGTTGAAATTATCGTAGATTTGAAGTTAAGCCTGGGTCTGGTCAGAAATCATTGTGATTTGTGTACGCAGATGTTCAATTTTCATTGACTTCTGGTAGTACTACTTGAAGCACATATACAAGGATTCAGATATCATGTTACACATTTTTACATTTTGTATTATACTATTAATTATGAGTTTAATAATAAGAGTTATTATATATAATAAAAAAATATTTATAATAATCAATCATAGTTAATATTTATCACTAAAATATTATAAATTCTAATTATGTAATTTGATTATCAATTATTAATTAAAATTTAAAATTAAATACTAAAAAATAATTATACATCATAATCGGGTAAAATATAATTATTCTTAATTTATTATTGTACAATTAAAACTACATCACAACAAGTTGAAATATATGGGGGAAAAAAAATGGAAAAATGACCATTTTGGTAACCTATATTTGACACTTATCAATTTTGGTATCATATTATTTCGGTCAAAATGATACTCTAACAGTATATATTTTAGCCATTTTAGTCCCAATTATCTAGAATAACAGGTTTTCAGATCATTTGAGTTATTTGTATAATTTCTTAAAGTTAACGGACAAAAAATGAAAATTTTAAAAATTGTTTAATTTTTATTTTTAAAAATTAAAATTATTTGTATATATATTTTAAAATAAAAACTACGCAATTTTTAAAATGAAATTAAATATTTTTTAGAAAATAAAATCATATAATTTTTTAAAAAAATTAAAAATAAAATTATATAGTTTTTAGAAAAATTAAAATAAATAATTTTAAGATAAATTAAAATTATATAACTTTTAGAAAATTTAAAATTATTAATTTTTAAATAACTTAAATTTATATATTTAAAAAAAATTAAAAACTAGAAAAAAAACTAATTATATAATTTTTTTCAAATAAATTAAATTATATAATGTTTTGAAAAAATTAAAATTATATAATATTATTAATTTTAATTTTTGTCTGCAACTTTAAAAAATTATAAACATGACACAAATGACCCTTAAACATACTATTCTAGGTCATTAGGATCAAAATGCTTAAAACAAGTAATGTTAGGGTATTAATTTGATTGAAACAATATGCGATATACTAAAAATAATAAGAGGTCCAAATATAAGATACCAAAATGACCATTCCCCCTCCCCCCCAAAAAAAACATCACAATAAAATGATAAGAGATCAAACATAGGGTACCGAATAAATATTTTCCCAAAAATAAATCACAACAAAATGATAAGAGGTCAAACACAGGGTAATAAATAAATATTTCCCCCAAAAAAAATCACAATTTGATAGGGGTAAACAACACATAATTGAATGTGTAATAGTATGGGCATGCTCATAATTAATACTCCCTCCATTAATTCTGAATAAGTATCATTGTAACATTTTAATTTTGTTTCAAAAAAGTATCATTCTACAAATTCGAGACAAAAAAATCACATTTTTCTCACCTTTGCCCTAATTTAGTACATTCAAATATCTATATTTAACTCATTTAATGTACTCACATAATGGTGTATTAGATAATTTAACTAATTTATGTGCATTGATCCAAAGTAACATTTAAATGAAAACGGAGAGAGTATGATTTACGTGGTTTGCGAAAGTATAGGAAAATCGGAAAGTAGAGCCTAATTAGTTATGGTCTTATGGATGAGGTTTCATCTTTATCTATACATATATTAAGGCAAAATCTGTGATAGATGACGATTTTGGTATAAGCTGTCGTCTATCATATGATTTAATAATTCTATTTTAGACAATAGTTATGTATAATAGACAACACTTTTGAGTTAATAGACAACATCATTGACATTTATTGATGTAATTTTATTTTTTTGCATTTTTCAGGACGGATTAGATTACAACCGTTGTATTTTAACATTATTTTTGCATATTTACTCTTTTTTACTAGGAAATTTGAGAATTGTCACATTTTTTATTTTATTTTTTTATGTATAAAAATAGTTTTCGTTTGTGTTGCACTGTAGTAGTAATAATAATAATAATAATAATAATAATAATAATAATAATATAAGTATAACATAATTTGCAACAATTTATTATTTTTCTATTTCAATTTCATCATTTAAAGTAATTAAATAATTATAATTTTTTATGCCTGTTATATGTTCAAAGAAATTAAATATTCTTTAATCATGGACAATTATACATTTTTATTTATAAAATAATGTTGTTTGAAATAATCCAATTCAATCTTTCTAACATGTATTTTTATTTAATTCCTGAAATTTAATATTTTTTTTGTGGTAACAACACAAAATTGATCTTCTTATCTAATTAATTAATTAATTAATGTGCATATCTTTTTATTAATTTAGAAAAATTGATCACCGCATATAGAATTAAAAAATAATCATAATAATACAAATCTAAGAAAAAAAAAAATGCGTGCATCGCGCGTAGTTAGGAACTAAATTAAGGGGCAACAACCGTGTTATTTCAAATATCTAATCATCGTCCAATAATTTGTTATAATTAGGCCAGATCGATAGAGCAGATACAAAAGAAATTCCCTAGCCATACTAATAAGCTAATGTGGATGTATTTCCTTCTGCTAATGTTATTTAATTTTCGAACGAGCATGGAATCCTCTAGTTCAAAATTTTATATATTAATATTAAAATTGTTTAATTTTAATAATATTTTTCATAAAATAAAGTTTATTATTCTCTCTGTCCCATTAATATAGTCTCTGTTACTATTTTGAGGTGTCCCAGTTATATAGTCTCATAACTATAAATAGTATTAAATTTCATAGTAATATACAAATATACCCTTGTTAGGTCTTGAAAATTAAAAATCAACCATATAAATTTTTTAAAGTCATAAATTTTAAATAAGAGTCAATATTGGAAGTTAAGCTTTAATATCTTGTTTTCAGAAATATTTTTAATCTACGCGCGAGGATAACGTGCACTATATAATTGGGACGGAGGGAATATATCATAACTAATTTAATTAATTTTTATTGCTAAAAATTTAAATTTTAAAAAATTATATACCCTAAGTTTGGAATAATCTATCTTAAAAATCAATCATATTAACTAAAAAAATGAAAATTAAATATTAAAAAATAATTATAAATCCTAATTAGGTGAAATGAATTTGAAATAACAATGTAAAATTATACTAAATCAAAATAAATTAAAATGAAAGAAAAATTAATAACTTTGATATTTTGTATACGGTTGACATGCAAAAACTTTGGACTATAGGATTTTATGTGTATTTTCCTAGCGTTCATTCATAATGGTCAATTTTTAATTTATATTGTATTTTAATTTTAATTGTATATATCCTCTTACAAATTTAACAATAGAACGACAAATATTTAAATGTTAATTAAGTGGGCGAGATTTTTGTTTTCAAATTTTAATTCAATTCATAGTTTGATTTGCATTTGCAATTAAAAAAAATGAAAAAGTAATATATATATATATATATATATATATTTTAAATGACTAAATATATAGTGATCTCCATACATTCTTCTCCTACTTAGGCACTTGGCTTAATTAAAAGCCCAACTTCTGGTGAAGTCCGGCGCGTGTCATAATTATTCATGTATATTTATTTCGTGTTGAGAAATCCAATGAAATCGTGTGTCCTAATTGAACATGTACTGTATATTTATTTTTGTGGTCATTATTGATTTAGACTTATCTATTATATTTGTCTTTATACACATATACTTTATATACTTGACATATATACAATATATATTGTTTTAATTGTTGTTTCATTTTATTTTATTAGAGGTATTACCAATAAAATATTAAAATACTAAATACTATATCCAATTAATGTAGAATGTAACTAGCTATTTTTTTTAATGTAACTAGCCAGTTAAGATAGCTAAACCTGGCTAATTAACTAATTCTGGAATATATAATGATGATTGTTGAAATTAACAACATTAATTAAAAAGGTGATCCATAAATTCTGTGTTTGAAATCTGCAACCCAAGCTTAAACCAAAGCATTATATATATATATATATATATATATCAACATTAGATGTGCAAAAACAAACATTGCCAAACACATAATTTTAAAAAAAAAACCAAAATTGAGATGGCCATATTTGAATACCCCGAGCAGTTTTTCGTGTTGTCGATCAGCACTCTACTATTCTTGGTTTTCTACTTGGCAAGTAGAAGAGGGAAGAAATCACCGGAGCCGACGGTTTGGCCGGTGCTGGGGATGCTGCCGGCGGTTGTTCTGAATCTCCGCCGTATCCATGATTACGCAACGGAGGTCTTAAGTCAATGCGGCGGCACCTATAAGTTCATCGGCCCCTTGTTTTGGAACATTGACATGCTCTTCACCTCCGATCCTGCTAACATCCACCACGTTCTCAGCAGAAATTTCTCCAACTACCCAAAGGGACCTGAATTCCGAAAGATTTTCGATATATTGGGCGACGGCATTTTCGGCGCTGATTTCGAGCTGTGGGAGATTCATCGCAAAACGACGCTGTCGCAGCTCAGTCATTCAGATTTCTACACCTATCTGGAGAGGTCTGTTTGGGACAAGGTGGAAACCAGCCTCATCCCGGTTCTTGATGATTTCTGCAAACGTGGAAGTGATTTGGATTTGCAAGATATTTTTCAGAGGTTCACTTTTGATAATATTTGCAAGTTCGTTTTGGACTACGATCCTTGCAGCTTATGCGTGGAGTTGCCTTACGTTCCCTGCGAGAAGGCTTTCAGTGTGGTGGCTGAGCCGCTGCTGCACAGGCATATATTCCCGGAATGGATGTGGAAGCTGCAACAATGGCTCAACATCTCCGGCGAGAGGAAGCTCATGGAAGCTTCCAAGGCATTCGATGAATTCATCTATCCTCGTGTTAGCTGCTTCGATAATATTAATCATGGAGATCATTTGAATGTATTGAAAGCATTTGAAAAGGTATACAGAGAGAAAAACAACATTATTAATGCTGCTGCTTCTAATTCGGGTGGTTTGAGAAAGTTCTTGAAGGACACCTCGTTAAGTTTGATGTTGGCCGGCAGAGATACTACGAGTACTTGTCTCACGTGGCTCTTCTACCTCATTGCTCAAAACCCTTCAGCACTGATCAAGATTAGGGAAGAAATGGAGGCGGAATTGTGTCTGAATGAGAATAATAAGAAATCTTGGACGGCGGCGGAGTCGCAGAAGCTAGTATACCTTCATGGAGCACTGTGCGAGTCGCTGAGGCTATTCCCACCGGTGGCGTTGGAGCACAAAGCTCCGATTGAAGGAGATATTCTACCGAGCGGTCATTACCTCCATAAGAACGCCAAGCTTATAATATCATTCTACTCGGTGGGAAGAATGGAGACGGTGTGGGGGAAGGACTGCTTGGAATTCAAGCCGGAGAGATGGATTTCGAGCAAGGGGGGGATAAAGCACGAGCCGTCGTACAAGTTTCCGGCGTTCAACGCGGGGCCGAGGACTTGTTTGGGGAAAGAGATGGCGTTCGTACAGATGAAGATGGTTGCAGCCACAATCATACATCACTACAACATCAAACTAGTGGAGGGGCATCCAGTTTCACCTCGTGACTCCATTATACTTCAAGCAAGGCATGGATTGAGGGTGGTGTTGTCCAAGATAACTTAATCGATGATCAGATCATTACTTTATTTATTGTACGTGTACGTATGTATAATAATCAAGTGTGGCCTCAAACAAATTATTGTTGCACATATACGGCCCCCCCTCTCTCTCTCTCTCTCTGGTCAGTGTGTGAGAGCGCCGGAAATGCCGATCTTACGTTTTAATTGCCTTTTCTCTAAGTCTTTTATGTATTTCTTTTTGTCAAATACACACACACACACACACACACACATATCGGGGTGAGTTATAATGAGTGTTATTCTCGATGTGAGAACTAGGAATAAATCAATCTTTCAATTTGTATTGATTGATGGTTGAGATTAAAATTGTCATAATTAGAAATTTGGTATATGAATCATAAATCAATACAAGAAAAATGGTAATAGACAACATGCTAAAGACAACGGGCATCATGAAAACCGTTGCCTTTATAGACATAGACAACGGCTATGCACGCAGCCGTTGTCTATCGCCGCATTTTTTATTTTTTAATTCATGCAACGGTCAATAGAACCGTTGTCTATCTCTTAAAAGACAACGGTTATCACTAGCGCGTTGTCTATCTCCATGTTTTCTGATAGACAACAATATACAGACAACACGTGTCTTGACCTTGAAACTTTACAACGGATATTCGACCATTGTTTCTTAAACTAATTAAAACAACACCGTTTTTTTCCGATTTGAAAATAAAAGTCTCCCCTCACCTCAAGGCTCAAATAAAAAACACACCATGCCCTGGGCTCAGTCGCTATCTCAACCTGCCGCCATCTTCAGTCGCCGCTTGGTCTACTCTAGCCGTTAACTCCAACCATCATCATCTCCATGAACCTCTCCCTCCTACTGCTACCCTATCGATGGTCTCCACCCCCAACCAGCCGCCACTCTCATCCTCCCCAAACCCTTCCTCCTCAGCGCCTACACCGGCCGACTCATCCCTGCTACTGCAAATTCTGTAAATTGAGGCTGGTCTCTCTCTCTCTCTCTCTCTCTCTTAGCCAATTAGTGATACGACGAATCATCGTCGATTAATTTCAAGAGTTCCATTTTTGTTGTTTTATTCACGCAGGTATTTTCTTAGTTAATCTCCAGGTAAAATCCACTACAAGAAAAATGCAGATACACCACCCTTGATTAACCACGGTTTTGGATTAAAACTGTGGTAAAATAATCAATAACCACGGTTTTACAAAAAACAGTGGTGTATGAGCGCATTTTCTCGGAAATAACACCACGGGTTTAAAGAATCGATGGTCTGTATTCACGCATACACGACCGTTATTACTTAACAGTGGTGTATGTGCATTTTTTTTATTTACTACGGTTCAATTCAAAATGGTGGAGTTTGTTCAAATAACATATCACAACCGTTTTTAATAGAACCGTGGTAACTGTAAATACACTTTTTCAATATTTTTTAAAACAAAAATAATGGGAGAAAAAATCAAAACCCTAAAATTGAACCCGCACGCGGTGCCGTTCTGTAATTTCTCTCCATTCTAAACTCCACTTAGCCTCCTTCCGCTCAAACCGAACCAAGCCCCCGTAAGTACTCCAAGATCTGGCCTTCTATTTTTCTGTCGGTGATTATGCTACTAGCTTGACTTCCAGCTGCGGGATTGGCAGATTTAATTCGGATTGTTGTGGCAATAAAGCCTGGAAAAGAGAGAAGAAGCCATTTAGTCAGTAGGGGTTGACATTAAACATCACTCGTTGTTCTCTTCACCCTAAACTCACCTCGTCGACATCTCTATTGTTGTTTCCGTCTCAATGGCTGGTGTTGTTGTCGTCTAGAGTCGCACTTTGAAAGGAAGAGGTTCGATCGGCAAGTAGCTTGCGCCGTTGACCAATTCGCCAAGTCGGGAGTGGGGAGTTGACTGGACTTGATGACTGTTCTTTCTGGGCTATAGTGATCGCATATCTGCTTGTTTCACTATGAGATTGTAAACTTGCTTCTTTCTTTTTATATTGTGTTTTTTTTCAGATACTCAGATTAATTTGTTTTTATAATTTTCTCTGCAGTCTGCTAAAAGCACTTTGCATCTCTACAGTCTTCAGCCTTAACTGCTCACTGTCCTCAAACCAAATCAGGTAAGGTCACCGATTCCAACTTCAGGAAGCCAAACTGCACTTAGATCATTGTCTGCTCGATGCACCTTTAAGAAATTACCTCGAACAAATCCCCAATTATTCGTAAGTAACATTCGGTTTTTCTTGTCTTTCTAATGACAAAATATACAATTGCATTTATGTGTTTTTGTAATTGTAAAACTCAATATGAGGCTTGTTATGTAATTCTGGAAATTGAAGGGATTTCTTGTTTTCTGGCTGAATTTCATGTTGTAGCAATGAAGAAATTGCATTCCACTATTTCTTTGAATGTTCTTCATTTGCCCGTGTGGAAATAGAGGTATAAATGGCCTAACAATTTCTTGTTGCTGTAAACTTCTGCACATTGTATAAATATGAATCTTGGGAAGTAAAGATGACAAATAATTTTCACTTGGAGTTCTGAAATGTGTTGGCACAGGTGTATGTGCATAAGTGATGTGTATAATTATTTTTTTTAAATCTTTTACTTCACCACTACAAAAAATCCCTAAGACAACGGTTTTTAACCATTGTCTAGCCAGAATGAAAACCGTTGTCTTAATCACCGTTGTAAATTTTACACGCACATAGACAACAGTTTTAAACCGTTGTAACTTAACAACGGTTATTACAACCGTTGTAAATCTGTTCAGTATGTGTTGTTTAATGAATAAAAAGACAACGGTTTACAAAAAGAACCGTTGTAACCAGACAACAGTTAGTTTAAAACCGTTGTAAAGTTACAACAGTATGACATAAACCGTTGTTATTTGACAACAGTTTTATCTAAAACCGTTGTAGTGGGACAACAGTTTTAGATAACCCGTTGTAAAATTACGACGGTTTAACAAAAAACGTTGAAAACTTACAACGGTTTTCAAAAAACTATTGTAAAGTGACAACAGTTTTAAAAGAACCCTTGTAAATTGATACTGGTTTTAAAAAGAACCGTTGTAAATTTTTAAATTACAATGGTTTCTCATTAAAACTGTTGTAAACCTTATGTTGTCTTAGTGTCTTTTTGTAGTAGTGTAGTTGAATGTTTGAATCTTTAAGTTCTTCTTCTCAGTTGAATCTTTATGTGACCGACTGTATATATAGATCGATATGTATCATTGATATTCGAATATGATGTCTCATTATTTATGTAAATCTTGTCCTTTTTAATCATAATAATTATTTATGAAAATATTAAATAATTAGAACTGATCATTACATTTAGGGAAAAAAACTTGAGAGAGAGATGAGAGCAATAAATGTGCACATGTTTTCTTAGATCGTTCATTACCTGCGTAAATGAATGCATTCATATATATATATATATATATATATATATATATATATATATATATATATATATATATATATATATATATATATATATATACTCCTTCCGTCCCAATAAAATAGGTTTATTTTGCATTTTTAGATATCTCTTTTTTACATATCTCAATATATAAGCTGGTTTTTATATATATTTAACTAATTTACTAATATATACCTCTATTTAATTTTTTTATATTAAATCTTAATTCATTATCAAAGAAATCAATAGGGGCATATATTATATTCTTTTTAATTAATTGTTTTTGCCAAATTTTTTCTTAATCTTTGTGAAAATCTCAATCAGTGTATCTTATTGGGAGGAAGAGAATAAGATTTTGGAGAGTGGGAAATGTCAAATAAATTAGTTCGAAAATGTTGAACACAACTATATGGCCGTCAAACTCACATGTCAGCGTGCCCTCATCGACATTGATCTTGATATGAGCAGTTTTCATAAATGGCCTCCCTAACAGTAGAATGGATGTGGATGGTGTCGTTTTGCCCATGTCTAAGACATATAAATCTATCGGGAAAATTAATTCCCCAACCTTTACCAATACATCTTCTATTAGACCTTTAGGATAAACATTTGATCTACCTGGCAGCTGGATGATCACTCTTGTTTCCTTGAGTGGTCCCAGATTCAATTCTTCATAAATCGTCATGGGTATGACGTTTATGGATACACCGAGATCAAGCATCACCTTTTCAATCTTCTTGCTCCCAATTATGCATGGTATGACAAACATACCAGGATCCTTACACTTCTTAGGTATCTTTTATAGCACTGCGGAGACATTTTCTCCCACAAAAAGTCTCGCATCATCTTCAAACTGCACCTTCTTGGTGCACAGCTCTTTCAGGAAATGGGCATAACGAGGAACTTGCCTTATCGCATCAAGTAGTGGAATATTGACTTCCACTTTCCGAAAGACCTTGAGAAGTTCATTCATCTCATCTTTTTTTCTGTCATGGACAAGACACTCTGGAAATGGAGGCTTCTTATTTGTTTCTTGCCTTATGGGCTCAGCAACCTCTTCCTTTATCTGCTTCTCTTCTTTCGTTATGCCTTCAGTGTCACCTTTCAGTTCAGCTTTCATCACTTCCTCTTCATTCTATGTGGTCACATCATTCACTTGTTCTTGAGGATTTACCACTTGAGATGGTAATTGTCCGTTTCTTTCCTTCAGTTGGGCAAGGTCTTGAGCTAGTTGGGAAATTTGTTTGCTCACATGCTACAGACTTGCCCTTTTTTCTTGTTTGAAACTTTTGTTCTTCTGCCGTGACTTCACATTCTCCTTGGCCATGGCATGGACTAGTTCAGCCAGGCTGGCTTCATCTCGTGCCCTCGGTGGTGGTGGTGGTAAATCTTGCTAGTGGGCATCGTTCCTTTTCCATCTGAAATTTTCATGATCTCTCCATCTAAGATTATATGTTTGAGAGTGGGGTCATATCTCATGTTGTTGTTATACCCACCTAGAGAGTTAACTTCAGCAATGTCCTCCTCCTATAGTGTTGGGCATTCATCAGTGAAATGGGCCACACTCTTGCACATTCCACACACTCTTTTCTTTGGTACTCCAGTATGGTTCATTACTTTCTCCATCTCATCCAAAATTCTTTCCATCTTGACCTCAAGGTGCATCGATTTCCCAACATCTGAAACTGTCCTTATGCCCTCGACGCTCTCATCTCTGTTTTTATCAGCCATTTCTGCCAAAATTCTGAAGGCTTTAGTTGGTAATTTATTCAGGAAAGATCCTCCACATGAGGCATTGACAATGATCTTGTCCTGTGGTCTCAACCCAGACACGAAATACTGGATCAAGTCGTGGTCTGTAATCTGATATTGCAGGCATTTCATCAACATGCTCTAGAATCGACACCAGTAGTCATAGAAACTCTCATTTATGCCCATTTCATGCTTCCAATCCTTCTTCTCATCTCCTGGACTCGAAATGCAGAGAAATATTTTTCCAAGAATTTCTGCTGTAGTTGTGCCCATGTGGTTATACTACCAGTAGGCAGGGTGTATAACCAGTCTCGTGTCCCGTTATGAAGAGTGAATGGGAATGTCACAAGCCACACATATTGTTCCCTTCCTCCATCCGTAGGTTGAGTTTGACACACCATCTCAAAATCTTGAATATACCTCTGAGGGTCTTTTCCGGTCATCCCATGGTATTTGGACAAGATTTGGATGAAACTTGCCTTCAACCCCCAGCTTCCAGTGATGGCTGGGAATGTAATGCCCATGGGACGTAAATTCATGTTAGTCGAAAAGATGAACTGTCTCAGTGTTTTGTCTTCTTCTTCAGCCACCAAGGCTAACCTTGGTTCGTTCTTTTCCAGTTGGACTCTTTCTTGCTCCAGATTTCTTTCACGAGCAAGTCTTTCTGCTTGCTTTGCCCTCCGTGCTTCTGATCTTCTCCTCTTTAGAGTCTTTTCAGGTTCTGGATCGTACACGTAATCTTCTTCAGAGGTATTGTGCATCCACAGGCCAGACAAACAAGTTGGGAAAATAGAATTTCAAAAATCAGCATCTCCGGCAACGGTGCCAATTCTGACATGCGGTCATTTCGTGGTCAGAATAATTCTTAAGAGAGAATTATCCTTATGCCCACTGCAAGACATAGCTAGCAACGAGAATAAGGGTCGATCCCACGAGGAGCTGTGAATCCTATCTTCCATTGTCACTTTTCCAAAGGTTTTGAGGTTTGTTGTGGTCTCCGTACTTTGTATGAAAATACTGTAAACTAAAATAACAAAACAAAACAAAACAAGAAAGGAAAATATTAATAGTAAAGTATTCCGAATTAGAACCCATATTCGAACTTAACAAATACTTGACTGCACGCTGATTACTTATGCAAATCTAATTATCTGATTAAAGGTACCAGATCTCTCTCAACATAAACCGAAACCCTAACCTGTTGCCCAACCCCGATCTCTCATATGATTGTAAACAATAAGGCAACTTTATGCCCTAGACAGACCCAGGTTTACCCAGACACTGATCTCTCAGATCCCCTCAGTACCCGTGATGTATCCCATCCCTTTATGACCAACACACAACTATGATTCATTGACCATTTATAGAGGTAGTGAACACAATTCTAATTAACGAGTGATCAGCTATAATTAACTAGTTTAGCCCACTTTAATGTAACAAAGAAAATAATTATATGACGGAACCAAATTCATACAGTTTATGCCTATAAGCCTCACGGTTCTTACGTGTTCATTAAGTTCTTATCTTTGTTCAATCCGGAATAAGGAGTCTAGCCGCTCATGCTAGACTTAGAACAATAATAATAATTAAAAGAATTAAAAGAAGACACAATTTAAATGAGACACTTACTTATATTAAACTGCAAAAAGAATCCAACACCAACGCTGGATTTAATAACATAAACTGGAAATCCTAAAGCCTGCGGGCATAAGGCCCGAGACAGAATGCAGAAAATAAAATACAAGTAAAATAAAATGATAAAGTGTGTTGCTTGTTCGAGTGTATTCGGCCTCTGCCATGAAAACTACTTATATAAGAGTACAAACACAAGGTAAACTTCCCCACAGGCTGAGGGATCTGTAGCCCAATCCGCAGCCGCCATGCCCAAGACTTTCCATATCTGGCAGATTCTTCTCTTATTTAGAAGATCCTGTATCATAGATTCTGTACTCGCCGTGCCCTAGCATCACCGATATTCAACTTTCCTTGTAGAGCCGATCCTCCTTCTGGAAGATTCAACCTTGCCTTCCGCGACTCTTCTTTCCTTCGGTGGCTAGGGTACATTGCTCCTGCTGTAGCTGGTATTTCTTTCTCTTGTGCCCTGTTTCCTTTCCTTCTCCTCTCAATCACTCTGGGTTTGCTGTGGGGACAATCACGAACTTCTCTTTCAGATTTTGCTGGAATGGTGGGCGATTTCCGCCAGGCTCAAGAAAGAACTTTCTGCTGGGAAGTTGTTGCCCATCTTAGTATCATTGGCATTCGAATGCCCTTCAGAAGTGATTCTCCTGCCTCTTGCTGCCCCTTGTGCCTATTCTGGCTCTTTCCAACTCAAAAAATACAAAAAACAAAGGACAAAAGAACGAGAAAAAGATAAAAATATACGAGAGAATTTGGACTTGTCAACAACTCACACTTGCAGTCCCAAGCTTCTGTGGTTCGGAGAGTTAGGTGCTATTGTCGTCTTTACAATGTTTTAGATCTCTTTTGATCTTCAAGAGGTTAGTCTTGAACAGGGGTATCAACTGATGTGCTCCTTGAGTTGAGCTGAATAGTTGATCGGTGTATAGCTTGAATTGAGAAGACTACTCTGGCTGAACTTTCAACAGCTAGTTGAATGCTTGAATCTTTAAGTTCTTCTTCTCAGTTGGGACTTTCGCAGCTTTGAGACAATGCTTGAACTTGAGCTGTAGGGGGAAGAAAGAAAGCTCAGTTGTGAGTATATGCGAAAGTATAAGAGTGAGAATTTAAATGTAGAAGGTCAAAAGTCATTTGAAGATCAGATTCACTCGTCTTATATAGAGGAGTGATCTTGTGACCGTTGAGTTCTATTGATCGATGGCTCTATTGGTTCATAAATGGTAGTTGATCTTCATAGTTGTTGAAGCTTGTTGAAGTAGTCGTTACTTAGCTAATCGATCTCCATTGAGTATTAACTCCAAGATCTTCGTTGAGCATTAACTCGAAGATTCTCCAGTTGGCAGTTCTGAGCTCCAGTTGGCAGTTTTGAGCTTAACAGCTCAGGTTGGCTATTGCTTCAGTTGGCTATCTTTCTGAGCTTTTTTGCTAGTTCAACTGATCCACAAACTGTTGACTAGTTTGTCAGTATGATTGGTCTTATTCTGAGCTTCCTTGCCAGTTCAACTGATCATAAATTATTGACTAGTTTGTCAGTTCGACTGGTCTTATTCTGAGCTTGATCAGCGGTTGGCTTGTCTTAAGCTTCAAGCTGGCTGACTTCAATTCTGGCCATCAGTAGTTGATTTGATCGTGTGCTTCTTCACTTCAGCTGATGTTAACTCTGGCCATCAGTTGGATGCTTACAGACTTCAGTTTAATTGAATTGCTATCAGTTTCTTCAGTCAGGTTGATTTCTTTTTAGCTTAATTGACCTGGCTGTCAGTTTGATTATAGTTGGTTCGACCTTTTGAGCTTAACCGTTAGTTGGGTTATTTTCTGATCGGTTGGCACATCCTTCCAACTAGGTTGACCATGCTCGAGCTTGGTTGACTCTTGCTTCAGCTGAATTCTTTTTGGAGCCTTTGTTTGGTCAGTTTAGATCTCCAGCTTAGATCTCCTTCAGTTTTTCAGGATATGTTTTGACATCTCATCAAAACTACATCTAAGGATTTACTTGATAGTTTTTCCTAACAATAATAAACCCTAATTGGGAACAATGAACCTTAATGGGAATCTCATAAACCATAATTGGGAACAATGAACCCTAATAAGAATGTCATAAACCCTACTAGGAATGTAATAAACCCTAATTGGGAATAATGAATCCTAATGGGAATCTCGTAAGCCCTACCACTACAAGAAAACACAGATTTAGCGATAGAAATGGCGATGGAACACATTCCGTCAACACGGGTGACGGAAAGGCGACGGACATAATCGTCGCCACGTGGGGCGACAGACTGGTTCTGTCGCCTTATTTTTTTGTAAATTTTTTTATTACTTTTAATTTTACAAAAATAAGGCGAGGGAACTATTCCATCGCCTAATTGTATTTTTTAATTTTTTTTACGGAATAATAAGGCGACGGACATATTCTGTCGCCTTATTTTATTTTTTTATTTTTTTCTCGGAATAATAAGGTGACGGACATATTCCGTCGCCTTATTTTTTTTATTTTTTTTAAAATTATTTTATCGGGTGACGGAATAGTCCGTCGCCATTTATGTCGCCCGGTTATGTAATAATCGGGCTCCAGCCCTCCTTCCCCATTTTCTCCCAATTCACTGCAAACCCTAAATCCTCCGCCCGCCTACTGCCGCGACGCCGCCCCGTCGCCTCGACACACCGACCGCCGAACCCCCCTCCCCCGTCCCGAGAAGCTGCCTCCCCCCTCTCTTTCCTCCTCCTCCTTCTCTCTCTCTCTCTCTCTCCGCCCCCGCCTCTGACAGTGTGTGTGAGACGTCGAAAGCCCGCCGTCCCGGAGCCGCCTGCCATCCCATACCCGCCTGCCGTCGCCGCCACCGTGAGTGGAGAGTACCGGTAAGTAATTAAATTTTCAAATTTATTTATTCATTGTTCTTATATTTGAATAAATTCCTATATTTGAATTTGGGATTTTTGTGGTTTAATGTGGGGTTTGATTGAGAAATGTGGTGTTTCATTCTCTAAACTAAACAAGAAATCCAGCATAATATTTTTGTTTTAAAAATTGCATAAGTAAAGTTAAATTGCATTTCAAAATAAAAAAAAAAACTATAGGAATTGAACAACCGAACAAGAAATGCAAATATATTAGTTGGATTGTAGAATTAATATTAATTAAGCCTAACCATGCAAAAAAAAAAGGACAAGTTAATTTGAAACTTTTATTATAATATTGTTAAACAGACGACTATATGTATTCTTTCTATTAATTCATGTGGAATAAAGTGATAGAGATCCTCTAAATTTTAGTGTGCTTCAATTGTATATATTTTATTTCACTCAAAACAATTAATAAACATACCTTCACTATTCTCATGATGTACTAATGATTATATAAACCTTGTTATAAAAATTTTATGACTACACAAAAAATAAAGAACACAATATTTACGTGAAAAACCCATAACGGGAAAAACTAGGTGAGATGATTTCTCCACATAGAGAAAACTTCCATACATATCTTTATCCAAACTGAGATATAAGAGCATAAAATTGACAAATTTTATTCAAACCCTAAATTTATTGATTTTAGTTGGAATAGGTTAATGAGAAACTTGGAATTGGAATATTGTTCATTAATTAATTATCAAATTTTGATTTTGATGAAAGCTAGCTCAAGGAGTTGGCCAACGGCCTGCAGACTTTAATTAATTAGAATGATAAAGGAAAATACATTGATCAAACTCAAAGCAAAATAAATAAATTTACTTTAAAGAATATTATGTTAAATTTTAACTAAAGCTGGTCACACACGATACTCGCGTCTCATTATCTTAAAGTTCAATTTATTTATCTATACAACCTTAAAATTCATAACACTTACACTTTCTTTAAACTCAAATTTAATACCATTATTTTAATAACTTTAAAACACCAAATTCAAATGTTGAGTGTTGTATGATATTGAGGTTTAATGTTGCACTCGATGTCAGACAGATTCCCTGCGACATTGTCTATGATATAGTCGTAACTAATCTTATCATTTCCTAGTTTTATTTATTATTTTAATAAATAAAATAATTTTATATATCTTAAAATATATGTGTATATCCACGAAATTGATATTTCAAATAAATGGATATATACATATTAGATATATTATTTAAAATAGAGTTTGACAAAGTCAAAACTCTATCTCCTATTTTTTAGGTCTAGCGGTTTTTCTATTTATTTCTTTTTCTTTTTCAGAAAATTATATTTGCTGGATATTTAGAAAAAGAGCATAAATGTGGGGAAGCTTTCAACCACGCCTTGGAGGCGGTTTCTTCCATATACGGTGAAGTCATGGAGTGGAGCAGTTATCGTCAACCCATGTTCAAGAAAGAGAAATCGTGGACCTTGTTGGATTCAAGTGAAGAGCATATTTAAGAAGCATGGTCGACACTTGAAGACTTATTCAAGCTCAATCAATTTTCCGCTGTGTGAAGATTGAAGAAAGCTTGAGTCACAAACTTAGTATAGGTTTTGTTCTTCGTTCCTTCTTCTATCTTAACGTTTGTTGTTGTTCAATCATTTCACGAAATAGATTGTACAAATTAGGATAGATAGCAAGGTTGTGAAACCTTTACTAGTTTGTATACAAGTTGACGGGATGTCAATTTGTATGTTTTAGTTTGTATACGAATTGACGGGATGTCAATTTGTATGTTTTAGTTTTCTTTAGTAATAGTCTAGATTAGAACTTGTAAATTTTGCTGAAGTGTTGAGAGCCTTAGCGTCCAACATCGACAACTTGAAAAATTTTGTACTCATAGTAGTATAATTTCGCCCTGTGGCAATCACACACATGTTGTCTATGATTTAAGAGTTATATCTTGTTTCATTGTGCATTCTATTTCCTGCATATTTATGTTAAGATAGTTGTGTTAACTGTCTTTAACATTGAGTTTGATATTACGAATCTATGTCTAATTTCAGTGTTTGTGGCAACAAATTCCAATAAGTGGTATCAGAGCCTGTACTTAACACACTAAGTATTTGATCCTTGGTTTGTTGACTCACTGAAAGATGGATATTCAGACCAATTAGTGCCGTCTTCCGGCATTGGATAGTAATGGCAAGAATTATGCAATGTGGAAATCGCGCATGAAGATGTATATCAAGTCCCTCGATGAGAGGGCATGGTTGGCTGTAATTGAAGAATGGTCCCCACCGAGGATGGAAGGACCAAATGGAGTGTTCATTCTTACTCCGGAGACTCAATGGACTAATGATGATCGAATCATTTCCAATTTCAATTCAAGGGCACTCAATGCTATTTTTGTTTCGGTTGATGTTCTGTGCTTCAAAATGGTGTGTAATTGCACCACGACATATCAAGCATGGAACATACTGCAGGAACATTGTGAAGGATCGACCAGTGTACAACAAACAAAGCTTAGGCTACTCATTTCCAAGTTCAAAACTCTGCGAATGTTAGAAGATGAGACTATCTCAATGTACACTGAACGATTGTGTGAAGTGTTAAATGAATCTACAGCTCTCGGATGTCCGATCTCGAATGAAAACATGGTTAGCAAACTTCTTCGCACACTTCCGGAGAGATTCAACATGAAAATCTCACCAATTGAAGAAGCTCACAATGTATCAAACATGAGTTTGAGTGAATCAGTGAGCATTCTACTCACGCTTGAGATGAATCTTGAAAACCAGAAATCAAACACCTCTTCCAAAGGAATTGCACTTCAATCAGTAACATCAAGTTTGGATGTTCAACTTGATGTCGAGAACATTCAGGAGATTACTGAAGATGAACCCCTAAGAGTTGCACTGCTTACCAAGAAGTTCAATACCCTTGTTCGGTTAATGAAGAAAGGTTCGCCAACCTTCAAACCACGGAGACTGTTTGATTCTCCCTCATCGACATCATCTAGATCGACAAAATCATCAAAGTCTCCAGATGTTGCAATGAAGGACATTGACTCAGTTCAATGTAGGGAATGTTCTGGTTTTGGACACTATGCAAATGAATGTCCTACGGTCCAAAGGAAGCATAGAAGAAATTACAGTGCTGCCATGTTAAGTGACGAATCTGGTGATGAAGAAGCTGAAAAATAAACTGTTTTGTTTGTAAAAGTCGATGATGACTTAGATGGAATGATTGACGCTTTAACTGACATGGATAGTGTTGATTATAACTATGATACTAGTCTTGATCATGTGACTCCAGATGTTCCAAGCATTGTTATAGAGAATGTTACACAAGAAATCTCTGACATTTCTCCAAATACCACTAACTGGTATGAAATGACATTGCTGGATGAGTTTTGCAACATTGCTGAAGTGTCTCAGGTGGAAGAAGACAAGTCCGAGGTCAGCCACCGAGAAGCTCTACAATAATTACACAAGGTTGTAGATGAAGTGTGTGTCTAATGGGTTGAACAATCAAAGAAATTTCGGATTCTCGTAGAAGAAAACCAAACTCTAAAGCAAAGGGTGCTGGGCCTTGAAATTCGACTCACTCGAGGTGATCTTGAGCTGAATAAGTTGAGAAAGGAAGTAGAAGCTGCTTCAAAAACCTTTTGACAACTTAATCAAGGAACATCTACTCTGAACGAGGTGCTGACATTAGGACAAACCACGAAAGCAGGCTTGGGATATACATCAAGTTCTTCAATGTCTATCTCTAATCCTATCAAGTTTGTCAGAGGGAAAAGCTCCAAGGATGTTCCAGTCAATGTTGACGGAAATGTCAAACCGAATGTCAATGACAAGTCCAAGGAGAAGAAATTTGTTTGTCATTATTGCTAAGAGCCTGGACACATCAAACCTTATTACTTCAAATATCATGATGATATAGCAATAGGAAAGATTGTCGTGGAAAATTCTTCTAAATCTACCAAAAAGAAGAAAAACTCAAAGAAGGCAAAGATCTCGTGCAATGTTGTCTACACATCTTTGAAAGACAACATTGCTGGTACGTGGTACTTTGACAGTGGATGCTCACGGCACATGATAGGAAATTCTAAGTTTCTCGATGACTATACCACGACAAGCAAAGGAAAAGTTAGTTATGGTGGAGGAGCACAAGGCAACATAGTAGGAAAAGGAACCTTGAATGTCAAGAACTTTCCCAAGTTACGCAATGTGCTTCATGTCGAAGGTTTAACAGCAAATCTGATCAGCATAAGTCAGCTATGTGATGACGGTATGCATGTCAGATTCAATAAGAACACCTGTGAGGTTTTTGATAGCGAGAATAAATGCATTATGTTCGGAAGTCGGGCATTGGATAATTTCTATCATGCTGACAAGAACGAAAAATGCAATGTTTTAGTCAATGTTGACACTCAACTGGTACATCAAAAACTGGGTCATCTCAGCTTTCGAAGTTTGAATAAACTAATTGAAGCTGATGCTTTTCGGGGTATTCCACCTGTGAAGATCAATCTCGATATTGTTTGCAGTGCATGTCAAAAAGATAAACAGGTGACAGCTTCACATAAAAGTTCCTTAGCTTGTCAAACCACGAAGTGCTTCGATCTGATTCACATGGACATCATGAGTCCCGTTGACACCAAAAGCATGAGTGGAAAAAGATTTATTCTGGTGATAGTTGATGATTTTTCGAGATTCACATGGGTTGAATTTCTTCAAGAAAAATCTGAAGCTTTCAGGATGTTTAAGAAGTTCTATAAGTTGGTGTCAAGACAACATGAGTGCAACATCAAGTGTATTAGAACAGATCATGGGCTCCAATTTGAAAACTCAATGTTTGAAGAGTTTTGTGAAAAACGAGGTATCATTCATGAGTTTTCTGCTCCGAAGACACCTCAACAAAATGGGGTGGTTGAGAGAAAAAATCGAACTCTCCAGGAGATGTCAAGAGCAATGTTACAAGCTCAACAGTTGTCCAAGAAGCTGTGGGCTGAAGCAGTTAACACTGCTTGTCACATCGGGAATAGAGTGATTCTTCGCCCAGGCAGAACTGTGACACTGTATGGACTACTGAAGGGAAAGAAGCCCAATTTGAAGTACTTTCATGTTTTTAGATGTGTATGTTACATCCTGAATGACAGGGATCATCTGGGAAAATTTGATTCCAAAAGCGACAAATGGATTTTCTTAGGTTACACATCTGACAGTCGTGTTTACCGTGTGCTTAATCTTAGAATAAAAACAGTCCAAGAATCAATTAACATTATTTTTGATGACCAGATAGGTATTGCTTCAAAATCTGAAGAGGATGATGTGATTGATCTCATTGACACAGGTGAAATGTCAAGTGATCAGACTGAAAGTGATTGTGAGAACAAGATATCCACTGAGAATGTCAAAGTGAATGTTCCACAGGTTGATGAAGCTTTAGTCAAAACATCAACGTCAACATTCACTTCAGACAGTGAAGATGATCAGGTGGAAACTGTCGAAGATGAACCAAGAAGGGATCCTCCAAGTCGAATTCGGAAGAATCATCCAGATTCATAGATCATTGGAGATCAATCCGAAGGAGTTCAAACCAAGAGCAAGAATTCTGAGGAATAAAAAGAAATGCTGAAACTGGTATGCATGTCTTCCTTAAATGTTTGTATGTCAAACACTTGCTTTCTGTCTAATATTGAACCGAAAAACATTAAGGATGCACTTAATGATAATTTTTGGATCAATGCTATGCATGAGGAACTAAACCAGTTCGTAAGGAACAATGTATGGGAATTAGTTCCACGCCTCAAAGATAAAAATGTGATTGGGACAAAATGGATTTTCAAAAATAAAACGGATGAGTCTGGCAATGTAATCAGAAATAAAGCTCGTCTAGTCGCTCAAGGCTACACCCAAGTTTAAGGGGTAGACTTTGACGAAACTTTTGCTCCTGTTGCAAGGATTGAATCCATTCATCTTTTATGTGCAATTGCATGTTATGTGGGTATTACTTTACATCAAATGGTTGTTAAAAGTGCTTTCTTGAATATCTTTCTCAATGAAGAGGCGTATGTTGAACAACCTAAGGGGTTCGAATGTCATGAGAAACCATTGCACGTGTTTAAGCTCAAAAAGGCTTTGTATGGTCTCAAACAAGCCCCTAGAGTATGGTATGCTAGACTGACCGATTTCTTGCTCCAAATTAGTTTTGCAAGAGGTCAAGTCGATAAAACATTGTTTATTAAGAAGAATAAAAAACATATTACTGTTGCTCAAATCTATGTTGATGACATTTTTTTTTGTTCGACTTGTACTAATCTGCTCAAAGATTTTGTAGACTCAATGTGCAATACGTTTGAAATGAACATGGTCGGAGAGCTCAACTATTTCCTTAGTCTACAAATCAAGCAAGATAAAGATGGAATTTTCATCTCTCAAAGCAAATATGCTAGAGGATTGGTCAAGCGTTTCGGATTAGAGAACGCTAAACCTATGAAGACGCCTATGGGATCTTCCGAAAAGTTGAGCAGAGATGATATTAGTAGCAATGTTGATTCTACCATGTATAGAGGAATGATAGGTAGTTTATTGTACTTAATAGCTAGTCGCCCTAACATTATGTTTAGTGTTGGTGTTTGTGCGAGATATCAATCTCAGCCTAAAGAATCTCATCTTAAAGCTGTTAAACGAATCATTCGCTATGTTTCTGGCACAATTGGGTTTGGTATTCAATACTGCAAGAGTTCTAACATTCATCTTGTAAGTTATAGTGATTCCGATTGGGCAGGTGATGTCGATGACAGAAAGAGCACTAGCGGAGGTTGTTTTTATTTTGGCAACAATTTGGTTTCTTGGTCGAGTAAGAAACAAAATTATATCTCACTCTCCACGACCGAATCAGAGTATGTTGCTACTGCTAGTTGTTGCTCTTAACTGTTATGGTTAAATCAAATGGTGCTAAATTATGGTCTGGCTAGTCCTTCTTTGACATTATTATGTGACAATGTCAGTGCAATTGAAATTTCGAAGAACCTAGTCCAACATTCTCGCGCCAAACACATTGACATCAGACATCACTTTGTTCGTGATCTTGTTGAATGAGATATTATCAAATTAGAATACATTTCTACAGAGAATCAAATTGCAGATATTTTTACTAAACCTTTGGATTTGTAGAGATTTTCTTCTCTGAGGAAATCTCTTGGAATGTGTGTCTGTTAGTCAATGTTGACATCCTAATGTTAAAGTCAATGTTATGATCTTTAACATCAGGTCCTATAATTCTGAAGTTAATAAAAACTATGGTACGATGATATGATTTTCTATTATGAATCAATTCATTAGAATTTATTCAATCATGTGTCGTCTCCATTTGTTTTATTTATTTTCAGAATTTGTTTTTTTTTTATTTATTTATTATTTATTGTTTAAATAATAGATAATTGAAAGAATGTAGATAAACAGATATACTTATCTGCATATCTTATGATATGATAAGAGAGAGACAGAGAGAGAGAGAGAGAGAGTAAGAGATATAGCTTTCATTATTTTAAAAAAAGTGGTTTTGTCTTTATCTCCTTTTCAATTCAAAACCCTCTCTCTCCGTATCTGATTCACTTTACTCTCTCTCTAGCAGTTCATCTTCTCCACTTCTTCAATTTTTTTTCTCTCTCCTTTTTCATCCATGGCAGACAAAAACCCTAACCACTTATAAGCCATGATGATGATGTTGCAGCAGATGATGGAGCTCTTAAAAGGATCCCCATCATCAGCCTCAACACCGGCTGCTGCAGTACAACCCCCACTCTCTGCAACATCGATCCAGACTCCTGACATTGCTCCACCAACTGCTCATGCTAAAACAACAACAGTGAATGTCACTGAGACTTCAACACCAAAGGCGATGCCAACTGAAGTCGAGGTTCATCCGGATCTCATAATTCCTCCTGGAACTGAGATCCTAAACCCTAAGTCGATTAGGATGAATGTGCTTGGTGATTCCACAAATCCAATCGACCCTGAAGCCACTTCTCACCTGCAGTCTTTGTCAAAGATGGCGAAGACTTCTCTACCGATGAGGAAATCAAAGCGTCTTCACAGTGATGCAACTGACAAACCTGAAGTCGCCCCTCCAAGAAGGTGAAGAAGGAAGGGTCTAAGACTGCCTCCCGGTCGCTGCGAGATGAATCTGACTCCAACGGTGAACAAGTTCCTACTTTTCCTCCTGCTGATGTCACACAGAGTGTCAATCCTACTGCTGAGCCCTTGGACGAGGATTCCGGCACAGATGAGGACTCTCCTCTTGACGTCACGCAAGCCTTCAGTAAGATTTTCTATTCTGAAGAGGCTAAGAAATACCATGCTCTTTATGTTAAGAGAACTCTTAAGGTTGAGAAAATGATAGATGTTCTTAGCTTTAAGAAATATGGGATGGATGTGTTTCTTAAGGAGAGAAGTTTGTGGAAATCTGTTACGTCACTGGTGTCATATGATCCTGATGTTATTTATGAATTCTATGCTAACATCATTTCTGATATGGAAGATCCCTCTAAACTATGTTTTGGAACTGTGTATGTTAGGGATAAAATCTATAAGTTTTCTCCTAATGTTATTAACACGTTTCTTGAGTTGGGCAATGAGGACACAATCATGTCTTTGGATTTGATTGATGATGTGGTGAATGTTATTACTGGAGGTTTGGTTCCAAAATGGCTCAACAAAGTGCCTGCTTCCAAGTTAACATTCTTTTACTCAGTGTTATACAAGCTTGCAGTGTGCAATTGGCTACCCACATCAAATGCCTCTGTCATCACAGTTGATCAGGCCATTCTTCTGTACAAGATAGGAAATCAGCTCCCTTTCAACCATGGGGCATACATTTTTTATGCTACTTTGAAGGCTGCCTCTAAATCAAGTACCTCCAATTTGCTTCCTTTTCCATGTTTGATCTATGGGATCCTTAAGAGCCAAGGGTTAAAGAAACGTAAAAAGAATGTGATGTCTAAGTAGTCCTCCATCTCTATAATGAAGCCCAAGGGGAATGATGACAGGATCATTGATCTTCCCTATCCTCATGATGCTGTTAATCCAGTGTCTCCTTCTGCCGAAGGTACCCCTGCTCCTTCCCAATCTGATGTCTATCCTGATGTTACCTCCACGCCTACTATTCCAATTGTCATGATGCCACTGGAGTCTCTTCAACATCAAATTGCCCTTTTTGATCATGTTATTGGTCAACTCGCCAAGGCTCGAGATTCTTTTCTGACTCTCCTTTCTACACAAAAAGGGGGAGTGGATGATGATGTTGATGGTGATGATGCGGATGTTGGAGACACAGATGCTGGACCAAGTGTTGCTGGTAAAGCAAAGGGGAGAAAAGGTGCAGCCAGAGGGAAGAGGAAGATGATGTGAAGCTTAGTGTTCAAGCTTCTGAATTTTAAAACTTTTTGTATGCTAAAAACAATTTTTAATGTTTTCTTTTTATGTGTGTGCTAGACACACGGTTTTGGTATGCATTTTGTGCATATCTTGTTTTTGGTTGTTGAATGCAATTTATGATTGTGTTCTTGATTTTATATGCTTATTCAATTTTTGATATTCGTGACATATCATTATGATTAGGCATATTGAGTTTGAATGATCAATATGTCTTGATTATTGTGTGTTGAACATTGAAGTTCAACATTGATATTATGTGTTGAATGTTCAGTTCAACATTGATATTGTTGTGTTGAACTTTCTGTTCAGCAATGATTTTATAATAGGATATGTTCCTATTATATGATGATTTAATTAAGGGGGAGTAACCCTTTAGGGGGAGATTTTAAGATCTCAATTTTCCGCTGCGACTCTAATTGTACAAAATACATTGAGTTGTATGTTTTGTGCAGAAAGGCTAAGATTAAGGGAGAGATTGTTGAGTGCTGTATGACATTGAGGTTTAATGTTGCAATCGATGTCAGACAGACTCCATGCGACATTGTCTATGATATATTCATAACTAATCTTATCATTTCCTAGTTTTATTTATTATTTTAATAAATAAAATAATTTTATATATCTTAAAATATATGTGTATATCCATGAAATTGATATTTCAAATAAATGGATATATACATATTAGATATATTATTTAAAATAGAGTACGACAAAGTCAAAACTCTATCTCCTATTTTTTAGTTCTAGCGGTTTTTCTATTTATTTCTTTTTCTTTTTCAGAAAATTATATTTGCTGGATATTTAGAAAAAGAGCATGAATGTAGGGAAGCTTTCAACCACGCCTTGGAGGCGGTTTCTTCCATATACGATGAAGTCATGGAGTGGAGCAGTTATCGTCAACCCATGTTCAAGAAAGAAAAATCGTGGACCTTGTTGGATTCAAGTGAAGAGCATATTTAAGAAGCATGGTCGACACTTGAAGACTTATTCAAGTTCAATCCATTTTCCGCTGTGTGAAGATTGAAGAAAGCTTGAGTCACAAACTTAGTATAGGTTTTGTTCTTCGTTCCTTCTTCTATCTTAACGTTTTTTGTTGTTCAATCCTTTCATGGAATAGATTGTACAAATTAGGATAGATAGCAAGGTTGTGAAACCTTTACTAGTTTGTATACAAGTTGACGGGATGTCAATTTGTATGTTTTAGTTTGTATACGAATTGACGGGATGTCAATTTGTATGTTTTAGTTCTCTTTAGTAATAGTCTAGATTAGAACTTGTAAATGTTGCTGAAGTGTTGAGAGCCTTAGCGTCCAACATCGACAGCTTGAAAATTTTGTACTCATAGTAGTATAATTTCGCCCTGTGGCAATCACACACATGTTGTGTGTGATTTGAAAGTTATATATTGTTTCATTGTGCATTCTATTTCCTGCATATTTGTGTTAAGATAGTTGAGTTAACTGTCTTTAACATTAAGTTTGACATTACGAATCTGTGTCTAATTTCGGTGTTTGTGGCAACAAATTCCAACATCAATAAAGTAAATTAACTACACAAAATAACATCAAATATTCTTCTATGAATTTATGAAAGCATGTTAATTGAATTTATTTAAGCATGTTAATTTATTGAATTTATTTAATCATGTTAAGTTAAATTTATGAAAGCATGTTTGTTGAATTTATTTAAGCATGTCAATTTGAATTTATGAAAGCATATTAGTTGAATTTTTGCAAGCATGTTAGTTGAATTTATTTAAGCATGTTAGTTGACATTATTAAAGGATGTTAATTTGAATTTATGAAAGCATGTTAGTTAAATAGGACGAGGGCCTTTGGATCCCTCTATATTAATTGTACATAGTTAGATTGGGACAAGGGCCGTACCTGGATCCCTCTATTTTAATTATATGTAGTTAGATTGGACGAGGGCCCCTGGATCTCTCTGGTGTTTGGTTTTTGCTAGTTAATGAACCTAGTTAAGTTACGCCGATGACTTGGTCAAAGTATAGGTTTCACCCAGCGTGTGGTTTGGTAGATATTGAAGAAACCAATCTTGATGAATCTGCGTCTAATGATGAAGAGATCAGTTTATCTGATGAAGAACTTAGTGATGAAGAGCTAGATGATGATATTTCATAGTGTTAATTATGTTTGATGTCCAAAACAATTAATTGTTTAGTATTGAAGAATTGATCGTCTTGAATGTCTTCATGACTTTGTCATTTTGAATTTTATGTTTTTGTTTAAGATCATTTGTATATATATATATATATATCTTTATGAGTTGTTTTTGTCAGATGACTAGAGGTGGTGGATCTCACGGGGCTAGGTCCCGAGCGATGTCATCTATGGGATCCGTTGGTGGTACCATTGATGATAGCGTCGGTCATGATGGGACGATGCTACGGGAGAGAAGTCCCGTACAGTTGACTTGAGACAGGAGGTTGGGCTCGAGACCATGGGTAAGGAGATGTATGTTGAGATATATATATTGATATGTATATATATATAATTAATTTAATTTATATATATATTATAATTCAATATAATTTGCATTTTCAGAGTCATGGTGCCCTCAAACGCCACTTTGAGGGCAATTGCAGCTATCTTCAAGAGGTATCTTCATCCTACAGGCTTTGCTTGGAAGAAGGTGCCCATGGATAAGAGGATGTTGTATTGGGTTGAGTTCAAGGTATTTATTGATTTATATGTATTTGTGTTATCTAATATTGTTAGTAACGTCGTTGTTTATTTATGTGTTAATAAAGAAGGAGTTTAGGTGGACTCACTCCGATGATGAGGTACTTCCGCTCTTCTGGAAGAAGTGCCAGGATCGGTACAAGGACATGGTGTACCATATGAAGAATGATGACTACCTTGCGGGCAAGAAGCCCGATTTTATGCGATTTGAGGACTGACCTTAATGGGCAGCGTACTGGCAGGCGGAGGAGACTCATGAGAAGGCTCACTTGGCCAAGAGAAACCACTCGACCAAGCCCGATGGCCCAAGATCCTCCAGCCAGATTCACCATGGAGGTGCTAGATGTGCCGTGAATCATATGCACGATCTGGTAGTAGTTATAATAATTATTCAAGTTTATAGAACTACTAATTAACACTTTCTAATGGATTTCATTTTATTTTGTTTAATCAGGCTAGAGAGTAGCATCTATCCGAGTGGGAGGCGCGCTACCAGACCTACCTCAAGCTTCACTGTCCGGACGGTCATTGGACCACAGCTAAGGTGAGAGAGAACAAGGTTAGTTTTTACTAATATATTAATTTAAATATACGTATATATAAATAATTTATATTGAAAAATGAATTACATTTATCGTGATAAATACATGATGAGTGTGATGCCTTGGCTGCGAAGTGGAGAGCTGAGGGTAGGGAGCCAGACATGGGTGAGATTTTCCATCAAATGCTGACACCTGACAAGAAGGGGCGCTCTATCGGGTTGGGGAACATGACCCCTGTCATTCGTCGCCCTTTTGCAGCTAGAGGATCCTCATCGTCATTGAGCCAGGGCTCCGGGTCACTATACACCCAGACAGAGCTCGATGCGAGACTGGCTAAGATGCAGGCACAGATGGATGCCCAGCAGGCGTCTGTGTAGCAGGTGCTGAAGAAGCAGGCCATGATGGAGTCTCTGCTTGAGCGCCTTCTTAGTCATCAGTCGGGTGCTACTGGTGACGGATCCAAAGGGTCGAGTAGCGGTTCCGGAGCTTGATGGCGGGTCAGGGTCTTAGTTGTATGTTTGACTATTATTATGCTACAATACTTTTGCGTATATATATGTATGTATTATACATTTGTATTAAATTATGTACAACTGTATATATATATTTTGGTTTTATGATCTTTTATTATACTTGGGTACCGATAAATATTTAAAAAGAAAAAGGAATTAAGAAAAAGCAAATTTAAAATAGAAAAAAAAACCAAATTAAAAATAAAAAAATTAGAAAAAAAAGGCGACGGAAATGTTCCTTAAAAAGCCTATAACATTTCATTGGACCTATATTTGCTCTAGCACAATTCAAAACAAAATTGTTGTGCACATCATCTAAATTCCTGTTCACCTTAAGAAATATTTTGAAATCATTTAAAACTAACAGGTGAGAATGACGTTCTTCAAACAATTTGACAATGTATCCTTTTACAGAACAAAATCTAAACAGAATACGAGCCCTATACAATTAAATATCTTAGAGACTCTATGCTTCTTTGTTTTAACTACATTGCTCGAATCACCAACCTCAACTACTGCATTCTTCTCACCCTCTCGATTACAATAAACATATTTCCAAATAATCTTACCATCTTTAGACTTCTTCTCTGATCCAAGACGAATGTCAAAACCAGATGATTCTGCATAGATCCTATAAAATTTCACACCCTCATTCAGAGTTTTAAAACTTTGTTCAAGAGTTGGCTTCAATTCACAATGTTAGTGACTGCAATAAATCTCCATTTTTGGACCGTGGAGAAGTTGAGATTGAAAATTGCACTAGGTGCAATTTACTTAAAATATAGAATTCGAAAATGCAAAAAAATTAAGAAATATCATACTTTAGCGCCTTTATATTAGATGAATATATACATCAAAATCAATTATCGTACTGACATCGTTGAATGAGAAAATGACGCTACATCACATGTATGTAGAGAGGCATGGGCCCAAACACATCACATGCTCAATTATGATAATTAAAACACACTTAAAAAAATATAGTCTTTATTGATATTATTATTAGCTATCATAAATGTCGTCACTTGTAATAGACTTAAGTAACGACATGTCATCTGTAGTTACTATAGGTCATTTTTAATTATATTGTTGTGATTGTTGTCACTAAAAATATTTTTTAATTTATTTGGGACGAACTCGTAGGGACACTTTATTTGAGACGAAATGTCGTTATTTAAAGACTATTTTTTTTTATAATGACACTAGATATCATGTGGCAAATTAATAAAATGTAAGTTCTCACACAAAGTTTAGAGACCTAAAATATAACTCCTCCTCAAAAACAAATTAATCTTCATTATCATTCTGATTTAAAAAAATATTACATATATATATATATATATCATTTTTTTTATATAATAAACTGTGAAACTGAAAAACAAGATAGAAACCTATATAACTAAGACATGAAATCGTCGAGGTAAAATTAACATCCATTATCGCTCTGCTTTAAATATGAAAGAAATAAAGAAATAAATAAAAATCCTCTCTTCTATAATTGTATAAGAACGAATAAAATGAACAGAAGGACGCTATACATGAATGCAGGTGAATGATTGTTAATCAGTTGATTCAATTCCACATACAATATATACATGCATGCGTGTCAGATATATATGGGAGATCAACCAAAAATAATTGATTAAATTTGCAATTTAAATTTCGCAATCAAAAGTAGTAGATAGGTCTAGAAACTTATATATAATTGGTTATTTGTCCACAAGAAGAGGAGTGGACCGTTTTGTTATCGTGGGTGAAGTCGTAATCTTGGGTTTTTAGGGCCACAAAGGAGAGATTGATCAGTTCATTGATCATTGATATTTACTTTTTTGGATTGTTATCCTACTATTAATGGTTCATTGATACGCGTGCCACTCAGTTATTGAATAGCTTGTCTCCTGCATGGGCAAATAATATGTATTATTATACTATTAAATAAGTGTCATTAATGGATAAAAATATCCACGTCAAATTTTAAAACTAATTATTTCACCCACTCTCATTAAAATATCCTTCAATTATCAATTTTTAATATAATTTAAATTATTTTGGATTTGTTTTATTTTGAAAAATAAAACTTCTCTCCTCTCTCCCAACTCATACCAGAGCAACTATTGCTTATCCTGTTAAGCCTTTGATTTTTAAAAAATAAATTAATTTATTATGATTTTATTTAATTTAGTGTTCATCTATCCTTAATTAGGGTATGTTAATTTTTTTAAGTAAATTAAAAATAAAATGTAGTTATGCAATATACCAAGTGGAATATGAATGACAACAGAGATTCTGATCCGCAACCAACCACCTTCGACCCCCTTTGAGATTTCTGAAAAAAAAGTTGTCGGCCCTCTTTTCAAATTTTTCCAGCAGCCCCAAAACTCTGAGCGTCACCATGGAGGTGTATCACTGGGCGGCGTCGTCGATTCGGAGAAGAATGAGGTGGCCGGATTCGGGGAAAGATGGGAAAAGATTCTTTTTATTCTCATTTGTTGTCAAAAAACTTTTTTGCCTAATAATTAATGGCATTTTTATCCAAAGCTCTAAGTTTAAAATTTAGTGGATAATATATATATATATATATATATATATATATATATATATATAGGGATTGGTTATAATAAGGATTGCGCTTTCGGTGTAAATGTGAAACCAAATTGATTATTGTTTACTGTAATTTTAGTGCTTTCTTATTGGTATTTGTGATATTAAAATAATTAACATCAAAATAGAATAAGAAAACATTAAAAAAATTAGCACCAAAATAAAGTAAGAAAACATTAAAAATACCAATAAACATGCCTGATTTTATCTTTACACACAAACCACCTGTGTGTGTGTGTGTGTGTGTGTGTGTGTGTGTGTGTGTGTGTGTGTGTGTGTAGGATTGATTTGAAGTTTGAAAACGAAGTTGGCTCCATTAAATAGTATCCAAATCCTCCACAAAACTACGTCGCTTCCGGGAGGACATGGCTGCATATTTCTTTTAAGCTTTCCAACTGTTGTATATATATGTTTACTTCATTTTTCATGTTTTTAAATTGAACCACGTGAGACTAAAGGGCCGGAACCCCTCGCTCACCTAAACATATATGTGTGGAATTGTGGAAACTATCCACTTAAATTTTTAAAACAGTTATTTTATACACAGACTTTTAAATATATTTTTTTTATCAATAATTCACAAAATACCTTTATATTCATTTTATAAAAAAAACACACTTCTCCTCCCACCAACCGCCCACATCACATTGATAAAAATTAAATTTGAAAAAAATTTCTCTCTTCCACAATCTTATTGTTGATCTGCAAAAATTTGAAGATTTTGAAAATTTATCAAGAATTCTCCCTATGTTGTTGATCTACATAAATTGAATTGAAGAAATCAAAATTTCTCCACCAACTCAACCATCGTCGACCTCCGAAAATTTAAGAGAAGAAATAATTGCAGTTGACTCTGATGTGGTGGTTCAAACTGCTGGCTTTATTGTTTCTTCTTTAGTTCATTGTAGAGCCACTTCGGTTAGACGTGCAAGTGCGTCCATCTTTCACATTTCTCTTCAGTGGTGATAGCTGGTGGCTTGATTTCTTTTAGATTACATATCTCTTCAAAAACATCCATCATTGAGCCTCGTGATGGATTGGAACACATTTTTTAGAGCTGTAGTTGCCTCCTTAAATCTTTATTTCTTATTATTCCAACATTCTCACTACCTGTCCACCATAAGCTCCATCCTTCTTCTCGTTTCTAGAAGTTCATTCCATTGAATGGAAGTAATAAAAGGAAGGGTTCTGTGAGGTATATATTTCGTCATAAAAACTAGTATATGTACTCGGTTAGAGTATTGAACAGTTCTTCGTAGCCGGTTAGATCTTGGGTGTAATGTTGGGCTACATATTGGTTTGTTGTGTCTTCAGCCCATTTCTTCACATCTTCTCCCTTTGAGAATGATCTTATGTTCCCTTCAACTTGTGCCATTGGAGGGCACGTGAACCGAAAGTAGTCACCTCTAGTTCCTTCATTAGGTATCCCTCTTTCAGGGATTATGTCTCTTGGATTCTCTCAGGGTGCAATATCTTCTATAGTAAGATTGGGAGGAAGAGTTGGATCTAGTATGGAGCTGTCCTCCTTCATTTTGGGTAGAGATAGTTTGGCTGCTCTTTTCTTTACTTGATCAGTTAGTCTTTTAGTCTGAACTGATCTGGTGACTGGACATCTGTTTAATGTTTCTGATTAAGTCGAGGTGCCAGCTCCAGTTGCGACTGAGCTTGGTCGCCTGGCTGATGATTCTGGTGAGCTGATGTGCCAGCTCCAGCTGTAGTTGAGCTTGATCCAGCCTGAGCTTATCTTAGTGGTTGTACATGTTGAAACCGTTTGGTTTGTTGATATTTTGGATATAGTTTTGTTTTGTCTTTCTTTATTGATTGTGCAGGAAGTAAATCGGTTGAGATGTTCTAGGGAGCTCTGTTGTGTTTGACCAATTCAAGGTGTGGTTGAGTCAAGATAAGGCTGTTGCTGAAGTTGAGGGTGTGAGGCCGCATATCTAGGAATGGAGATCATGGAGAGATAAAGCGGTTATTTGGAGTAGAGACCAAGTTATTATTTTTGTATAAATAGGGATCAATTGTATAGAATTATAGATACAAGTTCATAGATATATTCTAGATAATACAAGATCTGTGTTAGAGATTTTAGTTTTCTACGAGTGTTAGTTAAGACAACTTTAGTCACGACCTTCTGCGAAGGAAGAGATAAAGTGTCTTAAGTTTAGTAAGAGTTTGCTCGTAGTGTTTTTGTAATTCACAAATTTATATAGTAAATATTTTGCCCTGAGGCACTTCGCGTGATTATAGAAATATAATCTCGTGAAAATTTTCAATCCGTTGTTTGTTTCTAAATTCCGCTGCATATACAAAGTTGTCTCAACTTCAGACACAACTTTGATCAAAACTCTGTCAGAACCGAGAATTCGGTTTCTTCAATTGGCATCAAGAGCAAACACTTGACACACTAAGTGGTGATCCTGTTTTCTTGAGCACAATGGATTGCACAAACCCATTGTTCAAAAAACCTCCTATTCTCGATGGCATGAACTATTCCTTTTGGAAAGTTCGAATGAGAGTGTGCATCAAATCCATTGATGCAAGAGCATGGAATGCTATTCAAAAGGCATGGACGCATCCTAAGATCGTAGATGCCGAAGGAGATATAATTCGTACTCCTCCAGAAGAATGGACTAGGTTACAAAACGAAGAAGCTACCTTCAATGACAAGGCACTCAACGCAATTCAGTCTTCCTTGGATATTCAGATGTTCAAACTCATAAGAAATTGTGAGTCGGCCAAAGAAGCGTGGGATATTCTTCAGCAACATTGCGAAGGAGATGTTGGAATTAAAGAATCAAGACATCGTATTCTCACCACAAAATTCGAGAACATGAAGATGGGAGAAGATGAAACCGTTGGAGAGTATTACAACAAATTTCTTGAGATTGCAAACGAGTGCACTGATCTTGGTGATCTAATCACCAACAAAAGGTTAGTTTCTAAAGCTTTGAGAACTCTAACACCTCGTTTTGATATGTAGGTTGTTGCTATTGACACGGCATTGACTACTGGATGTTTGGACTTCACAAAGCTGATGAATGATCTGAAGACCTATGAAATGGAAATGAATGAGAAAGGCGGGTCAAAGAAAAAGGGAATTACCCTGACAGCTGGGTCAACTTCAAAGCCAACTTCAGATTATGACGAAGAAGAGGATGAGGATCTTGAAGAAATCAGTGAAAAGAATCCTGATTATGCTTTTCTCACTAGAAGACTAAACACTCTCATCCGAGCTAACAAAGAAAAATAACAGAAGGGAGGTACTGAACAACGCAAGCCTCATCATGACTCGTCCGGACCTTTGGTGATCTATGAGAAGATGAACACACCTGGAAAGGAACTTAAGATCATGAAGCGTGCTGCATCAGATCACTTTAGACTAAAGGAAGTGAAAGATTTCTCCACTGTTCAATGCTATGAGTGCAAAGGCTATGGGCACTTTACAAATGAATGTGCTAACACCTTTAGAAAACTTGGAAAGCCCGTCACATTTCTTTCTCTTAGTGACAGTGAGCTGGACACCTCAGGGATATTTGTGGAAGAAATCTCAGATGATGCAACCAACGAACATGCAGCCTTAACTGCAGTATGTGCCGAACTAGACAATTCAAAGCTCACAGAAGTTGAGATAACTTCTGATAGGTACGATGAGTCCTATTATGAAACCCTCTTTTGTTTTAACACTGTGATAATTAATGCAGATGAGGAAGAAGAAGTTACTGAGGAAGAAACTCTGGAGTTGCTAATAAAGTTGCAGGGACTCTACAAGGAGCTGTATGCTAAGTGGATCAAACAGTGTAAGGAAATTGAGTCACTCAATGAGAAATCCACTAGCCAGAAGGCGTCTCTCGTAAAGTTGGAGGTAATGTTGAGAAAGAAATATGCAGAGATTGATAATATGAGGATTCAACTCAATCTTGCAAAGGAAACATTCAAAAAGCTCAACACTGGTACTTCCAAACTTGATGAAGTTCTTGCACAAACTCAGGTAACTTCTCACGGCATAGGTTATGACAAAACTGTAAAAAATGCCTTTACTCAAATCATGTCCACCCATGGAAAATCTTTTGTGAAACCTCAAGAAGCACATCCCACTTCATCAGTGAGTAAGAAAGCTGTCTCCAAAGACACCTGCAAAGTTGTCTTCACTGCATTAGTAGCTGATGATTCGACAACTTGGTACTTTGACAGCGGGTGCTCTCGTCACATGACTGGATCTCAATGTTATCTGTCTAACTACCAGAAGATCGATGGCAACGAAGTTACCTTTGGGGGAGGAACAAACAGCAAGATTGTAGGACATGGAATCCTGAACAGTCCTGGTCTTCCAAAGCTGGCTAATGTATCACACGTTCAAGACCTTACAACAAACCTCATCAGTATCAGCCAACTCTGTGATGACAACTTTACTGTCATCTATGATAAGCAAAGCTGTACTGTGGTTGACAACGACGGCAAACATGTGATCTCTGTGGTAAGATCTTCTAATAGTATTTATGAAACTAAAAGAAAAAGCTGTTTGAGTGCACAGGTAAATGATGTACAACTTTGACATTAAAAATTGGGTCATACAAATTTCCGCAACATGGAGAACCTTCAGAGACTTAATGTTGTTCTTGGAGTGCCAAAGTTGAACGTATCAAATCCAAACCTGTGTGGAGATTGTCAAAAAGAAAAGCAAGTCAAAGCCTCACATCCTGTTGTGACAACTTCCGAGAGACCTTTTGCCACTCAAAGCTGCTTTGAATTGCTTCACATGGATCTTATGGGGCCAGCAGAGGTAGAAAGCCTTGGAGGTAAATGGTATTCATTTGTGATTGTCCATGACCTCTCCAGGTATACTTGGGTAAAATTTCTAAGTAACAAAGGTGAAATCTATGATGCTTTCTTAGAATTATATGCTAAGATTAGAAATTTCTACCATTCTTGCGTTAAGAGAATAATATCTGACTATGGAAGGGAGTTTGAAAATGTTCAACTCCTAAACTTTTGCATTAAAAGATGAGTTCTGGATAAGTGCCATGCAAACCGAGCTACTTGAGTTTGTTAGAAATAAAGTCTGGACACTTGTGCCTAGACCTTCAGGGATAAATGTAATTGGGACTAAGTGGATATTTAAGAATAAAACTGATTAATTTGAAAATATCATTAGAAATAAAGCCCACTTAGTTGCCCAAGGTTACACTCAAGTAGAGGGCATAGACTATGATGAGACTTTTGCCCCCGGTTGCACGAATAGAGTCCATCAGGTTGTTATTTTCCATTGCATGTTATCTTAACATTACTCTTCATCAAATGGATGTTAAGGCAACATTTCTAAATGGAGTACTAGAAGAGGAAGCATACGTTGAGCAACCCAAAGGCTTTGAAGACCCGTCAAAACTGGATCATGTGTATAAATTACACAAAGTTTTGTATGGACTTAAGTAAGCTCTTAGAGCTTGGTATAGTCGACTAACGGAGTTCTTGCTTGATTTTGGTTTTTTCAGGGGTCATGCCGATATAACACTATTCCTCAAGAAAGAAAAAGACCTACTCACGATCGCTCAAATCTATGTCGACGATATAGTGTTTGGATCGACAAGTGAGAAAGCTTTGAATGAATTTATGGAAGCAATGTCCACATCTTTTGAAATGAGTATGGTCGGTGAGCTTAACAATTTTCTTGGACTTCAAGTCAAGCAAAAGGAAAATGGCGTTTTCGTCTGACAGACAAAATATGCCAAGAATCTTGTAAAGAAATTTGGTCTGGAAAATACTAAACATATGAGAACTCCCATGAGTATAACTGAGAAGTTGTCAAAGGATGCAGTTGGACCTGAAGTTGATCCAACTTTATACAGATCAATGATCGGAAGTCTCCTCTACCTGACTGCTAGTCAGCCAGATATCATGTACAGTGTGTGTGCATGTGCTTGGTTCCAGTCCTGTCCCAAGGAAGAACACCTTAAGACTGTAAAGAGGATCATTCGGTACATTTCCGGCACTTGTTAATTAGGTCTATGGTTCACAAAAGACACTACTACTGGTTTAGTGGGTTATAGTTATGCTGATTGGGCTGGCAAGATAGATGATAGACGGAGTACACGTGGAGGATGTTGCTATCTAGGAAACAACCTCATCTCATGGCACAGTAAGAAACAAAACTATATCTCACTGTCCACAGCCGAGTCCGAGTATGTGGCCGCTGGGAGCTGTTCGACACAGTTGATATGGCTGAAGTCAATGTTGGATGATTATGGATTGGAAAGCAATCCCTTGGTGATGCTCTGCAACAATACAAGCGCGATCAACCTTGCAAAGAACCCAGTTCATCATTCCAAATCCAAACACATCCACTTAAGGTATCATTTTATTAGGGATTTAGTTGAAAAGAAGCTAATAAAGTTAGAGTATGTTAGTACAGATAATCAACTGGCTTATATGTTCACAAAAGCTTTAAGCTATGAGAGATTCTCAATTCTGAGGAAATCTCTTGGCTTATGTTCTATATGAAAAGTAAAGTTGGCCCAACTGTTGTCACACTTTTGGTATATCATAGTTAACTGTGAAGTTGGACAGATTCGAGGATGAAAAAGCATGTGTTAAGGTGAAACCATGATCATTCTTATAAAACCATATAACTAGATCAAAGATCTTAGATAAATGGTATCTATAAGATTCTTTTGGTTATTGGACTATTCATAATCTGTTTTCTTCTTAAAAGTTTCCTATGATGTATCAAAAGTAAGCTGATCATGTAAATTTCTTGACGACAGTTGTTTAATAATAATATTATAAAAAAACGGAAAATTTTGAAAGTCAGTTGAGTGTATATGGAAATGTATCTTACTCTATCTTTAATATCTATTTTGACCATATCTTTAATATGTTGATTCCTATTTATGCGGAGGTGGCTATTTATCAGATATATTTATATCCTTCCATATACATTTTTAAAGGGTCCCTCTCACTCCTCACTTGTCACTTTCACTTAGATTCTCTCCACTCGATCAACTATTCACAAAAACCCTTTCATCTCCTCAAACCCATCGTCTTCGTCTCCTTCACCATGAATCCTGACAAGATGAGACAGCTTCAAGAGCTCTTCAACGACCCCGAGGTGTCAGCCTATCTCCATCACTTGTCTACTTTTCCCCCTCAGCCGCCAATTCTCTCTCCGCCGCAACCGATTGTACCAAACCCCTTTTGGTTTTTGTCGCCAGATTCCACTCCAATTCTCCGGCCTAAAGTGCTTCTGTCCCCTTCTAGAGGGAACGCACCTATGGAGATTTCTTCAGAAATTGCTAGCTGCTCAGAGGTTCAGTCGCGACCTCTTGCTTTACCGGCCTCATCTCCGATAAAGCTCTCCTCCATCTCACCTATTTCAGATCTGGAGTTATCTCAGGCCATCATCCTGGCTCCTGACGGCGTAATCATGCCGCCTCTCGACACTCCGGTGCTCGCCGAGGAACCTCTCGATCCTCTCTTCCCTTCCGATGAAGGGAATCCACATGACGACGGTCCCATTGAAGTGCCGTTCTCGGAAGTGGAACAGGAACATCAAGTAGAGGGCTCGGAGAGGTCTGCTCCGTCTAAATCCCCTCCGAAGAAGAAGCCCGCTAAGGCAAAATGTGTTCCTCCGCCTCACCGGTCACAGTGCCTGCACTTTACCGGCAGCTCTTTACGGACTCAGGAAGGCCCTATAGAGATCACTTCCGAACCGGAAGATGAGCCTAGTGAAGGGTCTTTGGAAAAGGGGCATCCGGAGACACAAGCCGATGATGTGTTTGAGGACAGTCGGGAGGAAATGGACACTGAAGCCGAGCTTGAGATCACCTCTGCTGCATCCAAGAAGGAAAAGAGGAAGGTGTTGTCTTCTCCCTCTTCGAGAGCCAAAGGGAAAAAGAACCGCTCCTCAAAGCGAGCCAAGCTGTGTCTGGACCTCGATGAGGAAGCTGCCCTTTCTAAATCCGATATAGAGGTATCAAAGACTAACTCTCAACTCTTTTATTCTGATGCTGCTAAGAAGAATTGGGAATTTTTTAGAAATAGAGAGATTTTGAATGATCGGGCTGTCGATGCAAAGGATTTTGGTAAACACAATTTGGTTGTATTTTTGAAAAATAGGAGGGTTTGGGGTAGTGTTTCTTATGTTCGTCCATATGTTGCTGAGATTGTTCATTTGTTTTATGCTAATCTAACTTCTGAGTTTGGGAATTCCTCATCTAAGAGGTTCGAGAAGGTATTTGTTAGGGGAAGTATTTACATTTTAACTCCTGCCAAGATTAACAAATTCTTGGGTCTCTCAAATGTGTCCGTGCATGATAGTGAGGTTGATGATGAGCTTGAAGTTAGGATGTCTAATCTGTTAACTGGGGGAAGAGCTGAGATCTGGCATGGTAAGAGGGTGAATCTGATTGCCTCTGCCCTCACCTCTCTCTTCTCCACGTTGCATAAAATCTCTGTAAGCAACTGGATCCCTACCTCGAACTCTACTGTTGTTCCTCTTGAGCATGTCTCTCTTTTGTACAAATTATACATGAAGGAAAAGGTCAATCTGGGCAACCTTATGTTCACTGCTATTGCTGAAGTTGCCATGCCTAAGAGCAACAAGAAACTTGTGTTGCCATCCCTCATTTTCAGCATGTTGGTTGACCAAGGGTTCAAGCCCAAGAAGAGAGATGTGTTCACTCCTAGGCTCACTCTTCAGACAGTGCAGAAGATCTTCCTCACAGATTCACGAGTTGTGGATCTACCTTGGATGGATGATGAAGAGTCTGCTCCACAATCTCCTGGTCCTCGCTGCTTTATTCTTGTGTTTGTTTTGCAGGAACAAATTGATTTCTGCACTACACAAATCGAGATTTTTGACAAGCATAGGAAGGTGTTTCAACGCCTTCTTTTTCCCCAAAAGGGGGAGGTAATGGTGGAGAAGGCAGTAGCAGAGGCAGAAGAAGGGCAGCAAGTGAAGACGTGGGAGCTGATGAGCAAGAGGAGGAGGAGTAGAAGAAAAGAAAAAGGAAGAAGGGCTGCAGACTGTTGCAGTTAAGAAGGGCTGCAGACTGTTACAGTTTTGTGTTGATGTTTATCAAATAGTTTCTCCAACAATTTCTTTTATTTTAAACAACTATGTTTTTGATGTTTATATTTTTGCTACAGATCTGACTGTTGATCTTTTGATAAGATCCTTCCTTTTGTTGCTGATATTTTAGTTGTTTTTGATGATATCTTATGTTTCTCTAAGTGTGTTGGAATAAGTAGTGTTGGAGTCACTTTGATTGAGGGAAGTTTGCATGACAGGGGGAGCGATTGTGTTCTGTTTTGATTTTGCTTGTTTTATTCTAAGTATATGTTTAGGGGGAGTTCAGTTATGTTTGATTTTGCCGCATGCTTGAAGTTGTTTTGGGAAGAAAGACAAAAAGAGGGAGATCGTTGAAACCGTTTGGTTTGTTGATATTTTGGATATAGTTTTATTTTGTCTTTCTTTATTGATTGTGCAGGAAGTAAATCGGTTGAGATATTCTAGGGAGCTCTGTTGTGTTTGACCAATTCAAGGTGTGGTTGAGTCAAGATAAGGCTGTTGCTGAAGTTAAGGGTGTGAGGCCGCATATCTAGGAATGGAGATCATGGAGAGATAAAGCGGTTATTTGGAATAGAGACCAAGTTATTATTTTTGTATAAATAGGGATCAATTGTATAGAGTTATAGATACAAGTTCATAGATATATTCCAGATAATACAAAATCTGTGTTAGAGATTTTAGTTTTTTACGAGTGTTAGTTAAGACAACTTTAGTCACGACCAACTGTGAAGGAAGAGATAAAGTGTCTTAAGTTTAGTAAGAGTTTGCTCGTAGTGTTTTTGTAATTCACAAATTTATATAGTGAATATTTTGCCCTGAAGCACTTCGCGAGATTATAGAAATATATTCTCGTGAAAATTTTCAATCCGTTGTTTGTTTCTAAATTCCGCTGCATACATAAAGTTGTCTCAACTTCAGACACAACTTTGATCAAAACTCTGTCAGAACCGAGAATTCAGTTTCTTCAGTACATTTAATGGAGATTTGAAACTCTGAGAAAGCATAATTTCATCTTCAGAATTTGATGAAATGTCCTTGGTAATACTAGTTGTTTGTTATTTTCCCTTGTCTTCAATTGCAAGCTCTTTCTTCTTGGGTTTATCAGCTTGCTTTGATTTTGGCTCCTTGACTTTGACTCCTTAGGTAGATCGACCATCTTGGAATAAAGTCGCTTCTGCTTGTATTCTTGAAATTTGTTTTATCACTCATTGATGGAAACTTCTTTTCCAAGATAATGTTTACTCGGTTGAGATGACATATATGTTGTGGAAACTTTTTCTCATTCCACTTTTCTTCGAGGATGTCCACAAATCTCATCAACTGGTTGAAGAAAAATTGAGCCCAATTGATTTTCAATTGGTTGTCGATTGCTGCACAGATCTTGTATTTTGGTTCTGACATCTCGGAATGACTCCCAATTGTTCCAATGATCATCTTTGTAGCTATGGATGCCATCATTTGATATTCATCTTGAAATCGAGAGATGAGATGCTTATTCTTATACAACAGTGTCATACTTTCCTTCTTCTAGACTTCATATACTTTTAGCGAGTTGGCATCAGTTTCTTCAAGAATAATTCCTCTGATTGGCAAGTCAAACATTTGGCTAAGTGATTCAGCCGTAACCCGTGAATTTCTATCCTCTTACTTTAATTCTAATCTCCTTGGGATTCTTTATGCCGTTTAAGTTCAGGAAGAACTCGGCGACTGCTTCTGGATACACTCGTGCTACAGGAACCTTAATAAATGTCTTGAGATTAGCCTGATAAAGCCTTGAGATAATCATGTCGTTTAGTGGAGAATTTCAGCAAGTTCAAGAGAAGGCAGCTGGGTCGAAGAATTTATCTCTATAGAGTTTTTCACAGAACACTGTGGAGTCTTCTCCGGTCAATCGGAAGTTGAATCTCTTGCGAGTTCGACCGGTAGGGTTTTAAGCCATGATTTTTGATGAAAGGATTTTGAAGAGAGACTCTTTGAGAAGTTGGAGATTCTAGCTTTTGAGAGAGAGATCTACAGAGTGAGTTGGCAGTAATAGATAAAGATTATCTTATGAATTCAGCCGACTTATTTATAAGGTGAGGTGGAGTGTATCCAACGGTTGGAAAGGTTTTAAATTCACCGAATCTGACGGTTTAAGATTGGTGCGAAGTATATGGCTGAATGACCATTCGATTTACTCCAAAATCTATCCGTTGGGATTTAATGAGAAGAGAATAGGGTGGGTCCAATGGTGACATTTGAATGACACGTCATTTTTACCGTTCCCACTATTGAATTTGAACTTATCTATTTCTCTCTCTTTAGCTTCCACGTGACTCGGAACTGATTACGTCATCAGTTAGCTCTAATATAACTGATGATCTCCAGTTGAACTGATCAATTCCAACTAAAATGTCTTCAGTTCAGTTCCTTCTCGCCTTGTCAGCTGGAGTTATTTTTGAGTTCAGCTCCTCCTTCAGTTCAGCTGCTTTTCTTCAGCTAGACATATAAACTGGTAACTCCAGCTTAAGCTGATTGAATTGGTTGACCAGTTTCAGTTCTTTTAAATTCTCCTCTCAGTTTGCAAGTTCTGCATTTTGCCACTTCTCTGAACTTCTTTACTCATCGGTTTGGACCTCTTGACTGGTTGAAGTGATGTATCTTTGGGTCTAATCTTTTTTTCTCCTCATTTCCTTTCTTTAGCTGGAGTGATCTTCTGTACTCCTTCAAACAATCCCAGTTAGATGCATAGCTCCACAAATCATACTTCAGGCAGTGGTTTTGTGAAGATGTCAGTTATCTGTTTCTCTGTGTTGATGTTTTTGATGCATATATCTCTTTTCTCTATGTGATCTCTGATGAAGTGATGTCTTATATCAATGTGCTTGGTTCTCGAATGCAATACTAGATTTTGAGAGATTGCAATAGCACTATTGTTGTCACAAAATATAGGCACTTCTTCAGTCTCAACTTTGTAATCTTTCAGTTGTTGCTTCATCCAGAGTATTTGAGCACAATAACTTCCTACAGCTACATACTCAGCTTAAGTTGTTGACGTGGCAACTGAGTGTTGCTTCTTGCTAAATTAGGATATCAGTTTGCTTCCAAGAAACTGACATGTTCCACTGGTGCTCTTTCTGTCGATCTTGCATCAACCAAAGTCTGAGTCTGAATAGCCAGTTAGACTCAAACTGTCATCTCTAGGATACCATAGTCTAAGATTTATGGTTCCTTTGAGGTTTTTGATAATCCTCTTAGCTGCTTCAAGGTGACTTTTCTTTGATTCGGCTCGGAACCACGAACACAGTCCAACTGAAAAAGAGATGTCTAGTCGGTTGGCAGTCAAGTAGAGTAACGAACCGATGATTCCACTGTAGTATGTGTTAGCTAACTGATTCTCCTTCTTCATCAAGAGTTAGCTGAACTGATGTGTTCATCAGGATCTTGAGATTTTTTCCTTTATCAGTTCCAAACTTCTTAACTACCTCCTTTGTGTACTTGGCTTGACTGATAAACATCCCATCTTCCAGTTGCTTCACTTGGAGTCCTAGAAAGAATGTCATTTCTCCCATCATGTTTATCTCAAATTTGCTTTGCATCAGTTGAGCGAATCGAGTGCCTAGATCTTTGCTTTTTGATCCAAAAATTATGTCATCCACATAAATTTGAACCATTAAGATCTCATTTGATCGTTCTATTCGAAATAGAGTTCGATCAATGACTCATTTTTGAAACCCATTCTTCAATAAGAATGTTGTGAGGGTTTTATACCACGCTCGAGGAGCTTGCTTCAGTCCGTAGAGAGCTTTCTGCATCTTAAAGACTTGATCACCAATTTCAAAGCCTGACGGTTGCCCGACATACACGTTTTCCTTGAGTATTCCCTGTAGAAATGTACTCTTAACGTCTATTTGATAGACTATAAAGTTGCATTGAGTTGCATAGGCGAGGAATAGTCTAATAGCTTTCAATCTTATAATTGGTGCAAATGTCTCATCAAAGTCGATCCCTTCACTTTGAGAGTATCTCTTGGCTACTAGTCTTGTCTTGTCTTGTTTCTTGTGATCACACCCTGTTCGTCCAGGTTATTGCGAAAAACCCACTTTGTACAGATGAGCTTCTGGATTTTTGGTCTATCAATAAGAAACCATACATCATTTCGTGTAAACTGATTCAGTTCTTCTTGCATAGCCATGATCCATTCTGAATCTTCTAGAGCTACTTTGACATTTTCCGGTTCAGTTTGAGATATGAAGCATGTGAATAATGCATGCTCAGTTGAACTTATGGTTTGCACTCGGCTTCTTGGATCGCTCACGATCTTGTCAGTTGGATGGCTTCAGAGCCATTTGGGTAAGTTGGCTTCAACTGGTTCCTCTGTGTTGGCGTCATCTGTTGTCCTTTCTTCAGTTGGTTCAGCATCTTCATCAGTCCTTCTCCCTACTTTAGTTGTAGGGTTGGTGGTCTCAGCACAATTTATGTCCTCATTGACCAAGTTTCTTTCAGCTGGTCTAGTGCCGGTTTCATTACTTTTCTTTAGTGAAGCTTCAAACCGCTCTAGAACAAAGTGATCAACATAGTCCTGCGAGTTTTCAATTTCACTAGGTAGTAATTAAACTGATGTATCGATTATTTCTTTGTTTCTGTACTCATTAGCAAATTCATCAAATACCACATGACATGTTATTTCCACAACAAGAGTTCATTTGTTGAACAATCAGTAAGCTTGTGAATCAGGGGAGTTATATCCAAGAAATATTCCCTCTTCAGCTTTGGCATTGAAGGTTTTCAGTTGAGTCGTGCCATTGTTGTGAATATAACATTTACAGAAAAATACTTTGAAGTATGAGATAGAAGGCTTACGACCCTTATACAGTTCATAAGGTGTTTTGTCATGTGAACTGACGATGGCACTACGATTTTAAGTGTGGCAAGCTGTGTTGACTACTTTGGCCCAGTATTTCTCAACTATATTGGCATCAGCTACCATTGCTTAAGCTACTTCTTTGAGTGTCCGATTTCACAGTTCAGCTATACCATTCTGTTGTGGAGGTCTTGTAGCTGAGTGTTTATAGGTTATTCCAAGTTCACTGAAGAAACTGATCATTTGCTGATTTACAAATGCAGTTCCATTCTCGGATCGAATCCTTTGAACTGAACTTCCCTTTTCAGTTTGCAACCTTCTGATCAGTGCAGTTAGCTTGACATAAGTTTCATCTTTGCTCTTCAGAAATTCCACGAAAGTATATCTTGAGAAATCATCAACTACTACGAGTGTGAATCTTTTGCCCTTTGGAGTCTGCGGTTTGACTGGTCCAAATAGATCCATGTGTAGTAGTTGGAGGCATGCAGTTGTTCCTGGGGAATGACTTCTATTCTTGAAAGATGACTTCACTTGCTTTCCTTTTTTGCATAGTCCATACACGCCAGTTTTCTTGTATATTTCCTTGGGAAGCCCCTCAACTAAACCTTTCTTGTCTAAATAATTGATGCTTTTGAAGTTGAGATGATTCAGTCATCGATGCCATAGCCAGCTTTCTTCAGTTGATCTTTTTGAGAGAAAGTAAGCTTTTGAGTAGCCGATTGACCAGTCAACAACATACATGTTGCATCTTCTTACGCCAGTTAGAAGAATTGCTCAAGTTGACTTGTCTCTTATGTCGCAAGAGTTTTTGTTGAAGTCAACTAAATAGCCATTGTCACATAGCTGGCTGATGCTTAGCAATTTGTGCTTCAGTCCATCCATGTGGGAGACTCCATTGAGTACGACCTTTTCTTTGACCACGAACCCTTCTCTAATGGTTTAGCTCTTGGAATTGTCTCCAAATGTGACAAGTAGACCTTTGATGTCTTTATAACCATCGAGATCTTTTCTGTCTCCGGTCATGTGCTCTAACACCTGCTATCTAGATACCAAGTATCTTTAGCTTTCTTCATATATAGGATGCTCTTATCCTGATTAGCATTTAGGTACCCGTTTGATATCGGGTCCTTGTTGATTGATCATGTTTTTTGGAATCTAAATTTTCCAAATTTTTGGCTTTTCATCATTTAATGATCCATCAGATTTGGATCTTTTAATCAATTTTGATCTTTAGTTAACTCTTATTCTTTGAGTTGAATCAGTTGAACGGTACCTGTATTGAGAGTTGGTTGGATAAAACAGTTCAACTAATATGCTTTGGTTTTGAGATCTTTGAGCTCTTCAGTCAGGCCAATGCCTTGTATGTCTCTAGTTTGATGAGATGAACCCCTTTGGGTTGATCCTTGGTTCATTTCTATAATCCAAGTACTCATCATATTGATTCTTGGGTTCAAAGCTATTCTTTTGGTTTTTTCTATAAGTATCTTGGTTGAACCTTTGAGGAGAGTAGATTTGAGATCTGGATTGGATATTTCTTCTGGAATCAACTGATCTCATAGATCGGTTTACAAACGGTCTGGGTTGAACTGTTGGCCTTGTATAAACTGATGGTCTCAGTTGAATTGATGACCTTGAATGAAAATATGGCTTTGAATGAACTGATGGCCTAGTATGAACTAGTGTCTTGGTTGGAGGGTTAACTTTAGTTGAACTGGTGATTTTGACTGAGATGGCTGACTGAACGGTCTAGGCTGAGCTTGAGGAGTTCTTAATATGCCTTCAGATATCTCAACTGACTGGGTTTGAGCTGATCTGGTGAATCAGTTTAGGATTCTTTTATCACTACTTTGATCAACTGTCTTTCCTTTTTCTAAGGCAGTAAACTTGCTATAGCCCTGTATTACCAGTTTCAGTTCTCTAATGACTCAAGATTTCATCTAGAGTTTGAGATCACTTTTAAAACTTGAGAGACATGACAAGTCCAAATTCTCTCGTGTTTTTGTGTCTTTTTCTCATTCTTTTGTCCTTTGTTTTTTGTGTTTTTTTGAGTCGGAAAGAGCCTGGATGGGCACTGATAAACCATTGTTTTTCAATGGTTTACATTCATTTTGAAGTCTATTTGGATGGTAGTTGATGAGCATTGCATGTATGAATTAACAAGTTTCGCGTAGTTCTCTATATTTTGTGCAGTGTCACGTATTTGCTCATTTTGAAGGGATTTAGTGCCAAATATTGTATGAGATGAATTTGAGCTTGAAAAGTGCCTACAAAGATAGAGGATCAAGTGAAGAGCGCGCTGCAACTTGAATCGAGTTAATCGGATAAGAAACGAGTGAGAACGGAGCAAAACGGTGAAGAGTGTCGGGCGGCAGAAGTTGACGCACGGACCTTGCGCCAAGAATCCTTCACGCACGGCCCGTGCAGGTCTAGGAAATTTTCAAACAGCGAGTTATGCACGGCCCGTGTGCTAGAATCACCTTGTTGCACGGCCCGTGCACTGTGAGGCGGTTTGTGGCGGATTTTTCTCTCTTTCCTTGTTCGACTCCAACACCCATCCAAACTCGGCTCAAATATTTAAGGCTTCTTTGAGCATGAAAATTAGACAACTTTTACCCTAGAGAGAGAGCAGAGACATCCCGGAGAAGACAGAGAAGAGGCTATAGAGAGATTGAAGAAGCAAATCATAGGCTAAGTTTATTTTATATTTTATTCAATTAGAACTATCATGTTAAATGCTTCTGTTTATTTATTTCCTTGGGATTTTGAATACAACATGAGTAGCTAAATTCCTTGAGATTCTAGGGTTGTTGGATATTGATGGATTCAAGATTTGACGTAATTTATTGTTCGGTTCTATATCTTGTTTATGCATCCTTATTTATTGTTGTCTTTTGTGAATGAATTGATCAGCATTTACAGTTGTGTAGTTAATTTATTATTCACTCAAGAGAGGTTAATAGGTTAACGGATTAGGATTGCATACCACGAATCTGCTAGGTTGAGAGATTGGTAGGTATCGTGAGGAGAATAAATCTGAGGTGCTAATTGGAGTTAGATAATAATTCGAGATCGAGAGATAAGAATTAGAATCTAATCTACTTTCATAACTTATTCGAGAGAGAGGCTGTGATTAATTTAGTGATTCTCCTACAAGATTTAGAATTAAATTGGTTTGATAAATTATCTGAGATTCGGAAAATCCATTTAGTATCAACACCCTAGGATCCGTTTTTTGTATCTGTTTATCCAGTTTGTTTGCTTGATCTATTTATTTTATTTTCAGTATTTTATTTAATTAAATCAAACTTTTAATTTGGTTCTCTAGATAAAGTGAAACAACATGATTGAGTAATTAGCTGCTTTGCATTGCCAGTCTCTGTGGATACGACCTTGCTCATCATTGTTTTGCTACATTTACCTCGTACACTTGCGAGTAGTATTTTTAGTGAAATAAAATACCGATCAAGTTTTTGGCACCGTTGCCGGGGACTGGTGTTATTGACGGCTAATATTTGATTTACTTGTTGAGCTTTAATTTAGAATGTATTTTATTTTATTTTCATTTATTTTATTTTATTTTATCTATTTAGTTTAATTCTCTCTGCTGTGTTTTGGTTTTCTCTAGTGTTTGGCAGATAGTGCATGAATTTGAGGTCTAGAGGGGTAACTGACTTAGTTCCACTAGACCCTGAGATCGAGGCTTCTGCAAGACATAGGAACACAGAGAGAATTAGAGCTGAGAGAATGACAGCTAATCGAGAAGAAGAGATGGCGGCTATGCGAAGAGAAATGGAAGAGTTGCGAGTTTTGCTTCAGAGGCAGCAACAAGCACCTGAGCCACCAGCAGCTCAACCACCGATTCGAGAGGCTTTGGAGCCTCAAGTGACTGACACTTTTGGTGGGGTTCAGCTACCGGGTATTGCGGCCAACAATTTCGAGCTTAAGTCAGGTTTAATTTTGATGGTTCAGCAGAAGCAATTCGGTGGATGAGTCTTGGAAGATCCGCATGCACATCTGGCGCAGTTTCTGGAAGTTTGTGGGACAATAAAGATGAACGGAGTAGGCCACGATGCCATCAGGCTTCACTTATTCTCATTCTCTCTGCGAGATAAAGTGAAGCTATGGTATCAGTCATTGGATGCGGACACAGCTACAACTTGGGATGAATTGTGCAAGAAATTCCTCACCAAATATTATCTACCAAGCAAGACTTTGAGGATGAAGAACGAGATCACTCAATTCCGATAGTTTGATCAAGAAGCCCAGTATGAAGCTTGGGAGAGGTTCAGAGACCTTATCAGAAAGTGCCCACGACATGGATTCGGAGCAGACCAGCAGGTTTGCTATTTTTACAATGGTCTGATGGAGCACACCTGAGACCGGATTGATGCAGCTGCAGAAGGAGCTCTGTTGGAGTTATCTGCGGATGAGGCTATGGAATTGTTGGAGAGTATGGCTACAAACAATGCTCAGTGGCCATCTCAGAGGAATTCAATTCGAAGAGTGGCCGAGGTCTCAGCTTCAGATGATTTGAAAGAGTTGACAGCTCAGATGTCTACTATGGCTAAGACAATCACCCTGTTGATGAAGAACAATCCATTGTTACCTAATACTACTCCAGATCATGTTGCTGCAGTCAACGATAGTCCCGAAGGTGTCAATTACATGCAAGGTCACAACCACAACAATAATTTCAGACAGAATCAAGGTGGTAATCAGTATGGACAACGGGATAGGCTAAGTTATGCTAATCCTAACAATTTTTAGCAGCCACCTCCCGATTTTTCTACAACAAATGGAGTCATAAATGAAGAAAAGAAGCCAGATTTAGAAGATATTCTGGGGTCCTTTATGACTGCCACCAAGCAAAGGATGGATGTTGAAGCTGTAAAGGTGGATAAGCTGACAATAGCCTTCAACAAGTTCGCTGCAAACACGGGGGCTCAATTGAAGTCAATGGAGATTCAAATTGGTCAGCTGGCCAAGATCGTTGGAAGCCAGCAACAAAAAGACCAATATCCGAGCAACACAGAGATTAATCCGAAGGAGCAGTTCAACGCAATCCACGTGTGCAGTGGTATAAATGAAATGATTGAAGAAGAAGCCGCAATTGCTGTTGAGGAGGCTCCTGAACCTAAATCTGTGCCTCCGCCTGCTTATGTCCCTCCATTGCCGTTTCCCCAAAGACTGAAGAAGCAAGAGAAGGATAATCAATTTGTTAAGTTTCTTGAAATTTTTAAGAAACTGTCCATCAACATACCGTTCATTGAAACACTTGAGAAGATGCCGAAGTATGCTCAATTCATGAAGAGGATTTTAGCTAAGAAGAAGAAGATCGGAGAAGAAGAACGAGTGCATTTGACAGAAGAGTGCAGTGCAGTGATACAGAAATCAGTGCCGATGAAGTTGAAAGATCCGGGAAGTTTTTCTATCCCGTATGTTATTGGAAGCTCTGAATTTGATCGAGTCTTGTGCGATTTGGGAGCTAGCATCAATTTGATGCCATTGTCGGTATATCAACAGTTGGGGCTGGGCTCGTTGAAGCTAACATCCGTAATTCTGCAGTTCGCTGACCGGTCTATGAGATGCCCAAGTGGAATAGTTGAAGATGTGCTGGTGAAGGTTGGAAAATTTATTTTTCCAGCCGATTTTATTGTGCTATACATAGAGGTCGATCACCGAGTTCCTCTAATTTTTTGGAGACCGTTACTTGCCACGGCGGGTGCGGTTGTTGATGTGAAGAAAGGGACTCTACTGTTGCAAGTGAAATTTTCACTGTTTATCGCCCACTTGAAAGCTTGACTCATGCAGAGGTAAAAATGGTGGAAGTAGTGAAAGCTCCTGAAGAATTTGATGGACCTCCTGCGTCTGTTAAGCCGAAGAGGCTGCTCCAAGCTCGAGAAGATGAGAAAATTAAATCCAAGAAAAAGAATGGAGAGCATTATGGATGAGCTGTCTCGATTTTCCCGACAGAGTTGATGAGACGAGGATTGGTGTGGCGTCACGCTTCACCAAATCCTCCTTTGCCATTTTCAAGAAGATGTCGAGCTTGAGACAATAAATCAAGTGCTGATTGGGAGGCAACCCAATATTTTGGTATTTTTTTCGCTTTGTTTTCTTTATTTATTTTATACTTTGTTTTTTCTTTCTATTTCTTTTTTTCGTGCAGGTAACAAAAAAAAAATAAAAATAAAAAAGGGCCTTCACTTTCCTCACCCTCCACCTTGGTGAGTTTGTTCTTGAGGATACTCCACTTATTTTCCCTCCAAACTTATCCTCCTGACGTGTGAATAAGTTCGGGGGAGGGGGCTGGTGTGGTAGTATCCTGAATTTATCTGTGTTTTTATTTTACTTAGGTTGTTATTTTTGTTGTTTTTGTTTTTGTTACTAGTTTGATGTTACTTTTGATTTTTTCTGGATTTCTCTGTCTATTTGAAAATGATTTGTATTGAGATATCGGAGAATATTTGCGAGTGTGAGAGTATGAATATATGGAAACTTGAATAGCTAATGATGAGATTGTTTTTATTTAAAAATTTGCTAATTGAGTATGTTATGATAGATTGCTTTGTGCTTTGATAGATTCCTAGAATTTATGCCTTTGGAATGTGATTGAGCATGAGAGGTTTTGAGCCTAAGACTTTTAGTCTTATTCGTTTCTGGTGTGATTATCAATCTTGTGTGTGATCTCTAGAACTTGCCTTCATATCTCTCTCGAGACTACATATTGTGTGCTGATAGTTTGAAAATGATTTAAGGCCATTCTTGTTAGCCAATTTTTATCCATACACTTGTCCTAAATTAAATAATTATCCTTAGTCAGCCATGTTGAGCCTTACAGCCTATTTTCTTGAGTTACCTGTTCATTGAAAATTTGTGGAGAAAGGATAGTTGAAAAATTATGGAATGATGGGTAGTTGGTGTTGATGTAGACGTGGTAGTTCCCGGGACATTGGTATGGGTTTAGATGCTCGTATTGAAAAAAAAAATCTCTTGTGTGAAAAAAAAGAAGAAAAAAAAAGAAATAAAAAATGAATGAATAAGTGAGCATGGAAAAATTATACCAATGGAATTAAATAAGACTCGAAGCGTCTAATGGGGTTAGAAATTGAGTGAACATTGTAGAAGGGTGAAAAGGTTGGAAGAGGATCCAAAAGGATTCTACTATGGAGTTGGAGTGCCATTTATTTGGAGGGTGTCAGAGTTATTTTAAATTAGTCACTTAGCCAAATTTTCCCCACCTTAACCAAAGCCTACATTACAACCAATGAAAAGTCCTTGTTGATTCTTACTTTGAAGCACACGTTGTTGTAGTGGAGATATGAGATTGATTGCAAGCTTATGGTGAATTATATGCATTGAATTGATTTTGAATGTAAACACGTCCTTTTAAACACTTGAGTGATGAGAGAAAATACACACCCGGATAGGTTCATTATTTTAAAGGCATGATTTCTTTGAATTAATCTTTGTGCATTGTTGTTTTGATTTATATACTTGACTGGGCAAAAATTCAGTTTATTCTCAGAAGCATTGCACGTTTGACGATCCATACTTCTGTTCTTTCATGTTTCTCAGATGTTCAAGGACGAACATGTCTCTAAGTTTGGGAGAGTTGATAAACCATTGTTTTTCAATGGTTTACATGCATTTTGAAGTCTATTTGGATGGTAGTTGATGAGCATTGCATGTATGAATTAACAAGTTTCGCGTAGTTCTCTATATTTTGTGCAGTGTCACGTATTTGCTCATTTTGAAGGGATTTAGTTCCAAATATTGTATGAGATGAATTTGAGCTTGAAAAGTGCCTACAAAGATAGAGGATCGAGTGAGGAACTTGAATCGAATCAATCGGATAAGAAATGAGTGAGAACGGAGCAAAACGGTGAAGAGTGTCGGGCGGCAGAAGTTGACGCACGGACCGTGTGCCAAGAATCCTTCACGCACGGCCCATGCGGGTCTAGGAAATTTTTGAACAGCGAGTTATGCACGGCCCGTGCGCTAGAATCACCTTGTTTCACGGCCTGTGCACTGTGAGGCGGTTTGTAGCGGATTTTTCTCTCTTTCCTTGTTCGACTCCAACACCCATCCAAACTCGGCCCAACTATTTAAGGCTTCTTTGAGCACGAAAATTAGACAACTTTTACCGTATAGAGAGAGCAGAGACATTCTGGAGAAAACACAGAAGAGGCTATAGAGAGATTGAAGAAGCAAATCATAGACTAAGTTTATTTTATGTTTTATTCAATTAGAACTATCATGTTAAATGCTTTTGTTTATTTATTTCCTTTGGATTTTGAATACAACATGAGTAGCTAAATTCCTTGAGATCCTAGGGTTGTTGGATATTGATGGGTTCAAGATTTGACGTAATTTATTATTCCGTTCTATATCTTGTTTATGCATCCTTGTTTATTGTTTTCTGTTGTGAATGAATTGATCAGCATTTATAGTTGTGTAGTTAATTTATTATTCACTCAAGAGAGGTTAATAGGTTAACGGATTAGGATTTGCATACCACGAATCTGCTAGGTCGAGAGATTGGTAGGTATTGTGATGAGAATAAATCTGAGGTGCTAATTGGAGTTAGATAATAATTCGAGATCGAGAGATAAGAATTAGAATCTAATCTACTTTCATAACTTACTCGAGAGAGAGGCTGTGATTAATTTAGTGATTCTCCTACAAGGTTTAGAATTAAATTGGTTTGATAAATTATTTGAGATTCGGAAAATCCATTTAGTATCAACACCCTAGGATCTGTTTCTTGTATCTGTTTATCCAGTTTGTTTGCTTGATCTATTTATTTTATTTTCAGTATTTTAGTTAATTAAATCAAACTTTTAATTTGGTTCTCTAGATAAATTGAAACAACATAATTGAGTAATTAGCTGCTTTTCATTGCCAGTCTCTGTGGATACGACCTTGCTCACCATTGTTTTACTACATTTACCTCGTACACTTGCGAGTAGTATTTTTAGTGAAATAAAATACCGATCAGGCACAAGGGTGGGCAGGAGGCAGAAGAATCACCTCTGGAGGGCACAATGGTGCCATTAATACCAAGATGGGCAAAGACTTCTCAGCGGAAAGCTCTCTCTTGAGGATGGTAGAAATCACTCACCATTCCAGCAGAAGCTGAAGGAGAAGTTCATGATCATGCCCACAACTAACCCAAAGTGATTGAGAAGAGAAGGAAAGGAGACGAGGGCCGAAGAGTAATCCTAATCAGCTGAAGCAGGAGCAGTGCACCCTAGCCGCCCAAGAAAAGAAAAGCCGCAGAAGGAAGGTGAGATCTTCCAGAAGGAGGATCGGCTCTACAAGGAAAGTTTCTATGTCGGCGATACTAGGGCACAACGAGTACAAAATTTGCCACTCAGAATCTTCTAAATAAGGGAGGAATCTGCCAGATATAAAAAGTCTTGGGCACGGTGATTGTGGACTGGGCTAAAGATCCCCCGGTCTGTGGGGGAGTTTACCTTGTGTCTTTGTACTCCTATATAAGTAGATTTCATGGCAGAAAACAAACACCTTTCTACGCACTATAACACTTTTATTTTATTTTGCTTTATTTACTTTTCTGCATTTTGTCTCGGGCCTTATGCCTGCAGGCACTTAGGATTTATAGGTTATGTTCTTCAATCCAACGTTGGAGTTGGATTCTTTTTTTCAATTAATATAAGTAAGTTTTCATTTATATTATGTGTTGTTTTAATTCTTTTAAGTATTTTTATTGTTCTAAGTCTAGCATGAGCGGCTAGACTTGTTATTCCGGATTGAACAAAGATAAGAGCTTAATGAACACGTAAGAACCGTGAGGCTTATGGGCATAAACTGTATGAATTTGGTTCCGTCGTGTAATCATTTTCTTTGTTGTATTATATAGTGGGCTAAGCTAGTTAATTGTGGCTGATCACTCGTTAATTAGAATTATGTTCGCTACCTCTATAAATGGTCAATGAATCATAGCTGTGTGTGGGTCATAAAGGGATGAGATGCATCACGGGTACTGAGTGGCATAAGAGATATCTTTGTTTAGATAAATCTGGGTCTATCTAGATCATAATGCTGCTTTGTTGCTTACAATCATATGAGAGATCGAGGTTGGGTAACAAGTTAGGGTTTAGGGGATGAGAGATCACCTCTAGGCTAAACTGAAAGGATAGATTGAGTAAGTGTGAGAGATCCATTGCCTATAACCAGGTAATTAGATTTGCATAAGTAATTAGCGTGCCCACGATCAGTCATGTGTTTGTTAAGTTCAAAATCTGAGTTTTAATCTGGAATACTTTTACTATTAATATTTTCTTGTCTTTTTTTTTGTTTTGTTATTTTACTTTACAGTCTTTACATACAAAGTACGGAGACTATAATAATCCTCAAATCTATTGGAAAAGTGACACTGAAAGATAGAATTCGCAGCTCCTCGTAGGATCAACCCTTACTCACATTAGCTAGCTACGCTTTACTGTAGGCATAAGGATAACTCTCTCTTCAGAATTATTCTGACCGTGCATCAGAATTGGCACCATTTCCGGGGAGCTGGTTCTTGAAATTTTATTTTCCTAACTTATTTGTCTAGCCGGTGGATGCACATTACCTATGAAGGAGATTACGTGTACGATCCAGAACCATGGAGGAGAGCAGAAGCACAGAGGGCTGTGACAAATGCAATTTCTCTCATTTTTTAGAGACTTTTTCTCATTTTTTTGTCCTTATTTTTGTTGTTTTAGAGTCGGAAAGAGCCAGAAATATGAGTAGGGGCATGAAGAGAGCAAAATTATACACTGTGGGCATTTTGGAGCTGAAATACGATGATACAAGTTCAATAATATTTTCATAGCACCAATCTCCATGAAAGGTGCCATCTTGAAGAGTCCATCACATTCCAATGTTGCTGAGAAATGGTCGTTATGCCCACAATGCTCGTAGAGGTTCTAATCCTGGCATATTTGTTATGGGCACAACGCGAGAAGTTTGGCAGAAGTCATCCAAGATATTCCAGATTTGGTTCAATAAGGAAAGAAGATCATGTCAATGAGGATATTACCAAATCTGGAGCTGATATCTTAAAGCTTCTAGAAGACCAATCTTCTCCATAAGAAAAGCGTCCTCATGTGGGCGCAACCTGAAGAGATAGAATCATAATCTATTCTACAAGAAAAGTTGACCTATCTCTACAAGGAAAGTTAATCTATCCATATAAGGAAAGTGTAGCTACCAAAAAAGGAAAGAATGGGCACGCCGACAGTCCAGTCCATAATTAAAGCGTTTTCATGGGCCGATTTGAGCTTCAAACTTACTTGTGGCCCAAGGATGATAGGGTTTCGACCTACTTATATAAATACCATTAGAGAGGATCATTCACGCATGACAGAAAAATCTGAAAACATAACAAATCATCCAGATCCATATTTTTAGTTTTAGTTCTTTATTTTCTAGCAGTTTTCCTGGGCCTTATGTCCTCGGAACGTAGGATTTCCAGTTTATGTTGTTAAGTTCGACATTGAAGTCGAGACTCATTTCTTTTATTTCAGTAATTTTTTATTTAATTTCATGTTTTTAAATATTGTCTTTATGTTTATATCTATCATGCGTGGCTAGATCTTTTATTCCGGATTGAAAGAAGATGATAACTTAACAAACATGTAAAAACCGTGAGGTAGTTTGGGCATAACACTGTGTGAATTTGGTTTCTATCGTGTATTGATTTCTTTGTTGCACTAAAGCATGTTAAGCTGGTTAATGTGGCTGGCCACTCATTAATTAGAATTGGGCACGCTAAATCTATACATGGTTAATGAATCATAACTGTGTGTTGATCATAAAGGCACTGGGTACATCACGACATATTATGGGCACACAAGAAATTAGTGTTTGCAATAGGTCTGGGTCTGTCTAGGGTATAAAGTTGCTTGTTGCTTGCAATCAAATGAGAAATCGGGGTTGGGTAACAAGTTAGGGTTTAGGGGATGAGAAATCACCTCTAATCTAATCTGAAAGGATAGATTGGGCACAAATGAAGAAATTCAGGTGCCTTTAACTGGATGATTTAATTCATATATGAAATCGATGTGCCCATGATCGGAAAAATATTTGTTAAGTTTGATTCGAAGTTCTAATTTGGAATACGTTACTACTAATCGTTTTCTTTCTTGTTTTGTTTAGTTTTGTTATTTAGTTTACAATTTTTACATACGAAGTTCGGAGACCACAACGACCCTCAAAACTTTGGAATTGGTGACATTGGAAGATAGAGTCTGCAGCTCCTCGTGGGATCGACCCTTTACTCACAATACTAGCTACGCTCACTGTAGGCACAAGGATAAGTGTCTCTTGAGATTTATTTTGACCGTGAAGCGACCGCGCGTCAGAATTGGCGCCGTTGCCGTGGAGCTGATTCAAGTAATTATATTTTCCCAACTTGTTAGCCTGGCCGGTGGATGCACAACTCCTCTACAGAGTTCTACAAGTATGATCCAGGACCAGAAAGGACTTTGCGAATGAGAAAGGCAGAAGCACGTAGGGCACAACAAGCCGAAAGACTTGTTGCGTGAAACCATCATGGAGGAAGAAGAACATTATCAACCAGAGCACGAAGTAAGACAAGAGCAACAAGAAAGAGAAACTATGGTTGAAGAGAGACGAACACTTAGGCAGTTAGTTTTTCCGACTAATATGAACCTCCGTCCCATGGGCATTACGCTCCCAACCATCACTGAAAGTTGGGAGTTGAAGGCAAGTTTCATCCAAATTTTACCTAAGTTTCATGGGATGACTGGAGAAGATCCTCAGAGACACATACAAGATTTTGAGATGGTATGTCAAACCCAACCCGCGGATGGAAGAAAAGATCAATATGTACGACTGGTGTCCTTTCCGTTTACTCTAAGTGTGGGGCACGAGACTGGTTGTACACTCTGCCGACTGGCAGCGTGACCACATGGGCGCAGCTGCAACAAAAGTTTTTGGAGAAATACTTTCCCGCATCCAGAGTGCAAGAGATGAGAAGAAGAATTGGAAGTCTGAAGATGGGCACAAATGAGAGCTTCTACGACTATTGGAATCGCTTTCAGATCATGCTGACAAAGTACCCACAACATTAGATCCCATATCACAATCTGATTCAATACTTCGTATCAGGCTTGAGGGCACACGACATGAACATTGTCAATGCCTCTTGTGGAAGATCTATTCTGAATAAATTACCAACCGAGGCCTTCAGAATTTTAGCAGAAATGGCGAATGAGAATCGCGATGAGAGTGCCGAGGGGATAAGGACAGTTGCAGATGCTGGAACATCAATACATTTTGAGGCCAAGATGGAAAGGTTCTTTGAACAAATGGAGAGGGTTATTAGCATAATAGGAGTATAAAAGAAAAAACCATGTGGGATCTGCAAAAGTGTGGCCCATTTTACTGATGCCCAATGCTGCAGGAGGAAGTTTATGAAGTAAAGGCCTTTGGAGGGCACAACAACAGTCAAAGAAGATATGATCCATATTCTCAAATATACAATCCAGGTTGGAGGGATCATGAGAACATCAAGTGGAAAAGGTCAGATCAAGCCCAACCACAAATTCTTCCTATGCAACCACCGTTTTAAAATCAAAGGCAATGACCTTCTTTGGAGGAGGAGCTGGTCCAAACCATGGCGCAGGAGACGTTGAAAGCACAACAAGAGACGTTGAGGGCACAACAAGAAACTAAAAAATTCAGGAATGAAACACGTGCTAGGCTCCAGCATATAAGTGAACAAATTTCATAACTTACCCAAGCCATCAAGAAACTTGAAGAGAAAAATGGGCAATTACCATCTCAAATGGTAAAATCCTGAGAGCAAGTAAATGTTGTGACTTTGAGAAGTGGAAAAGAGCTACCAGAAGCTATTGCAGAACCAGAAACTGAGAAGACAGAAAACACTGAGGGCACAGAAGAAGAGGAGCAAAAAGAGAAAGAAAAGGTTACAGAGCCCAAGATGAAAAAAAACAGAACCTATTGGAAAACCACATTTTCCAGAGCGTCTTGCCCACAACAAAAAGGAAGAAGAAACGAAAGATCATCTCAAGATTTTTTGAAAAGTGGAAATCAATATTCCACTTTTGGATGCAGTTAGGTAAGTACCTCGATATGCCTGATTTCTCAAGCAGCTCTGCACCAAAAAGGTACGATTTGAAGATGACGCCAAACTATTTGTGGGAGAGAATGTTTCTGCAGTTTTACAAAAGAAAATGCCCAAGAAGTATGAAGATCTTAGTATATTTATCATACCATGCATCATTGGCAATAGAAGGATTGAGAAGGCCATGTTAGATCTCGGAGCATCCATATATGTCATGCCCATGATGATTTATGAGGAACTAAAATTGGGACCACTTAAGCACGCAAGGGTGATCATTCAGCTTGCGGACAGATCTAATGTCTACCCAGAAGGCCTGTTAGAAGATGTCCTAGTCAAGGTGGGGGAACTTATTTTTCCAGCTGATTTCTACGTACTCGATATGGGCACGACAACACCTATCTCATCAGTATTACTACTCGGAAGACCATTCATAAAGACTGCTCCCACCAATATTGATGTCGATAAGGGCACACTGATGTATGAATATGATGGAAAGATCATCGTATTTAATATTTTTGAAGCAATGAAATACCCTCAAGACCCGGAGTCACTCAGTTTTGTAAGCCAATGTCATGCCCAAGCCACGGGTTCCAGAATGAACAATCAAGAACCACTAGAATAGGCATTATAGGTTGGCCTAACTGACTGCGATGCCCTCAATGAAGATGACAATATTAGAGAAGCTATGATGATTCTATATTCCCTGGAGGAAATGCCATGTGGAGTGGTGGATTACAAGTTGCCCACCACGAGTCAGACATAAAAAATGATACCCTTTGTGCAGAGAGCACCACAGCTGGAACTGAAAGATCTTCTTGGATACTTGAAGTAGGCCTATATTAGGGATAATGAAACATTGCCGGTTGTCGTAAGTAAAAGTCTGAACTTAGCGGTGGAAAACCGACTTATAAGATTGTTACGTCTGTACAATAAAAGAATGAAAAGAACCTATGACCAACTCATCCGCCACAAGCCATTTGAGCGTGGGAAAAAGGTTCTGTTGTTTAATTCCAGACTCAAGCTGCTAGAAGGCAACCTCAAGTCCAAATGGACTGGTCCTTTTCTGGTCCATGCCTCATGCCCAAATGGAGCCGTGGAGTTAATAGACATGAACACTGGAGGAAGGTTCAAGGTCAATGGACAGCGACTGAAGCACTACTATGGGCACAATGATCCTGTTTTAGGATCTGTCAGGCTCGTCGAGCCCATTAACATGTGAAGAAAGAAGTAAGCGTCGTGCCCGCGACAATAAATAGGGCGCTGACTGGGAGGCAACCCAGGTTTTTTTATTTTCTTGTAATTTATTTTAATTATGTTATTTCCTTTTAAGTTGTTTTTTTCTATTAGATAGGATGAATTTTACAGTTTCTTCTAGTTGTGTTTTTTCAGTACAGAGCACGGAAAAAATGGCTACCATTCTGGAATGCATTGGCAAATGCCTTCCACGCCACTTCAAGCAAGCTTGATTTACCGAACAACATTCTCTCTCTGATCTGGTTCCCTCTTTCTATGTTTTTAGTTTTTTTTATCTTTCTAGAGTCGTCCTTATTCACCCACTTTGCCTACAGGAAAGTGTGTGGGTGGCGAGGGCATTTGAAGTCTGTTTGCTTTTGTTTGTTTTGGTGACCACTTTATTCACCCACTTTGCCTAAGGCAAAGTGTGTGGGTGGGATGGCCACTTAGTTTTTGTTGTTTTTTTTGGTTCATCAAACAACCTTTTCACACCCACTTCGCCTAAGGCAAAGTGTGTGGGTGAGGGTTATTTCACTTTCTTTTGTTGGTTAGAGTTGAGCCAAGCATGTATAGATATTTAAACTTGAAAGAATGGAGTCTAGGATCCTGTGATCATTAGGTAGCCTGTTCATTTGTATATTCATGCTAGCATGCCTGTAACACTGCTTAAATGATAAATGAACTAAGTACCCTGTGAGGAATTGAGCGTATCTTCATGATGCCTGCAATAATTCTTTCTTATGTGATTTTTGCATCTTTGAATTTAGGAGAACCAGAATTTGCTTCTGCTCTATTATGAGATCACAATGAATTTGGGGGTACACAAAAAATGCTTAGGCAATTTTCTTTCTGAGCCACAAGACCAAATAAAACCACCCTTTAAATTATCTTTGTAGCCTCTTTTGAGCCAAAATTCACAATGCCTTGGTCATGTTCCTTTCACAAAACCTACAAAAAGGATCATGGGCACAAAGGAAGGATAATATGGTGTGTTACAAGGCATGAAGTGGCCAAGAAAAAAGAAAAAAGGAAAGAAAAAGAAAAAAAGAAGAAGGAGTCGAAATGAAACGAAAAAAAATGATAAAGAAACGCCAAGAAAAGAAAGTACAGAATTCCTACAAAATAAAAAATTGGCACATGTGCTTCATAAAATGGGCACGGTGGCAAAGACCAGTAAGAGTCAAGAATAAGTTCTCCCAAAAAGAAAACCTGACTAAATTAAGCCCAGATCTAAATATTTCCTACCTCTAACCCGTAGCCCCATTACAACCCTCTAAGTCCTTAGCATGTGTGTTCTTGATTCTAAAAAGTGGAGGAAAAAGAGCAGTTGCAAGCCTATGGTGACATTCAATTCGAATATGTTTTCCTTGAGAGTATACACTGAGCCAAAACACTTTGAGTGAGGGAAATATGAGTGAATCCATCACTTTATTCATTTTGATTCACAGTCGGCACAATGATATGTTAAGCAATTTGCATGTTGTTTTATGAGATCACTAACTTGACCTCTATGCCCGAAAGGGATTATATTTGTTCATGCTTTGTGTCGAGTCTTTGTGTGTCTGTCTTTTCACCCTTTATTTTATTTTCTTTCTTTTCTTTTGGGCACGTTGTACCCCATGCTTGAGTACAAGCATATCTCAAGTGGATGGTTGTGACAAGTCCAATTTCTCTCAATTTTTAGAGTCTTTTTCTCATTCTTTTGTCCTTATTTTTGTTGTTTTAGAGTCGGAAAGAGCCAGAAATATGAGTAGGGGCATGAAGAGAGCAAAATCACGCACTGTGGGCATTTTAGAGCTGAAATACGATGATATAAGTTCGATGATATTTTCATAGCACCAATCTCCATGAAAGGTGCCAGCTTGTAGAGTCCATCACATTCCAATGTTGCTGAGAAATGGTCATTATGCCCACAAGGGTCATAGAGATTCTAATCCTGGCAGATTTGTTATGGGCACAACGTGAGAAGTTTGGCAGAAGTCATCCAAGATATTCTAGATTTTGTTCAATAACGAAAGAAGATCATGTCAAAGAGGATATTACAAAATCTGGAGATGATATCTTAAAGCTTCTAGAAGACCAATCTTCTCCATAAGGAAAGCGTCTTCCTGTGGGCGCGAGCTGAAGAGATAGAATCAAAATCTATTCTACAAGCAAAGTTGACCTATCTCTACAGGGAAAGTTAATCTGTCCATACAATGAAAGTGCAGCTACCCGAAAAGGAAAGAATGGGCACACCGACAGTCCAGTCCAGAATTAAAGCCTTTTTATGGGCCAATTTGAGCTTCAAACTTACTTGTGGTCCAAGGATGATAGGGTTTCGACCTATCTATATAAATACCATTAGAGAGGATCATTCACGCATGACAGAAAAATCCAAAAACACAAAAAATCATCCAGATCCATATTTTTCATTTTAGTTCTTTATTTTCTAGCAGTTTCCCTGGGCCTTATGTCCTGGGAACGTAGGATTTACAGTTTATGTTGTTAAGTTCGACGATGAAGTCGACACTCATTTCTTTTATTTCAATAAGTTTTTATTTAATTTCATGTCTTTATATATTGTCTCTATGTTTATGTCTAGCATGCGTGGCTAGATCTTTTATTCCGGATTGAATGGAGACGATAACTTAACAAACATGTAAAAACCGTGAGGCAGTTTGGGCATAAAACTGTGTGAATTTGGTTTCATCGTGTATTGATTTCTTTGTTGCACTAAAGCATGTTACCCTGGTTAATGTGGCTGGCCACTCATTAATTAGAATTGGGCACGCTAAATCTATACATGGTCAATGAATCGTAACTGTGTGTTGATCATAAAGGAACTGGGTACATCACGGGGTATTGTGAGCACACGAAAAATTAGTGTTTGCAATAGTTCTGGGTCAGTCTAGGGTATAAAGTTGTTTGTTGCTTACAATAAAATGAGAAATCGGGGTTGGGTAACAAGTTATGGTTTAGGAGACGAGAAATCACCTCTAATCTAATATGAAAGGATAGATTGGGCACAAATGAAGAAATTCGGGTGTCTTTAACTGGATGATTTAATTCACATAAGAAATCGATGTGCCTAGGATCGGAAAAATATTTGTTAAGTTTGATTCGAAGTTCTAATCCGAAATACGTTACTACTAATCTTTTCCTTTCTTGTTTTGTTTAGTTTTGCTATTTAGTTTACAGTTTTTACATACGAAGTACGGAGGCCACAACAACCTCAAAACTTTGGAATTGGTGACATTGGAAGATGGAGTTCGCAGCTCCTCGTGGGATTGACCGTTTACTCACATTGCTGGCTACGCCCGCTGTGGGCACAAGGATAAGTCGTTCTTAAGATTTATTCTGACCGCAAAATGAACGCGCGTCAAACTGCACGCCTTTAAGTTTAAATTATTATATGTATTTAATAACACAAAATAATAAGGTTAGGCGATTTCCTATAAATAAGCTCGTTCAGACAATTGAGGTTCACAAACCACCCTCCTCGAAACCTAATATCATGTTGTGGATATTCCGCTGGAAGCGTATGTGGCAAAGGTCAGAGAGTGTAACAACCGGTACTACGCCTTCAATTGGCTACTATCATAGTCAGACGTGCAGTACCATGAGCGCCTGAACTATGTCAACACCTCGCGAGCCCGATGGACTGACCTGCTACTGGTAATTTACCGTTATTTTATTCATGTTATGGATAACTGTTCATCTTTAATATTAATAGCGCTGTTTTGGTTTTTCTCCCTAACAGTCATACTGAATATAAGGCTTAACTTCAGGCACATATAGGATAACGAATTCGTCCAGCACTACATGAATGAGGGTGAGGTCAACTAGGAAATGCTTAGAGACCTCTTCCGTGTGGTCATTAATCTGGCATCTAACAGTGCTTTAGTCCATCTTCTGACGCTTGAGCTCTCCTCTGACGACTCATCCGACGACAGTGGTGGTAACCATTAGAGTGTGCTGCCCAGCTAATATGCTAGTGCCCTTGCTGATGCAGGTGGCTCTCAAACTGGTGAGAGAAGCTACCCTTAAAGCCGATGGTGGGCCTGTATTTCCCTCCCTCAATGGTGTTCGTCTCGTTTCTGTGTTTGTGATGTTTTTATATTGAACAACCAGCGATTACTTGGTGTATCTCTTATTTTTTCTTTTTTTTGTGTTAAACATGTTAATCACCGCCATTTATGTTTATATTTTTCAATTGTTTTTTATTCTCAACATGTTCCCGCCCTCCATTTATGTTTATGTTTTTCAAGTTTATGGTCTATTCGTTTTTCACATGTACTCCCTATCATTACTCATCAACAATGCACACTTGACCATGGATCATTGCGAGCACGGTGCTTAACTACACACGCATGAAATAATTTAATGTTGCACGCTTCAAGGTGCGCGTATATAATTGCGCGCATCAGACCAGCGCGCATAAAGACCCTAACACGCAGCGTGCAACTCAGTAGGTATAGTATAAGCCATATTTATTTGTTCCGTCATCTCCAAAAAAAAAATGGTACACAATAAACAATACATTGTAAAACATGTATCAACTTTTCCGATAACAAATATATTTACTCTCATCATCACCCGATTTCAATATTCATGTGCCTTTAAGAAATGCCGATCATTCAGCATTACGTATTGTCTCAGCACGTCATTTCACCATCCCAATAATTACATCATCAATATTCAAAGTAACATTATGTGAGATCTATGTGGTCACCGATAATCGTATACGAAAGGCATACCTTGGCCGATAATGAGTCAAATTACTGCTGATGCCAGAGCCTAAGTGTGCCTCGATTCATTATAATGTGCTTCAAAAAAGCCATTCCTCATAATTGATGAATGGTTTTTAATAATAAAGTGCAATTTGGATTTGATCCCATGGGTGGTCGAAGCGTAATTCCTAGTGCCGACCATTTGCCGATGACTGTAAAGTAGTTGGCCGATCAAGATATGACAGTGTAAGCTATTGCACCTGGACAAAATCGCATAAACATGTAAACAAAAAATTCATACATTATATTTCAGTGACGCATATACACAGAATATGTTATGTTTGTGGTAAGGTTACCAATCCTACGCAGCAGACTAAGCTTCGCAAACATGTTACACAAATAAAAAAGATATAATTACATAAGATTCAGTCTTGAAAGTTTAATACATCACTCAGATGGTGACAAAGTACTCTCATCAGTGCTAAATCTGAACACTGTTTGTGCCACGTGCTTCCGACGTGTCGCGATATCAGCCTCTATATCCATTTTGATTCGCTCATCTGATAACAAAATTTCCACATACCGCAGAGCAAATAAACCACAACTGATACTGTCTTTTTATTTGTACGGATTCGTATTGAGAGGCTTTCAATACCACTGGGCATACCTCGGTTGCGGCACATCTCTTGTATCCCAGAATCCGCAGTATTTCAACAATTGTGGCAAGATGCGCAACAGTGGAATGAAGTATTCTTTCCAGCTTTGCTTGATGTCCTCAGTCCACATGTGTTGTTTTAGGTCGAGGACCGTTAAGGCATACCTCTGGAAATCCACCAAACATGCCACCCAATGTCCAGGTAAATGGACAACAAAGACAAGCTGCATAAACACATAATTAGTAGCCATTATAATTCAACAGCCTGTGTGACTACTCATTCAAATCAAAACAATGCTGGATTTATCACCTTATTATAGTCATACCAAGGTTTTAATGGACCCCAACTCGGCAGTTCACCTGACACATATTGAGATAAACCTACCAGGTCCTCAACCGAAATTTCTTCTTCGGTTTCGGCACCAAGCTTGGACAGGTCTTCTCTCTCAGGGTAGTATTTGTTAAAGACATTGCGAATGGCTGCCTAAAAAATTATAAGAAAACATGTGTATATTTCAAGAACGGGATATATATTATTTGATTAGAAAGCAGACGTGTGGAATACTTCGATAACAAGAACGTACCATGAATGCGGTCGAGGTTAGAACGATGTCTGTCCGGCAAGGTCGGCACTTTGCATAACGGGGATCACTGTGCAAAACGGCGAGATATGCATCTATATGACCCTGGGACAACTTTACCTTCGAACTCAGGAGTTCAATAAAGAATTCCGAAGAAACACCATATCCTATGCCCACATTCATTCTGCAACCAGTCAACAAACCATTGCACCCATCACCGATTACATTCTAAATGGCAACTAATGACATAATTAAGATAAAACATTAATTATCACTCACACGACATTTGACTTGTTCTTTCTCTATATCTTCCAATCTACACCACGCTTCTCAATTGGATGAAAGGGGTTGTGCAACACAGCAGACGCTGCCTTCCTCCGGACTTCTTTGTAATTCAAATTCAGATGAGTTATCTCTGAAGGAATTAGACCGCTTTCGCTGGCTAGATCGGACTGCGGCTGCGGGGTAGGACCACACATTATAGGAGTTCTCTCCGAAGGAATTGGACCGCTTTCCACCGCTGGAGGGCTAGGACCTGGCATCGTAGGAGTTATCTCTGAAGGAATTACACCGCTTTCCACGGCTGGTTCTTTCCATAGCTGCGGGCTACGCCATTGCATTCTTTTATCTACGTGTGGCATCTTAGGTCACACTGAGTTAAATGATAGTCGGCTATGCTGTGACATCGTGTCTTCTGCCTGTGATGTCTCCCGTGTACCCCATTCTTACAACTGCCGGCTAGGTCAGGCGCTGCCTGCTCCCGTATTCTTTAGGATAGGCTAACTCCCTCTGTCATCTCTGGACTGTGTCTTGCGGGGGGTTCTATCCCCATTTAAATTTAGATGGTTGTCATCCTCAATCGTCCTGAATTAAAAAAACAAATTAGTTCTTAATTAATATAAATTTTCACCATACAAACTATATGCACACATCATGAACATACTTGTCCACTTTCTCGGGACTTCCTTCTCATTTGGGGAGGGGAGCTGCGGAAGAATATGACATAGCCAGCTCTGCATTATGTCCATAACTTCCTGAGCCGCACGTTGTGCTGCTTGCTAGGCCACAAGATGGGATGCTTGCTTAGCCGCTAATCGAGCAGCTCTCTGAGCCACATTATGACACTCTCTCAGAAAAAATTCTCTTTCAGATGTGGACAACGGCTGAGTCATGCCAGGATCCACGAGCCGGCTGGCAGGTCCTGTTTCCTGTCCACGTTCGTTCAAACTTTCCCTATTCAACCACTCATTGCCTTCAGGGTTGTTGGTAAACAAGCCATCATCTACAAAGGTATCTGTATTGCCTTTAGGGTTGTTGGTCAATAGCTCGTCTACCCGGGTGTCCGTAAACGGAACATGAACAGGTGTAGGGAGGGTTTCCGGACTAGGGAGAGTTGCCCGACTAGGGAGAGTTTCCTGAGCTGCTTCATTTGACCGGGTTTTAACTACACGGTGTGGAGAAGCATGTTGCAACAAAAATGGACCTTGTTCTATTTCAAACCACATCTCAGTCTGATCACCTCCATCCTTCACTATCTTGCGTGTGAGGAAATGGTGCACTGCTTTATTGCATCGATCAACCTTGCTTGGAATCTACAACAGCTTACCAAAGCACGAATTTCAGAATTTGGCATATACATCATCACCATAGCCAGTCAGTATATCTTTGATATCAACAATATAGGCCGTGCGATCATGGTTACTGATTGTGTAGTGGGTATTTCTCATTTTCTTCCTTTTCCATTGCAATCCATCCTACGTATACAGAAAAAAGTCACTACACTAACGAAATAGAAATTATTCGAATATTGTGTATGTGTGCGTAAGATTAAAGAAAACTTATATCTGATGCAATAGAATGTTGGGCAAGTGGCTGCCGATGAACTCAAATCGCATGTCGATGCTTACCATTACTGCACGCATATTCTGTGCGACATGCATATGCGCGCAGAACAGTGATACGCAAACAATGAAGCATGCGAATGCATAGATGACTAACGGATATGTAATAAACTCCTAGCTAATATTGCATTTATGTGTGTATGAATAAAGATAACTTTGTGGCGTTGCAATGAAATGTTGGGCAAGTAAAAGCAACAAACAGATGCTAGCCATTACTGCGCGATAATCTATGCGCGCATGTAAGGAAAATTGTTGGGAAAATCCCAAATAATGGTTTTGATGAAATATCAAAACATGAGTGATGATTTAATGAAAAACTGCAGGTTATGATAAGTTGGAAATCATGGATCAATGACCAAGTAACACTTCAAACTAAGATGATAGACAGCTATTTAGAAGCATGATCAACCAGCTTACAGGTTGCCTGATCAGACTAGTCAGAGTAAACTCTTCAAAGCTTGAGATAAGTTGTAAAGAGGGAAGAAAACTTTGAAGACTGGTAGGCATCCACAGATGAGTCAATCATCAGTCTTAGCGAAAAGCCAAGATAGACTGATGAACAGAGTCACCTTGAAAGCTGAAACTGATCTGATCAAGAGATCAGTCAGAGCTGACCATAAACTGATCAAAGATCAGTTTACTGGTAAAACAGCTCTAAATGCTTTGAGCATTCACTCAACTGACCATAGTTCAATTCAGAGAGAAAAAGCTCAATCAAGTAGCCAACTGATAAGTCTAGAAATGGAAGCTTTTAAGCATAGCTGATGAGTCTGCTAAACTAGACTATATCATGATAAAAGCTCAAGGCAGCTGAAGATCTACCAAATGGACTCTCTCTGAGCTAAAAGCCGAGACAGTTGAGAGCCTGTCAGCTGAATGTCCAAGAAATGATAGTCGAATCACCAGCTCCTACTTACAAGCAGTTAATGAAGATCTCAACAGGAAATCTTTGAAAGATCCTGATGATCTTAGAGCAGAAGATATTAAACTCAAAATGGCTAGTTCAATAAAAGGGCTTCAAACGGCTATAGACATTAAAATGCCACCGGTAATTTCTAACAATCATCAATCATAACGGTCAAAATTTACTTATCTATTTAAAGAAGGTGAAATCAATTTTGGCCAAGACTTTCACCAATCTAACTTTGCTATTTTGTAGAACGGGCTATTTCTTTCTCTCTCTACAGCTCAAAGTTCAATATTCTCAAAGTGAGAAAAGTCTTAGACTGAGAAGGCGTGCTTCAGTTCAAAGGAAGCTGCTAAGCTGACGCAGAATTCCAGCCAGAGCAGAACTTCTCAGTTGAGTCCCTCGAAGATCAACCACTCAGCTCAAAGAGAAAGGAGCACTCCAGGTTGATAACAGTTTCAAGACTGACTTCTTGAAGATTGAGCGAGATCTAAAATCGTGTAAAGACGGGCAATAGCATCTAAAGTCTCACCGAGCAGTTGGGATCGGTAAGTGTGAGTTGTCGACCCAGAAATCGGCTGAGGAGGAGCGTGTACCGATGGGTCAGTTCTTCTGGGACAGCAACAGTTGGAAAGGAGGCCGCGCTCGGGTTGAAGGGTGCCGTTTTCAGGTCCAACATGAATTCTTCATTATGTAATTGTAATAAAGAAACTTTACACTTGCATAGTGGATTGCCCTTGTGCGGAAGGAAGAGAGGACGTAGAAGCGGGAAGCTTCGAACCTCTATAAAGTTCTGTGTATGCTGCTCTTACTATTTTACAGTCTTGCAAGTTCTTTAACTACACACATTCACACACAGACTGAACTGACAAGCTTCAGCCACATCTTCAAGCTATCAGCTGAAAACTGATCAGCTCACCAGCTAAGCCTCTGTCAGCTTCTCTCAACTGATCAGTCAGCACAGATAAATCTCAAAAGCGAGTCAGGGCCCTATCTATTTCCCAATCAGTTTTAAAAGTTTTTGAAGTCAGTTTATTCACCCCCCCTCTAAACTGACTAAGACACGCACCGGGACCAACAAGTGGTATCAGAGCGGTTGATTCTAAGGATTAGCCATTTCTACAGATCATTTGAATCAGATCTGTTTATCTATGCTAACCGTTCTAGCTATGGAAAACCATAAGCTACCTCTCTTTTTAGTTGAGAACTGTGACAATTGGAGTAGAAGGATGAAAGCTCATCTATGTTCCATCCATGAGAATATGTGGGAGGTAATCGAAGACGGTCCAATCATCATAATGATGGACAATGATGCCCACATCATGGATGTCAACCAACCGGTCAGGATCCCAAAACCAACTCATCTTCTCACGGGTGAAGAGAAGAAGTTGAAAAACCTAGAGTTTGTTGCTCAAGCAGCACTCTTTTAAACTCTAGATGAGGATCATATGAAAGACATAAAGAGTTACAGAATAGCAAAGGAGATTTGGGACCTTGTTGTAGATCTATGCAAAGAGTCTGAAGCCATCAAAGGAAACAAACTCCTGCTGACAGTTGATAAATATGAGTCTTTCAAAATGCTGCCGGAAGAAAGCATCTCAAGCTTAGAAATAAGATTTCTTGGCATCATAAGCGAGATGAACAATCTGGGAAGAAACTATCCCAATAGTGAAATGAACTCGAAAGTTCTTGATAATCTCACTGATGATTGGGATATGAAAGTAATTGCTACTAAAGAGTCGAGAGACTTGAATAGCATTACTCCCAGAGAGTTATTTGGATCTCTCTAAGCTCATGAGTACAGCCTGCATTGAAAGAGAGAAGCATCCACTTTCTCTTCTCATGATGCTTCTTTCTATGCTGAAAGAAATCGATTCAGAGAAGCCCAGGGAAGAAACAACTTCCGACCAAGAGGCTTGCCTATGAAAGAGAATCCAGGAGGATCAGTGACTGATCGAAGAAGAGAGTCAGTCGATATAAAGAAGATCCTGATTGAAGACTTGAATGAGCAAATCCAGTCAATGATAAGATTGCTGGAAAAGCTAAGAAAAGTCAGAGATCAACAATTAGCTCAACCCCAAGCTGATGAAGCTGCTAAAGGTGAGAGGAACCAGCAGCCAGCTGATTGCCTAGCTGAACAATTCAGGGTGGCAAACAGGAACATAGATGAATGTTGCCACTGCCACAAGTAAGGACACTACGGATACGAGTGTCCAGAGCTTCCTAAAGATAAAAAGGCCAAAGTGAGGATAAGCTTCTTCAAAAGGAAAGCAACGATTGCAAACTCTGAGAATGTTGTGCTTGACGATTCAGACTCCCCATCTGGAATTGACTCAGATGGCTATAGCTCCGATGATAAAGCTTTACTATGCCTCATGGCCGATAATGAAGAAGAGGGAAAGAGCATCCTATCTAAGAAAAAGGTCAAAGATACTTGGTATCTGGGTAGCGGGTGCTCAAAACATATAATCAGAGATAAGAATGATTTTGACGGTTATAAAGTGGTTAAGTGACCACAAGTCACGTTTGGAGACAACTCGAATTGTCGAACCATTGGAGAAGGGTTCGTGGTCAAAGGAAAAGTTATCGTTAATGGCGTGTCACATATTGAAGGACTGAGGCACAAACTGCTGAGCATTAGTCAGCTTTGTGACAATGGTTACTCAGTCAACTTCAGCAATAGCTCATGTGACATCAGAGATGAGTCAACTAGAGCCATACTCCTGACTGGAGTAAGAAAGGGCAACATGTATGTAGTTGACTGGCCAACTGGCTTTTCAGAAGCTTGCTTTCTCTCCAAAGGATCAACGATAGCAAACTGGTTGTGGCATTGACGACTGAACCATCTCAACTTCAAAACTATCAACTACCTGGCCAAGAAGGAGCTAGTTGATGGGCTTCCCAAGGAAATCTACAAGAAAACTGGTGTCTACGGACCATGCCAGAAAGGGAAGCAGGTGAAGTCGTCATTCAAGAACAAAAGCCATCCTCTAGGAACAACTGACATTCTTCAGTTACTTCACATGGACCTGTTTGGACCTGTGAAGCCACCAACCCCCAGAGGTAAAAAGTTTACGCTTGTAGTAGTAGATGACTACTCAAGGTATACCTGGGTGGAGTTCCTGAGAAGTAAGGATGAAACTTTTGAGAAGCTATCAACATTGATCAGGAGACTACAGACTCACAAAGGAAAATCAGTACAAAGGATAAGATCTGACAATGGAACTGAATTTGTCAATCAGCAAATGATCAAGTTCTTGAGTGAACTGGGAATCACTCATAAACACTCTGCTGCAAGAACTCCTCAACAAAATGGCGTAGCAGAAAGGAGGAATCGCACGCTAAAGGAGGCAGCTAGAGCAATGGTAGCAGATGCCAACATAATCAAATGCTATTGGGCAGAGGCAGTTAACACAGTCTGTCATACACAAAACAGAAGTTCCATCATCATCACCTATGACAAAACACCCTACGAGCTATGCAAGGGTCCTAAGCTTTCTATCTCTTACTTTAAGATATTTGGTTGCAAATGTTATATTCACAGCAATGGTAAATCCTAGCTGAAAGCTTTCAATGCCAAAGCTGATGAGGGAATCTTTCTCGGCTATAATACCCCTCATTCTCAAGCTTACAGAGTGTTCAATAAAAGGACATTGATTGTGGAAGTAACATGTCATGTGGTATTTGATGAGCTTGCCAATGAGTACAGAAACAAAAAGGAGAACTGTACATCGGAGCAAGCATTACCTAGTGAAAGCCTGTTGGACTATGTTGATCACATTGTCCCAGAGCAGTTTGAAGTATCACTAGAAGATGGCATCGAAACTGATTCTATATTGGTTAGAAATAACCTGGTCACTGAGGACACAAGTCGTCATGAAGTATCAAACCCCATAACTGAAACAAGGGGAAGAATCAGTGAAAATAAAGAGCAAGTCGGAGCAGATACGGCAGCCAAAGGAGCAGCTGAAGGATCAACTGATAAAGAAGGCAAATGATCATTTGCTAGAACAACTGATGAAGCAACTAAAAGCGCAGAGAAAGCAATCATTCCCAAATGGCTCCGAAGCCATGCAGTCGATAAAATTGTTGGGGATCCAAGAAGCAGAGTCCAGACTAGAGGGTCAACAGAGCATGCACTCTTCACATGCTTCATCTCACAGATGGAACCAGCCAACATAAAAGAAGAGCTTGAAGATTTAGACTGGATTATAGAAATGCAAGAAGAGCTGAACCAGTTCACAAGAAATGACGTATGGTTTCTTGTTGATAGGTTGAAAACTCAAAAAGTCATTACGACTAAATGGGTCTTTCGCAACAAGCTAGATGAACAAGGCGTGATCACAAGGAACAAAGCCAGACTGTTAGCCAAAGGTTACTCACAAAGTGAAGGGATTGACTTTGATGAGACATTCGCACTAGTTGCAAGATTGGAGGCCATCAGACTGTTCCTCGCCTATGCAGCTCATAACAATTTCATGGTCTATCAAATGGATGTAAAAAATGCATTCTTGCAAGGAATGCTCAAGGAGGATGTATATGTAGAACAATCTCCATGCTTCAAAAATGGAGACCAAGTCTACAAGCTGAAGAAAGCTCTATATGGTCTGAAGCAAGCACCAAGAGCTTGGTATGAAACCCTCACAACATTCTTGCTAAAGAATAGATTTCAAAAAGGAGTCATTGATCGTACTTTATTCAGAATAGAACGATCAACTGAGATCTTGATGGTTCAAATTTACGTGGATGACATAATATTTAGATCCAAGAGCAAAGATCTCTGCAATCGATTCGTACAACTGATGCAAAGTGAATTCGAGATGAGCATGATGGGAGAAATGACATTCTTCCTAGGACTCCAAGTGAAGCAGCGCAAGGACGGAATCTTCATCAGCTAAGCCAAATATACCAAGGAGCTTGTCAAGAAGTTTGGAACCGACAAGGGGAAAAGCTCTCAAAATTCTAATGAATGCGTCAGTGCAGCTGACCCTTGATGAAGAAGGAGAATCAGTCAGCCAAACGCACTACAGAGGAATCATTAGATCCCTTCTCTACCTAACAGCTAGCCGACCAGATATCTCCTATTCAGTCGGACTATGTGCAAGGTTCCAAGCCAATCCGAAGAAAAGTCATCTTGAAGCAGCAAAAAAGATTATGAAGTATCTCAAGGGAACTATAAATCTTGGATTATGGTATCCCAGAGATGACAGCTTGAGTCTAATCGGCTATTCAGACTCAGACTTTGGAGGATGCAAAATCGATCGAAAGAGCACCAGTGGAACATGTTAGTTTTTGGGAAACAAACTGATATACTGATTTAGCAAGAAGCAGCACTCAGGTGCCACGTCAACAACTGAAGCCGAATATGTAGTTGCTGGAAGTTGTTGTGCTTAAATCTTATGGATGAAGCAACAACTCAAAGATTACAAGGTGAAGACTGAAGAAGTGCCAATCTACTGTGATAACAATAGTGCTATTGCAATATCTCAAAATCTAGTATTGCATTCAAGGATGAAGCACATTGATATCAGGCACCACTTCATCAGAGATCATATCGAGAAGAAATACATATGTATCAGATATGTCAACACGGAGAAACAGATAGCCGATATCTTCACCAACACATTGCCAGAAGTTAGATTTGTTAAGTTATGCATTCAATTGGGATTGCTCGAACTAGCTTCAAAAGAAGATGATGATCACCCAGCAGAAGGAGTGAAAAGGAGCACTCTCGCTGATGATGAGAACTGACTTAAGAGGGCATCAGTATTGTAAGCTTTGGAGCTTAAACTGATATAGCCCATATCAGTTCTAAAAGAATGGCAAAAGGCTGCAAGAAAGCTGTTGAAAATGAGTAAACTGATAGCAGAAGGCATCAGTTCTCAATCAGTCATATTCAACTAATGAGAACAGTTGAATTCTAAACTGACTGATGAAGGCAAAGCTTCAGCTGATGGAAGCAGCTGACAAGCTTAGACTGAGCAAAGCTGAAGGAGACAGCTTAAGCTGACAAGGAGTCAAAGCTGAGAAGACTCCAGCTGGAACTGATCACTCCAGGCCAAGAGGATCATCAGTCGAGAAGACAACTGATGATGTCAGCAGCTCAAATGCCACGTAGAGACTGGAGGAGAGCCGAAAATCAGATAAGTTCAAATTGAATTTATTACTGAACGGTAAAATGACGTCTCTCTCAAATATTACTGTTGGACCCACTCTCTCTCCCCTCATTAATCTTAACGGATATATATGAAATTAAAATCAACGGATTAATCAGAATCGTTCGATTATGATTTGCAATCAAATTCCTCTTTACCATTGGATTCACCAATTGCTTGAGCTTATAAATAAGTTAGTTGTCTCTCATAAATCCCTCACACAGCTGACCATGGAAATTAAGCTCTAAATCCCTCAAAATTCATCCAGAATCTCTTCTTCATCTCAAACTCCACAAACTATCATGTGTTATCATTCCTAAATGGCCTAATACTCCTCCAACCCTATCAGAAGACCTCGCAACTTTAGAATCTCTGGTGATGAGTCAAGAGTCTTTTGTGAAGACCTAGGTCATGACAAAATTCTAAGCCCAACTAATACTAGACGATTCACCAACTTCTCTCAACTAGGGGCAGCGATCCTTACTCTGAGTGAAAAGACACAACTAAAGAAGTAAACAGAAAGCGCTCCCACGAGAGTCTATCCAGGAGCAGTAGTAGAATTCTTTCTCAATTCCTTCAGTGAGGAAGATTCTTCACTAATTACGAGTAAATTAAGGGGAATACAGATTTTGATTACTCCTTTCGTTCTAAAAAACATCTTTGGGTTACCAGAAGGAAGAGAAAGACTGGAGGAAACAACCGTGAATGCAAGATACTGCTACAATAGATGGGCTACTACTCCAGCCATGGAAGATTTTCAAAGCACCCACTCAACGTCTAGGTTCCAGAAAGAATTTCAGGTGCTAGCAGCAGTGGCCGCACAGATGATGATAGGATCGTGTAAAGGACATGATGAAATGTCAGAATTAAAATACAAAATCTGCAACGCCATCTTGGAGTAAGAGGAAGAGATTGGGCATCATTTCTCTTCAAGCAGCTAAAAAGGTTCGTAGACATAGTGGAAAGAGAAATAAGAAGCGTTCTGTGCTTTCCACAAAAGATGTACCACATCAACCGAGTCAACTTCATTCTAGAAAAGCTGCTTCCTGACTTAATGGCAGAGGAAACAAGTTATCAGCCGGTTGATCCTGATGACTTTGTTCCGAAAGTAGCAGAAGAAGCACTGCCTCCACTGACAGTCAGAGAGCCACAATCATAATTGAGGAAGAAATTCATCCCCTCCATTCAAGACAAAAGAAAAGGAAAAGCAAAAGTCGTCAAATCAATAGTTCTGTCAACTCATGACTCTGATGACGTCATTAATGCTATTGATAGATATCAATTCTCAAGAAAAGAGGATGAAGAAGAAAAGAACTCCAGACAGAGTCCGATTGAATGGAAGATCGCCTCTCCAGCACTATTTGAAACAGTTGATAGGCCAACTGAGGGACACCAATATGTCAAACATCAGTTGAGAATCGAAGAGCATCTACCGACTGCAGAAGAGAATCTTCTCAAAATCTAACAACTAAAAAGATAGCGGTCCGGGAAAACCTCAATCAAAGCACTGATAAAGTGCATGAAGGAACAGGTAAAACAACTCTCTGACTCCATCATAAAATTGGAAGCTTGTTCTAAGCGTGGTGATTCAAAGGATTCTTCAAGTGAGAATACTTCAGATGGCTTCCAGACTGCAAAGAAAAAGAAAAACTGATAAGCAAGGAGATCTGAAGGCTTCAGAAGTCAGCTGACTAGACGTCTTAGGAAAGTTCTTGTAAATTAGTTTATTTTCTAAGTATTTCTTTAATAAAATCCTTTTGGATCAATTAATTACTTTTATCAGAATTTATTGTTTTGACCATTGGTCTGAAGCTTAAGATCGAAAGCCAAAGGAAACCGATAAAGGGAATTTAATTCTTTCAACCAACACATTTATGAGTCTCCTTCTTACTCATAAAAACCCATTTGCCAAAAATTTTGAGAAAAAAAAACACAATACAACAACACTCAACATCCACTGCATTTTTAAGCAGTCTCTCAAAAGAATTCTCTTCTCTTTTAAAAAAAAAGGAGTGTTCTCTCTTTCTCTCAAGAAAAGAAAGCTTCAATTCAAACTCAGCCAATAATTTTTCAAAATGGCTGAAGCTTTAAAAGCTCTTACCTCCTTCAAAGAGCAAATGATGAGAGTTAAATTTCTAGAAAAACATAAATTTCAATTGATTCTTCAAGAATCAAATAGTCCTTTTCTTCTGGTGAATCTTCACAAGACCAGAATTCTGCACTACCTAGAAACTCCTCCAAAGTTCTTTAGATAAAACTTGGTAAGTGAGTTCTGGCTTCAAGCAAAGGTCACTGCAGATGGGAAGGTCATACAATCAGTGCTTTAAGGAAAGAAACTCCAAATCACTGAAAGAAAGATTGCGAAAATCTTTCAACTTCCTAGAAAAGGCTCCAGAGTTGAAGATTTGAAAGATTAAGCTGAACCATACTAGAAAGAATGGTGTGCTTCAAATTACTCCAAGCAATTCAGTTTTACCACAGCCAAAGCTGATTTGAAGCCCGAGTATAGAGTCATGCTCGATATCACGAACAAGATGATGTTCGGCGCCATTGGAAGCTTGAGTCAGCTGACTCAAGAAAGATATAAGGTGATGATACACCTTGTAGAAGAATTGGAAGCTAATTAGGCAGAATTTGTCTTCTCCCAATTTAAGCATCAAGTCATCAAAGCCGCCGACTCAAAAAGAATTAGGAAATTTGAGTCCAGAGTATGACTTGTTCTAAGAATGAGCAAGCTCCTGGAAGATATGTTGAATCTTCCAAATGATGACACATTACCAATCCTCATATCCGACTGGATTCCCAAAAAAGGGAAAGCACATCTTCAGTCACTCAAGAAGAAGAGGAGATCTAAAGCTAAATCTGGCAATACAACTTCAAGCATTTCAGATGCCAATGAAGTTCCCTCTCCTCACTCCAAAAATGGATCATCAGTTGATTTTAAACCCTGCACTGATCCAGATGAGCTTATTCCCGTCATTGGAATTCCTCATCCAAACTATGGAGCTGACTACTTCAGGAGAGCCTGCCCTCCTCTCCAACTGACTGAAGACAACGCACTTTCTACAGTAGTGCATATGAAGTCAAGAGTGCTCAGAAGGATATAATGAATCTCATTCTCTCACTCACTTCACATATGTTGCCGAGCAAGACAATCAGCTGTTCAAACAGCTGCACCGGTACTTTTACTGGTACAACTGGAGACACTCAATGTCAATCCAGTCACATTTCTTACTTACAGCCTTTCATGGCATGAGTTTTTGGCAACGTGAAAAGACTTGGAGCATCAAATGGATTGGAGCCTCAAATCTATTTCTTCCAAATATTGTGCAAGTCCAGCGGATTATGAAGCATCGACTTGATAATAACATTCTAGCTAAGGCCTTGCTAGCTGATGTTCAAACCAGATTGAGATCACAAGTAGTTGCAACTGAAAAACAGCTTGTTAACAATCCAGTCGATCTATGTTGTCTGTAACTGAATCCTGATCCAGTTCAGTCAGAAAAGGCACATCTACTAGCTGCGGGTACCACTGAAGAGATAGACAAAGATCTCTCTCATACTCAAGTAGTGGTGATCCCAAGGAGTCAACAGCTTGGACAAAGTAAAGACAAAGACGATGAAGATACTGCCACGTCTCCAGATCTCTTGTCCAAAGGCTATGTTATTCCTCTTATCAAGTCTTGCTCAAGATCTGCAAAGTTGATGATAAATCAGTCCAGCTCATCCTGTAGAGGAATTAAGGAGCTGACCTCCTTGAAGCTGACTACCTCAGCAGTTGCTCTTCAGCAACTTCAGCATGCTGAGACTTAAATCGGAACTGATCCTTCTCAGGACATCTCCAGTTGAGCTTCCAAAAGGAAATAGTCTAATAGCTCTAAAGAAAGCAGAGAAGCTAGTCCCATTCGACCACTCAAGAAGAGAAAATTAATAAAAAGTCAATCAGCAATTGCTCAACAAAACTGATTCAATCAATTAAAGGCGATATCATCAGTTCAGCAGGAAACTGACGCCTCAAGCCCCAAGTCCCATCTCTCATCAGCTGTCTGCTCAATCCTCTTCGATAAGCTTCTCTACTCTCTATTCCTCACAGCTTATTTTTGAGTAATTTAACGTTAACATTTCAAAATAAGCTTACTGTTCATCTGAGTTGTCATTACAGTCTCTATACTCAGCATTAAAGTATAAAGAGATGGATTTTCTGAGGTATATAAATAGCAAATCTTCTGGCAAAATATTGTGCTATTTATGGCAACTACTCAAATTTTCAAATCCTCAGATCTCAGCCGCTTGATCAAAAATGCATTTTCCAAGTGGACGGCTGAGATGCATGCATCATTTATTCAGCTAACTTTCTTTCAAATCAGATAGCTTATCAGCCAGTAAGCACTCGATTGCTCTGGTTTAATGCATGCAAACTTACTGCCTTTAAAAGCAGTAGAGAAGATGAATGAAAACAACAAAAAAAGAGATAACAATTCTCTAAAAATATTTTCATTCCTTCTCCTTGCCTTCTCACTTATCCATAGCCCCTTCCTTTCTCTTCTCATATCATCGACGAATGTCTTCTTCATTCCAATCGATGAATATGGAGCTCCTTATAAAGCAGCTCAAAATCAATAAGTTCATTGATCGAGCATTTCTTCAAGCTCGAATCGGTCATGAGAAGACCAGCATGATCTTCCACTTATTGGAGACATACGGGCTATTGTCCTTTATGACATCACAACCTAAAAGGAAGCATCTTCTGCTAGTAGCCGAGTTCTACTATCACGTGGAAATCTCAGGACATAACATCATCTCTGTTGTCCGAGATCAGGTTATCATCATCAACAAGGATGTGCTAACCGAACTATTCCAGCTTCCCGGTCATGGCCCAAAGGTGTTTGAACTAGTGTTCCCTTCAAAGTTGGAGTTATGGAACGACTGGAAATGTCCACACGTTGATCACAGAGACTTCTCAAATAACTTGAAAGATAGTCTCTCTCCAACCATGGTCCAAATCCTGGACATAGTGATGCACATCTTTCTGAGTAGCATCTCAAACGCACAATTCAATGACAACACCTCTCATCTTATGGCCACAATATACTATGGATGCAAGGCTAATTGGGCATCCTATATATTGGCACAGCTTCGCTACCATGTGAGGCATACTGAGATCAATCTAACCTCTAACACATTCCAAGCCAAGTTAGGATTTGCAAATCGACTCAGTCATATCATTGCGGAGCAACTCGGAACAGTCCCAGATGGATACATTCTCACTAGACAAGATCTCTTTCCTACAGTCTACATTCACCGATGACATCGAAATGTAACTGGCCGCCCTAGAAAATCGAGACTTCAGCGCATGGAGGAGCACAGCCTAGCAAAAGGAAAGCAGCCGCTCCTTTATGTTGATCCTCCAGTTGACGCAGGTCTGTTCTTAACTGATAGTGACTCCTACACTTATACAAGTGACGAGTCTACTGCACCTGCGACCAGCGAACCTCCTTATGTCACTGCCCCGGAATATCTAGAAGAAGGCTTTAATACAAGCCTTGACCAACAATTGGAAAGTTGTTTTGGTTAAATAAGGGAGCATTGTCCCTTTCTCTTCGAACATCTTTGAAGATATCTCCAGTATCACCTCTGGAGATACAAGGTGGATGATGCCACCATGCTAATGATGGCAGACAAGTGAGGCTACTCATATTGGATAGAGGAAGGTGAATAGAGCCGAAGCTGGATGAACTATCCACTCAATACGCCTCCATCAGTCCCAGAAATCATGGATTCCATGATTAGGAGGTTTCAAACCTTGGTGCCTCATGATGCATCCCTTCCTAAACATGAGCCCTCCAACTCATCTACAACTCCTCTTCTAGAGGATGCCATCATTATCATTCCGGACGAGCCACTTCTCAAAATCGCATCAGCCTCTTCTCTTCAGCAAGATCCAGTATCTCTCCCTAATCTAGACCAGCTGATGATGACAGAGGAGTCCTATGCATGGCCGTCCGCTCCTATACCTGCACTCCAAGCTTCCCACTTCACCAACAACTTGCTGGCCACTTCTTTCTCTCATTTTCCACAGTTCTCACTGCCTCATTATGAATTCCATCAACTCGTCCTTTTAGATGATGCCAAAAAGGGGGAAGGATATATTGATGATGCAAAATTTGGTGCGTCGTTTTACACCAAAAATAAAATGTCCCGACTAGTCTGTCGGTATGCCCTTACTGCAGAGTACAGCGGCGAGCAGGATCGTCTCCCAAAGGACCGGCGAGTTTCACTTTTATTTTCCAATCTGTATAACCAACTTTAACAAGGGAAATTCGAATTTTATGAACTGACTTGAACAGCAAAATAAAAAGAACTAGATTAAGTAAAATAATTAGGCAATAAACGAAATTGACAATTATGAAGATAATATCCCGGACTGCAAATAACTCCACTCTAGCTAACGAACCGATCACAGATGCAGAGATGAATTCAAATAAATCATGCAACCAGTTATGAACGCCGAAGACACTTACTGACACGTCCTTATTTCTCCGTATTTTATCGTTAACCAGGAAGACACTTCACCGATTAATTCCCTAATCGACGGACAAACGTAAAGAGACACTCTTATGGTTTTAATGCGTCGACAGCCTTGTGATCTAGAGAAACCCGATTCTAATCTACCCAACTCTGACACAGGAAGGATAAAATTAGACTGCTAATCCCCTGGTTTCAAGAACCGTTTTACCACAGATTAAACTTAAACCACGTTTACTTATGGCCGGTTTAATTGGCTACTAATTAATCTCGCGTTCCTAAATATTTGCAACTACTTAGAAAACACGAAACAATTAACAACAATAAAAACGAGATATAGCAGACACATGCATTCAAAGGAATTAGAGAGCAGTTCGATCTCACAGTCAGTTGCTAGAGCTTCGTTGATTCGCGTCCGAGATATGCGAGTAAATTAGCTAGACTTCATGAAGTAGTATGATCGCATAGAATTGTAAAAACCGAACACCCTGAATCGAAAATAAGCTGAATAGAAATTGAATAATACTGCGTCTATGCGCTGTTCTGGAACGGCGTTACTGTTCACGATCTACTGTTCACGTTCTGTCTTCTCACGATGATCGCTGTTCTTGAATAGAATAAATCCTAATATATCTAGCTACCAAAAATAGAGTTCTACTCCAACTAGGAAACAAATATTAAATCTTATCTAAACTAGGTAATTAACAAAATAGAATCCTTGTTGTATTTGGACACTTTCAAACCGCCTCCAGCATCTTCAAAGTTATAAAAATCTCGCTGGGCCCGCTGGAGACTTCAAAACATGGGCTCAATCCACCAAAAACACTTCTCGGCCCATTTGATCTGTTCAGCAAAAATTCGGTTTCACTAGTATGCCCTTACGGCATGCTTTCTCCGCAGTATTCCCTTACCACTGATCTATAACTTTGCAAAATGCACCTCTTTTCCTTTAATTGAGACTAACTACCTGCAAAAACTCAAGGCACAAAACTATCCACAAAATATATCCAAATGGTAGTTAGTCTAACACAATATACACTAAAAATCACCCTTAAAACATAGAAGATTTAGGACCCATCAAACTACCCCACACTTGAACGTTGCTCGTCCTCGAGCACATGCAAAAACAACTAAAACACACAACGTTCGAAAACACAAAAACTTGCAAATATCGACTGTTCAATTTCGAGCATAAAAGTGAGTAAAGGCTGTCATGTTACATTCCACAGAACACAACCCATTTTGCTTCATAATCATGCATGTATTCATCATTCGAGTTAAGAAAATGCATTTCAATCCAGCCTCACTGGAGATCACTCAAATTCGCTCGAAAACAAATGGGAATAGGAAGAATTCTCTCAGTAAAGATTGTGTGCTTTCAATCATAGAATTGCCTTTCTTGTCACAGTTGCATTTATCATTTAAACCATGTGTGAATCAAAAGGTCTTTTAATCAGGGTTGTAACGGGGCTAGGGTGAAAGGTAGGATAATTATGGCTTAAGTAGGCAAAATGAGGGAAATCATGCAAGTGCTTTTGCTTCATAGCTAGCTGCAACTGTTAAAAACTGTTCAAAAACCGGTGCTCAGGTTTCATCAACAATCTGCTTATTTCTCCTTTTCTTTCTTCCCCCTCCTGTCCTACAAATTCTTTTCTTTATTTTTTTTTTTTTTTTTTCTGAAGCTTTGCTTCGTTTTTCTTCCCTTTTTTTTTCTTTTTTTTTTTGGAAATAGGACAGAGGTTTTAATTTTTTTTCTTCATGCACTGAACAAATGCTTCGTACAGCTTCAACAGATAACACTTACATGTTTCCCTTGGGTGTGCAAAACTGGTTTGAAGAATGAAAAGAGTATGGTTGAGTGTTTCTTGGTTTGCATGAAAAGAAATGAAGGTAGAATGGCTCAAATGGGTTCACTAGGGGGAGTTGCACAGGTGGGTTAGTTTAGGGGAAAATGAGGTTAAACCTAAATGCCTTTATCATATTTCAAACATAATTCAAAGATAGGCAACCGTGGCAATTAGGCAATTCAAAATATCCAACACCACAATCTGACACTCTCAAACAAAGAAAATGAGCTTTCATAAGGTAAAATGTTATTGCTCAGGCTCAAAACTCGCATATCTGTGGCATAGAAGATGTGATCAAACTGCACATTCCATCATCCTCGAAATCATGCAAAAACAGCATATTCTATTCCACAAAACAACAACACAACCAATCCATCAATCCTCATAACAGCCCATACTCCTTCTATCTCTAGTGTCAAACAGACATATTTGCAAAAAGAAAAAGTTCAAAACAAACATGCACACAGCAAAACAAACAAAAAAAACATGAAAACAACTACACAATCATAAACCAAGGATAGGGATTCTTGGGTTTCCCCACCCCACACTTAGAAGATGACCGTGTCCTCACAGGTCAAAACACAGAAGAAAAACAAAAAGAAATGAAAGCAGACATAAACTGAAAATCAAGCACACAACAAAAAACAAAGTAGGGGTAGAAGAGTGGACCAAAATCTCAAAGCTCAAGGGTGGGATGCAAGATGTCGGACCGCCTGCTCCAGGGCTGCAATCCGTGTATCAATATCTGCCAAGCTGCGCCGGATTGGCTGGAGTAAGGCCTCGAAAGCGGTGAGGAGAGCAGTGGGATCAAAACCTGCAGAAGAAACACTCGGGGCAAGAGCACCCGGTGGAGCAAACTGAAAGTGCCCGGAGGCGTCAACCAATAACAAACGCATCTTGTTCAACTCAGACATAGTAATCAAAGTGCGAGGAATAGTGGCATAGCCATCCAAAGGAACAGTAAGACGCTCAGCTAAGAGTGTGATAAAATGACCCAATGGCACCTTGCCTTTCGGCCGAGAAGCGCTAAAAGCAAACTGGGAAGCCAACTAAAAACCAAAATTCACCTTTTCTTTCTTTAGCATGCAAGTGAGCAAAAAGACCTCATGTTTGGTGACTACAGTGAGCATATCAATACGACCAAAGAAATTGATAACCAAGAACCGATGACAAAGACGCATAGCATCATCACGGATAGACACGTTTTTTGCCAATCTTTGCACATACTCACGCTCAATCGACAATGCACGCCACTGTGCAGTTAAGGCAGACTCAGTCTCCTCAGGGGCATCACACCAAGCACAATCATACTCAACACCAAGTAAAGACTCGTCCGACTCAAACCCAAGGAGTACATTCAATTCATTCACAGAAAAGTTAAAATTACGACCACCCATACGAAATAGAATAGCATGTGAATCCGATAAAGAACTCGAGGAGATGAACACAAAAGAAGCCAGAAATTCAACAGTTAACATATCGAAAACAGGACGATCAATGTCCAAAAAGGGTTCCCAACCGATTCCCTTGAAATATTCACGGATAGAAGAATTTACCTCGAGAGAAGCAATATCCTCCCAATCAAAGAGTCGCAGTCCAAGGAGTGTCCGGGTGGTGAACTTCTGGAAACGTCGCTCGAAGTCGGCCTCCAGGCGGAAACGAGGCCGGCGACCACGAGGGCGTTGAGAGGAAGATGGATCAGCGGATGGCGGCGGTGACTTCGGCGGAGCAGACGACGCAACGACTGGAGATTTCGGTGGAGATGGTGGTGGAGTGACAGGCCGCAGGGGTTGTTTGGGAGTGCGGCGTTTCTTGGATGTCTCGGCGGCAGTAGCGGGGGCCGTCCGTTTCTGGAAGCCTCCCGCTGTAGACTTGGATCGAACCCTTGGCGAAGGGGAAGATGAGGGCTCTGGTTCGGACGACATTGGTGGCGAGAGTGCGGGAGTAGGGGTGGGCGACGGTTCCCGAGTTGGAGAGGGTGTGGGTTCGTCGACCAGGGTTCGAGGCGGTGGAGTGGTGGTTCCTGCTCGGCTGCGAGTCCGCGGTGGTCGAGGGGGCGGAGGCGAGGCGGTGGAGCCGGCTGGTTTCTTGCCTTTGCTGCGAGCCATGGCGGAAGTAAGCGCGGGAGGAGAAAAGGCTGTAAAAACTTGAAAAGAAAGAGTAAAATTCGTAAGTAGCAGATTAGAGTAAAAAAATTTAGGGCCAAGTGGAAAAAGAGATCCCCCAAATTAAATGAGGGAATATTGCAAGGAGGCCCTTCCCAGAACTAGATTGCCCCAAAACCCCTTTTTCCCTTCAAGCTTAATACAAAAAACCTTTAAAGCAGCAAGATATCTCTATACTTAGAGAAATTCGACCCCAGCACACATCGCATCAAAATAACATGTTTTTTTTTTTTTTTTTTGTGTTGTAACCGATAGGAAAAGAAAACAGAAAGCAAATACTAAAAAGCAAAATAAAACAAGAAAACGTCGGGTTGCTTCCCGAGAAGCGCTGTTAGTTAACGTCGTGGGCTCGACGCATGTAGAACTCGATCATGAGACAATTTCAGAGGTAGCAGATCTACCCCTGTCGAAAGGAATCGTGTCTCTCCTCACACCTTTATGCTTTCTCAAAAGCTCGACCATCCTTACTTCTTGCCCGTTCAGCTCCAACACTGGGGTCTTCACAGGAGTTAGTAAAATAGGTTCTGAGTTGGTCGGTAAGGGCATACGGCCCGTCAGACTCTGAGTTGGAAATTCATTGGTGGGGTACAGCTGCATGATGACATCTCGAATCTCCTCGTCTTCATCTGTTATTGCAGCGGTTTCAGTCAGCCCACCAAAGAGTACCTTTTTGAATAGCTCGATAATCTCTTTCTCATCATCTTCCTTCTTGTTTCGAACCAACCTGAAAGGAAAAGAGGCTGCAATCAGAGAGTTAGGAACTTTAGTTTTAGATTTCACCTTAGTAGGGGCAGACTCAAAAGCTGGCTGTTCTCCTTCTGCACTGGATTTGTTTTCAGTCTGTGCAGTATGCCCATACTGCGGGTTCTTTTCCTTCTTAGCTTCCACGTCATCCAACTCCTCCGTACTTCTCAAAGTGATAGCGCAAACATGCGCTCTTGGATTCATTTCAGTTTGGGAAGGGAGTTTGCCTTGATTCACCTGCATTTTGTTCATTTGAGTGGCAAGCTGGGTGATCTGTGTGCCCATACTGCTGAGGGCAGCCTGAGTCTCCTGCTGGAACGCCTTCTGACTTTGTGCCAAATTGTTCACCAAGGCACTGCTCTGCTCGAGGCACTTCATAATATCACTCATACTGGGAACAGGCTTGTCAGTATGGGCATACTGACTGCCCTGTGGCTGTCTCCAGTCGAGGTTCGGATGGTCCATCCAATCTGGATTGATTGTGTTTGAGTATGGATCATAATTCCTCCGTCTTTGGGAATCAAATTGTGCATCACCGTACCTATAGTGGGCTTGCTCAGTACGAGGATCGTGCAAGGCAGGACAAGCATCAGTGGAATAGCCATTCTCCGAGCAGACTCCACAGCGAATATTTTGAGTTTGCGCCACAGCTAGATCTCTAACTAGAGAAGTTAGAGCATCGATCTTCTCATTGACACTGGAGTGTTCAGCTCGATCAATCCTCTTCACAGGTCCATACCAGTCATCGTCCTCTTCTTCATATTGTTGACCTCCAGAGACCATGTCGATGATAAGTTGTTTTGCCTCGGCCAGTGTCTTATTTGTGAGAGATCCTCCACTCGCAGCATCAACAATTTTCCTGTCAAAAGTAGACATGCCATGGTAAAAGTAATTTGTTAGCAATTGATAATCTGTGAACCCATGGTCTGGACACTTGCGACATAGCTGCTGGAACCGCTCCCAATACTCGGCTAAGCTCTCATTCTGCTTTTGTTTGATGCTACTAATTGCCATCCTCAGGTTTGCCGCTCGGGACTCCGGAAAAAACTTGCGTAGGAATTGTCCCTCTAGCTCATTACAGGTAGTGATCGACCTGGGTGGAAGATCAAACAACCAGTCTCTCGCTTTTCCCTGCAATGTATGAGAAAAAGTTAGTAACCTCAGATTATCGGCGGTAAAACCTTGCGGCCTCAGAGTGGAGCAGATGAGGTCGAATTCAGACAAGTGCTTGTGCGCACTCTCTCCTGGCAAATTACTAAACTTTGGCAACACTTGAATGAATTCAGGTCTGATCTCCGAATTGGCTGCAATGGTAGGTAGTACGATGCAAATGGGTCTATTGTTTCTGTGGCGACCAAGCTCTTTTATGAGAGGTTCAGGTTCGGGAGCATTTACGAGAGCTTGATTCCCGTTGTTAGCCATGTTTCCCTAGAACAAAATAAAATAAAAAAAAAATACAAACTGAAAATATAAGAATAATTACTGCTTAAAAACCGATCCCCGGCAACGGCGCCAAAATTTGGTGCGTCGTTTTACACCAAAAATAAAATGTCCCGACTAGTCTGTCGGTATGCCCTTACTGCAGAGTACAGCGGCGAGTAGGATCGTCTCCCAAAGGACCGGCGAGTTTCACTTTTATTTTCCAATCTGTATAACCAACTTTAACAAGGGAAATTCGAATTTTATGAACTGACTTGAACAGCAAAATAAAAAGAACTAGATTAAGTAAAATAATTAGGCAATAAACGAAATTGACAATTATGAAGACAATATCCCGGACTGCAAATAACTCCACTCTAGCTAACGAACCGATCACAGATGCAGAGATGAATTCAAATAAATCATGCAACCAGTTATGAACGCCGAAGACACTTACTGACACGTCCTTATTTCTCCGTATTTTATCGTTAACCAGGAAGACACTTCACCGATTAATTCCCTAATCGACGGACAAACGTAAAGAGACACTCTTATGGTTTTAATGCGTCGACAGCCTTGTGATCTAGAGAAACCCGATTCTAATCTACCCAACTCTGACACAGGAAGGATAAAATTAGACTGCTAATCCCCTGGTTTCAAGAACCGTTTTACCACAGATTAAACTTAAACCACGTTTACTTATGGCCGGTTTAATTGGCTACTAATTAATCTCGCGTTCCTAAATATTTGCAACTACTTAGAAAACACGAAACAATTAACAACAATAAAAACGAGATATAGCAGACACATGCATTCAAAGGAATTAGAGAGCAGTTCGATCTCACAGTCAGTTGCTAGAGCTTCGTTGATTCGCGTCCGAGATATGCGAGTAAATTAGCTAGACTTCATGAAGTAGTATGATCGCATAGAATTGTAAAAACCGAACACCCTGAATCGAAAATAAGCTGAATAGAAATTGAATAATACTGCGTCTATGCGCTGTTCTGGAACGGCGTTACTGTTCACGATCTACTGTTCACGTTCTGTCTTCTCACGATGATCGCTGTTCTTGAATAGAATAAATCCTAATATATCTAGCTACCAAAAATAGAGTTCTACTCCAACTAGGAAACAAATATTAAATCTTATCTAAACTAGGTAATTAACAAAATAGAATCCTTGTTGTATTTGGACACTTTCAAACCGCCTCCAGCATCTTCAAAGTTATAAAAATCTCGCTGGGCCCGCTGGAGACTTCAAAACATGGGCTCAATCCACCAAAAACACTTCTCGGCCCATTTGATCTGTTCAGCAAAAATTCGGTTTCACTGGTATGCCCTTACGGCATGCTTTCTCCGCAGTATTCCCTTACCACTGATCTATAACTTTGCAAAATGCACCTCTTTTCCTTTAATTGAGACTAACTACCTGCAAAAACTCAAGGCACAAAACTATCCACAAAATATATCCAAATGGTAGTTAGTCTAACACAATATACACTAAAAATCACCCTTAAAACATAGAAGATTTAGGACCCATCAAAAATCATATAATTTTTGGCAGGGTGATATAACTCTTTGGGATGAGATCCAAAGAGAAGTTCAAAAAGAGGTACAGCTTTAGAGGTAAGTTGCCTTTCAGGGTGAAGCTACCCATCAGGGGGAAGCTATTCGTGAGGTGGAAGTCCAACTTGAGCAATGCCCAGTTCAAGAATACTGTTGGACTTGGGAGAATGCTCAGCTGAAATAATAGCAAGAATAAGGTATCCACAGCATACCCAGCATCTCTCCCTGCAATTTTGAAAAAGGAGAATCGAGCAAAAGAAGAAGGAACTGAGAGGTCAACAGTTCTAACTGAAGAAGGAAGTTAAATATCAAGTCTTGATATTCTCTCTCTCTTTTACTTCCTATAATTCTTCATCTTCTATGCTCAATCAGTTTCTAAAATATGCTCATTTATTTATAATACAAATTATTCTGATCATGCTGATTTGTCCCTTTGAATAGCTTAAGGCTTTCCATGCGCTCTAAAAATTTGAAAAATTTGTATGATAATCAGAATTGAGCTGTGTTTAGAACTGAAACATTTGAAGCTTTTCAAGTTGTGCAAATAAGTACTCAAATATCTGAAGGTCACTTTAGCTATATTTCTCAATCAGCAAATCTCTGATACCTTACAGATAAAACTCGTTGAGCTCACCTATTAATGTATGCTCCATTACTCTAGTACTCATCTTTTTATCAAAGATCTGATGATTATATCAAAGCATTGACACTCATGAATGTTAGCTTTCAATAGCTGCAAGCATCTAAAACTGTTCTTTTGAACATGGTCTAATTCCAGCCTCGTTACCAAAACTGGTACAGGTTCAGATGCTCATTCATGAATGATAACCTTACACAGTTTTTCCATCATCAAATCAGCTGGTTTTGACATCATCAAAAAGGGGGAAATTGTTAGGAAAATTGTTGGGAAAATCCCAAATAATGGTTTATATGAAATGTCAAAACATGTGTGATGATTTAATGAAACATTGCAGGTTATGATAAGCTGGAAATCATGGATCAATGACCAAGTAAGACTTCAAGCTGGGATGAGAGACAGCTATCAAAAACATGGTCAACCAGCTTACAGGTTGCCTGATCAGACCAGTCAGAGTAAACTCTTCAAAGCTTGAGATAAGCTATAAAGGGGGAAGAGAACTTTGGAGACTGGTAGGCATCTGCAGATGAGTCAATCATTAGTCTTAGCGAAAATCTAAGATAGACTAATGAACAGAGTCAGCTTGAAAGTTGAAACTGATCTGATCAAGAGATCAGTCAGAGCTGACCCTAAACTGATCAAATATCAGTTTACTGGTAAAACGGCTCTAAATGCTTTGAGCATTCACTCAACTGACCATAGTTCAGTTCAGAGAGAAAAGGCTCAATCAAGTAGCCAGCTGATAAGTCTAGAAATGGAAGCTTTTAAGCTTATCTGATGAGTCAGCTAAACTAGACTATATCATGATAAAAGTGCAAGGCAGCTGAAGATCTACCAACTGGACTATCTTTGAGCTAAAAGTTGAGACAGCTGAGAGCCTGTCAGCTGAATATCTAAGAAATGATAGCCAAATCACCAGCTCCTACTTACAAGCAGTTAATGAAGATCTCAACAGGAAATCTTTGAAAGATCCTGATGATCTTAGAGCAGAAGATATTAAATTCAAAACGGTCCATTCTTCCGAGACAACAACAGTTCTTCCAGGATAGCAACAGTTGGAAAGGAAGTCGCGCTCCGGTTAAAGGGTGCCATTTTCAGGTCTAACATGAATTCTTCACTGTGTAATTGTAATAAATAAACTTTACACTTGCATAGTGGATTGCCCTTCTGCGGAAGGAAGAGAGGATATAGAAGCGGGAAGCTTTGAACCTCTATAAAGTTTTGTGTGTGCTGCTCTTACTGTTTTACAGTCTTGCAAGTTCTTTAACTGCGCACATTCACACACACAGACTGAACTGACAAGCTTCAACCATGTCTTCAAGCTATCAGCTGAAAACTGATCAGCTCACCAGCTAAGCCTCTGTCAGCGTTTCTCAACTGATCAATCAGCACAGATAAATCTCAAAAGCAAGTCAGGGCCCTATCTATTCCGCAATTAGTTTTAAAAGTTTTTGAAGTCAGTTTATTCACCCCCCACTAAACTGACTAAGGCTCACACCGGGACCAACAGCGCACTAATGCCACGCGCCATGTCCCTGCTGGCCCGCAAGACCCATACGCGCACCAGTGCTGCGCTATGCCCTTGTACGGCTGCGACCACGACTTCTGCGTGCAAGAGCCCTGCGCACACAACCGATGCTGCACGCAAGACCCATGTCTGCACAAGCACTGCTGCTCGTAGTACCCATGTGCGCGCAAAACCACTGCGCACACAAATTGGCCGCGCACCTAAGAACCACAAAATTTACAGATTTCTATCTACTTCCAAAATACCACAAATTAATCCATTTTTCCGAAGACCCACTTCACTTTGTATATGAAGATACCTCTAACACAATTGCACGTCGTCTCTTACGCGGAGGAGCTTCTTCGTGATGTTCTTCAGTATTTGTCATGTTCCCTCAAATCGAACTTCAAGACAGAACAATGGCAGCAATATGTATCTATTAGAAAATCCACGATATAATGCAATAAGAAATCAGATCCAGAACCCTAAAACAAATGACACATCGCAATCCCCAGTCCACTCAAATACACAAACCCTACAAAATTCAATTTCCGACTCAAATATGACCTTTGGTCAACAATAATGTGCGACGACGATGTAGCAGTCGCCGGATGCTATGGGTCGTCGGAGTTCACAGTTGAGGTTTGCGCCGACAGGAAGAATCGAAAGAAAGTGCTTGGAATTTTGGGAGGGAAGAAACAGATTGAATTGAATTTCAGAATTTTGGGAGGGAAGAGAGAGAGAGAGAGATTAAAATTTTGCGAATTTTTTTTAAGGCTGGTTAATTAAACAAAGGAGTAAAATAGTAATTATGACCACATAAAATATGTTTAAAAGTTACTGACTAAAATAAATCTTTTAAAAGTTTGAATGGCTAGTTTCATGCATTCCCACTATATATATATATATATATATATGTATATACGTATCATTAATACAGGAAAATGGCAGATTACCGATTCTAACAAAAAAGGTTCACATGACTAATTGCAGAAGAAAATTAAATTAAATTATCTTATTTTTCAACAATATAATATTATAAAACATTTATCACTAATTAATTGCAGGACCCGTGGTTTGTTTACTATATTTGTTACAACCTTATAATCTAGCACATTCATTAGAGGTGTAGAAACAGTTGATTAGTTAATCAATTACGTAGGTCCCATGGGATAACGAAAACAACATGTGCGTTACATGTATACGGACACGGTAGCAGTCGCGTAATTAAAGCTAAATGAATAATGGCAAATAACTCATAAACTAGAATTGATGGAGGATGCCAAATTAATTTGGTTAGAAATAAATTTTGAAAAATCGTTTCAAATTCTCTACATTAGATAAAATCACTAAAGAATTTTATCTCAAGAAGCAAAATCCGGTAGATATATAATTATTTAAAGAATTTCGATGAAATAATTATTATATAAAGCTTAAAATGCATAAGTCTCTCAATTACAATATGAGCTGAAAAAAGAAGAGAATACTTTTTTTGATTTGTTTTTTTTTTTAATTTTCCAATAATAAGACCAGAAAGAAGATACAAAATGAAATTATATGCTACCGACCAGTGTGAATGTATTTTTAACATTGTGCATTTTAAAAATAAATGGTCGTTGAAGTTTAAGTTGGCGAGAATTCTTTCGATTTTAATTCAGTTAATATTGTACATGTAATTTGATATGTATTTGTAATTTCTCAAAAATGATGTTAATAAAAAGCAATTATTTCCAATCCTATAAATTTTCTATTTTTTTTTTCAAATATGGAACTCAAAGCTGAATCAAACGGGGTAAAATTGTCTACTACGCTAGTGGTGTGATATATATGTGTGGTGCACTGTTAAATGTATAATTTTACACTCCCTCTGTCTCGTTTGCAAGGTCCAATTTTTATTAAAATAGAGAGAGTAAATAATAAAAAGGCGGACCTTGCTATTGGGACGGAGGGAGTATTAGATTTTAAAAAAATAAATATTTTATGTGGAATATATATATATATATATATATATAGGGGTGAGGTTATATAAAAAGAACCCCTTGTGTGAGAAATGAGAACACATATCACACTACACATCCATCAAAAATCAAAGGTCCAGGTTTGATGAAAAGGCGGTGGTAATTTTGTAATATCTGAAAAGTTTTTCGCGCGGGGGTATTAACGTAATTTGGTAATTCTTATAAAAATCGCGGATGATTTGATAACAAATCGTTATGCTAACGAAGTATTATCATTATGCTAACAAAGCATTATAGGCATGCTAATTAAAGTTTTCAAATATTGTTAACGAAAAAAATATTCTAAAAATTAATTATAAACCTAATTTGATTTAATAAAGTCTAATTAAATGGAAAAAATCATAATTGGATGAAATAAACCTAATTAGATGAAATAAACATTGATTGGATGTGGTAAACCCTAAATGAGTTGGAACAAATCATAATAATAGTATGTGTACTACGTTAGCATTATGATTTTGCTTCGTCAGCATTGCGAATACACTATGTTAGCATATGGCAATACTCTGTTCACATACTTTATAAACCATTATTGGATGAGATAAACCATAATAATCAATTAAGAAATGTAAACAAAAAATTAAATTTAAAACAAATAATGATAATTAGATGGAATAAACCATAATCGAGATTAAATAAACCATAATTGAGATTTAATAAACCCTAATAAATTTATACTACGCTAGCATTATGATAATTCTTTGTTAGCACATCGATCATATTATGTTAGCATATGACAAATGCTTCGTTAGCATACGTTATCATATGTTATCATAATGGTGACAAAGAATTATTATATGCTAGCGAAAACATTTATAACCTGGGCACCCGTAAATAATTTTCTTTTTTATTTTTCGTTCATATTTTTTCATCTAAACATAGCCTTTCGACATCTTAAATAAAAGATCATGAAAAGAGCTTTAATTTGATATATTTTTTGTGTGCATTGGATTAAAAACGAGCAAGTTATGGTCGGTTAAAGTTTTTAAGATTTTTTTTAATTGCTGACATCATCATTTGTAATGGCTTTGGACGAAAATAACCGTCCTTCCTTTATTTTTTGCCCTATTATTTACGAAATTACCACTTTGAATCTCAACCATTGGATCATTAAATTAGATGGTGTAAGATCGGTTATCATTTCTCACACCAACAAAGTGTTCTCATATGATTCATATCATATATATATATATATATATATATATATATATATATATATATATATATTTCATGTGCAACCAAACCATTATATGTCAAGAGTAGATGTGCAATTAAGAAACATTACCAAACTCAGAAATAATTGAAAAATAAAATAAATTCCGGCCACTCTAGCTCGAATCGATGGCCATATATGAATACCCGGAGCAGTTTTTGGTGCTGTCGATCAGCACTCTACTATTCTTGGTTTTCTACTTGGCAAGCAGAAGAGGGAAGAAACCACCGGAACCGACGGTTTGGCCGGTGCTGGGGATGCTGCCGGCGGTTGTTCTCAATATCCGCCGCGCCCATGATTACGCGACCGAAGTCTTAACACTATGCGGCGGCACCTATAAGTTCATCGGTCCCTTGTTTTGGAACATCGACATGCTCTTCACCTCCGATCCTGCTAACATCCACCACGTTTTCAGCAGAAATTTCTCCAACTACCCAAAGGGACCTGAATTCCGAAAGATTTTCGATATATTGGGCGACGGCATTTTCGGCGCTGATTTCGAGCTGTGGGAGATTCATCGCAAAACCACGCTCGCGCAGCTCACTCATCCAGATTTCTACACCTATCTGGAGAGGACTGTTTGGGACAAGGTGGAAACCGGCCTCATCCCGGTTCTTGACGATTTCTGCAAACGTGAAAGTGATTTGGATTTGCAGGATATTTTCCAGAGATTCACTTTTGATAACATTTGCAAGTTCGTTTTGGACTACGATCCTTGCAGCTTATGCGTGGAGTTGCCTTACGTTCCCTGCGAGAAGGCTTTCAGTGTGGTGGCGGAGCCGCTGCTGCACAGGCATATATTCCCGGAGTGGATGTGGAAGCTGCAACAATGGCTCAACATCTCCGGCGAGAGGAAACTCATGGAAGCTTCCAAGGCATTCGATGAATTCATCTATCCTCGTGTTAGCTGCTTTGATAATATTAATCATGGAGATCATTTGAATGTATTGAAAGCATTCGAAAAAGTATACAGAGAGAAAAACAACATTCTTGCTGCTACCTCACGTGGTTTGGGAAAATTCTTGAAGGACACTTCGTTGAGTTTGATGTTTGCAGGCAGAGACACCACGAGTACTTGCCTCACGTGGCTCTTCTACCTCATTGCTCAAAATCCTTCAACACTGATCAAGATTCGGGAAGAAATGGAGACGGAATTGTGTCTGAATGAGAACAATAAGAAATCTTGGCGGCCGTTCACGGCGGCGGAGTCGCAGAAGCTAGTATACCTGCATGGAGCACTGTGCGAGTCGCTGAGGCTATTCCCACCGGTGGCGTTGGAGCACAAAGCTCCGATTGAAGGAGATATTCTACCGAGCGGTCATTACCTCCATAAGAACGCGAAGCTTATAATATCATTCTACTCGGTGGGAAGAATGGAGACGGTGTGGGGGAAAGACTGCTTGGAATTCAAGCCGGAGAGATGGATTTCGAGCAAGGGGGGGATAAAGCACGAGCCGTCGTATAAGTTTCCGGCGTTCAACGTGGGGCCGAGGACTTGTTTGGGGAAAGAGATGGCGTTCGTGCAGATGAAGATGGTTGCAGCCACAATCATACATCATTACAACATCAAACTAGTGGAGGGGCATCCAGTGTCACCTCGTGACTCGGTTATACTTCAAGCGAGGCATGGATTGAAGGTGGTGTTGTCCAAGATAAATTAATATGTGTGAATCTAAAGCCAATGATTTGAAGAGGTACGGTACAGTACGTTCTCTGCTGTGTAATAACTATAATAAGTGGCCTCACACTATATATACGATCATATATATGTGCGGTATTCTGCTCCAAATATGTTCACTTGCAATATACACACAAACACTCATGTTTTATAATTTTATAAAATTGAATTATTCAATATGAGAACAATGATAGTAAAATGAGACAATATACAAATTATAAATTATACATGTTTGGATAAAATATTATGACAAATAAATATAAAAATTATATTTAAAAGGTACAAATTTAAAAATACTTCTTTATGCATGACATTTTTCATCGAAATCATCATTATCATTTGCCATTTATATATAGAACCATTTACAATCAACTACTATCTCAATTTCAGAAAGATTGATGTTTTAGAACCATTTACAATCAACTACTATCTCGGTTTCAGAAAGATTGATGACATTCTTTATGCATGACATTTTTCATTGAAATCATCATTATCATTTGCCATTTATATATAGAACCATTTACAATCAACTACTATCTCGGTTTCAGAAAGATTGATGTTTTAGTTTGTTTGTTACACATTATTTGACGTTTTACATTCTTCTTCCCAATTTTACCCCTATTAAATCTCTTACATTATAGTAAATATGTTGAGTAAATTAAGGATAGATATAGAGGCATATAAATTACAATGATAGAGAAATTAAGATGTATTAAGAAAATATAAATTAATATGGTGAGAGTGTATACTTGTCACCTTTTTTAATTTTTATTTTTTGTTGTAAAACCTAAAACATTAATCTTTCTAACTGAGGGCGTATATCAATAGTTCCAAAATAAAGTTAACAAAATTATTAGTTGTAGTCAAATTTATCAAGTTTCGTGTAAATTTGAATTTCAATTCATATGTAGAAGTACTTATATTGTCGTAGTTGTAGGAGAACTGGTCGTACTTGGCCAATTCCACACAATGTTCGAACACCTCCAAAACGGCAATAACACTCCTTGATCTTCTACTATATTCCCGTACCTCATTTAGATGCAGGGTGGGCTGCAAGCTACTAAACTGTGTGGATAACCTAGGGAATCAAATGAGCAAGAGAGGAGTTGATTTCATTGTGTGTATTTTTGTTCCCCCTCCCTAATGGTTTTGAGCCTCTCCACTTGTTCCATTCTCTCAGTCTACTTAGGTGTTAATTGGGCTACAGTAGGGATCTAGAAGAATATTAAATTTTCCTACTAATTTATTTAATTTCTAATATCCAATACATGAATATAAATAAATAAATTAAATGTTATCTTTATTCCACTAAAGAAGTAACACTGACCTACCAATTTAATACATATTTGCTTATATGCTTTTTTCTTTAGTTCAGTCATTCCCCATGTTTAAGATATAATGTCCATTAATTAATTATGTAAGCTTTGACAGCTATAATTAATTAATATTTCCATTCCTAGAGCAGTACCACACAAGCTTTATCATGTACGGAATAATTCCACCTGCAGGGTTTCACATGCACTTGTGTTTACTCAAGGGGACATCATCAATCTGGCGCACCAGGACATGGTGACCATATATAATGCATGACCCATCAAATATGTATTTGTTACTGCCTAAAATATCAAGGTTATTGGTCCTATCAAAATCTCATTCATTGATAAATCAAAGCAATAGACATAATACATATACGTCCTCCACTATATATGGGTTAAGAACCCGAACTCTGCGGATCTTTATTCTCTCCCTTTAGGGTCAGATCAGAGAATAGTATTCTATTATGATCCTCCTTAATACACATGTCAGTGTATCAGAATAATCAGTTAGTTAAGATAAATTAACTATCAGATTACTCTACGGCATACAATGGTTGATTCAGGACCATCTAAACCGCGAACCTTTTAATACTTTGCAAGGAATCTAATAACATGATCTTTACTGTGTCTTCACCCACACCATATCATCTACAATGCAAGTATATGAAACATGCATATAAATATATGATCCTTCAGCTGAATATTGTGTTATTTAAAAATATGGAGCTAATTTGCCAACAGATAAAGATAAAGGGGTTAGTGTCATCATTTAGCACTAAGTGTTTTTAGAGTGTCGTGATGCTTATGGCTATTCCAAGAACACAAATGTTTTAGTTTTTCATGTTTTGAAGACCATGTTCTGGACATTATGAAATGAACATTCCGCTGCCAATCTGATTGAAGATCGAAGAATGTACTTGAGCATGTTCGTGAACATGATTATCTACATGGTTGTCCGGAGAGTTTCTAAGAGACGTGCCAAGTTGGATTCAAGGAGTTGAAGTTTCTTTTTGAAGATGGACATTTCAGAATAGAAGATGCCTTGTTCAAGATGAAGATCAAGATGGAAGAAAGTGAGTTCTATTCAAAGAAGGACTCTAGCAAAAGTTGTCCGAATCAAACTATGAAAGTTTCTTCTTTAGAGTTTGATTCAAATTAAGAAATATCTGATTACCTTGTTTAGGCTATAGCTTGTTCTTATAAATAGCCTAGGAATCAGACTATTTTTTATTGATGTTTTACGTATACACAAGAGCTAGAGTATCTAAACAGACTTCACGTTTGAAGCATACCCTGATACGGGTAGACTAGGTTTGATCCGTGTGATCATTGTGTGTCTAGTCTGTGTTTAAAGTTCTTTCATAAACACTTAGAGTTATGGAAACTAGAGGGAGCCTAGGTTGTGAGGAGATCTCACAATTCAATCCATCGAAAGAGGTTGTGAAGTGTAGGAAAATGTTCGAGTGGCAGGAGGTCATCATGTAATAGCCTTTGTAACCTTGCAACGGAGTAGTTGATTATTTCTCATGGACTTGTAAAGTCCCCTAATGTAGATCAGCTGATCGAACAAGGTTACCAACCTCGTGCCATTTACTTTCTTTGTATTTAGCATTTTGGCCTTACATGTTCTTCATAATGTTGATATACATGGTTGTGAACATGATTCTATCCGCACAGGTTATGTAAATTCAAATACTAGCGATTAAATGAAATAAAATGTGACGTCTCAAAAATTTCATAGATTTATTTAGGAAATGAAATGGTAGAAAATTACATAATAATCCCAAAAGGTTGTTCGAAAACAAAAGCAACATAAACTTAGAGTATAATGCAGCGGAAAAATATAATGTTTAAAAATAATTAGAACTATAGTCTTTATTCCATCACTTCGTCTCCACCACACCACCCGAGTTTCTTTGGCCTGAAAACATAAATAGCTTTGGGGTGAGTGCTATTAACTCAATGGGAGGGTAATTCCATTATCCGAGTTATACAAATATAACAGTATTAAACAGGTATTAACATAGCATATCATGGAGCCCGTAGGCCAGCATAGCATATAACCCGTAGGTTAAACATAGTAATAGCCCGTAGGCCCTAGCAATAGCCCGAAGGTCCATATGACCCGTAGGCCCACCTGCACACCGTATATATAAATATAACAAGGATAAGAGTTTCGTATATTCTCCGAGAGAATCCCCACCTTAACCGTTTTCTTTGGAAAATAAAAGGCTATAAATTTATCCACGCGCGCCGCCTAAAAAGATATTAATAGGTAATTAATAATAATATTAAAAGAATATTAAATTATTTAAATGCTAAAAAAAATAGATAACATCACGTAAATAGAAAGTATATATATATATATGTATAATATGTATATATATTGCATAGATAATAATATATATGTATGCATGTGTGTGCGTTATATTATATATATATTATATATATGTCTGATATATATATATATATATATATAATATAGATATGGGTATATATATATATGTACATAGGTTTGCGTGAACATTTAAATATGACATTAGTAGAAATAAATAGCTTATATGCACTTAGACGTGAAGTGTGTGTTTGTGTTTACATATAAACATGTGGGTGCTTTAAAAAATATAATATATAGGTACATATATATATAGGATGTCTGCAGATTTCATGTATAAAATAAATATGTATAGAAATGTGTGTGCTTATATAGTGCGTATATATATTTATATAATACATAGACATATACATATATATATATGTGCATAGGTGTGTGTGACGTGTGTGACCAAAAAAAATATAATATATATATATATGTGCATTCATGTCAACAGACCATGGAAAGATTCTTTTATTCACCCAACTTTTTTTTACACTAGAGAACTCGAATGCTTTGAGTGAAAGAGTTTGAGTTGGTGTGCTTTGTAGTGAATGTGGAGGCCCTATTTATACTAGAGAAATTGGGTCTAAACTTGGAAGGGTTGAAATTCATACTGATTTCTTTCTAAAACGTTTGTATTTCTTGGCAATGATCTCGGATCCAAGGAGGGAAGGTTAGCTTTAGGGTTTTGTTTTTTTTCCGAAGTCACGGTTGAAATTGTATGCGTCGGGACTCTCTTCCATGTTGGATCCAAAAGTTGGGCTTTCATGAATTGGGCTTTGAGAGGAAAAAAAAATAGAATAATTAAAATGTCCACTTAGAATGAAAAATAAAATAAAATATGAAATTATTTGTATCAGATAAGACCATTTAACTTATAATAATCTAGACATAACTGGCGCGACTTATAGGAACATATATATATAGATGTATGCATGTTTTAATAAATTTTCGGGGTACTACATCCTACCCCACTAAAAAAGAAAAATTTTGTCCTCGAAATTTACTTACCTCAAGCCATAAACTGTGGATATTTAGATTTTATGTCCTCTTCTTTTTCCCAAGTGGCCTCGTCCTTCCCATGCCTACTCCAAACCACTTTAATTAAAGCGATTTCCCTATTTCGCAACACATGAACCTTGCGATCTAGAATTTCAACTGGGTGTTCATCATACGATAAATCTTTGCTTAGCTCCAAATCTCTATGATTCACGACATTGAGCGGGTCATGCATGTACTTCCTCAATGACGAAATATGAAAAACATTGTGTACGGTGGAAAGACTTGGAGGCAATGCAAGTCGATAAGCTAGTTCTCCGATCTTCTCGAGTATCTCAAACGGCCCAATATAGCGAGGTTTTAACTTTCCCTTCTTTCCGAAGCGAACCACTCCTCTCATAGGAGATACTTTGAGGAACACTTTGTCACCAACGCCAAAATGTAGATCTCTCCTCTTCAAATCCGTGTACGATTTTTGTCTATCTTGAGAGATTTTGATACGCTCTCGTATTTTGCTGATCACGGTAACTGTCCTTTCCACGATTTCCGGGCCCAAAATTTTCTTTTCACCAACCTCGTCCCAATGCAACGGTGAACGACACTTTCTTCCATACAAAGCTTCATATGGAGCCATCCCAATACTTGCTTGGTAACTGTTGTTGTATGAAAATTCCACCAAAGACAGGTGTCTTTCCCAATTTTCTCCAAAATCCATTACACAAGCTCATAACATATCTTCAAGTGTTTGGATCGTCCTCTCCGACTGCCCATCAGTTTGTGGGTGATATGCCGTGCTAAAACTCAACTTTGTTCCCATAGCTTCTTGTAGGCTTCTCCAAAACTTTGACGTGAACCTTGTGTCTCGATCCGATACAATAGTGACTGGCACTCCATGCAATCTCACGATCTCGTCCACATAAATTTGAGCTAGTCGATCCAAATTATATGTCATCTTCACAGGTAGAAAATGAGCTGACTTTGTGAGTCTATCCACTACGACCCAAATAGCATGATTCCCTTTTAACGTTCTTGGCAATCCTACCACAAAATCCATAGCAATATTCTCCTACTTTCATTCTGGGATCTCAAGGGGTTTCAGCAAACTTGTGGGCCGTTGATGCTCCGCCTTCACTTGTTGACAAGTCATGCACTTCTCAATATAATCTCCAATAAACCTTTTCATATTCGTCCACCAGAAATACTCCTTCAAATCTTGATACATCTTTGTTCCTCCGGGATGGATAGAGTAACGAGTGTTGTGGGCTTCATTCAAAATTTCTCTTCTCAGGCTTTCATCCTTGGGTACACATAGACGTCCCTCGAATGTTAGTGCACCATCATCCGCTACCATGAAACCCTTGATGTTGTCCTTTTGCACCCGTTCTTTCAGCTTTCTAAAAAAGTGGTCTCGACTTTGCGCATCTTTTATTCTATCCCTCAGTAGTGGTCGAACAGTCAAAGCTGCTAGTGTTGATGTAGTGCTTTCAGTTGGCGGAACCACTTCAATACTCAGCTTTGCAAACTCTTCAACCAATTGCGATGAATATAATGCTGCCAAATTGCTTTTTCTGCTAAGAGCGTCGGCTACAACATTTGCTTTACCGGGGTGATAATGGATGGTGCAGTCATAGTCATCCTTCACGAGTTCCAACCATCTCCTTTGCCTCATGTTCAACTCCTTTTGTGTGAAAAGATACTTGAGACTCTTGTGATCTGAATAAATCTCGCACTTGGCTCCGTACAAGTAATGACGCCAAATTTTCAAAGCATGCACAACGGCTGCTAACTCCAAGTCGTGACTCGGGTAATTCTTCTCATGCACTTTGAGTTTTCTTGAAGCATAGGCGACAACTTTCTCATGTTGCATCAACACACATCCCAAACCTTGTTTGGAGGCATCACTGTAAATTACGAATCCTTCGGTGCCGTCTGGAACGATCAAAACTGGTGCTGTTGTGAGTCGTTGCTTTAGCTCTTGAAAAATCTTCTCACAATCTTCATTCCACTCAAACTTAGCTCCCTTCCTTGTCAGTTGGGTCAAAGGACCAACTATCTTTGAGAATCCCTCAATAAAACGTCGATAGTAGCCTGCCAAACCCAAGAAACTTCGGATCTCGCTTGCAGACTTTGGTGTGCTCCAATTCTTCACAGTTTCCACCTTGGCTGGGTCTACCTCAATTCCTTGTGCTGTTATCACATGTCCGAGAAATCTGACTCGGTCTATCCAAAACTCACATTTCTTGAACTTTGCATAAAGCTTCTCTTTCCGCAAGGTTTCCAACACCAGCCGCAGATGTTCTTCATGTTGACTGCGATCCTTTGAGTATACCAAGATGTCGTCGATGAAGACAATCACAAACTTATCCAAGTATTGGTAAAATACTCGGTTCATTAGGTCCATGAAAACAGCAGGTGCGTTGGATAAACCGAAAGGCATCATAGTGAACTTGTAATGCCCGTACCTTGTTCGAAATGTTGTCTTCTCGATGTCTCCTTCTTTGACTCTCAGTTGATGGTATCCCGATCTCAAATCTATCTTGGAAAAGACTCCGGCTCCGTTTAATTGATCAAACAGGTCTTCAATTCTTGGCAACGGGTACTTGTTCTTTATGGTGAGCTTGTTAAGTTCTCGATAATCGATGCACATCCTCATTGTTCCATCTTTCTTCTTAACAAACAGCACTGGTGCTCCCCACGGTGAGACACTTGGTCGGATGAGACCTTTATCCAACAGCTCTTGTATTTGGACCTTCAACTCTTGTAATTCCATCGGGGCCATACGATAAGGTGCTTTGGATTGTGGCGCTGCTCCAGGTGCTAACTCAATGGTGAATTCCACTTGCCTCGCCGGTGGAATACCACATACATCCTCCGGAAATACATCTGAATATTCTCTAACCACTGGTATGTCCTCCATCTTTAATTCTACTGGCTCCGTGCTAACGATATTTACCAAGAATGCTTGACAATCCTTCTTTTTCAACAACTTGACTGCCTTCATTGCTGACATGATACACAAAGGAGGTTTCACTTTGCTTCCACGGAATGAAAATGGATCTCCTCTAGGATTCTGAAATATCACCTATCTTTCTCGACACTTGATGACTGCATGGTTATAGCTTAACCAATCCATGCCAAGAATCACATCAAATTCTTGCATCTCCAAAACGAATAGGTCTGCATCTAGGGTTCTACCCTTAACCTCCATCTTCATTCCTTGAGCAACATAATTTGCTTCCATGGTTTCTCCCGAGGGAATGCTTATCTTTAATGGGTTAGCCTTTTCATGACATACAATACCAGTCTTCTCATAAAAGCTTTTGGACATAAAAGAATGCGAAGCGCCGGAATTAAAAAGTACTAGAGCAGGCACCTTAAGAACTGGTATAATACCTGACATAGTGTTGGGCTTATTCAGGTTCTCTCCTTGACGCATAGTGAATGCACGAGCATTACCTCCTCTCTGAACTCTTCCTTGTTGATGTCGAGGACAGTTTGGTGCCATATGCCCCGGCTGGTGGCACCAATAGCAAACATTCTTCCCAAAGAAACACTCTCCATTATGGTATTTCTGACACTGCGGACAAAAAGGTTTGCCTCCTGAAGGATTTGGATTGCCATTTGGCCTCGGCCTGTTGTTGGAGCTTTCTACTGGTCGGTGCTTCTTTTCTGGCTGAACATTTCTTTCTCTTGTATTGTTCTCCCACTGTCTCTTCTTGTTTGGAGGATTGGGGTTTCCATTCTCTAGGTTCAAGCGGGTAGCCACAGCTTGAGCTCGTTCAACTACCTCTGAATACATCGCAGGCGTGCCTTGGGCTGCCAAAATTCCGCCAATCTCTGGGCACAGTCCGTACTCAAAGTTGCTTGCTTTCTTTGCTTCAGTGTCCACTATGTGTGGAGCATATCGAGAAAGTTGGTTAAACTTTCTCTCGTACTCGAGCACAGTCATGCTTCCTTGCTGTAAGTTCACCAGCTCCAGCTCCTTCTGTTTCCGATAAGATCTCGGGAAAAATTTTCCCAAAATCATATCCTTAAATGCATTCCATGTGAGATTCTGACGACGTTTGGGAGTCATCACCCGTGCAACACTCTGCCACCAATGACCCGCATCTCCAATCAGTTGGAAAATGGCACAAGATACCTTGTCCGCATCAGTGCAGTCAAGGTGCTCGAAGATCCGTTCAAGCTCGAAAATCCATTCCTCAGTGTCAAGCGGTCCTTCATTCCCTTTGAGCTTGGGTGGAGCCATCTGTCTGAATTGCTTGACCATGGCATTTCCCTCGTTCCTTGGTGGAGGGCCATTTTGGGGTATGGCTTGTTTCAATGCTTCTGCTAGCTCTTGCACAAAGATTGGCCAGTTGCGAGGAGCCCGTCTAGCATTGTCATTGTCTGATTGGGTTTCTTCACTATCAGTTCGAACGTTGCGGCGTCTGTTAGCCATACCTTTCCTATTTATTTAATTTAGAGATTTCAAAAGAGGTAAGAGACATTGATAAAAAAATAAATAAATAAATAAAATATAAACTTATTATTTCCTTAATCAAATAAAAAGTTGTTTTTTTTTTCAAACAAAAGAAGCAAAACATTAAATCATAAAAGTAAACATCTAAAATATCTAATCGCTGATGTTAATGAGCGCATTATTGGCTTCGCTAGGGCTTTCCACTTCGTTAGAGCTCATTTGCTCGCCAACGTCTTCATGTGGTCCATGTCCGTTTACTAAACCCTCCCAATATGTGAGGAGCTCGCCTATGAATTTTTCAAATTGGCATATCTCTCCTATTCCTGGCGTGTAGTCGAGATGATCCTTGAGAAAAAAATTTCCATCCTCTTTAAGGAGATTTGGCAACGAGTGCACCACCTTGTGGCCAGCTTCTAGTGACCTCCATGATCCGCCTTCTTCTCTTAGCTCCTGCCATATACTAAGCATCCTCAGGAGGTTTCTTTCCACTCCAATTGACTCAGCCCACTTGTATCCCTTAAAATACAGCCACAACCTTTCCTCTCGGGTCACAAATCTGGTCCTCTTTGCTCTAGGACGGTTAGCAAACATATCCATCTATCCACATATTCAAATTTTTAAATCCGAGGATAAAATTATGCATGCATAATATCATAAATCATAAATATTTACCTTTACTCGGAGTGATGCGGCGGACGTGGTGATGGATTTTTTTTTTATTTTTATTTTTATAAAATATATTTTTTTTTATAAATCATTTTTTTAGCAAGTCTACAGAAACGTAGAACCTGACTTTGATACCAACTGTGACGTCTCAAAAATTTCATAGATTTATTTAGGAAATGAAATGGTAGAAAATTACATAATAATCCCAAAAGGTTGTTCGAAAACAAAAGCAACATAAACTTAGAGTATAATGCAGCGGAAAAATATAATGTTTAAAAATAATTAGAACTATAGTCTTTATTCCATCACTTCGTCTCCACCACACCACCCGAGTTTCTTTAGCCTGAAAACATAAATAGCTTTGGGGTGAGTGCTATTAACTCAATGGGAGGGTAATTCCATTATCCGAGTTATACAAATATAACATTATTAAACAGGTATTAACATAGCATATCATGGAGCCCGTAGGCCAGCATAGCATATAACCCGTAGGTTAAACATAGTAATAGCCCATAGGCCCATAGCAATAGCCCGAAGGCCCATATGACCCGTAGTCCCACCTGCACACCATATATATAAATATAACAAGGATAAGAGTTTCGTATATTCTGCGAGAAAATCCCCACCTTAACCGTTTTCTTTGGAAAATAAAAGGCTATAAATTTATCCACGCGCGCCGCCTAAAAAGATATTAATAGGTAATTAACATAATATTAAAAGAATACTAAATTATTTAAATGCTAAACAAATAGATAACATCACGTAAATAGAAAGTATATATATATATATGTATAATATGTATATATATATTGCATAGATAATAATATATATGTATGCATGTGTGTGCGTTATATTATATATATATTATATATATGTCTAATATATATATATATATAATATAGATATGGGTATATATATATATATGTACATAGGTTTGCGTGAACATTTAAATATGACATTAGTAGAAATAAATAGCTTATATGCACTTAGACGTGAAGTGTGTGTTTGTGTTTACATATAAACATGTGGGTGCTTTAAAAAAATATAATATATAGGTACATATATATATAGGATGTCTGCAGATTTCATGTATAAAAAAAATATGTACAGAAATGTGTGTGCTTATGTAGTGCGTATATATATTTATATAATACATAGACATATACATATATATATATATATGTGCATAGGTGTGTGTGACCAAAAAAAAAATATAATATATATATATATATATGCATTCATGTCAACAGACCATGGAAAGATTCTTTTATTCACCCAACTTTTTTTACACACTGACCGAGGTCTCCTTTTTACTGTTAAAATAATGATGAGGTCAACAGATAAAATTTATACGCTTTCTTCTCCATTAAAACTTTTCTATTCTCTACTGGTTCGAGCAAGAAACAGAGGCAAAATAAAGGAAAGCAAATAACTAGAAATTTGAAGGCTGGATACCTCAAGACGTAAATCCGGAAGGAGAGAACTCGAATGCTTTGAGTGAAAGAGTTTGAGTTGGTGTGCTTTGTGGTTAATGTGGAGGCCCTATTTATACTAGAGAAATTGGGTCTAAACTTGGAAGGGTTGAAATTCATACTGATTTCTTTCTAAAACGTTTGTATTTCTTGGCAATGATCTCGGATCCAAGGAGGGAAGGTTAGGTTTATGGTTTTGTTTTTTTTTTCGAAGTCACGGTTGAAACTGTACGTGGCGGGACTCTCTTCCATGTTGGATCCAAAAGTTGGGCTTTCATGAATTGGGCTTTTAGAGGAAAAAAAATAGAATAATTAAAATGTCCACTTAGAATGAAAAATAAAATAAAATATGAAATTATTTGTATCATATAAGATCATTTAACTTATAATAATCTAGACATAACTGGCCCGACTTATAGGAACATATATATATATAGATGTATGCATGTTTTAATAAATTTTCAGGGTACTACATAAAAAGAGCATTATCTTACATAAAAAATAAACAAAAGTCGTTTCAAAGGTCCATAACCAAAATCTGAACCTACAGTAAACATTTAGTAGCCAAGAATGTCAAATAAACATAAAAAATAGTCCATAATTGTTCATAAATGTTAAATTCAAATAGTTACAACATTTCTTCATCTCGTTGATCATCTTCATTCTCCTCCATCATAGAGATAATCATTAATCTCGTGGCTGTATTCATAAATGCTAACAAAATCGCTACTAATTTTCTACAGATTATAGAAATATGATGTTGTTGTAGTTTAATTAATAAATATTTTTTACTATAAGACTTGCTCCAAGTCAACAAATCTTTTTGATATGTATAAATTACACAATCCAAATTATTTAACTAACATTTTCAACCAAACCACATCATTGTGCAATATGAGATAACTCAAAGAAACTTACCTGGGCTAATAAGAGGTGAAGATGGAGATATGGGTTGGCGGTGGAAAATCAACGGTGGTGCTAGTCTTTAGAAGAATTAGAACTTTAGAAGAGTAAGTGTGATGGGGATAGAGAAGAAGTGGATGGCGGAGATGATAAAACTTATGTGAGCTGATGGGAGGTAGAAAATTGGAGATAGAGACATTGGTGGTGTAGTGGTCGGTGTTGCCTACTGGTGGTCTGGTGGAGTCGCGGTGGTCGATGGGTAGATTAAGTGACGAAGATGGAAGAGATGTGGTTGGAGTCTGGCCTCTAGATCTGCAACTATATATGTGAAATTCAATTGGGGTGGGCTATGTGAAATTGTGACTGTAGCGCTAGGGTTACAATTAAAAAAAATAGAAGACTCACAGGTCAACCCATCCCGCTAAACTTACGACCCATACAGTTTGGCCTCTTAAACAATAGTCCAACCCATCATTTTCTTAGACGAGTTCGGTCCGGCCTGACGGGCTAGGCCCATTTTGACAGCTCTAATCATATGTTTGACTTTCGTATATAAAAAGTCCTCTTTTGAAGGAACCTTTTGGTTATAAGATATATGTCGCTTTTCTTTTGTTTTATGTGTTGAGTTTTTTCAAATTATGCCCACATGATCAAATCGGATACTCATGATTTCAACTATCACGTGCATCATATTTTATGTGCAAATTTAATATACAAACATGTTGAATAATCATGCAAGAACATCGATTCTAATGTAGCGAAAAAACTAGAGACTGATTCACCGACATATATGACGCAGTAGGGTTGTACACGAGATTACAGATCTAATCTCATTGTTGGAGAAGACACGATCAAACAGAGGCCTTCTTTCATAGTGTTCGATCCTTTCCTAGATAGCAATTACACTCCTTGATCTTCTACAATATTCTCGTACTGTATTTAGATGCAGGGTGGGCTGTAGACTACTAAACTATGTGGATAACTGAGAAAATCAGAATAATCAGCCAATCAAGATAAACTAACTATCAGATTATTATATAGTGTACCAATGGTCGGTTCATGGCCATTTAAACCACGAGCCTTTTAATACATTGCAAGGAATTTGATGATATGATATATTTATTGTGTGTTCACCCACACCATATCATCTACAATGCAAGTATATAGAACAGACATATAAATACAACAATAAATAAATGCACATAGTGACTGTAATTAATATTCAATCTGTATCGTCAAAATACTATAGAATGTATACAAAGACAAGCTTTCTAGTATACAAACTTAACATTATGTTGATTGAATATGATGTTGGATGAGTGTGAAATTATAAATGCCCTCATTTTGAGCTACTCATTTTTATGTTTATTTATCGACCTTATGTAGTGAGAGTGTTGTTCCTCGTTGAGTTGTGTTGTTGGAGTTTTTGTTCTCAGAATGTCGTGTGGAAGGAGCGCAACCGAGATTTCGCATGTTACCAGAAGTAGTGCCTATCTTTGTAGCCAAAGTTGAGGATGCATTCAGGAAGTATAATCCTCCATCATTCAGTGGGTTTGGAGACTCCATGGAAGCTGAGAAATGGGTCAGATCATTGGAAATGATCTTTGACTTCGTGGCTTGCACAGAGATTGAAAAGCTCAACTGTGCCATGTTGTGTTTGACGGATAACACTAACTATTGGTGGGAGTCAGTGAGAAGGATGATTCTATCCGAGCAGTGGTAGAAGTGTGCTTGGGAAGATTTCAAGCATGATCTGTATGAGAAGTATATTCCAAATGCTATTAGAAGAGAAAGAAATCTGAATTCTGGAATTTGAAACAGATCAAAAGAATTGTTGCTGAGTACGATCGGTTATTCAACCAACTCTCGAGGTACGCTCCGCATCTAGTAGACTCAAGCCGAAAGAAGGCTCATAAGTTCAAGAAGAGGCTAAGGCCTGATATAGCAATTGTTCTTATCGGAGAAGATGAGCTAAGCTATGCCCACACTTTGAGTCGGGCCATGACCATCGAGACAATGTTTCCAGCGGATAGAGTCCTTGTACCGATACCTAGACCAAACCAAAGGGAGAAGTGTTAGTCTAGTATACTGGAAGACTTGTCTTTATATACATTCTACAATATTTTATTTGATGATATAGATTGAATATTTATCGTAGTCACTGTGCATTTAATTATCATTATATTTATATGCATGTTCTATATAATTGCATTGTAGATAATATGGTATGGGTAAACACACGGTAAAGATCATATCATCAAATTTCTTGCATTATATTAAAAGGCTCACGGCTTAGATGTTCCTAAACCCACCATCGGTACACAGTAGAATAATATGATAGTTAGTTTATCTTGACTAGCTAATTATTCTAGTATACCCGCTTGTGTATTGAGGAGGATCACGACAGGATACTATTCTCTAATCTGACCTTAAATGAGAGAATAAAGATCCAAAGAGTTCGGATTCTTAACCCATATATATTGACGAACATATATATGTTATCTATTGTTTTGATTTATCAATGAGTGATATTGTTTGATAGGATCGAGAACTTTAATATTTTAGGTAACTTAGCAAAAATTATTTTCTCAAAAAATAAAAGTTAACAAACATATATAGTGTGTATATGTGTGGAAACAACTGGAGTTTTAGTTATTGAGTTGGGTACTACCGTACTAGTTTAAATTTTATTTATGATTTTTGAGCTGCGGTTCAGATTAATTTAATTATTATATTGAGAATGGTTGCTTTCAGTATTCACCTCCTACTATTATTTTATTTTTATTTTAACTTGACAATTAATAGAGGTAGGGTAATTTTACTGTGAGAATTACATATCTTAGCTGTGTCTACATATATATATATATAGAATGGATCAAATGAGAACCAAAGGCCCATGTGAGAACAAAGAATTAATCTCCACCATTCATCCATAAAAAATGTGTGGTCTAGATCAAAAGCAACACAAGGTGGCATTTTTGTAATTTAAGGATTATTTTAATGAGGTTAGGGTAGTTTTGTAATTTGGTAAATGTGATTAAAATATTATGATTTTTTTCTCTCTCATTCTCTATCAGAGTCTTCATCATTTCTTCAGCGGTTTCATTGATTTCAACACGTAGTAGACAAATTCGCTTCTTTGATTTTTGATATCTATGTGTTTTATCATGTAATTGGATTTCAATTCTCTGCAATTGTTGTTCACGTTAATGTTATAAATTTTTTCTGGAGTTTTTTTTGTTCGTTGTTCTTGGATAAAGATATCGGGTAAAAATTTGATTGTTATATAATTTTCTGAGATTTTTTTCTTCGATTTGTTTTAGATTCATTCGATATTGTTGATGATTTGATATATTTTTTTCCCTATTAAAATGATTAGATGTATTCATTCATGTAATGTAATATATTTTTGGAAGTTGATTAAGTTGAACTTTTCAATTTTCACAATCAACAGATGTTTCCAGTTCTTTTCTATTTGTTTGATGGCGTATTAGTCTATTAATTTCTGAAGATTGTGTTTTCTTATTACAATGTACGTGTGTTTATTTTGTCGTAATTGTTAGCATTACAACATGTCTTATTAGCACTACAGACGTTATTATTAGCACTATGAAACTAGTTATTAACATTGTAAAAACAAATTAGTATTATAAAACATCTTGTTAACAGAGTATTGGCACGATGGACAAAGTATTAACACTACTATTATAGGTTTTAGCATTTATGTAATTAGTTTTAGCACTACTGTGACTAGTTTTAGCATGGTCGAAAAAAATATTAGTTTTAGCATTAACGTAATTAGTTGTGTCTTATTTAATCTGTGATCTTTGATTACAAAATTAACAAGAATGATCAGTTAAAATGTATGTTTTAAGCTGATCCTATATCAAGAAAAAACTTTTAGCTATTTGGGGATGTTGTGTCATTTGATGCAACTTATATAACTAATATGTTAGTCTATTTATTATTTATATGTGCCGGCCATTCTATGTTTTTACCAACTCCATACTAAAGTTTTAGCATTATTAGTTGAAGTTTTAGCACTGTCATTTGCTTTTTTAGCATTGATTTTTGAATATTTAGTAGGTGACAATGTTAACATTCATTATATATTCAGTTGTGTTAAATATCACTTTTAGCATTGCTTACATTCATATTTAACATTGTAGTTGTGTTTTAATATGATTACTATCTTACTCAATTATGATAAAAAAATATTTGAATAATTGAGATGTGCAGTTTTCTTATATTGATAGGTATTTAATGATTGGGATAAGGGCCACATAGGCCACTAAACTAATTTAGGGGGCTCAATTGACCCACTGTAACTTTTTTTGGCTCAATTGGGCCACCGCATTTTTAAAATCGTGTCAATTGAGCCATTGTATGGCGGAGCCCTAACGGAGGACGTTAACTCGGCTCAAAACGACATCGTTTTCTTTAAGTTTTTAACCTAACTCATAACCCGATCCACCCCTAACCCGACCCACTTGTCCAGATTTTTTCCTTTTAATTTTTTATTTTTTCATATCTGTTCTTGTGTCCCAAATCAACTTCTGGTCATATTTTGGCTTTAATCTTCAAAATTAGCTGTTATGGGTCGCCATAAATCTCCTTCTGTCTTTGCTGCCCAAAATCCGACAGCTTCGTCCAGCTGCAGTTCTAAAAAATCTCGAAAAAATAGGCCAAAATTGCCTTCCATTCTGCGAAACAATCTGCAAAAAATCACAGAAAAAATAGATCAGTTTTAGATCCCGATTTTACTCCAAAAATTCCAAAAAAATAGCCAGCAGCCATACAACCACCACCCAACCTTCTCCCTCATGCAACTGCTTCTTCGTCCATCCCAGATTCAACCACATCCCATCTGCGCCCAACTGCTTGCCTCACCGAACCCACCGCTCCTCCTCTGAACCTGACTGGTATTCAAACCAGAACCCAGGCTCTCAAACAATCATCACAGCCCCCTCCATCTTCTGCAGACAACACCACACCCAAAGCATGTTCACCAGATTCCGACAGCTCCTCACCATCAGATTCCACACCTCCATCCCTCATTAATTCCAAAAACAAACACCCATCATCTCCTGTGACTAACAATAGTAACAGTCAACAGCCAAAAAGCCCAACACCTCCTTCTCACCTCCTCCAAAAAAATTCATATCGTAGAACCTCAACCCATACTTCTGTATATCCAGAGGGGCATCAAACCACCACATTCTCAAATAGCCCAAACTCAGAAAGAAAAGATGAAGAAGAAACAGATTTCAAGCAAGACTCAGAAGAGCTCACCAATTCTGATCAAGAATTTGAGAAATTACATGGTATTGTCTCGCCGGGCTTGCTCTCGTCGACCTCCGCATCATCGGATGACTTCTCCGACTAATTCGTGAATTTACCATTCCTCCCCAACTCCATTCCTCTGCAGCCGCCAAACATCTCAGCTAACCTGCCCAGAATTCACATACCCATCTCCCAACATTCAAAATCAAACACAGCAAATCCCAAAATTTCCCTCTTCAGATTGAGTATTTCTATCAGAAGATTCTGAGACAGGAAAAGATTTTGAAGGAGAAGAAGATCTTGAAGCAGAAGAAAAAAAGGAGGACGAGTGGATCAGGTTAGAAGTTAGGGTAAAAACTTAAAGAAAAGGACATCGTTTCGAGTGGAGTTAACATCCTCCGTTAGGGCTCCGTCATACAATGGCTCAATTGACACGATTTTAAAAATGCGGTAGCCCAATTGAGCCAAAAAAACTTACAGTGGGTCAATTAATCCCCCCAAATTAATTTAGTAACCTATTTGGCCCTTATCTCTTTAATGATTTTTGCACCATTTTATTGGAAAGGAAAATTATGTGAAGTTGAGGAGCTTCCACCTGATGTTGTGAAGACTAAAGGTAGTGGAAGTTGTCTAAAATCAAAATGAGAGACGGTCGCTAAATACAAAAAGAATCATTTAATTAAGGATCTACAGAAAGTGCAACTAGAAATGTAGTCATGATCCATGAATTGTGGGAAGAAGTAGATTTTAGACTAATCATGATATAATTTTTTTGTACTGCTAATAGTGACATACATACCACAGTAAAAAAAATGCTAACATGGGCGAATGATGATGATAATTCAACAAATTTCTGACAATGTTGTTCATGATTGATTTATAATGTTCATAGCAAATTTTGCATGTTAATGCTAAAAAAAGTTATGATAATGCTAGAATGAGCAATGACAATGCTAAAACTTGTGAATGATAATGCTAACAAACCAATATGTACAGCTAAATCATACAGTGTCAACAGTGTTAGATTTTACACGTTCCTACAAGTTTTCCGATGCTAACAAAACAAAATCAAATTGTTAAATCATCATGAAACAATGATAACATGAGTGAATGATGTTGCTAATTCAACAAAATTCTAACAGCGTTGTTGATTATTGATTTATAATGTTCATAATAAGTTTTCATAATAATGCTAAAATAAGCTATGATAATGCTAAAACTTGTGAATGATAATGCTAATACTACAAAAGTATGACTGTTTAAATTTTTTCAAAATCTTCCGATTTAGCCATTACTAAGATCCGAGGGCAGTAGACTTTCATGTTATTACAAAAATGCCACTGCATGGTGATTTTAATCTGGGCCGTAGATCTTAATTGAATTAGATGGTGGTGATTGGTTTTTAGTTCTCGCATGGGGCCTAGTCACCAGAACCACTATATCTATATATATATATGTGTATATATATATATATCTTAATTTTAGTTTTCGATTCTTCATATATAAAATGTTATTAATTTCAAAGTTATGGTAAAAAAACATGAGGGTTTATTTTTATCTATATATTTATTTAAGTTCAGGACTATGATCAATATTGATATTCTTTTGGACTTCATATATTGGGTCTCTCTAAAATTATAGCAAGTGATTTATCATAATTAATTCCAACATGTGATATGTTTCTCAACCTGCGCCTCACAGAACGATATCAATGAAATAATGTTGATATGGATTTATAATTTATTCATTGTTGGGATCCACACTCTGAAGCCCCAAATGTACTATATTTTGGAGATTTACATCTAGTAATAATTAATTTTCAAATTAAGTAAAATTGTGGTTAGTTTGTCAACCTCAACTTCTCTAACTGTCCAAATATATAACTAGCGTTGATAAGCTATAGAAGCGATGTATTTGTCAATTCGTCTAGCTAGTGGGAGAAATTAATAGGCTTAATTGATTTTACTCGACCAACTGATGGACGTTTTACATGAATTAAATAAACTGAAAAAAAAATTAATTACGATGTATATAGCGAGCGGCTGGGGAATGGTACGGATTTTTATTTATATTTTTTAATTGCGTACCAAAGTTTGGTGAGCAATATAATTATATATATGTATATATATATATATTTAATTATTTATGCATTCAATTAATAATATTATATTAATTTAATCACAATCGTGTCTAAAGTCTAAACTCAAATGAATTAATTAACGAGAGGAGGAAACCAACTGGGTATACGTACGTGCTGTTTTCGTTAATTTGTTACACGTTACGAAGAATTGCAGTTTTAATGAGTTAAATGCGCCATATAGGGTTGCCTCATCTCGTACTTAATAACCTTATTCTATCAAATTCCTGCTTCCACACGCACCTATCTATTTATCTATCATATATTATGTACATCATCCATCCATCCATCCATTGCTAATTAAAATAAAGAAAAAAAAAATGTGCATCCTAGAATATTGGTTCATCATCCCTTTAATAGTACTACTCCACCTGATCTCCTACGTCCTACACAGGAGACGGAGAAAACCCTCGGAACCAACCAACTGGCCTCTCATCGGAATGCTGCCCTTCGTCCTTCTCAATCTCCGCCGCGCCCACGATTATATAACGGAGGTTCTAAATGAATGCGGCGGCACCTTTCACTTCAAAGGCCCCTTGTTTTGTAACATCGACATGCTCTTCACCTCCGATCCTGCCAACATCCACCACGTTTTCAGCAGAAATTTCTCCAATTACCCGAAGGGCCCTGAGTTCCGCAAGATTTTTGATATCTTAGGCGATGGCATTTTCGGTGCTGATTTCGAGCTCTGGGAGATTCATCGGAAGACGACGCTCGCACAGTTCACTCACCCAGATTTCTACAACCATCTGGAGAGGACTGTTTGGAACAAAGTGGAGACCGGCCTTTTCCCGGTTCTTGATGATTTCTGCGAACGTGGAGGAAGATGTAGTTTGGATTTGCAGGATATTTTCCAGAGGTTCACTTTTGATAATATTTGCAAGATTATTTTGGACTACGATCCCTGCAGTTTACGCGTTGAGTTGCCTGACGTTCGTTGCGAGAAGGCATTCAGTGTGGTGGCGGAACCCTTGCTGCATCGCCATGTCATCCCAGAAACCATCTGGAAGCTTCTAAGATGGCTGAGAATGGGTTCGGAGAGAAAGCTGATGGAATGTTCGGAGGCTTTCGGTGAGTTCATCTACCCTCATTGTGAGGGAGAGAGAGGCCTAGGTGTGATGATGAGAGCTTTCGAAAAAGTGTATTATTATTATTATAAGGAGGAGGATAAAAACATTAATATTAATGTTAATTCGTTGAGAGAGTTTCTCAAGGACACTTCGTTGAGTTTAATGTTTGCTGGCAGAGATACAACCAGCACTTGTCTCACCTGGCTTTTCTGGCTCATTGCTCAAAACCCTATATCCGAAATGAAGATTCTAGAAGAAATGGAGGTCCAATTGAAGCACAAATGGAGCTTCTTCACCGCGCAACACTCCCACGACCTAGTATACCTGCATGGAGCTCTGTGCGAGTCTCTCAGGCTATTCCCTCCGGTGGCCTTGGAGCACAAAGCTCCGGTTCAACCCGATATTCTCCCCACCGGTCATCACCTCCACCGCAATGCCAAGCTTATTATTTCTTTCTATTCCGTCGGAAGAATGGAGACCGTGTGGGGGAAAGACTGCTTGGAGTTCAAGCCGGAGAGATGGATTTCTCCCGCCGGAAAAATTAAGCATGAGCCGTCGTACAAGTTCCCGGCGTTCAACGTGGGACCGAGGACTTGTTTGGGGAAGGAAATGGCGTTCATACAGATGAAAATGGTGGCCGCCGCAATCATATATCATTACAACGTTAAACTTGTTGAGGGGCATCCAGTTTCTCCTCGTGACTCCATTATACTTCAAGCTAGGCATGGATTGAAGGTGAGATTATCCAAAAGAAATCATGTTTCAGTGTGATTCATTCATTTATGGCAAAAATAATACATATATAACAGAAATTTGGCCTATGTAAAGTGTAAAGTTTGTTGTCTAGTAAGTGTGACAGCCATGTTAATAGACGCTTGCGTGAGATAGACAACTGGTGTTGGTTACTCTATAAATAGCCTTTTTAATTAGCCGCTTTCAATATTAATAAAAAAAATATTTGAATTGGTAACTCTTTTTAATATATAATTATTTGGCATTTTTAGTTTAATATCTAATTTTATTTCCTGAATTTTATATATTCTTTATTTTTCTTCTTTTGATAGTTTTACGCTCCCCCACCCCCCTTTAATTTCTCTCTTCAACAAATATCACAAAAAATATTAATGATAAGATGCATGGAATGATTTAATACAATTGGGGAGAGAAATATAACTAAGAAAATATATATATATTTTTTAAAAGTGTGGTCAAAATATGTAATATTTTTGTTAATATCCTGCAGTGGTCATAAATTTAATTTGTCCCGTATTATTAGTCTCGCGCGGCAGTTCAAATAAGGTTATAAGTTATTATTAAACAGTTCTGTCAACTCTACAATAATTAATTTCAAAGAACAAAATTAATTATCGAGCGCAGGCTATGAGCTCACACATTTGCGTCGGGTGAATGCAGTATGCGAGTTGCCCGATAAAAAATAAATAAATCCGTTCACTTTAATTTTAGGGTTTACAAATTTATTTTAGGGTATATATTTAATTCAAAAAAAATCTATTGTCTAGCGCAGTAGCGTCGGGCGAGTGCACGGCGTGAGTCAAAATAAATTAATTTTACTTTAAGAGATATGATTTTTGGGAACAAAAAAAAGAAAAAGAAAAGAAAATAAATCGAAAATCAGAAAAGCAAAAAACAAAAAGACGGGCGCGTGACGTCCACACGCCGCGCGTGGGCCTCGCACGTCGGCGCCACACACCCGCCTAACATTGTTGCACACTAATGGCCCTGACAAGAGACCGTGCCCATTAAAACGAGAGAGGATATTGAAACAAATTAAAGTTGATGATTGATCTTTCCGAATATGCAAAAACGTAATTGATTGAAGTTTTATACAACATCAATTTTTTTTGTTCGTGTTACACTTTCAAATTACGAGTGTTTCTTATTTTTTTCTTTAATTTTATTTTTTTATTTAGTTTAATTTTATGGTTGTTTTTAGAGTTCATCCATCCAATGAGGGTTTATAATTATTTTTTAATCTTTAATGTTCAATTTTCAATTAATAATTCTTTAGTATGGTTGACTTTTTCAAAATTATGTTTTATAATTTTTTAATTTATTTTTTTGTTGATAAATGTTGACTTTTACGTTATAATCAATTTTTATTTTATAATAAATATTATTACAATCATAAATTTGATAATGAAAATAGAGTGAAATAAAATAACATTTATGCATTACAAAATAACGTTTATGCATTGCAAACGTTATTGAACTAATCTACTTAAATTAATTATTACATTTAAATAATTATGAAATTGTACAATTTAGATATTTAATTACAATATGTGTGTGTGCGCGTGCGCGCGCGCGCGGTGTGTGTGTGTGTATTATAAGTACATAATAATGTTAGAAAAATCAAGATCAATCAATAATTAGAAGATCGATAGAACAATGGTAAATCACAATTTAATTCTTAACATTTGAACATTTTAATGTTTAACAAAAATAACCTAATATTTTAATAATTATTATTTAATTCTCAATATCTGGACATTTTAACATAAATGACCTAACACTTTTCTCAAAAATGCACTTCTAGTCAATATCGGACAACTTTACTCCAAGTAAAGCATGATAACTTATATAAACGAATTACATTTTCATTGAAAAAAATAATCAAAATCTCATTTTTTGTGATAAATGTTGTGTCCTTTTTATTAAAATATCTAAGCATTGAGAATTAAATTGTAATATTAAAATGTTGAATTATTTCTGTTAAAAACATCAAAATATTTTAATCATTAAAATATTAAGTTTTTGTTTTGTTAAAACATTGTCTTCAAATGTTTGGAATTAAATTTTAATCAAGCCAATTTAAAAAAATGTATATCAAGCTTTGTTGTTTGTTGACATATATATTATAGTAAATGCTCAAAATAATCTATTCAACCATTTTATTATGACTTTTTTAATCCGCTAAAATTATAATTTTTTAATAATAAAAAAATCATAAAACATTGCATCCACACCTTATCAATGATAATATTCGATTTCCCTACAAAAATGATAAGATTCGGTATAGTTAAAAGTAAATTAAATTAATTGAAATAATTATGATACACTAAATAATCTTTTAATTTGGCTATGTTTAAATGTCATTGAATTTTCAATTTATTATAAAAGATGTGAGTTTTTGTGCAACTAACTCTATTTAAAATGTTGCTTAAAAAGGCCTAAAATTATTTTTACCACAAAAACTATATTGAAAAAATTTAACAAGAAATGTTTTAAATAATAAATATACTACTCTAAAACAAATCCATGATAAATAAAATCATTTTAATTAATTTTTAATATTTAGTTTAATATAATATCTGTGAAGAATTAATTATCATTACGAGAATTTTGCCTTTTAGCAACGGACTTACCGATGGTTTTTTCCGGGTTATCCTTAGAGACGGACTACCGACGGACCGTCCGTCGCTACTGTTTCAAGGGGGAAAAAATTGGCGGGACTAATTCCCGCCTTCGTGTAACGATGGACTGACGACGTAGTAGTCGTCGTTAGATGTAACGACGGACGTGTCCGTCGTTACATTTAGTTCTGATTCAATTTAATGAATATATTATTATTTAATGATGGCCTACCTCCGTCGTTAACATTTTTCAATTTTTTAAAAATATAATATTATTTAACGACGGACGGATTTCGGGTTTTAAATAATAAAAATAATTAAAGTTAACGACGAACACAGTCCGTCGTTAACATTTTTCGATTTTAAATAATTAAAATAATTAAAGTTAACGACGGACGTAATATTTTTCGGCTTTAATTAAATAAAATAATTAACATTAACGACAGACTCAGTCCGTCAACATTTTCTGAATATAAATAATTAAAATAATTAAATTTAACGACGGACTTAGACATCGTTAACATTTTTCGACTTTAAATAATTAAAATATTTAAAGTTAACAATGGACGTAGACGTTACTAGTCCGTCGTTAAAACACGATTATATAGTTCCTTTCATCCCCTTTTTCAATTCACAGATCCTCCCCCTTAAATTAAACGAAATTGCCACCGCCCCCCCACTGTGCGACCACCACCAACCGCCCGTCCCCCTCACCGCTCTCCCTCTTTATCTCCCCCTCTCTCTCTCTCTCTCTCTCTCTCTCTCTCACCCGCTCTTTCTCTCTCTCGTTCTCTCTGTCAGCCTCACCTCCGCCATCCGCCGCGTCGCCTCCACCGTCCGTCGCGTCACCTCCGTCTCGACTCGCAGGTAGTTCTCCATCTCTCTCTTCCCGTGTTTTGCTCGGTCTCTCTCTCTAAACCCTTAACTGTCTTTCTCTCTCTCTCTCTCTCTTGCATGTCTCTCTGCCGGAAGTTCTAGCGCCATCGAGGAGATGCCGCCGCCGACCAAACGTTGTCGCCGAGCTCCTCCTGTTGCTGAGGTCAGTTGGGTTTAATTTTTTTATATATTATATTAATTATATGATATAGTTTAAATTTCCTACTAGATATATATATATATATATATATATATATATATTGGAATTGAATTTGTATAGATTGGAATTTTGGGGTAGAAGCATAATTCAATTTTTTAGTACATTTTTTTGTTGATCAAGTGTTGATATGTTGATCAAGTTGATTTGTTGAATGTTTAGTTTGTTAGTGTTTCATTTGATATGTTAAATATAAATTGAGCATGAAGTTGAATATAAATTTAGTACATTTTTATTTTAATTTGTCATGTTGAATATAAGTAAGCTATTCAACATATGCTATAAATTAATTTAGTTCATTTTTCTTTAATTTACAGATTTGCTTGTTCGTGATTTTTGGATATTTTGTGACACTACTACTGATACAAGGTTAGTTATTAGGTTTACAATAAATCACAATGTTTAATTTATTTGACTTATTAAAATAAATATGCTAATTAGTATGTCAATTATGTTATTTATTTGAGCAATTTAGACTAAGTATGCTATTTATGCAATATTCATGCTAAGTATGCTAGTTAAAAAAAATATGCTATGTAAAAAAATCATGCAAAGTGGTGCGTCGTTTTACACCAAAAATAAAGTTCCCGACAGCAGTCGGTATGTCCTTACTTCACGTGTACAGCGATGAGCGACATCGTCTCCCAAAGGACCTGTGAGAATTACTCTATACTTCCAATCTGTAGAACCAAACTTCGAAGGGGGTTTTGTGATTTTAAAAAAATAAATGAAATTAATAAATAAATAAAAAGATGCACGATTTAACAAAACGAACGGATTTAAAATACGAGAAGAAATATTTCGGATTCCAACTAACTCCACCCTAGCTTGCCTAAACTGATCCTTGACGCAAAGATAAATTCAATTAACACATACAAATCAATTATAGCTACCGAAGATGATTACTGACGCAGCCTAATTCCTCCGTAGTTTCTCGATAATCAGGAAGACGCTTCACCAATTATTTCTCTAATCGACTGACAACCGTAAGAGACGCTCTATAGGTTTAATGAGCCGACAACCTTAAAATCTAGAGGAACCCGATTCATAATTAACAGACTCTGACGCAGGACCGTTAAATTAAGATTGCTATTCTCTCTGGTTCTGAAGAACCATTTTACCACTAATTAAACTTAAACCACAATTACGGATGGCCGGTTTAATTGGCTACTAATTAATTCTGATTCACTAAATATTCGCGACTACCTAGCAATATCGAAATAATTAACGACTCGAAATACAAAGAATAACAAATGCATGAGAATTAATTGAATGATAAACAAGCAATTAGATCTCACAGTTTAGCTAGGCCAAGGCTTCGTTAGTTGTCACCGGAATAAAAAGAACTTAGCTTGATTGCATAATTAAATCAAACCTCCAAAAAAATCATCGAGTAATACATGAATTCAACGAAGAAGATGAAATAAAAGTTGCTGGAATATCATCCCCTCTTTGCTATGCGTTAATATGGATGGATAAATCCTATTCTATCTATATTATCCTTAATTAAAATAATTAAACATGGAAATAAAATCCTAGTCTATCTCAACTAGGTAATTGCCAAGATGAGGACTCCTTAGAGGCGGTGGAAATTCTCTCTCGCACGCCCAGGCCATGGGCCTAAGTAAATTCCGCACTCCAGCCTAAATCCGCACGCTCAGGCCCAATCTCTGAGTTATCTGCCCATATTATCCTGCCGTATGCCCATACGGCATGACTTTCCGAACTTCCAGCTTCAGGTTCCTTTGCACAACTTGTTTTCTCCCCAAAAGCATGCCACTTTCCCTAACTTTGTGTAGATTACCTGCAAAACCCTCAAGGCATAACATTCTCCCAAAACGACATCATAACATGGCAATCAACACAATTAAATCATACCAAAATGGCCCAAAATATTAAGTAGAATTGGCCCGATCAAATCCCCCCCACACTTAAACCATGCTCGTCCTCGAGCATATCTAAACAAAAGACAGATTTGAAAACAACACAAGCATCAGTTGCCCCAAACTGAAAATACTCGGAGTCAGAATTACAGCATAACCAACCACAATCCACTAACCCTTCTCTTGTTTCATGAAATAAACACATGCTCTTCATTCAAGTAAAAAACGTGCAACTCAATCCTGCCTCACCAAGGTTCACTCAATTTCTCTCAAAAGTAGATAAAGGCAGATTTGTTTAATTCACACCAATCGTGATTTGATGCCTTCAAACATAGATTTGCCCATATGTGAAAACCACTACCAAGCAAATAAGAACTATGCATAAATCAAAAGGTCTTTTCAATGGGTTATAATGGGGCTAGTGTGCTTAGGTAGGATAATTTGGATAAGTGGCTTAAAGATGAAAGCATGTAAGCATATCAGAACACATTAATCAAGTTCGGCTGCAACTTCTCAAATATCCCACGAACTCTAAGTTAAATGCTGGTCTTCAAAGCTATACAGGGCAACAAAATTTAACTTCAATCGGGTACAACCCTATTTCCTCCACGTCCAGTATGGGCATACGAGCCATTTTTTTCTTCTTTTTTTTTTCTTTTTATTTTTATTTCTCTTCTTTTTTATGGAATAGGACAAGAGTTTACATTTTCTTTTTCTTCCCCCTTTTTTTTCTTCAATCTTCCAGCACTAACTGTCTTCAAGTAAATTTCAAACTCATCTCAACACAATCCAATATAACTGACATGTAGCTAAGGCTGAAATATTTAGTGACTGTCAAGAGAGAAAGGATTCAGGCACAAACGAGCTCACTAAAGGGTAGTGTCGGGTATGGATAATTTATTCAGGCCAAAGTAATGGTTAATCCTACATGCCTTTATCATTTTCATGCAAAAGGAAACTCACAAGTAGCATGATCATGGAAACAAGGCAAATCAGAAATCCGGCAATCAAGTCCGACACACTCTTCAAAAGAAACCGAGCTTCATACATAATGTTTATGCTCAACAGGCTCAAGTCTCACATTTAAAAAGGCTCACCCAATGTTGATCAAGTTGCACATTTCATCTTCCAAGAACACATACGAGCATTAGCACAATTCAATCACAAGAGAATCAATCAAACAAACCCAGACAATCCATGTTATAACTCTTTCTCTTTGTACATTTCAATCTCAGACAGCCAATACTGAACAAAAATAAGCAAAACATAAAAGTTTTTTTTTCGAATTAGAAAAGAACCAGACACAAAAACAGCAACTTCCTCCCCCTCACACTTAGTCAACACAGTGTCCTCACTGTGCAGGGAAGAGAGCCAACAAAACAGACACAACATGAACGGAAGAAAATAAAAACAAAGGGAGAGAGAGAGGGCAAACTCGCAAGCAAGGGGAAAAAGTTGGACTAGAGTTGTTTTTTTTTATGAAAACTAATAAGCAACTAAATGAAATAAGAAAAATGAAATAAGCAGGAAAATTTCGGGTTGCCTCTCGAGAAGCGCCCTTATTTAACGTCCGAGGCTCGACACAAGTAGAACTCGATCATGAGACAATTTTAGGGGTAGCAGATCTACCCCTGTTGAAAGGAATCGTCTCCATCCTGACACCTTTATGCTTCCTCAAAAGTTCGACCATCCTTGCTTCTTGCCCTTTCAGCTCCAACACTGGGGTCTTCACATGAGCTGGTAAAATTGGTTCCGAGTTGGTCGGTAAGGGCATACGGCCCGTTAGATTCCGAATTGAAAATTCACTGGTAGTATATAGCGGCATTATGATATCTCGTATCGCCTCATCTTCTTCTGTTATTGCAGCGGTTTCAGTCAGCCCACCAAAAGGTACCTTCTTGAATAGCTCGAGGATTTCCTTTTCATTATCCTCCTTCTTATTTTGAACCAATCTGGCAGGATAAGGAGCTGCATTCAGAGGGTTAAAAATTTTAAATTCAACACTGATCTTAGGTGGAGTAAGTTCGGCAGTTGGCTGTTCTTCTTCTGCACTGGATTTATTTTCAGTCTGTGCAGTATGCCCATACGGCAGGTTTTTTTCCTTCTTAGCCTCCATGTCAGCCAACTCTTTTCCACTGCGAATGGTCATAGCACTAACGTTCATTTTCGGATTCAGCTCGGTTTGAGAGGAAAGAGACATAGCAGGTTGTTCATTCTTTTCACCAGATTTTTTTTCGGCCCTTCAGTATGCCCTTCCTGCTCATTTTCTTCCTTCTTAGCCTCCAACTCATCTAACTCCTCCGCACTTCTCAAAGTGACAGCACAAACATGCGCTCTTGGATTCATTTCAGTTTGGGATAGGAGTTTGTCTCGATTCACCTGCATCTTGTTCATTTGAGTGGCGAGCTGAGTGATCTGTGTGCCCATACTGCCTAGGGCGGCTTGTGTCTCTTGCTGGAAAGCCTTCTGACTCTGTGCTAAGCTGTTCACCAGAGCACTGCTTTGCTCCAGACACTTCATAATCTCGCTCATATTCGGTGCAGGTTTGTCAGTATGGGCATACGGACCGTCCTGCGGTGGCCTCGGAGGAAAATCACCAGGTGCTTTCTGATCTCCAGGCTGTTTCCAACGGAAATTGAGATGGCTCCTCCAACTTGGATTGTACTTATTTGAGTATGGATCATAATTCATCTGTCTCAGGGTATCTTGCTGCGCATCACCGGACCCATAGCAAGCTTGCTCAGTTGGAAACTCTTGCAAGGTAGGACAAGCATCAGTGAAATGGCCATTCTCCAAGCAAACTCCACAACGGATATTTTGAGCTTGCGCCACAGCTAGACCTCGAACCAGAGAAGTCAGGCATCGATCTTCTCGTTAACACCGAAGCTCTCAACTCGCTCAATCCCTTACATAGGTCTATACCAGTCATCGTCCTCTTCTTCATACTGTTGACCTCTAGAAACCATGTCAATTATGAGTTGTTTTGCCTATCAACTGTTTGTGAGGGATCCTCCACTAGCAGCATCTACAATTTTCCTATCAAAGGTAGACATACCATGATAAAAATAGTTAGTGAACAACTGATATTCGGAGAAACCATGGTCTGGACATTTACGGCACAACTGTTGGAATCTCTCCCAGTAGTCTGCTAGACTCTCATTTTGCTTTTGTTTAATGCTGTTGATCGCCATCCTCAAATTTGCAGCTCTAGATTATGGGAAGAACTTGCGTAGGAATTGTTCCTCCAACTCATTCCAAGTGGAAATAGAGCTCGATGGGAGATCAAACAGCCACTCTCTAGCCTTGCCCTGCAAAGTATGAGAAAAAGTCAGTAATCTCAAATTATCAGAAGAAAAACCTTGAGGGCATAAAGTAGAGCAAACTAAATCAAATTTGGCTAAGTGTTTATGTGCACTTTCTCCAGGTAAATCCCCGAACTTAGGCACAACTTGAATGAAATCAGGTCGTATCTCAGAATTATTTGCAATCGTGGGAAGCACGATGCAAATCAGTCGATTATTTCTATGGCGACCCAACTCTCTGATTGGCGGTTCACGCTCACGTATATTTTCGAGGGATCGGTTTCCATTGTTAGCCATATTTTTCTCGAACAATTGATCAAGATCAAATACTCCTAGATCAGATTTGGAAGCCTCCTTAGACTCTCTGACAGCTTTTCTCAACTTTCTTAAAGTTCCCTCTGGCTCTGGATCAAAAACTAGCTTTCTTTTTTGTGAGGATCGAGTCATGCACTATAAAAACAAAACAAAATAAAGAAAAATAACAAACTGAAAATATTAGAGTAATTTCTTCTTAAAACCGATCCCCGGCAACGGCGCCAAAATTTGGTGCGTCGTTTTACACCAAAAATAAAGTTCCCGACAACAGTCAGTATGCCCTTACTGCACGTGTACAGCGATGAGCGAGATCGTCTCCCAAAGGACCTGCGAGAATTACTCTATACTTCCAATCTGTAGAACCAAACTTTGAAGGGGGTTTTGTGATTTTAACAAAATAAATGAAATTAATAAATAAATAAAAAGATGTACGATTTAACAAAACGAACGGATTTAAAATATGAGAAGAAATATTCCGGATTCCAATTAACTCCACCCTAGCTTGCCTAAACTGATGCTTGACGCAAAGATAAATTCAATTAACACATACAAATCAGTTATAGCTACCGACGACACTTACTAACGCAGCCTAATTCCTCCGTAGTTTCTCGATAATCAGGAAGACGCTTCACCAATTATTTCTCTAATCGACTGACAACCGTAAGAGACGCTCTATAGGTTTAATGAGCCAATAGCCTTAAAGTCTAGAGGAACCCGATTCATAATTAACAGACTCTGACGCAGGACCGTTAAATTAAGATTGCTATTCTCCCTGGTTCTGAAGAACCGTTTTACCACTAATTAAACTTAAACCACAATTACGGATGGCCGGTTTAATTGGCTGCTAATTAATTTCGATTCACTAAATATTCACGACTACCTAGCAATATCGAAACAATTAACGACTCGAAATACAAAGAATAACAATTGCATGTCAATTAATTGAATGATAGATGAGCAATTAGATCTCACAGTTTAGCTAGGCCAGGGCTTCATTAGTTGTCACCGGAATAAAAAGAACTTAGCTTGATTGCATAATTAAATCTAACCTCCAAAAAAATCATCGAGCAGTACATGAATTCAGCGAAGAAGATGAAATAAAAGTTGCTGGAATATCATCCCCTCTCTGCTATGCGTTAATATGGATGGATAAATCCTATTCTATTTATATTATCCTTAATTAAAATAATTAAATATGGAAATAAAATCCTAGTCTATCTCAACTAGTTCATTGCCAATATGAGGACTCCTTAGAGGCGGTGGAAATTCTCTCGCATGCGCCCAGGCCATGGGCCTAAGTAAATTCCGCACTCCAGCCTAAATCTGCACGCTCAGGCCCAATCTCTGAGTTATCTGCCCATATTATCCTGCCGTATGCTCATACGGCATGACTTTCTGAACTTCCAGCTTCAGCTTCCTTAGCGCAGCTTGTTTTCTCCCCAAAAGCATGCCATTTTCCCTAACTTTGTGTAGATTACCTGCAAAACCCTCAAGGCATAACATTCTCCCAAAACGACATCATAACACGACAATCAACGCAATTAAATCATACTAAAATGGCCCAAAATATTAAGTAGAATTGGCCTGATCACTAAGTATGATAAAAAAAAAAATTCATGTTAAGTATGATAGTCAAAAGAAATTATGCTATGTAAAAAAATTATGCTAGTTAAAAAAATCATGATAAGTATGCTAATTAAAAAAATCATGCTAAGTATGATAGTTAAAAAAATTAATGCTAAGTATGCTATGCTATGCAATAATCATAGAATGTTGTATGTTTAATGTTTTAATGGGATGAGGGCCCTTGGATCCCTTTTTATTGAATTGTTGGTATTTGTTTGGGATGAGGGCCCCTGGATCCCTCTTTATTGAATTATTGGTGTTTGTTTGGGATGAGGGCCCCTGGATCCCTCTTTATTGAATTGTTGGTGTTTGTTGGTATGAATCGATTAGAAGAACATAGATCAATTAACATAGAGTCGAGAACTTGGAACTAGGAAATTCACATAGGTGCTGCCGATTGCCCATGGCTCACAGCGAGCTACAATGAATAGTGGAGTCTGCATTAAAGACACACACACTGAATATTACGGGCGATTGGTGGAGGTGATTGAGTTGGAATACGCTGGTCTGCCTATTAAGAAGACAATGTTGTTTAAATGTGAGTGGTTTGATACATCAACACACAGAACAAATGTGCATCATGACTACAAAATGGTTTCTATAAATCATAAGCGTAAATATTCAGGATCTGATCCATTTGTGCTTGCTAAACAAGCAATCCAAGTTTCTTATTGTGAATACCCAAGTTTAAATCGATCTCGAAGTGATTGGTGTGCAGTTTGCAAAATAAAGGCATGATCTAATATTGAAGTACCATCAGAAGATGATAATACAATCATAACGTCACCCTTTCAAGAGGATGAAGTTGATGGTTTGCATACTCTCACAATAGATAACGATCTGATACCAAATTATCCAGATGGTGGTGTAATAGACATTGAAGAAGAAGAAGAAGATGATGATGATGATGATGAAGATATAGAACCAGAGATTGATTTATCAGATGACAATATTAGTGTTGATGATGACATAGATGATTTGTGTGTCAGGTTTTCTAAATTAATGTTTATTTCTTATTTGATAGATGTTTTATTATTAAACTACTTAGTATCGTTGGCATTTATATTCTTTCTAAATTAATGTTTATATGATTTTTTAGATGCAACAATGTGGTGCTTCAGGGTCAGGAGCTGGATGGTCTGGAGGATCGTTATCATCATCTGTGGGCCTCAGTGGTCTCGTTGGCTATATGACACTGGAGGGACCGTCATGTCCAGAGGTCGATGTAGAAGGACGTCGACGTGTTTCGGTTCAGGATAGGTATGTTCAATTATAATGTTTATAGATTTTCATCTTATTATTCTAATATTCTAATATCTTTATTGTTTTGTGCATTTGGAAGTCAATTGATGCCACCTCATCAGGTTGCATCCACCATCACAGTGAACTTCAAGAATTTTTTGCATCCGACGGGCTACACTTGGAAGATGGTGCCCCAGGAGAGGAAGGAGCAGTAGTTCGAGGAGTTTCAGGTATTTTATTATAAATATTCTATTTTGATATTTTTTTAAGTTTAACATTTTCAAATGTTTTCAATATGTTGTAAAAGGAGTGGTTTTGGGATCCCGCTGATGATGTTGTCGTCCGGGCAGCATGGTTCGTCAAGGCTGGTGAACGATATAAGGACATGGTCTACGCCTTCAAGAGGAATAGGACCAAGGGCTGCTCTCCATACGTGCCTCCTGAGATGTGGGAAGGCTTCAAGGCACATTGGGACAGTGATGCCTTCAAGAAGAAGTCTGAGGTGTCCTTGAAGAATCGTCTCAGTAAGCCTGATGGTCCTGGCACTGGGATTGTGAAGCATTGTGGAGGCTCTCGGAGTGCAGTTGTATATACTGCAGCTTTGGTATGCACATTGAATAACTTATTCATTTATTTTTAATATGTGTGCTAACATGTCTATGTAATAGGCTAAGGAGAAGGTTGTGGGGCCCAATGACGTGGCGTGGGAGCCATGCAAGAGACTCCATGACACTGAGGATGGATCCTATTCAGATGGGAAGTCACGTCGTATCGCTGTAACTTAATTTATAAATATTTATAAATTTATAAACACCATACAAAATATATTTAATCATTCTTATTTGATTTTGTGAATAGGCTGATGTACTGGCTTGGGTTGAGGAGTTGAGCCAGCCGACTCCTGGCACAGATGAGGCGCCACAGGTGGAAATGAGCGCTGTATATGTCGACACTGCCCGCCAGCACTCGAAGAAGAACCAGATTTTTAGGCTGGGCAGTCGATCAGGAAGCCTTTCAGCTCCTAGCGTCTCTTCTGCAGCTCCTCCACAACCCGACACTCAGGCTACCATCATGGAGTTACAAAAGAGGATGGACGCCCAGTCAGCGGCTCCATGAGAAGACGGACGCACAAGTAGCGGTTCTCTAGGTCCAGCAGGAGCAGATACGTCAGCAGCAGGAGATTATTGAGCTGATGAGGACGCAGTTTGGAGGCCCTCCTCCATCTTCATCATCGTGACTTGTATTTCATATACTCCGTACTTATATTCTAAGAGATTTTATGTATTTTATTGGAGATTTATGTATATATATATATTATTATTATGATTATTATTATTAGTTTACGTGTTTATTTATATTCTTCGATAATTTACAAACAAAAATCAAATATTACAAAAAAATGCAAATATGCAAAAAAAAAAAAAAATTAACGAGAGACACGTCCGTCATTAATGCTGAATAGTCAACTTTGACTTTACTAACGACGGACGGCGTCTGTCGGTAAGTCCATCTGTAATCTTCAGGCGACTAATGATGTGGCAATATTAATGAGGGCCGCGTCCATCGGTAAGGCCGTCGTTAGGTCTAAAGACGACTATTGACAACACCAAATATTAACGACGGACACGGTCGTCGTTATGTCCATCGTTAAGACTGCCAACCGTCAGTATTCGTCATTATTTGTGTTTTCCGACTAAGGATTTACCAACGGACACATTCCGTCGTTAGTTCGTCGCTAGGCATAACTAGCGATGGAAAAATGGGGTTTACCGACGTATATGGCCATCGGTAAACAACGATTTTTTTATATTGTATATATTATATTATATTATATTATTTTGTGTTATGTTTGTTTAATCTTTTTGATTGTTATTCCTCTTGTTGATATGACGAAGTAATTGATGTGCATGAAGAATTATAATATGCAGTACAATACTATTGAAATAAGAATATATATTATATTTGAACAATTAATTATATAATATTTACCCTTATATTTAGTTTCAGCTTTAGCTGAAATTCGTACTCTAGTTGAAGAAAATTTTGAATACCCTCAATCGATAGATCAATGATTGTGCTATAGTAATTTCCTCATGATGGATGATTCTTGGCATAAAAATCTTGAGAAATACAGAAAAAAAGGAGAAAAATAGATGAAAATTATTGTAGTAGTGTTGGCACTTCTGTAACACCCCAGTCCCAGAAGAACTGGAATTAAGTGATTGGTGCATTACTGGGGGAAGGGGGAAGAGGTTGTTATACTAAACTTGCGGAATTAGGAATTCTTAATTATATACTTAAAAATATAGGTTAATGCTTTCCAAAAAATTTGACAACATAACCTCTGTAACATGAGCAAATCCACTTTTTACATGAATTATAAGAGGGTGAATTGGCTCAGAATGCAATCACGAAAAAAAATAAGATCCAGGCATATAACAAGATCAATACATCTAATCGCAAGCAGATATTTTATTAAGATATAAACTATAGGGCTTTATCCCGGGCAAAAGATGTGGAAATATTATTCAAAGCCTGACAAAAATCATAACATGCTACTTGCTATGGGGCTAGATATTCAGAGTTAGAACGCAAACATAGTACACTATTTGATAATCAAAGCAACAAACCCATAAGCGAAGAACAGTAAAATAAAGACATAAAGAGAGCTCAGCCAACCCCACTGCAGCCACTCGCATCATCACCACCAACAACTTCAATCTGAAAATATTTGAAAAGATTTGGGTGTTAGCACTAATGTACTTAGCGGGTGAAGAGTTTTATAAAGCATTTGATAACTCATTTTAGCAAACATATTTAATCATCTCAAAGCACATAACAGAACATTTAAAAGATAAAACCGATTCTGCATGGCCAAAAGTTCTTTTATTCTGGAGCGCTCTCTCTTATCTGAAATTAGTTCCAATATCTCAACTTATACAAATGGTTGTAAATCTTCTTACTAGACCATCCAGTGTACCATCTACTCTATAGAACCCCAACGAGCCAACTTGGGCAAGAGAGCTGATCGAATAATACTCATATGGAGACGTAGATAAGAGATAAAATATTTTCTGATATGGATACAACTTTTATTTGTATAAACAGAGTTTACGTAACTCAAACATACAATTTTTTATAATAAGAAACACCCACCTTGCTCAGGTAATTAGGAAAATGCTACTTCGGCAAACAGCCCTGGTTCTCTCTCTATCTCAGTGAGTCCTACACAACATAAGATTCGACTAAGGACCGCTACAGGATTTTTCTAAGCCAAACTAAATATAATATGGGCATTCTAAACTAATAAACTGGCTTCAGACTACAATGCACAACATTAAGGTTAAATTCTTAACTCAACACTTTAGGGAAATAAATTCAGCAATTGTTTTCGAGTAAAGTTGACCTAAAACATTTGGAAAAGGTGGAGGTCGACTACTTGCCATTTTACTTAATTCTAGCTAAATACATTTTACATACAGTCCTGACTTTTTGAAAATTACCAAATTTAATTGATAGTATGCTTTACGTAAAATAATACACGTGCTAAAGCTTCATGATTTTCAAACGACAATTGAACTCGATATGAATTTAAATACACGATTTGCAAAATCGAGTAAACATAAAAATCCGCCTAGATAAAAACGGGATCAGTAGAAACGTAGGGAATCCATCATAGGACAACAATGCATAAGGAACATTTTGGATTTCGTGGCCTGAAAGGGCCACCGTTCATGGCGGCGGCGGCGGTTCGCCAGCCTCTTGGCCGAAATCTGATCGTCAGTTTTTATCGAGCCTTTAGAGTATTAGGTTCTATACAATTACATCTACGACATGCTCAAAAATGAAAGAAATTCAAAAATATTTCATCAAGAGAGAAGGTGGCGGCAGCGGCAGCGGTCCGACGGCCCTCTACGGGTCCCTCATCCACACGTCGCGGCTCGGCTCGGCTCGATTCTCACATGCTCAATTTTCTCATTTTCAAAATATGATGAAAAAAAAATTCTGAAACCCTATTTATAGTTTTTCAAAGCTTAGGGTGGACATAAAATATCGAACAGTTTTATCAATGAAAATTATTTTGCACCCCATTAATTCTTTTTAAAGCACACATTTCAACCTATTGGATTTGTTAAAACTCCAACATGAAATTTGAAAATACCAGGATGATCTATGTGACATGAGGAAATTAATTTACTGACCGAACAATGCCTTTAAAAGACGATGATATACAAAAAGAATTTAAATGCACATTTTGGCTAATTAAAATTACGTCTTACATTCATTTTAAGTCCTATGAAGCCCTAGACTCTTCCATTAAGCTTCTAATGACAATTAGGCTCTAAGAAAAATACTTCGAAGAAACAGGGCATTACAATTTCAAAATTAGTTGGTGACGCGCGGTCGTTTCGCGGTTATAATAATTCTCAATGAGAGAGTTATCCTTATGCCCACAGCAAGGTGTAGCTAGCTAACGTGAGTAAGGGTCGATCCCACAAGGAGCTGTGAATTCTATCTTCTAATATCACTTTTCCAAAAGGGTTGAGGATTCTTGTGGTCTCCGTACTTGTATTTAAAGACTGTAAACTAAATAACAAAACAAAACAAAAGATAAGAAAATATTAATAGTAAAAGTATTCCGAATTAGAACTCAGATTTTGAACTTAACAAACACTTGACCGATAATAAGCACACTGATTACTTATGCAAATCTAATTATCTGGTTAAAGGTACCGGATATCTCTCAATGTACCCAATCTATCCTTTCAGTTTACCTTAGAGGTGATCTCTTGTCTCCTAAACCCTAATTTGTTGCCCAACCCCGATCTCTTATATGATTGTAAACAACAAGGCAACTTTATGCCCTAGATAGACCCAGATTTACCTAGACACTGATCTCTCAGATTCCCTTAGTACCCGTGATGTATCTCATCCCTTTATGACTACCACAAAGCTACGATTCATTGATCATTTATAGAGGTAGTGAACACAATTCTAATTAACGAGTGATCAGCTACAATTAACTAGGCTAGCCCACTGTATAATGCAACAAAGAAATCGACTACACGACGGAACCAAATTCGCACAGTTTATGCCAATAAGCCTCACAGTTCTTACATGTTCATTTAGTTCTTATCCCTTGTTCAATCCAGAATAACGAGTCTAGCCGCTCGTGTTAGACTTAGAACAATAAAAATAATTAAAAGAATTAAAACAAGACATAATGTAAACGAAAAGAATCTAACTCCAACGCTGGGTTGAAGGACATAAAACTGTAAATCCTAAGTGCCTGTGGGCATAAGGCCCGAGACCAAATGTAGAAAAGTAAAATAAAGCAAAATAAAATAAAAGTGTTATGGTGTGCATCAAGGTGTTTGTTTTCTTCCATGAAATCTACTTATATAGGAGTACAAAGACACAAGGTAAACTCCCCCACAGGCCGGGGGATGTTTAGCCCAATCTGGAAGATTCTTCCCTTATTTAGAAGATCACGAGTCATAGATTATGTACTCTCCGTGCCATAGTAGCGCTGACAGTCAACTTTCCTTGTAGAGCCGAGTGTCCTTCTAGAAGCATCAACTTGCCTTCTGCGGCTCCTCTTTCTTTCGGTGGCTAGGGTGCATTGCTCCTGCTGTAGCTGGTATTAGTTTCCATTGTGCGTAGTCTCATTTCCATCTCCTCTCAATCACTCTGGGTTTGTTGTGGGCACGATCACGAACTTCTCCTCCAGCTTCTGCTGGAATGGTGGGTGATTTCTGCCAGGCTCAAGAGAGAGCTTTCCGCTGAGAAGTTGTTGCCCATCTTGATATCATTGGCATTGTAATGCCCTCCAGAAGTGATTCTCCTGCCTCCTGCTGCGCCTTGTTTCCATTCTGGCTCTTTTCGACTCAAAAAACACATAAAATAAAGGACAAAAGAACGAGAAAAAGACACAAAAACACGAGAAAATTTGGACTTGTCACACCTACCCACTTTAGTGATACTTGCCCTCAAGTATGTGGGTACAACGTGCCCAAAAAGAAAAAGAGCAGAAAACAAAATGAAGGAAAAGACAGACTCACATTAAAGACACGACAAATCAAGCATGTAAAACAAATCCCTTGCGGGCACAGAGACCTAGGAATCTGATCACACTCAACAACATATAAATAGTACAAACACATATAATGCCCACTGCAAATCAAAATGACTAAGTGATTAGTTCTTTCATTCTTTCCCCACTCAAGTGTTTTGGCTAAGTGTTTACGCTCAAGGAAAACATAATTGAACCGAGGGGCACTATAGACTTGTAAGTGCTCTTATTCCTCCACCACTGTTGGAATAATGGGCACACCTATGCTAGGGACTTTGAAGGTTGTAATGGGGCTACAGGTTCAAGGTAGGAAATATTTGGTACTGACTAATAATTTAGTCGAATTTTTCGTTTAGGAGACTTCTTTTGACTCTTACTGGCCTTTGCCACCGTGCCCATTTTATTTAAGCACATTCCTAGGTTTTTATCTTGTGGGCATTTTGTAGTTTTATTTTCTTGGGGTTTCTTTCTCATCATTTTTTTTCTTTTTATTTCGACCCCTACCTTTTTTCTTTTTCATTCTTTCCTTAGCATTTTATAACTTGCAACACACTAGATTTATCCTCTCCTCATGCCCATGGTCTTTTTTGTGGTTTTCAAGAAAGAACATGATATGGGCTTAATTTACTTTCGGCTCAAATGGGGCTGCAAGGGATAATATCAGGGTAGTTTTATTTGGCATTGTGAGCTCAGAAAGAAATTTTGCCTAAGAATTTCAGTAGCATACCCAAAAATCCTTGTGACCTTGGAATAGAGCAAAAGTTAGTTCTAGTTCACCTAAATTCAATAATGCAGAAACCACATAAGAAAGAATAATCACGTGCATCGTGAATTCAGGCTCAATTCCTTACAAGGTACATAGTTCATTCATCATATATGCAGTAGCATGAGCATATTGAAATGAAAATACAGTAAAATATGTTTCTTTATGGTCACAAGACCCTAGACTTCATGCTTACAAGTTCAAATATTTACACATGCTTGACACATAAAAAAAAAGCAAAGAAGGCAGAGTAACCCCCATCCACACACTTTGCCTTCGGTAAAGTGGGTGCGAGAAGATTATCCTACGAACCACAAACTCAACGAAACATTAAATGGCCACCCCTACCCATACACTTTGTCTTAGGCAAAGTGGGTCAGTACGGAGGTCATTTCACTAAAAAAAACAAAAAAAAAACACAAAACACAAAATAGAAACACAAAACAAAAACAAACGACTCCCTAATGCCCACATCCACACACTTTACGCTGAGCAAAGTGTGAGAATTGGGTGACATCTAAACAGATACAAAAAAAAAGACAAAAAATAAAAACCTAATTTACGGAAAAGAGTACCAGTTTAGTCATCAGAGAGGGTCGGATAATTGAATCTGACGTGCTTGAAGTTGGCGAACAGGACGGTCTCCAATCGATCTAGTCTGGCTAGGATGGTGGTGGCTGTTGGCTCTTACTGCGTTCAAAGGAAAACAAAGGCTACTCGAAGTTTCTAGCTATGGTATGCCGAACACGGGTTTCCCCTCCTCATCATCAAAAACATCCATCATTCTTTTCAAGTAGTTTAAATCAAATAATTCAACATGCTTGCAATACAAATTAGTGGATGAGGGATCAAACAAGCGAAACTTTTCAGCAAGGTCGGTTATCAGTTGGGCACAGGAGATGTGGTTTTTAGAATGGGCCACGGTGTCCTTGAAGTGGGTGATGGCTACAGCTCCAAAGTTTATCCTTTTCTTGTGCACCATGCACCAAAGGACAAACAACTCCTGATTTGTGATGGAGTTGGAGCTATTTTTCCGATCAAAGAAGTTGTAGGTGAGCACTCGGTGACAAAAGCAAAGAGCATTGCTTTTCAGCATGTGTCCCTTGCTAGTTCTAGACTTGAATTAGGAACCATCACCCAACTCAGCTCACTTCTCATCCACATTCTCATTCATGGGCACCACAATAACATTAGATCTATAATCAACATCATTCAAATCAAGAAATGACACAATGCCCAAACCCATGTTCAATTCATCAGCAGAAAGATTAAAATTTTTACCAAAAATTTTGAACTTAAAAACCTTAACAGAAGTGCCACCCTTTCCCATACTCTTCACAGAAAACTCATGGAAAAACTCATAGACCAACTCAGGAAAAATCAAACAGTCCCATTCAATGAAAAACGACCAGCCAATGTTAGAGAAGAGTTCTCTTACCTCTCCCTCGATGCCCAAGATGGCGAGCGAGGCGAAGTGGATGGTCTTGCTGTGCATGATCTCCTTATGGGCAAGATGCCCTCGCCTTTCGGCATGATTTTTCCAGAAGATGGGCTAACCACAGTTTTGCCCTTCTTTGCAGACGGCTTGGTAGGGGCTTTCCCTTTCCCCTTGACAGACACAGAGGGCGCATCTGTTGTGCCCTCAGTGGGTTCCTTCAGAGAGAAAGACTGGTCATCCAGACCATTGTGGGCTCACAACTCCCCACTACTTTCATCTTTTCCTTCTTCGACCTCCTCATCAGCTTCCTCGTCCTCCGACAGCATCGGCGATGACTGTTTCTTCCTCTTCACGGTCTGCGACTAAGCTTTCGCGGTAGTGACCTTCTCCTTCTTCACCTTCTTCAGTTGCAGAGGGCTCAGGGGTTTGCTCCGGCGTCGGCTCAGGGGTTATATCTTGCTGCATGTTGGCCTCCTCTTGGTCGTCGATCTCTCCGACGGTCTCCTGCACAATTTTCAGAGAGATTTCTTTTCCTCTCTCTGATTGTCGGGTGGAAACAGGTGAAGTTGGTGGCTCGACAGTGGAGAGAGGTTGGACGTTCATGGCGGTGGTGTTCAACGGCTTTGTTGGTGCAACAACGTCGGTGGTGGTGTTCCTGGTGCTTTCCGGCAAAATGAAAGGGGTAAATTCAACCTTCTTCTTTGAGGACTTGACAGCGCGAGTTTTGGGGGCCATGGTGATCGTGGGTATGGTGGTTTGAGAAAGGAAATGTTTTAGAGAGAGAAAAGAGGGTTGTAACTTTTTGAAATTTTGGATGAAAAATGGCGAGTGAATTTTGGTGAGGAAGGGGGTGATGGTTTAATACTTGGATTCACCCTAGCCACTCAATTTGGTTTGATGTGACAGGCCCGTCAGACGACTTTTGGGCTTCTAGAGTTTTCTTGTGTAGAATCTTGTGTTGTGCCCACAAGGGCAGAGGGATCCCAAATTTCCTTGAATTGCCTTTGCTGGTGCCCTCCATACTGGAAGTATCCAAATTGGCTAGATTCTTTCCTTCCACAAAAAATTCACCTAAATTTATTCTCTAAAATACTCCAAAACTAAATATAACCGTAAAATCTAACTCCTAATCTAACATGGCAAAAAATAATCACTTAAAAGGAAAGAAATAAATTGCGAAAAAAAATAAAAAGGAAAGAAAAACAAATAAACTTGGGTTGCCTCCCAGTCAGCGCCCTAGTTATTGTCGTGGGCATGACACTTGCATTTCATCACATGCATGTGGGCTCAGCGAGCTGGAGCCCGAGAGCCTTCATGTATAAACTGTTGGGTCATTGAGATGCTTCAGCCTTTGACCGTTGACCTTGAACGTCTCTCCAGTACTTGAATGCAATAATTCCAATGCTCCATTTGGGCACACGGTCAGAATCTCATATGGTCCGGACCATATGGACTTAAGTCCTCCTCCTAATAGCTTCAGTCTAGAATTATACAACAGAACCTTTTGCCCACACTCAAACTATTTGTGGCGAGTGAGGTGGTCATGTGTTCTCTTCATTCTTTCCTTGTAGAGCACGACATTGTCATAGGTCTCTAGCCTCATCTCTTCTAACTCTTGAAGTTGGAATTTCCTCTCAATTCCAGCTTTATCGAGCTTCATGTTATCTTCTGAATTGCTAAAAACGCCTTATGTTCAATTTCCACCGAAAGGCGATAGTTCTTTCCATAAACAAGGCGGAAGGGGGAAATCCTAATAGGGGTTCTGTAGGCAGCGCGATATACCCGCAAGGTGTCTTCCAGCTTGAATCTCCAATTCTTGCTATTGGGGTTCACGATTTTCTGAAGTATGGAATTGACTTCTCGGTTGGAAACCTCAGCTTGTCCAGTCGCCTATTGTAACACCCGCCCCAATAAAATAAATGTAAAATGAAAAGTAATGTAAAAATGTGGGTATTCATCTTGTAAAATATAAGTATGTACTTTTCTATTAAAACGTGTTAAATATTAAAAATTTAGGTTAACATGTGGTGCATTTAAAATATTGATAATTATGAAAGTATAATTTACTAAATATTGTAAAGAAATTTTTTCTTTCTGTGTAGAAATATTCTAAGAGTATGCATATAAATTTCAATTTAAATCTATAACATCTAAGCGGCCAAAATATAGTAAAATAAGCCCTTACCCTCCTCACAGGTCATCATCCATATATACACTTCTTAGGACTTTCCAGAGCTTTAAGCATTCATGCATCGATGCACCACATGTTATCACTTTCACCTACAATGCATGAACTACATGAGCTAAACCTCAGTAAGTAGAAATTATGTGCATGTATGTCCACTAACACTCACAAGACATGCAAGAGAAAACACCACCATAAATGTGAAATGCTCGTGAATAAAATCATTTTATGGCACCTCAAAAGCATTTTCATCGTTTAGGAAATTGGCTCCCTTCACCAGACACCAACATGAGTCATGAGCACATAATATAATCAATACCACTTGGCCAAAATGTGATTAGTGCACTCATGTGACTCATCCTTCCTGGACCCCAAGGGACACGCCCCTTGCTTGTTCTCTTTGATCCCATATGAAAGTCATCCCACATCAGCCACTCATCACCTCAAAGGTGTAGTCGAAGTGGACCATCCTCCCTAGACCCCAAGGGACACGCCCCCTGCCTGTTCCTTTTGAATCCGCATGAAAGTCATCCCACTCAAAGCACAAATATACAACACATCATAGCATGGGCTGGTGGTGACCAATCCCAAACAGAATATTTTCTCTCTCTGAAAAGCATTTCGTGCATGCAATCCCGATAATGTCTACATGACGTGCATGAATATGCCCGTGCTCATATACAAGATATTCAATGCAACATAATACAATACCACAAGCATATTACATCACACAATCATATAATAACACAATAATAAATAATAAACACATATAGTCAAATAATACTATGTTCATGCATTATAGTTACAGATGGATTTCTACTTACCTCGTTCCAAAGCTTACAATATTGGTAATCCTAAAGTGAATGCTATCTCAAGAGGATCTAATTAACATAATTAAATTGACATTCAATTTATTAATCAATTTATAATATAAAATGGAATCAAACAATGATCTTCATTTGTTTATTTATTCGTCTTCTTTCTTTAACAATATACTAATATTCCAATTGTAATCAATGAGTTATAATCTAAGTTAGAGTCTTGTTTCATTAATACCTAACTGCGTATTGAGGTTAAAGAATAGAAAACAAAGTAAAATACTCCAAGTTCAAATCACCAATAATTTTCAAAACTTTAATCGACAATAAAAATAAACAATGATAAATTCACTATTTAAATGATTTAGCAATTAGAACACTTATTTATGGCTAGATACAAATTGTTTATAAATTTATCATTTAAATATATTCTAATTAATCCGAGAATCATTATATCACCATAATTTAACGTTGTTGAACTATTAGTCAAATTTACATTCATTAGTTCAAATTACTTTTCCTACTAATGAAATAAGAAAAATAAAACATTATGAGTTAGTAAATTGCTAAAGATGTTAAAAACTTAAGCATTATATGCATTAATTTCCTTCAACTCCTATTACAATATAATTAATTCTAACTTTTACATGAAACGAAAATATAGAATAGAGCGTTGTTATTCATCGTAGGGATTCTTGGGTTTTAAGAGTATAATTATGGTGCGTCGTTTTTCACCAAAAATAAATGTCCCGACTTCCGTCTGTAAGCCCACACTGCAGAGTACAACGATAAGCGAGATCGTCTCCCAAGGGACCGGTGAGAACTACTTTGACCTTCAATCTGTATACCAAACTTTTAAGAGGGTTTTCATGTGTTTTATGGAATAAAATAACGAAACTTATTATAAATGACTAACGAAATAATCAAGCAGAGGAAACGGGTCTTAAAACAATAAAGAGAGGTATTCCTGATCCAACAAACTCCACTCCACTTATAAAGACCGATCACAGAAGCAATAATTAGTTAATTAGTCCATGAAAATCAGTTATAGCCATCGAAGACGCTTCTGACATGACCTCATCTCTCCATACAATTTCGACAATTAAGAAGACACTTCGTTAATTATTCCCTAATCGGTTGACAACTGTAAGAGACGCTCTATGAGTTTAATGAACCGATAGCAATGAGCACAAGAGAGTCCCGATTCTTAACTTATAGACTCTGACGCAGGACTGTGAAATTAAGTCTGTTATTCCCCTAGTTTTGAACAACCGTTTTACCACTTATTAAACCCAATCCACAATTACGTATGGTTGATTTAATTGGTTAGTAACTATTCTTAACCTATTGAATATTTGCAACTACCCAACAGACTTAGAATAATTAACTATTCGAAACTCTAAGAACAACAGATACATGCAATAATTAATTATGAACGAACAAATTAGATCTCACAGTTGTATAAGTAGAGCTTCACCGTTGTCACTGGAATATGATTAAATTAGCTAACTTTCATACTTGGATCGAGCAACAGAAACTTGTAGAATCGTGCGATGATTGTAACGAAGAAAAGAAGGAATTGAAACTGAATTAAAAATCGTTCAACGTTGCTGCTTGTCTCTAGCGTCTGGTGTCTATCTAAAATAAGCTAGAATCCTAATATATATCTACAACCCATCAAAAGATAGAGTCCATCTAGGAAATAGAATCCTAATCTAGATAAACATGGTAATTTCCATGCAAAGAAACACTAGAGGCGGTGAGAGAGATGCTTCTCGTGTCCAGGTCTAAACTTGGGCCGAGAATTGTATTTTAAAAGCCCACTTCAATTTCGTTCATATGCCCACTTCAATTTCGTTCATAAAATTGCTCATATGTCACCTAAAAATGCCCACTTCAATTTCGTTCACAAATCATAAGGTCTTTTCTCTTTCGTTGTAATGGGGCTAAGGTTCATGAGGTAGGATACTTTTGGCTAAAGTAGTTGAGTACAAAGAAAACGATGCAAGTACAATAATGTATATTTCTTTTAAGCACGGCTCAGCAAAATCCTCAAATCAACATAGGGCTTATTTCAAAAAAATTGAGCACACAGATTCTTTTGCTCTCTCCATATCCTACTCCTCAATTTTTTTTCTTTGATTCTCTCTCTCTCTCTCTCTCTCTCTCTCTTTTTAGAAGCTTTGCTTCTTATTCAAATTTTTTTCGGAGGAGCAGGATGTGAGTATTCATACATTTTTTTTCTTCTCAAGCCCTCAAATTCCTCACTTGTGCAGCTTAAACACCATTCATGAAAGTACTTTCATGTTTTGAGGGACAAAAAGCAGGCCAAAACAAAGGCTATGGCTCATGTATAGTGGCTGTAGGCAACAAAAGTTAGATTTTTAGGCTCAAAACGGCTCCCTACTTGGCAATGTACGGTTAGGATGTTTTTTTCTCTCTTTTTTTAGGCCAATAGCACGGTATCCCTAATGCCTTAATCATATTTAAAAATGACATCAAAGGTGGTAACAATGGGGGCAGCAAAGCAATTCAAGTATCCAAGAAACATAATCAGACAACAGTTATCATACAAAAGGTGAGCTCTTAATTCATGCAGGCTCGAAGGCTCAAACACTCACAATTTGTAGGCTTAGAATGTTGTAATTGAAAGCATGATTCATCATTCAAGATCTCATCCAAAAATTGGCACATTTCTATCACAAACATCAACCTCTCATCCAGTCAAACCAATCACAGGCCAAACTCCTTAAACTCATCAATTCGGGCAGTCAACACTTAGTCAAATTTCCAACAAAATCCAAAATAAATGACTCAAAAATTATATTTTTTTTTCAAAAATAAAGAAATTGACAATATAACCCCCCCCACACTTGAAGACCACAGTGTCGTCACTGTGAGAAGGGGTACGAACATAGACTCAAAACACACAAACTAGAAAAGACAAAACCAAATAGCAAACAAACAACCTAAGGACAAACATCGATTTAAAGGGAGGGGGGAGAAAAGAGAACTAACTCCGATCCGCCAAATGGCGGATCACTTGCTCCATCACATCAAGACGGCCATCAATCTCATCCAGCCAGCGGCCGAAGATGTCCTCAACCCGAGCAGTAGCAGTGGTGATCAACGCCTCAATCTCCGGGAGGAGAGAGGCAGGAGCAGGGCCTGCAGAAACAGAGCGACGCGGGCCTTCGATGCCCGGTCGAGTTAGCTGGTAGTGCCTTTGGTCATTTACAAAGAGTAATTTCATAGTAGCATAATCGTCCAGACAGAATAAAGTGGCAGGCAAAGGGTCGGGGTTAGACAGACGGATGCGAAGCCTCTCGGCAAGAAAAGTCACAAAGCAGCCTAAGGGGGCTCTACAAAGCGGGTGATTGACACTAAAGTGCCACTGTCTAGCAAGCCAAAACCCAAAATTCACTTTAGACCCAGAATGCAAACAGTCAAGCAAAAACAGTTCTTGCACAATAACAACAGTCATCATGTCCAAACGGCCAAACAAATTCGCAGTTAAAAACTTATGGGAAAGTCTAAAGGCATCATCCTTCAAATGAGCACCTTTAGAGGAGCGAGAGCTATAGGAATCATCAATAGATAGCACAACCCAGGTTTCATTGGCGGTTTGGGAAAAAGCATTCGTCACTTCACAGAAGGAGGACTTATAAGCCTCTTCAAGCACAGATTCATCCGACTCAAAACCAAGAACAATATTCAAATTTGTAACAGACATGTGAAACTGCTTACCACCGAGAGAGAACAACACATCATGCCTATCATCGAGCCCCCTCGATGCATCAAAATCAAAAGACGACAAAAATTCTAACATCAAAGCACGATGAACAAGGACAGACACATCAAGCAACTTGGACCATCCAATACCATCAAACAATTCCCTAATCCTATCATTGACACCACGTACAAATATATTGTCCCAATTGAAAAGGCGCGTACCGGCGAGAAGACGGTGAGTGTTCGTGAAGGTGTGGCGCTGTACGTCATCCGGTGGCAGAAAGAAGGGGTGACTGGCTGAGTTATAGAGGCTTTCGGAGCCTTGGCTTTGGACCCCTTCTTCGAGGGTTTGGCCGGAGCAGAAGGTGCAGTGGTTGCGATTAATGGCGATGATGAAGGCGGAGATGGTGGAGTTGTGAGCACTCGCGGCAGTGAGGCAGAAGGAGGTGGAGTAGCGGCGGAGACTGTAGGATGGCTCCGTTTGGCGGTACTGGAAGAGCTTGTCTCTGCTTGGCGCTTCAATCGGCGAATGAAAGGCGGTGGAGCATTAAGCTCCGGAATAGTCGCGGCCAGTGATGGTGGAGGCGTAGTGACCGGTGATTATGGTGGCGTAGTAGTCGGTGGCGTCGAGAGAACCCTCAACAGTTCCTCAGTAGGTGCCGGCGGTGGTGACGCCGTGGCGGAAGCAGAGGCGGCCTTCCTCTTGGATTTCGACGTGCATTTCTTCCCCATGGGCAGATGGTGGTCGGAAAGTGAGGGCGGTGGTGGTGCTTGATGAAGGCGGGAAGTGGAAGAGGTGGTGTAACTTCTGCAAAAGAGGAGTGAAAATTTAAAAGTGTGGTGAAATTGACTAAGTCATAAGGTTAAATTAGATTTGGGGATTAGGGTTTTGGGAAGGATTCCCAAATCAACTATGAGGATATTTCAATTAAGTCCTTGCAGAAATGAAATCTAATAATCCCCCCCCCACACTTGGAATTTTCGGTCAACCTTAAAGCCGCCCATATATAAGGTTTTTTTTTGTAACGAAGAAAAGAAAACTGAAAAAAAAGAAATAAAAGAAGTAAAGAAAAGGAGAAAGGTAAGAGATTGGGTGGCCTCTCGAGAAGCGCCCTTAGTTAACGTCGGAGGCTTGACGAAGTGGCTCCATTACTAGTGGGTCATCGGGGTTGCAAGATCCACCCCATCAAAACTGGTGAAGTCCGTCTTGGCACAATACAGCTTGAGCAATTGGCCGTTTACCTTCAACAGCTTCTGAGTATCTAAGCTGCGAATTTCCACAACTCCATGTGAACTGACACTCACTACCTCAAAGGGCCCCATCCAACGAGATTTCAGCTTGCCTGGCATAAGGCGTATGCGAGCATTGAAAAGCAGAACTTTCTGGCCAACCTCAAAAGTTTTTCTCTGGATATATTTGTCATGCAACAATTTTGTGCAATCCTTGTAGGAGCTTGCACTGTCATAGGCTTCCAAACGAATTTCCTCGAGCTCTTGCAATTGATAGCGTCGCTCATGGCTGACCAGTCGAGGGTCCAAATTGCACTATTTCACAGCCCAAAAAGCTCGATGTTGCAGTTCCACTGGGAGGTGACACTGTTTCCCAAAAATCAGGCAGTAGGGGACATCCCGATAGGCGTTTTGAAAGCCTTGCGGTATGCCCACACTGCATCATCTAGCCGCAGGCTCCAGTCTTTGCGGTTTGGGCATACTGTCTTCTCCAGAATGTTTTTAATCTCACGGTTTGACACTTCAGTCTGACCGTTGGATTGTGGGTAGTATGCCGTGGCAACGCGATGGGTGACTCCATACTTCTTGAAAAGGGCTTCTAAGGTCCGGTTGCAAAAGTGCGTGCCTTGTTCACTAATGATAGCACGAGGGACACCAAAGCGTTGGAAAATCTGAGCTTTGAGGAATTTGGCAACGACCTTAGACTGATTAGTCTGAGTAGCTTTTACTTTGATCCACTTGGAAACATAATCGACCGCTAAAAGTATGTAAGAGTTGCCGAAAGAGCTTGGAAACGGGCCTATGAAATCCATGCCCTAAACATTAAAAATCTCACAGATTAGGATAGGAACTTGAGGCATCTCATTCCATGAAGAAATGCTACCAAGGCGTTGGCAATGATCATAATTTTTGCAGAAGAAATAGGCGTCCTTGAAGATTGTTTCCCAGTAAAACCCACAGTCTAAGACCTTACGGGCTGTTCTCCTCGACCTAAAGTGACCGCAGCAGGCCTGGGCATGGCAGAAGCTCAGGATAGATGAAATCTCTTCATCAAGAATACATCGTCGGATCACTTGATCAGTACAAGTTTTCCACAAATAGGGCTTGTCCCAAATGAAGTACTTGGCTTGACTCCGTAATTTGTTCTTCTTGGCAGATTCAGTTCCTTTGGGAAAAATTCCAGTGGTGAGAAAATTCACCAAATCAGCATACCAGGGTGCCCTTTCCACAGCTGCAAGTAGAAGCTCATCTAGAAAATCGTCCGGTATGGGCTTACCGTCGGATTCTGTCAACAGCCTACTCAAGTGGTCAGCAACATTGTTCTCGGCTCCCTTCTTGTCTTTAATCTCCAAATCAAATTCTTGCAGAAGGATTACCCAATGAATTAGACATAGTTTCGACTCCTTTTTGGACAGTAGATACTTAAGTGCAGCATGATCAGTGTACACCACAACCTTTGATCCGACAATATAGGATCGAAATTTCTCACAAGCAAAAACCACGGCTAGGAGCTCCTTTTCTGTGGTGGTATAGTTGCATTAAGCCGGGTTAAGACTCTTTGAAGCATAGTAAATAACGTGACTCTGCTTCTCAATCTTTTGCCTGAGAACAGCTCCAACTGCAAAGTCACTTGTGTCGCACAAGAGCTCAAACGGGAGTCCCCACTGTGGTGGTTGAATTATTGGTGCAGAGGTCAGCTTCCCCTTCAACAAATCAAAAGCTTCCTTGCACTTATCATCAAAGATGAAAGGGGCCTCTTTCTACAACAGCTTAGTCATCGGCTGAGCTATCTTCGAGAAATCTTGAATGAAGCACTGGTAGAAGACTGCATGGCCTAAGAAGGCTCGAATCTCTTTCTCATTGGACCGCCGACAGCTTCGTGATCAAATCAACTTGTACTCTATCAACTTCAATCCCTTTCGCAGATATGACGTGCCCGAGCACAATTCCTTGCTTTACCATAAAGTGACAATTCTCGAAATTCAAGACCAAGTCAGTCTCAACACATCTTTAAAGCACCTTGTCTAGATGCTCCATACATTGCTTGAACGAGTCTCCATGCACTGTAAAATCATCCATAAAAATCTCGATGCAACTTTCTATCAAGTCGGAAAAGATACTCATCATACACCGTTGGAAAGTGCCTGGGGCGTTGCACAATCCAAATGGCATCTTTCGGTAAGCAAACGTCCCAAATAGACAAGTGAAGGTCGTCTTTTCCTGATCTTTTTGGGCCACATAAATCTGAAAATAACCTGAGTAGCCGTCGAGGAAATAGAAATAGGATTTCCCACCCAATCTTTCGAGCATCTCATCAATAAAGGGCAGTGGAAAATGGTCTTTGCGTGTAGCATCATTCAACTTCTGAAAGTCGATGCACATTCGCCAACCTGCTTGCAATCTCATCGGAATTAACTTGTTGCTCTCATTCTTCACAAGCTGGAATCCAGACTTCTTTGGAACCACGTGCACTGGACTAACCCAAACACTGTCGAAGACGGGGTAAATGATTCCTAATTGGAGTAGCTTCAGAATCTCCTTCAACACCACTTCTTTCATCACATGGTTCATTTTTCTTTGAGGATCACAAGATGGTTTATGATCGGCTTCGAGGAAGATCCGGTGCATGCAGATGTCGGGCCTGATCCCCTTTATGTTGGCGAGGGTCCAACCGATGACTCCTTTGTGTTTCTTTAAAACAGCAATCAAGTGCAGTTCTTGCTCCGCGGTAAGGTATTTACTGACGATTACGGGCAATGTATCTGCTTCCCCTAGGTAAGCATATTTCAGATGCTCGGGAAGAACCTTCAAGTCCACAGCTAGAGCCTTCACATGTGATGGTAGAATCGGCTCTGTGTTGGTCGGCAACGGCAAACGGCCTGCCAAAATTTCTGGCAGGAAACTCTTCAGCCGCATACAGCTGCTGTATTATCTCTCGGATTTCTTTCTCTTCTTCCGAATCTGAAATGTGTTCGGCCATTCCTCCAAAGAGTACATGTTCTAATTTATCCTCCCTGAAATTATACTTAACAAAATCATCAATAATGGAATCAATAGTATCAACCATATAAAGAGCCTCAGGATCCTCCACATGCTTCATTACTTCGAATATATTAAATGTGACAACATCCCCATTAAATTCGAAACTTAGCATTCCTTTATCAACATCAATCTTTGTTCGTGCAATTTTCATAAATGGACGGCCTAACAGAATCAAGGATCTATGTGCAGACAATGCATCATCCATGTCAACGATGTAGAAATCAACAGGAAAAATCCACTCATTTACCTTAACTAAGACATCCTCTACTACACCTCTAGGGTATGCATTGGACCTATCAGCTAATCGAATGATGACTCGAGTATCTTTCATAGGACCCAACTGTAATTCCTTATAAATAGAGAAAGGCATGACATTGATGGACGCTCATAAGTCTAAGATGACTTTCTCTACCTTTTTGCTCCCAATGATGCAAGGGATAGTGAAAACACCTGGGTCTCGACACTTTTGAGGTAAGTTTCGTTGAATAACGGCTGAGACATTTTCTCCTACCTTGATTTTTGCATCCCTTCCATATCTTATCTTCTTGGCACATAGTTCCTTCAAGAACTTCGCGTATCTAGGGACTTGCTTGATGGCATCGATCAGAGGTAGGTTGATCTCGACTTTCTTGAAGAGCTCGAATATCTCCTTCTCATCTTCCTTTTTCTTGTGTCTTGCTAATCTAGAAGGAAAAGGAGTTGCATTAATAGGGTTCGGATTTTTAGACAAAATCCGTACCTCACTAGGAGCAAGCTGTGCAGTAGGTTGTGTGCCCTCCGTGTTGGGTCTGTATCATTCATTCAAAATACACAAGTATAGGGTAAATAATAAGGAGAAAAGGTACCAAAAGATAGTAATAAAAGCAAGTAAAATACGTCCTATCAAATTAAGTAATTAAATTTAACCATAGCACAAAATTAATCCAATAAAATTTAAAAGAATTTCACCTAAGTTGGCCAAAGATTTCCAGTTCAACTCTCATTTTTTTTTAATTTCAAAGTAATTTGGCAATATATTATTTTATATGCACCATAGTTAATTATATCTTGTCTTCCAAGCCAACATTATTTACACGTGTAATTAGCTTAGCATATATGTAATTAAAAGAGATACACCTATCACACACTAGGATACGTGTAAACATATAAAAAATTCATGTTTCTTTTATTTTTTTATCTAATCTAATCTAATTCTTACATATCAATATATGATTTATCCCTTTATAATAATAGTACTGTCTAAACTTGGATATATATATATATATATATATCTATATTTGCGTGGGTGCGTGAGTGTATCCTATTTATTACATAAATTCAACTTTAAATCTAGAATAATAATTAATATAATAAATATAACAAATAAACAAATAGATATAATCACATTGACACATATATCTATATAAATGCAATTAGCAAAATAAACACAAAATAATGATAATTGAGTCGTGAGAGGCATGGATATTACACCTGTGGGTGATATGCAGTAGTCACTTTGTGTCTCACTCCATATTCCTTAAGCAAATTCTTGATGATCATGTTGCAGAAGTAAGATCCTTGATCACTGATCAGCGGCTTGGGCATACCGAATCTGCTGAACACATTGGACTTCAGGAACTTTTTGACCACACGTACATCATTTGTGGTGGTTGCTTTTTCTTCCACCCACTTGGATACATACTCCATTGCTAGGACTATGTACTGATGTCCATTGAATTTGTTTAAGGGACCCATAAAGTTAATCCCCCAAATGTCAAAGACTTCTACCGGCATGATAGGCACCATGGGCATTTCATTGCGTTTGGAGATGTTTCAAGTCATCTGGCAGCATGGGCATCGTATGAACACTTCATAAGCATCTTTGTGAAGTGAGGGCCAAAAGAACCCGCAATCTAGAATCTTCTTCGCAGTTCTTTTTGCACCAAAGTGCTCTCCACATGCTTTAGAATGACAGTGATCAAGAATACTCTTGGTTTCTTCTGTGGGCACGCAGCGACAGATGATTTGGTCTGTGCACCTTCTCCACAGTATGGGCTCGTCCCATACATAATATTGACTCTCACTTCTGATTTTATTTCTTTGATAGGTCGAGAGTCTAGTTGGTAATTCTCCAGAGATCATGAAGTTGACCAAGTCAGCGTACCAAGGTGTTGTGCCCTTGATATTGAACAGGTACTCATCTGGAAAAGACTCCTCAATGGGCACCACATCTTTTTCCTTATTGAGTACTCTACTTAAATTATTGGCCACTTTGTTTTGAGATCCACTGTTATCCTTGATCTCCTAATTAAATTCTTACAGCAGTAGTATCTATCGGATGAACCTTGGCTTTGATTCCTTCTTCGCAAGCAAGTGCTTTAATGCAAAGTGATCAGTGTAAACCACACTCTTAGCCCCGAGCAAATAGGATCAAAATTTTTCAAAGGCAAAGACTACTACCAACAATTCCTTTTCAGTCGTGGTGTAGTTGGCTTGGAAATGATTCAATGTCTTGGAAGTATAGTAAATCACATGGCATTCTTTACCTCGCTTTTGTCCAAGCAATGCTCCCACAACGTATCCATTGACATCACACATTATTTCAAATGGCATGCCCAGTCTGCGGGTTAAATGATGGGTGCCGTGACCAACCTCTTCTTCAGAGTGTTGAAAGCTTCCTTGCATGCATCATCGAAGACAAATGGCACATCATTTTGCAAAAGATGTGTGATTGGTTGAGCAATCTTTGCAAAATCCTTGATGAATCGCCAGTAGAACCCGGTGTGCCCAAGAAAACCTCGAACTTTCTTTACCGTAGTGGGGTAGGATAGCTTCTCGATGATATCCACCTTGGCTTTATCCACCTCTATGCCTCTCTCTGAAACAACGTGCTAAAAAACAACCCCTTACCGAACCATGAAATGACATTTTTCATAGTTAAGCACCAAGCACTTATCCACGCATCTTTTAAGTATCTTTTCAAGGTTGTCGAGACATGCGTCGAATGAATTCCCGTAGACTGTGAAGACATCCATGAATACTTCGATATAATTCTCTAAAAGATCTGAGAAAATACCTATCATGCATCGTTGAAAAGTTCCAGGGGCATTGTAGAGCCCAAAAGGCATTCACAAGTAAGAAAATGTGCCGAATTGGCACGGGAAGGTAGTCTTCTCCTGGTCTTCTTGATCTGCCACAATTTGTATGTAGCCTGAATATCTATCAAGGAAGCAAGAGAATTTATTTCTAGCCAATCTCTCCAGCATCTGAGCTATGAACGACAATGAAACTGATCTTTCTTTGTGACGGTGTTGAACTTCTGGTAGTCTATGCAGACTCTCCATACAGTTTGTAGCCTTGTGGGCACAAGCACATTTTTCTCATTTTTCACCACCTGGATTCCTGACTTCTTGGGCACGACATGAATTGGGCTCACCCACTTGCTGTCTGAAATGGGGTAGATGATTCCCATATCCAGCATGTTATAATTCATTGCTGTAAACACTAAAATTAGACACTGAATTGTAATGTCAAACTCAATATCAAAGATAGTTAACACAACTATTTTAACACAAATATGCTGGAAATAAAAACGTAATAACACACGAAATAATTTTAAATCACACACAACATATATGTGATTGCCACAGGGTGAAATTAAGCTTCTACGAGCCAAAACAACTGTTAATTTGATGATGTTAGACGCTGAGGCTGTTGACACATCAAATAAAATACACGAATCCTATTCTAGTTTACAATCAAAACGAATTCCAAAATACAAATTAACCTACCGTTAATTTGTAGACAAACTAGCAATGATTTCACAACCTTGCTATCTATCCTAACTTGTACAACCTACTCTCGTGAATTGATTGTACAACAATAAACATTAAGAAAGAAGAATGAACGAAGAACGAAATCTATGCTAAGTTTGTGACTCAAGCTCTTCAATCTTCTCACACAGCGGAAAGATGGTTTGTGCTTGAATAAATCTTCAAGAGTCGAACATATCCCTTATATGCTTCTTCACTTGAATCCTACAAGGCTCACGTCTTCTTTTTCTTGAACATGGGTTCGTGATAACCCCTCCTCACCACAACTTCAATCGTGTTTGGAAGAAACCGCCTCCAAGGCATGGTTGAACACTTTACCCATGTTCTTCCTTCTTTTCTGAATTTCCAGCAAATATAATTTCTGAAAAAAAAAGATTAAATAGAGAAAATCGCTAAACCTAAAAAATAGGAGATAGAGTTTTGACTTCGTTAAACTCTATTTTAAAATAATATATGTAATATGTATATATCTATTTATTTGAAATATCTATTTCGTGGGCATGCACATATATATTCTAAGATATATAAAATAATTTATTAATTAAAATAATAAATAAAACTAGGAAAGGATAAGATTAGTTACGACTGTGTCACAGACAATGTCACAGGGAGTCTGTTCTATATCAAGTGCAACATTGAATGTCAATGTCATACAACACTCAACAATCTCCCCCTTAATCTTAGTCTTTCTGTAGAAAACATACAACTCGAGTATTTTGTATAAGTCGCAGCGGAAAATGGAGACCTTAAAATCTCCCCCTTAAGGGTTATTCCCCTTTAATTTGATCATCATATAATAGGCACTTATCCTATTATAAAATCAATGTTAAACTGACAGTTCACCACACAATGACAATGACATATTGATGATTCAATATCTCATAAAATAACTATGCTTAATATGTCTAATCATAATGATATATTTCAAATACCATCAACAAGACAAGCATAAAAAAATACAACCATAGATTGCATTAAAAAACATGCATTAATAGCATATCAAAATAAACGTGTGTCCAACACACACATAAAAAACTTAACATAAAAACAAAAAGATGCATCAAGCATCTTGGTTGTGTCCATGTACAAAAAAAAAACACTGTTTAGAAAAATAAAACAGTGTTTGTAGAAAAAGAAGCTGTAAAGAATGTAGCTTCAAATCATCTTCCTCTTTCCCTTTGCTGCCTTCTTCTTTTTTTCTTTGACATCAGCTTCAGCATCAGCAGATTCCACACCAACCTCTTCATCTTCTTCTCCCCCTTTTTGTGATGAAAGTATATGCAAAAACTCATCTCGCACTTGAGAGAGATCCTGGATAGCAGTAACGATGTGGTCAATTTGCACTAGAAGAGTATCCATTGGCATCATGATAATGGGAATTCTAGGATAGTCAGCAGCAACTGGATCAGGAACCTTGGTCGACTGAGGAGAGCATGGAGCCACATCAGAAGAGGAATGTTTGAGACCAGAAGCATCCAAGCTATAGGGAAGATCCAGTATCCGTACATCTCCCATTTTAGGCTTAACAATCGAAATAGTTGGCTGCTCAGCTTCAAGCTTCTTCTTGCTCTCTTTCATGCTTGATTTTTCAGAATGACAAGAATGAGACATGGAAAAGGTAAGTGATTTGAAGAGCTTGATTTTGTAGCTTCCTTAAGCACACACTCAAACATAGGAGTACCAAGATTAAAAGGAAGATGAGATCCAAGTTTATATAATAACATTGCTTGATCGACCGTTAAAACAAAAGCATTTGAAGTTGGAAGCCAGTTGTAAATTGTGAGCTTAAACAACACTGTGTAAAAGAAAGTTAACTTGGAGGATGAAACTTTGTTCATCCATTTAGAAATGAGACCACCGGTGATCACCTTTACAACATCATCAAGAAGATCGAGAGAAATCACGGTGTCATCATTTCCTAGTCCAAGAAAAGCATTAATCACAGAAAGTTTAAAATTATAGACTTTATCCCTAACATACACAGTACCATAGCTCAGTTTATTTGGATCCCCCATGTCAAATGTGATGTTGGAGTATAACTCAAATACCACACTAGGATCAAATGTAGTCAATGTAGTAACAGACTTCCATAATCCCCTTTGCTTCAAAAAGACATCCATACCATATTTCTTGAAACTCAACACATCAATCATTCTTTCAATTTTAAAAGTCCTATGAGAAACAGACTTATAAGACACTTTAGCTTCTTCTGAGTAAAATACTTGACTAAATGCGGAAGTAACGTCAAGTAAAGAACCTGATTGAGAGGCAGTATGGACCAGAGCAGCATCGACTTCAACATCATCAGTCTTGGGCTCAGGTTTGGAAGGAGAGAGAGACCGGTCCTGAGATGAGCTTGACTCATCTTTGAGACAATGGGAGTCAGCTTGACTTGGCTGCTGTTTGGGTTTCTTGGACGACGCATCTTCAATTTTGATAGAAGACTCTCCATGGAGCCTTTTAGATTTCCTTGTTGAAAATGGCTTGTTGGAAGTCTGTGACAAGGACCGTGAGTGCGACTTCAGATCTGGATCTATTGGATTATCCTGATGTCCAAGAACATTCACTCTGAGCGGCTTAGGGTTTAGGATTTCAGTTCTAGGAGGAATTACGAGATCAGGATGGATGTCGGCCTCAGTTGGTGTCTCCTATAGAGTAGATGGGTCAGAAGTACCTAGAGTCACTATTTCTTCATGAGCTGCTGGTGCAGTGATGTTAGGGGTTTGAGTTGAAGTTGCAGAGGGCAGTGGTTGCACAGTAACCGCCGGTGTCGAAGCTGAGGAAGGGGATCCTTTTCATAGCTCCATCATCTGTTGAAGCATCATCATCATTACTTGATATGGGTTCTGATCCGCCATGGATGAAGATTACAAAGATGATGAAAGAAAACAAATTTTTGGAGAAGCGGAGAAGATGAACCGCTTAGAGAGAGAAATCGGATATGGAGTGAGAGTGAGACAAAAAGTTCTTCTTTAAAATAATGAAAGTGATATATCCACTATCTCTTATCATATCATAAGATATGCGAATAAGTATATCTGCTTATCAAAATTTAATTATTTATTATTAGAATTTAAATAAAAAAAAACACATTCTGAAAAAAATAAAGAATGAGGACGAGTCATGATTGAATGAATTCTCATTAATTAATTCACATTAAAAATCATAGCATCGTACCATAGTTTTAAATTTAATCAGAATGAAAGATTGGGTCCTATGTTAAGGATTATAACATTCTCTTTAACATCAGGGTGTCAAACATTGACTAAAAAAATACACATTCCAAGAGATTTCCTTAGCGAAGAAAATCTCTCAAAATCTAAAGGTTTAGTAAAGATATCCGCAATTTGATTCTCTGTAGAAATGTATTTCAATTTGATGATATCTCGTTCCACAAGATCTTGGATAAAGTGATGTCTGATGTCAATGTGTTTGGTGCGAGAATGTTGGACTGGGTTCTTTGAGATTTCAATTGCACTGACATTGTCACATAACAATGTCAACGAAGGACTAGCCAAGCCATAGTTAAGCACCATTTGATTTAACCATAATAGTTGAGATCAACAACTAGTGGCAGCAACATACTCTGATTTGGCTGTGGAGAGTGAGATACAATTTTGTTTCTTACTCAACCAAGAAACTAGATTGTTGCCAAAATAAAAACAATCTTCGCTTATGCTCTTTCAGTCATCGACATCACCTGCTCAATCAGAATCACTATAGCCTACAAGATGTGCCGATGACTTAGCGAATGATTCTTTTAACAACTTTAAGATGAGATTCTTTAGGCTCAGATTGATATCTCGCACAAACACCAACACTAAACATAATGTTAGGACGACTAGCTGTTAAGTACAATAAACTACCTATCATTCCTCTATACATGGTAGAATCAACATTGCTACCAACATCATCTCTGCTCAACTTTTCGAAAGATCTCATAGGCGTTTTCATAGGTTTAGCATGTTCTAATCCGAAGCGCTTGACCAATCCTTTAGCATACTTGCTTTGAGAGATGAAGATCCCATCTTTATCTTGCTTGATTTGTAGACCAAGAAAATAGTTGAGCTCACCGACCATGCTCATTTCAAACGTGTTGCACATTGAGTCTACAAAATCTTTGAGCAGATTAGTACAATTTGAACCAAAAACAATGTCATCAACATAGATTTGAGCAACAGTAATGTGTTTTTGATTTTTCTTGATAAACAATGTTTTATCAACTTAACCTCTTGCAAAACCAATTTGTAGCAAAAATTCGGTCAATCTAGCATACCACGCTCTCGGGGCTTGTTTGAGACCATACAAAGCCTTTTTGAGCTTAAACACGTGCAATGGTTTCTCATGACATTCGAACCCCTTAGGTTGTTCGACATATGCCTCTTCATTGAGATAGTCATTCAAGAAAGCACTTTTAATATCCATTTGATATAAAGTAAAACCCACATAACATGCAATTGCACATAAAAGACGAATGGATTCAATCCTTGCAACAGGAGCAAATGTTTCATCAAAGTCTATCCCTTCAACTTAGGTATAACCTTGAGCCACTAGACGAGCTTTGTTTCGAACAACATTGCCAGCCTCATCCATTTTATTTTTGAAAATCCATTTTGTTCCAATTACATTTTTGTTTTTGGGGCGTGGAACTAATTCCCATACATTATTTCTTACTAATTGGTTTAGTTCCTCATGCATAGCATTAATCGATAAATTATCATTAAGGGCTTCCTTAATAGTTTTTGGTTCAATGTTAGATAGAAAACACGTGTTTGACATACAAACAGTTAAAGACGACATGCATACCAGTTTCAACATTTCTTTATTCCTCTGTCTTCTTGCTTCTAGTTTGAACTCCTTCGGATTGATCACCAATGATCTGAGAATCTGGATGATCCTTTTGAATTCGACTTGGAGGATCCTTTCTTGGTTCATCTTCGTCATTTATCCATCGATCATCTTCACTGTCTGAAGTGCATGTTGATGATGGTGTTTTGACTGAAACTTCAACATTCTGTAGAACATTCACTTTGACATTCTCAGAGGATGTCTTGTTCTCAACATCACTTCCAGTCTGATCACTTGACATTTCACTTGTGTCAATAAGATCAATCACCCCATCCTCTTCAGATTTTGAAGCGATACCTGTGTGATCATAAAAAACAATGTTAATTGATTCTTGGACTATTTTTTCCTGAGATTCAACACACGGTATGCTCGACTGTCAGATGCATATCCCAAGAAAATCCATTTGTCGCTTTTGGAATCAAATTTTCCAAATGATCCCTGTCATTCAGAATGTAACATACACATCCAAAGACATGAAAATACCTCAAATTGGGCTTCTTGCCCTTCAGAAGTTCATACGGTGTCTATGTTCTGCCGGGGCGAAGTATCACTCTATTCTCAATGTGACACGCAGTGTTTACTACTTCGGCCCAAAGCTTCTTAGACAACCGTTGAGCCTGTAACATTGCTCTTGACATCTCTTGCAATGTTCGAATTTTCCTTTCGACCACTCTGTTTTGTTGAGGTGTCTTTGGAGCAGAAAACTCATGAATGATGCCTCTTTTTTCACAGAACTCTTCAAATATCGAATTTTCAAATTCGAGTCCATGATCCGTTCTAATGCACTTGATGTTGAACTCATACTGTCTTGACACCATCCTGCAAAACTTCTTGAACATTCTGAATGCTTTAGATTTTTCTTGCAGAAATTCAACCCATGTGAATCTCGAAAAATCATCCACTATGATCAGAATAAACCTTTTTCCACTCATGCTTTTGGTGACAACTGGACCCATTATGTCCATGTGAATCAGATCGAAGCACTTTGTGGTTTGACAAGATGAGGAACTTTTGTGAGGAGATCTCACATGTTTGCCTTTCTGACATGCACTGCAAACAACATCGAGATTGATCTTCACTGGAGGAATGCCTCGAACAACATCAACTTCAATTAATTTCTTCAAACTTCAAAAGCTGAGATGACCAAGTTTTTGATGTACGAGTTGAGTGTCAACATTGACTGAAACATTGCATTTCTCATTCTTGTCCGCATGGTAGTAGTTATCCAATGCTCGACTTCCGAACATAATGCACTTATTCTCGCTGTCAAAAACTTCGCAGGTATTTTTGTTAAATCTAACATGCATACCTTCATCACACAACTGACTTATGCTGATCAGATTTGCTGTTAAGCCTTCGACATAAAGCACATTGCGTAACTTAGGAAAGCTCTTGACATTCAAGGTTCCCTTTCCAACTATGTTACCTTGTGCTTCTCCACCATAGCTCACTTTGCCTTTGCTTGTTGAGGAATAGTCATCAAGAAACTTTGAATTACCTGTCATATGCCGTGAGCACCCACTGTCAAAGTACCATGTCCAGCAATGCTAGCTTTCAGTAAGGTGTAGACAACATTGCATGAAATCTTTGCCTTCTTTGCACTTTTCTTCTTCTTGGGAGTTTTTGAAGAATTTTCCACGACAATCTTTCCCGTTGCTAAATCATCTTGATATTTGAAGCAGTATGGTTTGATGTGTCCAGGCTCTTGACAAAAATGACAAACATATTTCTTCTCCTTGGGCTTGTCATTGACATGAGGTTTGACATTTCCGTCAACATTGACTGGAACATTCTTAGAGCTTTCTCCTTTGACAAACTTGATAGGATTAGAGATAGACATTGACGAACTTGAAGTATATCCAAAACCCGTTTTAGTGGTTTATCCCAAAGTAAGAACCTCGTTTAGAGTGGACGTTCTTTGATTGAGTTGTTGAAAAGTTTTTGAAGCAGCTTTCACTTCCTTTCTCAACTTATTCAGCTCAAGATCACCTCGAGTGAGTCGAATTTCAAGGTCCAACACCCTTCACTTTAGATTTTGGTTTTCTTCTACGAGAATCCCAAATTCCTTTGATTGTTCAGCCCATTGGACACACACTTCATATACAACCTTGTGTAATTATTGTAGAGCTTCTCGGTGGCTGACATCGGACTGGTCTTCTTCTACCTGAGACACTTCAGCAATGTTGCAAAATTCATCCAGCAAGGTCATTTCATACTAGTTAGTGGTGTTTGGAGGAATGTCAGAGATTTCCTGTGTGACATTCTCCATAACATTGCTTGGAACATCTGAGGTCACATGATCAATACTAACATCATAGTCGAAATCAACATCATCCATGTCGGTTAAAGCATCAATCATTCCATCTAAGTCATCAATGACTTTCACAAACAACACAGTTTGTTTTTCAGTTTCTTCATCACCGGATTCGTCACTTAACACATCAGCACTGAAACTGAAATTTCTCCTCTGCTTCCTGTGAACAGTAGGACACTCATTGGCATAGTGTCCAAAGCTAGAACATCGTCTACATTGAATTGAATCAATGTCCTTTACTATATCATCTGGAGACTTTGATGATTTTGTCGACCCAGACGATGTTGAAGAGAGAGCATCAAAAAGTCATTGTGGTTTGAAGGTAGGTGAACCTTTCTTCATAGATCGAAAAAGGGTATTGAACTTCTTAGTGAGTAGTGCAACACTCAGGGGCTCATCTTCGTTAATCTCCTGAAAGTTTTCAACATCAAGTTGAACATCCGAACTTGATGTTACTGACTGAAGTACAATCCCTTTGGAAGAGATGTTTGATTTCTGATTTTCAAGATTCATCTCAAACGTGAGGAGAATGCTCACTGCCTCACTCAAACTCATGTTTGATACATTGTGAGCTTCTTCAATAGCAGAGATTTTCATGTTGAATCTCTCCGGAAGCGTGCGAAGAAGTTTGCTTACCATGTTCTCGTTCCAGATCGGACATTCGAGAGCTGTAGACTCATTTGATACTTCACATAGTCATTCAGTGTACATTGAAATAGTCTCATCTTCTAACATTCGCAGAGTTTTGAACTTGGAAGTGAGTACCATGAGCTTTGTTTGTCGTACACTGGTTGACCCTTCACAATGTTCCTGTAGTATGTTAGTATGTTCCATGCTTGATACGCCATGGTGCAATTGCACACCATTTTGAAGCACGGAACATCTACCGAAATAAAAATAGCATTGAGTGCCCTCGAATTGAAGTTGGAGATAATTCGATCATCATTAGTCCATCGGGTCTCTGGAGTAAGAATGAACACTATATTAGGTCCCTCCATCCTTGGAGGAGACCACTCTTCAATCACAGCCAACTAAGGCCTCTCATTGATGGACTTGATATACATTGTCATACGCGATTTCCACAGCATAATTCTTGCCATTATTATCCAATGCTGGAGGACGGCACTGGTTAATCTCAATATCCATTTTTAGTGATTCAACAATCTGAGGATCGCATACGTAGTGTGTTAAGTACCGGCTCTTGATGTCACTCGTTATCATTCATTGTCGTAAACACTAAAACTAGACACAGAATTGTAATGTCAAACTCAATGTCAAAGATAGTTAACACAACTATTTTAACACAAATATGCTGGAAATAAAAACGCAATAACACACGAAATAATTTTAAATCACATACAACATATATGTGATTGCCACATGGCGAAATTAAGCTTCTACGAGCCAAAACAACTGTTAATTTGATGATGTCAGACACTGAGTCTCTTGACACATCAAATAAAATACACAAATTCTATTCTAGTTTACAACCAAAGCAAATTCCAAAATACAAATCAACCTACCATTAATTTGTAGATAAACTAGCAATGATTTCACAACCTTGCTCTCTATCCTAACTTGTACAACCTACTCTTGTAAATTGATTATACAATAATAAATATTAAGAAAGAAGAAGGAATGAAGAACGAAATCTATGCTAAGTTTGTGACTCAAGCTCTTCAATCTTCTCACACAGCGGAAAGATGGTTTGTGCTTGAATAAATCTTCAAGTGTCGAACATATCCCTTATATGCTTCTTCACTTGAATCCTACAAGGCTCACATGTTCTCTTTCTTGAACATGGGTTGGTGATAACCGCTCCTCACCATGACTTCAATCGTGTTTGGAAGAAACCGCCTCCAAGGCATGGTTGAACACTTTGCCCACATTCATCCTTCTTTTCTGAATTTCCAGCAAATATGATTTCTGAAAAAGAAAAAAGATTAAATAGAGAAAACTGCTAAACCTAAAAAATAGGAGATAGAGTTTTGACTTCGTCAAACTCTATTTTAAAATAATATATCTGATATGTATATATCCTTTTATTTGAAATATCTATTCGTGGATATGCACATATATATACTAAGATATATAAAACAATTTATTAATTAAAATAATAAATAAAACTAGGAAAGGATAAGATTAGTTATGACTGTGTCACAGACAAGGTCACAGGGAGTCTATCTGACATCAAGTGCAACATTGAATGTCAATGTCATACAGCACTCAACACAGCAATTTGAGTATCTCCTTCAGCACTAACCTTTCATTACGGGGTTCAGTTTGCGTTGGGCATCCTGGACAGGTTTGGCATCATCCTCTAAAAGGATTTTGTGCATACATATTGTAGGGCTTATACCTTTGATGTCCACTAGAGTCCATTCCATTGCTTCTTTGTATATGCGTAACAGTCTCAATAACCGTTTTCTTCAATAAGATTTAGTCATTCGCTTATGATCACTGGCATGATTTCATTTTTCCCAAGATAGGCATCATGTCTGAATCGATGGAAGCATCATGTCTGTTTGAGTCATGGTGGGCAAATTGAAGTCTACCACTCCATGCGGTAATTCTTCTAGAGAGTATAACATCATGATGGTATCTCTGGTATCCTCATCTTCATCGTGCGCATCGTAGTCAGTCAACCCAGTTTGCAATGCCTATTCCAGGAGTTCTTGGTTGTTCATGTGACCCAAAATGGCTTGAGATTGGGCATAGCAATGGTTCACAAAGTGGACTGACTCCAGATCTCGTGGGTATTTCATGGCTTCATAGATATTAAACACAACTATTTGGCTATCAAACTCACATATCAGCGTGCCCTCGTGGACATTGATCTTGGTTCGAGCAGTTTTCATGAAAGGCCTTCCTAACAGTAGAACAGATGTGGATGGTGTCGTTTTGCCCATGTCCAAGACATAAAAATCTACTGGGAAAATTAATTCCCCCAACTTCACCAAAACATCTTCTATTATACCTTCGAGATAGACATTGGACCTGTCTGCCAACTGGATGATCACCCTTATTTTCTTGAGTGGTCCCAGATTCAATTCTTCATAAATCGTCATGGGCATGATGTTTATGGATGCACTGAGATCAAGCATCGTCTTCTCAATCTTCTTGCTCCTAATTGTGCAGGGTATGACAAACATACCAGGATCTTCACACTTCTTAGGCATCTTTTGTAACACTACAGAGACATTCTCTCCCTCAAAAAGTCTCGCATCATCCTCAAATCGCACATTTTTGGTGCACAACTCTTTTAGGAAACGGGTATAATGAGGAACCTGCCTTATTGCATCAAGTAGTGGAATATTGACTTCCACTTTCTGAAAGACCTTGAGAAGTTCTTTCATCTCTTCTTCTTTTCTATCATGGGCAAGACGTTTAGGGAAGGGAAGCTTCTTCTTTATTTCTTACCTTATGGGCTCAGAAACCGCTTCATGTGTCTACTCTTCTTCTTTTGTTATGCCTTCAGTATCCCCTTTTTGTTCAGCTCTCATTGCTGTCTTTTCATTCTTTGTAGTCACATCATTCACTTGTTCTTGAGAATTTCCCATTTGAGATGGTAATTGTCCGTTCCTTTCCTTCAATTGGGCAAGGTCTTGAGCTAGTTGGGAAATTTGTTTGCTCACATGCTGCAGACCGGCCCATGTTTCTTATTTGAACCTTTGATTCTCCTGCTGTGACTTCACATTCTCCTTGGCCATGGCATGGACTAGTTCAGCCAGACTTGGTTCTTCTCGTGTCTTTGGCTGTTGTGGTGGCAAATCTGGTTGGTGGGCATCATTCCTTTTCCATCTGAAATTCTCGTGATCCCTTCATCCAGGATTGTATGCTTGAGAGTGAGGGTCATATCTCCTGTTGTTGTTATGTCTACTGAGAGAGTTAACTTCAGCAACGTGCTCCTCTTGTAGTGTTGGGCATTCATCAGTGAAATGGGCCACGCTCTTACACACTCCACACACTCTTTTCTTTGGTGCTTCAGTATGGTTCATCACTTTTTCCATTTGGTCCAAAAATCTTTCCATATTGACCTCAAGGTGCGTAGATTTCCCAGCATCTGATACTGTCCTTGTGCCTTCGGCACTTTTATCTCGATTTTCATCAGTTATTTCTGCAAAAATCCTGAAGGCTTCAGTAGGTAATTTATTCAGGATAGATCCTCCACATGAGGCATTGACAATGATCTTGTCATGTGGCCTCAACCCGGACACAAAATACTAGATAAGGCCATGTTCTGTAATCTGGTACTATGGGCATTTCGTCAACATGCTCTGGAATCGGCACCAGTAGTCATAGAAACTCTCATTTATGCCCATCTTCATGCTTCCAATCCTTCTTCTCATCTCCTGGACTCGGGATGCAGGAAAATATTTTTCCAAGAATTTCTGCTACAGGTGTGCCCATGTGGTTATACTGCCAGTTGGCAGGGTATATAACCAGTCTCGTGCCCCATCATGAAGAGTGAACGGGAATGAGACAAGCCGTAAATATTGCTCCTTCCCCCCATCCGTGGGTGGAGTTTGACATACCATCTCAAAATGTTGAATATACCTCTGAAGGTCTTCTCCAGTCATCGCATGGTATTTGGGCAAGATCTGGATGAAACTTGCCTTCAACTCCTAGCTTCCAGTGATGGCTGGGAGTGTAATGCCCATGGGACGTAAATTTATGTTAGTCGGAAATACTAACTGCCTCAGTGTTCTACCTTCTTCTTTAGCCATTGGGGCTATCCTTGGTTCGCTCTTCTCTAGTTGCACTCTTTCTTACTCCAGATTTCTTTCACGAGCAAGTCTCACTGCTTGGTTTGCCTTCTGTGCTTCTGCTTTCCTCCCCTTCAAAGTCTTCTCAGGTTCTGGATCATACACGTACTCTTCTTCAAAGGTATTGTGCATCCATCGGCCAGGCAAACAAGTTGGGAAAATAGAATTTCAAGAACTAGCTCCCCGAAAACAGTTATCCTTATGCCCACAACAATGTGTAGCCACCTAACATAAGTAAGGATCGATCCCACGAGAATCTGCAAATTCTATCTTCCAATGTAACTTTTTCAAAAGGGTTGATGATTTTTGTGGTCTCCGTACTTGTATTTAAAAGACTGTAAACTAAATAACAAAACAAAACAAAAGATAAGAAAATATTAATAGTAAAGGTATTTTGAATTAGAACTCAGATTTCGAACTTAACAAACACTTGACCGATCATGGACACGCTGATTACTTATGCAAATCTAATTATCTGGTAAAAGGTACCGAATCTCTCTCAACGTACCCAATCTATCCTTTCAGTTTAGCTTAGAGGTGATCTCTCATCTCCTAAACTCTAACTTGTTGCCCAACCCCGATCTCTTATATGATTGTAAACAACAAGGCAACTTTATGCCCTAGACAGACCCAGATTTACCTAGACACTGATCTCTCAGATGCCCTCAGTACCCATGATGTATCACATCCCTTTATGACTAACACAAAGGTACGATTTATTGACCATTTATAGAGTTAGTGAACAGAATTCTAATTAACGAGTGATCAGCCACAATTAACTAGGTTAGCCCACTGTATAATACAACAAAGAAAATGACTACAAAACGGAACCAAATTCGTACAGTTTATGTCTATAACCTCACGATTCTTACGTGTTCATTAAGTTCTTATCCCTTCTTCAATCCGGAATAACGAGTCTAGCCGCTAATGCTAGACTTAGAATAATAAAAATAATTAAAAGAATTAAAACAAGACATAATATAAACGAAAAACTTACTTATATTAATTGCAAAAAGAATCCAACTCCAATGCTGGATTGAAGGATATAAAACTGTAAATCCTAAGTACTTGCGGGCATAAGGCCCGAAACCAAATGCAGAAAAGTAAAATAAAGCAAAATAAAATAAAAGTGTTATGGTACGCATCAAGGTGTTTGTTTTCTACCATGAAATCTACTTATATAGGAGTACGAAAACACAAGGTAAACTCTCCCACAGGCCGGGGGATCTTTAGCCCAATCCACAACCGCCATGCCCAAGACTTTCCATATCCGGCAGATTCTTCCCTTATTTAGAAGATCCTGAGTCGCAGATTTTGTACTCTCCGTGCCCTAGTAGCGCCGATAGTCAACTTTCCTTGTAGAGCCGAGTATCTTTCTGAAAGCGTCAACTTGCCTTCTGCGGCTCCTCTTTCCTTCGACGGCTAGGGTGCATTGCTCTTTGTGTAGCTGTTATTAGTTTACCTTGTGCCCAGTCTTCTTTCCTTCTCCTCTCAATCACTTTGGGTTTGTTGTGGGCACGATCATGAACTTCTCTTTCAGATTCTGCTGGAATGGTGGGTGATTTCCGCCAGGCTCAAGAGAGAGCTTTCCGCTAAAAAGTTGTTGTCCATCTTGGTATCATTAGCATCGTAATACCCTCCAAAAGTTATTCTCCTGCCTCCTCCTGCCCCTTGTGTCCATTCTGGCTCTTTTTGACTCAAAAAACATAAAAAATAAAGGACAAAAGAACGAGAAAAAGACATAAAAACATGAGAGAATTTGGACTTGTCAGTTGGATACCATGTTACACTTTTGGTGTTACCATGTTAAACAATTGATTTTGTTAGGCTTGAGGACTGGCCCGCATGGGTAGCGTACTGGTAGGCAGAGGAGACTCAGGAGAAGTTTTGGTTGGCCAAGAAGAATCGCCTTATCGAGCCCGATGCCCCAGGGTCCAGCCAGAGTCACCACGGAGGCACCAGATGTGCCATGGATCTTATATGTGATCTGGTATGAATTATAATAATTTTTTAAGTTTATATCATTATAAATTAACACTTATTTGTGGATTTTATTTAATTTTGTTTAATCAGTCTAAAGAACAGAATCTGTCCGAGTGGGAAGTGCGTTGTTATACCTACCTGAATCTTCACTGCGTAGATGGTCATTGGACCACCGCCAAGGCCAAGAAGAACAGAGTAAGTTTTTCCTAAGATTTTAATATACGTACATACATATGTGTATATATAAAACTTATATTGAAAAAAGAATTACATTTATCCTGATAAATACAGGATAACTGTGATGCCTTGGTTGATGAGTGGAGAGTTGAGGGTAGGGAGATGGACATGGGTGAGATTTTCCACCAGGTGCTGAAGGTTGACAAGAAGGGATGCGCTATTGGGATGGGGAACATGGCCCCACTTATCCGTCGCACTTCTGGAACTGGACAAATCCTCATCATGGAGCTGGAGAATCCTCATCATGGAGCCAAGGATCAGGTTCACTGTACACCCAAAGAGAGCTTGATGTGAGATTGGTTGAGATGCAGACACAGATGCATGAAAAGCTCAGTGCCTAGCTGTTAGGATTGTATACTGAAAAGCTTATCTTTGTATACACTCTACAATGTTTTGACGATATAGATTGAATATTAATTACAGTCACTGTTTGTGCATTTATTTATTATTATATATCTATATGCTTGTTTCTATATACATACACTATAAATGATATGGTGTGGGTAAATATACGGTAAAGATTATATCATTGGATTCCATGTAAAGTATTAAAAAGGCTCACTGTTTAGATGGTCTTGAACCAACCATTATACACCATAGAGTAATCTAATAGTTAGTTTATCTTGACTAACTGATTATTCTGATACACTAACATATGTATTAAGGAGGATCACGATACGATATTGTTCTCTATTCTGACTTTAAAGGGAGAGAATAAAGATCCATAGAGTTTGGGTTCTTAACCCATATATAGTGACGGACATCTGTATGTTATGTCTACTGCTTTGATTTATCAATGTGTGATATTCTTGATAGGATCAATAACATCGATATTTTGGACAGTAACATTTACATGTATGATGGGTCATGCTTTATATATGGTCATCATGTCCTGATGAATCAGGTTGATGATGTCCCCTTGAGTAAACACAAGTACATGTGAAACCCTGCAGGTGGAATTTATTCCATACATGATAAAGCTTGTGTGGTACTGCTCTAGAAATAGAGATATTAATTAATTATAGCTGTCAGAGCTTACAAAATTAATTAATGGACATTATATCTTAAACATGGGGAATGACTAGACTAAAAGAGAAAGCATATAAGCAAATATATATTAAATTGGTAGGTCAGTATTATTTCTTTAGTGAAATAAAAATAACTCTTAATTTATTTAATTATATCCTAGTATTGTATATTAGAAATTAAATAAATTCATGGGCCAATTTAATACTCTTCTAGATCACTACTATAGCCCAATTAATACCTAAGTGGACTGAGAGAATGGAACAAGTGGAGAGGCCTAACCCATTAGGGTTGGGAGCAAGGATTTTCGTCCCCCTCCTTATTAATTAAGGAGGGGGGATGAAAATTATGACATTGAAATCAGCCCCTCTCTTGCTCACTTGATTCCCTAGGTTATCCACACAATTTAGTAGATTGTAGGACACTCTACATATAAATGAGGTACGTGAATACAATAGAAGATCAAGGAGTGTGATTACCGTGTCAAGGAGGATTCAAACACCATCAAGAAGGCACGTGTTCGATTGGTTCTCCTACAACACCATCATATTGTACTTAACGTACCAAAAAAATACCGAAATATCAAACTTTAAGGTATACTGGTATTTTCAGTAAGGTATGATATCGTACCGAGATTTTTTGGTAAGGTAACGGTATGAAATTTTAAAAATCAAGATACACTGATACCGATGGTATACCAAATTTGTTCGGTATATACCATTAGTTTGGCATATACCATTATACCAGTATATACTGTTGGTGCAGTATATACCGTTAATTCGGCATATACCGTTGGTGCGTGGATCACTAGTTTGTTCTCAGGCTGCCTTTTAAGACATATACCATAACATAAATATAATGAACATGTACTTCACTGTAGTCAGTTCTTTACACATGTCATTACTCTGAATCTAGCACACGAAGATCTATTCAACCCTATGTGATACTTATTCACTTGGTCCGTCATTCAAAGCACACATAATCTGATTTCTATCTTTCCATCACTAATTCTTCTCTGATCAGTACTTCAAATTAATGACTATCAGACATAAATAGTGATCAAGCATTCATACAAGATATGAAATAAATCATAGAAATCAAATCTTGATAGATAACAGGAAGAAAAGTAATCAAATCATATATTAAAATTCATAATATCCCCCCTCCCTAAAACCTAGCTAGAAATTTATCTAGACATGGTAAAATAAACAACAGAAGCTAGAGTATAAATGTTAGGCAAAACAATCAAGTGATCAAGTTTTAATGAGATGACAAAAAGCTCTAGATGATATATCAAAACAGTCGAAGTAAAACTGAGCTAAAAGCCCTCCTTGGAACTAAACGAAAGATAATGAAGATTGAAGATCGAACTGATGGACAAGTCAACCAAACTGATGACCAAGTCAATCGAACTGATGGCCAAGTCAACTAAATTGATGGCCAAGTCAATCGAACTAATGACCAAGTCGATCAAGCTGAAGGCGAAGACAACCAAATAGATGGCCAAGTCAACCAAACTGAAGGCCATGTCAGCCTGATGACCAAATCAGACTAGCTGAAGGTTAAATTAATCGAACTAAAGGCTAAGTTAGATCAACTGAAGGCTGAATCAGTCAAGCATAAGAGTCGTTCGAGCAATGAAGAGATATATAACTCTCATAAGCCAAACTGAGGCATTAACTGAACTAAATAGCTCGGCCCAATTTCAAGGCCAATGACTGCAGAAACAACTGAGTTAATGTGCCCTATGTCAACCTTGGAGCAACGGCTATAAACGAACTTGCAACAACTATCAACGCCAACAAGTCTGTGGATCTCTGTGGGGGCCAGCCACAACCAATGGACAAATTATACTCCTCTATAGAAGAAGAGTGGAACTAAGAGACAAATGACTTTTGATGACCTTTGTGCTCTAAAAACTTTCTTGATCAAACTTCTGCTCTCTTAGACTTTCAAATCTCAAGCTAAAAGAGATCCTACTGACAATCTAAAAAGGGATTCTACTAATTACAAGTCAGATAAGGCAAACTACAACATTTAAAAGTCTAACTGAGGAGAAAAGTGCTATACACCCACGAAGTACACTCAACCTGCAGCTACAATCCAACTGAATCTCTTCTCAACAAAGTATCAACACATGCTTAATCCAGGAGCTCAATCAGTTTATAAACTCTGTTCAAGATCAACCATCTTGAAGATTGAAAGAGATCTAAAACCTTGAAAAGATGACAATAGTACCTAACGCTCCCACTATGTGTGAGCCGCCGCTAAATTAACAGTCGCTGCAATAGCTAACCGTTGGAGACTACAAGTGTGAGCCGTCGACCCAACTGAGGTAATTCTGTAAAGAAACTCATTGTTACCAGGTTCAACCAATTTCTATTTATTGTATAATTTGTAAAGTGAACTCAGATTATATAGTGGATTTATCCTTTCTGTGAAGGAAGAGAGGACATAGAAGTTTTAAAGATTTGAACATCTATAAAATTGATTATGTGTTGTATGCTTTCATTCTCTTAATCTGCTTACCTTGTAAATTTGCACACAAGCTCACACAACTTGCATCTATCTAAATCAAACTAAAAATAGACAAACTAACAAAGTCAAACGAGTCAAAGGGCTATTCAAATTTTCCGCATTTGTTTACAAGTTTTGAATTCAGTTTATTCACCCCACTCTAAACTGATCAGGACTCATTCGGGACTAATAAGTGGTATCAGAGCAGTTGATTCTAAGGATCAGTTGTGTCTGTAGATCAACTTAATCAGATCTATCTATTTATGCTAATATCTTAAGTTATGGTAAACCATAAGCTACCTCTATTTTTTTAGTTAAGAATTATGATAACTGGAGCAAAAGGATGAAGGCTCACTTGTGCTCAATACATGAGAATATGTGGGAAGTCATAGAAGATGGTCCAATCACAATAATGATGGATAATGATGCCCACATAGTTGATATCTATTAACCAGCACAAATTCTAAAGCCAACTCATCTTCTCACCAGCGAAGAAAAGAAGTTAAAAAAATCTAGAGTTTATAGCTCGAGCAGCACTCTTCTAAAGTCTAGATGAAGATCGAATGAAGGACACCAAGAACTGTAGAATCACCAAGGAGATTTGGGACTTGTTGGCAGATCTATGTCGAGATTCAGAAGCCATCAAAGGGAACAAACTCCAACTTGCGGTTGACAAGTATGAATCCTTCAAAATGCAGTTGAAAGAATCTATCTCAAGTTTGGAAACAAGATTGTTAGGCATAACCAGTGAAATAACTAATTTGGGAAGAAGTTATCCCAACTTCGAGATGAACTCCAAGATCTTGGATAATCTGGCAGAAGAATGAGATATGAAAGTGATTGCTACTAAAGAATCAAGAATTCTCAATAGCATCACTCCCAGAGTACTATTCAATTCTCTTAAAGCTCATGAATACAACCTCAACTGAAAGAATGAAGCTTCAACTTCCTCAGTTCAGGATGTAACCTTTCATAGTGAGAGAAACCAGTTTCGAGATACTCGTGGAAGGAACAACTTATGACGAAGAAGCTCACCAGTCAAAGAAAACCAAGGCGGATCCTCAATAGACTAGAGAAGAGATGTAACTGAGAAAAAAACCTAACTAATAACATAAATGAGCAGATTCAATCACTGACCAAACTGTTGGAGAAACAGAAGAAAATCAGATACAAGCAATCAGTTTTACCTCAATCTAAAGAGTCTCTAAAAGCTGACAGAAATCGGCATCAAACTGAAAGATCAGCTTAATCGGCTAGAGAAGGCAGTCAAAGTCTAGGTGAGTGCTTTCATTGTCACAAACATGGATACTATATATATGAATGTCCTGAGCTTCCTGAGGATAAAAGAGCAAAAGTAAGAAAAATCTTCTTCAAAAGAAAAGCAATGATGGCAAGCTCGGAGAATGTTGTGCTGGATAACTCTGACTATCTATCTGGAATTGATTTCAATGGCTACAACTCAGATAATGAAGCTTTATTCTGTCTCATGGCTGACAACGAGAATGAGGTTAGTACAGGTGAATCTCAAACATCTTTTTACAACATAAATGAAACATCTATTTCTAATATGGAACTGGATGAAAATATCATATTTTTAGAGAATCAGTTAACCTCAATATCATGTATGCATGTCAAACTGAGGGATGAAAATGATGAACTTAGAAATGAGGTTAGAAAACTGAACATTTATCATGAAAGATTAAGCTATCTTGAATCATAATAAACATGTCTTTTGCATGCATTTAAGATGATATTTAAAGATTAATGCATGCTTAAGTTGGTGTTTTGGTAGTTGTTTCATCTTTTCTCGTGCATTTTCATGTTTTGCTATTTTTATTGAAGTTGGAGTAAAACAATAGGATACTTTCAAGATCCAATTCAGTTGGGAGAGAAGCTAGAAAGATAGAGGATCGAGTTGGGTCATTTTGCAATTTGAATCGGGTCAATCGGACGAGAAACGAGCGAGAAGGGAGCAAAACAGTGGAGAGCACCAGAAACCCATCGAGCCACCCACCGCTAGGTGGATTTAACCGCAGCTCGGTGGATCTCTCCAGAGGAATCTGCCAATCCAACCACGGCTAAGTGGGTTTGGGCCGCCGGTCGGTGGGTCTTCATTTCTGGGTCGGCGGTTTGTCATTTTTTGCCCTTGGGTCTGTTTTTGGCCAGCGAACTTATCTTTTGGGCAGGGTTTTTGATACCTAGTATATATAGGATTGTTATGGAAAAAATTTATAAACATTATTCAATATTTTAGAGTTCTCTTTTTTAGTCGAGATACAGTTGTGGAATTCAACTTTGAAGATTGAAGTTTTATGCAATGAATTTCTCTATTATTTTTCTAACCTTTGTTATTTAATTATGTCTCTTTATTCATTCTTTCTTTTAGATTTCATTATGTATGAGTAGTTTGTATAATTAATTCTAGGTTTTGTAGCATGTATGAAATTGTGCATTGATTTAATTCTTCATTAATTTTCCTTTCAATTATATGGTTCAAACATTCAAGTTTAGATTTCTCATGCAAGATTAAGGCCATAGTCATTGTATGCTAACTAATTAATTTGAGTCATGGCGGAGATAAATAATTAGTAGGATTAATTGAATGATTTGATACACTTACTTGTGATCTGTAGAGGGTTTTAAATCTGTTGATCTATCGGGAGTTAACAATTAATCTAGAGATAAAAGTAATAGATGAATTGTTAATCTACTTTTACCTTGAGACCTGGTGGAGATAGGTAATTAGAATTCTGATCCCCCATTAATAATTGGATTAAATTGGAAGTTTCTGGAATTATATTAATATACGATGGATTCATGTGCATGCATTCCCTAGGATTAATAATTTTATTTATTTGATAGTTCACGTTCTTAAACTTGTTCGATTTATGTTTTATTTTATAATTGAGTTTAGTAATTTAATTTTGAATTTGTGTCTAGGATTAGTCAACCCAAAAATAGATAGCCTGGATAATATAAAGTTGTTAGCTTAGTACTCAGTATGGTCAATAATCCAGTCCCTGTGGATACGATACTCAATTCACTTACTCTATTGCATGATCTATTTTAGTTGCAGTTAATTGCATAATAAATAGTGCATCAACTTTTGGCGCCATTTCTGGGGACTGATTTTGATTTTTAAATTGTTATTATTACTGACAACAATTTAGTACTTCAGGTAGTGTATGAAAACAGATCTACACAACCACACATAGATCCTATTCCAAGTTTCCCTGATTGAGCTCATAGATAGAGGAATAAGAAGCGCTGACGACAAGAAGAAGAAATGGTGGCTAATAATAAGAACGTGGATGTAGAAGCATTGGCTAGAAGGCTCCGAGAGATGGAGCAGAGGTTGGCTCGATAGGCTGAGCCCGAACACAAAGCAGTACCTCTAAACTAGCTGTATCAGACACTAACTGACAGGTGCTTAAGTACCGGATGGGGTGGCGGCATCACCTCAAACAACTTTGAACTCCGTTCAGCATTGATCAACATGGTGGCCGTCGAGCAGTTTAGTGGAAGGGCTACAGAGAATCTAAATGCTCATCTGGATGCATTTTTGGATATTTGTGACACCATCAAGATGACTGGTCTAAGTGACAACATCATTCGGATGAGGATGTTCGTCTTTTCTTTGAGGGATCGAGCTAAGGAGTGGTTTAAAAGCTTAGACAAAGAGTCCATCACTACTTGGGGCCAGATGTGCTAAGCATTCCTCGCCAAGTACTTCCCTCCACTAAAAGCTTAGAAAATCATTGGTGAGATTACTCATTTTTCTCAGATGGGGGATGAATCAATTTATGAAGCCTAAGAGAGGTATGGAGATTTTCTGCGGTCTTGTCCACCACACGGATTCAGTGCTAACTAACAAATCACACACTTCTATAGTGGTTTGATAAACAACACAAAGAGATTGGTGGACACCTCAGCTGGAGGATGTCTGATGAATAGAACCGCGGCTGAAGGACTGCGGATTATTAAGGAGATAGCAACTATCAATTACTAGTGGCCAGTGGAGAGACGGCAAACAAGACCAGCAGCTGCAGTATCTTACTCCAGAGTGGATGAACTGACGGCCGAGATTGAACTCTTGAAGAAACAAGTTCTCGAGGAGCGGCGTGCGACTATGGATGTGAATATCGTGCAATAATAAGGTTTAAAATCCACTATAGTTGAAGGTGCTAAGTTTGTTAACCGGAGAAACTACAACAGTGGGAACTACAACAGAGTCCAGCAAAGATTCCAAAACAATAACATGGCGTATCATCCAAATAATAGGAATCACCCAAATTTTTCCTATGCTAACCTTAGCAACGCCCTGCAACCTCTGGGTTTTGTTGCTCCCGCTGCTAGCCCTTCAAAGCCAGAGAAGCCTTAACTAGAAGAGATGATGAGTCAGATGATTGCTAATCCGAATAGTTTCATCTGGGCCACTGGTACCAAGATCACCAGATTAAAGGGACGGTAAGTGCTTTGTCTAAATAGTTGAACATGTTAGAAGTCCAAGTGAGCTAATTAGCTAACCAAGTAGTAACTCAGCACAAACCTGGATAATTCCCAAGCCACACTAAAGTCAACCCGAATGCGTACTGTAATGTCATTCAAGTGGTACATGGTGATATCAATAGCAATCCTGTAGTGGAACCAGCTAAAGATACGTCTTCTTCTGCTCCAAAATCAACATTTGCTACTGTTGCTTCCATAAATTTTGTTGCTCCCACTCCTCCTTAAGGTAAAATACAAGACAATGAGATGACTGATCATATGTTAGATATCTTCAAGAAGGTACGCATCAATATCCCTCTTCTAGATACTTTGAGAAATTTGTCGAGTTATGCTAGAAGTTTGAAAGAAGCCGTCTCAAGAAAGAAGAAGTTGAAGAATGTGGAGATGGTACACTTACTAGAAGAATATAGTGACTGGATGCAAAAGAAATTACCATTGAAGATGAAGGATTCGGGCAGTTTCACCATTCCTGTGAAGATTGGGAGATCATATTTTGAGAGAGTGCTATACGATTCTAGAGCTAGCATAAATTTGATGCCCTTCAATGTCTACAAGAAGCTGAAACTTGGGGATTTGAAGGAGGTGGAGATGAAAATCAAACTTGCCAATAGATCGTGCACCAAGCCACGATGAATTATTGAAGATGTGCTTGTCAAGGTAGATAATTTGGTGTTTCCTGCTGACTTTGTGGTGTTGGATATGCCCGAAGACCCTAAGATACCTTTAATCTTGGGAAGATGGTTTCTTGCTACTTGCGAGGCTGAGCTAGATATGAAGAGAGGCCTGATGACTCTGGGAGTTGATAGAAAAAGAATCACATATTTCGAATTCCTCCGCCAAAGGAAGCCCCACAGTGTGAAGACATAATCTTGGCTGACAGCTTCATGGATTGTATAGATGATGAGAAAGATGAAAAGCTTGTGATAGAGGCACCATAACTGCATGTTCCTAAAGCTAAAAATGTGCAGCTATTTGAGATGTGTATGGTTTTGCAAGATGATGGGGGATTTTCTGCAGCTCCGAGTCCCAAGAAGAAGAGAGTGAAATTTCGGGTCTGTAGAAAGAAGAATGTGAAAGGAGCCATGCTAGTTGAAGTTATGTATGAAAATAGAGCAGTGAAGGTGGATAACATTCCTAAAAGAAGAAGATCTTACTGTTGGTTGGAGTGCTGCTTTAGACCGCGTTGATTGGTGAGGTATCGTCTAGCTATAGACGTTAAATAAAGCACTGGATGGGAGGTAACCTATTATTTTTTTTGCTTTGTTTATTTTTTTATTTTCTTTTGTTTAGTGTTTTGTTTTAGTGTTCTAACATATAGAAAGGAGTTTTCGAGCACAAAGACAAGTTGAGATGCTTCAATGCTATTTCTAAAACCCTTTCCTTCATTTTAGTATGCGGTGAGTTCGTTCCAAACACATCTTTTATGTAGTTCCCTCCAAACTTATTATCTTCGCAGTTGAATAATTTTGGGAGATGGGGATATATATGATATGTTTGGCACATTTTTATTTATTTATTTTATTTCTTCGCATTTTTTGTGTTTATTTGTTTTTAGGGTCGTGTCTTGTGAGCCTGTGAGATGCCAATGATATGGAATTTAGTTATTTTTGAAAAATTGAATGAATATGATTTCAGTGATTTATGTAATTTAATTATGAAATTGATCTTTGTATTTGGAGCATTGAATATAATCTGTGAGTTTTGGGCCTTTAACTATTTATCTATGCACAATTATATTCTTTGTTGAGTGTTGCACATGCGTACTTTGCATCACTGGGACTTGCCTTGGTTTCTGTTTCGAGATTGCAAATGTGCGAGAGTTTAGACATGATTTTAGACCATTTGTTGATAGCCACATTATATCTATACACTAGCCTTAATCATGATCCCTTGTTAGCCATTTTGAGCCATAATAGCCTTTCTTTCTTTGCCGGATGATAGGAGGTGATGGATGGAGAATACGGGTATCTGTTTAGGATGTTTAGTTGAAAAATAAGTGGAAATAAAAGATACTCTTGTGTTTATTTGATAGTTATTCTCATAAGCTCTCGAAAAGAAAAGAAAAGAAAAAAATGAAATAGTCAATGAGAAGAGAAAAAGAAGTAATTGAGAATGTTTGCTTCTATTTGGCTAGTTTGTTGATGTGAAAAAAAGAGCATAAGAGAATGACTAGTTTGCACTGAAAAATTGAGTGTAGTATGGAGTTCATTTTTTTATCTTTGGTGTTTGTTTGGTAGCACTATGGTATGGGAGAAGATGGAATGTTAATGATCCATACTTGGTTTGAAGTGAAGATGAGGTGTAGTGATGTGAAATTGTTGTTAGTTTTATATACTGGAAAAACATGTCTTTGTATACTTTTCTGATGATATGATGATATAGATTGAATCTTATTGCAGTCACTATTTGGATTTACATTTTGCATTTACATTATCATATAATTGTTTATGCATATTCAATATACTTACACTGTAGATGATATGGTGTGGGTAAACACACAGTAAGATCATATCATCATATCCTTGTATTGTATTAAAAGGCTCACGGCTTAGATGGTCCTAAATACACCATTGGTACACTGTAGAATAACCTGATAGGTAGTTTGTCTTGACTGATTGATTATTCTAATGCACTTATTAAGTGTATGAGGAGGATCATGATAGGATACTGTTCTATAATCTAACACTATAAGTTAGAGAACAAAGATCCACAGAGTTCAGGTTCTTAACTTATATTTATTGGCGAACATATGTTTGCTTTGTTTATTGCTTTGATTTATCCATGATTGAGATTCTCTTATAGAATCAATAAGCTCGATATCTTGGGTAATGGCATTTTCATACATGATGTCTCGTGTAATATATATAAGCACTGTGTCCTAGTGTACCAGGTTGATGATGTTTTCTTGAGGAAACATAAGTTCATGTGAAACCCTGCAGGTGGAATTTATTCCGTACAGGATAAAGCTTGTGTGGTACTACTCAAGATTTTAGATGTTAATTAATTATAGCTGTTAGAGGCTTACATAATTAATTAATGAACATTAGATCTTAAACACGGGGAATGGCTGAACTAAAGGAGAATGCATATTCACAGATATGTATTAAATTGGTAGGCCAATATTACTTCTTTAGTGGAATAAAAGTAATATTTAATTTATTTAATAATGTCTTAAATTTATTGGATATTGGGAATTAAATAAATTAGTGGGCCAATTTAATATTCTTCCAGATCCCTGTTGTATCCCAATATGACTTTAATGGACTGGAGATAAAAAAGAAGGTTGAGGCCCAAACCCAGTAGGGTTGGAACACTGTATTTTCGACCACCTACTTATAAATAAGGAGGTCGGGATCAAAAATATACACACATAATGTCAGCCCCTCAGTTATCTCTTTATCTCCACAGATTCCATAATTATCTAGTAGATTTTTGTCCACCCTGAATCTAGATACCGTCTGAGAATACAGCAGAAATCGAGAAGTCGAATTGTCAAGCTAAGGGGCACTATCTCAACAACAAGATTAGACCTTTAATCTTGTCCTCAACCCAACGTTCAATTGTAAGTAGTTTTTTGATTATCTATTTTTCCATTTTCAGTAGAATCGAAAAACCGATTTGCATGTTTAATTGAACTTGGTTAATTAAAACATTTGTGTTGCATAAAATATGTGATATAATCCGGACAATTTGTATAGGATATGAGAACGTGCGGAAGACTTCTAGGAATGAATAAACCAAAAATAAACTAAAATATTCTGAATTTAATAAAATACAACTTGAAAAACAAAGAACAAATTAATCTAGATCTAATTACGATACTAAGACAATGATATAAAATTAATACACAAAATCCAAACGACAAGGGGCTGATTTGGATGAAGGTTTTAGGCTGGGTAAATAAGATATTTTGGTGCTTGTAATATGGTGAAGAAGGACTTAGGTAGATAGGATATGATAACGATGAGAAGAACTTATGGTATATGATGTAGAACACGATGAATTGGACTTGAATTGATCTCGAACTTGGCTTGAACAAAATTGGATGGTTGAAGATGATATGAACGACTTGATGGCTATTTTAAGATGTCATTTGATGATGATGGACGATGATAATGTTGTGAATTATAACCTGATTAATCCCCGGTGTATCTTGTACGACGAAAATGAATCTCAAAGTTGTTCTTCGGATAGCGAGTTAACCCTAACTCCTCTTGTGAATTAGGACGTGAAGTTACATAAACTGTACGGTCATGTTCATAATCATGTACTTGAACATTGTTGTGAACATGTAAGGTCAGAATGTAAAAACTTGAGCAAATAAAGAACACGAGGTTGGTAACCATGTTCGATCAACTGATCTACGTCAGGGGGACTTATCAAGTCCGTGAGAAACAGTTTACTACTTCGTTGAATGGTTACAAATGTTATTACACGAAGACTCCCATCACTCGACCCCTTTCCTACCCGATTCAACATATTTCGCTAAACTGAATTGCGAGCTCCCCTCACAACCTAGAATCCTTCTAGTTCCCACAGGAAATCTCTCCCGAGACTTCTCTAAGTGTGTATTAAAGTGAGTTTCAAACACAGACTAGAAACACAATGATCTAACCGATCAAACCTAGTCTACCCGAATACTATATGCTTCGAATGTTAAGAATTTTATCTCTAAGCCCTTTAGTGTATTCGTAAAAATTTATGTCAGCTAAACTAGTCTAAATTCCAGGCTATTTATAAGAAACAGATATAACCTTAACAAGGTAACCAGAAGTCCTACTTTGACTATGATATAACAAGGAAACAATTTCCTTATTTAATTCGGACTCTTCTTCTTGATCTTCATCACGAACAAGGCAACTTCTATTCTGAAACATCCATCTTGAATCTGCAGCTTCAACTCTTTGAATCTAGCATGGCAGGTCTCTTGTAAACTTTCTGGACAACCATGTACATGATCATGTCTCTGAACATGATTAAGTACATGTATCGATCTTCAATCAGATTGGCAGTGGAATGTTCACAGAAATGTCTAAAATATGTTATTCTAACATGAATAACCAAAACCTTTTTGTGTTCTTTTGAAATTTCCATATTTCCATACAAATTATGACAATCCGAACACTTAAGTGCAGATGGCAGTAACAATCTCTCCCTTTGTCCTTATCTGGTGACAAATAAGCTCCATGTTTTCAAACAACACAATCCTTTATCTGTAGGACCATGTACTTTAAAACATACGTGAATGTTGTAAAGAACATCATATGATTTAGCTGTGTTTCACTTTTTTATCAGCTTGTACCTGCTCTGCTATATTGATTTTTTCCTTTTCTATTTTTAACTTTTGATAGCAGTTTCAATTTTTTAGCAGATATGACTCATATAGGGAAGAAAATATGTTCCGTAACAAAATAGCTATTACAAGCTATTAGATCAAAAACAAAATACCTTGCAAAACATGATACAATATAAGAAGAACAGAAAAACACATAAAACAAAAAAAAACCTTTATCACATTTACTCTCCCTATTTACCACCGAGAAAGATAAAGGAGTAATACTTCTTCAGAACCTGCTTCAGCATCATCATACTCAGTATCTTCACCATCATTAACATCCTCCTCAGCCTCCTCTTCATCATCCTCATCTTCAGCAGTTTCTTCTTCATGAGCCTCCTCTGCAGACTCCTCTTAGACAGCTTCTGCTTCCTTAGCTTGTGCTGCAGTCGGTGCTTCACCTTGCTTTTGTGCTGGAGGAGATTTTTCTAAGTAGCAGCTTCGGCAGTACTTGCAAGCTTGTGCAAGTTATGAATATTCTCAAGAACATCTGCTGCTTAGAAGGCAAACTCTTCTCCTGATGAAAGATCAGCAATCATTGCTTGGATCTTCATCTTCTCAGAAGTATGCTCAGAAATCAAACGAGCATGAAACTCCAGACTTTTCTCTAAAAATTTCAGTACAATACCCTTTGGAGAGGATTCTTAAACAGTATCATCCATTCCTTTCTTGGATGACATGAACTACTTGAACTGGAGGTGAAGATGAGGATCTCCTATTTCAGGAGCAACCTTGATTACTAGAGGCTTGTTGAGAGGTATAATCTTGTCTTGTTGTGAAGAAACATTCTCCTTCTGTTGCTTGATGATGCTGTAGATTAATGATGGGTAACACAATGGACCTTTGATCACTGTAGATTCTACACTGTTGATGATCTTGCTGAATACAAACTCACTATAATTGAACTGCTTCCCAGTTCTGAGGTTATACAGAAACCTCCCTTGAGCTTGAGTCACTGTTGCCCTGTGCTTAGTTGGTAGCCAATTGTGAATCAGGATTCTGAACAGAGCGCCATATTTGTGAGTCAGCTCGGAGGTTGGAATAGTCTGCGGATGTGATGGCCATTTATTATAGATGCCCTGGGTCAGTTCTTTAGCAACTATCCCCCAGTCATCTATCTCTTTAAGCTTCCCCCTTCAGATGAACAACCCAAAAATGCATTAATGAGGTCAGGGGAAAGTAGCATCTCACCTCTCACATAGACTTTCTAGAAGTCTTCAGACTATGGATCATCAATTTCCTTACTTAAGCTGCAGTAGAATTCAGTAACCACCTTTGGAACGAACTCTTGTACCCTCTGCATAGTGCCTAGTAGACCAGCATGTTCCAATAAGGTTTACACCCCAGTAGTCAACAATGTATCCTTATCTACCTTATTTTCAGAGATCATGGACCTCTGCTTCAATTTCTCCCATAAATTAGCATGTTTGGAAGAACGAAAGATTGATTGACTGGAAGTACCTAGAACACGGACAATTTATTTGTGAACTTCAGACTCATGTTCACTTGAATGAGAGTGAACATCTTCAGGTATATCTGTCAGCTGGTCAGTTTTCTTAACCTTCTTGGAAGGACTAGTTAATGCAACGACTTTCCTCTAATTTGTTGCGGCAGTAGTAGATGGTGGAGTAGCAGATGCTCGACTTCTGGTTATAGAAGTTCTTGGAACCAGTTGCACCACAGCAGTAGAAGCCTTTTTCCTTGGTGTTTGCTTCTTGACCGAAGATCTAGCAAAAGGATAATATTGAGCAGACGCAAGTAATTTTTCCTGTTGTGGAACATGAGTCTTTTCAGCAGATTCAGAGGATGAACTCTGAACATCTTCTTTCTCTGTCGGATCAGCAATTAAAGGTCTGTGAATGACCTTCTTCTTTCCTTTTTCCAGAGCAGCAGCTATGGCTTTCATCTTCAAGCTTAAGCAAATATCATCTTCCCTATCTTCATCATCATCTTCTGTAGTAGAAGGTTGGATAGGCAACTTTAGCACACCACTAGCTGGAGCAGGTATCTCAACAATACTTTTCTCTGTAACATGTGCCTCAACATGTTCAGGCACATCTGAAGGCTTAACTTGATCATCAGCAGCAGATCCTTTCTCTTTCTGAAGGGCTTGAGTAGCAGGTGTTGTGACGATCTCCTTTGATGAAGGGGTTGTAGTCTTCTTGGATTTCTTAACTGCAGTTCCCTTTGTTCTTGCCTTCTTTCTGTTGACAACGTATGAGTTTGCGGCTTCCTTCAAAAGATCATCGATTGAAAGACTCCGGGTCTTTATTTTCTTTGCAGAAGAGGTAATTTCTTGCTCTTATGTTTCCATGTCTTCATCTTCTTCGTCTCCAAGAAACGTTTCAATCAATTCTTCTGTATCTTTGCTTGAAGATTCATCGCGAAGTGCCCTCTGAATAGGTTTCTTGTATGTGGATTCACCTCGAACCTGTCTATCAAAATCATCCTTCTCGTAGAATTGATCTTGAAGTTTGGAATCTGTAACTTTTCCATACCTCATTCTGGGCTTCACAACTTTCTTGGGACGGACAAGCTTTCTTTTTGGAGCCATTGAAAACTATATGGATATATGGAAAGGTGAAATAGCAAGAAAATTAATGACAACCAAGGAAGGAAACTCATAAAACTCAGAGGGTTTATCGAGAGAGAGGTTTTTTATTTCAGAAATTTGAAAGGTGAACTTTCTCTCTAAACAACTAAATCTATGTATAAGAGAGTATCCCATTCTCAGGTTTCCGTTAGACTAAGAAATCAGAGGGAAATCCCGAAAAATCAGAGATGATGATAGCGCGTCAGAACTAGCCATTGACAAAGATGTACTCAGGGTTTGAATCATGATCATGTACATCTATAGGAACATTTATGGGAATGTTCAGTCCCTTTGTGCATGAATGGTTCTTTCCTGCTGAGTGTGAAATAATCACACCCATACCCCTCTTCTTGGTTTTACTGAACCAAGCACACCCCAAGGGCTGCTCTGAGTTTCTCAAATTGGGCTGAAGCCAATCTCTTGGTGAACAAATCAGCTAGTTGATCTTCAGTCTTCATGTGTTCAATCTTTAGCACTTCTTCTTCAACCAGCTCTCTGATGAAGTGATGTCTAATGTCTATATGTTTGGTCCTCCAATGCTGCCCTGGATTCTTTGAGATGTTGATAGCACTTATATTATCACAGTACAGAATAGGAGTATCATGACTAACTTCATAGTCTTTCATCATCTGCATCATCCAGATGATCTGAGTAGAGCTGCTCCCTGCTGTAATATATTCCGCTTCTGCTGTAGATAGAGATATGCAGTTCTGCTTCTTACTGAACCAAGAAGCAACATTGTTTCGTAAGAAGAAACAAGCACTTGAAGTGATTTTTCTGTCATCTGGAGATCTAGCCCAATCAGCATCACAGTAAGCAGTTATACTTGCATTCGTATTTGAAGTATACCACAAACCATAATTAGCAGTTCCATTGATGTACTTGATGATGTTCTTAACAGCTTTCATGTGATTCTCCTTAGGACAGGCCTGATATCTGGCACACATTCCCACACTGTATGCTATATCTAGTCTGCTTGCAGTGAGGTATAGAAGACTACCAATCATGCTTTTGTAGAGAGTTTGATCAACTTCAGTCCCTGCATAATCTTTTCCAATCTTGACTGTAGTACTGATAGGAGTTCATTTGTGTTTTGAATTTTCAAGCTTGATAAGTCCATTTATTTCTTGTTTTTCTGGGCATTTTAGTTGCTCTAAATGTCCTTTTTAGTGTCTTTTGTGTCGGAAAAGAACCAGGAAAGTGGTTTGGGCATGACAGGAGTGAAATCTGGCGAAAGAGGCATTTTGGCCTCAATTTGACTGAAATCGATGAAATGGGCATATTAGACCTGAGCAGAAGATGTCGTGCCCACAGTACTCGCACAGATTCAGAAGAGGCAGTGAAGAGGGCATTCCCGGAAAAAGTGGGATTCTGTTGAAAGAAGACAAAACTGGCGTTGGAACTTGATTGATTTCGAAATCTGAATAGAAGAAGGAAAGATTGTTCATAGGTGGACTCTTGGGAAGCAATTTGGAAGATAGGGATGGCATCCCTAAAATAACGGGATGCATTCCACCACCTAAGGAAGTTTCCTTATACAGGCATATTCCAGTGGGCACAGAGATCCAGCAGATAAGAATGTTTCCTTATACAGGCAGATTCCAGCAAAGCATAGCGAATCCGGCAGATATTGAAGACTCCTCATTTTTGGGGATTTGGATTCGATCTTTGTACTCTTTTAAAATACTAGTTTTGATTGTTAGGAAAACAGACTTCGTACCATATTGTTTCTGCACTTTTACTTTCGCCATTAGTTTAGTTTTAAGCTCCGACAGCAAGACAATCTGGGGCCTTATGCCCACAGAGGTTAGGATTTATATTTAATGTTGTTGTTGTTCATCGTTGGTGTTGGACGATTTTTTATTCAATTCCAGTAAGTTTTTCCTATTTATCATGTCTTTAATTTATGTATTTAAAGTTCTTTATAGTATGAGTAGCTAGATCTATATTCCGGAATTTTAAATAAAGATGAAGGTTTAACAAAACACTTAAATACTCGTGAGGCCGTGTGGGCACATTACTGCACGATTAGGTTTCTGCCGATTTTTGTTCTTATTCCTAGTGAGCGTGAGTTTAATATAACTAATATGGCTGATCACTCTTTAGTTGTAGAGGGCACACCAGGGTTAATTGGATTAGCGAATCGTGACTGTGTGTTAATTCAAATGGTAACTGGGAAATCGGTGGGTTGCTGTGGGCACACGAGGAATCAGTAAACACAGTAAACTTGGGTTCGTCTAGGGCACACTGCTTCCTATTCATTTACATCTCTTTGGGGAACCGGGGGGTGGGTGATAGGTTAGGGATTTAATGGACGAGGAATCACCTTAAAACCTAATCTGAACGGATGAATAAGGAGACGCAGCGAGGAATCCGGTGTCCATAACTAGGTGATTTAATCGTGTAGGAAAATTGCTGTGCCCATGATCGAGTGAGTATAAGTTAAACTGGATTCTAGTTCAAGTTCCGGAACCTTTTATTATTTGATATCTCATTAGTTTATTTTTACAGATTTAATTTCCATTGTTGTGACCACGGTACCAGACCCTCTTTTGTGATTGGTGACTCGAAAGTAAGATCGCATCAGCTCTCTGTGGGATCGACCCTTACTCATAGCTAGTTACGCTTGCTGTGGGCACAGGAGCATACAAATTCATTTTGAGTGCGAAATGACCGCGTGTCAAAATTAGCGCCGTTGCCGGGGAGCTGATTTCCAGTGATTTTACTTTCCAAGTTGGTGTGCCTAGAAGTTGATACCCAGGAGCTCTTCAGAAGAAACTCTATTGTACGATCCGGAGATAGAGAAGACTTTGAGGAAAAACAGGGCAGCAGTGAAGAGGGCACGACGAGCTACAAACAGACCTCGTGAGCCCACACCACTAGAAGATCAAGGAGACGCGGGGCACGAGGAGGAAGAACAGTTTGAGAACGGCCACAACATGGCCGCAGTAAATGGAAATGCCGCAAATGGAGATGCGGAGGATAACAGGACTTTAAGGCAGTTGGTTTTCCCGACCAACATGAATCTGCGCCCGATGGGCATTACACTCCCAGCTGTGACTCAGAACTGGGATATTCATGCAAACTTTATCCAAATCTTGCCGAAGTTCCACGGAATGCCCGGAGAGGATCCACAAAGACACTTGCAAGATTTTGAGATGGTTTGCCAGACTCAACCATCCAACCATGGACGAGAGGAGTATGTGCGGTTCGTCTCGTTCCCTTTCACTCTTCAGGATGGGGCACGAGACTGGCTGTACACATTGCCGACTGGCGCTGTGACCACATGGAGACAACTTCAGCAGAAGTTTTTGGAAAAATATTTCCCAGCATCCAGAGTGCAAGAAATGAGAAGAAGGATAGGGAGCCTGAAGATGGGAACCAACGAGAGTTTCTATGACTACTAGGGAAGATTCCAGGCAATGCTGGCGAAATGCCCACAGCACCAGATTACTGAACACGATCTAATCCAGTATTTTGTTGGAGGATTGAGACCACATGAGAGAACAATCGTGAATGCCTCATGTGGAGGGCCTATACTGAACAAGTAGCCTGTTGAAGCATTCAGAATTCTCACAGAGATGGCTGAAGACAACCGAGACTTCGGCGGAGAGGGCATTCGGGTTGTCAGTGAATTAGAGAGGGCACCGGACCAAGACAACAGAATTGACAGATTGTGTGACAAAATTGAAAAGATCTTGTCTGGTATGAGCATGGCGAAAAAGCACAGACCTTGTGGAGTATGCAAGAGTGTACTTCATTTCACTGATGAATGCCCAACTCTACAAGACGCGGTGGAAGAAGTAAATGTTGTAGGTGACCAGAATGGGCATTCCAGAAGATATGATCCAAATTCCCAGACTTATAACCCTGGCTGGAGAGACCATGAAAACTTCAGATGGAGAAGGCCAGAGGATGGGCACCCTGCACGCCTATTGTCGCCGCCAGAAGAAAAGAGAAAGTAAAGGCTAGAAGATCTTGTCTATGCCATGGCTGAGGAGAATGAAAAGTTCAAGCAAGAGACTCAAGCTGGTCTTTCACATATGAGCAAGCAAATCAATCAATTGGCTCAAGCCATGCACAAGATGGAGGAGAAAAATGGGAAGTTACCTTCCCAGGTTGAAAACCCGAGAGAACAAGTGAATGTAGTAGCATTGAGGAGTGGAAAAGAGCTTCCGGAGATGGTCAGGCCGAGAGAAGAGAAGGATGATGTGCCCTCGGAGGAAGAAGTGGAAAAAATTCCCACAGGAGATAAGGCACAAGAAGCCGAGCAGACCAATACTGTGCCCATCCCGGAAGTAAAACAGCCTGCCAAAGTGCCCATTCGAGAGAGACGGAAACCTCCCTTTCCAGGGAGATTGGCACAAAATAGAAAAGAAGAAGAAACTAGGGAGATGCTAAAAGTATTCAGCAAGGTGGAGATCAACATCCCACTGATCGAGGCAATCAAGCAACTACCACGGTATGTCCGGTTTCTAAAGGAGCTTTGTACCAGAAAGGTGCAATTCAATGACGATGCAAGGTTCCTAGTTGGGGATAATGTATCGGCTGTGATACAAAGGAAGTTACCCAAGAAGTGTGATGATCCAGGGATGTTCGTGATCCTTTGCATAATTGGAGACAGAAAAGTTGAAAAGGCCATGCTGGATTTGGGGGCATCAATCAACGTAATGCCTCTGTCGGTGTTCAAAGAATTGAAGATTGGACCTTTGAAGGAGACCTGTGTGGTCATTCAGTTAGCTGACCAATCTAATGTTTATCCAGAAGGCCTCATTGAAGATGTATTAGTCAAAGTGGACGAGCTTATATTCCCAGCAGATTTTTATGTGCTTGACATGGGCACAGCGACTTCAAAATCTTCAGTTTTATTGCTGGGAAGGCCTTTCATGAAGACAGCTCGAACCAAGATTGATGTGGACAAGGGCACACTTACGTGTGAATTTGATGGGGAGAAGGTGACGTTCAACATTTTTGAAGCCATGAAACACCCCCCGGATACAGAAAATTGTAATTTTGTGAATACATTTCATTCCCCGAGCCGTTCTACTTTATCCATGGTGAGCAACAGAGAACCGCTGGAATGGGCATTGTGGGATGGATTGCTTGACCAGGATGCCCTGGACGAGGATGATGACATAAGAGATGGAATTATGATGTTGTATTCATTGGAAGAAATGCCATACGGCTGTGTGGACTATGGTGTGCCCATTCGGAGAAGTGATGACAGAATGATGCCTTCTATTGTTAGAGCGCCCACACTGGAGTGGAAGGCATTGCCAAGGCATTTGAAGTATGCCTACTTGGGAGATAATGAGACACTCCCAGTGATAATTAGTGCGGGGTTGAATCAAGGTGATGAAGACCGTCTTTTGAAATTGTTGAGACTGTACAAGGAGGCACTCGGATGGACTTTGGCAGATATAAAAGGCATTAGCCTAGCAATTTGTATGCACAAGATTTTGTTGGAAGATGATGCAAAGCCCGTTCGTGATCAACAAAGAAAGCTCAATCCGGTGATGAAGGATGTGGTGCTAAAAGAGATAATTAAGCTACTGGACCAGGGCATTATATACCCAATTTCAGACAACAAGTGGGTCAGTCCAATCCATGTTGTGCCCAAGAAGTCGGGCATTCAAGTTGTGAAAAATGAAAAAGGAGAGCTTGTGCCCACACGACTGCAAACTGGCTGGAGAGTTTGCATTGATTACCGGAAGCTGAACACGGTCACGCGGAAGGATCATTTCCCACTTCCATTCATTGACCAGATGCTGGAGAGACTCGCAGGTAACAAGCTCTTTTATTTCTTGGATGGATACTCAGGATATATGCAAATTGCAGTGAGTCAAGAGGACCAGGAGAAAACAACTTTCACGTGCCCATTCGGCACATTTGCCTATCGCATAATGCCCTTTGGCCTCTGCAATGCTCCTGGCACGTTTCAGCGATGTATGATGAGCATATTCTCTGATTTGCTTAAGAACTGCATTGAGGTGTTCATGGATGACTTCACGGTGTATGGGAGCTGCTTTGATCGATGCTTAGATAATTTAGAGAAGGTGTTGCAGCGTTGTGTGGACAAATGCCTAGTGCTGAACTACGAAAAATGCCACTTCATGGTCAGAGAGGGCATTGTACTGGGCCATGTGATTTCCGAGAGGGGCATTGAGGTCGATAAAGCTAAAGTGGACATAATTGAGAAATTGCCATACCCCACTTCGGTGAAGCAAGTGAGAGGCTTTCTAGGGCACGCTGGATTCTACAGGAGGTTCATAAAAGATTTTGCAAAAATTGCCCAGCCTATTACTCACTTATTGCAGCAAGATGTCCCCTTTGAATTTGATGAGGAATGTAAAAAGGCATTCAATTTTCTGAAGAAGCAACTGGTCACGGCACCAGTTATTCAACCACCAGATTGGGGAATGCCCTTTGAGATTATGTGTGATGCCAGTGGCTACGCGGTGGGCGCTGTACTGGGTCAGAAAAGAGGAAAAGAAAGCCATGTAATTTACTATGCTTCCAAAACTCTGAATGGGGCACAATGTAATTACACCACTACTGAGAAGGAGCTGCTACCAGTAGTTTTTGCATTCGAGAAGTTTCGGTCCTATCTCCTGGGCACGAAGAGCATTGTTTACACAGATCACGGTGCCCTACGGCACTTGATGGCCAAGAAGGAGACAAAGCTGAGACTAATTAGATGGATCCTGCTCTTGCAGGAGTTTGATGTCGAGATAAAAGATAAGAGTGGGGCACAAAACTTGGTAGCCGATCATCTAAGCCGGGTGCTGAATGAAAAAGGCGATGAAATGCCCATTATGGATCACTTCCCTGATGAGCATCTGTACTCAGCATGGGGCACACGAGAGCCCTGGTATGCAGATATAGTGAATTATTTAGAGTCTGGAGAGCTGCCAATTGGGTACTCGAGGTACCAAAAGAATAAACTGAGGCACGAGAGCAAGTTTTATGCATGGGACAGCCCTATTCTATGGAGGAGGTGTGCTGATCAGATCATAAGAAGATGTGTCCCTGACAATGAAATTGAGGATATTTTGAAGCATTGCCATAACTTTGCTTGCGGAGGGCATTACGGACCAAACCGAACAGCAAGAAGAATTCTGGACTGTGGGTTCTTTTGGCCCACGATTTTCAAGGATGCCCACAACGTATGCAAGAGATGTGATCAGTGCCAGAGAGTTGGGAACATCACAAAGAGGAACGAAATGCCCATGACACCCATCATGCCAGTGGAAATTTTCGATGTTTGGGGAATGGATTTCATGGGACCCCTCGCAAACTCAAGGGGGAACCATTACATCATCCTGGCAGTTGATTATGTGTCCAAATGGGTGGAGGCAAAGGCTACTCCTACCAATGATGCAAGAGTAGTGACCGCATTTCTGAAATCTCATATTTTCAGCCGGTTTGGTGTGCCCAGGTCCATCATTAGCGATCAAGGAACACATTTTTGCAACCAAACCCTGGAAAAATTGTTGAAGAAATATGGAGTGAATCACCATGTGACAACAGCCTATCACCCACAAGCGAATGGCCAAGCTGAAGTCTCAAATCGACAAATTAAAGCCATTCTTGGGAAGGTAGTTAATCCAAGTCGAAAGGATTGGAGTCAACATCTGGATGATGCCCTGTGGGCATACCGAACTACTTTCAAAACTCCAATCGGGATGTCCCCATATAGGATGCTGTTTGGGAAATGCTGTCATTTGCCGGTACAGCTAGAATACAAGGCACGATGGGCACTGCAGAAGCTGAACATGGACAAGGACGCAGCAGGGCATTTCAGAAAAATTCAGATTCAAGAGCTGAAAGAAATGAGGATGGAGGCCTATGACAATGATGTTCTTTACAAGGAAAAAATGAAGAGGCTCCATGATCAAGTGATTAGAAGGAAGAGTTTCACTCCGGGGCAAAAAGTTCTTTTGTACCATTCAAGGTTTAAATTGATGGGAGGAAATCTGAGGACCAAGTGGGTTGGTCCATTTGAAGTGTACACGGAATGCCCCAATGGAGCAGTTGAGCTGAAGAATCTAGATACTGAAGGGCGTTTCAAGGTTAATGGCCACAGATTGAAACCTTACCTGGGGCATGCAGACCAAGATGTCAGAGTGGTCTGGCTCGTGGAGCCCATCTATATCTGAGTTGGTAGGTGTCGTGCCCACGACAGTAACTGGGGAGCTACTGGGAGGCAACCCAGGTTTTTAATTTATTTTTTTTTTAGTAATTTTAATAAGTGTTTTTTCTGATTTATCAAACTAGACTAGGAGAGTTTTTCTATTATCTGTCTGAAAAAAAAAATGCAAGATGTAGTTGAGGATGAGAGGAGAGCAACCCTATTTCTTTTGTGCCGAAGGCAGACCCTTCGAGCATTCTGTTCTCATTTTCTATAGGGACAAGCAGGAAGACACCAAGCGGAAGGGCACAGCTAGAAGAGATGGTGCTAGAATGACCATGAAGAGGCTGGATAGCATGGAGAATGCCCTGTATCAGACTATTGATACCCTCTTAAGGAAGATTGAGCAATCCCTCACTGAATATTTCAAATATGTTGGGTTCACTTACCCGACATCCACCAACCTGGTTCAATTCCTTTTCTTTTATGTTCTTTTGATTTTCATTCTTTTTGGTGTCGCCCTTATTCTACCCACTTTGCCTCAAGCAAAGTGTGTGGGTGGGGGCATTTGGGTTGTTGTCTTTTGTTGTTGAGTCAGTTTGAACACTTTGCTTTGTGCAAAGTGTGTTGGTGGGTCGTTTGAGTCAGCATGCTATCTGTTAAGATTTGAGGAGCACTAGTTTCTGGGTTGTGAATGTAATAAAATTGCTAATCGAGTCAGCATGCCCACACTAGAAGCAGGGATGATGAATGAGTTGAGCATTAACCTGGTGAGATTTGAGCCTGTGCTGTTATGCCCATTTTACAGCATTCTCTTTTCATGTGTGTACATTCTGTGCTTAGAATTTCTAGAACTTGCTTTTGCTCTACTTTAAAATCAAAAAGTTTAAAATGCATGTGTAGATGATTTAGGCATTTTCTTGCTTGAGCCCACTAAGCCAAATAAAAACCGACCTTTGACACAGCTTTGCAGCCCTTTTGAGCCAATAAAATGCCCTGGCAGTTTTTTTTTATTTACCTCACTATATAAAGCTAGGGCATTACAAAAACCAGAAGTATAAGGAGTCTCTGGATGGTTTTGAAGAAATTGAAATTGTAAGAAAAAGATAGGGGGAACGAAAAAAAAAGAGAGAAAAAAAAAGAAAGAAAAAAAGAAAAAAAAAGTTTTCCCCTAATCTGAACGTTCAAAATGCCCACACGAACGAGAAATTCGTAATCTGAACAGTGAATGAGGGCATGAGGAAGTAAGTTGAAAATAAATGGTGGTATGTCCAGTGAACGCTTCTAAGAGTTTTAGCCCAATACAAAAAGAACCCCACCTTACCTAAAGAGCTCCATTACAGCCCATAAAAGTCCTTTTGATACTTATGCATTTTTCCACTTAATGAAATTAAAGAAAGAGCATTAGCAAGCTTATGGAATGAATGAGTATAGAATGAATGAATTTGAGTGTAAACACTAAGCCTAAACACTGTGTGAAGAGAGTGTGGGAGGACCTATACGCCCAATTCAATTTTGACTTGCTAGGGCATGCTGATTACGCTATTAATTGGAAACGTTGGTTATTGAAACACTGTGGCCACACGGATTAACAGGTTGCATGTTTTGTTTTTTTTTCGTGTCTGTTTCTTTTCCTTTCCTTTTTTGTTTTTCTTTTTCTGGGTTCTTCGTACCCCATGCTTGAGGACAATCATGACTAAAGTGTGTGAGTGTGATAAGTCCATTTATTTCGTGTTTTTCTGGGCATTTTAGTCGCTCTAAATGTCCTTTTTAGTGTCTTTTGTGTCGGAAAAGAACCAGGAAAGTGGTTTGGGCATGACAGGAGTGAAATCTGGCGAAAGAGGCATTTTGGCCTCAATTTGACTGAAATCGATGAAATGGGCATATTAGACCTGAGCAGAAGATGTCGTGCCCACAGTACTCGCACAGATTCAGAAGAGGCAGTAAAGAGGGCATTCCCGGAAAAAGCGGGATTCTGTTGAAAGAAGACAGAGCTGGCGTTGGAACTTGATTGATTTCGAAATCTGAATAGAAGACGGAAAGATTGTTCATAGGTGGACTCTTGGGAAGCAATTTGGAAGATAGGGATGGCATCCCTAAAATAACGGGATGCATTCCACCACCTAAGGAAGTTTCCTTATACAGACAGATTCCAGTAGGCACAGAGATCCAGCAGATAAGGAAGTTTCCTTATACAGGCAGATTCCAGCAGGGCATAGCGAATCCGGCATATATTGAAGACTCCTCATTTTTGGGGATTTGGATTCGATCTTTGTACTCTTTTAAAATACTAGTTTTGATTGTTAGGAAAACACACTTCGTATCATATTGTTTCTGCACTTTTACTTTCGCCATTAGTTTAGTTTTAACGCTGCTCCAGCAGCAAGACAATCTGGGGCCTTATGCCCACAGAGGTTAGGATTTATATTTAATGTTGTTGTTGTTCATCGTTGGTGTTGGATGAGTTTTTATTCAATTCCAGTAAGTTTTTCCTATTTATCATGCCTTTAATTTATGTATTTACAGTTCTTTATAGTATGAGTAGCTAGATCTATATTCCGGAATTTGAACTAAAGATGAAGGTTTAACAAAACACTTAAATACTCGTGAGGCCGTGTGGGCACATTACTGCACGATTAGGTTTCTGCCGATTTTTGTTCTTATTCCTAGTGAGCGTGAGTTTAGTATAACTAATGTGGCTGATCACTCTTTATTTGTAGAGGGCACACCAGGGTTAATTGGATTAGCGAATCGTGACTGTGTGTTAATTCAAATGGTAACTGGGAAATCGGTGGGTTGCTGTGGGCACACTAGGAATCAGTAAACACAGTAAACTTGGGTTCGTCTAAGGCACACTGCTTCCTATTCATTTACATCTCTTTGGGGAACCGGGGGGTGGGTGATAGGTTAGGGGTTTAATAGACGAGGAATCACCTTTAAACCTAATCTGAACAGATGAATAAGGAGACGCAGCGAGGAATCGGGTCTCCATAACTAGGTGATTTAATCGTGTAGGAAAATCGCTGTGCCCATGATCGAGTGAGTATAAGTTAAACTGGATTCTAGTTCAAGTTCTGAAACCTTTTATTATTTGATATCTCTTTAGTTTATTTTTACAGATTTAATTTCCATTGTTGTGACCACGGTACCAGACCCTCTTTTGTGATTGGTGACTCAAAAGTAAGATCGCATCAGCTCTCTGTGGGATCGACCCTTACTCATAGCTAGCTACGCTCGCTGTGGGCACAGGAGCATACAAATTCATTTTGAGTGCGAAACGACCGCTCGTCAAAGCTCAAACTTTTTTACCATGTTTCTGGCATACTTAGATTCAGAGATAAATATCCCTTCTTCTGATTGCTTTATCTGGAGTCTTAAGAAATATTTTAGATCTCCAACAAGGCTCATCTCAAATTCAGTTTCTATGTCTCTGATGAAGTCATTGACCATATTATCAGACACTGATCCAAATACTATATCATCCACATATACTTGAACCACAATTACTTGTGATTTTTCCTTCTTGATGAACAATGTTCTGTCTTTTCCTCCTCTATTGTATCCGTTGCTTACTAGTTATGTAGCCAGTCTTTCATGCCATACCCGAGAAGTTTGCTTTAAGCCATATAATGCCTTCTTTATTTTGAACACAAACTCTGGATGATGTGGATCTTCAAATCCTTTAGGCTGTGCAACAAACACATCCTTCTTCAAGAATCCATTCAGAAAAACACTCTTGACATCCGTCTGATATAGTTTGAACTTCATGATGCATGCCATGGCTAGAAGAAGTCTGACTGACTCAATCCTTGTGACTGGAGCAAAGGTTTAATCAAAATCCATGCCTTCTATCTGAGAATAACCTTGTGCAACCAGTCTAGCTTTGTTTCTTGTAAGTTTCTAACTTTATCAGTCTTGTTCTTGAAAATCCACTTGGTTCCAACAATGTGGACTCCTTCAGGTTTCTGCACCAGATCCCAGACATCATTCTTTTTGAACTGAAGAAGTTCTTTTTGTATGTCTTCTATCCAATAGTCATCTTTAAGTGCTTCTTGGATGTTCTTAGGTTCAATCTTGGAAGTGAAACACACATAGGATATTCATCATACATCTTTTTTCTCAAAGTGCTCCTGGTCATCCTTCGTTCATGAATGTCTTCTATTACTTCTGAAATAGGATGATTCTTGATTATTTGCTTTGAAGGCTTTTTATGCCTTACTGTTTGTTCTTCAGGTTCTCTGTGTATATCATCAAGAATCTTAAGATGTTCGAACACATCCGTCTGAACATCATCTTCAGGAGTATTGACAGTATTGTCCTGATCATCAAATCTGACATTGACTGTCTCAATTACAGCCTTTGTATCTTTATTGTAATCATGTATGATTTACTGTTTCTGGAGTATCCAACAAACATCCCTTCAACTCATCTTTTGTTCATCTTGCTGACGTATTCTTTATCATTGAGAATATATGTGGTTCTAAACTCATGAAAGCACTTCACTGTTGGCTTTTTTTCATTCCAAATCTCAAATGGAGTAGTGAGAGTGTCTGGTCTGAGATGAACTATGTTGCTGATGTGGCATGCTATGTTGATAGCTTCTGCCCAGAACATTGCAGCAACTCCTTTAGCAGGAATCATGGTTCTGGCCATCTCCTGAAGAGTTCTGTTTTTCCTTTCCACAACTCCGTTCTGCTGAGGAGTTTTGGGGGCCGAGTACTCATGACTGATACCATTGTCACTGCAAAATGTATCAAAGTACTAGTTCTCAAATTCCTTGCCATGATCACTTCTGATTCTGATAATATGATCATCCTTCTTAATTGTGATTTTGTAGGCTAATCTCTTGAATGCTGTGAAAGCTTCACTCTTGTCTCTGAGAAAGTCAACCTAAGTAAACCTTGAGTAATCATCAATGCAGACAAGGACATACTTATTTCCTCCGTAACTTTCCACAGCCATAGGCCCCATTAGATCCATATGAATGAGATCTAGAATTCTCTTGGAAGTTATGTCTTGCACTTCTTTATGCTGAGATCTGGACTGTTTCCCAATCTGGCATGGACCACAGACTTTGTCTCTGTCAATTCTGATCTGAGGTAGCCCTCTGACAATCTCCTTGTTGATGATCTTTTTTATGTTAAAGAACATTGTGTAAGAACATGTAGCTGATAACAATTATCAGATGATTTCTTTCCTTCCATGAATAAGTTATTGTTCTTATTAATAACTTTGCAGCTTTTCTTAGTGAAGACTACAGTCATATCATCATCACATAGTTAACTGATGCTTATCAGATTAGCTTTGAGTCCATCAACTAGCATAACCTTCTTGAGTTTGGGCATTCATTCAACAGTCAGCTCTCTTTTTCCCATAACTTTACCTCTCTTTCCATCTCCAAAGGTAACAAAATCTAACGAGCAAGCTTTCAAATTCTACATCACAGAGCAGTCTCCTGTCATGTGTCTTGAACAGCCACTATCAAAATACCAGTTTCCTTTATCTTCAACTCTGTACAAAGTATGAGCAATTAGACTGGTCTGCTTGACAACCCATTACTTTTTCTGTGTTGGCTTCTTCCTTTGTTGAGTAGTTGTGTTCTTTTGAGTGTTGCTGGAATGCTAAGCCACAATTCTTCTCTCCATTCTTTTCAGATCAAAGAGATAGTTCTCACAGTGTGGTCGAATGTGGCCTTTTTCTTCATAATAGTGGAAAATGATTCTTTTCCTGTTGCCATTATTAGTAGTCATCTTTTTGTTAATGTTCTTCTAGATGGCCTGAACATTATTTTGTACATGCGCTGTCTGGCTTGTACTGGTTTTGACAAACACTGTCTTAGATTTTCCACCATTGTATCCAAGACCTGGATGACTTTTCCCAGAATGTCCTGGATTAGTAAGAATCTTATCAAGATTCTTAGCTCCATTGTTCATCATGTTGACATTCCTTTTGATGGACTTTAGCTCTCTAGTCAGTTCTTCAATCTCCTTCTTCCGCTGTTGGATAATGGCCTTCTATTTTTCATCAAACTTGATCAAATTCTCCTTTTCTTTGAGAATATATTTATTGTGAGATTGTAGAGTTTTGTTGATCTCAACTACTTCAAGCCATTTTCATATATCTCCTTGTATGTCTGAATAAACTCCTCATGACTGAAATCATTATTGTCTGAGTCTTCTTCTTCCTCTACAAGTTTGAAAGGATCCTGGAACATTGAGATTTTTACTGTAAAGGCATAGGTCTCTTCTTCTGATTCACTACTACTTTCAGAATCATTATTACTAAGAGAGTTATTATAATTCTTTTTATTCTTCTTCAGAGTGTTAGCACATTCAGTTTGAATATGTCCAAAACCATCACACTCTCTGCACTGAACTCCTCTCTTTGTGTTTGATGGTTGAAACTCTTTCTGCTCACTGTTAGAGTTTCTATCTTGCTGAGAAGTTCCAGGTTGTTGTCTCCTATTGTTTGACCTTCTGGAAGACTATCTGTTTACTCTCTTAATCATTCAACTGAAGTTCTTGGTGATAAGGACCACATTATTCATTGTTTCTGAATCAAGTACAGGTTTTTGTTTCTGTACATATTCAAGAGCATCCTCAGAAATTTCAGCTTTAAGAACAATATCTTTCTTTCTTGAGCTACTGTCATTATCTTCTAGATTCATCTCGAACGTTCTCAATGATCCCATCAGTTTATCAAGTCTCATACTCTTGATGTCCTTGGTTTCCTTTATGGCAGCAACTTTGTAGGCAAACTTCTTTGGAAGAGATCTGAGAACCTTCCTCACAAGCTTTTCATTACTGATAGGTTCTCCAAGAGCAAAACTTTCATTTGATATGCTCCTTCATCTGGCATTAAACTCACCAATGGATTCAGATTCTTCCATTCTGAGACTTTCAAACTTTGAAGTCAGATTTTGAAGTCTTGACACCCTCACAGAACTAGTCCCTTCAAAGGTAGTTTCCAGGATATCCCATCCAGCTTTAGCAGTCTCACAGGTTGAGATTAGGCTGGATATTTCAAGATCCACTGCAGAGAATATTGCATTGAGAGTCTTAGAGTTGACATTGTATCAGTTCTTCTGTCGCACAATCAACTCTTCTTCTTCAATCTCTACATGCCTTCCTTCTTTGCCAACTGTTGGCTTTTCCCATCCTTCAATGACACTCTTCCATGCGAGTTCATCAAGTGATCTCAGAAACGCCCTCATCCTTGCTTTCTATTAAGGATAGTTGTTGCCTTGTAGCAGTGGTGGTCTGACCATGGATCCTCCTTCTTTGATTGTACTCATAGCTGGAATGCAACCCAAACCTTCACGCAGATATGTAGCTTTCAGGATTCTTTTCGCACTAACACCAAAGACAACCCGCTCTGACAACAATTGAAGTTATATAAACTGTGCGGTCATGTTCATAATCATATACTTGAACATTGTTGTGAAATTATAAGGTCAGAATGTAAAAACTTGAGCAAATAAAGAACATGAGATTGGTAACAAGTCCGTGAGAAATAGTTTACTACTCTGTTGAATGGTTACAAAGGTTATTACACAAAGACTCCCGTCACTCAACCCCTTTCCTACCCGATTCAACCTCTTTCACTAAACTGAATTGTGAGCTCCCCTCACAACCTAGAGTCCCTCTAGTTCCCACAGAAAATCTCTCTCGAGACTCCTCTAAGTGTGTATGAAAGTGAGTTTCAAACACAGACTAGAAACATAATGATCTAACCAATCAAACCTAGTCTACCCGAATACTATATGCTTCGAATGTGAAGTCATTTAACTCTCAGCCCTTTAGTGTATTCGTAAAAATTCGTGTCATCTGAACAAGTCTGAATCCTAGGCTATTTATAAGAAAGAGATATAGTCTTAATAAGGTAATCAGAAGTCCTACTTTTACAATGATTTAACAAGGAAACAATTTCCTTATTTAATTCGGACTTTCCTAGTTTAGATATCTTCCTTGAGTAGAACTCCTTCTTATCTTCTTGATCTTCATCACGAACAAGGTAGCTTCTATTCTGAAATGTCTATCTTGAATCTACAGCTTCAACTCTTTGAATCTAGCATGACACGTCTCTTGTAAACTTTCTGGACAACCATGTACATGATCATATCTCTGAACATGATTAAGTACATGTATAGATCTTCAATCAGATTGGCAGCGGAATGTTCACGGAAATGTCTAGAACATGTTATTCTAACATGAATAACCAAAACCTTTTTGTGTTCTTTTGAAATTACCATATTGTCATATAGATTATGATAATCCGAACACTTAAGTACAAATGACACTAACAGAACGTTCCCTTGATATAAGACTTAAAGTTTGCTAGGCTTCATGAATGAATATTTTTGAAGAAAAAAAAAACAAAAGCTTTAGATATTTGAGATACAATTATATGCATTGGCAAATTTAATCAATAATATCTAAAATATCAATGTAACATGGTTCCCCTATTTATAGGACTAAAGGGAGACATAATTTAAGTCTAAAAAGTCCTAAAAATCTTATCCAAAATGGATCTCTAATTATACTAGAAAATTCCCTAAACTAGAATTCTATTCAAGGAAGGAATTTGCCTTAAATACAATTCTAGTCAAACCTATTCAAAGATGGATGAAAATTAACATAAAAATTAAATAAAAACTGATCTAAACTATAGTATAAATTAATTAAATAAATACTATAGTCTAAATTAATCAATCCCTTCATTAAATAAATCAAGGGGTGCTTTTTCTTCATGGACGATGGCAAACAGCTTAGGCGTGATCACGCCTAACTCGAAATTGCCTTCTGTACCAACATCCAAAACTTGATCTTCAATTACTTCATTATGGACCATTGGCACTCCATCTTCAACTTCTCTTCATGTATTATTCTTCAAACCTTGATCTCCAGTCTTTGATTATTAACAAGGTAACAATCTTGGGGCTGCTCTCAACTCCTTTATCATCTTCGAACTTCTTACATACAAATGGTTGGAAATATTCTTGCAATTGTATTGCTCGAAGTCGTATAATTGGGTCACGTATTTGCAGCTCTGGGTTAGGTTCTTCAAGGCTAGTCGTGGACGTATCAGTCCCCTCCTCTTGAGATGAATTCGTCCTCGAATTCGAATCTCCGGGATCAAAGACTATCATGAACTGATCATCAAAGTCTTTTTGCACAAGGTGTATATGACACATCTTGTTGAGCATAAACGTGCACATCCTGCTTGTGTCATCAAATTAACATCAAAGTCTCATCTCTCTCTTGCTTTCTCTCTCCTGCCTTCTCTTTTTCTTGATCTCTCATCTCTGCCCTCTCCTTCTTCTCCTCCCTTTTCTTCTCTTTCTTTTCTCTTCCATTCTCTATCTTTCGATCTGCCCCTCTCTCTCTTTTTCCCTTTTTTCTTTCTTGTCCCCTCCTCTCTCTAATCTATATAAATTAGGAATGGAGAAGTCACACACACACACATACAAATTATATCTATTGGATTAATTTATTTATTCATTTTAGGCCTCAATAGAAAATAATTTGGATTTAAAATAAATGGATTCTAATTAAAATAAAATGGGATCAACATAAATTTTGGAATGCGCCGAGTTATTGGGCCGGAAATAAAATATTTACGGGTGGGTTCAAGGTGGTCTTAAATATCTCATGCTTGTCTATTTTTAAAATAAAATGAATCGTTACAGTAATTGGGCCCTAAATAAAACATTGGGCTCGAATTAGGTTTTGGGGCGTTACAAATCTTTCCCCCTTAAAAGAATTTCATCCCGAAATTCAAGTATTCGATATCACATAAGTTTTGGTGCCACCTTAAGATCTCTTGATCGATTTCCAATGTCACTTTCCTCATTTTCATTCTAAATCCACTTGACTTCGACCAACATAGCTTCATTGCTTCACAAATCTTTAAAATTTGGGGTCGAGAATCATCATTACTGTTTCTTGATAATTGAATTGTAGATCCACCTTTAATTCTTCACGGATGACATGATTTAGGTCAAATACATAATAGCGGAGCATTTTAACATGAACAGAACGTGATTCTTACTAGTTTCTTCATTTTCTCAAATGATAGCGATGGATATATAGCGATGGATATATCTAAATCCACTTGACTTCCACCAACATAGATTCATTGCTTCACAAATATTTAAAATTTAGGGTCGAGAATCATCATTACTGTTTCTTGATAATTGAATTGTAGATCCACCTTTAATTCTTCACGGATGACATGATTTAGGTCAAATACATAATAGCGGAGCATTTTAACATGAACAGAACGTGATTCTTACTAGTTTCTTCATTTTCTCAAATGATAGCGATGGATATATCTAATTAATACATGGGTATTTGACTCTTGTCAATTCTCCTTTATTGTTGAAGATTCATAGTTTTATCACCAAAATTATTGATGACCCAACAAACAGCTACTTGCTTGAAAGTAGATGTTCACAATTCGTAAATGGGGCCATTATCTTTATTCTTGCGTTGGGCGAAACGTTCTATGCCAATACTGTAAACCATAAATATGCTAAATTTCATAATTCATCAACGATACTACGCGCGCTTATATCTAAGCAAAGCACTCCTATATAGTAATCCACTATCGAGAAAAATGGTCAACATCATCCAGAGCTTATGTTGAATTTTTGTCATGGAGAATCCTCGGTCATCATGTTGCCCTCTTGCTCATCGAATATCTTGATCGCATAACAGGGATAAGAGACTTAATTCTTAGCGGGGGCTAAATTTCTCTTCATCTATTGTAAGCCGTGTAGACAGGCCTAATTACAGATCACTGAGCTAGTGAAAACATAATGACAATCTAACTATATTCAAGTCCGTCTAGGTTCATCCTATGGGGGGTAATATCACATTTTCCAAATACATACTCATCACAATCTCACATTTTTGCCCAAAATGTACTTTGTAATATAAGGATTTATTCATATAAACTTCGTACGTGATTGGATGAGGCGGGACGTGGACATGGGATCATAAATAGATAACAATTTCTTTTAAATAATATTTCGATAACATTTCAAAACTAATCCCGTAAGCCTACAGATTCGTAGACCCGCTCTAATACCACATGTAGCAACCCGAACCCGGAGGCCCAGATGCTACGAAAACACACAACCAAAAGAAATGATAAAAAAAAATTCGCAATTCAAAATAAATAATTTTATTGGGTCATAAAAATTTGGACAACATTTCATTTAAAATATTAATGACATCCACGCTCAAAGGCGTTTACCATTCAAACCTGTAAGACCAAGTCTAGTCAAAATTCAGCATTCAACATTTTAAATGTTCTAAAAGACCACAACATTCACAAATGTCCATAAAATAGCTAAATGTTTCATGATCATAAAGCGGAAGCATAAAAATTTATACTTATTGACCACAAACTATACATAATCAATAATTAAACATCATACAAGTGGTCAACGAAATAAGAAATCCACACTGGTCCACATCAGCCGCCAGCCGTCATCAAATACCTAAAAATATTATGAAAAATAAATGGACTGAGTGCCAGAAAACACTAAGTGGGATTTTAAATTTCTGAAAAATACTTGATCATTAAATAAATAGTTTTCATATTAAACATATTTACTATAATGCCCATAAAAGTATCTGCTCATTAACATATGGAAGGTTAACTCAATATGGTTCCCTATCATATAAATTTCACCGAAGTGACATATTTGTACCGTAGTAGCATAATTGCACCATTGTGCCATACCGCACCGGAGTGCTCATACCATACCGCACTGAAGTGCTACATACTGTAACAAGTGCTCATACCGCACCGAAGTACTACATACTGCACCAAGTGCTCATACCGAGAACCATAGAGTTTAACAGCTTCCGATGAGTCATAAAAAGAATATTTTCCACTTTGAAACATGCTTCTATATAAACATATTTTTCTCATAAATATAACACAATTTTGAAACATAAAACCACGTGTTAATTAGAAATCATTGAGCCATAAAAGTAATTTGAAGCATGCTTAAACTTAAACATATGTTATCATAAATAGATCACACTTTTGAAACATAAGTCACTATTGATTAGAAATCATAGACCCATAAAAGTACTTTGAAGCGTGCTCTATCATAAATATAGATTATCATAAATAGAACACGTTTTTGAAACATAAGTCATGTGTTGGATAGATATCACCCACCTTGTAGCTATAATAGCTAAATCTTTGATCATACTATGCTCGTTCTAAGCCTATCGTCTCAGATAGAATTTATTATAAGATCATGTCGTAGTGACACATTATGGTCCTAATCATATGCTATAGAATAAGGAAGGGTCAAGCACCCGGGTTCCTAAATTAATAACAGAAATCACAATACTAGATGATCGAGAAATAATCTTAGCTTAATATCTACAAACGTAGATCACAACCTAGAATGTTTCATCTAGGTCTCTTTATCTCATCAATTAATAATGTAGTATCATCACTTATAAGAGTTACTACATCTATCTCGTAAGGTATCATATCGAAACAATGTTGTCATATTATAATATCAATTCCAATAATAAACTATAAGCATGATTATCTAAACCTCATAACAGTTCATAAAATGCTAGAATCTGATATCATGCTCAAAAGCTCAATCATTTATCATATAGATTCATATCCAATAAATCATTCCATAGATAATTTCATAGATTAATCAGGCATAGTATAAAATTGTTTATTTGAATATTCTATTTTGCCATATACTAGTATAGAGTTACCCACCTCATTTACAATCCTGGGGGGTAGAACATCGACTTAGGGTTCGTTCCTCTGATTCTTCGAGCTCAATACGTCCTACAAAGTTAATTTTTCGACTCGTTAACCCTATCGAAATCCTAGAGCCCAAACACATAATTAAATGATTTATCCACTCTCTTGGCTACGACCTCAACATAGAGTGCACGACTTTAGAGACTTCTATTCGATTCGATACATAAAGGGAAAATTGAAATAAAACTGATTTTATTCAAAATGACTACAACCCCATCATCTAGCACTTTGATAAAACATCCAACACCGAGAAACCAAAATTAGAAGTTCACGATTTAAGCTCTAATTGAACAAACACATTTCAAAGCTCACAGAAAACCCATCACCACATTCATACTTATTTAAACTCAAGCTTTAAAAAGAAACTTAATTAATATAAAGGAACATTAAACTTCAAAACAAATTATGCAAAACAGCCATGAAAATCTACTTTTCAATATTTTAGAAAAAATGGACTTCTCAACTAATATATATATATTTAAGGGTTCAAACATTAATCATAATTAAAACTGAAATAGATAAAATTAAAGCTCATAGAGAGAGATTACTAACTTTATTATTATTATTATTATTATTATTATTATTATTACAATAAGCAAGATATGATCCTACACATGCTTTCAAATAGCAATTAAATGATTTAGGTAGAATTCTAAATATCGGAATATTCGATAACAAAATCCAACGACACTTTATTTTCATCCAAAAATTATGAAATAAATCAAGGATAAACCTTATCATAACATAAATCAACCCTACAAATTTAGAATTTTTCCGACAATTTTTTTTTCAAAATAAAATCCGAACAATTTTAATGCTTTAGGTAAAATTTCAAATGACGAAATAATTGAAAATAAAATTTATCAACATGCTATCATAACGTAAAATAATATTCCGGACAAATTTCCAGTTGAAACATTTCGATTCAGGACCCCGAAAGGCCCCGAAATGGTAGATCATCAAATATGCCCAGAAACGGCTTCTACGCCCAATTTCTGGCGATTTTGCCATTTTCCGGCCACCGATCGACAACGACGTCAAAAGAGAAAATGAAGAACACATATAAATACATGACATATCCGAAAATTAAGAGAAAAGGACAAAGAATGGACCGATATGAGAACGACGAAAGGGAGAAGATGGTGGTGGAGATGGCGGGCTGCTGTGTCTTACGGCGGCGGCGCAGGTGGCTGGCGCGGTGGTAGTCTTTCCGGCAGTCCCCGTCGGTGCTCCAGCGGTCGGAGCAGGCTGTGGGGTGGTGGGGACCCCCCGTTCTCCAATCTCTCACTCTTGTCTCATCTCTCTCTCTCTCTCTCTCTCTCTCTCTTCAAATCCATCTCTCTCTCTCTTGCTCTCTCTCTCTCTCTGCCTTCTCTCTTTCTTGATCTCTCATCTCTGCCCTCTCCTTCTTCTCCTCCCTTTTCTTCTCTTTCTTTTCTCCTCCATTCTCTATCTTTCGATTTGTCCTTCTCTCTTTTTCGCTTTTTTCTTTATTGTCCCCCCCTCTCTCTAATCTATTTAAATTGGGAATGGAGAAGTCACACAAACACACATATAAATTATATCTATTGGATTGATTTATTTATTCATTTTAGGCCTCAATAGAAAATAATTTGGATTTAAAATAAATGGACTCTAATTAAAATAAATTGGGATCAACATAAATTTGGAAATGGGGCGAGTTATTGGGCCGAAAATAAAATATTTACGGGTGGGTTCAAGATGTGCTCAAATATCTCGTACTTGCCTATTTTTAAAATAAAATGACTCGTTACAGTAATTCGGCCCTAAATAAAACATTGGGCTCGAATTGGATTTTGGGGCGTTATAAATGTACTCACTAACTTTTAAATACAAGCATTCACTTAATATCTAGACACAAATTAACATGAAAATAGGGAGCAGAAATAAATAACATAAAATAATAAAACATAATAATTAAATGTGAAAACAAACAGATATGGGTAAAACCTAAGTTTTAAGGATATTGAATTTATTACATTAATTAATACAATCATTGACTCTCTCAATCCGACTCTTGTCTTTAATCTATCAATGGTGGAGGATCACTAGTTTGTTATCAAGCTGCTTTTTTAAGGCATATACCATAACATAGATATAATGAACATGTACTTCACTGCGGTCGGTTCTTCACATATGCCATTACTCATGATCTAGCACATGAAGATCTATTCAACCCTATGTGATACTTGTTCACTTGGTCGGTCCTTCCAAGCACACATAATCTGATTTCTATCTTTCCATCACTAATTCCTCTCTGGTCAGTACTTCAAATTAATGACTAGCATGCATAAATGGTGATCAAGCATTCATACAAGATATGAAATAAATCATAGAAATTAAATCCCGAGAGATAGAAGGAAGAAAAATAATCGAATCATATATTAAAATCCATAATATCCAATCCCTAAAAGCTAGCTAGAAATTTAGTTACACATGGTAAAATAAACAACAGAAGCTAGAGTATAAGTGTTCATGACAATAAAGAAAGAAAAACTGAAAAACACAAGGTAATCCAGTGGTCTTGTCTTCACTGCAACGACACTCCGTCTCTATCAACCTTGTCGCCTTTACTAGAGCGTCCAGTGCTTCTCCTTGAATCCTTGGTCTTCTTCTCACTTCTCTCACTGTATTCTCATGTTCCTTGATGTCCAATGTCCTCTCCCTAATTCTTCTCTTTTTTCGTGTGTGCATTTAAGGCTTTTATATCTAGGTCAAAAATTCCTGAATTGGAGAAGAAAAATCAATTCCCGCAGACCAAGATGTGTGGGTCGACCGAGTTGGCTGGGTCGACCCAGAGGGGTTGTTTTGCACAGGGTCAACCTAGGTGAGTTGGGTCAAGTCAACCCATCCTTTTGTATTTTACACTGGGTTGGGTCGACCAACACTTTCCGGCTCGACCCGGCTTCCTTTTGCACTGGACTTCCGATTTCTTCAGGCTTCGATCATTTAATCCAGTCCATTAGGCTTTAATATAATATCTAATTAAGCCCAAGAGCCCAATTAGGCACCTCTTTAACTCCTATTGACCATATTTGCTCATTTTGCTTCAAATACACAGTCAAATCAGAATAATTACTGCAAAACTAGCAAACACATCAGAAACTTCAAATGCTCACAATATAAGCACTAAAGCTATATAAAATACACAACTTCATATAATAAAGAGCATTAATTCATATCCAAAAGTTGTGTAAAATACACATCTATCAAATATCTAGTAAATTTACATTATCTAACGCTTATAATATTTTATACAATGTATATTAATTATCAAAACATGATTTGAATTATTATATCTATTTTGTTTTATTGGAGCTTAATTATCGTGGCATGAAAAGATTTATTCTATTTTGTTAAATTTTGATTGTTATTAGGAGTGTTTCATATATTTAGTAAATATATGAGATATATCATAAGATGGTATGATAACGTATACTGATGTTTGTAAAGTATACCAACATGTAAGGTATACCGATGTCAGTAAGGTATACAGAAATAAAGGTACGGTAAAGGTATGCCATTTGTTTCAAACCGAAATGAAGGTATACCAAATATTAAGGTAAGGTAACGGTATGGATTTTCTCCATACCGTACAAGTAAGGTAAGGTAAATGTTTGGTGAAAAAGTAAGGCATACCTTACCGTCCCATCCCAAGTTATGATACACTTTTACTATATATGTGTATATATTATACGTTTGTAAGAAATTATATGTTATTATGTACAATTATATATATATATATATATTTAAGATTTATGATTTTTTTATTATATTTGGGTATCTACAAATATTGAAAAAAAAATAAAAAGAAATTTAAAAATTGTGACGGAAAGGGCGACGGATCAGTTCCGTTGCAATTTTTTATCCATTTTTAATTAAATTAAATTTTTTTAGCGACTGAAAGAATCCGCCACCAGTTTCGCACCATCTGTAGCGACGAAAATGGAGACAGAATAATTCTATCGCTAAGACTTGGTGATCATATCACAAGACAGAATTTGGCGATGGAAATTCCTATCGCTATACTTCACGACGAATTATTTCCGTCGTATTATTTCCGTCACTCGTTAAATTGGAGATGGAAATCAATTCCATCACCAGTTTGACATTTTCTTGTAGTGATTGCAATTGATAAAAATCTTACTTGAATGATTAAATAAAAAACCCCTAAATATGGACTTGGCATGTACAATTCATCCTTATTTATACAATTATACTTTTGGAATCGTCAAAGTATGAAAGTTTGATATTGAGATTACTAATTTAGTGTCCAAATAGATTATATAGAGTAATGTAAGTTAAATCCACGAAATATAAGAAGAAATTAATATTGATATTCATCTTCAATTTTAATAATATTTAATTTTGTCAACTCAGCATATGAAGCTCATAAAATTAAATAAGCAGATGTTGTGGAAAAAAAAGGGCTCTTTAAGCAGCAGTCAATTGTTGTGGCGAAAGAGTGCAAGGATTTGAGACATGTTGAAGTCAAAATACAAGTAGGAGCCATGTGTCACTCATCTAGTAATTCAAATAAGAGATCTAAGGCATACACGTGTTCAGTGGAAGTCAAGCTTTCGTTTATCCTTATTATGTATTTTCAATTAAGTGATTATTTTCACTACGTAGAAGTATATCATAGGGCTTGTTCTATGGAATTATTATGGTCCCCACAACTTGTTATTTAACGTTGTGGGTAGCGAAATGAAATGATAAGAAAAAAATTGCAACATTCGTCTCTCCTTCTACTTTCTCTCTCCTCCTCCTCCTTCTCAAACCTTCTTATTCTATTCTTTCCTAACTTCTATTCTATCAAGATCAGACCTTTATACAGTTAAACAACACAATAAGCCCATGATTACTTCTCTCATATCAGATCTATTAAGTAAAACATTACAGCAGAAAATTATATTTGATATTTACCTTGAGATAATAAATACGTGGTCTTGTGGGCAACAAAAAAAATACAACATGAATGTGTCATTTAAAGAATTGTGTTAGTCGACTAAGTCATACTTATCAATTTTAATGAGTTTTTGAATCTTTGATTTAAATTGTGGAGTTATCAAATTGATTGGTAGTATTTAAGTTTTTCGTGAATGTAAATATATTAGATTGCATAGATTAGTTAGAATAATGATTAAGTTTTTTAGTTTATTAGAATTTTAAGGTTAGAATATTAGATTAGTTATTAGAATATAGTGAATAATAAAATATTAAATAATATAAGATGATTACATTATTATTCTTAGATAAAATTCAAAATAAGGTTATAATAGGTAAACTCAAAATTATTAAATAATTAGAAAATAAATAATGATAAAATATTATATAATATTAGATGATTACATTATTGCCCTTAAATAAAATATAAAATAAAGGTATAATAGGTAAACTCAAAATTATAAGATTTCATTTTTGAGTTAATTATAGCATTATGCCCAACCTTAAAAAAAGGATACAGAAAAATCACGATTTAAACTTAATTTTGTAATTTAAATTGGAGTGCAATTATGAATAAAATACATTGATAATTGCTACATTATATGCAACAATTCTCGTTTCCAATTGGAGCATGTGAAGTATTTTTTTTAGTTGGGGAGATGGGAGGATTGAGATTCGTACCCGAGTCTTTCTTCCTTACAAAAGAGAGGAGTACCAACTAAGCTATTTGCTACTGGTAGCTTGTGAAGGTTTTGCTAAAGTGATTCACAATTAAATAAGTTGAATATTATTACTCTACCAAAAAAAATGTTGGTCCCGAGCGAGTCGATATCAGTTTAGATGGGGGGTGAATAAACTGATTAAAAACTTTTACTTCTATTGTGGAATGATAAGGGCCCTTTGACTCGCTTAGAGAAACTTATCTATGAACAAATTGGTTGATCACTTATCACAACTTGAGTGCAGAATGTGTGAGCTTGTGTACAGTTCAAAGATATGCAATAATCAAAATAGTACAGCACACAAGTGATTTATAGAGGTTCGAAGTCTCAAACTTCTACGTCCTCTCTTCCTTCCGCAGAAGAACAACTTCACTATATAACTTGAGTTTCTTTACAAATTACACAATGAAGGACAGTTGGCTGAACCTGGTAACTGCTCGCTACCTCAGCGGGTCGACGGCTCACACTTGAAGTTCCTAACTGCTCGTTATAAAGGTAGGTGTTATTGTCGTCTTTACAAGGTTTTAGATCTCTTTCGATCTTCAAGAGGTTAGTCTTGAACAAGGTGTATCAACTGATGTGCTCCTTCAATTGAGCTGGGTAGTTGATTGTTGTATTGCTGAAACTGAGAAGGCTGCCCTGACTGGATCATCAACAGCTGGCTGAATATCTTGACTCTTTGAATTCTTCTTCTCAGTTGGACTCTCGCAGTTCTTATCAAATGCTGAACTTGAGCTAAGTGGGAAGGGGAGAAAGAAAGCTCTGCTTGAATATTTCAAGAATGTGTATGCAAATGTCTTGGAAGCAAAGAGTGTTTAAAACTCTGATTCACTCATCTTTTATAGAGGAGTGATTTTATGACCGTTGAGTTCCATTGATCGGTGGCTCTGTTGGCTTCATGAATGGCAGATGGTCTTTATTGATCGCTGGAGCTTTTGGTTGAAGTAGCCGTTGCTTTGCCAATTGATCTCCATTGGATATTTAATTCCATGATCTCCGTTGAAGTATTTAATGATGATTCGCTGGTTGAGCAATAACTCTAAGGTTCTCTGGCTTCAGTTTTAGCAACTTTGAGTTCCAGTTGACAGTTCTGAACTTGTCTGTTTAGTTGCGCTATTGCTTGAGTTGGCAGTTTTGAGTATGTCAGCTCAGTTTGGCCATTGCTCCAGTTGGCAGTTTTGAGCTCGTCAGCTCAGTTTGGCCATTGCTCCAGTTGGCAGTTCTAAGCTTGTCAGCTCAGTCTGGCCATTGCTCCAGTTGGCAGTTCTGAGCTTGTCAGCTCAGTTTGGCTATTGCTTCAGTCGACAGTTCTGAGCTTGTATGCGCAGTTTGGCTATTGCTCCAGTTGGCAGTTCTGAGCTTATTTCTCCAGTTCGACTGATCTCAAGTATTTGGCTAGCTTGTCAGTTTGACTAATCATTCTCAAGTTCTTTTGTCAGCTTTGACTATTCATACACTGTTGACCAGTTTGTCAGTTTGACTGCTTTCTCTTGAGCTTTCTTGTTAGCTTGACTAATCACAAGCTGGTTGACTTCAGTTCTGGCCTTTTAGCTGCTTTGTCTATTTACTTCAGTTTGGCCATCAGTTGGATACTTCCAGTTTTCAGTTTAAACTGATCTCTTATCAGTTTCTTCAGTCTAGTCGATTCTTTTTCTCCCTCAGCTTAGCTGACTTAGCTATCAGTTTGTTTCAACTGGGTCCACTCTTTGACTCCTCAGTTGAGTTGAGTTCTGACTGGATGACGTATCCTTCCAGCTGATAGACCATATTCCTCAGTTGAGTTGAGTTCCTTCTTGATGCTCTGGATTGGTCAGCTCAGATCTACAACTTGAATTTTAGTCAGTTTTTCATAAATAGTTTTGACATTTCATTAAAACCTAATCAAGAGGTTCCTTGGTAGTTTTTCCTAATAATTTCCCACTTTTTGATGATGTCAAAACTTTGTCAATGATGATGAAAAAACTGCAAATGTTCGTTTGATAGACATGCTGTAGTATGCTTAGGCAAATTCTTGAAATCAGAGCAAATTTAGAGCATGAAATTCATTCAAGTATCAGAGCATTTAAAGTATGCATCAAATTTAAGTATCAGAGCATTCAAAGTTCAAGTGTTAGAGCATTCAAAGTATACTTTCATTTTGGTCATCCTTTCATTTTATTAGAGCATGATTATCCCTAATATCAGAGCATTTTCCCAAATATTAGAGCAAAGCTTATAGGCATGATTATAAGAGTATCAGCAAATGTTTATAAGCATGATCAACGCTTGATATGAAGCATGATATTTGATGATTTGAAGAATTGAAGTATGTATTATATATTCAATCAAAGCATATTATATCCAGGCTTTCGATTTTCAATAGTAGTTAGAACTACTAATTTACTTCCTGAAGCTGCTCCTTTTCTTTCTGCTTGATTCTCCTCTTTCTTGGACTCCTTGTGTTCTCCAAGCTTCCCCCTGAAGCTAAGCTTCCCCCTCATGATATATTTCTCTTTGGATCTGATCCCTAAGAGTTAAGTTTTCATCATCATATTGTCCATCTTCCCCCTTTTTGGCATCATCCAAAAGCTGGGGTGGATTGTATGATGGTATTGACAGGTTTGGCAAGAAGGTGAAGGCAGTTGCCAAATTATCATCATAGACTGAGGGAACTGAAGGAATGGGCATGGGCGAGGAGAACCATGCATAGGCTTCTTCAGTTGTCATGAACTGACCACGATCAGTGGTGGGAGAGGCTGCTTGCTCTCTGAAGTTCATTGAGGCCAAGTTGGTGAAGATCTCATCAGTTGAAGTGATGGGTAGATCTTCAAGAAATGGTGTGCCTAAGGAGTTGGCCGGTTCGTTGTCGGGAAGAGGAGCATCGGCTGGTATATAGAGCTGGATTCGTTTGATCATCAAATCCATTATCTCCGAGAGCGTTGGTGGCGAGCAGAGTGGATGATTCATCTAATTTCTACTCCATGTTTCTTCGTTGATCCAGAAGATGGATCCACGTGTGCGGATGAGGTGGAACATTGTTGCCTCATCGAGTTGAAATCGCCAGATGTGGTACTGGAGGTACTGCTTCAGTTGCTCGAATAAAGAGGGCTCGGCGCCCTCAATGAGACCGAAGTAGAGAGTCACCGTGAGATGTGCTTTGAGCTCGGAGAATTAGATCGTCTCAAAGTTGCCATGTAGGATATGACCGGTGATATCCAAGAGTTGGATGATCTCACTGGGCAAGCTCTCCTTCAGCCTGTGTGAGCAGTCATGGTGGTGCACGTAAGGATGTTTCCAAATACCCCACAGTGCGTATTTGCACGGTAGTTCCTGTTCCATCACGTCTGGGCCGTCGCCGAGGAGGAGAAGTGTAGACATTATCGTATCTTTTGTTACCGTGATCACTTTATTCTGGACGGTAGAGATGATGTTGTTGCCAAAGATGGTTGCGTTGTGGTAGAACTCTGCAACATGAGTAGGTATGTTCTTGACTGGCATGATTGTCAAGAATGGCAGCAACCCTGTTTCCTCCAATGGCCGATAAATTCTTTGAAATTTGTCTGGGCCTAGACGTGCATTAAGAAGCTCTAGATTTAGAGTCTTATCATTTTTCAGCTTGCGCTCGAGTGATTTGACATTTACCATCTGAAATGAGGGCTTCTTTTCTGCAAAGAGATAATGTTTTTGTTTAGATATGCAAGTGTGTAGAGAGGGAGTTTGCAGATGAATCAAAGTAAGAATGAGAGTGAGTTTGTAGATGATTAGAGCCTTCATATCCTTGCATATATTTATTCAGCTTTGCATGCAGGAATCGAGGACACTCGATTGCTTCTCTTAGCCGATTAGCTATCCGATTTGATGGATGATTAGCTGAATTAATGATGCATGATTCCCAGCCATTTGATTGTTAAACAACTTTATTATCATGTGGCTGAGATGAAGTCATTTTGAAAATGGGGTAGTTGCCATAAATAGCAAAATATTTTCTGCAGATCTTGCTATTTATATCTCATTAGAAAACTATATTTTCCTATTCGTCTTTGAAGAGTTGATTTAATATCAATGCAGAGATATTAATGGCAACTTGTGAGATAGAACCCTATTTTCAAATTGTAGCCGTTGAATATAATATAAGAAATTTCATAATCTTAACGGTAACAATTTAATTATGATAAGCTTTGAGGATTTAAAAAAAAACTTATCTGGAGTCAGTTGGTATACAATCCAACTCATTGGCTTGATGATTCAGCGGTTGGGTGATCAATTTTCTCTTCTTGAAGGGCCGAGCTGGACTGGTTGCACTGCTTCCTTTTGAGCAGTTTGATCGATTTGTAGTTGAAACAAACCCAGTTTTGTTCTTCGGCAGTCCGGGCCTTGCGGTCCTCCTGGCTTGGTGAAGGTGAAACTGAATGGCAACTGACGATTTTTTCATCCGTTGACTAAGGGATTATGAAGTTCCCTTTGGCGATGATCGAAACTAATCATTGTTCATAGTCAATTGCACGCCTTTTGAGCTAGATGTGAGTAGAGGAGTGACATAGCTTTTGGATAGGAGACTTGGTGATGTGGCAGTATCTTCATCATCACTGTCTCTTTCATCAGCATGCCTTGGATTCTTCTGAGGAGCCACGGCTTCAGTATGTGATAGATGTAGTTCTATCCTCTCGATGGCAGTTGGAGTTCTTCGTGATGGCTCAGCTGACGGACTTGATAAGTTTTCAAAATTCAGTTTTCTGCAGAGCGAGCCAGTTGGGCAGTTGACTGATTGATTTGCAACCCCAACTCCTTGAGACATGATGCTTGTTTTGAATTCAGCTAACAAGGCAGTTGCTGGAATCTTGTTGACAAGCCGGTGATTCATGATGTGCTGGACTTGCACAATGGTTGGAGGGAATGGATTTGACGATCCTATCCATTTAATGCTCCAAGTTTCTTCACGTTGCCAGTAGCTCATGCCATGAAAGGCAGTTAGCAAAAAGTGAGACTGGATGGACATAAAATGTCTCCCGTTATACCAATAGAAATACCGGTGGAGTTGTTTAAACAACTCTTGGTCACATTGTGCAACAAAAGTAAAGTGAGTAAGAAGGAGATTGGTCACTTCCTTTTGTACACCTTTGATTGCATATTCACCACTATAGAAAGTGTGAATATTTTCTTCAGTCAGCTGAAGAGGAGGGCATGTGCCTCTGAAGTAGTCCACTCCATAGTTTCGATGAGGGATTCCAATGAATGGAATAAGCTCATCTGGATCAGAGCAAACCTGGAAATCAACTGGTGATCCGTTCTTTGATTTTGGAGAATGAACGGCGTTGGCAGTTGAGTTACTCGAAGTGTTGTTGCTTGTCTTTGCTTTGGCTTTTCTCTTTTTTCTTAGTGGCTGAAGATGGGCAGTTCCTTTCTTGGGAATCCAGTCAGAGATGAGAACTAGTAGTGCTTCATCACTTGGAAGATTCAGTAGGTCTTCAAGCATTTTGCTCATTCTTAGAACAAGTCCTACCTTGGACTCGAATTTGCCAGATTTTTTTGAGTCAGAGGCCTTGATGACTTGATGCTTGAATTGTTGAAAGACAAATTCTGCCCATTTTGTTTGTCGACCTTCAGCAAGGTGAATCATAACCTTATATCTCTCTTGGGTGAGTTGACCCAGGCTTCCAATGGCCCCGAACATCATCTTGTTCATTATGTCAAGTAGAACACCATACTCGGGCTTCAGATCAGTTTTAGCTGTTGTAAAACTGAATTGCTTGTTGCAGGTGGAAGTTTTCCATTCTTTCCAGTACGTTTCTGCAGATTCCTTCAGTTATTGAATGGATGAACCTTCTTATGGAAGTTGGAACACTTCTGCAATTGTTCTTTCAGTGATTTGAAATGGCCGTCCTTGAATCACTGATGACACTGTCTTTCCATCTGCAGATAATTTTGCTTGAAGTAATAATTCACTCACCAAATTTTGTCTAAAGCACTTTGGTGGTGTTTCTAGGTAGTAAAGAATTTATGTCTTGTGAAGATTTGACAGGAGGATTGGATTGTTTGATTCATTTAGAATCAATTGAAATTTCTTCCTATCAAGGAATTTATCTCTCATAAATTGCTCTGTGAAGGAATTTGAAGATCTGTATAATTCGGCCATCTTTGGGGTTGGCTGAGATTTTGGGAATTTCAAGATCTTTGAGAGAGAGAGAGAGAGAGAGTTTTTGAGATTGCAGGAGAAGGGGGCTTTTTGAGAGGCTGGAAAGAGGGGGGTTTTTATGAGTGTTTAGGCAGGCTCATAGATCTGATGGTTGGAATGGTATTAGCCTCTGGCCTCTTTTAGTCATTGGCATTTAATGACTTTGACACGTGTCATTATCTTGCAACGGTCAAAATTTTAAAAAATAAATGCGAAGCTCGACATTTATTTGAAAACTAAAGATAATCTTTTTATATAAATATCAAGAGTAAATAATTACAAACTGAATTACAAGAAGTAAACTTAGGGCTTTCTAATCAGTTTGAACTTGATCAGCCACTTAGTCCTTCTTGTGATCAGTTTTTCTCCTCTTGGCCAGCAGTTCTGTGACATCATCTTCCTCATCCTCATCGCTGCTTGATGACTCAGTTTCAGCTAACTGGAGTCTTGGATGGGCTTGCAACTGCTGGATTTGCTCAGTGTGCAGTTTAACCTATTGTTGCAGGCTGTTGATCAGTTCTTCATAGTAAGGAGGGAGCTGGACTATCGAACTGCTTGGTTGAGCATTGAAATGAACTGCTCTTGAGTCGACTTCTTCCCCTGCTTCAGTTCCCATTAGTTCCTCACAAGGAACTGTGTGAGTCAGTTCGTCCGCTTCCATACTGATTTGGTAGCCAATTTGATCATCTTTTTGAGCTGATTGATCAGCTGACTGGTCAGTCTCAGCTGTCTCTGAATCAGCTGGAGGAATAGATGAGGTGGCTCCTTTCTCAGCAGTTGGCTCTTGTGAAGGAGCTGTCTGGGGCTCAACTGCCTCCTCAAACTGTTGAATCTTCTCAGCTGATTCTTCTAACTCTTCGGGAATGATGTTGATTTTAACCTCAGCTTCGTGAGGAGATTTCTCAGATTCAATTTCTCTTATCACCTCATCAATGAGATCATCCACTATGGTGAATGTTTGATATCTTACTGCAATTGATGGTTGTCCAGATTGATGGCTCTGTGATTTCTTCATTAATTCATTGAATAGCCACTTGTGTTGAACATGCGAGTGTGTCCATCTTTCCCGTTCTCTTTCTGTAGCGATAACTGGCAGTTTCAAGCTTTGAAGCTTGCACAGTTCATTAAACACATCTTTCATCGACCCTTCTGATGGATTTGAGCATTCTTTCCTCAGCTGTAGCTGCCTCATAAGGTGTTTGCCCTTAGTGATCCCGACATTTTCACTGTCCGTCCACCATAGGCTCCATTCTTCTTCTCTCATCCAGAAGCTCATTCCATTGAATACGAGCAATGAGAGGAAGGGCTCTGACGGATACATGTGTCTCCACAAAAACCAGTAGATGTACCTGGTCAAGGTGTGGAAGAGCTCTTCATGGCCAGTTAGTTCCTAGGCATAGTGTTGAGCCATGTGTTTCTGTGTTGTCTCATCAGCCCATTTCTTCACGGACTCTCCTTGTGAGTAGGCTCTTATATTTTCTTCAACTTGAGCCATTGGGGGACATGTCATTAGAAAATAATCTGCTCCAACTCCATCGTGAGGAATCCCTCTTACAGGGATGATGTCTTCTGGATTATCACACAGAGCCGTATCCTGAACAGTTAGATTTGGTGGAATTGTTGAATCTGGTACAGGACTTGATTCCTTTCTCTTTTTGGATTTAGAAGGGAAGACTCTTCTCCTTTTTGTTTGACCAGCTTGCTTTCTTTTTGAAGCTGATCTTGTTGCTGCTCGTCTGACTGATTGTCCAATGATGTCAGCTCTGGTGGCAACTGAGCTTTGTTGCCTGTATCTCTAAGCTATAGGGATGTCATCATCCGAGATATTCTGGGAAGTACCTGTGATCTGTCCCTTTTCTTTTCCTTTAGTTGCAGGCTTTTTCTTCTTAGACTGATCAGTTTGGTCAGGGTCAATTTCCACAATCTTGAGTGGTTTTGAAATAAAGTCATTACTGACTATAGTTTTGAACTCTGTTTCCTCAGCCATCCAAGAAAACTACTTCTCCAGAATGATGCTGATCCGACTGATGTACCCAATTCTTTGTGGGAATTTTTTATCATCCCAGTGGCTCTCAATGATATCAACATATCTCTTCAATTGATCAAAGCAATATTGTGCCCAGTTGATCTCCATTCAGTTATAGATGGCGGCGCAGATCTTGTATTTTGTTTCTGACATTTCAGACTGCCTGCCAGTTGTTCCTACCATTATCTTTGAGGTGATGGCAGCTAGCACCTGATATTCGTCTTGAAATCTTGAGATGAGGTGATTGCTTTTATACGGTTGAGTTTCGCCTTCCTTCTTCCAAAAATCATAAGCCTCCTGAAGGCTTATTTGAATTTATTCCAACTTGAGTCCCCTGTTGGGTAGTTTGAACATGTTGCTTAGAGATCAAGCTGTTACGATGATCTCCTGTCCTCTCACTTCAGATCTAATTTCCTTGGGATCTGATGAACCATTTGAATTTAGGAAGAATTTAGCAACTGGTTCCGGATAGATACGTTCTGGAAACTCTTCTAGAAATGTCTTCAAATTGGCCTGAGAAAGCTTTTCAATGATGATTCCACTTAGGAGGGGAAGCATTGCAGGCTTGAATGAATCCAGCTGGGTTGAAAAATTTATATCTGTCGAGTTTTTCACAAAATACTATGGAGTCTTCTCCAAACTGTCGGAAATTGAATCTTCTGCGAGTTGGGTTTTGAGCCATAATGTTTTAATGAGAGATTAATTTGTAAGGTTGACGAATTGATCTTTGATGGGTGAAGATTTTTGCTTTGGCTCAGAGAAGGAGAGAGAGAGAGAGAGATATAAGTCGGCAATAAAAGTGAGAATTTTATCTCGTGTATTCAGCCGTCTTATTTGTAGGAGATGATGGGGTTCATCCAACGGTTGTGACATTTCGTATGCCTTGATTTTGACGGTCGGATTAATTCAATCGACATGTCGATTGGCCTTTCAATTCTATCCGCTGGGGATAAATGAGGAGAGAGAGAGAGAGAGGGTTCAATGGTAATATTGAGTGACACGTGTTTTTACCGTTTCCACTATTTGAAATTTTGAGCTTATCTTTTCTCTCTAGCAGTTTCTTCTTGGCTTGAAAATGATTACGTCATCAGTTGGCTTCGACTGTAGCTGATGATCTCTCTGTTGATCAGCTCCAACTGAGATGTTTTCTCATAAGTTCCTTACTGGCCTTGACTGCTGAGGCCTTCATTCAGCTGTTTCTCATTTCAGCTGTTCATCAGTTCTGCTGCTTTCCTTCAGCTGACTTTCGAACTGATGTCTTCTTATTGTTTTGATTCCAGCTCCTTTGTTTTCTCGATCAGTTAGATCAATTTGCAGCTGGTATGTTCTGTATAACTATCTGGATCATCAGTTTGAGCAAATGAACTGGAGATTTAGTTGAGCTGATGGGATAGACTGATCAGCTCCAGTTTACTTTCTCTCCACAGCTTCTTGCTTTATTTAAAACTGATAGCTTATGTGTCCAACTGATCAGTTCAACGATTTTTCAGCTATGAACTACTCATTCTGATGAGTTGAAGCCTTTTGGTTCATTTCCTCTCTTCAGCTGGAATGGTTTCTTAGCCTTTTTCTTCTAGTTGATCATCTTCATCCTTTGATGCTAGCTCAAGTAGTCCCAATTGTATGCATAGCTCCATAAACCTTGCTTCAGGCAAAGGTTTGGTGAAGATGTCAGCTATTTGCTTCTCAGTGTTGACATATTTGATGCATATGTCCTTTTTCTCGATGTGATCTCTGATGAAGTGATGTCTTATGTCAATGTGCTTGGTTCTTGAATGCAGAACTGGATTCTGAGATATTGTAATTGCACTATTGTTGTCACAGTAGATAGGTACTTCTTCAGTTTCGACTTTATAGTCCTTCAAATGTTGTTTCATCCAGAGTATCTGAGCACAACAGCTTCCCGCAGCTACATATTCTGCTTCAGTTGTTGACGTGGTACCTGAGTGCTGCTTCTTGCTGAACCAAGATATCTGTTTGCTTCCAAGAAACTGACATGTTCCACTGGTGCTTTTCCTGTCGATCTTGCATCCATCAAAGTCTGAATCTGAATAACCAATTAGACTCAAACTGTCATCTCTGGGATACCATAATCCAAGATTTATGGTTCCTTTAAGATATTTGATAATCCTCTTTCCTGCTTCAAGATGGCTTTTCTTTGGGTTGGCTTGAAACCGTGCGCATAGACCGACTGAATAGGAGATGTCTAGTCGGCTAGCTGTTAGGTCAAGTAGCGACCCAATGATTCATCTGTAATATTTCTGCCTAACTGATTCTCTTTCTTTATCAAGAGTTAGCTGAACTGATGTATTCATAGGAATCTTGAGAGTTTTTCCTTTATTAACTCCAAACTTCTTGACTAGGTCGTTAGTGTACTTAGCCTGGCTGATAAAGATCCCATCTTTCAGCTGCTTCACTTGGAGTCCTAGGAAGAATGTCATTTCTCCCATCATACTCATCTCAAATTCGCTTTGCATCAGTTGAGCGAATCGTGTGCATAGATCTTTGCTTTTTGATCCAAAAATTATGGCATCCACATAAATTTAAAGCATTAAGATCTCAGTTGATCATTCTATTCGGAATTGAGTTCGATCAATGACTCCTTTTTGAAACCCATTTTTCAGCAAAAATGTTGTGAGAGTTTCATACCACACTCAAGGAGCTTGTTCAGTCCGTAGAGGGCCTTTTTCTGTTTGAAGACTTGATCACCAATTTCAAATACTGGCGGTTGCTCAACATACACGTCCTCGTTGAGCATTTCTTGAAGAAAAGCACTCTTGACATCCATTTGGTAGACTGTGAAATTGAAGTGAGCTGCATAGGCTAGGAACAGTCTGATGGCTTCTAATCTTGCAACTGGTGCAAATGTCTCATCAAAGTCGATCCCTTCACTTTGTGAGTATCCTTTGGCTACCAGTCTTGCCTTGTTCCTTGTGATCACACCTTGTTCATCCAGTTTGTTGCGAAAAACCCATTTTGTACCAATGACCTTCTAGGTTTTTGGTCTATCGACAAGAAACCATACGTCATTTCTTGTGAACTGATTCAACTCTTCTTGCATGGCCATGATCTAGTCTGAATCTTCTAAGGCTTCTTTGACGTTTGCTGGTTCCATTTGAGATATGAAGCATGTGAATAATGCATGCTCAGTTGAACTTCTAGTTTGAACTCGACTTCTTGGATCACCAACTATCTTGTCAGTTGGATGGCTTCGGAGCCATTTGGGCAAGATAGCTTCAGCTGAGTCTACTGTGGTGATGTCATCAGTTACCCTCTCATCAGTTGGTTCGGCATGTTCATCAGTTCTTCCCCCTGTTTCAGTTGTGGGATTTATGGTCTCAGCACGATTTGTGTCTTCATTGACCATATTGTTCTCAACTGATTTAGTACCAGTTTCATTGCCTTCTTCTAGTGAAACTTCAAGCCGCTCTGGAACAATATGATCCACATAGTCCTGCGAGTTCTCAGTTTCACTAGGTAGTACTTGAACTGATGTGTTTATTCTTTCTTTGTTCCTGTACTCATTAGCAAATTCATCAAATACCACATGACATGTTATTTCCACAATAAGAGTTCGTTTATTGAACACTCTGTAAGCTTGTGCATGAGGTGAATTATACCCAAGAAATATTCCCTCATCAGCTTTACCACTGAAAGCTTTCAATTGATTCTTGCCATTGTTGTGAATATAACATTTACAGCCAAACATTTTAAAATATAAAATGGAAGGCTTACGACCTTTATACAGCTCATAGGGTGTTTTGTCATGTGTGGCTATGATGGCACTTCGATTTTGAGTATGGCAAGCTGTGTTGACTGCTTCAGCCCAGTAACCTTCAGCTATGTTGGCATCAGCTATCATTGATCAAGCTGCTTCTTTGAGTGTCCGATTTCGCCGTTCGGCTACCCTGTTTTTGTTGTGGAGTTCTTGCAGCTGAGTGTTCATGAGTGATTCCAAGCTGGTTGAGAAAGCTGATCATTTGCTGATTCACAAATTCAGTTCCATTGTCGGAGCGAATCCTTTGAACTGATCTCTCTTTTTCAGTTTGTAGCCTTCTGATCAACGTCGTTAGCTTGTCGTAAGTTTCATCTTTTCTCCTCAAGAATTCGACCCACGTATATCTTGAGAAATCATCAACTACTACAAGAGTGAATCTTTTGCCTTTTAGGGTTTGTGGTCTGACTGGACCAAATAGATCCATATGTAGCAGTTGGAGGCAATCAGTTGTTCCTTGTGGATGACTCCTATTCTTGAAAGATTACTTCACTTGCTTCCCTTTTTGGCATGGTCCACACACGCCTGTTTTCTTATATATCTCCTTGGGAAGCCCCTCAACTAGCTCTTTCTTCGCAAGGTAGTTGATTGTTTTGAAGTTGAGATGGTTCAGTCGTTGATGCCATAGCCAGCTTGCTTCAGTTGATCCCTTTGAAAGAAAGCAAGCTTCTGAGTAGCTAGTTGACCAGTCAACAATGTACATGTTGCCTCTCCTTATGCCAGTGAGAAGAATTACTCCAGTTGACTTGTCTCTTATGTTGCAGGAGTTTTTGGTGAAGTCAACTGAGTAGCCATTGTCGCACAGCTGGCTGATGCTGAGTAGTTTGTGTTTTAGTCCATCCACGTGGGAGACTCCATTTACTACAACTTTTCCATTGACTACGAACCCTTCTCCAATGGTTTAGCTTTTGGAGTTGTCTCCAAATGTGACAAGTGGACCTTTAACTTCTTCATAACCGTCGAGATCTTCTCTGTCTGCGGTCATGTGCTTGGAGCACCCGCTATCTAGATACCAAATATCTTTGGTTTTCTTCATAGATAGGGTGCTCTTATCCTGTAAAAATGAGGATTAGCATTTAGGGACCCATTTTATATCGGGTCGTTGTTAATATATCAAGCTCTTTGGAATCCAAACTTGCCAAACTTTTGGCTTTTCATCGTCTAGAGATCCAACTGATTTGGACCGCTTGATCAGTTTAGATTTGCTTTCAACTCTTCTATTTTGAGTTGAATCAGTTGAATGGTACCTGCGTTGATAGTTAGTAGGATAATATAGTTCAACTAAAATGTTGTTATCTCGAGACTTTTGAGCTCTTCTATCAGGCCAATGCCTTGTGTGTTTCCAGTTTACTGGATTGAACCCTTTTGGATTAGCTCTTGGTTCATTTGTGGAATCCAGATACTCATTATAGTGATGATAAGGTTGAAATGAGTTTCTTTGATCTCTCCTATAAGTGCTTTGATTGAGATGCTTGGCAGGATAGGCTTGAGATCTAAATTGGTCTTTCTTTTTAAAGTGAACTGATCTATCAGTTTACCTTGGAGGCATTCTGTATTGAGCTGGTGGCCTTTGTTGAACTGACGGCTTTGAACGAATGGATTGATTTGAGTGAACTGATAGTCTTGGCTGGAAGTTGGGGTTCAGTTGACTTAGTGTTTTTGGTTAGGAGAACTGACCAAATTTTCTGGGCTGTGTTTGAGGATTTCTCAATATTTATTTGCCTTTGGTTGGCTCAGCTAGCTGATCATGAGATCTAGCGAATCCTTTTAGGATTCCTTTATCACTGGGTTGAGCAACTGCTTTTCCTTTCTCTAAGGTAGTGAACTTGCTATATCCTAACCCTGAGCTACTGGTTCCAGTTCTTTGATGATTTAAAATCTTATCTAGAGTTTGAGATCCCTTTTTGAACTTCAGAGTTACTTTTTCTCTTTCATAGATCTCTTGCTTGAGTTTTTTATTTTCAGCTTCTAGATCAGCAGTTCTTAATTTCAACTTTTCAAATTCCACAAACTGGGACTCAAAATAATTCAATCTTTCATGATCAATGCTCAGTTTTCTAACCCTGTTTCTCAGTTCATCATTTTCATCTTTCAATTCAACATGCAAGCAGTATATTGAAGCTAATTGATCTTCTAGCATCATAAGTTTCATATCAAGTTCATTACAAGAGACAGTTGCTTCATTGATATGATAGAAGGAGGTTTGAGAATCAGCTGTACTAATCTCTTCATCATTGTCAGCCATGAGGCAAAATAGCGCTTCATCATCTGAGTTGTAGCCGTCAGAATCAATTCCAGATGGATAGTCTGAATCGTCTAGCACGGTATTCTCGTAGTTTGCAACCATTGTTTTCCTTTTAAAAAAGCTTCTCCTCACTTTGGCTTTGTTGTCGTCAGGGAGCTCTGGACATTCATATCTGTAATGTCCTTGTTTGTGGCAGTGAAAGCATTCTCCAAGATTTCAATTGCCACTCCTGAAGGGTTCAGCTGGTCGTTCAACTGGTTGATGAGTTCTTTCATCCTTTGAGATTTCAACAGTTTGAGGTGGAACTGATTGTTTATCCCTGACTCTTTTCAATTCTTCTAACAACCTGGTAACTGACTCGATTTGATCATTGATGTCTTCAGTCAGGTTCTCTTTCTTTTCAGTTGTTTCTCTTTTTCGTTCGGATGAAGATCCACCTTGATTTTCTCTGGCTGATGAGCTCCTAGGGCGGAAGTTGTTTCTTCCTCGAGTATCTCTAAACCGGTTCCTTTCACCATAGAAGGCTGCATCTTGAGCTGATGATGTTGACGCTTCCTTCTTTCGGTTTAGACTGTACTCATGAGCTTTGAGAGAACCAAACAGTTCTCTGGGAGTGATGCTATTTAGATTTCTTGATTTTTTTGTAGCTATCACTCTCATGTCCCATTCTTCAGTGAGATTACCCAAAACCTTGGAATTCATCTCAGAATTGGGATAACTTCTCCCGAGGTTGGTCATCTCACTGATGATGCCTAGAAATCTGGTTTCAAGACTTGAGATGGACTCTTCTGGCTGCATTTTGAAGGATTCATATCTGTCGACTGCCAGTTGGAGTTTGTTTCCTTTGATGGCTTCGGACTCTCGACATAAGTCTACTAGTAAGTCCCATATCTCCTTGGCAGTTGTGCAGTTCTTTGTGTCCTTCATTTTGTCCTCATCTAGAGTTTGGAATAATGCAGCTTGAGCAACAAACTCTAGATTCTTCAACTTCTTCTCTTCACTGGTGAGAAGATAAATTGGCTTTGGGATCTTTGCTGGTTGATTTATATCAACTATGTGAGCATCATTGTCCATCATGACGATGATTGGACTATCTTCAATGACTTCCCACATATTCTCATGAATCGAGCAGAGATGCGCCTTCATTCTCCTGCTCCAATTATCATAGTTCTCAACTGAAAACAAAGGTAGCTTATCGTTTCCCATAGATGGAATGTTAGCATAGATAAGTAGATCTGATTCAGTTGATCTTGAAAAATAGATGATCCTTAGAATCAACTTGGATCTGATACCACTTGTTGGTCCCGGGCGAGTCTATATCAGTTTAGAGGGGGGTGAATAAACTGATTAAAAACTTTTACTTCTATTGTGGAATGATAAGGACCCTTTGACTCGCTTAGAGAAACTTATCTATACACAAATTGGTTGATCACTTATGACAACTTGAGTGTAGAATGTGTGAGCTTGTGTACAGTTCAAAGATATGAAATAATCAAAATAGTACAACACACAAGTGATTTATAGAGGTTCTAAGTCTCAAACTTCTACGTCCACTCTTCCTTCCGCAGAAGGGCAACTTCACTATATAACTTGAGTTTCTTTACAAATTACATAATGAAGGACAGTTGGCTGAACCTGGTAACTGCTCGCTACCTCAGCGGGTCGACGGCTCACACTTGAAGTCCCTAACTGCTCGCTAGGAAGGTAGGTGCTATTGTCGTCTTTACAAGGTTTTAGATCTCTTTCGATCTTCAAGAGGTTAGTCTTGAACAAGGGGTATCAACTGATGTGCTCCTTCAATTGAGCTGGATAGTTGATTATTGTATTGATGAAACTGAGCTTGGTAGTTTTGAGCTTGTCAGCTCAGTTTGGCCATTGCTCCAGTTGGCAGTTTTGAGCTTGTCAGCTCAGTTTGGCCATTGCTCCAGTTGGCAGTTCTGAGCTTGTCAGCTCAGTTTGGCTATTGCTTCAGTTGGGAGTTCTGAGCTTGTATGCTCAGTTTGGCTATTGCTCCAGTTGGCAGTTCTGAGCTTATTTCTCCAGTTCGACTGATCTCAAGTATTTGGCTAGCTTCTCAGTTTGACTAATCATTCTCAAGTTCTTTTGTCAGCTTTGACTATTCATACACTGTTGACCAGTTTGTCAGTTTGACTGCTTTCTCTTGAGCTTTCTTGTCAGCTTGACTAATCACAAGCTGGCTGACTTCAGTTCTGGCCTTTAGCTGATTTGTCTGTTTACTTTAGTTTGGCCATCAATGAATACTTCCAGCTCTCAGTTTAAACTGATCTCTTATCAGTTTCTTCAGTCTAGTCAATTCGTTTTCTCCCTCAGCTTAGCTGACTTAGCTGTCAGTTTATTTCGACTGGGTCGACTCTTTAACTCCTCAGTTGAGTTGAGTTCTGACTAGAAGACGTATCCTTCGAGCTGATAGACCATATTTCTCAGTTGGGTTGAGTTCCTTCTTGATGCTCTGGATTGGTCAGCTCAGATCTACAACTTGAATTTTAGTGAGTTTGGAATAAATAGTTTTGACATTTCATTAAAACCTAATCTAGAGGTTCCTTGATAGTTTTTCCTAACAGAAAATAAAATAGATTACAACGTAAAAATAAAACCCATCAAAAACAGGTGAGGAAAACAACAACAACAAAAAAACTAGAAAACCCATCAAAAACAGGTGAGGAAAATAAAAAAAACAAGAAAAAAAATACAGAATCAATCCTTATGACAAAGCCTAAAATAACCTCTGCCAAAGAAGTCCGGCTCCACCAATGCATTAACTTCAGGAAGCGAGTGGCTCCACCATCCTTTTGGGAAATGAGTACTTGCCAATTTATCTGCAACTTGATTCCCTTCTCTATAGATATGCGAAACTTGGAAATGTATCCCTTGGATGAGTCGAAGCACCCTCAACAGCCTTGCCTTGACCCTCCAAGGTATTAACACTGTTTCATTCGCAAACCATCCGAGCACCAACATCGAGTCCACCTCTAACCAAATATGTGTCATACATCTACTAATCGCAAAATCAATGGCCAAAATAGCACCCCATAACTCCGCCTCATATGCGAACCCGATATCTAGATTCTCATGAAAATAAGCGATCAGAGAGCCCATATAATTTTGGAAAATTCCTCCACAAGATAAATTTCTCAGTTCACCAACCGCTGAGCCATCTGTATTTATTTTCACCTAACCACGAGGCGGAGGTTTCCAGATCACAGTTTTAATCACCTTAGGATGCTGAATTCGTCCCTTTACCCCAACCGCATGAAGAATAGAAAGATCCTCCATAGTATTATGCATGAAACCCATTTTAGCCGATATCATAGAGGACTTCCTTAATGCAATACGAACCATCGCTGCTAAGCTGTGAAAAGAAGGCTTAAAGTCGTCATATGTTGCCCTATTTCTTGTATTCCATACACCCCAAATAAGAGAGACAACTCCAATCCTCCAAAGTATCGAAACTTGAGAACTGGATGTATGATTTAAACAAATAGTGAATAGCTCATTGAAAGAAGAAAACGACCAATCTTCAATGTTAAAAAGCCCAAAAAGCCACTGCCATGCTTGTCTAACCACCGAGTATCCATAGAAAACATGATCGAGAGATTCCTCCTCCTTACGAGATAAACTACAAAATAAAGGACCAATAAATCCAATTCGACGACATTTTTCCATCGTAGGAAATCTGCCCAGAATGGCCCTCCAACAGGTAATTAAATGCCATACTGGAATCGAGTGATGCCAAATCTAATTTCCCTACTGAACTTCTGCAAAATGCGATGTTATACATAGCTTTACGACTTTCATCGTCACCTCTCCATGAAGTGATCTTTTCCACACCCTTTCATCGTCTCTTTGCATGATCGGGACCTAAATAATATCCCAAACAAATTCTGAAAAGGAGAGTAAAAAATTAGTTATGAAAATCCAAACTCCCTCATGAAGAAAATCTGCCACCGAGTCGAGCAAACAGGCATGCATCTGGACTAGGATATTAAGTTTATCCACAAGCCTGTATCCCAGCCAATTATCAAGCCAAAATAAAATATTTTTACCATTTCCCAAGAGCACATGAGATCCCTCCACCAAAACAGACATCTCACCCTTGATGTTTTGCCAAATCGAAGATCCCGACTTAGGTTTAATAACATGACAAGTGCGATTAAGATACCTCCGTCTGAATAGCTCATACACATCTGTATTATTAGTAAGCACCTTCCAAGCTAATCTTGTAAAACCCTAGATTTTTGAATTATGTTTAGAGGATTCTTAATAGTAATTAAATAGTTAAGGAAGAAATTTAAATAAGGTTTAAGTGAAGTCAGATGTCAGTCACGACTTTAGGAGTCAGTTTCTGGTGAAATCATATTTCGGAAATTTCAACCTTAACTCTGTTTTGGTCAAACTTGGTCTCGTTAGAAAGGTTTTAACTCAAGGAGTGTGTCGGTTTTTTGGAATTTTATTCTGAAGTCATTTGTGTTCCCGGTGATGAAAAACGTATTTAAAGGGTAAATGAATAGTAACTTTTGCGTGTGTTCGTGTTTTGAGAAATTTACGAAATCCTCCTCATTGATCAGAATGTTGTTCTGTCAGGCCCCTCTTATGGGAAATGACTCAAGGAATCCGTTCGCATTCATGGATTTCCATTCTGAGGTCAATCGAACGCTCGGGAGCAAAATCTGTTAGTCTGAGTGAATAGTAAAAAGTAATTCCAAAAAAGGAATCTTCGCTCATTTTTCTTCTGTCGATCCCGTCTTCATCCCGAGTCAAGTTGATTCATTAGCATTTGAGCCAACGAGTCTCCCGATATTTTTAGATTTCATGTTTGAGGTTATTTAGACCCCGACATCGAATAAAGCATCTTTTAACCGAACCCGGGGTAACTTTTGCAGTATTCTTGCACTGGAGTGGCTTCTCAAGGATGCCAACCCCACATCTATAAATAGAGGGCCACCCCCTTTGTTTTCACTTACTTATTTACCATCTTTTTCACTTCTAGAGAGTGTGAAAGCTTTGAGAAAAAAGCCGAGAAAGTTTTTTGTTGAAGTAAAAAGCGTTCTTCGTGAGTGTTCTGCAAGACGACGAGCGGAGTGGCGTGGAAGGGATGCGGTGAGGGAATGTGCTAGGGATGCCGTTGGGTCATAGCAGGTGGCTTTGTCGCTGTTGCGACTCGACAAGACACCGAGTTAGCCACCTTCCTTCGACGCACCTAACCCCGTCCATTCTTGTTCGTCGGTCTTGATTCCATTTCTTTTCCGTCTTTTAATTCTGCATTTACTTTCCGTTCTTCATGTTCTTCGAGTTCTTCATTATTACTCACTTACCTTCCATCTAAAGTTGTATTTCAATTCTTATTGAAGTTCCATGTTAATAACGTTTACGTTATATTTCTTGATTTATTCATGTCGTTATGATTCTCGTTATTATTTCTTGTAATTAGTCTCGTTTATTCCGTTTAAGTTATGTTCAAGTTATATTTAAAGATTTCGTCGTTATTCTAGATGATTAAAGAGGATTATCGTATTTATGATGTTATAATGCCGATTTCTTTTTAAGTTAAAGCATGCCGTTTCATGTTAATTTAAATTATTGAAGCATATTTTTAAAAGTTTTTATAAGTGTTCTTCGTGTTCTTGGTGTTCGTCGAAGGAATCGACGAACATTGAAGAAACCCAAAAAGATAGCCCAGAAATTGGGCGCAGAGAGAGGCCGCCGAAGCGGAGGGGTGTGCTCCCGCGCAACACACCCCGCGGCCAACGGCCTGCCCACTGGTGCCAGGGTGCGCCGCAACGGGGAGGTGCCCGCCGGTGCAGGGGTGCGCCGCGGCGGGGGCTGCCCGCAGGCGCCGGTGTGCGCCGCGGCGGGGCACCTCTGTGTCGTCCCACGCTGATTCTTCCGGCTATTTTCGTACCCTCTTTTCGAGCATTTCAAGTAGTGTTATTTTTGAGTTATTTCCAAGTTTAATTTTAGAAGACTTTCAAGTTATTTCCGATTTATTTCGAGTAAACTTTTCAAGTTGTTTTCCGTCTAAAACTTGAGAAATCAAGATGTGATGTTGTTCAAATAAATTCTTCTCAAATTTTGTAGTAAATTCGTAAAGTCGTGCAATCTCTAATTAAGTCTCAGATTTTAGTCTTCGAGTTAGATATCTTTATTTCTCACTTTAGATAGTTAATTTCTTCGAAGGAGGCCGCTAAGTCGATAATTTGACTTTTGTAGGAGGAAGTGAGCTTCATGGGAATCCGGAGAAGGATCATCAGCTCGTTGCCTCATCTCCTGCTCAGTGATCGTGGTGGGTAAATCTATAATAATCTAAAAGTTTGAGCTAATAAGCTCTAGAAGCATGTTAGGGCAAATAAGATGTCAAATAAAATATTTTGCTCTGCCTGATTGATCTCTGTATAAGGAAGGAAGGAAGGAAATGAAATATTATGTGTTATCTGAGCTCTCGAGCATGTTTAGAAATGCTAGAATTGTTGAGTATTGTGTTTTGCTTAGCATGAGATATTGGAATTGTCTTTAGTTGCAATTCGTGTTTATATACGTTCTTTTCCTCGTATTTCAATGTTGTTATTCTACTGAGCTTCGATTAGTTAAGAATTACCTTCTAAGGTTAGAAACAAATTCCCTCATAGGCCAAGATCATGCTAAAGTAAAGGATTAGACCCCTAGACATTGCTCTAGGATTGGTTTTGCTAGCAAGGATTAAGGAAGGAAGGAACTTAGTATTTTGCTTAAGCAGGAATTTGAGCTCATATGAACCTTGATCTCTTGATCATTAAGTGAGTCACTGCTCGGTTTATTCCCTCGCAAACTCGTAAGGATATTCGAGGTAATCCCTCTTATGTCCCAAGGCATGCCTAAGGGTGCAGTTGACATCAGGTTTGAGCCAGGATGGGCCCAAAAGAAAATAAAAGGTTTAATGGATATGGAGAGGGCTTTTGTGTTTTGCTCTCCATATATCGTCAGTTGATTATTGGATATCTTGAAGTTTATAAAAGTGTTTTATTAAAACCCACTGAGTACATTAGTGCTCACGCCCCCTCTTTTTCAAATGTTTTCAGGTTGAGATGCTGAGGATGTTGGTGGTTGTGGATGTGGGTTGGCTGCCAAGATTATTTTGCTATAGTAATACGTTTATTTGAAATCCCATGATGTTTCTGCTTCTCTAATACACTCGTATTTATTCCTAAGCTATGTTATGTTTTCCAAGATTCTAAGAATAATTCCCAGACATGATTATATATATATAAGTGATGCATATTCAGTTTATTCCTGATTCTCGAATTTATTTTCCTTCCGCCTATAAAGAGGCTTATTCATGCGATATCTATCTATTCATTTTAATCTATGAATAAGATCTATACTTGTTGGTATCTGATTAAATTAGCCATTTTATTTCACTAACGCATGTTTCCTTCTTAATCAAGTAAACCCGAGTATCATCCCCTATCTTTTAAAAGTATATATGTATTCTTAAACCCTCGTTCATCTTCCGACTTATTCATTAATCCCTTAATAATACCCCGTCCCCATTCGTTAATCCCTATCTCGGGACCGGGCTATTACAGTTGGTATCAAAGCCAGGTTTGCAACTTCGCAGGCCTGTCTCTTTGAGAAGATAACTTATGGGCTTTTTGTGGAGAAAATTTCACTTTTGGTCCCATAGGACACGCCTTATTCCCCTTTTGGTCCCAGAGCTGTCTATTTTGATCCTTTATAAACAAATCACTAACTTTTAGTCCCATAGGATTCAAACTATCAATTTTAGTCCCAATGTTTTAAAAGGCTGTTAAGGGCCGAGAGACGAAAAGGTCGCACGTGCGGCACGTGTGGCCAAAACAAGCGGGATTAAAACAAAACGGGATCTACACCCCTCATTTCCAAAATTCAAACCCCTACCTCAAGAAATTCCCAAATTCTACCCAAATCAACGCCCAATTTAAAAACCCTAATCTCATAAAATTAACACCAAATTACCCTCTCCAAGCGCACCCAACGCTCCTCCGTCACCCTCATCTCCGCCGCCGGCTGCCTTCTCACCACCCCCATGCTCCATTGTCGCCTCACCGCATATAGGACAACGGCAGCTTAACTTCACCAACTGGGGTCCCATAAATTCCCAAAAAGAGAATAAGAAAAAAAGGTAATGGAAAACCCCAGCACATGCACCGCCACCGGCGATTCCAGAATTCCGGCGGCGAAGGTCATCAGCTCATCCTACCGCCGCCTTTCATCCGTCGGCACGACATACGGGGACCATTTCATTCCGAGCCGTTCATCTTCGAATTTTGCGCTTTTCAATCTCCCTAATTGTAATATATTCAAGTACAAGACCGAAACCTGGAAATCTTTGCGTTCTCGTTCTCGTTCTATGTTTGGGTTTGATGATCAGCTTTGTGGGGTACCTTATAACCCTGTCAAGATTCGCAGAAAAGTTCCTAGCTCCCCTTATAAGGTTCTCTCTCTCTCTCTCTCTCTCTCTGTTTTCGATTTCTTGATATTAGTTACCTTTGTTTCTTGCTATCTCTGTCTAATTCAATCATTTTTTGATGAGTGTGATAATTTAGGTGTCTTTATTTCTCCTTTTCTTGTGGGTGGGGTGGGGAAATTATATATGTTGTCAATGTGCAATTTTTTGAATCAACCTGTTGTTATTGTGGAATTTTATTGCAGGTTTTGGATGCACCTGCACTATAAGATGACTTTTACATGAACCTTGTAGACTGGTCTTCACGTGATGTGCTGGCTGTGGGATTGAGAAACAGTGTTTATCTATGGCATGCTTCTAGCAACAAGGTGATTATTCTTTTCCTGCAGCTTGATGTTTTGTTGGTTTGATGATTGACTTCTGCACCTTCATGAAATGTTATTGCCAATGTTATATGCAGGTAGAGAAGCTGTGTGACTTGGGAGTTGATGATAGTGTCTGTTCAGTCGGCTAGGCACAACGTGGTATACAACTTGCTGTTGGAACCAGCAATGGCGAAGTTCAAGTACGAAATTAAATTTTTTTAAGGCCTCTGTTTATTTCTTGATCAAAGGTTATACTTTAGCCATCAGTCTCAAGTTTTGAAGCTTTTCATTCTTGTATTCTTTTGTATCTTTCAATTTCCTGCATAGAGCTGATGAGGTGTATCAGTGGTAAGATGGTGCCTTTAGTTACTACTTTAGTTGATTGACATTTACAACTAGGTGGAGAATGTTGTCGATTGTTAGAACTCGTACGGGTCACTTAAACAAAAATCATTGATGTATTTGATGAGTTCAATTTCAGTTTGATCTTATTTCAGTTTGCTTGATTTGGTTTTGTGGGAATATTGATGTATTTTGGTAGCAATTATCCCTGCAAAAATAATGTGGAATGTCCCTCAAAAATATGTTGAAAGTTTATCTAAATAATGTTACATTATTTGGTCAATTTTTAATTTGGGATTGAAATTAAAAGTCCTATGGGACCAAAATCGACACTAATTTTAACGTTTTTCGTAACGGAATGGTCAAAATTGACAGTAAAAAAAATTTGGGACCAAAACAGACAGCTTTGGGACCAAAAGGGGAGAAAGGCGTGTCCTGTGGGACCAAAAGTGAAATTTTCTCACTTTTTGTGCGTATAAGTATATTCTGTTATAAGTCAAAGCAGCAACCCACAACTCGCCACCACCCTCGTATCCTCAACCAAAAATCAAGGTGTGATAGTATAGAGATTCTGGATTTTGGATTTTGATTTTTGGAATACAGGGAAAGGATAAGATTTGAGCAAGCATACATGTTTTATGGATAAGAGAAAAACCGTGATAATGAAATTCCAAGTAAAAGGTGTTCGGGTAAGACAATTTCTGAGATGGAAAGTTTGTGAAAAGATTTCTCGATCCCAAAAAGGTTTAAATTCATTCTCAAAAATTTTAACTCAACGAAAAGGTAAAAATGTATGTTTAAAGACCTTGGGCACCAAAATTTTTATAAAAATGTCAACTGCTTTTAAATAAAAAGGAGCTATGCATGTAAATTTAGATGTTATTAAGACCTTAGGAGAACCTTAGGTCTCCTTTTTATAATCTAGACTGATTAAGTTATTCTCTTCTAGATGGTTAAGCGTCGTATGACTGCTAGGAAAAGTGTGCCTCTTTTTCGCCCGGTTCAAGAAAGAGTTGAAGGTTTCAGAAGGAAACTTGGGACGGTGATGAGCAGTTGATGTCCTTCATGGCAAGGTATTTGGAAAGGTGGGCTTGGGCTAACGGTTACGAAGGAGAGCCCGGGAGTGTATCTGACTTGGAAACATGCTTCCGCATGTGTGAGCACGCGTCGTCCGCTTGGAGGCCTACAATGTATCCCATCCTACAAAGCACCATCACCCGTGATCTCGTAACATATGCTGAAATCAGAAATCTGACGGAGTTCTCTGCAGCCTTGATGGTTCGCTGGGTGTCGGAGTATGGCCACATTCAAGCTTTAGCCGAGCAGCAAGCAGTCGAGCAAAACCCTTCTCTAGTGGTGGAATTGAAACTACAAAGGGCAATCCTCAACGGTCTCCCGGGATTCCAAGTACCGCGTCCCCATTATGAATGAGCCTCGGGAGTGAGACCCTCAAATGTCCGGATCGTGAATCACACCGAGTCTCTATTTCTTGCACTCCTCAAATGAACCAGTGGACCCCTGCATACGCTTCTCAGAGTCCGGGGCAGTGTATGTCCCATCAGTACCCCGAAGGGAATGTCAACATGAGGAAGTTCAAGTTCAGCGTGCCAGAGACAGTTGAAGATGAGAAAGAAGAGGAAGACCCGGAGGAGGGAGGCGAGGAGGAAGTGGGGTCGCCATGCAAGGAGAAAGGGAAGGCTTCGGCCTATAATTAAGCTATAGTAGGAGGTGTAGGAGGTGTTGTTGTTAGAACACCTAGTTATCTGATCCATCTGTCTGTCTGACTGTTTATCTGATGTCTGTTTAATCCGCTTTAACCTAGACCCTAATATGTAAATTATGTATTAACTTTTCTAGACTCTAATAGTGGTAGTGAATTTTCCAAAGGACTGTTCTATTTCATTTGTAACCCAGAACTCCTTCTTATATTATCGATGCCAAAGTCCTCATAATGAGGCAATTTTCCCTTTATACTGGATGTCGTTTAAATTTCCACCTTGCTTAATCTATTTTGCGTAAATTAAAGACCTTATTGAAAGATATTTTGCTTGTGTGAATTCAATCGAGCATCAATAATACTTAGTTCTTTAGAATGCTGCCAAGAAGAAGACAAGCCGAGAATGAAGACGAAAATGAACCTGAGCAAGCCCCAAATCCCGGTCCAAGAGCCGAAAATGTTTTTCTGAAACACAACCCTCCATCTTTCAATGGTTTGCGTGATCCAATGGACGCCGAAAAATAGATTCGTTCCTTAGAGTGAATTTTCGATTTCATAGCCTGTTCAGAAGAAGAGAAGTTGAGTTGCGCTCTTTTCATGTTGACGGATGATGCGGACTATTGGTGGGAGTCCGTTCGAAGGACAATAATCCCTGAGCAATGGGCGGAGTATAGTTGGGAGGATTTCAAGCACGACTTATATCAGAAGTACATTCCAGATTGATATCGAAAGGCAAAAGAAATGGAGTTTTGGAACTTGAAGCAAGGAAAGAAGATGGTGTCGGAGTACGACAGAGAGTTCAACCAGTTATCAAGGCATGCTCCATATCTAGTGGATTCAGACGGGAAGAAAGCACGCAAGTTCAAGAAGGGACTTAGGTCTGAGATTGGCATAGCCCTCGCAGGGCAAGAAGACATGTCTTATGCTCAAACCCTAGCCAAGGCCTTAAGTATAAAAGCCATCCTCCCTCGTGAGAGAGTTAAGCCCCCTCAGCCAGCAAATGATCCAAAAGGAAAGAGAAAGTAGGAAAGAGGACGGAGAGATGGTAAAGGAAAGAAACCCCAATGGCAAAGCCGAGAGTCAGGGGTACCTTGCAGTCAGCCTGACCCTAACCCTAGTCCAAGGCCATGTTAAAAGAACAGAAGGATGCACCTTGGAGCCTGTCGAGCCAACCAAAATAGGTCCTACAACTGTGGAGAAGAGGGACACTTCAAGAGGGAGTGTTCTAAAGGAAACAACAGATGGTCCCAGACACCACATCAACCCCTGTACCCGTAACCACTTCGACAATTCCCTAGAAATCAACCAAGGTTGCAGCAAGGAGGACCTCAAGGACAAAGGCCGGGAATGAATCTAAGGCTGAACCAAGGACGAGATCAGAGGTCCAATCAGGGACAAAAGCCCCCTCAGCCGGCTCGTACATATGCCCTCACTCAGCAGCAAGCTGCTAAGGCCCCAGGTAATCTGGTAGGTATGATTACCCTCTTCGATACGTCCGTTTTAGCTCTCTTTGATACTGGAGCATCTCATTCGTTTATAGCTGAGTATGTTTGTAAGAGATTTAAGATAAAACCTGAAATTACTGAGAATGCTCTTGAGATAAGTGTTCCCTCTGGAAGAAGAATGATGTCTTGGAGGGTATGCTCTAACCTAGAATTGAACATAGAAGGGAAAACCTTTAAGTCAAATCTTTACGTGATAAAGATTTAGGACTTTAATATAATCCTAGGAATGGATTGGTTAGCCTCAGCTTATGCCTCCATAAGTTGTCCTGAGCAGGAAATAGTGTTTCGACCACTCAGAAAACCCAAGGTGAAGATCTACGGATCAAGGTTGGGAACTAAAGTACCAGTGATATCCGCTTTGAGGGCCGCAAAGATGATGAGGAAAAATAACTGCCAAACATTCTTAGTTAGTCTGACAAAGAAAGAAGAAGGAGAGCTATCAATCAAAGACTTTTCAGTCATAAGAGAATACCCCGACGTATTCCTGAAGGAGCTGCCAGGACTACCTCCTAATAGGCAAGTAGAGTTCACCATCGAGTTGGAACCAGGAGCCGCCCCAGTCTCGAAAGCCCCCTATAGAATGGTGCCTATGGAGTTGTAAGAACTCAAGGTTCAACTGCAAGAGTTATTAGACCTAGGTTTTATCCAACCTAGTGTGTCGCCTTAGGGAGCCCCAATCTTGGTCGTGAAGAAGAAGGATGGCACATTGAGAATGTGCATCGACTATAGAGAGTTGAACAAGTTGACCATCAAAAATCGATACCCTCTCCCAAGAATAGACGATCTCTTTAATCAGCTTAAGGGAGCAAGTGTTTTCTCCAAGATAGACTTAAGGTCTGGGTATCACCAGTTGAAGATCCAAAAGGAAGATATTCCTAAAACCGCTTTTAGGACTCGCTACGGTCATTACGAGTTTGTAGTGATGCCCTTTGGATTGACCAATGCCCCAGCAGTGTTCATAGATTTGATGAACTGGGTATCTCACCCGTATCTGGATAAGTTTGTGCTAGTTTTTATAGATGATATCCTCGTCTATTCGAAGGACAAAGAGGATCATCAAGAGCATCTAAGAGTGGTGCTAGAAACATTAAGAAGAGAAAGGCTTTACGCTAAGTTTAGTAAATGCGAGTTTTGGCTCAAGGAGGTAGCATTTCTAGGTCATATAGTTTCGGCAGAAGGAATCACGGTGGACCCAGTTAAGATTGAAATAGTGAGCAACTGGAAGTCTCCAAGGAACGTGAATGAGATAAGACGTTTTCTAGGACTCGCTGGATACTATCGTAGATTTATTGAAGGATTCTCATCAATATCCAAGCCCATGACGCGACTACTGCAGAAGGACTCCAAGTTCAAGTGGACGTCAGAGTGCGACGAAAGCTTCCAAACAGCTCCAGTGTTGGCCATTCCAAAAGGGAATGAAGATTTCATGGTTTACGCAGATGCGTCGAAGAAAGGAATAGGATGCGTGCTAATGGAAAGAGAAAAGGTGATGGCTTATACTTCGAGACAGCTTAAGAATCACGAACAGAACTATCCCACGCATGACTTAGAGCTAGCAGCAGTTGTCCATGCACTAAAGATCTGGAGGCACTATCTCTACGGAGCTAAATGTGAGATTTTCTCAGATCACAAGAGCCTGAAGTACTTCTTCGAGCAAAAGGATCTTCATATGAGACAAAGAAGATGGGTAGAACTTGTCAAGGATTATGACTGTATCATTCACTACCACCCAGGAAAGGCGAATGTGGTAGTTGATGCCCTAAATAGGAAAGAGAGGTCAGAGTTAGGAGTCATTCAAGTCCAGGAGGATCTTCGCAAGGAATTCGAGAGGTTAAGAATTGAGGTGCTAACACCACTTGAAACCATTCAAGCCAAGATCGCCACAATAGTCGCTCAGCCCCACCTAAGGCAAAGGATAATAGAAGCCCAGAGAGGAGACGAGTTTCTCGAGAAGAAAAGGCTATAAGCACGTTCTGATAATTCACAAGACTTCGCGGAAGCTGCCGACAACGCACTTTTTTTCAAAGGAAAGCTTTGTGTGCTAAGCAAGGAAGAGCTGAAGGAGGAAATCATGTGCGAAGCACATGATACGCCATATACCGCACATCCCAAAAGCACCGAGATGTACCAAGACCTCAAAAGGAACTTTTGTTTGAATAACATGAAGAGAGAGATAGCCGCTTTCGTAGAAAGGTGTTTGAACTATCAGCAAGTGAAGGACTTACATCAAAAACCCTCTGGTCTGCTCCAACCTTTAGAAATCCCCAAATGGAAGTGGGATCATATCTTGGTCTCGTTAGAAAGGTTTTAACTCAAGGAGTGTTCCGGTGTTCTCAAAATTTTATTCTGAAGTCATTTAAGTTCCCGGTGATGAAAAATGTATTTAAAGGGTGAATGAATAGTAACTTTTGCGTGTGTTCATGTTTTGAAAAATTTATGAAATCCTCCTCATATGGGAAATGAATCAAGGAATCCGTTCGCGTTCACGGATTTCCATTCCGAGGTCAATCGAACGCTCGGGAGCAAAATCTGTTAGTCTGAGTAAATAGTAAAAAGTAATTCCAAAAAAGGAATCTTGGCTCATTTTTCTTCTGTCGATCCCGTCTTCATTCCGAGTCAAGTTGATTCATTAGTATTTGAGCCAACGAGTCTCCCGGTATTTTTAGATTTCATGTATGAGGTCATTTGGACCCCAACATCGAATAAAGTAGCTTTTAACCGAACTCGGGGTAACTTTTGCAGTATTCTTGCATTGGAGTGGCTTCTCAAGGAAGCCAACCCCACATCTATAAATAAAGGGCCATCCCCTTTGTTTTCACTTGCTCATTTACAATCCTTTTCACTTCTAGAGAGTGGGAAAGCATTGAGAGAAAAACCGACAAAGTTCTATCGAAGTAAAAAGCGTTCTTCGTGAGTGTTCTGCAAGACGACGAGCGGAGTGGCGTGGATGGGATGCGGTGAGGGAATGTGCTAGGGGCGCCATTGGGTCGTGCAGGTGGCTCTGCCGCCGTTGCCACTCGACGAGACACCGAGCTAGCTACCTTCCTTCGACGCACCTAACCCCGTCCATTCTTGTTCGTCGGTCTCGATTCCATTTTTTTTTGTCTTTCAATTCCGCATTTACTTTCCGTTCTTCATGTTCTTCGTGTTCTTCATTATTACTCATTTACCTTCCGTCCAAAGTTATATTTTGATTCTTATTGAAGTTCCAAGTTAATAACGTTTACGTTATATTTCTCGATTATTCCCGTCGTTATGACTCTCGTTATTATTTCTTGTAATTAGTCTCGTTTATTCCGTCTAAGTTCCGTTCAAGTAATATTTAAATATTTCATCGTTATTCTAGATGTTTAAAGAGGATTATAGTATTTATTCCGTTATAATACCGATTTCTTTTTAAGTTAAGGCATGTCGTTTCATGTTAATTTAAATTATTGAAGCATGTTTTTAAAAAAATTTATAAGTCTTCTTCGTATTCGTCGAAGGAATCGAAAAACATTGAAGAAACCCAGAAAGATCACCCAGAAATTGGGCGTAGAGAGAGGCCGCTGAGGCGGGGGGTGCGCCGCCGCGCAACACCTCCCACGGCCAACAGTCTGCCCACCAGCGCAAGGGTGTGCCGCGGCGTGGGGGGGTGCCCGCCGGCGCAGGGGTGTGCCGCGACAGGGGCTGCCCGCCGGTGCCGGTATCTGCCGCGATGGAGCACCTCCGTGTTGTCCCACGCTGATTCTTCCGGTTATTTTTGTACCCTCTTTTCGAGCTTTTCGAGTCAGGTTATTTTTGAGGTATTTCTAAGTTTAATTTTAGAAGACTTTCAAGTTATTTCCGATTTATTTTGAGTAAACTTTTCAAGTTGTTTTCTGTCTAAAACTTGAGAAATCAAGATGTGATGTTCTTCAAATAAATTATTCTTGAATTTTGTAAAGTTGTAAAGTCGTGCAATCTGTAATTAAGTCTTAGATTTTAGTCTTCGAGTTAGATATTGTTATTTCTCGCTTTAGATAGTTAATTTCTTCGAAGGAGGCCGCTAAGTCGATAATTCGACTTTTGTAGGAGAAAGTGAGCCTCGTGGGAATCTGGAGAAGGATCATCAGCTCATTCTCTCATCTCCTGCTCAGTGATCGAGGTGGGTAAATCTATACTTATCTAAAAGTTTGAGCTAATAATATCTAAAAACATGTTAGGGCAAATGAGATATCCAATAAAATATTTTGATCTGCCTGATTGATCTCTGTACAAGGAAGGAAGAAAATGAAATATTATGTGTTATTTGAGCTCTCGAGCATGTTTAAAAATGCTAGAATTGTTGAGTATTGTGTTTTGCTTAGCATGAGATATTGGAATTGTCTTTAGTTGCAATTCGTGTTTATATACGTTCTTTTCCTCATATTTGAACGTTGTTATTATGCTAAGCTTCCATTAGTTAAGAATTGCCTTCTAAGGTTAGGAACAAATTTCCTCATAGGCCAAGATCATGCTAAAGTTAAGGATTAGACCCCTAGACGTTGCTCTAGGATTGTTTTGCTAGGAAGGATTAAGGAAGAAAGGAACTTAGCATTTTGCTTAAGTAGGAATTTGAGCTCAGAAGAACCTTGATTTCTTGTTCGTTAAATGAGTCACTGCTGGGTTTATTCCCTCGCAAACTCATAAGGATATTCGAGGTAATCCCTCTTATGTCCTAAGGCATGCCTAAGGGTGCAATTGACATCAGGTTTGAGCCAGAATGGGCCCAAAAGAATAGAAAAGGTTTTACGGATATGGAGAGGGCTTTTGCGTTTTGCTCTCCATATACCGTCAGTTGATTATTGGATATCTTGAAGTTTATTAAGGTGTTTTATTAAAACCCACTGAGTATATTAGTGCTCACGCCCCCTCTTTTTCAAATATTTTTAGGTTGAGATGCTGAGGATGTTGGTGGCTGTGGATGTGGGTTGGCTGCTAAGATTATTTTGCTATTGTAATAAGTTTGATACACTCATATTTATTCCTAAGCTATGTTATGTTTTCCAAGATTCTAAGAATAATTCTCAGACATGATTATATATATATATAAGTGATGTATATTCAGTTTATTCCTGCTTCTCGAATTTATTTTCCTCCCGCCTATAAAGAGGCTTATTCATGCTATATCTGTCTATTCATTTTAATATATGAATAAGGTCTATACTTGTTGGTATCTGATTAAGTTAGCCATTTTATTTCACTAAAGCATGTTTCCTTCTTAATCAAGTAAACCCGAGTATCATCGTCTATCTTTTTAAAGTATATCTGTATTCTTAAACCCTCGTTCATCTTCCGACTTATTCATTAATTCCTTAATAACACCCCGTCTCCATTCGTTAATCCATATCTCGGGACCGGGCTGTTACAAATCTTATAGCAAGACTCTTACTTAATTGAACCAGAGATGTCACTCCAAGCCCTCTCTCCTCCTTAATTGCACAAACACGCTCCCATGCATTTGACGACCTTGACGAAAGATGAATATCGCCCATCCAAATAAAATTCCAACATGCTTTCGTGATAGTGGCAAGTAGTGATGAAGGCCATTTATAGATGAGCATAGAGTGTAGAGTAGAGCTAGTAATCACTGAATTAACCAAACATACTCTTTCTACTATAGAGAGAAGCCTACCCTCCCATTTCAAAAATTTCCCCAAAACCCTATCAGCTGCATCTTGGAAAACTCCCACTTTAGGTGAATTCTCAAAGATCTGCACACCCAGGTAATTAAAAGGGATTGAGCCGCTGATAAATCCAAGCTCTCGAACAACCAGCCTTTCACAACTCGCGACACCCCTTTGCCAAAGTAAGATCGTGATTTCATTGGATTACACGCCTGACCAGAGCACCTCTCATACTTATCGAGCAAACCTTAAATTAATATGATATTGCCTCCAGTTGCTTTGTAGAAAATAATAATGTCATCGACGTATAAAATGTGCGCAGGACATAACATATTCCGTCCATAACTCATGGAAATCAGCCTCCTTTTCAACATTGCTAAAGCTAGAGACCTACTGAGTACCTCTTCAGCTATGCCAAATAATAAAGGTGAAAGAGGGTCACCTTGTCAAACACCACGAGTGCAACAAAAAAAACCATGTGGAGAACCATTAAGAAGAATTGAGAGCCTTGCTGAGTTAAGAATATGAGAAATCCACTTGTGAAATTGCAGCGGGAAGCCAAATAAATCCGACACCTTCTCCAAAAATTCCCAACGCAAAGTATTAAATGACTTTCGGATATCCACTTTGAGAGCCAAATTATTTGCCCTCCCAATTTTGTTCAACGTGTTGACCCCTTCCGAGGCTAGAACAATTTCATCATGAATTTGTCGACCCTCTATGAAACCAAACTGCTGAATCGACACAATCTTTCCCACCACACGATTTAAATGATTTGCCAAAATCTTAGCCAGAAATTTGTACAAAAAATTCCCCAGAACAATCGGGCGAAAATCTTCCACTCTACTTGCATTTTTCTCCTTTGGAATTAAAATCACAAAATTAGAATTTAATCCCAAGGGAAAATATCCAAATTTAAAAAATTCCTCCACATCATTAAAAAAAATCCACCCAGATAATCCCCTATGCCACTTGGAAAAAGTTAGCATTAAAGCTATCCGGGCCTGCATCACTGTTGATATCCATGGAAAAGTCCACCACTTTCACCTCTTCTGTCGTTGACATCCTGATCAAGTCCTGAGATTGCTCCTGAGTGACTAATCTTGGAATAACCTTCTCCAACCAGGTCATATCCATAATATGTGAATCTGAAACATTGAACAAATCATGGAAATAATCCACCATATGTGCAACTATAACATCCATATCTACCACCACCCTCCCTTCAATATAAAGAGAAGCCATCCTTGACCGAGTCTGAGAACATTGCAAGGCTCTGTGAAAATACGCCCTACTCCTATCACTATCGTTCAGCCACCCCACTCTACTTTTTTGTTGAAGAAGACTCGATTGAGCTGCAAGTTTCTCATTCACTTTCACCTGGATATCAACTTCCCGCTCCAGCAAAATATTCGAATATCCCTCTCTTGAGATCAGTTCTTGAACAACCTGAAGCTCCTATTGCAAAGCTATAAGATCTCACTTTACATGTCTAAAAATAATGAGATTCCAATTCTTAAGCATTGGCTTTAGTCTCTTAAGCTTATTCATGACCAAATGAATCTTACTTCTAGAACTTTCCTGCTCCAACCAAGAGTCCCTAACCATCGAGAAAAAAGATTCATTCTCCATCCACATCGATAGAAATCTAAAAGGACGAGGCCCCCCCAGTCTTCCACCATGAAATTGACAACAAGAGAGGACTAATCCGAGTTAATTCTTAGTAACAAAGATGCCGAAACCGAATCCCAAAAATCTCTAAACGAGGGCGAAACCAACGCCCTATCCAAACAACTTTCAACATGTTCTGGGAGGAAATGCCTACTAGACCAAGAGTAAAATAGACATGCAAACGACACTTCCAAGAGACCAAGATAGTCAATGAAAGTTTGAAAATCCAGACATGCAATTTTATTTTTACTCTTCGTGCTTGAACATTCATGTGCACCTCTGATTGCATTAAAATCTCCCAAGCAAATAAAATTACATTTGAACTGAGCCAAGTCCGACCAAAGTCTCATGCGCACAATATAAGAATTACTCTCATGCACAAATGCCACCATCCCTAAACGATCATTTTTAACATAGGAGAGGACAACACACTACTCCGATGAAAATAATACATCAGCATGCACTGATGGCTCTCTAAAAACCCAGATGTTAGAAGATTTATAAGATTGTCTAACATTTTAATATAAAAGCATCAGCGGCCACTCACGCCAAAATGTATCAAATTTCTTAGTAAATCTCGCTTTCGGCTCCAAAATACCAAGCAAATCTAGATGAAAAGTTTTACAATGATTCTTTAACATATCCCGGGATGGCTTATTTGAAATCCCTCATATGTTCTAACAAATGAAGTTCATAAAATTATATAGAAGGCAACAGGGAATCATCATCCCACAACTTAGAAATTTTCGAATCCTCCACCTCATCCATTAACCCCCATTCTGTGGTGATTTTCGACATATTTTTAAGCGCCTTTGTATCTACAGATGAAAGATCAAAGCTCGCTATTGCTTTTCCTGATTCTTTTGCCGCTTCAGAGCGGGAATGAATTTCTGCAATCTTTCCATCTATAGATAATTTAAGAGAGTTCTCTTGATGTGATCCTCACCGGCATACGACAAAGACAGCAGATGTTTTATCCAAGATTGTAACAGATTCCACATAATGGATGGATGGATCCAAACCCTAGCCTCTCAAAGATGTCAAACCTCGAACACGATGTAGTCGAGACCCTCGATCAATTGGAAACACGAACTTGGAGTGGGTGATGACGCCATAAACGGGGATGCGAATCCGTTTGATAAGTCGATTGAATCTCACGTTGTGTTGTGAAACTCGAATAACTCTCTCAGAGAGAAAAGTGAATAACTCATGTTAAATTTAATGAAAATCAAAGTTATTCTCAAAAATAAGAGATTACAAGCCTTATATAGTTGGTCCAAAATAAACTAAGACCTAATTAATTATCCCACTTGAATTAGGAAATAAAACATAAGAATCGCGCAATTCCGGACACACTCCAGATGGGTGCGACACGGGGTCAATCGCGCCTCCACTCACATTATAGGTCGTGCTGGTCTCATTCTGTGTAGCGTCTGTGGCGCGACCGGCTTCACTCGTGCCTCAAGTCGCGCTGTAGAACGCGCCGGTCTCATCACCGAAGCGTTGGTGGCGCGACCGGGTCCACTCGCACGTTCACCCACGCTATAGCTCGTGTCAAGCGGGGCGACCGGGTGCTCGTGTCCTGACTCGTGCTGTAGTCCGTGCCCGCAGCTCGAGATCACTATCTTCCACTTGGGGTCGGGTTCTTCTCCTTCTACGGGTCGTTTAGTTAACTCTTGGTTCCAGATCTCTCGCATGAATAGATTGAGGCTTTCCTTGAACCTCTTGGCTCTTGCTCGTGTTACCGGTCCTTCTGGTACCTTGATTGGATCGGAAATCTCCTCAGTTCGGGTCTTATCATCCCCCTCCTCTTGAAAAGGATTTGTCCTCAAATCCAGCTTGTCACCTACATCAAAAGGACTTAAATCAACAACATTAAATGAAGAACTCACTTTGTACTCACCTTACAAGTCCAACTTCTATGCATTGTCACTGATGCGCTCCACAACTTGAAATGGTCCATCGCCTCTAGGAAGCAACTTAGAATGCCTCTGGACTGGAAACCACTCTTTACGCATATGTAGCCAAACCCATTCACCAGGCTCAAACACAACCTTCCGTCGCCCCTTGTTGGCCTTATTGGCATACTGCTCGGTTCGCCTCTCTATGTTTGCTCTAGCCTTCTCATGTATCTGTTTAACAAAATCAGCTCTCTTTTCCCCTTCAAGATTAGTATGTTCATGAACAGGTAAAGGAATCAAATCCAAAGAAGATAAAGGATTAAATCCATATGCAACTTCAAATGGGGAAAACTGAGATGCAGAATGCACAGACCTATTATATGCAAATTCAACATGTGGCAAACATTCCTCCCAAGTTTTGATGTTCTTTTTAATTATGGACCTTAACAATGTAGATAAAGTCCTATTTACTACTTCCGTTAGACCATCAGTCTGTGGGTGACAAGTAGTAGAAAACAAAAGCTTCGTACCTAACTTACACCACAAGGTCTTCCAGAAATAACTTAAGAACTTAACATCTCTATCAGAAATAATGGTCTTGGGCATGCCATGTTAACGCACAACTTCTTTAAAGAACAAATCAACAATGTAGGATGCATCATTTGTTTTAGAACATGCTATGAAATGTGCCATCTTGAAAAATCTATCCACAACCACAAAAACAGAATCATGACCACGTTTACTCCTAGGCAATCCTAACACAAAATCCATAGATATATCTATCCAAGGTGATGTAGGAATAAGCAAAGGCATGTATAAACCATGTGGTTGGACTCGAGACTTGACTTGTCTACATGTAACACACTTAGCACACACACGTTCCATATCACGTTTCATATGAGGCCAAAAGAAATGCTCCCTCAATGAAGCTAGAGTCTTTGCTAGCCCAAAATGCCCCATCAAATCTTCCTATAAAGGCACGCAAGACATGGTTCATAAGACGCATAAATGTACTATGAGCATTTGTTAATCCAAACGGCATAACTAACCACTCATACAATCCTAGTTTTGTAATGAATGTCGTTTTCCACTCATTCCCTTCCTTAATACGAATTTGGTGATATCCACTTCTTAAGTCTATGTTAGAGAATATGCATGCACCATGTAATTCGTCTAACATGTCATCTAAACGGGGAATGGGATGTTGATACTTTACCGTAATGTTGTTGACGACTCTGCAATCGACACACATCTGTAGCGATGAATCCTTCTTCGGCATGAGCAAAACTGGACTCGCGCATGGACTCAAACTCTCGCTCACTTGGCCTTTCTCCAGTAGCTCATGTATTTGACGTTCTAGCTCTTTTGTCTCCTCAGGGTTGCTTCGATATGTCGGGCGGTTTGGCAATAGGTGCCGGGCATGAAATCAATTTGGTGCTCAATTTCCCTAATTGGTAGCAAACCAGGTGGCATCTCTTCGGGAAATACATCCTTAAATTCCTGCAAAAGAGACACAATAGGACTAGGCAAAGATGGGTCAAATGGGTTAGTACTCATTAACACATCTCTGCGGATCATCAAGTACATTGGCTTCTCATTTTGCACAGCCCATCTGACATCACTGGTTGTGGCAAAACAAGCATGTTGGACCACCTCCCTTCCAACGTTGGCCTCTTTTCCTTTTTTTCTCATGGTATCGGCCTCCTCTTGTAGTTTCACTTGGTCCTCGTACACTTGAGATGGTGTTAGAGGAGCTAGTGTCACCGTCTTCTTGTTAAGTACAAAAGAGTACTTGTTTGTGAAGCCATCATGCTTCACCCTCCTATCGAATTTCCATGGACGCCCTAGCAAAATATGTCCCGCTTGTATAGGTACAACGTCACACAACACTTCATCTTCATACATGCCAATCCAAAATGGCACTCGAACTTGCTTATTCACCTTGGTTTCTCCACTATCGTTCAACCACTGCAGCTTATATGGCTTAGGATGTTTGAGAACCGGTAATCCTAACTTTGTCACCATTACAACACTTGCAACATTAGTACAACTACCGGCATCAATAATCATACTACATACCTTATCCTTGATGTGGCATCGGGTATGGAATATGTTCTCCATTTGCTCCTCGTCGACGCTCTTGGTGTGCAAGCTAAGGGATTTGCGTGCAACCAAAATGAGGGCGTTGGGCGCTGCGTACTCCTCCTTCCCACTCGACTCGGATAAACCCGGAATCTCCAGATCAACTTCTTCTTCATCCGTCACAATCTCACCATTGTCCTTTAGGATCATCACACGTCGGTTTGGGCACTGATTGGCTATGTGTCCTCTACCTTGACATTTAAAGCACTTAATGTCTCGGTTTCGGTTGCCCAACGAGTCTTGGTTGCTCGATCCTGTCACTGTAGGTGTCTCAGTCTTCGGCTTAGTGAACGGTTGCTTCTCGTCTTTCTTCTCTTGGTTTGAAACTTTCCATGGACCTGTGTTGGAATTTGAGTTCGACTTCCATATGGAAGAACTCGCTCTGTTGTTTTCCTCCCTCCTCTTGAGTTGGTTCTCTACTTTGATAGTCATTTGTACCATGTCCTTCATCTTAACATAGTGCTGCAACTCCACGACTTCTCGGATCTCTCTATACAAACCGGCTAGAAAGCGAGCCATTGTGGCCTCCCTATCTTCCTCCACATTTGCTCGGATCATTGAGACCTCCATCTCCTTGAAGTAGTCATCTACGCTATTCGTATCTTGTCTCAAGTTTTGCAACTTGTTGTATAGCTCTTGATAATAGTAGCTTGGTACGAATCTCTTCCTCATCACCGCCTTCATCTCTCCCCACGTCTCTATTGGGTGTTCTTGATTACGCCGCCTGTTGGATGTCAGCTGATCCCACCAAACTATGGCATAATCTGAAAACTCCACTGCTGCTAACTTCACTTTCTTCAGCTCAGAATAGTTGTGACAATCAAACATCATCTCAATATTGCGTTCCCATTCAAGGTACAAAGCTGGATCATTTTTACCTTGGAATGAAGGCACATTTATTTTGATGTTTCTGAGATCGTCGTCTTCTCGATTCCTTGCTCTCCCGTGTCTCCTACCTCCAGCAGTTGAATATCTATCTTCCTCTTCTGAGTCTCCCATCTCAGTGTCATAGTAGTCATTCCGTTGTCTCTCTACATGTGGGTAGCATCTAGCCTCTATCCGAAATCCGCGTCCGCCTCTTCCACCTCTTCCACCATGGTTCTCTCGAGGAGCTTGTTGAGATTGCTCTTGTATTGAACTTTCTACTTGGTTTAGCCTCTCATTCAACGACGCCATCTCAGTTTTGAACAACTTCGTGAGATGTTGCTGAATGGCTTCCACTATATTCTTAGGATCAAAAGTATTGTTCAGCTCATCACTCGATCCTGCGGCTGCTCCTTTGGTACCTGCACTTTTGTTAGACATGTCGATTCTCTTTTTTTTTGATCGACTCTTTTTTTTTAACGACTTTTTTTTCGTCCCTTTTTTTTATTACGCAATGAATGTAATAATTATTAAACTAAACAAAGAAAAGAACTACAAATGCGACAATGAAATGAAACAAACCTAACAAATTTCTAGCTCTCAACCTCACGTGTATACTCTCGTGTATCACACAATCGGCTCTTTTCACTCTAATAATCTCACACACCTTTGCCTTTTCCCACTCGTATTCTCTCCAAATAGAATTAAACTAAAAACACAATCACAATAATGAAATCCCAAAAGACCAATCACAGATTCACGAAAAATGTGCCGGAAAAATTTTGAAAATTCGAAAATTTCCGAAAAAAAAAAATTCGACTTCTCCCCAGGAAATATACGCGTCTCCAACAACCCAATTATCAAAATCAAATGTAACGAAAACACCAAAAATTTTCCCGCCTTTGTTAAATCAGCGACTTTTTTTATGCTGATATCGTCTTTTTTTAATAGGCGAGAATTTAAATTACAGAAATTAAATGATAAACGGAACCTGATACGACCTGGCTCTGGATACCACTTGATGCGATCCTCACCGGCATACAACAAAGATAGCAGATGTTTTATTCAGGATTGTAACAGATTCCACGGAATGGATGGATGGATCCAAACCCTGGCCTCTCAAAGATGTCAAACCTCGAACACGATGTAGTCGAGACCCTCGATCAATTGGAAACACAAACTTGGATTGGGTGATGACGCCACAAACGGGGATGTGAATCCGTTTGATAAGTCGATTGAATCTCACGTTGTGTTGTGAAACTCGAACAACTCTCTCAGAGAGAAAAGTGAATAACTCACATTAAATTTAATGAAAATCAAAGTTATTCTCAAAAATAAGAGATTACCAGCCTTATATAGTTGGACCAAAATAAACTAAGACCTAATTAATTATCCCACTTGAATTAGGAAATAAAACATAAGAATCGAGCAATTCCGGACACGTTCCAGATGGGCGCGACACGGGATCAATCGCGCCTCCACTCGCGCTGTAGGTCGCACCGGTCTCATTCTGTATAGCGTCTGTTGCGCGACCGGCTTCACTCCCGCCTCAGGTCACGCTGTAGAACGCGCTGGTCTCATCACCGAAGCGTTGGTGGCGTGGTCGGGTCCACTCACGCGTTCACCCGTGTTGTAGCTCGCGTCAAGCGGCGTGACCGGGTCCTCACATCCTGACTCGTGCTGTAGTCTCTGTCCGTAGCTCGAGATCACTATCTTCCACTTGGGGTCGAGTTCTTCTCCTTCTACGGGTCATTTAGTCAACTCTTGGTTCCAGATCTCTCGCATTAATCCATTGAGGCTTTCCTTGAACCTCTTAGCTCTTGCTCGTGTTACCGGTCCTTCTGGTACCTTGATTGGATCGGACATCTCCTTGGTTCGGGTCTTATCACCTCTCCTGCTAGCATTGGTTTAGAAGCTCCCTTTGTAGCCAAATCGACACTTCTCTTATCCTTACTAAGGAATCTAGAAGATTTTCTGATTAGAGGTTTTGGGTGTGTCTTGTTTTTTCTTTGCTGCGCTGCTAACACCACACTGGAGATACTCTCCCTCCTATGCTACTTCGGCATCTATCTACCCTCCTCAACTAATTCAGTGAGACAAGGAATCTCCCGATCAGAGTCCGAGACAGTCTCCTCCCACAAGGTTATATATTGATCTCCCACCACAGATGACACCTCATTATCACTTTCAGACACCTCTCCTCCAACACGTGATTCTCATTGTCTTCGTTATTCCTTTCTTCTCTTTCTCTAGAAAAAACTGAGAAAGGATTAGGAGTTTCCACCGCCATTCCATTCTGGAACCCAGCCATAGAATCAGAACACTCTCTCTCCTTCTCCTTACCCATCTCCTCTTTCTTTAACTTCCCCATTATCGGGTTATCATCTTTATGTACCCAAACTTCTCTAGCTTTATAATTCTTTTCCACTGGTAAAGGCTTTGAGATAAGAACCATTTCTTTGCCCCCTTTCCCCTACTTCTTTAGCCTTAACCTTTCTGCATTTCGATACCACATGACCAACCACCTGGAACACACCACAAAAAGATAGTAAATTTTCAAAATCCAAATCCACAGAAAAACACGCCTCCCCTCGATCAATCATGACAGAATTTCGAGGCTGCTGTGACAAATCTATTTCAATCAAGATACGTGCGAAGTGTCTACCGCGCCATGCACTGAGCTCCCATCAACCTTAAGCAGCGTACCCACAGCTCTTGCTATCCCTATCAAAATTTCATTATGCTAATACAAGAAAGACAGGTTGTAAACCCTAACCCAAACCTGAGCCAAAGATGACTGCATTTTATACGGTGTGAAGTCCGGAACCCACTCCCTAATTCTAATCACTCCAGGATTAATATTCTAAACTTGCGATGCCCGCACTTTTCTCTGATCCACGTCATAGGAGAATTGCAAAGTGAAAAACCCTTTGCCTAGTGAAATCAAACGCCAAGACTCCGAAGTAGTCCAAATCTGGGAGAGTTTTGCATGCAAATCCTTAATTGGCCATGGCTTATCCCATTTTGACAACATCATTCTTCCGATTACCGCGATTGAAATTTCACCAATTGCGTCTAATGCAAGTCATCAAGAATAGAAATCGACAAAAATTCCCCCCGCTTAACAAGCTAAATTCTATTGATTGAGGTGGTGAACACGTCAGGAAAATGAGACAGCAAATTATGATTAACTACTGAAGCAAAAGAAGGCCCATGCAAAGGCGACGCATCAATCAAATTCTTGGAAACCCTAGCCGATAAATTAGGGCTCATAGGCTAATTTCCTAAAGCACGTGAGGAGTCCTTAGGATTTTGATCTAACGCTCATGAGGAGTCATTAGATGATGTTGCAACGTGCAGATTTGAGACCTGTACGTTGGTATTGAGATTGGTTGACGGCAGTGGATTCTCCATGATTCACGAAGAAGAAAACCATGAGAGAGAAGAGAGCATTTTTTTAAAAAAATTTACAGTTCCAAAATATGGCATTTGTTGAGAGAAACCTCTTTGATATCAAATAAAACATTTTTGGTGGAGAATAAGTAAAATCCATTCCAAAGGATTTGAACCTTAGACGTATCATAATAAAATCTAGAATGTAACCATTGGGCAAAAGGCCATCTTCAAAAAGCGGTGCAACATGAGGACTTCCCAGGGATCACCCATCCTAGTATTACTCTCACCCAAGCACGCTTAACTTCGGAGTTCTTATGGAATCTGATGCATAAAAAAGGATTAATAATAAAATATTCACAATTAAAAATAAAATACTGATTATTACTTAATTAGTAGATTGAATTCAATACTAAAAAAATAGTTCCAAAATTTTTGGAAGATAAATTGAAAAAAAAAAACTCGAATTCAACCGTCAAACTCTCCCGATAACACCATTAAAATCTTCAGAAAGTATGAAAACTCAAGGAAATATGTCGTTCATTTTTATTTTTCAGAAATTTCGTTTGATTTTCTAGAAATTATATTATGTTGCTTTAGCAGTTTTCGTTTGCTATAAACATTCAGTTAGCATTATATTATGATTGTTTATCAATTTCTTTCGTGTTTTTGTAAGTATAACACATACAAAAATATAATCCTCAACAAACTGTGTTTATTTTATTGCATGATAATTTATCAGCTTCATTTTCATTCTGTTCATGACGAAGAAGCTGTATGAAAATGTTAACCCTACCAATGTTGGCAATGTATTTGTGATTTATGTGTATATTTTTTAATTTTGTATTTTAGTATTATCATTTCCTATTTTAGCATTGTCCTTTGAGAATATTTTTTACGCAGATAGTGAAACCAAAACTCGTAGTTCCATGTAGAAGGAGCAAGTGTCAATCGGGCTAACCCATTCGGTTTCGTGCCAACCCTACTCGATTTCGAACTTTTTCGGTTCAGACCTATTCAGTTAAAAAAATTTCGGGCTTAAAATTTTTAGCCCTAACCCTAACTCTTCGATTTCCGGGCTAGCCCGTCGGGCCGACATGTTAACGAATGTTTTTCACACATATAAATTATATCTTGATAATTCTAAAAAATGATTACCATCTCTTATTCTTGAATAAATAAATACATTAAAAATAACATAAAATGAAATGGCTTATTTTAGCACTCTCATGACTTATTTTAGCATGGCATTTGTGTTAGCATTAGCATGAAATATGTAGTCAGCATTTCAAAAAATCCATGAACAAACACTGTTACAAGTTGAAAAATTGTGATTTTTTATTTTAGCATTGTCATGACGTATTTTAGCATGAGTCTTGTCTCAACAATAACATAAAAAAATGTCATCGATATTGTAAAAAACCTATAAACAAATACTATTACACGTTGTTCAATTATCATTTCCTATTTTAATATTTTAATGACTTGTTTTAGTTTTGTCATAACTTATTTTAGAAGTAACACGACCGTTGTTTAGCGTGACACTTGTTTTAGCATTAACCTAACCTTACTCCCACTTATTTTTAAGCACTATTATTTTACAATTTTAGCACAGTTATCTCTCATTTTAGACTATCTTTAACACAGAAAAGGGAATATAAGCAGTATATATATTTGCATTATACAAAATCAATATTTTGTAGTAATTGAAACATATTATCATTAAAGTGAACATATAACCTCATAACATTATTAATAACTAAATGTAATGCATTTTCATTAAAAGTAAACATTTTATTAGCAGTATAACGAACTATATTAGCACCACAGACGGTAAAATTAGCATTATCAAAACATTTATTAGCAATGCAAAAAAAGAAATACCGGCTATGTCTATTAGCATTATAGGAAAGAATATTACTATCATTAATAAAAAATCAGTATGAAAATGTACAAAAAAATGTATCTACTTCCTTCCACAATTCTTAGAATTATGATAGCATTTCTTCCCACACTTCTTGCAGGTCCTTAAAGGTTTCTTGCAAGTCCTTAAAGAAATATTAGCTATGCTTATTAGCATCATCGTAGCCTTGCGAAGAACCCATGAATAACATTCAACATCCTCACCCAACATTAAAGCAGTCCCAAAAGTCACAAGCTTCCCATGATTGTTCTTTCCTGTGAAGAGTGCATAAATCATTGAATACTTGCAACCATGTAAAAATTCACAAATATCTATGTTATTATAATGTATTTATCATCATAAATAAAAGACTACAAATGCTAACACCATCACCTACAAAAATATTCAAACATTAGCTAACAACGCTAAAAAAGGCATTGAAAGTGCTAAAATTACAACTACCGGTGCTAAAACAGTAAAATGCAAATGCTGAAATAAACAAGCGAGAAGAATGATGAAACGTTCATCCTCATCATATTTCTGTACGTTTAAAGCATTCATTACCAAATACCAATTTATCAATAGAAATCACAAACAAACAATCTATGTATCCGGAAATGCTAAAAACAAGAGGGGCTAATTAAATTCGATTGTACGTATGATGAGGAAGTAGTAGAACAAGCATACTCCTCCTTCACAGCCAAATCAGATTTCTCATCAACCAATCTGCATTTCAAACTAAAACATAATCGAAGAGAATTACGTGAAAAAATCACAGAAAAAATACAACAATAATATTTTTACCTGGCATCATCATCCAAGAACAACGAATAAACAAAACTCGGGAACTTGCGTGAACAACGATTAAGATGAATAGATTTCGAAGAGAATTGATTGGAATCTGGATTACATAAACACAATTAAATCGATGAGAATCAAGGAGAATCGCGTGAAAAGGGAATAGATTTAGAATGGAAGTATAGATTACGAAGGAAATAGGTTTTAGTCCAATAGATTTCATAAATTACGAAAATACCCTCAGTTCATTAAAAAGTACTATAATTACAGTAATGTCACCGCGTTTTTCAATCTTGTAGTGTATCTTGGCCCTCCAAATAGACGAGATTTGTCACATGATCCCATCTATATATATATATATATATATAGGGGTGGGTTAAAATGAGAACCATACCCCTATGTAGGAACTAGGAACCATTCACAACCACAGATCTTGAAATTTGAATGGACAAGATTGATTTGGAATTTTAGGGACTAAATGGTAAAATGAAAATTCAGTACATAAAATTGAAGCATAATAAGGGTATTATGGAGAAATTAAATCAACGTGTATCTAGAAATTTTGAAACAATTTGACCAAAACCAAATCTAAAACTAAATCATTAATAGCAAATCAAACCCTAGAAAACCAAATCTAAAAAAAACTGGAAATTTGCTGTCGACTATTCAACCTCACGCCGCGTCTTCAACCTCGCAATCGGCGTGTTCAAGTTATCGCCGTCGTCTCTCTCCTCACACCACTCCCGGGCGTGCATCGTCGGCCGCAATCACCGTTTCGCCGCCTCCCGCACACCCTGCGCCGGCAGATGAAGCCAAACCAGTCGACGGACGCCGGCCATACGACGCCCGTCCTTCACCGCCGTAACCTCACGCCGCCTCTTCAACCTCGCAATCGGCGTGTTCAATTTATCGTCGCCGTCTCCCTCCTCACACCACTCCCAGGCGCGCATTGTCGGCCGCAACCGCCGTTTCGCCGCCTCCCACACACCCTATGCCGGCAGACGAAGCCAAAACAGTTGACGGACACCGGCCATACGACGCCCTTCCTTCGCCGCCGTAAGACAGCCGACCTCACCCACGTTAGCAACTCACCGGAAGAATGACGAAGAAGGCGAAGGCCGTACGGATAGGTAATTATCCCGCCATTTTTTCAGATTTTGTTTATGTAATTGTATTAGATGTTTTTAGCAAAATCCTTGAATATGATTAGGATTGTTTACGGTTGTTGGATGTTAGCAGATGTGGTTTTGGTTTGATAATTAGCAAAATAAATTCATATCATTAGCAAATTAAATGTATATGAATATTTGGTATTTAGGTTATTTATGTCATCTGATTTTGGGTTATTTGAATATTTTGTTAATTAAGTGAAATTGGGTTTTTAATAGCATATTCATGTTGACTGTATAGCAAATTTTGAATATATGATTTGCAGATTGAGTGTCGGATTGTTATAGCAAATTTTGAATATATGATTAGCAAATTTGGAATATGTGATTAGCAAAATTTGAATATATGCCTGTTTGTTTCTGATAATTGTTAGTTAGTTTAAGAAATATTCATTTTACTGGCCTCTTTTTCTATGTCCTGTTAGCTGGCCAAATCATAAATTGTCCAAATCATGGTGGCCCTCCATAGTGAGGCTATGTCAAATTGTCTATATGATGCACCTTCTGTATTTTAATTAACTTTTTGACCTCATTTTGTGAACTGCCATATTGCAAGATATTATGAGCTCATTTGTTTTTATGTCCAAACCCCTCTTTGCAATCTTGTTAATATGAAAAATATATAGTGGAGAGGAAGCTGCTGGAATTAAAATATATACATAAGCGCCAACTCTAATCATATATATAAAGCTATACAGAATATGAGTTTCAGAAGATGTACATTTGGTCTGATATTTAGCAAACTAAATTCATATCATTAGCAAATTAAATGGTTATGAATATTTGTTATTTAGGTTATTTATGTCATCTGATTTTGGATTATATGAATATTTTCTTGATTAAGTGAAATTGGGTTGTTAATAGCATATTCATGTTGACTGTGTAGCAAATTTTGAATACATGATTAGCAGATTGAGGGTCGGATCGTTATAGCAAATTTTGAATATATGATTAGCAAATTAGGAATATATGATCAGCAAAATTTGATTTTGTGTTAGGAAATTGTGATTAGTAATATTTATGGGTATCACGTATTGTATCATTATGATCAACCTTTTATTTTCTGTGGGATACGGTGGAGAGGATCCTTCTATTTTGTTTATATATTTTAACATTATTAGTGTTTGAATTTAATGTTTATAATGTTGTTGGATATGAATTTGGTATGATAAATGCATATCATTAGCAAATTAAGTGCATATCATTAGCAAATTAAAAGGGTATGAATATTTATTATTTATGTCATCTGATTTTGGATTATATGAATATTTTGTTGATTAAGTGAAATTGGGTTGTTAATAGCATATTCATCTTGACTGTGTAGCAGATGTTGACTATATGATTAGCAAATTGAGGCCTGGATGATTATAGCACATTTTGTATTGTATCATTATGATCAACCTTTGATTTTCATTTATAGGTAACAGCGATAAAGGTGATCGTGCTAAGAAGGCAATGTCGGACAGTGGGGCAAAAGGTTGTTAAATGATATTATAGACTGTTATAAACATCTTATTTATATGTTTTAACAAAATTAGTTTTTGAATTTAATGTTTATAATGTTTTGTGGTTTTTCTTCTATTACGACACAGAAGCAAAATCGAGGCGGCCGGCACGAGAAGATAGGAAGAGAAGCCGAGCGAATGTGAATAATAGTAAGTATCTTTTTCGGTTATATCAAAATGAAATATTTAACTGTGTATATTGTGCATCCTCCCTTGAGTACCTTACTACTTGGACTCATGTAATATGTAATTTATTTGCTGTATAGCAAAAAATAAATAAATAATTAGCAAATTATTTAGTAACTAACGGCAGAATAAAAATGTGTACTTTATCATGCCCTTAAATACCTTACTAGTTGGACTAATGTAATATGTAATTTATTTGTTCAAGTGCTTTGATGTGGTTTGGTCAGATGTATGTAAAAGTTTAGTAATATATAATTAGCAAACATTAAGGACATTGGCTAATGTGGAATCGTTTTATTGGGTGTTGTTGGTTCAATTGGATTTGATATTTTTAGAAAATTACAACGGCTTGATTTGCAAATTATTATATTATGTTTAGCAGATTAGCTTGAAATTATGTTCTTTTAGGAGTATTCTTATTTGTACCAATTCATGTTATTTACATTTCCAACACCTTGCTAATGGCAGATTAAATAGTTTGTTGTATAGCATATTATAAATAAATAATTAGCAAATTATTTAGTAACTAATGGCATATTAAATACCTTAAAGACCTTAATAGTTGGACTCATGTAATACGTATTTTATTTGTTCAAGTGTTTTGATATGGTTTGGTCAGATGTATGTAAAAGTTTAGTAATATATAATTAGCAAAATTTAAGGACTTTGGTTAATGTGTAATCATTTTTTTTGGTGTTGTTGGTTCAATTGGATTTGGCATTTTTAGCAAATTAGTAAGTTGCTATTAGCCAATAATAATATTTTGTTTAGCAAATTATTATAATATGATTATCAGATTAGAAAACACAAGTTGATTGCATTTTCTTCCATGGTTAGAAAGTAGAGTGTATTATTAATGGCATTTGATTACATTGGTGTGATTCATTTAGCAAATTTTTATTTATATCAAATAGGGTTTGTTTATGGCATATTTTCGTTTTGCTTATAGAAAATTATGGATATATGAACAGATTGGTGTGATATATATAGCAAATTATGAAGGTGTAATTATCAAATTATTTAGAAACTAATAACAGTTTATATGATATATTTCCATGCAAGGTTGCTTTATTTTTTTTTTGTATCAAAGTAATACCATTGTTTAGCATAATGGTTTATATGTGATTCTAAAAGCCTATGTGGATTGGTTTTTTATTAATATTTCAAATGTGGAGTTTGTTATGCTTTTCAAAATGTTAGCATCTAACGTGATCATTCACTTTTTTGTTTTAGCAGATGATGACGAATGCGATTGAGAGGTTAGGACGAAGCAACATCATGATGTTAATGTAGCCGAATGCTCTACTGGACTTCCACATGTTGAGAAAAAATCAAATGAGCTCGAGAAGCGGCCAAGGGAAGATTACACAAATCTGAAAAATCGAACTAATCCAATGGCTCTGCGGAATGCAATTGCGAAATTTAATGAAAATCAGAAGCAAAGTGTTCGAGATTTAGGATTTGGTGCCTTACTGTACCTTGATATTAAGGACGTGCCTCTAAAGATCGCTTATTGGGTGTTGGACAACTTCGACACGAAGAGGTGTGAGATTGTGCTTGATGGAGATCGGCGTGTCCGTGTAGGTGAAGACGACGTCAAGTTGATCTTCGGCTTCCCAAGAGGACTACACACTGTTTTGAGGAAGGCAAAAAATACAGAAGCGAGCTTATCTAAGGAATGGTGGGCGAGATTTACAGATTTAAATTGTAGAAAGATACTTGCGAAGAATGTCTGTGATGCTGCTGTGGAGGAGGTTGACGGAGGTATTTGGTTTAAGAGGCACTTTATGGTGTTAGTTACATGTTGCCTAATTGAAATTATAGGCAACAGCTATGTGTCGCCCCAAATACTCGATCACTTTCGAGAGGTAGACAGAGTAGCAAATCTTGATTGGTGCAACTTTGTCATCAAGTGTTTGGTTGAGCACACCACTGTTTGGCAGAAGAGCAAGGACAAGTTTTACACTGGACCATCTCTGTTTGTCACTGTAAGTGTTTGTCATTTACATTAGGCTACTCAAAAATGGATTTAAAATATCAAATGTCGTTATTCTAATGAAATACTAATACTGTAATTGATCTTTCATGATTCAGTTGTTGTAGATGGATCGGGTTGTGCTTGGTTACCGGAGGGTACCAAGGAGTATCCCAGCCATTAAGGAGTGCAAGGATAAGATGTTGCTACGTAGGTAAAACTTGGAAATTGAAGATGGAGGATTTGGGAAGGGATTCTGCTCTTGCCCATGCACAGAAGCAGAAGTTGTTGCAACTGGAGATGAGCATGAACCAATACATCTTGCAGCTGAAAATGAAGCAGGTGGTGCACAGGCAGAGGCACAACCCGATTATGGTGCACCCATGGAGCATGAAGAAGAACAGGTAGATGGTGACAGAGTCGAAGAAAAGCCAGTCATTGGCCAAGAAGCAAACATTGAAGGGTTGACAGATATAAGGGTTGTTGCGGCCGATCTCTTGAAAAAGGGCAAGATAATAAGTGACACGTTGTCACTTATTATGTCAACCATTAGCCGACTACCGACCGATATGTTGGAGAATGCTGTATTTAGAAAAACCGTAGAGGCCACGTTGTTGGTTAGCCGAGCAGCACCAGTGCCAAGTCTTGATACGCCTTGCACGTCTCAGCCAAGGGCTACACAAGAAGATATGGAATTCTGGGATAATCCAGACCACATTGTTGCACTGGTGGAGATAGAAGCAGCAGCCCTAAGAAGGGAGGAGCTGAAGAGACATCTTGATGGGCCCAGTTTCAGTCTGGGTTTCACACAAGACTGGGCAGGCGTCATGAATGTAGCGCGCGAAGTTGTTAATCCAATTGATGGTAACCCAATGAAAGAGTGATAGGACGTATTCTACTTGTTCCTATCACTAATTTTTGGTGCTTTTCTCCTTATTATTTGCCCTCTATTTGTGTATTTTGGGTATATGAAATGTTGTTGAGTTGTGTAGGGATGTGGTGTAAAAGTGGAGAAAAGAGGCATGTTTTGGTGTGAAAAGTTACAAGTGAAGAAAAGGGAGCAGTTCGAGCAGAGCAAGCTGCAAGGGCATGCAGCTGGACGATTGAAGCAAGGTTCTGGAGGCCCAGTCCATAATACGTTTTGGGCTTGCAAACTCTGATTCTCGGCCCACGATTAAACCTGGACGCGGAAATACATCTTCCCACCGCCTCAAGAGTCCTTCTTTTGCTATGTTTCCTAGTGTAGATTGATTAGGATTTTATTTCCTTATCTAATATTTTAATTAAGGATACTATATATAGATTAGGACTTATTTCTTTAGGAATTCATTCCATTATTCTATTACGCAAAAAACGCAGCAGCAGAGAAACGCTTGGAGCAGATTTTATATTTCATCTTCTTCGTAATTTATATTGCTCGATTCCAGCATGCAAAGTAGCTAAATTACTCGTATTCCGGTGACGACGATGAAGCTCCGCTTATATAACTGTGAGATCTAATTGTTTGTTCATAATTAATTGATGCATGTATCTGTTATTCTTGGATTTTGGGTTGTAATTCATCTAAGTCTATCGGATAGTTGCAAATATTTGGTAGGTTGTGATTAATTACTAGCCAATTTAAATCGGCCATACGTAATCGTGGTTTAGGTTTAATAAGTGGTAAAACGGTTGCTCAAATAACTAGGGGAATAACAGAGTTAATTTTACAGTCCTACGTCAGAGTCTGTAATTTAAGAATCGGGTCTTTCTCGTGCTCATTGCTGTCGGCTCATTAAACTCATAGAGCGTCTCTTACAGTTGTCAGTCGATTAGGGAAGTAATTAATGAAGCGTCTTCTTAATTATCGAAACAGTATGGAGAGATAAGGTCACGTCAGAAGCGTCTTCGGTGACAATAACTGATTTGCATGGTTTGATTAATTAATTCTTGCATCTGTGATCGGTGTTATAAGTGGAGTGGAGTTCGTTGGATCCGGAAAACCCTTTTATAATTGGTTTAATTCAGTTCGTTTGCATAAGTATTTTCTCTAGTTGGTTATTTCATTCTTTAATTTATTTTGTCATAAAATTCACGCGATTCTAGAGGTTTGGGCACGCAGACTGAAAGTCAAGAGTAATTCTCGCCAGTCCTTTAGGAGACGATCCTGCTCGCCACTGTACTCTGCAGTATAGGCTTGCCGACGAAAGTCGGAATATTTATTTTTGGTGAAAAACGACGCACCAAATTTTTGCGCCGTTGCCGGGGATCGGTTCTAAAAGAAGTGGTTACTCAAAATTTTCAGTTTGTATTTACTTTGTTTTATTTTTAATTTTTCTGGTATAGGACCCGTTCCTCTGCAGATAAAACTTTAGTGTTCGATCCTGAACCAGAGAGAACATTACACCAATTGAGGAAGAGTACCAAAGAGCCTACAAAGACTCTCGAAGCTGATCAACGCCTCGACAAGGCCAATAATGAAGATCTACCACCGAACCCGCAAGGCCTTACCGCAGGAAGAGCCCTCATCCAAGCCAACGTGGCTGATCATGGACCTGATCATGAGCCTATCATTCGGGAAATCGGTCGTCTTCAGAGCAACAGACCCATCTGCATCGTGCTGCCCCCGATTGCCAACAATGCGGAGATCCAACCTGCATTCATTCAAGTGTTACCGAAGTTTGGTGATCTACCAGGAGAGAGTGCACACAAGCATTTGTCTAAATTTGATCTCGTGTGCTCAACTTTAAGACCTACTGGTTTTACTGCTAATAACCTAAGGTTACTCACTTTTTCTCACACTTTGCAGGGAAAGGCACGAGATTGGTTGTTTGATTTACCACCGGAGTCTATCACCACATGGGCGGAATTAGAAGGACAATTCTTGCGAAAATACTTCCCTGAATCTCGAGCTGCAAATCTAAGGATGGCAATCAGTAGCATCAAGCAAAAGCCGAATGAAAGCTTGGCCGAATTCTGGGAACGATTTCAACAACTTTGTCACAAATGCCTGGACCATGGATTCACTGATTATCAGCTTCTGACCAATTACTTTTACCGTGGCATGTCTTCTTTTGATAGAAAAATTGTCGATGCTGCCAGCGGGGGATCTCTTAGCAACAAAACCCTTGGTGAGGCCAAACAGCTCATCATAGACATGGCTTCTGGAGGACAGCAGTACGAAGAAGAAGACAACAGCAGACACCAATCTGTAAGGGCAGTCGGCCGAGCTGAAGGTTCAGAAGTGAATGAAAAGATAGATGCTCTTACCTCCTTGGTCCGAGGCCTTGCTGTGGCACAGACAAGGCCAAACTGCTGCGGAGTCTCTCCCGAGAATGGCCACTTTACTAATGCTTGTCCTGCCTTGCACGATCCTCGTACTGAGCAAGCATACTATGGGTCCAGTGATACACAATATGATTCCCAAAGATAGAGGAATTATGATTCGTACTCAAACACATACAACCCAAGTTGGAAGGACCATCCGAACCTCAGCTGGAGGCAGCAGCAGGGCAGTCAGTATGCCCACACGGACCGATCTGAGCCATCTATGAGTGAGATCATGAAGAGTCTCGAGCAGAGCACAAGCCTAGTGAACAGTCTAGCGCAGAGCCAAAAGGCCTTTCAGCAGGAGACACAAGCTGCCCTAGCCAATATGGGCATGCAGATCACTCAGCTCGCCACTCAAATGAACAAGATGCAGACCAATCAAGGCAAACTCCCATCCCAAACTGAAATAAATCCAAGAGCACATGTTTGCGCTATCACTTTGAGAAGTACGAAGGTGTTAACCAAGTTGGAGGCCAAGAAGGAAGAAAAGAAGCCGGAAGGGCATACTGAAGGGCCGAAAAAAGAATCTGGTGAAAGGAACGAACAACCTGCTATGTCTCTTCTCTCTCAAACCGAGCTGAATCCACAAGGGAACATCAGTGTTGTGACCCTTCGAAGCGGCAAAGAATTGGTTGAGGTGGAAACAAAGAAGAAGAAAGACAACACGCGGTGTGGGCAAACTGCAGAAGCTGAAGACAGACCAAACGCAGAGGGCAAACAATCTGCTGCCCCGTTTGCCCCGACTGAGGTACAAATTCCACCTAAAATTTCTAATCCTATTAATGCAGCTCCTTTTCCTTCCAGGTTAACCAGGCACAAGAAAGAGGAGGATGGGAAAGAGATCTTCGAGCTTTTCAAGAAAGTCGAGATCAATCTACCATTGATTGATGCTATCAAGCAAGTCCCTAGATACGCGAAATGTTTGAAAGAACTATGCTCTAAGAAGATAAGATATGGGAAAGATGCAAAGATCAAGGTGGGTGAGACTGTTTCAGCCATTATTCAACGGAAATTACCTCAAAAATGTCAAGATCCAAATTTGAAGGAAGAAAGGGCAATCCGCAAGATAGTCCAGCAGCTGTATGCAGCCGAGGAGTTTGCAGCCAGAAAGATGACAGGCCGTTTGCCCTTACCGACGGATACGGAACCAATTTTACCAGCTCATGTGAAGACTCCAGTGTTGGGGCTGAAAGGGCAAGAAGCAAGGTTGGTCGAGTTTTTGAAGAAACATAAAGGTACGGGGATGGAAACAATTCCTTTCGATAGGGGTAGATCGGATATCCCCGAATTTGTCTCTTGACCGTACCTCACCACGTCGAGCCTCAGACGTTAAATAAGGGTGCTTCTCGGAAGGCAACCCGAGCTTTTCTTGCTTTATTTCATGTTTCTTATTTCATTTAGTTACTTACTTGCTTTTCTTCAATATAGTAATAAAAAAAAGACAAAAAAAAGAGCGAGCGAGAGTTCTCGTCCAACTTTCTAGTGCAGGTTCCTCTTCTAGCGCCGCCCCTACCCTTGCCGAGCCCATGGAGTTGTTTCACCACTACACACCAAGCTGGACCACTGCACTGGAGCACCATCTGTATACCCTTACTGACCGCCTCGCGCCTTGATTGCTAGTTTGCCCTTTCTTTTCCCCTCTCTTTTAATCGTTGCTTGTCTTTGATTTGTTTGTTATTTTTCTTTTTTTTGTGCGTTTTTATTTCTATTATGTCTTGAGTTTGTTTTTGTATTCCTTTAACAGTGAGGACACTGTGACCTTCAAGTGTGGGGGGATTACCTTGTCAGTTTATTATTGATTTGTGTTGAAAAAATTGAAAAAATAATAATATGTTGTTTTATGTGAGTCGTTTTCTTTTGTTTTTGCTTGGGATTTTAATCAAGTGTTGATAGTTTGAATTGATGAGAATGAGGATGTATGAGTTGTGATGGTTTGACTGGTTGAAAGGTTGAATTTTTGATAGAATATGTCGTGTTTTGGATGAAATTTGGGATGATGAATTGTGCTTGCAATCGAGACTTTTTGAGCCTACAAAATTGCGAGTTTTTGAGCCTATGAGCATGCATTTATAAGAGCTCAATGTTTTTTGTTGATGAGTGTTATCTGACTAGGTTATTCAATGCTTGAATTGCTTTGCTGCCACTTTGTTGTCACCTTTTGATTTCATTCACAAAAATGATCAAGGCATTAGGGATACCTGAGCTACTAATCCAAAAGAAAATATCATGCCCGTTCATTGTCAATTAGTGAGCCCCTTTTGAGCCTAATAAATCCATGTTCATTGATTACAACCACTATAAATTAGCCTTTGCTTTTCTTTTGGCCTGCTTTTGTCCTTGGAATCAGGCATGTTTGGTATGGGTAGTTATTTGAGCTGCAATATTAGAAGGGTTGACGGCCAGAAATGAAAGAAGAGTCATGAATTCTCACTCTCTGTCCCTCGAAAAAAAAAATAATGAAATGAATGAAGCACAGCTTCAGGAAAAAAGGAAAAAAATAGAGATAAAAGATTGAGGAAAGGGATGTGAAAAGAGAGCAACACTCATTATGCTCACACTCTTGAATAAGGCCTATCTTGATTTGAAAAGAAAGAAAAGTATTGTTGCAGCCACACTTCATAAAGAAATTTATCCTTAAACTTGTCTGGTTTCATCTCTCCTTAGCTACTTTAGCCAAAAGTATCCTACCTCGTGAACCTGAGCCGCATTACAACCAAAGAGGAAAGACCTTGTGATTTGTGATGAACCGGAAGAGTGATGATTTTGATGACAAATGAGCAATTCCTTCCTAATTTGTCGGGGATCAGTTTCAAGCAGTGATTACTCTTGTTTTTCAGTTTGTTATTTTACTTTATTTTTCTTTTATTTTTCTGGTACATGACCCGTTCCTCTGCAGATAAAGATTTAGTGTTCGATCCAGAACCAGAGAGGACGTTACACCGTTTGAGAAAGACTACCAAAGAGCCCACAAAGACTCTCGAGTCTGATCAACACCTCGACATGGCCCATAATGAAGATCCACCACCGAACCCGCAAGGCCTTGCCGCAGGGAGAGCCCTCATCCAAGCCAACGTGGCTAATCATAGACCCAATCATGAGCCTCTCATCAGAGAAATCGGTCGTCTTCGGAGTAACAGACCCATCTGCCAACAATGCGGAGATCCGACCTACATTCATCCAAGTGTTACCGAAGTTTGGTGATCTACCGGGAGAGAGTGCACACAAGCATTTGTCTGAACTAGATCTCGTGTGCTCAACTTTAAGACCTACTGGTTTTACTGCTAATAACCTAAGGTTACTCACTTTTTCTCACACTTTGCAGGGAAAGGCACGAGATTGGTTGTTTGATTTGCCACCGGAGTCTATCACCACATGGGCGGAATTAGAAGGACAATTCTTGCGAAAATTCTTCCCTGAATCTCGAGCTGCACATCTAAGAATGGAAATCAGTAGCATCAAACAAAAGCCGAATGAAAGCTTGGCCGAATATTGGGAAAGATTTCAACAGCTTTGCCGCAAATGCCCAGACCATGGGTTCACTGATTCTCAGCTTCTGACTAATTACTTTTACCGTGGCATGTCTTCTTTTGATAGAAAAATCGTCGATGCTGCCAGTGGGGGATCTCTTACCAATAAAACCCTCGGTAAGGCCAAACAGCTAATCATAGACATGGCTTCTGAAGGACAGCAGTACGAAGAAGAAGACGACAACAGACACTGACCTGTAAGGGCACTCGGCCGAGCTGAAGAGTCGGGAGTGAATGAAAAGATAGATGCTCTTACTTTCCTAGTCTGAAGCCTTGCTATGGCACAGACAAGGCCAAACCGCTGCGGAGTCTGTTCCGAGAACGGACACTTCACTGACAAGTGTCCTAATTTGCATGAGCACTCCACCGATCAAGCCTACTATGGGTCCGGTGATGCACAATATGATGCCCAAAGACGGAGGAATTATGATTCGTACTCAAACACATACAACCCAAGTTGGAAGGACCATCCGAACCTCGGCTGGAGGCAGCCGCAGGGCAGTCAGTATGCCCACACGGACCGATCTGAGCAATCTATGAGTGAGATCATGAAGAGTCTCGAGCAGAGCACAAGCCTAGTGAACAGTCTAGCGCAGAGCCAAAAGGCCTTTCAGCAGGAGACACAAGCCGCCCTAGGCAGTATGGGCACACAGATCACTCAGCTCGCCACGCAAATGAACAAGATGAAGGCGAATCAAGGCAAACTCCCATCCCAAACTGAAATGAATCCAAGAGTGCATGTTTGCGCTGTCACTTTGAGAAACACGGAGGAGTTAATCGAGTTGGACGCCAAGAAGGAAGAAAAGAAGCCGGAAGGGCATACTGAAGGGCCGAAAAAAGAATCTGGCGAAAGAAATGAACAACCTGCTATGTCTCTTCTCTCTCAAACCGAGCTGAATCCACGAGGGAACATCAGTGTTGTGACCCTTCGAAGCGGCGAAGAATTGGTTGAGGTTGAAACAAAGATGAAGAAAGACAACACGCGGTGTGGGCAAACTGCAGAAGCTGAAGACAGACCAAGCGCAGAGGGCAAACAATCTGCTGTCCCGTTTGCCCCTACTGAGGTACATGGTCCACCTGAAATCTCTAACCCTATTAATGCAACTCCTTTTCCTTCCAGGTTAGCAAGGCACAAGAAAGAGGAAGATGAGAAAGAGATATTCGAGCTTTTCAAGAAAGTCGAGATCAACCTACCTCTGATCGATGCTATCAAGAAAGTCCCTAGATACTCGAAGTCCTTGAAAGAACTATGCTCTAAGAAGATACGATATAGGAAAGATGCAAAGATCACGGTTGGTGAGACTGTTTCAGCCGTTATTCAGCGGAAGTTGCCTCAAAAGTGTCGAGACCCAGGTATGTTCACTATCCCTTACATCATTGGGAGCAAAAAGGTAGAAAAGGTCATGTTAGACTTAGGAGCATCCATTAATGTTATGCCTTTCTCTGTTTACAAGGAATTACAGTTAGGTCCTATGAAAGATACTCGCGTCATCATTCAATTAGCTGATAGGTCCAATGCATACCCTAGAGGTGTCGTAGAGGATGTCTTAGTTAAGGTGAATGAGTTAATTTTTCCTGTTGATTTCTACATTGTTGACATGGATGATACATTGTCTGCACATAGATCTTTAATTTTCCTAGACCGCCCATTTATGAAAACTGCACGCACAAAGATTGATGTTGATAAGGGCATGATGAGTTTCGAATATGATGGGGATGTTGTCACATTTAATATATTCGAGGCAATGAAGCATGCGGAAGATCTAGGGGCTCTTTTTATGGTTGATATTATCGATTCCATTACTGATGATTTTATTGAGTGCCATTTCAGGGATGACAGTTTAGAGCAGGTACTTTATGGAGGGATACCAGACAACATTGCAGATTCAGAAGAGGAAAAAGAGATCCGAGAACTCATACAGCAGTTGTACGCAGCCGATGAGTTTCCTGCCAGAAATGCAGCCGGCCGTTTGCCCTTGCCACCCATCACGGAGCCCATTCTTCCATCTCATGTGAAGGCCCCTATGTTGGGGCTGAAAGGGCAAGAAGCAAGGTTGGTCGAGTTTTTGAAGAAACATAAAGGTGCGGGGATGGAAACAATTCCTTTCGACATGGGTAGATCTGCTACCCCTGAAATTATCTCTTGATCGTGCCTTTCGCATGTCGAGCCTCAAACGTTAAATAAGAGCGCTTCTCGGGAGGTAACCCAAGCTTTTCTTACTTTATTTCATGTTTCTTATTTCATTTAGTTACTTACTTGCTTTTCTTTAATATAGTAATAAAAAAAAGACAAAAAAAAGAGCGAGCGAGAGTTCTCGTCCAACTTTCTAGTGCAGGTTCCTCTTCTAGCGCCGCCCCTACCCTTGCCGAGCCCACGGAGTTGTTTGACCACTACACACCAAGCTGGACCACTGCACTGGAGCACCATATGTATGCCCTTACTGACCGTCTCGTGCCTTGATTGCTAGTTTGCCCTTTCTTTTCCCCTCTCTTTTAATCGTTGCTTGTCTTTGATTTGTTTGTTATTTTTCTTTTTTTTTGTTGTGTGCGTTTTTATTTCTGTTATGTCTTGAGTTTGCTTTTGTATTCCTCTCACAGTGAGGACACTGTGACCTTCAAGTGTGGGGGGGATTACTTTGTCAGTTTATTATTGATTTGTGTTGAAAAAACTGAAAAAAATAATAATATGTTGTTTTATGTGAGTCGTTTTCTTTGGTTTTTGCTTGGGATTTTAATCAAGTGTGATAGTTTGAATTGATGAGAATGAGGATGTATGAGCTGTTATGGTTTGACTGGTTGAAAGGTTGAATTTGTGATAGAATATGCCGTGTTTTGGATGAAATTTGGGATGATGAATTGTGCTTGCAATCGAGACTTTTTGAGCCTACAAAATTGCGAGTTTTTGAGCCTATGAGCATGCATTTATAAGAGCTCAATTTTTTTGTTGATGAGTGTTATCTGACTAGGTTATTCGATGCTTGAATTGCTTTGCTACCACTTTGTTGTCACCTTTCGGTTTCATTCACAAAAATGATCAAGGTATTAGGGATACCTGAGCTACTAGTCCAAAAGAAAATATCATGCCCGTTCATTGTCAATTAGTGAGCCCCTTTTGAGCCTAATAAATCCATGTTCATTGATTACAACCACTATAAATTAGCCTTTACTTTTCTTTTGGCCTGCTTTTGTCCTTGGAATCAGGCATGTTTGGTATAGGTAGTTATTTCAGCTGCGATATTAGAAGGGTTGACGGCCAGAAATGAAAGAAAAGTCATGAATTCTCACTCCTTGCCCCTCGGAAAAAAAAAAGAAAAAATTATTTAGCAAATTACTATGAAATGCTTAAAAAATTAGTCAGATATGATTAGCAAAATAATATGGGATTATTATGTAAAACATGTTGCTGGATATATAGGAGAAGCACCATTTAAGCAACTCGATATTGGAGCTTACAATCGTTGATATGCATGCGGGTGTTGGTTGATTAATAATTCTAACAATCGATTTTTTTTAATGAAATGTAAATAATGTGTTAGTTTTGTGGGTTTGTTTGATTTCGTGGAGCCTGGCAGTTATCAAATAAATTAATGATTAGCACATTGTATATGTATTGGTTATTAGCAGATTAATCAGTTATGATTAGAACATGGTATATGTATTATTTGTCCTTGATTTCTATTTCTAGCAACTTAGTACGATTTCATTAGGAAAATTTGCAACTATGATATTTTAATAAGCAGATTCAAGGTTTAGCAAACCTGTCTTCTGTTAATAAAAAATTAGATCAATCCGATTAGCAAATTATCAAGCATTGTGTATCAGATCAGAAAGAAATGTTTATAATGTTTTGTGGTTTTATGTTGTTTACAGACTGTTATATTTTGATAATCTGATTCAAGATTTAACATAATTGTCTTCTGTTTACAGCATGTTAGTACAATACGATTAAGAATAATCAAGCAATGGGTATCAGATCAAAAATAAATGTTTATAATATTGTGTGGTTTTTCTGCTGTTTACGAACTGTTATATTTTGATCATCAGATTCAAGATTTAGCAAAACTGTCTTCTCTTTATAGCACATTAATGCAATACTATTAGCAAATTATGAAGCAATGAGTTTCAAATCAGAGAGAAATGAGTTGTGTATTAAAGTGTATTTGTTTTGTCTAACAGGTGATGGATAGTATCGACATTGTGACTGATGAGCCTGTAGCAGCATCGATGGACGTTGGGGAGAAGGTAATTATGTTACATGTCAAATTTCCTATTTGAACTATTTAGGAAAAATTAGTAAGTAATTAATGCCATACATTATTAAACTAACAATTTAATGATGAATATTTTAAACAATGAGTATACCTTTAGGGGGCGGTGGTTGCCAATGTCGCCACGAAGACAGACAAGGTAATATGTCCTTACTACAAATGATTACTTAAAAAATAATTAATGTGTTTTTTTTGTATATTTAATTTAAACTTGGTAATTTATGTTAGCAGAGAAAGGGGAAAGGGAAGAAAGTGGAAAGGGGAAAATGCAAAGGGAAGGTAGTGGGAAAACGAAAAATATGATTATGTGGTTGTTAGTATTTAAATTTGGAAATGTATAATTTGAACATCCGTGGAGGCGAATACATTTGGCTATTTTGTAATTAGTTATGATATTCGGTTGATGTAAAAGTCTGTAACTAATTATCCTAACATTCACAAGAACTGAACGTGACTTTGTAATTGGATATATTTCTCTCTAAATATATGCTGATTATTTTGCTCTTAACCTAATTATTTTACATTCACCATATCAAAATCAAATATGTTAAAAAAATACAGTGCAAGTAGCTTATTATCAACCATGTTATGTTTGCTATCTACTTTACAGGTTGGTGATAAAATGACAATTAGAGCAAAAAATAAGTTACGGAAAACAAATATTTTGGTTTCTCCCTATCTTGTGCGACCAATTGTTGCAAGCGAAAAACTTAGCATGCAACAAAAAAAATTGTACTACTGGATTATGAGAAATGAGGAGGCTAATCTGTACGTATTTTCTTCATTATTACTATATTACAGAATGATATGTGTTAACTTTGACTAGATAATAACATTTGTTGTTTCAACCCAATGAAGAAGTTGTGTATTTTGATTCTAAAATGGAGTTTAGGAGGAGAGAACTGCTAACACTATCACCTGGCGAATATTTAAGTTCTGCTATTTTGGATGTTTGGAGTGTTATTATGAATCACAATGAAAAATTAAGGGGACCAGATTCACCAAGGAGATTTTTCGCAACGACCTACCCGTGTGTAAGTTGATTAATGTAGTTTAAATTTCCAAAGATGTAAAATATTTTTAAATGCAACATATAATATTCAATCATGAACAGCTAGGGACCGCAGTCGCCGCGCCTGCAACATGGGATTATGCTAGAAGATCATCTACATTCTCTAGTAGACTGCTGGGTGAGATTAATAACGTTGACGACCTGCATTTAGCAAACATATAAATGGTAAGATTAATTATACTTTAAAAAGTATGTGTCTATAATTAATATTAAATGCTTTTGTTGTTCATCAAAATTTATTAATTGCATGCTGCAGTTCTTTTTCACAGTGTGCCACCATTTCCATTTCTACCTGGTGTGTTTTGATCCAAAAAAGTGCAAAGGAGAAATTATTGATAATTCATCAGCATTAGATATGGATGGTGTTGACCCTCTTTCAAAGTATGGAGATGTTCCAAACATAATGGTATGTAAATTAAAAAATTATATTTTCTTCTATCATGGTAATGAACTAATGATACAAGGTGCAAAACACAGATTAATTTTTTTAAAGACTTCATGACGAATACGGGGAACGCAAAAATTGTCACATTAATTGAGAGGAAGCTTCGGAAAATGCAGAGGTTGCAAATGCCATGGAGAAATGACACTAATAAAGTGGATTGCGGTATCTAAGTGATGAGACACATGGAAACATATAAGGGTGGGAGTTTGAGGCAGTGGAACTCCGGACTCACAAGTGATAATCCGAAACAGATGAAGTATTTAAGGGCAAAATATTATGCAGCTATCCTTAACGGTGAAAGTAACATACACAAGGAGCGCATAATGACTGATGCAAGCCTATATTACAGGGCAACATGTGGTGATGGTCCACACAATATTGACGCCATAGTTATGAATAATGGCTAGGTTGAATAACGCATACTGAAATTCTTTAGTTATTACATAAATTTGACTGTTGCTATAAAAGATTTATGTATTGATTCTCATTTGATAGTTGGTTTTAGCATATTATGATAGGAATTATAGCATAACAGCAATGGTTTAATATAACAGTTTTATTCATTAATATATATTTGTTATGTTTCATGATATCAAACTAATTATCCATAACATGAATGTTTCGCGATATGCTATTAATATATTTGAAATTTGCTAAATTACGTATAACATATTTGCTAAAATTCGGATATACGAGTGCTTATAAATCCTCCCGTGAAATAAAATTAATAGCTGACTCGTATAGAAATCCTTATTTCCATAAAATAAATATAATATGTAACATCCAAATTATCAAATTATCCAATTAGTCGTTGCAAATTATTATTTATTTTCTAGCAAATCATTAAATCGACTCATAAATCATATTGAAACCATTTAAATAAAATCGTATTTGTACATAAAAGTATTCCAGATTTGCTATTAATCTCTATATAATTTGCTAATTAAGAATAACAAATTTGCTAAACGTCAGAAATACGCGTCTGTTCCAGATTCCACCCATATCTCTACACCTACAACGATACATTAATGTAAGAACAAATTATCCAATTAGTCGTGGAAAATTATTATTTATTTTCTAGCAAATCATTAAATCGACTCATAATATATTTGTTGGTGGTCGTATTATATTATTTAGTTAGAGATGGCCGATTCTTTAGTATTATACCATAATATTCTTTAGTAATATTACAGCAAAGTAATGTAATATATTTATCAAACTAGCGCACATGTGATAATTCGATAAAATAATAATAAGCTGAACGCACACAACCTGCTAATCAACATATAAATATTTGCTAATTTCGGATAAATTACTTGCTAATAATAAGAAAACGTAACAATGTTCATTTATACTCAAGTCTCATGAATTGATGGTTCAAAAAATTCATTAAAAGTGAAAATAAATATATCATGGACCCGGACAATTCCTTGCATCGTGTTTACCCTTCACCCCGCACTTGCTATACTTTCTTGGAGGCTTGTTGGCATCACGAGTAGCCTTTGCTTCCCTTGATTTAATCCCACTTCCACTACCTGTAGTCATAACATGCAGAGGTGGATTCACATGGATTTCAGTTGGCTTCTTGGATCCGAAAAAAATGTCAAACAACTTGCTCATTAGTCACCAGCACATCTTTCAAATCATTTATGCCACTTATCAAAAATTTTATCTTTTCCTCATCACCTTCAACAGCTCCTACACAAGCATAAAAATCTGATATCATCCTATTAATTCTTTGTTTTCTCTCATCGGATGCAACACACCTATCAAAACCATCATCCTGATAAGCTGAAGCTGGATTCAATAAAGCAGCCCTGGTCCATCGTGCAACAATATATTTATCAGGAATATGAACCCACTTAAACTGGTTAAATAGGTAGAAAATATGACAACAAAGTATACCCTCCCGGATAAATTTTTTACAGCTACATAGAGCAGTATCTGCTTCTTTGTTGTAAGAGACCATAAACGTGCGATCAATACCATCTTTGACTTTGTATATCATACCGGCATCGCATCTCTCCATACTGAAAACACTACAACTGTAACATTATTTTTCAATCTCTTCTTGAACCTTAAGGAACATGTTACTCGTGTAAACAGTAGCTACATGCTTCTCAAATTTTTTTGGCGTCTTCACTTGAGGAATTGTCAAATGATCATGATTATTTTGAAGTTCGTTCGAATTCCTCTGCGCATCCATAGCACTATCAAAATGCATTAGGACTTCAACAAGGTTAGACCCCAGATTTAAGTAGATACTGAAGAAACTATTCATACTCTCAGAGATAGATGTAGTCCTACACAATCCACTCATTGCATAGTCCTTAAAATATGCCTGTATCCAATACTGTCTAATCTCAAACAATGAAAGGAACCAACTATGTTCTGTTAGATCAAAATCCACCATAACATCTTTCCATTTTTCCTCGAATTCTTGAGGCTCAATTATATCAGTCCAAACAATATCATTAAGTCTCTTCTTGAAAGCATCATCATGTTTCAATCGTGGTGGGGACCTATCCGGAACCTTTAGCATAATATGCTACATGCACAAACGATGTCTCGTATTAGGAAGGACACGGTCGATTGCAATCTTCATGGCAGGATAATGGTTCGTGATCATCATTCGAGGAGATCTACCCATACACTCTTTGAACTTCTCAAATACCCACTCGTATGATTCATGATTTTCACCAGACAACAAAGAAGCACCAAATTTGACGCATTTTCCATGGTTGTCCTTGCCCGTGAATGGTGCAAAAATCATCTCATACCTGATGTAACCACCATATTAAAAAATACAATTCACGACATTATAATTAATTATAATAACTAGTAATACGCTATATGAAATTTGCTAATAATAAGTAAAACTTTTGCTAATAACATAACATTATGTTGCTAAAAACATACCTATTTTTTTGTACGTGCAATTAAACGAAACAACATCGCCAAAAACAACATAGTTACGTCTGGAAATCGGATCAGCCCATAAAATACTTTTTAAATTGTCATCTTTATCTACATAGTAGGCAAAGAAAAATGCATTAGATGACTCCTTCCGCATGAACATAGTATTCAACATCATTTGCGCATCACACCCGGAAATATATGCACGCAGATCACGAGAGAAATTTCTATAATCATTCACAGTGCATCCAACATCATTATAAGTACCCACGGCTTCTTTAAAAAATCGATAAGATGCCATCGGACCTATATTTGCTCTGTGGCAATCCAAAATAAAATGCTTATGAACAAACCCTAACTTCCTGTTAGCCTTCAAATATTTCTTAAATTGATCAGGAACTAATGTTTGGGTATGTTCTTCAATAAAAACAGTCACGGTGTAACCATACTCTGCAACATATTTTACAACCAAACGAGCCATACAATTCACTCTTCTTGAAACTCTACGCCTCTTTATCTTCTTCTCCTCCTCCTCATCATCATTGTTGACTTCATCTGGAAGTGAATTTTTTCCCCCTCACGATTACATACCACATACTTCCAAATAACAACACCATCTATCTTTTTTTCCGATCCAAGTCGAATATCAAAACCACCTGCTTGACCATAAACCCGATAAAAGGTAGTTGCTTCTTCAATATTTTTAAACATCTGACCAACAAATGGCTTCAAAGATTGATTACATTCTGGTATGTAGCTTCCACAAGGACCCAAAACTGAGTCACGATTAATTCCTGCTATATAAAATAATGCTATAAGCATATCCAATATATGCTATACACGTTTATATAATATGCTATAAATAATTTCATACTTTAAACGTAATCATGCATACGCTATTTTTTTTACCTTAATAACTTCTAAAACTCCACAACCAAATATGAAAAGCATCTATCGTATATAATAAATAAAAAGCATCATATCATAAAAAAAAATTGTATGTTCACATAAAGGTATTCTCGATCTGCTATTAACATATATATTATATACTATATACATATAAAATATTTGCTAAACGCATGACATACGCGTTTATAACTGAATCTGTCAATATCCATACACTTATGAATATATTTTTAATCGATAACATAACACCTGTATTTTCCATAATTAGACGATGACGACACTGATGATAATATACGATGGAGTAATAACTTGTGAAAAAAAAATACATTCTTCATTTGCACACAACAATTCATGCAATTTTTACTATTTTATTCCTTAATAACTTGAAAAATTCCACAACAAAATACGAAAAGCATCTATTGTCTAATAAATCTGAAATACCCATTGTCTGCGGACATCTCAATATCATTCAAAGCACGTTGAAACAAATTTTTTTTAAAAAAAAACGAAGCATTTCTTTTCACATACAAATATTCCCGATTTGCTATTAACATATCTATAATTTGCTAATTATGAAGACAAAATTTGTTAATAGTCAGACATACGCGTCCATAACAGAATACATCGATATCCTTACACCTACAAATATACATTAATCGATAACATAATTCATATATCTTCCATAATCAGACAATGACGAGAATGATGATAATATACGATGGATTAATAACTTGGTTTAAAAAAAACTTATTTTGCACAAAACAATTCATCCAATTTTAACTATTTTTTTAATAACTTCATAAATACCACAACCAACTACGAAAATGATCTATCATCTATAATAAATATGAAATTCCCATAGTCTGCGAACATCTCAGTATCATGCAAAGCATATTGAAATCATTTAAACAAAATCGTATTTGTACATAAAAGTATTCCCGATTTGCTATTAATATATATATAATTTGCTAATTATGAATATAAATTTTGCTAAACGTCAGAAATACGCGTCTGTTCCAGATTCCACCCATATCTCTACACCTACAATGATACATTAATGGATAACATAATACCTGTATCTTCCATAATCAGACGATGACTAGAGTGATGATAATATACGATGGAGTAAGAACTTGTGGAAGCCGACGATAAAATTATCCGGAACAAATCCTCAACCGTAAGAGAACGCAAGAAATATATGAAACACCGATAGATACAACTCTGTAAAAAATTTATTTATGAAAACGGTCCAAAATAAAAAAAAAACCGTTCCATATAAATCCCACAATATATGGAAGGCATATATTTACTGCAGATTTTTTAAATCCCACAATATATGGAAGGGATATATTTATTGCAGATTTTTAATATGCATTACAATTACATATATACCCTCAACTTAATGTAATTCTTAACATATTGCATATTTGACCCTATTTTTTTGAGATTGATCTGAGCCTTATAAAATAAATGATCCAACGCTCCATAATAGTTCCTAGTTTCTACACAGGGTATTGGTTCTCATTTGATCTCTATAATATATATGTATATATAAGGAAAGGGACACATCTGGTATTAATTGAAATCTATGAAAAGGAAAATATTTAAAATCATTATTCTAGTGATTTGTCTCCATTTATGTTACTATATATATAAAGGAAGTTTCATGCGGCCCATACTGCTTCCGATAGTTGACACGTGTCTTGCCTTTTGTTTTTAATGTTGAGAAAATGACGAAACAAATTATCTGCGCGCCAACCATATAGCCAAATTCATAGATGTAGGATGATTTACATGCTTTTGATATTTTTAGTGGAAATAAACTATTTTGTTGATATTACGATATGAGATAAAATATCTTCTGCAAGGTGTTCACTTGCTACTTGCACGTAATATTCACACAAGATGTTCTATTTCAATATTTTATTCCATTTTCTAATTCCATCATCGAATAGGGGAAATCATATCCAACTCACATATAATAAAAACAATAAGTGAATCATTATTTATAATTTATTATTTTTTATGAGAAGGACATTCTACATGCACACACGTCATAGAATTTCCCATTGAATAGATATCAGGTGTCAATTTCAGAAATATATATACATATATATATATATATGTTTTTGTTTACCTAGTAAAATTAACAATTAATACAAACATGTTCCTCTGAAAAAATATTGTACTCCCTCTGTTTATGAATAATTGTCATTCTAGCATTTAAATTTTATTTTAAAAAAATATAATTCTACAAATTCAAGACAAAAAATTCACTTTTTTCACACATTTTCCCTCATTTATTGCATTAATATATATATATATATATATTTAACTCATTTAATGTATTCACATAAGGATGTATTAGATAACTCAATTAATTTATTAATCTGTGTGCATTGATTTAAAATGACATTTAATCGAAAATGGAGTGAGTATATCCCTCGATAAATATTATATATTACATGAAAAAGCCCATTTCTTCAGGTCTTGATGAATTAATTAGTTATGGCATTGGACATCATGACATTAGTGACTCAGTTAATAACCTTCCTACAAAAACTACCTATGCGATCAGTTTGGATAAGCTAGCTAGCCAGTGAGATGTCCAAGCAAGTCCATCACTCTCAACTAATTATAGTTAATGTTTAATGACTCAATAAATTATTAACCTTCCTATAAAAAGTTGTTTAGCCTAAATTTTAAAGATTATATACCATTACCAGCTCTCTAAACTTTAATTATATAATGTCTCTATACGCAACTTAATCATGCCCAACTGACCCCATTTATTTTTTAAGAGGGTCATTCACAGCCATTAGTCAAAAGTGCTCACTAAGTAAACTTTATTTCGTTGCAATAGATTACAAACATCACTTAAAACGTGAGTTATACTTAGAAAATCAGATATGTACGTATACAAATACATATCAATCTAAAAGTGTTGGTGATTTAAACTTAGAAACTTTTTAACCTAAGCAATCATCGCACTCCACCGTACAATATCCAATGTACACTCTTCATAGAATTCTCATTTAATGTCTCTTTGAACTCTAGCTATTAGAGGGATTTCTAGAGCCCATCCGAAATTTTGCTCATATTATGATGTTAATTATCAACTGTTGTGCTATCGATGTCCGAAAATTATCAACCGATGTTATGTTTATGTGTTCTGCCAATGTCTACACACGCGCGCATGCCTTGCGCGCCGGGTCTTGAGGGCACATAAGAACAATCCAATGTGCAGTTAAGAACAAAATCACTTTTTTTTGTAAAAGTTGAACTACAGTGTTCACTGCACTAACTCGGCATGGTCGAACTACGATGAGAACTATTGTCCAAGAAATGAAGATCAACGATGAAGATAAGGATCGACGATGACGATGAAGATCGAGGATCAATATGAAGATTGACGATGAAGATGAAGATGAAAAGCAGATCTGAAGTGTGATGGTTAGGGGGTAGGTGGGATATTTTAATTTTTTTTAATGTCTAAAGGGTATTTTGGTCCAAAGTAGCTAAAAAAAATGTCTAAAACTTACTGGCTAAAATAAATTTTTTTAAAGTTTAAGTGGCTAGAAAAAAAAGTCGGGTCTATTACATAATACATGAAAAAGTCCATTTCTTCGGGTCTTGATGAATTAATTAGTTTGTTAATCATGCCCAACTGACCCCATTTATTTTTTAAGAGGGTCATTCACAGCAATTAGTCAAAAGTGCTCACTAAGTAAACTTTATTTCGTTGCAATAGATTACAAACATTACATGAAATATGAATTATACTTAGAAAATCAGATATGTACGTATGACAAACACATATTGATCTAAAAGTGTTGGTGAAATTTAAACTTGAAACATTTTAACCTAAGCAATCATGGCACTCCACCGTACAATACCCAATGTACACTCTTAATAGAATTCTCATTTAATGTCTCTTTGAACTCTAACTATTAGAGGGATTTCTAGAGCCCATCCGAAATTTTGCTCATATTATGATACTAATTATACAAAAATATATAACAACTTAATGATGGAGATATCAAGATTAGATTTTCATATCATATTTATATTATATATATTTATGACTTGATCATATTTTATTCTGTAATTAGATTAATTTTATTATAATGTTTATGATTTATATTTCTTGTTTTTCAAATTTTATTATTTTATAAATAGACAAGTCTAGATTATTGTTAGGAGAATTGAAGTTTAATAAAAGGGGGGGGGGGCTACTTAGTTGTAATTCAGTATTTTTGAGATAATCAACAATATTATTTTTGTATATTTTTCAAGCATTATCAAAATCAACAAATTATACGTGTTTTTATTTGTATGGCTTAATTAATCCCCAAATATGCATCTGAAACGCACACATTGCGTACTCCCTCCGACCTGATTATATAATATCATTTCTCCTCACACATAGATTAAAAATATTTATGAAAACAATATATTAAAGCTAAATTTTCAATAATATGTACCCTTATTTAATATTTTTGACTTTCAAATTTAAGTTGTTAGTTTTTAAATTTTCAATAATTAATAAGGGTGTATTTGTACATTATCATGAAAATTTGTGCTACTTATAATATTGACTAATGAGACTATATAATTAGGATACCTCAAAATATAATAGGAAATATATATAATCAGGACGGGATGAAGTATTATAAGTCGATCCTAGAACTCTTTGGGTGGTCCGCCTCTAACAAGATTATTAATTACTACTTGAGCTTCCACAAGTGTCCACTCAAGACTCAAGTTGTGGAGAATTAAATATGAAATTAATAATAGTAGTTTGCAGAGTTATTATAATGACATATAACCTACCTTTTCAATTTAATTTGACATTGATCGAGCACCCCATTTATATATCACAGCATTCATTCAATTACGCTACACACACACACATATATATATTGACAAACAATTTGCGATCGATCACCAATAAATGATGGACCATTCACATGCAAATGCGTGTGGAGCTGGTCATCGCTGATAATGAAAACTGCACGCTATATATCTTCATTTTCTTTTCCTTGTTTTAGGGTTTTGTTTGTTGTTTATTGAATTTTTTTGCTATAAATAAAAATAATTTGGACTATTTATCTGCTATTCAAGATAAGAGAATATATATGGAGGGTGATTTTATATACGTTTAAGTTTGTCGCAGAGCATAAATCTGTGTAACTTCCGCTACTTGAAACAAATTAGGTTTGTTACGTACGTTCATAAAGAAGATAATCTTCTGAGCTGTTTAAGAGTGACATATTACCTTATGCTAGCTGGTTTAATTAATTTCTCGAGTATTTATAGCCCATTTAATTAATAACACATATAAGGCATAATATTTCAAATTTTATTAGAATTATATACTTTCTTTTCTCCGTATTCTTATTCGAAGGCGGCACCTACTGCGAATTATAAATATATAGAAAGAAAATACTGTAAGAAAATAAAATTGTATGTTGCTGAATATATAAAAAGTGCACAAACACGAAACAAATTGAAGTACGTAGAATGTTGGCCGGGTTTAATATTATGTAACACAAAACCTATCATGAAGCATAAATTAGTAATAGGCACAAAATTTAATGACCAAAACTATAAATCATATTTGTCGTAGAGAACATATATACAAAGTTGATACATATATAAAGTAGAGAACAATTTCCGCTTTCAGATGTATTTTCTCTTCAAAATACTGAATGGACGACTAAACAATGCTATGAATGTAACTACTATGTAGTAAGCAAATTTTAAATGTCAACGCAATAAAGATGAATTTGATCTGAATCTTGATACGTATTGCTATTCTTTTACTCATCCTACCAACATAAAGATCTTACCACTAGCCCAAAACATTTCAATAAAATCTTACTCAAGCCCACAAAAAAATAAGCCCAAACTCACATGCACTTTCACTCTTCTAGGGCTGTAATTCCGGAGTTGGGCTAAAAAAAAGCTCGTTCATTTTCTAAACGAGTTAACATTCTTAAACTAATATCAATTCAAGGTTGGAAGAACAAGCCATGGTTGAAGAAGAAGAATTGTATTGAACAAAAGGAGGCTAGTTCAAAGCTTACAATGATGGAATACAAAAGTGTGTGTCTAAATTGATTACAAGTAAAGATAAAAAGGGAATCAGGGTAATATGGAAAAAGACTAAAATACTCTGTCAACTAAAAATACATAATATTCTTCTAACATCCGGGTATGGCTATACTCTATTCAGAGCTCTCAACGATATTGCTTTTCTTTTCTTTTCATTTTCTTTTTTTTTTGCCTTTTCTGTTTATGGAAGATGAAATTGCGTTTACCCTTTTTTATTTGAGATGATAGTTCTGGAGTAGGTAGGTTTTGATAATTAAGTATTTCGTTAAGTTTCTGGGTGGAATTTGTTCTCGAAGGAACCCCACTGGTTCTTTGTTCTTGTTGCTCTTGGTTGATCGAGTTAATCGAAGTTTTGCTTTTAATTTGGCTTAGCTGTTGGGATTACACCTTCGTCTCTATCAAAATCATATCTTTAATGACAAAAATCATCGTAAAATAAAATTAAGTCAAGCTGCAATCATACTGACGAAGATGGGAGGTTTTTTTATTATTATTAATTTTGAAATGATAATGTTTAAGTGATTCCCTAGTCCAGTTTTTTTAGCAAATCTTTAGTTATGGCAACCTTTAATGTCAGTTGCTTGTGTTTTATTTTTCAGAGGAATTCCAGATTTATTTTGTGATCTTCTCTTTGACTACTATTGTGCCTTTTCTTCTATTAATGATGTCTCATTGTGAAAAGTGAACTAGATATGCTTTGGAATACTCCCAGGAAGCATACTTTGACAATGGCACTCAAGATTCAACTAATGGGATAAAATCTGACTTTTTCAAGAAAACGGGAAATTCCTCAGCTATTGATAAGTTTGAATGCTGGATTTTGGGTATTTTATATGAGGTTCTGCTTCATCTTGTACAGGTATATATCCTATTTGTGACCAGAAAGATTTATAATGGCTGATTATTTCCTTCAATCTTCTCTATGTCTTTTGGGTTTTTAACTCTTTGTATACATGTCACATTTTCTTTGGGTTGGCTTTAGGGGAGGGTTTTGTGTTACGTCTATTATTATTCCTGGTTGATTTGAACTAGAACATGTCTTACTGGCTCCATCTATGTGTGAAAGTCCTAACCAGAGCAGACATAGAATTTTATGTGGGAGTTATGAAGTGTTGTTCTTCAAACCAATGTTATGATTCGGTATCGGTCAAATCATGCACTGGAAGTAACTATAATTTAGGAATGGAAGTAACTAAGATATGCCCTTTAGGCATCATAGCGAAAGTTGGGATGCTGCTGGATGAACGAGACAACATCTTCTTAATTATATTGTATGAGGAACCATAGGTCATGCTCAGTCCATACTTTTTTTTTGGTAGCTGGTTATGTTGCCCCTTTAGTTTTCTTCTTTCAGATCATAAAATGATTTTATAAGATCTTATATTGTTATTCTTATTAATATTTCCTACTTGATACATGGTACTTAACAGATAGAAGAGGAAGAGGAAGCTGTCTGGGCTTTTTCCTTAGGCTGTTTATTGTACTTTGTTTGCGATAGAGGTAAGATTCGACAAAGGAGATTAAAAGGTCTTGATATTAGAGTGAGTATTTCAACGACCTGATTTTCGTGTCTTCTACTAATTGCTGAGCATGTGCTAGTTCTGTACGATTATTCAGAGAGGATCCATTTAGACCACTCTTTGGTGTACTAAAAGTCCACATAATTTTGACGGAAAGGTTTGACATTTTAGTTGTCATTTAAATTCATGTTATTTGGACACCTCTCTCTCTCTCTCTCTCTCTCTCTCTCTCTCTCTCTCTCTCTCTAACAGGAATTGTGACCGTTGAGCAAGGTTCTAAATTTTTTTACTTTGATTACATAAGGATTAAAGAAGAGTTGAGATATGTTGAAGAATATTGGTGCCTGGAAAGGAAGCTTTGCCGTGCACTGGTGAGAAACATGAAGGTACATCATTATATTGTCTGTCTGAAAAATACTTTCATTTGTCACATAATTATCACTTGAAGCACTGATGATCCCTCATCCCTATCACCCTCAATGGTCATGCTTTTGTTTCTTATTGGAGAAAAATGTGTTCATTCTCAGCTTTTTTATGTATAAGAACCTGAGAGAAACATGTGAACTTTTCTTTGTCAATATAAGATCAATGCCTTACTTGTGTTCTGATCTGGGGTATTTTGCCTAGATATCAATTGAGGATGTGACGAGGGCCATCCATCTGAAATCTTTTGATTATCGAGTGCTGAACCTTCTTTTATATCAACTAAGAGGAGAAAAGGTATCCTATTAGACTCCGCCGGATATTTACTTGATATATTTTGCTACCATCTTCTTTCTTCATTGAATTATCTTTTCAGTAGGCTATAAAGCTTAACTCTGTAATTTATTGCATGACATTACATATTTGAAGGTTTGTAATCCCCCATGAATCAATGTGAAGCTAGGAGCCTATGAAAGTTTTTACCAGATTGTTGAAGAGCTCTAGAACAATTTACAGTATATGCATTATTCTTTACTATGTTTTTATCACCAATTAATTTTTTATGAATTATGAGGCATTATTTATGTTGCAATGGGAGTGATAAATTTCTCTAAATTAGTAAGAAAATGAGTTATCTTTCCTCTGTGGAATGGAATGATATAGTTCGCTGAAATCTTTTGTTTGAAGCTGTTTTGAAGGTAAACGAACTGCATATGGAATTTATGTCAATCTCAGAATTGCTTGTGGAAATATCCGATGATCTGTAAGTTATTCCTCTCTGTAAATACTAATGTTTTGTCTGTCTCTCAATGAAAGGAATGATCTGCTACAGATTAGCATTAATCTTTCAGAATCTTTATATTCTTGATATTTATTGTATTGCAGAAGTTTAAAAATACATAATTTTCTGATTTACTTCTGGTCAATCATTTCATGTAACTCCACAAGAAAGAAGGGAAGCAAAACTTTTGCATAACTGTCCTGAATGCTATGTCTCAGTTCCTCAGCTGTTTTGCTTTTAAATTTTGTCCCATTGAGAATAGTACATATTCTGCATGATTTGCAAGGACTTATGAGAGTTTTTCCATTACTTGTGCATGTGTGGGAATAATAAAACAAATACTTTGTCAATCGTCAAAACCAAATGATGTCACAGGTTTGATTACGAGGTCAGTCTCTCTGCTTCATTTACTTTTTTTTTGTTGTGTTTAGCATTTGGTTGCAATAGATCGTGTCTCATGTGCTCATTAAAAAGGGAAAATAAATTAAAATTTAATTTTGTTAACCATGATTAGAATATTCTTTAATTTTTATGTGCTCATTAGAAAGTTTGTCGTTCACTTTCTATTTAAGGTTTTATACGTGTTGTATTATTGCAGGAAGTTTTTAGGGTGTTGAATTTGTGGAGAAACAAGAGGGTTCAAGGTTGCTCAATTCTTCCATTACCTGTGGAATTTATGGTTAATTCTTTTTTGGATAAAAAGATTGAAACTTGGATAACTTCTTCTTATTATCTATTGATTTTAGGATTTTATTAAATTTGTGTTGAATTTTTCTTTGTATTTAAATATTGATAGTTGGATAATGTCTCCTTATTATAATTACTTTACGTTTTAGCTCTTAATTTGAAAGATTATTTAGATTATTTGCAATTTGAAAATATAATTTGATTTTTATAAAAATTGTGCAAAACAGCATTATACGCAACGGTTTTTAAAAAAAAGCGTTATCTAAACACAAGAATACGTAACGGTTTTAATAAGAGCGTTATCTAAACACAAGAATACGTAACGGTCTTAAGAAAAGCGTTATCTAAATACAAGAATACGTAACGGTTTTTAATAAAAAGTGTTATCTAAGTGCAAGAATACGTAACGGTTTTAAAAAAAGCGTTATCTAATTGAAATAATATAAAACGGTTTTTCATTAAAGCATTATCTATGCTATGAAATATGTAACGGTTTCTAAAAAAAATGTTATCTATATTATGGAATATGTAACTGTTCCTTAAAGAGAGTTATCTAAAAAATATAATATGTAACGGTTTCTTATGAAACCGTTACGTATAATATATAATAGGTAACAGTTTGTTATAAAAACCGTTACAAAAGATCATAATATGTAACGCTTTATTCACAATAGATAACGGTTATAAACCGTTATGTAAAGTGAGTATAGATAACGGTTAATAACCGTTACGTATATTGGGTAGAATACGTAACACCACTATACGTAACGGTTCTGAAATGGCATACGTAACAGACAATAACCGTTACGTATGTGCGTTTTTGTAGTAGTGGTTGTTCTTATAAATAGCCTGAGAATCAGATTAGTTAGACGTTGAGGTTTTTCGTATGCACAAAAGTTAGAGAGTCTAAAAAGACTTCAAGTTTGAAGCATTTAGCATATGGTTAGATTAGGTTTGATCCTTGTGATCATAGTGTTTCTAGTCTGTATTTGAAATTCTTTCTTACACACTTAAAGAAGTCTCGAGAGAGATTTCTTGTGGGAACTAAAGGGAGTCTAGATTGTGAGGGGATCTCACAATTCAGTCCATCGAAAGAAGTTGTAGTGGATAGGAAAGGGGTCAAGTGACGGGAGTTCTTCATGTAATAGCCTTTGTAACCTTGCAACGGAGTAGTAGATTATTTCTCATGGACTTGAGAAGTTCTCATAACGTAGATCAGTTGATCGAACATGGTTACCAACCTCGTGCCATTTATTAGTTTAAGTTTTATCTTTTTGACCCTACATGTTAACAACAATGTACATGTACATGTTTGTGAACATGAGCTTATCTACACAGTTTATGTAACTTCAATTGGTACCAGAGTGGGTTGTCTTTGGTTAAAGCGAAAAATGTCCTGAAAAGTACATAATTGTGTAAAGATTTTGGTTGATTTCAAGTTATAAGCTCGATCAAGGAAGGAGGATCTCCGATTAGACTGCCACTGCTTGAAGGCAACAACTACCCTTACTGAAAAGCAAGGATGAGGGTGTTTCTGAGATCAATAGATGAGTTTCCATGGAAAAATGTCATTGAATGATGGGATAAACAGCTCTTTTCAAAAACAAAAGAAAACATGTGGAGATTAAAAAAGAAGAATGGATTGTGCTACAAAAAAGATACAATGTCAACTCTAAAACTCTCAATGCTATAATATCTGCAGTCGATTTGGAGACATTCAGTCTGAATATATAAGACTGCTAAAGCTGCATGGGATATTCTGAAAACCACCTTTGAAAAGACCAGTTCAGTAAGATTATCTCGGCTTCAAAATCTTACTTCTAAGTTTGAAAATCTTAGAATGAAAGAAACTGAGTCTATAGGTGAGTTCAATGCCAGACTAAGAAGCATATCCAATGAGAGTTTTGCTCTTAGTGAGCCCATGAACAATGAAAAGCTTGTAAGAAATTTGCTCAAATATCTTTTAAAGAAGTTTTCCTACAAAGTTGTTGCCATAGAATAAGCCAAGGATATTGAGAGTACGAGGCTTGATGAATTGATAGGGTCTTTGAGGACATTCAAGAAACTGAAGTTTTAGAAGATGTACCTGAAAAAGTACAGGACAAAACTCATGTACTTGATTCAGAAATAATGAACTCAATGGTCTTGATTACCAAGAATTTTAGTTGAATGTTGAAAAGAGCTAACAAACATTCTTCAAGAAAGAAGACAACCATCTGGGAACACACTACAAGAAAGAAACTCCACTAATGATCAGAAGGAGTTTAAACAGTTAAATTCAAGAAGACAAATTTAATGTAGAGAATGTGATGGATTTTGTCACATTCAAGCCGAATGTGCCGTCATTCTGAAGAGAAACAAGAAAAATTATAATACATCTCTTAGTGAGGATGATACTGAAGAAATCAATAGTGATTCAGATGAAGAAACTATTGCATTCATAGCGAAAGTATCTAAATTTCAAGATCCCTTCATTCTTGCAGAAGAATATGAATCAGATAATGAAGACTTCAACCAAGAAGAATTCGTGAAAACATACAAAGAGATGTATATAAAGTGGCCGGAAGTTGTGAAGATCAACAAGACTCTTCAGTCACAAAATAAGATTTTTGTAGAATAAAATGAGAAATTGATCGTATCTGGTTCAGATCAGAAAGTTATTATTCAGCAGCAAGAAAAAGAGATTGACGAATTATCTTCTGAGCTCAAATCTATCAAGAAGAATGTCACCATGTTGAACAATGGAACAAAGACTTTAGATAAGATTATGACTGGTCCAGGACACTCTGGAAAAAGTCATCTAAGTCTTGGATATAATGAGGGACAATCAAGGACAGTATTTGTCCAAGAAAGTACAAGTCAGTAAACACATGTACATAAGATGAATCATCTGTCATTACTGTAAAGAGAATGGCCAAATTAGACCACATTATGAGAATTATCTCATTGATCTTAGAAGGATGAGAAGAAGATTTGTGGTTCAGAATTCATACAACAAGTAGAGAAAGCCAACTCCTCAGAAGTAAAAGAAACCTGCTCAGAAAAAACAATGATTTGTCAAACAAAAAACACATGACTGTTTGATTGCCCATACATCTCTTCGAGTGAAGAATAGTTGCAATTGGTACTTTGATAGTGGTTGTTCCAAGCATATGGTTGGAGATTGTTCAGTTGTGCGAAACTTGAAAGCTTGCTGTTCAGACTTTGTTACTTTCGGAGATGGCAAGAAAGGCAAAGTCATGGGAAAAGGAGAACTCATTGTGGAAGGGATGGCCAAACTGAAGAAGACAATGCTAGTTGATGGTCTAAAAGTCAATCTTATCAGCATCAATCAACTATATGATGAAGACATGACAGTTGTATTCACCAAGGAGAATTGTAGGATGTTGAAGAAGAATAACGTCTTGTTCATGGAAGGCAAGAGATCTTCTAACAACTGTTATCAGCTTCATGTACCTGCACAAAGTACAATAACATGTCAAAGAACATCATTAGAAAAATCATAAATCTAACATTAGAAACTTGGTCACATTCACATTAGAAATCTCCATAAGATCATCAACAAAGAGATTATTAGAGAAATCCCTTATATCAAGGTTGAACGTGATAAGATCTATGTGTTGGAAAAAACTATCAAGGTTCTTCTGATAAGAGGTTTTGATGAGATGTCAAAATATGCAAAGAGCTTTGAAAACCTGAAAGAAAATCAAGCAAAAAACTAAGGATGATCATATAAGAAAATTGAGCTATCAAAGCCAAAAGAAATGATCAATCCAAGTGAGAAAAAGAAAAGAAAAGAGAGAAAAGAAAACGAGAAAAAATAAGAAAAAAAGAAAAGAAAAGAAAGAAACCAGCCAAGAGCTGAGTAAAGAAAAGAGAGAAAAGAACAGAAAGAAAAAAGAAAATATCCAGCCACAAAGGGCTATGAGAAAGAAACTGTAGCTTGCTAGAACAGTTAGCAAGATAAACTGAAAGCTGCAGGTACTATCAAATGGAGTGCCAAATGCCACCAGTCTACAGTGGTGAACATAAGAAAAATACCAGTTCAAGGCACCAACTCAGAAGTGCCCAATACCAGCTGAAGAAGAGTTCCAGTTGAAGGAAAATACCAGCTAAAGAGCAGAACTGAAGGATATGCCAGTTCGAGACTATTCCTGGCTGAAGAAATACCAGTTAACTAACACATCAGTTTGAACTGATGAACATGCTAGTTCAAGATGATACCAACTGGAGAAGACTACCAGTCGAAGAGAGGACGATTCCAGCTGAAGGAAATACCGGCTGATGATCACATCAGTTTGAGTTGATGAAAATTCCAGCTCAAGAGATACCAGCTGAAAGAGAATACCAGCTGAAGAAATGGACCAGTCCATGGTCCGAGCTGAAAGGAATACCAGCTGAAGGAGCATACCAGCTGAAGAAAAGACTAAGGTACAAGCTGAAGGGAATACCAGCTCAAAGGTTCCAGCTGAAGAATGAAGTTCCAGCTGAAGAAGTACCAGTTCGAAGGATACCAGCTGAAGATGCATCAGTTTTAAAGTCCAACTAATAAAGCACCAGCAACCGAACTAAAGTCCAGTCCAAGGAAGTTCCAGCTGAAGGGACACAAGTCCAGAATGCCAGATGAAGAACACTGGTTCAAACTGCCAGCTGAAGCAAATCAAACTGGAGCTCAGAAGGCATCAAGCCCAAGCCCAAAACTTCCAGCTGAAGATGATCTTAACTAAAGGTTTCCAAACTGCCAAGAGACGCGCAAAACTGACAGATAAGGAACTGAAGATTCAAACTACCAGACAAAGCTTAGAACTAAAGATCAAGACAGAAGCTGTAACTGAAATTCAAATTTCAGATAAGCCAAAGAAGATCTTGAAGTTAATGCAACCAAGATCTTGGAACAAAAGCTCATAAGAAAAGCAAATGCTACTCAACGACTATCTTTAAATGAAAGCCCCTCAACGGTTTCATCGTTTATGATTACACAGTGATCATCAATGGTCACCAGCCACTCATCTGTAAAAGGTGAGCAACCCAGAAGGTGACTGTTGACGTTTGGCATTCTACTCCTGAGAGAACTTTAGCTAAGACTTTCCGCGAAGACGTTCACCAAAGTTCTAAAGCCTCACGCTCAAAACTCAGAAGAAGCAAAAGTCCAACTGAAGAGAAGGAGTCAGATCATTCATCAAGCTAGCTATTGATGATTTCCAGCCAGAGTAATTTTCTCAGTTCAAGTGCTACAACGATTAACTACCCAGCTCAGCCGCAGACGTGCAAAGGAGTATATCAGTTGATACCAGTTTCAAAACTATCTTCTTGAAGATCGAGCGAGATCTAAAATTGTGTAAAGATGGGAAATAACACATAAAGTCTCAACGAGCATTTGAGATCGGTAAGTGTGAGCTGTCGACCCAGAAACACGCTGAGGAGGCTACTTGCATTGGTTCATCGCTTCCGGAACAACAATAGTTGGAAAGGAATCTGTGACTTGTAAAGTCACTGATAGCTAGGTCCAACACTTGTCTTCACTATATAGCTATAATAAAGGAACTTTACACTTGCATAGTGAATTGCCGTTCTGCGAAAGGAAGGAAGGACGTAGAAGTTGAGCTTCGAACCTCTATAAAACTGTTTGTGTGCTCTACTTTACTTTTCAGTTTCAGTTGCATATTTTAACCTGTACACCTCAAGCACACACAACACTCCGAGCTATCAGATCATCTCAAATGATCTCTACCAAGCACGGATAACTTAGCGAGTTAAAACGGGCCCTGAATATCAGCAATTTCTGCAAATCAACTGAATCTGATCTTGTTATCTGTGCTAATCTGTCAGCTATGGAAAACCATAAGCTATCTATCTTTTCAGATGAGAACTACGAGAACTGGAGTAGGAGAATGAAGGCGCATCTATGCTCAATCCATGAGAATATGTGGGAAGTTATCATGGAAGGTCTAATCATGATTATAATGGACAATGAAGCCCACATTGCTGATGTTAATCAACCAGCAAGGATCCCGAAGCCAACTCATTTTCTCACAAGTGAAGAGAAGAAGTTGAAGAACCTAGAATTCGTGGCTTAAGCCGCATTGTTCCAAACTCTAGACGAAGATCGCATGAAGGAGACAAAGAGCTGCAGAACTGCCAAAGAGATATGGGACTTACTTGCAGATCTGTGCAAAGAGTCCGAAGCCATCAAAGGAAACAAGTTCCAACTGAAAGTGGATAATTTTAAGTCTTTCAAGATACACTCAGATGAAACCATCTACAGCCTTGAAATAAGATTTCTAGACATCATCAGTGAGATGAATAATCTGGGAAGAACATATCCTAATAGTGAGATAAACTCTAAAATCTTGGACAATCTTACAGAAGAATGGATATGAAGGTGATTGCTACAAAAGAGTGAAGAGACTTGAACAACATCACCCCAAGAGAACTCTTCGATTCTCTTAAGGCTCACGAGTATAGCCTAAACTGAAAAGAGAGGCATCCACATCATTATCAGCCCAGAATGCAGCCTTCTACGGTGAAAGAAATTGGTTTAGAGAAACTCGAGGAAGAAATGTCTTTCGACCAAGAAGTTCTCAAGCCAGAGAACAACCAAGAGGCTCAACTGATCGAAGGAGAGAAGCAGCGAAGAAGAAAGAGAGCCTGAGTGAAGATATTAATGATCAAATCCAGTCAGTTGCCAAGCTGCTAGAGAAGCTCAAAAGGATCAGAGATCAGCCATCAGTTATGCTTCAAACTGATGAGGAGCCCAGAGGCGAGAGAAACCAACCGTCTGCTGCACAACCCAGGGTAGCCAACAGAAGCATAGAAGAATGCTTCGATTGCCACAAGTAAGGAAACTATAGATATCAGTGTCGAGAGCTCCCTGAAGATAAGAAGGCTAAGGTGAAGAGAAGCTTTTTTAAAAGAAAAGCTATGATGGCCAACACAGAGAACGCCGTGCTGGATGACTCAGATTATCCATCGAGAATCGGCTCCGATGGCTATAGCCCTGAAGATGACGCATTGTTCTACCTCATGGCTGACAACGAAGTAGAGGTTAGCACATGTGACTCCTTAATCTCTTTTTATCACATTTATGAAACTTTCATTTCTAGTAATGAATAAATGAACAATTAAGAATGCTAGAAGATCAGTTGGCTGCTATATCAAGCATGCATCTACAACTGAAGGAAGAAAACGATAACCTAAGAGATGAGGTCAAAAGACTGAGAAGTGATCATGACAGAACTGAATCACTTGAAGCTCAGTCAGTTGAATGTGAGAAGTTGAAGCTCAAGATTTGATGAGACCGAGACGAGCACTAAGGAACTAAACCTGGAGTTACAGTCGAGAGTTCCAGTGACGTGCTTACGTGCTAAGAAGCTGCAAGGATATCTACATTGCTTTGTTGGAAAGAAGCTATAAGATGATGGAGCCGGTTCCAGACAGTACAAGTTGGTGACTGTATTGAGCATCGAAGAGTGAAGAAGATGTCGCCATGTTTGAATTTATTTATTTATTTTAGTTTGGCCGTGTAGCTTTTATTATTTGTTAAGTTGTTTTACTTAATTAGACCCAGTATTTTTAATTTAATTAGAAACCTAAATTATTGTTAGGAGAATTGGGCCTTTAGTTTTATTAATTTTATTTCCAGTACAATTCGAAATTATCAAGCCCATTACTTGATAATTTCGCCCCTTTAGATTATTATTTAGGTATTTTTTTTCAACGCTGTATTTCTTAGACTTGATTGAATGAAAAATAGCTTTACGTTATTCTCTTATCTCACACAAACAAATCTGTTCTTCGGTAGAGTTTGAAGTTGGCAACTCCAAGCTTGAAATCAATTGATTTGTTTGTGCATCCAGTAGTGTACGGGTTAATCAAGCCATGAAGATTGCTCCATAGGAGCATTTCAGATTCTCGTCGATTCGGGGTTCGTTTCGGGTAAGATTCACCTCCATGTTTCATTATCCATTACTTTCAATCCATTCACCACATCCACAACCTTTATCCACATCCCATATCATCCCTAACATCTTCACCATCATCCATATAACTGCTCTAGTCCGAGAATTACCTAGAACAGCCGATCTCATACCATAAGCCCTAATATAGCACTGAAAATAACCACCGTGCCAAATCAGAAAATACTCATGAGTTTTTTCTGAATTTTGGATATGTTTTTAATGACTTCGGATTGTACTTTGTGATAAAATTTGAGCTTAATCGGAGTTGATTTGTCTAGGTTTCCATTCAAGTCTTTCTAGGTTAAAATCGCTAGTTTTGGGTTTGTTTTTGGGTTGTTTGATTAATTCGATTTATTTATTTATTTAGGTCAGATTGTTTAGCATATTATTCCTTTAATTTCAGTTGGTAGATTGAATCAAACATATAGTTGTCATGTGTTCTTTTCTTAGCTTCCGCATATTAATTGGTCGCATCATAGTTTTAGGTATCAGAGCCACATCAACTTCGGTTGATCGTGGTTCAATCCAAATTCATGTGACACAGTAGGGGAAAAAGGAAAGTCGATCATTATAAAAAAAAGTTCATCCAAAAAAATGAATTTGATATAAAAAAAGCTGAATTGATCGAGCCCTATTGTGTTACCATTGTTCTTGCCTTGTTTCTTGAGTTTCTTGATTATTCTTGTTGATCATTGTTGAGTTTGGGTAGCTTGTTCTTATTTTTCTTGTGTTGTGTCGCGATATGCCGTTCTTCATCGTATAGCGATTGGGGATGTCATATTGCATTGTAGGAAGTATAATTTTCGGTTCTTAATATTCATAGGGGAGGGATCAAATTTTTAGTGTTCTAGTTTAGTTAGGATTGGTTTTGGTTTATTTCCTAGTTGATTTGGGATTGTCTTGTCAGTTTCCTAGTGGAGTTTAATTTGTTTCCTTGATTGAATTCTTACTCTTGTTTTGGTACAATATTCATCCACCTTCCACCCCAAATTTCCAGCCACATTAGCCGCACCCAATCCATCATATACACGCCCCTAGCCTCTGGCCGATTCCACCACCTAATTTTCTTCCTAGTTTCGGCTAAAAACACCCGGTATCCATCTTTTCCCTACCAATTTTGATCCAGAACTCTGATTTTTCTCCATAATACTATTCTGAAAGTGAAAGACGTCCTGCATAAAACACACCGCTTTGCTATGACCTAAGTGTACTTTTAGCCAAATTCGATTATCTTCAAGGTGAAACCGCTTGGTGACTATTTTTTGGTTTTTTCTTTTCTTCGAATTTCTTTTCTTTTCCACCCATACAGTCGAAACTGACCACATTTGCAGCCTACCTCGTGGTGTTTTGAATACCCCATGGTACTTTGGAAGTCAAGTTCGAGCTCTTGACTAAAGCTGGATGAGCTAGCATCAGTTCTAACAAGGATTTGACGCATTGAGTTGAGAGATATACACGAGAGTTAAAAAAAGTGAGGTCCTTTTTCTTTTGTTTTATTTATTTTGTAGGTACAAATGGAGTCCAGAGATGGTTAAAAGTCACATGATAAGGCACCCGCATCGCCTAATACTCCTACAGACGTGGCTTCATCGATGCCACATCCGTGGGATGCCCAGTATCAATATAAAGTACTAGAGAACAATTGAGATAATTCATTAGCCAAAATGATGGCATGGCTCAAGCTTCTAACTGCTCGAACACCAGTTCAAGGCCAGCCTGTCCAGCTAGAAGGAGCAGCTCAACAACCAGTAGCAGCTCGTCAGCCAGAAGTACCTATAGCCGAGCCAGCCGGAGCAAATGCTAGAGCACATCAAGCTCAATGTCACTAACCTCAAGTGCAGTTTAACGATCCCTATGATCGTGATGCTGAAGAATATTATGGTGACTTTGCAGAAGAATCAGAGACAGAGTTCGAGCCATTTCAGAGATGTGACAGACCACGTCAGCCTTACAGGCGTGCAGCTCGTGCCTACCCATAATATCAGCCCCGATGTGCAGATCCTGATAGCTTGTTGAATAACATTAAGATCAGTATACCGACATTCGAGGAACTGCATAATCCAGACCTTTACCTCGACTGGGAGAAGAAGCTCAACCAGATTTTTGACTGTTATGATTTTTCGGAGGTCAAGAAGGTGCAGTTGGCTTCCATGGAGTTTACAGATTATGTAACTTATTGGTGGGAGAACATTCAGGGTCGCTGACGCCGCAACAGATATCCACCTATTAACACTGGCAGGAAATGAAAGATGTGATGAGAGGTCACTTCATCCATATTAATTATAAACGGGAGTTGGAGCACAAATTGAGCAAGATTCGCCAGGGTACTCGATCCATTGAGGAATAACATAAGGAATTAGAGACAGTGATGAATCGGGTTGGAAAGGAGGAGACGTTGATTGCTACAATCAACACATACATTGAAGGAATGCACCCAGATATCGCCTGTGAAGTTGAGTTGAAGGACTTTACCAGCATTGAGGCTATGATTCATTACGCATTAATAGTAGAGCGGCAGCTCAAAGAGAGTGATGTGACTCGGGACCTATGAGACACGACACGAACAAAATATACGGAAGCTAGAATCAAAACTACGTCGGATGCGTAAGGGATCAATACGACTCGAACAAAAGAACGAAAATACAACTCAACTAATACGAACAATTAGACTCGAATATGTGTTAGACTCAACCAAATAGACACATAAACAACCTAGATTATGACTCAACTAAATAAAACACACACAAATAAATAGATAGATGGCAAATTTGACAGATTGTGTATATGTGTTATTTAGGGCGAATTGAGCATGTATAGATGATGAACGAATTATGGGGTGGATTTAGGCTGTTTTGTGAACTATGGATGATGATGATACGTGCGTAACGTAGGGATGAAGATAGATAAACCATGGAGATGAATAAACAAGGTAGAAGAAGTAGACTTACTCGAACCCCGTCCTGCAGTGAAGACGAAACGCGATTTCTCGTATACTCCAAGTTGGATAGCACTCTCCCGAAACTCGATGGAATAGAAAAGAGTTTGAAATAGGACTTTAGATTTTCTAGGTCTAAAGAACTTGATAAATGGGTCGATCAACCAAAGGATCGGTGAGACAATTGAGAAATTAACTCTTTATTTCATGCAACGTCTGAAAAATAAAGTTCACAACTGATCCCTTTATATAGATATAAGGGATGGACGAAAATAAAGTCCTAAAATACTATGAAATTGAAAAGAAAAGGTTTTCTAATCTAACAAGGATTCCTACCTTAATTAGAACACTATTTAAGGTAAAAATCAAAAAGACCAAAAATAAAATAATAAAATCTAAACTATGGATAAATAAAACCCAACACTTTAGGCCTTCAAACTTGGGCTCTAATAATTCAAACATGGGTTGAATTAATTAACTCCATGGGCTGCTCATCATGTTCGAATTTATTCATGCACATGCGACGTGAACGAGCTCCATGCACACGCCGACCTCTTCTCTTCAAGTACTTGTGTTCTTCAAATCTTGATCTCCAATATTTAATCTTGAACAACATGATTATCTTTGAAGCTCTCAATGGCATTCTTGGATTTGATTCTTTTATGCTTTTCGGGCTCGTATCATTTTCCTCTTCTTGAAAAGAATCCGTCCTCAAATTCGAATCTCCAGGATCAAAGACGAACACGAAATGAACATCAATCTCTTTTTGCACAAGATCAATAACATGGGGCACATCTTTAGCAACCTGTAAAATAAAGATATCATATGAAAATGGTTGACAAATGATGTTAGAATTCGACTGTGTCTCCATGCTAGCTTGATTGAGCTCCTCATGATCTTTAACCACTTCCAAGTTGATCTCACTTTCAACCTCTTTTTCTTCTTCTCCAACGCTTTCACAAGTTGCAACTTCTATCAATTCGTCAAGAGAGGCTTCAACGGAAATGGTTACCTCTAGAATAGGATCTTCTTCTATGGTAACGATTTCAGATGGTAACTCAACGTGGATCTTCATCTTTTCTTCCTTGACTTCGGCTAGTTTTTCCTCGGGTTTAGCATCAGTCGGGGGCTGCATTGATGATGTAAGCCAAGTAGGTGGTACATAGGTACGTAGAAACTCCTTGAATGACTCAGGTTCGCTCTAACGAAATGGGGCTGTTTGGCGATGAGCTCTAGGTGACAACTCTACATTCGACTTAACTTGAACCACTTCAGCTTGCCTCATCTCTAGACTCTCCAACCACTTCTCTATCTCAATGGCGTATTGCACCATGTCTTTCAACTTGTCGAAGTGATACAATGCCACCTTTTCTCGGATTGCCCTTCGTAGACCAGCTAGAAATCTATCCATGGTATTTTCTGGATATTCTTCTATATCAGGTTGTCTCATGGCTTCAATCATTTTGTTGTAGTAGTCATTTACACTTTGATCTCTTTATCTAAGCTTTTATAGCTTTTTCTCCAACTCCCATTGGTAGTGATCTGGAATGAAGCGTTTCCGCATCAAATCTTTCAACTCACGCCATGTGTCGATAGGTGGAAGGTGATCTTGATGGCATCGGTTCTGCTGCAATTCCCACCATGTTGCTGCGTAGCCTCTAAACTCCAAGGAAACTAATTTCACCTTCTTTGGCTTGGGAAAGTCATAGCACTCAAAAACCTTGTCTACTTTTTGTTCCCAATCAAGGTATGCATTGGGATTGTATAGACCTTCAAACTCGGGGATGGTCAATTTGTTGTTGTTGTAGAGATGGTGAGAATTTAGTGTATATGGTGTACGGGTGTATGAAGTATGAGTGGTGTATGGTGTATAGACCGTGGGGTGCATGGGTGCATGGGTGTATGGTCCGGATGGTGTACGGGTGGTGTATGGTATACACAGTGGTGTATGGATGGATTTTCGATCCACAAGGAGTGTTATGGATGAAAATAATGTCAAGGAAAAGAAAAAGAATAGATAGGGAAAGATAAGGATGGAATAAGAATGTATATGGAAAGAAAAGATGTAGATAAGGTAATATCTATTTAGATGTGGATGGACACAATTTAAATAGTCTAGATTATCTATAAAAAAGGAAAAAGTCTAAACTAAGTAGGAAACAAAGATAAAAATCAAAAATAAAAAATCAGATCAGATTTTTTTTTTCGCAATTTTTTTTTTCAGAAAAGATATTTTTTTGTACGAGTTTTTTTTTGCTATAGGGATTCAATCCCTTTGCTCATTTTCTCTTTTTTTCAATGAATAATTCCAATATTACAACTCGAAAGACTCAAAAACAATAAAACGAACAAAATTGACGTATTGAACCACGAACAATAGAAATCGACCTGGCTCTTGATACCAATTTATGATGTGACCCAGGACCTATGGGACACGACATGAATGAAATATGCAGAAGCTAGAATCGAAACTATGTCGGATGCGTAAGGGATCAATACGACTCGAACAAAAGAACAAAAACACAACTCAACTAATGCGAACAATTAAACTCGAATAATTTGCTGTATTAGACTCAACCAAATAGACACATAAACAAACTAGATTATGACTCAACTAAATAAAACACACACAAATAAATAGATAGATGGCGAATTTAGCAGATTGTGTATATGTGTTATTTAGGGCGAATTGGGCATGTATAGATGATGAACGAATTATGGGGTGGATTTGGGATGTTTTGTGGACTATGGATGATGATGATACGTGCGTAATGTAGAGATGAAGGTAGATAAACGATGGAGATGAATAAACAAGGTAGAATAAGTAGACTTACTCGAACCCCGTCTTGTGGTGAAGACGAAACGCGATTTCTCGTATACTCCAAGTTGGATAGCACTCCTCCCTAAACTCGATGGAATAGAAAAGAGTTTGAAATAGGACTTTAGATTTGCTAGGTCTACAGAACTTGATAAATGGATCGATCAACCAAAGGATCGGTGAGATAATTGAGAAATTAACTCTTTATTTCATGCAACGTCTGAAAAATAAAGTTCACAACTGATCCCTTTATATAGATATAAGGGATGGACGAAAATAAAGTCCTAAAATACTAAGAAATTGAAAATAAAAAGGTTTTCTAATCTAACAAGGATTCCTACCTTAATTAGAACACTATTTAAGGTAAAAATCAAAAAGACCAAAAATAAAATAATAAAAATCTAAACTATGGATAAATAAAACCTAACATTTTGGGCCTTCAAACTTGGGCTCTAATAATTCCAACATGGGCTGAATTAATTAACTCCGTGGGCTGCACATCATGTTCGAATTTATTCATGCACATGCAACGTGAACGAGCTCCATGCACACGTCGACCTCTTCTCTTCAAGTACTCGTGTTCTTCAAATCTTGATCTCCAATCTTTAATCTTGAACAACATGATTATCTTTGAAGCTCTCAATGGCATTCTTGGATTTGATTCTTTTATGCTTTTTGGGCTCGTATCAGTGAGACGCCGATGTCCTTCTCAATCGACACCTGCCAGGACACCGTGGGTTCAAGGTGAGTCTTCCACGCCTAGGACAGCCCCTACACGTCCTCCAGGCCAGTCTTCACAGCCCGCTCGCCATTCACAATCTGTCCGCAGATCTGAGTACAATTCGCTTGCACCGAATCGAGGTAATGAAAATTGAACAGTGCAGCCTAGTCAGCCTTTGAATAGTACTTCAGAGAGAGCACATGATGTACAATGTCACAAGTGCAGAGGATGGGGAAACTTCCAAGCACAGTGACCGAATCGCTGAGTTATTTTCCTTACTAAGCAAAATGAGCTGGAGTCAGCAAGTGTAGAGGAGCTCGATGAAGCAGAAGTGGAAGGAGGTGTGGAACAACCCCTTGATCATCCATCTATGGACAAGATTGAAGATGAGAAGCCGAAGCAAGCTCATGTCAGCCTTAATTCTATCCGGGCATTGAGTCTGATGCGTGAAGAGGATCCGAACGACCAGCGCGAGAACATCTTCTATGCGCACTGCTCGATCCAAGATAAGACCTGCTCGCTTATCATAGACAGTGGGAGTGTTGTGAACGCTACCATCCAGTATGTAGTGGGGCAGCTAAATTTGGTCCCGTAAAAGCACCACAAACCGTATCGATTGCAGTGGCTGACAGACCGTGGAAAAATCCAAGTGGGATATTAGGTAAGTGTCACATTTTCCATTGGTCCATTTACTGATAATGTTTTGTGGGACGTCATCCCTATGGAGGCGTCGCATATATTGCTTAGTCGTCCATGGTAGTTTGACAGGAAGGTGATTCATGATTGCTTCGCTAACACTTATACTGTAACCCTAGATGGATGGACCACCAGATTGTGGCCGTTGACGCCTTGGGACGTGAATGAAGATCAAATGAGAATGCAGGAGAAATTCAGGGAGGAGAAGGAGAAATGGGTCGAGAACAAATCCCCGGCCCTACCAGGCCAACAGTTGGCCGACCACAAGACCATTAAGGGGTCATCGGCCAATTCCAAGAGTGTGAATAAGACTGCCCATGTGACCATTTTGTTTCCTTCCAGTGCAGCCAGTTCAGATGCAGTGCACAGAAACTTGTTCATTAGTGCAAAGGGAGTTCAAAAAGCAGTCAAAGTTGGCATGCCTATCGTTCTACTTACTTTTAAGGCTTATGATACTTATAATATTGTTGTTCCTTCTGTTTTGCAGCCGTTGATGGAGAAGTTCTAAGACGTGTTTTCTGAGGAGATTCCGAGTGGTCTGCCGCCAATTCGAGGAATTGAGCACCAGATCGACTTCCATCTTAAAGCAGTCCTTCTAAATCGACCAGCATACCGTACTAGTCTCGAGGAGACTAAGGAGATTGAATTCTAGGTTAAGGAGTTGCTGGAGAAGAAGCAGATCAGAGAGAGCCTGTCACCGTGTGCAATGTCTGTGATACTCGTCCACAAGAAGAATAACAAGTGGCGCATGTGCATGGATTGTCGGACCATCAATAAAATAACGATAAAGTATCATTTCCCCATTCTTTGTTTGGATGATATGTTAGATGAGTTGTCTGGAGTGTCTATCTTTTCGAAAATTGATTTGCGTTCTAGATATTTCCAAGTGAGAATAAGTGAGGGGCATGAATGGAACACTGCGTTCAAGATGAAGCATGGATTGTATGAATAGATTGTCATGCCATTTGGGCTTACCAACACCCCTTGTACATTCATGCGTCTCATGAACCTTCTCTTGAGAGACGTGATAGGGAAGTATGAAGTTATTTACTTTGACGATATTCTTATCTACAGTACTTGTGTTTCTGAGCATGTTAGACATCTTAGGCATGTATTTGAGCTGTTGCGTGATGCTAAGTTGTATGTTAATTTGTCTAAATGTACTTTTTGCATGGATGACGTTGTCTTTCTAGGGTTTGTCATGAGTAGTCGTGGAGTCGAGGTAGATAGGACAAAGGTGAAGGCCATAGAGGAGTGGTCGATGCGTAAGTCTTGTGCTGATGTTCGATCTTTTCATGGCTTAGCTGGTTTCTATCGCCGCTTTATGTGGGTTTTTTCCAGTATAGCCACTCTATTGACTGAGTTGAGTCGTAAGGATAGAATGTTTGAGTACGGCAAGGCCCAAGAGCATGCTTTTAATTTGCTGAAGCCGAAATTATGTAATGCTCCTGTGTTGGTTTTGCCTGATTTTAATAAGATGTTTGAGATTGAGTATGATGTCTCTGGTATAGGCATTGGTGCTATTTTGATACAGGATAGAAAGTCGGTCGCCTACTTAAGTGAGAAGTTGAATGGCGCAATTCTGAGGTATTCTACATACGACAAGGAGCTGTATGCACTAAAGAGGTCTTTGGAGACTTGGCAGCACTACTTGCACCTGAAAGAGTTCGTAATTAACATTGATGCTGAGTCACTGAAGCACCTGAAAGGCTAGCAGAGCTTAAACTCATGACATGCTCGATGGGGGAGTTCATAGAGTCATTTTCCCATGTGATCAAGTATAAGAAGGGAGAAGAGAACGTTGTTGCTGATGCACTCTCCCGCAGGTATGCCTTGATTTCTATTATGCATGAACAATGTTTAGGTCTTGAGCATATTAAGAGTTTTTATATGAGTGACCCATTCTTTGGACCTATATTTGCATTGTGTGATGGAAAATCTAGAGCTATTGATTCCTACTATGTTTCTGAGGGATTCTTATTTAAAGATTTGAAATTGTGTGTTCCTGACTGCTCTATGCGAGAGTTGTTTATTTTGGAGTCGTATGTAGGGGGTCTTATGGGTCATTTCGGTGTTAATAAGACATTAAGTCTCTTGCATGAGCATTTTTACTGGCCTCGCATGAAACGTGATGTTGAGAGAGTCTGTGCTAGATGTATTACTTGTAAGAAGGCCAAATCCACATCTAGTCCATTAGGTTTGTACACGTCTTTGCCGGTGCCTACAATCCCTTAGGTAGACATCTCAATGGACTTCATTTTAGGTTTGCCTAAGTCTAAGTCTGGCAAAGATTCGGTGTTTGTGGTGGTTGATAGGTTTTCCAAAATGTCTCATTTTATTGTCTGCAGAAAAACTGATGATGCTGTTAATATTGCAAATCTGTTCTTTCATGAAGTAGTTCATCTGCATGGCATCCTAGGACCATTATTTTTTATAAGGATTCGAAATTTTTGGGGCATTTCTAGCATGTGTTGTGGGGGAAACTGGGTACTAAGCTTTTATTTTCTACTGCATGTCATCCACAGATAAATGGTCAGACAGAGGTAGTAAATAGGACACTAGGTACTCTGTTGCATGCGTTAGTTATGAATAATCTGAAGTCGTGGAAAGAATGCTTGCCTTTTACTGAGTTTTCATATAATAGAGTCGTGCATTCTTCTACACATATGTCACCTTTTAAGGTTGTGTATGGTTTTAATCTGTTGACTCCGACAGATCTTATTCCTTTGCCTATTGATCATCTTTTGAGTTTGCAAGGCATTCGTAGAGTGACGAATGCTTAAATGGCACTCATTTGAACTCATTTGCACTTACTTTTGAGTGCTTTTGCTCTATGTTTATGTCTATATGTTTGTAAATTTGTTGTTTTTCGTTAATGTTGTTTAAAGTGACCAATACAGGGTATTTTTGGGTTAGTATGTACAAACACGAAGTTAAAATGGGATTTCGATCATCAAAGGCCGCACAAGACTTGAAGAATTGAAGAAAACCAAGGGTCGGGCTCAGACACGGCCAAGAGGCGTGACGGTAGGTCGCATTGCAGAGCATCAAATAGAGAGACGAAATCCTTCAGTCCAAGCGCGGGAACCTGGCGCGACCCAGCCCGGGCCGCATTGCAGGCGCCTCCGGGCACGGTCGCCTGGGGCGATCGCAGGGCAGGCCGCGCCCCAGGGCCTCTGCAATGCGGTCTCTGAGCGAGGCTAGTTCAGCCCGCATCTCAGTACTTCAGAGAGCTGTTTTCATGTGTTCCAAGCTCGACCTACAGGCGCGACCCAGACGAAGTCACGGTCGGGACTGACGAATCCGTTTTTAACTTTTGGCACTCCATTATTGGCCCTATATATGATATAACACTTGGAGAGTTCAAAAGACATATCTTACACATGAAAATAGAAGAGCAAACACTCTCCATTGGAGATTTTGGAAGATCAAGAACATCAAGAGGAGGAGGAAGATCCAACCATCCATTTGAAGATTCAAGCCAAGAGATTGAAGGAGTTTGTTCTACATTAGGTTTTATCTTCTCCTTCACTCTTTTCATCTTTGTATTGAGAATGGGTTTTGGATCCTTATCTTGTATCTTTGATCTTGTTGTAAATATGGTAGGCTAGAGCCCTTAGGGCTCTAGGATGTGGTGAAACAATGTGACTCTTATTCTTGATGAAGGATAAATATATGTTCATGCTTTGTCAAGGTTTTAATCCATGCTTGGTCTTGAATGATGTTGTTTGAATGACCTTCTTATTAACATCACATGTATGTTTCACTTGCATCTTGCCCATCCCGTGAACATAAGCATGTATGGATTGAATTCATCTACTTGTACTCTTTGTTGAAGTTGAGTATATGGAAGGAAGGGTGACTCCTTTGAGCTTTTGGTAGGTGCGACCTTGAAATGTGTTAGAGATAGCCATCCTTGTCACATTCGCAATTTAGGAGATATTCGAGAGATGCTCCTTCTATATTCGTGGTCTTCTTACCTATGAACTTAGCATGATTGTGTGTTTAAACTTTGTTGTTGAATCAAGAGGAGTATTGTGAATCCATGTCCTAGAGTCTTGCTTAATCCCACTTCTAAATCTCTCTTTTTGTTGATTGTTGTTCTTGATTACTTTTTAGATTATTTATTTTGGTTGATTGGTATTTGTTACTTAAGTTATTATTTTGGTATTGATGATAATCAACCCTCACTTAAGCATAGTCTAGATAATCTTTGCATCGAGTATTGTGGTACTTGCATTTTCTTATTTGGTTCCTTTTTCCCTGTGGATCGACCTCGTATCATCCTTGCTACAAATACATGCTTGTATACTTGTAGACATAGACACGAGTTTATAAATATTGAAACACATCATAGTAGGTTGAAAGTAAAGTAAACCTCTGTCATGTTTTTGGCGCCGTTGCCGGGGAAACGAAGTTAATTTGATAAATGCAATATTGTAATAACGATTGAGTGGATTACTTTAGGCATTTTTACTTGTTTTATTTAGAAAGAGTTGTTCTTGATTGGCTTTTCCTTATTTATAGGAAGTGTATGCACACTCGTTCTCAAGGAGAACTGCCTATTGCATTGGACTTAGAGATTGAAGCAACGGTTCACCACAACAACGCATGTAGACGGAGAAGGATGGCGGATCTACCTCCACCGGTTCAAGACCCGATGATTGCCCAAATGCAAAGGCAATTGGAGGTGATGAAAGAGCAATTGAGAGCCCAAGAGGAGGCTCGTAATAGAAATGTGGAGGCACCAATCCGGAATCTTTTCCAACCTGTCGTTGATCAAGGGGTGGCCAATGGACCACCCATTCAAGCCAACAACTTCGAGTTGAAGACCTCTCTCATACTAATGATCCAACAAAACCAATTCCGAGGGACACCAATGGAGGACCCACATGAGCATATCCGTAAATTTCTCAATGTGAGTGGGACAATGAAGATGAATGGAGTCCCAAATGATACAATCCGCATCCGACTCTTTCCATTCTCATTGATCAACAAGGCGGAAACATGGTGGTTGAGCCATGCTCAAGGAACATTTCAAACTTGGGATCAATTGGTGACAAAGTTCCTACACAAGTTTTTCCCACCCGGAAAACCCTCAAATTAAAAGAGGAGATCACTGTGTTCAAACAATGGGATGAAGAAAGCTTATATGAGGCGTGGGAGCGCTTCAGGGAGATGCTAAGAAAATGCCCCGGACATGGTTTTGGAACCGATCATCAAGTATGCATTTTCTATGGAGGAAGCAAAGACGAAGTGAGAACACTCATGGATGCGGCTGCGAATGGATCATTATTGGCAAGAGGGGCCGGAAGAAGCCTTAAGAATAATTGAAGAAATGGCCTCAAATTCCTTTCAATGGCCGGCCACAAGAGAGGGAGTCCAAATTCTAAAGAAAGTGGCTTCGGCTTCAAGTTCGAATGCACTCGGTGTAACGCCCCAAACTACTCCGTTTGGCCACGTCACTTAACATACAATTTACATACATATTTTGTGTTTATTTTAATATGAGCGGAAGCTTAGGTCAAATATGATAATATACATAGCATGATGAGGTAAGGCATCATAATTTTTCAATATAAATTTTGTCCTATTAAGCATGCAATCACCTAACCTATCGGGCTCATAGGTTTACGCAACCCGCCCGTCTAGCACCCTAAATTAACAGACATAATAAAGGGGTTCATCAACATAATTCGCACATAGAAGGCTCCAAGGTCAAACGACCCGCCTTTAAGTTGTTTGGCATAGCTATCAAATTATATACATCATAACCTACAAAAGATCGGGCTATTCCCATCCCCAATAATCATTGATCATAAAGCAAAAAGAGTGATCAATGTAATAATGATAGTAATGTAAGTATTTTTCAAAAGAAGAGCATGCAAAAGATAAACACAAGCTTGCGGGGTTCTCTTGTGTTCACAACGCTCCTACTCGGGCTCCGACTCCTCAACCTGAAATTCATTGAATGAATGGGGTGAGTATTTAACAACATACTCAGTGGGGAACACTGAAAACAGTTATAGCTAATTGCACAAGTGAAAATATAACATATGGACTTTTCTTTTCATTGTGGAGACTAGTCTCAACCCCGTAGGGTCTAAACATCATGATGCCCCCGTTAATGAACATCTTTATCCCTGTAGGGATGCCCGCAGACATCCTACCCCCCAGGGAGGACATTAACAGGTCTATGTTCGATCCAAAGGATCTCTGCCCCGAAGGGTCTCTTTGTCGACCCCGAAGGATCTCTTTCATTCACTGGTCCGAAGACCCTTCATACATATACAATCAAAGCACAACAGTAACTATAACCTTACACGTGTTCACAGTTTAGAGTTACCCCACCTTAAAAGACACTTTTGAATCCTTTTAACCTTGAATACTCCTTTGCCGTGCACAAGTTGTCCTCTTCGAGCTCCAACACGTCACCTAGCACCTTTTTATTCTCTTTTCAATTTAGATGTCGAGTTATACAAATAAATCATATCTTTGAGTAAACTCATGCTATACTTTACTTTAAGGTCTTCAAACATATCCATATACACAATCATGGATATAAAGCTCATACTACGATTTTGGACTCAAAATATGCATTAAAACTCTTTGAAGCATTTGATCGAACACATCACGGGCACACATTTGAACCACAAGCTCATGACTCATTTTAAATCCTTTAGACCCAACATTTTAAATACAAACACCTTTATCCTAGGGCTCTAACATACATGAAACTCAACCCCATACAACCCACACAACATCTCCAAACGATTATCAACAAAACAAAGGGAAATAAGGGCAAAAGTCCAAACCCTAGCAACAATGAACCATAGGCATCCAATATAACTTCACATATAGCTTCAAGGAGGTAAATAAACCATATGTTTGAGATGTCAAAGCAAGAAGATCAACAAAAATCCAAAATCCTCAAATTTGGATAACAAACCCTAGTTTCCAAAACAACAAGAAATGGGTGTTTAATCCCCAAGAAGGAGAGGTGTAGAGGTTACCTTTGTTGATGGATGATGATGGAAGAATCTACTCCAAAAAGATGAAGGATTTGTAGAGAGAAATGGAGAGGAGAATCGCCCAAATGAAAAGAAAGTGAGAAGAAAATGAACAAGTGTTGTATTTATAGGTAGAGAATCCCCGGACCTGCGCGACTGCGCAGCCCCCGCAACCGCGGAACCCCTCTCTCGGCCCACTTCCCCGCGGGCGCGCACCTCCCCGCGAGCGCGCGACATGCCAAAAATCATCCCCCTTATTTTAAACGACTCCCGAACAGCGAGACCCCTGATCAACTCAGCGTTAAGGTGTTCAAGGTATGGAAAAATATTAATTTAAATATAAACACACTCGATTATCGTCACATAACTCGACAAATTTTAACATTAAATATTAACGTGTATTATACACTTAGTATAATACCACCGTGCTATGACGTATTGGCCCGAGTAAGACAACCTGCAATAAGACAACGGCATAACATACAAACATACTCACATGATTGATATTCAACAATATTAATTCGAAATCATTTACTAAAATTATAATTTATAATTTAGCAAAAGGGGTCGGGGTATCACAATCTCCCCAACTTTTAAAAATTTCGTCCTCGAAATTAGCCTAACATTTCTGTTACATTTGGATATCGAGCTAAGATATCAACTTCTTTCTCCCAAGTGGCCTCTTCAGGTCGGTGCCGACTCCACTGCACTTTTATTAAAGGAACCTCACGGGTTCGAAGAGTATGAACTCTTCTATCTAACACAGCAACTGGGACTTCTTCGTACGTCAAGTCCTTAGAAACTTGCACCGTGCCATATGAAATGACATGACTAGGGTCAGACACATATCATCTTAGCAACGACACATGGAAAACATCGTGCACACCCACCAAATCCGGGGTTAGTGCTAGGCGATAGGCAACATCACCTACTTTCTCTAGAATCTCGAACGGTCCCACATAACGCGGCTGCAACTTACCCTTCTTCCCAAATCTAACCACTCCTCTCATGGGTGCAATCTTCAAGAACACTTTATCGCCAATCTCAAAGCTCACATCCTTTCTCTTTACGTCAGCATAGGATTTCTGACGATCTTGAGCTACCTTTATTCTTCTTCTTATCTTCTCAATTACTTCCACCGTCTTCTCAATGATCTCGGGGCCTAAGAGTCGACGCTCTCCCACTTCATCCTAATGAATAGGGGATCTGCACTTTCTCCCATACAAAGCCTCGTACGGGGCCATTCCAATCAATGCTTGAAAACTATTATTGTAAGCAAACTCCACGAGTGGCAAGTGGCTCTCCCAGCTTCCACCAAAATCGAGAACACATGCACGAAGCATGTCTTCCAACGTCTAAATGGTCCGCTCAGACTGACCATCGGATTGAGGATGATACGCTGTGCTAAACTTCAACTGAGTTCCCATAGCTTGTTGCAGGCTTCGCCAAAATTTGGACGTAAACCTTGTGTCACGATCTGACACTATCGACACAGGAATGCCGTGAAGACGTACTATCTCATCGATATATATCTGAGCTAATCGATCCATGCTAAACGTCATCTTCACCGGAAGAAAATGAGCAGACTTGGTCAACCTATCGACAACAACCCAGATTGCATGATGACCTTTGACTGACGGAGGTAATCCTACCACAAACCATTGCAATGTGTTCCCACTTCCACTCGGGAATCTCGAGTGGGTTCAACAATCCAGAAGGGCGTTGATGCTCGGCTTTCACTTGCTGACAAGTGATACACTTCGATACGAATTGGCCAATCGACCTCTTCATATTTCTCCACCAGAAAACCATCTTCAAGTCCTTGAACATCTTCGTGCCTCCTGGGTGCACAGAATACGGAGTATTATGTGCTTCTTCAAGAATCTCCTTTCTGAGCTCCTCGTTCTTCGGCACACACAACCTTCCCTCGAAGAGTAGCGTGCCATCACTTGCAACAGCAAATCCCTGAATAGAACCCTCCAATGCTCTTTTCTTCATTTTGCATAAGAAAGGATCGTCGACTTGAGCTTCACGAATTCGATCACGAATTAGTGGTCGAACCACTAAGGCTGCTAAAATCCCTTGAGTGGTGTTGGAAGGATCCACCACCTCTAGGTTCATCTTCTCAAACTCCTTGATCAGCTGCTCTTGCCTGGTTGGAAGATAGATCTTTCGGCTTAAGGCATCAGCTACGACATTCGCCTTTCCAGGATGATATAAGATCGTACAGTCGTAATCCTTCACCAACTCTAACCATCTCCTTTGACGTAAATTCAGCTCTTTTTGGGTGAAGAAGTACTTCAAACTTTTGTGGTCGGTGTAGATCTCGCACTTGCTTCCATAGAGGTAATGCCTCCAAATCTTCAATGCATAAACCACGGCTGCTAACTCAAGATCATGCGTCGGATAATTACGTTCATGCACCTTCAACTGTCTTGATGCGTACGCTACTACCTTTCCATGCTGCAGCAAAAACACAACCAAGTCCTTGCTTCGAGGCGTCACTATAGATGACAAAGCCTTCTGTCCCATCAGGAATAATCAACACTGGGGCTGACACGAGACGTCGCTTCAATTCTTGAAAACTCTGCTCACACTTTTCACTCCATTGGAACTTCTCATCCTTCCTTGTTAATCTTGTCAAAGGACTTGCTATCTTGGAAAACCCCTCGATAAATCTTCTATAGTAACCCGCTAGTCCTAAGAAGCTTCGGACTTCATTAACATTTGATGGCGTCTTCCAATTGCTAACAGCTTCCACTTTCGACGGGTCTACTTCGATTCCATCTGATGTTACCACGTGGCCAAGGAATGCCACTCGTTCCAACCAAAACTCGCATTTTGAAAATTTTGCATACAACTTTTCTTTCTTTAGCGTCTCCAATACGATTCTGAGATGCTCTGCGTGTTGCTCCTTATTTCTTGAATAAATCAAGATATCATCGATGAAGACTATTACGAACTGGTCGAGGTACGGATGGAACACTCGATTCATCAAGTCCATGAAGACTCCAGGCGCGTTGGTCAATCCAAAAGGTACCACCGTGAACTCATAGTGACCATACCGCGTTCTAAATGCCGTCTTTGGAATGTCACTCTCCTTGATCTTCAATTGATGATAACCAGACTTCAAGTCAATCTTTGAAAACACACCGGCTCCCCTCAGTTGATCAAACAAATCTTCAATTCTTGGCAGCGGGTACTTGTTCTTGATCGTTAACCGGTTCAACTCTCTATAATCAATGCACATCCGCATCGATCCATCCTTTTTCTTCACGAATAGCACAGGTGCTCCCCATGGTGAAACACTTGGCCGGATTAGCTTGTTGTCAAGTAACTCCTGAAGTTGAACTTTGAGCTCTTGCAACTCCTTTGGCGCCATTCTATACGGAGCTTTAGATATTGGTGCCGCACCTGGCACTAGATCGATGGTGAACTCGATCTGACGGTCAGGAGGAATCCCTGGCAACTCATCTGGGAATACATCGGGAAATTCGTTCACCACTGGTACATCTGACACTTGGACTTTAGTGGACGTTGACTCCACAATGCTAACGAGAAATCCCTGACACCCTCTTTTCTTCAATAACTTCATTGCCTTCAATGCTGTAATGATCCTCTTTGCTGACCTCGTTCTTGCACCATAGAAGATGAGCTTAGGCTCGCATGGAAAATTAAATTTGACCTCACGATCACGACATCGAATCGTGGCATGATTTCCACTCAACCAATCCATACCTAGGATTATGTCGAAATCACGCATCTCCAAGACATGGAGATCTGCTCTCAGCACCCTATCATTGATTTCTAGTTTCAGGCCATACGCCATCTTACTAGACGAAACTCTCTTCCCTGAAGGAATACTGATCTCTAACAATTCACCACAATCTTTGCATATAACACCAAGCTTGGAACAAAAACTTGCAGATATAAAGGAATGAGATGCACCGGAATCGAATAATACTAGAGCTGGAACATCTGATACTCGAACAATACCTGACATAGTATCCTCACCTGACTTAGGGTCCTTTTCCTCGCCCTCCAAGGCAAACAGTCGAGGCTTTACCTTTCTTTCTTGCTCCTTCTTCTTCTTCGGGCAATCATAGGACAGGTGGCTCGGGTCCCCACACGTAAAGCAAACCCTCTGTCCCGCACGGCACTCTCCTAGATGGAACTTTTGGCATTTAGGGCAAGGAGCCCTATCGTTGTTTCCTCTCTGTGGGACAGGCCTCTGCTGCCATGGCTTGTTTTGCATAAGAGCTTTTCCTTTTCCTTTGTCCTGCGGCTCCCATTTCCTCTTGCCAAAGGCCTCACGCTGCCTTTGGTCCTTCAAGTCCAGCTGCAGCCCGTGAGAAATGGCTTGGGCTCTCTCAATCACTTCACCATAGGTTCTCAACCTTTGGCCTAACAGGATCCCTGCAATTTCAGGACGCAAACCACGCTCAAAACGTCGAGCTTTCTTTTCATCCGTATCCACAACGTATGGAGCATAGCGGGAGAGACGATTGAATCGTCTTTCATATTCGATCACAGTCATTCCTCCTTGCCTTAGATTGAGGAATTCAGTCTCCATCTTAGTCTTGAAAGACTCAGGGAAGTATCGAGTGAGGATCAACTCTTTCAAGTCGGTCCACACCAAAGCTTGGCGTTGCTCGGGCGTCATAGTTCGGGAATGGGTTTCCCACCAAAAGCTCGCCTCTTCTGCAAATTGGAAGATAGCACATGAGGCTTTCTGCACTTCGGTGCACTGAATATGCTCGAAGATCCGCTCCATTTCCCGGATCCACTCCTCAGTCGCTTCAGGACCTTCACTTCCTTTGAGCCTAGACGGCCCCATTCTTCTAAACTGCTCGACTATGTCGAACGCCTCTCTTTGGAGCCTTTCTCCTTCATTCACTCCTCCTCGCCCCATTTGTTGGGCCATGAGACCCCGGAGCGTCTCTAGGAAACCTCGGGCAAAATCGGGCCCGTTCTCTCGTGGTGGAGGATCATGAAGACCACCCCCTTCATTACTTGATTCTTCTGCCTCTTGAGGAGCAGGAGCACGACGCGGAGGCATCCTAAAGCCTTTAGACACACTTGCTCGTTAGGTTAATGTCATTCTTAAAGCTAATTCGAGGACTACTTAAAGCACTTTTCATCATTTCATAGTCTAGAAAGCACACAACTTCCAAGAATTCATTTCTTTAAAGCATGCATCGGGAATTTAAAACATCATAGTTGATCGCGACAGCAGATACATTTCATTCATCTTCATTGTCCAACTTCGGACCATTCTTTTCTTCTTTATCATGCTATCACGATTATTCAACTCTTTAACTTCTTTAACTTCTTTCCCGACACACTCTATATACACACCCCCATTACATAAAACTCATGCTTGAAAATCTTTGAGAGTACATACCTTAGGATCGGAGTCAAGCCGAGTAGCCGTTGTGAACAACCACCCACATTTCTCACACATAAATCAACCACATACAGAACAAGTCTACAGGAGCGTAGACCTGCTCTGATACCAATTTGTAACGCCCCAAACTACTCCGTTTGGCCACGTCACTTAACATACAATTTACATACATATTTTGTGTTTATTTTAATATGAGCGGAAGCTTAGGTCAAATATGATAATATACATAGCATGATGAGGTAAGGCATCATAATTTTTCAATATAAATTTTGTCCTATTAAGCATGCAATCACCTAACCTATCGGGCTCATAGGTTTACGCAACCCGCCCGTCTAGCACCCTAAATTAACAGACATAATAAAGGGGTTCATCAACATAATTCGCACATAGAAGGCTCCAAGGTCAAACGACCCGCCTTTAAGTTGTTTGGCATAGTTATCAAATTATATACATCATAACCTACAAAAGATCGGGCTAGTCCCATCCCCAATAATCATTGATCATAAAGCAAAAAGAGTGATCAATGTAATAATGATAGTAATGTAAGTATTTTTCAAAAGAAGAGCATGCAAAAGATAAACACAAGCTTGCGGGGTTCTCTTGTGTTCACAACGCTCCTACTCGGGCTCCGACTCCTCAACCTGAAATTCATTGAATGAATGGGGTGAGTATTTAACAACATACTCAGTGGGGAACACTGAAAACAGTTATAGCTAATTGCACAAGTGAAAATATAACATATGGACTTTTCTTTTCATTGTGGAGACTAGTCTCAACCCCGTAGGGTCTAAACATCATGATGCCCCCGTTAATGAACATCTTTATCCCTGTAGGGATGCCCGCAGACATCCAACCCCCCAGGGAGGACATTAACAGGTCTATGTTCGATCCAAAGGATCTCTGCCCCGAAGGGTCTCTTTGTCAACCCCGAAGGATCTCTTTCATTCACTGGTCCGAAGACCCTTCATACATTTACAATCAAAGCACAACAGTAACTATAACCTTACACGTGTTCACAGTTTAGAGTTACCCCACCTTAAAAGACACTTTTGAATCCTTTTAACCTTGAATACTCCTTTGCCGTGCACAAGTTGTCCTCCTCGAGCTCCAACACGTCACCTAGCACCTTTTTATTCTCTTTTCAATTTAGATGTCGAGTTATACACACACTCGACATCCGATCAACTCAGCATTAAGGTGTTCAAGGTATGGAAAAATATTAATTTAAATATAAACACACTCGATTATCGTCACATAACTCGACAAATTTTAACATTAAATATTAACGTGTATTATACACTTAGTATAATACCACCGTGCTATGACGTATTGGCCCGAGTAAGACAACCTGCAATAAGACAACGGCATAACATATAAACATACTCACATGATTGATATTCAACAATATTAATTCGAAATCATTTACTAAAATTATAATTTATAATTTAGCAAAAGGGGTCGGGGTATCACACTCGGGCTCGTGACGGCTCAAATGGCAATCTTGAATTCAAAAATTGAGGCATTTACAAATCCAAAAGCTGAGACATCTCAAAGCCAATTTGAGGATGTAAACTATGTGAACCAACAAGGAGGCTTCTCAAATCAGCCAAGACAATTCAATCCGGGGTACAAACCCCAATACGGAGGCCAATATTGAGGAAATTCGGGTTATCAAAATAAAGCTCAACACCCGAATTTCTCTTATGGTAATCCGAACAATGCTATCCAACCAACTCCGAGTTTCTCAGTCATAAATGGTGTAATTGACGAGGAGAAGAAGCCCAAGATGGATGAACTCCTAATGGAATTTATGGGAAAGATGGAGAGTTACATGAAAGACTCTCAAGCATGAATTGGGAAGTTAGAGAATACTGTCGGAGCAATTGGCAACCAAGTTAACACTTTGGAGAAGCAAATGGGACAATTTGAAACTATCTTGGGAAGCCAACATCAACAAGGCAGGTTCCCAAGTAATACCACTGTGAATCCGAAGGATCAATGCAAGATAATTACCTTGAGGAGTGGAATCACTTATGATGGCCCCGAGATGCCGGATGATGAGGAAAGTAGAGGAAAGGTTGTTGAGCAACCAAGTGAGAAGAAGACAAAGGAGGGACCGAGTCATGAGAACTTGAGTCCCTAATTAAGGAAAAATGATACCCTTGAAAAAGGGAAAGAGAAAGAAGAACCAAAAAGGGTGATGCCGGAACAATACAAAGTGCCCATACCCTACCCACAAAGACTCCAAAAGGTGAAGAGTGACGAGCAATTCTCTCGATTCCTCGACATCTTTAGAAAGGTACAGATCAACATCCCTCTTATTGAAGCACTTCAACAAATGCCAAATTATGCAAAATTCTTGAAGGATGCGATTTCCAAAAAGAGGAGATGGGGAGAGTATGAGATGGTTAATTTAACCGAGAATTATAGTGCTTTATTGCAAAGAAAGTTGCCCGCAAAGATGAAAGATCCGAGAAGCTTCAATATCTCGGTTACTATTGGAGAAAATCACGTTGGAAAAGCTTTGTGTGATCCTGGGGTGAGTATCAATTTGATACCCCTCTCATTCTTTAAAAAGTTGAAAATGGGGGAGATCAAGCCTACCACCATTTGTCTCCAAATGGCCGACTGCTCTTTGACATACCCAAAGGGTGTGGTGGAAGATGTGCTAGTGAAGGTCAACAACTTTATTTTCCCGGTGGACTTTGTGGTTCTTGATATGGAAGAAGACAAGGAAGTTCCCCTCATCTTAGGGCGACCGTTTTTGTACACGGGTAAGGCCTTGATAGATGTGGTGAAGGGAGAACTTACCTTGAGAGTGAATGAGGAGAGAATCACATTTTCCCTCCAAAAAGTGATGCAACATCCCGAAGAAGAGGCAAAGAATATCGAGGAGTGCAAAGTGCTCCAAATGGTGGATGAATGCATAAAGGAGGAAGAGTTGAGGAGCCTAAGGGATCCTCTTGAGATTTACATTTCTAACTCTATCTTTAATTCTTTTTCCAATGATGATTTTGGTCTATGTGATTCTGTTTCTATGATGAATTCATTTCAGGAATTCTACTTGAGGAAGCCAAAGTTCTTGCCATTAAGAGACGAGGACCAAACATCAAAGAAAGAGGACGAGTTGAAAGCAAAAGAAGAAATGGAGTTGAAACCCCTACCTACACATTTGAGGTATGCTTACCTTGATGAAGTCAAGCAAAAATCGGTAATAGTTTCTTCCCTCTTATCCGATGAACAATGTGATAAATTATTAAGGGTGTTGAGAAAATATCAAAGCACTATAGGATGGTCAATTTCCGACCTTAAAGGTATTAACTCTTCGATATGCATGCATAAAATCTTGCTTGAGGAAGATTATAATCCTAAAGTGCAAAATCAAAGAAGACTCCACCCTATTATGCAAGAAGTTGTTAGGAAAGAGGTTCTAAAATTGCTAGATGCCGATATCATATTTGCTAATTCGGATAGTGAATGGGTGAGTCCTACTCAAGTAGTTGCTAAAAAGGGGGGGATGACATTGATAGAAAATGCGAACAAAGAAATGATTGCTATTAGGGTAGTAACCGGTTGGAGAATGTGTATAGATTATAGGACTCTAAATGCTTACATTAGAAAAGACCATTTTCCATTACCCTTAATTGATCAAATGCTAGATAGGTTGGCGGGTCATGAGTTCTATTGTTTCTTAGATGGGTATTCAGGGTACAATCAAATCATGATTGCTCTCGAAGACCAAGAAAAGACCGCTTTTACTTATCCTTATGGCATATTTGCATATAGATAAATGTCTTTCGGGTTGTGTAATGCACCTGCAACCTTTCAAAGGTGTATGATATACATCTTTCATGGATTGATTGAAAAGATCATGTAGGTGTTTATGGATGACTTTTCTGTGTTTGGAGTTTCATTTGATATATGCCTTGATAATTTAACACAAGTTTTGCAGAGATGTGAAGATACTAATCTAGTGCTCAATTGGGAGAATTGCCACTTCATGGTAAGAGATGGCATTGTTCTAGGACACAAAGTGTCGGGTGAAGGTTTAGAGGTGGACCGGGCCAAGATAGTGGCTATTGAAAAGCTACCTCCACCAACAAATGAAAAGGGAGTTAGAAGCTTCTTGGGACACGTCGGGTTCTATAGGCACTTTATAAAAGATTTTTCCAAAGTTTCTAAACCTCTTTGTCGTCTACTTGAAAAAGCCGTTGAATTTGATTTTGATTCTAATTGTTTGCAGGCTTTTGAGACGTTGAAGAAGGCCCTAATCACGACACCCGTGCTTATCATACCCGATTAGAGTGAGCCTTTCGAAGTAATGTATGATGCAAGTGAGATAGCGGTGGGAGCCGCACTTGGCTAAAAGAAGGACAAACTCTTCTGAGTCATCTATTATGGGAGTAGAACTTTGGATCCCGCTCAAGTCAACTACACCACTATGGAAAGAGAACTCTTGGCGGTCGTCTATGCATTCGACAAGTTTAGGCCCTATCTCATTGGGGCCTGAACAATTGTGCATACCGACCACGCCGCTTTGAGGCATCTTTTTGCCAAGAAGGATGCAAAGCCAAGTCATATCCGATGGATTCTTCTACTCCAAGAGTTCGATGTGGAGATCAAAGATAGAAAAGGATGCGAGAACGTGGTGGCGGATCACTTGTCCCGGTTAGAGCACGTGAAAGGAGAGGAAGGGAACACATGGCCAATAAATGAAAGTTTTCCTGATGAGAGAATCATGTCGGCTTCAACAAAAGTTCCATGGTTTGCGGATATTGTCAACAACCTAGTTGCCAAAGTGAAACCGGTAGAGATGGAGAGCTATCAAAGAAAAAAATTCTTTCATGATCTCAAATTCTACATATGGGAGGAGCCCTATCTTTTTAGAAGATGTGCCGATTTCATCCTTAGAAGATGTGTGCCGGAGGAAGAATGGATCGAGATAATGAAGGCATGTCATGATTCCCCTTGCGGAGGCCATTTTGCTTCAAATAGAACCGCTAGAAAGATTCTACAAAGTGGATTCTATTGGCCCTCCATTTTTAGAAATTGTGAAGAATTTGTGAAGGCATGTGAGAAATGCCAAAAGATGGGCTTAATTTCAAAAAGGGATGAGATGCCAATGAGTGCCATTGTTGAAGTGGAGTTGTACGACGTATGGGGGATCGACTTTATGGGACCATTTGTGGTTTCCGATGGAAATCTCTACATTCTCCTAGCGGTGGATTACCTCTCTCGGTGGATCGAAGCAATTCCAACTAAGACTAATGATTCAAAGATTGTGCTAAAATTCCTACAAAGGAATATATTGACAAGATTTGGGGCTCCAAGAGCCTTGATTAGTGATGGAGGCACCCATTTTTGCAATAAGTGGATGACAAGTCTCCTAGCACGACATGGAGTAAAGCACAAGGTGACAACTTCCTACCACCCACAGGCCAATGAACAAGCCGAGCTTGCAAACAGAGAGGTGAAACAAGTCCTCCAAAAAGTGGTGAAGACGAACGGGAAAGATTGGGCAAGCCACCTCAATGAAGCATTGTGGGCCTATCGAACGGCCTACAAGACTCCATTAGGCATGTCTCCTTATCAAATGGTATTTGGAAAATCTTGTCATCTTCCGATTGAGCTCACTCACAAGGCATATTGGGCCACCAAGAAGCTCAATTTCGACTTTGAGATGTCGGGAAAGGAAAGAATTTTCGATTTGAACGAAATTGACGTATTTAGGCTTGAGGTCTTTGAAAATTCTTCTATCTACAAGATGAGGACCAAACTCTATCACGACAAGTTCCTACGGAAGAAGGAACTTGCACCCGGAGATGTTGTTTTGCTTTTCAATTCAAGATTTAAATTGTTTTCCAGAAAACTCAAAACAAAGTGGGGAGGACCTTACTTGATTTCGAGAGTCTTTGAAAGTGGTGCTGTGGAATTGGAAGCCAAGGATGGAAATCGATTTGTCATCAATGGACAATGTGTAAAGAAGTTCTACAATCCGGAGGAGCAAGTCGGGGTGTTTGTCCTCCATCTCAAAGACGTTTGAAGAACATATCCCGTCGAGCTCACGACGTTAAATTAAGCGCTAGTTAGGAGGCAACCCAATCCTTTTAAATTTCGCTGGTTTATTTTTTTTCTTATTTTTGTTTTAATATTATGTTTTATTGCCTACTTAATTCCTTTTGTAGTGGGGTGATTCCTAAGAAAAGGGAATTGGTTGTAAGAGTGATGTTTTGTGTTTCGTAAGTAAGTGAATATTTTGCAGGAAAAGAAATTTAGAGGCAATAAGGGAATATATGTCGAAAGGAGAAGAAAAACACAACAACTGTTAGGGACACGGCCCATAGGCGTCACCAAGGCCGAGGCCGCACCCCAGGACACTCCGGGCGCGGGCACACGGCGCGGGCAGGGGCCGCTTTGCAGACCACTTCACAGAGGGAAAAATCTTCAGCCCGGGCGTGACCTTGAGGCGCGACCTAGCCCGGGCCGCATTGCAGAGCACGCCACATGCGGGCTCCAAGCGCGGGCAGGCCCGGCCGCGCCCCACAACCAGATGGGTTTTAAACCCCTTTTTCACTCATTTCACTCTCATTTTTTCACTCACACACGCTCTCACTCACTCTCACACACAATTTTCGACCTCTCCCTCAAGAAACCAAGGTAAATCTCTCCACTTTCTCCTAGATTTCTCCTACATTATACTCCTAGCATGATTATTTAAGTTATGAATGGTTCATATGCTTGAAATTTGGGGGAAAATTGTGCTTTGTGCCCTAGAATTGAGATGAACGAATTTGCTATGAATCTTCCTTAAATTTTGCTTTCAGAGGATGGAATGCGTAATATCTTGCATGGGTATGATATGGGTGTTGGAATTTTGGGAAAATTTGGTGGAATTTGATGGATCTTTCATGAACTTAGGGGATCAATGGTGAAGTTTGGATTTTTCATGTTGTTTGGTTGATTATATCCCTATTGTTGCTTACTTAAGGGTGAATACTCATAATGCTTGAACTTAGATGGTTAGGATGAGATACATTGTGCTCAATTGAGAAAAATTATCCATTTTGGTTAATGAATTACTGTATTTTGTTCCTACCAAGTCTAGGTAAGCCTAATGCATGTGAGTTGAAGGAATATGTTGGATTTTGGTGCATTTTTGCTGGAGTTCATGATGAATTTGGTTGGAATAAAACATAAAGGCTCGATTTTGACAATTAATTTGTATGCTTTGATGTGGAAAATGCACCTTTACTCTCTTATGTGGTGTTTTTGCTACCTTCTTGCACACTAACTAAGCCTTTGTCATCCCCTAATTGGTTGGAAACTTGATGATAGAATGTCTAAATAGGGGGCAATTTGAATACTTGGGAATTGATGCAAGATAGTTAGTTATGAATAAAAATCAACATGCTTAATGCAACCTTGATATTTTATAGAAAAGGGGAGCTCTTTGTTGTTAATATTGTTACATTAAATGGAGTCCCTTCATCTATGATTTATACTTGTCCGTAAGTTGGATTTTTATCATTGAAACCAAGCATTGTTGATTGGTGATGTTGAAAAATTTTGTTATTTGGTCCTATGCTTTTGATATTGTCATCTTAATTTGAGGACCATTTACCAATGTCGCAACCAATTTCTTTTTGTATTAATCATGTTTGGTTTTGGACACATGCACGATTTGCCTTTGTTTTTGATATTGTCAGATATGGAGAGGCTATTTGTGCCAAGTTAAATTTGTGTTCATTGTGCATATTCATGTGGGAACTTTGAGAAATGGAGCATGTTCATCATTTGGTAGGAGGCATGAACTTTGATTAAACAAAGATAGTTGAGGAAGTGTAGTTGAATTTATAATATGTTTCGAAGCCTTGACTTCATTGTTTCACTTTTTAATTAGTTATGCCCATATATCTTACGGCTCATTTTCTTGTTCATAGGTACCATACCTCAATCACACAAAGATGGCACCAAAAAGGGGAAAGAGATCATCGAGACGATAAGAACCTGAATCCGACCCCGAAATAAAGGATGAAAGTGAGCAGGAAGAAGAAGACCTTGCCATTGATGATCCCATGACTTATGGGATTCACTTTACGGAAGCATGGCATAGAACAAGTTGGGATAGATTGTTCCCCTTGAGTGTAGCAGCCACCCGATTCATGTGTCCCACATCCACAGAGATTCTTGGGATACGAAATGACGTTTGGACTCTCCTCGACAGAATTGGATGACTATAAGCCCTTGAAACGACAAGGAAGACTTACTCCCTCTTGGTGAAAGAGGTGTTAAGCACACTTGACGTCAAAAGGACGGCAAAGAGAGGGCCAATCAGATGCACTTTCAGGATAGAAAACCGGGACAGAGCTCTCACGGTTGAGGAGATGAACCGGATCTTTAATGCGGCCGATGACGGCATCTATCATCCTGCGTCTCGATATGACAAAGATTATGCGTACCGCCTCTTCTGCTTGACGGAGTCTGACACTTAGAAGTATGACTCCTGCCTTGCTAAGGCCTCCGCCATGCTCAATCCCGTATTCCGCTATCTGCACCGCATTCTAGCCTCTACCATCTTTGCTAGACGAGAAAACGGGGGGGTAAGGACTGCAGAGTTATTTGCACTTTGGGTCATGTTGAATGCCGTCCACCTGAACTTCGGAGCATTCTTGCTGGAGTAGCTTCAAAGACAAGCTCACATGGATAATGGCTGGATCTGCATTGGGAGATTACTCACTCCACTAGCAAAGCACTTCCAAATTAATCTGGATGAGTACTAAGAGAGTCCCGGAGCAAGACTCTTGAGTATCCCTTACTTGAGAAACATAAAGATGCTCACCTTGGACACAAGAACCTATCTTTTGTCCATGAGATGAGGGGGGAACTTTTTGCTGCCCAATCCGCTCTTACGCATGTGTCGAATTTCCAAGAGAGAGACAATTGGATGATGGATACACCAGCCCATCGCGAGGCTATTAGAGCTGCGGGACTTCCTACAGGGATGAGAGATGCCATTGATGACCAACCAGAGGGAGGAGGAGCCGATGGAGGAGAGGGATCCTCCACTGCCGCATTCAGATGAGGGCGGCGCTACATTGAGGAGCAGATTGCAGGCCGTTTTGATGCACTGGATGGCTACATGGACACAATAGACAAGAATATACAAAACTGGCAGACGGAGGTGCATGATGAATTTGGGAATCAAAGACAAGATTTGTATACCCGATTTGATGACATCCGCAGCGACATGCATCCCCTGATGGGATAGATTCAGTCGATTGTAGATGAGCGGTTTCATACTATCCAGGCTGATATTGATGAGAGGTACACCGGCCTCAGGGGTGAGATCAGAGGTTTGTCTGACAACATGGGCTCATTTCAATCAGAGATACAGGACCTAGCCGGGCTCTTCCGACAAATGTACACTGGCTCTGGGTCACAGCAGCAGCCCTATACCCCGTCTCAGCATCAACAGATAACTCCCTACAACTCCTACCAACCGCAGCATCAGTTTCAGCAGCCATTCTAGTCAATGTAGCAATTCCCGTCTGGACAGTTTATGGCCTCGTCGTCTTCTTCTCATCATTTTCAGCAGATGCCGACGGGCCAATTCATGGCATCTTCCTCTCAGCAGTTCCAGCAATTCCAGCCATCCCAGTTCATGCCGTCCTCCACTTCGCAGCAATTCCCGCAGCAGTCTCTACATCACCAGCAGCATCCACCCCATTGAGCAGTTAGTGCTCCTTGCCACCATCTTTTTACCTCCAAACTTATTTCCTCACTTGGATCAAAATATGTTTGGGGGAGGGGGAGAGTAGTAGTGGCAATGATCTTTTCATGCTCACTTTATCGCTTTACTTTTTTTTATTATGTTTTGATAATTGAAGCATGCTTGTATGCTTATGTTTTATTTATATTTGGATCATGTTAGGATTTTATTGCTTTATGTATAATGGATTGGTTGGATGGAGACAATTGATGGATATTCCTTCGCATGTCGTTTTCTTTTTATGGGCTAATGTGATGTTTTATCTATGTTTTTGCTCGATTGTCTTATGATATGTGGCTTGGGGATGTTTTTGACTTGAATAAGTGTATGTCCCTACAATATGATAGGGGTTCAGAGCATGTTTTTGATTGAGTTGGAATCTTTGATGATGATGAGTTTATGTTGAAATTTTTTGAAAAATATTGATGAAATGCAATATTTTATAGCATGATAATGTAAGCAGGGATCTAAGTGGTGTCTCAAAAGTACAATTTTTGGAGGAAAAGTTTACCTTGGGAAGATTTTTGATCCAAAGATTACACTACTGTAATCTTTTCTTTGATGAGTGATTAATGGTCTTCTTGGTGCACTAGTATTTCTCTAGAACTTGCTTTGTGTCTTGATTGAGGTTACAAATGGTGTGTTTGATTTCTTGAAAAAGACTTAAGGCCATTCTTTGTTAAACTCTTTTTTATCCAAATATGTTCCTTCCAATACAAATTAGATCCTTTGTAAGCCCTTCTTGAGCTTTGAAATGTTTTCTTGATCTTGTTGGGTTGGGAATGAAATTAAAGGCAAGATTTGCGTTTATTCTTTCAAAATGAACTTTTGAGAAATCTTGAAGTTGGAAAAAGGAAAAATATTGAAATACTCTTGTGATGGAAAAGAACAAAAAGAAGAAAAATATCTAGAGTTGAAATTAAAAATTGCTTTAAAGAAGAGCAAAAAGAGATATGTTCACAAAGATCACAAAATAAAAGGGTAAGAAATGATGAAAAATTTAGAGTAATCTCAAAGAAATTTGGGTTGAAAAGAACAAATGGTAGAAGAGAACTTGTTTAGTTCTTCATGACTTATAATGAAATGACTTTGGAATTCTTGGGAAGCCACCTAGCCAAATGTTTACCTACCCCTCCGAAAAGCCTTCATTACAAACACAAAAAGCCCTTAACGATTCTTGTTTGATAACACACGTGGGTAGAGGAGATTGTAGTCATTTTGCAAGCTTATGGTGGGATCTTAGTTCACTATTGACCTTGAGCAGATACACGTTTTGCCTATACACTCGAGAGTGAGCGTTCTTTAAAATCCTTGTGAGAGCTTGTACTCCAACAATTGTATCACGATGATCTCTTTTGTACTTGTTTATGCTTGATTGCCAATATCATCTTTGTAATGCTCGTCTTCTGATTATGAAGCAAATTGTCATCTTGATTCTACTCAAATCAAAATCTTTGCCTTGTCTCTTGTTTTGTTTGAGGACAAACAAATATTTAAGTTTGGAGGAGTTGATGAGTGCTTAAATGGCACTCATTTGGACTCATTTGCACTTACTTTCGAGTGCTTTTGCTCTATGTTTATGTCTATATGTTTGTAAATTTGTTGTTTTTCGTTAATGTTGTTTAAAGTGGCCAATACAAGGTATTTTTGGGTTAGTATGTACAAAAACAAAGTTAAAATGGGATTTCGCTCATCAAAGGCTGCACAAGACTTGAAGAATTGAAGCAAACCAAGGGTCGGGCTCAGACACGGCCAAGAGGCGCGACCGTAGGTCGCATTGCAGAGCATCAAATAGAGAGACGAAATCCTTCAGTCCGGGCGCGGGGACCTGGTGCGACCCAGCCAGGGCCGCGTTGTAGGCGCCTCTGGGCGCGGCCTCCTGGCGCGATCGCAGGGCAGGCCGCGCCCCAGGGCCTCTGCAATGCGGGCTCCAAGCGCGGCCAGTTCAGCCCGCGTCTCAGCACTTTAGAGAGCTATTTTCATGTGTTCCAAGCTCGACCTCCAGGCGCGACCCAGATGAGGTCGCGGTCGGGACTGACGAATCCGTTTTTAACTTTTGGCACTCCATTATTGGCCCTATATATGATATAACACTTGGAGAGTTCATAAGACAGATCTTACACACGAAAATAGAAGAGAAAACACTCTCCATTGGAGATTTTGGAAGATCAAGAACATCAAGAGGAGGAGGAAGATCCAACCATCCATTTGAAGATTCAAGCTAAGGGATTGAAGGAGTTTGTTCTACATTGGGTTTTATCTTCTCCTTCACTCTTTTATCTTTGTATTGAGAATTGGTTTTGGATCCTTGTCTTGTATCTTTGATCTTGTTGTAGATATGGTAGGCTAGAGCCCTTAAGGCTCTAGGATGTGGTGAAACAATGTGACTCTTATTCTTGATGAAGGATAAATATATGTTCATACTTTGTCAAGGTTTTAATCCATGCTTGGTCTTGAATGATGTTGTTTGAATGGCCTACTTACTAGCATCACATGTATGTTTCACTTGCATCTTGCCTATCCCGTGAACATAAGCATGTATGGATTGAATTCATGTACTTGTACTCTTTGTTGAAGTTGAGTAAGGAAAGGTGACTCCTTTGAGCTTTTGGTAGGTGCGACCTTGGAATGTGTTAGAGATAGCCATCCTTGTCGCATTCGCAATTTAGGAGATATTCTAGAGATGCTCCTTCTATATTCGTGGTCTTCTTACCTATGAACTTAGCATGATTGTGTGTTTAAACTTTGTTTTTGAATCAAGAGGAGTATTGTGAATCCATGTCCTAGAGTCTTGCTTAATCCCACTTCTAAATCTCTCTTTTTGTTGATTGTTGTTTTTTATTACGTTTTAGATTATTTATTTTGGTTGATTGGTATTTGTTACTTAAGTTATTGTTTTGGTATTGATGATAATCAACCCTCACTTTAGCATAGTCTAGATAATCCTTGCATCGAGTATTGTGGTACTTGCATTTTCTTATTTGGTTCTTTTTTCTCTGTGGATCGACCTCCTATCATCCTTGCTACAAATACATGCTTGTATACTTTTAGACATAGACACGAGTTTATAAATATTGAAACACATCATAGTAGGTTGAAAGTAAAGTAAACCTCTGTCATAGAGCTGAACAGGTTCGAGAGATGCATGAAAAGGTAAAGATAAGGATCGAGCTTCAGGGAGTTCAAAATGCAGCTAAGGCGAACACGCACCGGAAGCAAGTGTTATTCAAACTTGGTGATAACATTTGGGTATACTTTAGCCTGGACATTTCCCTAACTTGAGGAAGTCGAAGCGGATGCCTCATGGAGATGGATCATTCACTGTGGTTGCTCGAGTCAAACAATGCTTACTGACTTGATCTGCCTGGTCAGTAGAAATGTTCTTCCATATTTAATGTCTCTGACTTGTCTCCTTTTCCTGCAGATGATGGTGACGCTGAGGAGGGAGGAATGATGAGACCGGGATGAGCATTTAGGAACTAAACTCGGAGTTGCAGCTGAGAGGTCCAGTGACGCACTTACGTGCTAAGAAGTTGTAAGGATATCTACAGTGCTATGTTGGAAAGAAGCTAGAAGATGATGGAGCCGGTTCCAGACAGTACAAGTTGGTGACTGTATTGAGCATCGAAGAGTGAAGAAGCTACGACCATGTTCAAATTTATTTATTTATTTTAGTTTGGTCGTGTAGCTTTTATTATTTGTTAAGTTGTTTTATTTAATTAGACCCAATATTTTTAATTTAATTTGAAGCCCAAATTATTGCTAGGAGAATTGGGCCTTTAGTTTTATTTATTTTATTTCCAATACAATTTGAAATTATCAAGCCCATTACTGGATAATTTCGCACCCTTTAGATTATTATTTAGGGAGTTTTTTCAACGCTGTATTTCTCAGACTTGATTGAATGAAAAACAGCTTTACGCTATTCTCTTGTCTCACACAAACAAATCGGTTCTTCGGTAGAGTTTGAAGTTGGCAACTCCAAGCTTGAAATCAATTGATTCGTTCATGCATCCAGTAGTGTATGGGTTAATAAAGCCACGAAGATTACTCCATAGGCGTATTTTGGATTCTCATCGATCTGGGGTTCGTTTCGGGTAAGATTCACTTTCATCTTTTATTTTCCATTACTTTCGATCCATTCACCACATCCACAACCTTCATCCATATCCCATATCATCCCTAACATCTTCACCATCATCCACATAACTGCTCTAGTCCGAAAATTACCTAGAACAACCAATCTCATACCATAAGCCCTAATTTAGCACCGAAAATCACCACTTTGCCAAATCACAAAATACTCTTGCGTTTTGGCTGAATTTTGGATATATTTTTCATGACTTCAGATTGTACCTTGTGCTAAAATTTGAGCTTAATCGGAGTTTATTTGTCTAGGTTTCAGTTCGAGTCTTTCTAGGTTAAAATCGCTAATTTTGGGTTTGTTTTTGGGTTGTTTGATTAATTTGATTTATTTGTTTATTTAGATCAGATTATTTAGCATATTATTCCTTTAATTTCAGTTGGTATTTTGGATTGAATCAACAAATATAGTTGTCGTGTGTTCTTTCCTTAGCTTCTGCATATAGATTGGTCACATCAAGATTGATGAGCTAAGATCTGACAATGAGAGGCTCAGGCAGCAGATCCAGGAGAGAGGAGATACCTCTCAAATTCTGAAAGGGATCTCAAACTCTTGATGAGATTCTAAGCCATCAAAGAGTTGAAAATGGTAGTCCAGAGTTAGGATACAATACGCACACTGCCGCCGAGAAAAGAAAGGTGGTTATTCAAACCAGTCAAGAAGGAACCCTTCCTGGTTTTGTCAGACCTGCACCAACCCAACCAGTTGAAGAGACTGAAGGCAAGGGAACTGAGAACATCCCTACAGATCAGCCAAAGCAGTCCAGCCAATCCTCTAAACTGAAAGGCTTAGTTCAGCCATCAGTTCAGCAAAGGAAACCATCTCAGAGAAGGCCACACGCTCAAAATAGGAAGCCCACCTATCAGCAGAGGCCACCAGCCCAGCAAAGGCATTCTGCCTATCAACAGAGTTCGTCAGTTTTTCCAAGGCCTAAAGCTCAGAATAGGCCTATGGTGAATAGAACTGGCTGGCCAACTGAAGTAAGGAGAAATACTCAGTTTGGACTGCAGTCTCATCGAGATAGGGCATTAGTTCAGGAGAGAACTGCTCAGCCAGTCTATCCTCGAAGACATCCTGCAAGTCAACCTTGAAGAAAAGTTGACTCAAGGAAGAACGTGCATACAAAGCTGTATTAAGCACGTTAACATATTCAGATCTCTCTAGAGAAGTTCACTTCATCGGATCTTGTAACTCAGTTTATTGAGTACTTGGATACAATGGATGAATTAAGAATTAACTCTCACTATAACTAGTTTGCCAACTGGCTATACCACAAAAGTGATAGAGCTCATGGAGTTAAAGAAAATTAGCCACATATAAGAGCTAGAGAAGCTCACAATCAGAGAGTTATGATCGAAGTGATCTATCCTACTAACTCTCGATGCAGATACAAGTTAAATGACTCAGCTCAGAGGAGGAGAGCTGAAAAGAGAGTGAAACTGATCAGACGATCAATGTCTAAAAGCTCTCTACCTGCCATTATACCAAAAGTTTGGAAAATATAGATCCCTAAACACCTGATTAGCAAAGAAGGACCCGATGTTATGCGCGTTTCTAAAAACTAATCGTCTCTCTTGGAGGAAAAGGACATCCTATCGAAGAAGAAGAAGTCTAAGGAGGTTTGGTACCTAGATAGCTGGTGCACAAAACACATCACGAGACACAGAGATGATCTAGAAGGATACAAGGAAATAAAAAGACCATTAGTCACATTGGGAGACAAGTCCAGAAGCCGAACCATTAGAGAAGGGTTCGTGGTCAAAGGAAAGGTGGTAGTCAATGAAGTCTTCCACGTGGAAGGACTAAACCACAAACTACTCAACATCAGTCAATTATGTGACAATGGATATACTGTTGATTTCAGTCAAAGCTCATGTGACATCAAAGATAAGTCAACTAGAGCAATCCTCTTAATTGGTGTAAGGAGAGGCAACATGTACGTTGTTGACTGGTTAACTAGATATGGAGAAGCTTGTTTTCTCTCAAAAGGCTCAATAGAGGCAAGCTGGCTATGGCATCGATGACTCAATCATCTCAACTTCAAAACCATCAATCATCTAGGCAGGAAGAAGGTAGTAGATGGACTTCCCAAGGAGATTTTCAAGAAAGCCGGCATCTGCGGACCATGTCAGAAAGGGAAGCAAGTGAGATTATCATTCAAGAACAAAAGTCATCCTCCAGGAGGCATTGCTCCCCTCCAACTGCTATATATGGATCTATTTGGGCCAGTCAGACCACCAACGCCCAAAGGAAAAAGATTCACTCTGGTAGTAGTCGATGATTTCTCAAGATACACATGGGTAGAGTTTCTCAGAAACAAAAACCTACACCAGGCTATCAGTGATGATCAAGAGGTCGCAAACTGAAAGACAATGGAACTGAATTCATCAACCAGCAGATCATCAGTTTTCTCAGTGAACTGAGAATAACTCACCAGCACTCGGCTGCCAGAACTCTACAGCAAAACGGTGTTGCTGAAAGAAGAAATCACACACTGAAAAAAGCAGCTCGAGCAATGATTGTTGATGCTAACATAACAGAAGGATATTGGGCCGAGGCAGTCAATAAGGCGTGCCGCACCAAAAACAGAAGTGCCATTGTCAGTGCACATGACAAGACACCCTACGAGCTCTACAAGGGCCGTAAGCCATCTATCTCATAGTTCAAACTATTTGGCTGTAAATGTTATATTCACAACAATGGCAAAAGTTAACTGAAGACTTTTAGTGCCAAAGCTGATGAGGGAATATTTCTTGGTTACAATTCTCCACACGCTCAAGCTTACAGAGTGTACAACAAATGAACACTAGTTGAGGAAATAACTTGTCATGTTGTTTTTGATGAGTTTGCCAACATGTATAAAAGTAAGGAGGTACTCAATCCATCAATTCAATTGCTACCTAGCAAAACTGACAACTAGTAGGACTACGTGGACCACACAGTTCCAGAAGAGTTTGAAGTTGGTCTAGAAGATGAAGGAAAAATATCCAGCACCAGACCAGCTGAGAGCACAGCTGAAGGCAATCAAGCCATTGGAGAAGCTGATCGTGCTAAGACCTTCAACCCCACAACTGAAGCAGGGAAAAGAACTGATGAAGACGAAAGGCAAACTGAAGATAAGACATCAGAGGATGTCGATCCAGAGGATCCAACTGAAAATCCAGCTGAGGAAAGTCTACCAAAATGGCTCAGGAGCCACCCAGCTGACAAGATTCTTGCAGATCCAAGAAGTCGAGTTCAGACCAGAAGTTCAACAGAGCATGCTCTCTTTACATGCTTTTTTTATCTCAAACTGAACCGGCAAACATCAATGAAGCTCTTGAAGATGCAGATTGGATAATCGCCATGTAAGAAGAGCTGAACCAGTTCACAAGAAATGATGTGTGGTTTCTTATTGATAGGCCAAAAACCCAGAAAGTCATCGAAACCAAGTGGGTTTTTTGCAACAAACTGGATGAACAAGGCGTCATAACAAGGAACAAAGCAAGACTAGTAGCTAAGGGATACTCTCAAAGTGAAGAGATCGACTTTGATGAGACATTTGCACCAGTTGCAAGATTAGAAGCTATCAGATTGTTCATCACATATGCGGCCTACAACAATTTCACGGTCTATCAAATGGATATGAAAAGTGCTTTTCTACAAGGGATGCTCAAGGAGGACGTGTACATCAAGCAACCGCCTGGATTCGAAATTGGAGACTAAGTTTTCAAACTGAAGAAAACACTCTTTGGGCTTAAGTAAGCGCCCAGAGCCTGGTATGAAACTCTCACAACATTCTTGCTCAAGAATGGGTTTCAAAAAGGAGTCATTGATCGTACTATATTCAGAATAGAGCGATCATCATAGATCTTAATGGTTCAAATTTATGTGGATGACATAATATTTAGATCGAAGAGTAAGGATATCTACACTCGATTCGCATAACTAATGCAGAGCAAATTCAAGATGAGCATGATGGGAGAAATGACCTTTTTCCTAGGACTCCAGGTGAAGCAGCTCCAAGATGCGATATTCATTAGTCAAGCCAAGTATACAAATGAGCTCATCAAGAAGTTTGGAACTGATAAGGGAAAAACTATCAAGATCCCAATAAATACATCAGTTCAACTGACTCTCGATGAAGAAGAAGAATCAGTTAGCCAAACTCAATACAGAGTCATCACCGGTTCGCTTCTCTACCTAACTGCTAGTCGACCATACATTTCATATTCAATTAGCTTATGTGCGCGCTTCTAAGCCAATCTGAAGAAGAGTCATCTCGAAGCAGCAAAGAGGATCATCAAATACCTCAGAAGAACCATGAATCCTGGATTATGGTATCTAAGAGATGACAACTTGAGTCTAATTGGCTATTCAGACTCAGACTTTGGTGGATGCAAGATTGATCAGAAGAGTACCATTGGAACATGTCAGTTTCTTTGTCACAAACTGAGATCCTGGTTCAACAAGAAGCAGCATTCAGTTGCAACATCGACAACTGAAGCAAAGTACGTAGCTGCTGGAAGCTGCTGTGCACAGGTACTCTGGATGAAGCAGTAGTTGAAGGATTACAAGGTTGAAACTGATGAAGTACATATCTTCTACGACAACAATAGTGCCATTGCTATTTCTCATAATCTCATTTTGTATTTGAGAACAAACCATATTGACATCAGGCACCACTTCATCAGATATCACATTGAAAATAAGGACATATGCATCCAATATGTCAACACCGAGAAGCAGATAACTGACATCTTCACAAAGCTTTTGCCAGAGGCAAGATTCGTAGAGCTTTGTATCCAATTGGGACTATTGGAACTAGCTTTAGAAGATGAAGATGATCAAGAAAATAGGAGAATGCTAAGAGCAATCCCAGCCGATGAGAAAAAGAGAGCAGAAGCTAAAACTGAATCTAAAGGTGCATTAGTTCAATCAGCCAAAGAAGTCAAAACTGCTCAACCCATCAGTTCAAGCAAAAAGCAAGTTGAAAAGTTTGCAAACTGATGAGAAGCGTAGAAGCTGAGAAATTAAAAGGGCCAGAACTGATTAGATGCTCAATAAGTTCACATTGGAGAAGTAGCTCGTGGTTAGCTGAAGCAAGCAGCTGAACTGAATGGAGAGCTGAAAGCCATCTCAGCAAAAGGAAGAGCTGAACTGAAATATCTCAGTTGAAGGTGATCATGCCAACTGGAGATTGCCAGATGTAGCTGAATCATCTAATGACGTCAGCAGCTCAAAGCTACGCAGAAGCACCAGAGAGAGAGTTTCAAACAAATAGGTTTGAATTTACTTTGCTTAAGTGGAATGGTAAAATAATGTGTCTCAAAATTGTTACCATTGGACCCACTTCATCTCTCTTCATTTACTTTCTAAGGATAGATTTGCATATCAATCGACTGATTTATCCTACCGTTGAAACCGGAGTAACAAATTCACCTCAATCACCGATTCACAATACATAGCTGAATCGTCAAAAGTTACCCTGCTGAACCAAGAGTTGAAATTCGCTCTACTTCTCATAAATTCCAGAAAAAACTAAAATCCCAAAACTCTTTGCTGTGAGAAAATCCAATCAGCAACCAAGCTCCCAAAATCCCCACAAGATCTCCATGGCTAAGAAAAGCGTTCAAACCGTTGGATGAAAGTTCAACTTCAGAGAAACTGGAGAGTCATCTCAAAGATTCCAAGTGAGTCTCTATGGGGAAAAGTTTCTTCATAAAGCTGCATTCAGAACAAAGTGTTCAAACTCTCATCTTTGCGACTTCATCATCACCAAGATCAACCAAGTGGGATTGCGAGAGTTCACTTGCAGCACTCCTAGCAAAATCTATCTAGAACCTGTCTGTGAATTATATCTGAACTCAAAGGCTCACAATGATAGAATGACAACAGAGGTGAGAGGAATACAATTGGAGATCACCCTAGAATCACTATAAAGAATATTCCATCTCACAACTGAATGAATAAGGCTTGAGGAAGTGAAAGTCAATCTACTGGAGATCTATGACAGCTGGAAGGATGCTGACTGTCAGTAAGCCTTCAAGAAAACCACTTCTATTATGTGCTTCAAGAATAATATAGGATTCTAGCATCGGTAGCAACTAGAATGATCATTGAAATTATTGGAAGTCACTCAGAAATCACAGCTATAAAGTACAAAGTGTGCTGGGTGATATTTCAAGGGATCAAAGTGAACTAGGCTCAGTACTTCTATGATCAAATCAAGAAGTATGTGGATGTTGTTGAGAAAAACTGGAGTGACAAGGAGTTCAGGCAGAACATGTGTTTCCTCTGCAGAATCATCAAACTGCTTGAAGAAGAACTCAGTTTCACGGCTACAGAAACTGATACTCTCTCAATAGAAGATACTGACTATATACCAACAGTCACCCAAAGGCAGCAAGGACCAAAAGCTCTGAGTCTCAAAAATGCAGAGAAGAGCAAAGAAACGGTCAACAGAAAAGGAAAAGAAAAGAAGGTTGATACAGAGCCTCATCAGAATGACTCTGACTCTGAAGATGATTTACCAATTTGTCGTCTGATCAGAACACCAATCCGAGCTCAACCTATACAGTAAGTTGCCTTCATCACAGACAACCCAGTGGTTATTGAAGCGCCTCGTAGTAAGAAAGTTACAAAAAAGGATCAGCTCAAATCAAGAATAGAGCAGGAAGATCTAAGAAGGAGAATGAAAGAAAGAAAAGAACAGACCTACCCTTTCTACTAGAATTACCTCTCTTTGGAATCAAGGTGTTTGATATGGCACCATCTCTGAAATCTACAATACCATACAGAGGAGTTCTACCATGAAGTTCTGAAGCTGATTACTTCAGAATGACTTATCCTCCAATGGGCAGGACAGTCGAGAATAGAAGAGCTCACTCAGAAGCTGTGGCAGCAAAGCAAAGAGCTAACCAAGATGTAGCAGACTTCAGTAAGAAGAACTTTCAAGAATTTGTGGTGGATTCAGATGAGCTGCTCAAAGCTCTAACCAGGTACTGCTATTGGTACTTATGGAGACACTGTCTCAATTCAGAGACCCACTTTCTTCTAACAGCTCTACATGGAATGAGATTTTGGAGAAGAGAAAAAAAGTGGAGCATACAATGGTCAGGACAGGGGAGCCATGAACAAAATCCAACTGATGTGCTAAGAGGAATGTTAGATCTTCGAAGATGTCATTCAAAGCCAGGCGAATAGACACTAGCTGAAGTCATGAATAATCTTCTAAATTGGTCTGGGATTGAACTGCCAGAACTACAAACTCAGGAAGAACGAGCGCTCTAGAATAATCCCCAGGTACACCAGTGCTGGGTGCTAAATGAAGTCTACAAAATCAGAGTTCAACAACAGCAACAGATTGCTGAAAATATTCAAAGGCAAAACTAGTTAGCCTAGGAACAGGCATCAACAGCAGAAACCTCAATATCCAAATCCACTGCAATACATCAACTCTCAAGACATCTTGTATTTGAAAAAACTTCTTAAGAAGAAGGGATTGTGATTGACCTCCTTGCAGACTCCCCAGAGCACAAATCACCAGCCGAAAAAGGAACTGACAAGCATACCACAGACTTGGAGTTCGAAGAGCTGCTAAAATCACCAGTTAGACCGGATGATGGTAAAACTGAAGAGCCAACTGAAGGGCCAACTGAGCAAGAAGAGGACGAGGAGGAGTCCCATAATGCTCCAACTGCAGAGCCAGTTGAAGAGGCTCGACTAACTGAAGAAGCTAAGGATGAGGCGGATCTCTAACTGTCGCTTGCTGCTCATGCCAAGCCAGTCTCCCGGTATGATTCTTCAGTTTAGACACTTATTGCTGAAGTCACTCATGAGCCTATCCCTGAAGAAATACCAACTGATCATGTTGATGAGGTGCTAGATTTGGAAAATCTGACTGATCAGTTGACTGAAGAGCAGCATCAAGGCTACACAGGCTCACTTGCTATAGTGGTGTATGTGGATCTAAATCAGCAGAAATGAGAACTCGTGTTGCCACCACCATAGAAAAACTATGGCAAAACTAAAATCTTAGGAAATCCTAAAAAAACCAGGACAATCCCCTGTGAGGATCTGGATAAAATTGAAGATGGAGATAAAGCCACATCAAGAGATGATGGATTCCTACTTGACAGTCTTATTCTCCATGAAGATGAAACTGCAGCATCACAGCTCCAGGAGAAACCAGAAAGCTCCCTTGCTGCACGGTTTGGCACGAATAGCAGTTTCGCAGCACCTAAGAGCAACTAAAGCTACACAGAGAGCTCATCCAGCAGCCGCAAGATCAACTAAATGTTCAACATGCTGCAGCCTCACCATCAAGCCATGATGAAACTGGTGAGCCACCTGCTAAAAGGCAGAAGACAGAGCATAATAAGGATTAGAGACTGATCAAGCTCAGATGATTAGGACCTCTAATTGTTCTCTTTGTAATTATGCTCTATAATCTTTTTTTATCAATAAAATATTTATTTTATTGATAAAATGTCATGTCAGCAAACTCATTTGAATTTTTAACGTTGAGAATCTAACAAAGACATTCAATATCACAATCAAAAGCAAGGGACACAAATTTTTTAAAGATATATGAGTATCATTTATTAATCATAAATCAATCTTGATCTAGTCCCCCTTGCAAAAAGAAGAGACACACTCATTTTCTCAAAAATCACTAAAAGAGTCTGTTCTCTCTCACATCTCTCTTAAAAATTCTAGCTAATTTTTCTTTAATGGAAAAATTCCTCAGATCCTTCAACTCATTCAAAAACCAGATGATGAGAGATAAATTCCTTGAAAGGAAGAAATTCCAGGATATTCTTCAAAACTGAAACGGCCAAAACTTGTTTGTTTCTCACAAGACAGGGATTCTTCACTACCTGAAAACACCATCTAGACTATTTAGACAAAATCAGGTGTATGAATTTCTCCTCCAAGCACAAATCAGTACTGATGGTAAGGAAATTACATCAGTTATCTACGACCAACCAATCAAGATAACTGAAAGAACCGTTGCTAAAGTTTTTCAACTTCCAAAGCAAGGAACAACCATTCAAGACTTGATTGAAGCAGCTGAACCATACTGGAGAAGATGGAAGACCCTCACCTGCAAGAAGGCATTCAGTTTTACCACAGTTAAAACTGATCTAAGACCAGAGTATGGAGTTCTGCTCGACATCACAAACAAGATGATGTTAGAAGCAATTAGAAGCCTAAGCCAGCTTACCCAGAAGAGGTACAAGGTGATGATACACCTAGCTGAAGGACGTGAGACAAACTGGGCAGAGTTTGTATTCTCACAGATCAAGTGTCAAGTTCTCAAGGCCTCCAACTCAAAGAGAACAAAGAAGATTGAGTCTATGGTTGGACTTGTTTTTTGGATGAGCAAGATGATTGAAGACATCGTAAAGCTGCCAAATGATGATGCATTACTAGTTTTCATCTCCGACTTGATTCCCAAGAGAGGAAGCATCCATCTTCACTCACTTAAGAAGAAAAGGATGTGAAAAGGCAATACAAGTACCAAAGCCTCAAATACCTCAACTGCCAATGCCCTTCCGTCATCAGTCTCCAAGAATGGATCAACAGCTAACTTCCAAGACTGTTCTGATCCAGATGAGCTTATTCCATTCATTGGAATTCCTCATTCAGACTATAGAGCTAACTACTTCAAGAGAACTTGCCCTCCTCTCCAACTGACAGAAGAAGATATTCACACTTTTTACAGTGGTGAATATACAGCCAAGAATGCTCAAAAAGAGGTAACCAATTTACTTCTTACTCAATTTGCATTTGTGGCTAAGCAAGATCAAGAGCTTTTCAAGCTTCTGTACCAGTACTTCTACTGATACAAATGGAGACACTCAATGTACATCCAGTATCAGTTCTTGATCACTGCTTTTCACGGCATGAGTTTTTGGTAAAGAGAAGAAGTTCAGAGTCTAAAATGGATAGGGTCCAGCTATCATGCAAGTGCAGATGATTATGAGTCATAGATTGACCAACAAAATTCTTCCGACTGCCCTACTTGCTGAATTGGGAAGCGACATCAAGGCTCAAGAAAAAGCAGGAGCACCGCAGCAAGTGATCTGCACAACCAACCCTGCCAGCTGAAACTAAATTTTGACACACTATCAAATCAGTTAGCTGAGCCAACTCGACCAACTGAAGCTGCAACTGCACAGATGCAAAGAGAGCCACCTCTCATCCCAATTGCAATGAGTCGACTGTGTAATGATGAAGACACTACCACATCACCAAATCTCTTGCCAAAGAGATATGCCACCCCACTGATTGCTTCAAGCTCCAAGACAGCCGCCCAACTAAATCAACAGGAAATTCAGTTTAAGTCATCCTCGAGAAGGAACTTGCAGAGTAGGCGAAGGGTCACATTAGCTCAAGCCAAGTACCGGAGTCAATCTATGAATAAAGTAAGGCCAGAGAAGCCTGTTAAATAAACTAGATCAGCCTCCAAGAGGAAGAGATCAAACTGCCCTGACGAGAGCAGTGAAGAGAATCCAGTTCGGCCCATTAAGAAGAGAAAACTGACTGAGATCTAAGTCCAGCAGTTCAGCAACTGATGTCATCAGTTCAGTGATGAATAAGTTCTAGGGGCCAAGAAGAAGATATGACAACTGATTCATCAGTTGCCATATTGTCAGTTCACCAAAAGTCATCAGTTGAACTGTATCCCAACTGACCAAGGATAAGTTTTAAATTGATTTTGCTTTAAGCTTATTCTTAATAAAATAAATGTTGTTGTGATTCACTTTTGATAATCTAATGGGAATTATTTTCAAATGGGAGATCTCTTAAAAATAGCGAGTTTTTAATGTTACTGAGCAAAATCAACAACTAAAGTGGAAAGTGAGTTGATTGCTTGAAAGATATAAATAGTAAAATCCTACACAAAATATTTGCTATTTATGGCAACTATCTCATTTTTCAAATGGATGAAATCTCAACCGCTGATCGAAAAGTTAAGCTAAACTTATTGACGACTGAGATGATCATCACATTTAAGCCAGCTGAGCATCAGTCAAATCCATTAAAAACGATCAGTTGATGAGTACTTGAGTACAACTTGAAGTACGTACATGCAAAGCTTCTTTAAATGCTAAGGAGATATCGATAAAAGATCACATATCTGTCTAGACTCTCCTTACATTGCTCTGCATCTCTCTCTCTGTAATCCATTCAATCTCTCTTAAATACTCTCTTTCTTGCAGAATGGAGTTGCCCGCTCAATACATCGATCCAGCTAGGCTTGCTCTCAACCTAAAAAGAGACAAGTTCATAGAACTAGACTCCATGATGAAGAGACTCAAAGCTGATAAGTTCTATCACTTAGTCTCAGTAGCAGAGTAAACTGAACTCTTTCAATTTCTCATAGAAGGTCCTTGTTTTGGACGATGCTTTTCGGAGTTAGTTATCGAGTTCTACATCTTTTCCCATGTCATAGGGAATGGCAATATCATTTCATCAGTTAGAGGATATCCGGTCGTGATCTCCAAGGAAACCTTGATGGAAACACTCCATCTTCCTGTAGCAGGTGAACAGGCAGGCTGATGCGGCCAATCAATACGCGGAAGCAAGGAAACAAACACACAACAACTATATGGTTGATTTAATCTAAACAAAACTGAACAATAACAAATAAGTAACCCCAATATACTGTACTAAATCAATGAATTTGACGTTAACATGAGTTAAACCTAAAAACATCCCCAAATAACTCGAAAACCCCTAAATAAAGACTCGATTAGAAACCTAGGCAAATGACCTCGGATGGAGATCAAATGTTAATGCAAGGCACAAACTGTAGAGATGCAAAACATATCTAAAAATCAACTCAAACTCAGGTTTAGGTTGGAAGATCGAATGGTGGGAATTTCAGGACCCGATTTAGGGTTTTTAGACCTAAAAACGGTTAGTTAAGGCGACAAACTGATGTTGGATGACTTTAGGATGAAGATGATGATATTAGGATGTTATGGACATGAGGGGAGGCTGTGGAGGTGGTGATTGATGCGGTGGTGATGGAATCTTACCCGAAACGAACCCCGAAATGACGAGAACTCGGAACGCGCCTATGGAGAAATCTTCAATGGATATCTAACCCAGATACTACGAGACATCATGAATGAGACAAATGTTTTCAAGTCTGGAATTGCCAGAACCAAACTCTACCAGAAGAACCGATGTTGTGTGAGATAAGGGAATAGCGTAAAAGCTCTGTTTTTCATTCAATCAAATCTGAGAAACATCAATATCGAAAATCCCTTAAATAATTAACCTAGGGAACGAAAATTAAAGTGTCTTGGGCCTAGAATTTGAACTGGGCTAATTAAAACTACTACTGGGTCCAATATCACTTAAACAGATTGTGATAATTAGGCCTGCTACATAAATAAAACCACAACTGAAAAATAGACTGGAAATAAAATAAAATAACTAATTAAATATGCATGGAATGACTTTGCCATGGCTTCAATCGAGCTCCTCGATGCGTAATAAAGTGACCAACTTGGACTGCTTGAAATCAGTTCTATCGTCTTCCAACTTCTTTCCAACAAAGCACTGGAAGTAACCTTGCAGCTTTTTGGCTCTCAATCTCGTCACTGGACCTCTCAGTTGCAACTCTGGATTCAAATCCTCAATGCTTGTCTTGATCTCATCATTCACCTCTCCTTAAAAGAATTCGACCTCAAATTCAGCTCCTCCTCGGCGTCGACATCATCTGCAGGAAAAGGAGATAAGTTAGAGACATTAAATGTGGAAAAACATTTGTACTCACCAGACAGATCAAGTCGATAAGCATTGTCGTTGACTCCAGCAACCACAGTAAACGGTCCATCTCCACGAGGCATCAGCTTCGACTTCCTCAAGTTAGGAAAATGTCCCGGGCTGAAGTGAACCTAAACCTTATCACGAGGTTTGAATAACACTTGCTTGCGGTGCGTATTCACCTTAGCTGCATTTCGAACTCCCTGAAGCTCGATCCTCATCTTCACCTTTTCATGCATCTCTCGAACCTGTTCAGCTTTACGAATACCTTGCAAACTCGAAAGATGATCAATAAGCAAAGGAATAAGATTCGTTGGAGTCAACGAATTGAAATCATAAACTACCTCAAAAGGCGACATATGTGTAGAAGAATGCACGACCCGATTATAGGCAAACTCAGCAAATGGTAAACATTATTCCCACAATTTCAGATTATTTTTCACTAATGCACACAGAAGAGTACCTAACGTCCTATTTACTACCTCAGTCTGACCATCTGTCTGTGGATGACATGCAGTAGAAAATAATAGTGTAGTACCCAAATTTCCCCACAAAACTCTCCAAAAATTCTCCAAAAATTTCGAATCCCTATCAGAAACAATGGTCCTAGGGATGCCATGCAAACAGACTACTTCACGAAAGAATAGATTGGCAATATTAACAGCATCATCAGTCTTTTTGCATGTAATAAAATGAGACATTTTCGAGAAATGATCAATAACCACAAACACAGAATCTTTGCCAGATTTTGAACAAGGCAAACCCAAAATGAAATCCATGGAAATATCTACCCAAGGAGCAGATGGTGCCGGCAAAGGTGTATAAAGACCAAACGGACTCGAAGTGGATTTAGCCTTCCTACATGTAATACATCTAGTACAGACTCTTTCAACATCTCTTTTCATGCGAGGCCAATAAAAATGCTCATGCAAAAGATCTAACGTCTTATTGACTCCAAAATGACCCATAAGACCCCCTGCATGTGACTTCAAAATAAACAACTCTCGCATAGAACAATCAGACACACACAACTTTGCATCCTTAAACAGAAATCCCTCAACCACATAATATGAATCCACAACATTATATTTACCAACACAAGATGTAAAAATAGGTCCAAAGAACGGATCAAAAACATAAAAACTCTTAACATGCTCAAGACCTAGACATTGTGCATGCATAATAGAAATCAAAGCATACCTGCAGGAGAGTGCATCAACAACCACGTTCTCCTGTCCCTTCTTATACTTCATCACATAAGGAAATGACTCAATGAACTCCACCCATCGAGCATGGCGTGAGTTCAAGCTCTGCTGTCCCTTCAGGTGCTTCAGTGACTCGTGAACGGTGTGAATCATGAACTCTTTCGGTCACAGGTAGTGTTGCCAAGTCTCCAAAGACCTCTTCAGGGCATACAACTCTTTGTCATATGTAGAATACCTTAGAGCTGCGCCATTCCACTTGTCTCTGAAGTAGGCGACCGGCTTCCTATCCTATATCAAAATGGCACCAATGCCTATACCAGAGGCATCACACTCAATCTCGAACATCTTATTAAAATCAGGCAAAACCAACACATGATCATTACACAATTTTGACTTCAGCAAATTAAAAGCATGCTCTTAGGCTTTGCCCCACTCAAACTTTCTATTCTTACGACTCAATTCAGTCAATAGAGCGGCTATACTACAAAAATCCCGCACAAAGCGGCGATAGAAACCAGCTCAGCCATGAAAAGACCGAACATCAACACAAGACTTAGGTGTTGGCCACTCCTTTATGGCCTTCACATTTGTCCTATCTACCTCGACTCCACGACTACTCACGACAAACCCAGAAAGATAACCTCATCCATGCAGAAAGATAACCTCATCCATACAACTTAGCAGCACGCAACAGCTCAAAAACATGCCTAAGATGTCTAACATGCTCAGCAACACAAGTACTATAGATAAGGATGTCATCAAAGTAAACGACTACATACTTCCCTATCACATCTCTCAAGACATGGTTCATGAGACGCATGAATGTACTAGGGGCTTGGTAAGCCTAAATGGCATGACAAGCTATTCGTACAATCCATGCTTTGTCTTAAACGCGGTCTTCTATTCATCCCCCTCACTCATTCTCACTTGAATATCCAGAATGCAAATCAATTTTTGAAAAGATAGACGCTCCAGACAACTCATCTAACATATCATCCAAACAAGGAATAGAGAAGTGATACTTTACCGTTATCTGATTAATGGCCCGGCAATCCATGCACATGCGCCACTCGTTATTCTTCTTGGGAACGAGTATAATGAGCACTACACACGGCGATAGGCTCTCCCTGATCTGCTTCTTTTCCAGCAACTCCTTGACTTGATGATCTATCTCTTTTGTTTCCTCAAGGCTGGTACGGTAAGCTGGTCGGTTTGGGAGGACTGCACCCGGCTGAAAGTTGATCTAGTGCTCAATTCCACGAATTGGCGGCAGACAACTCGGTATCTTCTCTGGGAACACATCTTTAAATTCGTCCATCAGAGGCTGCAAAACAGGAGAAACACCAATATCAGAAGTATCATTTGCCTTAAAAGTAAGAAGAACGATAGGCATACCAGCTTTAACGGCTTTTTGTACTCCTTTTGCACTGATAAACAAGTTCCGGTGTACGGGCTCCGGACTAGCTGCACTAGAGGGAGAAAGGGCTGCACAAAGGACGGACTTAGTAGGACCTTTGGGGATGGGCGTGGTTCCCTTGGCATTCTGAGTCGCGGCCGCGTGCTGTCCGGGTTGAATGGGCCGCTTGCCCTCGGCCCGTTTCGTCTTTTCCTCCTTAAATCTCTGCTGCATGCTCATTTGATCTTCATTGATGTCCTTAGGCATCAATGGCCACAATCTGATGGTCCGTCCGTCTCCGGTCACAGTATAAGTGTTGGCGAATCAATCATGAATCGTCTTCCTGTCAAACTGCCACGGACGACTAAGTAATATATGCGACGCCTCCATAGGGATGACATCACAAAGAACAGTATCAGTTAATCGACTAATAGAGAAAGTAACACTTACCTGATTCAACTTCCCCACTGCGTACTGGCTAATCGTGTACACGACACTGCCACTGTCAATGATGAGTGAGCATGTCTTATCTTAGATCTCACAGCGCGCATAGAACATGTTCTCACATTGATCATTCTGATCCACCTCTCGAATCAGGCTCAATGCTCGGATCAAAACAAGACTAACATGGGCTTGCTTCGGCTTCTCATCTTCAAGCTCGTCCACAGGTCGACGGTCAAGGGGCTGTTCAGTGCCTCTTTCTACTTCTGCTACAATGAGCTCTTCCTCACTGGCTGACTCCAGCTCATTCTTCTCAGTAAGGAAAAGAACTCGGCGGTTCAGACACTGGGCTTGGAAGTTGATGTAACCCAGACAATTTGTACAAGATACGAGAACGCGCGGAAGACTTCTAGGGATGAACACGCCAACAAAGGAAGGATTCAATCCTACTCTAATGGCTCAAATAAAGAAAGTAATTTAAGTTAAAAAAAATTACAACTCTAATCAATAAGCAAAATAATCTAGACCTAAACAAGACACTTAAATTGAATCACACGAATTAGAACACAAATTCAACTAAAACAGGCTGAATGAGGACGGAGATTTATGGGTGAAGTATGGAATGTGTAGGGTGTGTTAATTAGGTAAAGAAGGGCTTTGGAAGATAGGTTATGATAGAGAAAAGATGAACTTACTTTATGGTTGTTATTTAGGCTGAATTGAGTGTGTATGAATTGCGAATAACGGAATGGCTTGGAATCGAACTGCTTGATGCTCGAACTGACTTGGGATGATATTGAAATGATACGGACGTCGTGTGAATGATGGAGGACATCGGGTATCGAGGATGAAGATGTTGTCGATGGAATTGAACTCAGAGCGTCAACCCAGTGAAGATAACTCCACCAAACGAATCACCACTTGAATTCTCTTCGTAGCAATCCAACCCTAGTGCCACACGAGTACTAGAACGAGACTTGAATGAAAGTTAAAGTTTGTTATACTCTAAGAGTTGCTGAATTCGAACCAAACAACAAGATTTTTAAAGTGGGTGAGACAATATTGATTGCACAAAGCTTAATTTATCAAATAAAGTCTAAAATATCAATGTTAAATGGATCCCTTATTTCTAGGGTAAGGGAGCACGAAAATATGAAGAAAAAAAGGCCTAAAAATTGATCCAAAAGGAATATCTAACTATACTGGGAAATTGCCTAAATTAGAATTCTATTCAAGGTAGGAAATTACCTTAAATACAATTCTAGTTAAACCTATTTAATAATGGACGAAAAAAATTACACCAATAATTAAATAAAAATCTGAACTAAACTATAGTCTAACATAATTAAATAAATACTATAATTTAAATAAAATTCAATCCCTTAATTAAATAACTAAGGGGGATGAAAACTTCCATGCAAGCCATGCACGTCCAAAACACGTGCATGTTTGTGACTTGAACTCTCTTGATCATCATGTATTATTCTTCAAATCTTGATCTCCAATCTTTAATTGTTAACAAAGTAACAATCTTGGAACCCTTTAATGACAGCTCTTCATTTGACTCTTTCATGCTTATTGTGCCTTCATCATTCCCCTCCTCTTGAAAAGAATTCGTGCTCGAATTCAAATCTCCGGGATCAAAGACTATGACGAACTGATCATCAATCTCTTTTTGCACAAGTTGCAACTTCATGGGATGCATGGACATAGGAACCACGAATAAGTCTGGTGGAACATCAATAACATGTGGCACATCTTTGGCAACCTGTAAGATTAAAACATTAAAAGTACATGGTTGACAAAAAATGTTAGAAATCAATGGATCCGCCATATGTTTTTGCAAAGGCTCCACTTGTACGACATCCACTCCCAAAATGATGTCATCCTCCCTTTGTGAACATGGTTGTAACTCCAACATGTTTTCAACTACTTCGGCTTCCTCAACTGCATCATGGATCTCCAAATTCACAATTTGTAGTTTGTCCTCCATAGAATCTTTAGGACTTATCATCTCCATGGACAAAACTTCCAAACTGCAATCTTCTATACTTGTCTTCTTCGGATTAGTAATTTTGAGAATGGGTACCTCTTCATCGACTTGAATGGAAACTGACTCCTCATGTTTACAATCGTCTTGAACTAACTCCTCCAAAACTGCCATCTCCTCATTGGTTGTTTATACATGTCCAACTCTGGCTTAGATTCTTCAACTATCTCATCTTCTAAGCACATAGAAACAGATGGTAATGAGATAATAGGTACTTCAATGAAGTCTAGAATAGGTACCTTTGAAGTAGAATCTTCTTTGATGGCGATGGACTCAGTTGGTATCCCGATGTTCGATTTTACTTGAACTTTCTCTTTTGACTTCATCTCTAGGTCCTCTAGCCATTTTTCTATCCGAATGGCATAATCCACAATGTCCTCCAACTTGTCAAAGTGGTACAATGCTACTCTTTCACGAATTGCCCTTCATAGACCATATAGAAATCTGTCCATGGTATCTTCTGGATATTCTTCTACATCAGCTCGTCTCATGGCTTCAATCATTTTGTTGTAGTAGTCACTTACACTTCGATCTATTTATCAAATCTTGTATAGCTTTTCCTCTAACTCTCATTGGTAGTGGTCTAGAATGAAGCGTTTTCGCATCAAATCTTTCAACTCACACTATGTGTCGATAGGTGGAAGGCGATCTCGGTGGCACCGGTTCTGATGGAATTCCCACCATGTTGTTGCGTAACCTTTAAACTTTGACGAAACTATCTACACTTTCTTTTTCTCGGGGAAGTCATAGCACTCAAAAAGTTTATCTACTTTGCGTTCCCAATCAGAGTATGCATCGGGATCGTATAGACCTTCAAACTCGGGGATGGTTATCTTGTTGTTGCTATGGAGATGGCAAGAATATGGTGTATATGGAGTACGTGTATATGGTGTATGAGTAGTGTATGGGTGCATGGTGTATGGACCATATAGGTGTACGGGTGTATGGTCCGGATGGTGTACGGGTGGTGTATGTGAAATAGGGCAGAAAAATCGATCCTCCTAGTGTTATGGATGAAAATAATGAATGGAGGAAGTGTATATGGAAGGTTTGGAAGGATTTGGATAGAAGAAAGCTAGATAAGGAAAGAATTAGATGTATTTTTGAAGTTCCCAAATATAATCGGAAACCAAGAATAAATCATAAGGTTGTAAGGAAAGAAAGAGAAAAGAAAAGGGAACAAATAGATGAGAAGGCAAGAAAGGGATTTGGATGTGTGTACCACTAGTGTGACACAATCTAAATACCTTAATTAGACTAGACTCTAGATGGAAAGACCCGAAAATAAATTACTACTCAAAAGGAAATTACCAAAATAAAATATAACTTAGAAGGAAAGTTCCAAAATAAAATAACACTCACAAGGTAACTACCAACTATGGACTAGTACCAAAAGGAAGGTTTCAAAAATAAAATAAAACTCCAAAAGAAACAATGAATTTCAATTTGGTTTTTTTTTTATCAGATTTTTTTTTTTGATCGGATTTTTTTATATCCGAATTTTGTTTTTTGCACTCTTTTGTCTTTTTTTTTTCAATGAACACTAACTATTACAACTCAGTTGACACGTTAACTGACATGTAAGAGAATATATGACAAGTAGGATTGAACCACGACCAGCAGAGCTGACGTGGCTCTGATGCCAAAATATGATGTAACCCGGAAAATTTGTATAAGATACAAGAACATGCGGAAGACTTCTAGGAACGAACACGCCAAAAAAAGAAGGATTCAATCCTACTCTAATGACTAAAATAAAGAAAGTAATTTGAATTAAACAAAATTACAACTCTAATCAATAAGCAAACTAATCTAGACCTAAACAAGACACTTAAATTGAATCACACGAATTAGAACACAAATCCAACTAAAACGTGCTGAATAAGGACAGAGATTTATGGGTGAAGTATGGAATGTGTAGGGTGTGTTAATTAGGTGAAGAAGGGTTTGGGAAGATAGGTTATGATAGAAAAAAGATGAACTTACTTTATGGTTGTTATTTAGGTTGAATTGAGCGCGTATGAATTGTGAATGACGGAACGGCTTGGAATCGAACTGCTTGATGCTCGAACTGACTTGGGATGATATTGGAATGATACGGACATTGTGTGGATGATGGAGGATGTCGGGTATGGAGGATGAAGATGTTGTTGATGGAATTGAACTCGGAGCGTCCACCTAGTGAAGATAACTCAACCAAACGAATCACCACTTGAATTATCTTCGTAGCAATCCAACCCTAGCACCACACGAGCACTAGAATGAGACTTGAATGAAACTTAAAGTTTGCTATACTCTAAGAGTTGCTGAATTTTAACAAATCAACAAGGGTTTGAAAGAGGGTGAGATAATATTGTTGCACAAAGCTTAATTTATCAAATAGAGTCTAAAATATCCATGTTACATGGATTCCTTATTTATAGGGTAAGGGAACACGAAAATATGAAGAAAAAAGGCCTAAAAACTGATCCAAAAGGGATCTCTAACTATACTAGGAAATTGCCTAAACTAGAATTCTATTCAAGGTAGGAAATTCCCTTAAATACAATTCTAGTCAAACCTATTTAATAATGGACGAAAATTATACCAATAATTAAATAAAAATCTGAATTAAACTATAGTCTAACATAATTAAATAAATATTATAGTCTAAATAAAATTCAATCCCTTAATTAAATAACTAAGGGGGACGAAAACTTCCATGCAAACCATGCACATCCAAAACACCTCCAACGTGCATGTTTATGACTTGAACTCTCTTGATCATCATGTATTGTTCTTCAAATATTGATCTCCAATGTTTAATTGTTAACAAAGTAACAATCTCCGAACCCTTTAATGGCAGCTCTTCATTTGACTCTTTCATGCTTATTGTGCCTTCATCAGAAGTGTCCCCATCCTCTGCACTTGTGACATTGAACGTCATGTGCTCTCCCTGGAGTACTATTCGAAGACTAACTGGGCTGCACTGTTCAATTTGGATTGCCTCTGTTTGGGGCAGGCGAATTGTACTCAGGTCTGCGGCTCGGTTGCGGTGCAAACTGCTCAAAACGGTGAATGGGCTGGGACTGCTGGTCTTGAGGATATGTAGGGGCTGTCCTAAGCATGGAAGACTCACCTCGACCCCACTGTGTCCGCACTGGTGCCGACTGTGATGGTCTTCTGCGGCCATCTCTGAGATGTCGCTCTACTATTGAGGCATAATGGACCATGGCCTCAATACTGGTGAAGTCCCTCAACTCGACTTCACAGGTGATGTCTGGATTCATTCCCTCAATGTAGCGGTTAATTGTAGCAACCAACGTCTCTTCTTTCCCAACTGGATTGAGGGCTGTCTCGAGTTCTTTGTGGTACTCCTCTATGGAATGTGTACCCTGTCTGATTCGGTTCAGTCTCTTCTCGAGGTCACACTCATAATGTACCAGAATGAAGCGTCCTCTCATAAAGTCCTTCATCTCATGCCATGAATTAATAGGTGGGTGGCGCTCTCGGCGTTGCCGGTTCTGTTGGAACTCCCACCAGGTGGCTGCATATCTTCTGAACTCTAATGAGGCTAACTGAACCTTCTTCTGCTCAGAAAAATCATAGCAGTCGAAAATCTTGCCAACCTTTCTCTCCCAGTCGAGATAGAGGTTTGGATCATGTAGTCCCTCAAACTCAGAAATGCTTGTCTTGATGTTATTCAACAAGCTGTCAGGTTCCGCATGTCAGGCTGCATGTCTGTAAGGTTGAATTGGTCGGTCACGTCTCTGAAACAGATCGTACTCAGCCTCAAATTCCTCTGCAAAATCACCAAAAGCTCCTACAGCATCACGATCATAGGGATCATTAAACTGCACTTAGGGTTGGTGACGCTGAGCTTGTGGTGCTCTAGCATTTGCTCCGGCTGGCTCGACTACAACAACGTCTGGCTAACGAGCTGCTTCTTCTAGCTGGACAGGTTGGGCTTGAACTAGTGGTGGTGCAGGAATTCGAGTAGCAATAAGCTCGAGTTGTGCCATCACTTTGGCCAATGAACTATCCAGCTTATGCTCCAGTTCTTGATGGTGGTACTGGGCATCCCACGGCTGTGGCATTGATGAAGTCGCGTCTGTAGGAGTACTAGGTGATGCGGGCTTCTTATCATTCGACTGATATCTTTCTCTTGATTCCATTTATAACTGCAAAATAAATAAACAAAAGAAAACCAAAGAAAAGGACCTCACTTTTTTTTTACTCTCGTGTATAGCACTCAAAGTGTATAAACTCTCAATAAAGCTCAAACTCCAGCGACTCACAGTAGAACTCGAATTCCAGTAGTATAATTGCTACTGACTCCTCCAGCTTTAGTCAAGAGCTCGAACTTGACTCCCAAAGTACCACAGGGTACACAAAACACCACTAAGTAGGCTATAAAGGGTAAAGGTCGGCTGTATGGGTGAAAAGGTAGGAAAATTCGAAGAAACGCCAAAACTGGAAAATGTTCAACAGGGGATTTCACCTTGAAGATAGCCGAATTTGGCCAAACGCACTCATATATCATAGCAAAGAAGTGAGTTTTGTTCAGCACGTCGAGACCCTTCTGGAATGGTATTACGGGCGAAAATCGGAGTTCGGGAACAAAATCTGCAGAAAACTGATTTTTGGGCTGAAAATGGTGGATAGGGGGTGGAATCGGCTAGAGGCTAGGAACTGGAATATGGTGAGTAATATGGGAGGGAAATATGCTAAATGGTGGAACGAGATTGTACCAGGTGTGATCACATGCTCAATTAGGGAACAAAGACCAAAACAAACTAGGAAATAAATCTCAATCCTACTAGGAAACAACTAACCCAACTCCTATAAATACTAGACACAAAATATTCGACTTTCCCTCTTTTTTCCAGTAACATAAAAACAAAGGCTCACAAATTCCAGCTACAAAGTGGCGTCCCAATTGCTATTCAACGAAGACGATAATTCGCGGCACGACACAAAGAAAACAAGAGAAATACTACCCAAACTCAACAAGACTAATCAAGAACTACCAAGAACTTCAAGAATGAATCAAGATACTCACGAAACACATAGAACACAATAGGGCTCGATCAACTTCTTCTTTTTTTCTCTTTTTTTTCTTTATTTTTTATCGATTTTTTTTCTGATCTTTTTTTTGTACGATTTTTTTTTCAATGGGATTGACTACTTTTGCCCCTACTGTGCCTCACATGCATTTGGATTGAACTATGACCAACAGAAGTTAATGTGGCTCTGATACCAAAAATATGATGCGGCCAATCAATACGCGGAAGTAAAGAAACGAACACACGATAACTATATGGTTGATTCAATCCAAAAAAAACTGAACAATAACAAATCAATAACCCCAATATACGGTACTAAATCAATGAATTTGACTTTAAGAAGAATTAAACCCAAAAACATCCCCAAATAACCCGAAAATCCCTAAATAAAGACTCGATCAGAAACCTAGGAAATCGACCTCGGATGGAGCTCAAATGTTAACACAAGGCACAAACTGTAGAGATGCAAAACATATCCAAAAATCAGGTCAAACTCACATTTAGGTTGGAAGATCGAATGGTGGGAATTTCAGGACCCGATTTAGGGTTTTTAGACTTAAAAACGGTTAGTTAAGGCTACGAACTAATGTGGGACGACTTTAGAGATGAAGGTGATGATATTGGGATGTTATGGACGTGAGGGGAGGCTATGGAGATGGTGACTGATATGATGGTAATGGAATCGAAAGATAGAAGATGAATCTTACCCGAAACGAACCCCGAATTAACGAGAACTCAGAACGCGGCTATGGAGAAATCTTCAATGGCTGTCTAACCCGGATACTATGAGATATTATGAATGAGACAAAAGATTTCAAGTCTGGAATCACTAGAACCAAACTCTATCCGAAGAACCGATGTTGTGTGAGACAAGGGAATAACGTAAAAGCTCTATTTTTCATTCAATCAAATCTAAGAATCATCAATAATGAAAATCCCCTAAATAATTAACCTAGGGAATGAAAATTAAAGTGTCTTGGGCCTATAATTTGAACTGGGCTAATTAAAACTACTACTGGGTCCAATATCACTTAAACAGATTGTGATAATTGGGCCTGCTAAATAAATAAAACCACAACTGAAAAATAGACTGAAATAAAATAAAATAACTAATTAAATCAGCAAGGAACGACTTTGCCATGGCTTCAATCGAGCTCCTCGATGCTTAATAAAGTCACCAACTTGGACTGCTTGAAATCAGTTCCATCGTCTTCCAACTTCTTTCCAACATAGCACTGGAAGTAACCTTGCAGCTTCTTGGCTCTTAATCTCGACACTGGACCTCCCAGCTGCAACTCCGGATTAAAATCCTCAGTGCTTGTCTCGATCTCATCATAGGCTCAATAGTCATGCCCAACTAAGCAGAATTGTGGAGTCAATGGACGAAACCAGGAGTTGAGCACAATGATTACTCACACAGACTGAAAAATAGTCTTCGGCCGGAGTTCATCCAACTCAAAGGTATAGTCATCCACTACCTAAGAGGTAATCTGGACTATACTCGCTTTAGTGCCGAACATGCTCATCTGATGGCACTCATCTACAACCAATGCAGAGTTTATTGGCATCATATGTGCTATCACAACTACGCCAGAATGTTCACAAGGTCAGTTTTGACCATCAAACTGGAACATTCACGAAGAAATTAGGGTTTCTCAACCAGATCAGCATGATCATAAGTGATCAGATCCAAATTCTCTATCAAAGAGACGAGTTGCTGGACAGGAGAGACTATCTCCCCACAATTTTTGTCAAAAGAAGAAAGAACCTGAAGCCTTTTAGCAAGCGATCGAGGAGGCAATGCACTGCAGAAGAAGGCCCCTCCACTACAACTGAACTGACGTCTAACAGTCGTGGAAAGCAGATCATGTCAGAAGATGACATGACAACAAAATCAACTGCGCCAGCTGAGTCTGAACCAGCTAAACACAACTTCATGGATGGTGTTGAAGCACACTTCAATGAGACTCTCAACAATCTGCTGAGCAGATTTCACATCATCGAGAGTTACGACTTCGATCTCTTCACTCAACTGAGGAGATATCTCAGATGGTCACTATGGAGATATCATGTTGATGAAGCAGTCATGTTTGAACTGCTTGACAGGAAGGGATGTCACTTTTGGAGTCATGAAGGAATTTGGAGCAGAAACTGGATGAATCATCTATTTACGGCTACTCCCACTCTCTCCGAGATTATGGATTCAATGATCCACATAATCCAGGATGCAGTACGAGCCACAACTCCACTGCTATTTTCAGAACCATCCAACTCATCCTCCACACCGATAGAGTTCAACCACCTACCTCCAACTAAAGAACTCCTCCCAAGTTTGGCCATGATGACAACTGAACCCCAAGTTCAGTCTCCACTGCCAGATCTAAGGCTGTTCATGCCAACCGAAGAAGCATCCAACTGGCTACCCTCACCACCAAGAGAACAACCATACCCCTCCCCGTTTGAAGGTAACTTAACTACTACATTCAGCTTGTTACCACATGTTCTCATTCCATCCTTTGATCTACACATGCACACCCTTTTGGATGAAGCGAAAAAGGGGGAAGAGAATGAAAAAATTGAGAAGAATGATGGAAGAAAGTTTTTGAGTCTTTGGGATGAGATTCAGGGGGAACCATCGCAGTTTCAGGGGGACGTACAGCCTCAGGGAGAAGTATTGAGGACTGTAGAAACTACTTGATAAGAGAGGCATCAACTTCAGGGGGAAGACTGAGGAGCTGTCTGGAGAAGAGCTGCCAAGGATGAGAGACAATTGTCTTAGGGGGAAGTTTGGGGAGAAATCTGGATAAATGCTAGAGCTAGAGAAAGAGAAGAGCCTAGCAACTGATGGAATAGATGAAAGAGAATATGAGATACTAGCTGAAGAAGCACAGCAGCTGAAGAGCAAGAAACTGAAGAAGAAGAAAAAGAAAAACAAACTGTTGTAGATTGAGAGATATCTAATCAGTTTATATAAGTAGTTTCTTAGCTACACAAGTTTTCTTACTTGATTGTGTCCTTGTTACGCAGCTCAAAAATTTCTTAATCAGTTTTTCCATCATTGCTCAATTTTGCCATGTTTTGGACATTATCAAAAAGGTGGAAATTGTTAGTAAAAACTATCAAGGTTTTTCTGACAAGGGGTTTTGATCAGATGTCAAAATATTCAAAGAGCTTTGAAAAACTGAAAGGAAATCAAGCAGAAAACTAAGGATGATCATATAAAAAAATCGAGCTATCAAAGCTAAAAGAAATGATCAATCCAAGTGAGAAAAAAGAAAAGAAAAGATAGAAAAGAAAAGGAGAGAAAATAAGAAAGAAAAGAAAAGAAAAGAAAGAAACCAGCTAAGAGCTGATTAAAGAAAAGAGAGAGAAAAGAACAGAGAGAAAAAGAAAATATACAGCCACAAAGGGCTATGAGAAAGAAACTGTAGCTTGCTAGAACAGTTAGCAGGATAAACTGGAAGTTGCAGGTACCATCAAATGGAGAGTCAAATGCCACCAGTCTACAGTGATGAACTGAAGAAAAATACTAGTTCAAGGAACCGGCTTAGAAGTGCCCAATACTAGCTGAAAAAGAGTTCCTGCTGAAAAGAGTTCCTGCTGAAGGAAAATACAAGCTGAAGAGAATAACTGAAGGATATGCCAGTTCGAGACTATTCCCGACTGAAGAAATGCCAGTTGAAGAACACATCAGTTTGAACTGATAAACATGTCATTTCAAGATGATACCAACTGAAGAAGACTACCAGCCGAAGAGAGGACAATTCCAGCTGAAGGAAATACGAGCTGATGATCACATCAGTTTGAGCTGATGAAAATTCCAGCTCAAGAGATACCGGGTGAAGAAATGTACTAGTCCACGGTCCGAGCTAAGGGAATACCAGCTCAGAAAGTCCCAGCTGAAGGAGCATATCAGCTGAAGAAAAGACTAAGGTACAAGCTGAAGGGAATACCAGCTTAAACGTTCCAGTTGAAGAAGTACCAGTTCGAAGGATACCAGCTTAAAATGCATCAGTTTTGAAGTCCAACTGATAAAGCACCAGCAACCGAACTGAATACTAGTCCAAGGAAGTTCCAGCAGAAGGGACACAAGTCCAGAATGCCAGCTAAAGAACGCTGGTTCAAACTGCTAACTGAAGCAAATCAAACTGGATCTGAGAAGGCATTAAGCCCAAGCCCAAAACTGCCAGCTGAAGATGATCATAACTGAAGCTTTTCAAACTGCCAAGAGACGCGCAGTACTGACAAACAAGGAACTGAAGATTCCAACTGCCAGACGAAGCTCAAAACTGAAGATCAAGATAGAAACCATAACTGAAATTCAAATTTTAGATAAGCCAAAGAAGATCTTGAAGTTAATGCAACCGATATCTTGGAACAAAAGCTCATCAGAAGAGAAAATGCTACTCAACAGCTATCTTTAAATGAAAGCCCCTTAACGGATTTATCATTTATGATCACACAGTGATCATCAACGGCTAGCAGCCACTCATCTATAAAAGGTGAGCAACCCAGAAGTTGACTGTTGACTTTTGGCATTTTACTCTTGAGAGAACTTTAGCTAAGATTTTCCGCGAAGATGTTTACCAAAGCACTAAAGCCTTACTCTCAAAACTCAGAAGAAGCAAAAGTCCAACTGAAGAGAAGGAGCCAGATCGCTCATCAAGCTAGCTGTTGAAGATTTCCTGCCATAGCAATTATCTCAGTTCAAGCACTATAATGATCAACTACCCAGCTCAGTCGTAGACGCGCAATGGAGCATATCAGTTGATACCAATTTCAAGACTGTCTTCTTGAAGATCGAGTGAGATCTAAAACCGTGTAAAGATGGGCAATAGCTCCTAAAGTCTCAGTAAGCAGTTGAGATCGGTAAGTGTGAGTTGTCGACCTAGAAACCTGCTGAGGAGGCTATATTCGTTGGTTCGTTGTTTCCGGGACAACAACAGTTGGAAAGGAATTCGTAACTCGTAAAGTCACCGATGGCCAGGTCCAACACTTGGCTTCACTGTGTAACTGTAATAAAGGAACTTTATACTTGCATAGTGAATTGCCCTTTTACGGAAGAAAGAGAGGACGTAGAAGTTGAGCTTCGAACCTCTATAAAACTGTTTGTGTGCTCTGTTTTACTTTTCAATTTTAGTTGCATGTTTTAACCCACACACCTCAAGCACACACAACACTCCGAGCTAGCAGATCATCTCAACTAATCTCCCCCAAGCACGGATAACTCAGCAAGTCAAAATGGGCCCTGAATATTCCGCACCTATTGTTCAGTTTTGAAATTAATTTATTCACTCCCCCTCTAAACTGATTCTGACTCACCCCGGGACCAACACTATGGTCCATGTCAAATTGGAAATAGATTAGGTCTCTGCACACAGACGTTCAGGATAGAACTTCACATGGAGTTTTAGATCTTCTTCATATGGATCTAATGGGACTTATGGTTTTGAAAGCTATGGAAGGAAAGAGTATGTCTTTGTCTATGTTGATGATTTCTCAAGATTCACTTGGTTATATTTTCTAAGAGACAAAACTGAGGCATTCATGGCATTCAAGAAGCTAGTCTGTAAGATCACTGTTCAAAAGAATCTACAAGTTGTAAGAATTCGAAGTGATCATGAAAAATAATTTGAAAATCAGTCATTCGATGACTTCTGCACTTAGAATGGGATTAGCCATGAGTATTTTGCACCAAATACTCCGCAACATAATGGAGTGGTAGAGAAAAAGAATAAAACACAGCAAGAGAAGGATAGAACGATAATTGTTGCTAAAGAAGTTGCTTCAATGTTCTAGGCAGAAGCTATCAACACAACATGTCACATTAGTAATCGTGTTCATCCCAGACTAGGTACTCTTACTACTCCATATGAAATCGTGTATGAAAAGAAACCAATTGTAAAGTACTTACATGTCTTTGGAACTACATGTTATATCTTGAATGATAGAGAATATCTCAGCAAGATGAACAATCATGGGATAGAAGGTATGTTTTTGAGATATTCCAGAAATAGTAAATCATACAGGATTTATAATAAGGAAACCAAGGATGTTATTGAGTCCATTAACATGAGATTTGATAATTAATATGATCTTGGTAGTTCTACAAAAGACAGTGTATATACAGATGTGCTTGGACATTGTGGTGTATATTCTGACTCATAAAGTGAAGAAGAAGATCAGGGTGTAACTCAAAAAAGGCCCTCATGATCATCAAAGATCATCCCACTATTGAAGTTATTGGTGATATTAATGAAGGAAGAATCACTAGAAGTAGACTGAGAAAGAGATTACATGAAGAGATATCTAATGTCTATTTCATATCAAAGATAGAGCTAAAAAATGTTCGAGAAGCTCTCGAGGATACTTACTGGATTGAAGCAATCAATGAAGAATTACTTCAATCTGAGAAGAATGATGTTTGGGATTTAATGTACAAACCTGAAGGAGTGAATATTGTAGGGACAAAGTGGATATTTAAGAATAAAACAGATGAATCTGGGAATATTATAAGGAATAAAGCAAAATTAGTTGCTCAAGGATATTCACAGATTGAAGGGAAAGACTTTGAGGAGATGTTTGCTCTTGTTACAAGAATTAAATCAGTAAGATTAATTCTTATCATAACATGCATGATAAAATTAAAGTTGTATCAAATGGATGTCAAGAGTGTTTTTCTGAATGGATTTCTGAATAAAGATGTGTATCTTGCACAACCAGAAGGATTTGAAGATCCACACTTTCCAGATCATGTTTATAGACTCAAGAAGGCTTTGTATGGTTTGAAACATGCTCCTCCGGCTTGGTACGAGAGACTGGCATCATACCTAGTCTATAAAGGATACAATAGAGGAGGAGATGATAGAACACTATTTATCAAAAAGGATAAATCACAAGTCATTGTGGTTCAAGTATATGTTGATGATATAGTGTTTGGCTCAGTGTCCGACAAGATGATCAAGAACTTTATCAAGGATGTGGAAACTGAGTTTGAGATGATATTGGTTAGGGATCTGAAGTATTTTCTTGGACTTTAGGTAAAGTAATCAGATGATGGTATTTTCATCTCACAGACTAAGTATGTAATAAACTTAGTTGAAAAATTTGAGCTAGAGAATTCTAAACATAAAATGATTCCAATCAGTATCACTGTAAACATTGGAAAGGATGATGCAGGTAAAGAAGTAGATCAAACTTTACACATATGTATTATTGAAAGTCTTCTCTACCTTGCTGCAATCAGACCAAATATATCATATAATGTAGGAGTCTGTGAAAGATATAAAGCATGTCCTAAAGAAAGTCACTTAAAAGCAGTAAAGAACATCATAAAGTATGTCAATGGAACTGCAAACTATGGATTATGGTACACTTTAGACATAAATTCAAGTCTTATTGTCTATTGTGGTGCTGATTGGGCAGGATCTCTAGATGATAGGAAAAGTACATCAGGTACTTGTTTCTTTTAGGAAACAATGTTGTTTCCTGGTTCAGCAAGAAACAGAACAATATATCATTATCAACTACTGAAGCCGAGTACATAGCAGCAGAAATTAGCTCTACTCAAATAATTTGGATGATGCAGATGATGAAAGACTATGAAGTTGTTCATGAAACACCTATTCTATATTGTGACAATATGAGTGCTATTAATATATCAAAGAATCATGTCCAACATTGAAAGACTAAACATATTGATATCAGACATCACTACATCAGAGAGCTAGTTGAAGAAAAAGTAATGAGGATAGATCATGTGAAGATAGAAGATCAAGTTGCTACCAATATATCAAAGAATCATGTCCAGCATTGAAAGACAAAACATATTGATATCAGACATCACTATATCAGAGAGCTAGTTGAAGAAAAATGAATGAGGATAGATCATGTAAAGATAGAAGATCAAGTTGTTGATCTATTTACCATGGGATTGGATACTGCTCATTTTGAGAAACTGAAAGCATTTCTTGGTGTTTGCTTGATTCAATAAATCAAGAGAAGGGGATGAGTGCGTTTATTTCATACTCAACACGAAAAAAACCATTCCTGCAAAAGGGGTCTGAACATTCCTATAAATGTTCATCATAATGTACATGAATAATTTTCAAATTTATATATCTTTATCAATGGCTAATTTTGACTTAAAATGCCATCTCTGATATTTTAGGATTTTCCTCCAATTCCATAGTTTAACAGTTGTAGAATTAATAACAAATAGAAAAATTATCACAGTAAGTTCAAACTCTCCATAAGTCTCCAATATTATACAAGGAAGAGTCTAAAACTGAACACCTCATTAAACTAGCGATAGATATGCAAATATTCAAAGAAAGGACAAGATTGAAACCAAGGTAAAAACTTACCTCTGTAGCACCTCATTAGAATTGAAAGTAACGGGATTTTCCAAAATGTGAATGCAATCGAAATAAGGGCTTCCCAAATTCCAATCCAATGTTACCAGTGAGAGCGTGCGATGACGGACTAACAGAGAAAACGGCGAGCAATGGTGGTAGCTGGAATTTCAGAGAGAGAGAGAGAGAGAGAGATTAGAGCACATAGCAGTCCGCAACATCAACTGCAGCAGGCCGCAATACATTGAACAATAAAAAGGTACAACGGTAAAAAGTTTGATAAAAAAAATCGTAAAAAGTTCGATAAAAAGATCGAGAAAAGTTCAATAAATGAACATCACTCTCGTAAATCTCTGCATATATTCAGTTCTTAATCTCTAAAATTCGGCATACGACTACTCAATAAGTCGATGCTAATTTTTTTTCAAAAAAGAATCAAAGCCTCCACCAGTACGACAAAATAGCTGGGCATTAAATAAGAACACAACACCCCCAATCCAATGTAGCAACTGTGTATCAAAATCGCATCTATATTCTAATATATTTACACACCCAACAACCTCTCTTCCTCTTTACAAAATTATATATAAGTTAAAACACAATTAGAAAGCAAGAGAATACAACACGTAGCTGCACATCTTAGATTTTAAAATTAACATACATTGAAAAATTAGAAGCTGATGAATCTATGTGAGGAGATAAGAGCTCAAATCGGACGGAGAGCCAACAACAGAAAGCGCGGAGGGAGGAAGGAGACCAAGAGGGTTTATGACATCTGTAACTCAACGTCAAAAATAGGAATTGAAATAATAACAGGAGGGTCTTTGAAGATTTGCTTGATAATTTTTAGAGAATAAAGTGGCTTCTATCTTTTAGAGAAGAACGGACTTCAACGGCGGGAAGAAGAAGAGGAAAGCTCTTCTTTCTGAATTGGACGACTAGGGTTTAATTTCTGTTTTCATAATTTTATTAAATATTAAATTAATATATTTTCTCAACAGTCCAATAACAACGGTTATAATTGTGTTGTTAAAAAAAATGCGCTCATAGACAACATTTTCTATAAAACCGTTGTTATTATACAACGGTTTTATTACAACCATTGTTATCAGGCAACGTAAATTTTAAAAGCGTTATAAATTTAAAAAAAATGCACATAGTCAACGGTTTTTGTCAAAACCGTTGTAAATTTTTAAATTACAACGGTTTTATTGAAAAACCGTTGTAAATCCAGTGTTGTCCTAGCGTGTTTTTGTAGTAGTGAAAAGGTGGAAGACCCCCCACCTGCAACAAGGCATTCAGTTTTACCACAACTAAAATTGATCTAAGGCAAGAGTATGGAGTTCTGCTCGACATCACAAACAAGATGATGTTAGGAGCAATTGGAAGCCTGAGCCAACTTACCCAGGAGAGGTACAAGGTGATGATACACCTAGCTGAAGGACGCGAGACAAACTGGGCAGAGTTTGTATTCTCACAGATCAAGCGTCAAGTTCTGAAGGCCTCCAACTCAAAGAGAACAAAGAAGTTTAAGTCCATGGAAGGACTTGTCTCAGGATGAGCAAGATGATTGAAGACATCTTCAGGCTGCCAAATGATGAGGCATTACTAGTCCTCATCTCCGACTGGATTCCCAAGAGAGGAAGCATCCATCTTCACTCACTCCAGAAGAAAAGGCTAGGAAAAGGTAATACAAGTGCCACAACCTCAAATACCTCAACTGCCAATGCCATCCCGTCACCAGTCTCCAAGAATGGATCAACAACTGACTTTCAAGACTCTTCTGATCCAGATGAGCTTATTCCATTCATCGGAATTCCTCATTCAGACTATGGAGCTAACTACTTCAGGAGAACATGCCCTCCTCTCTAATTGACGGAAGAAGATATTTGCACTTTCTACAATGGCGAATATGCAGTAAGAATGCACAAAAAGAGGTAACCAATTTACTTCTTACTCAATTCACATTTGTGGCTAAGTAAGATCAAGAGCTTTTCAAGCTTCTGCACTGGTACTTCTACTAGTAAAACTGGAGAGACTCAATGTCTATCTAGTCTCATTTCTTGATCACTACTTTTCACGGCATGAGTTCTTGGTATAGAGAAGAAGTTCGGAGTTTAAAATAGATAGATTCTTTGAATCCATTTCCTCTAACTATCGTGTAAATGAAGAGGATTATGAGTGATAGATTGACCAACAAAATTCCTCCAACTGCTCTACTTGCCGAATTGGGAAGTGACATCATAGCTCAAGAAGAAGCAGGAGCAAAACAGCAAGTGATCTGCACAACCAGCCCTGTCTGCAGAAAACTAAATTTTGATACTCTATCAAATCAGTTAGCTGAGCTAACTCGACCAACTGAACATGCAATTGCACATATACATCGAGAGCCACCTCTCACCCCAGTTGTAGTGAGTTGACTGAGTGATGATGAAGACACTGCCAGATCACCAAATCTCTTATCAAAGAGATATGTCACCCCACTGATCGCTTTAAGCTCCAAGATAGTCGCCCAATTGAACCAGCAAGAAGTTCAGTTCAAGTCACCCTCGAGAAGGAACTTGCACAGAAGGCAAAGGGTCACATCAGCTGAAGCCAAGCACCGGAGTTAATCCGTGAAGAAAGCAAGGCCAGAGAAGCCTGCTGAGAGAACTGGATCAGTCTCAAAGAGGAAGAGATCAAACTGCCCTGACGAGAGCAGTGAAGAGAAGCCATAACTGAAATTCAAATTTCAGATAAGCCAAAGAAGATCTTGAAGTTAATGCAATCGATATCTTGGAAAAAAGCTCGTCAGAAGAGCAAAGGCAACTCAACGGCTCTCTTTAAATGGAAGGCTCTCAATGACTTTATCATTTATGATCACACAGTGATCATCAATGGTCATCAGCCACTCATCTATAAAAGGTGAGCTATCCAAAAGGTGACTGTCGACTTTTGATAATTTTGGAGAGAACTTTAGTTAAGACTTTCGGCAAAGATGTTCGCCAAAGCACTAAAGCCTCACGCTCAAAACTCAGAAGAATCAAAAGTCTAACTGAAAAGAAAGAGCCAGATCGCTCATCAAGCTAGCTGTTGAAGATTTTCAACCAGAGCAACTCTCTCAGTTCTAGTGCTACAAACATCAACCACCCAGCTCAGCCGCAGACGCGCAAAGGAGCATACCAGTTGATACCAGTTTCAAGACTGTATTCTTGAAGATCGAGCGACATCTAAAATCATGTAAATACGGGCAATAGTACCTTATCTCTCCAGCGAGCAGTTGTGGATCGCAAGTGTGAGTTGTCGACCTACTGGCGGAGGAGGCTGCATTCATTGGATCACCGTTTCCAGGACAGTACCAGCCGAAAAGGAGGCCATGACTCGTAAATCTGTCCTTCGCCAGGTTCAGCAGTTTGTCTTCACTATGTAACTATAATAAATGAACTTTCCACTTGCATAATTAATTGTCCTTCTGCGGAAGCAAGAGATGACGTAGAAGTTGAGCTTCGAACCTCTATAAATTGCTTGTGTGTTCTACATTTCTTTTTCAGTTTCAGTTGCATGTTTTAAACTGCACACCTCAAGCACACACAGCACTCCGAGCTAGGAGATCATCTCAACTGATCTCCACAAAGCACGGATAACTCCGCGAGTCAAAACGGGCCCTGAATATCCTGCATTAGTTGTTCAGTTTTGAAACCAGTTTATTCACCCCCCCCCCTCTAAATTGATTCTGACTCGCCCCGGGACCAACAACGATTAACCTATTTTATCCCATTAATTAATCAGTCATGACTAGAATCTTCCAATTAATTAACTTGCATATATATGTTGCTACAGTCAACATACACATGAGAAATCCAAACTAGGAAACCAAATACGCAATAAAAATCGAAAAACATATATCAATAAATCAAACCATGACATCCAATGTGTAATACCCCGAAATATTTTAGAAGGTTTTTATTCAACTTATGTTACCCTCTAGTAAGTTAAAAAATAAGTTGGGTCCTTAAAGGATTCAAATAAAGGAAATTCGCAGTCAGGAAAATCTGTTAAAATTTAATTTGGTCAAAAATTGTTTTAAAAATATGTTCTGATATTTTTCTCAAGGTGATAGAAAATTTTTCAAGGATCGTGCCAAACTTTGAATTTTTCAATTTCGAGTTCAAATGAACTCTTGGCACAACTTTTAATAGAAAAAGGCAGATTCGTCATTATCCAATTTCTTTTTCAAAATATTATCTTATTCGTAATTATCCTATCATTTTTCCATCATTATCCTCTTACTTTTATTCATTATTATCCTATTTATTTTTCCTCTATAAATAGGAGTTTAAGGTTTCATTTTTCATTCTTTTTCAAAATCGAAACACCGAACAGCTTCCTGAGAAGGTACGTCCCTAGTTTCCTATTTCAATTCTAAATAGTCATTTTGAAGATGTCATTGTGTAGATCATGAATACATGATTGAAAAGATAATTCGACGGACGATCACGACGGAAAATCCGTATGACCGCCGTTAATTTGGTTAACCAACCATCGCCGCCCCATTCAACCATCACCGCCACCTATCACCGTAACATCAATCACACCACCACCGCTAACCATCACCTTACCCCACCCTATACCAACCACCCCCCACACTAATCACCTTACCACCACACGGCAACAATCACCAAACCACCAACAATCAACTCTCCACCACGCCAAATCAACCACCGCCCAACATCAATTCAACTAATCACCACCACCGTGCATTCACTATCATCACCATCACACCACCGCCACCAATTCATTTTCAACCGCCTCAAATTGGCGATCTTTCGGGTCGCCGAATCAAAAGTTGCCTTTAGGATTTTATATTTTATATATTTTTGTATACATTTTCCATGTGGTTACTTTTTAATTTCGGGTATATTTTGGGTATCCGAATATTAAATTGTAGTCTTTTTCAGATCTATCCTTCATGGATAACCCTATCATATTTTTAGTCTTAAAAGTTGTTCCGTCTCAAAATATAGTATTTTTATTGAAAATTTTATATTTTTCCAATGGGCGGATCTTGCGGTATGAATTTATTTGTACCGAATTAATTTTAGGATACGGATTTGACCACCCTGTATGCTAAAACTTCCAAAAGAGTTTTTCTTTATAAAAATGCCCTGAGTAAAGTCCCTTAAGAGTCAAAATATTTTGATGATCCGGGTGATGCGTATTAAGATAGTAAATTTTATAATATTTACTTCATAGCTAAGAAAGGCTAGATTTTGACCTAATGATAGTCTTTTATCGATACTAAGTTGCCGGATAATCTTGTAGGCTCAAAAGAAGGAGACTTCCAGTTGAGATCAGAATCAGAATCTAGATCTAGCTATCCAAATCAGATTACCAAGTGGGTTTTTATTATATAAAAATTTATTTCGGGTTATTAAGTCCTGATATTTGAAAAATGAATGTGATTGAATATCAAACTCATGACTGTATTTGATGTCCTCTCCTGACTCATGTAAGTCTTAGTACTGTTTTTGGTGATGACACTACAATGGTTTACGATATCGAGCCCCAAGTAAACAGGGCAGTGTCCAACCTTAAGCAGCCGGGTTGTGTAAAAGAACCGACTCACCGTAAGCATTCTAGGGGAGAGTGGCGTGCAATGATGGAACTAAAATGATTTAGTATACATGGAATTCACAAATTTTCTATTTTAAAAGCTTTCCATAATATTCTTGAAATATGATTGTATATTCTGTTTTGTAAAATGATTGTGAAGGTTTTTCTCAAAAGTACCCACTGAGTGCATTTGTACTCATGCCCAAAAATCTTTTCAAATATTTTCAGGATGAGCTGCGGGATGGTGGACGGCTGTGCTAAGGCTGAAGGGCTATTGTTTGATGTATATGTTTCCTTTTCCACTATGGGGTCTAACTGAGAACATGCTTCCTTTTGAGTTTGAATAAAGTCACTATGTTCTTTCCACTTACTCAGATTATTGCTACGGAGTGTTCGGTTCTTCGAATCCCGTTTTCTTTGCTGTTATGAAGTGTTTGGTTCTCCGAATCCCATTTTCTTTACTACTACGAAGCGTTTGGTTCTCCAAATCTCATTTTCTTTACAGCTACGGAGTGTTCAGTTCTCTGAATCCCATTTTCTTTACTGTTACGGAGTGCTCGGTTCTCCGAATCCCATTTTCTTTACTGTTATGGAGTGTTTGGTTCTCCGAATCCCGTTTTCTTTACTATTAAGGAGTGTTTGGTTCTCCGAATCCCATTTTCTTTACTGTTATGGAGTGTTCAGTTCTTCGAATCCCGTTTACTTTCCGTTCCTGACAGGAAAAAGCCTGACATTTATTACTTTCCTTACTCAGACATGCACAAGCCTAGTTTTACATTACTTTCCATGTCAAGGAAAAATCATAGCTTTATATTGTTTTCTCGACAGACGAAAGTCTGACATCTCTTTACTTCATGTATTTGGACAGACATCTGTCTGACCTTTTTCATGCCTAACCTATTAACAGTTAACCTTTGAACTATTATTATTTACATTTAAGCTTACTTTTTTGAGTTTATTCTAAGAGTCATGGTATCTGGTTTGAGTCATTTTATACGCTTTAAAAGCGTGGATTGATCTATTTATAGAGGTTATGATGTCTAAATTTTTAGGGCACTAACCCTATTTCTTTGATTGCTTCTGATCAACAACCCATTCCCCTTTCCCCCAAGTAGCGCAACGGTCCCCTACCCTTCTCCCGGGATCAAAGCATTACAAAGTGGTATTAGAGCGAGGCTGCAACTCTACAGGCCTGTCATATTGTTGATTGAGTCTAGTTCTCAGTGTAGTCTATTAATTGATTGTCTGATAGCCCTAGCACATCATCTACACCGCTCTCATCTTGCTTCAAAAAGAAAAGGTACGTGAGTTAAAATGGTTTTTATATTCAATTATGTTTACTAATTTCATAAAAGAAATGTGGATAAGGAAAATTCTCCACATTTGATGGTATTTATGAAAAGTCACGCCAATGACAGTTTCGAAAGGATAATGGCATCATTTTGGGACTATGTGCCCATATGATAATGGTTATGAATTGAAGGGACTCACTGTCCATGATGGTAAAATTGTGGGACTTTGTGCCCAGATGGTATTGAATGATTATTTTAAACTGGACTGTATGTCTATGATATGTTCTGAAAGAAAGTGTGATAATAGCAATCTATGCCCTATGATTAGAAATGTTATAATGTGTAACTGATTGGAATGTGAGAATATTATAGTGTTAGGAAACCCAAAAATGCTTATGCAGATGGAATGTGAACATAGAATGATTTGATTGAGAATGTAGATGATCATAGCTAGCTATGACTTATTCAAATAGATTGGATTTTAAGTTGATCATTGTTAAGATTCTTGTGGAAGATAGATTGATTAAGTATTTTTCCACATTCAAGATTATGAGCCCATATGGATGGGTTCCACTGAATTGTGTCAATTTGTTATGATGTGAAGTTTCAAAATAATGTGTTGTGTCATGTTTGGAATGAATCCTACATGAAAGAGTGTTCACGGCAAGGCCGTGGTTCACCTATGATTTAATGGGATGTCTGGGACATCTAGATTCCGGTTCAACCGAGAATCTAATAAATGATTATAAAGAACAGATTGACTAAGAAGTGGGAACGATTATGTAGTGCCTTGCAGTCTTGAACGTAGAAAGAACTTAGAATGGATAAGTGTATTCTTTTAGATGGCTTGAGTAATATGGATTTCTAAGAAATGCAGTTCGCGTGTATATGTTTTTGAGGAGCATGTTAGGAAAATTTGCAATGTCGATGAAGAATAGCAATATATAGATCCGTTCTCACTACAGCTGCTTGTATACATTTTTGATCGATGAGCAATGACAAGTTCGAGAGTGGACGTCTCAAGTTCAGGATGACGTGTATGATGATTGTTATAATATGCTTTGATGCAGGTGGATCGATATCTATTCTATCTCTCTCTTTCTCTCAATCACTCTCTCTCTCTCTCTCTCTCTCTTTTCTCGACTCAAAGGATGATGCTAAAGAATATTCAAAGAAAGATGTAGAGAAGAACGTATGAAGGGTTATGCGCATCAAGTTAAAGTAGACGAAGGCAGAGTATACGTCCTAGTAAGATTTACGACCCAAGATAAATAGTTTTTAGCTAGGAATGATGAGGTAGCTTATAAACTAGTCATATTGTTGATTCTAGCTAACATTCATAACGTGATTGATGTCTTAATGTTGAGGAAGTTTAAGTTGAATCCTAAACACATTATAAAAAATGAGGAGATAGTCCTGAACCAGGATATTTCTTTTGAAGAAAGACCAGAGGCTACTCTTGACCGAAGGGTCCAAGACTTACGGAACAAATATATATTACTCGTGAAAGTCTTATGGAATAACCATGGAGCTAGGAAGCTACCTAGGAACTTGAAAGCATAATCAATAAATTGTACCCTGATTTACCCTATAGAGGTATGCAAATTTCGGGATAAAATTTTTATTAAGAAGGGTAGAATGTAATACCCCGAAATATTTTAGAAGGTTTTTATTCAACTGATGTTACCCTCAGGTAAGTTAAAAAATAAGTTGGGTCCTTAAAGGATTCAAAGAAAGGAAAATCGCAGTCAGGGAAATCTGTTAAAATTTAATTTGGTCAAAAATTGCTTTAAAAATATGTTCTGATATTTTTCTCAAGTTGATAGAAAAAGTTTCAAGGATCGTGCCAAACTTTGAATTTTTCAATATCGAGTTCAAATGAACTCTTGGCACAACTTTTGATAGAAAAAGTCACATTCGTCATTATCCAATTTCTTTTCAAAATATTATCCTATTCGTAATTATCCTAACATTTTTCCATTATTATCCTCTTACTTTTATTCGTTATTATCCTATTTATTTTTCCTCTATAAATAGGAGTTTAAGGTTTCATTTTCCATTCTTTTTCAAAATCAAAACACCGAACAACTTCCTTTGAAGGTACGTTCCCAGTTTCCTATTTCAATTCTAAAATAGTCATTTTGAAGATGTCATTGTGTAGATCATGAATACATGATTGAAAAGATAATTCGACGGAAGATCACGATGGAAAATCCGTATGACCGCCGTCAATTTGGTTAATCAACCATCGCCGCCCCATTCAGCCACCACCGCCATCTATCACCCTAACATCAATCACTCTACCACCGCCAACTATCACCTTACCCCACCCTATACCAACCACCCCCTACACTAATCACCCGACCACCTCACGGCAACAGTCACCAAACCACCATCAATCAACTCTCCACTATGCCAAATCGACTACTGCCCAACATCAATTCAACTAATCACCACCACCGTCCATTAACCATCGTCACCATCATACCACCGCCACCAATTCATTTTAAACCGCCTCAAATTGGTTATCTTTCGGGTCGCTGAATCAAAAAGTGCCTTTAGGGTTTTATATTTTATATATTTTTGTATACATTTTCCATGTTGTCACTTTTGAATTTCGGGTATATTTTGGGTATCCGGATATTAAATTGTAGTTTTTTTCAGATTTATCCTTCATGGATAACCCTATCATATTTTTAGTCTCAAAAGTTGTTCCGTCTCAAAATATAGTATTTTTATTTAAAGTTTCATATTTTTCCAATGGGCGGATCTTGCGGTATGAATTTATTTGTACCGAATTAATTTTAGGATAAAGATTTGACCATCCCGTATGCTAAAACTTCCAAAAGGGTTTTTCTTTATAAAAATGCCCTGAGTAAAGTTCGCTTAAGAGTCAAAATATTGTGAACCGACTCACCGTAAGAATTCCAGGGGAGAGTGGCACGCAATGATGGAACTAAAATGATTTAGTATACATGGAGTTCACAAATTTTCTATTTTAAAAGCTTTCCATGATATGCTTAAAATATGATTGGATATTCTGTTTTATAAAATGATTGTGAAGGTTTTTCTCAAAAGTACCCACTGAGTGCATTAGTACTCACGCCCAAAATTCTTTTCAAATATTTTCAGGATAAGCTGTGGGATGGTGGACGGTTGTGCTAAGGCTGAAGGGCAATCGTTTGATGTATAAGTTTCCTTTTCGACTATGGAGTCTAACTGAGAACATGCTTCCTTTTAGGTCTGAATAAATACACTATGTTCTTTCCGCTTACTTTGATTATTGTTACGGAGTGTTCGGTTCTCCAAATTCCATTTTCTTTACTGTTATGGAGTGTTTGGTTCTCCGAATCCCATTTTCTTTACTGCTACGGAGTATTCGGTTCTCCGAATCCTGTTTTCTTTACTATTATGGAGTGTTTGGTTATCCGAATCACATTTTCTTTACCGTTACGGAGTGTTCAGTTCTCCGAATTCCGTTTACTTTCCGTTCCTGACAGGCAAAATCCTAGCATTTATTACTTTCCTTACTCAGACAGACACAAACCTAGCTTTGCATTACTTTCCATGTCAAGGCAAAAGCCTGGCTTTATATTGCTTTCACGACAGACGAAAGTTTTGCATCTCTTTACTTCATGTATTTGGACAGACATCCGTCTGTCCTTTTTCATGCCTAACCTATTAATAGTTAACCTTTAAACTGTTATTATTTACATTGAAGTTTTCTTTCTTGAGTTTATTCTAAGAGTCATGGTATCTGGTTTGAGTCATTTTATACGCTTTAAAAGTGTGGATTGATCCATTTATAGAGGTTATGCTGCCCAAATTTTTGGGGCACTAACCCTATTTCTTTGATTTCTTATGTTTATCAATCCATTTCCCTTTCCCCGAAGTAGCGCACCGGTCCCTACCCTTCTCTCGGGATCAGGGCGTTACAGAGTGGTATCAGAGCGAGGATGTAAATTTGCAGGCCTGTCATATTGTTGATTAAGTCTAGTTCTCAGTGTAGTCTATTAATTGATTGTCTGATAGCTCTAGCACATCGTCTGCACCTCTCTCATCTTGCTTTAAAAAGAAAAGGTATGCGAGTTAAAATGTTTTTGAGATTCAATTATGTTTACTGATTTAAAAAAAATGTGGTCAAGGAAAATTCTCCACATTTGATGGTATTTATGAAAAGTCGTGCCAATGACGGTTTCGAAAGGATAATGGCATCATTTTGGGACTATGTGCCCATATGATAATGGTTATGAATGGAAGGGACTCACTGTCCATGATGGTAAAATTGTGGGACTTTGTGCCTAGATGGTATTGAATGATTATTTTAAATGGGACTATTTGTCTATTATATGTTTTGAAAGAGAGTGTGATCATAGCAATCAATGCCCTATGATTAGAAATATTATAATGTGTAAGTGATTGGAATGTGAGAATGTTAAAGTGTTAGGAAACCCTAAATGCTTATGCAGAGGGAATGTGAACATGGAATTATTTGATTGAGAATGTAGATGAACATAGCTAGCTGTGACTTATTCATATAGATTAGATTTTAAGTTGATCATTGTTAAGATTCTTGTGGAACATACACTACAAAAATTTCCGTCGGTAGACCGTGATTTTCCGTCGTTATTATTACCTACCGACGGATTAACGACGGAACGTCGCCGTCGTTATGTCTTTAGTCGGCAAACCAACTTTACGATGGAAAATCTCAGTCTTTGAACATAACGACGGCCATAACGACGGATGGGGGCCGTCATTAAGTCTTCTGTCGTCTACAGTCGTTAAAGGTTACGACGGAAATAACGACGGCATCGTTCCGTCGTTAATAATTAGAAATAAAAAAATAAATTAAATAAAATATTAATGATGGAATATTTCCGTCGTTAATAATTAAAAATAAAAAAATAATTAAAATAACATATATAACGATGGAAATAGTTCGTCGTTAATAATTAAAAATAAATAAAAAAATCGGATTAATTTTATTTTTTTTATATTTTTTTTAATTTTGATTATTGTTTGTAAATAAATTATAGAAGAACTTTAATAAACACGTAAAATAATATATATAAATCTCCAATAAAATACAGAAAATGTCATAAAATATAATAAAGAGTGTATCAAATACAAATAATAATATATAGTAATGTCAAGATCAAGATGGGGGAGGACCCCTAAACTGCGCCCGCATCAGCTCGAACATCTGGGCCCGCTGGCGTAGCATCTCCTGCTGCTGATCGATCTTCTCCTGCTGGGCTTGGAGAAGTGCTGCCTGTGCGTCCATCTGTTTGTAAATAAATTATAGAAGAACTTTAATAAACACGTAAAATAATATATATAAATCTCCAATAAAATACAGAAAATATCATAAAATATAATAAAGAGTGTATCAAATACAAAGAATAATATATAGTAATGTCAAGATCAAGATGGGAAAGGGCCACTAAACTGCGCCCGCATCAGCTTGAACATCTGGGCCCGCTGGCGTAGCATCTCCTGCCGCTGATCGATCTTCTCCTACTGGGCTTGGAGAAGCTCTGCCTGTGCGTCCATCTGATGGTGAAGAGCCGCCTGCTGCGCCTTCATCTGCTCTTGGAGAGCCCTGATGGTAGCCTGAGTGTCGGGCTATGGAGGAGCTGCAGATGAGACGCTAGGAGTTGAATAACTCCTAGATCGACTGTCGAACCCTAACACTCGATTCTTCTTCGAGTGTCGGAGGGCAACATCGACATATATAGCGCTCATGTCCACTGGTGGTGGCGCCTCATCTGTGTCAGGAGTCGGCTGGCTCAACTCCTCTACCCGAGCCAATACATCAACCTATTCACAAAATCAAATAAGAATGATTAAATATTTAATTCTATGTTATTAATAAATTTATAAATATTGATAAATTAACTTACAGCTATACGAGCAGACTTCCCATCTGTGTGGGATCCATCAGGATTGTCGTGCAGCCTCCTAAATGTCTTTCACGCCACGTCATTGGGCTGCACGCCCTTCTTCTTAGCCTATTGGATAGATATGTTAGCACAAACATGTTAAAATAAATAAATAAATAATTTAATTAATTGCATACCAAAGCCGCAGCATGCGCAACTGCACTCCGAGAGCCTCCTCGATGCTGCGCAATGCCTGTGCCAGGACCATCGGGCTCACTCAGATGATTCTTCGATGCGATGGCTGACTTCTTCTTGAAGGCATCACTATCCCAATAAGCCTTGAAGTCCTCCCACATCTCAACTGGCATGAATGGAGGGCAGCCCTTGGTCCTATCCTTCTTGAAGTAATGGACCATATCCTTGTATCTATTAGGAGCCCGGATCTCCCATGCTGCCCAAATGCCATCCTCCAATGTGGGATCCCAAAACCACTCCTTCTACAACATATTGAAAACATATGAAAATACTAAACTTATATAACATTTTAAAACAAAATATATAATAATAAGATACCCGAAACTCCTCTCTATATGTCTGCCTCCTCTCAGGGGGCACCATCTTCCAGGTGTAACTTTCCGGATGCATATACTTCTTGAAGCTGGATGTGATGGTGGCTAAGGTGGGATAACTCGGCATCAACTCGCTTCCAAATGTACAAAAGAATAAAGATATTAGAATATATTAGAATAATATAAATAATAATCTGAAAAAAAATATTCCATTATCTAAAGAAACATACCCATCCTGAAGCCAACAACGACGACGACTCTGCGCATCAACATCAGGCTGTGACGATCCAGACAGTGAGATATGGCCTACTGGACCGCTCAGGTCCACAGAGGACAATGATGAACCTCCAGCTGAAGTACTACCGCCTCCCTGCATCTGCAAAATCATATCAACATTAGTTTATGAAGTTAGCAAATTTCAACGGTACTAAGTACTTGAATAAGAAAACATCTATATATCAAATAAGACCAACCACACTAATCATCTATTTCATCATCATCACTGATACTGTCATCTGATAAATCGATCTCTGGTTCTATATCTTCTTCATCATCTTCTTCTTCTTCTTGAATGTCTATTACCCTACCATCTGGATGATTTGGTATAGGATCGTCATCTATTGTGAGGGTATTCAAACCATCAACTTCATCCTCTTGAAAGGCTGAGGTTATTATTGTATTATCATCCTCCGATGGTACTTCAACATTAGATCGAGCCTTTATTTTGCAGACTGCCCACCAATCACTTCGAGAGCGATTTAAACTTGGGTATTCACAGTAACACACTTAGATTGCTTGTTTAGCAAGCACAAATAGATCAGATCGTGAATACTTATGCTTATGATTTATAGAAATCATTTTGTAGTCAGGATGCACATTTGTCCCTTGTGTTGATGTATCAAACCACTCACATTTAAGCAACATTGTCTTCTTAATGGAATGTTCTTACACTTACGGCAGAGACACTTAATCTTGTCTACACTCATGAAGGACGGTTGATTGCAGGAAAACTCGATGAAAGAATTTAGTCCATTAAGGAAGTCCAGATTCAAAGCACCGTTATGAAGGTATCGCCGGTACATCCATTCATGGTCTAGACTCATTGTAGAAGACCAATTTCTAGAATTTTTGATCGTAAAATATGAACTGATTATCGTTCAATTAAATATAAAATAATTCATTAAAAAAATAGCGCTGAATTTTTTTAAAAAATTTCGGCAGCACCTATGTGAATTTCCTAGTCCCAAGTTCTCAACTCTACGCTAATTGATCTATGTTCTTCTAATCGATTCAAAACAGCAATACCAAGAAAAACCATCAATTCAATAAAGAGAGATCCAGGGGCCCTCATCCCAAACAAAAACCAACAATTCAATAAAGAGGGATCCAGGGGCCCTCATCCCATTTAACATACTTGACATACTCAAGATAATAAATTCAACATAATTAATAACATAATTAACATAATTAATTGACATTTAAATGCATAAATAACAAGCTTAAGTAGTCTAAATTGCCCAAATAAATTTAACATAATTAATTGACATTTAAATGCATAAATAACATACTTAGCATGATAATTGCCCAAATAACAAGCTTAATTAGCCTAAATTGCCCAAATAAATTTAACATAATTAATTGACATCTAAATGCATAAATAACATACTTAGCATGATAATTGCCTAAATAACAAACTTAATTAGCCTAAATTTGGCAAATAAACTTAACATAATTAAATGACATATAATTGCATAAAAAACATACTTAGCATGATAATTGCGTAAATAACATACTTAGCATAAATTGACAAAATAAATTCATCTGTGTTCTTCTATTTTTTAAATTGACAAAATAAATTGACATAAATTGACAACATTAATATATTTAACATTAATATTAAAATCATAAAATCATTAATTCATTAATAAAAATTAACATTATATTTAACATGCATATTAAAATCATAAAACCATTACTTACCTTTGTAATATATATGAATCTACTTGATAAATTCCTCAATTTGATGTTTGAACCTCAATATAGCTCTTCTAACTACAACATAATTACAAGAAAAAAAATTTAATCAACCACACACATACACACACACACACACATATACACTAACACATACACAATGAAACACTAACTTAAACTAATATACCACATAATTAGTTCAATTTAAAATATAAACACCTAATCTAACCTAAACTAACAAATAACATATAATTAACCTAATATAATCTAACCTAACCTAAACAAACACATAATTAATCCAAATTAAAATATAAACACCTAATATAACCTAAACTAACAATTAACATATAATTAACCTAACCTAATCTAACCTAACCTAAATAAACACATAATTAATCCAAATTAATTATCAAAAAAACCTAATCTAACCTAAACTAACAATTAACAATTAACAATCAATCAAAAAAATCAAAACACCAAAAACCACACACACACAAAAATCTGAAATATATATATATATATATACACACATACACACACATAGATAGAGAGAGAGAGAGAGAGGGCCGCACCAGGTGTCGTCGCCACCTTCGCCGCCGCTTCTCGTCGCCGGCGCCGGTAGAGTTGAGAGAGAGTGAGAGGGCAAATCAAACTTATATATATATATATTTATATATATATATATATATATATATATATATACAGACAGACAGAGAGAGAGGGATGGATGGGTCAGGGGGTGGGTTCTGCTTGTCGTCGCCGTCGCGCTCGTCGCCGCCTCCGTGTTCGCCGTCGCCGGGATGGATGGGTCAGGGGGTGGGGTGGTCTCGATCGGGAATTAGGGCTGTGAAATAATGAACATTCCGTGCCCAGATTCAATCTAATTAGTCGATTATTAACGACGGATTTGCGACAGCATACATCCATCGTTAATATTAAAAAATAAATAAAATATAAAAATCTGAAAACTTAACGACGAAATCAGTCCGTCGTTAAATATTAAAATTAAAAGAAAAATATTAAAAAAATATAACGACGGATATAATCCGTCGTTAATATTAAAAAATAAATAAAAACTAAAAATCTGAAAACTTAACAACGGAATCTGTCCGTCATTAAATATTAAAATTAAAAGAAAAATATTAAACAAATATAACGACGGATATAATCCATCGTTAATATTAAAAAATAAATAAAAATAAAAATCTGTAAATGTAACGACGGAATCTGTCCGTTGTTAAATATTAAAATTAAAAGAAAAATATTTAAAAAAATATAACGAAAAGTACATAAAAAATGAAAATATGAAAATGTAACGACGGAAACGTTCTGTCGTTACAGATAACGATAATAATTCCGTCGTAAATCCGTCGTTAAATGACAACGGAAAAGTTCCGTCGTTATCCCGTCGCTAAATGACGACCCGAATTATGTCCGTCGGAAATTCCGTCGATAAAATGCAAAATTCTTGTAGTGATAGGTTGATTAAGTGTTTTTCCACATTCAAGATTATGAGCCCACATAGATGGTGTTCCATTGAATTATGTTAATTTGTTATGATGTGAAGTTTCAAAAGAATGTGTTATGTCATGTTTGGATTGAATCCTACATGAAAGAGGGTTCACAGCAAGGCCGTGGTTCACCTATGATTTAATGGGATGTCTGAGACATCTGGATTCCGGTTCAACCGAGAATCTGATAAATGATTATAAAGAACAGATTAACTAAGAAGGTGGGAACGATTATGCAGTGCCTTGTAGTCTTGAACGTAGAAAGAACTTAGAATGGATAAGTGTATTCTTTTAGATGGCTTAAGTAATATGGATTTCTAGGAAATGCAGTTCGCGTGTTTATGTTTTTGAGGAGCGTGTTGGGAGAATTTTCAATGTCGATGAAGAATAGCAATATATAGATCCATTCTCGCAACACCTGCTTGTATACATTTCTGATTGAGGAGCAATGACAAGTTCGAGAATAGACGTCTCAAGTTCAGGGTGACGTGTATGATGATCGAGATAATATGCTTTGATGTAGGTGGATCAATATCTATTCTATCTCTCTTTCTCTCTCTCTCTCTCTCTCTCTCTCTCATTTCTCGACTCAAAGGATAATGCTAAAGAATATTCGAAGAAAGATGTAGAGAAGAATGTATGAAGGGTTATGCGCATCAAGTTAAAGTGGACCAAGGCAGAGTATACGTCCTAGTAAGATTTATGACCCAAGATAAATAGTGTTTTAGCTAGGAATGATGAGGTAGCTTATAAACTAGTCATATTGTTGATTCTAGCTAATGTTCATAACATGATTGATGTCTTAATGTTGAGGAAGTGTAAGTAGGATCCTAAACACGTTATAAAGAATGCGGAGATAGTCCTGAACCAGGATTTTTCTTATGAAGAAAGACCAGAGGCTATTCTTGACCGAAGGGTCCAAGAATTACGGAACAAATATATATTACTCGTGAAAGTCTTATGGAATAACCATGGGAGCCAGGAAGCTACCTAGGAGCTTGAAAGCATAATCAAGAAATTGTACCCTGATTTACCCTGTAGAGATATGCAAATTTCGGGATGAAATTTTTATTAAGAAGGGTAGAATGTAATACCCCGAAATATTTTAGAAGGTTTTTCTTCAACTTATGTTACCCTCTGGTAAGTTAGAAAATAAGTTGGGTCCTTAAAGGATTCAAATAAAGGAAAATCGCAGTAAGGGAAATCTGTTAAAATTTAATTTGGTCAAAAATTGCTTAAAAAATATGTTCTGATATTTTTCTCGGGATGATAGAAAAAGTTTCAAGGATCGTGCCAAGCTTTGATTTTTCAATTTTGAGTTCAAATGAACTCTTGGCACAACTTTTAATAGAAAAAGGCACATCCGTCATTATCTAATTTCTTTTTCAAAATATTATACTATTCGTAATTATCCTATCTTTTTTCCATCATTATCCTCTTACTTTTATTTGTTATTATCCTATTTATTTTTTCTCTATAAATAGGAGTTTAAGGTTTTATTTTTCATTCCTTTTCAAAATCGAAACACCAAGCAACTTCCCGAGAAGGTACGTCCCTAATTTCCTCTTTCAATTCTAAAATAGTCATTTTGAAGGTGTCATTGTGTAGATCATGAATACATGATTGAAAAGATAATTCGACGGACGATCATGACGGAAAATCTATATGACCGCCATCAATTAGGTTAACCAACCACCGCCATCTATCACCCTAACATCAATCACTCCACCACCGCCAACCATCACCTTACACCACCCAATACAAACCACCGTCCCACACTAATCACCCCACCACCTCACGGCAATAATCACCAAACCACCAACAATTAACTCTCCGCCACGCCTAATCACCACCGCCCAACTTCAATTCAAATAATCACCACCACCGTCCATTCACAATCATCTCCATCACACCACTGCCACCAATTCATTTTCAACCATCTCAAATTGGCGATCTTTCGGGTCGCCGACTCAAAAAGTGCCTTTAGTGTTTTATGTTTTATATGTTTTGGTATACATTTTCCATGTTGTCACTTTTTAATTTCGTGTATATTTTGGATATCTGAATATTAAATTCTAGTCTTTTTCAGATCTATCCTTCATGGATAACCCTATCGTATTTTTAGTATCAAAAGTTATTCCGTCTCAAAATATAGTATTTTTATTTAAAGTTTCATGTTTTTCCAATGGGCGGATCTTGCGGTATGAATTTATTTATACTGATTTAATTTTAGGATATGGATTTGACCACTCCTTACAATGGTTTATGATATCGAGCCCCAAGCAAACAGGGCAGTGTCGAACCTTAAGCAGCCGGATTGTGTACATGAACTGACTCACCATAAGCATTCTAAGGGAGAGTGGCGCGCAATGATGGAACTAAAATGATTTAGTATACATGGAATTCACAAATTTTCTATTTTAAAAGCTTTCCATGATATGCTTAAAATATGATTGGATATTCTATTTTATAAAATGATTGTGAAGGTTTTTCTCAAAAGTACCCACTGAGTGCATTAGTACTCACGCCCAAAAATCTTTTCAAATATTTTCAGGATGAGCTGCGGGATAGTGGACGACTGTGCTAAGGCTGAAGGGCTGTCGTTTGATGCATATGTTTCCTTTTCCACTATGGAGTCTAACTCAGAACATGCTTCCTTTTGAGTCTGAATAAATACACTATGTTCTTTCTGCTTACTCTGACAATTGCTACGGAGTGTTCGGTTCTCCGAATTCCATTTTCTTTACTGTTATGGAGTGTTTGGTTCTCCGAATTCCATATTCTTTACTGTTATGGAGTGTTTTGTTCTCCGAATCCCATTTTTTTTATTGCTACGGAGTGTTCAATTCTCCGAATCCCGTTTTCTTTATTGCTACGGAGTGTTCGGTTCTCCAAATCTTGTTTTCTTTACTGCTATGGAGTGTTCAGTTCTCTGAATCCCGTTTTCTTTACTGCTACGGAGTGTTCGGTTCTCTGAATCCCATTTTCTTTACTGTTATGGAGTGTTGGGTTCTCCGAATCCCATTTTCTTTACTGTTACGGAGTGTTCGGTTCTCTGAATCCCGTTTACTTTCCATTCTTCACAGGCAAAAGCTTTGCTTTTATTACTTTCCTTACTCAGACAGGCACAAGCCTGGCTTTGCATTACTTTCCATATCAAGGCAAAAGCCAGGCTTTATATTGCTTTCACGACAGACGAAAGTCTGGCATCTCTTTACTTCATGTATTTGGACAGACATCCGTCTGGCTTTTTCATGCCTAACCTATTAACAGTTAACCTTTGAACTGTTATTATTTATATTGAAATTTGTTTTCTTAGGTTTATTCTAAGAGTCATTTATCTAGTTTGAGTCATTTCATACGCTTTAAAAGCGTGGATTGATCCATTTATAGAGGTTATGATGCCTAAATTTTTAGGGCACTAGCCCTATTTCTTTGATTGCTTCTGTTCAATAACCCATTCCCCTTTCCCCCAAGTAGCGCACCGGTCCCCTACCCTTCTCCCGGGATCGGGGCGTTACACAATGTATTTACAAACCAAAGAATCTAATAAATTAATTAATTAGACATAATTAAATCAAAGACATAAAACATAAACATGATAATCAAAACGTGCAACACAATCAAGAACCCGGAGTCTTCAATCTTGACGTATCTTCCAGAATCTCCATTGTGCCTCGATAATTATGTTCACCTTGGTATGTCTCTTCTTTTCTAGTGTATAATCTTTTGTATATGTCTTATCTAATGAATAGATGAGGTATTTATATTGTTGGAGGGAATCCCAGGGTTAAAATGAAGCCCAAAGTGGAGAAAAGCCTTGAAAATTCTTAACTAGGTCCGTTCGGGTTGACTGACGGGTCGAATGGTGGGTCGACCCGTGGATCAACCTAGCCATGTGTCATTTGTTAAGGACTGGGTTGACCTAGCGCAGGCTTTACTGCAACGGACCGTTCTCACTCGTTTCTCATCCGATTGAGCTGATTCAACTTGCACAATGCTCCTAACTCGATTATCCATCTTTCTAAGCTCTTCCATCACCCATTTGGATTATGTGAAATTATTTTCATCAATTCTAGTGAGCTTTGCTCTTTAAATGTGGTCCAAGATCTAGATTGGTCCCTTCTTTAGCTCTCCAAGAACATACTTGATCATTTTGCATCAAATAATCATCAAATTCACCACTATTACTGCAGAACTCACAAATACATCAAAAATACCAAATGATAACATAATGACCACAAAATCTATGAAAATCACACAACTTATCGACTTAAACATCATCAATTCATATTTTCCCATTCCTTAGCCGGAAAGAGATGCGGTTGTCAAACCCCCAAACTTAAACTGTTGCATGTCCCGAACAACGAAAAAGAAATGAAAAGAGAAGATATGAAGGGATGATCACAATACTTGCCTTAGATTTCTTCCATATGCGTCAAACTGGATATGGGAAGATTAGACAATTAAAATTAACATCATATCAATCAATTCTTTTGGAATTACAGACCTCTTGAAAGGTAAATAGGAAAAATTCACTCCACACTCAAGTATATATGGTGTACTCTCAAATCAGAAATATACATCAATCTGTTGGGATTTTTTCGAATTAAACCACCACATGATCTATTTGGTTGTTCTGTAATCCTAATATCAAGTATTCATATTTTATTCAACACATATGTTTTAATTAACCAAGTTCAATTAAACATGCAACCCGGTTTTCGATTCTACTAAAAATGGAAACATAGATAATCGAAAAATGACTTACAATGGAATATCAGGTTGAGGACAAGATTAAAGGTCTAATCTTGCTGTTGAGATGATGATGAACGGCGCCCCCTAGCTCAGCTATTTGACTTCTCGATCTTCTGCTGTATTCTCAGACTGTATCTAGATTCAGGCTGGACAGAAATCTACTACATAATTATCGAATCTGTGGAGATAAAGAGATAACTGAGGGGCTGATATTAAGTGTGTAATTTTCGAAACCCCACCTCCTTATTTATAAGGAGGTGGTAAAAAATACAGGGTTCCAAGCCACTGGGTTTGGGCCTAAAACTTCTTTTCTATCTCCAGTCCATTAAAGTCATAATGGCTACAATAGGGATCTAGAAGACTATTAAATTGGCCCACTAATTTATTTAATTCTCAATATCCAATAAACTTAGGATATTATTAAATAAATTAAATATTACTGTTATTTCACTAAAGAAATAATACTGACCTACTAATTTAATACATATTTGTGAATATGCTTTCTCCTTTACTTCAGTCATTCCCCGTGTTTAAGATCTAATGTTCATTAATTAATTATGTAAGCCTCTGACAGCTATAATTAATTGATATCTAAAACCTTGAGTAGTACCACACAAGCTTTATCATGTACGGAATAAATTTCACCTGCTGGGTTTCACATGAACTTGTGTTTTCTCAAGAGAACATCATCAACCTAGCGGACCAGGACACGATGCTTATATGTATTGCACGACACATCATGTATGCAAATTCCATTACCCACGATATCAAGTTTATTGATTCTATAAGAGAATCTCACCCATGGATAAATTAAAATAATAAACAAGGCATACATATGTTCACCAATAAATATAAGTTAAGAACCCAAACTCTGTGGATCTTTGTTCACTAACTTATAGTGTCAGAGTAGAGAACAGTATCCTATCGTGATCCTCCTCAATACACTAAAAAGTGTATTAGAATAATCAATTAGTTAAGATAAACTAACTATCATATTATTCTACGGTGTACCGATGGTGTATTGAAGACCATCTAAACCGTAAGTCTTTTAATACAATATATGGATTTGATGATATGATCTTACCGTGTGTTTACCCACACCATATCATCCACAGTGTAAGTATATTTAATATGTATAAACAATTATATAATAATATAAATGCAAACAGTGACTGCAATAAAATCAATCTATATTATCATATCATCAGAAAAGTATACCAAGACATGTATTACAGTCTACAAAACTAACAATCTCTCACTTATATTTGAAGCATGTCTTTCAAGCATAATAACTAATTGGCTAACTCTCAAATCAAAATAAAAAAACTCAAACTGCGCATCCGGGTCTACATCTCACTCTTATTTTCTCCACGTGACCATCAAATGTCTTAGCTGGAAGGCTCTTCGTGAATGGATTAGCTAGATTGTCCTCCAACATAAACTTAACCACCGCCACATTCCCTCTCTTAACGATTTCTCAGAAGATGGTACTTTTTTTCTATGTGTTTACTTGCCTTATGGGCTCTGGGTTCCTTCGAATTTGCCATTGCACTAGAGTTATCACAGTATATTGTGATGCTCTTAGGCAAATCAGAAACCACGCTCAAGTCCAATAGGAAGCTCTAGAGCCAGAAAACTTCATTTTCAGCTTCCACGGTAGAGTCAGCAATGCATTTTTGCTTGATGCTCCTCCATACAATGGCTCCACCTCCTAATGTAAATACATAGTCTGAGGTAAACTTACACTGATCTTTATTGGATTGAAAATCTGAGTTCGTGTAATCCAAAGGTACTAGACTATCAGAGCGGTATACCAGCATATAATCTCGAGTCCTTTTCACATACTTGAGAATATTCTTAACCGCAGTCCAGTGACCTTATCCAGGGTTAGACTAATATCTGCTTACCATGCCAACAGCATAGCATATATCAGGCCTTGTGCATAGCATAGCATACGTCAAACATCCCACAGCCAAAGCGTGTAGGACTTTCTTCATCTCATCTATCTCAAATTGTGTTTGGGGACACATTGCCTTGGATAGATAAATTCCATGCCTAAAAGGTATAAAACCTTTCTTGGAATCTTGTATGCTAAACCTAGCTAGCATTGTATCGATATAAGTTGCCTGCGATAAGCAAAGCATCCTTTTCTGATGATCTCGAATGATCTTGATGCCAAGGACATGTCCGACTTCTCGCAGATCCTTCATATCGAATTTCTTGGACAACCACACCCTTATGTTTGATAATGTCTTCTTATTATTTCCAATAAGTAAGATATCATCAATATACAGTATGAAGAAAACCACCACATTTTCGTCACATTTCTTGTATACGCAACTCGCATCCGGAATTTACACAAATCCATATGATTGGTTAACCTCGTTAAAACGGATGTTCCAAGACCTCAACGCCTGCTTAAGTCTATAAATGGATCTCTTAAGCTTGCACACTAAGTGCTCTTAGCCTTTAGCAATGAAACCCTCTAGTTACTTCATGTGGATATTTTCCTCAAGAATTACATTCAGGAAAGCTGTCTTGACATCCATCTGCTAAATCTCATAATCCAAATGAGCAGCAATTGATAAGAGAATCCAGATTGACTTAAGCATGGCTACTAGAAAAGGTTTCCTCATAATCGATCCATTCTTTCTTATTGTACCCTTACGCCATAAGTCTTGCTTTGAAGGTTGCAACCTTCCCATCAAGTCCTCTCTTTCGTTTGTAGACCCACTTGCACCCGATGGGTTTTACCCCATCTTATGGTTCTACAAGCTCCCAGACTTGATTGTGATACATAGATCCAATCTCAGATTCCATTGCAGATTTCCAAGACTCTAGGTCCTTGTCTTGGACCGCTTCGTCGTAGGTCCTGAGATCCAATCATTCAGTCCTTCAGGGAAATCTGAAGATTCTCCCAAACCAATGAATTTGTCAGGTTGGCGTATAACCTTCCCACTGTAAGGAGGCTGTTCTCGTGTATCTGTGACACGTTGTGCAGTGTCTTGTGGTACTTCTTCTTGTACTACTGGTGTAGGATTCGATCCTTCCCCTCTCAGCTCATCAAGGATGATTTGACTCCTTGGTTTATGATTTATGACATAGTGCTTTTCTAAGAATCACGCATTGGTGCTAAGAATGATCTTCTGATCCTTAGGACTATAAAATAGACTATATTTCGTTCCTCTAGGATATCCAAGAAACAGCATCACATCAGTACGAGGCGCCAGCTTATCAGCTTCCTTGTCCAACTTGTGTGCTGGGCTATCCCAAATCTGAACATGTCCTAAACTGGGCTTTCGTCCAGTCCAAAGTTCTGTGGGTGTAGAAGGAACTGATTTCGATAGAACCAAGTTAAGAATATAGGCTGCTGTTTTTAGGGCATATCACCAAAACGAAATAGGCAACTCTGAATAACTCATCATCAATCTAACCATCTCTAACTAGGTTCTATTCCTTCTCTCTGCCACGCTATTCTACTGTGGCATTCCCGGTGCTGTCAGCTGGGATGTAATCTCATTCTCTGCTAGGTAGTCCCTAAATTCGCTTGAGAGGTACTCGCCCCCACGATCATAACATAGTGACTTGATATTTCTACCAGTACGTTTCTCCGCTTCCGCCCAAAATTCTTTGAATTTATCAAAGCATTCAGACTTGCGATGTAATAGGTAGATGTATATATACCTTGAGTAATCATCAATGAGTATGATGAAATACTCGTACCCTCCTCGAGCTTGAACTGATATATGGCCACATAAGTCAGAGTGAATCAAATCTAGTACCTCTTTGGATCGATGTCCTTTAGATTCAATAGGATGCTTAGTCATTTTACCTTCTAAATAGGATTCACATAAAAGAAACGATTCTAGGATCAATGAAGATAGAGGTCCATTGTTTACCAGCCTTTGTATCCCCCTAAGGTTAATATGGCCTAGCCTTAGATGTCAAAGATAGGTTTGATTCAGTTCTGAATGTTCTTTCCTTTTATTATGATTTGTGATTGATGTATTCAGTAATTGCTTTTGCGTAGTGTTTGCATAAGATTAAGTAAGTAAAGATGTCCATCCAATGTGCCAAAATAGATAAAATGTTTACCACTAAAGATAACAACCTTATTATCAAAAGAAACTAAATATCCATCCATAAAAAGTTTAGAAACAGAAATAAAGTTTCACCTAAAACCAGGCACATAAAGACAGTCTTTCAAAACTAAACTCCTATCACTACTAAAAGAAATGGTAACATCTCACACTGAAACAGCCGCCACTTTCATAGCATTGCCCATGTAGACGATGATCTCCCCATCATCCAGCTGTCTTTTTACCAGAAACTCCTATAAAGACATGCAAACATGATAAGTAGCTCCAGTATCTACTACCCATGATTGAGTAGTTTTGGGTTTTTTTCAAATTATACCCCACAGGATCTATTTGGATGCCATTAATTCTAACTCATGTAATCATAATTTTATGTGTGACATTAATTATCCTATGTTGAATTAACATGCAAGTTTCAATTTCGATCTATTACAGTGGAATAAAATAGAATCTATCGTAAATATACTTAAAATCATTGTCGGGTTGCTCATGCGATTAAATGTCTAATCCCATTATTGATGGATAAAATACATATTCGGCGAATTATCATGGTGTTCAAAACCTTCATAGCTCCATATTCTACAGCTTGATCTTCTGTTGTATTCTCAGACCTTGTTTAGATGCAGGGTGAACTGCAGCCTACTAAACGGTTTTTGAAACTCTAGAAAACAAGAGAGCATGTAGCGGGGCTGTATTGGTTGAATAGATCTCATAATTTTCATGCCCCTTCCCTTTATATAGTGGAGGGGACGAAAATTAATTCTCCAAACCCTATTGGATTTGGGCTTCTAACTCTTGTTCTATTCCCAGTCCACTTAGGTCATATTGGGTTACAATAGGGATCTAGAAGAATATTAAATTGGCCTGCTAATTTATTTAATTTTTAATATCCAATAAACTTAGGATATAATTATATAAATTAAGTATTATTTTTATTCCACTAAAGAAATAATACTGCCCTACCAAATTAATACATATTTATGAATATGCTTTCTTCTTTAGTTCAACCATTCCTCATGTTTAAGATATAATGTCCATTAATTAATTATGTAAGCTTCTGACAGCTATAATTAATTAATATATTGTTCCTTGAGTAGTACCACATAACTTCTGTATCATGTAAAGAGTAAATTAATATTCTGCATGTAGGGCTTCTCATGATCTACGTGTTTCCTCAAGAGGACATCATCAACCTGGCGCACCAAGACATGGTGACCATATATAATGCACGATCCATCATATATGTAAATGTCACTACCCAAAATATCGAGGTTGTTGATTCTATCAATGAATCTCACTCATTGATAAATCAAAGCAGTAGACATAGCATATATATATCTGCCATTACATATGGGTTAATAACCCGAACTCTATGGATCTTTATTCTCTCATTTTAGGGTCAGAACAGAGAATAGTATCCTATCGTGATCCTCCTCAATACAGTAACAAGTTTATCAGAATAATTAGCTAGTCAAGATAAACTAGCTATCAAATTATTCTATAGTGTATAATGGTTGGTTCAAGACCATCTAAACTGTGAGCCTTTTAATATTTTGTAAGGAATCCGATGATATGATCTTTACCGTGTGTTCACCTACACCATATCATCTACAATGCAAGTATATGGAAACATACATATAAATATAACAATAAATAAATGCACAAACAGTGACTGCAATTATTATTCAATCTATATTATCTTAATATTGTTTATTGTATATAAAGACAAACTTTCTAGTATACAAAACCAACAATCTCCCACTTATACTCGAAGCATGTCTTTCAAGTATAAAAAACACACTAGCTAACTGTCCAACATAAGATAAACTCAAAACGGCCCTGGGTCTGCATCAACTCCCATTATCTCCACTTGACCATTGAAGGTCTGAGCTCGGAAGGCTCGTGAATGGGACAACCATTTTTATCTTCCAATGCAATCTCGACCACTGCGACATCTTCCTCCCTTATGTCTACTATAAGGTAGTACTATAATCCTATAAGTTCAATTGCCCCATAGACTCTGGATTTCTTTTCAAATTTACCACTGCACTGGAGTTATCACAGTGTGTCGTGATACTCCTAAGGCAAATCAGAAACCATGCTTGAGTCCAACAAGAAGCTATGGAGGCATACAGTCTTTAGTAACCTCAGAGTCAACTATATACTCGACTGTCATGGTAGAGCGAGCATGCATTTCTGCCTTACTCCTCCATGCTAAGACTCCTCTTTCCAATTTAAACACATATACCGAGGAAGATTTACTCTGATCTTTTTACCGGTTCTGGAAAAATTAAGTCCATATAACCCAAGGTAATTAGACTGTCCAAGTGGTAAACAGGCATACTATCTCATGTTCTCTTGAGAATGCTTTTTGCCATAGTCCATTGTCTTTAACTAAGGTTAAATCGACATCTTCCCACTATACTACTACGTAGCAGATATCAGGCCTTGTGCATAGCATAGCATACATGAGTCTTCCTTTTGCAGAAGCATAAGGAATCTCATTTCTCACATCTATCTCATATGTGTTTGGGGAGATATTTCCTTGATTAGATATATTCCATGCTCGAAAGGTATAAAACCTTTATTGGAATTTGTATGTTGAATCTAGATAGCACATTTTCGATATAGGTAACCTAGGATGAGTACATCAGCCCAAATCCTTCATATCGAAATATCTGGACAATCACACCCCTATGTTTGATAACTCCTTCTCATTGTTACCTAATAAGCAAGTTGTTATTTAACATATGGTACTAGGATAACCACCATGTTTCCGTCACGCCCCTCTTGCACACATAGTTTTTATCCGATTTCTTCACGAATCCATGCGACAGGATAACTTCGTTAGATCAGATATTCCAAGATTTTGATGTTTACTTAAATCCATGAATGGACCTCTAAGCTAGCATACTAAGTGTTATTTGCCTTTAGCAATGAATCTCTTTGTTCGCCGCATATATATATTATCCACAAGACTTCCGTTCAGAAAACTGTCTTAATATATATTGGCCAAACAAATAAGTTAAAATGAGTAGTAAGAGACAAGAGATTCCAGATCTAACAATTCCGCTAGATCATCTTTTTCTTTTGTAGATCCACTTTCACCAAATGAGTTTTACCCCATTTAGTGGTTCTATAGATCCTATTTTGGATTCCATTGCAGTTTTCTAAGAAACTGTGTCCTTATCTTGAACCACTCCATCATAGTTTCTAGGCTCCAATTTATTTAGTCTTTCTAGAAAATCAGAAGATTCTTCTAGACTAATGAATCTATTAGGTTGGCACACAACCCTCCCACTGTGATGAAGAATTCTTTATACCTTTGTGACACGCTGTGCAGTATTAGGTGGTACCTCTTTTTGTACACTTTGGTGTAGGATTCGAATGCCCTTTCTTTAAACCATTAAGAATGATCTTGTTCTTAACCTTGTGACTTATTATATAGTCTTCTTCTAAGAATCAGGCATTAGTGCCTACAATGTCCTTCTGATTCTTAGGACTATAAAATAAATCACTTTTCATTCATCTGGGATATCTAACAGACAATCGTCGTTTCTAGGATATTTTTGCAAAATAAAATAATGAAATTTGAATAGCTCATCATCGATCTAACCATTTCCAATAACATTCCATTTCTTCGCACCACCACGTCATTCTGCTGTTTGTATAGCAGACGTAGTCAACTGGGATGTAATCATATTCTCCGCCAAGTGATCCCTAAAGTCGCCTAAGAGGTACTTATCACTTGGATCAGAAACATAGTGTCTTCATACTTTTACTAATGCGTTCCTCTGCTTCCATCTTAAATTCTTTGATTTCTCAAAGCATTCAGATTTTGCGACGCATTATGTAAATGTATTAAAACTCGAGTAATTATCAATGAATCTGATGAATTACTCGTAACTACCTCTTAGTGTGAATTGTCATAGGGTCACACAGGCAGAGTGAATTAAACCTAATAGCTTTTTTGGATCTATTCTTTTAGCCTTAAAGTACACTTGATTATTTTACCTTCTTAGCAAGATTTGCACAAAGAAATGATTCTAGGACCAGTGAGACCAATGGACCATCATTTATCAAACTTTGAATCCTCTTAAGAATAATATATCCAAGTCTTAGATGCCAAAGATAGGTTTGATTCCTTTACAAAGATTCTTTCCTTTTATTGAGGTTTATCAATGTATTCAATAGTTATTTCCTAGTGTTAGGCTTAGGTTTTAGTGTATTAAAGATGTCCATCCAATGTGCTAGAATAGATAAAATGTTTCCCAACCATGATAACAATCTAGTTATCAAAAGTAACAAGATATCAATTCAAAAACCAACTTAGAAATAGAAACCAAGTTTCTAAAGTTTAGCACATGTAGACAATCCTTTAAAACTAAAACTATCACTACTGAAAGGTATATCTATGTCTCCCACTACAATAGCCGCCACCTTACCATAGCATTGCACATGTACATAGTGATCTCATCTTCACTCAAACGAGTGAGAGATACCTTTCCTTTTAAGAGGATACTCAGACTTACAATGTCTCAGCTGATTATACTTGAAGCACGTATCCTTTGGACTTAAAGTCATTTTGAGGTAACTATGTGACGCGCGGTCATTTCGCGATCATAATAGTTCTCAAGAGAGAGTTATCCTTATGCCCACAGCAAGGCATGGCTAGCTAATATGAGTAAGGGTCGATCCCACAAGGAGCTACGAATTCTATCTTCCAATGTCACTTTTCCGAAAGGTTTGAGGATTGTTTTGGTCTCCGTCCATTGTATGTAAAGACTGTAAACTTAAATAACAAAACAAAACAAAAGATAAGAAAATATTAATAATGAAAGTATTCTGGATTAGAACTCAGATTTCGAACTTAACAAACACTTGACCGATCATGGGCACGCTGATTACTTATGTGAATCTAATTACCTGGTTATAGGCAACGGATCTCTCACACTTACCCAATCTATCCTTTCAGTTTAGCTTAGATGTGATCTCTTGTCCCCTAAACCCTAACTTGTTACCCAACTCCGATCTCTCATATGATTGTAAGCAACAAAGCAGCATTATGATCTAGATAGACCTATATTTATCTAGACAAAGATCTCTCTTATGCTCTCAGTACCCGTGATGTTTCCTATCCCTTCATGACCAACACACAACTACGATTCATTGACCATTTATAGAGGTAGTGAACATAATTCTAATTAATGAGTGATCTGCCACAATTAACTAGCTTAGCCCACTGCATAATGTAATAAAGAAAATGATTACACGACGGAGCCAAATTTACACAGTTTATGCCCATAAGCCTCACAGTTCTTACATGTCCATTAAGTTCTAATCTTTGTTCCATCTGGAATAATGAATCTAGCCGCTCATGTTAGACCTATAACAATAATAATAATTATTAAAAGAATTAAAACAAGACATAAAATAAATGAAAAACTTACTTATATTAAAGAGCAAAAGTAATCCAACACCAATGCTGGATTTAGAAACATAAATAGCAAATCCTAAGTGCCTGTGGGTATAAGGCCCGAGACTAAATTCAGAAAATTAAAATAAAGTAAAATAAAATAAAAGTGTTATGGTGCGTAGAAAGCTATAAAAGAGGTGTAATAACGGTGTTTGTTTTCTACCATGAAATCTAGTTATATAAGAGTACAAAGACACAAGGTAAACTCCCCCATAGGCCGAGGGATCTTTAGCCAGTCCACAGCCGCCATGCCCAAGACTTTCCATATCTGGCAGATTCTTCCCTTCTTTAGAAGATTCTGAGTCGCAGATTCTGTACTCGCCATAGTATCACTGACATAGCAACTTTCCTTGTTGAGCCGATCCTCCTTTTGGAAGATCTCACTTTCCTTCCGCGGCTCATCTTTCCTTGGGCGGCTAGGGTGCACTGCTCCTGCTTCAGCTGATTATGATTACTCTTGTGCCCAGTCTCCTCTCCTTCTCTTCTCAATCACTCTGAGTTTGTTGTGGGCACGATCACAAACTTCTCCTTCAGCTTCTGCTGGAATGGTGGGCGATTTCCGCCAGGCTCAAGAGAGAGTTTTCACTGAGAAGTTGTTGCCCATCTTGGTATCATTGGCATCGTTATGCCCTCCAGAAGTTATTTTTCTGCCTCCTGCTGCCCCTTGTGCCCATTCTGGCTCTTTCTGACTCAAAAAACACAAAAAACAAAGGACAAAGAACGAGAAAAAGATACAAAAACATGAGAGAACTGTGAGGCTTATGGGCATAAACTGTGTAAATTTGGTTCCGTCGTGTAATCATTTTCTTTATTACATTATGAAGTGGGCTAAGCTAGTTAATTGTGGCAGATCACTCATTAATTAGAATTATGTTCACTACCTCTATAAATGGTCAATGAATCATAGTTGTGTGTTGGTCATGACGGGATAGGAAACATCACGGGTACTGAGGGCATAAGAGAGATCTTTGTCTAGGTAAATCTAGGTCTGTCTAGATCATAATGTTGCTTTGTTGCTTACAATCATATGAGAGATCGGGGTTGGGTAAAAACTTAGGGTTTAGGGGGACGAGAGATCACATCTAAGCTAAACTAAAAGGATAGATTAGGTAAGTGTGAGATATCAGTTGCCTAGACTCCATGCTTACAAGTTCAAATATTTACACATGCTTGACATGTAAAAAAAACGCAAAGAAGGCAGAGTAACCCTACCCACACACTTTGCCTTCCGTAAAGTGGGTACGAGAAGGTTATCCTACGAACCGCAAACTTAATGAAACATTAAATGGCCACCCCTATCCACACACTTTTCGTTAGGCAAAGTTGGTCGGTACGGGGATCATTTAACTAAAACAGAAATAAAAAAACACAAAATAAAAACAAAACATAAACATAAAAATAAAGACTCCCTAGTGCCCACACCCACACACTTTGCGCATCTAAATAGACACAAAAAACAAAAACAAAAAAAATAAAAACCTAATCTACGGGAAGAGTACCAGTTTAGGCATCAGAGGGGGTCAGATAATTGAATCCGACGTACTTGAAGTAGGCGAACATGGCAGTCTCTAATCAGTCCAATCTGGCTAGAATGGTGCTGGCTGCTGGCTCTTGCTGTTGTGCCCTCAAGGGCCTCTTGATAGGTCCTGCATTCAAAGGAAAACTAAATCTATTTGATTAAAAATTTTACCGAAAGATTAAAAATTTTACCGAAAATTTTAAACTTGAAAACCTTAGCAGAAGTACCACCCTTTCCCATACTCTTCATAGACAGCTCATGGAAAAAACTCATAGACCAACTTAAGAAAAATCAAACCGTCCCATTCAATGAAAAATGACCAGCCAATGTTAGAGAAGAGTTCACTTACCTCTCGCTCGATGCCCAATGAAAAATGACCAGCAAGGTGAAGTGGATGGTCTTGCTGTGAACGATCTCCCTTATGTGTAAGATGCCCTCTCTTTTCGGCATGACTTTCCAGAAATTGGGTTAACCACAGTTTTGCCCTTCTTTGCAGACGGCTTGGGAGGGGCTTTCTCTTGGCCCTTGGCAGACATAGAGGGCGCATCTGTTGTACCTTCACTGGGTTCCTTCAGAGACAGAGACTGATCATCCAGACTCTTGTGGGCTCACAATTCCCCACTGCTTTCAGCTTTTTCTTCCTCGGCCTCCTCATCAACTTCCTCGTCCTCTGACAGCATCGGCGACGGCTGTTTCTTCCTCTTCAGAGTTTGCGACTGAGCTTTTACAGCGGCTACCTTCTTTTTTTTACCTTCTTCAACTTTTCAGTTGCAGAAGGCTCAGGGGTGTGCTCCGGCATCGGCTCGGGGGTCACATCTTGCTGCATGCTGGCCTCCTCTTGGTCGTCTATCTCTTCGGCGATCGCTTCAACAATTTTCAGAGAGGCTTCTTTCTCTCTCTCTAATTGTCGGGTGGAAACAAGTTAAGACGGTGGCTCAATGGTGGAAAGAGCTTGGACGTTCATGGTGGCGGTGCTCGATGGCTTTGTTGGTGTAGCAGTGTCGGTGGTGGTATCCCTAGAGTTTTCCAGTGAACTCCACCTTTTTCTTTGCGGACTTGGCAGCGCAAGTTTTGGGGGCCATGGTGATCGTGGGTATGGCTATTTGAGAGAGGCAGTTTTAGAGAGAGAAAAGAGAGCTGTAACTTTTTGAAAATTTAGGTGAAAAAATGCGAGTGAATTTTGGTAACGAAAGGGTGAGGGTTTAATACTTGGATTCACCCTAGCCACTCAATTTGGATTGATGTGACAGGCCCATTAGATGACTTTTGGGCTTCTAGGGTTTCCTTGTACAGAATCTTGTGTTGTGCCCACTGGGGTAGAGAGATCCCGAATTTCTCAAAATTGCCTTTGTTGATGCCCTCCATACTGGAAGCATCCAAATTGGCTAGATTCTTTCCTTCCACGAAAAATTCACCTAAATTTGTTCCCTAAAATACTCCAAAAATAAATATAGCCGTAAAATCTAACTCCTAGTCTAACATGGCAAAAAATAATCACTCAAAAGGAAAGAGATAAATTGCAAAAAAATTAAAAAGAGAAGAAAAACAAATAAACCTAGGTTGCCTCCCAGTCAGTGCCCCAGTTATTATCGTGGGCACGATGCTTGCCTTTCATCACATGTATGTGAACTTCATGTATAAAACTGTTGGTTCATTAAGATACTTCAGCCTTTGACCGTTGACTTTGAAGGTCTCTCTAGTACTTGAATTAAATAATTTCACTGCTCCATTTTGGCACACGGTCTGGATCTCATATTGTCCTAACTATTTGGACTTGAGTCCTCCCCCTATTAGCTTCAGTCTGAAATTATACAACAGAACGTTTTGTTGACGCTCAAATGGCTTATGGAAAATGAGGTGGTCATGGGTTCTTTTCATTCTTTCTCTGTATAGAACGGCATTGTCATAAGCTTCTAGCCTCATCTCTTCCAACTCTTGAAGTTAAAGCTTCCTTTCGATCCCAACTCTATCAAGCTTCATGTTCAGTTTCTGAATTGCCTAAAACGCTTTGTGCTCAATCTCTACTTGAAGATGGCAATTCTTTCCATAGACTAAGCGGAAGGGAGACGTCCCAATGGTTGTTTTGTAGGTAGTACAATATGCCCATAAGGCATCATCCAGCTTAAAACTCCAATTCTTGCTATTAGGGTTCATGACCTTCTGAAGTATGGACTTGACCTCTTGGTTGGAAACCTCGGCTTGCCCATTCGCTTGTGGGTGATATGCAGTAGTCACTTTGTGTCTCACTCCGTATTCCTTAAGCAGAGTCTTGATGATCATGTTGCAGAAGTGAGATCCTTGATCACTTATTAGTGGCTTGGGCATACCGAATCTGTTGAATACATTAGACTTTAAGAACTTCTTAACCACACGGGCATCATTTGTGGTAGTTTCTTTTGCGTCCAGCCATTTAGATACATATTCCATAGTTAGGACTATGTCTTGATGTCCATTGGATTTGGTTAAGGGACCAATAAAGTCAATCCCCCAAACGTCAAAGACTTCAACCGGCATGATAGGCACCATGGGCATTTCATTACATTTGGAGATGTTTCCAGTCATTTGGCAGCATAGACATCGTCTGCACACTTCATAGGCGTCTTTGGGAAGTAAGGGCCAAAAGAAACCGCAATCAAGAATCTTCTTCGCAGTCATTTTCGCACCAAAGTGCCCTCCACATGCTTCGGAGTGGCAGTGATCAAGAATACTCTTGGTTTCTTCTATGGGCACGCAGCAATGAATGATTTGATTTGCGCACCTTCTCCACATTTTGGGCTCGTCCCATACATAATATCGACTCTCACTTCTGATATTGTTCCTTTGATAGTCGAGTGTCTGGTCGGTAATTCTCCAGAAATCATGAAATTGACCAAGTCAGCGTACGAAGGTGTTATGCCCTTGAGGTTGAACAAATACTCATCTGGTAAAGCCTCCTCGATGGGCACCATGTCTTCTTCCTCATAAGTACTCTACTCAAAGGATCGACCAACTGGTTCTGAGCTCCACTTTTATCTTTGATCTCCCAATCAAATTATTGCAGCAGTAGTATCCACCGAATGAGCTTTAGCTTTCATTCCTTTTTTCCAAGCAGGTGCTTCAATGCAGAGTGATCGGTGTAGACCACACTCTTAGCCCTGAGCAAATAGGATCGAAATTTTTCAAAGGCAAAGACTACTGCCAACAATTCCTTTTTAGTCGTGGTGTAGTTGGCTTGGGCATGATTCAATGCCTTGGAAGCATAGTAAATCAAATGGCATTCTTTACCCTGCTTTTGTCCAAGCACTGCGCCCACAACATATCCACTAGCATCACACATTATTTCAAATGGCATGCCCTAGTCTGGAGGTTGAATGATGGGTGTCGTGACCAACCTCTTCTTCAGAGTGTTGAAGGCTTCCTTGCATGCATCGTCGAAGACAAAAGGCACATCATTTTGCAAAAGATGTGTGATTGATTGAGCAATCTTTGCAAAATCTTTGATGAATCACCGATAGAACCCAGCGTGCCCAAGTAAACCTCGAACTTGCTTCAACATAGTGGGGTAGGTTAGCTTTTCGATGATGTCAACCTTAGCTTTATCCACCTCTATGCCTCTCTCTGAAACAACATGCCCAAGAACAATCCCTTCACAAACCATGAAGTGGCATTTTTCATATTTTAGCACCAAACACTTATCTACACATCTTTTTAGCACATTTTTAAGGTTGTCGAGGCATACATCGAATGAGTTCCCATAGACTGTAAAGTCGTCCATGAATACTTCGATGCAATTCTCGAAAAGATATGAGAAAATACTTATTATGCAACTTTGAAATGTTTCAGGAGCATTGCAGAGCCCAAAAGGCATTCTCCGATAAGCAAATGTGCCGAATGGGCACGTGAAGGTAATCTTCTCCTGGTCTTCTTAATCTACCACGATTTGCATGTAGCCTGAATAACCATCAAAGAAACAAAAGAACTGGTTTCCAGCTAATGTCTCCAGTATCTGATCTATGAATGGGAAATGATCCTTCCTTGTGACGGTGTTGGGCTTCCGGTTGTCTATACAGACTCTCCATCCAGTTTGTAGCCTTGTGGGCACAAGCTCATTTTTTTCATCTTTCACCACCTGGATTCCTGACTTTTTGCGCACGACATGAATTGAGCTTACCTACTTGCTGTCTGAAATGGGATAAATGATTCTCATATCCAGCAATTTGAGTATCTCCTTCAGCACCACCTCCTTCATTGTGGGGTTCAATTTGCATTGGGCATCCCGCACAGGTTTGGCATTATACTCTAAGAGGATTTTGTGCATGCATACTGCAAAGCTTATGCCCTTGATGTCAGCTAGAGTCCATCCAATTGCTTCTTTGTATATGTGTAACAGTCTCAATAGCTGGTTTTCTTCAACAAGATTCAGTCCTTTGCTAATTATAATCGGCAGTGTCTCATTCTCCCCAAGATAGGAATACTTTAAGTGGTCAAAGAGATTCTTCAGTTCTAGCTTTGGTGCCCTCTGCACCGATGGAAGCATCCTATCTGTTTACGTTATTTTGGGTAAATTGAAATCCACCACTCCATCCGGTAATTCTTCCAGAGAGTATAACATCATGATGGCATCTCTGGTATCCTCATCTTCATTGAGGGAATCATAGTTAGTTAACTCAGTTAGCAATGCCCATTCCAGGGGTTCTTAGTTGTTCATGCGACCCAGAATGGCTTGAGATAGGGCATAGCAATGGTTCACACAGTGGACTGACTCTGGATCTTGTGGGTACTTCATGGCTTTATAAATGTTGAACACAACTATCTGGCCATCGAACTCACATGTCAGTGTGCCCTCGTCGACATTGATTCTAGTGCGAGCAGTTTTCATGAAAGGCCTCCCTAACAGTAGAACGGATGTAGATGGTGTCGTTTTGCCCATGTCCAAGACATAGAAATCTACCGAGAAAATCAATCCCCCGACCTTCACCAAAACATCTTTTATTAGACCTTCAGGATAGACATTTGACTTGTCTGCCAACTGGATGATCACCCTTATTTCCTTGAGTGGTCCCAGATTCAATTCTTTATAAATCATCATGGGAATGACGTTTATGGATACATCGAGATCAAGCATCGTCTTTTCAATCTTCTTGCTACCAATTATGCATGGTATGACAAACATACCAGGATCTTCACACTTCTTAGGTATCTTTTGTAATATTGCAGAGACATTTTCTCACACGAAAAGTCTCGCATCATCTTCAAATCACACCTTCTTGGTGCACAGCTCTTTCAGGAAATGGGCATAATGAGGAACTTGCCTTATCGCATCAAGTAGTGGAATATTGATTTCCACTTTTCAAAAGACCTTTAGAAGTTCCTTCATCCCCTCTTCTTTTTTGTCATGGGCTAGACGCTAAGGGAATGGAGGCTTCTTCTTTGTTTCTTGCCTGATGGGCTCAACAACCTCTTCTTGTGTCTGCTCTTCTTCTTTCATTATGCCTTCAGTGTCTCCTTTCAGTTCAGTTTTCATTGTTGTCTCTTCATTCCTTGTGGCCACAGCATTCACTCGTTCTCGAGGATTTACCACTTGGGATGGTAATTGTCCATTTCTTTCCTTCAGTTGGACAAGGTCTTGAGCTAGTTAGAAAATTTGTTTGCTCACATGCTGCAGATCGACCCTTGTTTCTTGTTTGAACCTTTCATTCTCCTGCTGTGACATCACATTCTCCTTAGCCATGGCATGGACTAGTTCAACTAGGCTGTGGTGGTGGCAAATCTGGCTAGTAGGCATCGTTCCTTTTCCATCAGAAATTCTCGTGATCCCTCCATCCAGGATTATATGTTTGAGAGTGGGGATCATATCTCCTGTTGTTGTTGTTATGCCCACCGAGAGAGTTCACTTTAGCAACGTCCACCTCCTGCAATGTCAGGCATTCATCAGTGAAATGGGCTACGCTCTTACACACTCCACACACTCTTTTCTTTAGTTCCCCAGTTTGGTTCATCACTTTCCCCATCTGGTCCAAGATTCTTTCCATTTTGACCTCAAGGTGCGTCGATTTCCTAGCATCTAAAATTGTCCTCGTGCCCTCGGTACTTTCATCTTGATTTTCATCAGTCATTTCTGCCAAAATATTGAAGGCTTCAGTTGGCAATTTATTCAGAATAGATCCTCCACATGAGGAATTGACAATGATTTTATCCTGTTGTCTCAACCTAGAAATGAAATAGTGGATCAGGTCATGGTTTGTGATCTGGTGTTGTGGGCATTTTGTCAATATGCTCTAGAATCGACACCAGTAGTTATAGAAACTTTCATTTATGCCCATCTTCATGCTTCCAATCCTTCTTCAGGATGTAGGAAAATATTTTTCCAGGAATTTATGTTGCAGTTGTGCCCATGTGGTTATACTGCCGGTTGGCAGGGTGTATAACCAGTCTCGTGCCCCGTCATGAAGAGTGAACAGGAATGAGACAAGCCGCACATATTGTTCATTTCCCCCATCCGTAGGTTGAGTTTGACACACCATCTCAAAATCTTGAATATGCCTCTGAGGATCTTCTCCAGTTATCCCATGGTATTTGGAAAAGATCTGGATGAAACTTGCCTTCAACTCCCAGCTCCCAGTGATTGCTGGGAGCTTTATTCCTATGTGACATAAATTCATGTTAGTCGGAAAGACTAACTGCCTAAGCGTTCTGCCTTCTTCTTCAGCCATCAGGGCTATCCTTAGTTCGTTCCTCTCCAGTTGTGCTCTTTCTTGCTCCAGATTCCCTTCACGAGCAAGTCTCTCTGCTTGTTGTGCCCTCCGTTCTTCTGCTCTTCTCCTCTTTAGATTTTTCTCAGGTTTGGGATCGTACATGTAATCTCCTTCAGAGATATTGTGCATCCACCAGCCAGAAAAACAAGTTGGGAAAATAGAATTTCAAGAACCAGCTCTCCGGCAACGGCGCCAATTCTGACGCGCGGTCGTTTCGTGGTCAGAATAATTCTCAAGAGAGAGTTATTCTTATTCCCACAGCAAGACGTAGTTAGCTAATGTGAGTAAGGGTCGATCCCACGAGGAGCTGCGAATTCTATCTTCCAATGTCACTTTTCCAAAAGATTTGAGGATTGTTTTGGTCTTCGTACTTTGTATACAAAGACTGTAAACTAAAATAACAAAACAAAACAAAAGATAAGAAAATATTAATAATAAAAGTATTCCGGATTAGAACTCAGATTTCGAGCTTAACAAACACTTGACCGATAATGGGCACACTAATTACTTATGTAAATCTAATTACCTAGTTATAGGCAACGGATCTCTCACACTTACCCAATCTATCCTTTCAGTTTAGCTTAGATGTGATCTCTTGTCCCCTAAACCCTAACTTGTTACCCAATTCCGATCTCTCATATGATTGTAAGCAACAAAGCAGCATTATGATTTAGACAGACCCACATTTACCTAGATAAATATCTCTCTTATGTCCTCAGTACCCGTGATGTATCACATCCCTTCATGACCAACACACAGCTATGATTCATTGATCATTTATAGAGGTAGTGAACAAAATTCTAATTAACGAGTGATCAGCCACAATTAACTAGCTTAGCCCACTGTATAATGCAACAAAGAAAATGATTATACGATGGAACCAAATTCACACAGTTTATGCCCATAAGCCTCACAGTCCTTACGTGTTCATTAAGTTATAATCTTTGTTCAATCCGGAATAACAAGTCTAGCCGATCATGCTAGACTTAGAATAATAATAATTATTATTACAAGATATAATTTGGAAATTAAAATAATTATCTACCTAAATTAATCTTGTATATCTGGAAAATTTCATAAAAATAAATATGGAAATTTATTAAAATTATCCACCAAATTTATTTATAATTTTCGTACAAACCCTAACTAATTAATAATTGAAAATCTTGATATGGATCAAAAATTTATTCCAAATATTTAAACTAGGATCGAAAATTACACAAATTAAAATCTGAAAATTTAATCCACTTCAAATTCTTTTCAAATTTAAATTTTATATTCAACCCTATCCAAGCAATTTATGATATACTGCAAAAATTACTTTTCCCAATTCTTATCTACAAGAATAATATCTGGAAATTTGATCCACTTAAAATTCTTTCCAAATATTCTATTTTCAAATCTTATTATATTTAGAATTTGATAATTATTGATATATATCAAAATTACCTTCTCTAAGAAAGATCAGCATAAAAATCAAAAATTACCAAATAATAAATCTGGAAATTTGATCCACTTCAAACTTTCCAAACTTAATATTTTATTTTCAACTTTTATGTATACTAGAATTAGGTAACTTTGTGATATATATATATATATATATCAAAATACCATATATAATTCTTCAATACCCAAATTTTTGAAACACCTAGCTAAATAAATCTGAAAATTTAATTTTCATCAAAAACTCTTCCAAATTAATTTAACTAGGACCAAAAATTTATAACACAAAATTAGGGAATTTAACACACTAAAATTTCATAAGATTAACACTATAATTTTTGATATCATATGTAGCATAAATCTGAAAATTTAATTTTAATTAAAGTCTTCTCCAAATTAATATACCATGATCGAAAATACATAGAACAAATTAGAAAAAAATTAAAACGTACCTTAAATTACACCTATTTCAAATCTAAAAACTAGAATTTTCTAACACCTATCAAATTAAATCTAAAAATTTTTACATCATCAAAAATCTATTTCAAATCTAATTTTAATATAATAAAAAATTACACCAAACTCCAAAACTAGAATTTTCGAACAAGATCAAAAAGTCATCCAAGTTTTGAATACAACAAAATCGATATCCATACATATTTAAATCTGAATATTTAAAAAAACATAAATTTCACATCAAATTTAAATATATACATCGAATTTATCCTAGGATTAATTCTAGAACAGTGCCAAAATCCGCTCTTATACCAATTATTGGAGTTTTTTCGAATTAAACCATCACAGGATCTATTTTGTTGTTCTTTAATCCTAATATCATGTATTTATATTTTATGCTACACATATGTTTTAATTAACCGAGTTCAATTAAACATGCAAATCGGTTTTTGATTCTACTGAAAATGAAAACATAGATAATCAAAAAATGACTTACAATCGAACATCGGGTTGAGGACAAGATTAAAGTTCTAATCTTGCTATTGAGATGATGATGAACGGCGCCCCCTAGCCCAGCTATTCAATTTCTCGATCTTCTGTTGTATTCCCAGACTGTATCTAGATTCAAGGTGGACAGAAATCTACTAGATAATTATGGAATCTGTGGAGATAAGGAGATAACTGAAGGGCTGTTATTAAGTGTGTAATTTTCAAAACCCCATCTCCTTATTTATAGGGAAGTGGTGGCAAATACAGGGTTCCAAGCCTACTGGGTTTGGGCCTCAAACTCATTTTCTATCTCCAGTCCATTAAAGTCATATTGGGCTACAAAAGGGATCTGGAAGAATATTAAATTGGCCTACTAATTTATTTAATTCCCAACATCTAATAAACTTAGGATATTGTTAAATGAATTAAATATTACTGTTATTCCACTATAGAAATAATACTGACCTACCAATTTAATGTTGGCATTGTATACTAGAAGACTTGTCTTTGTATACTATTCTGATAATATGATGATATGAAATGAAAGTTATTGCAGTCACTGTTTGCATTTAGATTATGTTCTATAATTGTTCTATGCAATGTTCCATATACTTACGTTGTAGATGATATGGTGTGGGGAGTCACACGGTAAGATTATATCATTAGAACCTTGTAATGTATTAAAAGAGCTCACGGCTTAGATGGTCCTAAACATACCATCGGTACACCGTAGAATAATCTCACAAGTTAGTTTATCTTGACTAACTAATTATTATAGTACACTTATTAGTGTATTGAGGAGGATCACGATAGGATACTATTCTCTGTCTCTGACCCAGTTACTGAGAGAATAAAGATCCACAGAGTTCGGGTTCTGAACTCATGTGATATTGGCGAGCTTATGTGTGCGTTGATTATTACTTTGATTTATCAATGACTGAGACTTTTTCATAGATCAAACTCGATATCTTGGATAATGACAATGTATACATGATGTCTCGAGCAGTATGCATGAGCACTTTGTCCTGGTGCGCCAGGTTGATGATGTTCTCTTGAGGAAACACAAGTTCATGTTGAAACCCTGCAGGTGGAATTTATTCCTTACATGATAAAGCTTGTGTGGCACTACTTAAGGTTTTAGATGTTAATTAATTATAGTTGTCAGAGGCTGACATAATTAATTAATGAACATTATATCTTAAACACGGGGAATGGCTGAACTAAAGGAGAAAGCATATTCGTAAATATGTATTAAACTGGTAGGTCAGTTTTACTTCTTTAGTGGAATAAAAGTAAAACTTAATTTATTTAATTATATCCTAGGTTTATTGGATATTGGATATTAAATAAATTTGTGGGCCAATTTAATATTCTTCTAGATCCCTGTTGTAGCCCAATTGACTGATAGTGGACTGGATATAGAACTTGAGATAGAGGCCCAAACCCAGTAGGGTTGGGAGACTAAATTTCGTCCACCCCCTATATAAATAGGGGAGGGTGGGATGAAATTTTAAGAATATTATTCAGCCCCTCTTTGTCTCTCAAAGTTATCCACAGTATTCACAATTCTATCTAGTAGATTTCAGCCGACTCTGAATCTAGATACAGTCCGGGAATACAACAGAAGATCTTGGAGTAGAATTTGTGTTGGTCGGAATTTGAGGTATAGGTGGCACCAATCACGGTGCTCATTCAACAACAAGATTAGATCGGTAATCTTGTCCTCAGACCGTCTGTCAAATTGTAAGTAGATTTATTTTCTATGTTTCCACTTTATTAGATTCGAATCTGCTTTGCATGCCTTTTGATTAGACTATGATAAGCATGCATGTTACATAAAATTATGATTTGCATGAACACGGATTAACGAACAACCAAATAGATCTTGCGGTGGTTTAATTCAAAAAAAATCCAACAGTCAAAACTTCCAGGTTTCTTTTGGATGTGTTTCGAAAATTATGTAGATTAGAAAAGGAATAGGTAATTTTGATGTATATCTAAAGTTACCTAATTCTAATCTAGATAGGTTTGAAATTAGAATTTTAAATTCGGTAATTTTTGAAGTGGATCAAAATTTCCAGATTTATTATTCTTGTAATTTTCGAAACCTGCGCTATATAATTTGGAATTGTTTTTTGATTAATGTCAAAATTTCCAAATGTGAAATATAGGTAATTTTTGTTTTTTATTTAATTAATTTGGAGTAGATTTTGATGAAAATCAAATTTCCAGATTTATTAATTAAGGATGGATCGAAAGTTTGGGTGTTGGATTAAGATTTGAGATTATTTGATGTATATCTTAATATACCTAATTTTAATCTAGATAGATTTGAAAATAGATTTTTAAATTTGGAAGAATTTGAAGTGGATCAAATTTCCAGATTTATTATCTGTGATATTTTCGAAAATCTTGATTAAAAATTGGATAACGTGATTTTGGATATATACAAATAATTATCAAAATTCAATTGTGATAAGAATTTAATTTTGGATAGTTTTTAGAAGATTTTGAAGTGGATCAAATCTTCAAAACCTTATCCTTAAAGATTTAGATTCTTATGGATAATATTTGGATTAGATTTTTGATATATATCAATATATCCAATTATTATTTAATTATGGTGGTTTGAAAATATTAAATAAATTTGGTGGAAAATTACAAATAATTTTCAGATTTATTTTAGTAATATTTTTTAAAATTACAAGATTAAAATTGGTGGATAATTATTTTAATTTCCAATTTTTATCTTGTGGAAAATATCGAATTAATTAATTTTAGAATTTGATTATTAATTAATATTCATGCATAGATATCATATGTTATTTTATGTGGATCATATAATAAATGATTATTGGATTTGTAGACTGTGTTTGTTTGCAGGTTTACCAACTATCATGGCTCTTTTATTTTATGTGATGTATGTTTATGTTGAATGAATGTTGGTCGTATGTCGGTTTGCTACGTGATTTTTAATCCATGAGAAAATGCATTGATTAGGTCTAGGTTTTATTTTACGTTGTTTTAATGTAATAGATATAAAGCTGTTAGTTCGAGTTTTGAGTTGTAATTTTTATTCTAGCAATATTAGATTTTTCCTTTTTGAATAGATAGTCTGTATTGAATAAAGATCGGAGAACAACTCAAAGAAGGAAAGTAGTTCAGCACCAAGGTTCACCGGTTCATGTCCCGAAACCCTAAATGAAGCTAGGGTTTTCGGCGAGGCGCGGTGAAGGGGCGGCGGCCAAGCATGTTCCGGAGCTGACTTTCTAGTTTTATCTCATCAATCAACATGAGATATAAGCCATGATAGTTGGATTATTATTATTGCTTATTATGTTGAAGCATGCAATGGATGTTTATCATTTTATGTGATGTTTGCATGTTCGATAATGGGATAAAATGAAACCTCAAACATAAATAACTAAGTGGGAGAGATTCATACCAAAGTATGTAGAAATCTCATACGATCTCCATTAATATCTGGTTTAATTGAGAAGTGATGGGCATGCGCGTTGACATCAGTCTTCCTCCATATCAGATGTGTCATATCACAGATTTCTCTATAAATTAAATCTCCTAAATGGATAGCTGTAGAACACTATTAGAACTAACTAACTCCTCCATCTGGAGCGGTTAAATTCGAATAGTGATCTCGATGCGAAGATAATGGTATGCACACTTAGATGTAATTTATTGATAAACGTCCACACGATCGTGGCTTATCAGTTAGATGATTACATGACCGTGTTTATTATCCGGCTATTAATTTGCTTGTTGTAAAGAAACTCAACTGGAGGCAAATTAAAGGTTTAACCTATTTAAAAATGAGATTTATAAACGTCCACACGATCGTAGCTTATAGAAATCGTTTTTAAAGTGTCGGTGGAAAAGTATATAATTTTTATGAGGTTTTTGATTATATACTGTTTATCCTAAATATTTATGTGACTGTACTACATGTTTTAATTTCAGTTATTTCATATAATCAATGGCACTCTCCAATCTGTCCTCAATCCTCAAAGAACACAAACTTGTCGGTGAAAACTATAATGACTGGATTCGTAACCTTAACTTGGTACTTGTTGCTGAGGGACACAAGTTTATACTTGAAGAGATTTGTCCTCAAATGCCAGATAAGAGTTCTGACGAAGCCCAAAAGGTTGCATATGATAAGTGGGTTAGGACTAATGAGATAGCGCGCTGTTACATCTTGTCATCTATGTCAAGTGTGTTGCAACATCAGCATGAGCCTATGAAAACCGTTTATGATATCATATACAACCTTAGGCAGCTATTCGGTCATCAGAACCGCTCGGCACGCCATTTGGCAATGAAAAAACTAATGGATGCGAGAATGTCTGACTCCACACCTGTTAGGGATCATGTTCTCACAATGATGGGGTATTTATCTGAGATAGAGACCTTGGATGGAGAGCTAGATGGTGATTCTCAAATCGACATTGTTCTTCATAGCTTGTCCTCGAAGTTTGAGCAGTTTAGGCTGAATTTTAACATGATTAAAAGGGATATCAGCCTGACTGAACTTCTCATAGGACTTTAGGCAGCTGAATTGCTCCAAAAGAGCAGTCCTGAGGCCCACATAGCTAAAAAAGAAGCGGTTTCTTCTGGAGGAAAAAGGAAGAAGAGAAACGCACCTAAGAAGGCTGTAGATGAGGCGCCTAAGGCAAAGAAGCCAAAGGCGAAGATTCCTCCTGAAGAATTCAAGTCGAAGTCTAAGTGTTTCAAGTGCGGCCAACTAGGTCACTAGAAGGCGGCGTGTCCTAACAAGAAGAAGAAAAGAGGTACATTTCACACTCTAGTTGTAGAAACATGTTTAGCAACTTGTTCTACCCAGTCATGGGTAGTAGATACTGGAGCTATTGATCATGTTTACATGTCTTTACAGGGGTTCCTGGTAAAAAGACAGCTGAGTGAGAATGAAATCACCGTCTACATGGGCAATGCTACAAGAGTGACGGCTATTGCAGTGGGAGACGTTGTTTTACCTTTCAGTAGTGATAGAACTTTGGTTTTGAAAGATTATCTTTATGTGCCTGGTTTTAGGCGAAACTTAATTTCAGTTTCTAAATTGATTATTGATGGATATTCTGTTTCTTTTGATAACAAAGTAGAAATCTTTAGTGGTAAACATTTTATTTGTTTTCGCACATTGGACGGACACTTATACTTTCTTAAACCAATTGAAAACACTACGTAAAGACAACTATTGAATGCATCAATCATAAACCCTAACAAGAGAAAAGAACCTTCAGAATTGAATCAAACCTATCTTTGGCATCTAAGGCTAGGTCATATTAACCTTAAGAGGATAAAAAGGCTTGTAAATGATGGACCATTGTCTTCTTTGGTACTGGAATCATTTCCTTTGTGTGAATCCTATTTGGAAGGTAAAATGACCAAGTGTCCTTTCCAGTCAAAAGGAAATAGATCTGAAGGGATATTAGATTTGATTCACTCTGACCTATGCGGCCCTATGTCAGTTCAAGCTCGAGGAGGGTTCGAGTATTTCATCACTCTCATTGATGATTACTCTAGATATGGTTATATCTACCTGTTACGTCGCAAGTCTAAATGTTTTGAGAAATTCAAAGTGTTTAAGGCAGAAGCGGAGAAACGAATAGGCAAAAGTATCAAGTCACTATGTTCTGATCGTGGTGGTGAGTATCTCTCGAGTGAATTTAGGAATTACATGGCAGAGAATGGGATTACCTCCCAGTTGACTGCGCCGAGAACACCACAATAGAATGGTGTGGCGGAAAGAAGGAATCGTACACTGTTAGAGATGTTTAGATCGATGATGAGTTATTCTGAGTTGCCCATTTCATTCTAGGGATATTCTATGGAAACAGCAGCCTATATTCTTAACTTGGTTCCGTCAATATCAGTTCCTTCTACGCCAACAGAATTATAGACTGGACGAAAGCCCAGTTTGAACCATATTCGGATTTAGGGTAGCCCTGCACATGTGTTGGATAGGGAAGCTTATAAGCTGGCTCCTCATACTGATGTAAGGCTATTCGTTGGATATTCTAGAGGAACAAAAGGTGGTTTGTTTTATAGTCCTAAGGATCAGAAGATCACTATTAGCACCAATGCTCGATTCTTAGAGAAAGACTATGTCATAAACCACAAACCTAGGAGTCAAATAATCCTTGACGAGTTAAGGGGAGGATTGAATCCTACACCAGTTGTACAAGAAGAAGAACCACCAAACACTGCACAACGTGTCACAGAAGTACAGGAACTGTCTCGTCGCAGTGGGAGGGTTGTACGTCAACCTGATAGATTCATTGGTCTAGGAGAGGCTTCAGATTTTCAAGAGGGACTAAATGAATTGGATCCCAGGACCTATGACGAGGCAATTCAAGATAAAGATGCGGATTCTTGGAAAACTGCAATGGAATCTGAGATTGCATCTATGGATCACAATCAAGTCTGGGAGCTCGTAGAACCACTATATGGGATTAAACCCATTGGGTGTAAGTGGATATACAAGCGCAAGAGAGGAGCTGGCGGGAAGGTTGAAACCTTCAAAGATAGATTGGTGGTGAAAGGGTACACTCAGAAAGAAGGAATCGATTATAAGGAAACCTTTTCACCAGTAGCCATGCTTAAGTCAATCCGGATTCTCTTGTCAATTGCCGCTCATTTAGATTATGAGATCTGGCAGATGGATGTCAAGATAGCTTTCCTTAATGGAAATCTTGAAGAAAACATTCACATGAGACAACCAGAGGGATTTATTGCTAAAGGCCAAGAGCACTTGGTGTGCAAGCTTAAGAGATCCATTTATGGACTTAAGCAGGCATCGAGATCTTGGAACATCCGATTTCACGAGGTTATCCAGTCATATGGATTCGTGCAAAGTCCGGATGAGAGTTGTGTGTACAAGAAATGTGATAGAAATGTGGTGTCATTCCTCGTACTTTATGTTGATGACATCTTACTTATTGGAAACAGTAAGAAGGAGTTATCTAACATTAGGGTGTGGTTGTCCAAGCAATTCGATATGAAGGATCTGGGTGAAGCCGAACATGTCCTTGGCATCAAGATCATTCGAGATAGCCAGAAAAGGATGTTATGTCTGTCCCAGGCGACTTATATCGATACAGTGCTAGCTAAGTTTAGCATGTAAGATTCTAAGAAAGGTTTTATACCTTACAGGCATGGAATTCATCTATCCAAAGAAATGTGTCCCCAAACACAGTCTGAGATAGAGGAAATGAAGAAAGTACCATATGCTTCAGCTGTGGGAATTTTGATGTATGCTATGCTATGCACTAGGCCTGATATATGCTATGCCGTAGGCATGGTAAGCAGATATCAGCCTAATCCTGGACAAGGTCACTAGACTGCAGTCAAAAATATTCTCAAGTACCTTAAAAGGACTCGAGACTACATGTTGGTTTTTCACTCTGATAGTCTAGTACATTTGGGTTATACAGACTCAGATTTTCAAACTGACAAAGATCATAGTGAGTCTACCTCGGGCTATGTGTTTACATTAAGAGGTGGAGCCATCCCATGGAGGAGCATTAAGCAGAAATGCATTGCGGATTCCACCATGGAAGCTGAATATGTAGCTGCCTCTGAGGCTGCAAAAGAGGTTGTCTGGCTCCGCGGGTTCCTAGAGGGCTTGCCTAAGACTATCACGATATACTGTGATAATTCTGGTGCAATGGCAAACTCGAAGGAACCCAGAGCTCACAATGCAAGTAAACACATAGAGAGAAAGTACCATGTTATACGAGAAATCGTTAAGAGAGGAGACGTGGTGGTGGTCAAGATTACATCGGAGGACAACCTGGCTGATCGATTCACGAAGAGCCTGTCGGCTAAGACCTTTGATGGTCACGTGGAGAAAATGAGAATGAGATGCAGACGTAGGGATGCAGTTTGAGTCGATAGTTTTAATTAGAGAGTTAGTCTGTTAGTTTTTTTGCTTGAAAGACATGCTTCAAGTATAAGTGGGAGATTGTTGGTTTTGTATACTAGAAGACTTGTCTTTGTATACTTATCTGATAATATGATGATATGAAATGAAAGTTATTACAGTCACTGTTTGCATTTAGATTATGTTCTATAATTGTTCTATGCAATGTTTCATATACTTACATTGTAGATGATATAGTGTGGGGAGTTACACGGTAAGATCATATCACTAGAACCTTGTAATGTATTAAAAGAGCTCACAGCTTAGATGGTCCTAAATATACAATCGGTACACCGTAGAATAATCTGACAAGTTAGTTTATCTTGACTAACTGATTATTCTAGTACACTTATTAGTGTATTGAGGACGATCACGATAGGATACTATTCTCTGTCTTTGACCCAGTTACTGAGAGAATAAAGATCCACAGAGTTCGGGTTCTGAACTCATGTGATATTGGCGAGCTTATGTGTGCGTTGATTATTACTTTAATTTATCAATGAGTGACACCTTGTCGTAGATCAAACTCGATATCTTGGGTAATGACAATGTATACATGATGTCTCGAGCAGTATTCATGAGTACTGTGTCCTGGTGCGCCAGGTTGATGATGTTCTCTTGAGGAAACACAAGTTCATGTTGAAACCCTGCAGGTGGAATTTATTCCTTACATGATAAAGCTTGTGTGGTACTACTCAAGGTTTTAGATGTTAATTAATTATACCTGTCAGAGGCTGACATAATTAATTAATGAACATTATATCTTAAACACGGGGAATGGCTGAACTAAAGGAGAAAGTATATTCGTAAATATGTATTAAATTGGTAGGTCAGTTTTACTTCTTTAGTGGAATAAAAGTTAAACTTAATTTACTTAATTATATCCTAGGTTTATTGGATATTGGATACTAAATAAATTAGTGGGCCAATTTAATATTCTTCTAGATCTCTGTTGTAGCTCAATTGACTGATAGTGGACTGGATATAGAACTTGAGATAGAGGCCCAAACCCAGTAGGGTTGGGAGACTAAATTTCACCCACCCCCTATATAAATAGGGGAGGGGGGATGAAATTTTAAGAATATTATTCAGCCCCTCTTTGTCTCTCAAAGTTATCCACAGTATTCACAATTCTATCTAGTAGATTTCAACCCACTCTAAATCTAGATACAGTCCGGGAATACAAGTGAAGATCTTGGAGTAGACTCTATGTTGGTCGAATATTATTCAACCCCTCTTTGTCTCTCAAAGTTATCCACAGTATTTACAATTCTATCTAGTAGATTTCAGCCCACTCTGAATCTAGATACAGTCCGGGAATACAATAGAAGATCTTGGAGTAGAAGTGTTGGTCGGATCTTGGAGTGGAATCTATGTTTCTGCTTTATTAGATTCGAATCTGCTTTGCATGCCTTTTGATTAGACTGTGATAAGTATGCATGTTACATAAAATTATGATTTGCATGAACACGGATTAACAAACAACTAAATAGATCCTGAGGTGGTTTAATTCGAAAAAAATCCAACATTTAATACATATTTGTGAATATGCTTTCTCCTTTACTTTAGTCATTCCCCGTGTTTAAGATCTAATGTTCATTAATTAATGATGTAAGCCTCTGACAACTATAATTAATTGATATCTAAAACCTTGAGTAGTACCAGACAAGCTTTATCATGTACGGAATAAATTTCACCTGCTGGGTTTCACATGAACTTGTGTTTTCTCAAGAGAACATCATCAAGCTGGCGCACCAGGACACAGTGCTTATATGTATTGCACGACACATCATGTATGAAAATTCCATTACCCAAGATATCAAGTTTATTGATTCTATAAGAGAATCTCACCTATGGATAAATCAAAATAATAAACGAAGCATACATATGTTCACTAATAAATATAAGTTAAGAACCCGAACTCTGTGGATCTTTATTCACTAACTTATAGTGTCAGAGTAGAGAACAACATCCTATCTTGATCCACCTCAATACACTAACAAGTGTATTAGAATAATCAATTAGTTAAGATAAACTAACTATCAGATTATTCTACGGTGTACCGATGGTGTATTGAAGACCATCTAAACCGTGAGCCTTTTAATACAATATATGGATCTGATGATATGATCTTACCGTGTGTTTACCCACACCATATCATCCACAGTGTAAGTATATTCAATATGTATAAACAATTATATAATAATGTAAATGTAAACAGTGACTGCAATAAAATCAATCTATATCATCATATCATCAGAAAAGTATACCAAGACATGTATTACAGTATACAAAACTAACACAATCAACCATATCACTGCAAATCGTCTATCTCTCCACCAATGAAGTATATGCTTAAACTAAAAAATTATAAAGGACTTTATATTTGTTGTAATGTCGGCTCTTTAAACAGATAGGCAAAATATGGTTAAGTGACTTACCCCAGAAAATCTTGAGTTAGCTACTCTCAATCATCCCTCAGAAATCACCAACTAGTGACAAATCTCAATAGAACTAAATTTTGTTTAGTTCCCTTCTCCCTTTCTAACATCAAATACAAATCACCAACAAATTAATGCTGAATTTTCAACAAAGAAAAATAATCATCAAATTCACCACTATTACTGCAGAACTCACAAATATATCAAAAATACCAAATGATAACATAATTAGCACAGAACCTATGAAAATCACACAACTTATAAACTTAAACATCATCAATTTATATCTAAAATTTGTGTAAAATACACAGCTGTCAGTCACCTAGGTTGCTCTTGAGATTGATAATCATTAACTGCGCTTGCAATTCAAGAAGTTCATCACATCAAAGAAGGGTGTTGCTGAAACTTCTGCAAAGTCTTCACAAAAGTAGTTAGTACTCAAATTTTTGGAGAACGGTTTGAAGTTGCATGCTTGAATGATTTCTAAGCATACCTCTGAGAAGATAAAGATTCAAGAATATTTTGAAGTACATTATTCTCCAGTTGAAGATTGTCTTCTTTAAAAATATGGAGCTGATTTACCAACAGATAAAGACAAATGGGGAGATCGTTAGTGCCATCATTTAGTATTAAGTGTTGTTTAGATTGTTATGATCTTTATGGCAATTTAAAAAATATAAAAGGTTTTGTTTTTACAAGTTTTTGAAGACCATGTTCTGGATATTTTGATATGAACATTCCACTGCCAATCTGATTGAAGATCGAAGAATGTACTTGATCATGTTTGTGAACATGATCATGTACATGGTTGTCCAGAGAGTTTTCAAGAGACGTGCCAAGCTGAATTCATGGAATTGAAGTTTCATTTTGAACATGGACATTCCATAATAGAACATGTCTTGTTCAATATGGAGATTAAGATGGAAGGAGGCGAGTTCTATTCAAGGAAGACTTCTAAACTAGGATAGTCCGAATCAAACTAGGATTATTTCCTTTTTAAGTTCGATTCAATTTAGGACTTTCTAATTACCTTATTTAGGCTATATGTTGTTCTTATAAATAGCCTGAGAATCAAACTAGTTAGACATCGAGTTTTTTCATATCCATAAAAGTTAGAGAGTTTAAAAAGAGTTCAAGATTAAAGCATTTAGCTTACGGTTAGACTAGGTTCGATTCTTGTGATCATTATATTTCTAGTCTGTGTTTAAAATTCTTTCTTACACACTTAAAGGAGTCTCAACCCTACTAGGTTTGGGTCTCTATCTCTATTTCTATCTCCAGTCTATTAAAGTCATATTGTGCTACAACAGGAATCTAGAAGAATATTAAATTGGCCTGATACTTTATTTAATTTCTAATATCCAATAAACTTAGGATATAATTAAATAAATTAAGTATTATTTTTATTTCACTAAAGAAATAATACTGACCTACCAATTTAATACATATTTCTGAATATGTTTTCTCCTTTAGTCCAGTCATTCCCCGTGTTTAACATATTATGCCCATTAATTAATTATGTAAGCTTCTGACAGCTATAATTAATTAATATCTTATCCTTGAGTACTACCACACAAGCTTTACTCATGTACGGAAAAAATTCCACCTCCAGGGTTTCAACATGAACTTATGTTTCCTCAAGAGGACACCATCAACCTGGTGCACCAGGACACGGTGCCCCTACATATTGCACGACCCATCATAAGTGTAAATGTCACAACCCAAGATATTGAGATTATTGGGTCTATGAAAGAATCTCACCCTTTCATAAATCAAAGATGCAACACTATACATATATGTCCGCCAACATATAGGGATTAAGAACCCGAACTATGTGGATTCTTATTCTCTCATTTAAGGTCAGAATAGAGAATAGAATCCTAAGTAGATCCTCCTCAATACACTTTGCCCGTGTACTAGAATAATCAGCTAGTCTAGATAAACCAACTATCAGATTATTTTACGGTGTACCGATGGCGGGTTCAGGGCCATCTAAGCCGTGAGCTCTTTAATACATTATAAAGAACCGATGATATGATCTAACCGTGTGTTTACCCACACTATATCATCTATAATGTAAGTATAGTGAACATGCATGTAAATATAACAATTTCAATGCAAACAGTGACTGCAATTGTATTCATTCTATATCATCATGAAACATCATCAATAATGTATACAAAAGATAGGTCTTCTAATATACAAAACCAACAATCTCCCACTTATACTTGAAGCATGTCTTTCAAATATAAAACAAACTAGCTAACTCTCCAACTCTAACTGAAATCTCAAACGGCAACCCCGGTTCTGCATCTCACTCCCATTTTCTCCATATGACCATAGAAGGTCTTAGCTAGAAGGCTCTTCGTGAATGGATCAGCCAAATTGTCCTCCGATGCAATCTTGACCACTGCCACATCTCCTCTCTTAATGATTTCTCGTATAAGATGGTACTTTCTCTCTATGTGTTTACTTGCCTTATGGGCTCTGGGTTCCTTCGAATTTGCCACTGTACCCGAGTTATCATAATATACCGTGATACTCTTATGCAAATCAGGAACCACGTTCAAGTCCAACAAGAAGCTCTTGAGCTAGACGGCCTCTTTTGTAGCCTTAAAGGCAGCTACATTTTCGGCCTCCATGGTGGAATCCAGAATGCATTTATGCTTTATGCTCCTACATACAATGGTCCTGCCTCTCAAGGTAAACACATAGCCCGAGGTAGATTTACTCTGATCTTTATCATATTGAAAATCTAAGTCCGTGTAACACAAAGGCACTAGACTATTAGAGCAGTATACCAGCATATAATCTCGAGTCATTTTCAGGTACTTGAGAATATTCTTAACCGCAGTCTAGTGGCCTTGTCCAGGGTTAGACTGATATCTGATTACCATGCCAACTGCATAGCATATATCAGCCCTAGTGCATAGCATATCATACATAAAGCTTTCCAAAGCCGAAGCGTATGGAACGCCCTTCATCCCATCTATCTCAGCCTGTGTGTGGGGACACATCTCCTTAGATAGATGAATTCCATGCCTGAAAGGTGTGAAACCTTTCTTGGAATCTTGTATGTTGAATCTAGCTAACACTGTGTCGATATATGTCACCTGGGATAGGCACAACATCCTTTTCTGGCAATCTCAAATTATCTTGATGCCAAGGACGTGTCCGGCTTCTCCCAGATCTTTCATATTGAACTGTTTGGACAACCACACCCTTATGTTAGATAATACTATCTTACTGTTTCCAATAAGTAAGATATCATTAACATATAGCACGAGGAAAGCCACAACGTTTCTGTCACACTTCTTGTACACACAGCTCTCATCCGGACATTATACGAATCTATATGACTGGATAACCTCATCAAAATGGATGTTCCAAGACCTTGACGCTTGCTTAAGTCCATAAATGGATCTCTTAAGCTTGCACACTAAATGCTCTTGGCCTTTAGCAATGAAACCCTCTGGTTGCTTCATGTGGATGTTTTCCTCAAGACTTCCATTTAGGAAAGCTGTCTTGACATCCATCTGCCAAATCTCATAATCCAAATGAGCGGCAATTGATAAGAGAATTCGGATTGACTTAAGCATGGCTACAGGTGAAAATGTTTCCTCATAATCGATTCCTTCTTTCTGAGTATACCCTTTCGCCACCAATCTTGCCTTAAAGGTTTCAACCTTCCCGTCAAGTCCTCTCTTATGTTTGTAGACCCACTTACACCCAATGAGTTTTAACCCATCTTGTGGTTTTATAAGCTCCCAGACTTGATTGTGATCCATAGATCCAATCTCAGATTCCATTGCAGATTTCCAAGAATCTGCATCTTTGTCTTGGATTGCTTTGTCGTAGGTCCTGAGATCCAATTCATTTAGTCCTTTAGGGAAATCCGAAGATTCACCTAAATTAATGAATCTGTCAGGTTGGCGTACAACCTTCCCACTGCGACGAGGCAGTTCTCATGTATCTGTGACACATTGTGCAATATTTTGTGGTTTCTCTTCTTGTATATTGGTGTTAGATTCGAATTTTCCCCTCGAAGCTCCTTGAGTACTATCTCACTTCTTGGTTTGTGATTTATTACATAGTCTTTCTCTAAAAATCGAGCATTGGTACTCACAATGATCTTCTGATCCTTAGGACTATAAAATGAACCACTTTTCATTCCTTTGGGATATCTAACAAACAGTCTAACATCCGTGCATGGTGTCATCTTATCAGCTTCTTTATCTGACACATGCGCTGGACTACCCTAAATCTAAAAATGTCCAAGACTGGGCTATCGTCCAGTCCAAAGTTTTGTGGATGTAGATAGGACTGATTTTGATGGAACCACGTTAAGAATATAGGTTGTGGTTTCCAAGGCATATCTTCAAAATGAAATAGGTAAATCTGAATAGCTCATCATCTATCTAACCATCTCTACAAATGTTCTGTTCCTTCTCTCCGCCACGCCATTCTGCTATGGTGTGCCAGGCATAGTCAACTGTGATGTAATCTCATTCTCTGCCAAGTAGTCCCTAAATTCATTCAAGAGGTACTCACCACCATGATCAGATCGTAGTAATTTGATACTTTTACCGGTATGTTTTTCCACTTCTGCACTGAATTCTTTGAAAGTCTCAAAAGATTCTAACTTACGGAGTAACAGATATATGTATCCATATCTTGAGTAATCATCAATGAACGTGATGAAATACTTGTACCCTCCTCGAGCCTGAACTGACATAGGGCCACATAAGTCAGAGTGAATCAAATCTAATACCTCTTCAGATCTATTCCATTTATCCTTAAAGGGTCGTTTGGTTATTTTACCTTCCAAATAGGATTCACACAAAGAGAACAATTCTAGGACCAATGAAGACAAGGGCCCATCGTTTACTAGTCTTTATATCTGTTTAAGGTTAATGTGGTCGAGCCTAAGATGCCAAAGATAGGTTTCATTCATTTCTGAATGTTCTTTTCATTTGTTAGGGTTTATGATCGATGTATTCAGTAAATGCATTTGCGTAGTGTTTTACATCTAATGTGCCAGAACATATAAAACGTTTATGATAAGTCCATTTATTTTGTGTCTTTATGGGCATTTTATTCGTTATAAATGTCCTTTTTAGTGTGTTTTAAGTCAAAAAGAACTAGGAGGAGGTCATAGGGCATTCCGGAGGTTGAATCTGGTGAAAAAGGTATTTTATGCCCGGTTATTCAAGCAAAATCAAAGCTAAATATTCATTTAGAGGCACATGGAACTTCTTCAGTATCCATCCAAATTTCGGGAAGTAGAATGGGCATATCAGATATGGATAGAGCTGATCAAATGATGTCATGCCGACTTTTCTTGTGCAGACTGGACAACAGGCTGGAATGGGGCATAGTTGGAGGAGATAGACGAGAAGGATGGTTGCATTATCCGAAGAAGAGTTGGTGATAAACTGGACTCTTAGAGGCGCTGCAGCGAAGAGATAATCCCAATCCCTAAAAAATAGGGATTTGGTTAACTTAAGCTTATCCATTCAGATCAGGGAGGGCACGTCGGTTCTGGAAATCCAGTGAAGACCCCAGTTTGTTGGGGAAACTCTAATTCGGAAATGTAACTATTTAGGCTACTTTATTTTCTGGAAACACAAGTTTGGATAGTCAGAAACAATTACTACAATATTTACTTTATTTATATTTCATTTCGTAGGCTGCTTTGCAGCAAGAAACAATCCATCGGCCTTAAGCCTTTAGGATTTAGGATTACGCTTATAAACTCAAAGTTTATGTTGAGTATTTTTGCTAATTAATTCAATAAGTTTTCATTTACATTATGTCTTTCATTTCTACTATATTATTATGTCTAGCATGCTTGGCTAGATACTTTATTATGGTGTTTGAATAACGAAAATGGTTTGAATATAAATCTGGACTCGTGAGGCCAAAATGGGCATAGTAATACATGATAAGTTTCTGTTGATTCTTGTACCCTATTCTACATGAGTGTGTGTCTGAAATGCCCAATGTGGTTGATCACTCATTAGGTAAAGTGGGCACACCACTATTAATTAAATTGGCGAATTGTGATTGTGTGTTGGTTCATATAGTAACAAGGGAATCAATGGGTTGTTGTGGGCACGCGATGAATCGGTAAACACAATAGATCTGGGTTCATCTAGGGCACACTGCTATCTATTCACTTACATCTCTTGGGAGAACCGGGAGGTGGGTGACTGATTAGGGATTTAATTAACGATGAATCACTTTTAAGTGTATAATGAAAGGATGAATAAGGAGACGCAGAGAGGAATCCGGTCTCCATAACTAGTTGATTTATCATTTATGAAAATTAGTGTGCTCATGATCGAGTTGATAAATATTTAAACCAATTTCAAGTTCAAATGCCAAAACCGTTGTTATTTGATATCTTCTTTACTTTCTTTTGCAGATTTAATTTCCAGTAGTGAAAAAAAACAAACCCCCTTTTTATGATTGGTTACTTGAAGGTGGAATCACAACAATTTTCTATGGGATGGACCCATACTCATTAGTTGGCTACGCTCGCTGTGGGCACAAGAGTTATAAATTATTTTTGAGCGCGAAACGACAGCGCGTCAAAATTAGCGTCGTTGCTGAGGAGCTGATTTCTAGTGATTTTACTTTCCACACTGGTGGGCCTAGAAAAAATTTCCACAGAGGATGAGGTACATGAAACTGAAGAGAAGGACGATGTGCCCATTCCGAAAGTAAAGTAGCCTACTAAAATGTCCATTCCGGTAAAACGAAAGCCACCCTTTCTAGGGAGATTGGCACAAAATAGAAGAGAAGAGGAAACCCGAAAGATATTAAAAGTATTCAGTAAAGTGGAAATCAATATTCCACTGATCGAGACATTCAAGCAAGTGCCACAGTATGCCCAGTTTCTGAAGGAGCTTTGCACCAAAAAGGTGCGATTCAACGATGATGCAAGATTCTTAGTTGGAGAGAATGTATCGGTTGTGATACAGAGAAAATTACCCAAGAAGTGCGATGATCCTGGGATATTCATGATTCCTTGTATCATAGGAGACAAGAAAGTAGAAAAGGCCATGTTGGATTTGGGGGCATCAATCAACATAATGCCCCTATCGGTGTTCAAAGAATTGAAGATTGGACCTCTAAAGGAAACCCGTGTGGTCATTCAACTTACTGACCGATCGAATGTATATCCAGAAGGCCTCATTGAAGATGTATTGGTCAAGGTGGGTGAGCTTATTTTTCCAGCAGATTTTTATGTGCTTGATATAGGCACAACGACTTCAAAATCTTCAGTGTTGTTGCTGGAAAAGCCTTTCATGAAGACAGCTCAGACAAAGATTGATGTAGATAAGAGCATACTAACGTGTGAGTTTGATGAAAAGACAGTGACATTCAACATATTTAAAGCATTAAAGCACCCCCCGGATACAGAGAATTACAGTTTTGTAAATTTCTTTCATCCACCGAGCCGATCTACCCTATCATTGATGAGAAATAGAGAGCCATTGAAATGGGCATGTGGGGGAGACTGACTGACCAGGATGCCCTAGAAGAAGACGATGACATCGAGGAATGAATCATAATGTTGTACTCATTAGAAGAAATGCCATACGGATGTGTGGATTATGGTGTGCCCATTCGGAGAAATGATGATAAGCTGATGCCTTCTATTGTCAAAGCGTCCATACTGGAACTGAAGGCATTACCAACGCATTTGAAAGATGCCTATTTGGGAGATAATGAGACTCTCCATGTAATCATAAGTGCGGAGTTAAATCTAACTGATAAGGACCGCTTTTTGAGATTGTTGAGACTGTACAAGGAGGCACTCGAATGGACTTTGGCAGACATAAAGGGCATTAGCCCAGTGGTTTACATGCACAAGATTTTACTGGAGGATGATGCAAAACCCGTCCGTTATCCACAAAGAAAGTTAAATCTAGTGAAGAAGGATTTGGTGCTAAAGGAGATAATTAAGGTACTGGACCAGGGCATTATATACCCTATTTCAAATAGCAAGTGGGTCAGTCCAATCCATATTGTACCCAAGAAGTCAGGCATTCAAGTTGTGAACAATGAGAAGGGAGAGATTGTGCCCACATGACTGCAAACTGGCTGGAGAGTTTGCATTGACTACCGGAAGCTGAACACGGTCACACGAAAGGATCATTTCCCACTTCCGTTCATTGACCAGATACTAGAGAGACTCGCAGGAAACAAGTTCTTTTATTTCTAGGACGGATATTCAGGATACATGCAAATTGCAGTGAGTCAAGATGAGCAGGAGAAAACAGCATTCATGTGCCTATTCGGCACATTTTCCTATTGTAGAATGCCTTTTGGCCTCTGCAATGCTCTTGGCACATTTCAAAATACACATTCAAAATACACATTAAAACTCTTTGAGACATTTAATCGAACACGTTACGTGCACCCATTTAAGCCACAAGAACAAGACTCAATTTAAATCCTTTAAACTCAATATTTCATATACATGAACCTCTATCCTAGGGCTCTAACATGGATGAAAATCAACTCCATACAATCATCACAATACCTCCAATCAAATACCAATATTTTAAGGGGAAATTGGGGTAAAATCCAAACCCTAGCACTAGCAACTATAGGAAAAATTCAATCTAATTACACATATAGCTTCAAGGGAGTAAATAAACCATATGTTCGAGATATCAAAGTATGAGGATCAAAAGAATTGAAAACCTTAAATTTTTTTTTTTAATATAAACCCTAGGTTCAAATCAACATGAGAAAGGGTGTTTAATCACCAAGAAGAAGATAGTGTGAAGTTACCTTGATTGATAGGTGAGGATGAGGGAATCCACTTCAAAACTTGAAGGATTTCTTGAGAGGATTTGGGGGAAAAATCGCCTAAGTGTTTGAGAAAATGAAGGGGAATAAGTGGAGAAGTGTTTAAAATGAAGAAATCTCGAATCGAGGCGCGACCTAGGGGGGTCGCGTCTCGAGGTCCCGTTTAGATAACACAGCGGGGCGCGACTCAAAGGGGTCGCGTTTGAAGATCGAGTTTGAGCTGAAGAAAAATGGCTCTCTGAAGCTCATGACACGCGACCAAAATGTCGCGTTTCAAGGTCGCGTTGCAGACACCCACGAGACGCGACTTTGAAGGGGATCATGTTTCGGCTTCACTGCGAGACGCGACTCGATGAACTCGCGCTTGAGGGTCACGTTTTAGGCTGTTTACTATTTTTGAATACAGTTCGACTCCCGGACATTTCCAACTCCATATAACTTTCAAAACGCATTTAATACTTATCGAAAAAGCGAGACCCCTGATCGACTCAGGTTGGGATAAAGAGAGAAAAGCAAGAGATAGAGTAAAATCCTGAAAAATTAGGGATTCTGAAGCAGGGCACTCTGAAGAGATAAAGATGAAGTCCGATTTTTCAGGAATAATCCTTATCCGTTACTGTGGGCATACCGATCGCATAAAACCCTAAGAATCTGAAAAGTCGCGGTCCCATCAAGCTACAGTAACATTATGCTTAAAAAAACCCCATAAAATCAAAACAATCACTTTCACTCTCTTCAAATTTTTCTGAAATATCCAAGCCTTCTTCGAAAAACTTTTCAAGCAGAAAACCTTCCACCACCTCTCAGGCTTCAAAAATGGTGAACACTAGGGGTAAGAAAGCTACTCCAAAGGTAAACGGCAAGCTGGAGTTCGAAGCTGCCACTGTAGCTGAAGAGCTCGTGCAACCAAAAGCTGTAAAGAAAGAAGCCGTGAAGCCTAATGCTGGAACCACCATCGGGGTTGTCACCGGAGCAACCAGCAAGGTTGCTAAGAAAATTGTGTCCAAGAAAGCGCCCGCGGTGGAGGTGAAAGAGACGAGCTCTTCAACTCCGTCACAAGAAGAACGATCGAAAAAGGATACCACGACTGTGGCCATGCAGGAGGAGGAACCAGTTGCGGAGCCCATAATGGAGCAAGTTCAAGAAGCGGTGAAGGTGACCGCGAAGAAATGGAAGAAACCAGCTAGGGTTCTGACACCCGAACCGTCTGAAGAAGCTGTTGAGGAAGATGAGGGTGTAGAAGAGGAAGGAGATGAAGGTTTAGATGAATTCATGGATGAATTGGATGAGATGGACTCTCAGAAAGAGGAAGAACCACCCGTAGAGATAAAGAAAAGGGCTCTGGAGAAAGCCAAGGGCAAGAAAAAAGTTGGAGAGCCCATTCGAGAGCAGTCAGAGCAGCCTGAAGAGTCTCAACGTGAGGAGACCGAGGATGAGGCCTCTGAGCAAGAGGAGGAGGAGCAAGAGCACAGTGAACAATCTCAAGCTCACATGCTCGTTGATGAGCCCTCTGAGGACTCGCGTTTCAAGTTGTTTGCTATTTTCGAATACAATTCGACTCCTAAATGCTTCCAACTCCATATAACTTTCAAAACGCATTTAATACTTATCGAAAAAGCAGTGGGCGTTGCCCCCTAGCCCCTATCAGGGCGCTTCGTCCCCTGAACCCCAGACTTGCTGACCGATCAGCAAGACCCCCGATCGACTCAGCTTTAGGACGTTCAAGGTATGGCAAACTAAAAGTAAATACAATCACCTTCATTCACTATCATATAACTCGACATTTATGTATTGAAAGTTCAACCAATATTATACACTCAGTATAATATAACCGTGCTATGGCGCATCAGCTCGAGTGGGACAACCTACACTGAAACAACGGCATAAAATATGAACATACCATCATAATTAATATTCAAACAATATTAATTCAACATCATTTTCCAAAATTATAATTTATAATTTAGAAAAAAGGGCCGAGGTATCACAGCAGATATAGTGAACTTTTTGGAGTCAGGAGAGCTGCCAATTGGGTACTCAAGGTACCAAAAGAATAAACTAAGGCATGAAAGCAAGTTCTATGACTGGGATAGCCCTATTCTATGGAGGAGATGTGCTGATCAAATTATAAGAAGATGTGTCCCAGATTATGAAATTGATGAGATTTTGAAGCATTGTCACAATTATGCTTGCGGAGGGTATTTCGGACCAAACCGAACAGCGAGGAGAGTTCTGGACTGTGGGTTTTTTTGGCCTACAATTTTCAAGGATTCCCACGACATTGGCAAAAGATATGATCAATGCCAGAGAGTCAGGAACATCACAAGAAGGAATGAAATGCCTATGACACCCATCGTTCCAGTGGAAATTTTCGTTGTTTGAGGAATGGATTTTATGGGAACCCTTGCAAATTCTAAGGGGAACCATTACATTATCCTGGCAGTTGATTATATGTCCAAATGGGTGGAGGCAAAGGCTACTCCTACCAATGATGCAAGAGTAGTAACCGCATTTCTGAAATCCCATATTTTTAGCCGGTTTGGTGTGCCCAGGTCCATCATCAGTGATCAAGGGACCCATTTTTGCAACCAAACGATAGAGAGGATATTGAAGGAATACGAGATAAACCGTAGAGTTACAACAGCTTATCATCCACAAGGGAATGGCCAAGCTGAAGTCTTAAATGAGAAATTAAAGCCATCCTTGGGAAGGTAGTGAATCCAAGTCGGAAGAACTGGAGTGCCCATTTGGATGATGCCCTGTGGGCATATCAGACTGCATTCAAGACTCTAATTGGGCTGACCCCTTACCGGATATTATTTGGGAAGTGTTGCCATCTATCAGTAGAGCTGGAACACAAGGCACGATGGGCACTTCAGAAGCTGAACATGGACAAGGGTGCAGTCGGGTATTTCAGAAAATTTCAGATTCAAGAGCTGGAAGAAATGAGAATGGAAGCCTATGATAATGTTGTGTTTTACAAGGAAAAGATGAAGAGGCTTCATGATCAAGTAATTAGAAGAAAGAGATTCTTCCCGGGACAGCAAGTGCTTTTGTACCATTCCAGGTTCAAATTGATGGGAGGAAGTTTTAGGACCAAGTGGGTTGGTCCATTTGAAGTCTATGCGGAATGCCCCCAATGGGGCAGTTGAGCTTAAAACTTATGACTCTAGAGGGCAATTCAAACTAAATGGCCATCGTTTCAAACCGTACTTAGGGCATTCTGATCAGGGTGCTAGAGTGGCTTGGCTCGGGGAGCCCATTTATACCTGAGCATGGATTTTGTCATGCCCACGACAATAAATGGGGCCCTACTAGGAGGCAACCCAGGTTTTAATTACTTTAATTCATTTTTTATTTTAATTAAATAAAGTTTCCAGTTAATTAAACTAGTTTAGGGGCAATTTTACACTTGTTTTTGGATAAAGATGTGATACACAAGTTAGGTTAAAGAGAGAGAAGCAAGAGATAGAGTTAAATCCCGAAAAATTAGGGATTCCGAAGCAGGGCACTCTGAAGAGATAAAAATGAAGTCCAATTTTTCAGGGATAATGCTTATCTGTTACTGTGGGCATACCGATCGCATAAAACTCTAAGAATCTGAAAGGTCGCGGTCACATCAAGCTACAGTAACATTATGCTTAAAACAAACCCCACAAAATCAAAACAATCACTTTCACTATCTTCAAATTTTTCAAAAATATCCAAGCCTTCTTCGAAAAACTTTTTAAGCAGAAACCTTTCCACCACCTCTCAAGCTTCAAAAATGGTGAACACTAGGGTTAAGAAAGTTGCTCTAAAGGTAAAAGGCAAGCTGGAGTTCGAAGCTGCCACTGTAGCCGAAGAGCCCGCGCCACAAAAAGCTGCAAAGAAAAAAGCCGTGAAGCCTAAAGTTGGAACCACCATCGGGGTTGTCACCAGAGCAACCAGCAAGGTTGCTGAGAAAATTGTGGCCAAGAAAGCGCCCACGGTGGAGGTGGAAGAGACGAGCTCTTCAATGCCGTCACAAGAAGAATGGTCGGAAAAGGATACCACGACTGTGGCCATGCAGAAGGAAGAACCAGTTGCGGAGCCCATAATAGAGCAAGTTCAAGAAGCGGTGAAGGTGACCGTGAAGAAAGGGAAGAAACCAGCTAGGGTTCTGACACCCGAACCGTCTGAAGAAGCTGTTGAGGAAGATGAGGGTGTAGAAGAGGAAGAAGATGAAGGTTTAGATGATTTCATGGATGAATTGGATGAGATGGACTCTCAGAAAGAGGAGGAACCAGCCGTAGAGATAGAGAAATGGGCTCTAGAGAAAGCCAAAGGCAAGAAAAAAGTTGGAGAGCCCATTCTAGAGCAGTCAGAGTAGCCTGAAGAGTCTCAACGTGAGGAGACCGAGGATGAGGCCTCTGAGCAAGAGGAGGAGGAGCAAGAGCAAAGTGAGCAATCTCAAGCTCACATGCTCGTTGATGAGCCCTCTAAGGACTCGCCTCCTAAGCAGAGGGTCGGCTAGGCGGTGGCCGTAAAGGCAGGGGAAAAGCTTGCTGGAGAGCCCTCTTCGCGAAAGAGGAAGGCTGGGGAGGGCACACCGAAGCCCGAACCAAAGAAAAGTAGAGGAATGGGGAGCCCCACCTCAGGCAGATCTGGAAGTGGCCCACCACTGGTCAGGGGCATCATAAACTCCAGAGGAGTCCACCGTGAGTCTCTCGCCGCTCTGGGTATAGAGTAGGAAGTAAGAAAGCTTTTCGCTGCTATTGGGTGGGAATTATTTCTTAATATAGAGTGTGTTATTTTCTCTGCTCTCTCGCAAGAATTTATTCAAAATTTGAAAATCACAACTGTGAATAAGCCTGCTACTTCGACTATGATAATGAGTTTTAAAATTCTGGGAAAGATTTTTTCTATGTCTGCCGATGAATTGAATATGTTGTTGGGCATTGTGTCATATATGGATCTCTAAGATGAGATGTATATGAATGCAGTAATTGTTGTGCTCAACTCTACTGAGGGAGTCCAGGCAAAATGGGCTGAAATTGGGGATGGCTCCACTTATCACAGTGGAGCCACGAAAAGCTATTGTTGGAATAACGAAGCCTTAAGATTCTGCCATAGGGTGATCGCCTGTAGTTTCTTTGGGCAGAAGGATAGCTCTAATTCTATCACTAATCAAGAGTCTTTTATTCTCTAGTGCATGGTTAAGAAAATTAAAATCAATTTTGGCTCTGTGGCCATTGCGCACTTTAGGGAGATAAAAACACACCCCATGCATAGAATCTCGTGTGCCCAATTGATCACCCAAATTGTTGTTAGATCTAGGTTGCTAGATTTGAGCACCACTGATTTGACCCCCCCTGCCCCTTGAATTCTTTGATATTGCTTGTCTAAAAAGAATGCAAGATATGGTGGATGATGAGGAAGGAAGGCCTGTTTTCTTTGTGCCAAGGGCAGACCCCTCGAGCCTTTTAATAATTGCAGGTATATCTAGGAAGCCACCAGCAGGGAGGGCACAGTAAGGGGAGTACCCAATTACTGTGATAATGAAAAAGTTGGAAGCGTTGGAGAATGCCCAGTCCCAGACAGATAAGAAACTAGACCGCATTGAGACAGCCCTGAAGGCCTACTTTATGCACATTGGGTTTTCTTACCCAACACCCTCGTTCGATTGATTCCTGGTTCTTTCCTCCTTTAGATTAGGTTTTGTTTTTGCTTGTTTTCTTTTTGTTTTGTTCTTTGTTGTTTGTGTGTCGTCTCTGTTCACCCACTTTGCCTAGTGCAAAGTGTGTGGGTGGGGGCATTCCAATTGGTTTTTATGTTGAGTCTGTTTTAAACACTTTGCAAAATGCAAAGTGTGTAGGTGGTTAGTTGAGTCAAGCAAGCTTTCTGTGAAGTTTATGTGGCCATTTCATTTGATATTTTCAACATGGAATTGTTTCATATCGAAATCAGCATGTCCGCAGAAGATAGGGATGACGAACGAGTTTAGCATACCCTGTGAGACTTGAGCCTATATGTTGTATGCCCATTTCACAGCTTTCTTTACTTCATGTGTGAACAATTTTTTACTTAGAAATTATAGAACTTGCTATTGTTCTGTTTGAAGCCTGAAAATTGTTGATGTATAAGTAGATGATATAGGCCATTTTTTTGCTGAGCCACCAAGATAAAAATTTACCCACCAATGACACAGCCTTTGCAGCCCCCTGAGCCTATGAAATGCCCTTGCAGATTTTTGTTTGGGATGGTATATATATAGCCAGGGCATCATAAGAGCCTGAAGAGAAAAAATGGGGAAGGCAGAATTATTGGGGGATATTTGTAAAAAAAGGGGCCAGAAAAGATTGGGAGAATATATATATATAAAGAAAAATAAATAAATAAATTTCCCTAGTCTTAAGTGTTCAAAATGCCCAGAGTAAAGAAATATATGTTGTCTGAACGAGGCACAGCAGGGTAGTTGACTTAAAAAAATGGGGGCATGTACGGAAATAAAGCCCTATCTACATGAAATGCCCAATGTAGTCTAAAAAGCCCTATTGATACTTATGCATCTATGATTTCTAGAGATTAATAGTAGAACTTTAGCAAGCTTATGGGATGACTAAGTACAGAATTGCATTGATTTGAGTATATAAACTAAGCCTAAACACTGAGTGAAGAGACTTTATAAGGATTACCAAGCTGAACTCATTTTTTATCTATTTTTTGGTATGCTGACACTTTGCAGTTTTGTTGGAATATTGATTGTGATGTGCCCACACTGATTAACAGTTTGCATGCTTTGTTTTGAGTTTGTTTCTTTTTACCTTTCTTTTCTTTTGTTTTTCTGGACGCATTGCATCCCGTGCTTGAGGAAAATCATGTCTAAAGTGTGTGGGTATGATAAGTCCATTTATTTCGTGTTTTTATGGGCATTTTATTCATTATAAATGTCCTTTTTAGTGTATTTTGAGTCAAAAAGAACTAGGATGAGGTCATAGGGCATTGCGGAGGTCGAGTCTGGTGAAAAGGGCATTTTATGCTTGGTTATTCAAGCAAAATCCAAGCTAAATATTCATTCAGAGGCACAGGGAACTTCTTCAGTATTCATCCAACTTTCGGAAAGCAGAATGGGCATATCAGATATGGATGGAGCTGACCAGATGATACCGTGCCCATTTTCCTCATACAGACTCGACAACAGGTTGGAATGGGGCATTCACAAAAAACCCGGAATTTAGTTGGAGGAGAGAGACGAGAAGGATAGCTGCATTATCTGAAAAAGAGTTGGTGATAAACTGGACCCTTAGAGGCGCTGTATAACGGGATGCCACCCCTATCCTATCTCCTCTTCCAGGATATGCCAGGACAAGTCCATTTCCTTATCCAGATCCTTGGGATAGGCAACGCCAGGCCCCTTGCGGCCGAGGCCCGTCGGGCTCCCGTGACTGGCGCCCTAACACCCCGGGCCACCCGCACCCGCCTAGGTCGCCAGCACTAGCACCAACTTACCGTTGGGATGGACCTCCGCCAAACGCCCCGCCCGAAGCTCCATAGTTGCCTAGAGTGCTAGCTATTTCCTTGTAGTGTACATAATTGTAAGCACGGCCTTGCACGGCCGTTTTTATCTTTTTCTAGCTTAGTAGTATCTAGTGCTGTCACTAGCGTTTTTTTCTTTAAACCTATTATAGGGGGTGAGAGCGAACTTTTGTCTGACTATGAACGTTGCAAGGAGCGACCCCCTCTCCAACCAACGCGTGCTGTAATTGCTTCCAAGCTATAATGTACATTCAAATTGCATTAATAAAGATTTCTTTGCAATCAATCATGTTCATGTGTTGCTTGCTCTGCCGAGACCACTAAAAGCACCGGAAGGTGTGAATTGCGTCGTCATCATGCATCAAGCTTTGCGAGCAAAGCTTTTGTGAGTGAGGCGGACATAGTCTAGGACGAACTACTAGCCGCATGACGCGCTACTAACCTAAGCACTACAAGCACCCCGTGACACGCTGCAACGAAGAGATAAGCCCAATCCCTAAAAAATAGGGATTTGGTCAACTTAAGTTTATCCAGTCAGATCAAGGAGGGTACGCCGGTTCCGAAAATCCAGTGAAGACCCTAGTTTGTTGGGGGAACTCTAATTCAGAAATGTAACTATTTAAGCTACTTTATTTTGTGGAAACACAAGTTTGGATAGTCAGAAATAATTGCTACAATATTTACTGTATTTACATTTCATTTCGTATGCTGCTTTGCAGCAAGAAACAATCCATCGACCTTAAGCTTTTAGGATTTAGGATTATTCTTATAAACTCAACGTTTATGTCGAGTATTTTTGCTAATTAATTCAGTAAGTTTTCATTTATATTATGTCTTTCATTTCTGCTATTTTATTATGTCTAGCATGCTTGGCTAGACACTTTATTCTAGTGTTTGAACAATAAAAATGGTTTGAATATAAATCTGAACTCGTGAGGCCAAAATGGGCATAGTAATGCATGATAGGTTTCTGTTGATTCTTGTGCCTTGTTCTGAATGAGTGTGTGTCTGAAATGCCCAATGTGGCTGATCACTCGTTAGATAAAGAGGGCACACCACTATTAATTGAATTGGTGAATTGTGACTGTGTGTTGGTTCATATAGTAATAAGAGAATCAATGGGTTGTTGTGGGCACGCGAGAAATCAGTAAACACAACAGATCTGGGTTCATCTAAGGCACACTGTTGTCTGTTCACTTACATCTCTTTGGGGAACCTGGGGGTAGGTGACTAATTAAGAATTTAATTGATAAGGAATCGCTTTTAAGTCTATAATGAAAGGATGAATAAGGAGACGCAGAGAGAAATCCAGTCTCCATAACTAGGTGATTTATCATGTATGAAAATCGGTATGCTCATGATCGAGTTGATAAATATTTAAACCAATTTCAAGTTCAAATGCCAGAACCGTTGTTATTTGATATCTTCTTTACTTTCTTTTGCAGATTTAATTTCCAGTAGTGACAACAAAACAAACCCACTTTTTATGATTGGTTACTTGAAGGTGGAATCACAACAGCTCTCTGTGGGATTGATCCGTACTCATTAGCTGGCTACGCTCGCTGTGGGCACATGAGTTATAAATTATTTTTGAGTGCGTAGCGACCGCGCGTCAATTTACCACTAAAGATAACAACCTTTTTATCAAAAGAAACTGAATATCCATCCATAAAAAGTTTAGAAACTGAAATCAAGTTTCGCCTAAAACCAGGCACATAAAGACAATCTTTCAAAACTAAATCCTATCACTACTAAAAGATAATGTGACGTCTCCCACTCCAACTGCCGCCACTTTCATAGCATTGCCCATGTAGACTGAAATCTCTCTATCACTCATATGTCTTTTTGTCAGAAACCCCTGTAAAGACATGCAAACATGATCAGTAGCTCCAATATCTACTACCCATGACTGAGTAGAACAAGTAGCTAAACATGTTTCAACTATGAGAGATTGAGATGTGTAACACCTTAATCTAAATATATTATTTTAAATGAGATTAAATAATTTATAATGCAGAAAAAAAAAATCTTAATATAATTATTTTCTCCTACATTTTTATTTTCAAAAAGGAATAAATCTATTTTGACATACCCAAAGAAATAACAAATGAGGCAACATGTGGAATCAAAATTTAAAATTTGAAGTGCAATTGATAACTTAACCAGACCAACACAACTGAAATATTTACAATCTCATATACATTTAAAAACTCAAAGTGCAAACCCAAAAGAGTTACTAGCAAAAATCATTTTAGTTATCCAGCTAGAAATATACAATAAAGCAGAAACTTATATATACATATGTATAATAAAATTGTAGTCCGTCATTCGACCTCCACTGCAACTCCAAGCTCATTTACCTGAAATTGTAAGTTTATGGGATGAACATATATGAATATACTCAGTGTGGGATGATTATGCAAAATGATTTGTCCAAGCTGATATAAAATGAGATACATGTGTATTATTCACTGATATATGAAAATAAATCGCACTGTACTTCCAAGGATCAATTAAGACTCCGGACCTATTCACGCTCCCTGGCGAAAATGATTGTGCACAATAGTGAGGTTAAATATGAAGGACAGCTTAATAGACGGTTCAGTAACACTCACAAATGATATGAAATCATACACATCAAACAAATCACATCAACAAGGACAAACTGAAATCAATGGCATAATAAGTGAGAATCCCACACCTTAATTGAATTTGAAGACCGACTCGATCAAATAACAGAAAGTTAATGTCTTAGTCGCCCACACTTAGAAATTAATTAAAATAAGAAAATATATTTTATAAATAAATATTTTATTTCAAGAATGCAAATTAATTTTCTATGTATGAGATGAGGTAATTTCTCGGACTCTAAATGAAATTTTAAACCTTTTCATGTCATGATATGAATTTAATAATATATTAATTGTGAAATTGGAAATCACATGAAATGAATGATTAATAAAAAGAATAGACTACATTTTATAATGAAATGAACTTTACTAACTTTGCATTTGAATCGTAATTTTCATTCTCTAAATATAAACAACAATATTAAGTTATTTAATAAAATTATTGTAAATTAGTTCCATAAATTTATTTTTAACTAATGTAAAAGCACTAAAATATTTTATTATAATGTATCATTTTCAACCAACAATTTGACATCCATTTTGAATATGAAATAGACAAAGATTACCTATTCATTTTACAATTGAATTTGAAACATGCAAACTTACAGTAACTATTAGAAATTTGATTCAATTCATGTTAAGGTTGGTCAATCATGTTCAATAATCTCAAATATTATTCCTTTTAACAAATATATGAAGGAATGAATTTAGACTAAAAATTAAATATGTTGTTTTTATGTGAAAAATTCATAAAATATAATTTACTTGATGCATGAGTTTTATTCGTAACATAAAATAAATAATCAAAACATGATAAAATTTTACCTTGAATAAGAAATCAATCGGATCTTTTAGATTAATTACAATTTCTTTGAATGTGTATTTAGAAAGAGAAAAACGGAGAGAAATGATTTTAGCATTACTCTTTGTTTTTATAATTAAAAGGGAATTGATTGAATATATCTTAAAACATGACTCATCACTTAGAAATCCCTCATCTAGACACATCATCTCTCACTAATATCCTCTTTAGAACACGTATATGTTTCTTACTAGTACTATTATTTTATCTTTATTAATTATACACACACACACATGCACATTTTGTATGTGTTATATATACATATATAAATAATATTTTCTCTACAGTTATCTATATATATATACACACACGCACATATATGTATTTGATAACAAAATGGCACTAAATCTAATTGAGTTCAATAAATTAATTTCAATCAAACTAAAATACGTGAATATTAAGGGCGCGACTTAGACAAATCCATATATAAATATTTTAAACATTTAATTTAGAAACGGGTTGTTACAAGATGTACCCTTCTTCTTCTTCTTGTTAAGACAATCCGCCTTCCAGTGACCTGGCTGGCCACACTTGAAGCACTTTGTTTTTGACTTAAATTCCTCGGGAAGAATCTTAGTCTTAGGCTTCTTCATCTTAAGCGCCTCCTCTGCAGCTTTCTTTGGCACGTTCCTCTTTTTCCTTTTAGTACCGAAAGAAGACACCCTATTTTCAGCTAGGTGTGCCTCCGAATTTCCCTTCTGAAGTAACTCAGCCGCCTGAAGATCCATGAGCAGTTCAGATAAGGTAACGTCCTTCTTTATCATGTTGAAGTTCAATCTAAACTGCTCAAACTTCGGGGACAGGCTGTAAAGCACGATGTCTATTTGAGACTCGGCATCCAGATCTCCACCTAAGGTCTCAATCTCAGCTAGATAACTCATATACTGAGAACGTGATCTCTAATAGATGTGGAATCAGTCATTTTCATGATCATCAGTTTCTTCATCGCCAAATGGCTAAGCGGTTCTGGTGACCAAAGAGATCTTGAAGGTTGTACATGACATCATAAGCAGTCTTCATAGACTGATGTTGCAGTTGTAGCACATTTGAAATAGAAGCCAAAATGTAAGAGCGTGCAATCTCATCAAACTTGACCCACTTAGCATAGGCCAACCTTTTCTCTTCGCCAGAATTCTCATCTGGCTTCTGAGGACATTTCTCTTCAAGTACGAATTTGTGTCCTTCTGCAGTGAGAATAAGGTTAAGGTTTCGAATCCAGTCATTGTAATTTTAACCGATTAACTTGTTTTCCTTGAGAATAGGGGACAGGTTGGAGAGTGCCATGATGATATAGAATAACTGAAAAATAAACATGCATTACAGTTACAAACTTCAGGATAAACACATATAATCAAAAACCTCAAAAAATTATATGTAATCCACCGATATTTTAAAGATGTTTCTTATAAGCCACGTTAGTGTGGACGTTTATAAAATTCATTTTTAAACAGGTAAAACCACCTTTAATTTACCTCCAGTTAAATTTCCTTATGACAAGTAAATTAATAGCCGGAAACAACCACGGTCGTGTAACCTTCTAATTAATATTAATCCACGTTAGTGTGGACGTATATTAATAAATTACACCTAAGTGTGAATATCATCATCTTAGCACCAAGTCCACTATTTCGAACTCCCTGCTCCAGTTGGAGGAGTTAGTTTGTTCTAGTAGTGTTCTACAGCTATCTTGATTAAGAAGTTTAATTTCTAGAGATAATTGTGATATGACACATCTGTTATGGAGGAAGACCTATTGTCAACTAGCATCTCAATTAAATCAGATTAATAGAGATCGTTTGAGATTTCTACATACTTTGGTATGAATCTCTCCTACTTAGTTATTTAAGGTTGAGGTTTTGTTTTATCCCATTTTAAGGACATGCAACCATCACATAAAATGATAAACATGCATTGCATGCTAAAACAAAAAAATAAGAATAATAATTAAAATCAAATATCATGGCTTATATCTCATGTTGTTGAATGAGATAAAACTGGAAAGTCAGCTCCGGAACTTGGAACAAAGTCGCCATCCCCATCACTGCGCCTCGCCGAAAACCCTGGCTCCAATTAGGGTTTCAGGACGTGAATCAGTGATACTTCCTTTCTTGAGCTGCACTAGTTTCCTCCTTTGAGTTGATCTTCAAACTTTATTCAATATAGAATATCTATTTCTTAAAGGAAAAAACTAATATATCTAGAATAAAATTACAACTCAATAACTTGGTCTAACAGTTTTATTTATATTACATTAAAGCAACATAAAATAAAACCTAGACCTAATCCATGGATTTTCTCATTAATTAAAATCACGTAGCCAAACCGGCATACGACCCATCATACATCCAACATAATTAAAACATACATCACATAATTAAGGAGACATGATAGTCGGTAACCCTGCAAAAAAGTCAGTCTACAAATCCAACAATCATAATTACATGATTAGCATAAAATAACATATGATATCCATACATGACATAATTTTTGAAATTAACATTTAATTAAATTAAATATATTGAAAATATCATACAAGATATAATTTGGAAATTAAAATAATTATCCACCAAATAAAAACTTGTAAATTTCAAAAATACCATAAAAAATAAATCTGGAAATTTATTAAATTATCCACCAAATTTATTTCTTAATTTTCGAATAACACCCTAATTAATTAATATTTAAAAATCTTGATATAGATCAAAAATCTATCCCAAATATTTGGATAGGGTTCGAAAATTACGAAAGATAAAATCGGAAAATTTGATCCACTTCAAATTCCTTCCAAATTTAAATCTTATTTTCAACCCTATCTAGATTAGAATAAAGTAATTTATGATATACACCAAAAATTAATTTTTCAATTCTTATCTACCAAGATTTTCGAAAATATCTAGAATAAAATCTGGAAATTTGATCCACTTCAAACTCTTTCCAAATTTAAATTCTATTTTCAAATCTTTTTGGATTAGAATTTGATAACTATTGATATATATCAAAAATTACCTTATCCAACTCTAATATACATAGTTTTCGAAAATATCAGGAATAAAAAATCTGAAAATTTGATCCACTTCAAATTCTATCCAAATTTAATATTCTATCTTCAAAACTATATAGATTAGAATTAGGTAACTTTATGATATACATAAAAAATACCATATCTAATTCTAATACTGATGAAGCCATGCAAGGCATTGAAGGCCTTGAAACCGAGCTGCAATTCAAAGGTCCAATGACGCGACTTCGAGCGAAGAAATTACAAGGTTATTTCCAAGTGATGATTCGCAAGAAGTTTGAGGAATTAGAAGATGCAAAGTGCAGCCATACTTTAGTTAATTTATTAACTAATGAAGATCAAGATCATACCATGGAGAATATAACTTGAAGAGTTGAAGAAGAGAGCAAGAAGAAGTGCATTTGTGCATGGAGCTGTTTTCGCCCTTGATTTAATTTAATTAAAGGGTTGATTTTTATCTAGACTATAGTATTTATTTAATTACTTTAGACTATAGTTTAGATCAGTTTTTAATTAATTAATAAGTGTAATTTTCGTTCATAATATCATAGGTTTGACTAGAATTGTATTTAAGGCAATTTCCTACCTTGAATAGAATTCTAGTTTAGGTATTTCTATAGTATAGTTAGAGATCCTTTTGGATCAGATTTTTAGGCCTTTTTATTATTTATTTTCGTGCATAATAGGCCCTATAAATAGGGGAATCATGTTACTTTGATATTTGAGACATTATTGATTAAAATTGTTTTTGCATTCAATTTGTGTCTCAACCGTTTAAAGCTTTTGATTGTTTTCCTCGAAAATTATCATTCTTGAAGCCTAGCAAACTTTGAGTCTTAATTCCAAGGGAACGTTCTAATTCAAACGAAGAATTAGGGTGGACTCGCTACGAAGAACAACTTGGAGATTCGTTTTCATCGTACAAGATACGCCGGGGATTAATCGGGTTGTAATTCACAACACTTTCATCGTCCAGCCTTCATCATCGACATCCTACACCTCCATCCATGTTCGTGACATCCTCCTTCACCCCAAGACCGATCGTGAGCTGTCCGACAAGAGTTTGAGATCGATTTCATAGACGTAATCGCGTTCTACACCCTAAACCGTAAGTTATCCTTTTCCTTTTCATATCCTATCTTCCCTAACCATTCTTAACCCTTAATTCTCATCCTAAATACACATAAATTCCAGCCACAATATTCGCCCCATATCAGCCCCTTTTGATTGGATTTTGTGTATCGTTTTTGTGTCGTAGTCTAGATATCGTAATTAGGTCCAGATTCGTTTGTCCTTTGAATTCGAGTTCTTTTAATTTCAGTTTATTCTCGTTTAGTTGAGTCTTGAATCTTAGAGTAGGGTTGAATCCTTCCTTAGTTGGCGTGTTCAATTCTAGAAGTCTTCTGCGCGTCTCGTATCCTGTACAAATTGTCCGGGTTACATCAAATACTCCCAATTTTCGAAACTACCAATTAAATAAATCTGAAAATTTGATTTTCATCAAAACTTCTCCAAATTTATCCAAGTTTTGAAGACCACCATTCGAAAAAATATTCCAAATCTAATATAGTGTGTATCGAAAAACATAGTGTTCCTCAAAACTAGAATTTTCGAACTACATCAAAAATTCATCCAAGTTTTGAAGACCACCATTCGAAATACATCAACATATAAATCTAAAAATTTAAGCAACATAAATATTTCATCAAATTTATACATATATTTCGAATTAATCCTACGATTAAATCTAGAACAGTGCCAAAAATCCACTCTGATACCAGTTGTTGGGGTTTTTTCGAATTGAAACACTGCAGGATCTAATTGGATGTTCATTAATCCTATTGTCATGTAGATCATAATTTTATGTAGCACATATGTTTTAATTAATCGATTTTAATTAACAGCATAACCAATTTCCGATTCTACTAAAAGCGGAAACATAGAATAGCGAAAAATGACTTACAAATTAAATGACAGGTTGAGGACAAAATTAAAGGTCTAATCTTGATATTGTGTATGATGTAAATGACATCCCTTACAGTGCAATTCCACTCCTTGATCTTCTGTTGTATTCCCGGACTGTATCTAGATTCAGGGTGGGCTGAAATCTACTAGATCGGTATGGAATCTGTGGAGATAAAGAGAACACAAGAGGGCTGATATTTTATTATTTAAATTTCATCCCTCACCTCCTTATTTATAAGGGGGTGGGTGAAATTTCAGTGTCCCAACCCTACTAGGTTTGGGCCTCTATCTCTTTTTCTATCTCTAGTTCATTAAAGTCATATTGGACTACAACAACGATCTAGAAGAATATTAAATTGACCTGCTAATTTATTTAATTTCTAATATCCAATAAACTAAGGATATAATTAAATAAATTAAGTATTATTTTTATTCCAATAAAGAAATAATACTGACCTACCAATTTAATACATATTTCTGAATATGTTTTCTCATTTAGTCCAGCCATTCCCCGTGTCTAAGATATAATGCCCATTAATTAGTTATGTAAGCTTCTGACAGCTATAATTAATTAATATCTTATCCTTGAGTAGTACCACACAAGCTTTACTCATGTATGGAAAAAATTCTACCTGAAAGGTTTCAACATGAACTTGTGTTTCCTTAAGAGGACACCATCAACCTGGCGTACCAGAACACGGTGCCCCTACATATTGTACGATCCATCATAAGTGTAAATGCCACAACCCAAGATATCCAGATAATTGATTCTATGAAAGAATCACACTCTTTGATAAATCAAAGCTGCAACACTACACATATATGTCCGCCAACATATAGGGGTTAAGAACCCGAACTCTGTGGATTCTTATTCTCTCATTTAAGGTCAGAATAGAGAATAGAATCCTAAGTAGATTCTTCTCAATACACTTTGCTCGTGTACTAGAATAATTAGCTAGTCTAGATAAACTAACTATTAGATTCTTCTACGGTGTACCGATGGTAGGTTCAGGACCATCTAAGACGTGGGCTCTTTAATACATTACAAGGAACCGATGATATGATCTAACTGTGTGTTTAACCACACCATATCATCTACAATGTAAGTATAGTAAACATGCATGTAAATATAACAATTTCAATGCAAACAGTGACTGCAATTGTATTCATTCTATATCATTGTAAAATATCATCAATAATGTATACAAAAGACAGGTCTTCTAGTATACAAAACCAACATAGAGGGGTATTTATAATGTTGGAGGGAACTCTAAGATTAATGTAACAGTCCGATCCCAAGAGGGGGATTAATGATTGGGACGGGGTGTTATTAAGGAATGAATGAAGATGGAAGATTAACAAAGATGGTTTAGAATAATGATAACTTTTGAAGATAGGCGACGATACTCGGGTTTACTTGATTAAGAAGGAAACATGCTTAGCGAAATAAAAAGGCTAACTAATCAGATACCAACAAGCATAGACTCATTCATATGTCAAAGCGAATAAACAGATATCAATGCACAAGTCTCTTCATAGGCGAAAAGAAATATACTCGAGAAGCAGGAATATAACTTAAATATGCATCACTTATATATATAACATGTTTGGGGAATATTCGAAGAATCGTGATAAACATAACATAACTTAGGAATTCATACGAGTGTATCAGAGTAGCATAAACATCATGGGATTTCAAAAGAAACTTATACTATAGCAAAATAATCTTGGCAGCCAACCCACATCCACAACCACCAACATCCTCAGCATCTCAACCTGAAAACATTTGAAAAAGAGGGGGCATGAGCACTAATCTACTCAGTGGGTTTTAATAAAATACTTTAATAAACTTCAAGATATCCAATAATCAACTGACGGTATATGAAGAGCAAAATGCAAAAGCCCTCTTCATATCCGTAAAACCTTTTCTTTTCTTTTGGGCCCATCCTGGCTCAAAACCTGATGTCAACTGCACACTTAGGCATGCCTTAGGGCTCAAGAGGGGTTACCTCGAATATCCTTACCATTTTGAGAGGGATAAACCCAGCAGTGACTCACTTAACGATCGAAGTCCTCTGAGCTCAATTCCTGCTTAATCAAAAAGCTAAGTTACTTCCTCCTTAATCCTTGCTAGGAAAACCAAACATAGAGCAATGTATAGGGGTTAATCCTTACTTTAACATGATCTCGGCTTAGCAGGGATTTATTTCTAACCCTAGAAGGCAGTCCTTTAACCATACGAATCTTAGCAAAATAGCAACATTCAAATACGAAGAAATGAACGTATAAAAACACGAATTGCAACTAAAGACAATTCTAATATCTCATGCTAAGCAAAATCAATACTTAACAATTCTGGCATTTCTAAACATGCTCAAGAGCTCAAGTAACACATAATATTTCATTTACTTCCTTCCTTGTACAGAGATCAATCAGGCAGAGCAAAATATTTTATTGGATATCTCATTTGCCCTATCATGTTTCTAGAGCTTATTAGCTCAAACTTTTAGATGAGTATAGATTTACCTATCTTGACTACTAGATAGAAGATGAACCAACGAGTTGATGATCTTTCTCCAAGTTCCCACAAGGCTCAGTTCCTCCTATAAAAGTCGAATCATCGACTTACCGGCATCCTTCGAAGATTTATAACTACTAACATGGAATTAAACAATATCTAACTCATCTACCCTTAACTAGGACTTAAACATAGATAGCACGACTTTAAAACCTTTAGAAAATACGAGGGTTTGAAAGACTCGAGTTTAGCACATGATTAAAGACAAAACATGGCGACAGAGGCACTGCACGGGCTGTGCAAGCATAGCACGGGTCGTGCTAATTAATGGGCGAGAAATAAAAACGCTCAGATATCCGTGCAGTCCCTTTACAAAATGGGACTGAGAGTTCTGGATGACTCTGCACGGGCCGTGCAAGCGTCGCACGGTCCATGCTCCTTTACGAACTTCTGAAACTTCCGATTGAAGTGTTGGGCGAGGCGTTATTCATTCACCTCTCCCTTTCCTTGACGTTTTAAACTTGAAACAGGGCTTAGAACTTTTGAATAAAACATAGAAACAAACATATTTTTAACTTAAAAAGAAATCGGCATTATAACGGAATAAACACGACAATCTTCCTTAAACACTTAGAATAATGACAAGATCTTAAATATAACTTGAACGGAACTTTAACGGAATAAACGAGACTAATTATGAGAAATAATGACGAGAATCATAATGACGAGAATAAAAACGAGTAATATAATGGAAACGCTATTAACTTGGAACTTCAATAAGAATTGAAATACAACTTTAGGCGGAAAGTAAACAAGTAATAATGAAGAACATGAGAAACATGAAGAATGGAAAGTAAATGCAGAATTTAAAAGATGGAAAAGAAATAGAAATCGAAACTGACGAACAAGAATGGACGGGGTTAGGTACGTCGAAGAAAGATGGCTAGCTCGGCGTCTCATCGAGTCGCAACGGCGGCAGAGCCGCTTGCTATGACTCAACGGTGCCCCTAACACCTTCTCTCACCGCATCCCTTCTACGCCACTCCACTCATCGTCTTGCAGAACACTCATGAAGAACGCTTTTTTACTTCGACAGAACTTCGACTTTCTCTCAGAACTCTCAAGCTCTCAACTCTCTAAAGTTGGAAATGAATTGAAATGGGTGAAAATGAATGGTAGGGAGGGGTGCTATTTATAGATGTGGGGTTGGCTTCCTTGAGAAGCCACTCGAGTGCGGAAACACTGCAAAAGTTACCCCGGGTTCGGTTAAAAGCTGCTTTATTCGATGTCGAGGTCCAAATGACCTCATACATGAAATCCGAAAATACCGGGAGACTCATTAGCTCGAATACTAGTGAACCAACTTGACTCAGGATGAAGACGGGGTTGTTAAAAGAAAGACGAGTAAAGATTCCTTTTTTGGAATTACTTTTTACTATTCACTCAGACTGACAGATTTTGCTCCCGAGCGTTCGATTGACCTCAGAATTGAAATCCGTGAATGCCAACGGATTCCTTGAGTCATTTCCCATAAAAGGAGCCTGACAGAACAAGACTCGGATCAATGAGGAGGATTTCATAAATTTCTCAAAACACGAATGCACACAAAAGTTACTATTCATTAATCCTTTAAATACGTTTTTCATAACCGGGACCTTAAATGACTTCAGAATAAAATTTCGGGAATACCGGAACACTTCTTGAGTTAAAACGTTTCTAACAAGACCCTAATTGGTCATAACAGAGTTAAGATCAAATTTTTCGAAAAGCGATTTCACGAAAACTGACCCCTAAAGTCGTGACTAACATCTGACTTCACTTAAACCTTATTAAAATTTCTTCCTTAACTTCTTAATTACCATTAAGAATCCTCTAAATCTTATTTGAAAATCTGGGATGTTACAATTAAAATAAAGTTCAAAGTGAACAAAAGCCTTGAAAATCCCGAACTGGTTTGGCCGGGTCGGCTGGTGGGTCAAGTGGCTGGATCGACCCGACCATGTGCATTTTGTAAAGGACTGCGCCGACTAACATGCGTAGGATTCACCAAAAGAGTGCGTTCTCGCTAGTTTCTAATCCGATTGAACCGATTTGACTTGCACAATGCTCCTAACTCGATTCTTCATCTTCATATACTCTTCAATCACTCATTTGGATTATGTTGAATTATTTTCATCAATTCTAGTGGGCTTTGCTCTTTAAATCCAGTTCAAAAGCCCGATTGATCCCTCATTTAGCTCTCCAAGCACATATTTGATAATTTTGCATCAAATAATTATCAAATTCACCACTATTACTGCAAAACTCACAAATACATCAAAAACACCAAATGATAACATAATGAGCACAAAAGCTATGAAAATCACACAACTTATCAACTTAAACATCATCAATTCATATCCAAAGTTAAATTGTGTAAAATACACAGCTATCAAAACACATTGTGAGAAGTAGATGGAATAGAGTAGAAAGGGATATGTTCAAGAAAGAAAACATGACGAGACACATATAGTTTATGAGTGATTGGATCAAAACAACAATACCCCTTTTAACCATCCCTTTATCCTAAGAAAACACATAAAGGTGAATGTGATGAGAGTTTACTACACTCAACATGAGGATGAAGAATGAACAAGTGCAACCAAACACTCTCAAATAAGTATAATTAGAGGCATGACAAATAATTTCTCAAAAGAGGGACACACCTAAGGTGAGAGAAAATGGAATTCTGTTACAGAATGAACATCTATTGTGATACCCCGACCCTTTTTGCTAAATTATAAAATTATAATTTTAGTAAATGATTTCGAATTAATATTGTTAATATTAATCATGTGAGTATGTTTGTATGTTATGCCATTATTCTTTATTGCAGGTACGTCATAGCACGGTGATGTTATACTGAGTATATAACACAATTTAAATTTTAATACTAAAGTGTCAAGTTATACGATAATGAATGTTACTGCATTTAATTTTGTTTGCCAAAATCTTGAACACCCTAACGCTGAGTTGATCGGGGGGTTCAGGGGGTGAAGCACCCCGACGGGGGCTAGGGGGCAGCGCCCCCTGCTTTTTCGGTATGTATTAAAAGTGCTTTGAAAATTTAAAGGAAAACGGAGTGGTTTAAAATAAGGGGGATGATTTTTGGCATGTCGCGCGCTCGCGGGGAGGTGCGCGCCCACGGGGCCGTGCACGGTCGCGGGAGACTGCGCGCCCGTGGGGCTGGCGAGGGACGCGCGCCCGCGAGAACTGCGCGCTTGCGGGGAGCGTTGGCCGAGAGAGGGGTTCCGCAGTAGCGGGGGCTGCGCGGTCGCGCGGGTCCGGGGATTTTCTACCTATAAATACAACACTTATTCATTTCCTCCTCATTTCCTTTCCATATGGGCGATTTTCCTCCCCCTTCTCTCTACAAATCTTTCATCTTTTGAAGTAGATTCTTCCATCATCATCTATCAACAAAGGTAACCTCTACACCTCTCCTTCTTGGGGATTAAACACCCATTTCTTGTTGTTTTGGAAACTAGGGTTTGTTATCCAAATTTGAGGATTTTGGATTTTTGTTGATCTTCTTGCCTTGACATCTTAAACATATGGTTTATTTACCTCCTTGAAGCTATATGTGACGTTATATCGAATTCCTATGGTTCATTGTTGCTAGGGTTTGGATTTTTGCCCTAATTTCCTTTGTTTTATTGATAATTTTTTGGAGATGTTATAAGGGTTGCTTGGGGTTGATTTTCATGTATGTTAGAGCCCTAGGATGAAGGTGTTTGTATTTGGAATGTTGGGTCTAAAGGATTTAAAATGAGTCATGAGCATGTGGTTTAAATGTGTGCCAGTAATGTGTTCGATCAAATGCTTCAAAGAGTTTATGTGTGTATTTTGAGTCTAAAATCATAGTATGAGCTTATTTATCCATGGTTGTGTATGTAGAAATGTTTGAAGACCTTTAAAGCAAAGTATGGTTTGAGTTTGGTCTAAATTATGATTTGATTAAATAACTCGATGTCTAAAATGAAAAGAGAATTGAAAGGTGCTAGGTGACGTGTTGGGGCTCGAGGAGGACAACTTGTGCACGACAAAGGAGTATTCAAGGTTAAAAGGATTCAAAAGCGTCTTTTAAGGTGGGGTAACTCTAAACTGTGAACACGTGTAATGTTATAGTTATTGTTGTGCTTTGATTGTATAAATATGAAGGGTCTTCGGACCGGTGAAAGAAAGAGATCCTTCGGGGTCGACAAAGAGACCCTTCGGGGCAGAGATCCTTGTGATCGAATATAGACCTGTGAATGTCCTCCCTGGGGGGTAGTATGTCTGCGGGCATCCCTATAGGGCCAAAGATGTTCATTAACGGGGGCATCATGATGTTTGGACCCTACAGGGTTGAGACTAGTCTCCACAAAGTAATGAAAAGTCCATATGTTATATTTTCACTTGTGCAATTAGCTATAACTGTTTACAGTGTTCCCCACTGAGTATGTTGTTAAATACTCACCCCATTCATTTAATGAATTTCAGGTTGAGGAGTCGAGGCCGGAGTAGGAGCGTTGTGAACACAAGAGAACCCCACAAGCTTGTGTTTATCTTTTGCATGCTCTTCTTTTGATAACACTCATATTATTATTGTTATTATCACATTGATCACTCTTTTGCCTTATGATCGATGATTATTGGGGATGGGAATAGCCCGATCTTTTGTAGGCCATGATGTATATCTTGATATTATGCAAACAATTTAAAGGCGGGTCGTTTGACCTTGGAGCCTTCTATGTGCGAATTATGTCGATGAACCCTTATATTATGTTTGTTAATTTAGGGTGCTAGACGGGCGGGTTGTGTAAGCTTATGAGCCCGATAGGTTAGATGAATGCATGCTTAATAGGACAAAATTTATATTGAAAAATTTTGATGCCTTACCTCATCATGCTATGTATATTATTATATTTTGACCTAAGCTTCCGCTCAATTTAAAATAAGCACATAAAATATGTAAGTAAATTGTATGTAAGTGACGTGGCCAAACGGAGTAGTTTGGGGCGTTACATCTATGGGAATGGCTTCCCCCAAAAATCATTAGGAACAAAAGCAAATAGAAGGAGAGATCGAGCAGTTTTCACAATTTGCTTATGTTTTCTCTTAGCAACATCATTTTGTGCTGGAGTGTCAGTACAAGAGATTTGGTGATGGTGTCATCTGCAGTAAGAATCTAACGAAAACTATTAGAGGTATATTCCTCACCCAAATCACGTCTAAAGCATTTTATAACAACACAAAATTGAGTTCGCACAAGATCTCTAAATGAGGTATAAATGCCCAAAAATTCAGAATGATGCTTCATAAGATAAGCCCAACAATATCATGTATGATCATCGATAAAAGAGATATAATATCCGGTTCCTCTCTTCATAGCGAGAGGAGATGAACCCCAAACATCAGAATGAACCAAATCAAAATGAGAAATAGAAATATACATGCTTTTACTAATGAGCAAAGCCAAAAACTTTGCAAGTTTACAACCACTACAATCAGATATGTTATGACTTTGAATTTTTCCCAAAGATCCAGTGGATGCAAGATAGTTTAACCGAGAAGAAGAAACATAACTAAGGTGAGAATGTCACAAATAAAAGTCAGATGAAGAAGGACTTAAACGAAAAGAAGATAAATCAACAGTAGGGGCAACAATAGTGTGTGTAGGTACTTGAAGGTGATCCATGATATACAACCTCCCTGCCTATGACCTATCCTAATCTACCTCTGGAAAAGTGGATCTTGCACATGACAAGAGGTAGCAGAGAATGTAGCAAGATAACCAGAATCACAAATTGACCAAGAAATACAAGATTCAAAGCAAGTTGAGGAATATGAAAAACATTAGGAAGATAGACAGTTTGTGAAGTAACTGAACCAACACCTGCTAATGGCATGAGAGTGCTATCCACAGTCAAAACAGGTATAACCGTCAAGGGACTAATAGAAGTAAATGAGTCAGGATTGGGGGACATGTAGTGAGATGCTCCAGAGTCTAAAAGCCAAGCGGAGGGAGATATACATATAGAATTCGAAGAGGACAAACCTTCTGCAGCAGACATATCATAAGGTTGGTGATTGAGGAGTTTCTGAAATTGCTTTAAAAGAAAGGAATCAGCTGTAGGATTGGATGAGGAAGTGGACCCGATGGTGCAAATTTGTTCACCAGAAATGGGCATTGAGCCTTCAAATGGCCCGGTTGATGACAAAAATTACACTTATTTGGCATTGTGGCTTTTGAGTTCGGTCTACTTTGATTCTTGTGAGACCGATTAACGGAGGCTAAGAATGGACTCCAAGATAGATGGACTTGGTGATGGAAGGAGACATTTCATCACCCCAGACTTATGTTGAACTTTCTCAGCAATAAGCTCACTAACCATAGAATCAACAACGGGAAGAGGGCCGCGATGTAAAATATTCCCTCTAAGGGCTTCAAAATCATCACGAAGAGCCATAAGAACTGGACCAAACATTGCTCTACTCTTCGAGCAATGTACATCGGAAAGGCTCTAAGTTCTGCAGATTCTATAAGAGAAAGTTGGTCCCAAAGGTTTGTCATAGCAAAATAGAATTCTTGCACACTTGTGTCTTTTTGGTGAAGAGACCGAATATCCATCTCAAGTTGGTACTGCTTAGCAAAATTAGATCGAGTATACAATCTTTCTAAATGATCTCATACTTCTTTAGCAGTAACATACGTTGCAAGTTGCATGCCAATAGAGTTCACAACCGAATTGTTAATCAGGTTATAATCTTAGAATTATTAACTTCCCAAAGATCCATCTGTTCAACATATTTCTCATTATCAACCCGAGTCGGCTTCAATTGTGTTCCACATACATATCCCCACATCTTTTTACCTCTCAAGAAATTTCGCATAACATAATTCCAATAAGAATAATTCTCCCATCTAAACGAACACTAATTGACTGCAAGGAGTTATCCCTCTCAGTGGTCATGGTGAAAAATCCAACAAACACGAACTAACAATGTGAGAATCGAAATAATAGACGAGATTCAAATTAAAACTAGGGCAAATTGAGAAAGGGTGAAAACCAGAGAGTTATCTAATGAAAATCAGAATAACCAAAACAGAGGTTGAGCATTTGCCATTTTTCTGTGAAGAACTGAGATGACGATGAACAGTGTCACCAAAAAGTTAGATTCGTGAAAACGGGTTCAAGAAGTTAAACCCGCTCTGATACCATGTTAAACTAATATCAATTCAAGGTTGGAAAAACAAGACATTGTTGAAGAAGAAGAATTGTATTAAACAAAAGGAGGCTAGTTCAAAGCTTACAATGATGGAATATAAAAGTGTGTCTAAAAGGATTAGAAGTAAAGATAAAAAGGGAACTAGGGTAATATGGAAAAAGACTAAAATACATTGTCAACTAAAAATACATAATATTCTTCTAACAAACATATTTATGAATATTATAAATATTTTGAATGGGTAAATTAAATTAACTTTTTTTTTCAAGCTCGGTCTCGAACAAGTAAATTAAATTGGTTTTTTTAGAGCATTGAGTTTGGGCTCGATTAGTAAATTTTTTAGAATTTCACAAGCCGAACTCGAGCATAACAAATATTTGTCGAGCCAAACTCCAACAAAAAAAAAAAAAACTCAAATCGAGCTTGAATTTGAATATTGGTTAACGAGGCGAGCTCGAATATAAGAGTATTCGACTCAGCTCGACTCGGTTTGTTTACATAACTAAAATCTCCTCCATCTTCCCCCAAATATGTGAACTGTTTTCGTATTTTCATGTAACTTGAAATGCCGTTTCAATTGTGTGTTTTCAGTAATGACGTATATTTTAAATTTCTATTGTTTATTAATTTTTTTAACTTTAATTACGATTATGTTTGAAGTAGTAATATATACACATGATGTACAATAAAAGAATACAAAATTAAGATTGAAACATTTATAAAATAAAATATGAAATATGAGTATTGAACCCATGTAATATAAATGTTCCATAAATGGGTACACTATTAATGTAAACTAAATTAAATGAAACAATCAACATATACATTTTTGATTTTCCCACTCTTTTTTCGGCTTATTATTAATTCGCCATCTCTGTACGTATTCTATCCTGATCTGTTATGCAATTCAAATTTCATCATATGATAAATAAATCAGTGATTATTATTTTTGAAAACTAATGAATTTGAAATTAATAATTATTAGAGTATCTCTCATGCGATGCACAAATGAGAGATATGTATAATTTTATTTGTTATAAATTATAATTATGAAAAAAAATAACAAAATTATCATAACAAAATAAAATTAATTTACAAATTTATCGTGAATTATAGAAATTTTTACATTTGTTATTATGGTCATTGAGATTAAGTCCCAGAAAAAAAAATGGAAAGAATTGATTATTTAAACCTAATTTTAAAATTCAAATTAGGCTTAAATTATAAAGAAAATGTACAAATTGTTACACTATGCAACATTATTTTTTATTTCTAAAGTATACAAGTCAAACTTTTGCTAAAGTGATGCACAATTAATAATAAAATATTATTTAACAAACAATTTTACTATTAAATAGATACATGTTGTGGAAAGGCTTTGAACAATTTTATTGCATATCCAATGACCATGTCAAATGGAGGGGTAGTCCTTAGAATAGTGTGATGGAATTTTAAACTTGTATCTCAGAAATAATAATAATAATAATAATAATAATAATAATAATAATAATAATAATAATAATAATAATAATAATAATAATAATAATAATAATAATAATAAATCGCCAAGCCCGCTCTCCCAAGATTCGACCGTTGCAAATTCAAAATAAATTTGAAAGCGGACCGTTGGATAGCGAAACGCTCCCTCACATCACTGAATTTCCAAGTAGAGATCCTCCCTCTCTCTCTCTCTACATTCGAATTGATCTACAAAATGGGCGACGACAACGGCGAAAGCAAGTCATCCCTGATGGAATCAAAGGCGGTGCATCCACTCCAGCAGATCGCGGGGAACCCGAGCCACAAACTCCTGCTGAAGCAGTGGCTGAAAGAGGAAGAGCTGATTCTGAATCGCCTCTCTCTGAAAGAAACCCAGATCGACTCCACACGCAAGGAGATAACCCACCTCTACTGCCTCTTCTTCCTCTTCCACTCCACGGCATTGCTCCTCCTCTTCACGGCGGCGCAAGGCTCCCACCTCTGCAAGAAGTCGTGGGTCCCATCTCTCTGCTCTCTGTTGTGCTCCATGGGGTTCATATGGGCGATCCGTTACAAGGGCGACGTGGAGTCCCACTTGGAGAAGATGCTGAGTCGTGAGAAAGAGGACTCTAAGCTGCTGGCCAAGTGCGTCAACGAGTTGAAGCGGAAGGGCCTCGACTTTGATTTGCTCACGGAGGTCGACGCCCTGCGCCGGGCCAAGAGTTTGCGGGTTGACTCCAAGCCCGTCCGGAAATGGTCAGCCCGGGATTTTGTTACGCTCTTTTTCTTCACTGTTTCTTGTTTTGTGGTTGTGTTGAACAGAGTCATTCTCTGCAGTTAGATCACAATTCACATCTCTGTTTTGGTCTGTGGAAGTTGCACAACTCTCTGTTTTGCTCTTGCGGGAGATCAAACTTTTACCTATTTTATATAACTAATGGAACCCCTCAATATTAAGAAAATGATGTTGGATTTACTTTATTTGTTATTACAAATATTATATTATTATACATTATACATATGTAGCAAGAGGGATCATCTTCCTCCCTCTTGAGGCTGAAGCAAGGGTTCGGATGTAGGAATGGGCGAGTGGATCTTAGTCATTGTGTTGTCGCTGCTTGACGTTGGGATATCAGTAGTAGTATTCGATGCAAATGCACTAGTACTGGTAGTTATATCACTGAAATTCCATTCCGCATCTCCAGATAGCATCGCCACCACTCGTGACATGGATGGTCGAACCGCCGGGGATGTTTGGCTGCATAGCAGTGCTACTCCTATTACCCGTCGTGCCTCATCCTCATTCAACTCAGATAACTGTTTGTCTACTAGCTCCAGATCCCTCTTATTTTCATGGCAATGCCAGGCCTACACAGTTTTTGCAATATGCTAGTTATTATATCTAAATAAATGTAAGAAGAGGAAGGAAACAGATCAATCGTATTCGTACCCATTCAAGTAGATATACCCTATCTTCTTCCTGACTCGAATCAGAATTCGGTCTTCCGCTCACAATTTCAAGAGCTACAACTCCAAAACCAAACACATCAGCCTTCTCAGTAAGGTGACCCCTCATAGCATACTCCGGAGCAAGATATCCACTAGATCACACCAACACACTGTTAATTTCATCATCACTACTTGTTTAGGTTAGTCACACACAGGCAATTAAAAAGACATGCTTACATTGTGCCAGCAACACGGGTGCTCATATGTGTCTTCGCATCATCATACAACTTGGCCAACCCAAAATCTGAAAGTTTTGGATTAAGTTGCGAGTCCAGCAGAATATTACTCGCCTTTATATCTCTGTGTACGATTCGAAGTCGGGATTCCTCATGAAGATAAGCTAGACCTCTTGCTACTCCTAAGCATATATCAAATCGTGTAGCCCAGTTAAGAGAAAAACTACCTTTTCCTGATCCAATGAAAAAAAAGTGGTTCGGGCTTCAGCAATGTCAGTAGAAGAGGTACTAATAAATAACTATATTTTTTTATACCAAATAATGCTCGATCTAGACTCTTGTTTTCATGATACTCATAAACAAGCAATCGTTTATTTCCCTCGATGCAACATCCATACAATTTCACTAGGTTACGGTGTTGCACAGCAGATATGGTTTCAATCTCTGCCAGAAACTGGCTCTTCCCTTGATGGGATGCTATAGACAACAGCTTCACTGCAATAACTCTTCCATCATCCAGTATTCCCTTTGTACAGAGATAATTATCAAATGTTAAGCAAGTAAGAAAAGAAAAATGACTTTATTACTAAAATACAGGAAATAGTTTCCCGCTAAAAATATCCATAAATACTAGAAAAGCAAAGAAAAAAAAAGATACAAATACTTTTTAACATACAATCTATAACTGCAGTGAGGAGGACCTAGGACGATCATGTTTGTGCATGTTTTATCATGGTTAGCCCCCTCTTGAAAGAGACCAACCATGTGAATTTGCTTGCATAAAAACCGAAGTTACCTTGTAAACAGACCCAAATCCTCCCTCTCCAATCTTGTTAGCTGCACTGAAATCATCTGTGGCAGCTCTAAGCTGTGCATACGTAAAAGTGTATGGCCTGGCTTCAAGGCCCAGGAATTCTGAAGATTAAGCCAGAAAGATTTTCAAACTTTAATGGCAATAATCGCAGTTTTGACAAATTAGGGAATGTCATGAAAAGCTTAATGTCTTCTACAGACATCAAATGATGAAAATGTAGGAAAAGGCAAGCAAGCCAAAATTTCTCTATTTTCAAAAACACTATTCATGCAAAGTAAAGCAGAAGCTTTTTTTTAATCTTGATGAATGTCACTGCTGAACCATGTATATTATTAACTAGCAGTGAATGTCACAGCGTACTGAGAGAGAGAATATGAATCATGTAGAGAATTTTGGTGAATACTGATTCAAGCTTTGTTTGCCATTTTCAATTGCAACTAAATAATTGTACTTTTATCTTTGCCTACAAACAACCACACTAAAAGAAGGTACAAAATTTTCCGCTTACCTTCATCTTCATATCTCTTCTGCCTTTTTCTTCTCTTGACCATACAACAGATTGCAAGTAGGGAAAGAAAACTTACAGCTACAACAGAAACAACAATCCCCACGATCATGCCAGTCCTATTTTTCTTGTTCCCAAGCTCATTTGGAGGATTGTTACTTACAGTAGGAATGAAATCTATATTAAGTATTAATTGTTAGAATCAGCATCAAAAATTGAGAAGCAAACTTCAGTCAGCATTTCTGTCAGAAATCAAACTTCCAAGTGACATACATATACCTGCAGGGGCGACGCTTATGGCTGAAATAGAAGGTCCGTATATACCTTGAGCAGGTACACAGCAAGTCCCTTTTCCAGCCCAAAAGAGATGGATTTCAAGGTGGTTTTCGGTCACTCGAGCGGAAAAATCCTTGACCACTGCTCTGAATGATCCTCCAGCCTCTTTTTGTATGTCAAAATCTTTCTGTGCCAGATTACCCTGGAAACGACAGATTACACCTTTGTGTCCATATGAAAAGGGAACAAATGACCTCAAATAAATAAATACATCACATAGAACAAAAAAATATGTATACATATCTACATTTAAATGGAATATACTACCTCAGGGTTGTTCCTGATGTAATAAATGGATTATACTCTACCACAGGGTGACAGTGAAGCGAGAGCTCAACATAATAATTCTATTTATTACACACCTGGATGTATATATCGAAAATACGCCTTCCAAGACTCTTCCAATCATTAGGGTTCTCAATTCTATTCTCTACAAACTGAAGGCTTATATTGTATCCTCCATTCTGGAGGCCCAAGCCATAATATCTTAATGATCCAGCAGAAACGCGCGAACTCTGGTACAGCTCTGGATCCCTTGTATTTGGAATATATGTTATGAAGTTAGTTTTATATTCTGGATTCCTGCTTCCTGAAGGAAGACCAACATTGCTAACTGCCCATCTCTGTTCTCTGCTCACATGATATGCTGCTGGACCAAGAGTCGCGTTATCTGCCTCATACAAGATCCCTGTGGCAGATCTCATTTGTTCACCTCCACATTTTATTGCGAAGTTGAAATCTGAACCAATGAATACAGAGTCGCATCTAAAGTATCAATAGCTTAGTAAGAAACTAAAGTAAATTTCAAGGAATATATGGGAGGCTTAGTTGCACAACAGCCTGTTACTAACTTAGTATGTTATTGGATGAAAATACTGCTCAAAATGGTATAGACCACACCACTGTGGCTCAATAGAAATGATTTCCACATCTCAAATGCAGACAACACAATTCAATCATTCTTCGATTTCATGTTTTGAAAGAACATGTGTTTGGAGAAAGGTTTGTCACATACACTGGGGATCCCCTCGGAAGCAAGGGAAGTTTCTTTGGAGGCAATTCAATCCTGACGCCAGGACACTGAAATGGTAAGACGAGTTAAGAAAGTATATCACAATAAAATCAACTTCCATGTAGAGAAAAATCTAGAATTGTTCATATCAACGCTTTAAATTATTCAAAGGATACAACCCTTTTGTTTTCGAAACATTATCGACCGTGTCAAAAATAGGAAAGTATACATGTTTTCTTTCAAACACTCAGTACTATATTTCTGGTTGCTACTTTTTACAATATAATGCTGAGAATCTAATCTCCCAAATGTTTGGGGAGATGAGCTCTGTTTGCAATATTTTTCTCGCTGAACTTCAGAAAGGATCTAGCCAAATCTGTAATGTGCTCAGTTCTGAAAATATCTCTATTGTTGTAGTTAGTTTACATAACGGATTGATATAGGATGAATGCCCATGATTCCATATAGTTTGGATGGTCATGATTGGTTAATACAGCATGTGACAGTTATATGAAGAAGCCCGAAAATTCCAGAAGTAGCATGTATATGTGAAACTGAATTAATAAGGCAAACAAGCAAGAAATTATGAATCAAGATCTGTTGCATCAACTGATTAAGGACTCAGGAGTTAACCTGCTGTTTGAACCTTCTATACTGAAATTGTTGGCAACCAAATTCCTGCAAAAAGTTGTGTGTTAGTTTTCACAGTAACCAACTTAGATGCGAAATTAAGGTCTTTCAACCATCAAATGTAAAAAATTCATACAGTTGGAGATTTGGCTGGCTGACCCAAGAAGGAAAGCTCCCAGATAGCTCATTGTATGACAAATCTCTGCACATAAGTAGAATAAGGATGTCAATTAAGTTATTGGAATCCAAAAACTCTGCATAATTTGCTTAAAATGCATAGTATATCTACAATTCCAGTAAACTGCAACATTATAATATCCTAATTGTTTTAAGTACATGATAGCACTCTATGTTAGAAGTGTAGAAGACAATGCATTCGATGATAACAAAGAACAATGACGCAACTTGTGGAAAGAAAAATAATAATAAGAGTCATGGTGTTGACAATGTGAAAGAAGTCATTAAATATATAGAGCCCACATAAACTGAAGGAGTGAAGTCTTCTGTGCAGGCAGAGAACCAGTCAATTTGTTATTGCCAAGAAACCTGAAGATACAGAAGGAAGTTATTGTTAAGGAGCCATATTTGTTGGAGGTGAAGGATGTGATTATGCAGCATAAACAATTACATGTGGACAAGGGCACTCATATTGAAAAGGGAATCTGGAATTTGTCCAGTTAAATTGTTGAAGCTCAGATCCCTGGATAGCAAAAATGACAATTTCTATGGATTAGTGGCATATCAACTTTTAATCACCATAACAACTTTATAAAACTGAACTTTATCAATGAAATTTACAGCAGAGACAAATTTGGATATTCGTTGAGGTTGGAAGGGATGGAGCCAGAGATGTTGTTATTCCTCAAAATTCTGCAATTTATTGGTTTAAGTTCGTTAAAGACAATAAATAGAACAATAACAAAAAGAATGCGATACCACTATGTATTTAAAAGCCATGTCAGGTTCACTCACAATGTAGTTAAAGCCTTCAGATTTGTGAGGAAGTCTAATGAAGAGTTCCCATTGGATATATCAGATATTCTCCTGTGATCACAATTATGAAGAAAATAAACTAATCCAAAGTATGAACATATGATATGAAAGCCCTAAATGTTAGAGAGTAATGGTGAACACACTCACAAATCGGTCAAATCCCTTAAATTGGAAAATGATGATGGTATTGGGCCCCGAAATGAGTTTCCTTCGAGCCTTCTGGAGATGTATAATAATAAACAGATAATGAAAATTCAAGAGACAACTACAGACAGAGGTTTTCTAGCATGAAATGATGAAGGCATAAATCGCTAAGATGTGTATCTCACAAGACGGTTAAGTTTGACCAACTTCCAATGAATTCAGGTATTCGGCCAGTGAATGCATTGTCTGAAGAAAACCTGAAATTCCAAGAAATTTTAACATTGATCTTGAGCTCAATAATCATTTGACACAATGTTTCAAGCTATGTAAATTTAATAAAGAAAAAGAGCCTGTCTTAAAGCTAGCTCTTACATTATCTGCATGTTCTGTAGTCTAGCTAATGACAAAGGAATTGCGCCACTAACTCCAGAGCTATCAATCCAACTGGTAAGGTGTAAAACATAATGGAAAATCAATTAGTTGTTCTCGAGATGGGAGTGTGAACAAACTATTATTTTGAGCAAGTAAGAGATAATGCTCCTAAGAAGTTTGAAGATGTGCAGAGGTAATAGCTGTATAGAGATGTAAAAGCTTATAAGAAAAGGCTGAAAAACTAGTGGCAGCATCTCTCTTATTCCGCAGGCCATTTCTTCAGTAGTTGGTTGCAGATTTAATACAAGACGAAGAGAGAAAACTAGCAGAGCACGAGAACTTACAGTTGTTCTAGCCTTGTGCAGTTTCCAAGTTCAGACGGTAAAGGACCAGAGAAGTTACTTGTACCAATAGCCCTGCAAAAACAGTAAGAAGATATCAACCATATATGCTCAATTGCTCATGAGATATATATATATATATATGTATATGTATATATATATATATATGTAATATGTCTTACAATGATCTTAAATCGGTAAGCATGCCTAGTTCCTTGGGAAGCTCCCCTGACAAGGCATTGATTCCAATGCTCCTACAAAATGCAAAATTGCAGTTCTCAAACATTTTGATCAAAATATCCAGATCAATGGTTGGCCTTAATCAAAACACTTACAGGTACTGCATCCGAGTTAGATTGGCAATGGAAGGGGGCAGCCTACCGGTCAAATAATTCTGTCCCAAATTTCTGCAATTCAATTCAGCAACACATTCATAGCATCAATTCATTTATTAATTATTATGGAATCAGTCGTTTCCTAACATGAGCTAGTGCATAAATTTGGAGAATGTATGAGAAAATTCAAATCATACAAGTTGGTGAGGTAGGTCAAAGTCCAAAGCTCCTCCGGAAGCTGACCAACGACATTTGAGGATGAATCCCAATCCGACATGGAATAAACTCTCCTGCAAGTTCAAACCCAGTGAGAGAGAGAGAGAGAGAGAGAGAGAGGGGGACTTAATTTATTATTTGAAGGTTGTTACGTAGGTACAGGGAGTAAACGTGGCAGAGGGTGGTAGCGTTGTAGGAGCAGTCGCATTTGATGCCGGGACTGTAATCGAGGGGCGTGGTGCTATCACTAGCGATGCCGCTACAAATGTCGCCCGTAATATTCCATCTATCGTTAGCCCTGATCCGCCACCGCCTGAATATTACATCTATCGCTCTCGCTGCCGCCGGATAACCATCATCATATCATAAAACGTTACAACCCAACGGAATATATATATTTAATATCCACTTTTCACACAATTTACATTTACTCATTTTCTAGATATTACACTTCCAGTTCCAAACACGTGATCGATCAAATCAATTAATTAATGTATACAAACTAAAGTGTAGTATTCAATTTTCATAACAGAAAGAAAAGAATGCGACGGCTCACACCACACCACACCACACCACACCACACATTAACTATAATAGACTAGCGAGACAAACGAAAACTGGGTAAATAACCTAGCTAGTTATGTTTCTTGGTATAAAATATAGTAACTTCCATTTTTATTGTGTTATACTTTTTTTTTCTCTGCAATTAGATTAAGCAACATAGGAAAACAGTAAATTCCGACAGAGTAAACGAAAATATTCTTAATATCCTCACCTTCAGAAGGATCTGTAACCGGTAAGGTGGCGTTTCTCTGTGGCTGTGCTTGGCCGACAGCAACTATTAAAACCAAGAAAACTCCCAACAGATGCGGCTGCGGCGCCACCTTGTTTGTGTGTTTCACGGTCATGTGGGTGGGAGTGCCGAACGTTATTCCCAATAGCTAGGTACTACCTATAGGAATGTGGATGATCAATGATCTTTAGCTAAACTCAGAAAACCTATGACCGACTAACACAGATACATAAAAGTTGTCATGTATAATTGCGATAGGGCGAGTGATTTCTACTGGAGCTGCGCTATTTTGTCGTCATTTAGACTACCCCACCCGTAACCAGCACCAACTCAATCTGTCTATAAAATAATTATGGGTGGAATTTTTTTCTACCCACTTATGGAAAAAAAAAAATTAGCAACCAATATTTAAACATTATTATTTTAATTATTTTAGACTAAAATGGAATTCCCCCTATTTTTTTAAAAGATAATATATATATATATATATATATATATATATATATATTAACATTCCTTCCCCATGCACTCTTCTCTCTATTGAAAAAAAAGGGAGATTTATGCAATATTTGCATTTTCAAGATTTGAGGTAAAAAATTTCGGAGATTTGAACATTATTTTGTAGGTAATTCTAAAACTTAGTTCTTTAATACAAATATAGTAGTTTTTTATTATGGGAAAAAGAATTAATTTTGTTCATACTTGCGCATCAGGGTGTTCTTTGCTACACGCTGAACCCGGCGCGCACACCATCGCGCGCGGAGATAAGCGTGCACACCCGTACGCGCACGACGCCAACACGATGGCATTGCACGCGATGCCTGCGCGCGCACGACCCGCTCGCCCAGCGCACAACACTCTGCACGGGACACTCTGCGCGCCACTACCATGTGCGCTCGTACTCGGCGTGCAACCCGAGCGCGCACAACTCCGCCCCTTTTTATCCGCTGCGCGCATAGCGCCTCTTCCACGTTCGCTTTGCGCGCTGGGCCATGCGCGTAGCTATAAACACAAACCCAATTTTTTTTTTTGCCAGACTACCAATTTCTCAAAAATTCAACAACAAATCAACTAACAACAATGTAAACATTGTTCAATATAATTCTAATAAAATATAGTATAACTAACAACAATGTTACTCCAATAAAACATAGTACACCTAGAGTTAGCAATTTATTCAATTCCTTTGTTAAGATTTAATGGACGGGAGAGAGAGAGGGAGGTCTGCCGGCAATTTGACGGTGATGGTGACGGCGACGGCGAAGACAATGTCGAGGGAGAAAGGAGAGAGAGAGACGAGAGTTGCAATTGTTGAGAGAGAGAGAGAGAAATCATTTCTTTTACACGGGCGACAGACGGCGGCGACAGTTGCAGGCTCCACGGATGTCGACGACGGAGACAGATTCAATGGTGGTGTTGGTAGTGGTGGATTTGCATATTTGGTGCCATAAATATAGAAAGAGACGAGTGCAAATTTAGTTTTACGAGAAAGAGAGTATTTTAGGAGAGAGGGTGTTTTTGGAGAGAGAAAGTATTTTATTTTTTCTTTTAACATTATTTTTTCAAATTAATAAGGGTAGTATGGTAATTGTGGCTAAAATATAATATTTTAATATTAGTGGCTAAAAAAAGTTTTTAAAAATTTTGTGTGGCTAAAAACCCATATTTGTCACAAATAATTATTTATCTCCCCTCCTCCACCTACATAATGACTCAACAATCTAAAAGCACAATCTTTCAACTTTATCAACAATCATCTCTAATTCATGTTTTTATCTTTAAATAATTAATTACAATAATAATAATATAGTCCTCATACACTTTAAAGTAGTGAAATGATTAATGTATGTGAGTGGAAATAATGCATGTGAATTGAAAAAAAAAAGTTTTGCATAAATTTATCATCGATCCATTGAAAAATCTACTCCTACGATTATTAATTGATTATGCAGAAATTTGTCATCTTTTGCAGAAATTTGTCATCTTATTCATTGATTGAACTACTCTTACGATTATTAATTGATTATTCATAAATTTGTTATCGTATTCATTGATTGAAATTTAAACATATAAATGATAATAATCAAATAACATGAAAATAAACTACAATCAATCTCCAAACATAATTGCCATCAGTCGGAGTTTCATCTCTTCGTCTGCTGGAGTTCAATGTTCTTTGACCAACAATGTATTCAACTTCAACATCATTTCTTTCATCTTTAATAACTTTCTTTCTAGTTTTTGATTCTCCAAATCGAGTCTCGCACGAAAATATTGTAAAACTTTATTCAAGCTTAGAAAAACTTCTTACGTTCTCACACAAAAACTGAAAGTTGAGACTAAAACTAATATAAGTGTGTAAAAGAACTAAAAACATGTAATAAACCTAACGTAAAGTTGTTCTCTTTTTCTAGTCCTCTCCATTCATCGCAAAAGCTCAAGAATTTCCTCTCTTTTTGTGTTACCACCTCCTCTAGTGTTTCATCTTTCTGTGTTTCCTCCTCTCTCAGTGTTTTTATTTTGATGCAATGAGCATTCCCAAGCCATGTGTCCTTCCTTGTGGCATTTGAAGCAAGCTCGTGTTCCCAACTTGCACTCTCCCAGATGATATTTATGACATTTCTGGCATTATGGATATTGAGGTGTCACTCTAGGTGTCTCTCCTTCATTAATGTTCGGCTTCTTCTCAGGCTGGGAACTTTGCTCTCTGTCCTGATGGTCACAATCATCCCACCGTCTTTTTCCACCATTGTTTAGTTGAATCAGGCTTGTCTAAGTTCAGATGAGTAGACACTGCTCGAGCTCACTGCACAATCTTGGAGAAGGTGGTGAGATTTAAAGTAGATATGTGTGCTCCAATCTCCGCACATAGCCCATCTTCAAAGCGCCAAGCTTGCTTTTCATCGATGTCCACTAGGTGCGGTGCATATCGAGCCAGCTGGTTGAATTTCTGCTCGTACTCCAAGATGGTCATGTTGCCTTGCTCCAGGTTCATCAACTCTTTCTCTTTTTGCTTACGGAATGCTTTTGGGAAATAATTCCCCATAACCAATCTCTTAAAAGCTATCCAAGTCAAGTTCCCTTATTGCTCCTTGCTCATGCTAAGCGTCACCGCCTCCCACCAGTGACTTGCATCCTCTGCGAACTGAAAAATGGCGCATGTGACCTTCTATGCATCAGTGCAGCCCAAGTAGTTGAAGATCCTCTCTAAATCTTGGATACACTCCTCAACAGCCGATGGTTCTCCAATTCCTGTCAGCCTCGGAGGTCCCAACTGTCGAAATTGGGTTAGGATATTGCCTCATTCATTCTATGGATTTGCATTATTGTGTTAGGGTAGTATGCCTCTAAGGGCATTCGCTAGGTTCTGCGCAAACCCATTCATGGTGTCGTTGATGTTGTTGTCATTTTCATTGTTTGGTCCGTGATTGAAAACTAACTCAGTTTCTTCATCTTCCATGACAAATCTCGTATTTCTCCTTAGCGGCATTTTCCTATTGACGAACATATTGGCAAATAAACATTAGAAAAAATAAATAAATAGATGCCTTTATTAATCCATCTTTGGTTTATCGAATACTTAATACTAAGAAAAAATGAAAACTAATAATAAAGAAATCATAGAGATGTTCTATCTCAAACTGCTACTAATTTTGACCCCATTCTGCTAGAATGCTGCATATGAACTCCACAGAATCTAATTTTTCTCCTATCCCTGGGGAATAATCTAGGAGCTTTTCCTATAGATCTTCTGCTATGGGTTTGAGAGTTGATGGTATGGTATGATCTTCACCACTTTTTAAGCAGCTTTAACTAGCTTGAGCTCACCTCCTTCATGTTTCATTATCTTCCACATTCTTAAAAGCCTTACTAAATGTCTCTCTACCCTTACTTCTCTAATTATTTGGCACTGCATAAAATCATGCCATAACCTCTCTGCACGAGACTCGACCCGTGTACTAACTGAACCCCTTCTACGTGCCCTAGTAGTCAACCTGCTTCTAATCATCCAGTAACAAAATCCTTAGGGTAAATCTCGAGAATTAAATAAATATTTTCTCATAAATATATGTTTCACATAATCATGCTTGCGTTAAACTTGAGAAGACAAACAAAAAGTTTAACTTTTACCTCTTCTCGGAGTGATGTGGCGGATGTGATGATGGTCATTATTTACATGCTTGCAATTTTTTTAGTATGCAGGAAAATAGACGTTCTCTGATACCACTATGTAACGCCTCAATTTCACTTTTAATAGAAAAATGGGCACGTTACCCACGTTTTTCATTAATAAATGAAAATACAGCTGAAGTTTCAATCATAACTTAGTATTTATTACATAAATAAAATTGGAAAATAAAGTAAAATAAATATTCTCATTTAATCATGCTTGACCATTTGACCACCATCATCACATCTTGTCCGCTCACACACCGCCCGAGCTCTTGCCTGAAAGGAAATAAAAGATTAGAGTGAGTTCCTTTTAACTCAGTGGGGAGTAACCGTTATCCGAACTATTGGTCCCGAGCGAGTCGATATCAGTTTAGAGGGGGGGGTGAATGAACTGATTAAAAACTCTAAAAACTTTCACTTTAAATGCGGAAAAATAGGGCCCTTTGACTCGCTTAGAGAAACTTATCTATGCACAAACTGGTTGATTAGTTATGACTGCTTGGTGCAGATTGTGTGAACTTGTGTACAGTTTAAAGATATGCAATAATCAAAACAATACAACACACAAGCGATTTATAGAGGTTCGAAGTCTCAAACTTCTACGTCCCCTCTTCCTTCCACAGAAGGGCAACTTCACTATATAACTTGAGTTTCTTTACAAATTACACAATGAAGGACAGTTGGCTGAACCTGGTAACTGCTTGCTACCTCAGCGGGTCGACGGCTCACACTTGAAGTCCCTAACTGCTAGCTAGGAAGGTACGTGCTATTGTCGTCTTTAAAAGGTTTTAGATCTCTTTCGATCTTCAAGAGGTTAGTCTTAAACAAGGGGTATCAACTGATGTGCTCCTTCAATTGAGCTGGGTAGTTGATCGTTGTATTGCTGAAACTGAAAAGCCTGCCCTGGCTGGATTATCAACAGCTGGCTAAATATCTTGACTCTGTGAATTCTTCTTCTCAGTTGGACTCTCGCGGTTTTTATCAAATGCTGAACTTGAGCTGAGTGGGAGGGAGAAAGAAAGCTCTTGCTTGAATATTTCAAGAATGTATATGCGAAAGTTGTGGAGGCGAAGAGTGTTTTTAAAACTCTGATTCACTCGTCTTTTATAGAGGAGTAATTTTATGACCGTTGAGTTCCATTGATCGGTGGCTCTGTTGGCTCATCAATGGCAGATGGTCTTTATTGATCGCTGGAGCTTTTGGTTGAAGTAGCCGTTACTTTGCAAATCGATCGTCATTAGATATTTAATTCCCGGATCTTCGTTGAAGCATTTATTCCAAGATTCGCCGGTTTGAGCAATAGTTTTGAGCTTGTCAGCTCAGTTTGGTCGTTGCTCCAGTTGGCAGTTTTGAGCTTGTCGGCGTAGTTTGGCCATTGCTTCAGTTGGCAGTTTTGAGCTTGTCAGCTCAGTTTGGCCATTGCTTCAGTTGGCAGTTTTGAGCTTTTCAGCTCAGTTTGGTCATTGCTCCAGTTGGTAGTTTTGAGCTTTGTTTCTCCAGTTCGACTGATCTCAAGTTCTTGGCTAGCTTGTCAGCTTGACTGATTTCTCTTGATCTTTCTTGTCAGCTTGACTAATCATAAACTGGCTGACTTCAGTTCTGGTTGTAGCTGATCTGTCTTGTTTACTTCAGTTTGGCCATCAGTTGGATACTTCCAGTATTTAGTTTAAACTGATCTCTTATCAGTTCTTTCAGTCTTAGTCGACTCTTTTCTCCCTCAGCTCAGCTGACTTAGGTGTAAGTTTGTTTCGACTGGTTTGACTTTTTGACTCCTCGGATGAGTTGAATTCTGATTGGATGATGTATCCTTCGGCTTGTAGACCATACTCCAGATTGGTTGACTTTGGCTTTACTTGAGTTCCTTTTAGATGCTCTGGATTGGTCAGCTCAGATCTACAACTTGAATTTTAGTCACTTTTTCATAAATAATTTTGACATCTCATCAAAACCTAATCTAGAGGTTCCTTGATAGTTTTTCCTAATAATTTCCCCCTTTTTGGTGATGTCAAAATTTTGTTAATGATGATGAGAAAAACTGCAAATATAATTATAATATCCATACTATAGTTTGCTTAAGCAGATTCTTGAAATCAGAGCAAATTTGATTCACGATATTCATTCAAGTATCAAAGCATTCAAGGTATGCATGAAATTCAAGTATTAGAGCATTTAGACTTCAAATTTCAGAGCATTCTTTCATTTTGAACATGCTTTTATTCAAGTATCAGAGTATTCAAACTTCAAGTATCAGAGCATTATAAACATAATCAAGACTTGATTTGAGACATGATATTTGAAGAATTGAAGTATGTATTATATATTCACTTAAAGCATATTATATCCAGGCTTTCAATTTTCAAGAGTAGTTAAAACTACTAATTTACTTCCTGAAACTGCTCCTTTTCTTTCTGCTCCATTCTCCTCTTTCTTGGACTCCTTGTGTTCTCCATGCTTCCCCTTGAAGCTGATCTTTCCCCTCATGATGAATTTCTCTTTGAATCTGATCCCAAAGAGCTAAGCATCCATCATCATACTGTCCATCTTCCCTCTTTTTGGCATCATCCAAAAGCTGGGATAGATCGCATGATGGTATTGACAAGTTTGGCAAGAAGGTGAAGGCAGTTGCTAAATTGTCATCATGGACTGAGAGAACTGAAGGAATTGACATGGGCGAGGAGAGCCATGCATAGGCTTCTTTAGTTGTTATGAACTGACCTTGATCAGAGGTGAGAGAGACTTGTTGCTGTCTGAAGTTCATCGAGGCCAAGTTGGTGAAGATCTCATCAGTTGAAGCGAAGGGTAGATCTCCAAGAAATGGTGTGCATGAGGAGTTGGCCGGTTCGTTGTCGGGAAGAGGAACATCGGCTGGTATACTGAGCTGGATTCGTTTGATCATCGAATCCATTATCTCCGAGAGCGTTGGTGGCGATGAGAGTGGATGATTCATCCAATTTCTACTCCATGTTCCTTCGTTGATCCAGAAGGTGGATCCATGAGCTGGTTGTGAGTAGGGGAGTGACATAGCTTTGGGATAGGAGACTTGGTGATGTGGCAGTGTCTTCATCATCACTATTGCTCTCATCAGCATGCCTTGGATTCTTCTGAGAAGCCACGGCTTCAGTATGTGAAAGATGTGGTTCTATCCTTTTGGTGACAAGTGGAGTTTGTCGTGATGGCTCAGCTGACTGACTCGATAAATTATCAAAGTTCAGTTTTCGACAAAGCGAGCTAGTTGGGCAGTTGACTGATTGATTTGCAATCCCAACTCCTTGAGGCATGATGCCGGTCTTGAATTCTGCTAATAAGGCGGTTGCTGGAATTTTGTTGACAAGCCGGTGATTTATGATGTGCTGGACTTGCACAATAGTTGGAGGAAATGGATTCGACGATCTTATCTATTTAATGCTCCAAGTTTCTTCACGTTGCCAGTAGCTCATGCCATGAAAGGCAGTTAGCAAAAAGTGAGACTGGATGGACATAGAATGTCTCCAGTTATACCAGTAGAAATACTGGTGGAGTTGTTTGAACAGCTCTTGGTCACGTTGTGCAACAAAAGCAAAGTGAGTGAGAAAGAGATTGGTCACTTCCTTTTGTGCACCTTTGACTGCATATTCACCACTGTAGAAAGTGCGAATATTTTCTTCAGTCAGCTGGAGAGGAGGGCATGTGCTTCTGAAGTAGTCCGCTCCATAGTTTGGATGAGGGATTCCAATGAATGGAATAAGCTCATCTGGATCAGAGCAAACCTGAAAATCAACTGGTGATCCGTTCTTTGATTTTGGAGAATGAACGGCGTTGGCAGTTGAGTTGCTCGAAGTGTGGTTGCTTGTCTTTGCCTTGGCTTTTCTCTTTGTCCTTAGTGACTGAAGATGGGCAGTTCCTTTCTTGGGAATCCAGTCAGAGATGAGAACTGGTAGTGCTTCATCACTTGGAAGTTTCATCAGGTCTTCAAGCATTTTGCTCATTCTTAGAACAAGTCCTACCTTGGACTCAAATTTGCCAGATTTCTTTGAGTCAGAGGCCTTGATGACTTGATGCTTGAATTGTTGAAAGACAAATTCTGCCCAGTTTGTTTGTCGCCCTTCAACAAGGTGAATCATAATCTTGTATCTCTCTTGGGTGAGTTGACTTAGGCTTCCAATGGCCCCGAACAACATCTTGTTCATTATGTCAAGTAGAACACCATACTCGGGCTTCAGATCAGTTTTAGCTGTTGTAAAACTGAATTGCTTGTTGCAGGTGGAAGTTTTCCATTCTTTCCAGTTCGCTTCTGCAGATTCCTTTAGTTCTTGAATGGATGAACCTTCTTGTGGAAGTTGGAACACTTCTGCAATTGTTCTTTTAGTGATTTGAAGTGGCCGTCCTTGAATCACTGATGACACTGTCTTTCCATCTGCAGATAATTTTACTTGAAGCAAAAATTCACTCACCAAATTTTGTCTAAAGAACTTTGGTGGTGTTTCCAGGTAGTAAAGAATTTCTGTCTTGTGAAGATATGACAGAAGGATTAGATTATTTGATTCATCTAAAATAAATTGAAATTTCTTCCTATCAAGGAATTTATCTCTCATAAGTTGCTCTTTGAAGGAATTTGAAGATCTAGATAATTTGGCCATCTTTGGGGTTGGCTGAGATTTTGGGAATTTCAAGATCTTTGAGAGAGAGAGAGTTTTTGATATTGTAGGAGAAGGAGGAGGCTTTTTGAGAGGATTGAAAGAAGGGGATTTTTATGAGTGTTTCGACAGGCTCATAGATCTGATGGTTGGAATGGTACTAGCCTCTGCCCTCTTTTGGTCGTTGGTATTTAATGACTTTGACACGTGTCATTATCTTGCAACGGTCAAAATTTTCAAAAATAAATGTGAAGCTCGACATTTATTTGAAATCAAAAAGATAATCTTTTTATATATATCAATAAATAATTACAAACTGAATAATAAGAAGTAAACTTAAGGCTTTCTAATCAGTTTTAACTTGATCAGCCACTTAGTCCTTCTTGTGATCAGTTTTCCTCCTTTTGGCAAGCAGTTCAGTGATGTCCTTTTCCTCATCCTCATCGCTGCTTGATGACTCAGTTTCAGCTAACTTGAGTCTTGGATGGGCTTGCAACTGTTGGATTTGCTCAGTGTGCAGTTTAACCTGTTGCTGCAGGCTATGGATCAGTTCTTCATAATAAGGAGAGAGCTGGACTGTGGAACTGCTTGGTTGAGCATCGAACTAAACTGCTCTTGAGTCAGCTTCCTCTCTTTCTTCAGTTCCAATTAGTTCCTCGCAAGGAACTGTGTGGGATATTTCGTCCGCTTCCATACTGATTTGGTAGGCAATTTGATCATCTTTTTATGCTGATTGATCAGTTGACTGGTCAGTCTCAGCTGGCTCTGGATCAGCTAGAGGAATAGATGAGGTGGCTCCTTTCCCAGCAATTGGCTCTTGTGAGGGGGCTGTTTGGAGCTCAGCTGCCTCATCAAACTGATGAGTCTTATCAGCTGATTCTTCTGACTCTTCGGGAATGATGTTGATTTCAACTTCAGCTTCGTGAGGAGATTTCTCAAAGCGAATTTCTCGTATCACTTCATCAATGAGATCATCTACTAGGGTGAATGTTTGATCTCTCACTGCAGTTGATGGTTGTCCAGACTGATGGCTTTGTGATTTCTTCATTAACTTATTGAATAGCCATTTGTGTTGAACATGGGTGTGTGTCCATCTTTCTCGTTCCCTTTCTGTAGTGATGACTGGCAGTTTTAAGTCTTGAAACTTGCACAATTCATCAAACACATCTTTCATCGACCCTTCAGATGGGTTTGAGCATTCTTTTCTCAACTGTAGTTGCCTCATAAGATGTTTGCCCTTAGTGATCACGACATTCTCACTGTCCGTCCACCATAGGCTCCATTCTTCTTCTCACCTCCAGAAGCTCATTCCATGGAATGCGAGTAATGAGAGGAAGGGCTCTGATGGATATAGATGTCTCCACAAAAACCAGTAGATGTATCTGGTCAAGGTGTGGAAGAGCTCCTCATGGCCAGTTAGTTCCAGGGCATAGTGTTGAGCCATATGTTTTTGTGTGGTTTTATCAGCCCATTTCTTCACGGACTCTTCTTGTGAGTAGGCTCTTATATTTCCTTCAGCTTGAGCCATTGGAGGGCATGTCATTTAGAAGTAATCTGCTCCAGCTCCATTGTGAGAAATCCTTCTTGCAGGGATGATATCTTCTGGATTCTCGCACGGAGCCATATCCTCAATAGTTAGATTTGGTGGAACTGTTGGATCTGGCATGTGACTTGATTCCTTTCTCTTCTTGGATTGAGGAAGTAAGATCCTTCTCCTGTTTGTTTGACCAACTTGCCTCTTCTTTGGAGCTGATCTGACAACTGATCATCTAGCTGATTGTCCAATGATGTCAGCTCTGGTGGCAACTGAGCTTTGTTGCCTGAATCTCTGGCTATAGAGATGTCATCATCAGAGTCATCCTGATATGTGCCAGTAACTTGCTTCTTTTCCTTGCCTTCAGCTGCAGGCTTCTTTCTTTTTGGCTTATCAGTTTGGTCAGGATCAATTTCCACAATTTTGAGTGGTTTTGAAATAAAGTCATTGCTCACTATGGTTTTGAACTCTGTTTCCTCAGTCATCCAGGAAAAATGTTTCTCCAGAATAATGCTCACTCGACTAATGTATCCAATTCTTTGAGGGAATTTCTTATCATCCAAGCCTCTCTCAATAATGTCAACATATCTCTTCAATTGATCAAAGAAATATTGTGCCCAGTTGATCTCCATTCGGTTATAGATGGCGGCGCAAATCTTGTATTTTGTTTCTGACATTTCAGATTGACTGCCAGTTGTCCCAACCATAATTTTTTAGGCGATGGCAGCAAGCACCTAATATTCATCTTGAAACTTTGAGATGAGGTGATTGCTTTTATAAGGTTGAGCTTCACCTTCCTTTTTCCAGAAATCATAAGATTCGTGGAAATCGATTTGAACTTCTTCCAGCTTGAGTCCGTTGCTGGGTAGATCGAACATGTTGCTTAGTGATTCAGCTGTCACGATGATCTCATGTCCTCTCACTTCAGATCTGATCTCTTTGGGATTTGAAGAACCATTTGAATTTAAGAAAAATTCAGCAACTGGTTCTGGGTAAATGCGTTCTGGAAATACCTCCAGGAACGTCTTCAGCTCAGCCTAAGAAAGCTTTTCGATGATTATTCTACTTAGATGAGAAGCTTTGTAGGCTTGAAGAAATCTAGCTGGATTGAAAAACTTATCTCTGTCGAGTTTTTCACAAAATACTTTAGAGTTCTCTCCAAATTGACAGAAATTGAATCTCCTTCGAGTTGGATTTTGAGCCATAATGTTTTGATGAGAGATTAATTTGTAAGGCTGGCGAATTGATCTTTGAGGGCTGAGGATTTTTGCTTTGGCTCAGAGAATGAGAGAGATATATAAGTCAGCAGTAAAAGTAAGAAGTTTATCTCGTGTATTCAGCCGTCTTATTTGTAGGAGATGATAGGGTTCATCCAATGGTTATGTCGTTTCGTATGCCTTGATTTCGACGGTCGGATTAATTTAATCGACACGTCGATTAGCCTTTCATTTCTATCCGTTGGAGATAAATGAGGAGAGAGAGAGAGAGAAAGTTCAACGGTAATATTTGAGTGACACGTGTTTTTACCATTTCCACTATTGAAATTTTTGAACTTATCTTTTCTCTCTAGCAGTTTCTTCTTGGCTTGAAACTGATTACGTCATTAGTTGGCTTCGACTGTAACTGATGATCTTTTCTGTTGATCAGCTTCAACTGAGATGTCTTCTCATCAGTTCCTGACTGGTCTTACTGCTTGGACCTTCATTCAGTTGTTTCTCAGTTCAACTGTTTTCCTGCAGCTGGTTCTTGAACTGATATCTCCTTTTGAGTTGATTTCAACTCCTATGATTTCTTCATCAGTTTGATCAATTTGTAGCTGGTATGTTCTGCATAACTGACTGGATCATCAATTTGAGCAAATGAACTGATGATTTAGTTGAGCTGATGGGGTAGACTGATCAGCTCCAGTTTACTTTCTCTCTACAGCTTCTTGCTTTACTTCAAACTGATGGCTTATGTGTCCAACTGATCAGTTCACTGACTTTTTCAGTTATGAACTACTCATGAGGAGTTTGAAGCCTTTTGGTTCAGTTTCTCTCTTCAGTTGGAATGGTTTCTTGGCCTTTTTCTTCCAGTTGATCATCTTCATCCTTTGATGCTAGCTCAAGTAGTCCCAATTGTATGCATAGCTCCATAAACCTTGCTTCAGGCAATGGTTTGGTGAAAATGTCAGCTATTTTCTTCTCAGTGTTGACATATTTGATGCATATGTCCTTCTTCACGATGTGATCTCTGATGAAGTGATGTCTTATGTCAATGTGCTTGGTTCTTGAATGTAGAACTGGATTTTGAGATATTGCAATTGCATTATTGTTGTCACAGTAGATAGGTACTTCTTCAGTTTCGACTTTATAGTTCTTCAAGTGTTGCTTCATCCAGAGTATCTGAGCACAGTAGCTTCCCGCAGCTACATATTCTGCTTCAGTTGTTGACGTGGCAACTGAGTGCTGCTTCTTGCTAAACCAGGATATCAGTTTGCTTCCCAGAAACTGACATGTTCCACTGGTGCTTTTTCAGTCGATCGTGCATCCACCAAAGTCTGAGTCTGAATAACCAGTTAGACTCAAATTGTCATATATGGGATACCATAGTCCAAGATTTATGGTTCCTTTGAGATATTTGATAATCCTCTTTGCTGCTTCAAGATGACTTTTCTTTGGGTTAGCTTGTAACCGTGTGCATAGACCAACTGAATAAGAGATGTCTGGCCGGCTGGCTGTTAAGTAAAGTAGCGACCTAATGATTCCTCTGTAATATGTTTGGCTAACTGATTCTCCTTCTTCATCAAGAGTTAGCTGAACTGATGTATTCATAAGAACCTTGAGAGTTTTTCCTTTACTTACGCCAAACTTCTTGACTAGCTCTTTAGTGTACTTGGCCTGGCTGATAAAGATCCCATCTTTCAGCTGCTTCACTTGGAGTCCTAGGAACAATGTCATTTCTCCCATCATGCTCATCTCAAATTCGCTTTGCATTAGTTGAGCGAATCGTGTGCATAGATCTTTGCTTTTTGATCCAAAAATTATGTCATCCACATAAATTTGAACCATTAAGATCTCAGTTGATCATTCTATTCGGAATAGAGTTCGATCAATGACTCTATTTTGAAACCCATTTTTCAGCAAAAATGTTGTGAGAGTTTCATACCACGCTCTAGGAGCTTGTTTCAGTCCGTAGAGAGCCTTTTTCAGTTTGAAGACTTAATCACCAATTTCAAAGCCTGGCGGTTGCTCGACATACACGTCCTCCTTGAGCATTCCTTGAAGAAAAGCACTCTTGACATCCATTTGGTAGACTGTGAAATTGAAGTGAGCTGCATAGGCTAGGAACAGTCTGATCGCTTCCAATCTTACAACTGGTGCGAATGTCTCATCAAAGTCAATCCCTTCACTTTGTGAGTATCCTTTGGCTACCAGTCTAGCCTTGTTCCTTGTGATCACTCCTTGTTCATCCAGTTTATTGCGAAAAACCCATTTTGTACCAATGACCTTCTGGGTTTTTAGTCTATCAACAAGAAACCATACGTCATTTCTTGTGAACTGATTCAGTTCTTCTTGCATGGCCATGATCCAGTCTGAATCTTCTAAGGCTTCTTTGACGTTTGCTGGTTCTGTTTGAGATATAAAGCATGTGAATAATGCATGCTCAGTTGAACTTCTGGTTTGGACTCGACTTCTTGGATCTCCAACTATCTTGTCAGTTGGGTGGCTTCGGAGCCATTTAGGCAAGATAGCTTCAGCTGGTTCTTCTGTAGTGATGTCATCAGTCGCCCTTTCATCAGTTTGTTCTGCATTTTCATCAGTTCTTCCCTGTTTCAGTTGTGGGGTTTATGGTCTCAGCACGATTTGTGTCTTCATTGACCAAATTGTTCTCAACTGGTTTAGTACAAGTTTCATTGCCTTCTTCTAGTGAAACTTCAAGTCACTCTGGAACAATGTGATCCACATAGTCTTGCGAGTTCTCAGTTTCACTAGGTAGTACTTGAACTAATGTGTCTATTCTTTCTTTGTTTCTGTACTCATTAGCAAATTCATCAAAGAGCACATGACATGTTATTTCCACAACAAGAGTTCGTTTATTGAACACTCTGTAAGCTTGTGCATGAGGAGAGTTATACCCAAGATATATTCCCTCATCAGCTTTAGCACTAAAGGCTTTCAATTGAGTCTTGCCATTGTTGTGAATATAAAATTTACTGCCAAATATTTTAAAATATGAGATAGAAGGCTTACGACCCTTATACAGCTCATAGGGTGTTTTGTCATGTGCGGCTACAATGGCACTTCGATTTTGAGTATGGCAAGCTGTGTTGACTGCTTCAGCCCAGTAACCTTCAGCTATGTTGGCATCAACTATCATTGCTCGAGCTGCTTCTTTGAGTGTCCGGTTACGCCATTCGGCTACACCGTTTTGTTGTGGAGTTCTTGCAGCTGAGTGTTCATGAGTGATTCCAAGCTGGTTGAGAAAGCTGATCATTTGCTGATTTACAAATTCAGTTCCATTGTCGGAGCGAATCCTTTGAACTGATCTTTCTTTTTCAGTTTGTAGCCTTCTGATCAGCGTCGTTAGCTTGTCATAAGTTTCATCTTTGCTCCTCAAGAATTCCACCCATATATATCTTGAGAAATCATCAACTACTACAAGAGTGAATCTTTTGCCTTTTGGGGTTTGTGGTCTAACTAGACCAAACAAATCCATATGTAGCAGTTGGAGGCAATCAGTTGTTCCTGATGGATGACTCCTATTCTTGAAGGATGACTTCACCTGCTTCTCTTTTTGACATGGTCCACATACACCTGTTTTCTTGTATATTTCCTTAGGAAGTACCTCAACTAAGTCTTTCTTGACTAGGTAGTTGATTGTTTTGAAGTTGAGGTGGTTCAGTCATCGATGCCATAGCCAGCTTGCTTCAGTTGATCCTTTTGAAAGAAAGCAAACTTCTGAGTAGCGGGTTGACCAGTCAACAATGTACATGTTGCCTCTTCTTATGCCAGTGAGAAGAATTACTCTAGTTGACTTGTCTCTTATGTTGCAGGAGTTTTTGGTGAAGTCAACTGAGTAGCCATTGTCACAGAGCTGACTGATGCTGAGTAGTTTATGTTTTAGTCCATCCACGTGGGAGACTCCATTTACTACAACTTTTCCCTTAACCACGAACCATTCTCCAATGGTTCGACTTTTGGAGTTGTCTCCAAATGTGACAATTGGACCTTTGACTTCTTCATAACCATCGAGATCTTCTCTATCTCCGGTCATGTGCTTGGAGCACCCGCTATCTAGATATCAAATATCTTTGGCTTTCTTCATAGATAGGATGCTCTTGTCCTGCAAAAACAAGTATTAGCATTTAGGGACCCATTTCATATCGGGTCCTTGTTGATACATCAAGTTCTTTGGAATCCAAACTTGCCAAACTTTTGGCTTTTTATCACTCAGAGAATCAACTGATTGGGATCGCTTGATCAGTTTTGACTTTCTTTCAACTCTTATATTTTGAGTTGAATCAGTTGAATGATACTTGCGTTGAAAGTTAGTAGGATAAAATAATTCAACTAAAATGTTGTTATCCCGAGATCTTTGAGTTCTTCTATCAGGCCAATGCCTTGTGTGTTTCCAATTTGCTGGATTGAACCCTTTTGGGTCAGCTCCAGGTTCATTTCTGGAATCCAGGTACTCATTATAGTGATGATAAGGTTGAAATGAGTTTCTTTGATCTCTCCTATAAGTGTTTTAATTGAACTGCTTGACAGGGTAGGCTTGAGATCTAAACTGGTCTTTCTTTTTAAAATGGACTGATCTATAAGTTTGCCTTGGTGGCATTCTGTACTGAGCTGGTGGTCTTTGTTGAACTGGAGGCTTTGAACGAGTGAATTGATTTGATTAAACTGATGGTCTTGGGTGGAAGTTGGGCTTCAGTTGGCCTGGTGTTTTTGTTTGGTAGAACTGACCAAATTGTCTGGCTTAGTTTGAGGATTTTTCAATATTCTTTTGTCTTTGGTTGGCTCAGCTAGCTGATCATGAGATCTAGTGAATCCTTTTAGGATTCCTTTATCACTGGGTTGAGCAACTGTTTTTCCTTTCTCTAGGGCAGTGAACTTGCTATATCCTAGCCCTGAGCTGCTAGTTCCAGTTCTTTGATGATTTAATATCTCATCTAGAGTTTGAGATCCCTTTTTGAACTTCAGAGTTACTTTTTCTCTCTCATGGATCTCTTGTTTGAGTTTTTGATTTTCAGCTTCTAGATCAGCAGTTCTCAATTTCAATTTTTCAAATTCTATAAACTGAGACTCAAGATAATTCAATCTTTCATGATCAATGCTCAGTTTTCTAACTTTATTTCTCAGTTCATCATTTTCATCTTTCAGTTCAACATGCAAGCAGGATATTGAAGCTAATTGATCTTCTAGCATCATAAGTTTCATGTCAAGTTCATTGCTAGAAACAGTTGCTTCATTAATATAATAGAAAGAGGTTTGAGAATCAGCTGTACTAACCTCTTCATCATTCTCAGCCATGAGACAGAATAGCGCTTCATCATCTGAGCTGTAGCCGTCAGAATCAATTCCAGATGGATAGTCTGAATCGTCTAGCACGACATTTTCGTAATTTGCAACCATTGCTTTTCTTTTCAAGAAGCTTCTCCTCACTTTGGCTTTCTTGTCTTCAGGGAGTTCTGAACATTCATATCTGTAATGTCCTTGTTTGTGGCAGTGAAAACACTCTCCTTGATTTCGGTTGCCACCCCTGAATGGTTCAGCTGATCGTTCAACTGGTTGATGAGTTCTCTCATCTTTTGGGATTTCATCAGTTTGAGGTGGAACTGATTGTCTATCCCGAACTCTCTTCAACTTTTCTAGCAACCTGGTAACTGATTGGATTTGATCATTAATGTCTTCAGCTAGATTCTCCTTCTTTTCAGTTGTTTCTCTTTTTCGTTCGGATGAAGATCCGCCTTGATTTTCTCTGGCTGGTGAGCTCCTAGGTCGGAAGTTGTTCCTTCCCCGAGTATCTCTAAATCGGTTCCTTTCACCATAGAAGGTTGCATCTTGAGCTGACGATGTTGATGCTTCCTTCTTTCGGTTTAGACTGTACTCATGAGCTTTGAGAGAGCCAAATAGTTCCCTTGGAGTGATGTTTTTTAGATTTCTTGATTCTTTTGTAGCTATCACTTTCATGTCCCATTCTTCAGTGAGATTATCCAATATTTTGGAATTCATCTCAGAATTGGGATAACTTCTCCCGAGGTTGGTCATCTCACTGATGATGCCTAGAAATCTGGTTTCAAAGCTTGAGATGGACTCTTCTGGCTGCATTTTGAAGGATTCAAATCTGTCGACTGCCAGTTGGAGCTTATTTCCTTTGATGGCTTCGGACTCTTTGCATAGGTCTGCTAGTAGGTCCCATATCTCCTTGGCAGTTGTGCAGTTCTTTGTGTCATTCATTCTGTCTTCATCTAGAGTTTGAAATAATGCATCTTGAGCAACGAACTCTAGATTCTTTAACTTCTTCTCTTCACTGGTGAGAAGATTAGTTGGCTTTGGGATCCTTACCGGTTGATTGATATCAACTATATGAGCATCATTGTCCATCATGATGATGATTTGACCATTTTTAATGACTTCCCACATAGTCTCATGAATTGAGCAAAGATGCGTCTTCATTCTCCTGCTCCAGTTATCATAATTCTCAACTGAAAACAAAGGTAGCTTATGGTTTCCCATAGCTGGAATGTTAGCACAGATAAGTAGATCTGATTCAGTTGATCTGCAGAAACGGCTGATCCTTAGAATCAACCGCTCTGATACCACTTGTTGGTCCCGAGCGAGTCGATATCAGTTTAGAGGGGGGTGAATAAACTGATTAAAAACTCTAAAAACTTTCACTTTAAATGCGGAATAATAGGGCCCTTTGACTCGCTTAGAGAAACTTATCTATGCACAAACTGGTTGATTAGTTATGACTGCTTGGTACAGATTGTGTGAACTTGTGTATAGTTTAAAGATATGCAATAATCAAAACAGTACAACACAGGCGATTTATAAAGGTTCGAAGTCTCAAACTTCTACGTCCTCTCTTCCTTCCACAGAAGGTCAACTTCACTATATAACTTGAGTTTCTTTACAAATTACACAATGAAGGACAGTTGGCTAAACCTGGTAACTGCTCACTACCTCAACGGGTCGACGGCTCACACTTGAAGTCCCTAACTGCTCGCTAGGAAGGTAGGTGCTATTATCGTCTTTACAAAGTTTTAGATCTCTTTCGATCTTCAAGAGGTTAGTCTTGAACAAGGGATATCAACTGATGTGCTCCTTCAATTGAGCTGGGTAGTTTATCGTTGTATTGGTGAAACTGAGAAGCCTGCCCTGGCTGGATTATCAACAGCTGGCTGAATATCTTGACTCTGTGAATTCTTCTTCTCAGTTGGACTCTCGCAGTTTTTATCAAATATTGAACTTGAGCTGAGTGGGAGGGAGAAAGAAAGCTCTTGCTTGAATATTTCAAGAATGTATATGCGAAAGTTGTGGAGGCGAAGAGTGTTTTTAAAAATCTGATTCACTCGTCTTTTATAGAGGAGTGATTTTATGACCGTTGAGTTCCATTGATCGGTGGCTCTGTTGGCTCATCAATGGCAGATGGTCTTTATTGATCGCTGGAGCTTTTGGTTGAAGTAGCCGTTACTTTGCCAGTCGATCTTCATTAGATATTTAATTCCCGGATCTTCGTTGAAGCATTTATTCCAAGATTCGCCGGTTTGAGCAATAGTTTTGAGCTTGTCAGCTCAGTTTGCCCGTTACTCCAGTTGGCAGTTTTGAGCTTGTCGGCTTAGTTTGGCCATTGCTTCAGTTGGCAGTTTTGAGCTTGTCAGCTGAGTTTGGTCATTGCTTCAGTTGGCAGTTTTGAGCTTTTCAGCTCAGTTTGGTCATTGCTCCAGTTGGTAGTTTTGAGCTTTGTTTCTCCAGTTCGACTGATCTCAAGTTCTTGGCTAGCTTGTCAGCTTGACTGATTTCTCTTGATCTTTCTTGTCAGCTTGACTAATCATAAACTGGCTGACTTCAGTTCTGGTTGTAGCTGATCTGTCTTGTTTACTTCAGTTTGGCCATCAGTTGGATACTTCCAGTCTTTAGTTTAAACTGATCTCTTATCAGTTCCTTCAGTCTTAATCGACTCTTTTCTCCCTCAGCTCAGCTGACTTAGGTGTCAGTTTGTTTCGACTGGTTCGACTTTTTGACTCCTCAGATGAGTTGAATTCTGACTGGATGACGTATCTTTCAGCTTGCAGACCATACTCCAGATTGATTGACTTTGGCTTTACTTGAGTTCCTTATAGATGCTCTGGATTGGTCAGCTCAGATCTACAACTTGAATTTTAGTCAGTTTTTCATAAATAATTTGGACATCTCATCAAAACCTAATCTAGAGGTTTTTAGATAGTTTTTCCTAACATGAACTATAAATTTAACATAAAACATGTGAAAAATCTAAATTGATGTAACCTGTACTTTTGCATTAGCCCTTAGGCTCGGTACTTTATAGTCTAAAGACTCCGTACTTTATAGTTTAAAGACTTCGTACTTTATAGTCCGAAAGACTCGGTGCTTTATAGTGTAGAAGACTCTATACTTCATAGTCTATAAGACTCTATACTTTATAGTCGAGAAGACTCTATATTGAATTTCACATAGCTTTTGAGCAAACATATAGAGAGGATAATAATACAATTTTCAATATAAAACGGCACGCTTTGTCTATGAATAATTATCATCTTAATTAATAAAACGAATAACATGATGTTTGATATATTTAAATGTCAAGAAGAAAAATAATGCATGCTTAATTAATTACCTAATGTGTTCGTGACTAACCATAATATATAAATAACTTAGAAATTAATATATAACAATTGTTTTTCTATAATTTAAAGTCGTAAAATAAAACATGTCGTATTTTCTTTTCGGCCATGCGAAACCATATGCTTATTTCAAGACAAATAAAGTAAATATGTATCTATATTAATATAGTCATACGTATGTATATTTCTAAAGAATTTGCTTAGACCAACTTCAATGCTGGACCAAAACACCATTTGGTACAGAAATCCACTACAATGCTATCCCAAATCCTGCCCCAAATTGGTGCTAATGGGTCCCACAACATTTAATGATTTATTTTGTTATTTAAAATCATTATTAAATAGATTATTTAATAAATTTAATTTATAAATTTTATATTCACTTAAATAGATTATTTAATATGCATTATTAAATAGATTGTTTAATAAATTTAATTTATAAATTATATATTCACTTAATTTAAATTATAAATCATCTAAATAAATAAATAAATAATTTCAATAAAAGCACAATTAATTAAACATAATGGATAGAATGGAGTCCCACATATTACAAATGACTAAAAATTAAATTAAAAACACACTACAAATAATTAAAACTACTTACTACAAATAATTAAAACTACTTGAAAAAACACATTGATTACAAATCAATTCTAGATTTTCTAAGATAATTATAATATTGACCGAAATTATTTAAAGAATCCTCAAACCCATGTCCTTCACCTCCGGATTGATTGAATTGTGAAAATTATCCTTGATGAGGAGATGATTGAGATCCACATTAGTTCAAAGTATTCATGATCCACGTGGTCCAAAGAAGAAATATTTTGCAACGAGACAAGAAGCATGTAGAAAGGATGTTTAGCGAGCATTTGAAGTGCTCAAATCACGATTTGCAATTGTTGCTGGACCTTCACGCTTTTAGCATAAAGACATATTACGTGATATAATGTCAACATGCATTATTATGCACAGCATGATCATTGAAGATGAGCGTGATATAAGCGCTCCATTTGAAGAACGAGATTAAATATCGACTCCAATTGTTGAGGATCCAGCAAATGATAATATTTAGTTCAACGAATTTTTGACTCGATATAGAGAAATCAAGAACAAAGATGCCCATATTGCGCTTTGAAATACATTAGTGGAACATATGCGGAAAAAATATACTAATTCTGAGTATTGAGGCCAAAATATATGTATTTTCATAAGTGTTGTAATCTTGTAATATTTTCACTAATTGTAAGCGTTTGATGATCATTTAAAGTACTTTTATTATTCCAAGCACATTATATGTTATAATTTTTAGTACATAATTTTTTAATAGCATATTTTTTTTTTGAAAGTATATAATTAAAAGTTATTAGTTTTGGATAATAATCATTTAAAAAAAAATAAATCATTAAGCACATTCATATTTCAATTATAAAATAAAATAGAATCTTTAAGAGAATATTCTTATTTGGTGTAAAATTTAGTGCTGAACATTGAAGCTGTAAAAAAATTTAGTATTGAAATTGCATCTATTTAGTCAAAATCTGCACCAAATAGGTGTTTAGCATTGGAGATGCTCATAGGGAATCACTTCCGCTCTTGACTAAAAAACCAATCCCAATAATTAAAGTAAGATCATGGGCCCCACATGAAAGCAAACAAGGCACAAGCCACCAAGATAAATATATATACGTAACATATTCACACACACACAGATTTTATATGTATCATGCCTAGGGAATATGAAATCCATTTTTTTCCTTTTGGTCCCACCACCAAAACTTATTAGTGGTATTTATCAAAACTAGCCAATTTAGAATGTTAATTTGCAAAAATAGATAGATGGTTATATAATTTGCACTCCATAAATAAATTTGCCTTACTACCCCTAAAAGTAAATTGTAAAATGATTGCACATATTTCCATACAATAATGACACACTAAAATCTAAGCATTAGCATGGCATGGTGAAATGATTGCACACATTTCCACAACGTATATTCCATAACTTTTGCTTTTTGATAGGTGGATGATTTAAAAAAAAAATTACACCCAACTTTGCTTTTTGGTAGGTGAACACTCTCATTCACATATTCTATGCGTGACTTTTTCATTATATATACATACATATATATATATATATATTTAATTGTACTCACAACATCAAAAAGTGACCCACATCATATAGACAAGCCATGAATTTTGTTTTTTTTACTCACATGCATAAAGTAAAAAAATGATATGACCTAACAAGTACGTACAAAAATAAAAATTCACATGCAATCTCAAAAAATATGATTCACACATGTGACATTAGTGTGTGTATATATTCCCCAACTATACACTCATTTTTCTCTCATTCCATCTAGATTAAAGCTTGGAGGTAATTTTTTCAACTCTTTTTTCTATTAAATTAGAATTTCATGTTTTAATAGTAAGAATATGTATACACACTTTTAAATTACGAAATTTCTCATGATTGCTCGTAAAATCTTTCCAGCGCTAATGAACATTTACCGGCGCTAAAGGAAACTTTAACAGACGCTAAAGAAAATTTACCAGCGCTAAGGTTAGTTGTTTCGAATAAATATATTTTCAACTTGAAATGTACTTGTATAATTGTATTTTTCATGCAATTGATGTTTGATAATGCTAGTTTAGTGTAATTGTGAATTTGATAATTTTAATATTTATTAGAATTTGTAGTGGTGTAATTAATATTGTTGGCGATGTTATAATCTTGGTGTGGATGATGCTAAACTTGACTATGTTATAATCTTCGTGTGGAAAATTTGTTGTGAATAGTAGGCGAGTATGCTTTTATTGATTTTGTAAATACTTTTATTTTTGTAAAGTGATGCTTATATTTGATAAAAATAATGTAATCACTATTATTTGTATTTTATAGGAATATGATCTTTTTTTGTGGATGTTAATTTGGCATTATGTGATGCTTTAATTGATATTCGATAATCCTAGATAGTTAGATGTAAATTAGAATTCTCTAATAATTCATGATATTGAATATAATAATGAGATAATTTTTTTTCAATTTTTGTCACAATAATTTTGACGGCACATGCCAATTAATGTGGCTTGATTTATTAACAAATGATATAGCACTTGAATATTTGATCATTGTGAATGATGTATGATATGGTAAAACGAAGATGGTGATAGTGGATTCATATAAAACAAAATTAATTTTATTTTACTCACATGCATAAAGCAAAAATGATATGATCTAACAAGTACAAAGGAAAAAATTCACATGCAATCTCAAAAAATATCATTCATACATGTGACATTAGTGTGTGTGTGTATATTCCCCAACTATACACTCATTTTTCTCTCATTCCATCTCGATTAAAGTTTGGAGGTAATTTTTTCAACTCTTTTTTCTATTTAATTAGAATTACATGTTTTAATAATAAGAATATGTATAAACACTTTTAAATTATGAAATTGCTCATGATTGCTTGTGAAATCTTTCCAGCGCTAATGAACATTTACCGGCGCTAAAGGAAAATTTAACAGACGCTAAAGAAAATTTACCAGCGCTAAGGTTAATTGTTTCGAATAAATATATTTTCAACTTTAAATGTACTTGTATAATTTTATTTTTCATGCAATTGATTCATATAAAATAAAATTAATTTTATTTTACTCACATGCATAAAGAGTTAAGAGTTAACCTAAGACATCTCCAAGTATGGATTTATGTAAATGCTTGAAATTCATTTGTGTTATCAACATATATATTGCACCAAACCTCCTTCTGTTATTTAAATTAACTCAAATTTAATTTGTTGTGTTCTTGGATTAGAATACACTTATTTAATTACTTGGTCTTCAACACTTCAATTTTGTTTGTAGATAAGAATATTGGGGAAAAAATAAAAATAAGTTGTGCATATATATTTTATAAAAGTACAAGGAAGTTTAATTTGATGCAATTTAAAAAATACAATATTATGGAGTTGGTTTGATGCATTTTATGTACCCGTATAACTAAAGATATATCATCATCAATTGTATAATCATGCAAGTTTAATTATAATTAAGAATATAATATACAAAGATAAATAAATATACTGCATGTAGAAACTCATTAGTAAATATAATATAATTGGTATATATAAACACAATAAATATATATCTTAATTTATATAATTGAACCGCATATATTGAGATTATAAACAGTAAAAAAAGCTCAAGTCAATAACAGGTAACTATATAATTCTGCTGGTAATATCGACCAACAAAATAAAATAATGATTTAGAGTTCAAGTGAAGAATTATTAGTAAGGAATTCTGTAATGAACAAACATGTTTTAATAGTAAGAATATGTATACACACTTTTAAATTATGAAATTTCTCAGGATTGCTTGTGAAATCTTTCCAGCGCTAATGAACATTTACTGGTGCTAAAGGAAAATTTAACAGACGCTAAAGAAAATTTACCAGCGCTAAGGTTTGTTGTTTCGAATAAATATATTTTCAACTTGAAATGTACTTGTATGATTGTATTTTTCATGCAATTGATTCATATAAAAAAAAAATTTATTTTATTTGATTTACTCATATGCAAAAAGTAAAAAAAAAAAAAAACATGACCTAACAAGTGCAAACGTAAAAATTTTGTTATAGTTTAATGTAATTTGTTATTATTTGACATTGTATCTTTAGTTAAGCATTTATTAGCCATTTTTAGTATTTCTTTCGTGGTGACAATTTATCCTTCATGCTAATTAATATTGAGGTAGCGATAGAATTCTCTTTCTTGCCTTGTCGAATAGAATGATTTTCTATAAATGACCCAACATTTAGTACGAAATACTATAAATTATTAATACTATAAATTTCTCATAATCGTGCGTGAAATCTTTTCTCACGCTAAGGAAAATTTACTAGCGTTAAGGAAAATTCACTAACGCTAATAAAAAATTATGAGCGCTAAAGAAAATTGACTAGCAAAATAATGGTTTCATATATCGACTGAATGCAGATGACGTCTTGGCAAAGTGTGATTGTAAGATTCGGTGGTCAATGGGAAAGTTCTGAATATGTGGGCGGGGATGAGGAGCTTACCTACATTGAAGCTGATCCATTGTCTCTCTCATCACTAACTGAGAGTGTCAATCGTATTATGCGAGCTAATTTATTGAGTTTTGACTACTTGTATTACATAGCGCGATCTCGTACTGGTAGGACCGTGAAGACCCTTCTTAGTACTGATCAAGACGTCATACGCTTGTGTGCCAGAGAGGGAGATCCCACTGTGTATGTTGTGCACAATCAAAGTACCGATGGTGTAACAGGCCCCCACGAGCAACCGTATATACCGTCATTCAATTTTTCAGTTCCGTCATCGATTACTGGTTGTGAGACCGGATACGAGCCTTCTATCGATGATATTCACAAGTTTTATGCATCAGATTGGTTTTCCGAGACGTGTTTCGGTAGCGGTAGTGGTATTGCAAGTGGTACTTGCGGTCCAGACCCAACACCTCATTATGATGGTGCACAAGAAGAAGAAGAACAAGAAGAAGAAGAAGAAGAAAAAGATGATGATGATGATGATGATGATGATGATGATGATGATGATGATGAGAAGGAAGATGCGACTTGGTTTACTAAATACACATTTGCTGAGTTCGTCACATGGATCCGTAAAGAAGGCGGCTTAAACAAGCTCATGTCTATGCTCGGACCGAGCCAACCTCCACCAATCAACCGCGATATAGGATCTCCAGATGTAGAAGAAATAAACAATAATTGGCTAATTCCAATTATTCCAGTTGCTCCATCAGCATCACTTATTGTAAGTGATTTGGATCGAATGGGAGATGGGCAACTACGTCATGGGTCAACATTCTGGAGCAAAAATGATCTAAAAATTGCTATCGGAATGTGGCATATAGAGCACCGCGCCGAATATAAAGTGCCTATTTCGAGTAGATCACGAATGAAATGCATATGCAAACATGGTGGCGGTTGTTCTTTCGAATTACGTGCATCGGCGAGAGGGGATTTTTGGATTGTGTACAAGTTCGTGCCTGAACATACTTGTTATTTAGACTTGGGAAGTGTTGCCCCGAGACAAGCACGTGCCAGAGTGATTGCAGCCTATTTTTCTCTCAAGATGCGTAACCAAAGATATATCTTGAAGCCTAAGGAGATGCAATCTGAATTTTTGCAGGAGTTTGGTATCCGGACAAGCTACCATGTGGCTTTCTGTGCATGAAATTTGGCAATGGAGATGATCTATGGCGCACATGAAAAATCATTTGAGATGCTTCCTCGATATTTGTATATGCTGAAAGAATACAATCCTGGTACTATTGCTAAGTTTGAGACCGAATCTAATGGGCGATTTAAATACTTATTCGTAGCGCTTGGAGCATGTCGCACAACATTTACCATGTGTTGCAGACCGGTGATTGTGATTGATGGTACACATCTCAAAGGAAAGAACAAGGGCATTTTATTTGTTGCAGTGACAAAGGACGGCAACGAGAGTTGTTTTCCACTGGCAGTTGGAGTCGGGCCGATCGAGAATGATGAATCTTGGATTTGGTTTCTCAGACAACTCAGGAGAGCGTATGGATGCAATCCAGAGATGGTAATCGTATCCGACCAACACATCAGCATAAGTAATGTCGTGGAAGAAGTATACCCAGGCACACCCCATGGTATCTGCTATTATCATTTTTTGAACAAGATCAAACGGTAGGGTCAAGGTGTTGTCAAAATGTACAACAAAGCGGCATAAACATACCGTCCATCAGTGTATGAGAAGGCTATGGCATCTATTAAATCAACAAGTCCTGATGGTGCCTACTCCAAGCTTATGAGTGCTGGGCCAGAAAAATGGGCTCGATCAAAGTGTCCTGTTCGCCGCTATAGTTTTCTCACATCGAATGCAGCCGAGACATTCAATGGGCGCCTATTATGGGCTAAACGTTTGCCAATTTGCTCACTGATTGAGACTATCAGACACGTAATTGAACAGTGGTTTAATGAGAGAAGAAGAGTGGCAAATGCTAGAATTCATGATCTAACTGAAGAGGCTGTGCGGAAGCTAAGTGTGGAAGTGCAAAAATCACACACATACGCTGTTAAAAAGTGTACACAATCGACCTTCAAAGTGAATGATGGTAGAAGAAACTTTATAGTCGATTTGTATGCACAAGAGTGTCAGTGTGGTGAGTTCCAAGAAGACCGTATGCCATGTTCTCACGCTGCTGCTGCCATTCGGTATGAAAATTAATATTTTTTTTAAATGTTTGCAGCATAAATTTGATATACATTCATTTGTTTTCCCTTGTACATGTATAGGGATAATGGTCAACATATATATGACTATGTGGAGACCTATTACAAGACGTCAACTTTGCGAGACACTTATAAATTACTAATACATTCACTTCTGAATCCATCCGAGTGGGTTGTTTCGCCCGACGTTGCTGAGACAATAGTATTATCACCTATCATCACGTGTCAGGATGGTCGTCCAAATATGAGGAGACGTCGTTCCCACGGTGAGACTTCGACTCGTAGAAGGAAGACATGCAACATATGTGGTGAAGAAGGGCATATGCGGAGAACATGCCCATTCCGAGTTGGCGAACATAACAATTGAATATGTTATGTATTCCAATCTTATCTATATTATGTGTTTCAGTCTAATAAGTAACTTTGTTCTAATCAATTTGAACTTAGAATGTTTTTAGTGTTGGTTTATTATTATTAGCACTAGGTTATTTGTTTTAATACTAAAATATGGGCATGCAAGAACCCTGGCTGCAATTAGATTGAAACACATAATGTAGATAAGACTGGAATACTAGAAATCATGCATAAAAGGTCCTTAGCGCTAGCTAGTTCTACCTTAGCACCTTGATGATGTCTTTAGCGTTAGCATAACATTTCAGTAGCGCTGGAATAGTTAATCTTCACAAATAGCAATAAGATGTTTCAAAATAGATAATGCTTAAGTATCAAAATATGATTCAACCTTCAGTGATATCAAATAAATTCATTGTCATCCGCTCTCGATATTTTTTCAAATTCCCATGTTGATTACCCCACGAAATTGCTGGCCACCTAGTGAGAAGACGCTCAACATACATGCATGCGTAGGTCCCACAATTAACTTCGTCCGACTGCATGAATTGATATTCTTGATTCATCGGCTTCAATGGACACTCACCATATTTTTCTTCCAATCCATAACAATTTCGGCGCCAATATCCAGAATGGAAGAGGAGGCAAGGGAGTAAGCAGGTCAAAGGCCTCAATTGAGTCTTTCTAATTTCACGGTCCTCAATGCTTAATGTGTAGTAGTATGAGTCATATAACTCAATCTCTCATTCCACCAAGCAGATTCGAACGGTGACCCAGTGGCCGTTAATGTTGCAAACTGTGATAATCTGCACAATAACACACATAATGTTGACATTCTAATATGAAACTATTTTTAAAAAAAATTAAACTTAATACTTACATATGCAGTGTCCCACCAAGGAACAATGTTAGTACTGTTATTCCCATTGACATAATGAATCAGGCCTTCGGGAACAGTCCAATGAAGATCATTTAATCTTTCCCACTCACCCATCAAGGAGACCTTTTCATTATAAATTATTAGATATAATTATTAGACACAAAAGAAAATAACAATGCTAGTTATTGATATATACGAAGAATGTGTGGTCTACAATGCGTGTATTGTTCGCCTTGACACCCGACAAAAATAATGCTCCTCCATTGTTCAACTTCTGCCTCCACGTCTCTAAAAACATGTCGATCATCTACAATAAAGACACATCATTAATGTGTTATTTTCCTTAGCGATAGAAAATATTTCTTAGCGCCGATTTCCTTTTCTTTAACGCATAATAAATTTTTTACTTTAGCGCTAGATCAATAAAAACAATATTGCAAAACTTGTAAATTACCTCTCCAATAAACTGAACTTCAATGTCCTCTATATCTTGGAAAAACCGCCTAGTTAAGGGTAATTGACTTGAAGATATAGTCCGAACTTCATACGGGCCTTTCTGAAGGAATTTTGCATACTCAGTGCGAATTTTCTTGCTCACACGATTTGGATTGGGTTGCAAAAATGGTGATTTGAGAGAAGCAGATGGTTTTCTATGTCGTGGAAGCCGCTTCTGAACGACAAGATTTATACCGTCATGGTGTGGCTGCTCATCGACATGATCAGGCCCTAAAATTGAAAAATGATGCCCGAATATAGCCTCACAGTCATAGGTATCTGATTAATGGCTTGCAACATATGTGGTCGAGTAACGACCCGTATCGAACTACAACAAAAATCACAACCAAAATCCATATTAAAAATAAAAAATTGAAATATTCTAAAAGTATTAAAATATGCATTAACATAATATTACACACATGCTCTGGGTAACTAGCCGCCTCATTGAAATAACATGGTTCAGATGTTGTTGGGTAACGTCCCCAGTTGAACTACAAAAAAAAGGACATTAGCATGAAATTTTACCTTCGCGATAGGAAATTTTACCTTAGCGTTGGCTCTTATTCATTAGCGATGAAACATTTTCCTTAGCGATGTGCAACATTAATGTAAAATACCTGCTCATGCTGCTGTTCTGAGTGGTGTGACGAGGATTGATAAGGGTCAAATGGCTACTCATTGAAACCCGACTGGTCGTGTATCGGGTTGTGCACTTCCTCATGTAACGGTCCGCTATGAAAATTATCCGAGCTATACACTTCCTCAACTGGCCTACTATCAAAATTATATGGGCTGCTCATAGGTGACGGTCGAGGTGGGGGAGTATGATGGGATTTCCAGCGTCGGTCTCGTCGAAATAGACTCTCAATAAAGTGACCGAATCGGCGAATAAGCCCTTCTTCCACATTTTTTGCAACCTCTTTTGCATGCTTTTTCATGAATTCTGGATCGGAGAATGGATCACAAATTTTTTCAGTGTGATCAGCACCATTGTTTGATGGAGAGGTTGGCACTCGAGGACGTTTTCCCTTATCCATGTGAGGCCCTTTTTTTATCATCGTGGTTGTCGCGCCTCTGCATCTTTAGCACTGTTACTGCTGTTACTGCATGCAATTATTTCATTAACCTTGCGACGTGCCGTATTAGAGACACATCGTAAGATTGGCTCTCCTCCTGCTCCTTTCGTCAGAGGGCACGGGACAATGAAATCTACTCCAATTGGTCGCTCAATCTGACTGCTCTTCTAATAGTTTTGATTTTCCTCATCAGGTTCTGCAACCAAAACCTCGTCGCACAAGAGCTTCATGATCTCAAATTAAAAAATTAACATATCGCGAAGGAAAATATTGTCTAGCGCGAAGATAATTATTAAATGCGCTAAGCAAAAAAGATTTATCACTTTTTAAATTATATTACCTCCTGCTCGAAAAAATGTTCAAAACTCATTTTTATTTGACAGAATGACCATCTCAGTAATCGGGGGATGGAAGTTTGGTCAACACGCTCGGCAACCTTCGTTCCCAAATAAGGTATGGCCTCGTAGGCCCAAATCTATATATACAATAAGAGAACAAGGATAAAAACTTCTTCCAATTCAAATTAAAAGGTTATGTAAAGAAAAACATGATATTATTTATAGAACATTGCACTTGTATAGCCCACACCGGTCCGAACAAGTGATAGTGAGGTCCACATTCAACTCTCGTATTCGGTACCAGATTAATGTAGTGCATAAGCGCTTATTACGTGTAGGACCCCTATGGAAATTTGTTCCATGCATCTTCATCATCGACCAAAACCCATATAAAGTTGTCGACTATCCTTCGCTCATCATATGCTAAGGCAAAAAAATATAATGCTATAATTTGTGCCACCTTAACATTATCATTGTGATCTTCTATCTCATGATTACTGAATCTTGTGTACAACGTTTGGAGTGAGATTGGCTGCCCTCTACAAACTCGCTGGTAGACACCGATATCTGAAGGATCATGATTTACCGTGGGGTCGAAATCTGATGCACCAAATAAAAATCCGGTCACTAATGCGTACTCAGATGGAGAAAATCGGATATTTTTCCCGGATATGTGAAACCAGATTTCATATATTGAAGCCCCGGGCACCCTGATTTCATGGGCTAGCAACTCATGCAAAGCCTTACTGCAACTTGGACCCCCTCTCCACATAAGTAAGTGTCCAAAACACCCTTGCATAAATTGTAAGAGTAGTGGTCTGCCACCAACTGCAATCAAAACTTCCCGAATCTTCTCCAATTTATTTCTCTTATAATATAAATTAATTGCTGGCAATCTCCCCATCGTCTCGATCCTCTTCCAATCAGGTCGTGCCTAATAAGAAATTATTAGAGAATGAGAATTTTTACAAATAATTACTATCACTAAATTATAATTTAAATTACGTTTTTTTCTACTCCACTACATCAACTAAATCAATGAAATAATTTGTCCTAATTATTTGTTCTTCATTTTTGGATTCATGTACTTCTCTCTGAGTTAAATTTGACCTCTTTGAAATGGCTAGTTTAGACTATTTAGTATTTTAATGAGATAATTAAAAGTTAGACTCTAAGAATATAAGTTCCAATTTATAACGAGACAACATGTGATTCTGCAGGTCAAGTACGTACCCTCTGTACACATATGAATTTTAAAATGTTTATAATCTAAAAATTAATGGAGATCGCTGCTAATTAATTTCTGTTAATGAAAAAATTGGTCCATGTATTAAATTTCTTGTCTCAAAATTTGGTCTCCCTTGTGATTATGTCGTCCCATTTCACGGAGAATGAAAGTTAATTTTAGTGCACAATTTAGTGCATATATTACATGAAAATGAAGCATACTCATGTGTATTAGTTATAATGATTGGTCAAATACTAATTAATGCTTGCAAAAATTGTATGACGTACAATTATTTTACTTGCAATACTAATGGTTGAATGGGGTCTATTTCTATGTCTAAATTATTATAGAATTAAAATTGTGCACTAAAATTAACTTATTCCAAGAGTATTTTTAGAAAAACTGTCTTGATACAATATAACACAATTTTACAAAATTTAGCACTTCTCTATCTCTCTTACAAAATTTAGCACTTTTCTCTCTCTTTCTTACTTTAGCATATGAAAACAACAGAATCTAGAAAGTACTAGACCATGATCAAGCGAGACTCCTTGGAAACTAATATCAACACAATTAAAGGGGATCAATACAATTAACATCATGCCGTGATTATTGATTAATATCCCTAAAAAATAGTAATTAATAAAAATATTTTATAAATATATTTTTTTGATTAAAGGGGAGAACGAGCACCATCAAATCTTGTGAGATTCAATGATGACCACAAAAATGGTGAAATTTGTAATGTCATTTTCTTTAGAAGAAGTAAAAAAGAAAAGATAAATGTCTCTAGTTATCAAAGAATTTCCTTTAGATTAAGAAAAATGATAAAGCTAGCTTCTAAGATTCTGCTAGAAGAGTCACTTTCAGACAACCATATCCAAGTTCTCTCAAAATTACCTATTTTCCAAAACCCAAAACGAGAAATATATATACATACACACTAATTCAACAAGATTGGAAACGGAGGTTAATAAATAGCTACACACAATAATTTAAGACTTTAGACACGGAAAATAAATGTAAGGAGCTCTGGGGCTCATAGGAATATATTTTCATGAATACTAACCTGTTTTGATTGTTGGTGAGAGGAACCGCGGCGAGACTTACTACGCCTTCCGAACACCATTTTTTAATTTTTATGCTAAGAAAAACATTGAAATGGTGAGAGAGTGAGAAGAAAAAAGAGTGCAAATAAAAGAAGAGAAAATGAAGGAAGGAAGAGGAAATGAAAGTGTGATATAAGAAAAGAAAATTGAAGTAATATCATGATTTTTTTTTAATATTAGCATGCATGCACGAGAGAGAGAGAGAGAGAGAGAGAGAGAGAGAGAGAGAGAGAGAGAGAGAGAGAGAGAGAGGCATGCATGCAATGTTTTGTCATAGAATATTATGGCATGCAAAAGAGAGAGAGAGAGAGAGAGAGAGAGAGAGAGAGAGGCATGCACGCATTGTCTTATCATATATTTGTGCAGAGAGAGGGATAGAGAGAGAGAGAGATAGAGTTGTGCAGAGAGAGAGAGAGAGAGATAGTTCCAGAATTACTACAAAAAAAAATTGAAATCTGAATCAAAAGGATACCTTTTTTGCTATCTTTGCTAAAAAAACGTGTTGGTTTTTTCCTAGAATATAATTAATGTCCTAAATTTCTAACACACACACCCTAGTACTAACTATGCTGCAAAAATCAATTCCCTAGGCTGCAAAATCAATTCCCTAGGTGTAATGTTGGACCAATTTTTTACAATTTTTGTGCCAAATGAGGGTATATTTGTCTTGTACTCCAAATATGTATTTTCTTCTCATCTTTGTGTAATTTCTCACGTCGTGTAATTTTCTATTTTAATAAATGTTGAATTTTTTTTTTGCGGTCATTCATATTTAATATTTAATTTTGTAAAGAATTATATAATTATAATTAAATTTAATACATTGTTGTGTATATAACAAAAAAAATAAGAGGTTCAATTTAGAAATTTATAAACATTATAAATTTTGACAATTTATAATTTCCATGGTTATAAATTACCTGCAATTATTGGGAAAATGTATTCTTTATATTGCAAAATAGCAAAAAAAATAAGAGGTTCAATTTTTAAATTTTGATAAATATGTGGGTGTTATTGAAATAAACATGATAAATAGTAAAAGGTGGAATATACCAAGAATATTCTTTTTGATGTTGGATTTGGGTTTGTGGGTTGGAGATCAATTAGTGTTTGATGTGACACTTACTCCATTTTGAGTTTGAATTTGAGTATTTGGGTTGGAGATGCTCTAAGGAGAAAAATGGAGTTGTGGAGCTTTGAAAAAAAGTGCGGAGGAACTGACTCAGCAGGAATTTCATACCTCCGAAAACTGATAGCTTGAGGAAGGAATTTTCTTCTCTATAATTCTTTGTTTTGGGGTGAGAAGAATGGTAGAAGGTAGCCCCTATTTATACTAATGGAATTAGGGTTTAGAGACAAGAATATGGACGGAAATAATATCAAATATGAATCATTTTGTAAAAGGTAGAAATCTAGACAAAATAATAGTGAGCAAAGATTTTGGACATATCTCAAGGTCAACTATTCCTCCTTCCATGAATGTAGAACATAAAATAGTGCCCTAATCTTTTTGGGCTTTTGGTTTGGATTAGAAATAAAATAGACTTGGGCCAAAGAAATTAAATATAAGATGTTATGGGCTTCTAGAAAATAAAATTTATAATGACTATTGTTTTTTTTAATACATAAATGAATAAAATATAACTTCTAAAATTCCATAATGCAATAACTGTGATGCATTATGAACATGCTCTTCATAGGATAAAAATTATTCTATGCGCGACTTATAGGACTTAAACAATTAATATCATACTCTAAAATAATAATTTAGAAATACGCAAATAAATAATTAAATTTACGGGACACTACACAAACTAAAAAAAGTTTCATGAATTTTAAAAAATCAAATTTATGTACATTATTCATGTACATTGTGTATACATATTAGATTTAGAAGATTCATTCATGTATTGTATATCTAGAAAATGTTAAAAAAGTGTATGTATCACATGCAATTTTAGATAAGTATTTCATATCCTCTTAAGTTTAATCACTACAAGAAAATTGTGGTATAGCAATGGAACTTAAGAACGGATTTTAGTTTGTCGCCCCTAACAATGGACTACTGACAGAATGACCATCGCTAATATTTTCAGGGATAAATTATGGCGGGAGTGTTTTGCACTTAAATATAACGACGGAACACTTGTCACTAGAGTTAATGACAGAAATATTTCGTCATTAGTTATTTTTATTTTATTTATTTATTATTTTAATTGCTTAATGACAAACTAAATTCCGTCGTTATATTTGTTAATTAATTTAAATATTTAACAATATAATATTCTGTCATTATTTTTTTAAAAAATTTAGTGGTTACAATGGATTATTCCGTCATTAGGATTAGTGACGGAATGATCCATCAGTAAAGTTAAAATATGGGGATTTATCCCGCCCCTCCTTCTTTATTCTTCATAACCCTAATCCCCAAAGTAGTCACGACCCTCCCTTCGATGAAATTCTCCCGGTGTTCCCCTTCCCCACGACCGACACTGCTCCTGCCCACTGCCGCTGAAAATTGTCGTAAATATGTGTGTCTGTGTGCGTGTGTTAGTGTGTGGGTCTGTGTGTTGTGTGTGTGTGTATTTGCATGTATATGTGTGTGTTGTGTGTGTGTGTGTGTGTGTGTTTGTGTGGCAGTGTGTGTCTGTGTGCGTGTGTTAGTGTGTGTGGTTGTGTGTGTGTGTAACTGTGTGTTTGTGGCAGTGTGTGTGTCTGTATTTGCATGTGTTTGTGCGTGCATATGTGTGTGTTGTGTGTGTATGTTAGTGTGTGTTTGATCTGTGTGTGCTTAATTAATTATGTATTTTTGCTGTTAATTGGGCGAGTCTCAATTATTGAAACACTATACGACTGTAATTAATTTTGTTTTGATTGAAAAACAAGGTTAGATTTTTGTAGATATGATACTTACATTAATTTTGTAATTATGTATGTTATAAGTTGTTAGCATATTAATATATATGATTAGTCCCATGTTTAATGTTATAATTAAATATGTTGTTAGTTGTTATTGGATAGAAATACAAGTAATATTGATCAATTTGGTAATTGTATATATTAATTATTAATTATTACATATACTATAAAATATGATTAATATGTTTAATCTAGTAATTATAAATATTATTAAGCGTTGTTTGATAAAGTAAATTAGTGATTATATTAATAAATTATTCATTGTTTGTTTTTGTTAGTATTAATGATTTATGTTTATTTATTTTATGGGATGAGGTCCCCTGAATTTCTCTTTATGAATTGTTGGTACTGTTAGTATTTATTGAATAACTAGATGATATAGATCAATTAGTGTAGAGTCGAGAATTTGGGACTAGTATTTTCACATATGTGTTGCTGCAATTTTGAAAAATTCATTTAATTATTTTTATCAATTATTGAATGAATTTATGGCCATGTTTATTTTGTGGGAATTGATTGAATAACTAGATGAACATAGATCAATTAGCGTAGAGTCGAGAACTTGGGACTAGGATTTTGAGATTTTCACATAGGTGCTACTGATATTTTGAATATTTTATTTTATTTTATTTTTTTATCAATTATAGATTGAATTGTTGGTTTTTTTTTGTTGGTTTTGATTAATTAACTAGAGGAACATAGATTAATTAACATAGAGTCGAGAATTTGGAATTAGGAATTTCACGTAGGTGCTGCCAAAATTTTGAAAAATTTATTTTAATTTTTTTTAAACTTATTTAATAAGATATATTTTCGACCAGCTTCTCGTCCAACAATGAGTATAAATCGTGATTGGATGTACAAGCAATATGGGGCTGACCACTATTTTATTAGCAGAAAAACAACCGCAAGTGTACGATGTAGTTGTAATACGTAGTGAGCAAGAGTATCGTATCCACATGGATTGTATGGCAAATAATATTATGAGTACTATAACATAGACACCATATTAATATCTAGACATATAAATAAGAAAAAGGAGAGCAAATAAATAAACACTGAAGAACATACACATAAATAAATAAAATAACAAACGAAAATAATGGATTCTAAAGAGAGTTCATACAGTGGCTTTTATGACAGATTTATTGACTACTTAACCTTATTTAATTTATCAAAGATGGGAAATCACTAAATTATTATCAGACTGCTCATAGAACATATGTCAAAACATAGAAATAATAAGCATGTACTTCACTGCAGTCGGTTCTTCGCACACGTTATTACTCACAACCTCGTTCCTTGGACCTAAATCCCTAAGCAACACTAGTTCACTTGTTCGGTCCTTCCTAGCATCACATAAAATGATTAACCTATTTTATCCCAGTAATTAATCAGTCACGACTAGAATCTTCCAATTAATTAACTTGCATACATATGCTGCTGCAGTCAACATACACATGAGAAATTCAAACTAGGAAACCAAATACCCAATGTTAACCGGAAAATATATATCAATAAATCAAACCATAAAATCCAATGTACTTACAAACTAAAGAATCTAATAAACTAACTACCTAGACATAATTAAATAAAAGAAACAAAACATAAACAAAGTAAATAATGTGATGTTCAACACGATAAAGAACTCGGAGTCTTCAATCTTGATATAGCTTCCAAAGCCTCTGTTGTGCCTCCATAATTGTATACTTGTATATCGTTTGTATCTTTCCCGTACTATGTTAAGTGACGCCTCTTCTCCCTTTTCTAATGAGCATATATGATATTTATATTGTTGGAGGGAATCCTAGGGTTAAAACGAAGCCCAAAGTGAAGAAAAGCCTTGAAAAATCCCGACTGGGTCCGTCCAGGTCGATAGGCGGGTCGAGCGGATGGGTTGACCTCCAAGTCGACCCTATTAGGTGTAAAATAAGCCCTCTGGGTCGACCGGTGGGTCGAGTCGACCTAGCACGCGCAGGCTTCACTAAAACGGCTTGTTCTCACTCATTTTTCATCCGATTGAGCCGATTCAACTTGCAAAATGCTCCTAACTCGATTCTCCATCTTTCTAAGCTCTTCAATCACCCATTTGAATTATGTTGAATTAATCATATCGATTCTATGTGCTTTGCTCTTCAAATGCGGTCCAAAGGCCTAGTTGGACCTTCCTTTAGCTCTCCAAGCACTTACTTGATCATTTTGTACCAAATAATCATCAAATTTACCACAATTACTGCAAAACTCACAAATACATCAAAAATATCAAATGATAACATAATAAGCATAAAAGTTATAAAAATCACACAACTCATCAATTTAAACATCATCAATTCATATCCAAAAGTTGTGTAAAATACACAGCTATCAGGGGCTAATGAGTGTTTAAATCCGGATTTCTTGAATAGACTTGAAAGTTGCATCGAATTTGCTTCTATTCGGCCCGCATTTATGGATAGCTATAAAATTAAGTGTTCATGTTATAAATGTGATAATATACCTTTTCAAAATCAATACATGGTTCAATTTCACATTGGGAAGTATGGGTTTGTGAAAACTTATCACATGTGGAGGTATCAAGGGGAAATAATAGACACTGCAACTAGAACTTCATATTTTAATCAGGAGACTTAATCAAATACGTACCGTACGATAGTTTTTGATATTGGTGGGCCAGAATTTAACATGGATGATAGTGAATATAAGCAAATCAAGTCTATTAGTGTTCCTATCCAAGTTTTATCTCGAGCAAAAAGTGATTGGTAGGCTGTGTATAAGATTAAAATAAGTCCAATGTAGAAGTCCCACAAAAAACATCAATCTCAAATGTGATCCTAACTTTTCAAGAGGATGAATTACATAATGATTGTTCTCCACTTATAGATATCGATAATTTTGTGTCAATTCATCCAAATGAGGGTGACATAGAAGAAGAAGAAGAAGAAGAAGAAGAAGAAGAAGAGATCTTTATTGATACAGATGATGATAGTGATGGTATACACTATGGTGTCATTAGTTGTGCATTACGTGAGTGCTTATTTGTTACATTATTTTATGGTTTGCATTACATTATTTGTAATTCAACTAGCATTTTTGAATAGATGCAGAAGCTAGAAGTGGATTGTTTGGCTGGAGGGGTAGTGCCGGCGAATCTGGCACTAGAGGTGGTTCTAGTAGTGGATCTAGCACCAGAAACGGTGTCAATGGATCATCGTCTTCATCCAGAGGCATGCATACCTTCGTAAGAGACCTACACATGGTGAGCAGTAATTGTTTGATAAGTCAGCGATGATAGCACGACGTAAGGGTCTCCGAACATTGAGTGTACAGGGCCTGTACATTTAGTAATATTATTTTATAATTAATTGTATTTAATTATAAAAAAATGGATAATTTATTATGTTTTTCTATTTGTAGGACGTTTATGACATCGCACAAGGTATTGATAATCACAACTCAGATATTCAAGAAGTACATAGATCTAGCTAGCATTAGTTGGAAGCTGGCGAATGAGCAGTATTTTGAGGACTTCAGGGTATAATTTATTATTCAATTTGAGTACTTAGTTAAAAACCAGTTGAATTACTCATGTGTCGTGTTTTTCTTATGTAAAAATTATTCACCTGGGAACCTTGGATGAGGTGATGCGTCATCGATGGTTCTCGAAGGCGGTCGAGAGATACAGAAATATAATTCACACCGTTAAGAAGAACATGAATAGGAAGACGTTGATATTCGTGCATGAGGACGTGTGGCCTATCTAGATGGCCTTCTGGGAGACTGATGAGTCGAAGAAGAAATCTCCCATTAATTCAAAGAACATGAGGTCTGAGCCTGATAGACCAGGGACGGACATGATCACACATAAGAGATGGTCCAGATATACTGTGCAACGCAGAGATGACTTGGTAATTTATTTTATAAAAAACTATTTTAATTTATGCAATTCATTTAAGTGTATTTAATCATTTCCACTTATGTTAATTGAGCAGTCGCAAGCTTAGGGACTCCCAAATGAGCAGGTTAGGTGGGAATTATTTTTTAAACTCCACCGTGATAAGAATGGAGTCTTCACTAATAAAAAGTGCGAGCCGCTTGCTGTAAGTATTTAATTTATAAATAATCTTCATTAAATACATATTAACTTATTATTGTGTTTAGGAGGACGTATACCAACGGGTTGCAGAGTTGAGTCAGCCTCTTCCACGCATTGATGAAGTGTCTGAGGTGGATATGACCACCCTCTATATAGATGTGCTCGGAGACATGAATAAGAAGAATCGCATCTTCAGCACTAGATCTCAGTCACACCTCTACATCGGTGACATAAGCGGCAACAGTATTCATTATGGAGCCACCTCGCAGTCCGTGTTTATGGAGGAGACTTTCACTCAGCGCATTAATGAAATGCGGGCCCATATCCGGAATGAGATGAGGTCTGAAATCAGGGATGAGGTGAGGTCCAAGGTGAGGTTCGAGATGCAGGCCTGGATGCAGGCCCATGGGCCCATATGTATGCTCGATTCGGCCATCCCCCACCGCCACCGCCTTCTGATGAATGAATGATTTCTATTTAAATATTATATGAATTTGAATCATTACTATTATTTGTGAATTTTTGATTGAATAATATGTATTTTTATTATTACTATTTTATTTATGATATTCTATTTTCAATTATTCATAATATTTAAATTTGAATTAAAAAAACAGATAACGACGGATCAAAATTTCGTATATTAACGATGGATTATAATATGTCGTTAACACAATCATTAACGACAAATTTCAGTTTGTCATTAATAGCGACGGACAGGTCCCTCGTTAGTCTGTCGATACACTATCGCCAATTGGTCGAACAATCGTGTCAGCGACAACATGGTGGCGACAGAACATACTGTCGCTAATTCGTCACTACTGCTGAATCCATCGTTAGCCAAGTGTAACGACGAGAGAATTAGCGACGGATCTACCCCGTTGTTAATCCGTCGCTAGCTCCTAATAGCGACGAAAATTCACTGTTTAGCGGCAAAGTATTCCGTCACTAAAATCCGCGTTTTTTTAGTGAATGTAACTTAGTTAAATAATTCTAGATATTTTATATAGATATTTAAATATATTGAAATTTAATGTCATTTTAATTTATTACTATATGTATGCAAATTTCTTAAGGATGGTACTAAAAAAATTGGAATATTGCAATATAGAGTTTATTCTTATTTATGACTGGTCCCTAGTTGGGACCATAATTTCTTATTACTATAAGAAAGTTATTCTTATATAGATGTTTTACTGTATAACTAAATACATTCTAAATGTATATCTTAGTTGGATAATCAATTTTTAATTACATTAATTTACATATTCATATTTTTTGTTTAATATCATAAGCTTAACTTAGTGTTTGTAAATATCATTAATTAATTGATTCCTTTTTTATTTTTTTTTATGATCATGTCAATTCTTAATTTACGTATAGTTTATATAGTCTATCATTATTAGTTGAATATATATACAGTAAATTTATAATATGATATTATGTTTAAATAAATATAATATTAATATATAGTACATAAAGATTTACATATATTTAAGTTTTGGGGAATTGTATGAAGACATTATTTGATTCAATATTAACATCATTGTTAATAATTTGGTCAAGTGGTTAAAGTAACAAATTGAAAAATATTTGGCTAATGTTTGAATATTGTCGGGGGTGAAAATTTAAATTTTTTTGGCTTATTTATCAAAACTCGAACAAGCTCAATTAAAAGTTCGTGCACTACTCGATTAAAAGCTCGATTAAAAGCTCGCGAACTATTCGATAAAAGCTCATTTACAGTCAAACTCAAGCTACTCGAGTGAGAGAAGCTTGCTAATAACTAGAGTTCGGCTCGAGAAAATTATCGAGCTCGAAAAAAAAGTTTGAATTTAACTCATTTATATAAACGATCGAATTTTAATTGAATTTTTTTTGAATCGATACCCAATCGAGTAGCTCGCAAATAGTTTGGTTCAATTACGTTATAATCGTAAGTTAAATATTAATTTCATTCTCGGGGTCCTGGCGATAAATTTAAGAATTATATATGTTGACCGTTTTGAATAATTCAGACGAATTCCGCAACAAGCATTTTTGGTCGTCATCAATTGTATCTTCGTGCAATCGTGCTTTACGTCAATTCAACAAAATTTACTGTTTTAATTGTTAGTTAGGGAGCAATAATTGCATGACTTTTGTGGTTGCCATTTGCGAATAGATCGCGGCCTATTTATTGACCTTACTATAATATATATATATATATATATATAGGATATGGTTCATATGAGAACACCTACATCATCTAATTTAATGATCTAATGATTGAGATTCAAAGTGGCAATTTCATAAATAATATGGTAAAAAATAAGGAAAGGGACTATTTTCATCCAAATCCATTAAAATTGATGATATCAATAATTAAAAAAAAATCTTAAAAACTTTAATCGACCATAACTTCCTCGTTTTTAATCCAATGCACATAAAAAATATATCTAATTAAAGCTCTCTTCATAATTTTTCATTTAAGATGTCGAAAGACTATGTTTGGATGAAAAAATATGAACGAAAAATAAAAAAGAAATTTTTTTACGCGTGCCCAAGTTATAAATGCTTTCGTTAGCATATAATAATTCTTCGTCAGCATTATGATAACATATGAACGTATTCTAATGAAGCATTTGTCATATGCTAACATAATATATTCGATGTGCTAACAAAGAATTATCATAATGTTAACATAGTATAAATTTATTAGGGTTTATTAAATCTCAATTATGGTTTATTTAATCTCGATTATGGTTTATTCCATCTAATTATCATTATTCTTTTGAAATTTAATTTTTTATTTATAGTTCTTAATTGATTATTATGGTTTATCCTATCCAATTATAATTTATAACGTATGTTGATAGAGTATTGTCATATGCTAGCATAATGTATTCGCAATGCTGACGAACCAAAACTATAATGCTAACGTAGTACAAATATATTATTATAATTATGATTTCTTTCAACTCATTTAGGGTTTACCACATCCAATCAATGTTTATTTCATCTAATTAGGTTTATTTCATCCAATTATGATTTTTTCCATTTAATTAGGGTTTATTAAATCGAATTAGGTTTATAATTAATTTTTAGAATATTTTTTTTCGCCAAGAATATTTGAAAACTTTAATTAGCATAACTATAATGCTTCGTTAGCATTATGAAAATACTTCGTTAGCATAACGATCTGTTATCACATCCTCCATGATTTTTATAAGAATTATCAAATTACAGTAATACCCCCGCGCGAAAAATTTTCAGATATTACAAAATTGCCACCGCTTTTTTCATCAAATCTGGATCTTTGATTTTTGATGGATGTGTGGTGTGAGATGTGTTCTCATTTCTCACACAAGGGGTTATTTTTATATAACCCCACCCCTACACACACACACACACACACACACACATATATATATATTTCTGTTTAGTTTTTTCTGTTTTACGTTTTTTGGCTTTTTTTTCTGATTTTCTTTTTCTTTTTTTTTTGTTTTTCTTTCTTTTTTTCTTAAAAAAACGCAAATAAACCCCTGAACCCCCCCTCCCCCAAATCATAAAAAACACAAAATAAACCCCTAAAAACACCCCCCAAAAAATCCTAAAAAAAATAAACCCCTTAAAACACCTCCCAAAAAACCCTAAAAAAAAACCCCTAAAAACACCCCCCAAAAAACTCTAAGAAATACAAAATAAACCCCTAAAAAAACCCCAAAAAATACAAAAATAAACTCCTAAAAACACCCCCAAAAAATATAAAATAAACAAAAAAAACCCTAAAAAACACGAAATGGTAATATTTAGTGTTCGAAATGGTACTTTTAGTGGCGAATTTTTTTTTAGCGGGTCGAAAGGGGTCAGAATGGATCTGTCTGATGGGTCGACCCATGCATCTTATGCACAGGAATTTTGGCGATATATTATATATTTTTTCTTTAGTAAACTAAAATCGGCCTACTATATATAATTTCCGAAGCGGAATTGTTGAAGACATACATGCATTTTGCTTTAAAGTCAATAAGTCATAACCTCATTTAATCATACATTAAATTTTGGCCACCAAAATTGAACGTGCTCATTCGGCTAAAAGATAATACGGTACAAGGATAATCGATCGATTCTGATTGCTGACCTATATATGACCCATGTTCACCTTCTCAGTTATATATAAACCCATTCCACATGTGCCAATTTAAAATTATTTTTCCAATTCCACTAGATTATATAATTTTCACTTTCAATTTCCTCTCTTTGTATTTGTTTTCTTTACTTCCCCCCTTAAATAATCTGCTTTTAACTTTATGTGATTAATAAATCCAAGTAGTATATGAATATTGATAATAAGAGAGTTATATATATATATATGGGTGGATCTGATGAAAATCCTTTCCTATGTAGGAACTGAAAATTCATCTAAACTACACAAATTTTGATCTCAATGGCTCAGATTTAATACAAAAAGACGGTGGCAAATTTGTAAATATGTTTATTTAAAAAAAGTGGTGATATGTTGGTAAATAAGTTGAACTTCAAAAGAGGGGGTTATTTTCTTTCTGCCAAAATTTAGATGCTGATGCTAGCATATTTATACAAATATTGTATAAACTTTAAACAATTATAACTTGCTTGTTTTTAATTGGATTAACGCAAATCATATATTAAATTAAACCTCTTTTCATACTTTTTTGATTTAAGATCCATATAGCATATGGTTATATACTGTTAGGAAAAACTATCAAGAGTTTTCCTGACTGGGGTTTTGATGAGATGTCAAAATATGCAAAGAGCCTTGAAAACTGAAAAGAAGTCAAGCAGAAAACTAAAGTTGATCAAAACAAAAAATTGAGCTATCAAAGCCTGAAAATGATCAATCCAAGAGAAAACGAAAAAGAAAAAAAGAAAAGAAAAGAAAAAAGAGAAAAGAAAAGAGATAGAAAAGAAAAGAGAAAAAAAGAAAAAGAAAAAGAAAAAGAAAAATCCAGCTCAAGGGCTATGAAAAAGAAAACTGTAGCTTGATTGCTAGATCAGTTAACAAGTCAAGTAAACTGAAAGATGTAGGTACCGTCAAAGTTTGAAGTACCAACTACCATCAGTCTACAGTTGTGAACTGAAGAAAATACCAGTTCAAGGCAATTCCAGCTGAAGAATGGACCATTTCCAGCTAAAGAAGAATGACAGCTGAAGAATACACCAGTCCAAGGTACGAGCTGAAGGATATGCCAGCTCAAGAAAGTTACAACTGAAGAATGAAGTTCTAGCTGAAGAATGCACCAGTTCAGAGGACATCAGCTGAAGACGCACCAGTTCAGAACACCAGCTAAAGAAGCGCCAGCTCAATATCCAAACTGAAGACTAGTTCAAAGAAGTTCCAGCTGAAGGGACATCAGTTCTAAATGTCAGCTGAAGAAACACTGGTTTAAAACTGCCAGCTGAAGCAAATCAACTGGAGCTCAGAATACATCAAACCAGAGTCCAGAACTGCCAGCTGAAGATGATTGAAACTGGAGCTTGCAAAACTGCCAAAGATGTATAGAACTGATAGCTAGGGAAATGTTCAGAAATAAAGATTTCAACTGCCAGCTGAAGCCCAAAACTGAAGATCAAGACAGAAGCCGTAACTGAAATTCAAATTTCAGAAATGCCAACATGAAGATCTTGAAGTTAATGCAACCAAGATCCTGAAGCAAAAGCATGTCAGAAGAACAAAGGCTACTCAATGGCTCTTTAAATGAAGAAGCGCAAAGGAGCACACCAGTTGATACCAGTTTCAAGACTGTATTCTTGAAGATCGAAAGAGATCTAAAACCTTGAAAAGACGGTCAATAGCACCTTATCTCTCCAGTGAGCAGTTGAGGATCGCAAGTGTGAGACTGTAGACCCTACCGGCTGAGGAGGCTGCTTTCGTTGGATCACCGCTTCCGGGACAGCACGAGTTGGAAAGGAATCCGTGACTCGTAAATTCACCGATAGTCAGGTCCAACAGTTGTCTTCACTGTGTGTAATGAAGAAACTTTACACTTACATAGTGAATTGCCCTTCTGCGGAAGGAAGAAAGGACGTAGAAGTTGAGCTTCGAACCTCTATAAAATTGTATGTGTGCTCTGTTTACTTACTGTCTTCAGTTGCATGTCTTAACTACACACCTCAAGCACACACATAGCAGTCCGAGCTAGCTGATCATCTCAACTGATCACTCAAAAGCACGGATAACTTCGCGAGTCAAAGGGCCATATCTATTTCGCAAATATTGTTAAGTTTTGGATCAATTTATTCACCCCCCTCTAAATTGATTCTGATTCATCCCGGGACCAACAAGTGGTATCAGAGCAGTTGATTCTAAGGATTAGCCGTTTCTGCAGATCAACTGAATCAGATCTTATCATCTGTGCTAATCTGCCAGCTATGGGAAACCATAAGCTACCTATCTTTTCAGTTAAGAACTTGATAACTGGAGCAGGAGAATGAAGGTGCATCTTTGCTTAATCCATGAAAATATGTGGGAAGTTATCGAAGAAAGTCCAATCAACATTATGATGGACAACGAAGCCCACAATGCTGATGTCAATCAACCAGCAAGGATCTCGAAGCCAACGCATCTTCTCACAAGCGAGGAGAAGAAATTGAAGAATCTAGAGTTTGTAGCTCAAGCTGCACTATTCCAAACTCTAGATGAGGATCGTATGAAGGATACAAAGAACTGCAGAACCGCCAAGGAGATATGGGACTTACTTGCAGATCTATGCAAAATGTCTGAGGCCATCAAAGGAAACAAGCTCTAACTAGCAGTGGACAGATATGAATCCTTCAAGATGCACTCAGATGAAACCATCTCTAGCCTTGAAATGAGATTTCTAGGCATCATCAGCGAGATGAACAATCTGGGAAGAAACTATCCCAATAGTTAGATGAACTCTAAGAGTTTGGACAATCTCACAGAGGAATGAGATATGAAGGTGATAGCTACAAAGCAGTCAAAAGACTTAAACAGCATCACCCCAAGAGAATTTTTCGGTTCTCTCAAGGCGCACGAGTACAGCCTAAACTGAAAAAGGGAGGCACCCACATCATCAGCCTAGGATGCAGTTTTCTATAGAAAAAGAAATCGATTTAGAGAAACTCAGGGAAGAAATAACTTCCCGCCAAGGAGTTCTCAAGCCAGAGAACAACCAGGAGGCTTAACTGATTGAAGAAGAGGAGCAGCTGAGAAGAAAGAGAGTCTGACTGAAGACATCAATGACCATATCCAGTCAGTTGGCAAGCTGCTAGAAAAGCTCAAAAAGATCAGAGATCAACCATCAGTTTCGCTTCAAACTGATGAGGAGCCCAGAGGTGAAAGAAACCAACTGCCTGCTGAACAACCCAGGGTAGCCAACAAAAGTATAGGAGAATGCTTCCATTGTCACAAGTAAGGACACTATCGATATGAGTGTCCAGAGCTCCCTGAAGACAAAAAGGCCAGAGTCAAGAAAAGCTTTATGAAAAGGAAAGCTATGATGGCCAACACAGAGAATGCCATGCTAGATGATTCAGATTATCCCTCAGGAATCGACTCCGACGGCTACAACTCTGAAGATGAGGCATTGTTCTGTCTCGTGGCTGACGAAGAAGAAGAGGAAAAGGGCATCCTATTGAAGAAGAGGACCAATGAGGTTTGGTATCTTGATAGTGGGTGCTCAAACATATGATGGGAGATAGAGAGGATCTAGAAGGATACAAGGAAATAAAAGGGCCATTAGACACATTCGGAGATAACTCTAAAAGCTGAACTATTAGAGAAGGGTTCGTGGTCAAAGGAAAGGTAGTAGTCAATGGAGTCTCCCACGTAGAAGGACTGAAGCACAAACTGCTCAGCATCAGTCAACTATGTGACAATAGATACACAGTTGATTTCAGTCGAAGCTCATGTGACATCAGAGATAAGTCAACTGGAGCAATCCTCCTAACTTGAGTAAGGAGAGGCAACATGTATGTTGTTGACTGGTCAACCGGCTATGGAGGAGTTTTCTTTCTTTCAAAAGGCACAACTGAAGCAAGCTGGCTATGGCATCGATGACTAAATCATCTCAACTTCAGAACCATCAACCAACTAGCCAAGAAGGAGCTAGTTGATGGACTTCCCATGGATATTTTCAAGAAAACTGGCGTTTGCGGACTATGCCAGAAAGGGAAGCAAGTGAGGTCATCATTCAAAAATAGAAGTCATCCTACAGGGACAACTGCTCTCCTCCAACTGCTATACATGGATCTATTTGGGCCAGTCAGACCACCAAATCCCAAACAAAAGAGATCCACTCTTGTAGTTGTCGACGACTTCTCAAGATATACATGGGTAGAGTTTCTCAGATGCAAGGACGAAACCTACTCCAAGCTATCAGTGATGATCAGAAGACTGCAAACTCAAAAGGAGAAATCAGTTCAACGAATTTGTTCAGACAATGGAACTGAATTCGTAAACCAGCAGATCATCAGTTTTCTCAGTGAACTGAAAATAACTCACGAGTACTCAGCTAAGCTGAAAGGAGAAACCACACTCTCAAAGAAGTAGCCCGAGCAATGATAGCTGATGCCAACATAGCAGAAGGTTACTGGGCTGAAACAGTCAACATGGCGTGCCACACTCAGAATAGAAGCGCCATCATCAGCGCACATGAAAAGACACCTTATGAGCTATATAAGAGTCATAAGCTATCTATCTTATACTTCAAAGTATTTGGCTGTAAATGTTATATTCACAACAATGGCAAGAGTCAACTGAAAGCATTCAGTGCAAAGCTGATGAGGGAATATTTATTGGTTACAATTCTCCTCATGATCAATCTTACAGAGTGTTCAACAAACGAACATAGTTGTGAAAATAACATGTCATGTTGTTTTTGATGAGTTTGCCAATGAGTATAGAAATAAAGAAGCAATCAATACATCAATTCAAGTACTACCTAGCAAAACTGATAACTCGATGATTATGTGGATCACACTGTTCCAGAAGAGTTTGAAGTTGGACTAGAAGATAAAGGCAATGTATCCAGCACGAGACCAGCTGAGGACAATCAAGTTAGTAAAGAGACTGATCGTGCTGAGACCTTCAACCCCACAACTGAAGCAGGGGGAAGAACTAATGAAAATGAAGGGCAAATTGAAGAAAAGACATCAAATGATGTCAATGCTGAGAATCAAACTGAAAATCCAGCTGAAGACAACCTACCTAAATGGCTCAGAAGCCACCCAGCTGATAAGATTGTTGGAGATCTAAGAAGTCAAGTTCAGACCAGAAGTTCAATAGAGCATGCTCTCTTCACATGTTTTTTATCTCAAGCTGAACCGGTGAACATCAATAAAGCTCTTGAAAATGCAAATTGGATAATAGCCATGCAAGAGCTGAACCAGTTCACAAGAAACGATGTTTGGTTCCTTATTGATAGGCTGAAAACCCAGAAAGTCATTGGAACTAAGGGGGTCTTTCACAACAAATTGGACAAGCAAGTCGTCATCACAAGGAACAAAGTAAGATTGGTAGCTAAGAGATACTCTCAAAGTGAATGGATTGACTTTGATGAGACGTTTGCACCAGTTGTAAGATTGAAAGCTATCAGATTGTTCCTCACCTATGCGGCTCATAACAACTTCACAGTCTATCAAATGGACGTGAAAAGTGCTTTTCTACAAGAGATGCTCAAGGAGGACGTGTACGTCGAGCAGCCACCTGGATTCGAGATTGGAGATCAAGTTTTCAAAATAAAGAAAGCACTATATAGGCTGAAGCAATCACCTCGAGCCTGGTATGAAACCCTCATAACATTCTTGTTCAAGAATGGGTTTCAAAAAGGAGTCATTGATCGCACTCTATTCAGAATAGAATGATTATCAGAAATCTTAATGGTTCAAATTTATGTGGATGACATAATATTTGGATCGAAGAGTAAAGATCTATGCACTCGGTTTGCACAACTGATGCAGAGCTAGTTCGAGATGAGTATGATGGGAAAAATTATGTTCTTCCTATGACTCCAAGTAAAGCAGCTCAAGGATAGGATATTCATCAATCAAGCGAAGTATATAAAGGAGCTTGTCAAGAAGTTTGGAACTGATAAGGGAAAAACTATCAAGATTCCCATGAACACATCAGTTCAATTGACTCTCGATGAAGAAGGAGAATCAGTTAGCCAAACTCACTACAGAGGCATTATCAGTTCGTTTCTCTACCTAACTGCCAGTCGACCAGACATTTCATATTCAGTCGGCTTATGTGCATGATTCCAAGCCAATCTGAAGAAGAGTCATCTCGAAGCAGCAAAAATGATCATCAAGTACCTCAGAGGAACCATAAATTTTAGATTATGGTATCCCAGAGATGACATCTTGAGTCTAACTGGATATTCAGACTCAGACTTCGATGGATGCAAAATTGACAGGAAGAGTACCAGTGGAACATGTTAGTTGCTTGGTCACAAACTGATATCCTGGTTCAGCATGAAGTAGCACTCAATTGCCATGTCAACAAATGAAGCGGAGTATGTAGCTGCTGGAAGCTGTTGTGCACAAATACTCTGGATGAAGTAGCAGTTGAAAGACTACAAGGTTGAAACTGATGAAGTGCCTATCTTCTGCAACAACAATAGTGCTATTGCTATTTCTCAGAATCTAGTTCTGCATTCGAGAACAAAGCACATTGACATCAGGCACCACTTCATCAGAAATCACATTGAAAAGAAAGATATATGCATCCAATATGTTAACACTGAGAAGCAGATAGCTGACATCTTCACAAAGCCATTGCCAGAGGCAAGATTCGTGGAGCTATGTATCCAACTGGGGTTATTGGAGCTAGCTTCAGAAGATGAAGATGATCAACTGATTGGGAGAATGCAAAAAGCAATCCTAACCGATGAGAACAAGAGAGATGAAGCTGTAACTGAACCAAAAGGTGCATCAGTTCAGTCAGCAAAAGGAGCCAAAATTGGTCAAGCCATCAGTTCAAGTGGAAAGCAAGCTGAAAAACTTGCAAACTGATGAGAGGCGTGGAAGCTGAGAAGCTAAAAGAACTGGAACTGATCAGAAGTTCAATCAGTTCAAACTGGAGAAGCAGCTTATGATCAGCTGAAGCAAGCAGCTGAACTGAAGGGAGAGCTGAAAGCCATCTCAGCTAAGAAAAGAGCTAAACTGAAAAGATACCTCAGTTGAAGCTAATCAAAGCCAACTGGAGATGACCAGATGTAGCCAAGTCATCTGATGACGTCAGCAGCTCAAAGCCACGTGGAAGCTGAAGAGAGATAGATTTGAACAGATAAGTTTGAATTTACTTTGCTTAATGGAATGGTAAAATGATGTGTCATACCATTGTTATCGTTGGACCCACTTTCTCTCGCCTTATTCACATCCAACGGGTAGATTTTAGAAGGAGAAGTAATTCTTTAGCCAACTCTTTCACGTCGAATCTAAACCATCTGATTCATTGAAATTAAAACATTTTTGACCATTGGATGAACACTAACCTTTCATAAATAGGCCAGCTGAAAACTCCAAATCAAAGTTTTACCCTAGCTGCCGATTCACTCTCCAGATCTCCTTCTTATCACTCTGTCAAAAACTCTTCAACCTATACAAAATCACCCAACAATGGCTCAAATTGATGGTCACTGTACACAGAAGATTTACAACTTCAGATTAACCAGAGAAGACTCCTCAATCTTCTGCGACAAGCTATACAGAGACAAATTCTTTGAACTAGCAGTATTCATTCACAACTACAAAAATTCAGCGCTTAGTAGTGAGATTATATCAAAGCCATATCAATCAAATCTCAAGACTTTCATGGAAGTTACTCCGAAGAAAGTATATCCGGAAGTAGTTGCAGAATTTTATCTCAACTCAAGGAGCTCGAAGGAATCACTGCAAATCTCAACCAAAGTCAGAGGATGACGGTTCAATGTCACTACTGAAACTCTTGGAGAAATGTTTGAGCTACCAACCAGAGGGCTCAATCTTAATGACACTGAAGTAAATATAGAGAAGGCCTACTGATTGTAGAAGAGAGAAGGCTCGAGAATAGCCTACAAGAATAGCCATTTTATCTCGCGCTTCAAAGATGAATATCAAATATTGGCATCAATTGTGGCAAAGATGATTATCGGAACTGTCGGCAGCCACTCAGAGATTGCATAGCGATTGACGATCAGTTGGACATCAACTGGGCCCAATTCTTCTTCAGTCAAATCAAGAAGTTCACACTGCTTGTTCAAGACAGAAAGGATAAAAATACATTCCTACAGAGTATCTACTATCTTAATTGAGTCAGTTTGATTCTGGAAAAGCAATTTCCAGAATTGATGGTTAAAGAGACAAACTACACACAGATAAACAGAGGAGACTACATTCTAACCTCTAATCAATCAGTTAAAATCACAGAAACTGGATCATCTTAGCCAACACGATCTAGAAAGAAGAGTGTTACAGCGGAAGAAAGAGGAAAGCAGCTAATGACTGAGACGGTGAAGAATGACTCCTTAGACTCTGAAGAAGACCTTGTCGGATTACAAAAGGCAGCTGAAGCTGAAACTCGAGGAGCTGCAACTGGAGCTGGAACCAGCACATCTACCAGAGCAATGGCATCAGCTGATCAATCAAGAGTAACCTTGATTAAGTCAAGCACTGTAGCTGAAAGAATGCCAAACACCAGATCAGTCCCGAGCAAGAAATCGGCAAGTCAAAAGAGAAAGAAAGTGACTAAGCCAACCAAGAGAAGAGAGGCTAGTCCAATAGAAGATCAAGATCCAATTGTCGCTCCAAATCTCACAGTTGAAGATCTTGCACCATGTGCAAATCCAAGAGATTTCATCTCTGAAAGGGGGATACTACATGAAGAAGCTCAAGCGGATTACTTCAGGCACACATGTCCACCAATGCCTCAGACCGCATACAATATTGGAGCCTTCTCAAAAGGAGAAGACATCAAAAGATGGGTTGAGGAAACAACTCATCAATATGTAGCTCAGCTGTTAGAAAAAACTATCAAGGGTTTTCCTGACTGGGGTTTTGATGAGATGTCAAAATATGCCAAAATACGAAAAGAGCTTTGAAAAACTAAAAAGAAATCAAGCAGAAAATGAAGGATGATCATATAAAAAAATTGAGCTATCAAAGCCTGAAAATGATCAATCCAAGTGAGAAAAGAAAAGAAAAGAGAGAAAAGAAAAGAGAAAAAGAAAAGAAAAGAGAGAGAAAAGAAAAGAGAGAACAAGAAAAAGAAAAAATCCAGCTACAAGAGCTGTTTGAAAAGAAAAACTGTAGCTTGTCAGATCAATTAGCAAGATAAACTGAAAGTTGCAGGTACCATCAAGTGGAGTACCAAATGCCATTAGTCTACAGTCATGAACTGAAGCAGGTACTAGTTCAGAAGTGCCCAATTCCAGCTGAAGAAGAATACCAGCTGAAGCTACCAGTTCAAGGCACCAGTTTAGAAGTGCCATATTCCAGTTAAAGAAGAATACCAACTGAAGCTACCAGTTCAAGACACAGTTCAGAAGTGCCCAATTCCAGCTGAAGAAGAATACCAGCTGTAGCTACCAGTTCAAGGCACCAGCTCAGAAGTGCCCAATTCCAGCTGAAGAAGATTACCAGCTGAAGAGAGCAAAATTCCAGCTGAAGAAGAGTACCAATTGAAGAGAGGACAGTTCCAGCTGAAGACTACACCAGTCCGAGCTGAAGGACATACCAGCTCAAGAGGATCCCAGTTGAAGAAGAATACCAGCTGAAGAATGTACCAATCCAAGGTACGAGCTGAAGGATATGCCAGCTCAAGATGTTCCAACTGAAGAATGAAGTTCCAGCTAAAGAATACCAGTTGAAGATGCATCAGTTCTGAAGTCCAATTGAAGAAGCACCAGCATCCGAACTGAAGACCAGTCCAAAGAAGTTCCAGCTGAAGGGACATCAGTCCAACATGCCAACTGAAGAACACTGGTTCAAGACTACCAGCTAAAGTAAATCAAACTAGAGCTCAGAAAGCATCAAGCCAGAGTCCAGAACTGCCAGCTAAAGGCGATCTTAACTGGAGCTTACAAAACTATCAAGGATGTGCAGAACTGACAGCGAAGGAACTTGTTGGTCCCGGGCGAGTCGATATCAGTTTAGAGGGGGGTGAATAAACTGATTAAAAACTTTTACTTCAGTTGCGGAATAATAAGGACCCTTTGACTCGCTTAGAGAAACTTATCTATGCACAAATTGGTTAATCACTTATGACAGCTTGAGTGCAGATTGTGTGAGCTTGTGTACAGTTCAAAGATATGCAATAATCAAAACAGTACAGCACACAGGTGATTTATAGAGGTTCGAAGTCTCAAACTTCTACGTCCTCTCTTCCTTCCGCAGAAGGGCAACTTCACTATATAACTTGAGTGTCTTTACAAATTACATAATGAAGGACAGTTGGCTGAACCTGATAACTGATTGCTACCACAGCGGGTCGACGAATCACACTTGAAGTCCCTAACTGCTCGCTAGGAAGGTGGGTGCTATTGACGTCTTTACAAGGTTTTAGATCTCTTTCGATCTTCCAGAGGTTAGTCTTGAACAAGGGGTATCAACTGATGTGCTCCTTCAATTGAGCTGGGTAGTTGATCGTTGTAATGCTGAAACTGAGAAGGCTGCCCTGGCTGGATTGTCAACAGCTGGCTGAATATCTTGACTCTTTGAATTCTTCTTCTCAGTTTGACTCTCGCAGTTTTTAGCAAATGCTGAACCTGAGCTATGTAGGAGGGAGAAGGAAAGCTCTGCTTGAATATTTCAAGAATGTGTATGCAAAAGTCTTGGTGGAAAAGAGTGTTTAAAACTTTGATTCACTTGTCTTTTATAGAGGAGTGATTTTATGACCATTGAGTTCTATTGATCGGTGGCTCTGTTGGCTCATCAATGGCAGATGATCTTTATTGATCGCTCGAGCTTTTGATTGAAGTAGCCGTTGTTTTGCCAATCGATTTCCATTGGATATTTAATTCCAGGATCTCCGTTGAAGCATTTATTCCAAGATTCGCCGGTTGAGTAATAACTCCAGGGTTCTCTGGCTGCCAGTTCTGGGCTTCAGTTTTAGCAACTTTGAGTTCCAGTTAGCAATTCTGAACTTGTCTGTCCGGCTGTTACTCCAGTTGGTAGTTCCGAGCTTGTCAGCTCAGTTTGGCCATTGCTCCAGTTGGCAGTTCTGAGCTTGTCTGCTCAGTTTGGCCATTGCTCCAGTTGGCAGTGCTGAGCTTGTTTCTCCAGTTCGACTGATCCCAAGTTTTTGGCTAGCTTGTCAGTTTGACTAATCATTCTCAAGTTCTTTTGACAGCTTTGACTATTCACAAGCTGTTGACTATTTTGTCAGTTTGACTGCTTCCTCTTGAGCTTTCTTGTTAGCTTGACTAATCACAAGCTGGCTGACTTCAGTTCTGGCCTTTAACTGATTTGTCTGTTCACTTCAGTTTGGCCATCGGTTGGATACTTCCAGAGTTTCTTCAATCTAGTCGATTCTTTTCTCCCTCAGCTCAGCTGACTTAGCTGTCAGTTTGTTTCGACTGGTTCGACTTTTTGACTCCTCAGTTGAGTTGAGTTTTGACTGGATGACGTATCCTTTCAGCTTGTAGACCATACTCCAGTTTGGTTGACTTTGGCTTTAATTGGGTTTCTTCTTGATGCTCTGGATTGGTCAGCTCAGATCTACAACTTGAATTTTAGTCAGTTTTTCATAAATAGTTTTGATATCTCATCAAAACCTAATCTAGAGGTTCCTTGATAGTTTTTCCTAACAATTTCCCCCTTTTTTGATGATGTCAAAACCTTGTCAATGATGATGAAAAAACTGCAATTGTTCGTTTGATAGACATGTTGTAGCTTGCTTAGGCAAATTCTTGAGATCAGAGCAAGTTTAGAGCATGAAATTCATTCAAGTATCAGAGCATTCAAAATTCAAGTATCAGAGCATTCAAAGCATACTTTCATTTTGGGCATGCTTTTATTTTATTAGATCATGATTATCCAAATATCAGAGCATTATCCCAAATATCCGAGCAAAGCTTATGGGCATGATTATCAGAGTATTCAGCAAATGTTTATAAGCATGATCAGGGCTTGATATGAAGTTGAAGCATGATATTTGAAGAATTGAAGTATGTATTATGTATTCAATCAAAGCATATTATATCAGCTTTCGATTTTCAATAGTAGCAATAGTACTTAGAACTACTAATTTACTTCCTGATGCTGTTCCTTTTCTTTCTGCTTGATTCTCCTCTTTCTTGGACTCCTTGTGTTAGAACTACTAATTTACTTCCTGATGCTGCTCCTTTTCTTTCTGCTTGATTCTCCTCTTTCTTGGACTCCTTGTGTTCTCCAAGCTTCCCCCTGAAGCTGAGTTTCCCCCTCATGATGTATTTCTCTTTGGATATGATCCCAAAGAGTTAAGCATCCATCATCATACTGTCCATCTTTCCCCTTTTTGGTATCATCCAAAAGCTGGGGTGGATCGCATGACGGTATTGACAGGTTTGGCAAGCAGGTGAAGGCAGTTGCCAAATTGTCATCATGTACTGAGGAAACTGAAAGAATGGGCATGGGCGAGGAGAACCATGCATAGGCTTCTTCAGTTGTCATGAACTGACCACGATCAGTGGTGAGAGAGGCTGCTTGCTCTCTGAAGTTCATCGAGTCCAAGTTGGTGAAGATCTCATCGGTTGATGTGATGGGTAGATCTTCAAGAAATGGTGTGCATGAGGAGTTGGCTGGTTCGTTGTTAGGAAGAGGAGCGTCGGCTGGTATACAGAGCTGGATTCGTTTGATCATCGAATCCATTATCTCTGAGAGCGTTGGTGGCGAGGAGAGTGGATGATTCATCCAATTTCTACTCCATGTTCCTTCATTGATCCAGAAGATGGATCCACGTGCGCGGATGAAGTGGAACATTGTTGCCTCATCAAGTTGAAATCGCCAGATGTGGTACTGGAGGTACCGTTTCAGTTGCTTGAACAAAGAGAGATCGGTGCCCTCAATGAGATCGAAGCAACTTTTTAGCTGATGGTCTAGAACTGCCTCAAACTCAACCTCAAGAGGGTCGCGATGGACGGAGGTGTGAGGTTGTGAGCTGGCTGGTATTGTAGACTGATCACTCAGTCTTGAGAGAGGCTCGCTCTCAATCAGCAACTGTCTTTCGTCGGAGGAGCTGGCTATTGCTACCAATGGTCCCTTTCCACGACTTGAGTCGGAAGGTCCTGGTTGATACGATCTCTTCGGGATCTGATGGCAGTAGATGGTCAGGAGAATGTCCCTTCATCCGATTGGCTCGCCTGTTGGAATGATCTCATCAAACTGGCCTAGAATGATGTGGCTTATGCGACCCATAAACCCAACTTTCTCTCAGAATGAGCCACTTAATGGATCAAATTCTGTTCGCTCGACATTTGCTTGTAGTTGAGCAAGAATAAAGGAGGCCCAGTCAGCTTTATACCCGAAGTATAGGGCGGCCGTGAGATGTGCTTTGAGCTCGAAGAACTAGACCGTCTTAAAGTTGCCATGCAGGATATGATCAGTGATATCCAAGAGTTGGATAATCTCACTGGGTAAGCTCTCCTTCAGCCTGTGTGAGCAGTCATCGTGATGCACGTGAGGATGTTTCCAAAGACCCCATAGTGCGTATTTGCACGGTAGTTCCAGTTCCATCACGTTTAGGCCGTCGCCGGGGAGGAGAAGTGTAGACATCATCGTGTCTTTTGTCACCGTGATCACTTTATTCTGGACGGTGGAGATGATGTTATTGTCGGAGATGGTTGCGTTGTGGTAGAACTCCGCAACATGAGTTGGTATGTTCTTGACTGGCATGATTGTTAAGAATGGCAGCAACCCAGTTTCCTCCAATGGCTGATAAATTCTTTGAAAAATGTTTGGGCCTAGACGTGCATTAAGAAGCTCTAGATTTAGAGTCTTATCCTTTTTCAGCTTGCGCTCGAGTGATTTGACATCTACCATCTGTAATGAGGGCTTTATTTCTGCAAAGAGATGATGTTTTTGTTTAGATATGCAAGTGTGTAGAGAGGGAGTTTGCAGATGAATCAAAGCAAGGATGAGATAAAGTTTGCAAATGATCAGAGCCTTCATCTCCTTGCATATATATATTCAACTTTGCATTCAGGAATCGAGGACACTCGATTGCTTCTTTTATCTGATCAACTATCCGATTTGATGGATGATTAGCTGAATTAATGATGCATGCATCCCAGTCGTTCGATCGTGAAACAACTTTTTGATCATGTGGCTGAGATGAAGTTATTTTGAAAATAGCTAAATATTTTCTGCAGATTTTGCTATTTATATCTCATTAGAAAAATATATTTCCCTTTTCTTCTTCGAAGAGTTGATTTAATATCAATGCAGAGATATTAATGGCAACTTGTGAGAGAGAACCCTATTTTCAAATTGTAGCCGTTGAATATACTAAAAAATTTTATAATCACAACGGTAACAATTTAATAATTGATAAGCTTGAGGATTATAGAAAACTTATCCGGTGTCAGTTGGGATACAGTCCAACTGATTGGCTTGATGATTCAGCGGTTGGATGATCAGTTTCGTCATGTTTCTCAGTTGTCGCTGATGAGCTAGCTGAAGTTGAAGCTCTAACTGAACTGAATTGATCAGTTCGTTTGGTCAGTTGCTTGACTTTCTTGAGACAGTTTCCGCTTCTTGAAAGGTCGAGCTGGACTGGTTCACTACTTCCTTTCAAGCAGTTTGAACGATTTGTAGTTGAAACAAACCCAGTTTTGTTCTTTCGCAGTTTGGGCCTTGCTGTCCTTCTGGCTTGGTGAAGGTGAAGCTGAATGACAACTGACGAGTTTTTCATCCTTTGATTGAGGGATTGTAAAGTTCCCTTTGCCGACGGTCTGAACTGATTATTGTTCATAATCATTTGAACACCTTTTGAGCTGGATATGAGTAGGGGAGTGACATAGCTCTTGGATAGGAGACTTGGTGATGTGGCAGTATCCTCATCATCACTGTCGCTTTCATCATGCTATGGATTCTTCTGAGAAGCCACGACTTCAGTATGTGATAGATGTGGCTCTATCCTTGCGGTGGCAGTTGGAGTTTGTCGTGATGGCTCAGCTGACTGACTTGATAAATTATCAAAGTTCAGTTTTCGGCAAAGCGAGCGAGTTGGGCAGGTGACTGATTGATTTGCAACACCAACTCCTTGAGGCATGATGCTGGTTTTGAATTCCGCTAATAAGGCGGTTGCTAGAATCTTGTTGACCAGCCGGTGATTCATGATGTGGTGAACTTGCACAATGGTTGGAGGGAATAGATTTGAAGATCCTATCCATTTAATGCTCCAAGTTTCTTCATGTTGCCAGTAGCTCATGCCATGAAAGGCAGTTAGCAAAAAGTGAGACTGGATGGACATAGAATGTCTTCAGTTGTACCAATGGAAATACCGGTGGATTTGTTTGAACAACTCTTGGTCACGTTGTGCAACAAAAGCAAAATGAGTGAGAAGGAGATTGGTCACTTCTTTTTGTGCACCTTTGACTGCATATTCACCACTATAGAAAGTGCGAATATTTTCTTCAGTCAGCTGGAGAGTATGGCATGTGCTTCTGAAGTAGTCCGCTCCATAGTTTGGATGAGGGATTCCAATGAATGGAATAAGCTCATCTGGATCAGGGCAAACCTGGAAATCAACTGGTGATCCGTTTTTTGATCTTGGAGAATGAACGGCGTTGGCAGTTGAGTTGCTCGAAATGTTGTTGCTTGTCTTTACCTTGGCTTTTCTCTTCTTTCTTAGTGATTGAAGATGGGCAGTTCCTTTCTTGGGAATCCAGTCAGAGATAAGGACTGGTAGTGATTCATCATTTGGAAGTTTAATCAAGTCTTCAATCATCTTGCTCATTCTTAGAACAAGTCCTACTTTGGACTCAAATTTGCCAAATGTCTTTGAGTCAGAGGCCTTGACAACTTGATGCTTGAATTGTTGAAAGATAAATTCTGCCCAGTTTGTTTGTCACCCTTCAGCAAGGTGGATCATGAATTTGTATCTCTCTTGGGTGAGTTGACTCAGGCTTCCAATGGCCCGAACATCATCTTGTTCGTTATGTCAAGTAGAACGCCATACTCGGGCTTCAGGTCAGTTTTAGCAGTTGTAAAACTGAATTGTTTGTTGCAGGTGGAAGCTTTCCATTCTTTCCAGTACGCTTCTGCAGATTCCTTCAGTTCTTGAACAGATGAACCTGCTTGTGGAAGTTGGAACACTTCTGCAATTTTTCTTTCAGTGATTTGAAGTGGCCGTCCTTGAATCACTGAAGACACTGTCTTTCCATCTGCAGATAATTTTGCTTGAAGTAAAAATTCACTCACCAAATTATGTCTAAAGAACTTTGGTGGTGTTTCCAGGTAGTAAAGAATTTCTATCTTGTGAAGATTTGATAGAAGGATTGGATTGTTTGATTCATTTAGAATCAAATGAAATTTCTTCCTATCAAGGAATTTGTCTCTCATAAGTTGTTATTTGAAGGAATTTGAAGATCTGGATAATTCGGCCATCTTTGAGGTTGGCTGAGAGTTTGGGAATTTCAAGATCTTTAAGAGAGAGAGAGTTTTTGAGATTGCAGGAGGAGTATTTCTGAGAGACTTGAAAGAGGGGGCTTTTTATGAGTGTTTGGGCAGGCTCATAGATCTGATGGTTGGAATGGTACTAGCCTTTGGCCTTTTTTGGTCATTGGCATTTAATGACTTTGAAACATGTCATTATCTTGCAACGGTCAAAATTTTCAAAAATAAATGCGAAGCTTCGACATTTATTTGAAAACAAAAAGGTAATCTTTATATATATATATATATATATATATATCAAAAATAAATAATTACAAACTGAATTACAAGAAGTAAACTTAGGGCTTTCTAATCAGTTTGAACTTGATCAGCCACTTAGTCCTTCTTGTGATCAGTTTTTCTGCTTTTGGCCAACGGTTCTGTGACATCATCTTCCTCATCCTCATCGCTGCTCGATGATTCAGTTTCAGCTAACTGGAGTCTTGGATAGGCTTGCAACTGTCGAATTTGCTCTGTGTGCAGTTTAACTTGTTGTTGTAGGCTGTTGATCAGTTCCACATAATACGCAGGGAGCTGAACTGTAGAACTGCTTGGTTGAGCCTTGAACCGAACTGCTCTTGAGTCAACTTCTTCGCCTGCTTCAGTTCCGATCAGTTCCTCCCAAGGAACTGTGTGGGTCAGTTCGTTTATCTCCATACTGACTTGGTAGGCAAGTTGATCATCTTTTTGAGCTGACTGATCAGTCTCAGCTGACTCTTGATCAGCTGGAAGAATAGATGAGGTGGCTCCTTTATCAGCAGTTGGCTCTTGGAAAAGAACTGTCTGGGGCTCAGCTGACTCTTCTGACTCTTCGGGAATGATGTTGATTTCAACTTCAGCTTCGTGAGGAGATTTCTCAGAATGAAGTTCTTTTATCACTTCATCAATGATATCGTCCACTGGGATTAGTGTTTGATCTCTTTCTGCAGTTGATGGCTGTCCAGACTGATGGCTTTGTGATTTCTTCATTAATTCATTGAATACCCATTTGTGTTGAACATGGAAGTGCGTCCATCTTTCCCGTTCTCTTTCTGTAGTGATGACAGGCAGTTTTAAGCTTTGAAGGTTGCACAGTTCATCAAACACATCTTTCATCGAGCCTTCTGATGGATTTGAGCATTCTTTCCTCAGCTGTAGCTGCCTCATAAGATGTTTGCCCTTAGTGATTCCATCATTCTCACTGTCCGTCCACCATAGGCTCCATTCTTCTTCTCGCCTCCAGAAACTCATTCCATGGAACGCGAGCAATGAAAGGAAGGGTTCTGACGGATACACATGTCTCCATAAAAACTAATAGATGTACCTAGTCAAAGTGTGGAAGAGTTCCTCATGGCCAGTTAGTTCCTGGGCATAGTGTTGAGCCATAGTTGTCTCATCAGCCCATTTCTTCACGGACTCTCATTGTGAGTAGGCTCTTATGTTTCCCTCAACTTGAGCCATTGGGGGGCATGTCATTTGAAAATAATCTGCCCCAGCTCCATCGTGAGGAATCCCTCTTGGAGGGATGATGTCTTCTGGGTTCTCACACGGAGCCGTATCCTCAACAATTAGATTTGGTGGAATTTTTGAATCTGGTATGGGACTTGATTCCTTTCTCTTCTTGGATTTAGAAATGAAGACTCCTCGCCTTTTTGTTTGACTAGCTTGCCTCCTTTTTGAAGCTGATCTGATAGCTGCTCGTCTGGCTAATTGTCCAATGATGTCAATTCTGGTTGTAACTGAACTCTGTCGCCTATATCTCTGGGCTATGAGAATGTCATCATCAGAGACAGTCTGGGAAGTGCCTGTGATCTGTTCCTTTCCATTTCCTTTAGTTGCAGGCTTTTTCTTCTTAGACTGATCAGCTTGGTCAGTGTCAATTTCCACGATCTTAAGTGGTTTTGAAATAAAGTCATTGCTGACTATACTCTTGAACTCTGTTTCCTCAGTCATCCAAGAAAACTGCTTCTCCAAAATTATGCTGACCTGACTGACGTACCCAATTCTTTGTGGGAATTTTTCATTATCCCAGCGGCTCTCAATGATATCAACATATCTCTTCAATTGCTCGAAAAAATATTGTGCCCAGTTGATCTCCATTCGGTTGTAGATGGCGGCGCAGATCTTGTATTTTTTTCTGACATCTCAGATTGATCGCCAGTTGTCCCTACCATAATTTTTGAAGCGATGGCAGCGAGCACCTGATATTCATCTTGAAACTTTGAGATGTGATGATTGCTTTTATATGGTTGAGTTTCGCCTTCCTTTTTCCAGAAATCATAAGCTTCTTGAAAGTTGATTTGAACTTCTTCCGGCTTGAGTCCTTTATTGGGTAGATCAAACATGTCGCTTAGGGATTCAGCTGTCACGATGATCTCATGTCCTCTTATTTCAGATCGGATTTCTTTGGGATTTGAGGAACCATTTGAATTTAAGAAAAATTCAGCAACTGGTTCTGGGTAAATGCGTTCTGGAAACTCCTCCAGGAATGTCTTCAGCTTGGTCTGAGAAAGCTTTTCGATGATTATCCCCCTTATAGGGGAAGCTTTGCAGGCTTGAAGGAATCCGGCTGGGTTAAAAAACTTATCTCTGTCGAGTTTTTCACAAAATACTTTGGAATCTTCTCTGGATTGATGGAAATTGAATCTCTTGCGAGTGCGACAGATGGGGTTTTGAGCCATGATTTTTGATGCGATGTTTTTGATAGAAGAATTTGATTTTTCAGGCTGAGAGATTGATCTTCACAGGTTGAAGAGAGTTTACTTTAGTCCAGAGATGGGAGAGAGAGCGAGATAAGTCGGCAGTACAATGTAAAGTTTATCTCGAATATTCAGCCGACTTATTTATAGAGAGATGAGGCTCATCCAACGGTTGGGACATTTTGAATGCCCAAGTTCAACGGTCAGATTAATTCAATCAACCCGTCGATTGGCCTTTCATTTCTATCCGTTGGGGATAAATGAGGAAAGAGAGAGAAAGTTCAACGGTAATATTTGAGTGACACGTGTTTTTATCGTTTCCACTATTGAAATTTTGAACTTATCTTTTCTTTCTAGCAGTTTCTTCTTGGCTTGAAACTGATTACGTCATCAGTTGGCTTTGACTGTAGCTGATGATCTTTCTGTTGATCAGCTCCAACTGAGATGTTTTCTCATCAGTTCCTTACTGGTCTTGACTGCTGGAACCTTCATTCAGCTGTTTCTTAGTTCAGCTGATCCTTCAGTTCTGCTGCTTTCTTTCAGTTGGTCCTTGAACTGATGTCTCCTTTTGAGTTGGTTCCAGTTCCTTTGATTTCTCCATCAGTTTGATCATTTTCCAGCTGGTATGTTCTGCATAACTGACTGGATCATCAGTTTGAGCAAATGAACTGATGATTTAGTTGAGTTGATGGGGTAGACTGATCAGCTCCGATTTACTTTCTTTACACGGCTTCTTGCTTTATTTCAAACTGATAGCTTATATGTCCAACTGATCAAGTTGACGACTTTTTCAGTTATGAACTACTTATTCAGATGAGTTGAAGCCTTTTGGTTCAGTTCTTCTCTTCAGTTGGAATGCTGTCTTGGCCTTTTTCTTCCAGTTGATCATCTTCATCCTTTGATGCTAGCTCAAGTAGTCCCAATTGTATGCATAGCTCCATAAACCTTGCTTCAGGCAATGGTTTGGTGAAGATGTCAGCTATTTGCTTCTCAGTGTTGACATATTTGATGCATTTGTCCTTCTTCTCAATGTGATCTTTGATGAAGTGATGTCTTATGTCAATGTGCTTGGTTCTTGAATGTAGAACTGGATTCTGAGATATTGCAATTGCACTATTATTGTCACAGTAGATAGGTACTTCTTCAGTTTCGACTTTGTAGTCCTTCAACTGTTGCTTCATCCAGAGTATCTGAGCACAGCAGCTTCCAGCAGCTACATATTCTGCTTCAGTTGTTGACGTGGCAACTGAATGCTGCTTCTTGCTAAACCAGGATATCAGTTTGCTTCCAAGAAACTGACATGTTCCACTGGTGCTTTTTTCTGTCGATCATGCATCCACCAAAATCTGAAGCTGAATAACCAATTAGACTCAAACTGTCATCTCTGGGATACCATAATCCAGGATTTATGGTTCCTTTGAGGTATTTGATAATCCTCTTTGCTGCTTCAAGATGACTTTTTTTTGGGTTAGCTTGGAACCGTGCGCATAAACCGACTGAATAGGAGATGTCTGGTCAGCTAGCTGTTAGGTAAAGTAGCGACCCAATGATTCCTCTGTAATATGTCTGGCTAACTGATTCTCCTTCTTCATCAAGAGTTAGCTGAACTGATGTATTCATAGGGATCTTGAGAGTTTTTCCTTTATTAACTCCAAACTTCTTGACTAGCTCTTTAGTGTACTTGGCCTGGCTGATGAAGATTCCATCTTTCAGCTGCTTCACTTGGAGTCCTAGGAAGAATGTCATTTCTCCCATCATGCTCATTTCAAATTCGCTTTGCATCAGTTGAGCGAATCGTGTGCATAGATCTTTGCTTTTTGATCCAAAAATTATGTCATCCACATAAATTTGAACCATTAAGATCTTAGTTAATCGTTCTATTCGGAATAGAGTTCGATCAATGGCTCCCTTATGAAACCCATTTTTAGCAAGAATGTTGTAAGAGTATCATACCACGCTCTAGGAGCTTGTTTCACTCCGTAGAGGGCTTTCTTCAGTTTGAAGACTTGATCCCCAATTTCAAAGCCTGGCGGTTGCTCAACATACACGTCCTCCTTGAGCATTCCTTGAAGAAAAGCACTCTTGACATCCATTTGATAGACTGTTAGATTGAAGTGAGCTGCATAGGCTATGAACAGTCTGATGGCTTCCAATCTTGCAACTGGTGCGAATGTCTCATCAAAGTCGATCCCTTCACTTTGTGAGTATTCTTTGGCTACCAGTCTCGTCTTGTTCCTTGTGATCACACCTTGTTCATCTAGTTTGTTACGAAAAACCCATTTTGTACCAATGACCTTCTGGGTTTTTGGTCTATCGACAAGAAACCATACGTCATTTCTTGTGAACTGATTCAGTTCTTCTTGCATGGCCATGATCCAGTCTGAATCTTCTAAGGCTTCTTTGATGTTTGCTGGTTCCGTTTGACATATGAAGCATGTGAATAATACATGCTTAGTTGAACTTCTGGTTTGGACTCGACTTCTTGGATCACCAACTATCTTGTCAGTTGGATGGCTTCAGAGCCATTTGGGCAAGATAACTTTAGCTGGTTCTACTATGGTGACGTCATCAGTCACCCTTCCATCAGTTTGTTCGGCATCTTCATCAGTTCTTCCCCCTGTTTCAGTTGTGGGGTTTATGGTCTCAGCACGATTTGTATCTTCATTGACCATATTGTTCTCAACTGGTTTAGTACCAGTTTCATTGCCTTCTTCTAGTGAAACTTCAAGCCGCTCTGGAACAATGTGATCCACATAGTCCTGCGAGTTCTCAGTTTCACTAGGTAGTACTTGAACTGATGTGTCTACTGTTTCTTTGTTCCTGTACTCATTAGCAAATTCATCAAATACCACATGACATGTTATTTCCACAACAAGAGTTTATTTATTGAACACTCTGTAAGCTTGTGCGTGAGGCGAATTATACCCAAGAAATATTCCATCATCAGCTTTAGCACTGAAGGCTTTCAGTTGAGTCTTGCCATTGTTGTGAATATAACATTTATAGCCAAATACTTTAAAGTATGAGATAGAAGGCATACGACCCTTATACAGTTCATAAGGTGTTTTGTCATGTGCGGCGACAATGGCACTTCGATTTTAAGTATGGCAAGCTATGTTAACTGCTTCAGCCCAGTAACCTTTAGCTATGTTGGCATCAGCTATCATTGCTCGAGCTACTTCTTTGAGTGTTCGGTTACGCCGTTCAGCTACACGATTTTGTTGTGGAGTTCTTGCAGCTGAGTGTTCATGTGTGATTCCAAGCTTGTTGAGAAAGCTGATCATTTGCTAATTCACAAATTCAGTTCCATTGTCGGAGCGAATCCTTTGAACTGATCTCTCTTTTTCAGTTTGTAGCCTTCTGATCAGCGCCGTTAGCTTGTCGTAAGTTTCATCTTTGCTCCTCAAGAATTCCACCCATGTATATCTTGAGAGATCATCAACTACTACAAGAGTGAATCTTTTGCCTTTTGGGGTTTGTGGTCTGACTGGACCAAACAGATCCATATGTAGCAGTTGGAGGCAATCAGTTGTTCCTGGTGGATGACTCCTATTCTTGAAAGATGACTTCACTTGCTTCCCTTTTTGGCATGGTCCACACACACCTGTTTTCTTATATATCTCCTTAGGAAGCCCCTCAACTAGCTCTTTCTTGGCTAGGTAGTTGATTGTTTTGGAGTTGAGGTGGTTCAGTCGTCGATGCCATAGCCAGCTTGCTTCAGTTGATCCCTTTAAAAGAAAGCAAGCTTCTGAGTAGCCGGTTGACCAGACAACAATATACATGTTGCCTCTCCTTATTCCTGTGAGAAGAATTACTCTAGTTGACTTGTCTCTTATATTGCAGGAGTTTTTAGTGAAGTCAACTGAGTAGCCATTGTCGCACAGCTGGCTGATGCTGAGTAGTTTGTGTTTTAGTCCATCCACGTGGAAGACTCCATTTACTACAACTTTTTCCTTGACCACGAACCCTTCTCCAATGGTTCGACTTTTGGAGTTATCTTCAAATGTGACAGGTGGACCTTTGACTTCTTCATAACCATCGAGATCTTCTCTGTCTCCGGTCATGTGCTTGGAGCACCCGCTATCTAGATACCAGATATCTTTGGTTTTCTTCATAGATAGGATGCTCTTATCCTGCAAAAACAAGGATTAGCATTTAGGGACCCGTTTCATATCGGGTCCTTGTTGATACATCAAGTTCTTTGGAATCCAAACTTGCCAAACTTTTAGCTTTTTATCACTCAGAGAATCAACTGATTTGGATCGCTTGATCAGTTTAGATTTTCTTTCAACTCTTCTATTTTGACCTGAATCAGTTGAATGGTACCTACGTTGAAAGTTAGTAGGGTAAAACAATTCAACTAAAATGCTGTTATCTTGAGACCTTTTAGCCTTTTGATCAGGCCAATGCTTTGTGTATTTCCAGTTTGCTGGATTGAACCCTTTTGGATCAGCTCTTGGTTCATTTCTAGAATCCAGGTACTCATTATAGTGATGATAGGGTTGAAATTAGTTTCTTTGATCTCTCCTATAAGTGTTTTGATTAAACTGCTTGGCAGGATATACTTGAGATCTAAAGTGGTCTTTCTTTTTAAAGTGGACTGATCTATCAGTTTGCCTTGAAGACATTCTGTACTGAGCTGGTGGTCTTTGTTGAACTGAAGACTTTGAATGAGTGGATTGATTTGAATGAACTGATGGTCTTGGCTGGAATTTTGGCTTCAGTTGGCCTGGTATTTTTGGTTAGGAGAACTGACCGAATTGTCTAGGCTGATTTTGAGGATTTCTCAATATTCCTTTGCCTTTGGTTGGCTCAGCTAGCTGATCATGAGATCTAGTGAATCCTTTTATGATTCCTTTATCACTGGGTTGAGCAATTGTTTTTCCTTTCTCTAAGGCAATGAACTTGCTATATCCTAGCCCTGAGCTACTGGTTTTAGTTCTTTGATGATTTAATATCTCATCTAGAGTTTGAGATCCCTTTTTGAATTTCAAAGTTACTTTCTCTCTCTCATGGATCTCTTGCTTGAGTTTTTGATTCTCAGCTTCTAGATCAGCAGTTCTCAGTTTCAACTTTTCAAATTCCACAAACTGAGACTCAAGAAAATTCAATCGTTCATGATCAATGCTCAGTTTTCTAACTCTATTTCTCAGTTCATCATTTTCATCTTTCAGTTCAATATGCAAGCAGGATATTGAAGCTAATTGATCTTCTAGCATCATAAGTTTCATATCAAGTTCATTGCTAGAAACAGTTGCTTCATTAATATGATAGAAGGAGGTTTGAGAATCAGTTGTACTAACCTCTTCATCATTGTCAGCCATGAGGCAGAATAGTGCTTCATCATCTGAGCTGTAGCCGTTAGAATCAATTCCAGATGGATATTCTGAATCGTCTAGCAAGGCATTCTCGTAATTTGCAACCATTGCTTTCCTTTTAAAGAAGCTTCTCCTCACTTTGGCTTTCTTGTCTTCAGGGAGTTCTGGACATCCATATCTGTAATGTCCTTGTTTGTGGCAGTGAAAACATTCTCCTAGATTTCGATTGTCACCCTTGAACGGTTCAGCTGATCGTTCAGCTGGTTGATGAGTTCTCTCATCTTTTGGAATTTCATCAGTTTGAGGTGGAACTGATTGTTTATCCCGAACTCTCTTTAACTTTTCTAACAACCTGGTAACTGACTGGATTTGATCATTAATGTCTTCAGTCAGGTTCTCCTTCTTTTCAGTTGTTTCTCTTTTTCATTCGGATGAAGATCCGCCTTGATTTTCTCTGGCTGGTGAGCTCATAGGTCGGAAGTTGTTCATTCCTCGAGTGTCTCTAAATCGGTTCCTTTCACCATAGAAGGCTGCATTTTGAGCTGACGATGTTGATGTTTCCTTCTTCCGATTTAGGCTGTACTCATGAGCTTTGAGAGAGGTAAACAATTCTCTGGGAGTGATGCTATTTAAATTTCTTGATTCTTTTGTAGCTATCACTTTCATGTCCCATTCTTCAGTGAGATTATCTAAGACCTTGGAATTCATCTCAGAATTGGGATAACTTCTCCCGAGGTTGGTCATCTCACTGATCATGCCTATAAATCTGGTTTCAAGGCTTGAGATGGACTCTTCTGGCTGCATTTTGAAGGATTCATATCTGTCGACTGCCAGTTGGAGCTTGTTTCCTTTGATAGCTTCGGACTCTTGGCATAGGTCTGCTAGTAAGTTCCATATCTTCTTGGCAGTTGTGCAGTTCTTTGTGTCCTTCATTTTGTCCTCATCTAGAGTTTGAAATAATGCAGCTTGAGCAAAGAACTCTAGATTCTTCAACTTATTCTCTTCATTGGTGAGAAGATTAGTTGGCTTTGGGATCCTTGCTAGTTGATTGATATCAACTATGTGAGCATCATTGTCCATCATAATGATGATTGGACCATCTTCAATAACTTCCCACATATTCTCATGGATCGAGTAGAGATGCACCTTCATTCACCTACTCCAATTATCATAATTCTCAAATGAAAACAAAGGTAGCTTATGGTTTCCCATAGCTTGAAATGTTAGCACTGATAAGTAGATCTGATTCAGTTGATCTGCAGAAACGGCTGATCCTTAGAATCAACCACTCTAATACCACTTGTTGGTCCCGGACGAGTCGATATCAGTTTAGAGAGGGGGTGAATAAACTGATTAAAAACTTTTACTTTAGCTGCGGAATAATAAGGGCCGTTTGACTCGCTTAGAGAAACTTATCTATGCACAAATTGGTTAATAACTTATGACAGCTTGAGTACAGATTGTGTGAGCTTGTGTACAGTTTAAAGATATGCAATAATCAAAACAGTACAACACACAGGTGATTTATAGAGGTTCGAAGTCTCAAACTTCTACGTCCTCTCTTTCTTCCGCAGAAGGGAAACTTCACTATATAACTTGAGTTTCTTTACAAATTACACAATGAAGGACAGTTGGCTAAACCTGGTAACTGCTCGCTACCTCAGCGGGTCGACAACTCACACTTGAAGTCCCTAACTGCTCGCTAGGAAGGTAGGTGCTATTGACGTCTTTACAAGGTTTTAGATCTCTTTCGATCTTCAAGACGTTAGTCTTGAACAAGGGGTATCAACTGATGTGCTCCTTCAATTGAGCTGGGTAGTTGATCATTGTAATGCTGAAACTGAGAAGGTTGCCCTGGCTGGATTGTCAACAGCTGGCTGAATATCTTGACTCTTTGAATTCTTCTTCTCAGTTTGACTCTCGCAGTTTTTAGCAAATGCTGAACTTGAGCTATGTAGGAGGGAGAAGGAAAGCTCTGCTTGAATATTTCAAGAATGTGTATACAAAAGTCTTGGTGGCAAAGAGTGTTTAAAACTTTGATTCACTCGTCTTTTATAGAGGAGTGATTTTATTACCATTGAGTTCCATTGATCGGCGGCTTTGTTGGCTCATCAATGGCAGATGGTCTTTATTATTCGCTGGAGCTTTTGATTAAAGTAGCCGTTGCTTTGCCAATCGATTTCCATTGGATATTTAATTCCAGGATCTCCGTTGAAGCATTTATTCCAAGATTCGCCAGTTGAGTAATAACTCCAGGGTTCTCTGGCTGGCAGTTCTGGGTTTCAGTTTTAGCAACTTTGAGTTCCAGTTGGCAGTTCTGAACTTGTCTGTCCGGCTGTTACTCCAGTTGCCAGTTCCGAGCTTATCAGCTCAGTTTGGCCATTGCTCCAGTTGGCAGTTCTGAGCTTGTCTGCTCAGTTTGGCCATTGCTCCAGTTGGCAGTTCCGAGCTTCTCAGCTCAGTTTGGCCATTGCTCCAGTTGACAGTTCCGAGCTTGTTTCTCCAGTTTGACTGATCCCAAGTTTTTGGCTAGCTTGTCAGTTTGACTAATCATTCTCAAGTTCTTTTGACAGCTTTGACTATTCACAAGTTATTGACTATTTTATCAGTTTGACTGCTTTCTCTTGAGCTTTCTTGTCAGCTTGACTAATCACAAGCTGGCTGACTTCAGTTCTAGCCTTTAGCTGATTTGTCTGTTTACTTCAGTTTGGCGATCAGTTGGATACTTCCAGAGTTTCTTCAGTCTAGTCAATTCTTTTCTCCCTCAGCTCAGCTGACTTAGCTGTCAGTTTGTTTTGACTGGTTCGACTTTTTGACTCCTCAGTTGAGTTGAGTTTTAACTGGATGACGTATCCTTCCAGCTTGTAGACCATACTCCAGTTTGGTTGACTTTGGCTTTAATTGGGTTTCTTCTTGATGCTCTGGATTGGTCAGCTCAGATCTACAACTTGAATTTTAGTCAGTTTTTCATAAATAGTTTTGACATCTCATCAAAACCTAATCTAGAGGTTTCTTGATAGTTTTTCCTAACAGAACTGAAGATTCCAACTGCCAGCAGAAGCCCAGAACTGAAGATCAAGACAGAAGCCGTAACTGAAATTCAAATTTTAGAAAAACTAACAAGAAGATCTTGAAGGTAATGCAACCGAGATCTTGAAATAAAAGCTCGTCAGAAGAATAAAGGCTGCCCAACGGCTCTTTAAATGAAAGCCCCTTAATGGCTTTATCATTTATGATCACACAGTGATCATCAACAGTCACCAGCCACTCATCTATAAAAGATGAGCAACCTAAAAGATGGCTGTGACTTTTGGCAAAAAGAATTTTTTCTTAGACCTTCAGCAAAAGAATCTTGCTCAGAATTTCTACAAAAACAGCTGCTAAGACTTTCCACGAAGATGTTCGCCAAAGCTCTAAAGCCTCACGCTTAAATTCGGCAAAAGCAAAAGTCCAACAGAAGAGAATGAGCAAACTGCTCATCAAGCTAGTTGTTGAAGAAATCCAGCCAGAGCCATTCTCTCAGTTCCGCTCTACAAAGATCAACTATCCAGCTCAAGCCGCAGACGCGCAAAGGAGCACATCAGTTGATACCAGTTTCAAGACTGACTTCTTGAAGATCGAAAAAGATCTAAAACCTTATAAAGACGGGCAATAGCACCTAAAGTCTCAGCGAGCAGTTGAGATCGGTAAGTGTGAGCTATCGACCTGAAATCGACTGAGGAGGCCACATTCATTGGATCGTCACTTCCATGACAACAACAGCTGGAAAGGAGTCCGTGCCTCATAAAGTCACGGATTGCCAGGTCCAACATGAATATCTTGAAGATCAAGACAGAAGCCGTAACTGAAATTCAAATTTTAGAAATGCCAACATGAAGATTTTGAAGTTAATGCAACCAAGATCCTGAAGCAAAAGCATGTCAGAAGAACAAAGGTTACTCAACGGCTCTTTAAATGAAGAAGTGCAAAGGAGCATACCAGTTGATACCAGTTTTAAGACTGTATTCTTGAAGATCGAAAGAGATCTACAACCTTGAGAAGACGGCCAATAGCACATTATCTCTCCAGCGAGCAGTTGAGGATCGCAAGTGTGAAACTGTCGACCCTATCGGCTGAGGAGGCTGCTTTTGTTGGATCGCCGCTTCCAGGACAACATCATTTGGAAAGGAATCTGTGACTCGTAAAGTCACCGATAGCCAGGTCCAACAGTTGTCTTCACTATGTAAGATCTTCTGCGGAAGGAAGAGAGGACATAGAAGTTGAGCTTCGAACCTCTATAAAATTGTCTGTGTGCTCTATTTACTTACTGTCTTCAATTTCATGTCTTAACTGCACACCTCAAGCACACACGCAGCACTCTGAGCTAGTTGATCATCTCAACTGATCATTCAAAAGCACGGATAACTCCGCGAGTCAAAGGGCCCTATCTATTCCGCAAATATTGTTAAGTTTTGATAAGTTTATTCACCCCCCCTCTAAACTGATTCTGACACGCCCCGGGACCAACATATACTTATATTAGCATTGTATTGCTTTCATTTTAGTATGATAAAATTACATAATAATAGCATGTGAATTTATTTGTTGTAATGTTTGCGTTGTTCGTTCATTTAAACATGATTATATGTTCATAGTATCATGTATATAAATTCACATTAACATCATATTCATTTCATTTTAGTATAACAAAATCGTATGAGAATAAGAAAACACATAAGTTATTGAATTACAATAAAACCTTAATTGAGATGGAATAAACCCTAATATCTTATAACATGAAAATATACTCATAATATGATGAAAAATACTTATAACAGTATGATTTTTTTTATAAAACATGCAAATTTACTCGTGATAACTTATGTGTTCATTTTTCCATAATTATATATTCATAATAAAATAAATATATGTTCATATTAGCCTATATTGCTTTCATTTTATCATAGTGAAATAGCATGAAAATAAAATATAAAATTACTCATAACAACATGTGTTGTCCAATCATTTTAGCATTGTTATATGTTTATTTTAACATTATAATATTTTCATTTTAGCATGACAAAATTACATAAGAATAAGAAAACATAAAAATTATTGAATTACCATAATACCTCATTGTGATGAAACTAAACCCTAATTGGACAAAATAAACATGTTGGTCCCGGTACGAGTCTATGTCCGTTTAGAGGAGGGTGGTGAATAAACTGACTCAAAAATTTTAAGCTTTGTGCGGAATATAGGGCCCTGACTCGCTTATGACAATTTTATCCGTGCACTTAATCAGTTGAGGCTGATGGTCTGAAGGCTTTGCTTATCAGTGCAGCTTGTGTGCTATTGTGTGTAGTTTAAGAGCATGCAAGAGCTTTAAGCATAAATATAGCACACACAAGACTTATAGAGGTTTGAAGCTTCCTGCTTCTACGTCCTCTCATCCTTCCGCAGAAGGGCAATCTACTATGCAAGTGTAAAGTTTCGCTATTAGAGTTACACAGTGAAGAAATCTGTTGGACCTGAAAATGGCACCTTTCAAACCAAGCGCGGCCTCCTTTCTAACTATTGTTGTCCTGTAAGAACGGACCCGTCGGTACGTCCCTCCTCAGCCGGTTTTTGGGTCGACAGCTCACACTTATCAGTCATAACTGCTCACTGAGACTTTAGTTACTATTGCCCATCTTTATAAGATTTTAGATCTCACTCGATCTTCAAGAAGAAGGCAGTCTTGAATCTGTTATCAACCTTGAGTGCTCCTTCAACTTGAACTGAGTGGTTGATCTTTGAAGAACTAAACTGAGAAGCTTTGCTCTGGCTGGAATTCTGCGTCAGCTAGTTGCTTGCTTGGAACTTAAAGCACGCCTTCTCAGTTGGGACTTTTCACACTTAAGAGATTTAAGCTTTGAGTTGTGGGGAAGGAGGAAGAAAGCTCAATATCTGCAAAATAGCAGGAGTTAGATTGGCAAAAGTCTTGGTGAAAGAGTCTTGGCCAAAATGAGATTCACTCTCTTTATATAGATGAGTGATCTTTTGACCGTTGTGATTGGTGATTCGGTTGATTTCACTAGTGGCAGTTTAATGCCTGTAGCCGTTTAAAGCTTTGAATGAACTAGCCGTTGAATTTAATGACTTCTGCTCCAAGATCGTCAGGATCTTTCTAAGATTTCCTGTCAGGATCTTCATTGACTTCTTGTCAGAGAGAGTAGGTATTTCAGCTATCAGTTTTGGACTTTCAGTTCCTCAGCTCTGAGTAGGTATTTCGGTTATCATTGACTGTCTCAGTTTTCAGCTCTGAGATTGTCCAGATGGCAGTTCCTCAGCTGCCTTAAGCTTCAGTCTTGGGATGGTCCAGTTTAGCTGCCTTGATCTTTGGCTGCTTAGCTTCAAAAGCTTTCAGTTCTGGACTTCCAGTCAGCTTCTTTGTTTGAGCTTTTCTCCCATCGAACTGATCTTTGATCAGTTCAGTGTTGGCTCGAAGTTATCTGAGCTTTTCTTCCAATTAACTGATCTTTGATCAGTTTAGTGTTGTCTCTTCTTAACTGATTGATCTTTGATCAGTTCAGTTTTAGCTTAAGCTGGCTCTTCTCTCATTAGTCTTTCTTGGCCTTCAGCTAGACTGATGATTACTCATCTTTAGATGCCTTCCAGTCTTTAAAGTTCTCTTCCCCCTTTAGCTTTTCTTAAGCTTTGAAGAGTTTACTCTGATTGGCTTGATTGAGACATCCTTTTAAACTGGTTGACCATGCTTCAAAACAGCTGACTCTCGCTTCAGCTAAGCTGAGATTTCAAGTCTTACTTGGTCATTGCCCCCGACTTCCAGCTTTAAATAACCTGCAGTTTTTCATGAAACTTTCGCATATGTTTTGACATTTCATCAAAACCATCAGTTGGGCTACTATGATAGTTTTTCCCAATAATTTCCCAACAAAACCCTAATTGGAATGGAAAAAAATCTGTTTGGATTAAATAAACTCTAATTGAGTGAATTAAATTCTAATTTGGACGGAATATACCATATTGCTCTTATTTTAGAATGGTCAAATTGCATGAGCTTAACGTGTAAATTTACTTGTAATAACATCTATGTTGTTCATTCATTTTAGCAAAATTATATGTCCACATTAGCATTACTTTCACATAGCATGACGATATTGTATGAGAATAATATGTAAAATTTACTCGTAATAGCATGCATTGTTCATTCATTTTAGCATAGTTATACGTTCATAATATCTTGTATATATATGCCCATATTAACATTATTTATTGCTTTTATTTTAGCATGAAAAATCGAATGAGAATAACAAATTTACTCGTAATAGCATGTATTGTTCATTCATTTTAGCATAGTTATATGTTCTTATTAGCATCATATTACTTTTATTTTAACATAACAAAATTACATAAGAATAATAAAACATAAAAATTATTGAATTACCATAATACCTCATTGGGATGTAACTAAACACTAATTAGATAGAATAAACTAGGGTTGAGCATGGAGCTCACCACACTGAACTCGACAGTGTGGTGGTTAATGGCGACGGGTCGGTGGCCATCTTACTTCTCAATGGTTGGCAAGAAATATTTCGGTCACCCTGAACCGACGGATTCATTTTTTTTTCCCTTATTTTAGGTATCAACAACACGTGACGTTATCACCAAATTCCATCTCGAATCTTGAATTTGATTTGGATTTGAGTAAAAAAAACTGGGGATCTTCACGTTATTCAAACCCATAATTCTTCATCTCTACCGTGATCCCACAAGGAAAACAAGCAAAAATGGAGAATAAAGTCGCTGCTATAAAATGGGAAAACTGAAATCGGAAATGAGCATTCCATTTATTGTTTCGATTCCTTACACCACCTCCTCCGATCTTCCCTTTTTCGCAATTTTTTCTGGTCAAATTCCCACCATTTTTTTTTGTTATTGTTGAGAAATTGGCCCATTTGGCCTTTTCTGGCCCAATTGCAATTAAATCCTATCTACCCGGCCCAAGCCCCAAACCCTTAACCCTAATTGACGATCCAACTTCCTAATTAAACAGCATTAAGGCTGTTGATGTTTCCCTATGCTCTAGAAGCATCTATAATATCTCTCTCCCCTCTCACCCTAGATACACTCGATCTCAGAATCTAATCTCACATCCTCTCTCTCTCTTTCTGGATCTTCTCACCTCGCTCTCACGGTTTCTCTTGCCGGAGTTCTGTCCATCGGCTCCTGTTTGGCCGCTGAGTGTTTGGGAGGAGTGTGCTGTGAGAAAGAGAGGCTGAAACCCCCTGCCCCCTTGAACCCTAGCCGTCCCGCTTCCTCTTCCCCTTCCCTGGACTATTTCTCCGGTCGCCGGAGGGGACTACTGCAGATCCCAGTGGGAAAATCTGAGCCGCCGTGCCTTGGGCACCTTTTCCCACTCACTATTAGTTTCTTGTTTCTTACTGTTCTTCATTCGATTATCTCTGCGCTTTATCTAACTTGGTGTTTGATTGCTCTACAGATCTGGACCCGACTGTGCCTGTGAGGAACCTTGAAAGCCCTCCTGGCCTTCATCTCTGAGGCAGTCGAAGCAACAAGTCTCTTGAGGAAACCTTAGTCCAGTCTATACTGTTTTTCTTGTTCTTGTAATCGTTGTAATAATAGTGGATTCAAGCTACTTGAGTAGCTAGTGTCTAGGAACCGATTGAGGTAGGAAATCAAGAGGTGTAACCCTAGCTAGGCGATACCACAACAGTGGTATCAGAGCCTGGTTTAGGCCTAGCCAGGGGCACCCTCCTGCCTCCATTCCTAGCACCCCGCCGCCGGTAAGGGCCGCGCGCACTTCGCCCCCCTCGGGCTCCGATCTAAGGGTAAGTCCGACTTTCCCCTGCCTGGGAAAGTCGGCTCTGGTATCTTCTCGAAACCCTAAAACTCCTTGGTGGTATTCTGTCGATTCTGTGCCTTAATTGCTTCCGCTTACTTACTATCTCTGATCTGTTCCTTGGCATTCCAAGCCAAAACCCTTATCTGTTGCTTACGGTTGGGACCGTCTGGATTCCCCTGTGGGTCTCCTCAAAGCGGGTTGCCCCGATAGCAAAGATAAGTAAGGACTTTTCAGTAGGTCCTGAGCTTACTTGTTGGTTTTTTCTTTATCTGTCATTCCTTGTTTATTTGTCCCCCCCCCCCTTTTTTTTTCTTGATTCTATTGTGGAACCCCTGAGGTTGGTTCCTGGTGACTTAGCAATAAGCCTGTGGTGGTCTTCTTTGGCTGAAAAGGTGTTAGGGATTGACCTGAGTGACCCCCTGCGCCACAGATAAATCTGTGTTGCGAGCTGGGATAGCCTCAGCTCTAGATTCCCCAGGTGTTCCTTTTCTGGCCTGAGGAAGCTTGAGCTTCTTGGTTGCTGTTGTATTCCTGAGTAGTTGTTTGGGTTCTGGTGATTATTCTGGGAATCTTAAGTTAATCTGTGAATCTTGTGTGTTTCTGTGAAATTTCTGTGATTTAAGTGAAATTTCTGCTAAAATGAATAATCTGAGTACTGTTTCTTTCAATGGAACTGGAGATTTTGGTGACTGGCAAACAAGGGTTGAATGTATCCTTACAAAAGAAAATTTGTGGGATGCTGTTGAGGAAAAAATTGATGCTAATGAGGTTGATAAAAATATTGCAAAAATGAATGCTGGTGCAAGAGCCACTATTCTGTTAAACCTAAGCAGTGATATTGTGAGACAAGTGTCCCATCATAGATGTGCAAGAGATCTGTGGGATGCCTTGACTAATATGTTTGTTTCAAAATCTGAAGAGCATATGTATTTTCTGCAAAATCAAATCATGTCTTTTCAGATGGATCCCTCTAAAGGAATAGATACTAATGTGCATGAGTTTAATAAACTGCTTAAAGATGTAAAACTTGCTAGAGATGATAAAATTGAGGCCTATGCTCCTCAAGTTTTGCTTGGTTCTATACCTGAAATGTATGCTGAAGTAAAATCTGCTCTAAAGTATGGTGGGTGCAAACTCACATGTGATATGATTGTGTCTGGGTTAAAGGCTAAAGAAAGTGAAATTAAGAAATTGAGTTCTAAGCCTATGCAAAATGAAATCATGTATGTGAATAAAAATTTCAAGGGCAGACCCTACATTGATTTTAACCCAGAAAATCCTAGTGTATTACATGCTGAAAAACATAAGAGAGAAACTGAGCTTGCAGAAAGACATAGGAGGGAGTGCATGATTGATAAATCTAATGGTTTTTTCCAACCTTTATGTGACAACAGATATAACCCTCAAAACTCTCAAAGGCATAATCAGTTTCAACCCAGAAATCAACCCTTCAGACCCCAAAACTTCCAATCTAATGACCAGAAGCCTAAGAAAACTTGTTGGAATTGTGGGAAAACTGGACATTTTTCAAACAGGTGTAAACAGCCTAAAAAGGGGAGAAACTTTGGAAATAATCATGCTAATCTCACCATGCAGTTTAACCCTGAAAACTGTGAATTTGAAAACTCTGAATATACTGAATATGAAAGAGGTGATATGTTCATGGTACACACAGCATCTGATTTTCAATTCATTAACTGCTCTAATGATGTGTCTGACTTTATGCATGATTCTGAGTGGCTGATTGACTCTGGTTGCACCTTTCATGTCACACCACACAATCACATCTTTTCTAACCTAAAACTATCTAAGTGTGGATCTGTTGCTCTGGCTGATGGCCAGCAATGTGATATTGAAGGAAAAGGTGATGTTTGCCTAAAATTTGAAAATGAAAGCATGATTTGCCTGCAAAATGTGAGATATGTGCCTAAGTTGAAGTTCAATTTATTATCTGTCTCCAAATTGGCTGATCAAATGCTTTATGGTTCTGTTAATCAAAAGAGTTTCAGTTTTTCTATGAACTCATATCACTATTTTGATGCTCCTAGAAAAGGAGACTTATACTCTGTGATTGCTAAACCTGTGTCTACCTTAACTGCTAATGTGGTAAAATCTGATAAAACTCAGCTATGGCATGCAAGATTAGGTCACATGAGTAACAAAGGTTTAGAAATCTTAAATAAAGCTGGAGCTTTCAAAAAGGACAAAATCTCCTCTGTGCCATTTTGTGAACCTTGCTTATTGGGAAAACAGCACAAATCCCCCTTCCCTCTGCCTGCTGCATATCCTAAAATAAAATTGAGTTCTCATATCCTTGAATACTTGCATACAGATGTATGGAGACCCTCTAAGGTCCCCACCCATGGGGGTAACCTGTTCTTCTTATCTGTTATTGATGACTTTTCAAGAAAAACATGGGTTTTCCTAATGAAAAATAAATCTGATGTGTTCATGAAATTTTCAAGATGGATTGCTGAAATACAAAATCAAACCAATATGAGAATTAAATGCTTAAGAACTGACAATGGTTTGGAATTTTGTAATCATGCCATGGACAATCTATGCAGTGAGATGGTCATTAAAAGACATAAATCTGTTCCCTACAACCCCCAGCAAAATGGGGTTGCAGAGAGGATGAACAGGACTCTCCTGGAGAGAGTCAGGAGCCTGCTTGCAGGCTCTGGGCTTGATAAGCCTTTTTGGGGGGAAGCTCTTATGACCTCTTGCTATCTGATTAATAAATCCCCTTCTGTGCCTTTACTTGGAAAACCACCTGATTCTGTATTCTTTAATAAACCAATCTGTCTTGATAACTTGAGAATTTTTGGCTGCAGTGCTTATGTTCACCAAAAGTTAAGTAAGATAGAGCCAAGGGCTAGAAAATGTATATTCTTGGGATATCCAGAAGGTGTAAAAGGTTATAGGCTATAGGATAGATCCCTGCCTGGGTTTAAAACATGTATTAGCAGAGATGTAACTTTCAATGAAAATGATTTTCCATGCCTATTGAAATCCTCACTCTCTGATGCTCCTTGTGAGGTGGAGAAACCTGTTGATTTTGCTTTCATCCCTGATCTGTCTAAGGTGGAAAACAACCTGATTCTGTATTCTTTAATAAACCAATCTGTCTTGATAACTTGAGAATTTTTGGCTGCAGTGCTTATGTTCACCAAAAGTTAAGTAAGATAGAGCCAAGGGCTAGAAAATGTATATTCTTGGGATATCCAGAAGGTGTAAAAGGTTATAGGCTATAGGATAGATCCATGCCTGGGTTTAAAACATGTATTAGCAGAGATGTAACTTTCAATGAAAATGATTTTCCATGCCTATTGAAATCCTCACTCTCTAATGCTCCTTGTGAGGTGGAGAAACCTGTTGATTTTGCTTTCATCCCTGATCTGTCTGAGGTGGACCCTCCCCCTCTAATTGAGCATAACTTGCATGAAAATATGAATGAGCAAGAAGAAATAAACCATGATGACTCTGCCTCTATTGCTTCTGATAATGTGAATGCATCTGAATCCTCTGAGTCTCTGCATGAACATGAGCATGATCATAACTCTGTTTCTGAACATGATTCTGAGCAAATCAACCTGGATAATTATGTGTTGTCAAGAGATAGAGTAAGAAGGGAAATTAAAGCCCCTTCCAGGTATAATGGATGCAATTTATCATTTTATGCTTTCAATGTGTTTAATAACCTTGATTCTGCTGAACCTAAAACCTACAAAGCTGCTATTAAATGTCCAGAATCTGAAAAATGGATTGAAGCCATGAAATGTGAAATGAAATCTCTGCATGATAATGACACTTGGATCCTTGTTAATAAACCTGATGCTTGTTCTGTTGTTGAGTGCAAATGGCTATTCAAGATAAAACAAGAAGTAAATAGTGTCAGGTACAAAGCTAGACTTGTTGCTAAGGGATTCACACAGAAAGAAGGCATAGACTATAATGAAATCTTTGCTCCTGTTGTTAAGTTTACCACTGTGAGAATAATGCTGGCCTTAACTGCTCATTTTAATTGGGAACTTAAACAAATGGATGTCACTATTGCCTTCCTACATGGAGAACTTGAAAACAATATCTATATGCAGTAGCCTAAGGGCTTCATTGATGAAAAATACCCTAATCGTGTGTGCTTGTTGAAAAAATCTTTGTATGGATTAAAGCAATCTCCAAGACAATGGAACATAAAGTTTGACAACTGCATGAAAAATTTGGGCTTCTGTAGAAGCAAATTTGATCACTGCTTGTATTATGTGATATCTCATGTGCCTATATTCTTACTTCTGTATGTGGATGATATGTTACTGATAAGCTCATGCCTGAAGACTTTGAAGCATGTACAATCTGAACTCTGTGCCAACTTCAATATGAAAGACTTGGGAGATGCAAAGAAGATACTAGGTATGAATATAGAAAGGGATAGGACTAAGCATACTTTGTTACTACACCAATCTCCCTATGTTGAACAAGTCCTGAAAAAATTTGAAATGAGTGCATGCAAATCTATTTCTGTTCCCCTTGCTTCTCATTTTCAGTTAAGTAAAGATCAATGCCCCAAAAGTGATTTTGAATTAAAAGAAATGGCAGATATCCCATATGCCAATGCTATTGGATCTGTTATGTATCTGATGATAAGCACTAGGCCAGATATAGCCTATGTTGTATCTTGCCTAAGCAGATATATGGCCAATCCAGGCATGCCCCATTGGGAAGCACTAAAATGGTTATTAAGATACTTAAAATCCACTGCCTCTTGTGGTTTATCTTTCTCAAAATCTGAAGATGGAGTTAAATGTGTTGGCTATGTAGACTCTAATTATGGGAATGATAGAGACCACAGAAAGTCCACCACATCCTATGTGTTTACCTTATGTGGGTCTAACATCAGTTGGAAATCTTAGTTGCAAAGCATTGTTGCATTATCATCAACTGAATCTGAGTATATTGCTGCTACTGAGGCTGTCAAAGAAGCTATTTGGTTAAATGGTGTTTTGACTGAAATTGGTTTTATTGATGATAAACCTATGTTGTTTTCTGATAGTCAATCTGCAATCCAACTATGCAAAAACCCTGTTTTTCATGATCGCACTAAACATATTGATGTGAGATATCATTTCATAAGAGACATTGTAGAGAAAGGAGAGGTATTGCTTAATAAGATCCCCTCTGAATTTAACCCTGCAGATATGGGCACAAAGTGCTTGTCAGTTGCAAAGCTGGAGTCTTGCATGAAGTCCCTCAACATGGACTTTGGTTAACATTTATGGGATCTGTGATGGGTTCTCACAGTTGAATCTGTGGGTATAAGTCCCATCCTTACATGAGAGGCAGTTGAGGCCTCAAGTTGGTGATTTCCCTTGGTACTTTTAGCTAGGTTCTGTGCAAGTTCATGATGGTCAATGATCCTTTGAGACCAGAAACTTGTTATGTGGGTTGGTCTAACGTTGAAGAGACTGGATTAAATACGCATAGTGTTTAATTCCACCTTCTCATAATGTGACTTTGTGTTACACTCATGAGTAAAAATAAATGGCAATGATGATAATCTCTTGTGTTTATTTGGCAGGTCCCTCTCCTTGGTGACAGAAATAGTCCAAAAGGGCCAAAGGTGGAAATGTTGAGAAATTGGCCCATTTGGCCTTTTCTGGCCCAATTGCAATTAAATCCTATCTACCCGGCCCAAGCCCCAAACCCTTAACCCTAATTGACGATCCAACTTCCTATTTAAACAGCATTAAGGCTGTTGATGTTTCCCTATGCTCTAGAAGCATCTATAATATCTCTCTCCCCTCTCACCCTAGATACACTCGATCTCAGAATCTAATCTCACATCCTCTTTCTCTCTTTCTGGATCTTCTCACCTCGCTCCCACGGTTTCTCTGGCCGGAGTTCTGTCCATCGGCTCCTGTTTGGCCGCTGAGTGTTTGGGAGGAGTGTGTTGTGAGAAAGAGAGGCTAAAACCCCCTGCCCCCTTGAACCCTAGCCGTCCCGCTTCCTCTTCCCCTTCCCTGGACTATTTCTCCGGTCGCCGAAGGGGACTACTGCAGATCCTAGTGGGAAAATCTGAGCCGCCGTGCTTTGGGCACCTTTTCCCACTCACTATTAGCTTCCTGTTTCTTACTGTTCTTCATTCGATTATCTCTGCGCTTTATCTAACTTGGTGTTTGATTGCTCTACAGATCTGGACCCGACTGTGCCTGTGAGGAACCTTGAAAGCCCTCCTGGCCTTCATCTCTGAGGCAGTCGAAGCAACAAGTCTCTTGAGGAAACCTTAGTCCAGTCTATACTGTTTTTCTTGTTCTTGTAATCGTTGTAATAATAGTGGATTCAAGCTACTTGAGTAGCTAGTGTCTAGGAACCGATTGAGGTAGGAAATCAAGAGGTGTAACCCTAGTTAGGCGATACCACAACAGTTAGGATGTATAATTTTGTTGGATGAAAAAATTGAATATGTGATAGAGTGTTTGATAGAATGGTTTGGATTATGATAGGAAGTTACCCAATTCATTATTGGGTTGAATTGTGGAAGAGAGCTTGATGTTGTTGTTTTTTCTGAGCGTGAAAAATCTCTCTATAAACCATGGTACCATCGGTCACCGATCGACACCGACCAATCAGCAGTTGGTTCGGTGGTTGGCCAAAATCGGCTGGTGGTCGAGCTGCAACTCCATGGCCGATTGGTGCGATTGGTTTCAGGGTTGTCAGTCGGTTCATACCCAAACCGACTGATTGGTCAGCCCTAGAATAAACCCTAATTGGAATGGAATAAAAACCTGATTTGATGAAATAAAGAATAGTTGAGTGAATTAAACTCTAATTGGATAAAATATACCATACTTACCCTAATTAAGATAAAATAAACCTTAAAAATGAATACTTTGTATTTTCATCCATTTGTGTGGATAACATAGATATATGAAATCTTAAATGAAAGAGCATGAAAAAAGTTTTAATTTGATACATTATATATTGATTTCATTTTAGCAATGCGACATTGTATGAGAAAAATATGTAAATTTACTCATAATAGTATTTATGTTGTTCGTTTATTTTAGCATAGTTATATAATCATAATAGTAGGAATATATACTCATATTAGAATTATATTACTTTCATTTTAGCACGATGAAATTACACGAGTATAAAATGCAAATTTACTCTTAATAACATATGATGTTTGTTCATTTTAGCATGATTTTCTGTTCTTATTAGTATCACATTATTTTTATTTTACCATTACGAGATTATATAAGAATAAGAAAGCACAAATTACCATATATAATACCTAATTCAAATGAAACTAAACATAAGTTGAGTAGAATAAACTCGTAATTGGATGAAATAAGCACTAAGTGAATGGAATAAACTCTAATTGAAGTGAAATAAACCCTAAAAAGTAATGTTTTGTATTTTCATCCATATTTCTTCGAATAAATAGATGTATTCAAGATCTTAAATAAAAGAACATGAAAAAAAAAGATTTAATTTAATACATTATATTCCTTTCATTTTAGCATGGAAAAATTACTTAAGAATATATTACATGTACATTTACTCATAATATGTAATGTTCTAGTCCCGAAAGGAATAATAATTGAAGGACGAGGGGTCTCACTTAAAAAGGATACGATTTGGAATAATTATTAATTTAATAAAATAGCTTTGGAAACAAGAATATGTTATATTCCCCATAAATTTGGACAGCATAACCTCTATAACTGGAACAAATCCACGTCTTTCAATGTATCAACAAAGACAAATAATTTAGTCAAGTTAAAGAAATGCCCATTCATAGGCCGCTCGACACTTAAACTGAATCCAACAATGAATAAATAGGATTTTGACTCCTTAAATAAACAGGACCTCTTCATAGGTCACCACAACTAAGACCCATCAATAGGTCAGAGGCAAATAAATTGTATTGTGTCCCATTCATAGGGCAAAACCAAACAAACAATTTAAGACCTATCATAGGACAACTGAAGGTAAAGAAAATCCAAGACTTAATCAAATATAATCTAATTCATATGTCGAAAACTGTAAAGAAACATGCTTGGATTTATGAGACTTTATTTATCATATTCAAATAAGTTCTATAGTTCAGATAAGCTCGATAATAAACATAGCATACAATCATACTATCGGCAACTTTATCAGAGTTTAAACGGAAAACAATCGATTACTATTGTATCATATGACAACATACTCATAAGCAATAAATTAGTCTGAACGAGACAACAAGGCAGGATCAACCCACAACTGTACATCGAGTCATCACCTCCAACATCTCAACCTGTAACTATACATATAAATTCTAACCTTAACCTATATACTATGAACTTTAAACTTTACACCTTCACTTTTAAATCACAAACTTTAATTATGATAAGGTATAATCTATTCTATTTAATTATGTCGAAGCATAATTTGTATTCATTTATTATGATAAAGCATAATCTATATTCTCAATAATTATGGCAAAACATAATCTAAGTTCACATTAATTATACAGCAGTATAATACTAAACTGCAAGAAATACAGTTTCTGCCTATCCTCAGCTCTATGTTCTCTATAAAACGCATAAGCACAAAAACTATGTCATCCTCTTAATATAGCAATTATGCTAACTTTTAACTTCTCTAGAAAACTTAGTTCAATTATGCTTCATATTCCTTAATCAGAAAATCATTCTATAACTTGAGTTTAATATTAAAGGCACAAGTCAAAATTATAACTCATTATATACAAGTATAATTTATACACAATAAACATTTAATCTACCGCAACTTTAAACTATGACTTTTAGACTATACATATAAATTATAACCTTAACCTATACACTATGAACTTTAAACTCTACACCTTCACTTTTAAATCACAAACTTTAATTATGATAAGGTATAATCTATTCTATTTAATTATGTCGAAGCATAATTTGTATTCGTTTATTATGATAAAGCATAATCTATATTCTCAATAATTATGGCAAAGCATAATCTAAGTTCCCATTAATTATACAGCAGTATAATACTATTATTCTAGCAGAGACTTGAGCAGATAATTCCTCAAATATTTTATTTGGATATTCTAACTGTGACTATCATTTTAAGAGTTAATAACTCAAATATAGATAGGTGTTGCAAATAAACCCACCTTGATTAGATCAACTCATGTGATCAAACTTCTCGATGTTCATCCGTCAGCTTCTCTGACTGGTTCAACAGGTCCTGCAAGGTTAAACCTTATTTTAGGACTGTTATTCTAATTTTCAAAACTCGACTTTAATTTAATTGGAGTTTTTGTTTGCTTTAATTATATTCTGACTAAGAATGTGTGACTGTAGAGACCTCGTGTAATTTCAACACAAAAGGAAATAAATCCTAAAATATTATTTCTAATTAAATGGGACCAAAAAATTTGATTGAGGTCACTTCCCATGACTTGCCATTTTACTTATTTTTTCTCAGCTGACCCCGACGACACTTTTCACTTGCCTGAAAATTACGAAAATAATCAGGCATGACTCGACATATATCTTTAATAAAGTATAAGATTTTCAAAATTTTCTAAAATCACATGCTTTAGTTATAAAAATAACCGCATGATTAAAATTATCAACTTTTATCAAAACTTATCGGAAAATTATGAAACTTGACATTCATATAGGAAATAATATTTTGATCAACGTTTTAGGTTAAACTTTTTCGATTTGATGATTCAAAATGGCTGAAAATAGGCCATTACAGAAACTGATTGGTGCCACTACTTACTCACATTTTCCGGCCATTTCGTCGCTTTTCGATCGCCGGATGGAAAAGTGTTCAACATACGAGACGTAAAAAAACACATTTAAATATACAACATATTAAAATTTGAGCTAAAAAGGATGAGAAATGGACCGCGCAAGGTAGCTGTCACCACTTTTCGGTGACTTGGCGGCGGCCCTCCAGTGATGGTGGCGATAGTGGCAGGGCAGCGGTGGGGTGGCAGCTCCTCCCTCCTCCTCCTCCTCCTCCTCCTCCTCTCTCTCTTTCTCTCTCTCTCTCAGGCACACTCTCACCTATCTCTCTCTCTCTCTCCCATTACTCTCTCTCTAATCTAAGTTGTCAACACAACTTTGGGGATGAAAAACCAAAGGGGAGAGGGTTGCTATATATAGGGAAATTTAGGATTTTCGGATAAGATTTTTAAGATATACAATACTGATAAAATTATTTTTGGATTCGTTTAAAGTTGTTTTATTCAATGGAGAGATCCAAATGATCTCTGGTGCAAAATCAGAGATTCGTTGGCATGAGTACTATTGAACCAACCCATCGTGAAAAACGAGGAAGTCGTTTGAAGAAAATCGAAGAAAGATTTACTTTTTGAAATGAAAGTTCACTATTCCGCCTTTTTTACTGAAAACGCTCTCGAGCATTCAATTGACCTATGATTGAAAATCTGAGAACACGAATGGCTTCCTTGGGAGATTTTCTCTAAAGAAAAATTTTCAAAATAAGCCTTGAATCAATATACAAGATTTCATAGAAATTCAAAAATCACATCTTTACGGAAAAACACTATTCATCGATTTACCCTTTATGATTTTCAATTTCGAGACTCCTGTGAAGGTCAGATTAAAATTCTGAAAACATCAGCAGCTTCCTTTAGATAGTTACATTTCAGAAAAGACCAATAATTACTATCTGTTTTATATAAAAGACATAAAAAGTCGTGACTTATATCTGTTTTACTTTATTTTAGCTCCAATTCTTTTCCTTAGTCTTCTAAATAAATTTAGAAAACTCACTAAGATATTCTAAAATTCTGGGGTGTTACATAATAGTAATTATATATGTTGTTCATTCATTTTAGCATTGTTATATGTTAATATTAGCATTATATTATTTTCATTTTAGCATGATAAAATTGCACGAGAATAACAGGTAAATATACTCGTAATAACATTTGTGTACGTGTTCATTTTAGCATAGATAAATGTTCATATTAGTATGTAAATATGTTCATATTAATATCATATTGCTTTCATTTGATGAAATTGCCTGAGAATAAGAAAAACAGATAAATTATTGAATAAATCCTAACTAGGATAGAATGAACCCTAACTGGAATAAAATAAGCCCTAAAAATGAATATTTTGTATTTTTCATTCCTATTTTTCTTTGGATAAACAGAGGCACATGAAATCTTAAATGAAATAGTATGAAAAAAGTTATAATTTGATATATTATATGAAAAATATTGCGTTTATGAAGTTTTAGCATTAAACTACTCTCATATTAGCATAGTGTATATGACATTTTAGCATGAACTAATAAATCATACTAGCATAATGTATATGTCATTTTAGTATGAACTATAACTATTAACAGAATCATTGAAGAAGAAAATGAAAATGAATACCTAAAGAGTAAATTACACTTTCGGTCCCATAAGAATAGGGTCAAAACACTTTTAGTCCCAAAATGTACAATTTTGACCCCAAGTTTCATTTTTTGACACTTTTGGTCCCACAGTTTATATTTCAACACTTTTGGTCCCAAAAATTAACAGATTATACTTAACATACATTAAATACGTATTTTGGAGGTAAAATGGTATTTATTTTGGATTGAAATTTTTACTGCATTTCCTCTATTTTTCACCCTTAATTAGGTGGTGTAACAAAGATCAACAAAATAGGTACTGTTTTGACTTCAAACTAGATACTTAACGAATGTTAAGTATAATCAGTTAGTTTTTTTGGGATCAAAAGTGTTGAAATATAAACCGTGGGATTAAAAGTGTTGAAAAATTAAACTTGGGACCAAAATTGTACATGTTGGGACTAAAAGTGTTTGCACCCTATTCTTACGGGACCAAAAGTTGAATTTACTCAATACCTAAATCAGAATTGAATATAATGTACGAGATAATTAAAGAAGATGAATACGTGACTAAACAACATTATATGAAAGAGATTAAATAAGATAAAAATTTAATTGAGATGATTTACGCAAAAAGTAGCATTTAATCTCAAAAGAATAATAGTGTCTATAAACAAATAAAAAAACCCAAAAAATTCAAAATGTATATATGAATGTAAAAAAATCATCAAGAATTCAAAGTCATGTCTGAACCATCAAAATCGATTTCAATTTCAAGCATAAAAAATCTCCGTAACCTTATATATATTTATAGGCACAATATTTTATTATTTTAATAAATTATTAATAATTATCACATTTTTTCTAATTTGTGTTTACTGAATGATTTAAAAAAAATAGAGAGAGAGAGGGAGATGAGATGAGAGATGGAAAAAAAAAATAAGTAGTGTATGAGAGAAACAAAGGGAGAGAGAAGAGAAAGAAAGTCATGCTCTCAAACATCAAAAATATTGAATTATTATAATATCCTCTTTTACTTAAAGTATGTCACCTTCCATTTCACTAAAATTTGACTGAATTGTGGCCATTAAGATCTAAGTTATGTAGGGATTAGATGAGTTTCTAGTTCCCACATGGGGGGAGAGTTTTCATATATATATATATATATATATAGGATATGGATCATATGAGAACACTTTATTGGTGTGAGAAATGAGAACCAATCTTACACCATCCAATTTAATGATCCAATGATTGAGATTTAAGGTGGCAATTTCGTAAATAATAGGGCAAAAAATAAAGGAAGGATGACTATTTTCGTCCAAACCCATTAAAAATGATGATGTCAGCAATTAAAAAATAATCTTAAAAACTTTAACCGACCATAACTTGATCGTTTTTAATCCAATGTATACAAAAAATATATCAAATTAAAGCTCTCTTCATGCTCTTTCATTTAAGATGTCGAAAGGCTATGTTTAGATGAAAAAATATGAACGAAAAATAAAAAAGAAATTTTTTTACGCGTGCCCAGGTTGTAAATGCTTTCGTTAGCATATAATAATTTTTCGTCAGCATTATGAGAACATATGATAGCATATGCTAACGAAGCATTTGTCATATGCTAACATAATGTATTCGTTGTGCTAACAAAGAATTATCATAATGCTAGCGTAGTATAAATTTATTACGGTTTATTATATCTCAATTATGGTTTATTTAATCTAGATTATGGTTTATTCCATCTAATTATCATTATTTTTTTAAAATTTAATTTTTATTTATAATTCTTAATTGATTATTATGGTTTATCCCATCCAATTATGGTTTATAAAGTATATTGACATAGTATTGTCATATGCTAACATAGTGTATTCGCAATGCTGACGAAGCAAAACCATAATGCTAATGTAGTACAAATATATTATTATTATGATTTGTTCCAACTCATTTAGGGTTTACCACATCCAATAAATGTTTATTTCATCTAATTAGGTTTATTTCATCCAATTATGATTTTTTTTCATTTAATTAGGGTTTATTAAATCAAATTAGGTTTATAATTAATGTTTAGAATATTTTTTCGCTAATAATATTTGAAAACTTTAATTAGCATAATTATAATGCTTCGTTAGCATAATGATAATACTTCATTAGCATAACGATCTGTTATCAAATCTTCCGCGATTTTTATAAGAATTACCAAATTACGTTAATACCCTCGCGCGAAAAAAATTTCAGATATTACAGCATTGCCACCGCCTTTTCAGCAAATCTGGACCTTTGGTTTTTTATGGATGTGTGACGTGAGATGTGTTCTCATTTCTCACACAAGGGGTTATTTTTATATAACCCTATCCCTATATATATATAGGGAATGGATCAAATAGGGCCTTTTTCTTAGTGTGAGACCAGGACCAAATCCCCACCATCCAATTTAATGATCTAATAGTTGAGATTTAATAGAAAAGATGGTGGCAATTTCATAAATAATAGGGCGAAAAATAAAAGAATGAGCGTTGTTTTCGTCCAAATCTTTAAATTGATGATGTCAGCAATTTAAAAAATTCTTAAAAACTTTAAACGATCATAACTTACTCGTTTTTAATCCAATGTACACAAAAAATATATCAAATTAAAGTTATATTTGTGCTCTTTCATTTAAGATGTCGAAAGACCATGTTTAGATGAAAAAAATATGGACGAAAAATATAAAAGATAATTTTTTACGCATACCGAGATTGTAAAATATTTTTGTTAGCTTATAATAATGGTTCATCAGCATTATAATAGCGCATATATGCTAAAGTATGTTAATGAATCATTTACCATATGCTAAGATAATGTATTCATTGTGCTAATGAATAATTATCATAATTCTAGCATAATACAAATTTATTATGGTTTATTCAATCTCAATTATGATTTATTTCATCACAATTAGGGTTTATTCCATCTCAATTATGGTTTATTCCATCTAATTATGATTAATATATACTTTTTAAATTTAATTTTCTTTTTTAGTTCCTAATTTATTATTAGGGTTTATTCCATCTAATTATGGTTTATAATGTATATTGGCAGAGTATTGCCATATGCTAACATAGTGTATTCACAGTGTTGTCGATGTAAAATCAGAATGCTAACGTAGTACATATATATTATTGATATAATTTGTTTCAACTAGTTTAGGGTTTATCACATCCAATCAAGGTTTATTTTATCCAATTAGGGTTTATTAAATCAAATTAGGTTTATAATTATTTTTTTAGAATATATTTTTCGCTAACAATATTAGAAAACTTTAGTTAGCATCACGATATCGCTTCGTTAGCATGATGAAACTTGTCAGAATGAATTCCAATATCCACAACTTAGGATATAATTAAATATGTCCATCCAATGATTTGGGCTACAAGCCTACAACATGGATCTGGAAGAATATTAAATTGGCCTACTAATTTACTTAATTTCCAATATCCACAACTTAGGATATAATTAAATAAATTAAGTATTATTTTTATTCCACTAAAGAAATAATGCTGACCTATCAATTTAATACATATTTATGAATATGCTTTCTCCTTTAGTCCAGTCATTCCCCATGTTTAAGATATAATATCCATTAATTAATTATGTAAGCTTCTGACAACTATAATTAATTAATATCTTGTTCCTTGAGTAGTATCACACAAGCTTTATCATGTAAGGGATAAATTCCACCTTCAGGATTTCACAGGAACTTTGTGCTTCCTCAAGGGGACATCATTAATCTAGCGCACCAGGACACAGTGACCATATATATTGCAAGACCCACTATATATGTAAATGTTGCAGCCCAAAATATCGAGGTTGTTGATCCGATCAAAGAATCTCACTCATTGATAAATCAAGGCAATAACATAACATATATATGTCCGCCAATATATATGAGTTAAGAACTCAAACTCTGTAGATCTTTATTTTCTCACTTAAGATCAGAATAGAGAATAGTATCCTATCGTGATCCACCCTAATACACAAGCCAGTGTACTAGAATAATCAGCTAGTCAAGATAAACTAACTATCAAATTATTCTACGGTATACCGATGGTGGGTTCAAGACTATCTAAGTCGTAAGCCTTTTAATATATTGCAAGGAATCTGATTATATAATATTTACCATGTGTATACCCACACTTATCATCTACAATGCAAGAATATGGAACTGACAGACAAATATAACTATAAATAAATGCACACAGTGACTGCAATAAATATTCAATCTATATCGTCAAATAAAATATTATAGAATATATACAAAGACAAGTCTTCCAGTATACATGACTAACAATCTCCCACTTATACTCAAAGCATGTCTTTCAAGTATAAAAACAAAATTGACAAAACTCTCCAACTAACACTAAATCTCGAAAACATTCTCGCGTTTGTATCTCACTCCTATTTTCTCCACGTGACCATCGAAGGTCTTAGTCCGAAGGCTCTTCATAAATAGATCAGCCAAGTTGTGCTCCGATGCAATCTTGACCACTACCAATCTCTTCTCTTAACAATTTCTTATATCAGATGGTATTTTCTCTCTATGTGTTTACTTGCCTTATAGGCTCTGGGTTCCTTCGAATTTGCCACTACACCAGAGTTATCACAGTATATCGTGATGCTCTTAGGCAAATCAAGAACCACGCTCTAAGTCCAACTAGAAGCTCTGGAGCCAGACAACTTCTTTTACAGCTTTAAAGGCAACTACATGTTCAGCTTTCATGGTTGAGTTAGTGGTGCATTTTTGCTTGATGCTCCTCCATGCAACGGCTCCGCCTCCTAAGGTAAACACATAGCCTGAGGTAGATTTACTCTGAACTTTGTAAGATTGAAAATCTGAGTCTGTATAACCAAAGGCACAAGATTATCAGCGCAGTATACTAGCATATAATCTCGAGTCCTCTTCAGGTACTTGAGAATCTTCTTTACTATAGTCCAATGTCTTTGTCCGGGATTAGACTGATATCTGCTTACCATGCTAACTGTATAGCAAATATCAGGCCTAGTGCATAGCATAACATAACATACATGAGGTTTCCCATAACCGAAGCATATGGAACCCCCTTCATGTCATCTAGCTCAAACTGTATTTGGGGACACATTTTCTTGGATAGATAAATTCCATGTCTGAAATGTATAAAAAAATTCTTGGAATCTTGCATTTTGAACCTAGCAAGCACTATATCAATATAAGTCTCCTGAGATAAGAACAACATCCTTTTCTAGTGATCTCGAATGATCTTGATGCTAAGGTCATGTCTGACTTCTCCCAGATCCTTCATATCTAATTGCTTGGACAACCACACCTTCATGTTTGATAAAACCTTCTTATTATTTCCAATAAGCAAGATATCATCAACATAAAGTACGAGGAAAGCCACCACACTTCCGTCACTCTATTTGTACACACAACTCTTATTTGTGCATTTCACGAGTCCATATAACTGGATAACCTCATCAAATCGGATGTTCCAAGACCGGGACACCTGCTTAAGTCCATAGATTGATTTCTTAAGCTTGCATACTACGTGTTCTTGTCCTTTAGTAATGAATCTCTCTAGTTGCTTCATGTGGATGTTTTCTTCAAGACTTCCATTCAAGAAAGTTATCTTGATATCCATCTACCAAATCTTATAATCCAAATGAGCGGCAATAGACAAGAGAATCTAGATTGACTTAAGCATGGCAATCGGTGAGAATGTGTAATACCCCGAAATATTTTAGAAGATTTTATTCAACTTATGTTACCCTCTGGTAAGTTAGAAAATAAGTTGGGTCCTTAAATGACTCAAATAAAGGAAAATCGCAGCCAGAGAAATCTGTTAAATCTAATTTGGTCAAAAATTGCCTTAAAAATATGTTATGATTTTTTTTCTCAGGTTGATAGAAAATATTTCAAGAATCATGCCAACCTTTGAAATTTCAAATTTCGAGTTCAAATGAACTTTTGGCACAACTTTAAGTTGGAAAATAATAAATTTAATAGAAAAAGGCATATCCGTCATTATCCAATTTCTTTTTCAAAAGATTATCTTATTCGTAATTATCCTATTCTTTTTCCATCATTATCCTCTTTCTTTTATTCGTTATTATCCTATTTATTTTTCCTCTATAAATAGGAGCTTAAGGTTTCATTTTTCATTAATTTTCAAAATCGAAACGCCGAGCAGCTTCCAGAGAATGTACGACTCTAGTTTCCTATTTCAATTCTGAAATAGTCATTTTGAAGGTGTCAACGCATAGATCACGAATATATGATTGAAATGATGACACGAAGGATGATCACGATGGAAAATTATCGTGACCGCCGCCAATTCTTCGGAGAAGGTACTTTCTCCGATTTTTGTCATTTGGACCGATAAATTTAGAAATTTCAAGTTCTAAATATGCTTATATTTCGATTATCTTTAATTCAACCGATTCCGATTTTTTATGTTGTGAGTTTTCAATATTTTCCCCCATTTTCATTTTATGTAAATCTCAGATCTACTCTTCCTGGATAGTCGTATTAGAAATCTTCTTTTTATAAATAGTCTTTGATCATTGGCATCTTGTAGTTAATCGGAATAGATTTTTGATTTCTCATCGTTTGAAATCCGGATCCGAATATTATATTATAAATCTGTCCAGTTCGAATTTATGTTCTAGCCGTCCGATCTTTGATCTGATTACATCATTAAATTCCTTATTTTCTGCACTATCAAAAATTGTACTTTTGAGTGAAAATCCAACGAGTATCGAGCTCGATCGAGACCGATACATTTTCAGCTAAAATGTGTGAATATTCTTACCGAAACTCCCGTTTCACCCATTTTGGATCATCAAATCGAAAAAGTTTCTTCTCGAAAGTTGCTCGAAATAATATTTCCTATGCTCCCGTCGAATTTCGTAATTTTCGGATGAGTTTTGAATAATATCGACTATTTAATATAAGCAGTTATTTTATTTCCGAGAGCATGTGTTATCGAAAAATTCTAAATTTCTCATTCTTTACTCTTGGCATGCATAGTATCTTCCCTGAATATTTTCGTAATTTCCGAGCGGTTAAAAAGTGTCGTGGCATAGATCTGGTAAACTTTGGATAAATGACAAGTTTTGGAAAGAGATCTCTGTCAAATCAGTTGATCCCAGTAAAGCAAGAATAACGTTTTGGAATTTATTTCCTTCTTCGTCGAAATTATTTGAGGTCTCTAGAGTCGCGCAATCTATTTTAGAATAGAATAGAATTAATAATAGTTCCGTTTATAGTAGATTAATTCCCGAAAATATAGCGATTATCCTAAGTTGAAGTTTACCTTCTGTAGTACCAGCTGAGTTAGAGAAATCATCAGGCTTGATTCTTCAGGAGTTAACTTTTCAGAATCCCGAAAAAGGTGGGTTATACTACTATATCTTTACAAATTGTATCTTTCGAGTTATTAAGCTCTGCTTTGTTAAAATTGCATATGTGACTATCTGTGTTAAATATTTACATGCTACTGTATGTTGTCGGAGTCTCATAAACCAGCGCTGTGTCAATGTGAGTAGCTACAGTATGCATGCATTGTTTGTCCTGCCCTACTCCTTGTCGGTGAGACTAAAATGAAACACTTATTGGTTATACTCTTTGGGTATACTATGGCCATACTCAACGTTATGCGCTGGTGATGTAGTTTGGGTTGCGGGCAGTGACGGGTTATACTCTTAAGCGCTTCATGATAAAATGTTTTGGTGAACTTAGGTTGCTTCCAACTTTTAAACCTCCTAAGCTTCACTACCTGCATGAACACAGATAGATTACTTTAATAAAATGATTTGCATAACTTGAATTGTCAAAACTTGCCTACTGAGTGCATTAGTACTCAGCCCAAATATTTCCAAATATTTTCAGGTCAGTAGGCTGGAGCGTGGAGGTGACGAGGCTGAGATATGGGCTATTATGATTTACATATTTTTCTGTTGTCCCTTTTTGTTAGTAATCTGTTAAGAATTGAGCTTTCGCACTTATGGTATTCTTTTGCTAAATGCTAAGAACTCTGATCTTGGTATTTTGTTGATATGATTCTGCTTCTCTGATTCTGAACATTTGTTGACTTCCTAGTTAACATGTATCATATGCTTAGCTACATAATTATTCCAAAGGGAGGAAGCCCGTCTTTTGTTATGTCTATTTGATCATTTATTTTGGCCTATGGAAGGGCTTTATTTATTCAGCATATTGGTGTCTGTTTCTTAAGTCGACCTATGAATGGGTCTATTGATTGTTGGTATCTGGTTATTTGTTTCCGTTTGGCCTATGAAAGGGCTTATTGAATTGATACAACTTCTATTCTTCTCTTATAAGCCGTTATAAATGGGGATTCGCTCTAGTTACAGAGGTTATGCTGTCTAATTTTCTGAAAAGCATAACCTATCTTTAGCATACTCGGTTGTTAAATTTTATTCCAAACATTAATCCTTTTGGATTAACACCCCGTCATTAATTTAATTACCCCATTTCTTTCCCGCTTCTTAATTCCCACCCCCGTGGCGTCCATTTCCACGATCTTTCCGGATCGGGGCGCTACAGAATGTTTTCTCATAATCGATCCCTTCTTTCTGAGTATACCATTTCACCATCAATCTAGCCTTGAAGGTTTCAACCTTCCCATCAGATCCTCTCTTTCTTTTGTAGACCCTATTAGGTGGTTCCACAAGCTCCCAAACTTGATTATGATCCATAGATTCAATCTTAGACTCCATTGTAGATTTTCAAGAATTTGTATCTTTGTCTTGAACTGCTTCGTTGTAGGTCCTGGTATCTAATTCATTCAGTCCTTCTGGGAAATCTGAAGATTCGCCCAGACCAATGAATTTTTCAGGTTGGCGTGCAACCCTCCCACTACGACGGGGCATTTCACATACTTCTGTGACACGTTGTGTAGTTATTGGTGGTACCTCTTCTTGTACAGATGGTGTAAGATTCGAATTCCCTCCTCGAAGCTCCTTAAGAGAGATCACACTCCTGGGTTTGTGACTTATCACATAGTCTTCTTCTACGAATCGAGCACTGGTGCTCACGATGACCTTCTGATCCTTAGGACTATAGAATAAACCGTCTTTCCTTCCTCTTGGATACCTTACAAATAGCCTAACATCCATACAAGGTGCCAACTTGTCAGCTTTCTTGTCCAGCGCGTATGCTGGGCTGCCCCAAATCCGAACATGACCTAAATTGGCCTTTTGACCAGTCTAAAGTTTTATGGGTGTAGCAAAAACTAATTTTGATAGAACCAAGTTAAGAATGTAAGTTGTTGTTTCTAGGGCAAATCCCCAGAACGAAATAAGAAACTCTAAATAGCTCATCATTGATCTAACCATCTCTAATAACATTCTGTTCATTCTCTCCACTACGCCATTTTGCTGTGTGCTGAGCGCCGTCAACTGAGATGTAATCCCATTTTCTACCAAGTAGTCCCTAAATTTATCTGAGATGTACTCATCACCATGATCAGAACGCAGTGATTTGATACTTTTACTTGTTCATTTCTTCGCTTCCGTCCAAAATTCTTTGAATGTCTCAAAGAATTCCGACTTGCAACGTAACAGGTATATATATCCATACCTTGAGTATCATCAATGAATGTGATGAAATAGTCATATCCTCCTCGAGCTTGAACTGACATAGGGCCACATAAGTCAGAGCGAATCAAATGTAATACCTCTTTAGATCTATTCTATTTAGACTTAAAGGGGTGCTTAGTCATCTTACCTTCCGAACATGATTCACACAAAGAAAATGTTTTCAAGACCAATGAAGATGATGCGATCCTCCCAGGAGCATCAGGTTACAATGGTGGAATTGGGTGGAAATCCCGAACCCTAGCCTCATAACGATATTGAACCACGAACTAATTGAATCCGCAATCTGCTATCAATTGGAAACATGAACTCGAAAATATTGGTGATGCCACAAACAGATATGGTGGCTATTTGATAAGTCGATGAAGTCTCACGGTGTATGTGCGTGAAACAGAGAGAATTCTCCAGAGAGAAATAACTCGCAAAATAAAATTAATATTATGAATGAATTCAACTCTCTCAAATAATTCAGAAGAAGCCCTTATATAGGTGGGCAAAATAAATAAAATCGTAAAATCAAATCCTAAACTAAAAGGAAATAAATAAATAAAAACCGGATAATTCTGCAATAGTCCAGTTTAGCGCGACACGAGCCCACTCCCACCCCGAGTCGCACTGTAGCTCACGCCCAGTCCAAAGTAGAACACGCTGCGGGTGCGACTGGTCCGCTCGCGCCACCACTCGAGCTGTAACTCGCGCCCATGTGTGCGACTGGTTCACTTGTGCCAGCCTCTCCAAACGCTCGAACTCGATCATTGGCACCCCGGCTAGGATCGTATCATTTGCCTTCTCTTGAAACGGATTTGTCCTAAAATCCAAACCTCTTCCTGGATCAAAGACGAATACGATCCGATCATCAAACTCTTCCAACACATGTTGCACTGGAAACATCTTCAAGATCATCCAGCCCGTGTCAAACAGTCGCCACTTCAACATCATCGAATGCCCGATTATAAGATTCAAGAATAAATCTATTGGCACTTCTATGTTTGGTGGTACATCTTTGGTAACCTGTAGAACAAAAAACTAACAAAAAGAATTCGATCAATGGAGTTAGAACTCGGAAGATCCTCTACGTTTGCTCGCTCATACTCCATTTGATCCGCAGCACTTCCCAACAGATACCATTCTCCTTTTTAGAACACGGTTGTACTATCAGCTTATTTCCTTCATTTTTCTTTTCTAACGGCTCGTCAACAATTTGTTCCTGTACTGTCTCTTCTTCATGCTTCAATGGAAAACTACAAAATTGATTATCTTCCAAAGTAGTATCGGCATGAACTGAGTCATCTACATTTGTTAACTCCAAATTGGGAACTTCTAGAATAGCCACCTCCAAAATAGGTTCATCTACAATAACCGGAACTGACTCTTCTGGAATTGTTTCAGCCCCAAAATTTTCAGAAACTAATTCGTCTATGGTTATCTCCCCCATAGTTGAATTCTCCTCGACAAGCCCTCCGGATCAGCAACATCTTCAACAATCTCATCTCCTTCATTGTAAATGTCTGAATTGTAGGATGCCACCATTTCTATACCCGACTCTTGAATAGAGGATTTTGTCGGTATAGTATCAGGTTACAATGGTGGAATTGGGTGGAAATCCCGAACCCTAGCCTCACAATGATATTGAACAATGAACTAATTGAATTGAAAACACGAACTTGAAAATATTGGTGACACCACAAATAGATATGGATGGTTGTTTAATAAGTCGATGAAGTCTCACGGTGTATGTGCGTGAAACAGAGAGAATTCTCCAGAGAGAAATAACTCACAAAATAAAATTAATATTATGAATGAATTCAAATCTCTCAAATAATTCAGAACAAGCCCTTATATAAGTGGGCAATATAAATAAAACCCTAAAATCAAATCCTAAACTAAAAGGAAATAAATAAATAAAAATCGGATAATTCCGCAACAGTCCAGTTTGGCGCGGCACGGGCCCACTCATGTCCCGAGTCACACTGTAGCTCGCGCCCAACCCAAAGCAGAACACGCCGCGGATACGATCGGTCCGCTCGTGCCACCACTCGCGCTGTAACTCGCACCCATGGATGCGACCGGTTCACTCGCGCCAGCCTCCCGGAACGCTCGAACTCGATCATCAGCACCCCGGCTAGGATCGTATCAGAAGACAATGGTCCATCATTTATGAGCCTTTGTATCATCTTAAGGTTAATATGATCGAGCCTAAGATGCCAAAGATCGGTTTGATTCAATTCTGAAGGTGTTTTCATTTTATTAGGGTTTGCAATCGATGTATTCAGTAATTGCATTTGTGTAGTGTTTTGCATAGAATTAAGTAAATAAATATGTCCATCCAATATGCCAGAATAGATAAAATGTTTACCACTTGTGATAACAAGTTTTCTATCAAAAGAAACAGAATATCCATTCAAAAACAACTTAGAAACAGCAATAAGGTTCCGCCTAAAATTTGGCACATAAAAACAATCCTTTAAAACTAGAATTCTATCACTACTAAAAGATAAAGTAACGTCTCCCACTATTAAAAGGTTTTGCGGGAGAGAATACATGTGGAAACTAGATAGAGAGAGTCTAGGTTGTGAGGGAATCTCACGATTTAATTCATCGAAAGAAGGTGTACGGGTAGAATGAGTTTCAAGTGACGGGAGATCAGCTGCATGTAATATCTCAAGTAAACATTGTTTTCCAAAGACTTGACAAGTCCCCCTAACATAGATCAATTGATCGAACAGGGTTACTAACTCTTTGTGTGCTTTACTTTCTGCAGTTTACATTAAGTTCATAATAATGCTCAAGTACATTATTGTGAACTTTATCCTACAATGTTCAAGCACTTTTTTGTGAACATTTACAGAACAAATACTTCATTCAGCGTGTGTAATTTTAGTATTGAAAAGGAAAAAACGTAAAAAGAAAAGGTTGATTAGAGAATTAGATTGGTGGTAAAAATTTGTTGCGCTTCATGAGATAGGATGTCTTTTGTGAAAGAAATCTTGTTTATTAAACTTGTGGTTTAAGCTAAATGATTGCATCCCTTAGATTTCAAGGGTTGGGTGAAAATGAATAGAAATAAACAATTTCAAATTTTTAACCATTAGAAAATAAGAAAATGGTGGTTATTTGGTTATGTTAGAAAAGAAAAGAGGAAATGACTTTCACTATTTTAAAAATGCAAGAAAGAATGGATGAACTTCGAGATTGGTGGAAGAGAACTGTCAAGAAGGAACTGGATTTTCTTTGTTAAAATATTTCAATACAGCGGATTTATATATATTTATGTAGATGTGTAAATTATGTGTAATAAAGGCAGGAACTTGGTAGTAAGAAATGGGAGAAAATAGAAGAAATGAGAGGAGAGTTAAGAGAGAACAAGGGGAGGAAAATTAGGTTTATCTCATTGCTTACTTTTTCCATTCATAATCCACATATTTATAGTCCTTACAATTTGGTACTGTAACCCTAAAGCATATGGAATATACCTTCCTTAAGTAAAACATGAAATAAACTAATTTGACCAGAAACATATGGGCCGCTTCATTGAAAATAAAAAACATCACAAGTGGCCCGCTACACACTTGGAGTCCCGCCTTCATTCAACAGCCTGACCCGCACCGCTTCCTTCTTACCCGTCAACAAGCCAGAACCGCCCAAATTAATTCCCAAATCGACATCTGATATGCTCCCTCCCTCACGAACCCTAGCTCCCAAATCGCAATCTCCTATCAATTTAACCTTGTCCATGACATTACCCCTCCCATTTAGGGATCCTTGTCCATAAGGATCTGCCTTTCCAAATACCCGCGCCAGAAATTTTGAGTCTTCCCAGGTACGCAGCTCTGGTTCAGATTTATCCCAAAGAACCAATTTTTCCAGCCTTGCCATGGTGCCAATTTTAATCTCCTTTTCTGCTAACATAGCGCAGGGGTGGATAAAGAAGACCCCCTCATCATCGTGCGATGGTAGGGTTTCTGTCGGTTGAATGGTGTTGCTTAAGACCTTCTTCAACAACGAGACATGGAAGACAAGATGGATGCATGCCCCTTCAGGTAATTCTAGGCGGTAAGCCACATTTCCCACCCTTTCTGTAATTTTGCAGGGTCAGTAGTACCTAGCCAACAACTTCAAGTTCTTGCGTAGAACGACGGAATTCTGTCGGAAAGGTTACAACTTTAGGAATACATAGTCCCCGACTTCGAACTCTCTCTCCGTCCTTTTCAAATCCACATAGACCTTCATACGGTTCTGTGCTGCCTGTAGATTGGCTTTCAATTCAGACATAAAACTCTGTCTCTCCCCTAGCATCTCCTCTGTCTCTGTGTTTGGCGCCCTAGAAATAGGAAAATATGCTTGTAATGAATGTTGGGGAGGGGGTACCCATAAAGTGCCTGGAATGGGGTAGTCTTCAAACTGGAGTTATAGTTAGTATTATACCAAAACTCTGCCAGGGATAGCCATTTAGACCACTGCTTGGGGTGTAGATGTACCATACACTTCAGGTAAGTCTCTAGGCACTAGTTTACCCGCTCAGTTTGCCCATCAGACTGAGGGTGGTATGAGGTCATGTCCAAGCTGGTGCCCATGAGTTTGAACAGTTCCTTCCAAAATAGACTAGTAAACACCTTATCCCTGTCTGTCTCAATGCTTAGGGGTTGGCCATGCAGCCTGTAGATTGAGTCCAAGAACACCTTAGCAACAGTCTGGGTTGTATAGGGATGTGAGATAGAAATGGAGTGCCCATACTTGGTGAGTCTGTCCACTACCACCAAAATGGTATCTTTCTTGTAGGACATGGGTAGACCTTCAATAAAATCCATGGTAATGTGTGTCCATGCTTGACTGGAAATCTACAGAGGCTGGAAACCAGGGTAGGAGCCAGTAGAGGTTTTGCTGATACAACAGATATCACAATGGTTTACCCATTTGGTTACATCATCCTTTAAATGAGGCCAGTAAAAGAGCCTCTTTAACCTAACATAAGTCCCATAGATGTCTAAGTGTCCTCCATAAGGTGAGTTGTGCATTTCTTGAAGTAATAGTTGTCTGATATCTGTACCACTTCCAACCACAATTCTGCCCTTGTATCTTAGTAGCCCTCCTATCAGCTCATAGTCTGAGTGAGTGTCTTGATTAAGTGCCTTGGAACTGATCACCTTAGCATATATAGGATCTTCCTTGTAGCTTTCAACAACTTGATGCATCCAGGTTGGTACTGCTGTAGCAATAGTGCTACAGCCCTCTGCAGAGTCTGTAGGCTAGAGAATTCTGGAGAGTGCATCTGCAGCCTTATTGTCAGCCCCTTTCTTGTACTGAATTTCATAGTTTAGGCCAAGGAGCTTAGGAATCCATCTTTGTTGCATTGGAGTCATTATCTTCTGATCCAATAGATGCTTAAGTGCCTGTTGATTAGTCTTTATGACAAATTTGTGCCCTTGTAGGTAGTGTCTCCACTTTTGAATGGCCCTCATTACAGCCATAAATTCCCTCTCATAGATGGATAATCACTGATTTTTTAAACTTAAGGCCCTACTCATGTAAGATAAGGGTCTCCCCTTCTGCATGAGTACTGCACCTACTCCCCTACCACTTGCATCTGTCTACAAAATAAAAGGCAATGTGAAGTCTGGTAGAGCTAGAACTGGGGTGGTAACCATAGCTGCCTTGAGGGCTTCAAAGGTTATGGTAGCTTCCTCAGACCATTTAAAAGCCCCTTTCTTCAGAAGTGAGGTGAGAGGTTTATTTAGTAGTCCATACCCTCTCACAAACTTTCTGTAGTACCCTGTTAGACCAAGGAAACCCCTGAGTTGCTTAAGAGTGGTAGGGATGGGCCAGTTGACCATGCCAGATATCTTCTCTAGGTCTATAGCCACCCCTTCTGCTGAAATGATATGTCCCAGGTATTCAATTTTTTCTTGCCCAAAGTGGCACTTGCTTTGCTTGGCATACAACTGGTACTGTCTCAGTATAGATAGGACCTCCCTTAGATGCTTCATGCGGTCCTCCCATGTAGGGCTATACACCAGTATATCATCAAAGAAAACCAAGACTGACTTTCTGAGCTGTGATCTGAATACCTGGTTCATTAGTGATTGAAATGTGGCTGGGGCATTACACAAGCCAAATGGCATCACTAAAAATTCATAGTGACCATTATGTGTACTAAATGCAGTGAGAAATCTGTGCTCTAGTTTCATTAGAATTTGGAAATAACCAGACTTTAGATCAATCTTAGAGAAAAACTTAGCCCCATTCAGCTCATCCAAAAGCTCATCTATGATAGATATTGGGTAGTCATGCTTTACAGTTAGACCATTTAGATACCTATAATCAACACACATCCTCCATGTCCCATCCTTTTTCTTAACCAATAAGACAGGAGAAGAAAAAAGGCTCCTGCTATCTTGTATCATGCCACTGCTCAGCAGGCCCTCTACAATCTTTTCTATCTCAGCTTTATGGTCATGGGAAACCCTGTAAGGGTATTTGTGTTTTGGAATACTCCCTGGCTTGAGTATTATCTGGTGTTCTATGCTCCTGCTAGGTGGAAGCTCTTTAGGCTCATCAAACACATCTTTGTACTCTTCCAGTAGCCCTTCCAATTCATGTTGCTGACTACCATGATTTGCCTTTAACTTAATCATATATACTTCCTCAATAGGAAGTGGCTTAGCATGGTGTAGCATCTGGTATAGGGTGTGTTCAGAAATCAAGTGACACTCATCCATCTGGGTGAGAGCCTGAATTTTAATTCTCTTACCCAACCAACTCACTGTGAAGGCCATCTTGTCATAATCCAATTCTATGGGGGGTGCAAGCCTTAAGTCAGTCTCCCCCTAGGATCAAATCACACCCTTTAGTGGTTAGAGCTCTAGGAGAATAAGTGAATTGGTGGCCCTGTAATGACCATTTGAAACCATTAACTCTTGTAGAACTCACCATCCTGTTGCCATTGGCAACCTTGACTAATAAGTGCCTTGTTGGTTCCAACTTACAGCCCAGCTCCCTAGCTGTAGATTTCCTAATGAAACTGAGGGTACTTCCAGAGTCTATGAGTATGTGTAGCTTGTGATTTCCCACCTGTCCAAACACTCTCATAGTGGTGAAACCCCCTTCACCTGAGATAATGTTTAAGGCCATTTGAATTTCCTCCATGTCTGCCGCAGTGATCTGACTGTCCTCCATAGCTTCATTAGTAGACATAGATTGCAAGTAGTTCATCTCCTCCTCTTCACTCATTATCATGTAGGAAATCCTAGCCTTGCACTTGTGTCCTGCAGTAAAAGTCTCATCACAATTATAGCACAACCTTTTCTCCCTTCTAGCTATCATCTCTGCTGCGGTGAGGAGTTTGAAAGGAGGCTTAGGAACTGCAGTTGGTGATTTTTGGTTATAGAAGCTGGTGGGAACTTCTTTTCTTGTCCCAGTAACCTGGTGTGGTCTTGAACTGCCTCTGAATTTCTTTGTCATAGTTTCCAGGTTTAGTATTTGTTGCTGCCCCAATTCAATAGCATGCCTAAGTGTGGTAGGCTTAAACATGTGAATCAGAGGTTGAATCTCTTCCCCTAGTCCACTGATAAAACTTGCTATAAAGTAATCCTCAGTAAAGTGGCCCTTATTCAACAGCAACATGCATGCTCTGAGTTCTTCAAATTTGTCAACATACTCAGTATAATTTCCTACATGTTTAAGATTGTTGAATTCTGCAATCACCTTAGCATCACTGACCTCCTCAAATCTGGCAGATACTACTTCTAGGAATTGATCTCAAGATATATCAATTTCCTTAAGGCTTAAATTCTGATACCATTGGGATGCCCTACCCTCAAAATGCATAATAGCTAGGGTTACCTTCTGGTCATCGAGAACACTAGGGATCATTCTAAAGTAACTTTGACACTTCAAAATCCATGCCCTAGGTTGATCACCATCAAATCTGGGGAAGTCCAGTTTTGGGAAGTGAGAAGAGTGTTTACCTGCCGAGTCATTCCATTCCCTGTTAGTAATAATCTGTTGTGGTTTGGGTTGGCCGGTATCACTCTGGTTGCTGGAGTAGAGGCTGCCCAGGATGGAAGTCCCAGTAGCCATGCTCTTTCCCTTGTCCAAATTTGATAGCTGCAACTGGATAGACCCCAAAGTGTTAGCTAGATTATCAAATTTGCTATTTACCCCTTGCACAAATCCCTTCAATTCCTTATTAGATTTAGAGATTTGTTCCTGCATTTTTATTTCCGCAGCCTCTCTCTTTAAGGACTCAGCTTTTAAAACTCTATCTAACTCCTTTTGGTGTTCTTGCAGCTTACGTAATCTGGTGTCATCCGCCATCGCAAGACCGTGGCTCTAAGATACCAAATGTCAAGAACGAACTGGATTTTCTTTGTTAAAATATTTCAATACAGCGGATTTATATATATTTATGTAGATGTGTAAATTATGTGTAATAAAGGCAGGAACTTGGTAGTAAGAACTGGGAGAAAATAGAAGAAAGGAGGGGAGAGTTGAGAGAGAACGAGGGGAGGAAAATTAGGTTTATCTCATTGCTTACTTTTTCCATTCATAATCCACATATTTATAGTCCTTACAATTTGGTACTATAACCCTAAAGCATATGGAATATACCTTCCTTAAGTAAAACATGAAATAAACTGATTGGGCCAGAAACATATAGGTCGCTTCATTGAAAATAAAAACATCACAAGTGGCCCGCTACACACTTGGAGACCCGCCTTCATTCAACGGCCCGACCCGCACCGCTTCCTTCTTACCTGTCAACAAGCCAGAACCGCCCAAATTAATTCCCAAATCGACATCTGATATGCTCCCTTCCTCACGAACCCTAGCTCCTAAATCGCAATCTCCTATCAATTTAACCTTGTCCGTGACAAGAACTAATTAATTATACTTAGAGTTGAGAAGAGTATGTCTACAAGTTTGAATTTTACATAATGTTGCCACTTAGTTAAATATTTTTCCACCTCACCAAAGAGCCTACATTACAACCCAAAAAGTCTTTGATGATTCTTATTTGAAAAATATATGTGAAATAGTGGAGACAGTAGTCACTTTTCAAGCTTATGGTAGAATTTTTGTGTAATATGACCTTGAAAGGATACAATTTGAACCTATAAACTCAAGTGTGAGCGACCTTTTATCCTTATGAGGGCTCGTGCTTTAACGATTGTTGTTTTTAGAAGTTCTAAAGGCTCATTTTTAGTTTGATTGTAATGTTTATCTTTGCACCATTATTTCTTCAAGGGTTATGAAGCATTTTAATCAATGATTCCAATGTCTTTTGCTTTTTTCCTTGCTCTTGTCATTTTTCGGTAACAAACAATTGTTTAAATTTGAGGGAGTTGATGAGTGCATTTATTGCACTCATTATCGTTTTATTTAAGTGTTTTGTCTTAAGTTTTGTTTGTAAATATGTTTTAATTTTAGTTCAATCTCTCTTATTAGTTAATTTTTTATAAGGTGCCTAATATGTAAGAAAGTGAGTCTAAATGGGGAAATTAAGGCTAACTTGGAGTATTAGCAGAAGCTTGACCAAGAGAGTCGAGAAAAAAATGAAAATTTGGAGCTGAATTGAAGAATGATAAAAAACATGATCCTAGAATGCGAGCAAGACATCGTGTTGCAGGAGATTCAGAGAGCTGATTTTTAGAGTTGATCAAGCGACCTCTAAGCACGAACTCTACGAGTCGTGGCTTTCTACACATAACAGCGCAACTTATATGTTGTGTGAGTCAACTTCAGAGACAAGATTTTATGAAGGAATCGCACAACCATGAAGCTCGACTTTCTCTGGTCGCGTGATTTGATGCTGCCAAACGTGAGGTGTAAATACACCCCTCTGTGATGGTGTTTTCCGTGAAGAAATTGGATTTTGTTCCATTTTAACTTTGATTTTTATTCTATAATTTTCCCATGTGTAAAAGGCTACCTTAGTTCAAAATTTAGGGTTTGTGCCTTATTATTTACCTAATTTAGAAGAGAATAGAGAGAGTAGAAAGAAGCAAGAGAAGAGAAGTTTCCATTTGAAGAGTTCAAGAAGTAAAGTGAAGATTGTTTTGTTTTGGTTTATTCCTCTCCTCTTTCTCTTGTATTTCTTTGTATGGACTTTGAACATATGTTGAATTTCAGGGTGATGTATATGGATATGAATAGCTAGAGCACAAGGGCTCTAGGATGAAGGATTTTCTTAGAGATATGATTAACTTATGGGTTATTGTTGGTTTATGGTATTTTTGAGTTTTTATTTCCTTATGTATTTTGGATGTTAATTGATTGGCCTCCACTTATCATCTTTTGTTGTGATTAGTAATGTTCGAGAAAAATTGTGATCATTAGAACATTATGAATCCAAATCCAATTATATCTTTGCATAAAAGTTAGTTAATTGGAAGAGCCATAGACCTAGAGACCTTTTGGTAATTACAACTTAGGAATGCAATTAGAGATAATCATCCTATTTTGTAACCTACACTTAGGTAAATTCACGAGATGAATCTAGATGCTTTTGTGGCCACTCTACTTCATAAGCCATTAATTAGTCTTAACCCAAAGTTAAATGAATTCGTCCAAGATGCCCAAATCCTAGAGTCATTTTTCCAAATACTTGCTTTCTATTACCTTCCCTCATTATAGATGTTATTAGTCGTCTATGTAAGCATTTATTTATTTATTTTCGGTTTTAGGTGGTTTATGCAATCTCCAATCTCTTTGTGTGATTTGATAATTTAAGAGTCTAAGTTTTAGTAATTGCATTTCAAATTTAAAACTAAACTCCCTGAGGATTGACCTCGTTTCATCATATTTTACATCATGGCTTGTTCACTTGTGAGCATGAATCGAATCTGAACAAAAATTTCACATCATGAATTAATTTATTTATCTATGTATTTATTTTTTTGAAATCCAGCGACTCGCGCAATGCACTCGATTGATGTTAATGCGTGGGTTCGTGCATTGCGCTCGATAATTAATTTTTTCAAAATAAATATAAACAGTAATTGAAAATAAAAAAAATCTAATTTTGAAATAAATATATACTGTAAAATGGAATTAGTGAACCATAAACTAAAAGTGAATTAATTAATTTATTTTTAAATCTGGCGACTCGAGCAATGCACTCACCTAACGCTAACACACGGGCTCGTGCATTGTGCTTGACAATTAATTTTTCAACTTAAGTATTATTCCTAATTGAGATTAATAAACCTTACAAAAAACCCCAAAAACTTAAAATAAACTCCTAAAAAATCTAAAAAATATTAAAAACTCTAAAAAACCCATGAACCCTAAAGAATCATGAACTCTAAAAAACCTTAAACTCATAAATGAGCATTAATTGGAATGGAAAAAATTACAATTTAAACTAAATAAACTCGTATAAGATAACTAGCAGACCATGTACTTTTTAAGGATATCGGTGATACTTTTAGAATTTTAAGTGATACTATTGGAATTCTGAATGATACTTTTTAGTATTACGGTTGATACTGATTTTAACGGATTTTTTTTTTGGGTCAGGAGGGTTCAACATGTTGATCCGGTCAACGGAGATCAATATATTGACCATCTGATGTGCATCTCATGCACAAGAGAATTTCTTTTTTGATTTCATGAACATACTTCATCTCTATCTTAATACTGAAAAAAACATATGAGTCGTCCCATCAGTTTTAAATGAGTCCGTGAAAAGAAATAATATTGGCATGTGAATACAAGTTTAGATGCCCGAATACCATTTTTATGTCCGAATGTACTTAAAATGTAATTTAAAATTTCTAAATTAGTAAATGAGTAGTTTGTAGATATAGTAATATATATAGGGTGTTTCTATATACACCACTAAATTTTCTAAATACACTACTATTAAATTTTATTCAAAAATAAATAATTATTAAATTACTTAAATATCCTTTTAAATTATTTTTTAATTTCCCATTAATTAAAAATTAATTTACAAATAAAATTTTAAAAGAGATAGAACCCTCCCCCTCCAAACCGTATACTTCCTCCTCCTTTCTTCCCCAACCCACTATCTCTTCCTCCCTCTTCTCCATTTCTGTAGTTTGTAAACCCATCATTTTATTTTCTACAAACTTCTATCACCGCTTAGTTGTGACCGCTGAAATGATTGTTTGGATATAAGGTTTGCAACATATTGATCCCAAATCCAGAAAATTGAACCAACAACAATTCATATGCAACAAGGAATCGTTGCTCATTAATCCAAATGCAATCAAGCATTATCTCTGATTGTAAACAATCTCTTACCATTTCATCCAGATCATCGAGAGAGCAATGCATACTCATCGCGGGTTTTAATATTCCGCAAACGTATTTCAGATTGAACTCCTGAACCTCCACTTTCACGCAAACTCGCACTTCAAAGTGCTCTTTTACCGATTCATACTCATACACCACTCGAGCTAGTGTTGTCTTCCCAATTCCACTGCCCCCAAGAATTGGAATAACAACAAACTGAATCTCTGTCTCATCTGACCTGATCAATTTAGAAAGAACATATGTTTTTTCATACTCTCCCAAAGACTCTTTCGTATGGAAGTTGTCGCCTACAAATATGGATGGCACATTGTTGTTCTTCACATTTTCTCTCTCTTTTTTTTAGTTTAAATTGATTTTTAATTGAAGGGTAGTAATGGAAAAAAGTGTGGTGTATGTAGGAAAAATAATTTAGTTTTTTTGAAGATGGTGGTGTATTGAGTAAATGTGGTGTATTTAGAAAATTTAGTAGTGTATATAGCAACACCCTATATATATTAATGTTACTTATGCATGAACAACACCTATATTATCTACTTGTACATATAGCTGTTATGATTCGATTGCATTACTAAATGTGTAATTGAAACTTTCATTTGAAGTGTAAACTTAAATGATTAGTTAATAGTTTTATTAATTAGAGGTACAAAAAGATCATAAACGCAATATATTTAATAAACCTTACCGTATAAACAATTCAGGAACTTGAGGAAACAATATTAAGCTGAAATTTAAATCATCTATTGCACATTTGGTGTTGCATTTTTTATTGCACAATTGGTTTTTTTCAATTTTTTGTTTGATTTCAATTTATTATACTTTAGTTTAATTTTACACTTGTTATTTAGGGTTCATCCTACTCAATTAGGGTTTAATATAATTTTTTAGTATTTAATTTTTCAAATAATCAATTTATAACTAAAAATTAAAAATTAAATACAAGAAAGTTATAATGCATTTTAATTCGACATGATGAATCCTAAATAATAAGTGTAAAATGAAACTAAAACATAATAAATTGAAATAAAAAATAAAATAAAAAATCGAGTGTGCAATAGGGAATGCAACACCAAATGTGCAATAGAGAATTTCAACTAGAAATTTACTAGATAGTCCTCACCCCCTAAAACAAAATAAAACAAAAAAAACTTAAGAGATTAATTTATAAATATACTAAAATGATTTTGTCAAAAACAAAATTAATAAAATGCCCAACCATCTTTAATAGTCGTTTACCAAATTTGATCGCTTCCACCTCCGCTCTCACCGTTTGAAATCAAGCAAATTAGAGTGGGGGCGTCGATTTGATCAGGTCAAATCAACTAATCGGAGCTCATATGAAAACGTTGTACATATAATAAATTATAAATAGAAAGACAGTGAATGAAGAAAGAAGCTACGTATAATTGAATATTAATGAAGTAAAACAACTATGTATCATTAAAAAAATATATCTTATATATTGGTAAATACAAGATGTAATGTTCTTCATAAAATTTGAGAGCAGGTTCATCAAATTTTCTATAAATTTCATAATTTGTAATATTGCTACATATTGTCGCGATTAATTAGGGCTGGATTTTGCCCATGTAATAATAATACTATATTACTATTATATTATACACATTTGGTACATAACTATATATAGTTTCATTTCTATGTTGCCTAGAAAAAGTTTCCTACTATATTCTTATTTTCTTGTTTGTTTGTTTTTTTTATTTCAAATAGCATATTTCTTTCACGCTTGCCACATATATTGCATGAAAATTTCCCGAAGGCCAAGAAATTATAACAAAAAAATAATATATTTAATCAAGTAAGGAAAAAAAAGAAACTACTATTTGATGCGATCGCATTTTGCATGCTTAGGGTTGTATTGCATGCACTGCATGCATACCAAGGTTGCATGGATCTCATATCACACACGATCCTAGGAACTCTAGTGTAGAGAGCCACGCGGCATAGATATTTTCACGAAGGTTCAGATATTTTTCTTTGCTTGCTTCTCATGCCTACTGAGTGATGAGAAGCTGTATATAAATAGTGTGTGATTGTATCTGCATTTTGAGTTTAGAAGAAATAAAAACCCAAATTCTCTTCCTTCATTACTGTTATTCCTCAATCTCATGCTTGCAGATTACCAGATCAACATGATATTCAGAGCCAATTGAGCCGATTGAGATCAATTCACCTCAGGTGATTATTGATTACGTCTGTTAATTGATTTTTACAATGACGAAGGGAAGGAAATTCTCTTGAAAGAATGTTCGCGATGACGAACTTGGATTGAATCTGGAGCATGGATCTAGCAGCAACCAGCACGATTCTTTTCATGAAGAATCACCAGTTGAGAATTTGAATTCGCCGAGAGCTGAAAATCGAGGTATGGAACTTCACTCATTTCCGAAGAACGAGATTCGTAACACTAGACTCTTAGCAAATGATGAATTATATATTGGACCGCATGATCATCCTGGTTTAGCTCTAACATCAGATCTGTTTGACGGAAGAAATTTCCATAGTTGGTGTCGATCGATCAAATGAGCCTTATTTGCTAGAAATAAATTAGGATTCATTGATGGAAGTCTTGTTGAACCTAGGATGAATTCTATAGATCATATGATGTGGGTTAAAGCTGACTATTTGGTGTTTAATTAGCTGAGCAATTCAATTGTGAAGGAGTTGTCTCGTGGTTTGAAAAACTTTGACACATCCACACAATTGTGGGATGAACTGCATAAGCGCTTTGGTAAGTCCTAGACTCTACAAATTGCGACGTGAGATTGCAACTTACACACAAAATACTCAGTCTGTTATGCTCTACTTTAATAACATGAATGCACTATGGGATGAGTTGGGGCTACTTAAGACTGCACGGAGCTGTACATGTGAAGCAGCAGATGAAGCAAAGGTAGAAGTAGAGGAAGAAAGGATGATGCAGTTCTTGATGGGGTTGAATGATGTGTATGAGACAATCTGGCAACAGATTCTCATTCTTAATCCTCTCCCAAGTGTGAGCCAAGCATACTCCATGGTCTTACAAGTAGAGGAGCAGCTGCACATATCAACACAATTCTTAGAAAATCTGGAACAAAATGCCTTGTATTCCAATCAGAGCAAAGGTTTTCAAAAGGAAGGCTTTAGGAAGAAATTGACTAAGGAGGAGAAAATGAAAATGAAATGTGATCACTTGGGAGGTCTGGCCACTTGAAAATGGATTGTTTTGAGATTAGAGGAACACCAGACTGGTACAAGAAAATGAAGGAAGAGAAGGGTGTCAAAAGAGTTAATTTTGCAGCAGAAAATGGAGTACACACAAATGCTGTTTTTAAGCAGGCTTCACCAAACTTTGAAAAGGCTATTCAAGCCGAAATAGCTAAACACTTTGCAACTTACATAGAGAATAGGATAATACCAGAGAAGAATGGTGGTCAGGTTAGACATCAAACTGCACAGATGGCAGAAATTGAAGAAGAAAATTTGAATGTATATACTGGCCACTATGCTTTTGGTTTGTCAACAGATATTAGGAAAGATGAATGGATATTGACTCGGGAGCTAGTAAATCACATGAGTTGTGATATCTTTACTCATTAATCTCAGGCAGTTACAGAAGCCTGTGAAGATTTTTATGCCAGATGGCAGCAGCATATTAGCATACATGGAGGAAGATGCTCAAGTGACACCTACCATCTTGCTGCTGAATGTGCTTTATGCTCCAGATTTCACACACAATCTTATTTCAGTAGGACAAATGACTAAGACTCTCACTAGTAAAGTGATCTTCTTGGCTTCTCACTGTATGGTGCAGAAGAAGGAGAAAGATATCATATTGGGAATACCCAAGATAAAAGGAACTTTATATGTGTTCACACATGAGTATCAGTTTACAGTCAAGGTTAATGCAACTTTGACACCAAGTTTAAGGGATTTTCACACTTTACTTGGTCATCCTTCTGCCAAGGCTATGAAACATTTGGATCTTGGTACTAAGAGGTATAAGGCAGAAGACTATGCAGAACTAGAGGACTATGATATATGTCACAAGGCTAAACAATAGAGGGATCCATTTCCTACACTTGCCAGGAGATGTGAGAGCATATTTCACATGATTCATGTTGATGTTTAGGATCCCTACAAAGAAACTAGGATCACACAAACTCCTTATTTTCTTACAATTGTTGATAACTACTCTAGGGCCACATGGACTTTTCTGTTTAAGAGCAAGACACAGGTGCGGTGCCTTCTCAAAAGGTTTATCCTGCTGATTCAAAATAAATTACAGGTTTCAATCAAGATTTTGAGATCAGATAATGGAAGTGAGTTCACAAATAAACAGCTTGAGAATCTGTTGTCAGATTTTGGGATTTTATACCAAAGATCTTGTGTTTACTCACCCCAGTAGAATGGGATAGTAGAAAGGAAGCATAGGCATTTTTTGTAGGTTGCATGGTCACTCATGTTTCAAAGTAAACTCTTTGCTAATTTATAGCCTTAATCAATATTATATGGCACTTATTTGATAATGGGATGCCTTCTATAGTGCTACAGTGGAAGTCATCCTATGAACTGCTACATGGTTGTGCTGCCTCACTCACCACATTGCAACCTTTTGGTTGTCTTGCTTATCAAGTAAATACTTCTCCTTCTCGAAGTAAATTCACTTCTAGAAGTATTCGATGCATATACTTGGGTCCAACATCTCATCATAAGGGAGTTCTCTTATTTGATATTTCATCACAGAAGGTGTTTGTAGGCAGAGATGTTCATTTCCATCCTCATACTTTTCCTTTACAATCATCCACCTCTGCAATTAATATACCATTTCATTCATTTGATATTCCACAACTGAGTAGCCATATGTCTTTTAACACTGTAGACAGACAAATTCCAATTATCCCTACACCTGTTCAGTCTCCTGTCACTACTACTGGAGTTGATCCAGTACCTTGTACTTCCCCTATCTCATGCACTGATAGTTCCTTGCCCACTACTACCACACATACACCTGCTCATGTCCTCAGAAGAAGTGAGAGGATCCATAAAGCACCTAAATACCTTGATGATTATGTATGTTCAGCTATCTAGCCTACTTCTGGAATCCTTCATTCGGGGCTCACAACCCCTCCTACTTTTCCTTACTACACATCACCTGCTCTTGCACCTCACTATACTATTTTTTTATTGGATATTGATTCTGCTCAGGAACCCAGATCTTACACAGAAGCTAGCAAACAACCAGGTTGGACAGAGGCTGTGAATAAGGAGTTAGAAGCTTTGGAAGCCAATCAGACTTGGAGGATTGTACCATTGCCACCTGGAAAACAAGCCATTGGGAGTAAATGGGTATATAAGGTAAAGCTTAAATCAGATGGCAGTGTAGAAAGATTGAAAGCACGCTTGGTAGCAAAGGGGTACCATTAGGAGTTTGGTATTGATTATCATGAAGTCTTTACACCTGTGGCCAAGATGGTCACAGTCAGATTGTTCATTGCTATTGCAACACAACATTAGTGGTTTGTACATCAAATTGATATCAATAATGTCTTTCTTCATGGGTATCTTACTGATGAAATTTACATGGAATTGCCACAGGGTTATAACAAGGGCCACACAGGTGATGTTTGAAAGCTCAAAAAAGATGTTATATGGGTTAAAGCAGGCTTCTAGGGAATGAAACTTGGAGTTTTGTAAGCTGCTCTTCTCTCTTGGGTTTTTGAATCAGATCACTGCATGTTCACTACTGGACAGGGAGACAGTTTTGTTGCTCTACTTGTTTATGTAGATGACATTCTTCTTCTTGGTCCTTCTATGAGTGCCATCCAGTCCATTAAGACTGCATTGCATGAGGCTTTCACTATTAAAGATCTTAGTGAAGCTCGGTATTTCTTGGGCATGGAGATAGCCCGTTCTTCCTCTGGCACGTATCTCTGTCAACGCAAGTACATATTGGATCTCCTAGTCACTACTGGTTTACTTGGGAACAAAGAAGTTGCCACACCATTCCCCCCAGATCTTACACTTCATAAGGAAGACGGTCATCTTCCTTGTGCAGAGTCTTATAGATAGCTAGTTGGCAAGCTTCTATATTTGAATCTTACATGGCCAGACATCTCTTATGCTATTCAACAACTTAGCCAATTCACCAACTCGTCTACCCTTCTTCATTGAAATACTGTTATCCATGTCTTGCGCTACTTAAAGGGGTGCCCCTCACTGGGTTTACACTATACTATCAGCCCCACATTTGCACCCAACTTTTTGTGATGCAGATTGGGGTTCCTGCACCGATACTCGCAAGTAATTGACTGGCTATTGTGTTTTTTAGGGGATTGCTTGATCTCCTGGTGCTGCAAGAAGCAATCCACGGTCTCTCTCTCCTCAGCTGAAATGAAGTATCGGAGTCTCAGTGTGACAGTCCACGAGCTCCTTTGGATCTCTTTTATGATGACGCATTTGATCCCCCTTTTCCCACGCCGGTGCCGGTCTACTGCGACAATAAAGTTGCGATCCAGATCACCAAGAACCAAGTCTTCCATGAGTGCACCAAACATATTAATCTAGATTGTCACTTCGCTTGATTACATTTCAAGGATGGATTCATTTTGCCCCTATATGTGTCTACCTCTGCTCAACTTGCTGATGTGTTTACTAACGCTTTGCCTTGGCCTCGTTTTCTTGACCTGGATTCCAAGCTTCATCTTGGTGATATCCACCATGTCTCGCTTGCGGGGGGTGATGCGATCGAATTTTGCATGCTTAGGATTGTATTACATGCACTGCATGCATACCAAGGTTGCATGGATCTTGTCACACGCGATCCTAGCAACTCTAGTGTAAAGAGCCACGTGGTATAGATATTTTCACATAGGTTCAGATATTTTTCTTTGCTTGCTTCTCACGCCGACTGGGTGATAAGAAGTTGTATATAAATAATGTGTGATTGTATCTGCATTTTGAGTTTAGAAGAAATAAAAACCCAAATTCTCTTCCTTCATTATTGTTATTCCTCAATCTCGTGCTTGCGGATTACCAGATCAACAATATTCCTAACATCAATTTTCTTGTGTATAAGATGCACATCAGATGGTCAACGCGTTGATCCGGTCAACGGTTTGACAGGTATTTGATCGGGTCAATGCTTTGACCGCCATTGACTCACAAAAAAAACTGTCAAAATCAGCATCAACCCTTATACTAAAAAGTATCACTCAAAATTTCAAAAATATCACACGTATCCTTAAAAAGTATCGGGTCTGCTAGTTATCTTATACGAGTTTACTTAGTTCAAATTGTGATTTTTTTCAATTCCAATTAATGTTTCGAGTTTAGAAGTTTACAGTTTTTTAGGGTACACGACTTTTTTAGTTTTTTTTATATTTTTAGAATTTTTTAGATTATTTAGGGTTTATTTTGTGTTTTTTTGGATTTATTTTTTTTATGGTATATTAATCTCAATTAGGGGTTACGTTTAAGTTGAAAAATTAATTTTCGAGCGCAATATACAAGCTCACGCGTTAGCATCAAGCTGGTGCATTGCGCGAGTCGTCGAATTTTAAAAAATTAAATTAATTCACTTTAATTTTAAGGTTCACACTAATTCCATTTTAGGGTATATATTTATTTCAAAATTAGGTTTTTAATTTTTAATTACCGTTTATATTTGTTACGAAAAAATTAATTATCGAACGCAATGCATGAACCCACGCGTTACCATCGGGCGAGTGCATTGCACGAGTCGCCGGATTTCAAAGAAAATAAATTAATTATTCACTTTAATTTTAGGGTTCATTAATTTCATTTTAAAGTATATATTTATATTTATTTCAAAGAAATTAAAACAATCCAATTTAATTATATTGTACCTAATTTTGGGGGGAAAAAACTAAAACAAAACACGGAAAATCGCAAAAAAAAATAAAAAATAATAATAATTAAAAAAAATTGAACGAGTGGGATCCACACGCCCGATAATATTGACTTTTTTTTTATTGGGTTTGGATCGGTGTGTGGCCCAAGGTGTATGGGAGACCGGCCCTAATCCTAAAAAACCCGAAGCTCATGAATATATGACAAGTCGTGTATATAATACAACTTTGGGATCTCTTTCATATCGAAAAGCCCACTTACTATTTATAAAGCGCAATTGGTATTTATCAGTGGCCCAATATAATCAATTTTATTTTCCTCTTTTATTGAAATGTGAAACTCATCGAGAATGAAATGGCTCTCATGTTTCTGTGAGGGTAGGATGGGTCCAGTAGCATGCCATTTTTTAACAACTCAAAATCAGTCGCATTAGATTTTGTGACGCATCGATATCAATCCTATGTCACATACAATTCATCAACAAGCTAATGTCAATTATTTAATAAGCATTTTATCGTTAAACAACTATAGACAATATGACTAAACTAATTTCGGATCAGTTATATAAGTAGAATACAGATTAAAAAAAAAACACATAGTATAACTTGATACTTGAATATATATTTAAAAAAAAATACTTGGTATAACTTGATACTTGATGGAACCGATAATTCGATATGCAGTCTTAATTTATTATAGAATGTAATATGCTACTATATTTTGCAATCACAAATATAAATAGAACTTATAACTAAATTCGAGTCCTTCTCGAACATTTATTATGCGCTATTTTTCAGAAATTTGATACATGAAAATGTTCAAAAAAACGTACCCCACCTAGCTAGGGAATTAAAATGAAACAAATTGGCTCTTGGAGTAGTGAAGCAATAATGTTATTAATTAATTATTATGAAAGGCAATTAATTAATTAAACCCCACTTATGTTTGTTAGTCGCCTTTTAACTCATCAACAAATTAGACTGTCTCGTGACTTTATGTATGTAGCTAAAGACAAATTCATCGGGCACCGTTTAAGTCATCTTCATCATATTTTTCAACTCCCTATATATATATATATATATATATATATATATATATATATATATATATATATATATATATATATGTTGTCGGATTCCCATCTCGTGAACCACTTATCTCCATTTATTTCAATTTTTACATCATTTCCTTTCTAGCTTGGTTTCTGCTATATACTCACCCTATACATGTGTGTGTGTGTGTTTTGATTTAAAAAATTGATTGTGTGTCCTAAACTCCTAATTAACAACGATCGCGTTTCCTTTCCTATTTTAATTATAGGGACGTGTGAATATAAAGATTAAGTACACCCTGTGATATATTGTTTATTATCTATTATGTTTAATTTATTTTAACAGTGTGTTTCTTGTGTATAATGATGATGATGATGATGATGATATTAAACTATACGCATTTTAGGAATTTTATTGAAATATAAAAGTGACACGGAGGAAGAATAAAGATATCGAAATTAAATGATTATGATTTATGATGAGAAAGTCATTATCTAACCTAATCTGATAGGGAATTAAGAATTTGGCATGCTTTAATTAAAATGTCTGCTTATGACTTCTGTGGAAATTTTTTCAGAACGAATATTCTAGACAAAATATTATATAAACTAGACTAAACTTCTTAATTATCTACCCCATCTCTAAACTAGTGCATTAAATAGGGTAGAAGATTTGTCCTTAGCAACTAGCTAGTTTTTCAACACCACACTCTTCATCATGAGAATTGATGGGGATAAATAATATAAGACGAACCCGTATATATGTGTGGTGTGAAAATTGTTGGAATGAGATACGTAAGCACAGCGGAAATAAAAAAATATATCAAAATATGAAATAATAATTATTTCATAAGACACGTGTTATTGGATTCATGTTTTCATGATGAAACATAAAATAATAAAATCTTTTTATATAGCAATAAGCATATTTTTTGGTAATTCAATTGATGAAGGATGCGCAACAATCAATTGTTTGTCCACCTGCAAAAATACAAACGTATCTCCTCTATTAAGTCTACTGATTAGAATGTATCTCGTATCTTGATTTCGCTAATAACCGATATACGAAGAAATATGCTTCGTGTAAAATTGAGAACAAGAGATAATATGAAAAATGAATAGAATAATACCAATTATCGCATTCACCCATATTCATATCATATTATTCTGCCATATCATCATACCAATTCAATGGTAATTGATTCTCCTCTTTAATCATATTAACTGTCTCTTTAATCATATTAAAAACCTCCTTAATCTTTTGATTGTAGAGATTCTCAGTCCAATATTAATTCCATGAAATAGAATTCATATTTTACATAATATAAATTAGTTAAATTAAATTTATATCTCTATTAAATTAATCCAATTAATTTAATCAATATTTTGAATTTAGACTTTTAATACAATATACTCCAATAAAACATTTTAATTGATTATTTGATTTAACTAATTAAATAAAAAATAGTCTCAATTAATTAATGATATTAATTAATTGGATTCAACAATTGAATCAATTCAACCGATATAAACTCAATCTATTTGTGTAACTCTCATAGTAGCGAGCTTGTAGCATTTACAAGTTAGCGAATAAAATATTATTCTATTAATTTATCCAATAAATTAATATACTTTAAATTAACTCTTTAATTTCGAGAACCTACAAATCATGGGAACATCTAGCAAGTAGTATGATCACCAAGCACTAGGTGAAATAGCGAGTAGACTTATTTAATTACAAATCATTATACACATATGGCCCCTCTATTATCTAATCTTCCGATTGAATCTTGAGTTATGGAATAATACGAAAAACTCAATTAATCCAATATTTACATTCTCATTTTCATTCAGTCAATTCATTAATGTATCAATATTCATCATGCCTTGGCCAAAGTCTTCCGAATTATGAAAATTAATTGGAAGATTCTCTCGACAATCGAGTAATATATTGACCACTCTATTAATCTCCATATTAATTAATATAACATACAACATGATCTCTTTATGATTGTCATGCAATCAGATATTATATCAAAATGATATATAATTAATACAAGATTACTATGGTGGCTTAAGTCAAATGACTAACTATGTACTATCGTAACATAGAAATTCTTATTTTCGATAAATTCTATTTAAGAATTTCTAACGGATTTGTTTAGTGAACTTGTTCTCCAACAAGCACCCATGTATATACACTTACGTCACTACGTTTATGTTAATGGAACATAACATTCTCATTTTATGAGTGCATATCATACGTGCAAGTTAAACTGTTTAATATCACATCTTGATCAATTATATGACTCGGAACTAATTTAAGATCTAAGACTACAAATAATAACAACCACCCCAACCATCCAACCACCCACCCACAACACTATATATAATTATTTTATTTTATTTTATTTATAAGATTGAAATATTACTTGTACTAAAAATAATATAAAACATTATACTTATAACAAGAAAATGAAAATATTCCAAAAAGGAAAATCGAATAATAAATAGAAATAAATAGACAATACCAAAAATATTATAAACTAAACAGAAAGAGAAAAATTACACATTCAATTATCACGGCCAAACTTTTGCCAAATATGCTCGATCACTACAAGAAAATGGAGGATGCGCGATGAATTTTTCCGTTGTTAAAGAAATTTTTTCATTGCTAATGTCCTCCACTGACGGACTTACGACTACTTTTATCCTTTGTTAAAACTGACAAACTGTAGTCGCTAAATATTTGACGACAGATAATTTTCAGTCATTATTATTTAACGACGGACCTTGATGTGACCCGGGACTCAATGACCAACAAGACACAAAAGACGCGGAAGCAAAGGAAAGAAACTACGTCGATGAAGTAAGGGATCTATACTCGATTATCTAGACGACTAAGACTCAACTAAAATACCTAGACAATGACACACAAAATAACACAAATCCAAATAGAAATAGGGCTGTTTTGGACGAGTTTATGGACGGCTTGGATGAAGGTAAATCGATGGTGATGAATGGGTTTAGAATGGCTAGAGTAGATAGGATATGATAGAATTAAGATGAACTTACGATTCGGGTAGGAATTACGTCGAACGGATCTTGAATTGAACTCGAACTTGGTCCCAAACGAATCTGAATGATTGATGAAGATATGGATGAGTTGATGATGGTGGAGGAGGTCGTTGATGGTGGCGTTGGTGTTCGTGTTGTTGAATTACAACCCGATTAATTCCCGGCGTATCTTGTACGACGAAAACGAATCTCTAAGTTGTTCTTCGTAGCGAGTTCACCCTAATTCTTCGTATGAATTAGAACGTTCCCTTGATATCTCAAAGTTTGCTAGGCTTCAAGAATGATAATTTTCGAGGAAAACAATCAAAAGCTTTAAACGGTTGAGACACAAATTGAATGCAAAAGCAATTTTAATCAATAATGTCTAAAGTAACAATATGACATGGTTCCCCTATCTATAGGACTATGGGGGAACGAAAATAATAAGATAAAAAGGCCTAAAAATTGATCCAAAAGAGATCTCTAACTATACTAGGAAGATACCTAGACTAGAATTCTATTCAAGGTAGAAAATTGCCTTAAATACAATTCTAGTCAAACTTGACCTCAATATGGACGAAAATTACTCCTAAATAATTAAATAAATCTGATCCAACTATAGTCTTAATTAAATAAAATAAATACTATAATCTAAATAAAATCAACCCCATAATTAATTACTATGGGACCAATTGCTTCACTAAAAACCGCACACACATGCATGACAATTCCATGCACATGCACACATGCTCTTGAACTCTTCATCTTCATCTCTTCAAGATTAATACTCCATGGTGTGTTCTTGATCTTCAATAGTTAATAAATTAACTATCTTGGAATTGCTTCTCTTGACTTCTTCATCTCCAATCTCGAGCTTTCTTCGAATCAACACTTGCAAATAAGCTTGCAACTTCTTAGCTCTTGATCTTGTGATTGGTCCTCTAAGTTGCAACTCCGGTTCTTCATCATCTTTGTGGGCCATAGCTTCATCATTCCCCCCCTGCTGAAAAGAATTCATCCTCGAATTTGGATCATCATCTTGATCGAACTCATCTGCAACAAACGGAGATAAATCAGCAACATTGAAAGTTGAAGAACATTTATACTCACCGGGAAGATCAATGCGGTAAGCATTGTCGTTTACACGACTTAGAACTGTGAAAGAACCATCTCCACGTGGTGACAACTTGGACTTTCTCAGATTTGGGAACCGTCCGGGACTCAGATGAATCCAAACGCGATCGCCGGGCTGAAATATCACTTGCTTGCGTCGCACGTTTCTGGAGGCGGTTGTTTGCTTCCCTTTGTGCTCAATGCGAGCACGCACTCTCTCATGCATCTCCTTAACTTGCTCAGCTCTTCTCAAACCTTTAACACTTGTTAGATGCTCAACAGGTAAAGGTAACAAATCAGTAGGCGTTAACGGATTAAATCCATAAACAACCTCAAAAGGAGACATATTAGTAGAAGAATGTACCACACGATTATATGCAAATTCAGCGTAAGGTAAACACTCTTCCCAAGATTTCAGATTATTTTTAATTAAGGACCTAAGTAGTGTGCCTAAAGTGCGATTCACAACCTCAGTTTGACCATCGGTTTGTGGATGACATGCAGTAGAAAACAACAATTTAGTCCCTAATTTTCCCCACAAAACTCGCCAAAAGTGTGCTAAAAACTTGGAATCCCTATCACTAACAATAGTTTTAGGAATACCATGCAATCTAACTACATGCACAAAGAAGAGATTGGCAATATGCACAGCATCATCAGTTTTTCTACATGCAATGAAATGCGCCATTTTAGAAAAACGATCAACAACCACAAAAACAGAATCCTTACCCGATCTAGACCTAGGTAATCCTAAGATAAAATCCATAGACAAATCAATCTAAGGTGAACTAGGAGCAGGCAGGGGCGTGTATAAACCAAACGGATGTGACGTAGACTTAGACCTATGGCAAGTAACACATCTACTACACACATGCTCAACATCTCTTCTCATATGCGGCCAATAAAAATGCTCATGCAGCATGCTTAATGTTTTATTCACACCAAAGTGACCCATTAAACCTCCCGTATGCGATTCTAACACAAGTAGCTCACGCATAGAACAACTAGGAATGCATAACTGCGAACCACGAAATAAAAATCCATCATGCACGAAAAATCCATCAAAAGACTTAGACTTTTTCGAACACTCATCAAAAATCGAAGCAAAGAATGGATCACATGCATACAGACTCTTAATCGACTCAAAACCAAGCATTCTAGCATGCATTAAATTCAGCAACGTGTACCGTCTAGATAGTGCATCGGCTACAACATTGTCTTCTCCTTTCTTGTATTTGATGACGTACGGGAAAGACTCAATGAACTCGACCCATCTCGCATGCCTCTTGTTTAGATTTTGCTGCCCTTTCAAATGCTTTAAGCTCTCATGGTCCGTGTGAATCACGAACTTCTTTGGCCACAGATAATGCTGCCACGTCTCTAATGATCTCTTCAATGTATACAACTCTTTGTCATAGGTAGAATAACGCAGAGCTGCACCATTCAATTTCTCACTGAAGTAGGCAACTGGACGTCGTTCCTGCATCAAAACAGCACCAATACCTATCCCGGAGGCATCACATTCAATATCAAAAATCTTATCAAAATCAGGTAAACACAAAACAGGTGCATGACATAAAAGATGTTTTAAACGTGTAATTGCTTCATGCTGTGCTTTACCCCACTCAAACTTACGATCCTTCTTACTTAGCTCAGTAAGAGGCGCGGCAATGCTAGAGAAATCGCGCACAAAGCGACGATAAAATCCGGCAAGGCGTGAAAGGATCGAACCTCCGTGGCTGACTTGGGTGTTGGCCATTCTTCAATCGCTTTGATTTTAGAACGGTCAACCTCAATACCACGTACACTCACAACAAAACCAAGAAATACAACCTCATCTAAACAAAAAGAGCATTTAGACAGATTTCCATACAACTTGGCTGATCTCAGAATATCAAAAACACACCTAAGATGTGCTAGGTGCGCCTGTGCATTGTGACTGTAAATCAGGATATCATCAAAGTACACAACTACAAATTTCCCAATCACATCACGCAAAACATGGTTCATTAATCTCATAAAAGTGCTCGGTGCATTAGTGAGACCAAAAGGCATAACTAACCACTCATATAAACCATGCTTAGTCTTAAAAGCTGTTTTCCACTCATCCCCTTCATGCATTCTAACTTGAAAATAACCAGAACGCAAATCAATTTTGGAAAAGACTTTAGAACCGGATAATTCATCAAGCATATCATCTAATCTAGGGATAGGGAATCGATACTTCACTGTTATTTTGTTGATGGCGTGGCAGTCCATGCACATTCTCCACTCGTTGTTCTTTTTCGGCACTAGAATGACTGGAACTGCGCAGGGGCTCATCGACTCTCGAATCTGCTTCTTCTCAAGAAACTCTTTCACTTGTCTATCGATTTCCTTGGTCTCTTCAGGGGACGTCCGGTATGCTGGTCAATTTGGCAAGACGGCGCCGGGCTGGAAATCGATCTGGTGCTCGATCCCACGAACTGGAGGTAATCCACTTGGAATCTCTTCCGGGAACACATCCGCGAACTCCTCCATAAGTGGCTGCACAACACTAGGCAAAGAAACATCATTAATAGCACTGCTCTTATAAGATAGAAGAACAAAAGGTAAACCTATTTTTAATGCTTTCTCTACGCCTTTCACTGAAATAAACAGGCTGCGGTTTTGATCTTTCTTTGCAGCTGATCCAGACGAATTCCCATGCACAAGGGAATCTTTGAAGGACGGTTTAGGGGCTGAAGAAGTAGTAGTGGCGGCCTTCTTGGGGGTCTCAGTCGATTGGGTACCGTTGGCGGCGATCCGGGCTGCGGCGGCGGCCTCTTTTGCTCTCTCAGCTCTAAACCTCTCTTGCATAATTCTCTGATCTTCTGCAACGGATTTAGGGGACAGCAGCTTGAGTGTAGTAGTCCGTCCATCTCTCTTCACGATGTACGTGTTTGCGAAGCCATCATGAATCGTCTGTCTGTCAAACTGCTATGGTCTACCTAACAACATGTGTACTGCATCCATAGGAATAACATCGCAAACAACAGAGTCAGAAAATCAACCAATAGAGAATGAGACACTTACCTGAGCCGTTACTTTGATCTCTCCTCGATCCGTAAGCCACTGCAACTTGTATGGCTTCGGATGCTTGATGGTGGTCAGCATCAATTTGTCAACTGCATACTGGCTCATGGCGTTGATCACACTCCCACTGTCTATTATCATCGAGCAGGTCTGGTCTTTGATAGTAACACGTGTGAAAAAAATGTTCTCACGTTGATCAGGCTGCTCTTCTTCACGATTGATGCTCAGACTGCGTATAGACACAAGACTAAGATGAGGAAGCTCGGGTTCCTCTTCATCCGAGTCGACTGGAGGTGTCTCTGGCTCCTTCTTGGTGTCAACTACGGGCTGGTCCTCGTCCTCACAGGCTAACTCGATCTCATTCTATTCGGTAATGAACAGAACACGCCGGTTCGGACACTGGTTTTGAAAGTGGCCCCAACCTTGGCACTTATAGCACTGGATGTCTCTAGCTCGATTCTGATTAGCACTAGGTGCTGGGCTGGGTGGATTGGGTCGTGTATAGGCTGGTCTGGATGGTGGTGCCGGTGTAGACTCGGGTCTACGACTGGACTGCGGTGTAGAACGATCGAAACGCCGCTCGGGCGGTCCGGACTGACCTCAAGGTCGAGTAGGCTCAGTAGAAGAGGTAGAAGATGATGTGGGATTCGTACCTTTGTTCCATGGGGGTTGAACAGGGGCTGAACTGTGGTGCGATCTCCGTCTGCCCTCTCTGAGCTGTCTCTCCACAATTGATGCGTAGTGCACCATCTCTTCTATACTTGTGAAGTTCTTGAGTTCAACTTCACATGCGATGCCAGGATTCATGCCTTCAATGTACCGAATGATGGTAGCATTTAAGGTCTTGTTTCCCAACTCTATTCAGGGCAGTCTCAAGCTTCTTGTGGTATTCTTCAACTGATCGGGTCCCTTGCTTGATCCGAGTGAGCTTCTTCTCGACTCTCTCATAATGTACAGGAATGAACCTGCCACGCAGCAATCCTTTCATGTCTTCCTAAGTATCGACGGGTGGATATCTCTCACGTCGGCGTCGATCCAGCTGCATCTCCCACCATGAGGCTGCGTAGTCTCGAAACTCTAATGATGCTAACTTGACCTTCTTCTGCTCAGGGAAGTCATAGCAGTCGAAGATCTTCTCAACCTTACGTTCCCAATCCAAGTACAGATCAGGATCGTGAAGGCCTTCAAACTCTGGAATGCTTGTTTTGATATTGTTCAACAAGCTGTCGGGATCTGCACATCAGGGTGCTTGTCTGTAGGGCAGACGTGGTCGGTCACGTCTTTGATATGGATCATACTCAGCCTCTAACTCCTCTGCATAATAACCATAGTCTTCTTCAGCATCACGATCATAATGATCATTAAACTGCACTTGAGGTTGGCGCCGCTGAGCTTGTGGTGCTCCAGCATTCGCCCTGGCTGGCTCGGCTACATGAACTTCTGGCTGACGAGCTGCTTCAGGCTGATGAACTACTTCTGGCTGTTGGACAGGTTGTCCTTGAACTGGTGGTGGTACAGGAATTCGAGCAGCAATAAGCTCAAGTTGCGCCATCACCTTGGCCAACGAACTATCTAGCTTATGCTCCAGTTCTTGATGGTGGAATTGGGCATCCCATGGTTGTGGCATCGATGAAGCCGCGTCTGTATGAGAATTAGGTGAAGCGGGGGCCTTATCATGTGTTTTGTTATACCCGTCTCTGGATTCCATGCGTACCTGCAAACAATGAACAAACGTGAAAGGAAAACAGGGTGCAAGACCTCACAATTCCTCACAATCACTCGTGTTTTATCTCTGTATTTTACCCCTCGTGTATGCTCTCAAGTATGTGGTGTGCTCGTGTGAGAGGTGTGTGTATGGTGGTGTTAATCGACTCTTCTGTTGCTTGAAATCGGCTTCTCTCGAACTTCTGGGGGCGATTTCACCTTGAAGATGATGGAATTTGGCCTAAAAAGCCCTTATGTCAAGGCGAGTCGGTGAGTTTGGTTCGTCTCGTCGAGATGTTTCCGGAATGGTATGGTGGAGAAAAATCGGAGGTAGGGAGCAGAAATAGTAGGGAGAAGATGGAAAACCGGAAAACCGGGTGTGTTAGGGTAAAAGGTAGGAGAGAAATGAAGAAAGAAGGAAAGAAAAGGATTTGGATATGTATCAATCTATGTGACATAATCTAAATACCTTAATTAGCCTAGACTCTAGAAGGAAAGAACCAAAAATAAAATAAGATATCTAAGGTAGTTACCAAAATCAAAACAAACTAAGAAGGGAACTGCCTAAAAGAAAGAGAATCTAAAAGGAAATAACCAACCTATGGGTTTGTACCTAAAAGGAAGGTTCCAAAATAAAAGGAAACAATGGATATATCTCCTTTTTTTTTTTTGAATTTTCGGATTTTTTTTTTATCCGATTTTTTTTTTTATCGTTTCTTTTTTTTGTACGATCTGATCCTTTTTTTTTTAAACAATGAACAATACGGAAATTAAATTACAACTTGATAAAACGCAAATAAAATAAACGGGACAAATAAACGAGTATGGAACCACGAACGATATAAACCGACGTGGCTCTTGATACCAATTTATGATGTGACCCGGGACTCAATGACCAACGAGACACAAAAGACGCGGAAGCAAAGGAAAGAAACTACGTCAGTGAAGTAAGGGATCTATACTCGATTATCTAGACGACTAAGACTCAACTAAAATACCTAGACAATGACACAAAAAATAACACAAATCCAAATAGAAATAGGGCTGTTTTGGACGAGTTTATGGACGGCTTGGATGAAGGTAAATCGATGGGGATGAATGGGTTTAGAATGGCTAGAGTAGATAGGATATGATAGAATTAAGATGAACTTACGGTTCGGGTAGGAATTACGTCGAACGGATCTTGAATTGAACTCGAACTTGGTCCCAAATGAATTTGAATGATTGATGAAGATATGGACGAGTTGATGATGGTGGAGGAGGTCGTTGATGGTGGCGTTGGTGTTCGTGTTGTTGAATTACAACCCGATTAATCCCCGGCGTATCTTGTACGATGAAAATGAATCTCTAAGTTGTTCTTCGTAGCGAGTTCACCCTAATTCTTCGTATGAATTAGAACGTTCCCTTGATGTAAGACTCAAAGTTTGCTAGGCTTCAAGAATGATAATTTTCGAGGAAAACAATTAAAAGCTTTAAACGGTTGAGACACAAATTGAATGCAAAAGCAACTTTAATCAATAATGTCTAAAGTAACAATATGACATGGTTCCCCTATTTATAGGACTATGGGGGAACGAAAATAATAAGATAAAAAGGCCTAAAAATTGATCCAAAAGAGATCTCTAACTATACTAGGAAGATACCTAGACTAGAATTCTATTCAAGGTAGAAAATTGCCTTAAATACAATTCTAGTCAAACTTGACCTCAATATGGACGAAAATTACTCCTAAATAATTAAATAAATCTGATCCAACTATAGTCTTAATTAAATAAAATAAATACTATAGTCTAAATAAAATCAACCCCATAATTAATTACTATGGGACCGATTGCTTCACTAAAAACTGCACACACATGCACGACAATTCCATGCACATGCACACATGCTCTTGAACTCTTCATCTTCATCTCTTCAAGATTAATACTCCATGGTGTGTTCTTGATCTTCAATAGTTAATAAATTAACTATCTTGGAATTGCTTCTCTTGACTTCTTCATCTCCAATCTCGAGCTTTCTTCGAATTAACACTTGCAAGTAAGCTTGCAACTTCTTAGCTCTTGATCTTGTGATTGGTCCTCTAAATTGCAACTCCGGTTCTTCATCATCTTTGTGGGCCATGGCTTCATCAGACCTAAGATGAATTAATCCTTTGTTAAAGTCAGTCGTGCGCAACGGTCGTATCAGATTTAAGGACGAACATTTTAATCTCTATACCATCGTTAAATTTAGTGTTTGATATTCTCGTCTTTAGCTATAGTCTGTTCATGTGGACATTAGCGACAGAATATTTAGTCATAAGTCCGTCTCTAAATTAGCGACTACAATATATCATCGTTAGTTTAGGATAGGTCATGTTGTGATTAACGACGAACATTTAGTGTCTAGACTGTCGTTATTTTCTTTTTTGGGTAATCTACTCAATTCTGCTATTAATATCATATCCTAAAACCAAATATAAACGGAATATATAATTAGCATCCCAAGACAAAAGACCAATATTATATCATATCCAAAAACTAACACAATCAGAAGTTTACTATTATACATAAGTCCAAAATATCCAATATCTTACATATTCCAACATCACAAAAATCCCAAATATTCAAATAAAATAGAAGTGAGTTGAAAGTAGTCACTTAATGCAGACTCAAAGTGGGGTATTTTATTTATGTCTTCTTATCTGTTTTTGAGTCTTTTATATAGAGTCTTGCGTCAGTTAGGGAGCTAAAGTGAATCAAGGGGGAAGTGAAGGGAAAAGATCCAATATGGGTGTAAATTGAAGATAAATCCGTTGAAGGCATAATGGAGGGAGCTGGGCTTGGAGAGTCTGTTGCAAAGCCAGCACGGAAATTCAGCTACAAACACTCCAACAAACTGAGACCATGTCCATAACCGTTCCGAAATTCAGGGGAGTCAACCGTTGGTACTGAAGAGGTGGAGAAGAACGGAGAGAAGAGGAGATAAGGGGGAGAAGGTTAAGGCCGAGAATCTCACGCACGAGCTGTTGAGGAAGAGTGGAAGGAGTCAACGCAAGCATGCTCCTGCGTGGGCTGAAGTGGGCCATTTGTGGCAGTTTAGAACTCACTATAAATACTATGTTGCTATTTTATTTCGTACATACAGACAACTAGGAGTAGCTTTTAGCTTTCATATTCAGAATTTCCTAGTTTATTTCAGTTATCGTTGGTTACTTACAGTCGGTATAGTCTGGGGCAATTTTCCTTCAGCTTATGCATGGCTCTTTTTTGCTTATTATCTAGAGTTAGTTGAGCCGTAATCAATCTATTTTCATTTATCATGTGTTGTTCATTTAATTGCGTTTTGTTTTTCAATATGTTGCATGGCTAATTAGTTAGTGTTCGAGTTGGGTGTGATGAAGATTAAGGTTAATGAAAATGCATGAGGCGAATCGAGTTTAATATACCTCGCGAAGATTCCCAACTTCAACTTGAGAAGAACGATGACACAATAATGAGGAAGCTATGTGGCTGATCACTCTTAGTCGAATCATTGTTGTTGTATGTCAGGGTGGAAGTAAGGGTGACTGATTCCCTGATGAGCCACTAAGTGATAAACCGGGTGAAGAAGCCTAGAGACGACTAAGCCCAGAGATTGAAGTGTAGGTGGATATGGGCACAACGCCAAAGGGGTCCCATATGCCAGCATTGGGTTCCTACAATTGAAGGTTGCCATCCTTGCAAACCCTCTGCATGACTGTCTTTGTTGGGTCCTAGATGGTAAGAGACTAAGAGTCGCCGACCGTATCGCTCTTAGCATACATCATAAGAAGGAATTGAGGGGTGTAAGGCGACCGTACTTGCTCTCTATAACCAAACGGTTAGGATGAGGTATCCATGTGTATGTACCCGGGATTATATGCATTCACCAGTTCGATTGTACACTTAACTTGAACATGTTTATTTCTTTTTTGATTTAGTTTATTCTTTTAGAATTGTTTTACATTAAGTTTGCAGGAACGAATTAGTGACAGTAATTCCCTTAAGTTCCAGAAAAAGGTTTGACTAGGATAGAAAGGTTAATACTCCTCGTGGGATCGACATCCACCTTCTGGCACTATACTAGCCACTGGAGGCATATTCAAGCATCTATCGGGGTACGCCCATAGGTGTAATTTTGCACGCTAAATGACGGTGTGCCAAAATTTAGTGTCGTTGTCGGGGAGTGTAAGAGCAATTTTTCTATCATATTATTCCTCGTTTAACCTTATTTATGGTACGCACTAACCGCGCAGGAGAACTAGTCTACGATCTAGAGATAGAGAAAACTGCTCGGAGAAGGCGGGCACAAGCAAGAAGAAGCCTGGAAGCCAACATAAACCAAAAAACACCATCGGAAATATCGAAAGAGAACTAAACATCCGGAGAAGAGAGCAACACCAGCAGTACACACGAAGAAAAATACAACCCACTATTCTCTGGATCAGAAGTAGAAGAGATGGGGGACAAAATTCAAGAACCAGAACCCGAGCCTCAACCCATGTTAAGGCAACTCATTTTTCCACAAGCCTTGAACATGCGACCATCTGGGATTACGCTGCCACGACCTGCCGAAACATAGGAATTAAGATTGAACTTTATCTCAATTTTGCCCAAATTCCACGACCATCCAGGAGAAGACCCGCAGAGGCATCTTCAAGATTTTGAAATGGCCTGCGGAACACAATGCAATAATATAAGGAATATGTTAGAATACATTCGCTTACTATCCTTTCCTTTCACCTTGCAGGATGGAGCACGGGAATGGCTTTACACAATCCCAGCAGGGAGCGTGACCTCTTGGAATCAGTTACAACAACGATTTTTGGAGAAGTATTTCCCCACCACTAGAGTGCAGGCGATGCAAAAAAAGATCTCAACAGCAAAAGCCTGGCCAAATGAAAACTTCTAGGACTATTGTGGGAGTTTCAAGCAGATGCTTGCAAAATGCCCACATCATCAGATACCGGCACATGACCTGGTCCAGTACTTTGTATCGGGGCTGAGGGTGGAAGACCGCAACTTACTCAATACAGCTTGCGGAGGGTCTATCCTGAACAAGAGAGCGAATGAAGCAATACAGCTGATCAAATAAATGGCCGAAGAGACGCGGGAAGACATCTATGACAGACTGCAAGCAGCTGTAATGGGCAAATCGACCCATACGCCCAAGGTAGAGGCAAAGATGGACCAACTATTTAGTAAAATGGAAAAAATGATGACACAACTGTCCACCAATACCTTGTGGATATGTGGAGTGTGCAGTATGATGGGGCACTATTCAGATCAATGCCCACAGGTACAGGAAGGGTATGAAACCGTAAATATGATGAATGGAGGAAATTGGTGGAGAAATGATCAATATGCCCAGAACTATCACCACAGACAGAGGTATCCAAAACCACAGGCACATATAGGGCCACCTCAGCATTTGCCTGTATCGGGAAGGCCCACGCTGGAAGACATGGTGAAGCAGATGGCCATTGAATCAGTTAATAGCCAGAAACGTGCAGCCTCATTTGAGACAGAAACTAGAGCTGGACTGAATTACTTGGGTACGTAGATTACTCAATTAAGTGAGGCCATCTCACGGATGGAGAAAGAGAAAGGCGTATTGCCGTCACAAACCGAGCCTAACCCGAGAGCCGATGTCAACGCAATTTCTCTCAGAACTGGAAAGGAATTGGTTAACCCCTCAATGCAGAAGGACGATGAAAACGCCCCTAAGGAAGCCGGATCTGGAAAAGAAACAGAGAAGAAGGACCACACTAAGAAGTCCAAGATGACGGAGATGTCACCGGAGAAAGAAGGAATCACCATTCCTCCACTATTTCTAGGAAGATTGAGAAAAAACAAGAAGGAGGCAAAGGATCGTGACTTGTTGCAGGTCTTCAAAAAGGTAGAAGTGAACGTCCCTCTTCTGGACGCAATCCAGCAAGTACCCCGTTATGCCCGTTTTCTGAATGAGTTATGCACCCGAAAGGTTCGATTCGATGAGGAAGCACAAGTCATCATGAGTGAGAGTGTATCTGCCCTGATTCAAAGGAAGCTTCCAAAGAAATGCGGAGATCCAGGGATGTTCTTTATCCCATGCAAGATTGGAGGGACAAAGATTGATCAGGCCATGCTTGACCTCGGGGCCTCAATCAACGTTATGCCCTTAATCATTTTTGAAGAATTGGATCTAGGCCCATTAAAGGAGATGAGAACGGTGATTCAGCTAGTAGACAGATCCAATGTATTTTCAGAGGGCACACTGGAGGATATACTGATAAAGGTGAAGGATTTTATTTTCCCAGCGGATTTCTATGTTCTGGATATAGGCGCATCCAGCCAGAAAGCCTCATGCATACTGTTAGGTAAACCCTTCATGAAGACGACACACACAAAAATTTATGTCGATAAGGGCACATTGACGTGTGAATTCGACGGAGACACCATCATCTTCAACATCATGGAGGCAATGAAGCACCCCGCCGACACAGAGGGAATCAGTACGGTAGATATAATCGAGTCACTCATTCAGACCGAGGGAACAAAGATGCTTGCAAAAGATCCTTTGGAGTGGGTAATCTAACATGGCCGATCAGACTAGGATACCCTCGACGAAAGGGACGAGGACATCAAGAACGCAATAATACAACTTTACAGTCTGGAGGACTACCCAAATCCCAAAGGTGACCTGGATTTGCCCATATTACAACCGTCAGAAAGAATGATACACTCCATCATCAAACCCCCAAAGTTGGAATTGAAGAAACTCCCAGGGCACCTGAAATACACATACATAACTGAAGATGAGAAGCTGCTAATCATCATCAATTCTGCACTAACCATGGCTCAAGAAATGAGAGTAGTGGAATTGTTAAAAAGATACAAGGAGGAAATTGGATAGTCGCTAGTCAACATTAAAGGCATAAGCCCATCAGTTTGCATACACCGCATCATGTTGAAAGAAGGAGCCAAACCGGTTAGAGAACCACAAAGAAAGTTAAACCCCATCATGAAAGAGGTCGTCTTGAAGGAAATCCTGAAGCTATTGGATTTAGGAATCATCTATCCCATTTCAGATAGTGAATGGGTTAGCCCCGTCTATGTGGTCCCTAAGAAATCGGGGATTCAAGTAATTGAAAATGAAAAGAAGAAGCTAGTACAGAACCGACTTCAAACAGGATGGAGCGTGTGCATCGATTACAAGAAGCTCAATGCGCTCACAAAGAAGGACCATTTCCCTTTTCCTTTCATCGATCAAATGTTGGAGCGGCTAGCGGGCAAATCGTATTTTTGCTTCTTAGACGGCTACTCAGGGTATATGTAAATATATGTTGCACAAGAGGACCAGGAGAAGACGACATTGACATGCCCCTTCGGTACCTTCACCTACCGATGTATGTCATTCGGCCTATGCAACGAACTGGGGACTTTCCAAAGATGTATGATGAGCATTTTCTCGGATATGCTCGAATCCTGCATTGATATCTTTGTGGACAATTTCACCGTTTACAGTAACCAATTCAATCAATGCCTAGCAAATATGGAAAGGGTGTTGAAAAGATGCGTGGAAAAAGATCTCATGCTGAATTATGAAATGTGCCACTTCATGGTTCGAGAAGGGATTGTCCTAGGGCATATCATTTCAGAGAGAGGAATCGAGGTAGACAAGGTAAAAGTGGACATCATCGCCAAGCTACCCTATCCTGCTACCGTGAAATAAATCCTAGCATTCCTTAGGCATGTGGGTTTTTACATGAGGCTCATCAAAGACTTTGCCAAGATAGCCCAACCACTCACAAGACTCCTACAACAAGATGTGGCATTCGAATTCAATGAAGAATGGAAAGAGGCATTTCATGACCTTCAAAGGAAATTGGTCTCATCCCCAATAATTCAACCACCTGATTGGGGGATGCCATTCGAAGTGATGTGTGACGCTAGCAGATATGTCGTGGGGGTGGTTCTCAGGCAGAAAAGAGGCAAAGAGAGTTACATCATCTATTATGCCTCCAAAATACTGAACCCAGCCCAATGCAATTATTCACCCACTGAGAAGGAGCTGTTAGCGGTAGTATTCGCATTTGAGAAGTTTAGATCCTACCTCTTGGGGGCAAAGGTGATTGTGTTCATGGACCACTCAGCCTTGAAATACTTTCTAGCAAAAAAGGAATCACCTCGACTCATTCGATGGATCCTTCTCCTCCAAGAGTTCGACCTGGAGATTAAAGACAAGACAGGGGTCGAAAACCTTGTGGCAGATCACATGAGCTGACTGATGATTGAAAGCAAGGAAGAAATCACAGAAACATTTCTGGATGAACACATGTATCGGCTTGAGGACACAAAGCGACATGACCCTTGGTATGCCAACATCGTGAATTATCTGGTGATCGGAAGGTGCCCGATGGGCATGAGCGACTACCAGAGAAAAAAAACTAGTGAGGGAGAGCAGGTTTTATGTGTGGGAAGAACCAACTCTATGGAAAATAGAGGCGGACCAGGTCATAAGGCGTTGTGTGTCCGAGTAGGAGGGCAAAAGCATCTTGAAATTCTGCCACACGGATGTTTGCAGAGGACACTTTGGTCCAAGAATAACCGCTCAAAAAATTCTAGATGGAGGATTTTACTGGCCTACCATGTTCAAAGACACCTATCTTTACTGCAAAAGTTGTAGCAACTGTCAAAGGACGGGGAACATTTCCATTCGAGAGTCTACGTGCTTAATTCTCATTATTCCTGTTGAAATATTTGACATCTGGGAATTGACTTCATGGGACCCTTTTCCAAATCTGGGGAAAATCTGTACATTATCCTTGTAGTGGATTATGTATCAAAGTGGGTGGAAGCAAAACCGACAGCAACCAATGATGCAAGGACAGTGGTGAATTTCTTAAAATCCCATGTGTTTTGCAGGCATGGAGTCCCCAAGGTTCTAATCAGTGATCAAGGAACACACTTCTACAATCTGGTCATAAAGAGGTTGCTTCATCAATATGGGGTCACGCACAAAGTAACCACCGCATACCACCCACAAGCAAACGGACAAGCAGAGGTGTCCAACAGGGAGGTCAAAAATATTTCGGAAAAAGTCATTAGCCCCAGGAGGAAGGATTGGAGCAACTACCTGGAAGATGCTTTGTGGGCATACAGGACAGTATTTAAGAGACCAATCGGAATGTCCCCGTACCGATTGGTATATGGGAAGCTATGCATTTTACTCGTGGGTATGGAACATAAAGCATTTTGGGCAATCCGGAAGTTGAATGCACACCTGAAGGTAGATGGGAAAGAGAGGAAACTCCAAATTCAAGAACTGGAGGAGCTAAGGGTAGGGGCATACGACAATGCAGTGTTATACAAAGAAAGGACCAAAAGGGTACACGATATGCCCATAAGGAGGAAGGAGTTCGTAAAAGGGCAAAAGGTGTTGTTGTTTAACTCAAGACTCCGCATCAATGTGGGAAAGCTGAAGTCTAAATAGATGGGATCCTTCATCTTTCAAAATCAGCTCCCTAATGGAGCAGTGGACATCCTCAATCCGGAAAACAATGACGTCTTCCGAGTAAATGGACAAAGGCTTAAACCCTTTTATGAGCATAGGCGGGAGGAAGCGGTCGAAAGAGCCATGCTCGTCGAACCCACTTATCAATGAAGGAGAAGGCATAGTCGAGCTAATGACTCTAACCAATAACGTTGTTCGGGAGGTAACCCGGTAATTTTATTGCTTTCAGTTTTTTTCATTTAGATTAAGTATGTAGTGAGAACTAATCTGCAGAAGGCACAAAGGAAAAGGGAGGCATTAAGGGCACAGCAGAGGTACAGAAAGGCTTAAGTGTGTGGGAATGGAAGGAAAAACGGATCAGAGGAGAGAGAAAAAGTTGTGAGAGACGTTTCAACTTCCCATGCACACGTCTAATCAGAAAAGAGAGAGAAGATTTGAATTTGAATATTTTTTAATCATATCTCTAGGATTAGGGTACAAATTTAAGCCTATCTGCAAACGAGTCCTAGCATTTTCAAAATTCTAATCCCACAAGCCCTAATCCCTCTCCAGAAAAATCGCAAAATCTCAACTTCTTTCATTTCAAATAGAAATAGCCAAGAGAAATTATGCCCAAAATCTGAACCCCCAAGCCTCACATTCTCTCACCCCACCCTCAAATCAACCATGACGAGAATAAGGGGAGGACAAACGAGCAGGCCAGCCGGAAAATCTACTCAAGGGAGGAAGAAGGTCGCGAGCGAAATGCCAACAGAAACTCCACTCCAATCACCGACCCCATCTATCGGAATTGAGAACCCGCCGGAAAAAAGAAGCACCTCTGGATGTTCATCCAATAACCGCAGTTCCTGCGGTGGAGAAGCCGCCGGCGAAGGAGAAGAGAAAAGTGCCTGCTAATGTTGAATTTAAGTTCTATCATGATGAAGAAGATTTGTATGAACAAGAGATAACAAATGATACTGGAGAATTGTTTTTGTATTAGTATTTTAGTGTGTTTCAATTTACATCAAGAGATAGTACATATAGATAGAGAATACATTAACTTTGGAAAGTTATTCTAAACATGGTCCTAATTTCTTGTGATTTGTCTTTGCAGGATTCAAGGAGTTATTTCCGGATGTAGATCTTGACTTTCCTTGCTGACACTCCCCCTCAAGTTGAGTAGTGAGGTGTCCAATATTCAACTTGACCAGTACATTCGAGAAACCCTTTGAATTCACCACTTTGGTCAGAATATCTGCAAGTTGATCTTCGGATCGAACAAATGGCAGTTCAACGATTCTAGCCTCTATCTTTTCTTTAATGAAATGTCGATCCACTTCTACATGTGTTTGTTCGATCATGTTGGACAGGATTTTCTGATATGCTGATAGCTGCTTTATTATCACAAAATAACTGACACGGCTTATCTGAATCAAAACCAATCTCTGCTAGCAATTTCCGGAGCCACAGAACTTCTGTCAAACCACTCTTAATGCCTCTAAACTCGGCTTCGGCACTGGACAAAGCCACTACCTTCTGTTTCTTACTTCACCAAGTGACAAGATTTTCTTCTACAAAGGTAAAGTATCCTGCATTACATCTCCTATCCATAGGATTACCCGCCCAATCAGCATCTGTATATCCGTGTATCTTAGAATGCCCGTGTTTTCCAAACAACAATTCATACCCAAAAGTACACTTAAGATACTTCACGATTCTGAGTGCAGCCTCCATATGATCAACTTGTGGTATGTGCATGAACTGGCTAACCACTCCCACAGCATACGCAATATCGGGTCTGGTGTGAGCCAAATAAATAAGCTTCCCCACCAGGCGTTGATATTGTCCTCGATCAGTCAGCTCAACATCCTTAGTAAGCTGCAACCGGTGGTTAACAGCAATAGGAGTATCAATCGGCTTGCAATCTAACATTCCAGCCTCCGCAAGAAGATCTAGGGTATATTTTTTTGGCATATGAAAATCCCTTTAGTTGACCTCAGAACTTCAATCCCGAGAAAGTATTTGAGGGCACCCAGATCCTTCATTTCAAACTCACGAAACAGACTCCTTTTAAGCTCTTCAATTTCTTCTGTATCACTCCCAGTAATAGTCATGTCATCAACATAGATAATCAGACAAGTAATGAGTCTTCCTCGTTTCTTCAAAAAAAGCGTGTGATCAAAGTTGCTTTGCCGGAAGCCATAACTTTTCATAGCACTGGTGAACCTCCCAAACCAGGCCCTTGGAGACTGTTTGAGCCCATACAGAGTTTTCTTCAATCTGCACACTTCTCCGTTTCGAAATTTGAACTCAAACCCAGGTGATGCCTCCATATACACGTCCTTCTTTAACTCACCATGTCGAAAGGCGTTGGTGATGTCAAACTGATGAAGTGGCCACTCTTGATCTGCAGCAACCGATAGTAACACCCGAACTGTATTTATCTTGGCTACTGGTGAAAAAGTTTCTGAATAGTCCACTCTGTAAGTCTGGGTGTAATCTTTCGCAACCAATCGAGCCTTATGTCGCTCGATAGACCCATTGGGTTTCCGTTTGATGGTGAAGACCCATCGACACCTAACCCGTCTTTTCTCTTGGGAAAGTCTGTAGATTTCCCACGTGTTGTTCCGTTCCAAGGCTTCTTAGGCTATTCTAGGGAGATTTTCATCTTCATATAGAGCAGTCTGGAAGGCAATGGCATGATCTGCAAGATTTCCTTGAGCAATGTTCCCAATCGAGTATCTGGATTTATTATTGATTCTTTCTGGGGAATATCACTTTGGAGGAACACCTCTATTACTCCGTGGAGGTAACACATATCTGTCAGTAACCTGTTCTGCCACCTCTATTTCAATATTGTTTTGTTCTATTACATCCGGTATCGTATCTGCCTGATATTGTTCTGTACTTTCTGGAGGTTCACAGTTAGTTAATTCAGAATCCATAGTGACAAGGGGTTCAGTGTTCTTTCTTACCTCAGATATTGAGTCAAGGGAAGTACCACTGTCCGATTCACTTAGCACCAATGATTGTGACGGAGTTTCAGAGATCAGCTCAACGGTATGGTTAACTATCTCTGTTGGAACTGCTCCTTGTGGACTGTTTGAATTTAACACCGACACTGGCTCAAGCTAACTTAGTGGGTCAAGTTTAGAACTCTCCCCCTGACCACTAAGATGGTGATGATAAAAATACTCCGTCTCAAGGAAATCACGGTTTATGGTAGTGAACAGGCGATGAGACTTGGGATCATAACATCGTTAGCCTTTCTGGTGAACTCCATATCCCACAAAAAATGCATTTAACAGCACAGAGATCCAATTTTGTGCGCGATTTTTTGGGTATATGGACAAACACAGAGCAGCCAAAGATGCAAAGCTTGAGGGTAAGAGGACCAGGGATTTGAGCAAGTTTAGACAGACACTGAAGAGGAGTTTGGAGAGCAAGGCTTTTAATGGGTAACCGATTCAAGAGATATACCGCAGTAGAGATAGCTTCAGGCCAAAAATGAGGGGGCACACGAGACTCAATGAGTAAGGCTCGAGTGACCTCAAGAAGAGTTCGATTTTTCCGTTCCGCCAACCCATTTTGTTCAGGCGTGTGCGGATAAGTAGTTTGGTGAATTAATCCGTTATCGATGAAGAATTTGGTCATAGAAGAATTCACAAATTCTCCCACATTATCGGATCTCAAAATTTTGATTTTGTGAAACTGGTGGTGAATCATGTTGTATAATTGGACAAATTTAGAGAAAACATCAGATTTGTGACGCAGAAAATAAACCCAAGTCATACGAGTGTGATCATCAATAAATAATAAAAAATATCGAAAACCCTGTCCACCAACAACAGGTACAGGACCCCAAATATCGGAATGAACTAAAAAAAACATAGAAATCACACGAGTATTGTTGGGCTTAAAAGGCTGTCTATGGCTTTTTGCCAAAACACAAGTCTGACAATACTTATCTGAAGAAAAAGATAACTGAGGAAATAAAAGTTTGAGATAACCAATAGACGGGTGCTCGAGTCGGTGGTGCTAAAGCCAAACAGCTTGTGGTGCAGTTCCGGTAACCAGCATCACCGTACCTTTATGAGAAATCTCATCCACGTAGTACAATCCACGACGCTCAGTGCCACGTCCAATGATCTCTCCCGTCCTGATATCCTGTAAGATACAGAAAGTGGGATGCATCATAACAGTGCAATTTAGCTCTTTGGTGACGTGGCTAATAGACAATAATTTATGAGACAAAGCCGGGACATATAAACAATTGGATATTTTCAGTGTAGGGGAAATAGAGATGGTTCTGGCTCCATTAATTGGAGTAATTTCCCCACTAGCCGTAAGGACATGTGTTTTTGTAGGTCGAGACGGGGTACAAATATCCGAGGCTTCGAAGGTCATCGTGTCTGTAGCATCGCAGTCAAAAATCCAAGCAGTATTTTTATGCTCTCGGTCATGAACAACATTCACATAGGCCATATTATTTAAAGGAGATGAATTTGTAATATTAAATAATGAGGAGCTGGGTGGGTAGGGTATAGAAATACCCAACCCGATACCTTCATAATCAAAGTTGCTGTTGCACCCATTTACGACATCCACTTCACTTGAAACCCTAGCAGCCATAGCCATCCTCCCTACTCCCTCACTGTCGTCGCCTGTGCCGTTGTCGCGGCCTCCGCCGTTGCCGCCATTTCGATGGCCGGTAACCTCTGAGTCACCGACGGCGGCGGCGGCTCTGCCATGATTCTCCTTCTCCTTGGGTGGTTTATGGTTGTCTTCCCACCATTCCGGGTATCTGACGAGCTGGAAGCACGTCTCCTCGGTGTGCTTCGTCATACCACAATGAGAGCACTTCAATTTGCTCTTGTCAACTTTGTCTCGGGATGATGAGCCATTTCCCTTGGGTGGGCCTGACCGATTCATCAGTCGGAACCCCTTCACCGTCAGTCCTACTGCGTCGCCGCCGTGATGAGGGCCGTGGGTGACCAAGCCGCTGCCGATTTCTCTGTCTGTAGTGCGATCCACTTCAGAGCCCCAAATCCCCCGTCGAGCAGCCCCTCGCCGGAGTAGGGCATACGCCACCTCCACATTTGGTAACGGATCTATTTTTAAGATATCTCGGTGCTTCGGTTCATACTTCTCGCTGACACCGGTGAGTAGTTGAAACAGTCTGGTTTCAGACTGAATCCGGCAATAAGTGTCAATGTCTTTTTCACATTCCATGGGATTTGGGTGGCTTTCATTAATCTCTACCCAAATTCGCTATAATGTGCTATAAAAGTTTTCAATTGTTCCTTGCCCTTGTTTGATACTATTTTCTTGTACTGTCAACTCAAATATTTGTGCAGAGTCCCTTTTCACACTATATGTGATTGCTAATCATTTCCATAAACTCTCTGTAGATTTGTATTGAACATAGTTGTTTGCCAAAGTTGGCTCCATGTTCTGTAGTATCCACGATATTACAGTAAGATCGTTCTGGTACCATTTGTGGTAGGCTAGATCAGTGGATTCGAGGGCAGAAGAGTGGCCCGTGATGTGGTTAAAGCACCATCTCCCTCCAATTTCTAGGTGCATCATCCGTGACCACAAAGAGTAATTGAATTCATTCAGTTTGATGCTTACTGTGACTGTTTGGTTCTGATTGGATTCTGAATTTCTCATTTCTGTTATTGTTGGTGGGCTAAACTGTCTGAGAAGGTTCGCAAGTTATTGTGCCAGCAACTCTGCCTCAAGCAGAGATGGCTGGGCGCTCGGCGTGCCATCTTCTTCCCCTGCCATTATTCGGTATATGATGAAGCAAAACAATGATGATCCTCTAGGATCGCCACTGCTCTGATACCATGTTGAATTTAAGTTCTATCATGATGAAGAAGATTTGTATGAATAAGAGATAACAAATGATGCTGGAGAATTGTTTTTGTATTGATATTTCAGTGTGTTTCAATTTACATCAACAGATAGTATATATAGATAGAGAATACATTGACTTTGGAAAGTTATTCTAAACATGGTCCTAATCTCTTGTGATTTGTCTTTGCAGGATTTAAGGAGTTATTTCCGGATGTAGATCTTGACTTTCCTTGCTGACAGCTAAAACATCAAAGAACCCACCGGCCAAGAAGGCGGAGGGCGCAAAAGCCGGTTCGGGCATATTAGAGAAGCAAATCCTGGAGGCCCTTATCCGGGAAATGCAGAAGGGGCCGGAACCGCCCAAAAGCCCTGATGTTCCGCTGGAGAAACCATAACCAGAGCCGGTGACTGAGCCAGAGGTCATAACCGAACAGGAGAAAATCATGGAGGAAGAAGGGCCGAAAAAGAACGAAGAGGAGGAAGACGTCATGGAAGACTCTTCGAGAGAGAAAGAGAAAGAAAAAGAAAACGAGAGGAAGAAGGCAGAAAAGGGGAAGGAAAAATTAGTTGAGGAGAAGGTGACTGAATAGGAAGGATAGATGGAGACCGAGAATGAAGATGGGTCCGAGAAAGATGAGCAGGAGGCACAATCGGAAGAATCAGAAAAAGGTCTCAACGAGGAGGAGGAACCCGGAAAGGCACAGCCACAACAGCCGCCATAGAAACCAGAGACTGAAGTAGGAAGAATAGTGTCGCCTAGAGGCCAAGCAGCCAAAAAGGGCGCAGAGAAGGGGAAAGAGGAAGGAAGCAAGTTGATTATAGGGAAGTCCCTATTGAAGCCAAAGAAGGGTCAGTCGTCCAATGTGCCCTCAGCGAAGAAGAAACTAGAAATGAGAGGTGAGACCACTAAAGAAGAGTCCGAAGAAGAAGAAGCTGCATCGAAAAGCAGCGAGTCTGATGAACCAGTTCCATTACCGGCAAGCTGGCCGTCGGGAGTCAAAACCAAGAGGGAACCAGCCAAACCCCAAGCTCCAACCAAGATCACCCCAACAAAGCCAGGGAAGGAGAAGGACAAAAAGCAAGCCGAGAGAGTAAGGGTCATGGACAAAAGGAAGCTTATGTCCCTTTATGCCCTGTATGAGAGCACCCTGGATGATTTAGGCTTAAAGAGCGAAGTACTGTAGTACTTCGAAAATATTGAGTTGACAAAGGCACTGCAGTGGGATGACAAGGCCTACAAAGAGCTGTCGTGCGAGTTCCTTCTCTTCTACAGTTTCAAGCCCACGAAGGGGTATCTGCTGAACACACATGGGGTGATCACTTTCGTGATTCAGGGCACAGAGTACAGCATGTCTATCACTGAGCTGAACTTGTATTTGGGGATAGTTGGAGTTTCGGATCTGCAGGAGCAGTGGTACAAGGACGCAATGACCCTGGCGCCCGACTCATGGACGAAGAAAATTCAATGCAAATGGGAAGAGATCGAAGGGATCGGCCCATTTAAGTCAGGAACGAGTAAGAGTAGAGAGATCAAGAATGCGACCTTGCAGATTTGTCACAGATGGACAGTGTACAACATTTATGCCCGCAAAGATGGAACTGGGCAAGTCACGCAGTAGGAACTCTTCCTCCTGTGGTGCATGGAGACGGGAAAGAAAGTCAATTTTGGCTTTACAGTGGCGCAGCAATAGAAGATGAATACTAGCAGCAAAACCGCCCTCTGCATCTCCATAGGGCCCTTCATCTTGCAAGTGTATGAAAGTGTAAGTGGACTCTCTCTCTCTATAATTCTGAATTTGAGTCGTTGAATGTGATTGAGTACTTCGACCTAAATTACTTGAAGCGATGGAAATTGGTCGAAGTCGACAAAAATAACCTCTCTTACTTCTTATTGCCGGAGCCAAATCTGAGCACCTCCACCTTTGATAGGACTGATGATGATAAAGAAGAAGAACTTCCCTCTAAGGATTTGAAGGAGTTGGAACGGAAAGTGGACCGCCTGGAGAAAGGATTGAAGAAGCTGTTGGATCATTACGGGTTAGAATACCCGTCTTCTCCTTGAAAAACTTTGCTCCCGTAGTAGTAGTAGTTAGGATTTATTTGAGAGCCTTGTTGGTCTATATATATGTGCAGTTTCTGTTTTTTGTTTATATTGGTATCTGGTGTCAGGTAAATTTCATTCACACACTGATTGTGCTCACATAGGCATGCTATCAGATAAGTGTGTGGGGGAATTTTGCCCATGTCTGTTCCGTGTCGAAAAGCATGCTAGTAATTCTGTTATGGGCATGTTAGGATGTAATTTGGTTAATGAAAAGGTGGGATTAAAACTGCGTATGAGAATGATAGATGGGATGAGTTTACCCATGCGAGTTTTGAGACTGCAGTTCACCTGCTATCTTCTTCTGTGAGATTATGATTCCATAACCTTAACTAGACCTGTGTTTACCTTTGCCCTCTATGGAACTGACTGCTGATTGCAAGCATGTTTAGATGATTAAGGCATTCTTTTTTCTCTCTTGGTCGCGACTATATGAAAATACTTCCATTTGTTGCCATAATTGAGCCTGTTTAAATCGTCTTCTAGCCCTTGTGTTTAAAATCTCTCTCAAAAAAGTAATCAGATTAGGGGTTGGGAATATTTATTTAGCTCGAGAATGACAGCATGATTGGGGCCATAAAAAGAGCATGACCAGAAACAGAGTAAATCTGTCACCCAGATAAGAAAAGAAAGAAAAGAAAAAACAGAAAAAGAGGAGAGAAAAGGAGAAAAATAATGTGATGTCTTTTCTGCTAGAAAAATAAGGAAAAACATATGCTCTACTATGTGTTGATAATATATGTTGAGCATGTCTTTTCTGTTTAATTGAGGAGGCGTAACGGGTGCCAGTACTGAATATGCCCCTATCTGCTTATCTGGAGCCAGGTCCAAATTCTTCCTACCTTTGCACCGTATGCCCCATTACAACCTGAACAAAGACCTTTTGATAAGCATGCTGGATGATTTATGTGGTGTTAACTTAGGTCTTATGCAAATACTATGGTCTGTTATGGTTATTGGAATTTCTGAGTGTAAACACAACCCTTCACATATGCAGAGAGAAAAGTGAGCAGAGTGAATCTTACTTGTACTCATCTGTTGTGACCATGCGCATTTTTAATCCTAATGCTCATAACATGTGTTAGGCCTCGAAATGCCCATACTCAGATGATGTCTGCATGCTTGTTGTCTTTGTCTTTGAGTCTGTTTTCTTTTACTGTTTTGAGACTGGGTTGTAATTATACTTGAGGGCAAGTATAGTCCAAGTGTGTGGGGATGATGTAGACTCAAAGTGGGGTATTTTATTTATGTCTTTTTATTTGTTTTTGAGTCTTTTATATAGACTCTTGAGTCAGTTAGGGAGCTAAAGTGAAGAAAGGTAGAAGTGAAGGGAAAAGATCCAATATGGGCGTAAATTGAAGACAAATCCGTTGAAGGCATAATGGAGGGAGCTAGGCTTGGAGAGTCTGTTGCAAAGCCAATGCGGAAATTTAGCTCTAAACACTCCAACAAACTGAGACCACATCCACAACCATTCCGGAATTCAGGGAAGTCGACTGTTGGTACTCAAGAGGTGGAGAAGAAGGGAGAGAAGAGGAGATAAGGGAGAGAAGGTCAAGGCCGAGAATCTTGCGCACGAGCTGTTGAGAAAGAGTGGAAGGAGTCAACGCAAGCATGCTACTGCGTGGGCTGAAGTGGGCCGTTTGTGGCAGTTTAGAACTCACTATAAATACTATGTTGCTATTTTATTTCGTACACACAGACAATTAGGAGCAGCTTTTAGCTTTCATATTTAGAATTTCCTAGTTTATTTCATTTATCGTTGGATACTTACAGTCGGTATAGTCTGGGGTGATTTGTCTTCACCTTATACAGGGCTCTTTTTTGCTTATTATCTGGAGTTAGTCCAGCCGTAATCAATCTATTTTCCTTTATCATGGGTTGTTCATTTACTTGCGTTTTGTTTTTCAATATATTGCACGGCTAATTAGCTAGTGTTCGAGTTGGGTATGATGAAGACTAAGGTGAATGAAAATGCATGAGGCGAATCGAGCTTAATACACCTCGCAAAGATTCCCAACTTCAACTTGGGAAGAACGATGATACAACAATGAGGAGGCTATGTGGCTGATCACTCTTAGTCGAATCATTGTTGTTGTATGTCAGGGTGGAAGTAAGGGTTACCGATTCCTTAATGAGACACTAAGTGATAAATTGGGTGAAGAAGCCTAGAGATAACTAAGCCCGGAGATTGAAGTATAGGTGGAAATGGGCACAACGTCAAAGGGGTCCCATATGCCAGCATTGGGTTCCTCCGATTGAAGGCTTCCATCCTTGCAAACCTTTTGCATGACTCTCTTCGTTGGGTCCTGGATGGTAAGAGACTAAGAGTCGTCAACTATATCGCTCTTAGCATACACCGTAAGAAGGAATTGGGGGATGTAAGGTGACCGTACATGCTCTCTATAACCAAACGATCAGAATGATGTATCCATGTGTATGTGCCCGGAATTGCATGCATTCACCAGTCCGATTCTACACTTAACTTGAACATGTTTATTTCTTTATTGATTTAGTATATTCCTTTAAAATTGTTTTACATTAAGTTTGCAGAAACGAATTAGTGACAGTAATTCCCTTAAGTTTTAGAAAAAGGTTCGACTATGATAGAAAGGTTAGCACTCCTCGTAGGATCGACATCCGCCTTCGGCACTATACTAGCCACTGGAGGCACATTCAAGCATCTACCGGGATATGCCTATAGGTGTAATTTTACATGCTAAATGACGGCGTGTCATCACTCTAAATGCTACTAAGCATCACAGAACTAGCTAGGAAAGACTGACTTGCTACTGTGTCAAGGTTGTTGGCTGTTCCGATGTCCTGCGAGGAAAGACTCGATCAATGCTTTTTGTTGTTGTTGTTGTTGGTTGTTGTTGTTGTTGTTGTTGTTGTTGTTGTTGCATTTCTTCCATCTGTTGTTGTTGTTGTTGTTGTTCCAACAGCTGTGCCAATCGAAGTTCGGCCTCTCAACGCCCCTTCTCACGTCCATCTGCTCTTTCTTATTGCAATTTCTCCCGACACTGTTGTAGTTCGGTCTCAAAGCCTGTAGGCGACTCTTGAAGTTTTCGATCACATTAGTGTTGACTTGTGATGCACTCTTTGAGTCTCCACTTGTAGCAGAGTACATATGTGATATGTTTCCAAGGCCAAAGACATGCCTCTTCTTGGTCCTTCCAAGTACATCAAGATAAATTGATGACATGTGAATGTCACCATGTTCAACACTATCAAGAGACTGATCAGTCTGACTAAGCTCCTCAACCCGTGCACGCATCTCCGTCTGAAATTTTATTTTTAGCTGAAGTAGAAGCATATCGAAATATATATATATATATATATATATATATAGTTATATTGTTTTATGTATACTTATAGCAAGTCGCTTTGATTTTTCTTCCGTAAAGTCTCCATCTTTACCATTGTGTAGCCGTTAAAAAAGATCCCAAGTGCTAATTTCATCAACAGAAACTCCATTTACTTTTGCCTTGCCAATGAAATAGAAAAACTTGTGAATTAATAAAGTTGGGGCAAAAATCTGAATCTAGCTTGTAAACCAAAGTTGACAAATAATAATAAGCTAAGGTAATAAGAGTGTGCTCTGAGATTCATTGGAATCAAAATATAATTGCATTGCTGCCTCATGCCCATTAGCACTCTAGTACTAGATATACATATGGTATGATTGTGTGGTTGTCCCTTCTCCATTTGTACTTATTTTTTTTGTTTCTAACATATATTTGTTTCTTTTTTGGAAAAAAAAAAGAAACATACAAGATGGAAAGATTGCTCCCGTTAGAGATCAAAATTGCACCAAAAGTTTTCAAGCAGAAACTGCAAGTGGCCAGTCAATCCAGTAACATTCACAAGAAAACTTTTTCCACAGAACAGTTAAAAGCATGAAAAAAGGAGAAATAGGTATAAGTGTATAAAAATTAAAATCCTTTATGCAAACTGGTAAGAAATGATATCTAGAAACACATACTTCACCCAAATCAGTCAAATTGAACGATATTGAACATCTTTGGAGCAACTAAACAAAAGTCCCAGAATCTATGAATTTCCAACAACGCAACTCCCAAGGAATAAGGCGGGGGAGAAATCTGAGAGGAGAGAGAGAGAACTACAAACCTTGTTCGACTATGAGAACAAGAAAAGCCAGTCTTCAACGTGAAAAATATGGAGCACAATCGGAATTGAGCAGAGCGTGGCCAACAATCGGGAAAATATCTGGAGCACAATCGGAATCGAGCAAAACGCGGGAGAGTTGGAAAAATTAGGTATTTTTCTCACTTGGGGGAAAATGAAATGTTTTAAATTATTGTGGCGTTTATTACTTAACGACCTATTGATTCCCGTCGTTAGATTAAAAAATATATTCTAACCTTACAGACGGACAATTCCCGCCATTATATTAATACTGAACAAAAAAATTAAAAATTAGCTACCACTTAACGACGGACTCAATCCGTCTTTAAGTTAGAGACCAAATTTATGTCTCCAGTCCGTCGTTAACATTTTCCAAAAAATGGCGCGCAAAGATCGATCAGGTCCATCAGTAGTTAGTCGCTAGTCCATCGTTAAGGACGACAGATTTTTGACAGTCACTAATCCGTGATTTTCTAGTAGTGGATCAAGTCATTTTTTAGAGCAATCCGTTCTGTAGAGAATTTTTTCAAAATTTGGATCATCATTTTTTTCAACATCTCTACTCTGAGTATTAAACCTTCTAACTTCCATAAACTCTGTAGAATCACAATAATTTAGATAAGTGTGTCTCTCATCTTCCACTATCATATTGTGCATGATGATGCAAGCAAGTATTACATAAAATAAAAATTATTGTTTGGATATATAAAAAATTAGAGAAAAAATAGATAATTTTCAAGTGTGTTGAAATATAGCAAAATTGATGTCTATTTATAAAGAATAAAAAAATATGAATTTTGGTATATTTTTATTTATTTTTATTATATTATATAAAAAATACCAATTTTATCTATATATCAAAATAAAATTGAATAGCCAACAGGATGGAGACAAGTGTCTCCATCTCATTGGCCACAAGAATGGTTGGGATAAGACCACCAAAGGTCAAAAAAGGATCATGGTCGACCACAATTTTTCCATTTCAACAGTTTTTTTCTTTATTAACGTGGCGGGCGACCACAATTGGAGTGGTCGCTATTATTGCAGTCTAAGTACAAAAAACATATTCCATAATCACCATCATATGCATGATCATGTTTTGTGACTTGTTAAGATCTAGAGATTTTATCAACATGTATAGATAATTAACTAATAAATAAACACATAAGATAAATAAAATGCCTTAATATAATATAATCCATTAATAATTTATTTACAATGAATATTAAAAAGAGCATAAACAACTAATCTAATTGGTGCGACGGGTGCTACTCATTAAGAGATAACTCCTATTACGCATCATTAATCGTGGGAGCTCATTATTTCACACGTCACCATCTTTACACTTTCTTTCAAGTTAATCTCTTGTAAAACAACAATCATTTGACATGTTAAAACTTATCAGATGATTTTTCACCCTCGGTTCGGAATCAAAATTCGTATTTGTATACATTACTAATGTGAAATCAAACTGGGCAATGTTAATTAAACTTATATGGTTAAGCTTAATGTAATTGTTAAGTGAGAAAGCTTAGTCAAGCCTTGCAATAATTAAGGTTGGTTTTCTTAATCAACATCGTATATAAATAAGCTCAATTGAAATTTCAACAATCGATCCTAATATAATTTTTTTTTTTTTAAAAAAGGTTAAGATATGGTATCCGTTTATAAAGGTCCTAGAGAAATTAAGTAGTGAAAAATAAATGAGAAGTTTTTATTTTAGCAGACAGGATATATATATATATGAAGTAAGAGATATATGAAATGAAGAAAAAACGGGTCAAAGCGGGAGAAAATGGATGGTGATGGGGCAGAGTAAATATCGCACCTAAATTGGTGCTTGACTGGACTTAATTTCTAGAAAACCAAATCAGACACAAAATCCCGTATCTGGGGCCCACACCTCTTTGTACGGATGGGCTACCAACTTTTTCTCCACGCATTTAATGATGGCTAGACGTCTCCTCTTAACTTAGCCTTGTGCCTGACATAACAACATATTTCATTCACATAACAACATATTTCATTCATTTATTTATTTATTTGTGAAAATACCTATTTATACCCATGTATATAGTGTTTTCTTGAAAAATAACCATAAACATAGTAAACATTTACTATATACTCACTTTATCTATTTTACTCTTAATTTTCCATTTTTTTCAAAAATCTTACACAATCCTATTGATTGGGACTGGTCCCTGTCGGTGGAAATCGGTCCCTATCAACCAATACTGGTACCTGTTGATGAGTACTAGTCCCTATCAACCGGTATTGATGCACTATGATACAAAAAATGAGAAAGAAAGTACATTTGTGTAAGTGAATAACATGTTTTTTTGAAAACGTTGATTAGGCCATCACATCAAATCAAACTTTGGGGGCGATAGAGTAAAAGTGGGTATATATTGAAGGTAAATTATATGGATGGGTATTGATGATTGAACCCTAACCTAAATGGGTATAGAGTGAAGAGGTCTATTTATTTTGCCTTTCTATATTGTTTTATTCATTGAAATTCTATATTCACAAATACTTACATGCACAAGGTGTATATAATTATTATTTCAAACGCACAGATCAAATTCACGTATCAATTCGCAAAAAAAAAAAAATTCATGCAAAATCAGTATCAATAGTAACACTAAAAAGTATCACTCAATATTCGAAAAGTACTACCGGTATCATTAAAAAGTAAACCATCTGCTAACTATCTCATACTAGTTTATTTAGTTCAAATTGTTATTTTTTTTATTTCGATTAATATTTAGAGTTTAGAAATTTATGATTTTTTAGGGAGTTATTTTGTGTTTTCTTAGGATTTTTTAGGGGATTATTTTGTATTTTTTAGGGATTTTTAATAGTTTTTTAGGGGTTTATTTTGTATTTTTTAGGATTTTCTTAGCAGTTTATTTTATTTTTTTAGGGTTTATTAATTCCATTTTAGGATATAAATTTATATTTATTTCAAAAAAATTAAATCAATTCACTTTAATTTTTGAGTTCACTAATTTTGTTTTAGGGTATAAAATTTTGGAAAAAAAAAAAAGAAAAAACAGAAAATAAAAAAAAATCAAAAATTCTACCCAAAAAAAAAAAAATAAGCGGACGCGTGTGAGGCACACGCGCCCATCTGATTTAGCCGGAAATAAGAGACGGTGCACAAAAGTGCAGCTGTTCTATATTATATACTTCATTCTTATTTATGTGGAACGATTCATTCATATTCATTTCTCTCATTTCCTTCCCAGATGAAAAATGAAAATCAATAATATAATTTAAAGACGCAATATTCGACAGAAGACGGGCGTGGAAGGAGATTTGAATTGTGTAAGGATAGTCATTTTAGGAGTTGACACGCAATCCAAGAGTAGCAATATGATCGTAAATTAAGAGTATCACTATTTGGCCATCATATATAATAAATTGTTTTAAGTCTCAATCTCAATTCAATGAGTGTCGTCCAAATATAAAATGAGAAACACAGTCGTCATCCTGCACCAACTTTAATTTAATTAATTGGGAATGGAGAAGCATGTATGCCCTGGCAATGAACAGTAGAGATGGGCCGTGACAAGCCCACTACTAAGTGGAAATCCATGTCACGTCCACCGCAAGTGGGCCTATCTTCCTCAATTTGGTCTATATTTAATTATTTAATCAAAAATTAAAATGAATAAGTGAGGGTCGGTGGGTAGCGTGTACGACATGACCGTACTACGGCACATGGTGGAAAAGCTACGGCACTGACGGTTGGTTGGTTGGTTTATTTTATTCAAGACAGAGAAAAATCGTCGTCAACCGCCCCCTCCCCGCCGGGCCCCACCTTCCTAACTCCTCCTCTACTCCGTACGCTCTATATCTACTGCGTTTCCGCTAAAATAAAAAATTCTAGTGCCCCTAAATTACACTTTTCTACTTATATTTTGAATTTTTTTTTTCAAAATTAGTTTACTTATTCAAAATTAATAATATAATATTTATTTTTTCAACAAAATTATAAATTTAATATTTAATTAATATTTTTATTTTTCTAACGGTATAAAAAAAATTCTTCAATCAAGAAATCTAAAAATATAATAAACAACGTACGATTTTTGGACCATAAAATTCATCAAGTGTTAAATTTGTAAATTTTTTTTAAAAAAATAGTACTGCTTTGTTAATTTTAAAAATATAAACTATTTTTAAAAAAGTGCCTAAAATATAAGTATAAGAATATAATTTACCCTTCTAGTGCCTCTATCTTTTCTTTTCTTTTTCTCATTGTGAGCCAACAAATAAATATTAAGCAAATGAGATTATGAATTCACTGTACTTTCCAAACTATTGTATAAAAGTGTCATTTATCATGCACGCATCATCAGGTAGTGATTGCGGGCCATCATCATCATAAAAATTGAAAAAAAAATGGAGAGAGAATTTTACACAATAATTGGTATTTGAAGAGTACTTGTGTATTTTAAATGCGGTGCAGAAATCTAAACAATTTGTGTTCCGACTATTATTTTTCATTCCTCTATTTCATTCTGTCTTAAGTTCTAAAATTTTAAGTTTATAATTTATTTATTTAGAGGAATTAGTTTTATATTTTATATATCACTATTACATGCTCACACGAAACATGAAAAACGAGGCAAAAAGAAGAAAATCTCAACAAGCTTATTAATTATCATCGTTCCGTGTTTGTGTTTATTACATTTTTATAAGATACTTGATTTTGTGAGTTCAAATTTTTGTAAGATAAATTATAAGGTCTTAATAAGAAATTGATTTGCCTAACGTTTCGTTGAGGCTTGTGTTTTTTGTGAAAATACGTCTACAATCCGAAGATAAAACAACGTGGTCGATCTCTCTGATTTTGGAAATTGGTGTCTTTCTTTTTACAACGTGTTATTAATAAGTAATCAAAGCTCATGCTACTCAGAATATTAATTTTTAAAAATCTCAATTTAATTTAAACAATAGTCTGGTACTACCAGATATAGAACGATAAAAATTAGTATATTTTTAGGAAGCCTAGCTAGTTAATTTTAAATCTTACAACTTAGATTATTTATATATTAAAGGAGCGGACAAGATTCTCTATTCCAATTTCGTATTTCAATTAATTGTATTCCAACTATGGAATGTTTCCTCTATGTTACACTCTTAAATTATGCGCTTTTTATATATTCTTTTTTTCAATTATATTTTTTATAATTTAGGGGGTGTATTGGATTGAGATTTCGTTGGATTTCGTTGGACTTTTAAAATCCGGGTGTATTCAATCCAGACTTTTAAAAGTCCAACGAAATTATGGTGTATTCAATCCAGACTTTTAGAAGTCCAATGAAATCTTGGTGTATTCAATCCAGACTTTTAAAAGTCCAACGAAATCTTGGTGTATTCAATTCAGACTTTTAAAAGTCCTTTAAAATTCTGCGGTATTCAACAATCCACAGACTTTAAAAAGTCATTGATTTCGTTGGATTTCAGCTGGATTTCACGTGAAAATTACAAAGGATGAATTCCGACCTCCAGACATGAGATTTCGATGGATTTGAAAAACCCAGCGAGCGCGGTGTCCCAGCGGCCAGTGAGGAGTTAAAATCGGGCACCCCAGCCGTCACCCGACCCCAGCGGCCGCTGGCCTTGCCGATGATGGCACTCCAGCGGTCGCTGGGTGCCAGCGGCCGCTGGGATCAAGGCCGCTCGATTCCAGCGACCGCTGGGTTCAATTTTTCTTACCAGATACACCGATCGTTGTGTTCCAACGAGCGCTGACGAGATGGATTTGAAATCCATTGAAATCGTTCAAAATCGATCCGAAATCCATACGAAATCCCCCAGACTCTGCGTGGAGTTGGAAGACTCCATGTGGAGTTTTGGGAGACTCCATGTGGAGTCTATGGATTTATAAAATCCATAGAAATCCATGGACATTTTAAAGTCCAACAAAATCCATTAAAATCCCAATCCAATACACCCCCCTTAGTTTAATTTTAACATTTTTTTTGGGGTTCACCCCACCTAATTAGCATTTATAATTATTTTTTAGTATTAATTTTTCAATTAATAATTCATTACTATGGTTGATTAATTCAAAATTAAATTTTATAACTTTTTTAATTCATTTTTTTGTTGATAAATGTTGACTATGATTATTTATGTTAGAACTGATTTTTATTTTATAATAATTATTATTAAAATCATAAATTTTATGGTGAAATACGGAGTGAAACATATAGAAGTGTAACAAGAAATTTGAACCCCTACATTGTGATGTTACGATCATGTATTTGTGTCATATATCAACATAATAAACCGTAAGATATAGCAACATAAACCACGATAGAAATTAAAATGTTAACGAATTCTTTTCAAATTTTAAACACCCTAAATATAATTAATTAGGCGTGCCTATTTCGGAAAAAAAAAATCAAATGTAAATAATTAAGCATCGCCTTAAGTGTTGTCCAAGTTCTAAACAAGACTGAATAAGAATTTTTAGAACAATGGTATTTTCTTCTCGGAGAGGGGCAGAGGTGTCGAGGTTAAAAGTGTGTGTGTGTATCTTAATTTTTATTTAATTTGATATTTATATGCGTAATATAAACATTACATATATACGTAATAAACTTTAAAATATGAGAAATGACACGCCATAAAGGATGAACGAATGATTGAAGATATTTTAGAGCTGGACAATTAATTTTCCAGCAAGAAAATGAAGGGTGCAAGTGAAACGAATCGCACATATCAAGAAACACACGTGGCACCGATCGTTACATTTAACGAGCATGGGAAGCACTTTCAATCAATGAGTACTAATATTATTATGTGACATCCATAACTCGTGACGATGGAGAGAGAGGCCACGTGACAATGTGGCCTGCATACTATTACATAAAAATAAAATTCATTTAATGCATAATTTTAAATAATACTTGCGATTATTTTTGTTAATAAATAATATTAATAATAAATTTATATATATAGGGATTGGTTATAATAAGGATTGGGCTTGGTGTGGGAATGTGTGAACGGGTTTGCTTAATGTAATTTTAGTGTTTTTCTTATTGTATTTTGGTGCTAAAACATTTATCATCAAAATACAATAAGAAAAGCATTAAAAACGACGATAAAAAATTAGCATCAAAATGCAGTAAGAAAAGCTCTAAAATTACAGTAAACAAACACGGTTCTCACGTTCCTACACGAAGCCCTATTCCTCATTTTAACCAAATCCTGTGTGTGTGTGTGTGTGTGTGTGTGTGTGTGTGTGTGTCATGTTGTGTTGTTATTATATCAAAGCGGATTACACGATATGATCATACAAATTGATTTGTCGGGCATAGTTGTATTTGTTTGAAGACCAAAGAAAATAATCTCAACTTTGCTAGGAGGGTATATGATGGAGGTTTGGCTCTTAATTCCAACCGCTTAAAGTTAGATTTCTAATATGTTGATATAAGCAAAGCTCTAAGCAATCGCAAGATGAGAGGAAATTCTTAGGTGTGTGTAAATACACTAGTCACTATACAGTGGCTTAGACTCTTATTTCACATGTTCATACTTATATTGATATGTGTAGAGAATTTTCTTTAATTAAGATGACATTCCGTAGTATTTCCCACCACACGTAGCTCTAGATGGGAGGTAGTGGAGACTCTAAAGAATTGCATTAATCTTTTCTTAAGAAAATAAAATAAAATATTGTTCCATCCATCCTCCATATTTCTCACTTTATTTCTAAAAATAGTGAAATAGTTATCGTGATAAAACCAACTCCGCTTGCTTGAGAAGTAGCTTATTGTTAGGCACGCTATTTCTTCGCCCAAATTGTCCAATTTTCTCATTGAATTTCGTATTATATATGCACAGTTTGATTGATGAGGCGCAGGTGAATAATTGTCCTGTCATTTTTAGATAAATCTCTGATTTAATTTAAATTTGGCATAACCGAAATTACGTACAGTTGGGATCTTAGTAGATGTGGTGTGCGGTGTCGCATAATACCTCAAAAAGCTTGTCTAATAGTGTTGCTTTTGACGTGGACTGCAACATCTGGGTTGCATTACTAATAGTGTGTGGCTCGAAAAGGAATAATACGTGATTATATTTAAGAATTAATGCAGACTATTAATAACCAAGAAAAAAAAAGGTTATATATTCGTATATTTATTTATGCATAAAATGTTCTCGAGGAGCAGAGTCATTGAATCTTATATTTTATTTTATTTTATATGATGAGAGTAACCCGCAACCATTATCTGTGACCACATACCGAGTGAATCACATTCATGTGCAGTAGTTTGTAAAACTAGTAATGAAAATTAAGGCGTGACAGACTTATTTAAGTATTAAGTTAGTGGAATTTAAATTGAAGACCTTCAATTTAAAACTATATATATATATATATATATATATATATATATATATATATATATATATATATATATATATATTCTCCATCACCAGATCATAGCGAAATAGATAAATATTATATTTTGTGTTGTATTCATCATCAATTCTCTCAGAATACCATAATGATCTAATTAAATTCTTAATTAAAAACAAAAAAACAAAAACTATATATAATGTAAGGCCCAGCATCGATATATAATTAATTTAAGGTAAATGAGGACGATAGTGCGGATACCATATCAAATGACGATATACAGTGCAAATGCCATATCAAAATTGGGGCAGACCATAGTAGTAGTGTAGTACACAAATATATATAAATATTGTACTCTCAATAGTCCACTAACATTCTTTTAAATTAAATATCCATCAAATTTAAACGGGGCTTAATTTGTCCGGAAGTAAAAGCCTAATTTAAAAGAATATCTAGTTTAATCGAGGACTACTTTTGTCGAAAGTAATTGCTTGTTACCAACATCATATTTCATATCAACTCTAGTCTACTACTGAATTATTATTACAAGAAAAAGAAAAAAGAAAAAAGAAGTAATTAACGTCTGCTCGAAATATGATATAATAATTGCTTTTCTGTAAGATTCACACAAAAACACAAATATGGATCCTATATCTATAGGAATCACAGACGGAATTCCACCTGCAAGTTGATGGTTTTTCGGCGAATCGTAATTGAATCTCTTCAAATAGTGGGGTTTACTTGTCGTCTACCACCAATGATTTTGTCAGAGGCAGAGCCTCGCATAATTTTGTGGTCTAATTATTACTCCTTTTTTTTTGGTATATCAGCCTAGATTATAGTTTGTATGATTTTATTAAATAATAATATAATAGTAAATTTAGAATAAAATTATACTATTTATATTAAAATAAATTATTATATATAAAAACAAATGATATGTAATTCATCTTAATTTGTGTTAAATTTCATATTGAATTTTGTATCTTACTACATATAAATTCTTAATACGTGAAATATAATTTAAATTTGCATAAAACAAAAGGGAAAAACTTAAATTGATTGTCAATAATTTAATCTTGATTAAAATAAATTGATTAAACAGTTATCTTGATTTAATGATTTATAATCGTGTAAATTATATTTTAAATTATAACAATTGAAATAAGATAATAATCATGAGTGTAAAGGTTGATGAGCTTTAAACATATACTTTTTCCTAAGTGCATTTTACATTTCCTTTCATTTTTATTGTGATGTTTGTTATTTCCTATATTTATAAATAATAAAACATATTTTTTTTCTAAAATTCATCTATATTTGATTTAAGAAATTGCTAAAATATAAATTATACTAAATAAAGTATTTAAATGTACAAAATATTCTTCATTTGTTTTGTACTTATTTTCCAAAAAGTATAATAAATGTCCACATTTTAATTGAATTAGTATTTATCACTATAAAAGTAGTATTTAACTATCATAAAATTAATAAATTTTTAACATAATTTTCTAAACTTTTTCATGAGAAATTTAGTAATTTTTTTATATAAATTATTTAGATGTTTATCATATGTATGGTTGAAAAATATTTTTCAACTTGAAAATATACTTGATGTGTATTCTAATATTAACTTTTGAAAATAACAAAATTTATTAACATGTTCAATTTCAAGAAAAATATAGAACATAAATTATTCTCACTGGAAATTCTAACAGAGTTTTTAATTGCTAGATATTGTGGATGCATTTCAATCCTACTATCATTTCACACATTAACACCACACTTTTACACCCATGAATTAAATACTTCATGTTCATCTTTTTCTTGTTTTTTCGTTTTCTTTTGTTTTTTTAATTTTGTCCTTCGATTTTAATCTTGGACATTTTGAGTTATAAATCATGATCTCGTCCATTTTGAACTGTTTCACCCTCCCCTCCCCATCGTCGTTGGACTCTGGCAATGACTATTGGACTTCTATGAGTATTGTGAATTATAAATTTATGAAACAATTCTGTTTAATTCATATGTGTGTAAAAAAATGTGTGTTAATGTGTGAAATGATCCAAAAAATTAAAGTGTATGTTTTAACAGATATAATTAACTTTCATCTCCATCCATCTGTTAAAGGAGAAAAAAGGGATCAAGTTACATTGATTCATTTAAAATAGTTAAGATATTAATTTGGACAAAAAAAGGTAAACAATGATTAAAATGCTCCTGGGCAAATAAGAAATTGAGCAAAATGAAACTTTTTCCCTTTCTTTTTCGAAATATCAATGTGGATATACTGCATGATTTTTTTAATATTTTAATTTTATTTCAAATTTCAGTGGTATTTTGATTCCCGCTGAATTTTTGTACATTTTTTAAATTTTTATTTAAAATTATGTATATCATATACAATATATATATATACATAATTATTTCTTGCACTTTATATAATTAATGTTGCTTCCATTGGTGGTAATATACTTCAAAGGAATTGCAACATAATTTTACAAATTAGTAACTTTAAAAAACTCACTTTAATATAAACAAATAATTTGCCAAAATAATATTTCATTAAATGAATTGTTATTAATACAAACACATAAATTGATAACTTTTATGTGCACCTAAGAGTTCCACTTCGCTCTTTGAAATGAAATCATTACTATTTATAACTGCATATATATTGTATTTTACTATTTTTTACATCTATTTTGGATCACCAATATTTACATTATTTTATTTTATTTGTGAGTTGGGGTTGAGGGGGATTGTCATGTGTACCCAAGTCACTATGACCTTACAAATGGGAGGAGTACCAATTAAGCTACATGTTAGTGGTAGAGTATTCACATTATTGATATGACATGATGTGAATTAGTAATTTATAAGTAGAAATTAACATTGAAGTAGATTGAATAAATTATAGGGATATATAATTTCCAAATAAATTACTATATTTGACCTATTTTGCAATTCAACATAATTTTTAAAACGTTTCAATAATATCACCATTTTTATTTGTATATTCAACATCCCCAGTATGCAAATTTAACATTCACAAATTGATGTTATAAAATACATTGAATTTCTCAAATAAAAAACTTTTTTTTTTTGTCATGAATACATGGATAATGTATTTATGATTAATTCATAATTTATATTTAATCAATATATAATGAATTAAGGATATTAATGGATTGCTTAGGATTCTATATTAAATTAGAATATGTAACTAAAAGAAATATAAATATACATATACATGAGATCATTCGAAATTAACACAATTTCATTCAACTCGTTTTTTTAGAGTGGACACTCTTTTTTCGATTAGGGGTTCTCCCATTGGGGTTTTACCCTGTTAGGTTTTAATGAGGCATGCCTCCTAATGTCTTGTTTTGAGTATTTGTATGTTAGTTTTTTTGGTTTTATGGTTTGTGCCTTTTCCATCTTTAACAATAAAACACAACTAACTCAAGTATCATTAAAAATTATATATATATTTGAATATAATGAAGCCAATAATGATGTCTTAATAGCTTCCATATGTCATATTCAATAAAAGTGCCGATATGGTCAAGATCTCACAAATGGTTTTCTTTTGTTAGTAAAAAGTACGTGGATTTTTTCTTAATAAAATGTACACGTAACTATATTATATTATATTATATTATATTATATTATATTATATTATATTATATTCTTTAAATAAAATGTTTATATGGATATAATAGGCAAATAAACTTTGCAAAATTCTTATAATAGTAGATTATATTTCTAACTCATATCAATGTGGATTATATTTTGATATTACTAATTAAAAAATAAAAAATAATGTAAATAAAGTGCAAGCTTCTTATCTTATGTTGTTCATCAATATGTGCATTTAATGGCGTGATTGTTACATTTTTAAGAATATTATAGTTTTATGAATTTTATTTAATGGATAACTTATTTTATTAGTTAATAATATGAAATATTTTTTATAAAAAAAGGTAGCAAATTATAAATATATTGATTTTTTTTTAATTTGTTAGACATTTAATCATACAATTAAAATAAAATGATATTTTAATTAGGATTTTCTTTTGATTGACTTATGGTTTACAATGTTTAGTATTCACGGAGTTTGATATTAATTTGTAAAAATAAACTGAACTTCACATATTATGGTCGGGGTTGTGTTCGAAATTATTATATAATATGATCTTGAAAGTTTGTTTAGCTCATTTTTTTTTTATCTTAAACGTGTAATTATGAATTTTAATAATGTATTTGAATTGATTATTTTATTAGTTATGCTATCTTGATAGGTTTTTAACGAATTAGAATTCTTAGGATTAGAATATTAATTTGAATGTAAATCATATATTAGTTATTAATTAAAATACAAAGAATAATAAAATATTAAATAATAAAAGATGATTACATTATTACCCTCAGATAAAATTTAAAATAAGGTTATAATATGTAAACTCAAAATTATAAAATAAGTATAATACAAATAATAATAAAAATAGTAAACGATATAAGATGATTACATTATTGTCCTTAATTAAAATATAGAATAAGGTTATAATAGGTAAACCCAAAATTGTATTGTAAGACACTCTTTATTAATATAATATATATATATATATAGACATAGATTAATCTTTTTTTAGCAGAAATGGAATTTATTATATATTAATCTTAAATAGTTTGGGAAATAGTTATTTACCTCATATTTTAACGATAAGAAATAAAAAAAAATGCGTCAAATTTGTCTTGTTTAATTAAAAAGGGTAAATAGTTAGACCACAAAATTATGTGAGGTGTGCCAGGACATATTCTATAATTATAAGGTATGAGAATTAATCATGTCCAAATTAATAAAGCTTAATCACATAATAACTAAAAGCATTTGATGATTAATATATGATTAAGAAGTCAATGTAGAAAATGTTGAGCGCCGATAAGTGAACAATTACTTAAGAAATGTATTGGCCGGAATAAAACACGCTCTAATATATATACATATATCTTACGTTTTTCCCGTGAAGAAAGAAAAAAGCACGTCACATTTTTGTTCTTTTATTTCATGCAATTTAATTGCCTACAACTTTTCTACTTTATAAGTCGAAAGCCGATAATTTTCCAAAAAGTGGGAAAAGAAAAGCAAAGTAAAAAGTGACATGGAAAAAGTGCTACAACAAGTTGATTTCAAACGAGAGGAACTAATCAATGTTGCTTTTCTTCTTTAATCTGTAAAGCTTTCAAACTTATCCCAACACATATCCATCAATCCTATATCCTAGCTAATATCATCGACACCGATTAATTAAAATACTACTTCCTAAACATAATATATATATATATATAATTAATAATTAAATTTTAAAATTTTGGTTAAGTGGATATTAATTAATTAATTTGAAGTAAAATTCGATTACGTTGAAATGAGTTTAAGATGATAAATGAAAAGGCCATCAAATAAAAAAAGAAAAAAAAAGGCACGAGGAATAATAACGTAGTTGAAAAAAGAAAAAGGAACACACGATTACTTACAAAAGCGTGGAAAGGGATCGCTCATTCGTCACATATCATAATGGGAACTGTACTCAAACGGACTACGGAAACTAACAATGGCGACCAAAATAAATTAATATTAGTAACGAAATAATGAGAGATCGCCTCCATCCCTTTGCATGTCCTCTTTTTATTAGGAAGATTTGTATTATTACTAAATATATTTATCAAATCATCTGGTAACTAATATTTCTAGCAATAATTTTATTTATCAAATAATAGGAAACTGGATATACATGTAAAGAGCTAGGTTTCATATATTATTATTATTATTATTATTATTATTATTATTATTATTATTATTATTATTATTATTATTATTATGTGACAGATACTGGACTATAACAGACTAGTGCAACACCAATAAAATAGATATTTTAAATTGCATGGGAAGTAATATAATAACCACAAGAAGATATAGATATAGAGATAGGGATCAAGAACATGAGTGTTGCTTTATTGTCTACCAAATTTATCAGAAACGAGTGTCAGTTTCCAAAAAATAGGTATAACTCACTAAAATATAGTTGGTGCTAAATTTTATCTTGTTTGGTTCAATAACTTCCAAATGTCAAGTAGGGTTGGCTCTAGGTTGGTTGAAATGTCACACTTCTATATATATATTATATATACACACACACACACACATACATACATATATGAATTTAGTTGGATCTAATTTTTCATATAACTTTGGTTTTTGTTTGAGAATTGATGGGAGTACGGAGCTAGGGTACAAATTCAAGTAAATTAAGGTTGTTGAATTGAATTATTATAGTTAGAAGCAATAGCTGCTTTTCAGTCGATTACCACACATATCACAATTATTCCTCAGGATGAGAAATAGAAATTCAATCCTCAATTTTCCCTCCCGAATTCAAAATAAAAGAACAAAAATCAACTTCCGAACAGATCACGTTATAAATCTAATGTAAATATTTAATAAGTGAATGTTCATTTTAATTAATGTTTAGTCTAAAATAAACATTTTTCCACGAGAATTATTAATAGAAAATAATATTATCAGTTGTGATGAGAAACTCAAAACAAATTTTCCAATCGCATAATTATATATGGGCATACTAATTAGTTTTATACTAATAAACTATTAAAATGCACACGCGCCCTTCTCTTGTGGACTAACAAAATACATCTATCTATCTATATATATATTAAAGTAAAATTACAGAGGTAAATTTATCATTAAAAAAGTTAGTCAAAACTTAATTTAAATTAATAGTTTTGTTAAAAGAAATTTAAAGTTCACTATTGGTCGACTTGTTTAATGACAAACTAAAAATTGTTTTGTGCCAGAGTTCGAAGCCCATCTCTTACTCATTTTATATTTTTCTTTTTCTTTTTTCCAATATTTTCCTTTTCTTTTATTTCCTATTCATTTTTTTAGTTTTTTTTCTTTTACTTTCCTCAATGATATTTTATTTTATTTCTATATCTTTCCCCTTTTTTCTTTAAAAGGTACATGATCAAGCCCACCATTTATTTTAATAATTAATATTAATTCATTTTCTTTTATTTTCTTTTTTATTTTTTTTCTTTTTTGATCTTTTCTTTTATTTCTATCCTTTCCATTTTTATCTTTTATTACTTAATATTTTTAAGTGCATGATCAACCCACAATTTATTTTGATAATTAGCATAACTTCCTTTTCTTTTTCTTTTTTGCTTCCGAAAATTTCTTTATTTTATTTTTAAGCATTTCTAATTTTTTCTTTATTATTCACTATTTTTTCAATACTTTTAGGCACATGATCGAGCCTATCATTTTGAAATTAACATTAATTATTTTTCTCTTTTTTTTTCTTTTTAAATTTTTCCTTTTGATTTTTTCTTTTTTTTCCTTTTCCTTTTTTCTTTTTTTTTTTCATTTCCGATCTTTTCTTTTATTTCTAACATTTTCCAATTTTTTTTTATTTTTTTGCTTAATATTTTTAAGGTATATGATCAAGCCTACCATTTATTTTGATGAAGTTAAATATATTAATATTAAACGTTATATAATTTTTATTACTCCCTCCGTCCCAATTATATAGTCCTATTTCTCCTCGCACGTAGATTAAAAATATTTATGAAAACAAGATATTAAAGCTAAACTTCCAATAACACCCCCATTGAATATTTATGACTTTCAACATGTAAGTTGTTATTTTTTTAATTTCCAAGATTCAACAAGGGTTTATAGTAATGGGACTATATAATTGGGACACCTCAAAATAGTAAAATGGACTATATAATTGGGACGGAGGGAGTATATTTTTAGGAGAACGGTTACATGAATAGGTAACAATACGACATAAAAAATTATTATGTCAAAATTTAAAGAAAATCTCTATAAGGTTTAAAAAATATTTCAAGCACCAAAATATAATATCAATTTTATATATTATTTAACAAAAAATTCATCATGATTGTTAGGTTCAAAAATATAGCATAGATATAAAACAATATAACAAGATTATATTGGGCCTAATCATTTCTTACAACTCAAGGTATATATATTTTGTTTAATTAATACCCTATTCTTATTTGTGTACTTTGAAAATTTAATAAAATGGTACCAATAATCATGATTACTAATTGTCTATTCTTTAGCTTAATTGATGTTGTGACATTTGGTAAAACTACGTGTATATATGTGTTCAAATGTTAAATGTAATTATTGGGATATCTAAAGAAGGTTTATAATCAATCATATAATATTTGTGTAATTACATAGAAATATTTTGTGTATATTTGAGATTCATAATATTTTCTCATTAAATTACAGTGTGGCCACATCAAAATTTAAAATATTAATGCAGGAAAAATAATAGTTCAATTTAAATTCAAACTCCCTTGTACGGAATTCATCTTTACTCTCTCTTGTGACATATGTATAGTTAATTGTACTTTAAAATGAAATATTTTTAAGTAATTAATATTCATAGTATTTAATAAATCTGTATTAAAATGTAATTCTATATATAATACACTTTGAACTATTGGTGGAGCGCGCTAGACTATATATTTTTATTGGAGGGGGCATTGAGGATAATTTTGCCAATGAATCTTTACTTTTTAGTTTTTAGGGGGATTCAATCAACAACATATACATACAAATTAAACATGGATATATATAAGTCAAATTTAAGATTTAAAAAAAGTTTGAGTAGCTAAAATCTCCCCCTGACAACTGAGGGAGGGTCCGCACATAGTTTGATAGTACATTAATGAAATACAAATGCGAACTAATTAATTAGTAATAAATAGAGGATAACAGCAACCTAACCCCTTGTGTTATTAACATGATTACATGTGTTTATTTTTCTTAAGTCTTAATCGAGGGCCTTCAGCCCTTCATACATCTCTCTCTCTCTCTCTCTCTCTCTCTAACGAGTTGGGAGAGCTAGGGAGATTATTCGAGAATTGAATCCCGATCACTCATTAATATAAAAATGAGAAATATCATGACTAAGCTACAAGCTTATATGATTTTGTTAATTAGCCAAATTTGGACCATTTTAAATTAAGTTAATTCTATTTAGGCTCCCATATTTTATGGGGGACGTCTCGAGTTCTAATATTTCACAGTTTATAATGGATTGTGACATGTGGAGAGGGAAAAAAAATATATTTCACAGTTCATGCTTTCCTCAACTTAAAAAAATGATTAATTTATATGATCCTTATGAAGCTTTCATGCAGGACCGGCCTTGAGATTTTGAAAGTCTTATACGAGCACTAAAAATGGTGCCCCTAATTATTTAAATTAAAAATTTAAAAATACATATAAAATGCGGATAAAAATATTTATTTACAAGAAAGTAACCAAATATTATCTCTAAATGCAAACAGAGATTCAAGAAAGTAGTTTGATATCCATAACTCAACAATATATGTTCAACAAATCGACTTCTTAAAAAATGTGCAAAACTTCCTACAAGACATGAACCAAATCTGAATTTATTATCAAAAGGCCCAAAAAATCCAAAATCAACGATAACGTCAAACAGAGACCCAACTGATATAAGACCACGAAGCTCTATGTGTTTGTGAACTGGGTTACAGATCCAATTGATCCAGGGTCATTGCGACACTAGTGTGAGCTGGATCGATCGATTTACTTCACTGATATTTGAACAAATTAGAAACGAAAGAAAAATATGTTACAATATCAAGTACGAAACACAAACTATAAAATATTCTTTAAAAATACTTCTCCTAGCATTTTTTGAAGCAAACTCATTTATAAATTTGTCAAAATCAATATTTTCTAGCAATTCTTGTTCAATGGATATCAAAGCAAGTTCATTCAATCTTTCTTGTGACATGGTCAATCGCAAGTAAGATTTTAATAGTTTCAATTTTGAAAAACTTCTTTCTGCAGATGCAACTGTAACAGGTATGGTCAATAAAATTTTATAAACAATGTATGCATTCGGACAACTATTCAATCTCTTCAAGTAATCCAAAATATCTAAAGTTTTAATTCTTTTGGTAAAAGATACCGTAAAATTTTTAATTCTTGAAATAACTCTTGACTATTAAAATCACTAAGCTTCCCATGCTTAAGAATATTCTCAAGATTTTCATAACTTATTTTTAAAGTAGCATCATCTGATAAACTCAATTTCTCAGAAGAAAATAAAAATCAAAAGTTCTTTTCATATAAAGTGAAACTATCAAATCTTTTTTGTAGTGATCCAATGGCTTGATCTACTATATAGAGGAAATAATTTATTCTAAAAGATTCTTCGGGTGATTGTTTATCCTCTATCATTTCATTTTCACCAAAATGTTTCTTCCTACGAATCACACGTTTTTCTTGAAATTGAGGATCAATTTTCATTTCATTAGCAATTTCTTTAGCAATATTTATTGCTCAAGGAACCTAATTTCTCTATATTTTTCAAAGAATGTAATCAATCATTGCACTTCCTTAATAGCAACATCAATAAGCATATCATCAGATTGCAAGTTCTTACTAACTAAATTAACTGCAAACAATATCTCATACCATATTATCATAGAGATCAAAAACTCAAAATTTCCTACATGAAGGGATGCTAAAGCATTTGCACGACACCTCAAATCATTGTCATTTTCATTTTCAGCCACTTCAAGTAAAGCTTCTCTTACCTCAAGAACTTGAAATCTGATTGCTTTCACAACATTGACATGACTTTCCCAACGTGTTCCCGATAATGGCTTAACATTAATTTTCACATTTTCTAATATAAACTAATATAAGTTTTTTTAGGGAATAAACTAATATAAGTTATATAACTAATAGTAATAAAAATTTATGAAAATGGTGCCCCTAAATGTGTGAGGCCCCCGTACGGCGCACCTCTCGCACACCCTCAGGCCTGCCACTGCTTCCATGATTAGTGTTTAATTACAACTTCAAATTTATTTGATAATATAAATGAAGTTATTAATAGCATCGTGACACGCTATATATCATTTTATAAAATGTGGAAATCTTCATGGAAGAATAATGCATATACGCGTCTTTCTATAATAATATAGTTCCCATCAACGTAGCCTGCATATGTTCTTGTACACCACGTATACGTAATACACTGCTAATGATTGATTTTGATTATTTATATATAAGGTGATAAATAAATAAATAAGTGGATATTTAACTCAATAATTCCGTCGGCGCCTGTGCCTATTCCAATGTGAATACACTCGTTATAAGTCTGAACTCAGCGTATAAAATTTTATGAAGCTCAGAGAATCCACAAGACTTAACTGTCAGAATCATCTATTGCAATTATTTATTCATTACAAAAATAATTATTTATTGAGTTTAGGACAATGTTTACTCACCAATTGGATAATACCTTATCAATTAAAACAATAATTATTATTCTTAGCTTATAAGCAAAATTAGGTAAACTGTTATTTAGTTACCGTCGGTACAATTTGGCTGGAGTTATAAATTGTACTAATATTTAATTTATAAATTATATGCTGACATGCATATATATAAACCCATAAGGTCTTCACTGGAGACCCATATCCAATTATTTCGAAAATAAATCGTAGTTTATGTATGCTTATTAATAATTACTTGTTCGAATGTGCGTCATAATCTCACCTAGTGACTCCTTTATTTAAATTCGGAAATTGGCAAAGGAGGAGATTTTTTCCTGTTCAACAATTTGACTCTTCGAATTTAATTAAACAAGTGTGACAGGGACCCTTCGATTATTTTAGACATACATGAATTAAATTTCATAGAAATTGAATTAACTAGATTTAGATTATGCGATTATATATGTGCCTCTATATATATATAGGACTGGATCTATAAAGAATATAATATGTATAACCGAATGTATATCAGTCATATATATATATATATTATATAGTATAATATTATTACTACAGTCAGAGTTACTGGATGGATTAATACTAGACTAGTATTATATATTCTCATAACAAACACCCACTTATTTACCTTTAATTTAAGATTTAGTAAGTAATCAATCCCACATCAAATGTCCTTGCATTCATTTCAACGTGAAATAAATTCGCCAGCAGCAAATTATTCTGGGGTGGTGGATATTTTAATTATAACCAAATTTGTGATGCTTTATTTTATAAGTTCATTCAAAGAGTGTGCCCATTGACCACATTCGAGAAAGGAAGTTGGGAAGAAATTTAATTAAATTGACAGTTGGCGACTTGTAAAATTAACCCTCAACTTCCGGTTGATTTAATCTAGAACGAAATTTCCTAAAATTCGCGAATGATCATTATATTTGTTAGTCTCAAGTCAAATTTGTCAATTTATTTAAGAGAAAAAAAAAAGAGAGAATATAATGTTAAATCCAGTTTTTATGTATGAATAATAAATTAAATACGTAAATGAATTAATTTTTTGCCAGGCGATAGTAACGAGGGCGATTTGAGAATTGAGAGTCACATGATTCGTGAGTCCCGCAAAATCCACTCCGTGATATTTGCTATTTCCACTCCCGCAAAGCATTTGTGTTTTTTTCCCATTTATTATATTAAGCAAAATCAGTTTAATTAATTAGGCAAAAAGTTAATAAATCCACTCCAACACCAAACAATAATTGTACCTGCCAAGTACGCCCATCTGTACCCTCAATAACCTTTCTGTGTACACTCTTCGCCTCCTATATTTATACCCTACTACCTCCCCCCATCTCTCTCCTCATCTTCCAATTCATCTCTCTTCACTTTCTCTCACTAAAAAACCAAACCTCTCTCACATTCTCTCCATTCGATCTCGGACAACATGAAGAAGTTGATGAGAAAATTGTCCAAAGTCGGCGACTCATCGCAGTACAGCTTGCTGAGGTCCCAATCTAGGGCGGCGCGTGCGACGGAGTCGCTGCGGAAGCGGTCCGGGGGTGTTCCGGAGGGGCATCTACCTGTTTATGTCGGTGAGGAGATGGAGCGGTTCGTCGTGAGTGCCGAGTTGTTGAATCACCCGATCTTCGTGATGCTCCTGAATAAATCGGCGCAGGAGTACGGCTACGAGCAGAAAGGCGTGTTGCGGATCCCCTGCCACGTGTTCCTCTTCGAGCGCGTGCTCGAGGCGCTCCGAATAGGCGGTGCCGAGGCGCTTCACACGCAGGAGTTGCTCAACTCGGTCGCCGATGAATTGTAGCGCCGCGAACGACGACGTATTAATTATTCTAGAGACGACTGAAATTTTCTGGCGTTAGCTATGGTATAATTTTTATTTTTTTTTGGTTCTTGAAGAAACATTTCCTTCTTCTTTTTGGCTTCTCGACTGTACATACTTTGTCGTGAACAAAGTGTAGAAGCAGAAAGAGTTAGGGTTTTGTTGAAGGTTTTTTTTGCCTGATGATGTAGAAAGTGATGACAGCGAAAAGGATTAATTAAAGTATTTTTTCTCTCTTCAGCTCGAATTTAAATTTCGCTTGAATTCTCTCCGATTTGTTCAAATAGTTGGTTCCGGCAAAGGAAATTGGGACGGGCAAAATCAAATAAGTGAATCGAAAAAGGCCGGTAAAAACTAGCTAGAGGAATGTACATCCTTATTCAGTGTCCTGCTCCGTATAATACATGTGAGTTAAGTGAGAGTATACGGAAAGGTACAAATAATAGACGGGAGATTTACGGAAATGTCGTTCTGATGGTACGGTTCGTACAACGAGGAAAACGGAAAGTAACGGAAGGAGCGGTGTTATTTGGAGAGAGAGAGAGCCGAGCCGCGGGTGAGCTCGGCGTCATCTGCAAATTTGCAAATCCCGTGATTAGTGGTGGCGCTTTGCGGCTTCCGAAATCGTCGTTGGGGGAGCCTTGGATTCCGAAATCGAGGGGTCTGGTGGTCATTTCAAGGGGGGGCCTGCAGGGGTAGTTTCGTCACGTAAAATATCTTTTCTACACGAATATTTGGGATGTGCATGTCTTGTACGGATATGGTTGAAATTGATAATAGAGGGTGGTGGGTGTGGGCGCCATGCCAATGCCATCTCACCAAATCACTATAAACTTAATCTTTACCACCCTTTTTTTTCTAATTATTATTAATAATATTACTGTTGCTTTCTCCTTCTTTTGCTCTTTTTCTAGGTTAAATAAATCAATCTTTTCTAGAGGACGGGGGTTCTTTTTTTTTTTTTTTTTTCAATAAATTACAAATTAATTAAAGTAAATTACGACTACTGCGATTGAAGTATAATTCAATTGAGAAATAATCAAAATAAACAAATCACATGTAAAGTAGGACCCACACCACTTGGTGGAAATCTATACCATATAATTTGTACTTTTTTGTATTTAATGTATAAATGGGTTTTTAAACTTTAATAATTTGGTTTAGCTTAATTCACAACCTTTGCATTAATATTATATATGATCAACATTTTGAAATCACTTGTGATACATAATAACATAACACAAAATCAGAGTTTTTTTTAGCAAAACACAAAATCAGAGTTGTAACCGAATGAAAAATCATAGAATTCAATTACAGTGTAGTGTGGAGTCTAAGGATTCAACTGAATCAAATAAAATTAAGAAACTCAATTATGAAAATTTTTGTGAAAATTCAAAGTCTACTAATATATAATTCCATTAATGGAAACAATATATATTGTTTATATATATATATATATATATATATATTAGTGGATCTCATTTCAATATGTCATGATGTGTCTGTTGTCTATAGCACTGGAAGATACTGACTATAGTTCAACTTGGTAAGAATTTGGAATTTGAAATTATAATTTCATGTCTTCTTTTTTTTTTTAAAGAAAAATCGGTCTTACTTAATACATAAATTAATATATATAAACTTTTGACCATATAACCATAACAGGATCATTCTTTATATCCTGGTCCTACCAAGTGGAGTCGAAAGTTTCATAACCTTTCACACAAATCTAGGGATGATTTAATGGTGGATTAATGGAGATTTAAATTTCGTAATTAATGAATAATGATTAAATAATCTACCTGTCCTTTAGAAGAAAAAGGGGGTTGGTTTTGTTGAAAGGGTAAATACAAATTATGCGAAAATAGAGGAATTGTAAATACAAATTATGCCATCTGAATATTCTCAATATTTTTTTGTGCAGATCTAAACAAATCTCAAACTCAATACTCGATGCCTTGGCATAAATAGATTAATTAATTAATCAAAGAGATTCGAGAATCCGATTTCGATACTACACAAAGTGATCGTTATCAAATTAGACGCATCCAAAAAAGCTGCATATTTATTTTCTAAAAGAAATAAATTGCTGTAATATGAATGCAACCGAATTGAGTAGCTAGGGTCCCACTTACATACTGTGTAAAACCCAGTTTACACATGTAATTTAAGACAACATTTTAATCATTGATTTTTGGACAAGAAGTAATATATATATATATATATATATATATATATATATATATATATATATATAATAGAGATTGGATCAAATAAGAACCAGAGCTCATGTGAGAACAGAGAATCAATCAGAGTCATAGATCTCGCCTATTTGACGGTCAAGATATGTTTTAAAATTTAAAAATCGCGGTGGCATTATCATAATATTAGTGGCTTTTTAGTGAATTGAGGGCATTTTCATAATTTATGAGTTCTATTATTTTTGAATTGAAACCTCCTTCCTTCCTTTGAAATCTACTTCAAAGAGAAAATCTCTTTCCTTTTTGGATTAAGAGGAATTGATTTCAAAGGGATAATATCTTTCCTTTCAGTCTATTCCCTTTGAAATATATTCCTTTTAATCGTTGTTCACATAATTTTCCCTGGAGTTTATATTGTTCGATGTTCGTGGATGAAGATGTCGGGTAAAAATAGTTTTGTTGTACTTTTTCTGTGATTTTTTTATACGTTTTATTTTAGAATTGTTCAATAATGTCGATGAAGCTGATTTAGTTGAACTTTTGAATTTTCACGATCAACACGTGTTTTCAGTTCTGCAGATTATGATTTCTTATTAATATGTACTTGTATCTCTGCAGATTTGTTAGCATCACAACATGACTTATTTTTTAATAGTATTAGCACTACTATTACAGGTTTTAGCACTGCTGTAGATTAGTTTTAGCACTATTGTGACCACTTTTAGCATGATCGAATAATATATTTTTTTAGCATTAACGTGATTAGTTGTATATTTTTTAATGTGCAAATTTTGTTGGCTCCACCTTGGAGTTTTCTCCTGAGTTTTCTGAATTTTACACATCTAACTGTGAACCATCTTTGAAGTCTGCATTGGACAAAAAATTTCTTACTTTAAATGTTGGTATAACCTTTTACAAGGTTTATACTTTATCGTGTGGATTTGATATTCGTTTGTCTACTACAAAGAGGTATAAAATGGTACTATAGTGGGCGTAGATGCCCAAATGATGTTGAATAAAATAGGTAAAAGGCGTGAACTCTGCTTTGCCTTTACATTTGATTATAAAGTTAACAAGAATGATCAGTTGAGATGTCTGTTTTAGGTTAATCCTATACCGAGAAGGAACTTTTCGTTATTTGGGTATGTTCTGTCATTTGATGCAACATATAGGACTAACATGTTAGTCTATTTATTATTTAGATTGTCATTTTGTGATTTTAGTATTTCCGTACGAAGTTTTAGCACTAGTAGTTGAAGTTTTAGCACTTTCATTTCTTTTTTTAGCATTGGTAGTTAATGTTTGAATATTTGATAGGTGACAATATTAGCATTTGTAGTCTTTTGTTTATGATAAGAAAAACATTATAATAACAGAGATTTGTGATCTTTTAATATATTGGCAGATATTCAATAATTTTTGCACCCTTTACTGGAAAGAATAATCATGGGAGGCTTGTCACCTTTGGGGCTGCTGTAATGTCGGGTGAGGATGCTGAATCTTATTCATGGATCCTTCAAAAATTCAAGGACTGTATGGATTATTTTCTGAATTTTATGGGTTGTTTGTACCTAGTGAAGTTGATGTGCTTCCACCTGACTTTATGAAGACTAAATGTAGTGGAAGTCGTATAAAATTAAAAGAAGATGCGAACGCCGAATACAAATAGAAACCTTTAAAAACCCGCAAGAAGTGTAATAAAAAAATGCAGTCATGATTTTAGGAACTGCAGGAAGTAGATACAATTTTTTTTGTACTTCTCATACTAATTTTTTATTAATGCCACTAATATTCTTTTCTGTAATGCTATACACATAATTGATATTCTTTTTTTGCATTGCTAATAAAAAGTTTGATAATGCTAATAAGAGTGTCTGTAATACTAATATAGTTCTTTATACAGCTAATAAGTCATTTACTTTAATGATAATGCATTAAATTTAGTTATTAACATGATTATGAGGTTATATGTTTAGCACCAAATTGAGAAAATAATATGTCCTTCATAGAGACAAATGATAACGTGTTTCAATTGGTACAAAATGTTGATTTCGTATAATGCTAATATACATACAGCTTGCTAATAAAGGGTTTGATAATGCTAGTATCCAACTCGTCTTTCAACATGATATTGCATGTGTGGCCTCTAACACTCTTTGATATCTTTCGTGGTCCTCTGGGAAAAGCAAAGATCAGAGACACATAAAAAGCTTCAATCCGTAGTCTTCTTTCATGCTCCAATTATATTTCTCTTGAGATTGGGTCAAAGTTTTCAAGTAGCCAGTAGTTCATCTTCTCTGGCAAATGGTTTACATACGGGTGAAAAATGCTACCAAATCTCAATTTTATTACTGCTTTCTGCTGTACTTTATTAAGTTGTCTAACTGCGTCTGAGAGAGTTGATGGTCATGTTGTTACGTCTAATGATGGATATTTGTAAAATACTTCGCTGCATTTATCATCTTCATGAGTAGAGGCAGTCTTAGATTTTGTTCTTCTTGTTGTTTCATCTTTTGTAGTTCGTTTAACACTAATAATTTTTTTATATAATACTGTTAAGTAAAGAAAATAACAATGCTAAAAAAATAATTTAATGATAAAGATAAAAGTAATGAACAATAGTGCCAAAGATAATTCTAAGATAATTTATGCTAATGGTAAATAAAGTGTTATTGTAATGCTAAAATAAAAGATGACAGTGCTAAAACTCTAAAACGATAGTGCTTAAAATAAGAAAATGTGCAGATAAATCACAGATTGACAACAGTTGTAGGTTTACCACAAAAACAAAAAATGAAGCTACTAAATCATCATGAAATAATGCTAAGGTGGTATTTATGGCATTGTTAATTCAATAAAACTGTAATATCATTTGTTCATGATTGTGTTTTATAATTTAATAATAATGCTAAAATGGGATATGATGATGCAAATACAGTTAACAATAATACTAGTACCACAAATCACATTTGTTGGTTTGTAATGACCATGACAAGTTTTTTTTTTTATCACAGTGCAAATAAAGGGTTATGTTAATGTCAAAAATGAGAGATTGCAATGCTAGTAGTGGTTACACTATATTGATAATTCAACAACATGTAACAGTGTTTGTTCATGATTTTCTTACAATGTCGATATTTTTTTATGCTAATGCTAAAAAAGAGTCATGCTAAAATAAGTCATGACAATGCTAACAAAAGTCATGACAATGCTAAAATAGAAAATGACAATGCTAAAACCCTAAATTGAAAAATATACACGTAAATCACATATACTTATCAACACTGTTAGGGTTAACATGTTCATACAAGTTTTCCGCCATTAACAGAACAAATAAAACAGATAAATTATCATACAATAAAACAAAGAGAGTTTGTTCAATTTATAATTCAGGTCAATGCAATGAGATTTTCTCAATAATTCCCTTTGCACTTTTTAAAAAGTACCCTGCGAATTGTGAAATATATTACAGTATAATTTAATAGGAAATACCTATTAAATAAATGACATTTTCACACTGCTATTTCTGTTACATTTCATACTAATAAAATAAAGGGTTAATTGCCAAAAAATGCACCACCTTTCAACAAATTTGCAAATTAGACACCACTTTTCAAACGTTTCAATAAAGACACGACCTTTCATTTTGTAGCAAAATAGACACCCCCTTTCTTTTCCGGCCACCGGTAAAATGACGTGGCTTTATTTATTTCCTACGTGGACTATGATTCCTACGTGTACTTGCCACGTCAATATTTAGTTTTTAGTTAATTGCCAAAAAATGCACCACCTTTCAACGAATTTGCAAATTAGACACCTCTTTTCAAAACGTTTCAATAATGACACAACCTTTCATTTTGTAGCAAAATAGACACCCCTAATTTATCACGAGAGGTGGTTGCAATTGAGGGTATTGGCATGCTGATGTACAAAAAGCTCATGACACCGAACCTCTGCTAGGGAGGGAGGTGGATGCACCAACCTCGCTGCTGCCGCCACTGGCGTTGCCGCTCTCCGTCGCGCAGCAGCACCGTCTCCGAAGGCGGCCATGAGGCCTGAGACACCGAACTGCCGGCAATGGGAGGAAACGCAGGAGGAGGAGAGATGTTTTTTTTATTCTTAATATTTTATTTTATTTTATTTATTGATTTTATTATATTTTTATTTAATAAGGATATTTATGTAATTTTATAATTATTTATTTTTGACTTATATAATTTAGTAGTGCAAATAGAAACACCCTTAATTGGAGACATTCAGAATGTCTCCTTCTCTTCTAATTCAAGAGCAATTCTGAGTGTCTCCAATTAATTCGATCTTGCGTAAAATCTATTGTAATTTGACTTGATGGAATTTAATTTGTCATGAGCTTTTTGTACATCAGCATGCCAATATCCTCAATTGCAGCCACGTCTCGTGATAAATTAGGGGTGTCTATTTTGCTACAAAATGAAAGGTTGTGCCATTATTGAAACGTTTTGAAAAGTGGTGTCTAATTTGCAAATTCGTTGAAAGGTGGTGCATTTTTTGGCAATTAACTGCAAAATAAATATTGACGTGGCAAGTACACGTAGGAATCATAGTCCACGTAGGAAATAAATAAAGCCACGTCATTTTACCGGTGACCGGAAAAGAAAGGGGGTGTCTATCTTGCTACAAAATGAAAGGTCGTGTCTTTATTAAAACGTTTGAAAAGTGATGTCTAATTTGCAAATTCGTTAAAAGGTGGTGCATTTTTTGGCAATTAACCCTAAAATAAACAAAACAAAACAAAACAAGAGAATGTGACTATTCGATTGTACTTCAAGCTTTAGAAAAATTCCAGAAAAAAAAAAACTAAAATATTATCCCGAATATAACATGCCAAGTGGTGGAAGGAATCGTCGTCATATGCAAACTTCTTTTTTAGATGATGACCCCACATGATATTGAATTATAATTAATTAACCAATTAATCAATCAAATGATATAGAAAAAATCAAACCATAAATTATTAAAGTGATTTTAGACCCACCTACAACTGAAAATGATACCTCAAACTGACAGCCTGGATTATTTTAGTCGATTTTCATATCAGCTTCAAAAAACTAGTGATCCCAAATGCCGGCGTGGCAGTTACAATTTGGATTGGAGCTGTGTTTGCTGCCTCAACCATTATATCACATGACATCTTTTCATTTATCATAAATAAAACACATACATTTATTTCACCATTTCCCTCACTTCATGTGCTTGTTTGCATTTTATTTAATCCATATATACACGCTATGTATAAAACAATAATTTGTAACGTGAAGTAGATTGCAAATTAATGTTCCAGAATATGTTGAATTCATCAACTAATTGATAGTTGTATATAACACTGCTCTCTTTTTTCAAATATGATATCATTCTAAAGAGTATCTTCACTCCTAATCTTTCACTAATGATTGCAATTATGAATTACGATTAGTCAATGATCGTAATCAAGAATGTCGTTGCATCCTAAATTTGACAAAGATTAATCAAAACATCTCATCCACAGAAACCATAACCTCGATGATTTACCCAACATCAGTGCTGCATATACTGTCCCACAATATGTATTAAAAAAAATCGATTTTCTAGGTGAACAAAAGTTATAATTCTACTTCACATATAACTGCATAGCTGTAGGTATGTTGTGCACGATTAGTCAGGAACCGTAACCAAATCGATCTTTTTGTAATTTGTGGAAACAATTTTGTGCATTAAGAATCAATTAGACAACATTTCCAAACACGTAAATTGGAATTAGAAAGGGGGAAAAAATAAAAACAAAAAAAGAGGTCAGGGATATAATAAATTTAGCAAATGATTGGGGGAAAGGAATATATATCTATATAGATGATTCCGCGTTTGCCAGAAATTTGTGGAGCATTTATAATTAATAAGGGTTGTTTGAAACAAAGCTGTTGACAACTAACGTATCTGAAATATATCAAATAAAAGAGAGAATCATTAACCCAGTGCTACTAGTACGTAGACACGCCTTTCTTTTTCTTTCCCTTCATTCACGCTCAACCCACATGCAATCACAACTTCTCTCATCCATACATCCATCAATCTCGTCTTGGATATAAATTTCATTAGATTATTAAACCTCACATTTTCCAGAAACATGTCATCTCTTTCTTTGAGTCGCTATAAATTTCTCTTATCTATTAGTATCACGAGACCTTAAACGCTTATTTCTTCTGTTTGCAGAATCGATGATTTAAACAAACAAGATATGATAAAACTTCAGTTACATTTTTCTTGGAGCAAAATTCAAGAGTTTCAAAGTTGTTTCCAGTAAAAATCATTTGGCCAAAAATAAAATAGGAAGAATAAAACAAGGGGGCAAAAACAGAATATGATCTATAGTAAGCATTGAACAACAAAAACAATTGAAATGCAGTACCACTAACCTGCAATGTGTTTCAGCTGCGTTGTCTTCCTCTTCTTCAGTTTCTTGTACTTATCGTACAGATTTAGAGAAAATGTTGTATGGTCCAGCTCAGATCTTAATCTCTCATTTTCTCGGATGTCACGAAGCAACGAGAAGTGCTCAACAACTCTATTTCTCACTACATTCTCATCAATTTGACCCGACGAAGTGAGGTCCGTTCCTTTGAGAGGCACATTATCACTTCCCTTCCTTTTGTGATTGGTCGCTGTTTTAATGTCGCCAGGTGCAGCAAAAGACATATTTTCCTTGGACAAATCCATATAGGCTTGTTGCGGGGAGACGTGGGAATGGTAAACCTGGTTTTTGGAGGTGTTCATGGTTGAGATACTAGACGCAATTGATGAAACAGCTGGATGATAGTGTTTCATCAAAAGATTAAGCTCCCAAAGAACTGAAGCTAGTGCACCACTGAGGTTAGGGTCCATCACGTTAGGTTGGAATTTCTGCAATTAAATCAACAATCATCATTATCAAGTGAAATCAACAATCATTACACATAAAGTGAAATCAACAATCATCGGCTGTGAAAGCATATCCAAAATGAGGTACACAGTGCATAATAAGAATTAAGTGAAATGACTACGTTTTATTTCACCCATCACAGTCTAATCCATTCGTTCGGCGAAAGCACTTGCACCAAGTAGGAAACTAGGGACTTACAGCAATGGCACCAGCAACAGATCCACCTCCAGCATCATTTTCCAACAGATTGCGGCATTTGGCGTTCTTCTGTAGAAGTTGCTTCACCGTAACCAATGCTGCAATTTATTTTCAAATTAGAAAATCATATTCCGGAAAAAATATTTAATAGTGGCTAATTTAGTTTTCCAAAGTTCAAAAACTCACCAGCCATGGACTCAGATGACCTAAAGCATAATGAAAATGTAGCCAGCCGCTTAATGAATGCAGCAGCTCTTTGCATATCATGCTGTCTTTCATCACACAACATTAGTTTCAGAGCCTCTGCCAAAACCTCCCCCTCATCCCTGTTTCAGCAACAAATGATGAAATCCAACAAATGAAAACATCACAGATTAAGTAGAAAATGCAAATAAACAAAATTGTGGGCCCTCCAAATCCTATAGCCACTTTCTGGCTCCAAGGACTAAAGACAAGGATAAAGAAAAGCAAACTATTGCATTGTTAATGGTGTTCGAAGTTATCTGATTCAGAAACAATGAGCTAGACAGCCAAAAGTGAATTAGAATATGATTCTGCCTTATCGAGTATGTTGAAAATGCTTGTTTCACAGGCGTTCAATAGTAATGCACCTACCTTCCTGGCCGGTACTCAAGTATCAGATTGTAAAACTGGATGAAGAACTCCTGTAAATCAACATTCAGAGCATCTAAATTGTTCCTCATCACTTTGAAAGCAACAACGCAGCACCGTATCCGTTCCGACACTGTTAATTGACAGTTCTCGGAAGAATATGCTAACTTATTGCCATTCCGAGCAAGTTTTATCAGACATTGCATGAGATCAGCCATAAAATCCAAGTCAATTAGATGAGCGAACTTTCCAATTCCATTCAAACAAGGAGCAAGCAGGGGATGGGTTCCTGATCTGAGCAACAAAAGATGAATGGATATAAGGGAAGCAGCATTTGCTTAGAATAGTTATAGACAAACAGTTAGCAACAAATATCACAATGAAAATTGGCAAAAAAATCATTTTTTTATGCCAATTATCGCAGGTTATATAAACTCCATTTGCATCCGGTTACTTTGCTGATCTGGTGCTCCACAATATAATACATGATTTGACATATTATGGCTCTTCAGTCAAGAATAAACAACCATGAAGTTAGCAAACCTGGTTTATACAAAAAGGCTATAGCAATGTAAGCGAGACTCAAGGCATTTACATGCACTTTTAGCTTTTCAACTTCACAAGGAAAAAACAAAAATGACTAACTGTACTGCAATAAACAAATAACAAAATTAAATTTCAACCAGTAGCCAATAACTTGACTTCCTTTTCCAAGTGTAAAGTTCGATTCAATTTACAGGAAACTTTGTTAAATATCAGCAGAAGACTACGTTTCATCTTCAGCTCAATATAACTGACAAACCCAGAAAGCTCTATATTGAACTCTGCTGAGTGCTGATTATTACCACCTCTCCTAAAGCGAGATGTACTTACTTTGGCTCTACAGTATGCTTTAAGATGCGGAAGAATGTCTGAAATACAGCAGAGAGTGTCTGTGACTGCATCCTTCTCCGCTCTTGAGGATCTTGATCAGATGAAACGGCTTTAAAGTCAGCATTTACCTGCAAGTCTCCAATTGTAAAAAAAAAAAATCGAACAAGCAAGTACCAAATACTTCCTTTTTTTTAGAGAAATAAGTACCAAATACTAGAAGGTGAGATATATACCTCTTCTCGAGTTTTTAGCAACATCTCTTTCCTAGTTTTCTTCCTATCATTATCAGGCAACTGATTTGGCTCATCCGAGCCTTTCCTTTTCTTCCATTTTTTGTATTTGGCTTTTTTATCCATATCTGATCTTTCAGGTTTTCCAAGATCCTCATCAAATGACAGAGACAAGAAAACCTACACAGGGATGGTAATTAGAATTCATTACCAGGAAATGCATTCTCAAACAGATCATAACAAACTGTTTCTAAATTTTCTCAATAAATAACAAACAACTGCAAAGATATCCATATGGCAGGATAGTTTGGTATCATTCAGGTGTGGTACGCGGTATATATCATGTGTTAACAAGTTGGACATATGCATCAAGAAATTCAAAATCTGGACGCCAAAAAGATCATTCATTGTCTGTACTCCACTGTTCTTGTTTGTACAAGGGCATTTATTATTTAAGTCAGGATCAACATCTACGTTACAGTATAAATAACATATGTGACAGCACGGAAATATTATTTCCGAGAATGTGAAATAATTCCTTACTTCTATAGAATCTGGATGCAGTTGGCAATTGTGAGTTTTTACGAGCTCTGCAATCCTTTTAACAGCCTCCACAGTAGCCTCACCACCATGTTTCCCCTCGTCAGTGAAAAGAGACTTCACAGCTGTACAACATAATTTCCTATCAAAATCAAGGACAGTTGTGTCATCACTCATCATCACTCGAAGTAGATTAAGATTATATAATTAAATAACCGAGAATAATTTAAAGATGGTACGAGTATCATGAAAAGCAAGAATTTAGCATTTCCAATATCTTGAGGAAGCAGATTAGATACATATTAGAAGGTGGTGGTATTAAAACAGTATTCGGGAAGCAAAGAAATACATCAACTGATTCACTAGTTTATTGATCATTACCAGCATGCTCAAGTAGCAGCTGGTTATGTCAAAAACATCCCCAGCCATTTTATCCGCATAAATGCAGCTGCTGAGACAATTTACCTAAAAAGGAAATCTAAATGCCATTAAATGATAAATATGGAAAATGCCAGTAAGCAAAAGCCCCTATAATTAATTTTAACTTACATTTTTTAGGAAAAACCACTATGAATGTCAGGCGACCATATTTGATCAAAAAAATAAAAGAACTTCACTGAAGCTTTTATGAAAAAAGAATGGAAGAAACAACTCTAACTACCTTACAACATCATCTTGGGAGCTTATATTTTTCACAACAACAGCCAACAAGCTCTCACGAAAGTTAAAGTGTGGTACAGCTGCAAGCAAAGTACATAAGCAACGGGTGGCCACCCGCTCGTAAACAGTCTGTTGTTGCAGTGCTACCAACTTCTGAACATAAGCCTGAAATTGGATCAAAGATCCACAATCAGCAAGAGTATGCGGTACTTAGACAACTGATTTTCCAAGAATTCAGAGAAACGTAATGACTAAGCTATCACAAGTTGTAAAAAGAATGCTGAAGATTGTGCATCTAACCTTGTATGCTGACAGTAGTGTTGACTCATAAAATCGCATTTTTTTAACATCCTTTGACACCTTCATCTCTTGTTCCTTTTCAGTGGGCAGCCTGATCCGGTAGCTGCACCAATTGGAAAAGAAGAGTAACATCCATGCCACACAGAGTGATGCAAAATACTGTCCCTGAAACTTGGCAGATTATAATAGTGGATATATCATGCTCACCCTGGAATGATGTCTTTGAAGACAGCCAACAACGATTTAAGTCCCAGTACGACAACAGCACTGTCTCCATCTTTTGAAATCTCCAGCATCTCTTTTACATGCTTAATATTAGACTCTGGATCAGTAAGTAGAGCGGTACCCAATTCAGCGAACTTATATTTCTTCATCTCACTAGCTTCTTCAGCTGTCAGGTCTTTTTTCACATCATCCTAGAATAGGGATATATTGCGTTAAGGAATGTACACAGCCTGACAATAAATTTTCAAGCCTCACAATTATTATCTTTATTTTGTTACGATTTGTTGATTCTTACTGGTTGCTTATATATCAGCTATTTTAATACTTAGGCAGACAGCTCTTTAGAGTAGATAAATCAAATTTGCTAGGGTCACTTAGATTCAGAAGAGCATATATTTAACAGTGTAATAGCATAATGTAATCAATAAACTCAAACAAGTCAGAGCATACATATCACATAAAATGGTGTAAAACAAAAGGAACTAACCAACATGCAAAAGGAAGTGAATCAAGAAGATTGCATTAGCAAGCATGAGTAAAAATAAAAACCTAGCATCATTATCAAGACTCCATTGATATGGAATTTATAACATTGTAAATCTTATCATCATCAAGTTTTGTCACTACTTTGCATCTAAAACGAGTCAGTAAGGATTATCAAATACAAATTTTGAAACAATTCTTTTGGCTTCTTTTCAACGTCATTTGTTAACTAAAAAAATCCACCAAAACGGGTCATGTAGAAACACACCAGTACTTGAGCCTGAGTAGTTTGCAGCACTTCCTCCTTATGGTTTTTTTTCTTAGACTCTTTCCTGCATTTCTTATTCTTCAAATTTTTCTGAGGTTTTGACAACCTCAGAGTAGTCGGGTCCTTACTAATAGATTCACCATCTTTAACCTCCAGTTCAGCCTCTTTCAGGTCCTTTTCGGCTGTAAAACCAATTTCCATTCCATCACTCAAATATGCTACATTTGAAAAACATTATTCAATTATCAAATAAAATAAATATATAGATTAAAGCACCTGGTCGAAATACTAATTTTCCATCTGGTGTTATAGTTGGCAGTGCATCAGCAGGATGAACCTCTAATGTATTATCTTCTTTCTCTTTATTTTCCAATTTCTTTCTCAACCTTTTCTCGTATAATGATTCTAATGCGCCTTCTTTCGCATCGGCCACTCGGCTAACATGCCTAATTTTCAAAAATAAATAAAAGATGTGAACAAAAATGTGTAATTTATATCATAAAATGAACAATATAAAGTGCTGCGTACTTAGTGATGGACTGAGTGTCCAACTTGGACACTAAACCAGCGTAATCCAAATTATCGTTGACAAACTGCAAATCCTCATCGGAAACTTCAATTTCTTCATCGGGAACTTCAGGCGGAAGCTCTGGCGGCAATATTAGCTTCTGTTTTTTCTTCCCCATTCTCCTATTCATTCGGAAAACGAAAATTACACCATATCATTGCTAATTCCATCTTAGAAAAATTTGAAAAGTAAAAAATAAATTAAACAAAGAACTTACCGTATGGAACTCTGGTGATGTATTGCGACAATCGCTTCCTCCGTTCGACTTTTAGCGAACGGCGGCGAGTGGTTGTGGGGTTTTGCTTATTAGGGGTTATAGAGGGCGGGGACGAAAATTTAAGGGAAAGGCGGCGTTTCAAGGGTTTTGGTTTTTTTTTTTTTTTTTCTAGGCTGAGGGTTTTATTAATAACTTAATTATATTTAATACTATCATATTTGTAATTTATTACAATTATACTCCTATTTATATTTAATATATCGGAGAATTATCAATTCAGTACCAAAAAGATGAGTAAGATATCGATTTAGGACTCAATAGATAAAAACTCTCGATTTAGGATCCGAAAAATGAAAATTCTCAATGCAGGACCTCAAAAATCATGAATTTTAATTTCCTTTTTATTTTTAATTAATTTTCAATAAAAATTTCTTCATTAATTATCTATTAAATGTAATAAAAAAATCCTTCATTAATTATCTATTAAATATAATAAAAAAAATCCTTCACTAATTATCTAATTAAATCTAATAAAGAAATTGTTAAAATTAAATAAAAAAATAAAAAGAAATTAAAATTCGTTATTTTTTAGTTTCATTTTTCAGATCTTGAATTGACAGATTACTCGTTTTTCAGATCTTGAATTGACAATTCTACTTAATATAGGATATCGCAAAACATTCACTTTTATTTATTTAGAATTAGGATAATCTTACTTCTTAACAATATGTAAATATTTGCCTTTGTCTTCTATATAATCAAGAATCGTATGAATGTGAGATCTCGATTTATATTCTACATATATATTTTAAAAGGAGCTTAAATTTATGATGCACATTTTCACATAATAGTTGTAAGCATGACTTATCAAACTAACAATTTAAATATTAATAATTGATGTTTTTAAATACACCACTAATTTTTCTTTATACACCACTAAATAAAAAATTGAAAAATAATTATTTATATAACTGCTTAAATATCCTTAATAAATACAAAATAAAAATAATTAGAAAACAATTTTTAAAAAAAAAGTCTGCTCTAATCTTCTTCTTTCTGGCAAACTGCCGGCCAACTTCTCTCCCGGCAATCCATTTTCCATCTTCGTCGTCTTCCTTTCGACCATCTTCTTTCCTACCAATGTAAAAGACTTCCACATACATACATATATATACATATGTGTGTGTGTGTGTGGAGTGTATATTAAACACACAACCACACACAGATACATATACAATCTGTCGGCATATCTTTCTTCCGTTAACCACATTCGAACCATAAAATTCTAACTTCTCCTTTGGTTTCAAAAAAATTATTTTTGAAGCTAAAACACACAATACGATAAAAATGAAATGATTCAAACATTATAATCGCTCGGTGAAAGATTTAAAGAATTACCTCAATTTTCGTCTTGGATCTTGTATGTTTGCCGTTAATTCATGTCCCTCTCTTCAAAAACCATTTTAATTTCTATTATTACTTGCTACAAGTTTAAATTTTTCATTTTTTTCCTTGTAAATTTGCTTTTGCGTTACATGTTTATTTATTTTTTTCTTAATTTTGGTTGTAAATGTGTTTCTGGCCATCGACAACCTTGGTGGATTTGAACTGCATTTTTTTCTTTTTTTTTCTTATGAGATTTAATAACTAAAACCATGTATTTTTAAGTAAACTAGCATTACATCCCGTGCGATGTACGGTGAAATATATATAAATAATTTATAATAAATAATTTGTACAAATAAAATAATTAAATTACAATTACATAATTAATAGAAATAATCATAAAATGTATAAAAAATATAATGTTATATTTAAATTTATTCGTTATTTTATTGTCAGATGACCCATATCCCTAAATAAATTTATATTTTTCATTCATTGTGCACAATAAAAAAAAAATAACCTAATTGGTTCAGCCGAAATTTATATATTACAAACATAATTGGAATTATTTTTAATTTTAGGCACAATGAGAAAAATTAAAAATAAAAAGACACAACATGCACCGTAAAATACATTTAAGAAAATTATTGTATATACATTTTCATCATCTCTCCAGATTACATCTCAAACATCATTTTCGACATTATTTAAGTCTCTTTTCACATGGGTATAAATGCATTGTTGTAAAATATTCATCTGCACGTAATGTGAAATTAAACATTCGTCATTTTTATGCATGCATGATATGTAAAATATACATATGATATCTGAAACATATAGTAATGCAAAATATTTCTTGATGAATTATATTTGGTTTCTTAAAAAAACAATGAAACACACTATACATCTCGGTTAAAAAATGTTAAAGTATGTTTCTTTTTTTTTGGTGAATTCAATCAAAGTCGTGTATTGTTGGAATTTTTTAAAATACATATTTGTCACGCGCGACAATTTTGTAAAATAATGCAAAGTCTCTTATTACACTTTGAAGTCCAAAATATGGCCCATCATACCTTTAGACGTGTACGTCGCATGCAGGTCAGTAGGGTCAACCCGCCCTGCCTCGAAAAAATAATTACGTCTGAAAAATTATCATTCATAATACTAAAATGTATTAATCATAGCCTTAAAAGTATCACTATACTATTATATTAGTATATTACATTTCAATTATAGTTTAATACATGTAAATTAGGGTTCATAAAATCATCATTAATTATTGCATTCACTAAATTTCTATATATGGATATGTAATATGAATTGTTGATCGTGTATTTACTATACATTCAAATTATCAAAATTATAGTAACAAAAATGAAGCAAAAAAATAAAGATTTAATTATTTTATTTTCATTTATGTGTGCATGTGCACATACGATATAGTAAACACTAAACAGTAAAAGAATACATAGATAGTGCAGATGTTTAAGATTAAAACAAATCTATGAAATATTTGACTGTTTTTAACTATTCGGACATGATTTAAAAGACAGATGTGCGATATGTTCATATATAATTTCCTTCGATGATTTTATTTTAATTGTGATAGTGAGTCAATGTTTATCTAAGAAGTTCTAAATGGTTTTAATAAATATAAATACAAAAATATATAAAATAATTTAACAAGTGCACAAAAATCAAAGAAGATAAAATTATTTTAATATTCTTTAAGAATTTATTTTAATTTAAATTTATTGGGTATAAATTCAACACCATGGTGGAATTTTTTTGATATGTAAGAAAAATGGAAAATGCCAAAAACATAATATAAAAATCATCACTCTTCCACTACGATCATTTATTTATTTCCAAAAGCTTTTTTTCCGATCAGTTATAGATTTTTTAGAGGAAATACACAATATCCCAAACACTAAAAAAAAGGAAAACCGTGCAAGATATAATCTAATTACTAAATACACAATATAATTTAATATCTATAATCTATAATATACCTAAAAGTAAAATAGTCAATATAAAATATAACAATTAATTAAAAATTTACTTACATTAATTAATTAATCAGTTAGTATGAACCTTCATAATCCACACTTATACATTGTTCAATTTAAAAAATTATATATTAAATATGTCCAGTAAAAATTGGTGGGTTTCTCATAATTAAAATTTACATTATGAAAATTTGAAATTATTATTTTCAGTAAAACCGCATAGCTTCAATTAAATACAGAAATTCCAACTGGTCAAAAGAACTATAAACTAATTATAATCTGACCATTTCGAAAATTGTTTACCACAACATAATATTTGATTTGAATAGAGGAAGAAGGAGAAAGAGCAGCAAGGCGATTATATCAAAATTAGCAGAGTAGATGGAGAAATCAGACGATCGAATGAGAAATGAAAAATTAATCTGTTGAGGTGGACAGACGCTCACAAGAGGGCTCATATTGAGTGGGTATCATATATACGTATATATGTATGTTTGTTGATCCCATTTAAAAAGATAGAGCAATCAAATTTATACCAAATTACAAAAAAAAATTATGATAATTATCATAACATTCCTCATCATTCCAAAAAATACATATAATGCAATACTAAAGAAATGGTAAATATAATAAACAAACAAAAATAGCTACAATAATGTTTGAATAACTACAATTTACAATACAATCATTCTGGCTAAAAAATATTTATTGGATTACAATGTTATTTTTATTACACTATATGAAGTTGCATTCATTTGTATCGATCTGTAGATAAACAGAAAGATTTCAACCAAATGAACTTCAAAGTCCTCAATCAAGAATGAATAATCATATCACCTTAATGATTTGAAGGTATGGTTGAGTCATTCTTTACAGCATATAATAGTAGTATTAAAAAAAATTAAGAAGAAATCAAGTGACAAATCATCAATAAACATGAACACATACGCTGCTCGGAGTTAAAAAATGTGATATAACAATCAAGTATTTATAGGAATCAACGATCCATCTCAATGAACACATTTCAAATTTCAAATCTTTATTTGCATTGAAATATTCACAAAAATATGGCATCGGTTAAAATTTGGCTTAAAATTTGCTAATCAATACTATATGGTAATCAATCACAATAAATGCCTCAATTACACAAAATCAACTATTGTTAATTAATAATTTAATCGATTATGTTTCTATTCATTACCCTAAACCATAATACATTAAAAGGGAAGAAGGGAATCTTATAATAAATCAGTAAAAATTACCATAATTAATGTACCTTACATTAATCATGAAATATATTAATTCTTGGACCTACATTAACTATGAAACAATATACAAAATTATTATAATATATATACAATGACATTTGACGACGGTACAAAAATTACGCATATTGATTCATTTGATTTCTTATTAATTACAGGATATTAAACTGATTAATTAAGCAAATTAACTATTATAAAATTTCTTAATTTTGGTAGGTAGGATAGTTTTGGCAAGAAAATAAAATTACTATTTTACCCTAAACTATCCTACTTTTACATATAGTAGGATGGGTAAAGAGGACATTCATGCATAAAGAAAAAATATAAAAAAATAAATTTTTTTTATGGTGTGTAAAGTAAAACTGGTGTATAAAAAAAGGATAGTATTGTATTTAGAAACACTCATTAATAATAGAATGCTTGAAATAAAAATATTATTCAGGGAAAAAAAGTGCAGACTAGTTTAAAAAAAAGGGGTCACCACACAGTTGCATTGAACGTATCGATATTTTAAAATTTTTATTTAAACAAATATTTTTATTAAATATCATGAAATCCATACGATAATTTTTAAGTATTGAACTAATATGTCTCTCGCATGATGCTCGTCACTATTTTATTTTATAATAATTGAAAAGTAAAAGCAAAACTCATCAAATCAAACAATACACATGTAAAAGTGTGTGAAACAAATGTATAAAAAAAAACTAGCATAACACCACATCGAATATTATTAAAAAAATATTTATGTATAATAATAAATATATGAATTTTATTGACTGAATTAAATTACTTATGTATTGTTCGATAGAATATGCATCAATAACATTTTCCAACTTTAAAAAAGAAAAGACCATCGACTCATGTAAGATGGATAGTAATTTTATTTTCATTTTCTAAACGGATTGTTATATGCTATTACATATAACTTAATGAACCCAACTACAGAGAAACAAAAACGGAAGTAAAAATATGCGTCTCCTTCTCCTTCTCCATCGCTCAGCACTTGCCCATCCCCTTCTTCTCCATCTCGCAGAGATGCAACTAATGTCTCTCCTATCTCCCCTCCACAACATATCCGCACAACCAAGAGTCCAACATAAAATTAAAGAAATCTAAACACGATCATCAACCATTCATAAAAAGGAAAAAAAAATAGATGGCCTGCAAACTACGACGACCCTGGATAAACTCCCCTCCCCCAAAAATTCTGAAAACTCCGACCCTCGTTGGAATTTTACAGTTCGAACCTCTCTCTTTAGGTTTGAAAAAAAAAATTAAATCCCCTTCTTTAGTTAACTAAATGTATTTAATTTTTTTTATTCCAACTTTTTAATATATTTAATACAATATTTTATTTTTAAAATATATTTAATATTTAATTGATAAATTCAAATATAAAAATATTACACTCGATCTCAATAGAAAGACCAAGCAAGGTAGAAAAGACCATTGTTGGGTCTCACAATTTATAATTTGTTCATGTACAATAATATTATATTTTTATTTTAAAAATCAAAATATATAAGTTTTAACTATTTAAAATATATTTAAAAATGAAAAATTAAATATTTTAGCTTCAAAAGTTTAAAACTATTTAATAATAGATTTATAAAATCAATTAATACATTTATTTTGAAAATTTAAATATATTTAATTTAAAAATTTATCTCTATCTTGATTTTATGTCTATATTGATTTTTTAAATACATTGAATTAACTTAATTACTTTTCTTAAATTAATAATTTAAAATATTTTATTTGAAATTTTTAATAATAATAATAATTCAAAATTTTAATTTTAAAATATTTAAATTCTATAGATTCAAATGTTACAATTGATCTTAATCGAAAAACTGAAAAAAGGTGGAAAAATCATTATTGAGCTTGACAATTTATAGTTTGTTCATGTACACCAATATTTGTGAGTTATTTAATGTGGGACGAATTTTGTATGAAAAATAAAATATCTAAGATTTATCTTTTTAAAATATATTTTAGGGTTTACTTTCTAAAAAAATCACTATCTTTGAATGAATTTATAATTTAGATACACCTTTATTATGCAACGTAAGTTTTTCAACTGTCGAATTTTTTGGGGGTGTCTATTTTGTTACAATAAAAAAGTTATGTTATTATTACAATTATTTGAAAGGTGTGCTTAATTAAATTACAAGGTGGTAAATTTTTAGACAATTAACTCCATATTAATATTTCACACTAAATTAATAATATCAATTAATATAATTAATTCAAAATTTTAAATACATTTAATTAAAATTTTGTGATGTAGATCTTGATTTTTAATTATATCTAGTTAACTTAAAAACTAAAAATATTTTAATTTAATATTTTAAGCTATTGTTATAAATATTTAATCAATCATTATGGTATATCGTTATGGTCTTTTTAAAATTATCGTTTTATGCAATTATCGTTATGCTCTTTTTTTAAATTATTGAAATGTAATTATCGTTATGGACTTTTTTAAATTATCGTTATGCTCTTTTTTTTATTAATCATTATGCTTCTATTTAATCAAGCTTTATATATCATCGTTATCGTTATGCCTTCTATTTAATCATTATCATTATGGCTTCTATCAATCGTATCATTATATCCTAATGTTATATAATTAACTAAAATCTAGAAACCATAACACTAGTGCATAATTTTAGATAATTAAAAACATACAAACTATAACAATATAATAAATTGCCTAACTTATAACAATTTTTTAAGTTGCCAAAGTAAAAAAATATCAAAACATTTGGTGGAATCATTATGCATTTAAGAGTGCATAACGTTAATTTTAAGATATTGTAATATTGTGCATTTAACTATATTGTTGTTAGTCTTAAAAAATTAATCGTTATGCATTCATTTAACTATATTAAGAGCATTATCGTTGCGTACATTTTATCGTTATCATTTTCATTTTAAAGTTACCATTATCGTTATGTAGATTTTATCATTATCGTTATTGTTATACATTTTAAAGTTATCGCTATCGTTATGCACATTTTATCGTTATCGTTATTTGTAACAGTCCAGTCCCTTAGGCGGTCATTTTTAATGGGGACGGGGTGTTAGGCGTAAAAGCCGAAGAAAATAGGTAGATTAATCAGAAATCCAGGGGGGTGTTTTTAGAATTAAACTAAGTTAGCGCCTCAATAACTTAGACAACTTAACTTTATGACTTGGAAGAACTATCGTTTTCAACGAATCAATAAGGGTAAAAGGGTTCAATTAGGTCAAAGGGGTCAAAGGATTCAATCGAGTCAAAGGAACGCCATATCTTAGGCCAACCGAAATTTAAACAGAATCCAATGACAAACAGATAGGGATTTGACTCTTTAAATAAACAAGACATCATCATAGGTCACATCAACTAAGACCCATAAATAAGTCGGAGTTAAATAAATCATACTGTCCCATTCATATGACGAAAGCAAGAAAAACAACTTAAGACTAACTAGAGATGAGCAGAATCATGCTTGGAAAGAAAAGCCTCTTCATAGACGAATAACAACAACAAGCATGCAAAACTTATTCACAAGTCAACTAAAAAAGAACAGATACCAATATGTTCAACAGTAAGACTTTTCAAATATCTTGGAATCAATAAAGAACATGCTTCAAAGACTTTAAGACTTTATTGATATTTAGGAATCATAACATTTAAAACATGCTACTATCAAGAATCAAGTTACACATATCGAGACTAAATACTAACATCGGAGTACTTAGCAGAATCATAGCGGAAGAAAATATGTAACCATATAGAGCAACAAACTTGGAAACCTCAGACAACCCCACCAGCAGCACATCACCGACCTCAGCATCTCAACCTGAAAATATTCGAAAAAGAGGGTGTAAGTACTAATGTACTCAGTGGGGTTTTATGAGAAAACTCTTGATAAACTTTAGAAATATCCAATCATAAACTGACGGCATATGGAGAGCAAAACGCAAAAGCCCTCTCCATATCTGCAAAACCATTTTTCTTTCTTTTCCAGCGCCTTTCTTGGCTCAAACCTGTTGTCTACTGCACCCTTAGGCCTGCTTTCAGATAGAAGAGGGGTTACCTCAAATATCATCTCAAGTATGCGAGGGGATTATCCAGCAGTGACTCCCTTTAATCAAGATTCAACTTTGGTGACACAAAGGTCACAACATGATAATGCAAATAAACTGTTCTTTGAGCTCGATAACCTACTTACAACTGAACTATATCCTTCCTTAAATTCCTCTTTACTTAACCTTAACCTTCCTTACTTAACCTTAACCTTCCTTTCTTAACCTTAACCCTCCTTACTTACTTGACTTAGCTAGTAATACCATGTCTAGAACAATCGTCTAAGGACTAATTCTTAATTGAGCATGATCTTAGCCTACAAGGAATTTATCACTACCCTAGAAGGCAATACTTAGCTAAATAAGCTTTAGCAAAATCCAACATTCTAATACGAGGAAATGAACGTGGATAAATATCGATTGCAATTAAAGAAATTCTAAACATCTCATGCTAGCACAAATTGTATATAAACAATTCTAGCATACCTAAACATGCTTGAGAGCTCACTTAACATATAATAACTTCTTTATTATCAAACTCAAATAACAATTTAACATAATTATGCATTAAACTTTCTTCCTTCATTTCCTTTCCTTGTATAGAGACTAAACAGGCAGAGCATAAAATACTTTTATTGGATATTTCACCTTTGCCCTATCATGCTTCTAGAGATTACTAGCTCAAACCTTATACTTAGTTTAGAACCACCCACCTCGATGACGAGTATCTCGATAACAAGCACGTAGACGAAGCAACGAGCTGAAAATCCTTCCTCGGGCCTCCTTGGGGTTCACCTCTTCTTACAAAAGTCGATCAATGACTTAGCGACCTTATTCGAGCTCCTAATAAGACATCGAAATGATACTAAACCTTCGAGCCTTAACTACGACTTAAAACACGAGAACTTAAAAGGATTAAAACATCCGAAATTACCGCAAAAGGGGACGGAAAATCTGACTCGAACGATCGAGATTCCGGACTATTGGCCACTGCAGCAACGTAGATCTTCAATTTGAGTACTCATGGGCCTCGTGGTTCCAACTGAGGCGAAAGTTATGACCTCCGGACGAAACCCTGGCGAACCAGCCGCACCAGCACATGCGCCGCGGCGGGGGTGTGCGCGCCGGCGGCCCCCAGCGCCGCGACAGGGGGGGTGCGCGCCGGCGGCCCCTTGCGCCGGGGCGCCTCCATGCGCCGCGGCGGCCCCTTGCGCCGCGGGGGCTCCTGCGCCGCCGCGCTCCCTACTCCGCTCCTCTCTCAACTGGGGGTGCGCTCACGAAGAGCGCTCCCCCCTCTCTCTCTACTATACAAAAATGAGAATGATGAAATGAAAATGAGCGATGAAAATGAAAGGGGGAGGGGCTCTATTTATAGGAAAAATAACGGCTTCCTCAAGATGCTGCTGCAGTGCAACAATTCTGCTTTAAAAATACCGAGTTCGGTTAAAAGACGCTTTATTCGATGTCGAGGTCCAAATGACCTTGTTCACGAAATCTGAAAATACCGGAAGGTTCGTTGGCTCGAGTACTATTGAACCAACTTGACTCGGAATAAAGAACGAGTCATCTTGAAGAAAAACGAGAAAAGATTCTCTTTTCAAAATAAAGTTACTATTCCACACAAGGGATAAATAAAATTCCCGAGCGTTCGATTGACCTCAGAATGAAAATCCGGGAACGCCAATGGATTCCTTGAGAAATTTCCTATAGGGTAGGCTTGAAAAAACAAGGCTCGGGTCAACACACGAGATTTCACAAATTTCTAACGAGCACGCTCTTACGGAAAAACACTATTCATAACTTCTTTAAACGCGTTTTAAATCACCGGGAACTCAAATGGCTTCAGATTTAAAATCCGAAAGCACCGTCATGCTCCTTGGGTCAACGCCTTCCAAACGCAATCAAAATTGGCTATAACTGAGCTCGGATCGAAATTCTCAAATAGACGATTTCACGAAAAAGGACCCTAAAATCGCGTTTTAGAACCAAAACATCTTTATCTAGACTTCGATTAATTTCTTTAATTTTATAAATATATTCTGAAAACCTAGGGTTTTACATTATTGTTATACATTTTAAAGTTATCGTCACGTACATTTCTAAAATAGATGGAATCCAAATCTAGATTTTTACATGTTAGATGTATGTGCATTTATTGTGTAGTTTATGGAAAAAAATTGTAAAAAGTACATATAAACAACGATTGAGGTGTGGGACAAGTATATCTTAAAGGCAATTGTCCAGATAACTCCATATTCTCATATCTTGTTTTTATTTCCCAATCACTATTTACTTTTGTCTATATTCATATATTTACACTGAAATCAAAAAGTTATTTGTATAATATTAATCTCATTTTTTAACATATAATTTCCAACTTTTCGACTATAGATTAATTCAAAGAGCCGGTCATTTGCTAGATCTTAAATGTGAAATAAAATTATAAAATAAAACATATTAAATGCCAGAAAAAAAAGAATATAAAATATGTTAAATAAAATTAGCTAGCAAAGCAACCTTAAATGAAAAGAAATATGATGATAAAAGATTAGGGAAAAAAAACCCAAAGGTTTTCTAAAAGCAAAAAAAAACATTTATTCCTGCCATTCATATGGGTTGATCGCAAGTGCCTTGTAACACAAACAACTGTTGCTGCCAATTGCGGTGTATGGATTAGTTCAAAATAAAATGGCGTCAGTTTTATTTTGTATCATGTTTTATTGATTTTTTTTATTTATTTATGATTTACCACTACGATTTTACTTTTATATGGGTTTTTTCAATGCTAGAACCAACCATGTTGCATACCACCGTTAGATTTCTGCCACGTGGCAAAACCCTTTTTGGTTTTTTTTTTTTTTTGCAAAAGGTTTACCATGGTTAAGGGGCACTGTTTGACAATATTTAAATAAAATTATAAAGTCAAAAAAGTGTTCAACCGTTCTAAGAAAATGAAAGACGACTTTTGCCAATCGTCTTCTCCGGCAAATTCTTCCAACTGCCGTGGACGAGAATCGCCGGCGGTGGGTGTCGGCAAAAACATAGTCGGAAAAAATGGGTAGTAGATGGATAAATAAGTGTTGTCTCCTGAGCATGCCACCATTTTAATCACAAGCGTCTCCCTTTTTCTTTCTTGTTCTGAGTAGAAAGAAACCCTTAAAAACTTTTTGAATCTTGCACTGTAGATAGCGTGTCGAGGAAGCTTGTTAGTGATTTTTTGAGTTCAGAATTGAAGAAATAGAAAAATCCATTTTTCAAATTGTAATATGCTACTATTTAAATAATTAAATCCGTGTAACACGTTTTGGTATTGGTGTAACACGTTTTGGTTTTGGTGTACACATTTTTATCTTGTTGGATTAGTCAATTTTTTTAAGTTACAATATCATGCCTTAAATTTCTTTTTTCCAAAATTGATACTTTTTTTTCAAAAACTAATTCATTACGAATATGCATTTATTTAAAATATTTTATTTATTTGACTTTCTACATTTATTTTCTTTAATATTTGTTGTAATTTTTTTTTTCATATTATTTTTTAAATATTTTTTATATTTTGAAAAAACTAATTAATAATTTTCCCACAATTTTGTATTTTGGAAATTTTATCACTTTAATTTTATTTTTTAAAATATTAATACTTACATGTACACTATCGATGAAAGAGTGTTTGATATACAAAAAATAAATCCAAAAAATACTTCTATTGAATTACGCACTTTTTGAAATGACGTATGTTGTCCAAATAGCTAATTAATATAGATATAATAAAATTTAATTTGTCTTAAAATAAAAAATAAAAAAAGAAAAGAAAACTTTGTTACTATTTTAGATTACTTCAATGTGTAGTGTGCATGTAACTAGTGTACTATGTGGGTGCAGGTGACATGTTGTGTTTGTGCGTGTAAAAAAATAATACTAATAAAAAAAATTAATATAAAAAATATTTTCAAAATTTTCAAATTTTTATTGAAAATTTTATAAATACAATTTTATAATAATTAAAATAATTGATGAAAAATAAATAATGAAATTGTCTAACACAAGATTCCTAGAAACAAGTAATCACAATACCTACTCCAACTAGGTATTTACTTCATTTGACACTATTAATCGTATGTTTAAATATTAATCGTATCATATGGCCACAATTACTATAATCATGACAAATTTAAAATTAATCGTGATAATATTTAAATTTAATCGTGGCAATGTTTGAATTTAATCGTGGCAAATTTAAAATTAATCGTGGCAACAATTGCTACGATTATATTTTACAAACATATGACCGTGGCAAATTTCAAGAATTCATAATCGTGGCAAATTTCAAAATGTTTGAATTTATAATCGTGGTAAATTTTGAGAATTCATAATCGTCACAAATTCATAATCGTGCCACAATTCAAAATATTTGAATTTAATCGTGGCTAATTTTGAGAATTCATAATCGAAAATTAATTTAATTATACTATAGTGTATATGTTGTATCATAATTTCACTTGTAAAAATCAACTTGATTATACTATGGTGTATAGATTGTATCGGGATTTCACTTGTGAGAATCAATTTGATTATACTATAGTATATAGGTTGTTCCAGGATTTCACTTGTGAGAATCAATTTGATTATACTATAATTTATAGGTTGTATCGGGATTTCACTTGTGAGAATCAATTTGATTATACTATAGTGTATAGTTTGTTTCGAAAATTTATAATCAAGAATCCATTTGATTATATTATAATGTATAGATTGTATCGGGATTTCACTTATGAGAATCAATTTGATTATACTATAGTGTATAGGTTGTATCGGAATTTCACTTGTGACAATCAATTTGATTATACTATAATGTATAGGTAATTTCGGGAATTTATAATCAAGAATACATTTGATTATTCTATAGTATATAGATTGTATCGATATTTCACTTGTGAGAATCCATTTGATTATACTATAGTGTATAGATTGTATCCGGATTTCAATTGTGAGAATCAATTTGATTATACTATAATTTATAGGTTGTATCGTGATTTCACTTGTGAGAATCAATTTGATTATACTATAATGTATAGGTTGTTTCGAGAATTTATAATCAAGAATCAATTTGATTATACTATAGTGTATAGGTTGTATCGGGATTTCACTTAAGAGAATCAATTTGATTATACTATAATGTATAAGTTGTTTCGAGAATTTTAATCAAGAATCCATTTGATTATAGTATAGTGTATAGGTTGTATCGGGATTTCACTTGTAAGAATCAATTTGATTATACTATAGTGTATAGGTTGTTTCGAGAATTTATAATCAAGAATCCATTTGATTATACTATAGTATATAGATTATATCGAGATTTCACTTGTTAGAATCCATTTGATTATATTATAGTGTATAGATTGTATCGGGATTTCACTTGTGAGAATCAATTTGATTATACTATACTTTATAGGTTGTATCGTGATTTCACTAGTGAAAATCAATTTGATTATGTTACTTAGATTTATTTAGGTTTCATATTATTCATAATTATATCAATTTGAAACCGAGCAAGAATAGAGACAGAATAATTACTTCCGAATTTTATTTATCTTTATTTATGCTAGACATGGTTTATTGTTGGATTTTAGTTTTTTATATGCTGTATGGATAGCTTGTTAGTTTTGTATACTAGAAGACTTGTCTTTGTATACAATTTTGATGAAATTTTATGATGATATAGATTGAATACTATTACTGTCACTGTTTACATTTAAATTGTTATATTTCCATGCATGTTCATTATACTTACATTGTAGATGATATGGTGTGGGAAAACACATGGCAAGATCATATCATCAGATCCTTGTATTGTATTAGAAGGTTCACGACTTAGATGATCCTGAACTCACCATTGGTACACAATAGAATAATCTGATAGTTAGTTTGTCTTGACTAGCTGATTATTCTAGTACACCAGCTCATGTATTGAAGAGGATCATGATAAGATACTATTTTCTACTCTGACCTTAAGTGAGAGAATAAAGATCCACAGAGTTCGGGTTCTTAACTCATATATATTGGCAGATATATATATGTTGTGTTTATTACTTTGATTTATCAATGAGTGAGGTTATTTGATAGAATTAACAATCTCGATATTTTGGGTGATACCATTTATATATATGATGGGTCGTGTAATATATATGGGCATCGTGTCCTGGTACGCCAGGTTACAATTCATTCAACAGCAAGATTAGACCTTTAATCTTGTCCTCAACCGACGTTCAATTTGTAAGTGAATTTTCGATATCTATGTTTCCGTTTTTAGTAGAATAAAAAATTGCTTTGCATGATTATTAAACTCGGTTAATTAAATTCATACATGCTGCATAAAAATATGATTTACATGATATATGGATTAATGAACAACCAAAATGATCATGCGGTGGTTTAATTTGAAAAAATCCCAACATAGCTAAACCCCATTTCTCTAGGGTTGGATGATGAATTATTTATGAAGTTTATTTTATTGATTTTATCATATTTTCTATGACTTTATCTTGATCTTTGATTACTCTTATTTTTATCTGTATTGTTTAATTGATCACTAAATGATACAATTTGATGTGTTAATTCATAAATCGAGAGATGAGTTTTAACACGTGATCTGGAGTAATTAACTCATTAGTCAATAACACTCGAGAGGGTTGAGGTTAACTGAGAGAGCAATAGACCCTAAGAGCCATTAGGAATAGCATGCTAGGTATTGAACAGATACGTTAATACTAGTTATGTGATCCACGCTTTAGGCACTTCGAGAGAAGGTTTAAAGTATAATTGTGGTTGTTCTAGTTAGATTTAAGTCCTTACATAGGTGTATGATGAAACAATTAAATAAATGGATTAGATAAGGATTCTCCAACTCTAGAATTCGTCTTTCTCCGTTGTTTCTTCTTTACTCTTTCTTTTTTGTGTTTCCATTTATGTTATATATTTAGTACTTTAATCAGTTGTCTAAATAGCATTTAGGAGTTAAGTTCTAGTACTTAGTTAGTTAAATATTGAATCTCTGTGGATACGATACTCTTATTCACCGCTACACTATAAACCTCACTGTACACTTGCAGTTAGGTTAAATAAATACCGAACATCTATTATTCAAAATGAAACAATTTGAATATTATTTGGACTTAGATTTAAAAAAAGAAAAGAAAAGAAAAGTCTCATGTTTCCTTCAACAATTTGAACAACTTGAATATTATTAGGACTTATGTTTCTATTTTTAGGATTTATGCTTCCTATAAATCAAAATTGGAACACTTTGAATGTTATTTATATTCATTTAAGCATTCTATTATTAAAAAATGAAATAATTTGAATATTATTTGGATTTAGATTTCCTATTATGAGAATTGAAACAATTTGAATGTTATTTAGAATTAGGTTGGCATCCTATAATTCAAAATAAAATAATTTGAATATTATTTGGATTTATGTTTCATATTATTCAAAATTGGAACAATTTGAATTTATTTAGGTCTTCTATTATTAAAAAATAAAACAATTTGAATAAATATTATTTATTTAGGTCTTTGATTATTAAAATTAATTAATTTGCGTATTCTTAGGAAATCTAAATAAATCAAATAACATTCAAGCTATTCTAATTTTTAATAATAAAAACAAATTAATTATTAAATAGTTAAAAATTAATTATTAAATAAATAAAAAATAAACTAAACATGTACGTGTACATTACATTGTGTGCGTCTAGTTGTAAATTATGTATTTGTGTGCACGTGTAGAGATAAATTGAAAGTTGAGCATGTCACATGTTGTATGAAATTTTTCCTTTTTTTATTTTTATTTTCTTATCATTTATTATTTTAAAAAACTAAAAAAAATGTTCAATGTAGTGTGCGTGTAGCTAGTGTACACAGTGCGGGTGACACGTTGTGTTTGTGCGTGACAAGTTATATTAACACTACTTATTAATTTAGATCATTAGATTAAAAAATAAAAAATATCTAATTTAATCCCTTTATTATATCTTGTATGATAATATAAGATTTAAGAAAGATAACTTTATTAATTACTAAAATCAATGAGAAATTAACTTATTTCCTCTCTCTTCCTTTCTTCTCTCCCCTGCCCTGCCATTCTTCTTCTTCAAGACTTCATCTCCAACACGAATTAGAAACCAGTCTTCACAACAAGAATAGTAGTTACCTCCGGTCTTTTCCCATTTTTTCTCCGTCGTCGGCACCGGAGGCGCGAATGTCGATCGCAATGAGTACCTCCCTCATCTTTCCAAAAAGTTCTCTACCCGGCCGCCCCTCTCTCTCTCTTGCACATACTAAATCTAGGAGTTCATTTATCGTCCGCTCTTCTTTTATGTGGTTTAGTGAAGTGGAGAATTCTGAGTTGAGACTTTTTGAGGAGCTTGGTGGATATGGATTATTCTCCACATTTTCGGAATGAGCTTTGATGTGTGTTCTTGCCAGTCCATTTGTGTCAAAATTCAGTCCTTAATCTGAATTCCTTTTTCTTTCTATCAGATAATTTTGTTGGTTGAGACTATAACTTATTGAAATTTTTCTTTGTTTAATTACTTTGTTTCCGGATTCATGAAAAACCCGTGTTAAAGGACTGATCTTTTTTAGATTTATACCATAGCCGGCAAAATCGCTGGTCGTAGTGCCGTTTGTTAATCTGAAGAAGAAGACGAAAAAGTTGAAGAAAACGTGGATGCCAACTTTTTGATTTGATGTCTGCATAGGAATTCAAAAGATTAATTGAACCCTAGTTAATTATATATTAAAATATAATATAAAAATGATTTTTCAATTAAAATAAATTTTTACTATTGAGTCGCCACGTGTCAAAAATCAAAGGGTGGCATGCAGTGTATTTGATTCTAGCATCGAGTGAACCTTTTATATGTGTAGATACATAGATAGATTTTAATCATTATTATAGCAACGTGCGTGAAATAAATATGTATAAAGTATTTGATATGTATTTCATATAATTCGTATAATGTTCTATGACATAAGTAGCTAAGGAAACTATTTATACTCTTTTGCAGCTCATTTTGTCTTCCGTGTCTACTCATGCGGTACATAGGATTGTAAACAAATCGAATCAAGCTGAATATTCTGCTGTTTGAGTTCACCTCGTTAATAAATATTCGAGCTCGATTTGATTTTTTTTTCTCTTGTTCGAGTTCGACTCAATAAATATTTATCGTACTTGAATTTGGCTCAAGCTCACCTCGTTAAATACTTAAAAGTTTACTAATTGAGTCTGAGCTCGAATGCTTAAAAAATGTTCATTTAATTTACAAGTTTGAGTCCAATCTCAAAAGAAAAGTTTATTTAATTTACATGTTCGAAATATTTATAATATTCATGAACATATTCAATTAGGCTCAAGCTCGAACATATTCATGAGCATGGTCGAATTGAATACTACTATGTTCAAACTCGACTCGATAATTTTATCGAGCTCAACTCAATCATAAAATTTTAAACAAACTTTTTCGAATTAAGTTCCAAATAATTCGCGAGTGGTTCTATACGTTTGCAATCTCACTCGTGCCTTTCGGTTCTACTCCCTCCAAAAACCCGGGGGATGACTAGAAGAATAGATTATTTTTCTTTTTTTCAAATTCAATACGTCTCTTAGTGTTAACTCCTTAGATGTCGTGAGGAGATTGGAAGATTAGATTATTACATTGTAGCACTTATTGAATTGGACTAAAATAGGATGATTCCATTATTAATATGGGTTAATTGATTAAATACACAAAATTTCACAAGATTTGTATTTTAGACACAAATTAATTTAAAAAATTTGCAATTAAAACCTAAATTTGCATTTATTTTTGCAAACAACCGTATCTCCGTTTTTTTCCGGTGAAGGAAAAACTGACTTGACAAAAAAATAATGTTTCGTTGTACTTAAGTGGAAAATATTTTTACCTCATCTCAAAACAACGTCGTTTTGCGATGAGGTGGAAAGTATTTTTAGTATCATTATGAAACGACATAATTTTTGTATTACATTAATTTTTGTTTGCCGGGAAAAAATGAGGATGTCTATTTTGCAAAATGATGCAAATTTATGTCTATTTTTGTATTGCATCAGTTTTTGTTATAATAAGTGTTAATTGCCTTAAAATACACAAATTTTGGGGTGTTTTTATTTACACACCCTCTATCCCAATATTTTTAGTTGGATGAAATCACCTAATGCATTTCTCTATTGTGCTATAATTTTTTCTTTATTTTTTTCTTCAATTTCAATTTCTAATGCTTTAGTTTAGTTTTTCAGTTGTTATATTAGCGTTCATCCTACCAAATTAGAAATTATTATATTATTTTAGCATTTAATATTAGTTTCTAATTATTAATTGATGAATTGAAAAATTAATTTAGCCAATCTACTAAAATTCCTCTTAATTTTTATTTTTAAATATTATATTTGGTATATTTTGAAAAAATGAATTAATTATTTGAAAAATAAATAATATATATATATATATATATATATATATTATAACAGAGTTCATCAACACATCAACTCACTTTTTCCCTGCCATGTACAAGGGTAAATTTGTAAGTTACTAATATACTGATTTAATAAACTTTTTAATGCTATCATTCAAATTAATATAATTAAATTATGTATTTAACATTTCTATAACTAAATTAATTTCCATTATAATTACTGAAATAATTTATAGATAATTTTGTTGGACACTGCTTTTTGCTATGATAATGTAGTAAATTTGTATATTATTTTATAAAATAATTTAAAACATCTAAAACATTATCATAAGTTCATGTAGTTATTGATTGCCTTTTAGTATTGTTGTCTTATTAAGAAAAAGTTATTCAATATTCCAAGATTTACATGATTTGTTAGATGTACATACAATGTAAATGTAAAATAATATGATATTATAAAGTTATTTATTGCTCAAGATATTTTTGGAATTTATACAATCTCATACTTGCTACAAATTAGTGTGAAAATATATATGTTATTTTCAAGTGTTATCCGACAATGACGACTTTCAACAAAATTTCGACAAGTAGATGTTTGTGAGAGAAGATGATATGGTGAAAAGTTTGTGGAAGAAGAATAAACAAATTTCTGAACATTGCTTGCTTATGAAAAAAGAGTATAAAAAAGTTTGGGATTTTTCTTATATATGTTGGAGTTGTAATTATACTATGCATCCATTGTATACATTTTACATAACTGTAAACTGTTATCAATTATTGCTTTCAATCTAATATCGATATAGGTTGGGAAGTGGAATAAACATACATGTTAAATTAAATTAAAAGGAATTTTATGTGAGATCGCCTTATGGAACAAATTAAAATTCGTAAGACGAGCTTAAATTCGGATATAAATACAATTAAATATGAATAAAAGTACAAATATACCAATGAATATGAGTTTGGATCCGAATCTTATGATTTTCAACCCAAAAACGCCGAAACATATCATTTGGGACCAAAAATATCAAGAAAAATTATCTTAAGACCAAAAAACTAACAAAGTGAAACTAAAAATATGTTGACCATATTTTAATGGAACTAAAAGTGAAATTTACTACATTCTTGAAGATAATTTAGCGCATAGATACATAGGTTGCCCAATAAACACTAGTTCTATTAATTTGGTAGAAAGTAAGTAGTTAAGAAAACTAGTTTTGAAGGAAGGTGGGCTTTATGCTCAAATTAATGGGCTTTGAATTGGAATTCAATTATTAAATCATCCACTTAAATAGTGCATTTAGTCGTTAGCAGTGCTGCAGGGGATGTAATGTGATTAGGTATATTTTCCTATTACATAAAAACACACAACGCATAATTTTTTTTTAATTTTTTTTTAAGAAAACATAAATACATGGATTAGATGTGTAATGATAACGGATATGGATATTTACAGTGGTATTTCCCCCCCGAGTATACACTGATTTTATTTATGAATTTAAGAACAATTAGCACTCATAATTTATGAAAATGATCAATATTCATAAAAAATGAAGTCCGAATACATTTTTAAACAAATGGATGAGAATATCCTCACTCATGATAAAATCTTAATATCTATATGAAAATACGATCTTATAAAAATATATTGCAAATGGTTTTCTTTTCCCCCTCAAAATCTCTTTATAATATGACAACGTTATGCATTTAATGCAAAATGTGAGAAATTAATTTATTCTAGACTAGACGTTGGTGGTCCACTGTGGTTGAAGTTGCACCAATTTTTTATATTGGAATAGATAGTTTAATATCGGTACATTGTTATTAAATTTCCAATAATAATTGTCACACGCCTGTTGACTTGCAAAATTCACGCAGCATTTTGGTTTTTTTACTGATGCTTTTATTTCAATATTTCATTTTCCTTCTTTTTTTTTTTTTTTTTTTTTTTATGTACATGGCGTGATGCCCACTGTTGTCAATGGTTAACGCGGACTAGCTCAGTTATCCTAACTTTATACTTAATTGATTTCTTGTAATTATGATAATTTGATTTTTTATTATATTTTCCGGATGCAGGAGTCACTTTTGAGTTTTATCTCACAAACAATAATGTTATTTTTCCTATGAGTTTATGTATACTGGTTGAGGATCTTCCTAAATCCTAATCCCCCAATCGAAAGAGTGTTGATTTGAGGGTCGTTTGAATGATATGGAATCTGCTTAGGAAAGTAATTTGATTCCTTATTTTTGAATCCATGTGTTTGGTTCAATTTTAATGGACTTTGGAAAGTAATAAGATTACTCAAAACAAGGGAAATAATGCAACTTTTATGGATTCTGATTATCTTAGTCTAGGTAGGTATTTTTATTACTTGACTATAGAAATCTTGTGCATGATCATTTCATTTTTTTTTTATTTTTCATCAATTATATTTTATTTTTTATATATTATTGTTAAATTTTGGATTCATAATTTTTCAACAAAAAATATGAAAAAATAAATAAATTTTGTTTTTTTTTGTTTTCATTATTTTATTTTCTATGGATCATTATTAATTTTGAATTGACAATTTTCAACTTGAAATGTAAAAAATATTAAAAATGAAAATTTTGAAAAAAGGGCTATTTTTTGTTGATTATATTCTAACTAAAATGTGATCATTCTAGCAACCATTTTTAGAATTGATGGCAGGGGAATGACGGTCTCAAGATAGTGAGCAGCTCGGTTGTAGAATCGACAATAAAATTTTTGTATTAACCTAAAATAATGAAATGATCATGTTTATTATTTATTATTTTGGTACTCATATAATTTATTTTGATTTAAAATTAAATAACATGTTATCTTCAAATTACTTCAAATAAATATATATATTACAATTATTTTTGTACGTCGAATTATAAGCTATATTGTTCATATCTTAAAAAATATAAAAATGATTGGTAATACGAAAATGATAAGAGATATTTTAGGTATTTCGTTTCCTACTTATTTAATTTGAATCAAATACTAAAATGAGAATTCGGATTTTTTTTTTATTATGTTCCAAACGTAACACATGATAAATAATCAGTTAGGATTTATTTTTCTCAAAATTACATTCTTAGAAATCATATGCTCAAATTACTTTACTTTCCTGCTAACCAAATATGGGGGTAAGAGAAAAAACAAAACACATCCGTTGTTTTATCTTTAATTGCAAAATACATTTACGAGGTTTCAAAGTGGGCGGGTCGGATCGAAATTTGTTGGATGAGTACGTAGGAGGCCAAGGCCCGCCCTTTAATGGGCTGGCCCAAGAAATTTATCATAAATCGAAACATAATCATCATTATGGAGATTAAAATAAAAAAGGATTAAATTTCAAATTGTAAAACTAAAATACTCCATAATTCTCTTTCTAGAATAAATTGTAAGGTTAGTAATTTTGTCAAACTATATTCTGAATTAATAATTACACTTTAGTGATGGATAAAATGTGTTTTACCTAAATACTCTGTTGAGCAACCAAAATATTGCCACGTCGATCGATCGAATTATATACCTTACGCTTTCATGAGTAATGAAAATAGATTGCTTTTATAATAATTTTTATTTTTAGGGGGGATTGCTTTTATAATAGTTAAAGCGAGGCTTGGAGCATAATCACCAAATCTTAATTGCCGAGTGGTTTGGGTTAGGTACATAAATTAATGATGGCATTTAATGCCTTAATAAACACCACGAGAAAAAACCATAGGACATCTCTTTCGATAAAACTTAGGTAAACACTCTTTTCTATCATAAATAGGTTTCCAACCATAAATTATGCGTAAGTTTTGCCACTTTTTGAAGATTTTCTTTTAGAAGAAAATTAAGAGAAATATATATAGATTAGGGGAAATGGATCGATATTGATAAAAACTTAATTGAATCAAAGAAAAAAAATATATTGTATTTAGGTTCTTTACACTTGTTGTTTGAGACAACTACTAGGGCAACAAACTTTAAATTCATGAAACAATGTCGCTATCTGCAATTAAAGGTAGGGATTAATGATCAAACTACTTGTTCCATTTATTAATGAGGCCTTCGTGCACGTAACAACTTTTCTTGTTTCATTATAAGCTGATAACAACTTTAAACTAATTAATGTGACTTTGCATTAATTTAAATATATATTACGAATTAATTAATCACATGTTGAGCTAGTGTACATGTGACCGTGGGTAAGTTAATTATCGCTTCAATTCGTATATAGTATCTAATAATAGCAGGCACGGCTGAAATAAATGAGGATTTGAATGTCATATTTCACATTTATATTGTAGCTAGGTGCATGGCCGACTCTCATTTAATTGAGAAAAATGTTTATAATTATACAGTACTTCCTCACATCGATTTTTTTTTTAAAAAAAAAGAAAAAAGAAAAGAAATATTCCAATCTATATATACCTTATAAATTATACTCCCTTCGTCCCGATTATATAGTCCTTATTTCAATTTCGAGGTGTCTCGATTATATAGTCTTATTACTATAAGTAGTGTTATTTTTAATATGAATGTAAATTATACCCTCGTTATATTTTGAAAATTTTTAAAAATAAACATTTAAGTTTTTTAAAGTTATAAATCTTAAATGTTATTTTTTCAAAAAAAAAAAGAGAAATATTAATTAAAATTGACTAACTTAATTTGCATGTAAATTGAATTTGATCAATTTTATTGATATCATTGTATTTGCATTTCATGAAAAAAAAATCTTTTTTTTCTTTAGTCTTCCATGCATGTATTTGGCGCATAGTTTTTTTAAGAAAAAGAATGAAATTTTGGTGCAAAGTTTATAAAAATTTAAAATTGAATTTCATAGAAATTTTGTAGGATGTGAGTGCCGTGTGATTTTTGGAGAAAAAACTTTTGAGTTTCAATAGTATAAAATCTTTTAGATCAACTTTTAAATATTGTTAATTTTGATTTATATCATTAATTGTATATTTTGTTTGTTTAAAAAAATACGTCAAAGTTGAGGTAAAATATAAGTTTTATTAATTTTCATTAAATAAGAGTAAAGTTGAAAGTTTAATTTTTATTTCTCGTTTTCATAAATATTTTTAATCTACATGCGAGTAGAAAATGGACTATATAATCGGGACGGAGGAAATAATAATTTGTTGCAATGAGAGGATTGGTCGTGCAAATGTCTTATTTGATGTAGACGACCCAAATTCACTATATTTATTGTTCATCAATATTCATCGATATTGGGAATATGATATGATTTACAAATATTGGTAAGGTCAAACAAAGTTACATAAGAGCGGAGTGAGATATAGAGCAAATTTAATTCTTTGGTCTTTCTCTTATTTTATGACTATTATATATATTGTGTGTATACAACAATAAATAGTTTTTAATGGTTTTTATGTTTGGATTAAATCGCAAGCGATCAAATAGCAAATCGAACTATCGTACAATGGAGATATACCTTGAAGTAATAAATGATTGTGTGTGTGTGTGTAAATATATAAAGGATTGCGTATATATAATATTTGATGCCAGTAAATAGTTAAGCCAGTCTGGTGAGGTCAGCATGTTGAACCTTCATACATTATGCTCACGTCATAGAGATGTGAAGACGAGTTTGTTGTTGTATATCAAGACAGACCGAATATATCATCAAAATTATAAATACACGTAGATGGAGTTCACTCACGAATAGCGATTGCGGATCCATGCACCGCCAAGCGGCTATGGTCACCTATCAGATTTTTTTTAAAAATGATTTATTGAGTAATTTAAAATTTTAAAAAGTTTAATAAATTTCACATTTCATGCATCATATATATATATATATATATATATATATATATATATATATATATGCGCGCTACTATCTAGTGTTGATATATTTTTCATTCTCATTCTTTATTATTAACTTTATCGTATGTTATTCTAGTTCTATATTTGTGTTTTTTTGTTTGTTTATACTTTAGTCTAATTCTCTATTTGGGTTTTGTGAAGTTAATAGTTTAGCATTTACGACTCATACTTTATTTTTGGATTAAATTTGTTTAGTTATATGCTCTAACTACAAGAGCAATACTATGAACACACAATCACTTTTAAGTACAAAAAAAAATAAAAAAAATATTTGAGTCGACAACCAATTGTAAGTTATAAGAAACAATCTACAATAGAATAGTTCTATTAATCAAATAACTTTTAAATGTTAAAACGTAATTAATCAAAATTATTATATATTATTTTTTTAAGGATTGTGTTTGATAAAATTTATTGCGACTGCGTAGAGAGGTGCGTAGAATAGTATTTGAATACGGAGTAAGGGAGGGGGTGGGGGCCCAGAAAAATGATGGAGAAGGGTGTGGGAGTGGGGTTAAGCATGAAATTGCAGATTGCTAAATTGAGAGGGACCTAAGAATTAATGGAGGCATTAATGGATGCTCTTTTTATGGTTGCTTGATGGGTGCTTGCTTAGAGGAAAGGGCTCACTATCATTTAAGAATGTAGTATGAGATTTTATTGTACATGGGCAATCGGCAACCAACCATGCATTCAATTCCTTATCATAAATTCAATTTACTTCACTGATGCTAACACACAACAAGTTTCTACGTTGATCAGTCCACTATTTCATTCATTCATGCATATTATTATAATTTAATGTTGTGTTTCGTATTGATGTTATATGCACCTTGTAGCATATTGATCCTGCATCATGGAGTACTATACATATATGGTTTGCATAATTGCTAGGTGATACGAGACCAAACTTGATATGTTTGACTTGAATGCCTTAAACTATAAGATATTAATATTATGTTTGTTTGAACGTATTAAAATAACTACAATATATATTTATTAATAATTTGTTGTTTGGTTAAATGTATTAAAACTTCCATAAAATTGTAAATTCTAAAATATCATATAATTATTTACCATATATTGTGTATCTGGTCTATAATAGAAATTTAATTAATATATGAAAAGGATATTGTAGTTCAATATTTTTAATAATTATCTATGATGGGAAATTCTAAACACAACCTCCGTTTTACTCTTTACAGCCTCCACTAATTTATAAAATATAAAATAAATATGATAAAACATATTTATCCATAGCCTCCCAACACCTAAAACCAATCATAGCCACCCCTTTTATATAACTAGAAGTCTAGAACAATGAGAAATACTATAATAATAAAAATTATAAAATCATACCCCATGTGTACAGAGAACGGGGTCACCTTTTCTTTCCCTCCTCCACACAAAAATATGATAACATATGTTTTCTTTTCCTTGGCAAAATTACCAAGTGAGTAAATGGATACGAACGTTGAATTCAAACAAAAAGTAATTTCACTAGTTTTTTTAAGTGTATAAAAATGAATATAAATTAATGACAACAATGGCACCATCCTGAATCAATAGTGGGCTAGTTTTTAAGCTAATAAGCTTCGAATAAGATGATGGACTGATCATGAAGATAATGCCTTCAGCTGATCAATATTGGTTCAAACTAATTAGTTATACAAAAATGGACGCGCCATTAGCATACGGGCTATGATAAAGTTTTATGTTTTTGGGGTTAAAGGGGTAAACAAGTCTTATCCAATTTATTTTTATATTTTATAAATTAGTGGGGGTTGTGAAGAGTAAAATGGGAGTTGTGTTTAGAATTTCCCATCTATGGTATTGCATATCACAATTCACAGGTGGGATTTCTAGTCAAATATAGATGATTAACAGATGTCGGATCCTTGTCTAATCATGGGCTTTGATTTTGCAAGCAAAACACCATATTAAGGTCTGATATGTATCTATCACCCACGTAGACTGCCTATCAAATACTCTATATAATTTATTATACAAGGCTAAAAGGCACTCTTTTATGTACTATGTATATATACTTATATATATATATATAAATATAAGTATAGGGAATGGATCATGAAATTGCACACCCATGTGAGAAGTATCTGTTTGCACAACGTTCACTGAAAAGTTGCTGAATGTTATAGATATGTTCACAATAAAGTTCAAGAACGTTATTGTGAACGTTAAGACAATTGCAGAAAGTAAAGCACGCAAAGGTTTGGTAACCCTGTTCGATCAACCGATCTATGTTAGGGGGACTTGTTAGGTCCCGGAAAATAATTCACTACTTCGGTGTTACGTTTGCTAAGGATTTTACACGTAGTTGACCTCCCGTCACTCGCTACCCTTTCTACCCGTACACTGATGAAGCCATGCCTAGGATTGAAGAAGATAATCCGGAGCTGCAAATGATTGGACCGATCACAAGACTAAGACCAAAGAAATTGCAAGGCTATTTCCAAGCCTATGTGCGACGCAAGTTAGACGAACAAGAGATCATGCATTGCAGCCCTAAATGGATGCATTGCAGCCCTAAATGGATTACCATGTTGTCTATTCAAGATGAAGATGAAGGCATGAAGTTGGAGATGAGTACTTAAAGAGGGAAGAAGGATTTTGACGTGTTGCATGGCTCGTGCACGTCGAACTCATGCATGAATTATTTCGGATATTTGGGCAGCCATGGAGTTCAAATTAATTCAACCCAATTCGAAATATTAGAGTCCAATTATGAAGGCCCAAAAGTGTTGGGTTTTATTTATCCATTAGATAGATTTTTATTATTTTATTTTTGGTCCTTTTGGATTTGCCTTAAATAGAGTTCTAATTAAGGTAGGAATCCTAGTTAGATTAGGATATCTTTTTATTTTTGATTTCTTTTAGGATTTATATTGGAATTTTCATCCATCCCTCTATTATAAATAGGGGATCATTGTTACATTGATATTTAGACCATATTTGATTAAGAAGAATTTACCTTTCAATATTGTCTCACCCAAGATCCTCTTTTTGTTTATTTTCAGCCGAAAATATACACTCTTGAAAGCCTAGCAACTTCCAAGTTTTATTCTTAAATCTCGTTCTATCTCACTTGTGGGAATAGGGTTAGATTGCTATCGAGGAGACGACCAATTGTTGTACGTTTCGTGAGGTGATCTTCACGGGGTTTGCAGCTGTGTTATCGACTCATTCTACTCAACACATCAACACCGATCATCATCAACATCATCCATCTATCATATTTCATCCATTACACCATCATACATCAAGTTCGAGTCAAGTTGTACGAGTTTACAAGCTGTTCAAGTGCAGTTCGTCCATACGTGCTATTCGCGCCAAGATAAGCAACTATCCCGTAAGTTCTTTATTTCCTTGTCATAACCTATCTACACCAGCCATTCTTCACCACACAACAACCTAATACACGCCCATACTCATACCCTTTCAATTCACACCAAAACAACCACCTTTTCATTTTATTTTGTTGTGTTTTATTTAGTGTCGTGTCATAGTCTAGGTAATTTTAATCGAGTCCTTTGAGTTTTGTTGAACCCTTACTTATCCGACGTCGTTTCGATTCTAGCTTCCGCGTATATTTATCTTGATCGTGTCCCCATAGGTTCCGGGTCACATCATAAATTGGTATCAAGAGCCACGTCGGTTCTTATCGTTCGTGGTTCAATACGTCTTATTTTTATTGGTTTATGAGTCTTTCGAGTTGTAATCTGAATATTCATTGAAAAAAAAAATCCGAAAAAAAAACAGCTTGTTATTTTCGAATTTTTGTTCTTTCCTAGTTAGGATAGACTTCCACCATCTAGATTAAGTTATTTAGATTGTGTCCACATTAAGTAGATCACAACTAAATCTTTTAACCTTATCTAGATCCTATTCTTTCCATACTAGCTTGTTTCCATCCTAATCTCTTCCTACCTTCCATATACCATTTCTACACCTCATAAACCACCCCCACACCCTAATTTTCGTCCTCCCACCTAAAGGGAATGAAATTTTCTGACCTTGCTCCATCTACACCCTTTGATACACCTGTACACCTATACACCCAATCCGGTGCATACACCACGCACCTACACCATACACCATACACCATACACCATACACCCTACACCCGTGCACCCAAAGCCCACGACATACACCATCCATTCAGTTTATCGAGAGCATCCATCCTACACACACGGTGCAACTAGTTCGTGATCAAGAAGAAGACTTGCAAAGGAGCAACTTTCATCTCCAGTTTTCGGCACTTTCTTTTTACACTATTACACACGTCCACCACCCATATTGAGTAATACACGAGTGGTAAAACAAGAGTGTCAAAATCGAGTGATTTGTGAGTTGGTGAGGATCTCTTTATTCTTCACGTTTGTTCATTTTGCAGGGTCCATGAAGAAGGACAATAGGAACGAGTTGCCCAAGATCAGTGAGGACGACCCGAAGTCGCCCCTCACACCAGGAGAAGAGACATCTTTTTCCAATATACCAACATGGGATGCCAAGTACCATTTTGACGCACTGACCTCCTACGTCAACCGTCAAAATCGTGAGATGGAAAATAGACTTCGTGAACAACTAGCCAAGTTAGCTGAGCAGATTAGGAGCCTCAAAACCCAGTCAACTGAAGCTCAGATAGTTCAAGGACCTCCTGAGAGGCCCAATGAACCCCCAGGCGCAGTAGAGAGGCAAGTTGAGCCTCAAGGAGCCGCAACACGGCCCAGAGCTGCCAATCGACGCCCCCAGCCACCACCCGAGCCAGAGGATGATGATTTCGGATCTAAGTCCAACTATCATGAGGAGTTCGAAGATAATTTCGAACCTCCACAAAGGAGAAACCGCCGAGATCGTCCTCGAGCCCCATATAGACGTGCATTCCGCATCGATAGACCCAGATTCGAGGAAGACAACTCAATGGTGAACAACATCAAAACCACCATTCCAGAGTTCATGGGATTGCACGATCCTGATGTATATCTCGATTGGGAAAGGAAGGTCGACAAGATCTTCGAATGTTATGCGTTTCCAGAGCTGAAGAAGGTGCAGCTCGCTTCCTTAGAATTCAAAGGATACGCCGCTACTTGGTGGGAAAATCAGCAGCAGAGAAGGCGTCGTGATCGATATCCGCCTATCGATACATGGCGTGAGATGAAGGATATCATGCGAGGGCGATTCATTCCAGTTCATTATGAACGAGAATTAGAAAAGAAGCTGAACCGGATCAAGCAAGGTACTCGATCGATTGAAGAGTATCAGAAAGAGCTTGAAACCATGCTCAATCGAGTGGGTAAAGAGGAGTCACTAAATGCGACCATCATCCGGTACATTGAAGGGATGAATCCGGATATAGCCTGTGAAGTTGAATTAAAGGACTTTCACAGCATTGAAGAGATGGTGCACTACGCCACTATAGTAGAAAGACAGTTGTGAGAAGGACGGCGGCGCAGCCATCATAGTGCCGCCACCCCTAGACCTTCAAAGGTACATCTTCTACTCCTCCATCTGATCCCACATGACCCCGAGGTCAGCCCGGACAGCCCGATCGCCGTTTTGATCGCTCTGCACCGCTAAACAACAGTAGACCCGCTTCTACTGCACCCGCACCCATGAGGCCACCGTTTCAATGGCCAAATCAGCCCTCACAACCTCCAAATTCAGTCCCTAACCGTGCTCGAGACATCCAATGCCACAAATGTCAAGGTTGGGGCCATTTTCAGAACCAGTGCCCAAACAGACGCGTTTTGATCATCACAGATCAAAATGAGATCGAGTCAGCCAGTGAGGATGAACAAGAGCAGCCCGTAGGCGTCCCTAAGGCTGAGGAGACGTCCATAGTTGAGCCTGAAGAAGAGGAGCCCGAGACTCCTCGAGTTAGCTTTGTCTCTATTCGCAGTTTGAGCATCACTCGCGACGAGGACCAACAAAATCGTCGAGAAAATATTTTCTATACCCGAGTCGTGATCAAAGACAAGACATGCTCAATGATAATTGATAGTGGGAGCGTGATCAATGCCATTAGTCAGTATGCTGTAGATAAACTAGCGCTGGCTGTGATGAAGCATCCCAAGCCATATAAGCTGCAATGGCTTACTGATCGAGGCGAGATTCGCGTAGGTGGCCAGGTAAGTGTCGATATTTCAATTGGTAGATATTCTGACACTGTTATCTGTGATGTTATTCCTATGGATACAGCCGATATACTCTTAGGGAGACCTTGGCAATTCGACCGCCAAGCAGTTCACAACGGCGTCGCGAACACTTACACTGTTACGCGAAATGGTCAAGTCACCATTTTAAAGCCTTTGTCCCCTAAAGCTGTAGCCGAAGATCAAGAAAGTATGCAAGAAAAGCTCAAAGAAGAACGTGAAAGGGCAGCCGCAGCAGCCCGTAGATCCGCCGCCACCACCGGCGAAGTTTCGGCCGATTCCACCTCAACGGCCGCCGTTCTTCCATCTCCTTCTAACAACACTTCAAGGCAGCCCCCTAAAGGCCCCAATGCAGCTGGAAATTCGTCCAACATAGCCAAGAATCGCAGCCTTTTTATTTCTGTAAAAGGCGTGGAAAAAGCAATTAAAGCAGGTTTGCCTTTAGTTCTTTTGACCTGTAGGAGCAGTGCTACTAACGAGTCTTGTTTGTCTAGTGTTGTGGAGCCCTTGATGGATGAGTTTACGGACGTGTTCCCGGAGGAGATTCCAAGTGGTTTACCTCCAGTTCGATGGATCGAGCACCAGATTGATTTCCAGTCCGGTGCCGTTCTTCCTAACCGTCCAGCTTACCATACCAGCCTCGAAGAGATGAAAAAGATCGATCGTCAAGTAAAGGAGCTGTTGGAGAAGAAGCAAATCCGTGAATCGTTGAGTCTGTGCGCCGTTCCGGTCATTCTAGTGCTAAAGAAGAACAACGAGTGGAGAATATGCATGGATTGTCGCGCCATCAACAAGATTACGGTAAAGTATCGTTTTCCTATCCCTAGGTTAGATGACATGTTGGATGAGTTATCTGGTTCGAAAGTTTTCTCTAAAATTGACTTAAGATCTGGATATTTTCAAGTTAGAATGAAAGAGGGAGATGAATGGAAAACAACCTTTAAAACTAAACATGGTTTATATGAATGGTTAGTTATGCCCTTTGGACTTACTAATGCGCCTAGTACATTCATGAGATTAATGAACCATGTCTTGCGTGATGTGATTGGAAAGTTTGTGGTTGTTTATTTTGATGACATATTGATTTATAGCCGTAGCACACACGCACACCTTGAGCACCTACGCCGTGTTTTTATGCTCTTACGTGATGCTAAGTTGTATGGAAATTTGGCTAAGTGTTCTTTTTGCATGAATGAAGTCATTTTCTTAGGCTTCTTTATTAGTGAACGCGGTATAGAAGTAGACCGTTCTAAGATCACTGCGATCGAAGAATGGCCAACTCCTAAATCGGCGTCAGAAGTTCGATTATTCCATGGCTTAGCTGAATTTTATCATCACTTTGTGCGCGATTTCTCCACAATAGCCGCTCCTCTTACTGAGTTAAGTAAGAAGGATCGACCATTCGAGCGGGGTAAGTTGCAAGAGGAGGCGTTTACACGTCTAAAGTACCTCCTGTGTCATGCACCTATTTTATGTTTGCCCAATTTTTCTAAAACTTTTGAAATTGAATGTGATGCCTCGGGCAAGGGTATTGATGCTGTTCTTATGCAGGAGAGGATGCCCGTCACCTATTTTAGTGAAAAGCTCAATAATGCAGCCCTCAAGTATTCTACATACGACAAGGAGCTGTACGCACTAAAAAGAGCTTTGGAGATGTGGCAACATTATTTGTGGCCAAAGGAGTTTGTGATTCACACCAATCATGAGAGCTTAAAGCATTTAAAGGGCCAAAATAATCTGAACAAAAGACATGCGAGGTGGGTCGAGTTCATCGAGTCCTTCCCGTACGTCATCAAATACAAGAAAGGTGAAGAGAACATAGTAGCCGATGCCTTATCTCGACGGTACACATTTCTAACCTTAATGCATGCTAAATTGTTGGGTTTTGAATCGGTTAAGAGCTTGTATAAATCTGATCCGTTTTTCTCACCCATATATGATGCATGTTCGGTCAAGTCACGTGCCATTGATGGATTTTATATTAGTGAAGGTTACTTGTTCAAAGAGTCTCAATTATGCATTCCTGTTTCATCTATGCGTGAACTATTGGTTTTGGAATCGCATGTGAGAGGTTTAATGGGACATTTTGGTGTTGCTAAGACATTAAACATGCTGCATGAACACTTTTATTGGCCGCATATGAGAAAGGATATTGAGAATGTGTGTAGTCGTTATATTACATGTCGTAGAGCTAAGTCGACTTCATACCCATTTGGACTGTACACGCAACTACCCGCACCTTCATCCCCTTGGATTGATGTGTCTATGGACTTTATTTTGGGGTTACTTAGGTCTAAGACGGGTAAGGATTCTGTTTTTGTGGTAGTTGATCAGTTTTCTAAAATGGCTCATTTTATTGCATGTAAGAAAACTGATGATGCTGTGAATGTTGCTAACTTATTCTTTCGTGAAGTTGTGCGTCTGCATGGTTTACCTAAGACTATTGTTAGTGACAGAGATTCGAAATTTCTAGGCCATTTTTGGCGTCTTCTATAGGGAAAAATAGGTACCAAACTTTTGTTTTCTATTGCATGTCATCCTCAAACTGAAGTAGTAAATCGGACGTTAGGTACATTATTGCGTGCTTTAATTAAAAACAACTTGAAAAATTGGGAAGATTGTTTGCCACATGCTGAATTTGCATATAATCGTGTTGTGCATTCATCTACCAATATGTCTCCATTTGAAGTTGTGTATGGATTTAACCCTTTAACTCCTTCGGATCTTATACCTTTACCTGTTGAGCATTTATCAAGTGTAAAAGGTCTGAAGCGAGCTGATTTCATCAAGGAGATGCATGAAAAGGTAAGAGCTCGAATTGAGCAAAAGGGCGTGAATACCGTCGCCGCAAGGAACCAACATCGGAAGCAAATCATTTTCAAGCCCGGTGATCGTGTTTGGATTCATCTGAGTCCCGGTCGGTTCCCAAATTTGAGAAAGTCTAAGCTTAATCCACAAGGAGATGGCCCATTCACCGTGATTAGCCGCGTGAACGACAATGCGTACCACATTGATTTACCCGGTGAGTATAAGTGCTCTTCCACATTTAATGTAGCTGACTTATCTCCTTTTCCTGCAGATTCATTCGACCAAGAAGACACCTTAAATTCGAGGTCGAATTCTTTTCAGGAGGGGGGGAATGATGAAGCCATGCCTAGGATTGAAGAAGATAATCTGGAGCTGCAAATGATTGGATCGATCACAAGACTAAGACCAAAGAAATTGCAAGGCTATTTCCAATCCTATGTGCGACGCAAGTTAGACGAACAAGAGATCATGAATTGCAGCCCTAAATGGATGCATTGCAGCCCTAAATGGATTACCATGTTGTCTATTCAAGATGAAGATGAAGGCATGAAGTTGGAGACGAGTACTTAAAGAGGGAAGAAGGATTTTGACGTGTTGCATGGCTCGTGCACGTCGAACTCATTCATGAATTATTTCGGATATTTCGGCAGCCATGGAGTTCACATTAATTCAGCCCAATTCGAAATATTAGAGTCCAATTATGAAGGCCCAAAAGTGTTGGGTTTTATTTATCCATTAGATAGATTTTTATTATTTTATTTTTGGTCTTTTTGGATTTGCCTTAAATAGAGTTCTAATTAAGGTAGGAATCCTAGTTAGATTAGGATATCTTTTTTATTTTTGATTTCTTTTAGGATTTATATTGGAATTTTTGTCCATCTCTCTATTATAAATAGGGGATCATTGTTACATTGATATTTAGACCATATTTGATTAAGAAGAATTTACCTTTCAATATTGTCTCACCCAAGATCCTCTTTTTGTTTATTTTCAGCCGAAAATATACACTCTTGAAAGCCTAGCAACTTCCAAGTTTTATTCTTAAATCTCATTCTATCTCACTTGTGGGAATAGGGTTAGATTGCTATCGAGGAGACGACCAATTGTTGTACGTTTCATGAGGTGATCTTCATGGGGTTTGCAGTTGTGTTATCGACTCATTCTACTCAACACATCAACGCCGATCATCATCAACATCATCCATCTATCATATTTCGTCCATTACACCATCATACATCAAGTTCGAGTCAAGTTGTATGAGTTTACAAGCTGTTCAAGTGCAGTTCGTCCATACGTGCTATTCGCGCCAAGATAAGTAACTATCCCGTAAGTTCTTTATTTCCTTGTCATAACCTATCTACACCAGCCCTTCTTCACCACACAACAACCTAACACACGCCCATACTCATACCCTTTCAATTCACAGCAAAACAACCACTTTTTCATTTTATTTCGTTGTGTTTTATTTAGTGTCGTGTCATAGTCTAGGTAATTTTCATCGAGTCCTTTGAGTTTTGTTGAACCCTTATTTATCCGACATCATTTCGATTCTAGCTTCCGCATATATTTATCTTGATCGTGTCCCCATAGGTCCCGGGTCACATCATACACACTCTTTCACTGAATTGAATTGTGAGATCCTCTTAAAACCTAGATGTCTAACCTATCTAGTTCCCACAGAAAATCTCTCCCGATACTCCTTTTGATAGTGTATGAACAAGTGTATTTCAATACACGATGACTACAACACTAATCTCTAGTGTAAGACACTACCGAAACTATGTGGCTCAAAACAGTTAGAGCACTTAACAATATCTGCAGTTAGTCTATATAGTGTGTTCTCTGCGCTATCTAACATGTCTGTATCCCAGGCTATTTATATATTACAACATAGCCTTAACAAGGAAACATGAGTCCTAATCCTATTCGGAATCTGATAAGAAAACTTTCCTTACAGAAACTAAAACCTAGGACTTTCCATGTTAGATCTCTTCCATCTTTAGAATTCTGCCTTGTCTTCAATCACGTGCTCTCCAAGCTGAATAAGGCAACTTCTAGAACGATCTTGAATCTCATCTTGGTTGGCAACTTTGAACAACTTCAACGATCTTGGAAGAATAATCTGGACAAAGGATATTCATGTAAACGTTCAAGAACGTTACAATGAACATTGTTGATCTTTGAGTCTTCTTTTCAGATGCAGACGCCCATATACTTTGCAATGTATATTATTGATCTTAAATCTTCACATCAAGTAGCACAACGGAATCTTTTGTATGTCCACATACTGTCTTCTGGCTATCACTTAAGCTAGCTGGCAGTACACATCATGTTGAACAATCTCTGTTGTGGCATGATGCACAATAGTCTTCTTCTCAGCTCAATCCAAACTCTTTGCTTTGAGCTGTCTTCAGGAAGTTCAAATCATGTTCACGTACATTGTTATGAACGTTGTCCAGAACAGTAGAAAATGTACTTGGAAAAACCAAATACTGAAGTGATTTATGAATTTCCATAAAGATGAATGATAACCAACCACTTATAACAAGAGCAATGTAGAGCTCTTGATAAACAAACATAGTGCTTGTGACACCGTTGATTCCAATGTCACAAAGGCACTAACATATCAAATATGACATTTTTCCTAGTGTGGGAACTAGGACCACATCTCCACCATCCAATTTAATGATCCAATGATTGAGATTTAATGGTAAAGATGGTGGTAATTTCGTAAATAATAAGGCAAAAAGTAAAAGAAGTTGGGCTATTTTTGTCAAAACTTTTAAAATTAATGATGTCATCAATTTTAAAAAAATCTTAAAAAATTTAAACGACCATAAATTGCTCATTTTTAATCCAATGTAGGCTAAAAATATATCAAATTAAAGCTCGCTTCATGATCTTCTATTTAAGATCTCGAAAGGCCATGTTTAGATGAAAAATATGGACAAAAATACAAATTATAAATTTTTGCACTTACCCAGCTGATGGTAAATACTTTCGTTAGCTTATAATAATATTTCGTCAGCATTATGATAACGTATGCTAACGAATCATCTGTCATATGCTAACATAATGTATTCATTGTGCTAACGAAGAATTATCACAATGCTAGTTCAGTACATATTTATTATGGTTTATTCAATCTCAATTAGGGCTTATTCCATCTCAATTATGATTTATTCCATCTAATTATGATCTAATAATTACTTTGTTTAATTTAATTTTTTTAAGTTTCGAATTGCTTATTAGGGTTTATTCCATCCAATTATGATTTATAACATATGCCGACAGAGTATTGTCATATGCTAACATAGTGTATTTACAATGCAGACGAAGCAAAATCAGAATGCTAACATAGTACGTATATATTATTGATATGATTTGTTCTGACTCATTTAGGATTTATCATATCCAATCATGGTTTATTTCATCCAATTAGGGTTTCTTCCATTCATTTAAGATTTATTAAATCAAATTAGGTATATAATTATATTTTAGAATGTATTTTTCGCTAACAATATTAGAAAACTTTAGTTAGCATCACAATATCGCTTCATTAGCATGATGATAATACTTCATTAGCATGACGACATGTTATCAAATACTCCGCAATTTTTATAAGAATTATCAAATTACGTTAATGCCTGTGCCTGAAAACTTTCCAAATATTACAGAATTTTCACCGTCCTTTTAATCAAATCCGAGCCTTTGATTTTTGAGGATTGTGTAGTGTGAAATGTGGTTCTAATTCCCACACTAGGATTGATTTTCATCTAACCCCTCCCTATAAGTATATACTTGTAAAAGAATGTTAATATTTCCATTATATATATATATATATTAATCATGTATACATGACAACCCATCACATTAAACAATTTACACACACGTGCCTTATAGCAATATCATTGATTGCTCATGTAACTTATATATATGGACTTTTATGGAACCTAGGATCATTTGGATGTATGTTGATTGAATAAAATATTTTGATCAAAATGATCCCACATCCCATTGCATGCTAAAACCGAATTTAAATCTTATGCGCAATGGAAAAAAGAGATTGTCGATTATCTTGCAATCCGAGAGACACCGTTGAGAAGATATAGATATAAAATCTACAACTCCTCCATTCTTCATATTATCCACCCCATGATCTTATGTTGTATGACCCAATCTCGATCTAGACGTCGTGTGGGCGACGATCCTCTAGAACTTGTAGAAGCTTGGAGACGAAGAACCATTTTTTCTCTAGAAAAATAAAAAATTCCTTGTCTTGAAGAAGACCTAATTTTCAAAAATTATAGACTATGGTGGCTAGGGTTTTTCTTCTCCCTTCATAAGGTATATATAGGGCTACAACATGGATCTAGAAGAAAATTAGGGTTGGGCCTCCAACGGGCCTTAAGTTCTCATGTCTAGCCCAGACATAACTTAAGCCCATTAATATTAATTCAATCCACTAAAGAATTAATATTGCACTACCACCCTAATTCTATATTTATGGATATGGCTTCTTCAACTTAATTAATTTCCCATGTTTAAGATATCAAATGTCCATTAATTAAATCGATTATACTGACAACTCAATTTAATTAATTGCTTATCCTTGAGTCGTACCACTCAACTTTTATTATCATGTTGGATTAAAAATAATCCACTTGCAAGATTTAACATGATAATCCTTTTTGAGCTCCCCAGGGGACATCATCAACTCAGCGCACCGAGACACGGTTTTCTTCTATAATTAGTAACCCATCATATATAGAAATGTCACTACCCAATCTATCGGGCTTATTGATTCTTTAATTAGAATCTCACCCATTGATAGGTCAAAGTAATGTACATTAAAATATACATGTCTACTATATAAGGATTAAGAATTATAAGTATCTGATATTTATATTCTTACGTGCTGTTAGTACATAAGAATTATCTCACTGCGATCCAGTTCAATACACTACAAAAGTGCACTAGTATGATTCCATAGCCAAGATAGACTAATCCCAAATCATACTACAACTATAACAACGGTTCATCAAACTCTATCTAGGTTGTGAACACTTCTTATACTTTAAAAGAAATCGATAATATGATCTTTTGTGTGCATTCCACACACCATATTATCTTCAATATTAAGTATAGGACGATTTGCATTATTTATTATATAAAATAAATGCAAAGTATGTGAACATTATTCTCATTCATAATTCACGAGAAATAATTATATATATAAAAGACATGTTTTTAGTATACAATCCCCAACAGACATAGACTTGTTAAAACGGGTTAGGGCTGCCATGACGGCCTAGCCCGAGACTGGTTATACACGTTGCCAACTGGCAGTATAATCACGTGGGCACAGTTACAACATAAATTTCTGGAGAAATATTACCCCGCATCCAGAGTTCAAGAGATGAGGCAAAGAATTAGAAGTTTGAAAATAGGCATAAACTAAAGTTTCTATGAATATTGGTGTCTATTTTAAAATATACTAACCAAGTGCCCACAACATTAGATCATAGATCAAGATTTGATCCAATATTTCATGTCAGGTTTGAGGCTACATGACAAGACCATTATCAGTCCTTATTGTGGAGGATCTATACTAAACAAATTACTAATCGAAGCCTTCAGAATTCTAGCGGAACTGGCTGATGAGAATCGAGATGAAAGTGTCGAGGGCACAAGGACAATTGCAGATACTAGAAGACTAGTGCATTTTGAGGACAAGATGGATGGACAAATAGAGAAAGTTATAGGCACATCAGGTGCATAGAAAAAAAAACCATGCGGAGTCTGCAAAAGTGTAGCCCATTTTACCGATAAATACCCAATGCTGCAGGAGGAAGTCATTGAAGTTAACACTCTCGGTGGGCATAATAACAACATGAAGTATTATCCCCACTCTCACACATATAATCTAGGATGAAGGGATCACGAGAATATTATGTGGAGAAGGAATGATGCCCCACCTCAAGATCTACCTCTATTGCAGATAGCACGCGAAGAACCTGGATTGGCAGAATTGGTTCAGACCTTGGCTAAGGGAAATGTCAAGGCACAGAAAGACTAATTGCAATCATATCAATAAATTGAGAAGTTCAGGAGACACATACTGGGCTCCAACTAGGGCTGGCAAAATTGACTCGGCCCAATGGGCCGGCCCGACCCGATCCATTTCTTGTCCAGACTGGTCCTGTAAAATAGTGACCTGAAACAATTTTGGGCCTAAATTACCTGGCCAGTCTGGCCACTGAGCCCCAGGCCAAAAAACCCGATTGTTTTTTTTAATTTTATATTCAGACTTTCAATATCTATGTATTAGTAAATATTCACTTCAGTGACAGACTTACAGTAGCTCTAAATAACGCATGCCGCCTCTCTCAATCTCCATTCTCTACTATCATCTCAAGATTTCCATCAGTCAGCGACTACTATCCGACGTCCACCGAGACCACCGCGCAACTCCCGTCGATGTCGCCGCCAGCCAGCCACTTTTCATCTCTCGCTCTTGCAGATAGCAGCAACACCCCAACAAGTTTCTTTTCAACTCACGCAAGCCACCCTCTCAATCTCAATTCTCCACTCTCATCTCAAGACTCATACTAATCAACGACCACTGTCGATGTCTACCAGGACTACTATATAGTTGCCGTCAACATCACCTCCCACCATATAGTCACCACCAGCCTGCTACTCTCTCTATCTATTGCAGATAGCAGTCGCCAAGAGAGATCGAACTCGAAGCCCATTCGCACAGACCTAGGTATAAAATATTTTCGATTAAATATGTAGATCTTCCAATGAATGATACCACTAGTATGGCTTTTATAATCTGTTGACCGTTGGGATAATGTATATTTCTAATTTCTTTCTTTAAAAATTATAAGCTATAGAATCAAGGAGTGCCGATATAAGACCTCTAAAGATAATTGGAGGAGATGAGGAGAATGTTGCTCTAGCATAAGATACAACTGACAATCAACCCTGATATCACTGCCAGAGATGAGTTCCAACAACTTGTTAGACGTATTAGAATGGTCGGAGGACCTGGAATCAATGCCACAAATTTTGAGCTGAAGACAGGATTAATTCACATGGTGCAACATAATCAGTTTGGTGGCAATCAATCAGAAGATCCAAATGCTCATCTGTTGTAATTTCTGAAGCTCTATGGGATGATCAAGATCACTGGAGTGCTGCATTATGCTATCAAGCTACGCCTTTTTTCTTTTTCTCTAAAGAATAAGGTGAAGAGCTGGTATATGTTGATCGACCAAAACATAATCACTAGTTGGGAGGATCTCAGATAAAAATTTATCTACAAGTTCTTTATACTGGGAAAGACTATCAAGCTACATGCGGAGATCACCAAATTTGCTCAGCTTCCAGATGAGTCAATTTATGAATCTTGGGAGAGATATAAGGATATGCTGAGGAGATGTCCACATCATGGTTTTACTGAGGCACAACAAGTGTTCCATCTTTACAAATAATTCACTATAACTACCAAGACTGTAGTGGATGCTTCTGCTGGACGATCTCTACTGGCGAGAACTTCAAGAGATGCAATGAGAATATTGGAGGAAATCACCTCCAATAACTATTAGTGGCCATCTGAGAGATCCATGACAAGAAAAGTAACAACAGCAGAGGTCATTGAGAAGATAAAATCTTTGGAAGTTGAGATCGATGATTTGAATAATCTGCTCTATTTGCTGAAGAAAGTTAGAGCTGAAGAGAAGAAAGAATTCGTCCAAGCTGCGGGAGAGCAAAATTGTGCTGAAGAGGCTAACTACATGAATCAGAGGAATTTCAACAGATGAAATCAAGGTGGGGGTCCTCAGTACTCTCATGAGATGAGAAATTATCCTAATTTTTCTTATGAAAATCCCAATAATTTTCAGCAGCCTCCACAGGGTTTCTCTGTGACTAATGATGTGATCAATGAGCCTAATAAGCAATCATTCTCTAAGATGGTGAATTGTTAGATCCTCAATACCGATGAGAGGATGGATCAGATACAAACTGACATTGCTCAGTTTAAATAGTCATTTGAAAGCCAGATGGATCAACTATAAAAGATAATTGCATAGATTGGCACTTTATTGGCTAGTCAGCATAAGTTGGGACAGCTCCCTACTACTCCTGAGGTGAATCCAAAGCAGAAAGACCAACATACTAAGGTGGTTCACCTAGAGGAAGATGAATGGGTGCCTTTGCATCTCCGTCCTATGTATGTGCCTCATCCACCTTTTCCAGAGAGACTACTGAAAAGATCGGCTCTAACTAAAGAGACACCTGCACAAGTTGTAGAAATCAACACCATTCCAGCTGCGGATTTACCTAAGAAGACAACTGAGGAAAGTTAAGAAAAAAGAGCAAAAGAGGAAGAAATATTCAAGGACAATGGCGGAGCACCAAAATTTATATTATCTGAGACCCCGTCTTCAAAAGAAAAATGTCTATATAGTTTTGGGCCTAGCCCGACATCGACTACAATTCCTAATGAATCTAACAATAATTATATGGTATTAAAGGATACATTGGTTGAAACTTGTCCTTCAAAGAAGGATAACTCTGGAGAATTTGTCATCCAGATTACTATGGAGCTTAAATGATGTTAAGGGCACTGATAAATCATGGAAAAGCTGTAATTTGATGCCCTTGTCAATTTATGAAGAATTGAAGCTGCTAAAGATAAAGTATTACAAGACAACTATTCACATGGCAAATAACTTTACTATTAAAGCTTTGGGGACACCCGAGAACGCGGTGTTTAACATTTATGGCTACTTCTATGTATTGGATTTCATTATTGTTGACATACTTGTGGATAAAATGGTTCCATTCATATTAGGACACACATTTCTCTACACTGCCAAAACTATCATTGATGTGGAGTCGGGGACATTGGATATGTTTGTGCTGTATCAACCAATCAAGGAGAATATCACGTATCAATTCTATGACTTCGATAATATTTTTGACGTCATAGATGATGCTTATGAAGCCATAGGTGAGCTAGACCCTAGGTATTGTTCGGATAACGAAGAGGAGCTTGGTTTTACTTAGTGGTACAATAAGCCACCGGATCATCCCTAATCATTGGGGGAACTTGGAATTAACTTAAGTTGGCAATATGTTTTAGTTTTTGCTTTATTTTTTCTTTCATGTTTTTGTTTTTGTGTTTTTGTTTGGTAGGTACTGAAAATTTGATAGTTGTAAGCCGAGAAATGGATCGAGGAGTCAAAAATTCAGAAAAAGATGTAAGATTCACACATAAGTCAACCGAGCTAGTTAGGTCGACCCGGTCCCTTGATTTTACACACACATGGGTCGACCCATAGGTTGAGTAACACAACTCAACCAACCGGTCGACCCACCCCTTGATTTTTTCATTGCTCGGGACTAGCAATAGTTTAAGTTTGGAGGTTTGACAGCTGTGTATTGTATACAACTTTTGGATATGAATTAATGTTGTTTATTATATTAAGTTGTGTATTTTATATAGCTTTTGTGTTTTATTTGTTATCATTTGAAGTTTTTGATGTGTTTGCTAGTTTTGCAATAATGGTTGCGTTTTCGTTGTATAATTGAAACAAAATAGTTAAATACGTGCATGAAGAGTTGAATGATGATTTAATTTGGCTCTTGGGCTTAATTAAATACTTAATTAAATTCTAATGGACTGGATTAAATGATCAAAACCCGTGAAAATTCAAAGCCTAGTGCGAAAATAGCTTGGGCCAACTCGAAAAGCTTCGGTCAACCCAAGTCAGTGTAAATTACACAGGGGTGGTCGACCCGACTGAAGTCACTTAGGTTGACCCTATGTAAAAAAGGCCTTCGGATCAATCGGATGATAAACGTGTGAGAACGGAGCAAAATGATGAAGTGTGTCGGGGCTTGTCTCAGAGAAAAGGTCTAGTTTTTGCACAATTAAGAGCACGGATGATGCTCTTTTCGGTGACTCACGGTGAACTTCCTTTTGGATCGGATTTTCTTTCCTTCTGTGGGTTTCAACTTCCTCTACAATTTAAGGGTTCTTCTTGGAAGAAATTTGGGACATCTTTTTCATTATATTTCAGTTTTGGTTTATATTTTAGAGCGACGTGATGGATGTTTTCTCTGCAACTTTAAAAATTGAAGTTTTCTTTTACATAATTCAACTACGGTTCTTTTAATATTTTACAATTTCAATTATGTCTTTTAATTTCTTTACTTATTCTTTTATTTTAGATTTCATTATGTGTGAGTAGTTCTTTAAATTAATTATAGGATTTGTAGCATGGCTGGAATTATGTATTGATTTAATTCTTCATCAATTTTCCTTCCAATTATATGGTTTAAACATTCAAGTTATTTTTCATGCATGATTAAGGCTACAGTCATTGTATGCTAGCTAATTAATTTGAGTCATGGCAGAGATAATTAATTAGTGTGATTAAATTGAATGATTTGATACATGTACTTATGATCTATAGGAGGTTTTAAATTTGTTAATCTAGTGGGAGTTAACAATTAATCTAGAGACGAAAGTAATAGATAAATTGTTAATGTACTTTTATCTTGAGACCTGACGGAGATAGGTAATTAGAATTCTGATCCTCCACCGATAATTGGATTAAATTGGAAGTTGATGGAATTAGATTAATATATAATGGGTTCATATGTTTACATTCCCTATGATTAATTAATTTCGTTCTTTGATAGTTCACGTTTATAATCTCGATCGATTTGCATTTGATTTGATAATTGAGTTTAGTAGTTTAATTTTAATTATCAATATAGGAATATTACACTTAAGAAATTGGATAGTCAGGATAATAGGAATCTGTTAGCTTAGTACTTGGTGTATGTCTTAATTGCAGTCCCTATGGATACGATACTCGATTTACTAGCTTTATTGCATTGATCTGTGCTAGTTGCAGTTAATTGCATAAAAAATAGTGCATCAACTTTTTATCAGTCCAGAATTGAGTGGCAGTGTTAATTCACGGAACCCTTATCTATCCCCCCTCCATTTTTTCACTTCGTCATTTTTCACTCCAAGTTTAAAATTTTACAGCCGAAACTCTCTCAAGAAACTTCTATCTCTCTATCTCAACTGCCTAGCCCACATTTCCATCATGACCCCCAAAATTTTCTCCTCTAAGTCCATCAAGAAGAAGATCGAGTTTGCCTGAAAGTACTAAGAAAACTACTGTCGATGCTGCTGCGCCACCCAACATGTTGACCAGTATCGCCACTGTGTTTCCCAACTTGCTATCATCGTGGACCAATCTCTATCATTAGTTTTCACTAAATAGTCTAAGAAGGTTGACAAGACCTTTCTATAAATTGTCCAAAAAATCATCAATGAGATCAACAGTGAAAAAGAAACCAACATGCAACGCCAGGAGACTACATCGGAACTGACCCTTGAGAAAAAGCCTGAACCTTCTATAACTGAGTAGTTGAAGAAGGTGAAAATGAGAAGTTATCCGTGGGAAAAGCCCGGTCAAAATCCTTGAAGCGAAAAAAATAGCCATCGATGTCAGTGTCTGAAGAGGAAGCTAGGGAAGAAGAAGATGAAAATAGTAGGGAGTCGCATGCCCACAAGATCAATGAGGGCCTGACTCATTCCCTGGTTCAATAGGCTATAGAGGGCATAGTGGATACGCCCTCTTTGATTGGAAAGGGAAAGAGGAAGGCGTTTGTGAAGCCGTCTGCTAAGAAGGGGAAAACTGTGGTCAGCCCAACTTTGGGAAAAATAATGCCAAAAAGAGAGGGTGTCTTGCCCACAAGGGATATTGTGTACAGCAAAACCATCCATTTCTCCCTGCTTGATATCTTGGGCATCGAGTGAGAGGTAAAAAAATTATTCTCTAACATCGGTTGGTCTTTCTTTGTTGAATGAGACTGTTTCATTTTTCCTAAGTTGGTATATGTATTTTTCCATGATCTATTGATGAAAAATATAGGAAGGGGGGAACTTTTGTGAAGGTTATCGGGTTTAAATTTTTTGGTAAAAATTTTAATCTTTGTGATGATGAGTTGAACATAGGGTTGGGATTGTCTCCTTTCTGGACTTGAATGATGATGAGTATAAGTCTGTTATTTCTGCTGTGACCACTGACGAAGATTGGGATGAGAAGTTGTTAGAGCTTGGTGATGGTTCCGAATTCAAGTCTGGAACTAGCAAGGGATATATGCTAAAAGCAACGCCTTTCGCTTTTGTCACCAATTTCTTTGGTCGTAAGGACAAATCCAACTCCATCACAAATCAGGAGTTGTTTATTCTCTGATCCATGATGCACAAAAAGAGAATAAACTTTGGTGATGTGGCCATTGCCTACTTCAATGACACCCTTGCTCATCTCAAGAACAGAATCTCTTGTGCCTAATTTATCACCCATCTTGTTGCTAAATTGAAATTAATTTATCTATCATTTATCAATTTGTATTGCAAGCATGTTGAGTTGTTTAATTTGAATTGTTTAATAAGGATGTTGGATGTGTTCAATGAGTGGGAAGCCCTTATTTAGCATACAAAAATTGAAAACTTCGAGTAGCCTTAGTTTCTCATTGAATATAGGTCCTAGCAAGAGGCCCCCCGAGAGCACAATAGCAAGGAGAAGAGCCAACATCTACCACCATCTTAGCCCGTATCATTCGATTAGAGATAACCTTATGTTCATACTTCAAGCATGTTGAATTCAACTATTCGACCCTCTTTGATGTCTAGCGCGATACTCTTTCTGTTTAGATTAGGGTTTTTTTTCATTTATTTAGGTATCGCCCACAACTTCACACTTTGCTTAACATAAAGTGTGTAGGTGTGGGGCATTAGGAGTCTTTGTTGTTTTTGTGTTTTGTTATTTTGTGTCAGTAGTTAGATGACTCTCGTACTTACCCACTTTGCCCAAATAAAAATATGTGGATAGGAGGGCCACCTAACATTTTATTGAGTTTGCGATTCATAGGGTAACCTTTTTTCACCCACTTTGCCCAAGGCAAAGTGTGTGGGTGAGGGTTACTCTTTATTCTTTGCATTTTTTAGTCAAGTATGTGTAAATAATTGAACTTGAAATCATGGAGTCTATGGGTCATATGACCATGAGACAACATGTTTTACTATAATTTCATTTCAGCATGCCCATAACAATACTTATATGATGATTGAACTAAGTACCCTGTGAGGAATTGAGCCTAGTTTCACGATGCATGTGATAATTCTTTCTTGTGTGATTTTTCATCTTTCAATTTAGGAGAGCTGTAACTTGCTTTTACTCTATTACGAGGTCACAATAAATTTTGGGTATGCTACAAAATAATTAGGTAATTTTCTTTCTGAGCCCACAAAGCCAAATAAAACCATCCAGACATTATCCTTGCAGCCCTTTTTAAGCCAAAATATATAATGCCCTGATCATGTTTATTTTTGTAAACTCACCAAGGACCATGGGCACAAGGGGATGACAAATCTGGTGTGTTATTAGACATAAAATGATAATAGAAAGAAAGAAAATGAAAATGAGGGAAGGTGTCAAAATAAAAAGAAAAAAAATGATAAGTACAGAAACCCCTCAATAAATAAAGTTCAAAATGCCCAAAATATAAAATCTAAGGCATGTGCTTTATTACAATGGGTATGGTGGCAAATGCCAGAAAGAGTAAAAAATAAAATCTCCTAAAGGGAAAATCTGACTAAATCTTAGCCCAGTTCCAAATATTTCCTACTTTAACTCATAGCCCATTTCTAAGTCCTTAGCATAAGTATGCTCTTTATTCTAAAAAGTGGTAGAGGAACAAAAGCAGCTGCAAGCTGATGGTGACACTCAATTCAATTATGTTTTCCTCGAGCGTAAACACTGAACCCAAAAAACTTTGAGTGAGGAAAATGTGAGAGAATTCATCACTTAGTCATTTTGATTCACAGTGGATATAATGATTTATTTTTATTTATTTATATGTTGTTTATTGAAATCAGTAACCTAGATTTTTGTGCCACAAAGGATTTTGTTTGTGCATGCTTTGTCATCGTATCTTTGTGAGTCTGTCTTTTTCGCGTTTCTTTTTCTTTCTGCCTTTTCTTTTGGGCATGTTGTATCCCCATGCTTGAGGACAAGCATGCCTAAAGTTGGTGGGTATGACAAGTCCAAAATCTATCGTATTTTTATATCTTTTCTCATTCTTTTGTACTTTGTTTTTCTCCCTTTGAGTCAGAAAGAGCTAATATTGGCATAAGAGAGGCATGAGGGAGTAGAACCACACATGTAGGGCATTCAGATGCCAATGATACCAAGATAGGCAGTGACTTTTCTCAAAGAGAAGCTCTCTATCGAGCCTAGCCATAGTGCCCACCATTCCAGCAATGTTGAAGGAGATGTTCGTGATCGTGCCCACAACTAACCTAGGATGATTACAGAAGAGAAAAAAGAGTGCGGGCACAAGAACAACCTTACCAGATGAGGCAAGAGCAGTTGCAGAGGGCAAGTGAAGCTATTTAAGACAAGTCATATTGCATCCCTGAAATCCTGGAAGTGGATCAACTATCTAAGAAAAGTCAAAGCTCGGTAATCTAGGGCACAATGAGTATAGGTTCAGCTAACAAGATCTTCTAAATAAGGAAAAGATCTACTAGAAATGAAAAGTCGTGTGCACAATGATCCACATATTAGACTAAAGATCCCCTGACTTGTGGGCGGTTGACTTGTGCTTTATAATCCTATTTAAGCCAGTTCATGACAGAGGCCAAAACACATGAAATACACTTTTTACAGTACCATTTTCATTTCTGCATTTTAGTTTTCTATTTAAACAATCTCGGGCCTTATGCCTGTTGGCTATTAGGTTTATCTTTTATGTTCTTAAACCCAACGTTGGTGTTGGATCATTTTTACTTTTAATCTAAGTAAGTTTTCGTTAACATTATGTCTTCAATTTTTTATTTTTATTGTAGTTTTAAGTTTAGCATGAGCGACTAGACTCTTTATTCTAGATTGAATATAGATGAGAACTTAATGAGCATGTAGAGAACCATGAGGCTTAGTGGATAGTATACTGTGTGAATTTTGTTCCATCTTGTTATCATTTCTTTGTTGCACTAAATTGGGCTAAGCTAATAAATTGTGACTAATCACTCATTAATTAGAACTGGGCACACTATCTCTATACATGGTTAATGAATCGTAACTGTGTGTTGATCATAAAGGGATGGGGTACATTATGGGTATTGTGGGTGAATTGAAAATCGGTGTCTGCAGTAAATCTAGGTCTATCTAGGGCATACAACTGCATTGCTTCTTACAATCAATTCAAAAATCAGGGTTGGATAACAGGTTAGGGATTAGAGGACCAGAGATCACCTCTAATCTATACTGAAATGATAGATTAGGCATGCATAGAGAAATTTGGTGCCTTTAACTAGATTATTAAGTTCACATAAATAATCAGCGTGTCCATGATTGGTCTAGTGTTTGTTAAGTTCGAATGAAAGTTCAAATCCAGAATACTTTATTATTAATATTTTATTTGTTTTCTTTTGTTTTTTTATTTTACAATATTTATAATTCAAAGTATGGAGACCACTACCCTTAAAACTTTTAGAATTGGTGACACTGGGGAATATGATTCATAGCTCCTCGTGGGATCGATTCTTACTCACATTTGCTAGCTACGCCTACAATGGGCACAATGATAAGTCACTTTTGAGATTTTTCTGACCATGAATGATCGCACATCAATATACCTAACCTAATTACGCAAGTGTAAGTGTGTGACTAAGTCCTCAACGCCGCTATTCATCTAAATCTTTCTATTTTTCTGGTTATTCCCACTCACAGTTCGTTCACCTCTTTCTCTCACGTCATTATCATCTTCTCACATATTCGTAGAGCTGTCAAAACGGGCAAACGGGGTGGGCTAACCCGCGGGCCTCAAAAGCCCTCTGTTTGGCGGGGCGGGGCGGGCCAAAAATGAAGCGGGCCTAAAAAACCCCAGCCCAACCCACCCCCTACCATAGACCGCGGGCTAACGGGCCGGCCCATGGGCCTATTAATTTTTTTAAATTTTATTACTACTTGTTTCTTAATTTTTTTAAGTCGTTACCAACTTTTATAATTAAAATGATTTATTAACTTTTCTAATGTATTGATAATATCAAATTTCATTCAAATAAACAACAAAAAATTGACGAAGTAACCTAAAAATTAAATAAACAATAAAAATAGTTGATGATTAACAAGTCCCCTAAAAAATATAAAAAATATATGTTTTAGTTATATTTTTTAGTTAGTATCACTTTTCTTAATATAAATATCAAATCCATATTTTTATAATATATATGGTGCTCTGTTCTCGACTTCTCATGATTAATTCAAATGGAGAGCTTACAAGTGATTCCATTGTTCCAGAAGCACATCTTGCTATTAAAGCCTCAGAGAGAAGTAAATAATCATCCTCACGACCATCTGATGAAAAAGGATTCAGTTTTGAAAAGCTAATCATTGAGATTTACAGAATTGATCGAAATATCATAAAATGATCAATAAAGTTGTTAGTCTAAAAATTAAATAAACAACATAAATAGTCGATAAAGTATCATCACAATTAAATAAACATCAAGATTTCAAAGTTCTTGAAAAATTAAATTTCATTAATCAAATTGATGACATCTAAATTAGCTAAAATATCTTCTCCGTCTTCTTGAGCATCCTCATTCTCCTCAACATCATCTTCAACTTCAACAATAGGAGTATCCGGCACAATATCATTATTCAATCATAATGCTTTATTCAATATAGCATCTTCTTCAACATCTAAAAAGTAAACACAAAACACAAATAAAGATTAAATTTATATTTAAAAAAATAAAATCATAATATTACAACTAAATAAACTTACCACAAGTATAACCATGCAACCAATTGCGAGTGCATATAAGAGCTTGCACTTTATCGGGAAGAGTACAACTCCTATATTTGGTGAGAACACGAGAACCAATTGAAAATGCCGACTCTGATGCAACAGTGATAATAGGGATAACCAACACATCAGCGACCAACAATGCAAGAGATGAAAAACGATGTCGATTATTATTCCAGTACTCCATAACATTCAAATCCATATGAAATGAGAATTAAAGTTTTGACTCCTCCAAATAGATATCTATTTCAGATTTTCCGGTTTTTGTATTGGTTCGACTCTCATGAGATATGATTTCCTACATCAGTTAAGGTGTAATATAAGATAAAAAATATAAATGTATAATAAAATGCAAGAAATTGACAAAAATATTAAAATAAATACTCACATCAAACATTCTTTTGCCACAAATTTTTGATCCTCCTTCACTTTGTGTTGATGCAAATTTGGTAGAAGATGGGTCCGGGTGTGAAGAGTTTGGATTTTTAGAGACATCATACTTGTCAAAAAGCTTGTACAACTTTGTCTTCACTAGTGAAACCATTTCTTTGCATTTAGCTTCATTTATCTCGAGTTTGGAGTAAAAGTACTCCAATAATGAAATTTTTATCCTTGGATCAAGAACAACCCCAAATGCAAGTACTAAACTATACTCACTCCAATATTTATCAAACTTCTCAAGCATTCCACTACACATATCCTTTATCACCAAATCATCACTCAACTCATTCTCTTGCAACAAACGTTGAATCTTCCACACTTGCATAAAGTACAAATTGGATGTGGGATAAGAAGAACCAGAAATCAAGTTGGTTGTGACATAAAATGGTTCAAGAAAATCACATATTTTCTCTGCTCTACTCCACTCTAAAACTGAAGGACAATATTTATAATTCCTATCATTTAATTGAAGAGAAGCAAAGACCTTATAGTATTTGATGGCAATATCCAACATCAAGTATGTTGAATTCCATCGTGTAGCCACATCCAATCTTAAATCAATACTCGTGTCAATGTTACCAACCTCTACCACACATTCTTGAAATTTTTTCATCCTACTTTCTGAAGCTTTCACATACTTGACAGAATCTCTAATTTTAGATAAAGCACTAGTAGCAACTTTCAAACCTTCATTGACAATGAGATTTAAAATATGAGCCGAACAACGAATGTGGAAAAACTCACCATTACACAACAAACTGTCATGCAAAGAAAGTTGTTCTTTCAAAATATCTTGCATGTTGTCATTATTAGCTGCATTATCCAATGTCAAGGAAAAAACTTTTTTATCAATTCCCCAATCCTTCAAAAATCCAAATACTTTTGCAGCCAATTCAACCCCCAGATGTGGAGGAGGCATGTGAGCAAAATTAATTATTTTGCTATGAAGTTTCCAATTATCATCAATAAAGTGGGCAGTCAAACAAATATAACCTTCACTAGTGCATGCAGTCCAACAATCTGAAGTTAAACAAATCCGACTCCGAAAATCAGTCAATAATTGCTTAAGTTTCACTTTCTCATCCACAAACACTTTTGTGATATCAGAAGCAATGGTATTTCTAGAAACAAACCCAACATCAGGATTCAAATATTTCATGAATCTTCAAATTCCATCATATTCAACAAAAGAGAATGGCAAATCATGTTTAACAACTGCAGCAGCTAGCAAACCACGAGCAACCTTTTGATCAATTTTTTTAGACCTCAACTTCCCTTCATTATCAACAAGCATTTGTCCTATATCCCCAAACATTATTTTCTTACATTTAGTCATGTGACGCCTCAATGTAGACGTCCCATAATTTTTACCCCCGCATTTATAAGTAACATTACATGCTTTGCATGCTGCTCTTTCAATTCCATCTTCACCCAGCCTTTTTCTTACAAAAAAATTCCAAACATCTGAAAACTCCTTGGTCTTTTTAGTCTCTTTAGTTGATTTATCTCTATCTAAATTACTATTTTGTTGCACAGGCGGAGGGGTGGGTTCCATAAATATAAATCCTGTAAACATAAAGTAAATTACAAGCTAAAAAATATGATACTTATCCATCATCCAAAAGTAAAAAAAATCAACAGACTATGGATTGCATAAATCAGATCACATACGTTTTAGTGGAGTTTATTAATTATTATACAATATAATATTTAAGCAAGAGATCTTTTATGCTTTTAGGCCTTTATTATAATAGCTTTTATGAAATATATTTATGTTTGTAAGCAGACGAGAATTGGCATATTAAAACATGACATTAGATCACATAATTTGCATTCTTAATATTAAATAGAAAATAAACTCTCATGCATTATATAACAGATTGCATTTTGGGGTTTCCGGTGGAGACTAGGATTCACATCCTTATCAAAGTATCACCATTCTCCTAAGCTTTGTTTAATTACATCTTGTATCTTATTCAAATTTATATTAATTATACTATACTATAATTAAAACAACGACAATATAAGTACATGACTTATGATTATGAATCTGTAATTTGCTTGATTGATCTAAAATCATTGTCATAATTATAAAGCAGGTCAACAGATCATATGGCATATCTCACGTCATGGAATCTCAATACAAATATATTTATCATGGAATCCGAATAAAAAATTACTAGAATTGGAGGCTGAAAACAGAAACACAAGAAAAAAGATAAGCTTACCCGTAAAAGCCTTGAATTTTTACGTGAGGAGACGATCATGAATCGTCTCATTGCTGCAACGTCGGTAGTCTGATTTGGTGATGGAGTTGAGCAACGAGAGTGTAGTCTAGTCGGCGGTAGAGCGGCAAAGAGTAGGGTTAAACTTGAATACGTGAAGAAGAAGAGTCGGAAGAATATGGAGTCTCTCAAGTTCAAACGACGTATATTGATATTACTGATTAATTTTAGAACTTAAAAAATAGAAACCCGCGGGCCTAGCTCGCCCCGAAAAGGCCCGTACCCGTCTAACCCGCAACCCGTTTGGGTTAGCCCATGTAGGCCCGCTATTTTTGTGGGCCTCTAAACAACAATCCAACCCGTCTTTTTCAATGGCGGGTATGGGCCGACCCGACGGGCTAGGCCCATTTTGACAGCTCTACCTATTCGTAGCGCTCACCTCTTTCTCTTGCCATTGTTGTCATCTTCTCATAGCACTTACCTCTTCCTTTCACCATAGTTGCCATCTTCTAGCCTATTTGCAACAAGGCAACAACTCTTCCATGCCGATTCACAGCAAGACAACTGACAGGTGGTCCTTCCGCTATCAAAATAGATTTATACTCTCTTGTGTCCACAGAGAGTGTAGCTAGCTGCGAGTAAGGGTCGATCCCACAGAGAGCTGATGTGATCTTACTTTTAGTCACCAATCACAAAGGAGGTTTGGTATCATCGTCACAACAACTTGAAATTAAACAATAAAAATAATCAAGAGAAATATCAAATAACAAAAGGTTTTGGAATTTAAACTAGAATCTAGCTTAAATCACACTCACTTGATCATGGGCACAATGTTTTTCCTACACAATTAAGTCACCGAATTATGGAGACCGGATTCTTCTCTACATCTTCTTATTCATCCTTTCAGTTTAGATTTAAAAGGAATTCATCGTCGATTAAATCTCTATCCTATTACCTACCTCCTAGTTCCCCTAAGAGATATAAATGATAAGAAGCTTTGTGCCCTAGACGAACCCAAGTTTGTTGTGTTTACTGATTCCTCTTGTACCCATAACAAGCCACTGAGTTCTCAGTTACTATTGGATTAACACACAGTCATGATTCATTAATCCATTTAACATTGGCGTGCCCATTACAACTAAAGAGTGATCAACCACATTAGCCATATTAAACACACTTTCACTTGGAACAAGTATGAAAGTCAGCAGAAACTTATTCATGCCGCATTATGCCCACACGGCCTCACGAAACTTAAGTGTATGTTAAACTTGCATCTCTCGTTCAAACTCCGAAATAGAGATCTAGCTACTCATACTATTAAGAACTGAAAATGCATAAATTAAAGACTTACTGGAATTGAAATGAAAGATGCTCAACACCAACGTTGAATATTTAACAACATCCGAAAATAAACCTACTTTCTGCGAGTATAAGGCCCGAGATTGTTCTTGCTGTCGAAATAAACTTACAGAAATTAGAGTGTAGAAATATCAGTCCTATTATGTTTTCAAAAATAAAAAAATTATTTAAATAGAGCAACATCTTGAATCAAATCCCCCCACAGGCGAGGGTCTTCAACAGCCTTCTGGATCTCCGTGCCCGCATTAATCTGGATGGATAAGCTTTATCTTTAGGTTGTTGAAGTAAATCATGAATTTTAAGTGACATTACTCTATATCAAGTGGATAATCTTCAACCTTTATCATGTCTCAGCACGTTTTATCCATCCTAACTGCCCTCTGCTTTTCTCACTTGTGCCATCTCTATTGTCTCTTCCGAATTTGTGCGAGTACTGTGGGCACGACATCTTCTGCTCTACTAGATCCTTATCTAATATGGTCACACCACTTCTCTTTTGTTCGGATCTTGTTGATGAAGTTCCTGAGTGCCCATTTTTATCAATTTTCATTGAATTCACATGCCAGAATGCCTCTTTCGCTAGATTCAAATCTTGCAATGCCTATTTACCTTCCTGGTTTTTTTTTCGACTCAAAAAGGAAATAAAAAATGACATTTATACTAAAAAAGGACATGAAAAACATGAAATAAATGAATTCATCAACAACTCTTCTCGTGTTATTCCTCCTCCGTCCGTCTTTTGTAGCAAGGCAGCAACATCAAATTTGGTAGCTTTGTTTTTTTTAGCAACAAATTTAGAGCTTTTTTTAGCAACAAATTTGTAGCTTGTTATTTGAATGTGGATTTGGTAAATCTAAATGCTAGTTGTATTAATTGTAGTTTATATAAGATTATTTAGAGCTTTGAATGTAGAACTAACAGTTGTGTATTTTATACAACTTTTGGATATGAATTAATAATGTTTATTATATTAAGTTGTGTATTTTATATAGCTTTTGTACTTATATTTTTATCATTTGGAGTTTTTGATATTTTTGCTAATTTTGCAGTAATAGTTGTGATTTCGTTTCACATTTGAAGCAAAACAGTTAAATACGAATTTGAGGAGTTGAATAAGAATTTAATTAGGCTCTTGGGCATAATTAAAAACTTAATTAAAGCCTAATGCACTGGATTAAATTATCAAAACCCGAAAAAATTCAAAGCCCACTGAGAAAATAGCTTGGGTCGACCCGACTCAGTTTATTTTGTGAAGGCCTAGGTCGACCCCACCGAGCTCACTTGGGCGGACTTAGTGCAAAAATAGCTCTCTGGATTGACTAAAATATTTAGGGAGACCCACATGTTCGGGTCAACGGAAATGTGATTTTTTATCTTTACTTCAGGGGTTTAAACCTAGATATAAAAACCTCCACTATGATACACGTCCCAGATACAAGACTGTAACAGCCCAGTCCCGAGAGGAGAATTAACGAATGGGGATGGAGTGTTAATTAAGGGATTAATACAAGGATGGAATATTATCAAAGAAGTTTTACGAATGAAGGCATACTTTCGAAAGATAGGCGATAATACTCGGGTTTACTTGATTAAGAAGGAAACATGCTTAGCAAAAGAAAATGACTAACTAATCAGATACCAACAAGCATAGACCCATTCATAGGTCAAAGTGAATAAACATATATCAATGTGCATAAGCCTCTTCATAGGCAAAACGAAAATATACTCGAGAAACAGGATTAGATCTGAATATGCATCACTTATATAGATAATCATATCTGGGAGAATATTTGAAGAATCTCAATAAATATAATATAATTTAGGAATTAATACGAGTGCATCAGAGTAAGAAACATCGTGGGATTTCAAAAGAAACTTATACTATAGCAAAACAATCTTGGCAGCCAACCCACATCCACAGCCACCAACATCCTCAGCATCTGAACCTGAATACATTTGAGAAAGAGGAGGCGTGAGCACTAATGTACTCAGTGAGTTTTAATAAAAACACTTTAATAAACTTCAAGATATCCCATAATCAACTGACAGTATATGAAGAGCAAAACGCAAAAGCCCTCTCCATATCCGTAAAACCTTTTCTTTTCTTTTGGGCCCATCCTGGCTCAAACCTGACGTCAACTGCACCCTTAGGCATGCCTTAGGACACTAGAGGGGTTACCTTGAATATCCTTGTGAATTTGCGAGGGATAAACCCAGCAGTGACTCATTTAACGATCAAAGATCAAAGTCCTCTGAGCTCAATTCCTGCTTAAGCAAAATACTAAGTTATTTCATTCCTTAATCCTTGCTAGCAAAACCAAGCCTAGATCAACATCTAGCGGCTAATCTTTTACTTTAGCATGATCTCGGCCTATGAGAGAAGGCAGTCCTTTATCTATATGAATTTTAACAAAATAGCAACATTCAAATACGAAGAAATGAATATATATAAACACGAATTGCAACTAAAGACAATTCTAATATCTCACACTAAGCAAAATCAATACTTAACAATTCTAGCATTTCTAAACATGCTCGAGAGCTCAAATAGCACATAATATTTCCTTTCCTTCCTTCCTTCCTTGTACAGAGATCAATCAGGCAGAGCAAAATATTTTATTGGATATCTCATTTGCCCTAACATGCTTCTAGAGCTTATTAGCTCAAAATTTTAGATGAGTATAGATTTCCCATCTCGATCACTGAGCAGAAGATAAAGCGACGGGCTGATGATCATTCTCTGAATTCCCACGAGGCTCATTTTCTCCTACAAAAGTCGAATCATCAACTTAGTGGCCTCCTTCGAAGATTTCTAACTATTAACTTGAAATTCAACAATACATAACTTATATACCCTTAACTAGGACTTAAACATAGATTGCACGACTTTAGAACCTTTAGAAAACACGGGGGTTTGAAAGACTTGAGTTTAGAACTTGATTAAAGACAAAACATGGCGGCAGAGGCACTGCATGGGCCGTGCTAATTAATGGGGTGAAATTCTCAACTTTTCGAACTCCTTGCGAAGATCCTCCTAGACTTGAACGAGTCCTAACTCTGCCTTCTCTTTCCTACTTAGGGCATTGTCTACCACATTTACCTTTCCTGGGTGGTAGTGAATCATGTAGTCGTAATCTTTGATGAGTTCTAACCATCTTCTCTGCCTCATGTTAAGATCCTTTTGCTTGAAGAAGTACTTCAGGCTCTTGTGATCTGAGAAGATCTCACACTTAGCTCCGTAGAAATAGTGCCTCCAGATCTTCAGCGCATGAACAACTGCTGTCAGCTCTAAGTTATGCGTGGGATAGTTCTGCTCATGATTCTTAAGCTGCTCGAAGCATAAGCAATCACTTTTCCTCTTTGCATTAGAACGCATCCTATTCCTTTCTTTGACACATCTGCGTAAACCACGAAATCTTCATTCCCTTTTAGAATGGCTAATACTGGGGCTGTGGTTAGCATCTTTTTCAAGGTTTGGAAGCTTTCCTCGCACTCTGGCGTCCACTTGAACTTGGAGTCCTTCAGTAGTCGCGTCATGGGCTTGGATATCGATGAGAATCCTTCGATAAATCTACGATAGTATCCAGCAAATCCTAGAAAACTTCTTCTCTCATTCACGTTCCTCGGAGACTTCCAGTTGCTTACTGCTTCAATCTTAGCCGGCTCTACCTTGATTCCTTCCGCTGACACTATATGACCTAGAAACATTACCTACTTGAGCTAAAACTCACACTTACTAAACTTACCATAAAACCTTTCTCTTCTTAATGTCTCCAGCACCACTCTTAGGTGCTATTGGCATTTATCTTCGTCCTTTGAATAGACGAAGATATCATCTATAAAAACCATCACAAACTTATCCAAATACGGGTGAAATACCCGGTTCATTAAATCCATGAACACTGCTAGGGCGTTGGTCAAACCAAAAGGCATTACTACAAACTCGTAATGTCCATAGCGAGTCTTAAAAGCGATTTTAGGAATATCTTCTTTTCGGATCTTTAGTTGGTGATACCCAGACCTTAAGTCTATCTTAGAGAAAACACTTGCTCCCTTAAGCTGATCAAAGAGGTCGTCTATAGTCAACTTATTGCAACTAATCTTAACAAAATAGCAACGTTTATCTATACGAATCTTAACAAAATAGCAACGTTCCAATACGAAGAAATGAACATATATAAACACGAATTGCAACTAAAGATAATTCTAATATCTCATGCTAAGCAAAATCAATACTTAACAATTCTAGCATTTCTAAACATGCTCGAGAGCTCAAATAGCACATAATATTTCCTTTCCTTCCTTCCTTGTACAGAGATCAATCAGACAGAGCAAAATATTTTATTGGATATCTCATTTGCCCTAACATGCTTCTAGAACTTATTAGCTCAAACTTTTAGATAAGTATAGACTTACCTAATTCGATCACTGAGTAGAATATGAAGCGACGAGCTGATGATCCTTCTCCGAATTCCCACGAGGCTCACTTCCTCCTACCTTTGAATCATCGACTTAGCGGCCTCCTTCCAAGATTTCTAACTATTAACATGAATTATATAATATCTAACTTATATATCCTTAAATAGAACTTAAACATAGATTGCATGACTTTAGATACTTTGGAAAACACGAGGGTTTGAAAGACACGAGTTTAGAACACGATTAAAGATAAAACATTGCGACAGAGACACTGCATGGGCCGTGCAATCATAGCACAAGCCGTGATAATTAATGGGGCTAGAAATAAAATACCCAGACTTCTGACACGGGTCATGCAAGCCTTGCACGGTCCATGTAGACCCTTGCACGGGCCGTGCAAGCCTTGCACAATCCGTGCAGTTCCTTCAGAAAACTCTCCAGAGAGTTTTGCACCGCTGTTCAGAAGGGTACCCTTCTTGCATAGTCGTGCACTCCCATGAACTTTGAAATTCTTCGATCGATATTTTGGTCGAGGCATTACTCGGTCACCTCTCCCTTTCCTTGACGTTTTAAACTTAAAAACAAGGCTTAATATTTTGCAAAAATGTAGAAACGAACATGCTTTAAACTTAAAAAAAATCGACATAATAACGGAATAACACGACAATCCTTCTTAAATGCTTAGAAATAACGACGAGATATTAAATACAAACTTGAACAAAACTTCAATGATATAAATAAGGCTAACTTCGAGAAATAATGACGAGAACATAACAACAAGAATAAAAATGAGCGATATAACGGAAATGCTATTAACCTCGGAATTAAACAAGAATCGAAATACTAACTCTAGACGGAAAGTAAACGAATAATAATGAAGAACATGAAGAATGGAAATAAAATGCAGAAATTAAAAGACAGAAAAGAAATGGATTCGAGGGCGACGAACAAGAATGGATGGAGTTAGGTACGTCGAAGGAAGGTGGCTAGCTCGGCGTCTCGTCGAGTCGCAATGATAGCAGAGCCGCCTGCTATGACCCAACGACACCCCTAGCACCTTCTCTCACCGCATCCCTCCCACGCCACTCCACTCGTCATCTCGGAGGAACACTGACGAAGAATGTCTCTCGCTTCCACAGAACTTCGACTTTCTCTCAAGCTCTCAACTCTCCAAAAGTTTTGGAAATGAATTGAATGGGTGCAAAATGAATGGAGGGGAGGTGTGCTATTTATAGATGGGGCCTTGGCTTCCTTGAGAAGCCACTTCAGTGCAGGAACACTGCAAAAGTTACCCCGGGTTCGGTTAAAAGCTGTTTTATTCGATGTCGACGTCCAAATGACCTCAGACACGAAATCCGAAAATACCGAGAGACTCATTAGCTCGAATACTAGTGAACTAACCTGACTCGGTATTGGGGGTTTTCGAATTAAACCACCGCAGGATCTATTTGGTTGTTCGTTAATCCGTGTTCATACAACTCATAATTTTATGTAACATGCATGTTTATCACAGTCTAATAAAAAAGCATGCAAAGCAGATTCGAATCTAATAAAACAAAAACATAGAAAATGAATCTACTTACAATTTGACAGACGGTCTGAGGACAATATTACAGATCTAATCTTGCTGTTGAATGAACAATGATAGACGCCCCTTTTTCTCAAAATAATCGGCCACTACAATTCTACTCCAAGATCTTCTGTTGTATTTTCGGACTGTATCTAGATTCGGGGTGGGCTGAAATCTACTAGATAGGGTTGTGAATTCTGTGGATATCTTGAGAGACAAAGAGGGGCTGAATAATAATGCTTCAATTTTTGATCCTCTTCCCTATATTTATATAGGGGGGACGAAAATTACAAGTCCCAGACTTACTGAGCTTGGGCCTCTATCTCAAGTTCTATATCCAGTCCACTATCAGTCAATTTGGGCTACAACAGGGATCTAGAAGAATATTAAATTGGCCCACTAATTTATTTAGTATCCAATATCCAATAAACCTAGGATATAATTAAATAAATTAAGTTTCACTTTTATTCCACTAAAGAAGTAAAACTGACCTACCAATTTAATACATATTTACGAATATGCTTTCTCCTTTAGTCCAGCCATTCCCCGTGTTTAAGATATAATGTTCATTAATTAATTATATCAGTCTCTGACAGCTATAATTAATTAATATCTAAAACCTTGAGTAGTACCACACAAGCTTTATCATGTAAGGAATAAATTCCACCTGCAGGGTTTCAACATGAACTTGTGTTTCCTCAAGAGAACATCATCAACCTGGCACACCAGGACACGGTGGTCATGCATACTGCTCGAGACATCATGTATACATTGTCATTACCCAAGATATCGAGTTTGATCTACGAAAAGGTCTCATTCATTGATAAATCAAAGTAATAATCAACGCACACATAAGCTCGCCAATATCACATGAGTTCAGAACCCGAACTTTGTGGATCTTTATTCTCTCAATAACTGGGTCAGAGACAGAGAATAGTATCCTATCGTGATCCTCCTCAATACACTAATAAATGTACTAGAATAATCAGTTAGTCAAGATAAACTAACTTGTCAGATTATTCTACGGTGTACCGATGGTGTGTTCAGGACCATCTAAGCCGTGAGCTCTTTTAATACATTACAAGGTTCTAATGATATGATCTTACCGTGTGACTCCCCACACCATATCATCTACAGTGTAAGTATATGGAACATTGCATAGAATAATTATAGAACATAATCTAAATGCAAACAGTGACTGTAATACCTTTCATTTCATATCATCATATTATCAGAAAAAAATACAAAGACAAGTCTTCTAGTATACAAAACCAACACTCGGGATGAAGACAGGGTCATTAGAAGAAAAATGAGCCAAGATTCCTTTTTCAGAATTACTTTTCACTATTCACTCAGACTGACAGATTTTGCTCCCGAGCGTTCGATTGACCTCAGAATGGAAATCCGTGAATGCGAACGGATTCCTTGAGTCATTTCCTATAAGAGGGGCCTGACAGAACAAGACTCGGATCAATGAGGAGGATTTCGTAAATTTCTCAAAACATGAATGCACGCAAAAGTTGCTATTCATTTAACCCTTAAATACGTTTTCATCACCGGGAACTCAAACGACTTCAGAATAAAATTCTGGGAACACCGGCACACTTCTTGAGTTAAAACCTTTCTAACGAGACCAAGATTGAATAAAACATAGTTAAGATCAAAATTATGAAAAGACGATTTCACGAAAACTAACCCCTAAAGTCGTGACTGACATCTGACTTCACTTAAACCTTATTTAAATTTCTTCCTCAACCATTAATTACTATTAAGAATCCTCTAATCATTATCTAAAAATTTAGGGTGTTACAGAGACATATCATTCAATACCACTTAGAATACACCTGAGAGAAGAGAAAAGAGAAGAGAAAGACGAAGGCTTACCATCTACTCAAGAGGAGGTGACAAGGTTGTTAGAGACGAAGTGTTGCTGCAGAAGAGATAAGACAACTGGATTTCTCCGTGTTATTTTGTTTATATTGTTTATTTTGTAATAAACACTTTTACTCTAGTTTTTATTGTTAGATTTATTAGGTCTAGCTAATTTCATAGCTAAGTTTTAGGGATTGTATATTATGGATTTTATAATATGATTTAATTGATTTCGTCCTGCTATCTCTCGGGGCTTGATTTCTATGAGCTTGTTTATATCTTGTATGAATGCTTGATCACCATTTATGCATGCTAGTCATTAATTTGAAGTACTGACCAGAGAAGAATTAGTGATAGAAAGATAGAAATCAGGCTATGTGTACTTGGAAGGACCGACCAAGTGAACACGTGTTGCATAGGGTAGAATAAATTTCTGTGTGCTAGATTGAGAGAGATGACATGTGTGAAGAAACCGACCGCAGTGAAATGCATGCTCATTATGTCTAAGTTATGGTTCATGCCTTTAAAAGCAGCCTGATAACAAACTAATGATTCCCTACCATTGATAAATTGAAGATTAAAGTCAGGTTGCAATAATTAATGAGTATTAATAAATGAAATAATAATCCAGTTTCTTTAGCGCCTAGATTTTCCTTTATTGCTATTTTAGTTATTTTATTTATGCATTTATTTGTGTTATTTATTTATTAGTTTATTTCCATTCTACCTGCATTTTCAGTGTCTAGATTTTAGTAAAGTGTTTGTGTTTGAGAACATAGGAATATCAGTCTCTATGAGATACGATACTCTTGCTCATCTATGTATTACAATAACATTGTTCACTTGCGGTTCACTTACTTATTAATAAATAATGTGTCAATAACATTAAAAAAATGGGCAAAAAGCCCGCGGCCCGCACTATGAGCCCGTTTTGTCAGGTCTATTAATATGATGCATGTAATATTACATAAAATCAAAGGTTAACCAGCCGAATTATTCATTAGGATCCACGTACATTTTTGGAGGTACAATAGATTTTTTTTCAATTATATTTCTCAGGTACTTCGTGACAAAGCGATAGTACATAAGACTGCCCTGATCGGTGACACCCGAGCGGGTGTCACCAAAAAAGGACAAAAAATAAAAAAAAATTGTAAAAGTGATAGAAATATAGAAATCAGGCTATGTGTACTTGGAAGAACCGACCAAGTGAACACGTGTTGCATAGGGTAGAATAAATCTCTGTATGCTAGATTGAGAGAGATGACATGTGTGAAGAACCGACCGAAGTGAAGTGCATGCTCATTATCTCTAAGTTATGGTTCATGCCTTTAAAAGCAGCCTGATAATAAACGAATGATTCCCTACCATTGATAAATTGAAGATTAAAGTCAAATTGCAATAATTAATGACTATTAATAAATCAAATAATAATCCAGTTTCTTTAACGCCTAGATTTTCCTTTATAGCTATTTTAGTTATTTTATTTATGCATTTATTTGTGTTATTTATTTATTAATTTATTTCCATTCTATCGGCATTTTCAGTGTCTAGATTTTAGTAAAGTGCTTGTGTTTGAGAACATAGGAATATCAGTCTCTATGAGATACGATACTCTTGCTCATCTATGTATTACAATAACATTGTTCACTTACTTATTAATAAATAATGTGTCAATAACATTAAAAAAATGGGCGGAAAGCCCGCGGCCCGACCTATTAGCCCGTTTTGTCTAGTCTATTAATATGATGCATGTAATATTACATAAAATCAAAGGTTAACCAGCCGAATTATTCATTGGGATCCACGTACATTTTTGGAGGTACAACAGATTTTTTTTCAATTATATTTCTCAGGTACTTCGTGACAAAGCGATAGTACATAAGACTGCCCTGATCGGTGACACCCGAGCGGGTGTCACCAAAAAAGGACAAAAATTAAAAAAAATTGTAAAAGTGATAGAAATATAGAAATCAGGCTATGTGTACTTGGAAGAACCGACCAAGTGAACACGTGTTGCATAGGGTAGAATAAATCTCTGTATGCTAGATTGAGAGAGATGACATGTGTGAAGAATCGACCGCAGTGAAGTGCATGCTCATTATCTCTAAGTTATGGTTCATGCCTTTAAAAGCAGCCTGATAACAAACGAATGATTCTCTACTATTGATAAATTTAAGATTAAAGTCAAATTGCAATAATTAATGAGTATTAATAAATCAAATAATAATCCAGTTTCTTTAACGCCTAGATTTTCCTTTATAGCTATTTTAGTTATTTTATTTATGCATTTATTTGTGTTATTTATTTATTAATTTATTTCCATTCTATCTGCATTTTCAGTGTCTAGATTTTAGTAAAGTGCTTGTGTTTGAAAACATAGGAATATCAGTCTCTATGAAATACGATACTCTTGCTTATCTATGTATTACAATAACATTGTTCACTTGCGGTTCACTTACTTAATAATAAATAATGTGTCAATAACATTAAAAAAATGGGCAAAAAGCCCGCGGCCCGCCCTATGAGCCCGTTTTGTCAGGTCTATTAATATGATGCATGTAATATTACATAAAATCAAAGGTTAACCAGCCGAATTATTCATTGGGATCCACGTACATTTTTGGAGGTACGATAGATTTTTTTTCAATATTATATTTCTCAGGTACTTCGTGTCAAAGCGATAGTACATAAGACTGCCCTCATGGGTGACACCCGAGCGGGTGTTACCAAAAAAGGACAAAAATTAAAAAAAAATTATAAAAGCTATAGAACGATAGAAATCAGGCTATGTGTACTTGGAAGGACCGACCAAGTGAACACGTGTTGCATAAGGTAGAATAAATCTCTGTGTGCTAGATTGAGAGAGATAACATGTGTGAAGAAACCGACCGCAGTGAAGTGCATGCTCATTATGTCTAAGTTATGGTTCATGCCTTTAAAAGCAGCCTGATAACAAACTAATGATTCCCTACCATTGATAAATTGAAGATTAAAGTCAGGTTGCAATAATTAATGAATATTAATAAATGAAATAATAATCCAGTTTCTTTAACGCCTAGATTTTCCTTTATTGCTATTTTAGTTATTTTATTTATGCATTTATTTGTGTTATTTATTTATTAATTTATTTCCATTCTACCTGCATTTTCAGTGTCTAGATTTTAGTAAAGTGCTTGTGTTTGAGAACATAGGAATATCAGTCTCTATGAGATACGATACTCTTGCTCATCTATGTATTACAATAACATTGTTCACTTACTTATTAATAAATAATGTGTCAATAACATTAAAAAAATGGGCGGAAAGCCCGCGGCCCGCCCTATTAGCCCGTTCTGTCTAGTCTATTAATATGATGCATGTAATATTACATAAAATCAAAGGTTAACCAGCCGAATTATTCATTGGGATCCACGTACATTTTTGGAGGTACGATAGAATTTTTTTCAATTATATTTCTCAGGTACTTCGTGACAAAGCGATAGTACATAAGACCGCCCTCATCGGTGACACCCGAGCGGGTGTCACCAAAAAAGGACAAAAATTAAAAAAAATTGTAAAAGTGATAGAAAGATAGAAATCAGGCTATGTTTTGGAAGGACCGACCAAGTGAACACGTGTTGCATAGGGTAGAATAAAGCTCTGTGTGCTAGATTAATAGAGATGACATGTGTGAAAAACCGTCCGCAGTGAAGTGCATGCTCATTATGTCTAAGTTATGGTCCATGCCTTTAAAAGCAGCCTGATAACAAACTAATGATTCCCTACCATTGATAAATTGAAGATTAAAGTCAGGTTGCAATAATTAATGAGTATTAATAAATGAAATAATAATCCAGTTTCTTTAACGCGTAGATTTTCCTTTATTGCTATTTTAGTTATTTTATTTATGCATTTATTTGTGTTATTTATTTATTAATTTATTTCCATTCTACCTGCATTTTCAGAGTCTAGATTTTAGTAAAGTGCTTATGTTTGAGAACATAGGAATATCAGTCTCTATGAGATACGATACTCTTGCCCATCTATGTATTACAATAACATTGTGCACTTGCGGTTCACTTATTAATAAATAATGTGTCAATAACAATAAAAAAATGGGCGAAAAGCCCGCGGCCCGCTCTATGAGCCCGTTTTGTCAGGTCTATTAATATGATGCATGTAATATTACATAAAATCAAAGGTTAACCAGCCGAATTATTCATTGGGATCCACGTACATTTTTGGAGGTACGATAGATTTTTTTTCAATATTATATTTCTCAGGTACTTCGTGTCAAAGCGATAGTACATAAGACTGCCCTCATCGGTGACACCCGAGCGGGTGTTACCAAAAAAGGACAAAAATTAAAAAAAAATTATAAAAGCTATAGAAAGATAGAAATCAGGCTATGTGTACTTGGAAGGACCGACCAAGTGAACACGTGTTGCATAGGGTAGAATAAATCTCTGTGTGCTAGATTGAGAGAGATGACATGTGTGAAGAAACCGACCGCAGTGAAGTGCATGCTCATTATGTCTAAGTTATGGTTCATGCCTTTAAAAGCAGTCTGATAACAAACTAATGATTCCCTACCATTGATAAATTGAAGATTAAAGTCAGGTTGCAATAATTAATGAGTATTAATAAATGAAATAATAATCCAGTTTCTTTAACGCCTAGATTTTCCTTTATTGCTATTTTAGTTATTTTATTTATGCATTTATTTGTGTTATTTATTTATTAATTTATTTCCATTCTACCTGCATTTTCAGAGTCTAGATTTTAGTAAAGTGCTTGTGTTTGAGAACATAGGAATATCAGTCTCTATGAGATACGATACTCTTGCTCATCTATGTATTACAATAACATTGTTCACTTACTTATTAATAAATAATGTGTCAATAACATTAAAAAAATGGGCGGAAAGCCCGCGGCCCGCCCTATTAGCCCGTTTTGTCTAGTCTATTAATATGATGCATGTAATATTACATAAAATCAAAGGTTAACCAGCCGAATTATTCATTGGGATCCACGTACATTTTTGGAGGTACGATAGATTTTTTTTCAATTATATTTCTCAGGTACTTCGTGACAAAGCGATAGTACATAAGACCGCCCTCATCGGTGACACCCGAGCGGGTGTCACCAAAAAAGGACAAAAATTAAAAACAAATTGTAAAAGTGATAGAAAGATAGAAATCAGGCTATGTGTTGGAAGGACCGACCAAGTGAACACGTGTTGCATAGGGTAGAATAAAGCTCTGTGTGCTAGATTGAGAGAGATGACATGTGTGAAGAACCGTCCGCAGTGAAGTGCATGCTCATTATGTCTAAGTTATGGTCCATGCCTTTAAAAGCAGCCTGATAACAAACTAATGATTCCCTACCATTGATAAATTGAAGATTAAAGTCAGGTTGCAATAATTAATGAGTATTAATAAATGAAATAATAATCCAGTTTCTTTAACGCCTAGATTTTCCTTTATTGCTATTTTAGTTTTTTTATTTATGCATTTATTTGTGTTATTTATTTATTTATTTATTTCCATTCTACCTGCATTTTCAGTGTCTAGATTTTAGTAAAGTGCTTGTGTTTGAAAACATAGGAATATCAGTCTCTATGTGATACGATACTCTTGGTTATCTATGTATTACAATAACATTGTTCACTTGTGGTTCACTTACTTATTAATCAGTAATGTGTGAATAACATTAAAAAAATGGGCAAAAAGCCCGCGGCCCGCCCTATGAGCCCGTTTTGTCAGGTCTATTAATATGATGCATGTAATATTACATAAAATCAAAGGTTAACCAGCCGAATTATTCATTGGGACCCACGTACAATTTTGGAAGTACGATAGATTTTTTTTTCAATTATATTTCTCAGGTACTTCGTGACAAAGCGATAGTACATAAGACTGCCCTCTTCGGTGACACCCGAGCGGGTGTAACCAAAAAAGGACAAAAATTAAAAAAAAAATTGTAAAAGCTATAGAAAGATAGAAATCAGGCTATGTGTACTTGGAAGGACCGACCAAGTGAACACGTGTTGTATAGTGTAGAATAAATAGAGATGACATGTGTGAAGAACTGAGCGCAGTGAAATGCATGCTCATTATGTCTAAGTTATGGTTCATGCCTTTAAAAGCAACCTGATAACAAACCAATGTTTCCCTACCATTGATAAATTGAAGATTAAAGTCAGGTTGCAATAATTAATGAGTATTAATAAATGAAATAATAATCCAGTTTCTTTAACGCTTAGATTTTCCTTTATTACTATTTTAGTTATTTTATTTATGCATTTATTTGTGTTATTTATTTATTTATTTCCATTCTACCTGCATTTTCAGTGTCTAGATTTTAGTAAAGTGGCTTGTGTTTGAGAACATAGGAATATCAGTCTCTATGAGATACGATACTCTTGCCCATCTATGTATTACAATAACATTGTGCACTTGCGGTTCACTTATTAATAAATAATGTGTCAATAACATTAAAAAAATGGGCGAAAAGCCCGCGGCCCGCTCTATGAGCCCGTTTTGTCAGGTCTATTAATATGATGCATGTAATATTACATAAAATCAAAGGTTAACCAGCCGAATTATTCATTGGGATCCACGTACATTTTTGGAGGTACGATAGATTTTTTTTCAATATTATATTTCTCAGGTACTTCGTGTCAAAGCGATAGTACATAAGACTGCCCTCATCGGTGACACCCGAGCGGGTATTACCAAAAAAGGAGAAAAATTAAAAAAAAATTATAAAATCTATAGAAAGATAGAAATCAGGCTATGTGTACTTGGAAGGACCGACCAAGAGAACACGTGTTGCATAGGGTAGAATAAATCTCTGTGTGCTAGATTGAGAGAGATGACATGTGTGAAGAAACCGACCGCAGTGAAGTGCATGCTCATTATGTCTAAGTTATGGTTCATGCCTTTAAAAGCAGCCTGATAACAAACTAATGATTCCCTACCATTGATAAATTGAAGATTAAAGTCAGGTTGCAATAATTAATGAGTATTAATAAATGAAATAATAATCCAGTTTCTTTAACGCCTAGATTTTCCTTTATTGCTATTTTAGTTATTTTATTTATACATTTATTTGTGTTATTTATTTATTTATTTATTTCCATTCTACCTGCATTTTCAGTGTCTAGATTTTAGTAAAGTGCTTGTGTTTGAAAACATAGGAATATCAGTCTCTATGAGATACGATACTCTTGGTTATCTATGTATTACAATAACATTGTTCACTTGCGGTTCACTTACTTATTAATCAGTAATGTGTCAATAACATTAAAAAAATGGGCAAAAAGCCCGCGGCCCGCCCTATGAGGCCGTTTTGTCAGGTCTATTAATATGATTCATGTAATATTACATAAAATCAAAGGTTAACCAGCCGAATTATTCATTGGGATCCACGTACCTTTTTGGAGGTACGATAGATTTTTTTTCAATTATATTTCTCAGGTACTTCGTGACAAAGCGATAGTACATAAGACCGCCCTCATCGGTGACACCCGAGCGGGTGTCACCAAAAAAGGACAAAAATTAAAAACAAATTGTAAAAGTGATAGAAAGATAGAAATCAGGCTATGTGTTGGAAGGACCGACCAAGTGAACACGTGTTGCATAGGGTAGAATAAAGCTCTGTGTGCTAGATTGAGAGAGATGACATGTGTGAAGAACCGTCCGCAGTGAAGTGCATGCTCATTATGTCTAAGTTATGGTCCATGCCTTTAAAAGCAGCCTGATAACAAACTAATGATTCCCTACCATTGATAAATTGAAGATTAAAGTCAGGTTGCAATAATTAATGAGTATTAATAAATGAAATAATAATCCAGTTTCTTTAACGCCTAGATTTTCCTTTATTGCTATTTTAGTTATTTTATTTATGCATTTATTTGTGTTATTTATTTATTTATTTATTTATTTCCATTCTACCTGCATTTTCAGTGTCTAGATTTTAGTAAAGTGCTTGTGTTTGAAAACATAGGAATATCAGTCTCTATGAGATACGATACTCTTGGTTATCTATGTATTACAATAACATTGTTCACTTGCGGTTCACTTACTTATTAATCAGTAATGTGTCAATAACATTAAAAAAATGGGCAAAAAGCCCGCGGCCCGCCCTATGAGGCCGTTTTGTCAGGTCTAGTAATATGATTCATGTAATATTACATAAAATCAATGGTTAACCAGCCGAATTATTCATTGGGACCCACGTACATTTTTGGAAGTACGATAGATTTTTTTTCAATTATATTTCTCAGGTACTTCGTGACAAAGCGATAGTACATAAGACCGCCCTCATCGGTGACACCCGAGCGGGTGTCACCAAAAAAGGACAAAAATTAAAAAAAATTGTAAAAGTGATAGAAAGATAGAAATCAGGCTATGTGTTGGAAGGACCGACCAAGTGAACACGTGTTGCATAGGGTAGAATAAAGCTCTGTGTGCTAGATTGAGAGAGATGACATGTGTGAAGAACCGACCGCAGTGAAATGCATGCTCATTATGTCTAAGTTATGGTTCATACCTTTAAAAGCAGCCTGATAACAAACCAATATTTCCCTACCATTGATAAATTGAAGATTAATGTCAGGTTGCAATAATTAATGAGTATTAATAAATGAAATAATAATCCAGTTTCTTTAACACTTAGATTTTCCTTTATTGCTATTTTAGTTATTTTACTTATGCATTTATTTGTGTTATTTATTTATTTATTTATTTCCATTCTACCTGCATTTTCAGTGTCTAGATTTTAGTAAAGTGCTTGTGTTTGAGAAAACATAGGAATATCAGTCTCTATGAGATACGATACTCTTGCCCATCTATGTATTACAATAACATTGTGCACTTGTGGTTCACTTATTAATAAATAATGTGTCAATAACATTAAAAAAATGGGCGAAAAGCCCGCGGCCCGCCCTATGAGCCCGTTTTTTCAGGTCTATTAATATGATGCATGTAATATTACATAAAATCAAAGGTTAACCAGCCGAATTATTCATTGGGATCCACGTACATTTTTGGAGGTACGATAGATTTTTTTTCAATATTATATTTCTCAGGTACTTCCTGTCAAAGCGATAGTACATAAGACTGCCCTCATCGGTGACACCCGAGCGGGTGTTACCAAAAAAGGACAAAAATTAAAAAAAAAATTATAAAAGCTATAGAAAGATAGAAATCAGGCTATGTGTACTTGGAAGGACCGACCAAGTGAACACGTATTGCATAGGGTAGAATAAATCTCTGTGTGCTAGATTGAGAGAGATGACATGTGTGAAGAACCGACCGCAGTGAAGTGCATGCTCATTATGTCTAAGTTATGGTTCATGCCTTTAAAAGCAGCCTGATAACAAACTAATGATTCCCTACCATTGATAAATTGAAGATTAAACTCAGGTTGCAATAATTAATGAGTATTAATAAATGAAATAATAATCCAGTTTCTTTAACGCCTAGATTTTCCTTTATTGCTATTTTAGTTATTTTATTTATGCATTTATTTGTGTTATTTATTTATTTATTTATTTCCATTCTACCTGCATTTTCAGTGTTTAGATTTTAGTAAAGTGCTTGTGTTTGAGAACATAGGAATATCAGTCTCTATGAGATACGATACTCTTGCTCATTTATGTATTACAATAACATTGTGCACTTGCGGTTCACTTACTTATTAATAAATAATGTGTCAATAACATTAAAAAAATGGGTGAAAAGCCTGCGGCCCGCCCTATGAGCCCGTTTTGTCAGGTCTATTAATATGATGCATGTAATATTACATAAAATCAAAGGTTAACCAGCCGAATTATTCATTGGGACCCACGTACATTTTTGGAGGTACGATAGATTTTTTTCAATTATATTTCTCAGGTACTTCCTGACAAAGCGATAGTACATAAGACTGCCCTCATCGGTGACATCCGAGCGGGTGTCACCAAAAAAGGACAAAAATTAAAATTTTTTTTGTAAAAGTCACCAAAACTCACAACCCGCTCGGCTGACCGCCCTTCAGGTTGCACGAACTTTTTGTACACATGGCACAATTATGCCACTTAAATTTTTATATATATTAATTTAAAATGTAAATAATTTATATAATTAAAATATATATATATATATATATATATATATATCAATATTCAAAGTTTTTCGCTCTCTATCAATATTTCAGAACTCAAAAGATCATGTGTTTTGATTTTTTTTCTAAGTGAAGTTTATTTAATTATGTTATTTTATTTTAACTCTTGTAATTTTCATTTTGTTGTCAAGTAAATTATGAATTTATAATTGTATGACTATTTTTTTTAATTATGAATTAAAAAAATATATCTAATAAATTAATGATGATTTTTTAAATATAGTAAAAATTATTATTAATAATATTTTATTTAAAAAATAAAATGATAAATATTTTGAGTAGATTGGAAAAAAAAGAAATTAATATTTTAATTGAATGTCAGGTTGGATGAGTGTCACTGATGAAGTGCAAATTTTAAAATGTTGGGGATTGTGAATGTGGAGGATAGAGAAATTATTATTTTATTTGAAAGTTGGGTTGGATGAATGTCACTTACGTGGATATTCTAAAAAAGGTTTTAAATTTGCGTCGTTAATTACTGATTTAATACAGTATTTATTACAAGGTGACTTAGTTCCTGTAATCGACAGCATATATGTAACGTTTGGACGAAGACAAGTTTCATTGATAATTTGTGCTGGACGATAGATATACATATATTTGTGACCAATTTCATATGAGATCTATTAGGACATTTGCAGCGTCCTAATACCTAAGTATCATGTCAGGATATATTATTTATTTATTTATTAAAATTATTACTATTTTATTTCAAACACAATTGATTAAATCCCATTTCTGGTTTAATATTCATAATTGTGGTTTATTAATCTCAAATAAGATTTATATTTAATTCAAAAAATTAATTGTGGAGCTTAGTGCACGAGCCACTAAATAAAAAATAATAATTTATTTATTTTAATTTTAAAATTTATTAATTTCATTTTATGGTTGATTAATTTTATTTTAGAGTATATATATTTATTTAAAAATAGCTAATTAGCTCGCGCAAATTTCTGTTGATTCAATTTTAATGTTTATTAATTTGATTTAAGTTATATATTTTTTGAAAAATATCAAGAAAAAAAAAAAGAAAAAATTAAAACGCTTCGCGCACCTACCATGCTACTGTCTCACAAGCGACTAACTCATATTTTTTTTGTAAAGGCACACTTGTGTGAGACCATCTAACGGATCTCATACGTTAGACGGATCTTTATTGGACCCATGAGGTGATCTCCCCCTCTCTTTTTTTTCCTTTTTAGTGGTCTCCCTTCCCCTCTCCATCCCCTTTTCCTTTTTTTAGTTTTTTTTTTTCATTTTTTAATTTTTTCATTTTTTATAAATATATATATATATATATATTAATTAAATTTTTTTGAAATAAATATATACCTTAAAGTGAAATTAGTGAACTCTAAAATTGAATTGAATTAATTTTATTTTTATATCCGGCATCTCTTTCAATGCATAGTCGATGCTAACGTGTGGGTTCATAGTGAGCTCGATATAAAATGAAGATAAAAAAAACTGAAAAAATAAAATAAAATTCAAAAAAATTGAAAAGGACAAAGAATAAAAAGAGTTGTACGATGATGCTTCATAAGTAATGATACTTTATTTCATTATCAGTAATACTTTAGTTCATACATGGTGGTACTTGTTATCTACAACATCAACAAACATATTCCAAAAAAGATAAGATAAATAAATTAACTAAATTACATTATGATTTATGTAGAAAATAATTCATTTTTTTCTTAGCATGTGAAAACACTTCATACTTGATAATACTTCAATTTATATTAAGTGATACTTCGACACTTAATTAGTGATACTACTGTCTACTGGTATTTTATTTCATACATAGTAATATTTTACTTTATACATATAATACCCGCGTGGGCGGGCAAGTGAAACTCACACGTCTGACTGTTTTTGCATGTTTGAGTGGGTTTAGATGGAATTTTTTGAGTAAATTTGGATCCTATTTATCTTGTCTAATATAAAAGACCTGTCAAACGGTCTCATATAAGTTTGTCTTTTTTGTATCCATTTAATTTCTCTTTTTGGATAAACTATAAATTTGAAGTAGTGTGGATCGGATCGCTGACAGTTTACATAATTAGTAACAATTATATAGTCTCATTTCTTTTCGCAGTAGATTAAAAATATTTATGAAAATAAGATATTAAACCTAAATTTTCAATACTCCCCCTATCCTGATTATATAGTCCACATTTCTATTTTGAAGTGTCCCGATTATATAGTCTCGCTACTATAAGTAGTGTTATTTTTAATAGGAATTTACAATTATACCCTTATTAGGTTTTGAAAATTCAAAAAATTAAACATTTAAGTTTTTGAAAGTTATAAATCTTAAATGTTGTTTTTTCAAAAAAAAAAAAAAGAGAAACATTCATTAAAATTGACTAACTTAATTTTCACGTAAATTGAATTTGATCAATTCTATTGATATTCACTGTATTTGTACTTCATGAAAATAAAAATAAAAACCCCATTTTTTTCGTCTTCCATACATGTATGGTTTTTGGCGCATATTTTTTTAAAAGAATGAAATTTTGGTGCAAAGTTTATAAAAATTTAAATTGAATTTCATAGAAATTTTGTAGGATGTGTGTGCCGTGGGATTTTTGGAGAAAAAACTTTTGAATTTTAGTAGTATAAAATATTTTAGACTTTTAAATATTGTTAGTTTTGATTTATATCATTAATTGCATATTTTGTTTGCTTAAAAAAATATGTTAAAGTTGAGCTAAAATATAACTTTTACTCCCTCCGTTTCTATATGAATGTCATTCTAGCTATTTAATTTTGTTTCAAAAAAAGTGTCATTCTACAATTTCGAGACATAAAATTCACACTTTTCTCATATTTAACCTCATTTAATGCATTCAAACATTTATATTTTGCTCATTTAATGTATTTACACAAGGATATATTAGGTAATTCAATTAATTTATTAATTTGTGTGCATTCATCCAAAATGATAATTAAATAGAAACAGAGGGAGTATTAATTTTCATTAAATAAGGGTAAAGTTGGAAGTTTAGCTTTTGTTTCTTGTTTTCATAAATATTTTTAATCTACATGTAATTATTAATCTACCTATGAGTAAAAAATGGACTATATAATCGGGAAGGGAAAAGTAATACCCTTATTTAATATTTATGACTTTCAAAATTTAAGTTATTAATTTTTTTAATTTTCAATAATTAATAAGGGTGGTATTTGTACACTATCATAAAAATTAATGCTACTTATAATAATGAGACTATTGAGACATGCTAAAATAGTAATAGAGACTATATAATCGGGATGGAGAGAATATATATATATATATATATATATATATATATATATATATATATATATATATATATAATTGAACATTAACGAGAATAATTTTTATGCATTCAGTTACGCTTTATTTAATAAATCAGAAAAAAACTTAACTAATTGATCGATAACACTAACTTTGGGATGGACTTTTAAGCACAAAAGTCCAATTGCAAATTTTTTGGATGTTTGGTGATAAATTTTAATTGGAGTTTCACATAAATCCATCCTCCATAAATCCCAGTATTAGAAAATTATTATATCCATTTTTTTTCTCTTCCCTCTTTATTTATGTTTTAATCTTAAAGGTGCTTATGAAGATAAAGTTAACCAAAAGTTTTTAACTAATATAAACGAACTTCTCAAAATGTATACTTAATAAGAAAAACTATTTATGAACTTTTATTTGAAAAGTGTTACTAGTTAAGAAAAAACTAAAGAGGCACATTCGTATGAGACTGTCTAATTAATCTTTTACATTAGCCGGATTTCTATTTGACCAATGAGGTGGTCCCTCTGTCCTTTTCTATTTTTTTAGTTTTTCTTTTTCACTTTTTAATTTCTTTATTTTTTTTTACAAATATATATTTACCTTTTTGAATTAATTTAATATTTTAAAATAAATATATACCTTAAAATATAATTAATGAACTCTAAAATTGAATTGAATTAATTTAATTTTTTTATCAACGTCTCGCCCAGTGCATTTGTTGGGCACTAATGCGTGGGCTCAATACAATATGAAGATTTAAAAAATAATAAATAAATAAAAAAAATCGAAAAAAAATATTTCAAAGTTGATAATACTTCAATTTATATTAAGTGACATTTCAAGATATAATTAGCGATACTTTACTTCATACATAGTGATACGTGTTGTCTAAAGAATCAACAAACATATTCAAAAAAAAAAAAGATGAATGAATCAACTAAATTTAAAACCCCACATTATAATTTATGTAAAAATAATTCATTTATTTTATTCTTAGCATGCAAAAATACCTCATAGTTGAACAATTCATATTAAGTGATATTTCGATATATAATTAGTGATACTTTACTTTATATATAACGATACGCGCGAGGGCGCGTACGCGAGAGCGTGTGAACCTGATTATTTTTGCACGTTTGGGGCGGGTTTAGATGGGATTTTTGGTCCAGTTTGAATCCTATTTGACTTGTCCAACACAAAAGACCCATTAAACCATCTCATACAAATTTTTATCAAAACTAAATAATTTCACGTCAATTATACCCCTCCCCCCATCAAAACACCGATTACTTAGTAATCCCTAGCCTGAAAATTCTTGCCTTTATATTTATTTTTGTCCCCTTTCTGGACCCATAACATTATTAAGGGGGGTGTATTGGATTGAGATTTCGTTGGATTTCGTTGGACTTTTAAAATTCGGGTGTATTCAATCCAGACTTTTAAAAGTCCAACGAAATTCTGGTGTATTCAATCCAGACTTTTAAAAGTCCAATGAAATCTTGGTGTATTCAATCCAGACTTTTAAAAGTCTTTTAAAATTTTGCGGTATTCAACAATCCACGGACTTTAAAATGTCATTGATTTCGTTGGATTTCAGCTGGATTTCACGTGAAAATTACAAAGGATGAATTCCGACCTCCAGACACGAGATTTCGATGGATTTGAAAAATCCAGCGAGCGCGGTGTCCCAGCGGTCGGTGGGGAGTTAAAATCAGGCACCCCAGCCGTCACCCGACCCTAGCGGCCGCTGGCCTTGCCGATGATGGCACTCCAGCGGCCGCTGGGATCAAGGCCGCTCGATTCCAGCGGCCGCTGTGTTCAATTTTTCTTACCAGATACACCGATCGTTGTGTTCCAACGAGCGCTGGCGAGATGGATTTGAAATCCATTGAAATCGTTCAAAATCGGTCCGAAATCCATACGAAATCCGCCAGACTCTGCGTGGAGTTGGGAGACTCCATGTGGAGTTTTGGGAGACTCCACGTGGAGTCTATGGATTTATAAAATCCATATAAATCCATGGACATTTTAAAATCCAACAAAATCCATCAAAATCTCAATCCAATACACCCCCTAAGCTTTTATTGCACGTGTAACCAATACCATCACCAAAATCATTTTTAAAAATTCACTATAAAATGATAAATCTTGTCATTTTAATGAATGTGAAAAGAAGGAATTAACTACATTATGAAATTACAGAAAATGGCAGATATATATAGTTCTAATAATCAGTATCTTAATTCAGATGGACCTTGTTTTCGTCTTTTTATTTTTTATTTTTAGCTCTTTAACCCTTGTCTGTCCTGCAGTCCAGCCGATTCATCAAAACTCATCAATTTTATTTCTAATTATAGAAAATCAATTGTACGCAGTATGTACTTGTACGTAAAAGTGGGTCGATTGTGGTTCACCGACTTTTAAATGCAACACAAATGATATACAATTAATAAAATTATATATCGTTATTAAAATTAAATTCTCAATAAAGCTTACAATAGGAATAATTAAATCTAAAAATATGACCAGTCGAAGCATCCAAATTTGAATATCTAACCGAGTTTTGATCGATTTTCAGATAAATCGTATATCGGACCATCTACTGTTTCCAATTCAACTGATTAACTTGGGTTGGACCGATCAATTATCAAACATTAAAATTATATTTTATTATGTTGAATTAAAGTTAATGCTTTTGTAGAAGTCAACCGACCCGCCCCGATCGAGTTCAAGTGATAAACCGATAGGCTAGACCCAACCCGAAATTTACGTACGCACATCTCAACTTTTGGACGGGTTTATAGCACACCAGATCACTGTTACATTTCTTATTACATTTCCTGTTCCAAACCTTCATTTAAAAATAAAAAAAATTATTTTTTTAATTTTTAATTTATTATGATTTTATTTAATTAAAATTTTCCCTTTAGGGTTCATCCACCCCCAATTAAGGTATATTAATATTTTTTTGAAAAAAATTAAAAAAAAAATTATAGTTATGCAACACCAAATGGAATAGGAATTGCAACAGAGGATCTGATCCGAGTTTATAGTCCTGAAATGGGATCACCTGTTACAAATCCTGTTGCATTGCCTGTTGCAACTCTTTAATATTTTTTTTAAAAAATTAATTTTTTTTAATTTATTAGGATGTATTTTAATTTAAATTTTCTATTTAGGGTTCATCCATCCCTAATTAGGGTATATTAAAAAAGTTAAAAAAAAATAGTTATGCAACACTAAATATAACACAAAATGCAATAGAGAATCTGCTTTATAATCCCGGCGGTTTTACGACCCCCTATCAACATACAATTCAAATTAAATCAATTTGCATAACATTGTCTTAAAATGTTATTTTACGACTAACATTTAATCAAATGAATGAAATCGTTTATCAACACCCATAAAACTCAAATCAAGTAAATTTGTAAACCATAGAATTAATATCTCACGATTAATGTAAGGTCAACCAGTGGCTAATTATATGGACCGAGAATCTTCCAGTATGGTATATATATCTCTTGTTTACAATTTGTGTGCACCAACACACGTTGCGTAAGCAATTCTCCTTAAATTGTGTTTCCAATTGATTTTTTTATTATTACAATTGATTTTTTTTATTATTATTATTATTTTAGAAGAAGGAACGACATTCAATTAACCAGAGTAGAAAACGCAAAATTGTTCAAACTAATATTAAATACACATGTCTCCAAAATCCAGTATATACACATATATATATGTATATAATGAATTAAATACATTTACAATCAATTCAAATGTAATAAATATATCTAACAACTATAGTCACGCATGCATTTTCGTCGTACGAGCAATTATGGATTTCAAAAACATTTTGTATTCGACGTCTGTTTGATTTATGGTCGGATAATGCGAAATTGAGCTTAATAAGAATAAATGGGATCACCTGTTGCAAATCCTGTTGCAACTTTTTAATATTTTTTCATAAAAATTAATTTTTTAATTTTTTTTAAATTATTTTGATTTATTTTAATTTTAATTTTCTATTTAGGGCTCATCCATCCCCAATTAGAGTATATTAAAAAAATAAAAAAAATAGTTATACAACACCAAATGTAACACAAAATGCAACAAATGATCTGCTTTGTAATAAGAATTGCGTAGTCAAATTTCAAGATGGAGGAAGCCAAATTTCGAGTTCAATGAAGCATTTTAAATTTACCTATAATGATGGCTTACGAATGAAGTTGAAATATCATTGTTTTAAGACCAAATTATACTTAATGCTCCATCATATACAACTTAATTATAACAGTTATATGTCAATATATAATTGATTGCAATTATACACCCAATGTTTAATTTTCGCCACAACTCTATTCTCCTTATGATTTTAGGGGAATTAAAAACTTAGTCATCACGTCAGAGAATACATGAACACGTACATTATAAATTGAAAATAATGATATGAATAATTTTGCACATTATACTTATTACTCTAACGTTTAAAACTGTCCACAAAATACCCTAACATATATACTTAATAGCAATACAAACTTCAACGTTTAATTTTCATTACAAATCAACCATATGTAAAAGAAATTTAGTATCGGGATTTGTTGACTCGAAATCTAAAATGATTTTTTTTTAAGAAACAATTCCACATAAGACAGAAAGATGTTGTTTTGGCTTATCTGGCATTATTGATCTCCAAATAATTTCATATCCTTCCGATAAAAAAAAAAAGATTATTTTAATATGTAAAATGTTTCTCTCTCATTTCTAATTCATCCTCTTATTAAATTAGTAATGAACTTTTGGTGTTCATACTTCATATGTTTAATAATTTCAGGACCATTTATTGTTCATTCACTCCAAACCTTATATACTAATTTAATCAGTTATTGCTAAATTGGACTAACTTTAAAGAACACCGCTCATTTAATTATCACATGTGCATATGTATGATATAGTATTTGATTATTTTCCCAAATAAAAACACACCATTTGCTTTTTTTGTTTTTACTTTTGTTTTCTTTTTAAATCTAAATACATTTACAACAAAGTCAAATCATATATATACGTTCGACGAAATATGCACTTTCGCACATTGTCATGCCAAGCACACATTTTTTATTTATTTAACGCGAATAAATTATCAGGCAATGTTTTAGAACATCTCCAATCACAAAACTCTCTCTCTCTCTCTCTCTCTCTCTCTATATATATATATATATATATATATATATATATATATATATATAAATAAATAAATTTAAAACCCGACAAATACAAACATTCAAACGTCCAATTAAAAAATCGAGAAAAAAAAAACATAAAAGAGAAAAAAATGGGGGAAGGTTGGAGGTTGGAAACATTTGATTGAACTGACACAGTTTACAAGCCTGAACGCTCAACATATTGGCAGAAATGCATAAAAGGTAATAAATGATATTTAACATTACGGTTTCATCTGAAATGGTAGGTATGCTATTTTAATAGCTCTCCAATATATATCAACGAATTTATGAAAAATAAAAAGGAATTGTCATTATTATTATTATTATTATTATTATTATCATTATTATCGTCGAATTTATTTCAAGTTAGGTACATAATGAATGAGTCGAGTAAATGCGATAATTAGGTTGATCATGAAAACAACTCAATACAAATGCGATATATTGATATATCCAATTTCACAAGTTAACATAGATACTGTGTTTCAATCATTAATTCTGAGGCAGGAGGAGGAGGAAGAAAAAGCCTTGGGAAAATTTATCTCAGCAGTTGCATTTACAACTTGTGCAGGATTTTTATTTATTCCAATTAAATTCATCAGGAAAGGACTACTCCTTCTCTGACACTCACTCACTGCATCCATCGATATGCAATTTACACGATTGCCCAATTTTAATCTCCTCCTCTTCTTCTTTTTTTTTTTTTTTATGTTGTAATTAAAAAAAATACATGTTATGATTTATAGTAATTAAATCAAGTGTGCCTGTCATTTTCGACATTTATGCACGGGAAAATTTTATGAGAAGCTCTTGTTTAATGGTACTCCTGACTATTTATTTGTGGTTGCACCCTTGTAAAGTAAATATATATGTTACAGTCTTTACAGTACCAACTATTCACGTTGATTAATTTGATGTTATATAATTTAATGTTTATGCTATAACGCTCCATTTTAAGATAAATGTGATGTGATATCTTTACAATTAAGTATATAAATATAACGAGGCGTCCCCTCAAGAAAAAATGGCCCTTTGTGCTTATATAGAAAAAATATTGAAAATAACAAAATTGATGTTATGAGAGGGTTTCAATGATTGGATATATAATCAAGGCATATCAAGATACACATGAAATCATCTGTTGCGTCTTCTATGTTGCATTTTTTTATTGAACACTCAATTTTTTTTAGTTCTTTTCTCATTTTTTCCTTCGATTTCAATTTCTTATACTTTAGTTTCATTTTACACATTGATAAGATTTGATTAGTCAAGATAGTTTTTTTTTTTTTTTTTTTTTTTTTTTTTTTTTTTCTGTTTCAATAAATCCCTATTTATTAGGGAACGTTTATCATTAATTTGTTAGGACTTAGTCTCACCACACAATGTTTGTGGGTTGCTTTTATTTCGTATTTTCTGTTTTGTAATGGCTATTTAAGCCAAGCTCTTTTATTCAATGAAGCAAGTCATTCCCATAATACATAGAATAATTTTGGTTCTTAACATTTTGGCATCAGAGCCCCCACTGGGCCTGTACAAAAAAAGAGAGAGAAACACCGCAGTTGTTTTTTGAGTGATTTCGTGAGAATGAGTGAAGACAAGAATTTCATGCAGCCTGCAGTTCCACGTTTCGATGGTCACTATGACCATTGGAGCATGCTCATGAAAAATCTCTTGCAATCTAAAGGATATTGGTATTTGATTGAAACTGGTTATACAGAACCAGTGGAAGGATCGAAATTTACTGAAGCAGAGCAGAAAGAACTCGATGATTTGAAGATGAAGGATCTCAAAGCCAAGAATTACCTGTTTCAATCTATTGACAGGGTAACTCTTGAGCAAATCTTGGACAAACGCAGTGCTAAGACGATATGAGATTCAATGAAAACAAAGTTTGAAGGAAATGCTCGGGTGAAACGCTTGACTCTTCAAGCCTTGAGGAGAGATTTCGAAGTTCTGGAGATGAAAAGTGGTGAATCCATTACCGAATACTTTGCCCGTGTCATGAGTATTGCAAACAAAATGAGAAGCAATGGAGAGAAGATGACAGATGTCACCATTGTAGAAAAAATTCTTCGAACACTAACTGAGAGATTCAACTATGTAGTTGTCTCAATCGAAGAATCAAAGGATATTGATGTGCTCACAATTGATGAACTACAAAGTTCACTCCTTGTGCATGAACAGAAGTTTCGGAAGCACAGCGATGAGGAGCAGGCCTTAAAAGTGACTATGGAGGATTGTTATAGAGGTCGTGGTCAAGGTAGAGGAGGCAGAGGTCGAGGTCGAGGACGAGGACGACACATCATCAATAAGGCTACGATTGAATGCTATAAATGCCACAAACTTAGTCATTTTCAATCTGAGTGCCCTAGTTGGGAGGAGGCAAACTACGTAGAATCAAATAACCATGAAGAGATGTTTCTGATGTCCTATGTTGATGAACACCAATAGTTGCACAACAATACATTGTTTCTTGATTCAGGTTGCTCAAATCATATGATTGGAAACAAAGCTGCATTCACTGAGTTAAATGAAGCCTTTCGAGAAACCATAAAGTTGGGAAACAACACCAAACTCAGTGTTGTTGGAAAAGGGATGGTGAAACTGCACATCAATGGATGCAATCAAGTCATGATCAGTGATGTCTTTTATGTACCAGAACTGAAGAATAACCTCCTGAGTATTGGACAACTTCAAGAGTGTGGGCTTTCAATTCTAATTCAATCAGGTAAGTGCAACATATATCATCCAGACAGAGGACTGGTTCTTCAATGTGAGATGACATCTAATCGAATGTTCATCTTAAAGGCTAACCCTCCGTCTGGAAAGGAGAAAGGAACATGTTTTCAGACGACTACAACCACTTAGGATTTAGCTCACCTGTGGCATTGCAGATATGGTCATTTAAGCCACAAAGGATTGCAAACTCTACAAACAAAGAAAATGGTGCATGGCCTTCCATTACTCCATACATCAGAAATAACTTGTACCGATTGTATGGTGGGGAAGCAACATAGAGATCTAATTCCCAAAAATAGCACATGGAGAGCCACAGAAAAGCTACAGCTGATCCACGCAGACATTTGTGGTCCAATCACTCCGATGTCAAACAGCAAGAAAAGGTACTCACTTTGCTTCATTGATGATTTTAGTAGGAAAGCGTGGGTATATTTCTTAAGTGAGAAGTCTGAGGCGTTCGACAAGTTTAAATCTTTCAAGAAACTTGTTGAAAATGAAGTTGATTCATCCATAAAATGCTTCCGTACTGATAGAGGTGGAGAGTTCAACTCTAAGGACTTTAATGAGTTTTGTGAGGAGCATGGTATTAAGAGGCAACTGACTGCAGCGTACACTCCGCAACAAAATGGAGTGGCTGAACGGAACAATCAAACGGTGATGAATTTGGTGAGAAGTATACTATCTGGGAAGAAGATGCCAAAAATCTTTTTGCCTGAAGCTGTTAATTGGGCTATCTCCATTCTAAACAGAAGCCCCTATATTAGCAGTAAGAGATGTAACACCACAAGAAGCTTGGAGTGGAGTAAAGCCTACTGTGAGATATTTCAGAGTGTTTGGATGTGTCTCACATGTTCATATCCCTGATGAAAGAAGGACGAAATTGGAAAGCAAGAGTCTCTCCTGCATTCTTTTAGGTGTTAGTGAAGAATAAAAAGCTTATCGACTCTATGATCCCATCTCAAAGAGAATCATAGTCAGTCGAGATGTCATCTTTGAAGAAAACAAACAATGGGATTGGGATAAGGTTTTTGATGATCAGATCTTGGTCGATTTAGAATGGGAAGATGATGAGAATTGTACTGCTGTAGACAACAGTGAAGGTTCATGTGATGACGACATTGGTGGTACGTCAGATTCAATCTCCACAGAAACTAGTTCGGATGAAGGAGTAAGGACTCGATGAGCTCCAGCCTACTTAAGGGATTATGTAACTGGTGAGGGTTTTTCAGATGAAGAATTGGAAGCTAACATGGCCCAAATCATGTTTACTGATCCAACAAGCTATGAAGAGGCCAAAGAGAGTGAAAAATAGAGGCTTGCGATGGATGCTGAGATAGAAGCAATCGAGAAGAATGAAACTTGGAATCTAACTGAGTTGCCTGAAAATGCAAAGAAAATTGGGGTGAAATGGATTTATAAGACAAAACTCAATGATCTTGGTGAGGTTGACAAATACAAAGCAAGGTTAGTAGCTAAAGCCTATTCACAGCAAGAAGGAGTTGATTATACTGAAGTCTATGCACCAGTGGCCAGGATGGATACAGTTCGGATGATTATTTCTTTGGCTGCTTAAAGAAAATGGAAGATTTTCCAACTTGATGTGAAGTATGCGTTTCTTCATGGAAAGCTAAGTGAAGATGTGTACGTGGAGCAACCATTGGGATATGAACAAAAGGGGAATGAACACAAAGTGTACAAGTTGCATAAGGCGTTATACGGACTAAAACAAGCTCCTCGAGCTTGGTTTAGTCGTCTTCAGGCACACTTTGAAAAGGAAGAATTTCAGAGATGTCACTGTGAGCAGACCTTGTTCATTAAAAGCAGTGTTGGAGGTAAGATTTTGATTATAAGTATGTATGTAGATGATTTAATGTACACTGAAAATGATGAAGTGATGATGAATGAATTCAAATTATCTATGCTAAGAGAATTTGATATGTCTGATTTGGGAGGCATGAGGTATTTTCTTGGAATTGAGGTATTGCAGAGTGTTGATGGTGTGTATATTTGTCAAAGAAAATATGCCTTGGATGTTTTGAAATGATTCAACATGGAAGATTGCAATATTGTTGGCAGTCCTATTGTTCCAGGTTATAAGTTACATAGAGATGAAGATGGTGTCAAAATAGATAAGACATATTTCAAGCAAATTGTTGGCAGTCTCATGTACATCACTACCACTATGCCAGATATGATGTTTGTTGTGAGCTTAATTAGTCGTTTCATGTCTAAGCCTACTGAATTACATCTGCAAGCTGCCAAAAGAGCTCTCCGATACTTGAAGGGGACTGTGAACTATGGGGTTTTTTATAAAACAGGTAAAGCTGAAGAAATCCTTGCATTTACTGATAGTGATTATGCTGGGGATATTGATGATCGTAGAAGTACGTCTGGATATGTTTTCTTGATGAATTCAGGAGCTGTTTCGTGGTTCTCGAAGAAACCACCTTTGGTTACTTTATCAATGACGGAGGCAGAATTTGTGGCAGCTTGTGCTTGTGTTTGTCAAGCTATGTGGATGAGAAGAATTCTTGAAAAGTTGGACCATGAGCAGAAAGAAAGCACTACCATCTGGTGTGACAGTAGTTCAGCCATTAAACTCTCCAAGAACCCAGTCATGCATGGTAGAACCAAGCATATCGACGTGAGATTTCATTTTCTGAGGGATCTAATCAAAGATAGTGTGATCAAGATGGATTTTTGCGGCACAAAAGATCAAGTTGCTGATATGATGACTAAGCCTTTGAACTTAGAAGATTTCATAAGGCTGCGGAAGATGTTAGGAGTGTGTGAAGTACCAGAAAAACTAAATACTTGAAAGTATTTAGTTTAAGGGAGGGAATGATAAGATTTGATTAGTCAAGATAGTTTTTTTTCTGTTTCAATAAATCCCTATTTAATAGGGAACGTTTGTCATTGATTTGTCAGGACTTAGTCTCACCACAATGTTTGTGGGTTGCTTTTATTTCGTATTTTCTGTTTTGTAATGGCTATTTAAGCCAGGCTCTTTTATTCAATGAAGCAAGTCATTCCCAGAATACATAGAATAATTTTGGTTCTTAACACACATATTATTTAGCATCCACCCCACTCAATCAGAGTTTATTATAATTTTTTAAATAATCAGTTAATAACTAAAAAATATAAATTAAATAATAAAAAATTAAGTATACCTTAATTGTGTAGGAACAGGTTGGATCCTAAATAACAAGAATAAAATTAAACTAAACCACAATGTGCAATAAATGGTTTTATTCCATCAAAACAAGGAATAATATTTTCTAATTTTGGTGTTTCTTATTTTTAAGTTATTTTAAATAATATAATTAACGGGTACGAAAGTACAAGGTAATAAAATACTTAAAGGAGGCAAAAAATTGAGAGATGAGTCAAAAATTTAGAATTTCTTGAGGAATTGAGAGGAGTTTGTGTTAGTCTCAACTCTCAAGTTGATTATATTATAATCAAGGATTGAAATATCGCGGATATATCGCAGATATTGACATTGCGATACGGATATTGGGGATAATATATTTTTTCCCGAGTATCGGCGAAATATCGCAAAATATCACAATATATCGCGATTTTTTTATATTTCTATAATATATTTTGATTTTTATTTAATATAGTATATATTTTTGTGGTCTTTTTTAGGTCTTCAATGTAATTATTTGAATTGCAATATTCTTTGCTTTATAAAGACACTCACTTTGCAAAAAATTATAAGAGAAAGAAGACCGGAAAACCAACGGATGTCTTAGAAAGAAAAGTGAGATGCACCGACTTTATTTTTTCACTTAGGGGACATGATGGATAAATCACTAAAGTTTTTCTCCACATATATCATACGAAATTGAAATATAAGGAATCAAGAAACATATAAGGCGCATGTGCATAATTATATCCATAATTACTCTAATGTGATGAGTTAGTACCAATATTGTTTAGAACAAGATGACATTCCATCTACTATATTTGAACCTCATAGATTCTCATTTTGGTATTAATTGTATTTTATAATGTTTATTTAGTTATATATTTTATGTTGTATTATGTATTATTTTGTCAAATGTATTGCTTCAGACGGTATATTTACATAATGTACTATTCATATGCTTGCTTTCAAAATATAATTCTATCAAAAATTTTAGTGGAATATATACATAATAATATGTCATAATAGCTTCTAAAATTTCTTGCTAAATTTTCAAGATTTTAATATGATTTCCGTCATTTTTTTTAATTTTCTGCGATATCGATATATCCGGCGATATATCCGTAAAATTAAAATTACGATATATGTTGCGATAGCGATATTTTCATCCATGATTATAATCTATAAAATGGTGGTGGTGTGAATTATGCGCGTGGGGATTATTGCATATTTTTCGTGGAGACTAAAAAAGAAAAGAAAAAGGAAATAAGGACGTGGTGAGGAAGAAAAAGCTCAAATTCTGACATGAATTTTACAAGGACAGAGCAATTACTGGCTAAAGATTTTGGGATTTGCGGCACTTTGTAATATCTTATTGTAATTGGTCTTCGGTTTTGCCTTTTCAGACAAAACTTCCAAATCTTTAAACGAGAAAATTCTTTTATTTAGATTTTTTGAAAGAGATATATGCACCTGCCAAGCGTATACTACATGTAATTTACTTATGATTAAGACCCCTACGTTTTTTCCTTTTTTTTTTGTAGTTGAATTGGTATTTTCTTTCTTCCTTTTTGTTGGGTATTCGCCGAAATTAAAAACGCGTATTTTTTTTTCTAGGTCAATAATAATAATAATAAATGAAACTTAGGACATATAAGACTTGAATTTAAAGTCTATATAATCCAACCATATTTAGGTCACCAAACTTTACGACATAAATTAATTAAGTTTAATACGATACAATGAAAAATATGATTTAGTATATATTACGATCGAGTTTAATGAGAAACAACAGGAATATGAATGATAGAAAGAGCCCCCGCATGCAGTTTCTGCTTTCTATATATATATATATATATATATCTAGCAATATTATTATTCCTTTTTTTTACTAAAACTTATTAGTCTTTTTCTCATAATTATTATACATATGCATTACACCTACAGATGGCAATTAAGTAAGGGGATGGTTACGGTTTCCGACCTTATAAATTAATACCATTAATTTTAGATAGTTTTTGTCAAATTTGAGATAATTACAAGTTTTTTTTTTAGTTTTTTAGTTTTTTTTGGTTGGGTGGGCGACGGGTTAATATTTTAAATGTTTAGTACATGTTAGAAATTGGGAATTCAGACCCCACTACTCAAGTAATGGGTACTCTTAACTTTATTGTTGTGTTGCATATTATTTGTTATAATCTTTGAAATACATAATAATTTCAACTAACATTTTTTTTATTACAAAAATAGAAAACTGAAAGTTAATAACTCTCAATTAGATTTAGAACGAACTCAAATAGTGAGTTTAAAATGGGCTTCCGATATCCACAAAGGAATAAACATCCTACACATTTATCATTTCTAAATTCAATCTTCCCACTTTAATAGTTTTGAAGCACAAAATTGCAAGGAACCCACATGTCTTTCCAAAAAAATGCAAAAAAACTCCTTTATATAGGACAAATTAATCTACGCATGTTGAGGTTTAGCGGACGAGATGCTCTATTCCAGTTTGGTGTTTCATCCTATATTCTAACCGTTGGATGCATGACACGTGCATTTAATTTTTTTTTAGTTGATAATTATTTAATTTTTTAAATACACATGTTATACATTCAATGGTTGGAATATAAGATGGAACATCAAATTAGAATAGACGATCTCATCCAGAGGTCTAGTGAACTTGATTGGACAGGAAAAAAAAAGAACTTACAATTATCTATTAATCGAAATGATAAACACTATATCATTATGGTTATTTCTTCAGTTGTATATATAAAGTTGAGCGAAACTAAATAAATAAATAAATATCCAACTCTATAGTCAACATCGAAATGTTCTGACTTTTTCCATTCATATGTGAAAGCATTTAAATAGCCCCAACTTTTAAATTACTCACTCTCTAATGAGAAGGCATTCAGTTGCATAAATGAGCTACCTTATATTATATTGAATACTATCTCCTTTGTGCGTTGAGTTAATTCATTTGACCAGAATTCTATCGATCCGCCATTTATTAAATAAGTCCTAAGGATTCACGCATATTAATGACATGCACCATATATATATATGTGTGTGTGTTACTATTAGAAATATAATTTCAACGTTACAAAGCTAAATTAATATCCTGGATCTTTCGCTATTTAAATTTAATACATAAATTTACAAATACACATCATCAATATTGTAGCTAGTAGAATATGTAAATAATTAATGGGACGATAAAATCAAGTAAAAGAAAAAAAAAGCAAAGGTTTGATCATATAAAACATGAATTATAGAGAATTGATTTGGCAGCAGCAGCAGCTTATTTAATCTGATTATCCCTCTCAATATATGAATTAAAAGCAAAGTAGCAGGACCAACAAATTAATTATGTGGGAAATTGAATAACCTGAATTGGAGCCAGAGTATATTAAATGACACAGAAGAAAATCAATTGCTTCTCTTCACAGCTGGGGAAACTTAAAATCTATCTCCAAATCCAACAACAAAGCACATTCAACACAAAATGCATTAACTCCCAATTAAAATTTTGCTGACAACAACTCTTATGAGAAAGTAGGTGTGTGTATTCAAAGATGGTAGGAAGAAATAATTCTCATTTATTATTTGTTAGGTGTATAAATCAATTACATGATGCCGTAATTCGCCTTTCCAATCCCACAAGCGACCATTTAAATTACACCAAAATAACAAGAATAATAATTATAGCAATTAATTTACCTCCCGAAAGTAATTTAAGGAACGATGCAAATATTTGAACAGAGAAAAATTAAGGGTACGTGATCGAAGAAATTAATCAGAAATGGAATGCTGCATTCAACTTCTTCTTCTTCTTCTTCTTCTTCTTCTTCTTCTTCTTCTTCTTCTTCTTCTTCTTCTTCTTCTTCTTCTTCTTCAATTCAACTTAGCTACGCTGCTATACTATACTATATACTATAGTAACTGCATGGAATTGGAAAGGAGAAAATCCAAACCAATTGTTTATATACCACCAATTGTTTTAAGCTTGCTTCTTCTTAATTATAAAAAACCTACTATTTCTCTATCTTTACAAAAAATGGGAACCAATAAATGCGAAACATATATGGCTCATCATCACTCCAGTCCAGTCCAGTCCAATCCAATCCAATCCGTTTCAAATAGATATGTTGAGGTCGATTCGAGGTTTCTTTGCAGGCAGAGGCAACGGCACATTACTATTACATCGAGGGCATTTGGGATTGTTCCTTGAGATGAGCACGTAGAGGAGGCAACTGGGGCAGCCGGCCGCGAACGAGGCCGACGACTTCTCTTCTTGATCTACATCACTGTCTTTGATCGATGAAGATGAGTTCGATGGCAGCGACGATGACTTGGACATTGATATCGACCGCTTCCTCACCGTCTCCTTCTCCGCCCTCTCCAGGGCAGACTTCACCTTGTCCAGCGTGCACACCGCCGTTGATGTGGATGTTGATGATGACAGAGAAGAAACCAGCTTCAAGTCCAAGCTATCGTCCTCGAATAGGTTTAGTGTTTGCTTCGATGATGGGGGGAAGTTGAGGTCTTGAAATTTGCTGCTCTCTTTGTTTTCTGTTGTTGATGACGATGAGTTTGATGAATTGCATCTCTGCAGATACACTTTTCCTGACTGCCGGAATCAAATTCAAATACATCATCATCAAATTCAAATACCCACTAATAAATAATAACTGCATTCATCAATACTTAACTTCTTTTAGTAAATAAAGAAACAAGCCTGCAAAACCTCTTTTAATGTATTCAATTAAACCCTTCACGCTTCAATCATGCCACAAAAGCCTCCGCAATCCCAAGAAAGATAAAGGCACATATTCATAATTCATCATTACACTCTTAAATCAACAGTTATCCATTCCATACAAATTGAATTTCAAGAATTTTAACTAGGCGACAAGGATTGAATTCATCATCAAGAATTGATCACGCCCCATATAACAAATTCATTAAATGCCCATATTCATTTACTCATGTATATGATCACGCGATTGCCAATTAAAATTGTGATTGCTCTACAAATGATGAACAAAGCTAAATGCAAATCAACCAAGCAGAATCAAAGCAATATAAATTTAAAATTAAATATTCTCCAATCTATGATAAATTTGCACAAATGAAAAACTCAGGAAAAAAAAAGAATGCATAACAGGATTGTACCTTTAAGTCGAGGCGTTTCTCCCAGCCACAAGGGACCTGCAAGTCAAGGTCCAACTCCTTGGAATCAAGGGTTGTACATCCAGCGAGCAAGTCACGGGTGATCGGAGCCGTCGGTTTGCCCGAATCAGTAGCATCGCCACCGTTGATCAATCTGACCAAGGAACTGACGTCAGCGGCCATCCCACCAAGAACAATACAGGTATATGATATATCTATCCTGTTTTTGTTGGGTGGATAGAGAAGGAACAGAGTTTGCACAGAGAGAGAGAGGTAGAGAGAGAAAGAGAGGACTCGGAGTGTATGACGACGCTGAATGAAAAAGGTTTGGGTGAAAAGGGTTTGTCACGATATAAATACAACAAGGAGAAGAAGATGATGAACCCAAATCACCACCTATAATTAATTAAATGGCCATTATGAAGAATTTAATGAAATCTTGATTTTATACGGATATATATGGGAAATTTCTAATATTATTTTTTATGGCACTTTAAATACTAGTAAGTAGTATTTTGATTTGGAGTAATTATTATTATTTAGTTGAGTTGAGATTCTATGGGGGTGGGGTTGGGGGTGCAATAAATGCAGAGAGAAGAGGAACACAAAAGGACAGCTGTGAATTAATGCTACGCACAATACAAAGACCTTTTGGCTTCCTTAGATAAGCCATTAATGCTGGTAATGACTGCTTTTTTTTTTCTTTTTTTTCTCAATTTTGTATCCATTTGTGTTTATGATTTTTATTGACGCATTAATCACCCTTTGTTTTCTGTATTAATTGAATACCAGACTTTAGTTGAGACCTTAGGCCCTGTTTGGCTTCCTCCATTTGTCCTCATTTCTCTCACTATCATAAATTTCAAGATTGCAAATTTTGAAGGAAAATAATAATAATAATAATAATAATAATAATAATAATAATAATAATAATAATAATAATAATAATAATAATAATAATAATAATAATAATAACCCCACCCCGCAAAAAAAGTGGCAACCTTCCCTCACAAATCACAACACACAATTCTAAGAACTATTATTTTGTATCCAATTTTTTATATCATTTTTTTTATTAATAGCATGCTTTTTCCCAAACTTTAAACAACGTTTTAATTATATCTCAATCCTTAAGAAATTATAGTTTTCATCACAACCTTTTTTTTTAATCATATCTCATGAAATAATTCCAACAACATGTATATGATGTGGTTCTCCGGAATTTATGTGTTATTTTTCTGAAATAAAATAAAATTACGTGGAATTATTCTATTTTCATGTGTAACTTAAAAAATCATAAATTTCTGACGAGCAACATCGCATATTTGTTGCCCGAATTAAGTTTTGGGGTAGAATTAAACGAACTAAAAATTGTTGAGATATAGATTATAATGTTTTGAAGATTGTGATATAATTGAAATAATGTTAAAATTTTGGGATACAATATAATATTAATCCTCTTTACCACTTACGCCAGGAACTTCTATCATACCCTATAAGTTAATACTAAACAATCACATGTAATAGGATTTTGACATGTATACAATCACAAAAAGTGATTGTCAACTTGTCATAATCTCATTTCTTTCATATTCCACATGACACAAGTGGTATCCCATGGCATAGTAAAGAATTTCCGACTCAGACCTTGGTAAAGTTGGTGGAGGCTGAGGTGGTCCGAATTGATTTTTTTATAAGATAAATTGTTGTAAGTGGTATGTGTGGAATACAAATTGTATAACCGGTATGCGTTGAAAGTTCAAAATGTAATGAAAAAGTATCTATAAAAACTTAGATAAAAACTACTAGTAATTTTAATGGGTGTTTCTAAATAAACTATCATTTTTCTTTATAAATCACATTTATTTTACATACTACATATATTTTTTTATCTTTTGCTCACTTTTTATGTGTACACTATAATAATAGTCTTTTTTACCCTTTTATTTTTAAAATCGAAATTTAATTATTAGAAACAAAAAATATATATAAAAAAAAAGAAAAAAAAAAAGAATTAGAGAACTGGAGGTTCTGCTATGGCGGCGGGGCGGTGGTTTGGAATGTAGGAGCCTATTGACGGAGCCACACTAGGCTAGGGGAGTCACTGACCCCCTTAAATTTTAGAAAATAGTAAGGGTATTATAGTAATTTTCTCTCTTAATATTGCAAAAAAAAAAACCATATGTTTTTTACCTTTCAATTCCAAGTAGTAGAGACACGCTCGTCCTCCATTTCTCTTTTATCATTCTTCATCTTCTTCTTACTTTTATTTTTTCAAATTTTACCCTTTTTTTATCACGTTTAAAACTATTACCATTAAACCCTTATAACTTTATACCTCCACCGTTAAATAGAGTGTGTTTATATTGTTCCATTATTGAATTTATGATTTATAGAAGTAGCTCTCATATTAAAAAAAATCATTCTTTTAAGATGAAATTATTTACATCCACTTTTACAATTTATGTTTTATGTTGATTTTTTTTGTTACTAGTATGAATTGCTTCTTTTTTAATTGTATTTATCAATCATACTTGATTTGTATTGTATGAGCATTTTATGTTATAATGTAATTAATATAGTATCGTGACTTTAATAAAAAATATTATCAACTTCTAATTTTATGTCCATATATTATTGTTCGACCCCCGTGAACAGAATTCATGGTCATTGCAGGAGCCCCTTGAGCTGCAGAGCTTCGAGGATTTATTTCGGCGCCTCTAAATCCTATGATGGCTCGTCGATCCTTCTAATTTTAATTCTCTTCTCAATCTTATTGTAGAGTGTAAACTGATACATCCTGTTTCAGTTCCGGGAAGACGTCACTGGAATCAAAGACGTTCGATCTTGGCTGTCGACGGAGCTCGCCATGACGACGTTAAATTCAAGTTGCCTCTGCTCAATCCGGCGAAATTTGTGGGTGGGAGGAAAGGGGCGATGAGGGGCATTTCTCATCGTCAATTTCTTTTCGGGAGGGGGTCTCTCTCTCTCGTGGTGGCTAATCGGCTGAGGGAGGTGGAGATACGGCAACGGAGGGGGGGAGCAGAACCGGGAAAGGGAGGCGGAGCTACTTATCAATTATTTTAATTTTTTATTAAAGATATTTGAGTAATTTTATAAATAATTATTTTAATTAATGGTGCATGAAGAAAAAGATGTGGTGTATTTAGAAACAAAAACAAAATTAAGAAACATGCAAGGCCCATTAATCTGGAGACATGGCGGGCTTCTAGTTCTCCCTGAAGATGTATTTTCACTACATATATTCAAATGTGGCCACAATTTATTCACATTTTTCACTCCTTTTATTTTTTATTTTTTTTGAAATAGGAGTGTGTGTGTGTGTGTGTGTGTATATATATATATATATTAAAAAGAAGACTTCACATCACAAACTAAAATATTTGGTTTGCCATTATTTCTCTCGTTTCAATTTACCTATTAATTATTATAAATTGGTTTTCGGCTTTTACATATGTAGTAAGTAACAATACAATTAATTGTATACATTAATGCAATTAACATTAAATCGTAGCAATCAAAGTTTAACAATGAAGTCAGATTTTAGTGGCATGGTTGTGCGGATAATTTGATAATAGAAAATACTCTGGGTTTAGGTAGAAATTAGGTGATATTGATGAAAAAAAATAAAAAAAAGTTTGACCAGAGATAATAAGAAGTGAGGAACATGGGTTAGCATTGAATATTGAGTTGGATTATTTATGTGGTAGCGCTTGAATGATGAGTGATGGGAGGGAGAGAGCATTGAAATAATTACGAGCTTTTCTTAGTCAAATATATTTAAAATTGGCTTGACAAAGAGTAATGGAGGGTGGTGCCTAAAACCACATTAATTACCAAAAATGGATTTCCTTTTGACTAGATTGGTACTTTCACTTTGTTCAGCAGCTCGCAGCAATAACTCAACGCATATACTATATCATACTAACTTTTAACTCTACCATTCAACTCTTTCTCTATCTTAATTATTTTACCGTCACACGTCACGTCTATAACTATATTATTATTTTGCATGAATTTTATTACCTTGCGATTGGAATTATAAATCCAAAATTCAAATTTTTTAAAAATATTTTCTATAAAATTACTGCGTCTGCGGTTTTCTCAAAGAAGTTTATTAAAAAAAAAAATAAAAAAAAAATATATTTTTTAGTATTTAAGTCATAACATTGATAGTTCTCATCGTTTAAGTCCCAAAATGATAGCTAACTTCTTATATTTCATGCTCTTAATGGTTAAAAGTTTTATTATGTTTTAATGAGAAAATGAACCCTAATACAAATATTATTTCACAACCAATAATTTCAACATCACGGTGCCGCGCGAATATATTTGAATTGCCTAACGTTGGTAGTTATTTTATAAATTAATTTGGTCTTAGACTGCACATAACTAACATCTATTATAAACATAAAAAATAGATAAATACCCGAAACCAGATGGATTTGAAGTCTAAAACTATATCACATCAGTTGAGCTCATCATTGTTAGCTATTTTATTTTGGAATTTTTAAATATGCAAATACTTTGAATAATTCCGATCCACAATTTTGTTAGAGTAAGTCGCGGTGCAGTTAAAACTTAATGTATGTTCTCAATTAATGTATAACATGAGGGTAGTAAAAAAGTTCACATAGAGGAATTTGAAGTACAACAACTGCCATTTGATGCAAAAAAAAAAAGAATAATTATTTAGTTAGGTTAATTGCATTAATTAAAAATTATGAACGTTAGATAAGTTTATAGTTACAAATTATTATAATATAACTTAGAACATTGAAATCACTCACTCTTGCATAGTTTAAATAATCCTCGGTAAGTTGTAATTTATTATTAAGAAATATTTAACACTACAATATATATATATATATATATATAAACTGATACAATGCATTAATTTAATAAATAAATTGGTTCGAAAAGAAAAAATTAAACGCGCGCATTAATGTTTATAAAACGTCTTTAACAATTCGAACAGTCTATTCTTTATTATATTTTTCATAGAGTCTATTTGATTAAAATATTATTATAATGCTACTATGGTTTACATTTAATGAGATAATAAAAGGATGTGTGGTATTAATGAGTAGAGTTTTAAAGAGGCATTAAAGACGGTTAACTTTTTTAAAAAAACTAGTACTAGTTTATTTAAGTTTTTTTTTTTTTTTGGATGAACCATATGTAAGAGGATTTCTACTTTCTAGTGTCTGTTTCTAAGGTCTAATATATGGAATAAATCGCAGCATATATTTAGCTGGGTGAATGTTAAGAGTTTATAATATGTACAATAAACACCCACAACAAAATAAATCCAAACTTCTTTGCGGGAGGAATTGAATTTATTTAAGTAATTTCTTGAATCTCAATCAATTGGACGACGAAATAAAATCTATACACATACCTGCCTCAATGACCTCGTCATAAAACTTTGATGCGATGTTTTATGCCTACGAAAGTCTAATATTTAAACCCCTCTCAATACGATGACGATACGCATAAGTCATCACCAACTCTTATTTCCAATACTACAAAAATGTTGCAATAGTTTTAACGTCTATCAATGAGGTTATTAATTTTTTTATTAAAATATAAAAAAAATCAAATTAATTTAAACACGTTTCATGTTTGAGTCGAACCTGTTGAAGACAATTTAAATCAAAACAAGTATAACAATTATTTAAATTGAATTTGGAAAAAAATAATTTACATATATACTACAGGGGAAGTGCAGAAACGGACTTAAAGTATGACTCGGTTCATTCTGTACCTTAAATTATTTTGGCAAATTTCATATTACCCCCTGTGTTTTTTCGTGAAATAAAAAAATTCCCCCATGTTTAATAAATAATCTAATTAAAAACTCCCTCAATTATGCATAATCCATCAAAAAAATCCTTTTTGGGAGAAAGTGAATTACACTTTCTAAGAAAGATAGTAGGATTTATTTTTTATATAATTTTTGTTATCGATAAATATATTTTATATCATTTGAAAATTATATTATTTGGTTATATCATTACTTTTTAGCTATTTTAATAATTTTCTAAGTTTCATATTTTTTTCATATAAATATATTTTATATTATTTAAAAATTATTGTATTTGGTAAAACCACTTTTTTTTAAAAAATGATTATATTTAAAAAATAATACAAAAATAAAAAAAAAGAATCATACACGCACTCTTTTTTAGCAAGTGTAATTCACTCTCTCCAAAAGAGATTTTTTTGATGAATTATATATAACAAAGGGGTTTAGACTATTTATTTAACACATGATATTTTTTTATTTTTTGGAAAAACAAGGGAAATAATATGAAATTTGCCTAAACTATTTTAAATGGCCATGTCGGGTCCTTCAACTATTTTAAATGACTCAATCAATCCCTTCCGTATAATAATAATAATTTTCCGTTATTAACTAAGGTTAATTAAATATGCATATTTTGATATATCAATTTAAGGTTAAATTGTATCGTCTACAGTTGTTTATTGAAAAAATTGAAACCATGATTATATAGCACACACTTTTGATCTTCAAAACCCTCATTCAATTTCGATATTCGACAATGTCAAAATTTTTAGTCTAAGTCATGAATACAAGTTATCGTCTCCGAGTTTTTTCTGTCCAATCTATTATTCGACATCCAATTGATTAATAGATGGTACCGTTAGAGAGACTATGATGAGAGATTTCCAAGTTTCCAACCATACCCAATATTGCACGATATTATCACTTGAATCACCCGAAATTAGGTTGTAAAATTTTGCACATTTAATTAATATTAATTACTAACGGAAAATTAATATGTTTGATAGGCGTACGTGTTTATTTGCACTATTTAAGATAGTTTAAGGATTCAAATGAGCCGAATCATACTATAAGTCTTTAACCGGGACTGTGCCAATATCATAAGTGTGTTTTTATACTTTTTCTCTATATTATGAATAGTTTTACCATTCAGAACCTAAAGATAGGTAATATAACAATTCAAAATATTAAATATGTAAACTATTTAAGATAAAAATTTGTGTAAGATTGTTTGCCGAGTTAAAATCTGTCAAATATATATTTACATTAGATCTAATATTAAAGAATGATGGTATTTTCACAATTATTTAGTTCGAAAAAAGTATCATATAATGAAAAACACAAGTTCTAATTTTGAAAAATATAAATATTTTTGATTTCACATAAAAAAGTGGTAGCAATTTTGTAGTCCCTTCGTTTCAAATAATTTATCATTTTAGAATTTCCACATAATTAAAATGTAATAAGTTTGACAAATATATACCATCTCTCTACTCATATAAAATCTTATTTAGATATATTTATTTAATAAATGCATATTTCTCTATTGCGGTAATAAATGCAAGGTTGAAATTGAGAGAGAACACCTGAAAACATGCATGTAAAATGACAATTAATTTTTTACAAACTAAAAGAATTCTAAAATAATAATTAATTTGATATGAAATGAGTAATTCCTTGGATCAACAAAAAGGACGTGATATTTTAATAATTATTATAATTGGGTGGAAAAATACAATTTCTAATACTCGAAAAATATTTTCTAATATTGAAAAATATAATTTTCTAGATTAGATCGATGGGAGGATCTGTCTAATGAATTAAGAGTTTTAATTTTTCTTGTTGCACCAAGACCTATCCAAATTAAAACTCCCTTTAAAGTGTCCTTTATGGTATGTATCTTTTCTTTTTTGTTTTCTTTCATTTTTTTTTTAAATGAACACCCTTTCGGGTGGAGGATTTAAGTGTATCTACAATCATATTCATATATCAACTCAAGGAGAAAATAACAGCACTGTACATCTATGAGATACATAGCAACAAGGTTTATGTATCTCTAATTTTCGGTAATAGTAGTTTGGTAAATCTACTATCAAATTTATTCAGCATTTGAACTTCCCTTTATTAGCCAAAATTTTCTTTCCTCAAATATGAATTCGCCTTGTCAACTCCCGTTAAATTTAGTCGTCACCAAATTTACAAGATAAAATTAACTGGACACACAATTTTCTTTATATATACTTTTGCACATTTAGATGAAAAAATTAAAAACAGATTTGTCCGAAAATGACAATTGACTAAATCGTGCAATATTTACTAACAAACGCAACAGACTTATATGCGCAAAAAAAAAGGGTTGGTATTAACTTGATTTTCTGATATTTTCATTATTTTTAAAAGTTCAATAAATAGATAGTTCGATGGCTGGCCAGTAACTGTGTTTTTCGTTCTCGATCAATTTAAAGAAAGAGTAGATGTTGGGTTGGTCTCCTGTGCACAAGACTGATGGGCCGGCCCATTAGGAGTCAACCCAATTAACAGCCAACCCTAATATATATATAAAAAAAAAACAGAAAAGTGGGGAAAATTGAAGGGAAACAACGTGGGTGCGCAACTCACAATTTTGTCTCCAACCATCATCGTTGAAGGTGAAGCCACTGTCATCACCACCACCTCCGCCGCCAGCTCAGCCTCTAGCCGTCGAAGCCTCATTTCCTTTTCCTCAGCTTCCGTGAACAAAGTTTTAAGCTTTTATCAGCCGTGGTCAGGCCTCTCTACTTTTCTACCAAATATGTCAGAAATTCAAAGATCAATGCGGCTACTCCATTTTCGAACGACAAGAATAAATAAGACGACGAAATTGAAGATTTTGAGGAATACCTAGCTGAAGACGATGAGGTTTATCAGAAGACTTTAAGATTGGTGAAGTACGCAATGTTTGCTGCTGTTTCTGCGCACTCTGCGCTAGGTTTTCTTTTAAGTAATTCTCTCTCCATTGAAAATTATGAGTTTTAATGCTCATGAGAAAAACTCCCAACCCTCATTTATTTTAGACGAATATCAGATTAATACCTGTCTTCAATATAATTGATACTTTTATCTTTAATATATGATACCTTTTCTATTTATCTGACTCACATCTTCAATTTTATTTGCAAATTCTTGGATTGAAGATTCTTCATTTTTAAAATAAGTTAGAAAAGTGCACTTACACTCCTCGGTAAGGGCGCCAAATTTTGACACACCTTCGTTTTGTGTGCAAAATTAGACCTGTGGGCAAAGCCCGACAGATGCTTAAATGTGCCCTCAGCGGCTAGTATAGCGCCTGGAGGCAGATATCGTCCCACGAGGAGTGTTTAACTTTCCTATCCTTCTTACTATCCTTTGGAACTTGAGAGAATTTCTGTCACTAATTCGTTCCTGCAAAACTAATTTTAAAGAAAACTAAAGTGTAGACTGAATCAAATAATAATAAAAACATGTTCAAGTCAAACGTGAATTCGGATTTGGTAGGTGTATGCAATCCTGAGCACAATACCATTGGTACCTCAACAAGACCGTTTGGTTATAGGGAGCAGGTACGGTCGCCTTACACCCCCCAATTCCTTCTTACTGTGTAAGCTAAGAGCGATACGGTCGGCGACTCTTAGTCCCTAACTATCCAAGACCCAACGAAGAGAGTCATGCAGAGGGTTTGCAAGGATAGCAACATTCAATCGGAGGAACCCAACACTGGTATATGGAACCCCTTCATCGGTGTGCCCATATCCACCTATACTTCAATCTCCAAGCTTTGGCGCCTGCTTTATGATTTAGTGGCTCATCAGGGTTCGATCGCCCTTACTTCTACCTTGACTTACATAAATAATGATTTAATTAAGAATGGCCAACTCTTAATCTTACCAATGTCCTGTCATCATTCTGCGCATAATGAAGTTGGGAATCAACTCGAGATAAATTAAGACCGATTAGCCTCATGCATACATACCACCTTAATCCTTTTCACATTCAACTTGAACACTAGTTACTTAGCCAGAAAACATAATAAATAATAAAACAAGAATAAACAAACAACACATGAGAATAATAAAACAAACTAGATTAAATATGGACCTAACTCCAGATTTGGGCAAAAGCAAGTACACGCATCAGCCGAGGGCAAAACCACCAACTGCTATGTGGAATATTCACAAACTAAATAACTGAAAACTAAATTACGAAATTGTAAAAATGAATTTAAGTGTGTCTAGAATGAAAATGGAAATAAGTATTTATAGTTGTTGCAACGGCCACATACGGCCCAACCCAGCCCGCACAGGGGCTTGAAATTAGTTGGCCTCCCTCCACCTTACCATCATGGTAACGCAACGATTTTTTAGGGTAGTGGTTGACAAGGTCCTCTCTCTCTCCTCTATCCTTTCATTTCTTTCCTCTTCCTCTCTCCTTTATTCATTTTCAGGATCATTGATCCCTACCTTTTGTGGAATTGCTGCTGACGTGGATCCAGGTTGTTGAGTAGAAGTGGTTGCTGAATTTCTGCATTTAATCCGCAACAGACTCTCAAAACTTCAGCGTCCTCTTTATGCCCTTAATGTAGTAGGCATCACATTTACGCCTATAATGGATCAAAACATGCTCCTCTCTCCCCTGTTATACTTTACTCCCTATAGGACTCTAGATTCTATTAAAAGTACTAAAAACAAATAAAAAGACAAGGTAAAAATATGCGAAATTGAGTCTGTATCAACTACACACTGAGAAACAAAGTTAGAAATCAATTAGGAAAAATAAAGAAAATAAAGCTGAAAGGAAAAAAACTTATAAAAAAATAATTCAAACCTTTCTTAAGTCAGTGCACGAATAAGCCTCCCCATCAAACCTCTATATGCGTCTCATCACATAAAAGCAACATAGTATGCAACACAATACTTCAAATATAATACATACAAGTATATCAAATGGTACCACTGAGTATCCAATATGATATTCAATAGGCACAAGTCAAAATGTACACAAACACACAAAACAAAATCTGACCTAAATTCTGATACTTATAAGTATCTCATCTGGTACTAATCAGCATTAACATTTGTTGGTCTCGGACGAGTCGAAGTCAGTTTAGAGGGGGGGTGAATAAACTGACTTAAAAACTTTTAACTCAAATGCGGAAAAGATAGGGCCCTTGACTCGCGTATGAAACTTATCAATGCACTTAGATAGTTGAGAAAAACAGTCGGCTTGTAAGTGCAGCTTGTGTGATCTTTGTGTGCAATTATAAAGAGATGCAAATAGAGAGCAATAAGTACAACACACAAGCAATTTATAGAGGTTCGAAGCTTAAACTTCTACGTCCTCTCTTCTTTACTGAAAATGGCAATTCACTATGTAATGATAAAGTTTCTTTATTACAATTACACAATGAAGATAGGTTGAACCTGGAAACGGCAACTCTCACAGAGTCATGGTCTTCTTTTCAACTATTGCTGTCCCGAAAACGGCAGTTCTCACAGAGCCACGGTCTCCTCAGCCAGTTTCGACATCTACACTTGAGGTCCTCAACTGCTGGTTGGAGAGATAGGTGCTATTGCCGTCTTTACAAGGTTTTAGATCTCTTTCGATCTTCAAGAGGTTAGTCTTGAAATTGATATCAACTGATGTGCTCCTTGAGTTGAGCTGAGTAATTGATCGTTGAATATCTTGAACTGAGAAGCTTGCTCTTGTTGGACTTTCAAACAGCTAGCTGATGCTTGGATTTTTCAAATCTTCTTCTCAGTTGAGGCTTTCACAGTTTGATCAAATCTGCAAACTTAAGCTGTGGGGGAGAGAAAGAAAGCCAAGTTGTGAGTATATTGTGAAAGCTTGAAATAGCAAAAGGTCTTAAAATCGAAAGTCCTAGGTCAAATGAGATTCACTCTTCTTATATAGAGGAGTGATCTTGTGATGTTGGGCTCCATCGATCATTGATTCTATTGATCTATCGATGGTAGTTGATTCTTGTAGCCATTGAAGCCTATTTAAATTAGCCGTTGCTCGACCAATCGATCTCTGTAGAGTATTTACTTCAAGATCTTCTCATTAATTTCAGGATCTCAGGTTGAGCATTAACTGCAGGAAGCTCCAGTTAACAGATTCTTCAGCTGCTCGGCTTCCATTTCTGGACTCCAATTGGCAGTTTCTCAGCTGCTTATTTTTCAGTTCTGGAGTGGTCCAGTTGGCAGTTCTTTCAGCTACTCATCTTTCAGTTCTGGACTGGTCCAGTTGGCAGTTCTTTAGCTGCTCATCTTTCAGTTTTGGACTCCAGTTGGAAATTCTTCAGCTGGGTTCGGCTATAGCTTCAGTTGGCTGTTCTTTCGAGCTCTTTTGCTAGTTTGACTGATCACAACTGTTTGGTTAGTTGGTCAGTTTAGATGGTCTTATTTTCAACTTATTTGCCTGTTCAACTATTCTCAATATTGAGGAATAGTTTGTCAGCTTGACCAGTCTTATTTTGAACTTGGTCAGCAGTTGATGTTGAAATTGAGCTTTTAAGCTGGCTGACTTCAGTTCTGGCCATCAGTAGTTGATTTGAGTCTTGGCTTCAATTCTGATGATATTTGATTTTTGGCCATCAGTTGGATGCTTCCAGTCTTCAGTTTAAACTAACTTATTGCTAGTTTCTTTAATCAGCTTGATTTGTCTTTTAGCTCGACTGACTCGGCTGTCAGTTTGATTGAAGCTGAGTTATCTTTTGTACTTTAACCCTCAGTTGGATTATTTTTTTGACTGGTTGATGCATCCTCTCAGCTGGGTTGACCATGCTCCAATGTGGTTGACTCTTGCTTTAGCTGAGCTATTTTTGGAGTCTATTTTTGGTTAGTCTTCTATTTCCAGCTTAGAACTCATGCAGTTTTTCAGAAGATGTTTCTACATGTTTTGACATTTCATCAAAACCAACATTAGGGGTTTTCTTGATAGTTTTTCCTAACAACATTGATACTCTATACACAAATGTACACAAATCAAACCACAGAGACAAAACAAGCTAGAATGAATCCAAAACACATAAACATACCATGTAAAACAACATATAAGATGCAAATATTAAACACAATGTGATACCTGTTTCTACTTCAATTGGTACTCATAAGCATGTTAAAGGATACTTAACATAATAATTCATATTACATGTTATCTACTCAATAATCATCTGTTGTATGACCCAACCTCGATTCAGACGTTGTGTAGGCGACGATCCTCTAGACCTTGTAGAAGCTTGGACATGAAGAGCCCTTTTTCTCTAGAAAAATAAAAAATTCCTTATCTTGAAGAAGATCTAATTTTCGAAAATTATACACTATGGTGGTGATGGAAAGAATTTATCTCCTATATTTCTTATTTTAATATTTAATCTCGTGTTATGCTTACAAGTATAAAAACATATGTGTAGCAAGGATGAAACGAGGTTGATCCACATGGAATGAGAATTGAAATATGATAACACAAGTACCATGGCTATAGACGAGTAGATTATCTAAAAGATGAGTAAGTAAAGGTTGATTTCCATCCAACAATACCAAACATAAACTAAAAGGTCAAATACCAAAACAACAACAAAATCAAATCTAAAAATGTAAGAACTCAAGATCTAAAAGGGAAAGATTTGAGATAACAAATAAAAGCAAGACTCTAAGACATGGATACACAATGCTACTCTTGAACATACAACAAGGGTTATCCCCACAATCATGCTTCGTTCAATGATAGGAAGACCACGAATATAGTAAGAGCATCTCTCGAATATCTCTTAAATTGCGAATGTGACAAGGATGACTATCACTAATACATTACAAGGTCACACCTACCAAAGGCTCAAAGAGATCACATTTCCTTCCACATATTCAACATTTGACAAAGAAGACAAATACATAGATTCAATCCAAACATGCTTATGATCATAAGTTGGGCAAGATACATGTGATTCATACATTTGATGTTAAATGAAGGCCACTCAAACAACACCATTCAAAAACTAGCATGGATTAAAACCTTGATAAAGCACAACCATAGATTAAACCCTAGTAAAAAATAAGATTCACATTATTTTTCCACATCCTAGAGCCCTTAGAGCTCTAGCCTACCATATTTACATCAATAGCAAGAATAAAGAGGAAAGCAACAAAACCCATTCTAGATACAAGTTTAAGGAAGTAAGGTTGAAGATAAAACCCAATGTTGAACCCTCTTCTTCAATCCTATGACTTGGATCTTCAAGATGGACTAGATGCCTCTTCCTCTTCTTCTTGCTCTTCTTGTTCTCCAAAGTTCTCTCCAAAGAAGGTGTATTTTCTAGTGGGAGAGGTTGTGTTTTGAACTCCCTAAAAGATATATTTAAAGTGGACCAATAATGGGATGCCAAGTCAAAAAGTGATTTCGCCAGTTCGGAACTCAACCCTAGAGGGTCGCGTTTGTGGGTCGAGTTTGGAACAAAGAAAAATAGCTCTCTGAAGGGCCTAAAACTCAGGCTCTGGGTCGTGTCTGGTGCTCGCATCTGCACCACAGAGCGAGGCGCGACCCAGGCCACTCGCATTTGCAGGCCACATTCCGTAGTGTATTTGTGGTGCGTACACGGTCAGTCGCGTTTCAGGGTCGAGTTCGGGCTGAAGAAGTTCACAGCCTTGAAGCCTCTGCAACGCGACTTGTGGCTCATGTTTGGTGCCCGCGTCCGCACTGAAGGGCGAGACGCGACCCTGGCCACTTGCATTTGCAGGTCACGTTTTAGCCACTTGTTCGTTTTTCTTCTCTTTTCTTCATCTTTTCTCGACTCCTTTTGTCTTTGTTGATTAATTCACCATTTTGACTTAGTTTTGCATTGTTTTAAACCCAAAATTCCCTATATTGGCCACATTAATTACAACTAAAGATTTAAGACAATATTTACATTATTTACACTATATATATATATATATTAAAACCTATTGCATTTATCACTAAATACAATAAAAAAGAGTGCAAATTAGGCACTCATCAACTCCCCCAAACTTAAATATTTGTTTGTCCTCAAACGAAAATAAGAGTAACAAGGCAAGACATTTGATTAAATAGAATCTAAGATGACAATTTGCTTCAAAATCAAAAGACGAGCATTTGCAAAGATAATATTGGCAATCAAACATAAACAAGCATAACAAGTTCATCATGATACAATTATTAAAGAACAAGCCCTCATAAGGATTAAAGAACGTTCACTCTCGAGTGTATAGGCTAAACGTGTATCCACTCAAGATCAAGTGTGCACTAGAATCCTATCATAAGCTTGCAAAGTGACTATCATCTCCACTACTTCACTTGTGTTCTCAAACAAGAATCATTAAGGGTGTTAGGAAAAACTATCAAGGGTTTTTCTGACAAGAGGTTTTGATGAGATGTCAAAATACGCAAAGAGCTTTGAAAAACTGAAAGGAAATCAAGCAGAAAACTAAGGATGATCATATAAAAAAATCGAGCTATCAAAGCTAAAAGAAATGATCAATCCAAGTAAGAAAAAGAAAAGAAAAGAGAGAAAAGAAATGAGAAAAGAAAAAAACCAGCCAAGAGCCGAGAAAAGAAAAGAGAGAGAAAAGAACAGAGTGAAAAAGAAAATATCCAGCCACAAAGGGCTATGAAAAAGAAACTGTAGCTTGCTAAATTAGTTAGCAAGGTAAACTGAAAGTTGCAGGTACCATCAAATGGAGTACCAAATGCCATTAGTCTACAGTTATGAACTGAAAAAAATACCAGTTTAAGACACTAACCCAGAAGTGTCTAATGCCGGCTGAAGAAAAGTTCTAGCTGAAGGAAAATACCAGCTGAAGAGAAGAACTGAAGGATATACCAGTTCAAGACCATTCTCGGCTGAAGAAATACCAGTTGAAGAACACATCAGTTTGAACTGATGAACATGCCAGTTCAAGATAATACCAACTGAAGAAGACTACCAGCCAAAGAGAGGACGATACCAGCTGAAGGTGAATACCAGCTGAAGACCATATCAGTTTGAGCTGATGAAAATACCAGCTCAAGAGATACCATAAAAAAACAATCCATGCTAAGTGTGATTTACGTAAACTACACACAAGTATTCTACGATATGTTGGGAACAGACGTAAGAACAGTAAATAGAAAGCAGTTAAAATACGCACGAGATTGGTAACCCAGTTCGGTTAATCAACCTACTCTGGGGGGACTTCACCCAAACTTAAAGATCCGTTTGCTACTCCTTCATGAAGTGTATTTAGGCTATTACACATATAGGACTCCCTCCTTATGCTACCCGTTCTTCTTCACGAACTCTTTCACTAAATGAAAGCTGTGAGATCCCCTCACAATCGTGACACTAGACTCCCTCTAGCTACCCACGACTTCAACTTACAATCCCTCCCGAGATTGCATACAAAATGGATTAAAACAACTCCTCACGTGTTTCACTCAAAACATTAAAATGCTAGACTATCACATTGATCTTTTTATGGAACAACTACTAGCTAATACATGGATCACAAATGAAAAATGACTCTCAAATAATATGTTAAGAGAATCTAATTATGTCCACCACCGATTGTTGCATTAATCGGTCTTTAAATAGTTTTCACTTTAAATGACACCGTTGGATATTTTCGCCAATGTAGGTAAGTGAATATTGACTTGTGATCCTTGCAAACTTGTGCAGATACTTTCCATGTGTAGTATGGTTAATTTCAGCGCGATATCTACACCATAAGGCAGTCAAACGATTATATCTTGACCTTCCAAACTGATCGGGTGCAAGATCTTTCTGGTATGAAAATTGCTATAACTAAACTGTTTCCGGGTCTGTCAGAAACATCAGAGCGAACAGTTCACCAACTGGTCTTCAAAACTTGCACAACAGAACTTTTGTCTTCAGACACATACCCTGGAATACTTTGTCTTCTATATCTCGCCAATACAAACACGAATCAAATATTAGTGCATAACGATGGCACTAACAATCTCTCTCTTTGACATTTATGGAAGACAATAACTCTTAATCTGCACTTCTAATGAATAAACTCCGCATATCATAAACTCCGGGGATGATGGGAGGAAGGACTCCAGAAAGAGTCCAACTGAGCAAAGAGCAGCATCACTGACTCATTCTGAGACGGTTGAGAAGCCATCTGCTAAGTACCAGACTGCAGAGCATCAGCTGGATGCGGGCCATGAGACTGGAAAGCATCCGCTGATTGTAGAGAAGACTCGATGAGATGCCTAATAAGCGAAGAAGTAGCAGCTGAGCAAGACGTCAAAGCAGTACAAGAAACTGATCAAAAGCACGAAACATCAGGTAAAACTACTCTCTGAGTGAATTCTGCAACTGGAAGTATTCCCTGGAACTAAAGACTCTGAGGAAGATTCCTCCAACAATGAGGACATGCCAGATAGTTCCAGAAGGGGCAAGAAAAGAAGAACTGACAACAAGTAGGACTAGAGGCCAATCAAACTGATATGAAGCCCTATGAATAAACTTCTTGTAATTTCAGTTTCACATCTTTTCTTAATAAAATCATTTTGCCTTAAAATTTTAAATATCTTGTCAAACATTTACTTTACACCTTCATACAATTGCAATCTGACAAGGGCATTTAAGGCAAACAAACAAAAGTAAGGGACACAAAAAATTTCAAAGATATATGAGTACCATTTATTACTCATAAATCAATCCAGATCTAGTCCCCCTTGCAAAAAGAAGAGACACACTCATTTTCCAAAATCATTCAAAGAGTCTCTTCTCTCTCTCCCTCTCTCTCTCTCTCTCTCTCTCTCTCTCTCATCTCTCTCAAAATTCTAGCCAACTCTCTTCAATGGAAAAATTCCTCAGTTCCCCCAACTCATCCAAAAATCAGATGATGAGAGATAAATTCCTTGAAAGGAAGAAATTCTAGGATATACTTCAACACTCAAACGGCCAAAACCTACTTGTTTTTCTCCACAAGACAGGGATTCTTCATTACCTAGAAACACCACCCAGATTCTTCAGATAAAATCGGGTGTGTGAATTTCTCCTCCAAGCACAAATCAGTGCTGATGGCAAGGAAATTACATCAGTTATCCAAGGCCGACCTATCAAGATAACTGAAGGAACAATTGCTGATGTTTTTTAATTTCCAAGGTAAGAAAAAACCGTTCAAGAGTTGAATGAAGCAATTGAATCATACTGGAGAAGGTGGAAGACCCCCACCTGCAAGAAGGCATTCGGTTTTACCACAACTAAAACTGATCTAAGACCAGAGTATGGAGTTCTGCTCGATATCACAAACAAGATGATATTTGGAGCAATTGGAAGCCTAAGCCAGCTTACCCAGGAGAGGTACAAGGTGATGATACACTTAGCTGAAGGACGCGAGACAAACTGGGCAGAGTGTGTATTCTCACAGATCAAGCATCAAGTTCTCAAGGCCTCCAACTCAAAGAGAACAAGGATGTTTGAGTCTATGATTGGACTCGTTCTTAGGATGAGCAAGATTATTGAAGACATCTTGAAGCTGCCAAATGATGATGTACTACCAGTGCTCATCTCCGACTGGATTCCCAAGAGAGAAAGCATCCATCTTCACTCACTCAAGAAGAAAAGGCTAACAAAAGGCAATACAAGTGCCACAGACTCAACTAACTTAACTGCCAATGCCGTTCCGTCATCAGTCTCAAAGAATGGATCAACAACTGACTTCCAAGACTGTTCTGATCAAGATGAGCTTATTCTATTCACAGGAATTCCTCATTCAGACTATAAAGCTAACTACTTCAGGAGAACTTGCCTTCCTCTCTAACTGACGGAAGAAGATATTCGCACTTTCTACAGTGGTGAATATGCAGCCAAAAATGCACAAAAAGAGGGAACTAATTTACTTCTTACTCAATTTGCATTTATGGAAAAGCAAGATCAAGAACTTTTCAAGCTACTGCACCGGTACTTCTACTGGTACAACTGGAGACACTCAATGTCCATCCAGTCTTATTTCTTGATCACTACTTTTCAGGGCATGAGTTTTTGTCAAAGAGAAGAAGTTTGGAGTTTAAAATGGATAGGGTCTTCAAATCCATTTCCTCCAATTATCATACAAGTACAGAGGATTATGAGTGATAGATTGACCAATAAAATTCCTCCAACTGCCCTACTTGCCGAATTGGGAAGTGACATCAAGGCTCAAGAAAAAGCAGGAGCACAGCAGAAAGTGATCTGCACAACCAGCCCTGCCTGCTGAAAACTGAATTTTGATACTCTGTCAAATCAGTTAGCTGAGCCAACTCGACCAACTGAACCTGCAACTGCACAGATGCACCGAGAGCCACCTCTCACCCCAGTTGTAGTGAGTCGACTGTGTGATGATGAAGATACTTCCACATCACCTAATCTCTTGTCAAAGATATATGTCACCCCATTGATCGCTTCAAGCTCCAAGACAGCAAGTTCAGTTCAAGTCATCCTCGAGAAGGAACTTGCAGAGTAGGTGAAGGGTCACATTAGCTGAAACTAAGCACCGGAGCCAATCCATGAAGAAAGCAAGGCCAGAGAAGCCTACTAAAAGAATTGGATCAGTCTCAAAGAGGAAGAGATCAAACTGCCCTGACGAGAGCAGTGAAGAGAATCTAATTCGGCCCATCAAGAAGAGAAAACTGACTGAGATTTAATCCATTAGTTCAGCAACTGATGTCATCAGTTCAATGATGAATCAGTTCCAGGGGCCAAGAAGAAGATATGATAAGAACTGATCGATCAGTTACCATATCGTCAGTTCGCCAAAAAGTCATTAGTTGGACTGTATCCCAACTGACCAAGGATAAGTTTTAAATTAATTTTTCTTTAAGCTTTTTCTTATTAAAATTAATGCCGTTGTGATTCATTTTTTTATAATCTAACGGACATAAGTTTCAAATGGGAGATCTTTCAAAGATAGCGAGTTTTTAATGTTACTGAGCAAAATCAACCACTAAAGTGGAAAGTGAGTTGATAGCTTGAGAGATATAAATAGCAAAATCCTGCACAAAATATTTGCTATTTATGGCAACTACCCCATTTTCAAATGGATGAAATCTCAACCGCTGATCTAAAAGTTAAGTTAAACTTATTGACGGCTGAGATGATCATCACATTTAAGCCAGCTGAGCATCAGTCAAATCTATTAAACTGATCAGCTGATGAGTACTCGAGTGTAACTCCAAGTACATGCATGCAAAGCTTCTTTAAATGCTAAGGAGATATCGATCAAAGATCACTTATCTATCTAAACTCTCCTTGTATTGCTTTGCATCCCTCTTTCTATAATCCATTCAATCTCTTTGAAATACTCTCTTTCTTGTAGAATGGAATTGCCCGCTCAATACATCAATCTAGCTAGACTTGCTCTCAATCTGAAAAGAGACAAGTTCATAGAACTGGACTTCATGATGAAGAGACTTAAAGCTGATGAGTTCCATCGCTTAGTCTTAGCAGCGGAGGAAACTGAACTCTTTCAGTTTCTCACACAAGGTCCTCATTTTGGACGATGCTTTTCAGAGTTAGTTGCCGAGTTCTACATCTTTTTCCAAGTCGCAGTGAATGGCAACATCATTTCAACAGTCAGAGGATATATGATCGTGATCTCCAAGGAAACATTGATGGAAACTCTCCATCTTTCCGGAGCAGGTGAACAGGTAGGCTCAATAGTCATGCCTAACCAAGCAGAATTGTGGAGTCAATGGACAAAACTAGGAGTTAAGCACAATGATTACTCACAAAGACTGAAAGACAGTCTTCGGCCGGAGTTCATCCAAATCCAAAATATAGTCATCCACTGCCTGAGAGGCAATCTGGACCATACTCGCTCCAGTCCCGAACATGCTCATCTGATGGCACTCATCTACAACCGATGTAGAGTTGACTGTGCATCGTATGTGCTATCCCAACTACGCCAGAATGTTCGCAAGGTCAGTTTTGACCTTCAAACTGGAGCATTCACGGAGAAATTAGGGTTTCTCAACTGGATCAACATGATCATAAGTGATTAGATCTAAATTCTTCATCAAAGAGGTGAGTTGCTAGATATGAGAGACTATCTCCCCACAATTTTTGTCAAAAGAAGAAAGAACCTGAAGCCTTTTGGCAAGCGATCGAGGAGGTAGCACACTGCTGAAGAAGGTCTCCTCCACTCTGACTGAACCGACTTCCAATAGTCGAGGAAAGCAGATCATGTCAGACAATGACATGATAACAGAATCAACTACACCAGCTAAGTCTGAACCAGCTGAAAACAACTACACAGATGGTGTTAAAGAAAGCTTCAACAAAACTCTCAACAATCTGCTTAGCAAATTTCACCTCATCGAGAGTTACGACTCCGATCTCTTCACTCAACTGAGGAGATATCTCAGATGGTCACTCTAGAGATATCATGTTGATGAAGCAGTCATGTCTGAACTGCTCGATAGGAAGGGACGTCACTTCTGAAGTTAGGACGGAATTTAGAGCAGAAACTGAATGAATCATCCATTGACGGCTACTCCCACTCTCTCCGAGATTATGGATTCAATGATCCACAGAATCTAGCATGAAGTACCAGCCGCAGCTCCACTACTATTTGCAGAGCCATCTAACTCATCCTCCGCACCGATAGAGTTCAACCACCCACCTCCAACTGAATAACTCCTCCCAAGTTTGTCCATAATGACAATAGAACCTCAAGTTCAGTCTCTACTGCTAGATCTAAGGCAGTTCATGCCAACTGAAGAAGCATCCAACTGGCTACCCTCACCACCAAGAGTACAGTCATACCCCTTTCCGTTTTAAGGTAACTTAGCTACCACATTCAGCTTGTTACCACATGTTTCCGTTCCATCCTTTGATCTACACATGCACACCCTTTTGGATGATGCCAAAAAGGGGGAAGAGAATGAAAAAATTGAGAAGGATGATGGAACAAAGTTTTTGAGTCTCTAGGATGAGATTCAGGGGGAACCCTCACAGTTTCAGGGAGAAGTATTAAGGACTGTAGGAACTGCTCAAGAAGAGAGGCATCAGCCTCAGGAGGGAAGTCCGGGGAGCTGTCAGGAGAAAAGCCGTCAAGGATGAGAGACAATTATCTCAGGGGGAAGTTTGGGGATAAATCTGGAAGAATGCTAGTGCTCGAGAAAGAGGAAAGCCCAGCAACTGGTGGAATAGATGAAGAAGGAGATGACATACCAGCTAAAGAAGTGCAGCAGCTGAAGAGATAGAAACTGAAGAAGAAGAAGAAAAAGAAAAAGAAAATCAAACTGTTATAGATTGAGAGATATCGAATCAATTTATATAATCAGTTTCTTAGCTACACATGTTTTCTTGCTTGATTGTGTTCTTGTTACACAACTCAAAAATTTCTCAATCAGTTTTTCCATCATTGCTCAATTTTGACATGTTTTGGACATCATCAAAAAGGGAGAAATTGTTAGGAAAAACTATCAAGGGTTTTTCTGACAAGGAGTTCTGATGAGATGTCAAAATATGTCAAAATACGCAAAGAGCTTTGAAAAACTGAAAGGAAATCAAGTAGAAAACTAAGGATGATCATATAAAAAAATCGAGCTATCAAAGCCAAAAGAAATGATTAATCTAAGTAAGATAAAGAAAAGAAAAGAGAGAAAAGAAAAGAGAAAAGAAAGAAACCAGCCAAGAGTTGAGAAAAGAAAATAGAGAGAAAAGAAAAGAGAGAGAAAAGAACAGAGAGAAAAAGAAAATATCCAGCCACAAAGGGCTATGAAAAAGAAATTGTAGCTTGCTAAATCAGTTAGCAAGGTAAACTGAAAGTTGCAGGTACCATCAAACTTTTTTATCAAATGCCATCAGTCTACAGTTATGAACTGAAGAAAAATACCAATTCAAGGCACCAACCCAGAAGTGCCTAATGCCAACTGAAGAAAAGTTCCAGCTGAAGGAAAATACCAGCTGAAGAGAAGAACTGAAGGATATACCAGTTCAAGACCATTCTCGACTGAAGAAATACCAGTTGAAGAACACAACAGTTTGAACTAATGAACATATCAGTTCAAGATAATACTAACTGAAGAAGACTACCGGCCAAAGAGAGGATGATACAAGCTGAAGACCACATCAGTTTGAGCTGATGAAAATACCAGCTCAAGAGATACCAGCTGAAGAAGTGTACCAGTCCAAGGTCCGAGCTGAAGGAAATACCAGCTCAAGAGGTTCCAGCTAAAGGAGTAGGCCAGCTGAAGAGAAGACCAAGGTACAAGCTGAAGGAAATACCAGCTCAAGAAGTTCCAGCTGAAGAATGAAGTTCCAGCTGAAGGAGTACCAGTTCGAAAGATACCAGCTAAAGACGCATCAGTTTTGAAGTCCAACTGATGAAGCGCCAGTAACCAAACTAAAGACCAGTCCAAGAAAGTTCAAGCTGAAGGGGCATAAGTCCAGAATACCAGCTGAAGAACACTGGTTCAAACTGCCAGCTGAAGCAAATTAAATTGGAGCTCAAAAGGGATGAAGCCCAAGCCCAGAACTGCCAGCTGAAGATGATCTTAACTGGAGCTTTCCAAACTGCCAAGAGATGCGCAGAACTGACAGACAAGGAACTGAATAACTGCCAGACAAAGCTCAGAACTAAAGATCAAGATAGAAGCCGTAACTGAAATTGAAATTTCAGATAAGCTAAAGAAGATCTTGAAGTTAATGCAATCGAGATCATGGAACAAAAGCTCGTCAAAAGAGCAAAGGCTACTCAACGACACTCTTTAAATGAAAGTCCCTTAACAGCTTTATCATTTATGATCACATAGTGATCATCAATGGTCACCAGCCACTCATCTATAAAAGGTGATCAACCCAGAAGGTGACTCTTGACTTTTGATAATTTTGAAGAGAACTTTAGCTCAGAATTTCAGCGAAGACGTTCGCCAAAGCACTAAAGCCTCACACTCAAAACTCAGAAGAAGCAAAAGTCCAACTGAAGAGAAGGAGCCAAATCGCTCATCAAGCTAGCTGTTGAAGATTTCCAGCTAGAGCAACGCTCTCAGTTCAAGCTCTACAATGATCAACTACCCAGCTCAAGCCGCAGACGCGCAAAGGAGCACATCAGTTGATACCAGTTTCAAGACAGACTTCTTGAAGATCGAAAGAGATCTAAAACCTTGTAAAAACGGACAATAGCACCTAAAGTCTCAGCGAGCAGTTGAGATCAGTAAGTGTGAGCTGTCAACCTAGAAACCGGCTAAGGAGGCTACTTGCATTAGTTCGTCGCTTCTAGGACAACAATAGTTGGAAAGAAGTTCGTGACTCGTAAAGTCACCGATAGCCAGGTCCAACACCTGTCTTCACTGTGTAACTATAATAAAGGAACTTTATATTTGCGTAGTGAATTGCCCTTCTGCGGAAGGAAGAGAGGACGTAGAAGTTGAGTTTCGAACCTCTATAAAACTGCTTGTGTGCTCTGCCTTACTTTTCAGTTTCAGTTGCATGTTTTAAACTGCACACTTCAAGCACACACATCACTTCAAGCTAGCAGATCATCTCAACTGATCTCCTAAGAGCACGGATAACTCAGTGAGTCAAAACGGGCCTTAAATATTCCGCAATTATTGTTCAATTTGTAAATCAGTTTATTCACCCCCTAAACTGATTTTGAGTCACCCCGGGACCAATAAAGGGCTTTTGGGTTGTACTGAAGACTTTTCAGAAAGGTAGGAACATATTTCGTTAAGTGGCTTCGCAAGATACCAAATTCTTTTCATTACCAAGCAAGAAGAACTAAACAAGTTCTCTTCTACCCTTTTTGATTCACAACCCAATCTTTTTAAGATTTTTCTAAATTTTTGATCATTTCATACTCTTTTGTTTGTGAACATAATGTGATAATATCCTTTTTTCTTTTTTTCACAAGAATTTGCAATTTTTAACCTAGATATTTCACCTCTCTTTGTTCTTTTCACTACAAGAGTACTTCATATGCTTACCTTTTTCCAATTACAAGATTCTTCACAAGATAAAATGAACGAATTAACTCAAATCTTGCCATTTATTTCATTCCCAACCCAACAAAATCAAAAGATATTTCAAGGCTCAACATAGGCTTACAATAGTTTCAATTTGTATTGGAAGGTAAATATTTGGGTAAAATGAGGTCAAACAACAAATGACCTTAAATCCTTTTCAAGAAATTAAACACACAATTGTAGCCTCAATTAAGTCACGATGCAAGTTCTAGAGCAAAACAAGTGCACCAAGAAGACCATTAATCACTCATCAAAGAAAAGATTACATTTGTCTAATCTTTAGATCAAAATCTTTCCAAGGTAAGGTTTCCTTCAATAATTGTACTTTTGAGACTTAAACAGAACCTTGTTTACATCATCATGCTATAAAATCTTGTATTTCATCAACATTTTTAAAAAAAAAATCATCATAAGCTCATCATCATTAAAGATTCTAATTCAATCAAAAACATGCTCATGGCTCATATCATGCTATAAGAACATACACCTATTTAAGTTAAAACAAACCCAAACCACAAATCATAATGCATTTGAGCAAAAACATAGATAAACATTACATGTTCATGCAACAAAATGACATGCAGTATAATATTCATACATGCCTCTCTCCGATCAATCCATAATAAAAACTAAATATCCTAACATAATCTAAATCATAAACATGCATAAAGCATCTGAAAAATAAACTAAACTAGGCAATTGTTCAAAGAAAGCAGTGAAAATGAGCAGAAAAGACCCTTGCCACCATACTCTCTCCCCCTTCCCCAAACTTATTTTGATCTAAGAGAGGAAATAAGTTTGGAGGCAAAAAGGTGGTGACAAGGCTCACTAACAACTCAATGTGGTGGATGATGTGGCGATTGCTATGGGAATGGATGAGATGAGGAGAACGACATGAACTGTTAAGACGGCAACTGCTGATACTGCTGCGTGGAGGAGGTCGTCATGAACTGTGACGTTTGCATCTGCTGAAAGTACTGAGATGAGGAGATGGACATAAACTATCCAGTCAGGAATTGCTGCATTGACTGAAATGGCTGCTGCTGCGACTGATAGAGCTGGTTGGTCTGAAAAAGAGTAAGCTGCTGCTGATGTTGGGAAGACGTGTATGGCTGCTGCTGTGACCCAGGGTACTAAACCTTCAAAAGAGTCCCACGAGGTCCTGTATCTCAGATCTGATTGTGCCCATGTCTCCCTGAAGACCTCTCATGTCACCCCTAAGGCCCGTGAACCTTTCATTAATATCGGATTGTATGGCATTGAATCTGTCATCGACGCTTTACTCTATCTGATTCGTCCTGCCATACATATCAGCACGGACATCATCAAACCTCACATACATGTCCTGCCTCAATGTCCTAAATTGGTCTTGCATATCATTCCTCCAGTCTTGCATGGTTTCATCAACTGACGTCATCCGGTCATCAAGATTGTCAAACCGGCTAGCAATCTGCTCCTCTGAGTACCTCCATCCTCGTCTGAAAGTAGCAATGGATGGGTCCTCTCCAGCTTCATTTCATCCTTTCTCTCCATGCTCTTCAATGACAGCTCGCATTCCTCTTGGTACTCCTACAGCTACCATAGCCGCCATGTAGGCTATCGTGTCCATCTTCCAGTTCGTCCTTTCATGGTAGTTTGACACGTGAGTGAGAGCTGTGTTGGGCAATGGAAAATGTCCTCCTGCTCTCATAGTTAACAGATATTTGGTGGTGTCAGAAGTAAGGGTTTTCACGTTCCATAAGTAGTTGGGGCTCAAGCTCCTCACTCCCGGATTTTCAAGGTAATCCTCCAAGTTGATGCCAAAGTGCTCAGTAATTGGGGTGATCAATCCCCCAATGCAAATCCATCCACTGTCAAGGTGAGACTGCCTCTGACGTTGCTCCATGAAGAAGACAACAAAATTCAAGTGGACTCTATTCAACATAGCCCATAGTGCGAACAACTCTGATGTCCTCAACCCACTATTCTCTCTTCGACCAAAAACTTTGGATGCCAATATGCAGTGAAGATACTAGAAGACGGGATTTGGCATTGCGGATGCCTTAGCAGTGTTGGAGTTATACTTCTCCATGTCGGACTTTGTGAGACACAAGAGACAGTAGGTAACATCTTGATCGTACTGACGAGGATGATGGTAGATTCCATTAAGAGGAGCTCGGTAAATCTCATTTATCTCATCCACTGAGAGCTCTCAATTTTGGTTGGCCATCCTGAAAGTGCATCTAATAGGCCCCCTTCTCTGCGTCTTTTTGACATCCAAGGTACTCATCATCTCTTTTACCAAGAGAAGAAATGTCAAGCAGTCCCTCTCCAAGGCTTGGAGCCACCCGATGTTGTCCAAAAAGGTCCAAACTTCATTATGTATCCCAAGGGCTTCAGCGGTTTCAAAGCTCATGAACCTCATAGGAGCATTGCTCACGTTGAAAATTCTTTCCCAATTTGCCATAAATTGTGGGTCGGGAAGGTGAATTTGGAACCTCATTGGATAGTTCACCGCCAAGTCTTCATCTTGTTGCTCGTCTTGATCCTCAATCTCGGGTTTGGTTCTTCTCCTGGATCTTCCTCCTTAGGGGTGGAAATAGGTCAGGCTACCCGACAGGGGTCTATGGTCTGGCCTACTTTGGGCCTAGTTAGGCCCGGCTTATATAATAAAAAGGCCAGGCTCAGGCTTTTTTAGAAGCTTACATTGATAAGTAGGCCTAAGCTTAGGTTTTCAAAAAAGCCCAATAAGCTTAACGGGCCGGCCTATTTATATAATATAATATGATATAATAAAATATAAATTAACTATATTTTTTTAAACCACATATATTTATTATTTAAAATATGAAATAATTTTTATTGTCATTTATGTTTTGTATTAATTTTGACATGATATATGTTATGTATCTTTTATTAAATATTTTACTCTAGTTATTATTGATATTAGTTGAATAAAAAATAAAAATAATTTCAAGTAGGCTCAAATAGGCTTTTATAAGGTCTCAAGCCTAGCTCATTTTGTTAAATAGGCCAGGCCTGGGCCTATAAAAAGACCTACAACAGATAATAAGTCAGGCTTGGGCCTAACATTCATATAATAGGCTCAAGCCTACCAAGGCAAAGCCTAGCTCGGCCTAGCCCATTTCCACCCCTATTCTTCCTCTTACCATTTTGGTGTTGAAAAGTGTGGTACCTGATATAAGAGTGAACAATATAAGGTACAGGAGTAGAAACCAAAGCAAGATTTCAACAAAGTAATTGTGGTTCCATACATATGACAAAATCCAACACATTTCCACAATTAACTTTGTTGAACAAAAGTTAGATTCAATAGAAGCATTTGTACCCCTTGCAAATAAATCAAATGCTTAACTTTTTCAAAATACCAATACAAAATACAACATTGAGCACACACCTATCTTGGCACAAAAGGCCTCAAACCATTTTTGACAATATCCAAAGGAAAAACAAGACAAATGGGTGTCCAAAACCAAACATTATCAACAAAAGTCAAGGTTGCATGATAGTTTGGTAAAAAGGATCCTAAATAAAATGTGACAATATAAAAAACATAAGACCATATCGAAAAATTGCATCAAGGCTATCAATAATCAACAATGCTTGCTTCCATTTGTTTAACATGCTAGAGGTTATCCAACTCAAATCAAGCACAAGTACATATGACAATATCACAAGCAAAAAGCCCCTTTCTCTATACGTGGTCAAAATCAACACCTATCCACAATGCTCCACTTTTCCTTTCGTAGATTCACAACCCCAAAACATCATGAGTATAATGCAATATAGAACCAATTTAGGCAAAAATATGCTTAAAGTAGATATGACAATGTCGAAAGCTTCATAACATTGGTACATGTATGCTACATTATTTCTCTTGCTCTTTATGCCCAAAGACACCAAATTCTATAGTTCACCCAAAGAATCTTGTTAAATGGAATGCAAAATCATATCAAGGCTTAATGGAGCATTTGCGTTTCTTACTTAAGATCAACATTCTTGCACCAAATATCAAACATTCCAAGTTCCCCCAAATTCATCATTTTATTTTTCAAATATTGGACCAATTTAGGGATGGCAAAGGTACATTGTGCAAGAATGTAACAAAAATACCGCACTTCAGAGCATATGTCTCAAAATAATACAATGGCATATAAATATTTTGACAATTTGAACATTCATGCCCAATTCCAACAATTTCAACATAAGCCCAAGCCTAATTCATCAAATTTCCAACAAATTCCATCAACCCATTCCATAATCATGAGACCCATTGCATATTTCTTCAAATGGAAGCACAATTTGAGTAAAATTCATGAAAATTTTGCCTATTTCAATTCTAGGGCACAAAAGCATGAAAAATCCCCAAATTTCTTGCATATGGACATTTAAACCTCAAAATCAACATGTATAGGTATAATGTAATGGAGTTATGGAGGAATTTCATACCTTGGGTCTTGTGGGAGGCGGCTGGAAATTTCGTGTATGTAAGAGTAGGGGGTGAGTGAGAGTGAATGAGAATTAAAATGTGTGTGAAAAATGAAGAGTAAAAGGGTTAAAACCCGACTCGATACAGCGAGATCGACAAGGGTCGCGTTCCAGGACCACGTTCAGGCTACAGGGCGAGGCACGACTGGTCTGGGTCGTGTGAAAGGGCCGCGTTCTGGCTGAAGATGTTCGGCTCTCTGAAGGTTGTACAGTGCGATTTATCGGTCGTATTTCCGTCCCGCATTTCAGCTGTACCAAAATGCGACCGCACACAGATCGCGTTTGTGGACCGCGTTTTGCCTCAAGTTGCATTTTTGAGCCTGTTTTGGGCTCTTTTTTCTCACTATGTATTTTCATCTTTTAGCACAGCTTCCTACAGTCATTTCACTCCCTCATAACATCAAGCATTACGATCTATCCATCCTCAAAACAACATTAAACCTAAACAAAATTAACTAGATAAATAATTCAAAACTTTACCAAAATAAAAAGATAGAAAATAAACCAATAAAAATTTAAAACCATTGGGTTGCCTCCCAACTAGTGCTTAATTTAACATTGTGAGCTCAATGGGATATGGTCTTCAAACATTTTGTAGATGGATTACAAATACTCCAACTTGTTTCTCTGCATTATAAAATTTTTTAACACGTTGTCCATTAACAATGAAGAGATTTCCATCCTTTGCTTGCAACTCCACCGCCCCACTCTCCAAGATCCTTGAGATCAAATAAGGGCCTCCCCACTTGGTTTTGAGCTTCCCGAAAAATAATTTCAACCATGAGTTAAACAACAACACAACATCCCCCGGTGCAAGTTCTTTCTTCCTTAAGAACTTGTCGTGGTAGAGTTTTGTCCTCATTTTGTATATGGAGGAATTTTCAAAGGCTTAAAGCCTAAATTCATTGATTTCATTTAATCAGAAAATTCTCTCCTTTCCCGCCATCTCCGAGTTAAGGTTGAGCTTCTTGGTGGCCCAGTACGCCTTGTGAGTGAGCTCAATCAGAAGATGCCATGATTTCCCAAAGACCATTTGATATGGGGACATGCCCAATGGAGTTTTGTAGGCCGTTCGATAGGCCCACAATGCTACATCTAGATGGCTCACCCAATCTTTGCCATTCGTCTTTACCACCTTTTAAAGGACCTAGTTCACCTCTCTATTCGCAAGCTCCGCTTACCCATTGGCTTGTGGGTGGTAAGAAGTGGTCACTTAGTGCTTTACTCCGTGTCGTGCTAGGAGGCTAGCCATCCACTTATTGCAAAAGTGGGTACCTCCATCACTTATCAAAGCTCTTGGAGCTTCGAATCTTGTCAAAATATTCATTTGAAGGAATTTCAGCACAACTCTCGATCTACCGGGACAGATAGTCCACCGCAAGAAGGATATAGAGATTTCATTCGGAAGCCACAAAGGGGCCCATGAAGTCAATCCCCCAAACATCAAACAGTTCCACTTCAATAATTGTGTTCATTGGCATCTCATCCCTCTTCGAAATCGTGCCCATCTTTTGGCATCTTTCATATCCTTTCACAAACTCTCCACAATCTTTGAAAAGAGAGGGCCAATAGAACCCGCTTTGTAGAATTTTTCTTGCGGTTCTATTGGATGCAAAATGACTTCTACAAGGTGAGTTGTGGCAACCCTTGAGAATTTCACTCATTTCTTCCTCCGGTACACATCTTCAAAGCACAGAATCTGCACATCTTCGAAAGAGATACGGCTCCTCCCAAATATAGAATTTAAGATCATGAAAGAATTTCTTCTTTCGGTAGCTCTTCATCTCCACGGGCACTACTCCGGCAACAAGATAGTTGACAATGCCCGCAAACTATGGGACTTTTATCGATGCCGACATGATTCTCTCGTCGGGGATTTTATTTATTGGCCATGTAGTCTTCTTCTCTTCTTTCACATGTTCCAATCGGGATAAGTGATCCGTCACCACATTCTCGCATCCTTTTCTATCTCGGATCTCCACATCAAATTCTTAGAGAAGGAGAATCCATGTTATAAGCCTCGGCTTTGCGTCCTTCTTGGCAAAGAGATGCCTCAAGGCGGCGTGATCAGTGTGCACAACAGTTCGTGTAACACCCTAGTTTTCATCTATGAAACTGAAACAACTTTGAAGATGTACACACTGGAGTGAAGATATATATATATATATATATGTTCACAAGGTAAAGAAAAGGATTTACGCGAAAACGTTTCATCTAAACATATCGCACATAAAAAAATATGAATATAAATAACTTAACATAAATCCTTAAAAATAAACTATCCAGTAGTGCGTCCAAACACAAAACAAAATGTTAGGAAAATTGTTGAGAAAATCCCAAATGATGGTTTTGATGAAATGTCAAAACATGTGTGATGATTTAATGAAAAACTGCAGGTAATGAAAAGCTGAAAATCAGAGATAATAACTAAGTAAGACTTCAAGCTGAGATGAGAGACAGCTATTCAGAAGCATGGTCAACCAGCTTACAAGGTTGCCTTGATCAGGCCAGTCAAAGTCAACTCTTCAAAGCTTAAGAAAAGCTGTAAAAGGGGAAGAAAACTTTGGAGACTGGTAGACATCCACAGATGAGTAATCATTAGTCTTAGTAGAAAGCCAAGATAGACTGATGAACAGAGGCAGCTTGAAAGCTGAAACTGATCTGATCAAAGATCAGTCAAAGCTGACCCTAAACTGATCAAAGATCAGTTAGCTGGTAAAACCGCTCTAAAAGCATTGAGCCTCTACTGAACTGACCATAGATCAGTTCAAGGAGAAAAGGTAAAAGCTCAATTAGTTAGCTAACTGATAAGTCCAGAACTGTAAGCTTTTTAAGCTGAGCTGCTGAGTCAGTTGAACTTGACTATATCAGGATAGAAGCTCAAGGCAGCTGAGAATCTGCCAACAAGACAATCTCAGAGCTGGAATCCGGGATAACTGAGAGCCCATCAGCTGAATGTCCAAAAAATTGATAGCCAAATCACCTGCTCCCTCTGACAAGCAGTCAATGAAGATCTTAACAAGAAATCTTTAAACGATCCTGATTATCTCAGAGTAGAGAGCATTAATGTCAAAACGGCCAGTTCATTAAGAGCTTCAAATGGCTACATGAATTAAAATGCCACCGGTGATTAGGCTATATTTACATACATATTTCATGCCATTTTTGGTATAGTTTGGTTGTGCTAATTGCCTCGTAATCGTGTTTTGTGAAGGAAAGTTCGCTTTTTGAGTGATTGCAGGTGATTAACATATATATGAAGGAATTGGCCAAGATTGTGGAGATTTTGCAGTCGAGAAAAGTGAAGCAAATCTGGAAGAGTCTGGGAAGCACGCAGTGTGGGCATACCACCTGGAAGGGGTGCCGAGATAACAACTATTGGGCCTGTGCGCGCGAGAACTGGGCCGGAGCGCATGGATTTATTCAGTTCTTGGGCCTGAATGAGATTGGATGCTCTTTTATTGCTTCTGGACTCTATATTTATCTCTTCCCTAGTTGGAGTTGATTTAGGATTCTATTTCCATAATTAAATATTTGTATTTAATGATATTATGATAGATTAGGATCGATTCATTCTGGATTCACGCCGCGGTAGCAGAGACACGTTCTAGCAGCGATTATTCATCTTCTTCATTAGTTTTCATGGTGTTCTGCTTTCTAATATTTTGGAGTTTTGATTTAATTATGCGATCAAGCTAAACTCGTTCTTATTCCAATGAAGATTAACGAAGCCCTGGCGCAATTATTCTGTGAGATCTAATTCGATCCTTTTGCTTTGATTAATTACATGTATCTGTGATTTTCTTTGTTTAAAGTCGTTAATTGTTTCAACTCTGCTAGGTAGTAATGAATATTTAGTAGATCGGAATCAGTAGTCAATTAAATCAGCCATCCGTAATTATGGTTTAAGTTTAATTAGTGGTATAACGATTCTTCAGAGTCGAGGGAATAACAGTCTAAATTCAACGGTCCTGTGTCAAAGTCTGTTGATTTTTAATCGGGTTTCTCTAGTGCTCAAAGCTGTCGGCTCATTAAATTTATAGAGTGTCTCTTACGGTTGTCAGTCGATTAGGGAAATAATTGATGAAGTGTCTTCCTGATTATCGAGAAGCTAAGGAGAAATTAGGTTGGGTCAGTAAGTGTCTTCGGTGGCTATAACTGGTTTGCATGCGTTGATTCTTTGCATCGAGGATAGGAATAATTAAGGTAGGGTGGAGTTAATTGGAAGCCGGAATACCTTTAAATCTGTTAAGAAAATTACTCTCTGTTTATTTGCTTATTTTCATTTTTACGTTACAACATCAAAATTCATTTGGAAATTTTAGTTTCTATAGATTGAAAGTGTGGAATAATTCTTGCCGGTCCCTTAGAAAACAATCTCGCTCGCCACTGTTCTGGATAGTGTGGGCATACCGACTGCTGGTCAGATTTTTTTTGATGAAAAACGACGCACCAACTAGTGATTTCTAAACAATCACCAATCATAATAGTGAAAATTTACTCATCTATTCAAAGAGGGTGAAATCAATTTTGGCCAAGACTTTCGCCAATCTAACTTTGCTATTTTGCACAACGAGTTCTTTCTTTCTCCCTCCCCACAGCTCAAAGCTTAATACTCTCAAAGTGTGAAAAGACTTAACTGAGAAGGCGTGCTTCAAGTTCAAAGTAAACTGCTAAGCTGAAGCGGAATTCCAGCAAGAGCACAGCTTCTTAGTTCAGTCCCTCAAAGATTAACCACTCAGCTCAAGAGAAAGGAGTATTCCAGGTTGATAACAGATTGAAGACTGCCTTCTTGAAGATCGAGCGAGATCTAAAATTGTTTAAAGACGAGCAATAGCACCTAAAGTCTCAGCGAGCAGTTGAGACCGGTAAGTGTGAGCTATCGACCCAGAAACCGACTGAGGAGGAGCGTGTACCGAGGGTCCGTTCTTCCGGGACAGTAACAGTTGGAAAGGAGGCCGCACTCGGGTTGAAGGGTGCTGTTTTTAGGTCCAATAGGAATTCTTCACTGTGTAATTGTAATAAAGAAACTTTACACTTGCATAGTGGATTTCCCTTCTGTGGAAGGAAGAGAGGACGTAGAAGCAGGAAGCTTCGAACCTCTATAAAGTTCTGTGTGTGCTGATCTTTCTGCTTTTCAGTCTTGCAAGTTCTTAAACTGCACACTCTCACACACACAGACTGAACTGACAAGCTTTAGCCACGTCTTCAAGCTATCAGTTGAAAACTGATTAGCTCACCAGCTAAGCTTCAGTCAGCTCATCTCAACTGATCAGTAAGCACAGATAAAATCTCAAAAGCGAGTCAGGGCCCTATCTATTTCGCATCAATTCAAATTTTTTGAAGTCAGTTTATTCACTCCTTCCTCTAAACTGACATAGACTCGCACCGGGACCAACAAGTGGTATCAGAGCGGTTGATTCTAAGGATCAGCCGTTTCTGCAGATCATTTGAATAAGATCTGTTTATCTGTGTTATCCTTTCAAGCTATGGGAAACCATAAGCTACCTCTCTTTTCAGTTGAGAACTATGACAACTGGAGCAGGAGGATGAAAGCTCATCTATGCTCCATCCATGAAAATATGTGGGAGGTGATTGAAGACGGTCCAATCATCATAATGATGGACAACGAAGCCCACATCATGGATGTCAACCAACCGGCCAGGATCCCAAAGCCAACTCATCTTCTCATGGGTGAAGAGAAGAAGTTGAAAAATATAGAGTTTGTCGCTCAAACAGCACATTTTCAAACTCTAGATGAGGATCGCATGAAAGACACAAAAAACTGCAGAATAGCGAATGCGATTTGGGACCTTCTTGCAGATCTATGCAAAGAGTCCGAGGCCATCAAAGGAAACAAGCTCCAGCTGATAGTTGATAAATATGAGTCTTTCAAAATGCAGTCGGAAGAAAGCATCTCGAGCCTAGAAATAAGATTTCTTAGCATCATAAGCGAGATGAACAATCTTGGAAGAAACTATCCCAACAACGAGATGAACTCAAAAGTTCTTGACAATCTCATTGATAAATGGGATATGAATGTAATTGCTACTAAATAGTCGAGAGAATTGAATAGTATTACTCCCAGAGAGTTATTTGGATCTTTTAAAGCTCATGAGTACAGCCTGAACCGAAAGAGAGAAGCATCCACTTCCTCTTCTCATGATGCTTCTTTCTATGCTGAAAGAAATCGGTTCAGAGAAGCCCGTAGAAGAAACAACTTCCGACCAAGAGGCTCGTCTGTCAGAGAGAATCCAGGGAGATCAGTGACTGATTGAAGAAGAGAGTCAGCCGATAAAAAGGAGATCCTGACTGAGGTTTTAAATGAGCAAATCTAGTCAATGATAAAATTGCTAGAGAAGCTAAGAAAAGTCAGAGATCAACGATCAGTTCAACCCAAAGCTGATGAAGCTGCTAAAGGTGAAATGAACCAGCAGCCAGCTGATCATCGAGCTGAACAATTCAGGATGGCAAACAGGAACATAGATGAATGTTTCCACTGCCACAAACAAGGACACTACAGATACGAGTGTCCAGAGCTTCTTGAAGATAAAAAGGCTAAAGTGAGGAGAAGCTTCTTCAAAAGGAAAGCAATGCTCGCAAACTTTGAGAATGTCGTGCTTGATGATTCAGACTATCCATCTGGAATCAACTTAGATGGCTATACTCCGATGATGAAGCTCTACTATGCCTCATGGCCGACAATGATGAAGAGGTTAGTCAACCCGACTCAATAACCTCATTCTATCATATAACATGAAGCTTCGATCTCTAGAAACGAACTAGATGAACAATTAAGAATCCTAGAAGATCAATTAGCTTATGTATCAAGTATGCATATTGAACTGAAGGGTGAAAACGATGAGCTAAGAAGCAGAGTTGATGAGCTAAGTGTTGAAAACGAAAGACAAAAAAGTCTTGATGCTCAGTCAACAGAAATGGATCAACTGAAGCTAAGAAATGCTGAACTGGAAGCTGAGAATGAGCAGCTCAAGCAAGAAATTCTTGAAAAAGAGGAATTATCTCTCAAGTTCAAGAAGGGATCCCAGACTCTTGATGAAATCTTGAGTCATCAGAGAACTAAATCTGGGAGTCCAGGGCTAGGATATATTAAGTACACTACTGCAGAGAAGGGCAAGGCAGTTGAACAGAGCTGTGAATCTGGAATCCTGAGAGGATTCACAAGACCAGCTCAGTCCCCCTCCCAGTTGAGGAGTCAAAACACAAGGGCATCTTTGAAACTCCTCAAGCTCAGCCCATAGATCAGACTGATCAGTGGAGAAGGGCAACTCGAAGATAGTCGGTCTTTCAAAGGCTTGGTGCTTAGTCAAAACCACCAGTTCAACATCGATTAGCTCAGCAGTCCAGATCTACTGCTCGATCAAAATCCAAAGCTCATCAAAGGCTAAATCTTCGGAGGCCTCCATTTCATTCCAGGTCATCAGTTCAACCAAGACCTGAAGTTCACCCAAGGCCAGCCGTTCAGATAAGAGCATCAGCTCAAAATAGGCCATCAGTTCAACGATCTATAAACTCCTCCAATACATTTCAACCTGGGAGTTCTTCAAACCCTAATGAAAATGTACACACAAGATTGTATTATGCAAGACAGTATAATCCAATCTCTTTGAAGGAGTTTATTCCAAGTGACCTTGCAACCCAGTACAATGAGTTTTTAAACTTAAGGGATGAATTAAGATTCAATTCCAGTTACAACTGATTTGCAAATTGGCCATATCACAAAGGGCAAAAAGTTCAGAGTCAATTGGTCAGACGAAATTGGCCAAGACAGAGAGCATCAAGGTCGCAAGATGAGAGGATATTAGTTGAAGTCTTCTATCCTGAATCTCATCAGAGGTATATATCACATGACTAACTCTCAGTCGAAGAGTTATAAGAAGTTCGATGCATATTCAGAGATCCAATTCTGAAGGATCTCTTGGAAAAGAAAAGCTAAAAGTGTGGCGTATGTGGATTCCCAAACACATAATTAATCTCTTAGAACCCGATATCATGCGGGTACCTAAAACCTGACTTTTGCTTTGCAGGGAAAGAGCATCCTATCCAAGAAAATGGTCAAAGATACTTGGTATCTGGATAGCAGACGCTCAAAACACATGACCGGAGACAAGAATGATCTTGACGGTTATAAAGAGGTAAATGGACTAGTCGGAGACAACTTAAAGAGCCAAACCATTGGAGAAGGGTTCGTGGTCAAAGGTTAAGTTGTCGTGAATGGCATGTCACATGTTGAAGGACTGAAGCACAAATTGCTGAGCATCAGTCAGCTTTGTGACAATGGGTACTCATTTGACTTCAACAATAGCTCATGTGACATCAAAGACAAGTCAACTGGAGCCATACTCTTGACTGGAGTAAGAAAGAGCAACATGTATGTAGTTGACTGGTCAACCGGCTATTCGGAAGCTTGCTTTCTCTCCAAAGGATCAACTGAAGCAAGCTGGATGTGGCATCGACCACTGAATCATCTCAACTTCAAAACTATCAACTACCTGGCCAAGAAGGAGCTAGTTGATGGGCTTCCCAAGGAGATCTACAAGAAAACTGGCGTCTGTGGACCATGCCAGAAAGGGATGCAGGTGAAGTCGTCATTCTTCAGTTGCTTCACATGGACCTGTGAAGCCACCAACCCCCAGAGTAAAAAGTTTACACTTGTAGTAGTAGATGACTACTTAAGATATACCTGGGTGGAGTTCCTGAGAAGTAAGGATGAGACTTTTGAGAAGCTATCAACATTGATCAGAAGATTGTTAACTGACAAAGGAAAATCAGTTCAAAGGATAAGATCCGACAATGGAACTGAATTTGTCAATCAGCAAATGATCAAGTTCCTGAGTGAACTGGGAATCACTCATGAACACTCTGCTGCAAGAACTCCTCAACAAAATGGCATAGCTGAAAGGAGAAATCGTACGCTAAAGGAGGCAGCTAGAGCAATGGTAGCAGATGCCAGCATAGCTGAATGCTATTGGATTGAGGTAGTTAACACAGCCTGTCATATACAAAACAGAAGTGCCATAGTCATCACCCATGACAAAACGCCCTACGAGCTGTTCAAGAGACGTATGCCTTCTATCTCTTACTTTAAGATATTTGGCTGCAAGTGTTATATCCATAATAATGGCAAATCCCAGCTTAAAGCTTCCAGTGCCAAAGCTGATGAGGGGATCTTCCTCGACTATAATGCCCTTCATTCTCAAGCTTACAGATTGTTCAATAAAAGAACACCGGTTATGGAAATAACATGTCATGTGGTATTTGATGAGCTTGCTAATGAGTACAGAAATAGGAAGGAGAACTATACATCAGAGCAAGCATTGCCTAGTGAAAGTCTGCTGGACTATGTTGATCACATTGTTCCAGAGCAGTTTGAAGTTTCACTAGAATATGGCATAGAAACTGATTCTAGACCAGTTGAAGACAACTTGGTCAATGAGGACATAAATCGTGGTGAAACCTCAAACCTCATAACTGAAACAGGGGCAAGAATCAGTGAAAATGAAGAACAAGCTGAAGCAGAAGAATCAACTGAAAGACCAGCCGAAGAACTAGCCGAAAGAGCAGCCGAAGGATCAGTTGATGGAGCAACTGATGAAGCAGCCGAAGGCACAACATAAGCAACAATTCCCAAATGGCTTCGAAGTCATCCAACAAAATTGTTGGGGATCCAAGAAGCAGAGTTCAAACCAGAGGGTCAACAGAGCATGCACTCTTCACATGCTTCATCTCACAGATGGAACCAGCCAATGTCAAGGAAGCGCTTGAAGATTCAGATTGGATTATAGCAATACAAGAAGAGCTGAACCTGTTCACAAGAAATGATGTGTGGTTTCTTGTTGATGGGCCGAAAACTAAAAAAGTGATTGGGACTAAATGGGTCTTTCACAAAAAACTGGATGAACAAGGCGTGATCACAAGGAACAAGGCCATATTGGTAGCCAAAGGTTACTCACAAAGTGAAGGGATCGACTTTGATGAGACATTTGCACCAGTTGCAAGATTGGAGGCCATCAGATTGTTCCTCGCCTATGCAGCTCACAACAATTTCACGGTCTATCAAATGGACGTGAAAAGCGCATTCATACTAGGGATGCTCAAGGAGGATGTGTATGTCGAGCAACCTCCAGGCCTCAAAATCAGAGATCAAGTCTACAAGCTGAAGAAAGCCATGTATGGCCTGAAGCAGGCGTCAAGAGCTTGGTATAAAACCCTCACAATGGGTTTCAAAAAGGAGTCATCGATTGTACTCTTTTCAGAATAGAATGATCATCTGAGATCTTGATGGTTCAAATTTATGTGGATGGCATAATTTTTGGATTCAAGAGCAAAGATCTCTGCACTCGATTCGATCAACTGATGTAAAGTGACTTTGAGATGAGTATGATGGGAGAAATGACATTCTTTCTAGGACTCCAAGTGAAGTAGCTTGAAGATGGAATCTTCATCTGCCAAGCCAAATATACTAAGGAGCTAGTCAAGAAGTTTGGAACCGATAAGGGAAAATCTCTCAAAATTCCAATGAATACATTAGTGCAATTGACTCTCGATGAAAAAGGAGAATTAGTCACCTAGACGTACTACAGAGGAATCACTGGATCCCTTCTCTACTTGAGTGCCAGCCGACCAGACATCTCCTACTCAGTCGGTCTTTGTGCAAGGTTCCAAGCCAACCCGAAGAAAAATCATCTTGAAGCAGCGAAGTGGATCATAAAGTACCTCAAAGAAACCATAAATCTTGGGCTATGGTATCCCAGAGATGATAGCTTGAGTCTAACCGGCTACTCAGACTCAGACTTCGGAGGATGCAAGATTGACAGAAAAAGCACCAGTGGAACATGTCAGTTTCTTGGAAATAAACTGATATCCTAGTTTAGTAAAAAGCAGCACTCAGTTGCCACGTCAACAACTGAAGCCGAGTATGTAGCTGCTGGAAGCTGTTGTGCTCAAATCTTATGGATGAAGCAACAACTCAAGGATTACAAGGTGGAGACTGAAGAAGTGCCAATCTACTGTTATAATAATAGTGCTATTGCAATATCTCAAAATCCAGTATTGCATTCAAGGATGAAGCACATTGATATCAGGCACCACTTCATCAGAGATCATATCGAGAAGAAAGACATATGTATCAAATATGTCAACACAGAGAAGCAGATAGCCGATATCTTCACCAAGCCATTGCCAGAAGCTAGATTTGTTGAGCTATGCATCCAGTTGGGATTGCTCGAACTAGCTTCAAAAGATGATGACGATCATCCAAAAGAAAGAGTGAAAAGAAGCACTCCAGCTGACGATGAGAACTGACCCAAGAGGGCATCAATCAACTAAGCTTTGGAGCTTAAACTGATAAAGCCCATATCAGTTCTAAAAGAATGGCAAAGGCAGCATGAAAGTTGATGGATGAAAATGAGAAAACTGATCGCAGAATGCATTAGTTCTCAACCAGTCATATTCAACTGATCAGAGCAGTTGAATTCAAAACTGACTGAAGAAAGTAGCTGATAAGCTTAAGCAGAGCAAAACGGAAGAGGACAACTTAAGCTAACAATGAGTCAAAGCTGAGGAGACTCCAGCTGGAACTGATCACTCCAGGCTAAGAGGATCATCATTCGAGAGGACAACTGATAACGTCAGCTAGGGATGGCAATGGGTAACGGACCCTATGGGTACCCGTAAAAATTACCCACGATGGGTAGGGTAATTACCCACTTAATGGGTACGGGCACGGGCATGGGTAATTATCCACAAATTTTGACGGGTACGGGTGCGGGTATGGGTACATTAGTACCCAACCCGCCCCATACCCATATATGATAATAATAATAATAATAATAATAATAATAATAATAATAATAATAATAATAATAATGATAATATTATTATTATTATTATTATTATTATTATTATTATTATTACATTATATGTATTAAATTGTACTGTGATATGATATTATTTGTTGAAAATTTCATGGCGTTGTTATGTTTGTAATTTTTTTATGAAATGTTACATTTTCATGAAGGGTCTTTGTATTATATTTTAATCGAATTATGATTTAGTTTTAATCAATATTTTTAAAATTATAAATTATTTAATACAAATAATATTTTCTAAATAAATATTCAATAAATAGTTTGTGATAAAGAAATTTGTATGTTTATATATTTTATTTTTAAATGTGACCCTTGTTAGAACTAAAATGAAAATTGAACACGAATAAAATTTGGACTAATTGAAATATTAATTTGTAACTCATGTTATTTATTCTTACACACACACACATACACATATTGTAAACTTGATAAATAAATTATTATAAAGATTACATCTTACAGAAAATAATATTTATTTTTAAAACATATACGATAAAAAAAGTGCAAATATAAGTATGTTTGAATGATTATAAAAAAATGTCATTAAATTCATTAGAAAAGATATTATTAATTTTATGTCACTATGAGATGTTCATCAATATATGTACGTTAAAAAAATATTTATTTATTATATATGCACAAACATATTATAGAGAAATAATCTATAATAAAAAATTTAGAATTTATAAACATAATTTAATCTTTTTTTATCTCTTTTTAAAAATAAATAGTTATTTTACTCCATCATCTATATGAATTACATATCGTATTCAATATATTTTTCATATATTTAAAGTATACACATAATATATATATATATATGTATTTAACTATGATTTTTTTTATTGTAACTTATAAAAATCGTTTAAAATTTATTAAATAATATAAAATATTTCTCGTGAATCGCATAAAAAATAGTTAAATACGGGTAACGGGTATAGGTATGGGTAGTTAAGTACCCAAAACGTACGAGGACAGGCATAAAAGTTGATACCCAGCGGGTATGGGGACGGGTATGGGTATTTTTTCAAAATGCGGGTATGGGGACGGGTACCATAGTACCCTACCCATACCCTAGCTATTGCCATCCTTAACATCAGCCGCTCAATAACACGTAGAGACTGGAGGAGAGCCGATATCAAATAAGTTTAAAAGTTGAATTTATTACTGAACGATAATATGATGTGTCTTCTCAATGTTACAGTTGGACCCACTCTCTCTCTCCTCATTAATCTCAATGGATAAATAAGTTAGCTGTTTCTTTCAAATCCCTCACACAGCTGACTAAAGAACTCAAGGATTCAGTCTCACAAAACTCATCCATAATCCCTTCTTCATCCCAAGCCCTACAAATTATCTCAAAGTTATCAACCTAAAATGGCCCAATATTCTTCCAACCCTCACAGAACACCTCGCAACTTCAGAATCTTTGGTGATGAGTCAAGAGTCTTTTGTGAAGACCTGGGCCATGACAAAATACTAAGCCCGACCAACACCAGATGATTCACTAACTTTTCTTAGTTGGGAGGAGTGATTCTCACCCTAATTAGAAATGCACAACTGAGAAAGTACACTGAAAGTGCTCCCACAAGAGTATATCCGGAGGCTATAGCAGAATTCTTTCTCAACTCTTTCAGCGAGAAAGACTCTTGGTTAATCACGAGTGAAGTAAGGGGGATACAGGTTCGAATCACCCCTTCTGTTCTAAGAAACATCTTTGGGCTACTGAAAGGAAGGGAAAGGCTGGAAGAAACAACTGTGAACGTAAGATACTGCTACAATAGATGGGCTACTACTCCTGCCATGAAAGATTTTCAGAGTACTCATTCAACATCTAGATTCCAAAAGGAATTTCAGGTGATAGCAGCTGTAGCCACACAAATGATGGTAGGATCGTGCGAAGGACACGATGAAATGTCAGAATTAAAGTACAAAGTCTGCAATACCATCTGGGAGACAAGAGGAATAGACTGGGCATCATTCCTCTTCAAGTAGCTAAAGAGGTTTGTAGACATAGTGAAAAGGGAGACAAGAAGCAGCTTGTGCTTTCCACAAAAGATGTACTACATTAACCGAATCAGCTTCATTCTAGAAAAGCTGCTTCCTGACTTAATGGCGGAGGAAACAAATTATCAGTCGGCTGATCATGATGATTTTGTTCCAAAAGTAGTAGAATGAGCACTGCCTCCACTGACATTCAGAGAGCCACAATCATGATTGAGGTAGAAATTCATTCCCTCCATTCAAGCAGATAAAGAAAAAGGGAAGGTGAAGGTCGTCAAATCAATAGTTCAGTCAACTCATGACTCTGATGACGTCCTTCATGCTGTTGATAGATATCAATCCTTAGGAGAAGAGGATAAAGAGGAAAAGAACTCTAGAAGAAGTCCAATTGAGTGGAAGATTGCCTCTTCAGCAAAGTCTGAAACAGTTGACAAGCTAACTACAGGACATCAGACTGTTAAGCATCAGCTGAAAACTGATCACTTAATTGGAGAGCATCTGCCGTCTGTGGAAGAGACTTGCCCCAGAATTCAACAACCAAAAAGGCAGCGGTTGGGAAAAGCCTCAATCAAAGCACTGATAAAGTGCATGAAGAAACAGGTAAAACAGCTCTCTAATTCCATTATAAAATTGGAAGCTTGTTCTAAAACTGATGACTCAAAAGACTCTTCAAGTGAGAATGTTCCAGACAACTTCCAGACTGCAAAGAAAAAGAAAAACTGATCGCATGGACACCTGAAGGCTTCAGAAGTCAGCTGACTAGATGTCTTAGGAAAACTTCTTGTAAATCAGTTTACTTTTTAAATATTTTCATAAATAAAATTCTTTTGGCTTAAATAAATTCTTGTGTCAGTAGTTATTACTTTTTGACCGTTGGTCCTAAGCTCAAAATCAAAAGCCAAAGGAAAACGACAAGGGGCATTTAATTCTTTCAACCAATACATTTATGAGTCTCATTCTCACTCATAAAAACCCCTTACTCAAAATTTTTGAGAGAATGCAATACAATACAGCACCAAAAAGCTTTAGACGAGAAAATCTCATACTCTTCGAAGAAAATAATCTTTCAAAAGAGTATTTTCTCTCTCTCTCTCTCTCTCTCAAAAAGGCTTCAATTCAAACTCGGCCAATATTTTTCAAAAAAAATGGTTGAAACATTCAAAGCTCTTACTTCTTTCAAAGAGTAAATGATGAGAGATAAATTTCTGGAAAGACAAAAATTTCAATTGATTCTTAAAGAATCAAACAATCCTTTTCTTCCTGTCAATCTTCACAATACCGGAATTTTGCACTACCTAGAAACTCCTCCAAGATTCTTCAGACAAAACTTGGTAAGTGAGTTCTTGCTTCAAGCAAAGGTCACTGCAGATGGGAAGGCCATACAATCAGTGATTCAAGGAAAGAAACTCCAAATCACTGAAAGAAAGATTGCAGAAATCTTTCAACTTCCCAAAAAAGGCTCCAGGGTTCAAGATCTGAAAGATTTAGCTGAACCTTACTGAAAAGAATGGCGTGCTTCATATTGCTCCAAGCAATTCATTTTTACCACAGCCAAAACTGATCTGAAGCCCGAGTATGGAGTCATGCTCGATATCACGAACAAAATGATGTTTGGCACCATTGGAAGCTTGAGTCAGTTGACTCAAGAAAGATACAAGGTAATGATACACCTTGTTGAAGGATTAGAAGCTAATTGGGCAGAATTTGTCTTCTCCTAATTCAAGCATCAAGTCATCAAAGCCGCCGACTAAAAAAGAACTGGGAAATTTGAGTCCAAAGTATGACTTGTTCTAAGAATGAGCAAGCTCCTGGAAGATATACTGAATTTTCAAAATGATGACGCGCTACCAATCCTCATATCCGACTGGATTCCCAAGAAAGGGAAAGCACATCTTCAGTCACTCAAAAAGAAGAGGAGATCTAAAGACAAGTCTGGTGATACAACTTCGAGTAGTTCAGATGCCAATGAAGTTTCCTCTCCTCACTCCAAGAATGGATCATCAGTTGACTTCAAACCCTGCACTGATCCAGATGAGCTCATTCATTTGATCGAATCCTTCATCCAAATTATAGAGCTGAGTACTTCAGAAGAGCCTGCCCTCCTCTCCAGCTGACTGAAGACAACATTCGCACTTTCTACAGTGGCGAATATGAAGTCAAGAGTGCTCAGAAGGATGTAATGAATCTCCATCTCACTCACTTCACGTATGTTGCCAAGCAAGACAATCAGCTATTCAAACAACTACACCGGTACTTTTACTGGTATAACTGGAGACATTCAATGTCAATCCAGTCACATTTCTTACTAACAGCCTTTCATGGCATGAGCTTTTAGCAACGTGAAGAGACTTGGAGCCTCAAATGGATGGGAGCCTCAAATCTATTTCCTCCAAATATTGTGCAAGTCCAGCGGATTATAAAGCATCGACTTGATAACAACATTCCAGCTAAGGCCCTGCTATCTGATGTTCAAGCCAGCTTGAGATCGTAAGGAGTTGCAACTAAAAAACAGTGTACCAACAATCCAGTCAATCTATGTTGCCTGCAACTGAATCTTGATCCAATTCAGTCAGAAAAGGCATATTTGCAGCTGTGAATACCACTGAAGAGATAGACCAAGATCTTTCTCATACTCAAGTAGTGGTAACTCCAAGGAGTCAACATCCTGGACAAAGTAGAGCCAAAGATGATGAAGATACTGCCATGTCTCCAAATCTCCTGTCCAGAGGCTATGTTACTCCTTTTATCAAGTCCTGCCTAGGAGCTGCAAAACTGATGATAAATCAGTCCAGCTCATCCTGCAGAGAAATTAAAGAGCTGACCACCTCAGCAGTTGCTCTTAAGCAACTTCAGCATGCTGAGACTCAAGCCGGAACTGACCCCTCTCAGGACATCATTAGTTCAGCTTCCAAAAGGAAACGTTCCAATAGCTCTAGAGAAAGCAGTGAAGCTAGTCCCATTCGACCACTCAAGAAGAGAAAATTGACAGAAAGTCAATCAGCAGCTGGTCAACAAAACTGATTCAATCAGTTAAAGGTGAGATCATTAGTTTAGTAGGAAATAACAGGAAACTGATGGCTCGAGCTCTAAGTCCCTCTTCTCATTAGTTACCTGATCAATCCTCTTTGATAAGCTTCTCTACACTCTATTCCTCACAGCTTATTTTTGAAAAAGTTATCGTTAACATTTCAAAATAAGCTGACTGTTCATCTAAGTTGCCATTAAAGTATCTATACTCAGCACTACAGCATAAAGAGATGAATTTTCTGAGGGATATATATAGCAAATCTTCTGGCAAAATATTTTGCTATTTATGGAAACTACTCAGATTTTCAAACCCTCAGATCTCAGCCGCTTGATCAAAAATCATTAATCCAAGTGGACGGCTGAGATGCAAAATCATTTATTTAGCTAACTTTCTTTCAAATCAGATAGCTGATTAGCCAGTAAGCACTCGATTGCTCTGGTTTAATGCATGCAAACTTACTGCCTTTAAAAGCAGTAGAGAAGTTGAATGAAAATAACAACACAACAGAGATAAAAAATTTCTCTAACATTTTCATTCCTTCTTCTTGTCTTCTCACTTATCCATAGCCCCTTCTCTATCATATCATATCATCGAAGAATGGCTTCCTTATTCCACTCGATGAATATGAATCTTCTAATAAAGAAGCTCATAACGGATAAGTTCATTAACCGAGAGTTTCTTCAAGCTCGAATCGGTCATGAGAAGACTAGCATGATCTTTCATTTGTTAAAGACATGCAAGCTCTTGTCTTTTATGACAACGCAGCTAAAGAGGAAGCATTTTCCGCTTGTACCCGAGTTCTACTACCATGCGGAAATCTCTGGACAAACCGACCTATTTCAGCTCCCTGATAAAGGCCCGAAGGTGTTTGAATTGGCACTCCCCTCAAAGTTGGAGTTGTGGAATGACTGGAAGCTTCCACATGTTGATCACCGAGACTTTTTAAATAATTTGAAAGATAGTCTCTCTCCAATCATGGTCCAGATCTTGGACATTGTGATGCATATTTTTCTCAGCAGCATCACCAACGCGCAGTTCAATGACAACACCTCTCATCTCATGGCCGCCATATATTATGGATACAAGGCTGATTGGGCATCCTATATATTGGCTCAACTTCGCAGTCATGTGAGGCATGCTAAGATCGATCTAACATCTGGCACATTCAAAGCCAAGTTAGGATTTGTTAATCGACTCAGTCATATCATCGCGGAGCAACTTGGAACAGTTCTTGGTGGATATTTCTCACCAGAAAAGATCTCCTTCCTACAATTTACATTCATCGCAGACATCAGAATATAACTGGTCATCCTAGAAAGTAAAGACTTCAGCTCACGAATGACCACAGCCTAGCTAAAGGAAAGCAGCCGCTCCTTTATGCTGACCCTCCAGCTGATGCAGATCAGTCCTTGACTGATAGTGACTCTTTCACCTATATAAGTGATGAGTCTACTGCACCTGCAACCAGCTAACCTCCTTATGTCGATGTCCCAGAAACCCTAGAAGAAGGCTTCAATGCAAGCCTTGACCAACAACTGGAAAGTTGTTTTGGTCGAATAAGGGATCACAGTCCCTTTCTCTTTGAGCATCTTTGAAGATATCTCCAATATCACCTCTGGAAATACCAGGTGGATGATGCCACCATGCTAATGATGGAAGACAAGCGAGGCTACTCATATTGGATTGAGGAAGGTCAATGGAGCAGGAGCTGGATGAACTATCCGCTCGATACACCTCCATCAGTCCCAGAAATCATGGATTCCATGATTAAAAGGTTTCAAACCTCGATGCCTCATGATGCACCCCTTTCCAAACATGAGACTTCCAATTCATCCACAAATCCTCTTCAAGAGGATGCCATCATCACCATTCCAGACGAGCCACTTCTCGAAATCGCATCAGCCTCTTCTCTTCTGAAAGATCCACTCTCTCTCCCAGATCTTGACTAACTAATGATGATAGAGGAGTCGTATGCATGGTTGTTTGCTCCTATGCCTGCACCCCAAGCTCCCTACATCACCAACAACTTGCTGGCTACTTCTTTCTCTCCTCTGTCACAGTTGTCACTGCCTCATTATGACTTCTATCAACTCGCCCTTTTGGATGATGCCAAAAAGGGGGAAGGATATATTGATAATGGAAAATCATATGTTCCAACATATGATGGTTCATGGCAAGGTGATTTAACTCTTTGGGATGAAATCCAAAGAGAATTACAAAGAGAGGTACAACTTCAGAGGCAAGCTATCTTTCAAAGGGAAGCTACTCACGGGGGAGAAGCTACCCATCAGGAAGAAGCTATTCGTGAGGGGGAAGTCCAACTTGAGTAATGCCGAGCTCAAGATTACTTTAAAAGATCTTAACAGGAAATCTTTAAAAGATCCTGATGATCTTAGAGCAGAGAGCATTAAAGTCAAAACAGCTAGTTCATTAAGAGCTTCAAATGGCTACAGGCATTAAAATGCCACCGGTGATTTCTAAACAATCACCAATTATAACGGTCAAAATTCACTCATCTATTTAAAGAGGTTGAAATCAATTTTGGACAAGACTTTCGCCAATCTAACTTTGCTATTTTGCAGAACGAGCTCTTTCTTTCTCCCTCCCTATAGCTCAAAGCTTAATACTCTCAAAGTGTGAAAAGTCTTAACTGAGAAGGCGTGCTTCAAGTTCGAAGAAAGCTGCTAAGCTGACGCTAAATTCCAGCAAGAGTAAAACTTCTCAGTTCAGTCCCTCAAAGATCAACCACTCAGCTCAAGAGAAATGAGCATTTCAGGTTGATAACAGATTCAAGACTGCCTTCTTAAAGATCGAGTGAGATCTAAAATCGTGTAAAGACGGGCAATAGTACCTAAAGTCTCAGCGAGCAGTTGGGACTGGTAAGTGTGAGCTGTCGAACCAGAAATTAGCTGAGGAGAAGCGTATACCGACGGGTCCATTCTTCTGGGACAGTAATAGTTGGAAATGAAGCCGCATTTGGGTTGAAGGGTGCCATTTTTAGGTCTAATAGGAATTCTTCACTGTGTAATTGTATTAAAGAAACTTTACACTTGCATAGTAGATTGCCCTTCTGTAGAAGGAAGAGAGGACGTAGAAGCATGAAGCTTCGAACCTCTATAAAGTTCTGTGTGCGCTGCTCTTACTGCTTTTCAGTCTTGCAAGTTCTTAAACTGCACACTCTCACACACATAGACTGAACTGACAAGCTTTAGCCACGTCTTCAAGCTATCAGTTGAAAACTGATCAGCTCACCAACTAAGCTTCAGTTAGCTCGTCTCAACTGATCAGTAAGCACATATAAAATCTCAAAAGCGAGTCAGGGCCCTATCTATTCCGCATCCATTCAAAGTTTTTGAAGTCAGTTTATTCACCCCCCCTTTAAACTGACATAGACTCGCACCGGGACCAACACAAAACTCTATGGTCTCATACTTGTATGAAAAATAAAAGAGAACAAACGAGGGAAAAGCACTATCTAAATAGCATAGAAATCTTGCAATGAAACCAATACTGCCATAGTCATTCTCGAGGCTCCACGACTGCTTCGACCACCTAAGACTGCAAGAACTGAAAGGTGGGGAGGGTAAGTACATATAAAATATACTCAGTGGGTACTACATAAGGTACATGTCTCATAAAAAAAGAATAACGATTTAAAACATATAAGACAGATACACGACATTATCATAACAAGTCTGGTATATTCATCATGCTTTAGCATGCATTCTCTTCTTCATGAACATGTACTTTCAACATGATCTTTCCTTAGTACGTGCAATACACGTCATTCTTTGTTCATGCTAACCTGAGATCACATTCTCGTACGTGCTTAACACGCCATCACTCATAAAATAAGTATCATTCAGAGAAGTTTTAAATGCATAACTCGACAATACATGCATAATGACTACGTTGTAGAGATAAACCCCACCTTAACCTCGAATCAGAGATCTCCCGTGAAAGTGCTAACTTGCATGACACCTGATAGGAAAAATAACATTTATTTCAAAATCTAACAGATCACCCAAGCAAAACAAAATACTCTACGCCTCCTACTAGAATCTGACTTCCCAATTCAAAGCTTACAAACCAAATCAACTAATTTATAACTACTAGTCTATTGTCTTGAACCAACCAAATAATATTAATTCTCACTTAGTTGCCTACGACCAAAACATTTGGATATAACTCTTAACCAAACGATTGTTGACTATTACTAGTATAAAACAGATTTTATGAACACAAAAGAAATCTGAACAGAAAAAGAATCTTCATACCTCAAAGCTGAATTTTCGCAAACTTCTTTTAAAACTAGAATTTCCGCAACCAATTCATTTTTCTCAAATTCTTTTGACACAAGTTAGGGTCTAAACCCTTTTATTTATACTACTCAGAGAAAAATGATTTCAAAGTATAAAACAATTCTATCGGTTTAAGAGTTTGAAAGAAAATTGAGTTCTTGATTTAAATCCCAAAGAGATAAACTCCTATTTTACTCATCCATAAAAGCTGGTAAAAAAAATAAAGATGAGTGATGTTAACAATATTAGCATTTCCTCCGCTGTAACTCTGGATGACCCCAATTATTATTATTTTTTTTGGGCTGTTACAGTTCGCGCCCCAATGAGATAGGGCCTAAACTTGTCGAATGCGTATACCACTGCCAAGAGCTCCCTCTCTGTGGTGGTGTAGTTGACTTGGGACAGATCCAACGTTCTACTTCCATAGTAGATCACCCGGAAGAGTTTGTCCCTCTTTTGACCAAGAGCGGCTCCCACCGCAATCTCACTTACATCACACATCACCTCAAATGGCTCACTCCAATCGGGTGTGATAAGCACGAGAGTCGTGATTAATGCCTTCTTCAAGGTCTCAAAAGCCTGTAAATAATGAACATCAAAATCAAACTCAACGGCTTTTTCAAGGAGACGACATAAAGGCTTAGAGACTTTAGAAAAATCTTTAATGAAACACCTATAAAAACCGGCATGTCCCAAAAAGCTTCTAACTCCCTTTTCATTGATTGGAGGGAGTAGTTTCTCAATTGCAACAATCTTTGCTCGGTCCACCTCAAGACCTTTCCCCGACACCTTGTGTCCTAGAACAATGCCATCTCTCACCATGAAGTGGTATTTCTCCCAATTTAGCACAAGATTGGTGTCTTCACACCTCTGCAAGACTTGTGTTAGATTATCAAGACAATGATCAAATGAATCTCCAAAAACTGAAAAATCATCCATAAACACCTCCATTATATTCTCAATCAATCCATGAAAAATGGACATCATACACCTTTGAAAGGTGGCGGGTGCATTACACAACCTAAATGACATCCACCTATATGTAAATATGCCATACGGACAAGTAAAGGCGGTTTTATCTTGGTCCTCGGGAGCAATCATGATTTGATTATATCCCGAATATCCATCTAGAAAATAATAAAATTCATGTCCCGCCAACCTATCTAGTATTTGATCAATGAAGGGTAATGGAAAATGATCTTTCCGAGTGTAAGCATTTAATGCCCTATAATCTATACACATTCTCCAACCGGTTACTACCCTAGTAGCAATCATTTCTTTGTTATCATTTTCGATTATAGTCATCCCTTCTTTTTTTAGCAACAACTTGAGTAGGACTAACCCACTCACTATCAGAAATAGAAAAAATTATTCCGGCATCTAACAGTTTCAAAATCTCTTTTCTAATCACTTCTTGCATGATAGGGTCAAGTCTTCTTTGGTTTTGCACTTTAGGCTTATAGTCCTCTTCTAATAAAATTTTATGCATGCATATAGAAGAATTTATACCTTTTAGATCAGAGAGGGACCATCTTATAGTGCTTTTGAATTTTCTCAAAACCCTTAGCAATTTATCTAATTGTTCGTCCGATAGAAGTGAAGAAATGATTACCGGTTTTTGCTTGTCTTCATCTAGATACGCATACCTCAAGTGTGTAGGTAGGGGCTTCAACTCCATGGTTTTCTCCTTTGCTTTCGACTCTTCCTCCTTTGATGTTTGGTCCTCATCTCTCAATAGAAGAAACTTGGGCTTCCTCAAGTACGATTCCTGAAAAGAATTCATCATGGAAACAGTTTCACATAGACCAATATCATCATCAGGTAAAGAATTAAAGATAGAGTTAGAAATGAAAATCTCTAGAGGATCCTTTGGTCTACTCATTTCTTCCTCTTCTACACACTCATCCACCATTTAGAGCACCTTGCACTCCTCTATGCTCTTTGCCTCATCTTCGATATGTTGCATTACTTTTTGGAGAGAAAACGTTGTCTTTTCTTCATTCACTCTCAAGGTAAGTTCTCCCTTCTCCACATCAATCAAGGACGTACTCGTATTCAAAAACGGTCACCCAAAGATGAGAAGAACTTCCTTATCTTCTTCCATATCAAGTACCACAAAGTCAACTGGAAAGATGAACTTGTTAACCTTTACGAGCACGTCTTCTACCACCCCCTTTGGATAATTCAAAGATCGGTCGGCCATTTGAAGAAAAATGGTGGTAGGCTTGATCTCTCACATTTTTAACTTTGAAAAGAACGAGAGGGGCATCAAGTTGATGTTTGCCCCTAGATCACACAAAGCCTTGCCCACATGATTTTCTCCAATGGTGACCGAGATGTTGAAGCTTCCCGGATCTTTCATCTTTACGGGTAACTCCTTTATAGTAATGTACTACAATTCTCGGTCAAGTTGACCATCTCGTATTCTCCCAACCTTCTCTTCTTTGAAATCACATCCTTCAAGAATTTTGCATAATTCGGCATTTGTTGAAGTGCTTCAACAAATGGGATGTTGATTTGAACTTTTCTAAAGATGTCGAGAAACCGAGAGAATTGCTCGTCACTCTTCACCTTTTGCAACATTTGTGGGTATGGTATGGGCACCTTGTATTCTTCCGGATTCTTCTTTGTTGGTACCTCTCTCTCTTTCTCTTTCTCATCACTTTTCTTTGATTTGGGACCTAAGTCTTCTTAACTTTGTCCCTCTTCCTTAGTCCCTTCTTTTGGTTGATCATCTTCTTTCTCTTGATTTTATTCTTCATCCGGCATAACGGGGCCATCATAGGTGGTTCCACCCCTCAAGGTAATGGCCTTGCATTGATCCTTAGGATTCATGGTTGTGTTGTTTGGGAACTTGCCTTGTTGATGTTGACTTCCCAAGATGGTTGCAAATTGGCTCATTTGCTTCTCCAACATATTTACTTGGTTGGCAATTGCTCCAACGGTATTCTCTAACTTTCCTACACGAGCTTGAGATTCACTCATATACTTCTCCGTCTTACCCATAAATGCCATCAAGAGATTATCCATCTTTGGCTTTTTCTCCTCATCAATCACGCCATTTGTAACCAAAAATCCGGGAGGTGGTTGAATGGCATTGTTTGGATTACCATAGGATAAATTTGGATGTGGTGCCCTATTTTGGTAATTTTGATTTGCGCCATATTGACCTCCATATTGGGACTGTACCCTTGATTGAATGGCCGTTGTTGGTTCGAGTAGCCTTCTTGGTTAACATAATTTACTTCTTCAAATTGGCCTTGGAAGGTCTCGGGCTTTGGAGCGGTGAAGGCTTCTATCTTGGAATTCAACATTGTCATTTGAGCCGCTATTAGCCCGAGTGCATCCGAACTAGAAGTAGATGCTACTTTCTTCATTATTTGGACGTTTTCCCTTGCTATCGGCCATTGGAATGAATTTGAGGTCATTTCCTCAATAATCCGCATGGCCTCGTCCGGGCCTTTTGCTAATAAAGAACCTCCCGCGGCTACATCCATAAGTGTTCTCACCTCGGGTTTACATCCTCCATAGAAGATGCATACTTGGTGATCGGTTCCAAACCCATGTTCGGGACACTTCCTTAGCATTTCTCTAAAGCGTCCTCACCCCTCATACATACTCTCATCTTTCCATTTCTTGAAGACGGTGATGTCGCCTTTTAATTTGAGAGTTTTTCTGGACGGGAAATATTTATAGAGGAATTTCATCACCAATGCATCCCATGTTTGGAAAGAGCCTTGGGCTTGGCTTAACCACTATGTTTCCGCCTTATCGCTCAAGGAAAGTGGAAAGAGCCGAAGTCAAATTGCATCTTCCGGGACTCCATTCACCTTCATGGTCCCACTATACTCAAAGACTTTGCGTATGTGCTCATTTGGATCCTCCATTGCCGTCCCTCGGAACGGGTGTTGTTGGATCATGAGGATAAGGGACGTCTTGTGTTCGAAATTGTTGGCTTGAATGGGTGGGCCATTTTCCACCCCTTGATTTAACACGGGTTGGAAGAGGTTCCCAATAGGAGCCTCCACTTGTCTATTTTGTGCCTCCTCTTGGGCTCTCAATTGCCCTTGCATAACCTCTAATTGCCTTTAAATTTGGGTAATTATAGGATCTTAAATCGGTGGAGGATTATCCGCCATTCTCTTCCGTCTACGTGCGTTGTTGCGGTGAACCGTGGCTTCTATTTCCAAGTCCAAATTGATAGGAGGTTCTCCTTGAGACCGAGTTTTCATATACAACCTATCAAAAGGGCAAACAAATTAATGCAAATTTTTATCAAAACAAAAACAAAATGTCTAAACTAATCCACACAATTATCATTATAATATTGCATCATCAATTTAATTATCTATTCCCCAGCAACGGTGCCAAAAACTTGATGGAAAGAATTTGTCTCCTATATTTCTCGTTTTAATATTTAATCTCGTGTCATGCTTACAAGTATAAAAGCATATGTGTAGGAAGGATGAAACGAGGTCGATCCACAGGGAATGAGAATTGAAATATGATAACACAAGTACCACGATTATAGATGAGTAGATTATCTAGACGATGAGTAAGTAAAAGTTGATTTCCATCCAACAATACCAAACATAAACTAAAAGGTCAAATACTAAACAACAACAAAATCAAATCTAAAAATGTAAGAACTCAAGATCTAAAAGGGAAAGATTTGAGATAACAAATAAAAGCAAGACTCTAGGACATGGATACACAATGCTAATCTTGAACATACAACAAGGGTTATCCCCACAATCATGCGTCGTTCAACGATAAGATGACCACGAATATAGTAAGAGCATCTCTCGAATATCTCTTAAATTACGAATGTGACAAGGATGACTATCACTAATACATTCCAAGGTCACACCTATCAAAGGCTCAAAGAGGTCACATTTCCTTCCACATATTCGACATTCGACAAACAAGATAAATACATAGATTCAATCCAAACATGATTATGATCACAAGATGGGTAAGATGCATGTGATTCATACATTTGATGTTAAATGAAGGCCACTCAAACAACACCATTCAAGAACTAGCATGGATTAAAACCTTGACAAAGCACAACCATAGATTAAACCCTAGTCAAGAACAAGATTCACATTGTTTTTCCACATCCTAGAGCCCTTAGGGCTCTAGCCTACCATATTTACATCAATAGCAAGAATAAAGAGGAAAGCAACAAAACCCATTCTAGATACAAGTTTAAGGAAGTAAGAGAGAAGATAAAACCCAATGTTGAACCCTCTTCTTCAATCCTATGACTTGGATCTTCAAGATGGAGTGGATGCCTCTTCCTCTTCTTCTTGCTCTTCTTGTTCTCGAAAGTTCTCTCCAAAGATGGTGTATTTTCGAGTGGGAGAGGTTGTCTTTTGAACTCCCTAAAAGATATATTTAAAGTGGACCAATAATGGAATGTCAAAAGTCAAAAAGTGATTTTGCCAGTCCGGAACTCAACCCCATAGGGTCGCGTTTATGGGTCGAGTTTGGAACAAAGAAAAACAGCTCTCTGAAGGGCCTGAAACTCGGGCTCTGGGTCGCTCTTGGTGCTCGCGTCTACACCACAGAGCGAGGTGCGACCCGGGCCACTCGCGTTTGTAGACCGCATTCCGTAGTGTATTTGTGGCGCGCGCATGGTCAGTCACGTTTCGGGGTCAAGTTTGGGCTGAAGAAGTTCACGGCCCTGAAGCCTCTACAACGCGACTTGTGGCTCGCGTTCAGTGCCCGCGTCTGCACTGAAGGGCGAGGCGCGACCCTGGCCACTCACGTTTGCAGGCCGCGTTTTAGCCACTTGTTTATTTTTCTTCGTCTTTTCTCGATTCTTTTTGTTTTTGTTGATCAATTCACCATTTTGGCTTTGTTTTACATTGTTTTAACCCAAAATTCCCTATATTGGCCACATTAATTACAATTAAAGATTTAAGACAATATTTGCATTATTTACACTATATGTATACATATATTAAAATCCATTGCATTTATCACTAAATGCAATAAAAAAAAGTACAAATTAGGCACTCATCAGGTGGCTAGGGTTTTCCTTCTCCTTTCATAATGTATATATATGGCTACAATAGGGATCTGGAAGAAAATTAGGGTTGGACCTCGAACAAGCCTTAAGTTCCCAAGTCTAGCCTAGACATAACTTAAGCCCATTAATATTAATTCAATCCGCTAAAGAATTAATATTGCACTACCACCCTAATTCCATATTTATGGATATGGCTTCTTCAATTCAATTAATTCCCCATGTTTAAGATATCAAATGTCCATTAATTAAATCGAGTATACTGACAACTCAATTTAATTAATTACTTATCCATGAGTCATACCACTCAACCTTTATTATCATGTTGAATTAAAAATAATCTACTTGCAAGATTTAACATGATAATCCTTTTTGAACTCCTTAGGGGACATCATCAACTCGGCGTACCGAGACACAGTTTTCTTCTATAATTAGTAACCCATTATATATAGAAATATTACTACCCAATTGATCGGGCTTATTGATTCTTTAATTAGAATCTCACTCATTGATAGATCAAAGTAATGTACATTAAAATATGCATGTCTACTATTATATAAGGATTAAGAATTATAAGTATCTGAGATTTATATTCTTATGTGTTGTCAGTCCATAAGAATTATCTCACTATGATTTAGTTCAATACACTACAAAAGTGCACTAGGATGATTCCATAGCCAATATAGACTAATCTCAAATCATATTACAACTATACCAATGGTTCATCTAACTCCATCTAGGTTGTGAACACTTCTCATACCATATAAGGAACCGATAATATGATCTTTTGTATGCATTCCACACACCATATTATCTTCAATATTAAGTATAGGACGATTTGCATTATTTATTATATAAAATAAATACAAAATATGTGAACGTTATTCTCATTCATAATTCAAGAGAAATAATTATATACATAAAAGACATGCTTTTAGTATACAATCCAAACACATTTAACCCTCAAAATATTGTACAAAAACACCACTCATCAACTCCCACAAACTTATAAGATTGTTTGTCCCCAAACAATGAAGATAAAAGAAAAGGTTTTAAATGATGAAGTGTGGATAAAAGGATGAAAATTGCTTCAGAGATTTAAAACATATTTTGTACATTCAAGCATGATATTCAAAGATCAACAAGTCTAGACAAATTCTACAATGCATTGCCAAAATAACTTGCAACCTCTCAAAGATAGAAAGATCGTTCTTCACTCAAATGTTTAGGCTATAAGTGTATACACTCAAAATCAAGTCATACAAGTAGTCAACCATATGTTTGTAAAGGGTCTATTATCTCCATCGCTTATATGTGCTTTCAAACAAGAATTATTAAGGGCTTATTCAAGGTTGTACGGAGGCTCTTTGATAAGGTACAAATCGTTTGGCCAAGTGACTCAAGAATTAACCATAAAACCCAAATTTCCATACTAACCAAGTAGAACTACACTTGCCCTCTTCGATTTACTTGCAACACCCTCCTTATTCGATTTACTATCATCCCATGGTCTTGAATCCCTCAAATTTGCATTAATTAATCACATTTTCCTGTACAACTCAAATAAGAAATAAAATTTCAAAATCGAGAGATTAAAAGCTCAAATTGTGTTAAAGTACATGCAAAACTCTTCAAATCATTTTATTTAACCCTTAAAATAATGTACGAAAACACCACTCATCAATGATCGGATATATGAAATAGTAATGATACATTATGAATTCTTATCGAAATAAATAATATGTATTAATGTTAATTTTTTAATTATCAAATTTATTAGTGAATAATTTAATTATAATTACAAAGTTAAAAAATGTTTATTTATAATATATGATACTACATTTTATCTATATTACTTTGACAAAAATTGAGTAATAATATATTATGACTTATATTAGAATTAACTAATATTTTAGTTTTAATTTTTTAAATGTTTTAATAATGAACTTATTTTTTACATTAAATAATTAAAGATGAAAATCTTGTACTAATATATTATGAATTAGCCTAATATTATTATTTTAAATTTTATTAGAATATAGTTTAATTTTAATTTAAAAATAATCAAAGATGATTATTTATGTAGAACATCTCCAAGATGAATATATGTTTGATGAAAATTGAGTACTGATATATTACGAATTATAATCGAATTGACTAATATTTTTATTTCACAATATATTAATCAAAAAAATCGATTAATAATATTATATATTATTATAATTGAAGTAAAAATTGTGTTTTTTATAGTATTGCCTGAAATTAAAGATATAACAAAATCAGACGATAATAACTATGTTTATGTTATATCTATTAGTTTATAATTAAAAAAATTATAAATATTGTGTTTATGTTAAATTTTTAATTGAAGTAACTATATTAGTTTATAATTAAAAAATTAAACACGATTATTTGTGTACAACATGATATGTATCCCATTATCTTAATTAGATTAATCCCTGACATAATTTTTTTTTAATCTTCTAATATATTATTTTTAAGTTTGATAAAACTAATTTATATTGAAAAAAATCTGATTATGAATGGGAGAGAATAATGATAAATTTAGGAGAGAAGAATGAATTTATTAAAACCGGACTTAAATAAATCGGTTCAAATATTGTTCGGTCCGGCCACACCGTGGCCATCTAGCACTGCTCTATTAATTAATGGCGTTTTATACTTTTCACACGCACACAAACACACATTTGAATAAAGAGTTAATTAGCTTACTTTTCGATTTCTTTTAACTATAACCACTCGAGATTATATGGCATCTTATCCTCTACAAATTTGAAAAACATGTAGTTTTTTTTTTTCCCAAAGACCCTTTTGTGGTGTTTCCTAAATTTTTTATTTTCTTCAAAAATATAAATAGACATATATCTATACAGGATGTGGATCATATGAGAACACTTTATTGGTGTGAGAAATGAGAACCCATCTTACACCATTCAATTTAATGATCCAATGGTTGAGATTTAAGGTGGCAATTTCGTAAATAATAGGACAAAAAATAAGAAAGGAGGGCTATTTTCGTCCAAATCCATTAAAATTGATGATGTCAGCAATTAAAAAAAATCTTAAAAACTTTAACCGACCATAACTTGCTCGTTTTTAATCCAATGCACACAAAAAATATATCAAATTAAAGCTCTCTTCATACTCTTTCATTTAAGATGTCGAAAGGCTATGTTTAGATGAAAAAATATGAACGAAAAATAAAAAAGAAATTTTTTTACGCTTGCCCAAGTTGTAAATAATTTCGCTAGCATATAATAATTCTTCGTTAGCATTATGATAACATATGAACGTATGCTAATGAAGCATTTGTCATATGCTAACATAATATATTCGATGTGCTAACAAAGAATTATCATAATGCTAACAGAGTATAAATTTATTAGGGTTTATTAAATCTCAATTATGGTTTATTCCATCTAATTATTATTATTCTTTTGAAATTTAATTTTTTGTTTATAGTTCTTAATTGATTATTATGGTTTATCTTATCCAATTATAATTTATAACGTATGTTGATAGAGTATTGCCATATGCTAACATAGTGTATTCGCAATGCTGACGAACCAAAACTATAATGCTAACGTAGTACAAATATATTATTATTATTATGATTTCTTTCAACTCATTTAGGGTTTACCACATCCAATCAATGTTTATTTCATCTAATTAGGTTTATTTCATCCAATTATGATTTTTTCCATTTAATTAGGGTTTATTAAATCGAATTAGGTTTATAATTAATTTTTAGAATATTTTTTTCGCCAACAATATTTGAAAACTTAATTAGCATAAGTATAATGATTCGTTAGCATTATGATAATACTTTGTTAGCATAACGGTCTGTTATCAAATCCTCCGCGATTTATATAAGAATTACCAAATTACAGTAATACCCCCGCGCGAAAAACTTTTCAGATATTACAAAATTGTCACCGCCTTTTTCATCAAATCTGGACCTTTGATTTTTGATGGATGTATGGTGTGAGATGTGTTCTCATTCCTCACACAAGGGGTTATTTTTATATAACCCCACCCCTATCTATACATATATAAAGATAAAATTGTGTGATAGACAACTATTCTGCTATAAACCGTTGTCTATCAAATGATTAATAATTATATTTTAGACAATATTTTTTATGTAATAGACAACGGTTCTGAGTTAATAGACAATAGTTTTAAGTATATAGACAACAATAGTGACATTTATTGTTATAACTTTTTCTTCTTCTTCTTCTTCTTTGCATTTTCCATAACGGTTTAGATTATAACCGTTGTATTTTAACAAAATTTTGCAATCTTATTTATTATTTTTTAATTGAAAATTTGAGATTTATAATAATTTTATTTTATTTTTTTATGCATAGGTGGATGATTTGTATTGTACTCTACATTTGTCGCATAAAAAAATAGATTTCATTTATATTGCACTATAATAATACTAATAATAATAATAATAATAATAATAATAATAATAATAATTATTATTATTATTATTATTATTTTCCTATTTCAATTTCATCATTTAAAATAATTAAATAATTATATTTTTTATACATATCATATATTCAAAGAAAACAAATATTCTTTAATCTTGGACAATTATACATTGCTTTTTATAAATCGTGTCATTTGAAATATTTCAATTCGATTTTTCTAACATTAATTTTCATTTAGTTCTTAAAATTTAATTTTCTTTTTATTTGTCGCAATTACACAAAATTAGTCTTCTTATCTAATTAATTAACACATGTGTATATCGTTTTATTGATTTTAAAAAGTAAGCACAACATATAAAATTCAAAAACAATCATAATATTATAAATTTTAAAAAATAATAATTATTTATGCATCACACAAGAGAAATATTAGTAAATTAACAAAGTAATGACAAAAATAGAGAATTTAAATTCTCCGGTATAAATGAATTTAATATATTTAAAATGTAATATTATCATATACACTCTACTAACATTTACTATATATAATGAGTTGTGTATTATTATAACCAAGAAGAAACACAAAAGGATATAGGACAGACCATAAAAAAAAAATAAAAAAAAAATCAGAGAAATCCTCATCTAAACATCCAAACAAATAAGGAAAGCCAACAAATTAAAGAAAAATACAGACTTGGACTTTGTTACTAATTCTAAAATAACCATTATAAAAAAATCTAATTCCCCTACTATTTTATTGATAACGTAGGTACGTACTTTTATGTATGACATATATATTGGATTTGGTTTAAACGAGAACAATGCTTCGTGCAGAAACGTGAGAACGGTGCTTATTTACTGTAATTTTAATGATTTTCTTATTGTATTTTCATGCAAAGTTTTAATTTTTATTTTTAATACTTTTCTTATTGTATTTTAGTGCTAAATGTTTTAGCACCAAAATAAAATAAGAAAGGCACTAAAATTACACTAAATAAGCCGGTTATCACGTTCTCACACCAAACTTAGTTTCTATTATAACCAACCCATATATATACATATATATATATATACACGTTGCGTAATTATATGAAAAAATAAAATCTCTAATGAATTGTATAAATAGAAGAAAAAAGTGACAAACCTAAAAGTTCGAGATATCATATGTCGATAACGCAGGGACCAGAGCCTCATCAAAACCCATATAGAAAATTCAGTGTAGGAAAAACCATATGGGAAAAAGAGTACCCATCTAAGTAAATCGAAAATAACCAGGAGAACAATAATCATGTGAAACAGTATTAGAAATACAAGGAATAACAGAAGTCCAAAATCCAACAGGAGCTATAGAAGAGGCTAAAATATCTGCAAGACTGCAACACGATTCCCCTCTCTATAAATGTGAGAAACACAAAAATGAATTTGACTAATATAATCAATAACTGCAGGCCAACGAGCCTTGAGCTTCCATGGAATCTGCAAACTACGAGAAGAGAGAAGAGACACAACATAAATAGAATCTACCTCCAGCCAAATAAAATCCAGAGACAGTCTTCGAACCCACTCCAAAACAACAAGAACAACTAACAATTCTGCAATAAAGGCAAAGCCAACTCCTTCATTCGTGTGAAAGCAACCCGTCACCGAGCCATTATGTATCCGAAACACCCCTCCAGTCGCCATAACTCCTGGAGCTCCCTGCACCGAGCCATTAGTATTAATCTTTGTCCATCCAGTCAGTGGTGGACGCCAAATAACCGAAATAGGAACCCTCGGTGGAGATGGTCTAGGATCGATGTTAAGAGTCTTCAAAGTGAGAAGATCATTAACATCATTTCTTATAAATCCTCCATTCTTTCCAATAAACTGCATTTCCCGAAGAGAAACACGAACCAAATTTATCAGAATCAACATCGTGGGCATCAAATTCTCAAAAATGGCTTTATTATGAAATGTCCAGATACTCCAAACCATTGTAACGATCGCCACCTTCCAAAGGTGTAAAATTTGGCAACCAAATTTACAATTTTGCACGCCACAAAAGCCTCATGGAAAGAAGCAGCTTGAATCACATCAATGCGAAAGATATCAAAAACCCAACTCCAAACCACAGCCGCAAAAGAAGAATTCCAGAAAAAAATAAAATCTAATTCACAAATCCACAAGATATTGCAAATGTCCTTGTAAGCATGCATGTAACTTTAGTTTCATTTTATTTTTTTAATCTTTACCTAAAATCATTAATTTTCAGTTCAATGCGTCAAATTTAAAATTTTTCAACTAATTAAGTTTGATGTGTTATATCAAAAAAAGTAAAAACTGAGAATACCCCATATATAGATTTGGATTTGAGTGTATTGAATTGGCTAGAAAAAAAAATGAGGGTGTTGTGGTTGCAAAATTTATTAATTGTTGAGTTTTATTACAACAATTACAAGATCATGATATAATTACAAAATAATATAAATGTTGTGAATTTTAATGCAAATAACCTTTTTAATAACTAGAGTTGTGTGGTATACTATATTTTGGTCAATTTAAATTCCACAAAATTACGGTGGATCAGTGGATTTGCTTATAAATAATAATGAAGAATGTATCAACTATCAAGAAGTTGGTAATTTATTTAGTAAAATAAAAAATTTAATGTTGTATATTGAAATTATATTTAATAAAAATAATAAGAATAGCAATCTTATTATAATATCTACCTATCAGTTATTGCATGAATGTTACACTAGTAAAACAATAGGCTAAAATGGAATGCCTAAAACCAGTAATTTAACACAAAGTCCTCAGCCCACCAAGGCCCAATATAAGGTAACAAGTGGGCCCGTAAACTGCAAACACAACTTAATTATTTGAATATGTGACTCTTCCAGAGATGGACCGTTTGTTGTTTTATTATTTTGACGATACGTTGGCATTAATTAATGCTGCTATAATCAATATTCTTGTTTTATGTTAAAGATATTATATTAAGTTTTATACAAGATGACATTTTTCTCTATAAATTAAAATAAGAACTATTAATTCTAATTCCAATTGATGCCACTCATTTATAAAATATTTAACCTGCAAATTGAAGGTAAGCTTCATGCATACTATGTAGATATATAGAGAATACGATTACTAACAAAATAAAGGATGGATTAAAATTAAATAAAAAGGAAAATTGAAGTAATTGAAAGGTGATAATATATATTCGAATTCTCTGGTCCTCATTTGTCGATGAATATAGAAAATCTCCCCAAAAAAACATGTTGCGATAAGCATGGATTGTTTTTATGTGGGTGTAAGTAAAACTTAAGTGACAAGTCGACTTTATATTCATAATTGCAACTAGAATTTTCAGTGAGTCCAAATGTTTTTGGCCCAACCAAACGACATATTTAATGCATGCACACTCCAACATTTTAGCTCATAAACCTTGTAACTTCACAATTATTATATTTTCTTTGTATCTTATCCAATTGTAATTCCTTATCCACAACCACATAAATTACAACATGCGGCCTTTAATGAAGATATTCTTTTTATCATTTTTATCAAATTTTCACTTGCTTGAAAAAAAGAAAAATAACTTCTACGCAATTGTCACATTTCGCAATTTTTATATATGGTTTGTTACAAATATAGTACTCCAATAGTATTGAATATTTGTACACTCTCACTCACTTAAAAAATACTTGCAAATATATACACGAGGCGCACACACACACACCCCATATGTGTGTGTGTGTGTGTGTTGTGTTGGGGGGGGGGGGGGGGGGGTATTTCAAATTTCTTATAACTAGTCATGATATATATTGTTGTACGCTATTGAATATTGTGATATATTAATATATAAATGATAGGGGGGGTCAAACACAACACATCCTTTTCACTGACTCAGTCATTCAATTTAATTGATGATAATAATAAAAATGTAGTAGAATTTCAACATTCTTCATCTGCTTAGAAAAATCTCCCACGCTTACACTACTTTTGACAAACTTCTTTTGTTGCTGATGTACATGTGTGGGTGTAGTCCTTTTCACCACTGTCATACCATCCTTAAAGGTTAAAACCGATTAAAATTATACCTAGATACTTTTTAACATTGGGAATAAATGATGTAAGATTAATATTTTTTACATCACAATTTTCGCAAATAATTAAAAGGGATATACTATATTCTTAGGAAGTGTGAGTTTGATTAGGCTACGTTTTTCGAATTTATGCCTCACGCCTCAATAATATCGGATGAAATTGTTTGCTACACTTTGTGTAACACTTGGTGCTATACAATTAAATTCACTAATTTTTTTTCGAATTTTTAATTTAGTTTCAAGCTATTATTCTTTATTTTAATTTTACACATATTATTTAGGATTCATCCTATCCAATTGGGTATATAATTATTTTTTCAATAATAAATTTCATTTTCTAATTAATAATTTATTATTTCATAAAAAAATAATTATATACTATAATTGGGTAGGATGAACCCTAATTAATAAGTCTAAAATTAACTAAAGCACAATATATTGAAATTGAATTAAAAATAATAATAAATTTAATTGTGTGGCAGCAAATGTTGCACAAAGTGTAGCGATGATTTCTTCCGCAATAATATTGCTTATATTGAACTAAACTAATCAGCTGCTACATGAATTATAATGTCGTATTCCTTGAATTAATTCTCAGATTTTGCGAGAGTTTAGACCATTTTCACCTAAAAATTAAGATCCTAATTATGATGTGTCGCTAAGTTGTATGAGTTTTTTGTTTGGAATTTGAAAGTATAGCATGTTTGGTGACTTACACATTGAGATGAGTCGCAAAATATTTAATTGCAGAGTAGAATTTAATTATAATGAATCATGAAAATTTTGTAGCTAGTCATTTGTCAAAAGTAGATTTTCCTACCCCAAGAAAAAGCTATAACCATTAGCCGAATTATTTAAATCGATATATTATTAATTCTGCATAAGGTTATACATCAGCCATACGTCAGGTAACTAAATTCTTGCATTTTCCAAGAAAATAATAGAGCATAATTAATTTTATAATACAAATTTTTGAGTGAATAAGTATTTTTATTTCTGCGGATCTCATGTAAGCAATACTAAATTTTCTCTTGATGTAAAATGAGAACTATGCTTACACTTACTTCAAAGTTCAAACAATATATATGCATATATGGATCAATACAATTTAAAATTATATATACAACACATAATTTACGTAAGTATATTGTAAAAGGGTCAGAGGTCACTGGTTGGATCCAAAATTAGGTCTAGGGAGTTAGTTGAAAAAAAAATAATGAATATGGCAAACTCATATATAAAAGTTTTAAAATTAATATTTTAATAGTTCTTAGAAAATTTTCGAAACCTGTTGACAAATAGGCGGGGGATAATTCGATCATTTTAACAGTAAAATCATATAATTCCAAAAAATATTGTAGATGTCGAAATTAGGTACAACATTACGAAAATAAACATCGGCTTCCCTAACTGAAGACTTTGATCCAACCGACTTTTGCAAGAGCTAGTTGTTTGAAAACGTTTATCACGTATTCAAAAAAAAAAAAAAAAAAAAAAAAACAGATCGTAACAACGACATAATACAAATTGATTTAATTAAATAGTTATTGATTAAATTCGTAAATAATATAATGAGAGACTAACGTGAACGGGTCACCTAAATCACTAGACAATTTGTGATCCCTTTTAGCTGATAAGGACATGCCACAAAGCCGTGTGTATGCACGCCATTATTTTCACCAAATTAATGAGAAAATTGCATTTTTTTGTTCCAACAAATATTAACAAAAATGAGTCAACCCAATTTGATACTTATTTTCAATTTCAGTGATAAATATGAAGAGATATTCATATTCAATAAATTTACAAGCATATATTTGACTTACAACAGTGATACATACACCATTTATGATTTAAGAACAAAAAAATAAGACAGATGAGCATGGGTCTTATAGTTTCTTTGGTTTCTTAAGTGAATACAACAAAGTCACTGCCAAGTTTGGAATAAAACAGTTGATTCAACGATTTCCCTGTGTCTCCAGGTAGAGAAACTAAGCATTTTAACATCCAATTGTAGCTGCAGAAACAACCGTTTTTTAATATTCAACAAGGATTATATATGTTAAGTTGTGCTTATTCTAAATGTAATGTTGGAACAACCAGGAGTCCATATTAAATTTACACGAAATCCTAGTATTAATTTTCTGAATTCTAATCACTTAAGGCTCCGTTTGGTTCGGTTGATGTGATAGATATGATTGCACTGTTTATATAAAAATAATCTCGTGTTTGGATTGTTTGATTGAGATTTTGATGATTTATGATAGATTGTCAATATTTTATTTGGATTGAAGGATTATAATTAAAGTGTAGGAGAATACATAAATCCCCCCCCCCCCCCCAGATTTTCAGTATTAATTCAAAGTTGTAATTATTTTTACTCAAATAAATTTGAAATTAAAATTTTGGAAGATTATTTGGTAGAAACTATGAAATTGTGAACAAAATTAGGCAATTTCATAAAATTTTCAGTATTAATTTGAAATTACTTTTTTATGGATTTATAGTAGAATTTATCGTGAATTGTTATTTTTATTTTTCCAATATTTTTAGTATTTTATTTAAAAGTGATTTCGAGAAAAAAAAAAGTCCATACATGATATGCGTCTGTGTAAATATTTCCAAAATTGAGGATAGACATATTCAAAAATAATTTAGATGAAGATAATTAAGTAATTTTATGTTGATTAAAATGTGGGATGGAAATAATCACCCCATTTTTTGGGTGATGAGTTATCGCGGTGATTGGAGCCCGGGCTCATAATCAATACCAGGCTCCTATCAGGCGAACCAAACATTTGATTAGGCTAGATTATTTTATCAATATACCCTAATCCCATCTAAACCCATAAACCAAACACCCTTAAATAAACACATACGAACAAATACAGAAAAAACTCAAATAAAATGAAAAAAAACCACAAAACCTAGCGACTGAATTCTTACAAAAATCACACACAATTTCAACACAAGAAATAAAAAAATAACTTATTACCTAAATGGATCGAGAGATGAATAGAGAGGAATCAAGAACACATTGAAGCTTCGGCGGCAAATCGATGAATCAGTGACGTCGGGGATGCTAAACTTGCAAAAACTGATGAGAGAGAGAGAGAGAGAGAGAGAGAGAGAGAGAGAGAGAGGTGACTGAATGCTAGGGTTTAAAAAAAATGCAGACGGCTAGGCTATCACGTAACGGATCAGAGATGAAAGGTTAAATCACCGACGGCGAAGTGGAGAATTGGCGAGGTTGGGCGGATGAAATCGGAGAAGATGAGAGATCGAGAGAGAGGGGGCGGCTAGAATTAGAATGTAGATCGAAATAGGAGGGAAAACGGGTGAGATAGGTCAAGGCATATATTTAAATGCCGGGTCATGGGTGTCGGGGCGGGTCAGGCGTTTGATAGGTCAGACCCAGCACCAATTGAATAGGAGAATTTGCATTATTTATATCGTATACGTATTGCCACGTACTCGGCGATTGTTGTTGTGCCAAATGTGCGTAACATGAAATATGAGACAAATCATATGGAACTGTGAGTGCACATCAATTTAAACAGAAAAAAAAAATGACAATATCATTTATGCTTGATTTTTATCTTTTGAGATCAAAAGTAAAAATATTTTGATATTTAAAAATATAGTCCAATGTTGCAATATTACATGCTCTATATAATTTTTTCATATGTCGAAAAAATTTGGGGGTGTTCGTTTTGCAATTGAGAAATTATATTGTGATTGCAACATTTCAAAATTAATGGTTTAACTATAAATTTTGTGAAAGTTTATGTCTTTTTTCATAATTAATCCTAAAAAATAGCATATTATATTATCATTTTATGTACAAAACCAATTTAATTACGTACTATGGATACCAAATCAAATTCGATCACTAGTAAACATCCGTCCCCTCAAACTTATATATATAGCATGAATATTTTTATGGTTTGCAGTCAAATTGATCTGCTTGCAAAAACCTCCCCCATGTTTGGGAAAATATCAAATATGCATCAATCCCCACCAACCAGCCGCCCCCTACAAATTCCAAATTAAAACCATTATTTTTAACATGCTATTTTTAAGAGTTTACAGAGTTGCGTCACCCAGTAACCATGCGGGTAGAAATCTTCTAGTCTCAATTTGTATGTGTCAATCGTATGTTAATATTAAAATCATATATTGTTAATAATAATTTTTTATAAAAATTAAATTTATTATATTATAACTAATCATAATTAATATTTATTGCTAAAAATTAAAATTTTAAAAGATCATATATACTCTAAGTTTAGAATAATCAACCCCAAATATCAATTGTATTAACTAAAAATAAAAATTAAATATTAAAAATAACTATAAACCCTAAATAATAATGTAAAATTATACTAAATTAAAAGAAATTAAAATTGAAAAAAATGAAAGAAAAAATAATAATTTCAAAATTTAATACACTGTTAACACACATAAATTAAAATTAGAGGAACCATGTGTTATATTGTACATATAATAATATGTACTAGCTAGTATCACTACAAAAAAGTCCCGATCTAGCGACGGGGTTTTCCGTCGCTATAATGGTACAATCCTATCGCTAAAGCCTCTAGCGACGGGCTAGCAACGGGAAAAACCTCGTCGCTAAATCGCTCGTCGCTAATCACACGCGACAGTGGCTCGCCCGTCGCCAGGGCTTAGCAACAGATCTAGTGAACTGAAAAAAAGTGATGCTTTAAAGTAGGGTTCGCTATATCAGAATTAGGGATTGATTTAATTTATTACTTCGCGACGGGGTAGCCCGTCACTAGCCGTCGCGACGGTGGTCCCTGTCACCAAATTAAAAAAAAAGATTAAAAAAATGAAAAAATAAATTCATTTTATTGCGATGGGGCACCGTCGCTATCCGTAGCGACGGGTCCCCTGTTGCTATCCCATCGTCGCCGGCGACCCGAAAGCCTCCGTCGCCAATTTCCGTCTTGAATTTTTTTATTGTGTATATATATCTCGAATCACAATAAATAGATAAATACGATGATCAATTGAAAAAGGTACACGAATCGAGTTGTGATCCCCTGTCCCACAATTAATATTCATTTCCAAATTTGAAAATTTTGGAATATTGACTATGCATTTATGATATGTGATTTTTTTCCCAAACTTTCCAAACAGGGGATGCGACATCATCAACTGTTAGGATCCTAACTCCCATGATAACACACACACACATACATATATGATTAATACGAAAGAAATGTATACATGCATATGGCAAACAAAACATTATGTAATGAAAAAAAAAACAAATAATAATAATAATTAATAATTAAAAAAGAAGAAGAAAATTCGTTATATTAGTCAAATTGGATGCACTATGTTAATTAGTAGCTAGCTAGAGACTGAACACCACGAGTGAACCATTGAATTGAAGTTCCCCCCAACATTGACCAATGGACCTTATTGAGTTATTTAGCACCACTACTAGATTTCTTTCGTCCTTTCACGCCAAAAAAAAAAAGAGCCACGTTTTTCTTTCATAATTAAGCAACGGCAAAAACCAAATACAATTTGGCATATATATATTACTGTTATTTTAATATTATTATTTTAGACGTGTATAATTAATTTCGAAGAAAAATAGCATCGATATCTATTGAGTATGCATAATTCATTAATTGATGTGTGTATCTATTTTAGCATGCAGTGTATTTTAAGAGACTAACATGATGCATGAAGTCTATCCATCTATCCTCAGAGAAATAGTCAAGTTAGTGGAGTCATGATCTTATAACTATATATACATATAAGGTTTGCATTTTGATCAAATATTGAGACATAATCTACAAAAGAAAATTAAGTGTATAGATCTTAATTATTATTATTTTTTTCAGTTACTACTAATTAGTATCGCTATATTTATGTCAAAGAGATTCTAGTCCCGGTTGGAATGATCTAGTGGTGGAGTGAGGTTGCTTGGAGATCAAAGGTCACGGATTTGAATCTCCTCAATACCACAGGTCGAGTGTGTGAGTTAAAAAAAAGTCAAAGAGATTCTATATCGATGGGTAGATGGCCGGAATGTGTTAATTAAGCAAGTTATGTACGTCCCATACAATTAATAGGCGGCATTGATACAATTCGACAACAAAGAAACTAAGATAATATTCGTTCTTCAATAACAAAATCCCGACGAACATTATATATAGAATTATATATATGTGTGTTTGTGGTATTAAAGGGAACGATATCAATTAAGTCGTGATATTTTTTCTTGTATAAAAATATAATATTAATTAAAATTATGCATACTTTTCTTCTTTAGTTGAAAAAAATGAGGGCCGCGGTCTACTTTGCTTTACGCAATACACCAAAATTTATGGCGAATGTCTTTACTTTTCTTCCTTTTTCTTTTACTAAACGCCAAACTGCCGAAGAATGATTGTAATTTTTTTTTTACTCTTATAAAAAAATAACTTCAGATTATAACATTAATATTTATCCCCAAAAATTAGATATAATGTTTATATCTTATAAATATTTGGTACTATAATATGTATACGTTCTGAAGAATTATAATTCATAATTAGATCACTGATAAAATATATTTGAAAAATTAATAAAATAATTATATATATCATAAACAAGTAGTAATAATTAAGCAATGTATGTATGTATATGAGAGAGAGAGAGAGAGAGAGAGAGAGAGAGAGAGAGAGAGAGAGAGAGAGAGAGAGAGAGAGAGAGAGAGAGAGAGGATTTTATTTTTGATAAAAAAAATTCTGAAGTTGGTGGGTTGAAAATGTTTTTTTCAGTTTGGTACGTGCAAAAACTGTACTATAGTAGTTATGCAAATAGTTGCAGATGGCTTAGAACGGAACAAATCACGTAACAAGATTAGGCAAATTTCTTAGTAGAAAAAAGTGTAGTGAATCTATATAAAGTACGTACTAATGTTTCATATTTCTCCATTAATCATAAATGTCAAACCATTGGCCCAACGTAGGGCTATAATTAAGTAAGACTAGTCTTACGTAAGAACATCAATTTGATAATTGGCAAGACTAGTACTAATTAATTATTCGCTCTAACAATTTAGGTATCTACTGATTTAATTAGAATAAATAAAGAAAATGGTACAGTGATTATTCGATTCACATGAAGATATAAAATTGTCGTGATCTAGAGAATCTTCCGACAAGCCATTGGTGGATTTTGATATTGAAGTCTTTCTAAATTTCTTTCAATCAAATAAAAAAATTAAATTAGAAAATCATTTGTACAATCACCATATTGAGGTAGGAAATCGTGTCCTTTCTATGTCGTCTACTAGTCCTATATATAGAGAGAAAGAGAGATAAGGTAAAGTGATGAAAGAATCCACCATGCAAGAAAGCAAACAAGACTGCAATATACCTTAGTTAGTTTTCTCTCTCTCTATATATTTCTCTCCTCTCTCTCTCTCTCTCTCTCTCTCTCTCTCTCTCTCTGAATATCTAGAAATCAAAAATGGGTCGAGGGAGGGCCCCTTGCTGCGATAAGACGCAGGTGAAGACCGGTCCGTGGAGCCCTGCAGAGGATTTGAGGCTTATGAATTTCATCCAAAAGCATGGACACAGCAACTGGCGTGCTCTCCCCAAACAAGCCGGTATAGCCGTATAGTATATAAGTATTAACTAAATTAATTAATCTCCTTCTATGATATATATATATATATATATATTGTCTCTATATATGGTGTTCTGTGATCAAATAATTTTTACAAAATATGAAATTCTTTTGAAAATTTCCTATAGGTATAAAAACCGTTCAAGTATGATCATTTGTTTTCTTAATATCAGCAGGGACGTTCTTGGAGATATATATATATATATATATATATATATATATATATAATTGATCAACTTACTAAACCTGCAGATTTATTTTCTATCTTGAAGCACTTTCTTTATTTTCTTGCGTTTTCAACTGTGATCATACATGAGCAGCATGAAGTCTCTCACATTTCGTGAATGACAATTCAATAATAGAACAATTAAGAGCGACAATATTATTCATTAAATTAATTAACACGAGGTAGGATCATATATATTTTAGAAATTAATATTATATTAATAGGATGACCAGTTGGTAATTAATTCATGTGCTAACTAATCCTCTAATAATCAAATGCATGACATAATGCGAATTAGCTTCACCCATAAGGTAAACTAATTAAACATGGGGTTGTTTTCTTGATCAGGAGAGAAAAAGAAGCAAAAAATTCAAGTAAAATGAGGCGGTTAGGACTTACAGAAGTGGTTGGGGGGGGGGGGGGGTTAAGTCGCGGGTCATCAGTAATTTAATCAATGTATATATATATATATATATATATATATATGATCACAAACAATATTAATCTTAATTTTATCGATTATATATATATATATAAATGAATTTTTGTGTACGTGTTCAATTCATGGATATAAATAAATATATATGATTATGATCTTGTGCAGGACTATTGCGATGTGGTAAGAGTTGCCGTTTGAGGTGGATTAATTACCTAAGGCCAGACGTGAAACGAGGCAACTTCACGCCTGAAGAAGAAAATACCATAATCCAACTCCATAATTCTATTGGAAACAAGTACTTGACAGTAACTCACTAACCGACATTATTATTATTATTATTATTATTATTATTATTATTATTATTATTATTATTATTATTATTATTATTATTATTATTATTATTATCATTCATGCGATATAATTATATTTATAGTAGGATCGGAATATTACATTAATGTTATTAATTGTACATTATATTATACTACGTACGTACCATATACATATGTTATTATTCAATTCTAATTAAAAAAAACAAAAAACAAATGAAGTAAGTAATTAAGGCAGGAGCCTTAACGTTGGTGGATGATATATGGATGTGCAGGTGGTCGAAGATCGCGTCGTGTTTGCCCGGAAGAACTGATAATGAGATCAAGAATGTGTGGAACACACACTTAAAGAAGAGGCTGAAGAAAAGTAGTAGCAGTGGTGGTTCGGAGAAAATGAATAAAAATTCATGCATAGACCTAGACGAGTCTCCATCATCTTGTTGTTTATCCAACAGCCCAAAAGAAGCAGCAGCAGCAGTGTCGTCGTCGTCGTCGGATTTGGATGGTGATTTGTGGGAAGTGCTGGACTCATTGGATCCAATATTAGAGCCCAGAAGAAGGCAAGGAAAAGTCCAAGTCGAAGACGAAGTTGGTAGGTGGTTGCAACTCTTGGAAAATGAACTTGGACTAGCAAATGATGGTGATCATCTGCCAGATATTATTACCACTGCAATCTGGCCTAACTCTCCCTCTCATCACTATCTTGGCATCTAACCAAACTCAATCTATTCTACCTACGTCTCTCTCTCTCTCTCTCTCTCTCTCTCTCTCTCTCTCTCTCTCTCTCTCTCTCTCTCTCTCTCTCTCTCTCTCTCTCTCAATATAATTAGTAATTACATTCCTTTTTCGATCACTTTAATTAATTTACTCCGATCCATGTTAATTCAAATATGTACCGTACCTGTATACTATGCACAAAAACATACACACACACACACACACACACACACACACACACACACACACACTATGCGTTCAATGCTATTATATTATATTGTATTCTGCAACTCAGATAAAATACATGTTTACTATTTTTTTTTTTGGCGTTAATTATCTGTAATTCGCCTCTTCCTAAACTAGTAGTTAGGTAACCGGATGGGCGACGACGTTCCCTTCCTCTAATTAGTCATGAATTGATAATGTGATGATATTGAAATCAAAACGTTAGTATTATCACGATTAGTAATTAAATACAACTTGCTCATGAACAAGTCATATCATCTTTTTAGTTCAATATTACTCGCGATACATGAACTAGATTAAATATTATGATTAAATTATTATTACATGTATCCAGCATTCACTAAATTGATCCAATATTAAACACATTATTTAATTAATAATATTTATTAAAAAAATTAAAATTGTTATAGTGAAGTCGATCCTCATTAATATTAATTAGTAAAACTTGGAATTAAATAAAATGTTATCCTAATTACGATATAATCAATTCTTATAATTAATTATTTACTAAAGACAAAAACTTGTATGAGACCCACTAACGGGTCTCTTACGTTAGACGGGTCAAATAATACATAAACCCGCCCCAAAACCCGCCAGTTGCACGCACCCCCACGCGCAGCGCGTGTTGCTCACGCGCCTGTGACATTTTTTTCCGCTTGCGCGCCTAGTTTTTTTTTTTTTTTTCTTTTTCTTCTTCTCGTTAATTTTCACTTTCTTCTTTTCCTTTTTTTTCTTTTTTGTTTTACTACTTATTGTATATCAAGCGCAATATACATATTTAAATAAATTTTATTTAAAAAATAAATTAATTCAATTCAATTTTAGAGTTCAATAATTTCACTACAAGAAAATTCGGATATTCCAGCGGATAAATCCTGCTGGAATTTGGGTGTTTTCCACTGGAATTGACATATTCCAACGAAAATCTCTTCGATTCCAGTGGTCAAAAAATTCCAGTGGGGCCCGAACCGTTGGAATGTTCGTTTCATGGCTCGTTCGCAAATTCCAGCAGTAAATATTCCGCTGGAATTGAATTATTTTATTAGGGATTAGGGCTTGGACGATTCGAGCAGAAAACTCCCACTGGAAATTTTTTATTTTATATTGTTTTTAAATTGGTTTTTCCAAAAATAATATAAAAATACAAAATAAAAACCTGTTATAGAATACTATCCAATAAAATCCATCAAACAATCCATTAAAATACATCAAATAACAACAAATTCACCAACATCAAATTTATCAAACCCAATCAGTCAATTCGTCAAACTACTAGATATCAATCCATCAAACTACAAAATATGGCATCAAACCCAACCTAACTAAAAATCGGTAATATCATGATCCTTAGCATCACAACCAATATCATCATTGGAGGGGGCAGATGAATGTGACTCATATGGGGTACCTGTGTTGTTCTTCTGGAGGATGAGGTTTCGAAGTTCTGCAACATAAAATTATAAGTCATATCACAAACCTATAGCATAAAATTATAAGTCATATTACAAACATATAACACAAAATTATAAGTCATATCACAAAAATTTAACTCTAATAGTTTTGAGCAGTTTATTCATAGGATACATACCTTTGAATTTCTTTTAAGAATTTGTGTTGTAGGTTGGAAAGTGATGTCAACAACATATACCTGCACAACCCAAGAAGCAAAAAACTCAAAATTTCATACATAAATATAATTGGGTAAGAGAATACTAATAAAGACATATTATCAGCCTATGTTCCCAAAAATGCGAGTTTTGTATCAAATTATTAATTAAATAAAACTCCACTTTTCTCTAATCGAATTCCCAAGTTGGTTTAAAAAATAAAATCCAGATCATCACCTCACAATGGTTTCAAACTCCACTTTAATTTTCAAAGTTGTCTTCTTTCTTACCATATTGCAAGCACCCTTACTCAGTTATAACTTAAAGTATAAATACATTGATTAAAGCGTCCAATAAATATTAGATTGTGTTATCTTGGACTCATTGCGAGTCTAATTATATTAAATTAAATATTGGATTAAACTATTCTTAGAATTGAAGTGATTATAGGAAACTCAACTAATCTAACTCTGTCGTCCTTGTTCACTTTGAGAGCTGAGACAAGGCGCACACAACCATACATGTGCTTCCCTTGACTATAACTAAATTACTTAATAAATTATTTTATTTTACTTTTGATAAATAACTGTTATATAAATATACGCATTAGGTAAACTCCATTCTTATATAATAACTTACAAATCACATAAAAAAAATAAACCACACCTACTTTAGGAGAAGCAAGTTAAGAACTGCAAAGCAAAAACCATCTCCAAAAATCATCAAACTTTCAATTCCAAGAAGATAGAGCATGCAGGCAGGATCTGTGCTGCAAAATCAGTAAATTGGATTTCTCTGTCATGTAAAACTCAATCAAAATCTCAGCTGCAAAATAAATACTACTCTATCTCAAACATTATTAATATATAAAGGGTTAATTGCACCAAAAATCATCAACTTTGAGTATAGTTGCAAATTCAACACCAAGTTTAAAAATATGCAATTATAACACCAATTTTATAATTATGTGTTATTCAACATTTCTAAATATTTATGGTGAATAAATGTTGATGTGTAAAATTATTCGTCCACATCAGCAATCCATATGGAAAAAAAAAACCGCTATGCATTTCCTCACTTTCTTTTCTTCTCTTTTAGTTTTACAGAGCTGGGTTTACAAAAGAGAGCAGAAGAAAAAAATCACCGCCCCTTCTTACTCAAGTCCACCCACACACTCATCAATGGAAGGAAAGTGAGCCAAAACTTGGTCTTCCTTTACACAAATTCAAAAAAAAAATGGAGCATATAAACCCTAGGATCTCCCTTCCATGTCTCGATCTTCCACCGGAACTTCTCGACAAGATCGTGAAACGCCTCCCCTCCGAAATCGACGTCTGCCGCTTCCACACCGTGCCGTTGCTGGCTCTCCTCCACGCCACCGTATAAATTCCCAACTATCAAACTCCCTTTCCCCTCCCACCCAAAAGCAATCCCGACCCTAAACACAGCGGCGTGTACTTCACTCTCACCCAAAGAGGTGTATATCGTATCCAATTGCCGGACAACAAAGACCATGATTTCTAGTAGGTCAAGGTTGAGCGCACCGAGAATGATAAAGTGAAGATTTTAAACCCTGTTAACCATAGGAAAATTCAGAGTCCGACGGCAATCGAGATTCCAAAGGTGTTGAACATTCTCGATTCCAGCGTGTCTGAGGTGTGCAAGGAGTTGAACATTCTTGATTCCAACCTTCTTCAATAAAAAGAGCTGTGATTTTTTTTCTTATGCTCTCTTTTGTAAACCTAGTTTCTGTAAAATCAAAAGAGAAGAAAAGAAAGTGACGAGAAAAAAATGAGAGAGGAAATGCAGAGTGATTTTTTTTTGCACGTGGATTGCTGATATGGATTAATAATTTTATACATCAACATTTATTCACCATAAATATTTGGGGATGTTGAATAACACACAACTACAAAATTGGTGTTATAACTGCATACTTTTAAACTTCGTGTTGAATTTGCAACTATACCTAAAGTTGGTGATTTTTGGTGCAATTAACCCATATACCCATATACAGTATAAACAAAAACTAAAATGAACATCAATATATATATATATATATAAAGATTCAATTTTTCTGCATATACATATATATATATGGAGATAATCTATATGAATACATAAATCAATTCATCTGTTTTCAAACATAGACGTAAAGATCTAGGAATCCAAACATCAAGTTTTCTATAAAACTTCATCAACAGTGATGCATCCCTTTAAATTTTTCTACATAATTCAATGCAGTAAGATCAAAGATACAATTTTTATCTTCTTTTCTTTAGAGAAAGATCAAAAATACATAAACAGCAGCAAAACAAGAAGCAAATGAACATCTATGAACCAGCCAATCCAAAGTCACCCACACCCCAACACACACACAAAGAGAGAGAGAGAGAGAACGAGAGAGAATGCCTATAACCCATCTTCCCAAAAGTAAGGCGATCATTGGGGTTGCCTTCCATTAGAATTTCCAAGAATCCCACCAAAAAAAGAATCCCAAATGAAAGAGCAGAAGTTAAAACACCACACAAAATGGATGCAAGAAGAAGATGATGGAAGATGGGAAGAATCCAAAAAGCCTATATAAATCGAGTGAAGAGGGCCATCATATTAATATTATAAATCAACATCCCCCAAAACAAAACCAAAATCCAAAATCCCTAAACATAAAATCCAACTAAATCAAGTTCTCCAACAACAGCAACAAGTCAATCATGATCTGCTACGTCAATGACACTGAAATATATTAAGCCATACCTTCTCCCATGATTCTTCCGGTGCAGTTTTTCCCTTCCCCCCTTCTTATTTTCCCTTTTTCCAATTAGGTTTTCAACTCTCCAACCCCCTTTCTCTGTATCGACCCATCAACGTTTCATCCTTCACTCAACTTGGCGGAGAATTCAAGAAATTACAGGCATAGAAAGAAAGCGAATCTCGAAGGGCTACATGAGATGTCAATCCGAATAGGAGAGAGAGAAAGAGAGACGAGACGAGACGATGAGGCAAATGCAGCGTGAATTTCTTCTACTACGATGGCGCTGAACAAAGATGGTTTTGGAAGTGAACAAAGAAGTGGAACGGCGCTGAACAAAGAGGGTTTTAGAATTGAAAATAAAATTGGGGGAAATTTGAAATTGGGGAAAATTAGAGTGTAATTTAAAGCGGGATTTTGAAACACTCCAAAATTGAGCCCGAATTAAAAAGTATTCCAGCAGCATGTCGAGCCTGCAGGAATTTACCGTTGGAATATGAGGGTATCATATAGAATTTCCAGCGGTACTACGAGCTTGCTGGAATTTCTGCTAGAATTTTATTTTAATTCCAGCGGTAAACGGGCCCGCTGGAATGTCTGCTAGAATTTTATTAAATTCCATCGGTACACGAGTCCGCTCGAATATTATGCTGGAAAAAGCTAAATTTCTAGTAGTGTTTCATTTTAGGGTATATATTTATTTCAAATATATATATATATATATATATATATATATTTCTAGTGGTTGACTAATTATTGAGCCACAAAAAAGAAGTATCATTAGTTATAAGGTAAAGTATCATTATCTATGATATAAAGTATCAGTAGCTCTGATGTTAATTAAACATTAATTATCAAACCACTAACAAGAAGTATCAGTAACATTAGCTATGAAATGAAATATCATTAACTAAGGAGATAAGTATCATTAGATATAAATTTGGCAATATATCATCAACTATTAAGTGAACTATCATTAGATATATATATATATATATATATATGGTGAAGTATTAGTAATTGTGTGTGAAGTATCATTAATTATGGATGAAGTATCATTAACTCGGAAGTGGAGTATAATATGATATTATTGATGATTAAACATTAATTATCGAATCAAGAATAGATAAATGTCATTAACTATGAGTGGAGTATATCATTAACTCAAGTATCATTATTTATGAGGTGAAGTATCATTAACTCACATATGAGTATCATTATTTATGGGGTGAAATATCATTACCTTTGAAGTGGAGTCCCATACTCCCATTACTATGGAAAAAAATATCACTAATTGCAAAAGAAAGTATCACTAATTAGAAGAAAAGTATCACTAATTGCAGAAGAAAGTATCAATAATTAGAAAGAAAAGTATCAGTTCAAACATAATCTCAAATTGAGATAAATATCATTAATTATTAAGTGAAGTATCATTAACTGTATGTGAAGTATCATTAATTATGGATGAAGTATCATTAACTCGGAAGTGGATTATAATATGATATTATTGATGATTAAACATTAATTATCGAATCAAAATAGATAAATGTCATTAACTATGAGTATAGTATCATTATTTATGAGGTGAAGTATCATTAACTCACATATGAGTATCATTATTTATGAGTTGAAGTATCATTACATGTGAAGTGGAGTCTCATTACTATGGACTAAAGTATCACTAATTGCAGAATAAAGTATCACTAATTAGAAAGAAAAGTATCACTAATTGCAGAAGAAAGTATCACTAATTAGAAAGAAAAGTATCATTAACTATTGTAGTGAAGTATGAGCAGAAAAGCTCCCAAAGAAAAATAAAGAAAAAGCAAGTTTGCCAAAAAAAAAGAGGAGCACACAAAGAGAAAAGGAAAAATGAAAAAAAAGAGAAAAAACACGGTTTTGAAAAGAAAAAGAAGAAAAAAAAAGAAAAAACACGTTTCTGGAAAAGAAAAGAAAAGTGAGGGAACACATTTCTGAAAAAAAAAAAATAATTAAAAATTGAATATAAATAAATGGAAAGGGGGAGATCATTAAAAAATCAAAAAGAAAAGGAAAAAGGAAGGGGGGACCACTTTGTTGGGTCAAATAATATCTGTCTAACGCAAAGGGATCTGTTAGACCGTCTAACAAGAATGCGCCCCTTAACTAAAAGATTGAAGATTAAGTATTTAAAAAATAATTATAAACCTTAGAGGGGGTTACTTTGGGTTTAACTATATAGTTGTACTATATAAAAATAAGGCACAACCTTTTTTTAGCCACTTAAAGTTTTAAATAATTTTTTTTAGCTATCAACTTTTAAACATACTTTTGTTAGTCATTTTGGACCAAAATGCCCTTTAGACATTAAAAAAAGTAAAAAAATAAATTTAAATATCCCACCTACCCCATCACACCTCAGATCTGTTGTTCATCATTCCATCATCTTCAATCTTCATCTTCATCGTCGATCTTCATCTTCCCCCATCACACCCCACCCCAACCTACCTCATCTTTATGAAAATCTTCTTGGACCATAGTTTTCGTCGTAGTTCGATCATACTGAGCTACTGCAGTGAGCAACCAAGTTCAACTTTAAAAAAATTATTTTGTTCTTAACTACACGCTGAATTGTTCTTAACTGCGCTCAAGAGCCAGTGCGCACAAGCCGTGCGCGCATGTAACAACAAACATCAGCAAAACATAGGCAGATATTTGCATAACATCGACTGATAATATTCGTGCATCGGCAGAACAACAACTGATAATTTGGCATCAGGTGTGCGCGTGTGGGCAACAAAGCGTGCTCACACAAGGCATGTGCGTGATTTTCTTCTTAACTACGTGCTGAATTGTTTTTAACTGCACGCACAAGGCATGTGCGCGTGCAGATAGCTACGCGCGCAACAACAAACATCGACAGACATCAGTAGAACATCGACAGAATATCGACTTGTAATACCCCGAAATATTTTAGAAGGTTTTATTCAATTTATGTTACCCTGATAAGTTAAAAAATAAGTTGGGTGCTTAAAGGATTCAAATAAAGGAAAATTGCAGATAGGGAAATCTATTAAATTTAATTTGGTCAAAAATTGCTTTAAAAATGTTTTTTTTTCGGGTTGATAGAAAAAGTTTCAAGCATCGTGCCAAACTTTAAATTTTCCAAGTTGGAGTTCAAATGAACACTTGACACAATTTTAAGCTGAAAGGTAATAGATTTGGATAAGATAAGGCACATCCGTCATTATTCAATTTCTTTTTCAAAATATTATCATATTCGTATTTATCCTATTCTTTTTCCATCATTATTCAATTCCATTATTATCCTCTTTATTTTATTCGTTATTATCATATTTATTTTTCCTCTATAAATAGGAGCTTAAGGTTTCATTTTTCATTCATTTTCAAAAATCGAAATGCCGAGTAACTTCTAGAGAAGGTACAACTCTAGTTTCCTATTTCAATTTTGAATAGTCATTTTAAAGGTGTCAACACATAGATCACGAATACGTGATTGAAATGATGACACGATGGACGATCATGATGGAAAATCGTCGTGATCACCGCTAAAAGTCGCCACCACCCCTCAAATCGGTGACTCTTTCGGGTCACCGGATCAAAAAGTGTCTTTAGGGTTTTATGTTCTATGTATATTTATATACATTTTTCATGTTATCACTTTTTAATTTTGGGTATATTTTGGGCATTCGAATATTAAATTGTAGTCTTTTTCAGATCTATCCTTTATGGATAGTCCTATCGTGTTTTTAAGCTCAAAATTTGTTCCATGTCAAAATTATAGTATTTTTATTTAAAGTTTCATATTTTTCCAATGGGCGGATCTTGCGGTATGAGTTTATTTGTACAGGGTTAATTTTAGGATACGGGTTTGACCATCCCGTATGTCAAAACTTCCAAAAGGGTTTTTTTTTATAAAAATGCACTGAGTAAAGTTCCCTTAAGAGTCAAAATATTTTGATGATTCGGGTCAGCGTATTAAGATAGTAGACATTATAAGATTTACTTCATAGCTAAGAAAGATTAGATTTTGACCTAATGATAGTCTTTTATCGAAATTAAGTTGCCGGATAATCTTGTAGGCACAGAAGAAGGAGACTTCTAGTTGGGACCAGAATCAGAATCTAGATCTAGCTATTCCAGATCTGATTTCCAGGTGGGTTTTTATGATATAAAATGTATTTCGGGTTATTAAGCCCTGATATTTATAAAATGAATGTGATTGAATATCCAACTGTAACGCCCCAAACTACTCCGTTTGGCCACGTCACTTAACATACAATTTACTTATATATATTTTTGTGTGCTTGGCTTAATATGAGTGGAAGCTTAGGTCAGAATATGATACTATACATAGCATGCAATCTTCTAACCTATCGGGCTCATAGGCTTTCATAACCCGCCCGTCTAGCACCCTAAATTAACAAACATAATATAGGGATTCAGCGATATAATTCGCACATAGAAGGCTCCAAGGTCAAACGACCCGCCTTTAAATTGTTGCACAATATCAAGTTATATACATGATAACCTACAAAAGATCGGGCTATTCCCATCCCCAATAATCATTGATCATAAGCAAAAATAGTGATCAATGTAATAATAACAATAATAATATGAGTGTTATCAAAAGAAGAGCATGTAAAAAGATAAACACAAGCTTGTGGGGTTCTCTTGTGTTCACAACGCTCCTACTCGGGCTCTGACTCCTCAACCTGAAATTCATTGAATGAATGGGGTGAGTATTTAACAACATACTTAGTGGGGAACACTGAAAATAGTTATAGCTAATTGCACAAGTGAAAATATAACATATGGACTTTTCTTTACATTGTGGAGACTAGTCTCAACCCCGTAGGGTCCAAACATCATGATGCCCCCGTTAATGAACATCTTTGGCCCTATAGGGATGCCCACAGACATACTACCCCCCAGGGAGGACATTAACAGGTCTATATTCAATCCCAAAGGATCTCTGCCCCAAAGGGTCTCTTTGTCGACCCCGAAGGATCTCTTTCATTCACCGGTCCGAAGACCCTTCATATTTATACAATCAAAGCACAACAATAACTATAACATTACACGTGTTCACAGTTTAGAGTTACCCCACCTTATGAGACGCTTTCACAATTTCTCAACCTTTGAAATACTTCTTGGCCGTGCACAAGTTGTCCTCCTCGAGCTCCAACACGTCACCTAGCACCCTTTTCAATCATCTTTCATTTTAGACGTCGAGTTATTTAATTAAAGCATGGTTTAGACCAAACTCATGCTATACTTTGCTTTAAAGTCTTCAAACATATCCATGTACACAATCATGGATATACAAGCTCATAATATGATTTTGGACTCAAAATACGCATTAAAACTCTTTGAAGCATTTGATCGAACACGTTACGGGCACACATTTATACCACATGCTCATAACTCATTTTAAATCCTTTAGACCCAACATTTCAAATACAAACACCTTCACTCTAGGGTTCTAACATACTTGAAATTCAACCCCAAACAACAATCACAACACCTCCAAACCACATCATCAAAATAAGGGGAAATTAGGGCAAAAACTCTAAACCCTAGCATCAAAGAACCATAGGAATTTGATATAACTTCACATATAGCTTCAAGGATATAAATAAACCATATGTTTAAGATGTCAAGGCAAGAAGATCAACAAAATTCCAAAATCCTCAAATTTGGATACAAACCCTAGCTTCCAAAACAACAAGAAATGGGTGTTTAATCCCCAAGAAGGAGAGGTGTAGAGATTACCTTTGTTGATGGATGATGATGGAAGAATCTACTTCAAAAGATGGAAGATTTGTAGAGAGAAAGGGGAGGAAAATCGCCCATATGGAAAGAAAATGAGGAGGAAATGAATAAGTGTTGTATTTATAGGTAGAAAATCCCCGGACCCGTGCGACCGCGCAGCCCCCGCGACCGCGGAACCCCTCTCTTGGCCAACGCTCCCCGCGAGCGCGCAGCCCCTGCGGGCGCGCGTCCCTCGCCAGCCCCGCAGGCGCGCAGCCCCCGCGGGCGCGCTCGGCCCCGCGGGCGCGCACCTCCCCGCGAGCGCGCGACATGCCAAAAATCATCCCCCTTATTTTAAACCACTCGATCAACTCAGCGTTAGGGTGTTCAAGGTTTTGGCAAACAAAAATTTCAATGCAATAACATTCATTATCGTATAACTCGACACTTTAGTATTAAAATTTAAATTGTGTTATATACTCTGTATAACATCACTGTGCTATGACGTACCGGCTCGAGTGAGACAACCTGCAACAAATCAATGGCACAATATACAAACATACCACATGATTATAATTCAACAATATCAATTCGAAATCATTTTACTAGAATTACAAATTATAATTTAGCAAAAAAGATCGGGGTATCACACCAACTCATGACTGTATTTGATTTGCTCTCCTGATATGACCCGGACGATATGTCTAAGCCAAATCTAGAGGATACGTAACAGAAAACTTAAGGAATCGAAACACGTCAGATTTAAGAAGGATTCAATCCGACTAAACTATAACAAAAGGGACTCGAATTAACTGTGGAATTAGACTCAATGAATTAGACAACTAAGAACACCTAGACTATGACCCAAACTACGCAAAACACAATACCAAATAAAAAGAAAGGGAAATCGGTTGGGATGGAATGATGGAAATTCGAGACTTACTTGGAAAATAAGGTGGCGGACGACTTGATGGATTGTGGTTGATGGTGTTGGCGTCATGTGGTAGGTGTGGTAGAGGTAGTTCCAATCTTTAGCTGAACCCCGGCTCAAAAAACGAAACACAGCTCCTTCGATCTTCACTTGTAGCAACTCCCTTAGAACGAAACGAACTAATGAAGCTTGATAAAACTTTAGATTTCCTGGACCTAAAGAGTATTACTTTTGAACTAAAACAATAAAAGTATGTGTTTGATCAACCAAAAGATCGAGAGATAAAGAGATATAAAACTCAAATAATCAATCAATGTCTAAAATATAAAAAATATTGTAAACTAGAGAGAGATGGGAGAGAATATCAATTGTATGTATTCAATATGAGGACCAAATGCCTCTATATATAATAGTACAAGAGATAGAGTTTTAGAGTTAGTAACTTGGCCATCACTCATATCATATATATCTATTAGATAATGGATCTTTTTTCATATCAAGAGATCTAACGACCATTAGTGATGCTAATGGATGTGCATTATCCATGTAAAAGCGTTTTAACACTTTTTCTGTATATGTGGATTGGTGAATAAACGTTCCTCCTTGGACACGTTCAATTTGCAAACCAAGACAGAATTTTGTCTTTCCCAAATCTTTCATCTCAAATTCTTTCTTCAAATATTCAGCAGTTTTATTGAGCTCTTCAGGAGTCCCAATTAAATTCAAATCATCAACATAAACTGCTATAATTGCAAATCCACTTTCGGTTTTCTTTATGAAAACACAAGGGCAGATATCATCATTTTTGTATCCTTCTTTCAACGGATACCCGCTCAATCTATTATACCACATACGGCCAGACTGTTTCAGCCCATACAACGATTTTTGTAGTTTAATCGAAAACATGCTTTTGGGTTTTGACTTTAATGCTTCAGGCATTTTAAATCCTTCAGGGATTTTCATATATATGTCATTATCTAATGACCCATATAGATAGGCAGTTACTACATCCATAAGGCGCATAGCAAGCCTTTGTGACACAGCCAGACAAATCAGAAATCTGAAAGTAATCACATCAATTACTGGAGAGTATGTTTCCTCATAATCAATTCATGGTCTTTGAGAGAAACCTTGCGCTACGAGTCTTGCTCTATATCTCGTAACTTCATTTTTATCGTTTCTCTTTCTAACAAATATCCATCTGTATCCAACAGGGGTTTCAGATTCCGGAGTTAGGACTATAGGTCCAAATACTTTCCGGTTATCACCGGAATTTAATTCCATTTCCATAGCTCTTTTCCACATTAGCCAATCATTTCTCTGTTTACATTCTGTAATAGATTTTGGTTCAGGATCCTCATTTAAAATTTGATGAGCTATATGAAAGGTGAATATATCATCTACAATGACATGTTCTCTCTCCAATATCTGATTGGAGGATAAATAATTTATTGAGATCTCATGATTTTCAGATACTTGTAATTCTTCAGGAATTACATCACTTTCATTTGATTGATTAATCATTTTCATCATTGTTTGGTTTCCATCTTGCCCCTTTCTTTTCCTAGGCACAGAATCTTTGGAACCAATTGGTCGACCATGTTTTTGACGAATTTTAGACTCATTTGCTGCCAACACTATTTATCCTTCAGGGACATCAATTTTGGATGGAGTATTTGCAGCATGTATGTGAGATTTATGTCACTTTTCTTGTATCTACAAAAACATCGGGAAGTTGGTTTGCAATCTTTTGCAAAAGAATAATCTTTTCAACTTCTTGTTCACATTGATTAGTTCGAGAATCAAAATGTGACAAGCTTTTCTCATTCCAAGATATTTCTTTGTGCTTTTCTGGATGTAGATTCGTTCCACCTAATGTTGGAAATGTCATTTCATCAAAATGACAATCTGCAAAACGTGCAGTAAATAAATCACCCGTTAAAGGTTCAATATACCTTATAATCGAAGGTGAATCAAATCCAACATATATCCCAAGCCTTCGTTGGGGACCCATTTTTGTTCGTTGTGGGGGTGCAATTAGGACTTAAACCGCACAACCAAAAGTTCGTAAGTGAGAGATATCTGGTTCTCGACCAAAAATAATTTGCATTGGGGAGTATTCATGGTTGGCTGATGGTCTAATACGAACTAATGTTGCCACATGTAATATGGCATGACCCCAAGCAGTAGTTGGGAGTTTTGACTTCATAAGTAACGGTCTAGCAATAAGTTGAAGACGTTTAATAAACGATTATGCTAAACCATTTTGAGTATGGACATGAGCGACTGAATGTTCAATCTCAATTCCAATAGCCATACAATAGTTTTCAAATGCTTGAGACGTAAACTCACTAGCATTATCAAGACGAATTCTTTTAATTGAATTATCTGGGAATTGAGCTTGTAATTTTATAATTTGAGCAAGCAGTCTAGCAAATGCTGCATTTCTAGTAGAAAGCAAGCATACATGTGACCATCTAGAAAAAACATCAATCAATACCATAAAGTATCGAAAAGGGCCACATGGTGAATGTATAGTTCCACAAATATCTCCTAGAATTCTCTCTAAGAAAGATGGAGATTCAATATTAACCTTCGTATATGAAGGTCTAATGACTAACTTGCCTTGCACACAAGTATCACATAGGAATTCATTTGACATAAGAATCTTTTGATTCTTCATGTTGTGCCCATATAAATTATTGATTATTCGGCGCATCATAGTTGCTCCAGGATGTCCAAGCCTATCATGCCAAAGCATAAAGCTTTTTGTGTCATTGAACTTCGTGTTCATGACATGGTTTGTCTCAATTGCCTTTATGAATGTGTAATACATCCCAGAAGGTAGTGCTAATAATTTTTCTTTTGTTCGCTTATGGCCGGATACAAAAGAATTTATACAGAGATATTCATTTCTACCTTCTGATATAGTCTCGATGTGGTATCCGTTATAGCGGATATCCTTGAAACTTAGTAAGTTTCTTTCGGACTTACTAGAATACAGAGCATTTTCAATATCTAATTTAGTATTATTTGGTAAAATGATACAAGCTCTTCCGGAGCCTTCAATGATGTTTGCCATTCATGCAATTCTGCACAAAGAATCAAGGATATATTATCTACATGTTTAATTTATTTGCTCTTTAGAACATGTAATATTCTTCAGGAATATTACTTGTGCTACTTTAATAGCATCAATTTATGATCTTGAATGTAATATTCTTCATGAATATTACTTGTGCTACTCGAATAGCATCAATATTTAATTTTTCAAGATTAAATCGGAAAAGACCGATTATTATAACAATATGAAAAACAGACATGATATATTAATGCCAATAAACATGATGTAAAAAAAAACATGTACCTTCTAGGATCGTTGGACTTCTAGAATTGAAGGAGCGTAGAACAATCGTGCTGATAACGTGTTGTAAACTAGAGAGAGATGAGAGAATATCAATTGTATGTATTCAATATGAGGACCAAATGCCTCTATATATAATAGTACAAGAGATAGAGTTTTAGAGTTAGTAACTTGGCCATCACTCATATCATATATATCTATTAGATATATTTACAACAAAAAACATAATGTATCCCTATATATAATATAGGGAAGCACGAAATTCCTAAGGCTAAAAGGCTTGGAATAGCCGAAAATCCAAAAGGCAAAAAGAGTTCTACCTTGTGTGGAATTTTAAACAAGGTAATTCTAGAAAAGACCAAAAATTAAATAAATAAAAATCTAATCTAGATAAAATAAATCACAACAAGCTTGGGCCTTTAATAATGGACTGAAATTTCAAACTTGGGCTTCACGAATTAAATCCATAACAAACACAAATAAAATTATCGTCGGTGTATATTGGTGCACGGGCCATGCGCTTAAGGGATTGGTTTGCACGGGTCCGTGTGCAACCATCTGGACGTGATTCTTTATAGGTTGCATGGGCCGTGCGGCTAGCTAGCTATTCTGCACGGACCGTGCAGCCTAGCTGGCCGACTTCTTCGTCTTCAATCGACAACATCGTGATCCATCTTGGACTACTCTTCATTAACTCTTCTTCTTCTTCAAGCTTCTTCCTTAAGATCACTTACAAATATGCTTGCAATCTCTTGGCTCGAAGTCTCGTGACTGGATCTTTGAATTGTAGCTCTTCATTTTCTTGCTCGATACTTAGCTCGTACTCATCATTCCCCCTGCTGAAAAGAATTCATCCTCGAATTCTCGGACTCCTCATGCTCAATCTCATCATCTGCAGAATAGGGAGAAATATCAGAAATATTGAATGTAGACGAACACTTGTACTCACATGGAAGATCAATGCGATACGCATTGTCATTGACTCGACTTAACACGGTGACTGGTCCACCTCCTCTAGGCATTTTCGCAAGTTACGAAAATGGCCCGGACTTAAGTGAATCCAAACTCCGTCTCCCGGCTTGAAAATCATAGGATGGCGATGCACATTACAGGTGGCGGCTGTAGTGCTTCTTTTTTACTCAATTTGAGCTCTTACCTTCTCATGTATCTCCTTAATTTGCTCGGCTCTCCTTGGACCTTTTACACTTGTTAGATGCTCAACAGGTAAAGACAATAAATCATTAGGAGTAAGCAGATTAAAACCATAAACAACCTCAAACGGTGACATGTAAGTAGATGAATGCACAACACGATTGTAAGCAAATTCAACATATGGCAAACAATCTTCCCACGTTTTCAAGTTGTTTTTCACTAAAGAACGAAGCAATGTACCAAGAGTTTGATTTACAACTTCCGTTTGACCATCCGTTTGAGGATGATAAGTGATCGAAAACAACAACTTGGTACCTAGTTTTCCCCACAAAACACGCCAAAAATGTGCAAGAAACTTAGAATCCCTATGACTAACAATAGTTCTAGGAATACCATGTAAACACACAACATGCACAAAGAAAAGATTGGCAATTTGGACGGCATCATCAGTTTTTCGACACGCAATAAAATGTGCCATCTTAGAAAACCGATCAACAACAACAAAGATAGAATCACGATCCGACCTAGACCTAGGCAATCCCAAAACAAAATCCATAGATAAATCAATCTACGGAGATGAAGGGGCTAGAAGGGGCTTGTACAAACCAAATGGGTGAGTGGTGGATTTCAATTTCATGCATGTAATACATCTCTCACACACCTTTTCAACATCATGTCTCATGCGAGACCAATAAAAATGCTCATGCAATAAGGCTAACGTCTTAGACACACCAAAGTGACCCATTAGACCTCCTGCATGTGATTCTAGCATAAGTAACTCACGCATAGATCATCTAGGCATACATAATTTTGAACTCTTAAAAAGAAAACCATCATGCATGTGGAAACCATCAATAGCACGAGAACGGGTCGAACATGAAGCATATATGGACGAAAAATCAAGATCATGCTCATACAAACTCTTAATCAACTCAAATCCTAGCATCTTAACTTGCATAAGGTTAAGGAGTATGTACTTTCTTGATAAGGCATCCGCAACGATGTTCTCTTCTCATTTCTTGTACTTAATGACATACGAAAGGTATCTATGAACTCAACCCATCATGCGTGTCTCTTGTTTAGATTTTGTTGGCCTTTTAAATACTTCAAGCTTTTGTGATCAGTGTGAATCACAAATTCCTTTAGCCACAAGTAGTGTTGCCATGTCTCGAGAGCTCTCTTGAGTGCGTACAGCTCCTTATCGTACGTCGAGTACCAAAGGGCTGGATCATGTAGCTTCTCACTGAAGTAGGCAACGGGACGCTTTTCCTGCATCAAAACAGCTCCAATACCTTTGCCCGAGGCATCACACTCGATCTCAAATGTTTTGTTAAAATTCGACAAGCATAAAACAGGTGCATTACATAAACAACATTTCAACAGGTTAAATGCATGCTCTTGAGCTGGACCCCATTCAAACTTACGATCTTTCTTACTCAACTCCGTGAGTGGCGCTGCTATACTGGAGAAATCACGTAAAAAGCGATGATAAAAGCCAGCAAGTCCATGGAAAGATCGGACCTCGGACATTGATGTAGGAGTCGGCCATTCCTCAATTACTTTGATTTTGGAATGGTCTACTTCTATATCGCATTCACTAACAACGAAGTCGAGAAATACAACTTCACTTAAGCAAAAATCACACTTAGAAAAATAACCATACAATTTCGACTTTCTAAGAAGCTCAAAAATGTGCCTGAGATGCTGCATATGTGTGTGTGTGTCGACTCACTGTAGATCAAGATGTCATCAAAGTATACAACAACATATTTTCCAATTACTTCACATAAAACATGATTCATCAAGCGCATAAATGTGCTCAGTACATTTGTGAGACCAAAAGGCATAACAAGTCATTCATATAAACCATGTTTGGTCTTAAATGCAGTTTTCCATTCATCACCCTCTTGCACGCGTACTTGAAAAGAACCGGAACGTAAATCTATCTTAGAAAAGATCTTAGAACCGGACAACTCATCTGGTATATCATCAAGGCGAGGAATAGGAAAATGATACTTTAACGTGATCTTGTTGATTGCTCGGCAATCAATGCACATGCGTTATTCGTTGTTCTTCTTCGGCACCAAGATAACTGGTATGACACATGGGCTGAGAGATTCACAGATTTGTTACTTCTCGAGCAACTCCTTGACTTGCCTATCAATCTCCTTCGTCTCATCGGGGACGTCCGATAGGCTGGACGGTTTGGTGGAACAACTCCAGGCACGAAATCAATCTGGTGCTCGATCCCAAGAACTGGAGGTAATCCACTGGGAATCTCTTCTGAGAATACATCCTTGAACTCATCGATTAGGGGCTGCACATCACTAGAAATAACAGAGTCGTTAGTAGCACTGCTGTAACACCCCAATTTCAATTTTAATAGAAAAAGGGCACGTTACTCATGCTTTTCATAAATAAAACTATTTACTTTAAATACAATGGAAGTTTCAATCATAAATTGGCATTTAATACATAGATAAAGTCAAAAATAAAGTAAAATAAATATTCACATTTAATCGTGCTTGACCATTTGACCACCACCATCACATCTTGCCCACACATTGCCCGAACCGTTTTTTGAAAAAGGGATTTAAAGATTGGGGTGAGTTCCTTCAAACTCAGTGGAGAATGTCTGTTATCCAAACTATAAATTTAACAAGTAAATATGTGAAGTGATAAAATCTTTGGTCCGTAGACCAAATCCTGTAATTTGTATTTCTGATTCAGCCCTTAGGCTCGGTACTTTATAGTCTAAAAGACACTGTCCTTTATAGTCTCGAAGACTTGTTACTTTATAGTCCAGAGGACTCGATACTGCATTTTCACTTATACAAAAATATAGAAGAGATAACAATACATATTTCAACATATAATCCCCACGTTAACCTTGACTTGACAATTAATTGATTAAGTCTCTGCGTGCCTTGCCTAGAATATTAATTACATGTTAATATAAATCATAAAATAATTTCATAATCAAATAACATATTTTAGACAATATCTGAACACATACATGAGTGTTATAAATATATACATACACATAATAAATATTTTTATACATATACATATACACTCATAAAGAGGGAATTAATTTATTAGCGTATATATGAGTGAACGGGGAAAGTGCACATCATATATCTATATAATACATACACGCACATGCATATATATATAGGGGTTGGTTATAATAAAAATATCTAGCACCAAAACACAATAAGAAAAGCATTAAAAAATAGATGTTTTTAGCACCAAAATACATAAAGAAAAGTACTAAAAATACACTAAACAAGCACAATCTGCAGTTTACACATCAAGATAAATTTTTATTTGAACCAACTCCTATATATATATATATATAAACGTGTGAATGTTGGATGATTCTTGGAAACATACATAAATCATCAAATGAAGACAAAAATTAATTAGTCCAATTCATTTAAAAAAATGAAGCTTATCACCACTTTAAATTGTTAGGGCTCATTTTCAAAATTTCTACTGACAAAAATTGTAACAAGAAAATAAATAAAAAAATATTATTTGTACCAATCTTCACAAAAGAGAATTATTATTTTGCTATTGAAATCAGAGAACCCGAACACATAAAAGAAAAGAAGAACTTTCATGATTTTATATGAAGCTCGTAAATTCAAAACAAAAAGGTTGAAAAAGAACTACCTTGACGAACCCAGATGAGAAGAGAGACTCGAAAATGTTTTTGAGAGGAACTTAGAATATTTGGTGTGAGGAATAAGATGTAGTAGCACCTCTATTTATACTAGAAATTGAAGTTTAATCATGGAAGGTTTGAAATTTGAATTGATTTCTTTCCAAAACTTGATTTACTTGCATATAGAAATTAGGTTTAGGGTTTATCGTGTAATGGGCTCAACTAAAAGGCTTACAAACTGGGCTTAGAAAAAATAAAATAATTATTATGACATTGGCCCAAAATAAAATGTACATAAAATATAACTTTAATTATTTCCTATAAAATGAAATAATTGTAATGCATTTATGACCATGTTCCACATAAGTTAAAATTTATTTTAGGTGCGACTTACAGAACTTAATCAATTAATAGCATGCTTTAAATACTATTTTTTTAAAAGACAAAATTAAATAAGTAAAATAGCAGGGCATTATAACTGCCCTTAAATGTAAATAAGACGAGAGGCAAACCTGCATTCACGGCTTTTTGAACTCCTTTGACGGAAATAAACAAGCTGCATTGTTTAGGTGTCTTTGCAGCTTTTCCAGATGTCAAATCCTTCTTGGAGAGGTCAAAAGAAGGTGGAGTGGAAGTAGAAGAAACGACGGACCGATCGGAGGCCGGTGAGGGGCCGCACGGTCCGTGCGCCAAGGAGGCTGAGCTGCATGGTCCGTGCGGGACTTTCTGGTTGAGTTTTCCAAAGGGTTGCACGGGCCGTGCAGTCTGAGGATGGTCCTGCACGGTCCGTGCAGAGTTGTTCCGTTCCTCAGCCTGGTTTGCAGCTGTAATCGCGGCCTGTTTCTCCCTCTCTTCTTTGAACCTCTCTTGCATTCGTTGCAGATCTTCGGCAACATCTGTCGGGGCCAATTACTTCAAAATACAAGTACGATCATTGTGTTTCACGGTGTACGTGTTCAGACATCCATCATGGACTGCACACCTGTCAAATTGTGATGTGACCCGGGACCTATGGGACACGACACAAACGACTTATGTGGAAGCTTAGGAACGGAACAACGTCGGATGCGTAAGGGAACAATACGACTATAGAAAATGAGATGAATGACTCGACTAGAATTAACAAGACTCGAATAGAAATAAAACTTACTAGGAAACGTAGACATGAACTAGGACTCGATGGATGACTCTTGAATGACTCGGTGGTGGCTGGAAATCGATGGCGGATGGCGGTGTACGGCGGTGGAGGTGATGTCGGCGGCGGTGTAAGGTAGAAGGATCGGTTAGAGCGGTGAACCCGTGTTGTATCAACTCGAACGCACTCATCTAGCTTCTCCAGATAGCAATTCTCCCAAGTACTTAATTATACCCTGAAGAACCTAAATAAGACTATTGGTTTCCTAAATCAATAGAATGGTTTGTGTAATTTTCGATCAACAAAAGACCTTGGAGATAAAATAGAAATAACTTCTTGAATCCTTGCAATTGTCTAACTTTAACAAAACAAATGGATGTCCTATTTATACTAAACAATAGGAACGAAAATTCTAACCTAATTAAGTTAAGAATTTCAAAAATCAACTAGTTCTAGTCAAACTAGGATAGAATCGAAAGATACCAAAAATAAGATAACAAAAATCTAACTAGATAAGGATAAATCCTAACTAAACTTGGGCTTGTAAATCTTGCCACTTTTGGACTCCAATCCACACGACATGGGCTGCCAAATAATCAAATTAATCCGTGGCCCATGTTGTGTTTAATTCTTGCCACCTTTACATGAAAAACAACAACTTGTCGGATTCCCATGCAAACGTGTAGAACTCTTCATGCACACGTCCACATGGCGTGATTCTTCTTCTCACGTCTTCGTGCTTCCTTCTTCATCATCAATGGATAGCATGGTGATCAATCTCGAGCTGCCCTTCACTTCATCTTCATGCATTTCGAATGTGCGACGTATAGAAGTTTGTAAATAAGCTTGCAACTTCTTTGCTCGCAAACGCGTCATAGGACCTCTAAATTGCAGCTCCGGATCATCTTCTTCTTTGCCTAGCTCGACCTCATCATTCCCCCCCCTGCTGAAAAGAATTCATCCTCGAATTCACAGGCTCATCAACATCGAACTCATCATCTGCAGAAAAGGGAGATAAGTCAACAACATTGAACGTAGATGAATACTTGTACTCACCGGGTAAATCAATGCGATATGCATTGTCATTGACTCGATTCAACATGGTAAACGGTCCATCTCTTCTAGGCATCAATTTTGATTTCCTTAGATTAGGAAAATGGCCAGGACTCAGATGAATCCAAACGCGATCTCCGGGCTGGAAAATCACTTATTTTCGCCGTTTATTCTTTTGAACAACATTACGTACGCCAATGGCTTCAATACGCGCACATATTTTCTCATGCATCTCCTTCACTTGATCCGCTTTTTTTGTACCTTTAACACTTGTTAGATGCTCATCAGGTAAATGCAAAAGATCAGTAGGCGTTAGCAGATTAAAACCGTAAACAACTTCAAACGGAGACATGTTGGTAGATGAATGCACAACACGATTATAAGCAAATTCAGCATATGGCAAACAATCTTCCCATGGTTTCAAGTTGTTTTTAACTAAAGCACGCATCAAAGTACCTAAAGTGCCATTAACTACTTCAGTTTATCCATCAGTTTGTGGATGATATGCAGTAGAAAATAACAATTTGGTACCTAGCGCTTTCCCCATAGTATACGCTAAAAATGTGCTAGAAACTTAGAATCTCTATCACTAACAATAGTTCTAGGTATTCCATGTAAACACACAACATGAATGAAAAACAAGTTGGCAATGTGTACAGCATCATCGGTTTTCCTACATGCAATGAAATGGGACATCTTGGAAAACCTATCAACTACAACAAAGATGGAATCTCGACCAGACCTAGACCGTGGCAAACCAAGTATGAAATCCATACATAAATCAATCCACGGTGAAGACGGGGCTGGTAGAGGCGTGTATAAACCAAACGGATGTGTGGTAGATTTCGACCTTCTACATGTAATACATCTACTACACACATTCTCAACATCATGCTTCATACGTGGCCAAAAGAAATGTTCATGCAGCAAGTTTAACATTTTAGACACACCAAAGTGACCCATTAAACCTCCCGCATGCGATTCTAGAACTAACAACTCACGCATAGAAGACTTAGGAATACACAATTGCGATCCCTTGAACAAGAAACCCTCATGAACAAAATAACCATCAAAAGATCGAGATTTTGAGAAACAAGTCGTGTAAATCGGCGCAAAGAACTCATCACATGCATACAACTCCTTAATTGCATCAAATCTTAACATCTTAGCATGCATAAGGTTCAAGAGAACGTACCTTCTCGACAATGCATCAGCAACAACATTATCAGCACCTTTCTTATACTTGATGATGTACGGGAAAGACTCAATAAACTCTACCCATCGTGCATGTCGCTTGTTCATATTTTGTTGGCCCTTTAGATGCTTTAAACTCTCGTGATCCATGTGAATCACGAACTCCTTAGGCCATAAGTAGTGCTGCCACGTTTCTAAAGATCTCTTGAGTACGTACAGCTCCTTTTCATAGGTAGAATAATGAAGGGCTGCATCATGGAGCTTTTCACTAAAATAGGCGACTGGACGTCGTTCCTACATCAAAACAGCACCAATCCCTTTGCCCGAGGCCTCACATTCAATCTCAAAAGTTTTATTAAAGTCCGGAAGAGCAAGAATAGGTGCATTACATAAACAAGACTTTAAAGTGTTAAACGCACGCTCTTGAATAGGACCCCATTCAAACTTTCGATCTTTCTTGCTTAACTAAGTAAGCGGCGCGATAATGCTGGAAAAATCACGCACAAAGTGACGATAAAAGCCAGCAAGACCGTGGAAAGATCTCACGTCACTCGCAGACTTAGGAGTGGGCCATTCCTCAATCGCCTTGATTTTGGAACGGTCTACTTCTATACCACATATACTCACAACAAAGCCGAGAAATACGACTTCATTCATGCAAAAAGAACACTTAGACAAGTTACCATATAATTTCGACTCTCTAAGTAACTCAAAAACGTGTCTAAGGTGCTGCATATGTGTATGTGTCGTGTCACTGTAAATCAAAATGTCATCAAAATACACAACAACATACTTTCCAATCACTTCACGCAAAACATGATTCATCAAACGCATAAATGTGCTTGGTGCATTAGTGAGACCAAAAGGCATAACAAGCCATTCATATAAACCATGCTTTGTTTTAAATGCAGTTTTCCATTCATCACCTTCTTGCATACGTACTTGAAAATAACTAGAATGAAAATTAATTTTAGAAAAGACAAGCAAACCAGATAACTCATCAAGCATATCATCTAATCTAGGGATGGGAAAACGATACTTTACCGTGATTTTGTTGATTGTTCTACAATCTATGCACATATGCCATTCCTTGTTCTTCTCTGGCACTAAGATCACGGGAACGGCACACGGGTTGAGGCTTTCACGGATTTACTTCTTCTCCAACAGCTCTTTGACTTGCCTATCTATCTCCTTAGTCTCGTCGGGAGACGTCCTATAGGCTGGTTGGTTGGGTAGCACAGCTCCGGGGATGAAATCGATCTGATGCTCGATTCCTCGCACTGGTGGAAGTCCTCCGAGTATCTCATCAGGAAAAACATCCTTGAACTCATCAAGTAAGGGCTGCACATCACTAGGCAAACAATCATTAGTAGCACTGCTCTTAAATGTGAGTAAGACAAGGGGCATACCTGCTTTCACGGCTTTTTGAACTCCTTTCACCGAAATAAACAAGCTCTTCATGCGTGGCTTGTTTGTACTTGATTCTTTATTTTTTTCCACAGCTAAGGAGTCCGAATGAGTAGGAATGTGAGGGGAAAAAGGGATGGCAAGGGGCTGTCCGGCACTGGAGGTCACGGCCGAGGGTTGTCTGGCCATGGGGGCGGCGGCCGAGGCCTTCGGGGCTCGTTTCGCGCAATGTCGTTAGGTGCTAATGGCCTCAAGGTGTTGATTCGGCGGCATATGTGTTCAAACGTCCGTCATGGACTACACGTCGATCATACTGCCAAGGCCTGCCTAACAACAAGTGTGTCGCATCCATAAGGATAACTGATGAGTGCATTTGCACTTGGTTATCTTGTATATATGTTGTAAATATTGTTAATATTGTTTAAATCTTATGTTTTGTGTAATGTGACCATAAAACGCGACCAAAGTGGTCACGTTCAGCAAGCTTCAGAGAGCTGTTTTTCTTCAGTCCAAACCCGACCCCAAAGCGCGATCATCTGGGGTCGCGTTTCGCCTTGACGGATTTCAAAACTTGACTTTTGGCACTCCATTATTGGTCCATTACTTATGTATATTTTTGGGGAATTTGAAAGGGATCCCCATCGACCCTAGAATGAAAAAATACACTAGAAGAAACATCAAGAAAAAGGATTTTTGAAGATCAAGAGGGAGATTGAAGATTCAACCATCCATTTGAACATCCAAGCCATAGGATTGAGGAAGAGTGTTCTACATTGGGTTTTATCACTTCTTCTCTCTTCTTAAACTTGTATTTAGAATGGGTTATTGTTCTTCTTCTTGTACTCTTGATTTTATTGTGAATATGGTTGGCTAGAGCCTTAGGGCTCTAGGATGTGGTGAAGCAATGTGAATATTGATCTTTGATTTGGGATATATATATGTGTTATTGCTTTGTCAAGATTTTGATCTATGCTAGGGCTTGAATGGTGTTGTTTGGTTGGCCATCTCACTAACATCACATGTATGAATCACTTGCATCTAGTCAATCCCGTGATCATAATCATGCTTGGATCAAATCTACATATTTATCTTCTTAGTCGAATGTCATTATGTGGAAGAAAATGTGACCCTTAAAGCCTTTGGTAGGTGCGACCTTGGAATGCATTAGAGATAGTCATCCTTGTCACATTCGCAATTTAAGAGATATTCGAGAGATGCTCTTACTATATTCGTGGCCTTCCTATCTATGAACTTTGCATATATGTATGTGTAATCCCGCATGGTAGGTCAATATGAGTATTGTGTAGCCATGTCATAGAGTTTCACCTTATTTATCATCTTCAAAGCTCTCCATTGTTTGGTATTGTCTCTTGAGTGCCATTTATATTAATAATTATTGCTGTTTAAGTGTTTATGTCTTTTGTTCTTGTTTGGCATTTTGATTTAGTTAAAACACACCCTCTCCTTATTGTTCGTCTAGATTTTTCGCTCTTCTTCCATCGTGGTATTTGCATTGTCTATTTTCTATTCCATTTCCCTGTGGATTGACCTCATATCATCATATCTACAATCACATGCTTGTACACTTGTAGGCATTGACACGAGTTATAAATATTGAAACAAATCTTAGAGGTGAAATAAACCATCTGTCAAGTTTTTGGCGCCGTTGCCGGGGAAGCGGAATTAATTTAATAAATGCAATATTGTGATAACGATTGAGTGGATTACTTTAGACATTTTTACTTGTTTTATTTGAAAGAGTTGTTCTTGATTTGTTTGTCCTTTTTGATAGGAAGTGTATGCACACTCTCTCTCAAGGAGAACCATCTATTTCATTGGACTTAGAGATTAAAGCAACGGTTCATCAAAACAACGCACGTAGACGGAGGAGAATGGTGGATTTATCTCAACCGGTTCAAGACCCGATGATTGCCCAAATGCAAAGGCAATTGGAGGTGATGCAAGAGCAGTTGAGAGCCCCAGAGGAGGCTCACAATAGAAATGTGGAGGCACCAATCCGAAATCTTTTTCAACCCGTCGTTGATCAAGGGGTGGCCAATGGACCACCAATTTAAGCCAACAACTTCGAGTTTAAGACCTCTCTCGTACTAATGATCCAACAAAACCAATTCCGAGGGACACCAATGGAGGATCCACATGAGCATATCCGTAAATTTCTCAATGTTAGTGGGACAATGAAGATGAATGGAGTCCCGGATGATGCAATTCGCATATGACTCTTTCCATTCTCATTGATCGACAAGGCGGAAACATGGTGGTTGAGCCATGCTCAAGGAACATTTCAAACTTGGGATCAATTGGTGATAAAGTTCCTACACAAGTTTTTCCCACCCGGAAAAACCCTCAAATTAAAAGGAGAAATCACCGTGTTCAAACAATGGGATGAAGAAAACTTATATGAGGCGTGGGAGCGCTTTAGGGAGATGTTGAGGAAGTGCCCCGGACATGGTTTTGGAACCGATCATCAAGTATGCATATTCTATGGAGGAAGCAAAGACGAAGTGAGAACACTCATGGATGCGGCCGCGGGTGGATCATTATTGGTAAGAGGGCCGGAAGAAGTCTTGAAAATAATTGAAGAGATGGCCTCAAATTCCTTCCAATGGCCGGCGGCCAGAAAGGGAGTCCAAATTCTAAAAAAAAGTGGCTTCTGCTTCAAGTTCGGATGCACTTGGGCTTGTGGCGGCTCAAATAGCAACCTTGAATTCAAAAATTGAGGCCTTTACAAATCCAAAAGTCAAGACATCTCAAAACCAATTTGAGGAGGTTAACTATGTAAATCAAGGAGGCTATTCAAATCAACAACGACCATTCAATCCGGGGTACAAGTTCCAATACGGAGGTCAATATGGTGGAAATCAAGGTTATCAAAATAAAGCTCAACACCCGAACTTCTCCTATGGTAACCCGAACAATGCTATCCAACCACCTCCGGGCTTCTCGGTCATGAATGGTGTAATTGATGAGGAGAAGAAGCCCAAGATGGATGAACTCCTAATGGTATTTATGGGGAAGACGGAGAATTACATGAAGGACTCTCAAACACGAATGGGGAAGTTAGAGAATACCGTCGGAGCAATTGGCAACCAAGTTAACACTTTGGAGAAGCAAATGGGACAATTTGCAACTATCTTGTGAAGCCAACATCAACAAGGAAAGTTCTCAAGCAATACCACAGTGAATCCAAAGGATCAATGCAAGGCAATTACCTTGAGTAGTGGAACCGCTTATGATGGCCCCAAGATGCCGGATGATGAGAAAAGCAAAAGAAAGGTGGATGAGCAACCAAGTGAGAAGAAGAAGGGAGAGGGACCGAGTCAAGAGGACTTGAGTCCCAAATTAAAGAAAAATGATGCCCTTGAAAAAGGGAAAGAGAAAGAAGAACAAAAAAGGATGATGCCGGAAGAATACAAAGTGCCCATACCTTACCCACAAAGACTCCAAAAGGTGAAGAGTGACGAACAATTTTCTCAGTTCCTCGACATCTTTACAAAGGTACAAATTAACATCCCTCTCGTTGAAGCACTTCAACAAATGCCAAATTATGCTAAATTCTTGAAGGATGCGATTTCCAAAAAGAGGAGATTGGGGGAGTATGAAATGGTTAACTTGACCGAGAATTGTAGTGCTTTACTACAAAGAAAGTTTCCCGAAAAGATGAAAGATCCGGGAAGCTTCAACATCTCGGTTACCATTGGAGAAAATCATGTTGGGAAGGCTTTGTGTGATCTTGGGGCGAGTATCAATTTGATGCCCCTCTCGTTCTTTAAAAAGTTTAAAATGGGGGAGATCAAGCCTACCACCATTTGTCTTCAAATGGCCGACCGCTCTTTGACATACCCAAAGGGTGTGGTGGAAGATGTGCTAGTGAAGGTCAACAAATTCATCTTCCCGGTAGACTTTGTGGTTCTTGATATGAAAGAAGATAAGGAAGTTCCCCTCATCTTAGGGTGACCGTTTTTGTACACGGGTAAGGCCTTGATAGATGTGGAGAAGGGAGAACTTACCTTGAGTAGTGAATGAGGAGAAAATCACATTTTTCCTTCAAAAAGCGATGCAACATCCGGAAAAAGAGGCAAAGAATATCGAGGAGTGCAAAGTGCTCCAAATGGTGGATGAATGCATAAAGGAGGAAGAGTTGAGGAGCCTAAAAGATCCTCTTGAGATTTGCATTTCTAACTCTATCTTTAATTCTTTATCCAATGATGATGTCGGTCTATGTGATTCCGTTTCTATGATGAATTCATTTCAGGAATCATACTTGAGGAAGCCAAAGTTCTTGCCATTAAGAGACGAGGACCAAACATCAAAGGAAGAGGACGAGTTGAAAGCAAAAGAAGAAATGAAGTTGAAACCCCTACCTACACATTTGAGGTATGCTTACCTTGATGAAGCCAAGCAAAAACCGATAATAGTTTCTTCCCTCTTATCTGATGAACAATGCGATAAATTGTTAAGGGTGTTGAGGAAATATCAAGGCACTATAGGATGGTCAATTTCCGACCTTAAAGGCATTAACTATTCTATTTGCATGCATAAAATCTTGCTTGAGGAAGATTACAAGCCTAAGGTGCAAAACCAAAGAAGACTCAACCCTATTATGCAAGAAGTTGTTAGGAAAGAGGTCTTGAAATTACTTGATGCCGGTATCATATTTGCTATTTCAGATAGTGAGTGGGTGAGTCCTACTCAAGTTGTTGCTAAAAAGGGGGGGATGACATTGATAGAAAATGAGAACAAAGAAATGATTGCTACTAGGGTAGTAACCGGTTGGAGAATGTATATAGATTATAGGGCTCTAAATGCTTACACTAGAAAAGATCATTTTTCATTACCCTTCATTGATCAAATGTTAGATAGGTTAGCGGGTCATGAGTTCTATTGTTTCTTAGATGGGTATTCAGGGTACAATCAAATCATGATTTCTCCCGAAGACCAAGAAAAGACCGCTTTTACTTGTCCCTATGGAATATTTGCATATAGATGGATGTCTTTTGGGTTGTGTAATGCACCCGCAACCTCTCAAAGGTGTATGATGTCCATCTTTCATGGATTGATTGAAAACATCATGGAGGTATATATGGATGACTTTCCTGTGTTTGGTGATTCATTTGATATATGCCTTGATAATTTAACACAAGTTTTGCAGAGATGTGAAGATACTAATCTAGTGCTCAATTGGGAGAAATGCCACTTCATGGTGAGAGATGGCATTGTTCTAGGACACAAGGTGTCGGGTGAAGGTTTAGAGGTGGACCGGGCCAAGATAGTGGCCATTGAAAAGCTACCTCCACCAACAAATGAAAAGGGAGTTAGAAGCTTCTTGGGACACGCCGGGTTCTATAGGCGCTTTATAAAAGATTTTTCCAAAGTTTCTAAACCTCTTTGTCGTCTACTTGAAAAAGCCGTTGAATTTGATTTTGATTCTAATTGTTTGCAGGCTTTTGAGACGTTGAAGAAGGCCCTAATCACGGCACCCGTGCTTATCACACCCGATTGGAGTGAGCCTTTTGAAGTAATGTGTGATGCAAGTGAGATAGCGGTGGGAGCCGCACTTGGCCAAAAGAAGGACAAACTCTTCCGAGTCATCTATTATGGGAGTAGAACTTTGGATCCCGCTCAAGTCAACTACACCACCACAGAAAGAGAACTCTTGGCGATCGTCTATGCATTCGACAAGTTTAGGCCCTATCTCATTAGGGCCCGAACAATTGTGCATACCGACCACGCCGCTTTGAGGCATCTTTTTGCCAAGAAGGATGCAAAGCCAAGGCTTATCCGATGGATTCTTCTACTCAAAGAGTTCGATGTGGAGATCAAAGATAGAAAAGGATGCGAGAACGTGGTGGCGGATCACTTGTCTCGGTTAGATCATATGAAAGGAGAAGAGGAGACCAAGAGGCCAATCAACGAAAGCTTTCCCGATGAGAGAATCATGTCGGCATCAACAAAAGTTCCGTGGTTTGCGGATATTGTCAACTTTCTAGTTGCCAAAGTGAAACCCGTGGAGATGGAGAGCTACCAAAGGAAAAAGTTTTTCCATGATCTCAAATTCTACATATGGGAGGAACCTTATCTTTTTAAGAGGTGTGCCGATTTCATCCTTAGAAGGTGTGTGCCGGAGGAAGAGTGGATGGAGATAATGAAGGCATGTCATGATTCCTCTTGTGGAGGCCATTTTGCTTCTGATAGAACCGCCAACAAGATTCTACAAAGCGGGTTCTATTGGCCCTCCATTTTTAGAAATTGTGAAGAGTTTGTGAAGTCATGTGAACGATGCCAAAAGATGGGCTCAATTTCAAAGAGGGATGAGATGCCGATGAGTGCAATTGTAGAAGTGGAATTGTTTGATGTATGGGGGATTGACTTCATGGGACCGTTTGTGGTGCCCAAAGGAAATCTCTACATACTTTTGGCGGTTGATTATCTCTCACGATGGATCGAAGCAATCCCAATCAAGACTAATGATTCGAAGATTGTGCTAAAATTCCTTCAAAGGAATATTTTGACAAGATTTGGGGCTCCAAGAGCCTTGATTAGTGATGGAGGCACTCTCTTTTGTAATAAGTGGATGACGAGCCTCCTAGCACGACATGGAGTGAAGCACAAAGTGACAACTCCCTACCACCCACAAGCTAATGGGTAAGCCGAGCTTGCAAATAGAGAGGTCAAACAAGTCCTCCAAAAGGTGGTGAAGATGAACGGGAAAGATTGGGCAAGCCATCTCGATGAAGCACTTTGGGCCTATCGAACGGCCTAGAAGACTCTATTGGGGATGTCTCCCTATCAAATGGTATTTGGGAAGTCTTGTCACCTTTCAATCGAGCTCACTCACAAGGCATATTGGGCCACCAAAAAGCTCAATCTCGACTTTGAGATGTCAGGAAAAGAAAGAATTTTCCGTTTAAATGAAATCGATGAATTTAGGCTTGAGGCCTTCGAAAATTCTTCCATTTACAAGATGAGGACCAAACTTTATCATGACAAGTTCTTAAGAAAGAAAAAACTTGTGCCCGGTGATGCCATGTTGCTTTTTAACTCGAGGTGAGGTTGTTTCCCGGGAAACTTAAAACAAAATGGGGAGGTCCTTACTTCATCTCAAAGATCTTCGAGAATGGAGTAGTGGAGTTTCAAGCCAAGGATGGGAGCCTATTCGTTGTCAATGGGCAACGTGTGAAGAAATTCTACAATGCGGAGAAGCAAACCAGAGTGTTTGTCCTCCATTTGAAAAATCTTTGAAGAACCGTATCCCGTCGAGCTCACGATGATAAATTAAGCGCTAATTGGGAGGCAACCCAATGGTTTTAAGTTTTGTTGATTTAAGTTTCTTTTATTATGCAGTTTTTATGAATTATTGTCTAAATGAAATTAGTGTTTTAATAGTGCATCTTTTGGAAGAATTGAAGATAGTTATGTGTTGTTTTGTAGGAGTAGTACTATTGTAGGAAATGGTATACAGATGGGATTGAATGAAGTGTTGAAAAAGAGCCCAAGAATGGGCTCGAAAATAAAGAACGGAATAAAGCGACCAGCAAACGCAAGTGGCATAGGTCGCGTTTTAACAAAGGGTGAAAACGCGAGCCTCAAAAGCGACCAGCTGAAGTTGCGCTTCTCCCTTCAGTCGAAACGAGAGGGAAAAACGCAACAGAGAGGTCATGCTGTACGAGCTTTAGAGGCATGAAATTGTGAAGGCAAAACGCGACCTTAAAGCCCGATCAACTGGAGTCGCGCTTCTTAGTGCCTCCAAAACGCGACACAAAAGCGCGACTGGGGTCGCGTTCGGCCAACTGTTGCGGGTTTTTAACCCTTTTCTCTCCATTTCACACACACACACTTCATTTTACACTTATACTCACTCACTCTCACTCGAGCACACACGAAAATTCATCTTCTCCATCAAGGTTCAAGGTACCAATCTCCCATAAAAATGCCAAGAAAATGGAGGTCTTCTAAAAGGACACATGTTGAGTCCGACCCCGAGATCCAGGCTGAAGACGAGGGGCAAGGTGAGGACTTTCCGGCAAGCCTTGCAATGAGGTATGGGGTCATCCTCCATGATGAGAAACACATAAAGAACTGGAACCGGCTCTTCAACGTGAACATTTCCACCACCAAGTTTATGCATGAGGCAACATGCGAAGCTCTTGGTATCAAAGACGAGGTGTGGCAACTCTTGGACCACATTGGTTGGCTCCAAGCTCTTGAGCGGGATTGTTTGACATATCCTCGTCTAGTAAAGGAGGTGATGAGCACTTTTGACATGAAGAGGACAGACAAGAAGGGGCCGGTTCGATGCACTTTTTGGCTTGGAAACTAAGACCGCGAGCTCACAGTGGATGAGTTGAACGAGATCATTGGGGCCACACAAGAGGGCATTTACCATGAGCCCCGAGAATTCAACAAAGACAACACCTACGGCCTTCTATGCCTCACAGAGACAGAGACGGAGAAGTACAGCTCTAGTGTGGCCAAGGCATCCGCTATGCCCAATCCGGTCTTTCGATACCTACACCGAATCCTTGCCAACACCGTGTGGACAAGAAGAGACAACAGTAGGCTGAGGACGAAGGAGTTGTTTGCTTTGTGGGCAATGTTGAATGGAAGGCACTTGAACTTTGGTACCTTCCTAATTGAGCAGATGTTTCGACAATCCCACCTCGACAGTGGATACATTTGCCTTGGAGGATTACTCACTCCAATAGCCTATTACTTCGATGTTGACCTAATAGAAGAGTTGCATATACAGGGGTTGAGGATGATCAACCTCAATCACTTGAGGAATGTGAAGATGCTGGCCTCGAATTTGAATCAATACTTGCTGAACATGAGAGCTGGGGGGAACATTCCCTTTACCAAATCAAGCTCTCACACATGTGTCGAATTGGGACGAGAGGAGAAATTAAAAGATGGAGGCGGTTTCCCATCTCCAAGTTATGGGTATAGCCGGGCAACAACGAGGGATTCGAGGCAACCTTGAGGGCCAAGGAGATGACGGAGGTGAAATAGGAGGAGAAGGCTCGTCTACAGCCGTATTCAGACGGGGACGACGCTATAATGAAGAACAGATAACTGGCCGCTTTGATGCAATGGAGGAGACCATGCAGAATTGGAGGAATGACGTGCACGATGAGTTCAGAGCACTAAGGCAAGACATATATACGAGATTCGATGATATCAGACACGACATGCATGGCAGGATGGGATAGATTCAGTCCAGCGTAAATGACAGATTTCATGCCATACAAACGGATATTGACGAGAGGTTCACAGGCCTTCGAGGTGACATCCGGGGTCTTGCTGATAACATGGGCTCGTTCCGATCAGAGATACAGGACCTAGCCGGGCTCTTCAGGGGAATGAACACTGGGTCTGGGTTACAGCAGCAGCCGTATACCCCATCTCAGCACCAGCAGATGACTCCCTACAACTCCTACCAGCCGCAGTAGCAGTTTCAGCAGCAGTCGCCATTCCAGTCGTTACAGCAGTTCTCGATCGGACAGTTCATGGCCTCGTCATCTTCTTCACAGCATTTTCAGCAGATGCCGACGGGCCAGTTCATGGCCTCCTATGCAGTATCCGCACCAGTCTCCACATCCGCATCAGTCTCCTCATCAGCAGCAGCCACCTCATTGAGCGTTAATGACCCTTGCCACCACCTTTTTGCCTCCAAACTTATTTTCTCCTTTGGATCAGAATAAGTTTGGGGGAGGGGGAGAGAGTAGTGGTTGGCAAGGATCTTTCTGCTCATTTCTATGAACTTTAACCGCTTTATTTCACAAGACTTGTTTATTTATTTATGTTTTCGGATAATGGAGCATCCTTGCATGCTTATGTTTTTATTTATGTTTGGATCATGTTAGGATTTTATATTCTTCTTGGAATGTATGGATGATGGTAATTGATGGATGTGATCACATGCCGTTTTGCTTCACGAGCATGTGATATGTTATCTATGTTTTTGTTCAAATTGCCTTATGATTGTGGATTGGGGATGTTTTGACTTAAAATAGGTGTATGTTCTTGTAACAATAATAGGGGTTTTGAGAGCATGATTATTGATGAAATTGGAATCCTTGATGAGCATGAGCTTATGTTGAAATTTTTTTGGAAAATTTTGATAAAAAGCATGATGTCATGGCATGATTTTGTAAACAAAGTTCTTTAAATGTCTCTAAAGTACAATTTGGAAAGGGAAAACTTACCGTGGGAGATTTTGATCCAAAGATTACACAAGTGTAGTTTTTTTTCCTTGATGAGTGATTTATGGTCTTCATAGTGCACTAAGTTTTCTCTAGAACTGGCTTTGTGACTTGATTGAGGTTACATTGGTGTGTTTGATCTCTTGAAAATGATTTAAGGCCATTTGTTGTCTAAACCTCATAACAATCCAAATTCTTAACCTTCCAATACAAATTTAATCCCTTGCAAGCCCTTTGAGCCTTGAAATTATTTTATTGATTTTGTTGGGTTGGGAATGGAATAATTGGCAAGATTTGAGTGGACTTTTCGAATAAAACTTTTGAGAAATCTTGTAGAATGGAAAAAGGTAAAATAATGAATACTCTTGTGATAGAAAAGAACACAAAGAAGTGAATCATCTTGATTACAATTAAAAATGAAGTAAAAGGAAGATAGTTCTACATGTAAATCACAAACAAGAAAGTATGAAATATTGAAAGAAATTTGGAAAATCTCAAAGAGATATGGGTTGTGAAGAAATAAGGGTAGAAGAGAACTTGATTTATTCTAATTGCTTGGTAATGAAATTGGTAATGCTGGGAAGTCACTTGGCCAAATATATACCTACCTTTCCGAAAAGCCTTCAATACAATCCCTAAAGAGCTTAATGATTCTTGGTTGAGAACACACACTAAGTAGTGGAGATTGTAGTCACTTTGCAAGCATATGGTAGAATTCTAGTGCACTCTCGACCTTGAGCGATACACTTCTAGCCTTTACACTCAAGAATGAGCGTCTATTGAACATTGAGAGAGTTTGAACTTCACAAATTGTATCATGATGATTTTGATGATCTTGTTTATGATTGATTGCCGCTGTCATCTATGCATTATTTATCTCTTGAGTTTTGAAACAAATTGCCATCTTGATTCCAATAAGCTCAATAACCATGTCCTCCTACCCTTGTTTTGTTTGAGGACAAACAAATATTTAAGTTTGGGAGAGTTGATGAGTGCATAAATTGCACTCATATGCACTCATTTTGAGTGCATTTGCACTTAGTTATCTTGTATATATGTTGTATATATTGTCAATATTGGTTAAATCTTATGTTTTCTGTAATGTGACCAATATAGGGATTTTTTGGGTAAAACAAATGCAAAATGGAGTCAAATGGAGAATTGATCGATCAACGCTTGCACAAAGATGAGAAAAGACAAGAAAAATAAGCAAAAGGCCAAAAGCGACCCTGAAACGCGAGCTACTCAAAGTCACGCCACAGGCACTCTGCAGAGCGATCCCAAAACGCGACTCTTTTGGTCGCGCTTTGACATCTTCAGAGGGCGTGTTTTCTCAGTTGGAACGCGATCTCAAAGAGCGAGCACCTCAGGTCACGCCTCAAAAGTAAACGAAGGCGCGACCCTAAAGTGTGATCACCTGGGGTCGCGCCAAAAATTTAAAGAACAGCCCGACCATAAAACGCGACCAAAGTGGTCGCGTTCAGCAAGCTTCAGAGAGCTGTTTTTCTTCAGTCCAAACCCGACCCCAAAGCGCGATCATCTAGGGTCGCGTTTCGCCTTGACGGATTTTAAAACTTGACTTTTGGCACTCCATTATTGGTCCATTACTTATGTATATTTTTAGGGAATTTGAAAGGGATCCCCATCGACCCTAGAACGAAAAAATACACTAGGAGAAACATCAAGAAAAGGGATTTTTGAAGATCAAGAGGAATATTGAAGATTCAACCATCAATTTGAACATCCAAGCCATAGGATTGAGGAAGAGTGTTCTACATTGGGTTTTATCACTTCTTCTCTCTTCTTAAACTTGTATTTAGAATGGGTTATTGTTATTCTTCTTGTAATCTTGATTTTATTGTGAATATGGTTGGCTAGAGCCTTAGGGCTCTAGGATGTGGTGAAACAATGTGAATATTGATCTTTGATTTGAGATATATATATGTGTTATTGCTTTGTCAAGATTTTGATCTATGCTAGGGCTTGAATGGTGTTGTTTGGTTGGCCATCTCACTAACATCACATGTATGAATTACTTGCATCTAGTCAATCCCGTGATCATAAGCATGCTTGGATCAAATCTACATATTTGTCTTCTTAGTCGAATGTCATTATGTGGAAGGAAATGTGACCCTTAGAGCCTTTGTAGGTGCGATTTTGGAATGCGTTAGAGATAGCCATCCTTGTCACATTCGCAATTTAAGAGATATTCGAGAGATGCTCTTACTATATTCGTGGTCTTTCTATCAATGAACTTTGCATATATGAATGTGTAATCCCGCATTGTAGGTCAATATGAGTATTGTGTAGCCATGTCCTAGAGTTTCGCCTTATTTATCATCTTCAAAGCTCTCCCTTGTTTGGTATTGTCTCTTGAGTGCCATTTATATTGATAATTATTGTTGTTTAAGTGTTTATGTCTTTTGTTCTTGTTTGGCATTTTGATTTAGTTAAAACACACCCTCTCCTTATTGTTCGTCTAGATATTTCGCTCTTCTTCCATCGTGGTATTTGCATTGTCTAATGTCTATTACATTTCCCTGTGGATTGACCTCGTATCATCATATCTACAATCACATGCTTGTACACTTGTAAGCATTGATACGAGTTATAAATATTGAAACAAATCTTAGAGGTGAAATGAACCATCTGTCAATAACGTCACACAAAACAGTGTCAGAAAACTTATGGATTGAGAATGATACACGTACCTAATGAACAAAGCATATCTCGCCTCTATCTGTAACCTACTGCAGTTTGTAAGGCTTTGCATGTTGTTGTACGGGTAGGCCAAGCTTTTCCACTGCGTATTGACTGATGGCATTTATCACACTGCCACTATCAATTATCATGGAGCATGTATGACCTTGTATCACTGCACGGGTGTAGAAGTTGTTCTCCCGTTGGTGCTCTTGTTCCTCTTCTCGAATGGTGCTCAAACTCCGGATTGTTACCAAACTAACTTGTTGAGCTTTCGGATCGACTTGCTCATGGGATGCATCATTCTCGACCTCTCTCTCATGTGGGGCATCGGCCACTGGATCTGTTTCATCCTCACTGGCTGATTCGACTTCATTAGATTCGGTTAAGTATAGAACTCGCCGGTTCGGACATTGAGCTTGGAAATGGCCCCAACCTTGACATTTGTGACATTGGATTCCACGAGCTCGATTAGGGACTGCACTGGGGGCTGCCGCACTTTGTTTAGCCGTGTAGGGATCGGCCGAGGCTGGGTGGATGGCATAGACTCGGGTCTACGGCTGGAAATGCCGTTCGGGTGGCCCGAATTGACCTCTGGGTCGTGTAGAATCAGTAGAAGGTGTAGGAATTGATGTGGAAGGTGTACCTTTGTTCCATGAAGGACGTGTAGGGGCTGAAGTGTAGTGAGATCGACGGCGACCCTCTCTCAGCTGCCTTTCCACAATCGATGCGTACTGCACCATTCTTTCTATACTGGTGAAGTCTCTGAGCTTGACTTTACATGCAATGTCGGGGTTCATACCTTCAATGTACCGAATGATGGTAGCATTTAAGGTCTTTTGCTTTCCAACTCGGTTCAAAAGGGTCTCCAATTCCTTGTGGTACTCTTCGATCGATCTTGTACCTTGTTTGACTCGATTAAGCTTCTTTTCAAGCTCTCTTTCATAGTGCATGGGGATGAAACGTCCACGCATGAATCCTTTCATCTCTTCCCAATTGTCGATTGGTGGATTGTGGTTTCTACGTCTTCTTTCTTGCTGCATTTCCCACCATGAGGCTGCATAGCCTCTAAACTCCAAGCATGCGAGCTGCACTTTCTTTTGCTCTGAAAAGTTGTAGCATGCAAATATCTTCTCTACCTTACGCTCCCAATCCAAGTAAACATTAGGATCGTGAAGGTCTTCAAACTCGGGTATGCTCGTCTTGATGTTGTTGAGCCTACCATCATCATCATCGTGATAATGTGCCCACTCCTATGGGGACCTCGGGGTCATCCATGGCATCCTCTTTGCCCTTGTGGTGTGTGATCAGCTTCATAACCACTGGCTGCATAGGACTCGTATCCATAATCATAGTCCTCTTCAAAGGCAGGCTCTCGAGGCGGCCGTTGAACATCTTGCTGAACAGGAGGCGGCTGTGGGGCGTGTCTCAGTGGTTGCCGTCGGCCATGATCCTCAATTTGAGGTTCGGGGCGCCTCTCTGCATTATCTTGAGGCTCAGGTTGCCTCGCTGCATTGATTTGAGGCTCGGGTTGCCTCGTTGCATTAGTTTGAGGCTCGGGTTACCTCTCGGGTTCTCCTTGGACCGTTTGGGATGCGGTCGACTGTGTTCTGAGTCGAACAAGCTCCTCTTGCAACTCAGCTACTTCGTTGCCAAGTTTGTCCCTCAGTAGATGATTATGGCGCTCAAAATGGTTGACTAGAGCTTCATATTGGTAATTTGGATCCGAGGGTGGCTCGGACGAGTAGGACTGCTCGCCTGGTGTGTTTGGCGATCTAGGCTCCTTAAGAGGTGGAGTAGACGCCTCTTTGTTGGTTCTTTTCTTCATTGTACCTGCAAAATGAACAAACGTGAAGAAAAAGTGGTATAGGACCTCACAATTCCTCACAAACGCTCGTGTATGTCACTCTTGATTTTTCCACTCGTGTATGTCTCTCAAACTATATGGTGCACGTGTGTAATGAATATGGGGTATGTGTGGATCGAAATCAGCAGCTTCTCTTGTGTGGAACGAGTAATTCAAGTAGATGGTATATATGGACCACGGGTGTATGGGTGTATAGGTGTACGGGTGTACGGGTGTGTGGACTATGTGGTGTATAAGGTAAACCGGGTATAGGTGTAGATGGACTGCAATTTTCGAACCTATAGATGGTGTATGGATCGAAAATTCAATGGGTAAGTGTAGAAGATCTTGAATAGATATGGATGGGTATGGAAAGAAATCTAAAGAAGGAAACAAATCTAGTAGATAAGGAAAGAGACTTTTGGATGTGTTTGACCAATGTGAACACAATCTAAGAATCCCTAAACATATGGAAATAAATCTAAAAACAAGGAATTAAAATCAATAACACAAGAATCAAACTGATTTTCATTTTTTTTTTATCGGCAATTTTTTTTTGTTTTTTTTTATTGCTTAGCTTTTCTTTCTTTGTTTTTTTTTCAATGAACAATGCAAGTATTACAACTCGAAAGACTCAAAATGATAAGATGAACAAAAACAACGTATTGAACCACGAATAATAGAAACCGACGTGGCTCTTGATATCAATTTATGATGTGACCCGGGATCTATGGGACACGACACGAACGACTTATACGGAAGCTTAGGAACGGAACAATTTCGGATGCGTAAAGGAACAATACGACTATAGAAAATGAGATGAATGACTCAACTAGAATTAACAACACTCGAACAGAAATAGAACTTACTAGGAAACGTAGACACGAACTAGGACTCGATGGATGACTCTTGAATGACTCGGTGGTGGCTGGAACTCAACGACGGATGGCAGCGTACGGCGGTGGAGGTGATATCGGCGGTGGTGTAAGGTAGAAGGATCGGTTAGAGCGGTGAACCCGTGTTGTATCAACTCGAACGCACTCATCTAGCTTCTCTGGATAGCAATTCTCCCAAGTACGTAATTATACCCTGAAGAACCTAAATAAGACTATTGGTTTGCTAAATCAATAGAATGGTTTGTGTAATTTTCGATCAACAAAAGATCTTGGAGACAAAAGAGAAATAACTTCTTGAACTCTTGCAATTGTCTAACTTTAACAAAACAAATGGATGTCCTATTTATACTAAACAATAAGAACGAAAATTCTAACCTAATTAACTTAAGAATTTCGAAAATCAACTAGTTCTAGTCAAACTAGGATAGAATCAAAAGATACCAAAAATAAGATAACAAAAATCTAACTAGATAAGGATAAATCCTAACTAAACTTGGGCTTGTAAATCTCGCCACTTTTGGACTCCAATCCACACGACATGGGCTGCCAAATAATCAAATTAATCCGTGGCCCATGTTGTGTTTAATTCTTGCCACCTTTGCATAAAAAACAGCAACTTGTCGGATTCTCATGCTAACGCGTAGAACTCTTCATGCACACGTCTAAATGGCGTGATTCTTCTTCTCAAGTCTTCATGCTTCCTTCTTCATCATCAATGGATAGCATGGTGATCAATCTCGAGCTTTCCTTCACTTCATCTTCATGCATTTCGAATGTGCGACGTATAGAAGCTTGTAAATAAGCTTGCAACTTCTTTGCTCGCAAACGCGTCATAGGACCTCTAAATTGCAGCTCCGGATCATCTTCTTCTTTGCCTAGCTCGACCTCATCAAATTGCCACGGTCTTTCCAACAATAAATGTGCCACATCCATCGGGATGACGTCACACAAGACAGTGTCAGAAGAAGTACTAATTGAAAATTTGACACTAACCTGGTGGAGAACGCGAACTTCGCCTCTTTCAGTAAGCTATTGCAGTCGATATGGCTTTGGATGCTTTTGCATTGGTATGGCGAGCTTGTCTACTGCATATTGACTAATAGCATTGATGACGTTGCCACTGTCAATAATCATGGAGCACAATTTCGCTTGGATCATTGCACGGGTGTAGAAGATATTTTCCCGTTGATGATCGTACTCCTCATCTCGAATGATGCTCAAACTCCGGATTATCACTAGGCTTACAGTTGGCGCATCTGGGTGAACTTTTTCAGGCTCGACATCATCTTCCTTTGCTTCTTCATACTTGGTGTCGCCTATAGGCTCTAATTCTTCCTCACTGGCTAATTCTAATTCGTTGTTCTCTGATAAGAATAGAACTCACCGATTTGGGTATTGGGCTTGAAATTGGCCCCATCCTTGGCACTTGTGATATTAAACGTCACGATATCATTGAGGGGCTACATTTGGCAGCTGGGCTTGAGGATTAAGCCATGTAGGTGGCGGCCTAAACTATGCATACGGCATAGACTCGGGTCTACGGCTGGGTGGTGGTGTAGTGCGATCAAAACGACGAATGGGCTGCTCGGGAGCAACTCTTGGTCGTGGAGCTTCACTGGGTGGGATGGAGGCAGTTTTTTGACCCCATGACTGGTGTGTGGAGGTCGAATCATGCATAGATCGGTGTCGGCCATCTCTTAATTATCTCTCAACGATGGTCGCTTAGTGTACCATCTCTCCAATGCTCCTAAATCCTTTAATTCAACTTCACAAGCAATGTCCGGATTCATACCTTCAATATACTGGATTAGGGTGACGTCGATGGACTCTTCTTTTCCAACACGATTTAGCATCACTTTCAACTCCTTGTGGTACTCTTCGATGAAATGGGTGCCTTGCTTGATCCGATTCAATTTCTTCTGTAATTCACACTCATAGTGTACCGGAATAAATCATCCTCTTAGGACGTCCTTCATCTCTTGCCATATGTCAATCAAAGGGTATCGATCACGGTGTCTTCTTGTCTATTGATTTTCCCACCAATCTGCTGCGTATCCCTTAAACTTAAGGGAAGCTAACTGTACCTTTTTCAATTCTGGGAATTCATAACATTCGAATATCTTGTCGACCTTCCTTTCCCAATCAAGATAGGCATCTGGATTGTGACGACCTTCAAACTCCGGGATGGTGGTCTTGATGTTGTTCACCATGGAATTTTATTCCTCAAATCGAGGTCTATCGATGCGGAATGCACGTCTGTAAGGGGCTCTGGGATGATCTCAGTGGTTTTCCCTTCTTGGAGGTTCGAAATTGCCTTCGAACTCCTCATGATCATCGGACTCGGGTCCGTAATCATCATCTTTAGGCTCAGGTGGCGGCTGGGGTCGTCTGGTTGTGGCTCTGTGCTGTGCTGCGGCTCCTTGAGGCTTAACTTGTCTCTCTGCAGCTACTTGAAGTTCAGCGGGCCTCTTGGGAGATCCCTGAACTGTCTGAGTTTCAGTTGACTGGGTTTTCAGGCTCCCAATCTGCTCAGCTAAATTGGCTAGTTGATCACCAAGTCTATTCTCTAGCTCACGATTTTTACGATTGAAGTATTGAGTCAACACGTCAAAATGCATCTTGGCGTCCCATACCGGCATATTGGAATAGGACGCCTCTTCTCCCGTTATGATGGGTGACTTCGGGTCATCCTCACTGATCTCGGGCAACTTATTCTTATTTCCCTTCTTCATGGTACCTACAAAACGAACAAATGTAAAAGAAAAACAAGGTATGGGACCTCACAATTCCTCATAGTCACTCGAATTGGTGTACTCTCAGAATTTTACCACTCGTGTTTGCACTCAATATGTGGGTGCACATGTGATAAGTGAATGTGGGGGTGGGTTGATCGAAATTGGTGGCTCCTTGATCAGCTCCTCTAGGTCTTTATGCAAGTTCCAAATAGTAGATCATGAACCTCGGTAGAATGTGACAGTGAATGAGAATAGAATCGAAGAAGTGGTGCAGATAGAATATGGGGATGAGTTTTCAATCCTAAGGGGTGGTAAGAATCGAAAATAAAGGCTATGGAAAAGAATAATGGTGGTGGAAAAAGAATTAGAAAAGAGAAAAGAAAGATAAGGTAAGAAATTAGTTAAATAAGGTAGGAGGGATCTGGATGTGTTTCACCTAGTGCGGACACAATCTAAATATCCTAGAATATCTAACTATATGGTAGGAGTCTTAAAGAACTAGGAAAAGAAAATAAAAAAATTCGAAACAAATCTAAATTTTTTTATCGATTTTTTTTGTTGTAGGGCTTCGACCCTTTGCTCATTTTTCTTCTTTTTTTATAGCATAAATGAATTAAAACTCAAGAGACATGAAAGAAAAATAAATGACATGTGGGATAGAATTTAACACGTCAGATTGAACCACGACCAGCAGAGCTGACGTGGCTCTGATGCCAGATTTATGATGTGACCCAGACGATATGCCTAAGCCAAATCTAGAGGATAGGTAGCGGAAGACTTAAGGACTCGAAACACGTCAGATTTAAGAAGGATTCAATCCGACTAAACTATAACAAAAGGGACTCGAATTAACTGTGGAATTAGACTCAATGAATTAGACAAGTAAGAACACCTAGACTATGACCCAAACTACGCAAAACACAATACCAAATAAAAAGGGATAGGGAAATTGGTTGGGATGGAATTTGGAATGAGGATGAATCGGCTACGGTTTGATGGATGGGTGGAAATTCGAGACTTACCTGGAAGATAAGGTGGCGGATGACTTGATGGATAGTGGTTGATGGTGTTGGCATCGTGTGGTAGGTGTGGTAGAGGTAGTTCCAATCTTCAGCTGAACCCCGGCTCAAAAGACGAAACGCAGCTCCTTCGATCTTCACTTGTAGCAACTCCCTTAGAACGAAACGAACTAATGAAGCTTGATAAAACTTTAGCTTTGCTGGACCTAAAGAGTATTACTTTTGAACTAAAGTAATACAAGTATGTGTTTGATCAACCAAAGAATCGTGAGAGAAAGAGATATAAAACTCAAATAATCAATCAATGTCTAAAGTATCAAAAACATAATGTATCCCTATATATAATATAGAGAAGCATGAAATTCCTAAGGCTAAAAGGCTTGGAATAGCCGAAAATCCAAAAGGCAAAAAGAGTTCTACCTTGTGTGGAATTCTAAACAAGGTAATTCTAGAAGAGACCAAAAATTAAATAAATAAAAATCTAATCTAGATAAAATAAATCCCAACAAGCTTGGGCCTTCAATAATGGAGTGAAATTTCGAACTTGGGCTTCACGAATTAAATCCATAACGAACACAAACAAAATTCCCGTCGGTATATATTGGCGCACGGGCCGTGCATTTAAGGGACTGGTCTGTACGGGTCCGTGCGTAACCATCTGGACGTGATTCTTCATAGGTTGCATGGGCCGTGCGGCTAGCTAGCTATTCTGCACGGACCATGCAGCCTAGCTGGCCGACTTCTTCATCTTTAATTGACAGCATCGTGATCCATCTTGGGGTACTCTTCATTAACTCTTCTTCTTTAAGCTTTTTCCTTAAGATCACTTGCAAATATGCTTGCAATCTCTTGGCTCGAAGTCTCATGACTGAACTTTTGAGTTTTAGCTCTTCATTTTCTTGCTCGATGCTTGGCTCGTACTCATCATTTCCTGACTCATGTAAGTCTTACTACTATTTTTGGTGATGAAACTACAATGGTTCACGATATCGAGCACCAAGCAAACAGGACAGTCTCCAACCTTAAGCAGCCAGGTTGTGTACACGAACCGACTTATCGTAAGCGTTCTAGGGAAGAGTGGCATGCAATGATGGAACTAAAATATCACAAATTTTCTGTTTTAAAAGCTTTTCATGATATGCTTGAAATATGATTGGATATTCTGTTTTATACAATGATTGTAAAGGTTTTTCTCAAGAGTACCCACTGAGTACATTAGTACTCATGCCCAAAATCTTTTCAAATATTTTCAGGATGAGCTGCGGGATGATGGACGGTTGTGCTAAGGCTGAAGAGCTATCTTTTGATGTATACGTTTCTTTTATGTACGGAGTTTAACTAAGAACATGCTTCCTTTTGAGTCTAAATAAATGCATTTTGTTCTTTCCGCTTACTCCGGTTATGGTACAGAGTGTTCAGTCCTCCGGATCCTACTTTCTTTACTGTTACAGAGTGTTCGGTCCTTCGAATCCCAGTTTCTTTATTATTATGGAGTGTTCGGTTCTCCGAATTCCATTTTCTTTATTGTTATGGAGTCTTTGGTTCTTCGCATCACATTTTCTTTACTGTTATAGAGTGTTCGGTTCTCTGAATTTTGTTTACTTTCCATTCCTGACAGGCAAAAGCTTAGCATTTATTTACTTCTTTATTCAGACAGGCATAAATCTGGCTTTACACTGTTTTCCATGTCAAGGCAAAATCCTGACTCTTTATTGCTTTCACGACAGGCGAGAGCCTGGCATCTCTTTACTTTATGTATTTGGACAGATATCAGACTGGCCTTTTTCATGCCTAACCTATTAACAATTAACCTTTGAACTGTTATTATTCACATTGAAGTTTACCTTGGTCTCTTTCATGGCTTCATCCAAAGAGTCATGGTATCTGGTTAGAGTCATTTGAGACGCTTTAAAAGCGTAGATTGATTCAGTTACAGAGGTTATACTGCCCAAATTTTTAGGGCACTAACCCTGGTTCTTTGATTGCTTCTGTTCAACAACCCGTTCTCCCTTCCCCTAAGTAGCGCACCAGTCCCCTGCCATTCTCTCGGGATCGGGGCATTACACGACTGATAATTTTTGAGCATCGATAGAACATCGGCTGATAATTTGATCTTGGGTACACGCATGCGAGCACAATGCGTGCACACACAAAGACATGTGCGCGCGCAGATGGCTACACTCACAACAACAAACATTAACAGACATCGGTAGAACATCGGCTGGTAATTTTCGAGCATCGGTAGAACATCAGCTGACAATTTGACCTCGGGTGTGCGCGTGTGGGCACAAAGTGTGCGCACACAAGGCATGCATGCGTGTGCAGATGGCTACGTGCGCAACAACAAACATTGACAGACATCGGCAGGATATCGTCTGATAATTTTTTAGCATTGGCAGAATATCAGCTGACAATTTGGTCTCGGGTGCGCACGTGCGGGCACAAAGCATGTGCACACAAGACATGCGAGCGCGCAGATGGCTACATGCTCAGCAACAAACATAGACATACATCGTCTGACAATTTGGCATGCACAAGATGGCTCCGCACACAACAACAAACATCGACAGACATTGGATAATAATTTGAGCTCGAGTGAGGCATGTGCACAACAAAAAATATCGGCATATATGGGTGCATGCACATTGACCGTGCACTAGTAACTGCGCGCAGTTAAGAACTTCACTTTTCCAAAATTTTTGAAGGTTGCAAAAATTCTTAATTTTTTTTTCAGATTTTCATAAATGAACTATATTAGGGATGATTTTTAAATACTTCTAATATCAAAGCATGTCTATTATGTCTAGAAAATTCTTCTACTCAATTGTTTTTCCCACAAATCAAACTTCAAAAACAAACAATACTAAACCATATAAAAATATTAATAATTAGATCTGAAAGCATATAGGGAGAAATTTTGTCAAAATATTTGATAGACATTGGGTAATAATTTCCAGAGTGGTTGACAGGTTAGGAAATGATTTTCTATTTCTTCTTTTGAATTTTCAATAGTCGACGATGGCTCGGTTGTTGGAGAAATTTAGATTTCTTCTCTTCAATTTGTGTAGATCGATGACATGGGGAGAATTCTTGATAAAAATTCATTACTACTGCAGATTATGTAGATCGACGATGTGAGATTGTAGAGGAGAGACAAAAAAATTCAAAATCTGATTTTTGAAATGTGATGTGGCTGTTGGTGGAATTGGAGATATAAAGTAGGTTTTCTTTTTTAAAATGAATATAAGGGTTGGTAATTTGGCTAAAAATATATTTAAAAGTTATTCGCTAAAATAATTTTTTTTAAAGTTTAAGTGGCTACTTTGGCTCATTCCCACTGAAAATAATATAGTCAAATTAACCATATGATGAATTGAACAATTTTTAGCATGTGTTATATCATATCATCCTTCTAATACTCAATCTTATGTATTGTAAAAAATCTAATAAATCTCAACAAAAATAAAATAAAATAAAAATCTAATCTGTCGTATAATCTATATAAATGGCCATTGGAAACACTTAATCTTAATTAATAATTATTAAATTGAAATAAAAAAAAATAATTGAAGAAACACTAATATATTTTAAGTGGAACAGAGTTTGGCCTAGGGGCTAGGGGAGTAGAGGGAAGATTTGATGGTACCCCTTAATTCTTACTTTTAATTAAAATATATTCTTATAAATATTTTTTTAGGATATTAATGATGACATTAATAGATATTAGTTATGTTGGTCTTAATATGTAAACGATATTGGTATATTTTTTCAACAATATCGTGTAAAAAAACACTACATTGTTGTGAGCATAGCAGGAGGCGAAAAAACTTGACCAACATAATTAATAACTACTTAAGTAATAATTTATGTCCTTAAAAAATTATTTAATATATATATATATATATATATATAGGGTTGGGTTCCAAAAGGAACCATACCCCATATGAGAACCGAGAACCAATCTCAGCCATAGATTGATCCGATTTGGACGGTCAAGATCAGATCAAAATTAAAAAAAAAATGGTGGCATTATTGTAATAAATCACAACTTCAGTGCCCCTGAAACTCGGTGAGGGTAAAATCGTAAATTTCAACGTATTCGAATTCTAAAGACATTTTTCAAAGAATTTTTCAGAGAAAATTCTATAGCACGAACTCGCGCAAAAACCAGAACACTAAAGATTTGAAAAGATAAGCTGAAAATCCTTAGAAATCAACCGTGAAAAACTCCCAAACAATCAACAAAATCCTCAGAAAAACATGACCACTCAAGGTAATATGTATTCCATTTTTATTTTTAAGAAATTTCGTTTGTTTTTTTAGCGATTATACTATGTTGATTTATCAATTTACGTTTGCTATAAACATCCATTTAGCGTTATATTATGATAATTTAACAATATATTTTGTATTTTTCTAAGCACAACATGTACAAAAACCTAATCTTAAGCAAACTGTATTTATTTTTATTGCATGTTAATTTTTCCATTTCATTTTGTACTGTTAATGACGGATAACTTGTATAAACATATGAAACCTAACAATGTTTGCAATATATATGTGATTTACGTGTATATTTTTCAATTTAGGTTTTTATCATTCTCATTCTCCTATTTTAGCACTATCATGACTTATTTTAGCACTCTCGTGATTTATTTAATTTAGCACTCATTTTTTAGCACTCTCGTGATTTATTTTAGCATGGCACTTGTTTCAAACATTAACATGAAACACTGTTATATGTTTGTTTAATTTTAGCATTAAGTTTCTGTTTCTTTAGCATTGCAATTGATTTTGGGAGTTTCATATTTTGCTTCTTTTTTTGTCAACATACATAACACCTTTGTATATCTGTGATTCAACTGCACATTTTCTTAATTTTAGCACTCTAGTTTATAGTTTAAGCACTGTGATGTGATATTTTAGCATTCAGATTCTGTTCATTAGCATTGTAATTGACTTAGGGGTTTCATATTTTATTTCTTTTTTTGTCAACATACATAACACATTTGTATATCTGTGATTCAACTGCACATTTTCTTAATTTTAGCACTCTAGTTTATAGTTTAAGCACTGTGATGTGATATTTTAGCATTCAGATTCTGTTCTTTAGCATTGTAATTGACTTAGGGGTTTCATATTTTGTTTCTTTTTTTGTAAAACTAACACATTTGTCCATCTGTGATTCAATTGCACATTCCCTTGATTTTAGCACTCTAGTTTAGAGTATTAGCACTGTCATGTCATATTTTAGCATTCATATTCTGCTTCTTTAGCATTGCATATTTTGTTTCTTTTTCTGTAAATATAACACTTTTGTCCATTCTGTAATTCAACTTCGCATTTCTTTCATTTTAACACTCTAGTTTAGAGTTTTAGCACTGTGATGTCATATTTTAGCATTTAGTTTCTGTTTCTTTAGCATTGCAATTGATTTTGGGAGTTTCATATTTTGCTTCTTTTTTTTCCCAACATACATAACACCTTTGTCTATCTGTGATTCAACTGCACATTTTCTTTATTTTAGCACTCTAGTTTATAGTTTTAGCACTGTCATGTCATATTTTAGCATTCACATTCTGTTATTTAGCATTGCATATTTTGTTTCTTTTTCTGTAAACATAAAACTTTTGTCCATCTTCAATTCAACTACCCATTTTCTTGATTTTATCACTCTAGTTTAGAGTTTTAACACTGTCATGTCATATTTTAGCATTCAGATTCTATTTTCTTTAGCATTGCAATTGATTTTAGGAGTTTCATATTCTGTTTCTTTTTTTGTAAACATAACACATTTGTCTATCTTTGATTCAACTGCACATTTTCTTAATATTAGCACTCCAATTTATACTTTTAGCACTATGATGTCATATTTTAGCATTCATATTCTGTTCTTTAGCATTGTTATTTCTTTCTACTTAACAGAATTATACATAAAATTTACAGGTGTTAAAAGAACTGGAGAAGGTGAAACTAGCACAAACCAAAGAGTAAAAACAGCCCCGAACATTGATAGAGATAACAGATATCCACTATTACATGCAACAACATTGTCATCAATTCTATCACAGGCTGTGATGGAAATGAATAAAGCACAAGAGGAGGCAGTGAGACAACTGGGGTTCGGCAGCATTCTTCATTTGGATATAAACCAATTTCCACAAAAGATAACATACTGGCTGCTTGAAAACTTCGACCTAGTATCAAGAGAACTTCAACTGCAACATGGGAGAAGGTTGAGGATTGAGGTCTCTAATGTGTCTGTGATCTTTGATTTTCCTAGAGGACCACACAAGATGCAAAACAGTGTTAGAGGTCAGATATGCCAGGTCATGCAGAAGGATGAGTTACTCACTAGCATACTCTCAGATACAACAGCAGGAGAATGGTTCAAGATGAACTTCATGATTCTGGTAATTACTTCCATGTTTGAGAACTATGAGGATGGACATATTTACAAAAACTTGATGGACTGTCTGCAAAAGATTAACAACGTTAGTCAATATGACTGGTGTGAGTATGTCTTGAGATCATTGGTGAAACACACTATCAAGTGGAAGAGCAACAAAATCATGCCCTTCACAGGTCCCATTCTGTTTTTTGTTGGTAAGTCATATTAATTATTTATTTTTTATTGTAGTTCTTGTATAATAAACAGGAAGTGTTTATAGTTCTTGTATAAACACTGCAACCATTTATCTACATACATTACTAAAAAAATTGTCAACTTCAAACAGATGATGTACTTGGATAGAGTTGAAGTGTACTTCCGGGAGGTACCGAGGTACATCCCAGCATTCCATGAATGGAATGATACTTTGCTTGTTGATAGGGAGTTAACAGAGCTTGCTACTGGAAATTTCGGAGGTGGCTACCCTTGGCCGGCATACACAATGGCTGAGTTCAAACAAGAAAATAGAGAGAGAGCTTGTCAGGTAAAAGAAGTTCGACAGAGAGAAGTTGAACAAGAACACATTCCAACTGTGAATGAGCAAGACATCGCGTCAGTTCATAAGGTCATATACCATCACTAATATATTTTTATGTTCCTAATTTCTTTGTTTAGAATCATCACCGAATTCTATTTTTATAAATAACTATTTACTTATCTGATTTAAACAAAAAATATATCAGAATCAAAGAGAAGATTTGGCAGAGGAGAGACAACAGCAAGAGAAAGGGAAGGGATTAGCTGTTGAGATCCCTGAGACAGAGAGATGCAGTTCAAACACTCCAGTAAGCATTTCAATAATTATACAATTTAGCATTCTTCATTCATTGTTTAGCATTGTCATCAAGTTTAATAATAATGTTCAGAACAAAATTTACAATATTATGAAATGATTGCTAAAATAGGCACTCAAAAGACCCAGAGAAGAGGCATACAGTGAGACGCCCATAGAGACAGCTGAAAAAACTAGAGTCAGCAAGAAAAAGGTGTTTACCACATAATATTAAATATATGATAACTTATATTGTTAACAGGTTTTTATTTCCAATTAACATCTAAAACTATACAGAAGGCAGTGATCCAAACAAGCACAGTCTCCACAAGGTTAAGGGCCATAATGAAGCAACCTGAACATTTTAGAAACCTTGTGGACACAAGAGAGACACTGACACCTTCTGACTGTGAGCTGCACTACTGGGCGTTGGAAAACAAGAGTAATGATGAAAGGTACTTGTATAATACATTACTATTAATATAAATAAAAATTATCAGTGCCATTTTGTTCTGCCAGACTAAACTTTGCACTAAAAAAAGAAATTTATCCAAAATTAGGGAGGTTGCCTTGTATTCTGATGAGCGGACAGAGTTGAGGATAGCTGAGATGCTGACTTTGAACAAAAAAACATACATCAGTTCAGCTGTCATTGATATATGGAGTAGCATATTGAACTATGCTCAAGCAAAGATTCCTGAAGAACAGACTCCCAGAAGATTCTTCCTAATGACTAACGTTTCCGTAAGTGAATAATTTCATAGTTACTATTTATAATTAACTCACTTTATTCTATTTTAAAAAACACTACACATTCATGATCAAAAAATCTTCATTTTGTCTTTATAGAACTATACAGTTGTTGCACCTCCAGAGGAATTGAATGATAAGAAGATTTCAAAGTTGTTTGTTGACAACATACTCCATGAATTAAGAAAATATCCAAATGTGGAAGTAGATAAGACGGACATGGTACGTATTCATTATAAAAATTGCAAAAAGTATCATAATAGTAACTAAATGTACACTATTTTTTTTTACAGTTTTTCTTCCTGATATTACAATCAGAACACTTCTACATTATTGTCATTGATATAAGAAGAATGGTGACTGAGATCATTGACAATTCCAATGCCATGGAAGGAGAGCAGGACAACCCCCTATTCAAATATGAGCATATCCCTACAAAACTGGTAAGAAAGCATATCTATTTATTGATTTTTTTCACTAGTGAAACAAATTAAAAAAAACACATTCAATTCAGTAATAAAAATGAACTAACTTTAATCATAAATTTCAGATCAAGCTCTTCGTGTACTTCTTGAAGATGACTGGGCTTCAAAAACTAACCAAAGAAGTGTCTGAAAATATCAAGAGCATGAACCGTCTTCAAATGCCATGGAGAAATTCAACAAATCAGACTGTTTATGGGGTCTTTGTATTGCGTCATATGGAGACGTATATGGGGGATGATGTGAGGAATTGGAGGAGTGGATTAAGAGCCAAAAATAAAATGCAGCTAAAATACTTAAGGATCAAGTATTGTGCTATCATTCTTACTGCAGAATGCAACATCCACAGGCAGAGGAACATCAGAGATTCAAGACTCTACTTCCGAGCATCTTCTAAAGACAACCCAATCAGTTTTGAAAAGCTTTATCTAGAAGATGATAATCAGTGAACAAATGTTATATATGTAACAAATTCTCTAATGCTTTAGATAACTTTCATATTTCATATTTTTGGATTATAGAATGTTTATGGATTCACATAATTATTTCAATGCCATGATATTAGAAAATTTATGAAAAAGTTTCAGAGTTTTGCATGTTAAAATTGTGAGTAACAGTGCTAAAAATAAAACTAGCAGAGCTAAAATATATTGTTTGAAATTCAACACCTTTCATTCTATATCTTGGTTGTACACGTTAAACGCAAAATTCAATTTAGTAAATCTCATACAAATCAAAATCGCATATGCTAAAACTTCAACACACTTCTAAAGAAGAAGCCACTAGTGCTAAAAATCAAAATACCAGTGCTAAACAAGCAAATATGAATCCTAATAATATAAACAATCATTCTAATGCTAAGACAAATAATACTAGCATCAATCCCAATTACACAATTTTAATTTTTAGTATATAACTGAAGAAAATACAATTTTTTTCTCAAATAAACAAAGTAAAAACTATATATGCTAAAGTAGAAACTACAAGTGCTAAAATACGAAATAACAATGCTAAAATACAAAATACTAGTGCTAAAATATGAAATATCCGTGCTAAAGTATAAAACTATTGTTCTGACGCTAATACTAAATTTTATTCAATTAAAATAGATTTCACCAAAAAAATATTACCATGTGGCAAAGATATGTTATTTTATTCAAATTTAAGAGTATAATACAACCATAAAGACTCCTTTTTATCTAGTAAAAAAAATTCAAACGTGCAACTCTTCAACTTCTCTCCATTATCTCCCAAAAAAAATTCTTCCAAAAAAAAATGAATTGGTTACGAGACACTGAGGAATTTTTTATTGATCTTTTACATTCTCGAGTTGGGATGGTGGATGTATCTGACAACCACGAGGTTGTAGATTCTCTGAATGATATTTCAATGATGATGACGATGGTTCTTAATCAAAGAGTTAGATTGATACAACTCGTGCTGAAATTGAACGAGTTAAAGGAGAAGATATGGAGTTTCCATCTTTTCATACGACACCCGGGAATCCATTACAATGAATACCTAAATCTAGTCATAGCGGGAGACGAGTATTTTGAGCGAGTGGGACAGAATGTAAGTATGATTTATTTTTCACATTTTAATTTTACTACCCTAACACAATATTTTTTTTGTCAAATTTTATGACACTAAGAGAGTCCGAGGTGGAGGGACTTTAGGTTGCATGGAATGCCATACTTTGAAGAACTTCGTGAGATCATGGACGGCGCTGGTGATTTCGGCGGTGTGGATTTCGACTGGTTGGCTTCCTTTGCGGCTTGATACCAGAAGCCACATTAAGCAACTACTTTTTCAGAAGGATATTAGGGTTTTGTAATTATTTTTAAAAATTGCACTTGTTGCATAAATTTTTTGATAATTTAATCGTGTACTAATTATTATTAATTTCAGTGTTTTTTCATTTTGTTCGAAACTACAAGTGCTAAACTACAATGTACCAGTGCTAAATAAAAAACTTCCAGTGCTAAAATATGAAATATCAATGCTAAAGAATACACTATCAAAAACACATGAATTTTAAAAACTGTAATAAATCATAACTCTCCATAGTTACCATTCTTAAGTCTTAACACATGAATTTTAAAAACTGTAATAAATCAAAATTTTAAAAATATCATGAACTTTAAGTAACTACATTCAAGATTTTGAATTTTAAAAATCGTAATAAATATAGGATGAGAGTCAAAATTCAATGATGAAACAGTGAATATGTATTTATTTTATGATCTCAAAATGTAACATGCCTTGAGGGCTTGTAATTATGATTTTGATTCCACTTGTGTACCTAAGTAACTGTATTATATATATATATATATATTCAAGCATCTATGCAAATCATTAAAAAGAAAAGAAGACTAGCGATATGCACATGCCTTGAAATGATAATCTCACTATTAGTCCAAAAATGGTTGTTTCCCATGTGCTAAAATATGAAATATCAATGCTAAAGTAGAACCCATCGGTACTAAAATACAAACTACCAGTGCTAAACTAAGCATAACCCTGCATAGTTCCACTCATGCGACTAAAGTAGAAATTACAGGTGCTAAAATACAATCTACCAGTGCTAAATAAGAAATTTTCAGTGTTAAAATATGAAATATCAATGCTAAAGAATACATTATCTTTCTAACGCTAACACAATAAAAATTAATATATAACTGTAAATTTTATATTTAAAAAAAATATATTTATAAACACTTTATAATTGAAGAAAATACAAAAAACTTTTTTTCCAAAAAAAAAAAACAAAAAAACTGATAATAAAAAAGAAAAGATAATAATAATAACCCGCCATCTATTCAATAATCAAAACATAACTTCTGCAAAAACATACACACGCACAAACACGAAAACGCTTTTCGATTCAAAGACTTCAAACACAAAAACATAAACGATTAGGGTTTTATCAACATTTTAATTCAAAAACTTCAAACAACAAAATCATCAATATGGAAAAAATACCGAGCGCGGAGCTGGTAAAATGGAAGAACCGAAGCGACTCTTCGAAAAAGAAGAGAAAACCTGAAGAGATGCCGATCGAAAAAGGTACGTAATAAATTCTTCTTTCGCTCATCATAAAAATAAAGTATGTGTGTTTCATTTTGGTTCTAACAAAAAACTATGCAGAAAGGAACAGTGCTAAAACCCTGACAAAACCTCATATATCACGAAATAAACACTTATAAAATCTAAATATGTAAAAATGTTATCGTTTACTAATAATAATAACATGTATACGAAATCAAAATATTTGGAAATGTATATGCATTTTGCACACTGTGTTGCATGTCATGATTTCCTTTTCAATGATCTGAAACAGTAACATCGTGAATGATTTATGTCTTAATGTGTAGCATCACTATATTAGAAAATGAATTAGCATCAAAGAGATCAAACTCTAATCATATTTAATATAATGACAAAATCCTTCCATGCTCTATTTTGGTTATAATGATACTATAATATTATATTATCAAACCAATGCTAAAATAAGAGATTACAGTGCTAAAAACCTACAATATTATCAACCAATGCTAAAATAAGAGATTACATTGCTAAAAAGCTACAATATTAATTGTGAAAATGCCTAACCAGTTAACTATATAACATACATGGTATTTTTATAATGGTACTATAGTGTCATATCATGTATTAATTGTGTGTTGACATGTAGCAAAACTTTATTACTATGAAATTACTACTAATTTTTTATCAAAGATGTCAATGTTTCATTTTAGCACTAGTTTTCTACATAATTATCATCAACAGATATACAATATATACTCAAAAATAATAGTATTAACAAAAACTATACATATATAGGTACCAGCAAAAAGGCAAGATCCACAGATGATATTAATATATCAATAACTAATGAGATGAGATCAAAGAGTGGACATGATGTCAATGCTCTCAAATCTCGGTCAAGAACATTAGCACTGACATTACTTGAAAGGATAAGATCTACACCAGACTCAGATGTTGAAGCCACAAGTGCTTCTGAATCCAAGAGTCTAGCAGCAAAATCCAAGCAGGGAGATCTTTCAATGCTTAAAAGCAAAACAACACCGCGCATATTATATGATGCAATCAAAAATTTCACAGCTGAGCAGAAGAGTGCTGTTGAATCGCTTGGTTTTGGGAGCATTCTGCATTTGAATATAAATGAATTACCCCATGTACTTAGCTACTGGTTGGTAGATAACTTTGATCCCGAGAGTTGTGAGTTGATCCTGAAGAGAGATCAACGATTTCACGTAGATGAAACTGATGTATCATTGATCATGGGGTTTCCAAGTGGTCCTCTGCATATAGAAAATAAACCTAGAAGTCAAAGCTGCAGTGTAACGAAGAAATGGCAAGAGAAGTTTGATAAACATGAACACAGAATCTCTCTGGCACATGTTTCAGAAAAAATGAAGGAAGATACAGCTGGTGGAAAATGGTTCAAGATACATTTTATGGTTCTGCTTACAAATAACCTCATTGAATCAATGGGGAATGGATATGTACATCCACAGCTGGTACACATCTTCGATGATGTTGACAGAATATGTGAGTACATCTGGTATGAGTACACTATAAGGTATCTAGTGCAGAAGACAATGCTTTGGAGAAAGAAGAATGATAAATACTACAATGGACCAATCCTGTTCTTAATGGTTAGTTTAGCAATTAGCATACATTATTAAAATCAACTCTCAATTTCCATGCTCATGCTAATATGCATAACATTTACCCCACCCCCCCACAAATGTTTTATATAGACAGAGTAGTATCCTATAACAGAAGAGTTCAACGATCAATTCCAGCATTCAAAGGCTGGACACACAGGCTTATGTGCAAGAGACAGCAGTCAGAATTGAAAGGAGGTGGTTTTGAAGGAGGCCATATTTATGGTCCGTATGAAGAAGAAGAGTCTGAAAGAAAGGCTGAGAACACCATTCCTCGTTTAGAGGCTGGTCCTCAGGAACGTGAAGCTCCACTTGCTCTGGTGTTGAGAGAAATCAAGATGAACAACCGAATGGCTGATCCTGTGCAAGAATATGCTCAGAAGCTGATTGATGACTGCAAGAGAATGGCTAATGCAATGACTACATTGATGAAAACTGTACAGGATGTGCCACAACACATGATGGAGAACGTCTTCTTCAAAAAGTCATATGAAACAGCCCAGCAGCTTCTGTTAAAGAAACAACCAAGTCCAATGTCGCAGGCATCACACACTCAGACCCAGCCACAAGCAACGCCAGACGATGATGAGTTCTGGAGTGATCCAGCAAGAATATCAGCAATTGAGGAGATTGAAAGAGCTCTGGCAAAGCGTGCAGAGCTTGAGAAGATATATGTTGATGAAAGCCCAACATTTAGTCTTGGGATAAATGATGATGTATGGGCTGGGATAATGAAGGTTACACAGGAAATTTCTGAACAGAATATGGTGGTTGAGGAACCAAATCAAACTGACACATTTGATACTGAAATCCTGGAGAATGTAATGAGGCAGGTATGGAAAAAATATTTTTAATACTTTAGCACTCTCATGATTTATTTTAGCACTCCCACTATTTAGTTTAGCACCCCATGATTCACTTTAGCACTTTCATGACTTTTTTAGCACTATCATTACTTACTTTAGCACTATCGTGGATTATTTTAGCATTCTCATGCATTGTTTTAACACTGTCATAAACTTATTTTAGAAATACCTAATATACATAAAAATTGATTGCAGGCAGAGGCTGAGCATCTAAACACAAAGAAATCAAAGCTACATGAGACTGATGTACCATCAAAGTCAAAAAATATTCTGGATATTGATGAGGTATGATATAGCTATGGAAAAAGTATTTTTAATACTTTACCACTCTCATGATTTATTTTAGCACTCCCACGATTTATTTTAGCATCCCATGATTCATTTTAGCACTCTCATGGATTTTTTTAGCACTGTAATGAATTATTTTAGCACTATCATTACTTACTTTAGCACTATCATGAATTATTTTAGCATTCTCATGCATTGTTTTAATACTGTCATAACTTATTTTAGAAATACCTAATATACATAAAAACTGATTGCAGGTAGAGACTGAGCATCTAAACTCAAATACATCAAAGCCAGATGAGACTGATGCAACATCAAAGTCAACAAATGTTCTGGATAATGCTGAGGTGTGATATAGCTATTAAAGTGACATTCAGCATCTTTATTACGCTTTTACAAAAAGTCTAATAAATCTTTATTTCAAAACACATCATACAGGCTCAAGCTACCCGAATGGAGACAAGAACTAAACAACAGAAGAAGCCATCTGAGAAGCTGATGTCACCATACAGGGTCAGAACTGTTGATATCAAAGAACAACTTGACAAGCAGCAACATGAGATATTCTACTAGGTGGTGCAGAATGATACAGAAAGCAGGTATGTGACTCATGCTATGCAAAAATACTTCATAAAAAGATCATATTGTATACTGGTATATGACTGCCTTTCTATTTATATTGAATTATCAGTGAACAAATCTTGTACGATGACACACGAGTCTCCATTATACGGGAAGATATGACTACCATGGCTCCATTTGAATACATCAGTGCCTCTGTTCTGGATGTTTGGAGCACCATCCTCAATGAAAATGAGAAAATGCGAGACCCAAACTCTAAACTAAGATTCTTCTTCACCACACAGCCTTGCATAAGCGTATACTTAAGAAAAAATCCATATAAAGTGCTTAAACTGCAGTCAATATGATTAAAAAAATGTTCTTCTCGTAGAGCTTCACTGTGGTTGATGCACCATCTTCATGGGATTCTTCCAAAAGATGTGCATCTTTTGTTGAGAAAATAACATATGAGCTCAAATGCTGTCCATTGGTATCTTTGAGCGATGTTGAACTGGTATTACTACTATGGTGTTTGTATAGCATTGTCAAATTTTATATTAGCAATACATATCTATATCAATTAAATAAAATTTTATTGACAACCCATATCAACTCTATGTGCAGTTTTTCTTCCCTATCTGCCATTCAGATCACTTCTTCTTTATCTCCATTGATTTGATTAACTTCAATGTTGAGATTATTGATAACTCAAGTGCAACGGATGGTGAAAAGGATGGAATCGAAATCAAGTACAACAACATTCCAGAAACCCTGGTAATATATGAATTTGTCACCAATTATTTTTTGTCTCTATCTGTAGCAATTAAAAAAACTAAACTAATTTTTAAAAACACATGCAGGTGAACTTTTTTGCTGACTTCCTCACAACTGTTGGACTTGAAATCAAATCAAATGGATTGAGGGAAAAATATCAGATTACCAGGATGAAGATGCCATGAAGGGATACAAAGAACAAGTATGATTGTGGCATCTATGTCATGAGGCACATGGAGACATACAGAGGTGGTGGTTTGAAAAACTGGAGGAGTGGTCTGAAGAAATCGAATGACAGGCAGTTGAAATTTTTAAGAGCAAAATACTGTGCTGCAATCATAAATGCAGACAGTAACACACTGAAGGATCAACATCTAAAAGCTGCAAATCTATTCTACAGAAAATCATGTACCCAGGGGGAAATTGTGGTAGACCCCACAAAAATGAGAAAATCGAAATAACTTCTTGGATAATGATTTGAAAATTTGTATTTACATATGATACAATTTTTGTCTTTTGATAGTATATAGTATTGGTGGATGAATATTTTGTACTAACTAACACAATTTCTTATTCTTGTGAATACTTCAGTATTCACAAAGTATAAAGTGTTAATATAAATGAATAGTTCAGAAGTTTAGCACTTGCATATGCTTTTTTAGCACTTGTCATTCCTTTTGTAGCAATAGTATTTGTATTCTAGATTTTGAATTCTACTTTAGCACCGATGTTTTATACTTTAGCACTAGTAGAGTTTTCAGCAGTCTATGTATTTTATCATTAAAATTAAACATATAACCTCATAATATCTTGTATTTTGTGTTTTAGCAATTACAGTTCTTTTTTTAGCATTGCTATATAAAGACAGACTACCATCTTACTCTACTTATTAAAATATAACTGAAAGTTTGATCAATTTGAATAATACATAGTAATCATAATTTGTCATTTTAGACATGTTTTTCTTCCATCTCTCTCTCTCTCTCTCTCTCTATATATATATATATATATATATATAGCATTTTTGGACATTCTAGCAGTGTTAATATAAATGTAATGCTCCTCCTAAAGTTAGAGGGCGAGCAATCACTAAATGGAATAGTTCAGTAGTTTTAGCACTTGCATATGATTTTTTAGCACTTGTCATTTCTTTTTTAGCACTAGTATTTGAATCCTAGATTTCAAATTCTACTTTAGCACTGAAAGTTTGAATTTTAGCACTAATGGTTTGTTCTTTAGCATTTACGTTTCCTTGTTTAGCACTGATATTACACACCTGCTAGAAATATTAAAACATTTATTAACAATTCAAAAAATGAAACACCATCTATAACTATTTAGCATTACAAGAAAGATAGCATTACAAGAAAGAATATTGCTATCATTAATTAAAAAATCAGTATAAAAAAAGTACAAAAAATAAAATAAAATGTATCTACTTCTTCCCACAATTCGTAGAATCATGATTGGCTTTCTTCCCACACTTTTTGCAGGTCCTTAAAGGTTTCTTTGCACGTTCAGCTCTCACCTCTTCTTTTGATTTCATACGACTTGCCCTGCATTTTATCTTCACAAGCTCAGGTGGATGCACCTCAACTTCACTAGGTGCACACAATCCATAAAAATCAGAAAATAATCTACTCTTCTTTGACATAGTATCGTCTTCAATATCACCAGATGAAAACCCCTCCCTTAACTCGCGTAAACTTTGCAACAATAGAGACATCTTTGCAATGTCACCTTCAGCAACAGAAAGACATGCATAAAACTCAGAAATTAATTGGTTCGTAACAATTTTGTTCTCCTCCAACAAAAAACACCGATCACCCAACAATGCGCATGCTTCATTAATGAGTGAAGACTTCATCCAACGAGACACAACGTATTTAGGAGGTATTGACTCTAATTTCAAATCTTTGAATAGAGTGAATTTTTGGCAGCACAGGATCCCATCCCTCACAAATTTCAAACAGCTGCATGTAGTGGAATCCTCAATCTTGTTGTGAACAACCTTATTTATAGCACCAAAACCATTCTTCACTTCTAGCATCGCAACTGAATCGTTTTCTGAAATATTACAAACACGACAGACATAACATGCATCTTCAATCTCCTTCTGAACCTCGTAGAACTTATTCCTAGTATAAATAGTGGCAGCATGTTTCTCAAATGTGAATGGGGTCTTCAACTGAGGAATTGACGACTCATCAACGCTGTCCAAGTAGGCATGTGCATGTCTCTGAGTATCAAGTGCGCTATCAAAGTTCATCAGAAACTCAACAAGGTTTGACTTTGATCTAAGAAACCTCGAATAAAAACTGTTCACACTCTCTGAAATTGAGGTAGTCCTACACAGCCCACTCATCGGTAAATCCTTAAAATATGCAGACACCCAATCTTCACGAATATCATACAATGACTTGAACCAACTATCGTCTGCCAATCCAAATTCAACCATAATTTCCTTCCATATCAACTCAAAATCTGTGATGTTTATACAATTAGACCACACAATACTATTTAACCTCTTTCTGAATGTCTCGTTCTTTCTGATATGCGCAGAAAACTTATCTGGAACTTTAAACATAATATGCCACATACACAATCGATGTCTGGTATCGGGAAGTACCTGTCTTACAGCAACCTTCAATTTAAGATCCTGATCTGTGATTATTAGGCTAGGAGAACCACCTATACAGTCCTTGAATTTCTGAAGACCCCATGAATAAGATTCAGCATCCTCACCTGACATTAAAGCAGCACCAAAGGTCACAAGCTTCCCGTGATTGTCCTTCCCGGTGAAGGGTGCAAAAATCATTGAATACCTGCAACAATATAAAAATTCACAAACCTGTGTTATTATCATGTCTTTATCATTGTATATAAAAGATTACAAATGATAACGCTATCACCTAACAAACATTCAAACATTAGGTAATAGTACTAAAAAAGAAAATGCAAGTGCTAAAATATAAACTACAGGTGCTAAAATAAGAAGTGCAAGTGCTAAATAGAAAAATATCAGTGCTAAAAAAGAAAATGTCCATATGCTAATGAAACAGAAAAACACATTAGGTAATAGTGCTAAAAAAGAAAATGCAAGTGCTAAAATATAAACTACATGTGCTAAAATAGGAAGTGCAAGTGCTAAATAGAAAAATACCAGTGCTAAAAAAGAAAATGTCCATATGCTAATGAAATAGAAAAACACATTAGGTAATAGTGCTAAAAAAGAAAATGCAAGTGCTAAAATATAAACTACAGGTGCTAAAATAGGAAGTGCAAGTGCTAAACAGAAAAATACCAGTGCTAAACCACCAGAATGCTAAAACTAATAGAACAACAAGTCTAAATAATATAGCACACTAACTTGTTAGTCCTATATGTTGCATCAAACGACACAACATCCCCGAATAGAGAAAAGTTCCTTCTTGATATAGGATCAGCCCAAAACACACACCTCAACTGATCATCCTTGTTCACTTCATAATCAAATATGAAAGCAGAGCAGAGTTCATGCCTTTTGGACATTTTATCCAACATCATTTGCGCATCTACACCCACAACATACGCCTTGAGATCTCGACTGAAGTTTTTGAAATCAACTGCTGTATAGCCTACATTCGAATATCCACCAACAACTTCTTTAAATAATCTAAATGTTGTCACATGTCCAATGTTTACCCTTGCACAATTTAAAATAAACATTTGATGTGAAGGATCTATATTCCTATTAAGATTCATAAACTCTCTGTGTGTATCCGTAACAAGAGAATGCATATGTCTTTCTTCAAATAATCCAACACTGTACCCATCACAATCAATATACTTCAAACCAATCCTAGCCATATAGCAATTCCTCTTCGACACACGACGTCTCTTTTTCTTTAAAGATTCACCAAAATCAACATATGTGTTCTTAACTCCCTCACAGCTACACAGAACATACTTCTAAATTATTGTACCATCTTTAGACCTCTTTGTAGTAGACAAACGAGTATCAAATCCACACGATGAGGCATACACCTTGTAAAATGATATACCGTCATCTAAAGTAGGGAAATTCTTGCCTAATGCAGGCTTCAAAGATGGTTCACATTCAGGTGTGTAAAATTCAGAAAAGATGGGTGAAATCTCCAAATTGGAAGAAGCACAATCTGCACATTTATAACATATTCTAAGATCATGATATAAAAATTCACAGTGCTGCTAAAGTAGCTTACAACAATATGCAGCATTAAAATCACATGCTCATCGTCAAGATTTCAAAATAACAGCTTAGTAAGCTTCATCAACCTAAAAGCAGTGCTAATATAGTTCACATTAGTGCTAAAATACGTTACAACAATGCTAAAGTAGTTTACAGTAGTGCTAAAGTACATGTTAAAAAAATATTATTTATAATACTCAATTGTTATTCCAAATTCTGCATTCATCGTACAAATAATCTATTAACAAGATACTCTTATGATATTCAATCGTCTATACAATGATAAAAACTAAATACACAATGCTAATAATTCATATTGTGATGCTAATAACTCTACATATATATAGAAAATCAAAACACACAATACACAGTCCTAAAAACACATGTTGATCGTCAAAAATTCAAAATAAGCTTCGTAAACCTTGTCAAACAAACGTATAAAAAAATCGCAGCAAAATTACAGAATTTTTTTTTTACCCGGCATCTTAGTCAAATAAAAGTGAATAACACAAACTCCAGTAAAAAATCGCGTGAACACCGATTCAGGTGAATAAAATTCGAAGAGAATCGACTGAAATTTCGATTATATAAGAACAAAGGAATTTAATATATACAAGGAAAGATATTTCGAATCGAAAATGAATTGCAAACCGAAATACATTCTTTCCAAATATAACAGAATTATTAAATTACAAAAATGTCATTGGTTCATTAAAAAATCACTGATATTACAATAATGCCACCGCGATTTTTTTAATTTTGGGATAGATCTTGGTCGTCCAAATCAGAGCAATCTGTGGCTGAGATCGGTTCTCAGTTCTCACATGATCCTATCTCTCTCTCTCTCTCTATATATATATATATATATATATATATTTAAATTTCAAAATTGGGGTACGGACGTTCCTCGAATCTTCCGGGACTAATTGAATTATAGATACGAAAAAGAGAGCCATTTTAGTAAAAGTTGTCCACGGTTTAGATTGGATCTTAGAAAAAAGAGCATTAAAATGTCCTTAAAAAATCTGGTCTGGTTTAAGTCCAGACCCAATAGTTGAAACAATGGCCCAAACCCGGTCGAAATTGAACAAAAACGATCCATTTATATTTATTTGATTAAAAAAAAAAAAAAAAGAGGAAACGCAATTAGGTTAGGTTTCACATTTGAGAGGGAAAAATCAATCATCTCTAGCGATGGGTAAATCAAAAGAGGATCACAAGCTCAAAAGATCCTCTCCTTCTCCGCGATATGAAGGTGATTTTTTTTTTCTTTCGTTTTTTTAATGTTGAATCGTTGCTTTTGCTGGTTTTATTGCGCACTTATTAGCGGCATAGAATTGTTTTTAACTGTGCAGATGAATCGAGAAGGAAAAGGCATAGAAGTAAGGATGATGACAAGGAACACAAGTCTAGTAAGAAGCATAAATCTCATAAAGGTGTTCGTCCTAATTTAAGTTTTAATTCATTTGTCGAATTGTTAAGAATTTACACTTTTTTATTCTTCAACTTGAAGCTTATTCTTATAAAATAATAATAAAAAAAATGTTGTGATCCGCTGATTATCAACATTGTATAGACGAGCATTGTTTGGCTCGAAATAGCTCGTGTTTGTTATTTTAAATGGATGTGTGGTTTTTTGTGTGAGTTATTTTCCGACTTGTGTTACTGGTTATGATGAATTTGAACTTTGTATGACACTGAATGATTCATATTGCTTCAGAAAAGAAGTCTAGCAGCAAGCGCAAGCATAAAGGCCAGAAGCATGATAAAGTTGCAGTAAGTTCCCCTGCATTTATCTCTATAGCTAAGAAAGTTGTTATCATTTTTCCAATGCATACAGTTTAAGTTTTTTTTTTTTTTTTTTTATAATTTAGGCTAAAACACCTGATGTTGTCTCATTAAGTTCATCGCACACCACACCATATTTGCCTTGTAGGCTTATCTTGATCGAGCCTTAGTTGTTTCTTTAATTAGGTTTATGTTTATTGTGATGAAAAAACAAAAGTGATCTTCTTGTATATACTATATAGTTAGTAAAACTTCCTTGAATGAGATGTTGGTGTAATGTTTTAATTAGTAGCTTCGTTATTTGATATTGGCCGTCTGTTTTGTTGGTTATGAATTGGAATGCTGCATTTTCTGACCTCCTCACAGATACTGAATTTCCAAGAATTGTCGGAAGATGACTACTTCTCCAAGAACAACGAGTTTGCTACATGGCTAAAACAAGAGAAAAGGAAGTTCTTCGCGGATCTGTCTTCTGATGCTGCGCGGAATCTATTTTCAGAATTTGTGACAGCATGGAACGATCAAGAGCTTGAACCCCAATACTACAATGGAATCGCAACGGCTCCACGGACGTCACATAAGTGGAACATCAAAAAGTAGACTAGTTTTAGTGTGTTTTGCGAACTTAGGTGCTAAATTCTTCATCTTCTATCTATGTACAGGCTGCACTGCCTTTTGTATCATGCCAATGCCCAGTGCTTTGTCTTGTTTTTGTAACTTTTATTTGGTTTAATCGGATCTTCAAACCTTGTTTTGTCATGTAATTAACTCATCCTGGTCCTCAATTTTTTTATTTTTTTTATCTTTTTATTTTTGTTTCTAAATATGTCACGACTTAGTTAGTCAAAATGATGACCCTATTGCAACAAATTCAAAAGTTCGATCATCCAAAATAACAAAAAATATACAAGTGGGAGAAATACTACAAACAGAAGAGGGGAGGAAAAACAATGGTGTGAAAGTATTGGGCTACTCAGTTCGTGAGTTTATAGATTTAATTTTTATTTACAATAAATATAAAAATGTTGTTATAAAAGAAAATAAATAAAAAATATCGAATTGAATGAGATGAGTTCAAACTTACAGATATTCAACCTAAAACACTAGGATTTAAAATTGAAATCTTGATGTGTCAAAAAAAAATTTGAAATCTTGAAAGTAAAAAATAAATACTTTTGAAATAGTTCTAACACCATCTCCTTCAGAGTAACTTTAATCATTATTTCAAAAAAATATTTATTGAAAGTCTCTTCCAAAAAGAAGGAAAATTCCCTTCCTTTACTTCTACGAAGATTTTATGCTGGTTAGGCACAGCAAGAAGAAGCTCTCAGCTTTCAAGTTTGAGTCTTCGTTCAATTTCTCAACCACAGAGTCATCAATCTCCTCATTAAAATGCAGGAAGGATCCCCACAACGATATGGTGCAATGCATTCTGAACAACCCTCATCCAGAAATTTCTGGGTTTTTTCAAAAGGGCTTTTCGCTGATCACGGACCAAGTTGTGGGAAAATCAGTGCATGCTGTGTGCGTGAAGGGGTGGACTCATTTAAGCATCTTTCACACAAACACATTGATAAATATGTACTCCAAATTTGGGAACGTTAAGTATGCCAAGCAAGTGTTCGACATAATGCCTGACAGAAATGAAGCTTCTTGGAATAACATGATCTCTGGATTTGTGAAAGCGGGGCGGAATCTAGATGCGTGTGGACTGTTTCTTCAGATGTGGCGTCGAGGATTTGAGCTAAGTGGTTATAATATTCCGAGCTTATTAACTGCGTTTAGTAGGTCGGGGACTATGTTTCTTGAAGGACTTCAAATGCATGGCTTAGTTTTGAAGATGGGTTTGACGTGTGATGTCTTCGTAGCAACTTCGCTTTTGCATTTTTATGGCGGGTATGGCTTTGTCTCTGAGGCAGAGATGATATTTGAAGAATTACCTGGACGAAATGTGGTTTCTTGGACCTCTTTGATGGTTAATTGTGCAAATAGTGGGCTATTCTATAAGGTGGTTGATTTATACCAGAGAATGAGGCGCATAGGGACGAGTTGTAATCAGAATACCTTTACTGCAGTTATTAGTTCATGTGGAGCACTTGATGATGAATTTCTTGTTCATCAAGTGCTTGGTCATGTTACTAAGTCGGGCCTTCAGTCGGATGTGTCTGTTGCGAATTCTCTTATATCAGTCTATGGTGGTTTCAACAGGATACAAGTTGCCAGTTATATCTTCAACGAAATGAAAGAACGTGACACCATATCATGGAACTCAATACTTGCAGCATTTACTCGTAATGGTTTCTCCGAAGAGTCAGTTAGATACTTTCATTTAATGCGTATTAATCATGGAAAAGTAGATGAAAGCACACTTTCCACAGTATTGTCCGTGTGCGATTGTGTGGATAACTTGAGTTGGGGCAGAGGGATTCACGGTTTGCTGTTCAAACTGGGACTGGACTATGATATCTACTTATCTAACAGTCTTCTTGGAATGTATTTTGAAACAGGACAATATAAAGATGCCGAAAAGTTGTTTCATTGTATGTCACAGAAGGATTTGATCTCTTGGAATTCCATGATGGCAGGTTATGTATTGGCCGGAAAGAGTCTGGATGCCTTGAGGGTGTTGAGAGAACTGCTCCGCATAGGGAACATGACAAATTTCATTACTTTTGCTAGTGCATTGTCTGCCTGTACGAATGCTGAATTTCTGTCTGAAGGGATAACTGTGCATGCACTTGTAATCGCATCTGGACTCCATGAGAATATGGTAGTTGGGAATGCACTACTTACCATGTATGGGAAGTGTGGCATGACACAAGAAGCTAATAAGATTTTTCAGAATATGTCGGAAAAAGGGTTGGTTACTTGGAATGCGCTTATTGGTGGTTATGCAGAGAATGGCGAAGTTGATGAGGCAATAAAAACATTTCAGTTGATGAGGGAAAGCGGTGTATATCCAAACTACATAACCCTGATAAACATTCTTGGATCTTGTCGTGATCCAAGCAACCTTCTAAATCATGGAATGTCCTTGCATGCGTATATATTATCCAGTGGATTTGGGTCAGATGCATATGTGAGAAACTCACTGATCTCAATGTATGCCAACTGTGGTGATCTTAATTCAAGTAATTCTATATTTTGTGCTTTAGTAAACAGGACCCCTGCAAGTTGGAATGCTATGGTCGCTGCTAATGCTCATCATGGTCATTGGGAGGAGGCCTTGAAACTTCTCTTGGAGATGCAGAGGGCTGAAGTGGATTTTGATCAGTTCAGTCTTTCTGCAGCCCTTTCCTCTTCAGCAAACTTGGCTATTTTGGAGGATGGTCAACATCTTCATGCTTTAGCTATCAAACTTGGTTTTGATAATTATCATTTTGTTGCAAATGGTACCATGGATATGTATGGAAAGTGTGGAGAACTTAATGATCTATTGAAACTGATTCCAGAGCCAAAAAACCGGTCTAGATTATCATGGAATATTTTACTATCTGCTTTTGCTAGGCATGGATGCTTCCAGCAAGCCAGAGAGACCTTCCACGAAATGGTGGCACAGGGAACAAAACCCGACCATGTCACATTTGTCTCACTTTTATCTGCATGTAGCCATGGCGGTCTTGTAGATGAGGGTCTTGGATATTTTGCTTCAATGACCACTGACTTTGGTGTCCCAGCCGCTATAGAGCATTGTGTTTGCGTTGTTGATCTTCTTGGACGATCAGGAAGAATTTCTGAGGCCGAAGCATTCATTGCAGAAATGCCAGTTCCACCCACCGACTTCATCTGGCGATCTCTGTTGGCTGCTAGTAAAATCCATGGTCATTTCGAGCTGGGAAAGAAAGCAGCGCAGCGCCTTCTTGCAGCAAACCCATCGGATGACTCTGCTTACGTCCTCTACTCAAACGCATGCGCCACATCAGGACGATGGCAAGACGTACAGGGACTGAGGGGGAAAATGGAATCCGAAAATGTGAAGAAGAAGCCTGCCCACAGCTGGCTTAATGTGAGGAACAAAGTGAGCACATTTGGTGCAGGTGATCAGTCACATCCAGAGACAGAGAAAATATATCTTAAACTATCAGAGCTGAAGAAAGAAATCAAAGAAGCTGGTTATGTTCCTGACATGAGCTTTGCATTGCACGACACGGATGAAGAACAGAAGGAGGATAATCTGTGGAAACATAGTGAGAGGCTGGCTCTTGCATACGGCTTGCTGAGTACAGAAGAAGGCTCGACTCTTCGGATTTTCAAGAATCTTCGTGTTTGTGGAGATTGCCACTCGGTTTACAAGTTCGTGAGCAGAATAGTCCGCAGGAAAATCATACTAAGAGATCCTTACCGGTTCCACCATTTTAGCGGGGGAAACTGTTCTTGCAATGACTATTGGTAGTCTTTTCAGTTCCAGTAGAGTATGTATACCATTTTTACACCCATTCATAGTCTGTTTTGATAATAATCACCCTAATGTTTCGTTTTTTTCTTTTTCTTTTTCTTTTTCGCGATGACTGATTTTATTTATATAATCAAACACAGTGGAAAATTAGAAACCCAGAGAGGCCTATTAATGAAAATGAAACAAATTATTTCTTCCTGTTATTAGCACAAAAGTTACAAAAATAAAAGCACCCAAAGAGGTCTATTTCTGGAAAAATAAAAAATAAAAAATAAAAAAATCTATATGTAAAGCTGCTCTTGGTGAGAGTCGAACTCAAGACCTCCCGCTTACTAAACGGGTGCTCTAACCAACTGAGCTACAAGAGCTGTTGTTTATGGTTTTACATATATTTAATTTAGTTGATAATGGTATAAAAAATGAATTAAAATTGAGAATAATAATAGAAATCTCTTGGTGAAAGTCGAATTCAAGACCTGGCGTTTACTAAGCGGGTGCTCTGACCAACTGAGCTTCAATAGCCTATCAACTTTTTTTATACTTTATGAAAATTAGAGGGTTAGTTAATCATACAAGTGTGAATGAGTTATACTAACCAGTCAATAATTAGAAAAAGGTTCCATTAAAGATTGTGAATTGATATCAGATTGTAACATGAGGTGATTGATATACAATAATGGATGTCTGCATAACCAAGATCAGAATGAAATATTATTTTAATTTTTAACATATAAAAAATGAATATTTTATATACATAAATTCGAATTTCTTTATACTTGAATAACGTATAGTAGTTAATATTATCAACACATGCAATAATATTTTCTTACATTTTTAAATTGTATTTTTCTTTTTTACCATGTGATTTTTTTTTTCTAATTTTGTTTTAACAAAATAATTTATTTACTTTATTAAAAACTTTATTCTAAAATATTTAATTAATACATCTATTATAATTTGTGAACCTTAGTAAAAATAGTTTTACTTCATAGAAAAATAATTTATGATTTCAATATATATTTAAATTATCTTAAATGCATAATTATTTTATTTTTATTAGAATATATTTATATGTTATATTTAACCCATGAGTGGGTGAAATGGTTATTCTCTTACTTTTAGGAAAAGTCATTCTTTCGAGATAGTGATTCCCGATTTTAAATCATACGAATCACTAGAATGAGAATGGGATAGGAATGGTTATTCTCTTACTTTTAGGAATAGTTATTCTTTTAGGGTTGGTGATTTCCGATTTTAAATCATACCAATCACTGAAATGGAAATAGAAATGACTATTCCATTTCACCATACCAATCGGCTCCTTAACTCATAAGCTCGATGAAACTAGCAACTCAATTCATATACGATTATGTTATAGTTTATACTACATACTCGGTTAACTCTTGCTAAACAAGTCAATTTTAACCCCCCCCCCCCCCCTCCCCCCCAAAAAAATATCAATGTCAAAATTATATTTCATGAATTATATTAGATTACACTGCTAATGTTGGAGAATGGCGTGTTTCGGTGTTTTAATTGAATTTAACCATTAGTATTTTGAAATACATAACTGAAAATAATCGAAACTACCCAATATGAAATTCATTATCAATACAGTTCTAAAATCTTTAATCTCCAATTCTTTCATTCAAACACAGTACTGGAAAATGGAAAGGGAACTTGCTACTGCCCTGGAAAGCGGGGGAATACCAGACTAGAACAAACAAGAACCAATACATCAATACAGATAATTGTAGGATCAACCACTTGGTTCCGTCAAGAATTACAAAACTCGAGCTGGGGACTGAACTATTCCGCCTCTTGCAAGTAATCCTCGACTTCGGATGGACTCAAAACCCTGCCAAAGAAAAGGGTCAACATCTCAGATAGTCAGATTCACTGATGCATGTTAGGTTCAGAAACTTGTTAATGCTAACACTCACTTGAATATTCTGTCACTGCCAATCACTCCAATCTCAATGTTTTTGCCAGAAATTTGTCCTTCGAATCTGGGAATCAGAGGTCACAGACACAAAATGTGTTAAGAGTTGGTTGCCCCACACGAAGTTTACAAAAGTGCATGCACCGGTTGAACACGTAAGTTCATATGCAATACGCAAAGAACAAATGACTCGAGTTATTAACAACAGTGGCACGTAACCTGATTCTAGGTGATGAACCAAACAGATGTGAAAATTGGGATTAACTAGCAAAAAAAATGTGATGGTCTCGCCCAATAAAAGTTGAAGAAAGTAAGTCACATTATCCAATTTTACACCTTACCCATCAAAAAGAGAGTTTACATGCAAACCCTTTTATTTTATTTTATTTTTTTGAGGAACATGCAATCCAATTTTTAAGAGAGAGAAATCAAGGCACTCACCCTTCCTTCAATGTCAAAATGGCTGTATGAACGGCATCATCAAGTTCCATCTCCTCAGTATACCTGCAAAGAATTCCAGGAAGATAGATTACTAAAACTTCATGGAATCAGAGCAGTCCGAGAAATAGCTGCAGACAAGAATGATGGTTACAGCAAGAAGTATAACAATTCAACAAAACATGAAATACATTGAGTAGCACAATCTAGTTGAACATCATGCAATTCAAAGAAAAAGGTAAGCCTATGTTAAGCACGTGCATATGTTGCTCCATGTCACTCACAAAAAATGATGATATTTTTAAATTCATATAATCTCATAAAAATTTCAAATAAATTTTATAATGACTTCTACTCATGACAATAAATACCACTCCTGATTTTTGAGAAGTGAGATTTTAGAACAACCTGCTTGAGTAATTATGCATAACCCAGTCATAACACCCCAAAAAAATACTAATAATAAACCACCTCTTCTCCAGAAATGTCTTTGCGTTTGAAACATTCTTTCCCATGGCTGAAGCTTTCCAAGAGAAGTATGAACCAGATGGATCCACCTACAGAAGAATTTAAAAAAATTAACATCTTAGTAGGACGCAGTGATTTGATCAAGTATTAGCATGGTTTTAACAACAAAATACCAAAATGGCCAGTCTTAATTTACGTGAAACCTGAAAACTAGTTCATTCGTGAAATATATGGTGTATCATGCAAGTGGGATTACAAAATGAAGCAGTCAAGCATGAAAACTGTAGCAACACATAAGTAGTACTCTGAGAAGGATGTGCCACATCCCACAGGGCACAGCATGCAAACCCACAGAACCTTTCAGAGAAAATAAATCAATATTCAAATAGAAGCTAAATATAAGGAAACTGAACTCTTATCAAATAATGTCGAGTCATTTTAAACTAAAACTAGAAATGGCACCGAAAATGCAATTAAAAAAATGATAAAACAAGAGGTTCACATACCTGATACAGCTGTGGGCCCTTGTCATCATATCCAGCAACCAAGAGTGATACACCGAAGGGCCTCACGCCACTATCAGAGAAGACAGAGAGTTTAGAAAGTTAATTTATAAGGATAAATACTATTTTATAGCTAGTATTTTTTTAAGCATTTGTAAGCAAGCTCTAGAGCAATTTAGTTCAGATTTATCCCCACCAAATCTGGATTATCTAAGGGGTAAGAAAACATAGAGATATGTATAGTTACTAAGGATGGGTTCTTCAACTTAACATTCTGGGCCTCTAGTTTTAATTGTCTCACCTAATTTGCATAAAGGAAATGAAGAGCTAACATCAATTTCAACTACTAGAAAAACTGCTATTCAATGCAGTCTTTCCGCATGTCCACTGCATCTTAAAAAAGTTGTACCGCATATTTCAATCAGAGGAGTTGAACAGAAACACAATCAGGATATTCACGTGAACAAGTTTGGCATTACATGTTTGAAGGTTGACGAGTCTACTATACAAATAATGCTGGTGAATATAAATCGGAGACTCAAGAGTGAAAGTCTTATTTGAACTCATTCCTAGAGTATCCAGAGCTCAATCATGCAGATTACAGTTAACAAAAACATAATAAAAAAATGAACAGAAGGAATTAATTCAATTTACACCTTATGATATAATCTAATTACTTGGCCTCCCACCCAAAGGTGGTATTAAATCATGAGGTTATCACCTTACAGATGCAGTTTATCATATGAGATCAATTACTGGAGGGACAAAAGATGCAAGGGACCATGAAACGTAAATAAGTCTGGCTTCAGTAGAACAAGAAAGCAAAAAAGCAATAAGTAAACATACCCTGATTGAGTGAATTCCTGCATGACAGTGGCAGTCTCCCTTACCAATTGAGTCACAGGAATTGGTTCCTAGATTTTTTGTTGGCAAACAACAGAAGTTTAGCATAAGCTGTGCTATAATCATGTCAGCATACAGTTCAAAAGAATCTTCATGCAGCAACACATACAAAAGGCATTGAAATGGATATATACATAAAGCACACAGTTCAGACTACCTATGGTGCATAATGTGTGAGACATTTGAATTTCTGGAAAAGAATAGGAGGAACCATGGGATTTCTCAATAAGTAAAGTGCATTTTTGTACAATTGACAGTTCCCAACCCTCCTATAACCTTTTTTTTCTCATTTTATTATTGCAAATAGTGAATTAGAAATTCCAAGGAAAGCCGAACAACACTGGTTAAAAGAATATAAACTGATTACTGACTAGCATAGACACACTAATTAAGTAATAATAAGTTATGCAATAGCCAGATCCATATATCCACTTTGTAATGGGTGATGAACTGCTTTCAATGTTAAAAGAAATTTGAATATGCACATCAAATGTGCTTAAAAAAAATCAGTACAGCTGAAATATTCATAGACAAACTCCAATACATGACAACTTGTCCTTAATATGATTATACAATACCAAACAAAGCATACACGATTATAACATTTTTATCAGAAAACAGAAACATCAGCAAGCATGCATTTACATACTTTATACAGCCGATAATATTGCTCAGCCTGTTTTCTACTTTTTCGAACCAAAACTCGAGAATCAGGGCCCATGCCGCTGCACAGAAAGAAAATTTATTATCAAACTATCATGAAAAAATATAAACCCCAGAACGTAATATTTTATTTGCTTTCTAAGCTGTAAACTCAATAAGAGCTTCACGGATAATATTTTGAATTAATCATCACCCATGAAAGGAAACAAAATTATCAGTTCACAATAGCAAAGAATTGTCTAGGAATGGGCTGGATAGCCCTTCATGCAAGATCTCAAACATTTTACTGTTATTAGATGTTTCTTTCACCCCTTCAAATACCCAAAGAATGGTCACTCTTTTTCAGTCCACGAGAAATCACATAGTTGCAGTCAACAAGAGATCAGGACACAGTAGTATATTCAAAGAAGTTCTAACTTCTGATTCAACAGGTTCCATCAAAATCAAGCAATGGACTAAGCTAGAAGAGTAAATCACACCGACCTGTATACAACTCCAATATTTGGAGTCAAAATCTGGATCTTCTGAACCTGCAAGAAGATTCATATCAAGGAAAAGTAGTGAAAAACAAGTTTGAATATACTCCTTAATGTTTGAACAACAATCAATGTCTTCAAGCAGTGAATTGGTTGCAATGGATCATTCAGAAAATTTGTTAAATTACAGTTGACGAGCCAAGTGTTAAATTAGAAAAACTTTAGTGAGATAACATCCATTTCAAAATTACAAACAGGAAAGGAGCCTGAATGGCGAGCAACTAACATGAATTACCATAGTTAGACCGCATAAAACTTACAGATGTTTCATCAACCAAAATCGAAGGTAGCTTCTTCTCAGTTGCAATAACAACGCCATTAGCAGCTGCAACCAACCCATATAAGCACTCTCAGTTTCTTGAAAAGAAAGGTGTGTGTATCTTTTTTGAAGGATGGCTAACAATCAAAAAATATTTTTTTCCACAAAACACCGCTATAGTAATTTTCCTGTCATACTGCTCTAACATGTTTGTTTAAAATAATAATAAAAACGATTAAAACAGTAGCTACGGTGACCTGCATGCGACTATAATTCATCAAAAAGTACAAATCAAGCACTTCTGCATTTGTAAACTGCTTCATTCTCAAGATATGCATAAGCCAAATCATCATTTAAACAGTGTCTTGTCGGAGGACGCTCAGTGTTCAAGGACCCGATGTAACAATGAGTGGAGGCAGAGAGCAATAATTACCTTTAATTCCCAAAGATGTTTGACCAGATCCAACCGCAGTCAAAGCATGTTCAATTTGAACAAGTTTCCCTGAAGGGCTGCAGACAGGAATATTAGAAAGCAAGCATTATAACCACCACACCACCATTTTCAAGAAACAGGATACAATAAATCATTATTTCAGCCATTGATACCTGAAAGTGGTGAGGGAGAAAGAGTACTGACTATCACCCATTGATTTCTCGACCAAATTTCACTAAACCTGAGCACCAAAAACAGCAAAAGTAATTAAACACAAATGCGCACGCACACAATACTCCAGCAAACTCATAAACTTTGCCGCATACGATCTTTCCGATTAAGAAAATAAAAAACATAATCAAACGCGAACTCAATGCCCTAGACAAGCCTAGAAATCCAACCTCGATAATTAAAATTAGACCACCGAAAACATACTACTGGATTTCTCACAAAACATAAAGGTCTATGCTAGAGATAAAGATGATTGTTTTGATCTACATCAAATGCACCAGCTACGAGCGAAAATCAAGAAACATTCACGATTTTTAAGAAAAATTACATAAAAACTCCTTGCTTTCTGAACAAGAAATGTCTGAGCACAAACACTCACAAGTGATCGATGCAACATATTAGAGCTTAGAATTAAAAATGAAAAGCATTCCCAAATTACCTTGATTAGTTGTAAAAAGAGCTCCGATAATTGCAGTAGTGCGAATTGCCGGTGAGAGGGAGAGGCGCTTTATAGCGTGGTTTCTTGAAGGAGAAGCACGCGATTCTGAATAGTTGACGATTTTTGGGTGTAGGCCCATTTAGATGGGGAACTCTAGGCCCAATCTTAAGCCCGCTTGGCCCGTGGGCTAGAGCCCATAGTACTCTATGACATCAATTTAACTCATTATAAAAAAAAAATACTCAACTAAGAAAACAATTACTTATCATTATTATTATTATTTTAAAAAAAAAAACATAAAAACAAACACAACTATTGATAAAATTAAACGCAATGGCTATAAGGCCATTTCAACATAACGTTTATTTCAAGCAATTTAATTTTTAACCCATTTGCTTATAAGCTCTTATCTCCTATATTTTAAGACAAAAATTGTGATTGATAAAATTGTAAATAAAAAAAATGTGAGCAACATATTAGTTAAAAATAATATTTTTGTCAAAACCTTTTACACATAGACATGATATGTAGTGGTTACCAGTTGTGCATGTACACATGAAAGCAAAGGATCAAAACCTACTACAAATCCCATTTTAGTTTCGTTTTAAATTTTCTTTAACTTTGCAATATATATATATATATGGTTGGGTTCCAGAAGGAACCATACCCCATGTGAGAACCGAGAACCAATCTCAGCCACAGATTTCGTCTATTTGGACGACCAAGATCTGTTCCAAAATTAAAAAAAAAAACGCGGTGGCATAATTGTAATAACGTCCAACTTCGCTGCTCCTGAATCTTAGTAAGGGTAAAATCGAAAATTTTAATGTATAGGTGATTCACTAGTATATTTTTCAATTTAGAATTTTAGCATTGTCATTCCGTATTTTAGCACTGTCATGACTTATTTTAACACTGTCATAACTTATTTTAGCACTAACATGATCCTTGTTTAGCATGACAATTGTTTAGAATCCTCTCGAAATGACTGGACCTCTTTCATGATCTCGCCCTAATTTTCGAGGATTAATCTCATCACGCTCGACATCCCCATCTGCATATAGCTTCAAACATTGAAAACCACTCGTAGAAGGACAAGAGGAGCATGCTATCGTGTATATGTTATTGTTACCCCCCGCATGTGGAATTGCCTTTAGGATTTCTAAGTGAAGATTTTGCATGTCTCCATGAATAGATTTCTGAAATGAAGCTAGAGTTTCTTCAAGATTATGTTGGAAGAGCTTAAGAGTCGAAGAATTCCCCTGCTGCAAATTAGACTACAATGAAGTTCTCTGCAACTGATGAGCCACCAAATTGTAAGAAATCAAATGAAGGTAGAATTTGTGATAAAATGCAGATATGATCAACCATCTAAATTTTACCATACATTTGAAGGGGTGGGACTGGTTGGTGTTGGTGTTGCAGATTAAGTGTTTGATAACAAGTTATTGATAATGTCTTCTCTAGTTTCTGATCCTGTTTTCTTGGATTTAGGTGAGCCCACTAAAATAAATGGTGCATCGCCTAGTCTCTCTGCATAACTTGAGAATCTTTAGGGAGATCACATAGATGCACAAGTCCTAAAATGTAACGCTCAAGATCCACAAACACATTCATCAAGCAATCAATAGATCGAATCATCAAAATTTTTATTGGAGACACACATCAATTAAACTAATTCGACAATAATCAAGAATGTGATATATATATCTACAATAAAAAAATATCATTGACATATTTTTATGCTTCACGATCTTTCATTTTTAGCACTGTAGTTTAGAGTTTAGCATTGTATATGTGATTCACATGTATATTTTTCAATTTAGGGTTTTAGCATTGTCATTCCCTATTTTAGCACTGTCATGACTTATTTTAGCACTAACATGACCCTTGTTTAGCATTACAATAAAAAAATATCATCGGCATCTTTTTAACTTCATGATCTTCCGTTTTTTGCACTGTAGTTTAGAATTTAGTATTGTATATGTGATTCACGCTTATATTTTTCAATTTAGGGTTTTAGCACTGTCATTCCATATTTTAGCACTGTCATGACTTATTTTAGCACTGTCATGACTTATTTTAGCACTAACATGACCCTTATTTAGCATGACATCAGTGTACTGTATTTCTTCTACTTGAGTGGTTTTTATTTGGCTGTTGTAACATGTGTTTGCAAAGAAACAAATGCAAAAGACATAGATGAATTTTTATCTGAATGTATTTGTCACGTTTATAAATTATATAACATAATACTTATCACTTATTAGTTCACAATTCCAAGGCTGTCAGCGAAGTTAGAAGATTCGTGGATGGAACTTTAGACTTGAAATACTGTGTGCAATTATTTCATTCGCACAAGTCCGCAATCACCCCAAAAAATGTGTAGAAGAACAAAATAAAATCGGTTAACTGAACAAAAAAAAAGAGTTAATTTGGTACAGTTACTTAAGCTCTATATGATTCGGTTCTTTATTTTTTTTTTCGATTTATTGGGTTCAATTGTAAAATAGCCAAAATCTGGCCGAATAGGCCGGTTACTTATAAGGGTATTATTGTGCATTCTCTTTTAAAATGATTACTAACATTACTTTTTTAAAAATTAATTATTTACATAATTTACTAAGTATAAATATTTAATAATTAATATAGGAAAACAACCACTTTCACTTAGTAAATCATGTAAGTAGCCACTTTCTTAAAAAGTAATGTTCTTTCGATTTGTAGTCGAAAGAATCATTCATCTAGAATAACGAAGAATCATACAACTCGACTGTTCCTATCATTTTCCCTCTATTGTGCAATGCTCTCGCCATCAATGTATCAACTTCCTTCTTGTAGCCATGTCGAGATTCAGCTCCACCAACAGCAGTCAAATCCTTAATCAATGTGTGCTCCTTCTTTTGCACAATTTCCTCTTCAATCTATTTGATTTCTATTCAAGTCCAGCAGTGCTAAAACAGTTCACAGTAGTGCTAAACTAGGTTACAACAGTGCTAAAATAGTTCACAGTAGTGCTAAAGTACTGATAGTGAAAAATTTAAGATAATAGAAGCAGTGATGTATATTACAAATATCCATTCTTAGAAGCAATAACATGCCCATCAATTCTCTTAGAGGCTGTAAGGGAAATGAATAAAGCACAATGGGAAAGTAGCCCCAAATGTCGCAAGCTTTCCATAATTGTCCTTTCAAATGAAGGGTGCAAAAATCATTGAATACCTGCAACCATGTAAAAATTTACAAATCTCTCTTATTATTATGCTTTTCTCATTGGAAATAAAAGACTACAAATGTTAACACTATCACCTACCAAAATATTCAAACATTAACTAACAATGCTAAAAAAGGAAATGGAAGTGCTAAAATATATACTACCAGTGCTAAAATATAAACTACCAGTGCTATAAAATATACACTATCAGTTTTGATGGTGAATTAAAGAGAATCGCGTGAAAAAATCACAGGAAAAATACAACAAAATTTTTGGATGGTTCACATTCAGGTGTGTAAAATTCAAAAAATAAAGGCGCAATCTCCAAAGTGGTAGAAACACAATCTGCACATTAATCAATACACAACTAATCACGTTAATGCTTAATAATGCTAAAATTGTTCACATTGGTGCTAAAATAGGTTACGGGCAGTGCTAAAACTAATTACACCAGTGCTAAAAATTACATGTTGATCCTCAAAAATAAAAAAGTTCAACTTAATCAGCTTAATCAACATAAAACACAACAAAATCGAAGAAAATCACAGGAAAAGTACAACAAAAATATTTTTACCCGGCTTCATCATCCAAGAACAACGAACAACCAAAATTCTAGGGGACCTCACGTGAATGACAATTAAGATGAATCGACTGGAATATGGATTACATAAACACAACAAAATCAAAGAGAAATCGAAGAGAATCATGTGAAAAAATCTCAGCGTCATCAATCTTATCGAACAAATCTAAAACAAAAACGGATAAAAAAATCGCAGCAAAATACACCAAAAAACTTTTTTACCCAGCATCTTCATCAAATAACAGCGAACAATAGAAACTCCAGGTAAAAAGTCGCGTGAACATCGATTGAGGTGAATAAAAATCAAAGAGAATCGACTGAAATTTCGATTATATAAACATAAAGGAAATCGATATGTAGAAGGAAAGAGATTTCGATTACAGGGAAAGATATTTCATGCCAAAAATAATAGAATTCCTAAATTATGAAAATATCCTTGCTTCATTAAAAAGTCTGTAATATTACAATAATGCCACCGCATTTTTTTTAAGTTTGGAACAGATCTTGGCCGTCCAAATAGGCGAGATCTGCGGCTAAAATTGGTTCTCAGTTCTCACAGGGGGGGTGTAGTTCTCACATGATCCCATCTCTCTCTCTCTCTCTCTCTCTGTATATATATATATATATATATATATATATATATATATATATATATATATCTTTAACTTTTCAGATTTCTTTTTTTTCTTTTAAATTTTCTTTTTTTTTTCTTTAAATTTTCAGATTTACTCTCTGTTAGTTTTATTCACTTTTGGGGGATTTGTGTTTCCTCTAGCCGACAAACATTTTTGGCCTTTTTGTTAGTTTTGTTCTTGCTCTTTTATCTTTTAACCATTTGTATGGGCATTAAATCTTTATTTTTTTTAGACAAGGCAACTCTTCAAATCAATCTGAAACTTTAGCATTTAAAATCATTTTACCTTTTAATTTTATTAACATTTAGATCTTTCACCTTTTATCTTCTAAATTCTAATCAATACTGCCATTTATATGTTTTAACACATGGTTCAATGGAGAGTTAGAAATGATGTAAAAAAAATTGAAATTAAAGCCTAATGACATTTGGGCTCCATTAATTATTATTTTTTTATGTCAAGGGTAATCCGTAACCGCTATCGAAATGCGAATTAAGTAAACCCGCCCTAATGGTGAGGTGCGCACTGGATAAACATAGTGTCTGTGTAAAAGCTTTCAAACCACACATGGGAGATAAACCACACCTAGCAAGCTAGATATGACAGGCTCACACCTAGTGGTGTTGGGAGGTAAACCGCACCTGACAGGCTAGATGTGACAGGCTCACACCTAGTGGTGTTGGTGACAGTATTCGAACCTGAGACCTTTGGCCTCAAGATAACACCACCTCACCACTAGACCATCCAAGGAACATTTGGGCTCCATTATTGGTTCTATGAATAGATATTTCAACCCATATATGAATGGAGCTCCTCTCCAAAAATAATAGCAAGAAAAATAATTGATCTCGCACAAAGGTGACGATGGTGAAGGATCGATTGCTCATGCCAAGTAGGAGAGAGAGAAATGTAGGACAACATATATAGCATAGTTGGTTTGTATCTTGAATGCATACTAGTAAGTCTCCCGCGCGATTCCTAGTATTATTTTATTTTATAATAGTTGAAAAATTAATTACAAAACTCAATCATATATAGTTAAATATATATTTGCAATGCACACATATATAGATGTGTGAAACAAATGTATAAAAAAGTTTAAATAGATTACAAAACTAAACTTTATTTTCATATATATAAACAATAAATATAATTATCATAATTATTTAAACTAACAAATAATTTAATATCATCTTATAATAAATAATAAACATGCTATAAAAAATGGCACAAAAGAAATTAATTAAGCTCATGTGAGTTGTAGTTGTATATGTTAGGATTGTACGCTGTTAACAATGTTTTTGACAATATATATTGATTATTATTACAGTCACTGTTTGTGCATCCATTTACTGTGTTACACGTTTATATATGCATGTTTCCTTATACTTACATTGTAGATGATATGGTGTGGGTAAACACACAGTGAAGATCATATCATCAGGTCCCTTGCAAAGTATTAAAAGGCTCGCAGTTTAGATGGTCCTGAACCAACCATTGTAGACTGTAGAATAATCTGATAGTTAGTTTATCTTGACTAACTGATTATTCTGATACACTGACGTGTGTATTGAGGAGGATCGCGATAGGATACTATTCTCAGGTCTGACCCTAAAAGAGAGAGAATAAAGATCCACAGAGTTCGGGTTCTTAAGTCTTGCACAATGGCGGACATATGTGTGTTATGATTATTGCTTTGATTTATCAATGGGTGAGATTCTTGATAGAGTCAATAATCTCGATACTTTGGGCAGTAACATATTCACATATAATGAGTCGTGCACTGTGTTTGGTCACCATGTCCTGGTGCGCCAGGTTGATGATGTCCCCTTGAGTAAACACAAGTACATGTGAAACCCTGCAGGTGGAATTTATTCTGTACACGGTAAAGCTTGTGTGGTACTGCTCTAGGAATGGAAGAATTAATTAATTATAGCTGTCAGAGCTTACATAATTAATTAATGGACATTATATCTTAAACATGGGGAATGACTTGACTAAAAAAGAATGCATTTAGTAAAATGTATTAAATTAGTAGGTCAGTGTTATTTATTTAGTGGAATAAAAATAACCCTTAATTTATTTAATTATATCCTAGGTATTGGATATTGGATATTAAATAAATTAGTGGGCCAATTTAATATTCTTCTAGATCCCTACTGTAGCCCAAATAATACCTTAATGGACTGTGGGAATGGAATAAGTGGAGAGGCCCAAACCTATCAGGGTTGGGGGACATAATACACGCCTCCCTCAGTATTTAAAGAGGAAGGAGGCGTGTATTTTACATACACGAGCAGCTCCTCTCAGTGCAACTTAATTCCCTAGGTTATCCATACACAGTTTAGTAGTTTGTAGCCCACTCTACATCTAAACGGGTATCGGAAATACAGTAGAAGATCAAGGAGTGTCACTGCAGCCCTGTGAGGCGTCGAGTATAGTGAAGAAAAAGGCCATCCGATTGTTTCTTCTACAACAACGAGATTAGACTTGTAATCTCATCGCCAACCCTACTTTCTATGTAAGTGGTTATTCGAATTTGATTTTTCCGCTGCGTTATATTCAATGCTCTTACATGGTATTTTCAACATGTTTATTTGTATGTCATCACATAAAATCATGATATGAATGTACCAAGAATTATAAATTATCCGATTAGATCATGTGGGGTGTAATTCGATTAAACCCCAACAACTGGTATCAGAGCAGGTATCGGTATTAATCTAGAATTAATTCTATGTTATGGTTCCAAAATTTCATTATATTTGATGATGAATTTATGTGCTTAAATTTTCAGATTTAAAGAATGCTATTTTCGATCATGTTGCAATTTTGAATTGGATGAATTTTTTGAAAATTCTTATTCTACATTGCATGATATATTCTCCCTATATGAAATATGAATTTGGATGATATTATGATGTTCTTCATTAATTTTCAGATTTATTTCATGTGTATTTTCGAAAATTTAGAGCACTAAATTTTCGAAAATTGTGTGTGTGTTTTTTCCCTTAATTTGATTTGAAATTTTCGGCCATCTAGTATATCATTTGGAATAGATTTTTGATGTTATCAAAACTTCCATATCGTACACACACTAGGGGGGGTCGAAAATTTGGTTGATTAAAATTGATTTTTGGTAATTTTTGGTGTCTTCCAAAAGTTACCTAATTTTAATCAAAGATGGTTCCAAAATAAAATTTTAATTTTGGTAAGTGTTTGAAGAGGATCAAAACTACCTTAATTTTAATTCTAGTAATTTTGGTACTTAATAATATAATTTGGATAGTATTTTGACTTGTATCAAAATTCCAAATTATTTATTTAATTAGGGGGGGAGAAAATTTTAGGGTTAAAATTTGAAGGATTAATTTTTTATTTTTTTCAAAAATTTCCAGATTTGATACCCTAGTTTTTTTTTAAAAAAAATTAAGATAAGATTTGGTAGATAATTGTGATCAATTTTCAAATTTATCTTATGGTATTTTCGACACTATCAAGATATACTTTGGTAGATGATTTTAATTAATTTTCAAAGTTAATCTTGAAGAGATAAAATTTGAATATTAAGATATTATTTGGTAGATAATTATGACTAATTTCCAAATAGGAATCTTATGGATATATTCGAATTAATTGATTTAATTTGGTGGATAATTATTTTAATTTTTAAATAAATCAAGTATGTAATTTTTGAATTCTTTAATTATATTAAAGGGGTAATTTCAAAAATTATGGCATGCATAGATATCATGTGCTATTTTATGGATAACATTTAATTGTGATAGTTGTATCTGTAGATGGTATTTTTTGCAGGTGAAACCAACTATCATGACCTTTAATTTTATGTTAAATGTGATGTTTATTTTATGTTGAATATATGGTTGGCCGTATGCCGGTTTGGCTATGAGGTTTTATAATCCATGAGACACTGGAAGGAAGGACATTGGAAGTCTGCGTGTCCTAACAAGAGGAAGAAGAAGGGTACGTCTTACTCTTTAGTTATTGAAACATGTTTAGCTATTTGTTCTACCCAGTCATGGGTAGTGGATACTGGAGCTACTGATCATGTTTGCATGTCCTTACAGGGGTTCCTGGTGAAAAGGCAGCTGAGTGAAGGCGAGATTACCGTCTACATGGGCAATGCTACGAAAGTGGTGGCTGTTGCAGTGGGAGACGTGCATTTACCTTTTAGTAGTGATAGGGTTTTAGTTTTAAAGGATTGTCTTTATGTGCCTGATTTTAGGCGAAACTTGATTTTGGTTTCTAAATTATTTTTGAATGGATATTCTATTTCTTTTGATAGCAAGGTTATAATCACAAGTGGAAAATGTTTTATCTGTTCTGGCACATTGGATGGACATCTTTATATACTAATCTTATGCAAAACACTACACAAACGCAATTATTGAATACATCGATCACAAACCCTAATAAGAGAAAAGAACCTTCTGAACTAAATCAAACCTATCTTTGGCATCTTAGGCTTGGTCATATTAACCTTAAGAGGATTCAAAGGCTTATAAACAATAGACCATTGTCATCATTGGTCTCGGAAATGTTTCATTTGTGTGAATCCTGTTTGGAAGGTAAGATGACCAAGCGACCATTTCTTTCTAAAGGAAATCGATGTTAGATTTGATTCACTCTGACTTATGTGGCACTATGTTAGTTCAAGCTCAAGGAGGGTACGAGTACTTCATCACGTTCATTGATAATTACTCAAGATATGGATACATTTATATGTTGCGTCGCAAGTCTAAGTATTTTAAGTTCTTCAAAACATTTAAGGCGGAAGCGGAGAAACAAATAGGCAAAAGTATCAAGACACTACATTCTGATCGTGGTGGTGAGTACCTCTCGACTGAATTTAGAGATTACTTAGCAGAGCATGGGATTACATCCCAATTGACTGCGTCTAGCACTCCACAATAGAACGGCGTAGCGGAAAGGAGGAAGAGAACCTTATTAGAGATGGTTAGATCGATGATGAGCTATTCAGAATTGCCTGTTTCATTTTGGGGATATGCCCTAGAAACTGCAGCCTATATATTGAACATGGTCCTTTCAAAGTCAGTTCCACGCACGCCCTTAGAACTATGGACTGGTCAGAAACCCAGTCTAGGTCACGTTCGGGTATGGGGCAGTCCAGCATACATGCTAGACAAGGAAGCTGACAAACTGGCACCACGTTCTGAGGTAAGGCTCTTTGTTGGGTATCCGAAAGGAACAAGAGGAGGTTTATTTTATAGTCCTAAGGATCAGAAGGTCATTGCCAGCACCAATGCCTGATTCTTAGAGGAAGACTATGTAATAAATCACAAGCCTTGAAGCGAGATTGTTCTTGAGGAGCTTCGAGGTGGGAACGCAGATCTTACACCACCTGTACAAAAAGAGAAACCACCAATAACTGCACAATGTGTCACTGAGGTATGGGAAATGCCTCGTCGTAGTGGGAGGGTTGTTCAACAACCTAATAGATTCATTGGTTTGGGAGAATCTTCAGATTTCTCTGAAGGACTGAATGAATTGGATCCCAAGACCTATGACGAGGTGGTATAAGACAAAGATGCAAATTCTTGGAAAATTATAATGGAATCTGAGATTGGATCTATGGATCACAATCAAGTCTGGAAACTTGTAAGTGGGTCTACAAATGAAAGAGATGATCTGACGGGAAGGTTGAAACCTTCAAAACTACATTGGTGGCGAAAGGCTATACTCAGAAAGAAGGGATCGATTATGAGGAAACATTTTCACCAGTCTCCATGCTTAAGTCGATCCGGATTATCTTATCTTTTGCCGCTCATTTAGATTATGAGATTTGGCAGATGGATGTCAAGATAGCTTTCCTAAATGGAAGTCTTGAAGAAAACATCCATATGAAGCAACCAGAGGGATTCATTGCTAAGGGCCAAGAGCACTTAGTCTGCAAGCTCAAGAAATCCATTTATGGATTTAAGCAAGCATCACGGTCTTGGAATACCCAGTTCGACAAGGTCATCCAGTCATATGGATTCGTCCAAAGCCCGGATGAGAGCTATGTGTACGAGAAAAGTAACGGAAATGTGGTGGCATTTGTAGTACTGTATGTTGATGATATCTTCCTTATTGAAAACAATAAGAAAGTATTATCAAACATAAGGGTGTGGCTGTCCAAGTAGTTCGATATGAAGGATTTTGGGAGAAGCTGGACACGTTCTTGGCATCAAGATCATTCGAGATTCCCAGAAAAGGATGTTGTGCCTATCTCAAGTGACCTATATCGATACAGTGCTAGCTAGGTTTAGCATGCAAAATTCCAAGAAAGGTTTTATACCTTTCAGACATGGAATTCATCTATCCAAGGATATGTATCCCAAGACACAGGTTGAGATAGATGAGATGAAAGGGGTTCCATATGCTTCGGTTGTGGGAAGCCTCATGTATGTTATGCTATGTACTAGGCCTGATATATGCTATGCGGTTGGCATGGTAAGCAGATATTAGTCAAACCTTGGAAAAGGACACTAGACTGCAATAAAGAATATTCTCAAGTACCTGAAAAGGACTAGAGATTATATGCTGGTATACTGCAGTGATAGTCTCGTTTCTTTGGGTTACACAGACTCAGATTTCCAAGCTGATAAATATTAGAGTAAATCTACCTCGGGCTATGTGTTTACCTTGGGATGCGGAGCCATTGTATGGAGGAGCATAGAGAGAAAGTATCATCTTATATAAGAAATCGTTAAGAGAGGAGATGTTGCAGTGGTCAAGATTGCATCGGAGGACAACTTGGCTGATCTATTCATGAAGAGCCTGTTGGCTAAGACCTTTGATGGTCACGTGGAGAAAATAGGAGTGAGATGCAGACCCGGGATTGCATTTTGAGATTTGTTTATAGTTTGAGAGTTTTGCCAGTTTTTGTTCTATACTTAAAAGACATGCTTTAAGTATAAGTGGGAGATTGTTATGATTGTATACTAAAAGTTATTGTGTGCAGAGTTAGGCAAGTTGGAGAGGAACATGAGAGGGTCGGAGAAGTGGAAGGATTGGTCGGAGAAAGGGCAGCCGGAGGTGAGATAGATGCTGAAACGGTGAAGGAAGAGAAAGATTGTATTTTTAGGTTTCACCCTGAATTGATTCCCCTAAATTGAGAGCATCAGTTCAATCTGGGTCGAGCAAGCTGGATCTCAAGTTGTGGGCTTGGTCTTTCTTTTATTTTGTGTTGTGTTTCCTCTTAAGCGGCCTAATATGCAAGAGGGACAAAGGAGGTTAGATCAACTATGGCAGGAAGAGATGGTAAGAAGAGAAGCAGAAAGCCTGAAGAGAGACGCAACTGAGGAGAAATTCAAAGCACAAATGACATCTATGGCTAATATGCAAGAAGGAATGATGGGTAAGTTAGAACACCTCTTTGGCCTCTTAGTATCTATGAATATTCAACTTCGAAAAGATGATAGGGGTAAGGATAAGGCTGATGGTGATTCCATTTTGGGTAGTCCTCCCCAAAGCCTTACTGATGGGAATTCTCAGACCAGGACCAGTTACTCAGTCAGGGATAGACAAATGGTTAACCATCAAGAAGGATCTGTTTATACCCCACTCCCTAAGGTTGAATTTCCCAAGTTTGATGGATCTTATCCTAGGGTATGGGTCTTGAAATATAATGGGTATTTTAAAATGGTGCCCAACATTCTAGGTGATCAAAAAATTGCATTAGCCTTTATAAATCTGGAAGGAAAAACAGCTGTATGGTTCCAGTCTAATAGCTCTAAGCATGTTGACCTCACTTGGCCCTAGTTTCTGGACCTCATTTCTGTTAGGTTTGAGGATCTAAAGGAGGATAACATTGTAGTAGAGTTCAACAAGCTTAGGCACATAGGGAGGTATACTGATTATGTAGAGAAGTTTGATGAGCTCGGGGAATGTATGAGGCTCTTTGATAGCAGGACTTATTCTGAAACTTATTTCATTGCAAGTTTCTTAAGTAGATTGAGTGAAGAGCTAAAGTCTGCAGTCAGAATGTTCAACCCTTCTACATTGGAACAAGCCATTGAACTAGGCAAGCATCAATTGACCACTATTGAGGCTCTGACTAAGAAGATGAAAGGAAGTTCCAGGCCTTACAGCTCTGGGTGGTCTACACTTCACACTAAAGCTTCTACCCAAACAACCCATTTTCAATCCTAACCACCTACTGCCACTCCAGCTTAAAATCCTAAAACCCCAGTCAAATTACTCACTTCAGCTCAAATGTCTAAGAGAATAGCATAGAGCCTGTGCTACAATTGTGATGAAAAATAAACCCCAGGCCACATATGTAAAAGTAGAATTAATTATATGATAATGACTGAGGAGGAGGAGGAGGAGGAGGAGGAGCTCAGTTATCTAAGTTCTATGGAACCTACAGGAGCTATTACTGACTCAGACACCTCAGCTGAGGAGGTATCTGTCTCTCTCAATGCTCTCAAGGGAGATACTAGTATCACCACCCTCAGGTTTACTGGCTCTTGTCAGGGCCACCAACTACATATCCTATTGGACACTGGGAGCACTCTAAACTTCATTAAAGACTCTACTGCCCATAAGTTGGGTTGTGAGATAAAGAAAGCAACACCTCTATGTATTAAAGTGGAAAATGGTCAAAGACTTAACAGCTCTGCTCAAGCAGGGAGTTCTGAGTGGGAACTGCAAGGGCAAACTCTCCAACACTCCCTTAGACTGCTGCAACTGGAGGGCTTTGATATCATCTTAGGGAGAGACTGGCTCAAGGCTTGCTCACCCATTGAGCTGGATTATGAGAAAATGATTGTAGCCATTCACTGCAAGGGAAGGAAAGTCAAACTATTAGCTAACAAATCCCAGCCTGAATGTTAGATGATCTCACACCATACCTTGTATAAGATGATGCATTCCCAAGTTACTCATGAAATAGAAGAAATGTACTTGGTGACAAACCAAACTCTCACCCAATCTGAGAATCCCAAGCTGCAGAAGCTCTTGGAGGAGTTTGATATGATCTTTCAGGAACCCCAAGGTCTTTCACCCACCAGGGGAGTTGAGCATCAGATCCATCTCAAACCTGGCAGTAAAACAAGGCTTCAGTTTCCTTACAGATCTTCCTACAAGCATAAAGATGAGATAGAGAAAATAATTAAGGAGTTGCTAGCTACTGGAGTTATACAACACAGCAGGAGCCCATTTGCTTCTCTAGTGCTTCTAGTTAAGAAGAATGATGGCACCTGGAGAATGTGTGTGGACTACAGGTACTTGAATGCTTTAACCATCAAACATGAGTACCCAATTCCTGTAATTGATGAGATTCTAGATGAACTACATGGCTCTTGTTTCTTCTCTAAGGTGGACCTGAGATCTGGGTATTTCTAAATTCTTATGCAACCAAAGCCGAGGTACATGACATCATTCAGTACCCACCATGGTCACTTTGAGTTCCTAGTTATGCTCTTTAGGCTTTGCAATGCACCAGCTACCTTTTAGTCCCTCATGAACAAGGTATTTGGTGATTGCTTGAGGAAGTTTGTTCTGGTCTTCTTTGATGAGATTCTAATTTACAGCAAAAGCTAGGAGGAACATCTACATCATCTCAGGATGGTATTCTCTTTGCTTAAGGAGCATAACTTGTTTGCCAAGAGGTCCAAATGCCAGTTTGGCCAAACTAGCATGGAATACCTGGGGCATATTATTAGTCAAGAAGGAGTGGCTACAAATCCTAGCAAGATTGAAAGCATGTTGAACTGGCCTAAACCTAAGACTATAAAACAACTCAGGGGGTTCCTAGGCCTAACGGGCTACTATAGGAAGTTCATAAGAGGGTATGGAGTCATTAGCAAGCCTCTTACTACTCTGTTGAAGAAAAGTGGGTTTAAATGGAATTTTGAGGCAGAGCAAGCCTTCTCAAACCTCAAAATAGCCATGACACAAGCACTAGTCCTGGCCTTACCTGATTTCTCCAAACCTTTTATCCTAGAGACTGATGCCAGTGGAGTGGGAATAGGAGTTGTATTGCTGCAGAACAACAGACCTATTGCCTACTTAAGCAAAACCCTTTGCCCAAAGAACCAGTCCCTTTCAATCTATGAAAGAGAGTTCCTAGCTGTGCTCATGGCAATTCAAAGATGGAAACATTATCTAGTTGGGAGCAAATTCATTATAAAAACTGACCAGCAAGCACTGAAGCATCTTTTGGATCAGAAGGTGGTCAGCCTTTTGCAACAAAAGTGGATAACTAAGCTACTGGGGCTAAACTATGAGATATGTTACAAGAAAGCGATAGAAAATAGAGCAGCTAATGCACTCTCAAGGAGATAGGAAGATCAACCCACTTGTCTATCTCACCACAATTTTACCTAGTTGGATTCAAGAGGTTATAGACAGCTACACAGAGGATGCATACTTCTCCAAGTTTAAGGATTCCCTACTCCAGGATCCAACTTTCTACCCACATTACTCTATGGCTGGAGATGTCATTAAATACAAAGGAAAGGTAACAGATGGAAGAAATGAAGGCCTTAGACTTAAATTGCTAAATGCTATGCATAGGTCAGATTATGGAGGGCATTCTGGAGTAAATGGCACTTATATGCGTTTGAAGAGGGTTTTCTATTGGCCACACATGAAACAAGATGTCATATACCTGGTCAAACACTGTGACACTTGTTCACTTAACAAACTTAACCAAGGAGGAATGCCTGGCTTGCTACAGCCACTGCCCATCCCTGACCAACCTTGGAGTCACATTTCTATGGATTTTGTAGAGAGACTACCTAAATCAGTTGGAAAGGATGTGATACTAGTTATAATTAACAAGTTGACTAAATTTGTTCACTTCATTGCTCTATCCCACCCCTTTACCTCACAGAGTATGGCCAAGCTATTTCTAGATCATGTCTACAAATTACATGGTCTACCAGTAAGGATTGTCTCAGACAGAGACAAGGTCTTTACTAGCAGTTTTTGGAAGGAATTGTTCAAGGTCTTGGGAGTAACCCTAAACTTCTCCTCATCCTATCACCCCCAGATTGATGGGCAAACAGAATGACTAAATTAGTGTCTGGAAACATACCTTAGGTGCATGACATCTGATTGTCCCAAACAGTGGGGCAAATGGTTGGCTTTGGCAGAGTACTGGTACAACACCAATTATCACACTGCCATAAAAACCACACCATTCCAAGCCCTATATAGCTATCCCCCATCCCACCTAGCCATCGACCCTTATCTAGACACAACTCAAGGGGAAGTGAAGGACACTATTTTGGAACGTAGGCTGATGCTGTAACAACTTAAGGCCAATCTACAATTGGCTTAGCAGTAAATGAAACTTTATGTTGATAAGAACCAAACTGACAAGACCTTCGAAGTTGGGGATTTGGTGTATGTAAAGTTGCAAACTTACAGACAAAATTCGATCTCACTAAGGAAGAATGAGAAAATAGCTTCGCGGTACTTCGGTCTCTATAGGGTTTTACAGAGAATTGGGTTGGTCGCCTATAAACTGGACCTGCCTGCGGGCTCTAGGGTACACCCAATATTTCATGTTTCACTACTTAAAAAGAAAATCAGTGAAGACAGTAAGGTGTCGAAGGAATTACCTGAGGTTAATGATAACGGGATCTTTTGAATTTTCCCGTGTGCCGCTCTTGACTCCCGTACTATCACCAGGGAAAACACCATTGTTCCTCAGCTACTCATCAGATGGGAAGCTTCTGAAGATTCAAACCTCCTTTCTTGGGAAGATGAGAAGTTCATCCGCAAAAAAATCCCTACTTTTGACCCTTGCAGACAAGGATCTTTCGAAGGAGGGCTAAATGTTGTGTGCAGAGTTAGGCAGGTTGGAGGAGAACATGAGAGGGTTGGAGAAGTGGAAGGATTGGTCAGAGAAAGGACGGCCAGAGGCGAGATAGAGGCTGAAACGGCGAAGGAAGAGAAAGATTGTATTTTTAGGGTTTCGTCCTAAATCGATTCTCCTAAATTGAGAGGATCAATTCAATCCGGGTCTAGCAAGATGGATCTCAAGTTGTTGGCTTGGTCTTTCTTTTATTTTGTGTTGTGTTTCCTTTTAAGCGGCCCAATATTATAATTAGTGAAGCCCAATTGTTTTATTTTAGGGTTAGTTGTCATCTTTGGGAGAGTATAAAATGTACTATGTGATCTCATGCAAAAAGTAAGAAAAATATCAATTATCTTCTCCCTCATATCTTCTTCTAATCTCCCTCATCGTCTTCTCTCTCTCTCTCTCTCAGATCCAACCTTTACAAATACAGCCGTTTTATTTACTAAAATACAGATTATCATTTAAGAATAAAAAATTGGTAGAAAAAAGACCAAAATCATCGCGACATTACAGAAGCCGTAACAAAAGCTTGTCTTTGTATACTGTTAACAATGTTGATGATATAGATTGATTATTATTGCAGTCACTGTTTGTCCATCTATTTACTGTGTTACACGTTTATATAAGCATATTTTCTTATACTTACATTGTAGATAATATGGTGTGGGTAAACACACGGTGAAGATCATATTATCGGGTCCCTTGCAAAGTATTAAAAGACTCACAGTTTAGATGGTCCTGAACTAACCATTGCAGACTATAGAATAATCTGATAGTTAGTTTAACTTGACTAACTGATTATTCTGATACACTGATACGTGTATTGAGGAGGATCACGATAGGATACTATTCTCTAGTCTGACCCTAAAAGGGAGAGAATAAAGATCCACAGAGTTCGGGTTCTTAAGCCTTGCACAGTGGCGCACATATGTGTGTTATGATTATTACTTTAATTTATCAATGTGTGAGATTCTTGATAGAGTCAACAATCTCGATACTTTGGGCAGTAACATATTCATATATAATGGGTTGTGCACTGTGTTTGGTCACCATGTCCTGGTGCGCCAGGTTGATGATGTCCATTTGAGTAAACACAAGTACATGTCAAACCTTGCAGGTGGAATTTATTCCGTACATGGTAAAGCTTGTGCGGTACTGCTCTAGGAATGGAAGAATTAATTAATTATAGCTGTCAGAGCTTACATAATTCATTAATGGACATTATATCTTAAACATGGGGAATGGCTTGACTAAAAAAGAATGCATTTAGTAAAATGTATTAAATTGGTAGGTCAGTGTTAATTCTTTAGTGGAATAAAAATAACCCTTAATTTATTTAATTATATCCTAGGTATTGGATATTGGATATTAAATAAATTAGTGGGCCAATTTAATATTCTTCTAGATCTCTACTGTAGCGTAAATAATACCTTAATGGACTGTGAGAATGGAATAAGTGGAGAGGCCCAAACCCATCAGGGTTGGGGGACATAGTACACACCTCCCTTAGTATTTAAAGAGGGAGGAGGCGTGTATTTTACATACACGAGCAGCCCCTCTCAGTGCAACTTAATTCCCTAGGTTATCCATACACAGTTTAGTAGTTTGTAGCCCACTCTACATCTAAATGGGTATCGGGAATACAATAGAAGATCAATGAGTGTCACTGCAGCCCTGTGAGGTGTCGAGTATAGTGAAGAAGAAGACCATCCGATCATTTCTTCTACAGTAACAAGATTAGACATGTAATCTCGTGGTCAACCCTACTTTCTATGTAAGTGGTTATTCGAATTTGATTTTTCCGCTGCATTAAATTCGATGTTCTTATATGGTATGTTCAACATGTTTATTTCTATGTCATCACACATAAAATCATGATATGCATGCCCCAAGAATTATAGATTATCCGATTATTTCCTGTGGGGCGTAATTCGACAAAACCCCAACAATATAGTCAAAGTTTGCACCGTAAAATTTAATCTAATTGCCAAATATACAAAATATACAAAATCCAACTGACATAACCATGCAATGCACGAACTTTTTTTTATGCAATTGTCATTTGAATTTACTATATATTTTTATCTTTTTGATTAATTAGAAGTGAATATTTATATTATGTTAATAAAAAAAAATAGAAACGCTAAAGTTTAAGTAATTAGGTGAAATGAAAATTTAAAAAAAATATATTATAATTACACATAGGGCTCGTTTGGTTGGCAGAAAAGTAAAGTTTTTTGGGAATATGATTTCTGGGACTGTGATTCTGAGGAAAATGATTATTAACAAAATATTTATTTTGTATTTGGAACACAAAAAGGAAATTGTAATGATCCTCTTTTCATTATTTGATTAAATTTAAACAAGAGTAGATAATTAAATATCTAAAATATATACTGTATCTTGTTTCATATTACTAGTATATATAATTTTAAATTACGAACCATATAATGTGTAATTCTTCAATTTGCATTAGTATTATAGATATTGAATGCAACATATTATTTCAATTTAAATAAAATAATATGACTAAAAAATAATCAATTTAGGTAAATATTGCATTGGTGATGCAAATATTTTTTATTGAATTTGAAATCAAAATTATCTATATAAATATTTTTTTATTGAATTAGAAGTTAAAATATATATATTGAAAATTGTATGGTCGTCGTTTAGTCCGCAACGTTGTCTCAAAAATGATATTATTGGAATTTTAATAGAAATGCCAAAAAAATGATTGGTAAAAAATAGGTGAATTTTTGTTGTAATTTCTTCAATAGAAGAAGTATCATATTTTTTAATTTCTTTTTTCATTTATAATTTTTTTTTATTTTTTCTATTTTATTTATTTTATTCATTTTTTTATTGAAATTTTTTAATCAAAACTTAGTATTATTAATAAAAAAAGTTAATAATAAATCTTATTTTTTCAATTTTAAAAAAATCCATTTTTTTTTTATTTTTTAGTTAAAAATATGAATCCAAACATAATAATAATTTATTAAAAAAATAAGTAATAATAAATGAAGAAATCAAACAATGAAATCATTTAACACGAGATTTTTCAAAATAAGAAAAAAGAATACCTACTTGGGCTATGTATTCAGAATCCAGGAAAGTTGCACAATTTTCCTAGTTTTGAGGAATATGATTCCTTTCCATATTACATAAAAAATGAACCAAACACAGTAATGTTAAAATAGGAAATCAGATTACTTTCCCAAGTCAGATTCCGTGCCAACCAAATGGGGCCATAAAGTTTATTTGGCCACAAATTTTTCACTTTATCGATCACATTTATAATTCCCCCTCCACTCCTCTGTTGTTGAAGCTCAATACTTGATCCTTTGTTGGAATGTACAAAGTTGTAAATCGAAGACTCTTGAACATATTATGCGAATATATTATGCTACAATAGAATATATTTTTTACAGGAACTTATTTCTTCGAATTCATCAAAGCCACATGTTATAACATAACTACACTCACCTATTTATAAAGCCCTATAATCATTGAAATCGATAATGTTAAGAAAAACTATCAAGGAACCCCTAGATCAGGTTTTGATGAGATGTCAAAATTATTTATGAAAAACTGACCAATGTTCAAGCTGTAAATCGAAGCTGATCAGCCCAGGGCATCATCAAAGAAGAACTCTAGAAGAGTCAAAGTTAACCGATCTGAAGAATGACCCACAAGTTGAAAGACACGTCATCCATTCTAAAGTTCAACTTGGCTGAGGAATCATACCGGTCAGCTGAACTGAGGGAGAAAGGAGTTGACCAAAGATTGAAGAAACTGATAGAATATCAGTTTATGCCAGAGGCTGACAGTATCCAACTGGAGCAATGGCCAATCTCAGCTGACAAGCCCAGAACTGCCAACTGGAGCAATGGCCAATCTCAGCTGACAAGCCCAGAACTGCCAACTGGAGCGATAGCCAGACTCAGCTGATAAGCCCAGAACTACCAACTGGAGCGATAGCCAGACTCAGCTGATAAGTCCAGAACTGCCAACTGGAGCAACAGGCAGACTCAGCTGACTAGCCTAAAACCGCCAACTGGAGCAATAGTCAAACTCAGCTGACAAGCTCAGAACTTCCAGCTGGGACGATAATGCAACTGAGCTGAGAAATCCAAAACTGCCAACTGAAATTCCAAACTGCCAAGAGAGCTGAAGCCAGAAGACTCGTGGAGTGTATTGCTTAAATCATCGTATCTTGGAATAAATGCTCCTTCAAAGATCTTGGAATTTAATGAAGATCGATTGGCAGAATAACGGCTACTTCAACCAAATGATCCAAGCTATCATTTAAGACCACCTGCCGTTGATGAGCTAACAGAGCCACTGATCAAATGGACAATGGAACTCAACGGTCATAAAATCACTCCTCTATAAAAGACGGGTGAATCAGAGTTCTAAACACTCTTCACAATCACAAATTCTTGCCAACCTTCGCATATACAAGCAGAGCTTTTCTTTCTCCCTCCCACTCAAGCTTAAGTGCAACGTTTGATAGAAACTGCGAAAGTCAAACTGAGAAGAAGAATTCACTGAATCAAGACATCCAACCAGCTGTTGACGATCCAGCCAGGGCAGCTTTCTCAGTTCCAGCTATTCAACGATCAACTACTCAGCTCAATTAAAGAAGCACATCAGTTGATACCCCCTTGTTTAAGACTAACCTCTTGAAGATCGAAAGAGATCTAAAACCTTGTAAAGACGACAATAGCACCTACCTTCCTAGCGACCAGTTAGGGACTTCAAGTGTGAGCTGTCGACCAGCTGAGGTAGCGAGCAGTTACCAGGTTCAGCCAACTGTCCTTCATTGTGTAATTTGTAAAGAAACTCAAGTTATATAGTGAAGTTGCCTTTCTGCGGAAAGAAGAGAGGACGTAGAAGTTTGAGACATCGAACCTCTATAAATCTCTTGTGTGCTGTACTATATTGTTCATTGCATATCTCTAATTGCACACAACATCACACAAGCTGCACTTAAACTGTCTCAACTGATTATCAATTTTGTGCACAAATAAGTTTCATCAAGCGAGTTAAAGGGCCCTGTCTTCCGCATCTAAACTAAAAGTTTTTGAACCAGTTTATTCAGCCCCCCTCTAAACTGATACCGACTCACCCGGGACCACCAAGTGGTATCAGAGCAGTTGATTCTAAGGATCAGTCATTTATGCAGATCAACTGAATCAGATCTAATTATCTGTGCTAACATTTCCGCTATGGGAAACCATAAGCTACCTTTGTTTTCAGTTGAGAACTATGATAACTGAAGAAGGAGAATGAAGGCGCATCTCTGCTCAATTCATGAGAATATGTGGAAAGTCATTGAAGAAGGTCCAATCATCATCATAATGGACAATGATGCTCACATAGTTGATATCAATCAACCGGCAAGGATCCCGAAGCCAACTAATCTTCTCACCAGTGAAGAGAAGAAGTTGAAGAATCTAGAGTTCCTTGCTCAAGCTGCATTATTTCAAACTCTAGATGAAGATCGTATGAAGGATACAAAGAACTGCACAACTGCCAAGGAGATATGGGACCTACTAGCAGATCTTTGCAGAGAGTCCGAAGCCATAAAAGGAAACAAGCTCCAACTGGCAGTTGACAGGTATGAATCCTTCAAAATGCAGGCAGAAGAGTCCATCTCAAGCCTTGAAACTAGATTTCTAGGCATCATCAGTGAGATGAACAACCTTGGAAGAAGTTATCCTAATTCAGAGATGAATTCCAAAATATTGGATAATCTCACTGACGAATGGGATATGAAAGTGATAGCTACAAAGGAGTCAAGAAACCTAAACAACATCACTTCAAGGGAACTATTTGGTTCTCTTAAAGCTCATGAGTACAGTCTAAACCAAAAAAGAGAAGCGTCAACATCGTCAGCTCAAGACGCAGCTTTCTATGGCGAAAGGTCCAGGTTTAGAGACGCTCGAGGAAGAAACAACTTCCGACCTAGGAGCTCACCAGCCAAAGAAAACCAAGGTGGATCTTCAACTGAATGGAAAAGGGATACAACTGAAAAGAAGGAGAATCTGACTGATGACATCAATGATCAGATTCAATCAGTTACCAAGTTGCTTGAAAAGTTGAAGAGAGCCCGGGATAAACAATCAGGTTCACCTCAGACTGATGAAATCCCAAAAGCTGAAAAAGCCTACCAACCAGCTGAACCATTCAGGAGTGGCAATCGCAATCTTGGAGAATGTTTTCATTGTCATAAACAAGGACATTACAGGTTCGAATGTCCAGAACTCCCCGAAGACAAGAAAGCCAAGGTAAAAAGAAGCTTCTTCAAAAGAAAAACAATGGTCACAAATCTCGAGAATGCTGTGCTGGATGATTCAGACTATCCTTCTGGAATCGATTCTGACGGCTACAGCTCAGATGATGATGAAGCATTATTCTGCCTCATGGCTGACCATGATGAAGAGGTTAGTACAGCTGACTCTCAAACTTCTTTTTATCATATCAATGAATCAATTGTCTCTAGTAATGAACTTGATGTGAAACTTATGATGCTAGAAGACCAATTAGCTTCAATCTCCTGTTTGCATGTTGAACTGAAAGATGAAAATGATGAACTGAGAAACAAGGTCAGGAAACTGAGCATTGATCATGAAAGACTAGAGTATCTTGAATCTCAGCTTATAGAATTTGAGAAATTGAAACTGAGAACTGCTGATCTAGAGGAAGAAAATCAAAAACTCAAGCAAGAGATCCTTGAAAAAGAAAAGGTAAACCTAGAGTTCAAAAAGGGATCTCAGACTCTAGATGAAATACTCAGTCATCAAAGAACTGGAACTCGCAGCTCAGGACTAGGATATAGCAAGTTCACTGCCCTAGAAAAGGGAAAAGCAGTTGCTCAACCTAGTGACAAGGGTATCCTAAAAGGGTTCACGAGATCTCAGGATCAGCCAGCTGAGTCAAACAAAGGAAAGGGAATATTGAAAAATCCCCAGACCCAGCTTAAAAAGTTTTGTCAGTTCTACCAATCTAAAACACCCGGTCAGCTAAAGCCCAGTTCCTAGCCAAGACCATCAGTTCACTCAAGTCAATCTACTCGTCCAAAGCCTTCAGTTTAACAAAGGCCACCAGCTCAGTATAAAATGCCCTCAAGGCAAACTGGCAGATCAATTCACTATGAAAAGATAGACCAGTTTAGATCTCAAGCCTACCCTGCTAGGCAATTTAATCAAAGCACTTCAAGGAGAGATCAAAGAAAATCATTTCAACCCTATCATCATTACAATGAATATTTGGATTCAAGAAATGAACCAAGAGCTGATCCAAAAGGGTTCAATCCAATGAACTGAAAACACACAAGGCATTGGCCTGATAGAAGAGCCCAAAAATCTCAAAATAATTGTGTGCTAGTTGAATTGTTTTATCCCACTAACTTTCAACGCAGGTACCATTCAACCGACTCAAGGAGAGTTGAAAGAGAGTTGAAACTGATGAAACGATCCAAATCAGTTGACTCCTTGAATGATAAGAAGCCAAAAGTTTGGCAAGTCTGGATTCCAAAAGGCTTAATGTATCAAAAAGGACCCGATATGAAACGGGTCCCTAAATGCTAATCATTTTCTCTGCAGGATAAGAGCATCCTATCTATGAAGAAAACCAAAGACATTTGGTATCTAGATAGCGGGTGCTCCAAGCACATGACCGGAGACCGAGAAGATCTCGACGGTTATGAAGAAATCAAAGGTCCACTCGTCATATTTGGAGACAATTCCAAAAGCCGAACCAGTGGAGAAGGGTTCGTTGTCAAGGAAAAGTAGTTGTGAATGGAGTCTCCCACGTGGAAGGACTAAAGCACAAATTACTCAGCATCAGCCAGCTGTGCGACAATGGCTACTTAGTTGACTTCACCAAAAACTCCTGCAACATAAGAGACAAGTCAACTGGAGTAATTTTGCTAACCGGCATCAGGAGAGGCAACATGTACATTATTGACTGGTCAACCGGCTACTCAGAAGCTTGCTTTCTCTCAAAAGGATCAACTGAAGCAAGCTGGCTATGGCATCGTCGACTGAACCATCTCAACTTCAAAACAATCAACTATCTAGCTAAGAAAGAGTTAGTTGAGGGGCTTCCCAAGGAGATATACAAGAAAACAGGTGTATGCGGACCATGTCAAAAAGGGAAGCAAGTGAAGTCATCCTTCAAGAATAAGAATCATCCACCAGGAACAACTGACTGCCTTCAACTGCTAAACATGGATTTGTTTGGTCTAGTTAGACCTCAAACTCCAAAAGGCAAAAGATTCACTCTTGTAGTAGTTGATGATTACTCAAGATATACATGGGCGGAATTCTTGAGGAGCAAAGATAAAACATATGACAAGCTCATGGCGCTGATCAGAAGACTTCAAACTGAGAAGGAAAGATCAGTTCAAAGGATTCGTTCTGACAATAGAACTGAATTTGTGAATCAACACATGAACAGCTTCCTCAACCAGCTTGGAATCACTCATAAACACTCAGCTGCAAGAAATCCACAACAAAACGGTGTAGTTGAAAGGCGCAACCAACACTAAAGGAAGCAGCTCGAGTGATAATAGCTGATGCCAACATAGCTGAAGGATACTGGGCTGAAGCAGTTAACACAACTTGCCATACTCAAAATTGAAGTGCCATAGTAGCAGCCCATGACAAGACACCTTATGAACTGTACAAGGGTCGTAAGTCTTCTATCTCATATTTTAAAATATTTGGCTGTAAATGTTATATTCACAACAATGGCAAGACTCAATTGAAAGCTTTTAGTGCTAAAGCTGATGAGGGAATATTTCTTGGATATAACTCTCCTCATGCACAAGCTTACAGAGTGTTCAACAAACGAACTCTTTTTGTGAAAATAACATGTCATGTGGTATTTGATGAATTTGCTAATGAGTACAGGAATAAAGAAAGTATAGACACATCAGTTCAAGTACTACCTAGTAAAATCGAAAATTCACAGGACTTTGTAGATCACATTGTTCCGGAGCGGTTTGAAGTTTCATTAGAAGAAGATAATGAAACTGGTACTAAACCAGTTGAGAACAACTTGGTCAATGAAGACACAAATCGTGCTGAGACCGCAAACCCCACAACTGAAGCAGGGGGAAGAAATGATGAGAATGTCGAGCCAACTGATGAACGAGCAACTGATGACGTCATCATAGAAGAGCCAGCTGAGGACCCAGCTGAAGCCACATTGCCCAAGTGGCTCAGAAGCCATCCAACTGACAAGATAGTTGGTGATCCAAGAAGTCGAGTTCAGACCAAAGGATCAACTGAGCATTTATTGTTCACATGCTTCATCTCTCAAACTGAACCAGCAAATGTCAAGGAAGCCTTAGAAGATTCAGACTGGATCATGGCTATGCAGGAAGAACTGAACCAGTTCACACGAAATGACGTACAGTTCCTTGTCGATAGGCCAAAAACCCAGAAGGTTATTGGCACAAAATGGGTTTTTCGCAACAAATTGGATGAACAAGGATTGATCACAAGGAACAAGGCCAGACTGGTAGCCAAATGTTACTCACAAAGCGAAGGTATAGACTTTGATGAGACATTCACGCCAGTTGCAAGATTGGAAGCCATCAGACTGTTCCTAGCCTATGCAGCTCACTTCAACTTCACAGTCTACCAAATGGACGTCAAGAGTGCTTTTCTTCAAGGAATGCTCAAAGAGGACGTGTATGTTGAGCAACTGCCAGGCTTTGAAATTGGTGATCAAGTCTTCAAACTGAAAAAGGCTCTCTATGGATTAAAGCAAGCACCAAGAGCGTGGTATGAAACTCTAACAACATTTTTGCTGAAAAAATGGGTTTCAAAAAGGAGTCATTGATCGAACTCTATTCCGAATAGAACGATCAACTGAGATCTTAATGGTTCAAATTTATGTCGATGACATAATTTTTTGGATCAAAGAGCTAATTTATGTCGATGACATAATGGTTCGCTCAACTGATGCAAAGCGAATTTGAGATGAGCATGATGGGAGAAATGACATTCTTCCTAGGACTCCAAGTGAAGCAGCTGAAAGATGGAATTCATATCAGCCAGGTGAAGTACACCAAGGAGCTAGTCAAGAAGTTTGGAGTAAATAAAGGAAAAACTCTCAAGATTCCAATGAACACATCAGTTCAGCTAACTCTTGATGAAGAAGGAGAATCAGTTAGCCAAACTTACTACAGAGGAATCATTGGATCATTACTTTACTTAACAGCCAGCCGGCCAGCCATCTCTTATTCAGTTGGTCTATGTGCGCGGTTTCAAGCCAATCCAAAGAAAAGTCATCTTGAAGCAGCTAAGAGAGTTATCAAATATCTCAAAGGAACCATAAATCTTGGACTATGGTATCCCAAAGATGACAGTTTGAGTTTAATTGGATATTCAAACTCAAACTTTGGTGGATGCAAGATTGACAGAAAAAGCACCAGTGGAACATGTCAGTTTCTTGGAAGCAAACTGATATCCTGGTTTAGCAAGAAGCAGCACTGAGTTGCCACGTCAACAACTGAAGCAGAGTACGTAGCTGTTGGAAGCTGCTGTGCTCAAATACTCTGGATGAAGCAACAGTTGAAGGATTACAAAGTTGAAATAGAAGAAGTTCCTATCTACTGTGACAACAATAGTGCAATCGCGATATCTCAGAATCCAGTTCTACATTCAAGAACTAAGCACATTGACATAAGGCACCACTTCATCAGAGATCACATCGAGAAGAAGGACATATGCATCAAATATGTCAATACTAAGAAGCAGATAGCCGACATCTTCACCAAACCATTGCCAGAAGCAAGGTTTATGGAGCTATGCATACAGTTGGGATTGCTGGAGCTAGCATCACAGGATGAAGATGATAAACTGGAAGAAAAAGGCCAAGGGACCACTCCAGCTAAAGAGAGAAACTGAATCAAAAAGACGAGAAACTGATCAGTTTACCACATAATTCATCAGTTTGAAGTATATGCAAGAAGCTGCTGAAAAATAAGTAAAACTGGAAATGATCAGTTTACTCCATCAGCTCAACTGAATCATCAGTTCAGTCGCTCAGACTGATGATCCAGTCAGTTATGCAGGACATACAAGCTGTAAATTGATCAAACTGACGAAGCAGTCATAGGAACTGAAGTAAATTCAAAAGGAGATATCAGTTCAAGGACCAGCTAAAGGAGAACAGCTGAACTGAGAAGCAGCTGAATGAAGATCTGAGCAGTCAAGATCAGTCAGGAACTGATGAGACGATATCTCAGTTGGAACTGATCAACAGAAAAATCATCAGTTACGGTCAAATTCAACTGATGACGTAATCAGTTTTCAAGCCAAGGAGAAACTGCTGAAGAGAAAAGATAAGTTCAAAAGTCTCAAAACTGGAAATGGTAAAAACACGTGTCATCCAAATGTTACCGTTGAACCGTCTTTCTCTCTCCTCTTTAATTCCCAACGGATAAAAATGGAAAGCCAATCGACGGGTCGATTGATCTAATCCGACCGTTGAATTTAGGGAGACCAAGTGTCACAACCGTTGGATGAGCCAAATCTCTCTATATAAATAAGTCGGCTGAACAATCGAGATAAGCTTTCCAATTTTTACCACAAAGTTACTGGCCTTCTACCTACCTCTCGTCAAAAGCTTGTTCAATCTTGAAAGATCAAACTCCTCAACTTCGCAAGTCAATCTCTTTCGAAGAATCATGGCTCAAAATCCATCATGCAGAAGATTCAATTCCAACAATCCGGAGAAGACTCTAAAGCTTTCTGTGATAAACTCGATAGAGACAAATTTTTCAATCCTGCTGGATTTCTTCAAGCTTGCAAAGCTTCTCCACTAAGCAGAATGATCGTTGAAAAGCTTTCTCAGGCCAGGCTGAAAAAGTTTCTGGAGGTGTTTTCAGAACGAATCTACATTGAACCAGTTGCTGAATTTTATCTAAATTCAAACGGATCTTCGAATCCCAGGGAAATCAGATCGGAAGTCAGAGGACACGCTATTGTCGTAACAGCTGAGTCCCTGAGCAACATATTTGGACTACCCAACAACGGATTCAAGCTATAGAACGTTCAAGTGAATTTCTAGGAAGCGTATGATTTTTGGATAAAAGAAGGAGAGCCTCAACCATATAAGAGCAATCATCTTATATCAAAGTTTCAAGATGAATTCCAAGTACTAGCTGCTATTACTTCAAAAATCATGGTTGGAACAACTGGCAGCCAATCGGAAATGACAGCAACAAAGTACAAAATATGCGCTGCCATTTACAACAGAATGGAAATCAACTGGGCACAGTACTTCTTCGAACAACTGAAGAGGTACGTTGATATCATTGAACGAAGCTGGAACGGTGAGAAATCTCCTCAAAGAATTAGATATATCAGCCGGGTCAGCATAATTCTGGAGAAGCAGTTCCCATGGATAGCTGAGGAGAAGGAATTTAAAACAATAGTCAGTAATGACTTCATCTCGAAGCCTCTCAGAATTGTTGAGATTGATCCGGAACAAACTGACCAGTTAAGAAGAAAGAAGCCTGCAGCTGAAGGCAATGGAAAGAAGCCAGCTACTGCTGACTCTGATGACGAAATTCCAATAGCTCAGAGATTCAGGCAACACAGTTTAGTTGCTACCAGACCTGACATGATCGGACAGTCAGCTAGGCCAGCTGCTGTCAGATCAGCTACAAGGAAGAAGCCAGCTGATCAACCATGAAGGAGAAGAATATTGCTCTCTCAGTCCAGAAGGAGAAAACGATCAAGTCCTATACTAGATCCAACAGTTCCACCAAACTTAACTATTGAAGATACAACTCCATGCGACAACCCAGAAGATATCATCCCTGCAAGAGGAATCCCTCACAATGGAGCCGGAGCTGATTACTTTCAAATGACCTGCCCACCAATGGCTCAAGTCGAAGAAAATATAAGAGCCTACTCCCAAGGAGAGTCCGTGAATAAATGGGCTGATGAAACCACGTAGAAGCACATGGCTCAACATTTTGCCCATGAGCTAACTGGTCATGAGGAGCTCTTCCACACCTTAACCAGGTACATCTACTGGTTTTTATGGAGGCACGTATACCAGTCAGAACAGTTTCTATCATTGCTAGCCTTTCATGGAATGAGTTTTTGGAGGCGAGAAGAAGAATGGAGCCTATGGTGGACAGACAGTGAGAATGCCAGTATCACTAAAGGCAAACACCTCATGAGGCAGCTACAGCTGAGAAAAGAATGCTCAAATCCAGCTGAAGGATCGATGAGAGACGTGTTTGATGAACTGTGCAGAATTCAAGGATTAAAGCTGCCAGTTATCACTACAGAAATGGAATGAGAAAGATGTTTGCACCCTCATGTTCAACATAAATGGCTATTCAATGAGTTACTGAAGAAATCACAAAGTCACCAAACTGAACAACCATCAACTGCAGTACGAGATCAAACACTCATTCCAGTGGATGATCTCCTTGACGAAGTAATTCAAGAAATTCGTGCTGAAAAGACCACTCAAGGAGCTGAAGTTGAAATTAACATCATTCCAGAAGAGTCAGCTTGATCAAACTCGTCAGTTTGATAAGACAACTGAGCCCCAAACAGTCATGTCACAAGGGCCAACTGCTGAGAAAGGAAATGCCTCACCTATTCCTCCAACTGATCCAGTGATGGATAAGACTGATCAATCAACTGATCAGTCAGCTCAAAATAACCAGGCTTTCTACCAACGCAGTATGGAGACAGACGAGATTTCGCACACAGTTCCTTACGAGGAACTTGTTGGAACTGAAGAAGGGGAGGAAGCGGACTCAAGAGCAGTCCAGTTCATGGCTCAACCCAACAGTTCCATGGTCCAGCTCCCTCCACATTATGTGGAACTGATTGATTCCCTGCAGCAACAGGTTAAACTGTATACTGAGCAAATCAAGCAGTTGCAAGCCCAACAAAGACTCCAGTTCGCTGAAACTGAGTCAGCCAGCAGCACCGAAGATGAAGATGAGGAGCCCGCTGAACCATTAGCCAAGAGAAGAAAAACTGATCACAAGAAGGACTAGAGGCTGATCAAAATAAAACATGATTAGAAAAGCTAAGTACACTTCTTGTTAATCAGTTGTAATTATCTCTTTATAAATATTTATAAAAGTTTATCTTTTTTTATTTCAAATAAATGTCAAGCTTTACATTTATTTTGAAATTTTGACCGTTGCAAATCAATGACACGTGTCAAGGTCATTAATTGCCAACGACCAAAAGAAATCAGAGGCTAGTACCATTTCAACCATCATATCTATGAGCCTGTCCACACACTCATAAAAGCCTCTCTCTCACTCAAGTCTCTCAAAAAGCCTCCTCCTCCTAAAAATCTCAAAAACATCCTTCTCTCTCAAAAGATCTTGAATTTTCCAAAAACTTCAGCAAACCTCAAAGATGGCCGAATCATCCAGATCTTCAAATTCCTTCAAAAACCAACTCATGAGAGATAAATTCCTTGACAGACAAAAATTTCAATTGATTCTCGATGAATCAAAGAATCCAATCCTTCTGTCAAATCTTCACAAAACAGGAGTTCTTCACTACCTGGAAACACCACCAAAATTCTTTAGACAAATTTGGTGAGTGAATTCTTGCTTCAAGCAAAATTATCTGCAGATAGGAAAATGATATCTTCAGTGATTCAAGGAAGGATGTTACACATCAATGAGAAAACAGTTGCTGGAGTATTTCAACTTCCACAAGAAGGTTCATTCGTTCAAGATCTAAAGGAATCTGCAGAGTCGCACTGGAGAGACTGGAAAGCCTCAACCTGCAACAAGCAATTCAGTTTTACTACCGCTAAAACTGATCTCAAGCCTGAGTATGGAGTTCTACTTGACATAACGAACAAGATGATGTTCGGAGCAATTGGAAGTCTAAGACAACTCACCCAAGAAAGATACAAGGTCATGATTCACCTTGCTAAAGGAAGACAAACAAACTGGGCAGAATTTGTCTTTCAACAATTTAAGCATCAAGTCATCAAGGCTGTAGACTCAAAGAAGTCTGGCAAATTTGAGTCCAAGGTTGGACTTGTTCTAAGGATGAGCAAAATGCTTGAAGACCTGCTGAAGCTCCCAAGTGATGAATCACTACCGGTTCTGATCTCCGACTGGATCCTAAAGAAAGGAACTGCTCATCTACAGTCCTTGAAGAAGAAGAGAAAAGGAAAGGCCAAGATGAGCAATCAAAGTTCGAGCAATGCCGTTCACTCTCCAAAAATCAAAGAATGGATCACCAGTTGATTTCCAGGTTTGCTCTGATCCAGATGAGCTTATTCCATTCATTGGAATACCTCATCCAAACTATGGAGCAGACTACTTCAGAGGCACATGCCCTCCGCTCCAGCTGACTGAAGAGAATATTCGCACTTTCTACAATGGTGAATATGTAGTCAAAAGTGCACAAAAGGAAGTGACCACTCTCCTTCTCACTCACTTCACTGTTGTTGCACAACGTGATCAAGAGTTGTTCAAACAACTTCACCGATATTTTTATTGGTACAACTGGAGACATTCTATGTTTATCCAGTCTCACTTCCTGCTAACTGCCTTTCATGGCATGAGCTTCTGGCAAAGAGAAGAAACTTGGAGCATCAAATGGATAGGATCATCAAATCCATTCTCTTCAACCATTGTGCAAGTTCAGCACATCATGAATCACCGAATGGTGAACAAGATTCCAGCAACCACCTTACTGGCCGAATTTAAATCCAGATTCATGTTTCAAGCAGTTGGAACTGCAGGTCAACCAGTCAACTGCCCAACTAACTCACTCTGTCGTCAGCTGAACTTTGATAATCTATCAAGTCAGTCAGCTGAGCCATCTCGACGAACTCCACCTATCCCACACTGCAGTCATAGATTCTCAAAGGAATACAAGACATAATGATGCAAGAGATAGTGACGATGAAGATACTGCCACGTCACCAAATCTCCTATCCAAAAACTATGTGACTCCACTGCACACTTCAGGCTCAAAAGGTGCGCAGTTGACCAAGAAAAATGATCAGTTTCAGTCATCGCCAAAGGGAATCTCACACCCCCTTAGTCAAAGAATGAAGAGCTCGTCAGTTGAGATCCAGCTTCATCTTCGCCAAGCCAAGAAGACGGAAAGGCCTGGACCATCAACGCACAAAACTGCATCTAAAGAAAGCAATGCAGCTAGTCCAGCTAGGCCATTCAAGAAGCGGAAATTGTCTACAGAAAAGCCGAGCAACTGATCAAACCGGCTGATCAATTCAGTTGCAGCCTCAACTGCAGCCAGCTCAGAAATGACAACTGAGTATCAAAACTCAACTGCTCAACCAACTGCCACGTCATCAATCAGTTGGACTGTATCCCAACTGACTAAGGATAAGTCTTTTTAAATTCAAAAGCTTACCTCAATTATATTGTTACCGTTGTGATTATGAAATATCTTATATTATATGTCAACGGTTATAATTTGAAAATCGGGCTCAATATTACAAAGTTGTCATTAATATCTTTGCATGGATCTTAAACCAACCCTTCACAAAGGCAAAGAAAATATATTTTAATGCGCTATAAATAGAAAGATCTACAGAAAATATTTCGCTATTTATGGAAACTACCCCATTTTAAAAATGATTTCATCTCAGCCACATGATCATAAAGCCATTTAACTGTTGAACGGCTGAGATACATATATCATTAATTCAGCTAATCAACCATCAAATCAGATGGCTGATCAGCTAAGAAAAGTAATCGAGTACTCTCGATTCTTGCATGCATAAGATGCATAAATATGAGCAAAGAGATGAAGGCTCCGATCACCTGAAAATCTCTCTCTCTCTCTCTGTCTTAATCAATCTTTTGCTAAGCCTTCCCTCGCTCATCTAAACTCTTACATTTCTAAACTGAATATCATTCTTTTACAGAAATGAAGCCTCCGTTTCCCATGATAGATATTAAAGCTCTAGAACGCAAAATGAGAAAGGACAAGTCTCTAAATCTAGAGATGCTAAATGCACGTCTTGGCCCGGATGTCTTTCAACAGATTTATCAACCGTTGGTGGTGACTGGATTGCTTCCCTTCTTCACACAGTTTCCGGTCAAGAACATACCTGATTATGTCGCCGAGTTCTACTACAATGCACATATCAACGGCGACAACATCATCTCCACCGTAAAGAATCAGGTGATCACAGTCACAAAGGACACGATGATGTCCACCCTATACCTCCCTGGCAACGGTCCCGACGTGATGGACTTAAATCTGCCATCCAAACATAAGTTATGGAAAATCTAGAAGCTTCCTCATGTGCACCACAATGACAGTTCGCACAGATTAAAGGAGAGCTTGCAAAGTGATATCATCCAGCTTCTGGATATCACCAGCCATATTATCCATAGCAACTTTGAGATCGTTCATCTCTCCAAGATCAAGGCTCATATCACAGCCGCTCTCTACTTTGGATGTCAAGCAGACTGGGCTTCCTACATCCTGGCGTAACTGAGAGCCAACGTCGAGCGAGCGACGTTTGATCCGTCAACTGGCACATTCTGAGAAAGAGTCGGCTTTATGAACCGCCTAAGCCACATCATACAAAGCTAATTTGATGAGATCATACCAATTGGTGAACTACTTGGAAGATGGGACATGCTCCCCACCATCTACTGACATCCGACCCCAAAGCGTTCACACCCACAAGGGCCTTCCAGCTCAGATCGTGGAAAGGCGCCCTTAGAGGCAACCGTCAGCTCCACTGACGAAAGAGAGCTGATGCTGGAGAGTGCATCTCTTTTAAGGCTGAGTGATCAGCCCACAATATCAGCCAGCTCCCAACCTCCACCTTTAGTCCAAAGCGACTATATTGAGGTTGACTTTGAAGCAGTTCTAGACCACCAGCTCCGAAGCTGTTTTGGTCTCATTGAGGACACCGACTCCTTCATCATCGCACAACTGCGGCGGTACTTGCAGTACCATATCTGGCACTTTCAACTGGATGAGTCGACTATGTTTCACCTCATCCACACCCGTGGCCCAACCTTCTAGATCAGCGAGGGCACATGGAGTCGAAACTAGATGAATCATCCACTCTCTTCACCTCCAACGCTCTTGGAGATCGTGGATTCGATGATCAAGGACCTTCAGCTCGGGATACCAGCCGATGCCCCTCTTCCCGACAATGAACTAGCCAACTCCTCCTGCGCACCCTTCGTTGGTGATCCACCACTCCCTTCATCTGATGAGATCTTCACCAGCTTGGCCCCCATGAGCCTCAGAGAGCACGATATCTCTGATCCAGGTCAGTTCATGCCAACTTAAGATGCCTATGCATGGCTTTCTCCGCCCATGCAAATTCCTTCAGTACCTGCAGCTCATAATGACAATTTGGCAACCGCCTTCACTTTTCTGCCAAATTTGTCATTACCATCATGTGATCCTCTTCACCTTTTGGATGATGCCAAAAAGGGAGAAGATGGACAGAATGATGATGGACAGTATGATGGATGCATGACTCTTTGGGATCAAATTCAAAGAGAAATTCATCATAAGGGGGAAGATCAGCTTCAGGGGGAAGCATGGACACTACAAGGAGTCCACGAAAGAGGAGAATCGAGTAGAAGGATAAAGAGCAATTGGAGCAACATTCAGGAAGTAGACTAGTAGTCTTAACTACTAACTCTTGAAATTATGCCTTAAAATGAATATATAATACAAGTTTTGATCTTGATTTTACTTCAAGCTTGAATGGTTTGACATAATTCATTATGAACTTATACTTTAGTCATGCTCTGATACTTGAATGAGAAGCATGAATAAGCCCAAATTACTTTTAAAACTAACATGCTCTGATATTTGAATGATAAGCATGAATGACAATTGCTCTAAAAATTGAATGAAAATCATGAGTCAATCTGTCTCAATATGCTACGAATATGACATGCTCTGATATTTGAATGATAAGCATGAATGACAAATGCTCTAATAACTGAATGAAAATCATGAGCCAATTTATCTAAATATACTACGAATGTACACTGACTGAAAGATTCTATTTAATGCATTTGCTACACTTACAGTTTTGACATCATCAAAAAGGGGGAAATTATTAGGAAAAACTATCAAGGAACTTCTAGATCAGGTTTTAATGAGGTGTCAAAATTATTTATGAAAAACTGACCAAAGTTCAAGCTATAGATCGAAGCTGATCAGCCCAGGGCATCATCAAAGAAGAACTCTAGAAGAGTCAAAATCAACCGATCTGAAGAATGACCCACAAGTTGAAAGACACGTCATCCAGTCTAAAGTTCAACTTGGCTGATGAATCATACCGGTCAGCTGAACTAAGGGAGAAAGAAGTTGACCAAAGATTGAAGAAACTGATAGAATATCAGTTTATGCCAGAGGCTGACAGTATCCAATTGGAGCAAGGGCTAATCTCAGCTGACAAGCCCAGAACTGCCAACTGAAGCAATGGCCAATCTCAGCTAACAAGCCCAGAACTGCCAACTGGAGCAATGGCCAATCTCAGCTGACAAGCCCAGAACTGCCAACTGGAGCGATAGCCAAACTCAGCTGATAAGCCCAGAACTGCCAATTGGAGCGATAGCCAGACTCAGCTGATAAGTCCAGAACTGCCAACTGGAGCAACAGGCAGACTCAGCTGACTAGCCCAGAACCGCCAACTGGAACAATAGTCAAACTCAGCTGACAACTTCAGAATTGCCAGCTGGGACGATAATGTAACTAAGCTGAGAAATCTAAAACTGCCAACTGAAATTCCAAACTGCCAAGAGAGCTGAAGCCAGAAGACTCGTGGAGTGTATTGTTTAAATCAACGTATCTTAGAATAAATGCTCATTCAAAGATCCTGGAATTTAATGAAGATCGATTGACAGAGTAACGGCTATTTCAACCAAATGATTCAAGCTATCATTTAAGACCACCTGCCGTTGATGAGCCAACAGAGCCACTGATCAAATGGACAATGGAACTCAACGGTCATAAAATCACTCCTCTATAAAACACGGGTAAATCAGAGTTCTAAACACTCTTCGCAATCACAAATTCTTACCAACCTTCACATATACAAGCAGAGCTTTTCTTTCTCCCTCCCACTCAATCTCAAGTGCAACGTTTGATAGAAACTACGAAATTCAAACTGAGAAGAAGAATTCACTGAATCAAGACATCCAGCCAGCTGTTGACGATCCAGCCAGGGCAGCCTTCTCAGTTCCAGCTATTCAATGATCAACTACTCAGCTCAATCAAAGGAGCACATCAGTTGATACCCCCTTGTTCAAGAGTAACCTCTTGAAGATCGAAAGAGATCTAAAACCTTGTAAAGACGACAATAGCACCTACCTTTCTAGCGAGCAGTTAGGGACTTCAAGTGTGAGCCGTCAACCAGTTAAGGTAGCGAGCAGTTACCAGGTTCAGCCAACTGTCCTTCATTGTGTAATTTGTAAAGAAACTCAAGTTATATAGTGAAGTTGCCCTTCTGCGGAAGGAAGATAGGACGTAGAAGTTTAAAACTTCGAACCTCTATAAATCTCTTGTGTGATGTACTATATTGTTCATTGCATATCTCTAATTGCACACAACATCACGCAAGCTGCACTTAAACTGTCTCAACTGATTATCAATTTTGTGCACAAATAAGTTTCATCAAGCGAGTCAAAGGGCCCTGTCTTCCGTATCTAAAGGAAAAGTTTTTGAATCAGTTTATTCACCCCCCCTCTAAACTGATACCAACTCACCCGGGACCAACTGATACATAATTTGAAACGTTTCATCTAGATTCATATGAAGAGCAGTAACCGATTCTTATCATTATAACAATACAATAGTTAAAGATAGAATGTGCACAATGGGCATCAATAATAATATAGAGGGAAAATGACATTTAGAATTGTATGTGGCATGGGCGGATTAAATAGTGCAAAAAATTTTTTGCATAGTTAAAGATAGAATGTGCACAATGAGCACCACTAATAAATATATGGGGAAAATGACATTTAGAATTGTACATGGCGTGGATAGATTAAATAGTGCAATATATATATATATATATATATTGTTAGGAAAATTGTTGGAAAAATCCCAATTGATGGTTTTGATGAGATGTCAAAATATGTGTGATGACTTAATGAAAAACTGCAGGTTATGGTAAGCTGGAAATCAATGACAATGGGTATCCTCGGATGAGTTAGTCAAAAGTCTTAGCAAAAAGCAAGGATAGACTGATGAATAGAGTCAGCTTGAAAGCCAAAACTGATCCAATCAGAAGATCAGTCAGAGCTGGTTCCAAACTGGTTAAAGATCAGTTTACTTGTAAAACCGCTCTAAACGCTTTGAGTCTTTATTCAACTGACCTTAGTTCAGTTAGAGAGAAAAAGCTCAAGCTAGTAGCCAACTGATAAGTCTAGAAATGAAAGCTCTTAACTGATGAGTCAGCTGAACTAGACTATATCATGACAGAAGCTCTAGGCAGCTGAAGACCTGCCAACTGGACTATCTCAAAGCTGAAAGCCGAGACAACTGAGAGTCCATCAGCTGAATGTCCAAGAACTGATAGCCGAATCACCTGCTCCTACTGACAAGTAGTTAATGAAGACCTCAACAGGAAATCTTTGAAAGATCATGATGATGTTAGAGTAGAGAGATTTAAAAGTCAAAACGGCTAGTTCATTAAAAGAAGCTTCAAACGGCTACAGGTATTAAAAATACCACCGGTGATCTCTAAACATCACCAATCATAACGGTCAAAATTCACTCATCTATATATAGAGGGTGAAATTATTTAGCCAAAAAGAAGACTTTCGCCAATCTAACTTTGCTATTTGTGCAGAAAATGAGCTATTTCTTTCTCTCTCTCTCTATAACTCAAAGCTTAAGATTCTCAAAGTGCGAAAAGTCTTAAACTGAGAAGGCGTGCTTCAAGTTCAAAGTAAGCTGCTAAGCTGACCCTGAATTCCAGCAAGAACAAACTTCTCAATTCTGTCCCTTAAAGATCAACCACCCAGCTCAAGAGAAAGGAGCATTCCAGGTTGATAACAGTTTCAAGACTGTCTTCTTGAAGATTGAGCGAGATCTAAAATCGTGTAAAGACGGGCAATAGCACCTAAAATGTCAGTGAGTAGTTGGGACTGGTAAGTGTGAGCTGTCGACCCAGAAATTGGCTGAGGAGGATTGTGTACCGATGAGTCCGTTCTTCCAGGACAACAACGGTTGGAAAGGAGGCCGCGCTCGATATGAAGGGTGCGGTTTTCAGGTCCAACAGGATTTCTTCACTGTGTAATTGTAATAAAGAAACTTTACACTTGCATAGTGGATTGCCCTTCTGTGGAAGGAAGAGAGGACGTAGAAGCGAGGAGCTTCGAATCTCTATAAAGTTCTGTGTGTGTTATTCTTACTGTTTTACAGTTTTGCAAGTTATTCAACTGCACACATTCACACACACACAGACTGAACTGACAAACTTCAGCCACGTCTTCAAGCTATTAGTTCCAAACTGATCAGTTCGCCTGCTAAGCTTTCATCAGTCTCTCTCAACTGATCAGTCAGCACAGATAATTCACAAAAGCGGGTTAGGGCCCTAACTATTCCACAATCTGTTCTGAAAAGTTTTTGAAGTCAGTTTATTCACCCCCCCTCTAAAGTGAAAAAGACTCGCACCGGGACCAACAATTGGTATCAAAGCAGTTAATTCTAAGGATCAGCTGAATCTGCAGATCATTTGAATCAGATCTGTTTATCTATGCTAACTGTTTTAGCTATGGGAAACCATAAGCTATCTCTCTTTTCAGTGGAGAACTATGACAATTGGAGAAGAAGGATGAAAGCTCATCTATGCTCCATCCATGAGAATATGTGGGAGATGATTGAAGACGTCCAATTACCATAATGATGGACAATGAAGCCCACATCATAGATGTCAATCAACTGGCCAGGATCCCAAAACCAACTCATCTTCTCACGGGTGAAGAGAAGAAGTTGAAAAATCTAGAGTTTGTTGCTCAAGCAACACTTTTTCAAACTCTAGATGAGGATCGTATGAAAGATACAAAGAACTGCAGAACAGAGAAGGAGATTTGGGACCTTCTTGCAGATCTATGCAAAGAGTCTGAAGCCATCAAAGAAAACAAACTCCAGCTGGCAGTTGATAAATACGAGTCTTTCAAGATGCAGCCGGATAAAAGCATCTCGAGCCTAGAAACAAGATTTCTTGGCATCATAAGCGAGATGAATAATCTGGGAAGGAACTATCCCAACAGTGAGATGAACTCGAAAGTTCTTGATAATCTCACTGATGAGTGGGATATGAAAGTAATTGCTACTAAAGAGTCAAGAGACTTGAACAACATTACTCCCAGGTGGTTGTTTGGATCTCTCAAAGCTCATGAGTACAACCTAAATTGAAAGAGAGAAGCATCTACTTCCTCTTCTCATGATGCTTCTTTCTATGCTGAAAGAAATTGATTCAAAAAAGCCCGTGGAAGAAACAACTTCCGACCAAGAGGCTTACCTGTCAGAGAGAATCCAGAGGGATCGCTGACTGATTGAAAAAGAGAGTCAGCCGATAAAAAGGAGATCCTGACTGAAGACCTGAATGAGCAAATCCAGTCAATGATAAGATTGCTGGAGAAGCTAAGAAAAGTCAGAGATCAACAATCAGCTCAACCCCAAGCTGATGAAGCTGCTAAAGGTGAGAGGAACCAGCGGCCAGCTGATCGTCTAGCAGAACAATTCAGAGTGGCAAATAGGAACATAGAGGAATGTTTCCATTGCCACAAGTAAGAACACTATAGATACGAGTGTCCAGAGCTTCCTGAAGACAAAAAGGCCAAAGTGAGGAGAAGCTTTTTCAAAAGGAAAACAATGATCGCAAACTCTGAGAATGTCGTACTTGACAATTCAGACTATCCATCTGGAATCGACTCAGACGGTACAGCTCCTATGATGAAGCTTTACTATGCCTCATGGCCGACAATGAAGAAGAGGTTAGTCAAGCTGACTTAATAACCTCATTCTATCATATACATGAAGCATCGATCTCTAGGAATGAACTGGATGAACAGTTAAAAATCCTAGAAGATCAATTAGCTTATGTATCAAGTATGCATATTGAACTGAAGGGTGAAAATGATAAGCTAAGAAGCAGAGTTGACGAGCTAAGTGCTGAAAATGAAAGACTAAAAAGTCTTGATGCTCAGTCAACAGAAATGGATCAGCTGAGGCTGAGAAATATAGAACTGGAAGCTGAGAATGAGCAGCTCAAGCAAAAATTTCTTGAAAGAGAAGAATTATCTCTCAAATTCAAGAAGGGATCCCAGACTCTTGATGAAATCTTGAGTCATCAGAGAATTGAATTTGAGAGCCTAGGACTGGGATATAGTAAGTACACTGCCGCAGAAAAGGGCAAGGCAGTTGTACAGAGCTGTGAATCTGGAATCCTGAGAGGATTCACAAGACCAGCTCAGTCCCCCGCAGTCGAGGAGTCCAAAGGTAAGGGCATCCTTGAAACTCCTCAAACTCAACCCAAAGATCTGACTGATCATTCGAGAGGGGCAACTCGAAGATAGTCAGTCTTTCAAAGGCTTGGTGCTCAGTCAAAGCCACCAGTTCAACATCAATCAACTCAGCAATCCAGATCTACTGCTAGATCAAATCCCAAAGCTCATCAGAGGCCAATTTCTTGAAAGCCTCCTCATCATACCAGGTCATCAGTTCAACCAAGACCTGAAGTTCACCCAAGGCCAACTGCTCAGACAAGAGCATCAGCTCAAAGCAGGCCATCGCGCACAAGGGTATTTTTGTCCAAAGTGGCTAAGATAAATATGTTTAAAACTTACTGGCTAAAATAAATATGTTTTAAAGTTTAAGTGGCTAAAATAAGTTTTGCCTCTATATATAAAACATAAAGATAAACATTACTCAAATTCGAAATTACAACATGCTCAAAGAAATGACCATCCTATTACTGCGAACACATCAACACAATCCTTTGTTAAAACCCAAAACAGGTGCACGTTTCATCAATAAAGAAAATATTAGTCACAAAAAGTGGAGTCAGAAATTTCAAAACTATGTAATTAAATAAAAAAATTCAACGAATAAATTAACAATATACATAATGCATTATTTACATACACCCACACACTATTTTTGTTATTTAAAAAAAATAAAAATTGTTGATATTATTTTTTCCACATTTAAATAATTAAGAAATAGTAGCATTTTAAATTACTAAATTTAGGGTGTTAAATTTAGTGGTATCAGAGCGGGTCTACTTTTCTGTAGACTCGAATTGTGTTAAGTGTTTAATTTATTTTCGTAATGTGTTACATCACCCATTTCCGCCACGCGCTTCTACTTAGAGGTACATTGTTTGATTTATGTATCTATTTTTTTAGAGCATGAGAAAAGATGGGATTTGTGTATCATTGTTTAAATTATATTTTTGTTGTTGATAACTGGTAATCGTGGAATTAGAAAGAACATAGAATTGTGTTTTATTAGATTATTTCCTTACTTTCTCGAGAGGTAGATGGCTGTTGCACCACCACAAGCGCAACACCTGCATGCGTTGAGCATTGCTCGGTATAGAGCTAAAACATGGAACGTTGTTAAGCCTTTGCAAGACAATTTGATCAGATGACGAACTATGTGGAGGGAAATGGGTCATTTCGGCCCACATTTGGACCTATTTGAGGCTTGTTGGCGAGTCATCTACAACATACCACTAGGAGTTCGGGATGCCATGATTACCTTAAACTACCAGTTAGTGGTTCGGGTGCCCTTCCAAGTGGATATGATCGATTTCGAGGTGTATACGGCGGAGCTCATCCAACAATATGCCGACATCTTTCGAAGGATCCATGTGATTGAAGATGAGGAAGAAAACCAAGCACCACTCCCAGTTGAAGAGCCGATGACGGAGGGTCTTGAGAATGATCTAGAAGAGAAGCCCGAGGAAGAGCCAGAAGAGGATCTCGAGGAGGATCCCGAGGAAGAGCCTGAGGAACCAAAAGAGTACCCGGAAGTCGTCGATGTCAGTAGCAATGATGATTAGGAAATGCCCATTCCTATAAGATGAAAGTTTCTCATCTCTATTCAGAATTCATACTTAAGGATTACTATGATGTTTGTTTATCTTTTCTTTCTGGGTTGCCCACTTTTAGGGCAATTTTGCAATGCAGTACACTTTGATATTTGAATTAAATAAATGAAGTTTATTTGGTGTTTTTCTAAGCATGTTTATTTGGAGAAATGTTTGAGTGAATAAATTGTTACTCGATAATAGTTCGTCAACCAAATTTTTAAAGAAGCATTATAATAATTATAGGGTTATGGCTCGACAACCTAACAACCGCAATCAGGAGGACACCCCACTACCAAACACGGGGGCTGAACAGTTCGTGCCACAACTAATCATGGCACTACAAAGTTTTGTGCAACAACAAACTGCAAAGAATGCTAGAAATACTACACCCGTTGTACCAAGTACCAATGAAGTAATCGAGCAATTTTTCCGCTACACTCCACCCCAATTTAATGGTCGGAGTGGACCGCTTGCCTTGGAAGAGTGGATCATGGAGTTGGAGCGGATATTTGAACATCGAATATGCCGAAGCACATAAAGTTTCATGTGCTGTTTTTTAGTTCACTGAGGATGCGAGTCATTGGTGAAAATCTTATAGGAATGGCATGATAGCTGAAGAGCGGCAAGAATTAACCTGGGATAAGTTCAAACAAATTGTTATGGAAAAGTACTTCTCCACTTCTTTCCGCATTCAGAAGCAGACTGAATTCCTGGAACTCAAGCAAGGAAACTTATCGGTTACGGAATATGTACGGAGGTTTAATCAGCTATCACATTATGTAGTATGTTTATTGGAGACTGAAGGGCAAAAGGCTGAATGGTTTATGAGAGGCCTTCGACCGGAGATACGTAGTATCTTGGCTGCACAAAGGATCACTGAGTATGGCCAAGAAGTTAGACAGGCCCATGAAGTAGCTACTGGACTGGAAGGCGATAAAGTTCTCCCTAGGAACTCTGATCACAGTGGGAAGAAGAAGTGGAATGACCGAAATAGAGGACGAGGAAATTTTCCTACAAAAAGAGAAATGACTGATGTCCGTCTCCCGAATGGACCACCAGCAAGAAATCTACTCTGTCCGGATTATAAGAAGCCACACACGGGACCATGTTTCTGGTGCAACCATGTTTGTTACCACTGTCATGAACTGGGGCATATCATACCAAACTGTCCAAAGAAAAGAGACGAGGAACCAAAAAGAGTGGAAATGCTAGACTCTTTGCTTTTACACACCAAGATGCGGGAGAGGGTAGTGGCAAAATGTCAGGTATGATATCTATTTTTGGGATTCCAGCTTTAACTTTGTTTGACTCCGGAGCATCGCACTCTTTTATCTCTTCTGAGCTTTATGCTAAAGTAGGAATGGACATTAAGGTAGCAAACTTAGCTCTTAATGTAAGAATCCCTTCAGGAGAGACGTTAAGGACTAATAAGATGGCTAAGAATGTTAGAATGAATTTGGGAGGAAATGAATTAGTTTCCGATCTTTATACCCTTGAGATGATAGATTTTGATTTAATCTTGGGAATGGATTGGTTAAGCAGCAATTTTGCGACAATACATTGTCATGATCAAGAAGTGGTATTTCAAAGGCCTGAGACAAAGGAGTTCACATTTCATGGAGCTAAGTTAGGTGGACGACCCAAGATAATATCAGCAATGAAGGCAGTAAAATCCTTAAGAAAAGATGGATGTCAGAACTTCTTCGTAAACATTATTGGAACAACACCTGCAACACCAACAGTGGACAGCGTGCCAATATCTAAGGAGTTTGTGGATGTATTTCCTGAAGAAATACCTGGACTACCACCCAATCACCAAGTGGAGTTCACGATTGATTTGATGCCTGGGGCAGCCCCAGTGTCCAAGGCCCCATACCGGATGGCACCATCAGAGTTACAAGAATTAAAAATGCAAATCCAAGAGCTTTTGGATCAAGGTTATATTCATCCGAGTCTCTCACCATGGGGAGTGCCAGTACTGTTTGTGAAAAAGAAGGATGGTAGTATGAGGATGTGCATCGATTATCATACTTTGAATCAGCTCACGATAAAGAACAAATATCCTTTACCAAGGATTGAAGATTTGTTTGACCAGTTAAAAGGAGCAAATGTGTTATCTAAGATAGACCTGAGGTCGAGGTATCACCAATTGAAAGTGAAGGAGGAGGATATTCCTAAAACGGCTTTTAGGACGAGATATGGCCACTATAAATTCATGGTAATTCCTTTTGGATTATCAAATGCCCCAGCAGTATTTATGGATCTAATGAATCGTGTTTTTCATCCTTACCTAGACAGATTTGTTATTGTGTTCATCGATAACATCTTGGTGTACTCGAAGAATAAAGAGGAACATGAAGCACATCTAAGGACGGTGTTGGAGACCTTGAGGAAAAATAAGTTGTATGCCAAATTTAAGAAATGTGAGTTTTAGTTGGATCGTATAGCTTTTCTAGGTCATGTAGTGACTGTTGAAGGTATTGAGGTAAATCCCGCAAAAGTAGAAGCTGTGAGCAATTGGGTTCCACCCACCAATGCAGGAGAATTAAGAAATTTTCTTAGTTTAGCAGGATACTATCGAAGGTTTATAGAGAGATTTTCCAAAATAGCTGGACCGCTTACACCGTTAACACACAAAGGAGTACCATTTGAATGGACCAAGAAATGTGAAGAGAGTTTCCAAGAGCTAAAATGGAGGCTGGTAACTGCACCGGTGTTAACTATTCTTGATGGATCGAAGGGATATGTGATTTATAGAGACACATCGAAATTGGGCTTAGGTTGTGTGTTGATGCAAGAAGAAAAAGTGGTTGCTTATGCCTCTAGATAATTGAAGCTGCATGAGTTGAACTACCCTACACATGATTTGGAATTGGCTGCAGTAGTTCATGCGTTTAAGATTTGGAGACACTACCTTTATGGAGATAAGCGTGAGATCTACACAGATCACAAGAACCTGAAATATTTCTTCACTCAGAAGGAATTGAATATGCGTCAAAGGAGATGGTTGGAGTTGGTCAAAGACTATGATTGTGCTATCTTGCATTATCTCGGAAAGGCTAATGTAGATGCTGATGCACTCAGTCGAAAAAGAGAAGTAAACCCGACAAGGTTATTGATACAACAAGAGGAGCTAATTAAGGACTTTGAGAAGTTAAGTCTCGAGGTTTTGGCGACATCTAGTGATTCTAATGCGGTGATTACAGCTTTGGTGATTCAACCCACACTCCGAGGTCGAATCAGGAACACTAAAAAAGATGATGAGTTTTTAGAAAGGATGAGAGTAAAAGAAGTTTCAAACGACATAAATGGTTTTACGGTGTCTTCGGATGGGATACTCCTATTTGGAGGAAGAATTTGTGTTCCAAATAATGAGTTGAGAAAAGAAATATTAGATGAAGCATATCGCACTCCGTACACAGCTCACCCTGGAGGAAAAAAGATGTATTAAGATTTGAAGAGAAGCTTCTGGTGGTATGGCATGAAGAGAGCAATTGGGGATTATGTTGCTCCATGTTTGGCCTGTCAACAAATGAAGCGGAACATCAAAGACCATCTGGGTTATTGCACTGTCTAGAGATACAAGAATGGAAATAGAAACATATCACAATGGACTTCGTGGTCAGACTTTCTACAACGGTGAAGAATCATGATGCAGTTTGGGTCATAGTTGATCGTTTGACTAAATCGGCTCACTTCTTACCAATAAAGATGACGTTCACAATGGATCAGTTTGCTCAACTCTATATCCGAGAGATAGTTCGATTGCATGGAGTGCCAGTTTCTATAATATCAGATAGAGATCCTCGATTCACTTCTAGATTTTAGAGCAGTTTGCATACAGCTTTGGGAACCAAGTTGAAATTTTCAACTGCTTATCACCCACAGACGGATGGCCAGTCGGAGAGAACCATACAAACTTTAGAAGATATGCTCCGAACGTGTGTAATGGATATTGGGGGAAATTGGGAGACCCATTTACTATTGATTGAGTTTGCTTACAACAACAACTTTCACTCCAGTATTGGCATGGCTCCATATGAAGCACTCTATGGGAGAAAGTGTAGATCACTGGCTTATTAGGATGGGGTTGGAGAGAGGAAAATTTTGGGCCCTTAGATCATTGAGAAAACAGTGGAAGTGGTTGAGAAGATCCGCAACAACATTAAAGTTGCTCAAGACCGACAAAGATCATATGCTAATAAGAGAAGAAATGATTTGCATTTTGTTGTTGGTGATAAAGTGTTCCTGAAAGTCGCTCCTATGAAAGGAGTGCTGCGTTTTGGTAAAAAAGGGAAGCTAAGACCTCATTTTATCGGACCATTTGAAATTCTAGAACGGATTGATGATGTGGCTTATTGCCTAGCTTTACCTCCTGGCTTGTCTTTAGTTCACAATGTATTCCACGTTTCTATGTTAGGAAAGTATCTACATGAGCAAGGACACACCATCAACCATGAAGAGGTGCAACTCAACAAAGACCTAACTTATGAAGAGGAACCGATTGCCATTCTCGACTGAAAAATGCATGAGTTGAGGAATCATCAAGTGAAGTTAATTAGAGTGCAATGGAGTAGACATGGAGCGGAAAAGGTAACTTGGGAACGCGAAGATGAGATCCTAGCAAAGTACTCGTCACTAGGACAACCCGGTAAGACCAATTTCGAGGATGAATTTTTTTTTAAGTGGGTAGGGTTGTAACATCCCACTTTTAAATATTTAATAGCGTTATTAAATTAATCAATTTTTTAAAAAAAATTATATTGCTCTATTCGTTTATATATATATATATATATTGTTATTTGATGGAATTATTTGAACATGAGAAAATCTGAAATTGCGCCCCTAGAAGAATTTAATTTCATTTATGTCAAAAGTTATCTTTTAATTTATATACTTAGAGACAGGTGCATAATAAACTAAATACATGTCCCATATATCTATGCATGCATTTGCGAGACATATAGGATTTGAAATAAATAGAGATTTTTTTTTTATTTGCAATAGTACGAAGGTCAAGGATTTCTAAACTATGAGAATGATTTGAGTCAACACTTTAATTTAGTAATGATAGCCTATTTCTCCTATTCCTCTTTTTAGGATCAACCTCGATACATTTTTCCAAGTAAGGATTTTATAATTTTTGGTAAGTAAGGAACCCTAATTCTTAGTATAAATGGATTTGTAATTTTATAAACCCTATTTTTCCTACCACCTCTCAAAATGATAATTTATCAAAATTCCTAACCTCAAGGTTTTCGATCGAATTCAAAGAAAAGGTACAACTTTATTCTTGAATTTTCATAGTTATATGATTTCATATGTTCTCTAAGTAAGGATGATATATATATATATGTATGTATGTACATACATATATATAGATAATGCTTATGTGTGTTGCTCATATGTGCCGGTGGGTCATTTCTTTTATATACGTATAACACATATATTTTTTATTGATCTGTAAAAAAAACTAGATCATGCACTTCGGATATCAATTTCATGCAAATCGTAGAAATATTGACTTTATGGTTTGCTTTAGTTTATAACTATAACTTTAAGTTTTAGTAAGATAATGAATTAGTTAATGAAGCTCAAAGGCTAAGCATTCTTATATCCACTGTTAAGTTAATAAGGTCAATAAGGTCAGAGAAGAGGGCTTTTTGTTAGGGTGGATTAATTAATCATGTAATGAGCCACCTTAGATTCGGATAATAAATTAAATTAAATTAAATTGATGGAGGATATTCTGATTTTTTTTTATTTCATATTTATAATAATAAAACTTATGCAATTCACATATACGAGGCTTATAGGTTGGCAATTTAAATTGCTAGATACAAATTTTGTTTTTGGTCCGTAAGGTTAAAATTAAATAGAAATTGTTTTATTAATTAAAAATTTCAGAATATTGGTTAGTTGATAATCGATCGGATTTTTAAAGTTTAGATAATCTATAGGTTTTAAGTTTCTTTTCTTTCAGATTGTTTTTAAATATAGTTCAACAGGTTATAATGATTAATGTATTAAAAACTTGTGCCTCAACTTCTAACTAGTTTTTTTATTTTAAATTTTGAAAATGTATAGAATAATGTTTCGTCCAGAATGTTATAAAATGTTTTTTGTCCACTTTCTCAGATTTATTTAGCTATGATTAAATAGTTTTGGCCTTAAAGAATTATTTGTGCTTGATTTTAATTAGGTGAGGCTCAATTTGGATCCTCGTCCAATGAGTGATTTTGATGATTATTTTATTAGCTCTACTTATTGAGGTGAGTAAATAATTTAAAGTTATGTTTCTGAGTGGATGGCCTATTTAAAGTTATGTATGTGTGTTGGTAAACAATTTAAAGTTACGTTGTGAGTGGGTAAATGTAATTTAATATATGCATTTATCCATGTGATTGAGAAATTTATTTAAAGTTGATGCTTTGAAATTGTGTTTGAAATAGATGAATCATTGATTATTATTGAAAGTTATAAGATATGTTTGGATGTGTTTAGAAATATTTTATTGTCCAACAAAAATTGTCGTTCATGAATTGTGGTGGAATAACTATGTGATTGAATATGTCATGTGCACAATCGATGTATGAGTCTATTATTCTTCCTGTATGATGTGGAATAATATGATTAAGATTCCTCCTTCGTGATGTGGAATAATTCCTCCTAGTGATGTTGAATGTTATTATCTGTAATTCTTCCTTCGTGATGTGGAATTATAGATTAGTTATACCACTATTGTGCAATTTAATTTATTGTTGGACAAGGAAAACAAAAATATAAGAATTTTAAATCACATCCCATGTATCCCCCTCATTGAGTATGATTTATAAGTACTCACCCCACATTATTGAAATATTTTTCAGGTCAGTGAGCTTGAAGCTGCGAGGAAGAAATGGGATGGTCGTGGTTATATGTTTTTACTTATAAAAAAAACTAATAATTAGACTTTATTGCTTTAATTGAAACTTCTAGACATGCAAATCCTTTGGTTGTTCGCTTTGATTGAGTTAATTATTGCTAGATGTTGGTGGGAATATTTCTATGGATATATTTATTATATTATGATTTGGGATTTAATCATTGAATTAAGATTTTATTATTTTGTATTTTTGTTATATATATATATATATAATTCATATACTATTTTCGAGTTTTAGCTAATTTCAACCACACCCAAAAAAAATTATTGAACAATCAAATTGAAAGATAATCCAACCCTTTGATTTGCCCTAATGAATTATCTTTATAAAAAATACACCAAACAACTAGCATGCAACTCAACTTTCTTTTCTTGCTTCCATACTTGCATTTTTTGTTTCTTTCCACTGTTCTCCACGATCCAAATTCGATGTTGTGCATACTTCCCCTAGTATGTCATACCGCTTATCATCTACCGTTGAACCCGTGCGGGAAAGGGCAATGCAAACATCTCTACTAATAAGCTTAATATTTATAGTGTAATTTGGTGAAAATTATACCTTGTTATAACAATAGTCTCTTCGTTTTTCACATCCCAATAAATACCAATTAATCAGAATAAGTAAATGTATATAAATATGGATAATTGAAAGAACTTCCAATTGAATACCAATTAATCTCAATAATTAAATGAATATAAATAAGAATAAGTAAATGAATATTGTTAGTGCCATCAGTATATACTAAGTTTGTTATGGCGAGATATGTTCGACAAAGTGTACTTGGGTATGTTCCTGAAGATTAAAGTTCCACTGTGCAAGCTATGAAGAACAGTTGGTAAACTGTTCATTCTGATGTTCCAGACATACCTAGGAATAGTTTAATTATGACATTTTCCATAATTTGAAGATCTTGCGTCGATCCGGTTTGGGAGGTCAAGATACGTTCGTTTGACTGCTTTATGGAGTAGATGTCATGCTGAAAATAACCCTTTTACTCAAGGAAATCATCTACATACGTTTGGGAAGATCACAAACCCTTATTCACTTGCCAAAATACCGACGATGGAAGATCAACGGTAACTTTGAAGTGAAGTTATAAAAAGACTGATTCATTGCAGCAATCGATGGATGACTTAATTAGATTCTCTTAGCATATTATTTGAGAGTCATTTGGTTTGTGATTGATGTAATAGCTAGAAGTTGTTCTCTAAACAGTTCAACGTGATAGTCTAGCTTTTGAGTGTTTTGAGTGAAACACGTGAGGGGTTTTATTAACCCATTTTGTACGCAATCTCGGGAGAGATTGTAAGTTGAAGTCGTGGGTAGCTAGAGGGAGTCTAGTGTCATGGTTGTGAGGGAATCTCATAGCTTTCGTTTAGTGAAAGAGTTTGTGAAGAAGAACGGGCAACATAAGGAAGGAGTCTTATATGTGTAAGTTCCTAAATACACTTCATGAAGGAGTAGTGAATGAATCTTTAAGTTTGGGCATTGTCCCCCATTGTAGGTTGATTAACCGAACTGGGTTACCAACTCGTGCATTATTTACTGCTTTTTATTTACTGTTCTTGCATCTGTTCCCAACATATCGAAGAACACCTTTTTGCAGTACACATAAAACACACCTGATGCCATTTCTGAAGAAAAACTTATTCAAAAAGTTCTTCGTTTTCTGCCCAAAAGATTCACCTACAAAGTCACGTCCATTGAAGAAGCCAAAGACGTGAGCAAGATGAAGCTGCTAGAGTTGATGGGGTCCTTGCAAACCTTTAAAATGGGTCTGATAGAAGAAGAAATTGTGCAAAAGAAAAGCATTGCTTTTCAGGCAGGATCTAGCACCAATGTTCCTACAATGTTCCTGACAAAGCTGACCTAGCAGAATCAATTGCTATGCTGTCAAAAAACTTCTCTAGGTTTGCAAAATGTTGTGAGAAGTCCTCTCCAAATAATCCTGGCAAGAACGGGTTTTCCAAACCTCGAAGAACTAAGGATGAAGATCCAAATGAAGATAAGCATAAGGAAATCAAGTGTAGAGAATGTAGTGGACTTAGTCATTACCAAGCTCAGTGTGCTAATACGCTTAAAAGAAAGAACAAGTCTTTTAGTTCTACCTTAAGTGATAGTGATGATCCTGATGAAAGTGGAAGTGATGAAGAATGTGTAAGCAATTAGCCTTCATGACATATTATGTCAAAGAATTTGTGCTTGCATCTGTTCCTGACAATGAGGACGAGAAAACATCAGAATATAGTGATAATGAAGAATTTACTGAGGAATCAGCTATGGAGGCATATAAAAAGCTGCATTCCAGTTGGATCATGGTGGTTAAACTCAATGAAGATCTGCATAAAGAAAACTCCCAACTCACTAAAGAGGGAGATGATATCTCCATCAAATCAAAGAAGCTGGAAGATGAACTGTCACATTCCACGAATAGTACACAAGCACAGAATGGCGAACTTCAGCACTTGAAGAAGCTTGTTAAAATGATGAACTCTGGATCATCTCAACTGAATGAAATCCTCTCTAAAGGAAAGAGCCCTCAGGATCATACTGGGCTTGGATATAATGGAGGTCAGACTTATGACAGGTTTTGTCATGGACAATCTTCTGGAACAAAAGACTCGACGGTCACAGAATTAAAAGCTGAATCAAAGAATCAACAATCCCATCAAAAGGAGTCACCTTGAAGGGCACGTGTTGTGTGTCATTACTGTGAGAAACCAGGTCACATTCGACCACATTGCAGAAATTATATCAATAACCTCAGAAGGATGAAAAGAAGAGGTCTGTCATAATCTGATCAGTTCCCTAGGAGAAATAACAGCAGAAACAGATCAAGGAACAACCATAAAAACTATGTGGCCCATACTGCTCTCAATATTCATGCAAAGAGTAGTTGGTATTTTGATAGCGGATGTTTGCGTCACATGACCGGAGATGCAAGCATGCTGAACAATATTCAAAAAGATTGTTAATATCAATCTGTAACATTTGGAGATGGTGTCAAAGGAAGAGTGCTTGGGCGTGGTCAGTTGAATATTCATGGAATGCCCAATTTGGAAGATGTGCTTCTTGTGGAGGGACTAAAGGCTAATCTAATTAGCATTAGTCAGTTGTGCGACCAAGGTCTCTTTGTGCATTTTACAAGAGATAAGTGTCTGGTCAAGGATAAATAAAGTGTTCTCCTGATGGACGGGAACAGATCACAAAACATTTGTTACCTTCTCAATATAAATGATACCTGCTTCAGATCTCAGCTTAGTAAAGCAAATCTATGGCATGAAAAGTTTGGCCATATCAGTTATCAAAATCTTCAAAGACTTATGAAAACTGAAGCTGTGATTGGTATTCTAAGTTTGAATATTGATCGAGGAAAGGTGTGCGGTCCATGCCAAGTTGGGAAATAGATCCATGTCTCTCATAAATCTGTTAAGAAGATCACTACTTCAAATGCCTTGGAATTGTTGCACATGGACTTGATGGGGCCTGTTTAAACTGAAAGTATTGGATGAAAGAAATTCATATTTGTTTGTGTAGATGACTACACTAGATTTACATGGGTGGAGTTCCTAAGAGACAAGGCAGAGACTTTTAAGATGTTTAAAAAACTATGTCTCAAGCTTGAAGTAGAGAAAGGAACAAACGTGGTGAGAATAAGAGGTGATCATGGTCGTGAGTTTGAGAATGTGTTCTTTAAACTATTCTGTAAAGAAAAAGGGATTGGTCAAGAGTTTTCTGCACCGAAAACACCACAACAAAATGGTGTTGTTGAGAGGAAAAATCAAACTCTTCAAGAAATGGGTAGAGTTATGATGAAGGCCAAATCTATTCCTAACAATCTTTGGGCCGAGGCGGTGAACACGACTTGCCATGTTATCAATCGGGTTGACTTCAGACCCAAGACAAAAATCACTTCCTATGAGCTGTGGAAAGGGAAGAAGCCAAACATAAAGTACTTTCACATCTTCGAAAGTACTTATTACATATTAAGAGATAGAGAATATCTTGGCAAATTTGATGCTAAAGGAGATGAATGCTTTTTTTGGATATTCAAGAAATAGTCGTGTCTATCGTGTTTACAACAAAAGAACCAAAACTGTCATGGAATCAATTAATATTATTGTTTATGATCTGAAAGAACCTGCTGCCCAGATTGATGATAAAAGCTTTGATGTTACTATCCATGTTCCTGCATCTATGCCTGGCAGTTGTGAAAATAGTGATCTGACTCAATTAAGGCCTGAGAAACAGGATGTCTACAAACCATCAAAAGGCGTCCAAAAGAATCATTCTGTATCAGACATCATTGGAGAACTGAGTGAAGGGGTCCGAACAAGAGGTGTCCGTAAAAACTATCATCAACTAATAGTCAATATGTGTTATACATCCACTATCAAGCCTAAAAATGTTAAAGAGGCTTTGAAGGATGATCGATTAATCCATGCCATGCAAGAAGAACTTCTGGAATTTGAAAGAAATGGAGTGTGGGCTCTTGTTCCACGACCCAAAGATGCCAATGTAATAGGTACAAAGTGGATCTTCAAAAACAAGACCGATGAGGAGGGGAACATAACCAGAAACAAGGCAAGATTGGTTGCCTAAGGATATTCCCAAGTTGAGGGAATTGATTTCGACAAAACGTTTGCTCCCCTACTCGTCTTGAATCTATTCGGTTGCTTCTTGCCATAGTAGCTTGGATGAAGTTTAAGTTATATCAAATGGACGTGAAAAGTGTCTTCTTAAATAGGTACTTATGTGGAGATGTCTTTGTTACCCAACCCAAAGGCTTTGAAGACCCTCATTATCCTGAGTTCGTGTATAAACTGAAAAAAACACTGTATGGTCTTAAACAAGCTCCACGAGCTTGGTATGAATATCTCACCAAGTTCCTTCTAGAGAAAGGTTATGTTTGTGGTGGAGCTTATAGAACTCTCTTTGTTAAAAGAGAAAAATCTGATGTGGTCATTGTTCAGATTTATGTTGATGATATTGTCTTTGGATCTGTGTCAAACAGAATGGTGGATGAATTTGTCAAGTACATGACATCTGAATTCGAAATGAATTTAGTAGGTGAGCTGACCTACTTCCTGGGGCTTCAAGTGAAGCAAAAAGATGATGGAATCTTTGTGTCTCAAACACAGTATACAAGAAACTTGATTAGCAAGTGTGGTATGGAAAGTTGCAGTACAAAGAGAACACCTATGGATACACATTTGAAAATGTCAAAAGATGAAGCGGGTGTGTCTATTGAGCAAACTTTGTATCGAAGTATGATCGGTAGTCTGCTCTACCTGACTGCAAGTTGGACAGATATCTGCTATAGTGTTGGAGTGTGCGCTCGGCACTAATCCGATCCCAAAGTAAGCTATCTGAAGGTTGTCAAGAACATAATCAAGTACATAAAAGGTACTGCTGAGTTAGGACTATGGTTTTCCTATGATACAAACTTTAGTTTGGTGGGGTTTTGTGATGCTGATTGGGTTGGATATACTAAAGATCGAAAGAGTACTTCAGGAGGATGTTTCTTCCTTGGAAACAACATGGTTTCATGGTTTAGCAAGAAACAGAATTTTATTTTCCTCTCTACGGCAGAAGTAGAATATATTGTAGCTGGAAGCTGCTGTACTCAACTCTTATGGATGAAGCAGATGCTGCTTGACTATGGTGTGCCACAGTCTATTCTTACCATATTCTGTGACAACATGAGTGCCATAAATATTTTAAAGAATCTTGTTCAGCACTCTCGGACAAAACATATAGATATTCGTCACCACTTCATTCGTGATATGGTTGAAGATGGATCACTTGTGATTGAGTACATTGGAACAGATGCCCAACTTACGGATATTTTTACTAAGGCACTTGATAGTGGAAAATTTGAAACACTTAGATCCTCCTTGGGTCTTTGTGTTCTCTAAACTTCTCCTTTGAAAGAAGTATCTCTGTACAGTCTTGGTCAGTGATGTATGTACAGAGGATTTAAAATGACCTAGTGTTTCGTGGTCTATTCAAATGTGTGCCTTCAAGTGTGTCTGCTAGATGTAAGCACTGTTCAAGCGGTTATTTTTCATCTGCAACGGCTAGTGGAGCCTTGTTTCTCGTACCAAAGTCAGTTACACTTCTCGAGGACCTGCATAAAGGAGATGATTATGTGATGTAATGGTTAAGTATGGAAATTACCTTTTTAATTTCTTAATTAAAAGTTAAGGAAAGAATTTTGAAACTGTTCAAGGCATTCGAATCTTTTCCAAATTTCTTTCCAGTTCTCTCTCAAAGCTTCCGACTTTAAGATTTTCTTCTCTGTTTTCAATGGTGGACAAATCAAGCTCTTCCAAACCTTTGTTTTTCAAGAAACCAAGGATCAACACATCTGATCTTTAATGAGCGTTAAGGGAAATGTTAAAACCCCTAGTTTTTTCACAGTCTGTTCCTGCGACCTCTGGTCCAGAGAAGGAAGAAACTGTTTCTACAGATGTTCCACAGTCTATGCTTCCTACATCATCTCCACCCGGTGCTCCTCTACCTGGGTCTGTTGCTGAGACAATCGAGGAACCCAAAATCTCTCCTAAGGTTTCCAATGGGGCCATCCTCGCCGCCGCTGGAGAATCATGAAGCTGTTGAAGCTTCAATTTCAGCTACAGTGGCTGTTGATTCATCCTCAATTGAGGAATTTGCTACGTCTATTGACGCCATGAAATTTATACCAGCTCCTGCTCTGCTAGCGCTCATCTTTCCTCAAGGTGACACTTTTGTTGTCACAATTCAAGTTCCTATGGGAGATATATCTCCTTCTGTTGTTATCGATACCCTTGTCCAGTCTGAATAGATGAAGAATGAAGAAGATGTTGAAATAGAGATCGTTGATGATGAGACCTCCTCGCTTGACCTTAGCTCTATTCCACATCCATTGGAACAAGACGCTCCTGCCTCCAAATCGCGCGGTGTGAAGTAAAAGTTTCAATTGGTTGATGAGATCAATGATTCTCTGGTGGTGCCTACCCACCCTTCTGACGATGATGAGACTCTAATTGCTCATCTTAAATCAAGAGTTTTGGCCAAGATCTCTTAGGAGAAGGGTCAGTCTTTCAAGATAACCTCGTCAAAGAAGGTGTCTGCTAAGAAGGCTTCCTCTAAGAAGGCCTCTGCCAAGAAATTATCGGCCAAGGCCACCTCTACCTCAATCTCTACTCGATGGGTTACTTGGAATGTGTCCGAAAGGATGTTGGGTCTGGCCTCGATGTCTCGACGGCCATTGATGAAGAATGTGAGGGCTCCTACCTCATCCATTGAAGAGGCTGAGGATGTGCCAGAGGATGTCTCTGACAATGCCGCGTCTGAATTAGGTGATTTCGATTCTGAAAAATTTCGGTCTGCTTTTCATCAAAGTCTTCATAAGTTGGTTGTGGGATGTTATTTGGTTTCTGAATGTCGTTTGGTTCAGTTTGATGTTGTTGGTACTGGTGTGGTGGAGTTGTTGCATGATATGCATTTGGACAAGTCTGTCTATGATGTCCCTGTCTTTGTTAAGTCTGTTGTGCATGAGTTCTATGCAAATCTGTCTAAATCAATTCATGAGGTGACATTTGATCATGCTTTTTCGGTGTATGTCTGTGGCCATTGGGTTAATTTTTCTCCTGCTATAATTAACTTTTATTTAGGGCGTGCTCATTCTATTGCTCATAAGTCTATGCCTGACCTTGATGAGGTCATTGTGGAGTTGACGGGTGGTAGCCGTCTCATGTGGCCAAATGGAAGATCTCTGTTAGCATTGGATCTCAGTGCGAAGTATTCTATCCTTCACAAGATTATAGTCAAGAACTGGCTTCCCAACAAGCACATATCTTCTTTGGGAGTCAGCAACCGTTGGGGTATCCTGGAATGATCTTCTCTATTATAATGGCTCAGCATGATGTGGTGATAGCTGATGATATGTATGAGTCGGAGGAGCCCCCTCTTGTGATCAGTCACAAGCTCTTCTCTTCCCAGCACGCTTGTGACATTCATACTGGCGATGTCGTCCAAGATCCTGCTCCTGAGCCTCCGTCTGTTCCTAACAGACCCTTTCTGCAACCTTTTGTGAATAGTATTTTCTTTAACAGACACATTCAATCTCTAGAGTGAGAGGTGATCTCCGAGCTCGAGCTTTTGGCTTTGCCTCTCCACTTGATGTGCCCGACACTTCTACTACAGGTGCTCATGATGGTGTGTCGCCCAGCACTGACCTAGCTGTTGCCCCATCGACTGCTGATGATGCTACCCAGCCGACCTCCTCCACTACTCCAGGATCTGTTCCTGCTGCCACTGCTGCTCCCATGCTCTGAAGCTTTGCCATTTATGGCAGACACTAAGGGGGAGAGACAGAAGATGAGAAGATGAAGCTACGAAGTTACTGTTGCTGCTGCTAATAAGAGCGCTTGTGCTCTTTTAAAACTCTTTGCTTTGAAGTTTTTGAACAATTTCCTTGGGGACACATGTTTTGTCCCATACTTATTTTTGTTGGTCTGTAATTAATTTTTTATCAACCTAAGCAGCTGAGTCTGTACAAAACAATGGTTACTTGATGATACTCCCAGTTCAGCTTAAAGGGGTACTCGAAATTGTGCTCGACAGTTTCTATCAATATATCGTTTGTTTTGATATATTTTATCTGCGGAGTTTATTCATGTGTTGTGCAGATCGTGAATTATTGTTTGCCATAAATGCCAAAGGGGGAGATTGTAAGTGCCATCAATATACACTAAGTTTGTTTTGACGAGATATGTTTGACAATGTGTTCTTGGGTATGTTCCTGAAGATTAAAGTTCTGTTGTGCAAGATATGAAGAACAGTTGGTGAATTATTTTCTCTAATGTTCCAGATATACCCGGGAACATTTTAATTATGGCAGCTTCCATAATCTGAAGATCTTGCATCGATCCGGTTTGGGAGGTCAAGATATGTTCATTTGACTGTCTTGTGGAGTAGATGTCATGCTGAAAATAACCCACTTACTCAAGAAAAGCATCTACACACATTTGGAAAGATCACAAACCCTTATTTACTTACCAAAATACCGACGATAGAAGATAAATGGTAACTTTGAAGTGAAGTTATAAGAAGACCGATTCATTGCAGCAATCGGTGGATGACTTAATTAGATTCTCTTAGCATATTATTTGAGAGTCATTTGGTTTGTGATTGATGTAATAGCTAGAATTTGTTCTCTAAACGGTTCAACGTGATAGTCTAGCTTTTGAGTATTTTGAGTGAAACATGTGAGGGGTTTTATTAATTCATTTTGTATGCAATCTCAGGAGAGATTGTAAGTTGAATTCGTGGGTATCTAGAGGGAGTCTAGTGTCACGGTTGTGAGGGAATCTCACAGCTTTCGTTCAGTGAAAGAGTTCATGAAGAAGAACGGGCAATATAAGAAGGGAGTCATGTATGTGTAAGTTCCTAAATACACTTCATGAAGGAGTAGTGAACGAATCTTCATGTTTGGGTGTTGTCCCCCCAGAGTAGATTGATTAACCGAACTGGATTACCAATCTCGTGCGTTATTTACTGCTTTGTATTTACTGTTCTTGCGTCTGTTCCCAATATATCGAAAAACACGTTTTTGCAGTACACATAAAACACATCTTGCACGGATTGTGGTTTTTCAAATATAAATATGTATAGTTGAAAGAATTTCAAATTTCAATAAATAGGCAGTTTTCCATATTAAAATAAAAAGAAAAAAGAAAAAGAAAAAGAAAAATGAAATAATCAAAAAATGAAGCAGAGAAATTTTTTTCGGAATGTTAGACCGCAGATTCGAACCTTAGCACGGATGTGCGTTAGGAAAGCATAACAACCATTACACCTGAAGCAAACATTTGTAAATTTTCAGCAGAAAATATTATTTGTAAGTACATTTTGCTGTTAATTTTTATGACAATTTTACCCATACGATTTTGCCTTAATATATGTATAGATATAGATATAGATATAGATATAGATATAGTTATATGTGTACGTGTGTGTGTTTATGGGCAAGGGTAATAACATAATTTGCTGAAGAGGTTTGAGTTATTACTTCCTTTTAACATACGCGGTGGATGTTAGTATTGATTTTGGTAACTAAAATTTGTTCATATTTTTATATGTTAATTTTTACTTTTTTGTACATAAACAGTCCGTGCAAAAGATATTGTACATAAACTTCATATGTGCGCTTTGTCCAATAGACAATAGTAAAACTGTTGCGGATAACAACAATTGTCAATTTTTTGAAATAATATTAAAATGTAAAACTATCTGTCTTCTTATCTAAGTAGTGTACATATTATTTTCTTAATTTTTAAAATTGAACATGACATATATAATTCAAAATAATAATAATAATATCATAAAACAAAAAAATAAATAATTTTGTGTATCGCATGGGAGAAACATTAGTCTAGTATAAAACAATAATCAAAATCTATCTATCTATACATATATTAGGCAAAATCACAAGGGTAAATTTGTAATTAAAAAATATCAGTAAAAAATTACTTGTAAAATTAATTCTTGGTTAAAAAATTTCAATTGTAGGTATGTGTTTTAATGGTTGGTTGGGTTTGGGTTTGATAAGTCCATTTATTATTCGTATTTTTATGGGCATTTTGTCCTCTATAAATGTCCTTTTTAGTGTGTTTTGAGTCGAAAAGAACCAAGTTGCAGTCAAAGGGCATTCCAAGAGTCGAGTCTGGTGGAAGGGGCATTTTATGCCCAGTTATTCACGTTTATCTCACACATATGATCCTCAGAGGCACAGGGGACTTCTTCAGTATCCATCCCACATTCGGTCGGTGAAGTGGGCATATCAGATATGGATGGAGCTGACAGATGATGTCGTGCCCACAGCACTCGCACAGACTCAACCACAGGCCAGAATGGGCATTCCCGTGAAATCCGGAAATCAGTTGAAGGAGAGATGGTGGAAGATAGCTACATATCCGAAAGAGAGTTGGAACTAAGCTGGACTCCTAGAAGGCGCTGCAACGAAGAGATAAGCTCAATCCCAAAAAAATAGGGATTTCATACAGCTGAAGCTTATCCAAACAGATCAGAGAGGGCATGCCATTCTGGAATTTCAGCAGAAGACCCCCGCCTGTGGGGGAAACTCCACTCGGAAATGTAATTATTTAAGCAAGTTTACTCTCTGGAAAAAAGGGATCGGAATCGGTCTGAAACATTGCTACATTTTATATCTCTGCATTTTACTTTCCGTACGCTGCTTAGGCAGCCAAAAACAATCCGAAAGGTCTTAAACCTTCGGGACTTCAGTTATATTTATGCTTCTCAACGTTGGAGTTGAGTTTTTGCTTAATTAATTCAGTTATTTTTTGTTTGATTTATGTCTTTAATTTCTGCAATTTCAATTATGTCTGGCCTTCTCGGCTAGATCTTTAATTCTGGCGTTTGAACAATGAAGTTAGTTTAAGTATAAATCTGGACTCGTGAGGCCAAAATGGGCATAATGATACATGATAAGTTTCCGTTGATTCTTGAGCCTTGTTCCACGTGAGTGTGTGTCTGAAGTGCCCAATGTGGCTGATCACTCGTTAGGTAAAGAGGGCACACCTTTATTAATTGAATTGGCGAATCGTGACTGTGTGCCGGTTCATATAGTAATAAGGGAATCAATGAGCTATTGCGGGCACAAGAGGAATCAGTTTAACACAACAGATCTGGGTCTGTCTAGGGCACACTGCTGCTTGTTTGCTTACATCTCTTAGAGGAATCGGGAGGTGGGTAACTGGTTAGGGGTTTAATCGAAGAGGAATCACTTTTAAACCTAAAATGAAAGGATGGATGAGGAGACGCAGAGAGGAATCCGGTCACCATAACTAGATGATTTATCATGTATGAAAATCGGTGTGTCCATGATCGAGTTGTTTTATGTTTAAACCAAATTCTAGTTCAAATGCCAGAACTTTTTGTTATTTGATATTTTCTTTAGTTTCTTTTGCAAATTTAAATTCAGTTTAGTGACAACACCAAACCCCCTTTGTGATTGGTTACTTGAAGGTGAAATCATGACAACTCTCTGTGGGATCGACCCGTACTCATTGGCTAGCTACGCTCCCTGTGGGCACAAGAGTTTACAAATATATTTTTGAGCGCGAAACGACCGCGCGTCAAAATTGGCACCGTTGCCGGGGAGCTGGTTTCTAGTGATTTTTATCTTCCACAATTGGTGAGCCTGGAAGTTGATACCCAGGGGTTCTTCAGAAGAGACTCTATTGTACGATCCGGAGATAGACAAGACTTTGAGGAAAAATAGGGCAGCAGTGAAGAGGGCACGCCAAGCCGCAAATAGACCTCGTGAGCCCACACTACCACCAGAAGATCAAGACGATCAAGGAGACGAAGGGCATGAGGAGGAATGACAGTTTGAGAACGGCCACAACATCAATATGGCTGCAAATAGAAACGCCGCGAATGGCAATGCGGATGATAACAGGACTTTAAGGCAGTTGGTCTTCCCGACCAACATGAATATGCGCCCAATGGGCATTACACTCCCAGCTGTGACTCAAAACTGGGATATTCATGCAAACTTTATCCAGATCTTACCGAAGTTCCACGGAATGCTTGGAGAGGATCCACAAAGGCACTTGCAAGATTTTGAGATGGTTTGCCAAACTGAACCATCCGACCATGGACGAGAAGAGTATGTGCGGTTGGTCTCGTTCCCTTTTACTCTTCAAGATGGGGCACAGCTATACACACTACCCACTGGCGCTGTGACCACATAGAGACAACTTCAATAGAAGTTTTTGGAGAAATATTTCCCAGCATCCAGAGTGCAAGAAATGAGAAAAAGGATAGGGAGCCTAAAGATGGGAACTAACGAAAGTTTCTATGACTATTGAGGAAGATTCCAGACAATGCTGGCGAAATGCCCATAGCACCAGATTACTAAACATGATTTGATTCAGTATTTTGTCGGAGGATTGAGACCACATGAGAGGACGATCATGAATGCCTCATGTGGAGGATCCATTTTGAACAAACAGCCTGTTGAAGCATTCAGAATTCTCATAAAAATGGTTGAAGACAACCGAGACTTCAGTGGAGAGGGCATTCGGGTTGTAAGTGAATCAGAGAGGGCACCGAACCAGGACAGCAGGATTGATAGATTGTGCGACAAGATCAAAAAAATATTGTCCGATGCAAGTATGGTGAAGAAGCCCAGACCTTGTGGGGTATACAAAAGCATATCTCATTTCACTGATGAATGCCGTACTCTACAAGATGAAATGGAAGAAGTAAACGTTGTAGGTGGACAGAATGGGCATTCCAGAAGATATGATCCCCATTCTCAGACTTATAATCCTGGCTGGAGAGACCATGAAAATTTCAGATGGAGAAGGCCAGAGGATGGGTATCCTGCATGCCCATTACCACCACCAGAGGAGAAAAGGAAGCAAAGGCTAGAAGATCTTGTGTTTGCTATGGCTGAGGAGAATGAGAAGTTTAAGCAAGAGACTCGAGCTGGTCTCTCGCACATGAGCAAGCAAATCAATCAGTTAGCTCAAGCCATGTACAAGATGGAGGAGAAAAATGGGAAGCTGCCTTCCTAGGTCGAGAATCCAAGAGAGTAGGTAAATGCAGTAGCATTGAGGAGTGGAAAAGAGCTTCCGCAGATGGTCAGGCCAAGAGAAGAGAAGAACGATGTGCCCTTGGAGGAAGAAGTTGAAAATATTCCCACAGAGGACGAGGCACAAGAAGCTAAATAGACTGATCCTGTGCCCATCCCGGAAGTGAAGCAGCCTGCCAAAGTGCCCATTCCAGAGAGACGGAAACCTCCTTTTCCAGGGAGATTGGCACAGAATAGAAGAGAAGAGGAAACCAGGGAGATGCTAAAAGTATTCAGCAAAGTGGAAATCAATATTCCACTAATTGAGGCAATCAAACAAGTGTCGCGGTATGCCCAATTTCTGAAGGAGCTTTGTACCAGAAAGGTGCGTTTCAATGATGATGCAAGGTTCCTAGTTGGGGAGAATGTATCGGCTGTGATACAGAAAAAATTACCCAAGAAATGTGACGATCCAGGGATGTTCATGATCCCTTGCATTATTGGAGACAGGAAAGTTGAAAAGGCCATGCTGGATTTAGGGGCATCAATCAACGTAATGCCCCTGTCGGTATTCAAAGAATTGAAGATTGGACCTCTGAAGGAGACCCGTGTGGTCAGTTAGCTGACCGATCGAATGTGTATCCAGAAGGCCTCATTGAAGATGTATTGGTGAAAGTGGACGAGCTTATCTTCCCAGCAGATTTTTATGTGCTTCACATGGGCACAGCGACTTCAAATTCTTCAGTTTTGTTGCTGGAAAGACCTTTCATGAAGACAACTCGAACCAAGATTGATGTGGACAAGGGCACACTGACGTGTGAGTTTGATGGGGAGAAGGTGACGTTCAACATTTTTGAAACCATGAAGCACCCCCCGGATACAGAAAATTGCAATTTTGTGAACACATTTCATTCCCCGAGCCATTCTACTTTATCTATGGTGAGCAACAGAGAACCGATGAAGTGGGCATTATGGGATGGACTGATTGACCAGGATGTCCTGGAAGAGAATGATGACATAAGGAATAGAATTATGATGATGTACTCATTGGAAGAAATGTCGTACGGATGCATAGACTATGGCGTGCCCATTCAAAGAAATGATGATAAACTGATGCCTTCTATTATCAAGGCGCCCATACTGGAGTTGAAGGCATTACCAAGGCATCTAAAATATGCCTATTTAGGGAATAATGAGACTCTCCCTGTAATCATAAGTGCGGGGTTGAATCAAGCTGATGAGGACCGCCTTTTGAGATTGTTAAGACTGTACAAGGAGGCACTCGGATGGACTTTGGCAGATATAAAGGGCATTAGCCCAGCGGTTTGCATGTACAAAATATTGTTGGAAGATGATGCAAAACTCGTTCGTGATCCACAAAGAAAGCTCAATCCGGTGATGAAGGATGTGGTGCTAAAAGAGATAATTAAGCTACTAGACCAGGGCATTATATACCCAATTTCAGACAGCAAGTGGGTCGGTCCAATCCATGTTGTGCCCAAGAATTCGGGTATTCAAGTTGTGAAAAATGAGAAAGGAGAGCGTGTGCCTACTACCGAAAGCTGAACACGGTCACGCTGAAGGAGCATTTCCCACTTCCGTTCATTGACCAGATGTTGGAGAGACTCGCAGGAAACAAGTTCTTTTGTTTCTTAGATGGATACTCAGGATACATGCAGGTTGTAGTAAGTCAAGAGGACCAGGAGAAAACAACATTCACGTGCCCATTCGGCACATTTGCCTATCGCAGAATGCCCTTTGGCCTCTGCAATGCTCCTGGCACATTTCAGCGATGTATGATGAGCATATTCTCTGATTTGCTTGAGAACTGCATTGAAGTATTCATGGATGACTTCACAGTGCACGGTAGCTATTTTGATCGATGTTTAGATAATCTAGAGAAGGTATTGCAGCGTTGTGTGGACAAATGCCTAGTGCTGAACTATGAAAAATGTCATTTTATAGTCAGAGAGGGCATTGTACTGGGACATGTGATTTCTGAGAGGGGCATTGAGATCGATAAAGTTAAGGCGGATATAATAGAAAAATTACCATATCCCACTTTGGTGAAACTAGTAAGAGGATTCCTGGGGCACGCTGGATTCTACAGGAGATTTATCAAAGATTTTGCAAATATTGCCCAGCCTATTACTCACTTATTGCAACAAGATGTCCCATTTGAATTCGATGAAGAGTGTAAGAAGGCATTCAATTTTCTGAAAAGTCAACTGGTCACGGCACCAGTCATTCAACCACCAGATTGGGGAATGCCCTTTGAGATTATGTGTGACGCTAGTGGCTACGCGGTGGGTGCGGTACTGGGTCAAAAGAGAGGAAAGGAAAGCCATGTAATTTACTATGCCTCCAAGACTCTGAATGGGGCACAGTGTAATTATACCACTACTGAAAATGAGCTATTGGCAATAGTGTTTGCATTTGAGAATTTTCGGTTTTATCTTTTAGGAGCAAAGAGCATTGTCTATACAGATCACGGTGCCCTGAGGCACTTGATGGCCAAAAAGGAGATGAAGCTGAGACTAATTAGGTGTATCCTGCTTTTACAGGAGTTTGATGTCGAGATAAAGGATAAAAGTGGGGCACAGAACTTGGTAGCTGACCATCTGAGCCGGGTGCTGAATGAGAAAGGCGATGAAATGCCCATTGCCGATCATTTTCCTGATGAGCATTTATATTCAGCAAGGGGCACACTAGTACGCTGGTCTTCAGATATAGTAAACTACCTGGAGTCTGGGGAAATGCCTATTGGGTACTAGAGGTACCAGAAAAATAAACTGAGGTATGAGAGCAGGTTCTATACATGGGATTGCCCTATTCTATGGAGAAGATGTGCCGATCAAATCATCAGAAGATGTGTCCCTGATGAGGAGATAGATGATATTCTAAAGCATTGTCACAATTATGCTTGCGGAGGGCATTTCGGACTAAACCGAACAGCGAGGAGAATTTTGGATTGTGGGTTCTTTTGGCCCACAATATTCAAGGATGCCCACAACGTCTGCAGAAGGTGTGACCAGTGCCAGAGGGTAGGGAACATCACAATAAGAAATCAAATGCCCATGACACCAATCATGTCAGTGGAGATTTTCGATATTTGGGGAATGGATTTTATGGGACCCTTTCCAAATTCGAGAGGGAACCAATACATTATCCTGGCAGTTGATTATGTGTCCAAATGGATAGAAGCAAAGGCTACTTCTACCAATGATGCAAGGGTGGTAGCCGCATTTCTGAAATCCCACATTTTTAGTCGGTTTGGTGTGCCCAGGTCCATCATCAGTGATCAAGGGACCCATTTTTGCAACCAAACACTGGAAAGATTGTTGAAGAAGGGGTTCACCATAGGGTCACCACACCTTACCATCCCCAAGGAAATGGCCAAGCTGAAGTCTCAAATCGAGAAATTAAAGCCATTCTTGGGAAAGTTGTGGCTCCGAACCGAAAAGATTGGAGTATTCATCTGGAAGATGCCCTGTGGGCATACCGAACTACATTCAAGACTCCAATTGGGATGTCCCCATACAAGATGTTATTTGGGAAGTATTGCCATCTGCCAGTCGAGTTAGAACACAAAGCACGATGGGCACTTCAGAAGCTGAATATGGATCCTGACACCGCTGGGCATTTCAGGAAATTTCAAATTCAAGAGATGGAAGAAATGAGAATGGAGGCCTACGATAATTCCGTGCTCTACAAGGAAAAAATGAAAAGACTCCATGATCAAGTAATTCGAAGGAAGAAATTTATCCCAAAACAGAAAGTGTTTTTGTACCACTCAAGGTTCAAACTTATAGGAGGAGGACTGAGGACCAACTGGGTTCGTCCATTTAAGGTATATGCAGAATGCCCAAATGGGGCAATTGAGCTGATAAATCCCGATAATGGAGGGCGCTTCAAAGTGAATGGTCACCGTGTGAAAGCTTACCTTGGGCACTCTGATGAGGATGTCACAGTGATCTGGCTCGCGGAGCCCACTTATACCTGATCTGGGATGATGTCGTGCCCACGACAATAAGTGGGGCGCTACTGGGAGACAGCTCAGGTGTTTATTTGTCTTAATTTATTTTTATTTATTTTAAATAAGTTTTCCAGTTAATTAAACTAGGTTTAGGGAGCAATTTTACGCTTGTTTTGGATAAGTATGGTGCTTGCAGGTTTAGATAATGAGAGAGAAAGATGAAGATAAAATAAATCCATTGAAAATAGGGATTCTAAAGCAGGGCACTCTGAAGAGCTAAAGTTTGTTCCGATTTTTCAGGGGATAAGGCTTATCTATTAGCATGGGGCATATTGATCCGGGAGACTCCTAAGGAATCTGAAGAGTCTAAAGTCAAATCATGAATAGTGATTTGTTCTATTAAAAAAGCCTTACCCCATAAAATCTCCACTATCACTTTTACTCGCCTATTTCAAAATCGGAACTCTCTCTCTCTCGCTTCTTCTTCTGCAACCCTAATTTCTGCAAAATCTAAAGCTCAGCAATGGTGAAAACCAGAGGAAAGAAGGTTGCGCCCAAGGCTGGACCAAAGGCACGCTTGGAGTTTGAGACTCCTACTGCTTCTGAGGAGCCCGCTCCAGCCAAGGTCGTAAAGAAACCCTCTGCCAAGCCCAAGGAGAAAGCTGCGTCTGAGGCAGCCACTTCGAGCAAACCTTCCAAGGAGACTCTACCAGAGAAGGAGCCTGCGCTTGAGGCTGAGGCGACGGAGGAAAGTTCTGCAACTCCAACTCAAGCGGAGCAGCAAGATGATGAGGCTACTATAGAGGGCATGCAGGAGGAAGAGGCTACTGAAGAGCCTGAACCAAAGCCTAAAAAGGGGGCTGAGAAGAAGAAGGCTAAAAAGCCGATTAGGGCTCCGACCCCTATGCCATCGGTGGAGATCGAGGACTTGGGGGATGACGAAGAAGGAGAGGAAGTTGAAGACAGAGAAGAGGGTGAAGAAGAAGGATACAGAGATAATGATTTGGACAATTATTTGGAAGAAATCGAAGAAATTGAGGCTGAGCCTCAACCGGAGAAGGTACCGCTCTTTGAACAGCAAGAAGGAGACGGGTACCTGCTGATATTAAGAAGCGGGCACTGGAGAAAGCCAAGGTCAAAAGGAAGGTTGGCGAGCCCACTTTAAAGCCAACCGAGCAACCAGAAATATCCCAGCAAGGGGATACCGAAGAAGAGCAGGAGTAGCAAGAGACCAGTGCGCTCTCCCAAACTCAGGCAAGCACTGAAGAGCTCTCGGAGGACTCCTCACCCAGGCGAAGGGTAGGGAAATCTGTGAGCATAAAAGACAGAGCCAAGCTGGCTGGAGAGGCCTCCCCGCGCAAGAGGAAGGCTGAAGAGGGCACTTCAGCCTCTGTGCCCAAAAGAGGCAGAGGTGTGGGGAGCCCCACACCAAGAGAGCCCAGCAGTGGCCCACCACCAGTCAGGGGCATTATAAACTCCAAAGGAGTCCACTGTGAGTCGCTCGCAACTCTTAGTATAGAGCAGGAGGTAAGGAACTCGTTTACTGCAATTGGTTGGGAGTGTTTTCTTGATATGGAATGTGTGATATTTGCTTCTCTGTCTCGTGATTTTGTCCAAAATTTGAAAATTAAAGCTGTGAATAAGCCTGCTACATCTACTGGGGTTTTGTCTTTTAAATTGCTGGGTAGGAGTTTTTCTATGTCGGCTGATGATTTGAACATACTGTTGGGCATCGTGACATACTTAGGCCTCCAGGATGAGGAGTATGTCGATGCCATGACTGTGGTGCCCAACTCTACAGAAGGAGTCGATGCAAAATGGGTTGATATTGGGGATGGATCCGTTTTTCAAAACGGATCCACAAAGGGGCATTGCCTAAATAACGATGCTTTGAGATTTTGCCATAAGGTGTTGGCCTATAACTTCTTCGGCCGTAAGGATAGCTCTAATTCAATCACTAATCAAGAGCTATTTATTTTGTAGTGCATGGTGCATAAAATCAAAATTAATTTCGGCTCTGTGGCCATTGCACATTTCAGGGAGATTAAAACACACCCTAGGCATCGTATTTCTTGTGCCCAATTGATCACCCAAATTGTTGTTAGACATAGGCTTCTCGATTTGCATGCTACTGATTTAATTCCCCTTCCCCGTGAAAATTTTGATCTTAATTGTTTGAGAAGGATGCAAGATGTGGTTGACGATGGGAATGGAAAACCTGTTTTCTTTGTGCCGGGGGCAGACCCCTCAAGCATGTTTTTGGCAATGGCAGGTTCATCGAGGAAACCACCAGCAGGGAAGGCACAGTAGAGGGAGCATCCAGTCGCAGTGATCATGAGAAGGCTCAAATTGATCGAGAATGCCCAGTTTTAGACCAATGAAAAACTGACCCGAATCGAAGCAGCCCTGAAGGCCTATTTCAAACATGTTGGGTTCTTTTACCCAACGCCTGCAACCGACTAGCCTAGTTCTTTCTGTCTTTGTAGATAAGGTTTTTTTTTTCTGTTTTCTTTGTTGTTAAGTTGTTTGAGTCTGTGTCCACACTTTGCAAGTTGCAAAGTGTGTAGGTGGGTAGTTGAGTCAAAGCATGCTATTCTGTGAGTCTGTGTAGGCATTTCACTTGATGAACCAACTTTAATTGCTTTACAGAAAAATCAGCATGTCCACTTAAGATAGGGATGACGAACGAGTTTAGCATGTCCTGTGAGACTTGAGCCTATATGCTGTATGCTTCATTTTACAGTTTTCTTTCATTTATGAGTGTGAATAATTCTGTGCTTATGATGTTCTAGAATTCGCCTTTGTTCTGCATTTAATTTTGGGAATTATTAATGCACATGTAGATGAGATAGGCCATGTTTTTGCTGAGCCACTAAAATAAAATAACTCCCACCAATAATACAGCCCTTGCAGCCTTTTAAGCCTATGAAATGCCCTGGTCGATTTTTTATTTTAGGATGGTATATATTCAGCCAAGGCATTATAAAACCTGAAAAAGAAAAATGGGGGAGGCAGAGTTGTTATTGGGGCAGCATATATATATATGAATGGCTTAGAAAAGATAGGGGGAAGAAATATAAAAAAAAAGAAGAAAAAAAAGTGATTAGAAAAGGAAAAGAGAGAGAGAGAGTCTGAATAAAAATCCCCCGAGTCTTAAGTGTTCAGAATGCCCAAAATGAGAAAAATTCAGTGCCTGAACAGGGCACAGTAGGGTAGTGAATAGAAAGGAGCTAGGGAGGGGTCTGTACAATCAATAAAAACCCCTCCCACTTGAAATGCCCAATGTAGCCTAAAAAGCCCTATTGATACTTATACATCATGGTTTCTGGAAGATGAACAACAGAACTTTGGCAAACTTATGGGACGAATTTGTACAGAATTGCAACTGAATTGAGTGTATACACTGAGTGAAGAGAGTTTGTGAGGAACACCAAGCTAAACTCATTTTTCACCTTTTTTTTGTATGCTAAAACTTTGCAATTTTGTTGGATTATTTCTGATGTGCCCACGTGTTGGGGTTTTCTCGAATTGTACCCCACAGGATCTATTTGGATGCCATTAATTCTAACTCATGTAAATCATAATTTTATGTGTGACATTAATTATCCTATGTTGAATTAACATGCAAGTTTCAATTTCGAATCTATTGCAGCGGAATAAAATAGAATCTATCGAAACCGGTACTTACAAACTTTGTCGGGTTGCTCACGGGATTAAAGATCTAATCCCGTTGTTGATGGAGAACACATGATCATGGTGAATCTTCATGGTGTTCGAAACACACATCTCCAATATTCTACTTCTTGACCTTCTGTTGTATTTCCGGACCTTGTTTAGATGCAGGGTGGGCTGCAGACTACTAAACGGTTGTGGAAACTCTAGGAATCAAGAGAGCACTTAGAGGGGCTGTATTGGATGTGTTTTTCGTTATAATTTTCGTGGCCCCCCTCCTTTATTATAGGGGAGGGGGCGAAAATTAACTCTCCAAATCTTATTGGGCTTGGGCCTCCCACTCATGTTCCATTCCCAGTCCACTTAGGTCATATTGGGTTACAACAGGGATCTAGAAGAATATTAAATTGGCCTACTAATTTATTTAATTTCTAATATCCATGACATGGATATAAATAAATAAATTAAGTATTATTTTTATTCCACTAAAGAAATAATACTGACCTACCAATTTAATACATATTTGCAAATATGTTTTCTCCTTTAGTTCAGCCATTCCCCATGTTTAAGATATAATGTCCATTAATTAATTATGTAAGCTTCTCACATCTATAATTAATTAATATCTTGTTCCTTTAGTAGTACCGCACGATTTCCATTTATCATGATAAGAATAAATTAATATTCTGTCTACAGGGCTTTCCATGATCCTTGTGCTTCCTCAAGGGGACACCATCAACCTGGCGCACCAGGACACGGTGCCCCTACATATTGCACGACCCATAATATGTGTAAATATTACAACCCAAGATATCGAGATTATTGATTCTATGAAAGAATCTCCCCCTTTGATAAATTAAAGCTGCAAACACTATACATATATGTCCGCCGACATATAGGGGTTAAGAACCCGAACTCTGTGGATTCTTATTCTCTCATTTAAGGTCAGAATAGAGAATAGAATCCTGAGTAGATCCTCCTCAATACACTTGCCCGTGTACTAGAATAATCTGTTAGTCAAGATAAACTAATTATCAGATTATTCTATGGTGTACCGATGGTGGGTTCAGGACCATCTAAGCCGTGAGCCTTTTAATACATTGCAAGGAATCCGATGATATGATCTCTACCGTGTGTTGACCCACACCATATCATCTACAATGCAAGTATATGGAACCATGCATATAAATATATAACAATAAATATATACACAAATAGTGAATGCAATTATTATTCAATCTATATTATCTTAATATTGCTTATTGTATACAAAGACAAGCTTTCTAGTATACAAAACCAACACCACGCTGAGTAACAGTTTGCATGCTTGTGTCTTGTGTCTGTTTCTTTTCTCCTTTCTTTTCTTTTGTTTTTCTGGATGCGTTGCACCCCATGCTTGAGGACAATCATGCTTAAAGTGTATGTGTGTGATAAGTTCATTTATTTCGTGTTTTTATGGGCATTTTATCCTCTATAAATGTCCTTTTTAGTGTGTTTTAAGTCGAAAAGAACCAGGTTGCGATCAGAGGGCATTCCAAGAGTCGAGTCTGGCGGAAGGGGCATTTTATACCTAGTTCTTCACGTTTATCTCACACATATGATCCTTACAGGCATAGGGGACTTCTTCAGTATCCATCCCACATTCAGTCGGAGAAGTGGGCATATCAGATATGGATGAAGCTGAAAGATGATGCCGTGCCCACAGTACTCGCACAGACTCGACCACAGGTCAGAATGGGCATTCCCGTGAAATCCGGAAATCAGTTGGATGAGAGATGGTGGAAGTTAGCTACATATCTGAAAGAGAGTTGGAACTAAGCTAGACTCCTAGAAGGCGCTGCAACGAAGAGATAAGCTCAATCCCAAAAAAATAGGGATTTGATACAGCTGAAGCTTATCCAAAAAGATCAAAGAGGGCACGACGTTCTGGAATTTCAGCAGAAGACCCCGCCTGTGGGGGAAACTCCACTCGGAAATGTAATTAAAGCAAGTTTAATCTCTGGAAAAAAGGGATCGGAGTCGGTCTGAAACATTGCTACATTGTGTGTCGGTTCATATAGTAATAAGGGAATCAATGGGGTGTTGTGGGCACAAGAGGAATCAGTTTAACACAACAGATCTGGGTCCGTCTAGGGCACACTGCTGCTTGTTTGCTTACATCTCTTAGAGGAATCGGGAGGTGGGTAACTGGTTAGGGGTTTAATCGAAGAGGAATCACTTTTAGACCTAAAATGAAAGGATGGATGAGGAGACGCAGAAAGGAATCCGGTCACCATAACTAGATGATTTATCATGTATGAAAATCAGTGTACCCATGATCGAGTTGTTTTATGTTTAAACCAAATTCTAGTTCAAATGCCAGAACCTTTTGTTATTTGATATTTTCTTTAGTTTCTTTTGCAGATTTAAATTCAGTTTAGTGATAACACCAAACCCCCTTTGTGATTGGTTACTTGAAGGTGAAATCGCGACAGCTCTCTGTGGGATCGACCCGTACTCATTGGCTAGCTACGCTCCCTGTGGGCACAGGAGTTTACAAATATATTTTTGAGCACAAAACGACATTTCTGTTAATTTAGTCCTCATTTCTGACATTTTTTATATTTTATTTTCCAAATCCTCTTAGACCTCCACCACATTACACATCTTGTCTTTAAAAAAAGTAATTTTTTATAATTAATATGTAACGTACAATTGATATAAGAATTATTGTTAATTTATTCATTAATATGTAATGTATAATTTATAGATATAAACTCTTAGTATCCTGATGAGCCCGGTGCTAGCATTGATGATTCAAATTTCGAGTTCCAGCTTAGAGGTCTAGTGACGAGACTTAGAGCCAAGAAGTTGCAAGGATACCTTCAGTGTTATGTCGGAAAGAAGCTGGAGGATGTTGGAGCTGATTTCAAACAGTCCAAGTTGGTGACTATTTTAAGCGTCGAGGTGCTCGATTGAAGCCATGGCAAAGTCGTTCTTTGCTGATTTAATTAGTTAATTTATTTATTTCCAGTCTATTATTTCAGTTGTGGATTTATTTATTTATCAGGCCCAATTATCACAATCTGTTTAAGTGATATTGGACCCCGTAGTAGTTTTAATTAGCCCAGTTCGAATTCTAGGCCCAGAGACACTTTAATTTTCATTCCTTAGGTTTATTATTTAGGGATTTTCATTACTGTTGAGGATCAGACACGTTTTGAATGAAAAAACAGCGCAAAGCTTTTCAACTTGTCTCAAAAATCAATAGTTCTTTGGTAGAGTTTGTTTCTGGCGAATTCAAGCTTGAAATCTATTGTCTCATTCATGATATCTCGTAGTATCTGGATTAGACAGCCATTGAAGGTTGCTCCATAGGCGCGTTCCGAGTTCTCATCGATTCGGGGTTCGTTTCGGGTAAGTTTCACCTATCCTTTTCATTTTTCTTCATCATCGATCCTTCCACCATCACCACAGCCACCATCCACGTCCATAACACTCCCATATAATCATCATCACCCTCAAAATCGTTCCACTTCAGATCGCAACTCGGATTCATCGATTTAGGTCTAAAAACCCTTAAATCGGGTCAGAAACTTTCAACCATTCGATCTCTTAAACCACGTGGAAAAATTAGCTGAATTTTGGATATGTTTTGCATCTCTACAGATTGTGCCTTGTGTTAAAATTTGAGCTCAATCCGAGGTCGTTTGCATAGATTTCTGTTCGTGTCTTTAATTTAGGGTTTTACGGGTTATTTGGGTTGTTTTGCTATTTAATTTCTTGTTCGAATTTAATTGAGTGTTTAGGACAGTTTATTTATTCATATTTAAGTGTTATTACAACAGATATCTTGGATTGAATCCTTCTGTTAAGTTGATGTTGTTTCGATCTTTGCTTCCGCTTTATTGTTGGTCGTATCATAAGGAGCAGCTTGTCAGCCTGAAGTTGTAGTAGTCGAGCCAGCCAGAGCAAATGCTAGAGCACCACAAGCTCAGCATCACCAGTCTCAGGTGTAGTTTAACGATCCATATGATCGAGATGCTGCAGAAGCTTTTGGTGATTTCGCAGAGGGATTTGAGGATGAGTATGATCCATTCCAGAGACGTGACCGACCACGTCAGCCTTACCACCGACATGCAGCCCGACTTGCGGATCCTGAAAGCCTGTTGAATAACATTAAGACAAGCATCCATGAGTTTGAGGGATTACATGATCCAGACCTTTATCTTGACTGGGAGAGAAAGGTTGACAAGATTTTTGACTGCTATGATTTTCCTGAGCAGAAAAAGGTCCAGTTAGCATCATTAGAGTTCAGAGGATATGCAGCCACCTGGTGGGAGTTCCAGCAGAACCGGCGACGCCGAGAGCGCCACCCACCTATTGATTCGTGGCATGAGATGAAGGACGCCATGAGAGGACATTTCATTCCGGTACATTATGAGCGTGACCTCGAGAAGAAACTGAACTGAATCAGACAGGGTACATGTTCCATAGAGGAGTACCACAAGGAACTCGAGACGACCCTTAATCGAGTTGGGAAAGAAGAGACATTGGTTGCCACAATCAACCGATACATTGAGGGAATGAATCCAGACATTGCCTGTGAAGTCGAGTTGAGGGACTTCACCAGTATTGAGGCCATGGTCCATTATGCCTCAATAGTAGAGCGGCAGCTCAGAGATGGCCGCAGGAGACCATCACAGTCGACGCCGGCACGGACACAGTGGGGTCGAAGTGAGTCTTCTACACCTAGAACAGCCCCTCCACTTCATCAAGACCAGCAATCCCAGCCCGTTCGCCGTTTTGAGCAATCTGCACCGCAGCTGAGCCGCAGACCTGAGTACAATTCACCTGCACCGAACAGAGGCAATCCAAATCGAACAGTGCAGCCCAGTCAGTCTTTGAATAGTACTCCAGGGAGAGCACGTGACGTTCAATGACACAAGTGCAGAGGATGGGGACACTTCCAAGCCCAGTGTCCGAACCGCCGAGTTCTTTTCCTTACTGAGCAGAATGAGCTGGAGTCAGCAAGTGAGGAAGAGCTCGATGAAGCAGAAGTGGAAGGAGGCACCGAACAGCCCCTTGACCGTCCACCTGTGGATGAGGTTGAAGATGAGAAGCTGAAGCAAGCCCACGTCAGTCTTGTTTCGATCCGAGCATTGAGCCTAATTCGAGAGGAGGATCAGAATGATCAGCGTGAAAACATCTTCTATGCGCGCTGTGAAATCCAAGATAAGACGTGCTCACTCATCATTGATAGTGGAAGCGTCGTGAACGCGATCAGCCAGTACGCAGTGGGGAAGTTGAATCTGACTCCACAAAAACACCCCAAGTCGTACCGTTTGCAGTGGCTGACTGACCGAGGAGAAATCCGCGTTGGATATCAGGTAAGTGTTACTTTCTCCATTGGTCGATTTACTAATACTGTTCTTTGTGAAGTCATCCCTATGGAGGCATCGCATATATTGCTTGGTCGTCCGTGGCAGTTTGACAGGAAGGCGATCCACGACAGATACGCTAACATTTATACGGTGACCCAGGACGGACGGACCACTAGATTATGGCCATTGACACCTAAGGACGTCAATGAAGATCAAATGAGGATGCAACAGAGATTTAAAGAAGAGAAGACGAAACGGGCCGAGAGCAAGCAGCCTATTCAACCCGGACAGCTCGCGGCCGCGACTCAGAACGCCAAGGGAACCACGCTCACCCCCAAGGATCCTACTAAAGCCGCCCTTTGTGCAGCCCCTTCTCCCTCTAGTGCAGCTAGTTTGGAGCCCGTGCACTGGAACTTGTTTATCAGTGCAAAAGGTGTACAAAAAGCTGTTAAAGGTGGTATGCCTATCGTTCTCCTTACTTTTAAGGCTAATGATACTTCTGATATTGTTGTTCCTCTTGTTTTGCAGCCTCTGATGGACGAATTTAAAGATGTATTCCCAGAGGAGTGGTCTGCCACCAATTCGTGGAATTGAGCACCAGATCGATTTTCAGCCGGGAGCAGTCCTTCCAAACCGACCAGCTTACCGTACCAGCCCTGAGGAGACAAAAGAGATAGATCGTCAAGTCAAGGAGTTGCTGGCGAAGAAACAGATAAGAGAGAGCCTGTCGCCGTGTGCAATGCCCGTCATACTCGTCCCTAAGAAGAATAACGAGTGGCGCATGTGCATGGATTGTCGGGCCATTAATAAGATAACGCTAAAGTATCGCTTCCCTATTCTCCGTTTGGATGATATGTTAGATGAGTTGTCTGGAGCGTCTATCTTTTCAAAAATTGATTTACGTTCTGGATATTTTCAAGTGAAAATGAGTGAGGGGGATGAATGGAAAACTACGTTCAAGACGAAGCATGGATTGTATGAATGGCTTGCCATGCCATTTGGGCTTACCAACGCCCCTAGTACATTCATGCGTCTCATGAACCATGTCTTGAGAGATGTGATAGGGAAGTATGTAGTCGTTTACTTTGATGACATCCTTATCTATAGTACTTGTGTTTCTGAGCATATTAGACATCTTAGGCATGTTTTTGAGTTGTTGTGTGCTGCTAAGTTGTATGCTAATTTGTCTAAGTGTACTTTTTGCATGGATGAGGTTGTCTTTCTGGGATTTGTTGTGAGTAGTCGAGGTGTTGAGGTTGATAGATCTAAGGTTAAGGCCATTGAGGAGTGGCCCACGCCTAAGACCTGTGCTGATGTTTGGTCTTTTCATGGTTTAGCTGGATTTTATCGTCATTTTGTGCGGGATTTTTCCACTATAGCCGCTCCGTTGACTGAACTCAGTAAGAAAGATAGAAAGTTTGAGTGGGGCAAGGCCCAAGAGCATGCTTTTAATTTTCTGAAGTCAAAATTGTGTAATACTTCTGTGTTGGTTTTGCCTAATTTTAATAAGATGTTCGAGATTGAGTGTGATGCCTCTGGTATAGGCATTGGTGCTGTTTTGATGCAGGATAGGAAGCCGGTCGCCTACTTCAGCGAGAAGTTGAATGGCGCAGCTGTGAGGTATTCTACCTACGACAAGGAGCTGTATGCACTGAAGAGGTCTTTGGAGACTTGGCAGCACTACCTGCGCCCGAAAGAGTTCGTGATTCACACTGATCACGAGTCACTCAAGCACCTGAAGGGACAGCAGAGCCTGAACTCGCGCCATGCTCGATGGGTGGAGTTCATAGAATCATTCCCTTATGTGATCAAGTACAAGAAGGGGGAGGAGAATGTGGTTGCTGATGCACTCTCCCGCAGGTATGCTTTGATTTCTGTTATGCATGCACAGTGTCTAGGTCTTGAGCATGTTAAGAGTTTTTATGCTTCTGATTCATTCTTTGGACCTATTTTTGCATCTTGTGTTGGAAGATCTCGTGCTGTGGATTCATATTACATTGTTGATGGATTTCTGTTTAAGGATGCAAAATTGTGTGTGCCTGATTGTTCTATGCGAGAGTTGTTTATTTTGGAGTCACATGCAGGGGGTCGTATGGGTCATTTCGGAGTCAATAAGACGTTAGATCTTTTGCATGAGCATTTTTATTGGCCTCGCATGAAAAGGGATGTTGAAAGAGTCTGTGCTAGATGTATTACATGTAGGAAGGCTAAATCCACTTCGAGTCCATTTGGTCTTTATATGCCTTTGCCAGCGCCATCTGCTCCTTGGGTAGATATCTCCATGGATTTTATTTTGGGTTTGCCTCGATCGAAGTCTAGCAAAGATTATGTGTTTGTGGTAGTTGATAGGTTTTCCAAAATGTCTCATTTTATTGCCTGTAGAAAAACTGATGATGTTGTTAATATTGCCAATTTGTTCTTTCGAGAAATAGTTCGTCTGCATGGCATCCCTAGAACCATTGTTTCTGATAGGGACTCGAAATTTTTGGGGCATTTTTGGAGAGTTTTGTGGAGGAAGTTGGGTACTAAACTATTATTTTCTACTGCATGTCATCCACAGACAGATAGTCAGACTGAGGTAGTAAATAGGACGTTAGGTACTCTTCTACATGCATTAGTGAAAAATAATCTGAAATCGTGGGAAGAATGTTTACCATTTACTGAGTTTGCATATAATAGGGTCGTGCATTCTTCTACACATATGTCGCCTTTTGAGGTAGTTTATGGTTTCAATCTGTTGACTCCAACGGATCTTATTCCTTTGCCTATTGATCATCTTTCGAGTTTGCAAGGTATTCGTAGGGCTGAATAGGTTCGAGAGATGCATGAAAAGGTAAAGACGAGGATCGAGCTTCAAAGAGTTCGAAATGCAGCTAAGGCGAATACGCACCATAAGCAAGTGTTATTCAAACCCAGTGATAAGGTTTGGGTTCACTTCAGCCCGGGATGTTTTCTTAACTTGAGAAAGTCGAAGCTGATGCCTCGTAGAGATGGACCGTTTACTGTAGTTGCTCGAGTCAATGACAATGCTTACCGACTTGATCTGCCTGGTGAGTATAAATGTTCTCCAACATTTAATGTTTCTGATCTCTCTCCTTTTCCTGTAGATGATTTTGATGAGGAGGACCCGAATTCGAGGTCGAATTCTTTTAAGGAAGGGGGGAATGATGAGCCCGGTGCTAGCATTGATGATTAAAATTCCGAGTTGCAGCTTAGAGGTCCAGTGACGAGACTTAGAGCCAAGAAGTTGCAAGGATACCTTCAGTGTTATGTCGGGAAGAAGCTGGAGGATGTTGGAGCTGATTTCAAGCAGTCCAAGTTGGTGACTATTTTAAGCGTCGAAGTGCTCGATTGAAGCCATGGCAAAGTCATTCTTTGCTGATTTAATTAGTTAATTTATTTATTTCCAGTCTATTATTTCAGTTGTGGATTTATTTATTTAGCAGGCCCAATTATCACAATCTGTTTAAGTGATATTGGACCCAGTAGTAGTTTTAATTAGCCCAATTCGAATTCTAGGCCCAAAGACACTTTAATTTTTGTTCCTTAGGTTTATTATTTAGGGATTTTCATTCCTATTGAGGATCAGACACGTTTTGAATGAAAAAACAGCGCAAAGATTTTCAACTTGTCTCAAAAATCAATAGTTCTTTGGTAGAGTTTGTTTCTGGAGAATTCAAGCTTGAAATCTATTGTCTCGTTCATGATATCTCGTAGTATCCGGGTTAGACAGCCATTGAAGGTTGCTCTATAGGTGCGTTCTGAGTTCTCGTCGATTCGGGGTTCGTTTCGGGTAAGTTTCACCTATCCTTTTCGTTTTTCTTCATCATCGATCCTTCCACCATCACCACAGCCACCATCCACGTCCATAACACTCCCATATAATCATCATCACCCTCAAAATCATTCCACTTCAGATCAGAACTCGGATTCATCGATTTAGGTCTAAAAACCCTAAAATCGGGTCAGAAACTTCCAACCATTCGATCTCTTAAAACACATGGAAAAATTAGCTGAATTTTGGATATGTTTTGTATCTCTACAGATTGTGCCTTGTGTTAAAATTTGAGCTCAATCCGAGGTCGTTTGCATAGGTTTCTGTTCGTGTCTTTAATTTAGGGCTTTACGGGTTATTTGGGTTGTTTTGCTATTTAATTTCTTGTTCGAATTTAATTGAGTGTTTAGGACAGTTTATTTATTCATATTTAAGTGTTATTACAGTAGATATCTTGGATTGAATCCTTCTGTTAAGTTCACGTTGTTTCGATCTTTGCTTCCGCTTTATTGTTGGTCGTATCATATCCATAGAGCATTTTTAATGTTGATTTATTCATTTGGGTGAGTTTTACAAGTTCTTTAGACCATTCCCATCGGTGACATCCATTGGGATGTCACCGCATAGGACAAACAATCTTTAAAAAACAAAAGAAAAAGGCATGCTTACCGTGACTTGGGTCAACTAGCCAACCGTGAGGACCCCCTAAAATTATACACATGTGGCACCCTCTGATTGGGTGCCACATAATTTTATATATATTAATTTAAAATTTAAATAATTTATATAATTATTAAAAATTATAAAAATCTATATATCAAAATTCATAGTTTATTTTCTATATAAATAGAGCCTAATATTGGTATATTTTTACAAACAATTAAACTCTCTTTTTCTCACATATCCCATTTCACCAAATTCTCAATCTCAAATTTCTTCTTCATTTTAAGCTATGGATCCAAATCACCCAAATTATTATCATGACTCCCAAAATTTGAAAAATTTTGGAACTTACTTCCATCCACAAAATTTTTCAAATTCAGAATATCAACAAAGTTCTCAATATTCTCAAAATTCTCAATTTTTATCAAACCTCACTCAAATTCCACCCTCTGCAAAAATTTTGCACTAATTGAACATGTAATTTACATCTTATGTACTCGTAATTTAGTATTTCACGTATTCTCATTGTAGTTTATTTAGTTATGTTTTATTTTGTTTCAACTCTTGTAATTTTCATTTTGTTATCAAGTAAATTATAAATTTATAATTGTGTGGGTATTTTTTATTATGAATTTAAAAAATATATCTAATAAATTAATTATGATTTTTTAAATATAGTAAAAAATATTATTAAACATAAAATGATAAATATTTTATATAGATTGAAAGAAAAAAATAATATTTTAATTGAATATCGGGTTGGATGAGTGTCACTGATCGAGTGCAAATTTTAAAATGTTGGGGGTTGAGGATATGGAAGAGAGAGAAATTCATATTTTATTTAAAAGTTGGGTTGGATGAATGTCACTGATGTGGATAGTCTTAGAGCATCTCCAATAGTTGGGACACTCCCATGAATATATATGTCACGTCATTGCTACATCAAAAGTTAACTTCCCACTTTCCCAAAATATATTTATCACAAACAATACTTTCTCACAACTATCTATTCATGACCCACTATTATATCGCTCTCATTTTATCTCATACATCTTATATATTAACTTAACATCTATGTTAATATTTTTACTTGAATAAATTTAAATATTATTCATAATAATTTAATTAAAATATTTAAAATATAAAAAATTTATTAAAAACATGACTAAAAAGGAAAATGAACAATAATTAATAGTGGACACACAACATATTGTGGAATTAAAAAGGAAAAAAAATACAACAATTATTAATTAAAAGTGAACACACAACAGATTGTGAAATTAAGAAACGAAAAAAAATTATAACTCAAACCAATGTTAAAAAACATGAAAATTTAAAATTGCTAATTAGTTTTGTTTCATTCCAACACGTGTCCAATCAATTCGGCTCGAAGTTGATGATGTTTTTCTATCGCGTAGTTCGAACATCTCCTGAGATAATCATGGAATGCTCTTACAGAGCCTTGGAAAACTCGAGGAATATTATTGTTACGAGGCTCGTTGATGTTGAGATCATACGCCCAATCGGATGTCATTTTCCCTTGATCTTCAATAATCATATTATGTAAAATAATGCAAGCAAAAATGATATCTTTCAAGTTATCTCTTTGCCATAATTGGCTTTAACCTTTAATGATTGCCCAATGAGCTTGGAGTACTTCAAATGCTCGTTCAACATCCTTTCTGGCAGCTTCTTACATTTTTTTGAACTTTTTTCATCTGTGTCATTGGCTAACAATTCCAAAAGCTCGTCATCATCACTACTATCACTGAACGAGAAGATATTATAAGATGAAGACATATTTGGTGAGAATATTTGTAAATTTGTGGTGAATGAGAATTGATAAAAATATAAATAGAGAATTAGGATAGGTAGAAAAATGTTTCTGATAAATTGATGAATTGTTACATGTATTTATAGTAGTTGAGAAATTTGAAAAAAAAAATATAGCCAATGAGAGCAACGAATACCATAAATTTGAAGATCATCATTTATGCAAGTGAAATTAAATATCCATTAGTTTGTCCATGCCCTCTCCATTTTATGATATATATAAAGCACATAAAAATGAAATTAAAAACAAAAAAGGTGTTTATGCATGCTCCAATCGACAAAATAAAAGGAAAGTAAAAAAGAAAAAGGAAAAAAAGAACAGGTCCCACCCGCCCATTCCCCCACTTGTCCAATTTGAGCGTGAGTTTCACGCATCTGCAGCTGCCGTTGATTTAACATGTGGACATCACACCTTCACATCCCACCCACGCGCACTCTCCCTCTTGCTTCTCGGAAGCACCCATGCTTCTTCACCCCCTACTTCCTCTTCCACTTCCCCAATACTCCAACAACATACTTTCTATTCTACTTCTCCAAATCATCATCTTTTCCACCAACACTTTTTCTACTGTAGATGCCCTTATAAGATATAAATTTAGATTTAAATTTTTGTTGGTTCATTTGCACATCATTTGTATGAATAGTTGTGTTGGAGTAGATTTTATCATTCAATTTGCATGCAACTAATCAAGTTTATTAAACTATTTTTTTGTTTTAGTTCATGATTTTGTTTGGAGTTCAGTTTATGTGGGTGTGTCTTTGTATTTCACTATTTTTTTTTTCAGGTATTACCATATCAAGTAGATTTACAAAAATATATCACCACACATCATCAGATGGCAAGAAAGTGAAAACAATTCAATTTTCCAGCACCATTTTTTTTTGTATTTTTTAAATTCATACATATGACTCTTGATCTCTTTACTTATAGTATAAATAGAACAAATCAATAAGTTTCATTCATATATCAAATTTATAGAGATAGTAGCGAGTTATTTGGTTTGCATCAGTCACTGTATGTGTTGATTTATATGCATAATTTGAGATCTCGTGCAATAGTTGTTGATTTGCTTCTTTTTTTCCCATTGTTACAGAAGAAGTGAAACCCGATATAATCAAAATAATTATTGCTCTGTTTTTTTATGACTGGTATTGAAACTCCATTGAATCAAGCTTATGGTACATGGGTATGGACAAATAACATGTCTTTTCATTCATTTTTCTTTTTTCGTTTTAAAGAAAATAATTGCGTATCATTGCTAACCATTTAAACAATAGTCGACAACTCATTATTGGGAAGTTTAAAGCCATACTCAATGAATGAAATTTTTATTCTATTTAGCATTTATAACATGCTTGAATTATTTACTCTGACATGATATTTACAAGTTTTTTGTTTGTTTAAATAACTATGATAATTAATGTTTATATCTCCGAAAATAAACTTTAGCTTTTTAATTTATTTAAATATTTTTATTAAGTTATTTTCAAACATATGCACATTATTGTATATTGTAAACTAGTATTACATCCCGTGTGATGCACGGTGAGAATATATAAATGATTTATAATAAATAGTTTATGCAGATAAAATAATTAAATTATAATAAAATAATTAATATAAGCAATTATAAAATGTAAAAAAAATGTAATGTTATATATATATATATATATATATTCAAGTTTATTCTATATTTTATCGACACACAATCTACGCTCATGAATAAATTTATACTTTTCATTTGTGTACAATAAAATAAAAAAACATAATTGGTTTGCCTGAAATTAATCACAAACATAATTGAAATCATTTGTAATTTTATGCACAATGAGAAAAATTAAGAAGAAAATGACACAACACCATAAAAAATATTTAAGAAAATTATTTTATTTTACATCTTCTTTATCTCTCCAAACTGTGTGAAGTGGATATATATGACATCACTCAGGAAAAATTGTCTCGATTGAGTAGTCTTCCACAATGTGATTAATGTTTCATTATCATCTCTTTATTTGTAGAAAATGTTGGTCTCGGGGCGAGTCAAAATCAGTTAAGAAGGGGGGGTGAATAAACTGATTCAAAAACTTAACAATAAATGCGGAATATTCAGGGCCCGTTTGACTCGTTGAGTTATCCGTGCTCTTAGGAGATCAATTGAGATGATCTGCAACCTCGGAGTGTTGTGTGTGCTTGAATGTGCAGTTTAGAACATGCAACTGAAACTGAAAAGTAAAGCAGAGCACACAAGCAATTTTATAGAGGTTCGAAGCTCAACTTCTACGTCCTTTCTTCCTTCCGCAGAAGGGCAATTCACTATGCAAGTGTAAAGTTCATTTATTACAGTTATACAGTGAAGAAAGCTATTGGACCTGGCTATCGGTGACTTTATGAGTCACGGATTCTTTTCCAACTGTTACTGTCCCGGAAGCGACGAACCAACGCAAGTAGCCTCCTCAGACGGTTTCTACGTCGACAGCTCACACTTACGGATCTCAACTGCTCGCTGAGATTTTAGGTGCTATTACCCATCTTTACAAGGTTTTAGATCTCTTTTGATCTTCAAGAAGACAGTCTTGAATCTGGTATCAACTGATGTGCTCCTTTGCACATCGGCGGCTTGAGTTGGATAGTTGATCGTTGTAGAACTTGAATTGAGAGGGTTGCTCTAGCTGGATTTCTTCAACAGTTAGCTTGATGAGCGATCTGGCTCCTTCTCTTCAGTTGGACTTTTTGCTTTGATGAATTTAAGCTTGAGGCTTTAGAATTTTGGTGAACATCTTCACGGAAAGTCTTAGGCAGCAATTCTTGCTAAAAGGTCAAGCAAAAGTCACGGCCATCTTCTGGGTTGCTCATCTTTTATAGATGAGTGGCTGGTGACCATTGATGATCACTGTGTGATCATAAATGATAAAGCCATTGAGGGGCTTTCATTTAAAGAGAGCCATTGAGTAGCCTTTGCTCTTCTAATGAGCTTTTGTTCCAAGATCTCGGTTGCATTAACTTCAAGATCTTCTTTGGCTTATCTGAAATTCGAATTTCAGTTACGGCTTCTATCTTGATCTTCAATTCTGGGCTTTGACAGGCAGTTGGAATCTTCAGTTCCTCATCTGTCATTTCTTTTTCATCTTTGGCAGTTTAGAAAGCTCCATTTATGATCATCTTTAGCTGGCAGTTCTGGACCAGGCTATTACACATTTGGTACTCCACTTGATAGTACCTGGAACTTTCAGTTTTATCTTGCTAACTGATCTAGCAAGCTACAGTTTCTCTTTCATAGCCCTTTGTGGCTGGATTTTTCTTTTTCTCTATGTTCTTTTCTCTCTCTTTTCTTTTCTCGGCTCTTGGCTGGTTTCTTTTTCTTTTCTCTTTTCTTTTCTCTCTTTTTCTTTTTCTCACTTGGATTGATCATTTCTTTTATCTTTGATAGCTCAATTTTTTAATATGATCATCCTTAGTTTTCTGCTTGATTTCTTTTCAGTTTTTCAAATCTCTTTGCGTATTTTGACATATTTTGACATCTCATCAACACCCCTTGTCAGAAAAACCCTTGATAGTTTTTCCTAACAATTTCTCCCTTTTTGATGATGTTGAAAATATGGCAAAATTGAGCAATGATGGAAAAACTGATTAAGAAATTTTTGAGTTATGTAAAAAAACACAATCAAGCAAGAAAACTTTTATAGCTAAGAAACTGATTATATAAACTGATTAGATATCTTTCAATCTACAACAGTTTGTTTTTCTTTTTCTTCTTCTCAGCTGCTGCGCTTCTTCAGATGGTGTCTCATCTCCTTCTTCATCTATTCCACTAGTTGCTAAGGTTTCCTCTTTCTCTAGCACTAGCATTCCTCCAGATTTCTCCCCAAACTTCCCACTGAGACAATTGTCTCTCATCTCTGACAGCTCTTCTCCAGACAGCTCCCCAGACTTCCCCCTGAGGCTGACATCTCTCTTCTCGAGCAGTTCCTACAGACCTCAATACTTTCCCCTAAGGTTGTACTTCCCCCTAAAATTGCGAGGGTTCTCCCTGAATCTCATCCCAGAGACTCAAAAACTTCCTTCCATCATCCTTCTCAATTTCTTCATTCTCTTCCCCCTTTTTGGCATCATCCAAAAGGGTGTGCATACGTAGATCAAAGGATGGAATGGGAACATGTGGTAAAAAGCTAAATGTGGTAGCTAGGTTACCTTAAAACGGGGAGGGGTATGGCTATTCTCTTAGTGGTGAGGGTAGCCAGTCGGATGCTTCTTCGGTTGGCATGAACTGTCATAGATCTGGCAGTGGAGACTGAATTTGGGGTTCAGTTGACATCATGGCCAAACTTGGGAAGAGTTCTTCAGTTGGAGATGGGTGGTTGAACTCTATCGGTGTGGAAGATGAGTTGGATGGCTCTGCAAATGGCAGTAGAGCTGCGGCTGGTACTCTATACTGGATTCGGTGGATCATTGAATACCATAATCTCCGAGAGAGTGGGAGTATCCGTGAATGGATGATTCATCCAATTTCTGCTCCAAATTCCTTCTTGACTCCAGAAGTGATGACCCTTCCTGTCGAGCAGTTCAAACATGATTGTTTCATCAATGTGATATCTCCAGAGTGACCATCTGAGATATCTCCTCAGTTGATTGAAGAGATCGGAGTTGTAGCTCTCAATGATGTGAAATCTGCTAAGCATATTGTTGAGAGTTTCATTGAAGTGTTCTTCAACACCATCCATGAAGTTGTTTTCAGCTAGTTCAGACCCAGCTGATGCAGTTGATTCTGTTGTCATGTCATCTTCTGACATGATCTGCTTTCCTCGACTGTTGGAAGTCAGTTCAGTTGGAGTGGAGGGGCCTTCTTCAGCAGTGCACTGCCTCCTTGATCGCTTACCAAAAGGCTTCAGGTTTCTTCTTCTTTTGACAAAAATTATAGGGAGATAGTCTCTCTTGTCCAGCAACTCACCTCTTTGATGGAGAATTTGGATCTGATCATGTTGATCCGGTTGAGAAACCCTAATTTCTCCGTGAATGTTCTAGTTTGATGGTCAAAACTGACTTTGCCAACATCATGGCGCAGTTCTGATAGCACATACGATGCCCAGTCAACTCTGCATCGATTGTAGATGAGTGGCATCAGATGAGCATGTTCGGCACTGAAGCGAGTATAGTCCAGATTACCTCTCAGGCAGTGGATGACTATATCTTGGAGTTGGATGAACTCCAGCCAAAGACTGTCTTTCAGTCTGTGTGAGTGATCATTGTGCTCAACTCCTGGTTTCATCCATTGACTCCACAATTCTTCTTGGTTAGGCATGACTATCCAACCTGTCTATTCACCTGCTCCGGGAAGATGGAGGATTTCCATCAATGTTTTATTGGAGATCACGATCTGATATCTTCTTACTGTTGAAATGATGTTACCATCTTCTGCGACTTGGGAGAATATATAGAACTCAGTAACTAACTCGGAAAGCATCGTCCAAAATGAAGACCTTGTGTGAGAAATTGAAAGAGTTCAGTTTCCTCTGCTGCTGAGACTAAGCGATGAAACTCATCAGCTTTAAGTCTCTTCATCATGAAGTCCAGTTCTACAAACTTGTCTCTTTTCATATTGAGAGCAAGTCTAGCTAGATCAATATATTGAGTGGGCAATTCCATTCTACAAGAAAGAGATTATTTCAGAGAGATTGAATGGATTATAGAGAGAGAGAGAGAGAGAGAGATGCAAAGCAATGCAAGAAGAGTTTAAGAAGATATCTGATCTTTGATCGATATCTCCTTAGCATTTAAAAGAAGCTTTGCATGCATGTACTTCGAGTTGCACTCAAGTACTCCTCAACTGATCAGTTAATGGATTTGACTGATGTTCAGCTGGTTTAAATGTGATGATCATCTCAGCTGTCAATAAGTTTAGCTTAACTTTTAGACCAGTGGTTGAGATTTTATCCATTTGAAAAATGGGTAGTTGCCATAAATAGCAAATATTTTGTGTAGGATTTTGCTATTTATATCTCTCAAGCTATCAACTCACTTTCCACTTTAGTGGTTGATTTTGCTCAGTAGCATTAAAAACTCACTATCTTTGAGAGATCTCCCATTTGAAAATTATGGCTGTTAGATTATCAAAAATAAATCACAACAGCAATAATTAAGAATAAGCTTAAAGAAAAATCAATTTAAAACTTATCCTTGGTCAGTTGGGATATAGTACAACTAATGACTTTTGGCGAATTGACGATGTGGCAATTGATCGATCAGTTCTTGTCATGTCTTCTTCTTAGCCTCTGGAACTGATTCATCACTGAACTGATGACATCAGTTGTTGAACTGCTGGACTAAATCTCAGTCATTTTTCTCTTCTTGATAGGCCAAACTGGATTCTCTTCACTGCTCTCGTCAGGGCAGTTCGATCTCTTTCTCTTTGAGGTTGATCCAGTTCCTTCAGCAGGCTTCTCTGGCCTTACTTTCTTCATGGATTAGCTCCGGTGCTTGGCTTCAGGTAATATGACCCTTCGCCTACTCTGCAAGTTCTTTCTAGAGAATGATTTGAACTGAACTTCCTATGGGTTCAGTTGGGCGGCTATCTTGGAGCTTGAATCGATCAGTGGGGTGACATATCTCTTTGATAAGAGATTGGGTGATGTGGCAGTATCTTCATCATTACATAGTCAACTCACTGTAACTGGGGTGAGAGGCGGCTTTCGGTGCATCTGCGCAGTTGCAGGTTCAGTTGGTTGAGTTGGCTCAGCTAACTGATTTGACAGAGTATCAAAATTCAGTTTTCGGCAGGCAGGGCTGGTTGTGCAGATTACTGGTTGTTGTGCTCCTGCTTCTTCTTGAGCCTTGATGTCACTTCCCAATTCGGCAAGTAGGGCAGTTGGAGGAATTTTGTTGGTCAATCTGTGACTCATAATCCTCTATACTTGCACGATAGTTGGAGGAAATGGATTTGAAGACCCTATCCATTTTAAATTCCAAACTTCTTCTCTTTGCCAAAAACTCATGCCGTGAAAAGCAATGATCAAGAAATGAGACTAGATAGACATTGAATGTCTCCAGTTGTACCAGTAGAAGTACCAATGCAGAAGCTTGAAAAGCTCTTGATCTTGCTTGGCCACAAATAAAAATTGAGTGAGAAGTATATTGGTTACCTCTTTTTGTGCATTTTTTACTGCATATTCACCACTGTAGAAAGTGCGAATATCTTCTTCCGCCAGTTGGAGAGGAAGGCATGTTCTCCTGAAGTAGTCAACTCCATAGTCTGAATGAGGAATTCCTATGAATGGAATAAGCTCATCTGGATCAGAACAGTCTTGGAAGTCAGCTGTTGATCCATTCTTTAAGACTCATGACAGGACGGCATTGGCAGTTGAGGTAGTTGAGATTGTGGCACTTGTATTGCCTTTTGTTAGCATTTTCTTCTTGAGTGAGTGAAGATGGATGCTTTCTCTCTTGGGAATCTAGTCGGAGATGAGGACTGGTAGTGCATCATCATTTGGTAGCTTCAAGATGTCATCAATCATCTTGCTCATCCTGAGAACGAGTCCCACCATAGACTCAAACTTCCTTGTTCTCTTTAAGTTGGAGGCCTTGATCACTTGACGCTTGATCTGTGAGGATACAAACTCTGCCAAGTTTGTCTCGCGTCCTTTAGCTAGGTATATCATCACCTTGTATCTCTCCTGGGTAAGCTGGCTTAGGCTTCCAATTGCTCCAAACATCATCTTATTTGTGATGTCAAGCAGAACTCCATACTCTGGCCTTAGATCAGTTTTAGCTGTGGTAAAACTGAATGATTTCTTGCTGGTGGTTGTCTTCCACCTTCTCCAGTATGGTTCAGCTGCATCACTCAATTCTTGAACGGTTGCTCCTTGCCTTGAAAGTTGAAAAACTTCAACAATTGTTCCTTTAGTTATCTTGATAGGTCGGCCTTGGATAACTGATGTAATTTCCTTGCCATCAGCACTGATTTGTGCTTGGAGGAGAAATTCACACACCCGATTTTGTCTGAAGAATCTGGGTGGTGTTTCCAGGTAGTGAAGAATTCCTGTCTTGTGAAGAAAAACAAGCAGGTTTTGGCCGTTTGAATTTTGAAAAATATCCTGGAATTTCTTCCTTTCAAGGAATTTATCTCCCATCATCTGGATTTTGAATGAGTTGGGGGAACTGAGAAATTCTGCCATTGAAGAAATTTGGCTAGAATTTTGAGAGAGATGAGAGTGAGAAGAGACTCTTTCTTGAATAATTTGAGAAATGAGTGTGTCTCTTCTTTTGCAAGGAGGACTAGATCTAGATTGATTTATAAGTAATAAATAATACTCATAAATAGTACTCATATATCTTTGAAAATTTGTGTCCCTTGCTTTTGTTTATTTGCCTTAAATGCTTTTGTCAGATTTTCAACGGTAGGAAGGTGCGAAGTAAATGTTTGACAAGACATTTAAAAATTTTAAGGCAAAAGGATTTTATTAAAATTTTAGAAAATAAACTGAAGTACAAGAAGTTTTCCTAAGGCATCTGGTCAGTTTTAACTTAATGAACCTTCAGTTCTTCTTGCGTTCAATTTTTTACTTCTTAGGGACTGGCTCACTCGAACTATCTTGTTCTTCTTTGATATCTTCAGATGTTTTTAGTCCACTGTGAGTTTGCAGCTCTTTGATTGAATCAGATAGCAGTTTTATCTGTTCTTGCAGATGTTTGATAAGTTCTTCATGATGTTTTCTGAACTGAACTGATGAACTGCTGGGCTGCTTGCCAGGCTGATTGATGTCAGTTGTCTTGCCTTGTGAAGCTGCTAGTTCCTTTCCTTTTTGCACATTTGTTTTCTTTGATTCCGCTTTCTCTTCATCTTCCTCTTTTACGTGTGCAGAGGTCTTCAATTGAATAGTTATGTTGGACCCAGTGGGATTTCCTTGATCTTCCTTTTTAGCAAGCTCTAGTTGTACTGACATTGCAGCTCTTATTTCTGCTGCACTTGTTTTACCTTGTCCCTTGCTTTTACGTTCTGATGATGTGAATCTTGGAATATCATCCTCTGAATCAGATGATTCTTCCGTGACTTGTTTAGTTAACTTGGCTTTTCCTTTTCCTTGGATTTCTGGTGTCCTGGTCATTCTCTGCCTAGTTTGATACTCCTTGATCTGAACTGGCAGTTCTATTGCTCTCCTAAATGACTTTGGTAGAAAGTCATTTGGGTCGATTAGTGAGAATATTCTTTCTGCCTTCATTACTTCCGGAAGTAATTTTTCCAGAATAAGGTTGACCCGATTCAGGAAGCACATCTTTTGTGGAAAGCTCTTGTCACTTATAGTCTTCTTTTCGACAATCTCCACATATTTCTTCAGTTGATCGATGAAATATTGAGCCCAGTTTACCCTAATCTCTCTACATATGGCTTTGTAGATTTGATACCTAGGTTCTATCATTTCGGAATGACTTCATGTTGCTCCTGTGAGCATTCTGGCGGCAATGGCAGCTAACACCTAATATTCCTCTTTGAACTTGGTTATCATGTGGTTGCCATGATACTCCTGAGTGATTGTATCATTTTTCCATCTATTGTAATGTAGTTCAGGATTTACCCAGACATCTTCAAGCTTTGTACCGGAGCTTGGAATTTTGAATACATGCCGCAGAATTATGGGACTGATGATGATCTTCCTTCCTCTTACTTCAGTGATGATTTCTTGAGACCTTTCTTCATATTTTGAATTCAAGACTGCCACTACCTCGGGGTAGACTCTCGATGGAGCCTTTTCAGTAAAGGTTTTGAGTTTGGCTTTCTTTACCAGTGTGATAATGTTTTCACACAACTCTGAGTTTCCACATACTTCTCTAAAAGCCATGGGATTTAGGAATTTGTCATGGTAGAGATCTTTTCTGAAGGTTATTGAATCTTCAAGAAATAGCCTGAAGTTGTATTTTCTATGCTGAATGTTGGTAGACAATTGAGCCATTTAGAAAATCTGAGGGAGTTTTCTTGAAGCTTTTGTGAGAATGGAAAACTCTGAATTTAGGCTCTGAGAAGGATTTCTTGAAGGCTTTGTTGGCTTTTGAGTGGGCTAAAAAGGGGTTCGGCCAATATATTTATAACCTTCAACTCTGATGAAGAATCCAACAGTAAAAAGAATTTGAGAGGAGCTTAACTTGAACGGCTCCAATTAATTCGTCGATTAATTCTCAAAACTTATCCATTGCGATTAAATGAGGAGAGAGGTAGTGGGTCCAATAGTAACAATGGTGTAACACGTTATTTTACCGTTCCACTAAGCAAAGTAAATTCAAACTTATATGTTTGAATCTCTCTCTCAAGATCTTCCGCGTGGCTGAGCTGCTAACATCATCAGATGATTCAGCTACATCTAGCAATCTCCAGTTGGCATGATCTACTTCAACTGAGATATTTTTCAGTTCAGCTCTTCCTTTTGCTGAGATAGTTTTCAGCTCTCCCTTCAGTTCAGCTGACCACGAGCTGCTTCTCCAATGTGAACTGATTGAGCATCCGATCAGTTCTGGCCCTTTTAACTTCTCAGCTTCCACGCTTCTCATCAGTTTGCAAACTTTTCAGCTTGCTCTTTGCTTGAATTGATGGTTTAAGCAGTTTTGGCTCCTTTTGCTGACTGAGCTGATGTAACGCCCCGATCCCGGAAGAAGGGTAGGGGACCGGTACGCTACTTGGGGGAAGGGGAAAGGGGTTGTTGAACAGAAGTAATCAAATAAATAGGGTTAGTGCCCCAAAAATTTGGGCAGCATAGCCTCTATAAATGGATCAATCCACGCTTTTAAAGCGTATGGAATGACTCAAACCAGATACCATGAGTCTTAGAATAAACCCAAGAAAGCAAACTTCAATGTAAATAATAGCAGTACAAAGGTTAACTGTTAATAGGTTAGGCATGAAAAAGGCCAGACGGATGTCTGTCCAAATACATGAAGTAAAGAGATGCCAGACTTTCGTCTGTCATGAAAGCAATATAAAGCCAGGCTTTCGCCTTGACATGGAAAGTAATGTAAAGCCAGGCTTGTGCCTGTCTGAATAAGGAAAGTAAATAAATGCCAGGCTTTTGCCTGTCAGGAACGAAAAGTAAACGGGATTCGGAGAACCGAACACTCCATAACAGTAAAGAAAAATGGGATTCGGAGAACCGAACACTTCATAACAGTAAAGAAAATGGGATTCGGAGAACCGAACACTCCATAACCGTAAATAAAATGGGATTCGGAGAACCGAACACTCCATAACAGTAAATAAAATGGGATTCGGAGAACCGAACACTCCATAACAGTAAATAAAATGGGATTCGGAGAACCGAACACTCCATAACAATAATCAGAGTAAGCGGACAAAAACGCAGTGCATTTATTCAGACACAAAAGGTAACCATGCTCTCAGTTGGACTCCACACATAAAAGAAACATATACATCAAAAGATAGCCCTTCAGCCTTAGCACAGCCGTCCACCATCCCGGAGCTCATCCTGAAAATATTTGAAAAGATTTGGACGTAAGTACTAATGCACTCAATGGGTACTTTTGAGAAAAACCTTCACAATCATTTTATAAAACAGAATATCCAATCATATTTTAAGCATATCATGGAAAGCTTTTAAAGTAGAAAATTTGTGAATTCCATGTATACTAAATCATTTTAGTTCCATCATTGCGCGCTACTCTCCCCTAGAACGCTTACGGTGAGTCGGTTCGTGTACACAACCCGGCTGCTTAAGGTTGGACACTGCCCTGTTTGCTTGGGGCTCGATATCGTGAACCATTGTAGTTTCGTCACCAAAAATAGTAGTAAGACTTACATGAGTCAGGAGAGCACATCAAATACAGTCATGAGTTGGATATTCAATCACGTTCATTTTATAAATATCAAGGCTTAATAACCCGAAATATATATTTTTATATAATAAAAACCCACCTGGTAATCTGAGCTAGATCTAGATTCTGATTCTGATCTCAACTAGAAGTCTCCTTCTTCTGTGCCTACAAGATTATCCGGCAACTTAGTTTCGATGAATGACTACCATTAGGTCAAAATCTAACCTTTCTTAGTTATGAAATAAATATTATAATATCTACTATCTTAATACGCAGCACCCGGATCATCAAAATAATTTGACTCTTAAGGGAACTTTACTCAAGGCATTTTTATAAAGAAAAACCGTTTAGGAAGTTTTGGCATACGGGGTGGTCAAACCCGTATCCTAAAATTAATTCGGTACAAATAAATTCATACCGCAAGATCCGCCCATTGGAAAAATATGAAACTTTAAATAAAAATACTATATTTTGAGACGGAACAACTTTTGAGACTAAAAATACGATAGGGCTAACCATGAAGGATAGATCTGAAAAAGACTACAATTTAAAATTCGGATACCCAAAATATACCCGAAATTAAAAAGTGGCAACATGGAAAATGTATATAAATATACATAGAACATAAAACCCTAAAGACACTTTTTGATCCGGCAACCCGAAAGAGTCACCGATTCGAAAGGTGGTTGCGACTTTTGGCGGCGGTCACGATGATTTGTCATCATGATTGTCTGTCGTGTCATCATTTCAATCACGTATTCGTGATCTACGCGTTGACACCTTCAAAATGACTATTTCAGAATTGAAATAGGAAACTAGAGGCGTACCTTCTCTAGAAGCTGCTCGGCGTTTCGATTTTGAAAATGAATGAAAAATGAAACCTTAACCTCCTATTTATAGAAAAAAAATAAATAGGATAATAACGAATAAAAGAAAGAGGATAATGATGGAAAAAGAATAGGATAATTACGAATAGAATAATATTTCGAAAAAAAAATTGGATAATGACGGATGTGCCTTAGTTATCCATATCTATTACCTTTCACCCTAAAATTGTGCCAAGTGTTCATTTGAACTCGAAATTGGTAAATTCAAAGTTTGGCACGATGCTTGAAAATTTTTTCTATCAACCCAAGAAAAATATCATAACATATTTTTAAAGCAATTTTTGACCAAAATAAATTTTAATAGATTTCCCTGGCTGCGATTTTCCTTTATTTGAGTCCTTTAAGGACCCAACTTCTTACCTAAATTACCCTCAGGTAACATAAGTTGAGTAAAACCCTCTAAAATATTTTGGGGTATTACAGCTGATGCACCTTTTGGTTCAGTTTTAGCTTATGCTCTCTTTTTCTCATCGGTTGGGATTGCTCTTTGCATTCTCCCACTTTCTTGATCATCTTCATCTTCTGAAGCTAGTTCCAATAGCCCTAATTAGATACATAGATCTACGAATCTTGCCTCTGGCAATGGCTTTGTGAAGATGTCAGCTATCTACTTCTCATTATTGACATATTGGATGCATATGTCCTTCTTTCAATGTGATCTCTGATGAAGTGGTACCTGGTGTCAATATGTTTTGTTCTTAAATACAAAATTGGATTCTGAGAAATAGTAATGGCACTGTTGTTGTTGCAGAAGATAGGTACTTCGTCAGTTTCAACCTTGTAATCCTTCAACTGCTGCTTCATCCAGAGTATCTATGCACAACAGCTTCCAGCAGCTACATACGCTGCTTCAGTTATCGATATTGCAACTGAGTGTTGCTTCTTGCTGAACCAGAATATCAGTTTGTGACCAAGAAACTAACATGTTCCACTGGTACTCTTCCTATCAATCTTGCATCCACCGAAGTCTAAGTCTGAATAGCCAGTTAGACTCAAGTTGTCATCTCTGTGATACCATAACCCAAGATTTATGGCTCCTCTGAGGTATTTGATAATCCTTTTTGCTACTTCGAGATGACTCTTCTTCGGATTGGCTTGGAAGCGTGCACATAAGCTGACTAAATATAAGATGTCTGGTCAACTTGCAGTTAAGCAGAGAAGCGAACCGATGATGCCTTTGTATTGAGTTTGGCTAACTGATTCTCCTTCTTCATCGAGAGTCAGTTGAACTGATGTATTCATAGGGATCTTGATAGTTTTTCCCTTATTAGTTCCAAACTTCTTGACGAGCTCATTTGTATACTTGGCTTGACTGATGAATATCTCATCTTGGAGCTGCTTCACTTGGAGTCCTAGGAAGAAGGTCATTTCTCCCATCACGCTCATCTCGAATTCACTCTGTATCAGTTGTGCGAATCTAGTGCAGAGATCCTTACTCTTCGATCTAAATATTATGTCATCCACATAAATTTGAACCATTAAGATCTCTGATGATCGTTCTATTCTGAATAGAGTACGATCAATGACTTCTTTTTGAAACCCATTATTGAGCAAAAATGTTTTGAGGGTTTCATACCAAGCTTTGGGAGCTTGCTTCAGTCCATAGAGTGCTTTCTTTAGTTTGAAGACTTGGTCTCTAATCTTGAATCCAGATGGTTGCTCGACCTACACGTCCTCCTTGAGCATCCCTTGTAGAAAAGCACTTTTCACATCCATTCGATAGACCGTGAAATTGTTATAAGCCGCATAGGTGAGGAAAAATCTGATAGCTTCCAATCTTACAACTGATGCAAGTCTCATTAAAGTTGATCCCTTTACTTTGAGAGTATCCCTTGGCTACCAGTCTTGCTTTGTTCCTTGTGATGACGCCTTGTTCATTCAGTTTGTTGCGAAAAACCCACTTGGTTCTGATGACTTTCTAAGTTTTTAGCCTATCAACAAGAAATCACACATCGTTTCTTGTGAACTGGTTCCCTTTACTTTGAGAGTATCCCTTGGCTACCAGTCTTGCTTTGTTCCTTGTGATGACGCCTTGTTCATTCAGTTTGTTGTGAAAAACCCACTTGGTTCTGATGACTTTCTAAGTTTTTAGCCTATCAACAAGAAATCACACATCGTTTCTTGTGAACTGGTTCAGTTCTTCTTGTATGGCAATTATCCAATGTACATCTTCAAGAGCTTCATTGATGTTTGCCGGTTCAGTTTGAGATAGAAAGCATGTGAAGAGAGCATGCTCTGTTGAACTTCTGGTCTGAACTCGACTTCTTGGATCTCCAACAATCTTGTCAGTTGGGTGGCTCCTAAGCCATTTAGGTAGGCTGACCTCAGCTGGATTTTCAGTTGGATCTTCTGCATTGATATTCTCTGATGTCTTATCTTCAATTTGTCCTTCGTCCTCATCAGTTCTTCTCCCTGCTTCAGTTGTGGGGTTGAAGGTCTCAGCACGATCAGTTTCTTCATTGGCTTGATTGCCTTTAGCTGGTCTGGTTCTGGATACATTTCCTTTATCTTCTAGTCCAACTTCAAACTCATTTGGAACTGTGTGGTCCATGTAGTCCTGCGAGTTATCAGTTTTGCTAGGTAGCTGTTGAACTGATGGATTGAGTACCTCCTTACTCCTGTACTCATTGGCAAACTCATCAAAAACAACATGACAAGTTATTCCACAACTAGTGTTCCTTTGTTGAACACTATGTAGGCTTGAGTGTGTGGGGAATTATAACCAAGAAATATTCCCTCATCAGTTTTGGCACTGAAAGTCTTCAGTTAACTTTTACCATTGTTGTGAATATAACATTTACAGCCAAATACTTTGAAGTAAGAGATAGATGGCTTACGACTCTTGTAGAGCTTGTAAGGTGTCTATCATGTGCGCTGACGATGGCGCTTCTGTTTTGAGTGTGGCAAGCCATATTGACTGCCTCGGCCCAATATCCTTCTGCTATGTTGGCATCTGTTATCATTGCTCGAGTTGCTTCTTTGAGTGTGCGATTTCTCCTTTCAGCTACACCATTTTACTATGGAGTTCTAGCAGCTGAGTGCTCGTGAGTTATTCTCAGTTCACTGAAAAAACTAATGATCTGCTGGTTGACGAATTCAGCTCCATTGTCTGAACGAATTCGCTAAACTGATCTCTCTCTTTCAGTTTGCAACCTCCTGATCATCACTAATAGCTTGGTGTAGGTTTCATCCTTGCTTCTGAAAAACTCTACATGTGTATCTTGAGAAATCATTGACTACTACCAGGGTGAATCTTTTTTCTTTGGGTGTTGGTGGTCTGACTGGCCCAAATAGATCCATATGTAGCAGTTGGAGGGGAGCAATTGTCCCTGGAGGATGACTTCTGTTCTTGAATGACGATCTCACTTGCTTCCCTTTCTAGCATGGTCCACAAACGTCAGTTTTCTTGAAAATTTCCTTGGGAATTCCATCTACTAGCTTCTTCTTGGCTAGATGATTGATGGTTCTGAAGTCAAGATAATTGAGTCATCGATGTCATAGCTAGCTTGCTTCAATTGAGCCATTATATAGAAAGCAAGCTTCTCTATATCCAGTTGACTAGTCAACAACATACATGTTGCCTCTCCTTACGCCAGTTAGGAAAATTGCTCCAATTGACTTATCTTTGATGTCACATGAGCTTCGACTAAAATCAATTGTATATCCATTATCACATAATTGACTGATGCTGAGCAGTTTGTGCTCCAGTTCTTCTACATGGGAGACTCCATTGACTACCACCTTTCCTTTGACCACGAACCATTCTCCAATGGTTCGGCTTCTGGAGTTATCTCCGAATGTGACTAATGGTCCTTTCAATTCCTTGTATCCTTCTAGATCCTCTCTGTCTCCCATCAAATGTGTGTTGAGCACCCGCTATCTAGGTACCAAACCTTCTTGGTCCTCTTCTTCGATAGGATGCCCTTTTCCTACAAGAGAGATGATTACTTTTTAGGAACCCGTATGATATCGGGTCCTTCTTTGCTAATCAGGTGTTTAGGGATCCAGATTTGCCAAACTTTTGGCTTAATAGCAGGTAGAGAGTTTTCAGACATTGATCGTCTGATCAGTTTCACTCTCTTTTCAGCTCTCCTCCTCTGAGCTGAGTCATTTGATTTGTACCTACGTCGAGAGTTAGTAGGATAAAACACTTTGATCATAACTCTCTGATCTCGAGCTTGTCTAGCTCTCCTCTACGGCCAATTTCTTTTAATACCATGAGCTCTATCGCTCTTGTAGTATGGCAAGTTGGCAAACCAGTTATGGTGGGAGTTACTCATTGGTTGATTCCTTGAATCCAAGTACTCACTATACTGAGTTGCGAGATCCGATAGAGTGAACTTCTCCAAGGGGATCTGAATGTGTTGATGTGCTCTATACAGTTTTGTATGCACGTTCCTTCTTGAGTCAAGTTCTCTCCCATGTTGACTTGCTGAATTTCTTCGAGGATATGCTGGCTGAGCAGTTCTCTTCTGAATGGATGCCCTATCTCGATGAGACTGCGGTCTAAACGGAGTATTTTTCCTTACTCTAGTTGCCCGGTCAGTTCTGTTCACCATAGGCCTATTCTGAGCTTTGGGCCTTGGATAGACTGGTGACTTATGTTGAATTGACTATCTCTGATGAGCTAGAGGTCTTGGTTGAACTGACGACCTTTATTGGTAGGCTGGATGTCTTTACTGAGCTGGTGGCCTCTGCTGATAGACGAACTGCCTATTTTGAGCTTGTGGCCTTCTCTGAGATGGCTTCCTCTGTTGAACTGATGGCTGAACTGAGCCTTTTAGTTAGGAGCATTGGCTAGACTGCTTCGGCTGATCTGTAGGGATGTTCACAGTTCCCTCACCTTCAGTCTCTTCAACTGGTTGGGTTGGTGCAGGTCTGACAAAACCAGGAAGGGTTCCTTCTTGACTGGTTTGAACAACTACCTTTCCTTTCTCAGCGGCAGTGTACCTGTTGTATCCTAACCCTGGACTACCAGTTTTAACTCTTTGATGGCTTAGAATCTCATCAAGAGTTTGAGATCCCTTTTTGAATTTGAGAGATATCTCTTCTCTCCTGGATCTCCTGCCTGAGCCTCTCATTCTCAGCTCTTAGCTTATCTAACTTAAGTTTCAACTTCTCACATTCAACTGACTGAGCTTCAATTGATTCAGTTCTGTCATGATCAATTCTTAGTCTTTTGACCTCATTTCTTATGTCATCATTTTCTTCCTTCAGTTGTAGATGCATACTTGATATGGCAACTAACTGATCTTCTAGTATTCTTAATTGTTCATTTATTTCATTGCTAGAAATGGAAGTTTCATGAATGTGATAAAAAGAGGTTAAGGAATCACATGTGCTAACCTCTTCTTCGTTGTCAGCCATGAGGTAGAACAATGCCTCATCTTCAGAGCTATAGCCGTCGGAGTCGATTTCTGATGGATAATCTGAGTCATCCAGCACGGCGTTCTCTGTGTTGGCCATCATAGCTTTTCTTTTGAAAAAACTTCTCTTCACCTTGGCCTTCTTGTCTTCAGGGAGCTCTGGACACTCATATCTGTAGTGTTCTTGCTTTTGGCAATGGAAGCATTCTCCTTTGCTTCTGTTGGCTGCCCTGGGTTGTTCAGCAGGCGGTTGGTTTCTCTCACCTCTGGGCTCCTCATCAGTTTGAAGCATAACTGATGGTTGATCTCTGATCTTTTTTAGCTTCTCTAGCAGCTTGGCAACTGACTAGATCTGATCATTGATATCTTCAGTCAGGCTCTCCTTCTTCTCCGCTGCTTCTCTTCTTCGATCAGTTGAGCAACCTGGTTGTTCTCTAGCTTGAGAATTTCTTGGCCAAAAGACATTTTTTCCTTGAGTTTCTCTAAACCGATTTCTTTCACCGTAAAAGGCTGCATCCTGGACTGATGATGATGTGGATGCCTCTCTTTTTCGGTTTAGGCTATACTCATAAGCCTTAAGAGAACCGAAGAGTTCTCTTAGGGTGATATTGTTCAAGTCTCTTGACTCTTTTGTAGCAATCACCTTCATATACCATTCTTCTGTAAGATTGTCCAAAATTTTGGAGTTCATCTCCCTATTGGGATATGTTCTTCCCAGATTATTCATCTCACTGATGATGCCTAGAAATCTCATTTCAAGGCTGGAGATGGTTTCATCTGAGTGCATCTTGAAGGACTCATATCTGTCCTCCGCCAGTTAGAGCTTGTTTCCTTTGATGGTCTCGGACTCTTTGCACAGATCTGCAAGTAAGTCCCATATCTCCTTGGCAGTTCTGCAACTCTTCTTGTTTTCCATGCGATCTTCATCTAGAGTTTAGAACAATGCGGCTTGGGCCATGAACTCTAGGTTCTTCAACTTCTTCTCTTTACTCGTGAGAAGATGAGTTGGCTTCGGGATCCTTGCTGGTTGATTAACATCAGCAATGTGGGCTTCATTGTCCATCATGATTGTGATTGGACCTTCTTTAATAACTTCCCACATATTCTCATGGATTGAGCAGAGGTGCGCCTTCATTCTCCTGCTCTAGTTATCGTACTTCTTAACTGAAAAGATAGGTAGCTTATGGTTTCCCATAGCTGACAGATTAGCACAGATAACAAGATCTGATTCAGTTGATCTACAGAAACGGCCGATTTTTAGAATCAACCACTCTGATACCACTTGTTGGTCCCGGGACGAGTCAGAATCAGTTTGGAGGGGGGTGAATAAACTGATTCAAAAACTTAACAATAAATGCAGAATATTCAGGGCCCGTTTGACTTGCTAAGTTATCCGTGCTCTTAGGAGATCAATTGAGATGATCTGCAAGCTCGGAGTGTTGTGTGTGCTTGAAGTGTGCAGTTTAGAACATGTAACTGAAACTGAAAAGTAAAGCAGAGAACACAAGCAATTTTATAGAGGTTCGAAGCTCAACTTCTACGTCCTTTCTTCCTTCCGCAGAAGAGCAATTCACTATACAAGTGTAAAATTCCTTTATTACAGTTACATAGTGAAGACAAGTGTTGGACCTGGTTGTCGGTGACTTTACGAGTCACGGATTCCTTTCCAACTGTTGTTGTCCCGGAAGTGACGAACCAACACAAGTAATCTTCTCAGTCAGTTTCTGGGTTGACAGCTCACACTTACCGATCTCAATTGCTCGCTGAGACTTTAGGTGCTATAACCCGTCTTTACAAGGAATTAGATCTCTTTGGATCTTCAAGAAGACAGTTTTGAATCTGGTATCAACTGATGTGATCATTTGCGCATAGGCGGCTTGAGCTGGGTAGTTGATCGTTGTAGAACTTAAACTGAGAGAGTTGCTCTTGCTAGATTTCTTCAACAGCTAGCTTGATGAGTGATCTGGCTTCTTCTCTTCAGTTGGACTTTTTCTTTGGTGAATTTAAGCTTGAGGCTTTAGAACTTTGGTGAACGTCTTCGCGAAAAGTCTTAGGCAGCAATTCTTGCTAAAAGGTCAAGCAAAAGTCACGGCCATCTTCTGGGTTGCTCATCTTTTATAGATGAATGGCTAGTGACCGTTGATGATCATTATGTGATCATAAATGATAAAGCCGTTGAGGGACTTTCATTTAAAGAGAGCCGTTGAGTAGCTTTTGCTCTTCTGACGAGCTTTTGTTCCAAGATTTCGGTTGCATTAACTTCAAGATCTTCTTTGTCTTATCTGAAATTTGAATTTTAGTTACGGCTTCTATCTTGATCTTCAGTTCTGGGTTTTGACAGGCAGTTGGAATCTTCAGTTCCTCGTCTATCAGTTCTGTGCATCCTTGGCAGTTTGGAAAGCTCTAGTTACGATCATCTTCAGCTGGCAGTTCTGGACTCTGGCTTGATGCTTTCTAAGCTCCAGTTTGATGTGCTTCAGCTGACAGTTTGAACCAGTGTTCTTCAGCTGGCATGTTGGACTTGTGTCCCTTCAGCTGGAACTTTCCTTGATTGGTCTTCAGTTCGGTTGCTAGTGCTTCTTTAGTTGGACTTCAGAACTGGTGCATCTTCAGCTGGTATCCTTCGAACTGGTACTTCTTCAGCTAGAACTTATTTCTTCAACTAGGACTTCTTGAGCTGGTATTTCCTTCAGCTTGTACATTGGTCTTCTCTTCAGCTGGTATTCTTCTTTAGCTGGAACTTCCTGATCTGGTATTTCCTTCAGCTCGAACCTTGGACTGGTACATTCTTCAGCTGGTATTTTTCTTTAGCTGGTACTTCTTGAGCTGGCATGTTCATCAGCTCGGACTGATGTGATCTTAAGCTGGTATTCTTCTTCAGTTGGGATTGTCCTCTCTTCGGCTGGTAGTCTTCTTCAGTTGGTATCATCTTGAGCTGACATATTCATCAGCTCGAACTAATGTGGTCTTCAGCCGGTATTTCTTCATTCGGGATTAGTCTTGAACTGGCATATCCTTTAGTTCTCCTCTTCAGCTGGTATTCTCCTTCAGCTGGAAACTTTTCTTCAGCTGGTCTTGGGCACTTCTGGACTGGTGCCTTAAACTGGTATTTTTCTTCAGTTCATAACTGTAGACTGATGGCATTTGGTACTCCACTTGATGGTACCTGCAACTTTCAGTTTTATCTTGCTAACTGATCTAGCAAGCTATAGTTTCTCTTTCATAGCCCTTTATGGCTGGATTTTTCTTTTTCTTTTTCTCTCTGTTCTTTTCTCTCTCTTTTCTTTTCTCAGCTCTTGGCTGGTTTCTTTTTCTTTTCTCTTTTCTTTTCTCTCTTTTCCCTTTCTCTCTTTTTCTTTTTCTCACTTGGATTGATCATTTCTTTTGGCTTTGATAGCTCGATTTTTTTATATGATCATCCTTAGTTTTCTGCTTGATTTCTTTTTAATTTTTCAAAGCTCTTTGCGTATTTTGACATATTTTGACATCTCATCAAAACCCCTTATCAGAAAAACCCTTGATAGTTTTTCCTAACAGAAAATATCTCAAACTCCATCTTCAACATTATATGATTTTACATCTCACTACACAAGGGTATGAATATATTAAATTATATTATTATAAAACGTTGATCTATACTAGAATTAATTAGTAGAGAAAATGAACTGGAAACATCGATGTTTGACAATTTGATAATATGTTAGCTCTTTAAAAGCCGATGAATAATCAATATCGGTCGGCAATGGCCAATGTCCTTTTTTCTAGATTTCTAGTTACATTTATACTAATTTGGAGAGATCCATATTTTTGTGGTCATTGATTGATTGACCTCTCTTTTTTAGGATCTGGTCGATCAATCTTTGATGATGATTAATTGTAATATGATTGATTTGGATTCTTCATCATTCCAGTTCTGATGGTGGGAATGGCGGGATTAACTTAAGTTGTTTTGTTGATTATAGTGGTGCTCAAGTGAGCTTCTGTGCATTTGAGGTCGGTACTATATGAGGTCGTGAAGGGTGTCCTTGAGTTTCGAGATGGTTTTGAGGAGTTCGTGAAGTAACCCCTACAATTAATCCCTCATTGTACTTGTATTGGCTATGGATATAGAGTTTAGACAATTATCAGGTCTGTTTTTTTTAGGCCCTGAGAGCATGCTTTGGTTTTACCTTGTTTTTCGAGATCATACCTTATTTTTTCGAGGCCCTCACTCTTTTAAAGAATATTTTTTCATCCTAATTATTTGCAACTAATTATTTTCTTTATCTATATATAAAAGGTTTCTTCCGTTTTTAATTATATTCATTATCTGAATTCGTTACATCTTACATAATATATTGCATGTAACTTGTAACGATCCGTAACTTCCGTTTTAATTTAATATTTTGTCTAATATGCATTACATTTAAATACATAAGTGAACCTTTTAAAAGATGACCAGATCACACAATTTAATAGTTGAATAAGAATTGGATATTAGCATAATCTTTTGGGGCAAAGATGAAGTTAAATAAAATAAAACTCCTTAGTGAATCGGCCAAAACAGAATGAATTAAACTAACATATATGAATATGTTGGTTTTTCTTTACAACGTCTTTTAGTGAAACATTAATTAATTAAATTATAAAATAATTATTATGTAAGAATGTATACAAAATCAATGTACATCATTCACACAAAAAATAAATTAATTAATAAATATATACCTTATCATAAAGAAGAGGCCTAATCGAAATCATCATCCTCATAAGGTTTTAATCAAATAAATTAAATTAGCGAAATGAATTGTAAGAACATATTGAAAATGTTTTAACTGGATAAACTATTACAAAAATGAGAAAAAAAAAATTTCGGGTGAAACTAACAGTAATTAAAAATAATAGTGCATGTTTGATTCAATAATTTAACTACATACAAAATGAGAAAAAAAAATTAATTACATATTGTTGAATATTTGTGGAAAGTATTAGCTGATTCTATAAATAAATACTGTACAACTGTGATCGAAACAAATAATAAGGGACTTACAAAGTGAAGATAGAATAAAGTTACAAATTGACTATATAAACTTTCTATAACAAAATCTATAGCCTCGTTGAACAGTAGTCTAAAAGAACCAAAAATGAGATGCAAATTATGAAACAAACAAATGAAAAAATAAGTATGGTACACATATGTGTGAGTAATCCATGCCTTTAAAAAGTTGAATTAGAAGATATCATCTATTTGATGAAATTTGATTGACTATTTTATGAGGAATGAATGGGGTATATTTTGTGTGGAATGAACGGGTATATATAATATATATTTTTTGTTGAAGAATTTGTCCAATTATGTGTTGTTGTATCAAAATATATAATAATAATAATAATAATAATAATAATAATAATAATAATAATAATTTTATGCATGCATTAAGATGTATTAATTTTTTATTAAAAGGAAAAGTGTATATATCTTGATGAGCAATAAAAGTCGCTAATCTTTTTCAAAATTAAATATAAATATAAAATATTTTATAAAAGGTAAATGTTACAAATATAAAATTAAGTTTATACAAATTAGTATCCACCAATCCACCTATTAATTATAAAATAAATAGAGATGATAATATGTTACAATTACATTTGATGGTACATTACGAAATTACCAAATATATATCAGTCATAATTTGTGGACATAAATACGATCCACCAATTATTATTATTTAAATATTATAATATATATATATATATATATATATATGTGTGTGTGTGTGTATTTGCAGATATAGACTATATATTGATTTTTAAATAAATCATACACGTAAATTAGGCGAATAGCCGTCAATTATAGTATATAATACTCATACAATATTAGAATATAAAATAATAAACACACATACACACAGATATATATATATATATATATATATATATATATAGCTAGAAACAAAATATTATAAAAATAATGTCACTGAACGTCTAAAAATTTAACTAATATATTATAATATACACTCTCTCTGTTTTCATATGTTTATTGTTTTAGGATTTTAATTTAGAATTAATAATAAATTATTTGGACAAATATACCCCTCTCTTCTATTTTTGATAAAATCTTATTCACACATATTTTCTTAAAAAATTGGCAAAATTTTCTCTCTTCATATATTTGTAGGCTAAAAATTGCGAGAGTGTGTGTGAAAATATATAAAGTAACAAATATTTTCACACAAAATAAAACTCATAAAATAACAAACATATAAAAATAGAGGAAGTGTATAAACAGTACAAAAAAAAAAGTATTACAGTATGTGGATATATTATTGAATTCGTATACATCCATTTACAGATTTATTATACATAAATCAATTAACTAACTAATTAATAAAAATATTTTTAATTAATCAATATTATATTTTCTCGTTTTTGGCAAGTACAAATGGGTGGGAAAAAAGGTTACTATCATAACTATTTATTTTTAGACAAAAACTTGTATGAGACCGTCTAACGGGTTTCTTACGTTAGACGGATCTCCCCGACCCGACCCGGCCCCGACCCGACCCGACATATATATTAAAAAAAAATCGGATTCTCTCACCTTCACTCGCAGATTCACCCCTCTCCCTCGATTCTCTGCTCGTCGCATCTCCCTCTCTCCCGCGATTCTCTCCTCCTCACCAACCGCCGGTGATTGTCCCCCCGTAATCGCACTCCTTCATATTAGTCACAACCGCACCGTTCACAACCGTCACCATCTTCGCTCTTCTGCACCATTCCAGGCAACTATTGGCGAAATTTTTGCGAGCACCATCACCGTCAGTAAATTTTCGATCACCTGTGTTCCAGTCACAACCTAAATAGGTTCTACGAGTTCAACATCTCCGGCGCCGACTTCGAGTCCATTCTGTAAGTTTATTTAGGGTTTTTGTACTTTTAGGAATTTGATTTTTTTTCTTGAATTAGAAGTTGGTTGAAGTTTAAATAATGGGTAGAGATATGTTGTGAGTTCAGACTTGTAATTTACGGATTTAATTTTAGTAATTTGTAATACATTATTTTAGTCGTTCAGATTAGGCGTTTTAGGGATTTGATGCAAATTTACTATTTCTTGAATAAATTGGGATTTGTGATACTGTCTGTTCTAGAAATTTATCAATGGCTGCTTTCTTGAAGGATTGAAGAAGATTTTGAGTTTTTTCTCTATTTCTCTTTGATGTGTGCCATTGCTACTACTATATGTAAATCTTTAAGTGTTTCTCTTTGTGTTGATTTTGTATTGTATAGCCATTGAAATTCTGGACATGCTTTGTTTTAATTTGTTACAGTGTTGTGGTTGTTCTACCTTTGTGTTATCTGTTTTGGGTTGTTCGTTATTCTTATATAAGAAGAAATCGGGGATATTCCAACTTTAATAATTAGGTGTAGTCTTTTCATATTGCATTTAGGTGGAGAAACAAGACAGATTTTAGAGTAAATGAGTCATGTGCCATGTTTTGGTGTTGGCACTGTTGTTCGAGATTTATGGTCATTTGATTGTTGTTGATGCTTGTCTGCTGGTACAGTTCGTGGTGTTGAGCTTTCTTGATGTGTCGTGTGGAATTATTTATGTTGTGAAGAGAACTTTGACGACCCAATGTTGTTTTATTCTAAATTTCTATAATTCAGTGCTTGTTGTTTAAGCCTTAACCAACTTTGATTTCGATAGTGCTATTATTGACTCTGGTATGATAGTGCTATTATTGACTCTGGTATGATGCTTTTATTCTATACTTTGTAGTTGGATTTTTTGGTGATGGAACGAATTAAGAAGAGGTTGCAGCGACCTAGTAAGTCTGTACCTCAGGAGAAGAAAGATGATGCTACGAGGTATGATGAATTTTGGTATTTCAGATTATGATGTTGTATATTTTGTGTTACAAACTATTTTATGTTAGTAGTGTTAATTGTTGTTCTTAATCATGTCATTTTTATTGCAGTGAGAATACAGAAACATATGTTGACGTTCCAAGGACATCTAAGAGGTCTAAACAATCTGTTAAGGAAGCCAAAGACAAAGATGTTGTAGTCAGATAGTATATATATGCAATACATTTTTTGGTGATTTGATACTTGACAGGTTCTTAGTGATACTTTTATGTTAGTTAGACATACTTACATCAGTTTGTGATACTTATTCTTATTTAGTGATACTATATTTTTATTTAGTGATATTTTATATTTATTTAGTGATACTTTTACATTCTTTAGTGATACTTTTTCATTCTTTAGTGATACTGTATTTTTAAAATATTGATACTTGACAGGTTTTTAGTGCTACTTTTATGTTAGTTAGAGATACTTACATCAGTTTGTGATACTTATTCTTATTTAGTGATACTTTATGTTTATTTAGTGATACTTTTACATTCTTTAGTGATACTGTATTTTTGAAATATTGATACTTGACAGGTTCTTAGTGATACTTTTATGTTAGTTAGAGATACTTACATCAGTTTTAATTTATTTTTCATATTGCAGTGAATATGATGATGAGGAATGTGATGAGAGTAGTGATGATAACAATGCTGAAGATTCTTCATTTATTTTTCATATTGCAGTGAATATTGATGAATAAAGTGTCACTGTGGATGCTGTACAGTAACACTGTTTACTGTATGAATAATTTAATGCAAATAATTTTGTTAAAATAATTTATCAAGAAATAATATAACATGTTTTATGTTTTAACAATAATATAATAAGAAAATCACAAGTTATATGATGAAGAAAATCATAGTATCAATAGTGATGAGTAAAGTATCACTAAGCATCCGTGAAGTAACACTATTTGATAATCACAGTTTCAATAATATAATCTGGGATACATTTCTCAAAACTATCTGAATGCATTCTCAAAACAATCTGGGATTAGGGGTTTTGGACCAAAAATCACAAGTTATATGATGAAGAAAATCACAGTATCAATACTGATGAATAAAGTATCACTAAGCATCCGTGAAGTAACACTATTTGATAATCACAGTTTCAATAATATAATTTGGGATACATTTCTCAAAACAATCTGAATACATTCTCAAAATAATCTGGAATTACGAGTTTTAGACCCAAAATTACAAGTTATATGATGAAGAAAATCACACTATCAATACTGATGAATAAAGTATCACTAAACATCCGTGAAGTAACACTATTTGATAATCATAGTTTCAATAATATAATCTGGGATACATTTCTCAAAACAATCTGAATACATTCTCAAAATAATCTGGGATTACGAGTTTTAGACCCAAAATTACAAGTTATATGATGAAGAAAATCACAGTATCAATACTGATGAATAAAGTATCACTAAGCATCCGTGAAGTAACACTATTTGATAATCACAGTTTCAATAATATAATCTGGGATACATTTCTCAAAATAATCTGAATGCATTCTCAAGACAATCTGGGATTAGGGATTTTGGACCTAAACTCCTTTGAAATTGAAGTGTCACTTGTATTCTTCTTCTTCTTTTTTTTGAAGGTGTCCTTTGATTCTTTTTCTCCTACCCTTTATGGTTGAACGTGCAGGATCCAATATTGGAATAGAAGAGCTTGAAACAATCGTATCCGCCACGGAAGGCACTGTACTCAACATCTCTTCAACATATGCTACGACCTTGTTATGTACTCAATAGCTCTTCACAAAATACTATTGAAGTATTACTAATACCATAGAAGTATCACTACTGTATATAAATATAATATAACGTGTGGTGTGCACTTTTGTTGATTTACTGAGGCAGAAAAAAAAATGTCAATAAATGTATGAAATGTATCATTAAATACCATAGAAGTATCACTAGTGTAAAAAATTCAATATATTCATGTGATTTACAGTTTTGTTGATCTATTTAGGCAGAATCGTAATTAAAATGAAGGATTACTATCATGATAGAAAGTATCACTAAATATCATAGACGTATCACTAATTTACGAAATACATTTTGCAATTGATTTGTTACAAAATCAAAGAATAGAACTAAAGTACTACTTACTCTCAATTTGCAACATAACATATTCATCCTCGTTGATATAACACATACCCCGGTCGTATCACTAACTACTGTTGATACTTGTAACATTATTATCGAGTGAATCATAATTATGTTTTAAGCGAAACAGTTGCAACATATCAATAATACCTAGCGAATGATTACTATCATGAGAGCATGTATCACTAAATATCATAGAAGTATCATTACTGTACAAAATACATTTTGCAGTTGATGGATTTCAAAAACAAAAAATAGAAGTAAAGTAGTACTTACTCCCAATTTGCAACATAGCAGATGCAACATAACAGATTCATAACAAATAGAAGTGTCACTAAATACCATAAAAGTATCATTGTTGTACAAAATACATTTTTGCAGTTGATGGGTTTCAAAAATAAAAATAGAAGTAAAATAGTAATTACTCCCAATTTGCAACATAACATATTCATCCTCGTTTATAGATGTTGTTTCTATATTTTCAACATTGTCTTCATTATCAAGTATAACAATATCTGAAAATTATAAAATTTAAATCACTTTTAGAATTATTATAACACTAATAGATTACTAAATCAAAATTTCAATAAATTAGTTCTTAGTAACATATTGTCGAACAGTTTGAATGCAAAATTTGATATACCTAATCATTGTTGAAAAAATGAAATAAAATTACATATCTCATAACCTAAGAACACATACCTGTTGTTGCTAATATTTCTTCGCCGGAGTTGACCGAAATTCCACCGGAGGGAACGCTAATTGCTTTTCCGAAATTATCCATTAAATCGTGCAAAAATCGTTGGAGGTTGAATCGCTGGTAGTTGAATCACGAGCTGCTAGGATTCAGATGTTATCTGCGATGTTGAATGGTAGGACGATGGTTGAATCGCGAGGTGGAAGAGAAAGAGCGCCGCGAGCTGGAAGAAAACCTAGGCGCCGGGAGTTTGGGGAAGAATTAAGTTTTTTTTTAATATATATATTATGGGTCGGGTCGGGTTCGGGTCGGGATCCGTCTAACGTAAGAAACCCGTTAGACGGTCTCACACAAGTGTGCCCCTTATTTTTATATATATATATTAAGATTAAGATTAAAATTAAGAATTGCTTAAGGTAAATAATATATAATTTACGGATTAAAATATCAAATTAAGATTTAAAAGTCAACCTATATATTTAAATATGATAAATATGATTTGATTTGCAAGTTATGTATACATTGCAAATTGAATTGTAGAAACAGATATTAATTGGTTGACAATATAGATTTCCAACTAATTAATTAAAACAATTCTCAATATTATGAAATAATAAGACTAAAACATGAAGACACCCCATTAAAGTGATTTAGTGCTTGAAATAAGTCTATAACATGAAAATTTTGATACAACATGAGACAATTTTGAGGTCGACACGCCATCAAGACTTATGCATCAATTTTCAAACATGGAGATGAATTTTATTTTTTTTTCATACATTGAAACCATATATTGATAAACATGTATATGCAATATTCACAAATCACCAAAACCTTATAAATTTTATCGAAGCATTTCAAATGAAATAAAAAGCACTAAATATATTAAAATATATAACAATATTTAGATTGTATTGTATAAGGATATTATTAATTGTGACATTATTATCCCAAAAAAATTATTTCGATATTACTATTATCCCAATTTTTTTCCTAGAATACAAAATTAAACACACATAACATAAAAATGGAATTTTATTCTTTGAAATGAACAACTAATTAAACTCACAACAACTTTATTTTGTAATTTATAATAGTGAGATAAAAAAAATAGTATAGTCAAATAATAAAAAACCTAACCACTTTTTTTTCAAATAATGTTTGATGGAGCTACGAAATGATATCGTTGATTCCTTGGTGCGATACATATCCTTGATGAGGATGGAGAAAAGACAATCCAATTGAGATTTTTCATAAATCTATATCATGTCATTAAATTACAAATACATATTCAAATGTGTCATTGTATATTTTTTTACGACAATAAGAAAATAAATTCTAACTCTATGGTATTGCAAAAATTGTACAGAAAATCTTAGAATGCTAAGCAATTGTATGAGATAATGTGTGTTGGACAATAATTGATAGGATTCAACTATTTATAGATGGGTATGAAGTGATATTTTTGGATATTTTCATATTTAAATGGTTTCATTATAGAATAAAATACATCAATGCATTAATTGATTGGAATTATCAATAATTTAATTTGAGAAACGGTCATTTGAGTTAATTAACTGTATAATTTTAAAATTAAATTTCCATACTTAAACATGTAAACATGGAATCACGCTAGCCATTTGATTGCATTTTTATAAAACGGTTGATTAATTTGTTAGGTAAAGTTAATTATTTTCTATAGGGATTTTCGTGTCTTATGAATTAATGGTGAATATTAATGTTGTTTATATATATTGGTATTTTTCTATTATTACCTAAATTATATAAGTTGATTTATTTGAAACGAAAATTAATTAAAAATTAATTCTAAATTGGTTAATAAATATTTCCTTTTTTGGAAATGTAATATAGGCGGGAAAATTTGAGTTTCTTAAAATAACATACTTTCTTACTTTTATATATATAAAGATAAGGGCTAATTACAATAAAATACACAAACTTTGACAAGATTTGCAAATTAGGCACAAACTTTAAAAATTTGTAATTAAAACACAAACTTTCAATTTTTTGTAAAATAGACAAACTCATTATTTTCTAGTTAATGGAAAATGACGTGGCATAAAAACAACCCAAGTGGACAAAATGTCTGATGTGGAAATAAAAAAAGCCATGTGGATTTGCCACATAAAAATTATACCAAAAATATTTCTATCAAGTATCAACTAAAAAAAGGAGGGTATTTCCATAATTTCACCACCTTCATTTGGCATCATGCGCAACCATTTCTCTGAAGTAACCAAAAATAAAAGAAAAATTGGAGAAGGAGAAGAAGAAGAAGAAATTCACTACTCCCGTCACTCTTCTCTCACTCTTTTCTCTCTCTACAAATTTCTTCAATTTCTTCTTCTATTTTTTCATTAATCTCTCCAAATAACTACTCGGATCTGCACATATTTCATTAATCTCCCCAAATAACTACTCCGATCAACACGTGGATTTTCCTTTTTTTTTGGTAGAATTTTTTTGGGAATAAAAAAAAAAGGCACATGGATTTTCCTTTTTTTAGTTGATAGAAATATTTTTGGTAGAATTTTTATGTGGCAAATTCACGTGGCTTTTTTTATTTCCACGTCAGATAGTTTGTCCATTTGGATTTTTTTTATGCCACGTCATTTTCTATTAATCAGAAAAGAATGAGTTTATCTATTTTGCAAAAAGTTAAAAGTTTATGTTTTAATTGCAAATTTTTAAAGTTTGTGTCTAATTTGCAAATCTTATCAAAGTTTGTGTATTTTATAGTAATTAAACCTAAAGATAAAGATATATATATATATATCTAACTATGATTGTATTTTACTTTTTAACTTTGTAATTATTATAAAATAAAATGGCGGTGAGCATCACGAGAGTGATATAGCAGTAATGCAGTATATTGTAAGTTAGAAACTCGTGGGTACATTTGGAAGTAAAACATATTTAAAATCCAAAACAATAGTTATTTGGGAACAAACATTCAAGTTGTAAATCTGCAATTAAAATTTAAAATAAAAGGGAGAGTTATTTTTGGTTAATTCATAATTATTATTTTTTTAAGAATCATTTATTTAATAAAATAGCAAGAAGCCAACAATTTAATATCAAAGAATATTTGTTCGAGTTAAGAAAGTGTGTTTGACTAAATCCTGGAGATAACGATCTCCCTAATTTTTCATCAAATTGTAATTGCCTAACAGCATTGCAGCAACAGCAGTGGCTTTTCGTCGATCAAATTTAATTATATTTCTCTCAACTCGTAGCCTCTCAAATTCAAAAACAGTGACTTTTAAATGGCATTTGGAGTTTTGCGTAGGGCCCTGTTTGCACGCTGCATTCTTCAATCTTCTTATTCTTGTTCATCTCTACTCCAAAAATCCCAATATTTTACCTTGATACTCACTGTAAGTCTTCCACCGTGCCGCCTTCCTATTTCTCACTATTAATTGTGTATTGGGTTTTCCGTTACACCTCAAATAAGCAGTCTCTTTTCTTCTTTTATTTTTTCCAAACGATTTTCCTTCAAATGTTGAGGGAAGGGATTGCTGATTTTGATTGTTACTTTAGTTTCGATATAGTCGATATTAACGAATTCATTGAGCGTATAGGTAGTTTTGCGTCAGGGTCGGATAAATTTCTTGATTGCTGTACATCAAGCTGAAAAAAATTAAAACTTTACAATTCCAAGAAAGTTAAGTTTTATTTTCAGGGATAAGTATTTACATTGCTTGTGCATTTAGCTACTTAATATATTCATTAAACCTGTCAACTTGAAAATTCTTGGATGTAAGGCATAACTATTCTGAGTTAGCATCGGTATGATACTCATACAACAAATGTCATTGCTTCTCAATTTACCTTTTCATTCTAACTCAGTCACCAGTAGTCAACTTTGGTTTAGGGGTACACATACCTCTCTACTCGTATTTAGTGAAGTATGTTATACATGTAAATGGAAATTTAGAGTGTTAGATACTGTGGCCCCAGAGAAATCCAATTTAGAAGTTTTTGATTTATTTAGTTGGAATAATGCCTATGACCATTTATTTATTCTGCTAATTTTGTATTCACTGATGGTATCTTTTCTTATATTCCACTCTCTGTGGTAGAACGGACACTTAAGCTCATCGCCGGTTTCCTCCCATTTGGCATATAAGACTCCTGGCTTGATTTTACGCAACATGTGTACAGCAGCTGTTGCATCGCAAGCTTCACTTCCCATGCAGTCCTTGTCAACCAATGAGCCTGTTGTTTCAGTTGACTGGCTTCATGTGAACCTTCGAGAGCCGGATGTGAAGGTCTGTGGCATTGCTTCACATTCTTGCTGGTGTTTGAATGCTTGTTACTGGTTTCACTGTGTTCTTTCAGTGTGCTATTTAGGACATGTGCATGTTTTTCCATGTCATTCATTGCAAAATTGGTTTACTAGTATTTATTCAGAAACAAATTTGGAAATGTATCGCTTATGGTTGGTGCAAGTTTTCTTATTGTTTCTCTCCCTCTCTGAATGCATGCGTAATGTAATGTGTTGATAACATAAAAATATTACTGCCCAAAGATCTGGTTAGTAAACTCCCCATGTTCTGGTGCTGCTGTCATCCTGCTAGTCCAGCTTGCTAAACAGTATCCGTGTTTACTAATTTCAATACTTTCCCTTTTATTTCAAACTTCAATTCCCAACTCTTCTATGACACTAAGAGAATAAAGAAATTTTATGTGAGTTGCATATTCACATTCTACTTTTACTTTTAATTATAACCTAGATCATTTGAACTTCGTGCATGATTATCTTCAGGTGTTGGATGCATCCTGGTATATGCCAGATGAACAGAGAAATCCACTTCAAGAATATCAGGTGCTGATCCATATATACATATTTATTTGCTCATTCTTGCCTTGTACCATCAAAGGGCAAAGAATTTATATATATATATGTGTGTGTGTGTGTGTGTGTGTGTGTGTGTGTGTGTGTATACACCTATCATAACAGTATGTTGTAGCGTGAATGCTTTTCCCTAATTGAAATCAATGACATGATGATTTGTATTTGACAGTATGATTCCCTATCTTAGTAGTTTCATATTGGAGACTTACATTGTACTTTTTAACAGGTTGCCCATATTCCTGGTGCACTGTTCTTTGATATTGATGGTATCTCAGATCAAACTACTAATGTAAGATGCTCTATTTGTGAATATTTTAACAATGCTCCTCAATTTGGTTTCATTCCATACAAATTTTAATTGGTTGTGATTAGTTTAAATTGTAGTTTTCTCTGGTAAAGCTTCTTGGGTATTCATTACCTTTCCGGTGCTTGCATTAGTTTAATTTGTTTGTTCAGATACTAAGAGCATTGATGTCCTTTTTTGTGCCTTATATTTTATGAGTTCTCTTAATATGATATAATAGCCAGTGGTCTCAGGGTGCACCCATGCTTAGTAGATTGATCGTTTGAACTTTGGTTCAGAAGTTTTTTAATCATAGATGCATTAACCATTTGCATATGTCTGAGTAATCTAAAAGTCTTTCACTCCTTGATGCTGTATATAGTTGCCGCATATGTTGCCATCAGTTGAAGCATTTGCTGCTGCTGTTTCTGCCCTTGGCATTGAGAATAAAGATGACATTGTTGTTTATGATGGGAAGGGAATTTTCAGTGCAGCTCGTGTTTGGTGGTGAGCTTTGAAGTTTGATATAGCAGAATGTATCAGTAATCATTTTAATCTAACACATCAGTGACAACACAGGGTAATATAAATTTCTGTACTTTTGTTCAATAACCAGGATGTTTCGGGTACTCGGGCATGAGAAAATTTGGGTTTTGGATGGTGGCCTACCTAGATGGCGTGCTTTAGGGTTCAATGTTGAATCAAGCGCGTCAAGTGATGCTATACTGAAAGCTAGTGCTGCGAGTGAAGCTATAGATAAAGTGTACAAAGGACATAGGGTATGTTGTGTGCTACCAATGCCAATTTGCATGCTCCCCTTATTTCCTTTTATGTACTGCTAGAGTAGTTCTATGTGAACTATGGTCGATTTTCTACATTTTTATTGACAGTTTAAGTTTATGCTCCATTTTTTACTTCTCAGTAAGTAGACTAAATACTTGATGATCTACAGGTAGGTCCAATTACCTTCCAAACAAATTTTCAGCCACATTTGGTGTGGACAATGGAGCAGGCATGTTTTATTTTTTGAGCTTCATTTACCTGCTATATTCTTGGAACTGCTTGCTGCTAACCAAACTTCTAGTGTAAATATGATACCTCTCACAGTCGTGCTACTTATTCTTACATTCATGTCGACTAAAGCATAAGCGCGGACTTCTTAAATGTGTGGTGCCATTTACTTGTATGTCAATATGTGTGTGGGTCAGTGTGTGTATATGCAATTTTGTGAACTTCACACATTAAGAACTGTTAGATTAATTTGTATTTAGCATTTTTAATCTCCCCGGGGAAAATTATAATGCTCTGATTAGAATCAGGAGCTTATCTGATAAACGCATCCCATTGTAGTTCCAACGCTATCTCAATAGTAGGTTTGTAAAGAAAGTGGTGCATGCAATTTCATATGAACTGAAATTCTGTTGTTATTTGTTAATGAAAGTAAAGACTTGATTGATAAATTGGACAGTAAAACTGGACTTTCACATTTTCATGCTTTTTTTGTACCTGTGCCCACATTACTTTTGTTGTGATTTGGATCCTCATACAAATGCATAATTTTGACCTCTTTTATGGGAAACATCAACATTTGAATTTGCAAATCAGGAGATATTGGACTCAAGTTGTAATCAAAAGTGATAATTACCTTGAGTTTGAGAAAAGTAAGATACTTTTTAGTGTGAATGTTTAAGTTATATGTTTTGTTTGTTTTCCAGGTTCGTAAAAACATTGAGGAACAGACATATCAGCACGTGGATGCTCGCTCGAAAGCTAGGTAGATCTCATAAATGGCCATTCCTCCTGCAGCAATGTTTCTAATTCTCACCCTATAAATATTACCTTAAAAAAAATCCCTCATGTGCCTCTCTTTTTGTGAAACATCACTGATAAATTTATCTGTTATTTGCACAATCTAATATGTGATTTTCTTCTTAGCTGGATATTCTAAGCTTCTTAGTACCTTTTCCCCTTTAGCCTGTGGAAGGCCGAGTATGACCCGAACATGTTCAACAAGCAAGCAGTTGAAACTCAGCTTGATCAAATTTACAACGTCAACACTGTATTATATTTTTCTTCTCACAGATTTGATGGGGTCGCACCAGAGCCACGGAAGGGGATAAGAAGTGGCCACATTCCAGGAAGCAAATGTCTTCCCTTCCCCCAGGTATAAGACTCGACATCAATCTGTATATCTTATTTCGGACCATCACAGTTTCCACTAGGAAAAAAGGCAAATGTGAAAAAAGTTTAGCTGCTATTTTGGTTTTTTATTTTCCCGTTTAAGTTATGAAGCAGTTATGTAGTTTTTATTTCAATATGGGGTTCCCTTGCAGGTGCTGGATGACTCTCAGATGCTCCTACCTGCAGATGAGCTAAATAAGCAACTTGATCAGGAAGGTAAGATATAGTGCCATCCTGCATCTGCAGGTTTTTTTTTTAGCCTTATTCGAACTCATAATTGCTATGCCACTATGTAGTGGGTGCGATCTTTGGATTTTTCATTCTTTTTAATGTTCTTTTTCTTATTATTATTTCTAGAGTTTGTCGCTCTGTTTAAGTAATATTTTGTGTTATTGGAAGCAACAAAGCTATGCATACCTATCTGCAGCTGCTCAACAACATTTGACTGGAGTGCTTGATCTTTTACAGGAATCTTATTGGACCGCCCCGTTATGTTATCATGTGGCACTGGCGTGACTGCTTGTATTGTGGCATTGGTGAGCCCCTCCCTTACGAACAGAAGGAGGGAAAGAGAAAATGGCCTACATTACCATTCGTTCTTTTTGTAAATGCATTTTGAGTTTTCTCCCTTTCCATCTTTTTGCATCAAACTAAATAATCTCAAATAATGGGGAAGCTAGTTTATAGAAAGTATTTCTGAGTGGATATGGAGCATGTGGCACAAGTTAATGCAGTTAAGCTTGGTGTTTCAGGGCCTTCATCGTCTAGGGAAGACTGATGTTCCGGTATATGATGGATCATGGACTGAATGGGCAACAAGTCATGATACACCAGCCGGAGATCACGCACATCCTTGATTCAACTTGTGGCATCCGAGGATGTGAAGTTTTCGTTCCTTTCGTAGAGACTGCTCGTGACTGGTTGGACTTTGGGCGGTGAAGCAGAAAGAGTGAGAGCGAGCTTGGCAAGAAAACACGAAGGGGAAAAAAAGGCTGATTTATTTGCATTACGCCCTTGGCAGCCGAACTATTCAATATGAGTTTTATTGATTGAGCACTGATTGGCTTGGATTTGGAGTTCCAATGCACTTTTTCTACTTTTCTCATTCGGAAATCCCCGAATCATTTGCGAAAAAGTCGTACATTTTAAATTATGGAATCAATTAAATAGAGTGTGACATGTATAAAATTAGATTGTTGAAATTGATATATTTCACATTTGTTGGTGGATTATGCACAAAACGCACTTCCCTTAGATGCAGTAGTTAAAAGGGCAAAGTAATTGAATGAGTTCAATTTGTTGTTGTAGCTTCTTCATCTGTTACAGTGGATTTGAGGTGTCAACAGTAAAATTAATTCAATAAATATTCTTTATATGTTAAAGAGAGAGAGAGAATTAAACAACTCGGACCGCGTGGCCTAATGGATAAGGCGCTCGCCTCCGGAGCGGGAGATTGTGGGTTCGAGTCCCATCGCGGTCGATTCGATTCTTTTGCCCAAAGTTTTTAAAACTTGTTTATATATATGTTGATGAATTCATTTACTTTTTAGTTGGGGGAAGGATAGACTTTTTAGTTGGGGGAAGGATAGAGTAATGATGATTGAACTCAAAACTTCTCATTTTTAACCTAAATGGACTACACTCATAATATTCTTCATATACGCTTTTCATCCTTTTGCATCATTTCCATTTATCTTTCCAACACTATATTATTATTAGGCTAACCACATCAGTGATCTCATCCAACCCAACTTTTAAATAAAATATTAATGTATCTATCCTCCACATACATAATCTCCAACTTTATATTATTTATACTCTCATCAGTGACCTCATCCAACCCAACCTTCAAATAAAATATTATTTTTTCATTTTCTTCCAACCTACATAAAATATTTATCATTTTATTTTTTTAATAAGAACATATTATTAAAATAATATTTTTTTCTTGCATTTAAAAAAATATCAATTAATTTATTAGAATTTTTTTTAATTCATAATTATCAAAAAATTACCCATACAATTATAAATTCATAATTTACTTCACAACAAAATAAAAATTACAAGAGTGAAAACATAATTAAATAAACTACAATGAGACACATGAAATTTTAAATTACGAGTGCGTAAAACGTAAATTACATATTCAATTAGTGCCGAACTTTTCCCATATGTGCTCGATCAAATCCTCTTTAAGAGCTCTATGAGCCTCTCTGTTGTGAAGTTGATCCCTATTAGTCATATAAGCCGATAAACTTGTGATGCGTTCAGTAGAGTAGTGGAAAGGTTCGGCATCTACTCCTGAAGACACATTTGTCAAAAACTCTGTGGGATCATAATAGTTTTGGTATGTGTCTCGTTTATCCTCCACAATCATATTGTGTATGATGATACAAGTCATCATAATTTTTCCTATCAAAACCTTGTCCCAAACAAGACATGGGCGTCGAATAAATGCGAAACGAGCTTGTAGAACTCCAAAGGCCCGCTCTACATATTTTCTAGCAGTCTCTTGATGTTGAGCGAACAACTTATGCTTTCGAGTCATAGGAGATGTGATTGACTTGACAAATGCAGCCCATGAAGAATATATGCCATCGGTGAGATAATATGCTCTATCATTTTGGCGACCATTGACGATGTAACTAACATATGGTGCTCGGCCGTCTAAAACATCACTAAAAATTGGAGAACGGTGGAGAACATTAATATCATTGCACGCACCTGGTGTTCCAAAAAACGCATGCCATATCCATAAATTATATGATGCAACAACTTCCAAAATGATTGTTGGCTTTCCACTTCTCCTTGTAAATTGGCCAGCCCAGGCATTAAGAGAATTTTTCCATTCCCAATGCATGCAATCAATACTATCAATCATGCCAGGAAAACCACGTTGCTCTCCAACATAGAGTAGTCTTGCCAAATCTTGTTGATTAGGCTTCCTAAGATATGTGTCACCGAAGTAGGAAATAACACCTTCTACGAAATGGATAACAGCATCTCTTGTTACCGTTGCACTCATTCATAAGTATTCATCAACGACATCGACTGATGTCCCATACGCCAATACTCTCATTGCTCCTGTACATTTTTGCAATGGTGAAAGACCTTTTCTACCTGTGCAATCTGGCCTCTGTTGAAAATAGTCATCATTGGTAGTAACGGCCTCCACTATACGAAGAAAAAGTGATTTCTGCATGCGAAATCGTTGTTGGAAGAGCTCCAGAGAATACGTCGGATTAGAGACAAAATAGTCTTTCATCAAACGCTTCTCACCATTCTCGCGTTCCCTATCACAATACCTTCTTCTGACTGTAGAAGTTTGAGCTCCTACAGCCAGATTTGGATTGTTTATGAGCACATTCTGGATTATACTATCAACTTCACGATATTTTTGATAACCTCGCTCTAGCCATTCATTAAGTTCGTTAGAATCAGCAGAATTAGAACTTGAGTTTGATTCAACATCAAAATTTTCATGTGCAGACATTTTTCTAAAGTGATGTTGAAAGACGTGGTAAGGTATTGAGGATTTTGTTTGAGTTTCTTTTGATGTGTATTTTCTGAGATATGTATAGACAATGCAATGCATGTGATTTTATCAAGAAAATAATTTCAAATAAAGTAGAATCCAACACATGAAATGGCCGACAAAAGCATGTGATTTTATCAAGAAAATAATTTGATATAAAGTGGAATCCAATGCATGAAATGGCCGACAAAAGCATGTGATTTATCAAAAAATCAATTTGAGATAAAGTGGAATCTAATACTCTCATACCCGACAAGAGCATGTGATAGACTTATGCATGAGGTTTGTACAAAAAGAAATTGACAAGACATAAGAATCCAATGCATGATTGAGACTTATGCATGAGGTTTGTACGAAAAGAAATTGGCAAAGCATAAGTATTATTGGTAGCTTTACTTTTGCATGTGATATACTTAGCTTTACTCTTATACATAATTTGATATAAAATGGAATCCAATGCATGATTGAGACTTATGCATGTAGGTTTGTACGAAAAGAATAAGAGAAATAGATATACATAAAATACATTAATTATTTACAGAGTGAGGAAAAGACATCACAATTACAAACACACACATCTCATTATTACTAACACACACATATCATAATTACTAACACACATCTCACAATTACAATTACATTAATTTAATTTTGCTCAAACACAAGGGCAAGTAGTCGACGTTTCGTCTCTTCATCTTCTGGAGATAAATGATCTCTCGCCAACAATGCATGCAACATTTTTTTCTCCATCTTTAAGTGATTCATTTGTATCTTTTGGTTATCCAATTCAAGTTTCTTAGTAAATAACTCATTTTCACTTTCTCCGGTGAGCCTCAATGCATGAAGTTCTGCAGCAACTTCAGATCCAGATGTGTTGCCTTACCTTTTCCTTTCTTCTTTGACTTATCTCTTCCCATGGGACGAGAAATAGTCGAACCTTCATTAGTTGGAGTTTCTGAATTCGAAGGAATATGATACTCCCCATCTTCAGAAGTCCTTGATCTTTTGGTGTTGCCACCACTTTCTTCATCATCTCCCATTTTGATATCTAGACGGAGCCGTGTTGCATCATAATGACAGGATGCAGCCCACCTTGGATGTTTACTCATAACATCATTATAAACAACCAAGTCTTGAAATTTGCTGCCACCTGCTTCATAAATTGTATGAGCTTCCATCTCGATATCCTTGGCTCATTCCACTTATTTTCCTCCGATTTGCTTCCTCTAGAGCAGCAACCCATTTGTCTGCATTTTCATTAAGTCGTTTGAAACGACCTTTTATTGATTCGATATTTCTTGGGTTGATCTCATCTGGATTTTCTGCTTGAGTTTTGTGATACTCTGCATGCACATTCGACCACATCGTCTTCTTCTTTTGACTTTTTCCATGCACACTATCTTCGTTGAAATAGAGCCAAGCTGATATAAGGGCTACATCCTCTTTCATGCACCAACTTACATTTTTTCCTCCTTTCTGATTTCGATTTGGGTGTGGAACATTTCCAAACAAATTGCAAGAAATATTTTGTGTCGTGGGAAATTCTTCAGAAGTAGGAATTTGAGTGAGGTTTGCGAAAATTGAGAATTTTGATAATATTGAGAATTTTGTTGATTTTCTAAATTTGGAAAATTTTGTGGGTGAAAGTATGATCTAAAGTTTGGCAAATTTTGGGAGTCATCATGATAATTTGGGTGGTTTGGATCCATAGCTTAAAATGAAGAAGAAATGTAAGATTAAGAATTTGTAAAGAGAAAATATGTGACGAAAAGATAGTTTTAAGTTGTGTGTAAAAACATATCAATATTAGGCTATATTTATATATATTTTTTTTATGAATTTTGATATAATTTTATTTTTTTTAATTTTTTACAATTATATAAAATATTTATGTTATAAATATATCTCTATAAAATAAAATGGCACCCAATGAAAGAGTGCCACATGGAATCACTTTATCTCTTGCCCTCAAGTCGGCGACCGCCTCAAGTCATGAATATTGGTAACTTTTGATTTTTTTTTTTATCTTATTTAAGTGACCTTTGCTAAAAGGCACCGATGCGGGTGGCATTATTATTATTATTATTATTATTATTATTAGTAGTAGTAGTATTGTTGTTGTTTTGAGTTGATTTTCGTTTAAATGGTTGATGTTTTTGCATCTATTTCAAATAGTACTATATATATTCCATTCCAACACCATGTGCAGTTGTAATGTTATAAGATAAAATACCATTTAAAGTAGAAGCGTCAGTCAATAGTCAATACAAATACATGAAGAACAAAATTAATTGATTTACAAATTCTCTATCTCTCTCTCAAACTCATTTTTTAGATATTAGAACGAGTACAGGAGCTGATGGCCGGTTTAACATTTGGAGTTTGCAGCAGACCCAATTATCAGCAGCTAATTCTGCTGCAAAAAGCTCGACCTTCTCGAACTCCTCCCTACAACCAACACAAACCACCTTAACTTTATTAGTAGCAAAAGCTAAAATATAAAATCACCTATACATATAAACAGCAAATAAATCGTACGATCGAGAAAATAAAACAGCAATCATTCGAAGCAACAATGCTACCTTCCACCCGAATGGCCAACATAGGCCAGTATACTGATGAGACCTCCACGCGCAAGCATTCTCTTTGCAGCCTCTAATGCAAGCAATGTTGTTTCTGACTCCGTTTTGATCTTTTTGTCGCCTCCCGGTAGGTAACCCAAATTGAATGCAACTAACCTAAAGAAAAAGATGAAAAAAATTTATGGAAGGGGTTGAAGGTACACACCCTTCTAACTGATTAAAATCACTCATTCTCCATACAGTTCTACGAAATAGTACCTCACAGCAGCACCCTTGGGAACAAGATCTTCCATCTTAGTGTGGCACATAGCATAAAGTTCAACAAGCCCTCTCTGTATGGCCAAAAAAGAAAAAAAGAAAAAAAGAAACAACGTTAACAAAAAAGTACAGAAATTCGGTTGATGAAGCAACACAAGCAAGAACGAAGTAGGGTTTAGAAGATGGTCAGTGAAAAACTGAGCACCATCAACTTTATATTAACAGTGACAATTAGAGCTAACCCCACATCATCGATTGTAGACCAACTTGAGCAAAAAACCAGTAATGAGATTGCCAAAAATTCAGACAAGATATAGAACGCAGCCTCAGGGTTGATACTCACCTCTACCAACATATTGAAATTTGAAACTAAAGCAAATCAAGTAAAAACCAGAAACTTTTTGCTATAAATTAGTGTTCCTAGGTTGGCAGAAGATTACAAAACAAATGAAGAAACAATCTCTTACAATATTTTTAGCACAGGGCCAATCTACCCACATCGGCATCAATAGAAGTTGTCCAAGTATAAGTCAGCCTAATCAATTCTACAAAGCATTATGAGGTCGAATAAGGTTGAAGTTTCTTGATAGACTTATGATTTAGTATAAAATGCAATAAGGATGAATGATTGATGATATGAAACGCAGTCCTTGTTGCCTAATAAAAGATTATGAAAAGCTCAATAGGAACAAGAGAGCAGCAGCACCTGATCAGCAGTGAGTGATCGATCCAGCAAAGATGAAGTGCTCTCCAATGCATCTTTCTGGAGGTCCATTGCAAAAACGCGGCCTCTGCGCAAATCATCAGCAATCAATCTTAGCATGGCCAGTGTGTCATAACCATTTCCACAGGTGGCATCAACCACCAGGTCCCCTTTCCGAACAACATTCTTCCACACCCTAATATAAATGTATAATAATAAGCTCACCACATATACAATCACTGCTCATTCACAATGACACCAACCTAATAATCACAATTAACAAATCAAAACATACAAATTTACATAAATATGGAATGAGATACCTACGCGTGAGCAACCTCGGTTGCCTTCTTCTTTCCGAATAAGAATCCTGTCATCATCTCATCCAACCCTAATAATAGTAACAATCCAATTAATTAACTCCCCAAAAAAGAGAAGTTCATATTCAAGCAAACAGTAACAATCTTAAAGGGGGAACTGAGATGAAGCACACCTGAAAAGGGGGAGGTAGATGGATTGGAAGAGGAAACTTCAACTTGAGAGGTGACAGCATCGTTGTCGGCAACGGAATGGGTGAAGATTGAAGAAAATAATGGCGGTGGCCGTGGAGTGAACTGGAAGAGTTTGAGGTTGTTTTGCAATCCAGTAATTTTGTGGGTCACTGAAAGATATGAATTTGGGCAGAGTCTCATGATAGCCATGGCGCATTTGGTTCCCAAACCACCTAAATCCAGAGATTTGTCCCTTTTTTTTCGTCTGTGTTTTCCCTCCCTATACTCTTTTGGATCTATTACAGTAAATTAAGGACTACGCATTTTTCTTTCCACAATACAATTTATTTACCCACTACATACTTTTTCTCTTCTTTTTTTCATATTTTTATTTTTCACACTACAATTTTTTTCATTTTTACCCTTCATCCTAAGGACATTATCAATAGTGTACCCAAAATTAGGTACATAACTTCATCACGTCACCGCCACGTCAAAAATTATGTAACAACTTTTTTAAATACTTACTCATCCGCAATCATTTAGGTACATACATTAATCTTGAGGATTCCAACATTATATCACTCATTTTTTCTTAATTCATCTTTAATTTTAATACATGTTTTATTATATATTTTAATTTATAAATATTTTTATATAATTAAAACATCCTTAATAAATTTAATGTTTTATTTGTATTTTTTTTAAAAATATATATATAATTTAATTCGTAAAAATAATATTTTAATGTTTATTCAAATTTTAAATATTAACTTAATTTATAAACAAATTAATAATCAAGTCATCAAATAAAACAAATATATTTTTATTGGCACTGGAAAGATGAGTTCAACGATGAAAAATAAAATACAACCGACATATTTAATTAAATATTGAAATGCAAAACACTTAATCACTAAATTAATTATTAAAACTATGATTGTCGTATCGGGTCTAAATGTGCTCAATCAACTCAACCCGTGATGTTGTTTCTTATCTCGCAATTCAGTCTCTATATTGACTCGAGCTGCAAAATCAAGTGGGGCTCATTGTGAAGCAGAATTGTTCACGTTGTTGTTCGAATCATCCGACTCTGACCACTCACATGATGCTCGTCCCTCGTATGTTATGAAAAATTATGCATCTATACATGATGTCCTTCAAATTATTTCGGTACCAAAAACGAGCCGGACCTCTAATCATTGCCCACCGAGCTTGAAGTACCCCCAAATGCCCGCTCGACACTACATAAAATAAATTAAAATCACACAACATAAACCAAATTAAAACACACTACAATTGATAAATTAAAATCACACAACATAAACTAAATTACAGAAAGATTACTGGATCCCCATTTCTTCTTAATTTCCTCCACCATGATCATGTGTGCTTGGAGTGCGGTCGAGTTCATTCCGGTAGTATCTCTATTGAGAATTATGTACTCATTCATTTTGTTGAGCTCCTTAATATCATTGGTTCTTTGATCTATAAAGTTTTTATAAACATCCATATTTGCATCAATGATCTTTTTAACTTCGTCATACATGGATGTTCCGTCAATTTGCCTTACCTTTCGTCTTCACCACTTTTTGCCCAATTGGACGAACACGGTCTTCAATATCATCCTTATTATTAGAGGATGATGTGTATGCCCCTGACATGGAGGTTTTGTCTTTTTCTTACCGCGATGATCTCGATCACACACATTGGACCACTTCGGACAATCCTTGAGAACTTGCCACATTCCTAATAGCTTAAAAGATTGGTTGTTGTGCTTATGCTCCCATTTTTTTAGTGCCTTCATGAGTATATCGGCATCATTGTGACCACTTCCCCAACACTGCTTCACAGCAATGTACTCAGCATTAAATGCAGTCACACTTCTTTGCAATGTATAGAAATGTGTCTTCATTGCTTCCCAATGTCTCTGCGGAGTGTTAACAGGACGATTTTTATTATACTCTTTCTCGATACTGTTCCAGAACTGATCTAGCTTCTGATCGTTGCCAATAAGCGAATCTTCGCTAATACTCACCCAACACCATGCAAGAACCTCATTTTCTTTGTTGGTCCATCTTCTTCTCTTTTGTTGCATGACACTTTCTTCACTGGCATCTTCAAAGGCTGATTCCAGATTAATGTGCTCGATGCCCGGTGGAGATGAATGTGGTGGGAAAGGGGAACCCTGCCCAGATATTGGAGTCAGTGGTTCCTTATCAGTGCTGCCGCCATCTGTATCAGTCATTCCCTTTGATTTTGAGAGCATTTCTTTTGGACTTCCATAAGAAAATCCGTGGGGAGGAGCAATAAAGTGGGGATACACCATATACGGAGCTCCAGAGGTCATTGTGTGCATTTGAGAATTTGGGTTAAGATAAATATTTGGAGGACGAAAGTTAGGATTTTGAGGATAATAATTGAAATTTTGGGGAAGAATGTTGGAATTTTGTAGAGGATAATTGGAATTTTCTTCAGGATTGGAAGAATTAAATAAATTCATCCAAGAATTTCTATCCATTTTCAATAACAAGAGTGCAAAAAAAAAACACAATTGGGTATTGTAGAGATAATTTGAAGATATGAGATGATTTATTTATAGATCAATGTACAAACATTGTAATTGCAATTGCATCACACTATGCACTATCACAGTAGACAAGACAATTCAATGTCAAAATGCAGATATGATCTATTAAATCTACAAAAATTAAAATGAAAAAATTCACACTACTATTGAGATGAGACAACACAATGTGAGGACAAACCTCATTGATATGAAAAGATCACTCATTCAATCTATATGTGATAATTACTATTGTATTATTATTATTATTATTAGTATTATTATATGGGTTTTTATTGAATGTATATGTGATAATTTATAATTTGCAATTATTATTTGTGTATTTTGTACATTTAGTAACGTTATAGTAACAATTTATTAAATTAAATTGAATCTGAATTTATCTTCAATTTATTTTAGATTTTATTGATAATTAAAATAAAAAAATTAATAATTTTTTTCCCATTTGGCAAGAATTTAAAACCTACATAAATTAAATTAGTAGATAAAAAAATGATATACGATATAAAAATGTAGAAGGAAATGCTAATGAAAAAAAAAATTAGATGAAGACACAAAAAAAACAATAAAAGAAGGAAATAATTGCATTTTTTTTTTTATGAAGAAGAATAGAAATGAAATTTCACATAAAAGAAAAAGGAAGAAAAGTTTGGCAAAAAAAAAAGTAAAAAAACAAACATTTATAAAAGGAAAATTTGGACCCACATGCACATTCTCTCCCCCTTTTTCTCAGTACATATATATGTACCATTTTCTACTTTTACTTCTTTTAAAATTTGTGCCACATTGGTTTGTACCAACTCTTGGTACAAAATCTAGTTTTGTACTTAAAAAGTGTGACCAATGAGGATGCTCTAAATATCAATTTTAACAATATTATTAATTTAAAATAATAAACAAAATTAAAATAGAAAATCAAAAAATATTTTCTAAATACGTCTATCTAGCTCGACACTATTAATAGAGAAAATCAAAAAACATATCAAAAAAACATTTGCTAAACACGTCTGCTAGGGTTTGAGAGTTTTTTTCTGATTTGAGAGACATAAATTGAAATTGAAGGGGGAAGTGTTCTTCGAAGTGAGCATTCTTCGACCCAACCCAAATCGAAGTTCGTGAAGGCTGTTCGTAAGTTTGATTTTTCATTGTTGATTTTTTTATTTTATTGTTGATCTTTTGATATCATTGTTCGAAAGTTGATTTTTTGATTTTATTGTTGATCTTTTGATTTCATTGTTCGTTCTTCGTTTTGAAAAATTAGGGTTGTCAAACTATTTTTTTTTTATGGAAGAAGCTTTAGTCGAAAATTATTTTCTGATATGCTTACTTGCTTTATGATACGTTCTACTTGCTCTGTTGCTAATGTTTCATGTCAAAAAAAAATTATGATATACTACACTTGATATCAAAAATTATCTTCTGATATTGTCCATTGAATTCGAATAATGAATAATGTGTTCTGATGTGCTACACGCTATTAACAAATGTTCTGATATGCGCTTATGATTTCGAAAAATATTTTCTGATATGTTACACTACAATTCAAAAACTATTCTCTGATATACTATCAAAAAATGTTTTCTGATATTCTCTATTTGATTTCAAAAATGTTTTCTGATATGATATGGTAGATATCAAAAAATATTTTTCGAATCAGTTAACTTGTTTTTATTTTCATACTAATATACATTCTTCTAGAAGGCCAACTGCTTCGGTAAGAAGACAACATGCGGCAACTCGAATCCAAGTTGAAGAAGCAGCTTCAATCATGGTTGAACAAGACGCAACTCCAATCCAAGTTGAACAAGAGGTTCTAAACAACAATTTCTGGACGACTTATATGATTTCTAGTATTATTTATATTTTCTAGTGGATTTTTCTTTACTTGGAACTTTCTACTTGTTTTGATGTGAATGTATGATACTTTGTTGGATGTTTTGACGTATTGATTATAACTACATGTTATGTTAGATATTTTGACGTGTTCTGTAATTATTTGCCATCTTGGGGATGTCGGAAAATAATTTTTGATATTTGGTAATGATTTCGAAAATAGTTTTTCGATCAATCTATGATGATTTCAAAAATTATTTTCCGACCTTTCTGCAATAAGTCAAAAATTATTTACTGACCTTTCTGCAACGAGGTTGAAAATTATTTTTCGACCGAGTATGATCAGTTTTTTGAACTCTGTTAAAATTCAGAAATAATCCTGGTAACAAAATAAAAACACTTAGAATAAAATGATCCATACATGAAACACATATAATTCGACATCTAAGATGTATTACAATTATTATAAATTGAATGTTTCTCATTCAATAGAACATTCATCGTGGTGATCTTTCCACACGCATGATATAAGGGGCAACAAGTGGTCTAGAGTTAAGAAAACCTACAAAACAAAGAGATTTTAGTTTCTAATAAATAAATATATAATTTTGTATCAACGCTGATAAACATACCCGCACCGATTATTTCAGAAAATAATTTCTGACCCATTATATGATTTTCGGAAACTGTTTTTTGAAAGAACCTTCTTATTTCAGAAATATATTTTTGACGCGTTATTCATATGGTCGAAAATTATATTTTCGACACCCTGTGACGGGTTTCAGATTGTGTTTTTCGTCTTATCTGCGACGAACCCTGCTCTTTGATCGGAAAAATTGTCAAAAATAATCGAAAAAATATACAGCAAATAACTTATATACATATTCTGTTTCTTCATTCTTTTTGTGCTTCATGGTTGATTTCCACCGAAAACTTCAATCTAAATGGATTTTGAAAACTTTTGAGAATGGTTAGGTTGTTTTCTGCTTCGTTCTTCAGTTCTTTCGATTTCTGCTCCATTTTCAATTAATTTTTTATATATTATGTATTGCTTTCTTTTAATTTATTATTATTGGTTTTTTTTTTGAATTTATAGTTATTAATTTATTAGATTATTTAGTAAGGGTATTTAAGTAAAATCATAAATAATTACTTTTCAATTAATTTTAGTTTGTAGTGTGTAAAGAAAAATGTGTAGTGTATAAAGAAACACCATAAATTAATCCAAACTTTTTTTTTCCCAAAATGTACGATTTTGGTCTCAAATTTATTTTTTTGATAATTTTGATCCTACAGTTTATATTTCAATACTTTTGATCCGAAAAACTAACGTATTATACTTAACATCCATCAAGTACTTATTTTGAAGTTAAAACAGTACATATTTTGGATTGAAATTTTCACTACGTTCATTCTATTTGCAGTTTAATTAGATGGTGCAATCAAGATCAACAAAATAAGTACCATTTTGGCTCCAAAATAGGTACTTAGGGCAACTCCAACTCCCCTTTACCTTGCAATTTGCCGCTCTGTTTTTAAACAAAAACAGCTCCAATCCACTGTTACCTTCAGTTGTTTTCTAAGAGGGTGAATAGTATCATTTACATGTAAAGGGGGTACTATATACTCCATCTACCTCTTTTTTCTTACATTTTTATATTCTTTTTTTTTTGTACTAACTTTATTATTTATTTTTGATTAATCTAACAATGTAAATTATGTTATTTTTAGGTCTAATATTATGTTTAATTTCACTTAATATTATAAAAAAATATTATGTAATCATAAAAAAATTAAAAACTTAAATTACAAGATTCCATTAAAAAGGATAAAAGTGGAATATTCCATTATAGAATGAATTGTAGAGTTTGATGGTTGGAGATGTTTTTGTTCTCACTCTATATTTTCCTTTAGAATAGAGATAGAGGGGGAAAAATGATTGGAGATGCCCTCAACGGATGTTAAGAATAGTCCGTTAGTTTTTTGGACTAAAAGTGTTGAAATATAAACTATGGGACAAAAAAAAAGTGTCGAAAAAATTAAACTTGGGACCAAAATTGTATATTTTAGGACTAAAAGTGTTTGGACTCTATTTTTACGAGATAAAAAATGTAACTTACTCGATCTATTATTATTGACAAAAACTTGTATGACCGTTTAAAATTCTTACGTTAGACGGATCGAATAGAACCCAAATTCACCCACCCACCCCACTCGTAAGTTTTTAACCCAGACATGTGGCTTCACGTGCATGGACGCGTTTGAGCCCACCTTTTTTTTTTTTTGTTTCTTTGGTGGTTGCATCATTTATTTTCGTTTCTTCCTTCTTTTTCATATATTTTTAAAAAATTATTATTTCGTATTGAGCACAATGCACGAGCTCACGCGTTAGTATCAGACGAGTTCACTGCGCAACATGATGGATAAAAAGATTAAATTAATTCAATTTAATTTTAGGTTCATAAATTTTATTTTAAGGTATGTATTTATTTCAAAAAAATAATTATCGAGCGCAGTGCACGAGCCCACGCGTTAGTATCGGGCCATTGCACAGCGCGAAACGGCAATTTTTTTTTTTTAATTCAATCGATGTTTAGAGTTCATTAATTATATTTTAAGGTATATATTTAGTTTGAAAAATTAATTATCGAGTGCAGTGCATGAGTCCATGCATTTGTGTCGGGTGAGTACACTGCGCAGGATGCCAAATAAAAATATAAATTAATTTAAAAAAAATGAAGAAATTAGAAAGTGTAAAAAAAACTAAAAAGTAAAAGAAAGGGGAGAAGAGGGGAGGAGAGGGATCATTCCAAAAAAAAAAGGGTGAAGTACCGCCTCTTCGGTTAAATAGGGTGTGCCTCATTATCATTGGACTGTTACTTTATTTGGACTTTTCTATGGCTTATTTTTTGGCAAATAATAGAGGGTTATTTACTTAATTACATATTTGTTAGGTCCCATGATCTAAGGTTAAAAATCAGTTTTTTTTACTGGGCTAGCCCAGCTCAATCGGGCCAAAAAATTTTGGACCGGAGCAGCCTAGCCCGAAATAATTTTGGGTCTGTAAAATCACAGTCCAATCCGACCTAAAAATGGATTGGGTCGGGCCGCTCCATCGGGCGCGCCGATTTTGACAGGTATGCATATGAATATGAATTCCATTAAAATGTGGACATTTATTACACATTTTGGAAGATAAATATAAAACAAACCAAGTGTATCATTTATAGTTTAAATATTTTAATTATTTTTTATTTTCTACACTTATAGTAATCAAATATAAAGCAATTCAGAAATCCTTCAATATTTAATTTAAGTAATTACTGAAATAATTAACATCGTGATAAAAATAAAATGAAATATAAAATACACTTATTAAGTTTTAATTGTTAAAAGCATTTCTGTACACTTGTGATTATCTTATTTCGATTCCTATAATTTTATAAATAAATTACACTATTGGAAATTATTAAATCAAGATCATCGCCCCATCAATGTTTTTATTTGGATCAATTTAAGTATTTTTGTTTTTTTTATGTAAATTTAGATAGATGAATTTGTACTTTGGGAGATATGTATACATTTTTAGATAAAATAATTAATATTTTGTAATTATAATACACCTAATAACTTTTGTTTAGTAAAATAATAGTAGGTTACTAAATGGTTTTAGAAAGAGTAGGGTACAGTAGCAATTTGGTTATGAGCGACGGTGCCAATCCACAAGATGCCGTCTCTCTCTCTCACCTCACTCACTAGCTTCATGACTTCCCCTTTCCTGTCGTCAAGAACATCTAATATCTCTCCATTGTCATTCAATCTTGCTACCATTGTGTACATTTTGGTTCCCGCCGATTTGGCCAAGTACCTCATCGGGATGGGCAGCCGGAAATAGAGGCTTCGCATCCACGGATTGTGGATCAAAACCTCTTGCAGCGCCGTCCGGCAGCAGTCGATCGCCACCCAGTAATCGCCTCTCTCGCTCATCCGCACGTTGTCGGGGAATCCGGGAAGGTTGGCCATCACCTCCGTCGTGCCGGTCTTAGGTCCTTTCAACAAGTATTTCATCATCCTGTACAAGCATATCATCCAGATCAACACTCTATTTTATAATCTCCATCTAAAAATATATATATTCATATGGAGGTTGCCAAAATATGATCATAATTAACATCAATTTATTAACAATTTTCTGTTGGTAATTAATATTAACAATGTTGGAACTAACATGCAAGTTTTAAAAATAGAGATGATTGATACCTGCAATTTGTAGTTTCTGTGTAGAGAAGGAAAGATTGATCCTTAGACAACTGCACTCCATTTGGAAACGACAATCCTTCAACAACAACGTGTGTTGTTTTCGATGAAGGATCATATCTCAGAAGCCGCCCCGTTGCTTCACCTTCCAACAGAATGAAGAAATGATCCCTATACAATTAATCACAAAAAACTTAGCTTGTTCCAAATAAGCATATACATACATACATACATATATAATTTTGAAGAACTTATATATATATATATATATGTACAGATCACTCACACTCTGTTGTATCTCATGCTAGAATCCGTGAAGAAAATTGATCCATTTTCATGAATGTCGAGGTCGTTTGCAAAGAGAATCGGCTGTCCATCAACATGTGTAGCCAAGGGAGTTGCTAAACCACCTTCAGCTCCAACTACCATTAACCCAAAATAAGCATCTGCAATGTAGAGATTTCCACTTTTCTTGTCGAATCTTAGCCCCAGCGGCCGCCCGCATTCCTCCTCCACCTTCCACTGCTTCTTCGTCGTTGAATTCACACCTTGTGCACACAGCTTCTCAGACCTGAATAAAGCACGCACGTGCATGTGCTATGATCGATCATTTATCTTAAGTGTGATGTGAATGTGATGCATTTCATTTCAGCCTTACCACTTAGGTGATACGAGGGCGAATGTCTCCCAGCCCTCGTCTTTGCCTCTCCACCGCACAATGCGCCCGTCGGCTAGGCCCGCATAAGGGCCACGGCCCGATGCATCAAACTCAAGAGACTCTGGCCCGAAAATTTCGTTTTTAAACATCAAATTTCCTTGTCCTAAACGGCTCCTGTCATCCCAAGGCCAGCTCTGCATCACTTGCTTGAAAGGAGCTATGTCATTTTTCAAGGGCCTAAAATCGCGGCCTGCAATGGGGCTCAGCTTGAAAGGGTCCATGGCTACGAAACTCAATATCAAAACAAAGAGCAGAATGTATGGATGCTGCAAGAGAAGCCCATTTCGAAGTTGAAGTATTCTCTTCTCCATGTGTATCAGTGGTGAAAGTATGTGCTATAGAGTAAATCTGGTTCAACTAGGATTGGAGAATGGTATTATAGGGTAGGATGATGAGATTCATGACATAGTTGTGATGGGGTTATGTGGTGGGGAGTAGGTTTTGACGTTTTGAACAAAATCAGTGTAGTTGAGAAGTGGAAGAGAAGAAGATGACATATTCTTGCAATGGGGTGGTTGGTTGTTTCTGATCTCAGTAGCAATGCGTGCAAGATTGTTGATGGCTGATGATCATTGATAACTAACTGTATAATTGGTGTGTATACCTCCAAATTAAAGATCAGCATGAAGTCTTAAATTTAATATCATCAAATAAGCTCGCAAAAGTGCCAAAAGATTTTCTATGAACTTGAGCTTATTTTTTTGGCAAATAATAGAGGGTTAATTAATTGATGTAAATCTTTTGGCAAGTAATCCAGCATCGGGGTGACAATGTTTGATAGAGAACGTTTCGACCGACTAAAGAGGCCAGAAATTTTACCGGGGATGAGATATAGACAAGTAAATATATATCACAGTGCGTTTCTTGATATGAAACCATATCACAGAAATATAACCCTCATATTCCATTAGTCAAGCTGCACAGTGTTGGACATTCATCAACTGCAACAGCGCTCCAGTAGTAAAAATGAGTAGGAACAACCAAAAAAACATTTACCATCAAGAGGAGCATTATGAAAGCTTAAAATTTGTTATTGCACCAAGATATTTCCAGTCGTGGTGGTGATAATTATTAGCGTTTTTTTTTTGGCATACCACTCTACAGGACAAGCTCTAACATCTCAACAATATGTTCTCGCAGAAAATCAGACACAACTAAAGGGAACACCAAAACAAGATAGCAAGAAAGTGAGATCATGCTTCGTCAAGGGCAAGGACTCCGGGTAGCGTCTTTCCCTCGAGAAGTTCCAGGCTGGCACCACCTCCCGTTGAGATATGGCTCATCTTGTCTGCCAGACCAACCTTCTCGACTGCAGCAACTGAGTCACCACCTCCAATGATTGTTGTCACTCCTTTGCCACTAAGTTCCGCCAACTTCTTGGCAACAGACTGTACAAGCGCGATCATATATTATTTAGTTTCAAATCTTGTCCAGCAAAATGGAAGGTGTCTACTGTGATGCAATTTATAACTGAATAAATACCTCTGTTCCAGCTGCAAACTTGTCGAATTCAAAAACACCCATAGGGCCATTCCAGATGATTGTCTTGGTAGAATCAAGTGCTTCGCCAAACGTTTTAATAGAATCCGGACCAATATCCAAACCCATCCATCCATCAGGAATGGCAGATGCTGGAACAATCTGAAAACAAAAGCAGCAATTAATTACTGTGATGCCCAAACATCCGCACAGCACATATCACAGCAAAGGCGATTCAATTGTTTCTATTTTGATAATGAAAGGAAAGACAAGAGAATAATGGTCGCAGACAACCTATTTCAGTTCAAACATAAATGAAGTACATAACTACAGTTGAGTTTCTATTTACTACTCGAGCAAAAACTGTATACCTTGCTATTGGCATCAGCAGCAAATTTGTCAGCAATAACCACATCAGAAGGCAGCAAAAGGGATACCCCTTTAGCCTTTGCCTTCTCCATTAGAGAAGTTGCAAGATCAAGCTTGTCAGCCTCCACAAGTGAGGATCCAACAGAAAGTCCTTGGGCTTTGTAGAAAGTAAAGATCATTCCTCCACCGAGCAACAGGATGTCTACCTTGGACAACAGTGACTCTATAACACTAATTTTGGTAGAGACCTTTGAGCCACCAACAATGGCAGCAAATGGCTTCTTTGGATTGGCCACAGCTCCAACTAAATAATCAAGTTCCTGAAAAAGCATTAAAGTGGCACGATCATAACATCAGAATGCGAGAAGTTCAATGGTGTCATGGTCAAAGAGAAATTTTATCAGGCAGTCCACAAGTCAAAGCATTTGCAATTACTACATACAATATTGAAACGGAATTAGCTTAGTTCTTAAATGAAGTAGAAGAAGATAATATGATGTATATAAGCACAAAGAAATAGAGAAAGATTGATGACCTTCTGCATAAGGAATCCAGCAACAGAGGGCTTCAGGTACTTGGCAACTCCCTCAGTTGAAGCATGAGCTCTGTGTGCAGTTCCAAATGCATCATTAACATACAAGTCTGCAAGAGAAGCAAGCTTTTTTGCAAACTCGGGATCATTCTTCTCCTCTTCCTTGTAAAACCTAACATTCTCCAAGAGAAGAACACCACCCTCTGGCAATCCAGCCACCAACTTCTCGACTTCTTCACCAATACAATCATTAGCCATCTTGACCTGACAACACGAGATAACTCAGATAAACAAAACACCTAGCCACAGCAAATAATAAATCAGCAGCAAATGATGGATATAGTAAGAACCTCGAGTCCGAGAAGCTCAGAGAGTCTAGGAACAAGAGGCTTCAAACTGTACTTTGGTGTGACACCTTTTGGTCGCCCCTGAAAACAACATTACATAGCATCACAATCAGAAACAAGGCTATACTAAATATATGACAGCTGGTTTAATACTAACGTCACACAATTAAGGTCGCAAAATTAATCCAGCTGACAGTACGCATACTCGAAAAACTAGTGCACAAAAAATAATAGCTACACAAAAAAATCAAACGAAATTGAAGAACATATGATGAAGCACCCATGATAATCGGAGAGACGGTGAAGATCACACGAAACAAATAACATCTAACACAGCCCTAATATCAAGGGCTCATAAATACCTACCTCATCCGATCAACCTAGAAAGAACAATTAAGAAAGATCCGAACTCCAAAGCAGTAGACAAATCAAATCTCAAGAACAAATCGCCATAGATTCAGTCATATTACAAATCCACAACATGTTCAAATAAAAAATAAATCGAAGCAAACAAATACGAATCCTTCAAAATTGATCTACGAATGAATAAGATGTCAAATCAAGACGTACGAGGTGAGTGGTGAGGATGACTTTAGCTCCATGTCCGATCAAATACTTAATGGTAGGGACGGCGGCTCTAATTCTGGTATCATCGGTAATGTTGAAGTTATCATCCAACGGCACGTTCAGATCCACTCTCACCAGAACTCTCTTGCTCTTCAGGTCGGCTTCCTTCAGCGAACCCACACTCTTCTTCGTCGCCATTTTCAGATCGAAATCCTAAACAAAAACCGGTCGAACAGAGAATAATCAATCTAACAGCGTATGCATAATGAAATGAGAGTATTTGGGCGAAGATAAGAGATGAGTGAGGCTTACGTTGATAGAATCAATGAAAGATGGATGCGGAGATATCAGTCACGAGAAAATGGAGAGTGGAAGAATCGAGAGGGTTTTTTATATGTAAAGTTAGGGCGTAGGTTAAGAGTCTTGTGCTACGGGGCACCACCGCACCAGCCGACCAGGTGCGCATTTTTCCATTTGGTAAATATTTTGAGAATCTCTATAAATTATTCAAAATGAATTTTTAAATATTCAAAGTCATTTTCGTATGTAATCATGTCTTAAATTCGGGGTGTGTGTGTGTGTGTTTTTGGATTAGGGTAATCCATATTTTTTTCATAACGAGATAATCCGTGGTCCTATCAATATATGCACTGAATAAATTTAAAATGCCTAATAGTCTATAAATCATAAATCATATTTAATAGTTTTTATACGTACTAGTAAAATCTAATGTATAATAACTTATAAATCACACAAAAGAAAGTAAATCACACTTGACAGCCTGCAATAACCTATAAATCAAAGGTAAATCATACTTAATAGCTTTGCAAAAATCACACTTAATGGAAGGTAAAGTAAATTTCCAGAGCAAACCTGCTATTGTGTAAGTCATGCTTAATAACATGCAAACCACACATAAGAAAGTAAATCACATTTAATAGCATGTAAACCATGGTAAATCACACTTAATAGCCTGCAAAATACAGTAAACCCTGTTCTTGTGTAAGCCACACTTAATAACATTAAAACCACACATGAAAAAAATAAATCACACTTAATAGTCTAGCATATTGGAATGTAAATCACACTTAATAGTCTGTCTACATCGAGGTAGAAGGTAAATCGTACTTTACAGCCTGCAAACCACGATAAATCACACATGTTGGAAAGTAAATCACACTCAATAGTCTGGCCTACACGGAGGTAAAAGGTAAATCACACTTTATAGCACGGTAAATATGTTGGAAATGGTAGCAACTTTGTGGCTTTTGTGGTTGGGCTTTTGAAAGTGAAGCCCACACACTTGTTGTCCACTGCCCGATTTGTGGGCTTCCTTTTATTTGCCCTACTTAATCTATATCTATATTATATCTAAAAGTAAGATAGTCACTATAAATAGTAATAAGAAGTTTTCCCGTCTAAATGCACTTTTTATAAATAAAAGTATAATATTTATATTATATAGTCATTCAATACTAGAATTTCAATATTATAAATTATTTTTTTTATTTTGCAAAAATACTATTTTTTATCAAAAATTATTTTGTTCATTCAATAAAAAAAAATTATGTGGCCTTAAATTGTTAATTTATACGTGAATTTTCTAAACACCTATTTTTTTCTTTACAATGGACCATAAATTTATATTAATTATCATTCTTTTAAGTGTTGTGAGTGAATGTTCTAATATATTAATTTAAAATATTTTAAAATTTTAAGTTAATTAAATATATTAAAATAACTCCAGATCCACATCAAAATTTTGATTAAATATATTTAAATTTTCAAATTAAATGTATTAATCAAGATACGCATCACGAATTTTAAATTAAATCTACTTAAGTTTATGAATTAAATGTATTAATAGAACTTGGCAATTAATTGTTAAATATATTTGTGTCATGAATTATATATATATATATAAAATAGTTAAAGCTTATAGTTTTAGTTTTTCAAACAAAAATAATCACACATAAAAAAACTTACAAATATTGTTATGCTTGAACAAATTATAAATTGTGAGTCCCAACAATGATATTCCATATTTGTTGATCTCTAAGTTGAGATCAAATGTAATATTTAGATATTTGGTATTCTCATTTTAATATTAAGTATATTTTAAATTTATAGATTTGAATTGAATTATATATATTAAATAGTTCAAATGAAATGTTTTAAAAATATTGATTTAAATTTTCTACTCTTTAATTAATTAAGGGTGTTTCTAAATACACGATCATTTTTTTTTTATTTATACACCACATTTATTTCATACACCACACTTCTTTTTCATATTTTCACATTTTTTCTTTACAAATCACAATAAAAGTAATTTCTATCATTTCACTAAGAAAATAAATTAAAAAAAATTCAAAAGAAATTAAAAAAAAAAATTATTCTTCGCCCTCACTCTCTCTCCCCTCCATACTATATACCTGTCGCCCTCCCTCGCCGTCACCTTTCTTCCTGACCTGCCGCCTTTATTTTTCTTTTCCAGTAAATATTTTTTTTCCAAAATAAAATATAGAAGGACGTAGTTGCTGTCAACACTGTATTCCAACTCTGACAAAATCCTTTTTCAGATTTATAAAGTATTACGATAAATTCTTCAATGTCACCAGATATTAAAGTAATATCATCAACAATATCTTCCAAATTTCAACCCCTCAATCAGATATATGTATTTCTCCAAACATTTATTCGATAAATCCTATGATTGGAGAAGTTAACAAAATTAATTTTTTAGCCCAAAAAATATACGACATCAATACACACATTTGATTTCATAAGCAACTCTTACAAAGAAAATAAATGGAGGATGAGGAGAGAAATGAAGATTAGCATAAAGGGGGATGAGAGAGCAATTGTGGGGACAATGCAGCGGGTGCGGTCACTGGGTAGGAATGAGGGGATTTTTTATTTTTATTTTATTTATGTTTTAAGTCATTTTTAAAATTAAAATGATATTTATGTAAATTAATAATTATTTATTTTTAAATTAAATTTAATAGTGGTTTATAAAGAAAATTTAGTGGCGTATTTAGAAATGCCCATTGATTAAATATATTTTAAAAAATCAAGATCGGCATACAAAATTTTTAATTAAATATATTTAAATTTTGAATGGTCGAAACTCGAAACGTATTAATTGATCTTATCATTTCAATGTTAGATAATTTTAAGATTTTGAAGTTATCATATATAAGTTTTCAACTTTAAAGATGTTTTAAATAGCTAAAACTTATATTTTAATTTTAAACCAAAATTTATTTCACATTGAAGAACAAAGAAATAATATTGTATATAAACAAACTATGAATTGTGAGGCCCAACAATGATCTCTGCAAATTAAGATAAAGTATAATATTTGATATTTGATTTTATCAATTTAATACGATACATTTTAAATTTTTAGAAAGTAAATATTTTTGAATTGAAATTGAATTAAATATATTAAACAAATATATTAAAATATTTTAACTATATTAATTTAAAATATTTTTAAATTTTTAAGTTAATTAAATATATTAAAAAATTCAACACCCACATCCAAAATCTTTAATGACTTAAAATCTTTAAAGATAATGTATTTGATTCTTTCAATAAAAAATAATTTTTTTCTATCATTCCTCATTCGTATGTGTAGATTTGTCAAGTTCTAAAGTTACATATCATTCATCAGGACTATGATGTTTTGTTTCTCCACAAGTGGGTTCATAAAGTTACATATAAAATCCATTTAGATTTTCTTCGCCTAAGCATTTTTATTTTTTTATAATATATTATTACATATTGCTATTTACATATTAAATTTCACTTACCCTACATCTCACATCGGTTGTAGATTGAAATATTAGGATATAGGTTCTATAAAAGAGTGGGTAATCTTAAATCGAAACCTCAAATTAGTTCCGCAACTTTTTCTAATTTTTTTACATCCCACACTGGTTTTAGATTGAAACATTGAAATGTAGGTTGTTGTATAAAAGGGTGTAAAAGCTCAAATTTTTTATTTAATCATATTTTGAACAAAAATATTTAAAAAAATGAAAAAAAAATATTCGTGCCTAATTGGCCGATTAATCGTCGTCGAGACCAACTGGGCAGCCAGGACTTCGCCTTCTCGATTTTACAACCAACTTAGGTGTTTCTGGTACGACTACAGCCATCAAAGCTGATTTCTCCACTGATGAAAAATACATAAGTAATTTATAATTCAAACGATATAATTCATATATTTATATGCGAAATTCATAATTGAATATAATTTTCTTATTGTATATAAATATTTTTTAATAACATTCCATGTGCATCGCACGGGTAGTATACTAGTATATGATTAAATCCAGCTAGTAGTGGGGTTAGTGGGAAAGAAAAGAACGGTTTCACTTGAGTCTAGAATCTAGATATATTTCTCATCCTGTAGAGAAAAGAATATACAGAAATAACCATTTGTCTTTTTCTTTTTCTTACTTTTGATTCTGAGCAATTGATCGAGATTCTCCAATTCGATTGCCGTAAGTGTGCACGTCAATTCAAGCACCGTGTGAACTTTGGAAATGACCGGCAATAAGGCTTTACACCTCGGGTTAGCCGCAATCATTTTTAAGGCAGTAGAATTTATACCACATCGGATCAATTTCTATTCATCTTGTTCTATTTGAATTATTCCAGAGTTTATAATAGATTAACAAATTACACACTTAATAGCCTAGCATGTTGGAAGGTAAAACATAAATGTAACAAACGAACACCTAGATGTGTTGGACGTCTTCGAATTTCAAACATTAAGCCTCAGAGTTAAGCCGTATTCTTTCACAATTATACAAATAATGTTTGTAGAATGTAAAGTCATGACCGAATGAGTGGAAGTGGTGTGATGATATTTCATAAATATTATTATGGGTTAAATTATTAGGTGTGGTCTTCGCTATTAATATGTGGTGCAGAAGAGCTATAGTATTATAGAGACTGACACTATGGGCGCGACATCAACCACGGGAAAATTTCAATCTGGTTTTGTGCTTTTCTCATTGGATTTTGCGATTGTCCGTCGAAATCTCGAACCCAATGGGCATATTCGTTTTATTCCATCCTTTTTTTTTTCCTTTTAATCTCTTGACTCGCAATTTCTTTTTTTTTTGGGGGGGTATTTTCACTAGTACTTTGGGTTTAATATTTATGATTTTTTTTTCTTTTAATTCATTGATTATTGATGTGTATATGTATGTGCGTGTATATCGAGAGACTTAACGAAATCTCAATTTTAATCATATAATGTGTGATTTGCATACTATTAATTCCATTACACATGTTTTTCTATTGCAAAATTTACAGTTTTATATTTAATGACTACTGTATGAATTGCATGTTATTATTACATATGAAAAGAATATAGCTGATGTAAAAAATCAAATTGACGTGATGTTTGCCTTGCTGCTTGTTATAATCCACAATGTGGAGGTTCAGTGGTTCATCATTTTATTTTAAGAAATAATTTATTTAATTACGAGTTGCGCTCATTTTAGGAGAATTAATAATTTGTGACTATTATGCTTCATTATGAGCCTCAACCCTTAGTAGATCATAAATAAACCATATATAAAGCGTTAGTCAACTTTAGAGACAAAGCGTGACTCATGAGTTCAGCTGCCAACTAATTAATCATAATCTTACATAAGCACGAACTGTGTATATTCTATATACTCAGTGAGGGATTCCGAAATATTCTTTTGGGAGAGCGGAATGTCACGTGACGGAGTGGCCGTTATTCATAAATATTTTTTTGGGGAAGCGCAATGTCATGTGACGGAGTGGCCGTTGCTCCATCTTATCGGATTCAATTGCATGTTGCGATTTTTATATGCATGTTTGGGAAATAATGTTGTTTAACTAATGTGCTATATTTTTATTAATCCCAAAGTTGATGACACCGTCTCATTTGTTATTTTACTTTATCTTTTCCCTAAAAATTAATAATGTAAATTATTATTTAATATTCACGATTCATAACTTAATATTTAGGAAACTAACTAAAAATATAATCTAATTAATAAGAATAAAAATATAAATTATATTATTCAATCACAACTCATAATTAATATAAAATCAAAATCAATTAAGAAGATTTATTTTAAAATTTAAATTTGGATTTGTTATTAATTTGAATATTCTAATACGCAGTCTAATTTAAATTCTTAATTTAAACTATTTATTTAATCCATAATTCTATCTTTTTTTTTATATCGTATCTATGCAGTATTAATTAAATTAAAAATTGATTTTTTATTGAAAAACACTAAATTAAAGATAATTTTACTAATAAAATTAATAAAATCAAAGATTGAGATTGAATAGATATATTTTGTTTAAAAATAAATAAGATGAGAGATAGGGATATTATTTAATATCTTCTATGGGACCTACCCCACCAACTCATAATTTTCTCTCTCCTCATTTCTTCTTTCACTCCCTCGCCGTTCTTTTGAGTTTTCTTTCCACACAGCAGAGTCCTCATCTCCCCCTGTTCTAATTAGGGGTGAAATGGTAAGATATATCTTACTTTTTTTTTTACCATACCTTTACCTTACCTTACTTGTACAGTATATAGAAAATTCTTACCGTTACTTTACCTTAACATTCGGTATACCTTCCTACGGTATATCTTAATTTCGGTATGAAACAAATGACATACATTTACCGTACCTTTATTTCGGTATACTTTACTGACATCGGTATACCTTACCAATATCGGTATACTATATGTCGGTATACCTTATTTATTGTATTATTAATTTCTTATGTTATGAGTGATGTTTTAATTAATCAATGTAACTATATTAGATTCTTTAATTAATCAATGTTACTATGTTACAAATTTTAAATCGTTTACTTAGAAATCGTAATAATTATTTACTAAGTATTAAATAAGAATACATTTATCATTACTATGCATTAAGTATAACATAAGATTAATTATAAGTGTTAAATATTGTAAATTTACTAGATATTTATATATGTATAGCATATTTACTTAGTATTATATATCAATATGTTTTTATAATTAATATAAATTGTATAAAATATTATAAACTTACTACATATTACAAATTTTAAATCATTTTCTTATAAATCGTAAGAATATTTACTAAGTATTAATTAAGAACACATTTTTATCATTATTATGCATTAAGTAGAACGTAAGATTAATTATAAGTGTTAGATATTATAAATTTACTAGATATTCATATATGTATATCATATTTACTAAGTATTATATATCAAGTATCTACTGCACCAACGGTATATACCGAAAAAATTCAGTATACCGTCGGTATCGGTATACGCCGATATACCTCAGTTTTTAAAATTACATACCATTACCTTACTGAAAAATCTTGGTACGATATCATACCTTACCAAAAATACCGGTATACCTTAAAATTCGGTATTTCAATAATTTTTCCGGTACAGTATGAAGGTATAACGATATTTTTTCTTACCTTAGTTCTAACAGTATTAAAAAAAATGGAAGAAAATTTGGGGGTACAGACCCCCTGTTCCCATGTAGATCCGCAACTGTATATACTACTCTAAAATGTAGTTTCCTTTAAAAACATTTATCTCCCAAGAACATAAATTATCTACAATTTTTATAAATAAAAAAATATTTATACATTCTATCTCTCTCTCTCTCTCTCTCTCTCTCTCACACACACACACACACGTCATATACATTTTTTATTTTAGAATTTATTTGTGTTATATTCAATAGCATACTTTCTTATATACACGACATTCAAAATCTATTTTCAAGAATGATTAAATATGTGAGTTTTCACATATTAAGAAGTGATCGATAACACTCAGTAGATTTTAGTATGCCAAATAATCACCAACATATATTAAATATATTAAATAAAATAATCAAATCAAACAAACCTATATAAATATGCAAACTTAAAAACATTTACAATGAAACATAATTAGTTATTGTTATAATATTTGTTCACACATATATTTAAGAAGTTTTTAGTCATGTCGAGTTATACATAACTATTTCACGAGTCACAAGTCGTGCTAGTTTGAAAATTTGTATTTGTAAAGATGATAATAATGTAATAAATTCTACTACAAACATTGTATACAAATAGAGTATTGTATGATTTATAATATAATATTTTGATTGTGGTAGTTTATTAATTATTTATAGAATGATTTGAAATATATTATATTATAATATAATATGTAGGTATATACATATGTATGTGTGCAATCAAGCAATTATTTATTTCAACGATTGCCAACTTATTTTGTAGTGACCCGAAATTTTTTATAACACTAATATTTCTCTCGTATATTGTACGGATTTAAATATTTATGAATTAATATTTTAAATTTTAACGTGGTTACACTAAAATTTAATTAGAAAATATTATGGATCTTAAAATATACTTAAAATCTGTATATGTGATTACACAAGTATTATAAGATAGGTTAGAGACCTTCAGATTTCCCAATCATAATCAATTTTTGTTGTTAAATAATATATAAAATTGATATTTTGTTTTGGGTGCTTCAATCATTATTTAAACTCCTGTATCCCTTATTGTTTAAACTATAGCTGAACAAACTCAATTTTTTTAATACATTTATATGTGAAAACAATTACAAATTATGAAATATTTCTTTGTAGACCACATTGGTTGTAGCATTGGTACTGCGATTCTCTTCATCAGCTATGAGGATTTTGAGGCCTCTACGACTTGTAACTCTTGACACGTCAACACATAATTGCCCATGACAGAAGATCGGATTTCTCAACAGAAGGCCTACGTGAGACAATGATTGTCCTTGACTTTTGTTTTATTGTCATTGCATATGACACAATTATCGGAAACTGTCTACGTTGGAATTTGAAAGGCAATCTTGGATCTGCTGGAGTCAATGACATTTTGGGTATCAAAACTTTTTGTCCGGCATTATCTCCGCCTATGATTTTTTACTTCCAACACGTGACATCCCAATTTTGTTATAACCAATCTAGTCCCATTGCACAATCCCATGTGAGGATCGATGTTCCTGAGCAACATTACAGGAGTATTAACCTTCAATGTTAATTCGTGGTTCGGCACTCCAGAACACTTTAAGGCGTTTAAGAATTCTTGTGTATGAACATCACTTAATAAATCCATAGTGCCATCTAATTTGCATGCTACGTCTGAACTCAAATAGATTCTATGTTCTTTTTCGTTCAATGCGGTCATGTGTTGACTAACAGTCTCAACCACATCAAGTGTGGGCGCTAAAATTGATCGATGTTCCAAATATGACATAGCCTAACTACCGTCTACACATTCACGGTATATGCTGGCCACAATGGTTTGTATTGGATTCCTGAACACCGAAGTAAAATATCATCTGGAATTTCCATTGTTGCATGACCATCATTTGTGCCACCAATTGTGTCGTCCCCGATACTTGCCACCCATTTTGAGAATTTCTCTATCTCTGAGGATTCTGTTTCAGATTGAATCGTTTTGAGTCGCAAGTTTTTAGTTAATCTCAAAATCCGACAACTCTTCCAAAGATAAGAAGAAATAATACTTGCATTGACAATATCTTGTCTGGTTCCCTTTGGAATTATTGATAAAATTTGTCAGAAATCTCCTCCTAAGACAACAGGCTTTCCTCCGAATGGCATGTCGAAACTTCGGGGGTTTTCAAACCGCAAAATATCTCTCAAACTTCTATCTAGAGCCTCGAAACAATATTTATACATCATAAGAGCCTCATCCCAAATAATTAGCTTGCACTTCACAATGAGTTCTGCGAGAGGACTTCCTTGATGGATATTACATATCGAGTCTTCATTTGGATTAATGGGAATCGCAAATCAGGAGTGAGCAGTTCTCTCTCCTAGTAAGAGTAATGATGCAATTCCGCTAGACGCCACATTGAGTACAATTTCTCCCTGTGATCTCAAAGTTGCAGATAGTGTCTTCCAAACATATGTTTTCCCAGTACCACCGTAACCGTATACAAAGAATAAACCACCAGAGTTTGTTCGCACTGCGTTTAGTACAACATCATAAATATGAAGTTGTTCCTAAGTCAAATATTTGCGAAGCTGGTCATGTTCTTGTGCAATAACTGCTCTATCATATTGCATCTCATCAGCTATTAATTTATTGTAGTATTTATGAAGGAATTCATCACGTGGAAACGACATGGATGTGAAATCTCTCAAACTTCTACCCGAATTACGCATCAACTTTTCAACTTCGATTGAAGCATAATTTTGTATTTGATCATCTGTCAAGATCAATTCTGCATCGAAATAATTGTAAATTTAATTACAATTCATAATTATTACTTTTTTATGTGATAGTATAAAATTTAAGTTATGGGCATCGATCAATATAATAAAAATAAAAATCTACAATAAATTATTGATTCTATCTTTATAAAATTAATTAATATTTACCACGTTCCTTCCTCTATAATAATTATTATAAACAAATTAGAAATTGAACAAAAGAAATAAGGGGGGTGTATTGGTTGTGGATTTTGATGGATTTCATTGGACTTTTAAAATCTGGGTGTATTCAATCCAGACTTTTAAAAGTCCAATGAAATTCTGGTGTATTCAATCCAGATTTTTAAAAGTCCAATGAAATCCTGGTGTATTCAATCCAGACTTTTAAAAGTCCAATGAAATTCTGGTGTATTCAATTCAGACTTTTAAAAGTCATTTAAAATTCTGAGGTATTCAACAATCCACGGACTTTAAAAAGTCATTGACTTCGATGGATTTCGGCTGGATTTCACATGAAAATTACGAAGAATGAAATCCGACCTCCAGACACGAGATTTCGATGGATTTGGAAAACCCGGCGAGCGCGGTGTCCCAGCGGCCGGTGAGGAGTTGAAATTGGGCACCCCAGCCGTCACCCGACCCCAGCGGCCGCTGGCCTTGCCGATGATGGCACCCCAGCGGCCGCTGGGATCAAGGTCGCTCGATTCCAGCGGCCGCTGGGTTCAATTTTTCTTGCCGTGTACACCGATCGTTGTGGTCCAACGAGCGCTGGTGAGATGGATTTGAAATCCATTGAAATCGTTCAAAATCGGTTCGTAATCCATACGAAATCCGCCAGACTCTGCGTGGAGTTGGGAGATTCCATGTGGAGTTTTGGGAGACTCCATGTGGAGTCTATGGATTTATAAAATCCATAGAAATCCATGGACATTTTAAAGTCCAATAAAATCCATCAAAATCTCAATCCAATACACCCCCCTAAATCTATAGAAGTGTTGGATGCACAGTGGTTACCTCTCCTCAATCACTAATTATTGTTTATTTAAAGTAACTCAATTGATTAATTTATTAGGAAATTTCGAATATAAGAATTTAATCTAATTTTTTATTTTATTGACAATATATATATATATATATATATAATTTCATATAAAAAAAAGCTAATATTTGATTAATAATTTTTTAAATATAATCAGTTAAATGTATTTTAAATTTATAATTTGTTAGCTTTTGTGGCTTTTGAATCACTATCTATTGCAATATTTTTTTAATATTGTGGTTCACTTATAACTAATAAATTTGTGCATTGCAAGGGAGAAACATACCTGGATTGCGAAGCATTTTTCGATGATTGTATAATATATCATCAGTCAAATAAGTTCAACATGTTTTCCACACAACTTTTGGGCGAGAGATTGAATCTGCACACATGAGAGTAGCAAATAAAGGCTTTAATGATTGTGCCGATGACCGGAAGCTCGCCTCTATAATCCCGTCAATGTATTCATTATCATCATATAGTAATCGACGAGCATAGCAAGCGTCTCTAAAAGTGTGGTGTTGAACCCCATCAACAGTTCGAATCTCTTCATAGCTGGTAGGCCCGCAAACAACATTTAAGAGACATCTTAAATAGTATAATTCTCCATATCAGGTGGTACGTAGTATATTCTACCAATTGCAAAGCCTTTTTTTTATCTTGGCACCCATTTTTTTCATTTTTTTTTCCAACCGAATTTCATTGGAAATTCATCATAGGTAAGTTTTCTAGCTTCCGGATATTTTTATTGGCCTCCATCCACTGTAAAAACATGGTTGTCTTCACTGTTGGTTTTGCTATAACTTCATCAATCAGATCGGACTCTGAAAATATGGCACTATGTTCAACTGGAAGGTGAAATGCCAGTCTTTCGATTGATGGGTCTTTATACTATATCTCATTGCCGAGTATTCTCCAAACAGCTTCACACGGTGAAATATATCTGTAGTCATAGTACATGTTTACCTCATCGATCGTGTTACTCCGCTCACCATTTTTTGATGTTCTGTAGAATGAAGCAGTGATATGGTCATTGCCTTTATTGACGTACTTGAATAAGTACTTGACGGATCTTGATTGATTGCACCATTCAATATTTATATGAGCGCCGTATTGTAATAATAAATTTATATTGTGAGGAACAATAAATCTGTTATCCAAGGGCACTCCATTTTTCCAAATCGTTCGGTCGTTATCCTTTCTTTTATACACCGGATATCCGTCTTCCTCGATTTTTATGTTTTCCACAAACTGTTTTGAAAAATTCTTCGTGCATCGTCCTTCAAACATACATGGAGAATTTTGCCTCGCAACACCACACGGACCATGTACCATAAATTGGCACGCGACATCATAATAATCTGGATCTGTTTCATGATTAGAGATTTCTGCCGAGATGATTCTATTAATATCATCTCCCGTACAACATTTATCTTCTCTTGAAAGAAATAACAGAATGTGCACATGTTGCACGCCACGCTTCTGGAACTCAATAGTGTATATAACTGCATGTTATAAGTGAATTATATAAATAGATAAATAAATAAATAACTAAATAAATAAATAGATAAATAAATAATTTTTACTGCCGAGATATATAAATAAATAGATAAATAAATAAATTTTTACTGCCTAGGTTTTTGTAGGCATTAAATTTATGAAAATCTTTTGTCTCTACCTGTTTTCACATTTCCAAAAATTTCCTTATTGCGAATATCTTTCATTAGCATATCGAGCTTTATCTTGAAAAGACGACATAGTATATCTGGTCGATCTTCCGACTTCAATCCTCGACTTTGAACAGATTTTTATATCTCTGGCCACTTTAGATTACACATGAAAGTAATGAAGAGATCTGGGTAACCAACCCACTTGCATATAGCCATTGCATCTTGATAATTTTGAATCATATATCGAGCCCCTCTGACAAAAGAAGATGGAAGAATGACTCATTTTCCTCTAGTAGATGGATCATTTTCACCTTGACACAGTGCATCTGAGAGACCGTTTAAAATATCACATCGCAATTTTATTTGATTTCCTCGAATATATGAAAATTGTGCTGACTCGATCATTGTGTAAGCATCAACCACAAATTATTGGAACAATCATCTTGATTTTAGTATAGTGGGATGTTCTCTTTCTCTTTCATGGAGACGAAAACAAAAGAATTCTTTCATGCTAATTCTCTTCCGAGCAAATGAATTGTGGTTTTATATTTCTGAAAATGGGATGTCTTCTCTATATCCGTCTTCTCCGTAAGTAAATAGCAATGGATACTGCAAACTAAGATAAAAAGTATGTAATTCATTGATGCGTTGCAATTTTACTGTTTTCGTTTTCACTAATATGTCACGATCTTCAAGTGCCGCGTCGAAATCTCCAACTACTAATACTGTAACCTCAGACACTGAAGGCAAGTTATACGTTCTTCCATTTGTTCCTCATCTTCCAATTAGTTTTAGTTTTACATTTGAATGTCCTTCAACTTCAATCTTGTGACGTGCCATTCTAAATGATTTTACCAAAATGTTATTTTCATCCAACATTGTTTTGAGGTCGGCCACAATTTCTGCGTGGAGAGAATTAACATTCTTTTTCATTCTAAGATAAAGTAATATTGGTTTGTTAGAGTTCTTATTTTGTTAATAAAAAAAACAAATAAAACTGATATAGTAATAGTTTTAGTAGCAGAAATAAAAATAAAATAGAGTACCTTACATGCCTCATCCTATTTGAGATCTCATTTTAAGTGTCGTAAATGTATAACTGGGTGAATTTTGGCATCTCACCTTCTGTTGGAATTAAGCTCCCCATTAAATGGTAATTTTGGCCGTTCAGCCTAAATGTTGGGGGTGCATTGCCTGTATTTATCTTCTTGTCTATCTTTCCTGCCATCGATGTAAAACCAAACATACAATTATATGAATGAATATTTTCTCTAAAATGTTTACTCTTTGGAGAATTCCCATGAAGTAATTCGTGCATCATTTCTGGCGGTGTTCTCATAAGTAGAGTTCGATTTTTCCATGCACACAACATAAAGAATATTTTGGGTTCTTTGAGTTGTAATCCTTGCGTATTCGTTCTTCATACAAAAAAATTGCATTGCAGAATCCACATTTTTGTGTAGGGTCTCCAAAATCAATATATTCTGTCTCGATTACAATAGTAAATGTATTTTTAGGAAAATAATAAGCACGATAATATAGTTATTTATTGTCTAATGTATTTGTAGTTGAAAATAATGAATAAGTAACTTTCTTCTACAAAAGAATGAATATAAGTTGTACAATAAGTAGAGGTGAAGTAATTTTTGTATAAAATTATTTACTAAATTTAAAATAAACGAATTTGACTAAATTAAACATCAATATTGTTAATAAGATCATTGGACTCCTATGGTCCTAAAATGAGAATTGGTAAGAAATAAAAGTGCATATTTTTGGGGAATATATATATTTTTTTGATTCAACAATGAGTCAAGTAATTTTAAAATAAGTGAATTTCGGTTTATTTAAGATAATCCTACAATTTAGTGGATAAGATTTAGACTACGCATTTGTACATGGAGTTGAATATAATGAATAGGTAAGTTTCTCATGCAAAAGAAATATAATAAATCTTATAATAAACAATAGTCATCTATTTTCTTTGCCACAAAAGAATTTAATGAATGAAGTTTACGAATAAATACCATTTGAAGTGATGTTGGCACCGGAGGTTTCGACAACAGACACTGGGTGAAAAGAAAATATGAATGTTTGATTACATCAATGCGCTAACTAATTAAAAAATAATCATACAATAAGAAAAAAATAGACTGTAATTGTACATTATTCATTATAAGCTAGAAATTAATAAGCTTGAATAAAATCCTAAAAGGTAAACCACATATATTTAATTTTTGTTTATTTTAGAATCACATTGATTTTAAATTGAATTATGGGTGACAACTTTAAGAAAATTAATTGTAGATGCTCGATTTGTATTTTTATATATAAATATATTTTATATCTATGATTATAATTATATTAGTGTTGAATCATTACGGAATTAGTATTGAGGATGTTGATTTTTGTAAATCTTAAAAGTAAAAGAAACTTAAAGTCAATACCCTAGCCCCCAAATCTGAAAGTGAATATTCATAAACCACCCAAGCACCCAGTCTTCCGCACCCGTGCAGATGAAACCCACGCGGCTCCGGTGAATTCTTTCGCCCTTCCTCATCGCTCCCAGCAACAGTGTAGGGGCAAGTCGTGGAGTCCTGAACTCATGTGGAGATCAGATAAGGCATTCTCGATATTCTATCTGGGATTAATTTTAGTGGAAAGGTAAAGTTTTCGATGTCGTCGATCAATGCTCCATAATTTATGGCCTTGTGCGATGCACTTCTCTCACAGCCGCACGACCTATGGGCACGGCACCTCTGCACACAACAATACTAATTAAATCAAATACAGTCATCCTACCATCATATATCCTATATGTTCATCCTACAGTAGCAATTTCAATTGTTGATCATGATTTCAAATGCTCATCTTCCCATAAATTGGGAAATGGGTTAAAATATTCTTCAAATCATTCAATAACAAAAATTAGACCAACATGTTGTTTTGGATGATCTAGAGTTGTATGTTGTTTTGGTTATACACAACGCAAAGTATTTAAACTATTGAAACAACTACATTTGTTAAAGAGTATAACTTAAATTATTGACTTAAAAGAGGATCTTTTGTAATAGAAATAATAAAAGAATTTATATAAATAGCTAAAAAAGAAAAGAGAAATGTCTAGAAAGTGCATGTGTTCATTGTAAATCTAGAAAAATAGAGAAAAAATAATAAAAGAATTTATATAAAAAGCTAAAAAAGAAAAGAGAAATGTCTAGAAAGTGCATGTGTTCATTGTAAATCTAGAAAAATAGAGAAAGTATCGATGGACAATTGATTATAAATTAGAAACGATCCCTATAAATTAATTCTATAAATTAATTTAAACCATGGAGAAACGATTGACTTAAAACTATATATATATATATATATATATATATATATAATTTAGTGAATCCACCATGTGAAATTCAACATTAAAATCACTGCCATTCAACCACTTTGCTTCGCCCAACCTGAGTTGAATTTCACCATTAATGAATTCTTTTTCTAAATAAGCAGTGACAACATTTCTTCATGTTCTGCATATTTCAGCATTGAAATCACCGTCATTCACCCACTTTGCTTTGCCCAGCCCAACTTGAGTTGAATTTCATCATTAATGAGTTCTTTTTCCAAATAAGCAATGACAGCAGCTTCTTTATGTTCTATATCATCTTCCTCTCCAATCTCATGTTCTGTATCATTTCTTCTTCATTTTTTGCATCTGTATCTGCATCATCTTCCTCTTTAATTGCATGTTCTGCATCATCTTCCTCTTTGTTTTTTGTATCTACATCATCTTTATTTTTTGCATGATCAATCTCTTCATTTTTTGCATTTGCATCATCTTCCTTAGGGCTGACAAAAAATACCGTCATGCCGAAATATATTCCATACCATATCAAAAAAATACCGAAGATACCGATATTTATGGCATACCGATTTTTCGATAAGGTATGATACCTTACCGAAATTTTACGTAAGGTAAATGTATGGATTTTCAAAAATTAAGGTATACCGGCATATACCGAGAGTTCAGCATACCGCCATATATCGATATATACCGTGGTACGGTATAATGATAATTTCAATATACCGTGAAATGCCGGTATGGTATGCTTTCGTCCGGCAATTGAAGCCAAATTTGAATTTATATCTCTACGCATCGTGCAACAAATTTTGTTGTGTTGAGTTTGAGCGGTCACTATATTTATACAACCCTTTGAAATTTCGAATCAATTATATCGACAACTGCTCGATCCAGTGCTTCCTCCTCGGATTGGAACATCAACCACTTGTGTGTTTGTTTATTTATGGATTGGGATATGACTCCATCTCCAATGACTACAAGATGTTGAAAATTCATAATTATAAGTATGAGAACGAGTTGTATTCTCTAACAGGTGATTCCTGGAGAGAGGTTGAGTTCTGCAGCAACCCACTAGATCCTAATCCTATTCCTAGTCCTATTTCTGGGATCGAACTATGTCTGAACTTATCTACAATAGGCTTGTATATGAGCGGAGTACTTCACTAACTAGTTACGGAGAATGATAATTGACGCGCGGTCATTTCGCGCTCAAAATATATTTGTAAACTCCTGTGCCCACAGCGAGCGTAGCTAGCCAATGAGTACGGGTTGATCCCTCAAACAGCTATCGCGATTCCACCTTCAAGTAACCAATCACAAAGGGGGTTTGGTGTTGTCACTAAACTGAATTTAAATATGCAAAAGAAGCTAAAGAAAATATGAAATAACAAAAGATTCTGGCATTTGAATTAGAATTTAGTTTAAACATAAAACAACTCGATCATGGGCACACCGGTTTTCATACATGATAAATCATCTAGTTATGGTGACCAGATTCCTCTTTGCGTCTCCTCATCCATCCTTTCATTTTAGGTTTAAAAGTGATTCATCTTCGATTAAACCCCTAACCAGCTACCCACCTCCCGATTGCTCTAAGAGATGTAAGCAAAGAAGCAGCAGTGTGCCCTAGATGGACCCAGATCTGTTGTGTTCAACTGATTCCTCTTGTGCCCACAACACCCCATTGATTCCCTTATTACTATATGAACCGACACACAGTCACGATTCGCCAATTCAATTAATAGTGGTGTGCCTTCTTTACCTAACGAGTGATCAGCCACATTAGGCACTTCAGACACACTCACGTGGAACAAGGCTCAAGAATCAACGGAAACTTATCATGCATTATTATGCCCATTTTGGTCTCACGAGTCCAGATTTATACTCAAACCAACTTCATTGTTCAAATGCCAGAATTAAAGATCTAGCCGAGAAGGCTAGACATAATTTAAATTGCAGAAATTAAAGACATAAAATAAAAAAAAACTTACGGAATTAATTAAGCAAAAATTCAACTCCAACGTTGAGAAGCAATAAACATAACCTAAGTCTCGAAGGTTTAAGACCTTTCAGATTGTTTTTGGCTACCTGAGCAGCATATGGAAAGTAAAAATGCAGAGATATAAAATGTAGAAATGTTTCAGACTGACTAAAGATTGTTTTTCCAGAGATTAAACTTGCTTAAATAGTTACATTTCCGAGTGGAGTTTCCCCCACAGGTGGGGGTCTTCTGCTGAAATTTCAAGACGGCGTGCCCTCTCTGATCTGTTTGGATAAGCTTCAGCTTTATCAAATCCCTATTTTTTAGGGATTAAGCTTATCTCTTCGTTGCAGCGCCTTCTAGGAGTCCAGCTTAGTTCCAACTCTCCTTCGGATATGTAGTTATCTTCCACCATCTCTCCTCTAACTGATTTATGGATTTCACAGGAATGCCCATTCTGGCCTGTGGTCGAGTCTGTGCAAGTACTGTGGCCACGGCATCATCTGTCAGCTCCATCCGTATCTGATATGCCCACTTCACCGACCGAATGTGGGATGGATACTGAAGAAGTCCCATGTGCCTCTGAGGAGCATATGTGTGAGATAAATGTGAATAACTGGGCATAAAATGCCCCTTTCGCCAGACTCGACTCTTGGAATGCCCTCTGACCGCAACCTGGTTCTTTTCGACTCAAAACACACTAAAAAGGACATTTATAGATGATAAAATGCCCATAAAAACACGAAATAAATGGACTTATCACACCCACACACTTTAAGCATGATTGTCCTCAAGCATGGGGTGCAACGCATCCAAAAAAACAAAAGAAAAGAAAGGAGAAAAGAAACAGACACAAGACACAAACATGCAAACTGTTACTCAGCGTGGGCATTCTGAACACTTAAGATTCGGGGGATTTTTATTCAGACTCTCTCTCTTTCTTTTTTTTAATCACTTTTTTTTTCTTATTTTTTTTATATTTCTTCCCCCTATCTTTTCTAGCCATTCATATATATGCTTTCCCAATAACAACTCTGCCTTCCCCATTTTTCTTTTCAGGTTTTATAATGCCCTAGCTGAATATAAACCATCCCAAAATAAAGAATCGACCAGGGCATTTTATAGGCTCAAAGGGATGCAAGAGCTGTGTCATTGGTGGGAGTTATTTTATTTCAGTGACTCAGCAAAAACATGGCCTATCTTATCTACATGTGCATCAACAATTCCCAGAATTAAACGCAGAACAGATGCAAATTCTAGAACTGATAAGCACATAATTATTCACACACATGAATGAAAGAAAGCTGTAAAATGAAGCATACATCATATAGGCTCAAGTCTCACAGGGCATGTTAAACTCGTTCGTCATCCATATCTTAAGTGGACATGCTGATTTTTCTGCAAAGCAATTAAAGTTGAATTATCAAGTGAAATGCCCACACAGACTCACAGAATAACATGCTTTGACTCAACTACCCACCTACACACTTTGCATTTTGCAAAGTAGGTGAAATATGGGTGACACAAAAAAAAAACAGAAAAAACAAAACCAAAACAAAACCTAATCTACAAGGACAGAAAGAACCAGGCTAGTCGGTTGTAGGCATTGGGTAAGAGAACCCAACATGTTTGAAATAGGCCTTCAGGGCTGCTTCGATTCGGGTCAGTTTTTCATTGGTCTGAAATTGGGCATTCTCGATCAACTCGAGCCTTCTCATGATCACTGCGACTGGGTGCTCCCTCTGCTGTGCCTTCCCTACTGGTGGTTTCCTCGATGAACCCGCCATTACCAAAAGCATGCTCGAGGGGTCTGCCCCCAACACAAAGAAAATAGGTTTTCCATCCTCATCGTCAACCACATCTTGCATCCTCCTCAAACAATTAAGATCAAAATATTCACGGGGAAGGGGAATTAAATCAGTAACATGCAAATCGAGGAGCCTATGTCTAACAGCAATTTGGGTGATCAATTGGGCACAAAAAATACGATGCCTAGGGTGTGTTTTAATCTCCCTGAAATGTGCAATGGCCACAGTGCCGAAATTAATTTTAATTTTATGCACCATGCACCACAAAATAAATAGCTCTTGATTAGTGATTGAATTAGAGCTATCCTTACAGCCAAAGAAGTTATAAGCCAATACCCTATGGCAAAATCTCAAAGCATCGTTATTTAGGCAATGCCCCTTTGTAGATCCGCTTTGAAAAATGGATCCATCCACAATATCAGCCCATTTTGCATCAACTCCTTCTGCAGAGTCAGGCACCACAGTCACAACATTGACATACTCCTCATCATGGAGGCCCAAGTATGTCACGATGCCCAACAACATGTTCAAATCATCAGCCGACATAGAAAAACTCCTACCCAGCAATTTAAAAGACAAAACTCTAGTAGATGTAGCAGGCTTATTCACAGCTTTAATTTTCAAATATTGAACAAAATCACGAGATAGAGAAGCAAAAATTATACATTCCATATCCAGAAAACACTCCCAACCAATTGCAGCAAACAAGTTCCTTACCACCTGCTCTATACCAAGAGCTGCGAGCGACTCACGGTGGACTCCTTTGGAGTTTATAATGCCCCTGACTGGTGGCGGGCCACTGCTGGGCTTGCTTGGTATGGGGCTCCCCACACCTCTGCCCCTTTTGGGCGCAGAGGCTGAAGTGCCCTCTTCAGCCTTCCTCTTGCGCGAGGAGGCCTCTCCAGCCAGCTTGGCTCCGGCTTTTACGCTCACAGATTTCCCTACCCTTCAAATGGTTGAGGAGTCCTCCGAGTGCTCTTCAGTGCCTGCCCGAGTTTGGGAGGACGCACTAGTCTCTTGCTGCTGCTGCTGCTGCTGCTCTTCTTCGGTATCCCCTTGCTGAGATACTTCTGGCTGCTCGGTTGGCTTTGAAGTGGGCTCGCCAACCTTTCTTTTGCCCTTGGCTTTCTCCAGTGCCCACTTCTTGATGTCAGCGGGTGCCTCGTCTTCTTCTTCCTTCTCAAAAAGCGGTACCTTCTCTGATTGTGGCTCAGTCTCAATTTCTTTGATTTCGTTCAAATAATTGTCTAAATCAGTATCTTTGTATCCTTCTTCTTCACCCTCTTCTCTTTCTTCGACTTCCTCTCCTTCTTCGTCATCCCCCAAGTCCTCGATCTCCACCGATGGCATAGGGGTCGGAGCCCTAGTCGGCTTTTTAGCCTTCTTCTTCTCAGCCTTCTTTTTAGGCTTTGGTTCAGGCTCTTCAGTAGCCTCTTCCTCCTGCATGCCCTCTGCAGTAGCCTCATCATCTTGCTGCTCCGTTTGAGTCGGAGTTGTAGAACTTTTCTCCGTCGCCTCAGCCTCAGCCTCAGGTGCAAGCTCCTTCTCCGGCGGAGTCTCCTTGGAAGGTTTGCTCGAAGTGGCTGCCTCAGACGCAACTTTCTCCTTGGGCTTGGCAGAGGGTTTCTTTACGACCTTGGCTGGAGCGGGCTTCTCGGAAACAGTAGGAGTCTCAAACTCCAAGCGTGTCTTTGGTCCAGCCTTGGGTGCAACCTTCTTTCCTCTAGTTTTCACCATTGCTGAGCTTGAGATTTTTGCAGAAATTTGGGTTGCAGGAGACTAAGCGAGAGAGAGAGAGTTCCGATTTTGAAAAGGATGAGTGAAAGTGATAGTGGAGATTTTGTGGGGTAAGACTTTTATCATAAAACAAATCACTATTCATGATTTGACTTGAGACTCTTCAGATTCTTTAAGAGTCTCCTAGATTAGTATGCCCATGCTAATGGATAAGCCTTATCCCCTGAAAAATCGGAACAAACTTTATCTCTTCAGAGTGCCTTATTTCAGAATCCCTATTCTCAAGAGATTTATTTTATCTTCATCTTTCTCTCTCATTATCTAAACCTGCAAACACCATACTTATCCAAAACAAGCGTAAAATTGCTCCCTAAACTAGTTTAATTAACTGGAAAACTTATTTAAAATAAATAAAAATGAATTAAGACAAATAAACACCTGGGCTGCCTCCCAGTAGCGCCCCAGTTATTGTCGTGGGCACGACATCATCCCAGATCAGGCGTAAGTGGGCTCCGTGAGCCAGATCACTGTGACATCCTCATCAGAGTGCCCAAGGTAAGCTTTTACACGGTGACCATTCACTTTGAAGCGTCCTCCAGTATCGGAATTTATCAGCTCAATTGCCCTATTTGGGCATGCTGCATACACCTCAAATGGACCAACCCACTTGGTCCTCAGTCCTCCTCCCATAAGTTTGAACTTTGAGTGGTACAAAAGCACTTTCTGTCTTGGGATGAATCTCTTCCTTCGAATTACTTGATCATAGAGCCTTTTCATTTTTTCATTGTACAACACCGAATTATCATAGGCCTTCATTCTCATTTCTTCCAGCTCTTGAATTTGAAATTTCCTGAAATGCCCAGCGGCGTCAGGATCCATATTCAGCTTCTGAAGTGCCCATCGTGCTTTGTGTTCTAACTCGACTGACAGATGGCAACACTTCCCAAATAACATCCTGTATGGGGACATCCAAATTGGAGTCTTGAATGCAGTTCGGTATGCCCACAGGGCATCTTCCAGATGAACACTCTAATCTTTTCGGTTCGGAGTCACAACCTTCCCAAGAATGACTTTAATTTCTGGATTTGAGACTTCAACTTGGCCATTTCCTTGGGGATGGTAAGGTGTGGTGACCCTATGGTGAACCCCATACTTCTTCAACAATCTTTCCAGTGTTTGGTTGTAAAAATGGGTCCCTTGATCACTGATGATGGACCTGGGCACACCAAACCGACTAAAACCGACTAAAAATATGGGATTTCAGAAATGCGGCTACTACCCTTGCATCATTGGTAGGATTAGCCTTTGCTTCTACCCATTTGGACACATAATCAACTGCCAGGATTGGTTTCCTCTTGAATTTGGAAAGGGTCCCATAAAATCCATTCCCCAAATATCGAAAATCTCCACTGGCATGATTGGTGTCATAGGCATTTCATTTCTTCTTGTGATGTTCCCTACCTTCTGGCACTGGTCACACCTTCTGCAGTCGTTGTGGGCATCCTTGAATATTGTGGGCCAAAAGAACCCACAATCCAAAATTCTCCTCGCTGTTCGGTTTGGTCCGAAATGCCCTCCGCAAGCATAATTATGACAATGCTTTAGAATATCATCTATATCCTCATTAGGGACACATCTTCTGATGATTTGATCGACACATCTTCTCCATAGAATAGGGCAATCCCATGCATAGAACCTGCTCTCATACCTCATTTTATTTTTCTGGTACCTCGAGTACCCAATAGGCATTTCCCTAGACTCCAGGTAGTTCACTATATCCGCATACCAGGGTGCTAGTGTGTCCCTTGATGAATATAAATGCTCATTAGGAAAATGATCAGTAATGGGCATTTCGTCGCCTTTCTCATTCAGCACCTGGCTCAGATGGTCAGCTACCAAGTTCTGTGCCCCACTCTTATCCTTTATCTCGACATAAAACTTCTGCAAAAGCAGGATCCACCTAATTAGTCTCGACTTCATCCTCTTTTTGGCCATCAAGTGCCTCAGGGCACCGTGATCTATATAGACAATGCTCTTTGCTCCCAAGAGATAAGACCGAAACTTCTCGAATGCAAACACTACTGCCAATAGCTCCTTTTCAGTAGTGGTGTAATTACACTGTGCCCCATTCAGAGTCTTAGAGGCATAGTAAATTACATGGCTTTCCTTTCCTCTCTTCTGACCCAGTACTGCTACCACCGTGTAGCCACTGACGTCACACATAATCTCAAAGGGCATTCCCCAATCTGGTGGTTGAATGACTAGTGCTGTGACCAGTTGCTTTTTCAGAAAATTGAATGTCTTCTTACATTCTTCATCGAATTCAAAGGGAACATCTTGTTGCAATAAGCGAGTAATAGACTGGATAATTTTTGCAAAATCTTTGATAAATCTCCTGTAGAATCCAGCGTGCCCCAGGAATCCTCTCACTTGTTTCACTGAAGTGGGATATGACAATTTTTCTATTATATCCACCTTGGCTTTATCGACCTCAATGCCTCTCTCAGAAATCACATGGCCCAGTACAATGCCCTCTCTGACCATGAAATGACATTTTTCATAGTTCAGCACTAGGCATTTGTCCGCACAACGCCACAACACCTTCTCCAGATTATCTAAACATTGATCAAAACAGCTCCCGTACACTGTGAAGTCATCCATGAATACTTCAATGCAGTTCTCGAGCAAATCAGAGAATATGCTCATCATGCATCGCTGTAATGTGCCATGAGCATTGCAGAGGCCAAAGGGCATTCTGCTATAGGCAAATGTGCCGAATGGGCACGTGAATGTTGTTTTCTCCTGGTCATCTTGACTTACTGCAATCTGCATGTATCCTGAGTATCCATCCAAGAAACAAAAGAACTTGTTTCATGCGAGTCTCTCCAACATTTGGTCAATGAATGGAAGTGGAAAATGATCCTTTCACGTGACCATGTTCAGCTTTCGGTAGTTGATGCAAGCTCTCTAACCAGTTTGCAGTCATGTGGGCACAAGCTCTCCTTTCTCATTTTTCACAACTTGAATGCCCGACTTCTTGGGCACAATATGGATTGGACTGACCCACTTGCTGTCTGAAATTGGGTATATAATGACCTGGTCCAGTAGCTTAATTATCTCTTTTAGCACCACATCCTTCATCACCAAATTGAGCTTTCTTTGTGGATCACGAACGGGCTTAGCATCATCTTCCAACAATATTTTGTGCATGAAAACCGCTGGGCTAATGCCATTTATATCTGCCAAAGTCCATCCGAGTGCCTCCTTGTACAGTCTCAACAATCTCAAAAGACGGTCCTCATCAGCTTGATTCAACCCCGTACTTATGATTACAGGGAGAGTCTCATTATTTCCTAAATAGACATATTTTAGATGCCTTGGTAATGCCTTCAACTCTAGTATAGGCGCTTTGATAATAGAAGGCATCAGCTTATCACCATGTCTCTGAATGGGCACACCATAATCTACGCAACCGTTTAGCATTTTTTCTAATGAATACAACATCATAACTCCTTCCTCGATATCATCATCTTCTCCCAGGGCATCTTGGTCAGTCAGTCCATCCCATAATGCCCATTCCAATGGATCTCTATTGCTCATCATGGATAGGGTGGACCGACTCGGGTGACGGAAGGTATTCACAAAACTGCAATTCTCTGTATCTGGGGGGTGTTTTAATGCTTCAAAAATGTTAAATGTCACTGTTTCCTCATCAAACTCACACGTTAGTGTGCTCTTGTCCACATCAATCTTGGTTCGAGCTGTCTTCATGAAAGGTCTTCCCAGCAATAAGACTGAAGAATTTGAAGTCGCTGTGCCCATATCAAGCACATAAAAATCTGCTGGGAAAATAAGCTCGTCCACCTTAACCAATACATCTTCAATGAGGCCTTCTGGATATACATTAGACCTGTCAGCAAGTTGAATGACCACACGGGTCTCCTTCAGAGGTCCAATCTTTAATTCTTTAAACACAGAAAGGGGCATTACGTTGATGGATGCCCCCAAATCCAGCATGGCTTTTTCCACTTTCTTGTTCCCTATGATGCAAGGAATCATGAACATCCCTGGATCATCACATTTCTTGGGTAATTTTTTCTGTATCACAACCAATACATTCTCCCCAACTAGGAACTTTGCATCGTCATTAAATCGCACCTTTCTAGTACAAAGCTCCTTTAGAAACCGGACATACCGTGGCACTTGTTTGATTGCCTCAATTAGTAGAATATTGATCTCTACTTTACTAAATACTTTTAGTATCTCCCTGGTTTCCTCTTCTCTTGTATTCTGTGCCAATCTCCCTGGAAAGGGAGGTTTCCGTCTCTCTGGAATGGGCACTTTGGCAGGCTGCTTCACTTCCGGGATGGGCACAGGATCAGTCTGTTCAGCTTCTTGTGCCTCGTCCTCTGTGGGAATATTTTTAACTTCTTCTTCCAAGGGCACATCGTCCTTCTCTTCTCTTGGCCTGACCATCTCCGGAAGCTCTTTTCCACTTCTCAATGCTACTGCATTTACTTGTTCTCTCGGATTCTCAACTTGGGAAGACAGCTTCCCATTTTTCTCCTCCATCTTGTGCATGGCTTGCGCCAACTGATTGATTTGCTTGCTCATGTGCGAGAGACCAACTCGAGTCTCTTGTTTGAATTTTTCATTCTCCTCAGCCATGGCAAACATAAGATCTTCCAGCCTTTGCTTCCTTTTCTCCTCTGATGGCGGTAGTGGGCGTGCAGGATGCCCATCCTCTGGCCTTCTCCACCTGAAATTTTTATGGTCTCTCCAGCCAGGATTATAAGTCTGGGAATGAGGATCATATCTTCTGGAATGCCCATTCTGGCCACCTACAGCGTTTACTTCTTCCATTTCGTCTTGTAGAGTAGGACATTCACCAGTGAAATGAGATATGCTTTTGCATACTCCACAAGGTCTGGGCTTCTTCGCCATGCTTACACCGGACAAGATTTTTTCGATCTTGTCGCACAATTTATCAATTCTGCCGCCCTGATCCAGTGCCCTTTCTGATTCACTTACAACCCAAATGCCCTCTCCACTGAAGTCTCAGTTGTCTTCAGCCATTCTGTGAGAATTTTAAATGCCTCAACAGACTGTTTGTTCAAAATTGATCCTCCACATGAGGCATTCACGATCGTCCTCATATGTGGTCTTAATCCTCCGACAAAATACTGAATCAGATCATGTTCAGTAATCTAGTACTGTGGGCATTTCGCCAGCGTCGCCTGGAATCTTCCCCAATAGTCATAGAAACTTTCGTTAGTTCCCATCTTCAGGCTCCCTATCCTTCTTCTCATTTCTTGCACTCTGGATGCTGGGAAATATTTCTCCAAAAACTTCTATTAAAGTTGTCTCCATCTGGTCACAGCGCCAGTGGGTAGTGTGTACAGCCAGTCTTGTGCTCCATGTTGAAGAGTGAAAGGGAACGAGACCAACCGCACATACTCTTCTCGTTCATGGTCGGATGGTTGAGTTTGGAAAACCATCTCAAAATCTTGCAAGTGTCTTTGTGGATCCTTTCCAGGCATTCCGTGGAACTTCAGCAAGATTTGGATAAAGTTTGCATAAATATCCCAGTTCTAAATCACAGCTGGGAGTGTAATGCCCATTGGGCACAGATTCATGTTGGTCGGGAGACCAATTGCCTTAAAGTCCTGTTATCATCCGCATTGCCATTCACGGCATTTCCATTTACGGTCATGTTGATGTTGTGGCCATTCTCAAACTGTCCTTCCTCCTCGTGCCCTTGATCCTCTGATGGTGGTGTGGGCTCACGAGGTCTATTTGCGGCTTGGCGTGCCCTCTTCGCTGCCACCCTGTTTTTCCTCAAAGTTTTCTCTATCTCCGGATCGTACAATAGAGTCTCCTCTGAAGAGCCCCTGGGCATCAACTTCCAGGCTCACCATTTGTGGAAGATAAAATCACTAGAAACCAGCTCCCCAGCAACGACATCAATTTTGATGCGCGGTCGTTTCACACTCAAAATATATTTGTAAACTCTATTGATTCCCTTATTACAATATGAACCGACACACAGTCACGATTCGCCAATTCAATTAATAGTGGTGTGCCCTCTTTACCTAACGAGTAATCATCCACATTGGGCACTTCAGACACACACTCATGTGGAATAAGGCTCAAGAATCAACAGAAACTTATCATGCATTATTATGCCCATTTTGGCCTCACGAGTCCGGATTTGTACTCAAACTAACTTCATTATTCAAATGCCAGAATTAAAGATCTAGCCGAGAAGGCTAAACATAATTGAAATTGCAGAAATTAAAGACATAAAATAAACAAAAACTTACGGAATTAATTAAGTAAAAATTCAACTCCAACGTTGAGAAGCAAAAAACATAACCGAAGTCCCGAAGGTTTAAGACCTTTCAGATTGTTTTTGGCTGCCTGAGCAGCATACGGAAAGTAAAAATGCAGAGATATAAAATGTAGAAATGTTTCAGATTGACTAAAGATTGTGTTTTCAGAGATTAAACTTGCTTAAATAGTTACATTTCCGAGTGGAGTTTCCCCCACAGGCGAGGGTCTTCTGCTGAAATTCCGGAACGGTGTGCCCTCTCTGATCCGTTTGGATAAGCTTCAGCTCTATCAAATCCCTATTTTTTAGGGATTGAGCTTATCTCCTCATTACAGCACCTTCTAGGAGTCTAGCTTAGTTCCAACTCTCCTTCGGATATGTAGCTATCTTCCACTATCTCTCCACCAACTGATTTCCGGATTTCATGGGAACGCCCATTTTGGCCTGTGGTCGAGTCTGTGTGAGTACTGTGGGCACGGCATCATCTGTCAGCTCCATCCGTATCTGATATGCCCACTTCACCGACCGAATGTGGGATGGATACTGAAGAAGTCCCCTATGCTTCTGAGGAGCATATGTGTGAGATAAATGTGAATAACTGGGCATAAAATGCCCCTTCCACCAAACTCGACTCTTGGAATGCCCTCTGACCGCAATCTGATTCTTTTCGACTCAAAACACACTAAAAAGGACATTTATAGATGATAAAATGACCATAAAAACATGAAATAAATGGACTTATCATAATCGATTGGGTACTTTCCTTTGATCTGTCGCCGGAGAAGTTTAGAGAGTTGGCACTGCCAGCGGTGCCAGAGATGGTTTTTAATAGCCTTATGATTTGCATGACGCGCCATTTGTATATGACTGTTTTGAGGGGGAAGTTGTGTGTGTGCATGAATTATCGCCGCCCTATTCATAAGTCAAAGAGTTGGAGATTAATTATGCCCATATCCATCTAATTTCCTATTCTTATTTGAAACACTTGTATTTTTACGATTTTACGATGGTGGTGATGACTCAACTCTTGAGGAGAAGAATTTTGCTTCCAACGGTTGGTTGCAGCATACTTGATATTTTTACCTATGTTGAAACCCTTGTTTCACCATGGCACCCATCATCCATATACAATTCAATGAATTGATGATGATGATAATTTTTCATTGATTATGAGTTAATTATATATATTGTTATATTTATTTTAATCGCAGCATGCATTAATCGTAGATTGTTATTTTCAAAATAATAGCATGCATTAATCATAGCATGTTGAATCCATGCTTTAATTGTAGGATGTTATTTTAAAAATAGTATCATTCATTAATCATGGCATGTTGAATTTAAAAATTACTTGAATTAATCTAAGATTATTTTATTAATGTATGCTACTTGAATTAATCTAAGATTAATATTTTAATCGTAAATGCCTTAACTATGTTTAATAATTAATTTTAATTATTTAATTTCATTTTATGTTATTAATTTAATCGTACTTGTACATTTGTTGAATTAATTATACCTTTTTTAGTTAATTGTAGACATACTTTTTTTTAAAAAGAATTAATCGCACCTTGCTTTAAATTAATCATAGGCTTCTTAAATTTTAATTGTATGCTTACGTTATATTTTTTAAATTAATTGTATACTTCTTTAAATTAATCAAAGGCTTGTATAAATTTTTCACAAGTGAAATCTCGATAGAACATATACAATATAGTATAATCAAATTGATTTTCGCAAGTGAAATCTCAATAGAACCTATGTACCATATAATCAAATTAATTATTGATTATGAATTCCCGAAACAACCTATACACTATATTATAATCAAATTGATTCTCGCATGTGAAATCTCGAGAGAACCTATACGCTATAGTATAATCTAATCGATTTTCATAAATGAAATCCCGATACAACCTATACACTATAGTATAATCTAATTGATTTTCACAAATGAAATCTCGATACAACCTATACACTATAGTATAATCAAATTGAATATTGATTATAAATTTCCGAAACAACCTATACAATATAGTATAATCAAATTGATTCTTGATTATGAATTTCTGATACAACCTATACACTATAGTATAATGAAATTGATTATCGATTATGAATTTCCGAAACAATCTATACACTATAGTATAATCACATTGATTCTCGCAAATGAATTCCCGAAATAATCTATACACTATAGTATAATCAAATTGATTCTCGATTATGAATTCCCGAAATAACCCACACACTATAGTATAATCAAATTGATTATCGATTATGAATTTCCGAAACAATCTACACACTATATTATAATCACATTGATTCTCATAAGTGAAATCCCGATACAAACTATACACTATAGTATAATCAAACTGATTCTCACAAGTGAAATCCCGATACAACCTATACACTATAGTATAATCAAATTGATTATAACAAGTGAAATCCCTATACAACCTATACACTATAGTATAATCAAATGGATTCTTGATTATAAATTTCCGAAACAACCTATACACTATAGTATAATCAAATTGATTCTTACAAGTGAAATTCCGATACAACCTATACACTATAATATAATCAAATAGATTCTTGATTATAATTCCCGAAACAACCTATACACTATAGTATAATTGTAGCTTATGAAAATATAATCGTACCACATGTTAAATAATCGTACCATTTATTAAATAATCGTAGCTTCATAACCGTGGCCTTTAAATTTAATCATATGTTTGTAAAATATAATCATAGCAATTTATAAATGTAATATGTGGCCATATGCTAGCAATTGTGGCCATATACTACGGTTAACATTATGATAGCTAAGATTATGTTTTCAAAGGTACGATTAATATTATAATAGCTACGATTATAAATTAAAAGGTGCGATTAATTTCTAAGTGACTACAATTATTTTTCTTATTAATACAATTAATTTGTTAAGTGGTTACGATTAATTTTTAAGTGGCTACGATTAATTATAAAATTATTTTTAAGACTATGATTATTTTTTTAAGAGCTACGATTAATAGTACAGTGGCTACGATTAATTTTTAAAATTATTCTTAAGTCTACGATTATTTTTCCAAGGACTACGATTAATTTCTAAGTAGTTACGATTAATTTCTAAGTGGATATGATTAATTTCTAAAATTATTTTTAAGGCTATAATTATTTTTTTAAGAGCTACGATTAATATTTAGGTGAATAAAATTAATTTCTAAAATTATTATTAAGGCTACGATTATTTTTCTAAGGACTACGATTAATTTATACGTGGTTACGATTAGTTTCTACAATTATTTTAAAGACTACCATTATTTTTCTAAGGGCTACGATTAATATATATGGTCATGATTAAAACCGTAACTGCCATTAATATATATGGGAAGAGAGAGGAAGACGTGAGTGGTTGGGATATTGAATTCAAACCTTAGCCTTATCTCTATGTGGACAATTAATGAAAATCTATATTGAAAATTTAAACGATTGATCATATTACTACGTAAATCAGTAGGATTATTAATCTATTAAACATATTACCATCATACATGGTGATTTCTTCAGTTGTTTGTTGCTTAAGATGGTAAAATCAGTTTTCCTCTTCATATGTACTTGATTTTTGTCGTAAGAAGCTGAACTTGAAGACTTTTTGGGTTGAGAATTTCAGAAGTTCCAAATGTGTTTTAAATAGAAGTGGAGCGACTATTCAGTTTCCAAGGTGGCTAGCATTTAAATAGTTATGATTAATGGTGAAAAAATATTAGTAAATCAATGATAAAATTATGAAGCATTTAACTATTTTTATGTTTAAAGAGTTCTGGTGTAAATTTTCTCTGCCATTAAGTCGCCTCTATGACTTCGTGACTTTTGTAAAATGGTGTGTATTGAAATGTAGAGACAGAGTTGATAGTTAATATCAGTAAATAAGCGACGAAGTGCTCTCCGACAGCCTACTTTGTGGGGTTATTTTACTAATGAGCTGCACTTGCGTCTAAACACTTGTGTGCATAGTGGCAAATGAATAATGAAACTTTGATGCAATAGATTATTCTTCTGTAGCTGTGGAAAAATATAAGTAACAAAATGATAAAATTATGAAGTACTTAACTGTTTTTTGGTTTAAAGACTTCTATTGAATATTTTCTCAGCCATTAACTTGCCATTATGCATTCCTGACCCTTATATAATGGATTAAGTTGAAATGTATAGATAGAGTTGAAATGTATTCAGCCTTGCCTTGTAGGTCATTTTTACTATTTAAAATCTTGATTTCATTACATTATATTTGCACACATTGTTTCCTCAAAATTGGTAGATTTTTTTTTAACCCTCCTGAAAAGCTTCTTCAAACTAAACTTCAGTTTAACACTGGCAGATTAGAACATCAGGCAGGCTTGATTAGTGGAAAGAAATGTCATGGCAGAGAAAGTATCCTATCTATATATTGGAGGTATGCATTTCTTCCCTCTTAATTATGATACATTCTCATATAATATTTTATGCTCTCTTATTCCAATTTTTGATAATAAGTAGAGTTGCAGGTTTCATTTTTTGCTAATAACATTTTTCGTAACCGTCGTCTTTCTTAAAACTGATCCTTGCATGCATTATGTGTTGCAATTTTTTAACAGTGAAATTATGTGAGGCATGAGATTTTTAGGTTGGGGCGTTGGGCATACTACAAAATATGTGACGCATAAGGTTTTGCTTAGTTCGTTTTTATTAGAAAATATGCTTCTTGTCCACAATTATAGATCTGGAAATTTGTTATTTTAATAATCTTGCCGAATAAGTATTGTTATGGCAAATAAGCCAACCATACAAAACAAACTTCAATTGCATGTAAGAAAACATAAAATCAAACAATTTAAACCAACTAAAGAGTCGAATATTCGTGGAACTAGGCTTGAGCAAACAGTCCGGACCGAACCGGACCAAACCGAAATACCAAAATCGATAAAAATCGAATTCATTTTTTTGGGACCGAAACCGAACCGATTACATGTTTCGACCGAACCGAAACCGAAACTGATTAAACCGGTTCGGTTTGGTCGGTGCGGCCCAAACCGATAAAATCTATTTTTTTTTGCAAATCAAACCAAGTCTTAAAATTAAATTACATGATAAACAAACCAAAACAATGTCATCAAATCATAAGATAAACAAAGTCTAAACTCCAAATGTTCAAAACAAGCACTTAAATAATAAAATAAACAAAGTCTAAACTCCAAATGGCAAATGTTCAAAACAAACACTCCAAAGTCCAAAATCCAAATCCTCTTTAACTCTTAAGCTTCACTTGTGCCACCAACATTTGTCATGCCTACAAAAAAAGAAGAACAAGAGAGAATAATAAAGTAAAGTAGTAAACAATTATTAAAAAAAGAGAATAATAATTAATAAAGTAAACACCAATTAGATTACCTTCTTCATATTTTTGAATATTTTCCAAGTCCTCTTCAAGTGTCATATATTTTTTTGACCTCCTCAACCAATCTTGGGCACACACAAGACACTCAACCATTTTAGGAGTTAAAGAACTCCTATATGGATCAAGAACTCTTTTGCTTGTGCAAAAGGCCGATTCCGATGCAACGGTAGAAACTGGCACCGACAAGACATCTCGAGCAAGACAAGAAAGAATGGGCAATCGAGGTTGGTTAATCTTCCACCACAACAAGACATTGAAGTTTGTCTTTTCCTTAATAACATCATTATTATCAAGATAAATTTCCAATTCACGTCAATTCAAAACTCCACTTTCCTTCTTGAGCTTGTAAAACCTTTCACCCATGCTTTCAACCGTTATACCGGAAACATCACTAGAAGTAGAAGGTTCAACTTGCTCTTGATTTTCTCCACTTTGACTTTGAGGTTGAGATGCATTTTTATACTCCTCAAACAACTCACTTATAGCATCCTTAACACCCTTAGCAAGTTCCAACCCAAGACTTTCTCCATGCTCTTCAATAAGTGCATATTTAACAAACTCAAACTTGTAATGTGGATCCAAGACCACTCCCACATATAGAAGTTTGTTCATCTTTTTTGCATCTCCCCAATATTTGTCAAATTTTTTCCTTCATGCTCGTGCCCATTCGTCTAACATCTAAAGAAGCACTTTTCATCCCCGCATTCAACAAACAACTCAAAATGCTTATTTCTTGATAACAATCATTAGATGTAACATACAATGAGCCTGAAATCTTAAGAGTGAGAGTGTAGAAAGTTTTTAAGAGATCAATCATCCTCTTAGCATTCTCCCAATCTAAAATTGTAGGAGGACCATCTTCAAGATCAAGCTTAAAATACGGATCTTCAAGTTCAAATCGTTCAAATGCCTTCTCATATTGACGAGCAATACTCAACATCAAATAAGTGGAATTCCATCCAGTAACAACATCAAGACACAACATCTTCTTGCACTCAATAGATTCAGTCACACAACAATTTCTAAACCTTCTCAATCTAGCAGGGGATTGTCTAATATACTTGACCGCTTCTCTAATCCTATCAATCGACACATTTACATCTTTCAATCCATCCTTAACAACTAAAGCAAGAATATGAGCAATGCACCTCATATGTAGATACTTTCCCTTACAAAAAGAAGAACCCCGAGAATTAAGTTTTCCTTTTAAGTAGGAAAGACATGTGTCATTTGATCCAACATTGTCTACAGTGATATTAAATACCTTTGCAATCCCCCACTCACGGATACAACTATCTAGTTGTTTACCCAAATCCTCACCCCAATGACTTTTAATTTTACAAAAATTGATAATCTTTTTATGAAGATTCCAATCATTATCAATGAAGTGGGCAGTGACACACATATAATTCAATTGCTGAATAGAAGTCCAAGTATCTGTAGTAATACAAACTGTTTGACCCGATGTTTTGAAATACTCAACCAATTTCTTCTTTTTATCAAAAAACAAAGCAGCACAATCCCTAGAAATTGTCCAACATGATAGAATTTTGAATTTGGGTTGCAAGTGAGTCACAAAGTCCCTAAACCCTTCTCCCTCCACAACAGAAAATGGTTGTTCATCTATAATGATCATTTGAGCTAGTTTTTTCCTACATAACTCTTGATCAAACTTCCAAGTAGTTAGACTACCAACACTTATAGAGTCATTTCCATCAGTTTGAGGTTGTAACAATAATTGAGATTGTTTCAAATGGGAATGGGATGGATTTTGAAGACATGAGTCCATGTGACTATAGATTGAGCTAGTTCTATTTTTCCTTGAATCACAATAGTAAATCTTACCACACTAATTGCATTTTCCTTTCCTTGCCCCTTCTTCATCGGAAAATGCAGTGAAGTGACCCCACACTCTCGCCCTTGGAGTTATAACATTTTTCCTCTTAGCCTTAACACTTGTAGTTGTTGTAGAATCTTGTTGGCTCGGTGCCGGTGGTGCCATTTCCAAGTCATTCTTGGTGGAGTTTTCCATCTACAACTAGATAACCTAAAAATAGAGCATAGCAGAGATAAGATAAATTAACTAACTATAATAAATTAACAATATTTATAATTGATTGACTTTGAGAAAGATAAGTGATCTCATAAATAAAGCAGAGCAGAGAACCACTTTTCTTCTATAAATTACTATTACTAGTGATATAAACAAGGCAGCTATACCAAGAAAAAAGAAAAAGAAAAAACATAAAGAAAGTAGTTCAAAAATAGAGCAGGAAAACAATAAAATCAATTCAATTTCAGTCCAAAAAATCCATAAAGAAAGTAGTTCAATAATAGAACACACAAACAATAATCTAAAGCTGTTTAATACATATTTGGCTAGATGGCAGTGATTAACCATAGCTAGGAGCCGACAGATCATAATTTTTTGAGGAAATTCTTTAATTTATCCTTTTCTAACACAATATTTTAAGGAAACTAATGCCACACTATAGCTAACTAGAACCCACAAAATTTGTTGCACAGATTTAAGATGCATGCCAGCCTTACAACATCCACTATCAATTATACATAATTAAAAACAAAACAACTATTTTATTATAACATAACAAAATCATAAACGACTATCAATTACAAGTTACAACACCACTATCAATTATACATAATTAAAGTAGGCAACATCGTATATAATGTATACTCCACATAGCAGATTCAAATAAAAATTAGTTTAGCTATTTCAACAACTATTTTGTTATAACATAACAAAACCATAAGTATTACTTGCCTGATGGAGCAAATAAAAACCTATAGCCCAACCAGAAACAACATACAATTTCGATACGCGTGAAAAATTATGTACAAAATATAAATTAATAGAAGCCAGACGTCCATGAAAAAATGAAGTACATAGCCAAAACCAAAATAAGTAATAAAAAAATGGGTTCTTGAATCTTGAAGTAAAAGAAGCAATTGCAGAAATATTATAACAAAAAAAGGAGTCACAAGACAGAATCGACTAAAACTGACAAAGATAGGTTCTTAATTTCCCCTTCTCTCTCTTTCTTTCTCACTAGTCACTAATCTTACCTTTTCGAAATGAACGACTGCCAGAGAAGAGGTTGGAAGATGCCGAAGGCTTAGAGCTACAAGCTTCGAAGACTCGGAGATGCGGCGCTCCGCGCTGGAGAGTGGAGAGTGGAGAGAAGAGATCGATTTAGGGATTTAGACTGTGAGAGACTGAGAGGCATCGGTATTTCAGATTTCTGAATTATTATTAATGTAAATGAGGATATATGTTTTTTAATTAAAATAACCCTATTAATCGGTCGGTTCGGTTTTGTTCGGTTATTTTGTACTCAAAACCGAAACCGAACTGATAAAAAATCGGTCCTGTATTCTAAAACCGAAACCGAACCGATTGTTATATAAATTGTACCAAACTGAACTGAACTAGGCGGTTCGGTTCGGTTTTTCAGTTTCAGATCGGTTTTGCTCACTCCTACATGGAACGACATTTCAATAGCAATAAAACCAAGGCAAACCTCACTTAATGTGTTTTATTATAAAAAAGTTCGAAATAAAAGATATGAACCAAAAAACTTATCAATCCCACATATATGAAGTTTATTCTTGCTTCCCTTCTTCATATATGTGATTGTTTAATCTTGTTTCTCTTCCTTGATACTCAATTTAGGCTTCTTTAGTACAGCAACAGTTTCAGCATATCACTAATCCTCTTCAACTCATCATCCTCAGCCAAATCATCTAATGTGATCACCTTTGATTTTCCCTTTGTGGTTGTTTGTGTAACAGCATCAGAAGATGGAATCTACATATTTTTGGAAATTTCTCATAAGTAATTTTTTTTGGAGAAAATAAGTAAAATTATTCTTTTTAAGTAGTATGTTAGTAAAGTGGAAATAATAATGCATCTTCTAAGTGAAATACCATCTCGTTGAATTGTTTCAACCCCGGGAAATTGGATATTACACCTTCATCAAAAGTTAGACTCAAAACAGAATAAGGTCCTTCATGTTGTTCATCTAGGTCTTCAGCCTTCACTTGAATTTTAAAAAGGGCAGTACGATCAACCAAGTTCTCGATTTCAGGTGGAATTTCTTCAAGGGTGGCCTAGTTATATGAAATATTTTAAAGAGTAACAGTGAACAACCTGTTTTGGAATTAATAAAAATATAAATAATATTACCATTTACCTCTCTTGTTTGACTTAGTTCGGATGCAGTTTTACCAAGCAGTTGAAGACATTCCTTGTTCCAAAAGAGCAAGTTCAAATGGTCGGTATCATCCTCAACAAAAACTATTAACTTAAATCTTAATAAGATTAACAAATAAAATTAGTTAGTATGTAAAGTTTGAATCACTTATGTAGGATGTGAGCTTTTCACTAATTAAAATTAACAACCCTGAGATGTCCAGAAACCTCATCTAAATTGCATTTTTGGCATGTGAACTTGTCCACAACACCAGAAATTTTGCTTCCATACTTATCACACCACACGAGAGATTTGCCCAAGCTCCCATAGCCTCAATAGATATAATTGTTCCAAACACCCAAAATATATCACTCTATATATTATGTTAACATTTGTTATTACATTAAAAATCATGTTACTACGAGGAATTGTTCAATGCAATAACAATTCAAAATGATATAACTTTGAATAAAAGAGGCTAACCGTTTTCTGTTTTAAAAATTTTGCTATTGGAATTATTCTGATGTCATCACATTTTATATCACTAGTAATAGTGATCCTCGTCAAAGAAGATTGCCCAATATCAGTTGTTGTTCTTGTGGCAGATGCTTGAAGCAACCTTAGGCAAACCAAGCAAAAACATTTTAGATTTCGTAAGATTGAAAAATAATTAATCAAAAGTAAAGCATAATGTAGAAATACCCCTTCTTAAACGCTTCCATTTCTGGAACATTTGGGTTCAGCAACATTTTTATCACGTTAAACGTGTTAGAAACACCAACTTCTCCTAAGTATTGGTGTACAAAATAGGCAAAGTATTATTGTACAAAATAGGGGTAGTTTTTACTTATTGAGAAATATATAATTTCTTAAAACATTTTTAAACAAAGATATAGTTCACTTTACCTTTGTAGGTTTTAGCACGATAAAATTGTAAAATAATGATAGTAGCCTCATCCGATTCCTTATTCAAAAATGAAACCTGACGCGCAGTCATTTCGCGCTCCAAAAATAATTTATAACTCCTGTGCCCATAGCGAGCGTAGCCAGCTAATGAGTACGGATCGATCCCACAGAGAGCTGTTGTGATTCCAACTTCAAGTAACCAATCATAAAGGGGGTTTGGTTTGTTGTCACTTTACTGGAAATTAAATCTACAAAAGAAAGTAAAGAAGATATCAAATAACAACAGTTCTGGCATTTGAACTTGAACTTGGTTTAAGTATATATCAACTCGATCATGGGCACACCGATTTTCATACATGATAAATCACCTAGTTATGGAGACCGGATTCCTCTCTGCGTCTCCTCATTCATCCTTTCATTATAGATTAAAAGCGATTCTTCGTCAATTAAATCCCTAATCAGTCACCCACTCCCCAGTTCCCCAAAGAGATGTAAGTGAACAGACAACAGTGTGCCCTAGACTAACCCAAGTTTATTGTGTTTACCGATTCCTCGTGTGCCCACAACAACCTATTGATTCCCTTATTACTACATTAACCAACACACAGTCATGATTCACCAATTCAATTAATAGTGGTGTGCCCTCTTTATCTAACGAGTGATCAGTCACATTGGGCATTTCAGACACACACTCACATAGAATAGGGCTCAAGAATTAATAGAAACCTATCATGCATTACTATGCCTATTTTGGCCTCTCGAGTCCAGATTTATACTCAAACCATTTTCGTTATTCAAAAACCAGAATAAAAGGGTCTAGCCAAGCATGCTAGACATAATTAAAATAGCATAAATGAAAGACATAATATAAACGAAAACTTGCTGAATTAATCTGCAAAAATACTCAACATAAATGTTGAGTTTATAAGCATAACCCTAAATCCCAAAGGCTTAAGGTCGATGGATTATTTCTTGCTGCAAAGCAGCATACGAAAAAGTAAATACAGATAAATAGAAATTGTAGCAGTGTTTCCAAACTTTCCAACTTGTGTTTCTAGAAAATAAAGTAGCTTAAATAGTTACATTTCCAAATTAGAGTTTCCCCGACAAACTGGGGTCTTCACTGGATTTCTAGAATCGGCGTGCCCTCCCTGATCTGTCTGGATAAGCTTTAGTTTGACCAAATCCCTATTTTTTAGGGATTAAGCTCATCTCTTTATTACAGCGCCTCTAAGGAGTCCAGCTTATCACCAACTCTTCTTCGGAGATGCAGCTATCCTCCATGTCTATCTCTTCCAACTGAATCTCGAGTTTTCCGCAAATGCCTATTTCAGCCTGTTGTCGAGTCTGTACGAGCAATGTGGACACGACATCATCTGATCAGCTCCATCCATATCTGATATGGCCATTCTGCCATCCAAATGTAGGATGGATGCTGAAGAAGTTCCATGTGCCTCTGAATACTATTTATAGCGACTAGATATTCATGAATAACGTGGCATAAAATGCCCCTTTTGCCAGACTCGACCTCCGAAATGCCCTTTGACCTCATCCTAGTTCTTTTTGACTCAAAACACAATAAAAAGGACATTTATAATGAATAAAATGCCCATAAAAACACAAAATAAATAGGCTTATCACACCCACACACTTTAGACATGATTGTCCTCAAGCATGGGATGCAATGCGTCCAGAAAAACAAAAAAAAAGAAAGGCAAAAAGAAACAGACTCAAGACGAAAGCATGCAAACAATTAATCAGTGTGGGCACATCACATTCAATATTCCAAAAAAACTGCAAAGTATCAGCATACCTAAAATAGGTAAAAAATGAGTTTAGCTTGGTAATCCTCACGAACTCTCTTCACTCAGTGTTTAGGCTCAATGTATACACTCAAAACAATGCAATATGTACTTAGTCGTCCCATAAGCTTGCTAAAGTTCTACTATCAATCTCCAGAAACTATAGACGCATAAGTATCAATAGGGCTTTTTAGGCTACAGTGGGCCTTTCATGTGAGGAGGGGTTTTATTTCTGTATAAGCCCCCCATTTTTTTCTAAGTTAATTACCCTGCTGTGCCCTGTTCAGACACCAAATATTTTTTTACTCTGGCCATTCTGAACACTTAAGACTAGGGGAATTTATTTCTCTCTTTTTTTTCTATTTTTATCATTTTTTTCTTTTTTATTTTTATTTTTCTTTTATTTATTCCCCTATCTTTTCTGGTCTTTTCACAAATATCCCCCAACAATTCTTCCTTCCCCATTTTTTTTCTTTTTCAGGCTCTTGTGATGCCCTGGCTATATATTTTACCATCCCAAATAAGTAATATGTCAGGGCATTTCATAGGCTCAAGAAGCTGCAAAGGCTGTGTCATTGGTGGGTAAAATTTTTCTTCTCGGTGGCTCAGCAAAAGATGATCTATATCATCTACCTATGCATCAATAGTTTCCAGGTTTCATACAGAACAATGACAAGTTCTAGAATTCCTAAGCACATAATTGTTCATACATGAAGTATAGAAAGATGTGAAATGGGCATACATCATATAGGCTCAAGTCTTACAGGGCATCTAAACTCGTTCATCATCTCTATCTTATGCGGACATGCTGATTTTGATATAAAGCAGGTTAATGAAAATATCAAATGGAATGGCCACATAGACTGCACAAAAAGCATGCTTGACTCAACTAACCACCTACATACTTTATATTTTGCAAAGTGTTAAAATAGACTCAACAAAAGATATAAAAAACACAGACTGAAATGCCCCCACCCACACACTTTGCACTAGGCAAAGTGGGTGAAACAGGGGAAACACATAAACAAAACAAAAGGACAAACATGAAAAATAAAAACCTAATCTAAGGACAGAAAGAACTAGGAATCAATTGGATGAGGGTGTTGAGTACGAGAACCCAAGGTGTCTGAAATAGGCCTTCAGGACGGCCTCCATGCGGGTCAGTTTTTCATTGGCTTGGACTTGGGTATTCTCCATTGCTTCCAACCTTCTCATCATCACCGTGTCCGGATGATCTCCCTGCTGTGCCCTCCCCACTGGTGGCTTCTTCGATGAACCTGCAGTGATAAGAAACATGCTCGAGGGGTCTGTCCTTGGCACAAAGAAAACAGGCTAGCCCTCATCATCGTCAACCACATCTTGTATTCTCCTCAAACAACTTAAATTAAAATATTTAGGGGGGGAGGGGGATCATAGCAGTTTCATTCACATCAATCAACCTGGCCCTAATGGTAATTTGGGTAATCAACTGGGCACAAGAGATACGATGCCTGGGGTGCGTTTTAATTTCTTTGAAATGTGCAATGGCCACTGAGCCGAAATTGTTTTTTATTTTCTTCACCATGCACCACAAAATGAATAACTCCTGATTTGTTATTGAATTTGAGCTATCCTTCATACCAAAGAAACTATATGCCAACACCCTATGGCAAAACCTTAGAGCATCATTGTTCAAACAGTATCCTTTTGTGGCTCCACTTTGATAAGTGGAGCCATCCCCAATATCTGTCCATTTTGCCTCAACTCCCTCAGCGGAGTTGGGAACAACAGTCACGACATCTACATACTTCTCCTCCTAGAGGCCCAAGTATGATACGATGCCCAACATCATGTTCAAATCATCAACGGACATAGAGAAATTCCTACCCAAAATCTTAAAACTCATCACCCTAGTAGAAGTAGCAGGCTTATTCACAATTTTTATTTTCAGACTATTAACAAACTCTCGTGAGAGAGCAGGAAAAATCACACATTGCATATCCAAGAAAAATTCCCAACCTATTGTAGCAAATAAATCCCTTACCTCTTGCTCTATCCCAAGAGCTGTGAGCGACTCAGCATGGACTCTCTTGGAATTTATAATGCCCCGGACTGGTGGCGGGCCGCTTTCTGGCTTGCTTAATGTAGGGCTCCTTACTCCTCTACCCTTTTTAGGTTCAGGGTGTGGTGTGCCATCTTCAGATTTTCTTTTTTTTTTTATGGAGGGCTCTCCAACCAGTTTTGCTCCAGCCTTCATGGCCACCGCTTTTCCCACCCTCTGTTGGGGTGGTGAGTCCTCTGAAGGCTCATCCTCGAGCGTTTGTGCCTGGGAAGGCTCGCTCTATTACTGCTGCTGCTCTGGGTGCTCTGAAACCACCTCCTCGGTTTCATCTTGTTGGGATTCAGCTTGCTGCTCCGCTTGTTGTTCCAGAATGGGTTCTTTAATTTTTCTTTTTCCTTTCGTCTTCTCCAATGTCCTTTTCTTTATCTCAACAAGTCCTTCTTCTTGGATTTGCTCTTCTGCGGGTTGTTCTTCCTCTTCATCTAGCTCATTCACAAAATCATCTAGGGCTTCATCATCACCCTCTTCTTCCACATTCTTCTCCTCTTCAATAATCTCTTCAGATGGCAGGGGCGTTGGAACCCTAGCCAGTTTCTTCACCTTTTTTGAGGCTACTTTCTCAGGCTCCTATGTGGGCTCCGTAGCCACTTTCTCTTCTTGAGTATCTCCAATAGTGGTATCTTCTTCAGCTTGCTCTTCTTGTGATGGCGTAGCAGAGCTCGCCTCAGCTACAGGCTCCTTTTTCAGCGGGGTTTTCTTTGCCAGTTTGCTTGAAGTGGCCGCGACGGGTGCAGCTTTCTCCTTAGGCTTAACAGTTTTTTTCTTCACCACCTTTGCTGGAGTGGGCTCTACAGAGGTAACAGGAGTATCAAACTCCAACCTAGCCTTAGCCCCAGCCTTTGGCACAATCTTTTTCCTGCGCGTGTTCACCATTTTTGAAGCTCTAAACTAGCAGAGAAGTGATGTAGGGTTTTGGGAGGGAGAAGAAGGAAGCTTCGATTTTTTTTCGAAAAGATGAAAGTGAGAGTTTAGATTTTTGTGGGGTTGGCTTTTATTAAAGAGTGTTACTGTTTCTGATGTGACCGAGACTCTTCAAATTTTAAAATAATTTATTCGGATCAACGTGCCCACATCAACGGATAAGCCTTATCCCCTGAAAAATTGGAACAAACTTTATCTCTTCAAAATGCCTCGTTTCACAATCCCTAATTTTTCAGGATTTATCTTTATCTCTTGCTTCTCTCTCTTTATCCTAACCTGCAGATCACATACTTATCCAAAAATAAGTGTAAAATTGCCCCTAAACTAGCTTAATTAACTGAAAACTTGATTTAATTAAAATAAAAACGGATTAAAGCAAATAAATAAAAAAAACATGGGTTGCCTCTCAGTAGCACCCGATTTATTGTCATGGGCACGACACAGTCCCTGTTCAGGCATAGATGGGCTCCCCAAGCTAAACCACTCTAGCATTCTTATCAGAATGCCCTAGGTATGGCTTTAGGCGATGACCATTAACTTTGAATTGTCCTCCAGTTTCGGGATTTTTAAGCTCAACTGCCCTATTGGGGCATTCTACATAGACTTCATTTGGACCAACCCACTTGGTCCTCAGACTTCCTCCCATCAATTTGAACCTTGAATGGTACAAAAGCACTTGCTGTCCTGAGAAGAATCTCTTTCTTCTAATCACTTTATCATGAAGCCTCTTCATTTTTTCCTTGTAAAGCATAGCATTATCATAGGCTTCCATTCTCATTTCTTCTAGCTCTTGATTCTAAAATTTTCTAAAATGCCCAGCTGCATCTTTGTCCATGTTCAGCTTCTGAAGTACCCATTGTGCCTTGTGTTCCAGCTCTATTAGCAGATGGCAACACTTCCCAAATAACATCCGATATGGGGACATCTCTATTGGGGTCTTGAATGTAGTTTGGTATGCCCACATGGCATCATCCAGATGGGCACTCCAGTCTTTTCGACTTGGATTCACTACCTTCCCAAGGATGGCTTTAATTTCTCGATTTGAGACTTCAGCTTGGCTATTCCCTTGTGGATGGTAGGTTGTTGTCACTCTATGGTTCACCTCGTATTTCTGCAATAGCCTCTCCATTATTTGGTTGCAAAAATGGGTCCCTTGATCACTGATGATGGACCTAGGCACACCAAACCGACTAAAAATGTGGGATTTCAGAAATGCGGTTACTACTCTTGCATCATTGGTAGGAGTAGCTTTTGCCTCTACCCATTTGGACACATAATCAACTGCCAGGATAATGTAATGGTTCTCCTTGGAATTTACAAGGGGTCCCATGAAATCCATTCCCCAAACATTGAAAATTTCCACTGGCATGATAGGCGTCATGGGCATTTCATTCCTTCTTGTGATGTTCCCAACCCTCTGGCATTGATCACGCCTTTTGCAAATGTCGTGGGCATCCTTGAAAATTATGGGCCAAAAGAACCCACAGTCCAGAACTCTCCTCGTTGTTCAGTTTGGTCCGAAATGCCCTCCGCAAGCATAATTGTGACAATGCTTTAAAATCTCCTCAATTTCATAGTCTGGGATACATCTTCTTATGATTTGATCTGCACATCTTCTCCATAGAATGGGGCTATCCCAGGCATAGAACTTGCTCTCATGCCTTAGTTTATTCTTTTGGTACCTTAAGTACCCAATTGACAGCTCTCCAGAATCCAAATAATTTACTATATCTGCATATCAGGGCTCTCGTGTGCCCCGTGCTGAGTACAAATACTCATCAGGGAAATGATTCGTAATGGGCATTTCATCACCTTTTTCATTCAGCACCTGGCTCAGATGATTAGCTACCAAGTTCAGTGCCCCACTCTTATCCTTGATCTCGACATCAAACTCCTGCAAGAGCAAGATCCATCTAATTAGTCTCGGCTTCATCTCCTTTTTGGCCATCAAGTGCCTCAGGACACCGTGATCTGTGTAAACAATGCTTTTGGCTCCCAAAAGGTAGGACCGAAACTTCTTGAATGCAAACACTACGGTTAATAGCTCATTTTCAGTAGTAGTGTAATTACACTGTGCCCCATTCAGAGTTTTGGAGGCATAGTAAATTACATGACTTTCTTTTCCTCTTTTCTAACCCAGCACAGCGCCCACAGCGTAGCTACTGGCGTCACACATAATCTCAAAGGACATTCCCCAATCTGGTGGTTAGATAACCGGTGTTGTGACCAGTTGCTTCTTCAGAAAATTAAATGCCTTCTTACAATCTTCATCGAATTCAAACGGGACATCTTGCTGCAATAAATGAGTAATAGGTTGGGCAATTTTTGCAAAATCTTTTATAAACCTCCTATAAAATCCAGCGTACCCCAGAAAGCCTCTCACTTGTTTTACCGAAGTGGGGTATGGCAATTTCTCAATTATGTCCACTTTGGCTTTATTAACCTCAATGCCCCTCTCGAAAATCACATGGCCCAGTACAATGCCCTCTCTGACCATAAAATGACATTTTTCATAGTTCAGCACTAGGCATTTGTCCACACAACGCTGCAATACCTTTTCTAGATTGTCCAAGCATCGATCAAAGCAGTTCCCATACACCGTGAAGTCATCCACGAACACCTCAATATAGTTTTCGAGCAAATCAGAGAATATGCTCATCATACATCGCTGAAACGTGCCAGGAGCATTGCAGAGGCCAAAGGGCATTCTATGATAGGCAAAGATGCAGAATGAGCACATGAATGTTGTTTTCTACTGGTCATGTTGACTCACTGCAATTTGCATGTATCCAGAGTATCCGTCTAAGAAACAAAAGAACTTGTTCCCTGCGAGTCTTTCCAGCATCTGGTCAATGAACGGAAGTGGGAAATGATCCTTCCGCATGATCATGTTCAGCTTCATGTAGTCAATACAAACTCTCCAGCTAGTTTGCAGTCGTGTGGGCACAAGCTCTCCATTTTCATTTTTCACAACTTGAATGCCCGACTTCTTTGGCACAACATGGATTGGATTGACCCACTTGCTATCTGAAATAGGGTATATGATGCCCTAGTCCAGTAGCTTAGTTATCTCCTTTAGCACCACATCCTTCATCACTGGGTTGAGCTTTCTTTGTGGGTCACGAACGGGTTTTGCATCATCTTCCAACAAGATCTTGTGCATGCAAACCGCTGGGCTAATGCCCTTTATATCTTCCAACGTCCATCTGAGTGCCTCCTTGTACAATCTCAACAATCTCAAAAGACGGTCCTCATCAGCTTGATATAAACCCGCACTTATGATTATAGGGAGAGTCTCATTATCTCCCACGTATGCATACTTCAAATGCTTTGGTAATCTCTTCAGTTCCAGCGTGGGTGCTTTGACAATAGAAGGCATCACCATGTCATCATTTCTCCAAATGGGCACACCATAATCTACACATCCATATGGCACTTCTTCTAGATAGTACAACATCATAGTTACTTCCTCAATGTCATCATCTTCATCCAGGGCATCCTGGTTAGTAAGTCTATCCCACAATGCCCATTTCAATAGTTCTCTATTGCTAATCATGGATAGGGTAGATCGGCTTGGTGGATGAAAGGAATTCACAAAATTGCAATTCTCAGTATCTGGGGGTGCTTTAATGCTTCAACTATGTTGAATGTCACCTTCTTCCCATCAAACTCACACGTCAATGTGCCCTTGTCCATATCAATCTTGGTCCGAGCTGTCTTCATCAAAGGTCATCCCAGCAACAACACTGAAGATTTTGAAGTTGCTGTGCTCATGTCAAGCACATAAAAATCTACTGGGAATATAAGCTCGCCCACTTTTACCAACACATCTTCAATGAGGCCTTCTGGATATATATTCGATCGGTCAGCTAGTTGAATGACCACATGGGTCTCCTTCAAAGGTCCAATCTTCAATTCTTTGAACATCGACAGGGGCATTACATTGATGGATGCCCCCAAATCTAACATGGCCTTCTCCACCTTCTTGTCTCCTATGATACAAGGAATCATGAACATCCCTGGATTATCACACTTCTTGGGTAATTTCCTCTGTATCACAGCCGATATATTCTCCCCAACTAGGAATCTTGCATCATCATTAAATCGCACCTTTCTGGTGCAAAGTTCCTTCAGAAACCAGGCATACCGCAACACCTGTTTGATTGTCTCAATCAGTGGAATGTTGATCTCCACTTTGCTGAATACTTTAAGCATCTCTCTGGTTTCCACGTTTCTTCTATTCTGTGCCAATCTCTCTAGAAATGGAGGTTTCTGTTTTACTGGAATGGGCACTTTAGCAGGCTGTTTCACTTCCGGAATGGGCACAGTATCTTCATGTTCAGCTTTATGTGCCTCATCCTCTGTGGGATTTTTTTCCACTTCTTCTTCCAAGAGTACATCTTCCTTCTCTTCTACTGGCCTGACCATCTCATGAAGCTCTTTTCCACTCCTTATAGCCACTGCATTCACCTGCTCTCTTGGGTTTTCAACTTGGGAAGGCAGCTTCCCATTTTTCTCTTCCATTTTGTGCATGGCTTGAGCCAACTGATTGATTTGCTTGCTCATGTGCGAGAGATCAGGTTTGGGTCTCTTACTTGAATTTTTCATTCTCCTCAGCCATGGTAAACATAAGATCCTCCAGCCTTTGCTTTCTCTTCTCTTCTGGTGGCGGTAATGGGCGTGCAGGATGCCCATTCTCTAGCCTTCTCCACTTGAAATTTTCATGATCTCTCCAGCTAGGGTTATAAGTCTGGGAAAGGGGATCATATCTTCTGGAATGCCCATTCTGGTCACCTACAACATTCACTTCTTTCACTTCATCTTGTAGAGTGGGGCATTCGTCAGTGAAATAAGATATACTTTTGCATACTCCACAAGGCCTGGGCTTCTTCGACATGCTCACACTAGACAAGATCTTTTTGATTTTGTCACATAACCTATCAATCCTATTGTCCTGGTCCGGTGTCCTCTCTAATTCACTTACAACATGATTACTCTCTCCACCGAAGTCTCGGTTTCTCAGCCATTTTAGTGAGAATTCTGAATGCTTCAACAAGCAGTTTATTCAAAATAGACCATCCACATGAGGCATTCATGATCGTCCTCTCATGAGGTCTCAATCCTCCGACAAAATACTGAATTTAATCGTGTTCAGTAATTTGGTGTTGTGGGCATTTCGCCAGCATCTTCCTTAGTAGTCATATAAACTCTTGTTAGTTCCCATCTTCAGGATCCCTATCCTTCTTCTCATTTCTTACACTCTGGATGCTGGGAAGTATTTCTCCAAAAACTTATGTTGAAGTTGTCTCCATATGGTCACAGCGCCAATCGGCAGTGTGTACAGCCAGTCCCGTGCCCCATCCTGAAAGGTAAAAGGGAACGAGACCAACCGTACATACTCCTCTCGTTCATGGCCGGATGGTTGAGTTTGGCAAACCATCTCAAAATCTTACAAGTGTCTTTGTGGATCCTCTTCGGGCATTCAATGGAACTTCGATAAGATTTGGATAAAGTTTGCATGAATATCCCAGTTTTGAGTCATAACTGGGAGTGTAATACCCATCGAGCACAGATTCATGTTGGTTGGAAAAACCAACTGCCTTAGAGTCCTGTTATCATCCGCATTACCATTTGCGGCATTTCCATTTGTGATCATGTTGATGTTGTGGCCGTCCTCAAACTGTCTTTCCTCCTCGTGCCCTTCATCTCCTTGATCTTCTGGTGGTGGTGTGGGCTCACAAGGTCTGCATGCAGCTTGGCGTGCCCTCTTCATTGTTGCCCTATTTTTCCTCGAAGTCTTCTCTATCTCCGGATCGTATAATAAAGTCTTCTCTGAAGATCCCCTAGGCATCAACTTCCAGGCTCACCAGCGTGGAAAATAAAATCACTAGAAACCAGCTCCCCGACAACGATGCCAATTTTAACGCGCGGTCGTTTTGCGCTCCAAAAATAATTTATAACTCATGTGTCCATAGTGTGCGTAGCCAGCTAATGAGTATGGGTCGATCCCACAAAGAGCTATTGTGATTCAACCTTCAAGTAATCAATCATAAAGGGGGTTTAGTTTGTTGTCACTTTACTGGAAATTAAATCTGCAAAAAAAAGTAAAGAAGATATCAAATAACAACGGTTCTGACATTTGAACTTGAATTTGGTTTAAGTATATATCAACTCGATAATGGGCACACCGATTTTCATACATGATAAATCACCTAGTTATGGAGACCGGATTCCTCTCTGCGTCTCCTCATTCATCCTTTCATTATAGATTAAAAGCGATTCCTCGTCAATTAAATCCCTAATCAGTCACCCACTCCCCAGTTCCCCAAAGAGATGTAAGTGAACAGACAACAGTGTGCCCTAGACTAACCCAAGTTTATTGTGTTTACCGATTCCTCGTGTGCCCACAATAACCCATTGGTTCCCTTATTACAACATGAACCAACACACAGTCATGATTCACCAATTCAATTAATAATGATGTGCCCTCTTTACCTAACGATTGATCGGTCACATTGGGCATTTCAGACACACACTCACGTAGAATAAGGCTCAAGAATTAATAGAAACCTATCATGCATTACTATGCCTATTTTGGCCTCTCGAGTCCAAATTTATACTCAAACCATTTTCGTTATTCAAACACTAGAATAAAAGGGTCTAACTAAGCATGCTAGACATAATTAAAATAGTAGAAATGAAAGACATAATATAAATGAAAACTTGCTGAATTATTTCGCAAAAATACTCAACATAAATGTTGAGTTTATAAGCATAACCCTAAATCCCAAAGGCTTAAGGCCGATGGATTATTTCTTGCTGCAAAGCAGCGTACGAAAAAGTAAATACAGATAAATAGAAATTGTAGCAGTGTTTCCAAACTTTCCAACTTGTGTTTCCAGAAAATAAAGTAGCTTAAATAGTTACATTTCCAAATTAGAGTTTCCCCGACAAACTAGGGTCTTCACTGGATTTCTAGAACCGGCGTGCCCTCCTTGATTTGTCTGGATAAGATTTAGTTTGACCAAATCCCTATTTTTTAGGGATTAAGCCCATCTTTTTATCGCAGCGCCTCTAAGGAGTCCAGCTTATCACCAACTCTTCTTCGGAGATGCAGCTATCCTCCATGTCTATCTCTTCCAACTAAATCTCAAGTTTTCTACGAATGCCTATTATGACCTGTTGTCGAGTCTGTACGAGCAATGTGGACACGGCATCATCTGGTCAGCTCCATCCATATCTGATATGCCCATTCTACCTCCCGAATGTAGGATGGATGCTGAAGAAATTCCCTGTGCCTCTAAATACTGTTTATAGCAACTAGATATTCATGAATAATTGGTCATAAAATGCCCCCTTTGCCGGACTTGACCTGTGAAATGCCCTTTGACCTCATCCTGGTTCTTTTTGACTCAAAACACAATAAAAAGGACATTTATAACAAACAAAATGCCCATAAAAATACGAAATAAATGGACTTATCAAAACCAACTCATCCGCATACATTTCCCATAGAGTACATGATAATTGAACATGGCTATACAAATCAAAAGAATTTATAGAATAGAAAATGGCTGAATTTTAGAAGCTATAAATTAAATTTCTTACTCGAAATCTTCGATAACAATATCGATTAGTTTAGTACCGTGTCCCGCTAGATCTTTAGTTTGTAAGGAAAATCTACTAACAACTTGGCCTATAAATCTATGAAAATTATAAGAAAATATTAGGATACGAGAAATCTATAGTTAAAATGTACAAAATGAAACGAATAAAAATTTAATAATTACCAAATAGATGTCCTTCATCAATGGTCTCGACGCCTACTAGTTGGTTGAAAGGTTTGAATGAGAACAGGAAATTCGAGAAATCATCATCAAATACTTCACAAACCTTGGTCTTCGTAATAAAATGAATCTTAAATTCAGCCGCACTTGTCTTGAATTTTAAATTATTGTCGGCGAGCATAAAATCCTTAAGAGCATAGATGCTCCCCTCACTTAACATTGCTTGATTCTTTTTAATAAATGGTTGTTTGATATGAGCACGAATACGATTGCTCTACCAAAACAAAGAACAATAAAGAATGTGAGATGATTATGGTTGAATTACACTTCAATTTGAGTTGTCAAACTTCGTAGAACTAACCTCAAGGTCATGGAACACGCATTCCAAGCTCGATATATTTTCTTTATTTCCAAAAGTGGGAACTTCATAACGACGAATCAGATGAAGCTTCATTGCTTAGTTTGTTCTACCTCATTCAAGATTTTCCACCAAGGTAAAGAATGGAGCAATTGTTCACTTCTCGGAAAGGAATATATTGACAATTGTGGGAAGAATGGACTAAAGGTGGGATAGCTTGATGATATGCATATCTATATATATACATAAATTTAATATTGAATAATTTAATTCTTATTGATTTTTGTTTTGGTCTTTTCGTTTCTTTCATCTTATAAATTTGGAAGTGGAGGTGGATGTATTAATTTAGAGTGTTGAAGTGGATGATATGTAGAGTTATAATTTTTGTCTTTTCTTTTATAATTTTCGAGAATATGTACAGGTTCTAAAATTTGAATTTATTACAATTTGTGTGATGCCCTATTATTAATCAATTGTGATTGATGGTCGATGGTCCATGAACCAGAATAATATTTTAGAAGCATTGAAGTTTAATTAAACTTAATTAATTATTATTAATTTTTTTTACCTCTTCATATAATCTTCCATATTAAAATTCTGATTGATGATCTATGGTCCACGAACCAAAATAATCGTAATCTTAATATATATAAAAACAAGAAGTTATACTATAAATAGTAACCTCAGTTTCCCGCCCAAATCACATATTGTTTTTAGTAATTATTCATTTTAATATTAATATTAATATATCAAGATTGTATTTTTTCATGATCATATTAATTGTATTAGTGTTATAATTAATTTATCATATCATCTTATCTTAATATAATATATAATGATTTATTTATAATTATATATATTAAGATAATTAATAATTAATATTATTAATCAATTGATGTTGGGTTTTCAAAATATTATTTATATTCGATTAAGTGTTTAATCCAATTTTGTCCAATCGTAATAGTACACACACACACATACATACTATTAATCAATGTATTCTAATTCAGTCAATCAATGTATTCCGTCAATTCTTTTAATTCTTTTAATTATAATTGGAAATCAGTTACATAACGTTTTACTTTAAGATGAGAGATGATTAGACTAAGTTTTAATGTAATGATTGGAATAAATTTTAATATAATCAACCGTAGATTATTGGTATAAGTTTTAAAGTAATCGAGGTTTTGAATAGTGTAAATATCCTATAAGGTGGACATCAAAATCACTATAATTTTATTTCACTTCTTTCATTTCTTTGATTATTCATTCTCTGATTAAATATGATTTTTTTTCAAACATGTGTCAATCATATTGGCCATTCGAATAAATTTTAGTGTTAAAGCTTCAAGTTGTTAGGATTATCGAAATTCCAGACAAGAGTGATTTAGAAATCATCTTCCATAACCGTGAATGTGCTAGAATCAGTGGCACTGTACGGAAGAAATATATCGATAGGCTAAAAATCTATATTAATGAACATGTCGTCTATGTCTTTCAATATTTTATGGTTGTACCTAACATCGAAACATTGAAAAGAACCAATCACAACTTTAAATTCTACACAACATATTCAACTCGTATCGCTTTCTGTGGTGATAGTCAATTTTCAATTTCTCTATATAGCTTTCGTGATTTCATCTCATTTGATGACGTTGAATGGTTTGATGATTCATTCTTATTTGGTAATTCAATGCTCAATACTTTTTTTTGTATAATTTGATTTTTTTAATAATATTATTATATTAAACTCTTTTCATTTTGACAGATATCATTGGTAGGGTTGTTTCGCACTCGCGGCCTAAGCAACTCACACTTAACGGGATTCAACAGAAGATCATTAATCTTTATCTCTGCGACTATATATGTGTAAGCTGTTATAATATTTTTTTAAAATCAATACTTCAATTATAAGAATTTGTCTAAAATTTTAACACTTTTTTCAGTGGACACACGATCCAATGCATTCTACGAGATGAAGTTGTTGATCAGTTTTTAGCTACTTCTGAACTTCACAAGAATAAACTGCTTATAATTATCCTTCAATTGTGTAATGGCAAGTTCATAAATAGTATAATTTTAATATATATATATATATAAAGATTTAATTACATAGTTATTTATTTAGCATGACATATTTATAATAATTTAATTTTTCCACAGGCACTATTTGCATCTTCAATGTACGTTGCACCACTAAATTGTTGTTTGATGAAAATATGGTGGAGATTGTAGAATTCAGAAACAGGTAATTCAATTTTTTTAATAATATGTAATTAACACATATTTTCAAAATTGTTCGAATAACTTATTCATGATTCATTTGATATGAAAAATTTTAGGTTGATCATTCATGGCTTCTCTGGGTTGTCCATTCATGAGCAAGAGGTACATGTATTATTTATCATTCTATTATTTATATTTTATTAATTTAATTTCACATTATTTTATTTCATTTTTTCATAATTAGGTTCAGAGACGGATGAAGAGGAAGCTTTCGTGCTTTCATGGCTCTTCAAGGTGATTTCTTTATGCTCACCATGACTTTTATTTTTATGCTCAAGAATACTATTTAGACAATTATTTTATATTTTATTCTATTGTATTAAATAATTTCACTTATTTTCAAACTTTAATCTTTTGGATAATTAATGCAGTTCCTATTTAGTAATATTTTGTATGTGATTTATTATTTGTATGTCATTATTTGAATTTAAATATCACGACCCTGTTATATTAAATAATAAATCTTGCCCATAAATCACAAAGGGTCCTTAATAATATTTTCATAAGTTTTATTAACAAAAAAGCATATTTAATTCAAGAAGTTGATCAACATCATTTATTCAAATCATATTGACAACTTTGAAATGTTTCCATTTATGTATGCGATTTACATTATAAAAAAAATCATTATTTAACTATATTTGGAGTTGGATTTCTGATATCAAGTCAGTAAAATACATGTTAATTTCCAACTATTTTTTTCTTCATCTTATAAAACATCAGTTTGTAATATTTAAGAGATAGATATTATCATATTATCAAAATCAAATTCAATGTTAATATTAAAAGGTGTGGTAGATATATACAACCATAAATCTTTATAAGCCAAATTAGTAAATTTGAATCAACCAATCTCAATCTACACAAAATTACATCACATTAAATATCAAAATCCCATTGTATTAAATAATAATAAATTGTCCCCATAAATCAGAAAGGGTCCCTATCAATAGTTTGGTAAGTTTTATTAACTAAAAATGCATATCAATTCAAGAATTTGGTCAAATTTATTGATTAAAGTCATATTGACAACTTTAATATATTTCACATTCATGTATAATATTTACATTAGAACAAAACAGATAAAAAATAAACTAACTTTACTTATTTTTGGAGTTGGATTTATAATATTTCATCACACGTCTTTGAATTGTAAATTATCCGGATCATGTAGAATATAATCAATTAATTCTAATTAGTTTAATTGTGGCAACTATTTCTTATGGAATCATATTAATATCCTCAATTTACATAAATAACACATCTAATTACATGCAAAATAACATTGTTAATTCTAATCGGTTTAATTGTGGTAACTATTTCTTATGGAATCATATTAATATCCTCAATTTACATAAATGACCCATCTAATTACAAGCAAAATAACATTGGTTCAGTATAAGATTAGAGTTGGATATGAAAACTAATCCATCTATGGAAAACCAATTTTTTGCAAAGATTTTTTCCATAGTAATTTGTACGCAAATGGATGGTATGTACTCATTCTTGAACCAATTACTTGATCAATTTTCTAGAGTTGATGAATTTAAATAAATATCAAAAGAAGGAATTAAGGAACTCCATATTATATACCCCTACATCCCACGAGTTTAATGTTGTAGGTCTCAAATTAATAGTTTTTATTTCGATTACCAACATAGTAAATTAACTTAAAAATATCAAGTCACTAAAACACATGTTAATTTCCAGCTGGCTAATTTTTTGTTTTTTTCTTTTTAAAGGTCAATTTGTAATATTGTATAGATATATATCATCATATTATCAAAATCAAATTCAATGTTAATATTAAAAGTTCTGGAAGATATATAGAACCATAAATCATTGTAAGTCAAATCCGTAAATTTGAATCAATTAATCTCAACATACATAAAATTAAATCACATTAAATATCAAAATCCTATTGTATTACATAATAAATCTTCCCCATAAATCGAAAATGGTCCTTATCAATAGTTTGGGGTGAGTTTTATTAACTAAAAAGGCATATTAATTCAAGAATTTTTTAAAACTTATTAATTAAAGTTATATTGACAACTTTTAAATATTTCCCATTCATGCATAAGATTTACAATAGAACAATATATATATATATATATATATATATTTACTTATATTTGGAGGTGAATTTTTAATATTTCATCACACATTTGAATTGCAAATTATCCGGATCAGTTAAAATATAATCAATTAATTCTAATTGGTTTAATTGTGGTAACTTTATTATGGAATCATATTAATTTCCTCAATTTACATAAATAACCCATCTATTTACATGCAAAATAATATTGTTTCAGTATAAGATTACAGTTGGATATGAAAATTAACCCATCTATAGAAAATAAATTTTTTAGAAGTTTTTATTTATGGATATTTTTATGAATTACAATCGGGACATCTTGATTCATTTTCAGAGTCTATACATTTAAACACACAAAAAAAAAACAAAAAAAGAATCAAGGAACTCCATAGTATATACCCTACATTCCACCATTTTGGACCATTTTTTTCCAATTGGTCTAAATTTCAACTCTTTATTAAGGAACTCTATATTATATACACTCAATCAACGTATTCCAATTATTTTAATTGTCTTAAGATATTAATTAACCTAATTATATTGTATATAATTAAGAATTATGATTAATATAATTTAATTTAGTGATACGCGTATTATCTATATCTTTAATTTATTTCATATAAAATATGGAAAATCTAACTTTATTTGTAGTATTGACATAGTGATTATATATATATATATTAATCAATTAATGATTACACTATTAATTTGCCACATTTACACAAATTAAAATTAAGATGATCATTTCGACACATTTAATGTATCTTTAAAAAATAGTTAATGCTATTAAAAATTAAAAAATCTAATTGTATGATTGCCCGTAAAAATTTATCGATATATTAAGATTAAAATTAAAATATTGTCATCATCGAAAAAACATTGAACGATCGAATTCCTACGAAAAACAATTGCATTGTCAAATCACATATGGCCTCTTTTTATATCTTGGTTCGAAATATAAGAAATCCAGGCTCTTCTAAGGCCGACATTGTCTTAAAGATTCATATTGTATGCATGTATCCATCGCCAATGTTTGGAAAAATCACGAAATCACTAGGTCTAGAATTTGTGTTCGATGACCGTGCGTGAAGGTGATCGGATACATGGTACATTTCGTCAGCCATACATTACACGTCTTAAAATCCAATTAATCGAAAGAGAAGTGTATATTGTACAATTTTTTAATATCAAACCAAACATGATTCAATATAAAACCACCAACCATGATTTCAAGTTCACTCCATCCATCAAAACTAAAGTGGTTTTGTTAAAGAATTCTTCTTTTCCTATGTTTATATATGTGTTCCGTGATTTCGCGACACTGAAAGATGTACAACACTTCCAAGAGAATGTGTGTGGTAAATAAATTTTCATAGCTTACTAATTAAATTCTTATTACCGTTTTCAATTTTATATACTGATATTACTTTTTTTTCTTTCAAACAATAGACATAATCGGTAAAACAAAATCTCATGGTGAGCCTCAGGAAAAAACGTTGAAGGAGAGAAATACGAAGTTGGTTGATGTTTGTATAAGCGATCTAAGGTAAATTTATATTGTAAATAATTTATTGTTGTTTTTCAATTTCTAATTTAATTTTATTTCATATTATTTTTAATGGAATTCGACTAGATGGCACATTATGGGGCGAATCGCTTGATACATTAGTTAACGTATTCAAGAAAAAATAAACACATCCAATCATAATTATGTTGCAGTTATGCCGTGGGAGAAGTTTCCAAGGTAGACTATTAAAACACATGAAATTATTAAATTATTAAATAATCAAACAAAATAATTATGCTTTTGTTTTTTTCTTACAGGTCAGATATGTGTGTCAAACACTTTTGGAGTAACAAAAATGCTTTTGAATGGCAACATACAAGAGAGTGTTGATTTTAAAGAAAGGTATTTATAAATACAATTTGATTCCTATTAGTAAATCTTAACCAATTACTTAGATATCAGTTCTATCAATATTTAATGCAATTTTGTATTTAAAGAATAAACTACAAATGAATCAAAACAAAATTATTATTAATTCACATTCACACACGCATGCACCGCCTCCTCATTAAATGGTAACTTATTTTTTTTCACCCATTTCGTAGTTTTAATTTTAACTAAAGAGATAACGTGCATTTAATGTGAAGTCGATACATTTTAACAAAGCTAAAAAAATTAGTAAGATAACCAATCTTAGTCTCCACCACAAAAAGTGTATCTTTTATTTATTTCTTTGTTTGTTACACCGGTTTTAAATACAATGATTCAACAAAAGAACATTAAATGTTAATTTTAAATACAATGATTCAACAAAAGCAATGATTCAACAAAAAGAACATTTTAAAAAATATGAAATTACAATTCTATCACATTTTCAAATGTTAATTTTATGGAAATATATAATAATTTTAATTATAATTATCAGATACAATTATTTATAAATTTTTATTAAAGAGTTAAAAACTCAAACACTCATTAGTCTAAGGTCAAGTATTTTATTTTTTAAGATTATCTTTCAATGGGTGCCTTAGTTCAACCACGTTCTCCAATATACATGTTTCATCATTCAACAAGATTAACGCCAACTGAAAAATAAAAATCCGTGTTCACAAGTGTTTAAATAAATACTACTATAAGTTGTTCTACGATATGTGTGGGACAGATGTAGGAACATAAATAAAAAAGTAGTAAAGAACGCATGAGATTGGTAACCCAGTTCGGTTAATCAACCTACTATGGGGGATTACTCCCAAACTTGAAGATTCGACAGTTACTCCTTCATGAAGTGTATTTGGAATCTTACACATACAGGACTCCCTCCTTATGTCGCCCGTTCTTCTCCACGAACTCTTTCGCTAGCCGAAAGCTGTAAGATCCCCTTACAACCGTGACACTAGACTCCCTCTAGCTACCCACGACTTCAACTTACAATCTCTCCCGAGATTGCGTACAAAATGGTTTAATGAACCCCTCATGTGTTTCACTCGAAAACACTCAAAACTAGTCTATCACGTTGAACTGTTTTAAGAAACAATTACTAGTAAAATACTTGGGACACAAACCACAATGAATCTCAAATAATATGCAAGAGAATCTAAACAAAACGTCTACCGATTGCACAATGAATCGGCCTTCTTATATTCTTCACTTCACAATTATCGCCGATCTTCTTCATCGCCAATACGGTAAGTGGATTGATGGTTTGTAATCTTCCAAAATGTGTTTAGATACTTTCATGAGACAGGAGGGTTATTAGCAGCTCGGTATCTACTCCACAAGGCAGTCAATCGAATATATCTTGCCTTCCACAAACGGATCCACGCAAGATCTTCTATTTATGGAAACTGCCATATAAAAGTATCCCTGGTTCTATCTGGGACATCATATGGAACAGTTTGCCAACTGTTCTTCTTTTCACACATAGCGGAATGAATAGTTTTAGAGACAAACTCAAGCACACATTGTCGAACATATCTCGCCAACAAAATAACACGAATACTTAGTGCATAATAGTGGCACTAACAATCTCTCTCTTTGGCGTTTATGATCGACAATTATCAACTCAATCTGCACAACACTTGAAGCCACTTCGCAGATCAAAATATATCAAATCAAACGATATATTTAACAAATCGTCTGGGACAGTTCCAAGCACACTCCCCCTGAGTCTAATCTGGGAGTGCCTTCAACATCACGAACAATGTTTTCACAGTCAAGATTGCATTGTCTGGTGGGTCAAAATAAGTACAGACCAATAGAAATAAAATGGGAAAACATACTTCCCAAAATAAAATTGTTCAACCAAAACAAAAATCAAAGAGCACACAAGCTCTTATCAGCAGCAGACAGCAGTGGGCATGACCTTCACTCCCCCTTTCTTCCAGACTCTCTCCTTTCTTCTTCTCCCCCTTAATTGTTGCCAAAAACAGCAAAAGTAGTCAATGTGGGGAGGCATCATCATCATCATCTGCATCATCAGTGAGAGCAGCATCAGTATAAGCAGCAGCGGTGGTGGAGGGTTGATCAGCAGAAGGTCCTGCAGCAGCATCAAATGGCGAGGCAAGGCCAAGTGCCCGAGCCCGTAGATCAACCAGAAGAGACTCCAATTCTTGTTCTCGAGTCTTGAAAGTCCTGATGGACTTCTTCAGCATCTGCACTTCGCGCTCCAGAGACTTTATGTGCTTGTCAAAGAAAACAGAAGTGACAAACAAAGCAATAGCAGATCTGTGAGAGACAGAAGATGGCACAGTTTCAGAGCCACCAGCTTCTTCTCTGGTAGGAATATCCTGGGCATGCTAGGAGGAAAACAACTTCTGACTGATTATGAACGGTAACGCCTCTGGCTCATATACATCATTGTCACACACCAGATTGTGCTGACCCATGATAAGGCTAAAAATCATCCCTGGGAATCCAATTGACTGTTGAACCCGGGAGGACTCTATATGAGCCACAACATGCTCAAAGATGAGCTGACCAAGGTTGAACTCCACTCGAGTTCCAACCTTAAACATCAACAATCCCAGAGGCTTCCCAATTATGGAGTTATGAGTGTTGGGGATCCAGTTTCGAACTGCAATCTTATGAAGTATCGAATGCTTCACGCTTAAATCAGATGCCATCAACGAACGACCCGACGGCCAAACACATCGACTACCTCCAGTCAACTCGGCAGCAACCTCATCCAACTCAAACACGGGAGCAGGAGCAACCACATACTCATGTCCTAAATACGCATTTATCACAGACGGGGAAAAGGGAATCCAATGACCCCGCACAAATACAGAAAAAACATGCTTATCAGAAGCATCACGAATGGACTTAGATAAATTGGCATAAAACTCATGTACAATAGCAGCAACAAAAGGTGTGTAGTATAGGTAGACTTCTCTAACCTCAGATTATGTAAAATTTCAATAACTCCAGTACCCTCAACATCAACCTTAATTAATTTTCGCTCAGACACAAGAGAGCGACCAACAACCAACTTATACTAACTTTGGTGAAAGGCGGAGAGAAACTTACTCGAATCATAGGCTTTAGATTCGGAATCAGATCTGTCCGAGACAGTTTCAGTGACATTCTCTGCTTCATCATCAGAGGGAGAAGGAGCTCTGGCTTGCTTCATTAGCGGGCGACGAGGACCCGACACTTACCCCATCCTCTACTCAGATAAACTCTGTGTAACATGACGAGCGGGAACACCAGTAGGCTTCCTAACCGGAGCCTTTTTACCAGAAGCCTTCACCGATTTGGGGGGGGTTGGATGAAGACCCCTTCTTGGAAGCAACTTCTTAGACTTGGGGGTTTTAGAAGGAGGCCCCTTCTTCGCAGCAACTTTCACCAACACCTTTAATTTCAAATTTGTGATAAGCGTGTCATCTTCATCATCAGACACCGAAGGGGTGACTAGAACATCTCTCAACTCCAACTTGTGTTTGGTCCTGCGAGTTTTGGAGGAGGTAGCCTTTCGATTTGGTTGAGGAGGAACAGAATCAGCCTCAGGAATGGGAGAATCTTCATTAAGGAAGGAGATATCAACATCTTCTTCACCTTGATCTTGATCAAGAGTATCATCAACAGCAACATGTGATACTTCATCTAGGGAAACTTGAACAGTGACAATGGACATGTCACTAAACACCCGAGCAGCAGTGAGAACAGAAGGTTCTTGTACAAACTTTAAAGCATCAAGAGATGCGGTAAATTCCTCAATTAAGGCAGACTCTTCGCCAACAGCAGAGGCGATCAGGGCTTCCATCGATTCAATATTCTCCAGAGGTGGAGAGGGAGGATCCAAAGAAACCCTAGGAGAGGGAGGAACCACAGAATCTGTCTCAGACACAGATCCAACAACTGCTTCCATAGAAGGTGCCACAACCAAAGACACAGAAGTAGGGACATCAAGAACTGCTTCAACCGGCTATTCCGAGGTAGGGGCAGGGTCCCAAAGGGAGAAAACACCAACGGTTTTGAGAGCTCGCCTAATTTCTGCCACAACTCTTGCATAGAAATTTTGGGCTTCTTGAAGAGAGAGGGCTTCGAATACTCAGATTTGTCGGTCATTGATTTCAGAGAGGATTGAGTCTTTGAGAGGAAAAAGTTCAAGAGAGAAAGGTTTGATTAGAAAGATAATTTGTTAAAAAAATCCCGTTGCCTTAATAAAATTTTGAACAGTAGACTCATGCCCTTAAAGGATTCAAAAAGAAAATTCCCATAACTGTCACATCCCATAAAAAGCACCCCTCTGCTCGTTCTTGGGAAGTGGAACTGAACTCGGCGCGGGAAATAAGGATCCACTAGCCATTGAGAAATAATTGTTCAAACTATCCCAATATCTGTCTGAGACATACTCTAGCATACACTGCATCGACCACACTAACTCGGTCATTTTACTCTCTATATACACACATCACTGACCAAGATAGTACAAAGAGGCTTCTCTTCAGAGGAGAAGTTCAGAGAACACAAAGACCCATTGATGATCTAAGTGTTTCAAACCTTGCAGTTCTAAGTGTCTTTGTAAAGATATCCGCAAGTTGGCCATCAGTTCCAACATATTCAATCACAAACGATCCATCTTCCACAAGTTCACGGATGAAATGGTGATGGATATCTATATGTTTTGTTCGTGAGTGCTGGACAGGATTCTTCGAAATATTTATGGCACTCATGTTGTCACAGTATATGGTAAGGACAGATTGTGGCACACCATATTCAAGCAACATTTTCTTCATCCAAAGAAGTTGAGTACAACAACTTCCAGCCGCAATATATTCGGCTTCAGAAGTAGATAAAGAGATCGAATTCTGTTTCTTACTGAACCATGAAACTATGTGGTTTCCAAGGAAGAAACATCCTCCAGAAGTACTCTTTCAATCTTCAGTACACCCAGCCCAAACTGCATCGCAAAACCCTACCAAACTAGGGTTTGTATCATAGAAAAACCAAAGTCTCAACTCAGCAGTACCTTTTATGTACTTGATTATGTGCTTGACAGATTTCAGATGACTTTCTTTGGGATTAGATTGGTACCGAGCACAAACTCCCACACTGTAGCAAATGTCTGGCCTATTTGCTGTAAGGTAGAGCAGACTGCCAATCATACTCTGTTACAAGGTTTGCTCAATAGAAACATCAGCTTCATCTTTTGACATCTTTGAGGATGTCCCCATCGGTGTTCTTTTCGGGCTACAACTATCCAAACCAAACTTGTTGATCAAGTTCCTTGCATACTTTGTTTGAGACACAAAGATTCCATCATCTTTTTGCTTCACTTGAAGCCCTAGAAAGTAGGTCAATTCGCCTACAAGACTCATTTCGAATTCAGAAGTCATGTCCTTTACAAACTTGTCCACCATTCTGTTTGAGACAGATCCAAAGACAATATCATCGACATAAATCTGGGCGATGATTACATCAGATTTTTCTCTCTTGATGAATAGAGTTCGATTAGCTCCACCATGAACATATCCTTTCTCCAGAAGGAACTTGGTTAGCCGTTCGTAACAAGCTCGGGGAGCTTGTTTGAGGCCGTAGAGGGCCTTCTTCAGTTTGTACACATACTCCGGATGGTGAAGGTCTTCAAAGCCTTTGGGTTGGCTAACAAATACATCTCCAGACAAGTATCCATTCAAGAAGGCATTCTTTACGTTCATTTGGAATAATTTGAACTTCATCCAAGCAGCCATGGTAAGGAGCAAACGAACTGATTCAAGACGAGTAACTGGAGAAAAAGTCTCATCAAAATCCACTCCTTCAACTTGGAAATAACCTTGGGCAACAAGTCTTGCCTTATTTCTGGCTATATTCCCTTCTTCATTAGTTTTATTTTTAAAGATCCATTTTGTGTCGATAACATTACCCTCTTCAGGTCGTGGAACAAGATCCCACACCTCATTTCTTTCAAATTACAAGAGCTCTTCTTGCATGGCTTGAATTTATCGCTCATCTTACAATGCCTCTTTCACATTTTTGGGCTCCACAGTTGAGATGTAACACACATTAGCTATCAATTCATGATAGGTCTTTCGAACACCTCTTGTTCGAACTCCTTCACTCATATCACTGATGATATCGGATGCAGAGTGATTCTTCTGAACACCTTTCAAAGGTTTAGGAACATCCATCTTCTCGCTACTTGCTTCTATCGGCATGCTGTGTTCCGAACTGTCTGGAACAGATGTTAGAACATAGATAGTAGCATCAATGCTTTCCTCATCAATCTGGGAAGCAGATTCTTCCAGATCATCAACAACAATATTAATGGACTCCATCACAGTCTTGGTCCTTTTGTTGAAAACACAGTAGGCCTGACTATTTCTTGAGTACCCGAGAAACATACATTTGTCTCTTTTGGCATCAAACTTGCCAAGTTGCTCTCGGTCTCGCAACATGTAATAAGTGCTCCCAAAAATATAAAAGTACTTTAGGTTGGGCTTTTTCCCTTTCCACAACTTGTAGGGAGTAACTCTCATCTTGGGTCTGAAGTACACCCGATTAATGACATGACAGACTGTATTCACCGCTTCAGCCCAAAGGTTGTCAGGGACAGATTTGGCCTTCATCATAACTCGGCTCATTTCTTGAAGCATCTGATTTTTCCTCTCAACAACACCATTTTGTTGAGGTGTTTTTAGTGCTGAGAACTCTTGTCTGATTCCTCTTTGTTCAAAGAAACACCTAAAGAAGGCATTTTCAAACTCACGACCATGATCACTCCTTATTCTCACAACATTGGTTCCTTTCTCCACTTCAAGTTTGAGACACAATTTCTTGAAATGTCTCGAAGGTCTCTCCCTTATCTCTTAGGAATTCCACCCATGTAAATCTTGTGTAGTCATCCACACAAACAAATATGAACTTCTTCCGTCCAATGCTCTCAGTTTGGACAGGCCCCATCAAGTCCATATGCAGTAGCTCCAAGGCATTTGAAGTGGTAATCTTTTTAACAGATTTGTGAGATGTGTGAATCTGTTTTCCAACTTGACATGGTCCGCATACCTTCCCTCGATCAATGCTTAATTTTGGAACACCAATCACAGCTTCAGTTTTCATGAGTCTCTAAAGGTTTCGAAAACTGATATGGCCAAGTTTTTCATGCCATAAATCTACTTCACACAGTTGAGATCTGAAGCAAGTCCCCTTCATATTAAGGAGATAAAACATTTGTCCCTCGATCTGTTCCCATTCATCAGAAGAACACTTTCTTTGTTCTTGACAAGGCATTTGTCTCGAGTGAAATGCACCAAGAGACCTTGGTCACACAACTGACTAATGCTAATTAAATTAGCTTTTAGTCCTTCTACAAGCAGCACGTCCTCCAGGTTGGGCATTCCATGCACATTTAGACATCCACGGCCAAGCACTCTATCTTTAACACCGTCTCCAAAGGTAACAGATTGGTATGAACAATCTTTTTATATGTTGCTCAGCATGCTAGCATTTCCGATCATATGCCTAGAGCATCCACTGTCAAAGTACCAGCTACTTTTTACATGAATATTGAGGGCCGTGTGAACCACATAATTTCTGTGGTTGTTCCTGGATCTGTTTAGGACATTTCTTCTAGGAATCTGATCAGATTCTGCAAAACCCCTTCTTTTCATCCTTCGGAGGTCATTGATCAAGTTTCTACAGTGTGGTCGAATGTGACCAGGTTTCTCACAGTAATGACATACAACACGTATTTTTTCAGGAAACTTCCTTCATTACTGCTTGTTCTTTGGCTCAGCTCACGATTCTGGAACTGTTGAATCTTTTGTTCCAAAGGTCTGTCCTTAACAGAATCCGCCATAAGTATGAGCACCATTGAATCCAAGCCCCGAATGATCCTGAGGGCTCTTTCCCTTGCAAAGAATCTCATCCGACTGAGATGATCCAGAGTTCATCATCTTCACAAGCTTCTTCAGATGTTGAAGCTCACCAGTCTGAGAGTGACTGTTGTTTCTAAACTACAGCAAGTCACTTTGCACTTCCTAGAGATGAGTGGCAAGGTTATCTCTTTCTTTCAAGAGATCGGCATTTTCTTTCATCAGCCCTTCATTGGCCTAAACCACCATGATCTAACTCATATGAAGTTTTTTATATGCTTCCATGGCAGATTCTTCAGTGAACTCTTCTCCATCACTGCATTCAACACCTTGTCATCCTGACTGTTAGGGACAGTCGCAGACATAGTTTCTTTGACAGACTACGTCATAAGAGCACACACTTTCTTCATCACTTTCGCTATCATCAGGGTCATTACTCTCACTGAGAGTAGAACAATATGATTTGTTCTTCTTTTTTAGAGTATTGGCACACTCGGCTTGGTAGTGATCAAAACCACCGCACTCTCTACACTTGACATCTTTATGTCTGTCTTCATTTGAATCTTCATCTTTTGATCTCTGAGGATTAAAAACCTTATTTTTGCCAGAGTTATTTTGAGAAGACTTCTCATATCGTTTGGCAAATCTTGAGAAGTTCTTGGACAGTATAGCAATTGTCTCGTGTTTAGTGTCTAATTGTGTCATTTTAATTTATTTATCTCATTGTGTTTAGTATTTATTTTGTTTAATTTTATTTTGTTATGTGTTGATTTTATGTGTTTATTTGAGTTTATTGCTCTAATGGTGGATTGTGCCAAGTGTTGCAAAACATAAGCTTTTAATTATAAAAACAGGTATTTTACGGATATTAGGTGGCAAGTGAAAAGTCGAACAATTGGGCTAGATTGGTTAAATTGGAGGATGGAAGATTTTGAAAAAAAATGAGCAATAGCACCCACGCGGGCGGGCTACACAGCGCGGGCGGGCGGGCACAAGGCCAAGACCAACTCAACCTCGCCGCGCCCCGCGCCCCCGCGGCACCCCTGCCGCCACGGCGCCACGCCCAACGCCCCCGCCACGCGCCTGGTGCCCCGCGGCGCCACACCCCGCCGCCGCATGGGGTGCCTCCCTCTCCCTCTCGGGTCCAGTTTTTCTTCTCGTTTTCTATGTGCGACTCACTCATTAGCATTTAATTCCTCTTCTGCTCTGTTATGATTTAAACCTTGGATGATTTGGCAATTTTTAATTTGCTAAGATTTATAGGCTATTATTCCCTAAATCCTAGAGTTGGACTTTTGCTCACAAAAATCTCAACAAATCTTTGCATTAATGGATCCCTTACCATCAGCTCCCATCACCTTTTCTCTCTCTCTCTCTCTCTCTTTCGTCTCTCATATCTCTTGGAGATTTTTGGGGGAATTCATCAATTCATCATCATTCATTCATCTCTTTCTCTACACACCACATCATTTTCTCCATTCTCTTTATTCTCTCTTCACACACACTACACACACTAAATCTCTACACCACTTTCTCACCATTTTCACCATCATCACCTTCACAAGAGGGAAGAGGAGAAAAGGAAGAAGAAGGGAGCCAAGCCAAGCAAGAAGAAGAGAAGACGAGAAGGACCCTACGTCGAGCCATCCACGAAAGCTACGCTCGAAGGAGGTGTCTCTTGTATTTTCTTTGTATTTCTTGGATGTTTGTGGGGATTTGTCCCAAAACTCATGAATGATACTTAATATTATAGAAGTTTGAGTTATTTGCATTTGATTTATGAGATGACTTTCTTCTATGATATTGGTGTTGTTTTGAGCATGTTTAGTGGCTAATCTCTCTATTAGGGGATAGAGGGTCGATGTGGTTTTGATCTATGCTTGTTCTTGTTGTTCGTTGTTGTTGGAATCGTGCTTTTTCATGTTTAGGTACTTGATCACTACTTGAACATTGATAGGATTTAGAGGAGTCTTGATTGTAAATCTAAATCCGGAAATTAGTTCCTTCGACGTTAGGTGGATGGGGTTCCTAAGCCTAATATGTTAATCTTGCTTGTATGATATAGCTAAGAGAGGTTTAATGGATAGACGGTGACATGAATTGAAGTTAAACTAATCGGAAGGGTCTGTCGTATTTGTGATAGTAGCATTATCAACTTGAATAAAGCATAGTGATAAAGCCATTGAGATAATCTACACCCTAATACCTTAATCAAACTTATTTCCTCCAATCTGGACTTAGTTTGTGTATTTGCATTTAATTATCTTGCTTAATTGTCTATTTTGAATTCCTAGCATAATCATCATCAAACCCCCTTGTTAGAATGTTTAGATTTTATTTTAGTTGCTTAGTTGAAAGCATGTGTAGACTTTAGATAATTCTTCTCTATAAAGTCTTCCTTGAGAGATCGACTCGGGTTAAGCTTATTGCTTCTACAATTGACCCCGTCCAATTACGGGTGTGGTCCTAAGTAGTTGTCTAGTGAGCATAAATCGGAAATATAAGTGTAAATTTGGACCGCGAAACAAATTTTGGCACTGTTGCCGGGGAAGGCTTTTAAGAATTGTCTTTTTAGTGCTATATTTGCTTTTGTGTTATTTGTTTGTATTTGTGAAAGTGATCTTGTTTAGGTGTCATGTTTGTGTTGTTGTTTTTGTTTTTATTTTCTTGTGTCGATTGTTTAGTCTCACCTCTCTTTCCGCAAGGTACGTGTGATCTCCGTTTTGTTTTTGGTTGTGTATGCTAGGGAGGTGAAGCCTCAATCAGAGACTAGCCCCCGTGTTTGACAACATCCATCGATCGAGGAGATTCGACATGTTCGAGTGGGAAAGAGAGATGGAAGCTAACCCCCTCAACCATCCCGAAAATGTAAATGGGGCTAGGAATATGAGAGACTTTGCTCGTTCCGTTATTGGGGCGTCGACTTCTTGCATAGTTCTTGGTGAAGCCACAAGGAACTACGAGTTGAAGAACATTCATTTTAGCCAACTTCCCTCATTCTACGGGATGCCGGCCGAAGATGCTTTGAACTTCATCCGGGAGTTCTATGCCGTTGTTCAAACCTTTCCTCTACAAGGTTTGAACGAAGATCAATTGAAGATGAGGTGTTTCCTTTACACCTTGAAAGATCGAGTCAAGACGTGGTTCATGTCCCTACCGGCCAACTCATTGGCCAATTGGAATGCCGTCTACGAGAAGTTCATGGCCAAGTACTACTCTAATCAAAAGACCTAAGATTTGAGAGCACAAATTGTTACCTTCACCCAATCTTTGGGTGAAGCATTTCATGAAGCTTGGGATCGATTTCAAAGTCTCCAACAACAATGCCCTCACCACCATCTCGCACCCTGTTTGCTAAACCAATTCTTCTACGACGGGCTTTCACAAAATTTCCAATATATGGTGGACAATGTGTCGGGAGGAGACATTGGAGGACGGACCGCTGAAGAGGTCTCAAACATCTATGAGACCATGGCCACAACTTCTCAACAAAAGAGTGCTAGGGGGAAGAGAGCTTCCGTCAATGAAGCCAACCCTAGTTATGATGTGACAAAACAACTTGCCGAGTTGACACGGCAAGTAGAGATGCTTCGCACCTCCAAGAGACCACCCCAACAAGTGATGACCGTGGAGACTTGTGGGATTTGTGGAGAGTATGGCCATGGGGCCAACTTGTGTCAAAATATGATCGAGCCGGAATTAAGTGAAGAGGCTCATTTTCATGCTCTTCAAGAGCAAGTGAATGCTCTCCAAGGCTTCCAACCGCGTCAACAATACAACCCCTACTCTTAAACATACAATCCGGGATGGAGAAATCATCCAAATTTCTCTTGGAGACAACCTCAACAACAAGCACCTCATCATCCACAACCTCCTCCTCCACAACAAGCCGGAGGTAGTCAAGCTCCTAAATTTCAAAGGCCGCAACAATATCCTCCCCAACCCAACCAACCGCCTAGGCCATCACTGCAAGACACATTGCAATCCTTCATTTAAGCCACTCAACAAAGATTTGAATCTGTTGAGGCTTTAGTGAAGAGAATCGAGACACAAGTGGGCCAAATAGCCGGGACTGTTGGAGAGTTGGCCAAGCAAGCCAAACCGGGCAAGTTGCCAAACCAACCGGAGCAAGCTCAAGCAATCACCGTGCTTAGAGGAGGAAAGGTGATAGAAAACAAGGTTGGACAGCCAAGTCCAACCGAAGAGGTTGAAAAAGAAGATGAGACTCCTTCACAACAACAATAGGAGTCCGAGAAAGAAAGAGAAGAAGTGAAGAAGCCCACACTCCACAAGGCGACCAATCCTTACAACCCTCCAATTCCATTTCCAAGTTGGTTGAGGAATGAGAAGCAAGACACTCAATTCCAAGAGTTTTACAAACTCCTATCCAAGGTGAATGTCAATCTTCCACTCCTTGATGTCATCCGAAATGTGCCGGCCTATGTCAAGTTCTTCAAGGAACTTGCTTCAAAGAAGAGGAAGTTTATGGAGGATGAGAAGATAGAGGTATCCGAAGTGGCAAGTGCAATCCTACAACATCAACTACCACCCAAGCTCCGTGATCCAGGTAGTTTCACGCTTAAAATTGCCTTGGGAAATGGTAAAGAAGCATGCGGTATGCTAGATTTAGGAGCCGGAATTAATTTGATGCCTTACTCTATTTATAAACAATTAGAGTTAGGTGAATTTAAGCCAACTAGAATGTGCCTACAATTGGCGGATAGGTCCGTGAGATATCCTAGGGGAATAATAGAGGACATTCTACTTAAGGTTGGTGGATTGATCATATCGGTTGATTTTATTGTATTGGATGTGGGTGATGTGAAAGAAACGGGTAAAGAACACACTCTTCTCCTAGGTAGACCTTTTATGGCTACAACAAACACCTTGATTGATGTTAAAAATGGAACCTTAAAAATATTGGTGTTAGGAGAAACGGTGTCTTTTTCCGTACATGAAAACAAGGCTATTCTCGTCTCCTCATTTGAGGAAAATTGTTCTTACATAGATGCTATTGATGTCTTGGCCGGGGAGGTTTTCTTGCAGGAAATAGGTGCTCCTTGGAGGATTGAAACCTCGTCTGAGGAACTTGCCATGGATGAAGCCTACCTCAAGTGTGGGGGAGACGAGTTGAATGCCGAAGAGATAGAGATCTTGCTAGGAGAAGGCATGAGTCTCATGGAAGTCATGGCCTCAACCGAAGAGGAAGTGAAGCCTACTCCCGAGCTTGAGCTCGAGGAGCTCCCATCTCATCTCAAATACGTCTTTCTTGATGATGAAGAGAAGAAACCCGTGATCATCTTTGTCGGGCTAGAAAAAGATAAAGAAGACCTCTTAGTAGCCGTACTAAAGAGGAACAAGCAAGCTATAGGATGGAATCTTTCCGACATCAAAGGCATTAGCCCCTCTATGTGTATGCATCGCATCATTCTAGAGGAAGGGGCTAATCCGGTTCATGAAGGGCAAATGAGGCTCAACCCCGTGCTAATGGAAGTCATAAAGAAGGAGATTCTCAAACTCCTAGCGGAAGGGATCATTTATCCCATAGCTGATAGTGAATGGGTGAGCCCGGTCCATGTGGTGCTGAAAAAATGAGGAATAACAGTCGTAGAGAACGACAAAGGGGAACATATGGCTACTCGAACCACCACCGGGTGGAGAATGTGCATTGACTATCGAAAGCTCAATGCCGCCACTAGAAAAGACCAGTTTCCCCTTTCTTTCATTGATCAAATACTTGATAAACTGGCCGGTCATAGTTTTTATTGTTTCCTTAACGGTTTATCGGGGTATTTTCAGGTTGCCATCGCACCGGAGGACCAAGCCAAGACCGCCTTCACGTGCCCCTTCGGCACATTTGCTTGTAGAAGGATGCCATTTGGATTATGCAATGCACCGAGCACATTTCAAATGTGTATGTTCTCAATCTTCTCCGAGATGATTAGAGACTTCATTGAGGTATTCATGGATGACTTTTCGGTCTTTGGATCCTCATTTTCCAATTGTTTAGAGAAATTAGAACTTTCTTAAAAAGATGCATTGAAAGTAGTCTAACTCTTAGTTGGGAAAAGAGTCATTTTATGGTTACTAGTGGCATAGTCCTTGGTCATGTTGTGTCTAAAGAAGGAATGAGTGTAGACAAGGCTAAGGTGGATGTGATTGAAAAACTACCTCCACCCATTAATGTGAAGGGAATTAGAAGCTTTCTAGGCCATGCCGGTTTTTACCGTCGGTTTATTAAAGACTTCTCAAAAATTAGCCAACCTCTATGTCATTTACTTGCTCAAGATGTTCCTTTTGAGTTCGATGAAAAATGTTTGCATGCTTTTAATACTCTTAAGGAGAAATTGATCACCGCACCCATTGTCATTCCCCCTAATTGGTCTTTACCTTTTGAGATAATGTGTGATGCATCAAATTCCGCCGTGGGCGCTCTTTTGGGTCAATGAATTGATAAAATTCTACGTGTAATTTACTATGCTAGCCTTACTTTGAATAGTGCTCAAGTAAATTACACCACCACCGAAAAAGAATTGCTTGTCGTTATGTTTTCATTAGATAAATTTAGATCCTACATCTTAGGTTCTAAAGTCATTGTGCATAGTGATCATGCAGCTCTAAGGCATTTGTTGACCAAGCCCAAGCTAAACCTAGACTCATTAGGTGGATTTTTCTTGTGCAAGAATTTGATGTTGAGATTAAGGATAGAAAGAGGTGTGAAAACGTGGTAGCGGACCATTTATCTCGCCTCCCCGTTGATGAAAATTTCAATTTATTGCATGAAAAAGGAGTTGATTGTGATACATTTCCATATGAGCATGCTCTTGAGCTTAACTCCTCTCCTTGGTATGCCGATATTGTCAATTATCTTGCTTGCGATAAAATGAGAACTAACCTTTCTTTTCAAGAAAAAAAAAAATTTTGGCAATGTGTAGGTATTACTTTTGGGAAGATCCATACCTTTTCCATTTGGGAAAAGACGAGATAATTCGAAGATGTATCTCGGAAGAGGAGCAAACCGATGTTCTAGCCTTTTGCCACTCATCTCATTGTGGTGGTCATTTTGGAGGACAAAAGACCGCTAGAAAGATCCTACAATCCGGTTTGTATTGGCCTTCCATTTTTAAAGATGCTCATGCTTACTCCATTTCATGTGATAAATGCCAAAGGCTTGGTAATATTGGGAGGAGAAATGAAATGCCTTTAAATATCAATCTTATTGTTGAAATTTTTGATGTTTGGGGTATTGATTTCATGGGACCATTTCCTAACTCTTTTGGTTTTGAATATATCCTATTAGCCATTGATTACGTGTCAAAGTGGGTCGAGGCTATCCACACTAGGTCTTGTGATGCTAATGTGGTTATCAAGTTCGTGTAGGAGCACATTTTGAGTAGGTTTGGATTCCCTAGAGCAATCATAAGTGATGGTGGAACTCATTTCACCAACAAGATTTTTGCAAAATTGATGAAAAAAATGGAGTGACTCACAAGGTGGCGACTCCATATCATCCTCAAACTTTCAGTCAAGTTGAGACGAGCAACAAACAAATTCAAAACATCTTGAAGAAGACCGTGAATGTGACGAGGAAGGATTGGTCACAAAGGCTAACGGATGCTCTTTGGGCGTACCGGACGGCTTACAAAACCATCCTAGGGATGAGCCCATACCACCTCGTTTATAGAAAAGAATGCCATCTCCCCGTTGAGATCGAGCACCGAGCCTATTGGGCTATAAAAGAGGTGAATTGTGACCTAACAAATGCAGGAGAGGAGCGAGCCTTGCAATTGTCCGAGCTCGACGAATTGAGAAACGAAGCCTATGACAACGCCAAGATTTATAAAGACAAAGTGAAGAAGCTACACGATAGGTGAATTGTCAAGAAAGAGCTTACGCCGGGCATGAAATTTCTCCTTTTCAACACTAGATTGCGGCTCTTCCCCGGAAAACTCAAATCACGTTGGAGCGGACCGTTTATCATTAAAGAAGTGTTCCCCTATGGAGTTGTCACGTTGAAAAATCCGGTAATGAACATTACATTCTAAGTGAACGGACACCGAGTCAAGACATACTATGAAGGGTTTTTCGCACGAAGCCGATTTGGAGGAATTGAAACTTGTCAATTCCGATTGAATTCTCCAAAAACTTCGTCTAGCTCGAGACATTAAAATGAGCGCTGCATGGGAGGCAACCCATGATTTTTATTGTTTGATTTTATTTTCTCTTGTTCTTATTTCAATTTGTTCATGGTATTTTGTAATGTGAAAAAATTTTAATTGGGGAAATAATTTTGCAGGGGTGGAGAAGAGGAAGAAAAACAGAGCAAGAGGTGCATGAAATTGCAAGGTGTAAAAAGAGGCTGCGCGGGCGGGGCGCGAAAATGCCGAGAGCTCCTCACCCCCGCCACACACAACACAATCCCCATGGCACTCCGCATCGCTGCCCCCGCGGCGGCACCTATCCCCGCGGGGCTCTCTCCATCTCACTGCACAAGACGCCCCCGCGGTGGCCCCTAGCCCCGCGGGGCTCTCTCTCTCACGAACCGACCCCCCCCCGCAGTGCCCCACCTCTTTAACACTTGTGGTCACCATTCATCACTTGTACTTTCCCTCTTGGACACTTGTACTCACCCTTTTCAACAATAATTCACCTAACTCCTTCAATCCCTATCTCATTCTACGCACCTCTTCCATTTTCCCCAATTTCCACTCCCAATTCTGCTCAAATTCACAGCAAATTTCCTCCAGTAAGATTTTGCCAAATTCTCCCGCTCTCTCCCTTAGCGCCGCCGCGCTCTTCACGCCGCCGCCGCGCTCACCTCCTACCTTCCCTCCTTACTGCTGCAGATTTCTGTAATCTTGCCCATGGCTCCTAAAATGAAATTGCCAAAAATCCTTGGAGGGAAAGGCAATGACAAGACCAAAGACCTAACAGGAGCTCGGACAAAGGCAAAGGACACGAAGGCACGAGCTCCCCGTCAATGGTATCGGACCTCCGCCAACAATATGGATCTCCATTCCTCATCACCACACCAAATGAAGGTAACCGTTACCTCACTCTCCGTAGCCATGAGATATCTTATCCTCGCTATATTGATTGGAAGTTGATGCGAGAGTTGAATTTAGAAGGGCAGATTATGGAGTATCTTAAAGTGTTAAATTTGCAAACCTTTGCTAGGATGCAATATTATACTTATTATGATAATGTCGTGCTTGAAATTTTTGGTGTCGTTTCAACATGATAAGGAGGAGGGAAAGAGTTGTACCTTTAGGATGTTTGATCTACAATATAACATCACCTTGGCTGAATTGCGGGATTACTTCGATTTCCCAACTGTGGGGATCAAGAGCATGCCATCTGATTTCAATGCTGCGGATGCATGGCATGAAATTTCGAGGTTCCGGAATTGGAATACAAAGGGCATTCTGAGCAAATTCATTGAAGATCATGCCTTGTCCATTGTTCACAAATTCTTGGCATACAACATTTTGGGCAAAGAGCAAGCCAACAAGATGAACTCAACGGAGGTCTTCCTACTTTGGTGTGCAAAGAAAGACAGGAAAGTGTGCCCGTCCACCTTCATTATGAGCACTATCAAGGACGCAATCATGCGGAGAAACCAGCACCCTTTCTTCTGTGCATTCATCTCCGCCCTTTGTGTCAAAATTGGAGCACTTGATGAGGATGCCACAGTTCCCACTGGCTACAGAAGGCTTGACACCTCCACAATCAACAAAGGGGAACTCAAGCGAGCCGAAGTGATTTACAATAAACGACAAGTGCGCCCTCATACAAAGAGGACTTGTGTCAGCACCTTGAAGCAAATCCAGCACAGCACCATGGAGCTAATAGGAGGTCCCTCGTTGGCATCACAAGAGCCCAATGACGAGGGCAACGATGACGAGCATGAGCCGGCGGACAACAAGAAGAACATGCAGGCCATCAAGGGTACCACATACTTGTCAATGACTGGGGTTCATTTCAAGGATACATGGACACTACAATGGGTCAATTCCAGCAATCCATTACCGACACCATGAGCACCTTTGGCAATCAACTACAGGATTCTATGTCGGCCTATTGGCAAGAGCATAATGCCCGCACGGTGCAGCAGCAAGAGAGGATTGATGCCTCTTTCCAATCCATACACGAGGACATCGGTGCAGTGCATCAACATGTTCGGAGCCTCTACTCTCGAGTAGACCGACACGACGAGCAAATTCAAGCCCTCCAAATGAGCTGGGATGCATGGACTCTTGCCTCATCTTTCACGCCACAGAATCCACCACCGAAGCAGTAAAGTTTCTTTTATGTATTTCGTGTTTTACATGTCTCGTGTTCGTGTGTGTTGTTTTTTGTGATATATTGTTCATATTTTTTTCGTTGGTGTTTCCTAGTGTTGTTTTGTAGGAGCTCGCGCACGTTGCCGGTTTTCTATAAAATTGTGACGTTCTCTACTCCCTTCTATTTTTGCTTGCATTCATTTTTCATACATTGAGGACAATGCATGTTTTAAGTGTGGGAGAGTCATGAAGCTTGTTATTGTAGTACGTTTTGTATTAGTTATGTTGGATTTTGTATTGTTGGACTATGTTTTTAGTTGTTGGTTCTTATTTTCATGTTGCATATGTTTTGATCATATTGCGTTCATTTTATCGTTTTGATTATGTTGTGTATTTTGTTCTTCCCTTGCTTAGCACGATGTTTTTGTCTAATTGTCAAATTTGAAAATTGGAAGATGAATCTTCAAGGAATTATTTTCAAACAATCATATTAATTCAATGATTTTGTGGTTTCACTCATAAGCACAATTGTTCTTGAATGTGCTCATAATTGAAAAAACTTTGTGTGAAACCTTGTCCTTGAAAGATTATGATGCTGGGTAGCCTTATTCTTGAAATTATCCCCTAATTATCTTTCTTCATTTATATTTTTGTATTTTGTTGATAAAAAAAAAAGAAAAAAAGAGAGAGAGAGGAAAAGAAAAGGGGCAATAAGGATCTCTACTCCTCTTGTTGATTTATTCAACAATGAGTATGGGAAACCACACAAGGACACTAGGGATTTCCTCCCTATGGTTTTCACCTTGTGAATTTTGATCCGTCCCCATAATTCGCATATATAATTTGGATTGCATTCCGGATTATACTCCTCTCATGTGTGGCAAATGCTTCTTTTATTTTGCATGATGAGTATGGGAAACCACATTAGGAAGCTCGATTAATTTCAATGATTTAACCTAATGAATTTTGTCCTACGATTGCAATCCTTTATTTATGATCATATTTTGCTCTGTTGTGAATAAATTTTGGAAGTGATTTGTGGGGGAATAATTGGATAGAATCTTGGTTCCTTGATCATCTTGATTTTGAAAGGTCGGGCTCATCACTTGTTTTGATATTGTGCTCATTTTCATAGATGATGGATGCTTTTGTGGGAACCATAAATCGTGATCAAATATATGATTGAGTTGTAAGTTTTTCCTTCTTGATTCATGTTTTTAATTTCTTGTTTCCTTGAGGACAAGCAAAAGGCTAAGTGTGGGGAAGTTGTTTAGTGTCTAATTGTATCATTTTAATTTATATATCTTATTGTGTTTAGTATTTATTTTGTTATGTGTTGATTTTATGTGTTTATTTGTGTTTATTACTCTAATGGTGGATTGTGCCAAGTGTTGCAAAACTTGAGCTTTTAATTATAAAAGCAGGTATTTTACGGAAATTAGGTGGCAAGTGAAAAGTCGAATAATTGGGCTCGATTGGTTAAATTGGAGGATGGAAGATTTTGAAAAAAAAAAGAGAAATAGCACCCGCGCAGGCGGGCTACACAGCGCGGGCGGGCAGGCACAAGGCCGAGACCCACTCAGCCCCGCCGCGCCCCGCGCCCCCGCGGCGCCCTGCTCCCACGGCGCCACACCCCGCCACCGCGCGGGGTGCCTCCCTCTCCCTCTCGGGTCCAGTTTTTCTTCCCGTTTTCTGTGTGCGACTCACTCGTTTGCATTTCATTCCTCCTCTGCTCTGTTATGATTTAAACCTTGGATGATTTGGCAATTTTTAATTGCTAAGATTTATAGGTTATTATTCCCTAAATCCTAGAGTTGGACTTTTGCTCCCAAAAATCTCCACAAATCTTTGCATTAATGGATCCCTTACCATCAGCTCCCATCACCTTTTCTCTCTCTCTCTCTCTCTTTCGTCTCTCATATCTCTTGGAGATTTTTGGGGGAATTCATCAATTCATCATCATTCATTCATCTCTTTCTCTACACACCACATCATTTTCTCCATTCTCTCTATTCTCTCTTCACACACACTAAATCTCTACACCACTTTCTCACCATTTTCACCATCATCACCTTCACAAGAGGGAAGAGGAGAAAAGGAAGAAGAAGGGAGCCAAGCCAAGCAAGAAGAAGAGAAGACGAGAAGGACCCTACGTCGAGCCATCCGCGAAAGCTACGCTCGAAGGAGGTGTCTCTTGTATTTTCTTTGTATTTCTTGGATGTTTGTGGGGATTTGTCCCAAAACTCATGAATGATACTTAATATTGTAGAAGTTTGAGTTATTTGCATTTGATTTATGAGATGACTTTCTTCTATGATATTGGTGTTGTTTTGAGCATGTTTAGTGGCTAATCTCTCTATTAGGGGATAGAGGGTCGATGTGGTTTTGATCTATGCTTGTTCTTGTTGTTCGTTGTTGTTGGAATCGTGCTTTTTCATGTTTAGGTACTTGATCACTACTTGAACATTGATAGGATTTAGAGGAGTCTTGATTGTGAATCTAAATCCGAAAATTGGTTCCTTCGACATTAGGTGGATGGGGTTCCTAAGCCTAATATGTTAATCTTGCTTGTATCATATAGCTAAGAGAGGTTTAACGGATAGACGGTGACAGGAATTGAAGTTAAACCAATCAGAAGGGTCTATCGTATTTGTGAGAGTAGCATTATCAACTTAAATAAAGCATACTGATAAAACCATTGAGAGAATCTACATCCTAATACCTTAATCAAACTTATTTCCTCCAATCTGGACTTAGTTTGTGTATTTGCATTTAATTGTCTTGCTTAATTGTCTATTTTGAATTCCTAGCATAATCATCATCAAACCCCCTTATTAGAATGTTTAGATTTTATTTTAGTTGCTTAGTTGAAAGCATGTGTAGCCTTTAGATAATTCTTCCATATAAAGTCTTCCTTGAGAGATCGACTCGGGTTAAGCTTATTGCTTCTACAATTGACCCCGTTCAATTGCGGGTGTGGTCCTAAGTAGTTTTCTAGTGAGCATAAACCCGAAATATAAGTGTAAATTTGGACCGTGAAACATCTCGGCAAGATCATTTTTATTAGGGACATTGTTTGGCACATCAGTACTTGAATCTGCCTGAAAAGCTATGCTTTTTCTTCTGCACTGGCTCATCATCTGTCAGCCCCATTTCAAATGTTCGCAGGGACCCCATCAGCTCCTGTAACTCATCTTGCTCACGTCTTTGGCCTCTTCAATGGCCGTGACTTTGTACGCGAATCTTCTAGGCAGAGATCGCAAAACTTTTCGCACAATTTTCTCTTCAGAGATTACATCTCCAAGGGCAAAGCTTTCATTAGTGATGTCACAAATCTTGGCGTTGAAATCAGCAAGTTTTTCACCTTCATCCATGCAAAGGTTCTCAAATCCGGTGGTAAGAAGTCGCATTCGAGAGGCACGAACACTGCTTGTTCCTTCAAACGTGGTCTGCAAGATATCCCACGCATCCTTAGCTTTAGCACAGGTGGATATTAGCTTGAAGATATTCACGTCAACAGCAGAGAAGATAGCGTTCATGGTTTTAGCATTTATCCCCATGACATGGTAGTCGGCATCCTCCCACTCTTTTTCCGGCTTCAGCACCACTTTACCTTTTTCATCATTCTTGGTGGGAGACTTCCAGCCTTCAATCACCATCTTCCAGGCATGTTCATCAATCGAACGTATGAAAGCTGTCATTCTAGCTTTCCAATAGGCATAATTGATGAACCCATGATTTTCATGTCTATTGAGGGTCATTTAGATGGTAGTTGATGAGTATTCCCTGCATTAGTCGAGAAATTGTGCACAGTTTTCTATATTTTGTGCAGTGTCACGTGTTTGCTCATCTTGAAGGATTTTGATGACATTTATTCTATGAGGGTCAATTGAGCTTAGAAAGATCTAAAAAGATAGATAATCGAGTGAGGAGCGCACTGCAACTTGAATCAGGTCAATCGGACAAGAAACGAACGAGAACGGATTAAAATGGTGAAACGTGTCGGGAGGCTTCCAGGAGGATAGCACGGCCGTGCCAAACCATGCATAAAGTGTTAAAAATCATCCAGAGAAGTTAGCACGGGCCGTGCCTTCGTGATCCAAGTTGGCACGGCCGTGTCTGAGTGCGGGCAGCCCAAAACTTACCTTGTTCCGTCCATTGTGTTTCCTATTCAAGTTAGGATTCTTCTCGGCTATTTAAAGCTCTATGTTGGACGAATTTTGAGGAGTTTTTTTCACCCTAAGAAAGAGAGAGAGTAATTGGAACAAGAGCGAAGAAGACGAAGAACGGAGACACACAATTCATTGAAGATTGAAGATGAGATTTCTCCACGGGTTTTATTTCAGATTTTATTTTCATTGAACTATGTTTTGCTCTGGAACATGTTTAGTTATTTATTTGATGATGAGTAGCTAAAACATTCGGATTCTAGGGTTAGAGAGTAGTTAACTCTCATGCACAATTGATTTACTTCTTTTATGTTCAGACCCTATTTTATTTTAATTACTCTTGTGTTTAATGCTTCTGATTAACTGGAGATTAATTGGATGATATATGCGCTTAGATTCATAATTCGAGAGATGAGTTTCTCTGTAAGCTTAAGGAGTAATTAACATTTTTAATTGATAAGTTCGAGAGAATTGAGATTAAGAGTGAGGACATTAAATCTGTAGAGCTTTTAGGAGTTACAATTTAGTAATTGAACGAAGACTTTAATTATAAGTTGTAATCCACGAATTATTCACTTTGAGAGAAGACTTAATTTATCTTAGTGATTGTCCTAATAGAACTTGAGTCGTGATGAACATTTAAGTTGTAATTTGATTGTGTAGGAAAGTTAATGAAATCGAAACCTTAGAATTATTCTTTAATTCCAAAACCTTTTCCATTTGTTATTTCAATTGTTTAGATTTTAATTTAAGTTTGCATTTTAATTATTAGTCATAAAAACCACAATCTCTTTAATTGGTTCGTCTAGATAGTAGATATTAATTTATGTCATAGTACTTAGAGTTTTATTATCTAATCTCTGTGGATACGATATCCTTGCTCACTTTACTAGCTATAATTGCACCGTTCACTTGCGGTAATTTTGTAGTCGAAATAAATATTCGATCAAGTTTTTGGTGCCGTTGCTGGGGATTAGTAATTTTAATTCTAATATTGTGATACGATTGATTTTACTAATTTAGTCATTTTTTTTATTTTTTTATTTTCTGTTCTTTTATTTATTTTTATTTGTTTTGAGGTTTCAATAGGTAGTGTATGAACACACACTGTAGCAATACCCCATTAGAGCCGTTTCAACCTGAGATAGAGTCTGTCATTCACCACTGGAACGCCAAAGAATTAGGATGGCTGAGAGGGATCAGCAGGCTAATCCACATGTTATTCCACAAGAGCAACTGGTAGCTCAACTCCAACGGCAGTTGGAATTGGTGCAGAGGTAATTGGCGGATCAGGAGACAGCACGGACTAGAGCTGAAGGAACTCCCATTCGGGAGATGTTCGCCAATGTCCCAATCCAGGGAACACCTATTGGACCAAGAATCGAAGCCAACAACTTTGAGCTTCGCCCAGCACTTATTTCTATGCTCCAGCAAAATCAGTATGGAGGACGAGCTGTGGAAGACCCGAATGCACACTTGGCACACTTCTTGGAGATCAGTAACACAGTGAAGGTCAATGGGGTTTCAAATGATACTATCAGGATGCGGCTATTTTCCTTCTCTCTGAAGGATAAAGCCAAGCAATGGTATCAAACTCTAGTAGCTGGATCAGTGGCGAGTTGGGAGGATATGGCACATAAATTTTTACATAAGTTCTTTCCACCTGGAGTTACTCTGAAGCTGAAGGCAGAGATTACACAGTTCCAGCAGAGGGACCAAGAATCTCTCTATGATGCATGGGAGAGGTTGAGAGAGTTGCTCAGAAAATGTCCGAATCATGGCTTTTGAGAAGATCACCAAGTCTGCATCTTTTACAATGGATGTAGTCTTGAGGTGAAGAGACTATTGGATGCTGCAGCTGGAGGATCTCTGCTCAACAAAGGACATGAAGTAGCCATTCTGGTTATTGAGGATATGGCCACCACCAGCTATGAGTGGCCCAGAGAGAGGCAGGTGCAGATTTTGAAGAAGGTGGCTTCTACATCAGAGGCCGACCCACTGAGTTTGATTGTAGCACAGTTGTCTGCTATGAATACTAAGATTGAGAATCTGTCTCAATCTAAGCATGCGTCTGAGTTAAAACCACAGCCGCAGATGGAGTATGTCAAGTTTGTACATCAAGAAGGGCCCCAGAATAATTACAACAATGGGTACCGGTCTAACCAAGGTGGTAATCAGTACTACCAAGGTAACCGCTCACACCCGAATTTCTCCTATTCCAATCCTAACCATACATTGCAGCCCCCTCCAGGATTCTCAGTTACAAATGGTGTGATTGATGAGCCCAAGAAGCCCAACATGGACGATTTGCTGATAACTTTTATGGGAAAGACAGAGAAGTATATGGGGGAGTCTCAAAGTCATATTGAGAAGCTGAAAAATACAGTGGGAGCTATGGGGATACAAATGAAGATGATGGAAACTTAGATTGGTCAGATAGCTACATCTGTAGGAAGTAAACACCAGCAAGGGCAGTTTCCAGGCCAACCAATGGTGAACCCCAAAGAACAATGCAAAGCTATCCATCTGAGGAGTGGGATGTCTTATGAGGGTCCAGAGGTGCTGAATTCAGCACCAACTCCAGCCCAGATTGAAGACGATAATGGGATTGAAGTGGAGGATAATACCACCGAAATTTCATCATCTGCAGCGCCGGCTGCAGCTCCAAAGCCGCCACTCTTAGTATCTCCTTCTCCTACTTCAGTTACTATACCGTTTCCACAGAGATTGCAGAAGAAGAAATTAGATGATCAGTTCTCTAAGCTCCTTGAGATGTTTCGAAAGGTGCATATCAACATACCTTTAGTGGAGGCGCTGCAGCAGATGCCCAAGTATGCGAGGTTCCTCAAGGATGTTGTATCCAAAAAGAAGAAGATAAAGGAGTTTGAGATAGTGCAACTCGCAGAAAATTGCAGCTCCATCATCCAAAGGAAGCTTCCTGTTAAGATGAAGGATCTGGGGAGTTTTACACTTCCCATCACTATTGGAGACAAGCTAGGTGGTCAAGCAATGTGTGATTTGGGGGCGAGCATTAATTTGATGCCACTTTCATTTTTCAAGAAGCTGAACAGTGGGCAACTCAAGCCCACAACCATGTGTTTGCAGATGGCTGACCGATCTGTGGTGTATCCTAAAGGAATTTTGGAAGATGTGCTCATCAAAGTGAAAGATTTTATATTCCCGGTGGATTTTGTGGTGCTTGATATGGAGGAGGACAAGAATGTTCCTCTCATTCTGGGACGACCATTTTTGCGCACCGGGCGAGCCAATATCGATCTAGACACGGGGATTCTTACTCTCCGAGTTGAAGATGAACAAATTCGGTTCTTGTTCGATGTAGAGGAGCACAAGGCAGTTGTGGAGTGTAACATCATTAACACTCATGAAATTGGCTGCAGTACTGATGGTGGAGGCACGAAGATGGTAGATCGAGGAAGAGAATGGGGGATACCAATTCCCCCGCTTGTGGGAACTTAAGTTCCTAAATTCGCCTGGCTGTCGACGTTAAATGTAGCGCTTATTGGGAGGCAACCCAATGTATTTTTATTTCTTTCGTTTCAGTTTGTTTAGTTTTTCTTATTTATTTTTTTCACTTCTTTTTGAGTTGTACAGGTAAAGAATAGATGGATGTTGTAATCTGGGGGATATCAATTTAATCAACTTGTCCTTCGACAAGTTTGGGGGGAGAAAAGTGAGCCCGAATAGGCATCCATGTGATCGTTGTAAGTGGTCGACGACACCCTCATGCATTCTTACAAACTTATTCCATCATGTGGATTTGAATAAGTTTGGGGGGATGTATGCTTGTAGTGTCTAGACCTTTATCTTGTTTTACTTGCTTTACTTGTTTAGTTTAGTAGTTTTTACTTGTTTTTAGTTTATTTCGTGTCAGTGTTGTTAGACTATGGAGTTGTCGATTCGAATCTTTGATGTAGTTGTGTCTTAAAGCATGCTTTGATTGACATAGTTTCTAATGATGTGCATGTGATAGGAAAAAGCATGATTTGAGCATGAATAAGCATGCTTTGATTGACATAGCTTTGAACTGTTAGGCAGCCTATGAGATTTGAGCCTTGAAAATTTGATTATTTTCTTTCTTCTGGGATTTGCTAGATGAATGCGTGAACTTCTAGAACTTGCCCCGTGTCTTATCGAATATACATTAGGATATGAGCTTAGAAAATGAAGTTAGGCCATTTTTGTGAACCTATTTCTTCCTTTTCTTTGACCCTATATCATTTTAATCCCTAGTTAACCATCTTTGAGCCTTTTAGCCTTTTATTTGGTAGCCCCATAAATATCTAAGGTGTGTTGAATGTTAAGTTCTCTTTGCTTGGAGGATGAGTGAAAAGGAGAACAATTGAAGTGGATTGGATGTTATGGTGGTTGTAAGTGAAAAAGAAGGACATGGGATTGAAAAAAATAAAAAAAGGAAAGAAAAAAAAGAGAAAAAGAAAAAAATGGTTAACATGAGTTTACTTGAAAGAAGAAAGAATGAAAAAGAATGTGATTTTTGGGAGAGAAGGAAGAAAACAAGACAAAGTCTTGTTTTACTTGGAATTGTATGGAGGAAGTAGATGGAGAATTGATTAGTTGTGTTAACTTAGATTAATTCAAAGAAGTCACTTAGCCTAAATTTTCCTACCTCAACCAAAAATCCCACATTACAACCAAGTAAAAGTCCTTTCCGATTCTTAGTTTGTATCCTACGAAGGTAGAGAAGATGTTAGACTACGGGCAAGCATATGGTAAGTTCATCATTTATTTATAGCTTGAGAGTATACACGTCCATATTTGTACACTTGAGAGAGAATGATTGATCTAGATGGTGAGGTTAAGAAATTCAAAGCTTTCATTGAATGAATGGTGATGCATTTGATCCATGTCTGTTCTTATGTTTAAATTGTGTGATTTGTTATCCTGAAGTAACAATGATTGTCATGAAAACATGTGTTCGTTGTCTTTCTTGTTCTTTGTTCGGGGACGAACAATAGGTTAATTTTGGGGGGTTGATGAACCCATGATTTTCATGTCTTTTGAGGGTCATTTAGATGGTAGATGAGTATTCCCTGCATTAGTCGAGAAATTGTGCACAATTTTCTATATTTTGTGCAGTGTCACGTGTTTGCTCATCTTGAAGGGTTTTGATGCCATTTATTCTATAAGGGTCAATTGAGCTTATAAAGTACCTAAAAAGATAGATAATTGAGTGAGGAGCGCACTGCAACTTGAATCAGGTCAATCGGACAAGAAACGAGCGAGAACGGAGCAAAACAGTGAAACATGTCGGGAGGCTTCTAGGAGGATAGCACGGTCGTGCCTTGGTGAACCAAGGTGGCACGGCCGTACCAAATCATGCATAAAGTGTTAAAAATCGTCCAGAGAAGTTAGCACGGGCCGTACCTTCGTGATCCAAGTTGGCACGGCCGTGTCTGAGTGCGGGCAGTCCAAAACTTACCTTGTTCCGTCCATTGTGTTTCCTATTCAAGTTAGGATTCTTCTCGGCTATTTAAAGCTCTATGTTGGACGAATTTTGAGGAGTTTTTTTCACCCTAAGAAAGAGAGAGAGCAATTGGAACAAGAGCGAAGAAGACGAAGAACGGAGACACACAATTCATTGAAGATTGAAGACGAGATTTCTCCACAGGTTTTATTTCATATTTTATTTTCATTGAACTATGTTTTGCTTTGGAACATGTTTAGTTATTTATTTGATGATGAGTAGCTAAAACATTCGGATTCTAGGGTTAGAGAGTAGTTAACTCTCATGCACAATTGATTTGTTTCTTTTATGTTCAGACCCTGTTTTATTTTAATTACTCTTGTGTTTAATGCTTCTGATTAACTGGCCATTAATTGGATGATATATGTGCTTAGATTCATAATTCGAGAGATGAGTTTCTCTGTAAGCTTAAGGAGTAATTAACATTTTTAATTGATAAGTTCGAGAGAATTGAGATTAAGAGTGAGGACATTAAATCTGTAGAGCTTTTAGGAGTTACAATTTAGTAATTGAATGAAGACTTTAATTATAAGTTGTAATCCACGAATTATTCACTTTGAGAGAATACTTAATTTATCTTAGTGATTGTCCCAATAGAACTTGAGTCGTGATGAACATTTAAGTTGTAATTTGATTGTGTAGGAAAGTTAATGAAATCGAAACCTTAGAATTCTTCTTTAATTCCAAAACCTTTTCCATTTGTTATTTCAATTGTTTAGATTTTAATTTAAGTTTGCATTTTAATTATTAGTCATAAAAACCACAATCTCTTTAATTGGTTCGTCTAGCTAGTAGATATTAATTTATGTCATAGTACTCAGAGTTTTATTATCTAATCCATGTAGATACGATATCCTTGCTCACTTTACTAGCTATAATTGCACCGTTCACTTGCAGTAATTTTGTAGTCGAAATAAATATTCGATCAATAATTGTTGTCATCCAGGAGCGGAGGTCACACCGTCGAGGCTCCTTCTTTCATTGTGTCCATCTTGGCAAAACAACACAAAATACACGGATTAAAAACCCACGATCACACCTTAAGAAAGGTGACCTGCTCTGGTGCCAATTGAAAAATGAGAATCCGTGCTCACAAGTGTTTAAATAAATACTGATATAAGTTGTTCTACGATATGTGTGGGACAGATGTAGGAACATAAATAAAAAACAGTAAAGAACGCACGAGATTGGTAACCCAGTTCAGTTAATCAACCTACTCTGGGGGGATTGCTCCCAAACTTGAAGATTCGACAGTTACTCCTTCATAAAGTGTATTTGGAATCTTACACATACAGGACTCCCTCCTTATGTCGACCGTTCTTCTCCACAAACTCTTTCACTAGTCGAAAGCTGTAAGATCCCCTTACAATCGTGACACTAGACTCCCTCTAGCTACCCACGACTTCAACTTACAATCTTTCCCGAGATTGCGTACAAAATGGTTTAATAAACCCCTCACGTGTTTCACTCGAAAACACTCAAAACTAGTATATCACGTTGAACTGTTTTTAAGGAACAACTACTAGTAAAATAATTGGGACACAAACCACAATGACTCTCAAATAATATGCAAGAGAATCTAAACAAAACATCCACCGATTGCACAATGAATTGGCCTTCTTATATTCTTCACTTCATAATTGTCGCTGATCTTCTTCGTCGCAAATACGGTAAGTGGATTGATGGTTTGTAATCTTCCTAAACATGTGTAGATACTTTCCTTGGATAGGAGGGTTATTAGCAGCTCGGTATCTACTCCACAAGGCAGTCAATCGAACATATTTTGTCTTCCACGAACGGATCCGCGCAAGATCTTCTATTTATGGAAACTGTCATATAAAAGTGTCTCTAGTTCTGTCTGGGACATCAGAGGGAACAGTTTGCTAACTGTTCTTCTTTTCACGCACAGCGGAATGAATAGCTTTATGGACAAACCCAAGCACACATTGTCGAACATATCTCGCCAACAAAATAACATGAACACTTAGTGCATAACAGTGACACTAACACCAACGGTGATGCCACCATCGTATCAGTAAATGCATTACGTCAGCAAACTGAGGTTCCTCTTTATTAATTTAATTTAATGTTTCGTTTTAATTTCATATTTACATCTACAATTTTTATTTTCTTGAATGATTTCACTTTTAATTTTTACAGGGCATTTTTTGGGTATATGGTTGAATTGATAATGTATTTGGTAATTGGTTTTATTTCTCCCGCAAACTATGCTCTAGAAAAGTCATCAATGTTGGTAAACGTATTAATTTCCTTTAATATATTTTAAATTGTGTGATATTCATAAAAAATCAATAAAGAATTGTGTAATATATTTTATTTTGAGTAAAAAAAATTCAATAAATTAAAATATATGTGTACAAAATGGTGGGTTAATGTGAGTAAAAAATGTGTGATGGTGTGTGAAAAAAAATCAGAGTGTGAAAAAAGTGTGTTAGTGTGTGTTTGTTAACATCATTAACTTTTCCTTCCAGGAAGGATTTACATGGTCCAATTTTTAACATAGAAGAAATTATTTAAGTCGAATAGTCAAGAAGGAGGCAATATTTTCCCCCACATAATAGTCGAGGAGGCTATTTAAATATTTTCCCCATAAATATTCATCATGTAAAAAATTAATACTCATCATACAAATTTACAAACATGAAATACAAGAAGTAACACATTCATTTTGGACCAATTAATAATGCCACATATTTGCCCACGCAAAACACAATTGCGTGGGAGTAAAACTAGTATTTTAGATGCATGGGAGTTTAATTAAACTTGATTAATTATTATTCAGTTTTTTGACATCTTCCTATAATCTTCCATATTAAATTAATAAAAATTCAAGTTTTGGAACCCACTTTAATTTTGGCATGGACTATGCGAAGTTGAATAGGAAAAATTAAAAGACGCATTGAACGATGAAGAATTAAATTCATTCAATTAAATATCAATAAAAAATAAAATTAAAAAAAAAACTGAATAGGCAGAATTAAATGAGGTGTGCAAAAAGTAAAATACTGATATTTACGTTACCAAACCAATAATGTTTCACATAAGTGGTAGTAGCATAAATAAATAAATAAAAAGTAAAATACTGCTGATATTGATTTCGAACACGGGACCTAACACCTATTTAAGTAATACCATCAACCATTGGAACAACTACAGGTTTTGACTTTTTTCGGCAAACTATCTACTTAACTCAAGTTTTTACTGGAGATTTTTAGTAACAATTTTACCCCTGCGATTTTGCCTTTATATATGTACTAGTATTTCTCCCGTATGATGTACGAAAATTACTTTGTATATTTTAAAATTTTAAAAATAAAAGAAAAATGTTCAAATACACCCATAATGTTTGTGGTGAGAGTCAACAAAGCTTTTTTTAGATACATACATGCATTACCGTACTCTGAACATTGTCACTCCAAAATGACTTTGTGCCAAAAAAAAAAATATTCATCTATTTAGAACCTATATATGCCAAAATTTAAAATTATTAATGTGATTATAATTTATATATATATATATATATATGTGCACATATTCTAATTACTGATAATTAATTATCTTATTAACTCTTTTTTTGTAAAACAAATAATAGTATAAATATTATATTTTTCAAAATAAAATATATTTTATAAAAAAATAATTAAAATAGTAATTATTTAAATTTAAATTCTACACGTGAAAGACTGCACACATTTTTATTTATTATTTTTAGTTATGTTTTGAATGATTGATATAAAAGTTGTTGAATCATGAATTTACTTTCTTTTTAAAAAAATGGTTCTCCCTTTGAAATGACATAAAAACCAAGTTTCAATGAAAAATAAAAATCTTATATGAGTCAATTTTCTAAATAAATATACGAGGCCTCTTTTTTATTGAAAAATATTGAATATTAAAAAAATCTGAATAATTTTTCGTATTATCAAGTGAAGCTCGAGTTTAATTTATTCAATACATTCAAGATTTATTATATTCGTATTTAATCAAGTCTAAACAAACTTTCAATCATATAATTAAATTTGAATATTCACCATTTTATCTTTTATCCCATTTTCATTTAAAAATATATTATTTGATTATAAAACATAATAAAAATAATATATATATATATATATATATTAGTTTATGATAAATACGGTATTCTAAATTAAAGAGAACCATTTAAAAAAAAGAAGTGAACTCATGATTAATCAACATTTTAAGCATAATTTTAAAATAATAAATAAAAAATTCGTCTTTAAAGAGAAATTAGAATTAATATTTCAATTATCACTACTTTATTTTTAAAAAATGGAAAATTAGAATTCAAATTTAACAATCACTACTTTATTAAGAAAAAAAGACTATTTTATTTTAAAAATATAATATATTTTATATTATTTGTTTTCAAAAAATAAGTTTATAAGATAATTAATTATCATAAATAAAATATATAGATATAAATTAATTATCAAATTAATAGTTTTAAACTTTTGATGAAGCTCTAAATAGATTTTTTTTTTTTACACTATGATATTTAAGAGTGGCAATGATCAAGGAAGGGTTTCTACGTGCACAAATACTAAGATAAAATGTTTATTTTTATGTGTAAATTGATTACCTGCACAAGACATGTAAGAATATATATGTGTGTTATACTTTAATTAATTAGCAATTTTAGTATAAAAATCTATCTAGTCAAAGTCTCAAACACACAAATCATACATATATAATTGGGAGATGAATAGATGATTATACTTTATCATGTGTAGTTAATGTTTATTTGGGCAAAAGTTTTTTGTTTTTTTTTTAAAAAAATTTTGCTTTCCATATTAAAAGCTAATTTTTTTTTCCTAAAACATGTCCTGAAAAAAATTAAAATTTGAATATTATTTTACAGCCATTTAAAAATTTATTATCGATGCATTCTTTTGCTAATATTATTTGAAGAAAAATAAAATGTTTTGCTGAATTAAATTATTTTTATAAAAAATCTGAAAAAAGTAAATGTGTTGCAGTGGATTCGAACACGCTAATTGTAATGGGGTGCAGATATGAATTGTCCGTCCAACCAGCCAACTGCACCAGGCATGCCTTTATGATTTTCGACAGAAAATAATTTTTATGATTAAATTTTGGCCGACTTTTTTATGACAATTTTGCCTCTATGATTTTGCTTTAATATATGTATAGATAGATTTGCTACATTTTCTTTCCAAAAATAAAAAATGATTTTGTAATGCATGTTATATTATATTGTAATGTTCCTGTAAGTCGCGACTAAATTGTTATTATTATTATTATTATTATTATTATTATTAGTTGGTAAATATTATTTTAAATATTTGATTTTATCCTCCAAAAACTAGAACTCTATATTTTATTTAGCCCAATATTTATTTTGTTTAGCACAAATTTTGAGCCCAAATAGAATCATTTGAGGTTGTCTTTTTTACGTAAAGTAACAGTTAGCATGCAGAAGGTTTATTTTCTCTCCAAATTGAATTGTAAAATAAGTGACGTTCTTTCATTTTCTCAAATATTTATTTGGTTAATTAAATGGAGACCTTTCCATTGATCATAAGCTTAGTATATACAGGCCTTGTTTTCATTAGTTTAAACACTCCAAAAGCAAGTTCAATTCTATCTTTTGAAAGAGGTAAAATCTGCACACATGCATTATGTTAGGGAAGAGGTTTGAGTAAGTTGGAGGGAGAATGAAGTTGAGAGAGAGAGAGAGAGAGAGATCATTTATTTGATTGTTTTGGAGTTGGGTATCGGGAATTGGTGATGGTCTAGGAGAGAGAGAAAGATAAGTTTATTTATTTGAGGAGATTTGTTGGTTTTGAAAATATAAACGTCATGCATCATTTTATTCATTTCATTAAAATCTTCATTTTATTTATTTAGTTAAATAAATTTAATTTTATGTCAATTATTTATTATTTTATTTATATTAATTATTTATTATAATTAATATTATGGATAAGCGGTGCGCGTGGACCGAACTTGTTTCATATATTTTTAAAAGTTGAAAATCCAAGTTCAAGTCAATGTTAATGTGGGAATCCGATGTAATGCACATTATTATTTATCCTTGTTATGCTCTGATGCAGATTCAAAATTATTATCCTACGAGTTACAACTATTATTATTAGCTGACGAGTTGCACATATCCCGATATAGTATTAGTCGCGGGCTACCCATATTATAATTTGTTATAATTGTATAACTTAGATAAATGCATTCACCACTGAGTCAATAACACTCACCCCAAAGCTATTACATTTTTCAGGTTGATAATTTATTCGGGCGACGTGTGTGGTGACGTGTGATGATGGATTTTAGAAAGCTTTTATTGTTTAGCTTCCGCTGTATTGATGTTAAATATTTTATATTTTAATAAAAGTGACGCCCTTCTTTTTATTATTATTATTATTATTATTATTATTATTATTATTATTATTATTATATGAAAATTGGGGCGTGACATATTTTTTTAGATTCAAAATAATAAAAGTCTAATATAAAAAAAAATAACCTAACAAATAAAAAGTAGTATTAACTAATTAATTAAAATATTAATTATATATGAAATACAAATATATAACGCTTATGCTAAAAATTATGTGCATCCCACGTGCGGAAATCTAGTAAGTAATATAAGCCGGCTAGTGCATCCGACTCAAATAAATAATTTTTATTGCACAGAAAAAGAATAAAATAATTATGCCTCTTAAGTATATTTTACAATATTTTTTCGGTCCATTTACTGATTTACCTCACTACTTCTAAGAACATATATGGCAGACGTTATATGTATTAACACTACTATATACACCAATTAAATAAGAGCACATCTGAATTGTATTAAGGGCATGGTTGGTATGATAAAATAGAATGAGAATGGAATCACACTCTCCCATCCATTCTTATTCATATAGTTGGTATGATTTTTTCAATTGTGAATGGTCATTCCTGAAGGAATCGTATTACTATGAATATAGGATTAGCCGTTACTATAGGATTAGCCGTTACTCTCACTCTCATGGTATTATGTATTCTCGATTATCAAAATAAATATTATTTTTTATTTTACAAAACTATACTTTATTTTTTTTTGTATTGACAAATGAAATCCCATATTTTTATAAAATATTTTATTAAAAAACAAATTTATGAATTTTTTTAAAAAACTCATTAATAATTTATTAATGATTCATAAAATTTTGTAATATTTCACAAAAGTACTGATGATATTATAGGATTACATAAAATATACAAACCCGTTAATCATTAGTGAAATACTTATTAAAAGTATACTCAATTTTTTCACAAATGTTAATAGAGTAAAAAAAATCGCATAATATTCAACAATATGTTATTAAAATATAATAATATCTTTGAAAGAAGAGTAATTTCTTTAGAACTAAATAGGTCAATTCGTGTATTTTATTTATTAATTAGATAATGTTATAATAAAATCAATTCAAAAATATAAGTTTCATTCCTATCTTATTACTTGTGATACTAGCCAAAGAAAGACAATAGTCATTCCATTACATTCCCATCATCATTTCATTATTAAGTTCATTCCATTCTCACTTGATTTCATTCTGACATACCTGCCATCCCCTAAATGTTAAATTTTTTAAAATCAGCAATTTTGCATAAATTTTAGTTTTTAACATGAACTTTAAATTACTGCACATAAAATATAAACTTAGTTAACACATTTTGTAAATTTAACATCGATTCCAATTTCAACAAACTGAAATTGTCCTTTCGTTTATTAATTTGAAACGACGTTGTTTGACCTTTAATAAAAATCTCTTAAAACAACATCATTTTTAGTAGCCGAACGACCCATCTACATGTATTTCCGACATCTACCTCAATTTCGCTTGAAATGGAATCATTGTCAAATTTGCAAAATGTGCTAAGTTTATTTTTGGTGCAATAATTTAAAGTTCATGTTAAAAAAAAATGTAAGGTTCACGATTTTAAAAAAGTAAGCATTTTATTTATTAAAATTTTGAAACATTATATTACTATTTGAACAATGTTATTCGTTCGAATGGTATCAATTGTATTGTTTGCATAACCTAGATTAGAAAGAAGGAACCCTATCTTAGTAATTGTGAATTTAAAAATAGATTATAAATTAATTAGTATTCTAGAAGGGCATATGAAAATAGTAGAGTAGAGTTGTTCCTGTTGGGAGTGGAAGTAAGAGAGCATTAAGAATGGATGATTGTTACCACATCGGAAATATAAAAAAGTTATATCCACTATATTAATCATAGATAAAGAAGGAAATAGCATCGCACCCGGAAAGTCCCCGGGCCATATTTCGCAGAGATGCGGCCTCGTAATTCAAGGTAAGCCCCATGGGCTTGGCGGCACCAACCCTTCCGGGTTAAGGGCTGAGACATGTGTGGAGCCCTAGCCGGCCGCCGCCTTGGGTATATTTGGCCGATTCCACAGTTATTCACTTGTGGTCCTTGAAGTGGCCGGCTTGGGTATATTCCTTGAAGTTGGGCTAACTGAACGGGGCTTACTCCTCTCGTGGCATTTTTTTTTTTTCGAAAAAATAGTGAGACGTATTCCTCTGATAGTTGATTATTTTATTGTAGATTTGAAGAGGAGTAGTTGAGACACATTAAGAGAGAAACATCTATGGCGGCAGCAGCAACTCGTATTCTATTACATTTCTCGTTTACAAAGCAGAAGGAAATGTGAAAAAGAATTTGGAAGAATGCTGTTTACACAGCAACTGGTGTGGCTTCATCAAGGGCAAGCACGCCGGGAAGAGCTTTACCTTCCAGCAGCTCCAAGCTCGCACCACCACCCGTCGATATGTGGCTCATCACGCTCGCAACTCCCACTTTCTCCACAGCTGCAACTGAATCTCCACCACCAATGATCGTCGTCACTCCTTTCCCACTTAGATCAGCTAGCTTCTTCGCAATTGACTGCACACAATCTCCAAAATCAGGAAACAAGATATTGAAAAGCTTATTTATTTACTGTTTGGCAACTGGTGGCTTTATCAAAGAACTTACATCTGTGCCAAAGGCAAACTTGTCGAACTCGAACACTCCCATCGGTCCATTCCAGATAACAGTTTTTGTGGTCTCCAAGGCAGCATTGAATGTCTTTACTGAATCTGGTCCGATATCCAATCCCATCCAGCCGTCAGGGATTGCTGATGCTGGCACAATCTGCAGTTTTGTTCAACAACTTATTTAGCTGGATACAAGAAGGGATGAATATTTTCCTCAAGTCAACTTTAGCCAGGTTACATAGATTATCGGGTGAAGGGTAAAAGAACCAGACCTTGCTATTTGCATCTGGAGCAAACTTATCGGCTATAACAACATCAGTTGGTAGCAAGAGATCTACTCCCTTGGCCTTTGCCTTCTCAAGAAGTGTTGTTGCTAAATCAAGCTTATCCTCTTCTACCAAGGACGAACCCACTGACAGTCCTTGTGCTTTGTAAAATGTAAAGATCATTCCTCCACCCAAAAGCAATATATCACACTTCTCTAGAAGAGATTCGATCACTCCAATCTTGGAGGAGACCTTCGAACCACCAACAATGGCTGCAAATGGTCTCTTTGGGCTTGAAACTGCTCCAACAAGATAGTCCAGCTCCTGAAGCAGCGAATTAGTGTTAACCATCAATTTCCAAACTTAAAGTCCTCATAGTTTTATGTTCTTTAAAAACCAAATTATTATGGTGTGAAATAAAACTGGTATGTCTTAAAAGATCATCAAAGCTAAGAAAGTCTAACCTTTTGTAAAAGGAAACCAGCAACTGAGGGCTTCAGGAACTTGGTAACTCCCTCAGTAGAGGCATGTGCTCTGTGGGCAGTACCAAATGCATCGTTCACAAAAAGATCAGCCAATGAAGCAAGCTTCTTTGCAAACTCAGGGTCGTTCTTCTCTTCCTCTTTGTAAAACCTCACATTCTCAAGCAAGAGGACGCTGCCTTCGTCCAGTCCGGCAACCAATTTTTCAACCTCTGGACCAATTACATCATCAGCCTTTACAACCTGATTAAGTAAGAATTAACAGAAGAAAGCTAATGTTAAGTCATGCTATGAAAATCAGGATTTAGTTATTTCTGATAGCCCATTGTAAAAGCAAATAACAAGTTCCGTAACTTAACCGTACGACAAATTAAATTTCCTACAGTTGGTACCTGAATACCAAGCAGCTCAGATAGCCTGGGAACAAGAGGTCCAAGACTGTATTTTGGAGTGAAGCCTTTAGGTCGTCCCTGAAAAGCAAGCATAAGAAGAAAAAGTGAACTCACAAAGTTGAGAACTAATGCATAATAATGTCATCATGCAGGCAAATTTTTGAAATCTAACAAATATGGCATGAAAGAGAAGGATACAATACACTACCAGGAACGTTTTAATGAGAAGCATATACATCATACATCCAAATTAAACAGACAGTAAAACACAAGTCTAGAATGAAACCGAAAGTTTTGAATTGCCACAGTAAAATGGTAGCATCTAACTAGTCCTTTTCTTAAAACTCAACTACAAGCAATCATGGGGTATCAAACTTATTTACAATACAAGAAAAGTGCCAGCATTACACTCAAAACGGTTTCACCAATCCAAAACCTCACGAATTATCTACCCATGGATCATAAGTGCAATGGATTTGATCAGATCTCGAACCCCAAACATCACATGCATTATGCATAAACAGAGGGAAGAACACGAATCTAAATTCAACTACACACAGCCAAGATTGATAAGAAGAATGCATCTGCAGATCAAAGCAATTGAAGAAGAAAAAAAGGATCAGCGGGCGATAAAGTCGAGAGATGAACTCACCAAGTGACTAGAAAGAATGACTTTAGCGCCGTTGTTAATGAGATGCTTAATCGTGGGAATAGCAGCTCTAATCCTAGTATCATCAGTAATGTTCTGATTGTCGTCGAGGGGCACATTGAGGTCAGCCCTCACAAAGACTTTCTTGCCCTTGAGGTCAGCCGCGGTCAGCTCGCCGACGCTCTTCTTCGCCATGCTGGCGACGCCTCTGACGGCCTTTCCGCCGAATGATCGGACCTTGGTGGCGACGTGGTGAGCCAGGAGTGGCTCGGCGGCGGCGAAGCCCAGACGGCGGAGTGGGGTCTTGGCGAGGAAGCGGGTGGTGGGGGCACTGAGAGAAGCCCGGGCGGAGGCGGAGGTGGCGGTTGAAGCCTTGGGGATGCCGCAGAAGGCTGGAGATGCAGCGGTGGACGCCATTCTCGCTTCTCAGTGTGCGGTGGAAATGGAATAGGATTGGGGCCTCACTCTGCAAAGAGTAGAGACTAAAAAGTGGGGTTTGTATTTGTGGGAGAGAGAGAGAGAGTGAAGTGGTGGGTATTTGTATTTGTGGTATGGGATTGAGATTTAAAGATGATTTCTCTTATCGTCGAGTTGAGGTTGAGGTTGAAGGTCTTCGATGATTTTCAAGCTCACTATCCACCATTTTCTTGTCCTGCCCTAGTGTTTTTGCCTTTTCAATTTTTTGCGTTCATCTTCTATTCTACTGCTCATATATATTTTATTTCTCTCTCTCTCTTTTTAATTAAATTGGTTTGTTCTTGAGTAGTGAATATAATATTTTTACTAGAATGAAGAAGATCCCTTTTGTTTGAAAGAAGGAAAATAAAAAAGAAAGATTTATAGTACGGTAAGTTTTCACAATATAAATTTTAGGGTTATAAAATCGCCATGATATTCAACATATTACTAATGTTAATAACGATTTTTCAATTCACCACATGACCCATAAATTCGGCTGTTATACTACTTTAAACGTAAAAATGTCCTTGATTTTAGTGCATATATGCAAAATGAAAACGTGACGTCCAAATCAATACATGATATACTTATTAATGGGGAAATATCAATGTAGTAAAAAATGATAAAGGAAATGTCTTATAGTAACTTTTTTGTAGTAAATGTCACGAACTCCCTATGGCCTTGGAAAGGGTATTTTGAAAAGGTGGCTACATAATTTGAAAACCATAAACTGAACTATATTGAGGATTTTGGTGGTTTTAGTATGCAGTTAGCGTGGAGTGGTAAAATTGAGTCCACAGTTGCTATATTTATACCAAGTCCCAAACGCCTACACAATGCGGTGAGAAAGTGTGTCCCATAAGGCCAGGAAGTAGAGTTAGGATATTTATAATATTTTCATTTTGATTTCAATTCATATTATTTTAAAGAAAACTAACAAGTAAGGAACAACAAATAATTAAACTTTAAATCCCATACATATTTCATGTTTCGCTATCATCAATGCATGTCATGTGTATTACCTTCCATGTTGATGTACTTGATGACATCATAAATGTACACATGACGTGAATTGATTAAAAGAAACAGAGACCGCCTACTTTTACAAGATTACCACCACGAATGTAGGATTCATATCAGAGATCTGACCAACTCTCATCTTACTCTCTACACATTGTTGCAAATTACAATCTCATCTTCATCTCAGCAAAATCTCTAATGGCATATTTCAATGATCACCCCTGTTACTTAGAAATGGCGAGTCACCAGGTTATGTACAAGATACAATCATTAGTGCATGTACAATTAGACATATCCAATAAAATAAAAATGTAACATGAAAATAGGTAGGTGCTACAAGTAAGTACACATCAAGTGTACGTACATACGATGTCGTTTTCGATCAGGATGGCCTTGGCCCAAATACCACATATGAAATCAGCCCATTAATCTGCTAATTCGAACAAAGCCCAAAACACAAAGAAAATTGGAATCCATGGTTAAACAAAACGCTCAAGCCGACAACCCAAATCTCCAATGGCGAAATCGGCACCGGTTCTACTGCTCTCTGTGGCAGCCCCTCCGTCGCTCTGCCGCTTCTCTCCATTCCTTTACTCCACACGGATTTTGCGGAGAAAAATCCATGGACGCGGCGCCAGAATAAGAGCGGTCAGGGAGTGGCAGGACTACGAGGAAGCGGTGAAGAAGAAGGACCTCGCTCGAGCGCTTCGCTTCCTCATAGACGAGCTCGAGACCTCTTCAACCGAGTCGACTCGTCCGCTCAATGAAGAGTTACGTTTGTTCGGAGTTGAGCGGGATTGGCAGGTGCTGGACACGTGTTTGAACGCCGATGATATGCGGCTTGTTAGCAGTGCCTACGCTTTTCTCAAAGATCGAGGGTTGTTGGCCAGTTTTGGGAAATACCGGAATATTGGTGAGTTGTCAGCTTGATTTCCGGTGCAAAAATGATCTATCGTATTTTTCGAAGCAGTTGGATTTTGGTGTGTTGCTTCAGTTTTTTTTTTAAAGAAGAAAATAGAGGTCTGTTTGGATTGGGTTTTTGAGGTTAAAGAGTAAGATTGTTAGAGGGCTTATATGTATAAGTTCGAACGTGAAACAATCCTCAAATTGATAATTTGATATAATGTTTACGTACAATTTAAGGATTTAGATGTTAATGTTGTATAACTTGTATTCATGTTCTGCAGTTTTAGGGGGCCCCAGAGAAGTTACACCATCTGTGTTGAAGTCTTCTACTGGTTTAGAAGGTATAAGATCATCTAAGTAAGTACATCCTTTATGAATACACCAAATGCTCTATGATATATCTTGCCATATTTAAAACGAGTCAGCTGTTCCACTAAATATTTCCACTTGAATCAATGAAAATTCTGTATTAGTTGGGCAGAATTTTTATTCCAAAAGTTTGATCTGATAATTTTCCCTCACATTCCTGTTGCTGTTCCAGTCTCAAAGCTCTCTCCTAAAAAGTGGGGAGTTTCTGGAAGCTCTAGTTTACTTTTAATAGCTTTACTTGCTGGAGTGTCTATTCTGTTAAATCAAGGAATAGATATCAGACCGAACCTTGCAGCAATTTTAGCATTGTCGGTACTGGATGCTATTCTTCTTGGTGGTTCATGCGTAGCTCAGATTTCTAGTTATTGGCCTCCAAATAGGCGGCGTATCTTAGTTCATGAAGCTGGTCACCTTCTAGTGGGTAAGCCATTCTAGTAAAATATATTTGATGCTTTTGCAATAGCACTAGCACAATAAGTAAAATGATACGATACCAGTCATGTCTGTTTGTGCATGCTTATATGTTTTTATACTAGTCTACTCTGCCTGAATAATGTTGTGGATTTTCTTTGTCAATTCCCATAATGTTGTAGTTCTGTGAATTTTCAGCATATCTAATGGGCTGTCCAATTCGTGGTGTAATTTTAGACCCAATTAGAGCAATGCAAATGGGCATTCAGGGCCAGGTACACTTCAATTCTAGCACATTTTCTTCATTATCCTTACTCCAAATTGATAGATCGGTGAGAATGCAATCAATGCATCATGTTGTTGGCTTAATCCTCTAAAGCTATTTGGTTTCTATTAACTATAATTTTAGAATGGCCATGCTTTAAAGGATTCAATAACAGTCAAGACAAGTAAACAGATGTTGATGTTCATTGTGTAATATGAGTCTTGTGATAGCCTTTATTGTCAAGATATCTGGAGTTCAATCAAATTGTTTCCAAAAGGACTGAGGCAAATCTTATTCTTTGGCGTGACACTTGATTCACCTTTCTTCTCTGTTACCGGATAGTGTTTCTTCAACCATCTTTCATTCTGAAACTTATAGGTGTTGATAGTTTGCTACCAGCTCGGTTTCCCCTTCCACCCATGAAAAATTAAGCACTATCCAATTGCTAATTTATATCTTAGATTTGCATACCCTTGCTATATTTTTTTTCTTCCATTACTTTGTAATGCAAAAGAAGTTGATTTTGTTCCTCCTTTTGACTTCAGACAGCTACCAAAAAATGTTTATAGTAGCTGCCTGATGGAGATATCAAGATTAGATCTTGATATCATATTTATATTATATTTTAAATGTGATTATATTTTATTATCTAATTTAGATAAAATTCCTAATTGATAATACAAATATGCAATATAAATAGATATAAAATATAATCAAAATTTTAAAATATAATCTAAATATGATAGCTTGATATCTACATCACAGCCTCCACAAACTTGTTTTTTTTGCTTTCACATATTCTCTATGTAAGTGCAAGTTTTGTGCAGGCAGGAACACAGTTTTGGGATGAGAAACTTCAAAATGAGCTTGCTGAGGGCCGTCTCAGTGGGTCTGCCTTTGACAGGTTGGTGGTACCAAAATTCAATCAGAGTTGCTCTTTTAGTAGTTCCTAGCCCGAACTTCAAATCACTAAATGTCCTCATAATGCCTTCTGCCATTAATATCTGTTGGTTGGAAAAATAAGTAGGTTGTATATGTAGTTAAATTATATTGTAGAAAGAGTCTTCTGAGTTCTGAAGACATATCAAAATTAAAGTCTCTTCAAGTTTTTAAAAAAATAAATCATTTTTGAGCATTTTTAGGTACTGCATGGTGCTTTTTGCTGGGATTGCAGCTGAAGCTCTTATATATGGAGAGGCTGAGGGTGGAGAAAATGATGAAAACCTCTTCAGGAGTATCTGTGTGCTTCTAGAACCCCCACTCAACGTTACACAGGTCTTCCTTTTCTCTGAAACATCCGTTGCTTGTGTAGTGTAATTATTCCCTTTGCTTGAGTATTGAGAATCAGAAACTCCCGGCAAGCAATGATAAATGGCAGCAGCACTCCTTGTCTTAGGGTTCAATCTGATCTTCATTCATTCCTGGGCATAGTTATTGCTTCAATATTCAATGGTATCATTCATCTTTCCATCTGCTGGTCTATATTTGATAGTATTAACAGGGCACTCACTATCAGTATTATATGACAGTGAGTTGAAACTCAGTGCTTTATTCAAACTCTACATTCCTTGCCAATTTCCTATGCTTGTTATAGTACATTTTTAGTTACTAATAGTGATGACAGGCTTTCAAATATGTATTTCAATGTGGAACATGACAGTTGGCATAATAATTCACAGATGTCAAATCAAGCCCGTTGGTCTGTACTGCAATCGTACAATCTGCTCAAATTGCATAAACCTGCCCATAGAGCAGCTTTCTTAGCTCTGGAGAATGGAGGTGATCTGAGTCTAGTTATAAGGAGAATTGAAGAGGCCATGTCTTCCAATAGATGAAACCAACGTGAGTCTTGCTGTTCGAGTATGGAAAGAGTTAATGGTATGCACAGTTCTCTGGCCTGCACTCTGTTGCCTGCTGGAAGAAATTGGTAAAATCGACTCCATGTGCTCGTAGTCATACGCATTGACATCACACACTATGGCAGCAGATGGTTTCCAGTATGGGTTGCTCACCTGCACGGCTGCACCCCCATGCTTCCCCCCGTGGCTTGAAGATTTCTTTCCGTTGCGAGTTTCATCTTCGAATGGCAACACTGTAAATATGCAGGAATACAGGGTATTTCGATGGTAGTTTAGACTGTTGGTAAATTTTTAGGTCCCCGTGTGACACTCAATAAATTTATATATATTTCCAAGATATGAATACGTTGGATACATGTGACTTGGTTGTGAACTCTTTTCACGCTTGACGTTGAGGGTATTGCAAAAAAGCAAAATGTAATCAAATTTATTGTAATCAATTAGTTAACGAGTTGATTAATTGTACTATGCATCAGGACAAATAAATAATTGGCTTATCATTTATTTATTTATCTTTGATTTTCCTTTTTCTTTTTTGTCAACAATAGACACATTTTATACAATGTAATTGATTTTAAAAATATATGTGCGACTCAAATTTACAACCTAGTCATAAGCAATTAAGCATCACTACCAATTATGTGCCAACCCAACAAACTTAACTCTACCAAACTTAAACTGAATTTAAATTCACTTGGATTTTTGAAAAATTAATTAAATCGAGAGTTTGAATTTCGAAGTGTCAAAATAATAATAATAATTTAGATAATTGTTTAATGTACAATATACACAGTAATGATTTAGTTTTAAAGTCGTGCTTTCTTACAAGAAAATCGTCGTGGAGAAGGGTTTAACGGTAAAAGAAGCGTTATACAAGAAAAAAGTAGTTTAGCCGTACAATAGTCGGTAAATAAATCGCACGCTATTTTGTTCCCAAATTTATGGTATGGTATGGTCCGCTACATAATTTAACGATTCTAACTTTAAAAAACCCTTCTTTGGCTCCATCGATCTCCGTCGCGCGCCACCGCTTTTCTCCAAACCTTTTGAAAAAATCTGCCTTCTTCCGCCGCCGGAATGAGCAGTTGGAGAAGTCTGGTGCTTCGAATTGGAGAGAAATGCCCCGAGTACGGCGGAAATTCTGATTACAGAGACCAACTCGTCAGTTTAATTTATTTTGCCCCTCTTAAACCCTAGTTTTTTTTTTCTTGCTCATTTTTTTGATGTTCGCCGGAGTAAATGTACACTTCTTTTCATGCCAACACCGGCATTTATATTAAGACTCCAGTTCTTAAAATATATCGCCGAGAATTGTTACTTATTTTTTAGTTTCCAAAACACTCCTTACTAATATTGATTTTCATTTCCTCGCAGGAGACTTGTTTTGGTGTGGTTCGCCGTGAACTGTTGCATTCTCGTGATGAAATTTTATCGGTAATGAGCTTCCTTTCCTGTCTGTTTAATGTTCTTTACCTTATTTTTGGTTTCATGGTCGATAATTACTGACATTGTGTAATTTCAATATCCATTAATATTAACTTATGTGTTCAGAAAGTTTTATTTGTGAATTTATAAAATGGTTGAATGGAAAAAGGGCCATTGAGTGAGTTTTGCTAAATTAAAAAGCATTCAGATTATGACCAGTGCATATGACGCTGCTTAGTTAATTGTAGCTGGATATAAGATATGCTGAATTCATTGCATACTTAGCTGTTATATTTACTTTTTATTATTCCCAATGCTTAATCTTATTGCTTCTATATGATATTGTGGCAGTTCATTGTCCAGTGTGCGGAACAGTTGCCTCACAAGATACCTCTGTATGGAACACTGGTACGATTGAAGTTCTGTCTATCTATTCTTTCCACTATCCTTTTTTGGGAATCATTGTTTTTGAGACATCTCATTGCTGATGTAGCATGCTATTTTTATATTATTTTCTTACTGATGGGTAGCTTTTCAGTGTGCTTACTATTTAGATTCTTCTACTATTGTAGGTTGGTCTGATAAATTTGGAAGATGAAGATTTTGTCAAGGGAATTTTAGAGAAGACACACGACAATTTGCAGGTAAAGAGACCAAAACTATAGACTGCATGTAGGATATCTGATCAAGCAGACTCTCCCTTTCTACATCTCTTGCACACATAAATAAGCAAACATGCATATAAATGCTCAACTTGCTCTTCTGCATCAGTACTTGTGGTTTGTGTTGTTGCTTCATTGCGGCATCAGACATTCTTCCCGTTCAAATTGTTGTGTTTATATGTTATTAAGTAATCAGTTCTTGTGTGTAAGAGGAGAAGTCCATTCATTTGGTTACCTTGCTTGTTGATATAGACCAAAATCTATTGACTGCTCTTTTACTGAATACTGATTTACATTCATTATTTATCGGCAGGTCGCTTTAGATGGTGGAAGTTGTAACAAGATTCGCATACTTATGCGATTTTTGACTGCCTTGGTACGTGTTCACTGGCTTTTTTTGCATGATAACTCTTACTTATCTAGTTATCTATAATCTACACATCATTTCTTGAGGTATTGGATGTTTATTTTACAATCTCCTTGCAAGCTTGAAGTTGTGAAATCTGGGGTTGAATGAATCATCCCTAGAGGTAAATATCAAACTAGTGCCAGTTCACATCTATCTCTGGAATATGACCCTAATTGAACTTCTCGAACCACTCCATTATGATGGGAAGGTGTAAAGGTGTTGGGGGGGGGGGGGGGGAGGGTCTACCAAGAAAAATGCAACATGATAGAAGAGCTTGCTCCCCAAGTACCACATCCAGTCTTCTATCTTCCTGCATGACACGTGAATATCAGGAAATCCACCTGACAGTTGTCTTTGTTAACTTTGCTGGAGTTAGATGTGGTCAAAACTCATGAGGTTGTTTAATGTTCTATCTGAATGAATTTGAACTTATATTGGTGTATTTAGTAAGATATCTTCTCTTACCCGTTGCGGAGTTAGAAAATGAGAAGACTGACTTCCACACTTTTATTTATAAATGACACAAGTCTCAGCCCATCATGTAGTTATGAAGTTTATGTCACTGTGATTATGAAGCGATCCATTTTACAGATGTGCAGCAAAGTTCTCCAACCGAGTTCCTTAGTTGTTTTGTTTGAAACACTGCTGTCGTCAGCTGCTACAACTGTAGATGAAGATAAGGGAAATCCTTCTTGGCAAGCGTGTGCAGACTTCTATATTACTTGTATTTTATCATGTCTCCCTTGGGGTGGAGCAGAACTTGTTGAGGTAAATTTTACTTGTGCTCCACTTGGTATTAATTCTCCAGTTATTTGGTTGCATTTCTTTCAACTTCTTTAACTACATTAACGAATATGATAAATCAATACAAGGCTAAGGTGGCCTAGTTTGGTTGACTTTCCAAATTGATTATACAAGTTTTTTGATTGCCAGCAAGTTCCTGAGGAGATTGACAGGGTCATGATGGGGATACAAGCCTACATGAGTATCAGAAGGCATGTTTCTGATGCTGGTTGCTCTGCTTTCGAGTATATTGATGATAGAAGTCAGGGTGATGGTGGAAAAGTAAGTCTCATATCTCCTTGTTTCGCATCAACATGATGTGTTCATGTGTTCTTTTTGTTGCTCAGGATTCTGTATGTAACCTATGAGATATGTAAAGGAGGATGTGGATACCCTTCCTATAATGCACCACTGATTTTCCAGTTTTTAATCCGCGTGTCTTTTAGGATTTCTTGGAGGATCTATGGAGCCGGATTCAGGATCTCTCTAACAAGGCCTGGAAGCTGGATAGTGGTACTGATCATGTCTCTATTTACTTTCTTTGTCTCATTATCCTTCTTGTTGTTCTATTTTAATGCATGCAGGGTTCATCAAAATCTTTTAGATTTTGGATGCACTTATTTGATTTTGTAACCCACGTGTGACCTTGAGTACATTATCTTAATTGAACATCTTCTGAAATGATAGAACCGAGCGTGAGCTTCTGTTTTTGTACCAATATCCCCTTTTCCTTTTAGTTCATTTGATAAAAGTTGAGATTATTAGAATGCTGCATCCTTCAACCTGGTTTTCCTGACCTTTTATTTGTATATTTTTGAATTGCAAGGAAAATTCCATTTTAAAGATCTCAACTTTCATATATTTGCCATTCACTTGAGACATGAATGCTAGTCCAAACAGCTTCTATTGCAAAATGTGAGCTTCTAAGTTCTATCAGAAAGAACCAATAGTAACTGAAATCTAAGTAGCCAGTGGACTAAAATTCAAGTTCTGCTAAGCATATGCCTATGGCTTTGCTTTGGTTGCATATGTTTTTACCTCCTGAGCATGGTATAATCAACCTTTATACTCTAGACCCTTACTTTTTCTTCCTTCATTCTTTATGTTTGCGACCGGAGCTTCACGTGATTGTGTCTATGAGGAAGAACCTTAGTGACTGTAATTTAAGTAGCTAGGTATATGTTTTTATCTGTTGAGCTTGATATAGGCAGCCTTTCTTTTCTAAAGCCATATATTTCCTTCTCTGACTGTGCATACACATATGTGAATTATTTTCTGAGTTGTATTCCTTTTCAGTTCCTAGACCACACCTTCCATTTGAACCGCAGCTAGTAGCAGGGAAGTCTCATGATCTTGGTCCCTTGAACTGCCCTGAGCTTCCTGATCCTCCGGCTTCAGCTACGAGCATTGCATATGGAAAACAAAAGCATGAAGCAGAATTAAATTGTCCTCAGCGCATTAGGAGACTTAATATTTTTCCTGCTACTAAAACTGAGGTAAGTTTACTAGATTGCTATATTGACATTTGAATGCCCACTGATGTTGCATGTGTAATTTCTGGTTATTAGTTATGACTGAAAATGTTGTAAGATTGGTTGATGTTATTTAAAGCAAATATATGCTCTTATGCCCGTGTTAATCTGTGGTTGGTATATATTGATGCAATTTCTATATGAAACTTTCTTCCCCATGCTACTTTTTAAGATCATTTGGTTCTTTTGCAGATTCTTGTTCATTTTTTCCCTAAAGTTCTTTTTTTTTTTAAATATATTTCAGCATTTGCCTTCTAATTCTGATTGGGCTAAATCCTTCACCAAATTCAACCCAATTTTGCGGGATTAGTACACTTAATTATGAAATAAGGTGTAGAAATTGAATCTACTAGAAACTTGTTCATCGTTACAGCTAAATTTAAACAAACACTTTTTCATTTGTCATTATTATATTGTGAGTTTAATCTATGAAGAGTTAATTGCAGTTATCTCTAATCACTGACATATTGGACTTATATATTTCATCATCTATTTTTTCCTTATAATGACAAGATCATGATGTTTGTACCTCTGATACATGATGTTATTTTTTTGGTCTCTACGTGCTATTTTTGTTATAGAATGAGAAGTTAATTCTTGATCTGTATTTATGAGCCGCCATCTTTCAACAAGCATAGAATTTGAGATTAAGGGTGAAAATAGATGAATGTAATGTTTTAATGGAAATAGATGATAAGTAATATTTGATTTTGCTTTTTGGTGACAAAAACTACTTTAGGTATCATTGTTGCAAAACACAGTTTTTAGTTTCGAGGCGTTTGCCCGTAGCCCCACGAGGCGTAAGCCTCACAACAATAAGAACAAACATAATTTATAATTCATAACCTTGCACATCAGCACATAAACTAAAATAAATCATAACAACGAACATAAATTCATAGAAAAGTCATAAAATTCATGAAATTACTAGTTTAAAGTCTTAAAATTATAAAGTAAATGCAAAGTTAACATAGTTCTAGTTCCACTTCCAACTTAAATAGTCAAATCAATTGGAGCTGGAGCTGCCAGCTATCTCCATCCCCAGTTTGTCATACTTCAAATCCATCTTCCATTCAAATTCCTGACATCTCATCTTTGACATCTTGAGGCACATCAGAGCATGGTACCACATTAATGTGATTGCCAACAAGGTGATTGTTAGCTCTCATCACCCCTCCTTTAATGTTTATATTACAGAAGTTGCACTTCAAATAAATGGCACGCTCTTCCGGCACATCAATTCGAGTGACATACTTCCAAACGGGATCTTTTCGTTGAAAACTCATCCTAAAAACAAAAAAACACAGTCCCTTCTTTAACTCAATAAAGGCCCCTTAAGACAAAAATTAAAAGCTCCCCAAAAAAGGTTTTAGATGCCCTGCTGCTCAAGCAGACATTTAAAAAAATAAGGAGAAAAAAGGAAGAGAAGGGAGCAGCAGCAGGCATCTAAAAAAATAAGGAGAAAGAAGGAAGAGAAGGGAGCAGCAGACATCTAAAAAATAAGGAGAAAGAAGGAAGAGAAGATTTACCTATGCGGCTATGTCTTCTTGTGCGCCGGGCTGGAGGAGAGGAGAGGAGAAGTTGGGGGCGATCGGGCTGGAGGAGAGGAGATGAGAGCCGCGCTGTGAACAATCGCTTTTTTCCCACTAATTGTGATTTGCGATTTGGGGTTTAGAGGAGGGAGCGGCGGGTAAAATGGAGTGGGCTTTAGGGTTTAGTACTTTTTAAGTTAAATATTAAAGAACCCGTTAAAAAAGACAAAAAATAAAGGAAAAAAAATCAGAAATCGCCGAGGCTGTGAGGTGCGCCTCGAAACGCCTCGGTAGCCTCGACCGCCTCGACCTTGCTGTGGCTTAAGCCTTGTCGGAGGGGTGAGAGGCGGAGCCTCATAAGCGGTGGGTCACCGCCCTTATCCGAGGTGCGCCTCGAGGCACCGGTGCCTCGGTGCTTTTTTGCAACAATGGTAGGTATAGGTGGGGTTCTTTTTTGTTCGGTGATATTATGACTTTCTTATTAGATTTTGTTTTTATATTTAGTATATATGGATAATGCAAATAGAGAGGGCAAGAAGCATGGACTTTTTTCAGGAGAGAACATTTGGGCATTCTTCCAGAATAATCTTCCAAATGAGTCTTTCCTTTCAGAAGGAAGAAAATTCAATGGGAAAATAACTAAACTAGGGGTGAGCATAGAACAACTGAAAACCGAACCGACCGGCCGAACCGATCAAATTCGGTCGGTTCGGTTCGGTGCTATATATAATTGGTTCGGAGATCGGTTAAAAAATGACTACCGAATTTTAAATCGGTCGGTTGTCGGTTTTTTTGAATTTTTTTGAGATAAAACCGAACCGACCGACTTATTACTATGGCTACATATTATGACAGCAAGTCTACTTCACCCATGTGGCCCCACTTACATTTTCGAGACTTCCACTCTTTATTTTTCAATTTTTTTCTCCCATGTGGACCCACTTACACTCTCTCCCACCCTCGATCTCTCCCCATACTCAAACACCACCTCTCCTTCTTGATTACTCTCTCTCTCTCTCAATCAATTAATTAATTCATACCACCCCACCCACACTTTCTCTCTCTATTCTTTCATTCTTCTTCTTCTCATTCTTGATTTCAACCCCTTTCTCAGTTCTCATCGTCTTCTTTCAGGCTTCAGCAGAGAGATCCTCTCATCATCCACCTTATGCAGAGTTCATATCATACCCTTCATGCACGACTGCCAACCCTCTCTTTTCCTTCAAAATCTATCTTTTTAATTTTTCATATTCTCTTAATTTCTTGTAATTTTGGAAATAATACAGCAAAGAAATCGCTGCGCTCTCCTTGTCAACTGGAAAATGGGATTTTTTTTATCAATTTCGGTGCCCGACCGAACCGTTGATGCGGTGGTCGGTTCGGTGGACGACCACCGGCGGTTCGGTGGTCGGTCGGCCTCCAAACCACTTATCGGTGGAATCGGTTTTGGAATTTTCGGTCGGTTCCTACCCGAACCGACCGTATGCTCACCCCTAAACTAAACATAGCCCTGGAGATATGTATCAATTGACTTCTAAGAACTAGTAAGATAGGACAACTGCATGCTCGGTGCAAGTTATAACCCGTTGCATATAAGTGTCTTCATCTTTGTGGTACATTCTTGGTGGTCCTTAACGTTTGTTATCTTCTTCTTTGCAGGACTTGCAGCCTGTAGATTGGTTTGTTGTGGAAGAGTATCTGTTGGACGTGCTTTTTTTCTTAAATGGATGGTTAGTAGCCTGTTTTGACTTATTTTATTTATTGTTTGTGCAAGTACTGTATTTAGTTCTTGTGATAGAGGATGAAAAGTTTTAGGATTTGGCTGCTGAGTACCAATTAGCGAATTAGGATGAAGAGTTGGTAGGATCATATCCATGTGTATTTGGAAAATATCCTCATCTTGCTGCAAATTTTGGAAGTTACAGTGATGGCTTAGTCTTGTTTTCTCTGTGTATTACTTCTGAAGAAAGGGGTATTTCCCACGATGAGAAGTTTGTTGGTACATACAAAATAGATAATAGGTTTATCTTTTGATTTCATCCACTGGTTGCTAGAGATGCGAGGGGTGAATTTTTGTGTGAATATTTTTCTACATATTTCTACTTAGAGGTGCTTGTTTTGATCTTCTTATTCTTTTGTTTTGTTTTCTCCATTTGTTTCTGCAAAGCTAGTCGAAAGGAATGTGCTTCATCCATGGTTGGCCTGCCCGTCCCCTTTCGTTATGAGTACCTTATGGCTGAGACAATATTCTCTCAGGTACAAAGCAGTGGTGCAGTGTGTGTGTGTGTGTGTGTTCTTTCTGTTGGGGTTTCTCTATGTAGAATTTGATATGTTTGACCACCATTTATTTCTACCTTGAGTTGTGAGTAGATAGCAATGTTAATGGTATCATGCCTGATGAACACATTTGGAAGTTCAGGAGCTGTCCTTTTCTTCTAGTGTGAAATATGTAAAAAACTGTTGCTCCATAGATTGGTATAATTATAAATAACTGAAGATCCTCTTGAGATTAACTTCAACAGCCATTGGTTTTGAGAAGAGAAATTTTAGGATAACAGTCACTGCAAAATTTGAAATTTATAGTACTCGTTGAGTTGTGGAACTAGTGGAAACAGTTGGAAAAGTAGCTTTTACTAGCTGACTAGCTGTAATATTGGGGAGGAGTTGGGTGGGGTTTTTGATGGAGGAGGGGCGAGAGTGGCCTTGGTAGATTTTTCACATGATATGCTTTACCTTAATCACGATCAATTGTTCATAGGGTGTTGCTTTTTACTATCTCTTTCTAACTTGCAGATTCTTTTATTGCCTCAACCGCCTTTTAAGCCAATTTATTATACATTGGTGATTATGGACCTATGCAAGGTATGTTTATTTTCTTTTCCCACTTTTATTGCCCATGCCAAAGTATAATGAGCAACTATACTTCTAGGCTATCAAGGATATCTCTGTTCTTAGTTCAAGATTTTATTCCAGGCTCTTCCTGGTGCATTTCCAGCAGTTGTAGCAGGGGCTGTTCGTTCACTTTTTGAAAAAATTGCTGATTTAGACATGGAGTGCCGGACTCGTCTTATCCTTTGGTTTTCACACCATCTGTAAGTCAGTATTGGCATCTCTACATATTATATAGTTCACAGCTGTTATAACTTATAACTGTTGATCATAAGGTTTTTGGTAGCTCATACCGATACTTTCAGTAAGGCATCACATACAAGTATTGTCATGTTTTATTGGTACTGAAAGCATTTGGATTTCCCAAATATCTTTTACTGTTGGATATGCTGGTAACTTAAATGGCCAGTCACTGTTATAATCGGGAAAAAAATCACTTTCAGTATCTTTCACGTGCTCGTTAATATCATTGTAAATTATTTTGGTGGACTAATCTATAATTGGAGGTTTCTGAAGGCCCTTCCTATGTGAAGTCTGCTGTTTTAGAGGGGTTCTCAGTTTCTGTTTGCTATATCGTATTTTACATTTCAATTATCATTTTTCCTGGTTTACTTAGATCATAGGTGCAGTTTGATTTACCCCTTTACCATTTACTGAAGTATCATTCAGTTCATCATATTAGTACATATGAATCCAGACTCATATGGGTCTTCTCTTGTTTGCTCAGATTTTTTCAGTAGTAGGACGTCTCTTGAATATGCTATTTTATGCAGACCAACTGATATTTAGACATCAGTTTTGAATGCTTTTCTTCCTGCTCAATTGTTGTATTTTCAGATCAAATTTTCAATTTATTTGGCCATGGGAAGAATGGGCTTATGTCTTGGACCTTCCAAAATGGGCACCACAGCGAGTTTTCGTTCAGGAAGTTTTGGAAAGGGAAGTGCGTTTATCATATTGGGAAAAAATCAAGCAGGTAAATTTGTGGTCCATTATTTGCATTTTGGCTGGCAGTTTTTACCAGCCTCTAGAATTTAGCAGGTGAATCTTATGTGGCAGGTCATTTCTGAACATGCATCTAAACTTTTGAGTGAACTTTGGTAATTCGATATTTTCTATAATCTTGGTTTAAGATATTAGGTAGACCTTTTCTTTGCATGCCCAATGTTAGATACGTCTTTCTAGGGATGAGTGTAACGTGCTTCCTTTGAAAGAAGTTGGTCTATTGATGTCTGGTTGATCCTTCAATCTACTCATTGAAAGTCAGACACTGTTTCTTCCATTCTGCTGCTTAAATGTTTTTTAAATGGTTTTCTTTGTAATATATTTGATGACTTTGGAACTAGTAATGCGTGTGAATACAACACCTGAACCGTACTTTTAAGGAATGTCCTTGTTTAAGTAATTTATGTTTATCTGCATATGTATAGAGCATTGAGAGTGCCCCTGCTTTGGAAGAGTTGCTTCCACCTAAAAGTACGGTAAATTTTATATACAATGCTGAAGATGGAGATCAAACTGAGCATGGCCTCTCTTCAGAACTCAATGGCATGGTTAAGGAACGATTAACTACCCGGGAGATTATTTCATGGATTGATGATCATGTGCTTCCAGCTCACGGGCTGGATGTCACGCTCAGAGTGGTTATTCAAACCCTTCTCAATATTGGTTCAAAAAGCTTTACTCATTTGATTACTGTATTGGAGAGGTATGGTCAAATTATTGCAAGGCTTTGCCCAGATCAAGAAAAGCAAGTTATGCTGATTTCAGAAGTGAGTTCTTTCTGGAAGAACAATGCTCAAATGACAGCTGTAGCCATTGACAGAATGATGGGATATCGTCTTATATCTAATGTGGCTATTGTGAGATGGGTCTTCTTGTCATCAAATGTTGATCAATTTCACATTTCTGATCGTCCATGGGAGGTAAGGCTGAGCACCAACATGCATAGCAAGATCCTTTATGGACCCTTTGTGCTAAGCTTATGCAGTAATTCAAATATATAAGGAACTAAGTTAGCTACTACTTTTTTTTTCTTGTTTTCCTCGAACTCTTAATTACTTTTTCTGTTGAAATCTCTTTCATCTACAGATTCTGAGAAATGCACTTACCAAAACATTCAATCGTATCACTGATTTAAGAAAAGAGGTATCATCCCTCAAGAAGAGTGTTGTATCGGCTGCTGAAGCTGCGTCTAGAGCCCAAGCTGAATTAGAGGATGCTAAGGCAAAGCTTACTCTTACTCTTGTGGATGGTGAACCAGTGCTTGCTGAAAATCCTGTGAAAATGAAGCGTTTGAATTCAAATGTTGAAAAAACAAAACAGGAGGAGGTTTCTACTCAGGAATCATTAGAAGCAAAAGAAGCCCTTCTTGCGCGAGCTGTTGATGAAATTGAGGTACATAGTAAATGTCCCGTGGATGAATATTGTTTGAAATTTTCATGATGTGTCATGTCCGGAAGTTTGCTTAGTTGTAATGGTTTCTTCTAGGAGAACATCAACATTCAATTAATTTAATATTGATTGGGAACCTGCAGGGACTATTTCTATTTTTGTATAAAAGTTTCTCTGATGTATTGGCGGAACCACTTCAAGAAACGGATGGGTCCTTGCACCCAGCTTCTGTTGAGGCAGATGAAATGGCTATTGAAAATGAAGACACTACAACGATGGAGTTAGATAAAGAGGGTGGTGATAAATCCCAAAAAAGGTGCACTCTGCTTAAACTTCCCTAGGTCCCAATGTATTTTGTATTGATAATGATTTGGTGTTTTAATTTGCACTTCTACTCATTGTTTTTTTGGGTGTATTGTTGTATCCATGTTCGCAGTGATTCCAATGGGGGAAGGGCCTTAAATGGTTATAATGTTGGTGAAAAGGAACAGTGGTGTTTATCAACCTTGGGCTATGTGAAGGCCTTCACACGTCAATATGCTTCAGAAGTAAGTTCCTACGCTTTCTCTGGGCAAGATTATAAGTGTGAGAATTGAAGAATAATAAAAGTATGGTGCATGTGATTAGTGTTTTGTTTTTGTAGAAATATAGGAGTGTTATATCGGTTACATGTGTATTTCATTGTGTGCACAGATTTGGCCGGTGGTTGAGAAATTAGATGCGGAGGTACTAACGCAAGATGTCCATCCCCTTGTACGGAAAGCTGTATATTATGGTTTGCGTCGCACCAATGAGTTTTAGTCTCTCTTTGTTTTTGTTCCAACAATGAGTTTTCTACTCATCAGTTATAGACAGTCATCAACAAGTCTTTCTAGTTTAGTGTAGGTTATTGTCAGTTTCAACACTTGCTTATTTATCCTACACTACTTAAATTAGTAAATTAAGCTTGGGTTATTCTTTCAACTATAATCTTGTATTGATATCTTTCGCCCTGCCTGTTCAGTATGATTGGTTGGTTTTTGCCAATACTCCCAAAATTTAGCCCTTGAGAAAATCAAGCTCCTTTTTCTTTTGTTTTTCTTTGTACAATGTTGATTGCTAAATTGATATATAATCGCACTCATTGTGGAGAAATAACTCCATTTCTGAAATACAAGTAGCCACCTTTTGATAATTTCATTTTGACCATCTAAATGAATGAAAAGGAAAATATATAATGAGTGAACGAATCAAATTGATTAGCTTTTTGCTTTGACGAAAATCTGCTTTTAATCTAAACTGTGTACTTTGGGATATCATGATTTTTCAGATTACAAACATCAAAATCTTTAAGTTTATTTCACCGAAATTAAGCAATGCATATAATTGCAAGAAATTAAGAGTTTGTTACTGAAGTTGCTAACATTACTTCAAAAAAAAAAAAAGACAAACTTATTCAGAAAAAAAGAGGTTGCTAACATTAAAAAGATACACCACAACCACAAAAATTACTGAAAGCTACGAACAATAATGCTATTATGTAACACATGCATTTTTTATTCTTCACTTGAACTATTCTTATGTAGGTAGTGAAATGAACAAAATAAATATTATTAAATATGAATTAATTTTTTCTTAAGTTTTGTGAAATAATTAATAAGACAAACCAAATTTTATTTTTTTCAAAAGTTATTGTTGTCCACGTAAAATAAATAAATTTTTAAAAACAGTTATGTAACAGCCCGGTCTCTAGACGGTCATTTTTAACGGGGACGGGGTGTTAGGTTTAAAAACAGCAGGGAAAATTGGAAATGTAGGGAGTATTTCTAGAATTGAACTAAGTTAGCGCCTCAAAAACTTAGGCAACTTAACTTTATAACTCGGAAGAATTATCGTTTTCAACGAATCGAGGAGTCCAAAGATTTAATTGAGTCAAAGGAACGTCACATCGTATGCCAATCGAAATTTAAACATAATTCAATGACAACAGATAGGAATTCGACTCTTTAACTAAGCAAGACTTCTTCATAAGCCACAACAGTTAAGACCCATAAAGAGGTCGGAATCAAATAAATCATACTGTCTCATTCATAGGACGAAACAAGAAAATAACTCAAGATTAGCTTGAAACGAGCAGAATCATGCTTGAAAGAAAAAGCTTTTTCATAGGCGAACAACAATAACAAGCATGCAAGACTTATTCATAGGTCAACTGGAAATGAATAGACATAAAAATGCTCAACAAGAATGACTATTTAAATAACTCGGAATTAATGAAAGAATAAACGGGCATGTCAAAAGAACACATGCTTCTACTTCTCAAAGACTTTATTAATAATTAGAATCATAGCATTTAAGACATGCTATTATCAAGAACCAAGTTACATGTATCAAGACTAAATACTAGATGTCAGAGTGCTTAGTAGAAACATAGCGGAAGAAAATCATGTAACCATAAAGCAACAACTTTAGAAACTTAGACAACTCAGGCAACCCCACCAGCAGCACATCACCGGCCTCAGTATCTCAACTTGAAAATATTTGAAAAAGAGGGCGTGAGTACTAAAGTACTCAGTGGGGTTTTACAAGAAAAACTCTTTAATAAATCTTAGAAATATCCAGTTATCAACTGATGACATATGGAGAGCAAAATGCAAAAGCCCTCTCCATATCCGCAAAACCTTTTCCTTCATTTCCTGACGCCTTTCCTGACTCAAACCTGATGTCTACTGCACCCTTAGGCCTGCTTTCGGATAGAAGATGGGTTACCTCAAATATCCTCCCGAGTATGCAAGGGAATTACCCAGCAGTGACTCTCTTAACTTATCAAATGATTAACTTTAGTGACACAAAGGTCACAACATGATAATGCAATAAAACTGTTCTTTAAGCTCAATAACATGCTTAACAAGAATTGAATCATAACATTCAATATCAAAACCTTAACCTTGAATCCTTAATACTTAATCCTCAACCTTGAATTCTCACATTCAAAACTTAATATCAAAGTCTCAATACTTAATCATGCTTAGCATAAATCAAAGTCTAGATTAAATCGTCTAGACTGCATTCCTTAATAAAGACTATAACCTTAATGCCACAATGGAATTCTATGATCAACCTATAATGCATTACTCACTTAAACAACCTTCCTTAAACATAATATCAATAACTTAACTTATGATCATGATCGTCTATACCTTAAATAAATCAACTATAAGATATCACAACCTATCGAAACATCATTTACTTAATCAAGAGCTCAAATAACAATTAACATAATCATGTTATAATTTTCTTTCTTCCTTCCTTTCCTTTCCTTTCTTGTACAGAGACTAATCAAGCAGAGCATAAAATATTTTAATTGGAGCTTAATAGCACAAACCATAGGTTTGGTTTAGAACCACCCACCTCGATGATGAGTACCTCGATAACAAGCACGTGGACGAAGCAACGAGCCGAAAAATCCTTCCTTGGTTATCCTTGGGGCTCATCTCTTCCTACAAAAGCCGAATCATCGACTTAGAGGCCTCATTCGAAGAATTCTGACATCTAACATGAATTCGAACAAAATCTAACCATTCCTCTCTTAACTAGGACTTAAACACAGATTGCATGACTTTAGAACCTTTATAAAATATGAGGGTTTGAAAGACTCGAGTTTGGAACACACTTGGAAGTAAAACTTGGCTATAGAAGCATTGCACGGGCCATGCTAGGCCTTGAGGCGAGAATCAGACGCCCAACTTTTCCTACACGGGTCGTGCAAGCATTGCACGGTCCGTGCAGACCCTAGCACGGGTCGTGCTAGCTCTCCAGATTCATGCCGAGAGCTTTGCACGGGCCGTGCAAGGTTGCACGGTCCGTGCACTCCCACAAACTTCAATTTTCATCGATCGAAGTGTTGATCGAGGCGTTACTCGATCGCCTCTCTCTTTTCTCGACAATTTAAACTTAAAAATAAGGCTTAACACATGCTTTAAAACTTTAAAATCGACATCATAATGGAAATATGATTATCTCTTGAACACATTAGAAATAATGGCGAAAATCTAAATACGAAACTTAAACAGAACTTCAAACGAAATAAATGGGGATAACAACAATAACGAGAATATAATAACGAGAATACGATAATGAAAGACGGAATGAAATATGGAATTTAAAGACAAGAAATAAATAGGATTCGACGTCGACGAAAAAGAATGGACGGAGTCGAGTGCGTCGAAGGAAAGTGGCTAGCTCGGCGTCTCGTCAAGTCGCAACGGCGGCAGAGCCACCTGCTACAACCCGATGGTGTCTCTAGCACCTTCTCCCGCAGTATATCTTCCCCGCCACTCCGCTCGTCGACTCAGAGGAACACTCACGAGAAATGTCCCTCGCTTGACAAGAACTTTTCGACTTTCCTCTCACTTTTCCTCTCTCAAGAATGGAAAATGAAGAATGAAATGGGTGTGGAAATTGTGAAGGGGTGGTGCTCTATTTATAGGGGAAGCTTTGGCTTCCAAGGGAAGCCATTGCTGTGCAATAATACTACAAAAGTTACTCTGGGTTCGGTTAAAAGGTGTTTTATTCGATGTCGAGGTTCAAATGACCTCAGACACGAAATCTGAAAATACCGGAAGACTCGTTGGCTCGAGTATTAGTGAACCAACCTGACTCCAGATGAAGAAGAGGTCGTCAGAAGAAAGACGAGCCAAGATTCCTTTTTCAGAATTACTTTTTACTATTCACTTAGACTGGCTGATTTTGCTCCCGAGTATTCGATTGACCTCAGAATGGAAATCTGTGAATGCGAACAGATTCCTTGAGTCATTTCCAATAAGAGGGGCTTGACAGAATAAGACTCGGATTAACGAGGAGGATTTCGTAAATTTTCCAAATCACGAACGCACGCAAAAGTTACTATACATTAATCCTTTAAATACGTTTTTCATCATCGGGACCTCAAATGACTTCAGAATTAAATTTCGGAAATACCGGCATACTCCTTGAGTTAAAACCTTTCCAACAAGACCAAAATCGACCATAACAGAGTTAAGATCAAAATTTTTGAAAGATGATTTCACGAAAATTGACCCCTAAAGTCGTGACTGACATCTGAACCTTATAAAATTTCTTCCTTACTTCTTAATTACGCTTAAGAATTTTCTAAACCTTATCCAAAAATCTGGGGCGTGACACGTTAAAAATCACAAAAATTAGTAAAAGCTAAGAAATATTAATGCTATTATGTAACCAATGTATTTTTTTATTCTTCACTTGAACTATTCTTTTGTAGTTAGTGAAATGAACAAAAGAAATATTATTAAAAATGAATTAATTTTTTCTTAAGTTTTGTGAGACAATTAACAAGACAAACCAAATTTTATAGACCATAATTTTATTTTTTTCAAAAGTCATTGATGTTCATGTAAAATAAATAAATTTTTAAAAATAGTTATATCTTTTAGGATTCAATCACTTAAAGATCAACTACTATATCACGAGTTTAAATAATCAATGAAAAAGACATACAGAGTTATATAGATATTCTTAAAAATGAATTAATTTTTTGTTGTTTTTGTGAGATTATAAGACAAACCAAATCCCGATATGGCTCATACAATTGTTATTTTCAAGGTCATTGGTGTCTATGTTAAAAACATATATTTTCAATTGTTATATTAATTTGTGTAGGTTTTAGTCACTTAAAAATCAATTAATGTCTACTATATCATCAACTTATATAAGTAAATGAAAAGGACATTCATAAATTAAAACTAAACAAAATTTATTTAGTTATTATTAGGGAACATATCATTTTGAAATGTACATTTTGACAACCTCATTTTTTTTACATTGTAAAATGATGCCGATTTTTCTGAAATACATATATTTTATGTCATACTCTCTTCATTTTTTAAAGTGTCATCCTAAATAAATGCATATATATTGATAAAGTAATCAAATTACTTTATACACACTCATGTGAATTCATTAAATTAGTTAAATATGGATATTTGAATGCATTAAATAAGGAAAATGTATTTTTTTTTCATCTCAATTGTATATAATAGTAACACTTATTCAGAAACGGATGAAATATTAATTAATTCATAAATTCAAAATGCATAAAATGGTCCCGTGCATTAATGGGAGAAATAATAGTTAATCAATCTAATGACCATTTTATTTTGTGCGAGCCAGAGTGTCAATAAATTCAATTTATTTAATTGTGGTAGAATTGACAATAAAAAGAAGGAATAGGGGCGTAGCTTGAATTCAAAGAATCTTGAGAGGCTTAAGATAATATGCAAAATTGGACCTTCAAATAATTCGAACAAAAAAAAAGAAAATTATTTTCCGAACTGTAGTAAGATATCAGTTTTTCAACCTTCTTGCAATGAGTTTAAAAATTATTTTCCGACCAAGTAAAATCTCATATAGTTTTTCAAACTGTCTGTTAAAATTTAGAAATAATTCTCCGATTTAGATTTTAAGATTTCAGATATCTTTTTCGATCTGGAAAATCATGTTCACAAAATTAAGACACATTCAAATAAAATGATCCATACATGAAACACATACAACTCGACAATTAAGATGTATTACAATTATTATAAATTGAATGTTTCACATTCAGCAGCACATTCATCGTGGTGATCCTTCCACACGAATGTTTCCCACTCCATAGTGTGGAATACATTTCGGTAATCAGGAGCTAACTCATGCATTGGGTCAGCAACACTACTCTCTAATACCTATAAAACCGATGACAAACTGTTAGATTCTGAAATATGTGAACGTATTAGGGTTGGAAATAAATTTTTGAACCTTCTTTGTTAACATTCAAAAATAATTTATAACCTGAACCGGTGATTTCAGAAAATAATTTATGACCATCATGATGATTCTCGAAAACTGTTTTTTGAAAGAACCTTCTTATTTCATAAATATATTTTTGACGCATTATCCATATATTTTCAATCCCCTGTGACATGTTTTAGACTGTGTTTTTCGATTTTGTTGCGACGAACACTACTCTTTGATTGGAGAAACTGCCAAAGCAATCAAAAAAATATATAGCAAATGACTTACATTGTCTGTTTATTCACTCTTTTCGTGCTCCATGATTGATTTCCACCAAAAATCTCAATCTAAATGGATTTTGGAAACTTTTGAGAATGGTTAGAGTTTCAAAATGGTTTGGTTGATTTCGTGCTTCATTGTTTGTTTCTTCAGTTCTTTCGATCTTTTTAATAGATTCAGTTTGGAATGGTTCTTATAATTTTGGGCAAATTACTGTTTCATACATTACCTTTCAACTTTTTAACAAAAATGGCTCGACCTTTATATATTTACGGCTTGATATCCAACCTTGTAAGGTTTTGTCAAATCTATCACCTCGTCAACTATCTAGTACCCTATAGTCTATAACATATGTGGACAATAAGAAATCTTATGTAAATTTTTAGGGCATCCTCTATGGTGTACCCAAAATTAGGTACATAACTCCGCCACGTCAAAAGTTATGTACCAACTTTTTTAAATACTTATTCACCCACAATCATTTAGGTACATACATTAATCTTGAGGGTCCCACCATTATATCATTCATATTTTCTTAATTCATCTTTAATTTTAATACATGTTTTATTATATACTTTAATTTATAAATATTTATATATATATATATAATTTAATTCGTAAAAATAATATTTTAATGTTTATTCAAATTTTAAATATTAACTTAATTTATAAATAAATTAATAATCAAGTCATCAAACATTTTCATGCCGGCAGGAAAGCGTAGAGCGAAATTAAACCTCATAGGCTCTATTTCCACACTTTCCTGTCGGCAGAAAAGCGTAGAACGAAATTCATTAAAACTATTTTCATATATTAATCCGAATTTATCTTCAATTTATTTTAGATTTCATTTATAATTAAAATAAAAAAATTAATAATTTTTTTCCTATTTGGTAAGAATTTAAAACCTACATAAATTAAATTAGTAGATAAAAAAAAATGAAAGAATTGTATTTTTTTAATGAAGAAGAATAGAAATGAAATTTCACATAAAATAAAAAGGAATTAAAGTTTAACAAAAAAATTTTTTAAAAAAAAGAAAAAGGAATTAAAGTTTGGCAAAAAAAAAACAAAAAATATATATAAAAGGAAAATTGGGCCCCACATGCACCCTCTCTCCCCTTCTTTTTCGGTACATACACATATACCAATTTCATAGTTTAGTTCTTTTAAAATAGGGACCACATTGGTTTGTACCCATTCTTGGTACAAAACCATGTTTTTGTACCAAAAAAAAACAATGGGGATGCTCATAATGCCGCATTATACCTAAAAAAAATAAATATTAAAAACTTTATTTATATCCATGTAAGTTTAATAAATTAGAAAATGAGAAAATTATCTGGGGTTTGTGTAATTTGAAATATAATACATTCATTAAATATGTTAATGTTATTTTTTCATCTAATTATTTTTAATGAATAGTCATACATTATTTAATAATTATCTATTCACATAATATATAGAATATTTAAGTAAATATTTATTTCAAAGTTTACGAGTTACAACATTTGACAAATGGATAATTATATGTATTATCGAATTTTAGGTATGAATCCTTCAACAGGTGATTGTAATTATAATATACATGAATATTTTAATTGACATTAGATCAATATAAAAAAAATGAAATGTTTATATAAATTATATACATTCACAAGAAATACATTGACTGATTATGGCTTCGAGTTACATAAATTACAGTTTAAAATTGAAAGGGTTATTTATTTAAGTTATATGAAAATTTAAGTTTCTATTTTTTTTAGGTATGATGTGGCATTATAAAAATTCATATAAGATTTCTAGTAGTCCACATATGCTATAAGATACAAGATAATTAACTATGGGATATATTTGATAAAAGTTTACAGGGTTGTTGTGTATCAAACTATAAATATATAAAGGTCGAGACATTTTAAAAGGTCGAAATATCAAGTATCAAACTGTAATTTACCCTATAATTTTTGATATATTATGTATTGTTTTTTTTATAATTTATGATTATTGATTTATTTTTTGAAATTTATAGTTATTAATTTATTAAATTATTTAATAAAGGTATTTAAGTAAAAACATAAATAATTACTTGTGTGCAAAGAAAAATTTGTACCTTGTTCAGCAACACCCCAGATAAAATGGAGAAAAACATAAAAACCTTGTAAAACTAAAACCCATGCTTCTTCTCCCCTCTGCCTCAGTGCCAATGGCCAAAACAACAATCCGTTGGAGCTGAGAACTGCTGCAGAGCAGAAGAAGAAACTTCATCTGGCTACAAAATCCCAGCTATTTTAAGTTGTCCAGAGCAATTTTCTTTGGTTATGGAAATAACGACAGTTCAATGGCGACCAACCCCTCTTCATTTTGCCCCATTTTCTACCTCTTCTGGAAATTACAGGCCCAAAGTTTCACAACGAAAGAGGTTTTTGATTTCGGCCTCTTCCTCTTCTTCAAGTGGGCCAGAGGGGTTCTCTTGGCCGCAGCTTTCGCAGTCCATTCGCCGCGGTTCTCAACGGTTTTTTGAGAATCTGGGGGAGTCTGTGAAGAAAGAAACTGGGTTTAATTTTAATGTTCGAATTGATGAGTTTTCGGGAAGGGCCAGGCATGTGCAGAAAAAGCTCGAGCGTGTGAACTCCGAGCTACTGCCTCAATTTTTCAGTTGGAATAAATGGGAAAGTTGGAAGGTATGATTTTCTGTGATAAAGCTCTGAAGATGATTTTAAGTAATGTTTAGCATTTTTCATTCCAGTCTTTATTGGCTGTGCATATGTTTTAATTTTCTAATTCTTTTCTATTTTCAGGATATAAAGAATTGGGATTCAAGAAGATTGGGTGCTTTAGTGTTATACATATTTGTGGCTGTCTTTTCCTGTCAAAGTGTATTTAAGGCAGTTCGAGCTCCTATTATTGAGCGTGAAAAGAGGGAGTTGGCTGAGGCGTACATGGATGCATTAATTCCTGAGCCTACACCCACGAATGTGAAAAAGTAAGTGACGTTCTTGTCTAACTCTTCATCGCCTCTTGTATTATTCTCTCTGTAGTATTCGTAATCAGTAGGAAACTGGTGAAATTCTATCAGCACTTAACGTTGGGTACTTCATGTCTATGTTACATTTGTGGTTAACATTTGTTTCTCAGAGATTCATTGTTGACTCTAGATAATCCAAGTGAAGACATTTCTTGGCATACTTGCACAGTTTCACTCAATCGGTTTCTTGACCGGCTGTTCGAAATGTGACAAAAAAATACCCAATGAAGTGATGTCCTTCTTTTTTCATTTGAAGGATTCATTAGTTGCTCAAATGATGCGACAATAATGGTGATTTTTTCTTAATTTCCAGACTATCTCTTCAATCCTTGATTGCTGATTGTATGGCATGGAATGTTACACGAGATGTCCAAGGTTTTGAGGGTAGGTTGAAATAGGCAGTGTGCTGAAATTTCTAGGATGTTGATATAGGCTGTGGTCCTTGCTACGTATGAATTAATAACATTTTCAGTTGTTAGAGTGCACATGTTTGATTACCAAGTTTGTAAAGCAGGAAAAAGTGGTGGCTAGTTGAAGGGTACAAGTTGCGACAATAGATATATTCCAAACCCTGAAATCGGTTCACGATATCTTACACATTTTTGCTAAACTATTGCTCTATAAGCATTTTCGTTATAACAAGAAAACCGCTTTTTCTTGTTAGCTGCATAGATTTCATAATTCTTTACTTGGCTCCGGATGAAATTGGTGCTCTGATTTTGTCTTGCTCAATGCTTACCTTATCCCAATCTTATAGATTCAAACAAGGTGTATGGAGGAAAGCTACTCCCAGAGGTATGAAACTCAAAAGGTTTGTTGAAGGACCTGACGGGACACTTGTTCATGATACTTCTTTTGTCGAGGAAAATGCATGGGAGGATGATGCTGAAAATGCCCAACGGAGCATGAAAGAAATAATACAACAGGACCCAAAATTAAACATGGAGGACAAAAAGGTTCTTCAGGAAGATTTAGGTCTATCAGGTTTGTTCCTTATGATTTCTCTTAGTTTCATTCTTTAGTTTCATGCAAGATTGGATTTTATATATGGTGCCAATATTTGCTCTGCTTTAGGTTTTGGGATATGAATATCAATTATACAACCAGCTGAACAACTTTTGGCTTTCCAGTTTAAGACACAAAAAGTAGTTTCAGGAATATTATTGAGCTTGTATTGTTGTTTGTAGGAGAATGATTTTTTTGCATAAATTCAATTTAGGCCACATAATCCGAGCTAGTATGCATTACAAGTGCATTATTTTACTTTTTGCATCCTGTTGTTTTCCTGGTCTTTCTTATTGGAATTTCTGACAGTTGGGAATCAAGATATTGGAGGCACATGGCGTGATAGGCTTGCAGCATGGAAAGAAATTCTTCAGAAGGAGAAGTTAGCTGAGCAAGTCGGTTCACTCAACTCCAAGTATGTGGTAGAATTTGACATGAAGGAGGTTGAGAACAGTCTTCGGAAGGATGTAGTTGAGAAGGCCCAAAACACACGAGGAACGAGGGCTCTGTGGATCTCCAAGAGATGGTGGCGCTACCGTCCAAAACTTCCGTACACTTATTTCTTGCAAAAACTTGATTCCTCTGAGGTACAAGTGATACAATTTCTTCTGACCAAGTCCAACTCATTTCTTATTAAGAGTTGCTAAATGCATCACCATTTTTACTCTTTACATCCCAAATTATTTTTTATTTTCTTTTATTAGTTATAAATTTACCTAAAAACCCTTACTAATAAAAAAAAAGTCGCCTTCCGTTCGAAGTCGTGTGTTCGTAGATTCTGGATATGTTCGAAGTCTTGTGTTCAAACAATCTTGATATGTTCGAAGTCGTGTGTTCGAATGGTACTTAAACAAAAATTCATGGAGTCCGTTACAATTTCTTCTGACCAAGTCCAACTCATTTCTTATTAGAGAGTTGCTAAATGCATCACCATTTTTACTCTTTACATCCCAAATTATTTTTTATTTTCTTTTATTAGTTATAAATTTACCTAAAACCCTTACTAATAAAAAAAAGTCGCGTTCCGTTCGAAGCCGTGTGTTCGTAGATTCTGGATATGTTCAAAGTCTTGTGTTCAAACAATCTTGATATGTTCGAAGTCGTGTGTTCAAATGGTACTTGAACAAAAATTCATGGAGTCTGTTCGAAAATAGATTTTCGAACGAGACTTATTTTAAAAATTATGCCCGTTCGAAAATGGAATTTCGAACAAACGTGGTGAGTTCGAAATTTCATTTTCAAACCACTCTTGATTTTTTTTCTTTTTTAAGTATAGGGCATTTAAGTAACTTTAAAATTATTTTCTTTTTTCTTTTTTTCTTTTGTGTTGCAAAGAGTAAAAATGCCGGTGCATTTAGCAACTCTCTTCTTATTAATACATGATCTGTTGGATGTCTCCCAATTTGTAAATATGATGTCCTCATTCTGACTCATAATATCACCCTGTAAGATCCTGAGCATCTTCATTCTGTATAGGTTAGTCATTGTTGCTTTGTAATTCTGGAAGTGAAGCCCTTGCATAATGCTGCCAAGAAGCACATGTCTTGACAATCTATTCCTGTAATTTGGTAGGCCTTACACAGTCTTAGGACACATGATCTCTGAACCAGGTTTTCATCAGTGGAACCAGAGCCTTATTTAACATGGTTCATTCAAATGCAATAAACTAGTTTCAGGAGCTCCAGTTGTCCAGATCACCTAGAAAAAAATCTTGAATATTAGAAGGCACTATTCTAAGATTCAAAATGTTTACTATATGCCATATTATTCTTATGCAATATCCTTTTTTTCCCCTCGTTTTTTCAGGTTGATGCAGTTGTCTTTACTGAGGACCTAAAACGATTATATGTGACCATGAAAGAAGGGTTCCCTTTAGAATATATTGTGAGTGCAGTTTCACTTTTATGTTCTGACAGTTGATTGTTTCCCTGTGTTGGGCTCTTGCTTACTTATTCATTACTGTCTAGGTTGATATCCCGCTCGATCCTTTTTTATTTGAGGCAATATCAGGTTCTGGAGTTGAAGTCGATCTTCTCCAGAAGCGGCAGATCCATTATTTTTTGAAAGTTGTGTTTGCGCTGTTGCCTGGAATACTAATTTTATGGTTCATTAGGGAATCTCTGATGCTTCTTCATATTACAACAAATCGTTTTCTTTATAAGAAATATAAACAGCTTTTTGATATGGCATATGCTGAAAACTTCATTCTGGTGAGAATTCTTTTTTCTTTACAGTTTTGCTTAATCTATGGTTTGTCCATTTTTCAAGTAATATATGATAAATTGTTCATTTTACTCAGCCAGTTGGTGAAGTCGGTGAAGCAAAGTCTATGTATAAAAGTGTAGTATTAGGAGGAGATGTCTGGGATCTTCTAGATGAATTGATGATATATATGAGAAATCCCATGCAGTATTATGAAAAGGATGTGCAGTTTGTGCGAGTAAGTTAACACAATCTTAAAAAACTATGAGACTATATTTGAACCATGATTTAGACACTGAAGGTGTGTAGTTTACTTTATGCTGTCATCCAGGGCGTGCTTCTGTCTGGACCCCCAGGAACAGGGAAAACACTTTTTGCAAGGACACTAGCTAAGGAAAGTGGGCTGCCTTTTGTCTTTGCTTCTGGTGCAGAATTTACAGATAGTGAGAAGAGTGGCGCTGCGAGAATTAATGAATTGTTCTCAATAGCGAGAAGAAATGTAAGTTTCCACCGATCCACATGCTATGTTGTGTTCTGTGAGATATTAATTGAGAAAAAAATAGTGGCAGTATCAAGATAAGTTGGACTGATTGCCTGCTCTTTTGAATGGTTTAGCTTTCCATGAATGAAAAGGAATAACAGGTGGGTTGAGTGTTCTGAATGTATTCTGATGATTATGGTGGAGCAAATTAATTTTTAACCAGAAAATATATTAGTATGGTAAATGTACTCTACAATTTTCAGAGATGAAAACTAGAAGAACCAGTGGAAGTCTTGTTTGAAACCTGCATTCTGTTAAGGGCCTGTTCTGGGCCATCTGGCATACATATAGAATATTCTATGAGAGCACACATGCTAGTTGTTGAAAGGAATATTTCAATAACATGCTCTCCTTTTTCTAGGCTCCTTCTTTTGTATTTGTGGATGAGATAGATGCTATTGCTGGAAGACATGCTAGGAAGGATCCACGAAGAAGAGCAACATTTGAAGCACTAATTGCTCAGCTTGACGGAGAGTAAGTGCTTGAAAAAAAATGCATTCACTATTAAGAGCATAAAGTCCATAGTTTAATTTGCAGCTCATGTGTAATATGGCAAATGATCTATTCCTAGTAAATCAATCTCAAGCTCCATTTTCTGTATATAATTGATGTGTTTTCTGTTAATAATGGAGGAGTCAGTGGAATAGCTATTAGTCCATACTAAACTTTCTATGGCTAGTGATTTGCCTATTATGATTGTAATACTGAATGTTGACTTGTTTTTTGGTTTATAATTTTTTTCAGTTTTTTTCACTATTTATGTTTTCTTATTGGGACTCTTTTATTGTTACCTAATTATAACACATAAGTAAATTTCGTTATGTGCAGTAAAGAAAAAACTGGTGTTGACAGATTCTCACTGCGGCAAGCTGTTATTTTCATATGTGCTACTAATAGACCAGATGAACTGGACTTAGAATTTGTTCGCCCTGGGCGTATTGACCGTCGAGTATATATTGGACTACCTGATGCAAAGCAACGACAGCAAATCTTTGGTGTTCATAGTGCTGGGAAGGAACTTGCTGAAGATGTTGATTTTGAAAAGGTTGTTTCCGCTTAATGTCTTCTCTCTTTAAGTATGATTCTTCTTATTCTTTTTTGGATTGGGGGGGGGGGGCTTTTGATAGCTTTTGAACACGCTCAAAAACAACTTGCCTACATGCTACTTGCTTGGAAGGAAGCCTCATCAAACCCGCTCATCACTGATTGGTTAAGGAACTGTCCAGATTAAGACATTAAGTATACTCTTAGTGATTGTGCTTAATCCGTGTTCTTGTTTTCTCCATCTCTACAGGTTGTCTTTCGCACTGTTGGGTACTCTGGGGCAGATATACGCAATCTAGTTAATGAAGCAGGAATTATGTCTGTAAGTTTATTTCTTATGATATTTTTGCCAGTGCTAGTGTATTTAGTGTATTTGTCTGATTTTCTGGTGAGTTTGGTTCACCGATGCTTATACAGGACCCTGAAAGAGAACATGGAAATGAAAATAAAGCACCTTTTTATTGTTCTTTGAATTTTGTCTTTTTTCCTCATCTTGAAAAGCTGCCACACCTAGTTTTTTATTTTGCTTTCTATTTTTGGTTGCTATACCACATGTCCATTTGATGTTAGAGATCACATCTTACATAATTATAACTCCCATTTCTTACTAAATTGTCAATTCTTGGAAAATGCAGTGCCCACTGCCCATTTTATAGACCATGTCAGAACTTAATGTGAGATGTGCTTAGTAGCCTTTTGGGTTCATTTAGCAGTTATGCTCTAATCCTTGATGTAAGTCTTCTATTAATTATAAGTTACACGTAAAAACAGGTCAGGAAAGGGCATTCGAAGATCTATCAACAGGATATTGTTGACGTCTTGGACAAACAGCTGCTTGAGGGAATGGGTGTGCTTCTCACAGAGGAAGAGCAGCAGAAATGTGAACAAAGTGTATGGTTTCTTGAGTAACAAAGAGAGCTAGTTTATATATTTCCTATCATATCTGTGATGTTACCCAACACTTCTATAGGTATCTCTAGAAAAGAGAAAACTTTTGGCAGTGCATGAAGCTGGTCACATACTGTTAGCTCACTTATTCCCTCGATTTGATTGGCATGCATTTTCTCAGCTTCTACCTGGTGGAAAGGTATGGTGCAAGGTATGGATATAATTCATTTTATCTGTATACATATCTAATGGATTTAATCTGTTGTCTGCTTGAGCAGGAGACTGCTGTGTCTGTCTTTTATCCTCGGGAAGACATGGTAGATCAAGGTTATACAACCTTTGGGTACATGCAAATGCAAATGGTGGTTGCTCATGGTGGGCGATGTGCCGAGCGCATTGTATTTGGTGATGACATTACTGATGGAGGAAGAGACGATCTCGAGAAAATTACCAAGGTAACATGAACAGATGCTAAATCTTACCATCATTTTTTTACCCACTCCATGTAAATACAAGTTGAGAAAAGGAGGAATGTAAAATTCATTATTGTCTACAGTTTGCTGCATCGTTACTTCATCTCTTTCAGATTGCTCGAGAAATGGTAATTAGCCCGAGAAATCCCAGGCTAGGGCTTACTGCCTTGACAAAAAGAATTGGGCTTGTTGATCAACCAGATAACCCGGATGGTGAAATAATAAGATACAGGGTATCATTTACTTCAACACAGTGAAATATAAAGTAGATGGTGTGGCTGACTGGCTGTTTTGCTTTAACTGCTTATTCTCAAACAACTAATTTTCTTTAACTTTCTTCATATTAGTGGGATGACCCTCATGTGATTCCTGCAAAAATGACACTTGAAGTTTCCGAGCTTTTCACAAGGGAGTTGACAAGGGTAACTTCAATGAGCATTGATATCTTTTTTTGGTTGCATAAAATTGTGTGCATGATAATGTGCTTGCTAATATGACTGCTGAGTAAATAAGCATGGCTTCCTATTGATGGCAAGTGACAGACGGATATAGATATTATTACCGCTATGTTTCAGTTGAGTTGCATATACCGGGTAACACTCCATACTGTCATTTGGCTCACAACATAGGTTGGAAACTTAATTATTCGACCAATCTTTAACCTCATAACTATTTGGCCTTATTTAGACCTGAAGTATTGATAATATTACGAGTGATTCATTTGTATGAGGAGGGTGTGTCTTTCATCTTAGCAAATCATGTATATTGCCAACTTTCAGGCTGTGCCCTTCTACGTGTCTTTCATCTCAGCAAATTATGTATAGTCTTACCTACTTATAGTAACAATGTGATAATGGATACCATGTTGCAACAGTACATCGATGAGACTGAGGAACTTGCTATGAAGGGACTGAAGGACAACCGGCATATATTAGATGCCATAGCCCAAGAACTGGTAGAACATTCGAGGATAACTGGTTTGGTAAGATATGGTTCTTTTCGTAAATAATGTTATTTAAGTTGACAAAATAAGTTCTCCTGCATCACTATCTGTTCTGATTTCCACTGTTTCTCTCTCAGGAAGTGGAAGAAAGAATGAGAGGATTGTCACCAATTATGTTTGAGGATTTTGTGAAACCGTACCAGATTAACTTGGAAGAGGTGCGCCTTTTTACCCACAGCAGAAATGTTTGCCAGATTCATTTTCTTGCAGTCCTTAAAAATTTTACAGTGGAAAAAAATGCCTTTTTTTATCTAAAATTTGATCTTTCCTGAACAGGATGGACCGTTACCGCATAATGACCGTCTGAGGTATCAACCCCTGGATATATATCCTGCTCCGCTGCACAGATGTTGAACTCTGCAGGAATTACATGGTTCTTCAACTAAACGGGGCGCTATCGTAGTTGCTTTTTTTTTTTATGAAAATCTTATATATAATCAGGAATTATTTTTGTTAACACAAGATATAGAGTAAATAGTTGATAGAAGCCGCTGCCTGGACAGAACACAAAGAAGTGCAGCTTTACGATTCGATGCACGTTCTGTTTTCTCATTTTGGCTGTAGCCTGTAGATGTGAATCCTGCTGATGCAATCAAATTCACTTGAACATTATTTTTTGTTCAATTATGAAAAGGGTTCCATTTGTTGCACCCAATCAGAGCTGCTACATATTGCCAACAAAGACTGAAAACATAAATAAATAAAAGAGACCAATTTGCTTTCATAGATGACTGTGTAATGGTTTAAATTTACAAGGAGATGGTGTTATTGACTTATTTCCTTGTAACTTATAATGCAACACGTAGAAATCGACAATTCGTGTTCCAAACAAACGGACACAAATTAAGCTCACAACTGAGCTCATGCAATGCATCAAAGCTTAGGCTACAGTTTGCTTGTTGGGAGGCCGGCCGGGGCAAGACGAGATCTTTTCTCTACACTTCGAGAAATCTGCTTCACAGCATCCTTGGGTATATGACGAGGCTTGCTCAACCACATCCCTCCATCAACAGGCAGGATGCTCCCATTGATGTATTTACCTTCACATACAACAGTTGGATTATAATTACAAGGAAAAGAAAAATGAAGAAATTAATGAATCTAAAGCCTAAAACCTAAAGACATTATGGATCAGGGACATTGGAACTGCAGCAATCATCAAGTATGGAAACAGTTTACTACATCAAATGTGCTGTACTCCAGTTATTCTAAACTCGAACACAGTGTGAATTATGGAGACCGGACGCCACTGGGGCAAGATTGTTGCATGTGATCAATCCAATCGGAAAGTTAAGGCAGGATAGCAAAGTTCTACAATTGCATCATTTGCAGGTAAGTGAAATTATGTGATGCTGATATCCGGGTTTTACGACAATCATGCTCTCTCAATCTATGAATCAAAGTGCGGAAACAAGTCTCCAGTCTCTGGTAAGAAACTATAGCGGACAAAATGTTCATGATATAGCAATATAAGTTGCAGGTCACTACACTTTACTACAAGGCCAAGTTAGAATACAATGGAAAGAGATATGAAAGATAACCAACCAGCATCCGAGGCGATGTATACAGCAGCCATGGCAATATCCCATTTCTCACCAAATCTAAAGAGAGGCATAGAATCATTGGTTTTGTTACTAATTTCTTGAGGCAGGAGTTTACTGAGGCCAGCAGTATCTTCTATTGGACCTGGTGCAATCCCATTAACTCGTATATCATAATCCGTGCCCCATTCCAGTGCCAAATTTCTTGTGAGGGCATCAATAGCTGCCTGTTTACAAAATTAAAGAGGACAGCAAGATCATTGGGAAGTAGGAGGATCTAATTACCTTCACTGCAAGCATCAAATCACAAACCTTGGCTGCAGATACGTGGAGCTGATACCAGGATGCCGTGTAATGCAGAGTGGCACTGATGTTCAAGATTAGTCCTCCACTAGACGAGTTTCTTCCAGGTCCGTTTTTCTTAATATACTTGAGAGCTTCGAGACACATAGTGAATGTTCCAACAGAATCAATGTCCATAACTGCACAGAGTATTTAGATCAGAGTCTTCATCTAATGCTTGGAAATTCTATTCACTCTGCTTTCCAATTGTTGACCTCTCAATACAGAAAGCGAAAACTAACCCGTTTTAAACCCATTGGGAGATAGATCTTCAGCTGCAACGAGGAAATTGCCGGCTGCAGCGTTCACCAGAATGTCGAGCTTCCCAAAATGCTTCACCGTTGCCTCCACCACTCTTTGTGCATCTTCCCGTTTCCGAACATCCCCTTCAAATCCAACTGCCTAAAAATTTAAATTGGCATGCAAAGTAAGTAGAAGAACAGAGATACCCAACAGTAAGAATCTGGCCTAGTCACTACATATACACATGAATTTGATAAGTATGAAATAGCAGCAGATTATGCGAGTGAAGAAGTAAACAGAAACCCAACAATAAAAGACAGGAATCGGATGAGGAACCGGGATGCCGAGGGAGGTGAGGGCGGAAACGGCGTCGTCGAGGACGTTCTTGCGTCGGCCCATGATAGCGACGGAGGCTCCGTGCTTTCCGAACTGGGTGGAGATCTCAAATCCGATACCGGAGCCGCCTCCGGTTAGCAGCGCTACCTTGCCTTTCAGTGCATCGGACTTGAACGGAGACTCCATTTTTTTATTTTTTGCTCCGGTTATACAGTTGAGCGTTGACGTCGAGGATGATTAAATATTAGTATTATATTTATAGGAAAGAACAGAAAATGTTGTTTCGCTTCGCTTCTTCTGCCTCTCATCTCATTTTTCGCAGTTCCATTTTTGAATGTGATATTTTGTATAATAATTAACCAGAAAAAAAAAAAAAAAAAAGTGGTATATTGGATGTTTAGTACCGGAAAATTCAACGCTAGTCGAAGGGCAGTGCCTTCCATCGTGCCCACTAATGCAATTTAAGCTTAGTACCCTATGGTAGAATTTATTCTAAATCAATCAAAAACGTCAAATATTAGTTGCCTACTAAATTCGGTGAAACTGTAGTCCTTTTTTTTAGGTGAAACTCTTGTCTACCTCAAATGACATTTAAGTCTATACCTATTACCATTTGAGATTTTCTAGTGCCAACTTATGTATGATGTTTATTCCGCCCAATTAAAATTTATAATTATTTTTTAATATCTACTTTTTCATTTTGTAGTTAATATAATTGATTTTTGGGGTTGATTATTCCAAACTTAGAGTATATAATTTTTAAAAATTTCAATTTTTAGCAATAAATATTAATTATGATTAGTTATAATATAATAAATTTTATTTTTACAAAAAAATTATTAACAATATACAATTTTAATATTGCCACGATTGGTACACACAAGTTGGGACTAGAGGATCTCTACTCATCTATTACCTATATCTACAATCTATATTGTGTATATGTTTACAACTTTTTTTTAAACCAAAAATGACTTTAAATAAAACGCCATAAATAAGAGAGACTCGACCCAACAATGAGGACTAAAAAAATCATGAGAAGCCCTAACAAAGCAATGTGTTACGACATTACATAATGACAGACTAAATTCAAAGAAAATAAGACATTCCATCAAGGAGATCAATAAGAAATAGAAAAACTCAAATTCGAAGAGATCCACATAAGGTGATTGGACAACATCATAAACCACCCAGGAGTCGAGTTCAAAAATAACATGTTGAATATTCTTAATTCAATAAAGAGCCTCATGCAACCCCTTAGATTCACATCTATCGACTTGAATCTGACCGGGAAAGTGGCAAGTTCTCACACTGATAAAACTTCTACATCGTCATCCTTTAGAACCACATTGATACCCTTCTCATTAAGGTCTTTGAAAAAAGACACATTCATGTTAGCTTTTGTAAAACCCACACATGATTTGTGTCAAGTATGACTCTCTGCTAAGTAGAGCTGTCAAACAGGTCGGGCCGGCCCGGCCCGGCCCGAGCCCACGGGCCAACCTTTTTTTCGGGTCGGGCCGGCCCGGCCCGAAACCATTTCGAGCCTAGAAAAATGAGGCCCAGCCCGGCCCAAATTTCGGGCCGGGTCGGGCCACCCATGGGCCTAAAGGTATTTTTTTTTTCACTGGGCCGGCCTGGCCCACTCGGGCCAATTTTTTTTCGGGTCGGGCCGGTCCGGCCCGAAACCATTTCGGGCCTATAAAAACGCGGCCCAGCCCGGCCCAAAATCGGGCTGGGTCGGGCCGGCCCATCAGGCCGGGCCAATTTTGACAGCTCTACAGCTAAGCTAAGGGGTGACAATTTCGGTCGGCCCTATCCCGCTTTTTAGGTCGGGTTGACCCAATAATTTTAGGCTCAAAATAGAGCACACCAAATGGGCCGGGCCACTTAGCCTAAAAATCTGAAAAATACACTTCGGCCTGCTTTTTCGAGTCAAGCCATGCCTCTAAGATATAAGTTCAAATGGTTTTCAGTCCGACCTGATTGTTGTCATTGGTCTGACGGGCCCGGAACGGCTCAAATTGTCACTACTAGCTGAGCCTCTTAAACTATGAGCAATATTCTTTCCAACCTCTCCAGCAACTCTTCACTCCATTAAGAACTCATAACCATGGGGAACAACTAGCGAAGGAGTCCACTGATGCCCTCCCAAACACAAAAATTTATCTCCTTCCATACTTGCACATAATCATAATCACCATAACTAACACACCACCTAGGAATGAAAATGGGCCAGACCGAGTTGGATTTTACCTTGAAAGGCCTAAGCCTATTATATGAATATTAGGCCCAAGTCTAGCCTTGTATTTTTTACAAAATGAGCTATAGACTTGAGACCTTATAAAAACCTATTTGAGCCACTTGAAATTATTTTTATTTTTTATTCAACTAATATCACTATTAACAAGAGTAACATATCTAAGAAAAGAAACATAACATATATCAAGTCAAAATTAACACAAAACATAAATGACAATAAATGTTATTACATTTTTAAAACAATAAATATATAATAACTTATATTATATCATATCATATAAATATGTCGACCTATTGGATTTATTGGGATTTTTTGAAAATCTAAGCACATACTTACTTATCAATGTACACTTCTAAAAACATATGAGCCTCACCTTTTTTTATTATATAGGCCAAGTCCAAAGCAGGCTAAGCCATTGACCCTGTCAGGCGATCTGACTCATTTCCACTCCTAAGGGCGTCTCCATTGGACACGCCAAAACACAATAGTGCCGCAATTCGAAGCTCCACCGACACGGCATCCATCACTGTATTTTGAGAAAGAGGAGCCCCTCTCTCTATCCACAATTTTTTTTTGTGTTTTTTCATTCTCTTTTTATGTTTTTTTTGTGTGTGTGTGTGTGTGTGTGTGTGTTATTTGTTATTTTTTTTTAATAATGTATTGTAAATTAATATTAAAATTTGTTATATATGATAAATTTAATTAAATGCAAATGTTGAAACATAAAATTATATTATATAAAAATTCGACCAACAATAAAAACTATGTAAAAATACTAAAATATATAAAATTACACCATTAATAAAACTACATAAAAATACTAAAATAGATAAAAGTACATGAAATAAAAACATAAAAATACGCATAAAAAAGATACAAATATTTTCTTAATAATCTGAAAGGCCACTTCTGCTTCCACCAAGATCGGAAAAATTTCTAAAGATAGTAAAATTGCTAGAGTTTGCTTGCTTTGCTTCTCTTCGCTTCTGTAAAAAAATTTGTTGTTGCGATCGGAAGTATTCACTTCGTTTTGGTTCAGCAATTATGTCCACGTTGAGCATCAAGATGTTGTCTTCTCTCATTATCTTTTTTAGTTCGTGTCTTTCTTTTTTCAACATAGCAACTTCTTGAAGTTGAACTTGTGATTTTGCTATTAGTTCTCGAAGTTTCTCATTTTATTCTCTAAGTATATTTTCACAAGAAGAGGAATCTTCATTTTGTTTTCTTTTGAATTTGCTCTTTTTAACGCCATATGATCGTTGGGACAAATCATATTGTCATCATCTATGGAAAATGCGAGAAACGAAGACAGTGATGGATTGGGGGACCCCATAATACTTTATTCATGTCTCATGATTTCAACTTGCAGAAAATCTTTCATCGTAGGCCACACATGCTCAAATTTGAAGTTGTTCGGATAATCAGCATTATCCCTCATTTTATCATTTGCACGCTCTAGTTGTATAACATGTAAAACAGACATGTTAGAATTAAAAGATAAACAAATCAAATACAAAAAAAAATAAAATACTCACAAGAATTTATTCAGTTGTACCGCTAATGTTTAGATCTTCAACTTGTTTGAGACAACCTATGAAATTTTTGAAATCTTTTATAATTATTTTCATGCGAGTTTGGAGGGACTCCCACTATGATCATGTATATTGGAATTTGATTTTGAAGAGTGGTATTTCTCAATGTTAGAGATATTATTAGGGGTGGGTCGGTACGGCATACCGAAAAGTCGTACTGAAATTTCAATGCGAAGTTTCGGTATATGCTGTAATAGATATTGATATCGTAACGATATTTTCGGTATACCGTACCGTACCGATATTATACGGTATATCGAACATACCGAACTTTCACGGTATATCGAAAATACCAAAATTTTAAGGTATACCGAAAATACCAAATTTCACATACCGTACCGATCTGAATTTTACAAATAACAACAAAAAAATTCATGTCTCCATAATCAAAATACCAACATCAAACAAGTTTAATAATCCATGTCTTAACAACCAAATTTCAAATATAATATTACTAAATGAAATAACATAGCAACTTGAAAATTTCAACATCACAAGAAACCTGCAAAATTAAAAATTAATTAAAATACATTTTTCAAAATATTAAAATTGAAATAAATTTACATACACATTGATAATCTTACTTTTCAAAAGACACCAAAGACTAAATGGAGTCGGGAAAAATAGTTTGAGAAAGTTCTTGATTCACAGCTGCATCTGCAACAGAAACATAAGAAATTAAAATCATTAGTATACTTTATTTTATATTATAAAAACATCAAATATTTAAATTTAAATTTAATTAAAAAAAAAGAAACTTTTACTCTTTTCAATTTCTTCAATCTCCTTGTACAAATCAAGATCGTCGTCTGTGGGATCCTTATAAAAGCTAAAGTCGTCTGATTTCAACCAATCATTAGTGCATACTAATGCCTCCACCATCTTCGGACTTAAACTACTTCTAAAAGGATCCACCACTCTTTTACCCAAACTAAAAGCGTACCCATTAGCAACGGTTGAGCTTGGAATTGCAAATATATCCTTAACAACAAGAGAAAGAACTGGATATCTAAATTTCATTTCCTTTCCACCACTCCAAAAGATTGAAAGCTAAATGTGATCGTTTTTCAATCTCATCGGATAAATACTTATCCACTTCACTGAATACCTCTTGAAATTCTTCTTTTTTATTTTGTGCATCCAATTCACTGAAAAAATCATCAAAAAAGCCAACATTGCTGCTAGTACCTCCTCCACCACCACACTCCAATTGCGTTTGTTTCTCAATGCTCAATGCATTGGCTCCCTTGTACTCCGTCCACAAACTAATCAAATTCATTTTAATTTCATCAGTGACCTTCTTGACCTTTTCAGAATCACCTCCCAATTTCATAACACAAAGTTTGATTGTTTGAAGCTTGTTTCTTAGATCCAAAACATTACCAAGAAAAATCAAAGGATTCACCTTATCCCAATTCCCCCAATACTTGTCAAATTTGTCCTTCATTGCTTTTGCAACCTTTTGAAGAACTTGATCAGATTCATCATGCATTCTTTTCTCAATCTCAACTTGTAAGATAATCATTGAAGTATAAATCAATTGTGAGGTAGGAGTTTTTGATGCACTTAGTTCTAAAGTGACATCATAAAACTTTTTCAGAAAATGAACAAATGCCTTTGCATTCTCTCAATCATCTATGGTTGGTGGCCCCATCCTTTCTCTATCTTTGTCATCTTTTTTATGAAAATATCTCATAAAAGGCAACCATTCTTCACCCATTCTATCAAACACTTTTCTATACTTTAATGCAGCATCAAGCATTTTATAAGTTGAATTCCATCTTGTTTTGACATCCATAGGCACTGTAGAAGTACTAGGAAACTTGGCTAGTATAGCAAAATCTCTAAATTTGTTCAATCTCGAAGGAGAAGAGTGAAGAAACACAACTGCATTTCTGATAGACTTAATTGCAAGATCTAGTTCTTTCAAACCATCCTTAAGAATTAAGTTAAGTGTGTGACATGCACATCTCAAATGCAAGTATTTCCCATCAAGCAACAATGTTTTTTCACCTTTCATTCTTTTTTTCAAATATTCAATAGCAGTATCATTAGAAAAAAGCATTATCAACTACTATGGAAAACACTTATTCTATCCTCCAATCTCTCAAATAAATCTCAACTATCTTATTATAGGGTTGTAGATATATATGGTAGTTATTTATTATAGATTATTTAGTTACTTAAAATAGATCCGTTACTTTTGTATATATATTGATGCAATCTCTCCGTATTGGAATACAATAATATGATTTTCTCATTTAGATAACATGGTATCACAACCTCGTTTCTAGAGTTCCAATTCCAGATTTCAGTTTTTTTTTCACGAGAGGATTTTGCTACCAATTTCATTTCAGGCTGCCACTGGTCGACACCTCCATCTCCACGAGGTTCACCGTCCAGAATTCGACCTCTTCCCACCGTCCGGTCACCAGAATCCACACGTGACAGCCCCAGGCACCGCCGAGAAAAAAATAAAAAAAATCTGCATCCAGTTCAGCGACCTGACTTCTGTCCTCCGTCTCGCCTCGATGTTTCCGGCAGATTGGTGTTGTCCGTTCTAATCGACATCACATCTTTAGTCACGTTTTGATTTTCTTCTGCTTTCTACCTTATTTCTCTTTGATCTCTGATTTGTCTTTGTGGTATGGTTGTCGACCCTTCAAAGAAGGCTATGGAGGTTGTTCCCGTGATGTCTCAGATCACGGATCACAAACTGACTGCGTCCAAATATTTGGATTGTCATAATACCATCGAATTATACATGTTGAGTATCTCTATGGATCCACATATGACTGATAATCCACATGCTGGTGGTGATTTGAAACTCTCTTGGTTGAGGGATGATGTCTGTTTGATTATGCAGATTCAGAATTCTATAGACTCTGGTGTTATTGGGATGGTGTCTCACTGTTGTACTGTTAAAGCTCTCCTTGCCTATCTGGACTTTCTATATTCTGGGAAGGAAAATATCTCTCGTATGTATACAGTATGTCAAGCATTTTATAAGCCGGAGAAGTGTGATCAGTCCCTTACAGACTACTTTATGGCCTTCACGAAGACCTATGAGGAGCTGAATATGCTTCTCTCCTTCAATATAGACATTAAGGTTCAACAAGCCCATCATGAGAAAATGGCCCTTATGAGTTTTTTAGCTGGGTTACGTTCTGACTTTGAGACTGCTAAATCTCAAATCCTTTCGGATTCTAAGATTGTATCGCTGGAGGAAGCATTTCATCGAGTTCTTCAAGCTGAGCCATCTGCCTCGTCGTTGAATGTTTCATCTACTTTTGTTGGTCGCCGCCCTCTATATGATCCCCGAACTCATTCCAAAGGTTCTGGTAGTACTTCGGTGAACCGTTTTGATTGGATTGCTTCTGCTGAATGTCGTTACCGTCATGAGATTGGTCATCTAAAAAACACTTATCCTAAGAAGAAACGACATCCATCAGCTAATGTTGCCTCCTCTGTCACTTTACCAGTTGTTGACAGTGCCCGTCTGCATCCTATGACTGGCTATTCACTAGCTAATGTCATTGTTGAATCAGGTAAATCAAACACGTGCCTTGTTTCCACGTCTTCTGAATGGGTCATTGATTCTGGTGTCACAGATCACATGACAGGTAATCTACCATTTTCTCTTCATTTATGCTTAATGATTCCAGTCCTCCTGTTTCTTTGGCTGATTGTTCGCACTCTCTTGTTGTTGGCTCTGGCTCTGTTAATCCCACTCTTTCTTTATCTCTGTCATCTATCCTCAGCCTCCTTAAATTATCATTTAATTTGCTTTTTGTTAGCCGTCTCACTCGCTCCGTAAACTGTTGTGCTGTTTTTTTTCCTGACCATTGTGTTTTTCAGGATTTGTCGACGAAGAAGATTATTGGTAAATGGCGTAAGTTAGCTGACCTCTATCTTCTGGGTACACAGTTACCGAAGTATGTTGTCTGCACATGCTCTATAATCCCCTTTGATGTCCATTATCGGTTGGGTCATCCATCTCTTTCAGTGTTAAGAAAGTTTTATCCTCAATTTTCCAGTCTGTCATCTTTAGATTGTGAATCGTGTCTGTTTGCTAAGCATCATCATCTTAGCTCTAGTCCTAGAGTCAATAAACGAGTAAGTGCTCCTTTTGAGTTAGTTCATTCTAATGTTTGGGGTCCTTGTCCTGTTACTTCTATTCTTGGATTTCGGTATTTTGTTACTTTTGTTGATGACTTTTCTCGTATGACACGGTTATATTTAATAAAAAAATGTTCTGAGTTGTTTACCCATTTCTCGTTCTTCTGTGCTGAAATAAAGACTCAGTTTGGTGTTCTTGTAAGAACTTTACGAAGTGATAATGCTAAAGAATATTTGTCTGCCCAGTTTCGTGACTTTATGCTCAAAAATGGCATTCTTCATCAAACTTCTTGTGTTGATACTCCATCTCAAAATGGTGTTGCCGAAAGAAAAAATAGGCACCTTTTTGAAACCGCTAGAGCACTGTTGTTTGAGATACAGGTTCCGAAGAAACTCTGGGTGGATGTTGTGTTTACAGCTCGTTTCCTCAAAAATTGAATGTCTTCCACTGTTCTCTCGGGTAAGTCACCTTATAATGTTTTATTTCCCTCCAAGTCTCTGTTCCATATTGATCATAAGATCTTTGGATGTACCTGTTTTGTCCAGGATGTTCGTGCTCACCTCACCAAACTTGATCCCAAATCTCTCAAATGTATATTCCTAGGTTATTCTTGTGTCCATTCTTGTGTCCAGAAGGGGTATTGGTGTTATAGTCCTGATTTGCAAAAGTATGTTGTGTTGGCTAATGTTGTCTTTTCTGAGCATACTCCATTTTCATCTCTTGATCCTGCTCCTCGTCCAGGGGAGCTTGATGATGATTTCCTTATATATATATATATATATATATATATATGTATCCCCCATCCCTACTCCTCCCGCCCCTGCCGCCCCTTTTGTCCGGCATCCAATCGATCATACATATTCTCGTAGGCAATAATTAGAGGTAACTGTGATTCCAGATGTGTCACCTACTACCTTCGATGTGCCCATATCTTCGTCTTTAGATCCTCTTTTGAGTGATGATCGTCCCATTGTTCTTCGTAAAGGTAAATGCTCATGTACCATCCTATTTCCTCTTTTGTGTCTATGTTTATCTGTCACATTCATCTCGTTCTCTTGTTGCTTCTCTTGTTTCTGTTCCTAACTTTGTGTCTAAATCTTTGGTTCATTCTGGTTGGCGTGATGCAATGGTAGAGGAATTAATGCCTTGGATGCTAATGGGACATGGGAATTGGTTGATCTCCCTCCTAGCAAATACCCTATTGGGTGTAAATGGGTATCTATAGTTAAAGTCAATCCTGATGGTACTGTTGCTCGTCTTAAAGCTCGTCTGGTCGTGAAAGGGTACTGTCAGACCTATGGTATCGATTATTTTAATATGTTCTCTCATGTTGCCAAATTGACCTCTATCAGGCTATTGATTTCTCTGGCAGCTTCACATCAATGGCCCCTTCATCAATTGGACATTAAGAATGCATTTCTTCATGGTGATCTCTGAGAATCTATTTTTATGGAGCAACCACCGGGTTTTGTTGCTCAGGGGGGGAATGTAAAGGTTTGTTATCTACACAAGTCTTTGTATGGTTTGAAGTAGAGTCCTCATGTATGGTTCAATACCTTCACTGCAGCAGTTGAGAAATTTAGTATACATAAGAGTAAGTCAGATCACTCGGTTTTCTATAAACAATCTGAAAGTGGTCTCATTTTGTTAGTGGTGTATGTGGATGATATAGTGATTACAAGTAGTGACTCTGGAGGTATTGACTCATTGAAGGTTTTTCTTCACACTCAGTTTAATACAAAAGACTTGGGAAGACTGAGATATTTCTTAGGAGTTGAAGTCACCATGAGTAAAAAAGGCATTCTCTTATCCCAAAGAAAGTACATTCTTGACCTACTCTCTGAAACAGGTAAGTTGGGTGCCAAGTCGTGCATCACTCCAATGTTTCCAAACTTGCAGTTAACGAAGGAGGAAAAGTTGTTTGGTGATCCCGAACGGTATAGAAGGCTAGTTGGAAAATTAAATTATCTTCGGATGACTTGTCCTAATATTGCTTATTCTGTTAGTGTAGTTAGTCAGTACATGTCATCCCCGACCATTGATCATTGGAAAACAGTTGAGCAAATTTTGTGTTACTTGAAGGGTTCACCTGGGCACGGAATAGTGTATGGTGATCATGGTCATGAAAATATTGAGTGTTTCTCGGATGCTACTTGGGCAGGATCTAAGAAAGATCGGAGGTCTACATCTGGTTATGCTATTATGTTTGGAGGAAACTTGATCTCATGGAAAAGCAAGAAGCAAAAGGTTGTTTCTCATTCGAGTGTTGAGTTAGAGTATAGAGCTATGGCCACATCCACTTGTGAGATAGTCTAGATACATCAATTTCTAACTGAGATAAGCTTGAAAGTCTCGATTCCAGCCAAGTTATGGTGTGACAATCAGACTGCGCTACACATCTCTTCTAATCATGTCTTTCATGAGCGGACTACGCATATTGAGATTGATTGTCACTTCGTTCGTGAGAAGATTCAACTAGGATTGATTGCTACTGGATATATAAGGACTGATGACCAGTTAGGAGATCTTTTCACAAAAGCTCTTAGTGGAACTCGAGTAGATTATCTCTGTGGCAAGTTGGACATGATTAATATCTATGCTCCAGCTTGAGGTGAAGTGTTAGAGATATTATTCTAGGGTTGTAGATATATATATGGTAGTTATTTATTGTAGATTATTTAGTTACCTAGAATAGATCCGTTACTCTTATATATATATATATATATTGATGTAATCTCTTCGTATTGGAATACAATAATATGATTCTCTCATTCAGATAACACTCAACAATGCGTTTCCAAAATGCATTTTTTGATTGGTTTGTGCCCATAATAAGGTCTTGTGAAATATCGAGATAAACATTGCAAAGGTGTCTATCTTTAGCTATAGAAAAGTTGGTGGTACGTGAGGATGACATGTTGTTGAAATATATAGAGAATATGAAATATGGTTTGGAGACTGGAGTTGTGTAGAAAAATATTTGTTGTCATGTATTTATAGAGCATTTATAACATATAGATTGTGCTTTTAATCAAGGCAAGACACTATTTTAGATCCTTGTACTTTTAATTTTTTGTGAATTGGGGCTCTCTACTTTATTTGGTAAAAATGAGATCGCTTGTAGTACACGGACCTAATTCGAAAATAAAATAAAATTCATGTTTTTAAAAATAAACAAATAAAAATTAAAAAAAATGATTGAGTAAAAAAATAAATACAAATTGAATTTTTTAAGTAAAAAATAAACTGAATTCAAAATTTTGAAACAACTTTAATTTTAGTGTATTTATTATTTTTTTGAAAAAATAGAAAAATAGTTTAATTTTTTTTATTCAAATTTTGTTTAATTTTAAAAATAAATAAAAATTGCAATATATATATATATATATATATATTAATTTTATAAAATGCTGTAATTTTATTTTATTTTTAAAACAGTAAATTAAAAAAATCAAACTATAATTAAATAAAATAAAAAAATCAATTAAATAATAAGCAATTTTTTAAAGCTATTGTTTGAATTTTTTTCACAAAATATTAAATCCAAATAAAAAAAAATTATAATGGTTATAAAAAATTAATTAATTTTCTGGCAATCGTCGCTAAAATGACCATAATTATCTCCACAATTAATATTTTTTGGATTTTTTTTTTGCTAAAAACTAGATTCGAATACCTTTCCAACAAGCTATGACTCATAATCTAATTCTATCCCAGTCAAAGTCAGTTATTTTTTCAATTTGCTACAATGTTCGTGACCCGTTTTTGGGGCACTAACATATCTTTTTCATGTTGGAAATTCTCCACCGTTCTCACATCATTTACCCTAGGGTATTACTTTTCATTCTCGTTAATGAGGAATTGCTATAAAATAAGATATTTTGTCGTATACAAGCCTACAATGATATCTTATAGTTATATTCAATGATTTCGGTAAAATAATTGTGATAATATTAACAATACCGTCCATATACCGCTCGTGGGTGGTGGCTGAGCGCGATTTGAAATTTTCTGGTAGTCGTCATTAAAACGACCATAACTCTCTTCAGAGTTAATATTTTTTGGAAATTCTTTTTTTTTTTTTGCTGAAAACTAGACTCGAATACATTTCCAACAGGTATGGTTCATAATCTAAATCCATCCCAACTAAAGTCAGTGATTTTTTCATTTTGATATAATTTTTGTGACCCGTTTTTCGGGCACTCATTTATAAGACAGCTATAACTTTTTCTATGAATATAATTTTATCAAAATTATTTTTTAATTGAAACACATACTCAAATACCTTTTGAACTATATATGGATAATCATCTACTTCATTCTCAATCAAATCCATTGAATTTTTCAAATTGTGAGCATATTCGCTACTCTTTTTCGGTTAATCGTCCGTAAAATTGCAATAACTTTATTCATGGATAATATTTACTTAAAATTCTTTTTGTTGTTGAAACTTAGATTTAATTACCTTTTCAATCATGTATGAAGTATCATTGAGTTATTTCACAATCAAATTAATTTTATTTTTCCAATTCAGACCATGTTTACGCTCTTATACCACCAAGAATGCATTGATAATTTAAAAGTCGCTTTTGTTTGATGAAGTCACGCTCAGATATCCCCCGAATTTTTACTACGGGTGGTATTAGAGCCTGATCCACATTTGTCAAAAAGGATTTGGACAAAAATAAAATAGTTTTATGAAAAGTATCTGGGTGATCTTTATATCTTCAAATGATCAGTTACTTTTCACATTTATTATTTGTTAAAAAAGACTTACAAAAGCCTCACAATGTAGGGGCCCACATATGTTTTCAATGAAATATGCAAAAAGTAAGGATATTTAAGATAAATTGAGTATTTATTGAATGTGAGTAAGAAGATGGGTAATATAGGTTTTTAGTTAATAAAAGTGGGTATTTTAATTTTTCTCCCTTATAATTATGGGAGTTTCTATTTATACTATTAATTTTACTATTTATACCACAAAAGAAAAAAAATAATTTTAAAATTACTTAAATTTCCTTTAATAAAAAAATTAAGTCTAAACACATCCAGGGTGTTCGAATGCACTTGGAATCCTCTAGTCTCAATTTGTGTACGCCGGCTGTGTACCAAACCTCAAAATTATTACATTTTCTTTCATTTTTTTCTTCAATTTTAATTTCTTTAGATTTAGTATAATTTTACAATTTTATTTGGGTTTATTCCACCCAATTAGGATTTATAATTATTTTTTAATATTTAATATGTATTTTTTAATTAATATAAATTATTGAGGTTGATTATTCCAAACTTAAGGTATATAATTTTTTAAAATTTTAAGTTTTAGCAATAAATATTAATTATGATTAGTTATAATATAATAAATTTTATTATTACAAAAAATATTATTAAAAATATATAATTTTAATATTGGTGCATGGTTGACACACAAAGTTGGGACTAGAGGATCTCAACTCGTTCGAATGTCAAAGTTTGAACACAATGAGGATGTTCGAATGCCAATTTTCGAACAAAACTACATACGTTTTGAAGTATAGGAGTCGTTCAAATTAATATTGTCGAACAAGTTGAACGTGTTTGAAATTATTTTTTTCAAACATGTTTTTTTTAAATGTGTGTTCGAAAATCGAAGTCCGAACATAGTGAGGATGTTCGAACTTCAATTTTCGAACTAATTCCATAATTTTCAAAGTGTAAGTGTCGTTTGAACTAATATTCTCGAATAAATTGAACGTGTTTGAAATTGTGTTTTCAATTTTTTTTTAAAATTAAAAGATATTAATATAAATGTGTGTGGTGTAAAGAGTAATCTTAGGAGTGAATTGCAAAGAGTAAATTCAGTTTTGCAAATAGAAAGTATATGTAATTATATGTACATTAATTAATGTATTTGATCGATAAAACATAAATAACCACAAATATATATATAAATTTTTTAAAAAATACTATTTTTTTTTTGTTTTGATACGCCGTCATCTTCTTCCCCTCCATAACCCCTAATTCGCAGCCACAACCACCCTTCGCTGCCGCGCGCTAAAAGTCGAACGAGGAAAGGGTTTGTCGCAACCCAACACCAGATTCTTCACTGTTTGTGTTGCTCTTAGTTTCAAATATACACAGTAATGCCTCACTCCAATTTTTTTATCGTTTTATTCAGTTTTCAAATTTTATAATATATAATTAGCAATGAAATGATATAAACCATTCATGTCTATTCATTGTATAACAGGCAATCGACATTGCTCCGCAATCATGGATGAAGAAATCGAACTAGAAGGAAATTTCCAATTGTTCTCCCGGAAAACGAAATCAACCACAACAAACACTGCCGGCAAGAAAACCGCGTCCTCAGAGACCGCCGCGAAAGTGGTAGAGAAAGAACTGAACCCCAACCCAACGCCGTCACACGTCACCTTCTCCGACCTAGGGCTGGCGGAATGGGCCGTCAACACCTGCAAGGAGCTCGGGATGAAGCGGCCCACTCCGGTCCAGCACCACTGCATCCCCAAAATCCTGGCGGGCCAGGACGTGATGGGCCTCGCCCAAACCGGGAGTGGAAAGACGGCAGCTTTCGCCCTCCCAATCCTCCACCGCCTTGCCGAAGACCCGTATGGGGTGTTTGCTCTGGTGGTGACTCCGACCCGGGAGCTGGCCTATCAACTGGCGGAGCAGTTTCGAGCTCTCGGGTCGGGCTTGGGGCTGCGGTGCGCGGTGGTTGTTGGCGGGATGGATATGATTAACCAGTCTCAGAGTTTGATGCAAAGGCCACATGTGGTGATTGCCACTCCTGGGAGGATTAAAGTTCTTATTGAACAGAATCCTGATGATATTCCTGCTGTTTTCTCAAATACTAAGGTGATTTGCTTACTGATGAGTGGGGATCTCTTAATTTATCTTCCATTTTTTTTCGGCTGTCTTTTCATCAATAATTATTTTGATTAGAAGTTATAGCTGATTTTTTTTCTTCTACTTGATAATAACTTTTGCACACGCACATTAATTTGAGTCCTCAAAATGTTAATATGCATTGGCCTCATGCGAAGAAAAAATATGTAAATTTAATTGTAGATGAACATTTTCAAGGAAATACTTCATCTTTCTATGTTCCATCTATTAAGAAGCCATCCCCCTTTCTCTGTAAGGTGCCATTTAGAATTTCCTTTTGCAAGGATAGTGCTTTTTGCTAGGACGTTTGGAATTTTGGAAAAATAAAAATTAAAATTAATGAGTGTAAAACATTGGAAGTATTTTTTGTATACACCTACTAGGTATTCTGTTGATTTAGATGGCAAATTGGAGACCAGTTTTCTTGGCCAAATTCAGTGCCAATAAAGAGAATGATAGCTTATATCAGGTTTAAAACTGTTAGGAAGTTATTATATCTCTGATTATGCACCAATTGTCATCCAAATGTACACTCCATTTGTGTATTCTTTCCACTTATTAAAGACAAACTGCTTCACTTTTTTCCACTCATTAAATATAATCTGTTTGGACACATTATTAACTCCAAGCTTCTATTACATTATTAGCTGCACCCTTTCTTTACCCTCAAAAAATTAGGCATACAAAGGACTAAGATGGTCTACTACTTTATGGTATTTATATTGCATTCCTGCTTATGCCCTCAAATTTAAGTCTTGACAGAGAATCTTGTTTGGCAGTTTCTAGTCTTGGATGAAGCAGACAGAGTCTTGGGCGTTAACTTTGAAGCAGAATTAAGAGTTATTTTCCAGTGCTTACCAAAGAAACGGCAAACTTTACTATTTTCTGCCACTATGAGTAGCAATTTACAAACATTACTTGAGCTTTCAGCAAATAAAGCATATTTTTATGCAGCATATGAAGGTTTTAAAACAGTAGAATCTCTGAGACAACAGTATGTTTTTATTCCCAAGAATGTGAAAGATGTGTATCTTCTCCACATATTGAACAAAAGGGAGGAGATGTGTGTTCGATCTGCCATGATATTTGTTTCCACCTGCAGGTACAGCTTTCTCAATCATTCTTAAGTTTTTCTGTTATTTCTAGTTGTTTCCTGTGTTTGTTGCAAATTTACTGATGGTATTAACACAATACCTATAAGGAAAAATATATCAGGTTTGAATCTCTAATTTCCTGCAATTTTTTACATAGAATATAAGTTTTAGTACAACTGCTCAATAAGCTTGCATCTTGAAAACCCTTTGATCTGTAAATGTGAGTCTTTATTCTTGATCCAATGTTATCTTTGGGTGAGCAGGAGTTGTGAACATTTGAGTTTGTTGCTGGAACAGCTTGAACTGGAAGTAGCAGCATTGCACTCCTACAAATCCCAGTCTCTAAGGCTTTCTGCATTACATAAATTCAAATCTGGGCAGGTCCCTGTGCTTATAGCAACTGATGTTGCTAATCGTGGTTTAGATATACCGACAGTGGATTTGGTCATAAACTATGACATTCCAAGGTAATAACTTATTCGAGATTGTTAATGATGTTGATTCTTCTATCATACTCATTAGTAGAACTGAAGTGCTTTTCCATTATAGGTATCCAGAGGACTATATACATCGAGTTGGTCGTACTGCAAGAGTAGGAAGAGGTGGCCTTGCTCTTAGCTTTATCACCCAGGTAAAATCTAAGATTCGGCGTACTTATTTTCATTCTTCATGGGATTGTTGCTGGCTGCCACCATGTTTGGTGGTATGGTAACATTGGTGTAATGTGGGCCACTGAGGTTCCATGACCCATCTTACTCTCACCAAAAGAATATATGTGCACATTTCTGTGCGTTTACGTTTTCCATGATATTTCTGTTTTTTTTTTTTGGGGGGGGGGGGGGGGGGGTTTATACGGAGGGGAATTCTGCATTTGATATCTGAGTAGGCAATGTTCAATTCTAATAGAGGCTGACTTTTGGAGATATATATATATCTCTGTTTGGCCTTGTTCACTTTAGGGTTAGGTTAGAGGATTCAATGTAGGATTTGGATTAAATTAATATATCAATCATTTGTTACTCTGGTAGATTAGATGAAGGATGTCTTACACTTATCAGACATTTTGTTTAGTTATGAGCATATGCAGTAGGATTAGAGGGTTTTATTACTAAAATAGACTAATCACCATTGTTGAGATACTATTTTGAGGATAGTTTGGGCAATTTGTATTAAACTCAATTTTGAATTGTCCTGATGAGGAATGGAGAAAATGTTAGTCAGGTTACATTGGTGATGCACTTAAGGAGACTCTGAAAAGCTTTGGCATTGCTTTCATTCTGCTTTTGCCTATATGATGAAGTTCTTGCGGTGTGATTCTTGAAGGTGTTTTCCTTGGTCCTCTGACTCGCATGCTAACCAGTTAAGATATATTATGCAGAATGATGTGGACCTTGTGCATAAAATAGAAGCTGTTATCGGGAAACAACTGGATGAGTTCGAGTGTAAAGAGAAGGAAGTACTTGAGGATATCACTAAGGTAAGTGCTTATGACAGTTATGACCATTCCACAATGCCGTATACTATATTGGGTTTTTTTGTGACCTCCTGCCTGTGAGGCATGAACATTGCATAAGTTTGAGCTTTCGTGCTGCGTTTACTATCCAAGGGATATATACACACACACACATATTAATTACCAAATATCTGCCTGCATGGTAGAATAAAGTAGCATATATCTGATATACCATATCTCTTATAGATATATTGCGTATAATTGCATCAGGTGTACAAGGCTAGGCGTGTGACAATGATGAAAATGGTAGACAGCGGCTTTGAGGAGAAAGCCAATGCACGAAAAGCTCAAAAATCGAAAGGATTGGCAGAAACAGACCAACTGAAGAAGGGCAAAAAACGCAGGAGAGGGAGAGGAAAACCTATCGAGGCATCTCAGGACTGAAATCCTAAATTTCTGGGAATGCTGTCTTTTCGTGTCCTTGTTTAACTTAATATTCTGTTGGTCATAAAATTATCATTTGTATGTATTATTTTATAGGAAATAGGAAAGTTTTGATCAAGATGATAGCTTTAGGTCGTAACCAACACATGCACACACACACACACAATGATCAAGATAATACACAATTGATACTCCGATGCCTCTCTCTCTCTCTCTTTCTCTCTCTCTCTCTCTCTCTCACACACACACAATGAGTTGCCTTTTGTACTGACATGACTGTTTGAAGTTTCAACACCTGAATCCGTGCCTCAATTTTTAAGGGCAATTGCGTTTGGAAGCAACAAGTTGTTCTAAGTAGAACGGAGGCTTACCTTAACCCTCTTTTCTTCTCTTTATTTTTCCTTTTTTTTTCCCCTTATTTAATAGCGGTAGTTTACGGTTTCTGATCAATTCATTTAGAATTCCTAAATTTACCCACGATCCTTAATTCTAAATAACAGTTTATATAAATGCACATTGATGAGTTTTTTTAGATCAATTCAGAATGACATTTTCAAAACATTGATGATTTCTCATTCCAACGTGTATGGGGTTTCATTTTTAATTGGTAAAAAAAGTCATCAATGTTTTCGCCCCCCCCCCCCCCCCCCACCCCCCAAAAAAACTCATCAATTTAAAATGTTTTTAGCAAGAAAATACAATTGTCCATAACCTAAAATCCATTTGGACAGATATACATAAGCACTATAAATACTTGAATACATATTAGAATTTTTTTATTTTATTTTATAGCGTGTGTAACCTTAAGTCAGAGTCGTACCATTGAGCACAAAGTAAGTAAATCAGTTACGAGATATTCAACTTAAAAAAGATGATAAAATTCCAACTCTTAATTTTTCTCTTCACTGGTTCACGATTTGCAATCAGCACAGAAAAGTTAACCCCTTGTGAGTCGTGACTTCCCAATTTCCAACCATAGAATGAATAAATGTCAGAAAGCGACACGCATACATCAAATTTATCTCACTACTAAGTTTGGGACTCCTACGTCAAAGCGACTAGGAATATTACAGCTCCTAACATAAATATAGAACACTACGATACACGCCCCCAAAGAGAGATCGATCAAAATCAGACATTCTCTTCTTATGAGTCACTCTGTTGCTCCTGTGATGGTGGCTGCTGCGACGGATGCTGAACATGAGACTGCGGCCATGCCATGAAAGGAGGTGGATGTTGATGCTGCTGACCACCGTAAAGTGCAGCCTGATCAACCACCGGCTTTCCCATTATCATTCCGGGCGCTCCCACTGGGGCCTGTGGAGGGACATAGTAATACGGAAGAGCATCTGGAGCTGATCCAACTAACGGAATGGCTGCCTTTGTAATGCCAAGCCCCTCTTCTTTCAACTCATCTCTGGGAATAATATCAACTAAAAAGTCGAAAACATCAGTTCTTGAGATAGCAGCAGCTATGTCATTCTTCTGCAGAGTTCGCCTTTTGTTTTCTTCCGTGTGGATCCAAGATCGTAGTGTCAGTTCCAAGATGAACATTTCACATGCCTTGGCAAATATAACAGGAGCTTCAGCAGAAATCATTCTGACATCCTCATCGGCTTTCATTATCTTTTTTATTCTGGCAAGGGGAAGACTGTGATTCTTGAAATCAGTAGTTTGATCGATTTCTTGCATCTGATTCGCCCAGAAAGCTTGAAGTTGTTGTTGTTGCTGTTGACTGTGGAAATGCTGGGCCTGGTGGTAGGCAAGCTGTTGTTGAGGAGCGAAACTAGTTGGAGAAGAAACTGTGCCAGCTGGAGTGCCAGTAGCCACCATAGATGATGTTTGATATGGGGGAGTAGCATACGCCATCGAACCACTGCCTGCTGCAACTCCCATCCCTGGCTGATGTTGTTGCTGGTTCTGGTGCGCCAATTGCTGTCTTTGATCCGAATGATCCATCTCTGTTGAAAATGCTATGTTAATATTAACTTATTATATTCTCACTCTGACACTGCTGCAACAGATAACGAAACATTCGCCACGTAAGCATTCGGCTAATCAATAATCTAAAGTTCGCCAAGAAGCCACCAATAACCATTTCACGTGCATCTTAGAAATTGACATGAGTAAACATAAAGAATAATGAAAAGCCCAAGATCATTACGTGAGTCAACAATATATTAGCTCTAAATAAAGAAAGAAAGTGATTACTTTGACGTTGAACAATCATATTAAAAGCCACTCCCAGATAAGCACTATTAATGCAGAAAAGGTGATAAAGGTAACACGCAAGTGCCGGAATCTCTTTGTATCACAAAATCTAACATTAATAAGTAGGCATGCTGACAGAAAAAATTAACATAATACAAATAAATAAAAATACTCAGAACATTAATGTGAATAAACATGAATAATAGTGCAACGTGTAGTATAATTCTATGAATCCATTATACCCATCATTGAGTATAGAAAAAGTTGAGTAATTTGATGATCGGTCATGCTTATTATGGTTGTAAAAGAGACAAACATTTGCAGGTAAGCACTATCATGGCGGCAAAAGAGACAAGAAAAACTTGCAAATAAAACTTAGCTTGAGAATCCCTAAGCATTTGAAAAAGGGTAACTTGGCAAAAATATCTAACTGCAACAAGAAAATCTGAGGACTTTTATCTTCTCCTCCAAACCTAAAGCTAGGACAATGTTGAACATGGTAAAAAGGAGCAAAAACCAACCACATGTTGAGCGTTTCCTTCTTATCTTATATGCAAGTTGAATCATTTCCCCGATAAACCTATAGTAGACATCTGCAATAAATCCAACGCCATCCTACTTCTATTAATGTTGACAATGTCACAACAGACTAAATTTTTGTAAAATGGCCTTCATATAAATCCTTTTTTTAGGTGTGCCGTGCAGGTTGTGCATCATGTCAAACACAAACAGTTAGAAAAGAACATTTTCCTAAAACTAAGGGGAAAAAAAACAGAACAAAAAAACAGACTGCTTATCAAAGTCTCCGAATTCCTGCATCGGGAACAAGAAGGGAAAAATTCTCACTTTAGAAATTCTAATAATCCAAGTAAAATATTGTTCCTAATTTCCAACCTCGCCCAAAATTTCTTGATGAACTTACGAAAAAAAAGCATAAACCTCTTCGAACACCCAACGAAGTAAAGAATGCTAAAAGCCCAATACAAGAATGTAAAGGTGAAATTGATTGCGCCTCGGAATACAAGGAGTTAATACCTTATTCAGACAACTCCTTTTAATAATAAAAAATAAATAGCTTTAGCTGGCTGATCATGAGGTCAACTCGAATATTAAAACGTACAATTAAGAGTTAAGCCGCACCCCCCAACGCACAAAAAATAAAATCTTTAGGCGATGCAAAACATCAGAAAATCCAAAATAAAAGGCATCTCCGTATGCAGCAGAGAAACATTAAGCAAGGCAAACAAACCATGGAAGAATCAAATAAAGAAACAGAGATGAAGAAAGAAAAAAAAAAGTACCCATTTATCTCGCGAAATAAAAAGGCAGCTGCAGAAGTGCAGATTTATTCGGTTGCCAAAACCCTAAGTCAGAGAGAGAGAGAGAGAGACTAGACGATACGTAGACGGTTTATGTATACGTTTGTATGCACCACTTTTGAGAGAGAGAGAGGGAGGAGAAAAAAGACGGACAGACGACAGAGGTTTTTGAATATGATCGGGATGAGAGAGAGAGGAGAATCTTCTGAGTTCTGGGTAAATCGACACCTGAGACGCGTGTCATCTCGTGAAGAACCCGAAGTTTAGAGGAATAGCGCTGGAGCTGTCCACGTGTCGATTAATGATTGGTGCTCTGGGGGAGCGCTCGCTTAAGTAACTGTGACGTAGCCAAGCTCACCACCCAAATGCCAGAAAATTGTAAAAATGGTGACACACAGCGTGTCCCGTTTCATTTTGATCCCAAACAAATTAATTTAGTTCCAGTGGACCACGATATTCTAAAATGGTCCTAACATCAAGTTTTCCGTTAAGTTGACATGCAATTTTAGTCTCGTACAGAATATTAGGAATAACACTGAACTGGAGGGAATTCATGTAAATTGGAGGAAAAATTCAACTATTTTGAACCAAAAATATCCAACATTTGGAGGGCATTTATGCCATATACCTATATATATATATATATATATATATATACACACACACACGTATTCACCAATTCCAAAATTACAAGAATTCAAGCCACAAAAAATATAAGAATATTGCACTCATTACCAACACAATGTCTGCTGCATCTTCAAGCAAATAAAACAACATCAATTTTTTTTAATGTGTGATTGTCAAAAACTAGTGCGTGCATATGTTTCCAATCGTGCACATAGTAAAGGTAGATTTTTCATACGTGTCCAGATTCACTACACGTGAATTATTTTGATCTTCAGTAAGTAGTAAATACCACAGTCCACAGAGGAAAGGGCTGCAGGGCGTCACGTGAATAAGACCAACAGCCACGTGACCACATCATCCAGTCCAAATCTGATCTGCTGCTAGCTAACAGCCCCATTTGTTTCATTTTTCCTGACTATAGCTACACCCCATTACTTTGCCGTTTCTTCTTTTCTTTCAATTGAAAATCAAATAAGAAACTAGTGAGAGAGAGAGAGAGAGAAGGCCAGATTAAAGAAAAACAAGAGGCAGACAAAACCTTTGTTCATAATAATTATGATCCATAAATTTCACATTTGTATATGATGATGATGACCAATTTCAGCCTGACTTGTCCCTAGTGTGTACAACTACAATTGAATGAACTATTAGGCCTAGACTAGATATTATTAGTAAAGAACATACTAAAACCGATACCGAGCCTATATCAAGTTGCCTTCCGCAGCAGGGCTGCGGCTGACATTATGCGCAACCTGCTAGCAATTTCTGTAAATGATGGCCTCACCACTGGATTCGGAGCCCAACACTGCTCCATTAGTAATCTCCATTCTGAATCGCAGTAGCTCGGAATCATCGGCCTCAATGTGTTGTTCACGATGCCTCCTGCAAATACGGGAATGCAAGTTTGAAAGGTTCAAAACCTTCACTACACGTTGCAACGGATTAAAGAGCTATTCTTCCTTTGGCAGCTGGCCAAAAGATAGGATTCATGATTCAACTGAGATAGCAAGATAATATGTAAATTTTGTTCAAATGTTCTAGAAAGTCGAATATGTATGTGTGAACTTGTGTTACAAACCTATGATTGCACCGTAATGCATGTTGGCGTAAGGCTCCTCTCCAGTGAGTATCTCCCACAAGACAATTCCGAATGAGAAGACATCAACCTACCAGGCAAACAACCAAAATCCAGCAATTATATGGGAATGATCACAGAGGAATAATAGGGATGCTTCAAATTAGCAAAGTGGACCAGATTAAGTATTATGAATATACTTCATTACAACAGTTTGCATTGCTCTTTTCTTCTACTTTGTGGAGAATTTTAGAACAGTTGAAAAGTGTTGGCTTTCAGATTATTATGCCAACAAACTAGCTTATATCATTCTCATTCATTTTCTGAAAGAAGAAATTCTTCAACCAGCATCTATTACTTTCCAGATTCTATATCGATTCGGTTTTGTAGAGATAAACTTTTATATCGCAGGTCTTACCTTCTCAGAAACTTTATTGCTACTACCATTTAATAGCTCCGGAGCCATCCAAGGCAGAGTTCCCCTAACTCCACCAGAAACCAAAGTGTTCCGCTTAATTTTTGATAGACCAAAATCACCTACCTGAAAAATTGCATAGCAATATCAGAACACCAATAGTAGCATGATTATTCTGGTGATGACGAATAATTCCTAATGAGGAATAATGGGAATTAGAAAGCAATTCAAATAATCTAGTCAAAAAGAAGATTAAACGTGGACAACCTTGCATATAGGTCTTGAAGGATCTTTCAAGTTAACAAGCAAATTGTCACATTTCAGATCAAAGTGCACTATATTCTTGGAATGCAAATATTCCATTCCAAAAGCTGCATCCATGGCAATTATGAGTCGCTTCCGGCGATCAAGGTGTCTGCAAAATTATGTAAAAAAAAAAAAGAACAAATGGAATGAAGAATTGCAAAACTGGAATGGCGTGATTTCAGGTTAATATTTTGCCGTGTTTTTAATCAACATCAAAATAATGGAAAAATAAGGAATAGCACTTCTGATAGAATTTTATAATTGCTATACCGCCTACCAGTTCGTAAACAGAAGTCAACCACAACTTAGTCGAAAATAATACCTATCTTTACGAAGTAACACATGTCGCAAAGATCCATCAACCATGTATTCTGTTACGGTAGCCAGTGTACCCCCTGGTCCATCTTGTACTACACCATAAAATGCTACCACATTCGGGTGGTGAAGCTTTGAGAGAATTTCAGCTTCCCTCCAAAACTCATTGGTCTGAAAGTGTAAATTATTTAATAACCATTTCAGAATGCCCAAAATACATGCATGGTAATAAGACAAAAGTTCAAGAGAAACTTTGCTGCCAATTTCTTCAATTTGCTTACTATCAAATTTCAACAATGGGTAAAATTTCATAGCATAAAAAACAAAATGCTTTACAAATAATATGTTGACACCTTCAAGAGTATATTGACAGAGAAACAAAAGTACTTGTGTGACATGAACAAGAATCATGTACCAGTCTCTCTTGCTCTGATTGTCGGCCAGTGAAGCAGCTCTTCTTTATGCGCTTGATTGCTACATCAGAGCCTCTCCATTTCCCATGATATACAGTTCCAAATGTCCCAGAACCAAGTTCCCTCAATTCTTCAAGATCCGCATTTTGTATAATCTGCAAGCCATCAGCCAGCTAGTTACAGATGTGTAACTGGTGATTACAGGTAACTTAGTTAAAAAGTTTATAATCTTCAACATATTACTAAGTTCATATTCAAAAACCAAAATAAGAAATGGTAATTTGCGAATTTCCAAGGTTCAATACCAAAACAGCCACCCTTCCAAAGATCATTCAACAATATTTAGATTGTGAAGAAACATTTTAAAAAGTAGCATAGGATTGCACAACCATTTCAATAACTAAGTTGTTATAATTTCATGTAAATATTTGAAGAATTTCAAGAAGGGGAATAATTAGGACCAACCTGCAAGGCGTTCATATCAAAATCCACCAAGGATGGATCTAGAGGAGGTAAGCCAATATTTCTAATCCCATCCTGGAGTATTAATAAAGTCACTAACATTCTGTTAAAAGTAGTGTTCAGTAGAAGACAATTAATTCTCTATATTCAAAATAAAAAAATACCTCATACTCCAAATCTGGAATTCTCATATTATCCATCAAATCACTATATTGAATGCCCTCAGTGACTTTCGTGTGTGATGCATCATAATTGGAATGAAGAGCCATAGAGACAGGTTCATCTCCAGCTGGTATATCTTTCTGATCATCTTCGCTGTAAGTGTCCTGAAATCCTGGGTGACTAGGCGGAATACCGTCGCTTGTAAGGGGCACGAAGTCATATGCTAAAGGAGCCTCCTCTTCAACTTTTGTAAGTCCAGATGAAAATACGACATGGTCTTGATCAATAAGAGAAACATCTCTTCTCATAAACCCATCCCCTGCCAGCCTCTGGAAGAAGGACCAGTGCTTAGGTTCATGGTTTTCTATATTCACGCTTAGACCAGCTCCATCTTTCGGTAGGGGACCAATAACAGATGAGCTATCGGAAAGAACAGCTTTTGAAAATATATCAGAAAGAAGATTACGAGGGAACCGGTCATTGATATCAATAAGTATATCTCCTTGCTCAGTTCTGGGAAGAGCAGCCTTTGATTCTTCCTGAGTTACGACTGTCGTTGGAAGTTGAGAATGCTCGTGAGCATCATTAGCAATCGACTGACAGCCAACCCCATCAACCCAATGAGCAGTAGGATCTTCAGAATGTTGTGTAAAACCCTCATGACTCTCAGCCGGAAGCTTCGAACCAGCTTCTGCCTCTGTCAGGACTTGATTTTCATGCAATGATTCTTTAACATCAAGTGCATCTACCATTTGGTTTCTGTGATGCCCATTATCAAAGGTTTCAGGCTCAATGGGATTAGTAGAAATCAACTGCTCGGTAGGAATATCTGCCTTTCCATTTTGCAAATTTTCAGCAGATCCTGAAACTAAATCTTGCTGGGTAGTACCAGCATGTGACTGATTAACAAGAAACTGGGAACCACGAGAATCGTCTGACTTTGATATTCTGTTAAGCAGCTCTGCCTGCTCTCGAGGAATTCGCTCAGAATAAAAGACCCTTTGAGGAGGAGTAGAAGACTCCGAGTGGCCTGGCTCATTAGGATCAGATTCTGAGTTGACAGATTCAGGAACAGGAGCATTACCAGAAGCACAATACTCATCGCCATTGGATTTAGAAAGTTGGGATGTATCAACAGCATCATTAGGTTTAGAGAAACGCACAGATTCCTGGGGCCTCCCTTCAGTCTTTGTTGAAGAGAAGTCCCTGTCCAGTTTAGGGATCACAATTGGTGACTCCTCAACTGGAAAATTAACTTCCCTGTTACCATTGCTTCTACTTTCCGGTTGAATTGAACCATCAACCTTCAGTTTTGCCTCCTTTTCATGTATTTGTGTGCCTTGTGCATCTGAGGAACCTGGAGACTTCCCTTCAAGACCTTTATGTTGAGAAATAGCCTCATAAGAAGATTGTGGTACAACACTTTCTAAAGGGGTATTATAGAAAGGATGCAGATTGTAACCAAAATGTGGATGATGATGCTTGTCGTCATGACGGTGCACAATCGGACCGTGATAGAAGTGCACAGTCTCATAAACATTGGAGGAATTTGGTAGAATAGATTTAGATGATTCACTAACTGTTGACGGGACAACAAAGCCAGCCATATCTGAGGTATTAATCCCAAGAAATTCGTTAGAGGTCCTACATGTGTCTCTTTCAACATTAATGGTGTTTAACTTATTTAAATTGTTTCCAGATGAGTTTGCTAATCCACGAAAAGTAGAGCTTTTACGGGATCCAATATCCATGCCATTGACAGCAACTACATATTTCATCTCTGAATCAGCATCAGTGTTGGCTAGACTGAAATGAGCCTCTTCCAAATCTTCAAGAGAGAATAGAAACATCCGAAACTTTCTTGATTCTTCTTTACCATTGAGTACATTGCACTCCTCCATCATGTTCAACAGATCCTCATCACTTGATACAGAAACTAAAGCATCAAGGTCCTCCCCAGGAAGCTGATATTTTATGGCGTGAGTCTCATCATAAATTGCAGTTGTTTTCAGCCATAACTCTCCCCATGTAATATCCTTGCTTATCCGGATAATGCGTGTTTCACCACCAACATATCTGAGCTTTCCATCACTGGGGCGAGGCAGTATTTTACCACCAAAACTGCAGAGAACCTTGAGTTTCAGTGATGAGCCGTCAGAGGCTCCAGATGAAGCATGCATGAGTGCGCACTGGCTGTTGTAATCCAATGAGGCATGCGGCGGCATTGCTTGGAAAGAACCATGGTTACCTCTGTTTCCATGTAAAGTCAAATTCCTCTGCTCAATTTCTGTCAAAGTTTTTCCTATTGTGGCAACCATGGGAATATCTGAACCACTTTCAGATCCAGTATGACTAATGCCTAAAATGCCTTTCAGTTCCAAGTAACCAGGGGCATAACTGGGATCCCCACATATATTTGGAATAAATGGAATCTTGGGATTGACCCTGTCACGCATAAATTCGAGAGCAAACTCCTCACCAGTCTGTATAGAGTAATTATGTACAGGTTTAGGTTCAGAAAAATTATTCTCTGGGGGCTTCAGACTGGAACTTGCATGACCTGAAGCACCTGCCCTATGAACTAGTGATACAGGACCATGATCTTCATTTCCATGTTCTGATGAATATTGCATGGTATTATGATTTTTCAATGGCTCCATACTATATTTCTCCTCTTTCAAATAAAAATCCAATGGGGACAACTGCCGACACAAAAACTCTGTAAATAACTTGCAATAGCCACACAGAAGCACCACAATCCTCACAGCTGTGGAAATGCTTCGCTTGAAAACGAAGTTAAGTGGCATTCACAAAATACATGAACATAGAAATCTATGAACTTCTCTTACAAACGATATGATGCAAGAACATCATCATCATGAAAGAGAACCCTGAGCTGGACGGAACTGCCAAAAAAGAAACATAGCATATTAATGTTGAATCATGCATCACATTTTCTAGAGTCAAAACACATGAACGCTCTCCCTGGAGAAGAAGTTTCCTTGTTACACAACGAACAATTATTAGAGCAAAGCTTGCCCCAAAAGAAACTACATGTAACACACTTTGGCCCAGTTAAATGAGAAATAATGGATTCACAAGTCTCTAGGCTCTAGGTGATTGATAATTGCTGTCTTTTTTACAGAACGGGAATAATAATAATAATAATAATAATAATAATAATAATAATAATAATAATAATAATAATAATAATAATAATAATAATAATAATAAATAAATAAATAAATCGAAGCATCAGTAAACTTAGATTCTTTGTACAGAAGAACCACATCAGACGCCCTATCTCCGTCCATAAGCAGCAGCTTAACCGTTCATTAAAGTAAAAAAGAAATGGAGAAAAAGGGTAATTTTATCAATTACACGTTCCAACAATATTGGGAGTAAGCCGAAAGCCCTTCCAATCAAACCCACATGCAAAGGTAAACCATTAATGACTTGGAATTCACTAAATCATCAGCCCGGCGCGAGAATATATATATATATATATATATATATATATATATATATATACCGCTCGACAGTAGAGCGTTCTCCACAATATATACACACACATAATGCATATAACAAACTAATACTTGCTTCGCAGCAAGAACCCTAATTTTGAAAAACCAGCGGCACAAACCAATGAAAAAAGAAAGGTAAAAAGGGTAAATCAGAATCAGTAAAATTAGCAAGAGTAAGTTGTACCCAAAGCGGCCAATGCAGCATGAGAACTAAAGCTGTCGACCAAATCCGCCATTGTTGTTACTCCATTTCCAGAGTGCAGCGAGTATGAGAATCAGCTGGTGATATTGTAAGGGTTTTAATTGAAAATTTAGAAACGAATGCGCTTGTATAAGTGAAACCAGTTTGAAACTTTGAGTTGGTTCATCGCCCATGATAAATTTATAGGACTCCATTACTTATATATTTAATTAAGTCGGCTACATTCAATATATAGATTATTAGACTAGATAGTATCTTTATATAAATTGCAGATACTTGTTATACTTTCTACAACATTGTGCTATTTTAATATTTATTTAAATCGTATTTTATTTTATATCCTAGTTTTTCAAGCATATGTAACTTAATCATGCTTTTTACTACATATTTTGTATGCACGGAAGCTCTTCTGTGAGATCGTCTAACGGGTCGTGATCCATTAGACAGATCTTATAATCCGATTAGTTAATACATTGAATTATTGAAGCAAATAATAAAAAAAGTGTCACATGATATTAATCAAGGTATCACCAGATATGAAGCAAGATGTCACCAATTATGAAGTGAAGTATCACCCGATATGAATTAGACATTAATTATATCAATTAAATATTAAATTAATATTTTTAATATATGGAACTATTTATTACAAAGTTCATAAATGTTCATGAATAAAAACAAAAAAAAAATATCATATTGAATTATTGAAGCAAAAAACATAAAGCAGTGTCAATCGATATTAAACAAGGTATCACCAGATATGAATCAATGTATCACCAAGAAATGTCACTTGATATGAAGTGAAGCACCACTAGATATCAAGCAGTATAAGTTTTTTTTTTTTTTTTACTTACACACCCGACCTGTGGTATTGAGGAGATTCAAATTTGTGACCTTTGGTCTTCAAGCAACCTCACTCCATCACTAGGACATCCCCATCAGGACTATGAAGCAGTATAAGTTAACAGATTAGACATTATAATAAAGCTATAATAAAAATTTAAATATTAAATTTGTATTTTTAAAATATGAGACTTATTACAAAGTTTACAATAATTTTTAAATTAAATAAAAATTTTCATAAATAAAAAACTAAGAAAAAACTATCACATTGAATTATTGAAGCGAAAAAATAAAAAAGGTGTCACTTGATATTAAACAAGATATCAGCATATATTAAACGAGGCACCACTAACTATGAAGTGAAGCGTCACTCAATATGAAACAATATAAATTAACAGATTAAACATTAACTATATATTTAATAAAACTATAATAAAAACTTAAATATTAAATTTATATTTTTAATATATGAAAATTATTTATTCCAAATTTCATAAATGTTAATGAATAAAAACTAAAAAGAAAACAATCACATTGAATTATTAAAGTAAAAAAAATAAAGAAGTGTCACCCGATATTAATCGATGTATCACCAATTATGAAGTTAAATGTCATTCGATATGAAGTGAAATATCACCAAATATGAAATTAAAGACAAAGATTTGTGTTAGACCGTCTAACGGGTCATAAACTGTTAGACGGATATTAAGATCCGATCCGGATCCGGGTCATAATGAAGTGTCACCATATATGAAGCTAAGTATCACCAATCATAAATGGAAGTGTCACATACTATGAACTGAAGTGTCACCGGATATGAATAGCATAAGTCTTAATAAATTTTAATATTTTTTTAGTAATATCTTTAATTATTATGTGAAATCCTATCAATTGTAACATGAAGTATCACGAACATAACAAGCATGTACAATGAACTATCACGTTGAATTATTAAAGCAAATAACAATGAAGTGTCACCAAATATGAAGGTAAGTATCACCAATCACGAACTGAAGTGTCACATATTATGAACTGAAAGTGTCACCAGATTTGAAATATTTTTTAGTAATATCTTTAACTATTGTGTGAAGCCCAGTGTCACGAAAGATGAAGCTAAGTATCACCAATCATAAACTGAAGTGTCACATACTATGAACTGAAGTGTCACCAGATATGAAGCTAGGAAAACGGGTCGGGTTATAACCCGTCTAACGAAAATGACCCGTTAGACCGTCTCACAGGAGACCACCCCGAAATTAATTGAATTGGATCTGGACGGATTTATAAGATCCGTCTAATAATTTATACCTCATTAAACGGTCTAACATAAGTGTTTTGTGTTTGTGTCTAATGGTATTATAATTTATAGGGATAAGGGCCAAATTGGCCACTCAACTTATTTGGGGGGCTCAATTGGGTTACTACAACTTTTTTGGGCTCAATTGGGCCACTGTGTTGTTAAAATTAACTCAATTGAGCCACCGTGTGACGGAGCCCGTTATGGCTCCGTTAAGTGAACCAAAACGACGTCATTTTGATCTTTTTTTACCCGACCCAATGCTAACCCATACCCCGACCCACTCTCAATTCAAAAACCCGACCTAAACTTCTAAAATCCACAATTTGGGGATTTCAAATCCCTAATTCTGCAGCAACCCTCATACACAAACAACAATACAATTTCCTAATAATCAAGAGAAATTAAGAAAGTGAAAGACAATAAATAAAATAACAAAGATTGAAAAACAAATGAAATTATCAAACACAACAACATATATGACTCATTAATTCTTGTTGAGAGAGAAATGAAAAAAATGCCTTCTTCTAAGAGTTCATCTTCCTGCAATTCTTCCTGATCTTTCATTTACGGCCTGTCAATGGAGAGATGTTCCCCATCTTCACCATTAATTCTACAAACTGCATTGCTCTCAGTATACCTCTTCATGAGCTCGAGCGATTCTTGATTCTTGTTGACGAGAACTTGGTCGGAATTCAAGAGGCCCTTGAAGCTCAGTAGATTCTTGAAGTTGGCGTTGTCGAAGATTGCCGGAGAGACGAAGTCCAACGGGAAGAGGTTCTGATCGCCGCCCGACTGCGGCCACCTCGTACGCAGCTGGGCGGTGTAGGATTGATCCAAGGTGAAATCTGACCTTGATTTTTCTTGAATTAGGGATTTGAAATCCCGAAATTGTGGATGGTGGGGGGATTTGTGGAATTTTTGATTTTGGGGATTTTCCTAAGAACCCTAATTGCAGAATTAGGAATCAAGAAATCCCCAAATTTTCGATATTTTGTGGATTTTAGAAGTTTGGGTTGGATTTTTGGATTGAGAGTGGGTCAGGGTATGGGTTAGCATTGGGTCGGGTAAAAAAATGAACAAAACGACGTTGTTTTGGCAAAACTTAACGGAGCCCGTTAGGGCTCCGTTAACGCAGTGGCCCAATTGAGCCAATTTTAACATCGCGGTAGCCCAATTGAGCCCAAAAAAGTTGTAGTGACCCAATTGAGCCACAAATAAGTTCAGTGGCCAATTTGGCCCTTATCCCTAATTTATAAATAAGCTATTTTAAAAAGCGCGCATTCGTAATATTTAAATATAAAGCATTATTTAAAAATAGCACATTTTTTATGCAAAATATATTTCGCTATTATCGGTAGGGCCAGCAAAGATTGCTGTCAGTGTGGCCTACTTGTAATTAAATTGATGAATCAACCTATATCAAAAATAAAAAGAAAAAAAATCGATGAATCAACCTATATCAAAACTTGTAATTAAATTGACTCAATTTCCAGTATTTTCAGTTGTATCTTTTCAAATTTTTTAATAGAACCAACCACCAATAGCCGAAAAATTGTTTAGTGCTTTGACCTAGCCAAATTAATTACTTAATACAATTCAATATTTTCAAGTATCTTAAAGCAAAATGCTTCAAATTCTGATTAGTCAAATCCTCAGAAGTTGAGGTAAAATACATAAAATGTGATGTGAGATAATAGAAGCAATAAACCCTTATATTTAAAAAGAAAACAAATCAAAGTGTATTTTAGATATAAATATATAACAATAAAATGGGAAGGACAACGGCTACGTTGAGATTAAAAAGTCCACGGACGGCTGGATTTTTGTTTTATTATTCTTGGACGGTGGAAGATGCCGGTTTGATTTCAATTTCGAACACCTTTTCTTTCACAACACGCACAAGACTTTTGCAGACAACACTTTTAGGCCTCTAAATAAATAATTCTTGAATATCATTGCTCATTAAAGTGTTTTATTTTTAAAAAGTTATTAGCTGAATATATCTTTATGCCCAAATGAGTGCACAATTGCTGAGTTTGGAATCAACATGAAAAAAAGCCTTTTTTATACAAAAAATTTATATAGTCTCCACACTGGAATTCTGGATCCATATACAAAATATAATTGGCTTTTTACATGGAAAAAACATCTGATATATGTACATGTAAAGGTGCATGAGTTTTGAAAAATTTGAGGTTGGAAGCTCACATGATAGTGCAGCTGCTGCTGGACTCTCTGGAAAATATATTTTACTCATCAGAAATCAGAATACGTAAAAAACAATATTTCAATTTAATTCAACTTAGTCGAAATGAAAGAAAGAGAACAAGACTCGTTTACCTTTTAGGATTCTGGTAGCGGTATAATACTTCTTCAAATTTATCCCATAGAGGGCCAGTCTCTTGTATATTCACATTATGAGGTCCACAGAGATAGGCCTGAACAACAAATTGGAGACTTCTTTCCCTGCAATAACATGGAAATGATAAATCATACTTAGCTAGTTAAATAAATTACTTTCATTTTAAAAATTGAGGAAATGAGAAATCATAGGAAATGCAGCTTCTATAGTAGGATCGTACCTTCCCTCATATTCTGATAACCAGGTCATATAGGCTGCACCAAAGTACATGGATACGAAAGGCTTGGTGAGATCTTCCACAGAGTCGACGGTGTAACCTTTGCAGCCCAAGTCCCTAGTTATCAAATCCAGTTGATCAATTAAGCTAAATCAAGGCAATCAATACATATTCTATTTGATCTTCTGGTCAAGAGAAGAGGGCCAAAGTGCCAAACAATGTCCATGTTTTATGGTGCTAGTTGAGAATAAGCTGAAAAGTGAATGCAAAGAGAGAAAATAGTTTCATGCATTTCACTAGCACTTCTGAAATGTTCAGTAGACATACTTGTTAAGCCAACGTGCTGTGGGATAGTCGATTCCCATTATCCCTGTGTGTTGTCCGACTCCATTTACAAACCGCATGCTAATCATCTCACCGAGAGCACATAAAACGGCCTGTCCAGAGGAAAAAGAAATGTGTCAACCTAATTTTATCTGATATTTTGGCTACTGTGTAACCTCGAAAAGCAACAGCAAAGATAGAGGAGAGAACTGTCAATATGAGGGTTCAAAAGTGTGCTTGATAGTTGAATACTCTTTTCTTCACCACAAACAAAATCCTTAATTATTAATTTAAACTACTGTCCTAACAGAACATTTTCTGTCAGGGTTAATCACAGCTTATCTTTTTGTAAATCCATACACATTTAATAAAAATATCAAACAAGCAGAAGTCAACGACTAACAGTTTTATGTTCTCCTTTCTTGCTGAAGTGTTTAGCCCAAATGATTTCTGCAACCGCCTGCAAGAAAAAGAATTACAATTAGTTTGGTCGATGGCTATACAAAAGAAGCTTATCATCACTGCCTTTGAAATAAACCGTTCACCAAATGTGTTAAATGGCAGCATGCACAAAGTGCAACAAGATAATAAGTCAGTACTCTAATAACATACACACAAGCACGACTAATGCAATTCCATTGGAAGACATCTCTTCTTAAAAGAACTCAAATAAGTGTTATCTTTATATCCTATTTGTGCTCAGTTCCCCTTTTTATTTGTTGAACTGACTTCTGAATCTTAAATAGAGTATTAATTAACAAATTCACCAGCATCATCATCACTAACAAAGACTGTTGCTAGATTTTAAATCAACAAACTAATGACGATAAAACTCAATTGATTGCATCAATATCAGAAAATGTTTCGTTGTGTTTCAGAAACTTGCATGCTTAAAAAATTCTTTGAATGACTTAAAAGGATCAGGCTCAGTAAAGATGTGCAAATGTACCAGGGTCCATAATGCGGAAAAAAAAGCAAGAAATATGTTGAAACCTTCTAAAAAACCACAGATAATGAGGGTAAAAACCAATCACCATTCAAACTATTCATTAGTAATCCATGAAAATTACGAGTTTCTCACCGCTATTTCTACCCGAGAAAGATAAGGATGCTTTTCTACATCATGAGAGAATCGCACATTCCCCTTTTTCTCACCGGATTTGGTCCATTCTTTGTTTACATTTGGATTATTCCACATCGCTTCCATGTCTTCAGGTGAAGTCCTTGAATCCCAAGTTGCATGGATTGGACCTGCTCCCATACGAATAGAAAGTAAATGAACAAGCCATACTTTTTGGAAACAAAATTGACTATTAAGCCACATCATCACATACTGCCAATTATAAGGCTCAATATTCTCTTTTCATATTAAAACAATTTAAAGTGTTTTCACAAGTGTTGTGGATGAACTACACATTGTTCTAAATATATAAAACAAAATGCCATTAAAAATTTCCAGCCACTACTTTCGATTGTCATGTAAAATACTTATCAATATGATGATTTATAGTATATTGAGATAGTAATCCTCAAAAACCCAAACCAGTTTAAGGAGCAGCAACCTAAATTTCACTAAGTACAAGGAAAGTTCACTACATTCAGAGAAGTGCATGACATTTAGATATTTCACCAATTGACCTACCTCGGACATAAACAGATCATAGTACTCTTTCACATTCAATTGTCAAAAGTGTGGAACTTTTTTAGCACTTCATAATTGGAATATACCAAAACTGAAAACCATGATGCAGCTCTAGATACTTCACAACAAGGAGTTCAGCAAGACTAAGAATGGTACAGGACTACAGGTAACAGGACTGGCTGTTAGCATTAAAAGAAAAGGTGTAACTACAAAAGCTGCTCTTCAGGAATGGACTATTGACAGAGGGGACCTTCAAGGTTTATTTCTAATTTCAACTTCTAGATTAACTCTTTAAATAAGAACCTCAAGGGTGGCTTTTGTAACTAACCTGGAGAACTGTTGAGATGATAAACTGAAATAAAGTTTATTGTACCTTTGCCTTGTGAAACTTCAGCAGAAGAGTATCCAGGGGCAAATGCCAAACTAATTCCAAAGACTTTTCTGCATAATTGGGCATGTGTTAATTTAATTATACAAATGCTCCCAATAGGCTTAGTTAGAGTAGTGGATACAAGACTGCTTAAATTCATCTAACTCCAAACTCTGTCATAATGAATGAACAAATATGGCTGAAATAGGATGAATAATTACAAGTGGATGTATAGAGGTGCTTAACAATTTGCATGACACAAATAATTGTCCTCGAGCTCCTATACATGTATGAACAACATCATGGAATAAGCAAGTCTAAGACGACTTCCAAATTACAATGTTATGGTGTTAAGTTCCTAAAGGGAAGGAAATCAAATAGATGATGACCAAAGGGTTCTGTTTGAGATGGCTGAATCCATTAAGTTGCAAATACAACTAAATATTATGTAAAAGCTCCATTGACACAGCCCGAGCCTGTAATGAGTTTATCTGCATAGTGAAGTAATTACCTGGATGGAAGACTTTCCTTAACAGAGAGATACTTTTTCCAGTATGGCAAAGTTGACTTGTGAGTTGCTTTTTTCATGCCACCTTTATAAGCCCTAACCATGTACTCTTCACTCCTTTCTCTGTAAAAACATATTTTTTTGTCAGATGTGTGTCTGTGTTATTTAAAAAAAAACTATGAAGGGTTAAATGCCAGCAGGATATCACTAAAGCAGGACACTACATGGAAAGGGATGAGAAATTGCTAGGAATTCAGACAAAGGAATTCCACATTCTATCCTCTTACTTGTTGTCAAAGTTTGACAGCCATTTAAAATAGGCAGCTGCAAGGTAAACATTGAGAAAAGGCTTATGCATGAGTTTGGAATCCTCAGCCACATCATAGGTCCTGTATCCCAACTCCCTGCAGGAAAGTCCAACTTTTAACTATTTTACACTAGTATTTTTTTTAAAACACTACTTTTGAACGGGCAAACTGGTAATTGTTACCTGATCAGCCACTCGGCTATTTTTGGCGAGATTTGCATGATCCCCATCTTGACCTCGTCAGATTTCTTTTTGTAGCTTCTAGCCAGAATCTGTCTACCACTCTCAATCTCAGCAATGGCACAAAGCATGTCCTATGGAACATAAAAAAATTATTAGACCAGAGCGTGTGTTCTTTATTGAACTGAGCCTAAAGGGAGACATTCTCAGGAACAACATGTTTTCTGCTCAGATATTGCACATAGTAGGCTGGTAGCTTAAATAAATTATCACAATTTCAATTGGCTCACTTTGGTTTCTTATGGACGACATTTTGCCCTGATTCTCAGAACATTTTGCCACAAAACCACAATAAGAAATCACTAGATGTTGGAAAAGTTTTCATGAGCTACACCTAGAATTGTCCAGATTCTGAACTTCAATATGAAATACTTAAAAGTCTTGGGTATACATGTCAGGCATTATATACAAAATTGAAAAATCAGGAATATTGTACAAGTAACTATATATTAAGTATCAGTAAAAAAAAAAACTATATATTAAGTAGAATTAATAAATAAAGCAAAAAAGACATTGCAATTCTTATTCACAGGATTCAATTTTCAAATTTCGGTACAGAAAGAAATATATTATAAAGGAATTGTATAAATAAAGCGAAAACAAAAAGAAACCAAATCCTAGAAATCCTGGAAATCACAAATTGATGACTTAGGGGACCGCAGCCTCATCAAAACCAATATGGAAAATCCATTGTGGAAAAAACCATATTGGGAAAAGAGTACTCCTCTAAGAAAAACGAAAATAACCACTACCAAAAAAATCAGTGTACAACAGAATCAATACTAGGTAATGAAGAGAACCAGGTACAGAAAGAAATATGAAACTCAGGTAAATGAAGAAATTTAAAAAGGAGAAAGGAAAGTCCATTACATTTCGCAGGCACAAAAAAGAAGGTGAAACTTCTGCGCAAAGACATACGGATATAGATCAAAAACTGAACAGTGAGTTTGGAAGCTATTAAACAAAAAAATAATGTTATGTACGTGTTGTATCTATGAATAAATAGAACCAAATATAACAAGGCAGAAAAATGAAGATCACAAGAATCAGCAACCTGAGTTAGAAATTAAAACTTTCTACATCATTCAGGATATTTCCATAACATTGGTGATTGAGAATCAGATCATCATACCGAATCTATTTGAGAGACAAAATGCCTTTGGACAACAATTCCTGCCACAGCCTGTTAAAAAAAGATTCATTACAAGTCACATCCTGACTTCAGACATTAAAGCATAATGAATCTACTTGAGAGACAAAATGCCTTTGGACAACAATTCCTGCTACAGCCTGTTAAAACAAGATTCATCACAAGTCACATCTAGACTTCTGACATTAAAGCATACTTTTGGACAGATGTGAGCTCCTGAGATAGAACTGAATCAAAATTATCTATTTGTTTAGCTTAAGTTTGAGAACTTAGTTCATTAGGTGATTAAAAACTGATAGATGTTCCACAAGCATAGTATCTAGACGGCTAGGCCTCAACCTTCTATGTAGAATCTGGGCTTTCTTTATAATTACCGGAAAACAAAAATAAAGGACAGAGCTGGCTTAATATTTCAGGTTCTTCATGGTACTTCAATTATATGAGGAATATAAATATATGGCATTGTAAATTTCAGGTCAAACATATAACTTGAATCAAATGAAAATGCCAATAGCCTAGCAACTAAATGTGGTTCAACCTTACCCTCATCTCGGTCTGTGTTAGATAAGGCTGGCCATCAGGATCACGTGAGAGGTGGACCTTGGATCCCTTAGTCTCTCCAACACCAATCCACTCTGCTCTTACATTAGGTTCTGCCCACATCGCCTCCAAATCCTCAGGATCCACACAGTCATTCCAGTATTTAAAGCTGATAGTTTCCATCTTTAAATGTATGCCAAATGATGTTCAGCACATGACCTCTAACAGCAGAAGCCCCAGTATTAAGACAAATCAAACGAGAACATAATTCTTCAACTTTATACAAAAAGACAATTCATTTTCACGCGTAATAAAATAACAATCTACAATCTAATTGCTTACACAACCGCATATCATGTTTGCTAACTGTACCTAAGTACAGAGGCAATATCAACAGGTTGTAATATAGCAATGGAAATGCAGAAAGATGTCTACTGTGATATTTGAAGACTGAAGCATTGTTACAGGAGACTGAAAAGTTGTGCAACCATTCACATTTGCTTAAATATGCAGCATTATAGATAATTCGCCACAATAATGGGCTTTTGTGGATATTTTCTTCCATCCTTGCATTACAGAATTCCATAACCACATCCTGAATATGACCATCAAAATGCTATCATCGTCTCCAAAGCGACTAAGATTTTGAGTAGTTGTCATCCTCAACAAATTTAAGAAATCATACCTAATTCTAACTGCCATACTCTCCCAAACTAGCAAAAATAAAATTATGGACATGATCAGATTGGGGACATTATCTTGTTTGTACAATAAGCTCTAGATTTCCTAAGAATCAATAACCAAATTCACCAATATTTCACTACATATCACGAAACCAAAGTACTAACAGCGCGGCGACGTCCCAATCGCCAAAAATAACCAAAACAAACATGCGAAACTGCTAAATTAAATATTGCTAATATAATAAATAAGAAATAATATAACTTCGTACGAACAAAAAAATATTCTGCATTCCCCGGCCATAGCTGTTCGTTGGCCCAATCGTGGAGAAATCGTGCTTTCTTTCATTGTGCAACAAGAAATGCATCGAACAAACATCTCTAACATGACGACATTCTCACACCAAACCAAGAAAAATATGCTCGTGAAGTCTAAATGTGTAAAATGCACCGCTCATACAATCTACAAAAATAAAATATCAGTAACCTAGAAAAAGGCATTAAATTTGATCGGAGGAAAAAAAATTAAAAAAGGGAAAAATGTGTTTACCGGAGGTGGAGATGAAGGGAGAACCAAGAGGCAGTGGGATTGCAGTCCTTGCTGAGTGGGTGGAGGGAATGAAAAGGGGGTTCGATTTGAGTTGTGTTATAAACAAGGTAGCAAACATTTGAGCGAAGAAATCGGAAAAATGTAAGGTATGCAATGCTTGAAATGGAAATTTATGAAAAAATTGTGAAGTGAGTTAGTTGGGTGTGATCTAACGACTGCTGAGCTTTCCTTTTACGCCGATGAAGGGAGGCTGTCTGAAGTGATACGTGGCTTGTCCCGACTCTTTCCGCTCTCTGCCAAACAAATATTTGCCGCCATTACTTACCATATTTATATACGTCATGCTTAAATTTAAATGTAAATATTATGTTTAGATAATAGCATTATTACAATGCATTACATAAATAAGTTATTGATATATTTTTCAAGAATGTATTAATCGGTCTTAAGCGATTATTATATTTAGATAATATTATTAATATGTTATATCAATTAGTTATATCGCTATTTTTTTATTTAATAATTTTCTAAGGATGTACTCCCTCCATTTCGAAATGCTTGTTGTTTTAGGTTTTTTATATAGAATTAGCAATTAATTTTGTGGACAAATATACTCATCTCTCATATATGCCATAAAATCTAATTCATCTATATTTTCCTAAAAAATAACAACATTTTCTCTCTCCATATATTTTTCTCTCTCCAATTTGTTAGAATCAAGAAATTTTGTAGGATTTGAGATGGTTAAAATTGAGAGAGAGGATGTCAAATTATAAAAAAACAACAAACATTTTGAAACAAAACAAAAAACCTAAAACAACAAATATGTCAAAACGGGGGAGTATTAATAATGCAATATATACATATATATAACTAAATATTTAACGTTGCCATTTATTTTTATGATGAAGGTAATTCACAAATGATACTTGAGAGTGTGCACTGAATAAACTTCGCTTCCGCCAGCGAACTGAGAGAGTATGCACTCGATTTTACAAATCACACTTGAAAATTAAGTTTGATAATTATCACATCTAGTTGTGTTGGTGAAATATGAACTTGAGACCTTTAATTATGAATTACCACACTCCATTGCTAAACCATCTTAAGAGACAACATTGCCCATTTTCAACCCTATCTAAAATGTATTACTATATAAAAATGTATAATAATTAACTAGAGACAATCTCACAGGTCTCCTGTGAGACCACCACGTGCATGAGACGGATTGATTTCTTATTTATTTATTATGTAACACAACAAATTTTTATTATTTAAATTTAGTTAGAAATATAAACATTATAGTTATAATGGGCCTAACAATATTTCTATTTTATTTATTTTCGCTATGGCCCAAATACCTAAGTATAAGCTTTTAATGTTGAGGCCCAATTTGTGGGCTTTTTAGCCCATTCACATTTTTTTTTCTGAAACCTATAGTTATTGGAACGAGGTGATCAAATATGTTATATGATAGTGCTCGTCAATACGAAACCATAGAACTCAATTTCACCTTAGATAGACTTCATTTGACCAAATTATGAATTAATTCTTGATTTAATTAGATTTTAGGGTTAATTTTAGGGTGTGGTATAAGTACCCCTTATTTCATTTTCTAGGTCATTTGTTGGGGATCCAAAATAGGTCAGCCCACTTCCCCCTTCTCTTCTTTCTCCCTCTCGCCTCCCCCCTCTCCTCCGGTGCCGCCTTCACGGCGTGTCGGAATTTTTCTGGCGAGATTTTTCTTCACATGTAATTACACTTTCAGACTCCCTTTTCTCTCATCTTTCCTATTTTTAATTATTTTTGAGAGATTTTGAGGTTTAGGCTTCTGATTTTCAGATCTAAGAATGGGTTATGCCTTAGCCTTTCAATACCTCATTTCTCTCTTTATTTCTTAATAATGTTTTCGATTTTTAGCACATATATTGTGATTTACGGATTGTCTTGAATTATGTTCTTTAAAAGTATGTTAGTGCTATCATACAGCACTAAGTGTTTTTAGATTGTCATGATCTTTATGACAATTCAAAGAACACAAAGATTTTGGTTTTTCAAGTTTTGAAGACCATGTTCTGGACATTATGAAATGAACATTCCGCTGCCAATCTAATTGAAGATCGAAGAATGTACTTGAGCATGTTCGTGAACATGATCATGTACATGGTTGTTCAGAGAGTTTCCAAGAGACTTGCTGATGAAGCCATGCAAGGCCTTGAAGAACTAAACCCAGAGCTGCCATTCAAAGGTCCAATTGCGCGTATAAGAGCCAAACAATTTCTATGTTATTTTCAAATATTAATGCGAAGAAAGATTGAAGTTGCAGAAGAAGAAATTGGACGCAGCCCCAAATGGATTTTAGCATTATCAATTGAAGATGAAGATCAAGACTACACCATGGAGAATATCGCTTGAAGAGTTGAAGAGAAGAAGTGCACATGTGCATGGGCATGAAAGTGACGAGAGCGTGTGCATGAAGAAAAATCGTCTCTTAATTATTTTAATTAGGGGATTGATTTATTTAGATTTTAGTATTTAATTAGATCATAGTATTTAATTATTTGGGCCAGTTTTTATTATTTATTTGATGTAATTTTCGTTCACTATAATATAGGTTTGACTAGAATTGTATTTAAGGTAATTTCCACCTTGAATAGAATTCTAATTTAGGTATTTCTATAGTATAGTTAGAGATCCTTTTTGGATCAGATTTTTAGGGCTTTTTTATTCATTAATTTCATGCATAATATGCCCTATAAATAGGGGAACCATGTCACATTGATACTTTAGACATTATTGATTAAATTTGCTTTTGCATTCAATTTGTATCTCAACCGTTTAAAGCTTTTGATTGTTTTTCTCGAAAATACTCATTCTTGAAGTCTAGAAAACTTTGAGTCTTACTCCAAGGGAACGTTCTAATTCACACGAAGAATTAGGGTGAACTCACTACGAAGAACAACTTGAAGATTCGTTTTCATCGTACAAGATACGCCGGGGATTAATCGGATTGTAATTCACAACTCCTTCATCACCCAGCCTTCACCTTCGATGTCCTACACCTCCATCCATGCTCGTATCATCCTTCAACACCCCAAGATCGATCGAGAGCTGTTCAACAAGAGTTCGAGTTCAATTTCTCCTCCATATTCGCATTCTACACCATTTTCCGTAAGTTATTCTAATCATTATCATATCCTATCTTCCCTAGCCTTTCTTCACCATATTTCCAGCCCATAACATCTTTTTCCCAGCCATATTAATCTTCCAAAACAGCCCCCTAACCTTTGTATTTGTGTGTTATTTTTGTGCCATCGTCTAGGTATCGTAATTAGGTTTAGTTCGTCTTCTATAGTGATTTTCGAGTATTAGCTTGTTTAATTCAGTTCGTGTGTTTATTTGAGTCATTAGATTAGGATTGAATCCTTTCATAGTTGACGTGTTTGATTTAGAAGTCTTCCGCGCGTCTCTAGTATCCTGTACAAATTGTCCGGGTTACATCACGTGCCAAACTGATTGCAATGAGTTGAAGTTACCTTTTCAAGATGGACGTTTTAGAATCGAAGATGCCTTATTCAAGATGAAGATCAAGGTGGAAGAAGATGAGTTCTATTTAAGGAAGACATCTAACTAGAAGAAGTCCGAATTAAACTAGGAAAGTTTCCTTTTAGAGTTTGATTCAAAATAGGATTTTCTGATTACCTTGTTTAAGCTATGTCTTATGTTTATAAATAGCCTGGGAACCAGACTAGTTAGATAGGAGAGTTTATACATATACACAAGAGCTAGAGAGTCTAAAAAGACTTCAAGTTCGAAGCATATAGTATACGAGTAGATTAGATTTGATCCTTGTGATCATTGTGTGTCTAGTCTGTATTTGAAATTCTTTCATACATTAGAGCAGTCTTGGGAGAGATTTCCTGTGAGAACTACAGGGAGTCTAGGTTGTGAGGGGATGTCACAATTCAGTCCATCGAAAAACATTGTAGAGTGTAGGAAAGGGGTCGAGTGATGAGAGGTCATCATGTAATAGCCTTTGTAACCTTGCAACAGAGTAGTGGATTATTTCTCACGAATTTATGAAGTCCCTCTAACGTAGATCAATTGATTGAACATGGTTACCAACCTTGTGCCATTTACTTGCTTTATATTTAGTATTTTGACCTTATATGTTCTTCATAATGTGCATGTACATGATTAAAAACATGATGCTATCTGCACGGTTTATGTAACTTCAATTGGTACCAGAGCGGGTCATCTTTGGTTAAAAGCGAAAAGAGTCATAAAAAGTGCATAATCACGTGAAGATTTTGGTTGATTTCAAAATATGAGTTTAATTAAGGAAGAATGGTCTATGGTCAGACCACCATTGCTTAAAGGCAACAACCATCCTTACTGGAAAGCAAGAATGAGGGCGGAACTATCCTTACTCTATCTATTCTTTAAAGCATAAAATGATTCCAATAATAATAGTTCAAGTATTTTTTTTTCTTTTCTAAATTAATCATATGCTAGAAATCCTAAGAAGAAAATAGAACACAATATATGTATTTTTCAGAAATATATGTACTTAGATCAAAATACCTGCATTTCATAAACTCCAGGTTCATTTCAAAAAGTAACTCGTAAGTTCTAAAATATAAAATTCACACTCCTAATATTAATAAAATCATAATAACAAACTACTAGTTTAAGTTAATCCAAATCACTAACAAACACAAAATACTGAATCAACAAACACAAAATAGTGAATTCAAAATAGTTTACTTTAAGCAACACGTCTAAAAACTCAAGTGAAGTAACCAAGATGTCTAGAGAAGATCCACCTCCCATTTCCTTCACGCCGCTCCAAACTTATTGACCTGAAAATATTTTAAAATGTGGGGTGAGCACTCTTAAATCGTACTCAGTTGTGGGGATCATGGACATTTCTTTCTATTTATCCAACTGAAATAAATCACATGAATAATGGATTTAGGGTTCTCTTCTTTTGATTCTAGAATATATCTTGAACTATGCATAAGACATATTATAGTGCGTACACAACGCTATTCTGATGCGTATAAAACGCTATCCACATTTCATACATGATAATTCAAGTTGGATATTTCTGTCTCACAAATCATATATCATATAATTTTATTTCAAAGATAATAATTTCACCCACCTAATAATAGAGAGCACGTAAAATCGAGTATATATTTACAAAGTGGATGAGGGTCCTAATTGCGCCACACCTAGTCAATTCAAATAAAATGAATATTCATTTAAGGGAGAATTCCTATTTAATCTTAACTAAATAAACTTATAAACTTGACTAAAACATAATTGATAATTTTTTTGCTTAAAATATCTAATATGAAAAATTAAGTTGAAACCTAAATAATAATTCTCGACTAGGAAAATTTGAAAATTACCCAATAATGATATAATTAAACAACTTCTCCATTTAATATATAGTGAGCCATATAGATGTATTAAAAAATCGACTACGTACAAAAATGTAAATTATATTATATATATATATATATATATATGATTTGGTTCAAATGAGGACTAGTGTTTGGTATGTAAACGTAAAAACGGGCTTGTTTATTATATTTTTAGTGTTTTTCTTACTGTATTTTGGTGCTAAATTTTTTTAATGCTTTTCTTATTGTGTTTTGGTTCTAATTGTTTTAGCACCAAAATACAAAAAGAAAAGCATTAAAATTATACTAAACAAGTCGGTTTTCACGTTTACACATCTAGCGCAATCCCTATTATAACCAACTCCTATATCTATATATATACATATTAAAGTTTCTGAAATGGCTATAGAATTAATATAATTCGAACTTCACATGACCAAGGCTAAATATTTAAAAATTCATGAATCCAACTAACTTTAGAAATTAGAATATGCGTAATAAGAATTCAGATTTATATATATATATATAGTTTAATATATAAATTGAGTCTAAAATATTTAAATCATTAAATCTTTCCGACAGCACTTAAGAAATTTTATTTTATTTTTGCTGCACAACCTTTGACTTCATTTCTACCTCACTGAGGCTAATTCGATGCTACTCTAAGAGCACTGCTCCAGCCTATCATGGTGCGACACGTGGATTTTCATCGATCACTTTGGACAATACACGAACCTGATTAAATCTGACACCCGAGCCTGAAATTTCCGCCATGGGATATCCGAGCCTAGCTCCAGACCATATGCATTTATTGTTCGCACGTCTCTCCATGCAACTTTATGTCATTCTGTGATTAATGAGCTACAGATTATTAATAGAAGATTCATTAAGGGGGATGTATAAATATTTTTTTTCTTCCAGAAATACGTGTATTTGTTATATAATTATATTACATTCTTTTTTTAAAATACAAGCATTAGTGAATTTTAGTTATTTCTTTTGTGTGAATTAATACCGGGTTTTTTTTAATAGGGTACCGGCATTGCCTTGTGTATTTGTGCGCCTTATTTGTTAATTTTTTGATACAGCATGTACGGTAAACCTCGAGCCGCTGCCGGCGGGTTGCACCTTGGCCGTACTCTGGACGATCGTTTCTGCGACTGTGCTACACTGTTAAAGCGACCCGTAAAATGACCCGCAAAACTTGCAGAAGCTCCAGCCAAGGTAGCAAATATCTTTTTGTATTCCACATTTTCTTGCTCTAGTTTTCCGACTTTGTCTGTATACTGTGCGTTCAAAATATTTCACCCGATTTATCTTCGTTTAAAAATACGAATTGAATGTTCACAATATTCGGGGTTTTTACTTGTTACATCATATTTGTAATGTGGATTTGATTCGCCAATATTCATTTTTAGGCGCACTGATTTCCCAAAGGAGCAACATTTTTTTGTTGGATCGCATTAGGCGGAACTTAGGGGAGGAGAATATGGAATTTCTCAGATCATCATGCTTTCGACATTTATTTGCACTTCCAGAAATTAAATTCCAAGGGCAGTCATTTAACGTCTTATTGAGGAAGCTGAATAGAAGCTCTCTAGGTGAGCATCGTCTTTCTTTTGACATCAGAGGGTACCGTTTAGATTTCACACCATTTAAATTTGCGTTGGTGACTGGTTTGAAATTTAAAGATTGGGTTGAACCACCCGTGGAGTTCGAAATCCATAGAGTGGTATTCAGAGGAAAACCGTCTCTTACTCTTGATGATGTTGTAGATGCATTTAATAAAGAATGCAGATCAAGTAGTGGGACTTCACATCTCTCGTTGCAGCTTGTCTGCCTTGTGATTTTGTATGGTGTTTTGTTGGTCTGTGGTGTAAGCTCGCACAACATTGACATGATTTATCTCCACCTTGCTGATGATATCCACCGTTTCAATGCATTTCCACGGGGTAAGGTTGCATACCATTTGCTAGTGAGGCGAACTCATCGGGCCAAAGAACAATTGGAGACTCTTATGAGGAACAACAGACCACTAGCGTTGGATGGTAATGGTTTTGTGATTTCCCTACAAGTTTGGGCTTATGAGGTGCTTCCTATTATGGCAAGAAATTGTGCTGACAGAATAGCTGGGTCAGAAGACAGGTTTCCTAGAATGTTGCGATGGTCAGCAAGTAAGGCAATTAAATTTGATTTGATGAATAGATATTTTCTGAATGCAACCCCTGGTTCTCTGGTAATTAAGGCTTTGGATGATCATATTATATATCTTATTTGTTTAATTTGTTGTTGTCTGTTCATAAGTATGTTATGTTAAAATGCTTCAGACGTCGATGGTGGCTGATACTGAAATTGAGACTGAATTCCTCCACCTCCTTGGAGTCGATGATCTCACCAGTGATCCGGTCTTTTGGAAGGATGAACATATTGGATCCCTAAGTCCACAGAAAGGAATGTCTTCTCTTGAGTGTGAAGCTGAAGACCCTAATAAAATGAAAGATCAACCTGCACACCTTCCACAACAAAGTCCTCTTCCACATTCTCCGGTAAAAGTACGTCCGGATGATGATATTCCTATCACTTGTACTCTGCACACTCTTTTTAAGTTTTTTTTTTAATATTTTGAGTTTAACATTTTGATACATGATATATAGCCTAAAACCACTGAGGTGCAACTCCTTTCAAGACGCGTGGCCGACCTAGAGCGCTTGCTAGCTGATTTTATGTGTTTGAGTGGCGATGGTGAGAAAGGTGTTCACACTGCGGTTGCTGATTCACCCAATAAAGCCGGAATAGTAGATGCATCACTCAATGTAAAGAATGACCCGGCGCTTGTGAGTGTTAATATTCCCGAAACAACCGTATCAATTCCACCTAAAGAGGTCAGTAAACTTCTTCCCTCGAGAAGGGACATTGATGATTCTGGTGGCCCTTCCACCAGAAGCTCATCAAGGAAGAAAAAAGCATGTAATGCTCCAATAGACACCGTTACGCGACGTCCTGCCACCAGAAGCACATAAAAAAGAATGAGGGCGTCAAGTGATGCAGCCAGTGTTCTGAATACAAGTCACACCTCTCCGCCTCTGCAACCTTACAATCCGAATGAGACTGAGCATTCGAAATCTCTGGAGAATGCTTACATAGAATGGCGAGATAGAGCCGAACAAAGTGTCCCGTAAGTTATTTATTATATTTATATTTTTTAATTTATATCTCCCTACGAAAGTAACCTCGATTTATTGATCAAGTGCAGTCCAGCCGTTTTATTACTTCCTTTTTCAATGGTTCCAGAAGTGCGTCCAAGGTGGTTCGCAGATCTATGGAAGTGAAAAGGATGGTTATCAACTAAAGTATTAATGTTCCTATATTATGCTTGTTATGTTTTCAAACTAATGAAATCATACCACTCTATATTACTGGTTAGGTTATTTTGCTGAGATATTTCCTTTTATTGCCTGGCAGCATATAGATGCATTGATCGGCCTGCTTCTTTTCAATGCGGCGAAAGAACCTGGTCGCTTCGGTGATGGTTGGACAGCTATGGAGATGTTTTGCTGGGTATGTATCCAAAAGTTGAGCAATGGCAATTTATTGTAACAGTCCTAGTTGATGGATTTATATAAAGTTTATTGGTGAAATTGCAGGGTGCTCTTGAACAATCTAATTATCAGAATGTACATGATCGGGTAAGCCCATACATCTTGGGACAAAAACCTTTATTTCGTCGACTCCATTGAGGATCGGTATCAAAGGTATACGGAGTTGGTCACATCAATGACATCATTAGGTGTGTTATGAGGTGGCACTGGATGAGCAGTGCATTACAGTTTATGACTCTCTATCCGGATCTACAAAAGGGAAAGCTGTATCACCACAATTTGAGAATGTTTCCAAGAATATTTGTAGGCTCTGTGACAAGTGCAAGGTCTGGGAAATAAAGGGATTGACAGACGGTTTGAGGCGGAAATTTGAAGTTGTATCCTATGAGCGTCCAGCACAGTAAAAAACTCTTGATGATTGCGGTATCATGTCAATCAAGTATATGGAGTGCCTGATTTCGCATTTTGATGTTCGAGACCTTGATGCTGGTAGGTGCGGAGTATTTCGACATTCATATTGTGGAAAACTTCATGAAATTGGAGAGGAAGCTTCCGTCATTGAATACGCACCTTAATTTCATATTCGCAATATCATCGTTATTAATTTTTGAGAATCCCTATTTTGGGCCTTTAGCCAGTATTTATGTAGACGATTTGATTGTGGAAACATTCAGCTCATTTGTTCAACGTTGTCTTACGTTCAAATTTCATACGATCTCTTAGACTTATAGCGTAATGGCGCACAACCAATATATGGGCTCTTACAGTCTAGTTGAAGAGCATCTAAATAGATTATCTTCATAACACAATGGTCCTAACATAAGATAATATTATTTAGGTTACACTAGAGCATAGAAGGAGGATCACATGAATCGGTACATTAGAAAGTTAACATAATAGGCGAAATAGTCATGCTAGCTTCCTGAGTTGTACTGTGATAAAGCAGTTGATGCCGGCGTTTGTTCACGTCGAGGTTGGTTGACTGAGTCACTTGCGTCTCGTCCCCACGGATATTCGAAGCTATCCGAAACTTCAACAACTTCACCGTACATGTTTTGTAGGATCTCCCAATTGATTTCTCCTTCGTCTTTGTAAAGCACTATATATGGTCGTTGCTGTACATAATGAAAGTTCTAAGTATTGACATATCTCAAATATCTGATAATATGCATTTTGTGTTGGTGACTTTACCTGAGCAAGGGCACTCCATTCAGCGGCAGTTGTTATGACACGATTCGCACCTTGGTCATATCTTACTGAGTCATGGTCAAGCAACCATTTGAAATTATGGAATCGATTCTCCCACTGCCAATGTTTCTGATAGTATTCGGCTATATCTATGTCGATGTTCTCCTCCTTCATCTACAGCTTCACCAGTTGAAGACATCCCAAGTTCAGGTCAGACTCTTCTGATTTCCGAGTACCAAGCCTTCGATGAGCATCCACCTTACGCAACACCCGATCTTCGACATCACGAGACCATACACCATTATAAAAATATACATCCTGACTGAGAGGCGTTGGGTCGCCCATCTTCAGTCCTTATTGTGAATGAATGAGTAACAAGCACACACACTACACATATATAAATAAATAGATGAAATGTATTGCCAATGAATTGTTCAAATGTTACAGATATATTGTACAGTATTCCCGTGAATGTCTGTCTCTCAATAAGGCTGTTGTTATGGAAGAATCTTAGACTAACCACTAAAAGAAAAAAAAGAAAAGAAAACGACAGATTATCTGAGGCATATGACAGGATTGGTCACCTCCTTGCAGGGATCAGATGGCCCCATCTAAACCTGTGATAATTGAGTCCCGATCTCCTGTATTCCAAATTATATAATTATTAGGATCATGAACAAATGTGGAATGAGGTCTGAGAGGGTGCCGGATCTCACCATTGACGGGGCTGCACTATTTCCTCGTGTATTATTTCTCTGACTGTGAGGGGCTAGTGACGGGATTGTGTCCCGGGTGCGATTGCATGACTCGCTATCCACATATTTGCTATGACTCTTAGTACATTTGGAGGGTGTGTATCCTTCCGTATGTGGATCATCTTTCTCATTTTCTGCATCGATTTAAGGCAAATCATCATTACTTCAATAACTTGAACTATGTAGTTAGATTAGATATATTTCCAAATGCGAAATCAATACAATGTAAACCTGATGCCTTCTGCTGGCTACACTTCTTGTTCTTCTTTTCGGCATCGTTTATCACTCTTTTCTGAGGCAACCATCGATGCTTGGCTTCAGGTGGATTCTGGAATGGTTGCTGCTCTGGATTTTTTAAGTTGGTTTTGTTCTTGGCCGAAGCACATTTAGGAGATCCTTGAATTTTAGACAACTCCTCCATCAGTGATTTCATACGTTCAAGAAATATGGATCTACATTCAGGCGTTTTCTTGTAGTCCATTGCCAAGTCATATGTACGCCTCATAACAGTACTAACAAATACCATGTCAGACACACTGTCTCTGTTTGATAAATGAGATGTCCAAGTGTTGGCATCCCTGTGTTTAGCCGCTTTAGTCCATCTCTTTAGTATGTGCCTCTCAGGTAAGCCTCTTAAGGTAATTGTGTAAAAAACCTTCAGCACATGCCTGCAGAACATTCCCTCTCTCTCTAACATTCGACACGTGCATGAGAGATCCTCTGTGATGTGTTTATAGTGAACCTTTCTCTCTTTAGTCGATGCACTATTTGATGAAACCTCAAACTCGATATCATCGGCCAACAGATCAATCGGGGAACGTATAATGTCCATATTTATATTATTAACCGTCTCACATTCGAATATTTTGTAGACATTCCTTGTGTATACCTTTGCAGCATGCTTAAGTAATATATTCTTCTCCACATATTGTCCAGGCACTCCCCGACACAGTGCGTCTTCCTGCCGCTCTCTCAAGCGCCAATCAGCCTGCATATTTTCATAATGTTGTACAAACTCGCGCAACGAACCACTGGTGGAACACAGATCCTTCATAACTTTGTTCGTTGCCTTGCTCCTAGAGGTTGCCACCAAACCAGAAGTAAATATTGTATTGGTGAAAATTGAAGCCCATCTTTTCCTCAGACTGTACATCCCAGTGAACCATATGTTCTCCGCTAAACCGTATGTGTCAATCATTATTTGCCATGATTGCTCAAATTCTTCTTCCGATTCACAATCACTCATACAATGGTGCCATAGGTTTTTGAAGGCTTTGTTCCCATTGAGTGCACCGAAATGGGACGTTGCATTGCGATTTATATGCCACTGACATAAACGGTGGGCAGCTGTACGGAAAGTGTAGTCTATTCCATTCATGAGTGCCTGATCTTGATCGAAGAAGATGATTTTTGGTTCTTTTCCATCCATGGCCTTTAGGAAAGTTGTGAATAACCATTCGAATGATTCTGTTGTCTCGTGTGACAGAAATGCAACTCTGAACAAGATGTTCTGCCGGTGGTGGTTCAATCCTACAAAGGGTGCACATATCAAATTATATTTATTGGTTCGAAATGTTGTGTCAAGAGATAATACGTCACCGAAGCTACTGTAATCATCCGCATAGCGACAATCACGGAAAAAGAAATTCCTGAGCCTCCCATCATCATCTGCCAACACCTTCCAAAAGAAATATGGCTCGCTAACAGATTTCTCCGTGAAGTATTGGAAAAGGGCATCGGCATCACCATTATCCAGGTGGGTTACTTTCCTTTTATGGATCATGTGGTCATATGCATATTTACGAATAAATCCAACGTTAGCAGGCCCTCCAGATTCCTTTTCCATCCACCTGCAAGCCCGGCTAACCCCAACTCCTGCAGCGTGTAAGGATTCTAATATCATTTTCTTTGAAGATTCCAAATTGCGGGCAGATCTTGACGCGCGGTCGTTTCGCGGTCAGAATAATTCTCAAGAGATAGTTATCCTTATGCCCACAGCAAGGCGTAGCAAGCTTATGTGAGTAAGGGTCGATCCCACGAGGAGCTGTGAATTCTATCTTCAGTGTCACTTTTCCAAAAGGTTTGAGGGTTGCTGTGGTTTCCATACTTGTATTTAAAGACCGTAAAATAAAATAACAAAATAAGACAAAACAGGAAAGGAAAATATTAGTAGTAACGTATTCCAAATTAGAACTTAGATTCGAACTTAACAAACACTTGACTGATCATGGGCACACTGATTACTTATGCAAACCTAATTATCTGGTTAAAGGTACCGGATCTCTCTCAACGTACCCAATCTATCCTTTCAGTTTAGCCTAGAGGTGATCTTTCGTCCCCTAAACCCTAACTTGTTACCCAACCCCGATCTCTCATATGATTGTAAGCAACAAAGCAGTATTATGATCTAGACAGACCCAGATTTACCTAGACAAAGATCTCTCTTATGCCCTCAGTACCCGTGATGCATCCCATCCCTTTATGACCAACACACAGCTACGATTCATTGACCATTTATAGAGGTAGTGAACACAATTCTAATTAACGAGTGATCAGCCACGATTAACTAGCTTAGCCCACTGTATAATGCAACAAAGAAAATGACTACACGACGGAACCAGTTTCACACAGTTTATGCCCATAAGCCTCACGGTTCTTATGTGTTCATTAAGTTCTCATCTTGGTTCAATCCGGAATAATGAGTCTAGCCGCTCATGCTAGACTTAGAACAATAATAATAAGTAAAAGAAATAAAACAAAACATAATTTAAACGAAAAAACTTACTTATATTAATTAGCAAAAGAATCCAACACCAACGCTGGATTTAGGAACATAAAAACAAAAGCGGAAAAATAAATTGTTTGTGCAAAAAAATAATATCCAGAGCTTGTTTGTTTTCTGCCATGCATCTACTTATATAGGAGTACAAAGACACCATGGGCATGATAGGCACCATGGGCATTTCATTGTGTTTGGAGATGTTTCCAGTCATCTGGCAGCTTGGGCACCGTCAGCATACTTCGTAAGCATCTTTGTGAAGTGATGGCCAAAAGAATCCGCAATCGAGAATCTTTTTTGTAGTTCTTTTTGCACCGAAGTGACCTCCACATGCTTCGGAGTGGCAATGATCTAGAATGCTCTTAGTTTCTTCTGTGGGAATGCAGCGACGAATGATTTGGTCCGCGCACCTTCTCCATAGTATGAGCTCGTTCCATACATAATATCGACTCTCACTTCTGATTTTGTTCCTTTGGTAGGTCGAGAGTCTGGTAGGTAATTCTCCAGAGATCATGAAATTGACTAAATCAGCGTACCAGGGTGCTATGCCCTTGAGACGGAACAGATACTCATCTGGGAAAGCCTCCTAAATGGGTACCACGTCCTTCTCCTCATTGAGTACCCTGCTTAGATGATCGGCCACCTGATTTTGGGCTCCACTCTTATCTTTGATCTCCCAATCAAATTCCTGTAGCAGTAGTATCCATCGAATGAGCCTTGGCTTCGATTCCTTTTTTGCAAGTAAGTGCTTCAATGCAGATTGATCGGTGTAAACAATACTCTTAGCCCCGAGCAAATACGATCAGAACTTTTCAAAGGTGAAAACTATCGCCAACAGTTCCTTCTCAGTCGTGGTGTAGTTGGCTTGGGCATGATTCAATGTCTTGGAAGCATAGTAAATCACATGGTATTCTTTACCTCACTTTTGTCCAAGCACCGCGCCCACAGCATATCCACTGGCATCACACATTATTTCAAATGGTATGCCCCAGTCTGGAGGTTGAATGATAGGTGCCGTGATCAGCCTCTTCTTCAGAGTATTGAAGGCTTCTTTGCATGCATCATCGAAGATAAATGGCACATCATTCTGCAAAAGATACGTGATTGGTTGAGCAATCTTTGCAAAATCCTTGATGAATCGCCGGTAGAACCTAGCGTGCCCAAGAAAACTATGAACTTGCTTCACCGAAGTGGGGTAGCTTTTCAATGATGTCCACCTTGGCTTTATCTACTTCTATGCCTCTCTCTGAAACGACGTGCCGAAGAACAATCCCCTCACGAACCATGAAATGACACTTTTCATAGTTTAGCACCAAGCACTTTTCCACATATCTTTTTAGTACCTTTTCAAGGTTGTTGAGGCATGCGTCGAATGAATTTCCATAGACTGTAAAGTCATCCATGAATACTTCTATACAATTCTCCAAAAGATCTGAGAAAATGCTCATCATGCATTGTTAAAAAGTTCCAAGGGCATTGCAGAGCCCAAAAGGCATCCTCCGGTAAGAAAACGTGCCGAATGGGCATGTGAAGGTCATCTTCTCCTGGTCCTCTTGATCCACTACAATTTACATGTAGCCTGAATATCCATCAAGGAAACAAAATAATTTGTTTCCAACCAATTTCTCTAGCATCTGATCTATGAACGGCAATGGGAAGTGATCATTCCTTGTGACGGTGTTGAGCTTCCGGTAGTCTATGCAGACTCTCCATCCAGTTTGCAGCCTCATGGGCACAAGCTTATTTTTTTCATTTTTCACCACCTGGATCCCTGACTTCTTGGGCACAACATGAATCGGGCTCACCCACTTGCTGTCTGAAATGAGGTATATGATCCCCATGTCCAGCAACTTGAGTATCTCCTTCAGTACGACTTCCTTCATTGTGGGGTTCAGTTTGCATTGGACATCCCGCACTGGCTTGGCATCGTCCTTCAGGAGAATTCTGTACATGCACACTGCAACGCTTATGCCCTTGATATCGGCCAAAGTCCATCCCATTGCTTCTTTGTATATTCGTAGCAATCTCAATAGTCGGTTTTCTTCAACAAGGTTAAGCCCTTTGCTTATAATAACCGGAAATGTCTCATTCTCCCCAAGATAGGCATACTTTAAGTGGTCAGGGAGATTTTTCAATTCTAGCTTTGGTGCCCTCTGCACCGATGAAAGCATCCTGTCTGTCTGCGTCATTATGGGCAAATTGAAATTCACCACTCCATGCGGTAATTCTTCCAGAGAGTACAGCATCATAATGGCGTCTCTGGTATCCTCATATTCATCGAGGGTATCATATTCAGGAAACGGGCATAACGAGGAACCTGCCTTATTGCATCCAGTAATGGAATATTGATTTCCACCTTTCGAAAGACCTTGAGAAGTTCCTTCATCTCCTCATCTTTCCTATCATGGGCAAGTCGCTCAGGAAAGGGAGGCTTCTTCTTTGTTTCTTACCTTGTGGGCTCAGCAACCTCTTCCTATGTCTGCTCTTCCTTTTTAATCATGCCTTCAGTGTCTCCTTCCAGTTCAGCTTTCATCACTTCTTCTTCACTCTTTGTAGTCACAGCATTCACCTGTTCTCGGGGATTTATCACCTGAGATGGTAATTATTTGTTTCTTTCCTTCAGTTGGACAAGATCCTGAGCTAGTTAGGAAATTTGTTTGCTCACATGTTGCAGACTAGCCCTTGTCTCTTGTTTGAACCTTTCGTTATCCTGCTGTGGCGTCACATTTTCTTTGGCCATGGCATGAACTAGTTCGACCAGGCTGGGTTTTTCTCGTGCCCTCTGCAGTGGTAGTGGCAGATCTAGTTGGTGGGCATGATTCCTCTTCCATCTGAAATTTTCATGATCCCTCCATCCAGGATTGTATGTTTGAGAGTGGGGATCATATCACCTGTTGTTGTTGTTATGCCCACCAAGAGAGTTGACTTCAGCAACGTCCTCCTCCTGCAGTGTTGGGCATTCATCAGTGAAATGAGACACACTCTTGCATACTCCACACAATCTTTTCTTTGGTGCGCCAGTATGGTTCATTACTTTCTCCATTTGGTCCAAAATCTTTTTCCAGTTTGACCTCAAGGTACGTTGACTTCCCAGCGTCTGGAACTGTCCTTGTGCCCTCGGCACTTTCATCTCTATTTTCATCAGCCATTTCTGCTAGAATTCGGAAGGCTTCTGTCGGTAGTTTATTCAGGATAGATCCTCCACATGAAGCATTGACTATGATCTTGTTCTGTGGTCTGAACCCGGACATAAAGTATTGGATCAGATCGTGATCTGTGATCTGGTGTTGTGTGCATTTTGTCAACATGCTCTGGAATCGACACCAGTAGTCATAGAAACTCTCATTTATGCCCATCTTCAAACTTCCAATTCTTCGCCTCATCTCCTAGACTCGGGATACAGGAAAGTATTTCTCCAGGAATTTCTGCTGCAGTTGTGCCCATGTGGTTATACTGCCAGTTGGCAGGGTGTATAACCAGTCTCGTGCCCCGTCATGAAGAGTGAACGGGAATGAGACAAGATGCACATATTGTTCCTTTTCCCCATCCGTAGGTTGAGTTTGACACACCATTTCAAAATCTTGAACATGCCTCTGAGGGTCTTCTCCAGTCATCCCATGGTATTTGGGCAAAATTTGGATGAAACTTGCCTTCAACTCCCAGCTTCCAGTAATTGCTGGAAGTGTTATGCCAATGGGATGTAAATTCATGTCAGTCGGGAAGACTAACTGCCTCAACGTTCTTCCTTCTTCTTCAGCCATCGGGGCTAACCTCAGTTGTTCGTTCCTTTCTAGTTGTGCTCTTTCTTGCTCCAATTCTTTTTCATGAGCAAGTCTCTCTGCTTGTTGTGCCCTCCGTGCTTCTGCTCTCCTCCTCTTCAGAGTCTTCTCAGGTTCCGGATCGTACAAGCAATCTCCTTTAGAGGTATTGGGCATCCACCGGCCAGGCTAACAAGTTGGAAAATAGAATTTCAAGAACCAGCTCCCCGACAACGGCGCCAATTCTGACGCGCGATCGTTTCGCGGTCAGAATAATTCTCAAGAGAGAGTTATCCTTATGCCCACAGTAAGGCATAGCAAGCTTATGTGAGTAAGGGTCGATCCCACGAGGAGCTGTGAATTCTATCTTCAGTGTCACTTTTCCAAAAGGTTTGAGGGTTGTTGTGGTTTCCGTACTTGTATTTAAAGACTGTAAAATAAAATAACAAAACAAAACAAAACAGGAAAGGAAAATATTAGTACTAACGTATTCCAGATTAGAACTTAGATTCGAATTTAACAAACACTTGACCGATCATGGGCACACTGATTACTCATGAAAACCTAATTATCTGGTTAAAGGTACCGGATCTCTCTCAACATACCCAATCTATCCTTTCAGTTTAGCCTAGAGGTGATCTCTCGTCCCTTAGACCCTAACTTGTTACCCAACCCCGATCTCTCATATGATTGTAAGCAACAAAGCAGCATTATGATCTAGACAGACCCAGATTTACCTCGACAAAGATCTCTCTTATGCCCTCAGTACCCGTGATGCATCCCATCCCTTTATGACCAACACACAGCTACGATTCATTGACCATTTATAGAGTTAGTGAACACAATTCTAATTAACGAGTGATCAACCACGATTAACTAGCTTAGCCCACTGTATAATGCCAGACGGGTAAGCGTTCTCGAGTGGATTAGGGTTTAGGGTTTCGATAAGGTCTAAACGGTGCCATTTTCCAGGCGGTTCTACTATATCTTCCGTCTGTAAATCAAAAGCAAGATTTGGGTTGATTACCATATCACCGAGTGGGCCACTCACCCTAGCATTAGATTAACTCTGGAATAAAGAAATTCAGATTACAGCCTGGTGGACCCCATCACTAATGGGTTGGGTGGGGATAAGTGGGGTCGGCTATTGTCCTTGAGCCTGGCTGTAACAGCCCGGTCTCGAGATAGGGGTTAACAAGTGGGGACGGGGTGTCATTAAAGGGTTAATTAGGTAAAACGGAAGATTAATAAGTTGGTTTTACAATCGAGATATGCTTTTGGGAATTAGACGAGGATACTCAGGTTCACTTTTGTTAAATGGGAGCATGCTTGAGTGGAACTAGACGGTTAATTGAACGGATAAACGGATACCATTCAGCATAGATGATAATAGTTAATAATGCGTGCAAGCCCCTTGATAGACGAAATGAAATCATACTCAGAAAGTAGAAATAGAACTTAGTGTGCATCTTATACTCAAATAATCATATCTGGAAAATTATTCATAGAGTCTTGATAATCATAATAGAACTTTAAACGGAATTAGAAAGAGTGTATCAGAGTAGCAGATCACATAGTGGGATTTCAAGGGAATATTAGATAATAACAAAACAATCTTGGCAGCCAACCCACATCCACAGCCACCAACATCCTCAGCATCTCAACCTGTAAAACATTTGAAACAGAGGGGGCATGAGCACTAATGTACTCAGTGGGTTTTAGTGAAACACTTTAATAAACTTCCAGATATCCAATAATCAACTGACGGTATATGGAGAGCAAAACGCAAAAGTCCTCTCCATATCCGCAAAATCTTTTCTTTTCTTTTTTTGGGCCCAATTTGGCTCAAACCTGACGTCAACTGTACCCTAGGCATGCCATAGGATAGAAGAGGGGTTACCTCAAATATCCGAATGAGTTTGTGAGGGAAAAAACCCAGCAGTGACTCCCTTAAGAGTTCTGAGCTCAAATCCTGCTTAAGTGAAAAACTAAATTCCTTCATTTCTTAACCTTGCTCGCAACACCAAACTTAGAACAACGTCTAAGGGCTAATTCTTTACTACTGCATGATCTCGGCCTACAAGGGATTTAATGCTACCCTAATAAGGCAAACCTTAGTTCTTAATTCTGCGAGCTTAACAAGCATAAACATTTGATTCCAGGAAAAGAACGTAAATAAATACGAATCGAAACTAAAGATAATTCTAAACGTCTCATGCTAAGCATAAACAATACTTTAGTAGTCTTATCATTTCTAAACATGCTTGAGAGCTCAAGTAAAAACATAATATCTTCATTTCTTCCTTCCTTGTACAGAGATCAATCAGGCAGAGCAAAAATACTTTATTGGATATCTCATTTGCCCTAACATGCTTCTAGAGCTCATTAGCTCAAACTTTAGATGAGTATAGATTTACCCACCTTGATTACGGAATGGAAGATGAGACAACGAGCTGGTGGTCTTCCTTAGTATTCCTCCGAGGCTCGATTCCCCCTACAAAAGTCGAATCATCGACTTAGCAGCTTCCTTCAAAGATTTCTAATAAAATGAGATTAAATAATACCCAACTAATATTACCTTAGCTAGGACTTAACATGGATAGCACGACTTTTGACTTAATAAGGGTTCGAGAAGGATTTATTTTATTTAAGGAACTTCTCGACTTGATCTCTAAATTTTTAGACGGAAAATAATTTAAATAGTTTATTCAAAATAAATCGAAATTAACTTGAATACCTTACTATAATTTAAACTTGAATATGGCTTGAGAATAACATAATTTGGATGACTCGAAAAGTTCGGGAAAAGGGTACGAAAATAGCCAAAAAGAAACGGCGAAAACAACACGGAGAAGGGGGGCGCCACGGCGCACATGGGCGCCGACGGGCTACCCCCCGCCGCGGCGCAAGGTGCGCCGGTGGGCTGCCCTTGCCCCGGCCGGCTCCTTAGCCCCGGCGGGCTTGAGGCGACCGAGGGGGGCGTGGCGCGGCGGCGCACTCCCCCCCCCCTCGGGGCTCTCTTTTCTCTCTCTCTTCAGCCCAGTTCTGGGCGATCTTCAACTGGGTTCTTCATGTTCGTTGATTCTTTCGACGAACACGAAGAACACTTAACTCGAAATTTCTTAAAAACAACATTCTTGAATTTATCATGCAACAACATGCTTTAACTTAAAAAGAATTTTGGCATTATAACGGTATAAACACGACAATCCTCCTTAATTTTTAGAATAATGACGAAATCATTAAATGTGGCTTGAACGGAATTTAACAGAATAAACGAGGCTAATCTTTTAGAATAATAATAACGGAAGTAAAATGAGAAATATAACGTACACGTTATTAACTTGGAACTTCCACAAAAATGAAAATACAACTTTTAGACGAGCAATAATGAAGAACGCGAAGAATGTAAAGAACGGAAAGTAAACGCGGAATTTAAAAGACGGAAAAGAAATGGAGTCGAGACCGACGAACAAGAATGGATGGGTTTAGGTGCTTCGAAGTAATGTGGCTAGCTCGGCGTCTCGTCGAGTCGCAACGGCGGCAGAGCCGCCTGCTACGATCCAACGGCGCCCCTAGCACATTTCCTCGCCGCATCCCTTCCACGCCACTCCGCTCGTCGTCTTGAAGAACACTCACGAAGAACGCTTTTTTACTTCGACAGAACTTTTTCAGCTTTCAAAGTTTTTCACCCTCTCGATTTAGAAGTGAAATGGATGAGAAATGAGCAAGGAATGCAAAAGGGGTGGTCCCCTATTTATAGGAGGAGCTTTGGCTTCCCTTGGAAGCCATTGCTGTGCGGAAATACTGCAAAAGCTACCCCGGGTTCGGTTAAAAGCTGCTTTATTCGATGTCGAGGTCTAAATGACTTCAGACACGAAATCTAAAAATACCGGGAGACTCGTTAGCTTGAACACTAGTGAACCAACTTGATTCATGAAGAAGACGGGGTCTTCAGAAAAAAGACGAGCAAAGATTCCCTTTTTGGAATTACTTTTTACTATTCACTCATACTGACAGATTTTGCTCCCGAGCGTTCGATTGACCTCAGAATGAAGATCCGTGAATGCCAACGGAATCCTTGAGTCATTTCCCATAAGAGGGGCCTGACAGAACTGGACTCGGATAAACGTGGAGGATTTTGTAAATTTCTCAAAACACGAACGGACGCAAAAGTTACTATTCATTCCCCTTTTTAAATACGTTTTCCATCACCGGGAACTTAAATGACTTCAGATTTAAAATCCAAAAATACCGGTGTACTCCTTGAGTTAAAACCTTTCTAAAAAACCACAAATGGCAATAAAAGTATTAAGATTATATTTTCCGAAAAGACGATCTTCACGAAAACTGACTCTTAAAGTCGTGACTGACATCCAACCATAGCTAACCTTATTTAAATTCCTTCTTTAATTAATTAATTAATTAATATTAACAACTCTCTAAACCTTATCCAAAAATCTGGGGTGTTACACCGGCCTTCTTGGTAAAGTAAATTTTCGTTGTTTTTCGCCTCAAGAACAGTTCTTATTCCTTTTAGACGGGTTTTCCTTAAGAAAAGAAAATGGTGATGGTGTGGACGCAAGTTGATGAAGCGGTTTTCATTAATCTTTTACGGTTAAGGGTGGGATTCATTGATTTTTCCCATATCCAAGGAACAGCGGAGACTCTGAGGCTGCTAGTGAAGATGATGTCCAGGGCTCGTGATTGTCACTTTGGCACCCTTGATTTGGTTGTAAAACTGAAGGATATGAAGGAGATGTTCTGCAATTTCACTGACTTCATTTCACTGCCTGGAATCAACTACTGTGAAAAAACCAATAGTGTGTGCTGGCCACAGAGAGATATTTCTCGCATTTCACAGAGGCTAAGGTGAGCATATATATCCTGACCTCAAAATGTGTTTGCCCGATTCAATAGGTTGCGTAAATTACTCATTTATTTTACATCTATCATCACAGGAGTGTCCGTTGCATAAAGGATTCCGATTGAATGGAATGGCCGAGTTCCGGGCAGTTCGTGAGATTGTTCATGTAGGAGGTGTGGTCAAGCTCAATTTTGAGGCGCTGTTTCAAAACGCTAGTTACTAAGCGTTAGTTTAATTATCTTGCGTGTGTAATATAATCATGCAATTAAATGAAAATCTCCTCTTAAAATCCTAGCTTGATAGAACTGGACTCGGATAAACATGGAGGATTTCGTAAATTTCTCAAAACACGAACGCACGCAAAAGTTACTATTCATTCCCCTTTTTAAATACGTTTTCCATCACCGGGAACTTAAATGACTTCAGATTTAAAATCCGAAAACACCGGTGTACTCCTTGAGTTAAAACCATTCTAAGAAACCACAAATGGCAATAAAAGAATTAAGATTATATTTTCCAAAAAGACGATCTTCACGAAAACTGACTCTTAAAGTCGTGACTGACATCCAACCATAGCTAACCTTATTTAAATTCCTTCTTTAATTAATTAATTAATTAATATTAACAACTCTCTAAACCTTATCCAAAAATCTGAGGTGTTACATCCTACCCCCCTTAAAGAAAATTTCATCCCGAAATTTACTAACCATGATAAGCAATATCAGGGTACTTCTTGAGCAGTTCTGATTCAAGCTCCCAGGTTGCTTCTTCTGAACCATGGTGGTTCCAGATTACTTTTACCAGATCTATCTTTTTATTTCTCAGTTTCTGGATCTTTCGATCCACGATGGCTTGGGGCTTTTCTTCATAGGCTAAGTCCTCATTCAGGACTATCTCTTCCTTGCTAATCACATGCTTTGGATCGAATACGTATTTTCGTAACATCGAAACATGAAAGACGTCATGAACGTTACTTAGGTTGGGTGGTAAGGCCAACCTGTAGGCTACTTCATTCACCTTTTCTAAGATCTCAAAAGGTCCGATAAATCTGGGCCTTAATTTGCTTCGTTTGCCAAAACGAACTATTCCTTTTGATGGAGACACCTTCAAAAATACTTTATCTCCAACGTCGAAACTGAGCTCCGTCCTTCTCTCATCCGCATAAGCCTTCTGTCTATCCTGAGCCTCTTTGATGCGTTGACGAATAAGCTCGATCTTCTGGACAACTTCCTGGACCATCTCGGGTCCAAGTATCCTTCTTTCTCCAACTTTGTCCCAATATAGGGGCGATCTACACTTCTTTCCGTAAAGGGCTTCATAAGGGGCCATGCCGATCGATGATTGGTAGCTGTTGTTGTAGGCAAATTCTACCAAAGGCAGTAACTCCTCCCAACTGCTTCCTTGATCGATGACTACTCCTCTAAGCATGTCTTCCAGAATCTGGATAGTCCTTTCGGACTGGCCATTTGTTTGAGGATGGAATGTCGTGCTGAAATTGAGCTTTGATCCCATTGCATCTTGTAGGCTCCTCCAGAATCTTGATGTAAATCTTGAATCACGGTCTGATATAATCGAGACTGGCACTCCGTGCAAACGCACAACTTTCTTAACATACAGCTGGGCGAGTTGATCTAGCCCGTCCGTCATCCTAACAGCAACAAAATGTGCTGATTTAGATAATCGATCAACGATTACCCAGATAGCGATATTCTCCCGTTTAGACTTTGGCAATCCTACGACAAAGTCCATATTGATATGATCCCACTTACATTCAGGAATTTCCAAGGGTTAAAGCAAACCAGAAGGTTTTTGATGCAAAGCTTTCACTTGTTGACAGTTTAGACACCTTTCCACAAAAGCAGCTATCTCTCTTTTCATGTTATTCCACCAGAAATTCCTCTTGAGGTCTTGGTACATCTTGGTGCTTCCGAGATGTGCTGTATATGGTGTGTCATGCACTTCGCACATGATTTCCTCTTTGAGTTGTTCCTTGCTCGGCTCGTAAAGCCTTCCTTTGAATAAGAACGCGTTATCGGCGGCTTCCGCGAAATCTTACGAGCTATCAGATCATGTTTCTAGCCTTTTCCTTTCGAGAAACTCGTCTCCTCTCTGGGCTTCAATTATCCTTTGCCTTAGGTCGGGCCGAGCGACTATCATGGCAACTTGAGCTTGAATAGTCTTGGGTGGTGTTAACACCTCGATCCTTAACTTCTCGAATTCCTTGCGAAGATCCTACTGGGCTAGAATGAGTTCTAATTCTGCCTTTTCTTTCCTACTTAGGGCATCTGCTACCACATTTGCCTTGCTTGGGTGGTAGTGAATCGTGCAGTCATAATCTTTTACGAGTTCTAGCCATCTTCTTTGCCTCATGTTAAGATCCTTTTACTCGAAGAAATACTTCAAGCTCTTGTGATCTGAGAAGATCTCGCACTTGGCTCCATAGAGGTAGTGACTCCAGATCTTCAGCGCATGAACGACTGTTGCTAGCTCTAAGTCATGCATAAGATAGTTCTGCTCATGATCCTTAAGCTGTCTTGAAGCATAAGCAATCACCTTTCCTTTCTGCATTAGTACGCATCCTAATCCTTTCTTCGATGCGTCTGCGTAAACCACGAAATCTCCATTCCCTTCTGGAATGGCCAACACAGGGGCTGTGGTTAGCATCTTCTTCAAAGTTTGGAAACTTTCCTCACACTCAGGCGTCCATTTGAACTTGGAGTCCTTCTTTAGCAATCGCGTCATAGGCTTGGATATAGTCGAGAATCCTCTAATGAATCTTCAATAATATCCAGCGAGTCCTAGAAAACTTCTTATCTCGTTGACATTTCTTGGAGACTTCCAGCTACTTACAGCTTCAATCTTAGCTGGATCTACCTTGATTCCTTCTACCGAGACTATATGACCTAAAAACATAACTTCCTTGAGCCAAAACTCACACTTGCTGAACTTAGCATAAAGTTTTTCTCTTCTTAACGTCTCCAGAACCACTCTTAGGTGCTCTTCATGCTCTCCTTCATCCTTGGAATAGATGAGGATATCATCTATGAAAACCAGAACAAACTTATCTAGGTATGGGTGAAAAACTCGGTTCATTAAATACATGAACACCGCTGGAGCGTTGGTCAATCCGAATGGCATTACCACAAACTCGTAATGCCCATAGCGAGTTCTAAAAGCGGTCTTAGGGATATCCTCCTTTCGGATCTTCAACTGATGATACCTAGATCTTAAGTCTATCTTGGAGAAGACACTTGCTCCCTTGAGCTGATCAAAGAGATTGTCTATTCTTGGGAGAGGCTATCGATTCTTGATGGTTAGCTTATTGAGCTCTCTATAGTCGATGCACATTCTCAATGTACCATCCTTTTTCTTTATGAAGAAGATTGGAGCTCCCCAAGATGACACACTAGGTTGGATAAAACCTAGGTCTAATAACTCTTGCAGTTGAACTTTGAGTTCTTGCAATTCCTTAGGCGCCATTCTGTAGGGGGCTTTCAAAATTGGGGCGGCTCCTGGTTCCAACTTGATAGCGAACTCTACCTGCCTGTCTGGAGGCAGTCCTGACAACTCCTTTGGGAATACGTCGGGGTATTCTCTTATGATTGGAACGTCTTCGATTGAAAGCTCTCCTTCCTCCTTCCTTATTAGATTAACTAAAAAGGATTGGCAGCTATTCTTCCTTATCATCTTAGTGGCCTTTAGGGCAGATATCACTGGAATTTTGGTTCCCAGCCTTGATCTGTAGATTTTCACCTCGGGTTTCCCGGGTGGTCGAAACACTACCTCCCTCTCAGGGCAGCTTATGGAAGCATAAGCTGAGGCTAACCAATCCATTCCTAGGATTATATCGAAGTCCTGAATCTTTATCACATAAAGATTTGACTTAAAGTTTTCCCCTTCTATGTTCAATTCTAGGTTAGAGTAGATCTTCCTAGAAATCATTCTCTTTCCAGAGAGAATACTTATTTCAAGAGCATTTTCGGCATTCTCGGGTTTTATTTTCAGTTTCTTACAAACAGACTCAGCTATAAACGAATGCGATGCTCCAGTATCAAAGAGAGCTAAAAATGGCATCTCGAGAAGGGTAATCATACTTGCTAGATTACCTGAGGCCTTAGCAGCTTGCTGTTGATTGAGAGTATAAGTACGAGCTGGCTGAGGCAGCCTTTGTCCTTGGTTAGACCTTTGATCTCGTCTTTAGTTCAGTCTTAGGTTCATCCCCGATCTTTGACCCTGAGATCCACCTTGCTGCAGCCTTGGCTGATTTTCAGGAAGTTGCTGAAGCAGTTGTGGGTACATGGGTTGTTGTGGTGTTTGAGATCGTCTGTTGTTTCCTTTAGGACACTCTCTCTTGAAGTGCCCCTCCTCACCACAGTTGTAGCACCCAGTTAGATTTGCTTTGCAGACTCCAGGATGCATTCGTCCGCACCTTTGACACGGCCTAAAGCTAGGGGCGTTTCCAGGCTGACTTCGAGGCACCCCTGACTCTCGGCTTTGCCAGTAGGGTTTCCTTCCCCTGTCATCTCTTCTTCCTCCTTCCCACTTTCTTTTTCCTTTTGAGTCGCTAGAAGGTTGAGGGGGCTGAATTTTCTCTCGAAGGAGAATGGCTTCTATGCTTAAGGCTTTGGCTAAGGTTCGAGCATAGGACATGTCTTCTTGCCCTGCGAGGGCTATACCAATCTCGGATCTAAGTCCTTTCTTGAACTTGCGTGCTTTCTTCCCGTCTGTGTCCACTAGATATGGGGCATGCCTTGATAATTGATTGAATTCTCTGTCGTATTCTGACACTGTCTTATTCCCTTGCTTTAGATTCAAGAACTCCATCTCTTTTGCCTCTCGATAACAATCCGGGATGTACTTCTGATATAGGTCGTGCTTGAAATCTTCCCAACTATAGTCTTCCCATTGATCTGGGGTTATGGTCATTCGAACGGACTCCCACCAGTAGTCCGCTTCATCCGTCAGCATAAAGAGAGCACAACTTAACTTTTCCTCTTCTGAACAAGCTATGAAATCGAAAATTCACTCTAAGGAGCGTACCCATTTTTCGGCGTCCATTGGATCTCCTAAACCATTAAATAATGGAGGATTGTGTTTGAGAAACACACTTTCGTCTCTTGGTCCGGGGTTTGGGACTTGCTCGGGTTCGTTCTCATCTTCGTTCTCAGCTTGATATCTTCGGGACGGCATCCTAAAGAACTAGATATTAGCGACACTTGATTGAATTCGTACAATTGCAAGGATGCCTTTTGACAAGGTCTTTATTTTAAGTTAGATCAAATAAGGCAGAAATTTAAACATTCTTCACACATAATGGGAAAATTACCTCATTAAGAGGACTTGTGGCATCGATATCATAGAATAAGTTATGGGTTACATCGGGATAGGGCAGTCTGTTGGAAAATTCACTGCCACTATTTGAGTTTAGGAAGTTTAAAGTCATGGTTAAAGCGGATATTAGATAACAGACAGACAGATGGATTAGATAACTAGGTGTTCTAACAGCAACACCTCCTACACCTCTTACTACAGCTTAATTGTAGGCTGGAGCCTTTCCTTTCCCCTTGCACGGTGACCCAACTTCCTCCTCGCCTCCCTCTTCCGGGTCTTCCTCTTCTTCCTCATCTTCAACTGTCTTCGGCACGCTGAACTTGAACGTCCTCCTGTAGATATTCCCTTCGGGGTACTGATGGGACATACACTACCCCAGACTCTGAGAAGCGTATGCAGGAGTCCACTGGTTCATTTGAGGAGTGCAAGGAAACAGGGAGTCGGTGTGGTTCACGACCCGGACATTTGAGGGTCCCGCTCCTAAGGCTCCTTCATCGTGAGGGCGTGGCGCTTGAAATCCAGGGGGACTGTTGAGAGTCGCCCTCTGCAGTTCTAACTCTACCACGAGAGAGGGGTTCTGCTCGGTCGGTTGCTACTCAGCTAAGGCTTGCACGTGGCCATACTCCGTCACCCAACGAGCCATCAAGGCTGAGGAGAACTCCGTCAAATTCCCGATTTCAGCATATGTTACGGGATCACGGGTGATAGTGCCTTGCAAGATGCGGTACATTATAGGCCTCCAAGCGGGCGGTGCATGCTCGCACATGCGAATGCATGTCTCCAAGTCAGTTACACTCCTGGGCTCTCCTCCGTAACCATTAGCCCAGGCCCACCTCTCTAGGTACCTTGCCATGAAGTACAGCAATTGCTCGTTACCGTCCCAAGTTTCTCGTCTGAACCTTTCAACTCTTTCTTGAACCGGGTGAAAAAGAGGCACGCTCTTCCTAGCAGTCATACGGCGCATAACCATCTAGAAGAGAATAGCTTAATCTGTCTAGATTATAAAAGGGAGACCTAAGGTTCTCCTGAGATCATACTAACGTCTAGATTTTATCTTGCATGCATAGTTCTTTTTAGAAGCAGTTGACGATTTTATAAGAAAAATTTTGGTGCCCATGGTCTTTTTAACATACAAGTTTACCTTTTCGTTGAGTCAAAATTTTTGAGTATGAATGTAAACCTTTTTGGGATCGAGAAATCTTTTTCACAAACTTTTCATTCTCAAAGATCGTCTTACCCGAACACCTTTTACTTGGAATTTCATAAAACAGGTATGCTTGCTCAAATCTTTTCCTTTCATGTATTCTAAAAATCAAAATCCAAAATCCAGAATCTCTATACTATCATACCTTGATTTTTAGTTGAGGATACGAGGGTGATGGCGAGCTGTTGGTTGCTGCTTTCACTTATCAAAGAACAACTTATGCATACATATATACTTAACTCAATTCAAACAAAGAGACAGGTTGAGGATACGAAACCTGGCTCAAATACCAACTGTAACAACCCGGTCCCGAGATAGGGGTTAATGAGTGGGGACGGGGTGTCAATAAGGGGTTAATTAGGTAAAATGGAAGATTAATAAGTTGGTTTTACAATCGAGATATGCTTTTGGGAATTAGACGAGGATACTCGGGTTCACTTTTGTTAAATGGGAGCATACTTGAGTGGAACTAGACGGTTAATTGAACGGATAAACGGATACCATTCAGCATAGATGATAATAGTTAATAATGCGTGCAAGCCCCTTGATAGACGAAAGGAAATCATACTCGGAAAGTAGAAATAGAACTTAGTGTGCATCTTATACTCAAATAATCATGTCTGGGGAAATTATTCATAGAGTCTTGATAATCATAATAGAACTTTAAACGGAATTAGAAAGAGTGTATCAGAGTAGCAGATCACATAGTGGGATTTCAAGGGAATATTAGATAATAACAAAACAATCTTGGTAGCCAACCCACATCCACAGCCACCAACATCCTCAGCATCTCAACTTGTAAAACATTTGAAAAAGAGGGGGCATGAGCACTAATGTACTCAGTGGGTTTTAGTGAAACACTTTAATAAACTTCCAGATATCCAATAATCAACTGACGGTATATGGAGAGCAAAACGCAAAAGCCCTCTTCATATCCGCAAAATCTTTTCTTTTCTTTTTTGGGCCCAATTTGGCTCAAACCTTACGTCAAATGTACCCTTAAGCATGCCATAGGATAGAAGAGGGGTTACCTCAAATATCCGAACGATTTTGTGAGGGAAAAAACCCAGCAGTGACTCCCTTAAGAGTTCTGAGCTCAAATCCTGCTTAAGTGAAAAGCTAAGTTCATTCCTTTCTTAACCTTGCTAGCAACACCAAACTTAGAACAATGTCTAAGGGCTAATCCTTTACTACTGCATAATCTCGGCCTACAAGGGATTTAATGCTACCCTAACAAGGCAAACCTTAGTTCTTAATTCTGCGAGCTTAACAAGCATAAACATTCAATTCCTCGAAAAGAACGTAAATAAATACGAATCTAAACTAAAGATAATTCTAAACACCTCATGCTAAGCATAAACAATACTTTAGTAGTCTTATCATTTCTAAACATGCTTGAGAGCTCAAGTAAAAACATAATATCTTCATTTCTTCCTTCCTTGTACAGAGATCAATCAGGCAGAGCAAAAATACTTTATTGGATATCTCATTTGCCCTAACATGCTTCTAGAGCTCATTAGCTCAAACTTTAGATGAGTATAGATTTACCCACCTTAAATACGGAATGGAAGATGAGGCAACGAGCTGGTGGTCTTCCTTAGTATTCCTCTGAGGTTCGATTCCCCCTACAAAAGTCGAATCATCGACTTAGCAGCTTCCTTCGAAGATTTCTAATAACATGAGATTAAATAATACCAAACTAATATTCCCTTAGCTAGGACTTAACATGGATAGCACAACTTTTGACTTAATAAGGGTTCGATAAGGATTTATTTTATTTAAGGAACTTCTCGATTTGATCTCTAAATTTTTAGACGGAAAATAATTTGAATAGCTTATTCGAAATAAATTGAAATTAACTTGAATACCTTACTATAATTTAAACATGAATATGGTTTGAGAATAACATAATTTGGAAGACTCGAAAAGTTCGGATCAAGGGTACAAAAATAGCCAAAAAGAAACAGTGAAAACAACATGGAGAAGGGGGGCGCCGCGGCGCACATGGGCGTCGGTGGGCTGTCCCCCGCCGCGGCGCAAGGTGCGTCGGCGGGCTGTCCTTGACCCGGCGGGCTTGGGGCGGCCGAGGGGGGCGTGGCGCGGCGGCGCACTCCCCCCCCCCACGGGGCTCTCTTTTCTCTTTCTCTTCAGCCCAGTTCTAGGCGATCTTCAACTGGGTTCTTCGTGTTCCTTGATTCTTTCGACGAACACGAAGAACACTTAACTTGAAATTTCTTATAAACAACGTTCTTGAATTTAACATACAACAACATGCTTTAACTTAAAAAGAATTTTGGCATTATAACGGCATAAACATGATAATCCTCCTTAATTTTTAGAATAACGACGAAATCATTAAATGTGGCTTGAACGGAATTTAACAGAATAAACGAGGCTAATCTTTTAGAATAATAATAAAGGAAGTAAAATGAGAAATATAACGTAAACGTTATTAACTTAGAACTTCCACAAAAATCGAAATACAACTTTTAGATGAACAGTAATGAAGAACGCAAAGAACGTAAAGAACGGAAAGTAAACGCGGAATTTAAAAGACGGAAAAGAAATGGAGTCGAGACCGACAAACAAGAATGGACGGGTTTAGGTGCGTCGAAGGAATGTGGATAGCTCGGTGTCTCGTTGAGTCGCAACAGCGGCAGAGCCGCCTGCTACGATCCAACGGCGTCCCTAGCACATTCCCTCGCCGCATCCCTTCCACGCCACTCCGCTCGTCGTCTTGAAGAACACTCATGAAGAACGCTTTTTACTTCGACAGAACTTTTTCGGCTTTCAAAGTTTTTCACCCTCTCGATTTAGAAGTGAAATGGATGAGAAATGAGCAAGGAATGCAAAAGGGGTGGTCCCCTATTTATAGGAGGAGCTTTGGCTTCCCTTGGAAGCCATTGCTGTGCGGAAATACTGCAAAAGCTACCCCGGGTTCGGTTAAAAGCTGCTTTATTCGACGTCGAGGTCTAAATGACTTCAGACGCGAAATCTAAAAATACCGGGAGACTCGTTAGCTCAAACACTAGTGAACCAACTCAATTCGTGAAGAAGACGGGGTCTTCAGAAAAAAGACGAGCAAAGATTCCCTTTTTGGAATTACTTTTTACTATTCACTCAGACTGACAGATTTTGCTCCCGAGCGTTCGATTGACTTCAGAATGAAGATCCGTGAATGCCAACGGAATCCTTGAGTCATTTCCCATAAGAGGGGCCTGACAGAACTGGACTCGGATAAACGTCAAGGATTTTGTAAATTTTTCAAAACACGAACGCACGCAAAAGTTACTATTTATTCCCCTTTTCAAATATGTTTTCTATCACCGAGAACTTAAATGACTTCAGATTTAAAATCCGAAAACACCGGTGTACTCCTTGAGTTAAAACCTTTCTAAAGAAACCACAAATGGCAATAAAAGAATTAAGATTATATTTTCTGAAAAGACGATCTTCACGAAAACTGACTCTTAAAGTCGTGACTGACATCCAACCATAGCTAACCTTATTTAAATTCCTTCTTTAATTAATATTAACAACTCTCTAAATCTTATCCAAAAATCTGGGGTGTTACACCGGCCTTCCTGGTAAAGTAAATTTTCGTTGTTTTTCGCCTCAAGAACAGTTCTTATTCCTTTTAGATGGGTTTTCCTTAAGAAAAGAAAATGGTGATGGTGTGGACGCAAGTTGATGAAGCGGTTTTCATTAATATTTTACGGTTAAGGATAGGATTCGTTGATTTTTCCCATAACCAAGGAACAACGGAGACTCTGAGGCTGCTAGCGAAGATGATGTCCAGGGCTCGTGATCGTCACTTTGGCACCCTTGATTTGGTTGTAAAACTGAAGGAAATGAACGAGATGTTCTGCAATTTCACTGACTTCATTTCACTGCCTGGAATCAACTACTATGAAAAAACCAATAGTGTGCTGGCCACAGAGAGATATTTCTCGCATTTCACAGAGGCTAAGGTGAGCATATATATCCTGACCTCAAAATGTGTTTGCCCGATTCAATAGGTTGCGTAAATTACTCATTTATTTTACATCTATCATCACAAGAGTGTCCGCTGCATAAAGCATTCCGATTGAATGGAATGGCCGAGTTCCGGGCAGTTCGTGAGATTGTTCATGTAGGAGGTGTGATCAAGCTCAATTTTGAGGCGCTGTTTCAAAACGCTAGTTACTAAGCGTTAGATTTATTATCTTGCGTGTGTAATATAATCATGCAATTAAATAAAACTCTCCTCTTAAAATCCTAGCCTAATAATGACATGATATATTTTTATTTAGTCTTTGGTTTTGTGAATGGTGTGATCATATATTAACATTAATTGAGTTAGGAAGGTTGGGGCGCCGTTGTTTTGTAATCAAATCAACTCGTATTTGCCGCATCACATGTTCTCAGCCGTCTCACATGTAATATATCGAATGTTGATCAATATTAATTTTCAATGAATTTTAGTGAAAAAGGGCACCCAAGAGATAAGTTTTATAATAAAGATCAACAATCTTCTGCAAATTATCCAAAATCCTTTAATTTATTATATTACACAACATATTAACATTAATTATTTTAATTGAATTGATCATGGTGTTTAATTTTTATTTCGGCAAACATAAACCACCAGTTTCACGTTATTATTTTTATAGTTAAATATTATGATTTTAATCGCATTGCAAACAATTTACTGTTATTGACAAATTTCATAACTTTAGGTCTAAGGATCGTTTTGCTGCTATAATTATTTGCGTGGGAGCTTTGTGAACCCTATTTATCATTTTATTTAGCGTAAAGTCATTAATTATTTTTATATGTTTTCGAGCTATTTTTTTTTCAAAGAATATTGATTCATATTTCTCAGATAATTTCATTTTTTTCATATAGAAAGTATGCGTTAGTGTATGAAATACTCTAAGTATCTAAATATTATTAATAATTGAAAACATAAAAATATGATAAAAAGTTTTTAAAAAAAGGGACAAAAAACACTTAAAAAATAAAGCCATACTTTTTAAAAGAAACGACTTCAATGGATGAAGCCAAATTTATTTGTGTATTAATAGAATCATGAATATCTACTGTGTGTAGGAAAAGAAAAGACAATCTGATTTAATGCTACTCAAAAGTTGGCATATACCAATAAAGTTTTCAAATTGACCGCAATCAATTGGAAAAATAAAGAAAGGAATTAATTCTGAGAAGAAGTATATTTCCAGAACAGATCAAATCAATCTGACGTGATCCATCTTAAATGTGGAGCAGCTGCCCACTTGTACACACAAATGTAGAAAACATTTAATAAATTATTTACCTGGTTCACTATTTTCCCCAAATTCGAGATAACTTTTAAATTTTCTGTAGCCGAATCACCCTTGCAATGAAATATTTTAATAATTTATCAGTGGCAGGTTTTGGTTTTCGTGCTTTATGATACTTAGGTATATGTATTTTGTTGTGTATTAAAAGATCCCCAAAAAGACCCTAGTCTTAGAGCACTGCTCTGGGTAAAGAGAAATTAGGGTTTTGCTGTGTATAATGTATATTACTGAAAAAATAAATGGACCTCAAATTATATTACTCATAAAAAGCACGCAAACAAACATATTTCATGTATGGCGAGTGCAAATTATATTACTGAGTAAAAATAATAAAGTTTTCATATGTAAATGGTGAAGAGTGGAAAATTAATTGGGATTACAATTTCTTATTGAAAAAAACAACATTTCTCATTTCAAATAATAATGGGGTGCATCTGGTACTTATTATAATATTTTGGATTTCAAACCATTACATTTCCCATTATATATATATATATATATATATATATATATATATATATGTCTTTAGCTTAATTTTGAATCATTCCTTTCCTTTTCCTTCAAAAAATAATAGCAGAGAAATAGAGAATACTATGTATTGGGGCAGAGACGACGAGACTTTCTTCATTGCTCTTCTCTACAGTAATTTAGGGTTTTCTGACCCAGACGACAGCTGGTCGGTATCTGCAGAACTCTGCGGCATCGCTGAGGTGATGACAGTTTGCCGGGGACGGCGCTTCCACCACGTTCAAGTGGTGCTCAAGTTTGTGCAGTTGATAGAGCGGTTGAGGAGCTTCGAGTAGTTTATACAAGAGTTGGGCATCAGGTACGATGCCAACACCAACAGAGTCCAAGCGACGCAGGAGTACTTCGATCGCTTCCCTCCAGACGTCGTAAGCTTCCTTCAATTATTTCACATATATTTATTTCCATTTTATTTTTCATAAAAATAGTATAAACATCAATTTCATGACGGCAGGAGTGTCGCAAGTGGAGGGAATTCAGGCCGAACAGCATGGCCAATCTCCGAGCACTGCGGGAGATTAAGATAAATGTCGGTGTTGATCAAATGAATTGGGATGAGATTGTTAACTATTGCCTTGATTGATGTTGTTGGCGGCAGATTTCTTTCAGACATTTTGAATGTTTCCCTTTAGGGTTTGTGTTGGCCCTTTTTTTGGATATTGGCCTATAAATAACTTAACTGCCGGATGTTTTAATATGTGTTGGATGTTTTTTTTTGCTCTTCTGGGTATGGGACATGAGAGCATCACTGATGTTCCCCATTTGACGCATGAACCGATGTATGCTAATCCCTACTGTGGATTCTTACGTTTTGTTTTGTTTGATGTCCGCCCTTATTTTCTTTTATGTTTTTTTACCAGATTTCAGGTTTAGCTTTTGCTGTATGCTAGTGTTTATCTTAATATCTTTCCTAACGCTTGTGTAGTTGCTTTGGATCTTTTCCGTTCTCTGTTTTTTCTTGATTGCAGGCTCAAGGTTGATCTCCTGTTCAACCGTCGGTGAAGATACATATAAAGTTTTTAATGTATTTTATCTCTTAAATAAATGTGTATCATTCATATTTAAAAATTAAAAGTGGTCTCATGTAATTTTTAATGTGTTACTGTGTACTGTAATTTTGGAAAATTGTATGGTATTTAATAAAACCTTATTCAGTATTTGCTAGTGAGTTTTGCCTTGTTTTAAACATATCTAAGAAAATTGCCCACTATTGACGAAAAAAGTAACATTTAAGAGATTACTTCAGTCGGAATAATTGAAAATAAGTAAAAGGCATTAAAAAACACCAGCATTAATGTCACTGTCGGTTTCAAAGAAGTTCCGTTTAGTAGTCTTGATTATATGAATTTAAATATTGTAACTCTTCAAAATTGGGTTATTTCAACTAAATATTAAGAGGTGTATTAGGTGTCGTAGATGGTGTAAATATAGACTACTAGGTGAATTAAGAAATAACGAGACGTCTTCAAAATATAATTGGTGGTGATTGTTACTCTTAAATAATGGTGATTAACGAAAATGATGAGAAAAAATTAAAGTGCACATCTCTATATTTTCGCCTACCATAAAAATTAATTAAGTAGACTCTTTAAATAAGGTAGATCAGCTCTTAATGCATTTTATATTTTTACGCATATAATTCTGAAAGGGTATGGATTATAATCTAATAATATATTAATGATACGGATTTAACGGAAAGTTCTTAAATAGCCATATATATATATATATATATATATATATATAATCTAAAGACAATAACACATTGTGTTAGAGGATTAAAATTCATAGTAATTCAGAAATTCTATTATTAAGTTTATATCTATCGTGTATATGAATTTCCTATTTTTTATAATTAATTATGTCAGAAATTAAAGGTTTGGAACATTTAGAATTGACAAATAATTGGCATATTAAATTTTTAATATACAATTGCTGAGAAGATAAAATTTTGAAACGATATAAAGAAACGTATATTTAACATGGTTATAATCATAGCATTTTCAAGCTCCTATATCAAATTATTCATACAGAATATGAACCAATAATGTCAAAAACATAAAGAACTCTTTTGTCAAACTTTACATAATAACAAATTCATAATACATTCATAAATCCACGAACGTATCAAAAATGCTGAACTTAATAAACACTACATACTAAAAAAAGTAAACATAATCCACATAATCAAAATACATAAAGTCATAACATAATCAACTTAAATAAAACATCAACTAATTACTCAGAATCTTCTATTAGCTCCCCATAAAATTCTTCTGGCTTCACTTCGATGAGGGCATCATGCAGCTTCTTGGCAACGTAGAACCGGCGCCGGTCACACAAACAACTACGAAACTCGACGGAATCTCCTTGATCGAGTTCCATAAACTCAACAACATCTTTCCAACCATCTCCGAGACGGATTAAACGAGAGTACTGGTTCCTCTTTGAGTGATAAATTACCCTATATTGGTATTCAACATTAAAACGTACCTTATCCACACCAACGTGAAGCTTCAACATGCAGTCTTCTTCACCGATGAAAGATACAGCAGAGGAAGGTAGATTCTAGTCCAAAAAATAGAGAAAAATGGTCAGGTCTAGGGAAAACACCCAATCAAAAAAACTCTGGGAAACACACCCAAGCTCACTCGAGATCTAAACCTACTTACCAGTCGGGTTTTAAACTCCGTTGTCTTCGCAACGGCCGTTATATAGTGGACTTCGTGTTCAAAACTGCTAGGCATCCTCCAGTGAGCCATAGTCGCCCTCATACCTCTAGGCTTCAATTTTACACTGGAGTCGCCAGACATTGTGCCCTTCAGTGAAAGGAAACGGAGAGAGGCGGCGAGGGGGAGGAATAAAGGAATTGAGAGAGAAATGACTGTCAGAGATGGGATGAACCAATGAATAGAAGATTTTTTGGAAGATATGGAGTATTGAGAAAGGCAAAGGGTAAAGGTAAAGAATATAGACTCTTAAGGGTTTCATTTAATGAAGTTTTTAAAAGAAATTAAAGGGAAAATAAATTATTAGTTTTCTTTTAAAAAACTCGGGAGTCAGACGACCCGTTTTTAAAAAGTAGATGCATACCATAAATATTAATAAACACATAAGATATTCCAACATATTTACTGACTGTTAAAACTTTAGCATATAATAAGTTGTAAAAATCATCCTCGGATTAAACTGTAATTTTTAAATATCCATTATGCCCTAAATATATTTACGTTAATTTAACTTTAGTTTTGTTAGGACATGATATAGATTAGGTTGTTCACTGTTGTTATTATTATTATTATTATTATTATTATTATTATTATTATTATTATTATTATTATTATTATTATTATTAGAATGTCCATAATGTTTTGATCATTAATTATGTTTACCATTGTCTCGACGGTTTCTTTAAATATAAATAATAACAAAAATAAAAATAAATAAATAGTTAATTTGCGAGCAAAACATAAGTTCTGCAACTTCTTAGTGATTCACCTTTCACCTTTAATTGTTATCTAGCATATCTATTTTATTCCTTTATCTCTTCAAATATTTTTAAAAAATTGATTCTTTTATAGTATATGGGTTAACGTTTTCAGTAAGTCATCCATCCTCTCTCCAGACTCTCTAGTCATTCACTCATTCTCAGCTCAAATCAATCCACTCACCTCAGAGGTAAGCGTTGCTCACGATCACAATCTCTATCTGCGCTTTACTAAAAATGACACTAAATAGTGGGGATTGTGTTTTTGGGAATGTCTGGTTGAATTTTGATTTAACTTCATGTTTTCTGCAAAATTCTATGCAAGAACAATCAAGCTTTCTTAAGGCTTTCTGAACAAAGTATGCTTCCCTTTTACGGTTCAACCGTTAGGAGATCTAATTCCCCCGTTACTAGCTCAAATACCCCATATTTCATATGCGTGTTTCATATTCTTCCTTTTCTAGAACTACTGTAGTTGATATTAAACACCCATTGCAAAGATCGGGATTAGCCCTAATAACTAGGAGCTTCTTATTGAGACAGTCGATTTGGGCCAAATTAAAATGAATGCAACCGTGTTTTCACACCCTTATTTCATTACTTGATATTTCATAAGGTTTAATATTTTGGCTAGATTCTATAAATTGGCAGGGTGTAGCCTCTAACTAATATTTCGTTGTGGGTGCAATGAACCTTGATGGCTTCACCTTATTGTCGTATTATTGTGGCTCCAGAATATCAACTCTTTGGACAACTGCACAATGGAGCATCTGACGGCATACCTGAAACCAGTCTTTTACAAAATGGTGGAAATTGACGGGCCTACACAATCCCTGGTGAGAATTACTACTTGCATGTTTCATACAAATTGCAGCGTTAATCAATTGTGTTGAATTGTAATAAGAGTTGTGAACATAAAAAAATTGAACTTCAAATACTTTTCTTACCTGTAGAGTCTTAATCTAGCTATTTCATGTTGCAGTGTCTACCACGACAATTCTACATGGGTAACACCGACTCGATGCCACCAGTTGTAAGGCTCATATTTAACTCTGAAAATTATTGAACTTGTGATCTTGAGCGAGCTGAAGAGAGGACCGAGTCTTTCTCCTTAATAACGGGATGGAAAAGCTTTGTACCTGCTACTGCTATACAGCCATCTGAAGTGCTTGTCTTTTACCAAGTTGGGAAAAATGCGTATATGGTATCAATCTACTCAAGTCTCATGGTTCGGAGAACTGCTCACTCGCCACCTCAATCTAATCAGATTCACTATACGAACACTCCATCTTTCTACATGTTCCTTCATGGTCATTACATAGGATCGCACATTGTGAGTTAAATTATTTCCCTTCTAGATTAAGTGTTGCATTTTCATTCAATCCAGATTAATTAAATTAACATTTGTGGAAGCAATCATATGCCAGTTGCTGCCCTCTTTATTTGTGGATGAGTGCAAATTCATTAAGGGCATCGACTCGATCAAGCTGCAGAATTGGTCGGGCAATGCGTGGAAGGTGTCCATTATGCATGAATATGGCAGCCACTACATGACAAATGGATGGGCTGAGTTCAAAGAGCAAAACAACATACAATGGCAAGACATGTTAACATTCGATCACATAGGCAAGAGCATTATGCGAGTTTCGATATTTGGTCCGGATGGATGCTTGAAACAGCATGCAACCCCATTTAATGGTATGTATTATTATACTTATCGCGGCCTTTTGAATTGATATGATCCTTACGGTGCAGTCGGATTATGTCTGCAGCAAATCGAATTTCCGCAGAGCCTTATCTAGGAAGAAGGCAGCCACGATGCCAGAATTGGGTGATGGTTAAGAAAATGAAGCCCCGTTTTAAAAGACATAGATAGGTCAGATTTGGAATAATATTAGAACCCTAACAATTCCATGTATATTATTTTCACCACAGTCAATTGACATTAATTCAGATTCGCTCATACGAAATAGGACCTTTCGCGGTTTTTCATAGAGCAAAATAGATTGGAGGAAGCTCGGACTGTTTGGATTCAAAATACATTGGGAGACCTGTGGGAAGTACCAATGACTGTCGTCAATAACAATTGGACCCCAAGGTACTATCTAGAAAAATTTGAATGGGTTCGGTTCATAATAGATAATGACATTGGAGAAGGCGTCATTCTCTTGTTCAAGGTGAAACCTAATTCAATTATCAAAGTGGAGGTTCTGGGCCGGGAAAAGGGAGAAGCCATGCTTTAGCAGTCAATCAGGGGCGGGCTACTTAGGCATTAATCAGTGAATAACTGAAGCTTTTGTCATCGGTGCAGGGCCTCCCGTCACTTTTGTTAAGAATGTTAATCAAAATTCTGATATATATGTTTTAGTCAATATACGAAGCATATGAGGCATGTAATTAAATACACTATCCTGCATGACTCAGTGCATATTTCTATGTGTGAATTATATTCAATGTTGCATCAGCTCAGCAACTCCAAGAGGGGGTTAAATTTTGTTTCAAAAACTAGTGGGCCACTTGCTGTAGACCTAACTAGGGTGAAGAAATCTCCTACCCTCTCAATCATTAGCATTTTCCTTAAAAATAGCAGTGCTGCTCCAGGATATTATTTCAATCTTGAAAACTATAGGGAAGAACTATCACTACATCAATTGAAATTAACATACATTGGATGAATATTAATCAAGTACTCGAAAATAGATTAATTACGCTGCCATAATATAATGCGGATTTTCTACTACAATCCACAAAAGTGTACATATTAAACTAATACTCAATTCAAAATACCAATAGACATATTACAATATAAACTTAATTGAAATTAGCAATACATTACGGAATCCAACCTGGATTGACAGCGGAGATAGATTGAAAATGCTATGAATAATTAACTTCACATATTAGGGCTTTCTATTTGAAAAAGGAGGCTGCCAGGGCAATAACACCGACTACAAAGAGAAGCTTCACCAACCTCTTCATCTCTGAGATTTGACCTTCAATTTTATTCAAAACTTCAACAATCTGATTAACATCCTCAGACACCTTCTCCGAGATTCCTTCCTCCGATGCATTTTCTGCATCTGCCCAGATAAAAAAATCACAATCTCCCCTCAATGAGTCTAGACATGTGTGGAAGACCCGGCCCTTGCTTCTCTCTTTACCCGACACATAGGTGCGAATAGGTTTTCCACAATAACACACTTTCGATTGCTTCTTGCTTGCTTTGTTTGAAGACGAGGTAGACATTCTTCAAATATATATATTAGAATTAAATGGAGACGGCGATAACTGACTAGAGCTCCGGCAGCGAAAGGATTAGAGAATCCAAGAAATGCAAACGTTAGAACCCTAAAATTGTGATACCCTTTTCTTTTTTATGCTCTATGTGATATTTTATCTTTTTTAAAATAATCGGGTTTGGGCCTTAAAATATATATTTGTTGCTAAGTAACTTATTGGGTTGTGATTTTTTAAATTATAAATATCATTAATGGGCTTCCCTTAGCGAAATGAGCCCGCTGCATATAATCTACCAATTACGGTTCGTTTGCCCAAATACTCAATTAGGGTTCATATTTACTTTCTGATATTTAATTATACATTTTAAATTAATTTATTTGATTAAACACATAACTGTTGATTATGATTTCTATTACTAAAATAACATATATTTTACTGTATAAAATATTCTTCAAATTTATTAAAACTCATATAATATTTTATCCATCGACCAACGGGCGCGCACACAAACAAATTAATCACTAAAAACTTTTTTCTTCATCCCTATTTATTTGAATATATCGTTCGAGGTGTTGTTTTGCTTATATTTATTCATTTCAATATAACGTTTCAATACGTCATAACTATCTAATTTAGGGTTGCCTTCAATTGCTTATTATTGTCGATTAAAAATTCAAATCAAAAATCATATCAAGACAAAAACACAAATCAAGACACAAACACAAAAATACAATACGTAAACTTGAAAAACAATTATATATAAACCTGCCAAAACAAAAAATTATGCACTTGAAAAAAGGAACTTAAAAAACACTAATATAAACCTGCCAAAACAGAAAAATAGGAGCTTGAAAAACAATTATATAAACCTGCCAAATCAGAACAATACGAAATTGAAAATGCAAAACACAAATCAACACACACCATAAACATTACAATAGGCAGTTCAAATTAGCATTACTGACAAAGAGAGATCAAGATAGATATCATTCATGATGACTGCATCAAAATGAGTTAACTTCGACAAAGGTAAATGAGTTCAGGTCAGCAGAAAATAAATAGTAGTAACCGTATCAGCAAGCCAAAAAAAATTATATACAGAACATCCAAATGAGCTGATCGGAATCAAATGTACCAGCAAAAAATATCAAACCACCCCTCCAAGACTGTATAGAGCCGTGCAATTGTCCACCTTATATTGAGAGCACTTTCCCGGATCCACCTCATCCAATTCTTTGTCATTAATCAATTGCTTCAGATACTCGACGGTAATGATGTCGTAATCTGAATTCTCAACCTGTTGAGGTGGATCCAGACGGTGTTGGAGTTCCCGTTCGTGGTGGCCAGCAAGAACAACACCCTTCCTCTCAAAATCAGCCTTCAGCTCCTCACAGAGGGTGGGGAGATGAATGGCCACGTTCCTGAAAGGCCCCATAACTCCGTTCCAGTCTAGGGAATTGGCCATCAAGTCGTACACTGTGATTCATTGATCAAGCAGGGACACCTCATACAGCACCAGATGATTGGACTTCACCTGCCCAACTCCAAAAATCTTGCTTGCATGCCACCACGCAACGCCACATTCACCAGGACCATGACCACGCACGTAAATCTTCAATCAAGAACTGACATCGGCATGTCTTCCTGGCTTATTACATCCTGCATCCATGGTGAGAAAGCAACAAGTTAATTTTCCACCCGTTCAGAGGACTGAACTGGGGATTAAAATCAAGCCAAAATGCATATGTATGAGCTCCAATCCTTGATTTACCCAACAGGACATCGGCAGAAATGTCCATGAACGGTGTGCTGGTGTATGCTTCAGATGCACCATTATCAAGAGTGCATCAATATGCTGCAGTGTAAAGTCAGAAATTAATTAAATCAAATTGGACGTACATTATCATTCAATTTCAGGCAGATTTAATATGTAAAGCCATACAGAATCTATTAGGTGTTGTCCCAAGCAAAAGATAGACCGGAACCAAGATCTGTCAACACCGAGGATGCCTCGAGTTGGGATAGTGATGCATTCGTGCCTATATCAACATTAAACAACATTAAATACTACTCAAGCCCTAATCAACGGACATGATCGTAACGGGGAATACTTACTGGTGGGCAGGATCTCTATCATAGTACTAGACAATGAATTTGTATCTAAGCGATAACACCTTTGACGACACCAGACCAGGACCTTGAGCCGCGAAAAACAGTCCTCTTTGGCTTGGTTGCGGGACACTTATCTGACCAGTAGCTCGCTGATCCCTTGCAGACCTATTGCCTACCTCAGACGTTTGTCGACACCTCTCACAGTGTGTACACCTATTTCACAGTCTTCGCACCTCCGCCTCCAACTTCAAGACCTGGCTGAAGAGATCTTCATCCACAGACATGACCTCCTGAAAATGGACCAATAAGAGTGAATATGAAATAGCAAGAAAATTAAATAAATAAAATGATCGGCAGAGAGTGTTTCTAACTATTCAAAAGACACATACATTACTATCGCTCATCTCCTCTTCCTTCTTCTCGTCTTTAGAAGGACCCCCATCACTTCTTGCTGATTTTTTTTTCTGACCGCTCCCTCGCGCTAAGTAAAGATCCTTCTGAAATATGTGTATGTCATCCTGCTCAACTAACAAGCCCTTATCTTTCACTGTCTTCTTGCCTTTCGACTTCTTCGGACGGCTCTTGGATTCGTCCCTCAGCCGGAAAGAGTACTCCTTTACAGATTAGTCTTAAATGCATCCTCCATCAGCCGCCTTTTCATCTGGGGCTTTAAGTCGGTCTGAAATTGTTCTTTCGGAGAGGAAAAACCTCAGACTCAAGGGTGACAAAACTTCAATGATTGCTGGGGTCGCATCAGAAAATACACCAAAAAAAAACATTTTAAGGTAACAGGTTGATGATCCATTAGCGGGAAAAAATCTCAACTGACTCATTCACTACCACATTTTCTTTAGACTTCAAGGGATAAAATACAGAAACAACTCGATATGGCATGATTTGCAATACAAGTAATCAGAAAACACTGGAAAAAAAACCTACTAGTAACATGTAGTAGTAAAAGCTTAACATGCATACCCGGGCCTTTGTTAGGTGATGGATTCATGATCCCGATTCACGAACGATTTATTGTAGAAGGAAATAAAGAACTCTCCTTCAACAATGGCGACTAAAGAAATAAATTGGAGTTTTAGAGGGGAAATAAGGTTTTCAATTTTATAACAAGAAGAAGATGAGTTCGTTGAATGACAAAGGTATTTGACTACAGTATAATACGTTATTTTTAATGAAAAAATAATAACAAAAAACTTGCAAACTGGTGAAATCCCTAAATAAACATTAAAGCTACATTATTATTAATAAATTTAATTCAAAAAGGGATACTTATTTATATATTTTAAGACAATCAACTAATGTCTGTATTTCGTATTTTTAAATTATACCCTGCACGTATTTTCGTAACTAATAATGATAGGCACTATTTAAGTCAAAACAATCATGATTTAGGATTTAGTGAGATTTACATAATCTTTCATCTGCGAAAAATGTATATTACTTACCGCAAATCACAAACATTTCGTCGAAAATTCAATCTTTGCGAATTGTAGCAAACAGATTAGTAAAAAAAATTCAGGTTCATTATGATTCAAAATTTGTGTAAAATTCAAGGACGAGAACCCCTCCGATCAACTTTGAGTTAATATGATCCTACACTCCTCATTAATTATCGATTGACATAAAGTATATGGAGAGACGTGCGAACAGTGACAACATGTGGGCTGGATCCAGGCTCGGATATCCCATGGCGGAAATTTCAGGCTCGGGTATCAGATTTAATCAGGTCTGTGTATCGTCCAAAGTGATCGACAGACCGCCACGTGTCAGCAGATAAAAGCCCTGGAGCAGTGCTCTAAGAGTAGCATCGAATTACCACTTTTGACTCAAAACCATAAAGTAATTTCAATATTTTAGATATTACCCTAACTAGCTTAATGATCTTTCATTTCTCTCAAACTCTTGATGCCGACAACAGACAACAACTTCACTCAAAATCGACTGTCTGAACCTTCTTTGGACGCAATGAAAATTTAGACGATCACCCAATTCAGCATGTGATTAAGAAATCTTAATACAACGTCCTTTTCTGTTCTAATCATCATCTATTTTATTTTTCTATAAATATTAACCATCGCCTCTTAATAAGTAAATTGTGAATGATAGAAGTGTTACCTACAGTGGATGAGAAATTCTTGAAATCACGGGCTAAATGTCCCCTTCACGTTGAGAAACTATTCAATAGGTTTTCATAAGAATTGCTGGAAATTGTGTTATGTGTGAAAATAGAATGTGTTTGTGAGATCTAGAAAGTAATTATATACATGTATATGTTGAAAGTTTAATGATAAATATTGCTAAAAAATCTCTTTTTATGTTAAAGAGTGAAGATGAGCTTGATTAAATAAAAGACACGTGTACTTTTATGGTTTTGCTTATATGGAAAACGACACCGACTGCATCCGTTCTACTGCTTGGGAGACCATTTATGAAAATTGCTCGCACCAAGATTAATGTCGATGAGGGCACGCTGATATGTGAATTCGATGGCTAGATAGTTGTTTTTAATATTTTCAAAGCCATGAAGTATCCACAAAATCCGGAGTCAGTTAACATCGTGAAACATTTCTATGCCCAATTAAATGCCATTCTGGGAGAAATGAACAATCAAGAACCCCTAGAATGGGCATTACAAGCTAGGTTAACTAACTATGATGCCCTCGATGAAGATGAAGATACCAGATAGACCACCATGATGTTATATTCTTTTGAAGAAATGCCGCATGGAGTGGTGGACTATAATTTGCCCACCATGACTCAGACAGAAAGGATGCTACCATCAGTGCAGAGGGCACCAAAACTGGAACTAAAAAATCTCCCAGACCACTTAAAGTATGCATATCTTGGGGAGAATGAAACACTGTCAGTTATCATAAGTAAAGGATTAAGTCTCGTTGAAGAAAACCAGATGCTAAGATTATTATGTCTATACAAAGAAGCAATGGGATGGACTCTGACCAACATTAAGGGCATAAGCCCTGCAGATGTATGCATAAGATTCTCTTGGAGGATGATGCAAAACCAGTGTGGGACCCACAACGCAAGTTGAACCCTACCATGAAGAAAGTCGTGCTGAAGGAGATACTTAAGTTGCTAGATATGATAATCATTTATATATCCCATTTCAGACAGCAGATAGGTAAGTTCGATTCATGTCATGCCAAGAAGTCAGGGATCCAGGTTGTGAAAAATGAAAAGAATGTGCTCGTGCCTATTAGGCTACAAACTGGATAGGGTGTCTGGATAGACTGCCGAAAGCTCAATACAGTCACAAGAAAATATCACTTCTCGTTGCCCTTCATAAATCAAATATTGGAGAGATTGGCTGGAAACAAATTCTTTTGTTTTCTTGATGGATATTCAAGCTACATGCAAATTGCAGTAGATCAAGAGGACCAAGAAAAAACTACTTTCACATGCCCATTCGGCACATTTACTTATTGGAGAATGCCTTTTAGGCTCTGCAATATCCTTGAAACATTTCAAAGGTGCATGATGAGCATGTTCTTGGATCTTTTGGAGAAATGCATCGAAGTATTCATGGACGATTTCACAGTTTATGAAAACTCATTTGACGCATGCCTCAACAATCTTGAAAAGGTGCTTAAAAGATGCGTGGATAAATGCTTGATGCTAAACTATAAAAAATTCCATTTTATGATTCGTGAAGGAATTGTTCTTGGGCACGTTGTCTCAGAGAGAGACATCGAGGTAGATACGTCTGCCAAGGTTTTTAAGTTTAAAATTTTTAGTACAATTTTAACATATCTGCTAATGAACTGAATACGGGTTTGGGCATTGTGTCCTTTCTGGATTTGAATGATGATGATTATAAATCTGTTGTTTCTATGGTGCCCACAGATGAGAATTGAGATGAAAAATGGGTCGAACTAGGTGACGGTTCCAAATTCAAGTCTGGAACTAGCAAGGAATACATTCTGAAAAGCAGTGCCCTTCACTTCTGTCACCAAGTTCTAGCCTATAATTTTTTTGGTCGGAAAGATAGCTCCAACTCCATCACAAATCAGGAGTTGTTTGTCCTCTGGTGCATGGTGCACAAGAAGAGGAGAAACTTTGGAGTTGTGGCCATTGCTTATTTTAAGGACACCCCCTCATCCTAAGAATAGGATCTCATGTGCCCAACTGATAACCCATCTTGCTGAAAAATTGAAACTATTTGACCCCTCTTCTACTAATTTGTATTGCATACATGTTGAATTGTTTGATTTAAACTGCTTGAAGATGATGTTGGATGTTTTTGACGATGGGGAGAGGAAACCCGCATTTGGCATACCGAAGCTAGAAACTTCGAGCAGCAAGAGCCAACAGCCACCACCATCATATCCAGACTTGATCGATTGGAGACCGCCATGTTCACCTACTTCAAGCACGTCGGATTCGTCTATCCCATCCCCTCTGATGCCTGACCTGGTACTCTTTTCTGTAGATTAATTTTTTATTTTTTATGTCTGTTTAGGTGTTGCCCCACTTTCACACTTTGCTTAACGCAGAGAGTGTGGGTGTGGGCATTAGGAGTCTTTTATTTTTTGTGTTTAATTTTTGTTTTTGTTGATTTGTAGTTAGATGACTCCCGTACTAACCCACTTTGCCTAAGGCAAAGTGTGTGGATAGGGGGCCTTCTAACATTTCATTAAGTTTACGGTTCATAGGGTAATCTTCTCACATCCACTTTGCCGAAAGCAAAGTGTGTGGGTGGGGGTTACTCTGTCTTCTTTGCATTTTTTTTTAATATCAAGCATGTGTAAATAATTGAACTTGCAAGCATGGAGTCTATGAGTCTTGTGACCATAAGGGAGCATATTATACTGTAATTCCATTTCAGCATGCCCATGCTGCTGCTTATATGATAAATGAACTAAGTACCTTGTGAGGAATTGAGCCTAATTCACGATCTATGTGATTATTTTTTGTGTAATTTCTGCATTTTTGAATTTAGATAAACTAGAACTTGCTTTTGCTCTATCCCGAGGTCACTGTGAATTCTGGGTATGTTACCAAAATGCTTAGGCAAATTTTTAGTCTGAGTCCACAAAGCCAAGTAAAACCACCTTGAAATTATCATTGTAGCCCTTTTTGAAACAAAAATGAATTACGCCATGGTCATGATTCTTTCTTGAAAACTCATGAAAAGACCAATGAGCACTATAAGAGGATAAATCTGATGTGTTACAAGGCATAAAATGCCAAAGAAAGAAAAAGAAAAAGAAAAAAAGGGAAAGAGGGTCGAATTAAAAAGATAAAATGATAAAGAAACCCCAAGAAAATAAAGTATTGAATGCCACAAAATAAAAAATCTGTGATATGTACTTCATAAAATGGGCACGGTGGCAAAGGCCAGTAATAGTAAAAAAAATATCCCAAAGGGAAAATCCGACTGCAATCTGAGCCAGATCCAAATATTTTCTGCCTTCAACTTGTAGCTCCATTACAACCCTTTAGGTCCTTAGCATAAGCATACCTATTATTCTAAATGGTGGGGGAGGAACAAGAGCAATTGCGATCCTATAGTGACCCTTGGTTCAATTATGTTTTCCTTGAGTGTAAACACTTAGTCAAATATATGAGTGAGGAAAGCATGAGGGAAACCATCACTTAGTCATTTTGATCTGCAGTGGGCATTACGTTATGTATTTACTGTCTATATATTGTTGGTTGTGATCAGATACCTATTTCTTTGTGCCCGCAAGGGATTTTGATTTGCAGTGGGCATTACGTTATGTATTTAATGTCTATATACCGTTGGTTGTGATCAAATACATATGTCTTTGTGCCCGCAAGGGATTTGTCGTGTCTTTTGAGTCTGTCTTTTCTTCATTTTTTCTGTTTTTTTTTATTTGGGCATGTTGTACTCCCATACTTGAGGACAAGTATGTTTAAAGTGGGTGGGTGTGACAAGTCCAAATTCTCTCGTATTTTATGTCTTTTTTTCTCATTCTTTTATCCTTTGTTTTTCTCTTTTTTGAGTCAGAAAGAGCCAGTATGGGCACAAGGGGGTAGGAGGTAGAAGAATCACTTAGGCATTTGGATGCCAATGATACCAAAGATGGCAATGACTTCTCAACGGAAAGCTCTCTCTCGAGCCTGGCATGAATGCCCACCATTCCAGCATTGCTGAAGGAGGAGTTCGTAATTGCGCCCACAACAATCCCAAAGTGATTGACAGGAGAAGGAGGGGAGACTGGGCACGAGAGTAACAATTATCAGCTGAAGCAGGAGCAGTGCACCCTAGCCCCCGAAAAAAGGGAGAATTATACAAGGTAAGTCTGATCGTGTCTCATGGATTCTAGAAAGTTGATCGACTAATTGAGAAAGGTTGAATGTCGGCAATCTAGGGCACGACGAGTACAAAATCTGCGAGACGGATCTTTTAAATAATGAAAGATTCTACCAGATATGGAAATGTAACACCCCAAAAATTTCAGAATATCTTAGGAGTTTTCTAAATTTATTTAGAAGACTAAAAAAGTTAATTGGAGCTAAAATAAAAATGTTTCGGATGTAAGTCATGACGTTAGGTGTCTTTTATTCAAAAATCATCTATAAAAATTATTCAATCTCAATTCAAATATAGCCAATTTTAGTCTTGTTTGAAAGGTATTGACCCAAGGAGCGCGCTGGTACTTTTGGAATTTTAATCCGAGGTCATTTGAGATCCCGGGGATGAAAAACGTATAATGTAAGAGTGTGAATAGTATTTTTCCGTAATGGGGTGATTTTTGAAAATTTGCAAAATCCTACTCAATGATCTGAGGATTGCCTCGTTAAGCTTATTTTATAGGAATCGACCTAAGGAATCCATTGGCGCTCACAGATTTCCAATTTGAGGTCAAATGAACGCTCGGGGGGTGTTATCTGTCGTCCGAAAGGAATAGTAAATCTATTTTTGAAAAGAGAATCATTCTTTGTTTTTCTTCAAATGACTTCTTCGTTATCCCAAGTCGGGTTGGTCCAATAGTACTCGAACCAACGAGTCTCCCGATATTTTCATATTTTGTGTTGGAGGCCATTTGGATCTCGCCATTGAATAAATCAACTTTTAATCGAGTTCGGAATTACTTTAGCAATATTTTTCTATTGCATTGGCTTGTGGGGAAAGCCAAGATTTTTCCTATGAATAGGAGGCCTCCCTCATTCATTTCATTTGCTTATTCCTTTCTGCTTTTCTCTCTTTCTCTCTCGTTCGTGTTGACAAACGAAAAACCCAGGCCTGCACCGAGTAAATCGCGCATAAAGGCCCAGGTTAAGTTTTGTTTGGGAGTGGATGCTGCGGGAGCAGCTGCCGAACGTCGGAAGGCTGCCGGAGAGCCGCCACCGAGCCGCCTCTTCGGACGTCTCGTTTCGATCCATTTCTTACCCTTTCGAGCTAGAATTTTAATATGTTATGTATTTTAATTAGTGCTTCATTTCCTATGTTGAGTCCGTCATCGTCCAATGGCCGAAAAATGGCCAAATTACCGGAAAACGTAAATAGTAAATAGACACCGATCAGTTTCGATTTTTGCCCCTTTTTACCTATTTCGGGTCGTCAAATTGAAAAAGTTTCTTCTGGAAAGTTGTTCTAAAAATTATTTTCTATAAGTCTGCCAAGTTCATGATCTTGTATCAAGTTTTGAATAATTTCAATTATTTAATTAAAACAGTTATTTTTGTGCCGGAAGCATGGGCTATCGAAAAATTCTCAAAGTCCCAGTATTTAATCCTCATATGTATAAGAGTGTCCCGTATTATTTTCATAATTTTCGGGCAAGTGAAAAGTGCAATCGAGGTTCGTTGAATAAAATGGCTAGTTATGGAAAGAGGCCCATATCAAATCAGTTGGTACCATTAAATCAAGAATGACGTTTTGAAATTTATTTCCTTCTGTGTCGGAATTATTCGAGGTCTCTAGAGTTGAGCAATCTATTTTTGAAGAGATTAAATTTAAATAATAGCTCCATTTATCGTAGATTAAATCCTGAAAATATAGTAGTTGTTCTGAGTCGAAGATTGACCCTTGTAGGACCTGCAGAGCCTGCTAGGATTAATGAAGCTATTTTCGAGGTTATCGTGCCGTCACGTGCTCGTCATCGAGGTGGGTGATTCTAAACCTAATCTATGGTTTGAGCTAATGAGCTCTAGAAGCATGATAGGGCAAAGTGAAATATCCAATAAAATATTTTATGCTTTGCCTGATTAGTCTCTGTACAAAGGAAGTAAGTTATTATGTGACATGATTATGTTAATTGATGTTTGAGCTCTTGAGTTGATATTGGATGATATGATTTCATATGATGTGTTATCATATAGCTGAATGATTTGAGGTATAGATGATCATGATCATAAGTAAATTTTGGTATTGATATTATTGATTAGGAAAGTTATTTAGATGAATGATGCCTTGTAGGTTGATTATAGTATCCTTAATAGGCATTAAGGCTATAGTATTGATTGAGGAATGCGACCTAGATGATTCATTCTAGGTTATGATCTATGTTAGCAGGATTGAATATTAAGGATTGAATGATGAGATTCAATTATTTGTTAAGCAGGATTTTGAGTACAAGGAACAATTTTATTACATTATCATGTTGTGACCTTTGAGTCACTAAATGTGAAACATTGATGAGCTAAGGAGAGTCACTGTTGGGTAATCCCCTCACATACTCATTGTAATATTCGGGTTACCAGATTGTGGCCTTGGGTCACCAGGTTGTGATCTTTTGATCATCAGGGAGTCATTACTAGGTAACCCCCTCGCATACTCAGTGGGAAATTTGAGGTAACCTCTCTCTTATCCTAAGGCATGCCTCGGGGTGCAATAGACATCAGGTTTGAGCCAGGATGGGCCTAGAGGAAGTAAAAGGTTTTGCAGATATGGGAAGGGCTTTTGCGATTTGCTTCCCATATGCTACCAGTTAATCTTGGATATTTCTAAAGTTTTACAGAGTTTTCTCATAAAACCCCACTGAGTGCATTAGTACGCATGTCCTCTTTTTCAAATATTTTTCAGGTTGAGATGAAGAGGTGGATGGTGGCTGACTGGCTGTGGAGTGGGTTGGCTGCTGAGGTTATGAAACAATATCATTATTCCCACTATGTTTCTTGCTACTCTGATAAATTTTGGTATTTTGTTGCTTGAGTTTTTATAAGATTTTGCTACTCTGATTGTGAACAACTGTTAACTTTCTAGTTAGCATGTTTTATATGCTTAACTACAATTAATCTAAGGAAAATTCCCACATTTTGATATGCATGCTGTTAATTTGTTTTTCCGCTTATGAAGAGGCTTTTCAAGCATGTTGATTCTGCTTACTTTCAATTGATCTATAGCAAATCTTAAGTTGTTTTCTTGCTTTCGTCTTATGAATGGGACATTATGATTTATTTATCTCTGACCTATTGATGGGTCTTAGCTGTTGTGAACTATGAAGAGTTCTTGTTTATTTAAAGAGTCGGATTCGTATTTGTTAGTTATTGGATTCTGTTTAATTACTGATTGGCCTAAGAATAGACATCACTCTGACTTGATTAAACCATTTGACTTCTTTAATACGTTAGAAATCGTTCCTTTCAGTTATAAAGTTATGTTGCCTAAATTTTTGAGGTACTAACTTAGTTCAATTCTAAAAACACCTCCTCAATTTTCAATTAAACCACATTTTTCCTTCTATTCTTACACATAACATCCTCGTCCTAATTCTTGGGACCGGGCTGTTATAGGAAAGCTTTGGGCACAACGACTGCGAATTGGGCTGAAGATCCCTCGGCCTATGGGGGAAGTTACTTTGTGTTTTGTACTCCTATTAAGCTTGTTTAATGGCAGAGGCCGAACACACTTGAAAACACCATATACATTATCATTTTACCTTTCTGCATTTTAATTTATGTAATCTCGGGCCTTATGCCCGCAGGCTATTAGGATTTCCAATTTTATGCATTTAAATCCAACGTTGGTGTTGGATCGTTTTTTCTATTTAATCAAGTAAGTTTTTATTTTATTTATGTCTTCTTTTAATTATTATTATTATTGTTCTAAGTCTAGCTTGAGCGACTAGACTCGTTATTCCAAATTGAACAAATATAAGAACTTAATGAACACATAAGAACCGTGAGGCTTTTGGGTATAAACTGTGTGAATTTGGTTCCGTCGTGTAATCATTTTCTTTGTTGCATTAAAGTGGGCTAAGCTAGTTAATCGTGGCTGATCACTCGTTAACTAGAATTGTGTTCATTTTCTCTATACATGGTCAATGAATCGTAGCAGTGTGTTGATCATAAAGGGGTGTGGTGCATCACGGGTACTGTGGACAACTTGAGAGATCAGTGTCGCAGTTAATTTGGGTCTGTCTAGGGCATAAAGTGTAGCGACCCAAAGTTTTAATTTGCGGGTCGCTAATATTTTTTTTTCCTAAATGATATCATTAATTTGTTAGTCCTATAAGTCGCGCCTTAGCAATTATATATTTACGTAAATTAAATATATTAAATTACTTACATATTTTAAAAATATTATTATTACTTTTATTATTATTTTTATTGGAATCATATCATATAAATTATTTATTTTTTTAGCCCAAACATTAAGATTATATAAGGCTCAATAGATCAAAAATGTTATTTCTAAAGCCCACTTGCCAAGGCCCAAATTGTTATTCTTCTTCCTCAATTGAAACGTGTGTTACAGCAAAATGGAATGGCGGATTTGCAGGTTTGATTGAGTAGAAATCTGATCAATTTCATTCAAGATTTCAGAAAAATTTATTCATGACTTATTTCATTCCCTTTTCAAAATGAAAATCCATAGTATAAATTGACTCGTTCATCATTTACAAAATCACACCACAAGCATTCCTCTAATCTCTACTCTAGCTTTCACTTAAGGTACTTCCTCCCTTGATGCTAATATATATATATATATATATATATATATATATTCCTACATTGCATAACATTCTTGGGAAATAGGGAGTGAGGGAGAGAGGGAACCCGACGGCGAGAGCTAATCTCAAAGCGGCGGCGGTGACTGTAGACTCCAGTGACGGCGTCTCGGCGTTGCAACAGCATAATTGGTATGGTGAATTTGGAGTGAGAGAGAGAGAGAGACTGGGGATTGTTTTGATGAGAGAGAAAGAAGTTGGTTGTTTTTTTTTTTGTGGTTAGGGAGTTATGGGATGGTGAGGGACTGGGGGTGTTGATAGAGTGAAAATAAAGTAAAGGTGGAGCTTGGATAGAATTCTTTTTATTAATGGTGAGATGGGCTTATGATTAATTTAGTATTGGGCTTACTCTTTAATTTGTGATGATTGAGTGATGGGCCATAAGGGTTGGAGTTGGGCTAGTCATGCATATCATCATCAAAATTATTATTATTGTTATTGTTATTGTTGTTGTTGTTGTTGTTATTATTATTAATATTAAATTCATTTAAAAATTTATATTAAAGTTATGATAATTATTTTAATATTTAATGCTAGGCGGCGCGCACGGATCTAATTAAATTCATTTTCAGTCAAGTAAAGGTGGGTGATCCGACGTTGAAGTTAAAGTACATTTATCTCTATTATGCTTGTATATGATACACAAGTGCTGTTGATGACACCCTCCGGATTAATTTATGATGGCCTACGAGCTTTATGTTTATGATGACCCCCTCTGGGTATTTATGATGGCCTACGGGCTTTATGTTTATTGATGACACCCTTCGGGTTATTATGACGTGACGGCCTACGGGCACTATGCTATGATGGTTTGTTATGTTATGTATTTGTATAATTTGGATAAATGTGGAGCCCACTGAGTTAATAGCACTCACCCCAAAGCTATTTATTTTTCAGGCTAAGAAAGCTCGGGCGATGACGTGGAGACGGGGTGATGGTCAAGATTAATTAAATATTATTTTAATTTAAATATTGTTTCCTCTGTATTAAACTATATTACTTGAATAAATGAGATATTTCTATTTATGAAATTTTTGGACGTCACATAAAGCGGCTTTGTTGTTTACAATCATATGAGAGATCGGGGTTGGGCAATAGGTTAGGGATTAGGGGATGAGAGATCACCTCTAGTCTATACTGAAAGGATAGATTAGGCACGTCAAGAGAGATCCTTGCTTTTAACCAGATAATTAGATTCATATAAGTAATCAGCGTGCCCATGATCGGTCAAGTGTTTGTTAAGTTCTAATCAATGTTCTAATCCGGAATACTTTACTATTAATATTTTCTTTTCTTTTATTTTGCTTTGTTATTTTACTTTACAGTATTTACATAAGAAGTACGGAGACCACAAAAATCCTCAAAACTTTGGAATTAGTGACATTGGAAGATAGAGTTTGCAACTCCTCGTGGGATCGACCCTTACTCGCATTTGATGGCTACGCCTGCAGTGGGCATAAGTATAAGTCTCTCTTGAGATATATTCTGACGGTGAAATGACCGTGCGTCAATAGCTAATGGGAAAGAAGAAAAAATTATCATTATCCTAATCATTTATTTTTAGAATTCCTAGACTTAATGATCCTAAATCATAAAAAATATAAATCTCATATATTCATAATTATTAATCATTCTATAATAGTAGACATGTATATTTTAATGTACATTACTTTGATCTATCAATGAGTGATATTCTAATTAAAAAATCAATAAGCTCAATAGATTAAGTAGTGGCATTTCTATATATGATGGATTACTATTTATATAATGAAACCGTGTCTCGGTGCGCCCAGTTGATGATGTCCCCTCAGGACCTCAAAATGGATTATCATGTTAAATCTTGCAAGTGGATTTTTAATCTGACATGATAATAAAGGTTGAGTGGTACAACTCATGGATAAGCAATTAATTAAATTGAGTTGTCAGTATACTCGATTTAAGTAATGGACATTCGATATCTTAAATACGGGGAATTAATTGAGTTGAAGGAGCCATATTCGTAATTATAGAATTACGACGGCAGTGCAATATTAATTCTTTAGTGGACTAAATTAATATTAATGGGCTTAAGTTATGTCTTGGTTTGACATAGAGAACTTAAGGCCTGTTGGAGGCCCAACCCTAGTTCTCCTCCTAGATCCATATTGTAGCCTTACTAATACCTTATGAAGGGAGACGAAAACCCTAACACACCGAGTATCGTAATTCTCAAACATTGTAGCCTCTCCATAAGCTTGGTATTTATAAAATTAGGTTAAGGGTTCTTCAGCTCCAAGCTTCTACAAGGTCTAGAGGATCTTCGCCCACATGACATCTAGATCGAGGTTGAGTTATACAATAGAAGACCGTGGAGTGGATAACATGAAGAATGGAGGAGCTGCAGATTTTACATCCTCATCTTCTCAATGGTGTCTCTCCGATTGCAAGGTAATCTGATAATCTTAATTTTTCGCTACGCATGAGATTTAGATTCGGTTTTAGCATGCAATGGGATGTGGGATTATTTTGATCAAAATGATTTTATTTAAACAACACACATCCAAAAGATCATGGCTTGTTGTTAGCTCACCCATTACATTTTCTATGCTAAGTCTTCACTTTTAATATATATATATATATATATATATATATATATATATATATATATTAAATTTTTAATTTATTGTGATTTAATTTTATTTTTTTTATTTAGGATCCATCCATCCCCAATTAAGGTATATTAAAAAAAATTAAAAAAAGCTATGGCACACTAAATGTTGTAGGAATGGGCACAGATGATCTACTCCGTATTTATATACCCACTTGCGGATCTCCAATTTTTTTATTTTTTTATTTTTTTAAAAAATTGTCGTAAATCTAAGTTATAATATGTAAATTGTATTACAGTGCTTCGAAATCTAATTACGGACTGAAGTACAAAATAATAACCCAAGAACAGTACTACAAATACAATAATCGAACAATGTAGAATAATAAAAAAAATCTGGAAAATAATACGAATAATGTATAAATACAAACTATAGTCAAGATACAAATTATAGCCGAGTTAAGGGGACCTCTCTTCACAAGACAAATGCTCCCCGAACCCCGGCTAATGCTCATAGTTTGGCATTCATTCTCAAAGATAAAATGACTTCATCCTTTTCGATAGTAGCAGATAAAAATGAGAGATGCTTGATGAGATGACTTCGTCCTTCCTGTAGTAGCAGAACTAGATGACAGATGCTTGTTGCTTTTTGGTAGCATTCAATCCCAGATTTGATTGAACTAGTAGCAGAACTAGATGAGAGATGTTTATTATTTTTTGGTAGCATTCAATTCCACTTGAATGAATATCTAGACGATGAATGAGCTTCTAGGTGATGCTAGAACTAGATGAGAGAGTTTTATTGCTTTTTGGTAGCATTCAATCTCACGTGGTGTAACCAGCCCATCCAAGTATGCTTTGCTTTTTGGTAGCATTCATTCCCAAACTGGAATGAACTCTAGATGAGAGATGATTCATTAATTTTTTGGTAGCATTTAACATTCAATCCCACGTGGTGGTAGCATTCAAATTCAGGTGATATAACTTGCAGGAGCCATCCAATGAGAGATGATTTGTTGTTTTTTGGTAGCATTCAATTCCAGGTGATGTGATCTGCAGGAGCCATCCAAGTGCACCCGATGATCGGGTCGGTATAATATACAACCCCATGATTGAATAACATTTTATAAGCTTAAATATATAATGTAAGTACAAATTAAGTTCTTAAATTTAAGAAATAATTACATATTTCATTTACTTTCTATATTAGATCTATAAATTAACGGGATGGCAACATTAGCTATACATTTTTAAAATATAATATGAAAAGATATGTTCCGGTGGGGATGATCTAGTGGTGGAGTGAGGTTGCTGGGAGATCAAAAGTCACGTGTTCGAATCTCCTCAATACCACAAATCGGGTGCATGAGTGAAAAAAAATGACAAGGTATTACGTTATATCATTAGAGGTCAAGCCCCACTTATTATTTTTTTAATTAGTTTTTGTAAAAGTTATAATGGCGGAACAGTGATACTAAATAAATATACATAACTTTACTTTTGTTATGATTTTGTAGTTATATAATCTAATAGATTTTTTACTGGCACCAACTGCAAGATTTACACGGTTCACCAAAATGGCAAAACATAGTATATTTTAATAACTCTCCGTCCTAATAAGATGGATTGATTAAAATTTTCATAGGAATTAGAAAAAAAAACTGGTAAAAAAATTAATTCATAATATGTTCATATTTATTTTTTTGACAACAAGTCCATACTTAGTATGTGCATATGAATAGAGGTATATATTAATAAGTGTAAATGGAGCAAACTATTCAAAGTTGAAATAACAACTTCTTTTTTAGCCCACATCTATAAAGCATTCTTTTTTATTCAAACTTTTCTTCATTGTCTTAAATACCCTTACTAAAAGGTGGCTCAATCCAAATATTCCTTTGACTAATATGTGAGATTGGAAAACATGCAACAAAAAAAAAAACAAAATACAACAAAAAAATAAAATACAACCACAAACAAAACTCACGAGAAATCCGTTCCAAACAAAACTGTGAGAATTTATTCGCGGTATCATCCAAAACGTGGGACGAGTCAAAATATTCCTTTGACTAAGTAATGAGATGCAATTTGAATATACACGAATTGTAAGGTAACGTCTAAAAACTCACGAAATCACCATCAACATACACACGAATATTCCAGCAAAAAACTCACGAAATCTGCCCAAAAAACTCACAAAAATCTTCCCAACATACACACGAATATTCAACGGTGCAAAACTCACGAAAACAGTTCCAATTTTTGTCGCGAATCCCGTCGATCGAACATCTCGAGCCATGGAAAATCTGGAGCCTTGGGCTGTTGAATTTCAACAGGTTAGAAACTAAATTCGAATGATTTAATGTTTTAAGAGGAGCAATTTAGAGTTTTGACAGTTGTGTTGTGGATTTTTGTCAATTTAAATATGATAATATGTTCGAAATTTAGCGTATTTGTATTGTATTGTGGATTTTTGTGAATTAATATATGAGAATATGTTTGAATGTTGGGATTTTGTCGATTTACATTCATGAATATTGGGATTTTGTTTGACGTAAAATCTGAATTTCTGGGCTTCTCTCGTGAGAATTATTTACACGAAAACCTTCTCGTGACAATATATGCTCACGAGATCCCTTTTCGGGAGAATATATTCTCATGATATCTGTTCTCGTGAAAATAATTATCACGAAATATATCTTTGAATAAAAAATGAACCATTAATTTTCGTGTCAATATATTAACACGAAAAGGATATCGTGTTAATATATTATCACGAGAAGCCATGTCGTGAGAATATATTTACATGATATCCCATTTCGTGTAAATATATTCTCACGAAATTGTTTTTTATTTTTATTTTTTCTAATTCTTTTTTTCAATCATTGGTAAATTCTCAGCATGTAGATATCTATATCATGTCCAATTAGTTTTAATTTAATTATATTTGTTTTATTTTTGCATTATTTATTGCTAATTTTTTGTATATTATTTGAAAAATAGCGTGATTGGGTGTGGAGAAGAGAGGCTTTATAGAACATCACATGCGGGATTAATTTATACTGGAAGGATAATATGAGTATAATTAGGGAAGTATTACATGTGATCAGTAGTGGGCCTGAACCATTCGAACAGTTTAGGAGAGAGTCGTGTTTTGGGCATTTGATAGATTTCGCGGGTGGAAACAGTTGTAACAATGCTTTACACGCATTGTTGAGTAGGGAGGTGATTATTGATGGTGCAGAGGAGCACGATATTTGGTTTCGGGTTGGAGAAACCAATATTAGATTTTCTCCGAGTGAGTTTGCTCTGGTGACTGGACTGTAGTTCGGAGGATTCGATTTTGATCTGTCTGCATCACATCAGATTTCTAGGAGATCTTTTTATTCCCGTGAGTTGAACAAGACACCTCTGAGAGTGAAGGACCTACTTGAGAGGTAAGGACCTATTCACTAGGAGATGACCTCATGGATTACGTCATGGCGAATGCAGCACTTCGAAACATAGAGATCACATGACGACCTGCTCGAGCTAGATTCTTCGCGATGTGGTAATAGTATAGTCCATGGACGGCAGTAGGATACACTGCCTGAACAACATTATTGATGCTCACATGTTGGTCTGAAACTATCACCAAATCATCACGGTCTCCAAAAGCCCTCTTAAACCTCTCTAAGAACCATGTCCAGGCCGCATCATTCTCAATAGGACCCACACCTATGGCCAGAGGAAAACACTGCTCATTACCGTCTTTCGTCACAGCGACGAAAAGAATACCCTTAGTCTTTCCCTTCAAATGAGTGCCATCAATGACGATAACTGGTCGCATGCATTTCCTGAATGCCGCTCTACAGACTCCTAGAGCAATAAATGTGTACATAAAACGACAATCACGGTCGGTCTCCAAATAATAAATAGTATCGGGATTGCAGCTCTTCAACATCTCTAAATATGCAGGCAATACCGCGAAAGACTGATGATGAGAGTCGTAAACCAGCTCTATTGTGAGATTCCTAGCCCGCAATGCAACACCATACTCGACCTCAATGGCGTGATCCCTCAATAGCTCAGCGATCATTGCTCTCGGCCTCAGAATAGAACCCTCGTCTAGGATTCTCCTTTTAAAGAAATCAGCAATAACATGAGAGGATAACTTCCGTGGCGTATTACGTGTCAGGTCCAGCCGACATGCATGATTATCCTCGAATTTAGTCACCATCCACAGGCCACTCTTAGCACTTGCCACTAATTTAAAAGGACAAGTCTCATTTTGCTTGCAAATAACTGTCAGTCGACTTTTGCTTGAACGTGACACCGAATATTCCACTTGACGCTACATGTGCCACCTTCCCACAGCAAGCATCAAATCTTTCTTATCCAAGAAAGTCCTTCCCTCTGCTAGTTCATCAATATCAGTTGAGCATAGGTCATCTTCTACCACTGCTAGTGCATCGTCGACGTGGGCCACAGGAATCAACCAATGTCCAAGAGGAGGAACCTCTACATCAGGAGCCTGAACATCAGGAGCAACATCTTCTGATGAGAAGTTACGAGGCCCACCATGCTGGATAATATTCACAAACTCATCAATATGCCCTGGCTCGCGAATCCATTCACAAAATTCGGCAATTTGCTTACGACGAACTTCACTTTCATAGTCGTCGTCATCATCGTCGTCGTCGTCATCATCATCATCATCATAGGACATATCATCAACACTGTCATCTCCAATTGGGTCGTCACTATCATCATTTGACGGCATTACTGTTGGAGCTTGCTGAATAGATTTATCGATAATGTATACGATGGGCTCATCTTGCTCCTTGACTAAACGAGCTAAGTCAACATCCGTTTTCAAGAGCCCTTTTAGCCTGCCCGTCAATGACCTCGTCAGATAGCTCAGTGTATAACTCACACTTGTTGGAGAGGTTTCCATAAAATCGTGGATTTCTTCTAACAATTTGTCACGAGATAAATTGTCAAATGGGAGGTGCACGAGTTGATCTTCGCCATCCACATACTTCGATCTCTCCCATCTACCACTATGTCGAACAACAATGCGTTGCCAAGTCATCTGCAAACCACCAATAAAAAGTGATTAAAGTTAGTTATAAAATGAATAATCTCGTGACAATATTATTGTCACAGTTGCATGTATTCGTGACAATATTTGTCACGGTTCAACCATCTCGTGACAATAATTGTCACGGTTCAATCTTCCCATGACAATTATTGTCACGGTTCATCACTTTTCGAGACAATAATTAAAATTCATTTAAATTCAACTTTTTACATGAAATGAAGACATTTCGTGAGAATATATTCTCACGAAATTATTCAATTCGTGACAATAGTCTCGAGAGAATATTATACTCATGAGACAAGCATCTCGTGTCCATATTGTCACGATTTCATCAATCTCGTGACAATTATTGTCACGAATTCATGATTTCGTGATAATATTGTCACGAAATGTCTGAATTCATATGTATTTACACGTTTATGCTAATCTTCATAAATCATCTAAATATACAAATTCATGTTAATCTACCACAAAATATGCAAATATATACACACGAGAAGCATATATAATCTTTCAACCATTACAAAAAACATATTCAATAACTATTAATACAATTGTTATGAAATTATCATAAATTACGTATAAATTACTTAAAATTTTATAAAAGCATTTAAACCCGACATTTTTGAACAACTTCATGGTGAGAAAAATAAAAAAAAACGCACCTCAAACAAGTTCAAACGGGGCTCGACCTCAATTTCTCAAACAAAAATTTGGAGGCTCGACGTTAGCTTCTTGTTTGTGAATGATGTTTTTTTTGTTTTTTGTTTAACTTGTGTGTTGGGATTTAATGCATGCAACTACCAAATTGAACCCCCCCTCCCAGCATTAATTCAATCGGTCCTTTCTTCTTTAAAAATAAAAACATGCCACAATATTTGTTGCAAATTGCAATCGGTCCCAAATAATCAAGTGGGTTCCAAAATTTTTGTTTTTTTTTAAAGCTAAACTAATAAGACAAAAAAAGAGATAAAAAATTCCAAAAAGTAAGAGTATAGATGACTTTTACACTATTTGTTGAATAGAAAAGAATTGGTTATAAAACTTGACTAAAAAAGAAGTTGTTATTCTACTTTTGATTACTTTATTTTTTCTCCCTATTAATAAATTAAGTAAATATATATAAAAGCCGATTTATATATTAGAACATCTAAAAAAGGAAAAATAAATCTATTTTATTGGGACTAAGAAAGTACCTAGTTAAGTATACTAATTACTATATACCGTAGTTTTTTTTGTGCATATTCGAGTTAATTAAATACACACATATATATTTATATAATAAACATTGTATTGAATAATTATATCAACTGTGCATATATAGGTTCGTCTAACATATTTATTATTTATTGTATCGTTAGTTGAAAAGCATGATTTTGATTTTGTTATGGTAATTATTATATGAATATATGATTAGCGAGAAATAAAAAAGAGTTAGTTGCTAAAACACGTGCGGGGTTGGTAAGTCCACCTACCACATTGCAGTAGATATACTGTATCGGTCACGTCCATGCAACTACATCAGTTTCCCACTGACTTTCCCTCTTTCAATTAATTATAAAAACATAAATTTGGGTGTAATATATAATTTCACGTATAAGGTTTTTGTACTAATTCAAATCGATTGCTAATTCGATCGGAGTTTGTGAATTTCATGAGTACCTTAATACTGTCAGTAAAATCACAAATTAAAATAACATAATTTTATTTAGTCAGTTTTTTTTTTTTTTTTTTTTTTTTTTATCATAGTTTTTGACGATGTTTTAGTTGTGATACATTCATAAATGATGTTATAATTGCATCGCAAGCATGCGTGTAATTTAGTAATGAGATGGTATTCCGTGCATTAGTCTTAAATGAGACTATTTGAGATGGTGTGGTGCCCACGCGCCATTTTTTTTTTATTTTTTTTCTGGCAGTTTTTTTGTCTTTTTTTTTCAATTTTCTTTGTTCCTCAAAAATATATACCCTAAAATAATATTAGTGAACCCTAAAATTAAAATAAATTGATTTAATTTGTTTGAAATGAGTATGAAATAGAATTAATAAACCCTAAAAAATACAAAATAAACCCTAAAAACACCCCCCCAAAAACCCTAAAAACACAAAATAAACCCTTAAAAATACTTCCCCCAAAAAACCATAAAAAAACAAAATAAACCCCTAAAAATACCCTCCAAAAACCTAAAAAACACAAAATAAACCCCTAAAAAACCCTCCCAAAAAACTCTAAAAAACACCAAATATACCCTAAAAAAACTTGGTCAAAGGGTGTGTTTGACCGCGTTGACCGGGTCAAAGTGCGGGTTGACCCGATCCGTCTTAAATAGCACTATATAAGACTTATGCATGGAAGTTTTTACCTCTAGTAATATTCCTCACATAAATAAGTTTGAGATATCGACGATCGTTTAATTTATTTTTGATGTGAGGGAGATCTAGTAGTAGAATGATGTAGTTTGGGATTGAAAATCTCAAATCCAAACCATATGAATACCATGTGAGCACGTCACACTGGATTTTTATAGTATGATTTATTTCTTTTGTGTGGTTGACAGACTAGTGCATATATCGAAATTTACCCAATGAACACCCTTAAATAATGGTGGCAGGTTACCCTCATGATCATAAAAGAAAATCTACAATTATATTAAGGTAAAATTATAATAAAAATGTCAGTCAGGACTTTATATAAAACAATTGTTTAGCCGATGAAATAAATTAAAATCTCAATGCTATAGTGGTTGTTTGGTATACATAAAAGTTACCTTGTTGGCGCTCAGTGTTTGACTCTCCTTTGAACTTTTCATTTTTTTTATCCTCATTTTGTTACTCTTTGTTCTTTTTTTTTTTTTCCTTCAATTTTTTCTTTTATTTTATTTAACTTTGTACTCCTCCCATCCCTTCTGTTTTTTTATTTTTCCTTTTGTTTAGTTTTTTTCACTTCATTTCTATTTATTCATTTTTTCTTTTATTTTTATTTTAACATTTTTATTCTGTTTCCCCTTTTGTTCTTTTTTTTCATTTTGTTTAAATTTTTTCCTTTTATTTTATTTTAACGTTTAGGTTATTAATTTTTATTTAAGCAATAATCATTATATTTGATTTTTGTATTAATAAAAACTTACTATTAAGTTTGTTTTGTCTTTTTCTTTTTTCTTTTTTTACTTTTGTTTAAATTTTTTCCTTTTCTTCATTTTTTCCCTAAAAAAAAATGATTCATTTAATTATATTCTCCCTCAATAAATGAGTAATCGCGTCGTCGTCGTACACACTAATGACATGACATTTACGTACCATTCGTTTCGTTTTCATTCCAAAACCAATAAATTATTTAAAAAAACGGATGTTTTGTTTTCGATCTAATATCTTTAAATGGCATTCAGACAACTCTTGCATAGTTGCATCATATCTAAATGCAGCAAGTATCATCAATTATTTATACAACGTTTCTTTGAGGTGTCTGTTTTTGATGGTTTGTTATTTAGGATGTTAAACGTCATTTTCACGGACGTGCATTGAGAGCGAAATATTAATTAACTTTAGTTAGATAATAGAATTTTCGTATCTTTATTGTCGTCCGTTGAAATAAATAAATAAATAACATGGGCGTTGCCGTGTGCAAAAATAAGCAAAGTTAATCATATACTAGTGTGCGATGCATAAATTTATTTGTGTTTTTCAATTTATGGTATTGTCAGTTTTGAATTATATATATTATTTTCATTTTAAAAAAAAATTAAAAGAACAATATGCACATTAATTAGATAAAATTATAAATTTTGCATAGTCTGGACAAAAAAAAAAGAAAAAAAAAAGAATTTGATTCGTAGTCGATGACTACATATTCTGGGTGATTATGTAAAAAATTAAAGGGCTCCATTTACTTGCGTTTTTTATTCTTATATCAATATTATAGAAGTGTCTTTCTTAATTTTCTATACACAAATGAATTGAACAATTTATTTCCAATTAAAATGACTTTATATCATTCCACTGATTAATAATTATAACATAAAAATAAACTTTCCAATTAAATTGTTCCAATGATGCAGTCTCACATCCTATCCTACCATATCTAAAAGTAGGATAGTGGCCGTAAAAAGAAACCATAAGTTTTCCAACCTAAATATATATTTTTTAATATAGAAATATTCAATATAAAATTAGACTAAATTATTAGTAAAATAATTTATAGTAAAATCTACCGTGATATAATATACATAAATAACATGTAATCAATTAATTATTTTCGTAACTCCATAGAATGTTCATAGGAACACTAAATCTAGTAAATTTTTTGTTGTATATTACAGTAATATGAATATTTTTATGTATGAGAACTATTCAATCGGCAACTTTATATTTTAATGTTTTGATTCTATAATATATATTTTACTTTATATGTATAATACTAATATTTTCATGTTACATAAATTATATTTTTCTTAAAAGAATGAAACCGTTATATAATATCTATTTTTCTAATGAAAATATATATTTTTAGTCAAATTGGGTGTTTCAATAACTTATTTTAATGTAATTAGTATTAATGCAACATAAATTATTATAGTTATAGAAACACGTGAATATCATATATTGATTGGTTCTATAATTATGGAATTAATTTAATATAGATAATAATCATGGAATCAATTCTATCAATCCATTATAATCATTCATTACATTACTAAAATTAATAGGGTGTAAATATTATAAGATTTCATTGAGGGTATAATTGATTGTGATATATCATAACATTTGATTATGGTACTTATCCATGTAAATGATTTCCATTGTTTATTTGTTTGCCATTATTATATTTAATTTAATGATGGTAATGATCATCCACATTAATTTAATTATAATATAAAAATTTATTTAATTATTGTAATATATTATTTAATCGGGTCATATGATTTAGAAGATATCATTTCATTTAATTGTATACGTTAATAGAATACATAAACATGAGATTTAATCGGTGCATTTGGATACATTATAAATTATATGTTTTGAATAGTAATTAGACATTTAATTATTGAATCAACTTTAATTGGTTGAATCTTAAAATCATGAGTATGATGAAACCCTTTTTAGAGGCATTACATTTCATCTATAAATAGGATTAGAATTCTCATTTTGACAGTGTATTTTTCTCTCTCTTTGCATATAACATATAATATTGTTGTTGATATTATTTATTAATTGTTTTTATTTTCTCTTTTTCGTTTGATCTATTTTTGCAGCTTGGCATCGCATGATTCAATATATATATATATATGGTTTAAAGTGAAAACGGTTTAAATGACTAATTCCAATTGGAGGAGGAAGATGAATCATAGATTCAAATTTTTATTTTTTTAGACTGAATGTAAGCTCGAAAATCAGGTTATGATAGATCACTGATGTGGCACCTAAAATGGAGAAACAGAGAAATATTTGGAACACTAATAATTATTCTTATCTTACAATATATGTGCCTTGAGATTATTGATTTTTTTTTTTGATTATAAATACTTGAATGTTAACATACATATGTATGTTAAACTTCTATTAATTAACTTTGAGTTCTTTTTTAAAATTTTTTTTTTGGTGTATCAACTTTTACATTATTACACACAAACACAAATATTAAAATTTCCGCCATTCTTAGAAGAATTTACAAAAGTATGCCATGAATCTACATAAATATAGTTTTGTTGCAATGTATTGGGCAACCTCTGGTGTAATGCTCTTGCTATAATTATTTTTATTATTTATAGTTATTGATGTCATTTTTTGAAAATTTGAAATTCGTGTAATTACCATTGATATTAGGTTAAACTTTTGATTTTTGGACGTAAATCAAAACCAATAAACCGATAATTATTATGATAGTTTTCTTAAAAAATTGCTTCAACTAAATTTTGTGAATAATTAAATAAAATTAAAAAATATGACTATATATATGAAATAAATATGCATATAATATATTAAAATCTTACTCCAGTTTTTTTAATTTAACTAAATTGTAAATGTTATTTATTTAATAAAAAAATTTATTATATATTTTTTTAATTAAGCTGATCTTGAAATGATATAATTTTATCCATTCTTTTGTATATCTATTTGATTCAAATGATTCTTATAATTGCCCGTGATTATTTGTAAATATTGAGTTATTTCTAGTAATGTATGTATTATATTTATGATTTATTATTTGTAATTTCAATAATTTTCTTTCATTTTATAATATTGTTCAATCATTTTTTTTTTCAAAAATACTACACTATATATATATTTTTAAATATAAATTCAATCAATTGAGTAACTTTCGATGAAATATGACCCCAACAAAAAAATTAAGTGTATTCAATTACTTTTAAAAGTTGACGTATCCATGTATGTTTACGCATATATCTCTTTAAAATTTAATTATGGTTATCATTCAAATTTACCTCTCTTTTATTTGCATTTGATGATTTATATATTGTATATTTATTATGTATTTTAAAAAAATATTTAACAGTTTATTATTATTATTATTATTATTATTATTATTACATGAAAAAATTCAATGTTTAAATTACTCATTCATATATATCATTTGAATGATATATTGGATGTCTGCATTAAACATAAATATATCACTATAACCTAAACTATGAACAATAAAAATTGGTCATAAACATATCTTTAGAACCGGTACTTCAAAGATTTTGTCAATCGGTATTCGGTAGACATACTCTCATATTCATAAAATATGAATCTTTTGGTCAACGATTTGAAAGCATAATCTACTCTGTATTACAAATAAATTGTGATAAAATTATTAAATTTATTTTTGATTAAACATCACAGTTTATGTTTTTAGGGGATTGGACAATTTTGGAATTGCACCTGGTGTCTTACCATTAATACTACTAATTAAGGTATAAAACTCGTGATATGAAAGAGATTTTAAAATCATGAGTTTTTTTAGATTATTGCGATTTAATTCTATGAGTGAACATCATGTTTAATTTCACATTTTTTCGTATATTTTATGTGAGTGTAATTCTTTTGATATTTTGAGGAATAATTTTAATTATGTCCTTTCACAAAATGATACATTTTCGATTTACCTTTTTTTATTTTGCTAAAATTATTTTAATTCTTTGAATAATCTCAACAGTTAAGATTATATTAAATTCATTTGAACCAAAGTTGACATCCAATTAAAATTTACTGAAAAATTGAAATTGATAAACTAATTATATATAAAAATAAACTCATGCGGCATGTAATGATTTATTCTGTAAAAAGGTTTGATTTTTTTTTCTAACAATTCGGTAATTTCTCCCAAAAACAGATCTCATTATTAGTAAGTTGAGCATTCCAAAAATGGTGGGTTTTAGTAAGCATCGGAAGAAATATTTGTCTTGTAATATGGGGACCAAAAGAGCGAAAAAGCGAAGGGAAAAGAAAATTGAAAAAGATCGAGTGGGGGCCAGAAGGCCGAGAGAGCCTGACGTGGCAACCAAGAACCGCAGGTGGGCCCCTCGGTAAACGACAACGCCACCAACGTAAGAAACAGAGATCGCACTGTACAGCTTTTATTGTTGGTGGTGCGGTGTCGTTTTTGTTGAATTTCCAAACATAAAAATCGATGCCCCTTATTTCGTTGCTATTATATTTGCACTTGCTTATGCAATCAAATCAGTCACACGAGCTACACCTGCTTAATAATCTCCGCCTCCTCCATTTCTTTACGCATTTATATAGTCTTCCAAAGTTGGCCACCTCTTGTACTCAAAAGCCAGGGCCTCTTCCCATTTATCTAGGGTTCTGCTATTCCTCCCCCGACCCACCCCCTTCCCACCTCTCTCTCTCTTTACATATATATATATATATATATATTGTGGAATATAGAATATACTATCCTTTTTTTTAGCGTTAGGTTTCCGCAGTGAAGAGTTCGACTGTTGGTGAAATGGCGTTTTCTTCTTCGCTCCTTAGATCTGCGCCGTCACCTGTTCTAGACGCCGACGCTTTCCGTTCCTCCGACCGATCCAAGGTTTGGTGGTTTCTTCTTTTGTTTCCTTTTTTTCCCCATTTATGTGTATGCAAGGATCGAGACCAGATCAGTTGTTTTGCATTTGCTTCTAAATTTTTAATATCAGGATGCTTTTAGCAATTTGTTTTTCTTCAAGTTATTGATGTGTAATTATGCTTTTATTGACATATCGGTTTTGACAGTGCAATTTGGATATGCTTTCGAACTTATTCATTTCTGGCTGAATAATTTGTCCGATTTTTGGAGTTTTCGTTTTGTGTATTCTAGTCCTGAGAAATTGATGTGAAAATGACAAATGAGGCGTTCGGATTATCAATTTGTTGCATTGCTTGGAAAAAAATGGAAGTCAAATTGTGAATAGATGCTTGGTTCAATTAATTCATAAGCATAGTGCCGTTTTTTAGCTCTCTCTTGTTAATTGCTTCATTCCTTCAATTTTCTTTTTCACGTCTACGCAGCGCAAAGTTTTAGGAATGCCTTGTACATGATTTTGATGTCCGGTTTTCTCATGCACGTTATTATTTGTAGCTTTCTCAGCTGGATTTAGGTTATTTGCTGCAAAGTAGTACCGTTGCTGCATCTCTTGTTCACTCTATTTGTATTTGATGCATAATGGAAATTTCTCTTGCAATCTGTTGTGTCTAATCGTATGATCGATCTCAGGCGTCCTCTGGCCTTAATGCTAATGCTGTCAAGTTTCAGTCAAGCATCTTTGGGGCTAATTTACCAGTGGAATCATCGTCATTACAGTTCAGTGAATATTGTCATTATTTAGAATGTTATTATTGTTATTATCATTTGGGTTCTAACTTTAAATGAAACTAAATTTGAAACAAGTAGGAAGATCACCGCCCGTGCTGTTCGGCCTGTTAAAGCAACAGCGACAGAAGTACCTCCTACCATCCCCAGTAAGGCCTATACACTTTATATTTGTTTATTAGCTTTCAGTTCGTATTTGTTTTATCTGTTTCATGAGCAGCTTCCCATATTTTCTTGAATCAGAATCACGAAGCAGCGGGAAGACCAAGATTGGCATCAATGGTATGCTTACCCATCAGATAGTTCTGCTTCTGTTTAACTTCAAATTTATAGTACTCTTTGTTAGTGTTACTCTCAATTTTGTTATTTTTATTTAAATCTCAAAGTACAAAATTTTGATGTCTTCCATTTCCTTTAGCCATCTACAAGAACTCAAGAAGAATCTGTTTATCATGCCAATTTATTCTTTCTGCATACATGTGAGTCTGTGACTGAAATGCTCGGCATGATGCAGGTTTTGGGCGCATTGGGAGAATAGTCTTACGGATAGCCACTTTCAGGGATGATATTGATGTGGTAGCTGTTAATGATCCTTTCATTGATGTGAATTACATGGTCAGTCTGCTTGTTCAGCTTCATTTGGATTATTTACTTGGTTGGTGATTGTAGAGTAGTTAAACCCAAGAAAATAGTGTTGATGTGCTCATTTTTAGGCACTAATAGCATATGCCTAGGTGCAGCTTGAATTATATTTAACATTTCTGTAAGCAGGGTTGAGCCCATATTTTGGTTTGAAGTTCCAATTGACCTACTTAAATTAAGCAAGAATAGGTAGTTTTGAGCAATTTTCATACAAATGGGCTCTACTTACAGTTGGGTCCTATAAGCATGAAAATAGTTGATTGCATTTTTCTCTCTGAAGAATAAAAGATGATTTAAACTGTGCAGATCATTAAATCCTGATTCTGGATTCAAATGTATGATAAATTCTCTAATGATTGCTTTATTATATCCGTAAAGCAAGATAAACTGGAAGGAAAATAGATCCAGCATATTTTTGGACATTGGCCAATTTTTGTATTTATTTAAGATGGTAAAACGTTAAATAGGTAAAAAGTACTAGAATTGCCCTACCTTTGCCATTCCTTTGAATAGACCTGCTTCTTGAAGATGACTTCTATAGAGTGATGCTGGCAATATGTTTCTGTAATCCTCTCAGGCATACATGTTCAAGTACGACTCAACTCATGGACCTTTCAAGGGAACCATACGAGTAATTGATGAATCCACTTTGGAAATCAATGGAAAGCAGATCAAAGTTACCAGCAAAAGGTATTACCATTTATCACAATTAGTAACTACACTTGAACCTACATATTAAGTTGCACTAACTTCCAAATCTTTCACTAAAGGGACCCAGCAGAGATTCCCTGGGGTGATTGTGGGGCTGAGTATGTTGTTGAGTCTTCTGGGATCTTTACAACCGTCGACAAGGCAGCAGCACACAAGAAGGTTGGTAACATTATTGATGTTCTAAACATCTGTCATTTTGTATAATGCACTTCTCAATAAATTTTTGTTGTGTAGGGCGGTGCTAAGAAGGTTGTGATCTCAGCTCCATCAGGTGACGCTCCTATGTTTGTAGTTGGCGTTAATGAAAATACTTACAGACCAAACATGGATGTTGTTTCCAATGCTAGCTGTACCACCAATTGCCTTGCTCCTATTGCCAAGGTTCTAGAGAAATCCGAGTTCTTTTGCACATTACATTCATCCTTGTGATGATAGTTATGATCATAACTTGTTTTAGTTTGTATGGTTAATCCTCTACTAATCTTTTACACTTTGCTAATTTTGCAGGTAGTGCATGAAGAGTTTGGTATTCTAGAGGGTCTGATGACTACTGTCCACGCAACTACAGGTACTTGTTATGCCAGCGGTTGCTTCCCCACAGTTCTTGAAATTTTATTTTTGCTCGTAAATGCTCTTATCTATAGCCCTGGATCATCTTCGTGAACTTTGTTGATGTCCAGCCACACAGAAGACTGTCGATGGTCCTTCAATGAAGGACTGGCGGGGTGGTCGAGGAGCAGGGCAGAACATCATCCCTAGTTCTACTGGTGCTGCTAAGGTAAATTAGAAAAGTTCTCAGTTTTGGTGCACATTAAATTCAGCAATTCTCCGATTTGTGATTAATCTAAAATTAAATTTCAGGCTGTTGGAAAAGTTCTTCCGGAGCTTAACGGTAAGCTCACTGGAATGGCTTTCCGTGTTCCGACACCTAATGTCTCTGTTGTTGACTTAACTTGCCGGCTTGACAAAAGTGCTTCTTATGAAGATGTTAAAGCAGCCATTAAGTATGAGAACCTCATTTCTGCTTTTTCCTGATTTATCTGGCTTTCTCTCCTTTCCCATTGCGCACTTGCGCGCATGAACGGTATTCATGGAAGCTGTGTCTAAAATTTCAGATATGCTTCAGAGGGTCCACTGAAAGGCATTCTTGGGTACACTGATGAAGATGTTGTCTCCAATGATTTTGTTGGTGACTCAAGGTATTGTTTTCCTCCACTCTCCATCTTTCTAAATGCATGACTACTCCTTGGAAAGAAACACCACATAGGTGTAAACCTTATAGGGGTAACTTATTAGCTTATAGGTTTGTGGTCTATCACTAACCATACTGATAGGTGACTTCTTTTGTTAGGTGTGTTTCATGTTTTCATAAATTATTGTGTTAGCAATGGCAGTTGGTGATTTCATAATTCCCTTCGATATACAACAGGCGTATTATATCAATCATTTTTTTTGGCTGTCTTGTTGTAGGTCAAGCATATTTGATGCCAAGGCTGGAATTGGCCTTAGCAAATCCTTCATGAAGCTTGTCTCCTGGTATGATAATGAGTGGGGTTACAGGTATGCTCTCTCTCTCTCTCTCTCTCACTTACACACACACACACACAATTTATGAGCCTTGCAACTTGTTCCATGATATATATAGTGTAATATATAAAAGTGGATATTTTAGATTTTTGCTCACACACACACACATCACATATATATTATATGCGAATTTTGTGTTGCAGTAACCGAGTATTGGACCTGATTGAGCATATGGCCTTGGTGGCAGCAACCAAGTAAGAGGCAGCAGGTTGAGAGTAATTGTTTTTTGTTGGGAAAATGAGTTTTATACAAGGGGTTAGATGCGAAGTTAGGTATTTCTGGTTCTTGGAATTTGAATTGGAATTGGCTTATTAAATCAAATGGTGGAAGTAACAAGGCCGCTTGAATGGCCTTTGAAATAATGTACCAGTTATGCATGTGTACTCATGTAGAAATGCATGTATTGTTTTTTCTCGTCTTTTTTTATGTTTAAAGGACTATGCGTCCAAATTGGTCTTTTCAGCCATATGCTTTAATTAATATTTTATTTATGCTTGGAAAATGTTCTCTCTCGCAACTCTACTTGTTATTCACGCGCCGACCACGGCTTCGTAGTATCACCTTGCTCAAATAAATGTGATTTGCCTATTAGACTAGCTCATAAATGCAATGCCAATCAGAATTTTAGATATTGTATTAACAGGTGAGATAATTTGGTTATGTCAGTAACCAAGGTTTTTAGGTGTATGATTTTGGAATAATTTCTGATGCGACGGTAGACTTAGGAATACAATATGAATAATTTCTATGCAAATGTTTCGTCAACAGGTATATTTTTAAGCTAGTTCGATAACTAATTTTTTTTAAAATTTTTAAATAAAGAAGAATAGAGACTGTTGTTTCGGTGTTTCGGATAAAATCAGTGTCTTTTCGAAAATACAAAATATTCTATTATTTAATTAATAGTTTATTAATCCCCACAGTTATGTTTAATTATACACATTCTTTTCTCTATTTCTGATTAAGTGCCATTATAGATTTTAATTTTGTTTAAAAAAAATTTCATTCTACAATTTGGGATAATAAATTTATAATTTTCTCATATATGTTCTTATTTAATGCATTTAAATATCTATATTTAACTCATTTAATGTATTCACATAATTGTGATTAAATAATTTAATTATTTTATTAATTTATGTGCATTTAACGGAGGGATTATAATTATTCAACACTTTGTGTAATGTGACTCGTCAATCTTACCCTGAGAAATATTGTAACTGAATATTAGTGTTTGAGGCACCCTCCCATGCACTAATTGTATGGGCCTGGGCCCATGTCCAAAAAATACCCTCCCATTTCAGGTGCGTGGACCTCACGCGCGCGGGTCACGCCTGCCCACGCTCGGCGTACCTACACGTGCCTAAATTAATTTTTTTTATTAATTTTTTTATTTTTTCAATTTATTTTTTTTTCTGATTTTTTTTTATTTTTTTCAATTTTTCTGTTCCCCCAATTGTATATTCTAAAATACAATTAGTGAACCCTAAAAGTCAAAATGAATTAATTTAATTTTTTAAAATAAATCTAAATATATCATAAAATTGATTTAATGGACCATAAAATTAAAGTGATTTTTTTTTTATTTCGGCGACTCGTGCATTGCGCTCAACAATTAATTTAATTTTTCAAAATAAATATAAATGGTAATTGAATAAAAAACATAATTTGAAATATATATACCCTAAATGAAATTAGTGAATCCTAAAATGAAAGTGAACGAATTTAATATTTTTTGAAATAAATATAATCCATAATTGAGATTAATAAACCTAAAAAAAAACATGAACCCTAAAAATCACAACAAAAATTCTAAAAAAAATCCTAAAAAACTCTAAAAAATTATGAACCCCAAAAAATCTAAGCCTCTTAAACTCTAAACATTAATTGGAATGGGAGTGTTGGTGTTAGTGTTTCTATTTGGTGAAGACTAAAATATCATTTTCATATAGTCATAATGGTCTTAAAAAATCTATAGATGCAGTGACCGCGTGTGTGCTGCACGCGAAATTATATTTGATGACAATACTTATTTATTTATTTTGTAAAATTTTACAATAAATTGGGGGATTTTAGACCATAATTAAATAGAGTGATTTTTTTCTTTTTTAGGAAAATAGGAGGGGATTATTTGCATTTTACCTTTTTTTTGTTTGTTTTAGGAGTTTTTGTTTGGGTCTTACGTGGTGCTAGTATGACAAAGAGACATGCATTTCATCCATGCTTTTGTGAATTTTACTTTAAATTATTTGAATTTGAGTGAATTAGGACAAAAATGGGAGTAAGGATTGTGCATGTTAGGCCATGAAGTTTGAGATGTACGTGTCGCAAGGCATGAACAATTATGGACATCTGTACCCTGTCCAAATACAAGCTCCCTCTAGTTTCACCTGTATATAGTACTGTATGCATGTATATACAACTCCCAAGAGAGAGAGAGAGAGAGATTGAGCGCAATATATATAATATTTATCATATGAATATGGGGAAAATTGGGCGTTCCAGTACTGCGTCTGCTACTGCAGTTGCATGCCTTGTTTTAGTGATTGTGCTGCTGTTCTCGGCAACTGGTAAGTAGAAGTATACATGTAAATTAATAAAATGACATATAATGATATATGTAGGTACGTAGGGTGTTACGTTAAATGAGTAAAATTAAAAAATTTGACGACAGGAGCGGCAGCATCAGTGGCGGAGGAGAAGAGGAGCTGCCAGTCGCAGAGCCATAAATTCAAAGGGAAATGCTTAAGCGACACCAACTGCGGCTCCGTCTGCGAAACTGAGGGCTTCTCCGGTGGCAAGTGCCGCGGCTTCCGCCAGCGCTGTTTCTGCACCAGGAACTGTTGATTAATTCAGATTTTTTTTACTACTAATAATTAATAAATGTAATCTCAATTTCCAGTTCACTCTTGCTATCTGATTATGTAACAAATTAAATAAATATTACTCTTGGAATACTTTATATGCATGGTCGTCATCCATCTAATATTTTATATCTGTAAATTTCAATAAATTCCAAGGCTGCTGCTGTGGCTAGCATATCTGGGCGAGTTAACCTAATTGTTTGTTATTCGAGTTGAGTGCACAATGGCTTTTAATTTAATATCTAAATACGATAACGGGAATTGAAGTGGTTGTGATGCAAATTTTCCTCCACTGAAAATAAGGCATGAAATGGAATTTACTACTATTTTCGATCTCCAAAATATGTATATATAAAACGCCAATTCATCCACGCAGATTACACATCATTCTCACATCGACTCACTCAAATGGCCAACCAATTCTCAACTTTCTCGCTGTTACTTCTTTTCCTCCTGGCTTTTCGTAAGTCTTAATTAATTTCAGGAGGTTTTTTTTTTCCTTAAGATTTTTTTATTACATTCACGTCTCGTCTTTCACCGCTACAATTACCATTGGATTGTTCATTCAGATCAATTTATGACTATACAAGATAAATAATTTTATATACTTATAATAATATTGTATAGAGTAATTTAATTGGTGTGATTGCAGAGGAGATGATGCCGAGTGAGGCTGCTATGTGCTCGGCGCCGAGCAGGCTGTTCACCGGAGTCTGCTTCAGCCGCGGCAACTGCGCCGCTATTTGTGAGAAAGAGGGATTCTTATATGGAGTCTGCAAACGCCTCAAATGTGTCTGCACAAAGGATTGTAATAATGGCAGTGGCGGCGGCGGCGATGGAGGTGGTGAGGGGCCGCCGGACCAAGGCGGCGATGGAGGTGGTGAGCAGCCTCCTGTTCTGTTCTAAACAGGAAATACTTGATCGAGTCTTAGCTACTCAACCACCAGCTTTCTGATCAAGTTCTAATTAAGACTTATGTCACCCCACATGTCTAAAATTATTATTCTTTGATAATAAAATTACATTTCGCGTGTAATAAATTGTTACTTAATTTGACAATACAATTATGTCGTGTGCATTTGATGTTCAAACTTGACGTACGTAACTGAGATTGTTGAAATCTCTCTGTGCATCTGGTGGTGAGATGTGACAATTTCATACTGTATACATGTCTAAAACTTACTCACATAATTGAGTCTAGTTAATAATTGCACAATTAACAATTAAGTAAATTGTAAATATACAAATATAGAAGAAAGGGGGAAGAAAAAACAAATCGTATCGATGAAATGAGTTGAATGAAATAATTTCCTTGAACGCATGCAATAAATGAAACAGGTAATAAACATAGAAGGCAAATAAAAGTAGGCAGATGGTTGTGGGTGGGTGTTTGGTAGAAAAAAAAAAGTTGATGAGCTTTTGTTAAAGTGGAGTAATAGGTAAGGTTGATTTTAGAGGATGAAAATGAAAATGAAAGGGAAGCAGATTAGAACAAAACAGCCACTTTTTTGACAATTGAGAGAGAGCATTAACAATGAATTGCTGTGCATACATATTGAGGAAATAGAAAACACGTGATATTAATATGATAAAGTACCAGTGTAGTTATATAGAGTATTATATAAGGTAGCAGAGGAAAGGACCAAAATCCATTATAGCATATATATGTGTGTGTGTGTTAGTGAGTATACAAGTAAAAGAGGCAAATAAATACATATATATATATATTACGTACGTGGGAATTGAAATCCGAAATTTGTTACATGGCGAGGCCTAGGATGCTGTCGGGGCTGCTGCTTCTGCTGCATCTTCTCATCTCGCGTAAGCCACAATTATATATGTATTTGCATTTGAATAGAAGAACACATTAATTTTATTAGTATTAGTAAAAGTAATTAGCAAATCGCAATGAATTAATTAATAAAAAAAGTGAATGGGATTTTGCAGAGAATATTGTTATTGTGCTTGAAGCAGCGGTGTGTGAGTCAAAAAGCAAGTTATTCCATGGAATTTGCTCTCGTGATAGTAACTGTAGCAGAATATGTGAAATGGAAGGGTTTCTTTACGGTCATTGCAAAGGAGTGCTAATGCGATGCATCTGCTACAAAGATTGTAAAGGAGCCTCTCCAAAGGCAAAGCCCCCTCTCACCCCTCCGCCGCCACCGCGCGGCTGCCCAAAAACCAGTCATCCAGGTGGTTGTCCAAAACCTCCAGTAAAATGAAAATCATAGCTAGCTAGCTAGGGCAATTAGCAATACCTTTAATTGCATGCATCAACAAAGGTGCTCATAATAATAATAATAATAATAATATCATGTGGATCTTCTTCTTCTTCTTCTTCTTCTTCTTCTTCTTCTTCTTCTTCTTCTTCTTCTTCTTCTTCTTCTTCTTCTTCTTGCTGTGTTTATCGAAAGAGTTAATTGGCATCTAATTAAACCGCGCATGGTAGGTTGATTATGTGGAGACATTAAAATTTCCGATCCACACATTCATTATTCATACAAGATGAAGTTCATATAAACAACTTCATTAATTTACTTACGTATAAATAATCAAATTAAGATTCACACACCGATCGAAATAGAGGTGTGTGCAAATGGTTGATTCGGTGCAAAATCGAGCCAAACTAACAAAATTAAATAAAAAATTTCTTAAAAAAATTCAAACCAAATCAACAAAAATAATATATGTAATCGAACCAAATCAAACCATAATTATTTGGTTAGTTTGGTTTTGATTTTCGATTTAACCGAATTTTCAATGATTATTTTTATTTTTCTGAAATAATTATATTTAAAGAAAATAACATGCACTTAATAAATAACAAACGATATATTAAATAATTAAATCTACTACTATATAAAAAGAGCCATATTTTATCATTCATTCATTACTTTAATTTAAGGGTAATATTGTAATATTATATATATATATTTAATTTTTTAAAAGCTAATGAGCTTATATATATTTAATTTTTTTAAAAGGTAATGATCTCATATACTATGTATTACCAAAAATATATATTATAATATACTATATTACTTTACATATTAAACAAACGACACATTCTACATCATAATTTGTTATTTGAATCCAACAAAGAAATAATTAAAAAATTTCTTCTTCATTGACATAAAAAAATCAGCTGGATTTTAAGTTTTGATAATTTCATGTAAGATTTTGTTATTTAGTTTTTTCATTTTTTATTCTTTCAATATATATTTAGTGCATGTTATCTTTATCTCAAATTTTCTTTTTCATGTAATCTACATAAAATTAATCATATTTCATTTATTTTTTAACAATATTCAATTTTCTTTCACCTATTTAGACCCTTAAGGTTTTCTGAAACAATCATTTATGATTAATATATAACTAAATCAAACATAAAAAAAAAAAATCAACAATACAAACAAATAAAAAATTAATGGAATTAATACATCATCAAAGAAATTTTAGTTCGTTTTACAATTGCCTTAAAGAAAAATGTTTGTTTAATTTCTCAAATAGTGTCTTCTTCCAAATCTCTTCGTCACAAGCTTCCAGTGATAAGAGCAAAGCAAAAAATTATGATAAAATGCAATATTTACAAAAAACAAATTGGGAAGAAAAAATATAGAATACATCAATAGTTAGAAATATATTATCACATCGATTGAAATTGATCAGTGATAGATTAAGGACCACAAACATGTTGATTGTTGGCAAGGAAAAAATCCGTCGATAGTGAAATTTATAGACATGTTTAAAATTGTTTGTTGTTGAGAGAAAATGGAGAAGAAGAGAGATAGTGATGAAGAACGACGCCTAGCTACCTCTTTGCCCTAGAGGCATATCTTGATTGAAGATGGAATTAATTTTAAAGCAAAATATGAAAATTGTATTTTCTTGATATAAAATGATAGGAAGAGAGAGATGATCAAAGAGCGGTGTTCCATTTTTTACACTAGATTCATAAATTAAATGTGAAAGACAGAGATTTGCTTTTTGATATAAAAAATATGTGAGCTTATTGAGTTAAGTATACATGAACTTGAGATCAAGCTTAATAGATACTCGAGTAATTCCAGCCCGACTCGGTCAATTACGAATGAAGTTCCATTATTTTACGAATCGATCATGAGTTGAATGGACTTATTTACATCCCCACTTAGATCTCTTAAAAGATCATCCTGATAAACATGGCTTTTGCATGCATTTGAGTGGTTAATTAGATCATATTTGAAGATGAATGCATGTATTTGTTGAGGTTTTATACTAGTTTTGGTTTTCCGTGTGCTGTTTGATGTGTTGGTGTTTCTTGTGCAAGTTTTGAGCTGAATTTGAGATTTATTCAAGATCCAATTCAAGGAAGAGAGTTGCTAGAAAGATAGAGAATCAAGAGAGGGTCGCAACGCAACTTGAATAGGGTCAATCGGGCAAGAAACGAACGAGAACAGAGCGAAACGATGGAGAGATGTAGGAACCCACCGACCAACCCGCCGGTCGGCGGGATCTGACTTGCCGGTCGGCGGGTTCGGCGGTTTTTGGCTTCCGGACGCGTTTTCGGCCCACTAACTCACTTTTCAGCCCGGATTTTCGATATTATTATGGACGAATTTTGGCCACTTTTTCTCATAATATCAGTTTTTATTATTTTATTTTCTCTGAACTTCAGCTGTGGCATTGAATATTGAAGATTTCAAGTTTTATTCAACGAATCGACATTCCGGTTCTTTTAATTTTTCGCAGTTTTATTTTATGTTCATGTTGATTATGATTTATTATTTATGTCATTTTAATTATGAGTGAGTAATCTATTTTATTAATTCTAGGGTTTGCAATTAGTGTGGAAGCTATGTCTTTGATTTAACTCTGTTATCTTTCCCTTCCGATTATTGTGTTCAAAAGTTCATGTGCTTATATTTCATGCATAGATTAATGGCCATAATTTATGTATGCTAGCTAATTAATTTGAGACCTGGCGGTGATAATTAATTGGTGGGATTAAGTGAATATTTTGATACACGTTCTGAGGAACCTGTAGGAGATTTATCTGATGATTTAGGGAGTTAATAATTACCTAGAAACGAAAGTAATAGGCATTTTATTAATCTACAGCTATCTTGAGACCTGCCTGGCGGAGATAGGTAGTGATAATTCTGATTCTTCACCTTTAATCGGATTAAATTGGGAATTATTAGGATTAGATTAATTCATAGTGGCTACACGTAATTTGCATTCCCTAGGATTAATACCTTGTTAATTGATTGAATTTACTGAGTTATTTTAGTTGCATTATTTGTGTCTTCTTGGTCTTGTTTAGTTTCGTCTAGTTGTTCTTTAAATTCGTGTCTAGTAAACCCGGAAATTGGTCACCTGGATAATAGAAAATTGTTATCTTAGTACTCAGTTTAATCAAATATTCAGTCTCTGTGGATACTATACTCGATTCACCATTTATATTGCATTGTCCTGTGTTAGTTGCAGTATAGTGCATAAAAATTAGTGCATCACACCCTTAGCCAAAACACATGATGATTTATCAAAATAAATAGCAAATTACAATTAAGTGCACATGATTGCACTAACAACAAAAATTTTAATTTCAATTAAATATAATGATTTACAAGTTTAACATATTAAATTAAAAAAAATGTATAAATCTTGTTTGTAATTATATATTAATCACAAATTTATAAAAATTATAGTAACATGAAATTGGAGTTACAATATTTAAGGATCATATAATTTCTTTTGTCAAGACATTTGTGGTGAACAAAATCTACTTAATCTCTAATGATGTGATAGTATTTATAAAAGTTGATACAATGTATCATATACATCCTATAAAAAATTGATAAACAAAAGGTAAAATGTTAAAAAGATTCATTCATTAACATTGAAAACAGAATACAACACAATTTTATAAAGTTTAAAGATAGAATAAAAAATTAGCCAAAAAGAAAAGTTTAGTAAATATTGTTCATGTTTTTATTTCAAATAGAGTTTTTCTTCTTCAGAAAAGTTTAGTAAATACGGTGCATGTTTTTATTTCAAATAGAGTTCTTCTTCTTCTTCTTCTTCTTCTTCTGTTGTTGTTGTTGTTGTTGTTGTTGTTGTTATTGTTAATGCATGCATGTCATACATTAGACTAGAAATTCATGGTAAATTTTTGTTTTGATCAATTAGGATATATACCGTGAGTTCTATTGTTGTGTTTTGACTGTTTTCATTATAATTAACTTTAACCTAGAAATAAATTTTGAGTGTTAAGACTTCAAAAATTATTTCTTACCCCTTTCTAACTTCCCACTTTGGCTTTTGTTTATATTATTTTTTAATTCAACTTTAGACATAATTTTTAAGTATCTGCAATTATTATGAATATTTAAAGTTTGTTGATTTCTAGTGGTAATAATTTTTTTTCCAATATTTGCATACTAAATTTTGGTGTAAAAAGTGTGTGTTGGTGTATGGAAAGATTTAAGCATGTGTAAAAAATGTATGTTAATGTATTTTTATTAACATTGTTAATTTCTCCGTTCAATGAAAGATCTATGTGATCCAATTCCGCGTAATAATTGTAATAAAATATAACTATAAAACTATCACAAAAAAAGTGTAAATGGATAAAAGTACTCACTTCTCTATTACAAAAATTTATTTTACCCACCTTGTGGAAAGCATTCAATAAATACCCACTTTGTCTAAAATACCCTTGAAAAGTGTTCACATGTGGGTGTCTTACACATTTTACACCATCCTTATATAAATGTACTTGAATTACACAAACAAACATGTAAATGTAATATCAATGTGACATTTTTTTTGTCCCTTACATTAAAGTTTGTGTGATAAAAGTAAGAGTACCGGTACGACTTACAAATCACGAAAAAGTGAAATCAATTCAATTTACAATCAGGGTTTCATTAAATACGATCATGATCTAAAATTTTCATATTCTAAGTATATCGGGATTCGATCGTGATTACATCGGGAGTAATTTTTATCCGGATCGTGATCAGAATCGAGATACCAACGCAATCTGTTATCACTCGGGATTCGATTGTGATCTCTATCAGGAGTCATTTTACATCAATCTTACACAATTGTACTTAAAATACGTAAATAAACATGTGGATGTACTACGAAAGTGACATTTTTTTGTCTCCTTGCATTAAAGTCCGCATGATCCCATAGGAATTCTGTTCTCACAGGGATAATGATCCCATAGGAATTCTAATCCCATTAGGATTTTTTTGTCTTCTTTTTTTGTCTTTCTTCTTTTTTTCTTTTTCTCCTTTTCTTTTTCTCCTTTTTCTCCTTTTTTTTTCAATCACAGGTCCTTCTTTTTCACTTATAACCACCATAACATCCAATCCATTTCAATTGTTCCCCTTTTTCACTCATCCTCCAAGCAAAGAGAACTTAACATTCAACACAACTTAGATATTTATGGGGCTACCAAATAAAAGGCTAAAAGGCTCAAAGATGGTTGACTAAGGATTATAATGATATAGGATCAACGAAAAGGAAAAAATAGGTTCACAAAAATGGCCTAACTTCATTTTCTAAGCTCATATCCTAATGTATATTCGATAAGACACGGGGCAAGTTCTAGAAGTTCATGCATTCATCTAGCAAATCCCACAAGAAAGAAAATAATCAAACTTTCAAGGCTCAAATCTCAAAGGCTGCCTAACAGTTCAAAGCTATCACGAATTTTATCATAATGCACCAATCATGCTTATTCATGCTCAAATCATGTTTTTTTCCTATTACATGCACATCATTAGCAACTATGTCAATCAAAGCATGCTTCAAGACACAACTACATCAAAAACTCGAATCAACAACTCCACAGTCTAACAACACTGGCACGAAACAAACTAAAAATAACTAAAAACTACTAAACTAAACAAGTAAAGCAGGTAAAACAAGATAAAGGTCTAGACACTACAAGCATACATCCCCCCAAACTTATTCAAATCCACGGGATGGAATAAATTTGTCAGACTGCATGAGGGTGTCGTTGACCACTTACAACGATCACATGGATGTCCGTTCACTTTCCTCCCTCAAACTTGTCAAATGACAAGTTAATTAAATTAATATCCCCTATATTACAGCATCCATCCGTTCTTTACCTGCACAACTCAGAAAAAAAAGTGAAAAACATACATAAGAAAAACTAAACCAAAAGAAATGAAAGAAATAAAAACACATTGGGTTGCCTCCCAACAAGCGCTGCATTTAACGTCGACAGCCAGAGAAATTTGGGAACTCAAGTTCCCACAAGTGGATGAACTAGTATCCCCCATTCTCTTCATCGATCTACCATCTCCGTGCCTCTACCATCAGTACTGCAGCTAACTTGATGAGTGTTGATGATTTTACACTCCACGTCTGTCTTGTGCTCATCTGCATCGAATAAGAACTGAATTTGTTCATCTTCAAATCGGAGAGTGAGAATCCCCATGTCTAGATCGATATTGGCTCGTCTGGTGCGCAAAAATGATCGTCTTAAAATGAGAGGAATGTTTTTGTCCTCCTTAATATCAAGCACCACAAAATCCACTGGGAATATAAAATATTTCACTTTGATGAGCACATCCTCCAAAATTCTCTCGGGATACACCACAGATCGGTCGGCCATCTGTAAACACATGGTTGTGGGCTTGAGTTGCCCAATGTTCAGCTTTTTGAAAAATGAGAGCGGCATCAAGTTAATGCTCACTCCCAAATCACACAATGCTCGACCACCTAACTTATCTCCAATAGTGATGGGAAGTGTAAAACTCCCCGGATCCTTCATCTTAGCAGGAAGCTTCCTTTGGATAATGGAGCTGCAATTTTCTAGGAGGTGTACTGTCTCATAGTTCCCCCATCTTCTCTTCTTAGATACCACATCTTTGAGGAACTTGGCATATTTGGGCATTTGCTGTAGTGCCTCCACCAAAGGTATGTTGATATGCACCTTTCGAAACATCTCACGGAGCTTGGAGAATTGACCATCTAACTTCTTCTTCTGCAATTTCTGTGGAAAAGGTATAGTAACTGAAGTAAGAGAAAGAGATACTGGAGTTGGTGACTTTTGAGCTGGAGTCAGCGGTGCAATTGATGGAATTTTGGTGGTATTATCCTCCACTTCGACCCTGTCATCATCCTCAATCTGGGCTGGATTTGGTACTAAATTTGGCACCTCTGGAGCCTCATAAGACATCCTACTCCTCAGCTAGATAGCTTTGCACTGCTCTTTAGGGTTCACCATTAGTTGGCCCGGAAACTGCCCATGCTGGTGCTTACTTCCTACAGCTGTAGCTATTTGACCAATCTGAGTTTCCATCATCTTCATTTGTATCCCCATAGCTTCCACTGTATTTTTCAGCTTTTCGATACGGCTCTGAGACTCCCCCATATACTTCTCTATCTTTCCCATGAAAGCTATCAGCAAATCGTCCATGTTCGGCTTTTTGGGCTCATCAATCACACCATTTGTAACTGAGAATCCTGGAGGGGGCTGCAAGGCATTGCTAGGATTGGAATAGGAGAAATTCGGGTGTGAGCGGTTACCTTGGTAGTACTGATTACCACCTTGGCTAGATCGGTACCCGTTGTTGTAATTATTTTATTGCCCTCCTTAATGCACAAAATTGACATCTTCCATCTGCGGCTGTGGCTTTAACTCAGGCTCATGCTTAGATTGAGATAGATTCTCAATCTTGGTATTCATAGCAGACAACTATGCTACAATCAAACTCAGTGGGTCGGCCTCTGATGTAGAAGCTACCTTCTTCAAAATCTGCACCTGCCTCTCTCTGGGCCACTCATAGCTGGTGGTGGCCATATCCTCAATAACCCGAATGGCTACTTCATGTCCTTTTTTGAGCAGAGATCCTCCAGCTGCAGCATACAATAGTCTCTTCACCTCAAGACTACATTCATTGTAAAAGATGCAGACTTGGTGATCTTCTCCAAAGCCATGATTCGGACATTTTCTGAGCAGCTCTCGCAATCTCCCATGCATCATAGAGAGATTCTTGGTCCCTCTACTAGAACTGTGTAATCTCTGCCTTCAACTTTAGAGTAACTCCAAGTGGAAAGAACTTATGCAAAAATTTGTGTGCCAAGTCTTCCCAACTGGCCACTGATACAGCTGCTAGAGTTTGACACCATTGCTTGGCTTTATCCTTCAGAGAGAAGGGAAATGGCCGCATCTTGATAGTATCATCTGAAACCCCATTCACCTTGATTGTATTACTGATCTCCAAGAAGTGTGCCAAGTGTGCATTTAGGTCTTCCACAGCTCGTCCTCCATACTGGTTTTGTTGGACCATAGAAATAAGTGTTGGGCGAAGCTCAAAGTTGTTGGCTTCGATTCTTGGTCCAACAGGTGGTCCCTGGATTGGGACATTACCGAACATCTCCCGAATAGGAGTTTCTTCAACTCTAGTCCGAGCTGCCTCTTGATCCGCAAATTACCTCTGCACCAATTCCAACTGCCGTCGGAGTTGAGCTACAAGTTGCTCTTGTGGAATAACCTATGGATTAGCCTGTTGATCCCTTTCAGCCATCATAATTCTTTGTGAGTTCATGTGGTGAATGATAGACTCTATCTCAGGTTGAAACGGCTCTAACGGGGTATTGCTAAAGCGTGTGTTCATACACTACCTGCTGAAACCTCAAAACAAATAAAAATAAATAAAAGAACCATAAATAAATAAATAAAAGTCTAAAGTAGTAAAATCAATCGTATCACAATATTAGAATTAAAATTAACTGATCCCCGGCAACGACGCCAAAAACTTGATCGACTACAAAATTACCGCAAGTGAACGGTGCAATTATAGCTAGTAAAGTGAGCAAGGATATCGTATCCACATGGATTAGATAATAGAACTCTAAGTACTATGATATAAATTAATATCTACTATCTCGACGAACTAAATAAAGAGATTGTGGTTTTTAAGACTAATAATTAAAATGCAAACTTAAAAATAAAATGTAAACAATCGAAATAACAAATGGAAAAGGTTTTAGAATTATAGAAGAATTCTGAGGCTTCGATTTCATTAACTCTCCTACACAATCAAATCACAACTTAAATGTTCATCACGACTCAAGTTCGATTAGGACAATCACCAAATTAAATTAAGCTTTTTCTCAAAGTAAATAATTCATGGATTACAATCTATAATTAACGTCTCCGTTCAATTACTAAATTGCAACTCCTAAAAGCTCCACAGATTTAATGTCCTCACTCTTAATCTCAATTCTCTCGAACTTATTAATTAAGAATGTTAATTACTCCTTAAGCTTGCATAAAAACTCATCTCTCGAATTATGAATCTAAGCACATATATCATCGAATTCATGGCCAGTCAATCAGAAGCATTAAACACAAGAGTAATTAAAATAAAACAGGGTCTGAACATTCAAGAAGTAATTTAAATGTGCATGAGAGTTAACTACTCTCTAACTCTAGAATCCGAACATTTTAACTACTCATAATTAAATAAATAACTAAACAAGTTTCGGAGAAAAACATAGTTCAATGAAAATAAATATGAAATATAACCCGTGGAGAAATTTCATCTTCAATCTTCAATGAATTGCGTCTCTTCATCTTGTTCTTATTCACTCTTGTTCCAATTGCTCTCTCTCTCTCTCTCTCTCTCTCTCTCTCTTGCTTAGGATGAAAACTTGTTCAAAATTCATCCACAATCAAGCTTTTAATTTGCCGAGAAGAATCCCGACTTGAATAGGAAACACAATGGATGAAACAAGGTAAGTTTTGGGCTGCCCGCACTGAGACACGGTCGTGCCAACTTGGATCACTAAGGCACGGCCCTGCTAACTTCTCTGGATGATTTTAACACTTTATGCATGGTTTGGCACGGTCGTGCCACCTTGGTTCACCAAGGCACGGCCTTGCTATCCTCCTGGAAGCCTCCCGACACGTTTCGTCATTTTGCTCCGTTCTCACTCGTTTCTTGTCCGATTGATCTGATTCAAGTTGCAGTGCGCTCCTCACTCGATTCTCTATCTATTTAGGTACTTTTCAAGCTCAATTGAGTCTCATAGAATAAATTGCATCAAATCCCTTCATGATGAGCAAACACGTGACACTGTACAAAATATAGAAAACTATGCACAATTTCTCGACTAATGCAGGTAATGCTCATCAACTACCATCTAAATGACCCTCAAAAGACATAAAAATCATGGGTTCATCAATGCTAAAATTAGAGAAGTATGAGGCTAAATATATTCCCATTACGGCTTATTGCATCCCCATTATTGTTTATCAAATCATGCTAAAATTAGAAAATTATCAGACTAAAATGAGGAATGTAGCATGCTAAACTTGATGTCACATTATCATTAGGGCTCATTATTCCCAATTAGGGTTTATTCTTCCCAATTAGGGTTTATTCTTCCCAATTAGGATTTATTACATTCGCATTAAGGTTCATTGTTCTCAATTAGGGTTAATTGCATGACCTGTTACTGTTTATAGCATCTTGCTAAAATGAGGGATATATCATGTTAAAATGAGAGAAGAATAAGGTTAAATTTGATGTCCCGTTACCATTAGAGTTCATTATTCCCAATTAGGGTTTATGACATTCCCATTAGGGTTTATTGTTCTCAATTAGGGTTTGTAACATTCCCATTAGGGTTCATTATTCTCAAATAGGATTTATTACTTTCGAATTACGATTTTCTAGATCCTCCATTGTTGTTTAGTAGAACATGCCAAAATGAGGTAAGTATCAGGCCTAAAATGAGGGAAGCAACATGTTAATTTTTTTTATCACATTCCCATTATGGTGTATGACATTTCCATTATGGTTTATTGTTTATAACATCAAGTTAAAATGAAGTGAGAATGAGGTTAAATTTGGTGTCCCAGTTCGATTAGGGTTTATTGTGTTCCTATTAGGGTTAGAAGATCATGCTAAAATGATGGAAGTATGATGCTAAAATGAAATAGTGTATGATGCTAAAATAAAATACTGTATGATGCTAATAAAACAACAATATCATACTTATATAAAGAAAAAATCACTCTAACAATGACATTTCTAAATATTAATAACAAATGTCTGAAACTAATATTCTTCAACCTGAACTAATATTTATCAACATAAATTAATATTCATAAGAAATATGTCTTGAAACTAATAGTACTTGTATAATTTTATTAACGGTACAAATCACTTCGACATAACAAATGCTTCAACTTTAATTGGACCATCTTCACATGAGAGCCTGTAGTGTAGGTTTTCCTCAATTTCGTTCATTTCACTTTGTATATTACTGTCTGTACTTAGAATTGTAACACATATTTTGTTCTCATAAACTTTATCTCGTTTCGGGAAATATTCTCTCATTTTCTTTCTTAGTTGTCAGTCATCTCCTTCGTTGTTTCACTTTCTCATTCTTTTTTCTTCTTTATCATCAACTCGTGTTTTTCGTTTCGTAGTATCTATATAGGTGTAGGTGTTTATATAAAACTGTTAGAAAAATATTCATAATATCACCCGCTAAAATGTATTACACAACATGCTAAAATATATTACACAACATGCTAAAATGAGAATTTTAATAACATGCCTCCAAATGAGTTTACCCCAATCTAATGAGAATATCTTTAATTTGATATGTAATTTGCATAAATTTGATTAAAACGAGCAAGTCATGAACAAAATGCTGATATAAGTTACGGATTATGCTCAAATGTCATATATATATATATATCATGCTATTATGCGAGTAGTTTCATGCTAAAATGCTATATAGATCGTGCTAAAATATTATATACGCCATGCTAATATAATTATGTGGCTGTTTTGCATGAAAAATATGCCTGAAAATCAATTTTTGTATTTTTCATCTATTTTTTTCAAATAAACACATGCAATATGGATCTTAAATGAAAGAGTATGAAAAGAGCTTTAATTTGATATATGATTTGCGTAAATTCGATTAAAAATAAGCAAGTTATGATTGATTAAAGTTTCTACAATATTTGTACAAATATGATGACATCATCATCTATATTTTGAATGAAAAAAATTAACCCTCCACTTTTGAAGTTCAATTTATTTAACAATATGTCACCGCCTTTTTTAAAAAGTTCAACATATTTACAAGTTTGCCACCAATAATCTGTTTTAATCTTAGCCATCCAAATCTATAAATGGGTGGATGGGATGGGTTCCTTGTTCCTATATGGGGGAAGGTTCCCACCAAATCCTACCCCTATATATATATATGTATGTATGTATGTATGTATCATAGGAATACGTGAAAAACTTTAGTTCTCTTTCTTCTTACACACAATTCATTTTCTCTTTCTTCTTTATGGTATCACTGTGAAGAGACGTTAATGGAGGAGAGCAACAGAAATAAAAAGAATATGAAGATAGAGGGATACCTCAAGAAATCCGAAAATGAGAAAGAAGGACTTGAAAGTGATATGAATTCTAAATATTTTGGTGTGATTAAAATCAAAGAGGGAAACTTGACATTTGTTTGATTTCTTTCCTAAACATGGACGGCTTGAACATGGTATTTTAGGTTTAGGGTTTATAGTGAAGAAGGGGAGGGAGGCGTGTAGGAGGGAAGGAGGGATCAAATTCTCAATTTTTAAAATATTGGGCTTACAGTTGTGGGCTTATGAAAATATCTTCTTAGGCCAGGAAAAGATAAAAGGAAGAGATAAATAACTTTGGCCCAAAAATAAATGAGTGAATATTATTTTAATTATTCCCATTAAAGAAATAATTGAATGCATTTAAAACATGCTCCATATATATATATATATTAAAATTTACACTAGGCGCGACTTATGGGACTTAAATAATTAATATCATGCTTTAAAAAAATAATTTTGAATAACACAAATAAATAAATAATTTTACAGGGCACTACAGATGTGAATGTCAAAATAATTTATATTATTATCAAACGAGCGTACTATACAATACTATTTATGCATATTTATAATATTTTGTTAAAATTATTCATTAATATTTATTAATATTATAACTTTTAAAGGATTTATGGTGTTACATAATAGCTTATACGTGCAACACACGTAATCTCTGCTAGTATTTTAAAAATTCTAAAATTAGAAGATTGAAACCAAATATTAGAATTACTAATATTATTTAGATATATAATACCTTTTAAATTTATTAATTTAGGTATAATTAATATTCGAATTTTAAATCATAAATTATAAATATAGTATGTATATATTTTGGTTGGTTTGATTTTAACCAAAATATTTTTACTTAAACCAAAATCGAACCAAATAATATTTTGATTTTAATATTCAAAACCAAACCAAACTTAAAAAAAATAACCAAACAAACTTAACCAAATACCTCAATTTGATTTGATTTTTTAATTTTAGTTCGATTTTGCACAGTTGTAGATGGAAATACAACTACAAATCCAAACTCTCAATGGAATGGAATAAGTATCAAGATATATTTGAACAGGCCCAATAAATTTTAGGCCCATGGTATACTATGACTTCCGCTCCTATAAAAAATTATTTAAAATGACTGGGATTTGGGAATTGATCAATACATCGCGCCTTCTTTTTCCAAATTCAGGTAAAATAATAATATATTTTTATTGACCTAATTTTCATTCAAATTCAAAACCATTTTCAAGAAAACAATAATAAATCGCATCTTAGTTTTAAAAATAGAAAAAATAATAAAAATGTATCATCTTTCACATTTTATTTTTATGATGAGGAGCCCGCAGCTGATATCTAAACTCTAAAGGTATGAGTTGGGTAAATCTTTCACACTTTTACCCATGAAACATGAAGTGCGACGTGATAGGATTTTGGCCTTGCTGCAATTTGTGGCACAATTACCCCTAGCTTTATAAGAGAAAAAATATATACTTTATTTTGCTTAAATTTGAAGGGCTATACCAACAAAAATAATTAGTGTATTTAATTTTCCATGATTCCCGGGATTTCAAACAATATGAAACAATATGGGCTCCGATACGCCCATTCAAATCAAAGAAATTGTTTCATAAAATGTAATTTGTTTTGAATTTTTTAATTAGATGAGGTTGTTTAGGAGAGTATTCATTACTTTATTGTTGTTATATATATTATTCTCTCCTCTTAATCATGTGGGGCTAATATTTCTTTATTTTAATTATTTTTTAATTGTTATTATAAAATATGAATCTAAGCAAATTATTCGTGAACAAAAAGAGATCGGACAATCTCAAAATGGTATAAAGCAATAAGATGTGACGTAAAAGATAACTTGAGGTGATTGAGAAATAGATCTCCCGGCAAATGGGGCCCAACTTTCATTCTACTAATTATGAACGAACCAAAATTTCTTTTAGGAAAAATTACATTTTCTGCCTTTTTTTTTTATCTTTTTAATATGTATGTTCCAACTTTTTAATTATTTATAACCATTTAAAACTATATAATAATAATAATAATAATAATAATAATAATAATAATAATAATTATTATTATTATTATTATTATTGTGATATGTTGGCCCAATTTGCTCTGGCCCAAACTTCTATTATTTCTCTTGGCCCAACTGCTAACCCTAAGCCCACTACCCGACACCCGTATCCCTCTCATATATATCACTCCTAACCCTAATTTTCCTTATACATCTCTCTCTCTCTCTCCTCTACAAAATGCGGCGCCCTACCCTCTCTCTCTCATGCCTCACACTGAAAACTCCACCTCTGATTCTTCTTCTCCGAGCTTCTCCGCTGAAACCCTCTGTTTCTCTAGCTGGTTCTCTGCTTGTGAGTTCCTGGTTGGCCTATGAGTTGAGGTTGCGGGCTTGCTCTGGGTTGAAGAAGGCTGTGAGAGCATCGAAGCTTTACATCTCACCCTCCCCTCCTGGTCTGGGTCCGATTAGTCACCGGAGTTGCCTTTTGCCGCCGTGCCTGGGAGAATCTGAGCCCACCAGTGCCTCTGAGCACTTTTTCCTCTCAAATCTCCCTATACTCTACATATATTTATACTCTGGTTGCTTCAGTGTGGGTTTATCTCATATATTTACTCGATCTAACACTTGTCTCTGTCTGTTTCCTTACAGATACACACTTGATCTAGCAAGCCTATGAAAAAGAAGCCCTAGATCTTCATGATCTAGAGTCTGAGGCTGTGTCCCTGAACAAGAAAGCTAAGCTTTAAGTCCTTAGCTGCTTGAGCAGCAAGTGCGGTAGACCGCCGAGGCCGGAAACCAAGCGGTGAACCCTAGCCAGGCCCTGATACCCAACAGTGGTATCAGAGCCAGGTTTTCTGGCCTGGCCGGGGCACCCTCCTGCCTACATCTACCTCACCCCGCCGCCGGTAAGGGCTACGCCGAGTCGCCCCCCTGGGCTTGAAACATTTGGTAAGTCCGGTCTTCTCCTGCCTGAGAAGACCGGCTCTGATATAATTCTAAAACCCTAAAACTCCCTGTTGTGGTATCTGTCGATCCTGCTTCCTATCTTGCTTCCTCTCTGCTCTCTGTTTTTCCCCTTGGCATTCCACGCCTTTTCCCAAAATATAGCTTACAGTCGGGACCGTCTGGATTCCCCTGTGGGTCTTCTCAAAGCGGGTTGCCCCGATAGCTAATTTTGGTAAGGGGTTTTCAGTTGAAAATGGGGGTTTTCTGGGTTGGTTTTGGTGCTATTTCCCTGCCTTGATTGTTCTAAGTTCCTTGCAGTGTCTCTGATAGTGTCTTATTGCTGTTGTGGTGATTCCTGGAGGGAATCTGATCTGAAAACTCTGTTTCAGAGTTGCTGTGTTTAGACTTAGTGTTCCTAAGTCGTATTGGTGGCCTAGTAGGGTTTTGGGATTGACCTGAGTGAACCCCTGCTCCACAGATAAATCTGTGCTGAGAACTGGGATAGCCTCAGCTCTAAATTCCCCTTGTGCACCCTTCTTAGGGCCTGTGGAGTGTTATCTCCTGCTCTAAAGTGTTTTTTGGTGGTTAGCCTTTTACCTTTGTGGTGAAATTTGCTATTTGGTGAATTTTCTGGCTATTTGGTGAATTTTCTGTGTTTCCAGTGCATTTTAAGATGGATTCTTGCATTCTGGGTGTTTCTGTGAGTTCTGGAATGATGAATAACTTGAATGATGTGCCTTTTAATGGAAAAGATGACTTTGGTGACTGGCAGACTCGAGTTGAATGCATTTTAACTAAAGAAAATTTGCAAGATGCTATTTATGAAAGAATTAGTGAAAAAGAAACTGATAAAAATCTCATTAAATTGAATGCTAGTGCCAGAGCCACTATTTTGTTGAATTTAAACAGTTCTGTTGTGAGAAAAGTATCCCATCTTAAATGTGCTAAAGATTTATGGGGAAATTTGACTTCTTTATATGCTGCTACCTCTGAAGAAGCTGCTTATTCTTTGCAAAATCAGATTATGAATTTTAAGATGGATCCTTCAAAAGATGTTGATACTAATGTTGAGGAATTTTTAAAACTTCTAAAAGATTTGAAATTAGCTGGTGATGACACTTTGGAAAAATATTCTGCTCAAATTTTGCTTGGATCTATTCCTGAAACCTTTTCTGATGTGAAAACTGCTTTGAAATATGGTGGGATCAAAAGTTACTTGTGATATGATTATTAGCTGCCTGAAAACTAAGGAAAATGAGATCAAACAACTTAAATCTAAGCCTCTGCAGAATGATATCATGTATGTGAATAACAGAAATTATGAGTTTAAAAAACCTTTTGTGAATCCTGAGAATCCAAGTGTGCTGGTTGCTGAAAGACATAGTAGAGAAATGAAAATGAGGCAAATGAATCCAAATTATGCTCATTCCTCTCACTCTTCTGATTCTATGTATAAATTCCCTGCTCATGCTTCTAATCATGCTCATTCCAATAACTATGCTCATAATCATGGTCATAGTGCTCCAAATCATGTTCCAAATCATGCTTACTATCCCAATTCTGATCAAAAACCAAGGAAAACATGCTGGAATTGTGGAAAACCAGGTCATTTTTCAAATAGATGCAAGCTGCCTAAAAAGAACAAAGGTTACATGCATAATCATGCCAATAATGTGATGCACTATAACTCTCATGTGTCTGATTTGAACCCTCATGATTATGGTCTGTCACCTCATGATCCTGAAATCCATAATATGCATGAAAACTATGATAGCAGTGGTATATATATGGTACATGATGTATATGATTTTCAGTTTATTAATTATACCAATGCCATTTCCAAAAATGTGCATAACAATGAATGGTTGATTGATTCTGGTTGCACATTCCATGTTACCCCTTTTAAGGACATGTTTTATAATTTAAACTTCATGAACTCTAGGCATGTTGCATTGGCTGATGGCCAAAACTGTGAAATCCTTGGAAAGGGAGATGTATGCTTAAAGTTTGAAAATGGATCTATGTTAACCTTGAATGAAGTAAGATATGTTCCAAAATTAAAATTCAACATGCTCTCTGTGTCTAAAATTGCTGATCATATGATAGATGGTTCTGTGAATAATTTAAGGTTCAAATTTGAAAAGGATTCAATGCTATACTTTAATGCTCCAAGAAAAGGTGATTTATATGCTGTGACTGCTGAATCTGTCCCTTTGCCTATTGCTAATGTTGTTCAACATGATAAAACTGCTCTTTGGCATGCTAGGTTAGGTCACATGAGTAATAAAGGTTTGGAAATTCTGAGTAAAGCTGGTGCTTTTGGAAATGATAAAATATCTAATGTGACCTTCTGTGAACCTTGTGTGCTTGGTAAACATCATAAAATGTCTCTGCCTGCTACCATTCCTTATCCAAGAAAGCTTGTTAGCTCTGAAATACTTGAATACCTGCATGCTGATGTATGGGGTCCTGCAAGGGATCTAACTCATGGTGGAAATGTGTTCTTCTTATCTGTAATTGATGATTTTTCCAGAAAAACTTGGGTGTTCTTAATGAAAAACAAATCTGATGTGTTTACTAAGTTTTCTAAATGGGCTACAGAAATTCAAACTCAAACTAATAAGAGTATAAAATGTCTTAGAACTGATAATGGTCTGGAATTTTGTAATCAAGCCATGGATCATTGGTGCTCTATTAGAGGAATCAAAATACATAAGTCTGTTCCATACACTCCACAGCAAAATGGAGTAGCTGAAAGAATGAATAGGACTTTGCTTGATAAAGTTAGAAGCTTGTTAATTGCCTCTGGTCTTGAAAAACCTTTTTGGGGTGAAGCTTTAATGACTGCATGTTACTTGGTTAATAGATCCCCATCTGTTCCTCTGTATGGTAAACTTCCTGAATCTGTGTTTCATAACAAACCTATTTGCTTGAATAATCTGAGAATCTTTGGTTGTGCTGCATATGTGCATCAAAAACTAAGTAAACTTGACCCCAGAGCAAGAAAATGTGTCTTCCTTGGTTATCCTGAAGGTATTAAAGGTTACAGATTATGGGATAAGAGTGTTCCTGGTTTTAAAACTTGCATAAGCAGAGATGTGATGTTTAATGAGCTTGATTTTTCTTACATACCTGAAAAGGAACCCTCTGTTGCATCTGAACATGTGGAAAATTTGCAAATCACGAATAAAGCTTTTGATGACAACTTGTTTTCCCCCGACAATGATAATAAGGTTGATGATCCCTCCCCCTTTATACCTGAACCTGTTGTTAATGATGTCTTAATTGATAATATTAATCCTGATGACTCAGCCTCAAATAATGATAGTGATAATATGGTTGTATCTGATCCTGAAACTAGCTCAAATGAATCTGAATCTACTCCTGAACTTGTGCCTACTATGAATGACTTGAGTAATTATCAACTTGCTAGGGATAGACCTAGAAGAAATATTAATGTGCCTGCCAAGTATGATGATTACAATCTGTCTATGTATGCCTTCAATGTATTCAGTAATGTGGATCAAGTTGAGCCTAATTCTTACAAAGAATCTATTAATTCTGTGGATTCTGATAAATGGATCACTGCCATGAATTCTGAAATGAAATCCTTGCATGATAACAACACTTGAATATTAGTTGAAAGACCTGAAGCATGCTCTGTTGTTGAATGCAAGTGGCTCTTTAAAATCAAACAAGAAATAAATAATGTTAGATACAAAGCAAGGCTTGTAGCTAAAGGATTCACACAAAAAGAAGGGATTGATTATAATGAGATCTTTGCTCATGTGGTTAAATTTACAACTGTAAGAATAATGCTTGCTTTAACTGTCCATTTTGATTGGGAATTGAAACAAATGGATGTTACAACAGCCTTTCTGCATGGTGAGCTTGAAAACAATATATATATGCATCAACCTGAAGGCTACATTGATAAAGAACATCCTAAGCATGTATGCTTATTGAAAAAATCCTTGTATGGTTTAAAACAATCCCCAAGACAGTGGAACATCAAATTTGACAAGTGCATGCAAAGCTTGAACTTCACTAGGAGTAAATTTGACCATTGCTTATACTATATGAAATCTGGAGTGCCTGTGTTCCTTCTTCTTTATGTTGATGACATACTTCTGATTAGCCCTTGTCTGAATACTGTAAAGCATATACAATCTTGCTTGTGTGCTAATTTTGATATGAAGGATCTTGGTGATGCAAAGAAAATCCTTGGCATGAACATAGAAAGAGATAGAGCAAATCACACTCTTAAATTGCATCAAACTGCTTACACTGAACAAATCTTGAAAAAATTTAATATGGAAAGCAGTATAGCTATGTCTGTGCCTCTTGCCTCTCATTTTATTCTAAGTAAAGATCAATGTCCCAAATCTGGCTCTGAAATAAAAGAAATGCAATCTGTCTCTTATGCTAATGCTATTGGATCTGTGATGTATTTGATGATTAGCACAAAGCTTGATATTGCTTATGCTGTGTCTTGCTTGAGTAGATTTATGGCAAATCCTGGAATGCCACATTGGGAAGCTTTAAAATGGTTACTAAGATACTTGAAATATACTATGTCCCATGGCTTATTGTTTTCTAAATCCTCTAAGGGTGTCCAATGTGTGGGATATGTTGACTCTAACTATGCAAATGATAGGGACCAAAGAAAATCCACAACCTCATATGCTTTTACCTTATGTGATGTTTGTATTAGCTGGAAATCACAATTGCAGAATATTGTTGCATTGTCTTCTACTGAATCTGAATATATTGCTGCAGCTGAGGCTGTAAAAGAAGCCATTTGGCTAAAGGGTGTTCTATCTGAGATTAAATACATTAATGATATACCTTGCTTGTATTCTGACAGCCAGTTTGCTATTCAGCTGTGCAAAAATCCTGTTTTTCATGACAGGACAAAACATATTGATGTGAGGTTCCACTTTATCCGTGATGTTGTGGAAAAATGAGAAATCCTCTTGGATAAAATCCCATCTGAATACAATCCCTCAGACATGGGAACTAAAGTCCTACCTGTGGCAAAATTAGAAGCCTGTAAAAAGGATTTAAACATGGTGACTTGAAGATCTGAAAAGGGTGGATCCCCTGACCACATTTGGGGAATCCTAATCTGCCCAAAAAGGGGCTCTCTTTCTCTCTCTCCCTCTCTCTCCTCCCTCTCCCTCTCTTCTTGGTACCTGGATATATAAGTACTCTGGACTGGGAAAGTCAAATCTGACTGGAGTCAGTGTACTTGGGGTTGGTCTCAAGTTGTGTGAGACTGAGTATAATGCGCATAGCATTATATCTCTCCCTCTCTGACCTTGTCTTGTCTAAGATGAGTAATGAGTAAAAATAAGGGCAGTGATGAAGATTCCTTAGTTCTTAGCAAGCAATTTCCTTGGTGACTATGACAGACCAAATAGGGCCAAAGGTGGATATGTGATATGTTGGCCCAATTTGCTCTGGCCCAAACTTCTATTATTTCTCTTGGCCCAACTGCTAACCCTAAGCCCACTACCCGACACCCGTATCCCTCCCATATATATCACTCCTAACCCTAATTTTCCTTATACATCTCTCTCTCTCCTCTACAAAATGCGGCACCCTACCCTCTCTCTCTCATGCCTCACACTGAAAACTCCACCTCTGATTCTTCTTCTCCGAGCTTCTCCGCTGCAACCCTCTATTTCTCTGGCTGGTTCTCTGCTTGTGAGTTCCTGGTTGGCCTATGAGTTGAGATTGCGGGCTTGCTCTGGGTTGAAGAAGGTTGTGAGAGCATCGAAGCTTTACATCTCACCCTCCTCTCCTGGTCTGGGTCCGATTAGTCACCAGAGTTGCCTCTTGCCGCCGTGCCTGGGAGAATCTGAGCCCACCAGTGCCTCTGAGCACTTTTTCCTCTCAAATCTCCCTATACTTTACATATATTTATACTCTGGTTACTTTAGTGTGGGTTTATCTCATATATTTACTCGATCTAACACTTGTCTCTGTCTATTTCCTTACAGATACACACTTGATCTAGCAAGCCTATGAAGAAGAAGCCCTAGATCTTCATGATCTAGAGTCTGAGGCTGTGTCCCTGAACAAGAAAGCTAAGCTCTAAGTCCTTAGCTGCTTGAGCAGCAAGTGCGGTAGACCGCCGAGGCCCGAAACCAAGCGGTGAACCCTAGCCAGGCCCTAATACCCAACAATTATTATTATTATTATTATTATTATTATTATTATTATTATTATTATTATTATATTTTGGAATTCAATTTTCCATTCTTAAAATTGATGTGGATAGTCAAAATCTAACACGTTAATTCCACCAAAGATTTCCAACTATTTTTTTTAAAATTGAGAAGGGAAATAACAAGTCAGACTCTAACCAACCACATTGTATCGAAAATCGAACAGTTGGACATAATTGTTAATATTTTTTAATGATTGAAAATTGCGACATTTTCATTTAGATAAAAATTTATATGGAATCGTCTAAGAGCATCTCCATTGGTCAGAAATATGTTGAGGTGGTACTCAACATATTCTTATCATTGAGGAATTTTTCATTGTGTAAATAAGGAATATGCATGGGGAAGTTTGAAGAGGAAGTGCTGGAAGCACCTAGGAATTTTTTGTAAAAGAGAGTGGGAGAGAAGGAAGAGTGAAAGTTACTAACTGCATTTGGTGGAGGAGTTCTGGTGCGAGGAAGATACCTGCGAGTGGGGTTGATTAGCCATGGGTCCGGCACCTGCAAAAGTATCCCACTATGTTTCTTTTAATTATTTTTTTTCTGGGTTTCTCTTTTGATAATGAGATGTGGAATTGTGTGTATATATGATGTAAATGTGTTTCTTTCAAAATATTTTGTGTGTTTTAATTTTTTATTAATTTTTATTCACTAATTTTGTGTTTAAATATTTTTTTTATTGGCATTGTATGACATTATTATTTTATGAAATCATATTATAAATTAAATTATATATCTATATATATATATTTTAATAAAAATATTATGAATACTTTTTTTGTCCTATATAAATTAAATTAATTTTTGTCAAACCTTTTCCCCTTTTTATAATTTTATTTTTATCATTCTCGTAAACTTTTGTGTATTTTGTTTCGTGTATTGTGTGTTTTAATTAATAACTTTTGTGTATTGTATTTAGTGTATTGTGTGTTTTAATTTTTTATTAATTATTGTTCACTAGTTTTGTGTTTAAATACTTTTTATTAGCATTGTATGAAATTATTATTTTATGAAATTAAATTATCTATCTATATATACATATATATATATATATTAATAATGAGTATATATATAAAATATGGAATGATTTGATAGTGGACCCATGACTAGTTACTTTTGAGATAGTATTGTTGGGGAGGAATATGTCTAGAGAAAGTAGGTATTTAACTTTTGAGGTGACGCTGATGTGGCGATAAAATACCTAAAAATAGAAGAGTATCACCGGAGATGTTCTAACAGATCTCTTACATTATAAATGTTAAATAGGACCCAAACACACCCTAATAACCCAAAACCTACCCAAGCCCATCCCCAATTTCAGGCCAAGCCCAGCTGCTACCAGTCTTCCCCCGCGCCCAGCAGCCATCCCCTCATCCCCCCATTTTTCTGTCTTTTTTTCCAGTTTTGTTTTATTTTTATTTTTTTTCAAAAATCATCTATTTCACCCCATTTAATTATCACCATAGCATCGACAAGTACACTATGCATTTATGCAAGACACCAGATAAAAAATTAAATAGGATCCACTAATCCCATTTTACTGTATATATTTATTTCAAAAAAATTGAGCACAGTGCATGAACCAACGCGTTAGCGTCGAACGAGTGCACTCCGAGAGACGTCAAATAAAAAAGTAAATTAATTCAAAAAAATTAATATATATTTGTGAAAAAAAAAGAATTTAAAAAGTGAAAAAAAAAGTAAAAAAGAAAGGGAAATGGGGAGAGGGACCATCGAAGAAGAAATGAAAAATGAGAGGAGGACCACCTTATAAATCAAATACAGATCCATCTAATATAAAATATCCGTTAGACAATTTCACAAAAGTGTACCTCTTTTATTTAAAAGTCAAATAGTCAAGACACAAAATGTAATTTTCCCAAAACAAATTGATTTTTGTTTACTATGTGTAGTGGTCATTTTTCGTCAACCTAAAATGCTGGCCCAAAAGGGTTGAGCGATAGCGTAAAATTGGTATTCCAATAGACAAGCGTTCAATTTTAAATTTGAGTTAACGATCAGTTCCGCCTTATCCGGTAAGATTGACGAGTTCAGATGAGTCGGCACGTCTTTCAACCTCCTCCGCGATCCTCGCAAACCCTAGCTGCTACCTCCACCTTTAAAAAGAGACCCCCATCCTCATTTGACGGGTACGCTGAAATACCCACAAGCTTCACATCACACCCTAAGAATACTGAGCTCACAATTTTCTAGGTTAATTCCACCCCGGTGATTCAACATCCGGCCTTCTTCCTACATTCTTCCAGGATCGAACGGTATTTCCCTAGATTTCTAGTCACGTTCTGGATAAAGATTATCGTCATTAAGCACCTTAATTATTTAATTATTCCGTATTTTATTTCTTTCTACACTTCTTCTTTTCCTGACTTGAGCGTCGGAGGCCCAACGATCGTCAACCCCCCGACGGTCTTTGGCTCTTACGGTGTTTTCTGTTTTTATTTCACAGATTGGCCGCTGCTTCGGACTGAATCAATTAATTGCAGATTTCCGGATCTACAATTTGGCGCCCACCGTGGGGCAGCGATCTATTCGTGAAATGAAATGACAACGCCTAATGAGAGTCACAAAGATGGAAAAGGACCCCAACAAGATGGCAGAATCGCTACGCCTTCGCCCGATGTTGATCTGTCGCTGGCTGATGTTCTGAGGAATATACAGCATCAAATGGCAAACAACACGGGGGAGTTAGCGCTTTTGAGATCAGAGAACGCTTCACTCCGCAGTAAACTTGAAGATCTGACCATCAATGACAACACGCGTCATTTGAACTATATTAAACCCACAAATCTGTTCGGCGAGCCAAATTCGATATATTCTAAGCGTCGTCGATCTGTTACTTTTACTTTTCCATTTATTGCAGGTACTAGCGCGTCAGCACAGAAGGTAGACACCAGACAACAAATGGAAGAGAGCCCGCTAAGGCCACCTCCAGGGTTTGAGTATCATGCTTCTGGGCAGGAAAGGTTCCGACACCAGACCCTCGAGCAAGAAAGGGTTGAACAGCAGCGCAGGTTTAACCAAGGATTCGATCAGAGAATGATCGATCACCCAAGTGAATTGGAGCAACGACTGGCTGGTATCGAGGCAATGATAACGTGAATTCCCGGTGTACCTCTACCAATCCGCAAGGCTGCACCAAATAGCTTTGCTGACTCACCGTTCGTGGATGAAATTGGGTTAACAGAGATGCCGTCAAAATTCACCCTACCATCTATGAAGTTATTTAATGGAACCTCAGATCCAGATGACCATATCGCACAGTATAAACAGAAGATGTTCATCGCAGCAATACCAAAGTACCTCAGAGAAGCCTGCATGTGCAAGGGTTTTGGGTCCAGCCTATCAGGAGCCACACTGCAGTGGTTCACGAACCTTCCTAATGCTTCGATTGGATCATTTGCACAACTCACAGATCTTTTCGTAGAACAATTTGCCAGCAGCCGAAAAATTGAGAAACATTCAGATGACCTCTACGCCATTATTCAGTATCCAAATGAAACACTTAGGAATTATGTTGCACGGTTCAATAGAGAAAAGGTAGAGATACTAGGCTGCAACGCTGACACCGCCATATCAGCCTTCAGAAAGGGGCTAAAGAGGGATTCAGACCTTTACAAAGAACTCACAAAGTACCCGTGTAAGATAATGAATGATATTTTAGCAAAGGCATGGGCACAAATTAAGTGGGAGGAAGACGAAGACCAATATTATCGACCCAAGCCAAGAGGTCGAGATGAAGGAAGAGACTCCCGCAGAAATGATAGAAGAAGAACCGACCCTTACCCCCGCAATGATCGCTACAGACCTCGAGGTCGAGAGGATATTTCAGATCCATATGATCGACGCTTGCCAGAATACAACCTGTGCATTACACCCTCAGAAGCCATCAATGCTCTGAAGGAACTCGGTAGTACAGTGAAGTGGCCGCCCAAGATGAGGAGTCCAGATCATGAACGTGACAGAACAAAGTACTGCGAATTCCACAAAGATCACGGCCATAGAACAGATGATTGTATCGCATTACGTCGCGAAGTCATTGACCTACTCAAGTGAGGCCATTTGAAAGATTTGCTGACTGATAAGGGGAAGCAGACCTTCAGCAAAAATGATGAGAAACTGAGGGATCCACCAAAGCTCCCACCAATTGAGCATGTGGTTAATTGCATAACTGGAGGATCCGAGGTTAGCGGAGTGTCCCAAGCATCAGCAAAACGACACTGCAGATATCTGAAATACACGCCCATGATACCAAAGCCCGATACCGAAATGGAACTCATAACTTTGAGTTTCACCAACAGCGAAGCTTCTGAACTCTCATACCCGCACCACGATGCACTTGTTATTTCAGTCCTTATTTCTAACTGCATGATCAAGAGGACTCTCATTGATGGTGGGAGTTCGACTAATGTCATTTTTTTATCTACTTTGAAAGGAATGCAGGTCCCCGAGGCTAACATCGTCAAAAAATCAATGACCTTGATTGGATTCAGCGGCGAGCACAAAGCCACCATAGGTGAAATTACACTATCTGTGTATACGGAAGGGGTTAACCTACACACCAAGTTTCAAATTATCGATGCACCCTCAGCATACAACGTCATCCTGGGGAGACCTTGGATTCACGAACTAAAAGCTGTACCCTCGACCTACCACCAAGTCATACGCTTTCCAACCCCATGGGGAATTAGACAGATCCGTGGAGAGCAAATTGCATCAAGAGACTGCTACAGTTCGGCTTTCAAGACTAACCACGTGCAGGTACAAGAAGTAAACCAAATTGATGAGGTATCGACGTTAAACTTAAAATATGAATGTGGAGAAAGCTCAATTCAAAATATAAGCATGGACAAAGTTCAGGGTCGACCTCCTACGTCGAGCCCGAGATGGAAGATCTCGATGAAGTACAGATTCACCCCGACTCCCCAGACCACGTCGTTCAAATTGGGTCGAGGTTGTAGGTCGATCCTGATCACCAAGGTGGTATGAAATGGGGCTTACAAGCTGCAAACTGTTGAAGGCAGAGAAAGTGCAAATAGCTGGAACGCAGTTCACCTCAAGCAGTATCATTTCTAAACTCTTGGCTAAATCTCTCAAGTTTTGTCTTGTTTATTTTTTAAACTCACCACTGACTTGAGCGTCAGAAGGTCGATGGCTATGCCATCGACTATCTAGTCGTGCTATGCGCAGGTTGAAATTCAACCTTGACGATCGAGGTTCAATAGGAAAGCCTTTCAAGGTTGACCCAGCAACCCGTAGGGCGGACATCGATCTTAAAAAAAATGATGAGTTTGCATTTTTATTTATTTTTTTCTATTGCTTTCAGTTATTCTCAAAATTTATTCCCTACTTCAGTTGCTGACTTGAGCGTCGGAGGGTCGATGGATTAGCCATCGACCATCTAACCTTGCCGCCTACAGGTTGAAAATCAATGTTGACAACTCAAATCAAATAAGAACAATCGTGTAGATCTTAAAGGCACGCTAGGGTCAGCGCCGAGTACGATAAAGAGCAAAAAATGGTTTTGCACTCCGAAGACGAGAAATGTCATTGATGTCAACCTTGACACGACTTCAGAGACAAAATTCTCGAACAATGTTTGATACCATGTCTCTAAGGCATGATTCAACCCGAATGCAAAGTTCAGCCTCGAGTCAAGATAAATTGCATTTAAAGTGCATGTCTATTTGTATATTCTAGCCTTATTATATCGACCTTGTAATCAATTATCTACAACGTCATTTATGTTTCGGGATTGATCAAAATTTGAGACTCGGATAAGCAATAAATCAACCTTAAATTCGATCTTCTACAATGATAAATCTCATCATGTTGGTCAACCCTCGTCATCGTCAAAATGATCGACCCTAGGGTCTATTAAATTAAAAGTCGACCTCTATGCTACTTTCTCTGCAAAATTGTCGACCCCAGAGTCGACAAACTCTTATATCTCCAAGTAGACCCTTTTCATGTGATAGTCTTATGCAGTTGATTTTGACCCTTAAAAAGAAAATCCCTCAAAAAAAAAAAACGACCTCAGGGTCTACAACGTACCCTAGGGTCTACTATGTCAAAAATCGACCTTAGGGTCTACTGCATACCCTAGGGTCTACTACATCAAAAATCGACCTCAGGGTCTATAGCGTACCCTAGGGTCTACTACGTCAAAAATCGACCTTAGGGTCTACTGCGTACCCTAGGGTCTCCTACGTCAAAAATCGACCTCAGGGTCTACAGCGTACCCTAGGGTCTACTGCATACCCTAGGGTCTGCTACGTCAAAAATCGACCTTAGGGTCTACAGCGGACCCTAGGGTCTACTGCGTACCCTAGGGTCTGCTACGTCAAAAATCGACCTTAGGGTCTACAGCGTACCCTAGGGTCTGCTACGTTAAAAATCGACCTCAGGGTCTACAGCGTACCCTAGGGTCTACTGCGTATCCTAGGGTCTATTACGTCAAAAATCGACCTCAGGGTCTACAGCGTACCCTAGGGTCCACTACGCACCTTAGGGTCTACTACGTCAAAAATCGACCATATGGTCTACTAAGCCAAATGTCGACCTTAGGGTCTTAAAAGCATCAAGGTCAATCCCATGTGTGTTTGGCAAACAATAGTGACTTATGAGAAGTAATATTAGATTTACAGTGTTCGATCTTACGGTTTGCTTTCAAAGCCTCGATCGTCCTACCTTACAGCTTGCGCTCAAAGCTTAGGCGTTCGACCTCCAGGTTATTTTATAACTTGGGTCGTTCAGCTTCATAGCCCATACTCGGGGCTTCGGTGTTCGATCTTACGGTTTGCTTTCAAAGCCTCGATCGTCCTACCTTACAGCTTGCACTCAAAGCTTAGACGTTCGACCTCCAAGTTATTTTATGACTTGGGTCGTTCAGCTTCATAACCCATACTCGGGGCTTCAGTGTTCGATCTTATGGTTTGCTTTCAAAACCTCGATCGTCCTACCTTACAGCTTGCGCTCAAAGCTTAGACATTCGACCTCTAAGGTCATTTTCATTTATTGGGGCGATCTTTTCTAAATTTTACTTGGGCTCCTCGATGTTCGACATCACGACGAACGTCTTATGTCCTTACCTGTTTATTTGCATTACAATTCATTGTCCAGTTCTCATGTTGAAACCTAGACAATGAGGGGCTAACTGTAGTGGTCATTTTTCGTCAACCTAAAATGCTGGCCCAAAAGGGTTGAGCGATAGCGTACAATCGGTATTCCAATAGACAAGCGTTCAATTTTAAATTTGAGTTAACGATCAGTTCTGCCTTATCCGGTAAGATTGACGGGTTCAGAGGAATCGGCACGTCTTTCAACCTCCTCCGCGATCCTCGCAAACCCTAGCTGCTACCTCCACCTTTAAAAGGAGACCCCCATCCTCATTTGACGGGTACGCTGGAATACCCACAAGCTTCACATCACACCCTAAGAATACTGAGCTCACAATTTTCTAGGTTAATTCCACCCCGGCGATTCAACATCCGGCCTTCTTCCTACATTCTTCCAGGATCGAACGGCATTTCCCTAGATTTCTAGTCACGTTCTGGATAAAGATTATCGTCATTAAGCACCTTAATTATTTAATTATTCCGTATTTTATTTCTTTCTACACTTCTTCTTTTCCTGACTTGAGCGTCGGAGGCCCAACGATCGTCAACCCCCCGACGGTTTTTGGCTCTTACGGTGTTTTCTGTTTTTGTTTCACAGATTGGCCTGCTCCGGACTGAATCAATTAATTGCAGATTTCCGGATCTACACTATGCATAACCCATAAAAAAATTGTGACCATCGTAAGCCAAAACACATCCGTGATAGAAAACTCTTTGATTTTTTTACGTGCTTAAAATGTTATATTTTTTTTATTCTAATGACAACTTACCATAAAAATCAGTTGTTGATAGTTATATATTTACAGCGTAACTATAAAAAAAATATATTCAAACGTAACATATAAAGCCTTTGGAATCTAAACTTTATACACTTGGGATATCTATAATTGTGCACCAAAACACCATTTTGGTGCAGTTTTCATATTAACTAATTCACCCTATTAGTCTAGCTAACTCTGCACCAAATTTGGTGCTAGTGTGAATAAAATATTTTAGATAATATTCTTAATTTTCATGTATATAAATAGTATGAATGGAATCTTTTGTACAATATTCTCTTGGGGTGGTATATTTTGTGAATGGTTGGAGACTTGGGGTTGAGATAAATGTTGGTGCTGTTTACATTATTTTGGTGCAGTTTTCACACAATATCACTCTAACCCTACACAAAATTTGTTGCATGATTTGGTATTGGTGTGCTTGTGAATGAAATTTTTAAAAAATATTCTCAATTTACAAATTGATAAAATTGTGTCATCAATGTGGGACTGTGCATATTGATAAATGGTGTGAATGAAATATTTCGAAGTTCTTTTTTTTATATAATTGTACGTATTTGATGTGAATAGTAAGAGTTGCGATGTTTTATGGCGTTAAAATCACACCATTTTAATGCATAATTAGTATAAAAATGTTATTACGCACTAGAGATGCTCTTTCAATATAATTGAGGGTCATATATATGTCAACTAAATCCCATGCTTCATGCAGCAGTTGGAACTAAATTGATGACATGTTTCCTACTATATTTTTACGGATAACGTTCTTATCTCCATCGTCGTGCGACTAAGATATTCATGTGTCGTGTGCACACTAAATTGCACCTACTCCACATATAAATTTATGTTACTTTTTATTATTTTTTGTGCTAAGATCCCGTTCATCCATCACAGGAAAGTGACACATACATATATTTTTATTTTTTTCGGTGCTAGTGGAGCATGATGGATTGATGTCTGATAATTAATATAATGGTAGAAACTAACGCGATGTTTCACGAAAAATTATAACATTTTATTAAGTGGCAACGTTCTTTCCGTTAACATATGTGGAGGAATTAAATAATAAAATATTCGCTATTTAGTTTGTGGGATGCTGATGTGACACTGTTTAATTGGAAGATATATGCCATTCTTAAATTATTAATTTCGAATCAACGCATGTTTTGGTCTTATTCACTGTTTTCCCCCCTTCCTGCAACTCGTGTTTTTATTTTGAGACAGAGAGAGAGAGAGTATGAAATGAAAATGCTTTCTAATATCCTTTTGTTTCGAAAAATGTATCATGTAGTATTTATCCGGAGCATACCATATGTGCCCACCCTTACAATATTTGATGTGCCATAATTAATTTTTTTAATATATTTTAACTGAAATGGATGAATCCTAAATAAAAAATTTTAAATTAAATTAAATCATAATACATTAAAAAATTAAAAAAAAAAATATATATATATATATATATATATATATTTAAAAGTGAAGACATGGCACTGAAAATGTGGCTGGTGATAGGTGATCTAGTGTGAGTATTATAGTTCATGCATACGTACGTAAATAAAATTATAGTAGTGCAGTTTGGGGGAATCCCACGTAGATAATTATGATATATGTGCTAGAAAAACAAATGTTTCCATCTACTTAAAACAGTTATTTAAATCCAAAATCAATAACTGATATTTTGCTATATTTACTATTTTTTTAATATATAAAAAGTAGTCGACATAGAAAGATTAGATAAGCACTTAGAAAAAAAGTAGAGAGAATCCTAAGCAAAAGTAGGTGGTACCGAACCTTTAAAAAGAAAAAAGAAAAAAGAAAAAAGAAAAGAAGGTGGTACCGTACGTACAGAATACGATGGGAAATACGATAAATTGAAACCAACCGCCTCCCTCAAATTTATAAATTTTATTATTTCATATATAAATTTTATAAACTAACTATAGAAGAATTTGTATTTACAATTAAAAAATAAAAAATTTCTCATTTTCTATGGAGGATAAGAGATAATGAATCAAATGAGAATCAAGTTATGGTGTAAGAATTATGAATTGATCTCAACTGTCCATTCGAAAAAATGTGTGATCCAAATCAAAAACAACATAAGGTATCATTTTGGTAATTTAAGAGTTTTTTTAATGAGGTTGGAATAGTTTTGTAATTTGTTAAATTTAATTAAAATACTAGTGTGTTTTTTTTCTCTCTCTCTCTCATTCTCTATCTCTATCTCTATCCTTCATCACTTCCTTCTACCCCGTTTCTTTGATTTCAACGTACAGTAGACAAATTCAACAAGAAAAAAAGAAGAATATCACTTAGATTGAATTCAAATTGAAGATCACCTAGATCGAATTCAAAGTAATATTTGTTCATCTTTCTTCACGGTTTGTTCTCGCTCTCTCTCTTGTGGATTTGTTCTATCTTTCTCGATCTTTTGTCACTTTGTGTGTGCGTGCCTTCGATCTTCTTCTTCTTCTTCTTCTTCTTCTTCTTCTTCTATCTATCTATCTATATTATGTTTTTTGTTGTATTAATTTTCTAAAGAATGTGTTTTTGCATTACTATACACATGTGTTATTTGTCAGAATTTACTAGCATTGCAGTATGTCACATTAGCATTACAAAATGAATTATTAGCATCATAAAAACAGTCTGTTAGCATTATAAAAATAACTTGTTATCAGAGTATTGACATGATGAACAATTTATTAACATTACTATGACTAGTTTCAGCATCATCAAAGAAGATATTTAGCATTACTATGATTAGTAATTTGTCAGAGTTGGTTAGCATTATAGTACGTCTCATTAGCATTACAAAAGTTCTTATTAGCATTACAGAATGAATTATTAATATTATAAAAGCAGCATGTCAGCATTATAAAAACTAGCTTATTATTAGAGTATTTGACATGATGAACGATTTATCAATATTACTATGATTAGTTTTAAAATTATCAAAGAAGATATTAGCATACTATGATTAGTTTTAGTATTACCACTGTTTTTATATTTCAATTTTTTATCTTCTTTAACCTGTAGATTGTGTTAGAATCATTGTAGAGATTTCTTTTGAGTTGTCTAAATTTTATATATCCGATTGTGAAGCATCTTTGAAGCAACGTTCACATTGAGAGGAACATTTCATAAGCAAACCTCTAATTTCAATCATGTTCTATAGACACTCCAATCAGTGTTGAAGACCTTTACTTGAAAGATGATGACGATGAATGAAACAATATATATATATATATATATATACAGAAATGATATGCTGCCCACCTCAAATACGCACCTCCCGTGAGCGACTCCACGTGAGCAGGTTTTTTAATTTTTTTTCTTTATTTTTTTAATTTTCTTATACATTATCAGATCCGCTGCTTCTTGGTACATTCTCTTTCCCTCTCAAACATTTTAGTTCTCTGTTCTCTAAAAATTTGATTTTTTTTTCTCCATTTGCGTTACTCCTCAAAAAAATCTTAAGATTAAATTATCAAAAAAGATTGAATGAAAGAATATTTGGAATTACTCTAGCAATTAAAGTGTTAAACTCGATACAAAAATTGGAGCCCCTGGCTAGGTTTCTATAAAGTTTTGATTTCGGCATCTGTTTTGATCTCAGCCAATTCTACCATCATAAATCAATGGTGGAAAGTTTGTTGGTGAAGGAAGAGATCTGATGTGCAAATTACTGATGATGTTTAAAAGCTACAGTTATCGAAAGCACAATCCATCTATTAATGTTGAATATGTTAAAACCTCCAAGAATATTCCACACAAAATATAGTCGAAATCATAAAGAAATTTCACACCCAAAAAGTTGAATCTCATCCACGCATCATCTAGAAATTCCCAGAAACTTACAATTAAATTGGAATTGGTGGTCGATAATAATATTCCTAAAGAAAGATCATCATAATCATACTATTTATTTAGTAATTAACTGCAAAAATCCCTTTCGGAGAGTAAATTGCAGTAAGAACTAAGAATTACAGATAGGGAGAATCAACGGACGTGTTGTAAAAATTTAGAGAGGAGGTATTTTTTTCCTCTGCAAGAACTGCGATGAAAATAAAAAGGAAAAGAATTGGAGAAGAAATAACGAACAATGAAGGAAAAAAAATCAATTCAGAAATACCAAAATTAGCGAAGAAAAATCCGACGTGGGGGTCGCTCACCAAAGTCGCTCAGATTTGTCGCTTAGCATATCATATCTCTCTCTATATATATGTATGTATATATATAGGGGTTGGATATTCTAAGGATAAGTGGTGGTGTGAAAATTAGGGACAAATCTCATCCCTATAAATATGCAAGATTGATGGTGGAGATTAAATGGTAGTTTTCGAAATTTTATTATAAATTACATAAGTAAAGGGCATTTGTGTAAAATAGCATCATTATTTCATATGGAATCATATCTTATTTTTGGCTCTAGATACGGAAGTTGATATCTCCTACTGCATTAAAACTTTTATCCCTACAAAATCGGGAGACACGAAATCAGAGAAGAAATCTATTTTGTATATGAAACGATTTTTTGCCCCCAAAATCACAAACCCTAGGGCAAACCCCACGACTCGGTGAAAAACCGACAAGGACTCCGGCGACCATCCGATCATGTGAGCGGTGGCTTTCTCCTGAGCGGCGGTGAGTCGATTATAGGAGGTTGCGTTGGTTTTTGATCGCGGCGGAGACTCGATACAAGTACCAAAGGGAGAAAAAATGGGTTGACATAAATCCGATAAGTTTGAAGGTTTTAATCGACGTTGAGGAGTCTTGTTCGATGAGTGAAGAATTATTGTGGATCGGAAATAAAATTGAATGATTCTGAATGGGTGAAGAGTTGTTCAGGATTGTGGTTGGGATCTTTTTGGGAAATTATTAAAAATCTCTGGATGAATGGGTTAATTGTTGTGGTGTCTGATTTGTGGTTGACTGATTTTGGTCTGTGTGATTTTTGATTTTTTGGAAGAACATGGGTTTATATTTTTTGGATAAACATGGGTTTATCTTGAATTAGTGTGAATGATATTCTGGGTAATGTGCATAACTATGTATTTTCTGCAAAAAACATATCAATGCTATGGTACATGTGTGTTAGTGCAACACATGCATATGCTTGTGAAATTGTCGATGCTTAGTGAAATGTATAGTTCAGATATTTTTGCTGGTTTCCGGACAAATGGAGAGAAATTGGATGATATGAAATATGTATCATTGCATAAATTTGATTATGAGTAATTTGGATTTGACCATTCATTCTGAAACGTGATTTAAATTTACCTTGTATACACTTTTTCAGTTGATAAACAATGCTATTAAAATTGAATTCCAGTGCTAAGTATAAGTTATTTGACTGTAACAGGGTCATGATCACTCTGCATGCTACATAATACCTGATACAATGCTTCGAATGTTTGTTGATTATGAGTAATTTGATTTTGACGATTCATTGTGAAACGTGATTTAAATTTACCTTGTGTACATTTATTCAGTTGATAAACAATGCTATTAAAATGGAATTTCAGTGCTAAGTAGAAGTTATTTGACTGTAACAGGGTTCTGATGACTCTGCATGCTACATAATACCTGATACAATGCTTCAAATGTTTGTTGATTATGAGTAATTTGAATTTGATGATTCATTCTGAAACGTGATTTAAATTTACCTTGTGTACATTTATTCAGTTGATAAACAATGCTATTAAAATTGAATTCAACCCGTTGTCCTGTTTCTCAGCAAAATGTGTTTGCTGACTACTTGTACACAGAGGGATGCATGGCCAAGTTAGGAACCATTCGTCATGCATGCATGGCAAGGCTGGAAATGAATTTAAGGGATGTTGTGAACAACAACGATTGCGGCGTGTACACTATCCGCCACATGGAGACATACATGGGCCAGTCTACTAATGCTTGGAATTGTAATTTGAAGAAAGGAAACATCTCCCAAATGAACATGCTGCGTATCAAAAATTGTGGTGCTATTCTATCATCGGGTTTGAATGAGCTTGCTGCCACCATTGCAACAAATGCAAAATCTGTTTTCGCAGCCAACTCAACAAAGAAACAACCTACTCTGGAAGATATTTTGAGAGGGAATGTGTAATCGTTGCTTACAAAATAACTGTTGCTTTATTATTTATGAACAATGCTAGGAAATAAACTATGTCACAAGCATATTTTGAATTTCTCAAACTTAGTTAACATTAATACATCCATCTTTGGATTTTAGTTTTTTGACTTTTGAATGGTTTGGGATTTGGAAGTGTAACGTAGTTGAATGATAATGCTACAAATCGTTTATGGTAATGCTACAAAACGTTTATGTCAATGCTACAAATCGTTTATTATTATTTTTAAATGGTTAACCGGTTTAATAGTGACGATACAAAATATAGTTTTCCTTATGTTTAAAGTTGGTGCTAGTATCTAATTACATACACATAACAATAATAGTAATACGATTACAATGCTTCCCACATTCAAGTGTAATGCTTAATATTTCAAAATAACCTTCCCACATTCTAGTATCCAATTTACTTGGAAATGGATTAGGACTACGAAACTGTACTGAATTGAGTAGCTTGCTTCAAAATGTTCTTAGTTTAAATAACATTTATTTTGAAAACATCGAATAAAAGATTAATTAATGATGTTATTACCAATACGAAAAAACAATGCTTCATACACCTCACAAAAATGCTTCATAAAGAAAGTAAATATATTTATATTTCATTGTTGGTGCTTCGTAAACATATTTATGTGAATATAATTATTGGAAGCCTACATTAGGTGCTATGTATCCATTTAAGTAAACGCTTCGTAATATCGACACCCTAAATAAAAGAATATTAATGAACCACAAATAATGTACGGAAATAAAAAATTGAATACCCAAACAGTAAAATAAAAAATAGCACGAGTAAAAAAATCAAAAAATTAAAAAAGAAAAAGAAAAAAAATGCAACATGGCCAAAAAAACTAGAACTATATCATGTTTTTTCCTGGACAATTCCTCGAATCATGGTGGCCTTTTACTCCGCAAGCCCTGCATTTCCTCGTCGGCTTGCTCATCTTTTCCACTGTAGAATATATACCTTTGACGTTCCACCAGGCGACATTTCGACAACACCTTGACTGGGGTGAATCAGTCCTGAGAAAAAAAAACCGTACAACTATTCAATGCTACTACTCGTATTTTTCAATGCTTTCAATGACATAAAAACATGCTACAATAACATTAATACGAATTAACACAAGGGAACACGAACTAGTTATAATCATGCAATATAAAATGTTGTAAACAAAAAATATACCATGCTTAAATACCAAATTCATAAATGCTACATCCCACCACTAAAAAATAAATACACTCTGCACGTAGAAGATACTACTATTGAACAATCTATCAATCAATTTGAAGCATATGGAATAAAGAATTGATACAGTATATTTAAAAATCGAAAAAAAAGAAAGAAAACAGCCCAAGAACCTGAATCTTCCATTGTCACTTGAACGATTGAAATTAAAAAAGAAAACCGCGCAAAATCGTCAAAAGCCTAATCACCAGCAACGCATAAATTACTATAATTTGCATATATTTAATCTACCAGATCAGACGCCTGTGAATGAGAAAATAAAGAAGAATACGTTCTGCAACAAAAAAAACAGAAGATATATATGGACAGTTATTACGATAATCAAGATACACAATATCTATCCATAATTAAAAACCGTGAGATATGGACGGTTATTATTTCTAAAGATATGGAAATCTACATATTAATAACAAAAATACAACATTACCCTTACTTTACAAAAAAAAAAACAAAAAAAAAACTTCATAAATTAAAAAACCAAATCCAGGAATTAAATCTAACCGTTCACATCATCAAATCCAAAGGCTAAAATTTGTCCCTATTTTTCACACCAAGACCCTATCCCTATTTGATCTATATCCTATATCCTATATATATATATATATATATATATATATATATATATATATATATCAAATTTCTAACTTTTTGAACAATTGTCACTTATTTTAGAATTGTCATAGTGCTTGTCAGTTGACATTGATATTTCAATACCACACTATTGAAATATTAATAAATGCCAAATCCATTTTTTTAAAAATGAATGCTTTTTTGACGCTCTACGTCAACAGTAAATAAATACGCTATGATAATTCTACCATTTAAAAATTTGACTGCTAAAGTTTGTATATATCAATGCTAACCATAAATTCACCTCTGTCATTACTTTCACTTTATGTCTATCATATTTTTTTAATGCTAACAAGAGTAATGATAATGTTAACACTCTCAAATAATAATGCTAATACAACAAAATTCTAATAATGTTGTTCATGATTGCTTTATAATATTCCTGGTAAATTTTTTGCTAATGCTAACATTAATTATGATAATGATAAAATGAGCAACGATAATGCTAACACTATCGAATGATAGTGTTAATATAACAAAATTATAACAATATTGTTTATGATTGATTTATAATGTTTCTGATATGTTTTTTTTACTAATGCTAATATTATTTATGATAATGTTAAAATAAGCTACGATAATGTCAAAACTTGTGAACAAAAATGCTAAGGGCTTCTACAAGAGAAGGATCTGCCTTGGTAAATTGGAAATGTGGCGTGAAAATTGAGAAAAGCTTTCCTCCAACAGTCACCGCTTCGGCTTGGTAAATTGAGGGGATGTGAACCGTACCTCGGCTAAATAACCGAGGTACTGTTCCTCTCGGGAACTCCTATTCTTGTTTTTTTCCATTAGATAATTGTGGTAATTTTATTTGGTTGATTTTTTATATTTTCTATTAGATTTCTTTCAATTGTTTTAAAATTATTTTATACATTGATTAAGTAAATAATATTACATTAATTTAAACATATAATTAAACATAAAATACATAATTAATAAAAATAGAATTACATAAACATTTCAATAACAAAAATATATAATCATATTCAATTAAACAATTCAATAACAAAAATTAAATCAACAGTAAAGAGTATAAAAATGAATATTCCATTGTAGAGTGAAATGTAGAGTGATGATGTTGGAGATGAAAATTGAAAATTTATAACTTTAACAGCACAATAGTGTAGAGTTAACTATATTCTAGTGAAAATTGTTGAGATAGCCTAATAATACAAAATGTACAGTTAGATTAGACAATGCCAAAATCGTTGTACATGGGCTAGGTTTTACATGTTCCTGAAAGTTTTCCGATGCTAACAAAACAAAACAAAACTTTTAATTTATCATGGGGAATGCTAAATATTTTTTTTAACGTTAGATATTTTTTCATAATACATATGACAATAGTCTAATAACGTTAGCATCACCAATATTAATGTTAACATTATCAATGCTTATATTAGCATCGCCAGTGTCTTTGTTAGCGTATGCTTCTATCTCTGTCACTACGCGCCCATGAAATTCTTCTTTTTTTTAAATTAATTTTGACCTTGATATTAATAAAATTACAAAGATGCCACCACATTTTTCGTATGCTTCTTTTATTTACAGTTATGTTACTGTCTTTTTTAATCAAATCTAAACTATCCAAACTTAAAATTGAAGAGAGTGAATTGGTTCCTTGTACTCTAAATTGATTATCTCTAGAATCACTTTATGTGTGTGTGTGTGTGTGTGTGTGTGTGTGTGTGTGTGTTTAAGCCAGTCAATGTTATATTAGACGAAGCATGAAATTACGGTAGAAAAGTTTGAAATAAAGATGCACAAAAATATCACCCACCTTTTGTTGAGTGCAAACTGAAATTAAATACGAATTGAAATGGGACCACTATAAAGAATTACCGTATGTTTTACAAATATAGAAGACCTAAAATTGGTATTGGATTTGATATTCTTTTGGAGGGGTCCCCAAATTAAATGATACCTCATTGTTGTACACTTGTGTACTGTCTCCACATATTGTTCTATTTTTCTAGAATAACGAATATATGTGTGATTCGTGAAACTATACAATAAATATGATATTGATTACAATCATAATTACTTGAAATATAGTACATATCCATATAATAATTGGATGAAAAAAATACATATATGTTAGGACAGAATCAATCAATATGAATATCCACCCATAAGTGTCGACGCAACTCAACATTATATGCAGATCTCATTGCATCTTCGCATAAAAATTAAAGTGTGTGCTAATAGAAGTGTCAAAATTTATTTGTGAAAAATATTGGCACGACATGCATGTTCGTTGGGGATGATTTAGTGGTGCAGTATTTATAATTTGGGGCCAAAGGTTATTCCAATGTGTGATTTAATTACCTCGTCTATATAATTTGCATGTTGTTGCACGTGACATGAGTAATCGATGTTCACGCATTGCGGGTTATCCTACTCATCAAAATAAAATAAAAAATATATTTTTTTACTCATACACCTGATCTAGTGGCATTGAAGAGATTTGAGAAATAGGACATCAAAATAAAAATATTGACACTACATGAAACAAAAATAACATGTTAGTGTTGACCTTATCATATTACTGTCATTATTGTATCTAGGTCCGACTATTGAGGGGCGCAAAGTGCTCTTTAGCATAGGGCTCCTCAAAGCCCATGTGTATTTTTTAATATTGTGGGCCCAATTTTTTTAGTATTAAGGTTCATTTTTTTAATATTAGGTGTCTAATTTTTTTTTTAATGTTAGGGTCCAATTTTTATTGATAATCAAATTATACTCCATCCATTTCATGTTGATTGTTGTTTTAGTTTTTTTATCTAGAATTAACAATTAATTTTATGAACTAATATACCAATCTCTTATATATAACATAAAATCTTATTAATTAACTTATATTTTCCTAAAAATAAGACAACATTTTCTCTCTGCATATATTTTTAGGATTTGAGATAAGATTAAAATTGAATGAGAGTGTGTGAAAATATATAAAATAACAAATATTTTAACAAAAAAAATATATAATAACAATCAAAATGAAACGGATGGAGTATTTTTTTTTAGTATGAGAAGCCATTTTTTTTAATAATTAACATAGAGCCGCTAAAATATTCGAGACGGATGACTTGATCATGTCTGTGCGAAACTAATAAATAATTTCATATTAAACATGTAGCATTTTATAACTTTTAGAGGCTTTTACAATTCTTTAATGTCTATTTGTAATGCAATATAATATCATATATTTAACATGCATTTTATTTAAAAAAAATATTAATTTTTATTTTATCGTGTCGATTCAACATAAAATATTGCGAGCTTATGTCGTATTGTTTATCATATGAACATGAAATAAAAAACAGTCATGATTACTTTAACATTGAATCGGGCTCCAAAATTAAGAATCGCCCAAAAATCAACCAGCACAAACTGTTTTCGTACATTATGAATGCTGGTTCGGTTCAAATAGGGATGAAATGGGTAACGGGTCATATGGGTAGCCGCAAAAATTATTCATGATGGGTAGGTTAATTACCTAGTTAACAGGGTTGGGCATGGGTACGGGTACCTTAGTATCCAACTCGCTCCATACCTATATGTGTGTGTATGTATCCATATATATAATTTCATATATAAATATATATATATATATATATAAATTATTATTATTACTATTATAAATATGAAAATACTAAAGTATGTTTGATTTTATTTAGTATATATTAGGTTTTAATTTGTTTCCTAGTTTGTAGTTTGTATAAGATATTATACATAAATACACACACACACACAAATATATATATATATATATATATATATATATATATATATATATAATGAGAAGTTGAATACTTATTGATAATTGAAAATAAAGCAATACTGCAATAGTTATCTGTATATGGTGTAAGCAGACATTCTACGTTCATTACAGTACATAATTATAGTTATAAGGAATTAATTTAATTGAAGATGATTTATTTAGTAGTTTATTTTTCTGCAAGTTAGTTTTTTTAATTACAAGTATATAATACAGGAAAAAAAGTAAATTAATTGATTTATGTTATTGGTTCACATGCGTGTCTTTCTTTCTTTTGTTATTCATAGCATATATTGTTATGTTCGTTTTAGTTATTTGTTTAATATCATTTTTATGATAACTTAGAATTGTGTATTAATCAAATTGCTATTATAATTTTAGTTTTAATTATTTTTTTAAATTTATAATTTTTTTGTAGTTAGTTAAATTACGGGTAACAGGCACGGGTATGAACAGTTAAGTATTCAAAAAATATGAGGACGGGTATAACAGTTGTTACCCACACATGTACGAGAATGAATACAGATATTTTTTATAATACGATTATAAAAATAAATATCATTACATCTTACATATACCCTAGCCATTACCATCCCTGGATTGAAACGATTAGACAGCTCTATATGCTAGTAGTAATATACGTGCATGACTACGAACTATGTGACAGCAACCCCTCTAAACCAATATATTTTATTTAACGATCAAATTGTCTTATACACATTGTGCCATAAATTTCGGTCAGAGGCATTCACTTCTCGACTATGTTGCTCCACTATATATATATATATATATATATATTACCATATAATAAGACTTGTGGTCGTCATCCAACAACACTGGCACTGTATATTTTTTAGCTTTAGAAAATGTTTCTAGCACAAAATAATGTGACTATCTAAAATTTTAAACTTTTGTTTGTGAAAGTCATCGAGAATGAACAAGAAATATTCCGACCGAAAAGAATGATCTCAGTAACAATAGCATTCTTAATTTAGTGATTTTGTGCTACATCTTCATTGGTGCATGTCATGTCAGCATAGGACTATAGAAAATACAATTTTATTTTCCGAAAGATGATTAGGTTTGGATTTTTTGTTTTTGTAAACCTGTTGTTGGTATCGTCTATCGTGATAAACTGAAATGATGTTTTAAGTAGACTAAGTCAAAAGGAAATAGTTTCAATCAAGGTTGATATTTTAAATAAAGATGGAAAGTTGAGAAATGTTTTATCATTGATTTCTCTATTAACAATTATTTGTAGTTTTAGATTGTGATATATATTGTGGTATTAATTCCAACCATTTTCCTATATTTATTGGGGATTAGATCTCCGTGTCCAACCATGTTACACTCCGTGTGCCATAACTATTTTTTTATGTTTTTTAATATACTCTAATAGAAAAAAGATAAATTCTAAATAAAAAAATTAAATTAAATTAAATCATAATAAATTAAAAAATAAATTTATTTTAAAGTTAAATGTTTGGCATAGAAGATGCCATAGGATATGTCATAGGAGATCTCTTATATGTATTTCACTATTTCTTGATCTAATTCGAAAACTATAATTTTTACTATTTATAATTTTGGAGAAAAAGTCTTACTAGATGAATTAGAAGGGCACCCACATATATACAAGTGCGTTTTAATTTTACTCTAGTATCCATTTATAATTGCCTTAAGCTCCCCCCCCCCCCCCACACCCCTATATATTCCATCGTATTTTAATTTTATGTTTTATCAATGTATAATACATGCAGTGACGATGTGACATAATGTATAGATAGGCCATTTGTGAAAATAGAGATTAAAAGACCTACAAAATAAATAATGTCAACATTTATTTTGTGAAAAGAATCTATTCCCTTGAATGCCCCAAAAATACTTTATTATTTGACAGTTACTTTCTGAAATGGTAAAGCATGATACATAAAGCCTCATGACAATGCACCAAAAAAGAAAGGGGTAGGTGGCTGTTTGGCTAAGGTTTTCTTTAAACAATAAATAAATAGAAATATAGTTCATAAGATGATAATTCTATTAAATTAAAAATAATCGAGGAAACTGAGTAAAATAAAATAAAATAAAATAAAATAAGAAAAAAGTTATCAATTCAGGACCTGAAATAAAAATTACCAATTTAAGGCCTCCAAAAATCATATACATATTTTGATTTCCTATAAAATTTTAATTATTTTTTAATTTTTTTTTATAAAAAAAATGAAGCCAAAAGCGTCAAAAATTTTGTAGTTCCGTAATGATATAAATGACAACATAATTCCCCAGACGGCGGCCAATAAATCATTGCCACGTGTAGATTAGTGCTGTGTAATTTATATACGGTTACGGCTTAGTGCTACTGCCCAACTTCCCATGCTTATTTCAGGGGACAAAAGAGTTTGATTTCGGGGGATCGTTTCTACAAAATACATTCCGCATTGCAATTCTACCTTTTCAAATACCATCCCAAATTTCTAAAACCTAAAAAAAACCTCACCAAAAATGGACAGCGCCACCGGCGCCGTTGTCGGCGAGAGCCGTAGAGAGTTATTGGGCTCCGCTAGGATCGACGACGTCCGCCAGCCGTCCTGGAGGCTCAACTTGGACGAGTTCCGCTTGCCGGAGCGCGACTCCGATCACCGTCACCCCACTTTCAACATCCGCCGCCTCATCCGAAACAAGAGTATGTGATTTTTTTTTCTCGCTGTCTACGGTATATGCCTACACGTGTGTGTGTGGATGCGCGGAATGCCTATTTTTGTGCATAGATTCATTGCCAATTCTCCGAATTTTCTGTGGAGGATATTAGGGGAACTGTGTGAAAGCAAATATGTCGTATGAATGATGCACACAAAAGCTCTCTTCTCCTGAGTCACGCGGCTGATAAAAAAGAACCATAAAGAATAAGACATAATTTTGGATCTAAATATAGCGCTCTCTCTCTCTCTCTCCTCTTTTTCTTTTTCAGTCCCCTTTCTTTTTTTAATGAAGATTCAAAATGCATCATTTTGTTCTGTGTTCCTCTTTTTGTGCGTGTGTGTGTGTATTCCAATGTGTTCGAGATGACAGTTTTCATATAATTGATATTAATCTCCCTGACTACAGACTAAGGTTACCAATGCATGCTGTACCAGCAGTAGTAGTCTATGGAATTCTTATATTTGTATTAATAATTTCCTGCTTATAATTTGGTACTCTAACCTTGCGAGTGAAGAGTTTCTGGAAAACTAGTAGTTGTGATTGGACACAAGAAAATATCATCGGAATGTTCATTTTTAAGCGAATCATGTTGCGGTAGTAAAATTGAGGGAAATTTTATTTCCTGATTACTCTTATTTTTTTGTGATCAGTCTTTTTCTTTGTGAACTTTGTTCAATACCACTTTGCTAGCACTGCAATTTTTTTTTCCTTCTTCTTAAACTAACATGAGTTCAGCTTTCTACATTGACTTGATGAAAAATTAAGATTAAGTAATTAGTATATCAAAAGTTTAAATAAAATCTACATAATTTAAATAAAAAAATTATTTATCATAAGCATGCTGTATGAGCTGCCCGCACACATGGATTTCCAATTTGTCATATAGGACAACAAGCTATGTCTGATTTTTTTATGAAGGTTGGGTGCTAAAACGTCAATTATGAAAGATCAGTTATTTTTGTTGAAAAGCCCAAAGTAAAAGTATTCTTTAGCAATTTGATCTTCACAGAAATACATTGAATGTCAATGTTTTCCTTAATTAAAATTGGATGCATCACATTGCACATTATAGCAGAGAACTCAGAACTATGTAATTTCCTAGTTTTTGAGTGCTTGATTTGCACAATGACATTCTAAATTTTTGATGGAAGTTGCGTGTGTGAAAAGGCATATCATGTTGATGATGGAATGAGATCAATTAAGTGCACCCCGTGCCTTGTGATTTTACGGATTAGAGAATGGAGAATTTGAATTTTAGTTGATGCCCCAGATCATGAACCAATCTAAGGTTAAAGTTTAACTGCTGTAACAAAAGCACCATAAATATCCTCTAACAAATTTGATGCTGCTTTTCAGTAAATACGTATAAGTTTAAGTCATTTCCTCTAATATTTTATTGTTATGTTTTAATGTAGTTAAGTATTTTCATCTGTCAGGAAAACAACGGAAAGTTAATGAGTACTACAAAAAGCAGGAGAGACTCCTGGAAGGATTCAATGAGATGGAGACTATCCATGAATCTGGTGGCTTACCGGATGCTCTTACTGAGGTTGCCTTTTGGTTTGTGTATTTTTTCTTCTTTTCTTTCATTCTTTCTTTCTTTCTTTCTTTCTTTCTTTCTTTCTTTCTTTCTTTCTTTTCTTTTCCATTTTCTTAACGAATATACTCATGAGAATACCACCTGTGATACTTTTGAATTATGACATTCAAGCGTATTCAATTGTATGACCTTAATTCACTTCAGTGGCTCTTTTACTGAGTGAAGTAGTAATACTCATATTAAAACTTGTAAACTAGAACTTATCCTAGTTTCGATGAAAACTTGTATATTTGTCTGATGCTTCACGGCTTTAGTTTTTTGCCATTCTGTAATAAATGAAACCTGTTCTGATATTAGCCTGCTTCTAGGATGCTGCTACTTCCCTTCTTTTCTGTTTTTATTTTGTCTTCTTTTGGGGACGAGTGAGGCGAGTGTTTCACCCCTACACTCTGCTTGAAGGTCAGTGTGGTTGTGTAAATCGTATTGTCTTTATATCTTATTCATATCAAATTTTTCTCCAGGATGAACTGAAAAAACTTGCAAAGAGTGAGAGGCTAGCTGTTCATATATCCAACTTTGCAAATTTGATCCTTTTCATAGCAAAAGTTTATGCTTCATATGAGAGCAGGTCTTTAGCCGTCATTGCCTCAACTATGGACTCTTTCCTAGACCTATTATCTGGGCTGATCCTGTGGTTTACATCCTATGCTATGAAAAATCCGAACCAGTATCATTACCCAATTGGAAAGAAAAGGATGCAGCCAGTGGTAAGATTTTCCATCTGCTTCAAAATAATGGACTTGTCATCCTTATATGGGAGTTTAGCTTTACAACCCTTTATGTTTTTATTTTCTCTTTTAGTAAAAACTGACTTTTGCATTTTGTCATTGAAACTTATAATGGTAGATTCATGTGTGGGACAACCTAGAAAAGGAGATTCAGTTACCTTGATTAATATTAAATGTCATGTCTTTTGAAAGATATTTTATATATTGGCTATGTGTTCTAGTGGTAAAAATCAAGGTTGAAAGACTTTTGTTGAGTTAAGAATCGATAGTGCATATTCATTTACAAGGTGAGTTGTTTCACAATCAACCGCGTCTATCTTTGACAGGGCATCATTGTTTTTGCGTCCGTTATGGCAACACTGGGATTACAAATAATACTGGAGTCTGTTCGGCAACTGATAGCAAAGGTATTTCATTATTAAATCATTTTATACCAGAGAACTGGCTGATAGATGCATCTATTATGCGGCAAAAAATGCACAGTTCTTGTTGCCAAATTTGTTTTATCTAATTATTTTTCATCCTTGTCAAACAGACTGGCCCTGAGATGGATCATCGGCAAGAGATGTGGATGATAGGGATCATGGTATCTGTAACTGTAGTGAAGTTTGTGCTTATGGTTTATTGCCGCCGATTTAAGAATGAAATTGTTAGAGCCTATGCTCAAGATCATTTCTTTGATGTCATCACCAACTCAGTTGGATTAGCCACGGCTGTTTTGGCAGTCCGTTACTACTGGTGGATTGATCCTACAGGGGCCATGATCGTGAGTACACTCACTCTATGTGTTTCTTCTGGTATTTATATTTTAGGCTATGAAGTCATAGAATCTCGTGACACCATATCATTAGTATTCTGTGATCATGCATGGCATAATTCTACCATTCGCAGTGAGATTGATAGTCTTGTAGGCTTTGATTGTATATCTTACTAACACTATCTCTCTCTCTCTCTATATGTTGCAGATAGCAATATACACAATTAACACTTGGACTAGGACTGTTTTTGAGAATGTGTGGTCGCTAATTGGAAGAACAGCACCTCCAGATTTCCTTGCAAAGTTGACCTATCTCATCTGGAATCATCATCAGCAAATTCAGCACATTGACACAGTGAGGGCATATACATTTGGCTCCCATTACTTCGTGGAGGTAGACATTGTGTTGCCGCAAGATATGATGTTGAGCCAAGCACACAACATTGGTGAACAATTACAAGAAAAGCTCGAGCAACTTCCAGAGGTCGAGAGAGCATTTGTTCACATAGACTTCGAGTTCACTCACAGACCGGAACACAAGAGCAAGGTGTAAGCGTGTCATGAAATAAGGTTGGTTCTACTGATGGATTCCAATTTCCATCGCTCTCCACAGATGACATCGTAAGATTCGATTCGATTATGACGAGCAAATAATTATCTCATTCTACTATATGAAAACTCTCTTGAGTTCTAATATCCATGAGGAAAGAATTAAGAGGTATATATTAACTATAGTTTTTCAGAGGTAGGGTTTGAACTTGCACTAGTTGTTTCAGGACCACTTTCTTTAATGGCTGTATTAGGTACACCAAACTGATGCCACTGATGCTATTTGCACAGACTGGTGCATTTGGGGATAGGGTTGTTTAAAATGCTTTCACAATTTTTTTTTTCTTATCTCGTCATATTCATCATCTTTCTTTCTCCATATCTTTGTTTATGGGCCTTTTTAAGATCAACTTTGTATTTGTATATGGAATTTGATGGTAGCTCTGTCATTTTAAGTTCTTTAACTTTCCAATTTGTTTTTAAACACAAGTCTTTGCACTTTTATTCGAATTAAAATTTGGTCTCATGTGGAAAATATTGGCCGCCAAACCAACGATTAAATCTTTATGTGTGCGTACTCAATATTTTATTTTATTTTTATTTTTGTTGAGGTAAGTGTACTCAATATTTTTGAATGGAAGGCATCTACTGAATTTTAGTGAAAATAAAGGGACACACTTTTAATAATTTAAAGTATATGGATATTTAAAAAAATTAAATAAAATTGTTTGAATCTATAGCGTACAAGTATTTATTTTCCAACTGTATTATTCTTTTACTCTTTTGTTTATGAAATTTATTTATTTTACTTGAAAATGGGAGATTGGCCCTTTTCCAATTTATTTAAAACATCGCATAAACTGTTTTATTTAATAACTTAATTTTAGATATTTTAACATGTTGATATGTACTTTAAAATAAATTGTTTGCAAGATAGTTACTTTAACATTAAAATACGTTATAAGTTTTTCCAATTTATTGCTTATTTTTTCAAACAAATTAAGGTAGAAGGCTTAGGGGAACAATTGCTGACTATTTAGAAGAATTTATCAGATTTGATTTTGGTGAATAGTTTTTATGTTGGATATAATGGATAGGATCAATACATAAATGGGCCCTTTACTTTTACGTTTTCAGTTCGAGTAATCTTTATATATATAAAAGTAAGAAGTTATACCTTATTTAATAAGTATAGTTTTCCCGCCTAAACCAATTACTATATTTAGTAATTAATTCATTTTATATTGTACTATTATTTTAATTAATTAGTCCTAATTATCATCTTAGTATATTACATAATAGTAAATTAACTAAATATATATTGAATTAATTATATATATACTATATATCATATCTTTAGTTTAATATAATATTTTATATTACATTATCTTAATATATATTAAGACAAATATGCATATATTAAATTAATTAATTAATATCAAATCTAAAATACTATATATATATATATATTAAAAAATGAAATATTATATTTTATATAGGATGTTATGATACGATATATAATTTAATATAAATAAATTAACTTTATCTTAATATGATATATATATATATATATTAAAATAAGATATATAAGATGTATACTAAGATATATATGACATGATATATATGCATGTGTGTTGTTGTGTATATACATTAATATAATATAATATAATATAATATAATATAATATAATATAATATAATATAAGATATAAAAATTAATTAACATTTTCATTACAATTCTAAATTAATTAAATAATTACATAATATATTAATTACTCCATCCGTTTCGTTTTATTTGTTGTTTTAAGTTTTTTTTTATCTAGAATTAATAATTAATTTTGTGGACAAATATATTCATCTCTCGTATATGCCACAAAATCTTATTCAATTATATTTCCCTAAAATAGGGTTTGTGATAGGGTTAAATTAGAGAGTGTGTGTGTGTGAAAATATATAAAGGAACAAATATTTTGAAACAAAATAAAAAATCTAAAATAAAAAATAAAACGAAACAGAGGGAGTATAAGATTGAATTTAATATTTGAATATTTTATATATGTATCAACTTAATATTCTAGAAATATGCAATATATTAAATTAAATGAATTGTTTCTCAAACTAACCTTATGATAATTCCAATCAACATATTCTTCATATAATTACCAAGTTTACACCAAGTAAATCCGAAAATATCAAAAATTACCACTTCATGTTCATCTATAAAAAAAAAATGCATCATATCCTATCAATTTTTGCATCCAACATATTACGAGATAATAGAGTATGTATTGATGTACAACAAAGATAAAAACATTTTATGTTTTGAATTCCAAGCATAATTATTAAGTGATGATCTATTTTATAATAGTTCAAAAGTTAATGCGTAAATTACGTTATTCACAAGATTGAAGATAGATTGGAAGGTGAAGATGAAATAAACATAACAATATTAGTTGCAAATGGGAGAGAAATAAATATATGCTACCTTATTTTATTCAATAAATTTTTAATTCTTTAATGTTTTTCTTTAATATTTAGATATTATATGGATATTTTACATATCATAAATAAAAATGACGAATGTTTAATTTCACACTACATGTAGACTGACGTTGTACAATAATATAATTTAATATATTTATACCCATGTGTAAGGAGATATAAAATGATATAATATTAAAGATGGAGTTTAAAGGTCTTATCTACAAATAAAAGAGATATGATGAAATATTAATCAAATCGTGGAGGCTTTGTTCAAGCAGTCACAACTCTCCTATGATTAGTTCTATTCACTTCACACAGTCCGGAGGCATGATAGAGATGTATATAATATAATAATATTCTTAAATGTGTTTTATAGATGTGTCCTTTTTTTCTTATTTTTTTTTTCATTGTGTCTAAATTTATAAAAGATTCCAATTATGTTGTAATGGATTTCGGGCGGACCAATTATGTCATTTATTTTATTGGGCACGATGAATGAAAAATTATTAATTAATGGATATGAGTTGTCTACCAATAAAATAGTGAATAAAATTGAATATAACGTTATATGTTATGTATACTGTTTATGATTATTTCTACTAATTATTTAATTATAATTTAATTATTTTATCAATTTATAAAAAATATTTATTATAAAAATTATCTATATATTTCCCACCGTGCATCGCACGGGATGTAATACTAGTTCTATTTACAACCCTCAATTTTCTCTTTACAACCCTCAATTATCTCTTCACAACCCCTAAATTAATATATATATATATATATATATATATATATATATATATATATATTAGATTTTTATGCCCCTATAACCCCCAACTAATTTAAAAATATAGCAAAAAATAGAATACAACCCCCAACTAATTTAAATTATAACAAAATAAAATACAACCCCCACTATTTAATGTGTATAATAAAATAAAATACAACCCCATGCATTGAATAGGTCAAGACATTCATTTCTGGAAGTTATTATTCTCGAGAAGTGTCCTTATTCAGTATAATATCCAATAACGGTCAGGAGAAGCTCATCTTAAAGAGTGAATAAGCCTTGAGATTTCCCCATTGTATTGTGCTTTTGCCCCGGCGAAGCCACTCCGCAGCATTCACATGTAAAATCTTCTGGGCATTATTAAATGCATCCCAAATAGCAAAATGTGATTCATCTAATGCATGCACCGTGGCATCTACTAACTGAATAATCCCTTTGTTTTTTTTTTTCCCTTGTGGATTGGTCAGATTTTTATTTTTTGTTTCCTTTTGTGTGTTTGTTATTCTGGTAAGGATTGTGTTTAGAGTTTTAAATTTTTTGGTTTCCTTTTGTATTATTTAAGGTGAGGGTTATATATTTGGGGGTTGTATTTTAGTTTATTAGGGTTTTAAAACCGTTGAGGATAAAAAAGTCTAAAAAAATATTTATATTTTAATTAATTTAGAGGGTTGTAAAGAGAAAATTAGGGGTTGTGAATAGAATCACCCTTCCAGTTCCTAAGATTTCATTTGATTTAATTAGGCCATCTACTTTGTAATGCGTTATTTGAATACTTCAAACTTTATTTATTTAAATGATGTCATTATTATTATATCATTAAAATATTCTTACACATTCTTATAATTAGATTCGATAATAATACAATCTATCTATATAATATGTAATGTATAATAACAACACCGGATCCGCAGTTAGAAATCTTCATTTTCCGGCCTGTTTACACCTTCTGAAATTGTAAATGTAATATTATATATTATTTAATTTTTTTCCATGTAAAAAATCATGAATATTGTAGTAATATATTGCAAATATATTATTATACATTTCCATAAACAATGGATTACGAGGAGATCAATTATGTAATATATCATATATGAAGCTAATTACATACTCCCTCCGTTTCTATATAAATGTCATTTTGGATGAATGCACACAAATTAATAAATTAATTGAATTACCTAATAGACCCTTATGTAAATACTTTAAATGAGTTAAATATGGATGTTTGAATGGATTAAATGAGGGCAGTGAAAAATGTGAATTTTCTATCTTAAATTTATAAAATGACACTTTTTTTGAAACAAAATTAAAATGCTAAAATGACACTTATGCAGAAACGGAAGGAGTATATATTACTACTGAATCTATCCAATATAATAAATTAGAGTTCCCTCCAAAATATCCCCCCCCTTCAAAAACATCACATCATCAATAGTTATTATAAATATTTTTTTTTTACATTTTTTATTCTCTCTCTCTCTCCCTATCTTTCTCTCTCTCCCCCTCACACACACACACACACACACACACACACACACACACACACACACACACACACACACACCTCCCATATTTTTAATTATAAAATTCATTTATGCTATATTTTATAGCATATTTCATTATGTATATGGCATTCAAATTCATATTACGAATGAATAATTATATGAGTTTTCACATTTAAGAAGTAATGAATAACGTTTGATAGATTTTATTACGTGAAATAATTATCACCATATATTAAATAATCAAACAAATTAATCAAGTACATTATTTGGTAAAACATTATAATTGGTAGTGTGCTCTGTATACTTTATACGTATATATAACATTTATAATATTTAGAAATTATAATGAATATGAAATAGTTAATAATTTAACATTCTAATTAAATGTGTACCCAAATCAAATATAGATTGGTATTTATAAATTCAACAAATGCTACTATAAGTATTGTATACAGACAAGTGTTGCATAATTTATAATATAACATTTTGATTGTAATAGTTTGTTAATTATTTATGCAATTATTTGAAATATATTATATATACATATATAAATATTTTTTGTAATTTGAAATATATTATATTGTATTATAACATAATATAATATGTACATATATACATATGTATGTGTGAGTATTCAAGTAATTTTTTTTTCGATAATTCACAATAATAATTATCTGGCATAAATAAAAGAAATTTTTTTAACTTATTAACTAAAATATTATCGCAAATACTCTTGTACATAAGATGTACATCAGACGGTCAATGTGTTGACCGGGTCAACGCGCGTTGACTCGGTCAAAGCGTTGACCAAAAAATCGTGAAAACGGGTGATACTTTTTAGGGATACAACTAATACTTTTTTTAATTTTGAATGATACTTTTTAGTTTTCGATTGATACTGATCTTAACAGTTTTTTTTTTCTTTTTTTTTCTGACCAATACTTTTTATTGATACAAATGATACTTTTGGGCCTTTGAAATGATACTTTTCAGTATTATGAATGATATTAATTTTGACGAATTTTTTGGTCAAAGCATTGACCTGGTCAATACGTTGACCGTCTGATGTACATCTTATGTACGGGAGACTTGCCCAAATATTATATATAACACGTGAAAATGTAACACTTAAATGAAAAATGTAATAATTGAGTTTGATACCATGAATAATCCGTGCATCACACGAACGAAAATCTAGTTTCCATATATAATACATTAATACGAAGTTAATTAAATCTAATTTTCAGATATATTATGCAGTTAATTATATATTAATATATTGATATTGATTTTCAATATCGGATTAAACGAATAGCATTACTTAATTATTTCAATAATTATATGTTATATAAGGAAAATCATATCCTAATTATGTAAATGATTTGTTATATAAATAACAAAATTACCTACAAATAATGCTATTCGGACAATATTCTACTAGTATTACATCCGCACCGTTGCGCGGTGTGATTTAAGGTGATAATATATAGTTCATAATCGGTGTCCCACCTTATATCTGATTCTATATTCTAGAGTTACTCGCGCGCGTTGTGTGGTATGATCCATAATTGATGTCCTATTTTATCTCATTTTATATTTTGGAGTTATTTTATGGAACTATATTTTAAAATGTTAAGTAAATTTAATAAGTATAATTTCAATATAATTAATATTATAGTCTAAGAGTTTTTTAAAAATAAAAATAATTTTTTTTTGGAAGGATATACCAAAAAGTAATCAATCTTGTTAAGTATGACGTGTTCCAGATGATGTTATCACTTCTCTGATAACATCGCGATCAATGTCGTATCTAATGTTGTCCGTCATTCTCGGCACACCGAGTATAACACTCGGATCTCTAACCTTATCCTTTCCTAGTATTTTGGATTAATTAATTTTAAATTAATCTGAATAAATTGTGATTTTTGTCACATATCATTTTCCACGATTTAAGGGATTTATTAGATATTTTATTTTAATTTAAAACGTGGATTATGATTGATTTTGACTTGTTCAAAATCTGTTCCGAGTTTCAAGGGACGTGATGTTCCCCACTTCATCTTAGACACTAACCGTTGCAGAGAACGTGGGTTGCTGGAGTAACCGCTATTGTTACACGATGTTGAAGAACGTGTGCCACGCAGTGTAGAGGACGATTATCTCGAGTCCAGTTCAGCAAGGGTAGTGGAAGGCGGTAGTTTTGCATCCAACTCATCAAGGATCGTGTGGAAACTACTCAGCCGAGATGGAGGAAGTATTTAAGGTCTCCTTAGTCCTTAAAATCATTTATGCAAGCAGGTTATCACCGTGGTTTGTGAGAAACTCTGAATCTTGCATCTAGTGTCATCTCTGAAATCCAAAACATCTTCCTCGACATCTGCCTAGCGTCCCAATCAGCTGGAGACTTTCATTCCAGTTGTGTGTGTAGGTTAGATAGTTAACTTTGAGAAGTCTAGGATTTAGAGTGACTGATTGTAATCTATCTATGTGTTTAGATAGGTTTGTTTTTGAGTGATTATTCGAGTGAGTGAAGCTAGGATAGTCCTCTGTATGTTTTATGCAGTGTTGTCAAGGGAGTGAATGATGGGTGTCGAAACCAACAAAAATAAACCTGCTTTTCAATATCCAAATAAATTGCAATAGTAGCAAGCAGGGTCGAACCACAGAGATTGGTAAATTAAATATTAATCTTTTTATCTAAAATCCTAAAACTAAATGGGGGGGGTTTGAATACTGGAATTAAAATAAGTCAACGAAATCAATTAAATGACAAAGAAATAAAATGACAAACGAAGATCAAATAAGAGAAATATCTAGCTCAAGAATAATCTCGACAACGGACTACACAATTTGATCACAGATGCACAGATATAATTCACTTCTCTCTCTAAATTGGCTATGGCTATTGGTACGACCTAACAATCTCGTTTCTCCTTAATTATTCGGCAGCCAAGGTACGACCGTTAACTACTTCTCTAATTAATAGACAATCCTAGGTACGACCATAGAATTAAATCTACTAACAACATTAAGAACCAGAGAAACACCAATTCAAACCCACGAAAATCATACGATGACCCGTTCAGATAAGATTATAAATCCCCAAAGTGTCGAAAGCGGGACTGTTTACCCCTAATCTATCCAATTGCGCTACTTAGGAAAATAATCTAGACAATTACGGATCTAGACAATTCACTAGCAAGAAATCATTCTAACAATCATACAACGTGCACTTTGCATAATCATTAAAACAATAACAGAAATCACAAACGGAGGATTTATAAATAAAGAGAGAAATAAATTATGATAAAACCAATTCGATCTCACAAACGTGTAGAATCCGAGTCTCGATTATCCTCTCGCTAGAAAAGTGTTTAGAACATCATCATGGAATAATAACAAAGTCTAGAAAAATAGGAAAACTATGAAATCTGCGTTCTTCAATGGTGAATGGCGTGAATCGTGTGAATTCTCTGGAGAGAGAAAATTAATTCCGGATATATATATATATGTCTTCTAGATATTCTATTCTCTCTCTCTTCTCTCCCAATGGTAAGTCTTCTACTCCTTCTTGGACTCTAAGGCTCTTTCCTTGTGAAAAATCGCCAATTGAAAAGAAGAATTTCGTCCATGTATATCTCTGCTGGGCCCACTTGTGATTTTATGAATTAAATCCCGCCAGCAGACTAAGGCGTGGCCACGCCTTATCTGCCAGAAGCTCCTGGACTCTTCCTACTCAAACTTCTTCAATTCTTTTGCTTCCAAAATGATCGTTTTAGCCTTCTTTCCTACAAAACACCTTTATTCCCTTGCAAAACTCAAAAGATCATCAAATCTCAATAAACGCACAATAAAGCTTAGTAAAACAAGGGAAAATCACCTAAAAATAGGTGCAAATATGCAACTTATCAAACCCCCTCACACTTAAGCTTTGCTTGTCCTCAAGCAAGAGAATAAAACCAAAACAAAAACAACTTCAATGCCCTTTCACAACCCATGTCATAATGCTCCAAATAAATGAACCAATACACAAATTAAGCACCAACAATGAGAAGAATGAATTTTCAACACTAACACCAATAATCAAATACTTCCATGATTTCTCAAAATCCGAGTGTAGTGGAATTCAATACCCTCACCAAGATTCACTCAAAATCGCTCAAATGTGTTTAAGGCTCAAATATCTGGACACTCAAGTCAAAACATAGAAGACCCTTCCATAAGCTTGCAAATATATTAAATAGGCACCAAACAGTGAGCAAAAATAGAAAATTAGGGACTTCAATTTTGGTTGTAACGAGGCTTCGGGTCAGGGTGGATAAACAAGGAGATTTAGGGTTCAAAATTGAAGGAATGGCAATACAATTTTCATTAGACATCGAAATGACACAAATTTCCAATCCTTCTGTCTTTTTCACACATGAAGGCTCTAATCAACAAATTTTTTTTCTTTCCTTTCAACCTTCTCCAAGTTTTTCATTCTGTTTTTTTCCACAATCTCTAAATTTTTTTTTCATTTTTTTTTTCAATTCTCACTTCCCAATCACAGCTCCAAACTCCCTTTTTTTTCTATTTTTTTTTCACAAAACCGATCTCAAGCACTTCACTTCTACTCTCCAAATTTAGCCAACTCACAATACCAACCCAAATGAACTAGTATACACATTCCTTCAATTAAAAGGGATCAAAGCATGGAAATCACAACAAAAAAGGATAAACATGGCTAGTAATGCGGTTAAAATTCAATAAAAACAGGCCAAGGCTCAAAACGGCTATCTAGGGATTTTTCTTCAAAGGTAAGCTCAAATAGAAGGCTAAAATTGGCTTTTCCTATTTGCCCTTTTTCACATTTCACAACGCTGAGGTAATCCCAAATGCATAACAAAGCAAGTTCTAGATGATAATCGACTATGCATGACATTCGCACATGGAAAGAAGGAGCAATTAAATTTAGTGATGCTCAAGCTCAAAACTCACCAAAATAAAGGTCATTGGCATATCATTCCACACACGCTTCATTCAATTCATCATCAAAAGCAAAAGATCAAGGTGTAGAGAATGTAAACTCAATCAAATCATGCCAATACTCAAATGTACATTAATTCATCTCAATGAAGCATCACAATTTAAATCATAGCAAGGGATAAGAACTACCAATTAGAAAGAGAGACTCTTTTTTTTTCAACAAAAAACAAATAAACACAAAACAGAAAATACAAAAAACAAATAACAAAGCCAAAAGCAACACCAACAAGCAACAATTGAAAATAGAACACAATCAAAAAACAAACCAACCCCCCTCACACTTAAGAAATGCATTGTCCTAAATGTATTTGCAAAAGAGAGAAAATAGGACTGCCCTGAAATCGGCTACTGAGGAGGCAGAGGCGGAGTGAACGGCGATAGACTACAGCGGTGGACAACAGTGGTTCAGAGGCGGAGAGCTACGGTGGCTCGGAGTTGTTGCGGGTGTGGAGAAAGAGTGCAGAGGGGCAGATGATGGACGGATCTCCGGTGACCGAACTGGTAGTGGCGGTCGACTGTGGCTGGCTGCAGCGGTAAGATTGAGCGGCGGCTATGGAGGTTCGCCGGACTGGTACGGCGGACGGCTGGAGTCAGCGACTGGCGGTGGAAATAGAAGCGGACGGTGGAGGTCGGCGATCTGCGTGATATGGCGGCGCCGACTTCCAGTAGAGAGGCAAATGGCGGTGGCTCGGCGGAAGATGACGATTGAGAGGCGATGAAGATGAGTCTGGATGTTTAGGGTTCTTCAATTTGGGGATTGGGGGATGTTGACTTATTCCAAAGACTTTGACTCTATTCCTATTCTAATAAGATAAAGTAAAACAAAAAAAAAACTATCAACTAAACACTATTTCTGATTTTTCGATTTTTTTTAAATTAATTAATAAATAAATACATCCCCTCCTAAGTGGAACAAAGGCATCACACGTCTCTCTTCACTAAACTAAATAGAAGCGTCCGCGAAGTAAGGTATGGCCATGCCTTATTAACACTTCCCTTCAGGGCCAAAAATTCTCCCCCAGTTCAAAATCCAAACAGGAGCTTCTGCAAAATAAGGCATGGCCATGCCTTATTAGCAGCTTCCTTCAGCACGAAATTTCTCCAAAAAAATGGGTACCTATATTCACTCAAAACAGCCACAAAGATTCTAATCATCACTTGTTAGCTTGTTAGTGCCTCAAAAACAACCAAGAAGATAAAAAAAAAAAAACAAAACCAAAACTAAAAACGAAGAAAAACAAGGTGGGTTGCCTCCCCCCTAGCGCATTTGGTTATCGTCGTTATGCCCGACGTTCCCTATTTGTCAAGGTGAGTAATGGGGCTCTTGTAGCCCAATGCAATCAGCGCTTTGCACTTGAAATCCCTCATAGAACGGCTTCAAACGATGTCCATTCACCTTGAAAATTTTTCCCGAATCAAAAATCTTAATCTCAACTGCACCATGTGAAAACACGTTAATGACAACAAAGGGCCCTAGCCATTTAGAGCGCAATTTTCCAGGAAACAATTTCAGCTTGGAATGGTAAAGAAAAACTTTTTGACCAACAGTGAAAGTCTTTCTAGTGAGAACTTGGTCATGAAAGCGCTTTGTCTTTTCTTTATAGATCTTGGAGCTTTCATAGGCATCATTTCGGATTTTCTCCAACTCTTGCAGCTGCAATTTCCTATGAGTTCCAGCTTCATCCACACTCATGTTGAGTTGCTTAACGGCCCAGAAAGCCTTATGCTCAAGCTCGATGGGTAAGTGACATGGTTTACCAAAAAGCAACCGAAAAGGAGACATACCTATAGGGGTTTTGAAAGCCGTTCTGTACGCCCAAAGCGCGTCATTGAGCTTCAAACTCCAATCCTTTCGATCAGGTCTCACAGTCTTCTCAAGAATTGCTTTTACCTCTTTATTAGAAACCTCGGCTTGGCCGCTTGTCTGTGGGTGGTAAGCAGTAGAAGTCCGGTAGGTTATGTTGTACTTCTTGAATAATGTGCCTACCACTTTGTTACATAAGTGAGTACCGCGATCACTGATAATGGCTTTAGGTGTGCCATATCTATCAAAGATGTGGGACTTGACAAACTTAACAACAATATTAGCATCGTCAGTACGAGTAGCCTGCGCTTCAACCCACTTGGAAACATAGTCAACAGCAAGAATGATGTAGACATAATTATTAGACTTGGGAAAAGGTCCCATAAAATCAATGCACCATATATCGAAAATTTCACAAACAAGGATAGGATTAAGGGGCATTTGATCTCTATGGCCTATGCTTCCAGTCTTTTGACACCTTTCACAAGATTTGCAAAACAAATATGAATCACGAAAAATATTAGGCCAAAACAACCCACTCTCCAAGACTTTCCTAACAGTTCTTTTAGGACCAAAGTGTCCACCACATGCATAGGAATGACAAGACATCAAGATGGAAGGAATCTCATGCTCATCAACACATCTCTTAATAATTTGATCAGAACAAAACTTCTACAAATAAGGCTCATCCCATACATAATATTTGGCATCACTTTTGATTTTATCTCTTTGAGCTCTCGACAAATCACTTGGTAAAGCCTTAGTTACAAGATAGTTAACTATATCGGTGTACCAGGGTGTAAAGGCTTAAATGGAGTAGAGACACTCATCTGGGAATTCATCTTTCAACGGTCGCGGTGCTTCACTCGTGGGCAACCAGCTAAGATGGTCGGCAACTAGATTTTCAGAGCCCTTTTTGTCCTTTATCTCAATGTTGAATTCTTGAAGCAAAAGAATCCAACGAATGAGTCTCGATTTAGCATCCTTTTTGGTGAATAAGAACCTGAGAGCAGAATGGTCAGAAAAGATAATGACTTTTGTACCAAGCAAATAAGACCGGAACTTTTCTAGAGCAAAAACAACAACTAAAAGTTCTTTTTCAGTGGTGGAATAATTTACTTGTGCAGGATCGAGAGTCCTAGAGGCATAATAAATAACACGATGAGCTTGACCAACCTTTTGGCCTAAAACAGCACCAACTGCATAATTACTCGCATCACACATAATTTCAAAAGAAAGTTCCCAATTAGGTGATTGAATAATAGTTGCAGAAATGAGCATAGTTTTCAACAAATCAAAGGCATTCTTGCAGGCATCATCAAAATTAAATTCTACCTCTTTTTGCAACAACTTACTCAAAGGCTGAGCAATTTTGGAGAAATTCTGGACGAAACGTCGATAGAAACCTGCATGTCCAAGAAAAGAACGGACTTCCCTAATAGAGGTAGGGTAAGGCAACAATTTGATAACATCAATCTTAGCCTTATCGACTTCTATGCCTCTAGATGACACAATATGCCCTAAAATCATTCCTTGATCAACCATAAAGTGGCATTTCTCATAATTTAAAACCAAATTAGTTTCAACACATCTTTGCAACACTTTAGTGAGATTAATCAGACATGCATCAAATGAATCCCCATATACAGTAAAATCATCCATAAATACCTCAATAATGTTCTCAACGAAATCAGAAAAAATGCTAACCATACACCTTTGGAACGTTGCAGAAGCGTTGCACAATCCAAAGGGCATCCGCTTGCAAGCAAAAATAGCAAAAAGACAGGTAAAGGCAGTTTTCTCTTGATCCTCCGGGGCAATCGGGATTTGATGAAAACCCGAATATCCGTCTAGACAGCAATAGTGGGAATGACCTGCCAAGCGCTCAAGCATTTAGTCAATAAAAGGCAGAGGAAAATGGTTTTTTCTTGTTACTGCATTTAATTTTCTATAATCAGAACACATTCTCCAACCATTTTGCACTCGGGTCGGTACTAACTCACCCTCTGCATTTTCAACCACAGTAAAACCAGATTTCTTCGAAACGACTTGAACTGGACTTACTCATTTAGAGTCAGAGATCAGAAAGATAATACCTGCGTCGAGGAGCTTTAGTATTTCTTTCTTTACCACTTCAGTCATCGCTGGATTAAGTCTCCGTTGAGGATCACGACATGGCTTGCTATCTTCCTCCAACAAGATTTGGTGCATGCAAGTCGAAGGGCTCAGTCCCTTGATGTCTACTATGGTCCAGCCAATAGCTTCTTTGTACTTCCGTAGCACTCGAATCAATCTCTCTTCCTCCACTGGTTGAAGCTTGCTCGAGATTATGACTAAAAGAGTGTCATTATCTCCTAAAAATGCATATTTGAGATGCACAGGAAGTGGCTTCAAATCCAGCTTGGGTGCCTGCACAATTGAAGGGAGAAATTTCACATGAGAAACAGGTAACTCTAATTTGAAAACATGCTGGACTTCAGGCTTTAAAGCTTCCAATTCTTGAACAGCGTCGTGTAAATGTTCGTCCACTCCAAACATGCTGTCAAGAATCTGTAATTCTTTTAGATCAAAGGCATTAGTCAAAGATGTCTTCAGAAAATCAGTCAGAAACCTCAAACACCTTTTCGACCAAAGGATCAATCACATCAAGCATAAAAACACCAGAAACCTCATTATGATATTTCATAGCCTCAAAAATATTGAACCTAATCAGATTTCCATCAAACTCCATGGAGAGGGTACCATCATGCACATCAATCTTAGTTCTAGAAGTCTTAAGAAATGGTCTTCCTAACAAAATAGATGCAGAGTTAGAATATCCTTCTTCAGCCATATTTAGCACATAGAAATCAGCAGGAAAAACTAACTCATTCACTTGCACCAACACATCCTCTAACACTCCCTCAGGATACACATTAGACCTATCAGCAAGTTGAATAATTACACCAGTTTCTTTCAGAGGTCCAGCATTCAAAGCAGAATAGACAGAAAGAGACATAACATTAATTGAAGCCCCTAGATCTAGCATAGCTCTCTCAATCCTCAAATTACCAACTTTACAGGGGATAGTAAACATACCTGGATCTTTGCATTTGGGTGGCAATTTCTTTGGAATGACTGCAGAAATATTCTCGCCCATGCTTACCTTTTCATTGCCTTTCAGCTTCCTCTTGTTCATGCACAGGTCCTTTAGGAATTTTGCATATCGAGGTATCTGTTTGATGGCATCGATCAAGGGGATGTTCACTTCCACCTTTGGAAAGGTCTCCAGTATCTCTTTCTCAGCTTCTTCTTTCTTTGATTTGTTAAGCCGAGATGGGAATGGTGGCTTTACTACATAGGCCTCAGACTGCCTATCTTTCTCTGGTGCACTCTGCGCGCCATCTTGTGGAGCAATCTCAGCTTCTTTCTCAACTTTTCTTCTAGCTGTCTTCTTCTTTTCTTTGGCTGGCTCGGCCAATTCTTTCCCACTCCGTAAAGTGATTGCACTCGCATTCTGCCTGGGATTAACTACAGTTTGAGAAGGTAGTTTCCCTTGAGACTCCAATTGGCTCATCGACGAAGCCATTCGAGACATTTGATCATGTAGTTCCTGAATACTCGCCTCAGTTTTGGAATTAACAGCATCTTGCTTTACGATAAATTTCTAAACAAGTGATCCAAGCGCCTTAATGGAGTTATCGGCGGAACTGCTCTCTGGGGGAGCTGTCTGCTTCGGCTGATACTGCTGGGATTGTGGATTATTGCCATATCTGAGATTCGGGTGATCTCGCCATCCAGGATTATAGGTATTCGAATATGGGTCGTAGTTCCTACGTGGTTGGCCTGGAAAACCTCCTGCGGCATTCACCTGTTCGCCTGTATCTTCCTGAAGAGTAGGACACGCATCAGTAGGGTGATTTGGTGCAAGGCAAATTCCACATGCTCTAGCCTGTGGCAAATCTCTCGTGGCTAGCTGTTTCACTAGAGACGTCTGATGCTTCAGCCATATCAAAGATGATCTTTCTAATCTGTGTAGGCGTCTTCTCACTGATTGTGCCTCCACACGATGTATCTATCCACTTCCTCTCAGCAGGAAACAGTCCTTCGTACAAGTAATTGACTAATAATAGCTCAGAAATCCTATGTTGCGGACAGCTGCCGCATAACCTCTTGAACATCTCCCAATACTCGTAGAGGGTCTCCGATTCCTTCTGTCTGACCCCGGTAATCTCTTTTCTGAGTGATGTAGCTCTAGTGGTCGGGAAAAATATCTCCAAGAACATCCTCCCCATCTCTTCCCAAGTTGTTACTGTGTTAGAAGGTAGATACAGTAACCAATCTTTGGCTCTATCTTCTAAAGAAAACGGGAAAGCTCTCAACTTGATTTGGTCCTCTGTGACACATTTTAGCTTCATTGTGCTACACACCACATGAAATTCCTTTAGATGTTTGTGCGGATCTTCATTCTCAAGACCATGAAACTTCGGAAGTAAGTGAATAAGACCAGACTTCAGCTCGAAATCGACCTCCATCTCCGGATACTCAATGCACAGGGGAGGTTGATTCACATCTTGAACGGCTAACTTACGAAGAGTTCTTTCTCTGTTGTTCGCCATTCTGTCTACTTCGACTTCAACTTCAACTAACTGTTCAGACAATTCTTCTTCAGAACTCGAACTTGACGATGAAGCTCGAGGTTGCTGCTTCTTCAATTTAGCTTCTTTTCGCAATCGCCTAGTAGTCTTCTCAATTTCTGGATCGAACAACAATTCACCTGTTGGGATGATTGACATAAATTAGACAAAAAGAATAAATTTAACTTGACACCAGTCCCCGGCAACGGCGCCAAAATTTGATGGGTGTCGAAACCAACAAAAATAAACCTGCTTTTCAATATCCAAATAAATTGCAATAGTAGCAAGCAGGGTCGAACCACAGAGACTGGTAAATTAAATATTAATCTTTTTATCTAAAATCCTAAAACTAAATGAGAGGGGTTTTGAATACTGGAATTAAAATAATTCAACGAAATCAATTAAATGGCAAAGAAATAAAATGACAAACGAAGATCAAATAAGAGAAATATCTAGCTCAAGAATAATCTCGACAACGGACTACACAATTTGATCACAGATGCACAGATATAATTCACTTCTCTCTCTAAATTGGCTATGGCTATTGGTACGACCTAACAACCTCGTTTCTCCTTAATTATTCGGAAGCTAAGGTACGACCGTTAACTACTTCTCTAATTAATAGACAATCCTAGGTACGACCATAGAATTAAATCTACTAACAGCATTAAGAACCAGAGAAACACCAATTCAAACCCACGAAAATCATACGATACGATGACCCATTCAAATAAGATTATAAATCCCCAAAGTGTCGAAAGCGAGACTGTTTACCCCAATCTATCCAATTGCGCTACTTAGGCAAATAATCTAGACAATTACGGATCTAGATAATTCACTAGCAAGAAATCATTCTAACAATCATACAACGTGCACTTTGCATAATCATTAAAACAATAACAGAAATTACAAACGGAGGATTTATAAATAAAGAGAGAAATAAATTATGATAAAACCAATTCGATCTCACAAACATGTAGAATCCGAGTCTCGATTATCCTCTCACTAGAAAAGTGTTTAGAACATCATCATGGAATAATAACAAAGTCTGGAAAAATAGAAAAACTATGAAATCTGCGTTCTTCAATGGTGAATGGCGTGAATCGTGTGAATTCTCTAGAGAGAGAAAATTAATTCCGGATATATATGTGTCTTCTAGATATTCTATTCTCTCTCTCTTCTCTCCCAATGGTAAGTCTTCTACTCCTTCTTGGACTCTAAGGCTCTTTCCTTGTGAAAAATCGCTAATTGAAAAGAAGAATTTCATCCATGTATATCTCTGCTGGGCCCACTTGTGATTTTATGAATTAAATCCCGCCAGCAGACTAAGGCGTGTCCACGCCTTATCTGCCAGAAGCTCCTGGACTCTTCCTACTCGAACTTCTTCAATTCTTTTGCTTCAAAAATGATCGTTTTAGCGTTCTTTCCTACAAAACACCTTTATTCCCTTGCAAAACTCAAAAGATCATCAAATCCCAATAAACGCACAACAAAGCTTAGTAAAACAAGGGAATATCACCTAAAAATAGGCACAAATATGCAACTTATCAGTGAACCGAGACAACATCAGCATTGTTTTTGTGTTTCACTTATGATAGTGAATTTCGCCTTTAGGCAATCACACACCGTAAGGAGTATGATTTAAAACTTATTTTGTGCAAAGTACTACTTACGTTTCCGCTGCATATTGAAGGCAATGTGGTAACACTAGCTTCAACATTACATTTAACTTTGCAATTTACATTCATAATTCACATTGTTTCAGGCAACAAATTCTAACAAGTGGCATCAAGAGCCGGTACTTGACATACTAAGTACTCGATCCGATGTTGCTTGAAATCTGTGATAGACATTCAAATCAATCAATGCCGTCTTCCTGCTCTAGATAGCAATGGTGGTAACTATGTCATGTGGAAATCTCGAATGAAGATATACATCAAATCTATCGATGAAAGAGCATGGATGACAGTTATTGAAGAATGGAGCCGTTCTAGGATAGAAGGTCCGAATGGAGATTTTGTGTTAACTCCGGAATCTCCATGGACAAATGATGAGAGAATTATCTCAAACTTTAATGCTCGCGCTCTGTATGCAATTTTTGTTTCTGTCGATGTTCCATGTTTCAAGATGATTTGCAATTATGTTACTGCATATCAAGCATGGACCATTCTTCAGGAACATGGTTAAGGGTCTGCTAGTATAAGGAAGACCAAACTGAGATTACTCACATCAAAATTTAAAAATTTGCGCATGTTTGAAGATGAAACTATTTCATCTTATGCTGAAAAATTATGTGAGATCTCAAACCAATCTTCCGCTCTTGGAAGTCCAATTTCTAATGAGAACATGGTGAGCAAGTTGCTTCGAACTCTGCCTGAAAGATTCAATATGAAAATTTCTGCAATCGAGGAAGCACATGATGTTGGAACCATGAGTATGAGTGAAGCGGCAGCATCTTCCTAACATTTGAGATGAATATGCAAAATCAGAAAGCAAACTCAACCGCAAAGGGAATTGCTCTCCAGACAACAACTATATCATTTGATGTTCATAATGATGTTGACAGTCTTCAGAAAATCAATGAGGAATAGAATCTAAGTGTTGCACTACTGACAAAGAAGTTCAACTCACTGGTTCGTTCTATGAAGAAAAGCCCCCCAAATATCAAACCTCGACGGCTGTTTGACTCTCCATCTTCATCAACTTCAAATTCTGGAAGATCAAATGTCAAGAAGGAAGTCGCTGACACTGGGAAAGACATTGATTCAGTTCAATGTAGAGCATGCTCTGGGTATGGACATTATTCAAATGAATGTCCAACAGCATGAAGAAGACAAAGAAATAATTTTAATGCTATTCTCAGTGATGAGTCTGATACTGAAAATGATTCAGATCAGAGGGTGTTGTTCATCAATGTCATGGAGGAAGACGATCAGATTATTGATGCCTTGAATGGTATTGATGAACTTGATGGTCTGGACATTGAAGAATATGAAATTGAAGATGAGGTTCTACCAGATGTTGAAGATGAAGTCACTGAGATCTCTCCCAACACTACTAATTGGTATGAAATGACTCTACTGGATGAGTTTAAGCATATTTCTGAGATCAGAGAGGTTAATCCATAGGAAGAATGCCCATCTGCCTCTCTTGAAGAACTCAGTGATGCTGTGAATGAAGTGTCCAGTCAATGGACATCTCAATCCAAAGAACTGAAATTTCTTATGGAAGAAAATCGTTGTCTTAGAGAGAAGATTGTGCGACTGGATATTAGACTCACCAGGAGTGATGCTGAAATCACTAAGCTAAAGAAGGAAGTGGAGAGCACCTCAAGAACATTTCAAAAATGGAATCAAGGAACGAATGTCCTAAATGAAGCCTTAACATCGGGACAGATAGATAGAGCTGGACAGAGATTCTCAAACAAAGTTTCCATGACTTCATCAAATCACAATGTTGTGAAATTTGTGAAGGAGCACAACCCAAACATGTCTACAGGGAGCAATGCTGAAAATGATGATCAGAAGAAATGCAAAGGCTCAAAGGTTCAAAAATATGTATGCCATTATTCTCAGGAGCCGGGACACATCAAACCACATTGCTTTAAGTTTCACGATGATGTTGCAACCGGGAGAACAACATTAGGGATCACATCGAAGAACAAGAATCTGATGAAGTCCAAAAAGATGAAGGTTACATGCAATGTTGTTTATACATCACTAAAGGTAAACATTGTCAGAACATGGTACTTCGACAGTGGAGGTTCTCGACACATGACCAGCAATAAGGAGTTTCTTGAAGAATACACCACTTCAAACAAAGACAAAGTCAGTTATGGAGGAGGAGCTCAAGGAAACATTGTCGGAAAAGGTACATTGAATGTCAAACATTTTCCTAAGCTTCAGAATGTCTTACATGTTGAAGGGTTGACAGCCAACTTGATCAGTATCAGTCAGTTATGTGACGATGGTATGCATGTCATGTTTGATAAAAATACTTGTGAAGTATTTGACAAACACGACAAATGCATAATGTTCGGAAGCCGCACATTTGATAATTGCTACCATGCTGACAAAGATGAAACGTGCAACATGACTGTAAATGATGAAACAAAACTGATTCATCAAAAACTCGGTCACATGAGTATGGTAAATTTGAAGAAACTGATTGTGTCAGATGCTGTACGCGGCCTACCAAAACTGAATGTTGATCACGATGTTGTATGTGGTGCCTGTCAAAAGGAAAAACAAACCAGAATCCCTCACAAAAGCCTGGGTGGATGTCAAACAACAAGATGTTTCCAACTCTTACACATGGACATCATGGGTTCAGTCGATACAAAGAGTATGAGTGGTAAGAGTTTCATCCTTGTCATTGTTGATGATTTCTCAAGGTATACTTGGGTTGAATTCCTATAGGAAAAATCTGAAACATTCAAAGTTTTCAAAAGATTTTGCCGCACAATGTGTTTGCAATTTGACACCAACATTGCATGCGTTAGAACAGATCATGGAAAAGAATTTGAGAATGCTGCATTCAATGACTTTTGTGAAAAGAAAGGAATACTCCATGAGTATTCAGCTCCCAAAATTCCTGAACAAAATGGAGTAGCGGAGAGAAAGAATCGAACTCTGCAGGAAATGTCATGTGCAATGTTACAAGCTAAAGGACTTTCGAAGAAGCTGTGGGCTGAAGCTGTCAACATAGCCTGTCACATCGGGATTAGAGTCTATCTTCGACCAGGTAGAAATGAGACACCTTATGAGCTTCTAAGAGAAAGAAAGCCAAATCTCAAATATTTCCATGTGTTTGTATGTGTCTACTACATCCTGAACGACAGAGACTACCTTGGGATGTTTGACTCTAAAAGTGATAAAGGATTGTTCTTGGGATATGCTCAAAACAGCAGAGCATTTCGTGTTCTTAACCTAAGAACCAAAGCTGTGCAAGAATCTATCAATGTTGTGTTTGATGATCTTGCAGGTCTGGCAACTAAGTCTGAGGAAGATGATGTGTCATTTTTCCTCCATGAACCAGATGTTGCTGATAAGGAGCTGAGTGGAACTGCCAAAACTCCTACAGGAAGTCCTGATGTCAAATCCAATGTTCCTTCTCCCTCAGCAAATGATTCAACATCCCCTCGAACACCAGACTCAGAATCCTCCTTTGAAAGTGATGATGACCATCTTCCACTTGCTCAGTATGAACCAAGATGTGATCCTCCCAGAAGAATCAAAAGAGATCACCCAAATTCCCAAATCATCGGTGATGGATCTCAAGGAGTCAAAACAATAACAAAAAGCTCAGCCGATGTTGCTGAATTGGTCAAACAGGTTTGCATGTCATCAGTCATTAACTTTGTGTCTATCTCATGCTTTCTATCCAGTGTTGAACCTAAAAATGTCAAAGAAGCTCTAAAAGACGAATTCTGGATAGAAGTAATGCATGATGAGCTAATGCAGTTTGTTCGAAATGATGTGTGGGAATTGGTTCCAAGGCCTGAAAATAAAAATGTAACTGGAACTAAATGGATATTTAAGAACAAAACTGATGAGTCTGGGAATGTGGTTAGAAACAAAGCCAGGCTAATGGCACAAGGTTATACACAAGTAGAAGGAATAGACTATGATGAAACATTCGCTCCTGTTGCTAGAATAGAGTCTATCCGTCTCCTACTTGCCATTTCTTGCCACATTGGGTTTACATTGCATCAAATGGATGTCAAAAGCGCATTCCTGAATGGCATTTTGAATGAGGAAGCCTTTGTTGAACAACCAAAAGGCTTTGAATGTCATGAAAAATCAAACCATGTGCTGAAACTACACAAGGCCTTGTATGGACTGAAACAAGCTCCTAGAGCTTGGTATGCTCGTCTTACTGAGTTTTTAATTGACTTTGGTTTTACAAGAGGTGTGGTTGATAAAACATTGTTTATCAAAAGGATCCACAAACATATCACTGTTGCACAAATCTATGTTGATGATATTGTGTTTGGATTCACTTGTTCTAATCTTCTCAAGAAGTTTGTTGATGCAATGTGCAACACATTTGAGATGAGCATGGTCGGCAAATTGGCCTACTTTCTTGGCCTCCAAATCAAGCAAGACAAAGATGGGATTTTCATATCCCAAAGTAAGTATGCCAAAAATTTGATCAAGCGCTTCGGGCTTGAAGCTTCAAAGCCTATGAAGACACCAATGGGATCCTCTGAAAAACTGAGCAAAGATGATGTTGGAGTCAATGTTAACCCAACGATGTATAGAGGAGTGATTGGAAGCTTCCTCTACTTGACCGCCAGCAGACCTGACATCATGTTCAGTGTTGGAGTATGTGCTAGATACCAAGCTCAACCCAAGGAGTCTCACTTGAAAGCTGTCAAAAAAATAATTCGATATGTTGCTGGAACAGTCAATTTTGGAATCAGGTATTGTAAAGATACAAACACCAGCCTTATTGGATACAGTGATTCAGACTGGGCAGACGATGTTGATGATAGAAAGAGCACAAGTGGTGGTTGCTTCTTTTTGGGGAACAATATGGTTTCTTGGTCAAGCAAGAAACAAAATGTATCTCCTTATCAACAGCTGAATCGGAATATGTTGCAGCTGCTAGTTGTTGTGCTCAGTTGGTATGGTTGAATCAAATGTTGAAAGACTATAGCATGACACACTCGTCACTAACCCTGCTGTGTGATAATGCTAGTGCCATTGAAATTTCCAAGAACCCTGTACAACATTCACGCACTAAGCATATCGACATTCGACATCACTTCATCAGAGACTTGGTGGAAAAGGAGATCATAAACATCAAATACATATCCAGTGAGAATCAAACAGCATATATTTTTACCAAGCACCTTGATTTCGAGAGATTTTCTACCTTGAGAAAGTCTCTTGGAATGTGTTCTATTTAATTAGTTCACATTGTTTACTGATGTTGAACTCTATGTGAGTTCTTTGTATCAACATCAGTTGCTTATCATATGTGTTTTTCATTTATTTATTTTAGTCATTTCTTTTTAAATATAAGTCAAGGCTGGCCTAATGAAGTTATTGTGTTTCTGCTTCTATTTAACAAAATCAGCTACTTGAAATTTCATTTCTATGTTTGTGAATAAATTACCCGTAATTCTATAAAGTGCGTTATAGTTGGATCTATTCACTATTTGGTTATGTTGTAGCTGATGGTGTTACTAAGATTGCAGAGAAACATTAATATTCATAAAGTATTTGCCTAGAGTTATATTTGTCATGTAAGTGTATTCCATTTATCTATTATTCTATTTAAAAAAAATGGACGGATTTGTTTAGAGGGCCCATGAATATCTCTAATTTGTACTTTGGTGATAAGTACACCTTCGTTTATCCCTATCCACTAATTTTTTTTAATTTTTGAGTTTTTTATTCTTGATGTGACGGTTTTGGGGAGTTCCGAGATTTGAGGGATCTTGACATCCATATCTTGAATTAAAATTCAAGTCTCTCACTCATTCTCTCTCCACCGAGTCATTTAATTTTCCCTTCATCTTGTCTATCTCTCTTTCTTCTGTTTTCTCTCAAGCTTATTCAGAACATTCATGGCGGATCCTAATGACTTAGCTGCTATGTTTCAAATGATGAAACAAATATTGGAGAAAACCATGGGCACTCCATCTTCAACTTCAGTTCCCGCTGAAACTTCAACTTCAACCCCCACAGTCACTGTAACACCTAGAGTGCGTGAGAAAAGTCCAAAATCTGAGTCAAAAATTCCCTCATCCCCTCTGACCGAACAAACTGATATTTCGATGACGGAAGATGAAATTCCCGAAGGGGTTCAAGTGTTAAATCCAACACCACTTCAACAAGTACTCTTAGGAGAAGAAGAAAACCCCATAGATCCTGATCTTGGGGTGCACATTCAAGCTATTACCAGCAAGAAGAAGAAGGTCGGGCCAACTCGTAAGTCTAAGAGGCTTCACATTTCTCAAGACACTGAAAAGGAAGAGATTGAAGAAACTAGCAAGAAGGCTAGGAGAACTCTGAAGATGGAGACCAAGCTGGTGAGGTCTTTACAGGATGAGTCTGATGATGAAGAAAATCTTCCCGAGAACTCTCCCATTAAAGCCCCTGCGGATGTTGAAGTTAATGCTGAACAAGAAACTGCTTCGGAGATTCCTGAAGCTATCAAGGAAGAAGTTTCTTCTAAGGATGTGGAGAAAGCAACCTCTCCTACCTCATCTCATGATCTTGTCTCTTCCGGCACTGCTCGAGATGTTCTCTCCCCTGCTCAGTCATGCAATGTCAAAAATGATGATGAGTCTGAAGATTCTGAACCAGTCTATCGACCAAGTTCCCCTCATGACATTACTTCTGCTTTTAGTAAAACTTTTTACTCTAAGCATGCTAAGGCTCAATACAAAATTATGTGCAACCGTCCTGTGCGTGTTGAGAAACAAATTGATGTCTTAGGCTTTAAGAACTATGGCATGGATGTGTTTTTGAAAGAAAGGGGTCTGTGGAAATCTGTTTCTACTTTGTCGACTTTTGAGCCTGATGTGATTGTTGAATTCTATGCCAATGTTTCTCTTGATATGGGTGATAAAACAAGGAGAAAATATGGGGAAATTTATATGCGTGATTATGTGTTTAAGTTTAATCCGATGGTGATTAACAAGTTCTTGGGTCTAGACAATGACAATAATGATGTTGTTAGTCTAGATCTTATTGATGATGTTGTGTCGACTATAACTGGTGGATTGGTAACTAAGTGGAGAAACAAAATTTCCACTTCTAAGCTTGCATTTTTATACTCTGTTTTACACAAGATTATTGTGTGTAATTGGTTACCTACCACTAACACCTCAGTCCTCACTGTTGATCAAGCATTTATGCTTTTTAAGCTTGGCACTAAGATCCCCTTCAGCCTCGGAGACTATATTTTTGATTATGTGATGAAGGCTGCTACAAAGACCAGCAACACCAGCATCCTTCCTTTTCCCTGCCTCATTTATGCAGTTATGGTTGAGCTAGGTGTGAAGCCAAACAAGAAGAAGATAGTCACTGAAATATCGACTATCACAATTGTCAAACCAAAAGGGAATGATGATCGAGTGATGGATCTCCCTTACAACCTTTCTCTAAGTTCCACGGCTGCCTCCAGAGATGATGGAATAGAGACTGCTCTCTCTCCCTCACGGTCTGAAAGTGAATTAGCTAGTGCATCTTCACATTTGGTGACATTTCTGTGCAGGTGTTAAATTATTTTATCAAGGAGATGGATTTTATGATCCATCAAAGCACAGTCCTCACCAATGCTATGGTTGAACATCGCCAAGCTCTCTGAAGTGCACTTTCTACACAAAAAGGGGGAGTAGATGTTGCCGCCGCTGGTGGTGATGATGGTGCTGAAGGAATGAAGGCTGGAAAGTCCGTAGCTAAGGCAAAGGGAAAGAAGAAAATATGATTTTTCTCTGACAAAAACAATTTAATTTTTTGGTTATGTATTGTGCTGGACACAATTTTATTTTGGATGTGTTTACATCCTTGTTGGTTTGTGATGTGCTGGGCACATGTTCTTTTGGTTGTTGGGTATCCTCGTTGGATATCCTTGAATATTTTGGTTTTATTCATCAGCATTAGTTGATGATCTTGCTCTATATATTATGTTTGCATATTTTAATGTGTGATGTTTTATGTTGAGAATGTTTTCAACATTGTTATTCTGTTTTTCACATAACTTATAGTATGTGATGTTTTATGTTGGGAATGGTCTCAACATTGTGATTGCGTTCGCACATTTTTAAAATGTGTGATGTTTGTTGAGAATGTTCTCAACATTGTTTCTGTACAGGGGTAAATACCCACTAATGTTGTATAATTCTGTATAGGGGATTATACCCACTAATTTTGTATATTATTTTACAGATAATAACTTAAGGGGGAGCAGACCTTAAGGGGGAGTTTTTAAACTCCAAAATTTTTGATCGTAATCCGCTGCGGCTGTAATCATGTGTATATTGAGCTTTATGTTTTGTGCAGAAAGGATAATCTTAAGGGCGAGATTGTTGAGTATGACGTGTTCCAGATGATGTTATCACTTCGCTGATAACATCGCGATCAATGTCGTATCTAATGTTGTCCGTCATTCTCGTCACACCGAGTATAACGCTCGGATCTCTAACCTTATCCTTTCCTAGTATTTTCGATTAATTTATTTTAAATTAATCTGAATAATTTGTGATTTTTGTCACATATCATTTTCCACGATTTAAGGAATTTATTAGATATTTTATTGTGAATTAAAACGTGGATTATGCTTGATTTTGACTAGGTCAGAATCTGTTCTGAGTATTTAAGAATGTGATGTTACCCACTTCATCTTTGATACTAACCGTTGTAGAGAACGTGGGTTGCTGGAGTAACCGCCATTATTACACGATGTTGAAGAACGTGTGCCACGCAGTGCAGAGGCCGGTTATCTCGAGTCCAGTTCAGCAAGGGTAGTGGAAGGCGGTAGTTTTGCATCCAACTCATCAAGGATCGTGTAGAAGCTACACAGCCGAGATGGAGGAAGTATTTAAGGTCTCCTTAGACCTTAGAATAATTCATACAAGCAGATTATCACCGTGGTTTGTGAGAAGCTCTGAATCTTGCATCTAGTGTCATCTCTGAAATCCAAGACATCTTCATCGACATCTGCCTAGCGTCCCAAGCTGGAGACTTTCATTTTAGTTGTGTGTGTAGGTTAGATAGTCAACTTTGAGAAGTCTAGGATTTAGAGTGACTAATTGTAATCTATCTATGTGTTTATATAGGTTTGTTTTGAGTGATTATTCAAGTGAGTGAAGCTAGGATAGTCCTCTGTATGTTTTATGCAGTGTTGTCAAGAGAGTGAACCGAGACAACATCAGCATTGTTTTTGTATTTCACTTGTGATGATGAATTTCGCCTTGAGGCAATCACACACCGTAAGGAGCCTGATTTAAAACTTGTTTTGTGCAAAGTTCTATTTACGTTTCCGCTGCATGTTGAAGGCAATGTGATAACACTAGCTTCAACATTACTTTCAACTTTGCAATTTACATCCGTAATTCACATTATTTCAGGCAACAAATTCTATCAAAGAGTATTCATTGTTTTACCTTTTTCCATTCTCCAAGATTTCTCAAAAGTTTTATTTGAAAAGTCCACACAAATCTTGCCACTTATTCCATTCCCAACCCAACAAAATCAATAAAATAATTTCAAGGCTCTAAGGGCTTGCAAGGGATTAAATTTATATTGGAAGGTTAAGAATTTGGATTGTTATGAGGTTTAGACAACAAATGGCCTTAAATCATTTTCAAGAGATCAAACACACGAATGTAACCTTAATCAAGTCAAAAAGCAAGTTCTAGAGAAAACTTAGTGCACTATAAAGACCATTAATCACTCATCAAGGAAAAGATTTCACTCGTGTAATCTTTGGATCAAAATCTCCCATGGTAAGTTTTCCCTTTCCAAATTGTACTTTTGAGACATTAAAGAACTTTGGTTACAAAATCATGCCATGACATCATGCTTTTTATCAAAATTTTGTAAAAAATTTTCAACATAAGCTCATGCTCATCAAAGATTCCAATTTCATCAATAATCATGCTCTCATAACCCCTATTATTGTTACAAGAACATACACCTGTTTAAGTCAAAACATCCCCAATTCACAATCATAAGGCAATTGAACAAAAACATAGATAAAATATCACATGCTCATGAAGCAAAACGGCATGCGATCCCATTATCTATCAACTACCAACATCCATACATTCCAATGAAAACATAAAAATCCTAACATAATCCAAACATAAATAAAAACATAAGCATACTAGCATGCTCCAATATCCGAAAGCATAAATAAATAAATAAGTCTTATGAAACAAAACGGTAAAAATTCATAGAAATGAGCAGAAAAGATCCTTGCCAACCACTACTCTCTCCCCCTCCCCCAAACTTATTTTAATCCACAGGAGGAAATAAGTTTGGAGGCAAAAAGGTGGTGGAAGGGTCACTAACGCTCAGTGAGGTGGCTGCTGCTGATGAGGAGACTGGTGCGGATGTGGAGACTGATACGGATACTGCATAGGAGACGAGGATGGTATGAATTGTGAGGGCTGGAATTGCTGGAACTGCTGAGAGGAGGAGGCCATGAATTGGCCCGTCGGTATCTGCTGAAAATGCTGTGAAGAAGATGATGAGGCCATGAACTATCCGGTCGAGAACTGCTGTAACGACTGGAATGGTGGCTGCTGCTGAAACTGCTGCTGCGGCTGGTAGGAGTGGTAGGGAGTCATCTGCTGGTGCTGAGATGGGGTATAGGGCTTCTGCTGTGACCCAGACTCGGTGTTCATTCCCCTGAAGAGCCTGGCTAGGTCCTGTATCTCTTATCAGAACGAGCCCATGTTATCAGCAAGACCCCTGATGTTACCTCAAGGACATGTAAACCTCTCGTCAATATCCGTCTGTATGGCATGAAATCTGTTATTTACGCTGGACTGAATTTGTCCCATCCTGCCATGCATGTCGTATCGGATATCATCGAATCTCGTGTACATGTCTTTCCTTAGTGCTACGAACTCGTCGTGCACATCATTCCTTCAATTGTGCATGGTCTCCTCCATTACATCAAAGCGGCCAGTTATATGTTCTTCATTGTAGCACCGTCCACATCTGAATGCGGCTGTAGACGACTCTTCACCTCCTGTTTCACCTCCGTCATCTCATTGGCCCTCAAGATTTCCTCGAATCCCTCGTTGTTTCCCGGCTATACCCATAACTTGAGGATGGGCAACCGTCTCCATCTTCTAATTTCTCCTCTCGTCTCAATTCGACACATGTGTGAGAGCTTGATTTGGCAAAGGGAATGTTCCCCCAACTCTCATGTTCAGCAGGTATTGATTCAAATTCGAGACCAACATCTTCACATTCCTCAAGTGATTGAGGTTGATCATCCTCAACCCGTGTGTATGCAACTCTTCTGTTAGGTCGACATCAAAGTAATAGGCTATTGGAGTGATCAATCTTCCAAGGAAAATGTATCCACTGTCGAGGTGGGATTGTCGAAACATCTGCTCAATTAGGAAGGCACCAAAGTTCAAGTGTCTTCCATTCAACATTGTCCACAAAGTAAACAACTCCTTTGTCCTTAGCCCACTGTTGTCTCTTCTTGCCCAAACGGTGTTGGCAAGGATTCAGTGTAGGTATCGAAAGACCGGGTTGGGCATAGCGGATGCCTTGGCCACACTAGAGTTCTACTTCTCCATCTCTGTCTCTGTGACGCATAGAAGGCGGTAGGTGTCGTCTTGGTTGAATTCTTGGGGCTCATGGTAAATGCCCTCTTGTGTGGCCCTAAAAATGTCATTCAACTCGTCCACTGTTAGCTTGCGGTCTTGGTTTCCAAGCCGGAAAGTGCATCTAACCGGCCCCTTCTTGTCTGTCATCTTCATGTCAAAAGTGCTCATCACCTCCTTTACTAGGCGGAGATATGTCAAACAATCCCGCTCAAGAGTTTGGAGCTAATGAATGCGGTCCAAGAGTTGCCACACCTCATCTTTGATACCAAGAGCTTCGCATGTTGCCTCATGCATAAACTTGGTGGTGGCAATGTTTACGTTGAAGAGCCGGTTCTAGTTCTCTATGTGTTCCTCGTCATGGAGGATGACCCCATATCTCATTGGATGGCTTGCCGGCAAGTCCTCATCTTGCCCCTCGTCTTCTGCCTCGATCTCGGGATCGGACACAACATGTGTCCTTTTAGAAGACCTTTCTTTTCTTAGCATTGTACCTACAAAAATCCAACAAAGTTTAGGGTAAAGAGGCACAATTACTCATCATTTTACCAAGGATAACGGGGGCAAGAATTATGACAGAATCCAAATATATCCCCAAAATTATCTTGGGTAAACAAGATAGAGATTCTTTATACAGGCAAACATATGTATTGCAAGTCAATCCTTCCCAAGCAACCGAATCACATCATTATTAAACAAAAATGAACTACAACTTTATCATGACAACATAGGCAGAAATCCGAGTATGACAATATCACAAGCAATTGCAAGATAAAACTGTTCTTCAAAATCAAAACATTTGTAACATTTGAGACAAGGCCATGGTTCTAAATAGATGTGACAAAATCAAACTCAAATGCCCATAACAACATGCTCAATGCATTACAATGCATATTCAAAATAATATAGGGGCTTCCAACACATATGACAATGTCAAAAACACAAAGCCCCCCCTCAAAAACATGTGTTTAACCACAACATCCATTCCCTTAAACATGGCAACATTTCTTATCTTTCTATCTATATCCAATCAATTCCGAAATTCATAGCTAGAGCAACAAGGTTCCAAAATTATGCATAGCCGGAATTTCAAAGACAACATAAGCATAGCCATCTTCAAGTTAGAACAACATTCTTGCACATTTTATAATGAATATCCTCATTTCCCCCAAATAATAATTGTTAACAATTAAAATTCAATCCAATTTGGGAACATCATAAGCATAGTATGCATGAATGTTTCAAATCCAACAAAGTTTAGACTAAGGGTTCCCCAATTAAGGCAATGACATGTGAAAAATCAAACAATCTGAACTTTCATACTTAATTTTCACAATTTTCCAAGATTCCAAGCCTAATTCTTCAAATAATCAACAATTTCATAAACCTACAAATTACCCATGCTATCAATTGCATTGTTCTCTAAATGTAAACACAATGTGAGCATTTTCATTGGGATTTTTGTTCATTTGAGACCTAGGGCACAAAATCTTGCAAAATCCCCAATTTTTTTTTTCATATATATGAACATCTAAACCTTAAAATCAACATGTATGGATAATGTGTGTAGATTAATAGAAGAGTTGAGAGATTTACCTTGAACCTTGATGGAGAGGATGAATTTTCTTGTGTGCTCGAGTGAGAGTGGGTGAGTATGAGTGTAAAATGAAGTGTGTGTGTGTGAAATGGAGAGAAAAGGGTTAAAAACCCGTCTGTACTGGGCAAAGCGCGAGCCGGGTCGCGCTTTGAAGTCACGTTATAGCTGAAGGAAAAAGCGCGAGCTGAGGTGTTCACGTTTTCCAGTCGCGTTTTGAGTTGAGAGAGAAGCGCGACTCCAGTTGATCGCGCTTCTGGGTCGCGTTTCGTCTTCTAAAATTCGTGTCTCTGAAGCCCTGTACAGCGCGACACTGGAGTCGCGTCTTGGGGTCGCGTTTCCACTACTTGTGAAGCGCGACTCCAGGTGTTCGCATTTTGTAGTCGCTTTCTTCCTTTCTTTATTTTCGAGCCCATTTTTGGGCTTCTTTTCAACACTCCATGCAATCCCATCTTTATACCATTTCCTACAACAGTACTACTCCTACAAAACAACACATAACTATCTTCAATTCCTCCAAAAGATGCACTATTAAAACACTAATTTTATTTAGACAATAAATCATAAAAACTGCATAATAAAAGAAACTTAAATCAACAAAGCTTAAAACATTTGGGTTGCCTCCAAACTAGCGCTTAATTTAACGTCATGAGCTCGACGGGATACGGTCTTCAAAGATATTGGCAACTAGGTAGTTGACAATATCTGCAAACCACGGAACTTTTGTTGAAGTCGACATGATTCTCTCATCGGGAAAACTTTCATTTATTGGCCATGTGTTCCCTTCCTCTCCTTTCACGTGCTCTTACCGGGACAAGTGATCCGCCAGCACGTTCTCGCGTCCTTTTCTATCTTTGATCTCCACATCGAACTCTTAGAGTAGAAGAATCCATCGAATAAGCCTTGGCTTCGCATCCTTTTTGGCAAACAGATGCCTCAAAGCTGCGTGGTCGGTGTGCATAATTGTTCGGGCCCCAATGAGATAGGGCCTAAACTTGTCGAATGCGTAGATGACCGCCAAGAGTTCCCTTTTTGTGGTGGTGTAGTTCACTTGTGATATGACCAACAATAAAGCGGAAGCTTAGAATCGAACGACGCCAACTATGTATGTGATTTAACCCAAAAATAAACTGAACAATACTGAATTAAGAACCCCAATAATCTGTATAAAACCAATAAAACTCGAATTTAACAAGAATTAACACAAAAACAACTCAAATAACACAAAAAACCCCTAAATAAAGACTCGAATAGAAACCTATACAAATGACCTCGGATAGAGCTCAAATTTTAACACAAGGCACAATCTGTAAAGATGCAAAACATATAGGTTGGGAGATCGAATGGTGGGAATTTCAGGGCCCGATTTAGGGTTTTTAGACCTAAATCGACAAATCTGGGTTTCGATATGAAGTGGGACGATTTTGAGGGTGTTGATGATGATATGGGGAATGTTATGAACGTGGGTGGTGGCTGTGGTGATGGTGGAAGGATCGGTGATGAAGAAAAATGAGAAGGATAGGTGAATCTTACCCGAAACGAACCCTGAATCGATGAGAACTCGGAACGCGCCTATGGAGCAATCTTCAATGGCTGTCTAACCCGGATACTACGAGATATCACAAATGAGACAATAGATTTCAAGCTTGGAATCACCAGAACCAAACTCTACCAAAGAACCGATGTTTGTTTGTGAGACGGGAGAAAAGCGTAAAGCTGTTTTTCATTCAAACCCAGTCTAAGAAACATCAAGAACAAAAATCCCCTAAATAATTAACCTAGGGAACCAAAATTAAAGTGTCTTGGGCCTAGAATTTGAACTGGGCTAATTAAAACTACTACTGGGTCCAATATCACTTAAACAGATTGTGATAATTGGGCCTGCTAAATAAATAAATCCACAACTGAAATAATAGACTTGAAATAAATAAATTAACTAATTAAATCAGCAGGGAACGACTTTGTCATGGCTTCAATCGAGCTCCTCGATGCTTAAAATAGTCACCAACTTGGGCTGTTTGAAATCAGCTCCAACATCCTCCAACTTCTTCCCGACATAACACTGAAGGTATCCTTGCAGCTTCTTGGCTCTAAGTCTCATCACTGGACCTCTAAGCTGCAACTCGGAATTTGAATCATCAATGCTAGCACCGGGCTCATCATTCCCCCCTTCCTCAAAAGAATTCAAACTCGAATTCGGGTCCTCCTCATCAAAATCATCTACAGGAAAAGGAGAGAGATCAGAAACATTAAACGTTGGAGAACATTTATACTCACCAGGCAGATCAAGTCGGTAAGCATTGTCGTTGACTCGAGCAACTACATTAAATGGTCCATCTCCACGAGGCATCAGCTTTGACTTTCTCAAGTTAGGAAAACGTCCCGGGCTGAAGTGAACCTAAACCTTATCACCGGGTTTGAATAACACTTGCTTACGGTGCGTGTTCGCCTTAGCTGCATTTCGAACTCCTTGAAGCTCGATCCTCGTCTTGACCTTTTCATGCATCTCTCGAACCTGTTCAGCCCTACGAATACCTTGCAAACTCGAAAGATGATCAATAGGTAAAGGAATAAGATCCGTTGGAGTCAACGGATTGAAACCATAAACTACCTCAAAAGGCGACATATGTGTAGAAGAATGCACGACCCTATTATATGAAAACTCAGCAAATGGTAAACATTCTTCCCACGATTTCAGATTATTTTTCACTAATGCACGTAGAAGAGTACCTAACGTCCTATTTACTACCTCAGTCTGACCATCTATCTGTGGATGACATGCAGTAGAAAATAATAGTTTAGTACCCAACTTCCCCCACAAAACTCTCCAAAAATGCCCCAAAAATTTCGAGTCCCTATCAGAAACAATAGTTCTAGGGATGCCATGTAGACGAACTATTTCACGAAAGAACAAATTGGCAATATTAACAACATCATCAGTTTTTCTGCAGGTAATAAAGTGAGACATTTTGGAAAACCTATCAACTACCACAAACACAGAATCTTTGCCAGACTTTGATCGAGGCAAACCCAAAATGAAATCCATAGAGATATCTACCCAAGGAGCAGATGGTGCCGGTAAAGGCGTATAAAGACCAAATAGACTCGAAGTGGATTTAGCCTTCCTACATGTAATACATCTAGCACAGACTCTTTTAACATCCCATTTTATGCGAGGCTAATAAAAATGCTCATGCAAAAGATCTAATGTCTTATTAACTCCGAAATGACCCATAAGACCCCCTGCATGTGACTCCAAAATAAACAACTCTCGTATAGAACAATCAGGCACACACAATTTTGCATCCTTAAACAGAAATCCATCAACAATGTAATATGAATCCACAGCATGAGATTTTTCAACACAAGATGCAAAAATAGGTCCAAAGAATGGATCAGAAGCATAAAAACTCTTAACATGCTCAAGACCGAGACACTGTGCATGTATAACAGAAATCAAAGCATACATGTGGGAGAGTGCATCAACAACCACATTCTCCTCACCCTTCTTGTACTTGATCACATAAGGGAACGATTCTATGAACTCCACCCATCGAGCATGGCGCGAGTTCAGGCTCTTCTGTCCCTTTAGATGCTTCAATGACTCGTGATCAGTGTGAATCACGAACTCTTTCGGGCGCAGGTAGTGCTGCCAAGTCTCCAAAGACCTCTTCAATGCATACAGCTCCTTGTCGTATGTAGAATACCTCAGAGCTGCGCCATTCAACTTCTCGCTAAAGTAGGCGACCGGCTTTTTATCCTGCATCAAAACAGCACCAATGCCTATACCAGAGGCATCACACTCAATCTCGAACATCTTATTAAAATCAGGCAAAACCAAAACAGGAGCATTACACAATTTTAACTTCAGCGAAGTAAAAGCATGCTCTTGGGCCTTGCCCCACTCAAACTTTCTATCTTTCTTACTGAGTTCGGTCAACGGTGCGGCTATAGTGGAAAAATCCCGCACAAAATGGCGATAAAATCCAGCCAAACCATGAAAAGACCGAACATCAGCACAGGTCTTAGGCGTGGGCCATTCCTCAATGGTTTTAACCTTAGATCTGTCAACCTCAACACCTCGACTACTCACAACAAATCCCAGAAAGACAACCTCATCCATGCAAAAAGTACACTTAGACAGATTAGCATACAACTTAGCAGCACGCAACAACTCAAAAACATGCCTAAGATGTCTAACATGCTCAGAAACACAAGTACTATAGATAAGGATGTCATCAAAGTAAACGACTACATACTTCCCCATCACATCTCTCAAGACATGGTTCATGAGACGCATGAATGTACTAGGGGCGTTGGTAAGCCCAAATGGCATGACAAGCCATTCGTACAATCCATGCTTCATCTTAAACGCAGTCTTCTATTCATCCCCCTCACTCATTCTCACTTGAAAATATCCAGAACGTAAATCAATTTTTGAAAAGATAGACGCTCCAGACAACTCATCTAACATATCATCCAAACGGGGAATAAGGAAGCGATACTTTACCGTTATCTTATTAATGGCCTGGCAATCCATGCACATGCGCCACTCGTTATTCTTCTTGGGGACGAGTATGACGGGCACTGCACACGGTGACAGGCTCTCTCTTATCTGCTTCTTCTCCATCAACTCCTTGACTTGACGATCTATCTCTTTTGTCTCCTCAGGGCTGGTGCGGAAAGCTGGTCGGTTTGGGAGGACTGCTCCCGGCTGAAAGTCGATCTGGTGCTCAATTCCACGAATTGGTGGCAGACCACTCGGTATCTCCTCTGGGAATACATCTTTAAATTCGTCCATCAGAGGCTGCAAAACAGGAGGAACAACAATATCAGAAGTATCATTAGCCTTAAAAGTAAGGAGAACCACAGGCATACCAGCTTTAACGGCTTTTTGTACACCTTTTGCAGTGATAAACAAGTTTCGGTGCACGGGCTCAGAACTAGCTGCACAAAAGGCGGCCTTAGTAGGATCCTTGGGGGTGGGCGTGGTTCCCTTGGCGTTCTGAGTCACGGCCGTGAGCTGTCCGGGTTGAGTAGGCTGCTTGCCCTCGGCCCATTTCGTCTTCTCTTCCTTAAATCTCTGTTGCATCCGCACTTGATCTTCATTGACGTCCTTAGGCGTCAATGGCCATAATCTGGTGGTCCGTCCATCTCGGGTCACCGTATAAGTGTTGGCGTATCCGTCGTGGATCGCCTTCCTGTCAAACTGCCACGGACGACTAAGCAATATATGCGACGCCTCCATAGGGATGACATCACAAAGAACAGTATCAGTAAATCGACCAATGGAGAAAGTAACACTTACCTGATATCCAACGCGGATTTCTCCTCGGTCAGTCAGCCACTGCAAACGGTACGGCTTGGGGTGCTTTTGTGGAATCAGATTCAACTTCCCCACTGCGTACTGGCTGATCGCATTCACGATGCTACCACTATCAATGATGAGTGAGCACGTATTATCTTGGATGTCACAGCGTGCATAGAAGATGTTTTCACGCTGATCATTCTGATCCTCCTCTCGAATCAGACTCAATGCTCGGATCGAAACAAGACTAATGTGGGCTTGGTTCGGCTTCTCATCTTCAACTTTATCGACAGGTGGACGGTCAAGGGGCTGTTCGGTGCCTCCTTCCACTTCTGCTTCATCGAGCTCTTCCTCACTTGCTGACTCCAGCTCATTCTGCTCAGTAAGGAAAAGAACTCGGCGGTTCGGACACTGGGCTTGGAAGTGTCCCCATCCTCTGCACTTATGACATTGAACGTCACGTGCTCTCCCTGAAGTACTATTTGAAGATTGACTGGGCTGCACTGTTCGATTTGGATTACCTTTGTTCGGTGCAGGTGAATTGTACTCAGGTTTGCGGCTCGGTTGCGGTGCAGACTGCTCAAAGCGGCGAACGGACTGGGACTGCTGGTCTTGATGACATGTAGGGGCTGTTCTAGGCGTAGAAGACTCGCCTCGATGCCACTGAGTCCGTGCCGGCGTCGACTGTGATGGTCTCCTGCGGCCATCTCTGAGCTGCCGCTCTACTATTGAGGCATAATGGACCATGGCCTCAATACTGGTGAAGTCCCTCAACTCGACTTCACAGGCGATGTCTGGATTCATTCCCTCAATGTATCGGTTGATTGTGGCAACCAATGTCTCTTCTTTCCCAACTCGATTAAGGGCTGTCTCTAGTTCCTTGTGGTACTCCTCTATGGATCGTGTACCCTGTCTGATTCGGTTCAGTTTTTTCTCGAGGTCACGCTCATAATGTACCGGAATGAAACGTCCTCTCATGACGTCTTTCATCTCATGCCACGAATCAATAGGTGGGTAGCGCTCTCGGCGTCGCCGGTTCTGCTGGAACTCCTACCAGGTGGCTGCATATCCTCTGAACTCTAATGATGCTAACTGGACCTTCTTCTGCTCAGGAAAATCATAGCAGTCAAAAATCTTGTCAACCTTTCTCTCCCAGTCAAGATAAAGGTCTGGATCATGTAATCCCTCAAACTCAGGGATGCTTGTCTTAATGTTATTCAATAGGCTTTCAGGATCCGCATGTCGGGCTGCATGTCGATGGTAAGGCTGACGTGGTCGGTCACGTCTCTGAAATGGATCATACTCATCCTCAAATCCGTCTGCGAAATTACCAAAAGCTTCTGCAGCATCTCGATCATATGAATGATGAGCCGCTACTGGTTGTCGGTTTGCTTCTTCTGGCTGGACAGGTTGGGCTTGAACTGGTGGTGCTGCAGGAATTCGAGCAGCAATAAGCTCAAGTTGGGCCATCACCTTGGCCAATGAACTATCCAGCTTATGCTTCAGTGCTTGATGGTGGTACTGGGCATCCCACGCCTGTGGCATTGATGACGCCGCGTCTGTAGGAGTACTAGGCGATGCGGGTGCCTTATCATTCATCTTGTTATATCCATCTCTGGATTCCATTAGTACCTGCAAAACAAATAAAACAAAGAAAACAAAGAAAATAAAAGAACAGGACCTCACACTTTTTTTTTTGACTCTCGTGTATAGCACTCAAAGTGTATAAATTCTCAATAAAGCTCGAACTCCAGCGACTCACAGTAGAACTTGAATTCCAGTAGTAGAATTGCGACTGACTCCTCCAGCTCTAGTCAAGAGCTCGAACTTGACTCCCAAAGTACCACGGGGTACACAAAACACCACGAAGTAGGCTACAAAGGGTAAAGGTCGGCTGTAGGGGTGAAAATGTAGGAAAATTCGAAGAAACGGCAAAACCGGAAAATGTTCAACATGAGATTTCACCCTGAAGATGGCTGAATTACAGCAAAGCGGTGAGTTTTGTTCAGCATGTCGAGACACTTCTGGAATGGTATTATGGGCAAAAATCGGAGTTCTGGAGCAAATTTGGCAGAAAACCGATTTTTGACTGCGGAGTGATCGGTGGATGAATTTGCAGTGGATAAGTGTGGGAGGCAAAGGCAAGAATAATGCTGGAATATGGGTCGATGTGTGCTGAATTATGGAGCTAGATTATACCAAGTGTGAATACGAGCTCAACAAAGAAACAAAAATCAAAACCAACTAGGCAACAAATCCCAATCCTACTAGGAAACAAATAAATCAACTCCTATAACACTAGACACAAAATTTTCGACCCTTCCCCTCTTCTCCAACAATTATGACTCCCCAACAACACAAGAAACTGCAAAGTGTCGTCCCCAATCGCTATACGACGAAGAACGGCAAATCGCGACACGACTAAAAGAAAACAAGACAAATACTACCCAAACTCAACAAGACTAATCAAGAACTATCAAGAACTTCAAGAATGAATCAAGATACTCAAGAAACACGGTGAACACAATAAGGCTCGATCAACTTTCCTTTTCTTTTCTTTTTTTTATCATTTTTTTTCTTTTTTTTGTACGATTTTTTTTTATAATGGGATCGACTACTTTTGCCCCTACTGTGTCACATACAAATTTGGATTGAACCACGACCAACCGAAGTCAACCTGTCTCTGGTACCAAAATTATGATACGACCAACAATAAAGCGGAAGCTTAGAATCGAACGACGCCAACTATGTATGTGATTCAACCCAACAATAAACTGAACAATACTAAATTAAGAACCCCAATAATCTGTATAAAACCAATAAAACTCGAATTTAACAAGAATTAACACAAAAACAACTCAAATAACACAAAAAACCCCTAAATAAAGACTCGAATAGAAACCTATGCAAACGACCTCGGATAGAGCTCAAATTTTAACAAAAGGCTTAATCTGTAGAGATGCAAAACATATCCAAAAATCAGCTCAAAGGAACATGTAGGTTGGGAGATCGAATGGTGGGAATTTTAGGGCCCGATTTAGGGTTTTTAGACCTAAATCGACAAATCTGGGTTTTGATCTGAAGTAGGATGATTTTGAGGGTGTTGATGATGATATGGGGAATGTTATGGACGTGGGTGGTGGCTGTGGTGATGGTGGAAAGATCGGTGATGAAGAAAAACGAGAAGGATAGGTGAATCTTACCCGGAACGAACCCTGAATCGATGAGAACTCAGAACGCACCTATGGAGCAATCTTCAATGGCTGTCTAACCCTGATACTACGAGATATCACAAACGAGAAAATAGATTTCAAGCTTGGAATCGCCAGAACCAAACTCTACCAAAGAACCGATGTTTGTTTGTGAGACGGGAGAAAAGTGTAAAGCTGTTTTTCATTCAAATCCAGTCTGAGAAACATCAAGAACGAAAATCCCCTAAATAATTAACCTAGGGAACCAAAATTAAAGTGTCTTGGGCCTAGAATTTGAACTGGGCTAATTAAAACTACTACTGGGTCCAATATCACTTAAACAGATTGTGATAATTGGGCCTGCTAAATAAATAAATCCACAACTGAAATAATAGACTTGAAATAAATAAATTAACTAATTAAATCAGCAAGGAACGACTTTCCCATGGCTTCAATCGAGCTCCTCGATGCTTAAAATAGTCACCAACTTGGGTTGTTTGAAATCAGCTCCAACATCCTCCAACTTCTTCCCGACATAACACTGAAGGTATCCTTGCAGCTTCTTGGTTCTAAGTCTCGTCACTGGACCTCTAAGATGCAACTCGGAATTTGAATCATCAATGCTAGCACCGGGCTCATCAACTTGAGCGGGATCCAAAGTCCTACTCCTATAGTAGATGACTCGGAAGAGTTTGTCCTTCTTTTGGCCAAGAGCGGCTCCTACCGCTATCTCGCTTGCATCACACATCACTTCAAAAGGCTCACTCCAATCGGGTGTGATAAGCATGGGTGCCGTGATTAGGGCCTTCTTCAACATTTCAAAAGCCTGCAAACAATTAGCATCAAAGTCAAATTCAACGGCTTTTTCAAGTAAACGACAAAGAGGTTTAGAAACTTTGGAAAAATCTTTTATAAATCGCCTATAAAACCCGGCGTGTCCCAAGAAGCTTCTAACTCCCTTTTCATTTATTGGAGGGGGTAACTTCTCAATGGCCACTATCTTGGCCCGGTCTACCTCTAGACTTTGACCCGACACTTTATGTCCAAGAACAATGACATCTCTTACCATAAAGTGGCATTTTTCCCAATTGAGCACAAGATTGGTGTCTTCACACCTCTGCGAGACTTGTGTTAGATTATCAAGGCATAAATCGAAAGAATCACTAAAGACGGAAAAATCATCCATGAACACCTCCATTATATTCTCAATTAATCCATGAAAAATGGACATCATACACCTTTGAAAGGTGGCGGGTGCATTACACAACCCAAACGACATCCATCTATACGCAACAATGCCATATAGACAAGTAAATGCGGTCTTTTCTTGGTCCTCAGGAGCAATCATGATTTGATTGTCTCCCGAGTAACCATCAAGAAAGTAATAAAATTCATGACCCGCCAACCTATCTAGCATTTGATCAATGAAAGGTAATGGAAAATGATCTTTCCTAGTATATGCATTCAAAGCCCTATAATCTATACACATTCTCCATCCCGTTACCACTCTTGTAGCAGTTGTTTCTTTATTATCATTCTCAACAATAGTCATTTCTCCCGTTTTCTTGGTTGCCAATTGCTCCGACGGTATTCTCTAACTTCCCAATTCGTGTTTGAGAGTCTTTCATGTAATTCTCCGTCTTTTCCATAAATGCCATTAGGAGTTCATCCATCTTGGGCTTCTTCTCCTCATCAATTACACCATTTGTGACTGAGAATCCCGGAGGTGGTTGGATAGCATTATTCGGGTTACCATAGGAGAAGTTCGGGTGTTGAGCTCTATTTTGGTAACCCGAATTTCCACCATATTGGCCTCCGTATTGGGGTTTGTACCTCGGATTGAATTGCTTTGGTTGATTTGAGAAGCCTCCTTGTTGGTTCACGTAGTTTACATCCTGAAATTGGCTTTGAGGTATCTCGGCTTTTGGATTTAATGTAAAGGCCTCAATTTTTGAATTCAACGTTGCTATTTGAGCCGCCACAAGCCCGAGTGCATCCGAACTTGAAGCAGAAGCCACTTTCTTTAGAATTTGGACTCCCTCTCTTTCCGCTGGCCATTGAAAGGAATTTGAGGCCATTTCTTCAATTATTCTTAAGGCTTCTTCTGGCCCTCTTGCCAATAATGATCCACCCGCGGCTGCGTCCATGAGCGTTCTCACTTTGTCTTTGCTTCCTCTATAGAATATGCATACTTGATGATCGGTTCCAAAACCATGCCCGGGGCACTTCCTTAGCATCTCCCTAATGCGCTCCCACGCCTCATATAAGCTTTCTTCATCCCATTATTTGAACACGGTGATTTCTCTCCTTTTAATTTGAGGGTTTTTCCGGGTGGGAAAAACTTGTGTAGGAACTTTGTAACCAATTGATCCCAAGTTTGAAATATTCCTTGAGCATGTCTCAACCACCATGTTTCCGCCTTGTCGATCAATGAGAATGGAAAGAGTCGGATGTGAATTGCATCATCTGTGACTCCATTCATCTTCATTGTCCCACCAACATTGAGAAATTTGCGGATATGCTCATGTGGATCCTCCATTGGTGTCCCTCGGAATTGGTTCTATTGGATCATTAGTATGAGAGAGGTCTTAAACTCGAAGTTGTTGGCTTGAATGGGTGGTCCATTGGCCACCCTTGATCAACGACGGGTTGAAAAAGATTCCGGATCAGTGCCTCCATATTTCTATTGTGAGCCTCCTCTTGGGCTCTCAATTGCTCTTGCATCACCTCCAATTGCCTTTGCATTTGGGCAATCATCAGGTCTTGAACCAGTGGAGGTAAAACCGCCATTCTCCTCCATCTACGTGCATTGTTGTGGCGAACCGTTGCTTCAATCTCTAAGTCCAATGAAATAGTTAGTTCTCCTTGAGAACGAGGGTGCATACACTTTCTATAAAAAATGACAAACAAATCAAGAACAACTCTTTAAAATAAAACAAGTAAAAATGTCTAAAGTAATCCACTTAATCGTTATCACAATATTGCATTTATCAAATTAATTCCGTAGTTCCCCGGCAACGGCGCCAAAAACCTGATAGAGGTTATCTTACACCTACTATGATTTGTTTCAATATTTATACTCGTGTCAATGTCTACAAGTGTACAAGCATGTGATTGTAGATATGATGATACGAGGTCGATCCACAGGGAAATGGAATAGAAATTAGACATTGCAAATACCACAACATAAGAAGAGCGAAATATCTAGACGAACAATAAGGAGAGGGTGTGTTTTAACTAAATCAAAATGCCAAATAAGAACAAAAGACATAAACACGTAAACAACAATAATTATCAATATAAATTGCACTCAAGAGACAATACCAAACAAGGGAGAGCTTTGAAGATGGTAAATAAGGCGAAACTCTAGGACATGGCTACAAAATACTCATATTAACCTACAATGCGGGATTACACATACATATATGCAAAGTTCATAGATAGGAAGACCACGAATATAATAAGAGCATCTCTCGAATATCTCTTAAATTGCGAATGCGACAAGGATGACTATCTCTAACACATTCCAAGGTCACACCTACCAAAGGCTCTAAGGGTCACATTTCCTTCCACATAATGACATTCGACTAAGAAGACAAACATGCAGATTTGATCCAAGCATGCTTATGATCACGGGATTGACTAGATGAAAGTGATTCATACATGTGATGTTAGTAAGATGGCCAACCAAACAACACCATTCAAGCCCTAGCATAGAACAAAATCTTGACAAAGCAATAACACGTATATATATCCCACATCAAAGATCAATATTCACATTGCTTCACCACATCCTAGAGCCCTAAGGCTCTAGCCAACCATATTAACAATAAAATCAAGATTACAAGAAGAAGAACAATAGCCCATTCTAAATACAAGTCTAAGAAGAGAGAAGAAGTGATAAAACCCAATGTAGAACACTCTTCCTCAATCCTATAGCTTGGATGATTGAATCTTCAATCTTCTTCTTGATCTTCAAAAATCCCCTTTCTTGATGTTTCTCTTGTGTGTTTTTCATTCTTAGGGTCGATTGGTATATGGCTCAAAATTCCCAAAAATATACATAAGTAATGGACCAATAATGGAGTGCCAAAAGTCAAGTTTTGAAATCCGTCAAGGCGAAACGCGACCCCAGGTGATCGTGTTTTGGAGTCGGGTTTGGACTGAAGAAAAACAGCTCTTTGAAGCTCGCACAGAGCGACCGAATCGGTCGCGCTTTAGTGTCGCGTTTTTTCTGCTTTGGAAGCGCGACCTGAGGTGATCGCATTTCTGGGTCGCACTTCCCTTTGCTTTTGAAGCGCGACTCCAGGTGCTAGCGCTTTGATGTCATGTTTGATCTAAAGAAAACACCAGGTCGCGTTTTGGGGTCGGGCTGCAAGGCGGTCGAAGTGCGACCCATCGTAGCTCGCGCTTTTGGCTCGCGTTTGACCTTTTTTCTTATATTTCTTGTCTTTTCTCGTCTCTGTGCAAGCGTTGATCAATCAATTCTCAACCTGACTTCTTTTAGCATTTGTTTTCCCCAAAAACTCTCTAAATTGGTCACATTACACCAAACATAAGATTTAAACAATATTTACAACATATATACATGATAACCAAGTGTAAATGCACTCAAAATGAGTGCATATGAGTGCAATTTATGCACTTATCAGTAAAATAAAAAAACAGATCAAAATGTATGGCACACAAATATTCTTAGACTATATTATCTTTAATTTTAAACCTAAACTAATTTAAAGGATTTAATTAACATGAAAGAACCAAAAGAAGTTATAGGCAAATAAAAGCCTAACATTTCAACATAAGAGCATCCACTATGGTGCTACCTCATAGTGGTGCCACATGTGTGCCACATCATCAATTATTACCTTTTTCAACTACTCAATATTTTCTCCACCATGGCACTATTTCTCTTTTAACTATTCATGGACTCCACTATCATTACTACTTTCATTATAAAAAAAAAAGAAAGCACCAAAAATGCAAAAGGGGAGGAGAGAAGATTTTTGGGCCCACTATTTAATTCAAGAACCAGATACTTCTACAAGGGACTCATTTCTTATTTTGCTACCTTGACTTGTGTTCCACTATGGTGGAACTTTGTGTTTATTTTGCCACATAGATATAGCACCCCCATAGTGGATACTCTAACTAAAAGAAGAAAATGTAAAGCACCAATTCCCGAGAAGCAGTAATTGCTACAATAGTGATGGTGGTGTGGTTAGTACACACGTGTGATGGTCTCAAAGTTTTATATATTGTATTTAAATCTAGAAAATTGTATCTACGGTAAAAAAATAAAAAGAAAAAACCAATTGTGTTGCGCATGTGCATGTGGTTTAGGCGGGATAATTGACATTTGGGCGGGATTTTAGGTTAGGTAGACTACTTTGTTTATATATACACTAGTCTTTCACCTACGTGTTGCACGATGGCTGCCGACCAGTATAATTTTATTTAGTTCACAATTTGTATCACACCCAGTATCTCATTTTATGTTTGGAATTTTTTATTGTAATTATTTATTTATAAATATTATTTCTTTCATTGTATTATAGAATTTTTAACATGAAATTAGATGCTGAATGGATCAATTATATCTAATAACATAAATCAAATGTTGAGCCTTGAAAAAAAAATCCCAAAAATTAGGGCATAACAAAAATAAAATTACTTCACCCATCCCAATTATATAATCATATTACTATTTTGAGACGTTCCAATTATATAGTCTTATAAATATAAGTAGTATTAATTACCTCCATAGTAATGTACAAATATACTCTTATTAGGTCTTGGAAATTAAAAAAACTAATCATTTATATTTTTGAAAGTGATAAATCTTAAATAAGGGTAATATTAGAAGTTTAGTTTTAATATCTTATTTACATTGTAATTTCTTTATACATTTATTTTTCATAATTTTTATGTCATATGATTGTTGATCTGCTATTATATTTAATTGCACAAGCAATTTATTTCAGCTTGTCACTAATTTGATGATGTCGCAAAGTTTGAAAAAAATCATGTATAAGTGTATTCATGAAAAATGAAATAACAACAAAGTTCTTATAATAAATACATGTACCTATGCAATATGTTGAAAAGTCGATGATGATAATGATATCTCTTTACATCTTTAGATAAGTATATTTGTATTTTCAATATAAGGCTTCCAATATTGTATTCGAGTGTACAGGCTAAAAGTGTATCGCTCAAGGTCGAGAGTGCACTAGAATTCTACCATATGCTTGCAAAGTGACTTCTATCTCCACTACTTAGTGTGTGTTCTCAACCAAGAATCATTAAGGTCTTTTGGGATTGTATTGAAAGCTTTTCGGAAAGGTAGGTATATATTTGGCTAAGTGACTTCCCAACATTATCAATTTCATTACCAAGCAAGTAGAACAAATCAAGTTCTCTTCTACCCTTGTTTCTTCACAACCCAAATCTCTTTGATAATTTCGCCTTGAGGCAATCACATACCGTAAGTAGTGTGATTTAAAACTTGTTTTGTGAAAAGTTCTATTTACGTTTCCGCTGCATATTGAAGGCAATGTGATAACACTAGCTTCAACATTACTTTCAACTTTGCAATTTACATCCGTAATTCACATTGTTTCAGGCAACAAATTCTATCAAGTGGCATCAAGAGCCGGTACTTGACACACTAAGTACTCGATCCGGTGTTGCTTGAAATCTGTGATGGATATTCAAATCAATCAATGTCGTCCTCCTGCTCTAGATAGCAATGGTGGTAACTATGTCATGTGGAAATCTCGAATGAAGATCTATATCAAATCTATCGATGAAAGAGCATGGATGGCAGTTATTGAAGAATGGAGCCCTCCTAGGATGGAAGGTCCGAATGGAGATTTTGTGTTAACTCCAGAATCTCAATGGATAAATGATGAGAGAATTATCTCAAATTTTAATGCTCGCGCTCTGAATGCAATTTTTATTTCTGTCGATGTTCCATGTTTTAAGATGATTTGCAATTGTGTTACTGCATATCAAGCATGGACCATTCTTCAGGAACATTGTGAAGGGTCTGCCAGTGTAAGGAAGACCAAATTGTGTTACTCACATAAAAATTTGAAAATTTGTGCATGGTTGAAGATGAAACTATTTCATCTTATGCTGAAAAATTATGTGAGATCTCAAACCAATCTACCGCTCTTGGAAGTCCAATTTCTAATGAGAACATGGTGAGCAAGTTGCTTCGAACTCTGTCTGAAAGATTTAATATGAAAATTTCTGCAATCGAAGAAGCACACGATGTAGGAACCATGAGTATGAGTGAAGCGGTCAGCATCTTGCTAACATTTAAGATGAATCTGCAAAATCAGAAAGCAAACTCAACCTCAAAGGGAATTGCTCTCCAGACAACAACTGTGTCATCTGATGTTCATGATGATGTTGACAGTCTTCAGGAAATCAATGAGGAATAGAATCTAAGTGTTGCACTAATGACAAAGAAGTTCAACTCGCTGGTTCGTTCTATGAAGAAAAGCCCCCCAAATATCAAACCTCAATGGCTGTTTGACTCCCCATCCTCATCAACATCAAATTTTGGAAGATCAAATGTCAAGAAGGAAGTCGCTGACACTGGGAAAGACATTGATTCAGTTCAATGTAGAGCATGCTTTGGATATGGACATTATTCAAATGAATGTCCAACAGCACGAAGAAGACAAAGAAATAATTTTAATGATGTTCTCAGTGATGAGTCTAATACTAAAAATGATTCAGATCAGAGAGTGTTGTTCATCAATGTCATGGAGGAAGACGACTAGATTATTGATGCCTTGAATGGTATTAATGAACTTGATGGTCTGGACATTGAAGAATGTGAAATTGAAGATGAGGTTCTCCCAGATGTTGAAGATGAAGCCACTGAGATCTCTCCCAACACTACCAATTGGTATGAAATGACTCTACTGGATGAGTTTAATCATACTTCTGAGATCAGAGAGGTTAATCCACAGGAAGAACACCCATCTGCCTCTCTTGAAGAACTCAGTGATGCTGTGAATGAAGTTTCCAGTCAATGGACAGCTCAATCCAAAGAACTGAAATTTCTTATGGAAGAAAATCAGTGTCTTAGAGAGAAGATTGTACGACTGGAAATTAGACTCACCAGGAGTGATGCTGAAATCACTAAACTAAAGAAGGAAGTGGAGAGCACCTCAAGAACGTTTCAGAAATGGAATTAAGGAATGAATGTCTTAAATGAAGCCTTAACATCGGGACAGACAGACAGAGCTGGACTGGGATTCTCAAACAAAGTTTCCATGACTTCCTCAAATCACAATGTTGTGAAATTTGTAAAGGAAAACAACATAAACATGTCTACAGGGAGCAATGTTGAAGATGATGATCAGAAGAAATGCAAGGGCTCAAAGGTTCGAAAATATGTGTGCCATTACTGTCAGGAGCTAGGACACATCAAACCACATTGCTTTAAGTTCCACGATGATATTGCAACCGGGAGAACAACATCAGGAATCACATCGAAGAACAAGAATCCGATGAAGTCCAAAAAGATGCAGGTTACATGCAATGTTGTGTATACATCACTGAAGGCTAACATTGCCGGAACATGGTACTTTGACAATGGATGTTCTCTACACATTACCGACAATAAGGAGTTTCTTGAAGAATACACCACTTCAAACAAAGGCAAAGTCAGTTATGGAGGAGGAGCTCAAGGAAACATTGTCGGAAAAGGTACATTGAATGTCAAATATTTTCCTAAGCTTTAGAATGTCCTACATGTTGAAGGGTTGACGGCTAACTTGATCAGTATCAGTCAGTTATGTGACGATGGTATGCATGTCAAGTTTGATAAAAATACTTGTGAAGTATTTGACAAACACGACAAATGCATAATGTTCAAAAGCCGCACATCTGATAATTGCTACCATGCTGACAAAGATGAAACGTGCAACATGACTGTAAATGATGAAACAAAGTTGATTCATCAAAAACTCAGTCACATGAGTATGGTAAATTTGAAGAAATGGATTGTGACAGATGCTGTGCGCGGCCTACCAAAACTGAATGTTGATCACGATGTTGTATGTGGTACCTGTCAAAAGGGAAAACAAACCAGAATCCCTCACAAAAGCCTGGGTGGATGTCAAACAACAAGATGTTTCCAACTCTTACACATGGACATCATGGGTCCAGTCGATACAAAGAGTATGAGTGGTAAGAATTTCATCCTTGTCATTGTTGATGATTTCTCAAGGTATATTTTGTTGGTCTTGTATACTAGAAGACTTGTTTTTGTATATTTTTCTGATGCTATGAAATGAAAGTTATTGCAGTCACTGTTTGCATTTAGATTATGTTTTGTAATTGTTCTATGCAATGTTCCGTATACTTACAATGTAGATGATATGGTGTGGGGAGTCACACGGTAAGATCATATCATTAGAACCTTGTATTGTATTAAAGAACTCACGGCTTAGATGGTCCTGAACACACCATCGGTACACCGTAGAATAATCTGATAAGTTAGTTTATCTTCACTAACTGATTATTCTAGTACACTCATTGTGTATTGAGGAGGATCACGATAGGATACTATTCTCTGTCTCTGACCCAGTTACTGAGAGAATAAAGATCCATAGAGTTCGGGTTCTGAACTCATGTGATATTGGCGAGCATATGTGTGCGTTGTTTATTACTTTGATTTATCAATGAGTAAGATCTTTTCGTAGATCAAATTCGATATCTTGGGTAATAACAATGTATACATGATGTCTCGAGCAGTGTGCATGAGCACCGTGTCCTGGTGCACCAGATTGATGATGTTCTCTTGAGGAAACGCAAGTTCATGTTGAAACCCTACAGGTGGAATTTATTCCTTACATGGTAAAGCTCCTGTGGTACTACTCAAGGATTTAGATGTTAATTAATTATAGCTGTCAGAGGCTGACATAATTAATTAATGAACATTATATCTTAAACACGGGGAATGGCTGGACTAAAGGAGAAAGCATATTCACAAATATGTATCAAAATTGGTAGGTCAGTTTTACTTCTTTAGTGGAATAAAAGTAAAACTTAATTTATTTAATTATATCCTAAGTTTATTGGATATTAGATATTAAATAAATTAGTGGGCCAATTTAATATTCTTCTAGATCCCTGTTGTAGCCCAATATGACTGAAAGTGGACTGGATATAGAACTTGAGATAGAGGCCCAGCCCAGTAGGGCTGGAACATGAAATTTCGCCCCTCCCCATATATAAGGGGAGGGGGGGGCACGAAATTTATACATCATTTATCATAAGAAATCAGCCCCTCTTAGTCTCTCAAAGTTATCCACAGATTTCACAATTCTATCTAGTAGATTTCAGCCCACTCTGAATCTAGATACAGTCCGGGAATACAACAGAAGATCTTGGAGTAGAATCTGTGTTGATCGAATTTTTGAGGTGTAGGTGGCGCCTATCATTGCTCATTCAACAGCAAGATTAGATCTGTAATCTTGTCCACAGACCGTCTGTCGATTTGTAAGTAGATTCATTTTCTATGTCTTCCGCATTATTAGAATCGAATCTGTTTTACATGCTATTTGATTAGACTGTGATAAACATGCATGTTACATAAAATTATGATTTGCATGACGGATTAATGAACAACCAAATAGATCCTGCGGCGGTTTAATTCGAAAAAACCCCAACATACTTGGGTTGAATTCCTACAGGAAAAATCTGAAACATTCAAAGTTTTCAAAAGATTCTGCCGCACAATGTGTTTGCAATTTGACACCAACATTTCATGTGTCATAACAGATCATGGAAAAGAATTTGAGAATGCTGCATTCAATGACTTTTGTGAAAAGAAAGGAATACTCCATGAGTATTCAGCTCCCAAAACTCCTGAACAAAAGGGAGTAGTGGAGAGAAAGAATCGAACTCTGCAGGAAATGTCATGTGCAATATTACAGGCTAAAGGACTTTCGAAGAAGCTATGGGCTGAAGCTGGCAACACAGCCTGTCACATCGGGAACAGAGTCTATCTTCGACTAGGTAAAAAGGAGACACCTTATGAGCTTCTAAGAGAAAGAAAGCCAAATCTCAAATATTTCCATGTGTTTGGATGTGTCTGCTACATCCTAAACGACAGAGACTACATTGGGAAGTTTGACTCTAAAAGTGATAAAGGATTCATACCAAAAGTATGTAGAAATCTCATACGGTCTCCATTAATATCTGGTTTAATTGAGAAGTGATGGGCATGCGCGTTGACATCGGTCTTCCTCCATATCGGATGTGTCATATCACAGATTTCTCTTGAAATTAAATCTCCTAAATGGATAGCTGTAGAACACTATTAGAACTGACTAACTCCTCCATCTGGAGTGGTTAAATTTGAATAGTGATCTTGGTGCGAAGATAATGGTATGCACACTTAGATGTAATTTATTGATAAACGTCCACACGATCGTGGCTTATCAATTAGACGATTACATGACCGTGTTTTTATCCGGCTATTAATATGCTTGTTGTAAGGAAATTCAAGTGGAGGCAAATTAAAGGTTTAACCTATTTAAAAATGAGATTTATAAACATCCACACGATCGTGGCTTATAGAAATCGTTTTTAAAGTGTCGGTGGAAAAGTATATAATTTTTTGTGAGGTTTTCGATTATGTACTGTTTATCCTACTGCATGTTTTAATTTCAGTTATTTCATATCATCTATGACACTCTCCAATTTGTCTTCAGTCCTCAAAGAAAACAAACTTGTCGGTGAAAACTATAATGACTGGATTCGTAACCTTAACTTGGTACTTGTTGCTAAGGGACACAAGTATGTACTTGAAGAGGTTTGTCCTCAGACGCCAGATGAGGGTTCTGACGAAGCCCAAAAGGTTGCATATGATAAGTGGGTTAGGTCTAATGAAATAGCACGCTGTTACATCTTGGCATCTATGTCAAGTGTGTTGCAACATCAGCATGAGCCTATGAAAACCGCTTATGATATCATGTACAACCTTAGGCAGCTATTCGGTCATCAGAACCGCTCGGCACGCCATTTGGCAATGAAGAAACTAATGGATGCGAGAGTGTCTGACTCCACACCTGTTAGGAATCACGTTCTCATGATGATGGGGTATTTATCTAAGATCGAGACCTTGGGTGGAGAGCTAGATGGCGATTCTCAAATCGACATTGTTCTTCATAGCTTGTCCTCGAAGTTTGAGCAGTTTAGGCTGAATTTTAACATGATTAAAAGGGATGTCAGCCTGACTGAACTACTCATAGACCTTCAGGTGGCTGAATTGCTCCAAAAGAGCAGTCCTGAGGCCCACATAGCTGAAAAAGGAGCGTCTTCTTCTGGTGGAAAAAGGAAGAAGAGAAACGCACCTAAGAAGGCTGCAGATGAGGCGCCTAAGGCAAAGAAGCCAAAGGCAAAGATTCCTCCCGATGAATTCAAGTCGAAGACTAAGTGCTTCAAGTGCGGCCAACCAGGTCACTGGAAGGCGGCGTGTCCTAACAAGAAGAAGAAGAGAGGTACATCTCATACTTTGGTTGTAGAAACATGTTTAGCAACTTGTTCTACCCAGTCATGGGTAGTAGATACTGGAGCTACTGATCATGTTTGCATGTCTTTACAGGGGTTCCTGGTAAAAAGACAGCTGAGTGAGAATGAGATCACCGTCTATATGGGCAATGCTACAAGAGTGGCGGCTATTGCAGTGGGAGACGTTGTTTTACCTTTTAGTAATTATAGAACTTTGGTTTTGAAAGATTGTCTTTATGTGCCTGATTTTAGGCGAAACTTAATTTCAGTTTCTAAATTGATTATGGATGGATATTCTGTTTCTTTTGATAACAAAGTAGTTATCTTTAGTGGTAAACATTTTATCTGTTCTGGCACATTGGATGGACACTTATACTTTCTTAAACCAACTGAAAACACTATGCAAAGACAACTGTTGAATACATCGATCATAAACCCTAACAAGAGAAAAGAACCTTCAGAATTAAATCAAACCTATCTTTGGCATCTAAGGCTAGGTCATATTAACCTTAAGAGGATACAAAGGCTTGTAAATGATGGACCATTGTCTTCTTTTGTACTGGAATCATTTCCTTTGTGTGAATCCTGTTTGGAAGGTAAAATGACCAAGCGTCATTTCCAGTCAAAAGGAAATAGATCCGAAGGGATATTAGATTTGATTCACTCTGACCTGTGCGGCCCTATGTCAGTTCAAGCTCGAGGAGGGTTCGAGTATTTCATCACTCTCATTGATGATTACTCTAGATACGGTTATATCTACCTGTTACGTCGCAAGTCTGAATACCTTGAGAAATTCAAAGTGTTTAAGGCATAAGCGAAGAAACGAACAGACAGAAGTATCAAGTCACTACGTTCTGATCGTGGTGGTGAGTACCTCTCGAGTGAATTTAGGGATTACATGGCAGAGAATGGGATTACTCCCAATTGACTGCACCGGGAACACCACAATAGAATGGTGTGGCGGAAAGAAGGAATCGTACACTGTTAGAGATGGTTAGATCGATGATGAGTTATTCTGAATTGCCCATTTCATTCTGGGAATATGCCCTGGAAACAGCAGCCTATATTCTTAACTTGGTTCCGTCAAAATCAGTTCCTTCTACGCCCACAGAATTATGGAATGGACGAAAGCCCAGTTTGAACCATATTCGGATTTGGGGTAGCCCTGCACATGTGTTGGATAAGGAAGTTGATAAGGTGGCTCATTGTAGTGATGTAAGGCTATTCGTTAGATATCCTAGAAGAACGAAAGGTGGTTTGTTTTATAGTCCTAAGGATCAGAAGATCATTGTTAACACCAATGCTCGATTCTTAGAGGAAGACTATGTGATAAACCACAAACCAAGCAGTCAAATAATCATTGAGGAGTTAAGGGGAGGATCGAATCCTATACCAGTTGTACAAGAAGAGGAACCACTAAACACTGCACAACGTGTCACGGAAGTACAGGAACTGCCTCGTCGCAGTGGGAGGGTTGTACACCAACCTGATAGATTCATTGGTCTGGGAGAGGCTTCAGATTTCCCAGAGGGACTAAATGAATTGGACCCCAGGACCTATGACGAGGCAATTCGAGATAAAGATGCAGATTCTTGGAAAACTGCAATGGAATCTGAGATTGGATCTATGGATCACAATCAAGTCTGGGAGCTCGTAGAACCACAAGATGGGATTAAACCCATTAGGTATAAGTGGATCTACAAGCGCAAGAGAGGAGTTGACGGGAAGGTTGAAACCTTCAAAGCTAGATTGGTAGTGAAAGGGTACACTCAGAAAGAAGGGGTCGATTATGAGGAAACCTTTTCGCCGGTAGCCATGCTTGAGTCAATCCGGATTCTCTTGTAAATTGCCGCTCATTTAGATTATGAGATCTGGCAGATGGATGTCAAGACAGCTTTCCTAAATGGAAGTCTTGAAGAAAACATTCACATGAGACAACCAGAGGGATTTATTGCTAAAGGCCAAGAGCACTTGGTGTGCAAGCTTAAGAGATCCATTTATGGACTTAAGCAGGCATCGAGATCTTGGAACATCTGATTTGATGAGGTTATCCAGTCATATGGATTCATGCAAAGTCCGGATGAGAGTTGTATGTACAAGAAATGTGATAGAAACGTGGTGTCATTTCTCGTACTTTATGTTGATGACATCTTGCTTATTGGAAATAGTAAGAAGGAGTTATCTAACATTAGGGTGTGGTTGTCCAAGCAGTTCGATATAAAGGATCTAGGTGAAGCCGGACATGTCCTTGGCATCAAGATCATTCGAGATCGCCAGAAAAGGATGTTATGTCTGTCCCAGGCGACTTATATCGATATAGTGCTAGCTAGGTTTAGCATGTAAGATTCCAAGAAAGGTTATATACCTTACAGGCATGGAATTCATCTATCTAAGGAAATGTGTCCCCAAACACAGTCTGAGATAGAGCAAATGAAGAAAGTACCATATACTTCGGCTGTGGGAAGTTTGATGTATGCTATGCTATGCACTAGGCCTGATATATGCTATGTCATTGGCATGGTAAGCATATATCAGTCTAACCCTGGACAAGGTCACTGGACTGCGGTCAAAAACATTCTCAAGTACCTTAAAAGGACTCGAGACTACATGTTGGTTTTCCGCTATGATAGTCTAGTACCTCTGGGTTATACGGACTCAGATTTTCAAACTGACAAAGATCAGAGTAAGTCTACCTCGGGCTATGTGTTTACATTAGGAGGTGGAGCCATTGCATGGAGGAGCATTAAGTAGAAATGCATTGCGGATTCCACCATGGAACCTGAACATGTAGCTGCCTCTAAGGCTGCAAAAGAGGCTGTCTGGCTCCGCGGGTTCCTATTGGGCTTGGGTGTGGTTCCTGGTTTGCCTAAGACTATCACGATATACTGTGATAATTCTGGTGCAGTGGCAAACTCGAAGGAACCCAGAGCTCACAATGCAAGTAAACACATAGAGAGAAAGTACCATCTTATACGAGAAATCGTTAAGAGAGGAGACGTGGCGGTGGTCAAGATTGCATCGGAGGACAACCTGGCTGATCCATTCACGAAGAGCCTGCCGGCTAAGACCTTTGATGGTCACGTGGAGAAAATGGGAGTGAGATGCAGGCCTAGGGGCGTTGTTTATTACTTTGATTTATCAATGAGTAAGATCTTTTCGTAGATCGAATTCGATATCTTGGGTAATAACAATGTATATATGATGTCTCGAGCAGTGTGCATGAGTACCGTATTCTGGTGCGCCAGGTTGATGATGTTCTCTTGAGGAAACGCAAGTTCATGTTGAAACCCTACAGGTGGAATTCATTCCTTACATGGTAAAGCTCGTGTGGTACTACTCAAGGATTTAGATGTTAATTAATTATAGCTGTCAGAGGCTGGCATTATTAATTAATGAACATTATATCTTAAACACGGGGAATGACTGGACTAAAGGAGAAAGCATATTCACAAATATGTATCAAAATTGGTAGGTCAGTTTTACTTCTTTAGTGGAATAAAAGTAAAACTTAATTTATTTAATTATATCCTAAGTTTATTGGATATTAGATATTAAATAAATTAGTGGGCCAATTTAATATTCTTCTAGATCCCTGTTGTAGCCCAATATGACTGAAAGTGGACTGGATATAGAACTTGAGATAGAGGCCCAGCCCAGTAGGGCTGGAACATGAAATTTCGCCCCTCCCCATATATAAGGGGAGGGGGGGGGCACGAAATTTATACATCATTTATCATAAGAAATCAGCCCCTCTTAGTCTCTCAAAGTTATCCACAGATTTCACAATTCTATCTAGTAGATTTCAGCCCACTCTGAATCTAGATACAGTCCGGGAATACAACAGAAGATCTTGGAGTAGAATCTGTGTTGATCGAATTTTTGAGGTGTAGGTGGTGCCTATCATTGCTCATTCAACAGCAAGATTAGATCTGTAATCTTGTCCACAGACCGTCTGTCGATTTGTAAGTAGATTCATTTTCTATGTCTTCCGCATTATTAGAATCGAATCTGTTTTACATGCTATTTGATTAGACTGTGATAAACATGCATGTTACATAAAATTATGATTTGCATGACGGATTAATGAGCAACCAAATAGATCCTGTGGGGGTTTAATTCGAAAAAACCCCAACATACTTAGGTTGAATTCCTACAGGAAAAATCTGAAACATTCAAAGTTTTCAAAAGATTCTGCCGCACAATGTGTTTGCAATTTGACACCAACATTGCATGCGTCATAACAGATCATGGAAAAGAATTTGAGAATGTTGCATTCAATGACTTTTGTGAAAAGAAATGAATACTCCATGAGTATTCAGTTCCCAAAACTCCTGAACAAAATGGAGTAGTGGAGAGAAAGAATCGAACTCTGCAGGAAATGTCATGTGCAATATTACAGGCTAAAGGACTTTCGAAGAAGCTGTGGACTGAAGCTGTCAACACAGCCTGTCACATCGGGAACAGAGTCTATCTTCGACTAGGTAGAAAGGAGACACCTTATGAGCTTCTAATAGAAAGAAAGCAAATCTCAAATATTTCCATGTGTTTGGATGTGTCTGCTACATCCTGAACAACAGAGACTACCTTGGGAAGTTTGACTCTAAAAGTGATAAAGGATTGTTCTTGGGATATGCTCAAAACAGCAGAGCATTTCGGTTCTTAACCTAAGAACCAAAGCTGTGCAAGAATCTATCAATGTTGTGTTTGATGATCTTGCAGGTCTGGCAACTAAGTCTGAGGAAGATGATATGTCATTTCTCCTCCATGAACCAGATGTTGCTGATAAGGAGCCGAGTGGAACTGCCAAATCCAATGTTCCTTCTCCCTCAGCAAATGATTCAACATCCCCTCGAACTCCAGACTCAGAATCCTCCTCTGAAAGCGATGATGACCATCTTCCACTTGCTCAGTATGAACCAAGACGTGATCCTCCCAGAAGAATCAAAAGAGATCACCCAAATTCCCAAATCATCGGTGATTGATCTCAAGGAGTCAAAACAAGAACAAAAAGCTCAGCCGATGTTGCTGAATTGGTCAAACAGGTTTGCATGTCATCAGTCATTAACTTTGTGTCTATCTCATGCTTTCTATCTAGTGTTGAACCTAAAAATGTCAAAGAAGCTCTAAAAGACGAATTCTGCATAGAAGCAATGCATGATGAGCTAATTTAATTTGTTCGAAATGATGTGTGGGAATTGGTTCCAAGGCTTGAAAATAAAAATGTAATTGGAACTAAATGGATATTTAAGAACAAAACTGATGAGTCTGGGAATGTGGTTAGAAACAAAGCCAGGCTAATGGCACAAGGTTATACACAAGTAGAAGGAATAGATTATGATGAAACATTCGCTCCTGTTGCTAGAATAGAGTCTATCCGTCTTCTACTTGCCATTGCTTGCCACATTGGGTTTACATTGCATCAAATGAATGTCAAAAGCGCATTCCTGAATGACATTTTGAATGAGGAAGCCTATGTTGAACAACCAAAACGCTTTGAATGTCATGAAAAACCAAACCATGTGCTGAAACTACACAAGGCCTTGTATGGACTGAAACAAGCTCCTAGAGCTTGGTATGCTCGTCTTACCGAGTTTTTAATTGACTTTGGTTTTACAAGAGGCGTGGTTGATAAAACATTGTTTATCAAAAGGATCCACAAACATATCACTGTTGCACAAATCTATGTTGATGATATTGTGTTTGGATCCACTTGTTCTAATCTCCTCAAGGAGTTTGTTGATGCAATGTGCAACACATTTGAGATGAGCATGGTCGGCAAATTGGCCTACTTTCTTGGCCTCCAAATTAAGCAAGACAGAGACGGGATTTTCATATCCCAAAGTAAGTATGCCAAAAATTTGATCAAGCACTTCGGGCTTGAAGCTTCAAAGCCTATGAAGACACCAATGGGATCCTCTGAAAAACTGAGCAAAGACGATGTTGGAGTCAATGTTGACACAACGATGTATAGAGGAATGATTGGAAGCTTGCTCTAATTGACCGCCAACAGACCTGACATCATGTTCAGCGTTGGAGTATGTGCTAGATACCAAGCTCAACCCAAGGAGTCTCACTTGAAAGCTGTCAAAAGAATAATTCGATATGTTGCTGGAACAGTCAATTTTGGAATCAGGTATTGTAATGATACAAACACCAGCCTTATTGGATACGGTGATTCAGACTGGGCAGGTGATGTTGATGATAGAAAGAGCACAAGTGGTGGTTGCTTCTTTTTGGGGAACAATATGGTTTCTTGGTCAAGCAAGAAACAAAATGTATCTCCTTGTCAACAGCTGAATCGGAATATGTTGCAGCTGCTAGTTGTTGTCCTCAGTTGGTGTGGCTGAATCAAATGTTGAAAGACTATGGCATGACAAGCTCATCACTAACCCTGCTGTGTGATGATGCTAGTGCCATTGAAATTTCCAAGAACCCTGTACAACATTCACGCACTAAGCATATCGACATTCGACATCACTTCATCAGAGACTTGGTGGAAAAGGAGATCATAAACATCAAATACATATCCACTGAGAATCAAACAGCAGATATTTTTACCAAGCCCCTTGATTTCGAGAGATTTTCTGCCTTGAGAAAGTCTCTTGGAATGTGTTCTATTTAATTAGTTCACACTATTTACTGATGTTGAACTCTATGTGAGCTCTTTGTATCAACATCAGTTGCTTATCATATGTGTTTTTCATTTATTTATTTTAGTCATTTCTTTTTAAATATAAGTCAAGGCTGACCTAATGAAGTTATTGTGTTTCTGCTTCTATTTAACAAAATCAGCTACTTGAAATTTCATTTCTATGTTTGTGAATAAATTACCCGTAATTCTATAAAGTGCATTATAGTTGGATCTATTCACTGTTTGGTTATGTTGTAGCTGATGGTGTTACTAAGATTGCAGAAAAACGTTAATATTCATAAAGTATTTGCCTAGAATTATATTTGTCATGTAAGTGTATTCCATTTATCTATTATTCTATTTAAAAAAAAATGGACGAATTTGGTTAGAGGGCCCATGAATATCTCTAATTTGTACTTTGGTGATAAGTACACCTTCGTTTATCCCTATCCACTAATTTTTTTTTAATTTTTGAATTTTTTATTCTTGATGTGACGGTTTTGGGGAGTTCCGAGATTTGAGAGATCTTGACATCCATATCTTGAATTAAAATTCAAGCCTCTCACTCATTCTCTCTCCACCGAGTCGTTTCATTTTCCCTTCATCTTGTCTATCTCTCTTTCTTCTGTTTTCTCTCAAGCTTTTTCAGAACATTCATGGCGGATCCTAATGACTTAGCTGCTATGTTTCAAATGATGAAACAAATGTTGGAGAAAACCATGGGCACTCTATCTTCAACTTCAGTTCCCGCTGGAACTTCAACTTCAACCCCCATAGTCACTGTAACACCTGGAGTGCGTGAGGAAGGTGCAAAATCTGAATCGGAAAAGCCCTCATCCTCTCCGACCGAACAAACTGATACTCCGATGAAGGAAGATGAAATTCCAGAAGGGGTTCAAGTGTTAAATCCAACACTACTTCAACAAGTACTCTTAGGAGAAGAAGAAAACCCCATAGATCCTGATCTTGGGGTGCACATTCAAGCTATTACCAGCAAGAAGAAGAAGGTCGGGCCAACTCGTAAGTCTAAGAGGCTTCACAATTCTCAAAACACTGAAAAGGAAGACATTGAAGAAACTAGCAAGAAGGCTAGGAGAACTCTGAAGATGGAGACCAAGCTGGTGAGGTCTTTACATGATGAGTCTGATGATGAAGAAAATCTTCCCGAGAACTCTCCCATTAAAGCCCCAGCGGATGTTGAAGTTGATGCTGAACAAGAAACTGCTTCGGAGATTCCTGAAGCTGTCAAGGAAGAAGTTTCTTCTAAAGATGTGAAGAAAGCAACCTCTCCCACCTCATCTCATGATCTTGTCTCTTCCGGCACTGCTCGAGATGTTCTCTCCCTTACTCAGTCATGGAATGTCAAAAATGATGATGAGTCTGAAGATTCTGAACCAGTCTATCCACCAGGTTCCCCTCATGACATTACTTCTGCTTTTAGTAAAAAAATTTACTCTAAGCATGCTAAGGCTCAATACAAAATTATGTGCAACCGTCATGTGCGTTTTGAAAAACAAATTGATGTCTTAAGCTTTAAGAAGTATGGCATGGATGTGTTTTTGAAAGAAAGGGGTCTGTGGAAATCCGTTTCTACTTTATCGACTTTTGAGCCTGATGTGATTGTTGAATTCTATGCCAATGTTTCTCTTGATATGGGTGATAAAACAAGGAGAAAATATGGGGAAATTTATATGCGTGATCATGTGTTTAAGTTTAATCCGATGGTGATCAACAAGTTCTTGGGTCTAGGCAATGACAATGATGTTGTTAGTCTAGATCTTATTGATGATGATGTGTCGACTATAACTGGTGGATTGGTAACCAAGTAGACAAACAAAATTTCCACTTCTAAGCTTATATTTTTATACTCTGTTTTACACAAGATTATTGTGTGTAATTGGTTACCTACCACTAACACCTCAGTCCTCACTGTTGATCAAGCATTTCTGCTCTTTAAGCTTGGCACTAAGATCCCCTTCAGCCTCGGAGACTATATTTTTGATTATGTGATGAAGGCTGCTACAAAGACCAGCAACACCAGCATTCTTCCTTTTCCCTGCCTCATCTTTGCAGTTATGGTTGAGCAAGGCGTGAAGCCAAACAAGAAGAAGATAGTCACTGAAATATCGACTATCACAATTGTTAAACCAAAATGGAATGATGATCGAGTGATGGATCTCCCTTACAACCTTGCTCTAAGTTCCACGGATGCCTCTTGAGATGTTGATTAGGATATTGGAATAGAGACTGCTCTCTCTCCCCCCCACGGTCTGAAAGTGAATTAGCTAGTGCATCTTCACATTTGGTGACATTTTCTGTGCAGGTGTTAAATTCTTTTATCAAGCAGATGGATTATATGATCCATCAAAGCACAGTCCTCACCAATGCTATGGTTGAACATCGCCAAGCTCTGCGAAGTGCACTTTCTACACAAAAAGGGGGAGTAGATGTTGCCGCCGCTGGTGATGATGATGATGCTGATGGTGCTGAAGGAATGAAGGCTGGAAAGTCCGTGGCTAAGGAAAAGGGAAAGAAGAAAATATGATTTTTCTCTGACAAAAACAATTTAATTTTTTGGTTATGTATTGTGCTAGACACAATTTTATTTTGGATGTGTTTACATCCTTGTTGGTTTGTGATGCGCTGGACACATGTTCTTTTGGTTGTTGGGTATCCTCGTTGGATATCCTTGAATATTTTGGTTTTATTCATCAGCATTAGTTGATTATCTTGCTCTGTATATTATGTTTGCATATTTTAATGTGTGATGTTTTATGTTGAAAATGTTTTCAACATTGTTATTCTGTTTTTCACATAACTTATAGTATGTGATGTTTTATGTTGGGAATGGTCGCAACATTGTGATTGTGTTCGCACATTTTGAAAATGTGTGATGTTTGTTTAGAATGTTCTCAACATTGTTTCTGTACAGGGGTAAATACCCACTAATGTTGTATAACTCTGTATAGGGGATTATTCCCACTAACCTTGTATATTATTTTACAGATAATAACTTAAGGGGAGCAGACCTTAAGGGGGAGTTTTTAAACTCCAAAAATTTTGATCGTAATCCGCTGCGGCTGTAATCATGTGTATATTGAGCTTTATGTTTTGTGCAGAAAGGATAAGCTTAAGGGAGAGATTGTTGAGTATGACGTGTTCCAGATGATGTTATCACTTCGCTGATAACATCGCGATCAATGTCGTATCTAATGTTGTCCGTCATTCTCTTCACACCGAGTATAACACTCGGATCTCTAACCTTATCCTTTCCTAGTATTTTGGATTAATTTATTTTAAATTAATCTGAATAATTTGTGATTTTTGTCACATATCATTTTCCACGATTTAAGGAATTTATTAGATATTTTATTGTGAATTAAAACGTGGATTATGCTTGATTTTGACTAGGTCAGAATCTGTTCTGAGTATTTAGGAACGTGATGTTCCCCTACTTCATCTTTGATACTAACCATTACAGAGAACGTGGGTTGCTGGAGTAACCGCCATTGTTACACGATGTTGAAGAACGTGTGCCACGCAGTGCAGAGGCCGGTTATCTCGAGTTCAGTTCAGCAAGGGTAGTGGAAGGCTATAGTTTTGCATCCAACTCATCAAGGATCGTGTAGAAACTACACAGTCGAGATGGAGGAAGTATTTAAGGTCTCCTTAGACCTTAGAATCATTCATGCAAGCAGGTTATCACCGTGGTTTGTGAGAAGCTCTGAATCTTGCATCTAGTGTCATCTCTGAAATCCAAGACATCTTCCTCGACATCTGCCTAGCGTCCCAATCAGCTGGAGACTTTCATTCCAGTTGTGTGTGTAGGTTAGATAGTCAACTTTGAGAAGTCTAGGATTTAGAATGACTGATTGTAATCTATCTATGTGTTTAGATAGGTTTGTTTTGAGTGATTATTCAAGTGAGTAAAGCTAGGATAGTCCTCTGTATGTTTTATGCAGTGTTGTCAAGGGAGTGAACCTAGACAACATCAGCATTGTTTTTGTATTTCACTTGTGATGGTGAATTTCGCCTTGAGGCAATCACACACCGTAAGGAGCGTGATTTAAAACTTGTTTTGTGCAAAGTTCTATTTACATTTCCGCTGCATGTTGAAGGCAATGTGATAACACTAGCTTCAACATTACTTTCAACTTTGCAATTTACATCCGTAATTCACATTGTTTCAGGCAACAAATTCTATCAAAGAGTATTCATTGTTTTACCTTTTTCCATTCTCCAAGATTTCTCAAAAGTTTTATTTGAAAAGTCCACACAAATCTTGCCACTTATTCCATTCCCAACCCAACAAAATCAATAAAATAATTTCAAGGCTCTAAGGGCTTGCAAGGGATTAAATTTATATTGGAAGGTTAAGAATTTGGATTGTTATGAGGTTTAGACAACAAATGGCCTTAAATCATTTTCAAGAGATCAAACACACGAATGTAACCTTAATCAAGTCAAAAAGTAAGTTCTAGAGAAAACTTAGTGCACTATAAAGACCATTAATCACTCATCAAGGAAAAGATTTCACTCGTGTAATCTTTGGATCAAAATCTCCCATGGTAAGTTTTCCCTTTCCAAATTGTACTTTTGAGACATTAAAGAACTTTGGTTACAAAATCATGCCATGACTTCATGCTTTTTATCAAAATTTTGCAAAAAAATTTCAACATAAGCTCATGCTCATCAAAGATTCCAATTTCATCAATAATCATGCTCTCATAACCCTTATTATTGTTACAAGAACATACACATGTTTAAGTCAAAACATCCCAATCGACAATCATAAGGCAATTGAACAAAAACATAGATAAAATATCACATGCTCATGAAGCAAAACGGCATGCGATCCCATTATCTATCAACTACCAACATCCATACATTCCAATGAAAACATAAAAATCCTAAAATAATCCAAACATAAATAAAAACATAAGCATGCTAGCATGCTCCAATATCCGAAAGCATAAATAAATAAATAAGTCTTATGAAACAAAACGGTAAAAAATCATAGAAATGAGCAGAAAAGATCATTGCCAACCACTACTCTCTCCCCCTCCCCCAAACTTATTTTAATCCAGAGGAGGAAATAAGTTTGGAGGCAAAAAGGTGGTGGCATGGTTCACTAACGCTCAGTAAGGTGGCTGCTGCTGATGAGGAGACTGGTGCGGATACTGCATAGGAGATGAGGATGGCATGAATTGTGAGGGCTGGAAATGCTGTGAAGAAGATTACGAGGCCATGAACTGTCCGGTCGAGAACTGCTGTAACGACTGGAATGGTGGCTGCTGCTGAAACTGCTGCTGCGGCTGGTAGGAGTGGTAAAGAGTCATCTGCTGGTGCTGAGATGGGGTATAGGGCTGCTGCTGTGACCCAGACCCGGTGTTCATTCTCCTGAAGAGCCAGGCTAGGTCTTGTATCTCTTATCGGAACGAGCCCATGTTATCAGCAAGACCCCTGATGTCACCTCGAAGGCCTGTAAACCTCTAGTCAATATCCGTCTGTATGGCATGAAATCTGTTATTTACGCTGGACTGAATCCTGCCATGCATGTCGTGTCGGATATCATCGAATCTCATGTACATGTCTTTCCTTAGTGCTTTGAACTCGTCGTGCACATCATTTCTCTAATTGTGCATGGTCTCCTCCATTACATCAAAGCGGCCAGTTATCTGTTCTTCATTGTAGCGCTGTCCACATCTGAATGCGGCTGTAGACGACTCTTCGCCTCCTGTTTCACCTCTGTCATCTCCTTGGCCCTCAATATTTCCTCAAATCCCTCGTTGTTTCCCGGCTATACCCATAACTTGAAGATGGGCAACCATCTCCATCTTCCAATTTCTCCTCTCGTCCCAATTCGACACATGTGTGAGAGCTTGATTTGGCAAAGAGAATGTTCTCCCAGCTCTCATGTTCAGCAGGTATTGATTCAAATCCGAGGCCAGCATCTTCACATTCCTCAAGTGATTGAGGTTGATCATCCTCAACCCCTGTGTATGCAACTCTTCTGTTAGATCGACATCGAAGTAATAGGCTATTGGAGTGATCAATCCTCCAAGGTAAATGTATCCACTATCGAGGTGGGATTGTCGAAACATCTGCTCAATGAGGAAGGCACCAAAGTTCAAGTGCCTTCCATTCAACATTGCCCACAAAGTAAACAACTCCTTCGTCCTCAGCCCACTGTTGTCTCTTCTTGCCTAAACGGTGTTGGCAAGGATTCGGTGTAGGTATCGAAAGACCGGGTTAGGCATAGTAGATGCCTTGGCCACACTAGAGTTGTACTTCTTTGTCTCCGTCTCTGTGATGCATAGAAGGTGGTAGGTGTCGTCTTGGTTGAGTTCTTAGGGCTTATGGTAAATGCCCTCTTGTGTGGCCCCAAAAATCTCATTCAACTCATCCACTGTTAGCTCACGGTCTTGGTTTCAAGCCGGAAAGTGCATCTAACCAGCCCCTTCTTGGCTGTCCTCTTCATGTCAAAAGTGCTCATCACCTCTTTTACTAGGCGGGGATATGTCAAACAATCCCGCTCAAGAGCTTGGAGCCAACCAATGCGGTCCAAGAGTTGCCACACCTCGTCTTTGATACCAAGAGATTCGCATGTTGCCTCATGCATAAACTTGGTGGTGGCAATGTTTACGTTGGAGAGACGGTTCTAGTTCTCTATGTGTTCCTCGTCATGGAGGATGACCCCATATCTCATTGGATGGCTTGCCGGCAAGTCCTCATCTTGCCCCTCATCTTCTGCCTCGATCTTGGGATCGGACTCAACATGTGTCCTCTTAGAAGACCTTCCTTTTCTTGGCATTGTACCTACAAAAATCCAACAAAGTTTAGGGTAAAGAGGCACAATTACTCATCATTTTACCAAGGATAACGGGGCAAGAATTATGACAGAATCTAAATATATCCCCACAATTATCTTGGGTAAACGAGATAGAGATTCTTTATACAGGTAAACATATGTATTGCAAGTCAATCCTTCCCAAGCAACCGAATCACATCATTATTAAACAAAAATGAACTACAACTTTATCATGACAACATAGGCAGAAATCCGAGTATGACAATATCACAAGTAATTGCAAGATAAAATTGTTCTTCAAAATCAAAACATTTGTAACATTTGAGACAAGGCCATGGTTCTAAATAGATGTGACAAAATCAAACTCAAATGCCCATAACAACATGCTCAATGCATTACAATGCGTATCCAAAATAATATAGGGGCTTCCAACACATATGACAATGTCAAAAACACAAAGCCCCCCTCAAAAACATGTGTTTAACCATAACATCCATTCCCTTAAACATGGCAACATTTCTTATCTTTCTATCTATATCCAATCAATTCTGAAATTCATAGCTAGAGCAACAAGGTTCCAAAATTATGCATAGCCGGAATTTCAAAGACAACATAAGCATAGCCATCTTCAAGTTAGAACAACATTCTTGCACATTTTATAATGAATATACTCATTTCCCCCAAATAATCATTGTTAACAATTAAAATTCTATCCAATTTGGGAACATCATAAGCATAGTATGCACGAATGTTTCAAATCCAACAAAGTTTAGACTAAGGGTTCCCCAATTAAGGCAATGACATGTGAAAAATCAAACAATTTGAACTTTCATACTTAATTTTCACAATTTTCCAAGATTCCAAGCCTAATTCTTCAAATAATCAACAATTTCATAAACCTACAAATTACCCATGCTATCAATTGCATTGTTCTCTAAATGTAAACACAATGTGAGCATTTTCATTGGGATTTTTGTTCATTTGAGACCTAGGGCACAAAATCTTGGAAAATCCCCAATTTTTTTTTCCATATATATGAACATCTAAACCTTAAAATCAACATGTATGGATAATGTGTGTAGATTAATAGAAGACTTGAGAGATTTACCTTGAACCTTGATAGAGAAGATGAATTTTCGTGTGTGCTCGAGTGAGAGTGGGTGAGTATGAGTGTAAAATGAAGTGTGTGTGTGTGTGTGTGAAATGGAGAGAAAAGGGTTAAAAACCCATCTGTACTGGGCAAAGCACGAGCCGGGTCGCGCTTTGAAGTCGCGTTATAGCTGAAGGAAAAAGCGCGAACTGAGGTGCTAACGTTTTTCGGTCGCGTTTTGAGTTGAGGGAGAAGCGCGACTCCAGTTGATCGCGCTTCTGGGTCGCGTTTCGTCTTCTAAAATTCATGTCTCTGAAGCCCTGTACAGCGCGACACCGGAGTCGCGTCTTGGGGTCGCGTTTCCACTACTTGTGAAACGCGACTCCAAGTGTTCGCGTTTTGTAGTCGCTTTCTTGCTTTCTTTATTTTCGAGCCCATTTTTGGGCTCCTTTTCAACACTCCATGCAATCCCATCTTTATACCATTTCCTACAACAGTACTACTCCTACAAAACAACACATAACTATCTTCAATTCCTCCAAAAGATGCACTATTAAAACACTAATTTTATTTAGACAATAAATCATAAAAACTGCATAATAAAAGAAACTTAAATCAACAAAACTTAAAACCATTGGGTTGCCTCCAAATTAGCGCTTAATTTAACGTCATGAGCTCGACGGGATACGGTCTTCAAAGATTTTTCAAATGAAGGACAAACACTCTGGCTTGCTCCTCCGCATTGTAGAATTTCTTCACACGTTGTCTATTTACAACGAATAGGCTCCCATCCTTGGCTTGTAACTCCACCGCTCCATTCTCAAAGATCTTTGAGATGAAGTAAGGACCTCCTCATTTTGTTTTGAGTTTCCCGGGAAACAACTTTAACCTCGAGTTGAATAACAATACAGCATCACCGAGCGTAAGTTCTTTCTTTCTTAAGAACTTGTCATGATAAAGTTTGGTCCTCATCTTGTAAATGGAAGAATTTTCGAAGGCCTCAAGCCTAAATTCATCGATTTCATTCAAATGGAAAATTCTTTCTTTTCCCGACATCTCAAAGTCGAGATTTAGCTTCTTGGTGGCCCAATATGCCTTGTGAGTGAGCTCGATTGGAAGGTGACAAGACTTCCCAAATACCATTTGATAGGGAGACATGCCCAATGGAGTCTTGTAGGCCGTTCGATAGGCCCAAAGTGCCTCATCGAGATGGCTCGACCAATCCTTCCCGTTTGTCTTCACCACCTTTTAGAGGACTTGTTTGACCTCTCTATTTGCAAGCTCGGCTTGCCCATTGGCTTGTGGGTGGTAGGGAGTTGTCACTTTGTGCTTCACTCCATGTCGTGCTAGGAGGCTCGTCATCCACTTATTGCAAAAGTGAGTGCCTCCATCACTAATCAAGGCTCTTGGAGCCTCAAATCTTGTCAAAATATTCCTTTGAAGGAATTTTAGCACAATCTTCGAATCATTAGTCTTGGTTGGGATTGCTTCGATCCATCGTGAGAGATAATCAACCGCCAAAAGTATGTAGAGATTTCCATCGGACACCACAAACGGTCCCATGAAATCAATCCCCCATACATCAAACAATTCCACTTCTACAATTGCACTCATCGGCATCTCATCCCTCTTTGAAATTGAGCCCATCTTTTGGCATCACTCACATATCTTCACAAACTCTTCACAGTTTCTAAAAATGGAGGGCCAATAGAACCCGTTTTGTAGAATCTTCCTAGCGGTTCTATTGGAAGCAAAATGGCCTCCACAAGGGGAATCATGACATGCCTTCATTATCTCCATCCATTCTTCCTCCGACACACATCTTCTAAGGATGGAATCGGCACATCTCTTGAAAAGATAAGGCTCCTCCCATATGTAGAATTTGAGATCATGAAAGAACTTTTTCCTTTGATAGCTCTCCATTTCTACCGATTTCACTTTGGCAACTAGGTAGTTGACAATATCTGCAAACCACGGAACTTTTGTTGAAGCCGATATGATTCTCTCATCGGGAAAACTTTCATTTATTGGCCATGTGTTCCCTTCTTCTCCTTTCACGTGCTCTAACCGGGACAAGTGATCCGCCACCACGTTCTCGCATCCTTTTCTATCTTTAATCTCCACATCGAACTCTTAGAGTAGAAGAATCCATCGAATAAGCATTGGCTTCGCATCCTTTTTGGCAAACAGATGCCTCAAAGCGGCGTGGTCGGTGTGCATAATTGTTCGGGCCCCAATGAGATAGGGCCTAAACTTGTCGAATGCGTAGACGATCGCCAAGAGTTCCCTTTTTGTGGTGGTGTAGTTGACTTGAGCGGGATCTAAGGTCCTACTCTCATAGTAGATGACTCGGAAGAGTTTGTCCTTCTTTTAGCCAAGAGCGGCTCCTACCGCTATCTCGCTTGCATCACACATCACTTCAAAAGGCTCACTCCAATCAGGTGTGATAAGCACGGATACCGTGATTAGGGCCTTCTTCAACGTTTCAAAAGCCTGCAAACAATTAGCATCAAAGTCAAATTCAACGGCTTTTTCAAGTAAACGACAAAGAGGTTTAGAAACTTTGGAAAAATATTTTATAAATCGCCTATAAAACCCGGCGTGTCCCAAGAAGCTTCTAACTCCCTTTTCATTTATTGGAGGGGGTAATTTCTCAATGGCCACTATCTTGGCCCGGTCCACCTCTATACTTTGACCCGACACTTTGTGTCCAAGAACAATGCCATCTCTTACCATAAAGTGGCATTTTTTCCAATTAAGCACAAGATTGGTGTCTTCACACCTCTGCAAGACTTGTGTTAGATTATCAAGGCATAAATCGAAAGAATCACCAAAGACGGAAAAATCATCCATGAACACCTCCATTATATTCTCAATTAATCCATGAAAAATGGACATCATACACCTTTGAAAGGTGGCGGGTGCATTACACAACCCAAACGACATCCATCTATACGCAACAATGCCATATGGACAAGTAAATGCGGTCTTTTCTTGGTCCTCGGGAGCAATCATGATTTGATTGTATCCCGAGTAACCATCAAGAAAGCAATAAAATTCATGACCCGCCAACCTATCTAGCATTTGATCAATGAAAGGTAATGGAAAATGATCTTTCCTAGTATATGCATTCAAAGCCCTATAATCTATACACATTCTCCACCCCGTTACCACTCTTGTAGCAGTTGTTTCTTTATTATTATTCTCAACAATAGTCATTCCCCCCGTTTTAGCAACTACTTGGGTAGGACTCACCCACTCACTATCCGAAATAGCAAATATGATACCGGCATCTAGCAATTTTAGAACCTCTTTCCTAACAACTTCTTGCATAATAGGGCTGAGTCTTCTTTGATTTTGCACCTTAGGTTTATAATCTTCCTCGAGCAAGATTTTATGCATGCAAATCGAAGAATTAATACCCTTAAGGTCGGAAATTGACCATCCTATAGTGCTTTGATATTTTCTCAACACTCTTAACAATTTATCACATTGTTCATCAGACAAGAGGGAAGAAACGATTATCGGTTTTTGTTTGGCTTCATCAAGGTAAGCACACCTCAAATGTGTAGGTAGGGGTTTCAATTCCATTTCTTCCTTTGCCTCCAACTCCTCTTTTTCCTTTGATGTTTGGTCCTCGTCTCTCAATGGTAAGAACTTTGGCTTCCTTAAGTACGATTCCTAAAATGAATTCATCATAGAAATGGAATCACATAGATCAATATCATCATTAGGTAAAGGATTAAAGATAGAGTTAGAAATGCAAATCTCTAGAGGATTTTGTAGGCTCCTCAACTCTTCCTCCTTTATGCATTCATCCACCATTTGGAGCACTTTGCACTCCTCGATATTCTTTGCCTCTTCTTCCGGATGTTGCATCACTTTTTGAAGGGAAAATGTGATTTTCTCCTCATTCACTCTTAAGGTAAGTTCTCCCTTCTCCACATCTATCAAGGCCTTACCCATGTACAAAAACGGTCGCCCTAAGATGAGGGAAACTTCCTTGTCTTCTTTCATATCAAGAACCACAAAGTCTACCGGGAAGATGAATTTGTTGAACTTCACTAGCACATCTTCCACCACACCCTTTGGGTATGTCAAAGAGCGGTCGGCCATTTGGAGACAAATGGTGGTAGGCTTGATCTCTCCCATTTTCAACTTTTTAAAGAAAGAGAGAGGCATCAAATTGATACTCGCCCCAAGATCACACAAAGCCTTCCCAACGTGGTTTTCTCCAATGGTGACCACGATGTTGAAGCTTCCCGGATCTTTCATCTTTGCAGGCAACTTCCTTTGTAGTAAAGCACTACAATTCTCGGTCAAATTAACCGTTTCATACTCCCCCAATCTCCTCTTTTTGGAAATCACATCCTTCAAGAATTTTGCATAATTTGGCATTTGTTGAAGTGCTTCAACAAGAGGGATGTTGATTTGTACCTTTCTAAAGATATCGAGGAATCGAGAGAAGGTATGGGCACTCATCACTCTTCACCTTTTGGAGTCTTTGTGGGTAAGGTATGGGCACTTTGTATTCTTCTGGCATCACCTTTGTTGGTTCTTCTTTCTCTTTCCCTTTTTCAAGGGCATCATGTTTCTTTAATTTGGGATTTAAGTCCTCTTAACTTGGTCCCTCTCCCTTCTTCTTCTCACTTGGTTGCTCATCAACCTTTCCTTTGCTTTCCTTATCATCCGGCATCTCGGGGCCATCATATGCGGTTCCACTCCTCAAGGCAATTGCCTTGCATTGATCCTTCAGATTCACGGTGGTGTTGCTCGGGAACTTGCCTTGTTGATGTTGGCTTCCCAAGATAGTTACAAATTGCCCCATTTACTTCTGCAAAGTGTTAACTTGGTTGCCAATTGCTCCGACGGTATTCTCTAACTTCCTAATTCGTGTTTGAGAGTCTTTCATATAATTCTCCGTCTTTCCCATAAATGCCATTAGGAGTTCATCCATCTTGGACTTCTTCTCCTCATCAATTACACCATTTGTGACCGAGAATCCCGGAGGTGGTTGGATTGCATTATTCGGGTTACCATAGGAGAAGTTTGGGTGTTGAGCTCTATTTTGGTAACCCGAATTTCCACCATATTGACCTCCGTATTGGGGTTTGTACCCCGGATTGAATTGCTTTGGTTGATTTGAGAAGCCTCCTTCTTGGTTCACATAGTTTACATCCTCAAATTGGCTTTGAGATATCTCAACTTTTGGATTTGTAAAGGCCTCAATTTTTGAATTCAACGTTGACATTTGAGCCGCCACAAGCCCGAGTGCATCCGAACTTGAAGCAGAAGCCACTTTCTTTAGAATTTGGACTCCCTCTCTTACCGCCGGCCATTGAAAGGAATTTGAGTCCATTTCTTCAATTATTCTTAAGGCTTCTTCTGGCCCTCTTGCCAATAATGATCCACCCGCGGCTGCGTCCATGAGTGTTCTCACTTCGTCTTTGCTTCCTCCATAGAATATGCATACTTGATGATCGGTTCCAAAACCATGCCCGGGGCATTTCCTTAGCATCTCCCTAAAGCGCTCCCACGCCTCATATAAGCTTTCTTCATCCCATTGTTTGAACACGGTGATTTCTCCTTTTAATTTGAGGATTTTTCCGGATGGGAAAAACTTGTGTAGGAACTTTGTAACCAATTGATCCCAAGTTTGAAATGTTCCTTGAACATGGCTCAACCACCATGTTTCCGCCTTGTCGATCAATGAGAATGGAAAGAGTCGGATGCGAATTGCATCATCCGGGACTCCATTCATCTTCATTGTCCCACTAACATTGAGAAATTTGCGGATATGCTCATGTGGATCCTCCATTGGTGTCCCTCAGAATTGGTTCTGTTGGATCATTAGTATGAGAGAGGTCTTAAACTCGAAGTTGTTAGCTTAAATGGGTGGTCTATTGACCACCCCTTGATCAACGACGGATTGAAAAAGATTCCGGATTGGTGCCTCCACATTTCTATTGTAAGCCTCCTCTTGGGCTCTCAATTGCTCTTGCATCACCTCCAATTGCCTTTGCATTTGGGCAATCATCGGGTCTTGAACCAGTGGAGGTAAATCCGCCATTCTCCTCCATCTACGTGCGTTGTTGTGGCGAACCGTTGCTTCAATCTCTAAGTCCAATGAAATAGGTAGTTCTCCTTGAGAACGAGGGTGCATACACTTCCTATAAAAAAGGACAAACAAATCAAGAACAACTCTTTAAAATAAAACAAGTAAAAATGTCTAAAGTAATCCACTCAATCGTTATCACAATATTGCATTTATCAAATTAATTCCGTAGTTCCCCGGCAACGGCACCAAAAACTTGATAGAGGTTATCTTACACCTACTATGATTTGTTTCAATATTTATACTCGTGTCAATGCCTACAAGTGTACAAGCATGTGATTGTAGATATGATGATACGAGGTTGATCCATAGGGAAATGGAATAGAAATTAGACAATGCAAATACCACGACATAAGAAGAGTGAAATATCTAGACGAACAATAAGGAGAGGGTGTGTTTTAACTAAATCAAAATGCCAAACAAGAATAAAAGACATAAACACGTAAACAACAATAATTATCAATATAAATTGCACTCAAGAGACAATACCAAACAAGGGAGAGCTTTGAAGATGGTAAATAAGGCGAAACTCTAGGACATGGCTACACAATACTCATATTAACCTACAATGCGGGATTACACATACATATATGCAAAGTTCATAGATAGGAAGACCACGAATATAATAAGAGCATCTCTCGAATATTCTCTTAAATTGCGAATGCGACAAGGATGACTATCTCTAACGCATTCCAAGGTCGCACCTACCAAAGGCTCTAAAGGTCACATTTCCTTCCACATAATGACATTCGACTAAGAAGACAAACATGCAGATTTGATCCAAGCATGCTTATGATCACGGGATTGACTAGATGCAAGTGATTCATACATGTGATGTTAGTAAGATGACCAACCAAACAACACCATTCAAGCCCTAGCATAGAGCAAAATCTTGACAAAGCAATAACACACATATATATCCCACATTAAAGATCAATATTCACATTGCTTCACCACATCCTAGAGCCCTAAGGCTCTAGCCAACCATATTAACAATAAAATCAAGATTACAAGAAGAAGAACAATAACTCATTCTAAATACAAGTCTAAGAAGAGAGAAGAAGTGATAAAACCCAATGTAGAACACTCTTCCTCAATCCTATGGCTTGGATGTTCAAATGGATGGTTGAATCTTCAATCTTCCTCTTGATCTTCAATAATCCCCTTTCTTGATGTTTCTCTTGTGTGTTTTTCGTTCTTAGGGTCGATTGGTATATGGTTCAAAATTCCCAAAAATATACATAAGTAATGGACCAATAATGGAGTGCCAAAAGTCAAGTTTTGAAATCCGTCAAGGCGAAACGCGACCCCAGCTGATCGCGTTTTGGGGTCAGGTTTGGACTGAAGAAAAACAGCTCTTTGAAGCTTGCACAGAGCGACCGAATCGGTCGCGCTTTAGTGTCGTGTTTTTTTCTGCTTTGGAAGCGTGACCTGAGGTGATCGCGTTTCTGGATCGCGCTTCCCTTTGCTTTTGAAGCGCGACTCCAGGTGCTAGCGCTTTGATGTCACGTTTGATCCAAAGAAAATCCAGTCTCTGAAGTTGTCAAAGTGCGACCAATGGTGTCGCGTTTTGGGGTCGGGCTACAGGGCGGTCGAAGCGCGACCCATCGTAGCTCGCGCTTTTGGCTCGCGTTTGACCCTTTTTCTTGTTTTTCTTGTCTTTTCTCGTCTCTGTGCAAGCGTTGATCAATCAATTCTCAATCTGACTACTTTTAGTATTTGTTTTCCCCAAAAACTCCATAAATTGGTCACATTACACCAAACATAAGATTTAAACAATATTAACAATATTTACAACATATATACATGATAACCAAGTGTAAATGCACTCAAAATGAGTGCATATGAGTGCAATTTATGCACTTATCAGTAAAATAAAAAAACAGATAAAAATGTATGGCACACAAATATTCCCAGACTATATTATCTTTAATTTTAAACCCAAACTAATTTAAATGATTTAATTAACGTGAAAGAACCAAAAGAAGTTATAGGCAAATAAAAGCCTAACATTTCAACATAAGAGCATCCACTATGGTGCTACCTCATAGTGGTGCCACATGTGTGCCACATCATCAATTATTACCTTTTTCAACTATTCAATATTTTCTCCACTATGACACTATTTCTCTTTTAACTATTCATGGATCCCACTATCATTACTACTTTTATTATAAAAAAAAAAGAAAGCACCAAAAATGCAAAAGGGGAGGAGAGAAAATTTTTGGGCCCACTATTTAATTCAAGAATCAGGTACTTGTACAAGGGACTCATTTCTTATTTTTCTACCTTGACTTGTGTTCCACTATGGTGGAACTTGGTGTTTATTTTGCCACATAGATATAAGCACCCCCATAGTGGATGCTCTAACTAAAAGAAGAAAATGTAAAGCACCAACTCCCGAGAAGCAGTAATTGCTACAGTAGTGATGGTGGTGTGGTTAGTACACACGTGTGATGGTCTCAAAGTTTTATATATTGTATTTAAATCTAGAAAATTGTATCTGTAGTAAAAAGAAAAGAAAAAATCAATTGTGTTGCGCATGTGCATGTGGTTTAGGCGGGATAATTGACATTTGGGCGGGATTTTAGGTTAGGTAGACTACTTTGTTTATATATACACTAGTCTTTCACCCACGTGTTGCACGATGGCTGCCGACCAGTATAATTTTATTTAGTTCACAATTTGATCACACCCATAATCTCATTTTATGTTTGGAATTTTTTATTGTAATTATTTATTTATAAATAATATTTCTTTCATTGTATTATATAATTTTTAACATGAAATTAGATGCTGAATGGATCAATTATATCTAATAACAAAAATCAAATGTTGAGCCTTGAAAAAAAAATTCCAAAAATTAGGGCATAACAAAAATAAAATTACTTCACCCATCCCAATTATATAATCATATTACTATTTTGAGGCGTTCCAATTATATAGTCTTATAAATATAAGTAGTATTAATTACCTCCATAGTAATGTACAAATATACTCTTATTAGGTCTTGGAAATTAAAAAAACTAATCATTTATATTTTTGAAAGTGATAAATCTTAAATAAGGGTAATATTAGAAGTTTAGTTTTAATATCTTATTTACATTGTAATTTCTTTATACATTTATTTTTCATAATTTTTATGTCATATGATTGTTGATCTGCTATTATATTTAATTGCACAAGCAATTTATTTCAGCTTGTCACTAATTTGATGATGTCGCAAAGTTTGAAAAAAAAATCATGTATAAGTGTATTCATGAAAAATGAAATAACAACAAAGTTCTTATAATAAATACATGTGCCTATGCAATATGTTGAAAAGTCGATGATGATAATGATATCTCTTTACATCTTTAGATAAGTATACTAAAATATTGTATTTTCAATGTAAGGCTTCCAATGAAAGTTTCTCTAATTCATCTTTTACCGACAGTAGGTTAGAAAATGTCATAAAAATATTAAAAAATAAATTCAAGCATGTGTTGTATTGGAAATTGTTGAATGGCTATATATCAGTATATATAACGCAGAAAAAATGAAGCTTTGGAAACTACATACCGGCTGTGTCAGCTGCATGGATTGATGATAGTTTTGGGCGGAATGATTGAATTTGGGAGGGAAAAAAGCATGCAGATTATTGTTGCCACTACTTTGTTTATATATATATAGGACTAAAGTATTTGTAGTGGCGTTAATCTTGGAATTTTTTGTGCCTTTGCCAGTTAGCTGCGATATTTATAATCTATAATACGAGATAAAAAAAAGTGTTGCTTGAAGAGTTTTTTTTCCTTGCTTCACTGTCACCTTTTTTGGAGATATGCCCCCAAAGATTGTGTAGTTTCAATTACACTTGGATTGATAATCAAAATTTTGTCGGTGGGTATTCTGTAATTTTATATATGTTTGTTACTTCTCATCGTAAATTTAATTTGATTTAGTATCTATAATTAATAAATTTGTTTATATTGATATTGCAGTCGGCAGACAACGGATCACGTGCCATAAAATTTACTGGTACTTTTTCTTTTTTCTTTATTGTTTTATTTTTCATGACAATTCATTTGATATTATTAGTGAGTTAAGCGGAGTTTATTTGCTTAATTGTTATTTTACTATGATTAGTGCAAGTGGAGTTTATTGAATGCCAATATTAATTGTGTGATGTGTCCACATTGTAGTCTCATGCATTTCGATCATGAGAAAAACTCTAAGGTATTTCGCAACCTCTTCATGATGCTAATTATCTTATATTTGTTGAGTTTAAGCAAACACTATATGTGATTGATTTATTTGGCAATTGTACATTACATTTTGATTGGAATACTAGACATGTTTTTAAGTTTATTGATTTTAAGTTATTTGTATATTTGTGAATTTTGTCATCATCATTGGATTATTTGATCAATAGCCCATAAATACAATTTGTCAGTTTTGAATTATTTGACTATTGCGAAGATGAGAGCCCTTTTAGTTGATGTAATATCGGTGAAAATCTTTAAAAAACTTGAACGATAAGCAATATTGTCGAATGCTATTTTTAATTTAACTTGAGGAAATAATGTATGAATGTTAGTACTCTCTCCATTTCATTATGTTTGTTGTTTTAGGATATTAATATAGAATTAATAATTAATTTTTTGGATCATTATATTCTTTTCTTTTATATCAGATAAAATCTTATTCCCTTATATTTTTCTAAAAAATTGGTAAAATTTTCTCTGTCCATATATTTATAGGGTTAAAATTGAGAAAAAGAGTGTGAAAATATCTAAAACAACAAACAGTTTCACACAAAACAAAACTCCTAAAACAATAATCAAAACAAAACGAAAGGAGTATTAATTAGACCACTGAGATCGGAGTGTGGAAGAATGAAATAAGAATAATTTTCATTTAATTTCTTAATGTACGGGAGTCGGTTTGAATTATATTGTGTGTATTGATCTTGGCATTCTTCATGTTTCTTTGTTTAGTAATTGTTGTGGGATTTAATGATATGGTTCGAGCTAAATATTATGTGATCATTTATGTGGGCAACTTAATTCCAATCTTGAACCCGTGCGATACGTCTCGATTGGTGTCTTTGAAGGGAAACAATGGTATTAATTGAAAATAATTCAAAATACGAGTTATGAATGAACAAAAGCCAAACCAAAAATTGTTCTAACATTTTTATATTAAGTTACTTTCGATTAAATGTGACACCAACAAAATTTCGTATATTATTTAAAAGTAGATGTATATCTTGACATATCTTTGCAGTTCGTATTAATCTTATGAAATACTCTAATATACATAAAATATGGATATCTTTATTATCAAATTTAACTAAACAACAAGACTTGTGGTAATGAAAATATATTTTAATAGTTTACTTGTGAAATGAAAGTCGTGTGTCAATTGTGTTGTTTTAACTGTCAAAGAGTTGGAGGTCGACTGGTTATTGGGTCATAAGTGGTTGTGGTTGTTTGTGGGGTAATTATATTCAAAACCCTATTCACAATCTTGTATTATATAGATAAACAAATAATAAAAAAACTCAAAATATATGTTTTATATATATATATATACACACACACTTATTGACCACAACCCTTTTATTTCCAATTTCTGACCGAAAAAAAAACATATATATATATTCTTACTCCACTACAAATTTTGACAAATAACTAAATCACCAAAATTTGTGATTGTTGAAAATATGGTGGATTTGAAATCGACACGGGTGTTGAAATATACATGCATAAGAGTCATTAATAATGTAATTTCAAAAGGCTTACATTAAAGGTCAAATGAACTAGTTTTCAACAAACATACGTCAGTTCCAATTTCATCAATTTTAAATTTACAAAATGTGTCAAGTTTTTATTTTTGGTATAACAATTTAAAATAATTTAAGTTAAAAATAAAAAATCATGTAACGTTTATAATTTTATAAGCATATAATCCAATGAATAATTTAAAATATAATATTTTAATGAAAAAATAATTCCACAAGTCTGATCCGTCATACGGGCGATATGCTAGTACAAAATAATGATACACTCGAACCAAATAAAAAACCAAAAAGTATAATATAAATAGTATAAATTTGTTAATTCAATTAAATCAAATACAAATTGAAGCATTCAATAAAAACAAAAAAGTTAAATGAGATTTTACGGAAATTTCATAATTCATAATATATAAAATACAATTAAACTTGGACTTCTAGGAGCATGAATTTGAGGGCGAGGTAGCGGCGGGCATGTGAAGTAACCAAGGGCAATACTGTAAATTGAAGGCAAGTTAGTTAGGGTTTTTGGACGCCATGAGTCGTATATATATAGAGACCAGCACTTTCTTGCTCATCAACATTATTCGGTTCTTTCTTCTTTCTTATTTATGAGCTAGTTTTACGGTCGAAATATCGCCTAAGTTTTTATTTTCTTCCAATAAATTTAGAATGAAATAGGAGACGATGATGTTATCGATAATTGTCCGTACCATCTGAAAATGTTTCCAACATTGTTGATGTGTCTTTTATCTCTGGATCTGAGGTTTCCTTCAATCATCCCCCCGTTTTGTGAAATTTATGTGTGGATAGGCAATAAATTAGAGTCACTGATGCACTAATAATCAATGGTGTATAAAGCGCTGTACGTTGCCGATACAAATTCTTGGTGCTGAGATTCTGACAACGGATTCCTTTTTATGGATCTGCTGCATTCAGATGCACTACATTCTCATTTAATCCACTATTAATTTTTACTCATTTTTACGGTTCTTTGTCAATTTTTGAACTTCTCAAATTTTAATTTTTTTTTTCGTTTTCTTTGAAGAAATAATTCTTCTATCTTCGTTGCTATCTTGGATTATAAATTGATAGTTTAGTATAAATCGTTTTGTCAAATCTGCCTAATCAAATTCTATTTCGGTGACTAATTGCATTCGCCCAATTAATTTCTTTAAATCTATCCAACTAATATTTTTGTAAATCTACGAAAGTGGTATTGTTGGGTTATATGAACTTGAATCCAATTCTCACGGAATCCTTATTAGCAATCTGTTGATATTGTTTATGGGATCCCTTTGCGCCCAAATTATATAATTTTAGAGGATTTTGATTTGGAATGAAACATATTTGCTTATCCGTCAGAATGAAATAATAGTTTTTCCCTGCGAAAAAAATTCTTTTTTTATTTGTTTTATTAATTTCGAAGAACAGTTATGGATCTAGAGATATATAATGAGGAAAAACAAAAATTCAAAAATATTGAAAATTGAAAGATTATGTTTGCAGTATTAAGATTTATTATATATGCGGTAGGCAAGTCGGAGTTAAGAAAGTACTTGATATTGTATAAAATACAATATAAATCATTTATTAACTAAGTTATTTATTGTACTTGTCCATCGTAGATATCCAATTGTCGGAAGTTCATGATTGAAAAGAAAATGAGCTGAAGTCTCGTTTTAAATTACAATTACTGATTGTCGCGTCTTCTGTAAGAATAAGAATTGAGAATTCATTACAGATTACTATTACTGATATTTAAGGAATATCTATATTGGGAAAAATTGATTATCTATATTGGACTTATTTGACATTCGATGATGAAGAGAAGTTATTTCAGCAAAAGAATACTTTATATAAAAGTACTCTATAAAATTAAAATAAAAATTTTTATATAAGAATACTCTATATAAAAATAATATTTTTATAATAATAAAAATTTATGGTCCAAACTTGTTACTAATTATAAATAAGAATAAATTTTTATATTGTAATATTTCAGTGTCTTTTCCAGTCATCTTTAGAAAATTTACCTCCATATAGATAAAATGACATTAAACTTAAAATATATTCAAATATTTATTTAACTATATTACATTAAACTTAAGATGATATTCCTAGATGATAAAAATATAATGTAAAATTTTGTATTTAATCCTCCATGATAATAAAGGTTGAGTCGTACAGTCCATGGATGAACAATTAATTAATTAAATTGAGTTGTCGCGGTAGTGTAATATTAAATCTTTAGTGTATTAAATTAATATTAATGAGCTTAAGTTATGTTTGGATTAGGGTGGTAGTGTAATATTAAATATTTAGTGCATTGAATTAATATTAATGAGTTTAAGTTATGTTTGGGATAGACATGGGAATTTAAGGCTTGTTTGAGGCCCAATCCTAATTTTCTTCTACATCACTATTATAACACTATATATAGATGGGTGAAGAAAAACTTAAGCCACCATAGATGTAAATTTCAAAATTCCTCTCTCAAAAAGAAAGAAATTGCCAAAAATTATATTGTGAGGCTTCGTCTCCAACTTTCTACAAAGTCTAGAGGATCGGCATCCACACGACGTCTGGATCGAAGTTGAGTTATACAACAGAGGATCATGTGGACGTCTGGATTGAGGTTGAGTCATAACACAGTAAATCATGGAGTGGATAACATGAAGAATCAAAAGAGTTGTAGATATAAAATCTACATTTTCTTAACAGTATCTTTCCGATTGCAAGGTAATCGATAATCTCATTTTTTCACTGCGCATGAGATTTAGATTCGGTTTTAGCATGCAATGGGATGTAGGATCAGTTTGATCAAAATATTTTATTCAATCAACATACATCTAAATGATCATCAGTTGCATCACACTGCTCCTGCATCAACTGGTAATGTTGAACTTGTGCCTGCGCTCTTCTCCTTCTTCTGTAATCACCTTGGGTTTAGTGTGGGCATGATCACGAACTTCCCATTCAGCATTGCTGGAATGGTGGGTGACCACTATTTATTAGTAGTAAAAATAATCGCAAGTGTATGGTATAATTGTAATACATAGTGAGCAACAGTATCGTATTCACATGGATTGTAATGCAAATAACAATGTGAAGCTAAAACATAAACACTTCATTAATATCTAAACACTTAAATAATAGAAGAGAGAACATGTAAATAAGCATTTTAAATTAAGAACACAATTAACTTAAATAAAGCAATTAATGAAATAATGGATTCTAGAGGAGAGTTCATACAATGGCTTTTATGACAGATTTATTGACAACTTAATCTAACTTAATTTATCAATGGTGGAAAATTACTTAACGGTTATCAGACTATTCTTACGAACATATGACATAACATAGAAATAATGAACATGCAATTCACTGCGAGTGCTTCTTCACGCATGTCATTACTCAGAATCAAGTACCTTAAACTTAAATTCTTATGCAACACTTGTTCACTTGGTCGGTCTTTCCACGCATCACATAGATTGATTAACCTATTTTATCCCATTAATTAATCATGCACCACTAGAATCTTTCAATTAATTAACTTGCATATATATGTTGCGACCGTCCATACAGATGAGAAATCCAAACTAGGAAACCAAATATCCAATGATAACCGGAAAATATATCTCAATAAATAAAAAATCCAATGTATTTACAAACCAAAGAATCCAATAAAATAATTACCTAGACATAATTAAATAAAATGAATAAAACATAAACATATTAACAACATAGTGTTCAACACTATAAAAAACTCTGAGTCTTCAATCTTGACGTAGCCTCCAGAGTCTCCGTTGTGCTTTCATAATTATATTGACCGTGGTACGTCTTATGTTACTCTTTGTATCCTCTTTTGTATGTTCTTTTCTAATGAGTAGAGATGATATTTATAGTGTTGGAGGAAACCCTAGGGTTAAAAATTAAAATGAAGCTCAAAGTAGAGAAAAGCCTTGAAAATCCAGAATTGGGTCCATCCGGGTCGACTGGTAGGTCAACCCTTGGGTCGACCCGGCCATGTGTAAATTCTAAAGGACTAGGTCGATTGGCGGGTCGACCCAGCGCAGGCTTCACTAAAATGGCTCATTCTCACTTGTTTCTCGTCCGATTGAGCCAATACAACTTGAACAACGCTCCTAACTCAATGAGCCGATTGACCTGGCATTTTAAGAAGAGAAAGTTAACAAGAAAAATAAGGAGATTATGATTCTTGAAAATAACATTGAGAAAAATCTTAATGAGTGGAAAATGCCAATATATTCTCCATCTAATATCTATAGATCTACAGGAAGTTTTATTAGAAAAACTGATTATATTGTTAAGACTGTGGAATAATCAATTGGTCTTATAGACACTAACAAGTCATTTCATTTATTTTCTCAAACCTTCTTAAATGAGCATAAAAAGAAATTTAAGTTCCTCCATATAGGAATGGTTCAAATTGCTCTTAAACCAGCCACTAAGCTAGGATTAAATAATTATGCTATAGTTGTTGTTAGAGATAAAAGGCATAATAGATTTCATGATTCCTTATTAGGAATAGTTGAATCAAGTTTATGTGATGGACCAATATATTTTTCGTGTTTCCCAAATTTTGTAGTATCATTAACTGATCCTACTATTTATCATACTTTGTGTCTTGACATTAAGACTGACGATTATGATTTAAAATCAAACGCCTAAAATGTTATTCTTATTTACAGAATATATTATAAAGTTATGAATACAACCTTTCCGGATATTAGAAAAATTTCTTCAAATAATAAAAATACTACCACTTTGTTTATCACAGATGTTGCTAAAAGCAATATTGTAGTCCCAAAAACAATATCTTGGGATATGGTTAAATTACCTGAAGGACTCTTGAAGAAGCAAATGAACTTGTTAAACATGAAAATTCAAAATTAGAACAAATTATTGAGTATCCTGATGGTGAAGTTGAAATAAGATTCTCTAGAGAAAGAGTTACTCGCCTTAATTTAGGTAGAAATACTCATAGTAGAAATTCTACTTCTTCTGTTCCTTTATCTCAATTTGAAAAGAAAAATGTTAAAATTAATACAACAATAGACGGTGTTAGTCAACCTGAGTATAAGGTTGAAATTCATTCTACTTCAAAGGCTAGATCTCCTACACTCTCTGATATGGGGTATGATGATAGAAGTGCTTTTGGTATATATACCATTACCACTAGTAGAGAATTTGAGATAAATTTTCCTTGTGAGGGAGAAGCTAGAGAATTATTCTATTCTCCTAAAAACGACATAAAAAGAAAATGGTTCTATTCTATAAAGAAAGTAGAAAGCCAAAAGAAATGGTTTAAAATCTATAAAGAAGTTATTAAAGGAAGTGTTGAAATTGACGATTTCTTTGATGTTATTAAATTATTTTATAAAATAGAGAATATAAAATTCCCCAATTTTGAGTCAGAAAAGACTATCAACAATACCGAATCTATTTATAAAAATTCTATCCTTAAAAATGGAGAAGTAATTAGGAGCGTACATCCTCCTGAGTTCAATTTATCTATTAAAATTAGAGAAGATGAAGTTATTGCGACTCCTTATAATAAAACTGGAACATTAGAAGCTGTTGTTGAGCAAAATAATTTTACTAACTTGTCTCTACAGACAATTAGAAAATGTTAAGTGTTGTCTGACATTGAGTTCTATGTTGAACTTAATGTCCTACAGAATCCCTACGACAGTGTCTGTGACATTGCACATATCTAATCTTATCCTTTTCTAGATTTTAGATTTTATTATTAAATAATAATTGTTTTTTATATATCTTAAATCATATAAATATCCACGAAATAGTTATTTCAAATAAACGGATATATATATGATAGATATATTATTATTTAATAGAGTTTGAAATAGTCAAACTCTATCTCCTATTTTTTAGGTTATTTGTTATCTCTATTTAATCTTTTTCTTTTTCAGAATTTATATTGCTGGAAATTCTTTGAAAGTGGGGATGAACGTGGGTTATACTTTCAGCCACACCAAGGAGATGATTATTCTCAAACATGATGGAGTGGTGGTAGTGGCGGTTATCAACAAACCACGATCAAGTAGAGATGACTTGAACCTTAGTCGATTCAAGTGAAGAGCTTATTAAAGGAGCATGATCGACACTTGAAGAGATTATTCGAGCAGAAGATATCTTGCCGCTATGTGTAAAGATTGAAGAGCTCGAGTCACAAACTAGCAAATAGATTTCTCTTTTCTTCTTCTTTCTTTCCTTTCATGTTTTCTTTGTTCGACCAATTCATGTGAATAGGTTGTTCAAATTAGGTTAGATAGAAGATTTTGAAATCATTGTAAGTTTGTTTACAAATTAACGGTAGGTTGATTTGTATTATTTGAATTCAATTTAGTTATAAGACTATATTAGAATTCATGTATCTTTGTTGATGTGTCAAGAGCTTAGCGTCTGACTTCATCGATTGATCTATTGTGTTTGCTCATGGAAGCTTAATTTCGCCCTATGGCAATCACATACATGTTGTGTGTGATTTAAAATTTATCTTCGTGGTTTATTGTGTTGTTTATTTTTAGCATTTTTGTGTTAAGATAGTGTTTCAACTATCAGTAACATTGAGTTTGACATTACGTCTATGTGTCTATTTTCAATGTTTACAACAACTAATTATAACAGAAAACAATTAATTAGAATTGAAAATAATGTTAATAATAATATTGCTAAAACTATTTTGGTTCAATCAACAGAAAATCCTGTAATTAGTACATAAAATGTTTTATTTAAACCCATTCCTTCTGAAAAATTAGATATTAAAATTAATAAAAATCCTGAGAATTCAGAAATGTTAGAAGAAATTATAAAAAGGCTTAATAATGTTAGTATTAGTAAAGAAAAAGATAATATATCTAAATCAGAAATTAACGAAAAGGATATTTCTGAAGTTTCTGAAATAGAAGAAATGTTCTTAAAAGAACAGAAGGAACCTTTTGAAATAAATAAGGTAGGTTATCAAAATAAAAATTATAATTTTCCTGGAAAACCCTATTATCATAGGCCTACTCCTGTTGATCTTCTTTTCGAAGAACATGACAATTATATGGCTGCTTCTTTTGATGGATCTTCCATCACTGAATGGAATATTGATGGTCATTCAGAATATCAAATCCAAACAAAATTGCAGTATATGACTATGTTCACTACAACCTGTAGATTAACAAATACTAATGACAATAATATTGCTAAAGCTATAGTTCAAGGATTTACAGGCCAACTAAAAGGTCAGTGGGATTTTCATTTAAATGATGAAGCCAAACAACATATATTTAATGCTGTAAAATATGAAGGAGAAAATCGTGTTGCAGATAGTGTTAATACACTAATTTATACGATTGCAAAGCATTTTATTGGAACTGCATCCTTATAGTTTGATAAAACGCAAGAGCAGCTTATGAGTTTAAGATGTCCAACTTTATCTAAGTTCAAATGGTATAAAGATGTTTTCTTTTCAAAAATTTATATGAGAGAGGATAGTAAACATGATTTTTGGAAAGAAAAATTTATTGCTGGATTACCCCACATGTTTGCAGAACGAGTTAAAACTCGGATTGAACAAAAATATCAAGGAATAATTTCTTATTTTATTTATACATATGGTGACTTTGTTGCCGAAGTTGTGGCTGAAGGAATATGTCTTTGTAATGAAATAAAATTACATAGACAAATAAAGAAAGAGAAAATTTTAGGAAAACAAATCCTAGGAGATTTTTGTGAACAAATTAAGTTATCACCTGAAGATAAAAGATTAAATAAAAAAACTAATCATAAATTTCCTAGAAGGAAAAAAAATAGAAAAAAGGAATATATTTCAAATGAGAAAAAAGAAAAATATTATAATCATAAAAGAAATAAAAAATATCGGCGGAATAAATATAACAAGAGAAATGAAAAATTTATTCCAGTATGTTACAAATGCCATAAAACTGGTCATTACGCTAATAAGTGTAAATTAAAAAAGAAGATTGAAAGTCTTCAAATAGACGAAAAGATAAAAAGATCACTTCTAAATATCTTTTTAGATAATACTGATTCTGAAAAAGAAAATTCAAAAATCTCTGTTATAACAGAAGAAAAAACTGATGTTTCTGATGATTCAGAAACGAAAGAAGAAAATAGTAATAGTGATTGTGATGGAGATTGTAATTACTATAAAGCTTTATGTAAAGCTAATGGTTTATTTGTTCTTACAGAAGAAGAAAATTTTGTCCTTGATCTTATTGATAAGATTAATGATCAAGATGAAAAAAGAAGGTTACTTCAAAAATATATTGAAGAAAATTATAAAAATAGAAATGAAGAAAAAGGGATTACAGAACCAAAAGAAATGTATAATCTTAAAGATATACTTAGAAGAGTTAAAAATTCTAATGTTGAAAACACTGCTAAATCAGGAGTTACTATTTCCGAACTTAAACATGAAGTTAAAATTCTAAAAGAAGAATTGAAAGAGCTTAAAGCTAGAGTTATTACTTTAGAATCAAAAGAAACTTTTGATAATCTTTGTAACGAGGAAGAAGAAGAAAGTAAAACTGAAGCTGCTCTAGAGCAAGAAGAATTAAATTCTTTAACCTTCATAAACATGATAGATTGAGTAATTACTCATAAATGGCATATTAAGGTTACTATAATAGTTCATAAAGATTTTTATTTTTCGGCTATAACCATGGTTGATTCAGGTGCATATTGAAATTGTATAAATGAAGGGTTAGTACCCTCTAGATATTTTGCAAAAACTACTGAAATCCTTAATGCTGCAGATAGAAGAAAATTACTAGTTAAATATAAACTCCAAAATACTTCTGTTTGTAATAAAGGAATTTGTTTAGAAATGCCATTTCTAATGGTTAAAAATTTATCCCATGATGCAATTCTTGGGAATCCTTTCCTACATATGCTTTATCCTATTAAAAGCATTAGAAAAAATAGAATTATTAGCGACATAAAGGGACAAAAATTATAATTTAATTTTGTGTCTCAACCTCGTTCTCACGAGATAGATACTATTCAAAAGACTATAAAAAGAAAAGAATTTTTTTAAAATTCCTTATCACAGGAAATTTGTTATAAAAAATGTGAAGAAAAACTCTTTTCCTCTATTTTACAAAAAAGAATTAAAGATTTACAAATTATAATTGAAAAAGAAATATGTTAGGATATTCTGAATGTATTTTGGGAGTGTGATACCCCGACCCTTTTTGCTAAATTATAAATTAAAATTTTAGTAAATGATTTCGAATTAATATTGTTGAATATTAATCATGTGAGTATGTTTGTATGTTATGCCGTTGTTTTATTGCAGGTTGTCTCACTCGAGCCGATACATCATAGCACAGTGATGTTATACTGAGTATATAACACAGTTTGAATTTTAATACTAAAGTGTCGAGTTATATGATAATGAATGAATGTTATTGCATTGAATTTTGTTTGCCAAAACCTTGAACACCCTAACGCTGAGTTGAATTTCGGTGTGTATTAAGAGTGTTTTGAAAATCTAAGTCGTTATAAAATGGAGTTAAAAAATGTCCGAGAGTCAAAATAGAAGCGGGGTTGAAGGGGGCACGCCGCGCGCCCGCGGGGTGGTGCGCGCCCACGGTGCCGTGCGCGGCCGCGGGAGGCTGCGCGCCCGTGGGGCATGGGCGAGGCGCGCGCCCGCAGGGTATGCGGGCTCGCGGGGAGCATGGGCCGAGAGCATGGTCGCGCGGTCGCGGGGGCTGCGCGGTCGCGCAGGTCCGGGGATTTTCCTACCTATAAATACCACACTTATTCATTTCATCTTCATTTTCTCCACTTCCATTTGGGCGATTTCCTCCATCTCTCTCTCAAGAAACTCTTCATCTTTTGGAGTAAATCCTTCCATCATCCTCCATCAACTAAGGTAACTTCATACCTCTTCATCTTGGTGATTTAAACACTCATTTCTTGTTGAATCAAACCTAGGGTTTGTTATCCAAAAATTAGGGTTTTCATTTTTATTGATCCTCTTGCTTTGACATCTCAAACATATGGTTTATTTACCTCCTTGAGGCTATACGTGAAGTTATATCGAATTCCTATGGTTCATTGTTGCTAGGGTTTGGATTTTTGCCCTAATTTCCCTTTTGTTTTGTTGATAATTGTATGGAGATGTTATGAGGGTTGTATGGGGTTGAGTTTCATGTATGTTAGAGCCTTAGGGTGAAGGTGTTTGTATTTGAAATGTTGGGTCTAAAGGATTTAAAATGAGTCATGAGCATGTGGTTTAAATGTGTGCCCGCAACATGTTTGATCAAATGATTCAAAGAGCTTTAATGTGTATTTTGAGTCCAAAATCATAGTATGAGCTTGTTTATCCATGGTTGTGTATGTGGAAATATTTGAAGACCTTTGAAGCAAAGTATAGCATGAGTTTGGTCTAAATTATGATTTAATTAAATAACTCGACGTCTAAAATGAAAAGAGAATTGAAAGGTGCTAGGTGACGTGTTGGGGCTCGAGGTGGACAACTTGTGGGCGGCAAGGGAGTATTTCAAGGTTGAAAGGATTTTAAAGCCTCTCTTAAGGTGGGGTAACTCTAAACTGTGAACACGTGTAAGGTTATAGTTACTGTTGTGCTTTGATTGTATATGTATGAAGGGTCTTCGGACCGGTGAATGAAAGAGATCCTTCGGGGTCGACAAAGAGACCCTTCGGGGCAGAGATCCTTTGGGATCGAATATAGACCTGTTAATGTCCTCCCTGGGGGGTAGTATGTCTGCGGGCATCCCTACAGGGCCAAAGATGTTCATTAACGGGGGCATCATGATGTTTAGACCCTACGGGGTTGAGACTAGTCTCCACAAAGTAAAGAAAAGTCCATATGTTATATTTTCACTTGTGCAATTAGCTATAACTGTTTACAGTGTTCCCCACTGAGTATGTTGTTAAATACTCACCCTATTCATTCAATGAATTTCAGGTTGAGGAGTCGGAGCCCGAGTAGGAGCGTTGTGAACACAAGAGAACCCCATAAGCTTGTGTTTATCTTTTGCATGCTCTTCTTTTGAAAATACTTACATTATTATCATTATTACATTGATCACTATTTTTGCTTATGATTAATGATTATTGGGGATGGGAATAGCCCGATCTTTTGTAGGTTATGATGTATATAACTTGATAACTATGCAAAACAATTTAAAGGCGGGTCGTTCGACCTTGGAGCCTATTACGTATGAAGCATGTTGATTTAGGATGCTAGACGGGCGGGTTATGACAACCTATGAGCCCGATAAGTTAGATGATTGCATGGTTTATGTGGATGGGCTTGTTCAATGCTTCCGTTCGATATATAATGTGTGATAGTGTAGATTCAATAGATTGCATGCTAATTCGCGAAAATTTTACATTGAGAATTATGACGTCATGTTTCTTGACCTAAGCTTCCGCTCATTTTATTATAAGTGCATAAAATTAAGTAAGTAATTGGTATGCTAAGTGACGTGGCCAAACGGAGTAGTTCGGGGCGTTACAGGGAGAGAAAGAAACTACAAAAGCTAGGCCTATAGCTATGGGTCCTAGACATTAAAGAACCAGACTTTAAAGAAAGTCAAATCCCTACAAAAGCTAGACCTATAGCTGTGGGTCCTAGACATTTAGAATTATGTAAAAAAGATATTGAAGAGTTATTGCTTAAAAACCTTATTAGACCTTCCAAGAGCCCTTGGAGTTGTCCTGTATTTTATGTTGAAAATGCAGCAGAATTAGAAAGAGGTGTTCCCAGGTTAGTCATTAACTATAAACTGTTAAATAAAACTTTAAGATAGATTAGATATCCAATCCCTAATAAAAATGATTTATTAAATAGACTTTATTCAGCAAAGGTAATGTCAAAATTTGACATGAAATTTGGATTTTGGTAGATCCAAATCCTTGAAAAGGATAGATATAAGATGACATTTACAGTCCCAGTAGGACATTATGAATGGAACGTTATGCCATTTGGGCTTAAAAATGCTCCTTCTGAATTTTAGAAAATTATGAATCACATATTCAGTACTTATACAACATTTATTATAGTATATATTGATGATGTTTTAGTTTATTCTGAAACTATTGAACAACATTTTAAACATTTAAATATTTTTATAAATACTGTAAAGAAAGCAGGCCTTGTACTTTCAGCAAGAAAGATTAAACTCTTTCAAAACGAAATAAGATTTTTAGGACATATCATCAAAAATGGAACCATTTTTCCCATTGATAGATTAATAATATTTGCTGAAAAATTTTCTGATGAAATCAAAGATAAAAATCAGTTACAAAGATTTCTTAGAAGTCTTAATTATGTTTCTGAATTTTATAAATACTTAGCTCATGATGCTAAACCCTTATTTGAGAGATTAAAGAAAAATCCTCCTTCATGGACAGACATTCATACTAAAGCTGTTCAAAAAATATAAGCCAAAATCAAGGAAATTCCTTGTTTAGTTATTTCCCAACCAGATGCCTATAAAATAGTTGAAACAAATGCCTCCGACATAGGCTATGGTGGAATCCTTAAACAAAGGATTAATAATAAAAAATCTCTTGTGAGATTTACCTCAGGGGTCTGGAGAGGACCAAGAGTTAATTACTCAACTGTTAAAAAAGAAATTTTATCTATTGTTTTGTGCATCTAGAAATTTGAAAGTGATCTTCTTAATAAGAAATTTCTTATTCGTGTAGACTGTAAATCCACAAAAGATATTTTGCAAAAGGAAGTTAAAAATTTAGCATCAAAACAAATCTTTGCGAGATGGCAAGGAATTTTATCTGTTTTTGATTTTGATATTGAGTTTATTAAAGGATCAAATAATTCTTTACCTGATTTCTTAACTCGTGAATTTTTACAGGGAAATAATGAGCAAAAATAAAGGAAAAGAAATTATTAAGGGGTTAAGCCTTGACGTTAAAACGAATCAGACTTATAAGTCTGCAATATCTAAGGATGAAAAAATACTCAAAGAAGAGGCTTTAAGTCAAGTTTAAGAAGAAATGAAATTGAGAGATGATGCTTATAACAGCGCTGCTAAATCAGCCTCTGCCAAGGAATATGATTATCCTTATATTCCTATTATTACTTTATGGATATCTCATATTGAGCATAAATATGCAAATTTAACAACTGAAGAAGTTATGAATTTTTATTTAAAAAATTATACAGATCCATTTATCTTTCCAAATGATTTCATGTTCTATCAAGAAATTCTTTCGGCAACTCACTACTAGAAAAAAGCTCATACACCACTCTCGATTTACCACGGTTTTGGCAATAAACCGTGGTGATTTAGCTAATAACCACGGTTTTAATAAAAACCGTGGTGTATGAGCGCACTTTTCCCAGAAAAGCACCACTGTTATAAAAAAATTGTGGTGTATATTAATGAATAAACGACTGGTGTTTGAAAACCGTGGTAATTTTAAAATACACCTTTTCTAAAAAATTAGGGGGAAATTCAAAAATCAAAACCCTAAAATCTAAAATCACACCCGCCGTCTCTCTCTCTCTCTCTCACACCCGTCATTTCTCCCTCACCCTAATGTTTCCTTCGCCGTGTAAAGTCTCCATTGCCGTTGCCGTTCCCGTCTAGAGTCACCCTTAAAAATAGCGTTTCATATGGTCGTTCCTGTCTAGAGTCACCGTCGCTGGATTCATGATTTCTGAGGTGACGTGAAAATCATGCCTCACCTGCGTATGTCGTCGCTAGAGATTGAGGTACGTTCTCCATCTTAAAGGGTCACTGATATCTCTGATTTTCGAGGCTCCTGCCCTGATTCATGACAGGGGGAAGGTAAGTATTCTTTCTCCTTTATGGGTGCTTGAATGATTTAGTCATTAACATGGATGAATTAATCAAGATGTTAATTGATTGTTTAAAAACAACCAAGATATTAGAATGACCTCTTGACGACAATCAAAAAAAGGAAGCCGATTGATTTAAAATGCATATGCCTATATGCTGTAATTGGAACTAATGTTTCTCTTGTGATTGGATAGATGAGTATATATATTTGGTCATATTTCTCTGTAATTTCAATTTCTGTTTATTCCCTGATGAATGTTTATTGTTTGTGAGTTTTCGGTCGCATTCCCAGTTTCTTAGCAAAATCATGGTGCAATCGAGCTTTATCTTTGTGCAGAAAAAATTTTTGAACCCTCACCCCTGTTATGTGGCTGGGGGTGGCTTTTTTGCTGATTTAAAATCATGTCTGAGTTGGTATGGTAGCTGAGCAAAACTTGTTAATTTTAGTCTTGTTGATCGAAATTATAAGAGTTGTAGCATATTTTCCTGCTATAATTGATGGCATATGCTCTTAAAATTTTTCTGGTGTGATTTGAATGTCGATTACAATTCAATTAAACCCACTATTTCATCCTACACTTGTACGAATCTTGTTTACAACTTTAAGGTTCAAAGAAATCTGGTTCCTTTTTATTTCCCTTTTAAAGCAAATGTTATCTTTTTTTTTAGTTCCTAGGTTGAATTTTTTGTAGATTTTGAATCACGCTAGGATTGATTTAATTTGCACAAATTAACCTTGTTTCTGTATGTATGTATGTATGTATATATGTATGTTTGTGTGACTGCATGTAAATATAGTGGATTATTGGTCTGGAGTAATTAACTGGTGTAGCATCGATAAAATCATTGAAAGGAATGATTAATTGACCACAGTTAAATATCAAAACCGTGGTTACTTTACCACGGTTTTCACAAAACTGTGGTTAATTGACCACGGTTTTAACAAAACCGTGGTTAATTTACCACAGTTTGCGTAAAAACCGTGGTGCCGTAACCACAGTTTTATTTAGAATCTTGGTCAAGGGACCACGGTTAAAAACTGTGGTCGTTGAGCGTGAGCAATTACGACGCCTCTCCACATCACGGTTTTGTTTTGGCAATCGTGGTGTATGAACGCATTTCTTGTAGTGACTTGTTCAGTTCTTTTTTATTCAACCTCTAGAGGAGGTGGTGAATTAGCTTATTCTAAAGCTATAATTAATCAAGTGTTAACTCCAGAAGCATAGGGTAGAGATCTTTTTAGATATAAAGAGATCCCTTCTAATTTTAGATATTCTAGAACGAATAAAGTTCATTTTAATTACTTTGATTATATCAAAGCTTGGGATATTGCTTTTTGCTTTAATAACAGTCAAAGAAAACAGAGTTGGTTTATTAAATTTGGAGAACAAAAGACATTAAAATTCGCTCAATGGTTTATCATTTGGTTTTCTAATTGGGGATCATATCCTTTAATTTTACCAAAAAGATGATTTTATTAAAACTAACCCTTCTATGGAAAATCATGGACTAATGTTTATAGTCCTTTACTAAGTACCTTGGATTGTTAAGTGGGATGTTTTTATAATCCCAAGATCTCTTTCAAAGCATGGCATAAACTTTAGAAATATTCCTTATCTAGGAAGACAAGTTTTTATTAAATGGTGGGATAAATTTAATTTCTTTGAAGACTCTATCTTTTCAAGAAAAGGTATGATAAATTCAGAGCCTCCCCCAACAACTGAACCTAAAAAGGATATTTCTGAAATTATTAAAGAACTTCTCTCTAAAAATTGTTGGTCCCAGTGCGAGTCTATGTCAGTTTAGAGGGGGGGGTGAATAAACTGACTTCAAAAACTTTAAACAGATACGGAATAGATAGGGCCCTAACTCACTTTGGATATTTTATCTGTGCTTTCTTGATCAGTTGAGAAAACCTGACTGAAGCTTAGCTGGTGAGCTGATCAGTTAGGACTGATAGCTTTGAAGACTTAGCTTAGCTCGTCAGTGCAGCCTGTGTGTGTGAAGGTGTGCAGTTTAAGAACATGCAAAGCTGAAAGCAATAAGATCAGCACACACAAGTCTTTATAGAGGTTCAAAACTTCCTACTTCTACGTCCTCTCTTCCTTCCGCAGAAGGACAATCCACTATGCAAGTGTAAAGTTTCTTTATTACAGTTACACAGTGAAGAATTCATGTTAGACCTGAAAACGACACCCTTCAACCCGAGCGCAGTCTCCTTTCTAACTGTTGCTATTCCAAAAGAACGACCCGTCAGTACACGCTCCTCCTCAGCCGATTTCTGGGTCGACAGCTCACACGTACCGGTCCAACTGCTCGCTAAGACTTTAGGTGCTATTGCCCGTCTTTACACGATTTTAGATCTCGCTCGATCTTCAAGAAGGCAGTTTTGAATCTGTTATCAACCTGGAATTCTCCTTAGCTTGAGCTGAGTGGTTGATCTTTGAGAGACTGAACTGAGAAGCTTTGCTCTTGCTGGAATTCTGCGTCAGCTTAGCAGCTTGCTTTAGGCTTGAAGCACGCCTTCTCAGTAGAGACTTTTCGCACTTTGAGAGTATTAAGCTTTGAGTTGTGGGGAGAAGAAAGAAGAGCTCGTTTTGCAAAATAGCAAAGTTAGATTGGCGAAAGTCTTGGCCAAAATTGAGCTCACCCTCTTTAAATAGATGAGTGATTTTTGACCGTTATGATTGGTGAATGTTCATAATTCACCGACGGTATTTTAATGTCTGTAGCCATTTAAAGCTCTTAATGAACTAGCCGTTTGACCTTAATGATCTCTGCTCTAAGAAAATCAGGATCTTTTAAAGATTTCCTGTCAAGATCTTCATTGACTGCTTGTCAGAGAGAGCGGGTGATTCGGCTATCAGTTTTTGGACATTCAGCTAATGGACTTTCAGCTATTTTGGCTTTTAGCTCTGAGATTGTCCAGTTGGTAGATCCTTAGCTGCCTTGAGCTTCAGTCCTGATATAATCCAGTTCAGCTAACTCGGCAGCTTAGCTTAAAAAGCTTTCAGTTATAGACTATCAGTTAGCTACTTGATTGAGCTTTTCTTTTCTCCATGAACTGATCTATGGTCAATTCAGTATTGGCTCAATACTTTTAGAGCTTTTCTCCTAGATAACTGATCTTTGATCAGTTTGGGTTTAGCCCTTTGTAACTGATTGATCTTTGATCAGTTCAGTTTCAGCTTTCAAACTAGTTCTGTTCTCATCAGTCTGTCTTGGCTTTCTGATAAGACTGATGATTACTCATCTATGGATGCCTAACAGTCTCCAAAGTTCTCTTCCCCCCTGTTAGTGCCATCTGTACTTAGGTGTTCAGGATTGTCATTATCTGGTTTAGATGTTATGGCAATTTCAAAAGAATACAAAATGTTTTGGTTATTCATGTTCGAATAACATATTCTGGACATTTTTGTAAACATTCCACTGCCAATCTAATTGAAGATCAAGACATGTACTTAGTCATGTTCAGAGACATGATCATGTACATGGTTGTCTAAAAAGTTTTCAAGAGACGTATCATGCTGGAATCAAAGAGCTGGTGCTGCAGATTCAAGATGGACGTTTCAGAATAGAATCTGCTTTGTTCATGATGAAGATCAAGAAGGAAACAAGGATTTCTATTCAAGAAAGACATCTAAACTAGGAAAGTCCGATTTATTTAAGGAAATTATTTCCTTGTTAAATTCTAGTCTAAATAGGACTTCTGATTACCTTGTTAAGGCTATAACTGTTGTTTATAAATAGCCTGGGAATCAGGCTAGATTAGATGACATGAGTTTTATGAATACACAAAGGGTAGAGAGTCCAAAAGGCTTCATATTCGAAGCATATAGTATTCGGGTAGACTAGGTTTGATCGATTAGATCATTGCGTTTCTAGTCTGTGTTTGAAACTCACTTTCATACACACTTAAAGGAGTCTTCAGAGAGATTTCCTGTGGGAACTAGAGGGATTCTAGGTTGTGAGGGGAGCTAAAAATTCAGTTTAGTGAAAGAGGCTGAATCAAGTAAAGGGGTCGAGTGACGGGAGTCTTTGTGTAATAACCTTTATAACCATTCAACGGAGTAGTAAACTATTTCTCACAGACTTGATAAGTCCCCCTGACGTAGATCAGTTGATCAAACAGGGTTAACAACCTTGTGTTCTTTATTTGCTCAAGTTTTTACATTCTGACCTTACAAGTTCACAATAATGTTCAAGTACATGATGATGAAAATGATCACATAGTTTATGTAACTTCACCCCCTTATAGCTTTTCTTAAGCTTTGAAGAGTTGACTCTGACTGGTCTGATCAAGGCAACCTTGTAAGCTGGTTAACCATGCTTCAAAGTAGCTGTCTCTCATTTCAGCTTGAAGTCTTACTTAGTCATTACCCCTGATTTCCTGCTTTTCATAACCTGCAGTTTTTCATTAAATCATCACACATGTTTTGACATTTCATCAAAACCATCATTTGGGATTTTCCCAACAATTTTCCTAACAATTTCTCCCTTTTTGATGATGTCAAAACCAGTTGATTTGATGATGAAAAAACTGTATGAGGTTATCTTTCATGAATGAGCATTTGAGCCTGTATCAGTTTTTGGTATCAAGGTTGATATTTGACCATGTTCCTAAGAACAGTCTTAGATGCTTGTAGCTTTTAAAAGCTAGCAGTTTAGACATTCATGAGTATCAGGGCTTTGATGTGATCATCAGAGCTTTGACAATAAGATGATTATCAGAGCAATAAATCATACAATAATATGTGAGCTCAATGAGTTTTATCTATAAGGCATTAGGGTTTTTGCTGATGGAAAATGCAGCTTAAACGGCCTTAAGATATTTTGATACTCGTTTACACAGCTTGAAAAGATTTAAATGTTTCAGTTTTAAAACTGCTCAATTCTGATTATCATGCAGATTTTGTTCATTTATCAGAGTGCATGGAAAGCCTTAAGCTATCAGAATATTTATATTATAAAAAAAGAGCATGTTTAGAAACTGATTGAGCAGAGAAGATGAAGAAATATAAGGAAGTAAGAGAGATAGAATATCAAGAATTGATATTTTAACTTCCTTCTTCAGTTAGACCTGTTCACCACTCAGTTCCTTCTTCTACTCGATTCTCCTTTTTCATACTTGTAGAGAGAGAAGCTTGGTATACTGTGGATACCCCATTCTTGCTGTTGTTCTAGCTGGGCATTCTCCTAAGTCCAAAAGTAGTCTTGAGCTAGGCATTGCTCAAATTGGACTTTCCCCTCACGAATAGCTTCCCCCTGATAGGTAGCTTCCCTCTGAAAGGTAGCTTACCTCTGAAGTTGTACCTCTCGTTGTACCTCTCTTTGAATGTCATCCCAAAGAGTTAGATCACCTTGCCAGGGACCATCATATGTTGGAACATATGATTTTCCATAATCAATATATCATTCCCCCTTTTGGCATCATCCAAAAGGGTGAGCTGATGGAAGTCATACTTTGGCAGTGACAACTGTGGCATAAGAGAGAAAGAAGTGGCCAACAAGTTATTGGTGATGTGGAGAGCTTAGGGTGCAGGCATAGTACCGGACAGCCATGAATATGACTCCTCTGTCATCATCCGTTGGTCAAGATCTGAGAGAGAGAGTGGATCTTGCCTGATAGAAGAAGCTGATGCGAGTCCGAGAAGTGGCTCGTCCGGTATGGTGATGAGGGCATCTTCTTCAAGATGAGTTATGGATGAGTTGGAGGGCTCATGTTTGGGAAGGGGTGCATCATGAGACACTGAGGTTTGAAACCTCTTAATCATGGAATCCATGATTTCTGGGACTGATGGAGGTGTATTGAGCAGATAGTTCATCCAGCTTCTGCTCCATCGACCTTCCTCAATCCAGTATGAGTAGCCTCGCTTGTCTGCCATCATCAGCATTGTGGCATCATCCACCTGGTATCTCCACAGATGATACTGGAGATATCTTGGAAGATGTCCGAAGAGAAAGGGACTGTGATCCCTTATTTGACCAAAACAACTTTCTAGTTATTGGTCAAGACTTGCATTGAAGCATTCTTCCAGAGTTTCTGGGACAGCGATGTAAGGAGGTTCGCTGGTTGTAGGTGCAGTTGACTCATCACTTATATAATTGAAAGAGTCACTGTCGGTCGAAGACTGATCTGCATCAGCTGGAGGTTCAGCATAAAGGAGTGGCTACTTTCCTTTAGCTGAGCTGTGATCCTCCGTTAACTGAAGTCTCAACTTTCTAAGGCAGTCAGTTACTTCACGATGTCTGCGGTGAATGTAAACTGTAGGAATGAGATCTCTTCTGGTGAGATAATATCCACAAGGGACTGTTTCAAGCTACTTCGCGATGATGTGACTAAGTCGATTGGCAAATCCTAACTTGGCTTTGAATGTGCCAGAGGTTAGATCGATCTCAGCATGCCTCACATGACTGCGAAGCTAAGCCAATATAAAGGATGCCCAATTAGCCTTCCATCCATAATATATGGTGGCCATGAGGTGAGAGGTGTTGTCATTGAACTGCGCGTTGGTGATGCTGCTGAGGAAAATATGCATCACAATGTCCAGGATCTGGACCATAGGTTGAGAGAGACTATTTTTCAAATTATTTGAAAAGTTTCGATGATCAACATGTGGAAGCTTTCAGTAATTCCAAAACTCCAACTTTGAAGGGAGCGCTAGTTCATTCACCTTTGGGCCTTTATCGAGGAGCTGAAACAGGTTGGTTAACACATCTTTGTTGTTGATGATAACCTAATTTTGGACAACAGACAATATGTTTTGTCCAGAGATCTCCGCATTGTAGTAGAACTCAGCTACAAGCGGGAGATGCTTCCTCTTGGGCTGTGATGTCATGTAAGATAAGAGCCCGCATGTCTTTAATGAGTGAAAGATCATGCTAGTCTTCTCCGGACCTATTCGAGCTTGAAGGAACTCTCGATCAATGAACTTATCGGTTATGAGCTTCTTTATTAGAAGCTTTATGTTCATCGAGTGAAATGAGGAAGCCATTTATTGTTAATGATATGATATGAGAATGAAAGGGATTTGGATAAGTAAGAAGACAAAGAGAAGGAATGAATTGAGAGAGAATATTTGTCTCTGTTGAGAGTTCTTATTTTTCATTCAACTTCTGCGCTGCTTTTAAAAGCAGTGAATTTGCATGCATTTAACCATAACAATCGAGTGTTTACTAGCTGATCAACTATCTTATTTGAAAGAAATTTAGTTAATTAAATGATGCATGCATCTCAACCGTCCACTTGGACTAATGCTTTTTGATCAAGCGGCTGAGATCTGAGGGTTTGAAAATATGAGTAGTTGCCATAAATAGCAAAATATTTTGCCAGAAGATTTACTATTGATATCCCTTAGAAAATTCACCTCTTTATACTTTAATGCTGAGTATAGAGACTTAAATGGAGAGTAGAGAAGCTTATCAAGGAGGATTGATCAGGCAGCTGATGAGGGGAGGGACTTGGAGCTCGAGGTGTCAGTTTCCTGTTAAACTGATGATGTCGTCTTTACACTGATTTAATCAGTTTTGTTGAGCAGCTGCTGATTGACTTTTTGTTAGTTTTCTCTTCTTGAGTGGTCGAACGTGACTAGCTTCTCCGTTTTCTCTGGAGCTGTCTGACCGTTTCCTTTTGGAAGTTGAACTGATGACGTCCTGAAAGGAATCAGTTCCGACTGCAGTCTCAGTATGCTGAAGTTGCTTAAGAGTAACTGCTGAGGTGGTCAGCTTCAAGGAGGTCAGCTCTTTAATTCCTCTGCAGGATGAGCTGGTCTGATTAACCATCAGTTTTGCAGCTCTTAAGCAAGACTTGATAAGAGGAGTAACATAGCCTTTGGATAGGAGATCTGGAGACGTGGCAGTGTCTTCATCGTCTTTGGCTCCACTTTGTCCAAGGTGTTGACTCCTTGGGGTTACCACGATTTGAGTATGAGACAGATCTTGGTCTATCTTTTCAGTGGTACCCGCAACTTATAAATATGCCTTTTCTGACTGAATTGGATCAAGATTCAGTTGTAGGCAACATTGATCGACTGGATTGTTGGCAAACTGCTTCTTAGTTGCAACTCCTTACGATCTCAAGTTGGCTTGAACATCAGCTAGCAAGACCTTAGCTGGAATGTCGTTATCAAGTCGATGCTTCATAATCCGATAGACTTGCACAATATTTGGAGGTAATAGATTTGAAGCTCCAATCCATCTAATACTCCAAGTCTCTTCACGTTGCCAAAAGCTCATGCCATGAAAGGCAGTTAGTAAGAAATGTAACTGGATTGACATGGAATGTCTCCAGGCAGCTGTTTGAACAACTGATTGTCTTGCTTGACAACATAAGTGAAGTGAGTGAGAAGGAGATTCATTACATCCTTCTGAGCACTCTTGACTGCATATTCGCTACTGTAGAAAGTGTGAATATTATCTCCAGTCAGCTAGAGAGGAAGGCAGGCTCTCCTTAAGTAATCAGCTCCATAATCTGGATGAGAGATTCTGATGAATGAAATGAGCTCATCTGGATCAGTGCAGGGCTTGAAGTCAACTGATGATCCATTTTTGGAGTGTGGAGAGGGAACTTCAATGGCAGCTGAACTGCTTGAAGTTGTATTGCCAGTCTTGGCTTTAGATCTCATCTTTTTCTTGAGTGACTAAAGATGTGTTTTCCCTTTCTTGGGAATCCAGTCAGATATGAGGATTGGTAGCACGTCATCATTTGGAAGATTCAGCATATCTTCTTCCAGGAGCTTGCGCATTCTTAGAACAAGTCCTATCTTGGACTCAAATTTTCCAGTCTTCTTTGAGTCGGCATCTTTGATGACTTGATGCTTGAATTGGGAGAAGACAAACTCTGCCCAATTAGCTTCCAATCCATCAACAAGCTGTATCTTTACCTTGTATCTTTCTTGAGTCAATTGACTCAGGCTTCCAATGGCGCTGAACATCATTTTGTTCGTGATATCGAGCATGACTCCATACTCGGGTTTCAGATCAGTTTTATCTATGGTAAAATTGAATTTCTTGGAGCAATTTGAAGCATGCCATTCTTTCCAGTATGGTTCAGCTGAATCTTTTAGATCTTGAACCCTGGAGTCTTTTTTGGGAAGTTGAAAGATTTCTGCAATCTTTCTTTCAGTGATTTGAAATTTATTTCCTTGAATCACTGATTGTATAACCTTCCCATCTGCAGTGACCTTTGCTTGAAGCAAGAACTCACTTACCAAGTTTTGTCTGAAGAATCTTGAAGGAGTTTCTAGGTAGTGCAGAATTCCGGTCTTATGAAGATTGACCAGAAGAAAAGGATTGTTTGATTCTTTAAGAATCAATTGAAATTTCTATCTTTCCAGAAATTTATCTCTCATCATTTGCTCTTTGAAATAGATAAGAGCTTTGAATGATTCAACCATTTTTGAAAACGTTGGTTGAGTTTGAATTGAAGCTTTTTGAGAGAGAGAGAGAGAGAGAGAGAGAGATAGAGAGAGAGAATACTCTTTTGAAAGATGATTTTCTTTGAAGAGTATGAAATTTTTCTCTTCTGTTGTTGTTTTTTTGTTGTTATTGTATTCTTTCAAAATTTTGAGCAAGGGGTTTTTATGAGTGAGGAAAGAGACTCATAAATTTATTGGTTGAAAGAATTAAATGCCCCTTGTCATTTTCTTTTGGCTTTTGATTTTGAGCTTAGGACCAACGGTCAAAAAGTAATAAATACTGACACAAGCATTTATTTAAGCCAAAAGACTTTTATAAAATATTTAAGAAATGAACAAATTTACAAGAAGTTTTCCTAAGGCATCTAGTCAGCTAACTTCTGAAGCCTTCCGGTCTTCTTGCGTTTAGTTTTTCTTCTCTTGGGAACTGGCTCACTGGGACTGTTTGAATCTTCTTTGTGATACCTTGCTTCAGAGGTCTTTACTCCAGTATGAGCTTACAGATCGTTAATTGACTCAGATAGATGTCTTACCTGGTCTTGCAGATGTTTGATCAGTTCTTCATAATGATTTGAAGGTTGAACTGATGGACAGCTGGGTTGTTTGTCTGGTTGAATATAATGTCATCAGTTATTTTGACCCTTGAGTCTGTTGTTTTCTTGTTTTTCTGTATAATGCTCCTTTTGGAATCAGTCTTTTCTTCAGCCTCCTCCATCCCTTGTGTTGAGTTCTTCGGCTGAGTTGATGTTGAGCTTCCTTGAGCCTTCTTTTCAGTAGACTCAGTTTGAACTGTTGTTGCAGCAGTCTTTTTGACTGTACTTGATTCAGTCTGTCCCTTCCCTTTATGCCTCATTGACACGAACGTTGAAGGTTCCTCATCAGAGTCAGATGATTCCATTTTGATTGGTTCAATCATCTTGGCCTTCTCTTTTCCAAGGACCTCTAGTGTCTTGATTGATTTATGCCGAGTTTGATATTCTCTGATCTGTATTGGCAGCTCTGTTGTTCATCTGAATGACTTTGGTAGAAAGTCATCTGGATCAACTGGTTCGACTATGGTTTCTTCCATCATTAATTATGGAAGCTGATTTTCCAGAATTAGGCTGACTCTATTCAGGAAGCACATCTTTTGTGGAAATATTTTATCACTGATGGTTTTCTCTTCGACAATTTCCACGTATTTTTTTAGTTGATCAAAGAAGTGTTGTGCCCAATATACCTTCATTTCTCTGCAAATGGCCTTGCAGATTTGATATCTGGGCACTGTTATCTCTGAAAGACTTCTTGTTGCTCCAGTGAGCATCCTGGCGGTGATCATAGCTAACACTTGATATTCCTCTTTGAATTTGGTTATCATGTGATTGTTATGATATTCTCGAGTGATTAATTTCTTCTTCCACTCGTTGTAGTGTGGTTCAGGATTTACCCACACATCTTCAATCTTCTTGCCACCAGTTGGAATTTTAAAAAACCTTACGGAGGATCATTGGAGTGATAGTGATTGCTCTTCCTCTTACTTCAGTGATGATCTCTTGAGAATTCTCTCTATATTGTGAGTTCAGAAAGAACTCTACCACGGCCTCAGGATAGACTTTTGAGGGAGCTATCTCAGTGAAGGTTTTTAGCTTGGCTTTCTTTACTAATGTGATGATCAATTCACATAGTTCTGAGTTACTACAGGATTCTCTAAAAGCCACAGGATTGAGGAATTTATCATGGTGTAGATCCTCTCTAAATGCCGTGGAGTCCTCACCAGAAAGTTTGAAGTTATACTTTCTTTGATGTTCATTTGTAGAGAATTGAGCCATTGAGGAAGAGTTTTGGGAAGATTTGAAAGAATTAGGAGAAAAAGGAATTCTGGATAAATTTTGAGAGATTGAATGCTTGAGTTCTTTGGTCATCTGTGTGGAGGATTTGGAGAAAATAGCTAACCTATTTATAGACTCAAGTAATCGGTGAATCCAATGGTAAAAAGAATTCGATCAAAAATCAAAATTGAACGGTTCCGATTAATCCGTCGATTTTAATTTCAGATTTATCCGTTGAGATTAATGAGGAGAGAGATCGGGTCCAATAGTAACATTGAGAAGACACGTCATATTATCGTTCAGTAATAAATTCAACTTTGAACTTATCTGATATTGGCTCTCCTCCAGTCTCCACGTGTCATTGAGCTGCTGATGTCATCAGTTGGCCTCACTACTGATGATCTTCTTAGCTTGGAATGATCAGTTCCAACTGGAATCTCTTCAGCTTTGACTCCTTGTTAGCTTAAGCTGTCCTTTTCAGCTTTGCTCCGCCTAAGCTTGTCAACTACTTCCTTCAGCTGAAGCTTAATTTGCTTTCTTCAGTCATTTTTGAATTCAACTGCTCTCATCAGTTGAATGTGACTGGTTGAGAACTGATGCCTTCTGCGATCAGTTTACTCTTTTTCATTCGTCAGCTTTCTTGTAGCCTTTGCCATTTCTTTAGAACTGATATGGACTCATTAGTTTAAGCTCCAAAGCTTAGTTGACTTATGCTATCTTGGGTCAGTTCTCATCATCAGCTGGAGTGCTCCTCTTCACTCCTTCTTTTGGTTTTTCATCGTCCTTCTTTGAAGCTAGTTCAAGCAATCCCAGTTGGATGCATAACTCAACAAATCTAGCTTCTGGCAATGGCTTGGTGAAGATGTCGGTTATCTGCTTCTCCGTGTTAACATATCTCGATGTGATCTCTGATAAAGTGGTGCTTGATATCATTGTGCTTCGTCCTTAAATGCAATACTGGATTTTGAGATATTACAATAGCACTTTGGTTATCACAGTAGATTGGCACATCTTAAGTCTCCACCTTGTAATCTTTGAGCTGTTGCTTCATCTATAGGATTTGAGCACAACAGCTTCCAGCAGCTACATACTCGGCTTCAGTTGTTGACGTGGCAACTGAGTGCTGCTTTTTGCTAAACCAGGATATCAGTTTGTTTCCTAGAAACTGACATGTTCCACTGGTGCTTTTTCTATCGATCTTACATCCTCCGAAGTCTGAGTCTGAGTAGCCAGTTAGACTCAAGATATTATCTTTGGGATACCATAACCCAAGATTTATGGTTCCCTTGAGGTACTTCATGATCCTCTTTGCTGCTTCGAGATGACTTTTCTTCGGGTTGGTTTGGAACCTTGCACACAGTCCAACTGAGTAGAAGATGTCTCTTTGGCTGGCAGTCAGGTAGAGAATAGATCCAATGATTCCTCTGTAGTGCATCTGGCTGACTGATTCTCATTCTTCATCAAGAGTCAGCTGCACTAATGTATTCATTGGAATCTTGAGAGATTTTCCCTGATTGGTTCCAAACTTCTTGACAAGCTCCTTAGTGTATTTGGCTTGACTGATGAAGATTACGTCTTCCAGCTGCTTCACTTGGAGTCCTAGGAAGAATGTCATTTTTCCTATCATGCTCATCTCGAATTCACTTTACATCAGTTGAGTGATTCGAGTGCAGAGATCTTTACTCTTAGATCTAAAAATTATGTGATCCACATAAATTTGAACCATCAAGATCTCAGCTGATCGTTCTATTCTGAATAGAGTATGATCAATGACTCATTTCTGAAACCCATTCTTTAGCAAGAACGTTGTAAGGGTTTCATACCAAGCTCTTGGCGCCTGCTTTAGGCCAGATATAACTTTCTTCAGCTTGTAGACTTGATCTCCAATTTTGAAGCCTGGAGGTTGCTCGACATATACATTCTCCTTGAGAATCCCTTGTAAGAATGCACTTTTCATGTCCATTTGGTAGATCATAAAATTGTTGTGAATTGCATAGGTGAGGAACAGTCTGATGGCCTCCAATCTTGCAATTGGTGCGAATGTCTCATCAAAGTCGATTTCTTCCTTTGAGAGTAACCCTTGGATACTAGTCTAGCCTTGTTCCTTGTGATTATACCTTGTTCATCCAGTTTGTTATGAAATACCCACTTAGTCCTAATGACTTTTTAGGCTTTCAGCCTATCAACAAGAAACCACATGTCATTTCTTGTGAACTGGTTCAGCTCTTCTTGCATCGCGATAATCTAGTCTAAGTCTTCAAGCGCTTCCTTGACGTTGGCTAGTTCTATCTGTGAAATGAAGCATGTGAAGAATGCATGCTCCGTTGACCCTTTGGTCTGGACTCTGCTTCTTGGATTCCCAACAATTTTGTCGACTGGATGGCTTCAAAGCCATTTGGGAATGGTGGCTTTTGCTGCGCCTTCAGCTACTTCATTGGTTGCTCTATTAACTGATCTTTTAGCTGCTCTATCAGCTGATTCTTTGGTTGGTCCATCAGCTGCTGCCTCCGCTCCGGCTTGTTCTTTATTTTCACTGATTCTTCCTCCTGTTTCAGTTATGGGGTTTGAGATTTCACCACAATTTGTGTCCTCATTGACCAAGTTATCTTCAACTGGTCTAGAATCAGTTTCAATGCCATCTTCTAGTGAAGCTTCAAACTGTTCTGGGACAATGTGATCAACATAGTCCAGCAAGCTTTCACTAGGCAATGCTTGCTCTGATATACAGTTTTTCTTTTTATTCATGTACTCATCAGCAAGCTCATCAAATACCACGTGACATGTTACTTCCACAACCAGTGTTCTTTTGTTGAACACTCTGTAAGCTTGTGAATAAGGGAAATTATAGCCGAGAAAGATCCCATCATCAGCTTTGGCACTGAAAGCTTTCATCTGGGATTTGCCATGATTGTGGATATAATATTTGCAGCCAAATACCTTAAAGTAAGAGATAGAAGGCTTACGACCCTTGAACAGCTCGTAGGGCGTTTTGTCATGGGTGATGACTATGGCACTTCTGTTTTGTGTGTGGCAGGCTATGTTAACTGCCTCTACCCAATAGCATTCAGCTATGTTGGCATCTGCTACCATTGCTCTAGCTGTCTCCTTTAGCGTGCGATTTCTCCTTTCAGCTATGCCATTTTGTTGAGGAGTTCTTACAGTAGAGTGTTCATGAGTGATTCCTAGTTTACTCAAGAACTTGATCATTTGCTGATTGACAAATTCAGTTCCATTATCGGATCTTATCCTTTGAACTGATTTTCCCTTGTCAGTCTGCAATCTTCTGATCAATGTTGATAGCTTCTCAAAAGTCTCATCCTTACTTCTCAGGAACTCCACCTAGGTATACCTTGAGTAGTCATCTACTACTACAAGTGTAAACTTCTTGCCTCTAGGGGTTGGTGGCTTCACAGGTCCAAACAGGTCCATGTGTAGCAACTGAAGAATTTTAGTTGTTCCTTGAGGATGACTTTTATTTTTTTTGAACGACGACTTCACCTGCTTCCCTTTCTGGCATGATCCGCAGACGTCAGTTTTCTTATAGATCTCCTTGGGAAGCCCATCAACTAGCTCCTTCTTGGCTAGGTAGTTGATAGTTTTGAAGTTGAGATGGTTCAGTCGTCGATGCCACAACCAGCTTGCTTTAGTTGATCCTTTGGAGAGAAAGCAAGCTTTTGAATAGCCGGTTGACTAGTTAACAACATACATGTTGCCCTTTCTTACTCTAGTCAGGAGTATGGCTCCAGTTTACTTGTCTTTGATGTCACATGAGCTATTGCTGAAGTCGACTGAGTACCCATTATCACAAAGCTAACTGATGCTAAGTAATTTGTGCTTCAGTCCTTCAACATGTGACACGCCATTTACGACAACTTTTCCTTTGACCACGAACCCTTCTCAAATGGTTCAGCTCTTAAGTTGTCTCCAAAAGTGACTAGTGGTCCCTTAACCTCTTTATAATCGTCGAGATTATTCTTGTCTTCGGTCATGTGTTTTGAGCACCTGCTATCCAGATACCAAGTATCTTTGACCCTTTTCTTGGATAGGATGCTATTTCCCTGCAAAGCAAAAGTCAGGTTTTAGGTACCCGCATGATATCGGGTCCTAAGAGGTTAATCATGTGTTTGGGAATCCACATTCACCACACTTTTAGCTTTTCTTTTCCAAGAGATCCTTTAGAATTAGATCTCTAGATCTGCATTGGACTTCTCGTAACTCTTCGACTGAGAATTGAGTCCTGTGATCTATACCTCCGATGAGATTCAAGATAGAACACTTCAACTAATATCCCCTCATCTTGTGACATTGATGCTCTTTATCTTGGCCAATTTCTTCTGACCTTTTGACTCTGAGCTTTTTAGCCCTGGTGGTATGGCTAATTGGCAAACCAATTGTAATTGAGATTGAACCTTGATTCATCATTTAAGTTTAAGAACTCATTGTACTGGGTTGCAAGGTCACTTGGAGTGAACTCCTTCAGAGAGATTGGATTATGTTGTTGTGCATAATACAATCTTGTATATACATTTTCTTTGGGGTTTGAAGAACTTCCAGGTTGGAATGTATTAGAGGAGTTTCCAGATCGTTAAACTGATGGCCTACTTTGAGCTGATGCCTTTGTTTGATAGGTTGACCTTGGGTGAACTTCAGATCTCAGTTGAACTGATGATTTGGAATGGAATAGAGGCCTTAGAAAGTTCAGCCTTTGATGAGTTTTAGATTTTGATCGAGCAGTAGATTTGGACTGCTGAGCTGATCTGTGTTGAACTGGTGGCTTTGACTGAGCACCAAGCCTTTGAAAGACCGACTGTCTTTGTGTTGCCCTTCTCAATTGATCAGTCTGATCTTTGGGCTGAGCTTGAAGAGTTTCCAATATGCCCTTATCTTTGGACTTCTCAACTGAGAGAGACTGAGCTGGTCTTGTGAATCCTTTTAGCAATCCAGATTCACAGCTCTGTACAACTGCCTTGCCATTCTCTGCGGCAGTGTACTTACTATATCCCAGCCCTGGACTCCTAACTTCAATTCTCTGATGACTCAGGATTTTATCTAAAGTCTGGGATCCCTTCTTGAATTTGAGGGATAATTTCTCTTTTTCAAGAATTTCTAGCTTAAGCTGCTCATTCTCAGCTTCCAGTTCAGTATTTCTTAGCTTCAACTGATCCATTTCTGTTGAGTGAGCATCAAGACTTTTCAGTCTTTCATTTTCAGCACTTAGCTCATCAACTCTGCTTCTTAGCTCATCATTTTCACCCTTCAGTTCAATATGCATACTTGATACATAAGCTAACTGATCTTCTAGGATTCTTAACTGTTCATCAAGTTCATTACTAGAGATCAAAGCTTCATGTATATGATAGAATAAGGTTATTGAGTCAGACTGACTAATCTCTTCATCATTGTCGGCCATGAGGCATAGTAGAGCTTCATCATCGGAGCTATAGCTTCTGAGTCAATTCCAGATGGGTAGTCTGAATTGTCAAGCACGATATTTTCAGAGTTTGCGATCATTGCTTTCCTTTTGAAGAAGCTTCTCCTCACTTTGGCCTTTTTATCTTCAGAAAGCTCTGGACACTCGTATCTGTAGTGTCCTTACTTATGGCAGTGAAAACATTCTTCTATGCGTCTATTTGCCATCCTAAATTGTTCAGCTGGTCGATCAGCTGGCTGCTGGTTCCTCTCACCTTTAGTAGCTTCATCAGCTTGGGGTTGAGCTGATTGTTGATCTCTGACTTTTCTAAGCTTCTCCAACAATCTTATCATTGACTGGATTTTCTCATTTAAATCCTTATTCAGGATCTTCTTTTTGTGGGCTGACTCTCTTCTTCGATCAGTCATCGATCCGCCTAGATTCTCTCTGACAGGCGAGCCTCTTGGTCAGAAGTTGTTTCTTCTACAGGCTTCTCTGAACCGATTTCTTTCAGCATAGAAAGAAGCATCATGAGAAGAAGAAGTGGATGATTCTCTCTTTCGGTTCAGGCTGTACTCATGAGCTTTGAGAGATCCAACTAACTCTCTGGGAGTGATGCTATTTAAGTCTCTCGACTCTTTAGTAGCAATTACTTTCATATCACATTATCAGTGAGATTATCAAGAACTTTTAAGTTCATCTAACTGTTGGGATAGTTTGTTCCTAGATTGTTCATCTCGCTTATGATGCCAAGAAATCTTATTTCTAGGCTTAAGATGCTTTCTTTCGGCTGCATTTTGAAAGACTCATACTTGTCAACTGCCAGCTGGAGCTTGTTTCCTTTGATGGCCTCAGACTCTTTGCATAGATCTGCAAGAAAGTCCCAAATCTCCTTTGCTGTTCTGCAGTTTTTAGTATCTTTTATGCGATCCTCATCTAGAGTTTGAAAAAGTGCTGCTTAAGCAACAAACTCTAGATTCTTCAACTTCTTCTCTTCACCCATGAGAAAATGAGTTGGTTTTGGGATCCTGACCGGTTGGTTGACATCCATGATGTGGGCTTCATTGTCCATCATAATGATGATTGGACCGTCTTCAATCACTTCCCACGTATTCTCATGGGTGGAGCATAGATGAACTTTCATCCTCCTGTTCCAATTGCCATAGTTCTCAACTGAAAAGAGAAGTAGCTTATGGTTTCCCATAGATTGAAACATTAGCATAGATAAACAGATCTGATTCAAATGATCTGCAGAAACGGCTGATCCTTAGAATCAACTGCTCTGATACCACTTGTTGGTCCCGGTGCGAGTCTATGTCAGTTTAGAAGGGGGGGGTGAATAAACTGACTTCAAAAACTTTAAACAGATGCAGAATAGATAAGGTCCTGACTCGCTTTAGATATTTTATCTGTGCTTTCTTGATCAGTTGAGAAAGCCTGACTGAAGTTTAGCTGGTGAGCTGATCAGTTAGGACTGATAGCTTTGAAGACTTAGCTTAGCTCGTCAGTGCAGCCTGTGTGTGTGTGAAGATGTGCAGTTTAAGAACATACAAAGCTGAAAGCAATAAGAACAGCACACACAAGACTTTATAGAGGTTCGAAGCTTCCTGCTTATACATCCTCTCTTCTTTCTGCAAAAGGACAATCGACTATGCAAGTGTAAAGTTTCTTTATTACAGTTACACAGTGAAAAATTCATGTTGGACTTGAAAACGACACCCTTCAACCCGAGCGCGGTCTCCTTTCCGACTGTTGCTGTTCTGAAATAATGGATCCGTCGGTACATGCTCTTCCTCAGCCGGTTTCTGGGTCGACAGCTCACACTTACCGGTCTCAACTTCTCATTGAGACTTTAGGTGCTATTGCCCGTCTTTACATGATTTTAGATCTTGCTCGATCTTCAAGAAGACAGTCTTGAATCTATTATCAATCTGGAATGCTCCTTAGATTGAGCTGAGTGGTTGATCTTTGAGGGACTGAACTGAGAAGCTTTGCTCTTGCTGGAATTTTGCGTCAGCTTAGCAGCTTGCTTTAGACTTGAAGCACGCCTTCTCAGTTGAGACTTTTCATACTTTGAGAGTATTAAGCTTTGAGCTGTGGGGAGGGAGAAAGAAGAGCTCATTCTGCAAAATAGTAAAGTTAGATTGGCGAAAGTCTTGGCCAAAATTGAGTTCACCCTCTTTAAATAGATGAGTGATTTTTTACCGTTATGATTGGTGAATGTTCAGAATTTACCGGCAGCATTTTAATGCTTGTAGCCATTTGAAGCTCTTAATGAACTAGTCGTTTGACCTTAATGATCTCTGCTCTAAGATCATCAGGATCTTTTAAAGATTTCCTGTCAAGATCTTCATTGACTGTTTGCCTGAGAGAGTGGGTGATTCCGCTATTAATTTTTAGACATTCAGCTAAAGGGCTTTCAGCTATCTCGGCTTTCAGCTCTGAGATTGTCCAATTGGCAGATCCTCAGTTGCCTTGAGCTTCAGTCCTGATATAGTCCAGTTCAGCTGACTCGGCAGCTTAGCTTAAAAATTTTTCAGTTCTGGACTATCAGTTGGCTACTTGATTGAGCTTTTCTTTTCTCCTTGAACTGATCTATGGTCAGTTCAGTATTGGCTCAATGCTTTTAGAGCTTTTCTCCCATTAGCCCTTTGTAACTGATTGATCTTTGATCAGTTCAGTTTCAGCTTTCAAGTTGGCTCTGTTCTTATCAGTCTGTCTTGGCTTTCTGCTAAGACTGATGATTACTCATCTATGGATGCCTACCAGTCTCCAAAGTTCTCTTCCCCCCTTATAGCTTTTCTTAATCTTTGAAGAGTTGACTCTGACTGGTCTGATCAAGGCAACCTTGTAAGTTGGTTGACCGCGCTTCAAAATAGTTGTCTATCATTTCAGCTTGAAGTCTTACTTGGTCATTACCCCTGATTTTCAGCTTTTCATAACCTGCAGTTTTTCCATTAAATCATCACACATGTTTTGACATTTCATCAAAACCATCATTTAGGATTTTCCCAACAATTTTCCTAACAAAAATTCATTTAAAAAAGAGTTGAAGGAACATCTTAAAGCTCTATTTGATTCAGATGATGATACTACCATAGTTGATGATGAATCTATAGCTGGTGGTGACTCAGATGTCATGATGCAAGATGCTCAAAATCCACATGAGCATTAAAGCACGGAGAATCCGCAATAAAGCTGCCAACAATTGTCCTTAAATGAATCTGAAAAAATGAAGTTTTGGAGTCTTATCAGTAATAATGGAGAATATTGTTCTTCAAAATTTTTTGAGATCCGAAGATAAAATCCGCACAATAATTCATGGTACTGTTTATCAACTAAAATTGGAGTCTGAATTTGGAGTCCATTTGATGCTTATAAAAGGGAGCTTATTCATGAAGAAGGACAGAACTGGCTTCCACATGATAGCACTCAACATTATTCTCTCCTTTCTTATCTTGTATAGTTTTTCTTCCACTAGTTTTCCACTTTCTTCCATTAATTTTCCATTAGCTTTCCACTATATTTCCACTGTAGTGAAGGTCTTGTATTTCCACTGCCATTTATGAGTAATTACTCTACCTATCATGTTTATGAAGGTTAAAGAATTTAATTCTTCTTGCTCTAGAACAACTTCAGTTCTACTTTCTTCTTCTTCATCATTAGAAAGATTATCAAAAGTTTCTTTTGATTCTAAAGTAATAACTCTAGATTTAAGCTCTTTCAATTCTTCTTTTAGAATTTTAACTTCATGTTTAAGTTCGGAAATAGTGACTTTTGATTTAGAAGTGCTTTCAACATTAGAATTTTTAACTCTTCTAAGTATATCTTTAAGATTATACATTTCTTTTGGTTCTGTAATTCTTTTTCTTTATTTCTATTTTTATAATTTTCTTCAATATATTTTTGAAGTAACCTTCTTTTCCATTTGGATCCTTAATCTTATCAATAAGATCAAGGACAAAGTTTTCTTCTTTTGTAAGAACAAATAAACCATTAGCTTTACATAAAGCTTTATAGTATATTGAAGAAAGTGACATTTACTTTATTATGTTTAATGATTGGTGTGAAATTGAGGAAGTGGTAGGTAAGAATTTAAATTATGATTGGTTCCAATGAATTTGAATTATGATTGGTTGCAGATTGTTACGCCTCAGTAATGCGACACGAGAGGTAACGATACAAAAATCCTTGGAGATTGTTACCCTTCGTCAGTGTGACATAAGAGGTAACGGCCATTTTACGATTTTTTTGGTATAATCTTATAAAAATTCTAATTATTTTTATTTTTGATTTTATATATATGGTTGCAATAAATTCACATGACTAAATGATTGGTTGAAATGAATTTGAATTACTATTAGTTGCAACTCGTTACCTCTCAGGAATGCGACATGAGAGGTAACGATATGTATATTATTAGTAATTACTGGTGTGAAATTCAGGAAGAGATAGTTAGGAATTTAATTATGTTTGATTGCAACAAATTCACCTGACTAAATGTCATGTATATATATGTACACTATCATATAAATTTTTGGTATCCGTAGTTCCCTCTTTCAAACAAACAAAAGAAATTCCTTCAAGAACAAAAAAGAAATTACACCAAAATCTTTCATCATCGGCATTTTTAGGTATGTTACTGTATTCCATCACTTGTACTAGTTTATAACTTGAATATAATTTTGTTAGTTTGTTTCATATAAATTAGATATTTTTTACTGAAAACATCATTACCTCTCATTACCGCTCACGAGAGGTAATTATATTTTAAAGAAAATTTCGTATTTCTTCTGAATAAATTGTGATATGAGGGGTGACATTTTTTTGGCAAAAACATCATTATCTCTCGTAAGATAACTGTTAATGCGCGTGAGCGATAACGATATTTTTTACAAAAATTCTAATTCTTTTTATTTTTTATTTTATATATATGGTTGCAATAAATTCACATGACTAAATGATATGTATATTATTAGTAATTATTGGTGTGAAATTGTATTCTGTTACTTATACTAGTTAATAACTTGAATATAATTTTGTTAGTTTGTTTCACGAAAATTTGATATTTTTTATTGAAAACATTGTTACCTCTCGTTACCGCTCAAGAGAGGTAACTATATTTTTAAGAAAATTCGGTACTTCTTCTGAATAAATTGTGATATTTTTTTGGCAAAAATATCATTACCTCTCGTGGGATAATTGTTAACGCTCGTGAGAGGTAATGATATTTTTAAGAAAATTCGGTACTTCTTCTAAATAAATTGTGATATTTTTTGGCAAAAATATCATTACCTCTCATGGGATAATTGTTAACGCTCGTGAGAGGTAACGATATTTTTTTATAAAATTTGATAATTTTATGAAAATTTTATGAAATTTCTAATTATTTTTCTTTTTGACTTTATATATATGGAGTGGCAAACTGTCATTGTAAGATACAGTGGAGCATGGAATAATTCAGAATATGAAGGTGGTGATGAAAATCTTGTTCACATTTCGGCTCTTCCATTATCTATGTCATCGTTGATCGAGAGCATCAATTATGTCATGTATACGAATTCACTAACTACAGACTACCTGATATATTATTTATCATGTAGTCGTATCGGTAGAGGTTTGAAGTCCTTGCTAAATACGGATCAATATCTCACTCATTTTTGTATTCAAGATGGAGAGCCCACGGTGTACATTGTTCACAACAGAAGACATGATTGTGCTGCAACCTCCCAGTAAGAACCATATATACCATTATTCAATTACTCGGCACTTTCCTCATCTATTAACTATGAGACTCAATATCCATCATTTGATTACTCGAGAAAGTCACTCACCGATATTGAGCATTTTACATCCTTAAGTTGGTTTTCTGATACATTTTCTAGTGGTAGTGGAAGTGGCCCAACTGATCTTCGACTAGGCCCAGATTCATTGATTGTGCCAGATGATTTGCATGAAGAAGAAGAAGAAGAAGAATATGATTTTGATGATGAATTTGATGATGAAGAAGAAGATGAGGAATTCACCACTGGGTTGACACATTCTACCCTTGCTGAGTTTGCTGCTTGGATCCGTAGAGAGGGTGGGTTTAACAGTCTTCTATCCATGCTCGGTGTGGAAAACCCTCCATTGATGGGCCAAGAGAGAGACCCGGCTCCTACAGGCGAACTATATAATTGGTTAATTCCAATTATTCCTCTTGATATGTCATCTTCACTTGTGGTGAATGATTTGGAGCGGATCCCGGATGAATAATTATGTGAAAAATCGACTTTCTGCTATAAAGAGGATTTGTCAATTGTTGTCGATTATGGAATATTGAACATCGAGCCAAATATAAAGTGAAGCGCTCGGATAGTAAGCGGTTAGAATACATATGTAAACATGGTGACCGGTGTCCTTTCGAGCTACGGGCATCGTTTAGAAATTTTTTTTGGATTGTGTACAAGTTCAAAGCAGAACGTACATGTAATCGTGACTTGGGATATATTGGCCCTCGGCAGGTCCACTCTAGGGTGATTGCAGCTTATTTTGCAAAGAAAATGCACAATGAAGGGTCGATAATTAAGTCGAAGAACATTATGGTGGAGCTACTGTGAGATTTTGGTATTCGAGCCAGTTACAATGTAGCGCTTTGAGCACAGAATCTCGCTCTCGAAATGATATATGATGAGTATGGTGGTTCCTTTCAAATGCTACCCAGCTATTTGCACATGCTAGAAGAACATAATCGAGGAACAATGACTGACTTAGAGATCGGGCCTGACAGGAGATTCTAATATTTATTTATTGCTCTTGGAGTGTGTCGCACTTCGTATACTAGCTTCTTAAGATCGGTGATCGTGGTGGATAGTACACATCTTAAAGGAAAAAATAATGGCATATTATTTATTGCGGTGACCAATGAAGACAATGAGCAATGATTTCTGCTTGCATTTGGAGTTGGTCAAATTGAGAACGATCAATCATGGATCTGGTTTCTCAATCGAGTGAGATTAGCATTTGGATGCAATCCTGAGACATTGATTGTCTCCGACCAACACATCAGTATAAAGAACGCGATCGATCAAGTATTTCTAGACACAACCCACGGTAGGGATGGCAATCGGGTACGGTAGGCACGGATAGTGGCTATCTATGCCAGTACCCATGAGCGAAGGCCGTACCCGTCACCCGACCCATGACCCGTGACGGGTATCTTCCGCCACCCACACCCGCCACTCGCGAACCATAATTTAAATCTAAATTAATGACAAATTTAGCACCAATCAAAAATTCACCACAAATCACATTGTTCAAATCCACACATTTCATCAAAGTTCAAATCCATAAATCACAATCACAAAGTTCAAATCCACAATTAATATCCAAATTCATCAACTAAAATTCAAAGTTCAAATTTAAAATCTAGTAAAGTTCTATCATTCCAAGTCCACGGTATCTTGCGTCGTAGCTGCCAAAATCTTGTTCCGCTTCAATAGCTCCTAGCGGCCATAGCAACAACCAGAGCTTATCCTTTGGATTCAGGCGGAGAGACCGAGAGAGAGTATGAGAAATTAATTCAAAGGAGCAGAGAATATGAGGCTGCAGCGGAGATGGGTTTTCAATTTTCACTAGGTTTTGAGTTTTAGAGAGAGACTGCGGGAGTGGAGTAGAGAGTGGAGAGGAATACTTTCTTTGCTTTTTAATTTTTAGTCTTAAATCTTAATTGGACTGAGGAATGATGATACACTATATTAAATTGGGCCCATTTATTTATGGGCCTTTAATTTTTGATGGCTTAATTATTATAACTGCAATTGAACTATACGGGTAGTCGGGTATTTCGTGGGTATTTTCATGGGTATTTTTCACGGGTAAACATGTTTCACGGGTACGGATGGTAACTATCCAAATCCATATCCGCGAACTAAATGGATAGTGAATTCTAACCACGAAGCTACCCGTGGATACCAAATGCCCCTCAAACCCGCACTTATTAGGGTTGGGTACCCGCGGGTATCTGTTACCCGTAGGTAAATTGCCATCCCTAACCCACGGCCTTTGCTATTACCATTTGTTAAATAAAATCACACTGTGGGGTGGCGTCGTCACAAACATGTTCCGTACAACAGCATATACCTCTTCCGACTATCTACAATAAGGCCATGGCATCTATTCAAGTAATAAGCTCGGATGGAGCTTATGACAAACTGATAGATGTTGGACCGGAAAGATAGGCTAGATCAAAATGCTATGTTCGTCGCTATGGTTTTCTTATGTCTAATGCTACTGAAACATTCAACGCAAGATTACTATGGGCTAGACATCTACCAATTTGCTCAATGATCGAGGCTATAAGACATGTCACTGAACAATGGTTTGATGAGAGATGTGAACTTGCAAATGCTAGAGATCATCCACTCACTAAAGAAGCCCTGCGAAAGTTAACTGAAGAAGTGGAAAAATCTCGTTCCTACAATGTTGTGGCCATAACACAATCGACTTTTAAGGTGAATGATGGAAAACGAAACTTCAATGTTGATCTTGGACTAAAGTCATGCCAGTGTCGTGAATTTCAACAGGATTTGATGCCATGTTCTCATGCCGCTGCTGCCATTGCGTATGAAAATTATGTTTATATTAAATATTCAAATTTATATTTATTTGATGTTTAATGATCTTTTTGTTTCACTATACAGGAGAAATAATGAACTCATATATGACTACGTGTGGTCCTCCTACAAAATGATTAATTTGCGAAACACGTACGAATTATCAGTGAATCATCTTCCTCTTCGAGATGAATGGGTGGTACCTGAACACATCGCCTTAATTAAGGTATTGCCACCTATTGTCACTCGTCAAGCTGGCCGACCACCGATCAGGCGACACCGATCCAGTGCAGAGGCATTTAATCGACCTCATTGTCAACCTAAGAAATGCAATATATGCCATGAGCCTGGACATACCCGGACCACCTGCCCTCTTTGAATAAGGGAAAATAATGAATAAAATTGTAGCGTCCCGGTCCCGAAAGACCGTGGAAATGAACGCCACGGGGGTTGGGATTAAGAAGCGGGAAAGAAAGGGGTAACCTTAACAGAAAAATTCAGAAACCAAACATGCATTATAATTATAAAATCCTAGTTCAACAATAATACGAAGATCATAGTTATAGAATAATTTAACAACAATAACAACGAAAGTGCGGAAGCAAAACACATAATTAACAAAAGCCCGTTCCTCAGCATCGCCACTTCCACGCGCCAGTCTACAGACCTGAAAATGGTTTGAAAGATTTGGGTTGAGTTCTAATGCACTCAGTGGGCAAGCTTTCACAATGATATTTATGTAATTCATTTTATAAAAGTGATATATCTGTATTTATGCATGTAGTGAAACTTAGGAGGTTTTAGAATAGAAAGTAACCTAAGTTCACCAAAATATTTTAACATGAAGTGCTAAGTGTGTAACCAGTCACTGCCCGCAACCTCCACTACATCACCAACGCGTAAGTCTTAAGAGTATCACCAATGAGTATAACCCTTCATTTTAGTCTTCACAACAAGGAATAGGGCATGGCAAATAAAGCATGCATACTGTAGCTACTCACATTGACACAACGCTGGTATATGAGACTCCGACAACATACAGTAGCACGTAAATATTTTTAATACAGATAATCACATATGCAATTTAAGCAAAGCAGAGCTTAATAACTCGAAATGTAAAGTTTATAAAGATAGAATAGCCCACCTGGTTAGCTAATAATAGCTGAAGCTTTTACGATTCTTTTAATTTTCCCCTAAGTCCGATGTTCCGGGTTTTGACCTACACATAAAGACTAAGACTTAGAAGCGTACCAAGTCAAATCCTAAATCATGAGCTAACTAATTAGGATTCTAAAGTGCAAGGTTTTATGCCCATGGAATTAGTTGATGAAATTGATGATATAGGAATTTAAGAAATCATAGAATAATCTAAAGTTATTGTATAATTGCATAGTAAAATTTCGATTTTTCGATTTTTTTTTAATAAAATATAATAATAATAATAATATATAATAATAAAATAAAAATAAATAAATAAAGATGATTAAAGATGTAAAATAAAATTGACGTTAAAGAGAATTGAACCTTTAACCTCTAGTGGGTTGACATAAGCTTTAACCACTAGGCTAGATACTAATTTCGAAAATTAAGGCAGATTAATTGATAATTAAGGCAGCTAATTTTGAAAATTAAGGTAGATTAATTGATAATTAAGGCAGCAGATTTTTAATGCAGAAAATACAGATGCAGAGGATGTAAAAATAAGATTGAGAGGAATCGAACCTAGGACCAAGATTATTTAAAGCATAGGTTTACCACTTGGCTAAGCATGATTTTCAAAAATAAACCAGTTTTATTATTACTTAAGTTAGATTGTAGGGTATTTGAAATTAAATGTTGTAAAAAAAAAAACGTTAACTAAAGAATTCGAAACTCACAGCTTTGTAGTGAATCTACCTTAACCACTAGAGTACACCCATATTTGCAAATTATCATTTATGGTTCTTGTCAAGTATATAAAATGCTAAAGAGACATTAATTAAAATCAAACACATGAACACCCACACAAATCGCCACACACACACACTTTTTACTACATATATATATATATATATATAAGTCTTATCCTTTACAATAAATGTTAGTTTATTTATTCATTTTTTCCAGATTGGATGTACAATACAAACTCCCAAATCCAAAATAAAATCATTCTTTTCTTTCTATTAATTTGCTTCAACCAACAGAACATGTTTGCCTATCTCTCTCCTCTGGACTACTATACACAAACCTCAAAAATCACCACAAAATTCCTTCTCTCCAATAATAAAAATCGTCCATCTCACAGAACACACACTAGCACATTTTATTTGTGTTTCTTTGAATATTTTCCTATACATACAGCATCTCTTAAATATGTACACTTAAATACAGATGTGATATGGTTTTAAAAAAAAATAAAGAAAACTTCCAAAAAGGCATGAAAATAAATAAAAATGTTGTATTTTAAGGATTTTAAAAATATTGGGGTTAATAGAATTTAAACTCAAAATTAAATATGTAAAACACCTTGAATCATAAAGTAATTAAAGGGGAAATATAGAGGAAGAAGAGAAAAAGAGATTGATGCAAGTGCATGTTGGATCCGGCCACCGGAAAACTTGCCGGCGACACACTAAGGTGCAGCCGTGTTGAATATTTTCCAGAAATTCTAGCCTTCATCTCCTCAACAAAATGATTTAATTGATCTAGAAATGAAGAGAGGGCTTGAAATCTAAAATAAATAAACAAAAATGGCCGGAATCTGCACTTTATGGCGGCGGCGAACGGTGGACCGGCGGTGGCGCTCCGCCTCCGGCCATGTAACGCCCCAAACTACTCCGTTTGGCCACGTCACTTAATATACAATTTATTTACATATTTTGTGTACTTATTTTAATATGAGCGGAAGCTTAGGTCAAAATATGATACTATACATAGCACGATGAGGTAAGGCATCATAGTTTACAATATAAATTTTGTCCTATGAAGCATGCAATCATCTAACCTATCGGGCTCATAGGCTTACACAACCCGCCCGTCTAGCACCCTAAATTAACAAACATAATATAGGGATTCATCAATATAATTCGCACATAAAAGGCTCCAAGGTCAAACGACCCGCCTTTAAGTTGTTTGGCATAGTTATCAAATTATATACATCATAACCTACAAAAGATCGGGCTATTCCCATCCCCAATAATCATTGATCATAAAGCAAAAAGAGTGATCAATGTAATAATGATAGTAATGTAAGTATTTTTCAAAAAAGGAGCATGCAAAAGATAAACACAAGCTTGTGGGGTTCTCTTGTGTTCACAACGCTCCTACTCGGGCTCCGACTCCTCAACCTGAAATTCATTGAATGAATGGGGTGAGTATTTAACAACATACTCAGTGGGGAACACTGTAAACAGTTATAGCTAATTGCACAAGTGAAAATATAACATATGGACTTTTCATTACATTGTGGAGACTAGTCTCAACCCCGTAGGGTCTAATCATCATGATGCCCCCGTTAATGAACATCTTTATCCCTGTAGGGATGCCCGCAGACATCCTACCCCCCAGGGAGGACATTAACGAGTCTATTATCGATCCCGAAGGATCTCTGCCCCGAAGGGTCTCTTTGTCGACCCCGAAGGATCTCTTTCATTCACCGGTCCGAAGACCCTTCATATTTATACAATCAAAGCACAACAATAACTATAACATTGCACGTGTTCACAGTTTAGAGTTACCCCACCTTAAAAGACGCTTTTGAATCCTTTTAACCTTGAATACTCCTTTGCCGTGCACAAGTTGTCCTCCTCGAGCTCCAACACGTCACCTATCACCTTTTTTATTCTCTTTTCAATTTAGATGTCGAGTTATACAAATAAATCATAACTTTGAGTAAACTCATGCTATACTTTACTTTAAGGTCTTCTAACATATCCATATACACAATCATGGATATACAAGCTCATACTACGATTTTGCTCTTTGAAGCATTTGATCGAACACATCACGGGCACACATTTAAACCACAAGCTCATGACTCATTTTAAATCCTTTAGACCCAACATTTCAAATACAAACACCTTTATCCTAGGGCTCTAACATACATGAAACTCAACCCCATACAACCCACACAACATCTCCAAACGATTATCAACAAAACAAAGGGAAATAAGGGCAAAAATCCAAACCCTAGCAACAATGAACCATAGGAATCCAATATAACTTCACATATATCTTCAAGGAGATAAGTAAACCATTTGTTCAAGATATCAAGCAAGGAAATCAACAAAATCGAGAATCTTCCAATTTGGATACAAACCCTAGTTCCCAAAACAACAAGGAAATGGTGTTCAATCCCCAAGAAGGAGAGGTGTAGAGGTTACCTTTGTTGATGGATGATGATGGAAGAATCTACTCCACAAAGATGAAGGATTTGTAGAGAGAAAGGGAGAGGAGAATCGCCCAAGTGAAAGGAAAGTGAGAAGAAAATGAACAAGTGTTGTATTTATAGGTAGAGAATCCCCGGACCCGCGCGACCGCGCAGCCCCCGCGAGCGCGCAGCCCCCGCGGGCGCGCGTCCCTCGCCAGCCCCGCGGGCGCGCAGTCTCCCGCGACCGCGCACGTCCCCGCGGGCGCGCACCTCCCGCGAGCGCGCGACATGCCAAAAATCACCCCCTTATTTTAAACGAGACCCCCGATCAACTCAGCGTTAGGGTGTTCAAGGTATGGAAAAATATTAATTTAAATATAAACACACTCGATTATCATCACATAACTCGACAAATTTTAACATTAAACATTAACGTGTATTATACACTTAGTATAATACCACCGTGCTATGACGTATTGGCTCGAGTAAGACAACCTGCAATAAAACAACGGCATAACATACAAACATACTCACATGATTAATATTCAACAATATTAATTCGAAATCATTTACTAAAATTATAATTTATAATTTAGCAAAAGGGGGTCGGGGTATCACAGGCCACCTTGCCGGAAAATCGCAGAAGAGGGAAGAAGAGGGTGAGAGCGGCTGACCTTAGAATGAGAATGAGGGAAAATGATTAAATCCCTAACTAAAATGTGCTTATCGTTACTCACTTGGGCTTAAAGCCCACCAAAAGAGATTAAACTTAAATGGGCTAAGGCATTTGGGTTAAATTAAATAACTGTTGGGCTTCCTTTAAATAAAATCTAGACAACCCATAGATAAATTGTTGGCTAAAATAATTATTCCCATACCCATTTAAGCTATAATAATATAATTACCAACTAAATTAAATTAATTTCTAAAGATCCTCTAAACTTAAATTGACATAAGATACTAAGATAAAAATTAAGTTGAGAATCTAATTAAAATTTAATAATAAAGGTTTGGGGTATTACATCCCTCCCCCCTTGAAAGAATTTCGTCCCGAAATTCACGTACCTTAGAATATCTCGGGATATTGTTGTCTCATCTTGCTTTCAAGTTCCTAGGTTGCTTCAGTACGGTCATGATGATTCCATTGCACAAGTACCAGTGGAATTTGTTTATTCTAAGGACCTTGACTTTTCTATCCAGGATTTCGTGGGGTTTTTCTTCGTACGTCAAGTCAGAATGTAGAATTAATTCACTTTCTTTGACAACGTGTTCTGGATCAAACACGTACTTCCCGAGCATCGATACGTGGTATATATCATGAACTTGTGCTAGGTCCAGTGGTAGAGCTAATTGGTAAGCAACCTCACCAATTCTTTCTAGTATCTCAAACGGCCCGATATATCTTGGTCTCAATTTGCCTTGTTTGCCAAATCTCACAACACCTCGTGTTGGAGATACCTTTAAGAAAACTTTTTCTCCAACTTGAAACTGTAGATCTGTTCTGCGCTTATCTGCATAAGCTTTCTGTCGGTCTTGTGCTTCTTTCATTCTCGCACGAATTTGGTCAATTATCTTGATAGTAGTCTGCACAATCTCCGAACCCAAAAATTTTCTTTCTCCAACTTCGTCCCAATACAATGGTGATCTGCATTTGCGACTGTATAAGACTTCATACGGTGCCATCTTTATCGTTGACTGGTAGCTGTTATTATATGCAAACTCCACCAAGGGTAAAACCTCTTCCCAACTTGTATTTCCCTCCAATACAACTCCTCGAAGCATATCTTCCAAAATTTGAATTGTTCTTTCCAATTGGCCATCCGTTTGAGGATGAAAAGCGGTACTGAAGTTCAGCTTTGTTCCCATAGCTTCTTGAAGACTTTTCCAGAATCTTGATGTGAAACGAGTATCACGATCCGACGTGATGGAAACTGGAATTCCGTGAAGACGAATAATTTCTTTTACATAAATCTGTGCCAACTTGCTTAACTCCGTTGTTGTTTTGATCGGCACGAAGTATGCTGATTTAGTCAATCGATCAACAATCACCCATACTGTTGAGTTTTCTCTCACTGATCGTGGTAAGCCTACCACGAAATCCATCGTTATATGCTCCCATTTCCACTCTAGAATTTTCAACGGCTGCAATAATCCAGAAGGTCGTTGATGTATGGCTTTCACTTGTTGGCATGTTAAACATCTCTCCACAAATGCCGCTATCTCTCTTTTCATATTGTTCCACCAAAAATATTGCTTCAAGTCTTTGTATAGCTTCGTACTGCCTGGATGAGCAACATAAGGGGTATTATGAGCCTCTTTCATAATTTCCTGTTTTAGTGTGTCATCACTGGGAACACATAGTCTGTCACGGAACATTAGGGCTCCGTCATTTGCCTCACTGAACTCTTTTGGTTCACCCGCTTTGACTCTCTGTCTTATCTTCTCCAATCGTTCATCCTTTGTCTGAGCTTCTATGATTCTCGGTCGTAATTCTGGTTTAGCTATCACTGCAGCTACCACACTTGTTGTAGAGCTTGGTGGAAACACCAAATCTAACTCCATATTTTCTATCTCTTTGACAAGTCCCTCCTTGTCCGTTAAAAGATATCTCAGTACTCCTTGTCTCTTTCTACTCAAAGTATCTGCTACTACATTTGCTTTTCCGGGATGATAGTGTATCGTACAGTCATAATCTTTCACCAGCTCCAACCATCTTCTCTGCCTCATATTAAGCTCTTTCTGCTCAAAAATGTACTTTAAGCTTTTATGGTCAGTATAAATCTCGCATTTCACCCCATAAAGATAATGCCTCCAAATTTTAAGTGCATGCACCACAGCAGCGAGCTCCAAATCATGGGTTGGGTAGTTCAGTTCATGAGGTCTCAATTGTCGTGAAGCATAAGCTACTACCCTCCCATTTTGCATCAACACACATCCTAAACCTAATTTAGATGCGTCGGTGTAAATTACAAATCCTTCTACTCCTTCTGGGAGAGTTAAGACCGGTGCAGTTGTCAATCTTGTCTTCAGTTCTTTAAAACTTTTCTCGCATTCATCAGTCCATACAAATTTGACTTTCTTTCTCAAGAGTTGTGTCATTGGTCTTGCTAACTTTGAGAAATCCTTGATAAACTTCCGATAATAACCTGCCAAACCGAGAAAACTTCTTATCTCATGAACGTTGGTTGCTGATTTCCATTTCTTCACTACCTCAACTTTTACAGGATCCACTTTGATTCCTTCTGCTGACACAATATGCCCGAGAAACATTACTTCATTTAACCAAAATTCACACTTACTAAATTTGGCATATAACTTTTCTCTCCGTAGTGTTTCCAACACTAGTCTCAAATGTTCATCGTGCTCTTCTTCACTTCTTGAGTAAATTAGTATGTCATCAATAAAGACCAATATAAACTTATCCAAATATTCATGGAAAACACGATTCATTAAATCCATAAAAACTGCAGGTGCATTTGTTAATCCAAACGGCAACACTAGAAACTCATAGTGGCCATATCTTGTTCGGAATGCAGTCTTGGGTATGTCATCTTCTCTTACTTTAACTTGATGATACCCAGATCGTAAGTCAATCTTGGAAAAGACTTTTACACCTGATAATTGATCGAAGAGATCATCTATCCTCAGAAGTGGATACTTGTTCTTCACCATTATCTTGTTTAACTCCCGATAATCGATGCACATCCTCATAGTACCATCCTTCTTTTTAACAAATAAAATCGGTGCTCCCCAAGGTGATATGCTGGGTCTTATAAAACCTAATTCCAACAATTCCTCTAGTTGAACCTTCAACTCTTGCAACTCCTTCGGTGCTAAACGATATGGGGCTTTGGATACCGGTGCTGCTCCTGGTTCCAAGTCTATTGTGAATTCTACTTGTCTATCTGGCGGTAAACCTGGCAAATCGTTTGGAAATATGTCAACGTATTCTCGCACCACTGGTACCTGATTCACTGTTAGACCTTCTTCTTTCTTGCTTGAAAGGTTTACTAGAAACGCTTGACAATCTCCTTTCTGCAACAACTTTACAGCCTTCAACGCTGAAATGATTGGAATTACATTTTCCATTTTTGCTCCATAGAACTTCACCTCCTTTTCGCTTAGCTTCTGAAATATTATCTCTCTCTCATGGCATCTTATTGTTGCACCCTCTTTTGTTAGCCAGTCCATCCCGAATATAATGTCAAAGTCCCGCATCTCAAGAGCATATAGATCAGTTGTAAAATTCTTTTTACCTACTACCAAGTCTAAGTTCTTACAAACACAATCAGCTAAGAGTGTTCATCCTGAGGAAATGCTTACTGCTAAGGCTTCTTTTGCTAAATCTAGCTCTAGATTGAGACGTTTACATGCATCTTTAGATATAAAAGAATGTGAAGCTCCAGTATCAAATAAAGTAAGCACATGTATATCGCTCAAACTAATCATACCTGCCAAATTCTCGGGGTTTCCAGCTGCCTCTTGCTGGTTTAGAGCATACGCTCTAGCTTGTTGTGGTGTCCGGGGACCTTGATTCTGATTCTGTTGAGGCCTGGGATTATCTCTGATGTTGTTATTATTCCCTCGATCACCTCCACCTTGCGGCCCCGCATTTCTCATGGTTTGTCTGAACTGTGGCCTCTGTTGCTGCTGTTGTTGCCGTTGCATGCCAGAATTTTGTGAGCAGGCATTAGCATAATGACCCTGTCGACCACATCGATAACATTGGACACATGGCCGAAAATGATGTCTGCTACATATTGCACACTGCGGTGAATTTCCTTGATAGCCCTGGGATTTTGGTGCAACATTTCCTTGTCCTGCAGGCCTTGTTCCAAAGTTCCTTCCTCCCTGATAGTTATGTTGAAAGTTCTTCCCCTGATAACCTTGTTGCGGACCTTCCCACTTCCGTTTTCCTTTTTGATCCCCCACTGCTGGTTGGGATGCCGAAGCTTTTGATGTTACCTACATTGCCTCGATGCTTAGTGCCCAACTCAGTATCTAACTATAGCTTGTGTCATCCTTCCCGATTAGTGCTGTGCCTATCTCTGGTTTTAAACCCATACGAAACTTCTCGATCCTCTTCTCTTCTGTATCAACAGTCTGTGGCGCATACCGAGATAATCTATTGAACTGCAAATCATAATCTGCTACTGACTTACTTCATTGTTTCAAATTCCAAAATTCATTCGCCTTTTGATGCTGATAATGTGCAGGTATATATTTCTGATACAAGATTATCTTGAAATCCTCCCAGGTGAACAACTCCCAATCTGCCTCGGATATTGTCCTCCGAATAGATTCCCACCAGAAATCAGCGCCATCCACAAGCTGGTATAGACCACATGTCACCATCTCTTTATCTGTGCATTGCAAAAACCCAAAAATCTTCTCTAGAGCTCGAATCCATCTTTCGGCCGTGAGTGGATCACCTTCCCCATTGAAAGTCGGGGGATTATGGCGCATGAACTCCATCTCAATTCGTGGTCCTTGAACTTGTGGATTATTTGGCACCTCAGGCATAGCCAAGTTCACATTTCTCGGTCTTCCTCTTGGCATTCTGCAACAATTTAGATTCCTAATTGTTCAACACTTACAAATAAATTCTTGTAAAAGAAACACAAATAATAAACAATCATCTCGTAAAGAAACGAAACGTAAGCAGATAAAGCATATACAAAGAAAATAATAACTTATATATATCCGATAGATGCCTTGAAATAGGACTTTTGTACAAAAGGGGATGAATGCTATACAAGCAATCTATACATCCGTCGAATATATATATATGTCTAGTCTAGTAAATCAAAAGGAGGCAAGCTATCGAATGCCTCATGTCGGAACGGTCTTATAAAGCTGACAACGTTTCCAACCTACAAAAGCTACCAAGCTGACGAACAATAAAATGTCAACTTCAGTATATACTAGACTACCCAAAATAGTACTGTAAGAACAAACTAGTAGCTAAAACGCTCAACCATCGGCTCCCCCTCCGGATTCTCCTCTGGGTCCTCATCTGGGTCATCATCCATGATCGGCTCCAATTGGGTCCTAGATGGACCTGCCTCATCATCGTGTGGTCTCACTCTCATATGCAATGGCTCTGGCACTAGTGGAGCTGATCGATCCATCTCAATCGTCCTCTCAGCAGCCAAGATCGGTAAGAAAGGCACACTAAGTATAACTGAATCTGCAGCTTCATCAATCGCAGACGTCAATCTAGGAACCCTACCTCGTCCATCTACCCAAACTCGTAGGAAATAAGTGAAGAACCTCGAGAAATAGACTCTCTCAGCAAAAGTGGTCCGATCTCTATCTGAGAAATCAACTACAGCTCTCGCAGCCCAAAGTCCCCAATCACGTGGTAGTCCGATCATATATCTCGACATGGCCTCTACCTCGGTGATAACACCTCTATCAGCGATATCATACCACAAAGTCACGAAACGTGCAGTGAACTTCGGCACATTCTCTGTCAGTCGACATGTGCAAGTACGTAGCTTCTCAATCTGCTCTTCTAAAGTAATATGAGATCGGGGTCTCTTACGAGGTGTCACTCGGAATGACGCCATCTAATTAGCACGATTTTTTTTAATTAGATTACATTCAAATATTCCCATAAGTTTCTACAAGTTCAGCCTAAATTCAGCAACTATAGACTAAGTTCATCTTACGTTCTCAAGTTCCAAGTTTAAGTACTCATCTAGAGCATAATATCATACACAGTTCAAAAATCATAGTATGCAATCAGCATATCCACAACATTCACAAGTATGCACGTAGCATAAATAAATGAGTTTCTCACATGTAAACAATCAGATAAACATAATTTTCGAAACAACTTCCAGTATGCCCACGGGCATATTTCGTTCTCAAATAAATTTAATATTTCAGCAATATAATAATAAAAAAAACTTCAAATATTTTAAAACCGCATAAAAACATGCATACCTTTTTTACTATTGCGTGAGTGACGAGCTGAGGGCTTATAATATCACACGGAAATTTTTAAGAAAACACGAATTAAATTGACCCAGCAGGTCTGCAGAGTTGCAAACCTGCTCTGATACCACTTTGTAGCGCCCCGGTCCTGAAAGACCGTGGAAATGAACGCCACGGGGGTTGGGATTAAGAAGCGGGAAAGAAAGGGGTAACCTTAACAGAAAAATTCAGAAACCAAACACGCATTATAATTATAAAATCCTAGTTCAACAATAATACGAAGATCATAGTTATAGAATAATTTAACAACAATAACAACGAAAATGTGGAAGCAAGACTTTGAACAAAATAGAAGTCAACGGAAAAAACACATAATTAACTAAAGCCCGTTCCTCAGCATCGCCACTTCCACGCGCCAGTCTACAGACCTGAAAATGGTTTGAAAGATTTGGGCTGAGTTCTAATGCACTCAATGGGTAAGTTTTCACAATGATATTTATGTAATTCATTTTATAAAAGTGATATATCTGTATTTATGCATGTAGTGAAACTTAGGAGGTTTTAAAATCAAACACATAAACACCCACACAAATCGCCACACACACACACTTTTTACTTACATATATATATATATATATATATAAGTCTTATCCTTTACAATAAATGTTAGTTTATTTATTCATTTTTTTCCAGATTGGATGTACAATACAAACTCCCAATTCCAAAATAAAATCATTCTTTTCTTTCTATTAATTTGCTTCAACCAACAGAACATGTTTGCCTATCTCTCTCCTCTGGACTACTATACACAAACCTCAAAAATCACCACAAAATTCCTTCTCTCCAATAATAAAAATCGTCCATCTCACAGAACACACACTAGCACATTTTATTTGTGTTTCTTTGAATATTTTCCTATACATGCAGCATCTCTTAAATATGTACACTTAAATACAGATGTGATATGGTTTTAAAAAAAAATAAAGAAACTTCCAAAAATGCATGAAAATAAATAAAAATGTTGTATTTTAAGGATTTTAAAAATATTGGGGTTAATAGAATTTAAACTCAAAATTAAATATGTAAAACACCTTGAATTATAAAGTAATTAAAGGGGAAATATAGAGGAAGAAGAGAAAAAGAGATTGATGCAAGTGCATGTTGGATCCGGCCACCGGAAAACTTGCCGGCGACACACTAAGGTGCAGCCGTGTTGAATATTTTCCAGAAATTCTAGCCTTCATCTCCTCAACAAAATGATTTAATTAATCTAGAAATGAAGAGAGGGTTTGAAATCTAAAATAAATAAACAAAAATGGCCGGAATCAGCACTTTATGGCGGCGGCGAACGGTGGACCGGCGGTGGCACTCCGCCTCCAGCCACCTTGCCGGAAAATCGCAGAAGAGGGAAGAAGAGGGTGAGAGCGGCTGACCTTAGAATGAGAATGAAGGAAAATGATTAAATCCCTAACTAAAATGTGTTTATATTTACTCACTTGGGCTTAAAGCCCACCAAAAGAGATTAAACTTAAATGGGCTAAGGCATTTGGGTTAAATTAAATAACTGTTGGGCTTCCTTTAAATAAAATCTAGACAATCCATAGATAAATTGTTGGCTAAAATAATAATTCCCATACCCATTCAAGCTATAATAATATAATTACCAACTAAATTAAATTAATTTCTAAAGATCCTCTAAACTTAAATTGACATAAGATACTAAGATAAAAATTAAGTTGAGAATCTATTTAAAATTTAATAATAAAGGTTTGGGGTATTACAAAAATGTAGTTCCATTTGTTGACAAAATGGTTCGACGATGTGCACTTGGTTTAAATTTATATTTTGTTTGATTCCTAACTTTTTATTTTATTTTCTAATGCATTAAATATCTTCAGTTAAATAAAAAATTTTACCAAAAACCGAATGAAAAAATTATTACCTCTCATTACCTTTCAACTAGAGGTAACGAAGTACACTTGATTTATAGTAGATAGCATAGTGAGATATTCGTTAGATTTTTTTTCTTGAGTTTACAATACTATACCCTAATTTAGTACACTTGCTCAACCTCTAACTTCGTAGTAGCATCATCCTAAAGACATGAAAACAAAAATTATATGTATATATATAATTTTAAAAAATACAACAATATTAACAGAGATAACGATTAAATGTAATTTTTTACCCGTGGTGGAGTAGTGGATCGTGGTGGAGCTCTAGGATTGCATCCCCGAGTAGGAATTGATCGTGGTAGTGAAGGATTACGACAATTTCTTACATAATCATCAAACCACCCCTTCATATGAGGTAAGATTTTTTTCTTGAGTTTAGAGAGAAGTCTACTATCACGTCTGTCAGATTCTATACTGAAACAGGTGACCGAAACACCCGTCTATAAATCGGTTCAATAGCGGCGCACCACCAACTTGTAAAAGTGTATCTCTAATCTTATCCAAGACCGCATTCTTGTAGTAAAGATTGATCCATATAGGCAATCCTTTTAAATCCGGTCTCTTCCATGACCAAATTGAATTGTATAAATAAAAGAAAAAAATTGACCAGACCTAGAAGTCTCGGATATCACATGATAATATCTCTAAGACCGGAGCCTCATTAAAACCCATCTCAGGAAAAACCATATGGGAAAAAGAGTACTCCTCTAAGAAAAATGAAAATAAGCAGGACCAGAGAAATCCTTTCTAATAGCATCAACAATACAGAGAATAGAAGAAAACTAAAAACCATGAGTAACAAGACTAGATGCTAACAAATCAGCAACACTATTCCCCTCTCATAAATATGAGAGACACAAAAATGAATAGATGAGAGAAACTCCAACACACGACGCTGGCGTGCCTTGAAGGACCATGGGACTTGCAGACCTCGAGAAGAAAGCAACTTGACCACATAGATGGAATTAGCTTCAAGCCATATAAAATACAAAGAAAGAATTTGAGCCCATTCCAACACTGTAAGGACCGCGAGCAACTCAGCCAAAAAAGCAAAACCCACCCCTTCATCCGTGTGAAAGCAAAACATCACTGAGCCATCTATATGCCTAATCACACCGCCCGTGGCCATATTCTTCGGGGCACCAACCGAAGAGCCATCAGTATTAATTTTCACCTAACCTGGAGGAGGCGGTCTCCAAGTAACCGAGATAGGGATCCGAGGAGGAGCCGGCCGAGGCGAGACATTCCAAGCTTTCAAGATCATAAGATCATCCACCGAGTTCCACATATGACCATGATGACCCCAAAACAAAGACGCTTCACAAAAGGCAATCCGAAGAATAGACAGAATAAGAAATAGCGTTGGAAACAAATCCTCATATATAGCTTTATTTATAAAATGCCATGTACCCTAAATAACTGTGATAATTGCCAGCTTCCAAAGCTTCAAAATATGAGAACTAAATTGGCGATTCATGAATTGAACATAAGCTTCATGAATAGAGCCAGCGTGGATTAGATCAACTTTGAACACCTCAAATATCCACCGCCACACAACCGCCGCACACGGACAGTGCCAAAAAAGATGATCCATTGTCTCAGTTTCTCCTTTACACATAACACACATATTCGGACCAACAAATCCATGAAGAGTGTCCATCGTCGGCAACCGAGAGAGAAGAAAATGTCAATTGATCAAAGAGCACCGCATCAAAATTGAAGAATCCTAAATCCAAGTCCTCCATTTAACCGCCGGAAACTTAACCCGAGAATGGAGACGAGCAAGACGAGAGGTGACCGTGCCATGAAGAGAGTGCATCCAGACCCGTTCATCCTTGCCATACACAATTCGGACCACCAAAATATCATGCATAATATCCGGAAAAGCTCTCACAAAGGTAGACGTAAAATGCCAAATCCCTTGCCAAAAGTAATCACCCACCGTGTCTTGGAATTTCCCATGCACATGCAAAGGAATACCAATATGATCAATGAGGATATAACCTAACCAATTATCATGCCAAAAGTCCACTGATGAACCATTACCAACAATGCAATAAGACTCCCAAACCAGATCCCGTACCAAAGGATGAACTCCTGACCAAAAAGAAGAATAAGAAACACTCTTACATTGCCGAGGATGAGGAAGAAACCTAGAACGCAAAAGTTGCATAACACGAGAATCATCATTAATTAATTTCCATGCAACTTTCATTAATAACTCGCGATTCACCTCTTTGAAGGACGACACACCTAAGACACCTTCCTCGGCTACTGCACACGTCCTAGCCCAGCTAATGGTCGTGTGAGACTGTTCATTCACATCACCTTTCCATAAAAAATTCCAAGCAGCCGAATCTAATTTTTGAACTAAAGAAGCCGGCCATTGATAAATTGTCATAGAATGAATTGTCGAGCTCATAATGACCGATTTAATCAAACACAATCGACCAGCCATGGAAAGAGTATGGCCCATCCATCTATCAAATTTAGCAAGGATTTTATCCGCCAAACCTCGCATAGTACCAGCCCTCGGCATTCCCTCAAAAATTGGAACACCCAAATATTCGGTCGGAAAAAACCAACCATGAATCCCAATTGTCTAGTAACTGCAGCTTTGACTCTCGGCTAAGCACCTTTTCCAAAATACACTCTGGACTTTGCACGACTACAATGTTGTCCCTGGACTTAGCATGACTACAATGTTGTCCCGAAAGAGTGGCATAATTATTCAAGATCTTAGAGATAACCGGACATTTGCTTTCTTGGCTTGACAAAATAGAAAAACATCATCGGCACCAAGAATGCTTCAAACAAAAATGAATCACAATTACTAATATTACTTAAATTAACGTTAAAAACTTAGAATTAAATTTAGTCAAATATCAATTATTAATGATCATTTACTTTGAAGTACGAAAGAGACAAATTTTAAATCTGACTATATGTAAACATGTCCAAAAAGGTTGATTATTACATATTCCTGCAAGCATTCACCTACTATTTCAACTAAAAAAATCATATTTTTTTATCATTGTTTAACATTCAAAATTTCAACACATTGTTCACATAATTTGAACAATATTCACATAAAGATCACAGACACTGTGGAATCATTCAAACATAAAATATGATTCATCAATCAACTAAAAGAACAATCAGTTTATAATAAATGTAAAGAAAGAAAATAGTGATTCTCAAGACCCTTAACCTAAAAGAGCCTTACACTAAAGCAAACGCGTATTTAGGTACATCAGCACATCTTACAAGTTTTATAGTGCTTCACTGCTTCATCATATAGTAGTAGCCAAATCATGTGCCCTCTCTTAAATATCACAAAAACAGCCACAATTCACCCCTACCATCTCATATATAAGGTTTATTCATCAGAAAAGTGAATATATATACACACACATAGAATATAAAACAAAAATGGACAACGAAAAACCCAGAGAGCCCAAGAGAACTTAATCCAACCCTCCATTTTTTTCCCATTGGTTTTTAATGTTTTGTTAGATCTTGCATATAGTAGCAATCAAATTTTGGATAGAGAGGAATCAAAATATGATTCATCATAATCTATATTAAACGAGATAGTTAATAAACGAGGTTGACTAACCTCTTCGGGTTGATAAATAGACGACATCTTGTTGGTCTTGCTCCCCGACAAAAATCTTAATCTTCGAGTGGGGACATGAGAGTGAAAGGTTGGGGGGACCAAAAGAGAGAATTGATCGTGAAAGAGATGAGCGGCTGAGAGGGAAGAGATTTGATTTTTTTTTAATTTACCCTAATTTATTGGATATGGTAAGTTAAATAAGGAGATAATCAATTTTTCAAATGACTCTTCAACTACCTCTATCCTTTTAACATTAATTTCAAGATTGTTGGAAAATCACTTTTAATAAATTATTTACCTCTCATTGAGTGTTAACGAAATGATTGAGAGGTAAAAAAAGATTGAGATATTAAATTTTTTACCTCTCAATGAGAGATAATGGTTTCTACTTAGAGGTAACGAAATGATTGAGAGTGTGAATAATTAGGACAATGGATTCTTTTTTTAAAAAAAAATACCATAATTCATGCATTATCGAGTAAGTTTTTAATAAATACCTAATGCATTAATGACTAAATTTTTATTTAATAAAATAATATAATGTTAGACATGAATACATGATAACCATTGGTATTTTTGTGCTTCTTAAGATGTATTTCTTTAAAGTTTTTTTTTAATTAAACTGAAAACGTCATTGGTAGTTTAAACACTAGAAATTGAGGATAACCGCCTAATTATAAAGTTGTCAAAACATAATGACTAGTAAATTTAAGAATAGAACACTACATGATTGGATTTGAGTTTATGCTATGATTTTGTATTTTATTTCATATATGACAAACATAAGGAGATCATTTATTTTTCTAATTAATGTATGTGTAACTACCCATATCACTTTAACATTAATTGTAAGTTGGTTGGAGATTCAAAATAATAAAAATGGTTTACCTCTTATTGAGAGGTAACGATTTCTACCAAGAGGTAAATGATTTTTGAATTCCTAGTTTAAATTAAAAAATTTAAATTAGTGTATAATAGACATGAATAAAAAAAGTCTATTTATACAGCTTTTTGAAGATTGACATGGCTCAATGACTGAAAAAAGAAAGATTCAAAGAAAAATATCGTTATCAGTCGGTGAAGGGTAACAATTTTGTATTGAGGGGTAACCTTACTTTTATCTCACATGGGTTGTTGTCATTTACTTTTGTATTTATTATGTCTTACACACTCATATTTCTGTAAAGTAATACAAATGATTGGTACTTTGGAAGAATTCTGTGGATCCCAATCTCTTACACAAGGTCAATTCATTAAAAAGTGTAAAATATGTGGGGTATTGAGGATAATATTGTAAGAGTGGGTAATTCTTGAAGCATTTTGTTAAGTTGGGTATTTCTTGAATACAACTTAAGGAATGTGGGTATTTAAATTTTCAACCCATATATATATATATAGATTATATAATATGGTATACTAGATGTGTATATACTATATGTATGATGTACAAAATGTGTATATATGTATTACGTAAAATTAATATATGTATATTAAAATTTGCTTTTAATATAGTGATTTTATACAAGATATTGCTATTTTTCATCTCATGCATTTTTAAATGCATAATTTGTGAGTCAACATGTATATGTATATTCTTTTCATTAGTTTATACATTGTCTATGGTTAATGTATATACTTTGTCTATATATATATATATGAGCTATAAAATATTGAATGGATGTATATGTATGTGTGTATATAACTATATATATATATATATTAAAATTTTGCATCTTAGTGTGCTATATATGTGTGTATATATGCATATTTATGTATAAGTGCATTTCATTATTTTTTTATTTCATTTAAATAGCATATGCATGCATTCATATTTGCATTAACATATATGTGCATGTAGATACAAAATACATATAGAAAATTATAAACACAGAAATGCATTAATATTGGAAACAAAGGAGAGAAAACAATGCATACAATTGGAATATTGCAAGCTAATTGAAAATCATAAAGAGGCCATGCAAGAAGGTTGGAGCAAATGAAGATCTTAAGAAAGTTCAAAATAGCAATTCCACATTCACGTTTGAACTACACATCATTTAAAAAGAGAAATGAAAACTAATAAAAACAAACAACTCACCTAACTGCCTCTATTTTTTAAACCTTTTGGGTAGTGCAAATCTCGATCATTCGACGCTCACCGTGACAAGTTGACATTGTTTGTTAGCTTGAACAATGAAGATGAAATAAAAAGGAAAATCATTTGGGAATCATCCTTGCAAAAAAAAAGATATTGACTGAAGATACCATTGTAGCTCACCGAGTATTTACGGCACTACTCACAGACCACAACAATCATCTTTCTCTCTTGATGCAGCAGCACCATGGTCGAACATCGCCGGCGAATGATAAATGATGTAGCGTCGAAAGATAAAGACTCATGGTGAGTCCATGAAATGCAATGAACGAAAGAAGAATGTGATAGGAGTTTTGAAGAGAAAAAATTACATTGTTTATTTTCATTCTAAAGGATAGAGTATTTATAGAAGATTGAAGCACATGAAAAGAAATGGATTAAAGCATGTGTTAAATAGGGCAATCAAGAAAACAACGAATCTTGGTGTTATACATATAAAATCAAAAGTCATCTTTTGTGCTCAGTTGCAGTTGCAGCTTGTCAGTCTCAGAAAGTCTTTGAACAAAATATCTCACATTATCTAACCTGCAAAAATGTATAGACTTCATGAAGAAAGACTGATCTTATGAGATAAAAAAATGTTGTTACTCCCTTTTGACATAGTACTCAAAACTTTGGCTTAACAAAACATCTCTCTCTTTATTACTATGGAAAAGCCTTTCGAGTACTGTAAAAAAAATATGCAGCCTAAATTACAGATGATAGATGATTGAGAATCTTGGCGCCATCCAAGGCCAAAGATCCATCCGTATCTTCAGAACAAATGATTGTCGATTAATTTTAATTGGTCCAACAAGTTATCAGTTAATATAATGTGCTAACAAAAAAAACTGGGTTGTGGATACCAAGGAAATTGAAACGATAGCATATTTGGGATTTGATTTGATTGATGATATACGTAGTTGGAAGCCCAAACTTTACTTACACTTCAATGAGAAATCAAGCCATGCCATATCTCATATTATTGAAAATAGATTTAAGACCAATAACTCTTAGATACGAGTATAAATTATTTATTAAATTTTAAATCAGATTCGAGAACTCCTTAACACAAGTACAAAGGTTTACAAATCAAATTGAAATGGAAGACTCCTTGATACGAGTTAAAATTATCTAATAAATTTCAAAATATGAGACTCATTCATCTTCAAGATGAATCTCATTCATAAACGAGTCTCATGGGGACATTTGTAAGCGATTAAAAATTAATTATCAATCAAATGGTACCATGTGTAAATTAAAAATGATTAAATACTAAATTATATTATTTATTTATATTTTAGGGATTTGATTAAAGAAAATTCCTAAATAAAATAAATATTAATTTGATACATAATATGTGGAAGCTTTCAACCAATGAGAAATTGACAAGTGGCGAGCTCAAACAAGAAATCAATACCTGGTTATAGAGAATCATAAAAATACAAGGCGTCAATGAAATTGTGCCACCTTAACCCTAATATAAAACACCAATGAAATTGTGTTACCTAAGCCCTAAATGCACCCTCATTTGCCTATAAATAGATGGCTTGGCCAAAGGAAAACACAAAATTTCAAGAGTTCAAGTTGGAGAAGGATTCCTTAGAGAAACTCTATCCAATATTCAAGGCATACTTTTAAAGCTTCAAGATGTTTTTGTGAGAGTCACCCGCATTCTTCACCAAAATCATCTCAAATTCAACGTTTGATCTGGAATCAAGATGTTCGACCCTCTGATCGATGTTACCAAATCCATATCTTCAAGTTGTTCTTGGAGATTTAAGCATTTTTATAGAAGTAACGCGCTCTTCATCAAGATTATCCTAAAATCTACATTTAATTTGTAAGCAACATGAAAACCCTTCGAATCAATATTATAAACCTCAAAACATCAAATTCATGAAGATCGAAGAGTAAAATCTACCTTGAAGATCTTGAAAAATGATGAATATCAAATTTGAAAAAGGAGAATCAGAATATCAAAATAGAGAATCGAACCACAATTGTAATTTCAACCAAAAATATTTCTTTGTACGTTTTTTCGATGTTTATTAACATAAATACACAAAATTTGTGTTACACCCCCCGCCAAATTGGCAACCAACCACAATTTTCTCCAAATATCTGCAACCCACCACCTCCGTCTTTGCAACCGCCACAACCATCACCATCGTTGCAACACTATTAATCATAATTGTAAGTGATTCGATATTTAATTTTATAAGTTATAATTAGGGTTTATATTATATGCAATTCCCCAATGTCTCTTTGTGATATGATTATCAAGGGTTTAGGATTAGAATCTTTGTAAATTATTAAGTTGCTTAATTGTTGAACATTTTTATATAAATAATTTGGATGGTTAATTTGCCTATAATTTTAAATTACTCTAATGGATCATATTCCTTTATGCTTTTGTGAAGACATGCTAATGTGATATTTCCTTGGACTTTACAAAAGAGATGTTTTTCTATTTTATTGATTTTTTTTATGGGGCCAGTATTTTGAGAGGTAATTTTGATTGTTCAGTATAGTGAGGGATCAAATTAAGAGTTTAGAAGGGGGTTCATTTGTTGTCATTTATATTATCAGAACAAAAGGTGTAGTTTTAAATTGTTGGACATATGATAGGATCTGAAATGGAAATGTAATTATTTATCTTTTCTGGTGCAATGCTTTAGGTCTTGATACCTTGCTTGAGAGTATTGCTTATTTCAATCAATTGCCTGTGCAATCCGGTTCAATAATTTGGGTCTTGATATCTTGATTACAAGTGTCAGTTATTTCAATAAATTACTCGGAGTAAAATGTATTTTCTTTCTTCACTAGTTAAAATGGTTACAAGGAAGTAAGTTATTAACCAAATCAATGATAAGTGTGATTCACTTGCTACTGGGATTGAAAGGTAGTGTCAACATTAGAGCTCTGCATTGGGAGTTTTCTTCTACATTATTATTGAAGAAAATATTATTTTCAGTGATGTTGTGTGTGTCTCTATAACAATGATTATATGCACTAATGTATTGTTCTTGGAGTTTGATTAAATATATATGTTGTAGTCTACATTTGAAAATCTACAATTTAGTTGAGTTCATATTTGTTTAGTTTAGTTTTGAAACATGCAATGTTAGTGTATATTTGAAATACGTAATTTTAGTTTTTGAACTCATTAATAAAATTTATTTATGATATCATAATTATTTTCTACATCATATGACAACACAAGAAGAAAAATATCTTTTTTGTAAAGAGCCTGATTATTTATAATGAAGAAATTATCATTTACCTAATATTTTTATTAGGATCTTGCTCGAATTGATCATTTATATTTTTATATGATGTTCCTTTGTGAGAAAATGAGGTTTCATAATTTGGAAACATGCATACTAGTCTTGACTTCATTATTTATTTATCTTCAAGATTGAGATTTTATTCAACTCTTGGCTTTTGCAATCATTTTGGTCACTTTCCTCAAGTAATTATATGTTGTTGTGATTGATTTCCATAGTTCAAGAAGTCGATGGAGAAGGTTGATGGTGCAACTCCCAGAGAATCATCAGAGTAAATATTGTGCAAAGCTTGAGCATGTTTTGTTTGCAACACTCTACTATATATGATAGCTAGTTAGAAAATGAAAACCGATTTTTTTGTTGAAGAACAATGAGAGTGTTGATAAATAGTAATGACTTCAATCCATATATGTGTAGTAACTTCAGTAAGAATATAGAAACATTATTTTAAAATGAATAGTATTCTAGTTGGGATAGTTTTCTTTTATAAGAAGATTTGATTTTGCAGAACCATTACAAATATTTTCAATTACTCGGTATTAGTGATACTTCACCTCAAAGTTAATGATACTTCACTTCATAGCTAATAATCCCTTATTTGTTCTTTGTTCGATAATTTATGTTTAATAATGGATAATATCATATGATACTCGCCTTCAATTTAATGATATTTCACCTCATAATTATTGATATTCCACTCACTCCAGAGTTAATGATTCTTCATATGATAGCTAATGATAATATCATATGATATTTCTCTTTCCTTAGATTTATAATTAACATTTAATCATCAATAATATCACATGACACTTCTTTATTCTTGATTTAATAATTAATATATAATCATGAGTTAACAATATTTCACTTCATAGTTAATGATATTTTACCCCATACTTAATAATACTTCAATTTATAACTAATGATACTTGTCTGTTTTTTGTTTGATAATTAATGTTCAATCGTCAATAATTTCATATGATACTTCACTCGATAGCTAATGATACCTATATATTCTTGGTATAATAATTTGTGTTTATTCACGAATAATATCATATGATACATCAATAATATAATTTTAGTTCAATAATATAACATTTAATCACTGATAATATCATATGATATTTCACTCTTAGTTAATGACACTTTAACTCGTAACTAATTATATTTGTCTGTTATATTGGTTTGATAATTAATGTTCAATCATCGATAATTTCATATGATACTTCACTCCCAAGTTAATGATACTTACCTCACAGTTAATGATACTCCACCATAAATCTAATTATATTTCTATATTCTTGGTACAATAATTAATGTTTAATCACGTATAATATCATATGATACATTGCCTTAGAGTTAATTTCATAGCTAATAATATATTTTTAGTTCAATAATTAATATTTAATCATTGATAATATCATATGATATTTCAACTCTTAGTTATTGATATTTCATCTTAGTTAATGATATTTCACTTCCCAAATGATAAACAACCAATCAATAAATCAAGATAACATGAATTGAACTCATTCTATTAAGATAAATCAGATTTAGCAAGTAAAAGATCCCTATCATAGTTAAAATTCAAATAAGTGGAACTCATTCTATTAAGTTAAATCAAATTTAGTAAATGAAAGTCATACATATCTACAGTAAATATGTTTTTTTTTATAACAAATACAACATCTTTCTTTAATTCAAAATAAGCTCCTCGGTGCATCAACTCAAGACTTATTCTCCTTCTTCTTCTTCTTCTTCTTCTTCTTCTTCTTCTTCTTCTTCTTCTTCTTCTTCTTTCCTTGATTGCACACATTAGGATCTTGTCTTTCTTCCTCTTTCCTTGAAAGCATACATTAGAATCTTGCAAAAAATGAAAAGAATTAAACAAAAGGATACAAATTCATTAAGAAAAAACATATGATCTTATAAACTACATAATCACATGAAAATACGCAAGTTACACATAGTAAGTAAACTTCTTTTTTTTTTTTTTTTTTAGAGGAAGTAAGTAAACTTGTAATAGAATTAAATTCTATTTCTTTCTGTAAACAAAATCAATTGATCTTAATTAACCTTGAAAACGCCAAACATGCACACTATTTCTCAAACAAAAAACTATTTTGCTTAGAAATCTAATCATCAGCTACTAAATAAAAAATATAATCCTAAAAAAATCATATTTTTATCAAACAAATTCAATATTCAAATAGAAAATTAAACTACAATATTGCATAGAAAATTAAACAAAATTTAGTATGCCATAATTTAGTACCAATGCCCCTGTTACCGATCTGTTATAGTTCTTTGTAATTTACTTTTATTTAAATTTGTAGATTTTTTTCCCTCTTTTTTCAGAATCTTCCGAACCAAAATAAACCATCATTGTGAAAAATCCAGGATTATGCACCTGAACAAAAACCGCCTAAATGAATTGTGGTGAAGGGGATGGGCTGTTGTCCGTTGGCACCACTAAGTAACGGCAGAGACCTTCAACGGCGTTTGAAACTTTGTTCTCCAATTTGAAAATCGTGTTGTAGATTGTGGGATTGAGCTTCTATAATCGCAGTGGAGTAATGCATTAGGTTTTTTTTTAAAATATATTTAATGAAGCAGGTCAGCTCAGTTGGGATTCGTCTAATGTTTACAATCCGTTAAGACGGTCCACATGAGTGTGCCTCCAAAATAAATTTTATTCAATCTGTACATTTTATAATTAATTGCAAATTTTAATAATAAAACAATTTATGAAATGACTTACTCAATTTTAATACTTTTTCCCACTTGATTTCCTTCCGTAGACTAATAATATTTTTGATTGATTTGTCAAGTAAAATATTTTATTCTTTTTTTCCTCAAGAAGTTCTGTTTTTTTTTTTCTAATGAAAAAAAAGACACTGTTCAAAATTCTTATATGTTGAAAATAGCGAAAAATAAAATTGAAAATTCCAATAATTGACTTCGTAGGAGCATACCGAAATCTTGGCCATGTTCAAAACCACTCAAAATTGAAGAAACCCCCTGACTCTCTCTTCCACAAAACAAAGGAAAAATAGTTGGAAAAAAAAGGGAAAAATATAAAAAATGAAAACTTATTATAGTCGTGAGATATCAACAACATAAGTAGAAGTGTAGCAGCAGAAAATCAAGAAGCGAAAAAAGAAATGGCTTATATTCTGCCAAATGTTTCGCCAACACTTCTTCAGCCCAAAGACAAACCCTCCTCTGCCATTTTTGTTCCGCTCTCATCATCTTCCACCTATACGCCGTCGTCTCAGACGAAGCTCGAGCCACCTCCGCCGCGCGGCTTGGCACAGGTTAACCGCACTCCTGGTGCGCAGGATAAGCAGCAGGACCCACGAAATGAGTTTTATGTGAATTTAGGCTTAGCTGTTCGAACCCTCCGCGAAGACCTCCCTTTGATCTTCACCAAAGACCTGAATTATGACATTTACAGGTATCCTAATACATCCCCCTTTTGCTTCTGGATTATTAATTAATTTATATAAATGATTTATTTATTTATTGCGTTTTGGCAGGGATGATGTAACGTTTATAGACCCCCTTAACACGTTTAGCGGAATTGAAAAATACAAAATGATATTTTGGGCGTTGAGGTTTCATGGGAGAATTCTGTTTAGGGAGATATCATTGGAGGTGCTTAGAATTTGGCAGCCTTCTGAGAATATGATTCTGATCAGATGGAACTTGAGGGGGATCCCTCGTGTTCCTTGGGAGGCAAAGGGCGAATTTCAGGGCACGTCGCGTTATAAACTCGACAGAAATGGCAAGATTTACGAGCACAAGGTTGATAATTTGGCCTTCAATCTGCCACAGACATTGCAACCTGCAGCTTCTGTTTTGGACCTTGTTGCAGCTTGCCCTGCTAGCCCCAATCCCACCTTCTTGTGGGATGCTTCTCCCACTTTGTCTTCGTGTTCGTGGGTCGACTTCTATAGGGCTGTCAAAGACACTTTGGATCGAGGGGAATTGATCATTCCTCAAGATTGTTTGGCTTGTTCATAGTCACAACTTGGCTTATAAATAGATGGATTATGGATGGAATTTACGGATGTATACGTAGAAAGATAGAGGCCCCTGAGGAGTATATGTATACTTATATACTGCTGTAGCATAGGGCGGGCACAAATCAACATCATATTCAATTCAAATATATATATATATATATATATATGAAGATAATGTTCAGTTCATAGTCTTGATAACTTCATCTATGCATTTTTGCTCCATTGTGTGCATTGTTTACAGTTGTTACTTGACTGCTCATCTCTCTGTCTCTCTACTCGGTTGTGGTCGTCGTTTTGTTGTGTTTCTCAATAATGCATAACATGAAATAGATAGAGGGCCTATAGAATTTGAATTTGATCATCCCTTCCTCATATAACCACTATTGAATGTTTCCAGAACAAAGATGGATAACAAATATGTAAGGATTCAAAATTTACATCAATATAAACCTAGGTAGTAGCATCATCATCATAGTGTGGTACATCAATAGCACATACTACTTTGGGTACTATGTATGTTAGCAACGGTGTAGACCATAACAACAATCATTACAAGCAGACAATCGTACCAAGAACGTCCATTCTGATAAACTACGTGTACCTTCCTGCAAACAACAAAAACAAGGCACGAGTCAAAAACTATATGAATGAAGTTCTTCCTTACTTTCTTTTGGGAGAGGTTAACCATATGAGTTACAAGTGTTAAGAGGGGGGAGGGCTAGAAAGGTAAAAAGAAATACGAGTGTGAGAAGATAGAGAGACTTACATCTTCTGGTTTCTTCAACACTTTTGTTGATAGATTTGATGAAAGAAATAACTATTATCATCAAGGAAGCCTCTCCAAAGGCTTTATAGTCGCAACCCTAGAGAGGTCAACATTTGCATATTTCTCACATGTCACCCTCAATAGAGAGGTTTTGGCTGCTTTGTGAAACTTCAATATCATCTCTGCACAGCTCCTGCAGAATTCAATGTCTTTACTGAATATGCACGAGGCAAAATTCCCAGTATAAGCAATATCCAACAGAACGAACCTGATTTCGGATTCTTTATAGCGTGCATGCTTTGTTAGTAGTGGAGTCCATTGTGGAGTCAATCGCATAGTGCATCGTGCAACATAGATAGCAGACGCACATAGCATTGAGGGCTTGTAGTTCAAAGCTTCATGTTCGACTAAGCATAGCTCAATGAGGTAAAAGGCAAGTCGTTCGAACTGGACAACAAAGAAAAAGAGATTATTTAACCTCTGTGCATGGCCAACAGGTGATTGATTATATTTTTCAGAAGAGACCAGATTAACATGTCCAAAAAACACAACCTGAAAGTGTGAATTTGAGGACGGGCGGGGGGAGGACAAAAGGAAAGAAAATTATTTCACAGATTTTGCTGGATACCTTCTTGTCAGATTGAGCAGCCTTGAGAAATCTGAGCATGAAAACATAGGGAGTTGGCTGGTTAAGACGGAACTTCAATTTCCTTAAGATTGTCTTTTCCTGAAATTCAAAAAATAAACAGCTTATATTGAGTCGAGCACCACAACTTCTCAATACAGAGAATTGTGGGAGTAAATAATACAAAATTAATCTTTTCGCAAAATCAGAAAATTATGTTGTGTAAGTACATTACTCGAGCTGCAGAAAATGAAAAAATGACTCAATAAAAAAAAAACTAAAGAGAGGGAGGGGGACTACACTGACCATTTGAAGCATTTGATCTCTAGTGTACGACTCTGCTGAGATGCTTATCAAGTCAGTGACCTGTGATTCATGCCAACAAATTGAGTTATAAGTTTTCTATTCAGTTAGACCTGAATAGCTCATCATTCAACAGACACTACAAAATTTGCATGCATGGAAAATCTTACCCGGGGATGCCAAAAGTCTTCATATTTCGATGCCAACAGGAGAGCAGTAAGGCCTACTAACTGCATTTCACTCTTCTTGATCAACTCAAGGGACAGGTATCGATCTAGGAGTGTAACAGTGAGGAAAAGAGTTTCTTCCATCAAATCAAATTTTTGATGAACCTGCACCCAAATGGTTGTGAGAGAGGAACCGGAAGCTGCAGAAGCAACTTAAAAAAAGGCAATGATATGATAAGAATGAGACCTCGATAAGCCAATTGATTAATATACCACGCATATGTGGTGTAATATGTTTCTGAGTTTCCAAGTAGCTCTTCAGTAAAGGATTCTGCCCCTACAATAGGTTTCAGAGGAATCAAAGAATGACTTGAGAAGACAAGTCAAATTACCAAACAGGGGAAAATGAAAAGAGTTCAATATGAAAAATACTCTTAACAAAATTTGAGATGACAAAAAATAGGAATATAACTAACTCACCTCCATGACCCAATAATATTGATATATATCATCAACGTAATCACAAACTTCAAGATGGTTGCGGCGATCATAAATCTCTGGCAGGGTTTCCTGGGATGTAACTTTAGTACATTCTTTAAGCAACTGCAAAAAGAGGTCATGATTAACCATCAAGTTGGGATGCAAATTTTAAAGGGAACTATGGCAGACACTATATAGCACCTTTGATCTGGACACTAGTGAGGAAGTAAATGAATTCCTGCGATCAGATTTTTTCCTTTGAACAGTACCACTAGAAATATCCCCCTCTCGGGCAGGTTCATCTTGGGCTACAACAGAAGGAATATTTTTGGAAACAGAAACCTTGTCCTCCTTTGTCTTGGATAAATCTGCTGGTCTAGACGTCACTTTCTTCGTAGTGATTGTGTGGCTTGATTTTGAATTTCTCCGAGTGCTGAGAGCTGTAATTGTTCTTTGTACAGTGGGCTGGAATTTGAACGACAGAAAATTTGCTCAGAAAAGCAATAGTTTGTTGGATCATCTTAAAACTCCAAACTAGAAAATAACTACTAGTTTTCCATATTTGCATCTCAAATATTGAGGATATAGCCCACTTACTTTGATAGATTTCCTAGATCTTACTCCGGCATCCACCTTGGTTTCAGCTCTTGAAGTCCTGACAAGAACATGCATATTGATGAACTAATGAAACTATGTAACTGAAAACATAATAAATTAAAAAAAAAAAAAACTCACAGAATTCATTGCTTTACAAAGTTTTAATCCATAAATCTACCTCAGAATTAAAGATATAGATACAACTAATTGATGTCTAGAATTGTATGACTTACATCACTACAAAGCCATCACTAACTCTATTTCCCCAAGGACGGCGGTTCGGATTGCTCGGCTTTGGTGCAATACTTCCCCTTGCGCTGGGGTTTACTGAGAACATGATAGAAACATTGATCAGCAGTACATTCATCAGTCTCACTCAATGAAATACATATTTAGAACTATGCCTGATAGAGAGCTCACCAGGGATGCCATGTTTTCTCCTAAAGTTACTCGACTTCTCAGAGTTTTCCTATAAGCACGTATAAAAGGGACTATGTCAAACATGCAGCTTACAAAGACTCAAGACTACTATAAAATTAGATGTGATGACATCAAAACCTTTCCTGTGCCACTTGTTTCCAGCCTGCTAGCCTGCTTTAATACTGGTAAAGATTTCCTTTTAAGCCACCATAAACAATAAAATAGGGACATCAATGACAGTGAAATCAATTACAATTATAAAGCAATAGAAAAAAGTAGATCCTTGAACCTTGTCAGGAGAGGATTTCTAACAGATTTCCTGGAGCCAAAAGAAAAGGTAAAAGTTCTCCTCAGAAAACACTTAGAGAAGTAATATAGTTTGAAGATTTGCAAAAATTGGTGAAGCAACTATTGGGTGCACCTTCCAGTAAAAGTTGTAGTTATAGAGTTACGACTTTGAACTTTCATCCTTGGCTCATCAGAGGTAGTCTTAATATTTTCTTTGACAACTGCTATCCATTGAAGGGAACACAATGAGATACAAAAGCTTTATCACTACTTAATGTATAGACAAGATAAACAAAACCTTACACTTCTTGGATGTCTGATTGTCATATGTATCTTGGATCAGATTTAGTGCTACATTCTCCTGTTTTGCATGCAATACCAGACGTTAATTTTTATTAAAACATTAATAAAGTAAAAGAATTTGAACATAGGCGCCGACCAGCATTGAATTTTCACCCAATTTATTACATAAAGTGAGTCAATGGAGAAAGCGGAAGTAATTAGAATTATGAGTGTGAGGCTAACTTTTAGCATTTTAAAGGAGTTATCTATTTTCTGTTTTTTTTCCCCTTCCCCCAAACAAAAAAAAAAGGTTAATTTCTGCAATGATTTGTATCAATAGTCAAAACTAGAGAAAGCTATCAGGACTTAATTGAACAGTTTAAAATTCATTAGTCATATGTAACTGGTTGCGAGTGAAATTTGCAGTGCTAAAAGTTCCTTTGGGAATTATTAACCATTGCCGAAATTCAACTGTACTTGTGGACAGGGGAAGCTGAGGCTGCACTACTAATCTAATGGGAGCAGATTTGTAATGATATTCATTTGCATACCGTTGAAAGTGTGCCTGATGAACTACCCTCCGTGTTGACCAAATCCACAGCACCTCTGCCACACAGAAACCATCAGAAAGGAAATGAATCACACAAATGACTAAAGAAATTGCAGGAAACATAGTCACAAAAGGATGGCAGAAAAATAAACCAAATATAACACACAGAAAGATATCTAGTTTTAATAGTTACATAAGAATTCATTTCAGATTCATGAACACTAACCTTTCCTGAAGCAACATCATCTCACCTTTGCCCTTCCTGTGGTAAGATGGTGCATTAGAACCATAGAAATTTTAAATACAAGCATCATTTTAAATCAAACATTAACACATACCTCTGTGAAAATAACACCATCCCACTTTTTCCTTTACTGCATAAAAGTGATGCATTAGAATGAGAAACTAGATGATCAAATTTCTAAGATTTCTTCTTTCCTCTCTTTTTAACTTTATTACTTCTCTGTGTGAGATAGAAGGTGAAAAGCCAAAACTAACTACATTTAGGCAATGGCAGAACAATAGAAGATTGTTCGAATATTATACTGACAATAGCCATTTAAGTCACATTCTAGATTTGCACACATTCCCCCTAAATAAACCTTCAGACCATAAAAAGAGAGATAAGCACAGGTGAAGATTTCAATATCACTTACCCAGGTCTAGAGCTTGTTCCTAGTTCGGTTTTTGAAAAGCTGCAATTCCGATTGCCAATATCAGCCAAAACTTTTCTTCCAACTTTTAAACTCACTGCAACGTGCTCCAAGTTTTCAGAATAAGACTCTCAAATTATAAACACAGGTGTTCGAGGGATATGCTGCATAGACAAGGTGGACTTACTAGATTGATCTGGTTTACTTTTGCCCTTCTCCAACTTCTTGACACCACTCTATGAACAGAAAGGGGAAAGGCAAACAATCAAAATAATCAGTCCTAGGAAGAAAAACTGAAGCCTCATACTTAGGATTGACGAAAACAATAAAAACTATGATAACCTTTGAATCATTGGCATTTTGCAGATAACCTCCGGTTTTAAGTGTAGCAGATTGTCTTCTGTGTATTAACATATAGATAGAAAATAAAATTCCTTAACCAAACAAGGAGAAAGAACAATACGTCACTTAACCATAAACCCTTACTTGGTGCGATTGTTGAGAGTGTCAGGGTTTTTCAGTTTGTCATCTTCCACATAAATCTTTAAATTCTTAACTTCTCCTGCTTCAGAATGAGGAACATAAAGTTCTGAGTCAGCACTAAAAAAAAATCTGGGGAGCAGAGCAGATTAATCATTAATAACATAAATTACCACGCTTGCTCATTTTCAAGTCATCTGCCGTTCTATCTCTGAGTGAATTCAATCTCCCCTAAATTGGAAATAAGATCACTATTAGGTTTCTCTTTGACAGTCAATAAAATCGTGAAAAATTCAGTACAGATGACAACAGATACAATAGACTGCCAAAAAAATCACTGAACTTATGAAAAAAAAATCTGCACGCCAGAAAACATAGGCAGAAGCAGAATTAGGGTTGTCAGCAGTTGCACCTTAATAGCCACCATATCTTTCTTTAACCGAACTCCCTCTACAATTGCAATGAAAGGATAACTTTTCTTCAGATTCCGAACACCAGACACTTTCCGCTTAGGGTTTTCACAATGTACTCGATCCTTCAAGATTCTTCCAAACTATTTGTATTTTCCTTCGGCAGTTAAGAACATGAATCGAAACGAAATGTTCAATGTATATGAAAAAGATGTAAGCTTCGACCAGAACAGGCAAATCGAATAACTAAGGAAAAAATTTGAGCGGGCTTACCACATTCTTGGGAGAGCGATTCAGTAAGGAAATTGTAGAGAGAGAAAGAGGAAAGTGGATGTGGAAGGGTTGTTTAAATATGTTTTTACCGTTTGAATTGAACGTAGCAAGGCTCAAGGACCGCCCTTCCCACAGTTTGAATGTGGAGCGGATATTACAAGAATGCCCCCACATTTAATGAAGCACGGGCGGGCACCCTCCAAAAAAAGGCAAGCGCGTGACTGCCACGTGCCGTTGCAGTATATATGAGATTGTGTACAAAAGTGTTGCTCTTATTATTATTTATCTTTATGAATTATAAATAAATATCATTAAACTTTGGTGTGAGTGATCTGTGCCTTAATAATTTCACCCTTCGTTCCTACTCAAAAATTAAAATACTTTGTTTGCTTTGAAACATTAAGAACTTCACAGCTGGTCAATTTTTTCTTATATACACTTTTCGGTTTAAAAAATATATTAATTGTTATTGAAAATGACACGTGTGTATATTAAGAATATAATAATTATTTAAATCTGCTTCATATATTTATATTTTGTGTTGATTTTTTTCGTCTTCAAGAATTAGTAAATGATAATAAGTTTGTTATAGTATTATTTTCATTAAACTATACAAGTAATTATTGTTTAGATTAAATTGCCAGTTTGATTGGGGAACTCATTACACATTCTCATCACCGATACAAGATTAAAGGGGGTTATGAAAAGCATTTTTCAAAAAATGAGAAGTTCTACATACAGTATATTTTGTAGGGAAAAATGATAAAAGTAATACAGGAAGCTTATTTAATCCCTTGCTACCAACGGTCAAAAACCAGATTGTAGCATGCATCTATCCCACAAAATTTACAAGTCATGTAGAAATATCTTAAAACGCATCACCGATACAAGACTTGTGTATGTATATAGAAAATTCACAAACTGCTTTTTGTAAGAAGAAATTACAATACTTATTCCAATTTCAAAATATATGAATTATCTCCAACTATAGAAGGAAAGTAACATAGAAATTCTAATTTGACTGCAAATACAAGCAGGGCTGCTGATACAAATTACCGACGAAATAATAATTTGGTCAAATATATCACAAAGCCAAAGGTTTCCCCCAACGCCTGTGCTGCCCATGGAAGTGAGACTCGCAGTCGAATCTGCATGGTCTGGGTTGTACAAGGAAGTGGATGCTTTGATTCTCATGGACGAAATGGAGTGAGGTCAATCTGAAACTGCTTCTTCCCCTTGCTAATCCGCTGTAGAGAAAGCACATTAATCAGACTATTGGGGGAGGAAAAACATTGCTACTTCATCAGGAAAATAGGAAGAGTTCTGAAACAGATGCAAATTTGCAATCATGGTCAGGAAACAATTTGCTGCACTTCTGCTTTAGAGATCGTTCATTCATTTTTCATAAGCCCGTTACTGTTTTGACACGTGATGCATAGAATTACTTACGGCTATTGCAATGAGCTCTTCCAGAAGTTCCTCCAGATGACGTAGAGGCTGCATAAGAAAAATGAAGAAAGGTAATTCAAAGAAGACCACTTCGTATATCAACAAGAATAGATCTTCTGCTCCCTACAGGTGGCCTAATTGGTGGAGTGAGTGAGCTCACGACTGAAAAGTCACGAGTTTAAAATCCACCAATACTTTCTAGGTTGAATATGTCGCACAAGGGTTTGTCTCTCCTATATGGGTTGCAGGCTATTTCATTGAAATAGGGTTTACTAAGAACGCCTCCACGGACAGTGGCTGTAGGTTTTCCTCCTCACCAACAAAGAAGAAAGAGAGACCCTTCTTTCTCAAGAAAGAGAATCCAAAACATAGTGCTCCCATTTAAAATATTCCACGCTCAATAAACTTACCCACTGTGTTGGACCATCAACTGGAGCCTTTAGGGGGTCATCATGCACCTGTGTAGCCAACAATGGGAAGCAAACTCAATGAGAAGTTCAGAATGCAAGAATGCAGAAACACTGCTCAACAAATTCATTATTCATGTTTTGATTGTTATCATTTATAAACACATCTATTTCTGTATCGCTCAAGAACATTTTTATAAATTGCATGTCATACACTATCAGATGAAGAAACGAGAAAAAATATTTATATTAACTAGACAAGATTCACTGCACACCTCCATAAAGATCCCATCAACCCCAACAGCAACTGCTGTGCGGGCAATGCAGGGTATGAGTTCACGAAGACCACCACTGGCAACACCACCACCTTCAAGCTGTTCGATAATGGGAAATTTTTCACTTATCCACATTAAGATAAAACCATGGAAAGGGAAAAGTAGAGAATACTTGATTAAGGACGTGGTATAAAGATCCTACTTTATTATAGTTTTTAAATATCTTGCCAGAAATCTGAGATTGTTAAATCTTCTCAGGATTACCAATTTTTCCGTAACAGTTGTAACAGTTACTAACACTTCAAGTCGTAAGTAACCACTTTTAAAGAAACTATGAGGTTTTATCCATATCTGATAGATTATATCCATTTGACTAAATGAACTATAGGGTAAACACATACCTTTCTCCCAGCTGGTTGTTGTAGTGAATGTGTTATATCAGCCACCTGAAGGATAATTATCCAATTTAGAAACCTAGGCTTTAACTATATGGTACAATCAAGATGCAAATGTACAACATGAAACCTATTTTAATGGTTATATAGACTGGATGTGCCTAATGGAAAATGCCGACATTGACATGAAACACAACATGCAGCAAAAATCTTACAACAGGACTATTTGCCTCCCTCAACCACTCCAGATTGCGAGGATCAACAATTAAGTCATCTGCAGAACATTGCAATAGAGTAAAAAAAAAATTAATCAAAAATAGATATCAGCTAATTCCATTAACATGCGATTATTAATCTAGTACCAAAATGCCAGCTTTCAGAATATCATTCGCAGCCATGGTATTCTAGAGTGTGCCACATATAGAACTTCCCTGGGCACAACTATGATATATTTTTTTCTTCTAGAAATATAACTTATCTACTATTATAGATAAAAATAGGTAGAAGCACTTACTGTAACCAAACATTGTGCCTCTCTCACAAACCATAACATTTTCATTACCAGCCAATCTAATCTTTTCAGCAGAATTTACCATGACCTACACAATGTTAAAAATATGGAACTAGGAGTTACTTTGGAACTGGGCAAGGAAGAATTACATGAAAAAGAAGGGGGGCAGATGCTTACTGAAGGAGCACAAAATTGGCCTTTCTTAATGTTGATAATTTTCCCAGTCTTGGCAGCTGCTACAAGCAGATCTGTCTGTGAGAAAAAAGTAATTGGATATAACCTTCCAGTTCCAAAAGAGGGTAGACTCCAATACATTCTCAAAAGCAAAATCATATGGTCTGGAAAACAAATTTTGTTCCTCCTAATAGAAGGAATTGATACAATCTAACCTGTCGGCACAAAAAAGCAGGAATCTGGATTATGTCGGCAACCTTGCCAACAGCTTCACACTGGAAAAGGTGAAGATTTTAGAAGTCAGGTCATCTCTTGCTCAACAAAAGGCAATTCCCTACAGTTACATGTATGATGACTTTATCTGAAAGCAGGTTGAACAGAAAGCAAACACGGTGAAAGAGCAAAAGATAGCTATACAATGTTAATGCCACAACTTCGAACTATGTCAAACTCAAAATTGAAGAAAACATGTTTAGAGAGTTCATTTCATCCGAATTCGGAATTCCCTAAAGTCCTATAAAAAAGAAACTAATGCTCCAATAGTCCAATTTGAGAAAGCAAAACTGGTCGAGTGGTTTTATGAAGCAATTGGGTAAGAAACTTGGTATAGCAGCTTTAAGCGGTCATATCACTATTCAATAGCCAACCTGCATTGCCTCGTGCACATCAGTAACTATTGGAATGTCGTAAGTTGTTTTCACCTTCTCAAGGATCTGCATCGAAAATGCACAGTGACAGACAAATTAACAATGCATCAAGTGAAACTCTCTTATCAATAAACTTCCAATATGAGCTCCAAAGTAAAAACACCCCTGCAAGGTTGGGAAAAAAAAGATGCTAAACTAATGCAGCCAGAAAGCTTCCCAAAATCTATCAACTAACTGAGCTGATATTGCAGAACCGCAAGCATTAGTGCTCAACAGTTTTACCAACTGAAATAAAAGAAACAATCCCACTTAAGAATAATCACCTTCAAGCCTTCGGCCAAACCAGGGCCCCGAAACGACTTAGAAGATGTTCGATTAGCTTTGTCGAAGCTCGACTTAAAAACCAGAGGCAGTCCAAGTCTAGAAGCAACAAAATGCCATGGAATTCAGTTAATTAATTCTAAAAATGAACCAATAAATAATGCACGAAAATTCCGATAAATCTCAGTACTTCGAAGCGATGGATTTAATGTGTTTGGCCATGTAGAGAATGTGCTCCTCCGATTCAATCACATTGGGGCCTGCCAGTAGGAAAAACGGCTCTGCAGCCTATTTGTCGTAATTCAACAATGTCGATTAGATGAAAATTTCTTAGAAATTAAGGTAAAAATAATAATTCAGCGAAGATGCTCCGAAATGCGGAAAGAATTGAGGAAGATAATTCAGAAACCTTGAGCTGATTGAAAAGCAGAGTTGACGAATCCATATCTTCGCTCGAGATTTGCTGCCGAAATAAGAAATGCAAACAGAAATGAGATGAACAGTTACCAAATCGGAGTGAGAAATCGAAATTTTATCCGGATCTGAGGTATTAATGCAAAGTTTCGGAACAGTTTGTCAGTGAAAAATAAGTAATGATCATCTCGTAATTATTTGGATCTGATATTTAATGGAATGTATCAACACACACTGTCGGTGAAAGAGACAGATCATCTCTCAGTTCAGTTGTTCTCAGAAAGAGGGGGGGGGGGGGGGAGAGACAATAATGTCAGTTCTGTTAAAAGAGATTAACATGGGCCGGTTTCGGGATTTTATTGGGTTTTTTTATTTAAAAAAAGGGCACATAAATGACTATATTAGTAGATGTTAATTATTTTCGTCATGATTTTTTTCACCTCTTGAAATGCAAATGGCATAAATGTGTATTTTTAACGATATCATGTGGAAAAAAAATCACAACATTATCGTTTATATAGTAGGAGACGAAATAAAAATTCAAAACGAGCATAATTAATATCTACTTAAAAAGTAAGACATGCCAAAAATAAAATTTGCCAAAATATTTTTGAAAAATTGCTAAAAGATAAAAGGAGAAACTCAGGTATACTAGGCCAGCATCGAATTTTCCCATCACATAGCTTTCGTTTTTTTTAAAGTGGGCTCAACTCCAGGGGTAAAGAAGAGAAATGTGGGTCTGGACAATTGGACCAAGCTTTATTTTATTTATTTATTTATAATTCTATTGAAAAATGTTATTATTTTTGTTTTGAAAAAAAATGACAAAGTTTATAGATTTTTAGATGTTGTTAATGATAAAATAGTAAATTAGATTAATTAATTTTATTAATAATTTTTCTAGCTGGGACTAAGGGGAGCTGTGAGCGCGGAGTCTTAAACTCGGGCATCTCCTTTTACACGTGGGTTTGGACAATTGGACCAAAGCTTTATTTGAATTAAATCTTATTTTAATTTTTAATACTTATTTGTTTTTAATTAAGTGTGAATTTTCTGTTTCGAATTTGTAGAATAACATTTTTAAACAAAATTTAAATGCAAGAATAACACTTAATTAAAAACGGAAGGAGTATTATTCTAAACTTGCAATAACAGTAACCTTTTATTCAAGTGGTCGACTGCCACTTGGATAAAGTATTTAACAAAAAATAAAAAATGTTCCTTAAGTTGACCATGGGTGCAGGGTCGTCTTAAAGTTTTGACGGGCCCTGTTGAGGATTGGCCCAACTGTTCTTTTGTTGGCCCATGTGCTTCTCTGATTTTCTGTGGCCCAAACCCGAAGCCCAAAACCCTTAACCCTAATCGACCCTTCACCTCCCCTCATTAATCAGATTTAATCTGTTTTGCCTTTCCAAAGCTTTTTCACTCTCTATAACATTCGAGAGACTTCTCTTCTCTCTCAAGCCTCACACTGTTCATCAACCCTAATCTGAAAAGCTCTCTCTCTCTGTATTTTCTGTCGTCGTTCTCGGTTTCTCTGACCGGAATCTGACCGTGATTCCTGTTGACCTATGAGTGTAGACGGCTAGGTTGTTCTCTGAGACTGAGAGCTTGTGAGTGCTTCGAGAGGGATCGTTTCGACATACCCTCCCTTTGGTCTAGGTCTATGTGTCGCCGGAGTCGCCATTGTCGCCGCCTGTGGGAAAATCTGAGCCACCGTGTCCCCTGGGCACTTTTTCCACCGCTGTCCCTCTGACTTCTTCTCTATTTTTGATTCATATCTCTCTGGCTCTTTGGTTTACTGTGATTATATCTTGCTGGTCTTACTCTCTCTACTTCTCTTGTGCAGATTTGAAAAGATTGGTGCCTAGCCTGTGAAGAACACAAGTAGATCCCCTAGATCTACCCCTCTAAGGCTACCTCTTGGTGAAGCTCCTCCTACTGTGAAGCTTTGAAGTTCGATTTCTCTGGTTTTCTCTGTAATAACTTGTAATAGTTCAATAAGTTTTCTCTGGTTTTCTCGAGTATTGTTAATTACTCAATTAATTATATTCTGTTCTAGTGTCGAAACTCCTCTCTCAATTTATGAATCAACACAATAAATTACATCAATTAATAGCCAATCAATTGACATAAATAAATACAACCCAAGAATAATTAAAGTGCAATAAAAATCATAGACATAAAATAGGAATTAATAATAAGATTTCATAACTGAATAATGAGTCAACCCTAAAATACTAAGGTTTAGTTGTTCATAATGAAATAAACAAAAGAAATAAAATTCTGGATGTTCATGGCTAGACAAGAATTAAAATAAATAAAACCCGAAAGATTAAATCTGCCTCTAATTTTGACTGGCTTGAAATCCTCTGTCGTGTTTTTCGTGATGCTTCTTCTCCACAACAAAACATCTGCTTCAAACTTAGGGTATGATAATTGATATCTGATTTTCGCCCAAAAAAAGCCCTTATATACCAAGTTAGGAAAAAGCCCAAAAATATAGTGGAAAATCAGAAAAGCCCGCTTCATTCGCGACCAGAGCCGTGACCCTCTCGCCCGCGAATCGGTCCGCGAATCCACGTGGCGTGAAATTCGCGGTCTCCACCTTATTCGCGACCGGGGTCGTGAATTTCCTTCTTCTGCACCCCTCCTCTGTCGCGGCATCACAGTGATCACCTGCAGTCGCGACCGAGTCGCGAGTCCACGTTCGCGATTCCCTTCACGGCTTATTTCATCCTGTTTTCTCGACCAATCTCTTCATGTACTCTCTTGGGACTCCACATTCACTTCAATCCTTTAAAGCATCCAAAATTGACGAACAAACCTGCAAAATACATCAAGCACGACCAACTCCCAAAAACTCCGAAAACTCGAATAAACTGAGATAAAACACACTTAAGTTATACAAAACACGACACAAAAGTGTACCAAAAATAGTGTAAAATCTCAGTTTATCAACTCCCCCAAACGTAGAAGTTTGTTTGTCCTCAATCAAAGAAACAAAACCCAAAACAGGAACAAGATAAATTATGCACACAATCCACAATCTAGCAAATAGGACTTCAAGAATTAAAGAATCACGAAAGTTCAACATTCAAAAGCCCATCATATCCCACACATATGCCCTTAAAACTCAACAAACACAATTAAGCCAATGTTCTTCTCAGATGTGTGTGTATCTCTCAAATCTCACAAGTCACATAGATCAAGGTAAGCACTCATCGAATGTCAATCATGCAGAAATATCAACCATAAGCTTGCATTCTTTCTCAACTCTCCGAATGACACCATGCTGGAATAAAGAATCAAAAAGGACTTTTAAACAGGTTGTAATGTTGGCTTTGGGTTGGGGTTGGAGATATATGGCTAAAAGTGACTAAAAGATTTGCAAAAATCACATAAGTTTACAACTATCTCAACTCATTTCCACCATCCAAGACTAAAACACCATTTTTTCTTCATTAAAGCACCAAGCTAGAATTCTTCTAGCTCATCTCCTTCTACGCAACCTCTTTTTTTCTTTTTTTCAGGAACTCTTTGCGTTCCTTCCATTTTTTACTTGTGTTGTTGGCATCACTTATTTATAATTTTTTTTTCATTTGTGTGCCAACATATTCCAACGATCAACACAACCATACATCACTTTATTTTTTTCTTCACCCCACTAACATCCATCTTTCATTCACTCCTATCTTCCACCTATTTGTCAATTTAATACCAGATAGGGAATCCAAGAAAAGGGTAATTACGCACAACAGGGTTCACAAAGAAATCATATAAATAGCAACTGTAATACCTTCCTCAAAGCGGGTTGCCCCCATAGCAAATTTGAGTAAGGTATTACAGTTGGGAGGAGGGTATTATGGTTGTCTATTTACTATTGATAACCTGTTGTTGTATGGTTCTTAGTTATCTGATTATTGTGGTCTTCTGGCTGTGTGATTCCTATTTTTTGGTTGGGATCTGTGGTGAAACTCTTTGTTGGAAGAGTTTCTGTATTTGACTTAGTGATCTAAGTCTGTTCCTTGGCTAAATTGGGTTTTGGGATTGACCTGAGTGAACTCCTGCTCCACAGATAAATCTGTGCTGAGAACTGGGCTAGCCTCAGCTTTAGATTCCCCTGGTGCACCCATTTTTTTAGGGCCTGTGGGGGAGCTTCCTCCTGTTTCTGGTTGAATTTTGAGTGTCTCTGTGCTCTGCCTTCTGTGATTGTGAAATCTGTGAATTTGTGGTTTTTTGTGAGAATTTTTGTAAAAATAAATAATCTGAGTGCAGTTTCTTTCAATGGAAAGGAAGATTTTGGTGATTGGCAAACAAGGGTTGAATGTATTTTAACAAAAGAAAATTTGCAAGATGTAATTTTTGAAAGAATTGATGAGTCTGAACAGATAAAAACATTTTAAAAATGAATGCTGGTGCTAGGGCTACTATTTTGCTAAATCTGAGTAGTGCTGTGGTAAGACAAGTTTCTCATCATAAGTGTGCAAAAGATTTGTGGGATGCTTTGACTTCCTTATTTGTTGCTAATTCTGAAGAGTCTGCTTATTCCCTTCAAAACCAAATCATGACTTTTCAAATGGATCCTTCAAAGGATGTTGACTCAAACATGCATGATTTTAATAAACTTTTAAAGGATTTGAAACTTGTTGGGGATGACACTCTTGAAAAATATGCCCCTCAGATCCTTCTTGGTGCTATTCCTGAAATATTTTCTGAAGTAAAATCTGCATTAAAATATGGATGGTCAAAAGTTACTTGTGACATGATTGTGTCTGGGTTAAAGGCAAAAGAAAATGAAATGAAAAAGATCAATCCAAGCCTTTGCAGAATAAAATCCTCTCAACAGGAACAACAATTTGAAGCCTTTCAATAGATTCAATCCTGAAAATCCTAGTGTCCTAGCAGCAGAAATACATAAGAGGGAAATGAACATTGCCCACAATCTCCCCAATCATACTAGAACCCATAATCTTGTTGAGATTCATTCCCAAAACCCCAGACATCAAAATCAACACCAAAATTTTAGTCAAAGTTCCTCTCATCATTACTCCAGAAACCAAACTTTCTCTTCCCAACATCAAAACCCTGATATGAAGCCCAAAAAGACCTGCTGGAATTGTGGGAAACTAGGGTATTTCTCCAATAGATGCAAGCAGCCTAAAAGGGATAAGGGGTTTGGGAATAATCATGCCAATAATGTCATGCATTTTGATAATTAGGAAGATCATGGTTATAGAAATGATGAATTTGAATATCCTGATAATGGTGAAATGTATATGGTGTATTCTGACTGTGATTTCCAATTCATCAACTTTTCAAATGATGTGTCAAAATCTATGCATGAATCTGAATGGTTGATTGATTCTGGTTGTACATTCCATGTCATTTCTCACAAGCACATGTTTCACAACTTGCAACTCATAATGTCTGGATCTGTTGCATTGGCTGATGGTCAGCATTGTGATATTGCTGGAAAATGTGATGTATGCCTGAAATTTGAGAATGAAAGCATGATTACTCTACATGATGTGAGATATGTGCCTAAGCTGAAATTCAATCTGTTATCTGTCTCCAAACTTGTTGATCAGATGCTATTTGGTTCTGTAAATCACAAAAGCTTCAAGTTTGAAATAAATTCCATGTTTTATTTTGATGCTCCCAGAAAGGGAGATTTATATACTGTGCATGCCTTCTCTGTGCCTGTCCCAGCTGTAAACACTATCCAAAATGATAAAACTGCATTATGGCATGCTAGGCTAGGTCACATGAGTAACAAGGGCCTTGATATTCTGAATAAATCTGGAGAATTTAAGCATGATAAGGTGTCTAGCATGTCTTTCTGTGAACCTTGCTTAATGGGAAAGCAATATAAGTTGCATTTTCCTGTGTCTGCTCCCTACCCTAAAAATCATGTGAGTTTTGATATTCTGGAGTACCTCCATGCTGATGTATGGGGACCTGTGGTGCGTCATTTTTCACCAAAAATAATCCGACACGTAGTCGGTATGCCCACACTACCCAGAATAGTAGCAAGCAAGATCATCTCCCAAAGGACCGGTGAGAACTATTCGAACCTTCAGTTTGTAGTAACCAACTTTCTACACGAATATCTTGATTATAATGTAAAAACCAAATTTAAAAGCAATTAAACAAATGTAGTTTTCTTAACAGATTAAAAGGTATTCCGGCTTCCAATTAACTCCACCCTAGCTTAATTATTCCGATCATTGATGCAAAGATATTTCCAATTAATGCATGCAAACCAGTTATAGCCACCGAAGACACTTACTGACGCAGCCTAATTTCTCCTTAGCTTCTCGATAATTAGGTTGACACTTCACTAATTATTTCCCTAATCGACTGACAACCGTAAGAGACACTCTATAGATTTAATGAGCCGACAGCGTTAGACACTAGAGAAACCCGATTTAAAACCAACAGACTCTGACACAGGACTGTCGAATTAAGACTGCTCTTCTCTTGATTCTGAAGAATCATTGTACCACTAATTAAACCTAAACCACAATTATGGATGGCCGATTTAATTGGCTACTAATTAATTCCGATCTACTAAATATTTGCAACTACCTAGCAGACCCGAAATAATTAACAACTTTAAACACAGAGAATCACAGATACATGCGATTAATTAAAGCAAAAAGAACAATTAGATCTCACAGAATAATTATACCAGGGATTCGTTAATCTTCACCGGAATAGAACACGTTTAGCTTGAATTCATACTTGGATTTACAATTCAGAAATTAATTGAAAATAAGAAAATATGAAAAGAAGAATGAAATTTTGAATAAAATCGTGTACTGCAGAGAGAAAAATCATTTCTGGCGTTTCCTCCTCTGTAGAATAAACTGTACTACAATGGATACTGTAATAATAGAGTCCTACTCTATCTAGAAGTCTTTTATACCAATCTTTAACTAATTAATTAATAAAAGAAATCTAATCCTAATCCAACTAGGAAAATAATAAAAATAAAGTCCAAAAGTGATAAAAATAGCCCAAATTTCATCCATGGCCCACAGCTGGTGCATATCCACTATCTCCAGTCCAAATACTTGCACAGTCCACCAGTGGGTATGCCCATACCGACTGCTTTCCAGACTCTTCAACTTTTTTCAATCCAATTATGTCCAAACCCTTCAAAATAATGCCATTATCTTCACTTCCATGTCAACCACCTGAAATTAACCACAAGACACAATTCTTCCCCAAAACTTGACCAAGGAATGAGTAACTGCGCAAAAATATACCAAAAATGACTCAAAATATATACAAAATAACAACCTAATCAACCTGCAAAGGTCCCAAATCATGGAGGAAATTTGTTTTTCTTATCTGTCATAGATGATTTTTCAAGAAAAACCTGGATTTTCTTAATGAAACATAAGTCTGAAGTATTCCAAAAGTTTTCTAAATGGGTTGTAGAGATTCAAAATCAAACCAATAAGAAGATTAAGTGTTTAAGAACTGATAATGGTTTGGAATTCTGCAATAATGCTATGGATAACCTGTGCTCTGAAATGGGAATCAAGAGGCATAGATCTGTGCCTTACATGAGCAGGACTCTTCTTGAGAGAGTCAGAAGCCTGTTGGCTGGTTCAGGCCATAAACCATTTTGGGGAGAAGCTCTAATGACTTCTTGCTATTTAATCAATAGATCTCCCTCTGTCCCTTTATTGGGAAAACTTCCTGAGTTAGTGTTTTGGAACAAACCAATTTGTCTATCAAACTTGAGAGTGTTTGGTTGCAGTGCTTATGTTCATAAAAAATTAAGTAAAATTGAATCTAGAGCTAGGAAATGCATTTTTCTTGGATACCCTGAAGGTATAAAGGGTTATAGGTTGTGGAATAAAACTTTTTCTGGTTTTAAACCATGCATAAGCATGGATGTGTCCTTCAATGAAAATTATTTCCCTTGTCTGCTAAAACCCTCACCTTCTGCTGCTCCTTGTGAGGTGGAGAAAGTACCTGATTGTATATATATCCCTGCTGTGTCTAAGGTGGACCCTCCTCCACCTAACCTATCTGAAATTAATATGCCTAACCTTAATGAAAACTTAAATGCTCATGATAATATCAATGCTAATGATTCTGCTTCTAATCATGAATCTGATAATGATATGCATGCCCAAATGAATGTGTCTGAATCTGATACCTCTGAGTCTAGCATGAACAAACTTCCGAGCATGGATCTGAGCATGTTAATTTGGATAATTACCAACTCTCTAGGGATAGGCCTAGAAGAGTTATCAGGGCTCCTTCTAGATATGATGGTTGCAATTTGTCCTTTTATGCTTTCAATGTGTTTAACAATGTTGATGAAGCTGAACCAAAAACATACAAAGAAGTTGTGACTTGTGATAATTCTGATAAGTGGATTGAAGCTATGAATTGTGAGATGAAATCCCTGCATGATAATGGTACTTGGATTCTTGTTGAAAAACCTGCTGAGTGCTCACTTGTTGAATGTAAATGGTTGTTCAAAGTAAAACAAGAAATCAATAATGTGAGATATAAAGCAAGACTTGTTGCTAAGGGATTCACACAAAAAGAAGGGATAGACTACACTGAAATATTTGTTCATGTAGTTAAATTCACCACTGTTAGAATTATGCTTGCCTTAACTGCACATTTTAACTGGAACTTAAACAAATGGATGTGACTACTGCTTTTCTGCATGGTGAACTTGAAAATAACATTTATATGCAGCAACCTGAAGGATTTGTAGACAAAACTCATCCTAATCATGTGTTTGTTAAAGAAATCCCTCTACGGTTTAAAACAATCACCTAGGTAATGGAACATTAAGTTTGATAATTGCATGAAAAGTCCGAACTTCTCTAGAAGCAAGTTTGATCATTGTTTGTACTACATGCAATCCAATGTGCCTATGTTTTTGCTTCTTTATGTGGATGATATGTTGCTGATAAGTCCTTGTCTAAAGACTGTGAAGCATGTCCAATCCTGTCTAAGTGCTAACTTCAACATGAAAGACTTGGGAGATGCCAGGAAGATTTTAGGTATGAATATTGATAGAGATAGAAGTAATCACACTCTTGTTTTGCCTCAGTCTCCTTATGTTGAGCAGGTTCTAAAGAAATTTAATATGGAACTTTGCAAGCCTGTATCTGTTCTTCTTGCATTTCATTTTTAATTGAGTAAAGATCAGTGTCCCAAAAGTGAATTTGATCTGAATGATATGACTGGTGTCCCTTATGTTAATGCCATAGGGTCAGTTATGTACCTAATGATCAGCACTAGGTCTGACATTGCCTATGATGTTTCATATCTGAGTAGGTACATGGCTAACCCTGGGCTGCCTCACTGGGAGGCTCTGAAGTGGTTATTAAGATACCTAAAATCTACTGCTCAACATGGTTTAATTTTTTCTAAATCCCCTGATGGTGTGAAGTATGTTGGTTATGTTGATTCCAATTATGCAAATGATAAAGATCACAGAAAATCAACTACATCTTATGTGTTTACTCTTTGTCGGTCTTGCATTAGTTGGAAGTCTCAGTTGCAGAGCATTGTTGCATTATCTTCTACTGAGTCTGAGTACATAGCTGCTTCTAAAGCTGTGAAAGAAGCTATATGGTTAAATGGAGTCTTATCTGAAATAAATTTTATTGAAGATAAACCTTTGCTTTTCTCAGATAGTCAATCTGCAATTCAACTATGTAAAAACCCAGTTTTCCATGATAGAACTAAACACATAGATGTCAAATACCACTTCATAAGAGACATTGTGGAAAAGGGATAAGTCATGCTTGATAAAATTCCCTCTGAGTACAACCCAACAGACATGGGCACCAAGTGCCTACCAGTTGCAAAGCTGGAAGCCTGCAAGAAGTCCTTGAATATGGACTTGGGTTGAACTAAAGGGAAGGACTGAAGAGTAGTCCTGGCCCTGTGCTAGGATGCTCAGTTTGCCCTAAGGGCTGTATAACTTATGGTGATTTACCCTCGGTACTCAAGCTAGGTGAAATATGTCTGTGAAGGTCAAGTAGTTCAGACCTGAGACCTGTTTCAAATCATTGGGTTGGTCTCTGGTGTTGAGACTGGATTGAATACGCATAGTATTTATTCCTCCCTCTCTAGTTCTGTCTTTGTGATAAAATTAGAGTAAAATTCATTGGCAATGATGATAATCTCTTGTGTTATTTTTGGCAGGTGACTCCATGGTGACTAAAATCTGAGCCACCGTGTCCCCTGGGCACTTTTCCCACCGCTGTCCCTCTGACTTCTTCTCTATTTTTGATTCATATCTCTCTGGCTCTTTGGTTTACTGTGATTATATCTTGCTGGTCTTACTTTCTCTACTTATCTTGTGCAGATTTGAAAAGATTGGTGCCTAGCCTGTGAAGAACACAAGTAGATCCTCTAGATCTACCCCTCTGAGGCTACCTCTTGGTGAAGCTCCTCCTGCTGTGAAGCTTTGAAATTCGATTTCTCTGGTTTTCTCTGTAATAACTTGTAATAGTTCAATAAGTTTTCTCTGGTTTTCTCGAGTATTGTTAATTACTCAATTAATTATTCTGTTCTAGTGTCGAAACTCCTCTCTCAATTTATGAATCAACAAAACAAATTACATCAATTAATAGCCAATCAATTGACATAAATAAATACAACCCAAGAATAATTAAAGTGCAATAAAAATCATAGACATAAAATAGGAATTAATAATAAGATTTCATAACTGAATAATAAGTCAACCCTTAAATACTAGGGTTTAGTTGTTCATAATGAAATAAATAAAAGAAATAAAATTCTGGATGTTCATGGCTAGATAAGAATTAAAATAAATAAAACCCGAAAGATTAAATCTGCCTCTAATCTTGACTGGCTGGAAATCCTCTGTCGTGTTTTTCGTGATGCTTCTTCTCCACAACAAAACCTCTGCTTCAAACTTAGGGTATGATAATTGATATCCGATTGTCGCCCAAAAAGAGCCCTTATATACCAGGTTAGGAAAAAGCCCAAAAATATAGTGGAAAATCAGAAAAGCCCACTTCATTCGCGACCAGAGCCGCGACCCTCTAGCCCGCGAATCGGTCCGCAAATCCACATGGCGTGAAATTCGCAGTCTCCACCTTATTCGCGACCGGGGTCGTGAATTTCCTTCTTCTGCACCCCTCATCTGTCGCGGCATCACAGTGATCACCTGCAGTCGCGACCGAGTCGCGAGTCCACGTTCGCGATTCCCTTCACGGCTTATTTAGTCATGTTTTCTCGACCAATCTCTTCATGTACTCTCTTGGGACTCCACATTCACTTCAATCCTTTAAAGCATCCAAAATTGACGAACAAACCTGCAAAATACATCAAGCACGACCAACTCCCAAAAACTCGGAAAACTCGAATAAACTGAGATAAAACACACTTAAGTTATACAAAACACGACACAAAAGTGTACCAAAAATAGTGTAAAATCTCAGTTTATCAACTCCCCCAAACTTAGAAGTTTGTTTGTCCTCAATCAAAGAAACAAAACCCAAAACATGAACAAGATAAATTATGCACACAATCCACAATCTAGCAAATAGGACTTCAAGAATTAAAGAATCACGAAAGTTCAACATTCAAAAGCCCGTCATATCCCACACATATGCCCTTGAAACTCAACAAACTCAATTAAGCCAATGTTCTTCTCGGATGTGTGTGTATCTCTTAACTCTCACAAGTCACATAGATCAAGGTAAGCACTCATCGAATGTCAATCATGCAGAAACATCAACCATAAGCTTGCATTCTTTCTCAACTCTCCGAATGACACCATGCTGGAATAAAGAATCAAAAAGGACATTGAAACAGGTTGTAATGTAGGCTTTGGGTTGGGGTTGGAGATATATGGCTAAAAGTGACCAAAAGATTTGCAAAAATCACATAAGTGTACAACTATCTCAACTAATTTCCACCATCCAAGACTAAAACACCATTTTTTTCTTCATTAAAGCACCAAGCTAGAATTCTTCTAGCTCATTTCCTTCTACGCAACCTCTTTTTTTCTTTTTTTTAGGAACTCTTTGAGTCCTTTCCATTTTTTACTTGTGTTGTTGGCATCACTTATTTATAATTTTTTTTTCATTTGTGTGCCAACATATGCCAACAATCAACACAACCATACATCACTTCATTTTTTTCTTCACCCCACTAACCTCCATCTTTCCCTCACTTCTATCTTCCACCTATTTGTCAATTTAATACCAGATAGGGAATCCAAGAAAAGAGTAATTACGCACAACAGGGTTCACAAAGGAATCATATAAATTTCGGACCGTGTATGGAAAAATGGCTACAGAAAAGATGGCCTAAGATCATTTTCTAAATCCCGGACACAATCATCATTTTGAAAGAGAAATCATGCAAGTTCTAGAGATATAAAAGCATATCCGACCAACACACCAAAACAAAGAGATGGGCAAAACACCCCATAGACACAAAAGCTCACGGCTTAACATTGGTCTTAATCATGCTTATCAAGCTCAACAACACACGCATGTTCAATTCAAGACCACTGACAATTAAATAAACGCATTCCCATTCCCTCAATCATCATCACCAAACCATGAATTATGCACATAGTTCATACAAGTTCCCACAAAACCATCAAGATTAAAAGCAGATAAGCACAAAATTTCTTCCAAGGGTGACTCAATTACTAAAAAAAACAACTAGCTACACGACTAACTAAGAAAACAGGTAAATAAAAACGGTCTAGACACCTTAAGCGCATATCCCCCCAAACTTATTCAACACTCAGAGGTAGAATAAGTTTGAAAAGAAGATGTAAAGGCATCTGGACCACTTACAGCAGACTCAGGAGGACGGGGGAGGCCGGTATGGTGAGTACCCAAATGGCATGTACGGGGACAAGTGCGGAGGCATCTGATGCTGGGACGGGCCACGCTGATAATGGCTAGATGAGGCGGGCTCTTAAGGGCGATCGGAAGTAGACGGAGCACTGGGTCCAGCACCATAATAGGGGTTAGGGAAGTACGCACTCGGGTGCGGTTGGAGTCCCCTAACCATATCTCGAATGTTATGGATCTCTCCGCGCATGGAATGCATATCCGTCTGTAGAGTTTGAAAGGCCGCATTCATGGCACCATAATTGGTGTTCAGGGTGACGACCGTTGTGTGCATCGAACCAATGGCCGTGTTCATGTTGGCCATTATGTCAGTGAAAGAATCTCACTGCTCGTCGGTGCACTCCTCCCATGTCCGAATGCGTGCTCTCCTTTCAGCTTGAGCGGACGACTCAGCCTGCGCCCGCTGAACACTCTCTGGAATTTGAAACCGGTCCTCTCCTGCTGCAGCATCAATGGCGGCACGGTGGGCTATAGTATCTAACAGTCAATTGTCGGTGCGGGTGAGATCGGACACTTTGGTGAGCGGGCGATTAGGCAAGGGGAACACACGATTACCCCGCAGGGTCAGGAGGTGAGCATCCGTGCAGTTGACCAGCATCCGGGACTGGCGTAGATCCAGCAAGTCGATGGCTCGAGGACCCGAGAGACTATCGTACCGATGTAAGGGATGCCTAGATGAACAACTATCGACGTGAGCATGCCACCAATCTCAATGGAATCTATGGCCTGTGAACTTTGCCTCTTAAATTGCTGCATCAAGAAGGCGACAAAGTTGAGAATGGTACCACTCAACATGGCCCACAAGAAGAGAATCTCGAACATTCGAATTCTCGATGTCTCGTGTCGTGCCAACATAGTGGAGGCGACAATCTTCTACTCAACAAAACACAGGATTTGGCATTGTGAATGCCTTAGCCCGTTTGTGATCGTACCGCGTCGATTCAGACTGTAGGCGCAACCAAAAATATTCAGCTCTAACTCCAAAACAGTTGAAAATACCGCCATCAAGAACATGAAAGATGGCATTAACTTCCTCAGCAGTAAGAACATGAGCCACATTCCCCAAACGGAATGACATGGCGTAGGGGCCTTGAATCTGCATTGATTGCACTTCAAGAGTGCTGAGGAATTCATACACCAAAACCGGATAGGTAGGCCATCCCCCAGCCACAGCGTGGTTCCATCCAATGCGGTTAATGAGGCCCCATATATCCTCATGGATGCCAAGAGCTGTAGTGGTGGCAGAGCAAGGATATCGTGTGGGGAAATTTTCATCACTGCTAAGCGTCCCCAATCATCTCGTTGCGCTTGCGTCTGCAACTTGATACCGTATCTCTGAGGGTGGTAGAGAGGAGCTGCAGCTTCATCATCATCGGCAACCTCGGGCTCGAGTTCTTCAACCACATCGTCTTCTTCAGATTCGGACTCATAATCTTCGTCATCAGAGTAGTCAGTCTCAGAGCCCTCATGTTGTTCATTCTCCTCTGATTGATTTTCTTCCTCAAACAGATCCAACTCCTCAGATTGGGCCTCATCCTCATTATCATATTCATGAAACTCCTCTTCTGAACTGGAAGAGGTGGGTGAAGGAAGAGAAAGAGTAAGGGGTCTGCTTCGTTCATCTGTGAGCATAGGGCGTCTGCTTCTGCCCCCTCCTACCAATCAACTGAAAAAATTGCCCCTTGCCATTTCGCACACCAACACGAGCAAAGTCCTACAAAAGCAAACACAGGGGATCACACCCACACTTCTTTCCCCAAATTTGCACCATGGCAACACCATCAATTTTCACCATCCCCCATTCCCTTCCATCACACTCAATCAACGATGTGGAGCAACAAATAAAAGAAACAAAACGGACCAAACTTCACCACCCCCCCGAACACATCCGCACACAATTAGCATGCCACAATGCACAAGATACTAAGAAAAGGGTAAAAACAAGCATATAAGCATACTATCCCTCACAAAAAAATCCATAAGCCTCCCAAAACCATAGCATGACAAAATTCAACCAAACAAAGAAAAAGGGACTCTACAAAACATGTGAACAAGTAATGCCAATAGAATGTAAACAATGGGAACCAACAATTGCAACCAAAAACATGGAGAACACACAATTCCTTAATTTTTCCTCTTTTAAAACCTAGAAATTGGGTATTTCAATTTCTACCATGAATCAAGCAAAAAACTATGAAAATCAAATCCTCATGTTATGGGTAATTGAAATACATAAGATTAGAGGAGAGAAAACATATCTTGAGTGGTAAATTTGGAGAGGAAATGAGTGTGTGTGCGTGCATGAGTGAGTGAGGAAGAAGAAGAAAGAATGAGGAAAAAAAATGAGAAAAAGAGTTTAAAACCAGATTCCACGTCGCCACGTCAGCTTGGGATTCACAACCGCGACTTGGGTCGCGAATTTCCTTCTGTCCTCCATGGGAAATTCGTGACACAGTTAGCATACCTGCCACGTGGACAAGGTGATTATTCGCGATTAGGTGGAAATTCACAACCTGGGTCGTGAATTTTCTTCTGTGGTACCCCCTCTCTGTCGCTACATAGCAGTGGTTCCTCGGGGTGACTCGCGACCCTGCAGTCGCGACCGGTGCCTCGCGACTCGGGTCGCGAATTGTTTATGGGCATCCGATGAATATTTTTGACCTCCTATTCTTGCTGTACTCGAAACTCAAGCCCGGATGTGATCGAATGCACGAAAGAAGGTCCCAAGTAAAGGTTCAACCGACCCCAATCGCAACTTTCTTTGCGTATGCCCAATGCGTGAAAACACGGCATTGAAGGTTACTTAGAACGCGTCTATTGTCATTCGATCTATTCCACATCTATTACTTGCATAACTCAGCAAAAAGACACACAACACAGGAAACAAAACAAAAAAAATGACTAAAAAGACTCTAAAGAAAAGAATAAGAAAAATCGTTGGGTTGTCTCCCAACAAGTGCTGCATTTAACGTCGATAGCCAGACGATCATGAAGCTCAAGGCTCCATCAACTTGATGTGAGACACATCGTGTCTCTGCTCCGAGTTGTGGTATTTCTTGACCCTATGGCCATTGACAATGAAACGCTCACCAGTTGCAGATAAAAGCTCCACTGCACCACTGGGAAGCATTTTCTTAATCACGAATGGGTCCGACCACTTGGATCTCAATTTTCCCGGGAACAACTTCAAACGAGAGTTAAATAACAAAACATTATCACCAGGTAACAACTCCCTTTGAACAATCATCTTGTCATGGAAGGCTTTAGTCCGCATTTTATAGAGTAACGAATTCTCAAATGCCTCCGCGCGGAACTCATCCAACTCATTCAGCTGCAGTACTCTTTTTTTCCCTGCTGTCTTGAAGTCGAAATTCAATTGCTTAACAGCCCAATACGACTTGTGCTCCAACTCCACCGGCAAATGACACAATTTTCTGAAAATCAACCGGTACGGAGATAGACCCAACGGTGTCTTGTACGTAGTCCGATACGCCCAAAGCGTGTCATCTAGCAGTAAAGCCCAATCCTTTCTGTTTGTGTTCACCGTCTTGTCCAAGATTTGCTGAATTTCCCGATTAGCGAGCTTGGCTTACCCATTTGCTTGTGGATGGTATGGCGTTGTCACTTTGTACTTGATTCCATACTTGGCCAACAATGCTTCTTGTGGTTTGTTGCAAAAATATGTCCCCCCATCACTTAGTAAGGCTCTAGGCATTCCAAAATGAGAGAACATCTTCTTTAGAAAGGTTATGACTACTCGAGAGTCATTGGTGACTGTCGAGATAGCCTTAACCCACTTCGAGTCATAGTCTACGGCTAGTAAAATGTACTGAAAGCCGCTGGAAAAAATTAGAAATGGTCCCATGAAGTCGATGCCCCCACACATCAAATAGCTCGACCTCTACAATGTTAGTGAGTGGCATCTCATTCCTCTTGGAAAGCCCCCCATTCTTTGGCATTTGACACACTCCCGGGTGAACTCATGGCAATCTTTAAACAGAGATGGCTAGTAAAAACCACTTTACAAGACCTTAAAGGCAGTGCGGTTTGCAGAGAAGTGGCCAACACTCGGTGATGCATGGCACTGTAGAAAGATGAATCTTCACTCCTCTTGAGGCACACAATGGCGAATGATTGTATCAGAGCAACGCCGGAACAAGAATGGATCATTCCACATACAGAACTTCACGTCATGGAAGAATTTTTTCTTTTGATGTGAAGTCAAGTCCAGTGGAGGTACGCCTGCAGAAAGAAAGTTCAAAAAATCGGCAAACCATGGAGACGGGGCTTTGACCTGAAATAACTGCTCGTCTGGGAATTTCTCATTAATTGGAACTTAAGCTTCTTAACCCTCTACAGGGTGCTCCAGTCGAGATAAGTGGTCTGCAACCACATTCTCACAACCCTTGCGATCTCGAATCTCGAGATCAAATTCCTACAATAATAAAATCCAACGAATCAAGTGAGGTTTAGCATCATTTTTATCAAATAGATACCTCAAAGATGCATGGTCAGTGTAGGCAATAGTCTTCATGCCAATGAGATAGGCTCAAAATTTATCAAAGGAATACACCACCATCAACAACTCCTTCTCAGTTGTCGTGTAATTTACTTGTGCCGAATCTAATGTTCTACTGGCGTAGTAAATTACACGGAACAACTTGTCCCGCTTTTGACCCAGAGTAGCCCCAACAGCAACATCACTTGCATCACACATTATCTCGAACGGCTGCGACCGATCAGGTGTGATCAAGATAGGGGCACTCACCAAGGCTTTCTTCAAAGTCTCGAATGCCTACAAACATCCAGCAGAGAAGTCAAATACAACTGATTTTTTCAAGAGGTTCACGGTGGCATAATCGCTTAATCTTCTCTTCTTGGATATGACATCCCTAAAGAACTTGGCATAGCTCGGCATTTGCTGCAGAGCCTCCACCAGAGGGATGTTAATCTGCACCTTTCTAAATATCTCCAAAAATTTAGAAAACTGCTCATATACTTTCTTCTTCTGAAGTCTCTGAGGGTAAGGAATGGGTACTGTAGATGTGCAGGAGTGGGTTGGGGTGGCACTGGTGGTGACGCAGGACTGTCGATGGCTGAACCATGGTTGTCTGGACCATCTTCTGTCTTCTCAGATTCCTCTTCAGGAGTCGATGCAAGTCTTGCATTTTTCGGTCCTTCATAAGAAGTCCCACTTCTCAGCTGTATTACCTTGCACTGTTCCTTGGGATTGATAGTGGTATTACTAGGAAATTGACCCTGCTGATGCTGATTCCCGACTACTGTGGCTAACTATCCCAACTGCTTCTCAAACATCTTCATTTGAGTTCTCATGGCTCCAACAGCATTCTCAAGCTTCTCAACTCTAGATTAGGACTCTCTCATATACTTTTCTGTCTTGCCCATGAAAGCCATCAGAAGCTCATCCATCTTTAGCATCTTGTCTTCATCAATCACGCCATTGGTGATAGAGAAACCCGATGGTGGCTGCAACGCGGCATTAGCCCCTCTGAATGACGTAATTGATTGGAACGATTATCTTGGTAAAATTGATTTCCATCTCGGTAATTGTTATTATTCCCATAGCCCCTCTGAATGACGTAATTCACGTCCTTCATTGCATTCCCTATAGGAGTGTCTACGCCCGGCCGTGTCATAGCATCGAATCGACTGTTGATGGTGGCATTCAGAGTAGAAAGTTGGGCGGCCAACTTAGAAATATGATCTGTGTCGTGAACTGCTGCAGCCCTCTTCATAATCTTCACTTGACGATCATTGGTCCATTGATAACTGTTGGTGGCCATGTCTTCAATGATAGACATGGCTTGATCATGTCCTTTGTTGAGCAAGGACCCACCTGCAAAAGCATCCAAAAGTCTCTTCACCTCCATGTCGCATCCGTTGTAGAAAGATGCAAACCTGATGATCAACCCCAAATCCATGATTTGGGCACTTCATCAGCAACTCTCGAAATCACTCCCATCCTTCGTATAGATTATCATCCTCATATTGATGAAATTGAGTGATTTCGCCTTTCAGCTTCAGAGTTAGACTGGGAGAAAAGAATTTGTGGAGAAACTTGTGAGCCAAACACTCCCAGCTATCCACTGTACTAAGATCCAATGAATGGTATCAATCCTTGGTAGGATCCCTCAGATAGAAAGAGAATAGTTGAAGTCGAATAGTGTCATCCGAAACCCCGTTCATCCTAATGGTACTGCAAATCTCCAGAAACTATTGCAAATGTGCATTTGGGTTTTCAGTCTTGAGCCCTCCATACTGGTGCTGTTAAACCATGCCTACTAATCCCGTCTTCAGTTCAAAATTGTTGGCATTGATTCCGGGACCGGGAATATGACCATGATTGAGTACTGGTGTAAATATCTGATTTATAGGTATAGGAACTGCCTCTCTTGCAGACTCTTGCTCTTGCATTCGGCGCTGCATTTCCTCCAACTATCTTTGCAGTTGCCGCATGTGCTCGACTATAACAGGTGCTCCATGTTGATTTTCCATTTCTCTCATTCTCCTTCAAGCATTATTGTGCCGAGCAATAGCTTCAATTTCAGGATCAAAAGTCTGTAGTGGCTCTCCTTTTGATCTTGTGCTAATACACAACCTGTAAAAGCAGAGAAAAGAAAATGATATTTAAACAGGAAAGAGAAATAAAATAAAGAAACAATGTCTGGAGTAGCAATATAAAATAAGTGTGAATAATAATAAATAAAGAAATAAGTCCCCGGCAACGGCACCAAAAACTTGTTCGGTATTTTAATTCCACCTAAATTGCAAGTGTACAGCGAGGTTTCTAGTATAATGACGAACAAGGTCGAATCCACAGAGACTTAAATTCTAGTTACTAGTTATTCTATTTATCCTAACTCTGCTATCTAGACTCTCAAAATTTAGAGATTTGGAACAAATTAAATAAAACAAATAAATAACTCGCAAAACTAAATTCACAGCAGATAAAGTTACAGAGAAAAATATCAAGAAGGAATGCATATTCTAGGATTGAACAATCATCAAATAATCCATCGTATTAACTAATCAAATAATTATGCCTATGTTGAGATCTCAATCGCACTAGAGCAACCACTTAACTATTCAGAATCTCTTCTCAGAGAATTAAGAACGTAGATTACATTATAAATAACAATGTCTCCATTTATTATCTAAAATGCAACTCCTAAATGATCCATGAGTTTAAATGCTCTCACCAGTAATCTCAATTCTCTCGAGTATTGTTAATTACTCAGTTAATTATTATGTTCTAGTGTCGAAACTCCTCTCTTAATTTATGAATCAACACAACAAATTACATCAATTAATAACCAATCAATTGACATAAATAAATACAACCCAAGAATAATTAAGTACAATAAAAATCATAGACATAAAATAGGAATTAATAATAAGATTTCATAACTCAATAATGAGTCAACCCTAAAACACTAGGGTTTAGTTGTTCATAATGAAATAAACAAAAGAAATAAAATTCTGGATGTTCATAGCTAGACAAGAATTAAAATAAATAAAACCCAGAAGATTAAATCTGCCTCTAATCGTGACTTGTTTGAAATCCTCTATCATGTTCTTCGTGATGCTTCTTCTCCACAGCAAAACCTCTGCTTCAAACTTAGGGTATGATAATTGATATCTGATTTTCACCCAAAAAGAGCCCTTATATACCAGGTTAGGAAAAAGCCCAAAAATATAGTGGAAAATCGGAAAAGCCCGCTTCATTCGCGACCAGAGCTGCAACCCTCTCACCCGTGAATCGGCTTGTGAATCCACGTGGCATGACGTGGCGCCACGTCACATGAAATTTGCGGTCTCCACCTTATTCGCGACCGGGGTCGCGAATTTCCTTTTCCTGCACCCCTCCTCTGTCGCGGCATCGCAATGATCATCTTGGGGTGATTCGCGACCCTGCAGTCGCGACCAAGTCGCGAGTCCACGTTCGCGATTCCCTTCACAGCTTATTTCGTCTTGTTTTCTCGACCAATCTCTTCATGTATTCTCTTGGGACTCCACATTCACTTCAATCCTTTAAAGCATCCAAAATTGACGAACAAAGCTACAAAATACATCAAGCACGACCAACTCCCAAAAATTCGAAAAACTCGAATAAACTGAGATAAAACAGACTTAAGTTATACAAAACACGACACAAAAGTGTACCAAAAATAGTGTAAAATCTCAGTTTATCATAGTTTTAGTTTGGAGGGGGAAATCAAGATCACTAATCGCTATTACAAAAGGTAAAGAATACCCCAATATCATGTCATGATTTAACTTTTTATCTTCTCATTGTGTTGTATTCGTGTTAAGATTATAGACACATTACTACAAATATTGTAATTTAGTAGTATTTCTCAATTTTATAAGCAGTGTTGTAGAATGCGGTCTAGACGGTCACCTAGGTGCTTGGCGCCACCCCTGAGGTGAAAATTGTGTATTCAACTCACTTATGCGGACTAGCCGTCTAGGCAGAATTGTTCGACGATTACGCGGTCGAGTTCTGTCTAGACAGCCGAATTTTATTTTTTTAAAAAAATATTTTTTAATATATAAATTAGTAAACTTTACTTGATATTATTTTGTCATGAACTTTGAATGTTATTTTGTAATGAACTTTGAATAATTTGAACTTTCAATGTTTGTTTTATTTTGGATTTTGGATGATTTAAACTTTAATTGATATTATTTGGAATGTTAAGATTTATGAATTTATACATTATTTTTTTATATTTGTTAAGAAATATATATAATAATAAAATTAAAAAAAACACCTAGAATTCGTAGGCCTCGTCTAGGCGCTCCAGCTTGTAGACTCCCCCTCGGTCGCCTAACTAGTGCCTCGCGCATTCTGCAACCTACTTTATAAGATTAAAAGACTATATATGTCAAGTCTCGGTTAAGTTTTTCATGTTTTATATGTTACACCCTCACACGCCTCAAGATTTTTCCACCATTACGAGTTTTCTCATACCCCCTCTATTCTATTCATATATGTTTGTGTAACATAAACTTTTGTATAAATTAGATGATTTTTGGATCAAAATATATTCATGCAAATCTAATCTCAATTCTTCCTCCGATCTTCTCTTCAAAACTTGATTTTCAAACAGTATTTGAAATCTTAAGAGTAAATTTGTCTCTGTGATCTTCTCGAACTTGTTGTTTGAACTTTAATAATGTTAATTGAGGATCGATGACCTTGATTCTGGTTTGAATATTGTATTTGAGGTATTGGAACTTTATAATGTAGTCTTGAGACTTGAGAACCTTGATTCCGAATCGGACGCTGAATTTGAGATGACTCCGACAAAAAATGACTTGAATCTCACTAGAACCCCTTGAATGCTAAAAGAACTGCAGTGACCATTTTTCGTCAGCCCACCACACTGGTCTAGAAAGGTTAAACGTTGTTGTTTAACTGAGCAACCTCATACAGATCGGGTAATTTGAATTATTTTGAATTAGCCGTCCGCATTATCCGGAAGGGTTGACGTGATCAAACGAATGAGATTAGGCCTCAACCGCTCCCGTAATTTACGTGAACCCTAGCCGCTACCTCTGTCTATAAAAGGAGACCTCCTGTTCGGTATTTTAACTCCACCTAAACTGCAAGTGTACATCGAGGTTTCTAGTATAATGGCAAACAAGGTCGAATCCACAGAGACTTAAATTCTAACTACTAGTTATTCCATCTATCCTAACACTGCTATCTAGACTATCCAAAATTTAGAGATGTTAAACAAATGAAATAAAACAAATAAATAACTCACAAAACTAAATTCACAGCAGATAAAGTTGCAGAGAAGAAATATCAAGAAGAAATGCGCATTCTAGGATTGAACAATCATCAGATAATCCATCTTATTAACTAATCCAATAACTATGCCCATGTTAGGATTTCAATCACACGAGAGCAACCACTTAGCTATTCAGAATTTCTTCTCAGATAATTAAGAACGTTGATTACACTATAAATAACAATGTCTCCATTTATTATCTAAAATGCAATTCCTAAATGATCCATAGGTTTAAATGCTCTCACCAATAATCTCAACTCTCTCGAGTGTTGTTAATTACTATGTTAATTATTCTATTCTAGTGTTGAAACTCCTCTCTCGATTTATGAATCAACACAACAAATTACATCAATTAATGGCCAATCAATTGACATAAACAAATACAACCCAAGAATAATTAAAGTGCAATAAAAATCATAGACATAAAATTGGAATTAATAATAAGATTTCATAAATGAATCATGAGTCAACCCTAGAATACTAGGGTTTAGTTGTTTATAATGAAATAAATAAAAGAAATAAAATTCAGGATGTTCATGGCTAGGCAAGAATTAAACTAAATAAAACCCGGAAGAATAAATCTGTCTCTAATCTTGACTTGCTTGAAATCCTCTGTCGTGTTCTTCGCGATGCTTTTTCTCCACAGCAAAACCTCTGCTTCAAGCTTAGGGTATGATATTTAATGTCAGATTTCGCCTAAAAAGAATTATTTTATACCAAGTTACGGAAAATCCCAAAAATATAGTGGAAATCGGAAAAAGCCCGCTTCATTCATGACCAGAGTCGCGATTCTCTCGTCCGCAAATCAGTCCGCAAATCCACGTGGTGTGAAATTCACGGTCTCTATCTTATTCGCGACCGAGGTCACGAATTTCCTTCTTCTGTACCCCTCCTCTATCGCGACACTGCAGTGATCTACTCATAGTGATTCGCGACCGGGTCGTGGGTCGGCTTCGCGATTCTCTTCACGGCTTGTTTTCATCCCGTCTTTCTCAACCAATCTCTTCATGTACTCTCTTAGGACTCCACCTCCATTTCAACCCTTTAAAGCATCCAAAATTGATGAAAAAACCTGCAAAATATAACAAGAACGACCAACTCCCAAAAACTCGGGAAACTCGAATAAACTGAGATAAAACACTCTAAAATTATATAAAACACGACACAAAAGTGTACCAAAATAAATGTAAAATCTCAGTTTATCAACTCCCCCAAACTTAGAAGTTTGTTTGTCTTCAAACAAAGAATTAAAACCTAAAACAGGAAAACAAGACAAATTATGCACACAATCCACAATCTAGCACATAGGATCTCAAGAATTAAAGAATCGTGCGAGTTCAACATTCAAAAGCCCGTCATATCCCACACATATTGCCTTGAAACAAAAGAAACACAATTAAGCCCATGTTCTTCTCGGGTGTGTGTGTATCTCTCAACTCTCACAAGTCACATAAATCAAGGTAAACACTCATCGAATGTCAATCATGCAGAAATATCAACCATAAGCTTGCATTCTTTCTCAACTCATCAAATGACACCATGCCGGAATAAAGAATCAAAAAGGACTTTTAAATAGGTTGTAATGTAGGCTTTGGGTCGGGATTGGAGATATATGGCTGAAGTGACTAAAAGACTTGCAAAAATCACATAAGTTTACAACTATCTCAACTCATTTCCACCATCCAAGACTAAAATACCCCTTTATCTTCATCAAAGCACCGAGCTAGAACTCTTCTAACTCATCCCCTTTCTTCTTTTTTTTTCTTTTTAGGAACTCTTTGAGCCCCTTTCATTTTTTCTCGTGTTGTTGGCATCACTCATGTATTGTATTATTTTTTATATATATATTTATGTGCCAACAATCAACAACCATACACCACTTCAATCTTTTTCTTCAACCCACTAACATCCATCTTCCCCTCACTCCTATCTTCACCCATTTGTCAATTTAAAACCAGATAGGGAATCCAAGAAAAGGGTAATTAGGCACAACGGGATTCACAAATGAATCTTGTAAATTTCAGACCGTGTATGGGAAAGTGGCTACAGAAAAGATGACCTAAGATCATTTTCTAAATTCCGGACACAATCAACATTTTTGAAACAGAAATCATGCAAGTTCTAGAGATATAAAAGCATGTCTGACCAACACACCAAAACAAAGAGATGGGCAAAACACCCCATAGGCAAAAAAGCTCACGAATTAACTTTGGTCTTAATCATGCTTATCAAGCTCAACAACACAGGCATGTTCAATTCAAGACCACTGAAAATTAAACAAACGCTTTCTCATTCCCTCAATCATCATCACCAAATCATGAATTATGCACATAGTTCATACAAGTTCCCACAAAACCATCAAGATTAAAATAGATAAGCACAAAATTTCTTCCAAAGATGACGCAATTACTAAAAAAAAACTAGCTACACGACTAACTAAGAAAACAGATAAATAAAAATGGTCTATACACCTTAAGCGCACATCCCCCCAAACTTATTCAACACTCACAGGTAGAATAAGTTTGAAAAGAAGACGTAAAGATATCTGGACCACTTACAACAAACTCAGGAGGACAGAGGAGGTCGGTATGGCGGGTACCCAAATGGCATGTATGGGTACAAGTGCGGAGGCAATTGATGTTGGGGCGGGCCATGCTGAGAGTGGCTAGATGAGGCAGGCTCTTGAGAGCGGCCGGAGGTGGACAGAGCACTGGGTCCAGCACCATAATAGGGGTTAGGGAAGTACGCACTCGGGTGCGGTTGGAGTCCCCTAACCATATCTCGAATGTTATGAATCTCTCCAAGCATGGAGTGCACATCCGTTTGTAGAGTTTGAAAGGCCGCATTCATGGCACCATAATTGGTGTTCAGGGTGCCGATCGTTGTGTGCATCCAGCGAATGGCCGTTTTCATGTTATCCATCATGTCAGTGAGAGAATCCCACTGCTCATCAGTGCGCTCCTCCCGTGTCCTAGTGCGTGCTCTCCATTCAGCGGGATCAAATGACTCAGCCTCCACCCTTTGAACACTCTCTGGAATATCGAACCGGTCCTCCCCAGCTGCGGCATCAATGACGGAACGGTGAGCTGGAGTATCCAACAGCCAATTCTCAGATTGGGTGAGATCGGACACTATGGTGAGTGGGTGGTTAGGCAGAGGAAAAAACACGATTGCCCCTTAAGGTCAGGAGGTGAGCATCCGTGCGGTTGGATAGCATCCGGGACTAGCGTAAATTCAGCAATCAATGGCTCGAGGACCCGGAAGACTGCCGTACCGATGCAGTGGGATGCCTAGGTGAGCAGCAATAGGCGTGAGCATGCCACCAATCTCAATGGCACCTGTGGTCTGTGAACTTTGCCTCTTAAATTGCTGCATCAGGAAGGCAGCAAAGTTGAGATTAGTATTGCTCAACATAGCCCACAAGAAAAGAATCTCGGGCGTCTGAATTCTCGATGTCTCATGTCGTGCCAACACAGTGAAAGCAACAATCTTCTGCACATAACGAAACATAGGATTTGGCATTGCGGATGCCTTAGCCCATGTAATTGATCATACCGCACCGATTCAGACTGTAGGCGCAGCCAAAATTGTCCAGCACTAACTCCAAAACGATTGAAAATACCGCCATTAAGGACATGAAAGATAGCATTAACTTCCTCAGGAGTAAGAGCATGAGTCATATTCCCCAAACAGAACGACATGGCGTAGGGGCCTCGAATCTGCGTCGATTGCACTTTAAGAGTGCTGAGGAATTCATACACCAAAACCGGGTAGGTAGGCCATCTCCCAGCCACAACGTGGGTCCATCCAATGCGGTTAATAAGGCCCCACACATCCTTGTGGATGCCAAGAGCTGTAGTAGTGGCAGAGCATGGATATCGAGTGGGGAATATTTTCATCACTGCTAAGCGTCCCCAATCATCTCGTTGCGCTTGCGTCTGCAACTCGATACCGTATCACTGAGGGTGGTAGAGAGGAGCTGCAGCTTCATCATCATCAGCAACCTCAGCATCAAGCTCTTCAACTACATCATCTTCTTCAGATTCGGGCTCATAGTCTTCGTCCTCAGAGTCGTCAGTTTCAGAGGCCTCCTATTGTTCATTCCCCTCTGACTAATTTTCTTCCTCAGACTGATCCAACTCCTCAGATTGGTCGTCATCCTCATTGTCATATTCATGAAACTCCTCCTTTGAACTAGAAGAGGTGGGTGAAAGAGTGGAAAGAGTAGGGGGTCGGCTTCGTTCATCTATGAGCATAGGGCGTCTACTTCTGCCTCCCCTACAAATCGACTGAAGAAATTACCCCTTGCCATTTCGCACACCAACACGAGCAAAGTCCTAAAAAAAACAAACATTAGGGATCACACCCACACTTCTTCCCCCCAAACTTGCATAATGGCAACAACATCAACCTACACCATCCCCCATTCCTTTCCATCACCCTCAATCAAGGGGGTGAACCAACAAATAAACGAGATAAAAAGGAACAAACTTCACCAATCCCCCGAACACACTGCACACAATTTGCATGCTACAATGCACAAGACACAAAGAAATAGCAACCAAACATATAAGCATGCTTTTTCCAACACAAGTCCACAATTCTCCCAAAACCATAGCATAACATCACTCAACAAAAAAAAGCGATAATTGACCTCATAAATCATGTGAACGAGTAATGCTAGTAGAATGGGGATAATGGAGACTAATAATTTCAACTAAAAACATGGAGAACATACAACTTCTCAATTTTCCCCTTTTAAAACCTAGAATTTAGGTATTTCAATTTCTACCATAAACCAAGCAAAAAAACTATGAAAATCAAGTCCTCATGTCATGGGTAAATGAAATACATAAGATTAGAGAGGACAAAACATACCTTGAGTGGTGAATTTGGGGAGAAAATGAGTGTGTGCGCGTGTGTGGGTGAAGAAGAAAGAGTGAGAATAGAAAGGAATGAGAAAATGGGGTTTAAAACCAGATTCCGCGTCGCCACATCAGCACGGGATTCGCGACCGCGACTCAGGTCGTGAATTTTCTTTTGTCCACCATGGAAAATTCACGACCCAGTCAGCAAATCTGCCACGTAGACATGATGATTATTCACAATCGGGTTGAAATTCACGATCGAGGTCACGAATTTTCTTCTGTGGTACCCTCTCTCTGTCGCAACATCGTAGTGGAATCTCGGGGTGACTCGTGACCCTGCAGTCGCGACCGGTGCCTCACGACTCGGGGTGTGGATTATTTCTGGGCATCCGGTGATTATTCTTGACCTCCTATCCATGCTGTACTTCGAAACTCAAGCTCGGATGTGATCGAATACATAAAAGACTGTCCCAAGTAAAGGTTCAACCGACCCCAATCGTAACTTTCTTTGCGTATGCCTAATGCGTGAAAACACGGCATTGAAGGTTACTTAGAACACGACTATCGGCATTCGATCTATTCCATAGCTATTACCTGCATAACTCAGCAAAAAGACACCAAACAAAGACAACAAAACAAAAACAACCAAAAAGACTCTAAAGAAAAGAAAGGAACAAGAAAAGCCATTGGGTTGCCTCCCAATAAGCGCTGCATTTAATGTCGACAGCCAGACGATCATGAAGCTCAAGGCTCCATCAATTTGATGTGAGACACCTCGTGTCTCTGCTCCGAGCTGTAGTATTTCTTGACTCTATGGCCGTTGACAATGAAACACTCACCAGTTGCAGATAAAAGCTCTACTGCACCACTGGGAAGCATCTTCTTGATCACGAATGGGCCCGACCACTTGGATCTCAATTTTCCTGGAAACAACTTCAAACGAGAGTTAAATAACAAAACATTATCACCAGGTAACAACTCCATCTGAACAATCATCTTGTTGTGGAAGGCTTTAGTCCGCATTTTGTAGAGTAAGGAATTCTCAAACGCCTCCGTGCGGAACTCATCCAACTCATTCAGTTGCAATACTCTCTTTTGCCCTGCTGTCTTGAAGTCGAAGTTTAATTGTTTGACAGCCCAATATGACTTGTGCTCCAACTCCACCGGCAAATGATAAGATTTTTCGAAAATCAATTAGTACGGAGATAGACCTAACGGTGTCTTGTACGTAGTCCGATACGCCCAAAGCATGTCATCCAGTAATAAGGCCCAATCTTTCCTATTGGTGTTCAGCGTCTTGTTCAAGATTTACCGAATTTCCTGATTAGCAAGCTCAGCTTGCCCATTTACTTGTGGATGATATGGCGTTGTCACTTTGTGCTTGATTCCATACTTAGCCAACAATGCTTCCAGTGGTTTGTTGCAGAAATGTGTTCCCGCATCACTTAGTAAAGCTCTAGGCGTTCCAAAACGGGAGAACATCTTCTTTATTAAGGTTATGACTACCCGAAAGTCATTGGTGACTGTCAGGATAGCCTCAACCAACCTCGAGACGTAGTCTACGGCTAGTAAAATATACTAAAAACCGCTAGAAGAAATTGGGAATGGTCCCATGAAGTCGATGCCCCACACATCAAATAGCTTGACCTCTACAATGTTGGTGAGTGGCATCTCATTCCTCTTGGAAAGCCCCCCATTCTTTGGCATTTGTCACACTCCCGGGTGAACTCATAGTAATCTTTAAATAGAGATGGCCAGTAAAAACCACTTTGCAGGACCTTGAAGGCAGTGCGGTTTGCAGAGAAGTGGCCACCACTCGGAGATGCATGGCACTGTAGAAAGATAGATCTCCACTCCTCTTGAGGCACACAACGGTGAATGACTGTATCAGAGCAACGCCGGAACAAGAATGGATCATCCCACATATAGAACTTCACGTCATGGAAGAATTTCTTCTTTTAATGGAAAGTCAAGTCCGGTGGAGGCACACCTGCAGCAAGAAAGTTAACAAAATCTGCAAACCACGGAGACTGAGATTGTACCTGAAACAGTTGCTCATCTGAAAATTTCTCATTAATGGGAACATGAGTTTCTTTACCCTCCACAAGGTGCTCCAGTCTAGACAAGTGGTCCGCTACCACATTCTCACAACCCTTTCGATCCTGAATCTCGAGATCAAATTCCTGCAATAATAAAATCCAACGGATCAAGCAAGGTTTGGCATCCTTTTTATCAAACAGATACCTCAAAGTTGCATGGTCAGTGTAGACAATAGTCTTCGCGCCAATGAGATAGGCTCGAAATTTGTCGAATGAATACACCACCGCCAACAAACCTTCTCAGTTGTCGTGTAATTTACTTGTGCCGAATCCAAAGTTCGACTTGCGTAGTAAATTACACGGAACAACTTGTTCCGCTTTTAACCCAAGGCAGCCCCAACCGCAACATCACTTGCATCACACATTATCTCGAACGGCTGCGACCAATCAGGTGTGATCAAGATAGGGGCACTCACCAAGGATTTCTTCAAAGTCTCGAACGCCTACAAACACTCATCAGAGAAGTCAAACGCAACTGATTTTTCCAATAAATGACTAAGAGGTTTAGCAATTTTAGAAAAATCCTGAATAAAACGCCGATAAAAACCAGCATGACAAAGAAAACTTTACATAGACTTCTCATTTATAGACGGGGGCAATTTCTCTATGGCGACAATCTTAGCCCGATTGACCTCCAAACCTGCAGAAGATACTTTATGACCCAAAATGATACCATCACGTACCATAAAATGGCACTTTTCCCAGTTAAGAACCAAGTTAGTATCTTCACATCTCTGCAAAATTTGGGTGAGATTAGCTAAACAGGTATCAAAAGAATTGCCATAAACAGAGAAATCATCCATGAAGACTTCCATAATATTTTCAATCAATCCATGGAAGATAGCCATCATACACCTCTGAAAAGTAGCAGGTGCATTGCACAGACCAAAAGACATATATCTATAGGTAAAAATACCATAAGGACATGAAAAAGCAGTCTTTTCTTGGTCCTCAGGAGTAATCATAATCTGATTATAGCCAGAATAACCATCTAAAAAGAAATAATACTCATATCCAGCTAATCTGTCTACCATCTGATCAATAAAGGGAAGGGAAAAATGGTCCTTTCTAGTGGCAGTATTCAACATACGATAATCAATGCACACACGGCAACCAGTTAGTAGCAATCAATCCATTCTCTTCACCCTCTACCACAGTCATGTCCCCTTTCTTAGCCACAACTTGAGTGGGACTAACCCACTCACTATCAGAAATAGCAAAAATTATACCGGCATCTAATCATTTCGAAATCTCTTTTCTTACTACCTCTTGCATAATCGGATTTAACCTACGTTGATTTTGCACACTTGACTTATAATCATCCTCAAGTAAAATCCTATGCATGCATATAGACGGGCTAATCCATTTTAAATCAGAAATAGACCAATCTATAGCACTTTGATGCTTTCTCAACACACGCAAGAGACTGTCTAATTGAGACTCAGAGAGGTACGCAGAAACTATTATCGGTTTGCTTTCATTCTCGCCCAAGAAAGCATACTTGAGATGGGCTGGCAATGGCTTCAACTCTAGCTTTTTGGGCAACTGTGGCTCTCCATCTTTAGCCTTCTCGCTTTCATCCCTCAGCGGTAGAAACTTTGATCCTCGCCTTGGAATCTCCTGCAATGAATTTAATTCAACAATTGTATCAGTTAATTCTAAATTGTCAAACTTAAATTCATTTGTGGCAAAATATGAATGAAGCAAACTTTGCTCCAAAGAATCCATCGGATCCATAAATTCAGCCACATCGATGCAGGTGTCCACTACTTTGAGAACTTTGCACTCTTCATTTTGCTGGGCATCATCTTTGTCATGAAACTGCATGGCTTTAAAGAGAGAAAAAGTGACACTTTCGTCATTGACACGGAGTGTTAATTCTCCTTTAGCCACATCTATCAATGCATTGCCCGTATTGAGAAACGGGCGCCCTAGAATGAGAGTAACTTCAACATCCGCCTCCATGTCCAGCACCACAAAATCAACAGGAAAAATGAACTCGTTGACCTTGACTAAGACATCTTCAACTATCCCTCGCGGATTTGTCACCGATCTATCTGCTATCTGAAGACATATGGTAGTGGGCTTGATCTTCCCGATGTTTAGCTTTTAGAAGAAAGACAATGGCATCAGGTTGATACTAGCCCCCAAGTCGCATAAGGCTTTACCGGTATGATCACCTCCTATGGTGACGGAAATGGTAAAACTCCCAGGATCTTTAAGCTTAGCTAGAAGCTTCTTTTGAATTAGAGAACTGCAGTTCTCTGAGAGGTTCATAGTAGCATAATCACCTAATCTTCTCTTCTTGGATATGACATCCTTAAGGAACTTGGCATAGCTTAGCATTTGCTGTAGGGTCTCCACAGAGGAATGTTAATCTGCACCTTTCTAAATATCTCCAAAAATCTGGAGAACTGTCCATCTACTTTCTTCTTCTGAAACCTCTGAGGGTAAGGAATGGGTACCGTAGATGATGCAGAAGTAGGTTGAGGTGGCACTGGCGGTGACGCAAGACTGTCGATGGCTGGACCGAGACTGTCTAGATCATCTTCTATCTTCTCAGATTCCTCATCATAAGACGGTGCAAGTCTTGGATTTTTCGGTCCTTCATAAGAAGTCCCACTTCTCAGTTGTATTGCCTTGCACTGTTCTTTGGGATTCATAGTTGTATTGCTAGGAAACTGACCCTGCTGATGTTGTTTCCGACTACTGTGGCTAACTGTCCCAGCTGCTTCTCAAACATCTTCATTTGAGTTCCCATGGCTCCAACAGCATTCTCAAGCTTCTCAACTCTAGATTGAGACTCTGCCATATATTTTTCCGTCTTGCCCATGAAAGCCATCAGAAGCTCGTCCATCTTCGGCTTCTTATCTTCATCAATCACGCCATTAGTCACTGAGAAGCCCGGTGATGGTTGCAACGTAGCATTGAGGTTCCCATAAGACAGATTGGAACGGTTACCTTGGTGAAATTGATTCACACCTCGGTAATTATTATTATTCCCATAGCCCATCTGATCGACATAATTCACGTCCTCCGTTGTGTTTCCTACAGGAGTGTCTACGCCCAACCGTGTCATAGCATCAAATCGGCTGTTGATGGTGGCATTCAGAGTAGAAAGTTGGGCGGTCAGCTTAGAAATAGGATCTGTGTCATCAATTGCTGCAGCCCTCTTCATAATCTCCACTTGACGATCATTGGTCCACTGATAATTGTTGGTGGCCATGTCTTCAATGATAGACACGGCTTGATCATGTCCTTTGTTGAGCAAGGATCCACCTGCAGAAGCATCCAGAAGTCTCTTCACTTCCATGTCGCATCCATTGTAGAAGATGCAAACCTGATGATCAACCCCAAATCTATGATTGGGGCACTTCCTTAGCAACTCTCGAAATCTCTCCAATGCTTCATATAGATTCTCATCCTCATATTAGCAAATTGAGTGATCTCGCCTTTCAACTTTAGAGTTAGACCGGGAGGAAAGAATTTGTAAAACCCCAGGTTTTCAGAATATATTTAAAAAAATTAAAAAAATTAATTAGATCCTAGATAAAGATGTTTCGGTTCAAAATCGCGATTTTAGGGTCATTTTTCGTGAAATTATCTTTTTGAGAATTTCGATCCAAGCTCAGTTATAGCCAATTTTGGTTGCGTTTCGAAGGCGTTGACCAAGGAGCATGCCGGTGCTTTCGGATTTTAAATCTGAAGTCGTTTGAGTTTCCGGTGATTTAAAATGCGTTTAAAGAAGTTATGAATAATGTTTTTTCATAAGAGCGTGATCGTTAGAAATTTGTGAAATCTCGTGTGTTGACCCAAGCCTTATTTCTTCAAGCCTACCCTATAGGAAATTTCTCAAGAAATCCATTGGCGTTCTCGAATTTTCATTCTGAGCTCAATTGAACGCTCGGGAATTTTATTTGTCCCTTGTGTGGAATAGTAACTTTATTTTTGAAAAGATAATCTTTTCTCGTTTTTCTTCAAGATGACTCGTTCTTTATTCCGAGTCAAGTTGGTTCAAAATTATTTAAATTCTCGTGTTTTAAGTTATAGTTAAGGGTCGAGGGTTTAGATATCATTTCGATTTCTTGTTAGGATCTCGGATAGGGCCGCTAAGTCATTGATCGACTTTCGTAAAGAGGAGGTGAACCCCGAGGAGGCCCGAGGAAGGATTCTCAGCTCGTTACTTCATCTACGTACTCGTTATCGAGATGCTCATCATCGAGGTGGGTGATTCTAAACCAAGTATATGGTTTGAGCTAGTAAGCTCTAGAAGCATGACAGGGTAAAGGTGAAATATCTAATAAAAGTATTTTATGCTCTACCTGTTTAGTCTCTGTACAAGGAAAGGAAAGAAAGGAAGAAAGTTTTATGCATGATTTTGTTAAAATGTTATTTGAGTTTAATAAAGTAAAGGAAGTTATTATATGCTAAGTGAGCTCTCAAGCATGTTTAGATATGCTAGAATTGTCTATATACAATTTGTGCTAGCATGAGATGTTTAGAATTGCTTTAATTGCAATCGATATTTATCCGCGTTCATTTCCTCGTATTAGAATGTTGGATTTTGCTAAAGCTTATTTAGCTAAGTATTGCCTTCTAGAGTAGTGATAAATCCCTTGTAGGGTGAGATCATGCTCAATTAAAGAATTAACCCTTAGACGATTGCTCTAGGCTTGGTATTGCTAGCTAAGTCAAGTAAGTAATGAGGGTTAAGGTTAAGAAATGAAGGCTAAGGTTAAGTAAGGAAGGTTAAGGTTAAGTAAAGAGGAATTTAGGGAAGGATATAGTTCTGTTGTAAGCAGGTTATCGAGCTCAAAGAACAATTTATTTGCATTATCATGTTGTGACCTTTGTGTCACAAAAGTTGAATCTTGATTAAAGGGAGTCATTGCTGGGTAATCCCCTCGCATAATCGGGAGGATATTTGAGGTAACCTCTCTTCTATCTGAAAGCAGGCCTAAGGGTGCAGTAGGGTGCAGTAGACAACAGGTTTGAGCCAAGGAATGCGCCAAAAGAAAAGTAAAAGGTTTTTGCGGGTGTGGAGAGGGTTTTTGCGTTTTGCTCTGCATATGCTGCCAGTTTATAATTGGATATTTCCAAAGTTTATCAAGAGTTTTCTCATAAAAACCCACTGAGTACATTAGTGCTCACACCCTCATTTTCAAATATTTTCAGGTTGAGATGCTGAGGCCGGTGATGTGCTGCTGGTGGGGTTGTCTGAGGTTTCCAAGTTTGTTGCTCTATATGGTTACATATTTTCTTCCGTTATGTTTCTGCTAAGTACTCTGATGTTAGTATTTAGTCTTGATACGTGTAACTTGATTCTTGATAGTAGCATGTTTTAAATGCTCTGATTCCTAAATATCAATAAAGTCTTAAAGTCTTTGAAGCATGTTCTTTTGACATACCAGTATTCCTTTATTGATTCCAATATATTTGAAAAGTCTTACTGTTGAACATATTGGTATCTGTTCTTTTTCAGTTGACTTGTGAATAAGTTTTGCATGCTTGTTGTTGTTGTTCACCTATGAAGGGGCTTTTCTTTCAAAGCATGTTCTGCTCGTCTCTAGTTAGTCTTAAGTTGGTTTTCTTGCTTTCGTCCTATGAATGGGACAATATGATTTATTTGACTCCGACCTATTTATGGGTCTTAGTTGATGTGACCTATGATGAGGTCTTGCTTATTTAAAGAGTCAAATTCATATCTGTTTGTCATTGGATTCTGTTTAAATTTCTGTTGGCCTATGTTTTGGCATTCCTTTGACTTGATTGAATCCTTTGACCCCTTTGACCCGATTGAACCCTTTGACCCTTAGTCATTCGTTGAAAACGATAGTTCTTCCAAGTCATAAAGTTAAGTTGCCTAAGTTCTTGAGGCGCTAACTTAGTTTAATTCTAAAAACACCCCCCTGAATTTCCGATTAATCTACCTATTTTCTTCGACTTTTACGCCTAACACCCCGTCCCCATTAAAAATGAACGCCTAAGGGACCAGGCTGTTACAGAATTTGTGGATAAACTTGTGAGCCAAACACTCCCAGCTATCCACTGTACTAAGATCTAGGGAATGGTACCAATCCTTGGCAGCATCCCTCAGAGAGAAGGAAAAAAGGCGGAGTCGAATAGTGTCATCCGAAACCCCGTTCATCTTAATGGTGCTGCAAATCTCCAAGAACTGTTGTAGATGTGCATTCGGGCTTTCAGTCTTGAGTCCTCCATACTGGTGCTGTTGAACCATGCCTACCAATCCCGTCTTCAGTTCAAAATTGTTGGCATTGATTCCGAGACAGGGGATATGACCATGATTAAGCACCGGCGTAAACATCTGATTTATGAGTATAGGAACCGCCTCTCTTCCAACCTCTTGCTCTTGCATTCGGCGCTGCATTTCCTCCAACTGTCTCTGCAGTTGCCGCATTTGCTCGACTGTAACAGGTGCTCCCTGTTGATCTGCCATTTCTCTTCTTCTCCTTCTAGCGTTATTGTACCGAGCAGTCGCTTCGATTTCAGGATCAAAAGTCTGTAGTGGCTCCCCTTTTGACCTTGTGCTCATATACAACCTGTAAAAGCAAAGGAAAAAAACTGATACTTAAATAGGAAAAGGGAAATAAAAATAAAGAAACAACGTCTAGAATAGCAATATAAAATAGATGCGAATAATAGTAAACAAAGAACTAAGTCCCCGGCAACGGCGCCAAAAACTTATTCGGTATTTTAACTCCACCTAAACTGCAAGTGTACAGCGAGGTTTCTAGTATAATGGCGAACAAGGTCGAATCCACAAAGACTTAAATTCTAACTACTAGTTATTCTATTTATCATAACTCTGCTATCTAGACTACCCAAAATTTAGAGATGTTAAACAAATGAAATAAAACAAATAAATAACTCACAAAACTAAATTCACAGCAGATAAAGTTGCAGAGAAGAAATATCAAGAAGAAATGCGCATTCTAGGATTGAACAATCATCAGATAATCCATCTTATTAACTAATCCAATAACTATGCCTATGTTGGGATTTCAATCACACTAGAGCAACCACTTAGTTATTTAGAATCTCTTCTCAGAGAATTAAGAACATTGATTACAATATAAATAACAATGTCTCCATTTATTATCTAAAATGCAATTCCTAAATGATCCATAGGTTTAAATGCTCTAATCAGTAATCTCAACTCTCTCGATTGTTGTTAATTACTATGTTAATTATTCTATTCTAGTGTTGAAACTCCTCTCTCGATTTATGAATCAACACAACAAATTACATCAATTAATGGCCAATCAACTGACATAAACAAATACAATCCAAGAATAATTAAAGTGCAATAAAAATTATAGACATAAAATTGGAATTAATAATAAGATTTCATAAATGAATTATGAGTCAATCCTAGAATACTAGGGTTTAGTTGTTCATAATGAAATAAACAAAAGAAATCAAATTCAGGATGTTCATGGCTAGGCAAGAATTAAACTAAATAAAACCCGAAAGAATAAATCTGTCTCTAATCTTGACTCACTTGAAATCCTCTGTCGTGTTCTTCGCGATGCTTTTTCTCCACAGCAAAACCTCTACTTCAAACTTAGGGTATGATATTTGATGTCTGATTTTCGCCCAAAAAGAATCCTTTTATACCAAGTTAGGAAAAAGCACAAAAATATAGTGGAAATCGGAAAAAGCCTGCTTCATTCGCGACCATAGTCGCGATTCTCTCGCCCGCGAATCAGCCCGTGAATCCACGTGGCATGATGCGGCGCCACGTGGCGTGAAATTCACGGTCTTCATCTTATTCACAACCAAGGTCACGAATTTCCTTCTTCTGTACCCCTCCTCTGTCGCGACACTACAGTGATATACTCATAGTGATTCGCGACCCTGCAGTTGCGACCGGGTCGCGGGTCGGCTTCGTGATTCTCTTCACGGCTTGTTTTCATCCCGTCTTTCTCAACCAATCTCTTCATGTACTCTCTTAGGACTCCACCTTCACTTCAACCCTTTCAAGGATCCAAAATTGATGAACAAACCTGCAAAATATAATAAGAATGACCAACTCCAAAAACTCGGGAAACTCGAATAAACTAAGATAAAACACACTAAAATTATACAAAACACGACACAAAAGTGTACCAAAATAAGTGTAAAATCTCAGTTTATCACATCCCTCCTCATTTGAAGACTACACTGAAATGTCCATAAGCTTCACATCATACCCTAAGAGCACTGAGTTCACAGTTTTCTGAATTAATTCCACTCAGGCGATTCAACATTCGTGCTTCTTCCCTATGATTTTTCAGGATTGAACGACATTCTCTTGATTTTTAGTCATATTCTGGCTTAATTATTCAATTATTTCATATCTTATCGCTTTCTACTCTTTTTCTTTTCATGACTTGAGCGTCGGAGGCCCAACGATCGTCAACCCCCGACAGTCTTTGGCTCTTACGTTTTTTCTGGTTTTGTTTCACAGATTGGCCACTGCTCCGAACTGATACGATTAATTACAGATTTCCAGATCAACAAGAACTTCATAGAAAATTTTTCTCCAATGTTTTGAGTTTTTCAATTTTGACTTTTGGTGTAATTCTCAACTGATATGAAAGCCCAGATTTATAATTGTAGGGAGAAAGAACATGGAGGATTTAAGTTTGATGTGGCAGGATCTCATTGACTCTTGAATATTGATGTATATATCTATTCAAAGATATTTACTTGTTATCAAATAAACTTGATTTTTATCATATAATAATATCTTTTTATTTAAATATTTTATCTAATCTTGGATTTCATATAAAAAAATATATTATATATAATTAATTAAATTTCACCGCCTACAATTTGTTTTCTTTTTTTGAATGTCTGAATAGATAAGTTAATTTCTATATATATTTAGCTCATTTACTAATTAATACATATTATATTTAATATGTTTACATTATGCATTAATCAATTGTCAAATAAATAAATATGTGCTTATTAAGAAGTTTACTTATTTATTTATCTTTTCTAATAACTTTCTTAATATTAATGAAAAATCTAATGACCTATATGAATGGGACGAAGTAAGTATATTTAAACATAAGTATAGCTATATCTATTAGACTATGAATAACGGCGACCACACAAGTGTGGTCGCGCTTAGGTGGGAAAAAAAAATTGAAAACACACGACCTTGTGGTCGACCAGCCACCCAATTCAACCACTTGGGTCTCTTGCCAACCTTTTGCTTTGGCCAATAGGATGGAGACACTTGTCTCCATCCTATTGGCCAATTAATTTTATAGTGAAATATATATAAAATTGATATATTTTTTATATAAAATATAATAAAAATAAATAAAAAATATACCAAAATTCATATTTTTTTATTCTCTACAAATAGACATCAATTTTGCTATATTTCAACACATTTTAAAATTATCTATTTTTTTCTCTAGTTTTCTATATATCCAAATAATAAAAAAAAATAATGTAATTTTAGGAAATAAGTCACAACTTCGTAACAGAGAAGCTCATATCGCTCTAAAAAATGACTTGATCGAGCATATTTGGCAAAAGTTTGGCCGAGAAAATTGAATGTGTAATTTTTTTCTCTTTCAATTTAGTTTGTAATATTTTTTATATTGTCTATTTAGTTTGGAATATTTTCATTTTCTTGTTATGATTATAAATTTTTATATTATTTTTATTACAAGTAATATTTTAATTTAAAAATAAAATAAAAAATAAAATAAAATAAAATAATAATATATAATGGTGTGGTTGGGTGGTTGGGTGGTCATTGATAAAACATGTAAAATAGATGTGGTTTGGTTGGATGAATATTGATGATGTGGAAGTGAGAGAAATTAATTAAATATTGAAGTGGTTGGGTGGTTGGAGTAGTTGCTGATATTGGTAGTCTTAAAGTATAAATCCCTCCACCAGTCCACCCCACCGCCAAAATAGTCAACTGTTTCATTACATAATTCGGGAATTTTTTTTTACGCGTGAAGTCGTAGTGTGTCATGTGCCACAATTGTGACACATGGAAGTGTCACATTAGGTCTATTATGACACATGGATGATGCGACATAGAATTTTCCCATTATTCGTTACATTGTATTAAAATATATATAAACATAAGTATATCACTGTTTCATTACATTATATCAAAATATATAGTGTATTAATTATTTAGCAGTATAATTCGTTTATTACTTTTCTATAAAACTTATCCGCCTACAATCTTTTTATATATTAAAAAAAAGACAAAAAAATGTATGAAACCTTTTAATGGGTCTCTTACGTTAGACGGGTCAAACAGGACCTAAACCTACACAAAAATCCATTCAAACCCGCAAAAATAGTCAGGCGCACAGGCTCCACGCGCGTAGCACTAGTTATAAAGTAAAATATTATTATGTATGAAGTAGAGTATCACTAATTATATATCGAAATATCACTTAATATAAATTGAAGTATTTTCACCATACTAAGAAGAAAATAAATGAATATTTTTCTGTATAAATCATAATGTAGGATTTTAATTTAGTTGATTCATTTATCTTCTTTTTTCGGAATATGTTTGTTGATTCTTCGGACATCACGTATCACTATGTATGAAGTGAAGTAAAGTATCACTAGTTATGTGTCGAAGTATCACTTGATATGAATTGAAGTATCATAAACTATGAAAACAATTTCAGATGCTAGGAAAAAAAAATGAATTATTTTCTACATAAATCATAATGTGGACTTTTAATTTAGTTGATTCATTTATCTTTATTTTTTTAAGAATATGTTTGTTAATGTTAGACAACAATTAGGGTACATAATTATTTTTTCAATATTTACTTTTATTTTTTAATTAATACTTGATTATTTTCTATAAAAATTAGTATATATCCTAATTGAAGAAAGTGAATTTAATTAATAAGTGTAAAATTAAACTAAAGTATAATCAATTAAAATTGAATAAAAAAAGAAACTTAAAATTAATATTTTTAAATATGAAGTATAAAGTGCAGCACAGATAATGTGGAGATTCCATCCGTAAATTTTGAGGTACATTCGTATTTCGTGGTCCGAATTTTTGTATTATTTTTTCATTGTTTTTTTTTCTTTTCTGGCCAGTCGTTTATTTAAATTTTCAGTATGTGAACTCGTTCTAATAAAAATAACATCATAATAATCAGCACTACACGATTAAAAAAAAAGTTCAAAGGTCATTTACCATGTATGCAGTTAAAAAATAAAAACAAAAAACAAAAAACAAAAAAACGAAAAAGCTTAGCTTTTCAAATAAAATAACTTTTGACTGAATATCCAAACTGAGATCGAGAAAAAAAAAACAAAAAAAATTGGAGTGTATTGACATCTGACAATAGAGAACAACATAAGCGGAGTGCACAGCAGGTTCCCCAGCTTTAAAATGTGTGGTGGGACACGAAAGCAAAACCCACAATCGCGTTTTATTTATTTAATTAATGTGAAAAAGAGGTAAATAAAGTAATAGTTTATTCACAATCGAAAAATGAAGAGACATCATAACGACATTATGAGGCAACATGGGTATATTACATAGCTCAGATCGATGTAATCTACTCTGTTAGAGATTTGGATGACAACATTTTGTCTCCATTTCCTCACCCCAACCTAACGTCCAGGTAAATAATTTACACAGCTGCCACCCAAATTGAATTGAAATCATCACCATTTATCTTTAGAATTTCTCACCTTTTTGACCAATTAAACTCTCTAAGCCTGAGCTACTACTACCTTCATGTGATTTAATTTCTCTCTTGGGAAGTGAAAGTTGGCATATAGAATACAACAAAATATAATTTGGCAGCATGCACTATATGTGGATTTAGGTGCAACGACTCTAAATTATTTCATTTTTTGTTACATGTTATTGTTTTTCCTACCAACTTCTGCCCTTAATAAAAGTAAGAAAGGTCACAGTCAAAACCATCCAATATCAAGGACAAAAGAGCGGTAGAAAAGTGAAATAGTATATGTAGTACTAAAAAACATAATTGAGCTCCAAAAAATTACAAATATGACTAAATAGTCTCACCTCGAACCTATCTAAACAACAAGTTTAAAACCACAAATGTTAGCATGGTGCTCATTACAATTTACAACATTGTTTACTAGACTTTTAACTATTCGGTTTTCTTTTTAATTAACTAACTAACTAACAGAATGGTAAAATTAGTTGACATTATTCATACGAGAAGAAACACTATTGCAATTATAATTAACGTAAGTGATAATTATTGAAATGACCAAGTTATTCGTTAAACAGCAGTTGATATATGAGATGATTATCTACTGTTTAAATGGGGTTGAAATTTTTTGTTACACTTTTTCGTGTTTCATTCCGTGTTACATTATCAAATTTATAATTTTAATAATATTTATTATAAAATAAAAATTAGTTATTACTATGATTATCAACAAAAAATTGAATTAAAAATTATAAAACATAATTTTGAAAAAAAAAATCAACCATAATAATGAATTATAAATTGAAAATTGAAAATTAAATATTAAAAATAATTATAAACTCTAATTTGATGGGGTGAATCCTAAAAATAATCATAAAATTAAACTAAATAAAAAAAATAAAAAAATAAAAAATATAAGAAAAACTCGTAATTTGAAAATGTAACAAGAAATGTAATCGGAAATTTCATATGGTTTAAAAGTACAGTTGATAAATATCCAGCCAATAGAGATGCGTTGCCTGTTTGGAAATACTTAGGAACAGTTTGGCAATAAAATAAAACATTGGTAATTAATTGCAATTCCTCCAATTTTATTGACCATCCATATATATACTCTAGTTAATTCGGCACCCAAATATTCTGCACAGCCAGACATTACCACAGAGCCACCGCTTTTCCATATTTCTACTACTACAAAAGAATCGCCTTCCCTCCTCAAAAACTCAGATAAATCTCTTCTTCTTCTTCTTCTTCTTCTTCTTCTTCTTCTTCTTCCCTTATGACCTCCCATAAACTCACAATATTCCTATTTCTCGTTCTAGTTCTTCCGGCAGTTTCCGGAGACTGCGGCGGCGAAGATGACGACCGAGCCGGCCGGCGGCGGAGTGACAGGAGCGAGGCCCTCAAGTTCAAGTTGGCCGCGATTGCCTCAGTTCTGGGCGCCGGCGGCATTGGCGTCAGCCTCCCGATTCTCGGCCGGAGATTCGAAGTCCTGCGGCCGGAAAACGACGTGTTCTTCATGATCAAGGCGTTCGCCGCCGGGGTTATACTGTCCACCGGATTCGTCCACATCCTTCCCGAGGCGTTCACCACCCTGACGTCGCCTTGCCTGAGCGAGAATCCGTGGCGGAAGTTCCCTTTCGCCGGATTCGTGGCGATGATGGCCGCGATCGGGACGCTGATGGTGGACACGGTGGCGACCAGCTTCTACAAGAGCATGCATTTCAACAAGTCAAAGCTCGTGAACGTCGACGAGGAGGCTGCTGCTGGCGATGACGACCACGCCGGCCATGTCCACGTACACACTCATTCCACACACGGCCATGCTCATGGCGCCGCCGCCGCCGCACCCCTTCCGTCGCATGACATGAGCGTATCCGATCTTGTCCGACAACGCATAATATCACAAGTAAGTAGGAGTCTCTCTTCTTGATCGATCACATCACATGTATATATATATATATATATATATTATGTAAATGTTGTAAATGTTTGTTGTAGGTTTTGGAGGTGGGGATTGTGGTGCACTCGGTGATAATTGGAGTGTCATTGGGGGCGTCGGAGAGCGTGGACGCGGTAAAAACGTTGCTGGCGGCACTGTCGTTTCATCAGTTCTTTGAAGGGATGGGCCTCGGCGGCTGCATATCTCAGGTATAAATAAATAAATAAATAAAATAGCGTTTTAGTAATTGGGAATGGTATCATGAAAATGTTGTCATAATGTGGAGGTCGTCGTCGTTCCATACAGAGATGTTGTCATTATGTTAGTGATCATGTTAAAGTGGTAGCAAGAATATAATGTTATTCTCTGCCCCCACACCCTCACCTCCTTTTTCACTCCCTAGCTTCAATTTGAATTTGTCGGGACCATCTTGTTTTACTTCCCCGGCCCCTCTCTCAGTCTCACTCCCTAGTCCCTATCTATTTTATTTTATTATTCATTTTTTGTCGTCTGATATAATTTTAGGCGAAATTCAAGTCTTTGACGACGACGATTATGATGCTATTTTTCTCGGTGACGACGCCAATAGGGATCGGAGTAGGTATTGGCATATCGAGTATTTACCAAGAGAATAGCTCCAAAGCTCTAATAATTGAAGGGATATTGAATTCAGCTTCAGCAGGGATATTGGTTTACATGGCCCTCGTCGATCTCTTAGCAGCTGATTTCATGAATCCTAGGATGCAAACCAATGTTAGACTTCAGTTGGGTGCGCACCTTTCACTTCTTCTAGGTGCTGGATGTATGTCTTTTCTCGCCAAATGGGCATGACCATCCATCCACGATATTACATATAATGCTCTCTCTCTCTCTCTCTCTCTCTCTCTCTCTCTCTCTCTCTCTCTCTGTATCAATCAATCAATGGTCATATATATATATATCAATATGATGAACATGGCTAGTTTTGATGGTGACATGTATCCAACTATTCACACATATATATAAACGAGTACCGATCTAAGAAAAAAGGGCATTCAAACTTAAGATGATCACCCATTGAAATGGAGGTCAGAAAATGAAGTGGCCCTACAGAAACCGTATTATCTCAGCCTATAATATTGGAGCAGAGCAGATACGCCTTGCTTTCTTGATGTGAAATTATAATATCCAAGTTGCAAAGTGATCGATGCCTTAATGCATAGTGAAAACCAGAAACCAACACATTTTCCCAATCATCTTTCTATTTGACAAGTTGGTACAAATATATATATATATATATATATATATATATATATATATATATATAAAACGATGAGATTCGAATTAATTGACTTAGTCTCTATAATTTAGTAAATTCAGCTTGATATAAAAGTTGCCTTAGTGGCTTGTTCGTTAATGATTCTGGAAATGTGTTCTATTATAAATTTATAATTGACCTGAAACTGAAAGATTCCGGGTAATTAATACATTACTACAATGCCGTAACGTTTCGAAATTTCCTGACTGCTCCAAGCAGATGTTATTAATTTCCGTATCTAGAATTTCATAAGCCCACACTCGGACAGAAAAAGTAGAAACTGCGATTGATTTCAGGCAGGTATAATATAGATCACAGACATGCTAATACGCCAAAGAGCAAGAATTGGTCGGTAATAAATCAGATAAAACATAGCAATATAGCACATGACAAGCAAATACTTCTGATACATGATGTGGAGAATTTTGATAGATTTGAATAAAAATGATCACCTGTGATTATTTTTCACTGTTACATTCTCTTTCCAGCAACAAGGGGTCTAGGAGGGGATAACGATCTGATTTCAGGTGCTGAGCTAGGGAAAATCGTATTGAGCTTATGCATCAAGATGTCGGATCTTGATGGAATCTCATTTAAAAGAAATTGCTGGACGATTGGTTTCTTAAACCATTCAAGAACTGAATCTCCTGGGGCTCTCAACACAACCTTACTCACCTCAAATGGTGATTCCAGGGAACTGAGAATTTGTGCTATTACAATCCTCAAAGTTGGTCCGGTGACTAGTTTGATCCGTCTCGGGACAACACCATAATATAACATGCGTTTCCTGAACCTGTGAAGTGTGTGTACGACTGCTATAAGAGCTGCCCCAACGGACAAATTTCTGACATCCAGGGACCAGGCGATGTGTTGATCAAACACAATAGCTTTAGGGAAAAGCTTGTTCTCATACGAAACTTTCCAAACACAACGAGCGCGATTTATTTGTCCCATAAGGACAAGGTAGTTAAGGAGCACGTTAACAAAGTACCTGGCAGCTCCTTCTTCCAATTCATAATCAATACCTTGGAAGAATTCTCTAACAAGTGCTAAAACTGGTTGTTTCCTCTGTTCTGTTCCGGTAAAGAGTCCACATAGGAAAGCATGAGCCTTATGATTTGTAGCACTCAAGATTGACATCAAATGCCTCTCATTCTGCTCTTCCTGGCATCTGACAAGATGAGCTAGAATCGAAGTGTAAAGTATGAGGTCCACCTTAGCAGTAGCATTCACATATGTTTCCAGCAGAGGCTTAGCAGACTCATATAAGCCATTCTTCATGCATGACTCAAATAGCTGCCTGATGATGAAGTTATTTGTTCGAATCCCTGATGAACCCATGAAGCGCAGCCACCTTAAAGCAAGATCAACAGAGCCATCTTTTATGTAAACCATGAGAACATCACTAGCATTCACTTCAACTGAATAACCCATAGACTTCATCTCAAGCAAAATTTTCGCAGCCACATCCACAAGCTTCTTTTTTGCCAGTAACGTTAGAAGAGCCGTGTAAGTGCTGAGACCTGGCCTCAAACCTGCATTTGCCATGGAGTTGTATAATTTCATTGCTGCGTCTACTTGTCCAGAAGCAGCATGCATCTCCAGGAGAGAGGAGTAGGTTGATGGTGTGGGTAAAAATCCAGCCTTTTCCATGTCCGAGAAAATTGACATTGCAATCTCAAGCTTCCCAGATTTGGCATGTGCCTCAACAATCATAGTGTACAGTCCATAATTAGGTCTAAGCCCGGATTTTTTCATCTCATCCCAAAGCCTCAACGCTGTGTCCAGCTTTCCAGCCTTAACAAATGACTCAATTAGAGAAACAAACATAGCTCCAGATGGCCTCAACCCAAAACCTTGCAATTCCATGTACACTTTCATTGCTGTATCCAACCTCCCAGCCTTCCCCATTGTATCGACAAGAGAAACAAAAATGCTAGAAGTTGGCCGATAATTCTTAGTTTTCATCTCCTGGAAGAGCTTAAAAGCAGCATCTAGACGGCCAGACTTAGCAAGGGTGGGTATCATCAGGTCATAAGTTGAAGCATCTAAGGAACACCCCTCCTTTTCCATGTTAGCATAAATCTCAAATGCCTTGTAAGGTAGCCCTTTTGAGAGAAACAAAGTTATAAGTGCATTATACGTTTGAGTATCAAGTTTACATTCTAGCTCCTGAATTTTCTTGAAGCAACAGAAAGTAACCTCCAATTTTTCAGACTTAGCCAGATACTGAAGCACCCTGTTATATGCACCGAAGGAGGAAATCTCATTCGCACTTGAATCACCAACCATTTCCTCAAAAACGGACTGAATCCCTTCAAAATCTCTACTTAAATTCAACTTGTCAAACAGCATAACATAAGATTCATCGTTAGGCAGGTACCATGATTGCCTCTTTGCCCAACGAAACAAACTCAATACAGCATCGCTGTCCTCGATTATCTTCAATGCTTGACTGACGTGAGTCATGTTTGGCACAAACTGTAGCTTATCCAATTGGGATTCCATTTCAGGGCCCCATCTCCACCTCTTCACCACCTCAACTATCTTAGCCACGGCTGCAACGTTCATGATGGGCTTCCTTATTCCACCTGCCATTACATGGTCATCAATTCCCGCCTCGACCGATCTTATTCCCTTACCCGAGTAAATAACGCTGCCCGACTCATCTAAATAATCTATTTCGTCAGTCCACACATTTGAATCTTCCCTACCATTCTTCCCAGAACAATACCCTCTAACAAGATTACTATCACTATACGCAGAAAATGCAGTAATTTTGCGCAAACATGAATCTGAACTATCCAGAAAGGGCAAAGACTTCAACATTTTGTTATTTTGGCGGAAGACATTTCGTGATTGTCTGAGATTTTTTGATAACAAAAGGGTGCGCAATATCATTTCGGAAGACGTTGATTTAGTAAATGCAGAGAGATAATCTATTCATAACAAATAAAAAGATTGAGACGATGATACTCGTACCGGGTAAAATTTCGCGACGAATTCTTCCGATTTAATGAGCTTGCAAAACCCTAAACCCTGACTCTGCAATAATTTTGTGAAATTCCATTTCCGTTGCTGTTATTACGTCGGGGCGAGTCGGGCGACCCGAGATCAAATGGGCCGCTCCAATTTGGACTCTTTTTTTTTTTTTTTGTCTTCATAGTGGTATCCTACGGAAAAAATTACAGTTTTTGGAATATATTATATTATTTATCTTAAAAATAATTTTGATAATATTTCTAACACAAAAGGTTTTTTTTTTCTAAACATAAATAACATGTTTTTTGAATCAAAACATAAGTAACATGTAAGAAATCAAATATCATTCATATATGTTAATTATCTGTTTGTATTTTACTCAACCAACTACGCCTTCGAGCAGTTTTCAATATTGACATATAGTGAGGGTCGTGCAATTTTTTTCCTCCCCCCAAAAAAAGGTTGTGCATTTTTTTATAATATTTAATAAATTTCAGTTTTCTGCAGATATTGTTTAATGTGATCTAGACGATTCATATTTGTAATTTTTATGATCACGCTAAAGATATAAGCTATATATATGTATATATTTAAAGTTTTATTTGTACATTGCACGTATTTCAAAATTTTAAAATAACCAAAATGAAGTTGTGATATTCTTTTCTTCCAGCCCTCAGATGACTGTACAATAACTGTATTATCAGCATTTCTTTCAACCCTCAGATGACGCCCTTTCCATAATTTGCGCTGGAGTGTCCACAGTAACATGTCCATTTCAGCCATCTCCAGCTGGTATTCAATGTTCTCTATCCGGTCGAACCATGCAACATCCAATTGCATGTTATGACCCCCTCCAACCTTTGTCTTTGCATGAGGACCCTTGGCTCGAAAGGCTTCATAAGCTACTTCTGCACGCTTATATTGACTCAAGGTGCCATCTCCTGATGATCTTGACCTACGTGCAGGCCTAGAAGAAGTACTAGGCCGAGAAGAAATGCTAGGTCGAGCTGAACTATTCTGTGAGTCCAGGTCCCAACTAGCAGAATTCCACTGATTTTCATCACCCCCTCTGGTTCCACCATTTCTTCCACGTGTGTTGAGGTTATCCCTACCTCCTCAACCTGCGTTAAAGTTAGGTAATATATGATATATGATGTATCAAATCATTCAACATAATTTAAATAACAAAAGCCTCACAAGATGCGGGATAACATCCTCCTGGCCTACAATAGTCTGTCTCCTCTCAATCTGCTCAGGAGCTAACTCTATCTCGTGAGAGCGGCTGTGACTCTTCTCAACCTACGATAAATTCACTCAGTCAATGACACAAAATATTTTGAAATTAATAAACTAATAATTGAAGATACATACCATCTGCTTAGGACTCAGCTCCGATCTACGGCTGCGACTGTGGCTGCGATTCCTCCGATTATGTCGCCTAGACATCACATCAAACTTCTCGATCATCCCTGTCATGAAGTCTTTGAATTTATTGAACAGTGAATCATCGCGTTCATTCGACTTGGCTATTCTCTTTTCTAGCTCAACCATGAAGTGACTGGACGTCTCGCGTGCAGCCTCCTGTGCTGCCTCTCGAGCTATCTCTCGATACCTATCCACGTGGCGACAACAAACATGTCCCTCACTCGTACTAGATGATCCTGTGGATGCCCTGGCCCGTTTTCCACGATGTCGGCCACTAGTAGGGCCCGTGGCAGTATCCACTGCACCTGTCTCTCCACAAGTACGGGGTAAGCAACCTGCAGACCTCCTCGATGTAGACCGAGCAGCAGATGTGGCAGGAGTCGGTCCCGTATGAGGGATAGGCGCTCTGGGAGGAGTCACTGCTCTAGGAGGGCTGACCACTCTAGGAGGAGTCACTGCTCTAGACTATGTAACCTTACGTGGTCGCTTTGGCACCTGTAATTTCACCACATAAGGCACGCCCACAGAATTCCCAAGCTGCGTGCTTTTGAAATAGGGCAAATCATCCTCATTCTCGGTCGGCTGTAAAAATGTATGACAAAGAAGCTGCCAAAATATTATAGGGTTAGTTAGTACTAAAGCAACAAAATAAATTATTTGATTACAACTTGAATTAAATAATCATACATACCTCTCCCTCAGTGAATAATGCGCCTAGACGAACCGCTTTATCTTTGAACCTCCACTTCAAACACCTCGGTATTGCAACATCTGACACTAGAATGGCACAGTGTCGTCCCACACGAGGTATAGCCTCATAAGCCCATATCTATAAAATATCATGTTTGTTAGTTCAGTATAAAATACTTAGAAAGTCTAATTTAGAAGCACAATTGAGACAGTACCTGCAAGGCCCAGACAGGCCCGTAGAAATGGTAAGTCTTCCTCTTCGCCGTCAATTCAACTGGAATGAGACTAATATAATGCAATAAGGTACCGAATGAATAGGAACCCCATGGAAAAAACTTCCATCGATGTGTATCCTCCACTAAAACCCATACCCAATCGTCTATGCAGCACGGCGGGTCATATCCGAGCACCATACCGTACAAGAACAACACATTGGCCACCTTCAAATAATCAGAAGTATCGTCTCCCAGCATGTAGTGTGTAAACCTATGATGCAAATCATGTATCGAGATAGGCACACAACTCAATACCCGACTATAAAAGCTGTCTCGAGGAATGCGGTGCTCTACATATGGATCAAAATCAGATCCACCGAACATCAACCCCGTAACTAGTGCATACTCAACGGGGGAAAATCTAAGGTTGGTTCCTCTAATATGGAACCAAACCTCGTGCTCTACAGCACCATCTAGTGTAATCTCCCGTGCCATGACTGCGTGTAACGCTGTATTGCAACTAGTTCCTCCAACAAAGTTCATTAGTAGACCAAAAGGTCCATCCCTAAATTCTCGAACCATATCAACACCAATATGCGCTACAGTCTGTAGTATGTCTACAATGATAGACGCGTAATTCTTCTAGTATAAATTAATCGAGCATGATACGTCCTGCATAGCCTCTCTCTTCCACACCCAGTGACGCTAATATTTGGAAATGAAAATTTAATAAATAATAAATAAATAAAAGTAATACATTAGCTTAATTACCTAAATTAGTTATAATAACTAAAAATTACCAAATTAATTAATATATAAACACAACAAGTTAACTAAAATTGTTTCTAATGTTATACCAAATTGTTTAACTATTTCTAATTTCTTTAATTAAAATTCATTTTCTGATTTTTGTAAAAATTCATTAGGACTGTCAAGATTATTTTCTTATATACTAAGGACAACAAACGTGACCTTCACTAATTATGAATTAATTACTTTGGAAATTTATTATTTTCCATTCAATCACAATTTTATTATTTTTGAATATAGGAATACAATTGCAATGTCTTACATGTTGATTTTCAAATAACAATTTTTTAAATTCATAACATAATCATTCATGTTATGTTTTTCTATAAATTATTTTTGATTTTATTCGAATGTAGAAAAAAATGAATTAAATAGGATTTAATTAGTTTTTCTTCGATTAGGTTTTTTTATTTAAGCTTAGCGTGTGAGAGATTGAGCTAAAACATTTCATTAAATTTTTAAATTCTCTTAAATTGGTGAAGATTTATTTCTTAGATTCACGGGCAAAATCATGGACATCGAAACAATTACAATTTTGAACGTATTATTTTCAGAATTGAAATATTATCACTTGGTAACTAGAAATGAATAATTCGGTTATCTACACACTAATGTTAAATGGAACAAATTTCTGATTGTTATTGCGTTTTTACTCAAAAAAAATTACAATTACAATTTTCATAAATTATATAAACTAATTCACATAACTTATGAATGAAGACGATTTGAATAGAATTCACCATACACAAAACAAAAAAAAATACAAATACACAACGAAATAACAAATAAAAATAAAAGATAGAGCATCGTGTAGTGCACGGTGGACCGTGTACTACACGGTGCTCTTCCCAGATTTTTTCACAATAATAATCCGTTTTTCACAGCAATAATCCGATTCATACAAGCAAAATCAATCCAATTCACAATCCAAATATAAATACCCATACATGATTTAACTAATTAATTGAACAAATTATACTAATTAACAAGAAAATATAGAATTTAAAACCTACCTCTTCATTCATTTTTTCCGAGCAGAGAAGCGGTCGGGCGCGGCGGCTCTGCACAGCGTCGGTGGCGGCGGTGGATCTTCACAGCGGTCGGGCGGCGGATCTTCACGGCGGAGATCGGGCGCAGCGGCGGATCTTCACTCGTCAATATTTTGATTAGTTTGTCCGTTAAATTTGAAACGACCGTGTAGAATTTTGGGAGCAAAGGCCGTGTAGAATTTTGGGAGAAATTTTGGGTGTGGAGGCCGTGTAAAATTTTTTCTCCCAGCCGTGTAGAATTTTTGGGAGAAAATTTTCTACCAGTCACCGTGTAAAATGTTTTGGAGGAGGAAGTGCCGTGTAGTTAGTGAACAAACCTCAATTTCTTTTGGTAGCCGTGTACAATTCAATTTTTTTGAATAATTATTCAGCAATATACAATTCAACTCGTGTTCAATTCAAGGTATGGTCAGGCCGAGCCCACAATTTATTAAGGGTAATATGGATACTGAAAATTTGTTTGGTTAGAAAAGAATGATCTGTAAGGTTTGGTTAGAAAAGAATTTTACAAGTTGAATTTGGTTAGAAACATATATTCACACTAAAATGAACACAGACAAAGTCTATAATAATATTCGTAGTTGGTACGTGAGACTTTATAAAAAAATGATTAGTCATGTCGGAAGTCCGATGAGGAGAAGGATGCAGAAAGTGAGGGATGTGGTGATGGAGAAGGGCTTTGAGTAGAAAGCAAGCAAAAGAAAAGGGCTCCAAAAACTCTAACTTTAGAGTTATTTCCGATGTCAAGGCAAGCATATATGCCCGCGCCTCCAATTTTCCCGATCAGATCAAATCAAATGAGAGAGAGAGAGAGAATACGTGATCCCTGTACGCTTCCTCCCTCCTACAATAGTAACATATCACATTTGGACTCACTCCACTACTTTTTTCCCACTCTTTTACATTTCTTCCGATTCACATCTCTAGGTACCATTACCAATGCCTGACAGTGCAAAGTGGGCTGCTCCTAAAGAATCATCCTTTTGCACTAACAATTCTTTTCTTTCACTCACTCTATTTATACCCATTGCATTCATTCTGCTTCAAGAATTCGAGTCTGCTTTCTTCATTATTGAGATGGTGGAAAATGGAGTTGTTCGACTTCCACTCTGCATTTTGCTTCTCTGCGTTTGTTTTGCAGCCATTTGCCTTGTTCAGTGCGGTAACTTGTCTTTGGACTCTCTTCTTCATTTATTCATTCACATGATTTCTTTAATGTGTGGTTTTCCCATTTTGATCCTCATCTTGATTTGGGTTTGGTTTAATCATTAAACTGGAAATTTGGTACACTTTCTTCTATATTTCAATTGACACAACTAAAATGACTATATATATGCGAGATGAAATATGAGTAATCACATTGGAGAATCTACAATCTGATAACACATCACAATTCATCAACTTGAGCAATCTCAATTCTTGATCCTGTAATTTTTCAGATGCTACAAGAACAATTCACCAATACCAAGCAGGAGGAAGAAGAAAAATCCATTCTATGAAGAAGTTAGAGTCATCAAACACGGATCCATATGTTAGCTCACCATTCTCCCTCCCACCATATGAATCCCTTCCTCCATTCCCTTCCCCTGAAAACACACCCCCTTACTGTGTATACCCACCATCGACCCTCAACCCACCAAGCTACACACCAATTCCCAATCCACCAACCATAGTTCCAACCCCTCCTGCTCCGACTGAGCCCGTGTTCACCCCACCTTACTACGAGCCCAGCCCCCCTAGCTACGTGCCCTTTCCACCTTCCACTGGATTCGTTCCAAGCCCAAAATTCTTGCCTCCCATTGTGTTCCCTCCACCAGCAGTGCCGCCTCCTCCCCGTCGGACACCTCTAACGGCCATGTGGTGCGTGGCCAAGGCTGCAGTGCCTGACCCGATCATGCAAGAAGCAATGGACTATGCCTGTGGCTCTGGAGCTGACTGCGACCAGCTTCAGCCCACCGGATCCTGCTTCATGCCTAACACCTTGTTTGCGCATGCTTCCTACGCTTTCAATAGCTACTGGCAAAGAACTAAGGTCGCTGGAGGTAAATGTGATTTTGGAGGAACAGCTATTCTTGTCACCGTTGATCCGAGTAAGTTTTTCTATTATTCAACATTGATTGAAGCATCAAATGTGTGACTGTGAAGTGATTAATTCAATTTATTCCTTCTTGTCTGCAGGTTATGGTGGTTGCCATTTCATCTATTTCTAATTTTTGAGAAAAAATGGCTGCCACTGTGAGAGTGAAAATCATTACAGATAGGGAAACACAGTTTTTGTTATTTCTCCTATCATCAAATAATCCTACAACCATTTTGTAATACCCATACACAAATATTGTTAAGCCTACTTATTTCTCCATTTTTATTTTGGGAAATTGGTTTCGTGGATTAGATGCTGTATTCTCACTGTATCCTGCTCTAATTAATTGCTACTTCAGATTTTATTGTTTTAGTAATTACTGTCTTTTTTAGTTTTCTTATCAGATTGACAAATTTTGAAAACCTACCTTTTAACTTATTTATCTATATTATATCTAAAAGTAAGATAGTTTAGCATAAATAGAAAATTTATATTTTTCCCGCCTAAACTACATGTTCAAAAAGGGAAATCTTTACTATATGATGAAAAATTAATTTACATAGATTAGTTAATATATTAATACATTAAAATCCGTGAAATATTATGATATAAATACAATTCATGGAAAGATAAATCTCATCTGCAATCAATATACTACTATATAATTACAATTGATAATATATTCATTTAGTGCTTAAGTATTGAGCCGCTTTATTTAATATGATGAATTGCCATCCCAATCTAAAATCAAAAAATAAAATAATTGCCATATAAGATATCTTATATTAATCGATAGATTATCACATTTAAAATTTGTAGCTTACTTGATGAATTCACAATAGATATCAGGATGATGATCTATATCAGTCTCAATCTAATATAAAGTAAATAATTGTCATAATCAATCCGGAATTTGTGCATAAATCAATTACATAGCATATTTTAAAAAATTAAAGATGTTATTTTGTTCAAAAATTGAGATGCTAATTAATATCCCTAGCCTATAAAATAAAATCGTAATTTATTTTTCCTACAAAAATTACCCCAACGGCCAAAATCATAAAATTTAATAGTATTGGATATCAATATTATTGTGTACTTCACCGTAAAATTGGTAATACACATGAAATCAATTAAATAATATCAATATCAATATATATTCCCATAATGCATTTGTTAATCATTCTATTACCAAATTAAAAAATATTAATTGATATGCAATGTTGTATGACTCCATTACATTAGTAGATTGCCTTTATTTGATTTAATTAATATGATACCATTTATATCAATAACGTTAATTAATATATGGAAATATATGATTGCATTGACTGTATTATTATTGTAAATATATAAACTTTATATTATTCCATATTAGTGTAACAATATTACGGTAATTATTAGTGTATTACTAAAATAATACACACACACATTTCTTGCTTAGCCTCTCTATAAAAGCTCAACAAAATCAATGGTTTAAGATATTGAAAATGATTCACTGAGAGGAAAATGTTGTAACAAAAATATATATCATCATTATCATTTTACGAACTTGAGAAATTGGGAAATATAAAGAAAAGATGACCGAGTGTGAAAGAGGTAAGAATGATGTGTTTTTGCTATATATATATATAAATATATATTTTTCTTTTCCATACATAATTTTTTTTTTAAATATTAGAGATTTCAACATATATATCTTGATTCAAAATCTTATGGAGCCTTTAATGTCTATCCTATAGATTTTAGAATTTATGAAGTTTCAACTACAAAAGTTTGTGAATATGTACGATGAATTTATTATATAAATATTTTTTTTTGCAGGATTTTGAAAAACTTTATGTGTTCACAAAGAATAATGAAAATGTAAAAGATTTAGAAGCTTCGAAGCTGCAATTGGTTAACTTTCAATCACAACTTCGTAAATGTACTTTAAATTGCACTATAGTGCAATAAGATTTTTTATTTTGCCGTCTGTAATATATCATTTCAGTCGAATTTTTTTATCTATTTTATTTTTGCATTATGAGAATTTTATCACTTATAACCAATACATGTATTTAATGATTAATTAATTGATTTGTAATCACAATTTTATTTTCAATTTGTAATTGGTCGACTAGAATAAATAATAAAATGTATGTTTTTCTTGATATTTTATCTATCACGAATCCACAAACTTGGCGTATCACATTTAATTAACATTTATGTTTTTATAAGCTTATTCATGTATTGAGCTTAATTTAATTTTTATAAGTTTACAATATCTCAGATTTATATTTTTAAAGAATGAAATAATTAAATTAAATGTAATTTACAAGACAAACGCTTCTTTTATATATATATATATATATAATCTCTTAGATAATGTCTTAAAAATCTATAGATATGAAATATGAATTTAATATGTTGTGTTATGGTAAATTATAAAAAGTTCTTATACTTTTTACATTAGTAGTTTTCTAATGTTCTGCTTAATGAATAGACTATTGTGCAATTTTAATTATGATTTTATCGTTTCTCATGGTTTTTTGATTCTGAACATCACTTCAAGTCCCCTATATATGATTTGTACCAACTTTACTTAATTTATTAATTTATATGATGTGTCAAAATCATGTGTTTCTAGCAATAGAATCTCCCTATTGCCGCAAACTTGCTCGCCAATACCCTAATGTGTTGGTTTGGTGGAATTAGATTTATAATGAGTGAATTATATTTCTATTACACTGCCAACAGTGATTATGGAGCTCAATTTGAAGGTGGTGTTATTTTTATTTTATTATTGAGTGAATGTGTTGTTATTGTTATGTTTTATTTGATGAAAAATTAGGCAATGAAGGTCTGATTTGTGCTTTGCAAGAGGCATTCTAGCAATCTTACCTTCTTAATATCGCAAACTTGTTCGCCACATCCTGGTTTATATCTTGACGCTATTCCTTAATATAATTGCAACACTTAAGTTGTGTATTTTGTTCAATTAATACAATGCAACACTTAAGTTGTGTATTTTTTTTAATTTATATAATGCGTTTTGAGTGCTTTAAACATTAATAAAATATTATTATCAAATTTAAAAATGTGAAACCCGTGCATCGCACGGCGAGTTATTCTAGTTTTAATAAAAACATCATCTAATTCTAGTTCCATTGCCAATAGATTCTAATGTGGAGGGATTTCATCTCCTTCTCACAAGTGTCACGAACCCATCAAATTTTGATTATTTGTAGTTCTATTTTTTATCCAATAATAAAGTTTCAGTCGGTTGAAAAAATCTATCGTGACACTTCAATTAACATATTGTGACATTTTAATTACCTATTGTGACACTTAATTACTTATTGTGATAGTTCGAAATCGAAATTATTTTATCCGTCGACCGATAAAAATTAAAAATAATCAAAATTGGTCGTAAATAATAAGGGGATGGGGATGTTTATGTTTGTCCCGTCTCAATCAAATAATACACACAGCACATGTGTACCAATAATGCTGATGAATTAATATTGTAGATGCCTACACCCCGATGTATAAAATAAAATTGACAAACAATTGCAAAATTTTAACCTAATATCAATTTATTTCTTTTGGAATATCTTTAGGACGAATGAAGAATGACCCCTAATAAACACATTGACATTACACATCATACAAGTTACCGCATATTAATTACGCATGATTTTAAAAAAAAAATCCTGCACAAAAAATTCTCATATATTATTGAATTAATTTTGATAGTCGTTCAAATAAATGGGAATGATTGGACTATTATAGATGAAGAGTTTAGTACATAATAAATTGACAAAAGTTATGTATGCCACATCACTAAATCACTAATTCACTCCTTAGGCTTTTTTAATTCATAAAGTAGGATATATATCCCACCACTAACATCGATACCCGTTTGGGTTTTCCCTCCAAACTTCTCCCTCAATCGCCGCCGCCGCCGCCGTTAATTTTGACTCCAAAAACATTTCGAACCCTAGCTAAACTCCCCGACCACCAGCCACTTCATCGACGGCGATGGACGGCGCTCCGCTAATCGACGACGGATTTCCGGCGACGAGGTTGTTCAACCAGGGATACTCCTACACATATGACGACGTAATCTTCCTTCCGCACTACATCGACTTCCCTACCGACGCCGTTTCTCTCTCCACCAAGCTCAGCCGCCGCGTTGCTCTAGCTATACCATGTGTCTCGTCTCCGATGGACACAGTCACCGAATCCTCCATGGCCGCCGCCATGGCTTCGATTGGAGGTATTGGTATCGTGCACTATAACACCCCTGCTTCTGATCAGGCGGCCCTAATTCGCCGTGCTAAATCTCATAAAATACCGTTTTCTTATGATATTGTATTCAAGTCTCCGTCGGATTCGATTTTCTCGGCTGATGAGTTCTGTTCCGCTCCCTGCATTTTCGTGACCGAGCTTGGGAGCGAGAGGTCGAAATGTTTGGGTTTCGTGAAGAAATCTGATTGGGAGAAATTGGATGATAAGGAAGTTAGGGTTTCTGAGTACATGACGAAGTCATCGATTACGCTTCCGGCTAGTTATAGCTTTGAAGATGTTGCAGGGTATTTGGGCAAAGACAAGAGCGAGTTCGTGCCGTTGGCGAGAGATTACGGGGAAGGGGGAGAAGAAATCGTGAATTTGGTTACTAGTGAGGATGTGGAGAGGATTGAGGGGTTTCCAAAGTTGGGGTTGCCATCTTTGTCGTCTGACGGGACTTTCTTGGTTGGTGCTGCGGTAGGGACTCGGGAGTCGGATAAGGAGAGATTAGAGCACTTAGTGAAGGCAGGGGCCAATGTGGTGGTTCTTGATAGTTCTCAAGGAAATTCAATCTATCAGATTGAGATGATTAAGCACGTCAAGAACTTGTATCCGGAACTGGACGTGATCGGTGGAAATGTAGTGACGGCTTATCAGGCGCAGAACTTGATTCAGGCAGGGGTGGATGGACTGAGAGTTGGAATGGGATCAGGTTCCATTTGTACCACGCAAGAAGTATGTGCCGTTGGGCGTGGACAGGTAAATTCATAGATTGGTTCTGTGTTGTTTTCCAGCAAATCTAGCATTTTCAATTTTGTGTAGTCAATTGGAGTTTCAAATTTTCAGGCAACAGCTGTTTATAAGGTTGCATCAATCGCGGCAGAGAGTGGTGTGCCTGTGATTGCTGATGGTGGAATATCAAACTCGGGGCACATTGTGAAAGCTTTGACCCTAGGGGCATCAACCGTGATGATGGGTAGCTTTTTAGCTGGAAGTAGTGAAGCTCCTGGTATCTACGAGTATCAGGTAAAGATGCGTACTACAGTAAAATTTTATTTGTTAACTACCATTTTGCAAGAATTATTTGGAAGTTGCAAATTATGAGTTACAATGATTCTGCTTAGAACTCTTTATATAGTATATACAACACACACACACAATATATACATATATATATTATAGTGCTTTATATATGTCAATGCATTGATATTATGTGTTTATGTACACACATGATATGAGTTTTATGCACTAATGTTTCAGCACTTCCTTGAGCTATCTCGATCTCATTTATATATGATCCCATTTCTCTCACTATTTTATTATGTTATTAAAATTCTGAACTGATGTTTATGAATACTTCTTTGTTAATCTGGAAAATTAGAATCCATAAATCATTGTAATTTCTCAATATTTGGAGGTCCATATTACATCGGTCATTTGTCTGAGTTGGTATTTTGGCTACAGGGTGGTCGGCGAGTAAAAAAGTATCGAGGTATGGGATCCCTCGAAGCAATGACGAAAGGAAGTGATGCCCGCTACTTGGGTGATAAATCTAAGCTGAAAATTGCTCAGGGGGTTGTCGGTGCAGTGGCTGACAAAGGTTCTGTGTTGAAGTTCATACCCTATGCAATGCAAGCTGCGAAGCAGGGATTCCAGGATCTCGGTGCATCCTCCCTGCAGTCCGCCCACGACCTCTTGAGATCAGGCGTGCTAAGGCTAGAGGTTTGTTAAGGCTCTTACATATTCCTCACAGCTAAAAACACCTACAACTCTTCTTTTATCTGAATATGGATAATGAATGCATTTTGCATAAACTGACTGTTCTTTGCACTACTTGTCCAGGTTAGAACTGGGGCAGCTCAAGTTGAAGGCGGGGTTCATGGATTGGTCTCTTATGAAAAGAAAGCCTTTTGAAATAATCTTTATCTGACTCCTATCTCCAACTTCTTATCAACTCTTTTTTTTCTTTATCTTTTATTTTCCTTTTGAGTTGAGAGAAAGGGAGCGGAGGGTTTCAAACCCGAGACTTCTTCTCTCTCGAGCTCTTTTCTCTGCCTTTGGAAGTCATTTCATCGCTGTATGGAATAATGAACGCTTCGAAAGAAATTGTTGCTTGCGCCTGGCAGTTTTTTGATTAAATTATCCCCTTGCTTCAGTATTTGGGCAGAGGTTTGGTTGCAAATTGTACTTGTTTGGTTTGAATATGCAAAATTTGAGATAAGACCTTTCAAATTACTCAATGACGCAATAGAATAATGATGGTCATCATCATAGCAAAATCATAAGAAATTATAAGCTCCTTAAAATTCCTCGAGAGCAATAGGTTCATGAATTATTGCATTTACAACTTGAATCAATCCCTGCGAGGTGAATCCGTCATCTTTACTGTAAAATAGATGCACCACTGAGCACATATGCCCAAATAATTCCTTGCATGACTTTGGAAGGACACTGCTATTGCCTTCCAATACTAATCTGAGTAATTCTCTCCTTTGAGTCTCGATCCAACTTTTCAACTCCAAAATTGCAGCCTCTTTAGTTATTTCGCCACCATTATTGATCATGTACAATGATAACGCATTCAGTTTACCATCTTCGATTTCTCTCTGCAGATGACGGAAGAGTCGGCTAGAGAACTGAAGATAAGACGATAAGTGGATAACATAGAAATGACAGAATGTTACCTCATAGCCACGGATGTCATTTAGAAGACGTCCACATGTACTCATCGACTTGAATAGGCTATGGTACTCCGAATGGTTAACCATCTCTTCTGAGAGCTTTGGGCCGACAAGATAAAGAGCTGGCAGGACGATTGGCCCGAGAGCAAATGATACATATGCATTGCTCATGTATTCATCAATTGTTGGAATGAACTTGTCTCTAGCCCATTCAGTTTCTTTCATCATAGAGTATAGCAAATCTAACCACTTAAGATGCAAAGGAAAGTGTCATGCATAGATCGGAAGAAATACAATCAAGAGCTTCTAAAAATGCACAGGAGAAGTAAACTGACATTACTTGCGATTCTCAAAGGCCAGTAACATAAAATGCAAAACTAAATGTGGTTAGTACTCGGTATGATGAAATTAATCTTATGTACTCACTCTGAGAGTGAAGTAAGGGTAAGTAAATTGACAATAAAGATGATTTTAAGAGGCTAATAATAACTAATTTTGATCAGTATGATGAAAGCAATTCTACATCCGAGAGTGAATCAAGCAAATAAAATTTAAAACTAGGCATCTTAGGAATAAAGGTTTGACATGCCTAAAAAAGAAACAACGGTATAGCCTGTCCGACTCTAGACCCTCTGCCAACAGTAGATAGAGAAAGACCAAGTTATATTGTAGATAAAATGCCCATTAGGGATATCAGGTTTCAAGTTATGAAGCTTGTCCCAAGAATTGTGAATTGCTGAACACGTCTAATTTCATTATTTGTCTGCATAAGTGGCATACAGCAGAATAATCCTACACCTCCACAATGGAGAATGCAACTATATGCTGCTGAATTATCAGCATCAATAAGAAAGGTAGATTTTATACATATGTAACAAAATGGAGATGAAAGGTAAGGGATCTCACAATGGCAATTATGTTGTCCGTAATAATACGCCCTTGTAGCTTGAATCCTTTGTCTCCAATCTCACAGATTGTGTGCCACAGTGCTGAAAATATTATCTGCACATTGTTGGAAGAGCATTCTGTGCTAACATTCACATCCCATCTGTGTCCATAATGATGATAAACAGTTACTTCCAGATCATCACAGAAATATGCAGATCCTAATGGAGGAAGAAGCATAGGGATGGATACACACAATTCAACCAACCGAATTAAGTCCTTCAATTCCTCCACAGAACCTCCAACATCAAAGAAATCATCCACCACTGTGGTCAGAACACCATTTTTGGCCCACGCCATGCGTGCATCTGATAGTTCTGGAGCAAAAAAGGTTGCTGCTGCAGAAAAATAACAGTATGCAGACTTACTCCTTGCAAACTTCAGCTCATCCAATCTATTCTCTACGACCCATCTACAAGAAAATACAGATAAGGGATTGATAAGAAAACGTGAACATTATATGACAATGTATATGCCAATAAGCAGATACCTAAATCTGACTACAATCAAGTTCAGTATTAAATATCTATCGCTGCTTTTAGACTCAATTTTGAACAGAATTTAATCTCCGAGCTTTCACTTTTTAACCACTAGTTTACGAATTTGTATCCTTGGAAAATAGAGATTAAGGAAAACCTTTAAGGAGGAGAGGAATATAATTGAATTTTATACATATGTAACAATGCTATTCCAAGAAAAAAGTGCCGAAATCCTTAAGGAGCACAGATTGGCTGAAATATACGATATATGTATATAGAAAGAAAAATAGTTCAACCCAAATCATTCTATCTAGTTGAGTGGTCATGTTTATATACCTCAATGATACAGTCAGAATCAGAAATAAGACAAATACTCCCCTGAGGATCTAAGGATTCTAAAGTTGATATCAGTCATGTGTAATTCAAGTCAGAGAACCTATTCCAAATTTATATCACATAATCCATACTTGCAAAGAAACCAGTGGTGGCATTTGGTATGTTGTCTAGAGAAGCATACCTTTCAAGTTCTCTGAGTTCTTCACGATGTATCATTTGACATCGATTGAAGTCTTCTACGGACAGAAAAAGGAAATCCTTGTTGCCAAATTTTGGCGAACTGAATTTCAAACAGTACGATAACAAAGTATAAGTTAAAAGGGGGCGGTGAGAGAGAGAGAGAGAGAGAGAAGGAGGTAGAGAGGGAGATTTACACAAGGAATTACCTATATGAAGTTTTCAGAAATCTCAGACTATCAAAGTTGTAATGCTCTATATTTTTCCGCTTTGCAATCCTGTCCAAAATTGCATAAAAAGGATACTCAAGTGCCTGGTCCACCTGAGATAAGAGAAGAACAAGAACCTATCATAACTAACTCATGCATCCATGAATAAAGCCCAGCCCTGTAATTTCAACTTAAAGTATCTACCTCTGCATGAATATTTCTACCAAGTTGACATGATTGAATAAAACCACTGGATAGTTCCTGCTCAAGTAAATATTTAAGCCTTAAATTTTGTTGTTTCAAATCTCTTTCATCTGGATATAGTATGAGTTCAGATGCCCTATATAATTCAAGAGTTGTGTTAATGTCTGTCATATTTCCACGAATGGAACTTGAAAAGCCCTCTTGTAGAATTTCTGTAATTGGATCTGCATAGCATGCCAAACAATTATAAATTTTCCAACTTAAGTACTCTTTTCTCCTTAACGAAGGAAAGACAAATTAGAAAAGAAAAAAAAAGATGTTTATGCTTTGAAGTTGACCTGAAGTCACGTTGTATCCATTCATTCGCAATGTCCGGAATGCTAAAGCACAAGTTGAGGCTTCCATGAATATCTCTTCATTGCCCTGCAGCCAACATCTTTTATGGAAATTTAATAGTGTAAGTTTGCAATTTCTACCACATATAATAGTAGCTATCTCATATTCTTTGCTTGACAAACAAAGTAGAGTTGATAAAAACATGTATATGCCAGAGACTACCTGTATGTTTCATCCAACACGCTTTGAATTTCTGTCAAAAAATACCGGCTGATCCCTAACCTTTCAAGATTATCAACCATGCATAGCTGAGAATATAAATCTAGAGGATAAACTGCAGGAACTGAAAAGAGAAAGATAAAAAATGTTAGGTTTCAAAAATTCTAAACAGTTGACATACAAAAAATTCAGTGACAATACCTGCACTCCCAAACTTCTTTAAGGCCAAATTCAGGTAATTGAGGCAGTCAGAATTGTGACAGGCAATAAAAGCAGCTGCTGTGGTGGAGGGAGAGTTGAAAAGAGATCCATTCCTTCTTTGATACTTCATGACCGATTCCCAGTCCTGTAACTTTCCCATTCCTTCAGCTATATATGCCCAGTACACTTCTCTCTCTGCTGAGTAACTTTGGCTGTATCTACATAATAGAATGATAGTATAAAAAGAATGATCCCATGACCATCCTAGCAGAGTCTATATTGCATAAGTCCATTTGATCTTAGCAGATTCTAGAATGCATAATTCCATTAAATAGATGGAAAAATCCATAATCATCTCTGCTCTTTTCCCCAAAGCGCGTTCAACTACAGTGTCAGTTAAAAGTAACATGGTTTTTCAAATGAATTACAAGTATAGAACAGGACAATTAACACCTTTTAAGCTCCAAATCCTTCTTACACATCAAGTCATTGAATGTAGTTGGCTCTAAACGCAGGTCTAAAGAGAAGCTTCTGGCATAATCAAGCATGGCCGGAAATACAATGTCAAATCCCATGGGAGTAATCTGACACTTGTCGGTAGCTGAAGCAAAATTCATCTCTATAAAATGCAAACCTGCCAAAATGAATGTCAATAAATATGTCGAACCTACATAAAGTTTGGTTGATATGTCAAAGGAACACACCCCTGTTAATTTGTTCTACACCGACTCCCCATTTTTGAAGTGCGAGAATGCACGCCAATGTAGAAGAAAGGACATCTTTCTTTAACAAAGGGTGATGGTGGGGGCGAGCCCATGAACCATCATGACACTGGTTCTCTAACAACCAGTTCAGACAATGTGGGAAGCAAGGTTCCTCTGATGAAGTTGGAGAAGGGACCATGGCAACCCATGCAGTGTCATATGTCGAAATAGAAACTTCATTCTTATTAAACAGTTTAGCTATCCTTCCTTTTGTCTCTTCAAAGCACTGTAAGGTTGTTCACAATATAAATCAACTCTATCTTTGAATGATATACTATATTACGAAAATAATATTTGAGACATACCGTTGACACTGAGTCGATTTTAGCTGATGTAGCTCTTTTAAGTCCAGTGTCCAGACAAGCTGCTTGCAAGAAAAGAAGCACATTTTCACTGATTTATTCTAGAATATTACAATAGACACCAACCAGATAAATGTATCCAGAAACCACCACCCCTTACCTATTCCGACGGTACTTCCCTATCGAAGTAAAAATAAAAAATAAAAAAAAAATATACGCAAATCATGGCAATAACTTCAACGAAATTTTTAAGAGAGGAAAACCGAAACGCGATCATGTTGAATCGAAATGGTTACCTGAAGCGTGCGAAAAGCGGGAACTCCGAAAATGCAATTCCTTAGGGCCGAATGAAACAAAACTGGAGAGCGGAAGAGACATTTACGAGATTAATTTGTGAAATTTGAGTGAGGAAAGCCTAAAACCTCTCTTAAGTCTTCTTCTTCAAAAGTTGGCACGCCCAGGAAATCAGCAACCCCAGATGCGCTTTATGAAGCCGACAAAGATGGTATTTATTAAAAAAAAAACCCAGCAATTATTATTGTTCGTATCCATAACAATGTTCGAATCTACTCAATATCATCACCTGTTCAAATATGTGAGTAAAAAAATAATAACTGATCGTCATGTACTAATTATATATCTTTGACTGTTATAAGACTTATAATCCCTTTTAATTATGAAATCATCATTTTTCCATTTGGGCCACCTAAAATGGATAGTCTATCGTTATAATATCCTCTATTATAATTTCGTGATTTATTTTATATTTTAACCCTTAAATTTATATCATGTGTATTTAATTTTTTTTTATTGGATAATTATTTAAATTTTTAAAGGGAGTTTTTGTTTGCACCTCTATATTTACTCTTTGCACCCCAAAAGAAAAAAAGAAAAAATAAAATAATTTTGAAGTTACTTAAATGCCATTTGTTCAAAAAGAAAAAATTAAGTGTGGTTCGAAAATAAAATTTTGAATTCATCGTGTTTGTTTGAAATTTTATTTTCGAACATACATAATTTTTAAAATAAGTCACGTTCGAAAAATAATTTCCGAACGGACTCTATGAATTATTTTTAAGTACCATTCGAACACAAGACTTCGAACATATCCATTATGCTCGAATAGAAGACTTCGAACATATTCAGAATGTTCGAATACACAACTTCGAACGGAACGCGATTTTTTTTTATGCTTTTAATTTTCAGATTTTATGTTTTTTTAAATAAGGGTATTATAGTCAATTTTAGGGGTGCAAAGAGTCAAAAGGGGGTGCATGGAGAAGCTATGATGCAAAGAGTAAATATGGGGTACAAACAAAAACTCCCTTTTTAAATACACATAACATGAATACAATGATTTTAATACAAGATACGATATCAAATTGAAATAGATGATCCGATTATATAATATTGTCTTTCCTTTCGCGGCTGTTTTTTATTTTTCTTCTCTTTTTTGTTACATTCCAAACTTGAAATCGTGAAATATTATCAAACATTACTTGAAAATTCATTAATATCATTAAAAATACAGTGTTTAATATGTTTTTGGCTTTTTGCATTTGTAGATAAATATCAAAGACCATCAAATTGCATTCATATGAACAATGTGTAACTTTATTCATAAAACATCTTTTGTAAGGACCAGACCAACTAGATCACCGCAAAACTTTCTTAATATGGATTCTTTTGTTTTTCGATTTCACGGTCCCTTTTTTGCCCCTTAACTCTTCATAATCCCTAAAACTTTATAATAAAGAAATATATATATATATATATATATATATATATATATTAATTAGTATATCAAACGCTTCTGCCCTTAGGGAGCGGATGTGATTCTTTATTCTAATCTGGTGTTCCAATCCATATTTCACGATCAAATTTATAAATTTAATAATAGATATTATAAAAATAAAAATTAATTATAACATAATCGATCTAATCACATTTATCAACAAAAGATTGCAATTTTAAAAATTATAATTTTTTTAAAATAATCAACCATAATAATAATTATTTCTTTGAAAATTAAATATTAAAAAATAATTATAAACCCTAATTGGGTAGGGTGAACCCTAAAAAAATCATAAAATTAAACTAAAATACAATAAAACAAAAATTAACAAAAAAATGGAAGAAAAATTTATAAATTTGATCGTGAAGTACATATTAAAACACCGAATTTGGAATAGATGATCTCATCCAACCTCATGCACAGAGACGGAGCTAGGGGCTGGCGGTCCCCCCCCCCCCAATTTTTTTGATATGCCTACTATATATATAAATATGATATAATTTTTTTAATAGGTTTTATTTTGTCTCCCTCAAAATTAATTAGTGAAGTAGTGTAGGTTAGGCTAAAGCTCAAAATGAAAATAAATAAATAAATTCTCCATTTATCACTTAGATAATTAATTAAATAAAAAAATTATTTTTTTATCTCATTTATGATTGATGATTTTTTAGCTAACTCAAATAAGTTACTAATATTGAATCAATCATTAATGTGTTTGATGGCATGAAGAAGCGGCGTGAATAACTTGAAATGCATAAACTTATAAGATTAGCGAACGTTATTTTTTTTATATTGCTTTAGTTATTTACTCTCTTCATCCCAATTATATAGTCTCATTCCTCCTCGCACGTAGATTAAAAATATTTATGAAAACAAGATATTAAAGATAAACTTTCAATAACACCCACATTGAGGAGATTCGAACTCGTGACCTTTGATCTGCAAACAAACTCACTCCACTAGATCATCCCCACCGGGACTATATTCTTTTTTATTCTGCAAAGTTAATTATACTAGAACAACATTCCACTATGTATGAAAGACTTTGATAATTGACTAGTCTTGTTATAAGATAATTTATATTCGTATTTTTTTGTCGTTTGTTGAATATTTATGTGCAAAATATTCATATATTGTGGAAGAAAATATTATTGATGTATTGATATTATATATAAATATATATATATATATATATTCAGTTTTTATAATTTGGAATTCAAAAAATTTCACCCCCTACCAAAAAATCCAGACTCCGTCCCTGCTCATGCATGCATGCTAGCCTAAATCTGAAATGTTGGAACTTGATAAACCTGAAATTATTAAAAATGAAAACCCTAATTTAATTTGGTCCCCACTTGTTAATTTGGTCCTTAAAAATATTTGAGAACTATAGATTAATGAATAATTATTTCCACGCCCCTCAAGCATTCAAGTCTAGAAAGAGTCTTCGCCTTCAAAATCGAGTAGTCCAATCCGAAGTGAGACTGGTCGTGCATGCACCGATAGAAACAAGGGCAAATAACATATTTTTTTCGAACACTCAATATCTATAGATACTAGGTTTTAAATGGGCTACAAATTAAGCTTCGGTATCTATAAATGAAATAAACAAACTGTTGGGGGATATGTTAGGTTTTAAATGTTGTAGGTTAATTCGTAAAATAGTCTTTATCACACATATATTAATATTTAGTAGAGTATCTCCCATGTCATGCATGAATAAAAGATATACATAATTTTTTTTATTAGAAATTATTATTGTGAAAATAACAAAATCATCATAGCAAAATAAAATTAATTTATAACTACTGTTAATTATATAACTTTTTTACATTTCTTATTATGATAATTGAGATTAAGTCCAACCAAAAAAGGGAAGATGGTTATTTAAACTTCAATTTAAATTATATTCGAATTACGATTTTTTTTTTTATGAATTGCTACACTATAAAACATTATTTTTTGTTTTCAAAACATATATGTGAAGCTTTTATTAAAGCGATTCATAATTAATAATAAAATATTATTTAGTGGATTGATATTAATAATAAAAAAATAGTTTTCAAAATTAGCAATGACTTTTGACGGAAAAACTATTTTTATCAATGATTTTATTATTAAATAGATAATAATAATAAAAAAAATTTGATAAAAAAAAAGATAATAATAATAATAATAATAATAATAATAATAATAATAATAATAATAATAATAATAATAATATATTGAAGGTCTATAAAGAGTAAAATGAGAGTTGTGTTTAGAATTTTCCTTTTGATTAATTTCAGTTACAATTTGGTCCATACAATAGATGAAACACAAAATAAGTAATGAAAATATTTATCTTCTCAATTTAAGAATAGGGTATTCAATAGGCTACAAATTAAGCTTCAATATCTATAAATGTAACAATCAATGTGTCGGGGGCTATATATTTAGGGGCTACACTAGTTTTTTAAATGTTAGACGGTAATTGGCTAAATAATTTTATCATATTAATATTTATATTTAATAATATAGTGGAAATATAAAGAGTAAAATGGGAGGTTGTGTTTAAAATTTGTCCTTCAATTAATTTTATTTACAATTTGGTCCATAAAATAGATGAAACACAAAGGGAAAATTCTAAACGCATTCCCCCATTGTGTTAATATGAGAAAATAGCTATTATTACTTAGTAAATAATGTAAATAGCCACTTTTTAAAAATGTTATGTTTTTAGCCTTTTAGGATGTGAATGTACATCAATACCCTTAGTAATAATATAAATAATTTTTAACATTAATTATTTCCTAACATAAAAACACCCTAATATATTAACAAAAAAAAATATGGTCATGGATGTCCCATTGGGCATGGCCTAGTGGTGGAGTGGTGTTTCTTGAGGCCAAAAGTCTCAAGTTTGACCCACCACCAACAGGGTCGGCCCTGACAATTCGGAGGCCCAGGGCGAAATAAAAAAAAATGGCCCTGGTTTTTTTTTCACGAGCATCTTAAAGTTTTTAACATTTTATTCCAATCACCTTAAATCTTGAAAAAGTACAATCAACATCAAAATCTCGTTCGTAAATTTTGTAAGTAAAAAAAAAATACTTTCATTAATTAAATAATCATGAAAAAAGATATTGATAATATTAAGAAAAATAATTCAAAATGGAATCAATTCAATTTTTTTTATTGTAATATTTTATGTTAAAAGTCCTAAAGTTGAGATTTTGGTGAACTAAAAATTGAGGAATAAAACCCCTAAATATAACAATCGGTTATTTTTTTTTTTGCCTTTAAACAGTTTTAATAAAATTTTAAAATTGAGTCTTTAAAGGTGCATTTCTTGTACATGATCTTTGTATAGAGTACAGATAGTTGATTAATAATTCAATTATAAAATTGAGATTAAATCAACACAAAATCTCAATAAATATTTTATCACACTAAATTTACATAGAAAAAATAAGTGATGGATCTATTCACTGAACCTCTATGAGATTTCAAAGCCGGCAGAGTAGAATCTAAAAAAGACAACCATTTTAACTTTATATTTTTTTTAAATTACCTAATTATATATATATATATATATATATTTTAAAAAAATGTGGCCCCATAAAAATGGGGGCCTGAGCGGTGGCCCACCTTGCCCACCTTCAGGGCCGGTACTGACCACCAACATCACTAGGTGTGAGCCTGTCACACCTGACCTGCCAAGTGTGGTTTACCTCTCCTGTATAAGTTTCGAAGCTATTACACAGGGGCGAGATTTACCCAGTGCGCACCACGATAGCGGCTACGGGTTACCCTCGACATCCTGATGAGGACATCCATAACAATGAGGAACTCAATTCGGAGCTGCAATTCAAAGGCCCCGTCACAAGACTATGAGCTAAGAAGTTGCGAGATTATTTACAAGCCACAATTCGCAAGAAGCTCGAAGATGAAGACGGCGTGCAAGGTAGCTTGAAGATGATGACCTTGTTGAAGATGGAAGATGGAGATCAAGACTTGGAGTGCAATACATGAAGAAGTGCATGTGTGCATGTGGACGTGCATGTGTGCATGTGGACGTGCATGTGTGCATGTGTTGAAGAGTCCACGGCCAAGCTTGAAGAGGCCCAAACAATCGGCCCTTAATGATCCAATTAAGGGGATTGATTTATTAGACTATAGTATTTTATTTATTTAATTTAGACTATAGTCAAAGTCAGATTTTTATTTATTTATTTGTGTAATTTTCGGTCATGTTGAGTCATAGTTTGACTAGGATTTTAGATAAGGCAAGATCTACAAGTTCTACCTTAAATAGAATTCTAGTTTATGAAGTTTCCTAGTCCAATTCTAGTTTGTTTTGGAGTCAAGTTTTTCGGCCCTTATCTCTTAGATTTTCAGCCCCTCTATTATAAATAGAGGCTCATTGTGACATTCATACTTTAGACTATATTTGATTAATTAAGCTTTGCTTTCAATATCGTCTCAACCCCGTTTAATCTTTGTAAGTTTAAATTTTAAATTCATACTCTTAGAATTAGCATCTCTAAGTTTTACAAAGGGAATTCGCCGTTCACGTTCGAAGGATCGTCGGAGACTGCTGACGTGTTCTCGGAGGACACGACGGATTATGCCGTGGGGTTGTTCATTGATGTGATGAGGAAGATCAGCGGCGGCGATAGGTTTCTCCGGCGGGGTTTTTGGCCACTCTGCCCCGATCGGTTTCCTCTAGGTTTCAAGGTATTTTGATTTATTTTTTTTGGATTTTATTTTGAATTTTTTATACGTACATGCATGTACGTTGTGTGATGTTTTTGTAGGGTTATTAATTAATCACAATTAAATACATGATCTGTGACATAATTTATAATTTAAACACGAACTTGTTGAACTCGAAGGGGGCTTTGGTTGAGACGTACGCACGGTGAAGGATGGAAGACGTCGATTGGTGATGGTGGTGGATGTGTTGTAGATGCGAATCACAACCCGAAAGTTGCCTTGAATCTCGAACGTACACAAGGCCAAATTCTTTAAGTTGATCTTCAAAGTAGCGAGTCTCCGACGATCCCTCGAACGTGGACGGCGAATTCCCTTTGTAAAACTTAGAAATGCTAATTCTAAGAGTATGAATTTAAAATCTAAACTCACAAAGACTAAACGGGGTTGAGACGATATTGAAAGCAAAGCTTAATTAATCAAATATAGTCTAAAGTCTGAATAATAGAGGGGCTCATTATAAAATCAAGAGAGAAAACAAACGAGTGACGTGAGATTGTGAGGTCCTACCTTGTTTCCTTTATGTTTGTTCGTTTTGTAGGTATCATGAAGAAAGGTTCCCGTCCCGAGTCATCTGTGACTCCACCAGTTGACCCTCATTCGACCAAGCCACCCATGGACCCGTCCCGAGACCCGTCCAAGGCTCCCATGGAGTCGACTTTGGATCCACCTCCACCGTGGGATCCTAAGTACCATTTTGAGGCACTATCAAAGCACTTCCAGAGACAGCACCAAGCACTATCCGACAAGATTGATGACTTAATGCGTGCATTTGAACGCACTAAGACTACTCTGACCATCACCCAAGCTGTTTGTGGTCAAGCTCGACGCAATGAGCGTCAAAACGAGCCCAAGGAGGAGTACTTTGATGAGAACACTGATGCCGGATTTGATACGCCAGATCGTGGTCGCCGTCAGAGGCGTGGCAACTACAATGATGATTATGGTGAAGACCGAATGCTCAATAACATCAAAACGAGCATCCCGAAGTTTGAAGGCCTTCACGATCCCAACATCTATCTAGATTGGGAACGTAAGGTAGAGAAGATTTTCGACTGCTACGACTTTACAGAGGTCAAAAAGGTGTAGTTAGCATGTTTAGAGTTTAGAGGCTACGCAGCCACTTGGTGGGAGATGCAGCAAGAGAGGAGGCGCAGAAATCAAAATCCATCAATTGATACTTGGGAAGAAATGAAGGGATTGATGTGAGGACGCTTCATTCCAGTCCACTATGAGAGAGAGCTCGAGAAGAAGCTTAACCAGATCAAACAAGGCACCCGTTCGATTGAAGAATATCACAAAGAGTTGGAGACTGTCTTGAACCGAGTCGGGAAGGAGGAGACCTTAAATGCTACCATCATTAGGTACATTGAAGGCATGAATCCCGATATTGCATGTGAAGTCGAGCTCAAGGACTTCACCAGTGTAGAAAGGATGGTGCAGTACGCATCGATTGTGAAAAAACAACTGCGAGAAGGCCGCCGTCGATCACACCATAGTGCAGCCACTACTCGACTCTCTTGGAACAAAGGTACACATTCCTCATCACCTTCTACACCTTCTTCTAAGTCCACACGACCCCGAGGTCAGCCCGGACCACCTGAACGGCGTTTTGACCGTTCTACACCGCAGTCCAGCCGTAGACCCGAGTCTACACCGGCGCCGACCCCACGGCCCCCATTCCAATGGCCCAATCAGTCCACTGCGACACCAAATGCAGCCTCTAATCGAGCCCGTGACATCCAGTGTCATAAATGCCAAGGTTGGAGCCATTTTCAGAATCAGTACCCAAACCGTCGTGTTCTGTTCCTCAATGAACAGAATGGCCTTAAATCAGCCAGTGAAGATGAAGAGGAGCCCCAGGCTGCCACCACTGATGCCGTCGATACCCCAGAAGTCGACAATGAAGATGAGGAACCCGAGTTACCTCATGTCAGTATAGTCTCTATCCGCAGTCTGAACACCAATCGTGAAGACGAAGAGCAATCGCAGCGTGAGAACATCTTCTACACTCGAGTTGCTATCAAAGATCAGACTTGTGTGATGATCATAGACAGTGGGAACGTGATCAATGTAATCAGTCAATATGTCGTTGATAAGCTCGCCCTTACCACAACAAAGTATCCAAAGCCCTACAAGCTGCAGTGGCTTACAGATCACGGTTCTATTCGAGTTACAGGTCAGGTACACATTTCTTTTACTAAAGGTCGTTATTCTGACACTGTTTTGTGTGATGTTATTCCCATGGAGGCAGCCCACATACTTTTAGGAAGACCGTGGCAATTCGACAGAAAAGCAGTTCACGATGGATTGGCGAACACTTACTCGATCACTCGAGATGGCCGAACCACCGTACTCAAGCCACTCACTCCTAAAGCTGTTGTAGAGGATCAAGAGAGGATGCAAGAGAGATTTAAGTAGGAACGGGTGAAAACAGCCGCAACCACCGCCGTGAACGGCCAACACTCGGCCGAGACATCACCACTGGATTCTTCTTCAAGATCGGCCAATACAGCCCCTATGATGCCTTCCAATGATTCCTTAGTTCGTGGAAAAGCATCCGGATCATCCCCTAAAGTATAACAAAATCGGTCCCTATTCATCTCAGTTAAAGGCGTAGAGAAAGCACTAAAAGCAGGTTTACCTTTTGTACTTTTATCTTATAAGGACAGTGCTACTAATGGTGTTTCTTTGCCTTGTGATGTGCATCCACTTATGGAGGAGTTTGTGGACGTGTTCCCGGAAGAGATTCCAAGTGGATTACCTCCAGTTCGTGAGATTGAGCACCAGATCGACTTCGTTCCCGGCGCCGTCTTGCCCAACCGACCGGCGTACCATACGTCCCCCGAGGAGATGAAGGAGATCGACCACCAAGTGAAGGAGCTGTTGGAGAAGAAGCAAATCCGAGAGTCGATGAGCCCTTGTGCAGTTCCAGTCATCCTAGTGCCAAAGAAGAACAACGAATGGAGGATGTGCATGGATTGTCGCGCTATCAACAAGATAACGATTAAGTACAGATTTCCTATCCCTAGACTTAATTATATGCTAGATGAATTAAGTGGTTCTAATGTATTTTCTAAGATAGATTTGAGATCTGGTTATTTTCAAGTTAGAATGCATGAAGGGGATGAATGGAAAACTGCGTTTAAAACAAATCATGGTCTATATGAGTGGTTAGTTATGCCTTTTGGTCTCACTAATGCACCGAGCACGTTTATGAGGTTAATGAACCATGTTTTGCGTGATGTGATTGGTAAATTCGTGGTTGTATACTTTGATGATATTTTGATTTACAATCACAGTGCACAGGCGCACCTAGAACACCTTAGGCGTGTATTCTGTCTCTTGCATGATGCAAAGTTGTATGGAAATTTGTCTAAGTGTTTCTTTTACATAGATGAAGTCATTTTTCTAGGCTTTGTCATCAGTTCACAAGGTATTGAGGTAGACCGTTCCAAAATCAAAGTGATTGAGGAATGGCCAACCTCGAAAAACGCCTCTGAAGTTCGATCCTTTCATGGTTTTACCGTCGTTTTGTACGGGATTTCTCCAGTATAGCCGCCCCTCTTACTGAGCTAAGTAAGAAGGACCGAAAATTTGAGTGGGGTAAGCAACAAAAGCATACGTTTAATACTTTGAAGTCATTATTATGTTCTGCTCCTATTCTTCGTTTACCTGATTTTACTAAGACTTTTGAGATCGAGTGTGATGCTTTGGGCATAGGTATTGGTGCAGTTTTGATACAGGATCACAGGCCCGTCGCCTACTTCAGTGAGAAGTTAAGTGGCGCCAGTTTGAGGTACTCCACATACGATAAAGAGCTATACGCTTTGAAGCATGCGTTGGACACGTGGCAGCATTATCTCTGGCCCAAGGAGATCGTGATTCACACGGATCATGAAAGTTTAAAGCATCTCAAAGGGCAGAAAAATTTGAACAAGAGACACGCGAGATGGGTAGAATTCATCGAGTCCTTTCCATATGTGATCAAGTACAAAAAGGGCGAAGAGAATGTCGTAGCCGACGCGTTGTCTAGAAGGTACGCACTTTTGAACTTAATGCATGCTAAGATGCTAGGTTTCGACTTCATCAAGTCATTGTATGTAGAGGACGCCTATTTCAGCCCCATTTATGCTTCATATTGCCCAAAATCTCATGTTATTGATGGGTATTATGTGCATGATGGGTTCTTGTTTAGGGAGTCTAAGTTATGCATTCCTGTTTGTTCTATGTGTGAGCTACTTATGTTAGAATCGCATGCGGGAGGTTTGATGGGTCACTTTGGTGTGCATAAGACATTAAACTTGCTGCATGAGCACTTCTTTTGGCCGCATATGCGTAGAGATGTAGAGAATGTGTGTAGTCGTTGCGTTACTTGTCGTCAAGCCAAGTCCACTTCACACCCGTTTGGATTGTACACACCCTTACCCGCCCCTTCAGCCCCTTGGATCGATATTTCTATGGATTTCATCTTGGGATTACCTAGGTCTAGGTCGGGTAAAGATTCGGTGTTTGTTGTTGTTGATCGGTTCTCCAAAATGACTCATTTCATTGCATGTAGGAAAACCGATGATGTTGTTTACATTGCCAATTTGTTCTTTGTTCATGTTGTTAGATTGCATGGAATTTCTCGTACTATTGTTAGTGATAGGGATTCTAAGTTTTTGGGACATTTTTGGCGTGTTTTGTGGGGAAAGTTAGGTACTAAGTTATTGTTTTCTACTGCATATCATCCACAAACCGATGGTCAAACTGAGGTTGTGAATCGTACATTAGAAGCTTTACTTAGGTCTCTAATTAAAAACAATTTGAAGTCATGGGAAGAGTGTTTACCATATGCTGAATTTGCTTATAATCGTGTTATTCATTCTTCTACTAACATGTCTCCATTTGAGGTAGTTTATGGATTTAATCCACTAACTCCTACTTATTTGATTCCTTTACCCGTTGAGCATCTAACAAGTGTTAAAGGTATGAAGAGAGCTGATTTATTTGAGAGATGCATGAAAAGGTTCGTGCTCGAATCGAGCACAAAGGCTCGGCCATTGCCGCCGCACGCAACACGAGGTGCAAACGCGTGATATTCTAGCCCGGAGATCGTGTTTGGATTCATCTGAGTCCTGGCCGTTTTCCTAACTTGAGGAAGTCTAAGTTGTCGCCTAGAGGAGATGGTCCATTCACTGTTTTGAGCCGTGTTAATGATAATGCATACCGCATTGATCTTCCAGGTGAGTATAAGTGTTCTTCTACGTTTAATGTTGCTGATTTGTCTCCTTTTACTACAGATGAATTCGACCATGATGAGGATCCAAATTCGAGGATGAATTCTCTTCAGCAGGGGGGGAATGATGAGGACATCCATAGCAATGAGGAACTCAATCCGGAGCTGCAATTCAAAGGCCCCGTCATAAGACTACGAGCTAAGAAGTTGCAAGATTATTTGCAAGCCACAATTCGCAAGAAGCTCGAAGATGAAGACGGCGTGCAAGGTAGCTTGAAGATGATGACCTTGTTGAAGATGGAAGATGGAGATCAAGACTTGGAGTGCAATACATGAAGAAGTGCACGTGTGCATGTGGACGTGCATGTGTGCGTGTGTTGAAGAGTCCACGGCCAAGCTTGAAGAGGCCCAAACAATCGGCCCTTAATGATCCAATTAATGGGATTGATTTATTAGACTATAGTATTTTATTTATTTAATTTAGACTATAGTCAAAGTCAGATATTTATTTATTTATTTGTGTAATTTTCGGTCATGTTGAGTCATAGTTTGACTAGGATTTTAGATAAGGCAAGATCTACAAGTTCTACCTTAAATAGAATTCTAGTTTAGGAAGTTTCCTAGTCCAATTCTAGTTTGTTTTGGAGTCAAGTTTTTCGGCCCTTATCTCTTAGATTTTCGGCCCCTCTATTATAAATAGAAGCTCATTGTGACATTCATACTTTAGACTATATTTGATTAATTAAGCTTTGCTTTCAATATCGTCTCAACCCCGTTTAATCTTTGTGAGTTTAGATTTTAAATTCATACTCTTAGAATTAGCATCTCTAAGTTTTACAAAGGGAATTCGCCATCCACGTTCGAGAGATCATCGGAGACTTACTACTTTGAAGATCAACTTAAAGAATTTAGCGTTGTGTACGTTCGAGATTCAAGGCAACTTTCGAGTTGTGATTCGCATCTACAACACATCCACCACCATCACCGATCAACGCCTTCCATCCTTCACCGTGCGTACGTCTCAACCAAAGCCCCTTTCGAGTTCAACAAGTTCATGTCCAGATTCATCTACGTTCCATTCAATCTGTAAGTCCGTTACAACTCTAACATATCCTATCTACCCTAGCCCATCTTCACCTACACATCATCATCGAAACACCCTTCCCATTACCGTTCATATAGCCATCCAAAACAGCCTTCTTTATTTGGATTTGTGTTGGTTTTGTGTGTCATAGTCTAGGTATTTTAGTTGTGTCTTAGTCGTCTAGATAATCGAGTATAGTTCCCTTACTTCACCGACGTAGTTACTTTCCTTAGCTTCCGCATATTTGTGTCATGTCGTGTCCCTTAGCCCCGGGTCACACCACATCTAAAAAAATTATGGATCTCGTCTCTACCGAGGTTCAAATGTCATCATCGTTGAATAATTATGAACGATGATTTCGAACAATCTCATCCTCATAATGAATACATGAGTACACGAGTGCAACAACACAAGTAGTCCAAATCATGTTGTCATGCATTCGTTTAATAGTGATTTAATACGCGAATACGCGATTAGTTCAATACGGCAATTCAAAAATAACTCATATATGAAAACACGATTAGGATCGTTCATGTATACGTGCAGTGGCAGTTCAAAAATAACTCATACACAAAAACACGATTAGGATCGTTCGTGTACACGTGCAGCAGTTGATCATTAAACTGATACACGACTACATGAGTATGCATATTCGTATACTCATGCACTAGTTAAAAAATGCATAGATACACGAGTGCATACATTTGCTAATTCGTGCCCTCGTGCAATAATTAAAAAAGAGATATTGCACGAGTTCACAAATAAATTATTGCACGAATAAACTTCAATACTCGTGTACCGAAAGAAATTGATCCGTACACCAAAGAACATTCAATTTTTTTCCACCCATTCCAAAGAAAGATTCAAAAAACTTAAATATCTAGATTGATAAAAAGAGTGCAAATCCATAAATATCATATACGTTATTGCCGCAAAAAAAACACGTACGATGCCAACTGTTTGTTTCCAGTTTGTCCTACGCAACTACTTCGATCCGGACCTGCAAGAGGACGGGGTCGATTGTAGAGTGGTAAGCTAATTCGGGTCGTGTCTCTCGAGAAAAGCTTCGTGTGGGCTACTAACTTTTTACGTTACAATTGTTAACTAGCACATGAATTTAAACACAATCTTAAACATTCTAAACAAGGGTTGGATGGCTGGCTGAACTACCAAATTAAAGCAAGTAAAATTAACTAAGCAACACCACAATAACAAAGATTGATAAGAAGATTAAGAAAAGAGCATTAGGGTGTAGATTCTCTCATTGGTTTTCTCTCATAGCTTGTTTCGAGTTGATTATGTTAATCTCGGACGTACAATAGACCACATTCAAGTGGCTTAACTTCATTTACTGTCACCTCTAACCCGTTAAACCCCCATCGGCTATATCATACGAGCCATTAAGCTTATGTGCCCAGTCCACCTAAAGACTATCAATTAGGCTTACGAAACCCGATTCACCTAACGTTGAAGGAACCTAAGTCGGGCTCTAGAACCTCCTCTCAGTCTCATCTAGAGCCTAGCAATGCTAAGTGGTGATCAAGCACTCAACATAAACAAGCACAATTCTAACAACAATAAACCAACTATCACAAGTATGGATTGAACCCAACTCGATTATCTACCCCCTAATGAATGGATTAGCCCCTCATGCTCAAAACAACACAACAATCATACAAGTTCTTCATTTTATAAATCGAAAGATGAATAAAATACAAACTCCTACAATATTATTTGTCTTGAGAGTTTTGGGACAAATCCCTATAAATAAACTAAGCTAAGGAAAGAAATACTAAAAATTCGAAGTCCTCGAACAAGCCTAGCTTCCGCGGACAGTTTGAAGTTGGACTCCTTTTCTCGTGGCTCCTCCTTGAGCTTGAGCTTCTTACCTCTTCTCCTTCTTCTTTCTCCCTCTCTGGAATGGTGGTGTTGGTGGTGATGAACGGTGAAGAATTTGAGGAGGAAGTTGTCAATTTCCCCCTTCAGAAGTGTATATGAATGAATGGAGATGGTGGTTGTTTTATTGGTGAAGAAAGAGAAAAGTAAAAGGTGAAGTTATTGCTTGGTGGTTCCCCAAACTCCACCTGCTCCTAGCTAGAAGCTAGAACCGCGTGCATTGAATTCCCCAGCTCGCTAGCATTTAAAGAAGAGATCTCCCGAAGATATAGCCTAAAACTGATCGAACTGGAGCTCGAATTAATCGAGGGAAGCAAAACTGTTGTTGCTGAACTGATTGCAGAAGGCTCGGATTGATCACCCCCGCACCGGCGGGGCACCGCGCGCCCGCGGACTGGAGAGGCCACGCGCCCGCGGGGCACCACGTGGTTGCTGTGCCGAGAGGGCTCATGCATGGCCCGCGAAGATTACGCGACCGCGGGGCATTTCAGCTCCCGATTTTCCTCGTTAGTTGGCGCTCTCATCAGTTGAGCTGATCAATTGGACATCTTCAGTTAGGAAACTCAGCTTATCTCTTTAGTTAGTCCTCCAGTCGGGCTCTTGGTTCTTCAGTTGCAGCTCCAAGCTCTTGGCTCCATCAGTTTTGTTCACCAGTTGGGGTCTTCAACTGATTCCATCAGTTGTGACACCAGTTCAGCTCCAAGCTCTCAGATGTAGCTTGGAGTCATCAGTTTGTCCTCAAAACTGATTAGTTTAGGGTGCGACTTGAGCTCGGCCATCAGTCTGGTCCATTACCGTTGGGCCGGGGGTGACTCCGCCCCCCGAACCCCCAGGCAAGGGGGACGTCGCCCCCCCTTGACCCCCCGACTAGTTCAATATGACACTTCAAAAATAACTCATACACGAAAACACGATTAGAATCATTCGTGTACATGTGCAACGGTTGATCATTAAACTGATACAGGACTACATGAGTATGCCTATTCGTATACTCGTGCACTAGTTAAAAAATATATAGATACACGAGTGTATGAATTTGCTAATTCGTGTGCTCGTGCAACAATTAAAAAAGAGATATTACACGAGTTCACAAATAAATTGTTGCACGAATAAACTCCAATACTCGTGTACTGAAAGAAATTGATTTATTCACCAAAAAACATTCAATTTTTTCCACTCATTCTAAAGAAAGATTCAAAAAACTTACATATCTAGATCGATAAAAAAGTGTGCAGATCTATAAATATCATATACCTTATAGCCGCAAAAAACAACACGCACGATTTCAACAAAAAATTTAAAAAATCTCAAATTCGCAAAGAATCTCGAACTTTTGATATTGCAACAGATAATTTATTGTTGAAACGGAGATTAGAGAGAGGAAAAATCGTGATAATTTTTAAAAATCATAGCTTGATGATCTTCACCAATGGTAGTTTTATTTCAATTAATAAAACAAAGATTGAAAAATGAGAGAGACGAGAGAACATCGTTTACAGAGGAAAGAGAGAGAAAATTAGATCTTTTTCCTAATAGTATTGATATATAAATATATAGATATACATAAATAATAATTCTTAATAACAAATATCAATCAATACACAACCCTAAAACCGAAACCCCAATTTTAAATCCACTATGAAATGAAGGAGCCTTGATTATGATTAATAAGCCTCGATTAAATTAAACAAGGCCTCGATTAATTATGAAATAAAGGAGCCTCGATTATGATTAATAAGCCTTGATTAAATTAAACAAGGCCTCGATTAATTATGAAATGAAGCAGCTTCGATTAATATACATAGCATCCTCAATTATGATTGTTAGCATCGATTAAGTTTAATGAAAGTGGCCTCGATTATGATTAATAGCATCGATTAAGTTCAATGAAAGTGGCCTCGATTAAATGAAAGTAGCCTTGATTATGATTGAAAGTGGCCTCGATTATGATTAATAACATCGAATAAGTTTAAGGAAAATAGGTTTTCTTTATAATAAGAATATTAGGATTTAAATAACTATCATAATACATGCTGGCTTTGGATATTCGAAAGTTACATCACATGAATGAAATGTAAAAAATGTAACCTATCAATTAATTATTAATAGATGAACTTATTTTTCTACCCAAATAAGGCGATGGAATTATTAATCGATAAATGATGGCCTCGATTATCAAATGAGGTGACCTCGATTAATTGTGTGGCTTCTTTATGATCCACGATTGACTTTCATTGAATGCATTTATTTCTTGTGTAAGTGAGATAGTTACTCATCTTCATTAAATAAAAAGAAGTGAAGTTACTAGCTCCATTAAATAAAAAGTTGGGGCTTCATTAAATAAAAAGAAGGGAAGTTACTGACCGAATTTAGATGCTTTTATTATGGTTTTATTACTGTGTACTGTGGTAGATAATTTTTTTGAATAAATAGACAGCAACACTCGAGCATATTCACATATTCACAATACCTATCGTAAAATTTACAGAAATCCTTTTTTTTAGCAAGAGTGTAATTTTTTTCCTTTGGAGCAAGGGTGCAAAAGTTTTATTCATCAAGAAGAAAGCAAAGCAGTGTTTCGTTTCTATCATTTGAAAGGTCAGTTCAAAACTCTCCATTTCGTGAAATTCTTTTGTAAATTATTTGTTATTTTTGATTATATTGCATGTGTGTCGTTAGAGAATAGGCGAGATGAGAGTGTCGTAACCTTTAATTACATTAATAGTAGACTTTAAAGGCTAAATATTATGTTAAATGTGGCCTATTATGTTAATCGAAACTTATATTACGTGAATCGTAACATTTGAAAATAATCGAGGTCAATTTTAAAAAAATCGAGAATAATTAAACTTAATCGAGGGAGGAATATTTAAACTTAATCGAGGGAGGATTAAACTTAATCGAGGAATATTTTAAATTAATCGAGGCTTGTATTACGTGAATCGTGGCATTTGAAAATAATCGAGGCCAATTTCAAAGTAATCGAGGAAAATTAAACATAATCGAGGACAATTAAACTTAATCAAGGGAGGAATATTTAAACTTATTCCAAGATAATTAAACTTAATTGAGGAATATTGTAAACAATCCTCGATTAGTTATTTTTTTAAATTAATCGAGGCCATCCTCAATTAGTTATTTTTTTAAATTAATCGAGGCTTGCCTCGATTAGTTTTTTTTTTATTTTATTGCCTCGATTAGTTTTTTTTTAAAATTAATCGAGGCAAGTCTCGATTAATATTAAATTAATGGAGGCTTCTTTTATCAATAATCATGGCTATTTGAATTAATTTAATTAATCGATGCTATTTTATTATTCTTTTGATTATTTGTATTTGAATTTTCTTTATAAAAATGCGAGTTTGAAATTTGGATTTAAATCATGTCTAATTTTATATTTAATCGTGGCTAAATTTTAATGTATTAATCATGACTTCTTCTAAGGTTTAATAGATTTTAGGTTTTAGGGTTTAATCATGTAGCATTGTTTATAAATTGCAGATGGTTAGACGTCGCATTATTGTACGACACAGTGGACGATAGGAGAGATCAGAATATGTAGATGGGGACAAGCAACTCGTGACGATGTCATCCGATAAGCTGTATTTTAGCTCACTAGTGAGGGAGGTTCACAAGTTGTTGCGGACTGACCCGAACAGGATCGAGTATGAATTATTTTACCTCACTAGCACCAATACTGGCAGACGGATCAGAGCATCTTTGCGAGATGATGGAGATTTGCTCGATTTGCTTCACGAGCAGACTACTGAGATAGTCGTGTACGTGATTTCAAGACAATTGGAAGATTTTGGAGTCGGGCTATCTATGAGGGACGATTATGTTCCCTACTTTCCACATGACTATAAGGGTTTGAGTAACCTTATTGATGAAGAAGCACAAGTAGAGACGCATGCTGATACTAGAGAAAAAGAGAAAGAAGGAGAAGAACAAGAAGAAGTGAATGATAGAACGAGGTGGATGATATAAAGTAGAGAGAGAAAGAATAGGATTTGGAAGATAGATGAAGAAGTGGGCGGTTGGGCATTTAATTCAAAAGAATACTCAATTAATTGAATACACGATTTTTTTTGGCTCAAAGTGCAAATGTGTCATAGTTTTTCACATTTTGTGGGACCCATTACATGGGGATTGTGTAAAATAGATATAGATTGCCCAAATAACTTCCTAATTTTAAATCTTATTTTTTTTTCCAATTTTAATATTATTTTATCTAGATAAATTTTTCACCCTTACATTATTTACTAAATAATAATGTCTATTTAAAAATTCCCCCTATATTTAAAAACCTAGCTTTGCCCCTACACTTTATATAGATTCACTTGTATTCTATAAACTAAAATTAAAAGATAGCAAACAATGCAAAAATACGATCATAACCCTGATCTCTAAAGCGATCTTTGCCCTTTTTTTTTATAGAAAACTTAACTTATATTTTCAATTGATTTGCCAACTTTTGCTTCTTAATTATTCCCTCCGTCCTTATTATATAGTCTCTTTTATTATTTTGAGATGTCCTAATTATATAGTCTCATTATTATAAATATTATAAATTTTCATAATAATGTACAAATAAATCCTTGTTAAATCTTAAAAATTAAAAAAATAACAACTTAAAAGTTGAAAGTCATAAATATTTAAGGGGGTGTTATTGGAAGTTTAACTTCAATATCTTGTTTTCATAAATATTTTTAATTTACGTGCAAGCAGAAATAAGACTATATAATTGGGATGGAGGGAGTATTATTTTTATTCTTTTAGTATTGAATCAGTTTCACTTTTATTGAACCAAGGAATTGATGATTCGCCTTACTTCGATATTGTGAATGGTTAAGACATTTATGGAGTCGATAAGCTGAAAATTAGATGCTTTTGGATTTGGTTTTTGACACTAGCTATAGAATAAATTTTGATTAGTTTCTGCAAGAAATAAAGCGATTTTTTTCTTACTTTTTTCTCTTGAAGTACTTTGCTAAATTTTATGACAATTGAATAAATATATCAGGAGATTATCAAACTTTTCTTTCTTGTTTATTATGCCATAAAAATATGCATTAGTGAATATTGTAGTTTTTTTTTTTGGTGCTATTAACATGAGTTTCTAATTTATTGCAAAAGTTAGTATCGAAAAAGGTGCCATTTGAAGTTGGCGAGAAAAGTAGGCCGAAAGGGAATGGGATGGTTCACTACAACGATCATTGCAGTTGGGCTTAGCTACGACGGGATTCTGTGATGAAACATCAAAACTAGTAGTGTCGGTGAGGAGGCTAGTACAGTATGAATATGATGAGCAGAACTGATGCCTACATATTTTTAGCACATCAAAAAACAGGTAATAAATTACAGAAATAGCGAGTCTCAAACATAAAAATATATGCAGCAAGAGCATCTTTCTCAATATGCAAGTGTCTATGACAACCGCCATGGTTTCTCTATTTCAATTTTAGTTATATATTTCACTCAAAAAAAATATATAGATCATGAATGTGGCAATAATGTGTAGGGGGTCATGCTATATTTTTAGATACGTGGCTTATCATATTAATATTTATAATTTTTAAAATAAGGAAGGCTTTTGAAAATAAAAATGAAAATATTTATGTTTTCAATGGGCTAAAACTAGGGTGCATGATTCATGAACCGGCCCAATTGATGGGCCCACAAGTAAGAAAGCAGGAGGAAAACCATCGTTTCTACTTTCTAGTGTTGCGACACAGCGCAGAAGCAGAGTTATGTATGCAGCATAAATGCATAATCATACGATACGATAAGCCTCTGCCTCTTATTTGTCTGATTCAAATATAGAAAAAATGGCGTTTGGGAGCCGCTTCCCCATGTCAAGAACTCTCTCTCTCGCTGCCGCCACCATCACTCTCCAAGAAATCGCCTCCTCTCGCGCCAAAGGTAGTTAGCACTCGTATAACTTTCTCTTCCTGCATTCATCGACTCACTCTTTGCTTTTGCTTCTTAACATTCAGTTCTGAATTCAAAATCTCAAAATTATATCAATACTCTTATTTGTTTTTCTAATTCATTTAAGTTCTGAAAGCCTGGTATTTTGATTGCAAGTCACTGAGGATTATTAATTCCATTTGCAAGCTTCAGTGGATGATTGGTGAAGTTTTTTATTCGTTTAAAAAAAAGGAGTTAATTGATAGGCATTGCAAAGGTTGTGCTGAAAAAGGGGAAGACTCAGCTGTTTAAAGATGGTAGCCCAATGGTATATAGTGGTGCTGTGGATAGGATAGTGGGTAGACCACCCCCTATAACAGGAGATGTTGTCTTGGTCACTGATGGAGCAGAGAAACCAATTGGTTGGGGTTTGTACAATTCAGTTTCTATGTTTTGTGTAAGGCTCATGCAATTGGAAGATGAAGCAGCAAAGTATGTGTCCCATGAATTCTCGTGTTAGTCTTTGGTTTACTTTCCGAATCTACGAGCCTCACTCTTGTCATTACTGCAGAGATCCATCTTGTGTGCTGAATGTGGACAGACTACTTGAGGATAGAATCAGTGCTGCTGTTGCATTGAGAGAACGGCTTTCGCTTCCTTCTGCTGAGACAAATGCATATCGCCTTGTTAACAGCGAAGGAGATCGGTATTACTTATGTCCCTGTACTTGTTATCTATCTAGTTGTTATATATAATTTGCCACTAACAAATAAGAGATTTCATTTTCATCGCAAATGAGTGTATTGTTATGGAAGTTGCCAATTAGTACGATTTTATTAAACATAACCTATTATCTTTTGTCTAAGAGATCCTGGATGTTTTTAACCAATCCATCCTTAAAAACTGAAAGATTCATGTACTATGCTTGTGGCTGAAAATGATATGGATTTAAATGCAGGTTATCGGGCCTTATTATTGATATTTTTGGAGATGAAGCAGTGGTTGCTTCCTCAGCTGCGTGGGTTGAAAAGTACAAGCAACGGATAAAAGATTGTATCAGCAAAATAAACCATATCAACCATATAACCTGGAGACCATCCATTGATATCTTGAAGGAGGAAGGCTTGGATTTGTCTGATTCACGAGGTGTGGATTTATCACACTCTCCCAGAATGGTAAAGGTAAAAACGTCGACACTTGAGAACATTGCTTGAAAGCTGAATCAGCTAAAGGGTGCATAAATTGACAGAATTTCTTTAATTCTAATTAAACTAGCTTTTCATCATGCGTACCATGTATTCATCTACTTTCTAGCAAGTGCAGAATGTCTGTGATACAATATCTGCACATAGCTTCTTCCAAATGATCTTATACAGAGCTGATATTTCCCCCCTCTAGTTTTGCTCATGTGTGAGTTGGAACAGGTTCTGGAGAATGACATTTCCTATTTAGTTTCATTGGAGGGACAAAAAACTGGCTTCTATGCTGATCAGCGCGAAAACCGACAATATATATCATCAATTTCTAAGGGTCAGAAAGTACTTGATATTTGCTGTTATACTGGAGGCTTTGCCTTAAATGCAGCATGTGGTGGTGCACTTAGTGTGACTGGTAAATTCATATCTTTTACTTGTGTCACGTTGCATTGTATATCTTGTCTGATAATTTTTTCACCCTTGAAGGTGTGGATTCATCTTCTCCTGCTTTAGGGATTGCCCAGAAGAACACTGTTCTCAACAACCTCGACCCTGGAGTAATATCATATCTAAAAGAAGATGCTACAAATTTTATGAAGACGGCAATATCTGAAGGTGATTCTTGGGATATAGTTATTCTTGATCCGCCAAAACTAGCTCCACGCAGAAAGGTACTCTTCCTTGCTTGAATTATTGTTCTTGATGTTTTCTCATTCCATGAATTATAACTGCACAACTTGCTTATTGAGAAGTCTTCTGTATATTAGTATATAGAGGATAACAATGAATCTTTGCATTGCATAAACCCTTTGCTCAAATTGGCCCAAGGAGTTCATGGGATGTGATGTGACTTAAATATGCGCAAAAATGATAAACCATGTCCATGCATGTGTCTGTCTGCAGTGTATATTTGGGTTTCTCAGCAATTGTTTGCTTGTTTAGGTATTGCAAAATGCATCTGGTATGTATAGGAATTTAAATTCCTTGGCTATGCAATTAACAAGAAGGGGTGGAATTTTAATGAGCTGCTCGTGTTCTGGTGCTATGACCCAAAGTGGGATGTTCCTGCGCATTCTACAGGCAAGTAGCATCTCGTAATATTGTAAATTCTCGTCACAGCCGAACTGTAAATCTTACTAAACAGATAAATGGTTGTCTTGTTGGTTGATTTGTTCAGAGTGCAGCATCAATGGCCGGTAGGAAGATCACAGTTATACGACAGGCAGGAGCAGGCCGTGATCATCCTATTGACCCGTCGTATCCACAAGGGGAATACCTCTCCAATGTTTTACTTAGAGTACTATGAGTTAGCTAAATTTTTGTAAACCTAATGAGAAAAATGTTGTTATGCTTGAAACCTGCAGCGACATTCATAAATGTAATACACACATAATTCACTATTGCACCGGATAATCGATAAATATAATCAGTTAAATTTACACCTAGGAGGTATATTGAGATAGTCAACCAATCGGAACTAGTACAAATTCAATGTAATATGCATATTTCAACAAGTCTTCAAATGGTGTTCCAAAAGCTTCTTATCGAGGTTTATACACACATCTTGCAAAAGCTAATCAGAGATATCACACGCAAGCTAGCATTAGTGACCCCCGGGGTTCCGGTTCCATGACAAGTAAGAAGGATCTCCCAGTTGCCTGTCAATAAACAAACCTTATAATTAGGAACAGTAAACACTAACAACAATGTTGCTAAATCAAATGTTGATCAAGGTTTTCATGTCCATGCGTTTGATAAGGTGATCATGCAGAAAAAGCTAATCAAGGCTTTTAGCAGGTACGCAAAATAGGGATCTTTTTTTTTAGAGAGAGAGAGAGAGAGAGAGAGAGAGAGTTTACTCACCTCGGTTTAATTAGATAAATAAGCAGGAAAACCAAGGCCAGGAAAAAGCACAGTCCACCAACTGTGAGATATGCAATACCCACAAAATCATTCTTCCCTCCTAGCCAACTTGTAGTAGAAAGAACTAGTTTCTTCTTGCCGCTGAAACTGTAAGTGTTATAACGGTTCTCCAATACCACATTTATTGTCTCGCCAGACTGAAGATCAACTTCTATTTTTCCATACAATTTCCTGAAAGTCGGAAGAGCAGCAGTTCTCATCCAAACAATCAGGTCCTCCTGCTGACTCAACTGTTGCATGACATCACATTTATAAGACAGATTGTTAGTCAATCTCGAAAGCAAATAAGCAATTGAAACTGAAGTCACCAGGGTATACACCCTCTGCTGGTGAATCAGTTACGATGTTATTAAGGTGAAATATAAAGATCTTCTGACAATTATATTTCAAGTATCACAAGACAGACAATAGATTGTGGACTGGTTCAGTAAGAACATAATTTATAAATTTGGAACTTATGAACAATCAAGCAATAGACAGTTGAAGTTTAAAAAACCAGATGGGGCCAGCCAACAACATTGCTGCTTCTCCCCAATACCAACATGATATTTTATTCTCTAGCATCATCAAACACGTCGGTGTTGGATCCTATTATCATACCTTGGAAAGGGTGGATGATGAGGATAGAAAGGAATAGCTTATTTGGAAGAACTGCAGAAATCTTTTAATGGCGTTTCTATCTAAGAATTGTGTTGTTGATAATTACATAACAAACAATTAAATGAATTGACCCATCTATGATTCTCAACAAAACTCAAATACAGAAAGAACCATCTTTAAAATTTACACGGGAAGTTAAATGTTACTACATAAGGCTAGAAGCTTACCGGAATAGATGAATTAAGACTAGCTCCACCTATAAGGGTGCCATTCTGAAAATTTGACGGGAATACATCTTTTCCAAATTTATGTTCCCTATCACTCTTCCATGAGATCCCTCTCTTGTTCACAGCAAGTTGTTGGTTATTGCGAGTAAAGTCATAAGTATCATTAAACAGACTCCATGCTATAAGACCACAAGGAACAATAGGCACCCCATCATGTGTGGTGTCCTCAGGCTTACAGGCATCTGTGTCCCTTAAACTTCCGCTATTCCTCAGCTGCTGATCGCTTCGGCTCTTCACATATCTAATAATCATTGGAAAATTGATCAGTGCATTATTCAGTAACTAAAATAAAAGTAAAATCATCAAATTACAGGCTCCAGTGAGGACAAAAGTGACAGTCTTTTGTTTCATTTTATATAACAAAAGCAGCAGTAAACTTTAGAGTCAGTTATCTGATGTTATAAGGTGTTCAAAACAGCTTATACGGTGTTTAAGATCTTATATCATCTTTAAATTTGTTTAGTAACTTTTGAAAACAAGGAAGAGCTTATATGCTCTAGAAATAAGATGATAGAAACTCATAAGCTGCTTTTGAAGAAGTACGAAGAGTCGAAGATCCTAGCTTATTTTCAAAATAAGATCTTAGTTTGCCATTACTAGCATTTTCAAAGTTATATGATCTTATTCCTATAGAAAAAATAAGAGCTCAGTGATCTTGTTTTATTCAAACACTTCAACTATTTACTTTTCGAACTAAGATCTATATATTATTCCCCTTTTCCGGAAGTACAAGGAAAAGGGTGAGGGGGAGGGGGGATTTCAAAAAAATGATAAAAAGTAAAGGTGCATTGTTAGACATGAGCACCGAGGGAAGATCCACAAAAGACTGCCAAAACAATTCTTTTGGATTAAACTGCCAACAATGCCTCAAAAAAACCTTATAGACTTTTTCCCTCTGGGATTTAAAAGTTTTTAACTAATGCATTTTGTAGTACACCGGATATGTTATGAGCTTGAAAACAACTATAAGCTCAGCCAAAAATCCTGTAGCTCCATTTCGGTCATAATGAATTTGTTACATGAGGATCCTAGATCTCATTCAAAAGAAGAACCACAGCAAAATCATAACCAAGATTGGCAAAATGGTGACAGTACACAATTTAAGCCACAATTGCAGCACAAAATTGGCACAACAGGGAACAACATGATACCTACCTGCGATGGTTTTGATAGAAATTATCGAGCTGGTAATATACATAAATTGGCTGCTTCATATGCTTTTTAACCTGAAATAAATGGATGGAATAGTCAAACCATAATTTTCCATATGTCTAATACAGGAGAATCATACATGCTAAAGAGAAGACTCACCGTGAGAGTTCTATGACAGGTTTTGTTTTGATTGCTCTGAATAAATCCGACCTTGTCATTCCTCGAATTTACAGGAATACACTCTGTTTCATACCGATCAACAATTTCAACAACCTGATGAACATAAAGAATTTTATCAGTAAAACACATTTAAAGGAAGGGATACGGAGATATCAAAATAAAATAATGTAAACTTTAACATACATCTCGAGAAGCAAAGAGGGAGACAACACCGATGGGAATAAAGACAACACTAACAAGTAAGAATGTACCAATCACCTGCACCAAGGAGTAAAAAAGAAGCAAGCCATTATTAGAAAAAATATTCTATATACACAGACAGTATTAAAGGAACATGCAAAAACTTGATAAATATACCCATTTAGGAGTAAGAATTGGTTTGCATGCGGGAAGTTCCTGTTGAGTAAACCTTGAATCTGAAGAAAAATAATAATTAAAATTACGCACTTAAAATTCCGAACTAATAATCTCATTAACATCTTGAGATAGTTGTAAGAACCGGCTCCACAAATTTGGGCAGGCAAAAAGAAGGAAATTGGCTGAGATTAGACAATACATTAATATTGCTACATCTTCGATGTACACAAGCAACTCATAGACAGAAGGTAATGAAAGGCTGTTGAAATTAAACCTTGCAGTAATATTGCTAACCGTAACAATAATAAGAGGATAATGGCAATGAGAGAAATAAACCCTTTATCCACACTAGACTTGATCTGGTGACCATCACTTAACCTTCTCTGTATTATTTTTGAACAGGCAGATGGGATCCTCTAGACACAAGTAGTTATGATCTCTTTGTGAGACATAAAGAAAAGCGAATATTATTATGAAATCCAAACATGCATATATTTACCAAAAATTTTGATGTTAATGGAAAATTTCATTAAATTGTTTCTTCTTCAAATATACCGTGAATCGACATGATCGAAACTATGTAACGTGCATACATACCATGAGTCAAGAATCAATGATATTTCTAAAAACCTTCAGTTAATTCGGAAGGTTCTCTCACTCCAACCCCATGTCTCTTTAAATTGTCCAAATCGAATACTAGCCTAATAGCAGAAAACTATAAACCAATGCAACTAACAGATTCCAATAATGAAGAAACGAACGAATCAAAAGAAAGGGGTTATAGGTAAGAAAATATACACTTGGGCCGCTTGGAATTCCTTCTAGGCGCGGTCGAATCCGCCGATCCAGCTCCTCCGGCACTTGATGATGGAGTGCTCGAGTTCATCACTTCTCTCCGAAATCTTTTTTACTTCTTATTTCCCCTTTTTCCCCCTCCAACAACTACGAGTTCACAATCCCTCAACGAATGCTAGCAGATTGAACCAGAGACAGAAATGATAGATAAAAAAGAATCGTAGATTTCAACAAAAGAACAGCGAATCTTGGAATTCAAAAACTTCAAAAGTAAGAAAAAAATTGAATCAAAGAACGGATTGGGGCAAGATAATTAAGGAGGGTTTGTCAATAATATAGATTGTGGGAGATTCGTGGGAAGCTGCTATCTATTCGAACACCCTTTTTTCTTTGACTTTGACATTTCTTCCCATTGTAATTCTCGCAGGAGACCCAAGCAAAAAAAATAAAAAGGGAAACAATTTGACAAAAAACAGCAGGAAAATTCCGCGAGGCGTCTTTTCCTTGCTGTAATTAAATCAAGACGGCAGACTCGAACAGTTCACTTCTGTCCCTCTCTCTCTCTCTATAGAAGGGCGATGGATGAAAGGGTTGGAACGAGGAAGAGTTGTTGGCAGGATTCGAGATGGAAAAATAAAAAAACTAACCTCGAATAGTCAAATTTGAGCTTCCATGGACCGTAAACGCGTTTTCTGCCTTACCGCTTCCAAGCCCCGTTCCTTTTGACCTCTCTCTCTCTCTCTCTCTCTCTCTCTCTCTCTCTCTCTTAATCTAATTTATTTATCAAATGACCATTAAATTATATTTTCCCTTAATATACACTTATTTGGTCATATTATGAATTAATAATATTTCATTTTAAGTGAGTAAATGCGGATTTACTACGTAGTAGGAAATTCGAATGTTCATTTTACATTTTCAAATACAATGAATACATTTTCTTAATTTGTGTGAACATAAGAATAATACTATAATTTTAGGATATGAGAGTAAGATTTTTAACTATAGAAACAAAATATCCTTACTAATGTGCTTCGTCCTTTTCAACTTTTTTTTCAATCTTGTGATCTTCTTTACTAATGAAACCACATATCACATTATTATGTTACTTATCATTAAATACCTGCTTGTATTACCGTCTTTTTTTTTTACTCAGACGTCTGATTTAGTGGTATTGACTATTGAGGATATTCGAATATGTGACCTTTGGTTTTCAAGCAATCTCACTCCACCACTGGTTCATTCCATCGGGAGAAATTACTGTCATTTGTTAATGTATATAATTGGAGTATAGAGACATAGTACACGATAATTCATTCTGTTATGAAAAATAAAATTTACTTTCATATAAAAATTATATACATACTTGTATATTTTTTTCTTCATCAAGCATAAAAAGAAGTAAAACGAGAAAATAAAATATAAACCTTAAAAATTGGAAAAATAAACACTAAATTTTGATAACACAAACCCTTAAAATGTTAAAAAATGAGCCCTAAAAATTAGAGTATGATTTCGAGAAATAAATTATTTTAAATTTAATGTGTATAATTGGAGTATAGAGATATAGTACAAGACAATTCATTCTGTTAAGAAAAATAAAAACTTACTTTCATATAAAAATTATGTCCACACTTATATTTTTTTTTTCTTCATCAAGCATAAAGAGAAGTAAATCGAGAAAAAAAAAACCTTAAAAATTGGAAAAATAAACACTAAATTTTGATAAACACTAACCCTTAAAATGTTAAAAAAATGAGCCTTAAAAATTAGAGTATGATTTCGAGAAATAAATTATTTTAAATTTAATAAAAAACTAAAATGAAAAATGCACCCTGAAAATATTTAAAAATATATACCCTAAATATTGAAAAATAAGCAATAAAAATAGATTTCAAGCTCTAAAAAACATTGAAAAAAAACTATAATATAAATCTGAACCCTTGATAAGTTCATTTATTTCGTGTTTTTATAGGCATTTTATCCTCTATAAATGTCCTTTTTAGTGTGTTTTGAGTCGAAAAGAACCAGGTTGCGGTCAAAGGGCATTCCAAGAGTCGAGTCTGGCGGAAGGGGCATTTCATGCCCAGTTATTCACATTTATCTCGCACATATGTTCATCAGAGGCACAGGGGACGTCTTCAGTATCCATCCCACATTCGGTCGGTGAAGTGGGCATATCAGATACGGATGGAGCTGACAGATGATGTCGTGCCCACAGTACTCGCACAGACTCGACCACAGGTCAGAATGGGCATTCCCGTGAAACTCAGAAATCAGTTGGAGGAGAGATGGTGGAAGATAGCTATACGTCCGAAGGAGAGTTGGAACTAAGCTGGACTCCTAGAAGGCGCTGCAACAAAGAGATAAACTCAATCGAAGGAGATAAGAGCAATCCCTAAAAAAATAGGGATTTGATAAAGCTGAAGCTTATCCAGTCAAGATCAGAGAGGGCACGCCGTTCCGGAATTTCAGCAGAAGACCCCCGCTTGTGGGGGAAACTCCACTCGGAAATATAGTTATTTAAACAAGTTTAGTCTCTGGGAAAACAATCTTTAGACAGTCTGAAACATTTCTATATTTTATATTTTCTGCATTTCATTTTCAGTACGCTGCTTAGGCAGCCAAAAATTGAATCCATTTGTCTTTTATGTGCAATTGCATGTTATGTGGGTTTTACTTTACATCAAATGGATGTTAAAAGTGCTTTCTTGAATGGTTTTCTCAATGAAGAAGCGTATGTCGAACAACCTAAGGGGTTCGAATGTCATGAGAAACCATTGCACGTGTTTAAGCTCAAAAAGGCTTTGTATGGTCTCAAACAATCCCCTAGAGCACGGTATGCTAGACTGACCGAATTCTTGCTCCAAATTGGTTTTGTAAGAGGTCAAGTCGATAAAACATTGTTTATTAAGAAGAATCAAAAACATATTACTGTTGCTCAAATATATGTTGATGACATTATTTTTAGTTCAACGTGTACTAATCTGCTCAAAGATTTTGTAGACTCAATGTGCAACACATTTGAAATGAGCATGGTTGGAGAGCTCAACTATTTCCTTGGTCTACAAATCAAGCAAGATAAAGATGAGATCTTCATCTCTCAAAGCAAATATGCTAGAGGATTGGTCAAGTGTTTCAGATTAGAGAATGCTAAATCTATGAAGACGCCCATGGGATCTTCTAAAAAGTTGAGCAGAGGTAATGTTGGTAGCAATGTTGATTCTAACATGTATATAGGAATGATAGGTAGCTTATTGTACTTAACAGCTAGTCATCCTGACATTATGTTTAGTGTTGGTGTTTGTGCGAGATATCAATCTCAGCCTAAAGAATCTCATCTTAAAGCTGTTAAACGTATCATTCGCTATGTTTCTGGCACAATTGTGTTTGATATTAAATACTGCAAGAGTTCTAACATTCATCTTGTAGGTTATAGTGATTCCGATTGGGCAGATGATGTCGATGACAGAAAAAGCACTAGCGGAGGTTGTTTTCATTTTGGCAACAATCTGGTGTCTTGGTCGAGTAAGAAATAAAATTATATCTCACTCTCCACGGCCGAATTAGAGTATGTTGCTGCCACTAGTTGTTGCTCTCAACTGTTGTGGTTAAATCAAATGGTGTTAGATTATGGTCTGGCTAGTCCTTATTTAACATTGTTATGTGACAATGTCAGTGCAATTGAAATTTCGAAGAACCCAGTCCAACATTCTCGCACCAAACACATTGACATCAGACATCACTTTATCCGTGATCTTGTGGAACGAGATATCATTAAATTGGAATACATTCCTACAGAGAATCAAATTGCTGATATTTTTACTAAACCTTTGGATTTTGAGAGATTTTCTTCTCTAAGGAAATCTCTTGGAATGTGTGTCTATTAGTCAATGTTGACATCCTGATGTTAAAGTCAATGTTATGATCTTTGACATCAGGTCCTGTAATTCTGAAGTTAATTAAAACTATGGTACGAGGATATGATTTTCCTTTATGAATCAATTCATGAGAATTTATTCAATCATGACTCGTCTCCATTTTTTTTTTTATAAATTTTTTTTATTATTCTTTATTATTTTTTATTTATTATTTCTTGGTTAAATAATAGATAATTGACATACTGTTGATAAGCAGATATACTTATCTGCATATCTTATGATTTGATAAGAGAGAGAGAGAGTAAGAGATATCACTTTCATTATTTTAATATAATAAAGTTGTTTTGTCTTCATCTCTTTATCAATTCAAAACCCTCTCTCTCTCTATATCCGATTCACTTTTCTCTCTCTAACGATTCATCTTCTCTGCTTCTCCAATCTTTTCTCTCTCTTTTTTCATCCATGGCGGACCAAAACCCTAACCACCTATAAGCCATGATGATGATGTTGCAGCAGATGATGGAGCTCTCAAAAGGATCCCCATCATCAGCCTCAACACCGGCAGTTGCAGCACAACCCCCACTCTCTGCAACATCGACCCAGACTCCTGACATTGCTCCACCAACTACTCACGCTGAAACAACTACAGCGAATGTCACTGAGCCTTCAACACCGAAGGTGATGCCAACTGAAGTCGAAGTTCATCCGGATCTCATTATTCCTCTTGGAACTGAGATCCTAAACCCTAAGCCGATTAGGATGAATGTGCTTGGTGATTCCACAAATCCAATCGACCCTGAAGCCACTTCTCACCTGCAGTCTTTGTCAAAGATGGCGAAGACTTCTCCACCGACGAGGAAATCAAAGCGCCTTCACAGTGATGCACCTGACAAACCTGAAGTCATCTCCTCCAAGAAGGTGAAGAAGGAAGGGTCTAAGCCTGCCTCCAGGTCGCTGCGAGATGAATCCGACTCCACTAGTGAACAAGTTCCTACTTCTCCTCCTGCTGATGTCACATAGAGTGTCAATCCTACTGCTAAGCCTGTGGACGAGGATTCCGGCATAGATGAGGATTCTCCTCTTGACGTCACGCAAGCCTTTAGTAAGATTTTCTATTCTGAAAAGGCTAAGAAACCCCATGCTCTTTATGTTAAGAGAACTCTTAAGGTTGAGAAAATGATAGATGTTCTTAGCTTTAAGAAATATGGGATGGATGTGTTTCTTAAGGAGAGAAGTTTATGGAAATCTGTTACGTCGCTAGTGTCATATGATCCTGATGTTATTCATGAATTCTATTCTAACATCATTTCTGATATGGGAGATCCCTCTAAACTGTGTTTTGGAACTGTGTATGTTAGGGATAAAATCTATAAGTTTTCCCCTAATGTTATTAACACGTTTCTTGAGTTGGGTAATGAGGACTCAATCATGTCTTTGGATTTGATTGATGATGTGGTGAATGTTATTACTGGAGGTTTAGTTCCAAAATGGCTCAACAAAGTGCCTGCTTCCAAGTTAACATTCTTTTACTCAGTGTTATACAAGCTTGCAGTGTGCAATTGGCTGCCCACATCAAATGCCTCTGTCATCACAGTTGATCAGGCCATTCTCCTGTACAAGATACGAAAGCAGCTTCCTTTCAACCTTGGGGCATACATTTTTTATGCTACTTTGAAGGGTGCCTCTAAATCAAGTTCCTCCAATTTGCTTCATTTCATTGTTTGATCTATGGGATCCTTAAGAGCCAAGGGTTAAAGGAACGCAAAAAGAGTGTGATGTCTGAGCAGTCCACCTTCTCTATAATGAAGCCCAAGGGGAATGAGGACAGGATCATTAATCTTCCCTATCCTCATGATGCTGTTAATCCAGTGCCTCCTTCTGCCAAAGGTACCCATGCTCATTCCCAATCTGATGTCTATCCTGATGTTGCCTCCACGCCTTCTATTCTAATTGTCATGATGCCGCTGGAGTCTCTTCAACATCAAATTACCCTGCTTGATCATGTTATTGGTCAACTCACCAAGGCTCGAGATTCTTTTCTGACTCTCCTTTCTACACAAAAAGGGAGAGTGGATGATGATGCTGATAGTGATTATGTGGATGCTTGAGACACAGATGCTGGACCAAGTGTTGCTGGTAAAGCAAAGGGGAGAAAATGTGCAGCCAAAGGAAAGAGGAAGATGATGTGAAGCTTAGTGTTTAAGCTTCTGAAATTTAAAACTTTTTTTTGTTAAAAACAATTTTTAATGTTTTCTGTTATGTATGTGCTGGACACATGGTTTTGGCATGCATTTTATGCATATCTTGTTTTTGGTTGTTGAATGCAATTTATGATTGTGTTCTTGATTCTATATGCCTATTCAGTTTTTGATATTCGTGACATATCATTATGATTAGGCATATTGAGTTTGTTTTGATATATTGAATGATCAATATGTCTTGATTATTGTGTGTTGAATGTTGAGTTCAACATTGATATTATGTGTTGAATGTTCAGTTCAACATTGATATTGTTGTGTTGAACTTTCTGTTCAGCATTGATTTTATAATAGGATATGTTCCTATTATATGATGATCTAATTAAGGGGGAGTAACCCTTAAGGGGGTGATTTTAAGATCTCCATTTTCCGCTGCGACTCTAATTGTACAAAATACATTGAGTTGTATGTTTTGTGCAAAAAGGCTAAGATTAAGGGGGAGATTGTTGAATGCTGTATGACATTGAGGTTCAATGTTGCACTCGATGTCAGACATACTCCCTGCGACATTGTCTATGACGAGCCTTCAGCAGCCAATACGGATGAACTTCATAAGGGTGCGATTTTTCGCACCAAGAATGATTTGGCCCTGGCTGTGGGACTGTATCACATGCAGAATCGAGTGGAGTATACCGTGTATCGATCGAACAAGACACGACTGGTCTACATGTGCAAGCATGGCAGGGAGTGCCTGTTCAAGTTGTGTGCCGTTGTGGATGGAATTGTTTGGAGAATCTACAAGTTTGACGACACTCACACTTGCCACATGGATATGAGCCGAATTGCCCCACGACAGGTGCCTGCAGGGGTGATTGCAAAGTATTTTGCACGTAAACTGATCGATGAGGGGGTTGTTCTGAAGCCCAAAGAGATGGTCTCCGAGCTTCTATGTGAGTAGGGATTCAGATTGATTACAGTTTCGCTATGCGATAGAGGAACATTACAATTGAGGTGGTCTATAGGGACTTTGATAAGTCCTATACGCAATTGCCGGCATTTCTACACACGTTGCAGCTGCAGAATCCCGGGACATTGTACGAGTTTTAGACGAATACCGTATATGAGCTGAAGTATACATTTTTAGCACTCGGACCGTGTATCAGTGTCTTTCATGCGGGTGCAAGACCAATGGTCGTGATTGATGGGACACACTTGAAGGGAAAGAACAAGGGGATTATGTTTGTTGCTGTGATGAAAGACGGCAATGAACAAGTGTTACCTATTGCAGTTGGTATTGGTCCGATCGAGAATGATGACACTTGGATCTGGTTCCTGAATCGGTTGCATATCACTTTGGGCGAGATAGAAGACCTCCTGATCGTGTTCGATCAGCACAAGAGCATTAAGAATGCTGTTGCGGCTGTTTTTCCAAGAGCGACACACGGATTGTGCTATTATCATCTACAGACCAAGATGGCAAAGGCGGGTCTAATGTCATTGGGTTGTTTAAGGAGGCTGCCTATGCATATCGGACAGATGTATTCCAGAGGCACTTCTCAGCATTAGAAATGCTAAGCAGACCAGTATACGAGAAGCTTTGTATTATTGGTCCGCAGCATTGGTCCCGATCGCAGTGTCCTGTACGGTGTTTCGGATTCATGACATCTAATGCAGCTGAGTCACTCAATGCCCGTCTACTGTGGGCTAGGAGACTGCCTATTTGCTCAATGCTTGAGTCATTTAGGAAAATTGTGGAAGAGTGGTTTGTTGAGCGTCGGGCTGCAGCGCAGACGTGGGATCACGTATTGACACAGCCTATTGTCAACAAGTTATCCAAGAATGTCGAGCAAGGACGATGTTTTTCCATTCGATGCACGACCTTAGCACACCTGTGGAAAGTAGAGGTGGGCATGAAATCTTTTATGGTCGATCTTCATCATCGGACCTGCGATTGTCGTGACTTCGAGTTAGATTTGATCCCATGTAGCCATGCTGCAGCAGCGATCAGGTACCTGTTTGTTTAAATTTTTTAACAATATCATTGTCGTGAGTAATCATGTTTTTTTAACTATAATTCGTGTGCACGCGTAGATTCTCCGGTGGAAACATATACGAGTTTGTGGATAGATGCTACAAGATGGAGACAATTGCCAGTATATACGACTTGGTCATCATGGGCTTACCCAGTCCAGAAGATTGGATTGACCCGCCTGACGCTTATCCACTTGTGCGCGCTCCTGTGATAACAAAACAAGCCGGTCGTCCTCGAATGTCTAGAGGTCGGGGGGGTGCTGAGGCGTTATCCAGTCAGCGGAGGTAGATCTGCACTAGATGTCATGTCCTGGGCCATAACAGATACGTGTGCACAGCCCCGGTGCCCATTGTCGGTGTGGACTTAAATGCACCTCCAGAGAGCGCGCCACCGGAGTCTGCACGTAGAAGAGCGCCTAAGAAATATGGTATTTGTGGTGAGACGACTCATACCCATCCCAGGTGTCCGAGTAGACAGGCGGAGGACCTAGATTGATCATGTCTACATTATTGTTGTTGGCATTCAGTGATAATATAGTGTATCTCGAATTTGGTTGTATTTGTTTAAAATGATAATGACGTCTACTTTGTTTTTATTTGTTTAAACACCACAACTGATGCCGTCGAACTGCGCAAACTGCTCTTGGATAGTCTTGTCTAGTGTCATGGCTAAGACATGTGTATCTGGCCTACTCCGACCTCTCCAAAAACCAGCGCTCCACATGACGCGTGGCAGTAGACGTAGGAGCGGTAGCAGCTCTCGATCACGCTTCTGAGACAGCGCTCTGTTCTCCAGGTCGTACATCTGGAACAATAACGAGTCATACAACTCGACCTTCCACGTTGTGAAACAGATACGTACAGTGACCCAGTGAGATTTTCCAATATTGCATATCATGATCGCCTACATAAATGATAATGATTAATAAATGAAAAAAAAACCAAATAATCATAGATAATATGATAAGTGTACTTGAAAGATCACTTACATGAGCAGCTCTCATCCACGGGACCTCCTAGACGCCACCCGCACCATTGATTACATCTAGTAAGACTTGTGGAGGATCCTAGTACAAATATCTGTCCTCACCATAATCCTGCTCACAGTGAGGGTCTCTTGGATGAAGCTGCTGCCATGCTGTCTGTAGCTGAACCTGAAAAAAACACATGAACAAATCAAGTAAACGGACAAAGAGATAATTGAATACAATAAAAAGAAAAGAATGTATCTTGAACTTACAAAAAAATATGGAGAGCAAATCACAACATCGCTCATGTGTCTTCTGAAAAGTCGTCACTTCACCTCAAGCAAGAAATGTGCAACCATCTCATAATCAACAAGCTCCTTAACATCCTCCATACACTCAAAAAATGCCTGCCAGAGTATGCCACCGGTCAAAATAACCTGGATATTCACCTCATAACCCAACCTTCTGAAATCCGTGTATCCAACATCTACCCTACGCGCTTCATCCGCCTCCAGTAAGTCAAATACCAATGAACACGCAGTAGACGATGGGCCTGGAGATGACTGCGCATCTGACGAAGGGAGAGGAGAAGATCGACCCACAGATGATCTGCCTCTGGCTTTCACCCCTCTTGTACGGTGGGTCATATGAGGGATCACCGTCTGTCTGAGTGGCCTGTCTGGGAGGCGCTGTGGGCCCCTGGGTGGTGTGGGGTCTCTAGGAGGTGGTGTGGGGTCTCTAGAAGGTGTGGGCTCCCTATGAGGTGTAGGCCCCCTAGGCGGTGTGGGCGACTTGCGTATCCGACCTATAATGAGGTCTTCCAACCGCCCCATCCTCTCAGATAAGCTTTCCATCATTCCTCTGATATTATTCTCCATCTGTCTGAAATTATTCTCCATCTGACCCATAATGCGGGCTTCTGAGGCAGCAACGTCATGGATAACACGATCGAACCAACCAAGATGTGGACCGGGCTCTCCACGGCTCCCCTCATTACTCCTCCTCGGGCACTTATTGTCTATCGGTCAATGAGGGCTCTCATTATGGTTCGGTCCCTGCTCCGAGGGTCCAGATCCCTCATCTAGCGCGTCATCTGTAGAGCCTGCTATTGTGCAGTCTGGGCACTCCTACGCTGTGGTGCTGGGCTGACGACGTCAGAGATCCCCGCACATGTCCCCGGGACCACACGACGGGCCACCACAGTCAGCAACTTCTTCTTGAAGACCTTTCGAGGTACCACGTACCTCACACCTAGCAAACTATCTCCGTCCAAGCTCTGAACATATGGGGTCAGGAGCTCTACTGCTGATGGCATCATCGGCTGGACATCCATCTGCATCAATAAGAAACACCATGTTAACATTAACCCATATTACTTCAATTTAATAATTAAAATTATTTATATAAAAAAGGTTACCTATCTATCAAAAAATCTGGATAAGTCGATGCTTGGGGCTATGAATGACCACCTCAATAAGCGAAGTGTGGTCATCTGACCTCCAGGGACGCCCAATGACGGACAATCTCGGGAAAAACCTCACAGGCCCATGTCTGTTTAAAAACGTAGAATATGATGTAAGTATAATATCAAATCACTAAAATATAAATTTATCATGATAAATTCAACTAATTACCTGAAATGCCCAAACAAGTCCGTACCAATGATACGCTCCGTCCCCCTGCAGGCCCATATCCCGTTGAGCTCCCGGGAGAATGCTGATAAAGTGCATCAGGATCTGAAATGTGTAGCCTCCCCATGGAAAAGAATTCCACGCATCAACATCCTCCACCAGGGCCCACACCCAGTCATCGATCGTACGTCCGGGGTCCTGGAAAAATAACATCTGATACACGATCAGGATGTTCGCAATCTGGAGGGTGATTGGCTAGACCCTTCACCGTGAACTTATCATACAAAACTTGAATTGTCGTCTTCTTCCCCTCAAAAAGCCGGTGATAGATGCTTCTGTCCGGAATGCGATGAGCCACATTCGGATCGAAACTGGACGGCCCGAACCGTAAGCTTGACACCAGTGCGAACTCTGAGGGCCCAAAGTGTAGTGTCGTCCCACTCACATGGAACCAACACTCTCTACCCTCGTATGCAGGATCCTGGACACGCACTTCGCGACAAATCAAGGCATGTTGTGCCTTCTGGGCTATGTTACCCCCCCCCTAAAGTCTACGAAATGTCCTAAGCATCCAGATCTGAACATTTGGATCGTAGCCTCACTGCCAAAATGATGTAACACCTCCCTAATCTTCTCTGCTAACTCCATTTTCACATACATATTCACAGTCGGCTTGAACCTCTAGAGGGGGCGTCTAATCCACTTGATCTAAATTAAATCACAACGATTAATTATTTTTGTTATTTTATTAATTGTTTATTATTATTATCATTAAAAAAGTATTATCAATAACGAACTCAATATTTAACACTTCCGAAAATCTAATTGAACCAATAAGGAAAGTTTTAACATTAACATATCAAAATTTAAATTTAACAATAACGATAATTAGATTTAATAATAACGAAATTTACATTTAACATAGATGACATAAACGAAAGTTTAAATTTTGGCATAACGAAAATAATATAAAGGCATAACGAAATTCAAAAATCAATGTAACGAAAATCAAAATTCAATGTAACGAAAATCTAATATAAAAGGCATAACGAAATTGTTTAAAAGGCATAACGAAAATCTGCTTTCACAAATAACGAAAGTTTTAACTTTAATATATCAAAATTTAAAATGCATAACAAATGTTTAACTTTTACCATAACGAAAATTAACTTCTAGCATAAAGAACGATTAACTTCTAGCATAACGATAATTAAATTCTAGCATAATGAAAATTAAATTCTAGCATAACGATTTGAGTTACATATTGCCTAATGATTATTATAAATAAGCATAACGATTACTCAAACATTTAGCATAACGATATATTAAAAATAGAATAACGATTAATTAAAATAACCTTTCGTTATATACTTTCGTTACAGATTAAGGGCATAACGATATATTAAAAATAGAATAACGATTAATTAAATTAACCTTTCGTTATGCAATTTGAAATATTTTTTAATCACAGATTTTAGCCATAACGATTATGCAATTAAAATACTTTCATTATGCATTAAACTACTTCCGTTATGCAATTAAAATACTTTCGTTATGCAAATACACTTTCGCTATGCAATTAAACAAACATCGTTATGCAAATACACTTTCGTTATGCATCAAGACTATCGTTTTACATCTAAAAATCTCACGTTACTCCAGATCTCACAATTAAACATGGAAATTTCACCAAAAAATGCTTCTGTATTCTCGAAACAAGCTAACCTCTGCCGGAATTTCTCCTACCGAACCCGTCCGAATATCTCCTGTATTCTCCATCTTCGACTAACAGTTCTAACAATTAAAAATAAATGGGTGATTAGATTATGATGACGATACACGAGAGAGAGACGAGAGGAGAGACGAGAGATGGGAGAGGGAGAGATTTCAACCTTATCCCTTTCATGGCGGCGTCAAGGGAGCAGATTTGAAATTTTTTTTCTGGGGTTTTTGGTTACTTCTTCTTATCGTTACAGAGGGGGGAACGAAGAGAGGGGGAACGAAATATCACAGCTTGAGAGAGAGCAGATGAGAGAGAGAGTGTAAAGGGGGTGGTTACAAAATTTAATGCCGCGATTTCGAAGAATTAATACCACAGCTTTTTTTTTTCAAACTAACATTGAGTTTGGATAGACGAGAGAGGGAGAGATTTTATTCCATGCAAATCTTTTATTTTTTCTGCATGAAAAGTACAAATATGTAAGATGCTTTTTCAGAAAAGTAAGGGAATATTCAGTTTTTTTGGGTCAAAGATTTTAAACATAGTACAAATTACCCATATAACTCCTACCCCCTTAAAACTTGCCCAACTATACCGATTTTAACATTTTCTTGTCTAGATAAAAATTTCTCCCATTATAAGATTGTGGGTTGAACATATTAATAAATTTCGTGAGATTATGATATGACGTTAATTTAGAGAGTGTAAAACTGCATGTAACATATAAAAGGTACAATGAACGATTTCATTTGCTTCTCCACATGTTCATGTATCCTTAGTTACTTGTTCATGCACTAATTTTGTTTTTAAGAATTTGTTCATGTTGGATGTTGTTTATCGATTCATAGATCGAGTTGTGGCTAAGGTGTTTGCCAACCAATTGAAGCTGATTATTTTTTTAGACCCAATAGGCATTTGTTAAAGGACTATTATTTATTTAGGGCTCGTTTGCTAGACGGTATGGTATACGGTTGAATATATTTGACATATGATGTGTTATACCGTATTGATTTAAATTTTAAAGATAATTAATAACATGTAATTACTCAAACGCCCTCAGATAGTTTCGGCTCCAAATTCTAATTTTTTCAGAAGCAGTCAACACATTCACTCTTTCTCCCGCTCCAAACTCTAATTTTCAAAAGCAATCAATACATTCCCTCCTCTTTCTTGCACTGATTTTATCAATAGGCAAAAATTATTAAAAACAAACAAACATAAAAAATCATATCCAACCCACACTCTACCAACTCCCAACTCCACCATCTTTAACTAGAAGCTCGAAATATTATAACTCCAATTTATATTAAAAAAAAAACAGAGAGAGAGATTAACAAATAAATTAACAAAAATTCAGACCACCCATTGAACCCATACGGTGATTCCGTTCGTATCTGATGAAGATTAACAAAAATATAAACCACCGAAAAAATCAGTCGGTAATTTTCTTCTTTTTTGGCGAAGATTAGTAAAATATTAACCAACATCAAATCAGATCTATGGCGTCGTTGCGCTCTCACTCGCGATCAAATTCATATCCGCTGAGAGAGAGAGAGAGAGAGAGAGAGAGAGAGAGGTCACCGCGTCCGACGAGCTCGACTGTAGCAATAGTAGAAGAGGCGTCGTCTGTGGTGGGTCAGATAAACTCCTAGATTCGCTGTTCGCCGCCACAATCGATTGCCGTACGCCCTCTTGGCTAGAGTGCGCTCATCGTAGATGGATCGAATTTATAATTTTCTTTATTTCTCGTTTAGAAATTTGGAAAAGACGGGAGATGGGAAGATGTGGAAGATGATTAGATGGGAAAATGAAATTCTATAATTATTTTTTTCCAATAATATAGTAAAAGAATATATAGTCAAATTTAATATACTAAAGGTCAATTGAATAGTATATAGTTAAATTTAATAATTACAATATTGGAACTAAACATATACTGTTCAATTATTTACATGAATTTGTTGGGTTTTTTTTTCTTCAATTGTGAAAATAAAATACGTATTTAAGTATAATAAGAAGATAAATTGTATATAGGACAAACAAATATATTGGACATTGTATTATTTAATTTGAAATTATTATATAGTATAAGGTCGGTTAATGCATTGTATACAAACTGACTTATTATACTACTCAAATTGAAATTATTGTATTATTTAAATTGACCTTATATTAGTTATTCCATTCCAAATAACAATAAATTACATTATATTAGTTTGTTATATTTCAAATTAGAATAAATTATATTATATTAACACATTCCATTTGAAGAAATTACAACAAAATACATTCTATTAATGCAGAAGAATAATCTCGAGAATAAACTGATTAGTTGATTTGAGCGGTGTAGATTGGTTTTAATTAAATAAATTTAATTGAAGAAACTTTGATTGGATATACAATATGAGAATTATTAAATGATATATCGTGTGATCCGTGTTCTAATATAAGGTGAATATATATTATATAATATATGGTAATTATATGTGCTATAGAAGTATTTATTTCGAAATATAACCAAAATATATAAATGATATATGGCCGTTTAAATTTAAACTTCTCATGTTTTTAATCTCTTGTACAATATTTATTTCGGAATTTAACCAAAATATGAAATTTGAAAAATAATGATAACAATTGAATAAATATTTATAACTAATGATAACTATCGAATAAACAAAATCACTTTAATTTAAAAAAAAAAAAAAACCTAGCTTGGAAATATGATTTGACATGACTCATATGTAATGATGATTTTTGAATCACTAAAATTAAGAATTGCAAATTAATAATTGTAGTCTTGATAATGATAGTAATAGTAATATTAACAATAACAACTATAGTTTTTAAGATAATCACAGTACCAAAATATGATGTGCCCTTTACATCCATTCATCTTTACACACTAGACCCTAAACTCTAAATCCTTGCTCTTACCATTGCCTCTGCTCTTGCCCTTCAATACTATTACTAACAATATATTATAAACTTCTAAAGCATCCATAATTGTTGAACTTTTACTAATGACATTTCTTATAACCATTGAATGAATATAAAGTTAAAGTGTCACATTCGTAAATTGTGAAATTTACGATCAATTCATCATTTAAATTAGGGTTAATTACTATAAAATACACAAATTTTGACAAGATTTGCAAATTAGACATAAACTTTAAAATTTTGCAATTAAAACACAAACTTACATTTTTTTGCAAACTAGACAAACTCAAATTTTTCGGACTAACGGAAAAATGAGAATTTACGACATATAATTCATTTTCACTTATTAAAACCAATGCAATGCCATCTAAATTGAAATGTGAACAATTTCTATGGCTTTGCGGTTTTCAAATTCAATTGATTTTAAAATTTTGCTTTGAGTTTGTCTATTTTGCAAAAAAATGTAAGTTTGTGTTTTAATTGTAAAATTTTAAAGTTTGTATCTAATTTGAAAATATTGTCAAAGTTTGTGTATTTTATAGTAATTAACTCTTTAAATTATAAGAAATTACATTATATTAGTTAATTTCATTCAAAATAACAATAACTTATATTATATAGGTTAACTTCATTTCAAATTAATGAAACAAAATTATATTATTTCATTCGTTTCAAATCACAACAAATCACATTATTCAAGTTCATATTTAATTTCAAATTATAAAAAATTGTATAATTTATATTGAAACGAACCAATTTATTTTCATTTGAAATGAAATTAACTAATATAATATAGTTTCTTATAATTTTCAAATCAAATGAACTTATATAATCTATATTCTTATAATTTTCAAATAAATAAAAGAATTTGTATTAAACAAAATGAATAATATAATAATTCATTTAACCCCACAAAATTATAAAATTAAACTGATTTATATAAGCTCACTACAAACTACAATAAATTGATTTATATAAGTTCATTTCATTTCAAATTACAAGTAATTTCATCATGTAAGTGCATTTGATTTGAATTATAAGAAATTAAGCTACGTTGGTACATTTCATTTCAAATTACAATAAATCAGATTATATATATAAGTTCATTTTATTTCAATTGATTATTAATTGAAGCTATACATTATAATATAACAAAATCCATTATCGAGTAAACACTCTCAATTTGACCTATACATTATAGTACTATATGAAATTCATTATAATTAATAGTTGAACATATACATTATAGTATAGAATGAACTTATAATCCATTAATTTTTTTTTCTCAAGATATAATTTCAAATTGGACATATACATTATAATACAATATGAGCTTATACTATAGCTACAATTTTTTAATGATCTAATTGCAAGATTTTTTATTTTATTTATACTATAGCTACTAATTACAATTTAATTTGTAGTTACAAATTATCATTATTATGAGCATTTATCTACAGTGTGTGATGAAATATTATTTAATTATGTTATAGTTGAATTAATAATTAATTTATATTATAGATACAAATTATTATTTAACTTACACTATAATTATGAAAGATCATGATTATCACTCACATTGAATCTGAAAGGTTTATTTTATACATTTTTTTTATGAACTTTATATATTAAATAATGTTGTATACATAACATTATACTCTTTAGAAAATAAATTTATGAAAAAATTATAATAATTGAAGACTGACATTTTCTAAAAATGAAATTATAATTATACATGAAATTTATATTATATGAAACCGTTCAATTTATACGATAGTGTAAATGTTGATGGAAGTGAGTATATGAAATGTTTAATATTTGTATGAACAAAAATAATATAATAATAGCACTATCTTGATATTATAAAAAGTAATACTACTATCTTGGTATTTTCAAAAAAATAATTTGAAGAGAGAAAAACAAATTCAGATTTGAATTTTGAAAAGTAATGTGGAGAGAGAAATAAATTTGAAAAATGAGCAAAGGGTATTCATGACATTTACTAAGACTTATTTTTTACAATTTTACCAAAATACATATTCTGGATGTCCAGAATCTGGACACACATCTTTTCCGTTAAAATATATGTATTAATAATATATAGTTTGCTTAGATGTATTAGATTCTATATAAAATTTCAATTCCTAAAATATCCTTTAACTAGTTGCCATACATTGTGTAAATATTCTATAATAAGATTATTAATTAATATTTGCAAGGTTATTTTAGTCTGTAATTTTTAATAATTATGTATGGTATTATACATCCTACCTGCAAGGTGTGATACGTTATACCATATAAATGGTTAATACATGCCGGGGCCTTACATAATCATGTACTTTATTATTGCTAGCAAACATGATATTAGAGCATCCACTATGGTGCTACCCCATAGTGATGCCACATGTGTGCCACATCATCAATCACCTTTTTTTTTAATTACTCAACATTTTCTCCACTATGGTGCTACCTCACTTTTAACTATTCATGGACCCCACTATTTAATTCAAGAACCAAAAATACAAAAAGGGAGGTGAGAGAAAGCACAAAAAATGCAAAAAGGGAGGAGAGAGAAAATTTTTGGGCCCACTATTTAATTCAAGAACCAGGTACTTGCACAAGGGACTCATTCCTTATTTTGCTACCTTGACTTGTGTTCCACTATGGTGGAATCTGGTGCTTATTTTGCCATATAGATATAAGCACCCCCATAGTGGATGCTTTTAGGGTGTTATAGGTATCTATTACAATCTTATACTATCTAGTAAACAAGCTCTTATAATATTGTAGCAGTATATTGTGCTGTTGCTCTTTACAGAAAATAAATAAATAATTTTTTTTGGAAAAAGAGAAAATAAATAAATTACGAACGCAATTCCCTTCTTAAACTATATATTGGGCCATCTAAAAAAAAAACATACAGCGGGCCAGCTATGTATATAGAGACGACAATTCAAAAGGCCCATGTCCAAGACGGGAAAAAGACAAAAAATAGAGAAAAATATACGGAAAAAACAAAAACAGCCATTATTGTCGTAGGTGAAGGAGAAGCACAGCGGAGCAGCAGCAGGAGTGTTGGAAGCGAAATTATTGCGATATTCAATTCTGAGCGAAGAAGAGGCGTACACTTGCACAGCAAAAGAGGTCAACACTTGTGAAGCAATGGCGTCGACACGCATCGCCAAGGCATTTAACCGCCGCTCACTCACCTTTCTCACTCACCACCACCGCCTCTCTGCCAGCACTCAACCGCGACCTCTCGCTGCCGCTATATTTTGTCGTCAGGTTTTCCGATTTCTTACTCTCCATCATTCCAATCTGCTCTGTTTAGGTAGATTAGATGCTTCATTTCTGTTCAATTTATGCCTATGAGATCATGCGGCACGGGATCTGAGTGCTAACTGAAAAATGCGTTCGATCATCGTGTTTCGCTGCCAGCAATACTAATTTGCCTAGTGATGTAGATAGTTTAAATAACGCGATGTTGATTTTCATTATGGCAGATGAGTACGGACGCACGCAGTGTTGCTGCTCGCCTAAGCAGCTCGGGGTTTATCAGAAGCCAGGGTTTTATCGGCGGGAAATGGACTGATGCATACGATGGCAAAACTATCGAGGTTAGAACTAGGAGACTGCTGCATTTCCAATTACCAATTCCTTGGTAAAAGAAGAAAAGTATTTTTCTAAGCATAATTGGACTAGCGCTTTTTTACCTTTTTTTATGGCAGGTTCTCAATCCTGCAACAGGTGAGGTTATAACGAATGTTTCATGCATGGGTGCAAGGGAGACAAACGATGCGATTGCTTCAGCACATGATGCGTTTGCTTGTGAGTTCGCTTGTTGATTGACCGGATACATCCTGCTTATTTTTTCCTGCTGTTTTGGTGTTGTCATTAGAATAAAAATTGAAAGACTGTCCATGGAGGGAACCAGCCTATCAGTGATAAATACGTCTATCACATTCTCTTTCAGTTCGCTGGAGGAAACAGTACAGTTTCTTACCCAGACCCAGAGTAGCACTGTCTAATAATTTCACACAGCTTAGAAACTGCCTTTGTTGCTTAACCGTGTGACATTCCATCCAGTGAACTGATGATAGTAGAAGCTATTCATCGCATCTGTAGATTGAACTGCTGGATTTGTTTTGGTATAATTGTCTTCTACTAGTGTTTGCCTTGTTCTTTTTATTATTCTTTATGTCGAAGACTGAGCTTTAAAATTGTATAATTTATTTGGGTTATTTTTTTTTAATTAATAAGTCTAATTAATTTTTGGGAAAACTAGTAAGTCTACTTAATTGTTCTTTCTATTATTCTTTATGGTGGGAGCAAAATTGGGTTTTATATGGTCTAATTAATCTTACACATCAATTTTAACTGAAGCTTGGAGCAAGCGAACTGCTACTGAAAGGAGCAAGTGTTTAAGAAAATGGTATGATTTGTTGATGGCCCACAAAGAGGAGCTTGGTCAACTTATGACCTTAGAGCAAGGAAAACCTCTAAAAGAGGCCATTGGTGAGGTACGTGATTCTCTATCTCTGCTCCACAAAGAATGACATTGTGTTTTGAATATTTTTATTGGAGCATTTATAAACATGCAATTTACAGGTTAACTATGGGGCAAGTTTTGTGGAGTTCTTTGCGGAAGAAGCTAAACGAGTTTATGGCGACATCATTCCAGCAACATTGCCTGATCGTCGTTTGTTTGTTCTAAAGCAGGTTAATGTTTTTGAGTTTATTACTTCTTCTGTCCTATCTTTATACTATGCTTAATTGTTATTGTCTTGCCAGTGGAATTACTAAATGACAGTTCTACTGTGGGTCGATAAGGTTGGACATATTGACATACTGTTTCTAGGTCCTAGACTTATAACGTAATTTTCTCTTGCAGCCAGTCGGGGTTGTTGGGGCAATTACACCATGGAACTTCCCTTTGGCTATGATTACACGCAAGGTTGGTTTGGTTTTCTATTCTATAGCTCTGTTATATCCATTTTCAAATTTGGTTGTGACATAGAGTTGCGTTGGTAATTGGTATCAAGTAAAGCAGATCATTTATCTTGGTGCCAGGTTGCCCCTGCCCTTGCATGTGGATGCACTGTCGTCGTAAAACCCTCAGAACTTACTCCATTGACTGCATTAGCTGCAGCTGAACTCGCCTTTCAAGCTGGGATACCACGTGTAATTCTGATTCTGAGCTTTTAAAACTACACAAAGACATGCAGTATGTTGGTATTGGCATGCATGAACTGCACAATTCTGTTTCTGATGTTGTTGCATTATTGTAATGTTGAATTTTTTTTAACAGCGACATTGATGATTATCTTACAATAGACAGTGCTCACTGTTCAAAAGGGAACTACTATTTGCTAGTGAAGGGTATAGATCTTGTGATCATTCTAGTGTCCTTGCTTACTGCCAAGCTTTAGCAACTAAAGACACAAAACTGAGACTGATTATTGATATATATCATCTCAAGAGACATAATACGTTGTCATCTCTCACATTTTATGTAGCGATGGAAGAGTCTTGATTAAGATGCTAAAGAATTTGAATCAGAAGAAAATGAAAGATTAGTTAATTTTCATTTATAACCAACTAGGATATATCATAAGGCATATTAGTTTTAAACGACTAATGTTATTGGAATCTTGAAACATTTAAAATGCACAATTTGTCTTTGCCCTATCCTTTACATACACACATACATTGTACCATTTCAATTCCAATTTAGATTAAAATATCATGATCCTTACTTGTTAAACCTGATGTTATTCCCTTGTTTGTTTGATTCTGAATGTTTTTTTTTTTAATTTTTTCTGCAAGATAGGGGGCACTGAATGTTGTGATGGGAAATGCTTCGGAAATTGGGGATGCTCTATTAGCAAGTCCTCAGGTTTTCTATTTTTAAAATTCAAATATGGTAGTGTATAGTTTTGAACACCGAAACAAATAGACTTGAATGTTAGTGAAACTTGTTTAGGTGAGAAAGATCACATTCACAGGCTCGACAGCTGTTGGAAAAAAGTTGATGGCAGGTGCTGCAGGGACCGTAAAGAAGGTGGGTAATGAAAATGCTTGCATTCTCAAAGTCATAATCATCTTTACTAGTTTACTTAAAATTCTCACGTGCAGGTGTCCCTTGAACTTGGCGGCAATGCACCCTGCATAATTTTTGATGATGCAGATCTTGATGTGGCTGTGAAAGGAACTGTAAGAGCAAACTCATTTCTAATTAATGTGCATAGTGTTACTACAGGGCAAAGACTCAAATGGTGTGTTTTTAGGGTCAGCTCTAAATGCTGAGTTTGATACATGTAAATATATAAACATTTTCACCAAAGATCAGCAATGTGATGCTGGGGGCCAAGAATTAGTAGTCAATCACTCAATGTGGTAAATGCTATATTTATGTGGACCAAGATTTTTGGGTAGCAGTCACATTTTTTAAACATTTAGTCTGAAGCTGTCTTTCTTTTATTGTTTTGGAAACATATGACAAATATATACTTGAGTTGTCCAGTGTCTCTTCAACTTGTGATGCTCACATATGTCCTATAACAATAAGGATTTCCTCATTCATAAAATAGGAAGATTTTATAATAGAGACATTTATTGAAAACTGAAGGGTTTCAATATTTTGGATTTTGAACCAGTTGTCTTACTGATTACTTTGATTTGCGGATCTCAGCTAGTGTTGTTTACTATTGACTGGTTACATTCTCTATTTGAGGACCTTCTTTCTTGTTAAATTTGTGCAATTTCAGCTGGCAAGTAAATTCCGGAACAGTGGACAAACATGTGTCTGTGCGAATAGAGTACTAGTGCAAGAAGGTAGTTGATAAATTCTGAATACTGTAGTTTCTATTCTTATCTAAATTTCACGTGTACATGTTCGAGTGGTTGTGTGAATTTTTAAAGTGTACATGCTCAATTCTTCTTCTGAAAATAGGAAAGGATTCAAATCACATTGACGAATTAGGCTTCACAGCCAAAAGATCCATAATTCTCTTTCTTTCTTTATTATCACACAATGGCGAATTTGTGAATTTAGTTAAAATTAAGCGACCTAATCAAGTATATAGCCTACTATTTACTCAATTTGACTATCCTTTACCTAGCCAAAAAATCTTTATAATATTTATGTCACTTAATTTTGACTGATTTTACAAATTGTCAAAATTGCACCCAATTGCTTAAATCATGGCCAACTTGATAATATTAGAGAATGAACTAAAATAGCAAACTCAGGCGAAAGTGAGAGTTCTTTTGGCTACTGGGCTGTCATAAAATTTGTACCTTAAACAAATGTAAAAATACATTTGTGTAACCGTAGATTAAGTGGAAGCTAATGCAATATTTGCTATGTTACTGTGTTCTACTAATACATTCATTTTCTTTTTCTTCAGTTTTTGATGTTTTTCATTCATCAAGTTTTTCATTATGTTTCAGCATTTCCTTTCATATCATCCTACCTGATATTCTTGTTCTGATTTCTTGTCTCCTGTTGAAGGAATTTTTGAGAAGTTTGCAAGTGCCTTTTCAAAGGCTGTTGAGAGTATGAAAGTTGGGGAGGGCTTTGCTGAAGGTGCAATAGATGTGGTATGTATTTTTACTTTTCTGAAATTGTTACAAAATTTTGCTGACTGATCAACCATTGCATGGTGACTTCGCTGTCATATGCCATATAACTAGCATAACTCTCCACAGATCCCCTTTTTGATGATTATATGATGTAGCCAAATTATATAGCATAATAGTTAACATTGACACTTCTTGATATCACGCAGGGCCCTCTGATTAATGATGCTGCGCTGCACAAGGTCAGTTCTCTGTTTCACATTCCTATTTGGTATTATACTATGCGCCAAGATAGTTTTAATTTACCCCTTCCAATTGCCTTACAGGTTGAATCATTTGTGCAAGATGCCATCTCAAAGGTTTGTTCTTTTCCTGCATAGATTTATAGCTGCTATAATCGATTTCTCTCAAAAGATCAATTTCGTGTTTTCAAGTCCTCTGGAAATTATTGAGGTTGGAAGTGGATTAATCAAATTTGAGAAATTACTTATATTGGAATAAGGTATAGTGGATAGATCTTTCCTGTGCTTAATGGTAAGCTATGGAGACATGCGGACTGTGGTGCTAGTTGCTTAGTTGATGATTGTAAAATCACCACTAGTCCATTCTTTGACAAATTGTGTGACCTAACTCAACATGTGAGAGGGCATATCTTTTTATTGATTAATAATACTGCTTGCGCTAACAAATATGCCTTTCTCATTCAAGGGAGCTAAAGTCCTTACTGGCGGCAAGAAACACAGCCTTGGGATGACATTTTATGAGCCCACAGTGCTGACTGATGTCAAAAGTGAGATGCATTTATCAAGGTAGTTCTAACAGCCCGATCAAATTAATCTTTTATTCGGACTTCACAGATGCTTGTAGATGTCTTAGGAGATCACAATTTCATAATTTCTTATACGAAATGGAGTATCTTCACATGTTATTTATGACTGAATGCATTTCTTTTAATCAGAGTTGCATCTAATACGAAGAATTTACAATATCTTCTTGTTGTTATGTGCTGCACTGGCCTAGTCACCAGCCATTATGGTTCTATTACAATATCTGAAAAGGCATAGAAACTTAAAATGCTGTTCATATGTAAGAATATAAGTAGTTAATGCTGGAAAGGATAATAACCTCTGCACTTGTCTTTTTTTAACGTAACCTCGTACTCCACTTGGTATTGTCCCTTAGTTGTTGATCCCCTAGCAATAACCATTGGGTGGAAGGTGGTTGGGCAACTTGTGTTTTGGAATGAACTTGATTCATTGAAGCAGGTCTCTAATTCTTGTTTCTTCCTCGAGGTTGTGCTTATAGGAGTGGTTATTGATGTGGACAATGTTAGAAAAATATCAAGTGCAATATAATGGATTTACTCTCTTACTTGCCTATTGCTGGTCTGATGTTTACAGTGGCTGGAAATAAATAACTGACCATATTGTTTCTTGTTTTCTACATGCCCATTTTGGGTGTAACTTAAGAGTTGTCATGATCCAATGACTTTTAAATAACCTAGAAATTGTTGCATTTGTTGGTATAGTTAATTGTTGTCTTTAGATTAACTCCATTCTGCACTTTGATGTCAGTGCGGAAATATTTGGGCCAGTTGCGCCTCTTCAGAAATTTAAGACCGAGGAAGAAGCTATCCACAGGGCCAATGACACTAACGCAGGTATTCGAGATGAACCTCAAATTTGAATATATACAGGCTGTTATCCTCCCTGTAAATAAGATGAGAAATTTATTCAGGCTATTTTTTTTTAATTAAAGAGAATGCTCACTAAAACCAATACCATGAATCCTTGTACCTAGAATAAAACACATCTCTGATTTGTAGGTCTGGCTGCCTACATCTTTACAACAAATATGCAACGCTCTTGGCGCGTCTCTGAAGCTCTTGAATATGGATTAGTTGGAGTTAATGAAGGATTAATTTCCACAGAGGTGGGGATCTCATTTTTCTCTAGTGTGGATAGCAGAAATGGATACTCCCCGATCTTTTTTTAATCATCTTCCTCTGAATGTAGGTTGCTCCATTTGGCGGTGTGAAACAATCAGGCCTCGGCCGTGAAGGGTCAAAATACGGGATGGATGAATATCTGGAAGTAAGTATATTCCAATTCATCCTTTTGTTTTTTTATTCAGAAAATCCAGACCCTGTGAAGTTTGAAGCATCTCATATTGCTTTGACAATTGGTGGCTCAAGCATGATATATGGTTGTTTTATTGCAGACGAAATATGTATGTTTGGGGAACATGAACTAATCTCTATTCAATATTCAACGGTTGCCCTAGTCGAATAGATAGTGTGAAAAATGGCCTACTTTCGCACTTTGTTAAAGCAGGCTGGGCATGGTGGTTGCATTGCGAAGCCCCTAGCACGACTTACCTCCTCGGATTTGGTAAACTGTCATGTATAGTTGTCATGCTCCCTCCATTAGTATCTAAATAAGTGCCTATTTGTACTATCCCAAGAGACGAATGCTTTTTTCTTGTACCCTTGTTTTTATCGCATGAATTATGGAAAAAGGAGCTCTCTCTCTCTCTCTCTCTCTCTCTCTCTCTCTCTCTCTCTCTCTCTCGTTTGGATAGAGTTTGATAAGTGCTTCCGGGCTAAAATGGTCGATTTTTTTGGAAAATGTGCAGTGCAATACATTTTCTTGGAAAGTTTAACGAACAACATCAGGGTTGATGATCGATGTTAATAAATTAATCAAGTTCATCTTGTCATTTTCTTTGTTTGCCCAAATCTCCCATGTCTGATTCAAGTTTTCGTGCGTTGTTCTTTTTGTTTTTTCCTTTTTTTCTTTTTCCTTTTTTGTTTGTTTGGGCAGAGGGGGTTGTTGTATATGCCTGTAGTAGAAAAGATTTCTTGAATTTGCAAGTGGATCCATCTTCACGTTTGGCGCTTTCAATATCTGCTTCACGTTTTTCGGCTTTTGAGATATAAAGGACACTTCTCAAAGAAGGGCTTCCAAATAAGATGGTCCTCAACGAATCTGATTCCTGCTCCAAATTGAGTCAATCCTGAGTTGACTCAGTTCTCGATTTCACATTTCCGTAGGCATCATCATAAATAAGTAAATAACACCACAATGCTTCTTTCATAAATAACACGATTGCTCAAATGTTTAAGAGGCTACATCCCATACCTGGATACACCTCGATTTTTATTGTGCTTTATCGGGCAAATCATGTATATATATAATTAAAAAAGGGCAAATCGAGTAATCAGTATTAATTTTATGTTCACTGCAGTTAACACATGATCACATGCATTTATTAAAAGAAGATACAGACGTTTATCTTTTTTTTTTTTTAAATATTAAAAGAAGATACTCCCCTATTCTCATTTATATAGATTTTTTATGCCCAATATATAGGCTGATTTATATATATCTCTATTTAATATGTTTATATTAAGTATTAATTTATTATCAAATAAATAAATATGGACATGTTGAGAAGTTTACTTGTCATTTTCAATAATTATCTTAACCCTAATGAAACAACCCAATCAACTTATATGAATGGAATGGAGTGAATACAAATGTTCATAACACAATGAAATATCTAGTTTGGTTTCATTTTCAGTATTTTTAGTATAGTTTATTTTTGTGAAAGTGTATCATTTTTTTAATTTACGTTAAAAAATATATATTTAGACGAATGATTTGACCATTTAAAGTTGTAAATTTGGAAGCGGAAATATGATTTGTTGACTGAATTTCTTTAGGTTTTATGGTGTATCAACTTAGAATTATAGTTGATAACTAAATATAAATAGAGGAATATTTAAATTGGAGGTAGGATTGTGATTTGTGTTTGATGATATAAAATTGAAAACAAATTGTAATAAGTAGATATTAAAAATGAGAATTTTGAGTGAAAAAAATTAAAACATACGTATTTTAAGGCGTTAATATAGGAAAATAGTAACTTCTACCCAACAAATTATGTAAGTAGCCACTTTTTTAAAAAATAATGTTATTTATCGTTTAAGAAAAATTTATACAATAACACTCTTATTATAATTATTTACTTATCACAATTTTAGAAACAAAAATTATTTAAAAAATCCTCACAACGCCCCCCATCCAAACCCGCCGCCCCCTTCTCTTCACCATCCACTTCCCCACTCCCCCCTCTTCCTTCCCCCCCCTCTCTTCTCACCACTTTTAAACATATTTCAAATTTGTATTTACAATATTTTCAGATTTGGTGAAGAACATGAATGAATATGATTAGTCGTATAATAATTTATTTTTATATTGGTGCACGAATCGATGAAGGGAGTTTAATAATTCGTGCACATGTTCAATTTTAAATTGTTGCACCAGTGGAAACCCTTATACATTTGTGTATTTGTATGATTTTACACTGATGCACGAGTGAAAACCCTCGTGCTATTTTACACCGGTACGCGAGTGAACGCACTCATGTGTTCGTGTATCTGTTCAAAATTGAACATGTGCACAAATACATGAATGATTCCACTTGTTCACTCATGCACCAATTTAAAATGAACAATTACACGATTTCATAAATACATTCAGTCGTGAATTCGTGTAGCCATTAACAAATGAATTGATACATGAGTAGTTGTAATTGTATATTCGTGCAACATTTCAAAAACGCATTGCTACACGAATACATTAATGAATTTGCTCGTATAGTAGCTTATTTTTAAACTACTACACGAATGAATAACAATTTTCGTGTACCAATCGAATCGACTCCAATACTCATGTACTGAACAAAATCAATTCGTGCACTAAAGAACTTTCAATTTTCATCAATTCCAAAGAAAGATTAATAAAAATTAAATATCTACATCGATAAATAGAGTATAAATATGTGAATATCATACCTTAATACCACAAAAAACAACACAACGTCAACAAAACTTCAAAAATAATTAAATTTCGCAATGAATCCATTATTTTTGAAATTGCATCTCTCATAGTTTATTTCTGATACGAGGATGAGAGAGGGGGAAGGAAGGTGACAATCTTCAAAAACCATAACTATCATCTCCGTTAATTGTAATTTTGTTTCAATTGATAAAGAGAAGCGCTTGTGTGCACTAGGTACATCATCAAGCGCATTGACCAGGTTAATGCGTTGATAGGTCAACGCCGGAAAACACTCGTTGACCCGGTTAAATCCAAAAAAAAATCATTCAAAATCAGTATCAACCGTAATACTAAAAAGCATCACTCAAAAGCTCAAAAGTATCACTTGTATCCTTAAAAAGTATTGACCAAAATAAATAAATAAAAAAACAGTTAAAATCAGTATCAACCGTAACACTAAAAAGTATCACTCAAAATTTAAAAAGTATCATATGTATCGTTAAAAAGTATTACCTAATTTACCGTTTTTTTTTCGGGTTGATCGGGTCAATGCGTGTTGATCCGCGTCTGACCTGGTCAAAAGCATTGACCGTCTGATATAAGCTTATATACATCTAGTGCATGCAAGTTTTTGCCATTGATAAATGAAGTGAGGACATCGATGCAGGAGAGAGAGAGAGGGGGAGAGATATATATATTTTGCTAATATTATTGATATATGGATATATGAGAGAGAAAATCAGATATTATTTTCCTAATATTAGTGATGTGAATATATAAATAATAATTTTTAATTATAAATATAGACATAAGGGTATTGTAGTACTTTTTTTATGATAATGGCTAGAAATATAATTTTCTTAAAAAAATGGTCATTTACATGAATGACTAGGCAATAATGCCTATTGAAAAAATTAACTCTATTTTAAGTATCTTTTAAAGAAGAAATTTCCCCCAGTTTGTTTTATACTCCATCCGTTTCGTTTTGTTTATTATTTTATAATTTTAATCGAGAATTAACAATTAATTTTTTGAATTAATATATCCCTCCATTTTATATTACATAAAATCATATTCACATATATTTTCCTAAAAAGTTGATTTTTTTTTCTCTCCATATATTTGTAAGGTTAAATTTGAGAGAGAGAGTGTTAAAATATATAAAATAACAAACATTTTGACACAAAAAAAACCTAAAACAACAAACAAAACGAAACAGAGGGAGTATTATTTAATTTCAGATCGTGTATGTTGTATTTTTTTCAAAATTAGACCATCACTCATTGGAAATAAGCATATATATAAACTATGCATGCCCGCGATCTTGTTTAAACTTTAAACACCTAATTTCTTTTGGTCCTGCTCCCCTCCAAGTATTCAAATTATACAGTTGAAAAATACACTACTTTTAGATCGAATTGAGATAGTACCCTCAAATTCAATTGCCAATTGTGTGCAGATGGTAGAGTAATTTGGAATGTAAAACCTCGACGAGGATTTGCATCTTAATTATCTCAAAATACATTAAACAATCTTTCTGAAAGTCGAATGATTTTTTTTCCAATTAATCGAACATACACCATGGTTAATTAATATCTGGAATCCTTATATATATATATATATATATATAGAGAGAGAGAGAGAGAGAGAGAGAGAGAGAGATGGGATCATGTGAGAACTACACCTCCTTGTGAGAATTGAGAATCAATTTCAGCCACAGATCTCGCCTATTTGGACGGCCAAGATGCACTCCAAGATTAAAAAACGCGGTTGCATTACTGTAATTATAATGACTTTTTAATGAATTGAGGGTATTTTCGTAATTTATGAAATCTATTAGTTTTGAATACAAATCAGATCTGAGGAGAAAGTGAAGGATCTCTACATGAGCTGGGCCAAGGATCCTGAGTTTCTTCAGTTTGACGCCATCCCAACTAATCACTTTATCCTCATAAATTCGCCAGACTCCACCGCGTGATTGTGGTGGTGCGGCAGCGGCGGGCAGGGACTCATCCTCTGGGGCACGACGAAGTTGACGGTGCTGTTCTGGGTGCAGTAGTAGGAGGAGGATGCCCACGGAGACGCTGATGCCGTAGCCGAAGTCGCCGATGTTTTGGGAACCGAGGAAGCCGCCGGAGTCAGTGGTGGAGTTCATGATGGAGGCGGAGGGGGCTTAAGGTGGCCAGCGTCCATGGATATGGGGATTAATGAGGGATTTGTAGTTGTAGTTGAATATTGTTGAAGCTGCTATGGGGTTGAAAGTCAATGGTAGTGGAAGATTGATTGCGAATTACAAATTGGGGGATATTTTTATTTAGGGAATATGCATTTGAATTTAGATAATTTACAATTAATTGTTGTAGAGTGGTGAAAATAAAAATGCCAAAAACATAATCGGAATGCTAAAATAAGTCATGACAGTGCTAAAACCTAAAAGAGCCATGCTAAAAAAGGCCATGACAGTGCTAAAATAGAAATGACAGTGCTAAAAAATGATTTGTAAGTGCTAAAAGTCAAAATGCCAGTGTTAAAACTTTAGAATTCAAATATTAGTGCTAAAAAAGGAATGTCATAGCTGATATTTCATTTTTTGCATTGCTAATAAGGGTTTTAATATTTCTAGCAGGTGTCTAACAACAGTGCTAAACAAGGAAACATACGTGCTAAAGTAGAAACTACAAGTGCTAAAATACTTTATAAAAGTGCTAAAATATCAGAATTCAAATACCAGTGCTAAAAAAAGAATGACAAGTGCTAAAACCTCAATTACCAGTGCTAAATGTCACATAAAACTGATGGAAACTCAGAATTGTGAATCTAAATATTAACTAGACAAACCTGGTAGTCTTATATGATAGTAGCGGTGCTAAAAAGGGATTTGTAAGGGCTAAAAGTAAAAATGCCAGTGCTAAAACTTCAGAATTCAAATACTAGTACTAAAAAAGAAATGACATAGCTGATATTTCATTTTTTGCATTGCTAATAAGGGTTTTATTATTTCTAGCAGGTGTGTAACAACAGTGCTAAACAAGAAAACGTAATTGCTAAAGTAGAAACTACAAGTGCTAAAATACTTTATAAAAGTGCTCAAACTTTAGAATTCAAATACCAGTGCTAAAAAAAGAATGACAAGTGCTAAACCCTCAATTACTAGTGCTAAGACCTTAGAATTATGCACTATCTTGATTAATATAATTCATTAAGTTCTTTCAATTCAAAATCTAATTCCTCATCTTTACAACAACTTATAGAAGCAGCTCGATTTTCAGCTCTTCCTAGCACTGAGACACAACAAAGTAATGCAAATGACATCTGTAACTACATCTCAAGGCCATTACCAAATCAAATATTATATAATCGAGCAATTGATTAGATCAATAAACTTCGACCTAATATTCAAAAATATCTCCACCAGTTCCAAAAAAAAAAAAATCCATAAAACCACATGTGGTCACAATCTACCAAGAAAATTGTTTCAGAGCAATCACAACAACCACATTAATTTATCACCTCAAAACAATCACATTTATCTCAAAACACCAATACCTATAAAGAGACATAAAATGGCCATTTATGAACAAAATTACAACGATTGAAAACAACAGTTTGGTAATTGCTACTTTTATTCAAGAATATTATGTGAAATCTTGTTTTATTAGTTTTATATATGCATGATCGATCGATCTTCTGCAGGTGATAAGGTAAGAGAATGAAAAAATGATTAGATTAAGTAGAGGTAGTCATACTAAACAAGGGTCATGCTGGTGCTAAAATAAGTCATGACAGTGCTAAAATAGGAAATGACAATGCTAAAACCCTAAATTGAAAAATATACGCGTGAATCACATATACATTGAAATTTCCGATTTTACCCTTACTAAGATTCAGGAGCAGCGAAGTTGGACGTTATTACAATTATGCCACCGCGTTTTTTTTAATTTTGAAACAGATCTTGATCGTTCAAATAGACGAAATCTGTGGTTGAGATTGGTTCTCGGTTCTCACATGGAGTATGGTTCCTTTTGGAACCCAACCCTATATATATATATAATACACTCTTACTAACAACAATATAATAGAATGAGTGTCTTATTCAAAATATGTAGAAAAGCAGGCTACTAGTCAGGCGAAATTTAGAAAATTCAAAATAATTTATTGACAGTATCTTTATTTATGTAATTATTATTATTATTTTTAGTATAAGAAAGCAATTTAAAGAGGGAATAGTGGTAAAAAAGTTTGAAATCGTAGAAGTATAAGGTCCCACTCCCACCGGAATATATTCAATTTTTTCGAATAAATTCTGAAAGAATATTTAGATGCTTAAAATTTAAGCAAACAGGCTCATATCCAATTCGACTCACTTTTGCATTAATTTATGGTTTAAAAATAAAAACGAACTACTAAAAGTTAAACCTCAACTTTTAGTGCATATGCTTTAGTAATGGGACAGCTACTCTAACATGATACTCTAAATTAATTTCCCATTTAATGATTAATTATCAATTATTATAATATATAACTACTATATATATATATATATATCTGCATGCTTTTTTTTTTTATCTAATGGTCTCGGATGTCCAAGGTGTAAAGCACCCAAATTTATCTTTTGTAAAATTTTCAAATAAGGGAATGAGGAAGAGTAGGTTTGGACAATATTGAACTAGGCATAGATCTCCTTCGCAAAATTAAATATTATCATGTCATGTTATATTTTAATCAACACATAAAATACTGTGACTAGAAAATATTATTATATTTAATTTCAAATTTCTTATATCATATTTCATATATATGTAATCAAAGGTAGTAATTCTAATCGATTTTTGTGTATTTACGTAGAAATTGATGGGTTGGTGCATCAATATAAAGTAGGAACGCCCTAAATTGAATAGTTTTCAATTTGAATGCTATGTTTGTGAATTTTAAAACTTTCAGTCCCTAGTGGGTAAATTATTGATTCAAATAAGAATAATATGTTTAAGATTGAAACTGTTTCTCAAATTCGTTTCTTTCGTTTCTTTTTTTTCTCAGAAATATCGTTAAATTGTTAAATTGATTATTATATAAGGAAAAAAAGATGTAATATTATTTTTTTGGGAGATGGAACTCGATCGTCAAAATTTTACTACTTTACAAGCAGAGTTTACTGAATTCTGATAATTTGAAGACTTAGGGTAAGGAATCTTAGCTTTAATTATCAACGAAGGAAGAATTTATTCCTTTTAAGGGGAAGATGAATAGTATGAGAGTATTTTATATATGTCGTTGTTCAACTATTTGTACTTATCTTTTCTCTACTTCTATAATTATTTACTAAACTAGGTTTGGTTCCCTTTCAGTTTGGACCATTAATTTGTCTTAACACAGAGTTGCATTTCTTTTGAACATTAAAACTATATATCGAATATACAAATGATCTTATATATATATATATATATATATATATATATATATATATAACAATTCAAGTTTACTTGATTATAAATATTAATTTGATTTCTTCAACAAAAAAAACTCCGTTTTATATATAAATTGATCTCATCGCACAATTAGAAATAGAGTAATTTGTATCATATATCCTTCTATCTTAAATTTACGTTCACAGTAAATACTTTTTTTTATAAAATTATAAACCTGCGTGCAGAAACCTTAAAGTATATATATATGAAATTAGGAAATTCAGAAAAAGGAAAAATAAAAAATAAAATAAAAAATCGATGAGAATGAAAACGGTGTTGGTGGGGGCAACTTTTGGTTGTGTGCATGTCGCTTGGAGGTGAATGACAATCTTCTATTCCACAAAAGCACCACAGATTACTGGCCTTTAGAGCTACCATAAATTAAAGCTCCACACACACACACACACATACATATTTATTTATATGCCGCTTAGCTTTATGCATTGATGTTCACGTCCCCTCTTGTGACCATCCCCTTCCTAATTCATTTCCTTATAATAACTAAATTATTCGGGATTCTAAATTAATCTTAGAGGACTCATATATAATTTATTTTCTTCATTTTGTGTAAGCAAACTTATAAATGCAATTCAAACTAGCTATACAATTGCAATCCTTCGATTACGTGTCTATTATAAATATTAATTCATTGAAACATCATAATTAATTAAGTTACGGAGATTATGTGAGAGATACTGATACGATCTCACATCGGATCCACAAGCAATTGTAAATGGGAATTCAAGTTGAAGGTCAACTCTCCACCCTTGAGTTAGCTTTTGTGGTGGAGTTAGAGTCTTTGGTTTGAGTTCCTATCAAACACCGAGTTTGAAATTCACTCCCCAACTAAAAAAAGAATAAAATAACCGCTAATGTATCATAACAATGTAATTATACTGCACGTAATAACCATGAAAGTGGCATATATATTTAATCCTGGGGTGGCATGTTGGAATATTTTTATATGGACTTATATATATTAATTAAATGTGTATAGCTGTCTTAAAGTAATCCAATTAAAGTGATCAATAAGGTTATAACTATGGATTAAAGGGTATTATAATATTGTCATGGAATTTAATTGTGTAGATACCATTAATAGATTTGTAATTTGTTAAGGGACCGAATTGCAAATCCCAGATAACTTATTATTATAAGTTAGGGTTATGGTCCCCAAACGACGGTAGACAGAAAAATAGAATCTGTATTCCTTCTACAGAATTCTCTACAGCAAACCTTAAGGTTCCGATCGTTTGGAAGATCCATACCACATCAAGAATTCAAGATTCAATAACTATGGATTCAGGTACGCTTCCGCTATAATACTGTATCTCGGTTTATCATCATAGAGTTCATGGATTTAGGGTGTGAATCTGGATTATTGCATGTCCTATGTGGTTTAATTTTCTAATAAGTGGTATCAGAGCCACTCTATGTATGATTCTCTGAGATCTGTGAATAAAGATTGATAAATCTTGAATTTTGGATTTATGGTGAATCTCGATTTTGGCTTTGGAATACAGATGCGAGAATTGTGAATTTGCTTAGTAATCGGGACATTCAGATGTGTGTATTCATTCATTGGATTTAGAATTGCATAAATGTTTTCGCGCGTTTCAAGAATTATCATGATATTTGACTTCTTGGTTGATAGTTGTTTTTTTTTTTCCCGTATAAGCATGGTTGGATTAATGTTTTATCAATTACTAGTTAATTCACGCAAATCAAACGTAATCATGTTTCGGTCAAATAAGGTTGGTTACAATTGCTTAATTATGCTTGCGACTTGATGACATGGGAGAAACAGTCAATTTTATTTGGTTTTGCACTACTGGATTCTTCTGGAGCAGTAAACAAAATTTTTCGGCAGTGATTGTTATATAATTCTTGATGTCTTCTTCGGTTCTCTTAATTTAAAATTAAGAGTCAGTTTTTTTATCAAGGCCAAAATTCCCCAATTACAGTTATATACAGTCAATCAAATTTTAATTTAGTTTGGTGCATCTCACATTTTTTATTAATTTGTCTATTATTTAAAGTGAATTTATTGAAACATGAAGTCGCCACAGTGACCTCTCTGTGTAGATTTATTCATTGAAAATATTAGATGTTTGTGTAAGTGTATTTTCATGCGGGTATTAGCCGGCCCACATGAAGGTTAATATCTGGCAGAAATATACAAACACCTGTAGTGATAAATGCGTGACAATTATGAGGTTGTCCATGTAAATAATATGTCGGCCCACATGAAGACTATTATTTGACAGGATTTATTGTCAGTATTTGATCACCGCACAGAGGTATCCACTTGCAAATTAATATTACTGTCCACAGACTTGATATTAATGTTGTGTCCGGTGCCTCGAGATGTTATCAACTTATTTGATTTGATATTGATTATACAGTTTTATGTGAGCATGAAAGATAATTTTGGTTTTTGTTCTCTGTTCAGCTATGATGTCTGCTACTTCTATTTCTGCTAACACCAACAACATTCCTATGCTTAACGGGTCAAACTTTAAGGATTGGAAAGAAAACATTCTGATCATTTTGGGATGCATGGATCTAGACTATTTGCTAAGAGTTGACAAACCCATTTCTCTGACGGATGCAAGTTCTGCGGATGAAAAGCGGAACTTTGAGAAGTGGGATCGCTCGAATCGCGTTAGTCTCATGATCATTAAACGCGGCATTCCAGAAGCCTTTCGAGGCACTGCCTCTGAGGAAATTAGTACTGCCAAAGAGTACCTTGCAGAAATTGAAAAACGTTTTGTGAAAAACGATAAGGCCGAGACAAGTACGCTTTTAGCTAACTTGATCTCACTAAAGTATAAGGGCAAGGGAAACATAAGGGAGTACATCATGTAGATGTCTCATATTGCTTCAAAATTAAGTGCACTAAAGCTCGAGGTGTTTGAGGACTTACTCGTGCATTTAGTGTTGATATCGCTTCCTCCACAGTTTAGTCAGTTTAAGGTCAGTTATAACTGTCAAAAGGAGAAATGGACTCTTAATGAGCTCATTTCATACTGTGTGCAAGAGGAAGAAAGGTTGAAGCAAGAAAGAATTGAGATTGCTCAGTTGGCTAGTACTTCCAAAGATAAGGGCAAAAGAACTAAGGAGGTTGAGAAAGCTGCTAAAGATAAGGGTCCAGTACAAAAGAAACAGAAAACAGAGAATTCGGATGACTGTTTCTTTTGTCACAAACCTGGACACCAAAAGAAGGAATGTCCCAAATATCGGGCTTGGCGCATAAAGAAAGGTATATTTCTTACTTTGGTCTGTTCTGAAGTTAATTTAGCTTCAGTACCTGGTAACACTTGGTGGTTAGATTCTGGTGCTACCACTCATATAAGTGTTTCAATGCAGGGTTGCCTGAGCTGCCGAAAGCCAATTGATGGTGAAAGATACATCTATGTGGGAGATGGCAAGTCGGTGGAAGTGGAGGCAATAGGGCACTTTAGATTGTTATTAAGAACTGGTTTCTTTTTGGATTTGAAAGACACTTTTATTGTACCGTCTTTTAGACGGAATTTGGTTTCTATTTCCTTATTGGACAAATATGGTTTTTCTTGTTCATTTGGGAATTATCAGTTCAGTCTTTCTTTAAATTCCAATGTGGTTGGTACTGGTTCATTAAGTGCTTATGACAATCTCTATGTGCTTGATATTATTGCTTCCTATAATGAATCCTTGCATGTTGAATCTAGAGGTACTAAGCGAAAATTAAATAATGAAAATTCAGCAAATTTATGGCATAAGCGATTGGGTCATATCTCAAAAACCAAAATTGAGAGGCTTGTGTCAGATGGTATTCTAGATACACTTGATTTTTCGGATCTGAATGTTTGTATTGAGTGTATTAAAGGAAAACAGACCAAAACAAAGAGATTAGGTGCCAACAGAACTACAGACATCTTACAAGTGATACATACGGATATTTGTGGGCTATTCCCTACGGCTTCTTGGAATGGTCAACTTTATTTTGTATCATTTATAGATGATTACTCACGATTTGGGTACCTATATCTAATTTATGAGAAATCTGAGGCCCTGGACAAGTTCAAAATTTTTAAGGCTGAAGTTGAGAATCAACTCAACAAAAGAATTAAAGTTGTAAGATCTGACCGTGATGGTGAGTACTATGGTAGATCTGATGGCTTAGGTGAACAACGTCCAGGTCCTTTTGCTATCTTCCTAGAGGAATGTGGAATCGTCCCACAATACACTATGCCGAAAACACCTAGCATGAATGGTGTATCTGAAAGACGAAACCGAACTCTAAAGGATATGGTTAGAAGTATGATTAGTCATTCATCCTTACCAATATCACTATGGGGAGAAGCATTGAAAACTGCAGCTTATATTCTCAATAGAGTACCAACTAAAGCAGTTGCAAAAACACCTTTTGAGCTTTGGAATGGGCGAAAGCCTAGTCTGAAGCACTTTCATATTTGGGGATGTCCAGCTGAGGCTAGGCCTTATAGGCCAAATGAAAAGAAACTGGACCCCAAAACAGTAAGCAACTACTTTATTGGTTATTCAGAAAAGTCAAGGGGTTTCAAGTTTTATGATCCCACTAGAAAAATAATTTTTGAGACGGGAAATGCAATATTCTTTGAGGATGTTGAGTTTGGGGGGAGAAATAAGGTTAGAGATATTACTTTTGAGGAGGTGTCGGTCTCGACTCCTACTACTACTTCTGATGATTTTCAGGCTTCTATTCCTGTTATTAGTCGAGAAGTAGATTTGGAACCTCAACAAGATAATATTGAAAATCTTCCCACTCAGGATAATACAATAATTCAAGAAGAACAACCTCAACAACCTCAAGAACTAATGCCATTAAGAAGGTCCACGAGAGATAGGAGAAATGCTATTCCGGATGATTATGAAGTATATCTCCTAGAAAGTGAGGAAAATAGTGGAATGATGGAAAACGATCTTATCAATTTCCATCAAGCCGTGAATGATCCAAACTCTCAAAAGTGGATTGATGCCATGAATGAGGAGTACAAGTCAATGCAAGATAATCAAGTTTGGGATCTTGTCCCATTACCTGCAGGTGCGAAACTTATTGGTTGTAAATGGATTTTTAAAACCAAAAGGGATTCGAAGGGTAATGTTGAAAGATATAAGGCTCGTCTTGTGGCTAAAGGCTTTACTCAAAGAGAAGGCATTGACTTTAAAGAGACTTTCTCTCCGGTTTCTTCGAAAGACTCTTTTAGAATTATTATGGCGTTGGTTGCACATTTTGATCTTGAGTTGCATCAGATGGATGTAAAAATAGCGTTTCTCAATGGTGACATTGATGAGACAATTTATATGGTGCAGCCAGAAAACTTTGTGTTGGGAGATCCAAAGTCTATGGTTTGCAAATTAAAGAAATCCATCTATGGGCTCAAGCAGGCTTCTCATCAGTGGAACCACAAGTTTCATCAAGTAGTAGTCTCGTTTGGTTTTGAGACTAATGCTGCTGATGATTGTGTGTATCACAAGTTCAGTGTGAGTAAGTGTATTTTTCTGGTTTTGTATGTGGATGACATTCTGCTTGCCACCAATGACTCTGTCATGCTGCACGATACCAAGAAATTTCTATCAAAGAATTTTGAGATGAAAGATCTTGGGGAAGCTTCTTTTGTATTAGGAATCCAGATACATCGAGATCGTTCTCGGGATATTCTTGGATTATCACAAAAGACATATTGAGAAAGTGCTGCAAAGATTTGGCATGCAGAACTGCAAACCATGTGATACCCCTATAGCTAAAGGAGACAAGTTCAGTCTCGATCAGTGCCCAAAAGGTGATCTGGAAATTAAGGAAATGCAGAAGATTCCTTATGCCTCGGCTGTTGGGAGTCTAATATATGCTCAAGTATGCACAAGACCTGACATAGCTTTTGTTGTTGGAATGTTGGGTAGATATTTAAGTAATCCCGGTATGGATCATTGGAAAGCAGCTAAACGGGTTATGAGGTACTTACAGAGAACAAAGGATTACATGCTCACATACAGAAAATCAGATCATTTGGAGATCATCGGGTATTCTGATTCTGATTTTGCTGGATGCCAAGATAGTAGGAGATCCACTTCGGGCTACATTTTTTTATTGGCTGGGGGAGCCATTTCTTGGAGAAGTGCTAAGCAGACACTTATAGCATCTTCTACCATGGCAGCTGAATTTGTAGCATGTTTTGAGGCATCCAATCATAGAATATGGCTGTGAAATTTTGTCACTAGGCTCCGCATTTTTGAGAATGTAGAAAGACCACTAAAGTTGTATTGTGACAATAACTCAGCAGTGATGTATTCCAATAACAACAGGAGCTCTAGTAAGTCAAAGCATATTTACATTAAGTTCCTAGTTGTGAAGGAGAGAGTACAGAGTCGACAGATTATTATAGAGCATATATGGACAGACTCAATGGTTGCGGATCCGCTTACTAAGGGATTAATACCCAAGGTCTTTCATGAGCATACTGCTCATATGGGTGTGATTTTGTTTTAGTATGCATTGGTTATGTGGGAGTCTGTACTGTTTTATAGCTCTATAATATGATTTGGACACATTTTGTGTTTTATGGATGAATCTGTACAGATATAAAGTATTCAGTTATTTGGTTTATTACACTCTGTTATTTTAATTATGTTTGATCTCACTATGGAATAAAGTGGACCAGTTGGAAATAGGCATGATAGATCACATAACATGTAATTTCCATGCTACACATCCATGATTGATCTATGTCATTTGATTGTATCGGTATATGTGATTATTGATGGGTCTATTCACGCACAAAGTGATGACAGCCTCTTTAGTCCTATGCTTGTATAATCAATGGACGAGATTGTTTGGGATACCCTTAAAGTGACAACACAGTTTGAGCTCATAAGGTATTACACATTTCTTTGGTAATATATATAGTCCATGTGGGATATTGTTGGAATATTTTTATGTGGACTTATATATATTAATTAAATGTGTATAGCTGTCTTAAAGTAATCCAATTAAAGTGATCTAATAAGGTTATAACTATGGATTAAAGGGTATTATAATATTGTCATGGAATTTAATTGTGTAGATACCATTAATAGATTTGTAATTTGTTGAGGGACCGAATTGCAAATCCCAGATATCTTATTATTATAAGTTAGGGTTATGGTTCGCAAACGACGGTAAACAGAAAAATAGAATCTGTATTCCTTCTACAGAATTCTCTACAACAAACCCTAAGGTGCCGATCGTTTGGAAGATCCATACCACATCAAGAATTCAAGATTCAATAACTATGGATTCAGGTACGCTTCCGCTATAATATTGTATCTCGGTTTATCATCATATAGTTCATGAATTTAGGGTGTGAATCTGGATTATTGCATGCCTTATGTGGTTTAATTTTCTAACATGGCATGAATACGATTCCGACACTATCTAAATCTACTCTAAAAAAAACTTGAAAGTAATTGACAAAGTTTTTTTTTTAATTTCTGAAGAAAACTCGTGAAAAAAATCGTTTGAACTTAAATCCCCAAATTTAATGGTTTCTGACAAAATTAAGGCACAAATGATCCCGGTGGAGATGGTCTAATGGTGGAGTGAGATTGCTTGGAGACCAAAGTTCACGACTTCGAATCTCCTCAATACCACAGGTCGGATGTGTGAGTAAAAAAAAATAAAAAAATAAAGGCACAAATGATCAAAATTGCACAAGCAAATTGATAATGTTAGGACTATATATATATTGTTAGGACTTGTTTGCTAGGTAATATAAAGAGGTGATAGATATATAATTATGACATCCTAATATTATGTTTAATAGTAAAATCAAAGCCTGTGACTAAGGGTCCGACATATATTAATCATATATATGGTATTATATATCATGTATAATTATTAAAAATTTCAGATTGAAATAACTTAACCTTACATATATTAATTAAAATTTTATTATAGAATATTCACACAATATATATTAACTAATTAAAGAATATTTTAAGAATTTAAATTTTATAGAGAATTTTAGGCCTTGTTTGTTTTCATTTCCAAATTGAAATTTCCCACTTTTTACTGTTCAAATCTCTAAAAATACGTTTATTTTACTCATTTTCAATTTCAGTTTTCACTTTTTCCAATCCTACATAACCTATTCAATCATATATATATATATATATATATATATATATATATATCGTTACAGTGAGATCCATTATTTAAATATTCAATAATTCATCATAACCAAACAAATATTTATCTTTTCATTTCAACCACAAATTTCAAATTGAAAATATAATCAAACAAACATATTTTCATTTTCCAAACCTATAACTCTAAAAATTAAAATCATTTATCACAACAAAATCATTACATGTTTTCAAAAACTAATACACCTCGTAAATTGAATTGAAATATTGAAAACTGGAAATTGATGTTGGAAATAAAAACAAACAAGGCCTTAATACACCTAACCAAACGATATATTATTAATACATATATTTTAATACACCAAAATAAATATATTTTATATGGTAAAAGATATTTTAGTCAAACATGTCCAACCTTATACTATACTGTGTAGCAAACGAGCCCTTATAATAATATTGTTCATTATTGACAAGACTAAAATGGCTACTTAGAGCAACTCCAGTGGAAGCGACAAACAACCGCGTAGAAACTTCCTCCAGCGGACACGGTAAGAGGCATGGTAAATTGAGGGAGAGGAGAGAGGGACACACCATCTCTCCTATGACATTTTTTTTTGTCTTTTTTTATTTAGTTAAAAATTAAGATATTGTAATAGGTATTATAATTAATGTGTCATGTGTTATTAATTAATATTAACATTGCTTATATATGATATTTAATTAAATATAAATGTTTAAATACAAAATTAAATTAGATAAAATTACACCAATAATAAAATTTATGAATTCTAATTTTTATTTTGTATTAATTCAAATAAATTTATTAAATTAGTAAAAAATGTTGAATTTAATTTGACATTGGTAGATATGTTGTGTTAAATAATGTATTGTGAAATGATTTTTATTATGAAATGTCGAATTTAATTTTAGATTGATAAAAATATCCCATTAAATGAAATTACATATATTATTATATGTTCATCAATTATAATAATAATTTTAAAGGAAAATATTCTCTTTTGATATAAAATTATATTGCAGACTGTTGGAGATAGAATATAAGACATGTAGAACTCGCATTCCGCAATTGATGATTTCGGAATTCGGGCTCTGGTGATCTACAAAATAAAAAACGACGTGAAGCTGAAGGACCATCAGAGGGTTGACGATCGATCAGTTTCCGATGCACAAGTCAGAATTTAACCCTTTTGAATAGTAAAATACGGATTAAATGAAGAAATATAGAGTATTTGGTTCAGATTGATGGACGTCTTTAGCAGAATGAACTGTTTGCAGGGCTTCGAGTGATTAGGTCTGATGTTTCTTCTCAAGTATTCCACACTCTACTGTTTATCTTTTCTGCTATATATATATATATATATATATATATATATATATATATATATATATATATAGAAGAGCTGCCTAACTTCATTTCGGATTTCAGGGGATCTTCCCTTCTTAGGGATCAACCTAGCCGTTTATCCTATCTTCTTTAGGGTTTTGACCCGGTCTCCTTATAGTTCGGGCTCGATTTCGTTCCTTCAAAGTGTCCGACCCCATGATCTTAGACATTGCTCGAGGCCTTAGAGCTGACAACCTTAGGCGCCTGCACTTCTGTTGGGCCTATGACCGATGTACTGGGCTTTTTATGAAAAAAGGCTTCTTTAATTAGCTCCTCATTACTTGATTCTTGATTTTTAAGGATCGGGTAATTAACTTTAAATTCACTGGTAGTTATATAGCGAGGTCGAAGGGAACTATACTTCTGAAAGTAAACCTGGATGAATCGTGAATTTTGACGACGGATCTTAAAGGAATTTTGAGATTATTTTAACAGATTTCATGGAAGACCTAGGCTTGAACAAATCCTGAAGGAGCTTCGAGGTCGTGAGAGCAGACCTCATGGAGCTCCAGACTTGGAGTCAAGTCCCGGGGGAGCTTCAAGGTCATGATAGCAGACTTTGTAGAGCTCCAGATTTGGTCTCAAGAAACGGATCGTTCAGTTTCAAATGACTTTTCCGTTTTCCTAGGCAACGATTAATTTTCCAGCCGTCAGATTAAAATTACTTGAATGAACGGTCTAGATCTATTCCCGTCATCTTCCTCAATTTCAAATTTCAAAAAAAGGACTCCTCCCTCTCTCCACGTCTTCTCCAGCGGATAACTTCAAAAAACCCTACCGTGTACGATTCTTGCCACCAAATCTTCCACGACTAGATTTGCTTGGGATTTAGTTCAAATCATCTTTCGATAAGCACCATACGACTTCCTGCCTTTAAATATAGTCTCGGATCAGGTTAATTCTCTTGCTCCCTTCTTTTTTTAATTTTATGAGGTTTTTCGAGTGTTGGTTTTCTAAAATATGAGTGAGAGTGAGCAATCTTCGACCGGTGAGGAGGGAAGGATTTGAGGTGATGATACGGAGGAATTGGAGATGTCAGATTCCGAGCGGACGAATGTTTCTAGTCAGGAAGTCTAAGTTTTAGAAACTTCGATTGCTAAGGTTTCTAAGAGGATGGGGCCCGTGATTATTCCATGCTCTAGTGGTGGTGCTGTTGTTTCTAGACGCTTGGTATTAGAAAAAGGGGGCAAGTCGACCGGATATAAGAAGAATTGGGAGCACCAAGTTGACCGATTGCCGGAAGGATCATTTAGGACGGAGGAGATTCCTCCTAAGAAGCAATCATTCTCTAAGATGGTGAATTCCTACATAATCAAAACTGATGGGAGGATGGAAAAGATACAAACCGAGATCATTCAGTTCAAACAGTCATTTGGAAGCCAGATGAATCAACTACAAAACACCATCGCTAACATTGGTGCTTCATTGGCTAGTCAACATAAATCGGGACAGTTCCCTACTACTCATGAGGTGAATCCAAAATAAAAGGTCGAGCAAGCTAAAGTAGGTCATCTAGAAGATGGATGAGTGCCTTTGCATCTCCGCCCTATGTTTGTGCCTCTTCCACGTTTTCCCGAGAGACTACTAAAAAGGTCGACTCCAACTAAAGAGACACCTGCACAAGTTACAAAAATCATCATCATTCCAGTTGCGTGCTTACCTAAGAAGATAATTAAAGAAAATCAAGAAAAAGAGCCATAGAGAAAGAAAAATTCAAAAAAGAAGACGGAGCACCAAAATTGCTACTACCGAAGACTCCACCTCTAGAAGAAAGATGTCCTTACAGTTTTGGTTCAAGCTTGACATTGGTTAAAATTTCTGATGATTCTAGCAAAGCAAAGCAAGTTGATGATTATGTGATGTTGAGAAATTCATTGGCCAAAACTTGTCCTCCAAAGAAAGATGATCCTGGAGAATTTATCATCCAGATTGCTTTGGAGATGAAGATGGAGTCGAGGGCACTGATAGATCATGGAGCGAGTTGCAATTTGATGCCTTTGTCAATTTGAAGTTGCCAAAGATGAAGTATTGTAAGACAACTATCCCCATAGCGGATAACTCCACCATCAAAGCTTTGGGGACAACTGAGAATGTGGTGATGAACATTCATGGATACCTTTATGTGTTGGATTTTATCGTTGTCGACATTTCTGTGGATAATACAGTTCCATTCATATTGGGGTATACATTTCTCTACACCGCAAAAGCTGTCATTAATGTGGAATTAGGAACATTATCGTTGACGCATGGTGAGATACGTTGATTTTACACTAGCCAATCAAGAAGAAAAAGAGCATGTATCAATTCTATGATTTTGACAATATTTTGGATTCTGTAGATAATGCATATGAAGCCACAGGTGAGCTGGACTCGGGGGATTGTTCGGATGATGAAGAGATTGGGTTCACTTGGTGGTGCAATACGCCACCAGATCGTCCCTGATCATTGTGAGTTCCCGAGTTAAGTTATCTTTGCATTCTTGAACTTATTCGTTTCCAACAAATAAGTTTGGGGGAACTTGGATTTAACTTAACTCGGCATGTTGTTTTAGTTTTTGCTTTTATTTTTCTTTCATTGTTTTTTTCTTGCATTTTTGTTTGGTTTAAGTACTTGAATTTTGATAGTTATAAGCCGAGAAATGGATCGAGAAGTTAAAAATTCAGAAAAAGAGGTATAAGGTTTGGACAAGGGTCAGCCAAGTCGTGTGGGTCGACCCAGAAAAGTGTCTATCTTAACCCTCCCTCCTTGCAAACTTATTCCTACAGGAGTTTTGAATAAGTTTGGGGAGATGTGAGGAGGTTAAGATAAATGTATTTTTAATTTTTATTTGAGGCCTGTATTTTTATGATGATTTTGTATGCTGATACTACTGCTATTTTTCTGAATTTATTCGATTGGGTTGTATTAATATTTTTATACTTCTCTGCCTTTTGTAATGTTTATTTTCTTGTGCTTTTACCTTGCTCGTTCTTTTGGTTTTCGTGTTTGTTTTTAGAGCAATCTTTTTGTTGAGAAGTAGTTTGGGAGTAACCTTTTGACTTTATTCATTTAATTGTTGATTGTCTTGATCAATGAGGAGATGAAAATTGGTAAGGTAGTGATTTGATGTAATTGGGAGTTTCCGATGAGGATTCGTGGATTTATGAGGTATCGAAATTTTCTTCCAAATTTATCAATTTTCGATGTTGTTGATTGAGCATATTGATTGTTGATGGTGGGAATTAATAGCATGGATTATTGATTTGTTGGAATTATGGAAAATGAATCTGTGAGATTTAGAGCCTTGATTGGTATTTTATATTTTTAGCATGGTTATTTTTTTTAAGTGTGTCAGTTTATGCAGTTAATCTCTAGAACTTGCTCTGGTATCTATCTCAAGACTATATAGTTTTCTTGAATTGGAAAAATAATTTTAGGCCATTTTTGTTAACCTTTGATTTTTCCTATTGTTTACATACCTCTAAAAGATTCCATAGTCAACCCGTTTGAGTTTTTTAGCCTATTCTTTGATAGTCGGGGGATTGAGAAATTTCATGTTTGGATGTATGCGAATTTTTGGTATGGATCAATTGTTGCAAGAATTGTTATCATGTTGTGGAATATTTGTTGTGCTGTGGAAAAATATTACTGAGTCTTATAAGCTCTACAAAAAATAAAATAAAAATATATATGTATATATATTTTTGAAAATCGAAAAAAAATGAAAGAGCATAAAAGACCTATACAACATTTTGTTCTATTTATCTGTGAAATTTTAGCATGCACTGTTGGTGATTTTATTTGATGTTGGAAAGGGAGAAGGGAACTAAAAAGATTTAGTTCTACTGAGATTTGTCACTAGTTAGTTATTTTTAGGAGATGTTTGAGAGTAGTTAACTCAATAGTTTTCTGGATAAGTCACTTAACCATATTTTGCCTACATGTCCAAAGAGCCTACATTACAACCAACATAAGTCCTATTTGATTTTCAGTTCAAGTTTACATTTTTAGAGTGGAGAGCTATAGACGATTTGCAAGCTTATGGTGGATTGCTGTATTTTTTTTATCTTGAGAGTTACACCTTATACACTCAAGTGTGGAGTGAATTTTCATATTTACCTTTTGTGAGGTTTGCAATTCCAATGAATTTTGATTGATGTGCTATTAGTTTTATCTGTCTAATTGTTCCATGTTCAGTTTGGCACATCTAAGGGAAATCTGAGGCAAGTACTTTGATCATCACATCATATCTTTTCTTTTTATGTTCTTTTTCGTTGCTCGAGACTAGCAACAATTTAAGTTTGGGGGTTTGACAGCTGTGTATTTTACACAACTTCTAGATATGAATTAATGATCATTATTATATGAAATTGTGTATTTTATATAACTTTTGTGTTTTTATTGTTATCATTTGGAGTTTTTAATGTATTTGCTAGTTTTGTAGTAATAGTTGTGACAGTTAAATACGGACTTGAGGAGTTGAAGGAGGATTTAATTAGGCTCTTGGGCTTAATTAAATACTTAATTAAAGATTAATGGACTAGATTAAATGACCAAAATCTGAAGAAATTTGAAGCTCGGTGCAAAATACATTTGGGTCAGCCCGAGAAAAGTGTCGGTCAACCCAAGCTAATGCAATTTGTAAAGGCCTGGGTCGATCTGATTGAACTCACTTGGATCGACTTTGTGCAAAAACAGGCCTCTGAGTCAACCTAATCACATCGGTTGACCCATGTGCACGGGTCCACGAGAATGTGATTTTTATCTCCTATTAATGGTTTTAAACCTAGATATAAAAGACTCCACTATGATACACGCCCCATATATTGAGAATACCATTTAGAATACACCAAGAGAGAAGAGAAGAGAGAGATGAAGGCTTGCCGTCTACTTGAGAATAGGTGACAAGGTTGCTAGAGATGGAGTGCTATAGTAGAAGAGACAAAACAACTGGATTTTCCCGTGTTATTCAGTTCTATTGTTTATTTTATCATGAACACTTTTACTTTAATTTTTATTGTTAATTTAATTATGTCTAGATAATTTCGTAGCTAGGTTTTAGGGATTGAATACTATGGATTTTATAATATGATTTAATTACTTTCTTCCTACTATCTCTCGGGTTTGATTTCTATGAGTTTATTTATATCTTGTATGAATGCTTGATCACTATTTATGAATGCTAATCATTAATTTAAAGTATTAGTCAGAGAAGAATTAGTGATAGAAAGATAGAAATCAGGTTATGTGCGCTTGGAAGGACCGACCAAGTGAACAAACATTGTATATGGTTGAATAAATCTTCGTGTACTAGATTGAGAGTGATGACATGTGTGAAGAACCGACCGCAGTGAAGTGCATGCTCATTATATCTAAGTTATGGTTTATACCTTTAAAAGCTGTCTGATTATAACAAACTAATGATTCCCCACCATTGATAGATTAAAGACTAAAGTCGGGTTGTAAGAATTAATGAGTATTAATAAATGAAATAGTAATCCAGTTTCCCTAAAGACTAGATTTTTCTTAATTAATAATTTCAGTTATTTTATTTGATGTGTTTATTTGTATTATTTATTTTATTTCCATTCCTCCTGCGTTTTCAGTGTCTAGATATTAGTAAGGTGCTTGTATTTGAGAACATAGGAATAACAGTCTCTGTGGGATACGGTACTCTTGCTCACCTACATATTACAATAACACCGTGCACTTGCGGTTCACTTATTTGTTAATAGATAGCATGCCACACGCCGATGTATCCTGATGTCTTTTGTGGATATATGCCAATTTTCGTGTTGATATCTTCTGCGGATGTTTGTTGTTGAGTGCAGAGCTATATGCATGCGCACATGTCTTGTGCGCACACCCAATGTCATTTGTCGATGTTTCTTGTTGTGTACGGAGCCATATGTGCGAGCGCATTATGTGTGCATTCGATGCTAAATTGGCAGGCGATGTCCGTGTTAATATTCTGCTGATATATTATATATGTTAATGTCCTTGTACGCGCCGGTTCTTGAGCGCATTTAAGAATGGCCCGGCGAACAATTAAGAACAAATTAAATCATTTTTTGTAAAGTCTAATATGTAAATGTGAATGAGTTGAAAATATTACATTTACATTAAAGCTTCAAATCTTGAAGTTACAATCTTGAGAATCTTTCAATGTAGAGTTCATCTTCATATTCTTTCCTTTTTGAATTCGACTAGAAATTTTGAGTGAGAGATGGATGGATTGATTGATGTTTTCGAATCTGAAGTAGAGACATAAGAGATATTTTGCATGATAGAACTATTCTTTTTTTTTCTTTTAAAAATATATAGGATGAAAGGGCATTTTGGTCCAAAGTGGGTAAAAAATATAAGTTTAAAAATAGCTGAATAGAATAAGTTTTTTAAAAGTTTAAGTGGGTAATAAAAAAAGTTATCTCTTTAAAATAATATTGCATAACATGTGTCATATTATTCATACATATATCATTGCTAATATGTTAATAATATATATTTCTAATATGTGAAAAATAATTTACTAATATGTGATGCAGGCGAAAGGTATAACTCGAACAAGAACACACAAATACAATTTAAGAACTCGAATAACTCAAATTTGTATTGAATAATAAGGAATAATCTCCAAAACTTATCAAAATTCAACCACCTTTAATGAAATACACATGCAATAAGCCTTATGTAGGCCTAAAATAATTGAAACCCTACAAAGAGAATCCTAATCCTAATATAACTATAAAATAAACCTAAATAATAAATTAGCAAAATAGGAAAACTAACATGCGCGTATCTAACTTATTACTATCAACTAAAACTAAATCATAAAATAATAATACGTAATCATAATAATAATAATTAATAATTAACATAAATAAATCAAATAAAAAGCTAATGATTATTGTAACTATATTTATCTCCATCAATATGTTACTGATGTTAGTAACATATTGCTAATATGTGAATATATAATAATTTGATAATATGGCTTATAAGTATTGTTGGTTTGATTTGATCCTTTTTTTTTTTTTAACAATTTTAGCAATGAATCAAGAGTCTTCAATCAAATAACTATAACTTTCTCAACGCTTAATATTTTTTGAAATTCTTTTATTGTTTTGAAAAATAGAATCGACTAGCTTTCCAACCATATATAGCTCATAGTTTAACTATTTTTCCATGAAAATAACTTGACGTTCAAAGTCAGGCACTACAAGAAAATGTCAAGTTATATATAATGTAACTAACTAGGTTTATGGTAGTTATAATCAACAATTTATATATTATAGCATTGTGAATTCCAATTCCAACATAATCGATCAATTGCATCAAATACTACACAAACCCTTCAATATTAAACCTTATACCCTAACCCTTAATATAAACCCTATACCCTAAACCCTTCACACTAGCTACACCATAACCCTATACCGGATTGCTGATTTTTTGTAGTGAGGTATCGTGTAAAACTAAAAAAAATTCATATTAGCAACATAAATACAAGATATGAGCAATATTGTGATACCATATTAGCAATGTCTGACCGTTACAACTTGTATATGTGTGAAAAATGATTTTTTATATTTTTCATCAATTTTTGTTTGAACAAACATATGTAATATGAAAATCTTAATGAAAAAGCATGGAAAATCTTTAATTTGATATTTTATTTTTGTGTAAATTGGATAAGAAATGAGCCAATTATGATTATTTAAAGTTTTTAAGCATTTTTGAAAAGATATTGCCATCATTTTTTAATATATACATATATACATACATACATATATATATATATATGTATATACCTTTATTTTTTGATTTGCTCATATTTACAAGTATGCTACCATCTTTTTATCATTTCGATTAGTTCCTAAATTCTCACATGGAAATTAATTCCTATCTGAACCCAACCCCTGTGTCTGCCTGTATATATGTGGGTGGGGGGATCCGGGGGATATATATGATATATCTATGTCGTTAAAAATCACGAGACAAGTAGAGAATGAAAAAAAACTGATCATGCATGTGGCGAATGATAATAACCTAAAAAGGCGTCGTACCACGAAACACAACAAAAGAAGCCTACCTACTTTAATCTAATAAATTGAACTAATGGTCCTACTCCTACACTACTACTAACTCAAACTGTAACTTCCAATATATCACCTAAAATCATTGCATGCATTTTAATTTAGAGCCCCATATGATCATGAATCAATGCATCAAACACACACACACACACATAACATAATTATGTATATGTGTGCATATGTGCGCGCACGCCAAGTGAGTTTCACTACTGCTGGTTTAATTTACAGTAGAGGAATATAAGGACCCTGCAATTATGTACTCACCTTTCTGTGATCACAAAAGGTGCACAAATCCTACACATATGCATATATACCTTTCTTTTCTTCTTCTTTTTTTTTCTTTTTCTTTTTTAGTATTAGAGAATATATATATATATACATATATATTTATGACATATATAAGATGTGTATGTATTGCAAGCTAGTTACTACGCACTCAGTCCCCTTCTATGCATATGGAACGAACATTCACATTAATTATATTGCAAAATATACATGCACCACTTATTTTAATTTGTATATATGACTAATTAATTTCATTACGAAAACACAACGTTGCGCATATAATGTTTGCACATGCATGAAATTAGATATATATGTAATATCAGTATGTGTCTGTATGACAGACGGTTCAAATTAACCTTCCTAGCTTTTCCTTTTTACCAGAAATGCAATTGTATGTAACTGGTTAATTATATATATATATATATATATATATATATATATATATATATATATATATATTTCTTCTTTCCGGGTTTTCTTTTTCTTGGATATGGCCGGTAAATAGTAAAAGGTGGGGAAACTAACTTAATTTGTAATAAAATCGAACGGAACTGTGCTATTTTAATTTCTACAATATATATAATTTTCCAAACCAGTATACATTGATATGATAACAATGTCAAATATTTTCCAGAAATCCAATATTACACCATAATTACATGACATTTTACTGTTGGAACTCTACTTTTTTACTAGAAATGTTCGACTTTATGGGTTAAAAGAAATAGGGTTCACATTCTCGGCAAAAGATGGCTGGCTTGTGGATAACACAAACGGATTTTCTTTTTCCTTTTTCGTTTTCTCCCAACTTTATATTTGATTTTGTTATTCTGTTAATTAAGAGGTTAGATTTTGCGTAGCTGATTCAAATTTAATTTGAGAAAGCAAAGGCCTTTAGTTTTAGTTTTTGTTTTATTTCTCCCCCGGCCCGTCTTCATATCATATCCGCACCCTATTCTCTCTATACCCACAGCATTTGTTCTTGAATCTCTCGTATTCTCAGAGGGGGGAGAGGAGAGAGAAAGTAGAGAGAGAAAGAGAAGAGAATAATGTTCCACCCGAAGAAGCCATCAAGTATGAATTCTCACGAGCGTCCTATGTGCGTTCAAGGTGACTCGGGTCTCGTCCTCACTACTGATCCCAAACCTCGCCTCCGATGGACTGTCGAGCTTCACGAGCGCTTCGTCGACGCCGTCACGCAGCTCGGCGGCCCTGACAGTCAGTTTATCTCTCTCTCTCTCTCTCTCTCTCTCTCTCTCTCTCTCTCTTAATTCACCACGTTTCTTTGTTTTTGTTTTTATTTTTATTTTACCTTTGTAGAGGCGACGCCGAAGACAATCATGAGAGTTATGGGGGTGAAAGGTCTCACGCTTTACCATCTCAAGAGCCATCTTCAGGTTCAAATTGATCAGGAATAATGAAATAACTCCTCTCTTTTGGAGTTTCTGATGTAGGGTTGTTCGAGATTTGATTTTTATTTCATTTAATTTGTTCAGAAATTTAGGCTGGGAAAGCAGCCCCACAAAGATTTCAATGATCATTCGATGAAAGATGGTATGAGAGGTGACTTTATTCACAAGTTTAATATTCACACAAACACATCTTATCGTCCATATATATTTGTCTGATAATTAATCAAATAAAATTATATGGACTTGTGGCAGCTTCATCTCTAGAGCTCCAACGAAACAGTGCATCATCATCTGGAATCATGGGGCGAAGCATGAACGAGTATGTTTTGATTGCCAATAACTTTAATTTTCCCTTTGTTTATCTTGTTTGATTTTCATGCGTGTTTCCTTTTCATCTGTATACTGTTTTTCACCTCCAGAAATGATAATATTTTCTTCTTTAATTTGGAAAATCAAAATCTTTTGTCGGCAGTACATGTGATTGCATGTGCACGACAATAATATTCTCGAACAAAATTCTTCGTCCTTTGAAAAATTATTTTAAGCAAAACAAAAAAAAAAGTCCGATTTTTCTGTGGGATTATATATCTGGTGCGTGTGATCTGATCAGTGGCAATAATGTTCACATCACTGATGCAATTAGGATGCAAATGGAGGTGAACAGAAGACTCCACGAGCAATTAGAGGTACGTGATTAAGCTCATCATGATCAAATTATCATCATATCCATTTTTAATGAAAATTAAATAAATGAGAATATATATTATGTATAATTATAAGTCGATATAATAATAACACAAACAGGTCCAGAGACACCTGCAACTGAGAATTGAGGCTCATGGCAAATACATGCAGACTATTCTGGAAAAGGCCTGCCAAACAGTACTCGCCAGAGAAAACATAGCCGCAGCTTCTGGCAGTTACAACAAGGCGGTGGGGCCCGATATCTCCGGCATGAAAGAGTTCGGGCCCGCCATTAATTTCCCATCTCTTCAAGATCTCAACATATATGGAAGCAGCGATCATCTGGAACTCCACCACCAAAACATGGAGAGAGCATCGATGGAAGCATTCATGCCGACCACCGACAACTTTCTAGGCAAAAAGAGGTCAGCTAATCCCTACAACAGCAACAACAACAACAGCGGCAAGAGCCCTTTGATCTGGGCCGACGATCTCCGGCTGCAAGAACTCGGAACTGCCGCAAACGGATCATGCCTCGACGATCAGATTGGCCCTTTGTCGATTGACAGAGGCAGTGACATCGATTCCGTTTCGGATATTTATGAGACCAAGCCTATCCTGTCTGGGGATCATTCCATCGGGGATAAGAAATTTGATGCTTCGTCAAAGCTCGATAGGAACTCACCGCCACGTAGGACGGCAGCCATCAGCGCCGGCGGCATGCAGCAAGGGCGGAGCTCGCCATTCGGGTGACATATATCAACCAACAGATCACATACACGTATCAATTAATGCTTATATTAATTTTCGATTTATGATTTTCTTGATGGTAATTTTAGTATAATGGTGCTAATTAATTGCTTAGTGGGTTTGGAGTTTTAACATTAGAAGTCGAAGTGAGGAATGCAAAAATAGCATACGTTCATCATATGCTATTATTTTGCTTTACTTGATGATGATGATGATGCTGTGACATCTTTGTTAAATAATTTCCTAGGATCGGATCATTGCTGTTTTTGAGCTTGATTTAGACTATTTTGTTTTCTTACACAATGCATGCATGCAAATATTGAGGAATTCTTGTTTTTTTTTTCCTTTTATTCTTGTTGGTGAGTTGGTTATCACAGTTAATTATTATCATGCCAATGTTTCTAGAAAACTTAATTTGATAACTAATTCGTGTTGAAAAGGAAATCTAGCTAGCTAGGTAGTTTTAAAATTTAAGCATTACTGTTTGAGAAGGAAATGTTTTGAAAGAGAAAAAAAGAGGGGGTTTTGAATTAAAGCCATATTTTGTGGCTAGTTAGGGTGATGTTTATTTAGACGTTTTTTTAGGGAGGGGTTTCATATATCGTTGATTTGGGGGGGTCGTTTTCATTCTTTATAGAATTCTTTGTTGTCTGCTAAACTAATCATTAAATGCCGCAAACCCTTTTCTGACCAGTGCTTTTTAGTTAGTTAAACTCTCCATCATTACAGAATGTGTAAGACCATTGGAAGAATAACTAGCAGTATATATCCTAACTCAATATGTAGTTAATAATCAATTTCTGTACGCTGTGCCTCTTTCACACTTTATTTTAATTAATTGTATGCATTATGCATGAGCATTACGTACAAGTTTCGTGTATGGTGGAAATGAAACAAAATAAAAAAAATATTTTACCACAAATTAATAATCTAAATGAATAGTAAATTAATTGATACTACCAATAATGATATCCTAATTAAGCTATAGAAATCGTTGCAAATTAATTGTAGAATATTTTTGTGCATTTTCTTTCCTTAATATATTCTAGAGATAATTCGATTTTTCCACAATACTTACGAGTACATAAGCCGAAACTACAAAAAGTAGCTACGCCGCATTTAACTATAGATTTACCCAAAATACTTAGGAAAAAGATTAGGTTTTCGAAGATTTCATGTAGAGGAAATTGCGCCGACAAAGAGTATCCAACTTTCGTAGCCTTTTTTATTCTTTACCATTCGATATTATTCCATATATACGTTGATATGAAATATGAGTTGCGGTGGCAATTTAACTAGCTAGGTGCTACTTGAATTGTAACTTTATTCCTTACTAATTAATCCCCCATTAACTCACTGAGTCACTCGATCAACAGCTCGATTGCTGATAATTAGTTACGAACATATATTAATATATAAATATCGATATTTGTAAACCTTAACGTGGAATAGCTAGGAACTATAGATATGGAAAACATATGATCTGAAGAAAATGTCATTAATCATTTGATGTAATGATTCACTATATATGGAACGGAAACTAAACAATTTTAGAATATTTATTCACTAATTAATTACTAAGGGTTAAATATTAATTTATTTATGGGTTATGGAGTAATGAATCCCGGATCAAGTTGGCTTTTTTGGAGCCTGACCCAGATGAAGACAACCTTTATTTCTTTCAGGGACAATGCCATATATAGGCTTAACATACGCGCCGCAGGAGAGAGAGAGAGAGAGATAGAAAAGGTAAAGGTGGGGGGACGGGAAGGGAATAAAATGGAGAAGAAAACCGCACTCTGATGCATGCAAATATCGATGAAGCTTCCAACTTTACGAAGGCAAAGTTGATGAGGTCTTGGCCTCAAAAGCTGATACAGATTCAGTATTACTCATTATTACATGCAAACTCTATTTATCCCCACTACTACTCTCTCCACACACACATATATATACAAGCGCGTTACATACGAATATATAGCGCGTTGCATATGATGATTCGTTGGCATTCTTAAAATATAAAATATAAATAATGTATTCGTTGATTCTGATATATATATATGATGACGTCCTAATCTCTGGCACGCACACCCATGCAGCAACCGTCGTATATGATATATATTGCATTCTTCTATACATTGGATTCTGTCCGCTAATTCCTTTACTCTCTCTCTCTCTCTCTCTCTCTCTCTCTCTAAGTACACTGGAAGGTTCTTTTGCTCCCCTTATTTCTTTTTATCTCACGAACGGGACTGCTCACTTCAAACTACCATATCAGCAATGGACAAACACCCAATCAGACAACCACCTTCTATATTTAATTAATTTCTCTCTCTTCCACATCATCAATATTTTATCTAACCCAATCACATATAATTTGATAGTTTATCAGCTACCACCTCCAAACACCCAACCACAACATTATATATTATTTTTCCTTTTTATTTATTAATAAATATAATATAATTAATAATAATTAAAATAAATAATTATTATTATTGAAAATTGTAATAACATAAAATAACAAATTTTTATAAAATAGACAATATGATAAAATACAAAATAAATAAAACAAGAACATAAATAACAATAAACTCAACATGAATTGAAATAAACAAACGACGATTAAAATAGATGAAAACAATATAAATTTAGTGTTGATGGCCGAATTTTTGCCATATATATGTGCTTGATCAAGTCGTCATGAAGAATGACGTGAGCTTCTCGATTGTGAAGTTATGACCTAATTTTCATATTTCTTCGATCCATAGGAAGATAAACAAAAAAATGCTAAATGTTATAGAATGAGATATTGAAAAATTTGAGATGTGTCAAAATATAGCAATATTGGACTCTATTTATAGAGAATGAAAAAATACGAATTTTGATATATTTTTTAAATTTTTTTAATATATTATATAAAAATTATATGAATTTTATCTATTTATTCAAATATAATTTACATATCCAATAGAATGAAAACACTTGTCTCCATTCTATTGGAGGGGAGAAAAGTGAATGAGAGAGGAGAGAGAGAGAGACCACCCGTTCACCTGTTTGCCCATTCTCAACCGCGGTCTGCATGCTATTTTCTTTTTTTCTTTTTTTCTTTTTTTACTTGCCAACATGGCGTTCGACCGTTCCAACACAAAACTGACCGATAATGATGGTCTCAACAGATGTCAAGCATGTCTTACATGCCCCTCTGTACTTCAACTATCTAGCTTAAAATTCCCAATGGGAAATCAATTAGAGAGAGTAAGTTTGTTTGCTAAACTGCATTCATGAAATGTTAGGATGCTTCCGCACCTTTTCCCAAATAACCATATGCTTATTAGTGGTATGATTTATTTTTTTATAAAAAAAATATAGTGAAAATGAGCCAAAGTAGCAACTTAAACTTTTAAAAACTTATTTTAACTACTAATTTTTAAATATATATTTTTTAGTCAGAATTATCAAAATACTCTTATATTCATTTTAAAAAAGAAACCCTACTTTAAACTCCCCACCAGCCGCCCCATATCACATTTCAAAAATCAGATTTTGAAAATTTTCTCTCTCCTCTACAATCTCATCTTCTTCACAATCTGCAGCAGTAATGGAATTTGGAAGAAATCGTCGATCAATCTGGAAGATTTCTCCAAATCGTCGACGACTTTGGTACAATCTTCTTCACAATCTCATTTTTCTCTCCAAATTTCTCCACCAACGAGCCATTGTCGACCTCCGAAAATTCAAGAGAGGAAATAGAAAATCCTTCCCCAACCCGTGTGTGCTTTTAGATCTAATTATTAATATTATTAGATTGTTTGGTCTTGTTTGATTTTGAAGTTTGATTTTGGGGAAAAATTGAGTGGAAGAATTTTGTAGACATAATAAACATGCTTTGACATTAGAGATACTTAAAAATCATCCATAATATAGTTCATTCATGAAAATCTGAAAAAAAAAATTAAGTATTTCTGCAACCTTCAAAAAATTTGGAAAAGTGAAGTTCTTAACTGCGCGCACTGGATTATTATATTAATTATTAATATTCATTAACTATGTCAATCCGATTATTGTCTTTAATCTATCAATGGTAGATGATCACTAGTTTGTTATCAGGCTGCTTTTAAAGGCATATACATAACATAGATTAATGAGCATGCACTTCACTGCGATGGATTCCTCACACATGTCATTACTCCCAATCTAGTATATGAAGATCTATTCTACCCTATATGATACTTGTTCACTTGGTCGGTCCTTCCAAGCACACACAATTTGATATTTATATTTCCATCACTAATTCTTCTCTGGTCAGTGCTTCAAATTAATGACTAACATACATAAATGGTGATCAAGCATCCATACAAGATATGAATAAGCGCATAGAAATCAAACCCCGAGATATAGCAGGATAAAAAGTAATTAAATCATATTATAAAATCTACAGTATTCAATCCCTAAAACCTAACTATGGAATTAGCTAGACATAATAAAATAAATAATGAAAACTAGAGTATAAGTGTTCATGACAGAATTGTTAAAAGAATTGAAAAACACGGAGTAATCCAGTAATCTTGTCTCTTCTGTAGTAGCACTCCGTCTTTAGAAACCTTATCAACTCCTCTCGAATAGACAACAAAACTCTGTCTTCCTCTTCTCTCTCTTGGTGTATTCTAAGTGTAAAACTGTAATATGGGGCCTCTCTTCTCGTGTATCAAAATGAGAGCTTTTATATCTAGGTTAAAAATCATGAATTGGAGATAAAAATCACATTCTCGCGGACCCACACGCATCGGTCGACCAACGTGGCTGGGTTGACCCAGGTGAGGTTAGGTCGGGTCGACCCAGACCTTTATAATTTGTACTGGGCCGGGTCGACCAAGCCTTTCTGGGTTGACCCAAGTCTTTTTCGCACTAAGCTTCAGATTTCTTTAGGTTTTGATCATTTAATCCAGTTCATTAGGCTTTATTTCAGTATTTAATTAAGCCTAAGAGCCAAATTAAATACCTCTTCAATTCCTCTTGTCCATATTGAACTGTTTTGCTTCAAATATGCAATGGAATCACAACTATTACTGCAAAACTAGCAAATACATCAAAAACTTCAAATGATAACAATATAAGCACAAAATCTATATAAAATACACAACTTCATATGATAAAATATCATCAATTCATATCCAAAAATTGTGTAAAATACAAAATTGTCAAACCCCAAACTTAAACTGTTGCTAGTCCCGAGCAACGAAAGAGAAAAGATATGAAGTGATGATCAAAGAACTTGCCTCAAATTTTCCTCAGATGCGCCAAACTGAACATGGAAAGATTAGACAGATAAAACTAATAGCACATCGATCAAAATTTATTTGAATTACAAGCATCTTGAAAGGTAAATAGAAAATTCACTCTATGCTCGAGTGTATAAGGTGTACTCTTAAAAAAAAAACAATAATCCACCGTAAGCTTGCAAATTATCTATCTCTTCACTACTAAGATTAGTAAACTTGAACTAAAAATCAATTAGGACTTATGTTAGTTGTAATGTCAGCTCTTTGGACATGAACGTAAAATATGGCTAAGTAACTTATCCCAGAGAACTCTTAAGTTAGCTACTCTCAATCATTCCCCATAAATCACCAACTAGTGACAAATCTCATTAGAACTAAATCTTGTTTAGTTCCCTTCTCCCCTTTCCAACATCGAATAAAAGACACCAACAGTGCATGCTGAAATTTCACAAATAAACAGAACAAAGTGCTGGATGGGTCTTTTATGCTCTTCATATTTTTTTCTTCGATATATATACATATATTTATTTATTCTTCATTCTTTATTTTTCAGCAGAGCTTATAAGACTCAGTAATATTTTTCTACAACACATCAAATATCCACAGCATGATAACAAATCTTGTACCATTGATCTATACTAAAGATTCACATGCATCCAAAAATGAAATTTCTCAATCCACCGCTATCAAAGAATAGGCTAAAAGCTCAAACGGGCTGATTATGGAATCTTTCAGAGATAGGTAAAAATTTAGAAAAAATCAAAGGTTACAAAGATGGCCTAGAATCATTTTTCTAATTCAAGTAAACTATGTAGTCTCGAGATAGATACCAGAGCAAATTCTAGAGATTAACTGCATAAAAACTGACACGCTCAAGACAATAAACCATACTAAAAAATATCAAATAGCAATCAAGGCTCGAAATCTCACAAGTTTATTATGCATAATTCCAATAAATCATCAACCCATGTATCAATTTTCACTATCAATAATCAACTATGCTCAATCAATACATCAAAAATTGAAAAATTTGGAAAAAAATTTTGATACCTTAAAAATTCATGAATCCTCATCAGCAATCCTAATCATATCAAATCACAACCTTACCAATTTCCATCTACTCATTGATCAAGACATATCAATAATGAAAGAATCGAAGTCGAAAGGTTGTTCTCAAAAATACCCCTCAACAAAAAGATTGGTCTAAAAGAAAACAAACACACTAAGAAAATGAAAATCAAGGTAAATGAACAAGAAAAGTAATAATACATAAGCCAGAGAAAAATAAAAATGTATCCGTACAACCAAATCGAATATGAATTCAAGAGAGAATAAAATAAAAAAAAATAAGAGTACAGCAAAATATCATTACAAATACAAGCCTCAAATAAAAATAAAATTATCTATCTTAACCACCTTACGTCCCCAAACTTATTCAAAACTCCAATATGAATAAGTTTGCAAGGAGGAAGGCTTAAGATAGAATACCTCTCCCATCATTGAAACCCTGGAGGTGGATACTGGAAATGAGGATCGTAGAAATGGGTGTTCCATCCTCGCATCATGTTCATGAGCTCCACCATGTTAGCATTATGAGATGCCATTTGTCCAAACATTCCATCTACCTTTCCGGCCATCTAGGAGAGCAGCTGATCTTGACATGTCAACCCATGCTCAATATGGGTGACATCTCGACACAACAAATCCATGTCTCCTCGGAGATCTCTCATATCCCGCTGCATCTCTCCAAACTGAATCTCCGAAGACAACTCAGAGGTGCTCGCTCTCCTGTGGGAGCACTTAGGTCAGTCCTCCGGCTCTCGGCTATGTCATCGTAGATGAGCCCTCACGTTTCTCGGAGATAGTGGCGGCATCTCGTACCTTGGCTGAGCTCTCTCTTCTTTTTCTTCTTCTTCTTCTTCGACCTCCCTTACAGCTTCATGGTCAGGCGTGACCATCAACCAATTTGTTTGGTTGTAGATTGTGGACACATTTGTTAGTTGGGCATTGGACAACGGGAAAATGGCCCTCTCCTTCTGTAAAAGCATGTAGGGAGGATATGAAGACTAGAGAAATCTCGAGTGCATCAATGCTCGAGCATCTACATCGATTGAACCCTCTGCGATCGCCATCCTCTCTAATGAGATACCAAAATGAAGGGCTATGGGCGTGATGAGACCATCCAGATAAATCTCACCCGTACTCAACATGCCAGCTTAACTGATCCAGTGATCCACCAAGTACTGCCCCAAACCCATGCTTATCCTCGACAACATACACCAAAGAGCAAAGAGCTTAAAGGAGCGCACCACACTGCTGTCTTGGCACCCAAAGATTGAATATGCCATCACCTTCTGAATGTAACGAAGCACGGGATTGTAGATGCTCTGTGCCCGTGAATGATTGATGGCGAACTGGTATGGTATATCTCCAACCCATGTAATTTGTCTCCAAAAATGCCTAAACCGGAATGCTGAAGGTAGGTCGTAGAAGCCTTAGACTGTGGTCTGATAAATCTCGTTGAGATCTTGGAAGCTCAACGATCTCCGTGCATTCCCCAGTTAGAAGTTGATGCTTTCATCTGAGCGCGCAACCGTGCTCAAGAACTCCCACACTAATCTCGGGTAGGTTAGCCACCTCTGTATCATAATATAGGCCCACTGCACTCGTTCCATTAAGGCCCACACAAGTTTTGCTATCCCTAAATCCTAACAAACCCCGTCGCAAATGTAACAACTGGGTCGAACTGTATAGCGGCGCTTGTTAGCCCAATGGGTTCTGTGACCCTGGGCTCTCAATGACACTCCCATTCGATGGGCATCCATCAAATTTTTATCCATTTTCTCTACAGAAAACTAACAACCACAACTCCACACAAAATTAACATAAACTCATCCCCCATTATCAACTAAAATTCAACAAAGTAGACAAATAAAATCCAAATAATTCTATTTTCAATTTAGCAATTCAAAACCATACGCTATCAACCTCTAGCGATTAAACCAATGCAAATATTTAAGGATGACTTCATAGTAGGCATAAAACATTCAAACCCAATTTAGCTAAATCTCTATAATGTTAATTCCTCAATTAATCAACATGATTACATAATTAGATAAATTCCTCTTAAACTAAGCATGCCTAACACCATAGGAACATAATTGCATCATCAATTTAAACATAAACATTTCCTATAAGAAATCCTCAAATTCAAACCCTAAAATCATAACCAACTAAATCACAAATTTGCACCGATTAAATCACTAAACACATGAAACATCACTACAAGAAAAAATGACATAGACCACCCTTAATTAACCATGGTTTTGACATAAAACCATGGTAACGGAACCAATAACCACAGTTTTCCCAAAAACGGTGGTGTATGAGCGCATTTTCTCGAAAAAATGCCACAGTTTTACGGTTTAATTTAAAACGGTAGTGTTGTTGGTTTTGTATACTAGAAGACTTGTCTTTGTATACTTTTCTGATGATATGATGATATGAAATGAAAGTTATTGCAGTTACTATTTGCATTTAGATTATGTTCTATAATTGTTCTATGCAATGTTCCATATACTTACATTGTAGATGATATGGTGTGGGGAGTCACACGGTAAGATCATATCATTAGAACCTTGTATTGTATTAAAGAGCTTACGGCTCAGATGGTCCTGAACACACCATCGGTACACCGTAGAATAATCTGACAAGTTAGTCTATCTTGACTAAATGATTATTCTAGTACACTTATTAGTGTATTGAGGAGGATCACGATAGGATACTATTCTCTGTCTCTGACCCAGTTACTAAGAGAATAAAGATCCACAGAGTTCGGGTTCTGAACTCATGTGATATTGGCGAGCATATGTGTGAGTTGTTTATTACTTTGATTTATCAATGTGTAAGATCTTTTCGTAGATCGAATTCGATATCTTGGGTAATAATAATGTATACATGATGTCTCGAGCAGTATGCATGAGCACCGTGTCCTGGTGCGCCAGGTTGATGATGTTCTCTTGAGGAAACACAAGTTCATGTTGAAACCCTGCAGGTGGAATTTATTCCTTACATGATAAAGCTTGTGTGGTACTACTCGAGGTTTTAGATGTTAATTAATTATAGTTGTCAGAGACTGACATAATTAATTAATGAACATTATATCTTAAACACGGGGAATGCCTGGACTAAAGGAGAAAGCATATTCGCAAATATGTATTAAATTGGTAGGTCAGTTTTACTTCTTTAGTGGAATAAAAGTAAAACTTAATTTATTTAATTATATCCTAAGTTTATTGGATATTAGATATTAAATAAATTAGTGGGCCAATTTAATATTCTTCTAGATCCCTGTTGTAGCCCAATATGACTGAAAGTGGACTGGAGCATGAAATTTCGCCCCTCCCTATATATAAGGGGAGGGGGGCACGAAATTTAGATGATATTTATCATAAGAAATCATCCCCTCTTTGTCTCTCAAAGTTATCCACAGATTTCACAATTCTATCTAGTAGATTTCAGCCCACTCTGAATCTAGATACAGTCCGGGAATACAACAGAAGATCTTGGAGTGGAATTGTGCAGTGGCCGTGTGTGACATAAGTGGTGCCATTATCATTGTTCATTCAACAACAAGATTAGATCTGTAATCTTGTCCTCAGACCGTCTGTCGATTTGTAAGTAGATTCATTTTCTATGTATTCCGCTTTATTAGAATCGAATCTGTTTTACATACTATTTGATTAGACTGTGATAAACATGCATGTTACATAAAATTATGATTTGCATGAACACGGATTAACGAACAACCAAATAGATCCTGCGGTGGTTTAATTCGAAAAAATCCCAACATGTGTTTGTTCAAAATACGAGTGACAATCATTTTAAATAGAACTGTGGTAACTGTAAATACATTTTTTCAATATTTTTTAAAATTTTAAAACAAAAGAAAATGAAAAAAACTTAAATCCCTAAAATTCAACCTTATGCGTCGTTCTCTCTGTTCCCTCCATCGATTCTCCTCTTTACTGCCATCTCTCCCCTGCTACCGCCTGCTCTCTTCCTTCATCCCTAAATCAACGAACAAACTAAAGCCCTACCCATCACTGCCTCATCTACAAAGTCACCATCTCTACCCGCCATCTCCTGTCTGCCACCTCATCTTCACTTGCCGACGGCTGACGGTCTCCACTCGTGACCTTTGTCCTCTGAAATAAACTATTTCTTTTCCAGAACCTTTGCTCTTCAATTACTCAACTGAGAAGCCTATGGATTCGATTGGAAAACAAGCACTTTTAACATAGAAAACGCAGCTGTAAGCTTTGAATTCTTAACTGTAACCAATTTTGCAACTTTAGAATGACTAGATTTTCAAGCTTTGCTATTTGAGAAGAAATATTGATCGATTGGACTCAATTGCAGTTACTATTCATTGAGAAAAGTTTTTATATTAAGCTCAAATCTTGATCAGTTGGATTTTAATTATAGTTCTCTTTCTATCATTATTAGATTTAGATTAAAGCTGGAGTTAGGAGAATGAGAGAGAGGGGGGTCTATGAAACTAACTCTCACTAGGTATGAGCTGGGACATTTATCTTTATATTTTTTTTTACTTCCTTCTCATCAATCTGTGTGCTTGTAATTTCTCACATTTTTTTTTTGCTTTCTTTTTGTTAAAGATTTTAACTTTCTTCTTTATATTCTTGAAGTAGGCCTCTCTTTCTCTAAGATTTATGGGTTTTTTAAGAAATGTGTAGGTCGGGAATCTTAGGTTGAAAAAAATTCTCTTATGTTCAGGTGCAGAGAAGGCTAGATCTGAGTCACATTGCACGAAAGACCTTTTTAGTTCATGTAATTTTTTAGCTATTGTTGTCCGCATTCGTGTATCTTGTTGTCGGCACTATTATGTTATAAGGTTTTTTGTGGCAGATCTTGCTAAAATGTTGAATATTTTCTTGCTTACTAGCTCTTTGCTTCCAAGGGTTTATCTCCTTCTCTCTGTATGTGTGTTTGGAGGTGAAATTATGTTTTTTGTATTTGTCTTCTTGTTTTAAAATTGTTAGGATTTTTGATAGGGAAAATAGTGTGAATTTTGTGTTTGAATAAACATGTTCTTTGGTGGTTGGGGGGCAATTATCTGGGGACCAATAAATCTGTTTTTTTTTATTGATGTTAATGTTTTGATTTTGATCTCCGCTTGTAGTTGAGATATGTTTATTTTGAAATTGGAGTTTTGATTGGTCTTTTTCATATTTTAGAAGGCTCCCTTCTGAAGGCCAATTATCTAAGTGAATTATCTTTTTTTCTTGAGTGTTGTAAGAACATACTAAGAGTTGTTATATGCAAAGTTTTAAGTTCTTCAATTATATATATATATATATATATATATATATATATAAACAAGGGGAAAGGAATTGCAAGGAGTAAGGCTGCATCCTTTCTATTACCCAGCTACCGTTTGCTTGCAATTTATTTTAACTATCTTTTTAGCCTAAATTTTGTCAAAATGGTATGTCTGCTCTGAAATGAATCTTTTGTGTTTTAAAGTTGTCCTCTCTACTGAAACTTATGCAACCTAGAGTTTAAAGCATTGTTTTAGAAATAAAAGAGCTAATGCTATCTGGTTCTAAGTACTGATTAAGTGCAACAAATTGCTCTGTTGTTTCTGGTTTTCTAAGTATGCGTCCCCATGTTTAGTTTGTGTAACGCCCCAGTCCCGGGAGAAGGGCAGGGGACCGGTGCGCTACTTGGGGGAAGGGGGAAGGGGTTGTTGAACAGAAGCAATCATAGAAATAGGGTTAGTGCCCTAAAAATTTGGGCAGCATAACCTCTATAATTGGATCAATCCACGCTTTTAAAGCGTATGAAATGACTCAAACCAGATACCATGACTCTTAGGATGAACCCAAGAAAGAATAACAAAGGCAAACTTCAATGTAAATAATAACAGTTCAAAGGTTAACTGTTAATAGGTTAGGCATGAAAAAGGCCAGACTGATGACTGTCCAAATACTTGAAGTAAAGAGATGCCAGGCTCCCGCCTGTCGTGAAAGCAATATAAAGCCAGGCTTTTGCCTTGACATGGAAAACAACGTAAAGCCAGGCTTGCGCCTGTCTGAATAAGGAAAGTAAATAAATGCCAGGCTTTCGCCTGTCAGGAACAGAAAGTAAACGGGATTCGGAGAACCGAACACTCCGTAACAATAAAGAAAATGGGATTCGGAGAACCGAACACTCCATAACAGTAAAGAAAACGGGATTCGGAGAACCGAACACTCCGTAACAATAAAGAAAATGGGATTCGGAGAACCGAACACTCCATAGCAATAATCAGAGTAAGCGGAAAGAACGTAGCGTATTTATTCAGACTCAAAAGGAAGCATGTTCTCAGTTAGACTCCATAGCGGAAAAGGAAACATATACATCAAATGATAGCCCTTCAGCCTTAGCACAGCCGTCCACCATCCCGCAGCTCATCCTGAAAAATATTTGAAAAGATTTTGGGCGTGAGTACTAATGCACTCAGTGGGTACTTTTGAGAAAAACCTTCACAATCATTTTATAAAACAGAATATCCAATCATATTTTAAGCATATCATGGAAAGCTTTCAAAACAGAAAATTTGGGAATTCCATGTATACTAAATCATTTTAGTTCCATCATTGCGCGCCACTCTCCCCTAGAACGCTTACGGTGAGTCGGTCCGTGTACACAACCCGGCTGCTTAAGGTTGGACACTGCCCTGTTTGCTTGGGGCTCGATATCGTGAACCATTGTAGTTTCATCACCAAAAACAGTAGTAAGACTTACATGAGTCAGGAGAGCACATCAAATACAGTCATGAGTTGGATATTCAATCACATTCATTTTATAAATATCAGGGCTTAATAACCCGAAAATACATTTTTATATAATAAAAACCCACCTGATAATCTGATCTGGATAGCTAGATCTAGATTCTGATTCTGGTCTCAACTAGAAGTCTCCTTCTTCTGTGCCTACAAGATTATCCGGCAACTTAGTTTCGATAAAAGACTATCATTGGGTCAAAATCTAACCTTTCTTAGCCATGAAATAAATATTATAATATCTACTATCTTAATACGCAGCACCTGGGTCATCAAAATATTTTGACTCTTAAGGGAACTTTACTCAAGGCATTTTTATAAAGAAAAACCATTTTGGAAGTTTTGGCATACGGGGTGGTCAAACCCTTATCCTAAAATTAATTTGGTACAAATAAATTCATACCGCAAGATCGGCCCATTAGAAAAATATGAAACTTTAAATAAAAATACTATATTTTGACACGGAACAACTTTTGAGCTTAAAAATACGATAGAGCTATCCACGAAGGATAGATCTGAAAAAGACTATAATTTAATAATCGGATACTCAAAATATACCCGAAATTAAAAAGTGACAACATGGAAAATGTATATAAATATACATAGAACATAAAACCCTAAAGACACTTTTTGATTCGGCGACCCGAAAGAGTCACCGATTTGAGAGGGTGGTTGCGACTTTTGGCGGCAGTCACGACGATTTTCCATCGTGATCGTCCGTCGTGTCATCATTTCAATCATGTATTCGTGATTTACGCGTTGACACCTTCAAAATGACTATTTCAAAAATGAAATGGGAAACTAGAGTCGTACCTTCTCTAGAAGCTGATCGGCGTTTCGATTTTGAAAATGAATGAAAAATGAAACCTTAACCTCCTATTTATAGAAGAAAAATAAATAGGATAATAACGAATAAAAGAAAGAGGATAATGATGGAATAGGATAATGATAGAAAAAGAATAGGATAATTACGAATAGGATAATATTTCGAAAAAGAAATTGGATAATGACGGATGTGCCTTAGTTATCCAAATCTATTACCTTTTAGTTTAAAATTGTGCCAAGTGTTCATTTGGACTCAAAATTGGAATATTCAAAGTTTGGCACGATCCTTGAAATATTATCTATCAGCTTGAGAAAAATATCAGAGCATATTTTTAAAACAATTTTTGACCAAATAAATTTAACAGATTTCCCCCGGCTGCGATTTTCCTTTATTTGAATCCTTTAAGGACCCAACTTCTTTCCTAGATTACCCTCAGGCAATATAAGTCGACTAAAACCTTCTAAAATATTTCGGGGTATTACATTCTACCCCCCTTAATAAAAATTTCGTCCCGAAATTTGCGTACTTCTATAGGGTAAATCAGGATAAAACTCCTTGATTCTGCTTTCAAGCTCCCAGGTAGCTTCATCTTTTCTATGGTTATTCCATAGGACTTTCACCAATGATATATGTTTGTTCCGTAATTCTTGGACCCCTCGGTCAAGAATAGCATCTGGTCTTTCTTCATAAGAAAAATTCCGGTTCAGGAATATCTCCTCATTCTTTATAACGTGTTTAGGATTCAACTTACACTTCCTCAACATTAAGACATCAATCACAGTATGGACCTTAGCTAGAATCACCAATATGACTAGTTTATAAGCTACCTCATCATTCCTAGCCAAAACACTATTTATGCTGAGTCGAAAATCTTACTAAGATGTATACTCTTCCTTGGTCCACTTTAACTTGATGCGCATAACTCTTAATACGTTCTTCTTTGCATCTTTCTTCGAATATTCTTCAACATCATCCTTTGAGTCGAGAAAAGAGAGAGAGAGAGAGAGAGATAGAATAGATATCGATCCACCTGAATTAAAGCATATTATCTAGCTCGATCATCGTATATGTCACCTCGAACTTGAGACATCGAGTCTTGAACTAATCTTTGCTCTTCGATTAGAAACGTATAGAGGTAGGTGCAGCGAGAACGGATCTATCATTCGCGATTCTTCATAGACATTTGAAATTCTCCCAAAATGCTCCTCAAATACATATATACACGAACTGCATTTCCTAGAAATCCATATAACTCAAGCCATCTAAAGGAATATACTTATCCATTCTAAGTTCTTTCTACGTTCAAGACTACAAGACACTACATAATTGTTCCCACCTTCTTAGTCAATCTGTTCTTTATAATCATTCATCAGATTCTCGGTTGAATCGGAATCCAGATGTCCCAGACATCCCATTAAAACAATAGGCGAACCACGGCCTTACCGTGAACCCTTTTTTTCATGTAGGATTCAGTCCAAACATGACATAACACATTCTTTTGAAACTTCATATCATAACAAATTGACACATTTCAGTGGAACCAATCCATGTGGGCTCATAATCTTAAACGTGGAAAAACACTTAATCAACCTATGTTCCACAAGAATCTTAACAATCATCAACTTAAAATCCAATCTATGTGCATAAGCCACAGCTAGCTATGTTCATCTACATTCTCAATCAAATCATTCTATGTTCACATTCCATCTGCATAAGCATTCTGGGTTCCCATCACTTTAACATTCTCACATTCCAATCACTTACACATTATCACATTTCTAGTCATAGGGCATTGATTACTATCATCACACTTTCTTTCGGAACATATCATGGACATATATTCCCATTCAAAACAATCATTCAATACCATCTGGGCACAAAGTCCCACAATTTTACCATCATGGACAAGAGTCCCTTTCATTCATAACCATCATCACATGGACATATTGTCCCAAAATGATACCATTATTCTTTCAAAACCGTCATTGGCGCGACTTTTCATAAATACCACCAATGTGGAGAATGGTCCTTATCTACATTCCCTTTTTGAAATCAATAAACATAATTGAATCTCAAAAATATTTTAACTCACGTACCTTTCTTTTTGAAGCAGATGAGTGCGGTGCAGGTGACGTGCTAGGGCTATCAGACAATCAATTTAGAGGAAGAACTGAGAACTACACCCAATCAACAATATGACAGGCCTGCAGAGTTGCAGCCTGCTCTGATACCACTCTGTAGCGCCCCGATCCCGGGAGAATGGCAGGGCACCGGTGCGCTACTTGGGGGAAGGGGGAAGGGGTTGTTGAACAGAAGCAATCATAGAAATAGGGTTAGTGCCCTAAAAATTTGGGCAGCATAACCTCTATAATTGGATCAATCCACGCTTTTAAAGCGTATGAAATGACTCAAACCAGATACCATGACTCTTAGGATGAACCCAAGAAAGAATAACAAAGGCAAACTTCAATGTAAATAATAACAGTTCAAAGGTTAACTGTTAATAGGTTAGGCATGAAAAAGGCCAGACTGATGACTGTCCAAATACTTGAAGTAAAGAGATGCCAGGCTCCCGCCTGTCGTGAAAGCAATATAAAGCCAGGCTTTTGCCTTGACATGGAAAACAACGTAAAGCCAGGCTTGCGCCTGTCTGAATAAGGAAAGTAAATAAATGCCAGGCTTTCGCCTGTCAGGAACAGAAAGTAAACGGGATTCGGAGAACCGAACACTCCGTAACAATAAAGAAAATGGGATTCGGAGAACCGAACACTCCATAACAGTAAAGAAAACGGGATTCGGAGAACCGAACACTCCGTAACAATAAAGAAAATGGGATTCGGAGAACCGAACACTCCATAGCAATAATCAGAGTAAGCGGAAAGAACGTAGCGTATTTATTCAGACTCAAAAGGAAGCATGTTCTCAGTTAGACTCCATAGCGGAAAAGGAAACATATACATCAAATGATAGCCCTTCAGCCTTAGCACAGCCGTCCACCATCCCGCAGCTCATCCTGAAAAATATTTGAAAAGATTTTGGGCGTGAGTACTAATGCACTCAGTGGGTACTTTTGAGAAAAACCTTCACAATCATTTTATAAAACAGAATATCCAATCATATTTTAAGCATATCATGGAAAGCTTTCAAAACAGAAAATTTGGGAATTCCATGTATACTAAATCATTTTAGTTCCATCATTGCGCGCCACTCTCCCCTAGAACGCTTACGGTGAGTCGGTCCGTGTACACAACCCGGCTGCTTAAGGTTGGACACTGCCCTGTTTGCTTGGGGCTCGATATCGTGAACCATTGTAGTTTCATCACCAAAAACAGTAGTAAGACTTACATGAGTCAGGAGAGCACATCAAATACAGTCATGAGTTGGATATTCAATCACATTCATTTTATAAATATCAGGGCTTAATAACCCGAAAATACATTTTTATATAATAAAAACCCACCTGATAATCTGATCTGGATAGCTAGATCTAGATTCTGATTCTGGTCTCAACTAGAAGTCTCCTTCTTCTGTGCCTACAAGATTATCCGGCAACTTAGTTTCGATAAAAGACTATCATTGGGTCAAAATCTAACCTTTCTTAGCCATGAAATAAATATTATAATATCTACTATCTTAATACGCAGCACCTGGGTCATCAAAATATTTTGACTCTTAAGGGAACTTTACTCAAGGCATTTTTATAAAGAAAAACCATTTTGGAAGTTTTGGCATACGGGGTGGTCAAACCCTTATCCTAAAATTAATTTGGTACAAATAAATTCATACCGCAAGATCGGCCCATTAGAAAAATATGAAACTTTAAATAAAAATACTATATTTTGACACGGAACAACTTTTGAGCTTAAAAATACGATAGAGCTATCCACGAAGGATAGATCTGAAAAAGACTATAATTTAATAATCGGATACTCAAAATATACCCGAAATTAAAAAGTGACAACATGGAAAATGTATATAAATATACATAGAACATAAAACCCTAAAGACACTTTTTGATTCGGCGACCCGAAAGAGTCACCGATTTGAGAGGGTGGTTGCGACTTTTGGCGGCAGTCACGACGATTTTCCATCGTGATCGTCCGTCGTGTCATCATTTCAATCACGTATTCGTGATTTACGCGTTGACACCTTCAAAATGACTATTTCAAAAATGAAATGGGAAACTAGAGTCGTACCTTCTCTAGAAGCTGATCGGCGTTTCGATTTTGAAAATGAATGAAAAATGAAACCTTAACCTCCTATTTATAGAAGAAAAATAAATAGGATAATAACGAATAAAAGAAAGAGGATAATGATGGAATAGGATAATGATAGAAAAAGAATAGGATAATTACGAATAGGATAATATTTCGAAAAAGAAATTGGATAATGACGGATGTGCCTTAGTTATCCAAATCTATTACCTTTTAGTTTAAAATTGTGCCAAGTGTTCATTTGGACTCAAAATTGGAATATTCAAAGTTTGGCACGATCCTTGAAATATTATCTATCAGCTTGAGAAAAATATCAGAGCATATTTTTAAAACAATTTTTGACCAAATAAATTTAACAGATTTCCCCCGGCTGCGATTTTCCTTTATTTGAATCCTTTAAGGACCCAACTTCTTTCCTAGATTACCCTCAGGCAATATAAGTCGACTAAAACCTTCTAAAATATTTCGGGGTATTACAGTTTGCTACTGTCATGTCTACTAATAAATTAAGGGTTATCCTACTTACTTAGAAAGCAGTCAATATGCTATCTCTACATTATGCACCTGCTAATTTGCTCTTGTGGTTGATCATTGTAAAAAAGAGGAGGAAAGTAGATCTATAACATATTATTAAATTATCTGCTGGAACTTAATCTGAACACTTGCTACTGTGCATAGTTGTTGGTATGATCATTTGCTCTAAAAGGTTATTATTGCATATTTTTTCCACATGTTAATACTCTTTCTGTTGTGCCAAAGTGCTCGATGAATGTACGAACACATCCTTTGGCAAAGAGACTAAAAGGTGTAGGCCTAAATGAATTGGTGATAGTGCCCTGCAACGTGGGGTAAGTTTTATACGTTATAGTTCTATGAAAATATGAGTATCCAATATAGAGTCTGAGATATTCCTTCTTATACTTGAAAATGTCAGTATCGAATATAGAGTCTGCTATATTCCTTCAGTTCTCATGTTTCAACTAATTTGGTCATCCTTATTATACTTATCCTGTTAATCCATACATCAACTATCAAAGAACACTAAATAGAAAAACATTAAACACTTGGATTAACTCCAAAGATACATGCATCTTGAATAATCTGCCATCAACCTAAACACTCATTCACTTCTCTTTCATGCAAATGAATAGTGCAACGAAAAATGTTCATGAAAGTAAAAACACTAGAAATCAATCTTAGAAGTGATGGCCTCTTGACCATCCACATTAAAAACCAAGACCTGAAAAATAGTTTAGCACCTGCAAATGAATTGTTACATATTGTTATATATATATATAATTGTATCATATTGATGTGAAGAACTTCAGAGAAGGGGTAATTGACTCTTTGCTATTCAATTTATTGTCTTTAATTAGATAGAAGAACCTGTATAGCCCTAGTCTTCTATTTTTTAACTTTTTATTTTTTACGATCAACATTTGAGAACTTGGCTGAATTTCTTTTTGTTCAATTCGTCTTCATTCTTCAAGAATTATTATAAGAAGCCTAGTTATGTCATATAAATGAACAATTTTGGTTAATTTTCAATGTATTGAAGGTAGGATCTTGATGAAAATTTCCTTGTACAATAGTTATTGTGAATCAGCCACCATTAGATACTTACAATAATCGACTCTCACAAAAAAGATTGTGTACGTGCTCGACCCTCTAAGTAATCGAAACCGTGACGAAAGTTGAAAAAATATTGTGGACATGTAAAAAAAATGTAGTTTAGTATGTACTTATTATACATTCATATTATTAATTTATGTGTTTATATGATATGAAGGACAATAACTTTGTTCAACCGAAGTTTGTCAAAGAAGGGTAAAAAATAACAAACACGGAAGATTGTAAAGGTATATACATATTTTTATTTGATATTTACTAGTGCATGTGCGTGGAACTCTTACTGCCTAATATTTGATATTTTAACATAGACTCCTCGATAACCCGATTCCAAGCAATGCAGATTTTATGTAATACGATTGATGAAAGAAATCATTGAAAAGCTTCAACAAAATGATTCTATTTCTATAAGATCTGTGGTAAGTATTTATATCTAACCTGTATTCTGTTATGATTTTACTTCTTTTAATTTTTTGATACCAAACATAAACCTGTATTCTGTTTGATTTCATTCCATTAATTAAATTTGGTTTTACTTCCTTTTATTTCAAGATACATTTCTGCCTATTTATAATACATAACTTGTATTCTATTTTTTTTAACGATAATAGTTCAAAAAGGAGAAGGCTTTGTGAGGGGATGTTGATGAAGTTCGTGTGGAGTGGGCGAATTGTGTGCTTGAGCGTATATAAGATCATTGTGCAAGGTAATTTTCAGTTTTATAATCATCAGATAATTTTTTATATTTTAACTCGAAGAGACTACTTAATCACCTATTATATGATCAATTGATTTTTTAGATCTCAGCACGAGAAGACTTCGATCCATAAGTATGATTCAAGCCTTTCACAGTAAAATCAAACTGTAATAGAGTTTTGGATTGATCGATATAGTAGTAGTTTTTAACAAATAATCGGGAGCTTTGACAGGTTGAATATTATATTTTGGAAATGTTGTATTTAATTTGATGATGTTTGTATTTTGAATGATATTTAAATTTGTATTTTGAATGATATTTTAATTTGCATTTTGAATGATATTTTGTATTTTTTGATGATTATCAGTTATATTATTTTTAATTTGGGATTTATACAGGATAAAAATAATGCATTTAAAAAGGGCAAAGAAAATAATTATGACCACGGTTTTTTAAAAAAACGTGGTAAATTTACCACAGTTTTCTCCAAACCATCCTAATTTTACCACTGTTATATATATCTAAACTGTCGTAATTTTACTACGGTTTTAATCAAAATCGTGGTAAACTTACCACGGTTTTAACCTAACCATGGTAAATTTACGATAATTTTTTCCTAACCATTTTAATTTTACCACGGTTTAAAACAAACCCTTACTAATTTACAACAGTTGTTTCTAAACTGTGGTAATTTTACCATAATTTTAAATAAAACCGTGGATATTTTACAACAATTGAGATAAAATCGTTGTAAAATTACTATGGTTTGCATAAAACTGCGGTAAATTTACTACAGTTTTTCACAGAATCGTGGTACATTTACCACGGTTTTTTTCTAACCGTGGTAAATTAATCACGGTTGATGAAGACTCAAATTCGTGTCTTTTCCTTTATCTTTTTACACCCTTTTTAAGTGTTTAGTATAGAGTCTAGTCTAGTTTTGGGGGTGAAGCTGATTGCAGGAGGTTGAGAGCACAAAACCACCACAATAGGCACAGACAGGTGCTACTTATGCTGAGGGCACAAAGGACTGATTTGCCTGCCGAGGACCCAGTCAAAGTTGTTGCGAGAATTGCGCAACAAGATCGCGGGACAGTTCCTATATGCACGTGGAGATGATGTGGCGGTCAATTCCGAGTCTTGAGGAGGTCTACACACGTTGGGAAGGAAGTGTGGACATCAGAAAGCCGTTAGAGATGCTAGGGTTTGTTGCTAACCCTCCTAAATTCAAGGAAGAACGTTGAGCATGAAAAGATGAAGTGGAGGAGTGCAAGAACCCCTGCGTGGGTGAGATATGGGCTGCGTGAAGCCTTTATTCAGTTGCTATAAATACTTTTATCTGCTTTCATATGAGGGTGGCGTTTTTTGCACCTCAAGATACAATTTCCCGTTTTCATATTTAGTTTATTTGCTGGATAATCTGACTGCCTGAAGCTGGCGATTTGCCCGCGGAGAGGTAGTTCAGTTATTTTTGTTGGCAAAACTGGGGTTGGGCCCAGAAGTTAATCTACGTATTTCCTTTCCAAGTAAGATGTCTTTTATCATTTCTTTTACTTTCGTTTCTATGTTTAGTGGCTAAGTATCCATTGTTCAAGTCAAAGTAATGGTCTAAGGGTAGAATATGTGCATGAGGTAATCGGATTTTAAAGCCTTAAGGGTTCACAATCTTAACTTGTTTTTCACTTAGACATAGGTAAAGGGTGGTTGGAGATGAAAGCGCGCATTTCTAATTAACTGGTACTAGTGTTAGTTACGTGGGAGTGTATAGGTGACCCATGCCTCGATACCCGCATAGTAACAAGTCCGGGGGTGACAGCCTTGGTAGTTTGGATTGAGTAGTATATGCAGGCACAAGACCGTGTCAAACCTACTAGAATCGGGTCGCTTTTGCCCTCAAAGCTGCTATGCTTGCAAAACCTTTGTGTGATTCTCTCCTTAGGTTCCTGTATAGTTAGGTCCCTAGGTGCCGATCGTATCATCTAGACGATATAATGTAAGAAGTGATTGGGGAGTGGCCGATCGTATCCATTTCCTATAACCGGTTAACCCTCAAAGTGACAATTACCCATATTTGGCCATAGGGATTCGGTTTTTGACCTTTCTGCTAGTGTGGACACAACGGGTAGTAGTGGTAATTACATGTGTTTTACCCGGGATTGCGCATACCTACCAAATGACTTGATGCTTTGACTTGAGCACTTTTATTACTGATATTTTCTTTTGTGATTTCCTTTTCAGCATTTAGTAAGTTTAAGTTTATTAGCAAGGTTTTTAGAGTGACACTGAAGACCCAAACCAAAACTAAGAAAAGACAGAAGGTTAAAACACTCCTCGTGGGATCGACATCCGTCTTCACTAAGCTATACTAGCCGTTGAGGGCAGATTAAGCATTTGTGGACCATTTGCCCGCAAGTGTATTTTGCACACCTAAACGATGGGTGTGCCAAAATTGGCGCTGTTGCCGGGGAGTGTAAGCGTACTTTTCTGTCTATTTACTGTTTTACCTTAGTATATGCTTCGTTCTAACCGCGCAGGAGATTTACTCTACGATCCGGAGATAGAGAGGTCAGCGAGGGCAAGAAGAGCACAAGCTAGGGCATTTTTGAAAAGGCTGGAGGAAGAGAATCACACTAAAGGATCCAGTGACGATTTGACCTCAAGCGGAGAAAGTGAGAAAAACAACATCAATTCACTCTATTTCGACGAAGAGATGGAGGACGATCAGATATCAAACCACGAAGAAGAAGAACAACAAAGACCACCACCACACACCCTTACTTTGAGGCAGCTGAGTTTCCCTCAAACCATGAACATGCGTCCCACGGGCATCGTTTTGCCCACAACTACTGGTAACTGGGAGCTGAGGGCAAACTTCATCTCGATTTTGCCCAAATTCCATGACCATCCAGGGGAGAATCCGCAACGACATCTACAAGATTTTGAGATGGCATGTGAGACGCAACGCACACGAGCTAATGGGACAAGTGAATACATTCACCTGGTTTCTTTTCCTTTCACCTTACAGGACGGAGCTCGATAGTGGTTATACACTATTCCCGCTAGGAGTGTAACCAACTGGAGTCAACTCCAGCAAAAGTTTCTGGAGAAGTACTTCCCCACATCAAGAGTGCAGAGTATGAGAAAGAAGATCTCAACCGTAAAGGCTGGTCCCCACGAGAGCTTTTACGACTACTGGGAGCGTTTCAAGCAATTGCTCTCGAAATGCCCACATCACCAGATTCCAGATCATGACCTAGTGAACTACTTTGTCTCAGGGTTGAGAAGCGAGGACCGAGCCATACTGAATGCAGCATGCGGAGGATCTATCTTGAACAAGAGGGCTGCTGAGGCTCTAATACTTATTGGAGAAATGGCCGAGGAAAATAGAGACGATTCATATGAAAGAACAAGTGTTGCCGCTGCGGGCAAAACCATCTCTGTGCCTGCAACTGATGACCGAATCGAACAACTCTGCAACAAGATGGAGAAGATGATCACCATGTTTTCCGCTAATACCCTGCGAATTTGTGGGGTATGTGAATTAATGGGGCACCATTCTGACCAGTGTCCACAATTGAAGGAGAAGGAAGAAACGGTCAACACTATGGATGAAGGGCACAGAAGGAGGCACAATCAATTTGCCCCCAACTACAGTCAGAGACATACAACACCGTACTACCCTGCGCCCGCACCATGACCGTCTTTATCAGACATGGTTCACAAGATTGTGAATGAAACGGTGGAGGTACAAAAGAAATCAGAAGCTTTCGAGCAGGAGACAAGGAATGGACTGAGCTATTTGGGAGGACAAATATCCCAAATTAGTGATGCAATCGCAAGGATGGAGAAAGCTAAAGGAGTTCTGCCCTCACAGACAGAACCACGAAAGAAGGCCGGGGTAAATGCAATAACACTGAAGAGTGGAAGGCAACTGCCTGCACCATATCCAGAGACTGCAGAGGATGATGCCCACAGCAACAATGAGCCCACAAAGGATGAACCAGAGTTGAGGGCAAATGACGAACCAGAAGCAGTTGTGCCCAAACCCATCCTGAAGAGTAATATTCCAAAAGAGATCGAGGTGCCTTTACCATTTCCAGGAAGGATGAAGCAAAACAAGAAAGAAGAAGAGGATAGGGAGCTAATGCACATCTTCAAAAAAGTAGAAATCAATGTTCCACTACTAGACGCAATCAGGCAGGTACCCTGATATGCCCATTTCCTGAAGGACTTATGTACAAAGAATGTGAGATTCACGGAGGAGGCACAAGTGGTTGTGAATGAAAATGTGTCAGCATTATTGCAGAAGAAGCTGCCTGAAAAGTGTGGAGACCCAGGGATGTTCTTTATTCCCTGTGAAATTGGAGGACTTCAAGTTGAGAGAGCTAAGCTGGACTTAGGAGCATCGATCAATGTTATGCCCCTAAGCATTTTTGAAGAGCTGACCTTAGGACCGCTCAAGGATACAAGAACAATTATTCAATTGGCTGATCGTTCCAGTGTCTACCCCGAGGGAGTGCTTGAAGATGTCCTAATCAATGTGGAGAGTCTGATTTTCCCAGCAGACTTCTATGTGCTGGATATGGGCAAAACCAATCCAAGGGCTGCCTGTATACTTTTGGGCAGACCATTCATGAAGACGGCACATACGAAGATTGATGTCGATAAAGGCACATTGACGTGCGAGTTCGATGTAGATAGAGTTACCTTCAACATCATGGAGGTAATGAAGTACCCCAATGACACTAAGGGTGTACATGTGATCGACGTCTTTGAGCCTATGATCCAAGAAGAATTGCCAAGGCTGCTAGCAAAGGATCCACTTGATTGGGTACTTCAATACAGTAAAATTGATTGGGATACTGAAGAGGAACGAGATAAACAAATCAAAGAGGTAATTCTGCAATTATATCACATCGAAGCCAGTTTTTCAAGGGATCAACGCCTGCCTTTGCCCACAACAAGGCAGGGTGATAAACTGGTGCGGTCTATCATCAAGCCACCAAAGTTGGAGTTGAAGGAGTTGCCCAATCACCTCAAATATGCCTATTTGGGTGAAGGAGAGAGTTTGCCAGTTATAATCAGTTCATCTTTGACCATGAAGCAGGAAGTCAAGTTGATAGCACTATTGAAGACGCACAAGGAAGCAATTGGATGGACTTTGGCCGACATCAAAGGCATAAGTTCCACCATTTGCATGCATCGGATCCAGTTGGAAGAAGGGGAAAAACCAGTGCAAGATCGTCAAAGGAAGCTGAACCCCTTGATGAAGGAAGCTGTGTTAAAGGAAATTCTAAAGCTGCTCGATATGGGCATTATCTTCCCTGTGCCCGACAGTGAGTGGGTGAGTCCTATTCACGTTGTGCCCAAAAAGTCTGGAATCCAGGTTGTAGAGAATGAAAACAAGGAACTTATTCAGATGAGACTGCAGACAGGATGGAGAATTTGCATTGACTACCGCAAGTTGAATGCAGTCACAAAGAAGGATCATTTTCCTTTGCCCTTCATCGACCAAATGTTGGAGAGGCTTGCAGGAAAATCATATTTCTGTTTTCTAGATGGGTATTCTGGATATATGCAGATTGTGGTGGCCCAAGCCGATCAAGGCAAAACGACATTCACTTGCCCCTTTGGCACATTTACCTACAGAAGGATGCCTTTTGGTCTTTGCAACGCTCCACGCACATTTCAACGGTGCATGATGAGTATATTTTCGGATATGCTTGAGACTTGTATTGAGATCTTTATGGATGACTTCACGGTTTATGGAGATAGCTTTGATCAATGCCTTGATCATTTGAGCAAAGTACTGAGCCGCTGTGTGGAAAAAGACTTGGTGTTGAATTATGAGAAGTGTCATTTCATGGTGAGAGAAGGAATCGTACTGGGACATGGAGTATCCGAGTGAGGAATCAAGGTGGACAGGGCAAAAGTGGAGATCATTACCAAATTGCCCTATCCCATCAATGTTAAGCAGATTCGGGCATTTCTAGGCCATGTGGGTTTCTATCGTCGATTCATTAAGGACTTCGCAAAGATTGCTCAACCACTCACAAACCTGCTACAATTGGAGGTCAAATTTGATTTTGATGATGACTGCAAGAAAGCTTTTAACACATTACAGAATATGTTGGTGTCTTCTCCAATTATCCAACCTCTGGATTGGGGAATGCCATTTGAGGTGATGTGTGATGCCAGCGGATTTGCCGTAGGAGCAGTTTTGGGCCAGAAAAGAGGCAAAGAGAGCCATGTTATCTATTATGCCTCCAAGACATTAAATGCCGCGCAACGCAATTATACCACCACGGAGAAGGAGCTGTTAGCAGTAGTGTTCACTTTTGAGAAGTTTCGTTCCTACCTGCTGGGGGCACAAGTGATTGTTTACACGGATCATGCAGCCCTGAAGTACCTGCTGTCTAAGAAGGAGTCAAAGCCGAGACTCATAAGATGGATATTACTCTTGCAAGAGTTCGATGTGCAGATCAAGGACAAAACTGGTGCAGAAAATCTGGTTGCAGACCATCTCAGCCGTCTGATGGTTGAGGGCAAAGAGGAAATCACTGAGAATTTTCCAGATGAGCATTTGTATGAGGTTGTGGGTAAAACAGCAAGGGAGCCATGGTTTGCCGACATAGTGAACTATCTGGTCGCAAGGCAGTTTCCAGTTGGTTTGAGTGACTATCAAATGAATAAGATGAAGCGTGAATGCAGACTCTATCTCTGGGAAGCACCAACTCTTTGGAAAATTGGAGTCGATCAAGTCATAAGGAGGTGCGTCAGTGATGAGGAAGTCATAGACATCTTGAAGTTCTGCCATAACAACGCATGTGGAGGTCATTTTGGCCCACGAAGGACAGCAAGGAAAGTACTAGATGGAGGATTTTACTGGCCTACATTATTCAGGGATGCTTATATATTTGTGAAGAAGTGCAAAAATTGCCAGATGACTGGGAATATTTCCATTCGAGAGGCCATGCCACAAACACCTATCATGCCCGTGGAAGTCTTCGACATATGGGGCATAGATTTCATGGGACCATTCCCCAAGTCAGGTAATAATCTCTACATTATCCTAGCTGTAGATTACGTATCCAAGTGGGTGGAGGCAAAAGCCACTCCAACGAATGATGCAAATACAGTGGTGAAGTTCCTGAGGGCAAATGTGTTCTGTCACTTCGGAATGCCCAAAGTCCTGATCAGTGATCAAGGGACTCATTTATGCAACTCAGTCATAAAGAAGATGATGGCAAGGTATGGGGTCACACACAAGGTTACTACCGCATATCACCCCCAGGCAAATGGACAAGCAGAAGTCTCAAATAGGGAGATCAAAAATATTTTGGAGAAAGTTGTTGGACCAAGGCGCAAAGACTGGAGCAATCACTTGGAAGATGCTTTGTGGGCATATCGCACAGCCTACAAGACACCTATTGGGATGTCTCCTTATAGGCTGGTTTTTGGAAAGTATTGCAATTTGCCTGTGGGAATGGAGCATAAAGCATTTTGGGCAATCAAGAGGTTAAATTTCAATGCTGAATGCGCCGGAGTTGAGAGGAAGCTGCAGATCCAAGAATTGGAAGAGTTGAGGTCCGAGGCCTATGATAATGCTGTGATGTATAAGGAAAGGACCAAGAGATACCACGATGCACTCGCAAGAGGCAAACAGTTGCTCTGTGGGCAAAAGGTACTCGTGTTTAACTCAAAGCTCAAATTGCATGCGGGCAAATTGAAGTCAAAATGGATGGGCCCCTATCTGGTGCAACATCAACACCCAAGTGGAGCAATTGACCTGGTAAATCCAAAAGATGGGTGCGAGTTTCGAGTTAATGGTCAGAGGGTGAAACCATATTTTGACCAAGAGAAGGAAACTTGGGCAGAAACCCAAGTTTTGAGCACTCCTGAGTACTACTGAAGGCACAACAAGGTCGAGCCAAAAACCTTAAACAAAGGCGCTGGACGGGAGGCAACCCGGTTTGTTTACTTGCTTTAATTTCAATCAAGTTTGTTATTTGTATTTTGTTTGTGAGTTAACGCTGCAGGAAGGCAAAGACTGGAAACACATCACTGTGGGCAAAGTAACATGCAGGGCACAACAAGGTTTAAGTGTGTGGGTGGGTACTGTAGCTGATTTGACTGATTTGACACGAAAAAACAGCTGCAGAAACGGTTGGTTTTCCCCATGCAATGTGATGATTATTGAGAATGGAGACCGAAAACAAGGGGAGTGAAGGGGATATGATATATACAGATAATCATTTTGAATTTCAAACATATCTTCTTCTCCAATTCAAAATTCCCCAATTTTCTCAAAATTAGGCACAACCGTTTCTCCTATATTCTCGGCCAGAATCTCGCCGCACAAACCCACCACCCTCACAACACCTCACGTCTCCTGAAGCATTCAAATACCCCCTCCCACTCTCTCGATTTCTCACAGATCAAGCAAAGAAAACCCTACCTCACAAATTTCCCAAACCCTTGTCAAGAAAAATGGTGACTACAAAGAAAACTGGAGAAACCGCCAAGTGAGGCACAAGGTGCAGTGCCCGCAACGCCGGCGACTCGTCACAGGAAACAACGCAGACCACCCAGTCAACCCAGCCCGAGGAGCCGAAACAAAGCTCCGAACCCGTTCTAAACCCTTCACTGATCCAGACCATTCCACCACAACAACCACCGCTCCCGCCGCCGCAAGCAGAGAAAAAGAAGCGAGCACTGCCGAAGGCTAAGGGCGGTGCGTCGAAGAAGAAGAAAGTGGAAGCTGATAAGGGCAAACCCCAAAGCCCACCACAAGCTAGGCAAAGCCCTGACCCAACACCAACACCTGAAAAACCACCAACTCCGGAGAAGCCACCGACACCCCAACCCAGTGAAGAATTAAATGAGTCTGAGCCGGAGAAAGAGACAGAGAAGGACGGGGAAGCTGATGGTGGACCAGAAAAAGAAGAAGAGGTGGAGGAAGAAAAGCAAATGGGTAGCGGTGACGAAGAAGAATACATTGATGAATCTGAAGGTGAGAGCTTGGAAGAAGAAGACAAGGAGGAGGAGAAACTAGAGCAAAATCAGCAAGAGGAGAAGGAGAAGGAACCAGAACCGGAGGAAGAGAAAGAAGAATCGTTGGAAGAAAATAAAGCGGCTTCAGAGGGATCTACATCTGAGAATGCCCATAGACAGTTTGAGCAGTCGAAATAGGCACAACCAGATCCACCCACAAAGAAGAAGAAGTCGAAGAAGGCAAAACCACATGAGGTCGCGAATGAGGCACAAAGGGAACCAAGCCAAAGCAAGGGTCCCGATGTGCCCGAGAAGGCTAAGAACAAGTAAAAGGGAACCAAGTCAACTAGCAAGGAAGCAAAGAAGCCAGTCAGCAAGGAGTCAAAGAAACAAGAGAAACCCCCCACTAAGAGAAAGCTAGATGTGGAGCAGTCCCACGAGGAAGAGGAAGAGAAGTCAGTGCACAGCGAGGAAGTGGAACCGGAAATTCAAATTATCCCAACTCCAGTTCAAACCTATGTGCCCGCAAAGGTGAAAAAGGGAACAAAAGGCAGGGTGCCAATCAGAACCCTCCCCCGCCGCTCGGCGAAGGAGGAGAAGGAGGATCCAAGCAGCTCGAGACAAGGAATTGTCGAGAGATTGAACAAGAAGAAGCATCTGCCCCTGTATGTTCTTCATGACAGCACGCTGAACACACTTGGAGTCATGGACCAAGTGTATGAATACTTTGCTAACATCGGTTGGGAGCAAGTACTTGGCTGGAGGAACACGGTACGCCCCTCTTTGACCATTGAATTTCTTTCCTCATATGAGTTTAAACCAGTGCAGGGCTTTGGTCTGGAGATCCCTGGAGTTGTGAACTTCTACATAGCTGGAGAGAGCTATAGTATGTCAATCTCAGGATTGAATCTGATGTTGGATTTCATCTAACCAAAAGATGTTCATTCGAAGTGGTACAAAGAAGCAGCAACCAGTGTTGGCGACGACTGGAGTCGAAATATTCAGCAACGGTGGGAGGAAATTGGAGGCAAAGGCTTCTATCTTTCGGGCTCAAGCAAGGACAAGCACATCTCTGACCACGCCCTCCAGATTTGCCATAGATAGATGGCATTCAACCTTTATGGGCGCAAAGATGGTACAGGCCAAGTCACGCAATAGGAGGTGTTCCTATTGTGGAACATGGTGCATAAGCGGAAGGTCAACCTCGGCTACATTCTGGCAATTCAATTGCAGGCACAGACCAGCAACACCAGAGCAACTATTGTAGCCTTGGGCATGTTTGTGGCTAGGCTGTTTGAAGGATTGAAAGAAGACGACCTCGACGACATCTTCGAAGGTTACCCAGAGCTTGACGAAGCAACAGAATATCTCGATGCCCAGAGGCTGGAGCGGATGCAGCTAGTTGGGATCACTGAAGTGAACACCCCATACTTCCTCCCTTTTGATGAACCAACATACTTTGACAAGAGAAAGGCCCCTAAGGCACAAGAAGGACCGAGCAGGGCACAAAGCAATGCAGATTCAAAGAAGCTCGAAAGAGTTGAGAAAGCCCTGTAGAACATTTGTGTTCACCTCGGGTTAGACTACCCCTCCTCTTCTTAAATCATGCTTTATCCCCAGTAGTTTAGGATTTGTTTTTATTTTTTGTTTGTGTGTTTACTTTTTGTTTTTGTATATTTACGTCTGTATATATAGAGTCTGTTTTGGGCATATCTAACCCACATTACTGCTTGTGCCCGTAAGGGTACTTTGCACAGCAAGTGTGTGGGAGGGATAGGCCTAGGTCGTTGTATGTTTTGTTTTTATTTTGTGTGTGCATGTTGAGTCTACAGCATATGAGTCATAGATTGACATTGGGCATATATGGACATAAATTTATTGTTAGGCAGATGGAATTAATTAATCGCATGTGAAAGCAATATATAACTACCCAGTGAGCTTTGAGCCCAAATTCACATTTGCGACTTCTTACTGTGTGTTTAAATTCCACCACCTCATTTGATGCTTACTTACTTATGCCCTGTCAAACTTGATTTCATGCATGCTTAGATGATTAAGGCATTTTCTTTCATCGTTATTTGGCCATATTATTCACTTATAAATGCTTCCCATTGCTGCCATTATTTGAGCCTGTTTATTTGTTCATGACCTGCATTCTGAAAAATCTCTCTTTAAAGTGTATCTTATGACTGGGAATGAAATCTTTTATGCTCGTATTGGTGGTATGGTTTAAGCCAAATAATGACAGGGTGCCAGAAAAGGGCACAAAGAAAGAAAACAAAGAAAGAAAATAAAGAAAGAAAAAAAAAGAGAGAAAAAAAGAGAAAATGAAAAAATAAGTGTATGAATAAAAATGGTTTCCCAGGTTGTTATGTGGGCACAGAGCTGCCAGTGTTGATTTTGCCCAAATGATATGAAAGGTAGCCAGTTCCTAAATATTCCCAACCTTGATCCGCATGACCCATTACAACCCTCACAAGACCTTTTGATATGCATGCATGTGAATATCGTAAATTGTTTATACAGGGTGTTTGCAAGTTTGTTGATGATGATTTGGTGGAATTGTTGAGAGTAAACACTTAACCTAAACACTCGAGAAAAAGGCGAGCTGAGTGCACACTTCAATAGTAGCCTGAGTTTGATTGATTCGATTTGCCTGCATCATTATGTTCAACTGTTATGCCCTTTATCAACTTATGATTCATATGCTGTGTTGTCTTGTTTTGAGTCATTTGAGTCTTCTGTTTGTTATTTTGAGTTAAAATTGCATTCATACTTGAGGACAAGTATAGTCCAAGTGTGTGGGTGTGATGAAGACTCAAATTCGTGCTTTTTCCTTTATCTTTTTACACCCTTTTTAAGTGTTTAGTATAGAGTCTAGTCTAGTTTTGGGGGTGAAGCTGATTGCAGGAGATTGAGGGCACAAAACCACCACAATAGGCACAGACAGGTGCTACTTATGCTGAGGGCACAAAGGACTGATTTGCCTGCCGAGGACCCAGTCAAAGTTGTTGCGAGAATTGCGCAACAAGATCGCGGGACAGTTCCTATATGCACGTGGAGGTGATGTGGCGGTCAGTTCCGAGTCTTGGGGAGGTCTACACACGTTGGGAAGGAAGTGGGGGCATCAGAAAGCCGTTAGAGATGCTAGGGTTTGTTGCTAACCCTCCTAAATTCAAGGAAGAACGTTGAGCATGAAAAGATGAAGTGGAGGAGTGCAAGAACCCCTGCGTGGGTGAGATATGGGCTGCGTGAAGCCTTAATTCAGTTGCTATAAATACTTTTATCTGCTTTCATATGAGGGTGGCGTTTTTTGCACCTCAAGATACAATTTCCCGTTTTCATATTTAGTTTATTTGCTGGATAATCTGACTGTCTGAAGCTGGCGATTTGCCCGCGGAGAGGTAGTTCAGTTGTTTTTGTTGGCAAAACTGGGGTTGGACCCAGAAGTTAATCTACGTATTTCCTTTCCAAGTAAGATGTCTTTTATCATTTCTTTTACTTTCGTTTCTATGTTTAGTGGCTAAGTATCCACTGTTCAAGTCAAAGTAATGGTCTAAGGGTAGAATATGTGCATGAGGTAATCGGACTTTAAAGCCTTAAGGGTTCACAATCTTAACTTGTTTTTCACTTAGACATAGGTAAAGGGTGGTTGGAGATGAAAGCGCGCATTTCTAATTAACTGGTACTAGTGTTAGTTACATGGGAGTGTATAGGTGACCCATGCCTCGATACCCGCATAGTAACAAGTCCGGGGGTGACAGCCTTGGTAGTTTGGATTGAGTAGTATATGCAGGCACAAGACCGTGTCAAACCTACTAGAATCGGGTCGCTTTTGCCCTCAAAGCTGCTATGCTTGCAAAACCTTTGTGTGATTCTCTCCTTAGGTTCCTGTATAGTTAGGTCCCTAGGTGCCGATCGTATCATCTAGACGATATAATGTAAGAAGTGATTGGGGAGTGGCCGATCGTATCCATTTCCTATAACCGGTTAACCCTCAAAGTGACAATTACCCATATTTGGCCATAGGGATTCGGTTTTTGACCTTTCTGCTAGTGTGGGCACAACGGGTAGTAGTGGTAATTACATGTGTTTTACCCGGGATTGCGCATACCTACCAAATGACTTGATGCTTTGACTTGAGCACTTTTATTACTGATATTTTCTTTTGTGATTTTCTTTTCAGCATTTAGTAAGTTTAAGTTTATTAGCAAGGTTTTTAGAGTGACATTGAAGACCCAAACCAAAACTAAGAAAAGACAGAAGGTTAAAACACTCCTCGTGGGATCGACATCCGTCTTCACTAAGCTATACTAGCCGTTGAGGGCAGATTAAGCATTTGTGAACCATTTGCCCGCAAGTGTATTTTGCACACCTAAACGACGGGTGTGCCAACGGTTTTGAGATAACCGTGGTACAATTACCATGATGAATACCCGTGATTAGGGCTGGCAATTTTGGCCTTGCCCGCTTTTCGGGCTGGGTCGGGCTAAAAAAAATTAGGCCCGAACTATTTTCGGGCCAGGCAGAGTATAAAAAAATTGACCCTAAATATTTTTGGCCCGGCCCGGCCCGAAAATAAGAGAAGTCCGAACGGCCGGGCTTTTTGGCCCAAAACACGGAAAATTACACTAAGCTCGAGGGCGGCTCAGAATCCGGGTCTCACAAAAATGGCCCGAATCCGTGCCAGGCCTGAATTTTGCAAAAAGCCCGAATTTTCGGGCCGGGCCGGGCCGCCCGAATTGCCACCTCTACCAGTGATGTATGAGCGTGCGAAATTACAATGGTGGCCTAGACCATGGTGGTAATTTCTCATATACCACGGGTATTACCCGTGGTCTATGTCATTTTTTCTTGTAGAGCATAATCATAATCTTACATAAACATAGAAATTAAACGGAAGAAATTGAACATACCTTGGAGATTAGGGAAGATGGTAGAGAGAATTTGAGAGTGAAGAGTGTATTGTGTGTAAAAAGTGTGAACAAAATGAAGTGTGAGTATGTTTAAATCCGCGACCTGGGTCGACCGAGGTCTTTACATTTTATAAAGAGGGGTGGGTTGATCAATGGTCGACTGGTAGGTCAACCGACCAATCGACCCATGGGTTGACCCTATTGTGCTAAAATCAAGGGGTCTGGGTCGACCCGTGGGACTTGGCCAAACCTCGTCCGAACCTTACCCCATTCTCTAAATTCTCGACTTCTCGATCCATTTCTCGGCTTATACTATCAAAATTCAAGTACCTAAACCCAAATAAACACAAAACAACACAACAAATGAAAAAAAATGAAAGAAACTATCTAGTCTACAGAAATGTCGACAACGACAAAATCCAACACATAGAAGTGTAAAATTAATGTATCTCCTCCATTTATCAATGATAGTGTTCCCAACTCCATGTTGATGACAACCTTGGCGGTATAAAGAAATGTACGCCCTAATATGAATGGAACCATCTGGTCTACAGGAATGTCGACAACGACGAAATCCAACACATAGAAGTATCCATAAATGTTCACCACCACGTTTTCGGCTATCCCCAAAGATTTTATGGTAGAGTTATCTCCCATATGGGTAGTTGCCTTGCAATACTTTATCTCAGACAACTTGAACTCTTCATAGATGGAGAAGGGCATCAAATTACCGCTTGCTCCATGATCGATTAGTGCTCTTGACTCCATCTTCATCTCTAATGAAAGCTAGATAACAAACTCTCCAGGATTATCCTTCTTTGGAGGACAGCTTTTGGCCACTGAATCCCTTAGTACCACAAAATCATCAGCTTTTTTTACCTTGCTAGAGTCATAAGAATTCATAGCCGATGTCAGGCCCGGACCAAAAGTGTAAGGGCATCTTTCTTTTAAAGGTGAAGTCTCAGAAAATGGCACTGTTTGTGCTCCGCCTTCGACTTTGAACTCTTCTTTTTCCTTGGCACTTTTTTCTCGATCTTTCTTAGCTGTCTTCTTAGGCATCCAAGCAGCTGGAAGAGTGATAATTTCTGCAACTTGTGTAGGTGCCTCTTTAGTTGGAGCTGGCATTTTCAACAATCTCTCAGGAAAAGGTGGAGGAGGCACATATATTGAACGGAGATGCAAAGGTACCCATCCATCTTCTTCAAAATGGCCCACTTTAACTTGCTCAACTTTTTGCTTGAGATTCAACTCATGAGTAATAGGGAACTGTCTCTGATGAGATCGAGACAAGCACTAAGGATTTGAACTCGGAGTAGCAGCTGAGAGGTCCAGTGACGAGATTATGAGCCAAGAAGCTGCAAGGTTACTTCCAGTGCTATGTTCAAAAGAAGTTGGAAGATGGAGCTGATTGTAGACAGTACAAGTTGGTGACTTTGATGAGCATCGAGGAGAGTGATTGAAGTGGCGGTCATGCATGTGGACGTGTGTCCATATTTTTAATTCAGTTATTTTATTTTAATTGGACCCAGTATTTAATTTAATTAGAAGTCCAATTATCACAACTTGTTAGGTGTTATTGGGCCAATGGATTTATTTAATTTACTTCAAGTTTAATTCAAAAATCCAGGCCCATTAACTTGTGATTTTCGTTTTCCCCTAGGTTAATTAATTAAGTTGTATGAACGTATTATTTTCCTTAGATTGGTTTTGAATGAAATACGCATTTTGCGCTTCAATCCGTCTCAGATACAATTATCGTTCTTGGTAGAGTTTGTTGTTGGCATCTACAAACTTGAAATCAAGGGATTTGTTCGTGTATCTAGTAGTATACGAATTAATCTCGCCATGAATTTCGCTCCATATTCGCATTTCGGATTCTTGTCGATCCGGGGTTCGTTTCGGGTAAGCTTCTCTATCTTTCCTTCATTTTCCATCAATACACCCTTCATCCAGCATCATCCACACCTCCATAATCATTCCACATCATCCACAACATCATCAATTTCGTCCATACAGCCAACCATCAACAAATTTCATCCTCACAAGCCTTACGATCCATAAATCGTCTCAAAAGTGACCATCGAGCCATCTCCCAATTTACACGTGAGTTTTTCCTGAAATTTGGATATGATTTTATTAACTGTTAATTGTACCTTGTCCTAAAATTTGAGCTTAATTCGACGTTGTTTTCTAGGTCAATTGATCGAGTAATTTTCTAGGGTTCTTAGGTTATAAATTGGGGATTTTTGAGTTTTAATTCATATTTTGTTGTGATTGATTAGTTTGTTGGGGATATTTAATATTATTGTTCATTTGTTGTTAGGTTGAATCATTCTTATAAGTTGATGTTGTTTGATTCTTTAGCTTCCGCATCGTATTGGCCGCATCAGTCTCGACTTATGCTGACTAGCCAAGAAGCACCAATATTGCCGATGGTCTTTTGCAATTGATCCATCTGACTTCAAAATGTCTATTTGAACTGAGTGATCTCAGTCTGAATCTTTTTCATTCTTACATCCGTGTCGATGATGTAGGAATTCACCATCTCAGAGAATGTCTGCTTCTTAGGCTCATTAACCACTCCACTCCATTTGTTATGGAGAAACCCGGTGGAGACTGTTAGAAATTACTGGGATTTTCATAAGATAGATTAGGATGATTTCTCATCCCGGGGTAGTATTGAGGTCCACCACCTTGATTACCTCTGTTGAAATTCCTCTAATTAATGTAATTCGCCTCTTCAGTGCAATTTTGCTCTCCTGCAGCTTGGACAAATTATTTCTTCTCTTCAGATCTAACTTTCCTCATCAGAGATAGTTGGTTCTTCAAATCTTCGACCTCAGCTTCAAGAGCCTTGGTCTGTTTACTGACCTCTGCTGCAACTACTTTTCTTGTCATGGATCTCTCAGACAACCATTGATAGTTATTGAAGATGAATTTCTCCAATATTTTCATTGCATCTCTTGAAGTTCTAGCTAGTAGAGATCCTCCAGCAAAAGCATCCGCTATAATTTTTATGGCTATAATAAATCCATTGTACAGATGGCACACTTATTGTGCCTCAGTGAAACCATGTTGTGGACACCTTCATATCCTTGTATCTCTCCCATGCTTCATAAATTGAATCGTTTGTAAGCTGGGCGAGTTGGGTGATCTCAACCTGCAGCTTGATAGTCATTCCTGATGGAAAGAATTTGCAGATGAATTTTTATCTGAGATCCTCCCAACTTGTGATCGTGTTGTGGTCGATCGACATGTACCAACTTTTGACCTTGTCCCTTAGAGAAAAGGAAAATAGGCGAAGCTTGATAGCATCGTGTGGCACTCCAGTGATCTTAATTGTCCCACAGTACTCTAGAAATTACAACAAACGAGCATTGGGATCTTCAGTTTGAATGCTACCGAACTGATTATGTTGCACCATGTGAATTAGTCCTATCTTCAGCTTGAAATTCACAACATTGATTCCAGATCCTTCGACCACTCGAACAGGTCCAGCGGGCTGCTGAAATTCATCTCTGATAGTGACATTGGGATCGATCATCAGTTGTGTCTCGTGCTGGAGCAATGTTCTTCTCATCTCCTCCAACTGTCTTTGGAGTTCTTGCATAGTCACTCCTTGATTCCGTGGCTGATTCTCTTGCGGTTGCTCAACCATCCTGCTTTCCAACTCATTCCTCAGTAGTCTCAATTTTCGGATTGAAAGAAACTTTAGCAGGTCCTCTCGATCTCGTGATCATGCACTACCTGACAAAACCAAAGAAATAGTAAAGTAACAAAAATAAAAAAAAAACTAAAAAAAAATCTAGCCTACTAACGCAGTACTGGAATAAGAACACAAAGAAAATAAAACAATCCTCCGCAACAACGCTAAAAACTTGACACACTATTTATTAATAAATAATTGCACCGCAAGTGCACAACGTTATTGTAATACGTAGGTGAGCAAGAGTATCGTATCCTACAGAGACTGCTACTTTCAGGTTCTTAAAAACAAGCACCTAATTAATATCTAGACAAGTCCACGTGTAAAAAGAGAATAAAATCAAATAGTATAAAACAAATGCAAGAAGTAAAATACTAGACTTAAAACAAATAAAGGAAACCTATGTTTTAGGGAAACTGGATTATTATATCAATTATTAATATTCAAGATATGAATAAGCACATAGAATCAAATTCCGAGAGATAACATGAAGAAAAGTAATTAAATCATATTATAAAATCTATAGTATACAATCCCTAAAACCAAGCTATGAAATTATCTAGAAATAATTAACTAAACAATAAAAAATAGAGTATAAGTGTTCATAACATAATTGATAAAAGAATCGAAAAACACGGAGTAATCCAGTAGTCTTGTCTCTTCTGTAGTAGCACTCCGTCTCTAGCAACCTTGTCAACTCCTCTCGAGTAGACGATAAACCTCTGTCTTCTTCTTCTATATCTTGGTGTATTCTAGGTGTAAAAATATAATATGGGGCCTCGCTTCTTGTGTATCAAAATGAGAGCTTTTATATCTAGGTTAAAACCCTGAATTGAAGATAAAAATCACATTTCCGCGGACCTGCTCACATGGGTCGACCGACTTGGCTGGGTCGACCCAAAGCCCTGATTTGGAACAGGGTCGACCTAGGCCTTTACAATTTGTACTGGGCCGAGTCGATCGAGCATTTCCGGATCAACCCAAGCTTTTTTCGCACTGGGCTTCAGATTTTTTCGGATTTTGATCATTTAATCTAGTTCATTAGGCTTTATTTCAGTATTTAATTAAGCCCAAGAGCCTAATTAAATACCTCTTCAATTCCTCTTGTCCGTATTTAACTGTTTTGCTTCAAATATGCAACGAAATCACAACTATTACTGCAAAACTAGCAAACATATCAAAAACTCCAAATGATAACAATATAAGCACAAAAGCTATATAAAATACACAACTTCATATAATAAACATCATCAATTCATATCCAAAAGTTGTGTAAAATACACAGTTGTCATGCGTAACGCGCGCACCTGAGGTTAAAATATCAGCCGATATTTTTTTATGTTTGTTGTTGCTCCGGAGCCATCTTGTGCGCGCACACGCGCAACTGAGGCCAAATTATCAATTGATGTTTTTCCGATGTTTGTTGTTGTGCGCGTAGCCATCTGCGCACGCATGCCTTGTGTGCGCACGCTGTTTGCCCATGCACCTATACCTTGTGCGCGCACGCTTTGTGCCCGCACGCGCGCACCCGAGGCCAAATTGTCAGCTGATGTTCTACCGATGCTCGAAAATTATCAGCCGATGTTATGCCTATGTCTACTGATATCTGCCGATATTATGCTGATGTTTGTTGTTGCATGCGCGCACACTTTGTGCATATCAGGTCTTGAGCGCAGTTAAGAATAATTTAGCGTGTAGTTAAAAATAAAATCGCGCGCATGCCTTGTGTGCGCATGCTTTGTGTCGCACGCTTGCACCTGAGATCAAATTGTTATCTGATATTCTTTCGATGCTCGAAAATTATTAATCGATGTTATGCTGATGCCTGTCAATGTTCTGCTGATGTTTGTTGTTGCATGCGCGCACACCTTGTGCGCGCCGAGTCTTGAGCCCAGGTAAGAACAATTTAGCGCGTTGTTAATAACAAAATTACTTTTTATTTAATTTGTAAAAATTGAACTTGGTTGCTCACTGCACTAGCTCGTCATGGTCGAACGATGACGAGAACTATGGTCCAAGAAGATTTTCATAAAAATGAGGTAGGTTGAGGTGGGGTATAATGGGGAAGATGAAGATCGATGATGAAGATTGAAGATGACGAAATGATGAAAAACAGATTTGAGGTGTGATGGGGTAGGTGGGATACTTTAATTTTTTTATTTTTTTTTAATATCTAAAGAGTATTTTGATTCAAAGTAGCTAAAAAAAATGTATTTAAAAATTGGTGGGCAAAATAAATTTTTTAAAATGGTAAGTTGCTAAAAAAAAGTTGGCTCAAGAAAATATATACTACTTCCGTTCCAAAAAATATATTGAAGGTTTTAAAATACATATACTAGTCATTACTAGCCCATAAATAGATAGCTTAAGGCCCAATCTTCCGGCCCGGCTCTACAGATTCCCGAGATATATAGATAGTCCGATATAGCTTGATTGGGCCTCTTTTATGTTTTTTTTTTATTAAGTTTTGAATTAGTTATATAATAAAACATCAGAAGTCCTGAACAATTTAGTCGATCAGCAAATCAGTTGATGAAAATCTAGAAATTGAAAAGTACAGAAACGTTAAGCTGCGGAATGTGCGTGTGTGTGTGTGTGTTTTTTTTTGTTTTTCCCCAAAGGAACACTCAAGCATTGGACTTTCCTTGTCTAAAAGGAAGAAGTCTCGGTCACAATCTCACTGCCCATGCCTCCCCCAACTTAAAAAAAAATATATGTACATAATTTTGATGCATTCTCGAATATAAATGTGTTTAAAGGATCCCTCATGAATGAAATTTATGTTGCCGCATCATTACAAATTAAAGAGAGCAGATCTGTAGTAAATAAGCATATATAGTTAAACCATTAATTAGAAGAGATATACAGGTGGAATTGAAATCGGGTGATTCGACACCGTTCTGTCCACGACGGTAAAATTTATGAGTGTAAGAAATTCCCCCCCCAAAAAAAGAAAAAAGAGTAAACAAAAGTAATTAGGGAGATACCGTCGGCGCCGTATCGAAAATATCAGCAGGCGGAATAAAGGAGTCGCCAGAAAGGCCAGGGACATTGAAAACGACGTCGTTAATCCTCCAAATTTCTTCCATTCTGGTCCTGGTATGCTCCATTGACGTCTCCCCGAAGCGGAAGACGGTGGCGACCGTTCTCCCCTGGTGGGCGATCAGTACTCCGTCGACGTCTCTGTAGTCTCCGATGCTGCTGCCGATCGTCGTCTCCCAATAAACGGTGTCGTTCTCTGCCGAATGCACCCTCGTGAGGTGAGAGTCCTCCATGTAGATGAGGAGGCCGCTCCTCTGGCTGAAATAGCCGTACAGAACATGGCGGATCACTTCCGCCGGCCCTTCGTTCCGCTCCATAACCGCCGCTCTGTCCGCCGCCACTTTTAGGACGAAGCAGTCGTCGTCTCCGATCCGCTTCTCACCCAGGCATTGCGCTTTCGAGAATAGGCCTGCCGTGCTCTTCGGGTCCAGTCCCTGCATGCATGCGCCGCCGTGTTTCTTTTAGATGCACCAATGGCGTCGTATATAATTTCCGATTTTTTTATTCGAAAATACGTTAGCTATCAATTTAAAATCATGAGCATGCTTGATCCACTCATCTACCAATCCATGACCCAATATCTAAACATGTAATTTAATATATAATAAATGATTTTTTTATTATAAATTAAATTAAAAATTAAGAATCGAAATACATTTATTTTAGGTCTTAGCTAGATTGATTGTTTCTGGATGACTGAATTGACTAGTTTTCATATCCATGATTGATTGTTAACGTATCTTTCAATTCGTGGGCCTAAATCAATTAATTACTTGATATCTATTAATATTGATCACCATGACCGACACATGTCCTCACTCCTCACTCATCTAATAAAATAAGAGATTAAATTCGAATTCAACGCATAATAATTCTAATTTACATACGCAAACAGAGCATAATTCAAATATTTTTGTAAAGATAATATCTAGAAAAAAAATATATATAAATCTATATGCTGTAATAGTAATAGCAACAACTTTAATTGTTTATCATGCGGCATCACCGAATTGTAGAATATTCCAATGAGGCAATGAGTAACATATAAGAATATTTTGGTTATGATAAGTAGTGGCAAGAACCATGCATGATTAGCCAATGATTAGAAAATTCCATCATCACAGGTGTTTTCTTTTTCTATCTTAATTATTTAAGAAGAATGTCTGAATGTGTGCAAAATGATGCCGTGTCTCAGACCAAAAGTAATATTCACGATTATTAATTCATGTTATATAAATTCATGTCCGTACTTGAATATATGTAATTAATAAATATCAGTTATATATATCAAGTGTAATTCAATCAATATATGTAGACTACACAGTATGTATCAATAAAAATAAATAATCACAATCACGTACAATTTAATTTGTTGAGGTTGCTTAAGTTATGAAGAAGCTGAAATTTGAAATAAAAATTGGGGGCAGCTTTAATTTTGTGTGCTTCTTCTTTTATAGTGGGGTTAGTGGTACTGGTAGTGTGTTTTGTGGAGTTTAGGAAGGCAAAAGAAGAAAAAAGAGGGGGGGGGGGGGGGGGGGAGCTTGTGAAGAAAGCAAAAGCTAAAATCGTAAAGCACATAAAAAAACAAGCTAAGGATCGGAGACTGTAGCGAGCAACAAGAGGTAGTTGGCGTTAGTTTGGCAATCCCAAGAAGAAGGAAGAAGGAAGAAGGAATTAGAATTAGAGCAGTAGACGTGAAATCACGTGCTTATCTGCCCTACACTACACCACATATTCTCAATTGGTGGCCGGGTAAAGCTAGCTGGGGACACTGTCACTTTCCATACCTCCCATTCATTTCAATTTCATTCCTCCCACCATTTTCCCTTTCTTATACATACATATATATATATATATTTTATAAAAAAAGAAAGAAAAGAAAATAAGAAATGGATTAATAATAATATAGATCAAAATCGATCTTATTTGTATGTTGGAATTCAAAATAAAAATAAGATTTCAGTTATTTTATTCTTGACATGTGTTTTTTTAATTCCAATAAAGTGGATGAGATAATGTGGTAATCAATGCTTTTCAGCTGGACATTACGCCTTTAGACCACGACCTTATAGCTAAAGCACTAGCTATGTGTACTGTGATTATATTTCACGTATCCCTATACATATCATGATCTAATAATTAAGTATCTTTATTTATGTTCAATTCCATTATATATATTGTGTTATTTACTAATAATTTTATTTTTTGAGCTGGCTGGTAAGCTCTAGAACCCGAAATAATATCGACCGTATATAGTTTGCCTATGTATAGGGCCGTATGCTATGGTTTAGGCAATTTTTATACTTTCCAGATATGATTGCTTTTGAGAATCAGAAAAGACAAAAGTATGTTTATCAAAGTTTCAATCTGTTTTACCTCAAAACATTGTCGTTCCATTATTAGCCTGTCATTACTTGATTTTCACTAGTGTCAAAACCGATGCAATCTTCACTTTGACAACTTTAACTTTATCGAAATTTGGCCTAATATTCTCACAAACATTGTACTAAATTAATCACCAGTAGTTTGGAAATATTTAATTCTGTAATTGGTAACAAGAAATTTCCCAAGTCTGTCTAACCTGAATAATGCGACGCAGCGGGCGCTGAGGGCCTTTAGCTGCATGAGTGCCGAGCCACGGCGTGTGCCTCCACACAATCTTACCGTCGCTGCCGGCCACCACCTTGTTTCCGGCTACGGCGAGCTCGAGCGACCACATTTCCGGCGACATCCGCCACAGCACGAAGCAGCCATTCTCCCCGGTCCGCGATCCCATCGTCCTGACGCTCTTCCCCGTCGAAATCTCCGTCTCGCAGCGTATCAATTTCACCATCCCAGACGCGTACATGTTCTTGGCGCAGTGCCGCTGCTTGGAGCACCCCGCCGCCGCCAAGTACTGCTGAATTATGTAGTACGCCGTCGACGTCTCCTGCGACCAAAACCGTCAATCAAAATTAGCCGGGAACGTGTTTGATAAAATGCCAGAACGAATTTGTACTCACGAGGGGGATGTCCCTAATGTGGAGATTGGAAATGGGGGTGTCGGAGATGGGAATGGGGGCGAGGGGGCAGCCCAAAACGCCGAGCAGAAGGCGCAAATCCTGGCGTTTGGCCGGAGGAATATTGGGGCCGTACAACGATATTGATGAAGAAAAGCTGTTACCCCCAGGCACATTTCTCTGTATTCTGAACCATTCTCGAATAATTTCCCAGGAACTCTCTTTTTTGTTTCCCTCGTCATCTTCCATTCCGAAATCGGGGCCTTCCATTAGAGGTGTCAGCGGCTGTGGACACCACCGCTGTTTTCTTCGACTCCGTGACGCCATCTAATGTATCTAGCTGCAGTTGCTTCGGAGCTGAGAAGATATGGATGACGAGATTCTAGAGAGAGAGAGAGAGAGAGAGAGAGAGAGAGAGAAGGGGTTTGTGAGTTTTAGAGGGCAAGAAATAAATGGTAGCTTTATGAATAAGAAGAGAGAAAAGGGACAGGCCATCTGCTCTGCCCATGGGCAAGAGCCTGACTGAGATGGCTAAGTTCCGTGTATTATTTTTTGGGGATCGGGAGCCTCTTTGTCTTTGCCTCTCGCTTTATTTTTTTTTTCCTTTTTCTTTTGGGCTGCAAATCGCAATTGTCGTCGTTTCATTCAATACCATTATTCCCTTGAGCCACTCACTCGCAATTGTTGATTAATTTTTATTTATTTGTTTATTGCAACATCATTAATATTTATGACACCTTATGTCTATACAGATAATATCATATAATAATATATTGAATAAACATAAAACATTATGTGTAAATAGAAATTAGGCAGCTGCTCCAAATGAGAGGCTTATGATGAACGAAGTCCCTTTCCGAATCTGGCCATGGCCCCATACTTCCCCAATATCTATTTTCAGATTATTATTTTTTGCTGATACATGGATAACACTCACCAGCTTCGCCAATCAAGTCCATGTGCCATTTAATTGTTGCAATTGTCACAGAATAAACCCACCGAATACTTCCAAACAATTTCTTTGTTCATTTAATCTTAACAATCCATTTAGAACCCTAATTGTATGTATAGTTAATAGTCTAGTAAGTGGCGTGTAAGATCTCATGATTGAAAAGGCCATTAATCTAAAACTTGCCAACTAGCTTAACATCTTCTAGACATAGCACACTCCTAACTAAGTTGCAGCTTAATTTGGATAGTTCTATTCCTACCATGGAATATTCATTATTCTTTACTAAAACAAGTAAGAGTAAAAAACTCTTTTTCTGGTTTGTGAAACAAGGCTTAGTCTCATTTTTTTTTTATATCGAGAGTAACCCGCAGCCGCTACCGTGGTGCGCACTGGGTAAACCCCGCCCCTGTGTAATAGCCTGCAAACCACACAGGGGAGGTAAACCACACTTGGTAAGCCAGGTGTGACAGGCTCACACTTAGCGGTGTTGGTGGTGAGTCGAACTTGAGAGTTTTGACCTCAAGAAACACCACTCCACCACTAGACCATCCCCAAAGGGACAAGGCTTAGTCTCATTGCTACTAGGAATAATTGAGCAAGAGAACAAACATCAATGATAATATAAGACAATCAAACACCTATAGAAGGTTGAGAATCAATTGGTATCTTTGTTTAGATAAGGACAAAAACCACCACAAGAAAATCACAACTTTTTTTTTGTTTAATCATAGTCAAATGTTTTTCCACTCTTCATCTGCCCTCAACTTTATGTTTTAAATATCTAATTTTATTTATTTTTATCTCACATCCAAATGAGAGTGGTGGTTGGCCGGTCTAGTAAGGTGGTCTAGGCGTGTGTTGGGAAAACAAGACAAATATTAAGTTAGCCTTTCAAATCTCCTACTTATAAGTAGGACACATCTTTCAGCTACCTTATATTTTATATTAATTTAAATGCCTTCACCATTTATGTATAGCATATAGCATGGTCCTACTAATTAAAGTCCTTAATAATGATGAGATGCGCTCTGATTAATTTCATCAAAAGTTCATATTGTTTAAATTGTTATCTTAACTACGGGAGAATAGAAGTATATTTTGAATTGACGATCGAGAAACTAAACTGCAAATAAAATTAGAAGTAAAAAAAGGAAAAAAGAACCGGTGGAGAGTCTGCATCAATTGTTTGATAGGCGGCTCCAAGTGGGAAATGTGAATGGATTGACGGCAACCGGTAGCTGCCCTTTCAAGCCAAGCTTTTATTATTATTTTTTATTTTTTATTTGAAATAAGATAGGAAAAGTATTAATCTTGCATTTCAAATTGCCAAATGTGTTTCTTGTAACTTGTATACATACATGGTTTAATGCAAATTTAACCTGGAGTTGCTAACCCATCATCGTCGGTCCACGTGGAATCTTCTACTGCATATACACTTATAATTTTACTAACATTATATTAAACACTCTGTATCGTGAACATTATAATATATGAGTGGTATATAAAACGCATTATTCTATAAGCGGTAGAATTTAATATGCGATTCTTATATTGGACTAGCGATGGATACACACGGAGCCCAAATCGATCTTTTTTTTTCTGTTTTTTTAGCAGAAAATTGATCTGTTTTGCTAATATAGTAATATATGTAGTTGTGGAATTAGATTATTTATGGGCTTATAAAGTTATATTACTAGATTTAGAATATTGATGGGCTATCCTGATTACTAAGCCCATTAAAATATATTTTGGAGGTTGCATGGGTGTGGATGTTTAAATTGTTGGTGAGAATTAGCGAATGAATTATAATTATTTCTTTTGAAACTGATCAAAATTCAATACGCGAAAAGGTAAAATTCTATATATAAAAAATCATATTAATGGGTGAAGAAAAATATATTGAATTTTTATAGAAATGCGAACTATAGGACATTCAAATGAGCAACAACGAGATATACATCATTGAACATGTATTGAGATTTTATTATTATTATTATTATTATTATTATTATTATTATTATTATTATTATATGTTGTTGGAAAATAACAAAAAATGTGATGGAAATTAATGTGAGGGAAATTCTTCATCTAGATCTTTCTAAAACCCTAGATATCAAAGGTTTGCCCTAATGACAACCTTTCATATTTTGGAGGTTACACCATGAAGATTAATGGTGAACAAGTGAAAGGTCTCACTTTGGAGCCTACAAAAGGTGGCTTCATTCCTCATTTGAAAACACACCAACACAAAAGCATCCTCATTTCCTCTCTTTTCTAGTTCTTTATTTTCTCTTTTGAACAAGCTCGAGTTCTAGTTCTAGACCGTGTTTTGAAGGTTGTGTTCCAAGTTTTAAGTTCTAGCTCCATTTGATCAAGTTCGAGCATAGTGTTAAGTTCGCAGGAAGTTCTGGTTCATCTGTTGTATCCTAGGAATCAAACATCCATACAGGGACGAATTTGGTTTAAGAAAACTGTGATCTCCACAGGCCTCGGGTTTATGTAAATTTGGTTATATCATTTTGATATTTAAATTATTTCAAGTTGTTGATATTTTGATCTTCAACTATTATTGTTATTACTTTGTTCATTATTTTGTTCAGCTAGAATCAACAATCTTAAACCAAATTCTACTAAGAAAACCCTAGTTTTCAACATGTCTAGTGAACAGATGAACAACGTCACCGCTAACGTCGCCGTCACTGCTGCTAACACCGTGAGGATCGGTGCTATCAATGTTCCTATCAACCATGCTGACAAACTGGAGAAATTCAATGGTTTAAATTTCAAAAGGTGGCAACAAAAGATGTTGTTCTACTTGACAACATTGAACCTTGCAAGGTTTTTGAATGAAGACCCTCCGACGTTGTGGGCAAATGCTGATGCTCAAGCTATCACTATGCTTGATGCTTGGAATCACTGACGGGTGATGTACCTACACGTCGCTCCGAAGCTCGAAAGAACAAGAAGCAAGCTCGTGAGCCTGAGCCTGAGCCTGAGCCTGGGCATCAGTCTCAGCTTGAAGAGCATGAGCATGTAGATAACAGAGAGATGAGACGGAATAAGGAAAAGCGCATTTGAGAGACTCGATCATCCTCTTTGAGTGGTAGAAGTGATCACACTCGGAGCAGGCGTGATTGTGACCGAGATCTAGTGGCCAAGATCAAAGATGCCTTGCTTCCTAATTATTTGCCATGATCAAACGGGAGGTGGTCCCTGTTGTGAAGAATGCATTGCTGCCTGAGTTGAAGGAGTACATTAAATCCCTCTGGCGTGGTTTGAGACGATCACATTAACAACGATCTAGATCCCATCAGGGTCCATCGCCTATGCATGATTGGCTCGGAGGTCTGTGCATGTAGAAGGCAGTCACAACTCTCATTGATAGAGAGACGCCCCTAGAAAGTCTCTACAGGAATAGGGTAGTCGAGGGTCTCGATAGAGAGATGCACCTCGAAAGTTTGTATAGATTGAGGGTAGTCGAGGGCTAGTTTTCTAGCATTTAGGCATCCCGCATGAGTAGACTGCAATACCTGAGCATGTATTTACGTAAATATTTAATTAACGATTTTTTTATTCGCATTATTTTGATAAGTTCAATATGCACCTTATTCACAAGCTGAATCCTAATAATGTTAACGATCGTGATCACGATCTAAATCCCATTAATTTTCATGATCCTGATCACGATCAGAATCCCGACACAAATCACAATCTCGATTACGATCATTATCGCGATATCAATTCACGATCTAAATTATGATCTTACTCACTATCAGGATCCTGATAAAATTTGCACAGGGTGTATGTTTTGACCCTGTAGTGGTTGATGAAGAGGAAGAAAATAGTCCACCTGTACTCAGGTTCACACGTAGTTCGAAAGGAAAGCAAGTCACGGAGAGTTCTACACGTGTAAAATCCCGATCGAAGGCATCAACTCTCGCTGATTATAAGGACTGGCATTAGGGTCCCAAAGATTCCCAGGTCTTCCATCTCAATAGTGACTTCCCAATAGCACAAAAGTTTTTCGATCGCATTGAACACATGAAGAGTGATATGACTACCCAGGTAATTAAATTTTGATTATTTACAATCTTTTTATTTTTTATTACTAAAAAGCTTTAAATACAAGGGATTGATATGTTCTTGGATTCTATAAGAAACCAATTGGAACAAGGAGATTCATTACTCCATGGAGTCACTGCAGAGAACACACGCATTATGGATACTGGATTCTTTGTGAGTCTATTGCAATTTGTTAACTTTTAATTTTTTATTGAAATATTATTCCCACATTTAGTATAATCAACTATAATTATTTATTTATATTGTATTGAATAGATTTCTCTCGATAAAGAATGACACTTAGACGTTATTGATCTTCTAGATTCTCCAAGGCGCCACAGTGGACAAGATGATCATTACTGGTGGACACCTCCATACGGTTTACTTAATACGGTGGTAGGAAAAGATCGAGAGGGGGCTTGACCCTAGTGGGAAGCCAGAAATATAAGAATTTAATTTTAAAATGAAAAATTAATTATTTTAAAATATTCTAATCGACGTGTACTTATTGTTCAATGTAGCTCATATTTGTTTGCAATATCAATGCACATTGGGTGACGGTACATGTCTGTCCAACCAACTGGATTTTTGATGTGTACGACTCAATGTTATACAAACTAAGTAAGGAAGATATTGCTCTAAGGGAAATTCAACTCAGACCATTGCTTAAGCTGCTGCCCCAGGTGCTTATCGCGGGTTAGTATTGGGAGCGAAATGTTTATAATGTTCGAGCACCCCCACGTGCTAATTTCAGAATGACGTTTGCCGTGATGCATGAGCAATTTAAGCAAAAGGACAACAATAGTTGTGGGCCCTATGCATGTATGTATGTTGATCGACTTATCACTGGCATACCTTCTATTGAATGGGGCAATAATGCAACCAATGTTAAGGCATATCGACGTCAGATAGCAGTTAGGGCATTTGACTTATGTTATCAGTAGACATAATTTAACATAATTTATTTATTTTGTACTGAATTCACACATTTGAATTTTTTTATGGTGTTAATATTTTTAATTTTTTTATGTTGTTAATTTTTGTTTTAATTTTTTTATGTTGTTAATTTTTGTTTTAATTTTTTTAGGTCATTTTTTTATTTTTTTAATGTTGTTTTGAAATCCCAATACATGCCGATCGAAATTCCAAGCGACCACAATCCCGACCAATAATCACAATGCAGATCCCGATTGGGATTTTAAAACCTGATACATCATGAAAAACATCCCGATCGTCTTTCCGAGAGACCACAATTTCGACTGATAATCACGATGCAAATCCCGATTGGGATTTTTAATCCTAATAGCTTCACGATCGACATCCCGATCCGTTATTGAATCCCGATAAATAATGCGGTTGAAATCCTGTCATTACTCACGATGGGCATACCGATCGCAATTGCAAAAGCATAAAACATAACAATATAAAAATAATTAATATAGTCTTATAAATAATAATTTAAATTTAATCATCAATCTTAACCATTCGAGTTACACGAACAATGAAGACATCTTCACTACGTGTAATTCCATGGTATTTTTTGAATCTGAGAACATCACTGCACTTAATTTCTAGAAACTCAACAATATCTCTCCACCCGTTAGTAAGTTGAATTATGGTATTTGGCACCTTTTTCTTTGAGTGAATCAGCCGGTGTTTGTAATCAACGTCCCATTCTTGGAAGTCCTTTCAAGTTCTCATTTTAATCATTCTCGACTCAAATCCAAATATCTCTCTAGCGTTCATGGGCAAATACTACAAAGATAATCAATACAGTTAAATATTAATCATCAAATATTACTAATTTTCAACTCAATGCAAAATGGAGAGTGAGATCGTGAATTTACCACTTGCGTATGATGTTCACTTGAGTGGCGTTCTACGTCAACATGACGACTCAGATAGTAACCTGAAAATTTGAAAAAAAAGTAAGCTTCTTGAAAAAATGCTTTGCAATACACAATATGAAATTTCATACCTTCAAGATCAAATCGGACCCTCTATATGAAGTTGGTTCATTCATATTTTAGAGGAATAAGGGCTATGATGGGAGGAAATATTTGAAATGAAATAAGGTGAGCTAGATACTGAAAAAGAGGCACTTATATAGACGAATAAATCCACAAACAGAAAACCTAATGCAAATCCCGACGATATGGTGTTACATCACGATCCTATCCCTATCAAGTATAACAACATATCCCGATAGCTTCGCGGTCGTAATCCCAATAGATTCACAATTGTAATCTCGATAGAAGCACGATCTATATCCCGATAGCTTCACGATCAGAATCCCGATTACTTTGTCCCTAGTAATTAGATGTGGGCCTCCTCGAGTAAGCTTTTTGTATTACCAAGAATTTTGGACTTATTGAATCAAACACAGGCTTGCGGAAAATCAGATGTGGGTCCTTTCTCATCAATATTTTATATTTCCAATGAGTAGGGCCCGTGTATTAGTGGGATTATAATCAAGTTTTTACAACTTCCACACCAACCACACATGTGAGCATTCATTCACCAATCCCTTTCAAATAAGATTTGTTTTGTTTTTTTGGTTTTCTTTCATCCCGGCCGATCGTGATCTAGATGAAGAGTCCGATAATTATGTCATCAACAAGTCAGCAGCAACAGAACGAAGAGGTTAGCCCTCGATTTTTTAACAAATTGCATGATTTCATAAAGTATGTAGTTGTATGGAATCCTATTTTTTTTAAATTACGTTGTATCTCTTATACATATATGCACGAGTCATCGAGATTTACTTTCAGATCTTCTATTTGTTTAAGTTTTTTTTATCTCTTTTATCAATTTAGTGTTCTGAATCTAAATGATATATATACGTTGGAATACTGATGGTATCCCGATCGTAATTACAATCGATAATTACTCAATCTTAATTATGATAGGCTATTACGATTGATAATTACTCAATCTTAATCATTGGGTTTTGAATTTTGTTATGTGGTAGTTGTTTGTAGTTAAATTTTTGTAATTATGTACTATTTGAATTTTAGATTGGGATCCCGATCATATTAGTGATTTGAAATAATAACAGTTTTTTATTTTTATATTTCTATTAAGATCCATGTAGATATCACGATCACATCACGATAGTATCACGATTGAATCACGACGGTTCTCCGAGTTTATAATTTACATTATCTTCTTTGTTAATTTTGTTCTGCAGCCATCATGGGTGTGGAAAAGGTTCAGAGTGTAGAGGACGGAATCCATCATCAATCTTTACTACAAGGCTAGTGTATGGATAACAATACGAACGAGGTTACTTAGCTTTGGTAACCTCCAATTGCTAATTAGGTTTGAAGCCGGGTGCTTTGGACACTTTTTGAGATGGAGAGAAGGTCTCAATTATGGCAGAGCATTGCACGCATTGCTCGTTCGTGAGATCAGAATTCCTGGTGCTCCAAAACATGAAGTATGGTTTCATGTTGGTGGGAATCATCCTAGGTTCTTGTTTCCAGAATATGGCCTTGTCACTGGATTACAGTTTGGGCCTTCCACATTTCATATGAATTTAGAGTACGACTTGTCCAATATTGGTGTGTTTGGGAGATTCTGTGGAGGCAGGCCCATTGCTATAAAGCACTTGTTGCAAATCTTCAAAGAAGGACATGTAAATGGTGCTAATGATGATGATTACTTGAAGGTGGAAAATATTTTAGTATTGTATTCTTTCGGATTAGGATATGATCACTCGAGAAGGGTTGAGAGCTTTGTTTGGGCTTTGGTGAATGATTTGGATGTGTGGAACAACTTTTTGTGGGGTGCATACACCTTCACATCATTGCTACACCATATTTCACTATCACCAAAGACAAGGAAGGGATGTGGGACTAAGTATCATTTTTATGGTCCAGCGTGGGCTTTGCAGGTATATTCTTGACTAATTTTATGAAATCCATTATTTTTTTTGATGAATTGCATGAGTATGTTTACATTATAATGTTGATTATTGTATCTAGATTTGGGCATATGAGGCTATCCTAGAGTTTGCACAAAATGTTGCTAAAAAGGACAAGTCGAACCGGTTGCCTTGTTGTTAGAGATGGTTTTTTGTGAGGTCTAGAGCAATTGATTTCCATAGATTGTTCAATATGGAGGTATATAATTTAATTTATATTTTTTACTATATCTGAGCCAGATCGGGATATGCATCGGGATCATGTAGATCAGATTCGATAGTAAATCCTAATCATTATTCAAAATGGGATTTGGGTCGATCATGAATCCCAACCATTGTATCCCGATAACATCACGATCATTATTCGAATCGGGATTTGGATCGATAATGAATCTCGATAATTATATCTAGATTGTTATTTGAATCGAGATTCCGATTAGGATCATGATCGGGAATCCATGGTTGAGATCCCGATCATGTTCAAAATCACGATCTCGATGGCAATCCCGATCCTATCTCGATGTATTTTATTTTAACTCATTAATTGATGAACATTACAGATTGGGTGTCATGAGACGTTGACTGTAGAGGAGGCTAAATAGGAGCGTCCGTATTGGAATAACATTCATTGTGATGAACCAATTGGGGCTATTTTCCCTATCCCTTCAAATCCTATTACGAGTCGTCTGGATCCTGATCAAAATCCGAGTAAGCATAAGAGAGGTCGTGAGACATGATCATCATTTTCAAATAGTGGTGATTATGATAGACGTGCCAGTTCTCTTACTGGAAATATTAAGGAGGCATTGATGTTCGATATCATTAATTACTTGAAACATGATTTGATTGGCGACATGAAAAATGCACTGCTACTAGACTTGAAGGAGTTTATTCAAACTCTCAAGTGTGGTTCTAGACAAGCCTCCCATCACAGCCCTTGCCGCAGATCACCTATCCGAGATCGTGGTAGTGCTGAGAGTCATCATTCTCTACCATCTATTCGGCTATCACTTAGTCCAGCCCGTAAGTCATCCCCTATACATGATGTCAATCATGATCAGGGCAGTCATCATAGTCATCACCCTAAGATGCCTAGGAGATCTCTGAATGTAGATGATGCCGCCACTCGTAGACCCCGAGCAAGGGATATTCCGAGAAGATCTCTACAGCTTAATAGTCGTAGGAAGCCTCGACAAAGAAATTGTGATCGAGGTTCTCTACAAGTAGAGGATTTTTGGAGGACTAATGTAGCCTTACCCACTCGTGAAAGAACTGTTAATCAGGAGGTTAGTCAAGTTGATTAGCAGGCTGAACCCAGTGCACCAAATTACGATGAAAAATGGCCTTAGAGGATGAAGAAGACTTCAGGGCACCTGTCTTCACCTTTTCTCAGCCAGGCAACTCACACTCTTAGTTTGAGATTGAAAACAAACTACATTGAGTTTCGAAAACTCGGACCAAGAATAGGAGTTCAATTTGCAAACGGGCTTCCACTCTAGATGGCATTCTTTGCGAAGCTTGAAGATTACAACACCGATATACGATAAGAGGTATGTTATAACTTAACTTATTTTAAGCAAGCTACCGAATTATTTCCGTCTTTATCTTTAATCCTGAACATATCCCGATCATAATCCCGATCGTGATCCCGACAATGAGCCTGATCAAGAGATACACCGGGATCTATACCGAGATGATGTGATGAGATCCCGATGGTTATATCCCAATCGTATCACGATCTTTATCCTTATCGAGATTATGATCGGGATCGTGATCGGGATCTACATCACGATCCCTATCAATTTTGGGATTGAGATCCCGATCATTTTCAAAATCACAATCCCAATGGAGATCACGATCATATCCCGATACAACATGTTCCAAATTAATTAATTAATTTTGTTTTTAGGTGATTGAAATCTACATGACAGTGATGCAAAGTAAATTGTTGAGGGGTCAACACATACTACCGCACGTCACCGCCAACAATACACGCATAGTATCACTGATTTTTTTTTTGTAAGTCAATTATTATAAAATTTGTAATACATTACTTTAATTACAATATTATATCGAATAATAGACTTTGTTTATGTTTATTTTGATTGCATGTCACAGACTGTAACGTCCCAGATTTTTGAATAAGGTTTAGAGAATCCTTAAGCGTAATTAAGGAGTTAAGGAAGAAATTTTTATAAGGTTTAAGTGAAGTCAGATGTCAATCAAGACTTTAGGGGTTACTTTTTGTGAAATTGTCTTTTTTCAAAAATTGAGCTTAACTCAAATATGGCCGATTTTGGTCTTTTTAGAAAGGTTTTAACTCAAGGATTATGCCGGTGTTTTCAGATTTTAATTTTGAAGTCGTTTGAGGTCCCGGTGATGAAAAGTATATTTCAAGGATTTATGAATAATAAATTTTGCGAGCGTTCGCAATTTGAAAAATTTATGAAATCCTCCTCGTTGATCTGAGTCTTGTTCTGTCAAGCCCCTCTTATGTATTTCGACTCAAGAAATCCGTTCGCGTTCACGGATTTTCATTCCGAGGTCAATTGCTTGCTCAGAAATTTTATTTATCCCTTGAAGTGAATAGTAAAAGTACATTTTTAAAAGGAATCTTTGCTCGTCTTTCTTCTGACGACCTATTTTTCATCTCAAGATAAGTTGGTTCAATAGTACTCAAGCCAACGAACATCCCGGTATTTTTAGATTTCGTGTCTGAGGTCATTCGGACCATAACATCGAATAAAGCAGCTTTTAACCGAACCTGGTGCAACTTTTACAGTGTTTCTGCACTGGAATGGCTTCCAAGGGAAGCCAAACCTTTTCCTATAAATAGGAGAGGCACCCCTTTCACAATTCTTACTCATTTCTGTTCTTTCACTTCTCCAAAATCAAGAGAGTAGCAAAGCTTTGAGAAAAAATCAAGAGGAGTCTCTTCGTGAGCTTACCTCTGAGTCGACAAGTGGAGTGGCGAGGAAGATATGCTTCGGGGAAAGGTGCTAGGGGCCCCGTCGGGTTGTAGCAGATGGCTCTACCGCTGTTGCGACTCAACTAGATACCGAGCTAGCCACCTTTCTTCGGTGCACTTGACTTCGTCCATTCTATTTCATCGACGTCGGATTCAAGCCCTTTTCTTTTTCGTTTCCACATTTCTTTTTCATCTTTCATTATCGTATTTCATTATAACTCTCATTATTTCGTTGCTCATTTATTTCATTTAAGTTCCGTATTTAAAGTTTTGTCGAGCTTAAGTCATAGTCGTGTTTATACCGTTATAATGTCGAATTCTTTTCAAGTTTAAAGCATGCTCATTTTTAAGTTTTGGCTAAGCATTAAGCCCTGTATTTGAGTTTAAAACGTCAAGGAACGGGAGAGGCAACCAACTAATACCTCGATCAACACTTCGATGGGAAGTTTTCAAGGTTCGTGAGAGCGCACGGACCGTGCAAGGGTTGCACGGCCTGTGCAAGGCAGTGCAGAGCTCTCAGCGAGGTTTTAGAGAGTTAGCATGGACCGTGCAAGGCTAGCACAGTCTGTGCTAGGGCTTGCACGGACCGTACAAGGTCTGCACAGCCCGTGTCAGAAATTCTGGGCGTATTATTCTCGCCTCAAGGCCTAGCATGGCCCGTGCAAGGCTAGCACGGCCCTTGCAAGGCTTTTGCAGCCAAGTTTTTACTTCAAGTGTGTTCTAATCTCGAGTCTTTCAGACCCTAGTGTTTTCTAAAGGTTCTAAAGTCGTGTAATTGGTGTTTAAGTTCTAGTTAAGGGAGGAAAGGTTAGGAGATGTTTAAGTTGTTGTTAGAGGTTAGAAATCTTTGAAGAAGGCCGCTAAATCGATGAATCAGCTTTTATAAGAAGAGGTGAGCCTCGAGGAGAATCGAAGAAGGATTTACGGCTTGTTGCTTCGTCCACGTGCTCGTATCAAGGTGCTCGTCATCGAGGTGGGTAATTCTAAACCAAGTATAAAGTTTGAGCTAGTAAGCTCTAGAAGCATGATAGGGCAAAGGTGAAATATCCAATAAAAGTATTTTATGCTCCGCCTGTTTAGTCTCTATACACGGAAAGGAAAGGAAGGAAGGAAGTTTTATGCATGATTATGTTGAATTGTTATTTGAGTTTGATAAAGTAAAGGAAGTTGTTATATGTTAATAAGTTCTCAAGCAGGTTTAGATATGCTAGAAATGTTTAACTACTGTTTATGCTAGCACGAGATACTTAGAATTTCTCTAGGTTGCAATCTATGTTTATGAACGTTCATTTCCTCGTATTTGAAGGTTGGATTTCGCTAAAGCTTATTCAGCTAAGTATTGCCTTCTAGGGTAGTGGTAAATCCCTTATAGGCCAGGATCATGCTAAAATAAAGGTTTAGCCTTAGACGATTGCTCTATGCTTGGTATTTGCTAGGAAGGTTAAGTAAGGAAGGAAGTTAAGGAAGGATATAGTTTCTACAGTAAGCAGGTTATCGAGCTCAAAGAACAGTTTAATTGCATTATCATGCTGTGACCTTTGTGTCACTAAAGTTGAATCTTGATTAAAGGGAGTCACTGCTGGGTAATCCCCTCGCATACTCAGGAGGATACTTAAGGTAACTCCTCTCTTATACTAAAGCAGGCCTAAAGGTGCAGTAGACAACGGGTTTGAGCCAGTAAGGGCGCCAGAAAAGGAAGTAAAAGGTTTAGTGGATATGGAGAGGGCTTTTGCGTTTTGCTCTCCATATACCGCCAGTTATTAATTGGATATTTCTCAAAGTTTATTAAGAGTTTTCTCATAAAATCCCACTGAGTACATTAGTGTTCACGCCCTCTTTTTCAAATATTTTCAGGTTGAGATGCTGAGACCGGTGATGTGCTACTGGTGGGGTTGTTTGAGATTTCAAGTTGTTGCTCTATATGGTTACATGTTTTTCTTCCGCTACGTTTCTACTAAGTACTCTGATATTAGTATTCAGTCTCGATTAATGTAACTTGATTCTTGATAATAACATGTCTTAAATGCTATGATTCCTGTTATCAATAAAGTCTTTAGAAAAAGAAGCATGCGTTCAATTGGCACACCCGTTTATTTTTTTATTGATTCTGAGTTATTTAGATAAGTCAAATGCTTATTTGTAGTCATTAGTTTATGTTTCGATTGGCCTATGATTTGGCATTCGTTCGACTTGATTGAACCCTTTGACCCCTTTGACTCGTTGAAAACGATAAGTTCTTCCAAGTCATAAAGTTAAGTTGCCTAAGTTTTTGAGGTGCTAACTTAGTCTAATTCTAAAAACACCCCCCTGGATTTTTAATTTTCCCTGCTATTTTTACACCTAACACCCCGCCCCCATTAAAAATGACCGCCTAGGGACCGGGCTGTTACACAGACTGTCTTGAATGCGGAATGGGATAGAATTTTTGACCCAAAGACCAAGAAATACAATGTTGCAGATTGGCAACCTCCAAGAGAATTAATGTGGGAGATCACAGGGGATGAGCAAGATCAATCAAGAGCTTGGTGGAATGCAACACATGTAATATATGAATTATTTATTTAACAAATTTGTTAATAAAAAAAAATATATGTCAACTTTTTTTAACAACTTTTTTATTTAAATTAGATCATCACCATATGCCTAATCAATGGGCATTAGGTCACAGTGCGAATTAGTTTGAGTGAGTGGTGGGTTGTGCTATAAGACTCCTTGGCATACAACTTGGATGACTCAAATCGTGAATTCAGAAAGACCCAATTGTTGCCATTGATTCGATTGTTTGATCGGCTCCTTACTCTTTGTGGATATTGGGAGAGAAACGAGTTCGGACACCAGCGTCGTAAAGGCAATGGATGATACCTAAAGTTGGATTTTGCAGATCTATCGGAGCATTTTATCTAGATAGATAATTTCAGTTGTGGCTCCTTTGCATGTATGTATATGGAGCGCCTTATAAGTGGTTCAATAAGTGGAACACATTAGCTGTCCGTTCTCAGGTTGGGCAGTAAGGGTCAGAGAAGGGCAATCACTCATTCTTAAAACTTAAAACCAGTGTTCTTAAGACCAAAGAGTCGGGCGGAAAGGGGGGGCTCTCCGTTCCTGGTTCTCCTGTAGTTAGAACCTCCGGAACCACAAGAATCCTTAGTTAGAATGGGATTCCAACTCAACACGTTTTATTTTGAGTGAGATTTTGAGAAGAGTTGGTCTTTGGAGAGCACAGTACGATGAGAGTTGTAAGTTATGTTTGGAGGGGGGGAGTTATTGTCTATCGTTGGCCTCTATGGTAGAATCAGTCGGGGACATGAGAGGCGGTGGTTTACCCTGCGGCGGATGACAGCAGTTCGAGTCCGCTTATCTCCAACTTATGAACTTAGTCGATACAGAGCTATATGATAGCACCCAATAGATACCATTGAGTGTGATTAAATCAGAGGATTTTACCCTAAGATGATCATTTCATGGCTATTGAGAACGAATTAAATTAGATGGTTCTATTTCTCAATCTTATGGACTTGCTCCAAGGTCGAAAAGATTGAAAAAATCAGTCATTCACAACCACTGATGAAGGATTCCTCGAAAAGTTAAGGATTAGTAATCTTTTTCAGAAATCGAATGGATTCGGTCTTATACATACGTGATGAAAGTAATTAAAAAATAAAGAAGATGAGTTCTTCTTTCTTTTATCACTTAGGAGTTATGTGAGATGAAAGTCTCATGCACGGTTTTGAATGAGAGAAAGAAGTGAGGAATCCTCTTTTCAACTATGACTCTCCCACTGATGAGTGCTTAAATAGCACTCATTTGGACTCATTTGCACTTACTTTTGAGTGCTTTTGCTCTTTGTTTAAGTCTATATGTTTGTAAATTTGTTGTTTTTCATTAATGTTGTTTAAAGTGGCCAATACAGGGTATTTTTGGGTTAGTATGTACAAAATGAAATTAAAATGGGATTTCGATCATCAAAGGCTTGACTTGAAGAATTGAAGACACGGCCAAGAGGCGCGACCGTAGGTCGCATTGCAGAGCATCAAACAAAGAGGGAAAAACCTTCAGCCCGGGCGCGACCCAGCCCGGGCCGCGTTGCAGGCGCCTCCGGGCGCTGTCCCCTGGCACGATCGCAGGGCAGGCCGCGCCCCAAAGCCTCTGCAATACGGGCTCCAGGCGCGGCCTATTCAGCCCGCGTCTCGGCACTTCAGATAGCTGTTTTCATGTGTTCCAAGCTCGACCTCCTGGCGCGACCCAGACGGGGTCGCGGTCGGGACTGACGAATCTATTTTTAAATTTTGATACTCCATTATTGGTCCTATATATGATATATCATTGGGACAGTTCAAAAGCCAGAGGCTACACACGAAAATACTAGAGAAAAACACTCTCCATTGAAGATTTTGGAAGATCAAGAACATCAAGAGGAGAAGAAGATCCAACCATCCATTTGAAGATTCAAGCCAAGGGATTGAAGGAGTTTGTTCTACATTAGGTTTTATCTTCTCCTTTACTCTTTTATCTTTGTATTGAGAATGGGTTTTGGATCCTTGTCTTGTATCTTTGATCTTGTTGTAAATATGGTAGGCTAGAGCCCTTAGGGCTCTAGGATGTGGTGAAACAATGTGACTCTTTTTCTTGATGAAGGATAAATATATGTTCATGCTTTGTCAAGGTTTTAATCCATGCTTGGTCTTGATTGATGTTGTTTGAATGGCCTCCTTACTAGCATCACATGTATGTTTCACTTGCATCTAACCCATCCCGTGAACATAAGCATGTATGGATTAAATTCATGTACTTGTACTCTTTGTTGAAGTTGAGTATGTGGAAGGAAGTGTGACTCCTTTGAGCTTTTGGTAGGTGCGACCTTGGAATGTGTTAGAGATAGCCATCCTTGTCGCATTCGCAATTTATGAGATATTCGAGAGATGCTCCTTCTATATTCGTGGTCTTCTTACCTATGAACTTAGCATGATTGTATGTTTAAACTTTGTTGTTGAATCAAGAGGAGTATTGTGAATCCATGTCCTAGAGTCTTGCTTGTTTCCAATTTCAAATCTCTCTTTTTGTTGTTTGTTGTTCTTGATTTCTTTTTAGATTATCTATTTAGGTTGTTTGGTATTTGTTACTTAAGTTATTGTTTTGGTATTGATGATAATCAACCCTCACTTAAGCATAGTCTAGATATTCCTTGCATCAATTATTGTGGTACTTGCATTCTCTTATTTAGTTCCTTTTTCCCTGTGGATCGAACTCGTATCATCCTTGCTACAAATATATGCTTGTATACTTATAGGCATAGACACGAGTTTATAAATATTGAAACACATCAACAGTAGGTTTAAGGTAAACTGAGCCTCTGTCAAGTTTTTGGCGCCGTTGCCGGGGAATCGGAATTAAATTGATAAATGCAATATTGTGATAATGATTGAATGGATTACTTTAGACATTTTTACTTGTTTTATTTGAAAGAATTGTTCTTGATTTGTTTGTCCTTTTCATAGGAAGTGTATGCACACTCGTTCTCAAGGAGAACCACCTATTGCATTGGACTTAGAGATTAAAGCAACGGTTCGCCACAACAACGCACGTAGACGGAGAAGAATGGCGGATCTACCTCCACACATTCAAGACCCGATGATTGCCCAAATGCAAAGGCAATTGGAGGTGATGCAAGAGCAATTGAGAGCCCAAGAGAAGGCTCGTAATAGAAATGTGGAGGCACCAATCCAGAATCTTTTCCAACCTGTCGTTGATCAAGGGGTGGCAAATGGACCACCCATTCACGCCAACAACTTCGAGTTGAAGGCCTTTCTTATACTAATGATCCAACATAATCAATTCCGAGGGACGCCAATGGAGGATCCCCATGAGCATATCCGAAAATTTCTCAATGTTAGTGGGACAATGAAGATGAATGGAGTCTCGGATGATGCAATCCGCATTCGAATCTTTCTATTCTCATTAATCGACAAGGCGGAAACATGGTGGTTAAGCCATGCTCAATGAACATTTCAAATTTGGGATCAATTGGTGACAAAGTTCCTACACAAGTTTTTCCCACCCGGAAAAACCCTCAAATTGAAAGGAGAGATCACCATGTTCAAACAATGGGATGAAGAGAGCCTATATGAGGCGTGGGAGCGCTTTAGGGAGATGCTACGGAAGTGCCCCAGACATGGTTTTGGGACCGATCATCAAGTATGCATTTTCTATGGAGGAAGAAAAGACGAGGTGAGAACACTCATGGATGCGGCCGCGGGTGGATCATTGTTGGCAAGAGGGCCGGAAGAGGCCTTGAGAATTATTGAAGAAATGGCCTCAAATTCCTTTCAATGGCCGGCCACAAGAGAGGGAGTTCAAATTCTAAAGAAAGTGGCTTCTGCATCAAGTTCGGATGCACTCGGGCTTGTGGCAGCTCAAATGGCAACCTTCAATTCAAAAATTGAGGCCTTTACAAATCCAAAGGCCGAGACATCTCAAAGCCAATTTGAGGATGTAAACTATGTGAATCAACAAGGAGGCTTCTCGAATCAACCACGGCAATTCAATCCGGGGTACAAACCCCAATACAGAGGCCAATATGGAGGAAATTCGGGTTATCAAAATAAAGCTCAACACCCGAATTTCTCCTATGGTAATCCGAACAATGCTATCCAACCACCTCCGGGTTTCTCAGTCACAAATGGTGTAATTGATGAGGAGAAGAAGCCCAAGATGGATGAACTTCTAATGGCATTCATGGGGAAGACGGAGAGTTACATAAAAGACTCTCAAGCACGAATTGGGAAGTTAGAAAATACCGTCGGAGCAATTGGCAACCAAGTTAACACTTTGGAGAAGCAAATGGGACAATTTGCAACTATCTTGGGAAGCCAACATCAACAAGGCAAGTTCCCAAGTAATACCACTGTGAATCCAAAAGATCAATGCAAGGCGATTACCTTGAGGAGCGGAACAGCTTATGATGACCCCGAGAGACCGGATGATGAGGAAAGCAGAAGAAAGGTTGTTGAGAAACCAAGTAAGAAGAAGACAGAGGAGGGACCGAGTCAAGAGGACTTAAATCCCAAATTGAAGAAACATGAAGCCCTTGAAAAAGGAAAAGAGAAAGAAGAACCAAAAAGGGTGATGCCGGAAGAATACAAAGTGCCCATACCCTACCCACAAAGACTACAAAAGGTGAAGAGTGACGAGCAATTCTCTCGATTCCTTGACATCTTTAGGAAGGTACAGATCAACATCCCTCTTATTGAAGCACTTCAACAAATGCCAAATTATGCAAAATTCTTGAAGGATGCGATTTCCAAAAAGAGGAGATGGGGGGAGTATGAGACGGTTAATTTAACCGAAAATTATAGTGCTTTATTGTAAAGAAAGTTGCCCGCAAAGATGAAAGATCTGGGAAGCTTTAACATCTCGGTTACTATTGGAGAAAATCACGTTGGTAAGGCTTTGTGTGATCTTGGGGCGAGTATCAATTTGATGCCTCTCGTTCTTTAAGAAGTTGAAAATGGGAGAGATCAAGCCGACCACCATTTGTCTCCAAATGGCAGACCGCTGTTTGACATACCCAAAGGGTGTGGTGGAAGATGTGCTAGTAAAGGTCAACAACTTTATCTTTCCGGTGGACTTTGTGGTTCTTGATATGGAAGAAGACAAGGAAGTTTCCCTCATCTTAGGGCGACCGTTTTTGTATACAGGTAATGCCTTGATAGATGTGGCGAAAGGAGAACTTACCTTGAGAGTGAATGAGGAGAGGATCACATTTTTCCTCCAAAAAGCAATGCAACATCCCGAAGAAGAGGCAAAGAATATCGAGGAGTGCAAAGTGCTCCAAATGGTGGATGAATGTATAGAGGAGGGAGAGTTGAGGAGCCCAAAAGATCCTCTTGAGATTTGCATTTCTAACTCTATCTTTAATTCTTTAGCCAATGATGATTTTGGTCTATTTGAGTCTGTTTCTATGATGAATTCATTTCAGGAATCCTACTTAAGGAAGCCAAAGTTTTTACCATTAAGAAACGAGGACCAAACATCAAAGAAAGAGGACGAGTTGAAAGCAAAAGAAGAAGTGGAGTTGAAACCCCTACCTACACATTTGAGGTATGCTTACCTTGATGAAGCCAAGCAAAAACCGGTAATAGTTTCTTCCCTCTTATCCGATGAACAATGCGATAAATTGTTAAGGGTGTTGAGAAAATATCAAAGCACTATTGGATGGTCAATCTTCGACCTTAAAGGCATTAACTCTTCGATATGCATGCATAAAATCTTGCTTGAGGAAGATTATAAACCTAAGGTGCAAAATTAAAGAAGACTCAACCCTATTATGCAAGAAGTTGTTAGGAAAGAGGTTCTAAAATTGTTAGATGCCGATATCATATTTGCCATTTCAGATAGTGAGTGGGTGAGTCCTACTCAAGTAGTTGCTAAAAAAGGGGGAATGACTATTGTTGAAAATGAGAATAAAGAAACAATTGATACACGAGTAGTGACGGGGTGGAGAATGTGTATAGATTATAGGGCGTTAAATGCATATACTAGGAAAGATCATTTTCCATTGCCTTTCATTGATCAAATGCTAGATAGGTTGGCGGGTCATGAATTCTATTGTTTTCTTGATGGTTACTCGGGATACAATCAAATCATGATTGCTCCCGAGGACCAAGAGAAGACTGCTTTCACTTGTCCCTATGGCATTTTTGCGTATAGATGGATGTCGTTTGGGTTGTGTAATGCACCTGCCACCTTTCAAAGGTGCATGATGTCCATCTTTCATGGATTGATTGAAAACATAATGGAGGTTTTTATGGATGACTTTTCTGTGTTCGGTGATACATTTGATATATGCCTTGATAATTTAACACAAGTATTGCAGAGATGTGAAGATACTAATCTAGTGTTCAACTGGGAGAAATGCCACTTCATGGTGAGAGATGGCATTGTTCTAGGACACAAGGTGTCGGGTGAAGGTCTAGAGGTGGACCGGGCCAAGATAGTGGCCATTGAAAAGCTACCTCCACCAACAAATGAGAAGGGAGTTAGAAGCTTTTTGGGACACGCCGGGTTTTATAGGCGCTTTATAAAAGATTTTTCCAAAGTTTCTAAACCTCTTTGTCGTCTACTTGAAAAAGCCGTTGAATTTGATTTTGATTCTAATTGTTTGCAGGCTTTTGAAACGTTGAAGAAGGCCCTAATCACGGCATTCGTGCTTATCAACCCCGATTGGAGTGAGCCTTTTGAAGTGATGTGTGATGCAAGCGAGATAGCGGTGGGAGCCGCTCTTGGCCAAAAGAAGGACAAACTCTTCCGAGTCATCTACTATGGGAGTAGGACTTTGGATCTCGCTCAAGTTAACTACACCACCACAGAAAGGGAACTCTTGGCGGTCGTCTACGCATTCGACAAGTTTAGGCCCTATCTCATTGGGGCCCGAACAATAGTGCACACCGACCACGCCGCCTTGAGGCATCTTTTTGCCAAAAAGGATGCAAAGCCAAGGCTTATCCGATGGATTCTCCTACTTCAAGAGTTCGATGTGGAGATAAAAGATAGAAAAGGATGCGAGAATGTGGTGGCGGATCACTTGTCTCGATTGGAGCACGTGAAAGAAGAAGAGAACACATGGCCAATAAATGAAAGTTTTCCCGATGAGAGAATCATGTCTGCTTCAACAAAAGTTCCATGGTTTGCAGATATTGTCAACCTAGTTGCCAAGGTGAAACCGGTAGAGATGGAGAGTTATCAAAGAAAAAAATTCTTTCATGATCTCAAATTCTACATATGGGAGGAGACCTATCTTTTTAGAAGATGTGCCGATTCCATCCTTAGAAGATGTGTGCCGGAGGAAGAATGGATCGAGATAATGAAGGCATGTCATGATTCCCCTTGCGGAGGCCATTTTGCTTCAAATAGAACCGCTAGAAAGATTCTACAAAGCGGATTCTATTGGCCCTCCATTTTCAGAAATTGTGAAGAATTTGTGAAGGCATGTGAGAAATGCCAAAAGATGGGCTCAATTTCAAAGAGGGATAAAATGCCTATGAGTGCCATTGTTGAAGTGGAGTTGTTCGACGTATGGGGGATCGACTTTATGGGACCATTTGTGGTTTCCGATGGAAATCTCTACATACTCTTGGCAGTTGATTATCTCTCACGATGGATTGAAGCAATTCTAACCAAGACTAATGATTCGAAGATTGTGCTTAAGTTCCTTCAAAGGAATATTTTGACAAGATTTGGGGCTCCAAGAGCCTTAATTAGTGACGGGGGCACTCACTTTTGCAATAAGTGGATGACGAGCCTCCTAGCACGCCATGGAGTGCAGCATAAGGTGACGACTCCCTACCACCCACAAGCCAATGGGCAAGCCGATCTTGCAAATAGAGAGGTAAAACAAGTCCTCCAAAAAGTGGTGAAGAAGAACGGGAAAGATTGGGCAAGCCACCTCGATGAAGCATTGTGGGCCTATCGAACGGCCTATAAAACTTCGTTAGGCATGTCTCCCTATCAAATGGTATTCGGGAAATCTTGTCATCTTTCGATTGAGCTCACTCACAAGGCATATTGGGCCACCAAGAAGCTCAATTTCGACTTTGAGATGTCGGGAAAGGAAAGAATTTTCCATTTGAACGAAATTGATGAATTTAGGCTTGAGGCCTTTGAAAATTCTACCATCTACAAGATGAGGACCAAACTCTATCATGACAAGTTCCTACGGAAGAAAGAACTTGCACCCGGAGATGCTGTTTTGCTTTTCAATTCAAGATTTAAATTGTTTCCCGGAAAACTCAAGACAAAGTAAGGAGGACCTTACTTGATTTCGAGAGTCTTTGAAAGTGGTGCTGTGGAATTGCAAGCCAATGATGGAAATAGATTTGTCATCAATGGACAACGTGTAAAGAAGTTCTATAATCCGGAGGAGCAAGCCAGGGTATTTGTCCTCCATCTCAAAGACGTTTGAAGAACATATCCCCTCGAGCTCACGACGTTAAATTAAGCGCTAGTTGGGAGGCAACCCAATCCTTTTTAAATTTCGTTGTTTTATTTTTATTGTTTTTGTTATGCTTTATATTTTAATTGCCTAGTTAATTCCTTTTGGAGTGGGGTGATTCCTAAGAAAGGGGAATTGGTTGTAAAAGTGATGTTTTGTGTGTCATAAGTGAGTGAATATTTTGCAGGAAGAGAAATCCAGGGGCAATGAGGGAATATATGTCGAAAGGAGAAGAAAAACACAACAAGTGTCTGGGACGCAGCCCATAGGTGCGACCAAGGCCAAGGCCGCGCCCCAGAGCACTTCTCACGCGGGCACACGGCGTGGGCAGGGGCCGCATTGCAGAGCACTTCAGAGAGTTGAATCTCTTCAGCCCGGGCGCGGCCCATAGGCGCGACCCAGCTTCGCCCACGTCGCAGGGTACTTGAAGCCCGGCCTCCGGGCGCGACCGACCCAGCCCGCGGCCCGCAAATAAACGGGTTTTTAACCCTCTTTCAACTCATTTCACTCTCATTTCTTCACTCACACACGATCTCACTCACCATCACACACAATTTTCGACCTCTCCCTCAAGAAACCAAGGTAAATCTCTCACTTTTCTCCTAGATTCCTCCTACATTACACTCCTAGCATGATTATTTGAGTATTGAATGGTTCATATGCTTGAAATTTGGGGAAAAATCATGCTTTGTTCCCTAGAATTGAGATGAACGAATTTGCTATGAATCTTCCTTAAATTTTGCTTTCATTGTATGGAATGTGTAATATATTGGATGGGTAGGATATGGGTGTTGGAATTTTGGTGAAAATTTGATGGAATTTGATAGATCTTTCATGGATTGGGGGCATCAATGGTGAAGTTTGGATTTTCCATGTTGTTTGGTTGATTATATCCCCATTGTTGCTTAATTGAGAGAGAATAATCATAATGCTTGCACTTAGATGTTTAGAATGAGATACATTATGCTCATTTGAGACAAATTTGCCATTTTGGTTGATGAATGATTATATTTTGTTCCTACAAAGTCTAATAAAGACTAATGCATGTAAGTTGAAGGGATATGTTGGATTTTGGTGCATTGTTGCTTGGAATCATGTTGAATTGGTTGGAGTAAAGCATACAAACTCGATTTTGACACTTAATTTTTATGCTTTGATGTGAAAATGGCACCTTTGTTTTCTTGTGTGGTGTTTTTGATACCTTCTTGCTTAATAAGCCTTTGTCATCCCCTCTTTGGTAGGAAACTTGATGATGGAATGTCTAAATTTGGGAGCACTTGAAATATATGATGATTGGTGCAAGATAGTTGGTTATGAATAAAAATTTACATACTTAATGCAACCTTGATATTTTATAGAAAAGGGGAGCTCTTTGTTGTTGATATTGTTACATTAAATGGAGTCCCTTCGTCTATGATTTATACTTGTGAGTAAGTTGGATTTTTATCATTGAACCCAACCATTGTTGATTGGTAATGTTTAAAAATGTTGTCATTGGTCCTATGCTTTTGATATTGTCATCCTAATTCGAGGACCATTTGCCAATGTTGCAACCAACTTCTTTTGGTGATTGATCATGTTTGGTTTTGGACACATGCACATTATACCTATGTTTTTGATATTGTCAGATATGGAGAGACTATCTGTGCCAAGTTAAATTTGTGTTCATTTTGCATATTCATGTGGGTACTTTGAAAAATGGATCATGTTTATCATTTGATAGGAGGCATGAACTTTGATAGTTGAGGAAATGATGTTGATTTTGTCATATGTTTTGAAGCCTCAACTTCTTTGTTCTAATTTTTGGTTATACCCTTATCTTATGGCTCATTTTCTTGTCTATAGGTACCATACCTCAATCACACAAGGATGGCACCAAAAAGGGGAAAGAGATCGTCGAGACGACAAGAACCCGAATCCGACCCCGAAATTGAGGAGGGAAGTGAACAGGAAGAAGAAGACCTTGCCATTGATGATCCCATGACTTATGGGATTTACTTTACGGAAGCATGGCATAGAAAAAGTTGGGATAGATTATTCCCCTTGAGTGTAGCTGCCACCCGATTCATGTGTCCCACATCCACAGTGATTTTTAGGATACGAGATGACGTTTGGACTCTCCTCGATAGAATTGGATGGCTACAGGCCCTTGAAATGACAAGGAAGACTTACCCCCTCTTGGTGAAAGAGGTGTTGAGCACACTTGACGTCAAAAGGACGGCAAAGAGAGGGCCAATCAGATGCACTTTCAGGATGGGAAACCGGGACAGAGCTCTCACGGTTGAGGAGATCAACCAGATCTTTAATGCGGATGATGACGACATCTATCATCCTCCATCTCGATATGACAAAGATTATGCCTACCGCCTCTTTTGCTTGACGGAGTCTGACACTGAGAAGTACGACTCCAGCCTTGCCAAGGCCTCCGCCATGCCCAATCCAGTATTCCGCTATCTACACCGCATTCTAGCGTCTACCATCTTTGCTAGACGTGAGAAAGGGGGGGTGAGGACTGCAGAGTTGTTTGCACTTTGGGCCATGCTGAATGCCGTCCACCTGAACTTCAGAGCATTCTTGCTTGAGCAGCTTCAAAGACAAGCTCACATGGATAATGGCTGGATCTGCATTGGGGGATTGATCACTCCTATCGCAGAGCACTTCCAAATTAATCTGGATGAGTACCAAGAGAGTCCTGGAGCAAGACTCTTGAGTATCCCTTACTTGAGAAACATAAAGATGCTCAACTCGGACACAAGTACCTATCTGTTGTCCATGAGAGGAGGGGGGGAACTTTCTGCTGCCCAATCCGGCTCTCATGCATGTGTCGAATTTCCAAGAAAGAGATAACTGGATGATGGATACACTAGTCCATCGAGAGGCTATTAGAGCAGCGGGACTTCCTACAGGCATGAGAGATGTTATTAATGACCAACCCGAGGGAGGAGGAGCCGATGGAGGAGAGGGATCCTCCACTGCCGCATTCAGACGTGGGCGGCGCTAGACTGAGGAGCAGATTGCGGGCCATTTTGATGCACTGGATGGCTACATGGCCACAATGGATGAGAATATGCAAAACTAGCGTACGGAGGTGCATGATGAATTTGGGAATCTTAGACAGGATTTGTATACCCGATTTGATGACATCCGCAGCGACATGCATCACCGGATGGGGCAGATTCAGTCGAGTATGGATGAGCGGTTTCACACCATTCAGGCTGATATTGATGAGAGGTACACCAGCATCAGAGGCGAGATCAGGGGTTTGTCTGACAACATGGGCTCATTTCAATCAGAGATACAGGACCTAGCCGGGCTCTTCTGAGGAATGCACACCGGCTCTGGGTCACAGCAGCAGCCCTATACCCCGTCTCAGCATCAACAGCTGACTCCCTACAACTCCTACCAACCGCAGTAGCAGTTTCAGCAGCCATTCCAGTCGATGCAGCAATTCCCGACTGGACAGTTCATGGCATCGTTCTCTTCATCTCAGCATTTTCAGCAGATGCCGATGGGCCAGTTCATGGCATCTTCCTCCCAGCAGTTCCAGCCATCCCAGTTCTTGTTGTCCTCCACTTCTCAGCAATTCCCGCAGCAGTCTCCACATCATCAGTAGCATCCATCTCACTGAGCAGTTAGTGCTCCTTGCCACCATCTTTTTGCCTCCAAACTTATTTCCTCACTTGGATCAAAATAAGTTTGGGGGAGGGGGAGAGTAGTGGTGGCAAGGATCTTTTCATGCTCACCTTATCGCTTTATTTTATGTTTGGATAATTGAAGCATGCTTGCATGCTTATGTTTTATTTACATTTGGATCATGTTAGGATTTTATCACTTTATGTATGATGGATTGGTTGGATGGAGACAATTGATGGATTTTCCATCACATGCCGTTTTCCTCTTATAGGCTTATGTGATATTTTATCTATGTTTTTTCTCGATTATCTTATGATATGTGGTTAGGGGATGTTTTTCACTTGAATAAGTGTATGTCCCTACAATATGATAGGGATAAAGAGCATGTTTTTGATTGAGTAGAAATCCTTGATGATGATGAGTTTATGATGAAATTTTTTTGAAAAATATTGATGAAATGCAAGATTTTATAGCATGATAATGTAAGCAAGTATCTAAGTGGTGTCTCAAAAGTACAATTTTTGGAGGAAAAGTTTACCTTGGGAAGAATTTTGATCCAAAGATTACACAATTGTAATCTTTTCTTTGATGAGTGATTAATGGTCTTCTTGGTGCACTAATATTTCTCTAGAACTTGCTTTGTGACTTGATTGAGGTTACAAATGTGTGTTTGATTTCTTGAAAAAGACTTAAGGCCATTCTTTGTTTAACTCATGCTTATCCAAATATGTTCCTTCCAAATCAAATTAAATCCTTTGCAAGCCCTTCTTGAGCCTTGAATTGTTTTCTTGATCTTGTTGGGTTAGGGAATGAAATAAAAGGAAAGATTTGCGTATTATCTTTCAAAATGAACTTTTGAGAAATCTTAAAGTTGAAAAAAGGAAAAATATTGAAATACTCTTGTGATAGAAAAGAACAAAAAGAAGAAAAATATCTAGAGTTGAAATTAAAAATAGAAGATGCAAGAAGAGATATGTTCACAAAGATCACAAAATAAAAGGGTAAGGATTGATGAAAAAATTTAAGTAATCTCAAAGAAATTTGGGTTGAAAAGAACAAAGGGTAGAAGAGAACTTGTTTAGTTCTTCTCGACTTATAATGAAATAACTTTGGAATTATTGGGAAGCCACTTAGCCAAATGTTTATCTACCCCTCCGAAAAGCCTTCACTACAAACCCAAAAAGCTCTTAACGATTCTTGTTTGATAACACACGTGAGTAGTGGAGATTGTAGTCACTTTGCAAGCTTATGGTAGGATCCGAGTGCACTCTTGACCTTGAGCGGATTCACGTTTTGCCTATACACTCGAGAGTGAGCGTTCTTTAAAAATCCTTGTGAGAGCTTGTACTCTAATAATTGTATCATGATAATTTCTTTAGTACTTGTTTATTCTTGATTGCGAATATCATCTTTGTAATGCTCATCTTGTGATTATGAAGCAAATTGTCATCTTGATTCTACTCAAATCAAAATTCTTGCCTTGTCTCTTGTTTTGTTTGGGGACAAACAAATATTTAAGTTTGGGGGAGTTGATGAGTGCTTAAATAGCACTCATTTGGACTCATTTGCACTTACTTTTGAGTGCTTTTGCTCTTTGTTTAAGTCTATATGTTTGTAAATTTGTTGTTTTTCGTTAATGTTGTTTAAAGTGGCCAATACAGGGTATTTTTGGGTTAGTATGTACAAAACGAAGTTAAAATGGGATTTCGATCATCAAAGGCCACGCAAGACTTGAAGAATTGAAGAAAACCAAGGGTCGGGCTAAGACAAAGCCAAGAGGCACGACCGTAGGTCGCATTGCAGAGCATCAAACAGAGAGGGAAAAACCTTCAGCCCGGGCGCGACCTCTTGGCGAAACCCAGCCCGGTCCGCGTTGTAGGCGCCTCCAGGTGCGGTCCCCTGGCGCAATCGCAGGGCAGGCCGCGCCCCGAAGCCTCTGCAATGCGGGCTCCAGACACGGCCTGTTCAGCCCTCGTCTCGGCACTTCAGAGAGCTGTTTTCATGTATTCCAACTCGACCTCCTGGCGCGACCCAGACAGGGTCGCGGTTAGGACTGACGAATCCGTTTTTAACTTTTGGCACTCCATTATTGGTCCTATATATGATATATCATTGGGAAAGTTCAAAAGCCAAAGGCTACACATGAAAATACTAGAGAAAAACACTCTCCATTGAAGATTTTGGAAGATCAAGAACATCAAGAGGGAAAGAAGATCCAACCATCCATTTGAAGATTCAAGCCAAGGGATTGAAGGAGTTTGTTCTACATTGGGTTTTATCTTCTCCTTCACTCTTTTATCTTTGTATTGAGAATGGGTTTTGGATCCTTGTCTTGTATCTTTGATCTTGTTGTAAATATGGTAGGCTAGAGCCCTTAGGGCTCTAGGATGTGGTGAAACAATGTGACTCTTTTTCTTGATGAAGGATAAATATATGTTCATGCTTTGTCAAGGTTTTAATCCATGCTTGGTCTTGATTGATGTTGTTTGAATGGCCTCCTTACTAGCATCACATGTATGTTTCACTTGCATCTAACCCATCCCGTGAACATAAGCATGTATGGATTAAATTCATGTACTTGTACTCTTTGTTGAAGTTGAGTATGTGGAAGGAAGTGTGACTCCTTTGAGCTTTTGGTAGGTGCGACCTTGGAATGTGTTAGAGATAGCCATCCTTGTCGCATTCGCAATTTAGGAGATATTCGAGAGATGCTCCTTCTATATTCGTGGTCTTCTTACCTATGAACTTAGCATGATTGTATGTTTAAACTTTGTTGTTGAATCAAGAGGAGTATTGTGAATCCATGTCCTAGAGTCTTGCTTGTTTCTAATTTCAAATCTCTCTTTTTGTTGTTTGTTGTTCTTGATTTCTTTTTAGATTATCTATTTAGGTTGTTTGGTGTTTGTTACTTAAGTTATTGTTTTGGTATTGATGATAATCAACCCTCACTTAAGCATAGTCTAGATATTCGTTACATCAATTATTGTGGTACTGGCATTCTCTTATTTAGTTCCTTTTTCCCTGTGGATCGACCTCGTATCATCCTTGCTACAAATATATACTTGTATACTTGTAGGCATAGATACGAGTTTATAAATATTGAAACACATCAATAGTAGGTTTAAGGTAAACTGAGCCTCTATCACCCACTCCAGTCGTTGCTTTTCTTTCTGTTACTTCGAAAGTAGCTGCTTCAGCTTTAACCACTTGAATTTTTGATATTCCTTTTTATTTCTCATCAAACGAATGACATCTTCTTCTGGAAATCCTAGCTATTCTTAGCATGATATTGGGAAATATCATTGCTATTACTTAAACAAGCATGAAATGTATGCTTGCACTAGGAAATGGAATCTAATTGATCAGGAGAGAACCTTTTCTTCTGTATGAATCGATCTTATTCCATTCCAATTCCTTCTCGATACCTCCCAAGGAAAATAAGAACACTGGGGAAACAAGGAGAGTGGTGTCACGCGATATCGCACATACATAGCTCATCTGATATATGATATGTGTGACCCGTAAGTAAAGCCCTTGAATTGATATGACAACTCGGCATCTATCTATATATTATGTACTTTATAATTAGATAATGACTTTTCATTATTGAATTTGTGACCCTAAAGTACACTGACTTTTTTATGTTTCTAAGAATTATTATATTTGTACTTTATAATTGTTAGATTCAGAAAGTACAATTCCCTTTTTATGTAATGAAATGATGTAGGTCACTTTTTATATTTCCAAAGTGTCCTTGCTAGATTCATTTTAGACTAGTTTGATTTTAGACTTATTCAAACCGGAAGTGCAATTAATTCCAAAAGTAAATTCCTCACCAACTAGTCACATGATTCATATTGAACTCTACATATATCCCGATTGAATATTAACGATCAAAATCACGATCGATATCCCGATATAATTGATAATCGAGATCAAGAATGAATCCCGATAATGTCATGATCGTGATCAGATCACATTGACCATCCCGATCAAGTTCATGATTGTGATCTCGATCCTGATCCTAATCATATTCAAGCAATTCCTTTTATTGAATGTAATGAATCTCTAACACATAACAAATTATTTATCTAGCTACCTCTCTGAGGGCAAGCCCTTTTACAGTGTCCAATTTCACGACATATGCTACACTTCTTTGGTCTGCAACGTCTACTACTACATGCCTCTACCCCAGATGGACGTCGACTTCCTTTACTTGGACGACCAACTTGGCGATTCACGATAATTGGTAACACATTTATGTCTGCGATGTGTTGCGGTACCACCCACTCATCTCGATGAGAGAGAGGATTGACTGATCCTGTATATGTCTCTCGCCAATCAACCGTCTTGTAGTATGAATAGACGTAATCATGTATAGATTCACCATTTTTCCTATGAATAGAATAATTGAAAATCAATTAGAGTTGAAAGATAAATTAAGGATAAATAAATAGATAAATACGTATATAATGACAGTAGCTGCATGCGCACATGGTATCAAATCCAACTGAAACTGCCGACATTGGCATGTCCTCCTATGAAGATCAACATTGAGTATTCTTTTCCAAGTATTCACTTTGAATGTAGAGTTTTTAGTGGACACAACGCCATATGAGCGAGATTTCTCCACTGATTTAGTGAGCTTACTTACGGTCTCTTCAGTCAATACATTATCACGTGCATTTGCACGTGATCATCGAACGTCGAACCATTGTTCAATAACATGTCTGATAGCCTCTATTAATGAACATATGGGAAGACATCTAGCAAATATTAATCTTGCATTGAATGATTCAGCTGCATTTGACGTTAAGAAACTGTAGCGCCGAACAGGGCATTTTGAGCGAGCCCACCTCTCAGGTCCATCATTAAACAACTTATGGTAAGCTCCATCTGGGCTAATTTTTGTAATACTTTCCATTGCTTTATTGTAAACTGAACCTTGGTAAGCATATGCTGCTCTCTGGAACATTTCTGTGACACCGACACCCCAATGCGTGAGCCTATTCAACAAATGGAAGTAGTAAAGGTCGTGGGGTATGCTCGGGAAAACTTCATTAATAACATTAGATATGCTGATGTGTTGATCTAAGACAATCCATGTTTCTAGATTGCATCCGAATGCATTCCTTACTCGATTGAGAAACCTAATCTATGAACGATCATTTTCTATCGGGCCAACACCAATCGCTAATGGGAAGCACTGCTCCTTGCCATCTTTAGTCACTGCTACAAATAAGATGCCCTTATTATTCTCCTGTAGATGCATACCATCCACAACAATCATCGGTCTCAGAAACATAGCATATGATGCAATACAAGCTCCCAGAGCAACAAACAAAGTTGGAATTCTCCGTCAGGACCAACCTCTAAATCAGTCGCTGTACCAGGATTGTTCTCCCGTAGTAAGTATAAATAGCTAGGAAACATCTTAAATGAATCTGCATGTCCACCATAGATCATCTCGATCGCACCATTCCGTGCTTGCAATGCAACACTATAACTTATTCTAATTCCAAACTCTTGTTGCATTTTTGCCCTCATTTGATTTGGTTTCATGATCGTTCCGAGAGTATGCATTTCTTTTACAAAATAAGCAGCAATCACCTTTGTATGGACGTTTCTCAGTATGACACGACCTAAGTCGAGGAGACATGAATGTTGGGCTACAAACTTATGAACAATCCAAAACTCACCTCTGTGGGATGCGCGCACCTCAAAAGGACAACAATCATCGTGCTTACATACGATGACCAAACGATCTGTATCTGAATGAGACACCTTGTATTCTACACGATGCTCAAACAGTCTGACATCAATTGACAAAGCATCTTTATCCCAGAACGTGGCTCCTAGAAAATTTTTCCGTCTCGTACCCTCTCCAACTCAGTAACCACAAGAGAATTAGATACATTAAGAGGAATCATTGATATTAACCAATTATTCATGTTTGAAGTCGGGATTATATCTTCTTCAGATATTGGCATAGGATTGTTAGACCGTAGCTTGGATTAAAGTTTGTTCACACCACCCTCTCTATGTATCTATGAAATAAACGCTGCAAATGTAGAACGTGCAAAGGTATTACCGAAACCGTTATTTTCATCTTCCTCCTCAGACTCATCATCCTCATCAACATTCTCTTCTTCATCATCATTCTCCACATAATCTTCATCTTCATCTTTATCTTTATCTCCATCTCTATCCCCATCCCCTTCCCCAAACCCATCTACATCTCTATCTTCAGCATCAGCAACAGCATCACCATCATTATCTTGACGCTCATTCGTATATTGATATGAGCCTATTGGATCATTATTTATGCCATCAGTGGGTAGACTTCCACTACCATAAGAATACGGATCTCTAAACCAGTCTAATGAAATGAACCACTCAATATCTGTGAATGAAGCATCGAACATCGATTGTTGTGTCTCAGGGGGGACAATAGAGAAAGTACGAGTAATCAAATGATGGTACATATGGTTCTTGCTGACAAAATGTCCATACAACATTCCGTGTGTGAACAACATACACCATTGGCTCCCTTTCTCGAACACACAACCCATGAAGATCTTGATCAGTGCTTAAGAGAAACTTCAACATTCTATCAGTGCGAGTACACGATAAATAATATAAGAGGTAGTCTATACCCAAAGAATTCACAGACATGATGTAATTGATACTCTGGATTAATGATGCCAACGATATTGATTGAGCCGGAATGTGTGCAAGCTGTTCATCCTCACCTACATATTCCGAATTAATCCATTACCCACCATATCTCATAATTATAATTTGTCAATCCATCTGTATGTAAAAATAAAAATAAACTATTAACAAAAGCGATTAAAATATCATAATGCAAATTAAATAATTTCAGAAAATTAGAATCCTGAAGAGATCCCGATGCATCACGATCACATCCGATCATATCTCGATTAAAGACCGGGCATTATCTCGATCATATCACTATCTAATCACGATAGGGTTTTCCATCAAACATGATAGAATCCCAAATGGAATCCCGATGATGTCGCGATGGAAAAAAATCAAATTAAAGCTATATTTTCTTGTGCTATTATTCTGATAAAAAAATTAAATAATGGAATGTTGAGCGAGAAAATATTTCAAACATACCTCTATATCGTCACAATGCTTTAGTCTAGCGTGCACAAATCAATCCAATTTCTATAAATTTTTGTTTGTTTTCATTGTTTGAAATGTATGTGTGTGTTACTGTGCGAAAGAACAATGCACAATTGGACGACACTGTTTATAAATATAAATAGATGACCACTTTCATGTGACTTGAGAGGTCTTACATCCTACCTACCTCACTTACATAATGTACATGTGAACTTAAAGATAAATGGACAAAAATGTCATTCAATAATATTGTTTTATTTGTTCCATTGATTCATGAGTCATGTCGTTCATTAGTAATAGTAAATGTGTAAACCCTAACACATAGACCAAATCCCTAACACATGGACCGAATCTCGATAAGACATTCTGAAAGAATCCCGATCACATCACGATCGTATCCCGATCGTGATATCGATGAAATTCCGATGTAATCCCGATCTTATCCCGGTTGTGATATTGTAATTTTCCCTACTATTGTTTAATGACTCACAATTATTTTTTCTACTATTTTTATCAATCACGTTATTCTACCTTTTTAATGTAAGGAGACAAAAATTGCGAATACATCGGGATCTATAGTTGAAGATCATTTAATGAATTAAAGTTGAAACCATAAAATTTAAGATCATTTCATACATTATAATTAAGTCCATAAAATTATGAACATAATATAATAATTTAAAACATTACATATAGGGGTGCACAAAAACTTATCCGGGCCGATCAAACCGGCCAACCCAAACCGGATTTGGACCGTATGACTTATATTGATGATAGGCCGAATTTGTTTAGATCCATATATATTGTAAGACGGTCTTATTGGGTTGGCTAGCGGGCTTAAGGATTCTCCACACAAACCAACTCGAACTAACCCGTTTCTCTTTATTTATTTTTTTATATATTTTATATATATATGTAAAATCTTAATTGTAACATTCTTAAATCTTTATGAACTTTCTTTATAATTTTTATACTTTTATATTTCTTTGTGGAGAACTTTAATATCCATTATTTAGTTTTTATTTGATTTATTGATGACCACAACTCGATCATTATATATAGTTGTCAATATATTTTTGCTTGCTAAGAAAATTATGCATATACAATGATACATGCCATGCATACTTATTTTATTTGATATGTTTTTAGTTAATATTGTTTATAATACGTGATTAATGGTTTTGAAAGTCTTTTTTTTAAGTTTTGGTCAAATTGATTTCAAAGTTTAATTTTTTTGTCATAACCCGACCAACCCAACCCAACCCAAACCTTATATTCATGTGAGAAGTAGGGTTGGGTTGTGAAAAAAAAATAAAAGATTAATGGTTTATAATTTCTTCAAACCGTATTCTATTGGTTGGCCTATTTAAACACCATCAACCCGGCCAACCCAACCCGTGTGCACCCCTAATTACATAGATAAAGGCACCTCCAATGGAGGTATTTTCTGGACAGATATATATATATATATACACACACACACACACACACACTCTTGATATTCACATTACCTATTTTAACAGTGACATTTTCTTTTTATTTATTTAAAATTGTCCTATATAGAGTTGAAATAAACAGTATTATTTTTGTTTTTTAGGAAAAATTCATTATAAATATGTGGTGATAATTAGCAATTTGTTAATTTAAATTTTATGTATTTTTAATTATGTTGGATGTTGGTTTGAGTTAGTAATTTTTTTCATTTTTTTCATGTATCAATTTAATTTGTGTTTTAATTTTAATATTGCTCAATTTTTTGGGAATTATTTTTAAAATTAATGTATTAATTAAATATATATTTAAATTATAACATGAAAGTAAAATAATGATCTATATATAAAATAAAAAAATTAATAAGATATAATAAAAGATAAATGAGTGGATATAATAACGGGGCCCATTAATAATTACTTTTTAGGTAGAATGATTGGAGAAAAATATGTTAGGTAGATAATAGATAGATATTTTATGATATGACAGTGATAGCATCTAAAATTGGGCAGAATGATTGTGGATGCTCTAACTAATTAAAAATCCTAAAACATGAAAAATAAAATAAAACAAACCCTAATTAAACCCTAACTACTCTACTCATCATCTTCATCAAAATCAACTGCAGGTGGCCCGATATCGTCCTCACCAGCATATTTGTCCAAGACTTCTTGATCACCGACATCAAAGAGTCTTTTCAGATATTCTCATTCTTTCACTGCTTGATTCATGTAAATCAGTACTTGTTCCGACGCTGAAATAAAAAAAAATATAAAAAAATATATGTTGGTTGTTCAAAAATAAATTCGACGAATAACCTATGCAATTTCAGTCCACTAGGCAACATCCGCATCGATGAGTCTGGTGTACAAATCGAGATGCTCGGCCCCTACATAATTGATTAACTAAGAGAACATCTGGTACCTATGATGCCAATGATCAACGCGTCTAACAAACTCTGGCATCGGTATATCTACCCCGAAACGCAACTCGACCAATTGTTTAATACGAGGAACACAGTTGAGGTTCTGTTGATCTTGATCGAGAACCCATCTTTTCCAGATAAAATAGTAGAGCAGATGATCAAGACACATACTGTAACACCCCGTATTTTCGGATTATAGTTAAAAGTTTTCTAAATTTATTTAGAAGACTATATAAATTTATTGGAGCTAAAATAAAGTAAAACAGATAAAAAGACGCGACTTTAGGTGTTATTTAAATTGAAAAAAAAAGTATAAATATTTTTGACGCTTGGTCAATAATAATTTTCATGGAAATAGAACGACATGAGAATTTCAATGGTACTTTTAAAATTTTAATTCGAGGTCAATCAAAGTCCCAACAGTCAAAGAGGATGTGAATAGTAATTTTTAATTTAATCGGGAATATTTGCGACGTCTCGAGACTTGACTAGTCAGAGTTTTCCAATAGGAAACGAACCAAGGAATCCGCCGGTGTTCTCGAATTTTCAATCAGAGGTCAAACGAATTCCCAACAATATTTTTGGTAAAATAAATAGTAAATTTTAATTAATTTAAAAAGGAATATTTTCTCGTTCGATTATCAAATAACATTTTCGGCATACCATTTTGAATTGATTCAATAGGAAATAACCCAATGAACCTCCCGATATTTTTAGATTTATAATGCGAGATCAATTGAACTTCCAGTAAAATAAAGTAATTTTTAATCGAGTTTAAATGCATTTTATCAGTATTTTATATCTGAATTATTATATTACAAATATTCCAAAATATCCTAAAATATCTCTATTTATACCACTCCCTTTATTGGATCCAAGGCATTCCCCTCCACTTGCTGAAATGGCAATTGCCGTATGAATCAAAAAAAGAAAGAGAAAGAAGAAGAGAGAGAGAAAGAAAGAGTGAGAAAGAAGATAGGGGAGAGAGGGAGAAGAGTGCCGAGAGAAAGAGAGATCCGAGAGAGAGAGAGAGAGAGGAGGGAGGTGCAGCTGCCGACCACCACCACCCCGCTGCCGCCATCGACGTCGCCGGAGCACCACCGCTGTCGCTGGAGCAGCCATGTCGCCGGAAAATGGCGACGTTGTTTCCACGTTGCGCGGTTATCGCCTCGGTCGATTTCTCGTCCTTTTTAGTCTAAATTTTAATATGTCATGTATTTAAATGTGTTCTACGTTTCGTATGTTGAACTCGTTGCCATCCGACGGCCGGAAACCGGCGAAATCGCCGGAAAATAGAAAATATAAATGACGCCGAACAGTCACGTTTTTTCCTATTTTGACCCCTTTCGGGTTGTCAAATTAAAAAAGTTTGAGCACGAAAGTTGCTTGAAATAATATTTCCTATATGCCTGTCGAATTTCGTAATTTTTGGATGAGTTTTGAAAAATCTCGATTATTTAAATTAAACAGTTATTCTTATACCGGAAGCATGTGTTATCGAAAAATTCTAAAAATCTCGAACTATAGTCTTGGCATGTATAGGATCGTCCCTGAATATTTTTGTAATTTTTGAACGATTAAAAAGTGTCGTGGTATAAATCTGATAAAAATCGAGTAAAATGGCAAGTTACGGAAAGTGACCTTTGTCAAATCTCTTGATTCCAATAAATCAAAAATAATATTTTAGAATTTATTCTCTTCTGTGTTAAATGTACACGAGGTCTCTAGAGTGACATAATATATTTTTGAAAAGAATTAAATTTAATAATAACTCCAATTACAGTATATTAATTTTTGAAAAATATAGTAGTCGTTCTGAGTCAAAGATCGACCCTTGTAGGACCCACAGAACCTGCTAGAAGAGAAGATGATGTTCCCAAAGTTTTTATGTCGCCACCTGCTCGTCAGCGAGGTGGGTTTATTTTCAAATAATAAATAAAATTTAAGAGTAATAACTCTTAGAAGCATGATAGATAACTTAGAAATATCCAAATAAATATTTTATGCTCTACATGTTTAACATCACTGTTATAGGAGGAATTATAGAATATTGTTATGTTATGAAATATGATAGTATTGTGATACTGTTGAAATATTGTTAGAATATTTCTGGAATATTATTGAGATATTGTGACTAGGATTTGAGCATACTTGTGGAATAGTTGTATAAGCATGATTAAGCTATGATTTAATTTGCTAAGTTTTATGAGATATATTGAGACGAGGTTAAACTTAGCTAAGATAGGTTTGTGCTAGAATCTTTGATTTTTGTAGTGCAAGTAATTATTGAACATAGGCAGGACTGTACACCCTAGCAGTTGTGATGATTATCACTATAGGTGTTACTGTGAGGTAACCCCGCACATACACGGTGACCGGATGTCACTATAAGGAGTCACTGCTAGGTGACCCCTAGCACACTCAGGGTCAATGCTATGTAACTCCTGGTATACTCTCCTCGGATTAGCGAGGTAACCCCTCCCTTTTCCTATCAGCGGCATGTTATACAGTGCAGTAGACGACAGACTGAGCAAAATGGATCCCAAAGAAGAAGAAAAAGGTTTGCAGATATGGGAAGGGCTTTTGCGTTTTGCTTCCTATATGCTGTGTATTATTTTGGATATTTCTTATTTACAAATTGAGTTCAAAATTACCCACTGAGTGCATTAGTACTCATACCCAACTCTTTTCAAAATATTTTTAGGTTGAGATGCTGAGGCCGGTGATGTGCTGTTGGTGGGATTGTCTAAGCTTCCTAATTGCTGCTCTATCTGGTTATATTATTTGCTTCCGCTATGTTTCTACTGAATACTCTGATATCTAGTATTTAGTCTTGACTTTTGATACATGATACTTGATGATAGCATGTCTAATATGCTATTAATATATGATGACTATTTATTTAATAAACTCGTGAGGGTAGGAAACCCCGTTCTTTTGTCATACCTAGTATCCCTTTATTCACTTCGACCTATTAGAAGGGTCATACCCGATTTCATGTTGGTATCTGTTTACTGTCAGTCGACCTATGAATTGGTCTTATCTGCTATTTTTCTTTTGTCCTTTGGATGTGACTAATCTTATTAATACTTAAGATAAATGGATCTTTCCTTGTTGGTATCTGTTTATCACTTTGTTCTGCCCATGTACGGACTTGTTGGTTTCTGTACCGTTCCAATTGTACTCTTATAAGCCGTTATAAAACGGGGACTTGTTCAAGTTACAGAGGTTATGTTGCCCAAATTTCTGGGGGATATAACTTATTCTTGTTTCCAACAATTATTTTATTTAACTAATAATTATTCTAAATCCTATTCTTTTTAAGTGACACCCCCGTCCTTCATTTATTATTCTTTTTGGGACCGGGGCATTACAGAATGGTATCAGAGCCAGGTTGCAACTCTGCAGACCTGTCTCTTTGTTTGACTACATGACTATGTTTTTATCTGAGTTCTATTGTGTTAAAAGAACCCACTCAGCAATCCACAACTCATCATCACCTCGCATCTTCAACAAAGTTCAAAGGTATGCAAAGTAAATTATTAGATTATATTGTTATAAATTTTGAATTACATGCTGACAAGGAAAAAAATGGGCAAAGTAAAGGTAGTCAATTTAAAAAAAAATGAAAATTGAACGACATTTATTGAGAAAATTTTATGGATCTATGAAAAATCTTTTGGATAAGATATAGGTAAAATGCTTATAAAATTGAAGTCGTTATGGATCCATCCAAACAACAAGTGAAAACTAGAGTTTTCTTAAAATATTATTTCTATAGACTTCAAAAATTTTGGTCCTTGTATGAAAAAAGGGAGAAAACAAATATGGTTAATATAAAAGTTTGAATGATAATTTATAAACTTCTCTTTGGAAAAGAATTGGTCTACTGCTCTTAATTGCTGAATTAGTTAAATGTCTTGAGAATTTGTTGAGGATAGATTAATTATAGATAGAAGAATGTAGTGAGAACATAGACTAGTGAGGGTAGGAAACCCCGTTCTTAACATATGATGACTATTTATTTAATAAACTCGTGAGGGTAGGAAACCCCGTTCTTTTGCCATACCTAGTATCCCTTTATTCACTTCGACCTATTAGAAGGGTCATACCCGATTTCATGTTGGTATCTGTTTACTGTCAGTCGACCTATGAATTGGTCTTATCTGCTATTTTTCTTTTGTCCTTTGGATGTGACTAATCTTATTAATACTTAAGATAAATGGATCTTTCCTTGTTGGTATCTGTTTATCACTTTGTTCTGCCCATGTACGGACTTGTTGGTTTCTGTACCGTTCCAATTGTACTCTTATAAGCCGTTATAAAACGGGAACTTATTCTAGTTACAGAAGTTATGCTGCCCAAATTTCTTGGGGATATAACCTATTCTTGTTTCCAACAATTATTTTATTTAACTAATAATTATTCTAAATCCTATTCTTTTTAAGTGACACTCCCGTCCTTCATTTATTATTCTTTTCGGGACCAGGGCGTTATACATACGGTCGATTTCACGAGTCCAAGGTGCAGTGTAGAATACTAAATCTTGTGAAATAGGCTCTAGTAAAGCCATTCCTTTTATTTTTAGACGGACATTGTTTTTTTCTCCGATGGAGTATGATTTTTTTGAATGGACACTGGTAGTGTGAAAGACCTCTTTTTTTATATTTATAGACTCAAAATGCAAACCCTAATATACACAACTCGAATCCCAAGAATAGATTTTGGATAATATCCCAATTCTGATCCCTATCGGGATAAAATAAAATACCGATCGAGTCACGATTGAATTCCGATATACTGAGAATCCTAATGACATCACGATCTAATCATGATTGAATCCCGATATACTAGAATCCCGATGCAGATCCCGATCAGGATAAACATGACTCCCGATATTTATCCCGATAACATCACGATCTAATCCCTATTGGGATAAACATGTCTCCCAATATTATCCCGATAATATCACGATCGAATCCCGAAATACTTAGAATATGATAATTTTAGATCACAATTGTATTTAGTAAAATCCCGATCATAATTTGAATTGGTTTCACTTTCTCGTGATTTATCAGTCGTACCTACACTCTTACTTTAATCACATAGACTTTATATAAGGGACAAAAAATGTCCCATTGGTAGTACAGTCACATGTTTGTTTGTATATTCCAAAATACAATTGTGTGAGAAATGTGTAAGACACCCACATGTAAACTTTTTGAGAATATTTTAGACAAAGTGAGTATTTATTAGATGGTTATGTTATACCGGGTAAAAGAGATTTTTTGAATAAGAAAATGGGTACTTTTATCCATTTACACTTAATTAACTTTGGACACGAGCCAAAACATTTGCGATATCCCAAAATTTGCTACTTTAAAAACACATTCATTCTAGGCGGGAAACCAACCAATCCCCAATGATGAGAGGTCACGGCCGCCGCCGCGTGACGGAATCCCTGCCCCGGACTGGCATCCGCCACCTCTGACTCCGACCAACACTGGCGACCCCTTGCAAAACTTCTCCACCCCAGTCCCTGGCCGTGAATCTAACACCAGCTTCTGTAGTAGCCGCTACTCTATTGCCTCCATCCCAAACATTTCTGATCGATCTTACCGATAATCCACCCTCCGCACCATCAATTCCTTTCTCGCCTCTCCATCCACTCCCTTTTCACTTAAACATCATTTTCCTTCTGCTAAAGACATCACTGAAACCCTAAAGCTTCTGCTCCAACGCTTTGGGTTCATTTTGAAGAAAATCGACGAAGATCTCAGCCTCGTCTTGAAGTTCTTCAGTTAAAAAAAATGATGTTTGGGATCTTATGCAGAAACCAGAAAGAGTTAATGTTGTAGGGACTAAGTGAATATTCAAAAATAAGACTGGTGAATCTGGGAATATCCCAAGGAATAAAGCCAGACTTGTTGCTCAAGGGTATTCACAGATTGAAGGCATTGACTTTGATGAAACATTTGCTCCAGTCACAAGGATTGAATCTGTCAGACTACTCCTTGCAATGGCATGTATGATAAAATTCAAGTTGTATCAGATGGATATCAAGAGTGTATTCCTAAATGGATTTTTGAAAAATGATGTGTTTATAGCACATCCTAAAGGATTTGAAGATCCACATCATCCAGAGTTTGTGTTCAAACTAAAGAAGGCTCTTTATGGCTTAAAAGCAAGCTCCTCGGGCTTGGTATAAAAGACTTGCTACATACCTGGTTAGCAAGGGATACAATAGAGAAGGAGAAGACAGAACACTATTCATCAGCAAAGAAAAGACATAAGTAATTGTGGTTCAAGTTTATGTAGATAATATAGTGTTTGGCTTAGTGTCCGAGAAGATGGTCAAGGACTTTATCAGGGACATGGAAACTGAGTTTGAGATTAGCCTTGTGGGAGATTTGAAATACTTTCTTGGACTTCATATTAAGCAGTCAGAAGAAGGTATACTTAATTCACAGTCCAAATATGCAAGAAACTTGGTCAAAAAGTTTGAACTGGAGAATTCTAAGCATAAAAGGATTCCTATCAGCACTACGGTGAAGATTGGAAAAGATGATGTAGGAACTGAAGTTGATTAGACTCTCTATAGAAGCATGATTGGAAGTCTTCTATACCTTACATCAAGCAGACTAGATATAGCATATAGTGTGGTAGTGTGTGCCAGATATCAGTCTTGTCCTAAGGAGAGTCACATGAAGGCTGTGAAGAACATCATCAAGTACATCAATGGAATAGTAAACTATGGATTATGGTACAATTCAGATACAAATTCAAGTCTTATAGCCTACTGTGATGTTGATTGGGCAGGGTCTCCAGATGATAGAAAAAGCACATTAAGTGCTTGTTTCTTTTTAGGAAACAATGTTGTTTCCTGGTTCAGTAAAAAGCAAAACAACATCTCACTATCAACTGCAGAAGCTGAATACATTGTAGCTAGAAGCAATTCTACTCAGATTATTTGGATGATGCAGATCATGAAGGACTATGAGTTTCTCATGATACACCCATTATGTATTGTGAAAATATGAGTGCTAATCCAAGAATTCAGTGCAACATTCAAGGACAAAGCACATAGACATCAGACATCACTTCATCAGAGAGTTAGTTAAAGAAGAAGTTCTTAGAATTGAACATGTGAAGATAGAAGATCAATTACTTGATTTATTCACCAAGGGATTGGATGTTGCTCGATTTGAAAAACTTAGAGCATCCCTTGGGGTGTGCTTGGTTCAGTAAAACCAAGAAGAGGGGTATGAGTATGTATATTTCACACTCAACAGGAAAGAACCATTCCTGCACAAAGGGTCTGAACATTCCCATAAATGTTCATCCAGATGTACATGAACAATTTTCAAAATCCAACGTACATCTTTGTTAACGGCTAGTTCTGACGTGCGATTGTCGTCTCTGATTTTCCGAGATTTCCCTCCAGTTTCATAGTCTAACGGAAACTTGAGTCTTCATATTGAATGGATTATTCTCTTATATATATGTTTAGCTGTTTAGAGAGATCATTTATTCGCTTCAAATTTTTGAAATCATAAAGCTCTCTCTCTTTAAACCTTCTGATATCTCTATGATTTTCTCATCTTTTTGCCATTATTTTTTCTTGTGATCTTTCTTGAAAAATACCTAATATCTTTTAATGGTTCTTAAAAGAAAACTTGTCCATCCAAAGAAGATTGTAAAACCTAGAATGAGTTATGGAAAAGTGACATATTCCAAACCTCAGGACCAGTTCTAGAAAGAAAATGAGCTTGACAAGCAGGTTCGTAGCGAATCTTTCTACAAAAAGCTTGTTTAGAGAGCTCTCATAGATGAATCTTAAAGCAAAGACACTGAAGATTTTATAGAGATATTTCATGAAGAAGAAGAAGAAGAAGAAGACTTAGAGAAAGAAGAACCAGAAGTTATCTCTTCTGCAAAGCAAACAAAAACTCAAAGCCTTACTCTCCAAGATCTTTTGAAGGAAGCAGCGCAGTCATACAATGTTAACAAGGAAACTGCTGCAAAAAAGGCAAGAACAAAGGGTTCAGCAGTCAAGAAATCAAAGAATATTGATCCCTCTTCCTCAAAGAAAGTCATCACAACACCTGCTGTCTAAGCCCTTCAGAAAAAGAAGGGATCTGTTGTTGATGTTACAGTTATGCCTGAAGATGTTCCTGTTCATGATAAGGAACATGTTGCTGAGAAGAGTACTGCAGAGGCAATAACACCTAAGAGTACCATGTCAAAGAAGAAGCCATCAAATCAACCTTCTCCTGCAGAAGGTGATGAAAGATCAAGGGAGGATGATATTCTTCTAAGTTTGAAGATGGAAGCAATAGCAGTCTCTATTGCTAAAGGAAAGAAAAAGGTCATCAAGAGACCTTTAGTTGTTGATCCTGCTGAAAAAGAAGATGCTCGTAGTTCATCTTCCAAGTCTGCTGAAAAGACTCCTATTCCACAACAGGAGAAGTTACTGGCCTCAGCCCAGTATGATTTGTTCACAAGATCACCTGTGAAGAAGAAGACCCCAAGAAAGAAGGCCTCCACTGCAATTGTCCAACTCGTTCAAAGAACACCAATGACTAGATACCGAGCATCTGCCACTCCTCCATCTACTGCTGCATCAATAAAGAAGAGGAAAGTCACAGAGATTGCTGGTCCATCTAAAAAGGTAAAGAGATCTGCTCAGCCCAGAGATGTACCTGAAGATGTTCACTCACATTCAAGTGAACATGATGCTGAAATCATAAACAGATCATCCATCTACCAGGTATCTCTAAACATGCCCTATTCCGATCTATAAAAAATGTTGAGTTATGGGAGAAGATGAAGCAGAGATCTATGATTCCTGAGAAGAAGGTGGACAAAGACACTCTTCTTGCTACTGGAGTGTTTACACTGTTGGAGGATGCTGGTCTTCTTGGAACTGTGCAGAGGGTGCACGAGTATGTTCCTACCTGACCAAGGACATTGATGATCCTGATTCTAAAGATTTCCACAAGGTGTTTGTCAGAGGGAAAATGCTGAACTTTTCACCAGAATTCATCAATGAGTTTTTGGGGTGCAACATTGAGGGGGAGTTCAAAGAAATAGATAACTGGGGATAGTTGCTAAAGAACTAACTCATGGCATTTATTCCAAATGGCCTTCTCATCCTCAAACAATTCCTACATCCAAGCTGACACACAAGTATAGTGCTATGTTCAGAATTTTAATTCACAACTGGATGCCAACAAAGCACAGAGCTGCAGTTACACAAGCTCAAGAAAAATATTTTTTTTTCACCTTGGAACTCGCAAGAAGTTCAATTATGGTGAGTTTGTTTTTGGAAGGCTTGTCAGTAGTGCAGAGTTGACAGTGTTGAAAGGTCATCTGTGCTATCCCTCTCTTATCTACAGCATCATTACGCAATAGAAAAGAAATGTCTCAACAAAGAATGACAGAGTCATTCCACCTAAGAAGCCTCTAGTGATCAAGGTTGCTCCTAAAATTGGAGATCATCACATGCGACTCCAGTTCAAGAAGTTTATAGCATCAAAGAAAGGAAGTGATACTACTGCTGAAGATTCCTTACCAAAGAATGATGTGCTGAAATTTGTAGAAAGAAGCCTGGAGTTCCATGCTCAGTTGATCTCTGAGCATACTTCTAAGAAGATGAAAATTCAAGCTATGATAGTTGAGCTATCATCAGGAGAAGCAATTACCTCCCCGGCAGTAGATGTACTTGAAAATGTTCATAACTTGCACAAGCTTGCAAGTACTGCTGAAGCTGCTGCTCAGAAGGAATCTCCATTAGCTCCTAAGCAAGGTGAAGGCCAGGATGATCAACCTGCAGAAAAGGAACATGAAGCTAAAGTTGAAGAAGAAGAATCTGTAGAGGAGGAACATGAGGTTGATGATGAGGAGCGATAGAATGATGAAGAAGAGGCTGAAGAAGGTGATGAGACCGATTATGATGATGCTGAAGAAGGGTCTGTTGATGAAAAGGAGAGCAAGCTTCTGACAAATCCGAGTAGTTTCTGATTTTACTCACTTGCATTTCTCGGTGGCAAATAGGGGAAGTAAAGCAATATAATATAATATTTTTATTGTTTTTCTGTTCTGATTATCTTACATCTATTTTTTTGCAAGATATTTTTACTCTAATCGATTGTAAAATATCGTTTAAGAATTGTGTTCTTTTAAAACATGGAGCTGATTTGCCACCAGATAAAGACAAATGGGGAGATTATTAGTGCTATCTGCACTCAAGTGTTCGAGATTGTCATGATCTGTATGGAAATATTAAAGAACACAAAAGATTTTGGTTATTCATGTTTGAGTACCATGTTCTGGACATTACTAAGAACATTTCACTGCCTATCTGATTAAAGATCAATGAATGTACTTGATCATGATTATGTACATAGTTGTCCAGAGAGTTTACAAGAGACGTGGCATGCTAGATTTAAGGAGTTGAGGCTGCAGATTCAAGATGGACATTTCAGAATGGAAGTTGCCTTGTTCGTGATGAAGATCAAAGAAGGAAAGTTGGAGTTCTATTCAAGGAAGACATCTAAACTAGGAAAGTCCGAATTAATTAAGGAAAAGTTTCATTATTGAATTCTAGTCAAAATAGGACTTCTGATTACCTTATTAAGACTATGTCTTTCATCGATAAATAGCCTGGGAATCAGACTAGTTTAGAGTGCACGAATACACGAATACACAGAATTGATGAATATGATGAATATCCAATTGCTACTTGAAAACATGAAGAAAGATAAATTCTCGACCTAGAGCTTCTCAATGTTCAGTTAGGTCCAGAAAAAATATCTCAAGCTCATTCGGCCACTGGAGAACACTGGGCTACTACCATTCCTGAGGATCGTGCCCGCCAAGTGTGTTCCCATCCATGTTGTCAAATTATACTACAATGCAGAAATCATAGATGATAACATCGTCTCTATCGTGCACAACCACGTCATTACGGTGACCAAAGATACGATGATGACCTTATTTCAACTTCCCGATGAGAGACCAAAGGTGTATGATCTGGTCCTTCCCAACAAGTTCAAGTTATGGAACGCCTGGAAGTACCCACACATTCATCATCGCGACTTCTCACATAATTTGAAGGACAGCCTTCCTCAAGAGTTCATTTAACTCTTGGATATCGTAGGTATGTCCTATACGACAATTTTGAGACAAATCAATTTAATGATCTCAAAGTTCATTTAATGGCCACTTTACATTACGGATGCAAAGTTGACTGGGCCTCCTTCATCCTTGCCCAACTGTGACGCAATGTTTGTTGAGCTGTGATTGATCGCAAAACTAGCACTTTCCGTGAGAAAGTTGGGTTTGTGAATCGCATTAGTCATATCATTCTCAATCAAATTAAGATACAAATCCCAACTGAAAAACCTCTTGGACAAAAGGATATTCTCCCCACCATCTTCTACAACAAGAAGAATAGCGACAAAGCTGGAAGCTCAAAGCAAAAGAAGCAACCGCCGACTGAAGCTGACAGCTCTAATCGAGGAAAGAAGCCGTTGCTTAAAACTGACAACCCCGGCCGAGAAAAGTAGTCAATGACTGAGAGTTAGTCATTCACTCATATGAGCGATCAGTTAACTGCTCCAGCCAGTTCAGAACCTTTTTCCGCAAGGACTTTCTTGAAGAAAGCTTCAATTAAACCCTAGATCATCAACTAAAGAGCTGCTATGGTCTAATTGAGGAGTTTGATTCCTCATTATTTGAGCAACTGAAGAGATATCTCTGATATTACCTATGGAGATTTCAAGTAGATGATATCACCATGCTTCATCTCATAGAATCTTGCAGTGCTTCCTTCTGGATCAGAGAAGAAAACTGGAGCAAAAATTGGATGAATCATCCATTCAACATGCCACCCACACTCTCAGAGATAATGGATTTGTAAAACCCCAGAATTTTAGAATTTATTTTGGAAATTAAAGAAAATAAGTGGAGCTTAAATAAAGATGTTTCAGATATATGTCGCGACGTTATGTGTGTTTTATCCGAAAATCATCTATTAAAATTTTTCAATCTCAATTCGAATATAGCCAATTTTAGTCTTGTTTGAAAGGTATTGACCCAAGGAGTGTGCTGGTACTTTTAAAATTTTAATCCAAGGTCATTTGAGATCCCGGCAATGAAAAACGTATAAAGTAAGAGTGTGAATAGTGTTTTTCCGTAAGGACGTGATTTTCAGAAATTCGCGAAATCTCATGTATTGACCCGAGCCTTGTTACATCAAGCCATCCCTATAGAAAATTTCTCAAGGAATCCGTTCGCATTCTTGGATTTTCAATCAGAGGTCAATCGAATGCTTGGGAATTTTATTTGTCCCTTGTGTGCAATAGTAATTCTATTTTTAAAAAGGGAATCTTTCTTCGTTTTTCTTCAGACGACTCCTTCGTCATCCCAAGCCAAGTTGGTTCAATAGTACTCGAGCCAATGAGTCTCCTGGTATTTTTAGATTTTGTGTTGGAGGTCATTTGGACCTTGCTATTGAATAAAGCAACTTTTAATCGAGTCCGGAATTACTTTAGCAGTATTTTTCTACTGTATTGGCTTGTGGGGGAAGACAAGCTTTTTCCTATAAATAAGGGCCTCTCCCATTTATTTGGATTGCTCATTCCTCTCTTCTCTTCTCTCTTTCTCTCGTTCGTGTTGATGAACGAGAAAAATTCGGGACTGCACCGAGTAAATCGGGCATGCAGGCTTAGGTTAAGTTTTGTTTGAGGGAGTGCTGTAGGAGCAGCTACGGAATGCCAGAGAGCCATCGCCCGCTGCCAGCAGACTGCCGAAGCCTCCGCCATCATCGGAGTTGGCGCCGCCGGCCAGCCCCCGCCCCCGCACAGCTGCTGTCTTCCGACGCCTCGTTTCAATTCGTTTCTTCTCTGTTTAAGCTGGAATTTTAGTATGATGTGCATCTTGAAGTTCTCTACATTTCGTATGTGAGTCTGTCACCATCCGGTGACCGGAAACCTGTCAGATTGCCAGAAAACAGAAACAGCTAGCGACGCTGATCAGTTTCGGTTTTTGGCTATTATCACCTATTTCAAGTCATCAAATCAAAAAAGTTTCTTCTGGAAAGTTGTTTTAAAAATTATTTTCTATAAGCCTGCCAAGTTTCATGATCTGATATCGAGTTTTGAATTATTTCAATTATTTAAATTGAACCGTTATTTTTGTGCCGAAAGCTTGAGTTATCGAAAAATTATCAAATTCTCAGTATTTAGTCCTCATATATATAAGAGTATCCCGTATTATTTTCGTAATTTTCGGGCAAGTAAAAAGTGCATTCAAGGTTCGCTGAATAAAATGGCAAGTAATGGAAAGACGCCTATGTCAAATCAGTTGGTGCCATTAAATCTAGAATAGCGTTTTGGAATTTATTTCCTTCTGTGTCGAATTTATTCGAGGTATCTAGAGTCGCGCAATCTAATTTTGAAAGGAATAAAATTAAATAATAGTTCCATTTATAGTAGATTAAATCCTGAAAATTTAGTGGTTGTTCTGAGTCAAAGATCAACGCTTGTAGGACTCGCAGAGCTTGTTAGGATAAATGAAGATATTTTCTGAAGTTATCGTGCAACCACGTACTCGTCATCGAGGTGGGTAATTCTAAACTAAATATATGGTTTGAGCTAGTAAGCGCTAGAAGCATGATAGGGCAAGGCGAAATATCCAATAAATATTTTATGCTCTGCCTGATTAGTCTCTGTACAAGGAAAGCAAAGGAAAAGAAAGAAAAGAAGGAAGTTATAGCATGATTATGTTAATTATTATTTGAGCTCTTGATTAATTAAAGGATGTATTGATTTCATATGATATCTTATAGTTGATTTATATGAGGTATAGATGAGCATGATCATAAGTTCAGTTTTGTATCAATATTATTATTGAGAAAGGTTATTGAGATAAATGATGCCTTTTAGGTTGATTATTGTATCCCTTATAGGAGTTAAGGCTATAGTATTAAGGAATGTAATCTAGATGTTTCAATCTAGGTTATGTTTTATGCTAGCATGATTTAGGATTGAGGCTTTGATATTAAGGATTGAATGTGAGAATTTAATGTTGAGGATTAAGTATTAAGGATTCAAGGTTAAGGTTTTGATAGTGAATGTTATGCTTCAATTATTGCTAAGCAGGTTATTGAGCTCAAAGAACAGTTTCATATATTATCATGTTGTGACCTTCGTGTCACTAAAGTTGAATCTATGATAAGGTTAAAGGGAGTCATTGCTAGGTAACCCCCTCGCATACTTAGGAGGATATTTGAGGTAGCCCTTCTCTTATCCTAAGGCATGCCTCAGGGTGCAGTAGACATCAGAGTTGAGCCAAGAAGAGCGCCAGGAAAAGAAGTAAAAGGTTTTTGTGGATATGGAGATGGCTTTTGCATTTTGCTCTCCATATACCCTAGTTATAAATTGAATATTTCTAAAGTTTACCAAAGAAGTTTTCTTGTAAAACTGAGTACATAATGCTCACGCTCTCTTTTTCAAATATTTTTCAGGTTGAGATGCTGAGGCCGGTGATGTGCTGCTGGTGGGGTTGTCTGAATTGTTGCTCTATATGGTTACATAATTTTCTTCCGCTATGTTTCTGCTGAATACTCTGACGTTAGTATTAGTCTTGATATAGGAGATTTGATTCTTGATAATAGCATGTCTTAAATGCTATGATTTATAAACATCAATAAAGTCTCTGAGAAGAAGAAGCATGTTCTTTTGACATACCAATTATTCCTTTATTGATTCCGAGATATTTAAAAAGTCGTACCTGTTAAGCATTTTGGTATCTATTCATTTTCAGTTGACCTATGAATGGGTTTTTCATACTTATTATTGTTGTTCGCCTATGAAGGGGCTTTATTGTTCAAGCATGTTTCCGCTTATCTTCCAGTTAGTCTTAAGTTGATTTCTTATTTCGTCCTATGAATGGGACATCTTGATTTATTTGCCTCTAACCTATTGATGGGTCTTAGCTATTGTGACCTATAAAGAGGTCTTGTTTATTTAAAGAGTCAAATTCCTACTTGCTAATCATTGGATTCTGTTTAAATTTTGATTAGCCTATGATTAGGCATTCCTTCAACTTGACTAAACCCTTTGACTCCTTGATTCGTTGAAAATGATAATTCTTCCAAGTCATAAAGTTAAGTTGTCTAGATTTTTGAGGCGCTAACTTAGTTTCATTTTAGAAACACCCCCTGGATTTCCAATTACATTACCCTTTTCCTGCTGTTTTTACGCACAACAACCCCGTACTTTTTCTCGGGAACGGACTGTTACAGGATTCGATGATCAAAAGAATCCAGTATGCAGTACCAGTTGAGGCTCCTCTACCCAACAATGAGCCAACCAACTCCTTATCTACACCACTGTCTGAAGACATTCCAATCTACTCTGACGATGAACTCTTCAACAATTTGGCATACATTAACTTTGGAGATCAAGACCCCTCTTCTCTTTCTGATTTTCGTCATCTCATGCCAACAGAAGAGGCTTACGCATGGTTGTCTTCGCGAATGCCCAATCCTCCAACTCTCCCTGCCTATGACAATAATTTGGCAACCACATTCTCTACCTTGCCACACTTTTCAGTACCATCATATGATCAACAATAGTTCACCCTTTTGGATGATGCCAAAAAGGGAGAAGATAATAGGTATGATGATGGAAACCTAACTCTTTGGGAGCAAATCCAAAGAGAAGATCAGTTTCAGGGGAAAGCTAAGTTTGAGGGGGAAGTGCAGGTTGAGCAACAAGCTTGGGGCATTCACGGCATCGCTGGTGTCAAAAAGAAAAGAGAATCGAGTAAGAAAAGAAGGAGCTGAAGAGTAGTTGAAAAGAAAGCTGAAGGAGCTGAATCCAAAGAAGGAAGTTAAAATATCAAGTTTTGATTTTTTTGGTTAGTTATGCTATATACTAATTGCTCCAAAACCAAAGCTCTCTTTTCATGTCATGATATTTGCTTTCTTACTTCTCCTATATGCTCTCAGATTATGCTCTATGCTCATGCTTTAATATTATGGTTTCATGATTACTCTAAGTTTAAACTTAAGCTGAAACTTAAGCACACACAATTGCACTGATAAAGCTTAAGTGATTCAAGCACCTTGCTTCTATGCTCTAATACCAAGCTTGAACTAAACTCCCAATGCTCATGACACCATGCTTAAAGACTCTGATACCAAAATTAGACTGAACTTTCATGATATCAAGCTCTAGTCTAGTACCAAGCATGATTGCTTTGAAATTATGTTCAAACTGAAGCATGAATGACTTAAGTAAGAAAATTTTTAAACTTTGTTATAGCTCTGATACCAAGCTCAAAATGAACTTTAATGATACTAAACTTTAAGGCTTTGAATACCAAGTCTGGTTATGCATACTCTGATATTGAAGTTTAGATACTCTGATACCGAGCTATTCTGGTATTACTCTGATAACAAGTTCAGAACTCTGATAAAACTCCAAGTTATCTTGATATTATGTATCAATTGACCAGTTTTTCCATCATCACTGACAAGTTCTGACATCATCAAAAAGGGAAAAATTGTTAGGAAAAACTATCAAGAAAACCCTTAAATATGGTTTTGATGAAATGTCAAAACATGTAGACACATTTGTTGAAAAACTGCAAGAGTTCTAAGCTGAAAATGTAAAACTGACCAAAAGGAGGCTCCAAAAATAACTCAGCTGAAGCAAGAGTCAACCAAATTGGAGCATGGTCAACCCAACTGAAAGGATGTATCAATCAGTCAGAGAATAACCCAACTGAGGGATAAAGCACAAAAGTCAAATCAGTTTCAATCAAACAGACAGCCGAGTTAATTGAGCCATAAGAGAAATTAAGCTGATTGAAGAAACTAACAACGAGTCAGTTGAACTGAAGACTGGAAGCATCTAACTGCTGGCCATAAATCAAATATCAGCCAAACTGAAGCCTAAAGTCAAACCAACTGCTGATGTTCAGAACTAAAAGTCAGCCAGCTTAAAGCTCAAGCTCAACACCAACTTCTGACCAAGTTCAAAATAAGACTAGTCAAACTGACAAATTATTCAACAGTTTGTGATTAGTTGAACTGGCAAGTAAGCTCAAAATAAGACCACCTGAACTTACCAACTAGCTAACAGTTGTGATCAGTCGAACTAGCAAAGGAGCTCAGAAGATCAGCCAACTGAAGCTATAGTCAAACTGAGCTGCTGAGCTCAGAACTGCTAGCTAGAGCTCAGAACTACCAACTGGAGCTCAGAACTGCCAATTGGAGTCCAGAACTGAAAACTGAGTAGCTCAGAACTGCCAACTGGAGTCCAGAACAAAAAACTGAGCAGCTGAAGAATTTGCCAACTGAAGTTTCCCACAGTTAATGCTCAACCGGAGATCTTGAAATTAATGAAGAAGATATTGGAGTAAATGCTCAATAGAGATTGATTGGCAGAGCAACGGTTACTTCAACAAGCTTCAATGGCTACAAAAATCAACTACCATTGATGGATCAACAGAATCAACGATCAATGGAACCCAACGGTCACAAGATCACTCCTTTATATAAGAAGAGTGAATCTTATTTTCAAATGACTTTTCGCCATTCAAATCCTTGCTATATCGCATATACTCACAATTGAGCTTTCTTTCTCTCCCCCCATAGCTCAAGTTTCAAGCACTGTCTAAAGCTACAAAAGTCCCAACTGAGAAGAAGATCATAAAGATCCAACAAATCAGCTCGTTGTTTGAAAGTCCAGCAAGAGCAATCTTCTCAGTTCAAGATATTCAACGATCAACTACTCAGCTCAACTCTAAGGAGTACATCAGTTGATACCAATTTCAAGATTAACCACTTGAAGATCGAAAGAGATCTAAAACCTTGTAAAGATGACAATAGCACCTACCTCTCCAACGAGCAGTTGGAGACTGCAAGTGTGAGTTATTGAAACCAACTGAGGAGACTGTGGCTCTGCGAGAACTGTCGTGTCCGAGACAATAACAGTTAAAAAGACGATTGTGACTCTGTGAGAGTTGCCCTTTCCAGGTTCAACATGTCTTCACTCTGTAATTGTAATAATGAAACTTTACCATTGCATAGTGAATTGCCATTTTCAGAAAGGAAGAGAGGATGTAGAAGTTTTAGCTTCGAACCTCTATAAATTACTTGTGTGTTGTACTTACTGTTCTCTACTTGCATATCTTTACAACTGCACACAAAGTTCACACAAGCTGCACTCAAGTCAACTAAATTCAGCCAACTGATTAAGTGCATAGATAAGTTTTTCACGCGAGTCAAGAACCCTAATCATATTCCGCATTTGAGTGAAAAGTTTTTGTATCAGTTTATTCACCCCCCCAAACTGATATTGACTTGTCCGGGACCAACAGAACATTTGTAAGAAAACCCACTAGCCGAATCTTACCATTGAAAGACATTTTTATGCAAAATTGAATTAAATGCACAATTAGGTTAATTATTAGTTGTGTTTTACATTCATTTTAACTCCTATGAAACTCTAGTCTCTTTCAGTATACTCCTAATGACAATTTAAATAATAAATAAAATAATCCAAAGATATGGGACATTACACTTATCTTTATTCACTTTGATTTTTCTTCCACTTGAACAATTGTTTGATATATCTTATTCATCTGCCACGAATATACGTGTCAGCTAAAGTTGTGTTAACCTTAGAAAGTGGTCGACATTTTCGACTTGCACTATAGTCAGCCGTTTTAGCTTTTAAGGCAGTGACTTTTACCACGGTGTACCAAGTTTTATTTAATTTATTTATGTGTATCATTTAACTCCATTTCCTACAAATATGCCTTCAACTTTGACCCTATTCTTTAAAAATGTCATGAACTTCAAAAAATATAAAAAAATGTCATGAACTTTACATTTCTTGTAACAATATCATGGGATTCAATTTCGAACACAGATTAATGACAAGCCATACTGAAGTCCAGTGTGTCAAAGTAACGTTGAATTTTCTTTTTTCAATCTCAACATGAAGGGTAGATAATTTTTTTTCTACAAATTGGATTGGTTCTATCCGGATTGAGATTTTGGAATGAATGAGAAGAAATCATTTATTTTTCTTTTTGCCTTGGGATTGACAATTTTGAAATGAAAAGAAATCATTTTTTCCCTTCAAATTAGATTGATAATGAGATATTTTAGGGAATGAGAACTTATGATTTTGGAGAGGAAAGCAGAAAGCAATGTTGTCATTATTTATTTATTTTTAAAAATATTAAAAATTCCACATCAGTTTGACATTTAGGACTTCAATATGCCTTGTTATTAATCAGGCGCTGGAAATTGAATCATATTCCATTATTACAAAAAAAGAAAGGAAAGGTTCGGGACATTTTTTTTGTTTTCTTTTTAAGTTTGTGACATTTTTAGAGAAAATATCAAAGTTCAGGACATAAGTATATATTTAGCATGTGTATATTCTCAAATTGTTAATCAATTATTAGCGATATATATATATATATATATATATATATGAAATCATTCATTCCACAAACTAAGTCATCGAACATGACAATACACGTACTTGTATTACTGGACAAATGTAATATATATACAAATAGGTAGTATTTAATTATATATTATTTCTTCACGACTGGATTGCCTTTCTCTCATTCAATTGTAAGCATGAAGCGCTAGAACTGTAGTACATAATGGCATTTGGCCTCTCGCGCGCGTTATACCCAAAAAATAAAAATTATATTTTGTGTCATAGTTTGATTTTATATTTTATTATTATATTTATAACATATATACTGAAAATACCATGTTTCAAAAGATGTAATAGATCAAATTAAAGTAGGATAAAGAAGATAGAGAAGAGGACTAAAGTTCATATACCCCATTTGGATGTTACGTAGTGGTGGTCAATTCTAGAATTCAATTATAGCCAATGATAAAAGCAAAATTAAAGTAGTTTGTTTGAATTGTAACATATATCATCCAATCTTTCTAAACTAAATTTGCTAATAAACTTTTAGGTTATTTTGGGATTCTATGCTTAAGAATATTAAGAAAATATCACAATGAATTATGAAGAAGAAGAAGAAGAAGAAGAAGAAGAAGAAGAAGAAGAAGAACATGAAACATTATGATATGCAAACATGCACTCAATACTATACTATTAGAATATCTATTGATTGAAATAAACTATTTTGTTGGAGATACGTGTCCATCTTATTAGTTACAATTGACATTAGTTTCTAATTAACATAATGGAGAGTATATAATTTGGCTCTGCGCAATATATAATAAAAACATTCAATTTGACCTCTCTATATATATTAAAGTAATTCATAAAAATATCAAAGTTGTATATGTATTATTGTTTTGATTGTTTCTAAAAAATATATTCTTTTGGATTTCATATGGATATTTAAAAAAAAAATTCACATGGATATTTGATAATATTAATGGTTATTTCCGTAAAATTGATTGTTTCAAATGACACAGATTGAAAATGAGCTAACGATATTATTTCATTTTTTATGAGTTATCATCAATAAAATTAATTCTGATGTTCACACTACAAAAAAATCACAGATTAGCGACGAAACTTTAACTTTTTCTCCAAAAATGTCACGAACTTCAAAAAATATAAAAAATGTCCTGAACTTTTCGCTTTTTCTAAAAATGTCATGGGATTCAATTTCCAGCACCAGATTAATAACAAGTCATATCGAACTCCAGTGTGTCAAAGTGATGTTGAATTTTCTTTTTTTCAATCTCAACTTGAAGGGTAGATAATTTTTTTCAACAAATTGGGTTGGTTCAATCCGGATTGAGATTTTGGGATGAATGAAAAGAAATTATTTATTTTTCTTTTTTCGTTGGGATTGAGAATTTTGAAATAAAAAGAAATCATTTTCCCCTTCAAATTAGATTGATAATGAGATATTTTTGGGAATGAGAACTTATAATTTTGGAGAGGAAAGCAGAAAATAATATTGTCATAATTTTTTTATTTTTAAAAATATTAAAAATTCAACATCACTTTGACATGTAGGACTTCGGCATGCCTTGTTAATAATCCGGCGCCAGAAATTGAATCGTATGGCATTTTTACAAAAAAAAAAATGAAAGTTCAAGACATAAGTATATATTTAGCCTGTATATTTTCTCAAATTGTTAATCAAGTATTAGAGCTATATGAATTCATTCATTCCACAATCTATGTCATCGAACATGACAATGCACGTACTCAGAGGCGGATCCAGGGGGCGGGGGGGCTCCAGCCCCCCCTAACTGAAAATTTACTTCATGTATAATAGGGGTTGTCGGAAGTTTATTTTTCATAGCCCCCCGTGGCGTCGAACGACCGGAGAAAAGGAAGGAGGAGGAAGAAAGGAGAAGATTGAGATCTTGATTCTCTTGAATCGGAAGTTTTGTTCATTTTCAGTCATGGTTAATACTTGAGGAAGAAGAAGATATATTGTATCTATTGTATAAATATAATAATAATATAATTTAAACTAATATTTAATATTATATGTAAGGCCTAAAAACTAAAAGTGCGCAGGTGCTATTTAAAAGAAGCAACTTTACTTTTTGAAAAACTAAACTAAAAAATGTTGAAACTTTCGTCTGTTGTCGGTTACTTATGAAGGTTAGTCTAATATTTTTTGTATAATTTGTTAAATATATCATATTATTTAATCTATTTGGTTGTTTGCATTTAATTTATATTCTTTAAATTTGAGCTTCAATTAGGAGTTTAACTAGTTTAGATTTTGAATTTGAGATTTTATAGAATATAATTAGAATTGAAAAATTAAAAGCTTTGACAATACTGCTATACTTTTCCATATTCATTTATATTGAATTTTGTATTGTACAGATTATGAAGCGATATATTAAAACACTTTGTATTTTTTATATTTTTTTTATTGTTGCTATGATTTTGATTTTTGATATCATTTTATGTTGTCATTATATACAAATATATGATTGAGTGATAAAAAAAATTATACTATAAAAATAGTATAGCCCCCCCCTCCAATATTTTTTTCTGGTCCCGCCACTGCACGTACTTGTATTGGTGGAGAAATATACTATATATACAAATAGCTAGTATTTAATTATATATTATTCCGTGACTAGATTGCCTCTCTCTTTCAGTTGTAAACATGAAGTGCTAGTACTGTAATACATAATGGCATTTGGCCTCTCGCGCGTGCTATACCAAAAAAATAAAAAATATATTTTGTATCATAGTTTGATTTTATATTTTATTATTATATTTATAACATATATACTAATAATACCATGTTACATAAGATGTAATAGATCAAATTAAAGTAGGATAAAAAAGACAAAGAAGAGGTCTAAAGCTCATATACCCCATTTGGATGTTACATGGTGGTGGTCAATTCTAAAATTCAATTATAGCCAATAATGATAAAAGCAAAATTAAAGTAGTTTATTTAAATCGTAAGATATATCATCCAATCTTTGAAAACTAAATTTGCTAATAAACTTATAGGTTATTTTGGGATTCTATGCTTATGAATATTAAGAAAATATCACATTGAATTATGAAGAAGAAGAAGTAAGAATTCGAACATGAAACGTCATGATATGCAAACATGCACTCAACACTACTCTATTAGAATATCTATTGAGGGTAATAAACTATTTTGTTTGAGGTACGTATCCATCTTATTAGTTGCAATTGTTGTTAGTTTCTAGTTAACTTAATGGGGAATATATAATTAACTCTGCTCAATAGATAATATAAATGTTCAATTTGACCTATATATATATATATATATATATTAAACTAATTAACAAAAATGTCAAAGTTGTATATGTATTACTGTTTTAATTGTTTCTAAAAAATATATTCTTTTGGATTTCATATGGATTTTTTTAAAAAAAATAATTCACATGGATATTTGATACTATTAATGGTCATTTCCATAAAATTGATTGCTTCAATTGATACATAATGAAAATGAACTAACGATATTATTTCATTTTTATTAATCATAATCAATGAAATTAATTTTGATGTTCACACTACAAAAAAATTGTATATTAGTGACGAATTCGTCTGTCATTTGATCTCAATTTTCTGTCATTAAAAGGGTCTAACGACGGATTGTTTCCATCATTAAAAAGCTAGTCAGCGGCAGAGCAGGATAATTCAGTCGCTTAGCTTTAATGACAAACCTCTTCGTCATTAAAAAAGTCATCTGTTTCAGTTATGATAACTTTTTAACGACAGAGGCTTAGCGACTAAATTATTTCATCGTTAAATAGTATGCGTAAACAATCGCCTTTTTTTAACGATGAACTAGTCCGTCGTTAGATTTTTTTTGAATTGTTTTTATTTATGCATTTTTTATTGTGTGAATTTGAAGACGTTTTAAATCAAATGAAATAAATACAAAATATTATATAGTTATTTGGTTAGAATAAGAGATTAAAAGTATAAAATTAATTATCCAAAGTTATATATAATCATACATAACAATTTTAAATTGTCAAATAAATCCACGACATGTCAGGATGAGGCTGAGACGAAAAGGCCCACTCCCGTCCCTAAACCGACATTGCATCTCCTCGTAGAAGGCCCACTGCTCCTACATCTACTGAAGGAGAGCAAGATGATGAGCCATCATCTCCTGGTGCTTCTGCTCCCAGGTATGTTCCCGCTGCTGCAGTCGCTCCTCCTGGGCTTGCAGCTTCGTCTCCAAATCTCGGATGGTGGTCTGACAATTGTAGTATTGGGAGCCCACTGAATCTGCATCGCCACTCCTTTGACTAGGTCTGATATAGGATGCAGCTCAACAACCCAGTCCGAAGACGCGTCTCTTCTCTACATCCACGACATTGAGATAAATCAATGTCGTGTTAACATTCTGCGGCTCAAATGAATCAAGAAGCAGCAAACTCCTCTGCTCAATCGCAACAAGTACCTCGGCCTACATATATTAAATAATTAAATAAAAGTTAACATAATTAAAAATATATAAGTAAACATATAGTTTAAACACACTTACCGCGATGCACGTTACTTCGTATCAGGGTAGTCACCATCAATGCTACCATACAATCTCATAAAGGTCTCCCACCCGATTTGAGCTGTCGTGACACCATTTTCATTCGCCTACACAATAGTACCAAGATATTTGTATTTATACAAAAATCAACATAAGAATTAATTAACTTAAAAATAAAATATAATAATTAGAGTACGAATTAATGCTGCAGCATGCACCTAAGCACATCGGGATCCATTTTTGTGCTTGACGATGCTAGTACTCGGACCATCCGGCTTAGACATCCTATTCTTCGTTGAAATATCAACCTTTTTCTTAGCCTTTGGAGTGTCCCAGTACATCAGCCATATGTCCCAGACATCCTTAGGAATGCACAATGGCTGACCTTCCCTCCTGTGCTTCTTAAATATTTAGACCATGTATTTATACTTCTCAGCGGCCTTCGACGTCCATAATTTCACTATCATAAGAGTGATAGAGGGATCCCAAATGAACCTTTTTTTTGCACCAAATTAGATAAGAATACATCACACAACATATATAGTTTATTCAAATATATTTTTGAATACATGAAACATACGCTGAACTCCTCAAAATATCGTATCCTAACATCTCTGGCACCAACTTCCATGCATAGCCACTCGGATGTATATACCTCTTGAAGCTCGGGTTCATAATGTTTATTCTTCCTTGAACAGGTGGTGTGGAGTGAAATTTTATTTTAATTTTATTTGATTAATTGACATGGTACAAGTATTTTCCACATCATTAAAAAATTAAAGCCAAAAGATACATGTCAGCAACTAAAAGCCCGAAAATTAATTTCAGGCTAGTGTTATTTATAAAAGGTTAGGACATTTTTGTGAATTACTTGAAAGGTCAGCCTAAAATCTGATAATACCCCAAAATATAAAAAACGGAAAGTGTATCAATTAAATTGCAACATACCCATCATCTGTCTGTATCGTCTGTCGGCCAGCGGGATCGACAACTTGTCCTGAAGAACCTTTCAGATCCAAGTCTCCAACTTCACCAGTAAGTCTAGAAAATGATGATGAAGATGATGCTACAGAGGCTCTGTAGAGCCTCGTGAAATACGACCACCACCTCTAGCTGGCATCTGAGAAATTAAAATAAATATTCTTAATAAACAAATACAACACAAATATATCAATTATTGTCTAAGAATATTATGCAAATGAACCTCAAACTAATCATCATTATCATCATTATCGCTAATGTTATCATCTAAGGTGTTAATGTTTTCATCATCAACATCATCATTTTTTTCTTATTCAATATCGATCAAACCATCATCTGGATAAACTAGTGACGGGTCATCATCTATCACAAGAGAACATAGAATATCTACTACATCCTCTTGAAATGGTGGAGAGATGATTGAATTAGATTCTTCCGCAGGGACTTTCACATTTTAAACATTGTGCTTTAGGATTCGGGGGGCTTTTCAATGTCATATGTGGTGTTCATGTTGTACTGTGGACCAACAATATCCATCAACATCGAATGATACGAATCAAAATCTTCATCACCGCTCAAATTCCATTCAATACGTTCGGGTCTGTCAATTTCCCCTTGAAATGTCGAAATATGATAATTCTAAACGAATCCATGTTTTGAAATGTGGAGTCGAATGATATACGGTTCTTGGAATAGGATATTCTTACACTTACGACATGGACACTTAATTTTATCTCTATCCATGACAGTATATTGGCTACATGCAAACTCAATAAGAGATTCAAGCCCATTCCGAAAGTCTAGACTTAAACCACCATTATCAAGATATCGTCGCCATATCCATTGACAATCTAGATTCATTTTTTAGGCTCCGAATCTATAATATTTTATCGTTATGAATAAATAAACTTGTAAAAAAATGAATCACTAATTTAAAAAAAAAACATCTCAGTGAAAATCATAATCCTAAGTTCTCAACTCTACACTAATTGATCTATGTTCCACTAAATTATTACTAGCAACAAAATGAACAACAAACAATCAACAATTAATACATAAATTAAACATCAAATAAAATTGCAAAAAATTGAATCACTAATTTAAAAAACAATCTGCAACATCTCAGTAAAAATCCTAATCCTAAGTTCTCGACTCTACACTAATTGATTTATGTTCCACTACATTATTACTAGCAACAAAGCCAACAACAAACAATCAACAATTAATACATAAATTAAACATCAAATAAAATTGCAAAAAATTGAATCACTAATTTAAAAATATCGGCAGTATATCAATGAAAATCCTAGTCCCAAGTTCCCGACTCTATGCTAATTGATTTATGTTCCACTACATTATTACTAGCAACAAAACTAACAAACAAACAATCAACAATTAATATGTCTAAAGAGGGATTCAACGGCCCTAATCCCATTCAATGAATTCTCAAACATGCTTTTAAACATAATTTTAAATCTTTATTATAACTAAACATTTTTCAAACATAGATTCAAATTGAATAGATAATTCAAACAGAGGGAGGGAGAGAGAGACGGCGGGGGAGGCTGGAGAGGGGTCGGTGGTGGGGGTGGCTAGGGCAAACTAATTTGGAGGAAAATAAAGAAGAAAGTGATGAGAATGAGACCATGTCAAGCAAGGAAGAAGAAATGCACCATGGCAGTCCCAAATGGATTACTATGTTGTCCATTGAAGATGAAGAAGATCAAGGCATAAAGAACACAAGTGTTTGGAGAAAACAAGTCCAAGAAGACTAAGACATGATGAGAGTCTAGAAGACAGTCGGTATGGGCATACTGACTGATTGAAGTTGGCGTGTGGATTCAACCCAATAATAGTCCAACTCGCCATCTTGAAGGCCCAAATCTAATTGGGATTTATTTTTCTAGTTTAGGATTTTTATTATCTTATTTTTAGTATTTTTGGATTTTTCCTTAAAATAAATTTTTAATTAAGGAAACAATCCTATCTAGACTAGGACTCTTAATTTTCAGTCAATCCATGTTATTTGACCTCTAGAATTTCGTCCAATAGCTTAGTATAAATAGAAAAACCTTATGTTATTTTTAATTTAGACTTTGCTTGAAATTAAAAGAATTTATTTCTCATTATGTCACAAAGAAACGACATTTCTTCTTCATACATGTTCTTGAGGTTTTGCACCCTTAAAGTCCTATCAAGGTTTGTTCTAGTTCATCCAAGAGCTAGTGTAGATTGCAACTTGGAGTATTCAACTATTGGATTCCATTCGTCTTTACAACGGGGTTCAATCGTGATTATTCTACAACAACAATTCACGCCATCGTCAACAACTTGCTGCCTTATGTCCGCCACAAGTCCAGCCACCTTCTTCGACCATTCATCATCTTCATACCATCGTATTTCATCTCCATAACACATAAGATTCATCCCTTTCATCGCCTATAATCCCTAACCCTAAAACAGCCATAAACGTCCATATTCGTTCATAGCCTAGCCGTCCCTTATCCCTATTTATTTGATTTGTGTTTTTCTTATTCGAGTAATTATTTAGGTATCCTAGGAGTTTATTTATCGAGTCTAATTTTAGTTTATAAATTGCGTTATATTCGTTGTTTAAATTCCGCACTTTGATAATTCGGTATTGTTTGCCTTACAAGTCATCGTGCGTTACGTTCGTTGCATACTTTGTCATGTTGTGATCTTGAATCCCTTGAGCTCACATCATAAAGTGGTATCAAAGCCACGACGGCATATCTGTTCATGGTCCAATACCGAGTTGTGTCTTTATTTTATTTCCATTATTCATGTGTTCGTGTTTATTAAGTTGTAACCGCACATATTCATAGAAAAAAAAAAGAAAAGAAGCATAAAAGCAATCGGCAATTAAAAAAAAGGGAAAGAGCGTCGATCTTCAAAAAAAAAATTGTTCGATTTTATTATTGTTGTTCACGTCTAGTTCTTCCTTAGTGTCATAGTTGTTGTTCTTGTTGTGTTCAAGTTAATTGCAGATAAAAAAAAAGAGTTCGACAAAAAAAAAACTGCATTGATTAAATTCGAATTCCTTGTTCCTTCGAGTTGTTTTTAGACTCTTTTCTACTATAGATAGATATTTTAGGCTATTTAGATTGTGTCCATCTAGGTGAAACACAACTAAATAGATTCTACCTTATCTATTTCTTTCTTACCTTATCCAGCTTATTCCCATCCTAATCCATCTAGACATCACATACGCGTTCCATACCTCATAATTTTCGTACCTAGTACCCTATAGGATCGAAAATTCATAGCTCTCTCCCATACACCATTATCTACATCCATACACTATCCATCATTCCATTTTTTCCCTACCAATTTTGTTGAGTATTACGTGTTCCAGATGATGTTATCACTTCGTTTGATAACATCGTGATCAATGTCGTATCTAATGTTGTTCCGTCATTCTCGTCACATTGAGTATAACACTCGGAACATTAACCTTATCCTTTCCTAGTATTTTGGATTAATTTATTTTAAATTAATCTGAATAAATTGTGATTTTTGTCACATATCGTTTTCCACGATTTTAGGGATTTATTAGATATTTTATTTTAATTTAAAACGTGGATAATGTTTGATTTTGACTTGTTCAAAATCTGTTCCGGATTTCATGGGGACGTGATGTTCCCACTCCTTCTTGGACACTAACTGTTGCAGGAGATCGTGGGTCACTGGAGTAACCGCTACTATTGCACGATGTTGAAGAACGTGTGCCATGCAATGCAGAAGACGGTTATCTCAAGTCCACATTCAGCAATGGGTAGTGGAAGACGGTTGATTCAAGTCCAAGTCATCTAGGGTCGTGAAGTAACTGCTAATACAAGATGGATGAAGTATTTAAGGTCTTCTTAGATCTTAAAATCATTTATGCAAGCAGGTTATCACCGTGGTTTGTGAGAAGCTCTCAATCTTGTATTTAGTGTCATCTCTGAAATCCAAGACATCTTCCTCGACATCTGCCTAGCGTCCCAATCAGCTGGAGAATTTCATTCCAGTTGTGTGTGTAGGTTAGATAGTCAACTTTGAGAAGTCTAGGATTTAGAGTGACTGATTGTAATCTATATATGTGTTTAGATAGGTTTGTTTTTGAGTGATTATTCAAGTGGGTGAAGCTAGGATAGTCCTCTGTATGTTTTATGCAGTGTTGTCAAGGGAGTGAACCGAGATAACATCAGCATTGTTTTTGTATTTCACTTATGATAGTGAATTTCGCCTTGAGGCAATCACACACCGTAAGGAGTGTGATTTAAAACTTGTTTTGTGCAAAGTTCTATTTACGTTTCCGCTGTATGTTGAAGGCAATGTGGTAACACTAGCTTCAACATTACTTTTAACTTTGCAATTTACATCCGTAATTCACATTATTTCAGGCAACAAATTCTAACAAGTGGTATCAGAGCCGGTACTTGACACACTAAGTACTCGATCCGGTGTTGCTTGAAATTTGTGATGGATATTCAAATTAATCAATGTCGTCCTCGTGCTCTAGATAGCAATGGTGGTAACTATGTCATGTGGAAATCTCGAATGAAGATCTACATCAAATCTATTGATGAAAGAGCATGGATGGCAGTTATTGAAGAATGGAGCCCTCCTAGAATGGAAGATCCGAATGGAGATTTTGTGTTAACTCCGAAATCTCAATGGACAAATGATGAGAGAATAATCTCAAATTTTAATGCTCGCGCTCTAAATGCGATTTTTGTTTCAGTCGATGTTCCATGTTTCAAGATGATTTGCAACTGTGTTACTGCATATCAAGCATGGACCATTCTTCAGGAACATTGTGAAGGGTCTGCCAGTGTAAGGAAGACCAAACTGAGGTTACTCACATCAAAATTTGAAAATGTGCGCATGTTTGAATATGAAACTATTTCATCTTATGCTGAAAAATTATGTGAGATCTCAAACCAATCGACCGCTCTTGGAAGTCCAATATCTAATGAGAACATGGTGAGCAAGTTGCTTTGAACTCTCCCAGAAAGATTCAATATGAAAATTTCCGCAATCAAAGAAGCACACGATGTAGGAACCATGAGTATGAGTGAAGCGGTCAGCATCTTGCAAACATTTGAGATGAACCTGCAAAATCAGAAAGCAAACTCAACTTCAAAGAGAATTGCTCTCCAGACAACAACTGTGTCATTTGATGTCCAAATGAATGTCCAACAGCACGAAGAAGACAGAGAAATAATTTTAATGTTGTTCTCAGTGATGATTCTGATGCTGAAAATTATTCCGATCAGAGAGTGTTGTTCATCAATGTCTTGGAAGAAGATGATCAGTTATTGACGCTCTGAATGATATTGATGAACTTGACATTGAAAAATGTGAAGTTGAAGATGAAGTTCTTCCAGATATTGAAGCAGAAGCTACTGAGATTTCATCCAATACGATGAATTGGTATGAAATGACTCTTATGGATGAATTCAATCAGGCTTCTGAAATCAGAGAACATGATGCACATGAAGAACAACCTACTGCCTCACTTCAAGAACTCAACAATGTTGTGAATGAAGTCCGCACTCAGTGGACAACTCAATCAAAAGAGCTGAGATATCTCATGGAAGAAAATCAGTTTCTAAGAGGAAAGGTTGTAAGTCTGGAAATTAGACTTACCATGAGTGATGCTGAAATCAACAAACTAAAGAAGGAAGTGGAGGACACCTCAAGAACATTTCAGAAGTGGAATCAAGGAACGAATATCCTAAATGAAGCCTTAACATTGGGACAGACAAACAGAGCTGGACTGGGATTCTACAATAAATCTTCCATGTCTTTCTCAAACAACAATGTTGTCCGGTTTGTGAAAGGTAGCAACTCAAGCACAATGACAATGAACAATGGTGAAGATGATGATCAGAAGCAATGTAAAGGCTCGAAGGTGCGAAAGTATGTGTGTCACTACTGTCAAGAGCCTGGACATATTAAACCACATTGCTTCAAATTTCATGATGATGTTGCAACTGGGAGAACAATATCAGGGACAACATCAAAAAAAAAATCCTAAGAAGTTCAAAAAGATGAAGTACACTTGCAATGTTGTGTACACATCCCTGAAAGCTAACATTATCGGAACATGGTACTTTGACAGTGGATGTTCTCGACACATGACCGGCAATAAGGATTTTCTTGAAGAATACACCACTACTAACAAAGGCAAAGTCAGCCACGGAGAAGGAGCTCAAGGAAACATTGTCAGAAAGGGAACCTTGAATGTCAAACATTTCCCTAAGCTCCAAAATGTCCTGCATGTCGAGGGTTTGACGGCCAATTTGATTAGTATCAGTCAGCTTTGTGACGATGGTATGCATGTCAAGTTTGATAAAAATACTTGTGAAGTATTTGACAAACACGACAAATGCATAATGTTCGGAAGCCGAATTGCTACCATGCTGACAAAGATGAAACGTGCAACATGACTGTAAATGATGAAACAAAGTTGATTCATAAAAAACTCGGTCACATGAGCATGGTAAATTTGAAGAAACTGATTGTGTCGGATGCTGTTCGCGGCCTACCAAAGCTGTATGTTGATCACGATGTTGTATGTGGTACCTTTCAAAAGGGTAAACAAACCAGAATCCCTCACAAAAACCTGGGTGGTTGTCAAACAAAAAGATGTTTTCAACTCTTACACATGGACATCATGGGACCAGTCGATACAAAGAGTATGAGTGGTAAGAGTTTCATCCTTGTCATTGTTGGTGATTTCTCAAGGTATACTTGGGTTGAATTTCTACAGGAAAAATCTGAAACATTCAAAGTCTTCAAAAGATTCTGCTGGTGTTTGCAATTTGACACCAACATTGCATGCGTCAGAACAGATCATGGAAGAGAATTTGAGAATGCTGCATTCAATGACTTTTGTGAAAGGAAAGGAATACTCCATGAGTATTCAGCTCCCAAAACTCCTAAACAAAATAAAATAGTGGAGAGAAAGAATCGAACTCTGCAGAAAATGTCATGTGCAATATTACAGGCTAAAGGGCTTTCGAAGAAGCTGTGGGCTGAAGCTGTCAACACAGCCTGTCACATCGGGAACAGAGTCTATCTTCAACAGGAAGAAAGGAGACACCTTAAGAGCTTTTAAGAGAAAGAAAGCCAAATCTCAAATATTTCCATGTGTTTGGATGTGTCTGCTACATCCTGAATGACGGAGACTATCTTGGAAAGTTTGACTCTAAAAGTGATAAAGGATTGTTCTTGGGATATGCTCAAAACAACAGAGCATATTGTGTTCTTAACTTAAGAACCAAAGCTGTGCAAGAATCTATCAATGTTGTGTTTGATGATCTTGCAGGTCTGGCAACTAGATCTGAGGAAGATGATGTATCATTTCTCCTCCATGAACAGGATATTGATAAAGAGCCTAGTGGAACTGTCAAAAGTCCTACGAGAAGTCCTGATGTCAAATCCAATGCTTCCTCTCCCTCAGCAAAGGGATCAACATCACCTCGAACACCTGACTCAGAATCCTCCTCTGAAAGCGATGATGACCATCTTCCACTGGCTCAATATGAACCAAGACGTGATCCTCCAAGGAGAATCAAAAGAGATCACCCAAATTCTCAAATCATCGGTGATGGATCTCAAGGAGTCAAAACCAGAACAAAGAGCTCAGCTGATGTTGCTGAATTGGTCAAACAGGTTTGCATGTCATCAGTTATTAACCTTGTGTCCATTTTATGCTTTCTATCCAATGTTGAACCTAAAATGTCAAAGAAGCTCTAAAAGATGAATTCTGGATAGAAGCAATGCATGATGAGTTGATCCAGTTTGTTCGAAATAATGTGTGGGAATTGGTTCCACGGCCTGAAAATAAAAATGTAATTGGAACCAAATGGATTTTTAAGAACAAGACTGATGAGTCTGCTAATGTGGTCAGAAACAAAGCTAGGCTAGTGGCTCAAGGTTATACTCAAGTAGAAGGCATAGACTATGATGAAACATTCGCTCCTGTTGCTAGAATAGAGTCTATTCGTCTCCTACTTGCCATTGCTTGCCACATTGGGTTTACATTGCATCAAATGGATGTCAAAAGTGCCTTTCTGAATGGCATTTTGATTGAGGAAACCTATGTTGAACAACCAAAAGGCTTTGAATGTCATGAAAAACCAAACCATGTGCTGAAACTACACAAGAACTTGTATGGGCTTAAACAAGCTCCTAGAGCTTGGTATGCTCGACTTACGGAGTTTTTAATTGACTTTGGTTTTTCAAGAGGCGTGGTACTGTTGCACAAATTTATGTTGATGATATTGTGTTTGGATCCACTTGTTCGTATCTCCTTAGGGAGTTTGTTGATGCAATGTGCAGCACATTTGAGATAAACATGGTCGGTGAATTGGCCTACTTTCTTGGTCTCCAAATCAAGCAAGACAAAGATAGGATTTTTATATCCCAAAGTAAGTATGCCAAAAATTTGATAAAGCGCTATGGACGATCCTCTGAAAAACTGAGCAAAGACGATGTTGGTGTCAATGTTGATCCAACAATGTACAGAGGAATAATCGATAGCTTGCTCTACATGACTGCCAGCAGACCTGATATCATGTTCAGTGTTGGAGTTTGTGCTAGATACCAAGCTCAACCCAAGGAGTTACACTTGAAGGCTGTCAAGAGAATAATTCAATATGTTGCTGGCACAGTCGACTTTGGATTCAGATACTGCAAAGACACCAATACCAGCCTCATTAGGTACAGTGATTCAGATTGGGCAGGTGATGTTGATGATATGAAGAGCACAAGTGGTGGTTGTTTCTTTTTGGGGAGCAATATGGTTTATTGGTCAAGCAAGAAACAAAATTGCATCTCCTTGTCAACAGCTGAATCCGAATATGTTGCAGCTGCTAGTTGTTGTGCTCAGTTAGTGTGGCTGAATCAAATGTTGAAGGACTATGGCATGACAAGCTCATCACTAACCCTGCTATGTGATAATGCTAGTGCTATTGAAATTTCCAAGAACCTTGTTCAACATTCACGCACAAAGCATATCGACATTCGACATCACTTTATCAGAGACTTGGTGGAAAAGGAGATCATAAACATCAAGTATATATCTACTGAGAACCAAACAGAGGATATTTTTACCAAGCCCCTTGATTTCGAGAGATTTTCTGCCTTGAGAAAGTCTCTTGGAATGTGCTCTGTTTAATTAGATCTTTATGTTTACTGATGTTGAACTCAATGTGAGTTTGTGTTTATCAACATCTGATGAAGCCATGCAAGGCATTGAAGGCCTTGAACCCGAGCTGCAATTCAAAGGTCCAATGACGCGACTTCGAGCAAAGAAATTACAAGGTTATTTCCAAATGTTGATTCGCAAGATGTTCGAGGAATTAGAAGATGCAAAGTGCAGCCATACTTTAGTTAATTTATTAACTAATGAAGATCAAGATCATACCATGGAGAATATAACTTGAAAAGTTGAAGAAGAGAGCAAGAAGAAGTGCACTTGTGCATGGAGCTGTTTTCGCCCTTGACTTAATTTAATTAAGGGGTGATTTTTATCTAGACTATAGTATTTATTTAATTAATTTAGACTATAGTTTAGATCAGTTTTTAATTAATTTTTAAGTGTAATTTTCGTTCCTTTTAGTATAGGTTTGACTAGAATTGTATTTAAGGCAATTTTCAACCTTGAATAGAATTCTAGTTTAGGTATTTTTATAATATAGTTAGAGATCCTTTTGGATCAGATTTTTAGGCCTTTTTAGAGTTTAATTTCGTGCATGTTAGGCCCTATAAATAGGGGAACCATGTTACTTTGATATTTTAGACATTATTGATTAAAATTGCTTTTGCATTCAATTTGTGTCTCAACCGTTCAAAGCTTTTGATTGTTTTCTGTCGAAAATACTCATTCTCGAAGCCTAGAAAACTTTGAGTCTTACATCAAGGGAACGTTCTAATTCACACGAGGAGTTAGGGTGAACTCGCTACCGAGGAGTAACTTTGAGATTCGTTTTCGTCGTACAAGATACGCCGGGGATTAATCGGGTTCTAAATCACAACACCTCCATCGTCCAGCCACCATCTTCGACTTCCTACACCTTCCATCAACGTCCGTGACACTCCCAAGCCATCAAGACCTGATTGTGTGTCGATCAACAAGGGTTCGGTTCCGTTCGCGCCTAATTCATCGTGTTCGTCATCAATACCGTAAGTACTTCATAGCCTTAACATACCCTATCTACTCTAGCCTTTCTTCGCCATATTTCCAGCCCATAATAGCCTTTTCCCAGCCATAATAATCATCCAAAACAGCTCCCTTACCTTTGGATTTATGAGTCTCTTTTGTGTCATAGTTTAAGTGCCGTAATTAGGTCTAGTTCGTCTTTAATATTGTTTTGAGTTGTTATTTCATTTAATTCAGATTATTTCGAGTTATTTGAGTCTTAGAGTAGGGTTGAATCCTTCCTTAGTTGACGTGTTCAATTCTATAAGTCTTCCGCGCGTCCTCGTATCTTGTACAAATTGTCCGGGTTACACCAACATCAGTTGTTTATCTTATTAGTCTTTTTAGTTTTTTTTAGTAAAGTTCAAGGTTTACTTAATGAAATTATGGTTTATCTGCTCGCAATTTAAAACAATCAGCTGCGTGAAATTATGTATCTGTGTTTATGAATGAAATACCCTTGACCTTAAAAAGGTAAACTATAAAATTTTGGGTTTATTTCATTCAGTGTCTGTTAATATTGTAGTTGATGTTTTGTGCAAGATTGCAGAGTAACCATATTCTTCAGAAAATATATGCCTAGAATTATATTTGTTATGTATGTGGATTCCGTCTTTTTATTCTTTTATATTTAAAAAAAAAAGGAAAACAGAAACTATTTTGGGACCCATAAAGATTCACTTTTTGAATTTTTGTGATGAATACACATTTTGATATGGTGTATCCCTATCCACTAATTCTGCTTTATTTAAAAAAAATTTTGTGAGGAAAATAGAAAAAGTGGGTGATGTGACAGAGTCTGTTCCGATTTTTGAGGGTGAAGAGATATATCAACCCATTTTTGAAAACATTTTTTTTTACTCTCACTCTCTCTTTCCTTCGAAGCCTCTTCGTCTCCTACGTTTGGTTTCTCCCTTCTTCAAGTTTTTTTTTCAGAATATCAATGGCGGAACCCAAGGATATCTCTGCCATGTTTGAGATGATGAAACAAATGTTCGAGAAGATTATGGGCACTCCATCCTCTGCCTCTGGTCCTACTGGAACATCAACTATTACTCTCTTCGCCACATCAACTCCAGCAGTCACTGTAACAGCCGAACTCACTCCAGAGAGACCCAAATCGGAGTCCGACAAACTCTCATCTTCTCCGGCTGAACATGTAGATGATTCTATGGAAGACACTGCTGCTCCTGACTCCATATTGGTGCTAAAACCTACTCCTCTCCAACACATAAGTCCTGGTGCAGAGGAAAACCCTATCGACCCAGATCTAGAGCTACACACTCAAGCTCTTGCCGAGAAAAAAAGAGTGGCCCAACTCGCAAGTCAAAATGACTTCATGGCCAACAAGGGTCTGTGAAGGAAGAGGCCGGTGAGGGTTCGAGCAAAAAGGCAAGGAGAACGCTGAAAATGGAAGAAAAACCAGCAAGATCATTGAAAGACGAGTCTGAGGATGAAGAGAACCCCCTTGAAAATTCTCCAGACAAAGCTGTTGATGATGTGGAAGTTGATGTTGAACAACAAGAGGAGCCTCTTTCTGTGATACCGGAGGACAATGTTCCTGCCAAGCCTGCGACTTCAGGACAAACTTTGAAAGGAAAAAAGGAAAAAGGGTGCTACAACTAGTCCTAAGACGAATGAACTCTCCCCCACCTCTTCACAAGAAATAGTCTCCTCCGGAACAGCCAAAGAGATACTATCTCCAACTCCCACTCATTCAGCCGATGTCAAAGACAATACTAATTCGGTTGACTCTGAACCAATCTATCCTCCAGGTTCCCCACACAATGTTTCTTCTGCTTTCAGTAAGACTTTCTACTCCCAATATGCAAAAACACTTCATAAAACTGTTATTCTTCCCCAACTCGTATTGAAAAACAAATTGATGTGCTTAGTTTTAAGAAGTATGTGATGGATGTTTTCTTGAAAGAAAGAGGTCTCTGGAAATCTGTCACTGAATTGTCATCTTTTAAACCTGATGTTATTGCTGAGTTTTATGCAAATGTGTCTCCTGAGATGGGTGATAAGTCTAAGAGCAAATTTAGGGAGGTTTATATGCGTGATAAAATCTATGTTTTTAACCCTATGCTGATCAACAAATTCTTGGGTCTGGGTAATGAGTCTGATGTTATTAGCCTAGACTTAATTGATGATGTTGTTGGGACTGTTACTGGTGGTTTGGTGACTAAGTGGACTAACAAAATTTCCACTTCTAAGTTCACATTTTTCTACTCTGTTTTACACAAATTGATTGTGTGTAATTGGTTACCCACCACCAATACTTCAGTCCTCACTGTTGATCAAGCCATCTTGCTCTTTAAACTTGGCACAAAAATCCCCTTCAATCTCGGAGAATACATTTTTGATTGCATGTTGAAGTCGGCCGCAAAGACAAACACCGCCAGCATTTTACCTTTTCCCTGTCTCATCTATGCCCTCCTAGTTGACCAAGGTGTGAAGCCAAATAAGAAGAAGATAGTTACTAAAACTGCAACTATCTCTATCATCAAGCCTAAAGGGAATGAAGATCGTGTAATTGATCTCCCTTATACCTTCGGTCGAAGTTCAACAGTTGTATCAAGGGATGTTGGGCAGGATGTTGCTGCAGATAGTGCACTCTCTTCTCCTTCTTCAGGAAGTGATTTAGCAAGTGTTTCCTCACACTTGATGACTATTTCTGTGCAGGTATTAAATTCCTATATATCACAGATGGATTACATGATTCATCAAAGCACAGTGCTCACCAATGCAATGGTTGAGCTTCATCGAGCACTTCGAGGAACTCTTTCTACACAAAAAGGGGGAGTAGATGTAACTGCTGCTGGTAATGTTGCTGGTGATGATGGTGCTGAAGGGGAGAAGGCTGGAAAGTCCGTGGCTAAGGCAAAGGGAAAGAAGAAAATATGAATTTTCTTTGTCAAAAATAATTTAATTTCATGGTTATGTATTGTGCTGGACACAATTTTATTTTGGATGTGTTTACATCCTTGTTGGTGTTTTATGTGCTAGACACATATTTGTTTTTGTTGTTGGGTATCCATGGTTGGATATCCTTGGATATTTATGTTTTAATCATCAGCATGAGTTGATGATTTTGCTATATATATTCTGTCCGCATATGTTAATGTGTGATGTTTATATGTTGAGAATGCTTTCAACATTGATATTCTATTTTTCACATAACTTATAGTATGTGATGTTTTATGTTGGGAATGATCTCAACATTGTGATTGTTTTCACATGTTTAAGATATGTGTTGTTTTCTATGTTGAGAATGTTCTCAACATTATTTTTCTGTATAGGGGATCATTACCCACTAATTTGTTCTGTACATGAGTAAATACCCAATAACCTTGTATATCATGTATAGGGGATTATACCCACTAACTTTGTATATTATGTTACAGATAATAACTTAAGGGGGAGTTTTTGAACTCCAATATCTTTTATTTTGATATTCCGCTGCGACTCTAATTATGTATATATTGAGCTTTATGTTTTGTGCAGAAAGGATAAGCTTAAGGGGCAGATTGTTGAGTATGGCGTGTTTCAAATGATGTTATCACTTCATTTGATAACATCGTAATCAATGTCGTATCTAATGTTGTTCCGTCATTCTCATCACATCGAGTATAACACTCGGAACATTAACCTTATCCTTTCCTAGTATTTTGGATTAATTTATTTTAAATTAATCTGAATAAATTGTGATTTTTGTCACATATCATTTTCCACGATTTTAGGAATTTATTAGATATTTTATTTTGATTTAAAACATGGATAATGTTTGATTTTGACTTGTTCAAAATCTGTTCCGGATTTCATGGGGACGTGATGTTTCCACTCCTTCTTGGACACTAACTATTGCAGGAGATCGTGGGTCACTGGAGTAACCGCTACTATTGCACGATGTTGAAGAACGTGTGCCATGCAATGCAGAAGATGGTTATCTCAAGTCCACATTCAGCAATGGGTAGTGGAAGACGGTTGATTCAATTCCAAGTCATCTAGGATCGTGAAGTAACTGCCAATACAAGATGGAGGAAGTATTTAAGGTCTTCTTAGATCTTAAAATCATTTATGCAAGCAGCTTATCACTGTGGTTTGTGAGAAGCTCTCAATCTTGCATCTAGTGTCATCTCTGAAATCCAAGACATCTTCCTCGACATCTGCCTAGCGTCCCAATCAGCTGGAGACTTTCATTCCAGTTGTGTGTGTAGGTTAGATAGTCAACTTTGAGAAGTCTAGGATTTAGAGTGACTAATTGTAATCTATCTATGTGTTTAGATAGGTTTGTTTTTGAGTGATTATTCAAGTGAGTAAAGCTAGGATAGTCCTCTGTATGTTTTATGCAGTGTTGTCAAGGGAGTGAACCGAGACAACATCAACATTGTTTTTGTATTTCACTTGTGATAGTGAATTTCACCTTGAGACAATCACACACCGTAAGGAGTGTGATTTAAAACTTGTTTTGTGCAAAGTTCTATTTACGTTTCCGCTGCATGTTGAAGGCAATGTGGTAACACTAGCTTCAACATTACTTTTAACTTTGCAATTTACATCCGTAATTCACATTGTTTCAGGCAACAAATTCTAACAAATTTTGTTCCAGAACTCTATTTTTTCTCCATAATACCATTTCGGAAGCGGAACGATGTGCCGCATAAGACTCATCACTTTGTCGTGACCTGTGTGTACTTTTGGCCAAATTCCATCATCTTCAAGGTGAAATCACCTATTCTTGTTCGACTAGTCCTAGCTTTTGAGAAGACCGAGAGGAGCCGATCTTAAGTAACAGAAGATTCGACCATCACCACCATATACATGTCTATCACACAAGCACCACTACATATTTGAGAGACATACATGAGAGGAAAAATACAGAGTGAAAACAAACGAGTGAACGTGAGGTTGTGAGGTTCATATCTTATTCTCTTCTATGTTTGTTCATTGTTTGCAGATACAAATGGAATCCAGAGATGGATATAAGATGCATGATAAGGTACCCGCATTGCCTAGTACTTCTACAGACGCGGTTTCATCGACACCACAGTCGTGGGATGCCCAGTATCACTATCAAGTACTGGAGAACAAGTTAGAGGATTCATTGGCCAAAATGATGGCACAGCTCAAGCTTCTTACTGCTCAAACGCCTATACCACCACTAGTTCAAGGCCACCCTATCCAGCCAGAAGGAGCAGCTCGACAGCCAGCAGTAGCTCATCAACCTGAAGCAGCTCGACAGCCAGCCACAACTCATCAGCCACAAGCAGCTCGTCAGCCTGAAGTACCTGTAGCCGAGCCAACCAGAGCCCAGAGCGAATGCTAGAGCACCTTAAGCTCAGCGTCGCCAACCTCAAGTGCAGTTTAACGATCCCTATGATTGTGAAGCAGAAAAAGATTATGGTGACTTTGCAGAGGAATCAGAGGCCGAGTTCAAGCCATTTCAGAGATGTGACCGACCACGTCAGCCTTATAGACGTGCAACTCGCGCCTATCCATAGTATCAGTCCTGACGTGCAGATCCCGACAGCTTGTTGAACAACATCAAAAAGCATTCCAGAATTTGAGGGATTACACAATCCAGACATGTATCTCGACTAGGAGAGAAAGGTTGACAAGATCTTCGACTGCTATGATTTTCCTGAGCATAAGAAGATCCAGTTAGCCTCGTTGGAGTTTAGAGGATATGCAGCCACCTGGTAGGAGTTCCAGCAAAATCGGTGACACCGAGATCACCACCCGCTTATTAATACGTGGCATGAGATTAAGGACATCATGAGAGGATGCTTCATTCTAGTACATTATGAGCGTGACCTCGAGAAGAGACTGAACTGAATAAAGCAGATTTTTAATTAAGGAAACAATCCTATCTAGAATATGGCTCTTAATTTTTGGTCAATCCATGTTATTTGACCTCTAGAATTTCGTCCAGTAGCTTAGTATAAATAGGAGAACCTTATGTTATTTTTAATTTAGACTTTGCTTGAAATTAAAAGAATTTATTTCTCATTGTCTCACACATTCTTCAGGTTTTGCACCCTTAAAGTCCTATAAAGGTTTGTTCTAGTTCATCCAAGAGCTAGGGTAGATTGCAACTTGGAGTATTCAACTATTGGATTTCGTTCGTGTTTACAACGGGGTTCAATCGTGATTATTCTACAACAACAATTCACGCCATTGTCAACAACTCGCTGCCGTACGTCCGCCACAAGTCCAGCCACCTTCTTCGATCATTCATCATCTTCATACCATCGCGTTTCATCTCCATAACACGTAAGATTCATCCCTTTCATCGCCTATAATCCCTAACCCTAAAACAGCCATAAACGTCCATATTCGTTCATAGCCTAGCCGTCCCTTATTCCTATTTATTTGATTTGCGTTTTGCTTATCTGAGTCATTATCTAGGTATCCTAGAAGTCTATTTATCGAGTCTAATTTCAGTTTATTAATCAAGTCATATTCATTGTTTAAATTCCGCACTTTGATAATTCGGTATTGTTTCCCTTACAAGTCGTCGTGTGTTATGTTCCTTGCGTACTTTGTCGTGTTGTGATCTTGAATCCCTTGAGCTCACATCAGAAAGTCCATGCATATGGTTCTATTTCGATATTTAACAATAGACCTAACGACGGATCGATCTGTCGTTAAATATAATCCATATCTTTAAATGTAAAAAATAATCTAACGACGAGATATATACATCATTATGTTTTTCTGCATTATTTAATTTATTTAAAATTATAACGACGAAATCAATTCATCATTAAAGAATATCTTATTTAATTAAAATATGCTAACGACGTATTAAATATGTTGTTAAAAATTTTCAGAATTATTAAATTTAATTCAAAATTTCTCATGACGGAATACATTCATCGCTACAATTATTATGATTTATTTAAATAAAAAAATACTATTAATGACGAAAATGTTCCATCATCAAATGTGCCGATTTAAAAGCCGTCTCTAGTCCGTCGTTAAGTTTACTCGGTAACCATTCCCATCATGCTTTGTGCCTATAAAGGTTATTTCATTGCTAAGTAATCACTATTAACGCCTATGAAGGTTATTCTGTTGCTAAGTAATCACTATTGATGACCGATGTTTATCCGTCGGTAGTTTTCATCACTATATCACGATTTTCTTGTAGCGTCACTTTTTTTCGTAATCTTTGCAATCACTTATGAAATAGCCCCTCCTGATTAATTAACTTTAACCAAGTCTGACTTGAACATGTGTAGTACGTTTCTTTTATAACTGTCCCTACAATTAACGGACCTATTGGCTATTGCTATCTAAGCTTAATTATTTGTCAATTACTGATAATAAACAGAAATTCCAATATAATTAATGAGCAGGCCTAAAACACCCTAATTAATCATGACAGATATTTTAAAATATATGTAGGGTGTTTAAGTCTAGTCATTATATTGCAATTTCTCCCTATATATAAATTAGTGGTTGGTATGTTTATTTAAATATTGTAATGAAGACGCCATTTTTTGACAATCATAGTCCGACAACTATTTAATTTGCTTCCAACGTTCCGTCTCGTGGATGTACAATGCGATGAAGACAATGTTTCCACCCTCTCCCTCTTTTGTTCCCTTTTTAAGTTTTTTTTTTCTAAATTATATCTATTTTTAGTTTTAGTTAATAATTATCTCTTATAATTGATTATTCCATAATTAGGATTTGTAATTTTTTAGTAAAGTTTCTTTCTATTTATAACTTTTTAATATTTTTAAATTTTAGTTATTAATGTTTAATTTAATTAAGGTCGATTATTCCATAGTTATTTTTTTATTTTAGTTTTTAGTCACTGATTGGTGAATAGAACTTACATTTTTTTATATTTTTAATCATAAATAAAAAAAATAAAGAAGTTAATAAAATAAATAAAAAAGCTAAATTAAACAGAAACATTACCAAAAAACCACGCTGTTTATTTCAAGAATTCAAGGGAGTGAAGGGACAGAAATCATGCATGCAGCCATTTTGCGGCGGTAGCGAATCCGGACTATGGTGCAATGAAGCTGAGATAATTTATGAGTTTAATTAAGGAAATTCGATCGGATAAAAAAATATGATAAAACTCAATTCGTAGATTTGTGAAGTTTGAAGTTTTGACCATGATATGATTAATATTTTTATTTTTTATTTTACTTATATCTACACATGACATTTAAGTTTCAACATATTAAATTTAGAAACAATCAATCTTTGCATCCATTGGACATCAACTCTCGTCCGTTGGTAAGAAAATTCCCCACCTGCTCGTCGGAGACTCGTAATCAAAATTTTGAACCCCTACAGGAATGATATGTGTACATACATATGCAACAAAATTTAAGATTAAAAAATATAATATGGTTAAATGTATCTAATTAATAAATTCATTTTTAAAAAGTGTGATCAATTACTGGGGGTAATGTCTGTGGAATTGTCACGTTGCTTGGAGAAAGGAATCTAGTCTAGATAATGAATAATGCATATATTAGCTGGGGGGTTACAGGTTCAAGCTCTGGAGGCGTCAGTGGGGAACACTATTCAGTGGAGTAGTTCGGCTTCGGACCATATAACTGCCCCCTCACCACTCAACTTCTCTCCTTTTCTTTCTTTTTTATATGACCAATAAAATATATCATAATATTTGAAGGTGTATTTTGGATTAACTTTGACCTCAAGTAATATTCCCAAACCCCATAATTAAGAGATAGGAAAATATTCAACTATTTTCCTCCCAAGTAAGTATACACGACAAATTCAACCAATAAAATATTAATGATATTTGAATTTGAGATTTCTTGAACACAATCACCCCACCCTATTGATAAGGCCACCCCGAGTCTAAAACGCCAAGTTTATACTTTTTTTTTATTCCGTTTATTATGAAGTATAAACTGCTGAACATACATACTATCAATTAAGTCATAATGACATAAACTTCATAAGGAGAACCTTAATTATTTAAACAGAATAGCCGAATAGATAGGTACGTATGATATAAACATATATAATTAAAATAATATTAATAAACTGGGGTAAATGATCCGACAAATGTGGAGAACCCATACCCTCTGATCTCTCATTGACCGGCCACTTTCACAACATTTATTATTATTATTATTATTATTATTATGGTTGTCGTTGTTGTTTATTTATTTGTGTGTGAAGACGCCACATTTATGACTCCAATTAAACTTTCAACTTCCCAAAATTTGTGCAATCGCTTTCCAGAGCACACGTCTCTCTTGGATCGATTATTATATTATTATAAATAATTGAAGATACTTCTAATTTTCTAAAAAATTAACTTTATAAAGATGACCCTCCATCTTGAAGTTCCACTGTTTCCATTTCTATAGCTCGGGAGTGCTTCTTAGAAGTGGAAATTTCTATGCACTTTAAATTTATTATGATAATTAAACATTACATTAATTACTTACTGTAACATTTAGTATAACTAATGCATCATAATGCATGATAAAAATTATCACGGGTCCACGGGGATTGGGAGCCCGCCCCAAACCAATTTTTAATTGTTTTTATAAGTTTGTTTATTGTCGTCGGTCGTTGCGACTCCTCGTTGTCTATTGATAATATATCTGCTATAGACAATGAGTGAAATTCCCCAAATATTTTTGTTTGGATTTATCAGTGCTTCCTTTATACATACTTCAGTAGATAGAGTAAGTCAATTAATGAATGAATGTTGTTAGTTAAAACATTATACAAGTATCTTTTATATGTGAATTAATTAATTTGTCACATGTATTATTTACTTTTTAGAGTAAATTACATTTTTGGTCCCCCTAAGAATAGGGTCCAAACACTTTTAGTTCTAAAATGTACAATTTTGGTCACAAGTTTAATTTTTTGATATTTTTGGTCCCACGTATTATATTTCAAAACTTTTGGTCCCAAAAATTAACGAACTATATATAGTTAACAAATTTTCACTACATTCCCTCTATTTATCACCATTAATTAGCTGGTGCAACCAAGATCAACAAAATAGGTATTGTTTTGGCTCCAAAATAGGTACTTAACGGATGTTAAGTATACTCCGCTAGTTTTTAGGACCAAAAATGTTAAAATATAAGCTATGGGACCAAAAATGTCGAAAAATTAAACAAGTGACCAAAATTATATATTTTGAGACTAAAAATATTTGGACCCTATTCTTACTACAAGAAAAACGCGATTTAACTACTGAATTAATGACAGATTATAGTCCATCGTTAAATTATCGACGGAATTAACGACGGATTAAGATTATGATGTTTAACGACGGATACACGTCGTATTTTAATTTTTAAATTTATTTTTTTTATTTTAACGACAGACTAACGATGGATTTTTCCGTCATTAAGTTAGAGACGAAAAAAACAGTCGTTAATTTTTTTTTTTTTTTTTTTTTTAGCGACGGATTAGCTACGAAATTATTCCGTAGCTAAATTAAAGTTTGATTTTTATTTTATTTTTTAAAAAATTTTTAATTTTTTTTATTTACTAATTAATACTTAATTACGAATTAAAATTAATTTTTAAATTTTTTTTATTTTTTATTTGTTTCATTTTTTTCATATTTATTTGATTTATGTGATTTTTTTAATTTTTTTTAGTATTTTATATTATTTTTTCATATTTTATCTCATTTTTTCATATTTTATATTCTTTTTAATTTTTCAATTACTAATTTTTTTTCTAATTTAATTTAATCTTTGGAATATTTCTAATTTTCTTATTTTACATTTTCAAATTTTCATTTTATTTTTTTATTTTTTGATATTTTATACTATTTTTTCATATTTTATATTATTTTTTATTTTTCAAGTACTAATTATTTTCGAATTTAAATTAATCATTTGAATATTTAAAATTTTTCTAAAATTAATTTTTAATTTTTTTTATTATTTCATATGATTATTTAATATTTGTATCTTTTTATTTTTAAGTTATTAATATTTGTGAAAAATTAATTAAATAATGATGTAATATAATTATATTATAATAAACATATAATATTAAAAATTATAATAGATATTTAAATAAATGAATAATATATAATAAGTTTCGTGTGTGTGTGTGTGTGTGTGTGTGTATATATATACTATTTCCATATTATAACATAAAATTCTCACTAGCCTATTTGGTTAGTGCATAAGCCTCCTTCCTAGAGGTGTCAAGTTCGAGTTTATTTACGTTTTGAATTTAAGTTTTGAATTTTACCGGCTGCGAGTTTTATTTGCACGCAATCTAGGAAGACTTAAGTTTTGAATTCTACCTGCGGCTTGGCTCCGATGCCTGTCCAGTTTTTTTTTTTTAATTTTTTTAACGACGGAAATTTTCTGTCGTTAAAATGACTTAACGACGGATTTTTGATTTTTAGCGACGGAAAATTCCATCGCTAAAATGCGAATTTTTTGTAGTGTAAAAGTGTAATTCACTCTACTTTTTATTTGTGCTCCACGTTCATGTATCAAGTGAAGTTTATCTATATCATGTCAATAAATATCGATAGTGCGTTTTTCATTTCTAGATGATGATGATGATGATGTGTCCTATGCGTACTGATTGAATTGAAATTGGTCAAATAATATGTTCGGACTATATTTTAATTTCTTCTAAATGTATATTCTACTTAACTGTTATTTTAATTATTACTATCAAATAGATAATGTGTTGAAATAGATATGATAAGAAATAGATTATTTCCTCTTTTGTATTTCACTTTTACTAATTTTTTTTATTTTAATTAATACTCCATCCGTTTCATTTTGATTGTTATTTTAGTTTTTTTTTATATTAAAATGTTTGTTGTTTTATATATTTGCATACTCTCTCGTCCAATTTTAACTCTATTCCAAATTCCAAAATCTAAAAAGATATGGAGAGAGAATATCTTATTTTTAATTAGGAAAATATAATTGAATAAGATTTTATGTTATATATAATGGATGTGTATATTAATTAGTTCATAAAATTAATTGTTTATTCTAGATAAAAAAAATTAAAACAACAATCAAAACGAAACGGAAGTAGTACCATATATCGTTTGGAAGTGACTAGAACTAAAATAAAACATACATTAGTATGGGCTAATACTAATACAAAGTGTACATGATTTCTTAGTATTAGAACTATACTTTCTCAAATAACTCATATTTAAATTATTGTAATTTTTTATATTTAAAGCCTCGAATTGATAGATATTAGTATATCTTTGTGTTCCTAAACTCCTAAAACTAATATTAATAATATCAGTGTGCATTGAATTTCTTGGGAGTTGTTTAATTTACAAAGCAATCTTTTTATACCCACCACTTAGACACATGTTGCTTTTTTTTTTATGATGAGAGTAAACCGCAGACCGCAGTCGCTACTGAGGTCTGCATTGGATAAAATTTATTCATGTGTAATAACCTATAAATCACGTAGAAGAAGGTGAAGGTAAATCACACTTGAAATTAAGTGTGACATTTCATTAAATTTTTTTTGGCTGATGATAGTAAACCGCAGCTGCTGCTGAAATGATCACTAGGTAAATTTGATAATGTGCAATAACTTACAAACCACGTAAAAGAAGGTGAATATAAATCACTTTTGAAAAATCAGATGTGATATGCGAATATCGCTAACCTACAAACTACACAGAAAAATGTGAATATAAATCACACTTAAAAAATAAGATGTAATAGGCGAACACTTAGCAGTGTTTCTGGAATTAGAATTTGAGACATTTGAGAGCTCAAGCTTACACCACACAGTAGGGAAACTAGAAAAAAATGTTAAGGGGGCTACATAGTGTATAGTGTATTTTTTTCAAGTAATTAAATATTTTTATTTAATAATAACATAAAATGAAATAAAAATTAAAATCATAAAAGAGATTAATATATGTGTGTGTGTAATCATACATTAAAACTAGTTAAATACATCGAAAATAATCTAAAAATTATAAAAAACTGCAAAAATAGAATACATAAAAGGAGAATTGTCGATTCAGGACCTGAAAGATGGGTAATTTATCAATTCAGGACCTGAAAGATGAAAACTCTCAATCCAAGACCCGAAAGATGAAAACTCTCAATTCAGGACCTCAAAAATCACGAATTTTGATTTCTTTTTATTTTTTAATTAATTTTATATTAATTTTCAATGCAAATTCCTTCATTAATTATCTATTAAATCTAATAAAAAAATTTAAAATTAATTAAAAAATAAAAAGAAATCAAAATTCGTGATTTTTGAGGTCCTGAATTGAGAGTTTTCATCTTTCAGGTCCTGAATTGATAGATTACCCATCTTTTAGGTCCTGAATCGACAATTCTCCTAGATAAAATGATACATAAGAACAATTAGTATTATATTTTTAGAAGCTTGGAAGAGCAACCCACCAAGAAAAAAATAGAGAAAATTTGTAAGATTTTTTTTTTATTTGAAATTAGTGTTTTAGCCTTTTTTACGAGTTGTATTTTCTAAGGAGGAGGAGTATTTTAATACAAACGTTTTCCAACACAGCACTTTTCACTTCATTGTTTAAAGAGGTAGAATATTTCTTCAACCTCTCCTCTTCAATTTCTGAGGTCTCGAAACTATGAAAAAATAATTCTACACATTTATAAAAAATGAGGTAATTTTTCACTCGGGGGAGTTCCAGCCCCAGATCCGCCTAAACACCATTCAATCCACCACTCCGTTATCTTGTAGAGCAGATTCTCTGTTGCATTTTGTGCTATATATTGTGTTGAATAATTACTTTTTTTAAAAATATATCCTAATTGGGGATCGATGAACTCTAAATAAAAAATTTAAATTAAAACAAATCATAATAAATTAAAAAATTAATTTTTTAAAAAAAATATTGAAAAGATGCGAGAGGTGATCCCATTTCGTTATCTTGTGAGGACGCGCATAGATAATTATATATTATTTTTTTGAATTGAAGTTCATCCCGAAAATAAAAAAAATAAAAAATCAGACCCATTGTTCCCCTAATAAGAGCAGCTCCAAGGGGAGCTGCATTTCACTATTTTGCAGCTCAATTCATCTCCAAGGGAAGCTGCATCAAGGACGCCATTTTGCTGCAATGGAGAGAGGGACGGTATATATACCGTCCCTCCTCCTCGACGACATTCTTTTCCTTTTTTTTTTTTTTTTAATCTTTTGTTTATTGTTTTATTTTGTGTATGTTATTTATATTGTATTTTAAATAATGTGTTATAATTAATATTAAATTTTATTATATATGATAAATTTAATTAAATATAAATATTGATACTTAAAATTAAATTAAATACAAATTAGGCTAACAATAAAAAATACTAAAATAAATAAAATTACAGCAACAATAAAACTACATAAAAATACGAAAATAGATAAAAGTACATGAAATAAAAATATTAAAATATGCATAAAATAAAATAAAAAGATACAAATATTTCCCTAAAAATACATAAAAATACTAAAATAGATAAAAGTACAATAAAATAAAAACATAAAAATACGCATAATGAAATTTTATATTAATTTTAATGAATCGTATTTTAATTTTATATTAATTCAAATATATTTACTAAAAAAATATTTTCATAATTATTATGAAAAATTAAATTTAAATATAGATATTCATTAAATGAAACTTTATAAATTATTATATGTTATCAATGGTAAAATAATAGTTGTAAATGAAATAAAAGGAATATTCTGGAATATTCTCTTTTAGTGTAGAATTATAGTGCAACCTGTTGGAGATGAAATTGAGAATCTGCTGCATTTTAGTGATAGTGTTGCTGCATTATAGTGCACACTGCTGGAGATGGCCTAAGATCTTACTTTTGGAAATACGTGAGTTGGTTGCTGTCCTAATAATCTGACGTGGAGAAGAGAATCTCAGCAATTAATTTTCATTTTTGATATGAATAGACAATAGGCAATATATAGTGATAAGTCATAACTCTTGGTGCTGGTGGTCGTACTCGCACTGGCACATCCCTTTTTTGGCTCTCCAAGGCGTATCTAATTCATATTTTTCTTTTTTTAGCAATATTAATCATATTTTTTAATTTTTATTTTTGAAAATAAAAAGCTCAGTACAGTACAGTAATGGCTCTCTATGGCTGTAGTAAATTCCACAGCCCTACAGCCTTAATTCAACAGTCCATACTTGTAAATAAATACTCCCCTTTTCAACCCACAACCACACCCACACACTGACTTAACTTTGTTGGATCAATCAATCAACAATAAAAAAGATGACAGATCCACACCCTCTACTCTCACACACGGCGGAGCCGGACTCCCCGCCACGACTCACAGAGGTGAAACTCTACCGCCGCTCCTCCCTCGACGACACCATCGAGCATTGCATCGGCGACTTCGGCTGGAAACATATATTCCAAGCCACCCTTGTATCCTTTGCCTGGTTCTTCGATGCACAACAAACATTCATCAGCGTCTTCACCGACGCCGAGCCCAAATGGAGCTGCACCAACACCAATCAATCGTCGTCTTCATGCACCAACCTCTGTCGGCTCCCCGACGGCGCGTGGAAGTGGGACTCGCCGCCGGATGCATCCATTATCTCGGAATGGTCCCTCCAGTGCGCCGGTTCCATCATAAAAGGCCTCCCGGCGTCGTCCTTCTTCTTTGGCTGCCTCGTCGGCGGCTTTGCTCTCGCCACATTAGCGGACTCGTCGTTGGGCCGGAAGAACTTGCTAGTGCTATCGAGCCTGTTCATGTCCCTCACCGGAGTGCTCACGGCTCTCTCTACTGGCGTTTGGATGTACACCGCGATGCGATTTCTCAGCGGCTTCGGCCGCGCCACGATCGGGACATGCGCTCTTGTTTTGTCGACGGAGCTCGTCGGAAAGAAGTGGAGAGAAAACATCGGAATCATCGGATTCATATTTTTTACTCTGGGGTTTCTGTCTCTACCAATGATTGCATATTGTGCTCGAGATTCTTCGTGGAGATTCATGTATCTCTGGACTTGTGTTCCCTCAGTTTTTTACTCGTTCTCACTGGTTTTTCTAGTCCGAGAGTCGCCGAGATGGCTGTTCATCAAGGGCCGGAAAGAAGAATTTGCCGAGACGCTGAGAAGCATGGCGGCGCCGACCAACCGGAGCAGCCTAACGCAGAGCTTTTTCGGTAAATGCGCGGAGTGGGATCAGGAGAAAACGCAAGAAACCGACATTTTCTCCGCCGTGAAAATCCTGCTGAAGAAAAGGTGGTCGTGCCGGCGGCTGGTGTCGATGATGGTGGTGGGATTCGGCATAGGACTGATTTACTACGGAATGCCATTAGGCCTGGGGAACCTGTCGTTCGATCTGTACCTAAGCGTGACCTTAAACGCATTGTCGGAATTCCCGGCGTCATTGTTCACGTTCTTGCTGATCGGGAAGCTGAACAGGAAGTGGTCCGTTTTGGGATTGTGTGTGTTGAGCGGAATATGCAGCGTGAGCTGCGTGTTGGTGAGTTGGCAGGGATTGCAAATCGTGCTGGAGCTGCTCTCCTTTTTCTGCGCATGCACGGCGTTCGACATCGTCTTGATATACACGTTGGAGTTGTTTCCGACGTGCGTCAGGAACTCAGCGGTGTCGATGGTGCGGCAGGCGCTGGTGTTCGGCGGCGCTCTCAGCCCCTTGTTGGTGGCCGCCGGCAGAAACAACAGCTTTCTCTCTTACGGCGTGTTTGGAGTGGCGATATCGGTTTGTGCGCTCTTTGTTGTGTGTTTGCCGGAGACTAGGGGGAGGACTATGTCTGATACTTTTGAGGAGGAAGAACGCCGGGATGCTGCTGACTGCAATCAACGAACCCTCTTCTGTTTAATTTAATTGAAAACCGCTTTCCTTTTCTTTCTTTCTTTCTTTCTTTTTTCTTTTTTCATTTTCCTGATTCGATCTTATTCAAAATTAAGTTGCGTTTTGTGCATGTAAACATATCGTTTCTATGTTTTTGTTCATAAGGATTGGAATTCAAACTTGAAATGACCATCTTTTATATTGGAGTCTTCCCTTTTCGGGTGTTTATGAGAAGACAATGTAAACAAGTCGTTTACATGACATGCCCACCGGTTTGTAGCTGTGTATTTGGTAATAACCGTTCGGCCTTCTGTTTCCTCTCTCCGCTTCTTCTGAATAAATATTATTTTTATTTTATTTTACAAAAAATATCATTCTATTTTTTTTCTACATTTTAATATTTTTTGAAGTCAATTTCAACTTAATTAATTGTAACCTCATTTTTCGAGCCAATCACCTCAATAAACAAGAAATAAACAAATATGAGGATCGATGAAAGAGAAATGAAGGATCTCGATTGATTTAATATGGATGTCGTATAGTTTGGTGAACCATATATATTTATCGATTAAATTAAATATCCTTGTGAGAATTAAGTACGTCTAGATTTTTTAGATTGCGGAACTAGCTATTTTTAATTTTGTAATTTATTTTACGTTTTGTATCGCACGTGCATTTAATATTTGGAAGAAAAATGTTCACTTTAGCGGTCACAGCCCATGCATCTAATATAAAAATCGTGAATTTTTTTTATTTTAGTAGTAATGTCGTACCCTCACTTATGATTTCTAGGTGAAAATTATGGTTCCGATGTAACTTTGTCCTCGATTCGCTAGGACTCTATAAATTAATATCAATAAGTTGCGAACCATGCTTCTCGTGCGTGTAAATGGGGATTTCAGATCTATCCCACGATAAACAGGTCGGTCATCCTTCATTGTAAAATTAATTTTATATTTTACCCTATTAATTGTTATTCACGATGTATTACTATTAGTGCGAAACAAATGGGGTACTATTTATTTTCATTTTCCCATGTGGTAGGAAACTTGGGGAATATCTATAAACTTGTTCGTACAGCATCTGATAAACTACACCACTAACTAAAGTTGCAAAACTAATGAAATTAATTGTATATACCATGGGAAAGAACATCTGCAGGTTAATCAACAAAGGTTTTAAGTTATTGGGGTGAAAATATTTGTTTCATAATTGATGTAGAAATTGTATAGGTCCGATTTGGCTTATGTAGCCGGAATAAAATCATGATTCGCACGTTCAATTCTAATATATTAGTTAGTATATTTTACCGTCGGAAATCATTATTAATCTAGTGAGAGTCTTATTTTGAAAAATTGAGATTAGCTATTCATTTCGACCACACGTGGTATTACATCTGTGTCTATCTATATATATCAAAGTATGAATAATTTTTTACAAAATATGATTTGCCTATTATATTTATAATCTATATTTAATTTAAGGGTAAAAAAAGTAATATAATATATTGTAATGTTGTAATTGAACTCTACTATATATAATTATTTATAAATGACTATTTGTAAATATAATATATTATATTTATTTCAATAATTTTGGTATAATTGAACTCGATTATATAAAATTATCACAAATAATAACAAAAATATTTCTTTACTTTAAAGGATAAAAAATATTTCGCTGAAGAAACTTATATGTTTTGTTATTTTTAAGTAGAAAAATTAAAACATTAATCAAATTGTCAGCTGATTGTCCATCAAATCGGACAGCTGATCAACTACAAAGCAATCGAGTGCTCTCGATATATGCATACAAAGTTGACTATATATATGCAAAGGAGATGAAGGATCAAATCATTTCAAAATCTCTATCCTTCTCCTTTGCCATCTCTCATCTTTATTTAAAGTTCTTATTCTTCTAACATCATCATCTACATCTGCAGATATGAATCTTCCATTTCACATGATGAATATAGAACTTCTAGTTGAAAAGATAAAGAAAGACAAAATTCTCGACCTAGAGCTTCTCAACGCTCGGATAGGTCCAGAGAGACTTCTCAAGCTCTTTCGGCCATTAAAGAATACCGAGTTACTACCCTTCTTGCAGACTGTGCCTGTCATGTACATCTCCAACCATGTTGCTAAATTCTATTACAATACTGAGATCCACAACGACAACATCATCTCAGTCGTGTACAATCATGTCATCATAGTGACCAAAGACACGATGATGAGCTTATTTTAACTGTCTGGCAAAGGACCGAAGGTGCATGAACTAGTCCTCCCCAACAAGTTTGAATTATAGAACACCTGGAAGCACCCACATATTCAACATCAAGATTTCTCTCACATCTTAAAGGAGAGTCTCCCTGAGGAGTTTGTCCAACTTCTGGACATTGTAGGCCATATTCTGTATGGCAACTATGAGACCGTTCAGTTCAACTATAGCAAGGCTCACTTAATGGCAGCTTTGCATTTCGGATGTAGAGCTAATTGGGCCTCCTTCGTTCTTGTGCAATTCCGCCGCAACATCCGACGAGTGGAAATAGATCGCAGAACCGACACCTTTCGAGCAAAGGTTGGGTTTATCAATCGCCTCAGTCACATCATTCTAAATCAAATAGAGGTGACAGTTCCAGGTGGAGAACCTCTTGGAAGAAGAGACATTCTCCCCACCATCTTCCACAACAAGAAGAACAGTGGCAGAGCTGGCCTATCAAGACGATCTAAGAAGCCGTCTATGGAACTTGATGGCTTTGATAAAGGAAAGAGGCCATTGATTGAAGATGACAGCTCTGGCCAAGAGAAGCAGTCAGTGACTAAGAGTGACCCGCTCACTCACATGAGTGATCAGTCAATTGCCCCCCACCAGTGCCGAACTCCCTTTCTCAGTCTACAAGGGCTTTCTTGAAGACAACTTCAACCACACCCTAGATCACCAGCTGAAAAGTTGTTTTGGTCTCATTGATGAATTTGATTCCTCCTTATTCAAGCAACTGAAGAGATATCTCCAATACCATCTATGGAGATTTCAGGCAAATGATCTCACTATGCTTCACCTAATTGAGACAAGAGGCGCAACCTTCAGGATAAATGAAGGCCACTGGAGCAAGAATTGGATGAATCGTCCATTAAACACGCTACCTACGCTCTCAGAGATCATGGATTCAATGATTAAAAGAATCCAGTACAAAGTTCTAGCTGAAGCACCTCTATCGAACAACGAGCCAACCAACTCCTCCTCTACACTACTATCCGAAGACATGCTATTCTCTTCTGAAGATGAACTCTTCAACAACATGGCATCCATCACTTTTAGAGATCAAGATCCCTCATTTCTTCCTGATCTTGGTCATCTGATGCCAACTGAAGAGGCATACTATGGTTCTTCACCAATGCCCAATCCTCCGGCTTTCCCAGCTTTTGACAACACTATAGCAACCACATTCTCTGTCTTGCCAAACTTGTCAGCTCCATCACATGATCAAAAACCGCTTATCCTTTTGGATGATGCTAAAAAGGGGAAAGATAAGAATGATGGTGGAAATTTAACTCTTTGGGAAAAGATCCAAAGAGAAGCTCAGCTTCATGGGGGAAGCTAGCTTTCAGGGGGAAGTACAAACAAATTTGGGACATTCACTGCATCCCTGGTGTTAGGGAAAGATGAGACTCAAGCAAGAAAAGAAGAAGCTGGGAGAGCAGATGAAAGAGCAATTGAAAAGTCAACTGAAGGAGCTAAGTGAAAAAGGAAGTCAAAATATCAAGATCTAATATTTTTATTTTTTATATTTTGACATACTCTCTATGACCCAATATCATGATTCCATTATGCTTTGATATTGAAGATTATGATCTGATATTGCAGTTTAAGCTATGCTCTAATACTTTGGTTTCATGCTCTGACTTCATGCTCTGACTGTTATTATGACTTTCATGCTGTGATGAATTTAATTCTCTGATATTATAACTCAATGCTCTGATATTATGAACTTCCAATGCTCTTGATATGGTAACTTAGTAGCTCTGATACCAAGCATGAGTATTTCTAGCATGATTATTCTGGCTCTGATACCAAGCATGAATGTCTCTAGCATGAATGTGGCTCTGATACCTAGCATGATTGATCTGAAATCATGACCAAACCTTAGCATGAACATATCATGAAAAGAGCTCTGGTATCAAGCATAACTATTTTGAACTCATAGCATGTTCTGATACCAAGCATGATTGTTCTAAAATCATGACCAAAAGAATGAACATATCATGAAAGAGCTCTAATGTCAAGCATGACTGTTCTGAATTCATAGCATGAATGACTTATGAAAGAATGTGTTTCTAGGCTCTGATATCAAGGTCATCTCCGATGCCAAGCTCAAACTGAACATTCATGATGCTAAATTCTCTGATGTTATCAAGTTATGTATTGATATTATGTTCTGATACTAGTTCTAAAAGTTCTATGTCTATGCTCTGATACATGCTTAAACTGAAAAGCTCTGATACATGTTTAAACTGAAATTTCAGTTTTATGCTCTGATAGATGCTTGAACCCCAAGTGGTATGCTCTGATACATGCTTAAACTGAACTGTCATGATATAAGCTCAGAACTTTGATACAAACTTGAACTTCAAGTTTCATGCTCTGATACATGCTTAAACTGAACTTTCATGGTACAAGTTCAGAACTTTGAAAGAACACCAAGTTATATTGATATCATGCATCAATTACTAGTTTTTCCATCATCACTGACAAGTTTTGACATCATCAAAAAGGGGGAAATTGTTAGGAAAAACTATCAAGAAATCCCCTAATGTTGGTTTTGATGAAATGTCAAAACATGTAGAAATCTCTTCTAAAAAACTGCAGGAGCTCTAAGCTGGAAATATAAAACTGACCAAAAAGAGACTCCAAAAACTGCCCAACTGAAGCAAGAGTCAACTGCATTGGAGCATGGTCAACCTAGTTGAAAGGATGCGTCAACCAGTCAGAAAATAACCCAACTGAGGGTTAAGGCACAAAAGTCAATTCAACTTCAATCAAGCTGACAGCCGAGTCAGTCAAGCTGGAAGAGAAATTAAGCTGATTGAAGAAACTGACAACAAGTCAGTAAAACTGAAGATTGGAAGCATCCGACTGATGACCAAAAGTCAAACAGTAGCCAAACTGAAGACAAGAGTCAAATCAATTGCTGATGGCCAGAACTGGAGTCAGCCAACTTAAAGCTCAAATACAACATCAACTGCTGACCAAGTTCAAAATAAGACCAGTCAAGCTGACAAACTATCCATCAGTTTGTGAACAGTTGAACTAGCAAATAAGCTCAAGATAAGACCAACTGAACTGACCAACCAGTTAAATAGTTGTGATTAGTCGAACTGGCAAAAGAGCTCAGAAGAACAGCCAACTGAAGCTGCTAAGCGCAGAACTGCCAGCTGGAGTCCAGAACTGAAAGATAAGCAGCTGGAGAACTGCCAACTGGACCACTCGAGAACTGAAAGATGACCAGCTGGAGAACTGCCAACTGGAGCCCAAAACTGGAAGCTGAGCAGCTGAAGAGTCTGCCAACTGAAGCTTCCCGCAGTTAATGCTCAACCAGAGATCTTGTCATGAGATCTTGGAGTAAATAGTCTACAGAGATCGATTGGCTGAGCAACAGCTAATTCAAACAGACTTCAACGGCTACAAGAATCAACTACCATCGATAGATCAACAGAATCAATGATCAGTGGAACCCAACGGTCACATAGATCACTCCTCTATATAAGAAGAGTGAATCTCATTTAATTCAAGACTTTCGCCATTCTAATTCTTACTATATTGTAGATACATACAACTGGCCTTTCTTTCATCCCCCTCCACAGCTCAAGTTTCAAGCACTGTCTAAAGCTGCAAAAGTCCCAACTAAGAAGAAGATATCAAAGAGTCTATCCATCAGCTACCTGTTGAAGAATGCAGCAAGAGCAAGCTTATCAGTTCATGATATTCAACAATTAACTACTCAGCTCAAGTCTAAGGAGCACAACAGTTGATACCAATTTCAAGACTGTATTCTTGATGATCGAAAGAGATCTAAAATATTGTAAGGATGGGCAATAGCACCTAACTCCCCATCCAGCAATTGGGGACTGTAAGTGTGAGCTGTCAAAACTGGCTAAGGAGATCGTAGCTCTGCTAGAACTACCGTTTCTGCGACAGTACCAGTTGAAAAGATGACCGTGACTCTGCGAGAGTTGCCGTTTCCAGGTTTAACCTGTCTTCATTGTGTAATTGTAATAAAGAAACTTTACCATTCCATAGTGAATTGCCCTTTTCAGTAAGAAAGAGAGGACGTAGAAGTTTAAGCTTCGAACCTCTATAAATTGCTTGTGTGATGTACTTATTGCTCTCTATTTGCTTCTCTTACAACTGCACACTCTGTTCACATAAGCTGCACTTCAAGCCAACTGTTCTTCTCAACTATCGAAGTGCATTGATAAGTTTTATACGCGAGTCAAGGGCCCTATCTATTCCGCATTTGATTTAAAAGTTTTTGGGTCAGTTTATTCACCCTCCTCTAAACTGACTTCGACTCGCCCGGGACCAAACTACTTCTGTAGAATAGTCTGTAAATTGCCTCTATGTAATAGCATGCAAACCATAGAAGTAGGTAATGTACCCCCCTTATGTGTGTAATAACCTATGGAAACCACACTTGGGTAAACTCTGCTCCTGTGTAATAGCTTGCAAATCGCTCATGTGCAATAGCAGTACCACACAATGGTTCTACACAGAAGAAAATAATATGTCATAGCCTTGGTAAACCCCCCCATCTGTAGTAAATCACACTTGGTAAGTCAGGTGGTGGGACAAGCGAACACCTAACGGTGTTGATGGAATTCAAACGTTAAATATTTGACTTCAAATGTACACTACTCCACAATATTCTTCTTAATTATATAGAGATGAATGTTATATATTATATATTTTGTATTTTATATTATTTTAATGGATATTAATACATAATTAATTAATTTGTTTGAGAATCGTTGAATTTTTATACTTAAGGCTGTCCATTTTGGTATGCCACTTGAGCGAAAATACATTTATTTAATTTTTATCTCCAACCAATCTTTTGAGAGATGAAGGTGCATCATTGGGTATGTCTGACATTCAGTGTTCGTCTTATATATATCGTACGTAAAGATTTGCTAAATTCTCTAATAGATATACCATGTACATATACTAGCAAATTTAAAATTTAAAATGATATTTTCTGTAGTCAACTTGTATGATTGAATAAAAGAACAATTTCACCTCTTTACACCAGCAATAAAAGATTTTAATAGAAAGTTCTCCATCGTTTGGAGTCTCATTCCAAAACTTTTGGTGTTCTATTCTCTTATTCTGGAGGGCTCATTTTCTTTCGCCAGTGTGCCCTTTTCATTCTTTTGTCTACATCAAAACTAATCTACTTCATCAAAATTGCTATCGATTCACTCCAGCAAAATTGATTTATCTAATCTTGGAATCAACTATGGAGTATGAACATGAAATTTTAGATCTTGAAAATATTCATCCAAAAGATAAAAAGAAGTTTCGGTACTCATCAATGTGCCTGGTAGGTCGACTCTGCTCTGATAAATCCGTCAACTGGTTTGCCATCCTTGAGGTTTTGAAAAAGGCTTGGAAACCAAAAAAGGGGCTTGAAGCACGAGAATGGATCAATAATCTCTTTCTATTTCACTTTGGTGCTGAGAGATATGGAATGGGTCATTAAAAATCAACCATGGCATTTTGAGGGCTATCTTTTCGTCATTCGACGTCCGGACAACATGGAGCAACTGTCTCACATTCAAATTAATGATGCTTGTTTTTGGACCATAATTTATTGATACGCTAATTATTAACAAATAAGTGAACCGCAAGTGCATGGTGTTATTGTAATACTTAGGTGAGCAAGAGTATCGTATCCCACAAGAACTACTACCTTCTCGTTCTTAAACACAATCACCTAATTAATATCTAGACACTAAATAAGTAGGTAAAAAGAGAAGAAATAAAATAACACAACTATATGCAGAGAATAAAATACTGGACTAATCAATTAAATGAATCCCAGGCTTTACGGAAATTGGATTATTATATCAATTATTAATATTCATTAACTCTTAGAACCCGACTTCTATCTTTAATCTATCAATGGTGGGGAATCACTAGTTTCTTATCAAGCTACTATTAAAGGGATAAACCCTAACATAGATATAATGAGCATGCACTTCACTGCGGTCAGTTCTTCACACATGTCATTACTCTCAATCTAGCACATGAAGATTTATTCAACCTTATGCGATACTTGTTTACTTGGTCGGTCCTTCCAAGCACACATAACCTGATTGCTATCTTTCTATCACTAATTTTTCTCTGGTCAATACTTCAAATCAATGACTAACATGCATAAATGGTGATCAAGCATCCATACAAGATATAAATAAACTCATAAAAATCAAACCCCGAGAGATAGTAGAAAGAAAATAATTAAATCATATTATAAAATCCATAACATCCAATCTCTAAAATCTAGCTATGAATTTAGTTAGACATAATTAAATAAATAATAAAAACTAGAGTGTATGTGTTCATGACAAAATTAATAAAAGAACGAATAACACGGAGAAATCCGGTGGTCTTGTCTCTTTTACAGTAGCACTTCGTCTCTAGCAACCTTGTCAACTCCTCTTGAATAGACGGCAAACCTTTGTCTTCTTCTCCTCTCTCTTGGTGTATTCTAAGTGTATGGTGTAGTATTGGGTGTCCTTCTTTCGTGTATCAAAGTGGGAGCTTTTATATCTAGGTTTAAAATTATGAATTGGAGATAAAAATCACACTCTCGCAGACCCTCAGACATAGGTCAATCGAGTCGGTTGGGTCGACCTAGGTGAATTTAGGTTGGGTCGACCCAAGTCTTAACAATTTGTACTAGACCGGGTCGACCGACACTTTCCTGGTCGACCAAGTCATTTTCGCACTAGGCTTCGAACTTCTTCGGGTTTTGATCATTTAATCCAGTTTATTAGGCTTTATTTTAGTATTTGCATTAAGCCCAAGAGCCTAATGAAATCCCTCTTCAACTCCTTTTGTCCGTATTAACTGTTTTGCTTCAAATATGCAACGAAATCACAACTATTACTACAAAACTAGCAAACGCATAAAAAACTCTAAATGATAATAATATAAACACAAAATATATATAAAATACATAACTTCATATAATAAACATCATCAATTCATATCCAAAAGTTATGTAAAATACACAGTTATCATTATGATGCACCGGTAAGTTGTATGAATGAAACTATTGCTACTACTATTGGCCAACGTGTTGGGAAGATTAAAGCCATTGATTTTGAACATGGCGTAAGGAACTTTGGTTGCCTATGAAATATGAAAGTCTACCAATTTACCGTTACAAATGCGGCATAGTACGACACTCTTTTAAATCTTGTAAAAAGTTTCAAGACACTGATAATTCCAACAATAGCAGCCTCCCGTATGTCAATGCTATCAAAGCTTTACCTACAAAGAAAAACCAAGATATTCTTCCAAGAGATGAAAGAGGGATAATAAAAAATAAAAGCAGTCCTTATCATCCACCTACAATCATCAACTCTTTCTTCCATACTGAACATGTCCCCCTTATTCAAATGCATACACTTCCAACTGCTTCTCAAAATGTATCCCTATCTGTCGCTACTCACACATCTAGGGAAAATCTCATTTAAAATAAAGAATCACAATCCTATGATCTACTTGATAAATTATCCATACCAAACATGTATATTGAAGCCCAAGATAAACAAGCTAAGCTAACTGCTGATCAAACCATTGCTGAAACTAACATCTATGATCCAACCTTAACTACTTACCAAAACAAATCATCATGGAAACATCGAGCCAGAGCTCGATCTAAGACGGTGACTGAACATGAAATACATATGGATAAATGAGCAAATTATGAAGATATTGATTATGATGCTCTTAATTTTCAATAAACGAGCAAAATACACTTTGGATCTTTTAAAATTGCTTGCTCAGGAGGCTCATGTTGGGTGGCTATGTATGGGTGATTTTAATGAGATCCTTTATCATTTTGAAAAGCTCAGTGGCAAAGCTTGAGATGATGGAAAATTTTCCTTATTTCGTGAAACTCTTAAAGCATGTCGTCTGGAAGATCTTGGTTATGACGGATATCAATTCACATGGACAAATATGACCATTGTGGAGAATCAAACATTCAGGAGAGACTTGATCATTTCATTGCTAATTCAGCATGAATAGAAAAACACCCAAACTTTAGTATGGAGCACCTAATATGACAAGAGTTAGATCACTGCCCAATCTGGATTTCTTGGCAAAATGAAAATCTCACAAGGCGTAAGAAAAATAGGTTGTACCGATTTGAAGCCATATGGCTTCAAGATGATTCATGTCGATAGATTGTTGAGAAAACATGTCATAGTAGCTTCAAAGGTTTATGTTAGGAACATATAAAAGAGAAACTAACATTACTCAGGCAAGAGCTGAAACATTGGGAATCTAATCATTTGGGAGTGTTAGAAAAGATATTGAAAACCTAGGAGAGATTTTTATTATTTGCAAACTTGTGAGAAATCCTCTGAAAATCACAAAGTTATTTAAGAAGTGAAAATCAAGCTTAGAACACTTATGCAAAGAGAAGAGACCATGTGGCACAAGAGATCCATATCAAATTAGATCAAAGATGGGGACAAAAACACAACTTTCTTCCACCGTATTATCTTTGGCCGTAAAAAAATGGAATACCATTTATTGGATTAGAGATGCTAATGAAAATCTTATTGATGATGAGAATAAGATTGAACTCACTCTTTGCGAATACTTCCAAAATTTATTTTGTGTGGGTCCTATCAGTGGCGTCGATGATGTACTTAATATCGTGGAACCGAGGGTGACATCGGGTATGAATAAGCACCTAGACTCAGTGTTCACAAAGGATGAAGTGGTTACAACATTATCGTAAATGCACCTCCACAAGGCCTTCGACCCTGATGGTAAATCTGTTTTATTCTACACTAAGTTTTGGCCAATTATTGAAAATGATGTCATTTCTTATGTGCTTAAAGTTTTGAATGATGGTGCTTCACTGGGGCCTATTAACAATACTCACATAGTCCTTATTCCTAAGGTTAAATATCCTGAGGATCATAAGGATTTTCACCTTGTTTGCCTCTGTAATGTGATTTTAAAGTTGATCACTAAATGTATTGCTAATAGACTGAAGACCTTTCTCCCCAGTCTCATTGGTGAATCCCAATATGCTTTTGTTCCGAGAAAGCTTATTACAGATAATGCTTTATTAGCTTTTGAATTATTCCATAGTATAAAATCTAATGAGTATGTACGATATCTTACTTTTGCGCTTAAACTTGATATGGCAAAGGCTTATGACCGAGTCATTGGAAGATTCTCAATTGTATTTTACTAAAGTTGGGTTTCAGTTATTCTCATTGTTAATGGCATTCCTTTTAACTCTTTTACTCCTTCTCGTGGCTTACGTCAGAGCGACCTATTATCGCCATATCTTTTTCTCTTTTGTGCAGAAGTGTTTTCAACTCTTATCTGACATGAAGAAGTAGATGGATCTCTTCATGGAGCTAGAGTGTGCAAACAAGCTCCCTGAGTCTCTCATCTTTTCTTTGACGATGATAGTCTAATATTTGGAAGGGCCTCAAAGAATGAGGTTAAAAAGATTAAAAACATTATACATAAGTATTGTGCAACCTCAGGTCAAAGTGTATATTTTGACAAATTAGCAATCTCCTTCACTAAGGAAGTCGATTTTAGAAAAGAGGGTTATTAAGTCAGGCCCTTGGAGTTGCATTGGTTCTTAATCATCCCATATATTTGGGACTTCTGACTCACATTGACAGGTCCAAGAAGCAATTTTTTCACATTATTGTGGACCTAATTGCTAAGAAATCGAAGGATTGGAATGTACGCCAACTTTCACAGACTGGGAAACTTTTTTTAATTAAATCTATTACACAATCGATTTCGACATACCTAATGAGTTGCATCTTGATACCAAAAAAAATTATCCAACGTCTAACGAGCCCCTTTCTCTAATTTTTGATAGGGTCAAAATGATAATGAACGAAAGATTTACTTGACTTCATGAGATTGCCTTTGCCTACCGAAAAAATATGGAGGTTTGGGACTTCGGAATCTTAAATGATTTAACAGGGCTTTACTAGCTAAAAAAGGATGGAGGCTGCTAATAAACACATACTATTTGCTCTCCAAATCCATAAAAGTAAGATATTTTCCGAGATCAATTTTCTAGATGCAAAATATGATTTTAGTCCTAGGTATTCGTGGAAAAGCATGCTCACAGGACAAGAGTTGTTATCCAAAGGTATCTTCTGGAATGTTCGTAATGATTTGTCTATTAACTTTCGAAAGGATCCTCGGATTCCTAACCGTCCTTTTTAAGAACTCCAACTTTAGGTGAGGAGTATAGTAATCTGTTTATACTCCATGACCTTTTAAATGAAGATAGAGTTAGTGCAAATATTAATTTGATTAAATGCATTTATCCAAAGGAAATTGCTCATGATATTTTGTTGATTCATATTTATGATTCAAGCTCCCAAGATTGTACTATGTGGAACAACACTAGGAGTGGCACCTACACGGTCTGTTCGGTTATTAGGTTGTGATAGGTTTAAAAGATGCATCGACATCGAAATCTTCATCATCCTCCTATAACTCAACAGACCGGTGATGGTTTTGGAAGCTCTCTATTCTACCGAGGATTAAAATTTTTCTTTAGAAGTGCATGAGGAGGTGTTTTGTCAACTAATACAAATCTTGTTAAGAAGGGAATTGTTCTTGATCATACTTGTGTTTATTGTGGCCTTTCTGAAGAGTCATTGGAACATGCCCTTCATGATTGTCCTTGGATTTTTTTTTTGGAAGATTTGTATCATGCATCATCAAAGGACTCTCACTTCATCGAGCCTTTAAGAATGTATTTTGGAGATTATTCATAACAGAGAAGAGGATTATTTGAATGTCTTTATTGTCAATCTTTGGATTATTTGGTATTCCATGAATAAATTTGTAACACCCTGAAAATTTTACAATTAGAATTTATTTAAGTAGTAAATATTGAAAAATTAGACTCTTGATATGAAAGAAGCCGTCAAGGGAATCATCTTGATACCAGGATCATCTAAATTGGAGTTAATTTCATCTCCAATGGATTTATTTTATTAAACAAATTGTGCTCAATTTATTTCTTAAAAAGTTAATTAAGAAATAGTAAGTTAATTAAGTTCCATGTTAAGTTAATCATCATAATTTTAAATTTTCAAGCCATTTATAGCCATTATATAAAAGATATATAAGTCTCCAAACATGTGCGAGTTAATTGTGGAAATCCAATTTGAAAGGAAAAATTTTCTTTCGGACACAAGCTCTTAGCTAGTCAAAATCGGCCACTTGGAGTAAGATGGCTTGTGCAGCTGCAGTTTGATGTATACGTGTATAGATGTGCCTATAGTTATATATATACATATATTGGGGATCAGCTGGAAGAGGGGAGAAGCAGAAAAAAAATAAACGGGAGGAAGAAATAGGAGAGAAATACAAGAGGAAAATTTCCATGTCTCCCCGTTTTAGTCTTCGTCTTTCATTAGCCAAACCATAACCAAAAATTACAAAAATTATACCCTAATCTTCTTCTCTAAGATTATATCACAGCAGCATAAGAGATCATTTAGTTTGGTGCCAAGAAAGAAAGAACAAAGAGAAAAACAGTCGAGAGTTGCTGCCACACCAACTTGTGCCGCAGCCTTCTTGCGGTGCCATTTTCCAGTGACCCAACAGTCGAATTCACCTCAACTTTATAGCGTTTCGAAGCTCTTCTTATGGGCTACGCATATCCAGCTTCTGATCATGAATCAGAACTCATTTGGTCCACCGAAATCATGCCGAAAGATAGCGCAAAACTGCAAATGCAGATCTGCTACTATTTTGACTACTCTTCTACAACCTTTCCGGCGATCAAAACCTATCATTCCACACATGGTTAGAAACCTCTCACTACAATCTATTCATCCATGATCTTATATTTTAATTAGAACAATATTTGATCTATCATTTTGTATCGAAAAAGTTGACGAAAAACCATCTCTCAATATCGATATGAGCTGTTGTTGCTGCTGCTATTACTTTCACATCAAGTTTTCAGCCTAGCATGCCAAGAGTCCAAACTACACATGGCTATATACCTCTCTTTATACTCATATCTGGCTTTAATTAGATTTTCATTTGGATGCTACTTGCCTCATGGTCTCTGTTATCAAAAGTTTAGAAAAATCATGTTTAGAATATTTGAATATCTTCTATTATCAAAAGTTTAGAAAAATCATGTTTAGAATATTTGAATATCTTCTAATTATGTCGACTATGATCTAGAATTACTATAAATAGCGAATAAATGTATAAGTGTGTACCTAAAGATCCTTGGGATCAGAGAAAAGAGTACAGGAGTTAGCCGCGAGTATTGGAGGGGGGTGTGTGATAACCGAACACTTGAACAAGTAAGTTCAGTTGAATCCTTCCAAGATTTGATATACTTTTACAAAATTTAATGATGTTACAATATTGTAATTAACGTCTGGGAGGCATAAACTTGGAAAATGAAGTCATGTATGTGTATGTGTTGAGCTATCCGTGAGCTGTTGGCTAAGAGTATATCCAATTGAATGTTTTGGGATGTTTCGTAATGAGAAGTAAGTGCATGAGAATATTTTGTACATGTTATGAGTTGACCGAAAGGTTTAGTTTGTGAGTTTGAATATTAATTGGATTTTTGGGATTAAATTTGATTGAGTAGCTTTGTTAACAATCGTAGAGGCTGTTTTGATTAAGCATGGAGTATAATGAGTGTTTTATATTTTAATAATAAGGTGAGGGTGATCATTTTGATTATTTTATAAAAAACATAATTTGAAATTCAAGAAGCAAAATACAATTTAAATCCTCAATCGATATATATTGAAATTATATTAACTTGTTCAAATTGTTTTAATTCCTAAATAATCTACCTGAGTGGTCTAGGAACCCTTCACGTATTGATATGAAAGTTCAATCATGATACGAAATAGAGTACTATTTGGCCTACGTGCATTTAAACTTATTAAAGTTCATTAGATCTCAATTATTAGATACACATTTATTAATGTATTTATAGTTTTAGCTATTAATTAATAGTCAAAATGAGTTCTTAAGTTAGAATCTCATTCGTTAGAATCTCGTTGATTTATAGGTCAAGGAGCAGAACTTGGAGCAGTTTAAGCATTTCAATACAAATTAGCATTTCATAAGCACCGAGATCATAAAGGTGGGTTATAACTAAACTCATCTTGGTATGTTTATAAAAATTATTTATGGATTTACTGTCATTATATATATGCATTAAAGTACACATCAATGTTCTATGAAATATTGTTATTGATTATGTGGATTAAATATCTAAGTTTTGAAGTTTATAAATGATTATGTAATTCACAACTTGTGAATCTATGTGTTATGACGCAAATGTGAATTGTATTGTCACTTGCCTACAGTTCAATTGTGGTTTTACTCCACCCTATTGTTATGTGATCACCCGACCGTTTACGATTAGTATCCAAGGCCGAAAGGGCTAAGATACAAATCGTACCTACTGCTGTGGTTAATTCCACCCTATAGTTGTGGTCAATATCATCCTACAGTTATGTGGCCACATTCTACGCAGGCCTGTGTGGCATATGTCTCAAGTGCATGCAATTCACTTTGCTACGTGTTAAGCTACAATTTTAGGTGAAATATGTGCATTTCACTTGCTTTACAAATATTATACCCACTGAGTGTTTTCTGGCGCTCAAACCGAAATATTTTTAAATGATTTCAGGTGATGGAGTTTAAGGCTGACTGAAGGACGATGACAGTTGGAGTTGGACTACTTGTTGTTTAAATTAGTTATTTGGTCAAACTTAAGTCAAGTTAATGTGTTAAGTTTTTAAATTCTTATAACTCCTTCCACTACACGTTATTTTCTAAATGGTTGCGCTCATGTGCACTTAAGATTCCACTTAACTCTTTTATAAGTTAGAAGTGCATTTAATTTTATTGTTAAAGTATGTTGAATTCCTTTAGAATTTGAATTAAGTCATTTTGAGATTAATTTATTTTCAAAATATTTCCAATTAAAACATTTCTTTTAACAGGTTGATGTTTTGATAATCCTTTTGAAAATTGAAATGCTGATTTGATATAACAGATTAAAACGTATTTGTGAGCGTTTAAGTCAGGTTTATGTGTTGGTGGATTTTTTTTTAGTCGAAATGTAGCTTGTTTCATTTGGAAAGAAATATTGTAAATTGTTTATTTATCTATTTATTTTATTAGGGAAAATTAGTTAAAATTTATTAAGTAATGAACTCTTTCCATTTCGGGATCAGGGCATCACAAAATTGATGTTAAATTAGATTAATATGGATTATCCGACTTGTTTATCCATGGCTCTCTCCACGACATATGAGTATGAAAGGGGGAGGAGTCCATCAATGACAAGCTTTGGAAATGTGTTTCAACGTAAAGTTGGAAACCTCCCCCCACATGTGTCTGCAAATTAAATACAGATGCTTTCATTAATGACAATGGCAATACATTGATGGAGGCGTGATAAGAAATAATAGAGGACACGTTATTCGAGCTTTCGCACGAAGTTATCATTGTTCGAGTGTGTTAATGGCTGAAGCGTTTGCGTGTTCTCAAGGGCCTCCGCTGGCTAAGGAGCATGGATTGCAAAATCTAGAGATTGAGTTAGACAACCCATAGCTTGTTAACATTCTTCTGAATAGATCTATCCCTTCTAACTATATTGCAAATATTATTGTTGATGTTCATCATATCATATCTAATTTCCATACGGTGAATTTTTATTGGGTTAGTTGTCACTCAAACAAACTTGTTCATGAACTTGCTCGTCTTCCACTCTCAGATAAAGCTACTGGGATTTCTATTGATTCTCTGCTTCATTTGATATCTCTTCATGTAAATAATATTGTAGTTGCTGAAATAGTCTTGTATTCTTAACTTTAAGGTAATCTAATTTTCTTTCTAAAAAAAATAATCTTTTTCCACGATAACGTATGTCCCACAATAAAAAAAATAGAAATGAATCAATAAAAACATGTAAAAAATGTTCCTATCTCAAACAAAACACGTTAATGAGCAAGTCCCAGCAACACAGTTTTTTATAAAAACCAATCGATACCCTCCCCTCCCCGCCAAAAAAATATATATAGAGAAGCCAATATTTTTAAAATTGAGGAGTTGCCCGCAAAAATTACAACCCGTAATTAGAAGAAAACAAAAAATGGAAATTAAACGTAAATTAGCTAAACACAAAATTATCTTACCCCTTCTTCCATATGATTACAAGTATAAAAAGAGCAAACAAAAAATAAAAAATATAAAGTATATGTAATGAAAGAAATTTCCAATATATAATAAAAAAAATAACAGCTAGATCTGAAGAAGTGGATGGGTCAGTTTGAGCCTGCATAATTTTGGCAGTTGATGATGGTATTGCTATCGTGCGCCGAACATAAGGAATAAATCTCCTCCAAAGTTGCAATCCCGTTGAGACAATCCTTGAATCTATCACATCCCATGTAGGAGTATTCACTATCCCTCAAATTGTCCATCTCTGGGATCGGGAAGTCCTCCACCCTCAGCGGCAGCGGATACCAAGATTCGTACAACACCCCTGTGTAGTCCTGCAACCATACATAATATATGCACATGATTTTTTGGCAATAAATTAAATATTAATATATAGGAGATGCGACATGATTTTTGAATTTGGAAAATTATATTATAGTACATGATGAGTCAGAAAATAATATATATTTGACGGAAAGACATTTTAGGCAGTCAAAAGAATTTATGGGAAATGGTGAGAAAAGCCATTGGATTCAATCGTCATGATCAGTCGTGTCCGGAGATATATATTTTCCATGTCTGCTTTTAAATCAAAAGAAATCCATCAATGCCAAAGGGATCATTCTTGGGACCATCTCTCTCTATATATATATACATACATATATATATATATACATATTTCATTTCTACCGAATTCGAATTGAACATCTTCTAATAATAATAATAATAAATTAATAATTGTTTTTGAACTATATAGTAATATACCTGCAAGATGAAATTTGATATGTTTTCCGTGCCGTGGCAGTAAAATTGATCGATCGAACTATTTACTTCATCGGATGCAATCTGAGCCGTGGGATCGTCTTTTGAGACCATGGCGATGGGTGTCGTTTGTGTGACATCCGAAGAAGATGCCTCCGACGGGTTAACTTGTTGGTTTTTGATTGTGTTTAGATCGTTTTCTCTTTGATCCCGTGACGTTTCCGGGGTGGCCCCGTTGTCGTCGTCCCATAAAACTTGATCCACGGCGGCCCCAAGTGATTCTTGGTTGCCACTCTTATTAGGTATGACTATGTTTTTCTTGAAAACCCGACATAGTGCATAAGAATCCTGTGAATTGAAATATTAATTAGTAGCTAGCAAGATTTAATTTTGACAATGGGCATAAAGGAATGGAATTTCAAAAAGGAAAGATCGTGCTGCTTACTTTAACTAGTTCACACATCTGTAAAACCGGTCCGTTTCTAACTGTTTGTTTGCTCATCTTTCAAAGTTCTCAATTATGCAATTAATTTAAGACCTTTTCATTTCTTTCTTAATTAGAGATGTTCGTTCCAATTAAGTTCAAACACGAATTAAAGAGCCTAAGATTCGAAAGATAAAAATTCAGAAGATTGATTGCTAAGGAATTTCAATTATGCGCTGATAATAGTTATATAAATTAACTAAAAATAGTACGTTAGCACGCTTTTCTTTTCCTATCTATCTAATGCATCAAATGTTTTAACCCTTTTTTTTCCTTCTTTTCTCGAAACCTCCCACACGCCTTTAATTATGTCATACCACTAATAGCTAACTCTCAATACACAACCGAATCAAAACAAATGTCATTCCATGAAATTAAATTTCAAGATGCATTGATGTTATGACTTGAAGAAATTAAATTAAAATTAGTTTATAATTAACACACCTTGAGAGTTGATGCAGTGCTGCCGGAAACAGACTCAACGAGGCGATATTCGTGCATTACCCAATCAGTTCTAATGCCATGAGGCGCCCTCCCTCTGTAATACACCAATGTCTTCTTCATGCCAACAGCCCGCTTTTGCGACTGCACGGCGCGATCTTTCCCGGTGGCCTTCCAGTAACCCGACCGGGTGGCACGGTTAGTCCGTGACCCATTCGGGTACTTCCTGTCCCGAGGACTGTAGAAATACCACTCCATGTCTTTGCTAGGCAAAAAAGATTTATCTGCCAAGGGTTACAAAATTAATCAAATTTATTCAAATTTAATTTGCATGCATATTAACTTCTCATGATAATTAATTAAAATGAATTACCTGGTAAATCCCAAGGTTCACATTTGTAAAGATCAACCTCAGGGATGACCTCAAGCTCGATGATGCCACCGTTGATCTTCCGATCTAGATAGTAGGCAACGAGCTCCTCATCCGTTGGATGGAACCTAAATCCTGGAGGAAGTGTCATTGGCCCCATAATTAATGTAGCAAATATGTAAGAGTTTAATTGAATGATGATATATATATTTATTGATTGATTTTGGTAAAGAAAGAAAGGAAATTAAATAGTGAGTGAGAGAATGGATTTGGAATAGATATAGATATAGATATAGATGTGTGGTGTGGTTTCAACTCTCAACTCTAAACTGGGGTGGTTGGACGACAATGGAATGGAGTTGTATTATATATATATATATATATATATATATATATATATATATATATAGCCCACTGTTGAGGATCAAAAGCCATTAAAGTGGTCCTCGTCATCCTATGTCTTTTTTGCATCAACGATATGTTTTTTTAATCTCTTTTATATTTTTAATTGTTTCACACTATTGAACTGTTTGTCTTTAAGTTCACACTTCCAAAATAAGGCATCGGTCGATCTACCTTGGATATATATATATCTCAAGCTGATTACCAATTATGTACTATATATATATATATGATGTGTAATTAATCGACTACATATACCGGCATATTTACTATGATCCCGGTTATTTGTAAGAAGATTTAGGGATCCAATTAACACAATAATTAGTTAGACCTTAGAACGTCCCATCTTAATTACTACGTACTCTGCAGATTCAATGACTATAAATTAAAAACAAAAACCAAAAATGGAGTGAAATACCTCATCAGGAGTATATATTATGCATCAGCTAAAGTGATCACAAGGTGATGTAGGAATTGAGAGAGAGAGAGAGAGAGAGAGAGAGGGATGGAGGGAGGGTAGCTTTACAAGATTCTGGGCAGGTATGATTGGGCGAGGTGTGTGAAAGCAGAGATGGAGAAGAAGAAGCTTTCAGTGCTTTTGTCTGCTCAGAAACTAACAAAAATGAGGGGGGGTGGGGCCCTGAGAAAGGCTGCATGGGCCACCCCCCCTCACCCCCTTCCTCATAACACGCGATACCCCACCCCTACCCCGCCTCCTTTTTCTCTCATCCTCAGCTCAGATCACTTGTAATCATTACACCTTCATTTAATTCTTTCGCGTATTCCATGAGTATACTACACAACACTATAGTGTATATATGTATATTAATATACACTCAATTTAATTATACGTACGGACAGCTACACATTGATTTAGAAATACATTACAATTAGATCGATGCAGATGCTGTGCTTGTAGTAGATATGATATATACACAACTAATTAATTAATTTGTAGTTCACTGTGTGCTGTGTGTGAAACACACGACAAGAGACACTTAAGTTAGAATGTTTCATCAATACTATATTCACTAATTTTATACTAAAGGATGGCTCCACTCTGTTTTCCTAGCTTCAAGTACAAATAGATCATTTTTAATCATCAAAATGGTAAATACATCGATCCATCTGTCATGTTTTTTTGTTTCTTTTTTCCGGAAGTTACAAATAACTGTTTGAAGCAATTTTAAGTACAAATACGTATTAAATGTAGTTTCCCATGTTCACTGTGTGTCAGTGTGTTTTGTGCGAAACACATGACAAGAGACAGATAAAATAGAATGTTTAATTAATATTATATATGTATATGCTTTGTCTAAGTTTTATTGAAAATAGGAGCTGCAATACAATTCACATTAGAATTATGTAAAGTGTGATGGACAGAACATCATGAAATTAACATACATTATTGGAAGTAATGTAAAAATTCAAAATTAGATCACGACTGTCATTAGTTATCTGAAGACAAGATAAACAAGTAATGATGCTAATAGTGTGCGCAAATTGGGACAATACTTACCACATCTACTTCATTACTCGTTTTTCCTGCCATGTCACACTCTCTGACCACTATATAGCCTACATGGAGGCCCCTCTTGTAATTTCTTTACGCAAACAAAACATGAACTGCAATAAAGGATAAATTATCTCATACTACTAATTCTATATAATTATATACACATAATTATGTGGTTGCGAACTTTCCTTTGTTACCCAAAGAAAATTAATGAGGTGAAAATTTGTAGTAGTCTTACTCATACATAAGAAGACGAAGATATGCATTACTATAAAATTGAGATGGTATTCCGTGCATTAGTCTTAAATGAGACTATTTGAGACGGTGGCGCCCACATGCGGCGTATGGGCGTCATGCGCCCGTCTTTTTTTTTCTTTTTTTTTTCATTTCTGGCAGTTTTTTTCTTCTTCTTTTTTCTGTTCTTTTCCCTTTTCTTTGGTAGTTGTTTTACGTTTTTTATTCTATTTTTTTTTTCAATTTTCTTTGTTCCTTTTGTTTTTTCTCAAAAATATATACCCTAAAATAACATTAATGAAACCTAAAATTAAAATAAATTGATTTAATTTGTTTAAAATGAGTATGAAATAGAATTAATAAATTCTAAAAACACAAAATAAACCCCTAAACCCCCCCCCCCCCCCCTAAAAAAAACCCTAAAAAACACAAAATAAACTCCTAAAAATATCCCAAAAAACCCTAAAAAAACATAAAATAAACCTAAAAACACCCCAAAAAAATCCTGAAAAAACCCCCAAAAAACTCTAAAAAACACCAAATATACCCTAAAACAACTTGGTCAAAGGGCGGGTTTGACCGCGTTAATTGACAGGGTCAAAACACGGATTGACCCGACCCATCTTAAATAGCACTATATAAGACCTATGCATGGAAGTTTTTGCCTATAAAATTAGTCGTGACAAGACCTTGTCAATACACCCTCTACTTCCATTGGCACGTGATTTAATAATTTGGCATTCTAAAATTCTATTTTTAGTGATTTCCACCCATTTAGTTTTAGAACTTTAAAATACAATCTTGACCATAATTTAATTTAGAGCCATTTTTTTTTACCCACTAAAAATTGTAAAAAATTTATTTTAGCCACCAACTTTTAAACATACTTTTTAGTCCACTTTGGATAAAAATGCCATTTAGACGTTAAACCAAAAAAGAAAAAATAAATTGAAGTATTCTACATATCCCATCACATCTCAGATCAGCTTTTTGTCATTTCGTCATCTTCAATCTTTATCTTCCCCATTACACTCCACTCCCAACCTACCTCATCTTTATGAAAATCTTCTTGGACCATAGTTCTCGTCATAGTTCGACCATGCTGAGCTAGTGTAGCGAGCAACCAAGTTCAACTTTTACAAATAAAAAAAAAATGATTTTGTTCTTAACTTCATGTTGAATTATTCTTACCTACACTCAAGATCCGATGCGCACAAGGTGTGCGCACGTGTAACGACAAATATCGGCAGAACATCAGTAGGCATCGGCAAAACTTTGGTTGAGAATTGCCGAACATCGACTGACAATTTGGCTTCGGGTGCGTGCATGCGGGCACAAAACGTGCGCACCCAAGACATGCACATGATTTTGTTCTTAATCGTTCTTAACTGTGCGCTGAATTGTTCTTAACTACGCTCAAAACCCGGCGTGCGCACGTGCAACAATAAACATTGACAAACATTAGTATAACATCGGTTACAATTGCCGAACATCGGTTGACAACTTGGTCTCGAGTGCGTTCGTGCATGCGGGCACAAAGTGTGCACACACAAGACATGCACGCACAAGATGCGGGCACGTACAAATGGCTACGAGCATAATAACAAACATTGGTAGAACATCGGCTGATAATTTGGTCTCAGGTACGCGCGTGAGGCACGCACACACAAGGCGTGCACGCACAAGATATGAGCAACAATAAATATCGGCAGATATTGGTGCAGGTATATCGACCACGCACTGGTAATTGTGCGCAGGTTCAAGTGTGTGTAGTTAAGAACTTCACTTTTTCAAATTTTTTGAAGGTTGCAGAAATATTTATATTTTTTTCTAGATTTTCATAAATGAACAATATTATGGATAATTTTTAAGTACTTCTAATGTCAAAACATGTCTATTATATCTAGAATATTCTTCCACTCAATTTTTTTTCCCCAAATCAACTTCAAAACCAAACAATACCCAACAATCTAACAATATTAATAATTAGATTTGAAAGCACATAGGGAGAACTTTTGTCAAAATTTTTGAAAATCTTCCAGAGTGGTTGATGGGTTGGGGAAGAATTTTCTATTTCTTCTCTTGAATTTTCGAAAGTCGACGATGGCTCGGTTGGTGGAGAAATTTGGATTTATTCTCTTCAATTTGTGTATTACATTACTGTTGCAGATTGTAAAGACTATGAGATTGTAGAGGAGAGAGAAAATTTTCAAAATCTGATTTTTGAAATGTGATATAGGGCTGTTGGTGGGGGATATAAAGTAGCGTTTCTTTTTCAAAGTGAATATAAGGATATTTTGGGAATTATGAGTAAAAAAATATATTTAAAAATTTATGGCTAAAATAAATTTTTTAAAAGTTTAAGTAGCAATTTTCCCACATTTCCACCTTCATTTATGTAGATAATAAAAATATTCCAGTTATGTGTATGCATAAATTTTATTAGACGATTTGTTGATGGGGTCCATTGTATGAAGGCAAAATTATAAAAAACTTTACAAAATCCCAAAGGAGTAAAAAACACTTTGATCATTCAAGAGTTGAAGGAGATGAGCAAAACTACCTGGCACCCCATCACCCCCTTGCTTTATTTTTTCTCCCTTTTGATTTTTTTCTGTCCACCAATCTCTACTTTTCCTTTTTCTTTTTTTTACTTCTTTTAGTTTCCTTTCCTTAAAATATCATTTTCACAACGCCAAAAAGATATACTAACAAACTCTATAATCATTACATAACCCTATCTTTGACTGGTCTCTCTCCCTCTCCCTCTTTTTTTCACTGTACTTCACCTGTACAACGTATGACATGCATCAAATTTCATGTAAGCTCTTCTTTTAGAAGAACAAAAACGTGAACGATAAAGAAATACGCGCGGTACCCCTCAAATCTAATAAACTCCCTCCTTATGAAAACAAAAACTTAATATTATTCTCGATCTAAAATGAAAAAAAAAATCGCAATACTTGGTTAAAAAATATTTTGCTTCTTGTATGTTTGAGTTGAATTCATTAAAAAGAAGGGGGGGGGGGGGTTCAGAACTTTCTGTTTTTTACATTTTAGCCATTTTTTTTTATCTCTATGTAGGGATATCCATAGCTAAATTGGAAGGAAAAGATGCACCCAGCATATATGATGAGTGATGACCTATTCATGTTAAGATCAGTACGTTGCTTCTGATTTAGGGTGATTCATTCTTCATTGTATAAAGTGTTTCATTTCTTTCAGAATTAATTGACACCCCCCCCCCCCCCAAATATATATAATTATAATATGACAGATTAAAAATGAATTTAATTAAAAGAAAGGACAGGAACATGCAAATAAATTATGTCTCTAAATAGAATTAAAAATAAACTAGCTAGAGATCAATTAATTCGAAATATATCCGATTATTATGTTCTGAAGGAGGAAATTAAGCAGCTAGTCCATGGAAGAATATTTAGCTAGTAGATATATAATGGCATGTCTCGTGTACAGTACAGTAGGTAAATAAAATTTATGTATATGTTTCTGTTTTGAGAAATAAAATCTATATATGGTTTCAACAGAGAATTTGAAAGCACCAAATTTGAGGGTCAACTGTAAGTAAATAACAATGGCAACTTATTCAAAAATTATGTGCACCTAGCTTGTTTCATACAGTGATGAGTTCAAAAGTGCTCAAAAGTAAAATTATTTTTTAATCAAATTTTGGAAATTTGACTTTTATCCCAGTTTTTTTAGTTAGACATATAGACAATTATATTCTTACTTCTTCATACTAATTAAAATGAGCTCGTACCACTTATAACATGCATCAAAAATCAGCATGTCATCAAATGATTGGTTCAAATTTTATGTTGCATTTCTTCGTATTTCATTCCATGTTTTATTATTAAATTTTAATTTTAATAATAATTATAATAAAGTAAAATATATATAATTACAACATAAATAATCATAGTCAACATTTATCAACAAAAAAATGAATTAAAAAAATTATAAATTTAGTTATGAAATAATCAACAATATCGGTGAATTATTAATTGAAAACTTAAAATTAAATACTAAAAAATAATTATAAACTCTAATTGGGTGAGCTGAACTATAATAAACAATTGTAAAATTTAACTAAATTACAAAAAAAAAAACATTAAAATTGAAGAAAAGAATACAAGAAAAACTCGTCATTTGAATGAAAAACACAGAAGGTGCAACAAAAAATTCTCGCCTGTCAAAAAATAGCTCATATATACCATCTCAACACATAGTAGCGGACGTACGTAGGGGCCAAAGGGGCCATGGCCCCCTCAATTTTTTTTTTTTTTTAAAAGTTAGATTTAATATTATAGTTTAAATATTTAATTTAAAATCTTAATAAGTTTAATAAATTTTAAATTTCATGCATCATTTATATGCCACTAAGTGCCCCAATATAATTTTCTTTCTCATTCTTTATTATTAACTTTTTTATATAAATTTAAAAGTTAATTAAGATTTACTTAAAATTTATATATACTTACTTTAAATTCAAATATAATTGGTTTCTTTCGTATTTTATTTAGTTCTATACTTGTGTTTTTTTTGTTTATAGTTTATTCTAATTCTCAATTTGTCCAGGGTCTTCTAAGTTAATTTTTATTTCATTTATGACTCATAGTTTTTTTTTAATTAAATATCTTTAGTTATATGTTCTAACTACAAGAGCATTATTATTGCACACAACCAATTTTAAATGAGAATTTTTTATTTGGCTATGTAACTAATTGAAAGTTATTAAAAAATGATGTACGATGATATGATTTTGTTAACCAATTGAGTTCTTAATGTTGAAATGTAATTAAAAAATATATTAATATTTATTAAAATTATGGGTTAATTGCTAAAAAATTCACGACTTTTGAACGAATTTGCAATTTAAACATCACTTTTAAAACGTTGTAATAATAACCTAACCTTTTGATTTATAGCAAAATAGACATACCAAAAAATATTCAACGACTAGAAAATTGACTTTGCACAATAAGCTCTCTCTTATTTAGCACTCCAAACCTGAATTAATATGAATACATCGCAAAATATTATTATATCCCAAATCTGATCATCGGAAAAAAAATTGAGGGTGATGAATTTGCTACAAATCAAAAGGTTAGGTTATTATTGCAACGCTTTAAAAGTGGTCTTTAAATTATAAATTCGTTCAAAGGTCATGAATTTTTTGGCAATTAATCTTAAAATTATGACAAAAACTTGTATGGGACCGTCTAACGGGTCGCTTACGTTAGACGGGTCAAATAAAATCCAAACCCACCTAAAACCCGCCCCAAAATCCATTTTCGCGCACAGACGCGTATATTGCACGCGTTCCCATTCGCAGTCACTGTAGTATCACTAGGTATAAAGTAAAGTATCACTACGTGTGAAGTATCACTAATTGTGAGTGAAATATCATTAACTATGAAGCGAAGTATCATTAGATATAAATTTGGTCAAATATCATTAACTATTAAGTGAAGTATCATTAGATATATATTTGGTGAGTATCATTAACTGTCTGTGAAGTACCATTAATTATAGATGAAGTATCATTAACTTAGTATAATATGATATTATTGATGATTAAACATTAATTATCAAATCCATAATAGATAAATGTCTGATTGGAGTATCATTAACTCAAGTATCATTATTTATGGGTAAAGTATCATTAACTCACATGTAAGTATCATTATTTATGATGTTAAATATCATCACCTATGTAGTGGAGTCTCATTACTACGGAAAAAAGTATCACTAATTACAAAAGAAAGTATCACTAATTAGAAAGAAACGTGTCAGTTTAAAACATAATCTCAAATTGAAAATTAGGTCTATGAATACAATAAAAACTCATTCTTGAGTAAAAAAAATTATTTCATTATCATAGAGAAAAATATTATTGATTACAAAATAGAGTTCACTAATTACAAAATAAAGTAACACTAATTACAAATAAAAGTATCAGTAAAAATTTTCAACACAATCTCGATCTTCCACCTTACAAGATCAGCAATGACATCCTCAACGCACCTGTAATAATAGATCTATTACAAACTCAAAACCCAAAATAGATCTAAGAATTACTCAAAACAACACAAATCTATTAAAAATCATGACCTGGCAAACATACGAGAATGTCAAACAATAGCTCGTCGGGGAGGGACGACTCTACGTTTCTCGAACTCACCTTTTTACACATTCTAGCTAGAATAATAAAGGCCTAATTCTAGAGTTCAAACCCCCAACCACCTGCATATTACAATCAAGGTTCTTACAGCAACATTTAATCTAAATAGTTCACACTGAAAATTAAATGAGATCATGTTGAATCTAACTAAATTTGCTACAATTCTTTCGTCTTTCTTTTTTGTTCCTCCGTAAATGAAATTGCATTTCTTATTCATTTTCATTCACAAAAATCCCTACTTTTCATATAAGAATCAAATGCACAGTTATTTTTCTAACAAAACATGTAAATTAAATGCAATTAAAGCTATTTCAACACAACTTAATAACGAATATACAATAGGATGCTCACCGAATGATTGAATCGGGATCCGAAATGCTGCCATCACTGTGGAGGATTCGGGCGGCGGGGCGACGGTGGAAATCACGGTGGTTGAATCGCGAGCTAGAAGATAACGTGCGCTGTGAGCTGGAAGAAAACCTACGGCGCCGCTAGTTGGGAGAAGAAAAAAAATGTTTTTTTTAATATATATATTGCTGGGTCGGGTCGGGATCAGTCTAACGTTAAAGACTTATTAAACGGTCTCACATAAATGTGCCCCTAAAATTATTATACACTAACTTATTACTATTTTTTAAGGTGTCTATTGTTGTAAGTTGGGTCCCTCAATAAATTTCATGGGTCCGCCACCGTCAACACATACCCGCTAACTCATGCAAGGGAATTATTGTCAAAAAGGTAAATTTTTTTTTTGAATATCTAGTTTCAAAATTTTGTTTAAAAGAAATATATATTCGTTTTGAAATCGGGTATATTTAGAGCTGCTACTTTCATTGCAACTATATAAATAAGTAAATGCTTAATTTGCAAGTATCAGGATTAGTTAACGAAACCAAATTAATTAGACATGATTCTATATGCCAATTTGTTTTATTTTCCTAATATATGCAAAACAAAATTTCCACTTTCCTTCTCTAATCCATTCATTATTAGTTAATGTTACATAACCAACTTACGTCATTGAAACTTACCGACAAAAGTATATAGGAACTTTTTTTCTTCCCTCGCTCATTCTCTAATTTGATCGTATATTTTATTTGATTATATATGTCTTAAATACAATAATAATGATATTACATATACAAATAATAAAAGTTGGAAACAATTAAAGAATCTAAACTGCTAATAAAGTTGGCCCTTGTCATCAACCGAGATTGGAAGCAAACCAACAAAAATAGGTCTTTCATTTGAAAAAGGGATTAGTGGGATAATTATTTTAAAATGAGTATTAAATATTAGTAGTGACTAATTCTTTCCTCCATTAGTAGCTCAAGTCTTTTTCTTTGCCGAAAGATCCTTTCTCTCATCCTTTGCCCACCGCCCTCCCCCAATTCGTCAAGATTTATCTCAACTATCTCTATATCAACTCACAAAAGCAAACACTAAAATTTAAATCTGTATGAATTTGGAAACACAAGGTTTTTTTTAATGTAGAATTGTAATATTTTTATACTTCATACATTATGTTTGGAAAATAATTAGTGTGTTGTGTGTCGGAAATGCTCAAATAAAGAGTAAAATTTCATTTCGTGATAATAAAAAACAATAATTACATTTTCATTTCGAGAATTTGATAACGTTTGCCAAATTACTTGTTTATATGCTTTCTTTATATTTAATCTTACAAAGAGTTAATTAGTGTAACCACCCAAACGATTTAAATTGGTCGTTGTCCTTTTTCCTTAGAATGATTGTTCAAAAAAAAAAATTGATAGTAGGATGACCTAGTAGTGGAGTGAGATTATTTGGAGATCAAAAATCACGGGTTCGAATATCATCAATATCACCAGGTAAGGTGTGTGAGTAAAAAATAAATAAATAAATAAATAAAATTGATATTATATTACGTTCATATTTTAGCTCTAGTCTATTCGTATAACCCAAATCACTTCTCTAATATCAAAAACTTCTCTTCTCACATCTCAAACTTTCGAAAATGAACTCTTTTTATGATTTTCTTTCGTTGGCTTTTTAATGACTCTATATACACATACACTATTGTGCACACACACATGCCTATGTACATATATACATGCCCACGGTTCCGGTTTGTCCCGATTCCGGTTACAAACTGTCGGTTAGTCGGCGATTCCGAACGGCACAAACCGGAACCGCACCGTCCACCATAGGTTCCTAATTACGGTTTGTAAATCATAATCGGCAGTTTGTGTAACCAGTCAGTTTGTGCCGGTTAACCGGCGGTTACACGGTTAAATGCTCTTATATTTATATATATAAATCGCTCACACACACGTATATTATCCCAAAGCTATTTTATCATTACTCTAAATATGTTAATTTATTATAATATTGCTAGGCGGCGCATGTGAACATATTTAATATGTTACATTTTTCAATTCAAATAAAGGTAGTAGATCCAACATTGAAATTAAAGTATATTTAATTTATCTCTATTATTCGTGTACATGATATGCAGGTTTTATTGATGACACCCTCCGTGTTACTTGATGATAGACTACGAGCTTTACGTTTATGATGACCCCTTCTGGATAATTTATAATGGCCTGTTGACTTTATGTTTATTGATGACACCCTCCGAATTATGATGTGATGGCTTACGGACTCTATACTATTATGACTTATTATGTTATGTATAGAGCTGACAATTTCAGCCCGAGTCGGCCCGAAAATGAGAGAGGTCCGAACGGGCTAGGCTTTTTGGCCCAAAACACTGAAAAATATACTAGGCCCGCGGCGGCCCACATTTTCGGGCGGGGCCGGGCCGGGCCTCAAAAAATAGGCCCGGAATATTTCCGAGCCGGGCCTCACAAAAATAAGCTTGAAAATTTTCAGGCCCGACCCAGCCCGGCCCGAATTTTGCCATAGGCCCGGGCGGCCCGTTTTGCCAGGCCTAGTTATGTATAACGTATTTGTATAATTCAGATAATGTGGACCCCGCTAAGTTAATAGTACTCATCCAAAAATTATTCTATTTTCAGATTTATAACACTCGGGTGATAATATGGAGATGGAGTGATGGTCAAGATAAATATATATATTTTTTTAAATATTACTTCCACTGTATTAAACTCTATTATTGAATAAATGAGATATATATATTTATGAAATTTTGAAACGTCACAATTAGTGAGCTAATTATTTAAACTTATAAATGAAGTGAATATTTATGAGAAACAATATTGTTTCTCATTCCAAAATTGGAAGCTACCAACCTACACCGAACGGAGAAGGTGATATAACCGTTTTAAAGGGGATAGAAAATATTAGCTACAATTATGCAAGTGTGAAACGTTATTTTAGAAATGTTTGTTGTAAATTAATAGTGCCGGATACATGGGATTCAATATTAATATACAAAAGTAAATGTAGGTTAGAATTAATGTATTTAAATGAGTTCATAATAAAGTAAAATATACTATTAATTCTCAAAAAAATAATAATAATTGGAGACAGAGAAAGCCTTTACATGTCATGATGTCAATGATATAATTATTATTGTTGTGGAAAAGACTAAAGAGAGTCAAGTCTTTCGCTAAACGCATTCACACGAGCTTACGATAGCTGAGGGCAGTTTATGTAAGATTTGGGGCCCATTACATGCTTTTAGCCCAATAATTCACAGAGAATTCGAGGCTTTCAAAATGGCCTTTTCTTTCCTTTTTCTCTCCCCCAGCATTCAAAGATTTATGGACCAATTAATTTATTTTTTAAAATACTAGAATATTTTAATCATTATTCGAATAAATTTATAGTATTGCAATGTGTTTTTTTTACCTCATTTTTATTGTATTAACGGACGTAAAACTCCAATATTAGGACCTACTCCTCTCAAATTAAGCTAGTGGTTCTACTTATGTAGATCCATGAAATGTTATACTCTCTCCGATTCAATTATACTTTCTCCGTTCCACTTTGATAAATTTGTTTTCCTTTTTTATATGTCCAGTTATATAGGTATGTTTTTATATATATTTAGTTAATTTACTAATATTTACCCCTATTTAATATGTTTACAGTAGGCATTAATTCAATATCAAAGAAATAAATATGGACATATGTATTTCTTGATTAATTGTCTTTCTCAATACTTTTCTTAATCCCCATGAAAAACTCCAATCAGTCTATCAAAATGGGATGGAGGGAGTGATTTTTTTTTCTACTCACGCGTAAATTAAAAATATTTATAAAAACAAGAAATAAAAACTAAACTTCCAAGATTACCCCCGATTTATGATTTACAACTTTCATAAAAATAAGTGTTTAGTTTTTAATTTTCCAAAATTTAATAAAGGTGTATTTGTACATTGCTATAAAAAATAATTTTAATTATAGTAATGAGACTATATAATTGGGACATCCTGAAATAGTAAGACCATTCACACCAACAATCCAGTCCAATCGATCATGGAATAAAGACAAAAAAAAAAATTAATAAAAAATTCACAAATTGTTGAAGTGTTGCCGATCGATTATGAGATCGGTTGGTCAACCAACCTTCGATCATCCCTCGTATCATTGAATAGTTTTGCCACAAGTCCAAATCTGATTAGTCTATCATATTTTTTTGGATAAAATTTTATATTATTATTATTTTAGATAATAATGTATTAAAAAAATATAAAAATTATATCATAATTCATATTTTTTTTTGTCTATAAAATGAACTCATTTTTTACATATTTTGAATCATATTAAAAAATCATCTATTCTCACTCATTTTCTCTCATTTGAAATTATGGATCCAAATGATCCAAATTATTTTTCAAATTCCCAAATTCCAAACTCCCAAAATTATCAATATTATCAAAACTCACATTTTTCTCCGAATCTCAACCAAAATTCAATTTCTGAAGAAGTCCAACCATCACAAAATATCTCCCGTAATTTATTTCAAGATGTGCAACAGCCATCCACAAATCGAAAGACACAAAAAAATATTTAGTCTGTGAAAGAAGATGTTGCTCTAATGCAAACATGGTGTTTCGTTAGTGAAGACGAGGTTCATGGAAAAAATCAAAGGAGTGCCTCTATATGGGGAAAGGTGCACAAAATTTTCCATCAATATCGAGCAGAAAATCCAGAACAACAACTTGGTGATAGAAATAAAGATTCAATAAAAGGTCGTTGGCAACGACTAAATACGAACGCGCTGAAGTGGGTCGGCGCTTGCAAAGAAGCACATCGTCGGAAACGAAGTGGAATGAGCCAAACAAACATTGACAAAGAAGCTCATGCCATTTATGAAGCAGGTGGTTGCAAATTTCAAGATCTGGTTGTATTTAATGAAGTCATGGTTAAACATGAAAAGTGGGCATTAAATCTACATCATGATGCGACATGTTTACGTCCTGAAGACGATCAAGGTAATGAAGAGAGTGGGGGCAGCTCAAAAAGATCAAGAACTAGTGAGGATGGAGAATATTATAGTAGCTCACAAATTCCAGAAGCTATAGAAACTCCAAGTAGTGGCCGCTCAGAGATTCCCCGTCCTACAGGTAGAGATAAGGCGAAGAAAAAAGGAAAAGGTAAGGCATCGGAATCTACATCTACTAATGAAGTTGCTGAAGAGATTCGTGCATTGAGGCTAACTAGAGAGAGTGAAGTTGAAGTAATGAACAAATTGGGAACTGTGAGACTCGATTTGGAGAATCGAAAACTAGAAAGAAAGTCATTAAAATCAAAAGAAATGATGTTGAATACATTGTTGGCCAAAGTACATTTAACTCCAGCAGATGAAGAATTGAAATGCCGACTGTTGGCACTTATTTTTAGAGATTGATTGTAGTTTATTTTCATGTTATTTAATTATTATCATTTGTATAATTAAATTTCAATCTATTAATAAGATGACAAATTTCTGTGGCATCAATTAATAATCGTAAATTATGAATTTCTGCACAAGTTGTCATTCTGAATTTCTGAATTAAGATGACAAATTAGATAACACAAATTGATATTCTGAATTTATATCGTTTCAAGATTTATAGAGTAGATAAGTATTTTTGGTACTATTCTCTTGAATAGACTGCACAAGTTGGTATTTTGGTAGGAGTGTATTTTGGTAAGAGTATATTTTGGTATATAGTAGATAAGTATTGAATTTTGTGCCATGATTTTGGTACTATTCTCTTGAATAGACCATAGAGTAGATAAGTATTGGATTTTGTGCCATGATGTATGTAATAATATATGTTTGTCCCCAAAAGATCGAGACGTGAAATCCATGCTTGGATCTTTGTTGGTACTATTCACTAGTTTTTCCCTACTCATCACATGCATTCACTACTTTGGATTCCACTCATGCATTATTTCACTACTTTTAATTCCACATGCATGTGCAAAATGGAATTCTTTTCTATATATTCACCACTTTGAATTATTTCACAATATCCACTATACTTTACATATTTTGTTATCCACTTCAGAAAATGTCTCACAGTGAAAATTCATCACCAAATTCAAATTCGAGTGATAGAGCTTTCAGCTTTACCGATCTTGATACTTGGGAAGAACGAGTTTCCCAACAAAATCGTCACATTGATCGTATCATCGAGGAGGTGGTTCTAACAGACCATACTATGTATGTTGAAGATCACACTACTAGATCAAGGAGAAGATACTGTAACAGAGCACGTGAGATTGGTGAAGAGCGCTTGATGAACGATTACTTTGTGGAAAGGCCGATATATTCTCCTCGGCTCTTTCGACGTAGATTTCGAATGCAGAAAACGGTATTTCTACGTATAGTGGAGGCTGTTACTGCCAATGACGAATACTTTCAATAAAGACCTAATGCCACAGGTAGACAAGGTCTTTCACCATTGCAAAAATGTACTGCAGCCATAAGAGTGTTGGCATATGGAACATCATCCGATGCCGTTGATGAATATTTGCGAATAAGTGAATCTGTGACAAGAGATTCTCTTCAAAAATTCGTAGATGGCATCATATCTTGCTTTGGAGACATCTATCTCAGAAGGCCGAATGCACATGATTTAGCTAGACTACTTCATGTTGGGGAACATTGTGGGTTTCCAGGCATGATTGGTAGTATAGGCTGCATGCATTGGGAATGGAAAAATTGCCCGACTGCATGGGCTGGACAATATGCAGGGAGAAGCGGAAGACCAGCAATAATTTTGGAAGCTGTTGCATCATATGACCTGTGGATATGGCATGCTTTCTTTGGAACACCAGGTACCTTCAATGATATTAATGTACTCCATCGATCTCCAGTTTTTAGTGATGTTCTGGAAGGTCGTGCTCCAGAGGCTAATTTTGTTGTGAATGGTCGAAATTATGATAGAGCATATTATCTCACTGATGGTATTTATCCTTCATGGGCTGCATTTGTCAAGTCAATTCCTTCTCCATCAATTCAAAAGCACAAGTTGTTCGCACAACAACAAGAGGCTGCCAGAAAAGATGTTGAACGAGCATTTGGAGTTCTACAAGCTCGTTTTGCATTTATTCAACATCCTTGTCTTGTTTGGGATAAAAATTTGATGGGAAGAATTATGATGGCTTGTATAATCATGCACAATATGATAGTAGATGATGAACGAGACACATATCAAAACTATTATGATCCAACAGAATTTTTCATGGATGGTGCGCAACAAGATGACTCTCAACCTTTTCAATACTCAACAGAACGCATTGCGAGTTTGTCCTCGTATATGACTAATAGGGCACAACTTCGCAATAGAGATGCTCATGTGGCGCTTAAAAATGATTTAATTGAGCATATATGGCGAAAATTTGGCACTATTAATTAAATATGTAGTTTACACATTCTTGGATTGTAATGTCTTTCGTTTGTCTTTTTAATATTTATATTTCATCTATTGTAATCTTCGCATTATAATTGAGTTTATTGTTTAATTTAAGTGTATGAGGAATATATTATTATTATTATTATTATTATTAATTATTTAAAATATAAAATAATTTAATAACTTTAAAATATGATAAAAAAATAATTATTATTAATAGATATTAATAAAGAATCAAATAAAATATTTATTTTTGGATTGGAGATGATTGTTGATAAAGTTGAAAGATTGTGATTTTAGATTGTTTAGTTGATTGTGTAGGTGGAGGAGAGAGAAATGATTATTTTATTGATAGATTGGGTTGGTGGAGATTGTGAATGGGGGTAGTCTAATAGAGACTATATAATTGGGACGGAGGGAGTAGTTAGTATCATAACTTCATGTCATTTATTACTTTACTAATATAACAAAAAATTACGTGACATCATTTTTTACAAAAAATATATTTAAATTCATATTTGGTGCTATAATAGTAATTTTATTGGTATTTGATTGTGTATAAATTCAGGTATCGACTCATTTTACAGATTTTGACCTATAAAATGATCTCGCACAATACTCCATCCCAATATTTATATAGATTCACAAAAGCACAAGTATGATACGAATTAAATGAATTATTCAGAATAAAGAAATTTTACTTTCAATTATCTTGACTGCTTTTAATTCATAAATGATAATTTATTAATGGTTAGTATTTTTTGTTAAATTATTAGTTTTTTATATAGAAATTATGGCTTCAATTAATTAAATAAGTTCGTTCACTTAGTGTAGCAAAATACGATGGCCATCTAACAAAAAATAGGGCTTTTATAAGTGTAGGCGTAATTTTTTGATAAAGTCCATGACTGAAAATCGGCCCAAAATGGCAGAGAGGATTCGAGCACCTCGACCCCTAGCTATCAGTTAGAGCCTCGAATGCGGGTGAGCAACGACCTAGTCAAAGTCCCATTGGAGATAAGGAAGTGACTAGGTCAAAACCCTACTAGGGATAGCTGAAGATCCCGGAAAGAGAAGAACCAGGCAGTTAAGGAAGCAGTATAAATAGAAGATGTAAGGAAATGAGAAGGCGACTAAAATCAATATCTGAACTATCAATCACCAAAACTACTGCATCGTCGTTCCTCATTTTAACCTTTTTTTTTTTTGAAAAAACACATCTAGAAGGGGTGGGGCATTCGGCACCATGCCCAGCCTGTATATAAAATGCAAATCGTCTCGTATAAAGTCATAGGTGGAATGTGTCCCAAAAGTGAACACACCCCTAACCAAGTACTCGAACTAGAAACAAAACAACAGCTAAAAGGGGATGCATCCACAGACCGGATGCTAACCCCAAAACCCAAATGAAAAACATAAACTGAAGCACAACCCAAGATGGACTGTAACTCCAAACAAGAACAAATAAGAAATAGATACAAAACATAAATGAGGAACATCATCATCTAACTATATCTAAAACGAAAGTTGGGATAACCCAACTGATCCATCCTCACTAGGAAGAGCAAATATCGAGGAGCAGAACCTGAATCATAAAAGGTAAGCGTAGGGGTCTGAGCCCCCTACCAACAAGATAGTCAGCAGCCCGGTTCCCCTAACGATGGATGTGGGAAAACTGAACATGTCATCCACAGCACAACAAACGAATGGACGTCAATGTGTGCTGAGTCACAGCCGAACCGGGCCGGCCCGACTGCAACACTGACACCACCGAAGCATCATCCATCTTAATCCAGATATGATCTGAATACTGAATAGCAAGTCTCAGCCCAGGCAGTAGAGCCTGGAACTCTGCGTCGAAACTCGATGCTGCCCGAAGAGGCATGCAGAAGCCTGCCAAGAATGAACCCGTGTAATCCCTAATCAAACCACCACTGCCTGCCGCCATCTGAAGATCGATCCAAAAAGATCCATCCGTGTTAAGCTTCACCCACGGTGCCTCAGAAGGCCGCCATGACACCATCTGAGACCGGATAGACCTCCGAACAGGGTCAGAAACGGGCATGAAAAGCACCTGCGGATAGCAGCCTAACCAATGTTGCGGAAGGAGCTTCCCGGCCGAAACCAAAAGTCAGAGATGACGCTTAACTTGCCAAACAATATGAGAAACAAGGAAAGGAACCCCGCGATGTTTGCGGATGTTCCTCTTCATCCAAAGAAACCAAAAAGCAAGGCAAGGAAGCAAGAAGTTGATGTGCTTCGGAGAGGATCGTGGATACAACCCCTGCTAAAACCCAAGAGCCTGTGTGACTGTATATGCATGAGGTGCAGAAGTGTGAAACCAAGACGCAACAAAAGCCCAAACCGATTTCGCAGACTCAGACTAAAGAAAAACATGCTCTAAGGACTCGACATGCGGATCATCACAACAATGACAACGGGAGGCTAGATGAGTATGACAGGACTGGAGACACACATCTCTACAGGAACCCTACCATGCAACAAACGCCAAAGGAAGACAGAAATAGTGGTAGTAATGCAATCATGCCAAATGGACTCAAAAAGAGGCCGCTCGAGCCGCCGATACCTGACCTGATCCCAAGCAGAGGTCAAAGAGAACTCACTAGTAGAAGTCAAATTCCACTGCATGCTATCCCTCTCTCCCCATAACACAGGAGTCCGGCTCAACGAATTAATCAACCCATCAGGTAAAGCAAAGTGAGCACATAAAACATACAAACGAGGCATAGACCACGACTCACCATCAAAATACTAATCAACAGACGTATGATCAAACACATTGGCAGGACAAAAAGCAGATAAAGGCAAATCATCATACCAATCATCATCCCAGAAGCTTACCTCACCGGCCCCTAAAATCCACCTGATATGCTCCCGAGCCTGCATGCCAACTCTGACAAGCCTCCTCCACACCCTGGTATCGGACTTCCTCAAAGGCACCCTCATCGGAGGAAACGGACCACAGTACTTCTGCCTCATATACCGCGCCCATAGAGACTTTCGAGATCTGAACCTCCACTAGAGCTTCCAACTGAAAGCTGTAACCAAGTCATCAAACCTCCGAATACCCAAGCCACGCTCAGACACTGGCAAGCATATAGTCTCCCAGCTGATCCAGTGCATCTTCCTCTATTCCCCTACCGACCCCAGAAGAACCGGGCGATCATCTGCTCAAGCTGGTGGAGCACCCCCTGAGGGGGATCCATCACCTGGAAGATGTGGAGATGGATAGTGGCAAGAGTGCTCTTAATAAGAGCCAATATGCCGCCAAAGGAAAGATGCCTATGAGACCAACCATGGATTCTGACACTCAACCACTGTCGAAGAGGCAAGAAAATGGAAGCCTTCAGAGCACCCCTGTAAATCGGGACACCCAGATAAGTGAAAGGCAATGCTCTACACTGATACCCACAAATAGACTGGATCTGCTGCTGCCAGGTCAGAGCAAACTTCTCAGTAATGTAGAAGCTACTCTTCTCCCGGTTCACAAGCTGGCCCGAAACCTCCACATAGTGATCCAGACAATCCATCAACCTCTCCAAGCAGACCGACACAGATCTCGTGAAGATAATGATGTCATCAGCATAGGAAAGGTGAGACACAGGAAAACCCCACTTAATCGTCTTGAAAACCATATCAGGATCCCCACAAATCAAACGGTCCAGATTTCTCGACAAATAATCAGCAACCAACACAAATAGAGAAGGAGATAGAGGATCTCCTTGCCGCAAACCCCGAGTAGAAGGGAAAAAACCAGTTGGCGCCCCATTCACAAGAACCGAGAACCAACAATCTCTGATGCATCTGCTAATCATATCAATCCACGTCGGAGTAAACTCCATGTGCCGAAGAACACCCAGAAGGAAAGGCCACTGCACTCGGTCATACGCCTTCACCATGTCAAGCTTCAGAGCAATATTTGGGATCTCACGGCTAACATGAAGATCCCAAATCATCTCCTGTTCAAGCAAGGCATTATCGCTGGCAACCGACCCTTGACAAAGCCACTCTGATTCGGAGCTAACACGACAGGCAAGAACGGAGCCAACCGTATAGTCAGAATCTTTGTGATGATTTTATTGGTCACGTTGCATAGAGATATAGGGCGAAAATCTGACCAAGCAACTGGCCTCTCCTTCTTAGGCAGGAGAACAATGGTCGTGGCAGTGAAGCTGTGCGGCATGTGTGAACCCAAGAAGAAATCCACCACCGCCCCCACAACATCACCAACCACAAGATCCCAACAGTGCTGAAAGAACAAAGCAGTGAAACCATCCGGCCCCGGAGTACTGTCTCCACTGATACCAAATACAGCACACAAACCACTAGTATCCATCTCAGACGGGATCCCCTGAAGACAACTGAAGTCCGGCTCCGCTAACTGAGGAATGTCCGACGTGAGAAGTCTCTAAAAAAACCCTGCAGCCGAAGCCCGGATCTCCACATCATCCTCAATCACGCGCCCACCATCCTCAATCACATGAATCCTCGATTTGCAACGCTTCTGCTTCACCCATCGCTGAAAGAATCTGGAATTTCTCTCACCCTCAGCCACCCATCTGACAGCCGCCTTTTGCCTCCAAAAATCCTCCTCCATCCTCGACGTCAACACATACTGGGCCACACAGTGATTAAGCACAGCACGAGCGTCTGGGGTAGGAAGAGCATCATAAGATACCTGAGCTACAGTCATAGCATCCTCCGCCTGTCTAACCCTATCAAAAACATCACCAAAAACATCTCAGTTCCACTGTCTCAGCCGCCGCTTCAACCTCTTAAGCTTGCACTGCAGTTTCATCATGCCCCCCAAAACCAGTCGGAACCGACCACTTCTCCTGAACCGTATCCCGAAAGGTATGATGCCAAACCCACATGTTCTGAAATCTGAATGCAGACTTGGGAATATCAACAAGAAACTGGGATCTGATAAGAAAAGGAGCATGATTAGATGTATGTCTCGCCAAATGAGTCACCCTAGTCACAGCAAAAACAGACGTCCAGAACTCTCCAAGCAACACCTTGTGCAATCTCTCCCTGAGCCTTGTAGACGGTCTCTCTCAAGTAAACCATGCACCATCAAAACCTAGATCAACCAGCTGACAATCTGAGATAGCATCACCGAAATCCATCATTTCTCTGTGACGATCAGAAGTGCCATTCTCCACCTCATCATCAGTCAAGAAAATGTTGAAGTCCCTTCCAACCAACCACAGTCTACCATCAATCAACAAAGCAATATCCCTCAACTGCTTCCACAGCTTGAACCTCTCCGCCCTTTTATGCCGACCATAAACTAAAGATAAAAAAAGCGGCCGAGATAATAAAGTAGAATCAACCCGAACATGAAGCAACTGAGCAAAATCTAACTCAACAGAAACAGAGAAGCCATGAGCAGAAAAAACCTAAATATGATTCGAAACATTAGACGCCACCAAACTGAGACCAAATATGCGCCCAAATAAATCCGAATCAAACTGAACTTTCGGATCAATAATCACCATAATAGACAAACGATGCAATCTGATCAAATTATACAAATAACTGCACTTAGCTTTTGATCATAAGCCTTGTGCATTCCATATCAACATTTGCACAGACATGGAAAAATGATCAGAGCTTCATAGGAGACAAAGGAGTCTCCTTATCTTGACCAAGCACTAAAGGCGACGTGTGCATGAGAGATAATGAGGCTTCATTAGGTGGCTCATTGCATGCAGCTGCATCCACCCTAGCTTCATCAATTTCATTTTTCTCTTGCAAATTATTAGGAATCATAGACTTCCTGGATTGGTGTAATCTCGATTTATCAAAGTTACCACCCCCTTCATCAAAAAACTCGAGCCCGACTCCTCACCCTACCATCTTCAATAGCAGCTCGTGATGGACTCAAAGTCTCACCGTCATATTTATGTGAAGCTGAAGGTATAACAACTTAATCTCGGTCACTTCTTATGGAAATTAGGCCAACAGCAAAATTACGTCAATGATTGAGCCCATCTGAATTTTTGCGAGACTCCTTCACATTCTCACCAATATTTCGGTCAATCCGCCCATCTTTTGACATAGATTTAGACATCATATGAACTGCCATTTTATCCGAAGAATTAGCACTTGAATTATCATCAATATTTTGCTGCTGCCGCCTCACACTTGCATCAACATTTCCCGAAAGTCCCACCACTTTTCCATCCTCAATAAATTTTTTGAATCCAACCATATCTCGTTGAATATAATCAAAATGAGCATTATTTTGAGCGGCAATAGGTTGTAAATCAAATTCATTCAAAACCTAAAATTTATTTCCAACATTCTGTACTTGGCGTGGACCAGCCTGGGATTGCTTCTTTTTTCTGCGATCAACCTGTTGCCAACCGTCATTATTCGACCCTTTATTTATTTTAGACGAACTAGCCTACCCATCAGAACCATTCTTAGAAGACTCATGAGTAACAACAGCACCCTTCCCTTTATCTCTATGTTGAGAATGAGACTGATAAGTGTTAGCTTGAGATTGCCGAGAATTGTATTGATGATTGGGCGCCGGCGCATTACCTGCAACAACACAAGTATCCCTCCCATGCCCAATATGCTTGCACTACACACAATACAAAGGTAATTTATCATATATGACACATTGAGACACCTCAATACCATCAAGATTTAGCACAATAGAATCAGAGTGTGATTTAGCAAGATCAATCTTAACACAAATCTTAGCAAATGAACCTCTAGAACGCAAAGCAGTAGCATGCTCAATTTGGATAGGATTATCAAAAATAGAACCAATTTTAAATAATGCACTCTGATCAAATAAATGCAATGGCAATCCAGGCAAGGTAATCTAAATGGCAAATATAGAGGTCTCAAAAGCCGGGTTAAAACCCAGAGTCCATTTAAAAACGCACATAGGACAACCATTAACATACCAAATTAGCAAAACTATAACACCCTTAATCAACTTCATGTAATCAATCTCATGAGTTAACCTAATCAAGACGTGCCTAGCATTAAGGAAGTACCAAGACTGTAGCGACCCGAAATTTTTATGAAATTTGCTATATTTTTTCCAAAAATACATGTTATAATATTTTGGTTACGTCCTATAAGTCGCGCCTATATCATTTTGAATTATATTATTATTAAGATTATAATTGTCAGCATTAAATTTATTGTTTCATCACTATTGATATTATTAATATTATTATTATCTATCTATTATATTTTATTTTTAATTGTTCGATTCATTTTTCATAAGTAGCTCAAATTCTATATTTCCATTTGTGTACCACAATAATCATTTCTGATCTCAGCCCAATTATCTATTTAACCTGGGCCATTTCAATTATTTCTCTAGCCCAATTTCCTTAAGCCCAAAATGGGTCTTCTTCTTCGCTGAGAGAGGGAACTCAAAAGTTCCGTTTTCCTCTTCAATGTGCCGAACGTGGAGTCTCGATCCTCATTGCTGCCAATATTTCATCTAGCCGTTTTTGGCGTTTTTATCAGTATATCTTTCCAGATCTTGTCAAAAATGAATGTAGAAAATTAAAAGTGAGACTTATCATTTCTATATCCATCACTATAAAAGGGAGACCTCATTCTTCAAATCAAATCATCAATCTCAAAATGGTGTTCTAAATCATTTCTTTCCAATAGCAATAGAGTTTTCTTTCGAGGTATATATATATATATATATATATATATATATATTTGAGTTCTTACTTTTGCATTTCATTGAGGGAATTGAGCGGTGGCGACGATATCTCGGCGGTAACTTCATTGGTGGGGGAATAGGTTGCCGGGTTGTGGATCTTGAATGGGGGTTGTCGTGATGCAGAAAAAGGAGAGGGGCTTTTATTTCTATTTTGCCCAGAAAGAGTCTGTCGAAAGTAAGAGAGAGAAAGAGTTTGAGGAAATGAAAATGTTAATTTATTTTGTTGTTGGTGTCGTGAGATATAAGGGTGGTTGTAGAGAGAGAAACTAAACTTGTTCTTTTTCTTGGATGAGTTGACCGATAGCTATAGTGAGTTGGGAGATTAGTTTGTGGAATAGATATAGGTCAAAGGTTTTAGTTTGGTTGATAATGGGCCACGTAAGTTAGTTTTAATCAAATGGGTAGAAGAGTGCTTAAATCATGCATTTTCTTTTATTATTATTATTATTATTATTATTATTATTATTATTATTATTATTATTGTGATTTAGTATTTATTATTAATTATTTATTTATATTATTAGGCGGTGCGTGGACTAACTAACCCGTACTATTTTCCGAGTCAAAAATTCAAGTCAAGGTGGGGGATCAATGTGACGCACATTTTTGTATTTATCCTTATTATACTTTTATGCAGGTTCACAGTTATTAACCTACGGGTTACAATTATTATTAGCCGACGGGCTGCATATGTCCCGAATTTAGCCTAGGGCTACCTACAGTTTAAATTGTTATAATTGTATAATTTGGATAAATGTCGTCACCACTGAGTTAATAGTACTCACCCCGAAATTATTATTCATTTCAGGTTGGTGTCGGGCGAGGGATGTGCGTGACGAGATGATGGTCGTCAAGAAAATAAATATTTGTCTTTGAATATTTCCGCTGCAAATCTCTGATAAACATTCTAATATTATTTAATAAAGTGATGTTTTATTTTCTTTTATTATTTAATGTTATTATTTATTTTATAAAAAAATTGAGGCGTGACAGTTTGGTATCAGAGCAGGTCTACGTTTCTGTAGACTTGCTAAAAAAAACAAAATAATTTTAAACACCATCATCACGTCCGCCACCTCGCACCGGAAAGAGGTACAATGTTTATATTTTTGTCATGATAAATTGCATGTAATATTGTTTTCTTGAAAAATAATCCCGAACTGTGTGATAGATGAAGAGAGGACCACTGGGAAAGTTTGAATCCAGGCCTCGCGCTGTTAGGACCCCGGTGTTGACCCGAGAGGAGTACTGGTGGAATGAATTGGAGTCCTTCGTATGGAAAGGAACACGAGGAACTGAGTGGAACCTGAGGAAGTTACTTAGACTCTGGAAGAAAGTGAAAAGGGCCGGGGGAGGCCGAAGGGCTGTCGATGCAACATATGACATTGTGGAGAAACTCCCAACATTTATGAGGCACAAAGGGGATAAATATTTTGAGAGATACATTGACTACCAAGTGGGAGTTGGAGGAGTTTTCAATGTGAAGGCATTCTTGAAAGATCTTTTGGTTTGGTGGCACAAGAAAGTTTATGGAAAAAACTACGAGGATGAGAAGGATGCAAGCTCAGAGGTGGGCTCAAATGATGTTGGGGTGCATGACGTTGCTGGGCCAAGTAGAATAGCCAAAGATCCAATCATAGTTATTGATTGATTATGTTGTTTTGTTTAAAAAAATAATAATCTATGTCTCCAAAAATAAATGTTTACTTTGGATTAATGAAATAAATTGTTATTGTTGGTCTTTTCAAAATTTTGGTTCAGCTCAACTAATGGATTTGTTAATAGGATTATGGCAAGAACTCGCAGTTCACATTCAGATAGCGAGGCTACCTACTCAGAGAGCTCCTCGCGATATGTAAGACATGAAAGACCAAGTCTTGCTCAAGAGTTGGCTTATGCGTTGAAGGAAGTGCTTCCGCAACAAAGAAGTGGAGGAAGTTTAATTGTCTCTCAATTCCGCCAGATGGGGCCGCCCAGATTAAAGGGAAATGAAGGCCCACTTGTCACGGAGGAATGGATCTTTGAGTTGGAACGCATTTTTGAACATCTGGAGTGCACTGATTCAGAAAAGGTATCCTGCGCCATCTTCCAGTTGACTGAGGATGCGGGTCACTGGTGGCAGGCCCAAGTCCAGCTCATGACGCCAGAACGCCGTCGGAACTTGACATGGAATGTTTTCAAAGGATTGGTGATGGGAAAGTTTTTTCCAAGGGCTTACTGCTAGCAGAAAGAGACAGAATTGATGAATCTTGAACAAGGAAATATGACCATCCTCGACTATGAGAGAAAGTTCAACAAGTTGTCCCGCTATGCTCCACATCTGGTGGACACAGAGAAAAAGAAAGTTTGAAGGTTCGAGTTTGGGTTGAGACCCGAGATTGGAGGGATTCTTGCAGCTTAAGGGACAACAACAACATTTTCTGAAATGGTAGAGCGAGCTCAGGCAGTTGCTACACGCCTGAATTTGGAAGGCCCAACATCTAAGCAGCCAAACACTCCTGTGAAAAGGCGTTGGGATGACCGCAACAAGGGAACAACTTTCCAACCTGATAAGAGACCCGGAGCTATTGAAAACAACAATGTGAGACCGCCACCTGCAAACAATGCCCGACCAGCAACAGTCAAACTGTAGTGCCCCGGTCCCAAAAGACCGTGAAAATAGACGCCACGGGGGTGGGAATTAAGAAGCGGGAAAGAAATGGGGTAATTTAATTAACGACGGGGTGATAATCCAAAAAAGATTAATGTTTGGAATAAAATTTAACAACCGAGTATGCCAAAGATAGGTTATGCCTTCCGAAAAATTAGACAGAATAACCTCTGTAACTAGAGCGAATCCCCGTTTATAACGGCTTATAAGAGAAGAATGGAAGATGTAACAATTCATTAAGCCCTTTCATAGGCCAAACGGAAACAAATAACCAGATACCAACAATCAATAGACCCATTCATAGGTCGATAAAAGAAACAGACACCAATATGCTGAACAAATGATGCCCCTTTCATAGGCCAAAATGAATGATCAAATAGACATAACGAAAGATGGACTTCCTCCCTTTGGAATAATTATGTAGCTAAGCATGTGATACATGTTAACTAGGAAGTCAACAAATGTTCAGAATCAGAGAAGCAGAATCATATCAACAAAATACCAAGATCAGAGTTCTTAGCATTTAGCAAAAGAATACCATAAGTGCGAAAGCTCAATTCTTAACAGAATACTAACAAAAAGGGACAATGGGAAAATATGTAAATAACAAAAGCCCATTTCTCAGCATCGTCACATCTACGCGCCAGCCTACTGACCTGAAAAATATTTGAAAATATTTGGGCTGAGTACTAGTGCACTCTGTGGGCAAATTTTTACAATACAAGTTATGCAAATCATTTTGTTAAAGTAATCTATCTGTGTTCATGCAGGTAGTGAAGCTTAGGAGATTTTAAAATTAGAAGCAACCTAAGTTCACCAAAACATTTTATCATGAAAGCGCTTAAGAGTAACCAGTCACTGCCCGCAACCCGTACTACATCACCACGCGCAAAGTTGAGTATGACCAATTATACTCAATGGGTGTAACCCATATGTGTTTCATTTTAGTCTCACCGACAAGGAGTAGAGCAGGACAAATAATGCATGCATACTGTAGCTACTCACATTGACACAACGCTGGTATATGAGACTCCGACAACATACAGTAGCACGTAAATATTTAACACAGACAGTCACATATGCAATTTTAACAAAGCAGAGCTTAATAACTCGAAAGATACAGTTTGCAAAGATATAATAGCCCACCTGGATAATGGATATGGTTTCAAATTTCTGGATTGATTCTACTTGATTCCTGCTACTTCTTCTGAGCCTACAACAACCAACATTGGCTTAGCTTTCCTGAAGGCCCTTATTAAAATTCTGTCTCCTATGCTTTCTTTTTTTAAGTTTTCTATTCAACTTCTGTATGTTATTTAGAAGCTTTTGGGTTTTAAAGTCATTTTCACTCTTTAAAATATAGTACTAATGGCAATAAATCTTGAGTATTATATAAAAATATAAAAAATTAATTGTTGGTCAGTCACTTATCTTGTACAATTATTTTTACTAGATCTATGATAGAGTTAAATATGTCTTACATGCAAATTCACATAATAAATCCAAACAATTATGTAAAGCTATATTTATTTCATTTCCGAAATATTATATTTACACTTGGTTACTACAATAAATTAACGTCCACTAATTATAACACCATATAAATATAAGTCATATTGTTTATAAATCTTTAATAGATATTTTATTTTTATAATAATATTTACTAGTACTCATATTTATTACTTTCGTATAGATGAACAAAGGTCTATGCTTTATAAATCATTTAGTCTAGAATATGACTTTCTTAAATAAATTTTAAATCCGTACTAATAGTAATCTAATCATATAATACAATTATTTTAGGTTATCAAATTGACTAGGATTTCAAATAACCAAGATTATATTAGTATTAACTCTGATCCTATATATTATCATAGAATTATTAGTTCTATTCTATTATAAAACATGTTTAAATTAATAACTAAAATTTAAGAATACAATTCAATGATAAAATAGTATTGCATCACTGAGAAATAAAATGAAATTTCAATTGATCTCACCGAAACCAAGAAGCTTTCCCGACCTGTTTCTTATTTCTTTATCTTATCAAATTCACCTAAATGATAGATATATTATCATAGTTGTAATACCTATAGTTGTTATTGAATATAATAATATATTAATAGTACACTAAGCTATTCCTTACAATTGATTAGTGGCATCACCAAAAAATAACACGTTTAATCATTCTCTTTAAAATAGTATTTTATTTTATTTTTTTCCAACTATCACTATAGTCACCCATAGCTAATAATGGCTCGCATATCATACTTATATATATATATATATATATATATAAAGTGGTATCAGAGCTCTTAGTGTTTAATAAAAGGATATTACAAGCGCGGAAACTTCATTATCAACAGAAGACTCAGAATAATCAAACATGTTGTATAATAATATATATAATAGAATATACATTCATTAAATAAATTAATATTTATTTGGGTATTTGTATTATTAGGGTCCGAATATGATTATCTCCTAAAAGCATCTTTTAACACCCGAAGTGATAATAACAAACACTTTTTAAGTTTAAAATGATATCGGGATTCATAAAATAAAATAAAAACATATGCAAGAAGGTATCAAAGTATCTTTGATCTACTCAACAAGCACATTTAAAAAAAATTTAAGGGTCTATTTTCTTCCCTAGATTATCCTTATGGATAGCATATGCTATTTATATATATATTTTTTTTAATACAAAGAAGTTTGGATATTTCACTTATTCTAACTATTAGATATATATATATATTCCTAATTAAATTTAGATAATAAAATTTTCGGGGTATTACACAAACCTCTGTGCTCACAATGTGGGAAGCGTCACAAACCACCTTGCTTCTTCGGGAAGAATGTCTGTTACCGTTGTCACCAGCCTGGACACGGAGCCTTTAATTGTCCCAGACAGAATGAAAGAAACATTCCCAGAGGAGGAACTGACGTGCTTTTGCTATGGCCGAGGAGGAGAAACAGAAGGAGCCCGGAACCATGTCAGGTATACTACCAGTTCTTGAAGTACCTGCTTTAGTACTTTTCGATTCAGGCACTTCGCATTCTTTAATATCTAAAAAATTTTGTGAGAAAACTGGTGTGAAATGTCATGAAAGAACTGACCCTTTAAGGATAAGCATTCCGTCGGGTGAGAAGATAGAAACCAGTTGTGTAGCTATGGGAGTCAAAATGGAGATAAAAGAAAGAATTTTGGAGGCAGATCTGTTCGTGTTGGAAATGCAAGACTTTAATGTGATTCTCGGCATGGACCGGTTGAGCCATAACCATGCAGTCATTAAATGCCGTGATCGTGAGGTGGTGTTCCAAGGAAAAGGAGGAGACCAGTTCTCTTTTCGGGGAAGTAAAGTGAAGCCGGCCATAAGTATTGTGTCAGTAATGAAAGCGGTCAAATTGTTGAAAAAGAGAGACTGTCAGGCATTCTTAGTGAATGTGGTAAGCATGACGACGACGGAACCAAAGCTGGAGGATATACCAGTAGTTGGAGAATATCCAGATGTATTTCCAGAGGACATAACCAGCATTCCACCAAAGAGACAAGTGGAGTTCACCATTGATTTGGTACCTGGAGCAGCACCATTGTCCAAAGCCCCCTACAGAATGGCACCGATCGAGCTGCAGGAGTTAAAAGTTCAAATACAGGAATTGTTGGACAAAGGTTATATCCGACCAAGTGTCTCACCTTGGGGTGCACCAGTGTTGTTTGTCAAGAAGAAAGATGGCAACATGAGGATGTGTATTGATTATCGTGAGCTCAATAAACTACCTATAAAGAACAAGTATCCATTGCCGAGAGTTGACAATTTGTTCGATCAGTTGAAAGGAGCTGGGGTATTCTCAAAGATCGATTTGAGATCGGAATATCATCAACTGAGAGTCAAAGAAGGTGATATTTTGAAGACAACTTTTCGGACAAGATATGGGCATTACGAGTTCACAGTAATGCCTTTTGGGTTGTCCAATGCACCAGCGGTGTTTATGGATCTAATGCACCGAGTTTTTCATTAGTACCTGGATCATTTTGTCATTGTATTCATAGATGATATTCTAATTTATTCAAAAGATCGAAGCAAGCATGAAGAGCATCTTCGGATTGTGTTGGAAATATTGCGAAAGGAGAAATTATACGCGAAGTTTAAGAAATGTGAGTTTTGGATAAACCGAGTTGGCTTTCTCGGTCATGTGGTGACATCAGAAGAAATTGAAGTAGATCTAGCAAAAGTGGAGACGGTGAAAAATTGGAACACACCGAAAAATGCAGGAGAGATTCGCAGCTTTCTGGGTTTGGCGTGCTATTATAGGCGATTTATTGAAGGATTTTCGAGGATAGCAGGCCCTTTGACGCAGTTGACCAGAAAAGGAGCAAAATTCGAATGGAATGAGAGATGCGAAGAAAGTTTCCAGGAGCTGAAGCTACGACTTACAACTGCACCTGTGTTGACTGTTCCAGATGGCACAAAGGGTTTTGTCATATACAGTGATGCATCCAAGCAAGGATTGGGATGTGTGTTAATGCAGCATGGAAAAGTTATTGCTTATGCATCAAGGCAGTTGAAGGTGCATGAATAGAATTATCCGACGCATGACTTGGAACTTGCAGCTGTGGTGCACGCTTTGAAGATATGGCGCCACTACTTGTATGGAGCAAAATGTGAGATTTACTCTGATCACAAGAGTCTCAAGTATCTGTTTACCCAGAAGGAGCTGAACATGAGGCAGAGGAGGTGGCTAGAACTTGTCAAAGATTATGATTGCACTATCCATTATCATCCGGGGAAAGCCAATGTGGTAGCAGATGCTCTAAGCAGAAAAGGCAGCATGGCGACAATGCACATGATGCGGTTCACTCAAGAGTTTTCGAAATTGGGAATTGAGGTGGTCCCTACAACAGGTGACACTACATCAATTTTGGCGGCACTAACAGTCCAACCTTTGTTGAAAGATAAAGTAAAGAATGCACAAAAAGATGATCAATTCTTGTGTAAGATTAAGGAAAGAGTTTTGAAAGGCAAAGTCATGAATTTTGTTATAGCTGCGGATGGAGCACTCACATATGAAGGACGATTGTGTGTGCTGAAAGATGATGGGCTAAGGAAGGAGATCTTGGAGGAAGCTCATAGCACTCGATACTCTGTTCATCCAGGAGGTACAAAAATGTACCAAGATCTGAAGAAGTATTTCTGGTGGAGGAATATGAAGAGGTCAATTGGAGATTTTGTCGGAAGATGTATGACGTGTCAATTAGTGAAGGCGGAACATCAACGACCGACCGGTCTTTTGAATCCACTTGAAATTCCGGAATGGAAGTGGGAAAATATCTCGATGGACTTCGTGACGGGATTGCCAGGGACTGTGAAAGGTAATCATGCAATTTGGGTGATTGTGGATCGACTCACCAAGTCAGCTCATTTTCTTCCAGTGAAAATGACACATAGTATGGATAGGCTTGCATAGTTGTACGTGGATGAAATAGTAAGTTTGCATGGGGTGCATGTTTCTATTGTGTCGGATCGTGACCCAAGATTTACATCTAAGTTTTGGAGGAGTCTACAGGGTGCTATGGGAACAAAATTAAGATTCAGCACGGCTTATCACCCGCAAACTGACGGACAGTCGGAACGGACTATCCAGGTGCTAGAAGATATGTTGCAGGCATGTGTAATGGATTTTGGAGATAGTTGGGAAAAGCATTTGTCCTTAGTGGAGTTTGCTTACAACAATAGTTTCCAAGCAACTATTGAGATGGCTCCTTATGAAGCCTTGTATGGGAGAAATTGTCGATCACCGTTGCATTGGGATGAAGTAGGGGAGAAAAGGATTCTCGGTCTCGAGATAGTAGAAAGAACAGTTGCAGTTATTAGTAAGATACGTGAACGTATCAAGGTTGCTCAAGATAGGCAAAAGTCTTATGCCGATTTGAAGAGAAGGGATGTACATTACAATGTGGGTGACAAGGTGTTTGTCAAAATAGCCCCGATGAAAGGAGTTGTTCATTTTGGGGTAAAGGGAAAGTTGAGGCCTCGCTATATTGGACCATTTGAAATTTTGGAAAGAGTTGGAGAAGTGGCTTACAGGTTTGCTCTGCCACCGAGTTTGACAGCAGTGCATGATGTTTTCCATATTTCGACACTGAGGATGTACATGCACGATCCAAGTAATGTTGTGAATCACAATAATCTGGAGTTAAGGAAAGATCTATCTTATGAGGAATATCCGGTGGCAGTGTTGGATAGAAAGGTTCATGGATTACAAAATAAGGAAATCACGTTGATCAAAGTGCAATGGAGTCGACATGGCAGAGAAGAGGCCACATGGGAAAAAGAGGATGACGTGTTAGCTAAGTATCCACGGTTCATGGGACAAGGTAAGTAAATTTCAGGGACGAAATTTTTTAAGAGGGGAAGAATGTAGCGACCCGAAATTTTTATGAAATTTGCTATATTTTTTCCAAAAATGCATGTTATAATATTTTGGTTACGTCCTATAAGTCGCGCCTATATCATTTTGAATTATATTATTATTAAGATTATAATTGTCAACATTAAAGTTATTGTTTCATCATTATTGATATTATTAATATTATTTTATAAATATTATTATTATCTATCTATTTTATTTTATTTTTAATTGTTCGATTCATTTTTCATAAGTAGCTCAAATTCTATATTTCCATTTATGTACAACAATAATCATTTCTGATCTCAGCCCAATTATCTATTTAACCTGGGCCATTTCAATTATTTCTCTAGCCCAATTTCCTTAAGCCCAAAATGGGTCTTCTTCTTCATTGAGACAGGGAACTCAAAAGTTCCGTTTTCCTCTTCAATGTGCCGAACGTGGAGTGTCGATCCTCATTGCTGCCATTATTTCATCTAGTCGTTTTTGGCGTTTTTATCAGTATATCTTTCCAGATCTTTCCAAAAATGAATGCAGAAAATTAAAAGTGAGACTTATCATTTCCATATCCATCACTATAAAAGGGAGACCTCATTCTTCAAATCAAATCATCAATAGAGTTTTCTTTCGAGGTATATATATATATATATATATATGAGTTCTTACTTTTGCATTTCATTGAGGGAATTGACCGGTGGCGACGATTTCTTAGTGGTAACTTCATTGGTGGAGGAATAGGTTGCCGGGTTGTGGATCTTGAATGGGGGTTGTCGTGATGCAGAAAAAGAAGAGGGAGTTTTATTTCTATTTTGCCCAGAAAGAGTCTGTCGAAAGTAAGAGAGAGAGAGAGAGAGTTTGAGGAAATGGAAATGTTCATTTATTTTGTTGTTGGTGTCGTGAGATATAAGGGTGGTTGTAGAGAGAGAAACTAAACTTGTTCTTTTTCTTGGATGAGTTGACCGATAGCTATAGTGAGTTAGGAGATTAGTTTGTGGAATAGATATAGGTCATAGGTTTTAGTTTGGTTCATAATGGGTCACGTAAGTTAGTTTTAATCAAATGGGTAGAAGAGTGCTTAAATCATGCATTTTCTTTTATTATTATTATTATTATTATTATTATTATTATTATTATTATTATTATTATTATTATTATTCCTAATTATTTTTGTGATTTAATATTTATTATTAATTATTTATTTATATTATTAGGCGGCGCGTGGACTAACTAATCCGTACTATTTTTCGAGTCAAAAATTCAAGTCAAGGTGGGGGATCAATGTGACGCACATTTTTGTATTTATCTTTATTATACTTTTATGCAGGTTCACAGTTATTAACCTACGGGTTACAATTATTATTGGCCGACGGGCTGCATACGTCCCGAATTTAGCCAGGGGCTACCTACAGTTTAAATTGTTATAATTATATAATTTGGATAAATATCGTCACCACTGAGTTAATAGTACTCACCCCAAAACTATTATTCATTTCAGATTGGTGTCGGGCGAGGGATGTGCGTGACGAGATGATGGTCGTCAAGAAAATAAATATTTGTCTTTGAATATTTCCGCTGCAAATCTCTGATAAACATTTTAATATTATTTAATAAAGTGATGTTTTATTTCCTTTTATTATTTAATGTTATTATTTATTTTATAAAAAAATTGAGGCGTGACAAAAACAAAGTACCTTTTAACTGAATATTTCGAAGAGCTTTGTCGATTTGACCCGAGGTGGGGATAGCATGGGAGAATTTTCCTCCAAGTGCGAGCCCCATTCGACCTGCAAGAAAATCGTGATCAGTCTTATTAAGCCATATTATCCCTTTCACGCTGCTTCTCTTGAGCATGAAGAGATTGGTCAATCATCTCAACATCCGCAGACCCCGATGCGGTAATTGTAGACGCATAGGATCTTTGGTGGGAGTAATTTTCAGAATTATTTGGCAATATGGGCTGATTGGGAATATTAAGAGATGTAGGCTGCAAATTAATTTGTGAGTACGGTCCAGTAGGTGTAGATATAGGATTTTGAGGTAATTGGGCTTGGGTATTTTTAATATGAGAAGGAAGGGGAGGGAAATCAACCGAATGAAGCCCAAAACCCGAATTAAGATATCCATTCTCAACATATGATACAGCATGTGTTCGACCCACATTAGAAGCAGCAGTAGGTTAAGTTTCTACATTATCCAAAAAGGCATGATCAGCTGACTCATCACCATGGGACCCACATCGGGTGACGTGTATATTCTGATTGGGATTAGGGCTCGGGAATGGGTTAATATATGTAGTAAGGTGCATAGTAGTAAGCGGCGCAATTGAGCTAGGGTTCGATTCGGCTGAGGAGAGAGTAGACTGGCTAAGTGTAGATGCTGGGTCAGATTGGCCATGTAACAAGCTAGGGTTCTGTGAATTAAAAGTAGGTGAAAACGGCACCGCGTGATCCAAAATGAGCAAATTTGAAACCGACGCAGATTTGGTGGGATGTTGATCATGCATTCCAAACCGCTTCAAACTTTCCTTATCACCATCCAACAAATTGGATTCATTGAATCTGGACACGTTAACATGTTTGCCCACACCATCCAAACTTCTTTCTCGATCAAAGCCAAAATCAGAATAAGAATGAACTCGGCCTCCTTCGCTCAGAACATGCAGACTATTCCGAGAACTTTCTCCAGAATCCGGCAAGCTCCCGTCAACAGAAGACGAACCTCCTTGATGAATTATCATCATTCGATCTTCATTCAAATCGGGAGTCTCATCATCATTCAAATAACGTTTAAACTCCAATTCCGCCAACCTATTATCATCTTCCCTCTCACGACGAAGCTCCTCCTCAGCCATGTCACTCGAATCAACCCCAGCAACACTACTCACATATTCTACTTCTGAATTACAACCGGACGCCCCACTTGAACATCTGATACAAGAACGAAAGATTTATTATCTGACTCAATGTTTAACATCATGAAATACAACATTCTGTCCAGTTTCTTCGCCATTATCCCTATTTTCCTTCAATTCAGCATTCTCACCACCACTATCCATCGGCGATGAAGAAGTATCACGAGGACTCATTTTTTTTTATTTTTTCGTCAATCTCTTCTTCCCTTTCACCATATCCCTCTTCGTGGCGTTTTTAGAGACTTTCAACGGGTATCTATTTCCCACCTGCACCAGAGGAGGGCGACTTGGATCACTATTTCCGACCTCAAATTCTTGAGGATGATCCGCCATTAGGCGGGGAACACAAGGAAAACACCAAAAAGACAAAGAACAACTAGACGACTAACAATGAACAAAGATGAACACTTTGAAGAACACTTGAGAACACGATGAACAAAATGGATAAAATTCAAAAACTAAAGATTGACACGGATTGAACATACAAACTCAGAAACTAAGATGAAAACACAAGATCGAATCACTAAACATGCAAATTAAGGACGAAATCTGCGAAACCAATGAGGAACATACATTTTAACTTCGGTCATTTTATTCCTGCAATATATTTATTCGAATCGATTATGACTTGAGAGTCGGAGTCCGTTCGATCGTCAATTTCCGACGGTTATTCAGCTTCACAATTTTCTTTCTTTGTTTTGTAGATCACTGGAGCCCGGATCCGAAAACCTTTAATTACAAAATTTTGATTCTACAATTTGGCGCCCACCGTGGAGCTCCGATCGATAGCTACAAAATGATGACTACTCCCAGTGACCGTTGTAAGGATGGAGTGATTGCCACACCCTCACCAGAAGGGGACATCAACCTCACTTAACTTCTGCGTTCGATCCAAAGACAACTCGATACCACCACGGTAGAACTAGCGACAATCAGAACAGAGAACTCATCCTTGAAGGCATAGATTGATGCCATGGCTCAGCCCACCTATCATTCCAATAGATTTAATTCTCCTACTAACCCTTTCGCTACAGGTACCGATACTGAAGCCACTCGAAAAGACAAGGAGCACCAAGACGAAGCACCACTAAGACTCACCCACACCAATCAAGAAAACAGCACCAACGAGCTTTACAGACTCACCCTTCACCGAGGAAATTAGCCTCATCAAGATACTTATGAAGTTCACTTTTTCGAGCATGAACTATTAGATGGTACATCCGACCCTGACGATCACATCGCACAATATAAACAAAGAATGTTCACTGCTATGGTGCCTCGAAGCGCCAGAGAAGTCAGTATGTGCAAAGGGTTCAGTTACAGCCTCGCCGGCCAACTTTCCAATGGTTCGCCAGTCTACCGATGTAACAGTCCGGTCCCGAAATAGGGATTAACGAATGGGGACGGGGTGTTATTAAGGGATTAATGAAGTAAGATGGAAGATTAATAAGGAGGTTTTACAATCGAGATATGCTTTTGAGGAATAGACGATGGTACTCGGATTTACTTTTATTGAAGTGGGAGCATGCTCGAGTGGAATGAAACGGCTAACTAATCGGATTCCTTTAAGTGTAGACCCATCTATAGGTCGAAACGAATAACAGATATCAATGCGAATAAGCTTCTTTATAGGCGAAAGGAAATTATATTCGAGAGACAGAAATAAAACTTAATATGCATCTTATATTTATATAATCATGACTGGGGAAATATTCATAGAGTCTTGATAATCATAATAGAACTTGAACAAAATTAGAATGAGTGTATCAGAGTAGCAGATCACATAGTGGGATTTCAAGAAAATATTAGATAATAGCAAAACAATCTTGGCAGCCAACCCACATCCACAGCCACCAACATCCTCAACATCTCATCCTGAAAAACATTTGAAAAAGAGGGGGCATGAGCACTAATGTACTCAGTGGGTTTTAATGAAACACTTTAATAAACTTCAAGATATCCAATAATCAACTGACAGTATATAGAGAGCAAAACGCAAAAGCCCTCTCCACATCCGCAAAACCTTTTCTTTTCTTTTTGGGCCCATCCTGGCTCAAACCTGATGTCAACTGCACCCTTAGGCATGCCATAGGATAGAAGAGGGATTACCTCAATTATCCAAACGAGTTTGCGAGGGAAAAGACCCAGCAGTGACTCCCTTAAAAGTTCTGAGCTCAAATCCTGCTTAAGCGAAATGATAAATTTCTTCCTTCCCTAATCTTGCTAGCAAAACCAATCTTAGGGCAACGTCTAAGGCCTAAACCTTTAATATTGCATGATCTCGGCCTACAAGGGATATGACACTACCCTAACAAGGCAAACCTTAATCCTTAATTATACGAGCTTAACAAGCATAAACATTCAAATACCAGGAAATGAACGTAAATAAGTACAAACAGTTGCTAAATACAATTCTAAATATCTCATGCTAAGCATAAACAATACTTCAACATTTCTAGCATTTCTAAACATACTCAAGAGCTCAAGTATAACATAATATCTTCCTTTCATTCCTTCTTTGTACAGAGATCAATCAGGCAGAGCAAAAATACTTTATTGGATATCTCATTTGCCCTAACATGCTTCTAGAGCTCATTAGCTCAAACTTTAGATGAGTATAGATTTACCCACCTTGATTATGGAACGGAAGATGAGGCAACGAGCTGGTGGTCTTCCTTAGTATTCCCTCGAGGCTCGATTCCTCCTACAAAAGTCGAATTATCGACTTAGCGGCCTCCTTTGAAGATTTCTAATAACATGAAATCACATAACACCCAACTAAAATACCCTTAGCTAGGACTTAACATGGATAGCACGACTTTATGACTTTATAAAATTTTGAGAAGGATTTATTTTATTTAAAGAACATCTCATCATGATTTCTCGATTTTTAGACGCAGAATAACTTGAATAGGTTACTCAAAATAAATTGGAAACAACTTGATTGTTTTTCTAAATTTTAAACTCGAAATTAACTTGGAAATAATCTGGAAATAACTACATGGAAGAGGCTCGGAAAACAGAACTCGAAAAGCACGAAAATAATGCACGGAGGCGACGCACGGAAGTGGCCAAAGGCCACCCCCGCACCGGCGCTCCCTAGCACCGCGGCGGCAAGGGCCGCCGGCGGGCACCCCTAGCACGGGCGGACCTCAAAGGCCAAGAGGGGGGTGGCACGGTGGCACACCCCCCCACCGCGGGGTTCTCACATGCCAAGGGGGGTGGCACGGCGGCGCACCCCCCGCCGCGGGGCCTCTCTCTCTAGCCCCTTTTTCTGGGCGGTTCTAGGTGATCTTCAACCCGTTCTTCGGTGTTCGTCAATTTTGATGAACACGAAGAACACGAACTCAAATTTAAATACGACAAGTTTAAATATTGTAAATCAACACGATATTACGAGTATCGATTAATTTACAACAACAATTGAATTTTAATCTAGGCGGGAAATTAAGGGATTTAAAGGCAATTTCTACGAGGAACACGAAGAACGCGAAGAACATGAAGAACGCGAAATTAAATACGTAAATTAAAAACGGAATAGAAAGAACTTGAGACTAACGAACAAGAATGGATGGGGTTAGTTGCGTCGAAGGAAAGTGGCTAGCTCAGCGTCTCGTCGAGTCGCAACAGCGACAGAGCCGTCTGCTACGACCCAACGGCACCCCTAGCACATTCCCTCACCGTATCCCTTCCACGCCACTCCGCTCGTCGTCTTGCGGAACACTCACGAAGAATGATTTTTACTTCGGCAGAACTCTCTCGGCTTTCAAAGCTTTTCACTCTCTCGACTTTAGAAGTGAACGGATGGTTAATGAGCAAGTGAAAACAAAAGGGGTGGTCCCTTATTTATAGGAAGGAGTTTAGCTTCCTTGAGAAGCCACTCCAGTGAAGAAAACACTGCAGAAGTTACCCCGGGTTCGGTTAAAAGCTGTTTTATTCGATGTCGAGATCCAAATGACCTCAGACACGAAATCTAAAAATACCTAGAGACTCGTTGGCTCGAATACTAGTGAGCCAACTTATTTCGTGAAGAAGACGGGGTCGTCAGAAGAAAGACGAGCGGAGATTCCCTTTTTGGAATTACTTTTTACTATTCACCCAGACTGACAGATTTTGCTCCCCAAGCGTTCGATTGACCTTAGAATGGAAATTCATGAACGCCAACGGAATCCTTGAGTCATTTCCCATAAGAGGGGCCTGATAGAACTAGACATGGATCATCGAGGAGGATTTCGTAAATTTCTCAAAACACGAACGCACGCAAAAGTTACTATTCATTCACCTTTCAAATACGTTTTTCATTGCCGGGGACTCAATTGACTTCAGAATTAAAATCTGAAAACACCGGCATACTCCTTGAGTTAAAACCTTTTCAACAAAACCATGAATGGTCATGAAAGAATTAGGATCACATTTTCCGAAAAGACGATTTTCACGAAAACTGATCCCTAAAGTCGTGACTAACATCCGTCCACAACTAACCTTATTTAAATTCCTTCTTTAATTAATTAATTAATTACCATTAATAATCCTCTAAACCTTATCTAAAAATTTGGGGTGTTACAACGGAACTCCTCCATCTTGTCATTCTCTCGACTCAATGTCTTCGTCAAACAATTTACCAACAATCGTAAAATTGAGAAGTGTGCGGACGACCTCTACATAGTTATATAAAGACCCGAGGAGAGCCTACGGAGTTACGTAGTGTTGGGATTTTTTTGAATTGAACCACAACACGATCTATTTGGTTGCTCATTAATCCTATGTTCATTTATATCATAAGTTTATGCATGCTATGTAAATAATTAAACCGAGTTGAATTAACATGCATAGTAATTTTGGATTCTACTTAAAAGCGGAAATATAGAAATTGAAAATCACTTACATATTCGAGTCGGGATGAGGACAAGATTAAAGGTCTAATCTTGTTGTTGAATGTATGTGAGATCGGTGCCCTTACTATGCAATTCCACTTCTCGATCTTCTGTTGTATTCCTGAACCGCGTCTAGTTACAGAGTGGGTTGTATACTACTAAACATGTGTGAATACTATAGGGATCAAGAGAGCATACGAGAGGGGTTGATTTCTGTGTCCCCTAATTTTTGGCCCCCACCATTTATTTATACAAGGGTAGGCGAAGATTAGGTCTTCCAAACCTAAAGGGTTTGGACCTCTCACTCTTGTTCCATCCTCAGTCCACTAAGGTCATATTGAGCTACAACAGAGATCTAGAGGAATATTAAATTGACTTGCTAATTTATTTAATTTCCAATATTCAATAAACTTAGGATATAATTAAATAAATTAAGTGTTATTTTTATTCCACAAAATAAATAATACTAACATACCAATCTAATACATATTTGCGAATATGGTTTCTTCTTTAGTTCAACCATTCCCCATGTTTAAGATATAATGTCCATTAATTAATTATGTAAGCTTCTGATAACTATAATTAATTAATATTTTGTTCTTTGAGTAGTACCACACAAGCTTTATCATGTACGAAATAAACTTTACCTGTAGGGTTTTACATGAACTTTGTGCTTCCTCAATAGGACATCATCAACTTAGTTTACCAGGACACAATGGCCATATATATTGCATAAGAACCCGAACTTTGTGGATCTTTATTCTCTCACTTAAGGTCAGAATAGAGAATAGTATCCCATCATGATCCTCCTTAATACACAAACCAGTGTACTAGAATAATTAGCTAGTTAAGATAAACTAACTATCATATTATTCTACCGTGTACCGATAGTGAGTTTAGGACCATCTAAGCCATGACCCTTTTAATACATAGCAAGGAATCCGATGATATAATCTTTACCGTGTGTACACCCACACTATATCATCTACAATGCACATATGTGGAACTGGCAAATAAATATAACAATAAATAAATACACACAGTGACTGCAATAATTATTCAATCTATATCATTAAATAAAACATTGTAAAATGTATGCAAAGACAAGTATTCCAGTATACAAGACTAACACATATGCCACTTCAACAAGGAGAAAGTGGCAATCCCGAGCTACAACACTGACACGACAACTTAAGCCTTCAGAAAGGGTCCCAAGAAAGACTTTGATCTTTATAAAGAGCTGATGAAATACCCATGTAAGACCATGGAAGACATCTTAGCCAAAGTCTGGGCTTAAATCAAATAGGAAGAAGACGAAGGAAACTCATCCCGGTACTGATCCAGAAGCAAAAACCCTAGGAAGTAACCAAGAAACAGTAGCAGAAACGAAGGTATAGAGCCGACCTTTACCCTGAAGAGTATGAGATTTTTCTCTTCTATAGCCCTTTTTCTTTTGGTGCTGTGATGTATTGTTGTTGTTGTTGTTTTCTTTTTTTTTCAAAATTTTGAGCAAGGGGTTTTTATAAGTGAGAAGGAGACTCATAAATGTGTTTGTTGAAAGAATTAAATGCCCCCTGTCGTTTTTAGTCGTTGGTTTGAAATGACTGTGAAACGTGTCAGTGGTCTGCCAACGGTCCAAAATTTCAAAATAAATGTTGACACATCATTTATTTTGCAAAAACAATTTTATATTTTATTCTTGAGAAAAAATTTAAGTACACTGAATCACAAGATAATAACTAAAGAGATTTAAATCAACTTTTCTTGATCAGCTCTTAGTCTTGCTTGTGTTCAGATCTTCTTCTTTTGGCGGCAGGCAAGGTGGGGTTGCTTTCCCCATCATCAGAGCTAGAAGACTCACCTTCTGATATTTGGAGTCCGGTGTGGGCTTGAAGCTTTATGATCAGCTTCTCATACCGCTTCAACTGTTGTTGAAGGCTCTGAAATAGTTCACCTTGATGAACTGTTAGTTGGCCTGGTGATCGTCTAGACTGATCGTGTTCTTGGACTATTCCTGCCGGACTGGACTGATCAGTTGCAATGGTTAGCTGCAGATCATCTCCCTTAGATGATACTTCATCTCCGTCTTCAGCAGCTTCAAGTTCTTCACAAAGAACTGTTTTGGATTGATCAGCTGTTTGCTCAGCAGTTTTGGCCACTAACTGATCTGCATCCCCCAGATCAATTGTGTCATTGTGGCTTGATTCAGGGGGAGTCTCTGGATCTGCCTGAGCTTGGGCTTGAAGTGCGATCTGGACTGGATCAGCAAAGATCACTATGTCCTGCACTTGAGGAACAGTTTCCAGTTGAATTATTTGATCAGCTGGATCTTCAGCAGCTGTTTCTTCTTCTGCTGGTGGAGAAGAAGGCTCTGTGAAGGTTGCGTGTGATTCCTCTGGGACAACTGAGGATTCAAAGAGTTCCTCAGTCAGTTGATCCATTTTGCTTGCTGGTCGAACTGGTTACTTGAGTAACTCGTCAAACTCTTCATCACTGACAGTTCTTTCTGCAGCAGCTTTTACACTTTCCAACTGGACATGAGAGTTTAGAATGTTAATTTCATGTTCCATGACTTGTGGAGGAACTCCAGACTGCAGTTCTTCTGCCGTTTCATCAACTATGTCGTCGATTGGAGTCTATTCTTCTCTCTGGGAAGAACTTCCATCATGATTCCTTGGCTCATGCTTCATCAGTTCATCAAACAGCAATTTTTGCTTTATCCTGATGTACTTCCATTTTGTTTCTTCATTCTCATCAGGATAAACAGGAAGCTGTATTCCTCTCAATTTGCTTACTTTCTTGACAACTTCGAACATAGATCCCTCAGATGGTTTTGCACATTGTTTGCGAAGATGAAGCTGTTGTTTGAGCTCGTTTCTTTTTGTTGCCCAGGCATTCTTGGTGCTTGTCTATTTTAAGCTCCATTCATCTTCCCGTTTCCAGAAGCTCATTCCATAAAATCCCATGAGTATCGAGAATGAGTTGGCTTCATATACATGCCTCCAAACAAGCCAGTAGACATACCTTAGCAAGGTATTAAAGAGTTCTTCATAACCAATTAATTCTGCAGTGAAATGTCGAGCTGTGTACTGGTTGGTTTGTTCCAAAGCCTAGTTCCTAATATTCTCTCCTTTTGAGAATGCTTTGATATTTTCTTTGGTCTTGGGCATCGGTGGGCAAGTGCACTGGAAGTAGTCTGCTCCAGCTCCTTTGTATGGAATTCCTTGAGCAGGAATGATATCCCTTGGGTCTGCACATAGCCCAAAATCAGCAACAGACTGATGTATGTGATCCTCTGTTGTAACTAGGGCTGTAAATGAGCCAAGCTACTCGTGAGATACTCGGAGATCGACTCGAAAAAAGCTCGCTCGAATGTGACTCGGCTCGTAAACGAGTCGAGCTCGAGCTCGCTAAACGAGCTCGAGCTTTTTGTCGAGCCGAGCTCGAGCTTGGGGGTGCTCGGCTCGAGAAGCTCACGAGCTTACTCAGCTGGTGAAGCTCGCGAGTAGTTCACCGAGCTGTCTCATGAGTAGTCTCGCGAGTAGTTAATCGAGTAGTCTCACGAGTAGTTAATCGAGTAGTCTTGCGAGTAGTTAATCGAGTAGTCTCACGAGTAGTTAATCGAGTTGTCTCGCGAGTAGTTAATCGAGCAGTCTCACGAGTAGTTAATCGAGCAGTCTCGCGAGTAGTTACTTAAGTTAGTTCATGATACAACTTTTGAACTATACTCGATTTGAAACTCGAAATATATATTTTTTTATTTTTTCTAATGTTTTTAAAATAAAAGTTATTTTTGTTAAAATTTCCAATTAATAATAAAATGGAATCAATGGTAATAACATTACTGGTATTAAATTTAAAACTTCTCAATTAATTAAATAAAAACTATGAAATGAAATAATATTTCAATTCATTGACAATTTGATATGTGTGCATCGATCAAGGTGGATTAAATAATAAATATAAAATAAAATAATAGTTTTATTTAATACTATATTATCAAAATAAATATTAATATTAACCAAATATTATGAAAAATAATACTTTACATGAAATATTAATTGAAATTAATAATTTTTAATTGATATTAACAAAATCAATTAGTTGATCAAAGTCAATATAAGTTAGTAACAACTAACAATACTATCGAAATGAATAGTAATATATCATATATACATTGTAAACAGTAATTTATATATTTATATTACTCTATTTTATATATCCGAGAATCGAGATAATATATACTCTAAGTATATATACATATATATAATCTTTCTTAACTAGATTTTAAATTATTATATCTTCTTAGGTAATAATGAAAAAAAAAATAACAAAAATCAAGACTAATATTGATAAATTAATATTCTTCATTCTTCAATCTATTAAGAAATTAATATAAAATAAAATTATATTTTTAACTAATATAATGGAAACAGTGACTAATATTAATAGAAAATTATACTTAACTGAAATATTAATTGAAATCAATAATTGTTATTTCTTAACTAATATTTCAAAGTCAAAATTTTAAATTAATTAGCAATAATAACACATTTTACAAACAAAAGACAAAACTATTGAATATATTGTATATCAATATTATATATACATAGTAATCAGTAATATTATTATATCCTATATTCGAAATAATATTTACTCTAACACTAATACACTATATATATAATCTATCTTAACTAGATTTTAAATTATTATATCTTAAGTAATAATTGAAAAAAAATAAAAAAAAAATCAAGACTAATATTGACAAATTAATATTCCTCAATCGATTAAGTAATAAAAATAAAATAAATCCAAATGATAATTTTATCTAATATTAAAAATAATGACTAATACTAACAAAAAATATATTTTACCTGAAATATTAATTGAAATCAATAATTGTCATCTCTCAATTAATATTTTCAAAGTCAAAATTTAAAATTAAGGAGCAATAATAACACTTTTATAAACAAAAGTCAAAATTATTGAATATATCCTACATTCTATATCATATATACATAGTAATTACTAATTAGTAATTAGCAATTTAGCATAGTAGTATTATTCTATCCAATATTCGAGATAATATTAACACTAGCATTATATATATATATATAATCCATTTTAACTAGATTTCAAATTATATCTTAAATAATAATGAAATAAAAAAAAAAGAAATAACAAAATCAAGACTAATATTGAAAAATTAATATTCCTCAATCAATCAAGTTAGAAATATAAATAAACCAAAATGATAATTTTGTCTAATATAATCAAAATAATGACTAATACTAACAAAAAAAAAATATATGACGTATGTTGAACTTTGTTTGAAATAAACCAAAATTATAATTTTGTCTAATATAATCATATTCGACTTTGTCACGTATGTTGAACTTTGTTTGAAATATTTTAGGAATTTTGTTAATATGCGGGGTTATTATTGTCGATTTTTTTTTAGTTCCAGATAAACGAGTTGAGCTTAATTTCGAGTCGGACTCGAATATAACATAAACGAGTCGAGCTCGAGTTGGACTCGAATATATCATTAATAAGCCAAACTCGAGTCGAGTAATCGAGATCGAGCTCGAGTCGAGTGTTCGAGCTCAAACTCGAGTCGAGTATCGAGCTCGAGCTCGAGTTAGGCTCGACTAACAGTTAAACGAGCCGAGCTCGAGTCGAGCTCGAGCCAAGCTCGAGTACATATTTTTCTTCTCGAGCTGAGCTCGAGCTCAGCGATACTCGACTCGACTCGTTTACAGCCCTAGTTGTAACCCTTGAAGGATCTGGTAGAGGACTCTGAGCTCTTCTCGTCCTTGGGCTTTCTGCATTTTTCTTGCTGAGTTGCTCAGTCATCGCCTGAGCTGAGCGAGTAATTGGTCTTCTTTTCTCCAGTTTCGATGCTTTTCCAGCAGTTTTGTCGTCTTGTGTGTGATTTGCTGATGATTCGGCTGAAGAGCTTTCTTCAATGATGATTGTTCTTTTTGCCCTTCTGACTGATGGTTGGGCTGATAATCCAGTCTCAGTTGATTGAAATAGAGATCTGGCATCAACTGATCTGAGAGGTTGAACATTCAACGGTGTGCTGAATTTCTGAGATAGAGGAATATCATCTTCAGAGTCTGTAGATGTTCTTGGTTCTTCAATGATTGCTTTCTTCCCTTTTTTCTTTATAAGCAGTCTTTTTCTTGTGTTGAGTACTTTACTGAGTGGCAAGCTCATTGATAGAAATTGACTTTGTACATGGCTTTGGAATATAGTCCTGCCACGTGATAGTTGTGAAGAGTCTCTCTTCCTTCATTAGGTCAGGAAGTTCTTTCTCCAAAATTAAGATGATTCTGTTGAGAAATTACATTCTGTGAGGGAAGTTCTGGTCATCGCCATTCTTCTCCCAAGAGTCGACGAACCTCTTGAGTGTCCAAAGAAGAATTTCGCCCAGTTGATCTTGATTTGATACATGATTGCCGCACAGACTTGATATTTGGGCTCCGACATTTCTGACCAGCTTCCAGCAGTTCCGATGATTATTTTGAAAGTGATTGAGCCTAATACTTGAAATTCTTCTTTGAAGAGAGAGATATAATGATTCTTCTTAAATTTAGAGGTTGTGTCTGCCCGTTTCCATAGTCTGTAGTCACTCTCTGAGTTTGAGTGAATATTTTCAAGGTTGGCTCCATTTGTTGAAAGGTTGAACATTGCTCCTAGCGTTTCAGCTGTGACATTGAACCCCTACCCTCTTACTTTTGTAGTAAAAAAGTCCTCTCTGTTGTAGCCGTCAGAGTTGAGGTAGAACTCGGCTACTACTTCTGAGTAGACTCTTGAAGAAGAGACTTCAAGAAATATTTGCAGTTGAGCATCATACAGTCTGGCGATGATTTCTCCACTCAGTTCTGAGTTCTCACAATTCTCAGAAAACACAGTTGGCTCAAAGAACTTATCCTTAAGCAGTTTGTCACAGAACCTGGATGAGTTTTCTTCGCTTGTTTGAAAATTAAATTCTTTTCGGATACAGCGAGCAAGGTTATGGGTCATGTTTTCTGTTTAAGGGCTTTTTGAGATGAAGGTGAGAACTCTGAGATGAAGGAGAGGGGAGTGCTTGAAGATAGAAAGTCAGAAAATGGTAGAGGTGGCTTTGAAACTTCAGCCAAGTTATTTATGAAGTGGGATGATTTCAATCCAACGGTCAGAGAATTTTAACTCTAGTTGATTTGAATGGTTTTGATCATGCGATCCCAAAGGGTCGGCTGAATATGGCGTTCAAAATCTATCTGTTCCGAATTGATGAGGAGAGAGAGAAGGTAGGTGGGTCCAACGGTAATATTTGAGAGACACATCATTTTATCGTTCAGTAATAAATTCAATTTGAACTTATCTGATTTTTGCTCTCCTCCAGTCTCTACGTGGCATTGAGATGCTAACGTCATCAGTTGTCTTCTTGACTGATGATCCTCTTGGCCTAGAGTGAACAGTTCTAGCTGGAGTCTTCCTCAGCTTTGACTCCTTGTCAGCTTAAGCTATCCTTTTCAGCTTTGCTCCGCCTTAGCTTATCAGCTACTTCCTTCAGCTTAAAGCTTTGCTTTCTTCAGTCAATTTTGAATTCAACTGCTCTCATCAGTTGACTATGACTGGTTGAGAACTGATGCCTTCTGCGGTCAGTTTTCTCATTTTCATCCGTCAACTTTCTTGCTGCTTTTGCCATTCTTTTAGAACTGATATGGGCTTTATCAGTTTAAGCTTTGGAGCTTAGTTGATTGATGCCCTCTTGGGTCAGTTCTCATCATCAGCTGGAGTGCTCCTTTTCACTCCTTCTCTTGAATGATCATCGTCTTCTTTTGAAGCTAGTTCGAGCAATCCCAGTTGGATGCATAGCTTAACAAATCTAGCTTCTGGCAATGGCTTGGTGAAGATATCGGCTATCTGCTTCTCCATGTTGACATATTTGATACATATGTCTTTCTTCTCAATGTGATCTCTGATGAAGTGGTGTCTGATATCAATGTGCTTCGTCCTTGAATATAATACTGGATTTTGAGATATTGCAATAGCACTATTGTTATCACAGTAGATTAGCACTTCTTCAGTCTCCACCTTATAATCCTTGAGTTGTCGCTTCATCTATAAGATTTGAGCACAACAACTTCTAGCAGCTACATACTCGGCTTCAGTTGTTGAGGGGGCAACTGAGTGCTATTTTTTGCTAAACCAGGATATCAGTTTGTTTCCAAGAAACTGAAATGTTCCACTGGTGCTTTTCCTGTCAATCTTGCATCCTCCGAAGTCTGAGTCTGAGTAGCTGGTTAGACTCAAGCTATCATCTCTTGGATACCATAACCTAAGATTTATGGTTCTTTTGAGGTACATCATGATCCTCTTTGCTGCTTCGAGATGACTTTTCTTCGAGTTGGCTTAGAACCTTTCACACAGTCCGATTGAGTAGGAGATATTTGGTCGGCTGGCGGTCAGGTAGAGAAGGGATCCAATAATTCCTCTGTAGTGCATCTGGCTGACTGATTCTCCTTCTTCATCGAGAGTTAGTTGCACTGATATATTCATTGGAATTTTGAGTGTTTTTCCCTTATCGGTTCTAAACTTTTTGACAAGCTCCTTGGTATATTTAGCTTGGCTGATGAAGATTCCATCTTCAAGCTACTTCACTTGGAGTCCTAGAAAGATCGTCATTTCTCCCATCATGCTCATCTCAAATTCGCTTTGCATCAGTTGAGCGAATCAAGTGCAGAGATCTTTGCTCTTGGATCCAAAAATTATGTCATCCACATAAATTTGAACTATCAAGATCTCAGATGATCATTTTATTCTGAATAGGGTACGATCAATGACTCCTTTTTGAAACTCATTCTTTAGCAGAAACATTGTGAGGGTTTCATACCAAGCTCTTGGCGCCTACTTCAGGCCATATAGGGCTTTCTTCAGCTTGTAGACTTGATCTCCGATTTTGAAGCCTGGAGGTTGCTCCATACACACATCTTCCTTGAGCATCCCTTGCAAGAATGCACGTTTTACGTCCATTTGATAGACCGTGAAATTGTTGTGAGCTGCATAGGCGAGGAACAATCTGATGGCCTCCAATCTTGCAACTGGTGCGAATGTCTCATCAAAGTCTATCTCTTCACTTTGTGAGTAATCCTTGGCTACCAGTCTGGCCTTGTTCCTTGTGATCACGCCTTGTTTATCCAGTTTATTGCGAAAAACCCATTTAGTCCCAATGACTTTTTCAGTTTTCGACCTATTAACAAGAAACCACACATCATTTCGTGTGAACTGGTTCAGCTCTTCTTGCATTGTTATAATCCAGTCTGAATCTTCAAGCACTTCCTTTACGTTGGCTGGTTCCATCTGTGAGATGAAGCATGTGAAGAGTGCATGCTTTGTTGACCCTCTGGTCTAAACTTTGCTTCTTGAATCCCCAACAATTTTATCGACTGGATGACTTCGATGCCATTTGGGAATTGTTACCTCTGTTGTGCCTTCGGCTGCTTCATCAGTTGATGCTCCATCAACTGATCATCCAGCTGTCCTTTCAACTGATTCTTCGGCTTCGGCCTGTTCTTCATTCTCACTGATTCTTCCCCCTATTTCAGTTATGAAGTTTGAGGTTTCACCATGATTTCTGTCCTCATTGACCAAGTTATTTTCAACTAGTCTAGAATCAGTTTCAATGCCATCTTCTAGTGAAGCTTCAAACTGCTCTGGGACAATGTGATCAACATAGTCTAACAGACCTTCACTAGGCAATGTTTGCTCTGATGTACAGTTCTCCTTCTTATTTCTGTACTCATTAGCAAGTTCATCAAATACCACATGACATGTTACTTCCACAACCAGTGTTCTTTTATTGAATACTCTGCAAGCTTGAGAATGAGGGGCATTATAGCCGAGAAAGATCTCCTCATTAGCTTTGGCACTGAAAGCTTTCAGTTGGGATTTGCCATTGTTGTGAATATAACATTTGCAGCCAAATATCTTAAAGTAGGAGATAGAAGGCTTACGTCCCTTGAATAGCTCGTAGCGCGTTTTGTCATGGGTGGTGACTATGGCACTTCTATTTTGTGTATGGCAGGTTGTGTTCACCGCCTCTTCCCAATAGCATTCGGCTATGTTGGCATCTGCTATCATTGCTCTAGCTGCCTCCTTTAGCGTGCGATTTTTCCTTTCAGCTACGCCATTTTGTTGAGGAGTTCTTGCAGCATAGTGTTCATGAGTGATTCCCAGTTCACTCAAGAACTTGATCATTTGCTGATTGACAAATTCAGTTCCATTGTCGGATCTTATCCTTTGAACTGATTTTCCTTTGTCAGTCTGTAATCTTTTGATCAATGTTGATAGCTTCTCAAAAGTCTCATCCTTACTTCTCAGGAACTCCACCCAGGTATACTATGAGTAGTCGTCTACTACTACAAGTGTAAACTTTTTACCTCTGGGGGTTGGTGGTTTTACAGGGCCAAACAGGTCCATGTGAATCAGCTGAAGAATGTCAGTTGTTCCTTGAGGATGACTTTTGTTTTTGAATAAAGACTTCAACTGCTTTCTTTTCTGGCATGGTCCGCAGACACTAGTTTTCTTGTATATCTCCTTGGGAAGCCCATTAACTAGCTCATTCTTGGCCAGGTAGTTGATAGTTTTGAAGTTGAGATGATTCAGTCGTCGATACCACATCCACCTTGCTTCAGTTGATCCTTTGGAGAGAAAGCAAGCTTCTAAATAGTCGGTTGACCAGTCAACTACATACATGTTTCCCTTTCTTACTCCAGTCAGGAGTATGGCTCCAGTTGACTTGTCTCTGATGTCACATGAGCTATTGCTGAAGTCGACTGAGTACCCATTATCACAAAGCTGACTGATGCTCAGCAGTTTGTGCTTCAGTCCTTCAACGTGTGACACGCCATTCACGACAACTTTTCCTTTAACCAAGAACCCTTCTCCAATGGTTCAGCTCTTTGATTTGTCTCCAAAAGTGACTAGTGGTTCCTTAATCTCTTTATAACCGTCAAGGTCATTCTTGTCTTAGGTCATGTGTTTTGAGCACCCGCTATCCAGATACCAAGTATCTTTGACACTTTTCTTGGATAGGATGTTCTTTCCCTGCAAAGCAAAAATTAGATTTTAGGTACCCGCATGATATCAGGTCCTGAGAGGTTAATTATGTGTTTGGGAATCCACATACGCCACACTTTTGGCTTTTCTTTTCCAAGAGATCCTTCAGAATTGGATCTCTGGATATGCATCGAACTTCTTGTAACTCTTCGACTGAGAGTTGAGTCATGTGATCTATACCTCCGATGAGATTCAGGATAAAAGACTTCAACTAATATCCTCTCATCTTGCGACCTTGATGCTCTCTGTCTTGGCCAATTTCGTCTGACCGTTTGACCTTGAGCCTTTTGGCCTTTGTGGTATGGCCAATTTACAAACCAGTTATAACTGGGATTGAATCTTAATTCATCCCTTGAGTTTAAAAACTCATTGTACTGGGTTGTAAGGTCACTTGGAGTGAACTCCTTTAAAGAGATTAGATTATGTTGTCTTGCATAATACAATCTTGTGTGTACATTCCCGTTGGGATTTGATGAACTCTCAGGTTGAAATGTATTGGAGGAGTTTCTAGATCGTTGAACTGATGGCCCTTTTTGAGCTAATGCTCTTGTCTGAGCGACTGGCCTTGGGTGAACTTCAGGTCTTGGTTGAGCTGATGACCTGGAATAAAATGGACGCCTCCGAAGATTTGGCCTTTGATGAGCTTTGGATTTTGATCGAGTAGTAGATCTGGACTGCTGAGCTGATCGATATTGAACTGGTGGCTTTGACTGAGCACCAAGCCTTTGAAAGACCGACCATCTTCGAGTTGCCCTTCTTGATTGATCAGTCTGATCTCTGGGCTGAGTTTGAGGAGTTTTCAAGATGTCCTTGTCTTTTGACTCCTCAACTTGGGGGGACTGAGCTGGTCTTGTGAATCCTCTCAGGATTCCAGATTCACAGCTCTGTAAACTGCATTGCCCTTCTCTGCGGCAGTGTACTTACTATATCCCAGCCCTGGACTCCCAGATTCAGTTCTCCAATGACTCAAGATTTGATCAAGAGTCTGGGATCTCTTCTTGAACTTGAGAGATAATTCCTCTCTTTCAAGAATTTCTTGCTTGAGCTGCTCATTCTCAGCTTCCAATTCAGCATTTCTTAGCTTCAGCTGATCCATTTCTGTTGACTGAGCATCAAGACTTTTTAGTCTTTCATTTTCAGCACTTAGCTCATCAACTCTGCTTCTTAGCTCATCATTTTTACCCTTCAGTTCAATATGCATACTTGATACATAAGCTAATTGATCTTCTAGGATTCTTAACTGTTCATCCAGTTCATTCCTAGAGATCGATTCTCCATGTATATGATAGAATGAGGTTATTGAGTCAGCTTGACTAACCTCTTCATCATTGTCGGCCATGAGGCATAGTAGAGCTTCATCATCTGAGCTATAGCCGTCTGAGTCGATTCCAGATGGGTAGTCTGAATCATCAAGCACGGTATTCTCAGAGTTTGCGATCATTGCTTTCCTTTTGAAGAAGCTTCTCCTCACTTTGGCCTTTTTATCTTCAGGAAGCTCTAGACCCTCGTATCTGTAGTGTCCTTGCTTGTGGCAGTGGAAACATTCCTCTATGTTTCTGTTTGTCATCCTGAATTGTTCAGCTGGATGATCAGCTGGCTGCTGGTTCCTCTCACCCTTAACAGCTTCATCAGCTTGGGGTTGAGCTGATTGTTGATCTCTGACTTTTCTTAGGTTCTCCAGCAATCTTATCATTGACTGGATTTGCTAATTCAAGTCCTCAGTCAGGATCTCCTTTTTATCGACTGACTCTCTTCTTCGATCAGTCACTGATCCCTCTGGATTCTCTCTGACAGGTGGCAAACCTCTTGGTCGGAAGTTATTTTTTCTGCGGGCTTCTCTGAACCGATTTCTTTCAGCATAGAAAGAAGCATCATGAGAAGAGAAAGCGGATGCTTCTCTCTTTCGGTTCAGGCTGTACTCATGAGCTTTGAGAGATTCAAATAACTCTCTGGGAGTAATGTTATATAAGTCTCTCGAATCTTTAGTAGCAATTACTTTCATATCCCATTCATCAGTGAGATTGTCAAGAACTTTTGAGTTTATCTCACTGTTGGGATAGTTTCTTCCCAGATTGTTCATCTCGCTTATAATGTCAAAAAATCTTGTTTCTAGGCTCGAGATGCTTTCTTCCGGCTGCATTTTGAAAGACTCGTATTTATCAACTGCCAGCTGGAGCTTGTTTCCTTTAATGGCCTCAGAATCTTGGCATAGATCTGCAAGAAGGCCCCAAATCTCCTTTATTGTTCTGCAGTTTTTTTATGTCTTTCATGTGATCCTCATCTAGAGTTTGAAAGAGTGCTGTTTGAGCGACAAAATCTAGATTTTTTAACTTCTTCTCTTCACCCGTGAGAATGGGTTGGCTTTGGGATCCTGGTTGGTTGGTTGACATCCATGATGTGGGCTTCATTGTCCATCATTATGATGATTGGACCGTCTTCAATCACCTCCCACATATTTTCATGGATGGAGTATAGATAAGCTTTCATCCTCCTGCTCCAATTATCATAGTTCTTAACTAAAAAGAGAGGTAGCTTATGGTTTCCCATGGCTTGAAAAATTAGCACAGATAAACAGATCTGATTCAAATAATCTGCAGAATCGGTTGATCCTTAGAATCAACCGCTCTAATACCACTTGTTGGTCCCGGTACAAGTCTATGTCAGTTTAGAGGGGGTGAATAAACTGACTTCAAAAACTTTGAATATATGCGGAATAGATAGGGCTTTGACTCGTTTTTGGAATTTATCTGTGCTGACTAATCAATTAAGAGGAACTGACTGAGGCGTAGCTGGTGAGTTGATCAGTTTTCAACTGATAGCTAGAAGACGTGGTTGAAGCTTGTCAGTTCAGTCTGTGTGTGTGAATGTGTACAGTTTAAGAACTTGCAAGATTGAAAAATAGTAAGAGCAGCACACACAGAACTTTATAGAGGTTCGAAGCTTCCTGCTTCTACGTCCTCTCTTCCTTCTGAAGAAGGGTAATCCACTATACAAGTGTAAAGTTTCTTTATTACAATTACACAGTGAAGAATTCCTGTTGGATCTGAAAACGGCACCCTTCAACCCGAGTGCGGCCTCTTTTCCAACTGTTACTGTCCCGAAAGAACGAACCCATCGGTACACACTCCTCCTCAGCCGGTTTCTGGGTCGATGGCTCACACTTATCGGTCCTAACTACTCGCTGAGACTTTAGGTGCTATTGTCCGTCTTTACACAATTTTAGATCTCGCTCGATCTTCAAGAAGGCAGTCTTGAATCTGTTATCAACCTGGAGTGCTCCTTTCTCTTGAGCTGAGTGGTTGATCTTTGAGGGACTGTACTAAGAAGCTTTGCTCTTGCTGGAATTCTGCGTCAGCTTAGCAGCTTGCTTTAAACTTTGAAGCACGCCTTCTCAATTTAAGACTTTTCGTACTTTGAGAATATTGACCTTTGAGCTGTAGGGAGAGAGAATGAAAGAGCTCATTCTGCAAAATACAAAGTTAGATTGGTGAAAGTCTTGGCCAAAATTGATTTCACCCTCTTTAAATAGATGAGTGAATTTTGACCGTTATGATTGGTGATTATTTAGAAACCACCGGTGGTATTTTAATGCCAGTAGCCGTTTGAAGCTCTTAATGAACTAGCCATTTGACTTTAATGCTCACTGCTCTAAGATCGTCAGGATCTTATAAAGATTTCATGTTAAGATCTTCATTGACTGCTTGTCAGAAAGGAGCAGGTGATTCGGCTGTCAAGTTTTTGGACATTCAGTTGATAGGCTCTCAGCTATCTCGGCTTCCAGCTCTGAGATTGCCTAGTTGGTAGATTCTCAGCTGCCTGAGCTTCAATCCTGATATAGTCCAATTCAGCTGACTCATCAGCTAAGCTTAGAAAGCTTTCAGTTCTGGACTTATCAGTTGGCTAACTGATTGAGCTTTTTCTTTTTCTCCTTGAACTGATCTATGGTCAGTTCAGTAGAGGCTCAATGCTTTTAGAGTTGCTTTACCAGCTAACTAATCTTTGATCAGTTTAGGGTCAGCTCTGACTGATCTTTGATCAGATCAGTTTCAGCTTTCAAGCTGGCTCTGTTCATCAGTCTATCTTGGCTTTTTGCTAAGACTGATGATTACTCATCTGTGGATGCATACCAGTCTCCAAAGTTCTCGTCCCCCTTTACAGCTTTTCTTAAGCTTTGAAGAGTTGACTTTGACTGGCCTGATCAAGGCAGCCTTGTAAGCTGGTTGACCATGCTTCTGAAGAAAATTGATAGATAATGTTATTCGGCCACACTATGGTCAGCCATAATTTTTTAATTATGGCATTCTTAAAATATATGGTAAGTGTTTAATTAACTTTTTATTTAGTGATTAATAACATTTTACATGTAGACCCTTGATGTTTATTTTAGAAAGATTTGACTTATATATTTTTTAAATCCAAACTATACATATAATCTCTCTCTCTCTCTCTCTCTCTCTCTATATATATATATATATATATATATATACACATATATCTAAATATGGATGAATTATTATATAAATTAATCTTTGGTGAATTGATTTTTTTTGTGAGATCTGTGAATTGCAATTCAATTAACTCTATTTAATTTATTTTTATTATTCTCAAAAGCTTAGGGATGAAATTAATAAAATATATGGTACAACGTTATCAAAAATTACATAAAATATCTAACAATATATAAATGGGTTATGAAATAATTTTGCCACATCAATATTACAAATCAAATAATGAATTTATGGAAATGGAGAGGAATCATCCTCAAAATTATTTAATATTTTGGTAAAATTGAAATTAGACAATTTACCAAATTTATTAGATAAACTGGTACGAGCATGATAAGCATCAACAAATCAAATCCAAGAATGCCATTGAAAGGTTCGAAGATTGTCGTGTTGTTCAAAATTAAAGATTGGAGATCAAGATTTAAAGAATAGTGCATGAAAAGAAGTTGAAGAAGGTGTTCCATTCGTCCATAGTGACACAATAAAAAATCAAGTCTTGGATGTTGGAACAGAAGCGAATTACACGTTAGGCGTGATCACGCCTAAGCAGTTTTCCAGAACAGTTGATTAAAAATTGGTTCCCTTAATTTAATTATGGGACACGATTTTTAACCTATGGTTTTTATTTAATTAGAGACATTATTAGATCAGATTTTATTTATTTTATTATGATATTTTCGTTCTTATTTAGTTTAGGTTTACTAGAATTTTAATTAAGGTAATTTCCTACCTTGAATAGAATTCTAGTTTAGCCAATTTCCTAGTCTAGTTAGAATTCTTTTTGGATCAGATTTTTAGGTCTTTTTAGCTTCAAATTTCGTCCCCCTTAGCATTATAAATAGGGGATCCATTGTACATTATTATTTAGACATTGAATGAATAAAATTATTGTTCCCATATTCTCTCTGTCTCATGATTTATCGGTTGATCGCTCGTTAATATTCTTTAGACCTTGCAAATCTAAAGTCCTATATCAAGCTTCTTTTTAGGTCTACGAGAATTAGAGGGAAGTGCTAAACAATCCGGAGTTGTTACGTTCGAAGTAATTGCTCTCGAGTTCGTGTCGATTCGAGGTTCAATTGAAGATCATCTTCTTCTACCTTCTATCATTTCCATCAACGTCGTCCATCATCATCATCATCATCCATTCTGCCGCCATCGTTCTTCTAAGCCATATCTTCGTAAGTCTTCCGCTGAAATTCGAGTCATATTTTGATCCCCCGGTATTAGTTTGAACCCTTACACCATCGTCGTGTGTTTTATTCTTGAGTTTGTGTAATTTGAATCGTATCATGTGGTATCAGAGCCACGACGGCAATAGATGTTCGTGGTTTAATACTTGTTTACGTCCAAATTATTTTCCAGTCTAGACTTGACACGCAAAACTACTTCTAACCAAACCCGTAATTAAACGGTGTCAATTGTAGACGCGATGAGCTAACCCGAATCGATCTCTCAAGGAAGACTTCGTGTGGGTAATTATCCGATTTGGCTATGCATGCAATATGTTTGAACGATGAAATACAAACCTAAACACTTTAATCATGGATTTTAAGGTTGATTTTAACTAAGGAATTTAAAACACGCAATTTAACTAATAAAGTGCAAATAACAACAAGATCAAGATTGAAATGAAAGGATTATGATAAGAGCATTAGGGTGTAGATTCTCTCATTAGTTTATCACTTAGCTTGTTTCAAGTTGGTTATATTAATCTTAAACACACAATAGACCCCTCAAGAGGTTTAACTTCAATTATTGTCATCGTCTATCCATTAAATCCCTATCGGCTATATTATACGAGCAAGATCAATATTTTAGGCTTATGAACCCAATCCACCTAACGTTGAAGGAACCTTAGTCGGGATTCAGAATCTCCTTTTGCTCTCATCTAAAACCTAGCAATGCTAAGTAGTGATCAAGTACTCAACATGATAAAAATAATTCCAACAACATAAATATCAAAACCAAATCGATTCTCTACCCCCTAATAGAGAGATTAGCCCATAATCATGCTCAAAAAAACATAAATATCATAAGAGTTCATCATCTCATAAGAAAATGAAAATAACATAAACTTCTACAATATTTAATGTTTCAAGAGTTTTTGGGACAACCCCCACAGATCAACTAAGCTAAAGAAAGAAAATACCAAGGAAAGGACCTCCTATCGAGCCTAGCTTCCACAGACGACTCGTAGTTGGAACTTCTTCTCGTCTCTTCTTTTTTAACCAAAGCTTGCTTGCCTCTCTTCTTCCTCGTTTCTTCCTCTCTTGAAAGGTGGTGGTGGTAGTGAAAATGGTGAAGGTGGTGAAGGTGTGTAGAGAGAAGAATGGAGAGATGAAGTGGAGAAGATGAAGTGGTGAGAGAATGGTGAGAATGGATGAATGGATGATTCCCAATCCTCAAAAATCAAGTGGGAGATATGAGAGAGAGAGAGAGGGGGAGTGATCAAATGAGTGAGAGGTGAGAGGTGAGGTGTGAGAGAAAAGTTGATGTGAGGGTGATGGTAAGAGAGCATTTAATGAGGGAGATTTTTAGCAAGATTTGTTGGGGATTTTTGGACCAAAAGCCAAAACTAGATTAATAGAGATAATTACACCCTATATTCCTATAACTTAGATGGCCAAGAAGTCTTTGCCTAAAATTAAATAAATCCAGCTGTGAATTGAGGAGGAAAATAGGAGTGAGATTGCACTGAAGGAAGAGGAAAAACTGATCGGGAGAGGGCGAACAGAGCACCCCGCGCGCCGGTGGGGTGCGGCGCGCCCGCGAGGGCAGGCGACATGTGCGTGCGCGCCCGCGCGTCTATGTGCACTTGCGGGGGCCTTTCACCGAGAGCATGGCCACGCGGTCGCGGGTGATGGCGCGGCCGCGCCGGATCTTTCTGCTTCGTGTTCCAACTTCGAGTGCAATTCAATTCCTCGAGTGCAATCCAATTCTTGCTTTTCTCATCAGTTTGATCCTTTCTTTGACTCGGCTATTAGTCGAGTTCATTACTTCGAGCTTAATTTTCGGGCTTTGCAACTTGCCACCTAAATGCCGTAAAAGATCCTACTTTTGTAGACAAAAGCTCAAGTTTTACACAACTTGGCATAATCCACCATTAGAGCGATAGTGAAGATAAACACACGAAATCTACAAATAAACTACTAAAAAAATACTAGAAAATAACTTACAAACATACAAAATTCCTACAATAAAACAACACAAACAAACACTAAACAATACCAGGTCTAGTCTTTTATTTTAATTCGTTTATCCTTTTTATTTGTTTGAGTCTTCAAGTTTTAATTCGTACCATTCATTGAAAAAAAAAGTAATCGGTTAAAAAAAAAAGACAATCGATTGTTCAAAAAAAAGGAAAAAAAAGGCAAAAAAAAATCAGTTTGGATTTCAATTTTTCTTCACCATTCACACAGCATGGTTCCTTGCATGGGACACGAAGTACCATTTTGATGCAATGATCGAGAGCATGGAAGAAAGTGTACAATCAATGAGAGACGAGCTAAGTAATCAACTAGCCAAGTTAACAGAGCAGCTTAAGCGTTTCAACACGCAAGAAGCATCGCCTTCACAACCTAGAGCTCAGTGCCAAGCAGACCGCTCGACCATGAGTTTTCCGTTCACTTGGAGCCAACCTGAATCATTTTCAGAATTTCTACGTACCTATGTACCACCTACACGGCCTGCATCACCAGTTCAGCCGGCCATTGTTCCGTCAAGTCTAGCATGTGATGAACAATGCCCTATCTATCCAGTCCGTGAAGAAGAGTTAAAACAGCCTCCGATTGATGCCAAATCCGAGGAAGAACCAGCCGAAGTCGAGGAAGAAGAAATGGAGGTCAATGATGCAGTTGAGGAAGTTGAAGTAATTGAAAAGTTGGAGAAAGAAGAAATGGAGGTCAATTAACTCTGTTTAATTTGTTTTTATTATTCTCAAAAGCTTAGGGATGAAATTAATAAAACATATGGTACAACGTTATCAAAAATTACATAAAATATCTAACAGTATATAAATGGGTTATGAAATAATTTTGCCACATCAATATTACAAATCAAATAATGAACTTGTGGAAATGGAGAGGAATCATCCTCAAAATTATTTAAAATTTTGGTAAAATTGAAATTAGACAATTTACCAAATTTATTAGATAAACTGATACGAGCACGATAAGCATCAACAAATCAAATCCAAGAATGCCATTGAAAGGTTCGAAGATTTTCGTGTTGTTCAAAATTAAAGATTGGAGATCAAGATTTGAAGAATAGTGTATGAAAAGAAGTTGAAGAAGGTTTTCCATTCGTCCATAGTGACACAATAAAAGATCAAGTCTTGGATGTTGGAACATAAGCGAATTACACGTTAGGCGTGATCACGCCTAAGCAGTTTTCCAGAACAGTTGATTAAAAATTGGTTCCCTTAATTTAATTATGGGACACGATTTTTAACCTATGGTTTTTATTTAATTAGAGCCATTATTAGATCAGATTTTATTTACTTTATTGTGATATTTTCGTTCCTATTTAGTTTAGGTTGACTAGAATTTTAATTAAGGTAATTTCCTACCTTGAATAGAATTCTAGTTTAGCCAATTTTCTAGTCTAGTTAGAATTCTTTTTGGATCAGATTTTTAGGTTTTTTTAGCTTCAAATTTCGTCCCCCTTAGCATTATAAATAGGGGATCCATTGTACATTATTATTTAGACATTGAATGAATAAAATTGGAGTTCCCATATTCTCTCTGTCTCATGATTTATCGGTTGATCGTTCGTTAATGTTCTTTAGACCTTGCAAATCTAAAGTCCTATATCAAGCTTCTTTTTAGTTCTACGAGAATTAGAGGGAAGTGCTAAACAATCCGGAGTTGTTACATTCGAAGTAATTGCTCTCGAGTTCGTGTCGATTCGAGGTTCAATTGAAGATCATCTTCTTCTACCTTCTATCATTTCCATCAACGTCGTCCATCATCATCATCATCATCATCCATTCTGTTGCCATCGTTCTTCTAAGCCATATCTTCGTAAGTCTTCCGCTGAAATTCGAGTCATATTTTGATCCCCTGTATTAGTTTGAACCCTTACACCGTCGTCGTGTGTTCCATTCTTGAGTCTGCGTAATCTGAATCGTATCATAAACTCTAGAAAATTATAAATGTTTATGAAATGATAAAAAAAAATTAAATAAAATCTCTAAAATAAATATAAATGAATTATGAAATGATTTTGCTTCACCAACATTACAAATCAAATTATGGAATCATCCTCAAAATTATTAAATATTTTGGTAAATTGAATTAGACAAATTACTTAATTACACAATTATAAAATTGAATAAATTATCATAAACTATGTTGAAGGGAGTCAATTTTGAATATGATTATGGGATCAAATTTAAAAATAAATAAATAAATTATTGAATACGAAAATGTTGAAGTAGAGAATATTATTTTAACACGAATGAAATCCTTAAATTAATTTTGTGTGTAATTTACTTTAAAAATTTAGCAACAACTTATAATAATGTGTATTAATATTATTTTAGAATACTTGATGATATATATTTTTTATTATCGTAATCTATGGTTTGTGTATTTTAGAATTTATTTTATATCTTTATTTATTTGTTAAATTAGGGTAGTGATTTGTAAATCATTGAAGAGAACAATAATAAATATGAATGACGGAATGAGATCCAATGTAATTATTATATTTGATGATAGATAAATAAACCGAAATATAATATTTCAATATAATTTTACATCAAAATTGAAGACAAAAATTTAAAGTTGGTACAAAAAAGACAAGAATTAAAGGTCCCAACATATAATTAAAATAAACATTAATTATTTATTTGTCTAATTCAATTCAAAGATCATCTAAGAAAAAAGTTCAATTCACGGTCCATTTATTTGATTTGTAATATTGATGTGGCAAAATCATTTTTATAATCCATTTATATATTTTCAGAAATTTTAAGTAATTTTTGATAAATATATACCATATGTTTTATTAATTTCATCCCTAAGAATTTTGAGAATAATAAAAAGAAATGAAATTGAGTTAATTAAATTGCACGGATCTCTCAAAAAAAAAAATCAATTCACCAAAGATTGTTTTATATAACAATTCATCCATATATATATATATATATATATATATATATTATGTATAATTTGGATTTTAAAAATATATAAGTTAAATCTTCCTAAAATGAACATCAGTGGTATAGATGTAAAAATCTATTAATCACTAATCAAAGAGTTAATTAAACACTTATCATATGTTTCAAGAATATCATAATTAAAAAATTATGGCTAGCCATAATGTGGCCAAATAGCATTACCCAAAATTGATTCTAAATATAATGTCATACTGCTATTTCCGACTACCTAAATAACGTTATTATATAGATCACTATATACAGTAAGTTTTTCTATTAGTTTTATTTCCATAAAACATTGTTTTATGCTAGATTAATATTGAGGATATTACAATTGCAAAAATATTAAAGATTGTGATGAATTGAAAATGTTTAAACATTGTGCAAAATTTACAAAATAGTTCAAACTTTACATTAAATTATGCAATTAATCCTTTCATAAATGAAATTGACTATATGCTCTCGAAATCATTCTTTTTTTTTACTCACACACCCAACATGTGATATTGAGCAGATTCGAATCCATGAGTTTTGATCTCCAATCAATGTCACTCCACTACTAGGCTATCCCCACTGGGGCACTCCCGAAATCATTCTTATTTAGCTATATATTATATTACCTAAAATAAATTGGACTTGCCCAAAAAATAGTTCTATATGCTATTAACATAATAAAAGTATATATTATAGGCAACATATTAAATTCATAAAACAAAGCAGCTTAGAATTTCAAGCAATTGGCTAAATTTATGGATGTGATTTAGGAGTACAACGTGTCATGCTATAATGGGATTAATATTAATTAGCTGAAATTACTAATTAATTTCATATATTTAATACAATTGCATTGTTATGATAATACATATAATTTCATTCCTGAAAGACAACTAATGGTTGTTATAAATTATTTTATTATTAATTTATTATATTGATAAATTGATTATTATTAAATTATTGTATAATTAAATTTAGAAAGTTTTTATATATAATCAATTAATAAATAATTTATTATATCTATAGAATAGTATTAAATATATGAAATGTATGAGTTAAATAATCAAATTATTGTAGTATTAATTTTAGAAAGTTTTTGTGCGCACCTTGGTAGCGACTGCGGGTTACCCTTGACATCAAAAAAATATAAGATTTAACATGCAATATATATTATATAGAATAGTATTAAATATATTAAATAGGAGTTATATAATCAACTTACTAAAGTTGGAAGGTACATTTAGGCGGAAAAATAAAGATATTTCTATTAATGAGATCATTATGCTTTTATATATATAAAGATGTTAAAACTTTATTATTTTGTTGCAATTAAGCCACAAAATGAAAATTAATCTGACATAGCCTAAATTTTTACACATGTGCACTCTTAATCTGATGTGGCATAAATAAACTAGAGTATCTCTCCCATCACCCATACAATGCACGAATGTGATATGTGTAATTTTATGGGTTAATTGAAGAATTTAAAACAACATTTGCATAATTTTGTAATTTTCGCACAATGTTTAAAAGTTTGCAATTCATATCACAACCTTTAATATTTTTGCAATTGTAACATCCCCAATATTAATCTGGAATATCTATCCTACGTGTAGGGTTGAAGAAAAATACCATCATACCGTGCTACCATACTTACCATACCTGAAAAAATACTGAAATATTTATACCAAGATTTTTGGTAAGGTATGATACCGTACCGAGATTTTTCGGTAAGGTACGGTATGAAATTTTAAAAATGGGGTACACCGGCGTATATCAATACCGAAGATATACCGAAATTTTTCGGTATATACCGTTAATTCAGCATATACCGTTATATACTGTTGGTGCGGTATATACCTGTATAATGGTATACCGGTATATAACGCACCGACGATATATGCCGAAATAATGATATATACCGAATTAAATGTATATATGTTAATAAAGAAAATTTATCATACCTAATTTATACATGAATTATAATTAAATAATGAATAATTTAAATTACATGAAATAATTAATATTAATTTTTTCCTCAACCTTAGATTCAAATTACAATTACAATTTAATTATAATCAGATAAATATAAATGAGAAATAAGAACACAAATAATAATATTATATTTAGCAGCTATATTAATTCATTTAATTGTACATTTAAATTATTATATGTGCGAGAGAGAATAATGGATGATTATTATGTAAATATGTAATACTTAGTATAAATATTATACATGTATGTGTGTGTGTGTGTATTATAGTAACTTTTTTATATCTTTTCTAATTTATTATTTATTACATTATTTAGTAGATTTACGATATCTAATACATATAATCATATGTTATATTTAATGCAAAGTAATAATAAATATATTATTCTTCAATGCTTAGTAAATAATTAATCTTATGTTATACTTAATGCATAGTAGTGATAAATATGCTCTTATTTAATACTTAGTAAATAATTCTACCATTTATAAGTAAATAATTCAAAATTTATAATATTTAGTAAGTTTATACTCCCTTTGTTTCGTTTAATTGTTGTTTTATATTTTTATCTAGAATTAACAATTAATTTTATGGACAAATATATCCATCTCTCATATATGCCATAAAATCTTATTCGATTATATCTTCCTAAAATAGGGTTTGTGATAGGGTTAATTTAGAGAGAGAGAGAGAGAGAGAGAGAGAGAGAGAGAGAGAGAGAGTGTGTGTGTGTGTGTGTGTGTGTGTGTGTGTGTGTGTGAAAATATGCAAAACAACAAATACTTTGATACAAAATAAAAAAGTTAAAACAACGAATAAAATGAAATGGGGGGGAGTAATATTTTATACAATTTATATTAATTATAAAAACATGATTGATATATAATACTTAGTAAATATGTTATACATATATAAATATCTAGTAAATTTACAATATCTAACACTTATAATTAATCTTATGTTATACTTAATGCATAGTAATGCTAAATGTGTTCTTAATTAATACTTAGTAAATAATCCTTACGTTTTCTAAGTAAACGATTTAAAATTTATAATATTTAGTAAGTTTATAATATTTTATACAATTTATATTCATTATTGTAGAGGCCTTTTTCTGCTAAGGCCCAAAACTGGAGCCCATAATGCTAAGATCATTCGAGGTTGTGAGGTCGGGGGCTTGGAGTGGAATTCAAGTTCGCAGGTTAGGTAGGGTTTAAACCCTCACAAGCGACCAAGTCAAAACCCCGTTGTTAATAGGGGAATGACCAGGTCAAAACCCTAGAAGGGATATGATCGTCCCCAAAAAATCGGGAAGCGATTGCGAAGACCTATATAACTGAAAGACGGAACTTTTAGCAAAGGGCAAAGATTGAAAATCCACTTGAGATACTCATACAGGAACACATACGACCAATCAGTAGGGAGACTCATTTTATTAAACCTTACGTTTCTTTTTTCAATCTAGTCCATTATCTTTTTATACTGTTCTCTGACTTGAGCATCGGAGACCGAACGATCATCAACCCTCTGACGGTCCTTCGGCTTCATGTGGTGTTTTATTTTGTAGATTTCTAGAGCCTGAATCCCGTATTCTCTTTCTAATTGCGGAGCTGGAGCTCTACAATTTGGTGCCCACCGTGGTGCTCCGATCGATAACTACAAGATATGACTACCGACAGCCCGGAAGGACGGAATAATTACTACCCCTTCACCAGAAAATGACGGCGATATCACGCGACTCCTACGATCAATCCAACATCAACTCAACACTACCACAGTTGAAATCACGACGATCCGCACAGAAAATTCAGCCCTAAAGGCCAAAGTCGAGGCCATCTCGCAACCGAACTATTTTTCTAACAGATCCCCTCGAGTGCAACCACCTCTTTTAACACAAACTCGAATGTCTAACGAACTTTGAGAATAGGTACTTTTAAACTCAACTCATGAACTCACTAACCAATTTGCTGCAAGCACAAGTAAAGAGTCGGCGTGAAAGGGCAAGGAGAAGGATGACCCTCCAGGGGACCTCCGCCTGGATTCAAAGACTACGACCTCAATCCCGGATCTGAAGTCGAGGTAAAACTTCGACGATTAGAGGACATGCTAACTCAAATCCCTGGGGTCCCCTTCCCTATCAAGAAGATGGCACCAACGAGCTTCACAAATTCATCATTCATTGACGAAATCAGCCTTGTGGAGATGCCACCAAAATTCACCTTTCCGGATATGAAACTGTTCGATGGCACATCCGATCCCGATGATCACATCGCCTAATACAAACAAAGGATGTTCACTACAACAGTCCCTCGAAACACTAGAGAGGCCAGCATGTGTAAAGGGTTCAGATCTAGCCTCGCCGGTCCAACCCTCCAGTGGTTCACCAATCTTCCCAACTCTATGATATCATCGTTCGCCCAGCTCAATGATCTATTTGTTGAATAGTTTGCCAATAGCTGCAAGATTGAAAAGTGCACCGATGACCTCTACACAGTTATTCAAAGGTCAGAAGAAACCTTACAAAGATTTATGGGGAGATTTAACAGAGAAAAGATATCGATCCCAAACTGCAACATTGATACAGTGATATCAGCCTTCAAAAAGGGTCTCAAAAGAGACTCGGACCTCTACAAGGAGCTGATGAAGTACCCTTGTAAAACAATGAAGGATTTTCTAGCCAACGTCTGGGCCCAGATCAAATAGGAAGAAGACGAAGGAAATTCGCTCAGACCTCAAAACATAAATGAGAATCCGCAAAGAGAACAGAGAAATAGCAGCAGAACTGAAAGATACAGAGTTGACTCCTATCCGCGAAATCCCAGATTCGAGCCCCGTAGTAGACGAGCTCCAGAAAATTCCAACAGAAGACTTCCTGAATATAACCTCTGCATATCACCCTCGAAAGCGGTCTACACCCTCAAAAACCTTCGACAGAGTGTGAAATGGCCGACAAAGATGAAAACCCCAGACAACGAGCGTGACAAAAATAAGTTGTACGAGTTCTATAACAACCACGGCCATAGGACAGATGAATACATCGCACTCAGGCTCAAAGTGGCAGAACTCTTGAAAAGAGGACATCTCACCGACCTCCTCTCCTCCAAAGGAAAGGAAAAATGGACACGAAAAGATAATCGCAAAGAGGAGCAACTACCTAAACCCCCTAGAGTTGATTGTACCCTAAATTGCATAATAGGGGGTCCAGAAGTCAGCGGGATCTCACAATCCTTGGCAAAGAGACACTGTCGCTCAATCAAATACAGCGGGAACATTCCCAAAGAAGCTACTCAGGATGACCTCATCACCCTCAGCTTTACCAACAGAGAAGCATCTGAACTCTCACACATGCACCACGATGCACTAGTTATTTCTATACTGATTTCCAACTATTTGATTATACGAACTCTCATCAATAATGGGAGCTCTTCTAATATGATTTTTCTAAGTACCCTAAAGGAAATGCAGGTGAAAGAAGCCGACATTGTCAAGAAATTAACTACACTAATCGGCTTTAGCGGAGAACATAAAACCACGATGGGAGAGATTACGCTTCCCACCTACATCAAAGGCATGAATATCTTCACCAAATTTCAAGTTATCAACCCCCCTTCAGAATACAACATCATTATGCGAAGACCTTGGATTCACGAACTCCGAGCAGTACCATCTACCTATCATCAAGTCTTGAAATTCCCCACCCCTTGGAGACTCCGAGAGGTTCAAGGAGAACAAATCGCGGCCCGTGAATGCTACGTTTCCAATTTCAAACATAAGGGCTTAATCGAGGTCAATCAAATCAAAGCCGAATCATCGTCGACCAACTTCAAGAATTGCAACTACGAAGAACCAGAGGTCGAAGACCTCAGCAAAGTACAAATATATCCCTAATATACAGACCACAAAGTACTAATAGGGTCGAGATTGTCTGCAGAATTACGGGAACAAATGATAAGATTCCCCACCGAACATCACGACTGCTTCGCATGCTCATTTGAAGATATGACAGGTATCGATCCTTCAATCATCACACATAAACTACAGATCGATCCAGATAAGACCCCCATGAAACAAAAGAGAAGAAGATTCACCGCAGAACAAAATAAAATCATAGACGAAGAGGTCGGTAAACTATTAAAAAATGGCCACATCAGAGAAGTACAATACCCGAAATGGTTAGCGAATGTCATTGTGGTGAAGAAGAAAAATAGAAAAAATCGACTTTGCATAGACTTTACCGATCTCAACCAGGCATGTCCAAAGAATTCCTTTCCCTTTCCCCATATCGACGCACTGGTAGATGTAACCGCAGGGCACGAGATGATGAGCTTCATGGACGTGATTTCTGGCTACAACTAGATCTTCATGCATCCGAAAGACCAAAAAAAGTCAGCGTTCACCACTCACCGAGGTATGTTTTGTTTTAAAGCTATGCCTTTTGGACTAAAAAATGCAAGTACAACATACCAGAGGTTGGTGAACCGAATGTTCAAAGAACTCATTGGCATCACCATGAAAGTATACATCGATGACATGCTAGTGAAGTGATTAAGGGCCCAGGATCATATCGATCATCTCCGCCGATCCTTCGAAGTCCTCCACCGTTACAACATGAAACTAAATCCTGCAAAGTACACCTTCAGAATAACATCAGGAAAATTCCTGGGATACCTCATCACAAAAAAAGGTATAGAGGCCGACCCCAGCCAGATCAAAGTGGTGAAGAACATCTAGCAACCTCGAAATGTCAAAGAAGTCTAGAAATTAACCGGACACCTCGCAGCTCTTAACCGTTTTATCTCGAAATACTCAGACAAAAGCCATGTTTTTTTCAAAACCCTATGAAAGAACAAGAATTTCGAGTGGACTGATGAATGCTCGAGAGGCCTAGAAGAACTGAAAGAATATATGGCAAGCCCCCCACTACTATTGAAGCCCCGCAAAGGAGAACTACTACTCATATACTTATCTATTTCCACTAACTCTGTCAGCGCAGTCTTAATCAGGGAAGATGAGGAAATACAATACCCAGTCTACTACGTCAGCCGTTCCTTATTAGATCTTGAAACCAGATACCCACAATTGGAGAAACTAGCCCTGGCCCTGGTCATGGTGTCGAGAAAAATGAAGCCCTACTTCCAAAGTCATTCGATCAAAGTGGTCACCACATTCCCATTCAGAACGATGCTAAGAAAAACAGACCTTGCAGGGAGACTCTCCAAATGGGCAGTCGAACTCAGGAAGTACGACATCCACTATGTCCCCCGAACTTCGATCAAATCCCAGGTACTCTCAGACTTCATTGCCGATTTCTCAAGCGAAGACCACACTAAAGGAGAGTTCGAGCTATTAAGTGTACAAGACGTAGATATTTTGAACTACTGGACCCTTCAAGTCAACGGCTCCAGACTTTGAAGGGGAGTGGACTAGGTATGGTCCTAACGAGCCCAACCGACAAAAATACTAAGTGATCGGTCAGATGCGGATTCAAAACAACCAATAACGAAGCATAACATGAGGCCCTTATCACAGCATTAAATCTAGCAAACGACCTTGGGGCCAGGAAGATCTGAGTCCAAAGCGACTCCCAGTTGATAATAAATCAGTTCGAAGGAGAGGTCCAAACCAAAGACTCAAGAATGATCGCATATCTAGCCATGGCGAAAGAAATAGACACAAAATTCGAAAAGATTAAAGCCCAACATATCACAAGAGAAGATAACACACACACCAACACCCTAGCCAACTTGGGCTCGCAATAGAAATCACTGAAGTGAGAAACATTCCAATCGTCTATGCAAAGTGGCCCACCGTATGAAGAGAAGAGGACCCTGAGGTCTAGCTGATCGAAACCGAACTAAGCAACTGGATGACCCCACTTCACAAATATATATCAGAGAATGAACTCCCAAAAGATCCCATCGAGGCAAGACGAATCAAAGTGAAGGCACCAAAGTTCGCAATGATATCCGGATCCCTATACAGAAAATCATTCTCTGGTCCGTACCTGAAATGTGTCGGTCCCATTCAAGCCAAATACATCCCAATCGAACTACAAGAAGGCGAGTGTGGAAACTATTCGGGATATAGGAGCCTCGCCAGTCGAGCTCTAACTTCTGGATTCTATTAGCCGGCAATGAGGATAGACGAGAAGAATTATACCAAATCATACGACCAATGCCAGAGATTCACACAAACGAACCACATGCTTCCCGGACTCCTTCATAAAGCAGCCATCATGTGGCTCTTCATGAAATGGGGGATGGACATCATCGGCCCGCTGCTAAAAGGCTCGAATCAGAAGTGTTTCATTCTAGTGATAACCGACTACTTCACCAAATGGGTCGAAGCCGAGGCCTTTGCTCGAATCAGAGACACGGAGGTAAGAAACTTTTTGTGGAAACATGTTTTATGCAGGTTTGGAGTTCCCAAGGAGATTATCACGAACAACGGATCTCAGTTCATAAACGAGGCTAATCGCTTCAGAAGCTCATTGCTCACTTTGGGAATGATCTCCGAGGCTCGGAACCGGTCCCCTATTTGTCGAGCATCGTGGGGAAGGGTTTTCACCTTCTTCATTGGATTACTCATCACCGTCGGGGCTAAAAATTTGCTAACCACTGCACCTTCGATGGAACGGGGAACAATAGTAGCTGGTGCTTTACCACCGGAGCAACTATTATCGGAGTGTCGGAATCAGAGTCCAGACTGCTCTGAGCCGGTGTAACTCTTCTCTGCACCATTCCCCCAGTTTCTCTCTTCCTCCCTGGAGGCAAAATCATCACTCCCACTCATAATTCCAGATACCAACACTCAAAAGCCTCGCGAAAAATTAAAGGAGAAGGAGATGAGAAAATAACCTAAGTCGGAGCTTAAATATGCAGTGAAAGTGGATAATTCTTATCCCGAAAGGAATCCCAAGCAAATCCACGTGCGGAAGATTCAAAGACGATTGAAGAAAATCGCACCTAGGGTTTCAGTGAAAATCGCGGCGTGGCTAGGGTATTTGCAGAGACGGTGGCTAGAGTTTTCTGAGGATTCCAAGAAGATGAAAATGTGGAGGGAGGGAAGGCTCCTTTTTCAAAATTTGAAATCTGTGAAAATGAATCGGATGGATCTGGACCGAATATTTTAATCTGACGGTTAATGTTTACCTGGGGAAGCGGAAAAGATGCGTAGGATCAAATGATTCGTTCTGTCTCCAAAGTCTGGAGCTCCATGAGGTCTGCTCTCATGACCTCAAGGCTCCCTCAAGACTTGTCTCCAAGTCTGTAGCTCTATGAGGTCTGCTCTCACAACCTCGAGGCTCCCTCAAGACTTGTTTCCAAGTTTGGAGCTCCATGAGGTCTACTCTCACGACCTCGAGGCTCCCCCAAGACTTGTCTCCAAGTCTGGAGCTCCATGAGGTCTGCTCTCATGACCTTGAAAGCTCTCCTCCAAGTCTGGAGCTACACGAAAGTCTGCCACAGTAGCCACGAGACTCCCTTAAGTTCTGATATCGAGTACAAAATTCCTCCAAGCTCACGGAAGCCTATAGTTCTCTTTGACCCAGCGAGGTAAGGACTAGCAACATCGAAGTTCATTACCCGATCCTTGAAATACAAGAATCGAGTAATGAGGAGCTAATTTTAGAGGCATTTTTCTGCTAAGGCCCAAAACTGGATCCCATAATGCTAGGATCATTCGAGGACGTGAGGTCAGGGGCTTGGAATAGAATTCGAGTTCGCAGGTTAGGTAGGGTTTAAACCCTCACAAGCGACCAAGTCAAAACCCCGTTGTTGATAGAGGAATGACCAGGTTAAAATCCTAGAAGGGATATGATCGTCCCTTGAAAACCGGAAAGCGGTTGCGAGGATCTATATAAGTGAAAGATGGGACTTTTAGCAAAGGGCAAAGATTGAAAATCAACTAGTATAATGCCTCGGTCCCGGGAGAAGGGCAGGGGACCGGTGCGCTACTTGGGGGAAAGGAGAAGGGGTTGTTGAACAGAAGCAATCAAAGAAATAGGGTTAATGTCCCAAAAATTAAGGCAGCATAACCTCTATAAATGGATCAATCCACGCTTTTAAAGCGTATGAAATGACTCAAATCAGATACCATGACTCTTAGAATGAACCTAAGAAAGAATAATGAAAGCAAACGGGAATCGGAGAACCAAACACTCCATAACAGTAATCAGAGTAAGCGAAAAAGAACGTAGTGTATTTATTCAGACTCAAAAAGAAGCATGTTCTCAGTTAAACTCCATACATAAAAGAAACATATACATCAAACGATAGCCCTTCAGCCTTAGCACAGTCGTCCACCATCCCGTAGCTCATCCTGAAAATATTTGAAAAGATTTTTGGGCATGAGTACTAATGCACTCAGTGGGTACTTTTGAGAAAAACCTTCACAATCATTTTATAAAATAAAATATCCAATCATATTTTAAGCATATCATGGAAAGCTTTTAAAATAGAAAATTTGTGAATTCCATGTATGCTAAATCATTTTAGTTCCATCATTGCGTGCCACTCTCCCCTAGAATGCTTACGGTGAGTCGGTTCATGTACACAATCCAGTTGCTTAAGGTTGGACACTGCCCTGTTTGCTTGGGGTTCGATATCATGAACCATTGTAGTTTCGTCACCAAAAACAGTAGTAAGACTTACATGAGTCAGAAGAGCACATTAAATACAGTCATGAGTTGGATATTCAATCACATTCATTTTATAAATATCAGGGCTTAATAACCCGAAATACATTTTTATATAATAAAAACCCACCTGGTAATCTAATCTGGATAGCTAGATCTAGATTCTGATTCTGGTCTCAACTAGAAGTCTCCTTCTTCTGAGCCTACAAGATTATTCGGCAACTTAATTTCGATAAAAGACTATCATTAGGTCAAAATCTAACCTTTCTTAGCTATGAAATAAATATTATAATATCTACTATCTTAATATGCAGCACCTTGGATCAAAATATTTTGACTCTTAAGGGAACATTACTCAGGGCATTTTTATAAAGAAAAACTCTTTTGGAAGTTTTGGCATACGGGGTGGTCAAACCCTATTCTAAAATTAACTCGGTACAAATAAATTCATACCACAAGATCTACCTATTGGAAAAATATGAAACTTTAAATAAAAATACTATATTTTGCACGGAACAACTTTTGAGCTTAAAAACACAATAGGGCATGAAGGATAGATCTGAAAAGGACTACAATTTAATATTCGGATACCCAAAATATACCCGAAATTAAAAAGTGACAACATGAAAAATGTATATAAATATACATAGAACATAAAACCCTAAAGACATTTTTTGATCCGGTGACCCAAAAATGTCACCGATCTGAAGGGTGGTGGCGACTTTTGGCGGCGATCAAGACAGTTTTCCATCGTGATCATTCGTCGTGTCATTGTTTCAATCACGTAGTCGTGATCTACGTGTTGACACCTTCAAAATGACTATTTCAAAATTGAAATAGGAAACTAGAGTCGTACCTTCTCTAGAAGCTGCTCGGCGTTTCGATTTGAAAATTGAATGAAAAATGAAACCTTATGCTCCTATTTATAGAAGAAAAATAAATATGATAATAACGAATAAAAGAAAGAGGATAATGATGGAATAGGATAATGATGGAAAAAAGAATATGATAATTACGAATATGATAATATTTTGAAAAAGAAATTGGATAATGACGGATGTGTCTTTTTCTATTCAAATCTATTATTTTCCAACTTAAAGTTGTGCCAAGAGTTTATTGAACTTGAAACGGGAAAATTCAAAACTTGACACGATACTTGAAACTTTTTCTGCAACCCGAGAAAAATATAAAAAAATATTTTTAAAGCATTTTTTAACCAAATTAAATTTAACAGATTTCCCTGATCGCGATTTTCCTTTATTTGAATTCGTTAAGGACTCATCTTATTTTCTAACTTACTAGAGGGTAACATAAATTGCATAAAACTTTTCTAAAATATTTCGGGGTATTACAACTAGAGATATCATACAGGAACACATACGACCAATCAGTCGGGAGACTCATTTTATTAAACCTTATGTTTCTTTTTTCAATCTAGTCCATTCTCTTTTTATACTATTTTCTGACTTGAGCGTCGGAGACCGAACGATCGTCAACCCTCCGACAGTCCTTCGGCTTCACGTGGTGTTTTATCTTCTGGATCGTCGGAGCCCGAATCTCGTACTCACTCTCTCTAATTACGGAGCTCGAGCTCTACAATTATAAAAATATGATTGACATATAATACTTAGTAAATATGTTATACATATATAAATATCTAGTAAATTCACAATATTTAACACTTATAATTAAGCTTATGTTATACTTAATGCATAGTAATGATAAATGTGTTCTTAATTAATATTTAGTAAATAATTCTTACTATTCCTATGTAGCTGATTTAAAATTTGTAATATTTAATAAGTTTATAATATTTTATACAATTTATATTAATTATAAAAACATGATTGATATATAATACTTAGTAAATATGCTATACATATATAAATATCTAGTAAATTTACAATATTTAACATTTATAATTACTATTATGTTATACTTAATGCATAGTAATGATAAATGTGTTCTTATTTAATACTTAGTAAATAATTCTTACGATTTCTAAGTAAACGATTTAAAATTTATAATATTTAGTAAGTTTATAATACTTTATGCAATCTTTATATATATAAAAGCAGAACTGTCCTATTAATAACAATATTCTTTTTTTCCCGCCTAAACGCACTTACCCAAATTAGTAACTTCGTTAAATATATATATATATATATATATATATATATATATATATATATTAATTTAATTTAATTATTTATCATATCTCATATCTTATATAATATCATATCATATCATATCATATCATAATTAATATATATACTTTAATATAAGTTATAATGACACAATATAATATAATATATAATAGTGTATGTGTGTATATATCAATATATCCTATATATAATAGTTTATTTATCTTAATATAAAAATATAATATCTTAAGATTCATGCATATAATCTAATGTAATATATCTAATTAACTAAACATCTACATTCAAAATAATATAACATCTTCACATAATATAATATATATATATATCAATATATATTTAATATAATATACAAGTAATATATCTTTATATATAAATCAAAATGTGTCAAGATTCATATATGATTTACTTTAATAGTATATTATACATTATTAATTTAATAATAAATATTCATTTAATTTTACAGCACTAATCACGCAAAAATTTATTCAATTTGCGGTTAATTTTTGCAAAACTAATCCATTAGCATTATAGTAGACTAACATAAATTTGGTTGTGAAATTAATTTTTTTTATTCTATCAATTTATGTGAAAGTTTATCGATCTATAAATAGTTGCATTTTAGAGCATACAAATTAAATCTTTCTTGAATGAAAGTATATATAACAACTATATTTATCTGCATTATTTCATGAAATACTTTATCATGTTGTGATTTTTGTTTTGTATATTGATTTCTATAAACGATTTCGAGTGTTCTTGTGATGTTTATTATTGATTTTGTTTATTTTTTATGTTGTACGTATTATAAGTACAAGCCTACAAATCATGCAATAGTTGTAGAGAGTATGAAAAGGAGACGACTGCATGAGATTGATAAAGAAGTAGGCATGATTCGCAAGCAACAATCCAAGGTCGTTGACAAGGAGATATAGGTGACTCAAGGTTTTGTTCAATTTTTAAGTTGTTCAGTTTTGATTAAACTATTATATATAAGCTTTAGATTGCATTGAGTTAATTTCTTGAATTTTTCTTTATTCAATTTTTGATGTGGATAGTTAAAGTTGGGTATGATCATTCCTAATTTTTTTAGTGTGCATACCAAAGGTTTCTGAACAGAAACATTGATCGATATCATTCTATTGTTTTCCAATTTATTGGTTTTTAATTTTATTTTTGAGATAACAAAAATTTACGGTTCTTAGTGTTGTTCACGATTTGTAACTACCAAATTAATTAGAAGAATTTGGCAATGAAGTTGAGATTAATTCACTCCTATGGTATTTCAACTTGTGACAAGAAATACATGAAGTATTTAGTTACGAGTTTGTGTGACTTTGATATTGACACAATTTATTACTTGACACAATCCTTCAATTTAACATTTACATTTTTAACCAATCATTTTTTCAACATATTATTTTATTAGAGAACTTATATGTCTTCAATCGTGTGGCAAAAAAAAAAAAAAGAGTTTCGCAATTACATTTTAAATTCTAACATTGATGTGAAACTTATTCATCTAATATTATGGTTTAATTAATTATTTTTGTTATCTTTTCAATAAGCATTGTGATTAATTGTGTTAAAAGGTGTAATTATTCATATCTATATAAATAAAATATTTAATAAGAAACTCATGTACATATGAAATTCAGTTTTGGATGTCACAATTGTAATAAAGGGAATTTGAATACTATTATATATAAACACAATATTTTTTTAAGCGAAAAAGATATGTATTGTTTGAAACATTCTTTTTTAAAACATATTTATCTTTTTTTGGGCTGGTAGGTATAATCAACATATATGTACATAATGATTTGTAATAAAACGACACCTCATCATGAATGAAGAATTTTGAGTAGTGGAAGTTCACATTTATAGTAATATACACAATTGAATTTCTATATTGTACCATATATATTAATGTATGCTATAATTTAATAGATTTATGTATGTTTATATAATATTTAAATCATAAAACAAATATATGTATAAATAAAAATAAATTAATTGACTATTTTTTTTTCATTGAAAAAATATTTTGCTAATAATTGGTTATGCACCATATTTTCCATATTTCAATATTGTGTCCTATTAGTTTTTATTTTACATGTGATTTCTATTTAAACACTAAAATTATTTTAATTTTTATAAAATTATAATTTAAATTGTATATAATTTTAAAAAATTAAATATGTGCATCGCACATGGGAAATACTAGTTTATATTAATTATAAACTAGTAAATAATACTTAGTAAATATGCTATACATATATAAATATCTAGTAAATTTATAATATTTAACACTTATAATTAATCTTATGTTATACTTAATACATAGTAATAATAAATGTGTTCTTATTTAATACTTAGTAAATAATTCTTACGATTTCTAAGTAAACGATTTAAAATTTGTAACATAGTAATATTAATTAATTAAAGAATCTAATATAGTTACATTGATTAATTAAACACATAACTCACATCATAAGAAATTAATAATACAATAAATAAGGTATACCGACATGTAAGGTATACTGATATTGGTAAGGTATATCAAAATAAAGGTACGATAAAGGTATGTCATTCGTTTCATACCGAAATTAAAGTATACCGAATGCTAAGGTAAGATAACAGTATGGATTTTCTCCATACCATACAAGTAAGGTAAGTTAAAGGTATGGTGTAAAAAGTAAGGTATATCTTACCGCCTCACCCCTACCTACGTTTCCAATTTGTAATCCATATGTATTGCTATTTCCGACTACCTAAATGACGTTGTTATATAGTTTCACTATATATAACAAGATTCTTCATCGATTTTATCTCCGTAAAATGTCATTTTATGCTGGATTAATATTGAGAATGTTACAATTGTAAAAATATTGAAAGGCTTTTTTTACTCACATATCCGACCTGTGGTATTGAGGAGATTCGAACTGTGATATTTGATTTCCAAGCAAACTCACTCCACAACTAGGCCATCCCCACCGGGACATATTAAAGGTTTTGATATGAATTATAAATTTTTAAATGTTGTGCGAAAATGACAAAATGGAGCAAATGTTATGTAAAATTTTGCAATTAAACCAAATTTTATTGGTTAAAAATTATAATTATGAAAAAATTTAGTAAAATTATTACAACAAAATAAAATTAATATATATCTTTGTGAATTATAGAAATTTTCACATTGATCATTTCTTGTTAATTATAACATACCTTTGTGTGCACCTTAATCTGATGTGGCATAATCTAATGGGTCATAAATTAAACTAGAATATCTCTCGTGCGATGCACGAATGTGATATGTATTATTTTATTTGTTAGAAATTATAATTATGAAAAATTTAAGAAAACTATTACAACAAATAAAATTAATTTATAACTTTGTGGATTATAGAAATTTTTGTATCAATTATAACATACATTTATGATTAATGGTCATTTAGATTAACCCCGGATAAAAAAATGATTTAAATCTAATTTTGAAATTCAAATTCAATTCTAATTAAGAAGAAAATACATTGATTGTTACACTATGCAATAATTTTTTTTTTTTGCTTTCGAAGAAAGCATGTGAATCTTTTGATAAAGTGATTCACATGATTAATAATAAAATACTAACACTCAGTGAAATTAACTTAATAATAAAAAAATAATTTTCAAAATTAGCAATGACTTTTGGTAAAGTGATTCACATGATTAATAATAATAAAATAATACTCAGTAAAATTAACTTAATAATAAAAAAATAATTTTCAAAATTAGCAATGACTTTAGGTGTGAAAACTATTATGACATGTCATATTAGGAGTGCGCACGTGTAAAAAATTTAAGCAACCAAATTAATTTTATTTGCAACAAAAAGGTAAGTTTTTGAAACACTACAAAAATTGAAACGTTGGGTGAAAAATAAAAAACATGGAAAGATTGTGATATTAGAGCCTATTAATCCTTAAATATAATTATTTTGACAAATATACCCCTCTCTCCACCCTTATCAAATCCTATTAAAGATATATTTTCCTAAAAGATGCTGAATTTTTTCTATTAAGATATGGTTAAATTCAAAGAGGGTGTTAAATGACCCTTATTTTGGAAAAAGGATAAATATTAAAAAACGACACATTTTAAAATGAAGTATATTGTATATATTATATTTTATTTTATTCTGGTCTTTCTCTTTAGTATTATAGAATATAGTAGAATGGGTAAATGAGAGCACTATTTGCACTATTAATTTTACTTTTTGCACCACAAAAGAAATAAAAAAATTAAAATAATTGTGAAGTTACTTCAATACCCTTTCATTACTTGTTCATACCAGTAAAATTACCTAATGCACCACAAATTCAAAACTAAAAAAATAAAATAAAAAAGAAAATAAATTAATAAAAGTATTCGTCAATTTCACATAGTTTATTAGAAGTATTAGATGCTAGCATGGGTGTATTGATAAAAATTAATCGAGTTTAGAACGTGCTATGGAGGTTTTTTTTTTGTCCAGATCGCGATTCGTTAGAGCTGAAAGTTTCAAACATTTTGAAGTGGTTTGAACTCCATTTTTCAAACAATACTTGGAGGTGGGGGTTTAGGGGTTTGAATTTAAGTTTTCAAACATATTGGGGTGGTTCGAACTTCAATTTTTAAACATAGTTCATTCGGAAAATATTTTCTAACACTCTTACACCCTAAATTTTCTAAGTGTCGTTTAAACTTTAGTTTTCGAAAAAATGAGGGTTGTTCAAACTTTGATTTTCAAACAATTAGAGTTGTTCAAACTTTAATTTTTTAACCATCTTTTTTATAAGTATTGGAGTTGTTCAAATTAATATTCTCAAACAAGGCGGACGTGTTCGAAATAATATTTCCGAACACATTTTTTTTTTTGTATTTTTTTCAAGTAAAACAAATATTTTTGGAGTGAAGGATATTAATGTAATAATGTACGGTGCAAAGAGTAAAATCTGTAATGTAAAAAGTAAAATCAGTAGTGTAAATAGAAATTTTCTAAATAAATATGTATTGAATTTGAAAATAATTTGTAGTAGTATTATTTTGGTTTTTCTCTTTATGTGAAACGAGAGATGTCGAAAAGGCTTATGTGGGTTTAGGCCTCTGAAGTTGGGAGTTTTAATGGGCTGGTCTTGTCTGTTAGTGGGCCGCATGAAGTTCTGCATACCCACAACCACAATAATATTTTTGCCAATAAAAATCAGCCTGCAACTGGAATTTACGATCGGAGAGGAAGAAGGAAGTTGAATAATCTAGAATGTCGTTCTTGTGGGAAAAGAGCCAGACGTGGAGATGGCTGGTGACGAAGACGAGGGATTCGAGGCCCTTCTTTTTGGGGTTCGCCACCGTCTGCGGCGTCATTCCCGGGGTTATTGGCTACTGCGTCATGCAGTTCACCAGCTCCGGCAACCCGGAGCTCGAAGCCAAGCTCCGCCACTCTGCCCGACCCGAATCCATGGTAAGTCGCCTCCCCTCCGATTCGAATCTCTGTGTTATATATATATATATATATATATATATATGATTTTGTTATTGGAATTGGCGATATTGAATTGATATGTTTCATCGAGCACCACTCAATGCATTCTCATGTGAGGTTCAGTGACCTGATTGCAATGATTTTAGGTATACGGTGAATTTAAGGGTAGATAGATCGTAGATATACAGTGTATTTTCGGGAGATTAGGTCTTGGTGTTTGACGTAAATTTTGGTTGTGGTATTTTGGTATGGACTATTATTCTATTAGTTTCGTGAGCTGATATCTACAATTGAGCTGTTAAAAAGAAGGAGATCAATTGGAGAAGATAATAATTCTGCAAAAAACATGATCACTTGAGAGGTAATTATTGGTTTTGGAATTGGGGATCTTCTTGCTTCCCTTATCTGGAATTGTAGACTATGTTTCTAGCTCTTTCCAAACTTATGGTTCGGTGTTAGGGTTAAATGTAAATGGAAGTGTTGGTTTGGTTTGTGGTTTTAGAAGATGAATGACTTGATACAAAATTAACCAAGGCAATACATGTTCCCCTATGCATGTGTACACATATACAGTTTTGAAATTTGGCTGTGGTTGTTTTTAAATATCTATTTTTCATAAAGCATTACTCTGTCGACAAATCAGTACTTTATTTTAATATTGAGAGGATGAGAATAATTCCGTAAACAAAATCATTTGGTTTAACCAATCCAAAACCATTTGTTTCCACCTATTGTAGGTTTAGTTTTGGTTTCATTTTGTTCTCAAACTGAGGATTTGGCTTGATTTGGCATGCCTTCTAAGCTGTTCAAGATCAATGCATCAACATTTTTGTTGACACTTCTTCATCTCTTATGTTAACTAGCACAGAGTTTGTCTTTTGCTCTAATAAATCATATGTATCAGTAGATGAAAAAGAGGTGTACAACAATATGTATGAAGAGATTTGGAGCTGGGATTTATTGTCTGCGTTAATTCCTCAATCCTCTAGCATTTAGCTATGAATGCATGAAAAATGTGTGATTTTGAGTCATGTTTGCCATTAGAAGATAAGTGATCTACTCCTGGTGTTCTCCTTTGCAGCATCTTATGATGACTGTCAGTAATTACTTTATGTTGGGGCTAAATGAAAATTCATGTTGTTGTGACATTCAGATGATGGGTAAAGTTAATCAAGAGAGGCTGGCAGAGTACCTCGGGGAACTGAAGAGGAAAGAAGATACAAATGACAGATATGTTGCTGCTTTAAGAGGGGAGACACTGACTAGAAAACCATATGTGAGAATTCAACCAGTCCCAAGGCCAAGTAGCGAGGTCAAGGAGGAAACGAAGGATGAAAAGTAGAGGCTGAAACGGTATGTGGTTCTCATGAGACGATAAATACATCAGAACTGGGGGAGAGTCATTTGAATATTGGTTTTTGTTTTTCTACGTCCAGAAATGCCAGGTGCTTTCTGTGCGAATGAAATGATATAACCTGAATCATTGTACGGACACGCTTGATACCAAGTGATTGTAATATGGAATTATACTTGAATGATGGCAAGGTTAATCCATTTTGAATTTGATGGAACACCAGTCTGTCCCAGCCCAGAAAACGAGGATTCTGGTGCTGAGTTGCCTGATTATGTTCTGCACGTCATTCCAGCATCCATATGGATCTTGTGTTTTATTTTAGAAGTTATAATGCGGCAAGCAACACTTGAATACTTGGACTCATCATCCTACACATTTACATTTTCATTACATTTTTACACGATACAACCGTGAAGGAGAGAGCATACCGGCCATATTTACATGTCATGATTCATTTACACATTCACAACTCACAAATCAAAAGGGATTTACATAGTTATTGTATCCCAGTTCAGCAACTCGAATCTCATGCTGAATATTATCAAGTATACAGCCTTAGTCGACTTGTGATACGTTGCCGGCAAATGGGACACTCTGACAACCTTGAGCTGCATTCTCTGCAAGTCTGGAATCAACAGTCATTGCTTCAGATTTATTGTACTAATCTTGGCTAAGACAGATATATATTTTACCAGTGGAACTCACCAGGTGTCCACAATTGAAGGCCGTGTTCTTCATGTTGGTTAAGCAAACAGGGCAAACCTTCAATCAAATATTTTATATTTAGTTAGATGGATCGGATCAGCTTTTATTGGATTGGAAGAGCAGATTTTACATTGCAGATATCAGTGAATTGATTAGGTACGATTCCATGCACACCAATTAACTTTAAATGGTCCTTACCTGATTTTGCTCGTCTTGTGTTGAATTGCTGCTGGGCTCTCGTGAAGGAAGTCCAGTTTGGCCATTGTGTGGTATTGGTGGAGGCCTAGGAACTATCTTCTTAGCCTTACCAGTTTTTTGTCTTTGTTCCAATTTGCAAGTAGAGAGAATGTATCAGCACAAAAATATTTAATTTATAGCTAACTTCCATGCCAAAGCATATGATGATCAAGCTTGGTTCATAGGCTTTTTTCAAATTGAACTAAGCATTGTTGAGAACACCTTAAGAAGGAGCACTTGTAACGGAGAGAGCACATACCCTAACAGGCCGAATTCTCGGGCTGCTTTATATTGGAGAGGAATTTCCATCAGTGCAGCAAGAGCAAAAGCTGTCTCTTTTTCAGAAGATGATGTGTGCTTTGACATGATCTCGGTAAAATTAACAAACTGAAAAAAAAATTAAAAAAAAAATTACTAACCAGTGGTTGGTTATTAGGTTATGTGATGGCCAAAAAGAGCAATACCTGAAAATTGTCAAATTCTCGAGCGGGGATTTTGTCATCAAATTTCTTCATATCATCCCATGGTCCATCTCCAACACCAACAAGAACAATCGAGAGAGGATAGGAACTGATAAGAGAAATGTAACAAAAGTATATATTAGTTTTTTTTTTTCTAGCATGCATAGAAAACTGGATGCTGAAGCGAGCTCTCTTGTAGTCTTGTAGATCCTAGATCGGCAATCTATTGAGGAAAAAACAGTTTCACTAAAGCATGTTATAGTTCTTAACTATTTACGATTAAATTCTGAATTGTACAAGAATGGGCGTGGAGAGTAACTACTTTTAAGCTCAGGCTTAGAAGACCTTCTTCTTCTTCTTCTTCTTCAGGAAGCCATATAAGTATGAAAAAAAATTATATTATAAAATTAACTGTCATTTCCCAGAGAAGACTTCTCGACTGCAAGCATTCCTAAATCATATCAACCTTGAAGGCCAGCCTGAAGTCCCTATCTGAGTGGTCAATATACTAATATCCCAATCTTTTACATACAAAGTCCAGTCAGCAAATATTAGTAAGTAGTCAGTAAAATATTGAAGAAAAAAAAAGATGAGTCATAATAAAGCTCAAAACAAGGAAAAAAAAATTATTGGAAAATTTTCAAACTGAACCTTGTAGTATTCTGAATGCCATATATCATAGGAAAACTAGCTATAATTTCAAGTTCGATACTCAAAATCCAAAAAAGGAGGTTGTTTAGCAGTCCAACACAATAATTTCTTTTCTTTTTTCAGATTGGAAACACAAATAAAAGTTTAGGCTATTAATCTCCTCAAAGGGAGGAAGGGCGTGTGTGTTCTGGTTCACTTATAAGGTTTTCTCTCAGCCGGTCAGGTATTCAATCAAATCTCCATTTCTTTGATGTTTAAGTTCTTAAAGTGCAGGCATGCCGCAATCCTATCCTATGCTTAGCACCAGTTCCTAAATGTATAATCTGCAGAATATGCATTGATTGAGATAGGATATCAACATAAAACAAATTTTTACCTAGCATTCACTATGGAATTTATGGTTTTCTCTTCTTGTGGGCTGAGTTCAGTATCACTTGTATTGACACTTCTAGTAACCTTCATCGGACAAGGTAGCTCATTAGTGAAGTGAGTGAATGTACATAGGCATATGACTATTTCATCAGGTCCCCCTCGTGTGTGTGTGTGTGTGTGTGTGTGTGTGTGTGTGTGTGTGAGAGAGAGAGAGAGAGAGAGAGAGAGAGAGGGTAACACCTGCCCATCAGCAATGATCACCAAAACATGGTATTGTCCACCGGTTTTCTCCACTATATCTACTGCAGCATCCACAACAGGTCCATAAGATGTTGGCCCTTAAGAACAAACACACGGAGAGAAAGACAGAGTTTCAGAGATATAAAATTTATAGGAATATGTAGCCGAAGGCTCATGTACTAGGAACCAACCTATGGCCTTGAAAGAACAGTCATTATCCCGCAACTAATAGAGAAGCTTACCAGATAAACGTAAATTAGGAACTATTCTTCTGTAGCAGGCCATTACTTCTTCAAACCCATGGCAAGGAGAGTGATCACTGTGAAAGCTAAATACTTCCTGATCATGCGTAGTTGCTACAGAAAAGGTGTGGGGGGAGGGGGACTGAGTTGAATTCTTGGATCAGAAAGAATGAAACTAAAAAGAAACTATTACCACCTTAGAAATAGCTAACCAAAAAGAAATCAACAATAATAACAAAAATAACAATGATGACGCAAAAAAAAAAAGAAAAAGAAAAACTAACCATCACCAAACCCAAAACAAGGAATCAGATTGTCTTCATCAAATGGGGCCAAAGTCTTTCCAATGATGGATATAGCTTTTTCGTATGGATTTGGTGTATCGCCAATAGCATGCAGGCTACGGTTGTTGAATGAAACTTTGCCTTCAGATATAAGATGAAAGCATTAGCTACCAATATACAAATCCATGTAAGATAAAGACCGTAGAAGAAGTGAATCTTTCGAATTTAATATGACTCTTCAATGTAAGGAAATGATAAAAAAAAAAAAAGAAAAAAGAAAAAAACATAGTGAGCTATTTATACAAAAGCATGTTCCAGAACAGCTGCTTAATTAGAATAATATACATTTACAGGAAAATATATTCCTGAAGTACATAGATCATAGTATATCTTCCCTTTTTTCAACCCTCAAAAATTTAAACCATGATTCACGGTAGGTGAGGTCATGTACAATATCTTCTAGGGAAGATGGCCATGAAAAATCTATGTAACAATTGTTCTGCAATTAATTTAGCAGTCTCTCATCAAACAATATGCTTGCTACTCACCTGTCCATTCATTACTTTTCGTAAAATCAATTCCAAGAATTAGATTTGATGACTCCAGACCAGATTCTCTTAATGCCGCTGTGACCTGAAAATGCCAATCGATGGTTACAAAAATAAGGTTTGGCTAAAAATTAGGTGTAACATCAGGATAAAAGAGCCATTTTTCCAAGTGAATAACAAGCCACCAATCTAAAACTGATGTAGAAGTATGAGATATAAACTCTTTGACGTGATAACACAACCATATTGCCTTCAAAATTAAACTAAGGAATTAAAATTACTTAACCCCAACTCCTTTTGAGTTTTTTTTTTAGTTATCAATTATATATATATATATATAATTATATGAAAATTGAGAGATTTCTTGCAATTTGGACTAATTAATTCTTGAGAATACTCTTGAAATCGAATTTGCAAAGCTACATCTTACTCAAAGATAAAATTAAGAAATGATATCTTACATATTTAACAAAGATAAATAAAAATATAACTAATACTCGACAAAGTTTAAAAAGAAAATAAATAAATGTAACTGATATTTTTATATGAACAGACGGATGATTATTATGGGTAGGTTATTCTGAACGCAGGTTACCTAGATGATGGGTTGAAAAATCCCACGTAGTTGATAAAGAATAAATTCCATGACAGACAATTTTCACCTCATGTATATACAGAGACGTATGTATGTGTATCGTTGTACGTATTTATATTTATGTGTGCAAATACACAATGCAGGAAATGTTCATGCAAGAGGGGAACTAATATTATATTAAAGATTATCATATCCTTTCAAACTTAAAACTTGAGTGGCTAGCTTTGTTGATGATGTGGAATTAGAATTTGCAAGTTGCAATGTGGAGCAACCAATAATTAAAGATGCCCTGTGCGATCATCCGATAACTCCACTCCACCATATTATGTACTCATTTAAGAGACCAACATAATATGTGGGGTCTAAAGTCAACTTCGATAAAGACTTTATGGAAGACTTGATGGATGACCTTGACTTATAGTTCCAATTCAGATTTTTTATTGTATTTTTTTTCCAACCCAGATTATATTATACGCTACGTTTTTAACTACTAGCTAGTGTACCATAGTTTTTTTTAGGTAAACTATTCTACCATAGTTAACAGTAAGTATCAAGATTTATCAAGAACAATGTCACATTATCCTTATCAACGATTTCACATGTATTGGCTGCAATACTTCTCAACAAATCTTGAATGTTTAGTTTTAATCTATACACGCAATTTGGCAAGAAATAAACGGCAAAAAACGTAAAGAAAAGTGAGGGAAAACGAATAACTTAAAATAACAGCAGGAGAAAAAAAAAATACACCTGATCGACGGAGGTGAAATTATCGGCGATGTATCCGTACTTTTTCTTCCTTTCGGCGCCGGCGCTGCTGGAACTCATGCCACCGGCACTGCCTGTAGTGCTCTTGATTTTGGTGATATTTGCAGAAGCAGAAGCGGAAAAGGAAGAATCGAGGTTTCTCTCCGGCAATTGGTCGACCGGATCGTAGGCAGAGGAGGATGAGCGTGACCTTGACCTACTGCGGCTGCGGGAAGTCAAACTTAAGCGCGTCCTTAAAACGGTGGTGCTGCCACTGACGCTACGGCTGACGCCGCGCTTGCGGGACCCGAACAACAGATTTCCCATCTCATCTTCTTCAGCTCCGTTGAGAAACTGACTACAAGTTTATAAATGCGAGAACCTCTCGCTTTCAAAAACACGCTGCAATTACGAGGAAATTGCCTGAGATTCGCGGCGCCTTTTTCCGTAATTTATAAATGTTGGTGGTGTGAGTTGGTGATTGTGAATTTGCAGGAAAAGGATAGCGTGAAATGACGATGATGAGTAGAGATTGAGAGGAATCGATTCTTGCCTTTCTACGTGAGACAAGTATAAATCGCCGATTGTTTAAGAGCGCCCACAAATTCTATAACATACACTCTTTTACTCTTTTACTCTTTAGAAAAGAAAAAATAACTGTAGACTCTAAATACCCTATTAAATTATTTGTGGTGGTTGTACCCAATATCATGTCATATAGGTATAAGATACACACTTTTATAAGAACTCGTTAATCCTAGCACATGTATATTATAATTTTATGTATACTATGTCCATAATTAACCAAGTGAATTAACATGCAAGTTTAATTTTTTATTCTACTAAAAGTGGAAACATAGAAACTGAAAATTAACTTACAAATTCGTGTCGGGTTGAAGACAAGATCAAAAGTCTAATCTTGCTGTTGTTGAAGGTATGATCGGCGCCCACAATGCTTGCAATTCCACTTCTCGATCTTCTGCTGTATTCTCGAACCGCGTCTAGATATAGGGTGGGTCGTATACTAGTGTATACTTTTAAACAGGTGTGAATATTATAAGGATCAAGAGAACACAAAGAGGGGCTGATTTCACATGCCCTAATTTTTGTCTCCCTTCATTATTTAAATAAGGGAGTGGCTGAAAAAATTAGGTCTCCAACCCTAATGAGTTTAGGCCTCTCACTTTTGTTCCATCCCTAGTCCACCATGATCATATTGGGTTACAACATGAATCTAGAAGAATATTAAATTAACCTGCTAATTTATTTAATTTTCAATATCCACAACTTATCATGTACGGAATAAATTCCACCTGCAGGGTTTCACAAGAACTTTGTGCTTCCTCAAGGGGACATCATTAACCCGGCGCACCAGGACACGGTGGCCATATATATTGCACAACCCATCATATACGTAAATGATATTGCCCAAAATACCGAGGTTACTGGTTCTACCAAAGAATCTCACTCATTGATAAATCAAAGCAATAACATAACATATATATGTCCTGCCAATATATATGGGTTAAGAACCCGAACTTTATGGATCTTTATTCTCTCACTTAAGGTAAGAATAGAGAATAGTATCATATCGTGATCCTCCTCAATACATAAATCAGTGTACTAGAATAATCAGTTAATCAAGATAAACTAACTATCAGATTATTCTATGGTGTACCGATGGTGGGTTCAGGACCATCTAAGTCGTGAGCCTTTTAATACATTGCAAGGAATCTGATGATATAATCTTTACCGTGTGTACACCTACACTATATCATCTACAATGCAAGTATATGGAACTTGGCAGATAAATATAATAATAAATAAATGAACACAGTGACTGCAATAATTATTCAATCTATATCGTCAAATAAAACATTGTAGAATGTATACAAATACAAGTCTTCCAATATACAAGACTAACAATCTCCCACTGTGATGAGACCATGAACGATGATCCAAATCCGGAGTTGCAGTTCAAAAGTCCAGTTAGACGACTTCGAGCCAAGAAGTTGCAAGATTATTTTGAAGCAACGATTCGCAAGAAGCTCAAGGAAGACATCATACAAGGCAGCTCGAGATTGGTGACGTTGTTAACGTTTGAAGGTGAAGTTCAAAGCCAAGACGGCCCATGCAGAGGACTGAAATATATTTACATATTTAATTCTCTGTAAATATAATGTTCTTTCAACCCGCTTGTTTTATACTTAATATTAACTTGTATGTCTTCATTACAATAATTGGAAAAATATTTGGATAATTGTTTGGATTGCTAAGGAGTATTTAAATACTCAGTGATTAAATATTATCGTCTTAAGATGCTAGCTTTAGTGAAGATGGGATACATGGTCATAAAAGTGTGGTTAAGGCAAATGTGTTACATTTTAGCTTCTATGTAAACATGTTCTGCATCATTAGCATTAGGCCACACCTACTATTTTGACGAGAATATGAATCTCTAGAATTCTTCAGATACTAAAGTAGAATAGCTAGACGAATTGCCATTGAAAACTTGGTAAAAATCACCACAGTTGAAAGAAACTCTTGTAAAAGATCATATATTCAAGGAGATTAATATCTGATTGAGTAAGAGATCTTTGGAGTTGAAATCAAATGAGGAAACCCGAGTTGATTTCATTTCTCAAAATAGTTAAATGTCTTAATTGACATAGTGTGATTACTCATGTTGTTGAAAATATTTTATCTTCTAGACCAAGGGATAGTAAGAAGACAAATGAGGTTTTCGACGAAAACATAAAAGTTTGGCAAAGAATGACATGGAATATCAAGTAGTCGTGAAAGAGCCTAAATGACAAAAGCTTTTAAAAGGTGCAATCAGCTAAGAACAATTGGAACACATGTTGTCTCTTCTCAAACGAAGGAACACTACTCGTAGTCAAAGACATGTTTAGTGGAATATACTACCAGTTTCTGATGGGTAGATATTGAGGCCACTAATCATGAATGCATTTGTATGCAGTGGTTTCGGGAAACCAGTTGACTAAGTGATAGATTACAAGTCTTCATGGACAATGCTATGAATGCATCTGTATTTGTCTTTCTCCGTTGTTTCTTCTTTACTCTTTCTTCTTTGTGTTTCATTTATTTCATTATTTTAATTAGTTCAAGTACTTTAATCGGTCGTCTAGATAGGACTTAGGAGTTAAGTTTCGATACTTGGTTAAATATTAAGTCCATGTGGCCTTGTTCACTGCTATACTAGAAGCCTCACTGTACACTTGTAATTATGTTAAAATAAATATCGAACATAAAGTTTTTGAAAAAAGAGTTTATTCAACCCCCTTTCTAAACTCTATTAGACTCGCCTGGAACCAGCATCATCTTTCAAGAGAAATGGGTTGGGATTTTTTCAAAAAATTATATTTTATTCATATGTGTGTATTAGTGTGTGAAATAGTAAAAATATGTATAACTTAATGATTATTATTAATGAAAGTTAACGTCCGTCTGTTAAAGGAGTGACAAATGAATCATTTTTATACCTTTTATAAAGTTGCAGGATCAATTAAGGACCAAAGTTTATTTCAGGATCCAACTACACTTTCAGATATAGTTAAATGACAAAAATTGGATCTTTTCCCAAAAATAATATACTAATTTAAAAGCAAGTCTATTAACTTTTTAGTAATACTTATTTTTATTTTTATACTAGTACTAGAAGATATTGAAACGGTAGAAATAGAGTACACTAAATACTAGTCTCTCTGTCCCCATAATTATAGCCCCTTTTTTTTGGAACGTCCAAAAATTATAATCATATTTCTTAATTGGGCTTATATTAAAATATTCTTTTACAAATATAACCCTATCTAATATTCTTTGAAATATAGTATGAAGGAAAATCATAGAGGAAAAAATACAGATAATACATGACAATTGTATATAAATTGTGTCTTTCGATTAAATGCGTTTTCTTAATATGTGTGGAAATGGATAGATTACTACAATTATGAAATAAAGATAGTAATAAGATATACCCATACTGCCCCAATTATTATATAGTTCATTTTCTACTTGCACGTAGATTAAAAATATTTACGAAAACAAGACATAAAAGCTAAAATTCTAAAATTACTCATATTTAAGTTTTATAACTTTCATAAAAATAAGTGGCTATTTTTTAATTTTCAAAATCTAACAAAGTTGTATTTGTACAATATTATGAAAAATAATATTAGTTATAACAATAAGGACTATATAATTGAGGGGGAATTTTACCGTACCTTTTGGGGTACTACCCCAACTACTAATATGTTATAATAATTTTTTATTATCCATCTAATATAGTTTCCCATATTGAGATGAAGGGAATAACAAAAATCAAGATGGGTTCAAAATAAAAAAATAAAATAAAATACAAGTGTAAGAAAGTTGCATGTTTGCCTTGATAACTATAAGAGCAGTGCTATGAGGCCACAATGTGGCCAAGCCACAATTAAGTGAATCAAGTTTCGTTAAATCGGTTTCAGTTTAAACCGATTTTTTTTAAAAATAAAATTCCAGACTTTCTAATATACCCTTTGCCTCCAAAACAATTCTCCCTCCCACCCATATATGAATTCCCTCTTCTCTTCCCTCCCAATCCTACACGATTTCCCTCCCAAATTAAATCATATTTACCAAAATATTATTAGTACTAATAAATTAATGACGAAAAACAATATTAATAATATATTGACATAAAAAAATATATTGAGCTACGAAAAAATGTTAAAAAATATTAATAATATATTGAGTTACGAAATCACTATATATTAATACTATAGTAAATCAACAAAAAAAATTAATAATATTAATAATATATTGAGCTACGAAAAAATAAATTGAGTAAGAAAAAAATATTAATAACATAGTGACATAAAAATATCAATGATAAAATATCAATAAAATATTAATGATAAAATATTAATAATATAGTGACGATATAATATTAATAAAATATTTGTAACTCATAAAAAAGTAAATTAATTAACGTTTTACTATATATATTGAATATTAATAAAAAAATTAACACTTTCGAAATGGTTGAAAAAAGTGGCAAAAATTTAGTAGTGATATGTCTCGTTAAATTATTAAATAAATATAATTACATTAATAAATTACTAAAAATAAAAATAATAATATCATTAAACTATTAAATAATAAAAATTAATTTATTTAGTGTATTAATTAAACTCTCGATCCAGTTTTCAAATTAACCAGTTTCCAAATTAAATTCTTGAGATAATCGTTTGAATATTGAGTTCAAATTAAACTCTTGACAATACCGTTAGGCTCCTTTAATTTAGAGCAATCTTCAATAATTGTTACCGTTGCTAATGTAATGAGTAATGATCTAGAAGATTACTCTTATCAATAGAAGCTAGCCATAAACCCTAATCTTAAAAAAAACTCAAGCTCCATGGATATCGACACTAACATTCATGATACTATTATAGATTTGTTTGGAGATAATTCTGGTACAGATGAAAGTCTATCAAATTCACAAAATTCAGAATCTGAATCTGAAGAAGATGGATAAGCTAGCGTGGAGGTTTCCGAAGAACAAGTAGAATAACAAGTTGTTGATGAAGAATTTTTAATAGAAGGGCCTAAAACAAATATGCAGTGGAGTAAGGAGAACCTCATTGTAGCCTATCAAGCTCACGCCAAGCATAAGGGTTTTTCCATTGCCATTCGGAGAACATCAGGTAAATATATTATGATTTCGTGTCATAGAGGTAGAAATCCTAATGCCTTGAAATATTTGCAAAGGATTAACTGTCTTGCTCGAATGAATGTTATACGGAATGATAATGGTAGTTGGAGAATTTCAAGTGTTTCTCATATCCGCAACCATGAACTTGACCCCGTGAACTCGGTTTTTATGGTTGCTCATAGAATTTTGACCGTGAACATGAAGAGGCATCTAGAAAATAATGATATTGCAGGGTTACGCACCTCTAAAAGCATACGACTTTTGCAAGTGCAAGCCGGTGGACCTCAGAATTTAGGAGTGGATAAAAAAGATTGTAGAAATTTTGTTAAACAAAGAAGAAGGTTGAGACTAGGTGCAGGCGACACCGAAGCCATTCACAAATTGTTCTTAAGCCTTCAAAAGACCGATCGTAATTTTTTCCATTTGATGGATATTGACGATAAGGAAAGGCTTAGAAATGTTATGTGGCTGCATCATCGTAGCATGGCTACATACGAAGAATTTAACGAGGTTGTGAGTTTCGACACAACATACCTTGTCAACAAATACGATATGCCATTCGCAACTGTGGTGGGGATCAATCATCCTCACCAATCCATTCTTCTAGGTTACGCTTTGTTGTCGAAGGAAAACAGTGAGTCCTTCAAATGATTTTGGAGTAATTGGTTGGAAGCTATGGGGAATATTGTGTCTACGGCTATATTGACGGATCAATATGATAGTATTAAGAATGCTTTGAAAGAGGTAATGCCCGACACCATTCACCGCCTTTGCATTTGGCATATTCTTTTAAAGGTCCCAACAAAATTCAAGGTCGTGGCTGACCTAAAAAAGTCGGGAGAGAATTCACCGAGTTGATATACGAAAGCATTACTATCCCTGAATTGAAGTCGAGATGGAATGAATTTATTGAGAAGCTGGATGTAAGGGAAAGTTGGATCCCCGTGTACTTGAACCATATTTTTTGGGTCGGTTGTAAATCTACCCAAATGAGCGAGTTGATGTATTCTTTCTTCGATAACTACATTTATTCAAGAAGCTCATTGAAACAATTTGTTGAGCAATATAAAATTGCGGTTTGTGAGAAGGTGTGGAATGAGATGCGAGCCGACTATGATTCCAAGACAAGGGTAATAAAGTGTGTTTCCATTTTTAAATGGAAAGAGCAATTTCAAAAGATCTATACCAATACCATATTTCAGCTTGTTCAAGATGAAATCAAGGAGATGTGGGTTTGTGACATTACGAATATGGCTATTGTTGGGGAAGATGTTGAAAAATTTAAAGTGGTTGATAGTGGTATGATGAGCAAATATCACAAGCAATTTACATTCACGGTGGAGTATAGACCTAAAGGAGAATATCTAGATTGTGATTGTAAGAAGTTTAATTCGAAGGGGATACTTTGCTGCCATATATTTAAGGTGTTGGCGAAAAAGAATATTGATTCGGTTAATGAGAGATATATAATGAGAAGATGGATGAAGGATGTGTATAGGCGACACTCAAGTATTTGTTTTGCAGGTGGTTATCCTCACATGACGAAGGAATATTCAATGTATCAAGACGTGGAGAAGGTGTTTCAAGAATGCACGGATAAGTCTTATCAAGATGAATCTAAAATGAATTTCATCAAGGAAACCCTTAAAGAATGCAGTGCTAAACTATATAAGATGAATAGTACTAGTGTTGCTATCGAATGAGAAGGAGAAGAAGCTAGCCATAATCCTGTCTTGGATCCGGAGCAAATTAATCGTAAAGGAAGGTAAAAAAAGAACCAGGTCAAATCAATCAATGATATCATCAAGGATAAACAAAAGAGCAAGGCGACAAAAAAAAACAAAGAAGAAGAAGAAGAAGAAGAAGAAGAAGAAGAAGAAGAGTAGTTGTAGAATATAGTCAAATTACGTAAATATAGCCAAATTACATAAACATATTACGAAATTTGTAGAATATAGGTGCGAAAATTTTGTACAATATTGATGATTTAATCAATCAAAATATATATATTCCGCATTCTAGTAAATGATGACTAATTAAGGAATGGAATATATGGTTCATTATACTAGAGATATATTGGAAATATATTGATACACTTTCAATTAGATTATAGTCAGATTACATAAATAAATTTTATTGGAACTTAATTAGATTATAGTCAAATTGTACGATTTACTAATTGGAAAAAAAAATGTAGATAATCTTAAGAATAACAAAAAAATAATACAAATAATATACAAAAAAATACATAAAAAAATAGAGATGACACAAATTTGTCATAAGGTCAGGCCTTATTTTATTCAATTAGGCCCAGTTCAAGTATATTCAAACCCACTTCAAACATAATTCGGAGGCCCAGAAACTGTGAAGTGTGTCCATGTTAGTAGGATCAGACCCTATACATTAACAACTACCCTGACATAAAATATAATATATACAAAAGTCACTTTTGATATTTTTCCGATGTGGGATACATGGTTACTGCTTTCTCAAGAAGTTTCTCAACCAGTTTCTCAAGTATTTTCCATACCAATTAATTATGTATTAATTTTAATACTTTGGAAATATGTTGACCAATTCCAATTAAATTATAGTTAAATTACGTAAATATAGCCAAATTACGTCCCAGAATATATAGTCCGAATTTAAGCATTTTTACCAAAAATATTTACGCCCCAGAATATATAGTCCGAATTTGAGCATTTTTACCAAAAATATTTACATCCCAGAATATATAGTCCGAATTTAAGCATTTTTACCAAAAATATGGTTCAAAATATATATTCCGAATTAAAATGAACCGAATATATGATTCAATTTGACATACATTCCAAAAATATTAAAAATTACATAAACATAATTTTAATCATTATGATCCAAGCGAGCTCGGAGGACCGCTAACCTTGCCTCGATGCACTCTATCTTGGCTTTTTCATCTCTATTGCGTGCTTGATTTGTTGGTTTTTTTTATCATAGCAAGAACTTCTTGATGGAATCGATCATTTTCATACTACAAAGATTAAATAAAATAATATTAAATTAAATCAACAAATTAAAATAACACTGCTCTAAAATAACAAATTTTCTAACAAAAAATGTGATACCGGTTGGTCTAAAATCAATCCATTCAAACTTTCATCGGCTTTTACTTTGGCTTCAATGGCTTTGCCAAACCTTTCTAATTCCTTTGCAGACTATTAACAAAAAAACAATCGAAATATAAAAATCGATGCTAAAACTATACATGCAAATTAAAAAAAAAACCAACATGCCTTTTCGATTTCCTCTTCCGTGCTAATTTTAATCCTCTTCGATGAGGAGTTGCTTCCATCTTCGTTCGACCGTTTTGCAGACTTCATTTCCAGATTTTTCGAAGGAGGATAGTATTGTATGAAAATGGAGAAAGAAGTAGGAGAAAAATTAGGAGACGTGGCTCTTTGATATAATCCCTAATGAATTGTGATGATTTCATTCATTAAATATTGTGTATAAATAACTTGAGAAGTTGGAGTTACAAGGCAACATGTCTTTTCAATTCATTCCACTTCAATTCACTAGACTTATTTAATTAATTAATTAAGTAATAATTTGAATTTTTTGTAATTAATTTAGTATTAATTAGAATAATTTGAATATTTTTGTAATTACAAAATTAAGATAGTATATATAACCTTTGTAATTGGACTAATTGGTATAATGAGATAATATTTTATTATTAATTTATGTATAAAATTAGTACTATATATAGTTACAAAATTAGTACTGATTAGCCTTAAAATTATAATGTCGTAACTATACTCACAAAATTGGTACTATAGTCATAACATTGATAAAATTAATAATAATTGGCATTAAAATTATAATTTAATTAATTAATGAAGTATTAATTTGACTATTTGTGTCGTTTCAATTAAATTGGTACTATAGTTACAACAATTAATGAGTTGTGATGATTACATTCATTAAATATTGTGTCTACATTACTTGAGAAGTTGGAGTTGCAAGGCTTTGTGTCTTTTCAATTCAATTCACTTCAAATCACTAGACTTATTTATTTAATTAAGTAAGTAATAATTTGAATATTTTGTAATTAATTTAGTATCAATATTTTATAAATCCGTATTAATATTTTATTTTCAATTTTTTTAATTTTAAAAGTAATACATAAATTTAAAAAATATTAAATTAGTTTTTATAAATATTTGTACGATTTTTTCAATACTATATCAAACAATAGTAAAAAAAAAATTGGAATTATTTAGTTTAGGGTTTTGTAGCATTAATGAGAATAAATGATGGTTGTGTGTAAGATGGAACAAAGAGTAGTCACCTCACACTTCTCAATAAACCCTACTCAATAGTAATCATTCATCTTAAACCCTACATTCACTATATAATATTAATTAATTGAACAATTTGAAAATTCAGTTCTAATTTTTTTTTAATTATATGTTAAAATATATTTTAAATAATATTTTGGAAAATTGATTAAAAAATTATTTAACCATATTTTTAAATATTGTAATTATCCATGTTGCAACATGCAGAGGTGTTTTGGTTACTAGTCTTTTCATGCCTTTAATGAAGAACTTTATTTTCTTTTATATAAGTAGCTAGTTGTAATTGTAATTTCATAATCTAAAACCAAAAAAAAAAATCGCCACAATCATGTCTTGGTCCAAATGTGATGAGGCCGTGTTTGTTAGTTTTTTACGTCTAAGGATCGAGTTCGTCGATCTTTCTCACGTACCGGGCACTGCATTGACCCTGGACTTACTCGCGAGGTTGATGTCTGGTGCTCGGTATCGTCATTTTCGGACCATCGAACTGGTCAATAAATTGGAAGAATTGAAGGAGCTATTTTATTCATTCGAAAAATTCAAAACGCTTCCGGGGATCACCTACCATGAAGATAGCAACTGTGTCACAACCACTGATGCCTATTTCAGTCTTTTCAGCATATTAGCTATGTAAGTAAACAGTACCGAATAATAAGATTATTCTTATTATGACATTAATTTGCATATATTTTCACTACAAGAATATGAGATACATAGAAACTTTCGACTGAATGAAATGCCGGATTATCATGGAATTCGTGACATTGTTCAGATTGGAGGCATTATGAAGCTTGATTTTGAGAGTTTAGTCCATAGGTTTGCTTGAAGACTTTAAGTTTGTTGTTATGGTGTGTACTTAACTTAGTTTGTTAGTATTAAGTAGTATGTACCTTTTTTAAATAAATTATATATCTATATAAATTATCTTTTATTATTTTTATTTTTATTGGAGTCTACATAAACATGATTAATTAGAAGAATCCAATAATTTTTTATTAATTACAATTAATACTAATCCATTAATTAATAATTTTTTTTTATTAAAATTAATACTAATCCATCAATCAAACAATAGTTCATCCAGATCTTATTTAACTTTTATTTCGAACAAAATGAAAAAGACTCAAATTAATAATAGGGTACACAATATTAAATTTCAATAATTAGTACATGGTTACATTAAACAGAAAATCTATGGCATCCCTAAAATCTGTCAAGCCACAAAGGAAGCCAACCAGTCGAAATTCACACTGTCGAAACCACCGGCGCCGTCCATGATCTCACGAAGTTTTTCAATGTATGACATTCCATGCAGCCTAAATTCCCTCCACCACGAACTCTCCTATCCTCATAAAATGCGATAAATCAAAAAAATTATTTTAGGGTAGTAAAATTAAAATGTGCAAAATAAATTATACCTACATTCTGTCCTACTCGGTCGAAATACTCGTCGTTCACATTGACTAGGTTTAGACTTTCGTTGTAATGGATTCCCGGCTGCCGTTTGAAATGCTCGAAACTCCATATCTTCTCCTTTAACTCGTTCAATTTCAGCACCAGTAGGATCAATCGAACTTTCCGATTAAGAACTCTCGACATCGTCATTGAAATATCCTCCAGAGCATCTGCAACCTCGTAGTTGTCAGATACATCCACGGTCCCAACTCGACAGTGCAAAAGATCAATAAAAAATTTCTCGGTGTTTCGTGACCAATTCATTAGTTTTTTTTTTGTAGGAAGACTTCTTTTCTTGGGAGATAAAGAGAGAAGTTGAATAGTTTTACTAGATAAAGATGTGCTTTTATGGTTGGATTAGATTTTCAGTAATTCCCCCCTCGTAAATTTGAATAAGAAAACCTCATACAATAATTCTACAATAAAAAAAATTAGAATGAAAAAATAAATTATAATAAAAAAAATGTTTTGGCCGATTTATAATTTATAGTGAGGCCCATAGCACGTAGCAGAATCCAGGCCCATATATCAGAATGTATGCATTGATGTTAGTGGGATCCGACCCCAAACAAGGACAACAAGTGGTGCAAGGCTCATTAATATATACCAGCTTTTTTTTTGCATTTGTTCGACGTGGGATGAAGGAATTCTCGTCCCTAATTGCATTTGGCTGAATATCAAGGCATAACTCCACTTTCCCTTCTTTGACATAAATGCGGTGTGCTTCTCAAAAATTTTACCCGAAAATTTAAAAATATTACACCCTAAATTTGAAATATTTACCCTGCATATTTCAAACTTTTAATCGAAAATTTTAACATTAAAATCTCATTCACCCTTTCTAAAAAATTTAAACCGAAATTTGAAAATTTTAAAGGGATGAAACCTCAGAATATTTCCATATTCTATTTTCCAAAATTACTACTATAGTAGTAAAATTTACCAAAATTAATCGATTTTACGAAAATTAATCGATTGTACCAAAATTAATTGATTTTACCAAAATTAATCGACTGTACCAAAATTATACCAAAATTAATCAATTTTACCAAAATTAATCGATTGTACTAAAATTACTACTATAGCAATAAAATCACATATTTAATAATAGTAAAATTTTAATTTTAATTATATTAAAACTTTAATAGTAGTAAAATTTTAATTATAGTCACAAAATTACTACTATAGTAGTAAAATTATAATTTTAATAGTAGTAAAATTCTTACTATAGTCACAAAATTGTTACTATATTCACAAAATTTATACTACAGTCACAAAATTGCTACTACTATAGTACCAATTACAGAGTTACTATTATACACATAAAATTAGTATTACTATAGTCCCAAAATTGATATAACATGACTAATTGGAATTCCAATTACAAAGTTACTACTATACTCACAAAATTAGTACTACTATAATACCAAAATTGATATAACATGACTAATTGGAATTCCAATTACAAAGTTACTACTCTATTCACAAGATTACTACTATAGTCCCAAAATTGATATAACATGACTAATTGGAATTCCAATTAAAAAGTTACTACTCTATTCACAAAATTACTACTATAATACCAAAATTGATATAACATGACTAATTGGAGTTCCACTTAAAAAGTTACTACTATAGTCACAAAGTTAGTACTACTATAGTACCAAAATTAGTATTATAGTCCTAAAAATTCATACTGTAGTCACAAAATTGCTACTATAGTCCCAAAATTGATATAACATGATTAATTGGAATTCCAATTACAAAGTTACTACTATACTCACAAAATTAGTACTACTATAGTACCAAAATTGTTATAACATGACTAATTGGAATTTCATTACGAACTTACTACTATACTCACAAAATTAGTACTACTATAGTAACAAAATTGATATAACATGACTAATTAGAATTTCAATTATAAAGTTACTACTATAGTCACAAAATTAGTATTATAGGCCCAAAATTAGTATTATAGTCCAAAAAATTCGAACAAATTGATATATATATATAATTAGTACTATAATCATGAAAATTGATGTAACACAACTAATTAGAATTTAAATTATAAAATTTATACCATAATCACATTCGAACAATTTGATATGTATTATAATAGTACTATAGTCATGAAACATCAATTTTGTATTATACGACTATAATACTTATTTTTTTAAATTACTACTATAGTCAAATAATTGCTATAATATTAAATCTATTTCCCAATTATAATATTAATTACATTTATTTTTCGAATTATTTCATTAATTATTTTAACATATAGACTATAGCATCATATATGATTATTTTGTTCAAAACATATTTTGTTCCAAATACTTTGTTCAAATTACAAAGTTCCAAATATTTTATTCAAATATTTTGCTCTTATAGTATAGCATAATTTTGAAAGAATAAGGCATGTGTCAATATTAATTGAACTTGCATTTTCAATAAAAATATAATAATTGAAATTGCTAGAATATCAAGGTAAAAACTAATGATTATCTTATTTACTATAAATGAGTTGTGCTTCTCAAAAATACTAGCCGAAATGTGAAAGATTTATACACAAAAAATTTTAATTTTTTGGTCGAAAATATTCATGCCTAATTTTGCATATTTATATAGGGATGAATCTTCTCTATATTGCACTATCACTATTCTAAACTTCAAATAATCCAGAATTCGAAGATGAAATCTGTGATAAAGCCATCAAACTCAAGCAAAAAATAGAACAAACACTCTCTCCATAAAGTCACCAAAACTACTCCTACCAAAAAGGCCACTCCAAAGAAGATTACTCCAAAAAAGCCGACGAACACTCCTACCAAGCTGTCAACGACCACTCCTACCAAGATGGCTTCGATGACTCTTCCCATGACGTCCCAACTACGATGTCAACAATTTTTTTTTTCTCTCCTATTCGACACGTGCAGTTAACGTCTGAATGAAGTGTACCACCCTCACCAAAGAGTCTTGATATATTATATCAAAATTTGAGGGAAGAGCACAACAACTTGAAGGGGGAGGTCGATCACCTTTTGCATCGCATGGTGGCTTTTTCAAACGATGACATGGTGAGGGACTTGATTCTCGAGGCTGACCCTCTTACTAAGCTGTATGAGATTTTTCTACAACTTAAGAATCATGGAGATGAAGACCCTTCCAAGCGTGGAGGCGAAAAGGGTGCTTCCAACCATGTTCCCATCATCATCGAAGACTCAGAAAGCAACACCAAGAATTGATCTTCTATGATGTTGTTTTATTCTATTTATTTTAATCTTATGTGTTGTTTTTTCCTTTTTTTTTTTATGTTGTATTGCCGACAGTAGCCGGCGTTTAGGGTTTACAAAACCCTAAACATTATCAATCTATCTATTATCTTTTTTTATTTGTTGCGTCTTTGTCTATACCCTATGCATACTCTTAAATAGTACATTAAGAATAATTAAATACTTAAAAAATGCTAACAAATTATATTACAACTTAATTATATTACAAAATTTATTCAAACTTATATTACAATTCATTAATTATATTACGAAATTTACACGACATTCTCAAATCTATACTTTTTTTTTGTTTTGGCTAATACACCAAATTCATGCTAATCTATAACAATTGATGTATATATATTCTTTAAAAATTAATTAAAATAAAGCATACACCCAAACTTAAACACAATAAAAATATCTTTGTTTTAATAAAATCTTTGATATAAGAAAATCTTTGATTTAATCTTTTGATTCAATCGAATTGACGAAAATCTTTGATATACGAAAATATTTTTCAAGTGTAGCAGTCACCTCAACTTATTACTTGAAATATTTCAAGAATCAAAATTGTCATTCTCGTCCTACGAATATATGGAGATAAAAAAATTTACTAAAGTTTTAGAAAAATATAAATGAATTAGATTTACTGTTAATTCTAAATTAAAAGTATTTAGACATAGAAGGAGGATTTGATTTAAAAGAGTTCGATTAATAGGCTTAATTAGAATATGGAATTCAATAAAATTGACGAAAATCTTTGATTTAATCAAATCTTTGATATACGAAAATATTTTTCAAGTTTGTTAGCCGACTCAACTAAATAATTGAAATATTTCAAGAATCAAAAGTTGTTATTCTCAATCCAATGAAACAGTAAATTCTAAAAAATCAAACTTAATTGCCTCTCCTAATCCAATGAAACCAGAAATCCGAAACCCTAAAAAAATTAAACTTCGAGGACTCAAAAATTCTTTTGGAATAATGCGATAAACCATCAAGGTGATATTCAAATACATTCAATATCATAATTTAGCGTTACAAATCGAGAAAAAACAAATATTACATATGGAGCACAAACGTGATCTAGACAAACTATTTCTAAAGCCAAGAGCTAAAGGAGCACACTTTTCGAATATTCCATATTTCTAAAGTCAAGAAATCACGTTGAAAATATTCCAGGTTCTACACCTTCGAATATAACAAAGAAGATTTCTTTGCTCGATCTATTTTTCTTTATTTTCATGACGATGGTGATGGTGGTGGGGAAAAATTTATATTACAGATGGTGAAATGGGGAAAAAATGGAAGATAGATGAACGAGAATGAAGATGAAGATAATGAGGATGAGAGAGAAATAATTAAGATGAACGAAAATGAAAATGAATCGATTAAGTAATAATCAATTAATTAATTAATTTTAGTTGAGAGGATGAGAGAGAAATAATTTTGAACTTCAAACTCAAAATAGCATTCTCTCACTATATTAAGGGGGAAAGGGTATTAATGTAAAACGCAATATAGACTTAAATAAGTTAATGATTAAAGAATATAATTAATGATGTAATTACCCTATTTACCCTTTGTGGCTTGTGGCCTTATAGATTTACTGTAATTATGATACATATTCCCCTAATTTTTTTTACTGAAATAGTAATAAAGTATAAGAAAAATCAAGGTGGATTAAAAAAAAAAACAATGTAAGAAAGTCACATATGCGCCTTGATGACTATAATAATAAATATCCCGCTAAAAGAAATAGTAATAAGCCTAATAAGGCATAACAAAAATCAAGGCGGATTCAAAACAAAAAACTAAATATATACCAATGTAAGAAAGTTGCATGTTCCCCTTTGATAAATATTACCAAAATAATAAAATAACGGAGAAAGAAAAAGGAAAGAAAAAGCTGAGGCTAAAAAAATGAAAATTCAAGTGTTGATAAGAAAAAAGAAAAAAAAAAGTAAGCAGCAGTGGTAGGATCACGTGGTGTGGAGGCGGGAGTTAGACGGTCACTCCGTCCGTTTGCACACATAACCAAGCACAGCCTCGCCTGCCCCATCAAATTCGGAACGTGGGAATTCACGCACTCTCCCCCAGTGACTGACCGAGAGAGCGCCAAACCCAAACGGAAATCCCCCCAATTCTTTATTCCTTTTGCCGCTCTCTCTCTCTCTCTCTCCCCCTAAAATTAACCACACCCCAACCAAACCCTCATATTAACGTACTTCCAAGTTTTCAAAATCAAATCAAATTTCCTCCTAATTATTACCACTCTACTCATAACTCAATCCTCTCTCCTTCCACCAATCCACAATTTCGCCGTAGCTGCATCTCCCGATGGGGCAGCCGTCGTTGCCGCCTCCGCCGATTGCCCCTCCTCCGCCATCGCCGCTCCCACCTCCGGCTCAGGTCGGGCCCGGACCCGGCCCTGGCGCTGGGTGCCAGGTGCGGTGCGCCGGTTGTAAGATGGTGCTTACCGTGATGCCTGGCTTGACCGAGTTCGTCTGCCCTACGTGCCAGCTGCCGCAGATGCTGCCGCCCGAATTGATGCGGTCCAACCAGGCCCAGGCCCAGGCCCAGCAGCCGAGGACCGCCCCGGCCCACGGCATTGATCCGACTAAGATCCAGCTGCCATGCGCTAACTGCAAGGCCATACTCAATGTGCCGCATGGATTGTCGCGCTTCAATTGCCCTCAGTGCCTCATTAGTCTCGCCGTTGATATCTCTAAGATATCCCAAATGTTGCCTTCCGTCCGCCCTCCTCTGCCGCCTGAAGAAGTCAACGAGGTTTTCTTCTGCTGAATTTCTTATTTCATTTTGCGTCTTCTATTGTGATGATCAAAGTTTCGAGTTGGTACTACTCGAACTGGGTATAGGCTGACATGTATAATATTGGTGGTTTAGTGTCAATTTTATCATCTTGAGTTACGTAGTTGTTTTACGTTAGGAACCCACTTTGAAACGTTTGAGCAAGGAAATGCAAGGCCAGTTATGGGATGGAATTCATCCCTTTGAATGGCATTTGTCATTTTTGAATGTTAACCCGCCATGCATTGGCGGTTGGGATGTGTTTGGAATGTAATTGTGCTGGATAAGTTGGTTTGAGACAGAGACCTTACAAATGTATTTTCTCTCTGACCAAGCCTATCAATGAGCAAGTTGTCCAATTTAATTATTTTTCATGGAGGGGCTAAGTTCAGTTCAGTCTAGTCTGAACTCTTTCTGAATAATTATATCTCATAAATGATGTGATCCTGTCCTAGCATAATAGCGGAAACTAGTGTTATTATTCAGAGCAGAAATTTTACCTTTATTCCTTTGAACTATGTAAACAATCCTCAGCCATTGGCTTCAAACATGAAACTCAACAGGCAGTTCTTCAAACAAATTAATTCATGAAGAATTAGTTTGTGTAGTCTAGTATCAGTACCATTTTAGAAAGAGCTCAAAGGTCCACAACAAGTTGATAGTTTGTATTTCATGGAGATATGTTGAAAACATATTAAAAAAACAGTGACCGGAAACTATTGATATCTTTGAGGTCTATTGACAACTACCTATTAAAATATTCTCACAAATGATTCTTAATAAAACAAAAATATCTAGATTATGTTACTTAACACATGCCACCCATGTTTTTGGAATTAATGTTTTGTACTTTGAGCCAACCAGTGCTTACACCTTCTAGATCTGCCTATCGTTTCCTCCTTATGCTAAGAGAAAATGACATCAAAGAGATGCATGGAGTATAGTGGAATATATCTTGGACTACGCCTCTGCACTTATATGAGATACTGAAAAAGGGGACGGTTCTTCTTTTTGAATGACGTTTTTGCCTCTTTGACTGTATCCAGTGGTAGTGGTGGTTGCTCAGTTCGCGTTTATGGTAGATTTTTTTATTAGATAGGTAGATTACAATGTTTCATGGATAGTATAATATGTTCTCACATTTGTATGAAGTGACTCGTGTTAGGCTGCAAATTGGGGAAATCAGAGACATCATATTGTAGGACTGTTTCTGCTATTGATGCAAAAAAGTCTAAAATGCCATTTAGCTGCACAACAAAACCAGGCCTTTTAATTTTCAGGCTCACTGTTGACTCGTTGACTATCAGATACCCTGTACTTTTGTCTTACTATTTCATTTTACACAAATGAGCCCTATAGTTTTTATCTGAATGCACAATTGCGACCCATGCTGAATCAGATTTGGCACTGAATTTTACCGCCAGTGTCAAAATTGAAGCGCACAGCCAAAAAAATAGAAAGTAAATTTGGACCATGTAGAAAAAATAACATCAAATACACTGGCTAGAAGTGCATTTATGTAAACATGGATGTTCAAATTGTTTCAAGATATGCACAAAAAAGGACATGTTTATAAGATTTAAATGCAAGATCCTATCTGCCTTACCTTAAATGGAGACATGTCTGGCTTCTCGCTATCGCGACAATGAAGGAACTGCCGGTCAAGCATAGAAATTCCTGCTATACCTTGGCATCAACTCCTGCAAAAAGCAACAATATTAGTATGAAATACACTGCTATATGCCGGATTAGATGAAGGAAGCTTGCTGTCCATCAATGCGTTTTAGGCGACTTTGAATGGAATTGGGGATCGGGGCCTATATATGCTTAAAAATGTAAATACAAGTTACTAAAGGGCATATTGGTCAGAAGTTATTTGTTTCCAGGTAGGACAGCCTAACTACCCAAGCTACTATTATCGGCCCATATTTTTGGATTTGGTTATTCATGGGTGGGCTTCTGATTATTGTTCTTCATTCAAGTTTAGTGTACCAGGCCTCACATCAGCCATAGGCTAAATTCCAAAAAAAGCAATTACTTGACCAGGTTTAATATTTTTGGCTATCAAGGCTTATCAGGCAATCCAAACGTGCCCCGGGTTTAGCTGTATATAGGTTTTAAATATATAATGCAACCCCTACTCATTTTGCAAGAAGGGCACCTATTATTGAATAAAATCTAGGGTTTTAAGTAAGAATGTACAATCAACAAGGGTTTGAGTAATTGGCGTTGTACCAGAAGAAAAATATTAACTATAAATGATTTGGTTAATTTTAATTCCTTTTCTGATGTCTGGTCCTATCATTGGAAAACAATAACTGAGTTCAATTTAGAAATTTGTTACCTTAAACCTATTATTTTGAGTATCTAGTTTTTGGCACATGGATTTGTTAACACATCATGAAATACTGTCTTCTTTAAAGATGTCTGCTTTGCTATCCCTTTTTTTTTACATAAGCGCCCATTCTTAAAAATCTTGTCAATCATTGATGCTTTTCCTCACTCATATCAGGTGGCCATTGAAGTGGAACGGGAGGAAGATGAAGGTGGATTGGCTGGAGAAACATTTACGGACTATGTATTCTCTTTTACCAATCTTTTGATTTTGTGAACTTCCAAAAGATCTGGACTAATTCTGATAAATGTTTCCTCTGTTTTGTTCAGCGACCACCTAAACTATCTATTGGTCCTCCTCATCCAGATCCTGTTGTGGAGACATCATCCTTATCTGCTGTACAACCTCCTGAACCTACTTATGATCTCAAGATTAAGGATGAGCTCGAAAGTTCAAAAACATTGTCATGCTTGCAGATTGAAACACTGGTCTATGCTTGTCAGGTTGCTTCAAAGAACTGACATTTAACATCTTTACATTTCCAACATCATTCATCATAAAATTACTTTTTGTATGACAGAGACATAACCAGCACCTCCCAGGTGGTGATAGAGCTGGATTTTTTCTTGGAGATGGTGCTGGTGTGGGTAAAGGGAGGACAATTGCTGGGTTAATATGGGAGAACTGGCACCATGGGAGAAGAAAAGCATTGTAAGTGTTAACTGTTAAGTAACATCCAACGCACTGTTCTCGTGCATTAAAAGCTAGCTAGAAATCTCCTTATTTACTAGCCATGGTGATTGCATTAGTTGTGTGGCATTAGAACGCTGAGTGCTGAGTCCATTGTGATTTTTCTTTTTTTTTTTTTTAAATTTTTGTATTTTACTTTTCTAATGGCCTTATGCAGGTGGATATCTGTAGGTTCAGACTTGAAATTCGATGCTAGAAGAGACCTGGATGATGTTGGTGCGACATGTATAGAAGGTTGGTGCAGACTATAATCACGAGTTTATCCATATTCTGTTAGGAACTGTATTTTTATTTTTGTGAACTAGTTGTATGCTGAAGAAATAAGAGAGTATTGTGATGCTACCTCGTCCATTGATTTTGATTACTGGTACCTTTATGACATATCCATATGCTATGGTCAATTCAGCTGCAGCTGCATCATGTGATAAATAACCATGAAGTTTAGATTACAACTTAAATTGTTATGTGATGTTATTTCACATTTGGGGGTGATTTATAAGATGTACCTGTCAATAAAGTAAATGATTCGGGCGGGAAATTAGTGTTTCATTAATGAACTAAAAGTAAATACCAAAATTACTCCCCATTCTATCTATTGTTCTGTCCGTGATGTTTGCGTTATTTGCTTGTGCTGTACCTATTGATTTCATTGGTCTACTTTTCTAACATTTCAGTTGCATTTGTCATAACTTTCCTTCGTAGTTCATGCTCTGAACAAGCTTCCTTACTCTAAGCTTGATTCCAAGTCCATTGGCATTAAGGAGGGAGTTGTTTTCTTGACTTATAGCAGCCTCATTGCATCCTCTGAGAAAGGACGTTCGCGTTTGCAGCAGCTTGTGCAATGGTGTGGTCAATGTGATGGACTTATTGTATTTGATGAGGTAGGTTGTTGAATCTTTTTTACTTCTATTGGCTATTAGTAATATAATCTGGTTGGTTTTCATAGTTTTGATGCAATAAACTCTTATATTATTTTTTAAAATTTATTATTTCAGTGTCATAAAGCAAAAAATCTGGTCCCTGAAGCTGGGGGACAGCCAACAAAGACTGGTGAAGCCGTTCTTGATATCCAGGTGGCCTTCATTACTTTTTCTCTATTATGTTTTTACTGATTATTCTTAAGGGGTGCCTGTCTGATACTTGATAGTTTACTTTTTGTATTATTCCAAAGAGTAGAGCAACTGCCACCTGGGATCTTCTATCTGCTGCTATGTGTGGTCCATCTGCCTTTTTATCCTTTTCTTCCACTGATTCCTATACTATGATTTAGACAACAAATATGAATTAACCCATACAAATGTGCTTTTAGCTTCTAGAACATTATATGGTTTTTTTTTGGGGGGGTCAATTGTTTCTGCCAGAGGAGAGCAGCCAGATTATGTGCTAATATGAAGCCATCATGAAATTTTTGTACTCAATAGGTTCCAAGACGCTTATGCTGGAACTGGATAGCTGTTCCATACAGCATCCTGAGCTTTCTTTTTAGTTCCTGTTCCTCTAAATTATTGTATTTTACTTTCTGCTGAGCTGTATCTATCCATTGTACCTCTCCTGGTGCTGGTTGTTTGCTACTTATTAATCCTTTGGCTGCTATTGATTCACATGTGTGCTCCATGGCAGTCTTTACTGCCTATTTGCACCTGTGTATTTCAAGGGCACTCACATGCACCGCTTACTTTCCATCTTATCATTTGCACTTGCTAAATGTATCTATAATACTTATATAGCACACATATTTCATGATTTAAAGGATATTTTCTTTTGGCTTGTGACTTACCCTAATATAGGCCAAACTTCCTGAAGCTCGCGTCATATATTGCTCAGCAACTGGTGCTTCTGAACCACGCAATTTGGGTTATATGGTCCGCCTTGGTCTTTGGGGATCTGGAACATCTTTTGCAGACTTCCGTGAATTTTTAGGTGCAATTTTCATTTGGCGCGTGCTTATTGGCTTAATGTGTTCTTAATATGGTTGGTGTGGTGTAATTTAATATATTAATGTAGTTCGAACTGGGGAATCATCAGCAATATCTTTTAGAATTTATCTTTGTAAGTCATCGGTGCCCGAATCCTGCATTGCCACAAACTTCTGTCTAATTCTAAGGGCACAATCTTGTTTGAGATATTCCACTTTCTATATTTCATTCTAGACACTTTTATCAGGGAATAACGTACCTCTTCCAATTGTTTGGAAGGAATATATATGCTTGACGTAAGGAGTTCTTTGAACTTTGAAGATGGATAGAATTAATGTGTGAAGGAACCCAATTATATGAGGGGTTGCTCAGCAGTTTGTAACAGGCTTTGTTAATCTGGAGTGTCCTTGATGAATGTTGAATTTGTGGTCTATCTTTCCAGTTGAAGTCTACTTATCCTCCTTTTCTTTCTCCACTTAATTACATTTTTGGCAGCTTGAAAACATCTGATTTGGCATAGATTAGGTATTCATGAATGTTTCAAGTTTTACATACTTTTGAGATTGGAGGAAGTCTTGCGTGAGACTGTCTTACGGCTCAAAATCTGTAAGACGAGTCAAGATTTGGATCCAGACACCAATAAATATCAACAAAATTACTGTGCCATTGATATGAGTTTTAATCCGGATGTTGACCCATCTAATGGATTTAAACTTGTAAGACCATCTCACACAAGTTTTTGGCTTGAGATTGACACGTATAATTTCAAGTGAATTTGCCTTACTGTTTCTGTCTACACCTTATCATAGAGTAATTCTATAAATAATAATTAACAGTATTGTGTTGGTTCTTGCAGTTGCAATGGAGAAAGGGGGTGTTGGAGCTCTGGAACTTGTTGCCATGGATATGAAAGCAAGGTTAGAACATTTTTGTGAAATATTGTGTAATTATCAGTTTTAAATTGAAATTATCTTCAATTTTAGGGGGATGTATGTTTGTCGCACACTGAGCTATAAAGGTGTGGAATTTGAAGTCGTTGATGTTCCACTGGAGGCCAAAATGATGGTATGTTCACCCTTACTTTGTTTTGCTGCCAATAAATAAGGGTGTCATCATTAACTGTAAACTAATCTTAAATGCTATATGATCTCATTTTATAAGATCTACAATGTGTCCTATGCAATATTACTACTTTTAATTTACTTATCAACTCATGCTACATGTGACTGCCGCTAAGTTCGTGCTGTGTGATATTTTTATCCATTGTTTTAATTTTGCTATCTTTCTCCTGTCTGTTATTAGATGCTGTCTTAGTTCCCATGTCAATATTGTTTAGAATGACCTTTTCCTTGACCCCAGTAATAAGTAAACTGCAAATAAATAGTCACCTGTGAAAAAAGAAAAGCAAGGTGCTTTTATGATTCCACTCCCAAGATATATCAAAAGCAAAACAATTTTGGAAATTAACATACTGCTCATAAGACTGATCTTCTGTAGTACTACATTGCATGATCCTTCTTATATTTCTTTTAACTGAGGGACATAGGATAGTACTACTGAAATGACCTTAGAATGCTTTATTTGTTCTTTAGATAATGTTGAAGTACTTTTCGCTGTCGAGGATTCTGTGTTGGTTTCATCCGGGAAAATCTTTCCATCAACACAAATAATTGATAGATTACTGATAATATTAATTTGACATGCTTCAAATTTAATGAGTATGTGTACTATCAGTTCCTCCCTTTCGTAGTTTGGTATTTCTCACTTGTCCATTGAGGTTCTTATGTGGCCATCTTGTTCTTACTAGGCTTTTTACTGGTTTCAGGACATGTATGAAAAAGCTGCAGAGTTTTGGGCTGAGTTAAGAGTGGAATTGCTATCAGCTAGCACATTTCTTGCAAATGAGAGGCCTAATTCAAGTCAAGTGTGGAGACTGTATTGGGCAAGTCATCAGGTTCTGTTGTAAAATACTTAGCTTGGAACTTTTAGCCCTTTCCCATATTTCACTTTTCATTATGTTTATTGGTGTGTATGTTTTTAATTTTTTTTTTTTTGTGTTCTATACAGCGCTTCTTTAGACACATATGCATGTCAGCTAAAGTGCCTGCAGTGGTTAGACTTTCTCAACAAGCATTGATGGGAAATAAGTGTGTGGTCATAGGCCTACAGAGTACTGGAGAGGCACGAACTGAGGAAGCCATTACTAAATATGTAAGATTGTTCTTCACTGTGTGTGTGTGTCTGTGTCTTTCTGCAATTCAAGTTATTACTTAAATCACTTCCATATTTTCTTGTGGCATGGTTCTATGTAAAGAGTATGAAATTTTTTAAAGTTCAGTATGTATAATTTCCAATGTTACTTCCTGTCTTTATCATACATATCGCTAATGGATTTTATTGAAATAATGCTCTCGAATAACTTCTTGAAACTTTTCATTTTATTGAGATAGGGTCTGGAGCTTGATGATTTTATATCTGGGCCCCGTGAGTTATTGTTGAAATTTGTTGAGGAAAATTATCCCCTTCCAGATAAGCCTGAGCCACTTGCTGGTATCTTATTGTTATACAGTGAAAATGTTTATAGCTTCTCTTTTTCGTGGCCTGATCAAGTAACTTCTTTTTCTGTTTTTTGTTTAGAGGAAAGTGTAAAAGAGCTTCAGAGAAAGAGGCATTCAGCTACACCTGGTGTTTCATTTGCGGGAAGAGTGAGGAAAGTTGCCAAATGGGAAGAAGAGAGTGAAGAAGAGAGCGAGTGGCAATCTGAAAGTAATTACAACATTTTATGTGATAACTTCTTTCAGCAAAATCAACAATCATCTGTCATCCTGATTCCAGCATTACACAATTTTGACATTTTGTCATTGCAAATTTTTTTTTGTATACGTACATTTTTAGTCACTTGATATTTTCCCGAAACAAAGTGTTTACATCTTCATCAAAAGCCCCTTATTGTATAGTTAGGATTTAATTGTTTATCTGGGGAATCTCATTGAGAAAAGTCCTTTTGAGGTTTCATGATTCATCTCGCTCATCACTGCTAAAATATGAGTTTTTTCGAGTGGAAGAATACGGAGCAAACTGTTTTTCTTTTGAATAGGTTGCCTTGTAAATCCATGATTTTCTGTATCTGAGAATATAAAGCTTGCATGTATCAGACCACTAGTTATTGTCAAAGCTGATTTTTTACTTGTGAAAATTATCCCCTGTGAACCAAATCATCTTTCTGTTTCATTTTTTTTTGTTGCTTTTTAGTTATTATAAATTTCTTTCATCACGAATGGTCATTCTGTAAAATGCAGCTGACACTGAACCTGAAACTGAATCTGATGATGAGTTCCAGATCTGCAACATTTGCAATTCAGAAGGGGTATATGTCCTTTCCCTTGTTAAACTGATGATATGACAGGGATGATTTGCATAGCTGTTTTATCATCTTTTTCGTTCCTGAATGTATTCTGTTTCTTCTAATATTCACGACTGTAGGAAAGGAAGAAATTGCTTCAATGTTCGTGTTGCAGCCAGCTTGTTCACCCTGCATGTCTGGTTCCACCGGTTGTAGAAGAAATATCTGGGGATTGGTCTTGTCATTCATGCAAGGAGAAAACAGAGGAGTATCTCCGAGCTAGACAAATATACTATGAAGAACTGCTGAAAAGGTACATTTGTACGAAAATTAACTAATGCTTTCTCTAAAGTATTAAGAGTATTCTTAATTCTCATGTGATTTTTTATGGCATTTTTGTTGCTGACAACACCTGATTAGGTATGAAGGAGCCCTTGAACGTAAATTGAAAATTCTAGAAATAATACGATCCTTGGATCTTCCTAACAATCCATTGGATGATATTATTGATCAGGTAATGTCAGTATTTATATGGTACAAGCAGAAATTCTTATCCGGACATCTTAATGTATTGGTTTTGTGATATTGGTGCAGCTTGGAGGTCCTGATAAAGTAGCAGAAATTACAGGACGACGAGGCATGCTAGTTAGGGCTTCCGGTGGAAAAGGTGTTACTTATCAGGCACGAAACACGTGAGTTAAGACATGTCTCTATATAATCTTTTTGAGTTGCCTTTGCTGTTGCTAATTCACATGCTGTATACTTTAGGAAGGATGTGACCATGGAAATGGTCAATATGCATGAGAAACAGCTGTTCATGGATGGTAAAAAACTAGTGGCTATTATTTCTGAGGCTGGATCTGCTGGTGTTTCTTTGCAAGCAGATAGAAGAGCAGTCAATCAGGTTATCGTTGTTGGATTTTTGTTTGTCTTGTGATTTTTGTGGTTGGGCCTTTGGATCATGCTTTGTTGCTTCAATGTCATTTCCTTATCCATTTAAGTTGGACCCTTTTGTTCTTGAAACAGAAAAGAAGAGTTCATTTAACTCTAGAACTACCTTGGAGTGCTGATAGAGCAATTCAACAATTTGGAAGAACTCACAGATCAAATCAAGCTTCTGCACCGGACTACAGGTGGTTATGAATTTCTGGTTTGATAAAAGACCTTTATGACTATTGTTGCAGCAATATGTGCAACCTTGGTGCATACTGAATCTCCAACTTAGATAAAAATGAGCCACTTCTCCATCTTCCTTTTGTACACGAAGCCAACAAGCTATTAGGCTACAGCGATCGAATTTTTGCGGAATATGCTTTTTGGAGCAACTAAGCAAGTTCTCATGATTATTACTGCACACAATGGTTATGCTTAAGACCCAATATGATCTACCCCCCACCCCACCCCACTCGAACCCAAAAAAACCATTGCATATTGGTACTGATCAAGGAAAAAAAGGAGAAAAAGACCCAGTATACAGTGCTCAATAAATTTGAGAATTATGTTTACGTTGCCAGTCATGAAATGCCTTTTATTTTTAAAGTAAGTGAAGATTATGATACTGTCAATGTGGAAAGCACTCAAATAGAACTATTGTATCATGATACTAAGGCCAGGTTATCAGTCGTATTGGGAATGGTTTAGATGAAAACAGAGATTTTTTTATGTGAAATTCTGTATCAAAGTTTGTGATGAAACTGATGATAGTTTTCATCAGAGTCTGGGAAGTTATGAGTTTCATTATGAAAATCCTTCTAACCTAAAAAGAACTTAACAACTTTAGCATCAAAATTGTACTTCACTCTTGCCACTCACGAGCAGGTAAGCAGGGTTTATGGATAAAATTATCCGGCATGCATTGTATTGCTAACTTTCTAACAGCCCACTAATTATTAATGTGAAGTGGATCTGAATCTGATGATGAAAGTTAATTTGTCACAGGTTGCTTTTCACAAATCTTGGTGGTGAACGACGTTTTGCTTCCATTGTTGCCAAGAGACTTGAATCTCTTGGAGCATTAACACAGGGAGACCGTAGGTAATACCAATCTTGTAGCCAATAAGATATATTTCAGTAACTTATTACCTTATCCCACACTAGTCAGCGTACAACATCCATCTTATATTGCAGGGCTGGACCATCTCTCAGTGCTTATAATTATGATAGTGCATTTGGAAAGAGGGCCTTAACAATGTTGTATAGGGGACTCATGGAACAGGTGCTAACCTGGATGGTTTTCTTATGGTGTAATGAAACTACCAACACTGTATACTTATGTGAAGTGCTTATTGATATATTATTTTGGATCATTAGGAACCTTTGGCTGTTGTTCCACCAGGCTGTTCATCTGAAAAACCTGAAACAATACAAGACTTCATTATAAAGGGAAAAGCTGCACTTGTGTCTGTTGGGATAATTAGAGATTCTGTTCTTGGTAATTGCTTACGTATTTAATAAACTTCTATTGACTATTGTTCACTTTCCATTTTCCCCCTCTGCTTCATTTATTCATCCCTGTATAGGTCCAGCTTCTAGAAGGTAGTTTTATATCATATAACTCTCATCTATGGAGTCACATATATTCTATGATTTCATGTCCCAAATTTATGTTGTCCACTGATACTTGTAGGCAATGGGAAGGACCCTGGAAAGATTTCTGGCCGTATAGTTGAGTCAGACATGCATGATGTTGGGCGTTTCCTGAACCGACTTTTAGGGCTTCCTCCTGAGATTCAAAATAGGTATGGTGTTGTATTTGAAAAGTTACATCATTGCTTGTTTGACTTTCATAAATAACAGTAGATGGTAATGGTATTGCAGGCTGTTTGAGTTATTTGTTGGCATCCTCGATCTTCTTATTCAGAATGCACGTGTTGAAGGGCATCTGGATTCTGGTATTGTTGATGTGAAGGCTAACAAAATTGAACTGCAGGGAGCTCCAAAGGTTATAATACTCCTTAGTGATTTGGTGGGTTTAACATTATAACCAGTTATTAACATACATTTTGCCAGACTGTTCATGTCGACAGTATGTCTGGGGCATCTACTGTGTTGTTTACTTTCACACTGGATCGAGGAATGACATGGGAGGTATTATTTATTTCATTCTCCCTACAGATAAAATTGACTGGTTTATAAAAACTCGTGACTGATGTGTTTACATTTATTTTATTTAGGCTGCTTCCTCATTGCTTGAGGAAAAACAAAAGGATGACACCGGTTCAAGTTACAGTGGTTTCTATGAATCAAGAAGAGAATGGATGGGAAAACGACATTATATTTTAGCATTCGAAAAGTATGTTTCTTCTTGACACACATTTACATAACCATTTTGATTACATAAGTACATGGCTAAAGTTTTGCTGTGACTATTTGTTCATGGCTGAAGTGTGAGGCATACCCAAAAAAAATAATGTTATCATTGCCCTTGATGTTGCTATTACTTGATGGCTGATGCATCATGTTGGTGCTGGCCATTCAGCAAATTACTCAGGTTTAAAACCAGATCGGACATTAAATTGGAGAATTGCCTGGGTCATTGGGAATATCCACTTTGAGGACCCTGCAAGTAGCATACTTGTCCTATTTGATATGAGAATGATGATATATTTCTTATTCCAGCCCTTTCCCGATCCCTTAGCCATATTTTAATTTTGTTTGCCATTCTGACTCTTCTATTTTTATTTGGTATTATTCTGCTAATGTGTGGACTAAACCTATATGCGTTTGTAGATATACCAATGTGCAGATGAAAGCTCATATCCTGCTATTGCTTATGTATATGCGTTTTCTTACCCTTGTTTCAGCTCTGACTCTGGAATGTACAAAATTTGCCGGCCAAACCTTGGGGAGTCTATCAGGTGCCTAGAAATTCTGACCAGAATTTCTCATGATTTCTTTATTTCTTTCTCTTTCTCTGCTAGACTTCTTGATATCACTTACAATAATATCCAGGGAGATGTCTCTAGCAGAACTAAAAGAAAAATATAGAAAACTTTCAGCTCTAGAGAAAGCTCGTAGTGGCTGGGAAGATGAGTATGATGTTTCATCCAAGCAGGTAACTATTTATTAATGATGCAATTAAAACACTCCACAACATTTCTTTTCTTCTTTTATGCTTGCTGAGAAAGGCTTCATTTACGTATGGCTTTGTAAGATCTGTTCTGCTGTTTTATTTTGACAATTGAGTTGCCACAGCTTATTTGAGGTTTCTCATGTAGTGCATGCATGGTCCCAACTGTAAGCTGGGCAGCTTCTGCACTACGGGCAGAAGGTTACAGGAAGTGAATGTTTTGGGTGGTCTCATTCTTCCTGTCTGGGGAACTGTTGAAAAGGCACTCTCTAAACAGGTAGTCAAATATTTTTGCTTTATTTAGTGTTTGATTTCATGACATATATACATGGGTAAATATTAGCAGCCACCAACATACAAATTGATTGAAGATGAAGAACAAATAGTTCCATAGAAATCTAATGTAAAGACATGTTCCATGTGGTGATTCTTTTATGCCATCCAGGCAGAGGATCCTGATAGATATAGGTTCTTGATATCTGTGATGCCTAGTGACCAAAGTTATGTTGCTCAAGAGGGCTTGCTTCAGCTTTTATAACCGCTGCTTTCAAAATGTTGGGTTTTTGAATAGCTATTTATTTAATAGACACGGTGTATATTACAGGCTCGCCAGAGTCATAAAAGACTCCGGGTTGTGCGTATAGAGACCACCTCTGACAATCAACGAATTGTCGGATTACTCATCCCAAATGCAGCTGTTGAAACAGTGTTGCAAGGTCTCTCTCTCTCTCTCTATATATATATATATCTCTGCGTGTCTCTCCTTTTAGCCTTCTGAATTTCATCCGAATCATTAACTGCTGAGACATTGCTAAGCCATGTTTAGGAACTTAGAATACTAACACAACAAAATTGGTTTTGGCAGATCTGGCTTGGGTTCATGAAATTGATGACGAGTGAGAGTTGCCAGGGTTCGAAGTTGTATTGCCATTTTTGTTGGAGGAGCTGCCTTCCTTCAGAACCTTTTGATTTATGCTGTGCCAAGATGGTGCAGAATTAAGATGACTTCTAACGTGCTTTGGCGAAGCCAGCCAATTTGATATTGGGAGTGAAAATTGCGCAGTCATTTTTGAGCTTTTTGGTGAAATGGTATCCTTACATATTAACAGCAAGCATTGTTCATATCCCAATTCTTAGGCCCCGTTGGACATTTGGTTTTTTTGTATATTATTATAGCATTCTTGTAATATATAGGCAAGATAACAATATTGTAACTGTCAGAAACTCATCTTAGAGAATGAGATAATTTCAATACAAATTCATTTTGCTAGTTTGATATTATTAATATCACAATCTTGTTGACAACTTATTTTTCCCATTCAAACTCACAAAAAACCAGGAAACAGAACACAAGCACACTCACATACTCAAAGCACCACGATAATGTTATGTTGTTCAACATTTGTCATCAAAGACAATGTTATTAGCAAACAAAAGGAACATCAACGTGGTAATCGCTGCAATACAATCCGGGACGCTGAGTGAAGCCCTGCTTCTGCAATAGAGCCCTAGCCTTGATGACCAGCTCTTGGTTACTGACTTTGCCGTCAGTTTCAGCAATTATAGTCTGAATCGCGTTACTCAGAGCGCCGTAAGCTTGGCTTGCATCGCCTGAAGGGGTGGCGTCGGCAGATGTTTGGTCGGTCTGGCAGCCGCTGATGAGAATGCCGGTATCAGGTAATCCTTTTTTGGTCGATCCAGCAAAGGCTTCTTGCTTGCTTCCAACATGGGTTTGCAATGCAGGTTTTGCGTAGCTCTCGTCGTTCTCTTCAAGCTTCTGCTGCAGAAACTGCTGAGCCAGGCCCCCAACCATTCCCAGAAATCCTCCTCCTCCACCATCCCCTCCTTGCTCATTGCCGCCTTTTATTTTACCAAAGATGAAATTCATAAACTTCTTCACCTTGGGGCTGGCATCTTCTCCAAACACGTCGAAAAGGGTGGGTCGTAGCTTGCCCACATCGATATCATCCTTGCCCGTTTTCTGCTTCAGTAACTCGATCAGAGTTGAGAGGGGTAAAGATTTGTTCTTGATGCCTTCGCCTTCGCCTTCACCTCCCTCAAATGCTTCTTCTCCTTCATCGACGTCTTTACGACGGCCGAAGGGTAAGTGAATACCACGCGACTCAACTGCATCTTCCACACTCTTGCGCAGGAAGTTCCTGAATCCGAAGCCAGATCCAGATCCAGACCCCTCTTCTTCCCCACTCTTTCTATGGCTCTCTCCAATCTGCTCCTTGGCCTCATCAATCAATCCTCCGCTGTGACACGAATCCGACACGATGGTGATCTGGCATCCCTCCGGTACTTTGTCAACCAAATCTCTGAAATCATCATCTGATCACACAAAACACAAAATCAACTTTGCTAATCTTTTATCCAATCCAAATCTTTATAACAAACCATATATCAATTCAGCTACAAACCGCACAATCTATGAAGCAGAAAAGTACAGCAACATAAGCTGTATATGGCTCATCAGCTGAAGTGGACTTCATCTTACATAATGATCAAGAATCCCAAATTCACAATTTATTCCACACATCAACAACAAACCACTCCTAATCTTCTCGACAAACTACATAATAAGAAATCCCAACTACTTTACTTCTGGCATGAAATGACAAACTCAATTCACCAACACAAGTTGTAGCTGGCTTCATCATCAAAGAATCTCAAATTAACTTTTTCCCCCTAATTTATTAACTATCTCCAAATTTCACATCCACACACCAGATTCACACGGATCAACTAAAGAAAAGAAAAGAAACGAAACTCACAGAAACCATGAATTTACAAAATGAACATCATCATCATGAGAGGGAGAGAGAGAAGTAACCAGTGATAAGGTTCATGTCAGTGGGAACAATGCACTCATCGTAGCCGGTGTCGTCATCCTCGCCGGTCTCGGCCGGAAGGCGAGTGCCGTGGCCACTGTAGTGAACGAAGAGAAAGTCGCCGGGGCGAGCGGAATCAACGAGATCGGCGAGGGCGGCGCGAATGTTATGGCCGGTGGGCTGTGTGTAAGAATCGTCGGAGTCTATGAGCACCTTAATATCATCCTCGGAGAAACCGTAACGCTCGACCAGGCAAGAGTGCATCCGCCGCACATCATTGATGCAACCCTTCAGCTCTGCCTTCGTTCCGGCGTAGTTGCAGCCGATTAGCACCGCCTTCTTCGCCATGCCTTAATTTGATAATAATAATGAGATGAGATGAGATGAGATGAGATGAGAATGGGGGTTATATCATATATGGATATTGATTAACGTTGAAAAACGCTGTATCTCATTTATTGGGAATGGAATGGAATGGATCAAGATCGTGATTTTCAGAGTATATACTTGTATTTTAAAACATGATTATCGACCTCTTTTATTATTGCGGAGAAAGTCCTTCCCAAATTCGATTGATTGGTGCGATACTGAGATGAGATGAGAGAGAAAATCAGTGTAAAGAGTACTGTCGGCAACCGGGTAGGGTGCGCGTGGCCAGTTTGATGATGTGTGGGCCATTTCCTTATTTTTGGCTAAAAATAATATTATATATTTTAAATCATAATAGTTAAAATAAGACATTATTATCAAATATTTTCCCCATTGTCTTTCGTGTAATGTGATGCTCTTAATTACGTGCTATCAACTAAAGTGCATTTTCTACAACCTAAATCTAATCCATATATAATGTTATTCTACTACCCTTTGGTTTGAAAACTTACTACATTTGATTAAGTTTGGGCATTATTTTGATTTGATTACGAGACGGGATTCTCTATTCCGATTTGATATTTTATCCCGTATTTCAATCATTGGATATATGACATGTGTATTTAATTTTTTTTAATGGTGGATTATTTAATTTTTTAAAGGGTAAATGTTCAACTTGATTCTATAACTATTTACGTAGGTGCATTTTGATCCCTGTTTATCTTTTTAGTCTAAAGTAATCCTATAACTATTTTAAAGGTTCAATTTGATCCCTATTTTGATCCTTGAACTGATGGAGACGGACAGAGAGACGGCGTGATCTAACACTTAGAGTTGAGAGTTAATCTTATAATTCACAAAAATATCCCAAATCACTCAAATTAGAGAACAAAACCCCAAAGATTAACATTCGAATAATTCAATTCCATAAAGTCCTCAAAATTAACAACCGTAAAATCTTCTTCTCGGATTTTTATTAGTCCATGAAGTCCTCAAAATCTCTGAAACACCGTACTTGCAAGTATTTCCTCCCTCTTGAAATTGATTACTCGTCTTCGACTCGATGAAGATGTGCTCGTTGATGATTCTATGAATTTATGCTAGCAAGGTGTGAATTGTGGTGGAATTGATTTGAATTGGACGGGAATCTTATGGATTTTGGTCTCTGATTTCAGGCGAATGACTTGGGTAATTTGGATTTTTTTTGTGAACCCTAAGATTAACCCTCAAGTTTAAATTTTAGATCACGATGTCTCTCTTCTTCCATCCTCGTCAGTTAGAGGATCAAAATAGAGACCAAATTGAACCTTTAAAATATTTATGAGATCACTTAAGACCAAAAAGGTAAACAAGGACCAAGATGCTCCTACGCAAATAGTTATAGGATTAAATTGGACCTTTATACCCTTTTTAAATATACATGCCATACATTCCATGGTCGGAATATGAGATGAAATATCAAGTTGGAATAGAGAATAAATCCAGTCCGTTCCGTTTTATTACTCGGCTTCTATGGTAAGTTATCACCCCTTTTAGATATGATATGATCTTTTTACGATTTTATTATTTTACTAGTATACCACCTGTGCAATATACATGGGATGTTATTAAAAAATTACAACCCAATTGGAAGTTTAAAATTAGGTTTAAATCGTCGATTTTTTTGTTTGAGCTTAAGCTAACGACCATTATCACAAATGTATAGTATGTTATAGCTAACAAAAAAAAAAAGAATAATACAAAAATTTCTATAGTTCACAATATTATAAATTAATTTTATTTTATTATAATAATATTCTTAATATTTTCATAAATATAATTTCTAACAAATAACTGAATAGGCATTAATAAAATTGTAAAACAGTAAACACACCAAAAGGCCAAAAAGATAAAAAATAAAAATAAAAAGAATATCGGCGTAATTAAGGTTACAGCCAGATAAAAATAAAAAATATAAAGAAAAACATTATTATCATCCCTTCATGAACATGGAGAGAAGAGAATTGATATTCAATAAGAATTGACATAATTGCAGTTGCGCCTGACTTCACCCTCTATCTTGACATTAGCATTTCCCAACTTGACCATCGACGACGCAAACTGGCTCGTAAACAGCTCCGGCTGCGAACCCATCAAGCTCGCCACCCCGCCGGTTCTCACGTCTGAGTAAAGCAACTGGTCCGTTGACAGCAGCCCCATCTTCTTCCCCAGATTCGTGTAATAAGCCACGTCGAATGCCCGAGGAGTCGTCACGTCCAGATTAACGTAGCTGCTGTCGAATCTGCACTGTTTCTTCAGAGAATTCACGTAGTTGACGCTCATGGACGGGTCGGCCTTACCCGTTCCGTTGAAGTTGTACAGCCTCTCCTTGATGGCATAGCACGTGCATCTTCCAATGGTGTGCGACCCCGACAGCACCACTAGGTCGACGAATGTGAGGCCGAGTTTGTCGAAGAATCCCAGTAATTGCGTGATGTTTTCATGGCCTTGCGGCACGCTGTTGGCTTCTGCGGCCAGGGAGATACGCCCGTCTTTCCGCCCGAACGGGACTTCCCAGAAAGGCCCTCCGGCGATGACGGTGGCGTCGCGGGCGGCGGCCGTGAGGATGTCGGCGCAGGAGACGGCCTTCGGGCACTGTCTCTCGACCTCCGCCTTGATTTCGTCGATCAGTGTGAATCCCCGGAGGGTTTTGCTGGCTACGGCGGCTCTCTCGCTGCCGGGGTGATTTAGCAGGATTGAAGCGTCACACCCCTGCAAAAAGATTAAGTAATTAAATACACGTGCATGTTAACTATATTCTAGCTAACAATATGCACGCACCATATTGGAAATTGGAATAGATGATCTCGTCTCTCTCTCGTACGATTGTTTTGAAGAAAAAAGGTGAGTTTGAATATACCCTGACGGCGCAGTCGTGGAAGTGGAGGCGGATGATGGAGGCAGCCAAAGTGTAATCTTTTTTAACCCAAGCTCTCACTTTTTGATTAATAATGGATTCTAGATTCGGGCATGATTTCATATAATGTGCCGGTGATAGATAAGCAGCGGCGGGCAGCATCGGCGTCTTAGGCTTGGGCAGAGCGACGCCTTTCACCGGCAGCTTTGGCACGGCGGAGTTTGCGGCGGAGACATGAACGCTGAGAAGGAAAATAGCTAAGGAAAACCACCTCATTATATTAATTAAATTGTGGAGGGTGGCGGTCAAGTCCTACTAGTTCTAGATTTATGTTCTGTTGCATCGTTATTAATCCGATCGAGTATTTATATGAATATGATTCAATGATTGTGAAATTGGCCAAGATTTGATTGGGAAAAACGTGAGCAGCACTAGATGAGATGACAAGCCTCCATGTTTCAAATTCAGTTTCATGAGTCGAAAAGATAATTAAGACTGCTGTTGCTGTATTATATTATTAATGCTATTTAAATATAATAATTTGAGTCACAACTGAGGATGCTATATAGAATTATATATTCATGTCACGGAATTTAATAAGCCAGTGAAGGCTATACGAGCACATGAAAATATTTACTATTACACTCTATGTATTACTTTACGTGTTACATTTTTAAATTATGAATTTTTCATATATATTTTTTTAATTTTTTTTTGTGATTTAATTTAATTTTATGATTGTTTTTAGGGTTCACGCCACCCAATTAGAATTTATAATTATTTTTTAAGATTTAATTTTTGTTTTCTAATTAATAATTCATTATTATGGTTTATTTTTTGAAAATTATGTTTATAAGTTTTTATTTTTTTTTTGTTGATAAATATTGACTATAATTATTTATGTTATAATTAATTTTTATTTTATAATAAATGTTATTAAAATCATAAATTTAATAATGAAACACGAAATAAAACGTAAAAAAGTGTAACAGGAAATTTCAACTCCTATACAAGAAATTTCAACCCCTGTACGAGAACGTTAGCTAGCAATCCTTGATTATGGTTGAAAACTAGCTAACTCTCCAGCCCATAAACAAATTAAATCATGGGATTTGACAAATCTTATCAGACCAATCAAGTCTCCCTTCCAATTATATAATCCATTTTTGACTCGGATGTAGATTAATTAAAAATATTTATAAAAACAAGATACAAAAGCTAAACTTCCAAGATTATTCTTATTTAATGTTTATAACTTTCATAAAAATAAGTGCTAATTAGTTTAAAATTCCAAAATCTAATAAAGATGTATTTTATATATTACTATGAAAAATAATATTAATTATAAGGGGCAGACTTGTGTGAGATTGTCTAATGGGTCGCTTATGTTAGACGGATCTCCCCTGATCCGATCCGATTCCGACCCGACCTGCTATATATATATATATATTAAAAAAATCAGATTTTTTTTTCTCCCTCAGCTCTCCTTCCCAGCTCGCCGCGCCGCTAGGTTTTTCCTGTCCAGCTCGCCGCCCCGACCATGTTTTCCCCATCCAGATCACCGCGCCGCCTAGATTTTCCCGTCAAGCTCGCGGCGGCACATAGATTTCTCCCTCCGACGAATCATGAACGATTCAATGGATAATTTGAGAAAAGTATGTAATCTTCCTCCTAGTGGAATTCCGGTTAATTCCGGTAAAGAAACAATAACGACGACCGGTATGTGTTCTTATTTTAGAAGATTTGAAATTTTGTATCAAATTTTAAGCAATTATTAGGTATATCAAATTTTGCATTCAAACTATTCGATAAAATGCTACTATGAACTGATTCATTACACTTTTGATCTAGTAATCTATTATTGTTATACTTGATAATGAAGACAATGTTGAAGATGTAGAAGAAACATCTATCAACGAGGATGAATCTGTTATGTTGCAAATTGAGAGTAAGTAGTACTTTAGTTCTATTCTTTGATTTTATAACAAATCAACTGCAAAATGTATTTCGTAAATTAGTGATACTTCTATGATATTTAGTGATACTTTCTATCGTGATAATAATCATTCCCTTAAAATGTAATTACGATTCTGCCTGAATAGATCAACAAAAGTGTAAATCGCATGAATATATTGAATTTTGTACACTAGTGATACTTCTATGGTATTTAATGATACATTCCACACATTTATTGACAATATTTTTTTCTGCCTCGGTAAATCAACAAAACTGCACATCACACGTTATATTATATTTATATACAGTAGTAATACTTCAATGGTATTTAGTAATACTTGCTATGATGATAGTGATCCTTCGCTAGCTATTATTCATATGTTGCAACTGTTTCACTTGAAAACATAATTATAACTCACTCGATAGTAATAATACTTCTATGATATATAGTGATACTTTCTATATATCATGATAGTAATCCTTCCCTTAAAATGTAATTACGATTCACTAGATTGTTATTTCTGCCTGAATAGATCAACAAAAGTATATATCACATGCATATATTGAATTTTGTACACTAGTGATACTTCTATGGTATTTAATGATACATTTCACACATTTATTAACAATATTTTTTTTCTGCCTCGGTAAATCAATAAAAGTGCACATCACACATTATATTATATTTATATACAGTAGTGATACTTCTATGACATTTAGTAATACTTCAATAGTATTTTGTGATACTACACCAATACTTATTGAAATTATTTTATTTCTTAGTGATATCTTGCACATTATTTCAATTATTACCAATTATGAATCACTTTTGCTTCTGGTGCAATAAATCAATAAAATGTGATTATTGATACAAACAAATTTTTTGTAGGTGATTCTTTTGATGTAAGAGGTTGCCTTCTTGGTTTGAAAAGGAAGAACATTGATGATATATATGACTTATATTGTAGTCATGCTCTTGAAAATGGGTTTAGTGTTAGGAAATCTACAACAAGAACTGAAAATGGAAGTGTAGTTGAAAAATACTTTTTGTGTTCTTGTGAGGGAGCCAAAAAACCAAACACTTCTAACTCAAGAAAGGTGTATGTCACACGCACATATTTAAGAGTAAAGATCAATAATGATGGTTTATATGAAGTTATTGAGCATAATCTCATGCACAATCACACACTTACAAGAAGAGAATGAAGCCATATGCACCGTTCACACAGATCAATAAACTGTGAGAAGGGTGTTGTGATTGAGGGCATGCTCACATCAGGGATAAAAGCTACAGATTCTTTCCGATACATGGCGCATGATGCGGGAGGAGAGGATATGTCAACCGATTGAAGATGAGTATTATTGAAGGAGGATATGCACAAACACTCATTGATGAAATGCATGCACAAGGTGTTGAAAATAAAGATTTTTTCTTTAGAGTCAAGTTAGATGATGAAGGGAGATTGTCAAATATTTTTTAGAGGGATGCCATGATGAAAGATGATTATATGATATACGGTGATGTTGTTGTATTTGACACAACATACCGTACAAACAAGTATAACCTCATTTGTGCACCATTTGTAGGGATTAATAATCATTGGAAAAATATGATGTTTGGATGTACATTCATATCGGATGAGAGGATTGAATCATTTCTATAGCTCTTTGAAGTTTCTAAGAAATCAATGGAAGAGAAATGTCCTATATCAATATTTACTGATCAAGACTTAGCTATTGGTACTACAATAGGACGTGTATATTTCTCTATTTTATCATAATTCACTTAAATGAATCTTTTATTTGAGATCTCATCTGCTGGTACATGTTTATGTGTTAATGATACTTCGTCAATAGTTAATAGTACTTATATCACATCTGGTGATCCTTTACTATATATAAATTTTTCAGTTAATTTTTTTTATTCGATGTAGATTTTTCCTGACACAAGACACCAGTTATGCTTATGGCATTTGTACCAAAATGTAATAAGCCAGTTTGGGAATTTAAAAGCGAACAAGTCCTTCATTAATGAATTTAAAAAATGATTGTCCGGATGCACAAATAGAGAGAAATTTGAACATTGCTAGAGCTCTATGATATCAACATATCATTTGGAGGACAACTCGTAGTTTTCAAGACTCTATTTGCTCAAGGAGAAGTGGTGCACTGGCTTGAACAATGACTTTTTCTCTGCTGGAATTTTATCATCCCAAAGAAGTGAAAGCACAAATAATGCCATTGGATTCAATGCAAGGAAGTCAACAAGCTTGACAGAATTTTATGATATTTTTAAAAGAACAGTCCAATCTTGGAGGAGAAATGAAGCATCTGACGAATTCTAATGCTCAAGAGCACAACCTACATCGTTTATGCCATTGGCTGGACTTCTCAGGCATGCTTCAAAGGTATATACATTGACTCTCTTTACTGATTTTGAAGCTGAATTCTTGAAGTGTATATCCTTGAATTGTGAACTCATTCACTCTGATGAAAGACTGCGATTCTGTTGATCCTGGGTGAGTCGGTATCAGTTTAGAGGAGGGGGTGAATAAACTGATTCAAAATTTTTTACTTTAGATGTGGAATAACAGGGCCCTTTAACTCGCTTGATGAAACTTATCTATGCACAAACTTGATGATCAGTTAAGACAGTTTAAGTGCAGCTTGTGTGATATTGTGTGCAGTTCAAAGATATGCAATGATCAATATAGTACAACACACAAGTGATTTATAGAGGTTCGAAGTCTCAAACTTCCACGTCCTCTCTTCCTTCCGCAGAAGGGCAACTTCACTATATAACTTGATTTTCTTTACAAATTACACAATGAAGGACAGTTGGCTGAACCTGGTAACTGCTCGCTACCTCAGCGGGTCGACGGCTCACACTTGAAGTCCCTAACTGCTCGCTAGGAAGGTAGGTGCTATTGTCATCTTTACAAGATTTTAGATCTCTTTCGATCTTCAAGAGGTGAGTCTTGAACAGGGGGTATCAACTGATGTGCTCCTTTAATTGAGCTGAGTAGTTGATCGTTGAATAGCTGGAATTGAGAAGGCTGTCCTGGCTGGATCGTCAACAGCTGGCTGAATATCTTGGCTCTGTGAATTCTTCTTCTCAGTTGGACTCTTGCAGTTTTTATCAAATGCTAAACTTGAGCTTAAGTGGGAGGAAGAAAGAAAAGCTCTTGCTTGAATATTTCAAAAATGCATATGCGAAAGTTGTGGAGGCAAAGAGTGTTTAAAACTCTGATTCACCCGTCTTTTATAGAGGAGTGATTTTATGACCGTTGAGTTCCATTGTCCATTGATCGGTGGCTCTGTTGGCTCATCAATGGCAGGTGGTCTTTAATGATCGCTTGGATCATTTGGTTGAAGTAGCCGTTACTCTGCCAATCGATCTTCATTAAATTCCAGGATCTTTGAAGGAGCATTTATTCCAAGATACGCTGATTTAACTAATACACTCCAGGGGTCCTCTGGCTTCAGCTTTCTTGGCAGTTTAGAGTTTCAGTTGGCAGTTCTGGATTTCTCAGCTCAGTTAGATTATCGTCCCAGCTGGCAGTTCTGAGCTTGTCAGCTGAGTTTGACTATGGCTCCAGTTGGCAGTTCTGAGCTTATCAGCTGAGTCTGACTGTTGCTCCAGTTGGCAGTTCTGAGCTTATCAGCTGAGTCTTACTATTGCTCCAATTGGCAGTTCTGGGCTTATCAGCTGAGTCTTACTGTTGCTCAAGTTGGCAGTTCTGGGCTTATCAGCTGAGTCTTACTGTTACTCCAGTTGGCAGTTCTGGGCTTATCAGCTGAGTCTTACTATTGCTCCAGTTGGCAGTTCTGAGCTTATCAGCTGAGTCTGGATATCGCTCCAGTCGGCAGTTCTGAGCTTGTCATTCTCCAATTCGGCTGATCTCGAGTTCTTGGCTAGCTTGTCAGCTTGACTGATTTCTCTTTGAGCTTTTTTTTGTCAGTTCTAACTAATCACAAGCTGACTGACTACAGTTATTACTTTCAGCTGATCTGTCTTGCTTACTGTAGTCTGACCATCAGTTGGATGCTTCCAGTCTCTAGCTTAAACTGTCGTTCTATCAGTTTCTTCAGTTTTTAGTTAACTCCTTTCTCCCTCAGCTCAGCTGACTTGGTTGTCAGCTTGTTTTGACTGGTATGACTCTTCAGCTGAGTTGAACTTAGACTGGATGACGTGTCTTCCAACTTGTAGGCCATTCTTTAGATCGGTTGACTTTGACTCTACTTGAGTTCTTCTTTGATGATGCCCTGGGCTGGTCAGCTTCGATCTACAGCTTGAACTTTAATCAGTTTTTCATAAATAATTTTAACATCTCATCAAAACCTGATTTAGGGGTTTCTTGATAGTTTTTCCTAACAGATTCTATAATGTTAAGGATAACAGGGGCATTACAGTTCATAATATTAGTTTTAGTGAAGTTGATAAATTCATAGTCTGCTCGTGGAAAAGATTTGAAGTTTGTGGGTTGTTATGTTGTCATATCCTCAGATTACTTCATATGCATTCAATAGTTGAGATACCTGAGCTTTATATTAATAAAAGATGGACAAAAATGGTGAAAGCTCATTTGTGGGATAAATTTGGAAGTGGAAGTGAGCAACCTGACCAGAATACAGATTCTATTTCTTGGAGAAATCATATGATGAGAAAGTACTATGCTACTGTTATGAAAGTCAAAGATAATGAAGAGGGAAGAAAGATACTTGAAGAAGAGCATAACAAGGTTGTAGCATATGTTGAAGAGCTGTTGAGTACAGTGCCTTCCGTGGCGGATACGGATGTTTCAAGCTCTTCTATTCCAATATTGGATCCTGCACATTTAACCACAAAGGGTAGGAGAAAAAGAATCAAAGGGCACCTTCAAAAAAGAAGAAGAAGAAGAATACAGGTGGCACTTCAATTTCAAAGGAGTTTGGGTCCAAAACTCCTAATCCCAGATTGTTTTGAGAATGCATTCAGATTGTTTTGAGAAATGTATCCCATATTATATTATTGAAACTGTGATTATCAAATAATGTTCATTCACGGTATGCTTAGTGATACTTTATTCATCAGTATTGGTACTGTGATTTTCTTCATCATATAACTTGTGATTTTCTTATTATATTATTGTTAAATCATAAAACATGTTATATTATTTCTTGATAAATTATTTTAACAAAATGCTTTGCATTAAATTATTCATGCAGTAAATAGTGTTACTCCACAACATCCATAGTGATACTTTATTCATCAATATTGATATTGTGATTTTCTTCATCATATAACTTGTGATTTTCTTATTATATTATTGTTAAAATCATATAACATGTTGCATTATTATTGTAACATGTTACTTAAAAAAAATGAAACAGTGTTACTCAAAAATCATGCAGTAAATAGTGTTACTTAATGGTATTCATAGTGATACTTTCTTCATCACTGATGATACATCTCGTTACATTATTATTGATATCAAAATATGAAAAAAAAAATACTTTATACATTTTTGTAACAAAAAGCTTTGCATTAAATTAATATGAAGGATATAATAGTAAAACATTATTAATCACTTTGAGAATATAAAATTTTGAATAAATAATAAACTATATTCATACATACGTACATATACACATCTGTACCTAGACTTGGACTAAAAATAAGATGGATAAAAAATTAGTGGGTCTTAAAAATGCATCTAATAGCCCAATTGACTTTCTAGCCCAATTTTTAATAGAAGCCCAATCTTAAATTGCAATTTGCATTCATATAGAGGCCCAAAAAATTGCCTTAAGATGTTAAACTGGCTTAGAATTAGTCATGCAGAGGGAAACACCAATCATCCAGCCACTTTCAAGGGTAAATATTAAAAACTAACCATACACTAAACTGTTCATACTACCTGTTCCAAACCCATGTTAAATCCCCCCCCCCCCCCCAACATTTCAATATTTCACATCCAAATACCAACAGATATTCATTACAAAAACTAACCAAACATCTAAAAGATTAACCTTTAATCTAGCATGTTAGACTATCCCACATCCCATCTCCAGCAAAAACACATTCCTCAGATATTGCAATCAGCTACATTCGTATGCCAACACTACCAACAACTGCTAATTGTTTATATTTCTTGGTATTTTTAATGAATTCAAGAGCATCATGCTGAATCTTTACTCTCACCCCATTTAGCGATGAAAGCAAAATCCTTGCACAATATACTCTTAATCTCCTTCTTCTATCAAGCTGCAATAGAAAATAATGTGTCAGATTACAACAAAAAAATATTAAAAGTGCATTAAAATTTCAATTACAAAATTCCATACCTTAGACAACTCCAAACTCTCATAAGGAGCAGCAAGAAAAGTTTTCCATTTGGTACATGATATAAATTGCACAATCAATGTTTCGACCAGTTCTGCTCTAATTGAAAATTGGGAGTTCAACCCCATATGACTCGAAATCTGCACATTTTGGATGATTAATCTGATTCAGGAAAACCCCCATCTGTTCACACTGCACAGAAAAACCCCCATTTGTTCACACTGCACAAGATAAATATTTTAGCAATTTATGCAGTTAAGTATCACTAAGCAAAACTAAGAGTACCACTAACTAAAATCAAAGTATCACTATCTGTAAAACAAGGAATCACTAAGATAAACCTAGAGAATGTAAAAGTATCACTAAATAAATATAAAGTATCACTAATAACTATCACCACCTAATGTAAGTAACATAAAAGTATTACTAAAAAACTGTCAAGTATCACTATTTAAAAAATAAAGTATCATTGCTTATAAAAAAAAGCCAACAATCACCAAGTCAAAAGTAAAGAATAACCTAGTAAATCTAAAAGTATCAATAAGCAAAAATAAAGTATCACTAAGTGACAGAAAGGTATCACTACATAAGTGTCAAGTATCACTATTTCAGAAAAATATACTAGTAAAGAATTGATACTTACAGCTATCTCAGCAAGCTTGAACATCTCATCATCTCGATTGATCTGCCAAGCTTGAACCTCTCGGTATTTTTAGATTTCGTGTCTGAGGTCATTTGGACATCAACATTGAATAAAACAGCTTTTAACCGAACCCGGGGTAACTTTTGTAGTATTCTTACACTGCAATGGCTTCCTCCGGAAGCCAAGTTTTACTCCTATAAATAGGAGGCCATCCCTTTCACTTTTTCACACCTCTCATATTCCATTTTCACTCCTGAGAAAAGTTAGAAGCTCGTGTTGAGGAGCGCTCTTCGTGAGCGCACCCCCGAGGGCGACGAGTAAAGTGGCGAGGAAGGAGTGTGGCGAAGGAATGTGCTAGGGTGCTGTCGGGGTGCAGTGGACGGCTCTACCGTAGCTGCAACTCGATGAGTCATCGAACTAGTCACCTTCCTTCGATGCACCCGACCCCGTGCATTTTATATCGTCAACCTCAAATCATTTTATTTCCGCTTTATTTTCCACTTTTATTTCGCGTTCTTCGCGTTCTTCGTAGAAATTACTTTTATTTCCTTAAATTCAGCCTAGATTAATATTTCGATTTTGTTATAGTTAAATCTATGCATGTCGTTTTATGTTGATTTAAATTATCGGAGCATGTTTGTTTTAAATTTTTGAAGTGTTCTTCATGTTCTTCATGTTCATCGAAAGAATCGAAGAACACCAAGAAACCCAGATGAAGATCGCCCAGAATTTGGGCGGAGCAGGTGCCGCCGTCGCGTAACACCCCCCCTCAACCGACCACCCCCCGCGAGCACGCCATAGGGCGCGGGCGCGGGGGTGGCACGGGCGCTCAAGGCGCGGGCGCGCGGGGTGCCACCTGCATGCGGTACCCCCGTGTCATTCCGACGCTGATTTTCTTTCCGGCTATGTTCGTACCCTCTTTCCAAGCCTTTCGAGTTGTGATTTTCTAAACTAATTCCAAAGTTATTTCCAAGTTTAATTTAAGAAGATTTTCAAGTTATTTCTGAGTTATTTCGAGTAAACTTTTCAAGCTATTTTCGTCTAAAACTCGAGTATCAAAATGTGAATTCTCCAAGTAAATTCTTCTTGAATTATATAAAGTCATTAAGTCGTGCAATCTGTATTTAAGTCTTAGATTAGAGTCTTTAGGTTAGTTGTTGCTATTTCTCATTTTAGATGTTCGTTTTCTTCGAAGGAGGCCGCTAAGTCGATGGTTCGACTTTTGTAGGAGGAATTGCACCCTGCATGAATCCGGAGAAGGATTGCAAGCCTTTCGCCTCATCCTCTGCTCAGTGATCGAGGTGGGTAAACCTATACTTTTCCTAAAAGTTTGAGCTAATGAGATCTAGAAGCATGTTAGAGAAAATGAGATATCTAATAAAATATTTTTGCTCTGTCTGATTGGTCTCTGTGCAAAGAAAGTAAAGAAAGAAAGTTATCGAGCTCTCAAGCATGATTTATTCATGATAAGATTGTTAAGTACAATTTATGCTAGCATGAGATGAATTGCAGTATTTTACTCGTATTTGAGTGTCGGATTTTGCTAAATCTATAGTACTTAGGGTTGCCTTTTTGGATGATAGAAAATCCCTTGTAGGCCAAGATCCTGTTCAGTTAAGAAGTAGCCTTGATGATTACTCTAGGTTGATGATTCAAGTAAGTTAAGTAAAAGCTTAAGTTAAGGAATTTAAGAAGAACATAGTCTTGCTATAACCAGGACTCGAGCTCAGAAGTTGTGATCTTTGATCATTTTCAGTAAGTTACTACTGGGTTAAATCCCTCGCATACTCGTTGGGATATTTGAGGTAACCCCTCTTCCATCCTACGACATGCCCGAGAGTACAATTGACATCAGGTTTGAGCCAAGGTTGGGCCCAAAAGAAAAGAAAAAGTTTTACGGGTATAGAGAGGGCTTTTGCGTTTTGCTCTCTATATTCCGTTATTTGATTATTGGATATTCTCAAAGTTGTTGAAGAAGTTTTTGTAAAAACCCACCGAGTATACTAGTGCTCACACCCTCTTTTTCAAATGTTTTCAAGTTGAGATGCTGAGGTCGTTGGTGGCTGTGGATGTGGGTTGGCTGCCAAGTTTTTGCTGTTATTTAAGTGTTTACAAATCCCACTATAAATCTGCTACTCTGATATATGTTATCTAAATTCCGAACATATTCTCTATTTCAATTTCCATGAACAAGATGTCCCGGATTGATCTTTTTAATACATTGATGCATATCTAGCTATATTCCCCTTTTATGTTGGTGTCTGTTTAATTCATTGAGCTTCGGATAAGCATACACATTCATGATGGTTGAAGCCCTTGTTACTCGTGATCTTCAATCACATTTCTTTCATAGTCCAGTGACCCCGTTTAAATCCGTAATAACCCCTTAATAACACACTGTCCCCATTCATAAATCTCTATCTCGGGACCGGGCTGTTACATTTTTGTATCATTCATCATTCTGATGGCATCAAAGTTTATAAAAACTTCTCCATGATATTCAAAAACCTGTCCACTTTGACTGTACACATCCAAAAATGTATCATTAACAATAAGCTGAAGCATCACTAACATAAATACTAACAAAAAATTAAAATATCACTTACCGATGACCAATCGAATCAATGAGGCAGTAGTCCACAATATCCTTCTCCTCCCTCATCATGCCAGATAGTAGCTTAGCATAGCTCAATAGAAATTGGCACTTGAACGGGAAGCCATCAGGAACAGGCCACGGTTCTCTTCTCTCTGAAGTACCTTCTCCTCCAGCTTGCTCATCAATATTCTGCTGCAGATTTTCCGTGCACGGACGTCTTGAATGAGGAGTTCGAATGAGCTCAATGCCTTGATAATCTTTCCCACCCAAATTTTACAGATCTGCATGAATAAAATAAAAGTATAAACATCAAACATGCATAAAAATTATAACATATATAAAATCATTGTTGGAATTTGTTGCCGTAAACACTGAAATTAGACACAGAATCGTAATGTCAAACTCAATGTTACAAACAGTTAACACAACTATCTTAACACAAATATGCTGGAAATAAATATGCAATAACACGCGAAATAATTTTAAATCACACACAACATGTGTGTGATTGCCACAGGGCGAAATTATACTACTATGAGCACAAACTGTATTTCAAGCTTACAATGTTGGACGCGAAGACTCTCAACACTTCAGCTACATACAAATTCTAATCTAGTTCTACAACTAAAAAAGAACTCAAACGTACAAATTAACCTCCCGTTAATTTGTACACAAACTAGTAAAGATTTCACAACCTTGCTATCTATCCTTACTTGTTCAAACTACTCTCGTGAATTGAATGAACAACAATAAACATTAAGATAGAAGAAGGAACCAAGAACAAAATATATATTATGTTTGTGATCCAAGTTTTCTTCAATCTTCACGCAGCGGAAAATGGATTGAGCTTGAATAAGTCTTCAAGTGTCGATCATATCCCTTATATGCTTCTTCACTTGAATAGACAAGGCTCAAGTCTTCTCTCTCTTGATCGTGGGTTGGAGATAACCGCTCTTCATCACTACTCCATCGTGTGTGAGAAGAAAACCGTCTCCATGACATGGTTGAAGCCATATCCCACGTTCTCACCTATTTTCCAAATATTCCGGCAATAAAAATCTGAAAAAGAAAAGAGGTTAAATAAAAGCAAACAAGAAGCCCTAAAACTAGGAGATAGAGTTTTGACTTCGTCAAACTCTATTTAAATAATATATCTAATATGTATATATCCATTTATTTGAAATATCTATTTCGTGGATATACACATATATTTTAAGATATATAAAATTATTTTATTTATTAAAATAATAAATAAAACTAGGAAATGATAAGATTAGTTACGACTATGTCACAGACAATGTCGCAGGGAGTCTGTCTGACATTACGTGCAACATTGAACCTCAATGTCATACAACACTCAACAATCATATTTAGTACAAAAAATAGAAAATAATACTAGATACTACATAATCGATAATCTTATTTAGATTATCGGACGGTGTAGGTGTTAGCAAATCAAACTTTGGGCATTCAAACTCTTCTTCTTCTTCTTCAGCCCCCTTCTGTGCACGCTCTGGCTTCAACTCCACCTGGATATCTTCTGAAACTTTCTCTCCCTTCTCAGCCTTCATCTTCCAAAAGTTGTCCACAACTTCATCGATGTATTCATGCAGCTTCGAGCTTGAGAAAAACATCGAATCGGGAGATAACGAAGGTGATTCTTCTGTCCCCGTGTTCACTTGAATCAAATCCTTCATCTTTGCTAGCCTCTCCAGATGAACATGAGTAATCATGTTCAAATCCCTCTTCATCAACAACAAAGCCTCCTCCAAAGGCTGGGAAAAAAATAAAAAATATAAGTCAAGTATCACTAATAAACAATAATACATCACTAAATAAAATTAAATATAAATCATGCACTTACATCTTTAGCAATCCTAGAAATCTCCTCATTGTCCTGCTTAGTAGCTGAGAGTTAAAATGTTATAGATCTCCCATCTACAACATATGAAGCAGACACATCTCCACTTAGTCCAGCTCTTGGCTCTACCCTTGGACCTTGAGCAGGCATATCACCTTCATCATCTAACCTATCATCTACCCTACCTACAACACCCTCCAACCTTGGAACATAAGCACCCCTGGTAATAGGGTAGACACCTTCTACCCATTCACCATGACCAAAACCTCCTGCATTCAACTCAGCACGCAATCTAGCTCTAATGGACTCTTTGTCCCAGTGCTGGATCAGAGGAAGTGTCGTAGGTGACACACGACCTTGCCATTTAAACCTATGAAAGTAAAACAGTGGCAGCACAAGAAGGCAACAATTTAAGTGCCTAAGAGTCCTAGATTTCTGGAAATAACTAATCACATAGCACAATCTTTTCATCACATACCCACACCAGTCAAAGGAAGAGATCCTCTAAATAGACATCAGGGATCTCATCACATTCAAGTCAACTAACTGATTGGCAGTAGGAGTAAGAAAAGTTGACAAAGAGTACAAAACAAACAATCTCTTAAAATATCCCCCCATGTTCCATCCCAAGTAACATCCTTTGCACAGAAGACACAGGGAAGTTATTCCCAATTTTATTTCTATTCTTAAAATCGGTAACAAAATCCTTAGTGCCATCGTCGTTCCTCAATACAGGAACCCCCTCATTCCTAGGCAACATAAACAAATCATGAATGTCATCTGAGGTAATAACTAAATTTTTATTACCTTCAAATGACAGAACATGACTTGCTCCATTGAAGTTCTCCACAAATCACGATATCCTTTGTCAAGACATCTTCCCAAAACCTCTTAATTCTAGCATACCAGAAAATCCAATCTCCTCCATAGCCCTTCTTTGATAATTATTTAGTTTTGCAGCAAGTGAACATAGCCTATTATGCCTACACTTGGTCACAAAACTCTTATCACTGCAATGAAAAAAAATAAGACATTAGTAATTATAAATTTTGTGGCTGTAGTGTATCAATACTAATGAAAATGAATTACCTGTCATCAGACTCTTCATTTTCATCACGAGTCCTTCTCGTTGCTTTCTTTTTAAGAATAATAACAATTTTCTTTCTTTACACTTCACTTGATTTCCCCTTTGTATTATTTTTCCTCTTTGGTCTCTTAGCTTCATGTTCAGAGCAAGAATCTTCAGAATTCTTATCATCACTCTCATCAGATTCCTCATCATCATGTTCACTGCAATATAAAAAGTAAATTAAAACATTGAAGTATTACTAATAATCTATGTGAGCATCATTATCTATCCAGTAAGTATCACTAATCACGAACAAGGGATCACTAAGTAAAAGAGAAACTATGAAAAGATAAAGTATAACATAATTAAAAAAAACTAACTGAATTATAGATGCTAGTGCCATCTGCACTTAAGTGTTCGGATTGTCATAATCTGTATGACAATATGGCAATTTCAAAAGAACACAAAAAGGTTTTGGTTATTCATGTTCGAATACCATGTTCTGGATATTTCTATAAACATTCCGCTGCCAATCTGATTGAAGATCAAGACATGTACTTAATCATGTTCAGAGACATGATCATGTACATAATTGTCCAGAGAGTTTACAAGAGACGTGCCATGCTAGATTCAAGAAGTTGAAGCTGCAGATTCAAGATGGACGTTTCAGAATAGAAGCTGCCTTGTTCGTGATAAAGATCAAGAAGGAAAGAAGGAGTTCTATTCAAGGAAGATATCTAAACTAGGAAATTTCGAATTAAATAAGGAAATTGTTTCTTTGTTAAATCCTAGTCAAAATAGGACTTCTGGTTACCTTGTTTGGGCTATATCTGTTTCTTATAAATAGCCTAGGATTCAGACTTGTTTAGGTGACACGAATTTTACGAATACATTAAAGGGCTGAGAGTTAAAAGACTTCACATTCGAAGTATATAATATTCGGGTAAACTAGGTTTGATCGGTTAGATCATTGTGTTTCTATTTTGTGTTTGAAACTCACTTTCATACACACTTAGAGGAGTCTCGGGAGAGATTTTCTGTGAGAACTAGAGGGATTCTAGGTTGTGAGGGGAGCTCACAATTCAGTTTAGTGAAAGAGGTTGAATCGGGTAGGAAATAGGTCGAGTGACAGGAGTCTTCATGTAATAACCTTTATAACCATTCAATGGAGTAGTAAACTGTTTGTCATGGACTTGATAAGTCCCCCTGACGTAGATCAGTTGATCAAACAGGGTTACCAACCTCGTGTTCTTTATTTGTTCAAGTGTTTACATTCTGACCTTACATGTTCACAACAATGTTCAAGTACATGATGATGAATATGACCGCACAATTTATGTAACTTTAATTAGTATCAGAGCGGGTTGCCTTTAGTGTTAATGCGAAAAGAATTCTGAAAGCTACATATCTGCATGAAGGTTTTGGTTGCATTCCAACAATGAGTGCAATCAAAGAAGGAGGATCTACGGTCAGACCACCACTGCTAGAAGGCAACAATTATCCTTACTGGAAAGTAAGAATGAGGGCGTTTCTGAGATCACTTAATGAACTCGCATGGAAGAGTGTCACTGAAGGATGGGAAAAGCCAATTGTTGCCAAAGAAAGAAGGCATGTTGAGATTGAAGAAGGAGAGTGGACTGTGCCACAGAAGAACTGGTATAATGTCAATTCTAAGACTCTCAATGCAATATTCTCTACAGTGAATCTTGAGACATTCAGTCTAATCTCAACCTGTGAGACTACAAAAGCTGCATGGGATATTTTGGAAACTAACTTTAAAGGGACTAGTTCTGTGAGGCTATCAAGACTTCAAATTCTGACTTCAAAATTTGAAAGCCTCAGAATGGAAGAATCTGAATTCATTGGTGAGTTTAATGCCAGATTAAGGAGCATATCAAATGAAAGTTTTGCTCTCGGAGAACCTATCAGCAATGAAAAGCTTATGAGGAAGGTTCTCAGATCTCTTCCAAAGAAGTTTGTCTACAAAGTTGCTGCCATAGAGGAAACTAAGGACATCAAGAGTATGAGACTTGATGAATTGATGGGCTCATTAAGAACTTTCGAGATGAATCTGGAAAATGAAGACAGCAGCTTAAGGAAGAAAGGTATTGCTCTTAAAGCTGAAATTTCTGAGGATGTCCCTGAACATGTATAGAAACAACAACCTGTACTTGATTCAGAGACAATGAACAATATGGCCCTCATCACCAAGAACTTCAGCTGATTAGGTTATTATTTCTTATACATTTTAGGTCACTTTTGGTATATTTTCGCAGTATTACTCATCCCTTGGTCAAGTTTTGTGGAGGAATTGTGTCTTGTGGTTGATTTCAGGTGGTTGACATGGAAGTGGAGATAATGACATTGTTTTAGAGGGGTTGGACGCAATTGGATTGAAGAAAAGGTGAAGAGTGTGGAAAGCAGTCAGTATGGGCAACCGACTGATGGATTATGCGAGTATTTGGGCTTGAGATAGTGGATCTGCACCAGTTGTGGGCTATTGACGAAAATTATGCAGTCTTTGATTACTGTTGGACTCTGTTTTTATTATTTTCCTAGTTGGATTAGGATTATGATGCTTTTTAATTAATTAATTAAGGATTTGTATAAAAAGACTTCTAGATAGAGTAGGACTCTATCTATTACAGTATCCATTACAGTACAGATTATCCCAAATGTCAGATACAGATTGGGAATGATTTTTTTCTCTGCAGTTCACGATTTAATTCAATTTTTCATTCCTTTCTTCATCGTTCTTCTTTTCAATTAATTTCTAAATTACAAATTCAATTATGAATTCGAGCTAAGCGCTTACTATTCCGGTGAAGATTAATGAATCTCTGGCGTATTTATTCTGTGAGATCTAATCTGTTCTTATACTCTAATTATATGAATGCATATGTGATTCTCTGTGTTTAAAGTTGTTAATTGTTTCGACTCTGCTAGGTAGTTGCAAATATTTAGTAGATCGGGATTAATTAGTAGCCAATTAAATCGGTCATCCGTAATTGTGGTTTAGGTTTAATTAGTGGTACAACAATTCTTTAGAATCGAGGGAAGAGCAGTCTTAATTCGATAGTCCTGTGTCAGAGTCTGTTGGTTTTGAATCGGGTTTCTCTAGTGTCTAATGCTGTCGGCTCATTAAATCTATAGAGTGTCTTTTACAGTTGTCAGTCGATTAGGAAAATAATTAGTAAAGTGTCTTCCTGATTATCGAGAAGCTAAGGAGAAATTAGGCCGCGTCAGAAGTGTCTTCGGTGGCTATAACTGGTTTGCATGCATTAATTGGAAATATCATTGCATCGAGGATCGGAATAATTAAGCTAGGGTCGAGTTAATTGGAAGCCGGAATACCTTTAATTCTATTAAGAAAACTACATTTGTTTAATTTCTTTTAAATTTCATTTTTACATTATAATCAAGATATTCATGTGGAAAGTTTGGTTACTGCAGACTGAAGGTTCGAATAATTCTCACCGGTCCTTTGGGAGACGATCTTGCTTGCTACTATTCTGGATAGTATGGGCATACCGACTGCGTGTCGGATTATTTTTGATGAAAAACGACACACCAAATTTTGGCGCCGTTGTCGGGGATCAGTTTTTAATCATTAATTACTCTAATATTTTCAGTTTTCTATTTCTTTTTATTTTATTTTGTTTTTCTAGTGCATGACTCGATCCTCATAAAAAGGAAGTCTAGAATTCAATCCAGAACTGGAGAGGACTTTACGACGATCGAGGAAGTTTGCAAGAGAATCTAAAGGAGCTTCCACATCTGATCTGGGAACATTTGATCTTCATCATTTGTTTAAGGAAGACATGGCCAACAACGGGAATCGAGCCCTTGAAAATGTACCTAAGCCTGAACCTCCAATCAGGGAGTTGGGTCGCCACAGAAACAATCGATCCATTTGCATCGTGCTGCCTATGATTGCAAATAATTCTGAGATACGACCTGGTTTCATTCAGGTCTTGCCTAAGTTCGGTGATCTGCCTGGAGAAAGTGCACACAAGCACTTAGCTGAATTTGATCTAGTCTGCTCGACTCTTCATCCTCAAGGTTTTTCTGCCGATAATTTGAGGCTACTAACTTTTTCTCATACTTTGCAAGACAGGGCTAGAGATTGGCTATTTGATCTTCTATCTGGTTTGATTACCACTTGGACAGAGTTGGAAAGAAAATTTCTGCGCAAGTTCTTCCTGGAGTCCAGAGCTGCAAATTTGAGAATGGCGATCAGCAGCATTAAACAGAAGCAGAATGAGAGTTTGGATGATTATTGGGAGAGATTCCAGCAATTGTGCAGTAAATGTCCAGACCACGGGTTCTCTGAATATCAATTGCTCACTAACTATTTTTACCGTGGTATGTCTACCTTTGACAGGAAAATAGTCGATGCTGCTAGCGGAGGATCACTGACTAACAAGACTTTAGCAGAGGCAAAACAGCTCATCATTGATATGGTCTTGGGTGGCCAGCAGTATGAGGATGAGGATGATGATAGATACCGGCATGTAAAAGGAGTTGAGCGAGCAGAAAGTTCTGCTGTCAACGAGAAGATTGATGCTCTGACTTCTCTGGTTTGAGGTCTAGTTGTGGCACAGACTCAAAATGTCCGCTGTGGGGTTTGTGCGGAGAATGGCCACTTTACTGATTCTTGTCCCACTCTGCAAGATTCGTCAACCGAACAAGCATGTTATGGATCCGTAGATGCACAGCAAGATGCCTTTAGACAGAGAAAGTATGATCCGTACTCAAACATATACAACCTAGGCTCGAGGGACCATCCAAACTTCAGTTGGAAGCAGCCTATTCAGAAGATGCCAGGAGTTTTACCTCAGAGGCAGCCACAGGGTGGTCAGTATGCCCACACTGACCGCACTGCACCGAGCATGAATGACATCATGAAGTGTTTGGAGCAGAGCAGTGCACTCGTGAACAGTCTAGCACAGAATCAAAAAGCGTTCCAGCAGGAGACACAAGCTGCCTTTGGGAGTATGGGCATTCAAATCACCCAACTTGCCACTCAAGTGAATAAGCTACAGTCAAATCAAGACAAACTCCCATCCCAAGCTGAAATGAACCCAAAAAGGAATGTTAGCACTGTCACTTTGCGAAGTAGGAAGGAATTAGCTGAGTTGGAGGCTAAGAAGAAAGAAAGTGAGCCAGAAGAGCACACGGAAGTGCCGAATGAAGAATCAAAAAAGAGGAAGAATAATCTGCTATGCCTCTTTCATCTAAGGTAAGTGTTGAACCAAAAGTTTCTAATTCTCAATCGCTGATTGCAGCTCCTTTCCCTTCCAGGTTGATTCGAAACAAAAAGAAGGATGATGAAAAGGAAATCCTCGAGCTGTTCAAGAAGGTAGAAATTAATTTGCCTTTGATCGATGCTATTAAGCAAGTTCTCAAGTACACAAAATTTTAAAGAGTTATGTGCTAAAAAGATGAGATATGGGAAAGATTCAAGGATTAAAGTTGGTGAGAATGTTTCTGCTGTTATTCAAAGAAAATTACCACAAAAATGTAGGGATCCCGGTATGTTTACTATTCCTTGCATTATTGGTAATAAGAAGGTTGAGAGAGTCATGCTAGATTTAGGCGCATCCATAAATGTTATGCCTCTGTCTATGTACAAGAAATTGCAATTAGGTCCTATGAAAGACACTCGTGTTATCATTCAGTTAGCTGATAGGTCTAATGCATATCCTTAAGGTGTGGTTGAAAATGTTCTAGTCAAAGTTAATGAATTGATTTTTCCTGTGGATTTTTATATAGTTGACATGGGTGATTCCTTCTCTGCACATAGATCTATGATTCTTTTAAGAAGGCCATTCATGAAAACGGCTAGAACTAAAATTAATGTTGATAAATGCATGCTTAGCTTTGAATTTGATGGAGATATTGTCACATTTAATATTTTTGAAGCTATGAAGCATGTTGAGGATCCTGAAGCTTTATATATGATTGATATTGTTGATCAGTTAGTTGACGAATTTGTTGAGAATCATTTCAGGGAAGACAAGCTGGAGCAGGTGCTATTCGGTGGCATGTCTGATACCGCTGCTATAACAGGAGAAGATAAGGAGATTCGAGATATCATCATGCAGCTGTATGCTACTAGTAAGTTTTCTGATCGGTGTTCGTCAAGTAGTATGCGCATACCGATTAACTCAGAGCCAATTTTGCCATCTGTTGTGAAAGCTCCAGTGTTGGAATTAAAGGCGCTTCCAGAGCATCTTAAATACATCTTTTTGGGAAAGAAAGACACGTTGTCTGTCATCATCAGCAAGGATCTGAGCACGGAGCAAGAGGGACAGTTGGTCGAGTTTTTGAAAAGGCATAAGGGAGCAATTGGCTGGACCTTAGCCGATATAAAAGGGATCAGTCCTGATATCTACATGCACCGGATATTCCTTGAGCCGGATTGCAAGCCCTCTAAAGATCCACAAAGGAAATTGAATCCTGTCATGAAAGAGGTGGTGCTCAAAGAAATCCTTAAACTGCTCCAGTTAGGGATTATTAACCTAATTTCCGACAGCGTTTGGGTCAGTTCAGTACATGTGGTACCGAAGAAGTCTGGTTTCCAGTTGGTTAAGAACGAGAACAATGAGTTGATTCCCATGAGGCTTCAAATAGGATGGCGTATGTACATAGATTTTCGGAAGCTGAATGACACTACACGCAAAGACCATTTTCCCTTGCCGTTCATTGATGAGATGCTCAAACGATTGGCGGGAAAATCCTTCTTTTGCTTCCTGGATGGTTACTCAGGGTACTTCCAAATTTTTGTAGCCCAAGAAGATCAAGAAAAGATGACTTTCACATGCCCGTTTGGAACGTTCGCCTGTCGAAAAATGCCATTTGGTTTATGTAACGCTCCTGGCACCTTCCAACAGTGTATGCTGAGTATTTTCTCCGACTTGATTGAAAGCTGTATCGAGATCTTTATGGATGATTTTACAGTGCATGGAGACTCCTTTGATTAGTATTTGGCTAATCTGGACAAGGTTCTGCAGAGGTGCGTTGAAACAGATTTGGTGCTAAATTTTGAAAAGTGTCACTTTATGGTTAAGCAAGGCATTGTGCTCGGGCATGTTATTTCCAAGAAGGGTATAGAAGTGGATAAGGCGAAACTTGATTTGATTGTGAAGTTGCCTTACCCATCTAATGAGAAAGAAATCCGCACTTTTTTGGGCCATGCGGGTTTCTACAGGCGATTCATTCAAAACGTTTTGAAGATTGCGCAACCCATGACCAAACTGTTGCAGAAAGATGCTCCGTTTATTTTCGAAAAGTCCAAGGAGTCTTTCGATCGTTTGAAAAGAAAGCTGACTTCTGCTCCCATCATTCAACCACCGAAATGGGGGCTACCTTTTGAGATCATGTGCGATGCAAGCGACTTTTGCTGTTGGAGCTGTACTTAGGAAAAAGAGTGGGAAGAATAGCCATGTGATATATTATGTCTCGAAGACTCTTAATCCCACTCAATGCAACTACACAACGATGGAGAAGGAGCTGCTTGCTGTGGTTTTTGCTTGTGAAAAATTCCGTTCTTACCTAGTTGGATCGAAGGTCGTGGTATACTCTGACCATGCTGCTTTGAAGTATTTGCTCTCCAAAAAGGAATCCAAGCCTCATCTGATACGGTGGGTGCTTCTGCTACAGGAATTTGACTTGGAGATCAAGGATAAAAAGGGGGCCGAAAATAATGTTGCTGATCATTTAAGTAGGTTGCTGATAAAATCCGATGGTATGCCCATACCAGATGATTTCCCTGACGAGCTTTTACTGACAATTACTCGTGTGATCCCTTGGTATGCTGATTTGGTTAATTATTTAACTATTGGGATGTTTCCAAGAGGGACCAAGACAGCGAAGAAAAATAAATTGAAGAGCCAAGCAAAATATTTCATATGGGACGACCCCTACTTGTGGAAAACTTGTGCTGTTCAAGTAATTAGGCAGTGCATTCCCGACGATGAGATCCAGTCCATTCTAACTTTTTGCCATACTCATGCTTGTGGTGGCCACTTTGGACCAAAGAGGACGGCTCGTAAGGTTCTTGGTTGCGGTTTCTATTGGGAAACTATTTTTAAGGATGCTTATTTCTTCTGCAAGAATTGTGATCGATGCCAACGCACTGGCAATATCTCTTCTCGGAATGAAATGCCTCAAGTTCCCATTTTGGTGTGCGAGATTTTTGATGTGTGGGGCATGGACTTTATGGGTCCCTTCCCCAGTTCATTCGGGAACTCCTACATTCTTTTGGCCGTTGATTATGTCTCCAAGTGGATCGAGGTTAAGGCTACTCATTCTAATGATTTTAAGGTGGTTTCCAGGTTCCTCAAGACCAATATCTTTCATCGGTTTGGTGTTCCACGTGCTATCATTAGCGATCAAGGCACACACTTTTGTAACCGTACTTTGGAGGCCCTATTCAAGAAATATGAAGTTCATCACCAAGTTGCCACATCCTACCATCCCCAATCCAATGGATAGGCAGAAGTATCTAATCGTTAGATAAAGAGCATTCTTGAGAAGATAGTAAACCCGAATCGCAAAGACTGGAGTTTGCGTCTGGATGATGCAGTATGGGCATATCGCACAACTTACAAATCACCTATCGGGATGTCTCCGTACCGATTAATTTTTGGGAAGCAGTGCCATCTACCTGTGGAGCTAGAACACAAAGCATTCTGGCCTGTAAAGCAGTGTTGTTTTGATCAAGACGTGGTAGGCCATGAAAGAAAGCTTCAATTACAAGAGCTCGAAGAGATTCGATTAGAAGCCTATGACAATGCTAGCATTTATAAGGAGCGTACCAAGTTTCTGCACGATAAGTATATTCGAAGGAAGACTTTTGAAGTTGGACAGAAGGTGCTCCTCTTTAATGCTCGTCTCCGAATCATGCCAGGTAAATTGAAGTCCCGTTGGACGGGGCCATACGAAGTTGTGAGTGTCAGTCCTCACGGAGCAGTGGAGATTCGAAGTCTTAGCACTCACCAGCTTTTGAAGGTCAATGGGCAATTACTCAAGCCGTATTTTGTTGGAATGGAGACACCTACTTTTGACGGGGTCAATCTGGTGACCCCCGGCATTGCTTCGTGATCATGTTCTCCTCATGTCGAGCCTCGGACATTAAATAAGGGCGCTTCTCGGGAGGTAACCCGTTTTTTTATTTCATTTTATTTCCGTTTTTTTCTTTAATTTATTTGTTAGTTTTTTTTAATTTTAATTTAGTTCTTTTTATGTGTTTCTTTCTTTTTATTTTGTTTTGTTTTTTTTATTTCTTGTTTTCTATTTTTTTTTGTTTGTTTTATTTGTTTTTATTTTATTTTATTTTTCTTTTATTTTCTTTAGTTTTTTTTTTCTCTTTTCGTTTTTTCTTCTTTCCTTAGTTTTTTATTTTTTTTTCTTTCTTATTTTTTTTCGTTTCTAGTAATTAAAAAAAATAAAAAAATAAGGGGGTAGATTGGCGTTTTATATGCCAAGTGAAAAGAGGGGTGTTTTGAGTTAGTTTTTTTTAAGATGGGGCTGTTTAGCAATTTTGAAAAATTTCCTATTGGGGATTTTCAATTTTCCATCTAAGTTTAATTTATTCAAATTACTAATTGGAATCAATTAGCCCCAATTTTTCTTACTTTTTCTTTCTTCTTCTTCACGGTTTCACAGCGCAGGAACTAAACAACGCATCTCCTCACCACCTCTCCACCGCTCCACAATTCTTCGTCGACCAGGCCGCCGCAAGACCGCCATTTACCGTCGCTTCTTACGCCAGAAAACATGGCCTAGAAATGGCGCTACTCTACGCGCGCCGCTGCGCGCGAGAATGCGCCTCCAGCCACCACCGCGCGTCCTCAGGCCGCTGCCGCTGCTGTGCATGACCCTGCCACCGCCAGGTCGCCGGCGACCACGCCGCCGACAGCGCTTCCCGTCACCATGCCCTCTCCCCGTCAAACTCGATCTAAATCAGCGCCTACACACGAGCTTTCAACTCGTACAGACCCGTCACAGCCGCCCTTTGCTTCTTCTCAACAGAATGCACTGCTGCCACGATGTACATATGTCCGAGGCCAGCGTTTAGTCCTGATGAAGAGGTACGCAAACATTCTAGATTGAATTGAGAACGTACTCTACTTGGTTCTCGTCTTTTTGATTGGTCGAACATTGAGGTTCTTGGGGTTAATGAGGCTATACATGATTATTTTCGGCATATTGGTTGGGAATTATTGCTTGAGAATGATTGTCCTGTCTTTAATATGTTGAGTTTGGAATTTCTGTTTTCATTTGCGTTTGATTCGACTAGAGGGCTTTCTGACTCGCATGCTTTTGTATTTCATCTAAAGGGCCAAAATTTTAATTTGTCGGTTAATGCCTTGAATTTGTTGCTTGGAGTTAAATCTGATGAGTCATTGCATGATGAGTGGTATGAGTCTGCTGCGTGTGATGTTCCGCATTCTTTTTCTGTGTCTATTGCTGATCGTTGGCGTGAGATGTCAATTGAGGATGATTATGTGCAATGATCATCTAAAAGTGCCAATTTAAGAGATGATGGTTTGAGACTGTGCCATAGGTTGGTGTCTTATAATTTATTTGGTCGTTGTGATGCGATGAATATTGTGACAAAAAAGGAAATCTTCATTCTACATAACATGATTTGGCACAGAAAATTGAATTTTGGGTTTTGGCTTGCACAACAATGGCAATTTAGTGCTAATCATTTTACTGGGAAAGTTCCTTTAGGGAGTTTCATCACTCTTTTAGCCCAAAAATTACATGTTGATATTGACAGGGTCATTCACATTCCCGTCTCCTATTTTACTCTACCTGACCTCCGTGCTATGCATTTACTTTTTGTTAACGCTAAAAGTAATTATCAGTTGTCTAGACCGGGTGTCTCTGGCCCGAGTCATTCTTCTAGTGCAGGTACTTCTTCTAGCGCCACCCCTTCCATTGCTGAGATCCAGAAGCTATTCGAGCGCTATACTCACCGGATTATGGACCGACTTGATGATCTTCATGACCGCCTCAAGGCTGTGGAACAAGCCGTCGCCCACTTCTCCATGTCTTCCTCTTAGTGACCACACAGTTTGCATTTTCTTTCTCTTTTTTTAATATAGTTTTTTATGCTTTTTTGTTTTTTTCTTTTGGGTCGCTCTTTTTTTTTGCACAGTGAGGACATTGTGGTGTCTAAGTGTGGGGAGGGGGGAGAGTTAGTTTTTGTTTTTTCTATTTTTTTTAAAAAAAAGTTTTTATGTGGTTTTTGGTGTGTCAAATCATTGGCTTACTTGAGATGGATTGCATGATAAGAAAGAGTATGATATGGGATTGTCCTTGAGTGGATCGTTTGTGTCTTGTGATTAAAATGTGCACGTGCTTGTATGTGTTCTTGAATGAGGAAATATGCAAAATTTAATCAAATTTATTGAAACTTACTATATTGTGAGAATTGAGCCAGATGAGCATTATATATGAGAAAGCTCAATGTATTTTCTTGCTGAGTGTATCGTACTTGAATGTTGGATTTCTGATTTGCCCAGTTGCCATAATCACGCCATTTTTGAGTTTCTTTGCATGAAAATGATTAAGGCATTTAGGATTACCCATTACTTTGGTTTAAAAAATTATCCATGACCTTCATTGTCCATTAGTGAGCCCGTTGTGCCTAATCCATTTATTCCTGATGATAAATAGCCACTAAATAATTAAGCCTTAGCCTTTTTGCCTGCTCTTGTCTCTTGAAAACATGTAAGTGTATTTTTGTGTTGAAATGAGTTTAAAGTCTGCTTGAAGATATTGGTGTTGGAGAGTTGAAGAATGTGTATATGTCTCCGTTCTATTCCAAAAAAAAAGAATAAAAGAGAGTAAAAAAAAAGGAAAAGGAAAAAAATAAGGAATAGAACGAGCATAAAAAAAGGGCTATGTTTAATTGTTGTCATTTATTTGGTTGCCTTGTATTATTGGAAGCCAGCACTCAATTGGGTTTTGTTGATTTATTTGGAAAGTGCATACAAACTTGGTGAATGTAGTTGATATGCTTACATGTTTTCAATTATTTTAGCCATTTCATCCTTTTTATCCTACCTATGCACCCTAGCCCCGCTACAACCGGTGCAAAAAGACCTTTTGATTTGTGTATAGATCTCATTTGCATGGTAGAGATTTTGACATATGGGCAAATTTATGTTTGAAAGCACCAAGTTACGGTTTGTGTGAATCATATTCTGTCCCTATTTTCTATTGAGAGAATTTGAGCGAACCTTGGTGAGGTAGGATTGGTTTTGCATGTTTTTGACTTGAATGAAGAGCATGTGTACATCTTTATGAAACAATAGATTGGTTTGTGGTATGAGAATGATTGTATCTTGCTCCAACTTTGATTATTTTCCATTGAAGGTTGCCAATGACTGTCTTGTCATCTTTGAGTCTTTTTAGAGTCTGTCTTTTGTTTAGCTATGCTCGAGGATGAGCATTGTCTAAGTGCGGGGGGGTTTGATTAGGTTATTATTTCTTATATATTTTAGGTCATTTTTGGTATATTTTCGTAGTATTACTCATCCATTGGTCAAGTTTTGTGGAGGAATTGTGTCTTGTGGTTGATTTCAAGTGGTTGACATGGAAGTGGAGATAATGACATTGTTTTAGAGGGTTTGGACGCAATTGGATTGAAGAAAAGCTGAAGAGTCTGGAAAGCAGTCGGTATGGGCATACCGACTGATGGATTATGCGAGTATTTGGGCTTGAGATAGTGGATCTGTACCAGTTGTGGGCCATGGATGAAAATTATGCAGTCTTTGATTATTGTTGGACTCTGTTTTTATTATTTTCCTAATTAGATTAGGATTAGGATTCTTTTTAATTAATTAATTAATTAATTAAGGATTTGTATAAAAAGACTTCTAGATAGAGTAGGACTCTATCTATTACAGTATCCATTGCAGTACAGATTATCCCAAACGCCAGATACAGATTGGGAACGATTTTTTCTCTGTAGTTCACGATTCAATTCAATTTTTCATTCCTTTCTTCATCCTTCTTCTTTTCAATTAATTTTTAAATTGAAAATCCAATTATGAATTCGAGCTAAGAGCGTTCTATTTCGGTGAAGATTAATGAATCCCTGGCGTATTTATTCTGTGAGATCAAATATGTTCTTACACTCTAATTATATGAATGCATCTGTGATTCTCTGTGTTTAAAGTTGTTAATTGTTTCGACTCTGCTAGGTAGTTGCAAATATTTAGTAGATCAAGATTAATTAGTAGCCTATTAAATCGGCCATCCGTAATTGTGGTTTAGGTTTAATTAGTGGTACAATGATTCTTCAAAATCGAGGAAAGAGCAGTCTTAATTCGATAGTCCTGTGTCAGAGTCTGTTGGTTTTGAATCGAGTTTCTCTAGTGTATAATGCTGTCAGCTCATTAAGTCTATAGAGTGTCTCTTACGGTTGTCAGTCGATTAGGGAAATAATTAGTGAAGTGTCTTCCTGATTATCGAAAAGTTAAGGAGAAATTAGACCGCGTCAGAAGTATCTTCGGTGTCTATAACTGGTTTGCATGCATTAATTGAAAATATCATTGCATCAAGGATCGGAATAATTAAGCTAGGGTGTAGTTAATTGGACACCGAAATACCTTTAATTCTGTTAAGAAAACTACATTTGTTTAATTGTTTTTAAATTTCATTTTTACATTATAATCAAGATATTCATGTGGAAAGTTTGGTTACTGCAGACTGAAGGTTCGAATAATTCTCACCGGTCCTTTGTGGGCATACCGACTGCGTGTCGGATTATTTTTGGTGAAAAATGACACACTAACAGCCGAATACTTAAGAGAGTAAACAGAATGTCTTTCAAAAAGTCAAACAACAGAAGACAACAACCTGGAACTTCTCAGCCAGATAAAAACTCTAACAGTGAGCAGAAATAGTTTCAACCATCAAATACAAAGAGAGGAATTCAGTGCAGAGAGTGTGATGGTTTTGGACATATTGAAGCTGAATGTGCCAAGACTCTGAAGAAAAATAAAAAGAATTACAATGCCTCTCTTAGTGATAATGATTCTGAAAGTAGTAGTGAATTAGAAGAAGTGACCTATGCCTTTACAGCAAAAATCTCAGAGTTCCAGGATCCTTTCAAACTTACAGAAGAAGAAGAAGACTCAAAGAATGATGATGTCAGTAATGAGGAGTTTTTCAGACATACAAGGAGATGTATGAAAAATGGCTTGAAGTAGCTGAGATGAACAAAACTCTACAATCTCACAACAAAGATCTTCTCAAAGAAAAGTAGAAATTGATCAAGTCTGATGGAGAACAGAAGGCCATTATCCAACAGCAGAAGAAGGAGATTGAAGAACTAACTACAGAGCTAAAGTCTATCAAAAGAAATGTCAACATGCTGAACAATGGAGCTGAGAATCTTGATAAGATTCTTACTAATCCAGGACATTCTGGGAAAAGTCATCCAGGTCTTGGATACAATGGTAGAAAAACCAAGACAATGTTTATCAAAGTCAGTACAAGCCAGACATCGCATGTACAAAATAATGTTCAAGCCATCCAGAAGAACATTAACAAAAAGATGACTACTAATAATGACAACATGAAAAGAATCATCTACCACTATTGTGAAGAAAAAGGACACATTCGACCACACTGTGAGAAGTATTTCTTTGATCTGAAAAGAATAAGGAGAAGATTTGTGGCTCCGCATTCCAGCAACACTCAAAAGAAAACAACTACTCAACAAAGGAAGAAGCCTACACAGAAAAAGCAATGGGTTGTCAAGCAGACCAGTCTAATTGCTCATACTTCATTGAGAGTTGAAGATAAAAGAAGATGGTACTTTGACAGTAGCTGTTCAAGACACATGACAGGAGACTGCTCTATGATGCAGAATCTGAAAGCTTACTCGTCAGATTTTGTTACCTTTGGAGATGGAAAGAGAGGTAAAGTTATGGGAGAAGGAGAGCTGACTGTTGCAGGAATGCCAAAACTCAAGAAAGCTATGCTAGTTGATGGACTCAAAGCTCATCTGATAAGTATCAGTCAACTATGTGATGATGACATGACTATAGTCTTCACCAAGGAAAGCTGCAAAGTTATGAATAAGAACAATGACTTATTCATGGAAGGGAAGAGATCAGCTGACAACTGTTATCAGCTACATGTTCCTGCACAATGTTCTTTAACATGTCAAAGAACATCTATTGAAGAGTTAGAGATCTGGCATCAGAAACTTGGACACATCAACTTCAGAAATCTTCAGAAGATCATCAGCAAGGAGATTGTCAGAGGGCTACCTCAGATCAGAATTGACAGAGACAACGTCTGTGGTCCATGTCAGATTGGGAAACAGTCCAGATCTCAACATAAAGAAGTGCAAGACAGAACTTTCAAGAGAATTCTAGATCTCATTCATATGGATCTAATGGGGCCTATGATTGTGGAAAGCTACGGAGGAAAGAAGTATGTCTTTGTCTGCATTGATGATTACTCAAAGGTTTACTTTGGTTGACTTTCTCAGAGACAAGAGTGAAGCTTTCACAGCATTCAAAAGATTAGCCTGCAAAATCACAGTTGAGAAGGATGATCAGATTATCAGAATCAGAAGTGATCATGGCAAGGAATTTGAGAACCGGTACTTTGATACATTCTGTAGTGAGAATGGTATTAGTCATGAGTACTCAGCCCCCAAAACTCCTCAGCAGAATGGAGTTGCGGAAAGGAAAAACAGAACTCTCCAAGAGATGGCCAGAACCATGATTGCTGCTAAAGGAGTTGCTGCAATGTTCTGGGCAAAAGCTATCAACATAGCATGCCACATCAGCAACATAGTTCATCTCAGACCAGGTACTCTCACTACTCCATATGAGATTTGAAATGAAAAGAAGCCAACAGTGAAGTACTTACATGTGTTTGGAACCACATGTTATATTCTCAATGATAGAGAGTATCTCAGCAAGATGAACAAAAGAGGAGTTGAAGGGATGTTTGTTGGATACTCCAGAAATAGTAAATTATACAGGATTTACAACAAAGATACAAAGGCTGTAATTGAGACAGTCAATGTCAGATTTAATGATCAGGATAATACTGTCAATACTCCTGAAGATGATGTTTTCACAGATGTGTTCGAACATCCTAAGGTTCATGATGATACAGACAGAGAAGCTGAAGAACAGACATTAACGTACATGAAGCCTTCAAAGCAAATCATCAAGAATCATCCTACTTCAGAAGTAATAGGAGACATTCATGAAGGTAGGATGACCAGGAGCACTCTGAGAAAAAGGATGTATGATGAAATATCCTATGTCTGTTTCACTTCCAAGATTGAACCAAAGAACATTCAAGAAGCTCTTAAAGATGACTACTGGATAGAAGCCATGAAGGAAGAACTTCTTCAGTTCAAAAAGAATGATGTCTGGGATCTTGTGCAGAAACCTGAAGGAGTCAACATTGTTGGAACCAAGTGGATTTTCAAGAACAAGACTGATGAAGCTGAAAATATTACAAGAAACAAAGCTAGACTGGTTGCTCAAGGTTATTCTCAGATAGAAGACATTGACTTTGATGAAACCTTTGCACCAGTCACAAAGATTGAATCAGTCAGACTTCTTCTAGCCACGGCATGCATCATGAAGTTCAAACTATATTAGATGGATGTTAAGAGTGCTTTTCTGAATGAATTTTTGAAGAAAGATTTGTTTGTTGCACAACCTAAAGGATTTGAAGATCCACATCATCCTGAGTTTGTGTTTAAACTAAAGAATGCATTATATGGCTTGAAGCAAGCTCCTCGGGCATGGTATGAAAGACTGGCTACATATCTAGTAAGTAAGGGATACAACAAAGGAGGAGAAGACAGAACACTGTTCATCAGGAAAGAAAAATCACAAGTAATTTTGGTTCAAGTATATGTGGATAATATAGTGTTTGGATCCATGTCTGATAAGATGGTCAAGGACTTCATCAGAGACATGGAAACTGAATTTGAGATGAGTCTTGTTGGAGATCTAAAATATTTCCTAGGACTTTAGATAAAGCATTCAGAAGAAGGGATATTCATCTCTCAATCTGAGTATGCCAGAAATCTGGTGAAGAAGTTCGAGCTTAAAAATTCTAAGCACAAACGAACTCCTATCAGCACTACAGTCAAGATTAGAAAAGATGATGCTGGAACTAAAGTTGATCAAACTCTCTATAGAAGCATGATCGGAAGTCTTCTATACCTCACTGCAAGCAGACCATATATAGCATACAGTGTGGGAGTGTGTGCCAGATATCAGGCCTGTCCTAAGGAGAGTCACATGAAGGCTGTTAAGAATATCATCAAGTACATCAATGGAACTGCTGATTATGGTTTGTGGTATACCTCAGATACAAATGCAAGTATTACTGCTTACTGTGATGCTGATTGGGCTGGATCTCCAGATGACAGAAAAAGCACTTCAGGTGCTTGTTTCTTTTTAGGAAACAATGTTGTTTCCTGGTTCAGTAAGAAGCAGAACCGCATATCTCTATCTACATCAGAAGCAGAATACATAGCAGCAGAGAGCAACTCTACTCAAATCATCTGGATGATGCAGATGATGAAAGACTATGAAGTTAGTCATGATACTTCTATTCTGTACTGTGATAATATAAGTGCTATCAACATCTCAAAGAATCCAGTGCAGCATTCAAGAACCAAACATATAGACATCAGACATCACTTCATCAGAGAGCTGGTTGAAGAAGAAGTGCTAAAGATTGAACACATGAAGACTGAAGATCAACTAGCTGATTTGTTCACCAAGGGATTGGCTTTAACTCAATTTGAGAAACTCAGAGCAGCCCTTGGGGTATGCTTGGTTCAGTAATACCAAGAAGAAGGGTATGAGTGTGACTATTTCACACTCAGCAGGAAAGAACCATTCTTGCACAAAGGGACTGAACATTCTCATAAATGTTCTTACAGATGTACATGATCATGATTCAAACCCTGAGTACATCTTTGTCAACGGCTAGTTCTGACATGCTATCATCATCTCTGATTTTCCGAGATTTCCCTCCGATTTCTTAGTCTAATGGAAACCTGAGAATGGAATACTCTCTTATATATATGTTTAGCCATTTAGAGAGAACATTCACTTTTCAAAATTCTGAAATTAAAAACTCTTCTCTCTCGATAAAACCTCTGAGTTTTCTGAGTTTCCTCCCTTGTTTGTCATTGATTTTCTTATTGATTCACCTTGTCATATACCCATATATTTTTAATGGCTCCGAAAAAAAAGCTCGTCCGTCCCAAGACAGTTGTGAAGCCTAAAATGAGGTATGGATAGGTTACATATTCTAAATTTCAAGATCAGTTCTACGAGGAAGATGAGTTCGACAGGCAGGTTTGAGGAGAATCAACCTACAAGAAGCCTATTCAGAGGGCACTTCGCGATGAATCTTCGAGCAAAGATACAGAAGAATTGATTGAAATGTTTCATGGGGATGAAGAGAATGAAGACATGGAAACAGAAGAGCAATAAATTGATTCTTCTGTAAAGAAAACAAAGACCCAAAGTCTTTCGATCGATGATCTTTTGAAGAAAGCTGCGAAGTCATATGATGTTAACAGAAAGAAAGCAAGAACAAAGGGAACTGCAGTCAAGAAATCTAAGAAGACTACAGCCCGTTCATCAAAGAAAATCATCATAGCACCTGCTGCCCAAGCCCTTTAGAAAGAGATGGGATTTGCTGCTGATGATCAAGTTAATCCTTCTGATGTGCCTGAACATGTTGATGCACATGTTGTAGAGAAGAGCACTGCTGAGACATCTACTCCAGCTAGTGTTATGCTAAAATCGCCTACTCAACCTTCCACTACAGAAAGTGATGATGAAGATAGGGAAGATGATATTCCCTTAAGCTTGAAGATGAAAGCCATAGCTGCTGCTTTAGCAAAAGGAAAGAAGAAGGTCATTCACAGACCTTTAGTTGCTGATCCGACAGAGAGAGAAGCAGTTCAGAGTTCATCCTATAAATCTGCTGAGAAGACTCCTATTCCACAACAGGAAAAATTGTTGGCGTCTACTCAATATGATCCTTTTGCGAGATCTCCGATCAAGAAGAAAACACCAAGGAAAAAGGCTTCTACTGCTGTGGTGCAGTTGGTTCCAAGAACCCCTATAACCAGAAGTCGAGCATCTGCTACTCCACCATCCACTGCTGCATCATCAAAGAAGAAGAAAGCCATTGCATCAACTGGACCTTCCAAGAAGGTCAAGAAAGCTAACTAGCCGAAAGATGTACCTGAAGATGTTCACTCTCATTCAAGTGAACATGAGTCTAAAGTTCACAAACAAATTGTTCGTGTTCTAGGTACTTCAAGTCAATCAATCTTTCGTTCTACCAAGCATACTGATTTATGGAAGAAAGTAAGACAGAGGTCCATGATCTCTGAGAAGAAGGTGAATAAGGATATATTGTTGGCTACTGGGGTGTATACCTTATTGGAACAAGCTGGTCTACTAGGCACTGTGCAGAGGGTGTAAAAGTTCATTCTAAAGGTGGTTACTGAATTCTACTGCAAGTTGACCAAATAAATTGATGATCCAGAGTCTGAAGACTTTCAGAAAGTCTATGCGAGAGGTGAGATGCTGCAGTTTTTCTCTGACCTCATTAATGAGTTTTTGGGTTGTTCATCTGAGGGGGAGTTCAAAGAGATAGATGACTGGGGGATGGTTGCTGAAGAACTGACCCAGGGCATCTACAACAAATGGCTATCACATCCGCAAACTATTCCAACCTCCAAGCTAACTCACAAATATAGCGCCCTGTTCAGAATCCTGATCCATAATTGGCTACCAACTAAGCACAGGGCAGCAGTGACTCAAGCTCAGGGGAGGTTTCTGTATCACCTTGGAACTGGGAAGCAGTTCAATTATGGTGAGTTTGTATTCAGCAAAATCATCAGCAGTGCATAATCTACTGTGGTCAAATGTCCACTGTGTTACCCATCATTGATCTACAGCATCATCAAGCAACAGAAGAAGAACGTTTCTTCAAAGAAAGACAAGATTACATCTCTCAACAAGCCTTTAGTAATCAAGGTTGCTCCTGAAATAGAAGATCCCCATCTTCGCCTCTAGTTCAAACAGTTCATGTCATCCAAGAAAGGAATGGATGATACTGTTGAAGAATCCTCTCCAAAGGGTGCTGTGCTGAGATTTTTAGAGAAAAGTTTGGAGTTTCATGCTTGTTTGATTTCTGAGCATACTTCTGAGAAGATGAAGATCCCAACAATGATTGCTGATCTTTCATCAGGAGAAGAGTTTGCCTCCCAAGCAGCATATGTTCTTGAGAATGTTCATAACTTGCACAAGCTTGCAAGTATTGCCAAAGCTGCTACTCAGAAGAAATCTTTTCTAGCACAAAAGCAAGATAAATCACAGACTGCAACACAAGCTAAGGAAGCAGAAACTGTCCAAGAACAGACTGCAGAGGAGGCTTATGAAGAGGAGGCTCATGAAGAAGAGGCTGCTGAAGAAGAGGATGATGAAGAGGAGGCAGCGGAAGATGCTGATGATGAAGAAGAGACTGAGTATGATGATGCTGAAGCAGGTTCTGAAGAAGAAGGATCTGAAGGAGATGATGATGCACAAGACCCTGACAAATCCGAGTAGTTTCTGAATATTACTCATTTGCCTTTCTCGGTGGCAAATAGAGAGAGTAATGTGATAAGTTTTTTTGTTTTTTTTTCTGTTCTACTTATCTTGCATCATATTTTGCAAGGTATTTTGTTTTTGCTCCAATAGCTTGTAATAGCTATTTTGTTATAGAACATATTTTCTTCCCTATATGATTCATATCTGCTAAAAAATTGGAACTGCTATCAAAAGATAAAAATATAAAAGACAAAAAATCAATATAGCAGAGTAGGTACAAGCTGATAAAAAAGTGAAACACAGCTAAATCATATAATGTTCTTTACAACATTCAAGTACGTTTTAAAGTACATGGTCCTACAGATCAAGGATTGTGTTCTTTGAAAACATGGAGTTGATTTTCCACCAAATAAAGATAAAGGGGGAGGTTTTTAGTGCCATTTGCACTTAAGTATTCGGATTGTCATAATCTGTATGGCAATATGGCAATTTCAAAAGAACATAAAAAGGTTTTGGTTATTCATATTCGAATACCATGTTCTGGACATTTCTGTAAACATTCCGGTGCCAATCTGATTGAAGATGAAGACATTTACTAAATCATGTTCAGAGACATGATCATGTACATGATTGTCCAGAGAGTTCACAAGAGACGTGCCATGCTAGATTCAAGAAGTTGAAGCTGCAAATTCAAGATGGACGTTTCAGAATAGAAGCTGCCTTGTTCGTGATAAAGATCAAGAAGGAAAGAAGGAGTTCTATTCAAGGAAGATATCTAAACTAGGAAAGTCCGAATTAAATAAGGAAATTATTTCCTTGTTAAATCCTAGTCAAAATAGGACTTCTGGTTACCTTGTTTGGGCTATATTTGTTTCTTATAAATAGCCTAGGATTCAGACTTGTTTAGGTGACACGAATTTTACGAATACATTAAAGGGCTGAGAGTTAAAAGACTTCACATTCGAAGCATATAATATTCGGGTAGACTAGGTTTGATCGGTTAGATCATTCTGTTTCTAGTCTGTGTTTGAAACTCACTTTTATACACACTTAGAGGAGTCTCGGGAGAGATTTTCTGTGAGAACTAGAGGGATTCTAGGTTGTGAGAGGAGCTCACAATTCAGTTTAGTGAAAGAGATTGAATCGGGTAGGAAAGAGGTCGAGTGACAGGAGTCTTCATGTAATAACCTTTGTAACCATTCAACGGAGTAGTAAACTGTTTCACACGGACTTGATAAGTCCCCCTGATGTAGATCAGTTGATCGAATAGGGTTACCAACATCATGTTCTTTATTTGTTCAAGTGTTTACATTCTGACCTTACATGTTCACAACAATGTTCAAGTACATGATGATGAACATGACCACACAATTTATGTAATTTCAATTTAGTTAAGCATCACTAAGTAAACAAAAACAATATCATTATTTAAAAAACAAAGTATCACTACTTATTAAACTCAAGAATCACTAAGTCAAAATTAAAGGATGACCAAGTAAATGTAAAAGTATCACTAAGTATAAGTATCACTATCTAATAAATGTAAAAATAAGTAACAATAAGTAAAAAAATAGTATCACTAAGTAACAGAAAAGTATTACTAATTAATATAAAAGTCAGGAATCACTAAGTCATAAGTAAAGATAAACCTGAAGAATGTAAAAGTATCACTAAATAAACATAAAGTATCACTAGGTAAAAATAAGTATAACAAACTGATGTAAGTATCACTAACTAACATAAAAGTATCACTAAAAACCTATCAAGTATCACTATTAAAAAAATACAGTATCCCTATCCAATGATTGTAAAAATAAGTATCACTATCCAATGAATGTAAAAATAAATTGTTAGTGCCACCGTCATGCACTAAGTATTTGTGTTGTTGTATTGGCGAGATATGTTCGACAATGTGTGCCTGGGTATGTCCTACGAAGATTTGTTTTTCACTGTGTAAGAAAAGAAGAACAGTTGGTGAACTGTTCCAGAGTATGTCCCAGACAGAACCAGGGACACTCTATTTATGGCAGTTTCCATGTTGGAAAGATCTTGCGCCGAACTTGTTTGGAAGGTCAAGATTAATTCGTTATACTGCCTTGTGGTGTAGATCCAGTGCTGAATTAACCCCACTATACTTGGAGAGTATCTACACACGTATGGAAGGCCACAAACCACAATCTTTTTACCATGTTGGCGGTGGATGGAGATCGACGCCTATATGAAGACCGAATTGAGGAGCAATCGGTACCACTTATATTTTGTTTAGATTCTAGTATTAGAATCAGTTTGTGGTCATTGTTTTTGTAACTAGTAGTTGTTCATTAAAACGTTCAACGTGATAGACTAGTTTTGAGTGTTTACGAGTGAAACACGTGAGGGGATTTTTATTCCAATTTTATACGCAATCTCGGAAGAGATTGTAAGTTGAAGTGGTGGGTAGCTAGAGGGAGTCTAGTGTCACGGTTGTGAGGGGATCTTACAACTTTCGGCTAGCGAAAGAGTTCGAGGAGAAGAACGGACGACATAAGACGGGAGGCTTGTATGTGTAAGATCCTTAATACATTCTTCCAAGGAGTACCAGTCGAATCTTCAAGTTTGGGAGCAATTCCCCCAGAGTAGGTTGTTTGAACCGAACTGGCTTACCATCTCATGCATTTTTACTGCTTTATTCTTTTATGTTCTTGCATCTGTCCTACACATATCACAGAATAGTTTTTAAGCAGTTAACTAAAAAATGTTTAAGCACGGATTACTGTTTTTCAATTGGTACCAAAGTGGGTTGCCTGTATTCAGGGTTGATCTTGGGGTATTAATCCATGTTATTGTGTTGTTTTTGCCGAGATGGACTCGATGAAAGAAGGAGCCTCGACGGTGCGACCTCTGCTCCTTGATGGAAATAACTATGCCTATTGGAAAGCTCGTATGACAGCTTTCATTCGCTCAATTGATGAGCATGCCTGGAAGATGGTGACTGAAGGGTGGAAGCCTCCTATCAAGAAGGATGAGAAAGGCAAAGCGGTGCTGAAGCCAGAAGAAGAGTTTGACGATACTGATTATCTGATCATGGGGCTGAATGCTAAAGCCATGAACGCCATTTTCTCTGCAGTGGACATGAATGTGTTCAAACTTATCTCCACATGTGACAAAGCAAATGATGTATGGGATATCCTTCAAACTACTTTTGAAGGAACGAGCAGTGTTCGTGCATCTCGTATGCAGCTCCTCACTACCAGATTTGAAAACCTTCGAATGGATGAAGGTGAAAAGCTTGCTGATTTCAACGCCAAGATTTGTGAAATAGCTAATGAAAGCTTTGCACTTGGTGATGCCATCTCGGAGGAGAAACTTGTGCGGAAAGTTCTGCAATCTCTTCCCAAGAGATTTGCATATAAAGTCACAGCGATAGAAGAGGCCAAGGACGTGAGCAAGATGAAGTTACAGGAGCTGATGGGGTCCCTGAGGACTTTTGAAATGAGACTAACAGATGAAGAGACAGTTCAGAAGAAAAGCATAGCTTTTCAAGCCGGCTCTAATTCTGATGTTCCAAGTAATGTCTCTGACAAAAATGATCTGGCTGAGTCAATTGCCCTTCTGACAAAGAATTTCTCAAAATTTGTTAAACGTTATGAGAAGTCTTCACAGAATAATTCTGTCAAGAACAGATTCTCCAAACCTCGGAGATCTAAAGATGAAGATTCCATTGAAGAAAAATAGAAGGAGGTCAAGTGTAGAGAATGTGGGGGTCTTGGGCACTATCAAGCTGAATGTGCTAACACCTTAAAGAAGAAGAATATATCCTACAGTTCCACTCTTAGTGAAAGTGATGATCCAGATGATAGTGGGAGTGATGAAGAATGCGCGAGCAATCATATTGCTTTCATGACACATTCTAACAAAGAACCTGTGTCTAATTCTGTCTCTGACAGACATAATGACAATGTTTCGGAATGCAGTGATGATGAAGAATTCACTGAAGAGTCTGCCATAGAAGCTTACAAAAAGCTTCATGAGAGCTGGATCATGGTGGTTAAAGTCAATGAAGGGCTGATGAAAGAGAATGGTGATCTCATTAAAGAGAGAGATTGTTTGTCCACGCGCCTCGGTGAATTGCAGAATGATCTTCAACAGTCCAGAAACAATTCTCACTCTCAGAATGGTGAACTGCTTCATCTATAAAAGCTTTTCAAGATGATAAATTCTGGATCATCTCAGCTCGATGACATCCTTTCTAAAGAAAAAAGTCCGCAGGACCATACAGGTCTTGGATACACTGGTGGGCAGTTTTCCGATCGTTTCTGTCAAGGACAAACATCTGAAAAGCATGATGAATCTGTTCCAGAACCTGAATTCAAATCAGAGATCAAGCAGCCACAACCTCGAAAGAATGGAGTTGTTTGCCACTATTGTGGAAAACCTGGTCACATTCGACCATACTGTAGGTACTACATCAATGATCTCAGAAGAATGAGGAGGAAAGGTTGATCTCAGAATGACCTGAATTTCAGAAGACAATCTGTGCGGAACAGATCCTGGAACAGTCACAGGAATTATGTTGTTCACACTGCCCTCAATATTCATGCAAAGAGCAACTGGTACTTTGACAGCGGATGCTCGCGACACATGACTGGAGATGCCAGTATGTTGAAGAATATCCAAAAGGATTGTTCTTATAAATCCGTTACTTTTGGAGATGGTGTTAAGGGAAGAGTTCTTGGCCGTGGTCAGCTAAATGTTGAAGGGATGCCCAACATGGAGGATGTTCTGCTTGTTGAAGGACTGAAAGTTAACTTAATTAGCATAAGTCAACTCTGCGATCAAGGTCTCTTAGTTCATTTTACTAGAGACAAATGTCTTGTGAAGAACAAAGAATGTGTGCTGCTGATGGATGGAGACAGATCAAGGGATAATTTTTACCTTCTCAACATGAAAGGTAATTGCTTCAGAACTCAACTTGATGAAGCAAACATATGGCATGAAAAGCTTGGCCATGTGAGTTATAGAAACATGCAGCGTCTCTTGAAGACAAAAGCTGTGAATGGAGTCCCGAAGTTTGATATTGATCGTAGCAAAATTTGTGGGCCATGTCAAGTGGGAAAACAGATTCATACATCACATAAATCTGTTAAGAAGATTACCACCTCAAAAGCTTTGGAGCTGTTGCATATGGATTTGATGGGGCCTGTTCAAACTGAAAGTATTGGACAGAAGAAGTTTATTTTTGTGTGTGTGGATGACTTCACACGATTCACTTGGGTGGAGTTCCTTAGAGATAAGGGAGAAACTTTTGAGACGTTCAAAAATCTTTGTCTCAAGCTCAAAGTGGAGAAGGCAACAGCTGTGATGAGAATTCAAAGTGATCATGGTCGTGAATCTGAAAATGCTTACTTCAAATATTTTTGTGAAGAAAAATGTATTGCTCAGGAGTTTTCTGCACCAAAAACGCCTCAACAAAATGGTGTTGTTGAGAGGAAAAATCAGACTCTTCAAGAAATGAGCCGAGTCATGTTGAAGGCCAAATCTGTCCCTGACAATTTATGGGCTGAAGCTGTGAATACAGCATGTCATGTTATTAATCAGGTATATTTCAGACCCAAGACAAGAGTTACTCCCTACGAGCTATGGAAAGGGAAGAAACCAAACTTAAAGTACTTTCACATCTTCGGAAGTACTTGTTATATGTTAAGAGACCGAGAGCAGCTTGGCAGATTTGATGCCAAATGAGATGAATGTATTTTTCTCGAATATTCGAGAAATAGTCGGGCTTATCGAGTGTTCAACAAGAGGACCAAGACGGTGATGGAGTCCATCAATATTGTTGTAGATGATCTGGGAGAACCTGTTGCCCAGATTGATGATGAGATTGTTGATGTCACAACGCCTGTGCCAACCTCTGTTCCAGACAGTTTGGAACACAATGATCAAGCTAATTTGAGAAATGAGAACCTGGATAGCCTCAAACCTTTGAAAAGGTGTGCAGAAGCATCATTCTGCAGCAGACATCATTGGTGATGTGAGTGAAGGAGTTAGAACCAGAGGAGTTCGAAAGAATTATCGTGAGATGATTGCAAATGTCTGCTATACTTCTACAACTGAGCCCAAGAACGTTAAAGAGGCCTTACAAGATGATCGATGGATTCATGCCATGCAAGAAGAGCTTTTGCAATTTGAAAGAAATGAAGTATGGGATTTGGTTCCATGTCCAAACGGTGTTAATGTGATCGGCACAAAGTGGATCTTCAAAAATAAAACCGATGAAGAAGGGAACATAACCAGAAATAAGGCAAGACTTGTGGCTCAAGGCTATTCCCAAGTTGAAGGTGTGGATTTTGATGAGACATTCGCTCCAGTTACTCGTCTTGAATCTGTCAGGTTACTCCTTGCCATGGCTGCATGGATGAAGTTTAAATTGTACCAAATGGATGTGAAGAGTGCCTTCTTAAATGGATACTTATCTGGAGATGTGTTTGTAAGCCAATCCAAAGGCTTTGAAGACCCGTACCATCCTGAGTATGTGTACAAACTAAAGAAGGCCCTCTACGGCCTCAAACAAGCTCCACGAGCTTGGTACGAACGGCTTACCAAATTTCTTCTGGAGAAAGGATACGTTCGAGGTGGAGCTGATAGAACTCTCTTCATCAAGAGAGAAAAATCTGACGTGATCATTGTCCAGATTTATGTTGATGATATTGTCTTTGGATCTGTCTCGGACAGAATGGTGAAAGAATTCGTGAAGGACATGACTTCTGAATTTGAGATGAGTCTTGTCGGTAAACTAACCTACTTTCTGGGGCTTCAAGTGAAGCAAAAGGATGATGGAATCTTTGTATCTCAAACGAAGTATGCAAAGAACTTAATCAGTAAATTTGGATTGGAAAGTTGCAGCCCGAAAAGAACTCCGATGGGGACATCTTCAAAGATGTCAAAAGATAAAGCTGGTGTTGCCATTGAGCAAACCTTGTACCGGAGTATGATTGGGAGTCTGTTCTACCTTACAGCAAGTAGGCCAGACATATGTTACAGCGTGGGAGTTTGTGCTCGCTACCAATCTGAACCCAAAGAAAGTCACTTGAAATCTGTCAAGCACATAATCAAGTACATAAAGGGTACTTCTGAGTTGGGACTCTGGTTTTCCTATGATACGAACCCTAGTTTGGTGGGGTTTTGCGATGCAGATTGGGCAGGATGTACTGAAGATAGGAAGAGTACCTCTGGAGGATGTTTCTTCCTTGAAAATAACATGGTCTCATGGTTCAGCAAGAAACATAATTCTATCTCGCTTTCTACTGCCGAGGCTGAATATATTGCAGCTGGGAGTTGTTGTACTCAACTTTTGTGGATGAAACAAATGCTGCATGACTATGGTGTCCCACAGTCTGTCCTTACTATATATTGTGACAATATGAGTGCGATAAACATTTTGAAAAATCCAGTTCAGCACTCACGTACAAAGCACATAGACATTCGTCACCACTTCATCCGAGAGCTTGTTGAAGACGGATCCCTTGTGATCGAATATGTTGGAATAGATGCCCAGCTTGTGGATATCTTTACAAAGGCACTTGATAGTAGAAGGTTTGAAACACTAAGATCCTCCTTGGGTCTTTGTGTTCTCTAAACTTCTCCGTTGTAAGAAGACTCTCTATATAGTCTTGGTCAGTGATGTATGTATAGAGAGTATAAAATGACCATGGTTAATATGGTCTGTTAGTGTTCTGCCAATATCTGTCTCGGACAGTTTCTGCTTTGGAGGAACGGTTACTTTTCAACGGCTAGTAGTGCCTTGATTTTTGCACCATGATCGATTCCACTTCTCCACACCAAGCTGTGGGGTGATGTGTGAGGAATAAGTGTGTTAAGGAAATTTCCTTTTAGAATTTCCTAATTAAGGTCTTAACCTTATTTTTCAAAAGAGACAGAATCGTTGCAAAATTTCCAAGTCGTTCTCTCTCTGTGGTGTGTGTTTGAATTTTTCGAACTCTAATGGCGGACAAAGCTGTTTCTTCTAAGCTCTCTTAAGTGAAGAAACCCAGAATTTCTACTGAAGACTTGCGACGAGAGCTTGCGGAGCTTTCTCAACCAATTGTGTTTTCGTCTTCAATTGCCTCTGTCTCTGTGAAGCCATCTGTTGCTTCCTCCGAAGCTCTTGCTTCTGTGCCAACTTCTGTGGCACCTTCTGCTGATTCGCCGTCTCGATCTGTGTCTGAGACAGATCTCGATGCTCAACCCTCTCCTAGGGTTTCTGAAAAGCCATCCTCTCCGCCCATGGTGTCTGCGGAAATGTTGGATGCTTCAATTGCGGCCGTTATAGAGAATGTTGGAGGAAGTGAAGTCTCCATGGCTTCTGTTGAAGATGATGTTGCCACCGCTGCTATTGGCGAAGAACCTACCTCAATTGAGGAATTTGCTGCATCTCTTGATGCTCTGAAATTTGTTCAAGCTCCGTCCCTTTTTGCTGCTGTCCCGGTGTATAGTGACACGGCCGTTGTCACGGTTCAAGTTCCTCTTGGTGAAATATCACCTGTTGCTGCTGCTGAAAACCTTGTTCATGATCAAGGTGAAGATGATATTGATATCTCCTTCCTCGATGAGGAGTCTTCTGTTCATGAGGATGTTTCTGTCCCTCCTCCAAAGGCTACCTCCTCCAAAACTCGCGGGTCCAAACGCAAGTTGGAGTTGAGAGATGATCCAGTCACTCCTCCGGTGTCTGATGATGAAGATGACACACCCATTGCCAATTTGAAATCCAAAGTGTTGGCCAAGGTTGCTGCGAAGAAGGGTTCTTCTTCAAAAACCCCCAAATCCAAGAAGGTGGTTGCTAAGAAGGGGTCTTTATCAAAACCCCCCAAATCGGTAAAGCCTGCTGGGAAAAAGTCTGTGGCTAAGAAGCCTGATGTTGTTCCTGCTCGCCGTGTTACACGGAGTGTGTCTGAGCAGAGGATGGGGTTGATGTCGGGATGTCGTCGCCCACTGATGAAGCAAGCCAGAGCACCTTCCCCCTCTGATGAAGAAGCAGAGGATGTCCCTGAGTTTGTTCCAGACAGATTAGATTCCGATTCTGAGGACTTTGATTCAAGTAAGTTTATCTCTGCCCTTCACCAAAATCAATTCAAGATTGTTGCTGGTCGCTCGTTGATTTCCGAGCGTTGTTTGGTTAAGTCCGATATAGTGGGAACAGGGGTTGACTCTCTGTTGCATGATCTCCGGTTAGAGAAATCTGCTTTTTCTGCTCCTCCTTTTATTGCTGCTGTTGTACATGAGTTTTATGCCAACTTGTCCAAGCGTATGCGTGATGCTTCCTATGAGCATACTTTTTCTGTTTTTGTGCGGGGTCATTGGATTGCTTTTTCCCCTGCTGTGATTAATGAGGTTTTGGGCCGTGAGAATCTTGTTGCTCCTGCGCCTGTTTTTTATCTGAATGAGGTTGTGTCGGAATTGGCTGGAGGAAGTCGGGTTGTTTAGCCTTTGGGGAATGCGTTGTTAGCGTCTGATCTGAGTGTGAAGTACTCAATACTTCACAAGGTTGCTGTCCGGAATTGGCTGTCCAGTACTCATGATTCTACTGTTGGCAAGTCCATGGCTTTGCTGCTGTTCAAAGTGGGCACTCGTAGTAAGTTTAATCTTGGTCTGCTGATCTTTGAGAATGTTTTTGCTCATGCCGAATCTGCTCGTGCCCAGCAATCTGTTGGCTATCCTGGCCTAGTCTTCAGCATCATAATGGCCCAGCATGATGTTGTTTCTGCAAATGATGTGTATGCGCCTGTTGCTCGTCCTCGAGCATATGTAAACAAAGAACATACTCTAAAATAAAAACAGAAAATGACACATCAAGTACCGGCTGCCTTAAACTGAACACACTCAAAGTTAGGATTACAACACAACCATCCACAATCCACTAACCCTTCTCTTATTTCATGAAACTGTACACATGCTCTTCATTCAAGTAAAAAAAATAATATGCAAACTCAATCCTGTCTCACCAAGGTTCGCTCAATTTCTCTCAAAAGAAAGTAAGGACATAATTTAATTCACACAAGTCACGACTTGATACCTTCAAACATAGATTTGCCCATATGTCAAAACCATTACCAACAAGTGAGAGCTATGCACAAATCAAAAGGTCTTTGAAACAGGTTGTAATGGGGCTAGGGTGCACATAGGTAGGATAATTTGGGTAAAGTGGCTCAAATATGTGAAAACATGTAAGCACATCAAAATACAATCTTCAAAGTCGGCTATAACTTATCAAATAGCTCAATGAATTCCAAGTTGAGTGCTGGTCTTCAAAAACAGTATAGGGCAACAAAAATTAACATCAATCGGGTGCAACCCTATTTCCTCCACGTCCAGTATGGGCACACTGCCCATTTTTTTATTTTTTCTTTTTTTTTTCTTTCTTTCTCATTGAGTACTCTTTTTTTTTATGGAATAGAACATGACTTTACATTTTTTTTTCAATCTTCCAGCACTAACTGTCTTCAAGTAAATTTCAAACTGATCTCAACACAATCCAATATAACTTACATGCTTTCAAGGGACAAGAGCAGGCCAAAACAAGCTAAGGCTGAAATATTTAGTGGCTATCAAGAAAGAGAGGATTCAGGCACAAATGAGCTCACTAAGGGTTAGTGTCGGGTACGGATAATTTATTCAGGCCAAAGCAAGGGGTAATCCTACATGCCTTTATCATTTTCATGCAAAAGGAAACTCACAAGCAGTATGACCATGGCAACAAGGCAAATCAGAAATTCAGCATTCAAATCCGACATACTCATCAAAAGAATGAAATTGAGCTTTCAATATATATAACATGCTCAAAAGGCTCAAATCTCACGTTTACGAAGCTCATCAAAATTTGATCAAGTTGCATATTTCGTCTTCCAAGAATACATACGAGCATTAGCACAATTCAATCACAAGAGCATCAATCAAACAAACCAACACAATCCATGCTATAACCCGTCCTCCTTGTATAATTCAATCTCAGGCAGCCAATACTCAACAAAAACAAGCAAAACATTTTTTTTTTTCGAAAAGAACCAGACGCAAAATAGCAACTTCCTCCCCCCCACACTTAGACAACACAGTGTCCTCACTGTGCAGGGAAGAGAGTCAACAAAACGAACACAACATGAATGAAAGAAAATAAAAACAAAGGGAGAGAAAAGGAGAGCAAACTGGCAATCAATGGGGGAGACGGTCAGTAAGGGCATACAGACGACGCTCAAGTGTAGTAGCTCAGCTTGGTGTGTAATGGTCAAACAACTCCATGAGGTCGGCAAGGTTAGGGGCAGCGCTAGAAGAGGTACCTGCATGAAAAAGCTGGACTAGAATATTTTTATTTATTTATTTATTTATATACATATATTTTTTTTTAAAGACAAATAAGCAACTAAATGAAATAAGAAAAACGAAATAAAGCAAGAAAAGCTCGGGTTGTCTCCCGAGAAGCACCATTATTTAATGTCTGAGGCTCGACACAAGTATAACTCGATCACAAGGAAATTTCACGGGTAGCAGATCTACCCCTATCAAAAGGCATCATTTTCATCCCCACTCTTTTTAGTTTCTTCAAAAGCTTGACCAACCTTGCTTCTTGTCCTTTCAGCTCCAGTACGGGGGCCTTCATATGAGATGGTAAAAATGGCTTCGAGTTGGTCAGTAAGGGCATACGGCCTATCAGGTTCTGAGTTGGAAATTCATTGGTGGTATACAGCTGCATGATGACATCTCGAATCTCCTCGTCTTCATCTGTTATTGCAGCGGTTTCTGTCAGGTTTCAGTAAGGTACCTTCTTGAATAGCTCGAGGATCTCCTTCTCATCATTCTCTTTCTTGTTTCGAATCAACCTGGATGGAAAAAGTGCTGCAACCAGAGAGTTAGAAATTTTGGATTCAGATTTCACCTCAGTAAGGGTAGACTCGGCAGCTGGTTGTTCTTCTTCTGCACTGGATTTGTTTTCAGTCTGTGCAGTATGCCCATACTGCGGGTTCTTTTCCTTCTTAGCCTCCAACTCAACTAACTCCTCTGCACTTCTCAAAGTGATAGCGCAAACATGCGTTCTTGGATTCATTTCAGTTTGGAAGGGGAGTTTGCCTTGATTCACCTGCATCTTGTTCAATTGAGTGGCAAGCTGAGTGATCTGTGTGCCCATACTGCCTAGGGCGGCTTGTGTTTCTTGCTGGAAAGCCTTCTGACTTTGTGCTAAATTGTTCACCAGGGCACTGCTTTTCTCCAGACACTTCATGATATCTGTCATGCTCGGTGCAGATCGGTCAGTATGGGCATACTGACTGCCCTGCGGCTGCCTCCAGCCGAAGTTCGAATGGTCCTTCTCATCTGGATCATATGTATTATGTGTCTGCACCATAGCTAGACCTCGGACAAGAGAAGTCAGAGCATCAATCTTCTCATTAACTCCGGAATTTTCTGCTCTCTCAACTCCCTTCACACACCAGTATCTGTCATCATCATCATCCTCATATTGCTGGCCACCGGAGACCATGTCGATGATGAGCTGTTTCACCTCTGCTAGAGTCTTGTTGGTGAGAGACCCTCCGCTAGTAGCATCCACGATCTTCCTATCAAAAGTTGACATACCACGGTAAAAATAGTTAGTGAATAACTGATAATTAGAGAACCCGTGGTCTGGGCATCTTCGGCACAACTGCTGAAATCGCGCCCAATAATTAGCTAGACTTTCATTAGATTTTTGCTTGATGCTGCTGATGGCCATTCTAAGATTCGCAGCTCGTGACTCTGGGAAAAATTTGCATAGGAACTGCTCCTCCATCTCATCCCATGTAGTAATTGAAGCTGGTGGGAGATCAAAAAGCCATTCCCTTGCTCGGCCTTGCATTGTGTGTGAGAAAGTTAACAAGCGCAGGTTATTGTCCGTAAAGCCTTGAGGACGCAGGGTAGAGCAAATCCAGTCGAACTCTGCTAAATGCGTGTGCGCACTCTCTTCAGGTGCGTCACTGAATTTGGGTAGCACTTGTATGAACCCCGGCCGAATCTCTGCATTGTGGGCGATGGTAGGTAGAACGATGCAAATAGGCCTATTATTTTGATGACGGCCCAACTCTCAGATCAAGGGAGCAGGTTCAACCATGTTTCTTGCGAATAAAGAAAAACCAAGAAAAGAAAAAATTACAAACTGAAAATGTTAGAATAATAACTGCTTAAAACCGATCCCCGGCAACGACGCCAAAATTTGGTGTGTCGTTTTGCACCAAAAATAAATGTTCCGACAGCAGTCCGTATGCCCACACTGCATAGTACAGTGGCGAGCGAGATCGTCTCCTAAAGGACCGGCGAGAATTATTCTATACTTCCAATCTGCAGAAACCAACTTTAAAAGGGGGGAAATTTATGGGTATAAACCGTAGTGCACGAAAATAATTAAATAACAAGGAATTAAAATACACACACGAGCAATGGGTTTAAACAAATAATTAGAAATATTCCGGATATCAACTACTCCACTCTGGCACAATTATACTGATCCTCGATTCAAGAATATAATTAATTATCACATGTAAATCAGTTGCGGATGCCGAAGACACTTACTGACACATCCCTATTTCTCCGTATTTTCTCGAATGGCAGGAAGACACTTCACCACAAATTTTCCCTAATCAACTAACAACCCAAAAGAGACACTCTTATAGATTTAATTAGCCGATTGCTTTATGCTCGAGAGAAACCCGATTCTAATCTAGCGAACTCTGACACAGGATCACCGAACCAGATTATTATCCCCACGGTATTAGCTACTGATTTTACCACTAATTAATCCTAAACCACGATTACGTATGGCTGAATTAATTGGCTAGTGATAAATTCCTATACTCCGAATATTCGCGACTACTCGGTTTAATCGAAACAATCACGAATCGACTTACGGAGGATAATAAATACACATGCATGAATTAATCGAGAAAAAAAGTTTAGATCTCACAGATTTAATTGGCCAGAGCTTCGTGAGTTGATCCCGGAATGGAGAAAGTCTAGCTCGAATTCATAATTAAATTCGAACACCAAAATATCATGTAACAGAATACCATAGAAAAGTGAAGAAGATGAATAAAATCTGCAGCAGCGTCTCTCGCTGCTGTTGCTGCGTTTTTGAGATGGAATATCCCTTCTAGTCAAAATAAATCCTAATATATCAAAAGCTATCCTTAAAATTGAGCATCCAACGAGGAAATAAATCTTCTATATCTAGACTAGGAAGTTTCCAAGAATAGGACTCCTTTTAGGCTATGAATATCATAAATCCACGTCTAGAACTTGGGCTGGATTAGATTTTCGCACAAAACAGGCCCAAGTCGCGCACAGCTTTAGTTCTGGAATTTTCTCGATCCATGCCTCTGGCGGTATGCCCATACCGGCTGTATTGCGAGCTGCTTGCTTGCATTCTTCAAAAGATGGAGCATTTCTTCACTTCATTCCTTCCACCTGCACATCTCCTAAAAACACATCAAATCTTTCCAAAACATGCAGTGAACGAGTGGTTAAGGCATGAAATAACATAAATGAGAACAAGTAGAATAAGCCCGATCACCCAGCATGATGTTGTTTCTGCAAATGATGTGTATGCGCCTATTGCGCAACCTTTGTCAATCAGCCACAAGCTATTTTCATCCCAGCATGCTCCGGATGTTCCTGCCCGTGATGCTGATGAAAGCTCGAGACCTGTGCCATCATCTGTCCCCGACAAATCTGCTGCTTCTTTTGCTGTCACATCTGTTTTCTTTGACATACATATCAAGTCTCTGGAGTGTGAAGTGATGTTCCTGAGCAAGTCCATTAGGACTTTCAAAACCAGAAAGCAGGAGTTGGAGGCCTTGCTGATTGATCTCCGGGCCCCAGCCCTTGGCCTTACCTCGCCGCTTGATATGTCGAGTGCTTCCTCTGTCCCAGCTGCTGATAAGCCGGCTGATGCTGATGCCGATGATGTTGATGATGCTGCTGCCTCCCCGGCCTGAAGTTTGGTGTTTGCCGTTTCTGGCAACAATTAAGGGGGAGAAGAATGTTGGTGAACAAAGGCCACGATTGAATGAAGGATGGTCTTTTTGCTACTGCTGTGTTGAGCGTGTGCTCATTTTTTTTATGTTTGATGATTTCTGAACAAACAATTTATTGGGGATGTTGTTTTACCCCACTTTAATTTTTGTTGGTCTGTACTATATTTTTGATCAACTGACAATGCAATTCTCTACTGCGAAACAATGCTCTGATCGTGATAACGGCACTCCCAGTTCAGATTCAGGGGGAGTGTGCTTGTAACTGTCTATGACAGTTTTTGAATATATCACTCATTTTGATATATTTTTAATCTGCGAAGTTTATTCAAGTGTTGTGCAGATCGTGATGATAATTGTCGACCATAAACGCCAAAGGGGGAGATTGTTAGTGCCATCGTCATGCACTAAGTATTTGTGTTGTTGTATTGGCGAGATATGTTCGACAATGTGTGCCTGGGTATGTTCCACGAAGATTTGTTTTCCGCTGTGCAAGAAAAGAAGAACAGTTGGTGAACTGTTCCAGAGTATGTCCCAGACAGAACCAGGGACACTCTATTTATGGCAGTTTTCATGTTGGAAAGATCTTGCGCCGAACTTGTTTGGAAGGTCAAGATTAACTCGTTTTACTGCCTTGTGGTGTAGATCCAGTGCTGAGTTAACCCTACTACACTTGGAGAGTATCTACACACGTATGGAAGGCCACAAACCACAATCTTCTTACCATGTTGGCGGCGGATGGAGATCGACGCCTATATGAAGACCGAATTGAGGAGCAATCAGTACCACTTATATTTTGTTTAGATTCTAGTGTTAGAATCAGTTTGTGGTAATTGTTTTTGTAACTAGTAGTTGTTCATTAAAACGTTCAACGTGATAGACTAGTTTTGAGTGTTTACGAGTGAAACACGTGAGGGGATTTTTATTCCAGTTTTATACGCAATCTCGGAAGAGATTGTAAGTTGAAGTCGTGGGTAGCTAGAGGGAGTCTAGTGTCACGGTTGTGAGGGGATCTTACAACTTTCGGCTAGCGAAAGAGTTCGAGGAGAAGAATGGGCGAAATAAGGCGGGAGGTTTGTATGTGTAAGATCCTTAATACACTCTTCGAAGGAGTACCAGTCGAATCTTCAAGTTTGGGAGCAATCCCCCCAGAGTAGGTTGTTTGAACCGAATTGGGTTACCATCTCGTGCGTTTTTACTGCTTTATTCTTTTATGTTCTTGCATCTATCCCACACATATCACAGAATAGTTTTTAAACAGTTAACTAAAAAATGTTTAAGCACGGATTACTGTTTTTCATAAGTAACAAGAAGTAAAATAGTATCACTAAGTAACAGAAAAGTATTACTAATTAACATAAAAGTATCACTATTTAAAAAATAAGCATCCCTACTTATAAAAGTTAGGAATCACTAAGTCATAAGTAAAGATAAATCTGAAGAATGTAAAAGTATCACTAAATAAACATAAAGTATCACTAGGTAAAAATAAGTATAATAAACTGATGTAAGCATCACTAACTAACATAAAAGTATAACTAAAAACCTGTTAAGTATCACTATTTAAAAATATAGTATCTACATATATATACTACCTGACTACAACATCTTTATCCTTCTGTTCCTTAACAGATGGTTTACGTCTCTTATATGTCCGTACAACGTCAACATCTATTTTTGTATGCTCTCTGCAATAAAAAATGACATGATTTAGAAAAATTAACACTACTAACATAAATAATTTATAACACAAAAGATACAATAGACTCATTAAAGAACTAAGAACATGATAATTTGAAACACCAAAATTCATACCTGGTAGCATCATCTTTCTTCTCCTCAGATACTGACTTACTAGGTCGCAGCAACCTCTTTTTAATTCTTTCCATCAGTAAAATATTTGTTAAAAAATCCAACTGCAAAGCATAAAATAAAAGCATCACTGTTAGCAACTAAAATCAAACACTATCATAGAATAATGCACTGCATCTCAACACATTCCAATAATAATCCATCTATACAAACTACAATGCAGGTAAAACGGACATTTATTTGTGGACTAAAGAAATAAATCACTATTTCGGCCAAAAAATGAGAAAAAACCAAGAAGATACCATCACTATGATCCAAACAAAACCAATTACTACTAATGTCTCAAACAAAACAACACAAATGAAACTGGAAATCAGCCATTGATCATCATAAACCTGAAAAGGAATACAAAAGGCCCAAGTCGAAAGGCCAATCAATTAATGCAATGTTTGGCAACAACAAGTAAAGACTTGGAGCAATACAATGATAAATGAGACTTAAAATGTAACATAGACGATCTGAAAACAAATCTAAGCATGCACATATTTTATAATATATACACTAGTTTCAGACTCTGCAATATAAATGCATCCAATACTCCTATGCATGATTCAACAATCATCAATCAGAAAAACATTAACAAATAAACAATCATGAATCATGCCTCCAACAAAATTCATATTCCAATCAGCAATGTGAAGTATATGGATACAACTTATCATTTACAACCTAATCGAAATAAGCTCTACTAAAGTCCAGTATCTATTGTAGATTTGCATCAAATCCCGAAAACGACTAATGGAACATAACATTCTCCAAAGTACTACACTAATGGGGCAGAAAAGTTTTCAAACTATTACAAACGACTAAAATCAAATCCCTAATATCACTCTCAAAACAAGCAAGGATTGCATGTTATTATAAACTAAAATGCCCTAAAATCAAAAGTCCTAAATTACAAAAAGCCCTAAATAAACTTACACTATCAACTTTGAGTCGGCGCCGAAGATGTTGACCTCGTAGAATTGGTTTAGATTGTGAATGGAACACCGGTGGTCGAAAAGTTGCTGACGATGGTGGTGATCGCAAAAATTTTGCTAACAATTGCCTCAAATTGTGTGGAAGAGTGAGGATGGTGACAATTGTGAATGGTGCGGCTGTGACTAATATGGAGAATGAGTGCGGTTGTGAGAATCACCGGTTAGAATGGAGAGTCGCTGGTGGTTAGGGCTAGAGAGAATCGCGGGAGAGTGAGCTGGAGCATTCAAATCTAAATTGTTTTTGTTTTTTTTTAATATATATATATATATATATATATATATATATATCGTCTAACGTAAGCGACCCGTTAGACGGTCTCAAACAAGTTTTGTCTAATTATAATAATGAGACTATATAAGCGGGACACTCTAAAATAGTAATAAGACCTATATAATTAGAACAAATGGAGTAATTATTACTCAATTCAGGTATTATACGGTAACATACATGTATATATATATATATAAAATAAATCATATAGTATTTTCTCTCCCATTTCGTAATGTATTCTATTAATAATATACGTGAGAATCGGTGTGCACTCAAAAAAATTTGGGCGAAAAATAGCACATGAAATTTCATATTGCACCATCCGTATAACACTTGGTGTTACACTTTCAAATTATGAATTTTTCTTGTACTTTTCTTCAATTTTATTTTTTTGCGATTTACTTTAATTTTATGATTTTTTTATTTGGATTTACTGTTCGGTATTATTTTCACCTAAACTGCAAGTGCATAATGAGACTTCTAATATAGTAATGAACTAGCAATGCCGAATCCATAGAGACTTAATAAATTAAGCTACTAATTATCTAAATTAGAATTAAACAAATTAAAGTACTACATATGACCACATATTAAATCACACAGGAAAATTAAAAGTAAAGAATAGACGTATTCTATAATTGTATAATCCTCAATTAATCCATTCTTTTTACTATTTCCATTTATGTACTTATGTTAAGACTTTAGTCATGCTAGAGCAACCACTAATCTATCCTAAACTCATCTCGAAGTGCCTAAGGTGTAGATCACATCTATATACTATATAAAAACAGAATAGTGAGGGTAGTTTAGACGATTCATAAGTAAGTTAGTTTTTTAAAAAATAATTCACAATCATTTTTTTTATTTGCGTAATACAATAGTTAATTATTTTTCTACATTACTTACAAAAGCCTAACCTAATTCTAACTGAAGCGATGCATGTCCAACCTGTGATACGATGCCTTCCTTTGAAATGATTTATGTGCGTGCAAACAAGTTAATTAAGATTGCAAACGATTCTAATGCCCAATAACCTATATAATACATTCTCATAACCTTCAAATTTATAGCTTGTAGGTTTCTGAATAAAAAATATTACAGAGCAAGATATTCAACAGTCCATTGCATCAACATGAGAGAAAAAAAATGGCACCAACGTTTGTAGACGGACACTTTCGATCTGAAGCCACATTCTCAATCTCAAGCCTTTTTATGAAGTATCTCATGTTTGGTATGAATTTAGTTGTTTTCTTTGTAAACAATTTATGTTATTGCTAATGTTTGAAATTACTTTGCAGATACTTCTTTCTTTTATGATCATTCGTTTGGAACATTTTGGTTTATATTCGCATATTTGTGGTAACTTGATTGACGGTATGTTCTGATTGACCGTATGATTTTTTTTATTTGAATACTCATAACCTAATTACTTGAAAGCATTGATAGCAATACATATCTAGCAACTTATGTAGGGGTTTTTTTTCATTGAATACTTAGCTTGGAATTGTTATCTGCTGCATATTGATAGTGTTTTTAAAAGAGCAAACACACATCTGTGATGCTAACAGCTTCGAAGTAATGGAGATTTTTCATACGGAGCCTAACGTACAAAGTCAGTTTGAAATAATCTATTTTACAATACTTCGACATATAATTGTTATTTACCTCTTCTATTTCTTGAATAATGATATATTATTATTTTATTTAGCCACCGATGTTTGTTCCCTATTTTCCAATAAATTTGATAAGAAGCTAATAGCTCGAGAATGATGGTGATGAGCCAAGTAAGTTTGAGAAATAAATGATGTTTCCAGAAGGGTCTTATCCCAATTAAAAGAGATTGGCTGCATCCATTGTGAAAAACGATAATCCGTGCTCACAAATGTTTAATAAATACTACTATCAATTGTTCTACGATATGTGTGGGACAGATGTAAGAACACAAAATATATAGTAAAATACGCACGAGATTGGTAACCCAGTTCGGTTAAACAACCTACTCTGGGGGGATTGCTCCCAAACTTGAAGATTCATTTGTTACTCCTTCATGAAGTGTATTTGGGATCTTACACATACAGGACTCCCTCCTTATGTCGCCCGTTCTTCTCCATGAACTCTTTCGCTAAATGAAAGCTGTAAGATCCCCTTACAACCGTGACACTAGACTCTCTCTATCTACCCACGACTTCAACTTACAATCTCTCCTGAGATTGCGTACAAAATGGATTAAGAAACCCCTCACGTGTTTCACTCAAAACACTCAAATGCTAGAACATACTGTTGGATAGTAACTAGCTAAATAATGACCACAAATGAAATGACTCTCAAATAATCTTCTAAGAGAATCTAAATAAGTGTAAGTGGTTACCGATTACTGAACATAATCAGCCTTCTTATATTCTTCACTTCACAATTGTCACCGATCTTCATCACCGTCAATATGGTAAGAAGATTATGGTTTGTGATCTTTCTAAACGTGTGTAGATACTTTCCTTGGATAGGAGGGTTATTTGCAGCTCGGTATCTACTCCACAAGGCAGTTAACCAAACATATCTTGCCTTCCATGAACGGATCCGCGCAAGATCTTATATTTATGGAAACTGCCATATAATAGTGTCCCTGAGTATGTCTGGGACATCAAAGGGAACAGTTCGCCAATTGTTCTTCTTTTCTTGCCCAGCGGAATAAATGGCTTCGGGGACATACCCAAGCACACTTTTTGTCTAACATATCTCGCCAACAAAATAACATGAACACTTAGTACATAACCGTGGCACTAACAATCTCCCCCTTTGGCATTTATGCTCAACAATTATCGTTGCAATCTGCAGAACACTTGAATAAACTTCGCAGATAAAAAATATATCAAAACAAGCGATATATTTAAAAACTGTCTGGGACAGTTCTAAGCACACTCCCCCTGAGTCTGATCTGGGAGTGCCTTCAAACATCACGATCATTGTTTTTGCGGTTACGGCCGCATTGTCAGGTAGGTCAAAAGTTAAGTACAGACCAACAGAAAATAAAGATGGGGTAAACAAACATCCCCAATAAAAATTGTTCAACAAGTTTTTTTAAAAAAAAAATAAGAAGAGCACACAAGCTCTTATCAGCAGTAGCAGCGGCGGACAGCAGCAGCAGACTTGACCTCCTCTTCCCCTTTCTTTCTTTCCCCCTTAATTGTTGCCAAAAATGGCAAAAGCTTTCAATGCGGAGAGGCAACAACTTCATCATCATCATCGACAGGAGCAACAACGGCAGTGGAAGGTTGATCAGCAGAAAGTCCAGCAGCAGCATCATCGAACGACGATGCAAGACCAAGAGCCCGAGCTCGAAGATCAATCAGAAGAGACTCCAATTCCTGCTGACGAGTCTTAAAACACATGATGGACTTCTTCAGAAGCTGCACTTCACACTCCAATGATTTTATGTGTCTGTCAAAGAAAACAGAAGTGATAGACAAAGATGGAGCCAATCTGTGAGGGACAGAAGGTGGCACAGTTTCAGAGCCACCAACATCATCTCTGGCAGGGATATCTTGGGCATGCTGGGATGAAAATAGCTTATGGCTGATTATGAGTGGCAGCACTTCTAGCTCATATACATCCTCTGTTAACACCATGTTATGCTGATCCATGATTAGGATAAAAATCATTCCAGGAAATCCAATCAGTTGTTGACTCTGAGAAGACTCAGCATGGGCCACAACATGCTCAAAGATGAGCTGGCCTAGGTTGAACTCCACCAGAGTTCCAACATTAAACAACAACAATCCAGAGGCTTCCCCACAGTAGAGTTGTGAGTGCTGGGAATCCAATTGCGAACCGTAATCTTGTGAAGTATGAAATACTTCACACTCAAGTCTGACACCAGTAAAGATCGACCTGATGGCCAAGCACAATGACTACCTCTAGTTAACTCAGCAGTAACCTCATTCAGATCAAACACCGGAGCAGGAGCAACAACATACTCACGACCTAAATAAGCATTGATCAAAGAATGAGAAAAATAATCCAATGGCCCCGCACACACACAAAAAATGCATGCTCAAAAGATGCATCTCGAATGGATTTAGACAAATTGGCATAGAATTCATGCACAATTGCAGCAACAAAAACAGGGGCAGTGTAAGCAGACTTTTCCAATCTTAAATCATGCAATATTTCAATCACCCTAGTACCTTCCACATCTGACTTAACCAGCTTTCGCTCAGACACTAGCGAGCGACCAAAAACCAACTTGAATTGACTCTGGTGAAAAGTAGATAAAAACTTACTCGAATCAAAGGCTTCAGAATCCGAAGCAGATTTGTCAGAGACATCATCAGAGGGGGAAGGAGCCCTTGCCTTTTTCATCAACGGTCAATTCTATTCAGACAAGCTCTGTGTAACACGACGAGTAACAACAACAGCAAGCTTCCTAGCCGGAGCCTTTTTACCAGAAGCCTTCGAGGATTTGGGGGCTTTTGAAGATGACCCCCTCTTTGCAACTTCCGTTTTAGACTTGGGGGTTTTGGAAGATGTCCCCTTCTTCTCAACAATTTTTCCCAGCACCTTTGACTTTAGGTTGGAGATTGGAGTGTCATCTTCATCATCAGACACCGGAGGGGTGACTGGTTCATCACGCAATTGCAGCTTGCATTTGGTCCAGTGAGTTTTTGCGGAAGGTGCTTCTTGATTCAGTTTGAGGGGAATAGAACCATACTCAGTCATGGGGGAATCGTCATCTAGGAAGGAGATATCAACATCTTCTTCTTCTTCTTCTACCCCTTTATTAAGGGTTTCAGCAGCAACAGAGGGTGAAGCTTCACCCAACAGAACTTGAATGGTGACTATGGGTGAGTCACTAATAAGCGGAGCACTGGCGAGAACAGAAGGTTCTTGAACAAAATTCAAAGCATCAATCGATGCTACAAATTCCTCAATTGAGGCAGACACATCATCTACGGCAGAGGCGATCAAAGCTTCCACTATTTCAACATTCTCCAGAGGTGATGAGGGAGGATCAATAGACACCTTAGGAAAGGGAGGAGCCACAAGATCTGTCTCAGACACAGATCGATCAACTGCTTCAACAGATGGTGCCACAGAAAGAGGCATAAAAGCATATCACATCAGGAATCACCTTAATCGGCTGTTTTGAAGCAAGGGCGGTGGAGCAAAAGGGAGCAAACACCAACGGCTTTGAGAGCTCTTCTAATTTATGCCATAAATCTTGCGTGGAGATCTTCGGCTTCTTGAAAAAAGATGGCTTGGAAGACCCAAAATTGTCCACCATTGATTTCTGAGGAGAACGACTCTTGAGAGCAGAATAATCAAGAGAGAAGGAATTTTGAAAAAAATTTCGTTGCCTTAAGAAATTTGAATAGTAGAATTTAGCCCTTACTTAGAGAATTTAAGAAGGAAATTCCCATAATTGTCACATGCCATAAATAGCACCCCTCTGCTCGTTCTTGGGAAGTAGAACCGAACACGGTGCGGGAAACAAGGATCCACTAGCTGTTGAGAAATAACCGCTCAAACTGTCCCAACATCTGTCTGAGACATCCTTTGGCACATAATGCATCGACCACACCAACTTGGTTAATTTACGCTCTCTGTACACACATCACTGACCAAGATCATACAGAGAGGCTTCTCTCAGAAGAGAAGTTCACAGAACACAAAGACCCAGAGAAGATCTAAGTATTTTAAAGTATTTCAAACCTTGCACTATCAAGTGCCTTCGTAAAGATATCAACAAGTTGGGCATCAGTTCCAACATATTCAATCACAATCGATCCATCTTCAATAAGTTCACGGATGAAATGGTGATGAATATCTATGTGTTTTGTTCGTGAGTGCTGGACATGATTTTTTGAAATATTTATTGCACTCATATTATCATAGAAGATGGTAAGGATAGATTGGGGCACACCATAGCCAAGCAACATTTGCTTCATCCAAAGAAGTTGAGTACAACAACTTCCAGCAGCAATGTATTCCACTTCTACAATAGATAGAGAAATTGAATTCTGTTTCTTACTAAACCATGAAACCATGTTGTTTCTAAGGAAGAAACATCCTCCTGAAGTACTCTTCCAATCTTCAGTACAACCAGTCCAATCTGCATCACAAAACCCCACCAAATTAGGGTTTGTATCATAGGAGAACCAAAGTCTTAACTCAGCAGTACTTTTTATGTACTTGATTATGTTCTTGGCAGATTTCAGATGACTTTTTTTAGGATCAGACTGGTACCGAGCACAAACTCCCATACTGTAGCAAATGTCTGGCCTACTTGCAGTAAGGTAGAGCAGACTGCCAATCATACTCCGGTACAAGGTTTGCTCAATAGACACACCGACTTTATCTTTTGACAAATTTAAGGATGTTTCCATTGGTGTTCTTTTCGGGCTGCAACTATCCGGACCAAACTTGCTTATCAGGTTCCTTGCATACTTTGTTTGTGAAATAAAGATCCCATCATCTTTTTGTTTCACTTGAAGACTCAGGAAGCAGGTTAGTTCACCTACAAGACTCATTTCAAATTCAGAAGTCATGTCCTTAACAAACTCGTCCACCATTCTATTTGAGACAGATCCAAAGACAATATCATCGACATAAATCTGGATGATGATCACATCAGATTTTTCTCTCTTGATGAAGAGAGTTCTACCAGCTCCACCACAAACATATCCTTTCTCCAGAAGGAAATTGGTTAGCCGTTCATACCAAGCTCGAAGAGCTTGTTTGAGGCCATAAAGGGCCTTTTTCAATTTGTACACAAACTCAGGATGGTGGGGGTCTTCAAAGCCTTTAGGTTGGCTAACAAACACGTCTCCAGACAAGTACCCGTTCAAGAAGGCACTTTTCACGTCCATTTGGTATAATTTGAGCTTCATCCAAGCAGCCATGGCAAGGAGCAAATGCACCAATTCAAGATGAGTAACTAGAGTGTAGAGGTCATATTTCTGCATAGGCCCGGAAACTAGGCCCACGTCTATTTTGAAGGTCTAAAGAACCAAATAAGATCAACGTCTCACAATTGAACCCCTTGAGGCCCATACCTCAAAGTCCACCCCTCGAGATCCAAGCCTCGAGTTCAATGCATTAAGCCTCATAGACTAGAGGTCTAAAAATAAGAGTCCTCGATCGAGCAAACTCAAGGTGAAGACTCGGTCAAAGTATCCGTTGATGATAAACCTTGATCTCGTCAAAAACCCTAAAAGGGATAAGAGAGGATCCCTAAGTTAATGGGATTCAGTTAGGTATCTAATTAGTATATATATATATATATTCTTGATAAACGGAAAAAGGGGGGACATGAAATAGGCAACACTTACAACTTCAATCAGACTATATACACTCATCACATAGCTCTGCAAGCAGGCCATACACAAGGCTTCATAGCAACAAAGCTCGACTCCTTTTCAGATTACTATAATAACTTTATTATTCTGTAATTTACTCACTTTTTCCTTGATTTATTCGATTCTAACTTGAGCGTCGGAGTCCGTTCGATCATCAACCCCCCGACGGTCCTTTGGCTTCACGTATTTTTTTGTCTTGTAGATCACTGGAGCCCGAACTCGAAGAATGATTAATTATAGAAATTTTTGACCTCTTCAATTTGGTGCCCACCTTGAGGCTCCGATTGATCACTTCAAGATGACGAACAACAGCCGAAAGGCTGCAACGATCATTCCTCAGAAAGCCCGAAAAGACGGAGTAACAGCAACCCCTTCACCTGAAGGCGATGGCGATGTCTCACGGCTTCTGCGTTCGATTCAGCATCAATTAAATACCACCATGGTCGAACTTGCGGTGATCTGAACCGAGAACTCAGCCTTGAAGGCTAGAGTCAAAGCCATTTCACAACCAAACTTTTTCCCGAACGGATCCATACGAACTCAATTGTCCCCGCTCTCATGAACTCGTGCGTCAAATGAACTCCAAGAGCTACTTCTGAACTCGACACATGAGTTAACTAACCATCTTAATGCAGGTACAAGCAAAGAACCCGTGATTAAGGGTAAGGGAAAAGAAGACTTCCCTCTAGGACCCCCTCTTGGATTTGAATATTATGAACTAGGATCAGAATCTGAGGTCGAGAAGAAGATCCAGCGATTGGAAGACATCTTAACCTGAATTTCGGGAGTCCCTACTCCTATTAGGAAGTCTGCACCAACAAACTTTGCAGATTCCCCATTCACCGACGAGATCAGCCTTGTAGAGATGCCCCCAAAATTCACCTTTCCAAGCATGAAGTTGTTTGATAGCGCATCCGACCCCGATGACCATGTCACCCAATATAAACAAAGAATGTTCACCACCACGATACCCCGTCATGCTCGAGAAGCTAGCATGTGTAAAGGCTTCAGATCCAGCCTCGTCAGTCCAACACTCCAATGGCTTATCAACCTACCCAATAGGACGATCTCATCGTTCGCCCAGCTTAATGACCTCTTCATCGAACAGTTCGCCAGTAGCCGCAAGATTGAAAAATGCGCTGACGACCTCTACACAATCATGCAAAAGATAGAAGAGCCCTTACGAAGTTTCGTTGGAAGATTTAACAGAGAAAAGGTATCGATCCCCAACTGTAATATCGATACCGCGATCTCGGTTTTCAAAAAAGGCCTCAAGAGAGACTCCGACCTCTACATGGAGTTAACCAAATATCCCTGCAAAACAATGAAAGACATGCTTGCTAAAGCTTGGGCTTAAATTAAATGGGAGAAAGATGAAGCGAACTCATCCAGACCTTGTACCAAGAATGAACATCCAGAAAAATAGCAAAGAAATAACAGGACAAATAGATTCAGAGTGGATCCATATCCACGAAACCCGCGATTCGACCCGAGAAGCAAGTGAGATCAAGAACCTCAAATCCACAGAAGACTCCCAAAATATAGCCTCTGTATATCACCATCTGAAGCAGTCCTAACCCATAAGGGACTCGGTCAGAATGTGAAATGGCCCGCAAAGATGAAAGCCCCAGACAACGAACGTGACAGGAGTAAATTTTACGAGTTCCACAACGATCATGGGCATAAGACAGATGAATGCATCGCTTTGAGGCTCAAAGTCTCGGAGCTCCTAAAATGGGGATATCTCATTGACCTCCTAACCCTGAAGGAAAAGAAACCTGATCACGAAGGAAAAATCAAAAGGAAACGCAGTTGCCCGAGCCCCCGAGGGTGGATCACACTTTGAACTGTATAACAGGATATTCAGAAGTGAGCGGAATTTCGCAGTCCTCGGTGAAAAGACATTGTCATTCGATAAAGTATAACGGAAACATCCCTAGACATGCTAGACCAGACGACCTCATCACCATCGATTTCACCAAGAAAGAAGCTTCCGATCTCTAACACCCCCACCACGATGCACTAATCATTTCCTTATTAATTTATAATTGTTTGATTAAGTGTGTTCTTATAGATAATGAGAGTTTCTCTAACGTGATCTTCTTGAGCACATTGAAAGGCATGCAGGTGAAAGAAACCGAAATTATTAAACGGTCAACCACCCTAATCGGTTTCAGCAGAGAATAAAAAGCCACAATGGGCGAAATCACACTTCCCACCTATATCGAGGGAATGAACATCTTCACCAAATTCCAAGTAATCGATACTCCTTTAGCCTACAATGTCATAATGGGTAGACCTTGGATCCACGAACTCCGAGCGGTGCCATCAATCTATCACCAACTCATGAAATTCTCTACACCTTGAGGAGTTCACGTAGTCCGAGGTGAACAAATAACAGCTCGAGAATGTTACGTCTCCACTTTCAAATACAAAGGATCTATGGAGGTCAACCAAATTAAGGCCGGATTATCTTCAACTAGTACTGAAAATCGCAACTACGAAGAACCCAAAGTGGAAGATCTCGACAAAATTCAAATACATCCCAATTTTGCTGACCACAAAGTGCAAATCGGATCGAGACTCACTGCAGAGATACGAGAACAACTAATAAGATTCCTCGTCGAATACCATGACTGTTTCACATGGTATTTTGAAGACATGATAGGTATCGATCCCTCAATTTTAACACATAAATTGCAGGTCGATCCAGATAAGACCCCGGTGAAACAAAAAAGATGAAAGTTCACAGCCAAACGAAACAAAATTATGGATGAAGAAGTCAATAAGTTACTCAAGCACGGACACATTAGAGAAGTACAATATCCCAAGTGGCTAGCCAATGTCATGATAGTAAAGAAAAAGAATGACAAAAAAGGCTATGCATAGATTTCACCGACCTCAATCAGGCCTGCCCGAAGGACTCATTTTCCTTGCATCATATCGATGCATTAGTGGATGCAACGGCTGGGCATGAACTGATGAGCTTCATGGACGCCTTCTCAGGATACAACCAAATTCTTATACATCTAGAACACCAAAGAAAAACCGCCTTCATCACCCATCGAGGTATGTTTTGTTATAAAGTTATGCCCTTCGGACTAAAAAATGCAGGTGCAACCTACCAAAGGCTGGTGAACCGAATGTTCGAAGAGTTAATCGGGGATACTATGGAAGTCTATATCAACGACATGCTTGTAAAGTCCCACAAAGCTCGAGATCACATCGATCATCTCCGCTGAACATTTGAAGTCCTTCGTCGATATAATATGAAGTTGAATCCCGCAAAATGCGCATTTAGGGTGACCTCGGGGAAATTCCTTAGTTACCTCATTACGAAAAGAGGCATCGAGGCTGATCTCAGTCAAATCAGATCCATCAGAAACATATAACAACCTCGAAGTATAAAAGAGGTACAGAAGCTCACCGGACGACTCGCGGCCCTTAGCCGCTTTATCTCGAAGTACTCAGAAAAAAGCCACGTCTTTTTCAAGATGCTATGCAAAATAAAAGCTTCGAATGGACCACTGAAGGCTCAAAGGCCCTCGAGGATTTAAAAGAATATCTGGCGAGCCCACCTCTATTGTCAAAACCCTTAAACGGAGAGGTACTTTTAATATATTTATCTATTTTGACTAACTCTGTTAGTGTAGTTCTAGTCAGAGAGGCTAATGGAAGACAATATCCAGTCTACTACGTAAGTTGATCCCTACTAGATGCTGAAACCAGATATCCACAATTGGAAAAACTGGCATTGGCCTTAATCATGACATAAAGAAAAATGAAGCCATATTTCCAGAGCCATTCGATCAAAGTAGTCACCGAATTTCCACTCAGAACAGTATTGAGAACACCAGACCTCACAGGAAGACTCTCTAAATAGGCCGTCGAGCTCGGGGAGTACGATATAAACTATGTACCTTGGACCTCGATAAAATCCCAAGTACTCTCAGACTTCATCACCGACTTTTCCTACGAGGCCCTCATCGAGACAGAGAGCGAATTAATGAATACGGAAAATTCAAAGTTCTGGACCCTTCAAGTCGATGGCTCCAGCACTTCGAAGGGGAGTGGTCTAGGCATGGTATTAATAAGTCTAACGGAAGAAACTACCGAGCAATTTGTTTGATGCCGATTCAAAGCAACCAACAACGAAGCCGAATACGAAGCCCTCATAGCAGGATTAAACCTAGCTATCGACCTCGGAGTAAGAAACATCTGAATTCAAAGCGACTCCCAGTTAATAGTGAATCAATTTAAGGGAGAGTTTTAAGCAAAAGATTCTAGAATGATCGCTTACCTCGCCGCAACAAAAGAGACAGCTTCAAAGTTTGAAAAGATCGAAGCCCAACACATTACGAAGAAGACAACAGACATGCTGATGCACTGGCCAATTTAGGATAGGCGATCGAGACCACTGAAGTCAAAAACATTCCAGTGTTGTTCACAAAATGGCTAGCCATTTGGAAAGAGAAAAGCTCAGAAATTTTACCCATTGAGAATACCACGAACTGGATAATCCCTCTCACCAGATACATAACCGAGAATGAGCTTCCCGAAGACCCCCACGAGGTGAAACGGATCAGAGCTAAGGCCCCAAAATTCACCATGATCTACGGATCCCTCTATAGAAAATCCTTTTCGGGACCTTATCTGAAATGTGTCAGCCCCGTGCAAGATAAGTACATCCTAAGAGAGCTTAATGAAGGCGAATGCGGAAATCATTCAGGATACAAAAGCCTAGCCAACCAGGCCCTGACGTCCGGATTCTACTGACCGACCATGAGAGCAGATGTAAGAAACTACACCAAAACATGTGATCGATGTCAAAGGTTCGTACAGACAAATCACATGTCTCTAGAACCCCTACACACAACAACCATCCCATGGCCATTCATGAAATGAGAAATGGGCATCGTAGGACCACTACCCAAAGACGAAAATAAAAAATGCTACATCTTGGTGCTAACAGACTACTTCACCAAATGGGTCGAAGTTGAAGCCTTCGCACGAATCAGGGATGTAGAGGTACAAAATTTTTTATGGAAATTTATTTTATGCAGGTTCGGAGTTCCTAGAGAAGTCATAACAGACAACGGATCCCAGTTTATAAGTTTAAAATTCTAAGACTTCTGCGAAGAATGGAACATCAAGCTTTCCTTCTGCACTCCAAGATACCCCTCCAAGATACCCCGCAGTGAACAGTCAAGCAGAGGCCACGAACAAGACAATTCTGAACATCTTAAAGAAGAGATTATCTGAGCACAAAAATCAATGGGTCTAAAAACTCCCGGGAGTCCTATGGTCTTAAAGAATGACCTTGAGAACAAGCACGGGAGAAACCCCATTCCCCCTCACATACGGATCGGAAGCTGTGCTACCAGCAGAAGTAGAGATCGGAACAGCTCGGACCGAATGGTCCAGTCAATCAAACAACAAAGAGCTCGAAGACAATCTTGACTCTCTCCATGAACTCTGAGATCGAGAAGCAATGAAAATAGCAGCATACCAACAGCCGATAAGCCGACACTTCAAAAAAAATATGAGGCATCGAACATTCTAAATCGGAGATTGGGTACTCAGAAAAGTGTTCCAGAATACAAAGGAAAGTGGGGCTGGAAAATTGGCACCAAACTGGGAGGGCCCATATCAGATCGAAAAGGTCGTAGGGAACGGAGCTTACAAACTCTGAACTAAGGAAGGTCAACCCATAGCCAACAGTTGGAACACACTACATTTAAAATAGTATCACTTCTAGAACTCTTAATGTCATTTCTCATTTTCTGGTTATTCCTTTTTAAGATTTATTTACTGACTTGAGCGTCGGAGTAACTAACAGAACCCCAAGCACAGGGGGTCCTGACCCTCACAAAAAGGACGAGGATCCAGCCTCGAAGTCAGTCTCACAAATAAAGAGTAATGTATTTGTTTGTTATTTACTTTTCGAATTCATGTTATTTATTTAAAGATCGGTTTACTAACTTGAGCGTCGGAGTAACTAACAGAACCCCAAGCACAGGGAGTCCCAACTCTTAAGGAAATGACGAGGCTCCGGCCTCGAAGTCAGCCTCACAAACAAAGAGTAATGTATTTGTTTGTTATTTACTTTTCGAATTCGTGTTATTTACTTAAAGATCAATTTACTGACTTGAGCGTCGGAGTAACTAACAGAACCCTAAGCACAGGGGTCCCAATCTCCTCACGTTCCACAGGGACCTAACCACGAAAAACTATGACTCGACCTTGAAGTTAAAATTAATTCACGAAGTTAAATTGAAAAAGCCCCAACACTCGACTCGGAATATAAGAGTAAGTCTCGAAGCTCAACTATGACTCCAAGAGGTGTGCCCAAATTTGTTGGTTTTTATTTTTCTATCTGTTATCTTATATGTATATACTAATCCTTGTATTTTGTACCATCTCAAAGACGAAAAGTTAGAATAGAATATGCAAAATAGGCACATATAAGAGCAAAAAGATCAGTGCATCAAAGTTACAAATTGGCAAAGTGCCGAGTTGTCTAACTGCCTTCACGAAAGGCAACACAAAAAAATATATTTACATATAGTTTGTTTTAAAGGCATAATAAAAGTTCGTACATAAAGAGGATCAAATTTAGGCCTCATTCCCGGCCTTGGCACCATCATTAACGGGCTCGATGCCCTCCACTCGGACTCTCGCCTCCTTCACGCCCTCAGCATTGACTTCGACCTCGACCTCAGCAGCACGACCATCCTTGTATGCCTCAACCTTTTTCTCTTCTTCAAGGAAGGATAGGTCGAGGTCTGGCATCTTTTCTTTGATCGTCTCTACGACCGCCGCCCCGTCTTCTTGGTAGAAAGCCTCCTTGAATGGAATGAAATCCGCAGATTCCATCATGATATTCAATTCCAGAGAGGCCTCCAGATCCCTGATCCTGGCCTCTGCAAGGGCTAGCGAGGCCTGAAATCTGCTCTTCTCGATCTCCGCCTTAACCTGAGCTTCGAGGCTCTTGTCCAGTAGGGCTTTGGTGCCTGCAGCTTCAGCCCTGGCCGCATCCCTCTCCACCAGAATAGCAGACTCTCTATTAGCCATTGCTTTCCTCTCTTTAACCACGTTCTCTAGTTCTTCAGCCAACTCTGAGACCCTTGTCTGAAGCCCCTTCTCGTGGCTAGCGAGACGCTGGCGAAGCCAGAACTGGCTAAACAGCACCTACATAAATATATATATATATATATATATATATATATATGTGTGTGTGTGTGTGTGTGTGTGTGTCAAAACCTCAAAGTTTGGAATCATGAGCATGTAAAGAAAGTGTTAGGGAAGAAATGCTACCTTGGCCATTTGATCAAAAGAGAGGAAGGCCTGCTGTTCAAGGCTATCTTTTTTGTACTCCTCGAGGGCGCCGAGGCCAGCAACGGACTTCTGAATGTCCATGATAAAGGGCTTCAAGGAGACCGACCATGAGCTCGAGGAGGTGAGAGCCTTCTTAGACGACCGAGGAGCTTCCAGGTCAACCACCGCCGAAGGAGGAGACATTGCAGTAAGGGCAAGAATTGTAGCATCATCCTTCAACTTCTTCAACGGAGGTGTGGGAAGAGGACTTACGTCCCTAGACCCCTTCAACCCCGAGGAAGAAGAGGCCCTGATCTTGGTGGCAGCCAGAGCCTTGGCCTTAGCATCTGATGGTTTGATTTTCAACTTCCCCATGTCGTAAAGGGTTTAGTCTGCTTAAACTGTCTCGAACTCATGCAGCTCGGAAGATACAAGGAATGCTTCTGCGATGTGGGTGGCCTCGTCCTCAGTAAGTTCACCTCGCGGGGGAAAATCTACACAAAACAAATGAGATTATAAAGTTCACAATCGAAGTAAAAAAAAAAGAACTCGGCTCAAAGACCCACGGGCTTCATGAAATTCAGTAGGAAAGATCGCTCCTTCAAAAGTCTGCGTCGGAACAAAGAAGAATCTGGGCTTTCATTCAAGTGAAGAGGATGGCAAAATCGATATCAGAGGGGGTCGATCCCCTACCCACTTGGTAAAATAGTAATAGTTCGGTTGTCCAGTGTTGGCTATTAGTCTATACGCCTCGTGCCACTCGCTAATGGTAGGATCTGGAAAGCCGAGCTCCGACCACAGATAGTACATCCCGAGCATATAAAACCAACCTACCGGTGTAATCTGCGCAGGGACAATACCGTAGAAGCCCGCAATCTTAGCAAAGAAAGGATGAGGAGGCAGTTCGACTCCCTTCTCGGCAACCAAGGTATAAAAGGCGGTGGGCCAACTTGGAGGTCGATGGGCCTTATCGAGAGGCCCGGGAGAGTAGACTTTGATCCCAGCTGATACGACCCGAGCTGAGGAGATGTCCGATCCAATCAAGGTGCCAGAAGGACCGGTAACACGAGCAAGAGCTAACAGGTTCAACGAAAGCCTCAATGCATTCATGCGAGAGATCTGGAACCAAGAGTTGGCTAAACGACCCGTAGAAGGAGAAGAACCCGATCCCAAGTGGAAGATAGTGATCTCGAGCTACGGGCACGGACTACAGCACAAGCCAGGACACGAGCACTCGGTCGCGCCGCTTGACAAGAGCTACAACGCAGGTGAACACGCGAGTGGATCCGGCCGCGCCACCAACGCTTCGGGTGATGACACCGGCGCGTTCTACAGCACGACCTGAGGCGCGAGTGAAGCTGGTCGCGCCACAGACGCTACACAGAATGAGATCGGCGCGACCTACAGCGCGAGTGGAGGCGCGATTGACCCCGTGTTGCGCCCATCTAGGCGTGTCCGGAATTGCGCGATTTTATGTTTTATTTTTCCTAATTCAAGTAAGATATTAATTAGGTCTTAGTTTAGTTTGGACCAACTATATAAGGCTTGTAATCTCTTATTTTTGAGAACAACTTTGAAATCATTAATTTTATTACGTGAGTTTTCACTTTTCTCTCTGAGAGAGTTATTCGAGTTTCACAACACAGCGTGAGATTCAATCGACTTATCAAACGGATTCACATCCCCGTTTGTGGCGTCATCACCCAATCCAAGTACGTGTTTCCAATTGATCAAGTGTCTCGACTACATCATGTTCGAGGTTTGACATCTTTGAGAGGCTAGGGTTTGGATCCATCCATCCATTCCGTGGAATCTGCTACAATCCTGGATAAAACATCTGATGTCTTTATCGTATGCCGGCGAGGATCACATCTAGTGGTATCCAGAGCCAGGTCGTATCAGGTTCCGTTTATCATTTAATTTCTGTAATTTAAATTCTCACCTACTAACAAAAAGAGACGATATCAGCATAAAAAAAGTCGCTGATTTAAAAAAAAATAAGTAAAAAGGCGGGAAAATTTTTGGTGTTTTCGTTACATTTGATTTTGATATTTGGGTTGTGGGATACGCGTATATTACCTGGGGAGAAGTTGAAATTTTTTTTTTTCGGAAATTTTCGAATTTTCGAAATTTTTCCGGCACATTTTTCGTGAATCTGTGATTGGTCTTCTGGAATTTCATTATTGTGATTGTGTTTCTAGTTTAATTCTATTTGGAGAGAATACGAGTGGTAAAAGGTAAGAGTTTGTGAGATTATTAGAGTGAAAAGAGCCGATTGTGTGATACACGAGAGTATATCACACAAAGGAGCAGCCACAGGATCGAGTGATGAGCTGAACAATACTTTTGATCCTAAGAATACAGTGGAAGCCATTCAGCAACATCTCACGAAGTTGTTCAAAACTGAGATGGCGTCGTTGAACGAGAGGCTAAACCAAGTAGAAAGTTCAATACATGAGCAATCTCAACAAGCTCCTCGAGAGAACCATGGCGGAAGAGGTGGAAGAGGCGGACGCGGAGTTCGGATAGAGGCTAGACGCTATCCACATGTAGAGAGACAGCGGAATGACTACTATGTCACCGAGATGGGAGACTCAGAAGAGGAAGATAGATATTCAACTGCTGGAGGTAGGAGACATGGGAGAGCAAGAAATCGCGAAGACGACGATCTCGGAAACATCAAAATGAATGTGCCTTCATTCCAAGGTAAAAATGATCCAGCTTTGTACCTTGAATGGGAGCGCAAGATTGAGATGATGTTCGATTGTCACAACTATTCTGAGCTGAAGAAAGTGAAGTTAGCAGCAGTGGAGTTTTCAGATTATGCCATAGTTTGGTGGGATCAGTTGACATCCAACAGGCGGCGTAATCAAGAACACCCAATAGAGACGTGGGAAGAGATGAAGGCGGTGATGAGGAAGAGATTCGTACCAAGCTACTACTATCGAGAGCTATACAACAAGTTGCAAAACTTGAGACAAGGTACGAATAGTGTAGATGACTACTTCAAGGAAATGGAGGTTGGTGCGTCGTTTTACACCAAAAATAAAATGTCCCGACTGGTCTGTCGGTATGCCCTTATTGCAGATTACAGCGGCGAGCAGGATCGTCTCCCAAAGGACCGGCGAGTTTCACTTTTATTTTCCAATCTGTATAACCAACTTTAACAAAAGAAATTCGAAATTTATGAACTGACTTGAACAGCAAAATAAAAGAACTAAATTAAGTAAAATAATTAGGCAATAAACGAAATTGACAATGATGAAGAAAATATCCCGGACTGCAAATAACTCCACTCTAGCTAACGAACCGATCACAGATGCAAAGATGAATTCAAATAAATTATGCAACCAGTTATGAACGCCGAAGACACTTACTGACACGTCCTTATTTCTCCGTATTTTATCGTTAACCAGGAAGACACTTCACCGATTAATTCCCTAATCGACTGACAAACGTAAAGAGACACTCTTATGGTTTTAATAAGTCGACAGCCTTGTGATCGAGAGAAACCCGATTCTAATCTACCCAACTCTGACACAGGAAGGATAAAATTAGACTGTTAATCCCCTGGTTTCAAGAACCGTTTTACCACAGATTAAACTTAAACCACATTTACTTATGGCCGGTTTAATTGGCTACTAATTAATCTCGCGTTCCTAAATATTTGCAACTACTTAGAAAACACGAAACAATTAACAACAATAAAAATGAGATATAGCAGACACATACATTTAAAAGAATTATGGAGCAGTTCGATCTCACAGTTAGTCGCTAGAGTTTCGTTGATTCGCGTCTGGGATATGCACGTAGATTAGCTAGACTTCATGTAGCAGTATGATCGCGCAGAGTTGTAAAAGTTGAACACGATGAATCGAAAATAAACCTGAATAAAACTGAATAATGTTGCGTCTCTGCGCTCTGTACTGGAACGATGATGTATCCTCGTGAATAGAATAAATCCTAATATATCTAGCTACCAAAATAGAGTTCTACTCCAAATAGGAAAACAATATTAAATCTTATCTAAACTAGGTAATTAACAAAATAGAATCCTTGTTGTATTTGGACACTTTTAAACCGCCTCCAGCTCTTCAAAGTTAGATAACTCTCGCTGGGCCCGCTAGAGGTTTCAACACATGGGCTCGACCCATCAAAACACTTCTCGGCCCACTGGATCTGTCCAGCAAAAAATTCGGTTTCACTGGTATGCCCTTACCACCAATCCATAACTTTGCAAAATGCACCTCTTTTCCTTTAATTGAGACTAACTACCTGCACAAACTCAAGGAACAAATCTATCCACAAAATATATCCAATTGGTAGTTAGTCTAGCACAATATACACTAAAAATCACCCTTAAAACATAGAGGATTTAGGACCAATCAGAGGTCTCAATGATCCGAGCAAATGTGGAGGAAGATAGGGAGGCCACAATGGCTCGATTTCTAGCCGGTTTGCATAGAGAGATCCAAGAAGTGGTGGAGTTGCAGCACTATGTTGAGATGGAGGACATGGTACAAATGGCTATCAAAGTAGAAAACCAACTCAAGAGGAGGGGGAACAACAACCGAGCGAGTTCTTCCACATGGAAGTCGAACTCAAATTCCAGCACAGCTCCATGGAAAGTTTCAAACCAAGGGAAGAAAGACGAGAAGCAACCGTTCACTAAGCCGAAGACTGAGACACCTACAGTGACAGGATCGAGCAACCAACACTCATCGGGCAACCGAAACCGAGTCATTAAGTGCTTTAAATGTCAAGGTAGAGGACACATAGCCAATCAGTGCCCAAACCGACGTGTGATGATCCTAAAGGACAATGGTGAGATTGTGACGGATGAAGAAGAAGTTGATCCGGAGATGCCGAGTTTATCCGAGTTAAGTGGGGAGGAGGAGTACGGAGCGCCCAACGCTCTCATTTTGGTTGCAAGCAAATCTCTTAGCCTGCACACCAAGAGCGTCGACGAGGAGCAAAGGGAAAACATATTCCATACCCGATGCCACATCAAGGATAAGGTATGTAGTATGATTATTGATGGTGGTAGTTGTACTAACATTGCAAGTGTTGTCATGGTGACAAAGTTAGGATTGCCGGTTCTCAAACATCCTAAGCCATACAAACTGCAGTGGTTGAATGATAGTGGAGAAACCAAGGTGAACAAGCAAGTTTGAGTGCCATTTCGGATTGGCAAGTATGAAGACGAAGTGTTGTGCGACGTTGTGCCTATGCAAGCGGGACATATTTTGCTAGGGCGTCCATGGCAATTCGATAGGAGGGTGAAGCATGATGGCTTCACAAACAAGTGCTCTTTTGTACTTAACAAGAAGACGGTGACACTAGCTCCTCTAACACCATCTCAAGTATACGAGGACCAAGTGAAACTACAAGAGGAGGCCGATACCATGAGGAAGAAAGGAAAAGAGGCCAACGTTGGAAGGGAGGTGGTCCAACATGCTTGTTTTGCCACAACCAGTGATGTCAGATGGGCTGTGCAAAATGAGAAGCCAATGTACTTGATGATCCGCAGAGATGTGTTAATGAGTACTAACCCATTTGATCCATCTTTGCCTAGTCCTATTGTGTCTCTTTTGCAAGAATTCAAGGATGTCTTTCCCGAAGAGATGCCACCGGGTTTGCCACCAATTAGGGGAATTGAGCACTAAATTGATTTCGTGTCCGGCGCCACATTGTCAAACCGCCCGGCATATCGAAGCAACCCTGAGGAGACAAAAGAGCTAGAATGTCAAATACATGAGCTACTGGAGAAAGGCCAAGTGAGAGAGAGTTTGAGTCCATGCGCGAGTCCAGTTTTGCTCGTGCCGAAGAAGGATTCATCACTACGGATGTGTGTCGACTGCAGAGCTGTCAACAACATTACGGTAAAGTATAGACATCCCATTCCCCATTTAGATGATATGTTAGATGAATTACATGGTGCATGCATATTCTCTAAGATAGACTTAAGAAGTGGATATCACCAAATTCGTTATTAAGGAAGGGGATGAGTGGAAAACGGCATTCATTACAAAACTAGGATTGTATGAGTGGCTAGTTATGCCGTTTGGATTAACAAATGCTCCTAGTACATTTATGCGTCTTATGAACCATGTCTTACGTGCCTTTATAGGTAGATTTGTGGTGGTTTATTTAGATGACATATTAATCTATAGCAAGAATGAAGAGGACCATGTTGAACATTTGAAGTTTGTTTTGCTTGCTTTGAGAAAGGAACAACTATATGCTAACTTGAAGAAATGCACCTTTTGCATAGATAAGGTTGTGTTTCTCGATTTTGTTGTTAGTGCAGATGGAGTACAGGTGGACGAAGAGAAGGTTCGAGCCATCCAAGAGTGGCCGACGCCAACAAATGTGAATGAGGTTCGAAGTTTCCATGGACTTGCGAGCTTCTATCGGCGTTTTGTCCCACATTTCAGTAGTATCGCAGCACCCATGACCGAGGTGATCAAGAAGAATGTGGAATTTCATTGGGGAGAAGCACAAGAGAAAGCGTTTCAAACGCTCAAGGAGAAATTGACACATCCACCGGTACTATCTCTTCCAAACTTTTCTAAAACTTTTGAGATAGAATGTGATGCTTCTGGTGTTGGAATTGGTGCAGTATTGATGCAAGAGAAACGGCCCATTGCCTACTTCAGTGAGAAGCTTGGCGGCACCACCGTAAAATACCCAACATATAACAAGGAGTTGTATGCACTAGTTCGAGCATTGCAGACGTGGCAACACTATTTGTGGCCTAAGGAATTTGTGATCCACACCGATCATGAGTCATTGAAGCATTTGAAGGGGCAACACAAGTTAAACAAAAGACATTCCCGCTGGATGGAGTTTGTAGAGACGTTTCCATACGTCATCAAGTATAAGCAAGGGAAAGAGAATGTAGTAGTTGATGCACTATCGAGAAGGTACGCTTTACTTTTCACCTTAGATGCTAAGTTACTTGGTTTTGAGTATATTAAGAGTATGTATAGTGAGGATGGTGATTTTAAGGATATATATGTTGCATGTGAAGAATCTGGAGATGGGAAATTTTATAGGCATGATGGATATTTGTTTAGAGAAAATAGGTTGTGTGTACCTAATTGTTCCATGCGTGAGCTTTTATTGTTGGAGTCACATGGTGGTGGTTTGATGGGGCATTTTGGGGTAGCCAAGACTCTAGCTGCATTGAGGGAGCATTTATTTTGGCCTCATATGAAACGTGATGTGGAACGTGTGTGTGTGCTAAGTGTGTTACATGTCGACAAGCCAAATCTCGAGTCCAACCACATGGTTTATACATGCCTTTGCCTATTCCTACATCACCTTGGATAGATATATCTATGGATTTTGTGTTAGGATTGCCTAGGAGTAAACGTGGTCATGATTCTATTTTTGTGGTCGTGGATAGATTTTCCAAGATGGCACATTTCATAGCATGCTCTAAAACAAATGATGCATCCTACATTGCTGATTTGTTCTTTAAAGAAGTTGTGCGTTTACATGGCATGCCTAAGACCATTATTTCTGATAGAGATGTTAAGTTCTTAAGTTATTTTTGGAAGACTTTGTGGTGTAAGTTGGGTACGAAGCTTTTGTTTTCTACTACTTGTCACCCACAGACTGATGGTCAAACGGAAGTAGTCAATAGGACTTTATCTATATTGTTAAGGGCAATAATTAAAAAGAACATCAAAACTTGGGAGGAATGTTTGTCACATGTTGAATTTGCATATAATAGGTCTGTGCATTCTGCATCTCAGTTTTCTCCATTTGAAGTTGCATATGGCTTTAATCCTTTAACTCCGTTGGATTTGATTCCTTTACCTGTTCATGAACATACTAACCTTGAAGGGGAAAAGAGAGCTGATTTTGTTAAACAGATACATGAGAAGGATAGAGCAAACATAGAGAGGCGAACCGAGCAGTATGCTAATAAGGCCAACAAGGGGTGACGGAAGGTTGTGTTTAAGCCCGGTGAATGGGTTTGGCTACATATGCGTAAAGAGCGGTTTCCAGTTCAGAGGCGTTCTAAATTGCTTCCTAGAGGCGATGGACCATTCCAAGTTGTGGAGCGCATCAGTGACAATGCATACAAGTTGGACTTGCCAGGTGAGTACAAATTGAGTACTTCATTTAATGTTGCTGATTTAAGTCCTTTTGATATAAGTGATGAACTGGATTTGAGGACAAATCCCTTTCAAGAGGAGGGGGATGATACGACCCGAGCTGAGGAGATATCCGATCCAATCAAGGTTCCAGAAGGACCGGTAACACGAGCAAGAGCTAAGAGGTTCAAGGAAAGCCTCAATGCATTCATGCGAGAGATCTGGAATCAAGAGTTGGCTAAACGACCCATAGAAGGAGAAGAACCCGATCCCAAGTGGAAGATAGTGATCTCGAGCTACGGGCACGGACTACAGCACGAGCCAGGACATGAGCACCCGGTCGCGCCGCTTGACGCGAGCTACAGTGCGGGTGAACACGTGAGTGGATCTGGCCGCGCCACCAACGCTTCGGGCGATGAGACCGGCGCATTCTACAGCGCGACCTGAGGCGCGAGTGAAGCCGGTCACACCACAGACGCTACACAGAATGAGACCGGCGTGACCTACAGCGCGAGTGGAGGCGCGATTGACCCCGTGTCGCGCCCATCTGGGCGTGTCCGGAATTGCGCGATTTTATGTTTTATTTTTCCTAATTCAAGTAGGATATTAATTAGGTCTTAGTTTATTTTGGACCAACTATTTAAGGCTTGTAATCTCTTATTTTTGAGAACAACTTTGAAATCATTAATTTTATTACGTGAGTTTTCACTCTTCTCTCTGAGAGAGTTATTCGAGTTTCACAACACAGCGTGAGATTCAATCGACTTATCAAACGGATTCACATCCCCGTTTGTGGTGTCATCACCCAATCTAAGTTCATGTTTCCAATTGATCGAGGGTCTCGACTACATCGTGTTCGAGGTTTGACATCTTTGAGAGGCTAGGGTTTGGATCCATCCATCCATTCCGTGGAATCTGCTACAATCCTGGATAAAACATCTGCTGTCTTTGTCGTATGCCGGCGAGGATCGCATCACCAGCTCCCGAGATTAGCGGAGAGGTTAGCTTTTTCAATATCTCATCAGTCTCCTTTGGAGCGATGTCCGCTACCCGAAACCCTTCCCCTATAAGTTGGACCTCATGAATTCGGACCCTCTTAATCTTCGACAGACTACCTGTGTCCACTAAGGCTCGTCTTTTGCTTATCACCACTCGACCAATTGAGTGGGGAATGACCACTGACGGCCTCTTGACCTTAGCTTTCTTAATGACTCTAATAATCTCAGAAGAATCGGAACTGTTAGAGTGTCCCGACCTCGAAGAGACCCCTTTATCATCTCCACCATAACTCCTTGCTTCTTCCGCGTTCGAGTCATCATTCACACTCATCGTCGATTCGAAGACGTTTGAACAAACTAAGTAAGAATCAACCGAAGAAAAGCCTAAATGTTCCCCTACAAATGTTTTGCCCCGAAAATAATCATCACCTAGAAACTTCAAAGTTGATACAAATAACCAGAAACTAGCAGAAATCTCCCAGAAATCAGAAACCCTAGAAGAACCTAGAAATCTCCACAAAATTCTCCAAGAATTCTAAAAATATCGCCAAACAGCCCCAAGAAATACTAAAGATACGCTATGTAATATCCTCAGTGAAAGCTACTAAATTCCCAAGAAAAATCCTTAAAACCTATAGCTACACATCAATGGCATGTAACATTAAAAGAAAGAGAAGAGTTGAATATAATCTGGAAACCGTGCGGTATTGAAATCGGAAGACCACCGTAGCAAGAATCCTTAGAAAGCGTGATGTGAGTGGAAATGGCGGTGGGAAGAATGGAACGAAAATCTTTCAAGAGATTTTTTATGCTGGTGAGGATTTCTCTCACAAGAGGAATTTGAGTGAAGGACTGTTGGAATTTGAAACAATTTTTTCTTGATATTTGAATTACGGAAAAGAGATTGCTTGATTTGGACACACGTGTCTTCATCTAACGGCCAGGGTAAACCTAGGGAATGGGAAAATTAAAGTCCGTACCCAAAGTCTGGAGCTCCACGAGGTCCGTTCTCACGACCTCTTAAGCTCCCTCAGGACCTGCCTTCAGGTCTGGAGCTCCACGAGGTCCATTCTCACGACCTCTAAAGCTCCCCCAGGACCTGCCTTAAGGTCTGGAGCTCTATGAGGTCTGCTCTCACGACCTCTTAAGCTCACCAGGACCTGCCTTTAGGTCTAGAGCTCTACGAGGTCCGCTCTCACAACCTCTTAAGCTCACCCAGGACCTGCCTTCAGGTCTAGAGCTCTACGAGGTCTGTTCTCACGACCTCTTAAGCTCCCCCAGGACCTGCCTTTAGGTCTTGATCTCTACGAGATTTGCTCTCACGACCTCTTAAGCTCCTCCGGGACCTGCCTTCAGGTCTGGAGCTCTACGAGGTCCGCTCTCACGACTTCTTAAGCTCCCCCAGGACCTGGCTTCAGGTCTAGAGCTTCACAAGGTCTACTCTAATAAATTTATGAGCTTTTTCGGACCTACTTTAAGGACCAAAGCTCACAGAATGGGATCTTTTAAAGCTTAAGATCTCTCTAAGGACTCGTCTACAGATATCGGGTTTTTGGAAACTGAAGTGTCGAGATAAATCGAAGCAACGCTGAAATTTATTACCCGATCCTTGAAACATAAGAATCAAGTAATGACGAGCTAACTGTAGAGGTCATATTTTTGCATAGGCCCGGTAACTATGCCCACGCCTAGTTTGAAGGTCTAAATAACCAAATAAGATCAACGTCTCACAATTGAACCCCTCGAGGCCCATACCTCGAAGTCCGCCCCTCGAGGTCGGTGCATTAAGCCTCAAAGACTAGAGGTCTAAAAACAAGAGTCTTCGATTGAGCAAACTCAAGACAAAGACTCGGTCAAAGTATCCGTTGATGATAAACTTTGACCCCGTCAAAAACCCTAAAAGGGATAAGAGAGGATCCCTAAGTTAACGAGATTCACTTACGTATCTAATTAGTATATATATACATTCTTGATAAATGAAAAAAGGGGGGACAAGAAATAGGCAACACTTACAACTTCAATCAGACTATATACACTCATCACATGGCTCTGCAAGTAGGCCATACATAAGGCTCCATAGCAACAAAGCTCGACTCCTTTTCAAATTACTATAATAACTTTATTATTTCGTAATTTACTCATTTTTTTCTTGATTTATTCGATTCTAACTTGAGCGTCGGAGTCCGTTCGATCGTCAAACTCCCGACGGTCCTTCGGCTTCACGTGTTTTCTTTATCTCGTTGAAATTTACTCCTTCAACATGGAAATAACCTTGGGCAACAATTCTTGCCTTATTTCTGGTTATGTTCCCTTCCTCATCAGTTTTATTCTTAAAGATCCACTTTGTGCCGATAACATTAACATCTTCAGGTCGTGGTACAAGATCTCATACTTTATTTCTTTCAAATTGCAAGAGCTCTTCTTGCATGGCTTGAATCCAATGGTCATCTTGTAATGCCTCCTTCACACTCTTGAGCTCCACAGTCGAGGTATAACATACATTGACTATCAATTCACGATAGTTCTTTCGAACTTCTTCACTCATATCACCGATGATGTCTGATGCAGAGTGATTCTTCTGAACCCCTTTCAAAGGTTTGTAAACGTCCAGTTTCTCACTTCTTGCATCTGTTGGGATACTGTGTTCAGAACTGTCTGGCACAGATGCTGGAACATGAATAGTAGCATCAATGCTTTCATCATCAATCTGGCAGTAGATTCTTCCAGATCATCAACAACAATATTAATGGACTCCATCACAGTCTTGGTCCTTTTGTTGAAAACACGGTAGGCCCGACTATTCCTTGAGTATCCAGGGAAACATATATTCATCTCCTTTGGCATTAAACTTGCCAAGCTACTCTAGGTCTTTCAACATGTAACAAGTACTCCCAAAGCTATGAAAGTACCATAAGTTTGGCGTTTTCCCTTTCCACAACTCGTAGGGAGTAACTCTCATCTTGGGTCTGAAGTACACCCGATTAATGACATGACAGGCTGTGTTCACCGCTTCAGCCCAGAGATTGTCAGGGACAGATTTGTCCTTCATCATGACTCGGCTCATTTCTTGAATCGTCTAATTTTTTGTCTCAACAACACCATTTTGTTGAGGTGTTTTTGGTGCTGAAAACTCTTGACCGATCCCTTTTTCTTCACAGAAACATTTGAAGAGAGCATTTTCAAACTCACGACCATAGTCATTTCTTATTCTAACAACATTAGTTCATTTCTCCACTTCAAGCTTGAGACACAACTTCTTGAATGTCTCAAAGGTCTCTCCCTTATCTCTCAAGAACTCTACCCATGTGAATCTTATGTAGTCATCCACACAGACAAATATGAACCTTTTTCGTTCGATACTTTCAGTTTAGACAGGCCTCATCAAGTCCATATGCAACAGCTCCAAGGCGTTTGAAGTGGTAATCTTCTTAACAGATTTATGAGATGTGTGAATCTGTTTTCCAACTTGACATGGTCCGCACACTTTTCCCCGATCGATACTCAATTTGGAACACCAATCACGGTTTGAATCTTCATGAGTCTCTGAAGGTTTCAAAAACTGATATGGCCAAGCTTTTCATGCCATAAATTTGCTTCACAAATCTGAGATCTGAAACAAGTCCTCTTCATGTTAAGGACATAACAGTTGTCCCTCTATTTGTCCCCGTCCATCAGAAGAACACTTTCTTTGTTCTTGACAAGACATTTGTCTCTAGTGAAATGCACCAAGAGACCTTGGTCACACAACTGACTAATGCTAATTAGATTAGCTTTTAGTCCTTCTACAAGCAGCATGTCCTCCAGGTTGGGCATCCCATGCACATTTAGACATCCACGACCAAGCATTCTACCTTTAACACTATCACCAAAGGTAACAGATTGATATGAGCAATCTTTTTGAATGTTGTTCAGCATGCTAGCATCTCCGATCATATGCCAAGAGCATCCGCTGTCAAAGTACCAGCTACTTTTTGCATGTATGTTGAGGGCAGTATGAACCACATAATTTCTGTGGTTGTTCCTGGATCTGTTCCTGTCATTTCTTCTGGAAAACTGATCAGATTGTGAAAAACCCCTTATTTTCATCCTTTTGAGGTCATTGATATAGTTTCTACAATGTGGTCGAATGTGACCCGACTTCTCACAGTAATGATACACCACACGTGTCTTTTGAGGAGACTTTCTTTGCTTCTGCTTGTTCTTTGGCTCAGCTCTCAATTCTGGAACTGTTGAATCTTTTTTTCCAGATGATTGTCCTTGACAGAATTCATCATAAGTATAACAACCATTGTATTCGAGCCCAGAATGATCCTGAGGGCTCTTTTCCTTGGAAAGAATCTCATCCAGCTGAGATGATCCAGAGTTCATCATCTTCACAAGCTTCTTCAGATGTTGAAGCGCATCGGTCTAAGAATGACTGTTGTTTCTGGACTGCAGCAAGTCATTTTGCACTTTCTTGAGACGAGTGGAAAGATTATCTCTTTCTTTCAAGAGATCTGCATTCTCTTTCTTCAGCCTTTCATTGGCTTGAACCACCATGATCCAACTCGTGTGAAGTTTTTTATATGCTTCCATGGCAGATTCTTTAGTGAATTCTCCATCATCACTGCATTCAGACGCCTTGTCATCCTGACTGTCAGGAACAGATGCAGACACAGTTTCTTTGACAGACTATGTTATGAAAGCAATATGATTGCTCACACATTCTTCATCACTTTCACTTCATCTGGATCATCACTCTCACTGAGAGTAGAACAGTATGATTTGTTCTTCATTTTAAGAGTGTTGGCACACTCGGCTTGGTAGTAACCAAAACCACCGCACTCTCTACACTTGACATCTTTATGTTTGTCTTCATTTGAATCTTCATCTTTTGATTTCCGAGGTTTAAAAAACCTATTCTTGCCAGGATTGTTTTGTGTAGACTTCTCATAACGTTTGGCAAATCTTGAGAAATTCTTAGATAACATAGTAATTGTCTTGACAAGATCATGTTTGTTAGGGACATTACTTGGCACATCAGTACTGGAACCTGCCTGAAAAGCTATGCTTTCCTTCTGCATTGTCTCTTCATCTGTCAGCCCCATTTCAAATGTTTGCAGGGACCCCATCAACTCCTGTAACTTCATCTTGCTCACGTCTTTGGCCTCTTCAATGGCCGTGACTTTGTACGCGAATCTTCTAGGAAGAGATCGCAAAACTTTTCGCACAGGTTTCTCTTCAGAGATCGCATCTCCAAGAGCAAAGCTTTCATTAGCAATGTCACAAATCTTGGCATTGAAATCAGCAAGTTTTTACCCTCATCCATCCAAAGGTTCTCAAATCTGGTGGTAAGCAGTTGCATTCCAGAGGCACGAACACTGCTTGTTCCTTCAAACGTGGTCTGCAAGATATCACATGCATCCTTGGCTTTGTCACAGGTAGATATGAGCTTGAAGACATTCATGTAAACATGAGAGAAGATAGCATTCATGGCTTTAGCATTTAGCCCCATGACATGGTAGTCGGCATCCTTCCATTCTTCTTCCGGTTTCAGCACAATTTTATCTTTTTCATTCTTCTTGATGGGAGGCTTCTAGTCTTCAGTCACCATCTTCCAGGCCCGTTCATTAATCGAGCGTATGAAAGCTGTCATTCTAGCTTTCCAGTAGGCATAATTATTGTCATCCAAGAGCGAAGGTCGCACCATCGAGGCTCTTTCTTTCATTGTGTCCATCTCGGAAAAATAACACAAAATACATGGATTAAAAACCCACGATCACACCTTAAGAAAGGTGACCTGCTCTGGTGCTAATTGAAAAATGATAATCCGTGCTCACAAGTGTTTAATAAATACTGCTATCAATTGTTCTACGATATATGTGGGATAGATGTAAGAACACAAAATATAAAACAGTAAAATATGCACGAGATTGGTAACTCAGTTCAGTTAAACAACCTACTCTGGGGGAATTGCTCCCAAACTTGAAGATTCATTCGTTACTTCTTCATTAAGTGTATTTGGGATCTTACACATACAGGACTCCCTCCTTATGTCGCCCGTTCTTCTCTATGAACTCTTTCGCTAAACGAAAGCTGTAAGATCCCCTTACAACCGTGACATTAGACTCTCTCTAGCTACCTATGACTTCAACTTATAATCTCTCCCGAGATTGCGTACAAAATGGATGAAGAAACACCTATTGTGTTTCACTCAAAACACTCAAATGCTAAAACATACTGTTGGACAGTAACTAGCTAAATAATGACCACAAATGAAATGACTCTCAAATAATCTTCTAAGAGAATCTAAACAAGTGTAAGTGGTTACCGATTGCTAAACATAATGGGCCTTCTTATATTCTTCACTTCACAATTGTCACCGATCTTCATCGCCGTCAATATGGTAAGAAGATTATGGTTTGTGATCTTCCCAAACGTGTGTAGATACTTTCCTTGGATAGGAGGGTTATTTGTAGCTCGGTATCTACTCCGTAAGGCAGTTAATCGAACATATCTTGTCTTCCACGAATGGATCCGCACAAGATCTTGTATTTATGGAAACTGCTATATAATAGTGTCCCTGGGTATGTCTGGGACATTAGAGGGAACAGTTCACCAACTGTTCTTCTTTTCTTGCACAGCAGAATAAATAGCTTCGGGGACATACCCAAGCACACATTGTCGAACATATCTCACCAATAAAATAACACGAACACTTAGTGCATAACAGTGGCACTAACACATTGATATTCTCACAAGCTAAATTATAATCAAACATGATTACATCCATAGGAATAATGTAAGGTGCAATGTTTATTGGCGTTACTATCCTGCATAATAGTTTTTTTAAGAACTAAAGTTTTTTTGATCTATTAAGAATTAAAATAATGTGTTCCATTTTTTTCCTATTAAATAACATGTGTTTCATTTTTTATCTGTTATTGTCTTGCTCAAAAGGTTTTTTTTTGAAAAAAATGAAAAATCAATTTTATCTTTTGTACTTTGATGATTCTGCATTTGTTTTGTTTGTTGGGGCTTTACTATTCATGAATTTAGTGCACATTTAGCATGAGTTGTGATCTGGAGTTGATTACAAAAAATTATGCGGTTTTGATGATGAAGTTTGTCTTATATATATATATATATTAATGAATATGTTTAGAATTGGAATGATTTATATTTTACCAAAAATGTACTAATAATTATGTAATTGAAAATGTTCTATCCTTTTTCATAGGGCTCGAAACCTCCTATCAAGTTAGATGACTCATGATTCGGAAGGTGATTAAGAAAATGTAGAATCATCAAGTGATCAAATATCTTCAAGATCAGAAAAAATCCAAGATCATTGATTCGATTGATCTAGAAAAAGTTGAATCATAAAAAAGAGGATGTTGATTGATGAGTGTTAAGCAACCTCCCGAAAGTAAATAAGCACACGTTCACTCCAACATGTATATATACATTAAAAAAAAACAAGTCTTATTTATGTTTGTTATACTATGAATTGAATGATGAATTATTCCATTCAAAGACTCGGCATCAATATAATGCTCATTTTCATCTTAAAGTGTCCCCCAATTCGTAGCAAATGCTAATTTTTATCTTCGTGTTTTATATCTCATATGCAATGATAATTAACAAAAGTTGAGAGTGATCACTATCTCAAAGTTTTCACTCTTAAACAACTAAATGTTGCAGTTTATTTTCAAGAGTTACATGTCATAGTGGACTAAATATATTACTAATTAATTTACAATTAAGATCATGTTGTTACACAAATACGACTATAAATGTTTGTATATAAAGAAATATTTTGGAGAGTTACAAGCATAGTGGACTACAGATTTTTTTTATGGGTAATATTAACATGCAATAAAGATGATGTTGATACAAATATGGCTACAAAATTTGTAAAATTACACACACACACATAATATTTATGAATAAATTATCATTTAAGAATTAGTTGTAACCATATGATCGCCATGCAATACATGGGTAAGGTTAGTATTAAATAACAATATGTTCATTAGTTATCTAACATTCAACTCCTAACACTACAAAAAAAGCAGGTTTTAGCGACGGAATATTCCGTCGTTGTATAGTGAATTTTCGTCGCTAGAAGGTATTAGCGACGGGCTAACGACGCCATTTCTATCGTCATTATATGTAGCTAATGATGGAATAGTTATACGTCATTACATTAGCGACAGAAAATTTCACCACCATGCCGTTGCTAGTCGATCGACCGGACGACAGACGATGAACTTACGATGGACTAGCGATGGAATATTAGAAAAAATAACTCAAATTCACTAATACACAAACATAAATAAAAAGACATATATACACTAATACACACACACACACACACATATATATCATTTAATATAATTAAACACGTAAACAAACACAAACATAAACATAAATAAAAACCATTCATCCAAATTATCATCTAATCTAAACTAAACTAACAATAACACATACATTAACATCCAATCTAACCTAAAATAACAATAATACATCAAATTATAAAAAAATTAACACACATACACACATGTCTAGCTTGAAGAGAGAGAGAGGCAGAGACGGGAAGATAGAGAGGGGCCGATAGAGAGGGGCGGAGAGAGAGAGAGAGAGAGAGAGAGGAGCAAAGAGGCAGAGAGAGAGGAGCAAAGGCGGAGAGAGGGAGAGAACTAAGAGAGAGGGAGGGAGAGAGGTACCTTTGCCAGTCACCGCCGCCGCCACTGTTTGTCACCGGGGAAGGGGGTGTGAATTTGGGGATTTGTATTGTGGATCGAACGAGAAAATTTCACTTTTGGTCCCATAGGACACGCCTTGCTCCCCTTTTGGTCCCAGCACTGTCTATTTTGGTCCTTTTTTCAAAAAAATCGCTCACTTTTAGTCCCATAGGTTTCAAACTGTCAATTTTAGTCCTTAAGATTTAAACGGTTGTTAAGAGCTGAGAGACGGAAACGTCGCACGTACGGCACGTCCGACCTATTTGAACAGGATTCAAACAAAAATCAATCTACAGTCCTAATTTCCCAATTTTGAACCCTTACCTCAAGAAAATCCCAAATCGCACCTAAATCAAAACCCTAATTTTGCCCTAATTTACCAGCCAAATTCAATAGCACTTTGAAATCGCTTCTAAAGCAGAACCCATCATGATTCGAAGGAAGATTTTCTTGCCAATGCCGCACCCAAATTACGGTAAGCTTCTTCCTCTCTCATTTTTTCTGATGACAGTTACAATTTCTTAATTTATCTTGCATTTTACTTGATTTCTCACTATAACAACTTGTTTTCTCATCTATACATATATTAAAGCAAAATCGCAGGGGTAAAATTGTAAATAAGAAATATTAGAAACAATAAGTACATAATAAAATTGATGCCATAATATAGAGTAAAGCCCTGCCTAGCGCAGTTGACAACATAAAGCTACTGAGTGGAGCAGAAAGGTTAAGGGTTCGATCCAACATGGGGGGGATATTTTAGTTGTTCTGTGCTTTTTTTTATTTTATTGTATTTTAGTTGTTTTGTGTATTTTTTCATTTTAGATTTTATTTTTTATTTTTATTTTTTTGTGTTTCTCTCTCCAATCTGTTAATATACCTTATTCATCATAATATTTATTTCAATTTAATTTTTTTTCTCAATTTATCATCATATTGTTTTACATTTGAGGCAATTATTTGTTTTCACATTTTAGTTGTTTTGTGGTCTTTTTTTTCCTAAAATTTTTCCCTCATTTTATTATCATATATTTTTATTACTTTTTTTTACATTTAAAGCAATTGTTTGTATTCTTTGAAAAAGATGGAAGGACATATTTTCATTATTTCGGATTCAGTTGAGAAAATATAGAAATGTATGTATATTAATTGACAATCTTAATTACATGGTGCTATAATTAATGCTTGCATTATGATATTTACATAAATTTCTAATTAGTTTCTATTTGTTTTTTGAGATTTTATTTTTATTTTTATTTATTATTTTCAATTTTTAATTTTTTATGAAATTAAATTATTTTTATTCATGATAGGACATGTGGTTTAACAATTTGATTTATGAATTTATCATAATGACTTATGGAAGTTCAATTTCTAACTTTTATATTTATATATATACTTAGATTTATTCTAATTTTAATTATAAATGCTCTAGATTCATATATATCATTCGGTTGCACTAATATGTGTAAATTGTTAAAAGTTTCTTTAGACATGAATGTTCTAATTTATTTGAACTATCTTATGATCATGTTTTGTAAATTTTTGTAATTATATTGTGATTGATCAAGTGTAAAACTTTGTGGCCAAATAAACTATGTGCAATCATAAATATTCATGTGTAAATTTTCACTTTCACCTAATTAATTATGTAAATTTTACCATTTCTATTTTATGTTAAAATAGTATAAATATTAACTTCTAATTAAACAAAATATAAAATATATAGGCCAATCCAAATCACAATTGCATAAAAAAAAGTCGTGCTCTACATGGTTAAGTCTGTTGGATTTTTTGGATATTTTTGTATATTTGGTAATTAGATTAAATTTTTCAAAGAAAATTTTGACTCTACAACTACAAACCACATGAGATAAATTAATTTCTTTTGCACCATTTTTTATAGCACCCTTATTATTGATTCCAATGTGATATTGAATTATTTGTTTGTTTAAATTATTATTATAATTATTGCTATATATATGAAAATAAAGTTCAATTTTTTATACGTTTGTTTCTCATACCTACATACGTGTGTATTGCAAATATATATTTAACCATGATTAAATTTTACTTTTAATTTTTCAATCATGATAAAATAAAATAATACCGAGCATCGCGCGGGAGACATATTAGTTTTTTTAATAGTCGGGTGTCATTTTTGGTATACTCTAAAGCTTACGCATGGAGGGATGGCAATCAATGATTCGGGTAAGTACACCTATTTAAAGGGCACAGTTAGTATCTTTGATTTTGTTGATACACGCAAATGGTCTATGAAGTACTTAGAAGGACTGTGTGAACAGTTGGGGTACACGGGTGCGATGAAATTTAATGGGTATGATGAAAGGGGGGAGTTGAAGCCTCTCTTATTAGAGGCTGATACTTGGTTCTTGATACAGAGGGATAAGGGGAGTAGGGAGTTTATGATATACTTGGAGGGGAAGAAAGATAATGTGGGTGAGATTGAAGAAGGTGTTGAAGGGGAAATTGAGTATATGGATGAAGAAACTGATAACATCGACAATCCAGTTGATGAAACTGCCAAGAGGTTGAAGGAAAGATATTTAAAAACCTATGAGTTAGTGGTTGAGCTAGAGAACATTATTGATGTAGATAATGCTGAGAAGGGGAATGAGGCAGAGATGAAGGGAGGGGAAATTGAGGCAGGGGTGAAGGGAGGGGAAATTGAGACAGAGATGAAGAGAGGGGATATGGACATGGCTCTAATGCCACCACCCAAAAAAGCCTACTCTATTTTAGCTGCAATGAATACTCATGAGCCAGCCCAAAAAGGTGTTCAAATCAGAGCCCCCCTATGAGCTTCCATCCAGCTCAGTTGATTGGTGTTGCAAGCAAGGAAAAGGAAAAAGGAAGTGAACAAGGTTCCATGAAGGTCATCACTCAAGTGGGTAAGAAATTTGTCACTCTCTCTAGCCTTAGATCTGCAGTAGACAAAGGAAAAGGAAAAGGAAGTTGTTCCAAAGAAGCATGAAAGTGTTCTGCTTCTCACAAAAACTGTAAATTTTTTGCCTAACTGCTCCTCCAAATTTTTTGCCTAACTGCTGATTATTTTGCCTCAGTAAAACTGAAATATTACTACTTAATATTTTTTGATGAGCTTCTGGAACAAACTTGTTGGAAGTGATGTATATTCAGATGAAATATTTCAGTTTAATGCAGCAACTATTTGATATTTGTGAAGTTATAGTTTATGTTTATTTGTATATTTCAGTTTGGCTTTGGTATTTGATTCTTATTTCAGTTTGGATTTGGTCTTGTTGATTTGTTTCAGAATGAGGGAATGATTTAGGAAGGCAGTTTATCACAGTTGCTTTTGTTGGTTATGTTCAAAGCAATAAGTAAATTGATTTGGTTTTGTTGGTTTTGTGGGAATATTGATGTATTTTGGTGGCAATTATCCCTTAAAAAAATATGTGGAATGTCCCTCAAAACATGATAAAAATCTGTCAAACTTGCCTCTAAATAATGTTACACTTATTTGGTTAAGTGTTACTTTGGAACTGAAATTAATAGTGCAATGAGACCAAAATTGATAGTAAATTTAATGGTTTCCGTCACGGCGAGGTCAAAATTAATAGTTCAAAAATTTTGGGACCAAAATAGACAGTGTTGGGACCAAAAGGGGAGCAAGGCGTGTCCTATGGGACCAAAAGTGAAATTTTCTCTGGATCGAATGAAGAGTCTGTGCTTGACTCTATCTGTATAATTCAACTCTAGCGATGGACTACCGACAGATTCTCTTTGTCATTAAACTTAAAATTTAAATCGAAAATATTAAAAAAAATTCTAACGACGGACAAAATCCGTCGTTAAGTTGTTTTTACAATTAAGTAACTTGGGAAAACATAATGACATATTACATATGTCGTTAATATTTATTTTTTTATTTAATTTTTTCAGAAAAAAGAATAATGACGGACCTATTTTAATCAAAAAAATCAAATAAAATGCTGACGACGGACACAATTCGTCATTATTATTAAAAATAAACAAATAAATTATTAACAATGGATTTATTCTGTCATTAGATAATAAATATAATGAATAATTTAAATATAATAATCTAACGATGGAATGACTTCGTCGTTAACATTAGCGACTAAAATTTCGTCAGTAGTCCGTAGTAATGTTTAACCGCGAATCACGCCCACCAATTTTTACACCTGAAAATCTTAACAATGGACTCGTGTCCGTCGCTAAATCCCGGTTTTTTTATTGTGTAAATGCTCATTGGGTTTATTACTCTCTCGAATAATCGCAACTATCTCGAGTGATATTGACTACAAAGTTAATTGTTCCAAATCTTATGTTAAAACTTCTCTTTTGATTTATGAATTAACACATTAAATTACACTATTCAATGACCAGTTAAATAATGCATAATTAAGCTCAAGAACAATTAAAACATAACAAAGTCATAAACACAATAACATAATTAATAATTGAACTTCATAATTGAATCATAAACAACACTAGAATACTAGGGTTTTGTAACACCCCGTATTTTCGAATTTCAATTAAAGAAGTTTTCTAATTATATTTAGAAGACTAAAGAATTATATTGGAGCTAAATAAAGTAAAACCGATGTAAGACGCAACTCTAGGTGTTGTTTCCTTGAAAAAATGTTTAAATAAAATTCAGGATATGGTCGATATTAGACTTCATTAAAAGAGAACGGCTCGAGGATTCTGCCGGTACTTTTGGAATTTCAATCCGAGGTAAATTGAGTTCCCGACGGTTAAAAATGTAAAAAGTAAAAAGGGTGAATAGTGATTTTTGACTCATTTTTAATTTCGATCTTTTACAAAATCCCAATCGTTATCTCGAGAAATTATTTGGCAAGGTTCCTCAATAGGAAACGAGCCACCAAATCCGTCAGTGTTCCCGAATTTTTAATCTAAGGTCAAACGAGCAAACGGTAGCGTCCGGAGTGTCGTGAATAATGATTTCTAGATAGCCGGAAAAAGGAATCTTTCCTTATTCGTGTATTAAACGACTTTATCGGGCGACCATTTTTGGTCGACTTGATAGGAAATAAACCAAGAAATCTCCCGATGTTCTTACTTTTTGTGTACAAGGTCAAATGAACTTTTCTTGCAATAAAGCAACTTGTGAATAGTGCTTTTGAAAAAGTAATCGCGTTCGAACTAATTTTATCAGTATTTTATATTTGAAAAATAGATACCCGACCCCCAAAGCCTTGCCTATAAAAGAGGCAGCCTCATTCATAATAGAGAGAGTTGAGCGTTCTTCGAGTGTTCTTGAGCGTAGTCGAGCATTTGAGTTGAGTCGAGGAGGAGTCGGGGAGGATGGACTGCCGGCATGAGGCATCCACCAGTCGCCGGTGCCGGTCGCCGGTCACCGCCGCCACCTTCCAGGCGGCTCGTCTCAGTCCATTTCTTGTTCTTTTAAGCTAAAATTTTAATATGTCGTGTATTTAAATGTGCTCTACATTTCGTATGTTGAACACTTTTCCATCCGGCGGTCGAAAATCGACAAAATTACCGGAAAACATGAATAGTAACATGCGCCAATTAGTTTCGATTTTCGCTATTTTTTCCTATTTCAGCTCGTCAAATCAAAAAATTTGATCTAGAAAGTTGTTCCAAATAATATTTTCAATAAAACTGCCAAATTTCATAATTTTTGGACGAGTTTTGATAAATCTCGATTAATTAAAGTAGACGGTTATTTTTATATCCGGAGCCTGTGTTATCGAAAAATTCTAAAACTTGCAAACTATAGTCTTGGCATGTGTAGGATTATCTCAGATTATTTCATAAGTTTTGATGGTTAAAAAGTGTCTGGGTGCAAATTCAATATTAATCGAGTAAATGGTAAACTTTGGAAAGAGACCTCTATTAAATCTTTTTGCTCCATTAAATCTAGAATATTATTTTGAAATTTATTTCCTTGTGTGCCAAATTTATTTGAGGTCGCTAAAGTTACGCAATCTATTTTTGAACGAAATAATAATAAATAAATATAGATAAATACTCCAAATATAGTAGATAAATTCTAAAAATTATAGTAGTTATTCTAAAGCGCACCAATATTGTAGGACTCGTGGAACCTGTCGGAAGGAAAAAAGCTATCCCGAAGCTGTTACGCCGCCACCTGCTTGTCAGCAAGGTGTGTTTATTTTCAAAGAATAATATAATTTAAGAGTAATAACTCTTTAGAAGCATGATAGATAACTTAGAAATATTTAAATAAATGTTTTATGCTCTAGCTGTTTAACATCACTGTTATAGGATGAATTATAGAATATTGTTAGGTTATGGAATATGATAGTATTCAGATACTGTTGAAATATTATTGGAATACTGTGACTAGTGTATGAGCATACTTGTGGGATAGTTGTATACGCATGATTAAGCTATGATCTAATTTGCTAAGTTTTATGAGATATATTTTTTAGATGACTTTGAACTTAGCTAAGATGGGCTTGTGCTAGAATCTTAGATTTTGTAGTGCAAGTGAATTGTTAAAGCATAGGTAGGACTTTACCCTTGCAGTTGTGATGATTATCACTAAATATGTCACTATGAGGTAACCCCACACATACAGTGTGACCGGGTGTCACTATAAGAAGTCACTGTTAGGCGACCCATAGCACACTCAGGGTCAATGTTAGGTAACCCTTGGTATACTTTCCTCGGATTAATGAGGTAACCCCTCCCTTTTCCTACCAGTGGCATGCTACATAGTGCAGTAGATGACATACTGAGCAAAATGGATCCCAAAGAAGAAGAAAATGTTAGCCGATATGGAAAGGGCTTTTGCTATTTGCTTCATATATGCTGTGTATTATTTTTGGATATTTCATATTGCAAATTGAGTTCGAAACTTACCCACTAAGTGCATTAGTACTCAACCCAACTCTTTTCAAAATGTTTTCAGGTTGAGATGATGAGGCTGGTGATGTGTGCTGATGGCGGGGTTGACTGAGATGCCACTTATCTAGTTATTTGAATAAATTACTTTCGCTACGTTCCTGCTAAATACTCTGATAATCGTATTTAATACTTGATATTAGAACTCTGATTATAGCATGTCTAAAAGCTATTAGTACAATGATGATTATCCTAAATAAATACTTGCTTAAGGGATGAAGCCCTGTTCATTGAAATATTAATCATTCCTTTATTTGCTTTGACCTATGAAGAGGTCCCATTGAATTACATGTTGGTATATGTTTACTTTTTTGTCGACCTATGAGTGAGTCTTACATGCTTGTGACTTTGTCCTATGAATGGGACATTCCTAATCAACTATGACATTATCCATTTATCGCGTTATTCTGTCTATGTACGGAATGTTGGATATTCTATCACCTTAATGCCCTCATATAATCCGTTAATAAACGGGGATTTGCTCTAGTTACAGAGATTATGCTGCCCTAATTTTCAAAAAGTATAACCTATTCTTCATCCAAAATCTTATTCCTTTTAGTGGCACCCATGTCCTTCATTTATTATCCCTTTCGGGACCGGGGCGTTACATGTTTAGTTCATCGTAAAATAACAAATAAAAACATCCACAAAGTATCCATTGTTTGACAAGAATTAAAGAAAAAATAAAACCCGAAAGATTATATTTATTTCTAATCTTGAAAACACTTGACTCCCTTGATCTTGTTCTTCACATTCCGTTTTCTCTGTTGTATTCTCTTAGTTAGCAAATTTAGGGTATGGAAAAAGTGTGCAAATTTCGTCCAAATCAACCCTTAAATACCTAGTAAAATCAAGCTCAAAACCTACTCAAATTCGGACTGGCCCATAGGTTTCGCTACATCATTCGCGACCCAGTCATTCGTGACTTGAGTTGCGAGTCCATGTGGCACCGACGTGTCATGAAATTCTTGTGGGCGGCTTGAAATTTGTGACCGTGCTCACGAGTTCTCTATGTATAGGCAAACCTCCTCTTAGTAGCGATCTTTCAGAAGGGACCCTCCTCCCAGTAGCGATCTTCCAGAAGGTAGTCTGTTACTCATTTGCGACTTGATTCTCGACCGGACTCACGAATTCACTCTCGATTGAGTCCTCTTTTGCTCCGTTTTCATTCCGTTCTTGGCTCGATTTCTTCACCGTACAACCTCAGGACATCATCAACGGTCTCTTCTCTCGAAAATACACTAGAAATGGGAACAAACCTACATAGAATCACAAAACATACCAAACTCCAAATTCGAGTGAAATCCGACTAAGTTAAGATTAAAACACAAGCAAACCATATAAAACACACAGTTAAATAATACGAAAATTACTGCAAAATCTCAATTTATCATTCACCCCACCCAATTAGGGTTTATAATTATTTTTTAGTATTTAATTTTTATTTTTCAATTAATAAATTTATATTATGGTTGATTATTTCAAAATTAAATTTTATAATTTTTTAAATTTATTTTTTTATTGATAAATGTTGACTATGATTATATATGCCATAATTAATTTTTAGTTTATAATAAAAATTATTAAAAATATTAATTTAATGGTGAAACATGGAGTAGAACATGAAGGAATGCAACATAAAATTTGAACTGGAAAATTAGGTCTTTCAAATCAGACGAGATTCTCTATTTCAATTTCGTGTTACATCTTGTATTCCAAGTATTTAATTAATGACATGTATATTGAATTTTTTTAGTGGATAAATATTTATTTTTTAAATACACATGACATAAATTCAATAGTTAGAATACAACATGAAACATGAAATCGGAATAGAGAAGTTTGTTTGCTTTCACATACATAAAACAAAACTATAATAATTTACATATTGATTTATTTCCACCAAAAAAAAAGCTCCCCAGAAGTAAATTGTTAATAGATTTTTGTAATCAAGTTTAGGTGATAAGTAATTATCAATTGATTTTTTTTTTGGGCGCAAAAATAGATAATTAAATTGCTAACTCATAAATCATCCAATCCATTTTGGAGATACTTGCCTAGTTGGTCCAACCTGACCCGCTGCATACATTGGCCCGTTAGATCAGTCCGGACGGATCAATTTGACAGTCCTATCCATAACTACGAAATTGTCGATAACATTTATTTCAATTATTTTTAATAAAATCTTTGTTAATAATTTTTTTAGTAGATGATTTATTTTTTTATAATACGTACATAATGATAACTTGAAATTGTCAAAATAAAATGTAACACCCTAATTTTATAAACATAAAATGCATTTTATTTTATAGAAAATAACATGTAAAAAGATAATTTAGAACATGTTCTCAAATATGGAAGAAAAACCTATACTTAACCACATAATAATAATATTTTAATAAACTCATTTCAAGCAAATACCATAACAATATAACCATTCAAAAGACATAGAGCGGAAACGATTTTAAATAATTCAAACTCCTAAATATTTTAAAGTTAGAAATCCACAATCTAACAAAGCATAACATCAACTAAAAGTTTAGGAATTAAACAAGTCTAATAACTTAAATATTTAAATAGAAACTTAGTTCACATCCATCTCCACATCACCATCACCGAACTCCTCAATCTGAAATGTTATAATAATGGGATGAGTATAACGAATACACTCAGTGGAGAATACGCATTATCCAAAACATATTAAACGAGTAACTCATATTCAGACATTCATGTCATGTCACATAATAATAATTGTTTGAATAGTGGGGAGTCAGCCCAAAGGTAACTTATCACGGCCTCAGACCTATTAACGGTCTCTGAACAAGTATATGCATATACACATGCACGGTGGGCGACCCAAGGACAACTTTTACGGTCCCGGACCTATGAACGGTCTCTGGCATACTTTAACTTTCACTTTCACATAAACACTCAGTCGAACAATAAATCACAAGCATAATATATAATGGATAATAAATAACCACGTGCGTATAAAATTTCCCCACCTTTAATTTGAAGATCTTTGACTCGACTTTTCAATGCAAACTGTTAAAGACTTGCAGGAATTAATTCACCTTCACCTAGCAGAGGTAACATTAAAGTATTTTAATAATTCAAAAGTTTATAAGCTTTATAAATTACTAAATTCTAAATTATAATTCTTTCGAAATTAACACTAATATGTTGTAATACTTTTCTTCAACTTTAATATTCTTGGTCAAACTATTTGTTGACAAGTTTTATTAATGTTTTATGTTAATTAGTATGGCTCCATTGTTATATGAATAATACAAACACGTAATTTGTATTAAAATCAAATTGATTAGCATTATGATTATTAATTAAAATAGAATATATTACCACCTAAGTTTTACTGTCTAAAGTAATTTTTATTTCATCTACACAATTTTCAAGATTTACTTTGTGTCTAACACCTAGTCGATCTCATGTACATAATTTTTAATTTGGCATTTCAGAAAGAGAAATAGATTACGTAAAAGAAAAGAAAAGGAGAATTCAAAACAACAAAGATTAGTTCGTCACTGTGGCAGGAAATAACTTTATTTTCGGCTGGGAAAAACATATATACTGCGAGTGAATAACAAAAGAAAATTTCGGCAGAGATTTTAAGAGAAGGGAGTTTCAACAAGATACTAATTTATCTCAAGATCATAACTACAGATCCAGGTTTTTATTATTTCTTGATTACTCCATTTTAAAACATTTATTTTAACTGCCAATAATTTTAGATATTTGGTATTCATAAATTAAGATTTTTGTTAGAAATAAAATTTACCTGATTCCGAACTTCGAAGTTGTACTTCTAGAATTTGGTGATCGTCGATTTCGTCGACCATATATGTTGCTGTAAGCATTAACATGGAATCTTACATATGTTAGCCTTGAATTAACAAAACTTCGAATGAATATGTATTGTGTTCTTCAAAATCTCACCTTGGATTTTGTTAGAAATTTGATAGAAGACTTCTGATCGTAAGATTTTATTGTTGCAGATTGGTTATCGAATTTGTTGACTGGGAATTGGGAGCTGATTTGAGACAATTTGTGGATTGTATATTGAATTTGTGCAAAACAAAGCACTCTTATTCCTTTATGTATAATACAGATTTGGGTTGTTCATGGTTGAAGTTTTTCTTTGAGAACTGCTCGATGATTGATAGCAAAATATGTTTTTGATTTGCGATTTGGAGAGAAGAAACTGAAGCAGTTAAAATTTTAATCGTGGGATTAGGGATTTCTGATGATAGAATTAACTATTATTATTATTATTATTATTATTATTATTATTATTATTATTATTATTATTTCTGGATTTTTGATTAATTAAGGAATTATGATTACAAATTATGGTATTTTAATACTTTTATTCACATTATAAATTCTTAATATTATCTTTAAATTTTCTCTGCAGGCGACGTGACTAAAATATAAATTATTTTATTTAAGACAATAATAACAACAAGATCAAAATACTATAATTAAATAAATTATATGCAAAAAATATCTTTCATAAACGGGTCGTTACAAAACTCCCCCACTTAAATAAATTTCGTCCTCAAAATTAACTTACTTGACTAGAAAAGTCGGGATACTTTGCGAGTAATTCATCTTCTCTTTCCCAAGTTGCTTCGTCTCTTCCATGTCTACTACATTGAACTTTGATGAGAGGAATCATTTAATTTCTTAGAGTATGGACCTTTCTTCCAAGCACAGCTACAGGAACTTCCTCGTACGAGAGATTTTGATTAACATCCATAGTCTTATAATTGACTACATGACTTGGATCGTGAATGTACTTCCTCATCATTGAAATATGGAATACATTATGCACGTCTGCTAATTCTGGCGGCAAGGCTAATCTGTAGGCTGCATTACCAATCTTCTCAAGTATCTCAAATGGTCCAATAAATCTTGGCCTCAACTTTCCTCTCTTTCCAAATCTAACTACACCTTTCATAGGTGCAATTTTCAAGAAAACTTTATCACCAATTTCAAAGTGTAGATATTTCCTTCTTTTGTCAGCATAAGACTTTTGACAGTTGATAACATCATATTTTACATGTATTTTGAGGTACATTTGAGTGGTATTTGATGGGCATTGCATGCATGAAGTGTTGAGTTTTGCATAGTTTTCTATGTTTTGTGCAATGTCACGTGTTTGTTCATTGTGAAGGGAATTAATGCCATTTTTTGTGTGGACTTCAAATGAGTGTGGGAACACCCTAGAAAGATGGGAAATCAAGTTAGGAATGCGTTGCAAAAAGAATCGGGTCAATCGGACGAGAAACGAGTGAGAACGAAGCAAAACAGTGAAAGGCTGCCGGACTGCCACGTGGACCCGCGACCAGGGAGATTAGTCGCGACCGAGGTCGCGAATTTTGCTCTTCGGACCCCCCTCTCAGTCGCGAGTTTACAGGGAAATGCCACGTGGACTCGCGACCTCACTCGCGACCGACCCGATCGCGAGCGAAGCCCTGAGAGTCCGATTTTTGACCTATTTTGGCCCGTTTTCTTTCCTTTTTCGACTGGGATACTTCCAACACTATATATACCTCCTCAAACACGAAAATTAGGATATTACAAACCCTACCATAACTCCAAAAATCACAAGAACACACACCATATTCCTCTCTTAAACACAGAGATAGAGAGTTGCAGAGAAGAACACGGAGAGCAAGACCAAGAGATTCAAGCCAAGCAAGAATAGAGACAGAATAATTACTTCCGGATTTTATTTATCTTTATTTTTGTTAGACATGATTTCTTGTTGGATTTTAGTTTTCTATATTTATATGGATAGCTAAACCCTAGTTTTCTAGGGTTGGATGATGAATTATTTATGAAGTTTATTTTATTGGTTTTATCATATTTCCTATGACTTTATCTTGATCTTTGATTACTCTTGTTTTTATCTGTATTGTTTAACTGATCACTAAATGATACAATTTGATGTGTTAATTCATAAATCGAGAGAGGAGTTTTAACACGTGATCTGAAGTAATTAACTCATTAATCAATAGCACTCGAGAGGGTTGAGGTTAATTGAGAGAACAATAGACCCTGGGAGCCATTAGGAGTTGCATGCTAGGCATTGAACGGAGACATTAATACTAGTTGTGTGATCCACGCTTTAGGCACTTCGAGAGAAGGTTTAAGGTATAATTGTGGTTGTTCTAGCTAGATTTAAGTCCCTACATAGGTGTATGATGAAACAATTAAATAAATGGATTAGATAAGGATTCTCCAACTCTAGAATTCGTCTTTCTCCGTTGTTTCTTCTTTACTCTTTCTTCTCTGTGTTTCCATTTATATTATATGTTTAAGTATTTTAAGTAGTTCAAAGCTCTTTAATCAGTTGTCTAGATAGCATTTAGGAGTTAAGTTCTAGTACTTAGTTAGTTAAATATTAAATCTCTGTGGATACGACCTTGTTCACCGCTATCCTATAAGCCTCGCTGTACACTTGCAGTTTAGGTGAAAATAAATACCGAACAACGGTTTTGTGTTATCTTCATTCTTTCTCTGATCTTCTCTATGACTCCAACAGTTTGCTCAACAAGTTCCGGTCCCAATATTTTTCTTTCACCAACTTCATCCCAATGCACAGGGGATCTACACTTTCGTCCATAGAGAGCTTCATATGGCGCCATACCAATGGTAGAGTAGAAACTGTTATTATAAGCGAACTCAACTAAAGGTAGGTATCTCTCCCAATTTTCTTCAAAATCCAAAACACAAGATCTCAACATGTCTTCTAATGTTTGGATCGTTCTCTCTGACTGACCATCAGACTGAGGGTGATAAGCAGTGCTGAAGTTTAATCTTGTACCGATAGCTGATTGTAAACTTCTCCAAAAGTTCGATGTGAACTTAGAATCTCTGTCAAATACAATTGACACAGGAACTCCATGCAACCGTACTATCTCCTTGATATAAAGTTGTGCATGTTGTTCTAGTGTAGTAGTTCTCTTAACAGGTAAGAAATGAGCACTCTTTGTCAACCGATCAACTATAACCCATATTCCATCATTTCCTCTACGTGACCTTAGAAGTCCATATACAAAATCCATTGTTATCTTTTCCCACTTCCATTCCGGTATTTTCTATGGATTAAGTAGTCCAGATGGGCGTTGGTATTCCGTCTTAATTTGTTGACAAGTTATACACCTTTCCACGAAACTTATAACAGATCCTTTCATATTTCTCTACCAATATATTTTTCGCAGATCTTGGTACATCTTTGTACTTCCTGGATGTACCGTGTAAGGTGTACAATGAGCTTCATCAAGAATTTCTCGTCTTAAGTTTTCATCTTTTGGCACACATAATCTTCTTTCAAACACTAAGGTACCATCATCAGTTAAAGCAAACCCTTTGATATCTCCAACATGAACTCTACTCCTTATCTTTTTCAAGAACTTATCACTCATTTGAGTTTGCTTTATTCTTTCTCTCAAAGTAGGTTTGACCACTAATGTTGCCAACATTGTTGTTGTGCTACTTGGTGGAACCACTATTTCAATCCTTAGTTTAGCCAAATCTTCAATTAATTGCTCTTGACTTGTGGGTAAGGCTGCTAACTGACCATTATTCTTCCGACTCAAAGTGTCTGCAACAATATTTGCCTTTCCCGGATGGTAATGAATGGTACAATCATAGTATTTTACGAATTCTAATCATCTTCTTTGCCTCATATTCAACTCCTTCTGGGTGAAGAAGTACTTTAAGCTCTTATGGTCAGTATAGATATCACACTTACCACCATAAAGGTAGTGTCTCAATATCTTCAGAGCATGAACTACAACAGCTAACTCCAAGTCATGTGTAGGGTAGTTCAGCTCATGTATCTTCAATTGCCGAGAGGCATAGGCAATTACCTTACCATGTTGCATCAAAACACAACCAAGTCCGAGTTTTGATGCATCACTGTAGACAACAAAGTCTTCCGAACCATCAGGAACAACTAAAAGTGGTGCTGAAATTAATCGATGCTTCGCTCTTGAAAGCTGTTTTCACACTTATCAGACCATTCAAACTTCACTCCTTTTCTAGTCAATTGTGTCATTGGTCCAGAAATCTTTGAGAATCCTTCAATAAATCTTCGATAGTAACCAGCTAATCCCAAAAAGCTTCTTACTTCACTCATATTCACCGGTCTACTCCAGTTTGTTACTGCTTCAACTTTAGCAGGGTCCACTTCTATCCCTTGTGCAGTAACTACGTGTCCCAAGAAAACAACACGATCCATCCAAAACTCACACTTCTTGAACTTTGCATAGAGTTTCTCTTTTCTAAGTGTTTCCAAGACAATTCTCAAATGTTCTTCGTGTTGCTTCTTGTCTTTTGAATAGATCAAAATATCATCAATGAAGACAATCACAAATTGATCTAAGTATGGATGAAACACGCGATTCATCAAATCTATGAAAACTGCTGGTGCATTTGATAACCCAAAAGGCATCACTATGAACTCATAATGTCCATAACGAGTTCTGAATGCAGTTTTCGATCTATCCCCTTCCTTAACCTTCAATTGATGATAGCTTGACCTTAAATCGATCTTTGAGAACACACTTGTGCCTTTCAATTGATCAAACAAGTCTTCTATTCTTGGAAGTGGATACTTGTTCTTGATCGGCAATCGATTCAATTCCCAATAATCTATGCACATTCTCATGGTCCCATCTTTCTTTTTCACAAAAAGAACCGGTGCTCCCCAAGGTGAGACACTTGGTTGAATGAAACCTTTATCCAAAAGTTCTTGCAATTGCACCTTCAATTCTTGAAGTTCTTTTGGTGCCATTCTATATGGTGCCTTGGATATCGGAGTTGATCCAGGTAACAAATCTATTGTGAATTCCACTTGTCGATCTGGAGCAATTCCAGGAAAATCATTTGGAAATACATCAGGGAACTCTCGTACAATTGACACATCATCAATTTTCGACTCAGCTGGTGGAGTACTTATCAAGCTAACCAAATAGCCTTGCCAATTCCCTTTCTTCGACATTCTCAACGCCATCATAGCAGATACAACTCGAGGCATTGATCTTATCCTTGCTCGGTAAAATAAAAATGGTTCATCTCCAGGTATTTCGAAAATCACTTCTCTTTCTCGACACATAATCATAGCATAATTTTTAATAAGCCAATCCATTCCTAGAATCACATCAAAGTCTTTCATCTCTAGGAGATACAAATCAGCATCTATGTTCTTTCCACTAATGTCCAGCTTTACATTCTTAGCCATACGATTAGTTCTAAGTGTCTTTCCTGAGGGAATACTAATCTCTAGTGCATCATCTATTCTATCACAAACAACACCAATTCTTGAATAAAATTTTGCAGATATGAATGAATGTGTAGCACCAGAATCAAAAAGAACATACGCGGGTACATCAGAGATGTTCACCATACCTGTCATAGCCTCAGGGTTCCCTTCATCATTCTTCTCAGTCATCGCAAAGAAACGTGCATTCCCTTTCCTTTCAGTCTCTCTTTTCTTACGTGTTGGGCAATCATTTGCTTCATGTCCCGGTTTTTCACAAGTGAAACACACTCCTTTTCCCAGTAAGCATTCCTTGAAGTGAAATTTTCCACAAATCTTACATTGTGGCTTTCTTTGCGGTACACTAAGACTACCGTTTCCTTCATTTCCTCATTTCTTAAGCTGAAACTGTCCAGTTGGCCTATTCAGCGGTTCCCACTTTCTCTTGTTTGAAGTGTCAACAGTTTTCTGTGTTGAGTTTCCAAAATTCAAACGAGATGATATAGCTAGAGCACGTTGGACCACATTACCATAAGTAGTAATGTCAGTACCAGCTAGTATTCCACTGATTTGTGAGCGTAGTCCCATCTCAAACCTTCTTGCTTTCTTGACTTCAGTGTTAATCAAATGAGTTGCATATCGGGAGAGCTGATTAAATTTTCTTTCATAATCCACAACAGTCATAGTTCTTTACTTTAAGTTAAGGAACTCATTTTCCTTCTCATCCCGAAATGACTGTGGAAAGTACTGCTCTATTATCATTTCCTTGAACTGTTCCCAAGTCAAACTGTTAAACTCCTCTTCAGTCATACTACGTGAGATAGACTCCCACCAATGTCCAGCATCTTCAGCAAGCTGAAAAACAGCGCACGAGACTCTTTGCATATCTGTGCACTGGATATGGACAAAAATTCTCTCAAGTTCCCTTAACCATTCTTCAGTAGCCAAGGGTCCTTCTCGACCTTTCAGTGTTGGTGGTCAATAACGATGAAATTGCTCCACTGCCATACTGATATTGTTATTCTGACTTGGACGGTTTTGAGCAGCTGCCGTCTAAAGAAAATTCATGAAATCTTGAAACAACTGTGCATTCATATTCTGATTAGGCGCCTCATTATGTTGTTCTTGAGTTGCAGATGCATTGGTATTATGCCCAGTATTATCGTCACTGAACACATTCCGACTGACATTATCCTCAACTTCGGTGTTCGATTCAGCTCCTTGATTGGGATTTGCATTCCTTAATGGTCTTCCTCGACGTCCACGTCCACGTCCACGAATCATTTTATCCTAAGGCATATATAATTTCTTCTACTTAGTAAAGGGATTCTAAGCAAGCATCTAATTTCGAGAACTATATATTTTTTTTAAAAGACATTACTCTAATAATAGCATCAATGCATATACTTTAAGTAAATAAACTTTGAACTTTACTGAAATACCATTTATAATGAATAACTACATCAACATATAATTTACATAAACATGAACTTCAACTTTATAATAATTCCATAAACTTCATATAGATGCAGTCAAAACATTATTCAAAGTATTCATAATTAAACTTTCAACTTTCAATAATAAAATATAAAAATACTTTTTACCTAGGCGTCGGCGAGGCGTGGCGGAGAGGATGTTTCAGTCAAATATTTTACATTTAATACAAATTTCATACATTTAACTCAAATACTTAAATTAAAAACTTTTATTTTCCAAACAAATAAATAATTTATAATTTTAAAAGTCTACATAAATCTAAATAAAATTTATAATTTTACAAGTCTACAGAAATGTAGATCTTCTCTGATACCATTATGTAACACCCTAATTTTATAAATATAAAATGCATTTTATTTTATAGAAAATAACATGTAAAAAGATAATTTAGAACATATTCTCAAATATGGAAGAAAAACCTATACTTAACCACATAATAATAATATTTTAATAAACTCATTTCAAGCAAATACCATAACAACATAACCATTCAAAAGACATAGAGCGGAAGCGATTTTAAATAATTCAAACTCCTAAATATTTTAAAGTTAGAAATCCATAATCTAACAAAGCATAACATCAACTAAAAGTTTAGGAATTAAACAAGTCTAATAACTTAAATATTTAAATAGAAACTTAGTTCACATCCATCTCCACATCACCATCACCGAACTCCTCAATCTGAAATGTTATAATAATGGGATGAGTATAACGAATACACTCAGTGGAGAATACGCATTATCCAAAACATATTAAACGAGTAACTCATATTCAGACATTCATGTCATGTCACATAATAATAATTATTTGAACAGTGGGGAGTCAGCCCAAAGGCAACTTATCACGGCCTCAGACATATTAACGGTCTCTGAACAAGTATATGCATATACACATGCACGGTGGGCGACCCAAGGACAACTTTTATGGTCCCGGACCTATGAACGGTCCCTGGCATACTTTAACTTCCACTTTCACATAAACACTCAGTCGAACAATAAATCACAAGCATAATATATAATGGATAATAAATAACCACGTGCGTATAAAATTTCCCCACCTTTAATTTGAAGATCTTTGACTCGACTTTTCAATGCAAACTATTAAAGACTTGCAGAAATTAATTCACCTTCACCTAGCAGAGGTAACATTAAATTATTTTAATAATTCAAAAGTTTATAAGATTTATAAATTACTAAATTCTGAATTATAATTCTTTCAAAATTAACACAAATATGTTGTAATACTTTTCTTAAATTTTAATATTCTCGGTCAAACTATTTGTCGACAAGTTTTATTAATATTTTATGTTAATTAGTATGGCTCCATTGTTATATGAATAATACAAACACGTAATCTGTATTAAAATCAAATTGATTAGCATTATGATTATTAATTAAAATAGAATATATTACCACCTAAGTTTTACTGTCTAAAGTAATTTTTATTTCATCTACACAATTTCCAAGATTTACTTTGTGGCTGACACCTAGTCGATCTCATGTACATAATTTTTAATTTGGCATTTCAGAAAGAGAAATAGATTACGTAAAAGAAAAGAAAAAGGGAATTCAAAAGAACAAAGATTAGTTCGTCACTGTGGCAGGAAATAACTTTATTTTCGGCTGGGAAAAACATATATACTGCGAGTGAATAACAGAAGAAAATTTCGACAGAGATTTTAAGAGAAGAGAGTTTCAACAAGATACTAATTTATCTCAAGATCACAACTACAGATCCAGATTTTTATTATTTCTTGACTACTCCATTTTAAAACATTTATTTTAACTGCCAATAATTTTAGATATTTGGTATTCATAAATTAAGATTTTTGTTAGAAATAAAATTTACCTGATTCCGAACTTCGAAGTTGTACTTCTAGAATTTTGTGATCGTCGATTTCGTCGACCATATATGTTGTTGTAAGCATTAACATGAAATCTTACATGTGTTAGCCTTGAATTAACAAAACTTCGAATGAATATGTATTGTGTTCTTCAAAATCTCACCTTGGATTTTGTTAGAAATTTGATAGAAGACTTCTGATCGCAAGATTTTATTGTTGCAGATTGGTTATCGAATTTGTTGACTGGGAATTGGGAGCCGATTTGAGACAATTTGTGGATTGTATATTGGATTTGTACAAAACAAAGCACTCTTACTCATTTATGTATAATATAGATTTGGGTTGTTCATGGTTGAAGTTTTTCTTTGAGAACTGCTCGATGATTGATAGCAAAATATGTTTTTAATTTGTGATTTGGAGAGAAGAAACTGCAGCGGTTAAAATTTTAATCGTGGGATTAGGGATTTCTGATGATAGAATTAACTACTACTATTATTATTATTATTATTATTATTATTATTATTATTATTATTATTATTATTATTATTATTATTTCTGGATTTTTGATTAATTAAGGAATTATGATTACAAATTATGGTATTTTAATACTTTTATTCACATTATAAATTCTTAATATTATCTTTAAATTTTCTCTGCAGGCGACGTGACTAAAATATAAATTATTTTATTTAAGACAATAATAAAAACAAGATCAAAATACTATAATTAAATAAATTATATGAAAAAAATATCTTTCATAAACGGGTCGTTACATAAAAATAGCACATCGATGTATAAAATTTGATCCGTGTTGTAAACAAGAGAGAGACGAGAGAGAATATGAATTGTGTGTATTCAATATGAGGACCAAATACCTCTATTTATAATAGTACAAGAGATAGGGTTTTAGAGTTAGTAACTTGGTCATCACTCATATCATATATATCTATTAGATATATTTACAACACTCCCCCTTGAGTGACCAATCTCTAAAATAAATGTTGCCTCATTAAAACCTTGCTAGAAAAACCCAGTGGAAAAAAATCTAGTCGAAGGAAAAAGAGTACAACTGCTCCCCCTGATCTTGAGATCATTGTAGATCTTTGAGTCGGCACATGCCGATCTTGTGTACCAACTTTCTGAATGTTGATGTTGGTAATGCCTTTGTGAATAAGTCCGCCAAATTGTCACTTGAGCGAATTTGTTGAACGTTGATATCGCCATTCTTTTGGAGATCGTGTGTGTAGAATAACTTGGGAGAAATGTACTTCGTCCTATCACCTTTGATGTATCCTTCCTTGAGTTGCGTGATGCAAGCAGCATTGTCTTCATACAAAACAGTTGGAGTGATCTTTGATGAAGGTAATCCGCATGACTCTTGGATGTGACTTGTCATATTTCTCAACCATACACACTCTCGACTTGTTTCATGGATTGCAATAATTTCAGAATGATTTGAGGATGTTGCAGTCAAGGTTTGCTTCACAGACTTCCATGATATAGCAGTTCCACCACATGTGAAAACATAGCCAGTTTGTGACTTGGCTTGATGTGGATCGGATAAAAATCATGCATCCGAATACCCTACCAGAGAAGAATCGGAATTTTCTGAATAATATAATCCAAGGTCTGTGGTACTCTTGAGATAACGTAGAATGTGCTTAACACCATTCCAATGTCTCAAAGTGGGTGCAGCGCTATATCTTGCGAGAAGATTTACAGAAAAAACTATATCTGGTCTAGTATAATTAGCCAGATAAGTTAATGCTCCAATTGCACTTAGATAAGGTACTTCAGGACCAAGTATCATTTCACCATCTTCAATAGGTCGAAATGGATCTTTCTTCGTATCAAGAGATCTAACGACCATTGGTGATGCTAATGGATGTGCATTATCCATGTAAAAGCGCTTTAACACTTTTTCTGTATATGTGGATTGGTGAATAAACGTTCCTCCTCGGACACTTTCAATTTGCAAACCAAGACAGAATTTTGTCTTTCCCAAATCTTTCATCTCAAATTCTTTCTTCAAATATTCAGCAGTTTTATTGAGCTCTTCAGGAGTCCCAATTAAATTCAAATCATCAACATAAACTGCTATAATTGCAAATCCACTTTCGGTTTTCTTTATGAAAATACAAGGGCAGATATCATCATTTTTGTATCCTTCTTTCAACAGATACTCGCTCAATCTATTATACCACATACGGCCAGACTGTTTCAGCCCATACAATGATTTTTGCAGTTTAATTGAAAACATACATTTGGGTTTTGACTTTAATGCTTCAGGCATTTTAAATCCTTCAGGGATTTTCATATATATGTCATTATCTAATGACCCATATAGATAGGCATTTACTACATCCATAAGGTGCATAACAAGCCTTTGTGACACAGCCAGACTAATCAGAAATCTGAAAGTAATCGCATCAATTACTGGAGAGTATGTTTCCTCATAATCAATTCCTGATCTTTGAGAGAAACCTTGCGCTCTGAGTCTTGCTCTATATCTCGTAACTTCATTTTTCTCATTTCTCTTTCTAACAAATATCCATCTGTATCCAACAGGGGTTTCAGATTCCGGAGTTATGACTATAGGTCCAAATACTTTCCGGTTATCACAGGAATTTAATTCCATTTCCATAGCTCTTTTCCACATTGGCTAATCATTTCTCTGTTTACATTCTGTAACAGATTTTGGTTCAGGATCCTCATTTAAAATTTGATGAGCTATGTGAAAGGCGAATATATCATCTACAATGATATGTTCTCTCTCCAGTATCTGATTGGAAGATAAATAATTTATTGAGATCTCATGATTTTCAGCTACATGTAATTCTTCAGGAATTACGTCACTTTCATTTGATTGATTAATCATTTTCGTCATTGTTTGGTTTCCATCTTGCCCTTTTCTTTTCCTAGGCACAGAATCTTTGGAACCAATTGGTCGACCACGTTTTTAACGAATTTTAGACTCATTTGCTACCAAAGCTATTTGTCTTTCAGGGACATCAATTTTGGCTGGAGTATTTGCAGCATGTATGTGAGATTGTGTCACTTTTCTTGTATCTACAAAAGCATCAGGAAGTTGGTTTGCAATCTTTTGCAAATGAATAATCTTTTCAACTTCTTGTTCACATTGATTAGTTCGAGAATCAAAATGTGACAAGCTTTTCTCATTCCAAGATATTTCCTTGTGCTTTTCTGGATGTAGATTCGTTCCACCTAATGTTGGAAATGTCATTTCATCAAAATGACAATCTGTAAAACGTGCAGTAAATAAATCACCCGTTAAAGGTTCAATATACCTTATAATTGAAGGTGAATCAAATCCAACATATATCCCACGCCTTCGTTGGGGACCCATTTTTGTTCGTTGTGGGGGTGCAATTAGGACTTGAACCGCACAACCAAAAGTTCGTAAGTGAGAAACATCTGATTCTCGACCAAGAATAATTTGCATTGGGGAGTATTCATGGTTGGCCGATGGTCTAATACGAACTAATGTTGCTGCATGTAATATGGCATGACCCCAAGCAGTAGTTGGGAGTTTTGACTTCATAAGTAACGGTCTAGCAATAAGTTGAAGACGTTTGATAAACGATTCTACTAAACCATTTTAAGTATGGACATGAGCGACTGAATGTTCAATCTCAATTCCAATAGCCATACAATAGTTTTCAAATGCTTGAGACGTAAACTCACTAGCATTATCAAGACGAATTCTTTTAATTGAATTGTGTGGGAATTGAGCTCGTAATTTTATAATTTGAGCAAGTAGTCTAGCAAATGTTGCATTTCTAGTAGAAAGCAAGCATACATGTGACCATCTAGAAGAAGTATCAATCAATACCATAAAGTATCGAAAAGGGCCACATGGTGGATGTATAGGTCCACAAATATCTCCTTGAATTCTCTCTAAGAAAGATGGAGATTCAATATTAACCTTCGTATATGAAGGTCTAATGATTAACTTGCCTTGTGCACAAGCATCACATGGGAATTCATTTGTCATAAGAATCTTTTGATTCTTCATGTTGTGCCTATATGAATTATTGATTATTCGGCGCATCATAGTTGCTCCAGGATGTCCAAGCCTATCATGCCAAAGCAAAAAGCTTTTTGTGTCATTGAACTTCGGGTTCATGACATGGTTTGTCTCAATTGCTTTTATGAATGTGTAATACATCCCAGAAGGTAGTGTTAATAATTTTTCTTTTGTTCGCTTATGGCCGGATACAAAAGAATTTATGCAGAGATATTCTTTTCTACCTTCTGATATAGTCTCGATGTGGTATCCATTATAGCGGATATCCTTGAAACTTAGTAAGTTTCTTCTTGACTTACTAGAATACATGGCATTTTTAATATCTAATTTAGTATCATTTGGTAAAATGATACAAGCTCTTCCGGAGCCTTCAATGATGTTTGATGCACCTGTTATCATGTTAACATTATCCTCAGCTAATGTCAACTTAAAAAAATATTTCTTATTTTGGAGAATGGTGTGTGTAGTGGCACTATCAGCAAGACAAATATCACAAGATTCCATTTGAATGTCTGAGACGTTTTTAAAAGAAGATCAATTATTATTGAGTAAAAATATGAAAGGAAAAATAAATAAATTGTTTTTAATGGAAAAACAACGATGTGAAAGTAAATAAGCAATGTCTTTTTATCAACTAGAAATAAATGATAAAGGACTAAACAATGTCCATATGATCGTCTTCAAGCACACCACCACCAATTAACTGATCCATATTATCTCCTTTTGGGTCATCAAAGAAGTCGGAGACATCTAAGTGAGTAGTATCAATTGGGCCGTCAAAGTCAATGACATTGGTTTCCTTCTTGTCTTTTCCCTTGATCGAATCTTGATATAGATCTGCAAGGTATTTTGCCGTTCGGCAAGTACGTGACCAATGTCCATTCATGCCACATCTATGACATGCAGCTTCCTTTTTGGATGAACTGTGCTCGTTGGATGTTTTCTGCCTTTTGTTGCTAGATGTTGCATCATTTCGTTTACCGCGTCCACGATCGCGACCATATCCACGTCCACGTCCACGCCCACGTCCACGTTGGTTCCCACGACCACGTCCATTGTCATGGTTGAAAGTTGCATTGGCTTCAGGCAATGCAGCGGAACCAGTGGGGCGGAGTTCATGGTTTTTCATGAGCAATTCATTATTTTGCTCGGCAACCAACAAACAAGATATTAGTTCAGAGTACTTTTTGAAACCACGCTCCTTATATTGTTGCTGTAACAGCACATTAGAAGCATGAAAAGTGGAGAATGTTTTCTCAAGCATGTCAGTATCAGTGATACTCTCTCCACAAAGTTTCAATTTTGAAATAATTCTAAATAATTCAGAATTATAAGCACTCACAGACTTAAAGTCTTGCGGTCTAAGATGCATCCACTCGTAATGAGCTTTAGGAAGGACGACAGTCTTTTGATGATCAAACCTTTCTTTCAGGTTTGTCCACAACTCACTCGGATCTTTGACGGTCAAATATTCCCTCTTTAGATCATCATGAAGATGATGACGAAGGAAAATTAGCGCCTTAGCGCAATCCTGTTGAGATGCTTTGTTTCCTTCTTTGATTGTCTTCCCTAGACCCCTTGAGATTAGGTGAACATCAGCATCAAGAGTCCATGACATATAATTCTTGCCCGAAATGTCAAGGGCGATGAACTCAAGTTTGGCTATGTTTGCCATTCGTGCAATTCTGCACAAAGAATCAATGATATATTATCCATATGTTTAATTTATTTGTTCTTTAGAGCATGTAATATTCTTCAGGAATATTACTTGTGCTACTTTCATAGCATCAATTTATGATCTTGAATGTAATATTCTTCATGAATATTACTTGTGCTACTCGAATAGCATCAATATTTAATTTTTCAAGATTAAATCGGAAAAGACCGATTATTATAACAATAAGAAAAACAGACATAATATATTAAAGCCAATAAACATGATGTAAAAAAAAACATGTACCTTCTAGGATCGATGGAATTCTATAATTGAAGGAGAGGGTAGAAGCATCGTGCTGATAACGTGTTGTAAACAAGAGAGAGACGAGAGGGAATATGAATTGTGTGTATTCAATATGAGGACTAAATGCCTCTATTTATAATAGTACAAGAGATAGGGTTTTAGAGTTAGTAACTTGGCCATCACTCATATCATATATATCTATTAGATATATTTATAACAATCCGCACATACATATGCAGTTATCAATAAAAACAAAGCATTTAGAATAATAAATATTAAATACCGATCAAAACATTAATTAAGAATAATATAAGATCATAAGAATGTCTTTAATGTCAACGTCGGTCTTTAACAGAAGTGCCCCCACTCCCTGTTACACAATTACACTACTTGTTATTTTCAATTAGAGTTGGACTTCCGTACACTATCCTTATTTAAGGCCTTATTTTGCGGCAGGCGTGTGGGCGTCACGCGTCTGTTTTTTCTTTTTTTTTTTTCTGGGCAATTTTTTTGGTTTTTTTTTTGGCGATTTTTTTATTTGATTTTTTTTTTGTTCTATTAATTTTGTTCCCCAAAAATTTATACCCTAAAATAACATTAGTTAATCCAAAAATTAAAATAAATTGATTTAATTTGTTTGAAATGAGTATGAATTTATATCCTAAAATAAAATTAATAAACCCTAAAACACACAAAATAAACCCCTAAAACACCCCTAAAAAACACAAAATAAACCCCTAAAAAAACCCCTAAAAAATCATGAACCCTAAAAAAAATCCCTAAAAAAATGAACCCTTTAAAAAATCATGAACACTAAAAAACCCTAAACTACTAAACTCTAAACATTAATTCAAATGGAAAAAATCACAATTTGAACTAAATAAACTAGTATAAATTAACTAACAGACCCCTTACTTTTTAATGATACAGATGGTACTTTTCGAATTTTTGGTGATACTTTTTAGTCTCGAATTTTTGGTGGTACTTTTACCGTTTTTTCTATTATTTTACGGATTGACCCGACTCATCTTAAATTGCACTAGACCGATGCATGCAAGTGTTTCCCTTTTAATTATTAATTAAATTGATAGGCTAACTTTTAATTAGGTTGCACCTCTTGCATACAAAATATATATTGATCTTGATCTCAATAACATTGGTATTTGGTACATGTTAATGTAATATTTGGCGTATTTTGTAAGAAATCACAAGATTGATTCACCAAAAACCTCTGAAACAATTTTACATCATCAATACCACGCAGTTGTGTTTGATTAATTAATTTACAACACAATTAAATCTAATAAACAAATCCACTCAGCAAATAGGAAAACTAAAAATCATGACATGCAAAATCCCACATCAGAAACAAGAAGAATCAGGAGAAGATGGTTTAAGCTTTGAAGCAGACAAATCGGCTAATCCCTTTGGCAGCGCCGGAATCCTCTCCTTCACCAGCAATCTCAACAGCACGTTTCTTGGCATGCTTCTTCTTCTTATTCTTGCTCTCATCTTTGGCCACCCTCACCACCAGTACTCCGTCACTCATCGACGCTTTTACCTCATCCGCCGCAGCGTTTTCCGGCAGCCTAAATTCCCGGCGGAAATTTCCGGCACCAACGCGCTCTCTACAATACCATTTACAATCCTTGTTTTCTTCTTCTTCTCGACTGACTGCGCTCACGTGCAGCACTCTGTCGTCGTGAAGTTGGAGCTTCACGTCCTCTTTCGTCAGCCCCGGAAGATCGAACTTGAAGATGTGGGCTTGAGGGCTCTCCTTCCAGTCCATAGCCGGCCCGATTTCCGAGGGCCCTAACCCGAGCCCGACTCCCTCTGATGACAAGAAAGGATCCGATAGTAGGGCTCGCACCAGGGATGCTGACATGGTTATTAAATTGGTTTCGATTCCTAAATCCTAATTACGTTTCTCGATTTCTGAGGAATTTCTGAGGATTTAATTAGCGGTAGGGCTCATTTTCTGAGGGCATTCAACAATTTGGTTTATATTTATAAGGTGTTTTGGAGCTTCCTAGATTTGGAAATCCAGCACGTTCTTGAAATTTCTGCGCATAGGTTTTCAAGATTCTTTTAATTTTTTTTAAATGGCTGCGGAAGGTGATAGAATGTTGGAGATGTTTCAGCATACTATTTCATAGAAATCGACCACGTTCTTAAAAATAAAAATAAATATATTATTGAATGACCTCAACAAGAAAAAAAGGCCCAAAATCCCGGGCTTCATTAACACGAGCCCAACTTTACCTACATCCATTTATAAAAGGGCGATTCTATTAACAACCCTCAATAATAATTAAAAACTATATTATATTTTAGATTACATTTTTACTCTCATAATTCCATCACTTAAAAAACCTAGCTAAATAAAATAAAATAACCTCCTCCTCCCAAATAATAACCCCAAGAAAAGGGGGAAAATCACTCGAATCATTGTCATCCTCCATCCAAAATCTGCATTGAAGATTAAATAGACGAATTTTTTTTGTGGAGCTCCGCCTAATTTCCTTCATCCCTTTTCAGCACTTTCAAGATTTTTTCGTACTTTATCGTTCCAACTTCCAATGAAGAAGACAAAAATTATTTGTTCTTAGTTTTCATAATGTAGTTGTTCCAATAAATGGAGTCCAATCTTATGAGTAGTTTATCATGGAACTGTCAAAAATTGGCAAAGACTCAAAAAAGGAAAAAAAATTGAACATGGAATAGTTTATAATAGGATTCTTCAAATGTCGGAGACAATTGAAAGATAAAATCATAGAACTTATCAACATCTCAGACATGATTTTATTAACGTGATTATCAAAATTTGTAGGCACTCAATGATTGTTCAAGAAAAATGTTGGAATGATATTAGATTAATAGGCTGCGCTGCTTGAGTGAGGAAACAAATATTTACTTTTTCTTTTTTCAATTTCGTTTTTTTATTATGAAGGAGATGTATTTATTTTATTTTGTTAGATTTTTTAAATGGTTGGAATTGTAAGGATAAAAATGTTTAAAATATTAAAATTATAATTTAATTAATTTGGAGGGTTTAAAAAGAAAAATGGGGGTTGTGAATAGAATTACCCTTTATAACAAGGCATGCTCAATCTCTCTTTCTTTGAATAAGAAAGAAGAAACTGAAGCATGTTAGTTTATGTATCATCTTTTTTATTAATTCATAAACACTTGCATGCACTAGTATATAAGCCTTATTTTAGACGGTCAATTAAATTTGTGGACCAACTCGCAAAATAAATTCCGTCAAAATCATTATCAATTGTATACACTTTTTTGGATTCCTGTACTTTTAAATATTTCTAAATTGGGTCCCTCTACTTTATTTGATAAAAATAAGATCCATGTACTATCAATTTAGTAAATATGAGGTCCGTGACTTGATTTTATCCAAATTGGTACTACAGGAACCTCATTTTAATAAAATTAATAGTACAGGAACTCAATTCGAAAATAAAAATACAAATTAAAAAAATAATTAAATAAAAAAATGCATATTAATTTTTTAAGTAAAATTTTTATTTAAAAAACTAAAATAAATAAAAAAAATTATACTTTTTAAAACCACTATAATTTTATTTTTAGAAAAAATTCAAACAATAGTTTTAGAAATTTATTTTTTATTTAATTGAACTTCTTTATTTTATTTAAGTATTGTTTGATTTTTTTTTAATTTAAAATTTTGAAAATAAAATGAAATTACAACATTTTATAAAAAATAATTAATTAATTTTTTTAAAAAAATAAACTATTTTTTTCAATAAAATAATAAATAAAAATAAAAAGTACAAGTATAGTGGTTTCAGATAATTTAATTTAATTTATATTTTATTTTTATTTAATTTTTTTATTTAAAAAATTCAATTTGTATTTAATTAATTTTTCAATTTTTATTTGTTTATTTTTATAAAATTGAATTTTTATTTTTATTTCGAATTGGGTCTCTATACTATCAATTTGGTGAAAATCGAGTGTCTCTATTATTAATTTGGATTAAATTAAGTCGTTCAGGGATTTGAATTTATCTAAATTGATATTACATGGCTTTCAATTTAACTAGATTGATAGCATATGGATTTCATTTTAATCAAATAAAGTAGAGGGACCTAATTCGTAAAAATTTAAAAATACAGGGACCCAAAAAACTTATTTTTTCTAAAAAGTATTACTCAAAATTCAAAAAATATCACCTTTATTCTTTAAAAGTAAGAGGTCTGCTAAGGGCACAAAGTGTGGTCATTTTATTTTAGGATATAAAATTTTTGAAAAAAAATAAAATAAAAAAAATAAAAAAATTGCCCATAAAAAATAAATAAAAATTTGACGGGTGGGCGACACCCATGCACCATTTGATGTTGGTGTGCATATGGAGTTGTGCACGCAAGTGTTGCTCTTATTACTTAAGGTTTATGTATTTTTATTATAAAAAAAATTAAACAGCTCAAGCACTAGCATTTGTATGAAATTCAGATTTTTATACTTTTATTTGGTTGCACGTAATTTCTATTGTTTTTTATTGATTAAAAAAATATTATACATAAAATTAAAAGCTCTTTCGAAAGTATAAAATTTAAAGTTATAAGCTATATTATAATTAGAAAATATTAATAAATGTCTAATAAATAATTAGAGCAAGAATATATATTAATAACATTTAAATAAATTGTTTTATCTAAAAATAAAAAATAAGTAATCTATCATTGTGTTAAATTATATGTAGAATATTCTATGCATATCTTCTAAAGTACAAATAAAGCATAAATGTGAAATAAAATAAAATAAAGTGTACATAACAAAATAATAATATTTAAATTGGCCTAAATTAAAAAATATATATTGGGTGAGTGTAGATTCTCTTATATGTGAATACAATGGCCAAACTTTTTATTTACGGTCAACATCTCTTTGAACTTCTTCTTGAAATCATATATTTTTATATAAAAATAGAATATCTTGTCAATGCTTCTTTACTCAGGATTTTTGGGCAAACCTATGTTGAACAAAGAACTTGCCATGCATTATATTAGGTATCAAATAAAATTCATTATGGGTTTAAAAGGGGATATCTTTTTTGTGGTTATGTTGGTTTTAATTTCTCAGAGCAATTTTCTTGTAAAAATTGAAGAAAATAGAGTAAAAATATAATATTTATACTTTATAGTTGGGGTATGTTTCTAAATACTACACATAATTTACTTTTTACATTACTAATTAAAAATTAATCAATTACTATATTACTCAAATACCCATTCATTTTTTTAATATATTTATCAAACAAGGTTATGTTTAAAAATTCATTTTAAAAAATGCACAACATATTTGTAAACATATTTTTGAACAAACATGATCAATAGCTAAGGAAAAAATTAGTTGAAGGTATTTTCGAACTTATTGATCATATTTGTAATTAAGTAGTTTTTAGATCCAAAATTGAGCGACAAAACATCAATATTTACAAGTTTAAATCACATTTTTATCATAAATTCAAAGTATACATGACAATTATTGACCTATTCTAGCATTTCTGCCTCCTGACCCTCTTCTCAAATTCGAAAAATTGTGACACCTCTTTTTATTTTTCAAACGTAAACACTTCTCGCTCATAAGTGAAAATTTATCTCTTAGATTTTGTAGCATACATTAATTAATATTATTATTTTTTTAATTGGTTAAAGTTAAGTTTTTAAATTGATAATAAAATTGGATCCAAACTTTGACCACCCGTCTTACGAATTTTGACCGGTCTTATGCCAGTTTTTCTCAATTATAAAAATAATAAAGTTTAGAGATATTAGAGATACATTCTAAACTTGTATGCTAATTATGATCTAAACTAAATAGATATCAATAAATATACTAATACTTAGATATATTAATATTCTCATAATTAATTCATTGATTAGTATATATTGGTTGTCACTATTGTCATTATATTGTAAGACATACTAAAAGAATATATATTCTTTATTTACATATTGTGTATATATACTATACTATCTTAAAATTACTTGTAAGCATAACTTTTCATCAGTTCATGTAGTTGAAATATTGACCTCTGTACATTTACAATTATATAAAATAAAAAATATATATCTTTAGTTTTATAAACACTTTATGTGTTCTTTATAATTTTAATTATTGAAAATAACAAAGCTTAAATATATATTTATTTTTTAATCTCTAAGACTCATATATCTTCCGGTTATAAAATGTATTATATTTATTGTTAATTATTATTTTTTTCCTTTTAACTAATCTGGTGATTGTCCTAATAAAACTTAATTGCGAGTAAATCATTTAATTGGATTGAAATTATTTGGATGAATCTATGAAATCAATGATTTAGATTATTTCTTCCTCTATGATATTAGATCCTAATTTTCCCCGTTTATCTTTATTTACTTTTATTTAATTATTTATCTTTAGTAGTGATGAGACCGTCCAAGGTACTAAAGAGGAAGAACTCGAGCTGCAACTAAAAGGGTCGATCACGAGATTTAGAGCAAAGAAACTTCAAGATTATTTTCAAGTGTTGATTAGAAGAAAACTTGAAGTTGGAGAACAAGAAAATAAAAGCAGCCCAAGAATTGTCAATTTGTTGACAATTGAAGAAGAAGCCCAAGAAGATTTATCCATCATGGTGGCGTGTTGGACAGCCCATGGAGAAGCCCATCTCGCCACATATGAAGACCCAAATCCATTGGGATTTATTTTATCCTAGTATAGAAATACCCTTAAGACTTTTAATTAGTCTAGGAGTTTTTCAATCCATATAATATATATATGTGATCATTGTAACATTATTACTTAGATGTTGCATGAATTTGAAGATTAATTCTCAATTATCTCACGATCTTTTGTTGATCACCTTATCTACAAGTTCTTAAAGCTTAGCATCCTTTAAGTCCTATCTTAAGATATTTTCTAGTACTTCGAGTTCTAGGGCGAATTGCTATCTATCAAGGAGATTCCAAGTGAAGTGCGTTTTGTGGAGTTATCTTCACTAGGTGTACTTTTGATACCTTCAGCGGATTTGTCTTCACTTTACACCCACATTGGATCTTTTCTCTTCACTTCCCCCTGCTTCACTTAAGCTCCCTAACTGACTCAAGACTCAATACAAAAGACTTAAAAATAATGAAAAAGACATAAGTAAAAAGCCCCATTTTGAGTCTGTATCAGACGTCTAGGAACGAAACGTCAGTTAATGAAGGATTCAATCCAAAACTAATGACTCAAACAAATGAAATATGCTAAAATAAACAATAAAAGACTCGATATGGTTGTATAAGACTCGAACTATAAGACTCTTAAACTACCTAGGTTATGACACAACTATATAAAACACAATACCAAAACAAGGAAATAAGGAACGAAGCAGATTTATAGACGGATGAAATATGGTCCGGTTTGGCTATGGGATCGGTTTAGGGTTATGGAACATACGTGTATGGATCTTAGGATGAAGATGAACACGATGGAATGATGATGAAGATGTCACGGCAGCTGGTGTATGATGGTGCGGTGGGCGATTGATGGCTGATGAGTGTTGGTGAAGAATGGACGGCGGCGATGATATTGTAGTGAAGGAGCTGGGCTTGGAGAGTGGGTTGCAAATCTATCGCAAAAATTCAACTCCAAACACTCCAACAAACTGAGACCACGTCCACAACCATTCCGAAATTCAGGGGAGTCGACCGTTAGTGTTGAGGAGGTGGAGAAGAAGAGGGAGAAGGAGAGATAAGAGAGAGAGAGAGAGAGAGAGAGAGAGAGAGAGAGAGTCGAAGCCGAGAATCTCGCACACAAGCTATTGAGGATGAGTGAAATGAGTCAATGTGAACGTGCTCCTACATGGGCTGTAGTGAGCCGTTTCTGGCAGTTTAGAACTTTCTATAAATACTATGTTTTATTTCATTTTCAGAACGAACAAGGAGGGGGAGATTTTAGTTTAGTTATTTCACATTTTCATTTCTCTTTCACTCGGATAATTACAGTCGGTATAATCAGGGGCGATTTGCCTTTAGCTTATACGCGGCTCATTTTGTTTATAGTTCGGAGTTAGATCCAAACGTATTTAATATATTTCCCTTTATGATAAATTGTTCATTTACTTGTTTTCTGTCTTTCAATATGTTGCATGGCTAATTAATTAGTGTTCGAGTTGAGTAGGATGAAGATAATGGTGAATAGACACACATGAGGCTAATCGGGCTTAACACACCTTGTGAAGATTCCTAACTTCAACTTGGGACGAACGCTGACACAACAATGAGGAGTCTATGTGGCTGACCACTCTTAGCCAAATCGTTGTTGATGTATGTCAGGGTCGAAGTAAGGGTGACCGATTCCCTGATGAACCACTAAGTGATAAATCGGGTGAAGAAGCCTAGAGACGATTGAGCCCGGAGATTGAAGTATAGGTGGATATGGGCACAATGCCAAAGGGGTCCCATATACCAGCGTTGGGTTCCTCCGCTTCAATGCTGCTATCCTTGCATACCCTCTGCATGACTAACTCTTCTTTGGGTCCTGGATAGTTAAGGACTAAGAGTTGCCGACCGTATCGCTCTTGGCATACACAGTAAGAAGGAATTGGGAGGTGTAAGGCACTGTACCTGCTCCCTATAACCAAACTGTCTTGTCAAGGTATCCATGTGTTTGTGCCCGGGATTGCATGCATTCACTAATCCGATTCTATATTTAACTCGAACATGTTTGTTATTTGCTTGAAGTAGTTTATATCGCTAGGATTATTTTATATTAAGTTGCAGGAACGAATTAGTGACAGTAATTCTCTCAAGGTTCCAAGAAAAGCCTACTTAGGATAGAAAGGTTAACACTCTTCGTGGGATTGACATCCGCCTTCTGGCACTATACTAGCCACTAGGGGCACATTCAAGTATCTACCAGATTACGCCCATAGGTGTAATTTTTCACGCTAAATGATGGCGTGTCAAAATTTGGCACCATTGTTGGGGAGTGTAAGTGCATTTTTTCTATCCTAAGCCTTCCGTTTAGCCTTGTTTATGGTATGAACTAACCGCACAGGAGAACTAGTCTACGATCCAGAGATAGAGAGAACTGCACGAAATTGACGGGCATAAGCAAGGAGAATTCTGGAAACGCCCATAAACCCAAACACACCGTCTGAGACCTCAGAGGAAGATCAAACATCTAAAGGAGAAAGAAATACGAGCAGTAAACACGAAGAAAAGTACAACCCCCTCTTTTCTGAATCCAAGGAGGAAGACATGGCCGCGAGAATACCACAACCGCCACCATTACCACCACCACCTCAACCAACATTGAGACAACTTATCTTTCCACAAGCCATAAACATGCGGCCATCAGGAATAGTACTACCACATCCAGCCGAGAATTGAGAATTGAGATCAAACTTTATCTTGATTTTGCCCAAATTCCACGACTACCCTGGAGAAGACCCGCAAAGACACTTGCAGGATTTTGAAATGGCCTGTGGAACCCAGCGAAATAACACCGGAACCATGTTTGAATATATACGCTTACTTTCTTTTCCCTTCACCTTGCAGGATGGAGCAAGAGAGTGGCCCTACACTATTCCAGCTGGGAGCATGATCACTTGGAATGAATTGCAGCAAAGATTCCTTGAGAAGTATTTCGCCACCACAAGAGTACAGGCCATGAGGAAGAAAATTTCCACTGCCAAGACTGGGGTGAATGAAAGCTTCTACGACTATTGGGGGCGTTTCAAGCAACTGCTCTCGAAATGCCCGCACCACCAAATCCCTGCACACGACTTAGTACAATATTTTGTCTCGGGATTGAGAGTAGAAGACCACAATCTACTCAATGCAGCCTGTGGAGGATCTATCCTCAATAAAAGGGTAGATGAAGCAATGCAGCTGATTGGAGAAATGGCCGAAAAGACCCGAGAAGACGTCTACGATAGGCCACATGCAGCAGCAATGGGCAAATCGACGTATACTCCCGAATCAGAGATAAAGATTGACCAGCTCTTTGGCAAGATGGAGAAGATGATGACACAATTATCTGCCAATACCCTAAGGATATGCGGAGTATGCAGTATGATGGGTCACTACTCAGATCAATGCCCACAAGTACAAGAAGGAAATGAAATCGTGAATATGATGGATGGGGGAAACTGGCGAAGAAATGATCAATATGTCCAAAATTACCATCACAGACAGAAATATCCGGAATCGCAGGCACATACGGGGCCACCATATAATTTGCCCGTATCAGGAGGGCCGACCCTTGAAGACATGGTGAGACAAATGGTAATAGAATCAGTAAACAGCCAGAAGCGTGCTACTTCATTTGAGACGGAAACCAGGGCAGGGCTGAACTAGTTAGGTACACAAATTACCTAATTAAGTGAGCTCATCTCACGAATGGAGAAAGGGAAAGGAGTGCTACGCTCGTAGACCGAGCCCAACCCAAGAGCCGATGTGAATGTAATCTCACTCAGAATTGGAAAAGAATTGGCCAACCCCTCAATACATAAGGACGATAGATGTGACTTTAAGGGAACCGGATCTGAAAAAGGAGAGTCAGAAAAGAAGAACCATGCTGAGAAACACGAGGCAACGAAGGCATCACCAGAAATAAAAGGAATCATTATCCCTCCACCAATCCCAGGAAGATTAAAGAAAAACAAGAAAGAGGCGGAAGACCGGGATTTGTTGCAGATATTCAGAAAAGTGGAAGTGAACGTTCCTTTTTTGGACGCAATCCAGCAAGTACCCCATTATGCCCGTTTTCTGAAGGAATTATGCACCCGGAAGGTCAGAATCAATGAAGAAGCTCAAGTCATCATGAGTGAGAGTGTATCTGCCTTGATACAAAGGAAGCTTCCAAAGAAATGTGGAGATCCGGGGATGTTCTTTATTCCGTGTGAGATCGGAGGCACAAGAATTGATCAAGCCATGCTCGACCTTGGGGCCTCAATCAATGTTATGTCTCTAACCATTTTTGAAGAACTAAACTTGGGGCCCTTAAAGGAAACGAGAACAGAGATCCAGCTAGCAGACAGATCTAATGTGTTTCCCGAGGGCATATTAGAAGACGTGTTGATAAAAGTAGAGGATTTGATCTTTCCAGCAGATTTCTATGTTCTGGATATGGGCGCATCCAGTCAGAAAGCCTCCTGCATGCTGTTGGGTAGACCCTTCATGAAGATGACACACACCAAAATTTACGTCGATAAAGGCACACTGACATGCGAATTCGATAGAGACACCATCACCTTCAACATCATGGAGGCGATGAAGCACCGCGCCGACACCGAAGGGATCAGCACGGTGGATATAATTAAGTCACTCATTCAGACCGAAGGAACAAAGTTGCTTACAAAATATCCTATGGAATGAATAATCTAACATGGACAAAAAGATTGGGATACCCTCGACGAAAAGGACCAGGACATCAAGAAGATGATAATGCAACTTTACAGTTTAGAAGCGTACCCAAACCCAAATGTCGATCTAGATTTGCCCATATTGCAGCCATTAGAGAGGATGATACGCTCCATCATCAAACCCCCAATGCTTGAATTGAAAAAAGTACCAGGGCATCTAAAATAAGCCTACTTGATAGATGGGGAAAAGCTGTTGATCATCATCAATTCAGCATTAACTATGGCACAAGAAACAAAGTTGGTGGATTTGCTCACAAGATACAATGAAGTGATATGATGGACTTTAGCCGACATTAAAGGCATAAGTCCATCCGTCTGTATGCACTGTATCATGTTGGAGGATAGGGCCAACCCAGTCAGAGAACCGCAAAGGAAACTGAATCCCATCATGAAGGAAGTAGTTCTGAAAGAGATCTTAAAGCTGCTCAATTTGGGAATCATCTATCCTATATCCGACAGTGAATGGGTCAGCCCCGTTCATGTGGTCCCAAAAAAATCGGGGATTCAAGTTATTGAGAATGAAAACAAAGAGTTGATCCAAACTCATCTACAAACAGGTTGGAGGGTCTGCATCGACTATAAGAAGCTCAATGCATTCACAAGGAATGACCATTTCCGTTTGCCCTTCATTGACCAAATGTTGGAGCGGCTTGCGGGCAAATCATACTTCTATTTCTTAGACGGCTATTCGGGATATATGTAAATTTATGTGGCATAAGAAGATCAGGAGAAGACGACATTGACATGCCCTTTTGGTACTTTCACCTACAGACGCATGCCTTTCGACCTTTGCAATGCACCAGGGACCTTCCAGAGATGCATGATGAGCATTTTTTCGGATATGCTCGAAATGTGCATTGAGATCTTTATGGATGATTTCACAGTCTATGGAGATCACTTTGAGCAATGCCTGGCAAATCTAGAAAGGGTCCTAAAAAGATGTGTTGAGAAAGATCTGGTGCTTAACTACGAGAAGTGTCACTTCATGGTCCGAGAAAGAATAGTCTTAGGGCATGTCATTTCAGAACGAAGAATCGAGGTGGACAAGGAAAAAGTGGACATCATAGCTAAATTGCCTTATCCGACTAACAAATCTGAGCATTTCTTGGTCATGTGGGCTTTTATAGGAGGTTCATCAAGGACTTCGCCAAGATAGCTCAACCTCTCACTAGACTTCTTCAGCAAGATGTGGCATTTGAATTCAACAAAGAATGCAAAGAGGCATTTCACGACCTCCAGAAGAAATTGGTCTCATCCCCTATCATCCAGCCACCCGATTGAGGAATGCCGTTCGAAGTAATGTGTAACGCCAGTGGATATACCGTTGGAGCAGTTCTCGGACAGAAAAGAGGTAAAGAAAGCTACGTTATCTATTATGCCTCCAAGACACTGAACCCAGCTCAGTGGAACTACTCAACCACCGAGAAGGAACTATTAGCAGTGGTTTTTGCATTTGAAAAATTCAGGTCCTACCTCGTAGGGGCAAAGGTGATCGTGTTCACTGATCATTCATCTCTAAAATATATTTTGGCGAAGAAAGAGTCAAAACCACGAATCATATGATGGATCCTACTCCTCCAAGAATTTGACCTAGAAATTAAGGACAAAACCGGGGCCGAGAACCCTGTAGCTGATCACTTAAGCCGACTCATGATCGATAGTAAAGAAGAATCACGAAAACATTCCCGAACGAGCATCTGTACCGACTTGAGGACACAAAGTGACATGATCCCTGGTATGCTGACATCGTGAACTACCTGGTGGCTGGACAATGCCCGATTGGAATGAGCGACTATCAGAAGAAGAAGCTGGTGAGAGAAAGCAGATTCTATGTATCAGAGGATATAATCTTATGGAAGATAGGAGTTGATCAAGTCATAAGGCGTTGTGTGCCCGAGCAAGAGGGCAAAAGCATCTTAAAATTCTGCCACTCATATGTGTGCAGAGCCCATTTTGGTCCAAAAAGAACTGCTCGAAAAGTTCTAGATGGAGGATTTTACTGGCCCACCGTATTCAAGGATGCCTATTTTTACTGCAAGGGTTGCAGCAATTGTCAAAGAACAAGGAATATTTCCATCCGCGAATCTATGCCCTTAATCCCCATTATGCCCGTTGAGATCTTCGATATCTGAGGAATTGACTTTATGGGACCTTTTCCCAAATCTGACAACAATTTGTACATAATCCTCGCAATGGATTATGTATCAAAATGGGTTGAAGCAAAGGCAACAACAACCAACGATGCGAAAATGGTGGTAAGGTTTCTTAAATCTAATGTGTTTTGCAGGCATGGAGTTCCCAAGGTGTTGATCAGCGACCAAGAAACTCATTTTTGCAACATGGTCATAAGAAGGTTGCTGAATCAATATGGGGTCACACACAGAGTGACCACTGCCTATCATCCTCAGGCAAATGGTCAAGTCGAGGTGTCCAATAGGGAGGTCAAGAACATCCTTGAAAAGGTTGTTAGCCCCGGGAGGAAGGATTGGAGCAACTACCTGGAGGATGCATTGTGGGTATATAGAATAACATACAAGACCCCGATTGGTATGTCTCCATACTGCTTGATCTATGGGAAGCTATGCAATCTACCCGTAGGAATGGAGCATAAAGCATTTTGGGCAATCCGGAAACTAAATGCACACTTGAAGGTTGACGGGACAGAAAGAAAACTCCAAATTCAAGAGCTAGAAGAATTAAGAATGGAGGCATATGACAATGTGATATACAAGGAAAGAACCAAGAGAGTGCACGATATACTTATAAAGAGGAAGGAATTCGTGAAATGGCAAAAGGTGTTGCTGTTCAATTCAAGACTCTGCATCAATGCAGGGAAGCTAAAGTCTAGATGGATGGGACCGTTCATTATTCAAAATCAGCTCCCTAGTGGTGTAGTGAATATCCTCAATCCTGAAGACAATTACGTTTTCAGGGTAAATGGACAAAGGCTTAAACCCTTTTATGAGCACAAACAGGAAATGACAGTCGAAAGAACCATGCTCATTGAGCCCAGTTACCAATGAAGAGGAAGGCACAGTCTTGCTAACGACTATAACCAACAGTGCTGATCGGGAGGTAACCCGGTACTTTTACTATTTTTTGTTGTTAATTTTCAAATTTTAGTATATATGGTGAGAACTAATTTGCAGAAGGCACAAAGGAAGAGAGAAGCATTAAGGGCATAGACAGAGGTACAGAAAGGCTTAAGTGTGTGGAATAGAAGAAAAAGCGGACCAAAAGAGAGAGAAAGCTGTGAGAGGCGTTTCAACTCCCCATGCATACGTCAAATCAAAAGAGAGAGGATTTGAAATTCAAAAATATTTTAACACCTATCTCTATATCTCTTAAGGACGGGTAAGGCTTATCTCCACCAAATTTCCCCCAATTTCTCAAGAATCAAATCCCTAAATTCTCGCTAAACATCCCAACTTCCTCAATCTCAAAACCCCACTCGATCGCTTAAAACCCTTCGCCACCTTGAATCCTCAAACATTCACCCCATTTCAAACATTCTACATCACCATGACAAGGACGAGAGGAGGCCAAGCTAGTCGACCTGCTGGGAAGTCCACCCGTGGTCGGAAAAAGGCAACTAGTGCAACCCCGATAGAAACACCACTCCAGTCACCGACCCCGTTTGCCAGAACTGGACCTTCACAGCGGAAGAGGAGCCTCTAAACATTCAACCCCTCTCTACTGTCACGGCCACGGAGAAGTTAACAGGCCCAGAGAAGAGAAAAGCTCCGGCGAAAGCTCCCAACAAACCACCAGCGAAAAAGTCCAAGGCTACCGAGGTCGATTCGGGCGTTTTGGAGAAGAAGATCCTAGAAGCCCTGATTCAGGAAACCCAGAAAGAGCCAGAGCTGGCTAAAACTACGGATCCCATACCAGTCAAATCTCAACAAGAAAAGGTGGTCGAACCGGAAGCTGAGCCAGTTAATGAAGAAAAAGAAAATATAGAGAAAGAGGTGAAGAAAAATCAAGAGAAGGAAGGAGGAAAAGAAGATAAGGCCATGGAAGACATCTCAGAAGAAAATGAAGAGCATGAGTTAGAAGAGGAGAAAACAAAGAAAAGAGCGGAGAAGGGTAAAGGAAAAGTAGACGAAGAAAAAGTTATCGAGGAGGAGGAAGAAGCGGGAATGGAAGAAAGTGGGTCAGAGGACGAAGAAGAAGAGACTCAATCTGAAGAGTCTGAAAAAGCCCTTAATGAGAAAGAAGAAGCAAGCAAGGCAAAACCGTTGCAGCCACCACCAAAGCCAGAAGCTGCAATAGGAAGAAGGGTTTCTCCTAGGAGTCAAACAGCCAAGAAAGGAAAAGAAAAACAGAAAGAGAAAGTGAGCAAGGTGACGATAGGGAAATCTCTCTTAAAGCCAAAGAAAAGCCAACCAGCCAATTAGATGAGGAATTAGAATTGCACAATGAGCTAACAGATGAGGAATCTGAAGAGGAAGAGGCTGCGTCAGAAAGCAGCAAATCAGATGAACCAGTTCCGCCATCGGCAAGTGAGCTGTCGGGAATCAAAACCAAGAGGGAACCAATATCCCCACCCAAGATTGCCCCAGCCAAGCCAGGGAAGGAAGAAGATAAAAAGCAGACCGAGAGAGCAAGAGCCATGGACAAAAGGAAGCTCGTGCCCCTTTATGCCCTGGATGAAAGCACCCTGGATGATTCAGGCTTAAAGAGCGAAGTACTGCAGTACTTCGAAAATATTGGGTGGATAAAAGCACTGCAATGGGATGACAAAGCCTACAAGGAGCTATCATGCGAGTTCCTGTTTTCTTACAGTTTCAAACCTACGAAGGGATATCTGCTGAACACGCCTGGGACGATCACTTTCACGATTCAAGGCATATAGTACATCATGTCTATTACTGAGTTGAACTTGCATCTGGGAGTAGTCGGAGTTTATAATCTGCAAAAGTAATGGTACAAGGACACAATGACCCTAGCGTCAGACTCATGGACTAAGAAAATACAATGCAAATGGGAGAAAATCGGATGGATCAGTCCATTTAAATCAGGGACGAGTAAGAGTAGGGAAATCAAGAATCTGGCCTTGCAGATCTGCCACAGATGGATAGCATACAACATTTATGCCCGCAAGGATGGAACTGGGCAAGTCACGCAGTAGGAACTATTCCTTCTATGGTGCATGGAGACAGGGAAGAAAGTCAATTTTGGCTTTACAGTGGCGCAGCAGTGGAAGATGAATGCCAGTAGCAAGACCACCCCTGCATTTCCATGAGACCTTTTATCTTGCGAATATTTGAAAGTGTAAGTGGAACCTCTCTCTCTAAATCTACATTTGAGCCATTGAATGTGATTAAGTACTTCGACATGAATCGCTTGAAGCGATGGAAGTTGGTCGAAGTCAACAAAAATAACCTCTCTTACTTCTTATTGCCGGAGTTAAATCTGAGCACCTCTACCTTTGACAGGATAGATGACTACAAGGAAGAAGAACTCCCCTCTGAGGACTTAAAGGAATTGGAACGGAAAGTGGACCGCTTAGAGAAAGGCATGAAGAAGTTGTTGAATCATTACGGGTTACAATACCCGTCTTTCCCTTGAAAAACTTTGCTTTCGTGATAGTAGTAGTTAGGATTTATTTTTGAGTCGTGTTAGTCTATTTATATGTGGTTTTTGTTTTTTTTTTGGAAGTTAGGCAAATTTCATCCATATACTGATTGTGCCCATAAATGTATACTATCAGATAAGTGTGTGGGAATTTTGCCCATGTTTGTTTCGTGTCATAAGAAGCATGCTAATAATTCTGTTATGGGCATTTTAGGGTACGATATGGTTAATAAAAATTAGGATTAAATCTGCATATGAGAATGATAGATGGGATGAGTATACCCGTGTGAGTTTTGAGACTACAGATCACCTGCTATTTTTCTTCTGTGAGATTATGATTCCTTGGCCTTAACCAGACCTGTGTTTGCCTTTGCCCTCTGTGAACTGATTTACTAATTGAAAGCATGCTTAGATGATTAAGGCATTTTCTTTCTCTCTTGACCGCGGCTGTATAAAAATACTTCAATTTGTTGCCAATATTGAGCTTGATTTAATTGTTTTCTAGCCCTTGTGTTTAAATCTCTCTTAAAAGAGTAATCTGATGTGGGTCGGAAATATATGTGTAGCTTGAGAATGACAGCATGATTAAAGCCACAAGAAGAGCATGACCTGAAAAAAGGCAAATTTGTTACCCTGCCCAAATAAGAAAAGAAAGAGAAAGATCAGCAGAAAAGGTTTAAGACAAAAGAAAAGAAGAGAAAAATTTTATGTTATGTCTTATCTGCTAGAAAAATCAAGAAATTATATGCTCTATCTATAAATGATAACATTTATGATGCATATTTTTCTGATTGAATGGGAGCACAAAGGGTGCCAGCTCTGAATATGTCCATATCTGCTTATCTGAAGCTATGTCCCAATTCTTCCTACCTCTGCACCATATGCCCCAATACAACTTGAACAGGACCTTTTGATGAGCATGCTTGTTGATTTATGTAAGCTATTTAAACTTAGGTCTTATGCAAACACTATGGTCTGTTATGGTTATTGGAATTTCAGAGCGTAAACACTACCCTCCACATATACAGAGAGAAAAGTGAGCAGAGTGAATCTTACTTATACTCATCTGTTGTGACCATGTGCATCTTTAATCTCAATACTCATAACCTAAATTAGTCTTTGATATGCCCATATTCAGATGATAATCGCATGCTTGTTATTTCTGTCTTTGAATCTGTTTTCTTTTTCTGTTTTGAGACTGGGTTATAATCATACTTGAGGACAAGTATAGTCCAAGTGTGTGGGGATGATACAGACTCAAAATGGGGCTTTTTTACTTATGTCTTTTTTGTTATTTTTGAGTCTTTTGTATTGAGTCTTGAGTCAGTTAGGGAGCTTAAGTGAAGCAGGGGAAAGTGAAGAGAAAAGATCCAATGTGGGCGTAAAGTGAAGACAAATTCGCTGAAGGCATAATGAAGGGAGCTGGGCTTGGAGAGTCGGTTGCAAATCTATCGGGGAAATTCAGCTCCAAACACTCCAACAAACTGAGACCGCGTCCAAAACCGTTCTGAAATTTAGGGGAGTCGACCGTTAGTGTTAAGGAGGTGGAGAAGAAGAGGAAGAAGGAGAGATAAGAGAGAGAGAGTTGAAGCCGAGAATCTCGCACACAAGCTGTTGAAGATGAGTAGAATGAGTCAACGTGAATGTGCTCCTGCGTGGGCTGTAGCGGGCTATTTCTGGCAGTTTAGAACTTTCTATAAATACTATGTTTTATTTCATTTTCAGAACGAACAAGGAGGGGGAGATTTTAGTTTAGTTATTTCACATTTTCATTTCTCTTTCACTCGGATAATTACAATCGGTATAATCAGGGGCGATTTTCCTTTAGCTTATACGCGACTTGTTTTGTTTCTAGTTCGGAGTTAGATCCAAACGTATTTAATATATTTCCCTTTATGATGAATTGTTCATTTACTTATTTTCTGTCTTTCAATATGTTGCAAGGCTAATTAATTAGTGTTCGAGTTGAGTAGGATGATGATAATGGTGAATAGACATGCATGAGGCTAATCGGGCTTAACACACCTTGTGAAGATTTCCAACTTCAACTTGGGACGAACGCTGACACAACAATGAGGAGTCTATGTGGCTGATCACTCTTAGCCAAATCATTGTTGATGTATGTCAGGATGGAAGTAAGGGTGACTGATTCTCTGATGAGCCACTAAGTGATAAATCGGGTGAAGAAGCCTAGAGACAATTGAGCCCGGAGATTAAAGTATAGGAGGATATGGGCACAATGCCAAAGGGGTCCCATATACCAGCGTTGGGTTCCTCCGCTTCAATGCTGCTATCTTTGCAAACCCTCTACATGACTAACTCTTCTTTGGGTCCTAGATAGTTAGGGACTAAGAGTCGCCGACCGTATCACTCTTAGCATACACAGTAAAAAGGAATTGGGGGGTGTAAGGTGACTGTACCTGCTCCCTATAACCAAACGGTCTTGTCAAGGTATCCATTTATTTGTGCCCGGGATTGCATGCATTCACTAATCTGATTCTATATTTAACTTGAACATGTTTGTTATTTGCTTGAAGTAGTTTATATCACTAGGATTATTTTATATTAAGTTGCAGGAATGAATTAGTGATAGTAATTCTCTCAAGGTTCCAAGAAAAGCCTACTTAGGATAGAAAGGTTAACACTCCTCGTGGGATCGACATCTGCCTTCTGGCACTATACTAGCCACTGGGGGGCATATTCAAGCATCTACCGGGTTACGCCCATAGGTGTAATTTTGCACGCTAAACGACGGCGTGCCAACGTCTTTCGCGCGTTTCCACTCGGTGTTGATCATCTGTTGAGATCACATCAAGTAGATATAAAACCAAATCTTGAATGTGCTGCTTAGCTAGTACTTAAAATATTGACGTTGCAATACTCACATTATGATTAAGTTTTTAGTCTCTGTAAAATACAATCGTGCTCAACATTGTAATACAGTTACTTCGTATACTTGTGGATAGCTAATGACAAGTCGAATGATTGTAATGTAATAAATAAATAATTGGTTGAAAAGTACAATGAATGATATATTTAAAAAATAAATTTCTAATATTTGCGCAATTTTGGCAACTAAAGTCTACATTTTTAATTATAATATTTGTACATGCTATTATATGGTAGCTTGTCAAGGCCATATTAACACAATATGAGGTCTGGAGTGAAATAATGAAGATGTTTAGAAGTAAAATAATTTTTTGAAAAAAAAAAGATAATAGATTAATATGCTCATTTATTGTTTCTCATTTTATCAACAATAAAACCACTCTAAATATTTTAAATCAGAAACCATGACACAATACTCAACTTAAAAACTTACTTCAACAAGGTCGTAAAAAAAAAACTTCAACAAAAAAATAATTGTTATAATTAACATAACCAATAATATCATATAGGTAATACATGCATTAGGGAATACGATGTTTATTTATATGATATAATATATCAATATATAATTTTAAATTTAATTTTATGTCCTAGGTTCTATTAACGATACTTTAATTTTTAAAATAAATCAAATTTATTAATATCTAAGTGTTTTCAATTAATGTTAGATAAGTTGGGAGTTAAGACATGATTTGTTAGAGATTAAGACATGATAAACTCTATTCAGAGTCATAGATTGATGTATATTTAAAATACTTGACTTCAAAAAAAATTTAATCGAATGTGTATAATACACATATTTATTTAACTAACTATTTTAATGAAAATAATAGGGCCTGAGGCGATTGCCTCGTTTGCCTCATGGTAGAAACAACCTAGTGTTATTTCACACACACACACACACACACACACACACATATTCTTGATTTATATATATCTTAATTAAATTATTTGTAATAAAATTCAAATTAATATATTTACTAATGAATAATATTCCTTTTTTCTCCAATCTATATATTTGAAATTAATATAAAAAAAAATTATCTTTAGATTGATGAGTAATTGTAAAGTTTATTTGATAAAATATGTAATTTTTTAGATTTTTTTATGGTTTGGAGGGCATGACATAATTTTTACTACTTAATTACTTTAAAAATATTAATTAATTTATCTTTAATAAAAATAGGTAAGTGGCCAAAATAACATTTAATTATATATACCTATCTTTAATACAAATATGTAGGTGATGATAATTTTTTGGTGTTCTTATAAGTCTACACCGCTCTTTTGCAATGAAATTGTTTAAATTTATACACATTATGTAACATTTTTGCTATTTTTATCAGTTTCAGTTCAAAAATATTTGAATTATTGATATCACATGATGTGAGTCAACAATTTATAAGTAGAAATTAAATTTTAAGTATGTTGAATAAATTATACTTATAGGACTCTTTCTCAGAAGATTAAATTAATATACGTGACCAATTTTGCAATTCAACATGATTTTTAAAATGTTTCAATAATGTTACCTTTTAAATTGCGGAAAATTCGACATGCTAAACTCTTTTTTATAAATATTATGTAATATTTTTTCCTTTTATTTATTTATTTATTTCAGTTCACTAATATTACTCTTAAATTAAATGTGTCTCCATAGGTAAATCAAATAATGTAATATTTATGGTATTATTTACATTAATTGGTATGGATAGATTAGTTAAAACCTTAGCAAAGAATATACATCAACTTGATGATGAAAATCTATCCAACAGAGAAAGGTAAAATTATTTATGAGAACCAAAGTGCCAATAATAAGCGGTTCTCTCCTCGATTAGCCCTATGCAAGTATTGCTCATGTTCCACCTTCTCGGATGAGATGTTCTTTATCGAAAGTTTTATTGGCTTCCTTTACCAATCACCAATTAAATTCTACTATGCATGATTGATCATGAAAATAGTAATAATCACATGAAACTAATAAGCCATTTTTAAGCATGCCTACAAATATATTTCATCATGTCCAATCCGGATACATGGTAACTTGGAATGATTGAGGAAAGAAAAGATTCATATGCATGGAAACTAATATAGTATATTGAATTTTATATTATAAATATATAATATATATTATATTACACAACTACTTTTAAATTAAAGTTGTAATAGGAATATAATAGGTAAATCAAAATTTGTAAAACATCACACTTTTATTATAGTAGTAGATTAAAATTGAAAATATTATAATTGTAGGTGAATTTTATACGTACTTGTAAGAACCTAATTCATTTTTACATCATGCACACAATCTCAATGTGATGGAACTACATACATATACTTGTGTTGTTCCTAATACATAGACTATAAATTCTACGAGTAATGAAATTCACCGAACCCAATTATATGGAATTCACTAATTATAAGTTTGATGGAGTGGGAAAAACCAATATAAGGCGTTGCATACAAAACAAAAATCACATGATTATTTCCCATCACAAGGAAAGAAGAAGAACGCCTCGATTAATTCGTTACTTGAAACTAAATAAACGTCAAATTTTGCGCCGAAATTTCCACTAAAACATAATATTACTAATAATAATAATAATTGAACCGAAATAAAAAAATGAAAAATAAAATATGCGTATTAGGTAACAATCTGATAGCGGAAGAAGTGGCGTGATTTTGGAATACTGAAATTTCCCAGTCTGACCTGATTTAATTAATTAAATATTCAATCATTCATATACTCTTTCGCCTTCATTGAATAATTCATCACATCACCATTATTAATAATAAAATTTTGCTAAAAAAGTGATATAATTATTAACTACTCAATTAAAATTTTGGCATTACGTTGTGAGCCCATCAGCCGTTCATAATTTAATTATAGATATTTTAATGAGATCAGAAATTTGGACAAAATTTGAAGTGAAGGAGGAGAAGCATGATAGTCATGTACATGATCGAGGACCCAGTCATGGTCGTAACATGCTGAAAATTTCAGTTACATAATTTAGAGGAAGTGCTATTTCAAAAGATTTTTATGTGAATTGTGGTTCAGAAAAACAGTTTGCTTATGTTATGGCAATTAATGGCAATGCATCATAACAAGATATCCAAACCACGAATGCATATATGCTCTGTCTTCTTGTTTCCAATATTAGATGCAATTTTCTATATATGTGCTGTCCTAATTCCTAAATAATTTCATTGCCACCCCTCGATTGCACCACTGTTTGTCGGCATCAAACTAATCTAAACTAAGAGTTCATTAAGGTATAGAATATATCTATATAGTATCTGCTAATTATCTCATAGGAAAATGGGACCAGAACTCTTTATGGAAGGAACACATGTATAATGTATTGTACACCAATCCAAATTATGTGGTTCTTGTTGATTTATCACAGAAACCAGAAGAGAGAGAGAGAGTAGTAAACAGTTTTGAACTTTTAATTAATTATTACACGAAACAATTCCGATTTTGTAGCAGTCTGTCTGTGTGTACAAATTAATTTGAATGAGAAGGGGATATGATATGATATGATAATGTGAAGTAGAAGATTGCACAATGATGATGAAGTCTAAATGCATGAGGAAGTAGCAAAACCCAATCTAGTATTAGCAATGTCAAACTCCCAGAAATGATTCTGCTGCATAATATTCCCAATAACAGAAGCACCAGGCGAAGCAGCCGCCGCAAATCCGAGGCATTTCACCCCCGGAGCAGCATCGATCACGTAGCTCTTCACCGGAGGCTGGAAGCTCGCCCCGTCGGCGAAATGGAACTCCAACCTCGGAACCAAAGTGTCGTTAAAGCCGGTGGAGTTGAAGCAGTACTCGAGTGGGCCTATATCCAAATCGAGCCTTTGGAAGGCCTGCAATGATCCATTGAGAGCAGCCATGACGGGGTGATACGCGGGTTGAGTCAACACCGTGAGGCTCGTTCCTGAGTCTACGATGACACCTCCAGTCCCATTCAAGTTCCAAGTCTCAGCCGGAATCTGCAGCATTGATCCCCCGATGGAGATGCCTTTGATATTTACAGCGTAGAATGGATTGATGACGCCCAAAACCAGCTCTGTGTACCGCATTCTCATCACAGAGATATTCACATGTTTGTGGGAGCCGAATATCAGATAACTCGATACGTTTCTGGGGCTTAAGTGATCAACCAGGCAATACGAAAACTTCCCCCCGAATTTGTGAGCTGTTTTCAGGGCTAATGAGTAGTTGCTGTATCCTAATCCAATCACACCATCCCCGGCCTCCAAACTCTGCCCGACGGAGGACTCACTGCACCCGACCAGCACGTTCTCGACCCTCCTTTTCCTTCCGTTGCTCAGCCTAAACGTCACTGTCTCCTTCGCGAATAGCCCCACTGTGGCTGACCCATCCGAGTACCTAATTACTTTTACACATAACCAGTTAATTCAAAACTGCCATTATTGCGATCTTCGATTTAGGTAAGAGCTGTAATGAGTAATGACTTCACCAGCAAGAATGCAGGCAGGCCTGCTCAAACAAAATTGTACCATCTAAGCATTTATACTGATGGATATTTAATTAAGAACCCCCCCCCCCCCCCTTTCTACTTCGTATTCCTCTATCTCAACAGGGAAACCTACATCGAACTGTTCAAAGATGGCCTCATGTTTGCCTTGCAATTTACTGAACTGGAATTAATGAGCTGCCTCAACAAAGACGATAATGCTACAAAACTAAGCCAAAGTGAACTTTTCTACAAATATTCATTTTTTTGCTTCGCTTTTCATACTTGGATGGCCAAACATGTGATAAACTCTAAAATGAGGGGGGGGGGGGGGGGGGTGCTACTTCTTGCTGTCTAATCAATATCAATTATCCATGTCTTAATTAATATTCACCATCTCTTTCATTACCAGAACTATTAATTTCAATTTCATACATGCTCTAATACGTGAAGTCACACCATCATTAACTCAATACCTCACATATTTGACCAGTATTTAGCTCCTCATCATATTAAATTAATCAGACAGTAAAAACTAGGCCCTCTCTACTTCTCAGTCACATGTATGTAGTTGGAAAACTTGCACATTACTCAGTACGCATATCTAATGAAAATACGATCTTTATGAGGCAACTTTACTTCACAACTAATGAAGAACATGTGCAGGCTAACTTTAAGAGAGAGAGAGAGAGAGAGAGAGAGAGCTAGTCGGCCACCTGTAATCATAGGTGCAGGGGTCGAGCGGAGAAGGGCAGCTAGCGAGAGAGAAGAGATTAGCAAGATCAATCTTGCAAATGGCGGAAGAGCAGGGCACCGTCGTGAAAGACGAGGAGCGATCAGCGCGGAAAACGCGGCGATGGGTGGAATTGCCGCTGCATCTGCGGCCACGGCACCTGTATCTGCAGTTTATCCAAGTTAAGTCGCTCCCCGTATCAGCAATCAACACCACTTTCTGCGCCGGCGATCCGACTCTCAGCTTCACCAAGTACTGCCCCGCGCCGTAGTCAGCGCCGGAATGCATCGGCACCTCACCGGAAACACTGGCTCCGCCTCCGCCGCTGCTGCCATTGTTGCAGGCTGGCTCATAACCATTCTTCTCTTGGATTTTTCGCCTGCTTACTCCCATTTCGCCCTCTTTCCGCCATCTCATTTTCCTGGATATTGCACGCACCCGAACAGTGTCGCTGTGAACTAACTGGCGCAGCCTCTCTAGTGGGGAGGCGCCGCCGCGCCATTTTGGATGCAGATCGTGCCGGTGAATCAACTGAAGTTTTAAACCGCCGTGGCCCTCTAAAATCTCGACAGAGTTAGAAAGAATAAAAATGGAAATGAAAATGAACAGGAAAAAGAGTCCTTGCCGCGTACAAGTAACCATATTATTTCATATCACGACTTTAAACAATGTGCAGAATAGAGAATTTATGTAACTAGAAAATGCAATGATTTAAGCAACCAAATTGAGAGGGTGAAGCAATGAAGCAAAGATTAGAAGCAAAAAATTGGCTATCCCTTTTTTTTTTTGTGGTGGGGGGCAGCATTTTTGGAGGGGAAACGACAGAGATATATACGTATAAAAATTTAACGGGGTGAGGTGGGGTGGGGGCAGGCAATCATAGCGGTTTTAGATTGGTGCGAGTCCAAATTACGGTGCAATCTTAAAATGATAAGATTGGAGTGTAAATTTATATAATATAAATTCATATCTTTGTTGGTTTTCCTATCGCTCTGTCATACATGCATATTTATCACTTTTATTTAAAGCTTTTATTTATTGTGGGTTGTCTTGGAGCATGGTTGATTTATCACACAGTGCGTCCTTGTCTTAATTTGCTGCCTTTCTCTCTCTCTATAAATTTTTCCCATTCATATCAATTATTCTCTCTCTCTCTCTCTCTCTCTCTCTCTTCACATGATCGTTGGTTTTGGGATCTAATGTTCAACACTTTGTTCTTACGTGGACATTTACGCCCTACATATGTGTGCAACTTCATTTAACAGCAGAAAAAACTCTTTTTTTACTTATCTCTCGGCTAGGATAGTAATACACGTGTGTTGATCTTACAAATGTATGACAATTGATATGCCTTTCTCTAGCTAATATCATGAACCGGTGCTGAACTGATAGCTAAGTGACCAAATGTTCCATTTAATATGACCCAACCCAATGTTTGTTTGGTTTAAAACTTTGTTATTTAGTAAATCGAAATTTAGTGTATTGAATATTATACATGTGATATATGATTTTTTTGAAACATTTGTGATACAGAATTAATAAATGCTCTCTCATTTTTCATATTAATTGATATTTTTGTTAAACTAAATCAAAGGTAGATAAGCAAGCCATTATTGAAGAACAAGGTAAGAAATAGTATAGAACACTAAAATGTTTCACACAAAGTTTGCAAAGAGATGAAAATGGAAAAGACTAACTGGTGGAGGCTAGAAGCAAATGCCCAAATATAAGGGTTACATTAGGGCAATACAAAAAGACAAGACTATCCTTAATGGCTAAACAATATTACATAAATTTCTAACAATCCTCCCTCAAACTCAAGATGTCGCTGCGACGAGAATCGAGAGTTTGCCAACCAAAGCATGAAAACGCGAAAACGGAAGAGACTTGGTGATTAGGTCGGCAACCTACGATGAAGAACTAATGAAGGGTAAGGTAAGAGTTCCTTGTTGTAAGTGGTGATGAGTGAAATGACAATCTATCTGGATGTGCTTGGTGCGCTTATGGAAGATGAAGTTGTGAGCAATCTGGATGGTACTCTCTTATTGTCACATTACATCGGAATCGGATCAGGGATGGAGAAACCTATATCAGCAAGTACCCAACGCAACCAAACAATCTCCGTGGTAGTGGAAGCCATGGCTCGATACTCATCCTCTGTGGAAGGGCGAGAAACAACTTGTTGTTTCTTACTTTTTCAAGAGATGAGAGAATCACCAAGAAAACACAAAGCCCAGTGGCGGATTTACGATCAACAGGATCACTGACCTAATCAGCATTAGAGACAGCACGAAGTTTAAGAGATGGTGTAGATGAATACAAAAGGTTGTGAAACATTGTACCTCGAAAATAGCAAAGGATACGAAAAATAGCATACCAGTGAATAGTGATGGGTGAATAGACAAACTAATTGGCGATGTGAACAACATAAACAATGTCCGGATGAGAGATAGGGAGATAGACCAAGCTCCCAATAATAGTGCAGTATAATGTAGGGTCTTCCAAAGATGAGCCATCAGATGTGGAGTACCGAACATTGGCTTCCATAGGAGTATCAATGGTTCGGGTATCAGTGACACAAGCACGCTCAAAGATGTCAATGATGTATTTTGATTGGGAGAGAAAGTATCATCTAGGACACCTACAAACCTCAATTCCAGGAAAGTAGCGAAGAGGGCCCAAATCCTTCATCTCAAAACGAGATGCCAATTCTGATTTCAAGGATGAAATCCCATGTGTCACTCTCAGTAATAATCATATCATCAACGTACAAAGAGAGAAGAATAATGCCAGAGTCCGAGGCCTTAATGAAGAGGGTATGATCACAATCACTCGAACGAAAGCCAAGGAAAATGAGAGAAATAGAGAATGTTTCATACCAAGAGCAAGATGCTTGTTTGAGACCATATAAAAACTTCTTGAGCTGACAAACTTGTCCAACCTCCTGGGGTACTCCGAGGGGAAGAGTCATGTAGACCTTATCAATAAGATCTTCATGTAAGAAAGCATTCTTAATGTCCATCTGTGAAAGATCGCATTGACGAACCACATAACAACAATATGGGTACGAACTGTGGTCATCTTGCTGATGGGAGCAAAGGTTTCCTCATAATTTAGACCATACTATTAGGAAAAATCTATAGCAATCAACCTTGTTTTGTATCTCTCAATGGATCCATCTGCCTTTGTTTTGATTTTGTAAATCTATCTGCCTTTGTTAGCTCGTGGAAGAGGCACCAAATCCCACGTATCAGTCTTGTGTAGATCTTGAAGTTCATCATTCATAGCCTGTTGCCACAAAGGATCAAGAGCGGCCTCTTTTATAGGAGATGGGTTCAGAAATTTTGTGGGGAGATAAGAGAAAAGATGTGAATGAAGGGGACTATGAAGAGGAGGCAAAATCTAGGAATTGAGTAGACTTACTGACATGAGTGGAATGACGAAGACGAGGATCCACAGTCACAGAAGGTGGAGAGGGGCAAAAGAGGCATGGTGGACAATATCAGCATCATTATCAGATGCATCATGATCAATACCTGCATGTTCAAGCTCAATATCAGTAGCAAATAGTTCAGCATATATGAGGTCAGACCTGGACACATTCTTAGGAGATGAGGGAATAGAAAAGAGGGAAATGTGTTCAATGAAGAAAACATGACGGGAGATATAAAGCTTATGACTGACAAGATCAAAACACCGATACAACCCTTTTGAGCATCCTCATAACCTAGGAAAACACACAATGTAGAATGAGAAGATAACTTACTACTCTCAACATGAGGGCGAAGAACAAAATAAGCACAACCAAAAACATCGCAAAGAAGTATAGTCAGGAGGATAACCAAAAGTGTCTCAAAGGGAGACACACTCTGTAAGGACAGAAGGTATTCTATTTATCAAATAAACAGAGGTGAGGGCTGATAAACTCAGGATTTTCATGCATTTCAGGTATGTTTCTATATATTTTCTGTAGTGATTGCATATGTTATTTGACCATTTGGAGTTAATTTTGCGCTTTGTGTGTGTGGTCATGGGTTTATCAAGTTTTGATAGAAAACTACCAAATTTGGGGAGAATTTTGTGGTACATGAAGTCAAGGGTGGATGAGAATACATAGTCAGGATCGAGAAGGCGAAACGGGGTCGAAAAAGCAAAGGATCACGTGGCACAAGGCGAGCACGGACCGTGCTCCACCTTGCACGGACCGTGCTCCCTTTTAACCACGATTTTGAAGAATTGCAAAGGAGCACGGACCATGCTCCACATTGCACAGACTGTGCTCCCCTCTCGGCCAAAATTGTGTGATTTGATGAAAAAAAAGCACGGACCGTGCTCCTTAGAGAACAGACCATGCTCAACTCGGCGATAACCGATGGTTTCCTATTTGGACCAGGTCTTCCTTCCTCCATGGGCTACTGTTTCCATTACTATGTAAAGCCTTTCTTTGGATGAAAATTGTACCACTTTTTACCCTATTGAAGAGCATAGAAAGCAAGGAAACGGTGGAAGAACATAGAGATCAACTGAAATAAGATTCAACACGGCATAAATTGTTTTCAATTTTTAGTTTATTTTAATTATGTTAGACTCGATTGTTCTTTTATCTTCTTTGGATTATAAATCGAGCATGAGAAACTAAACACGTAGAGATTCTAGGATTTGTTATAATTATGGATATTCGTGATTTTGATTAATGATATTGTTCCATTTCTTCATCTGCTTATGCTTCCTTGATTTGTATGTCTTGTGAATTTATTTGGCCATCAAATGCACATGTGTAGTAAATTATTTATCACTCGAGAGAGGTTAATTAATTAACAGATTAAGAATGCATAACACGAACTTGCTAGATCGAGAGATTGATAGGTTTTGTGAGAAGAATAAATCTTAGGTTCGTTTTGAAGTTAAATGACACATTAAGATCGAGAGATTAAATTTGGCATTTAATCTACATCTACAACTTACTCGAGAGAGAGGGGCTAGATAAATTTGTGATTCTTCTGCAGATTTAGGAATTAAATTTGGTCTAATATGTTAATTGAAATCGTGAATTCCATATGCGTGCATTCCCTAGAATCCGTTTAATCCTAGATTTTTCCGTCCATTCATTTGCATTTTTGTTCTTCTTTTGTTGTGCTTTTATTTTATTTCATTTAGTTAGTTAAATCATAAAAACTCTATTCTAGTCATCTAGATAGAGTAGGATAATTAATACTGAGTACTTGGTTAGATTACAAGGCTAGTCTCCGTGAATACGATATCTGTTCTCACCCATATTTTACTGTAAATTACTTCGTACACTTGAAAGTCATTTTTTAGTGAAATAAAAGAGCGAACATAGCTTCTCCCCAAAACTCACTAGGAACAGAGGCAGACAGAAGAAAAGATCGAGTTGTTTCCATGATGTGATGATGTTTTCTTTCAACCACACCATTTTGTTGGGGTGTGTCAGTGCAAGAACTCTGATGTATAGTGCCATCACTAGCAAGCAACTCTCTAAAACTATTGGATGTGTATTCCCTTCTCAAGTCACACCTAAAATACTTAAAAACAATCGAAAATTGAGTTTTTACAAAAGCATGAAAAGCCGTATAAATGCCAAGAAAATCAAAACGATGTTTCACAATATAAATCCAACAGTAACATGTGTGATCATCAATGAAAGAGACATAAAATCTTGACCTCCCTTTTGTAGAAATATGAGAGGGTGCCTAAACCAAAGTGAATCAAGTCAAAAGGAGAAGTAGAGACAAAGGTACTATGATGAAAAAGTAATGCGGAAAATTTAGCAAGTTTGCATCCTTTACAAGAAGAAATGTCATGACTCTTAACAGATCCTAATGATCCATTATTAGCCATGTCCTTCAGACGAAAAAAATAAACATGTCCGAGGCGAGAATGCCATAAATAAAAATCTGAAGATGACTAACTCAAACGAAAATAGATAAATCTACACTAGAAGCAGGAACTCATGTGGTTTGAAGATGATTCACAACATACAATCCTTCTCCCTGCTTATGGCCTGTCCCAATCTGTCTCTAAGAACGTTGGTCCTAAATATGATAAGAAGCAGAGGTAAATAGGACATGAGCACCAACATCACAAATTTTACCAACAGAAGCTAAATTTAAGGCAAGTTTACTGATGTGATACACATTTAGAAGGGAAATATTATACAAGAAGACATAACTAATTCCAGAAGATGGCATGTGAGTCCCATCAACAGTGGCAACAAATATAGAATTAGATGGACTAATAGAAACAAAAGAATCTGCATGAGAGACATATGGTATATAGCTCCAAATCTAAAACCCAAGCTGAAGGAGATGTACATGTGGGGCTCGAAGTGGACAAACCTTTTGTAGCAGACATAGCATGAGGTTGTTAATTGATGAATTTTTGAAATTGTTTAAGGATTGGTGAATCTGCTGTAGGGATGGGAGAATAAGATGATCCAGAGTTCACAACATCAGATGGTGGCATGGCAACAACAACAACATTAGCAAATGGGATTGCCTAGGCTGTCAATGATGATACTGAGTCTGTGGAAAAGTAGGACCATGTGAATCCGATGGAGTAGACTTGTTCATAAGAAGTGGGCATTGAGCCTTCTAATGGCCCTGTTGATGGCAAAAGCTACACTCATTTGGCATTGTGGGATTCGAGTTCGGGCTACATTGATTCTTGAGAGATGGATCGTGTGGAGGTCAAGAGTGAGCAACTAAGGTAGACAGGCTTGGTGGAATGATGTTTTTCATCACCCCAGACTTATGTCGAACTTCCTCAGCAAGGAGCTCGCTAACCATAGAATCAACATAGAGAAGTGGGCTGCGATACAAGATATTCCCCCGCAGAGCTTCAAAATCATCACGAAGAGTCATAAGAAACTGAACCAAACGATGCTCTTCCCTTCGAGCAATATATGTAGAGAAATATTTAAGCTCTACAGATTCAGTAAGAGCGAGTTAGTCCCAGAGATTGGTCATAGTAGAGTAGAAATCTTGCACACTTGTGTCCTTTTGATGAAGTGATCTAGCTAATATCCATCTCCAACTAGTACTGCTTGGAAAAATTGGACTAAATGTACAGTCACTCTAAGTGATCACATATTTCCTTAGTAGTATCATACTTTTCTAGTTGCATACCAATCGAATTCACAACCAAATTGTTAATCCAGGTAATAATCTTAGAATTATTAACCTCCCAAACATGCATCTGCTCAACATGCTTTTCATTATCAATTTGAACTGGCTTCAACAGAGTTCCACATACATATCCTCACATCTTTTTACCCCCAAATTTTTTTCATAACATAATTCCAATAAGAATAATTATTCTCATCCAAACGAACACTAATCGATTGCAAAAAAGAGTCATATCTTTCAATTGCCATATTTAAAAACCCAACAAATACAATACTTAAAACCAAATCGAAAAAATGAAGATCAAATTAAACAAGGCCTTGAGGGAACACAGGGTTACCCTGTAGGATTCGAAAATCGACACATAAATTTATAGTACCCTAATAATCGTTGGAGGCTAGCATCCGTTAGAGGCCTTCAATTCACTGCGTGCCAGCGCCAACTAGAGGACAACACCCATTGGAGGTGTCTGCAACATGGCCTACCTAGTGTCGATTGGGTGTCTTTGGCCTAGAGGGCTACCCAATGGCGGCTGCCTGGGTACTCAACTGAATCCTCAGCGTCAACTGGATGCCCAACGACCGCTATTTACCAGCGACGATTGGTCCTCTACTCCGTTCTTTCTTTTCGCTATCCAAAAATACCACTTTTGGCTCAAACAAAAACCTGGAAACCGATGAACTAATTTACGACGAACATGGCCAATCAAAGTTGGATCCGCTAGAACGAGTTCAAGGATTTTAAACCCGCTCTGATACCATGTTAAACTAAATCAAAGGTAGATAAGCAAGCCATTGTTGAAGAACAAGGTAAAAAATAGTATAGAACACTAAAATGATTTCTCACAAAGCTTACAAAGAGATGAAAATGGAAAAGACTAACTAGTGGAGGCTAGAAGCAAGTGCCCAAATATAAGGGTTACACTAGGGCTGTAATAGCCCGATCCCAAGATAGGGATTAACGAATGGGGACGGGGTGTTATTAAGTGATTAACGAATAAGACGGGAGGTTAACCAAGAAGATTTGGGAATAAAGATATACTTTTGAAAGATAGGCGATGATACTCGGGTTTACTTAATTAAGAAGGGAACATGCTTTAGCGGAATAAAACGGCTAACTAAATCAGATACCAACAAGCATAGACCTTATTCATAAGTCAAGGCAGATAAACAGATACCAACATGAACAAGCCTCTTCATAGGCGAAAGGAGAATATATTTCGAGAAGCAGGAATAAAACTTATAATGCATCTTTATATATAGATAACCATGTCTAGAGAAATATTCATAGGATCTCGATAAACATAACTGAACTTGAACGGAATTAGAAAAAGTGTATCAGAGTAGCAGAAACATCATGGGAATTCAAAAGAGACTTATATAATAGCAAAACAATCTTGGCAGCCAACCCACATCCACAACCACCATCATCCTCAACATCTCAATCCTGAAAATATATGAAAAAGAGGGCGTGAGCACTATTGTACTCAGTGGGTTTTAATAAAAGCTTCTTTAATAACTTGAGAAATATCCAATAATAAGCTAGCGGTATATGGAGAGCAAAACGCAAAAGCCCTCTTCATATCCGCAAAACCTTTTCTTTACTTTTGGGCCCAACCTTGGCTCAAACCTGATGTCAACTGTACCCTTAGGCATGCCGTATGATAGAAGAGGGGTTACCTTAAATATCCAAACGAGTTTGCGAGGGAATTAACCCAACAGTGACTCCCTTTAATGATCAAAGATCATGAATCCTGAGCTCAATCCTGGTTATAAAAGCTATATTCTTCCTTTCTTAACTTAGCCTTCCTTTCTCAACCTTAATCCTTATCTTCTTAGCTTCCTTATCCTTACTAGAATTATCGAGCATAGAGCAATGTCTAAGGCTAATCCTTTACTTAAGCATGACTTCGGCTTATAAGGGATTTAACACTACCTTAACAAGGTAATCCTTAATCCTTAACTATACAAGTTTTAACAAAGCATAAACATTCAAATACGAGGAAATGAACGTACATAAATACGAATTGCAACTAGAGACAATTCCAAACCTCTCATGCTAGGCATAAACAATACTTAAACATTTATAGCATTATTAACATACTTGAGAGCTCAATTATCATATAATATTCTTCCTTTCCTTCCTTCCTTGTACAGAGATCAATCAGGCAGAGCAAAAATGTTTTATTGGATATCTCGTTTGCCCTATATGCCTCTAGAGCTTATTAGCTCAAACATTAGATAAGTATAGATTTACCCACCTTGACTATTGGGCAGAAGGTAAAGCAATGAGCTGATGATCCTTCTCCGGATTTTCACAGGGCTCACTTCCTCCTACAAAAGTCGAATCATCGACTTAGCGACCTCTTTCGAAGAAATCAAACATCTAGAATGAGAAATAGCAATAACCAACCCAGAGACCTTAATCTAAGACTTAAATACAGATTGCACGACTTAATGACTTAATAAAATTCCAGAAGAATTTACTTAGAGAAATCATATTTAGATACTCGAATTTTAGACGGAAATAACTTGAAAAGTTTATTTAAAATAACTCAGAAATAACTTGAAACTCTTCTCAAATTAAACTTGGAGATAGCTCGGGATTAGTTTAGAAAAACACAACCCGAAAGGCTCGAAAAGGGGGTACGAAAATATAGCCGGAAAAATCGGCGGAAAACAACACGGGGAAGGTGCCCCCCTGCACTGGCGGGCACCCCCCGCCGCGGCGCACCCCTGCGCCGGCGGGGGCCTGCTGGGCCGAGGGGGGTGTGGCGCGGCAGTGCACCCCTCCGCGGCGGGGCTCCTTCTTTCTTTCTCTTCTGCCCAGTTTCTAGGCAACTTCTTTCTTCTGGGTTTCTTCGGTGTTCGTTGATTCCTTCGACGAACACGAAGAACACTTACAAAATTTTAAAAACATGCTTCAATAATTTAAATTAACATGAAACGGCATGTTTTAACTTTTAAGAAGAAATCGGCATTATAACGGCATAAACACGATAATCCTCTTAAAACATTTAGAAGAACGATGGAATCTTTAAATATAACTTAAACGAGATTTAAACAGAATAACGAGATTAAATACACGAAATAATGAAGAGGATTATAACGGCAGTAATAAGGCAAGCAGTATAACGTAAACGTTATTAACTTGGAACTTTAATAAGAATCAAAATACAACTTAGACGGAAGGTAAACGAGCAATAATGAAGAACACGAAGAACATGAAGAACGTAAAGTAAATGCGGAATTAAAAGATAGAAAAGAAATGGAATCGAGCCCGACGAACAAGAATGGACGGAGTTAGGTGCGTCGAAGGAAGGTGACTAGCTCGGCGTCTCGTCGAGTCGCAATGGCGGTGCTACAACCCACTGGCACCCCTAGCACATTCCCTCACCGCATCCCTTCCACGCCACTCCGCTCATCGTCTTGCGGAATACTCACGAAGAACGCTTTTTACTTCGACAGAACTTTCTCGGCTCTCACGAGCTTTCTCACTCTCTTGGAAGTGAAAACGATGGAAATGAATGAGCAAATAATGGTGAGGGGTGGCCCTCTTATTTATAGGAGAAGCTTCGGCTTCCCTTGGAAGCCATTGCAGTGTGGAAATACAGCAGAAGTTACCCCGGGTTCGGTTAAAAGCTGCTTTATTCGATGTCGAGGTCCAAATGACCTCAGACATGAAATCTAAAAATACCGGGGGACTCGTTGGCTCAAAAAATAGTGAACCAACTTGATTCGTGAAGAAGACGGGGTCGTCTGAAGAAAGACGAGCAAAGATTCCCTTTTTGGAATTACTTTTTACTATTCACTCAGACTGACAGATTTTGCTCCAGAGCGTTCGATTGACATCAGAATGGAAATCCGTGAACGCCAACGGAATCCTTAAGTCATTTTCCATAAGAGGGGCCTGACAGAACTAGACTCGGATCAACAAGGAGGATTTCGTAAATTTCTCAAAACACGAACGCACGCAAAAGTTACTATTCATTCACTCTTTAAATACGTTTTTCATCACCGGGAACTCAAATGACTTCAAAATAAAATTCTGAGAACACCGATACACTCCTTGAGTTAAAACATTTCTAACGAGACCACAAATGGCCATAACAGAGTTAAGATCACATTTTCCGAAAAGACGATTTTCTCGAAGACTGACCCCTAAAGTCGTGACTGACATCTGACCTTAATTAACCTTAATTAAATTTCTTCCTTAACTAATTAATTATTCTTAATAATTCTCTTAATCCTTATCTGAAAATCTGGGGTGTTACAAGGACAATACAAAAAGGACAAGACTACCATTAGGCCTTGTTTACATTGATGGATAAGAGTGGATTAATAAGTTATCATATGTTTACTTTGCATGATATTAAAATGGTGGATAACCCAAGGCTCATGATAAAATAAGCCTTAGGTGCTTATTTGTGGGATATGTATCGTACCTAAAGAGGTGGGATATGATTTATCTACCATTATATCAACTAACCTATCTATCATTCAAATTGTATATCCTCAAAGTAAACAAGGCCTTAATGGCTAAACAATATTACTTATATTTCTAACAGTTTTAATCTTTCAATTTTGTTTCAAATTATTTGATGTTTTAGTCATTTTCATATTCCTTCTCCCAATTTTACCCCCTACCAAAACACTATAAAATCTCCTACTACATATTAACTTATCTTTGATAGATGAAATTTCTTCCACAAAATTTGATAGAGGTAGAGAGAAAATAGTATATTTATCTCTTTTTTTACTTAAATTTTATTGTTAAACTTAAAATTTCAATTATTATAAAATTAGGGTAGTACATTTTTTACACATACTTGAATGCATGGTAAAGCATATTTAATGTTGGATAATTTTTAGTACTCCCTTCTATTCACAATAGATGTCATTTTGAGTTGCAGCACACAAATTAATAAAAAAAACTTCCCATATTAACCTCATTTATGATAATTAATTAACTATTGGGGACAAAAAAAAACAAAAAATATGAACTGTTTATCTTCTTCTCCAAGTCAATGTTTTTTTGCTGGTAGATGAAATGTACTTGTAATTCATTTATCACAATATCGTCTTATTCATTTTTCTTTCTCTAAAGATGGAAGGACAATTTAGGATTAAACTACGAACACTCACTCATTAAAAATGATAAAATGTTATCCATATATATATATATAAGTGCAAGGTCGCGGTACCAATATTGTACCTTTGAATAATCTCATATATACTCTCCAATTCGAATTAATTAATAAAATCAAAATAGAGAAATTCAATGTTAGGAGTAGTATTTATTAATGAAACTATAGAGACCTAGTTTAAGGGGGGGTGTATTGGATGTGGATTTCGTTGGATTTCATTGAACTTTTAAAATCTGGATGTATACAATCAAGACTTTTAAAACTCCAACAAAATTCTGGTGTATTCAATCCAGATTTTTAAAAGTCAAATGAAATCCTGGTGTATTCAATCACGACTTTTAAAAGTCCAACGAAATTTTGAGGTATTCAACAATCCATGGACTTTAAAAAGTGGACTTTGTTGGATTTTAGATGGATTTCACGTGAAAATTAAGAAGGATGAATTCCGACCTCCAAACACGAGATTTCGATGGATTTGAAAAATCCGGCGAACGTTGTGACCCAGCGGCCGGTGGGTACACAAAATTGGGAAACCCAGCGGTCACCTGAAGCCAGCGACCGCTGGCTTCATTGAGGATGACTCCCCAACGGCCGCTGGGTTCCAGCCGCCGCTGGGTTTAAGGCGGTGGCATCCCAGCGGCCGTTGGGTCGAGCGACCGCTGGGCCTGGCCCAATCCGCTATAAATATTCGTGCACGACCGCTTTTTGATCCATAATTTTTTTTACGAACGGCGGCGACGGTTTTTAGCCATATCATTATTCCCGAGTGGCAGCTGCTACAATCTGCGTCAGGTACTCTCATGTATTCATTATTGATTAAATTTATCTTGAATTTATGGCATGTAAGAATAAAATTTTGAATTTACTCTCTTTTGGTTTTGATATAATTTGACTGATTATTGAATCATAGAAAACTAGTATATATGGTGTTATTGTTAATGATATGATGATTAATAGTGTATACACAATACTATATTAGTATTATCATGGGGGACTCACAACAAGATTCGAAAAAGAGGACAGCTTATGAACCTTGTACTAAGGAAGAGACTGACCTTCTGCTAGAAGTTATGGTTGACGGTGCGCGCCGCGGATGGCGTGATAATAGTGGCATATTTAGCAAAGCCACTGTGGAAGAAAGAATACTTACTCTGTTTAATGAAAGACTCGGGTGTAATAGGACCTACCATAATTATCAAAGCCGGCTCAAATGGTTTAAGAGTCGTTGGATCGGTTATTCGAACCTGTTCAAGTATAGTTCTGGTTTTGAATATGACCACAATACGAAAAAATTCACGGCTACAGATGAAGTGTGGGATGCGTACTTAGCGGTATGTATCATATTGGAATAGTATTATTCAATATTTTTATTTAACTAATAAATTGAATTAATTATTTTTTTTAATTTTTTTATAGTCTCACCCGAAAGACACACACTTGCGATATGGAGAAACCCCTGATTATGAGGATTTGAGGATTGCGGTGGGTAATGGTGTTGCCGTCGGAAGAAATTCAATTGGGTTGGGAATTGCTACTGATGCAAATACATTAGGAGAAGATGAAAATAGAAATGCATGCATAGAAGTTTAACGTTTGATCCTGAGAATGATGCGTTTGTCGCACTATCACAAGATGACCAACCGCCGTCTAGTTTCACACCACCTTCTGGGCAACCTGAAGTGACTAAGAGCTCTACTCAAAGACCGAAGCAAGCCAAATGAAGTAGAACTGAGTATGAAGCAACTTCTGGCTCTAGTGAAAAGATCATGGAAGAGGTGAAAACACTGTTTGGTGAAGTTCACGGTATCTTACTGAAAAGAGATAGCGAATTGGAGAAAAGAGAAAAAGAAAGATCGTACACTACATGGGATGCAATCAAAGAGATCCCAAATTTGGATGCAGACACTCGGATTAAGGCATTTGACTTGCTTGTCACGAAGTCCTAAAAAGATGGTTTTTTGAAGATGAGTGTTGAGGAACGAGCTCAGTGGATAGCTTACAAGATTAAGAAATAGGGATATTTTGCTTCATATTTGACATACTTTGATGTTGATTTATTAGTATTTTTTTGGATGTCTTGTTAGAATTTATGTTGATTATTTAGTTGATGTTATGAATTATGTTTTTTGATTATTTAACATGTTTGGTTTATTCGAAATTAAACATTATGTTTTTTTGGGTAAATTTTTTTTTATTTGTTGATTTATTAAGTTGTATGCATTTGGATATATTTTTTATTTAACACAATCGCTGTAATCAAGAAATTTTATTTTTTCAAATGCAGCATGGAACATCATGAAATATTGGAAGAAGAAATAGAAAATGAAGAGATGAAAGAAGAAATTGATGAGGAAGAGAAGACAGAATTCTATGAAAATGTTAAGCTCTTGCTATTGACAGCAAAGACAGTGTTAACACTATTAGGGGAAATTGATATGATGTGTCAGTATATTGAACGTTCTTTGCAGCGACGACCAATTACGAGAATTGGATATCATTTTGTTAAAGATATGATTAAAGGAGATCCACAAAGTTTTCGACAGCCGTATAGAATGTATCCTGATGCGTTTTTGAAGTTATGCTCTATCATAAGAGATAAAACGCCTCTACAAGATACAAGACACATATATGTTGAAGAAATGTTGGCTACATTCTTGATCATTGTTGGGCACAACGACAGATATTGTAATGTTCGTCAAAGATTCAGTCGTTCTCATTTTGCCACTAGTCAAAATTTCAACAAAGTATTAAAGGCATTGAACATGATAGCACCAGACATGATGGTTAAGCCGTCTATATCGACCCCAGCTAAAATTCAGGATTGCACAAGATTTATGCCTTTTTTTAAGGTATGTATCATTTATTATGTAATGTGCATTAAACGTTTTATTTGTTTATATCTTATCTTGACTTTATTTTAGGATTGCATCGGAGCTATAGATGGAACTCATATCCCGGCAACGATAACAGGTCGAGAAGTAAGCAGTTTTCGTAATCGTCATGGTATGCAATCACAAAATATTTTGGCAGCTTGCAACTTTGATTTGCAGTTCATGTATGTGCTAAGTGGATGGGAAGGTTCAGCACATGACTCCAAGCTTTTAAGTGATGCATTATCTAGAACAAATGGCCTTCAGGTGCCACAAGGTATGTACCATAATTATAATTGTGTGTTTTTTTTAAATAGTGTAAAAACAGTTATTTGACAAATAATAATAAAATTATTTTGTCGTAGGTAAATATTTTCTGGTGGATTGTGGATTTGCTAATAGACATCAGTTTTTAGCTCCTTTACGTGGTGTTCGATATCATTTAAAAGATTTTGGTGGTCAAGGTCGTCACCCCAGAAATGCAAGTGAATTATTCAATCTCCATCATGCATCGTTAAGGAATGTGATTGAGAGGATTTTTGGTGTCTTCAAATCTAGATTCACAATTTTCAAAACAGCACCTCCCTTCTCATTTGAAATACAAGCTGAATTAGTTTTGGCTTGTGCTGGTTTACACAATTTTCTCCGAAAAGAGTGCCGATCTGATGAATTTCCAGTGGAATGTGAAGGAGATGAAGATTTACCACCTCCTCCTCCGGAAGAAGAAAATATGGAATGGTTATCTCAAAGCCAACTACAACAAAGAACGGAAGCTAATGCATGGAGAATGAGCATTGCCAATGATATGTGGGAAGCGAGGCCCACGTATAACGACAATGGAAATGATGATGATGAGACCGAAGATGAAAATGCTGAGTAATGATTTTTTGTTTTTCCTTTTTATTTTTTATGATTTTAGTGGTATTTTGAAAACAACTTATTCGTCTTGTGTCTAATTTTAATAAACACTTTTGAATAACAAATATTTTTATATTGTTGATGCATTTTTTCTTAACATTTTGTGTTCCTAATCTATGTATCCAATCAAGCATCAAGTAAAAGTGAAAAAAAATCAACATAATAATGTAGAAGATGTTTAATACATAATTACGCAACATAAATTCTAAATAAAAGAAACACATTGTCTGAAATAAAAATAATCCAACACACGGAAAAAAAAAACAGTCCAGCGGGCGCTGGGTGCCAGCCGCGGCTGTGCTCCTCCCAGCGGCCGCTGGGTGCCAGCCGCGGCTGGGCAGGAGTCCAGAAGCTCCTCCCAGCGGCCGCTGGGTGCCAGCCGCGGCTAGGGTCCTCTCCTGGCGTTTATTTTCTTCGATCCAGCACACTTACATGGTTCAAATCAACCAAAAATCTTTATATTTCAACAAATTCAAACACATTGCGCAACACAAATTCAAATTAACTCCAACAAGTTCAAACACATTGCGCAACACAAAATTACAACTTAAAAAATGAAAACTCCAACAAGTGTACAACATATTCAAATAAACAAATCAAACTCTAAAATCCAAAACTCCAACAATTGTACATCATATTCAACTCAACAAATCAAACTCTAAAAAATCCAAAAAACATTAAACATTATCAACATCAACTTCAATCACTACCAATTGAACAAAAAATCCAACCAATCCAATATGCACAAAACTCATCAAATATATAATTAAACTCCAAACTTAACATTAACATAAACATATAATCCATGAAATTCAAAAAACAAACCTTTAATTATGAGGTGGTGGATGTGGTGGCGGATAAAAGGTAGTCCAAGCATCCCACTGAGCCTGTAAGAATGCAATTTGTGCATCATACGCATTAAAGCGAGCGTTCATCTGCTCGGTATACGCGTCAAATCGGGCGTACATCTCCTGGGTATGCGCATCATACCTATCGTCGATATGCTGCCTCAGTGATCCAAATGATGCGTCGATATGCGCCCTCATATCATTTTGGAACTGCGCATAGAAATCTCCGGGCATTGTAAAAGGAGGTTGTTGAGGTTGCTCTTCTTCCTCCTCCTCCTCTTCCTCATCCTCCTCCTCCTCCTCCTCCTCTTCTTCCTCCATCTCGACATCTCTTTCACCACCAGTCGACGAGCCGGCACCAGCATCACCTTGGACTCGGGCAATATTGGCATTTATTTGCCTGCTTACACATTGCCTCTTCGCATAGGGGATGAGGGTGAACCGATCAGAAATAATCTGAGCTCCTTTTAGCTCACTGAAGTCGATCGAGTACGCCCTGATCTCATCTTGCCCCTCCTGGGGCCCTGTCGTGGCACTGAGAATCCCGAGGCTATGTGCCAACCCCGTCACAATAGGAGCAAGCGACGGGTGCATTCCTGCGCGAGTCTGCATCGTCTTCATAGTCGCCCAAATAAAATTTGAAATGCAGACTTTTTTCCCCTTCAATGCACAATGCAACAAATACACTTCATTTGCATTCACCTTGTTCCCCTGCTCCTTTCCCGACACATTATACGCAAGAAATTTGTGCACAACTGCTAGTGCTGGGTCTTGGATGTACCCATTCGGCCTACCCGAACTATCCCAATTATCAAACCCAGTCAATTCATTCCACGACGTCTCCACACTAAATGTGGGGGGTCTATCCCGTTCCCCACCAGTAGGAAACCCAAACACATTTTTCATCTTCGTCAAATTAATTTGATAATCTCGACCGTTCATCTTAACACCAATCTTCTTCTTATCCTCAATTACATATATAGTGCACAAAAACTCATAACAAAGAGCCTCGTAACCAGAAAAATCAACATTTTTAGCATAATCTTCAAGCCCTTTAACCTTCAAATATTTAGTAACTTTTGCAACAATTTTCAAATCCCTCAACAAATCCCAATCAAAATAACGAGGGTTTGTAACCAAATGCTTGCTAAATTTCGTATATAAATCACCTTCATGCTCAGTTCGTACATGAAATGGAGCCTCGTACCTTGTCGTGAGGTCCTCCTCCTCTTCGACCTCTTCATGTAGCCCAACATTGGGAATTTTCATCTGAGGCATGGTGATGTTGGTAGCGGTCGTGGACTTCGAACGGGGGGTGGTCGGATTTGTGAGTGATGGCTCGAATCGAGCGATGGCTGGAGAGAGGCGGGCGTGAATTTTTTTCGCTGTTTCTCAGGTGTTTTTGATTTGGGGATCTATTCTGGGGTTTTCTGTACTTAAACCCGCTTATTTCCCAACGGCCGCTAGGTTCCAGCGGTCGTGGGAATCGTCTAATTCAACTCCCCAGCGGCCACTGGGTGACAGCGGTCGCTGGGCCTCCCGACTTGGCAACTCAGCGGTCGCTGGATACCAGCGGCCGCTCAGTTTGAGTTTTTCGCATGTCCAACGCTCCTTGTGTTCCAACGAGCGTTGAAAATTAATATTTCAAATCCATTGAAATCGTTCCAAATCCGTGCGAAATCCGTACGCCAAATCCGTCAGACTCTACGTGGAGTTGACAGACTCTACGTGGTGTCTATGGATTTTATAAATCCATGGACTTTTAAAAGTCCAATTAAATCCAACGAAATCCACATCCAATACACTCCCCTAAGTGATTAATGCAAAGGAAGTAATTAAAGTTAAATTGGGTATCAAAAGTCAGAATGACATTCATTTTGCAAATTGTTAAAAACTCTTAAATGACATCTATTGTGAATAGGTGGGATTAGTATAATCCAGTTTAATCCTACAACATTAGACCAAACCTAGATTTGTCAATCTCTCATCAAAATTATGTCTTAATGCCAATACATCTTTAAACGTGTCACGTAATCGAGTGTAGTAACATAGTATTAATTATAATTATACGCTAGCCAATTTGGATTTTAGTTTGAGAAAATTATTAAACACACGGTCGTTAGTCGTTATCTTCCCGCCAACTCAAAATAGATAAATTAAAAAAAAGAGAGAAAAATATATATGCTGTATATATAGAGATTTAACCGTGTTTAATAACATTTCAGAGGACAGTTGAATATTTCTGGGAAACTTAATTAATTAGTTATTTTCCATTAGCATTTCGTACAAAGATTGACTTTTTTAGAGCTACCCAGCTGGCAGACTGCAGAAGGTTGATATAAGCTAAAAAAGGGAAACATGAGTAATCTTCATTAAGTCTGGCACGAAATATATTATTTTCACTTGATGATATAATAAGCTTTGAAATTTATGTCCCATGCCCAATTAATTAAATCTAGATTGTTCCAAGAACTTAATTAATAATTAAGTAAATAAAATATGATCAGCAAACTACGCGTGGCGGTCGGGGAAAGTTGAATTATTTTGGTTTATAATCAAGTTACATATATTGTAGGCAAAAATTACCTCACTAGATGTATATGAGCTTATATATGACGGTCAACGTTTTTGATCGGGTCAAATGTGGATAAACGCGCATTGACCCGATCAACCCACAAAAAAGAAAAATGGTAAAATAGATGATACTTTTTGAATTATAAGTAATACCTTGTTAGTGTTACAGATGATACTGATTTTGACGGTTTTTTTAAATTTATTTTTTTTTGTCGATACATTTTAAGGATACAAGTGATACTTTTGGGTTTTTGAGTGATACTTTTTAGTGTTATAGTTGATACTGATTTTGAAAAGTTTTTTTTTAGAGTTGAGCGGGTCAACGCACGTTTTCCAGTGTTGATCGATCAACGCATTAACCGGATCAATGCTCCTGATGGTGCACACAAGCGCTTCTCATAATTGTAAGATTGACCTAATTAATATCACACGTAATAAAAAGAGCTAGGCTGTTGAATTTATTCCATAATAAGATAATAAATTAAAGGAGGTGTCAAAAAAATAATAAATTAAAAGAGAATTATCAGTTCGGGACCTGAAAGATGAGTAATCTGTTAATTCAGGACTCGAAAGATTAAAACTATCAATTCAGGACTCGAATGATGAAAATGTCAATTTAGAGCCTCAAAAATCATGTTTTTTATTTATCTTTATTTTTAAATATTTTTTACTATATTTACTAGATAATTAATAAAATAATTTTCGCTGAAATTAATATAAAAAAAATTAATCAAAAATAAAAAAAAATCAAAATTCATTATTTTCGAGGTTCTAGACTGACACTTTTCATCTTTCAAGTCCTAAATTGATAGTTTTCTTCTTTGAGGTCCTCAATTGGTAAATTACTCAGTCGAAATTCTCTATAGTGTGCACATTTGATGTTGCATTCCCTACTGCACACACTTGATTTTTTTAATTCTTTTTCAGTTTTTACTTTAATTTCAATTTTTTATGTTTTAGTTTAATTTTACACTTGTTATTTAAGGTTCATCTACCCTATTAAGGTGTATTATATTTTTATCATTTGTTGAAAAATTAAATGCTAAAAGTTTATAATAAACCCTAATCGAGAAGGGTAACAAGTGTAAAAATAAATTAAAACATAAGAAATTGAAATCGGAGAAAAAAATAAAAAATAATTTAAAAAATCAAATGTGCAATAGGGAATGAAATACAGAAAATACAATAGATGATTCCATGTGTAAATTAGTATCTTTCTGGTTCTCAATTAATAATTCTTGGAAATTAAATTGTGATTATCATATGGTGTCACGGTGATGAATTGAGAGGGTACAAGTGGGATTAAAATAAGAAAAAAAGAAAAGTAAAAGGTCAAAGAGATGTGGTTAAAAATGAAGCTGGCAAAGAAACAGGGGTCGGATATCACATGGCCAAATCTCACTCATCGCCTAGCTGTCTTTAAATTTTCAGAATCAAGTAAATGTATTTATTGACTAAACCAACCAATATTCTGGTTTTCTATTTCGTTTTTTTCTTCATAATATCCAGATTATGCATGTGGATTCGGTACGCAAATCCTATATTACAATCAAACTCCAAAAACGAGTTTAAAATTAGTTTGTTGGTAACAATTTTGCACGTATGACATTTGTACGTGTTTACTACACATAATTAATTATCACTCGATATTTTTACACCTACCTCAATAAATATATGCATATATAGATAATTAGCACAGTATAATGTGGTCATTTGTGATTGGCAGCAGCCCCATGTCGACGCCGGCCATCTTCCCTCCTCGTCACTACGGCGCTGCACAACTAGTAGACATGAATGAGTTAAATATTGCATTATTGCACGACCACTGTTATTAACAAATATTTTTTATAATTTAGCTCAAAAATTAAATTTAAAAATTTAACCATCTCTTCAGTGCACTAGGTGATGTAGTGCACATCAGATAGTTTTTAGGAATACATATAATACTTTTTGAATTAAAACAGGTGATAGTTTTTAGGAATACATATAATACTTTTTGAATTTTGAGTGATAATTTTTGGCGTTATAGTTTATATTCTCATTTTGGCTCTTTTTTTTTGTTTTTTTAGACCCATGCTTTTTAAGAATACAGATGATACTTTGGAGCTTTTATTTTAAGTGATATTTTTTAATGTTACGATTGATCCTGATTTTGATAGTTTTTTTATCAACGTGTTGACCTGATTAATTCGTGTTGACTGTCTGATGTACATCTAGTGCACACAAAAACTGCCCTTATAATTTATGGCTAAAATATATTTTTTCTATTGTTCAAAATAGCTAAATCTCTCTCTTTTTTTTACTCTTGTGTGTGGTGAAGGTAATATATAGTTGATTAGTTGTGCACGAGTTTTTTTTTTTGCACTTTTTTCTTTTGGTATTTCACTTGATGTTTCATAATTAACTAAAACTTGAGTTTTGTGTTCTTTGGAGATAGTCTAGTGATGAAGTAGTGTACGCTCGAGATCAAAAATCTCAAGTTCGATATTAATCTGTCTGTGATTTGCAGAACTGAGTTTACTTATTGGCACATTTTTTTTCTTAAGTTTCAATTGTTAATTATGGTTTAATTTGTTAGTATACTTAATAATGAGCTTTTAATTAATATTCATTTATTATGGTTGATTATTTCATAATTAGATTTATAATATTTTTAATTTAATTTTTTGTTGGGAACTGTTGATTATTGTCAATTATGTTATAATGAATTATTATTTTTACAATAAATATCATAAAATTGTATATTTAATATATATAATACAAAATGAAATAGAAAAAATATAATCGGAAATTCGAAGTAATTATTGTTGGGCTCGGTAGTTTAAGGCCCTTATTTTGCGGCATGTTACGAGTGAGATTCCATTTGAAGAATGCCAGTATTTTGCCTTTTTCTATAACTTTGGTTTGCATTGCCTTATAGCGTAAGCTGACTCTTCACACATTCATCCACTGATTAACCTATTACTATGTATGTCCAAATAATTGTCTAAAATCTAAATTATTGCGATTCCTATTTGAAAGGACATTGATACTACCGCTGATTATTCAATCATGCACATTTTTTATTAAATTTAGCATATCTTAATTATCATTTCAATTTACTTTAGCCATTGCTCTTTACTCTCTACTCTGTTTGCTTTTATTTTCCTCGCCTTTTTTTCGGTGTAGACAATGATCTAACATCAAGCTGGTTGTACAACATATACTAACACCTAAGTACAATTATTATTTTTAATTTTTTTATTTTTATTCTCACATATAGACATATATCAACACATATATGATTCCCACAATTATCATTAAGTATGTTAATGTGCCATTGAAATAAGGTTATGCGATAATGTATTGTACGTAAGGATATTAATCTTTACTGGGCAATTTAATATATTTGGTTATTAATTAGTTTATTGCTGTAAATAGAGAAATTTGATCCAGATAAAAATCTATGTAAGTCCTCTTCCAACAACTAAAGAAACTGGCCGATTATGAGATAGCTCAACTTCATTAATGAACGTTCGTTGATTAATTTATTATTATATGCCATCGTACATGGCTACATCCTACATGGCAAATCGCAACGTTTATTTTGGATTAGATCTGCTGTGCTCAATCGTATTACATTCGGTGTATCATAATTAGTTTTTTTTTTAATTGAATTTTTAGTTTTTCAATATACCCTATTTGGGAAAAAATGAATCCTAAATAAAAAAAGAATTAAATCAAATTAATTTAAATCTCATAAAAATTAAAATAAAAAAAATAAAAATTTGGCACAAGAAATGTCATAGAAAATGTCACAGGGGATTTGGTGTCCGTTTATTTTGGGGTTTGGGTTTGGACAAATTAAATAAGATCCTCTATGTCAATTTGTGCAACATCTCTTGTGCCGAAATTATTATTTTTTTATTTTTTTAATATACTTCAATTGGGAAATGATGAACCTAAATAAAAATTTAAAATCAAATTAATTCATAATAAATTAAAATTAAAAAATTAAAAATATATATGTTTAACACAGAGGGTATAGTAGATGGAATCTCAAATCCCGTTTGGATACGTGGACGGTAGATATATAACTATATAGGTAGTTTTATTGATTAGAATATTCGGAAGGGATATTATCTACACTTTTGGAATTTGATAGAAATTTATTATCAATTTCAGGCTTAAATGATTAAAACTATTAATTTAAGGCTCAAAATTACATATTAAATTATGATATTATTTCATTTGTTTCATAATTATAATCCTTTTTTTTTTTTTGAATGTCCCATAAATTATACTCCAAAATTTCGTAATTTGAATTGTATCGAAATATTATTTTAGAGATATAATAATATTTTTTGAAATATACAGCTTACATTTTACATTAAAAGAAGTCTGACCCTTATTAATTAAGTATGATTGAAAATAACCAAGTAGCAAATAAGGTTTATAGGACAATTGTATATAAATTATGTCAATCAAAATATATTAATTAAATGAGTTTTCTCAATTTTGTGAAAATTGAAGTGGAATTAGAATTATGAGATATATGAAGTATTATTTAGCTATATATAGAGTTGTCAAATGGGTCGCGCTGATCCAACCCAGCCCATGAAAATCACGGGCTGAGTGTGCTGGGTTTTCCTTGATAAAATGGGGTCACGTGGGCCCTTTTTCAAAACCTAGCCCAGGCCCATCAAAGGTCCGGCTCAGCCTTGCCCAAGCCCGCCTCAAGCCCACTTCAGGTCCATCTTAATTTAATTTATTGATTTATTTGACCATACAAAAAAATATTTAAACATACTACAATTCAAAATTTAATACCATAAAATCATATTACTAATTGTATCTTGTCATATAAATGACAAATAAATTCACTAAATACAATAATATAAATTAATGTCAGCATTTAAAAATTCAAAACTCACCTTAGGCCTGGCCCAGCCCAGCCCAGGCCCACGTTAGGACCGGTGTATAAGTTAGGCTGGGCTCATATATATTTAAGAAAATCCAACCCAACCCAACTCGTTCCACTAGTGGACCTGGGCTAGGTTGGGCCATTTTATCTCAAAGCCCACCCGAGCCTGGGCCGGGTTGGGCTAGCCTGACCCAATTGACAACTCTAGCTATATATCTTCAATAACTTTGTGTTATTAATTTTTTTTTATGTCAAGGGTAACCCGCAACTGTTATCGAGGTGCACACTGGGCAAATTCCGATTCTGTGTAATTACCTGTAAATTATATAGGAGAGGTAAATCATATTTGAAAAATCAGGTGTGAAAGTCTCACACCTAGTGATGTTGGTGGTAGGATTCGAATTTGAAACTTTTAACCTAAAAAATAACATTACTCCACCACTAGGTCATCCCCAAAGAGACAAATCACTTTGTTTTACTGTTTGGATGAATTATCCATGTAGCAATTTCATTTAGAATTGAATATGTTAATTGTGTTTGACTGTCTTCAAACATAGTAAATTTAGAGGAAAATGAATTATAAACGACACATAATTAAAACTATTACATTTATAAAAGTGTAAAAAAAAGGGCATAATTGGTTACGTAGTAAAGTTTGTTGAGTCTAATTAATGGGTTCAAATTTCCTGCTCCCTTTGTTTCTGAATAAATGTCATTTTGGATGAATGCACACATATTAATAAAGATATTAATTTGATAATCAAATTACAATATACACCCTTATGTGAATACATTAAATAAGTTAAATATCGTTGTTTGAATACATTAAATGAGAGAAAATATGAGAAAAATGTGAAATTTTTTACTTTGATTGTGTAGAATGACGCTTTTTGTGAAACAAAATTAAAGTGCTAGAATGACACTTGTTGTTGTGAAACGAATGGAGTATTACATTTCTATGTGTTTCACTCCTTATTTCACTATAAACTTTATGATTTTAATATTATTTATCATAAAATAAAAATCAATTCTAGCATAAATAACCATAGTCAACATTTATCAACAATAAATGAATTAAAAAGGCTATAAAATTTAATTTTGAATTAATCAACCTTAATAATGAATTTTTAATTAAAAATTAAAAAAAGTAGATACTAAAAAATAATTATAAACTCTAAGTAGGTGGGGTGAACCCTAAAAATAATCTTAAAATTAAACTAAATCACAAAAAAATATAATTGAAGAAAAAAATATATAAAAAATACATAATTTGAAAGTGTAATACAGAGAGTGTATATGAAATCTCTAGAGCTCAATTGCTAATTAATGAGGCTTTAGATGACTTAATAGAAAGTAAGGAAAATGAAGTGTAAATGATTCATTACTTAAAGTGTTAATATGATAAAATAGCCATTACTTAATAAATAATGTAAATAGCCATTTTTTTAAAAAGTAATGTTTATGGCCATTATCATAAAAAAGGTACTATAATTACCTTAATTCCATATTTATTATTAAGAATTATTTATGTATATATATATATATTCATATATCAATATTATTAGGAAAAATATCTAATTTTCTCTCTCTTCCCTCTGCAAACGCCGTTCTCTCACCTCTCTAATTTTTCAATCTCTGTTTTATTAATTAAAACAAAACAACCATTGGTGAAGATCATCAAGCCATGTTTTTTATAAATAATTTTTAACATTAATTATTTCCTATTATAAAAGACCCTAATATATTAACAAAAAAAAGTAAGGACGATGATTTTAGAATCTATTTAGCACACTCTAAAAAAAATATCTTTCGCCACCGTTCTACGTCAAAGTCTCAAAAGTTATACTGCCGGTTTTTTGTTGCCGTCCTCTATTATTGTAGTTGTCGTCTTGTTGTTGTTGACGTCTTCTGTCACTGATATTGCTGGAGATGAAAATTATAAGATTCAACTGCCATCTCTGCCAATGTTCAAACTCCCTCATCGCTGAACAATTATGGACGTTGATTTTGAACAATCTCATCCTCATAATGAATACACGAGTACACGAGTGCAACAACATGAGTAGTCCAAGTCGTGTTCTCGTGCATTAGTTCAATAATGATTTAATTCACGAGTACACGATTAGTTCAATATAGCAGTTTCAAAATAACTCATACACGAAAACACGATTATGATCGTTCGTATATACGTGCGATAGTTGATCATTAAACTGATACACGACTGCATGAGTATTCCTATTTATGTACTTGTGCAGGACAGCTGTGTATTTTACCCAATTTTTGGACATGAATTAATGATGTTTATTATATGAAGTTGTGTATTTTATATAGCTTTTGCGCCTATATTGCTATCATTTGGAGTTTTTGATGTGTTTGTGACAAGTCCAAATTCTCTCGTGTTTTTGTGTCTTTTTCTCATTCTTTTGTCATTTATTTTTTCTCTTTTTTGAGTCAGAAAGAGCCAATATGGGCACAAGAGGGGCAGGAGGCAGCAGAATCACATCTAGAGGGCATTTGGATGCCAATGATACCAAAGATGGGCAACGACTTCTCAACAGAAAGCTCTCTCTCGAGCCTGGCAGAAATGCCCACTATTCCAGCATTGCTGAAGGAGAAGTTCGTGATCGTGCCCACAACAACCCCAGAGTGATTGACAGGAGAAGGAGAGGAGACTGGGCACAAGAGTAACAATTACCAGCTGGAGCAGGAGTAGTGCACCCTAGCCGCCGAAGGAAGGAGGAGCTCTACAAGGCAAGTCTGATCGTATCTTTCAGATTCTAGGAAGTGGATCGACTAATTAAAGAAGGTTGAATATCGGTAATCTAGGGCACGGTGAGTACAGAATCTGCGAGACAGATATTCTAAATAAGGGAAGAATGTGCCAGATATGGAAAGTCTTGGGCATAATGACTGCGAAATGGGCTGAAGATCCCCTGACCTGTGGGGGAAGTTACCTCGTGTTTTTGTACTCCTATTTAAGCTAGTTTAATGGCAGAAGCTTAACACACACGCCATATACATTATCATTTTATTTTTACTTGCATTTTTAATTTTCCATTGAATAATCTCGGGCCTTATGCCCGCAAGCTTTTAGAATTTCCAGTTTTATGTACTTAAATCCAACGTTGGTGTTGGATCATTTTGCTATTTAATCAAGTAAGTTTTTCATTTTATTTATGTCTTTATTTACTTATTATTATTGTTGTTCTAAATCTAGCATGAACGACTAGACTCGTTATTCCGAATTGAACAAAGATAAGAATTTAATGAACAAGTAAGAACCGTGATGCTTTTGGACATAAAATTGTGTGAATTTGGTTCCGTCGTGTAATCATTTTCTTTATTGCATTAAAGTGGATTAAGCTCGTTAATCGTGGTTGATCACTCGTTAATTAGAATTGTGTTCATTACCTCTATAAATGGTCAATGAATTGTAGTTGTGTGTTGGTCATAAAGGGAATGGATACATCACATAGTAAATCTGAGTCTGTCTAGGGCATAAAGCTGCCTTGTTGTTTACAATCATATGAGAGATCGAGGTTGGGCAACAGGTTAGGGATTAGGGGATCACCTCTAGTCTATACTGAAAGGATAGATTAGGTACGTTGAGAGAGATCTGATACCTTTAACCAGATAATTAGATTCACATAAGTAATCAGCATGTGCATGATCGGTCAAGTGTTTATTAAGTTCGAATCGACGTTCTAATTTGGAAAATATGTTACTATTAATATTTTCTTTTATTTTTTTATTTTGTTATTTTACTTTACAGTATTTACATTAAGAAGTACGGAGACCACAACAACCCTCAAAACTTTGGAATAGTGACATTGGAAGATAGAGTTCACAGCTCCTCGTGGGATTGACCCTTACTCACGTTTACTGGCTACGCTTGCAGTGGATATAAGGATAAGTCTCTCTTGAGATTTATTCTAACCGTGAAGTGACCGCGTGTCAGTTTGCTAGTTTTATAGTAACAGTTGTGATTTTGTTGCATATATGAAGCAAAACAAGTAAATGCAGACAAGAGGAGTTGAAGAAGTATTTAATTAGGCTCTTGGGCTTGATTATATACTGAATTAAAGCCTAATGGATTGCATTAAATGATCAAAACTCGAAAAAATCCGAAGCCCAGTATGAAAGTGGCTTTGGTCGACCCGAAAAGTGTCGGTCGACCAGATCCAGTGCATTTTGTTAAGGCATGGGTCAATCTGACCTAACTCACCTGGGTCGACCCTGTTTAAAAATAGGGCTCTGGGTTCACCCAGCCATCTCGGTCGACCCATGGGTGCGGGTCCGCAGGAATGTGATTTTATCTCCAATTCATAGTTTTTAACCTAGATATAAAAGCTCCTATTTTGATACACGAGAAAGAGGCCCCCATTCTACATTTTTACACTTAGAATATACCACGAGAGAAGGAAGAAGACAGAGGTTTTCCGTCTACTCAAAAGGAGTCGATAAGGTTGCTAGAGACGGAGTGTTACTGCAGAGGAGACGAGACTACTGGATTACTCATTGTTTTCGGTTCTTTTATCTATTCTGTCATGAACACTTATACTCTAGTTTTAGTTGTTTTCTTTGTTCATGTCTAGCTAATTTCATAGCTAGGTTTTAGGGATTTGATATTATGAATTTTATAATATGATTTGATTGCTTTTCTTTCTGCTATCTCTTGAGGTTTGATTTCTATGTATTATTTTATATCTTGTATGAATGCTTGATCACCATTTATGCATGCTAGTCATTAATTTGAAGTACTGACCAGAGAATAATTAGTGATGGAAAGATAGAAATCAGATTATGTGTGCTTGGAAGAACCAACTAAGTGAACAAGTATCACGTAGGGTTGAATAGATCTCCGTGTGCTAGATTAGGAGTAATGACATGTGTGAATAACCGACCGCAGTGAAGTGCATGCTCATTATATCTATATTAAGGTATATGCCTTTAAAAGCATCCTGATAACAAACTAGTGATCCCCCACCATTGATAGATTAAAGACATAAGTCAGAATGATAGAATTAATGAATATTGATAATTGATATAATAATCCGATTTTCCTAAAGCATAGGTTTCGTTCATCTGTTCAAGTCTAGTATTTTGTTTCTCGTGTTTATTTTATGCTATTCCGTTTATTCTCTTTTTACCTGCATATCCAATGTCTAGATATTAATTAGGTACTTAAGTTTAAGAACTAGGAAGTAGCAGTCTTTGTGGGATACGATACTCTTGCTCACCTAGATATTACAATAACAATGTGCACTTGCGGTACAATTATTTGTTAATAAATAGCATGTCAAATTTTTGCCGCTATTGTCGGGGACTATTTTATCTTTCTATGTTCTTATTCTAGTACTGCGTTAATAGGCTAGATGTTTTTTTATTTAGTTAATTTCTTTTAGTTTGGGTACTTTACTTTTTGTAGCAACCCGAATCCGAAGACCCAGATGCTAACGAACACACTCAATCAAAAGAAATGACAATAAATTTTCACAATTCAAACATAATAATTTTATTGGATATAAAACTCTGGGCAACATTTCATTTAAAATATTCAAAATATCCACGCACACAGGCATTTACCATTCAAACATGCGACCAAGACTAGTCAAAATCCAACAATCAACATTTAAAATGTGCCAAAAGACCACAACATTCACAGGTGTCGATAAAATAGTTAAATGTTTCATGATCATAAAGTGGAAGCATAAAATTCATACTTATTGACCACAACTACACATAATCAATAAATAGAAATCATACAAGCGGTCAATGAAATAAGAAGCCCCAATTGGTCCACGTCAGCCGCCAGTCGTCATCATGTACCTGAAAATATTTTAATAAAATAGATGGGCTGAGTGCCAGAAAACACTTAGTGGAATTTTTAATTTCTGAAATATACTTGATCATTCAACAAATAGTTTGCCTATTAAACATATTTATTAAAATGCTTATAAAAGTATCTGCTCATTAACATACGGAAGATTAATTCAATATGGTTCCCTATCATATAAATTTCATCAAAGTGATATATTGTACCGTAGTACCATAATTGCACCATTGTGCCATACCACACCGAAGTGCTATATTATAGCGCACTGAAGTGCTATGTACTGCACCGAAGTGCTATATCATACCGCACCAAAGTGCTATATACCGGGAACCATAAAGTTAAGTATCTTCCGATGAGCCATAAAAAGAATATTTTGAACTTTGAAACATGCTTTAACATAAACACATATTATCCACGTTTTTGAAGCATAAGTCACGTACGGATAGATATAATTGAGCATAAAAGTATTTTAAAGCATGTCTTATCATAAACATATTTTATCATAAGCATAACACGATTATGAAACATAAGTCACGTGTTAGATAGATATCACCCGCCTTATAGCTATAGTAGTTGAAGCTTTAATCATACTATGCTCGTTCTAAGTCTACCGTTTCGGGTAAGGACTTATTTATAAGGATCATATCTTAGTGACACAGTAAGATCCTTATCATATGGTAACGCTCCAAACTACTCCGTTTAGCCACGTCACATAACATACAATTTACTTACTCATTTTGGTGTGCTTATTTTAAATCGAGCGGAAGCTAAGGTCAAGTTTCATTATGAGGAATGAAATCATATTTCCCATTACAAATTTTTCACGAATATAACATACAACCTAATGGATCTAATTTGTCACACAACATAGTATTTAATGGAAGCATTACATAGGCCTATCTATATGAATCATACAATCATCTAACCTATCGGGCTCATAGGTTGTCATAACCCGCCCGTCTAGCACCCTAAATCAACATATATAATATAAGGTCAACAACATACTTCAAACATAGAAGGCTCCAAGGTCGAACGACCCGCCTTTAAAATGTTTTGCATAATGTCAAGTTATATACATCATGACTACAAAATAGGGCTAGTCCCATCCCCAATAATCATCGATTATAAACAAAAGAGAGTGATCAATGAAATAATAATAATATGAGTATTTTCAAAAGAAGAGCATGCAAAAAGATAAACACAAGTTTGTGGGGGTTTTCTTGTGTTCACAACGCTCCTACCCAGGCCTTGACTCCTCAACCTGAAATTCATTGAATGAATGGGGTGAGTATTTAACAACATACTCAGTGGGGAACACTGTAAACAGTTATAGATAATTACACAAATGAAAATATAACGTATATACTTTTCTTTACTTTGTGGATACTAGTCTCAACCCCGCAGGGTCCAAACATTATGATGCCCCTGTTAATGAACATCTTACCCCTGTAGGGATGCCCGCAGACATACTACCCCCCAGGGAGGACATTAACAAGTCTATATCGATCCCGAAGGACCTCTGTATGTGATGTGACCCGGGACCTATGGGACACGACCAAGACAAAATACGTGGAAGCTAAGGAACGGAACAACGTCGGATGCGTAAGGGATCAATATGAAACAAGAGAAAACACTAAAAGACTCGACTAGAAACGAACAAGACTCGAATAAATAAAGAACTTACTAGAATATGACGACACGACTAGGACTCGATGGGGACACTTGGTACGACTTGAGGGGCTGGAATCTCAGCGATGAACGGTGGTGAGGACAGTGGTGGTCGTCGGAATGGCGGATTGAGTGGCGGCGATGTATAGATGTGGAATTGGCTAAATTCGGCGAACCCGTGTTGATAACCCGAACGCGCACGTCTAGCTTCTCCGGATAGCAATTCTCCCAAGTACTTAATTATACCCTGAAGAACTTAAATAAGACTATTGAAGTGCTAAAACAATAGAATTGTAGATAAAAGTTTGATCAACCGAAGGATCGTGAGACAGATTGAGAGTAACTCTTTATTTCTTGCAATTGTCTGAATTATGAATGTCACAAGGTACTCCTATTTATAGGAGCATATATGGACGAAAATTAGAGTCCTAGAAGTAATAAAAACTGATCCAAAACTAATCCTAAACAAACTAGGATAAAATCAAAAGATACCAAAAATAAGATAAGAAAAATCTATCTAAATCTAACTAGATAAGGATAAATCCCAAACTGATTTTGGGCTTCAATATTCGCGCCTAATTGGACCTAATTAATCATAACAATGGGCTGAATTAAATGATTAAATTCGTGGCCCATATTATGGTTAATTAATTCTTGCCACCTTTTGCATGAAAAACAGCAACTTGTCGGATTCCCATGCAAACGCGTAGAACTCTTCATGCACACGTCCAAATGGCGTCGTTCTTCTTCTCACGTCTTCATGCTTCCTTCTTCATCATTAATTGATAGCATGCTGACCAACCTCGGGCTGAATATTTTGATTTTCATGGGCTGCCCAAAATATCTGAATATTTTCATGCACTTGTGTTCTTCAAATCTTGATCTCCAATCTTTAATCTTGAACAACATGATTATCTTTGAAGCTCTCAATGGTAGTCTTGGATTTGATTCTTTTATGCTTTTCGGGTTCATATCAGTATGCTCCGAAGGGTCTCATTCTTTTCACTTGGTCCGAAGACCCTTCATAATGCCCCTGTTAATGAACATCTTACCCCTATTGGGATGCCCGCAGACATACTACCCCATAGAGAGAACATTAACAAGTCTATTATTGATCCCGAAGGACCTCTTTGTCGACCCCAAAGGATCTCTTTGTCGACCCCGAAGGATCTCTGTTCTGCCCCGAAGGGTCTCATTCATACTTATACAATCAAAGCACAACAATAACTATAACTTTACACGTGTTCACAGTTTAGAGTTATCCCCACCTTATGAGATGCTTTAAAGTCCTTTCAACTTTGAAATACTCCTTTGCCATGCACAAGTGGTCCGCCTCGAACCTCAATACGTCGCCTAGCACCTTTAAATCCCTTTCTCATTTTAGATGTCGAATTATATAATTAAATCATAATTTAGACCAAAGTCATGTTGTACTTTGCTTTAAGGTTTTCAAACATATCCACATACACAACCATGGATATACAAGCTCATACTATGCTTTTGGACTCAAAATACACATTAAAACTCTTTGAAATATTTAATCGAGCACGTTACGTGCACTCATTTAAACCACAAGATCAAGACACAATTTAAATCCTTTAAATCTAATATTTCAAATACAAACACCTTTATCCTAGAGCTCTAACATACATGAAAATAAACTCCATAAAGGTATCACAACACCTCCAACCAAACATCAACAAAATAAGGGGAAATTAAGGCAAAAATCCAAACCCTAGCAACAATGAACCATAGGAATTCAATATAACTTCACATATAGCTTCAATGAGGTAAATAAACTATATGCTCAAGATATCAAAGCAAGAAGATCAATAGAATCAAGAAACCCCAAATTTGGATGTAAACCCTAGGTTCGATTTATCATGAAATTGGTGTTTAATCACCAAAAAGAAGAGATATGAGATTACCTTAGATGATGGATAGTGATAAGAGAATCCTCTCACAAAGCTTGAAGAACTCCTTGAGAGAATTTGGGAAGAAATCGTCCAAGAGAAGAGAGAAATGAGGGTGAAATAAATAAGTGTGGTATTTATAGGGTGGAATTTCCGAAACAGGGCGCGGCATAGGGGTGGTCGCGCTCGAGACAAAGAAAAACAGCTCTCTGAAGTGGTGCCACGTGACCCCAACGGGTCGCGCCTCTAGGTCGCTTTGCAGAGCCTCTGCCACGCGACCTGGACCAGGTCACGCCTGATGGTCGCGCCAGACTTGTGGATTTTTAAAAGAGCTTCGATTTGAGTACTTATGGGCCTCATGGTTCCAACCGAGTTAAAAATTATGACCTCCGGACGAAACCCTACCAAAACTCGGCGAGACCCTCGATTTATGCTATTTTTGAAAACACATACAATACACAACTTGAATTTTTAAAACATATTTACTACTTATTTAATGCACACACCGCAATTACATAAAATTAAGGTATGGCAAATCATAAAATTAAATGCAATTACAATCATTCCTTAACACATAACTCGACATTTTAGTATTAAAAATTCAAACTGTATTATACACTCAGTATAATACCACTGTGTGCTAAGACGTATCGGCTCGAGTGGAACAACCTGCAATAAAACAACGGCATAATACAAACATACTCACATGATTAATATTCAAACAATATTAATTCAAATTCATTTTCCAAAATTATAATTCATAATTTAGAAAAAGAGACGGGGTATTACACATATGCTATAGAATAAGGGAGGGTCAAGGGACCGAGTCCTAAATTAATAACAAAGATAATAATGCTAGACAATCGAACAATAATCTTAGCTTATAATCTACTAACATAGATTAAAACTTATAATGCATCATCACTTATAAGGGTTACTACATCTATCTCGTAAGGTATCAGAGCTCGAGACAATGCTTTCATATCATAATATCAATTTTAATAATAATCTATAAGCATGATTATCTAAATCTCATAACAGTTCATATAAGGCTAGCATCTAATATCATGCTCAATCATTTATCCCATAAATTCATATCCAATAAATCATTCCACAAATGATTCCATAGATTAATGAGACATAGCATAAAATCATTTATTTGGATATTTTATTTTTCCCTAACATGCTTATGGGGCTTACTAGCTCATACCATAGATAAATATAATATTACACACCTTATTTACAATCCTGGGGGTAGAGCAGCGACTTAGGGTTCGATTCTCTTATTCTTCAAGCTCAACTCATCCTACACAAAGTCAATTTATGACTCATTAACTCTATTGAAAACCTAGAGCCCAAAACATAATTAAAGGGATTTACCCCTTCTCTTGACTACAATCTCAGCACGAAATGCACGACATTTAAAAACTTCAACTCGATTCGATGCATAAAAGGAATTTCGATAAAACGTTAATCATCCCAAAATTTCCAAAATAAATAAAGGATGATCCTACATCCACGAGGACTAAAATATATGAGTTTGGTAATTTTCTCAAAATCTGAGCTTTTGGTATAAAAAATAACCGTTTGAATTAAGTATGTGATAAAAATCAAAACTCATCCAAAATTATAAAATAAATAAAAAGATGATCCTAGACATGAGGGAACTATGCATATAAGTTTTGGAATTTTTCAACTACACATGATTTCGAATAACAATTAAATGATTTAAATAAAAATCTAAATATCGGAATACTCGATTACAAAATCCAATGACACTTTATTTTCATCCAAAAATTATGAAATAAATCAAGGATTACCCTTATCATAACATAAATCAAACCTATAAATTTAGAATTTTTCCGACAAATTTTGATTTCAAAATAAAATCTGAAACACTTTAATGCTTTAGACAAAATTTCAAATGACGGAATAATCAAAATAAAATTCATCGACATGCTATCCTAATGTAAAATAATATTTCGAACAACTTTCTAGTTGAAACATTTTCGATTCGGGACCCCAGAAGGCCCCGAAATGGTAGATCATTTAATCTACCCGGAAACGGCTTCTACGCCCATTTTTCGGTGATTTGGCCATTTTCCGGCCACCGATTGACAACGAAATCAAAAGAGCAAATGAAGAACACATATAAATACACGACATATCCGAAAATTAAGTGAAAAGGACAAAGAATGGACCGATACAAGGTCGATGAAGGTGGCAGACCGCGGCGAGCTTCGCGGTTGCTGCTGTGGTTGCTCATCGGCGCTCCGGTGAGCTGCTGTTGCTCCAGTAATGATGGCAAGTCCGGCAACCTCTTGCCCAGCAGTTCCCCCTCATCTCTCACCTCTTGTCTTCTCTCTCACCCTTTATTTATTTTTATATTTGGGTCTCAACATAAAATAATTTGGAATCAAAATAAACGGGCTCTAATTATAATAAAATGGACTCGACATTAATTCTGAAATGGGCCGAGTATTTGGGTTTCGACAAGAACTCATCTAATGTGTTCATTTAATCTCGTTCTGAAAATAATTGGGCCGAAAATAAAAATATTCATAGACGAGCTCAAAATGGACTCAAAAGCCAAATACTTGCCTATTTTAAAAATAAAATGACTTATTTTAATAATTGGGCCCTGAAATAAAAGATTGGGATCGTATTTGATTTTGGAACGTTACACTTTTTCTTTGGTTTTGTACATGATCACGAGATCGAGAGGACCTCCTGAAGTTTCTTTCAGTCCAAAAATTAAGACTACTTTGAGACTACTGAGGAGGGAGTTGGAAAGCAGGATGGCTGAGCAACCGCAAGACAATCAGCCGCAGAATCAAGGAGTGACGGTGCAAGAACTCCAAAGACAGTTGGAGGAGATGAGGAGAACATTTCTCCAGCACGAGAATCAGCTGACAGTTGATGCCCATGTCACTATTAGAGATGTGTTCCAGCAGCCCGCCGGACCTATTTGAGTGGTTGGGGGACCTGTAATAGTCCCAGACGAGTCATGTTCCATTTAGAGGGGGGGTGAATAAACTGTTTTCCAAACTGAAGAGTGAGTGCAGAATTCTTTGGGGATCTTGACTCGTTTTGGCTTAAATTACTTATCTATTTTCTGTTTTCACAATGAAGTATCAGTTCTGTGTAAACCTTTAAAGATAAACAAGACATGTTAACATAAAGTACATCATACAATCGGTTTATAGAGATTCGAAGCCTTAAAACTTCTATGTCATTTGTTTCTTCCTTAGAAGAGATAAATTCACTATATAACTTAAGTTCACTTTAGAAATTTTACAATGAAATATGATTGGCTGAACCTGGTAAAAATGAGTTACTTTACAGAGTCACCTCAGCTTGATCGACGGCTCACACTAACAGTCTTCGGCATGTAGCTATTGCGACGTCAGTTTCTTTAGCGGCGGCTCACACTTATTTAGAGAGTTAGATGCTACTGTTGTTTTTATAAGGTTTTAGATCACTTTTGATCTTCAAGAGGGTTGGTCTTGAACTTGGATTATCAACATAATGGACTCTTTGAACTGAACGGTTGTTGATGCTGATGTGGAACTTTTGAGAAAAATCTTTAGCCGGAGCTTAATCATGAGCTCGGTTTGTCTTTGAGATGCGAGACTCTTTTTTCTTCTCTTGTAGACTTTTCAGATAGCTTATAGTTTTCCTCTCAATGTCTAGCTATTACAACTTGTAAGCTTCTCTTCACTTTAGAATGCATAAACTCAATAACTTTGACCAGTTTGAAGGTTACAATCAAATATCTATCAGGCAAGAGATTGTTAAGCTAAGCTTTCGATAATGCACTTTTAAATGTTTGCAAGAGGTTCTTTTTGAATGCATAAACTCAATAACTTGACTTAATTTTCTCTCATTTTAGTTTTATTGGTTTTTCGATATCTCATCAAAACACTTATCTACATGATTTTTCCTAACAATTTCTCCCTTTTTAATGATGTCAAAACCATTAAGTAAGATGATTGAAAAAACTCTGAGAAAATTGTACTGTAATTGCATTTGAGATTAAAGATTTACGACTACAAATGTTTATACAGAAAGGACACTTAAGTGTTGATGCTTCAGTCAAGTCCTTCTTCTCTTACTTGACTCACCTTCTCATTCTCCCTAAAACTGGTAGAGGCCTTTTCCTTTTTATGTACTATTTCCATTATTCTTTCTTTCTTCCTTTTTGGCATCACATAAAAAGGTTGATAGCTGAACTGATCGTACCGAGTGTAGAGGTGGAATGCTTAGGGTTAGAGTGAATGTTGTGGCCAAGACATCAGTGTATGTAGGCAGAGGTGAGGCCGCTGGCTGAGGAGGAGCAAGCCAGTCTAGATCTTCTGACATGGGCAACTGGTCATCAAGTTCTGGAAGAGGAGAAAATAAGGGATCGAAGAAGTTCATGAATGACAGGTTGGCAAAAAGCTTATCATCTGAGGGAATATGGATTTCTCCCAAAGATGGTATTATTGATGAGCCTGAAGAGCCGTCAGTCAGGGCATGAGCTTTTTAGGAAATCTCTTGTTCGATCCGCAAGATCATGTGGTCCATTATTTCACCCATGGTGAGGGGCATTGTGGACGAATGATTTATCCAAGCCCGACTCCAGCTGGTTTCTCGAAGCCAGTAAGCTAATCCTCTGGACTGTACAAGGTGAAGCAAGATAATGTCCTCCACCTGGAATCTCCATATGTGCCATTGGAGATAGTGTCTGAGTTGATGAAAGAGCGGGGGACTTATTTCTATAACGATCCTAAACTGTTCGCGTAATTGCTGCTCAAGAGACTGTTCAAATGCGGTCTCATTGGAATCAGTTGGGTAGGGATTGAACTGAATAGATGGAGTGCTGAACTGAGCAGTGGGAGTGGTGAGCTGGATGTCTAGCTGATGGGCTGAGGGAGCAGAAGGATCAGTTTGAGCAATTGGTCGCTGTTCTCGAGCTTTCTTAGTTTGTCTTTCCTTGTTGGAAGAGGAGCTTGAAGCTCGTCCTTCCGGTTTGTAGATTGTAGGCAGCCAATCTCTTCTTGTAATTGCTTCACCAAGGTCCGGTGATAAACCTAATTGGACTTCTAGGATATAAGTGATTCGTTGAGCAAATCTTACCAGTTTAGAGTACGTACCAGTTTGAAGGTCAATTTGTGCTCGATGGACTTGCTCTTTTAGTTGATTGAAGAAGAAAATAGCCCAGTCAGCCCTGCATCCATAAAATAGAACTCCTAAGACACGGGCCTTGGCGTGAGATAGACTGGTTTGTTCGATGTTGCTGTGCATAATATGTATAACAATGTCAAGAAGTTGAACATACTCCGCCTTAAGACTTTGCTTGACTTTATGAGTAAAGTCAAAGTTGTGGATATTGGGGACCTACCATTATCACCAGAATACATCTTGATGTGGCAGGTTGAGAGCTTCGACCATTGGGCCGTCGGTTGGCAGGTATCATAAGTCGGTGATGTACTGGCGAGTAATAAGCAGGGGTTGGTTTTGAATGTGGAAAACTATTGTGTCTCCAATAGTCTCAGCATGAACAAAGAATTCAATGACTCGAGCCGGCCAATGTTTTCATGGGTGTGCTCCAAAGAATAGAACGAGGCCAGTTGCTTCGAGTGCTTTAAGAAAATGAGCTCCAGTTTTGTCAAGAACGAATGGCAGAATTGCAGTTGGGAGCAAGAATTTGTCTTTCTTCAGCTTCTTGGGAATAAGTTTTAAGTTGAGATCACTGAATCTTGGCTTAGTCATGTTTGCGTTGGAGAGAAATGTAAGAAATAAGTTTAGAAAGTATGGAGAAGATGAAATGTGAATATGCAGAAAATGATGTGAATTTAGCTTTGAGTTCTCATTTAAGTAGTTCAGCATACATGAATATCGAGAGTACTCGAGTACATGACTCTTCAGCCATTGGTTGATGTGAGAGGCCAATTGGTTGAATTTAAATTCGCTCATCTTTACCGTTAAGTTTAATCTCTCCTTTTTTATCTAACGGCTAGAATTTGACTAATTCAAATTTGAGGTGGTTGCCATAAATGGAAAAATATTTTTGGAGATTTGGCGTGTGAGGTTTCCCTTAAGATCATCATTACGGAGTGCCACTTGGCTGAGTTAGATTAGAGCACGGTGATTGAAGGGTTGAGCTTGTAGAATCCGAACCGTCTCTTATCCATAATCGTTGGATGTAGTGTTAAGAGCATTAAAGAATGGCAACGGTACTAAGTGTAATTATGATAAAGTTTAATAAGTTTTGATTTTAATAACAACTTATCCTTAATTCAGTTGGGATACAATCCAACTGAATAATGAGGTGAACTGAACTGAGGTTGACTCAGTTTGGAGTGAACTGGTTGGTCCTAAGCTCAATTGGCTTTAATTATCCTTGTTTACTTTTCTTTTCTTGTATGGTTGAACTGGGCTCAGTTTGGCGCTTCCTTTAGAGGTGCTCAATCATTTTCTCTTGGACTGTGATCTTGGTATTATGGGCTATAGCTGGGTGCTTGCTTCTTCGATGGTCAGTTGGAGTTTTTGGAGTACAACTGATTGATTGATCATTTTTTTCTTGAGAACATAATAGTGGTCTCTCAATTGGAAGAGAAGTTCTTCATGAGACATGGTGAACTGACATTTGTCGACTGATGTGCCCATTGATATGTTCAAACTGATTGGAATTAATTGATCTTTGGGAAGAATCAGTTGACTTTGCGAAGCTTTCAGAAAGAGTACCAGGGTCAGGTATTGCTTCGAGAGTAGTGGATTGGGGAAGGCTGCTATATCTTCTTCTTCTCTGGTTTGGGCAGTATAGCTCACACGAACTGATTGTGTTATTTTGACTGGAAATAGGAGCCAATTCATTGTTGTATTATCCGTTTCAGTCCTTCTAGATAGCTGAGGTGTGGTTGACTGAATTGATGAGTCATCAAAATTCAATTTGGACAGTGGGAACCTCTTGGAGAGGGTGGAACTGATGGACAATCAGTCAGTTGAAGGAACTGTAATTCCTCATGAGATGGAATTGAGGTTCGTAAGTCTGCTAGTAGAGTGTTGGCAGGAATGTTGTTGGCCATTTGATGGTTCATGATGTGTTGAACTTGAGCAACAGTGGGATGAAATGGATTTGATGAGCCAATCCATTTGATGCTCCATGTTTCCTATACCAAATACTCATTCCATAGAATGTATTTAGCAGAAAATGTGACTAAATAGATGTCGTGTGACGCCAATTGAACCAATAAAAGTATCGATGAAGTTGTTTGAACAACTTCTTGTCACTCTTTGCAAAAAATAAAAAGTGGGTTAGAAGATGATTGGTTACCACTTTTTGTGCATTCTTGACAGCATGTTCAGCACTGTAGAAAGTGCGAACGTTTTCTTCACTTAGCTAAAGTGGAGGATATGTGGTCCTGAAGTAATCAACTCCGAAGTCAGGGTGTGGAATTCCAATGAAATGAATTAACTCGTCTGGATCGGAGCAAGTTTTAAGGTCAGTTGATTTGCAATTTTGAGGTACTGATGATGGAGTGGTTTCTTCAGCCGAGTATTCGGTTGTTGGCAGTTGACTGAATGTGGTGGTGTCATCATTTGGAAGATTGAGCATTTCTTCAAGTAGCTTGTTCATCCTTAGAACAAGCCCTACTTTGGACTCAAATTTCACAGTTTCTTTTGAGTTCGTGGCTTTAGCAATCTGATACTTGAGTTGGGCAAAGATAAAATCTGCCCAGTTTGTGTTTCTTTTTTCCGCTAGGTAAATCATGACTTTGTAGCGGTCTTGAGTCAGTTGACCCAAGCTTCCAATAGCACCAAACATCATTTTGTTTGTGATGTCCAGTAGAGTACCATATTCTTGCTTCAGATCAGTTTTTGCCGTGGTGAAGCTGAACTGTTTGTTGTACTCAGGTGTTTTCCATTCTATCTAGTAAGCTTTAGCCGATTCCTTTGATTCGAGTATCTTTAAGCCGATTTTGGAAAGTCTGAAGATCTACCCAATAGTGCTTTCAATGACCTAGATTGGTCTTCCTTGGATGGTTGATGACGCGATTTTGCCATCTCTAGTTACCTTTGCTTGTAACAAGAATTCAGTGACTAATTCTTATCTAAAGAACCTTTGGTAGAGTTTCTAGATAGTGAAGAACTCCAGTTTTGTGAAGATTCACAAGGAGGTCTGGATTTTTGGAGAATTCCAGAATTGACTGAAATTTCTTTCGATCAATAAATTTAACTCTCATCATCTAATTTTTGAAAGATTTCAAGGTGTTGGATGAGTTTGCCATATGGGAGATTTTGAGGCTTGACTGATTTTCAGTGAGTTTTGAAGCCGATGAGTTTCTAATTGAGGATGTGAGGAGAGGGTATGGTTTTATGATGGCATAAAGTTGCTCATAAAGCTGTTGGTTGACTACTGTGCCTCGAACAATCTTATGTTCAATCTTTTATTGTAGGCTGTAGGCTTTGAGGTATGGATGACATGTGTCGTGACCTTACAATGGTAATAATTTAAATATGTGCTGACTAGACATATATTTGATTATAATTTAAATTACCATTTGATTTGACTAAACTTAGTCAAGAGAATTACAAAAGATATTTAAAAACATTTGAGTAGTTTTTCAGTCTAGCACTAGGATCTAGACACTCAGTCTTCTTCATCTTTTTTGTCAGTTTTTCTTCTTTTGGCAGCTGGCTCTTTAGTTGCTTCTTCCTCATTTTTAGAGTCATCAGTTTCCTCTTGAGGTGTTATAGTGCGCCTTTGAAGCAGACTGATCAACTGATAGTTCAGTTTTGTGGCTTCTTCAATTTTAAGCCATTATTTGTGCAGACTGAAGATGAGGTCTTCATGGAAGGTCGTGAACTGAGTTGACAAGTAGGAGGTGGAGACTTCCAACTGTCGTAGCTCTGCTTATGACTCAGCTTCTTCACCTTCTTCAGTTTCTACCAATTCCTCACAAGGAATCGTATGGGACTGCTTATTAGTTTCCTTTACTGCACTGATTATCTTCTCGAGATTTTGAGCCTGAGAAGTTGTTGGTTCGGGGGGAGTTGGTGCCTTGTTTTCCTTCTCAGCTGAAGGTTGAGTAGTTGCTTCAATTGGAGAGATAGTTGGAGGCTCAATTGCCACAGCTGCTACTTGACTAGCTAGCTCAGTTGGAGAGATGGCTGGAGATTCAGTTGCCATGGCTGCTTTTCGACTGGCTGGCTTAGTTGGCATCTGAACTGATTCATCTTCCTGATACATTGGTGACTCAGGAATTATTTCAATTTCCACTTTATTTCGAGGTGTCTCTTCCTCAAATTCCAATTGTCGTGCAACATTCTTGATTACTCCTTGTCCGGAAGTTGAGGCTGCATCAGTTCTAGATCGTAACTAACTTGGTTCAGTTACTTGATTCAGTCTGGCTTCCGGTTGCTCTGGTCTCCGTTGCTGCTTTCTCTTCAACTATAGTTGTTGGTATATTGGTAGTTGTGTATTTTACACAACTTTTGGATATGAATTGACAATGTTTAATTTGATAAGTTGTGTGATTTTCATAGCTTTTATGCTCATTATGTTATCTTTTGGTATTTTTGATGTATTTGTGAGTTTTGCAGTAATTGTGGTGAATTTGATGATTATTTGGTGCAAAATTATCAAGTATGTGCTTGGAGAGCTAAAGGAGGGTCCAACTAGGCCTTTGGACCGCATTTGAAGAGCAAAGCCCATGAGAATTGATGTAATTAATTATCCATAATCCAAATGGGTTATTGAAGAGCTTAGAAAGATGGAGAATCAAGTTAGGAGTGTTATGCAAGTTGAATCGGCTCAATCGGATGAGAAACGAGTGAGAACGAGCCATTTTAGTGAAGCCTGCGTGTGCAAGGTTAACCCAGAGGGATGATTTTACACATAGTAGGGTCGACCCAGCTACTCGACCCACTCATCGACCCGAACGGACCCAGTTTGGAATTTTTAAGGCTTTTCTTCACTTTGGAATTCATTTTAACCCTAGGGGTTCCCTCCAACATTATAAGTACCTCATCTACTCATTATACGCAAATCATCCAACAAAGAAGAGACGACATGAGAGAGATACAAACAAGATACAAGTATACAATTATGGAGGCACAATGGAGACTCCGGAGACTACGTCAAGATTGAAGACTTCGAGTTCTTTATTGTGTTGAACATGATGTTGTTTACTTTGTTTATGTTTTGTCTCTTTTATTTAATTATGTCTAGGTAGTTGTTTTGTTGGATTCTTTGGTTTGTAAGTACAATGGATTTCATGATTTAATTTATTGATATATATTTTCCAGTTATCATTGGGTATTTGGTTTCTTAATTTGGATTTCTCATGTGTATGTTGACGGCCACAACATATATATGCAAGTTAGTTATTTGGAAAATTCTAGTCGTGGCTGATTAATTAATGGGATAAAATAGGTTAATCATTTTATGTGATGCTAGGAAGGACCGACCAAGTAAACTAGTGTTGCATAGGGATTTAAGTCCAATGAATGAGGTTGTGAGTAATAACGTGTGCAAAGAACTGACCGTAGTGAAGTACATGCTTATTATTTCTATGTTATGACATATGTTCTATGAACAGTCTGATAACAATTTAATGATTTCCCACCTTTGATAAATTAAATAAGGTTAAGTAGTCAATATATATGTCCTAAAAGCCATTGTATTTAAGTTATCCGTGTTTATGTCTTTGTTTATATGTTCTCTTTTCTGTTATTTGAGTATCTAGATATTAATTAGGTGTCTATGTTATAGTGCTCACATTATTATTTTTCATACAATTCCTATGGATATGATACTCTTTGTAACAGTCCGGTCCCGAGGATGGGGACGGGGTTGTTGTGCGTAAAATAGCACGAAAAATCGGAAATCTAGGGGGGTGTTTTTAGAATTAAATTAAGTTAGCGCCTCAAGAACTTAGGCAACTTAACTTTATGACTTGGAAGAACTATCGTTTTCAATGAATCACTAAGGGTCAAAGGGTTCAATCGGGTCAAACGGGTCAAAGGATTCAATCAAGTCAAAGGAATGCCAAAACATAGGCCAACTGAAATTTAAACAGAATCCAATGACAAACAGATAGGAATTTGACTCTTTAAATAAACAAGACCTCATCATAGGTCACATCAACTAAGACCCATAAATAGGTTGGAGTCAAATAAATCATATTGTCCCATTCATAGGACGAAAGCAAGAAAAATAACTTAAGACTAACTAGAGAGGAGCAGAATCATGCTTGGAAAGAAAAGCCCCTTCATAGGCGAACAACAACAACAAGCATGCAAAACTTATTCACAAGTCAACTGAAAAAGAACATATATCAATATGTTCAACAGTAAGACTTTTCAAATATCTTGGAATCAATAAAGGAATACTGTTATGTCAAAAGAACATGCTTCAAAGACTTTAAGACTTTATTGATATTTAGGAATCATAGCATTTAAAACATGCTACTATCAAGAATCAAGTTACACATATCAAGACTAAATACTAACATCAGAGTACTTAGCAGAAACATAGCGGAAGAAAATATGTAACCATATAGAGCAACAAACTTGGAAACCTCAGACAACCCCAGCAGCAGCACATCACCGGCCTCAGCACCTCAACTTGAAAACATTTGAAAAAAAAGAGGGTGTGAGAACTAATGTACTCAGTGGGGTTTTATGAGAAAATTCTTGATAAACTTTAGAAATATCCAATCATAATCTGACGACATATGGAGAGCAAAACGCAAAAGCCCTCTCCATATCCGCAAAACCTTTTTCTTTCTTTTCCGGCGCCTTTCTTGGCTCAAACCTGTTGTCTACTGCACCCTTAGGCCTGCTTTCAGATAGAAGAGGGGTTACCTCAAATATCCTCCCGAGTATGCGAGGGGATTTCCCAGCAGTGACTCTCATTAATCAAGATTCAACTTTAGTGACACAAAGGTCATAACATGATAATGCAACTAAACTGTTCTTTGAGCTCGATACCCTGCTTACAACAGAAACTATATCCTTCCTTAAATTCCTCTTTACTTAACCTTAACCTTCTTTACTTGACCTTAACCTTCCTTACTTAACCTTAACCTTCCTTATTTACTTGACTTAGCTAGCAATACCAAGCCTAGAGCAATCGTCTAAGGCTAATTCTTTATTTGAGCATGATCTCGGCCTACAAGGGATTTATAACTTACCCTAAAAGGCAATACTTAGCTAAATAAGCTTTAGCAAAATCCAACATTCCAATACAAGGAAAATAAACGCGGATAAATATCGATTTCAATTAAAGCAATTCTAAACATCTCATGCTAGCATAAATTGTATTTAAAAAATCCTAGAATATCTAAACATGCTTGAGAGCTCACTTAACTTATAATAACTTCCTTTACTTTATCAAACTCAAATAACAATTTAACATAATCATGCATAAAACATCCTTCATTCATTTTCTTTCCTTGTACAGAGACTAAACATGCAGAGCATAAAATACTTTTATTGGATATTTTACCTTTACCTTATCATGCTTCTAGATCTTACTAGCTCAAATCTTATACTTAGTTTAGAACTACCCACCTCGATGACGAGTGTCTCGATAACGAGCACGTAGACGAAGTAACGAGCTGAAAATCTTTCCTCGGGCCTCCTTGGGGTTCACCTCTTCTTACAAAAGTCAATCAACGACTTAGCGAGCTTATTCGAGATTCTAACAAGAAATGGAAATGATATCTAAACACCCGTCCCATAACTATAACTTAAAACACGAGAATTTAAATGATTTAAACGCTCGAAATTACCGAAAACGGGGACGGTATTTCCAACTCGAATGATCAAGATTCTGGATGATCGGATACTACTAAATCGTAGATCTTCGAAAGATCTTCGATTTGAGTACTCATGGGCCTCATGGTTCCAACCGAGTCGAAAGTTATGGCCTCCGGACGAAAACGTGTCGAAGCTGCCGCACCTGCCCCCGCGCTCGCGCGCTCATGCGCCGCAGCGGCCTCCTTGCGCGCCGCGCCCGTGCACCTCCTTGGCCGAGGGGGCTCCTGCGCCGCCGTGGGGACCTCCGCCGCTGTACTCCCTGCTCCGCTCTCAAATGTGAGGTGCGCTCCTCAATCTCTCTCTCTAAAATATATTGAAATGAAATGGGGGATGAAAAATACGAAGAGGGAGGGGCTCTATTTATAGCCAAAAATTATGGCTTCCCCGAGAAGCTTCTGCAGTGTAACAATACTGCTTTAAAAATTTCGAGTTCGGTTAAAAGGCGCTTTATTTGATGGCGAGGTCCAAATGACCTTATTCACAAAATTTGAAAATACCGGGAGGTTCGTTGGCTCAAATACTATTGAACCAACTTAAATCGGGGTAAAGAACGAGTCATCTTGAAGGAAAACGAGAAAAGATTCTCTTTTCAAAAATAAAGTTACCATTCCACACAAGGGACAAATAAAATTGTCGAGCGTTCAATTGACCTCAGAATGAAAATCTGAGAATGCCAACGGATTCCTTGAGAAATTTTCTATAGGGTAGGCTTGAAAAAATAAGGCTCGGGTCAACACATGAGATTTCGCAAATTTTCAATGATCATGCTCTTACGGAAAAACACTATTCATAACTTCTTTAAATGCATTTTAAATCACCGGGAACTCAAACAACTTCAGATTCAAAATCCGAAAGCACCGGCATGCTCCTTGGGTCAACACCTTTCAAATATAACCAAAATCGACTATAACTGAGCTCGGATCAAAATTCTCGAAAAGACGATTTCAAGAAAAACGACCCTAAAATCGCTGTTAACTACCAAAACATCTTTATCTAGGCTCTGCTTAATTTCTTTAATTTTCTAAATATATTCTGAAAACCTGGGGTGTCACACTCTTGCTCGCTATGCATTACAACTACACCGTACACTTGCGGTTGTTTTTCTGCTAATAAAATAGTGGTCATATAGCCATTGTATTGGATTTGAAGTTGTTGCCATTGCTGGTGCTGAATCATGTCCTTTAGGAGAGGTTACCTTATTCATCTGGCTTAGCCACTTCTCTCATGATATTTTGGATGGGTTTTATTGCCCATTCAGGATGTTGCCTTCTGATGGCAATTTGTTTCAGCATTGTCTCTATAGACACTGGTTCTCCGTTGTTTTCATTTGTCAATCTCAAGCATCAGTCTTCTTCTCTCCTCCAAAAACTTATACCGTGAAAGGCTAGGAGTAGGAACACTCTTTCAGAATGATAAAAGTGTCTTCATAGGTACCAATAGTAATACCTGATTAGAGTATTGTATAGTTCTTCAAATCCAGCGAGATCGGAAATGAAGTATTTCTTCACATATCGCTTTGTGGCTTCCTCTGCCCAGGTTCTGCTTATATCAACCTTGGAGAAGGCTCGAATGTTTTCTGCAGTTTCGGCCATTGGTGGGCAGGTCTGCCGGAAGTAATCAACTCTTAAATCTCTGTGGGGCAGTCTATGGAGTGGTATAATGTCTTCGGCTCTACTGTAAGGAGCCAGATTGTATGCCTTGATGTTTATTGGGATTTCAGGTGGTGAAGGAGGACCGGTTTACTTTTTCTTCTTCAGTTGGGAAGTCCTAACTGACTTTTTCTTATTGTTTTTCGGTTCTTTTATTAATTCTGTCATAAACACTTATACTCTAGTTTTAGTTGTTTATTTATTCATGTCTAGCTAATTTCATAGCTAGGTTTTGGAGATTAGATATTATGGATTTATAATATGATTTGGCTGCATTTCTTCCTGCTATCTCTCAGGGTTTGATTTCTATGTATTATTTTATATCTTGTATGAATGTTTAATCACCATTTATGCATGCTAGTCATTACTCTGAAGCACTGACCAGAGAAGAATTAGTGATGGAAAGATAGAAATCAGATTATGTGTGCTTGGAAGGACCGGCCAAGTGAACAAGTATAACATATACGGTTGAATAGATCTTCGTGTGCTAGATTAGGAATAATGACATGTGTGAAGAACCGACCGCGGTCAAGTGCATGCTCATTATAGATTAAACTAGTGATCCCCCACCATTGATAGATTAAAGACATAATTCGGATTGATAGAATTAATAAATATTGATAATTGATATAATAATCTAATTTTCCTAAAGCCTAGGTTTTGTTCATCTGTTCAAGTCCAGTATTTTGTTTCTCGTGTTTATTTTATGCTATTCAGTTTTTTTTTTAGAAAAACACCCCTAGAGGGGGTGGGGCATTCGGCACCATGCCCAGCCAGTATATAAATCACAAATCATCTCATACAAAGTCATAGGTGGAATGTGTCCCAAAACTGAACACACCCTTAACCAAGTACTCGAACTAGAAACAAAACAACAGCTAAAAGGGGATACATCCACAGACCAGGTGCTAACCCCAAAACCCAAATGAGAAACATAACCTGAAGTACAACCCAAGATAGACTGTACCTCCAAACAGGAACAAGTAAGAAATGAATACAAAACACAATTGAAAACCATCATCATCTAGCTATATCTAAATCGAAAGCTGGGATAACCCAACTGATCCATCCTAACCAAGGAGAGCAAATATCGAGGAGTAGAAACAGAATCATAGAAGGTGAGTGTAGGGGTCTGAGACCCCCTACCAGCAAGAAAGTCTGCAGCCCGGTTCCCCTCACGATGGATGTGAGAGAATCGAATATGTCGTCCGCGGCACAACATATGAATGGACGTCAACGTGTGCCTAGTCATAGCCGAACCAGACCGGCCCTACTGCAACACCGACACCACTGAGGCAGTATCCATCTCAATCCAAATATGATCTGAATACTGCACAGCGAGTCTCAGCCCATGAAGCAGTGCCTGGAACTCCGCGTCAAAACTCGATGCGGCCTGAAGGGGCATGTAGAAACTTGCCAAAAGTGAACCCATGTAATTGATAAACATGGCTTTTACATGAATTTGAGTAGTTTTATGGCTCATATTTGAAGAGTAATGCATGCATTTGTTGAGGTTTTATACTAGTTTTGAGTTTTCGTGTGCTATTTGATGTTTTGATGTTTCTTGTGAAAGTTTGAGCTGAATTTGAGATTTATCCAAGATCCAATTCAAGGAGGAAAGTTTCTAGAAAGATAGAGGATCAAGTGAGGAGCGCGCTGGAACTTGAATTAAGTCAATCGGATAAGAAACGAGTGAGAACGGAGCAAAATGGTGAAGAGTGTCGGGCGGCAGAAGTTGATGCACGGCCCGTGCGCCAAGAATCCTTCACGCACGGCCCGTGCGGGTCTAGGCAATTTTGGAACAACGAGTTATGCACGGCCCGTGCGCTAGAATCACCTTGTTGCACGGCCCGTGCACTGTGAGGCGGTTTGTGGCGGATTTTCCTCTCTTTCCTTGTTCGACTCCAACACCTATCCAAAACTTGACCCAACTATTTAAGGCTTCTTTGAGCATGAAAATAAAAGAACTTTTCACCCTATATTGAAGCAGAGAAGTGCTGTGAAGATGGAGGAAGACAGAGATTGAAGATTTAAACATCCGACATAAGTGTTTCATATTTTTAATTTAATTTTGTCATGACTTTTGTAATGCATATTTTATTAGATTTCTTTTTTGCCATGAGCGGCTAAACGCATATTAATTCTAGGGTTTGCAAAGCATGATTGAAGCTATGTATTTAATTTAATATTTTTATTTTTCCCTTCCGATTAATGTGTTCAAATGTTCAAGTGCTTTTGATTTCATGCTTAATTACTGATCACAATTAATGCATGCTAGCTAGTTAATTTGAGTCCTGGCGGAGATAATTAATTAGTGGGATTAATTGAATAATTTGATACACGTTCTAAGGAATCTGTAGGGGAATTTAAATCTGTGGTTCTATCGGGAGTTAGTAAATTAACCTAGAGACGAAAGTAATAGGTTGTTTGTTAATCTGCTTCTACCTTGAGACCTGGCGGAGATAGGTAGATATATTTCAGATTCCTCACCTTTAATCGGATTATAATTGGGAAAGATTAGGATTAAATTGAATCATAGTGGATACATGTGTGCTGCATTCCCTAGGATTAGTATTTCATTAATTGTTTGAGTTTGATTATTTGCTTAGTTTATTTACTTGTGTTTATTTGGTTCTAGTTCTGTTCTTTTATTTTATTTAGATTCGTGCCTAGTTTTAGTAAACTCATATATTGGTAGCCTGGATAATAGAGAGTTGTTAGCTTAGTACTCAGTATTATCAAATATTGAGTCCCTGTGGATACGATACTCGATTCGCTTGCTATATTGCATTGTCCTGTGTTAGTTGCAGTTTAGTGCATAATAAATAGTGCATCAGTAATCTCGAACCAAACTTCCACCACCTGTCGCCATCTGAAGATCGGTCGAATAAGAACCATCCGTGTTGAGCTTCACCCACAGTGCCTCAGGAGGCCGCCACGACACCATCCGAGATTGGAGAGATCTCGAAACAGGGTTAGAGACCGGCATGAAAGGCACCTGCGGATAACAGCCCAACCAATGCTGAGGAATGAGCTTCCCGGTCGAAACCAATAGACAGAGGTGGCGCTGAACCTGCCAAACAATGTGAGAGACAAGGAAAGGATCTCCGCGATGCTTGTGGTAGTTCCTCTCCATCCAAATAAACCAGAAAGCAAGGTAAGGAAGCAAATTTTTTTTATGTTATTCAGTTTATTCTCTTTTTACCTGCATATCCTGTGTCTAGATATTAATTAGGTACTTGTGTTTAAGAACTAGGAAGTAGAGTCTCTATGAGATACGATACCCTTCCTCACCTAGATATTATAATAACATTGTGCACTTGCATTACGATTATTTTTTAATATATAGCATGTCAGTGCACTAGTTAAAAAATGCATAGACACACGAGAGCATGAATTTGCTAATTTGTGCCCTCGTGCAATAATTAAAAATGAGATATTGCACGAGTTCACAAATAAATTATTGCACGAATAAACTCCAATACTCATGTATCGAAAGAAATTGATTTGTGCACCAAAGAATATTCCATTTTTTTCCAATCATTCCAAAGAAAGATTCAAAAAACTTAAATATCTTGATCTATAAAAAGAGTGCACATCTGTAAATATCATATACCTTAATGCCGTAAAAACAACATACACAATGTAAATAAAACTTTAAAAAAATCCCAAATTCGCAAAAATCTCTAATGTTTGATATTGCAACAGATGATTTATTGTTGAAACGGGGATTAGAGAAGGAAGAATCATGATAATCTTCAAAAATCATAGCTTGATGATCTTCACCATTGGTAGTTTTATTTCAATTAATAAAACAGAGATTGAAAAATGAGAGAGACGAGAGAACGGCGTTTGCAGAGGGAAGAGAGAAAATCAGATATTTTTTCCTAATAGTATTGATATATAAATATATAGATATACATAAATAATAATTCTTAATAATAAATATGGAATTAAGGGTATTTATTACTTTTTTTTATGATAATGGCTAGAAACACTGCGTTTTTAAAAAGTAACTATTTACATTATTTACTAAGTAATAATGGCTAGCTATCTAAAAATCCCTCCGCCCCCTTTTTAGAGAACCTGAAATTAACTATATATATTATTAGGTAATACTATCCGATTAGAATCTGGCTAGCCAGAAAAGACATATATTAGTAATTGTTCAATTCATATTTATTAATAGCCAGAAAAGGCATATATTAGTAATTGTTCAATTCATATTTATTAATAATTTAATGATGATAATTATTGCATGATTATGTTTAACTGTAATACCCTTCTCATCCATTTTAGAGAGAGATTAAAATTTGAATTCTCAACAATATCTATCCTTCCACATTAATTAAGAATTGTACTTTTCAATAAAGTGGAATAGTACGTCCACCAATTTATGCACAATATAATCTATCAACAAATAAAAAATGATTCATACTTCTTATAAATACAAACAAAGACATTATCTTACATTACTATTTACTACATACTTAAAAGTACAAAATATTTGATAAGATTCTAAAATATAATATATCTCTGTAAATTTAAATAAATCAATATATGCATGCATTTATAACATTCATTAAAATAAAATGCTCAGTATATAATTATTAAATTTGTGTCTAAATATTAAATTTTATAAAGAATAAATGCTTACTAAATATATTTTTTGTACTTATATTTGAAATTGATGGCATTTAAAAAATTTATATCAGGGGCACATTTTGATAATAAAGTCATGTTCTCGCAAAAATATAATAGATTATTCAATTTTGCCATTTTTGGTATAAAATATTAGTATTGTTTTAGTTTTAGAAAACGTATATATAATGCAATTGGTCGGGGCTTTCTGTTTGGGTTGGTAGCAGTTTATAAATATACCAAAATTTATCTTTGTACGTAAATTGATAGGTTTCTCATTACATTTTTATTTTATTTTTTTATATATTAAGTTATATCGTGACCCTTTTAGTTGTCCAAAACTTATATAATATTAATATATGTACTATAGTATGGTATCAAAAATGCATATTATTAATTATTAACTTATATAATATAGTATAGTGATGTATTGTAAATTATTGACTTATATAGTATAGTATGGTGTCATATATAACTTAATTAATATACATTAGTATTACTTTATGTCATATAGGTATCTCAATTAAAGTTATAAATTATCACTAGTACGTGACTAAGTTGACATTCCTATCTTCTTTATAAAGGTGAGAGGTCTGAGTATAAATCTCAATCCTCGACTAATTTTAAAAATAGATATCTTTATTGATCATTATTGGATCAAATACTATTATGTGCATGGTATCATATACTACTGATATGAATTATTATTGACTTATATATTATATTATGATGTCGCAATTTAATATCCTTGGATTATACACTACAATATAATGTCACAACTTAATATTATGAGTTATTATTGACTATATATTATAGTATATATATGATGTCATAACTTAATATCATATATTATTATTGGCTATATAATATAGTAACAACTTAATATAATAAAATATTGGCTTATATACACTATAGCAGTATAATATTATGTTGCGATTTGATGTTATTATTTATTTATATAACATGATATGGTATCACAACTTAATAGTGTAAATTATTATTTTATTATTTACTACTATTATTATTATATACTTTAATATTATTATTTTAAATTTTATTTTAAAATAACTTAATATGATTATTTATATAGGATATGATTATGATGAATATAGGATTTATATCATAATCTTTATATGTGACAATGATTTATCTAAATATAGATAATATTTTTATTTTAAGATTTACTGTTAGATATATTTTTTTTGGAAAGAATTCTATACGGTAATCTTCACAAATTTGGCGTCATATTATATCCAGGTTGAAAAAATAGGAGGGAATGAAAAAATCGGATGAGTAGGAGGGAATAAGAGATTGGCGGTAATCTAGTTTTGGAGAGCTAAGGGCATTACTTTCATCTTAAATCTGATTTTTTAATTGGACCGAATATCAAATAAACCAATATTAATAACATTAATGCTAGCCAGTCAGATTCTGGCTAGCCAGGATTGAATTTTTTAATAATTAATAAAATTATATTATTAATAAATTAATTATGTTAATTAGTGAATGTTATGTTTTTACTATACTGTCCTTCTCTCATCAAATTAGTGATTGTATTTAATTACCAAAATCACTACAAGAAACGGAAGAAAGGGGATAAAAATTAGTAGTGCAGCTTCATCTTCTTCTCTTTTCTTCACTTCTTTATCTTCTTTTCCCGTTTCGATTTCTTCTTATCAAATTTTAATCTACTTCTTCACATTTTCCTCCTTGCTATCTTAATTTTTAATTTGATTTTCACTCCATCGATTAATTTTTTTAATCTCATTTAAAATCTAGACATTAATCTTCAAAGAGTGAAAATTGGAGCGGAAATCAAATAGAGATCTGAATTGGAGCTTCCACTATTCGGATATCTGAATTGAAGCGCATATAGAGTTTTCTCAGGAAAAGTTTGGAGGGCTGACTTGGAGCATTAGCGGTGAATCAATTGAAACTGAATGGATTAATTGTTCCTATTGGTGAGTACTCAGTCCAGATTTCACAATCCATTTTCGGTTTTTGTTACAATATATGAAATGCGCAGATGTTTGGATTGGCTCAAATGTCCGTTCTTTTATTATGATCACCAATTGCTTGTTAAAATGTCTGAATTAAATGAGATTGGGGCTTTGCGTTGTCTTGTGCAGAAGGTAATGTACTTCATTTAGAAACTCAGTTAGTATCGCTGTTATTCAGTTTTCTTGGGATTCTTGTTCCATTTCATATGTTCTAAGTTATCTGCTTGTAATGTGTGATTGTTTATTCTTTGTTTTTGTTTACCTTGGGTTGTCGGTGAAGAGGGCATGGAGTATGTGAGCATGGTTGCAGATTGTCCATCAGCTTATCTTATTTTTCTAAAGTGCTATCTACTATTTGGATGCTTTTTTGTTTCAGTGTTCCTTGTCGATGAACATCCATGGAAATTGATATTGTAAGATGGGGGTCTTTTCATAATTGAAAAGGGGTAAACTCACTCTGGTTTTTCCCATCCTCCATGAAACTTCATTGGGTTGCAATCCCATCCTGTTTTTGTGTACAAGCATGCATCAAGAATACGAACTTGCTATTAATTTGGTATGACACTTTATGGTATACTGGATTATTTACATGTAGATTCCATGAAGAGTTGAATAATCATAGACGTGGTAGAAATCGATGGGGCAATTTGAAGTTGGAATATCTGGAAAAAGGTATGGATGTACTTCTCACCATCTAATTTATTTTATATTAATACAATAGAGATGCATTTTTACTCATTTATCTTGACCGTGAAATAATTGCTAGAAATTCTACTGTTATTCATTTATTTGTACTCATTGCTATATATATTCTTTAATTTCCCATATATTAGAAGACTATTTCAATGACCTTAATAATCTGACAGATGGAGTGGACTTGTAATAGAATCAGTTGGATGAGATTATTGAAGGTATGCACACGTGAACTTATCCAAGTTATCAAAATGCATAATTTGTCGTTAGCATCGTGATATGAGGATAACTTCTTTGTTCTTCATATAGGTTACAAATTGTGCCGTTTGAGGTGCATGCGCCATCATTTTTTTATCTTTTCAGAGAATTGTAGAGTATATTGGGCTGTAGTAATGTGTGAGATTTGGCTTGAACTAAAGAGAAAGTTCATTTTCTAACTAGTCATTTTATTCATTTTTGATTTGCTATTACAGAGCCTTACAAGCATGGTTGTAAAACACGGCCTCAGCGCCCGCCTAGGCGCTCAGCGGCCTGGTGCCGCATCAAAAATGGGGAAATCGGGTGCGTTGGGTGGGAAGACGAATAGGCGGTGATTATACGCTCTAAGTGGTGGAGCTAGGTGGCGCTTTCTCGGTGATTAATCGGTCTAGGCGCCGTTTTCAAGCTTTTTTTTAATCTTTTGATTTTTATATTTTTAATAAACGAATCTTACTCATTCCTAAAAGATGATAGCAGATTAGCAGCAAAGAGCAGGGCAACCCTAGCCGACTCATTCTTGTAGCCATCGCCAACCCTGTCATCCATCGTCAACCCTCCAACCCTATCACCTATCACCTCCGGGCTCCCACCTTGCAGCTATCACCGGGCTAACGCTGATCGATTGAGTAGTAACTAGCCCCTAAGATAATGTTAAGTTAGTGTGTTAATAGCTTTTAGTGGATATGCTAACAACTTTTACTCTTATCTGTATAATGTTAGGTTATGTATTTAGTTTTTGGTTGTTAAAGTATTTGAATATTTGTGTTGATTAGATTAATTATATACTCACATAATGAAAGTTTATGAAATCATTAACTTTTTCTTGTTAATTGCTTCAGCTTTCTGATTTTGGCGTTGCAATTTGAGGAGATAACTCGAAGAAGACCAACATCAACACTTTCAAGAATTTTTAGGTTTCTTAGGTCTCTTAGTTTTTCCTTGGCTAGAAGTTAGATGATTTGTATCTGCTTCTTGTTTGTTTCGTTAACATTGAAGAAATATGTGTAGGCTTTATTTTTAGCTTGTTCTGTTTGCAAGTTGCCTTTTATAAATCTTTTCAAACAGAAGAGGAAGCAATTGAGGCTTATGATATGTTTTTTCAATTCCAACAACTATGAAGATGATAGTTTGAGTATCGGTCATTGAGTCTACCAATTCGCTGAATCAATCAAGTGCGAGATTAGTTGCAGCAAAGAAGGAAAGAAAAATGAATTTGGAACTTTGGAGGAGCCGACCATTCAAGGAAATAATATGATGTTTAAATGTCACGATTTTAAGTCGTTTATGTTTGGTTTTGTGATTGAAGTGTCATTTTGAATATTAATGGTTAAAATGTAATGTGTGGATGAGTAAATAAATGAAATTTTCTTATTTTGTAATTTTATGTTTGGTGCTCCAAAGAACTTAAGTGGCTCATCTTTGTATTACAATAGTGTTTGTGAAATTTAATGTATAACATTAATCACGCAACATTCTTATGGAGCCCATCAATTCATTATTATTTTTTAGTTAATCAAAGAACATATCTATTGATTCCATGCCATTGAAGTGTGCAGATAATTGATAAGTGGTGTTTTTGAACAATAATTTGAGGTTTAAATGAAGTGATTTGCAGAGTGTTGTATGTCTTTTAACCCAAATTGAGCATTTAACCTCCTATTTTGAAAGTTTTCTTTGTTGTTTGGGTTTTATAGGTAATGGAGGATAAATTAATGCAAATTTGAGGGACTTAAGACCATGCAAAGATAGAGAATCGAATAAGGAGCACGCTGCAAGTTGAATCAAGTCAATCGGCCAAGAAACGAGCGAGAACGAAGCAAAACCGTGGAAGCTGCCGGAGAGGCTCACCGAACGCGACCTGCTAGCGCGACCCGTCCGAGGCCGTGTTGCAGGAGCCTGCGGACGTGACCTGCTGGCGCGACCCGCCCGAGACCGTGTTGCAGGGGCCTCTGGACGCGACCTCCGGGTGCGGGTGTAGGGCAGGCCGCGCCCCAAGGCCTCTGCAATGCGGGCTCCGGGCGCGGCCAACATGGCCCCCATTTCAGCACTTCAGAGACCTGTTTTTGTGTGTTCTAAACTTGACCTCCAGGCGCGACCCAGACCAGGCCGCGTCCGGGACTGACAAATCCACTTTTTGACTGTTGGCACTCCATTATTGGTCCTCTATATCATATAACTCTTGGATAGTTTAAACGATCCAACTCCCACTCGAAAATACACCATAGAACACAAGAAACTTGGGGATTTTGAAAGCACAAGAAGATCAAGAAGAAGAGGAGGAAGAAACAACCATCCATTTGAAGATCCAAGCCAAGGGATTGAAGAAGATTGTTCATCATTGGGTTTTATCTTCTCTTTCATTCTCTTACTCTTATATTTAGAATGGGTTTTGGTTCTTTCCTCTTTGTTCTTGATGTTATTGTAAATATGGTAGGCTAGAGCCCTTAGGGCTCTAGGATGTGAAGAAACAATGTGAATCTTGTTCTTGACTAGGGTTATATCTATGGTTATGCTTTGTCAAGGTTTTAATCCATGCTAGTTCTTGAATAGTGTTGTTTGAAGTTACATTCGTTTAACATCAAATGTATGAATCACTTGCATCTTGCCCATCCCGTGATCATAAGCATGTATGGATTGAATCCATGTATTTGTACTCTTAGTTGAATGTTCAATATGTGGAAGGAAATGTGACCCCTTTGAGCCTTTGGTAGGTGTGACCTCGGAATGTATTAGTGATAGTCATCCTTGTCACATTCGCAATTTAAGAGATATTCGAGAGATGCTCTTACTATATTTGTGGTATTTCTATCGTTGAACGAAGCATGATTGTTGAGAATACCCTTGTTGTATGCTCAAGAGGAACATTGTGTATCCATGTCCTAGAATCTTGCCTTAACTTGTTATCTTAAACCATTTCCTTTTAGATCTTGATTTCTTGCATTTCATTTAAGTATTGGTTTTGTTGTTTGGTGTTTGTTATTTAAGCTCTTGTTTTGGTATTGATGATAATCGACCCTCACTTAAGCATAGTCTAGATAATTCTTGCATCTAATATTGTGGTACTTGCATTGTCTTATTTGGTTCCTCATTCCCTGTGGATCGACCTCGTTTCATCCTGTCTACAATTATATGCTTGTATACTTGTAAGCATGATACGAGTTTACAAATATTGGAACATCATTGTGGAGAACTAAAATCCCCTATCAAGTTTTTGGTGCCGTTGCTGGGGAGTAGAAAATTAATTTGACATTGCGATAATGATTGTGTGGATTAGTTAGACATTGCAATATTGCGATAACGATTGTGTGGATTAGTTAGACATTTTTTTTTGTTAAGATTTGCATTGATTTCTTAGTTCTTTGACAGGTAGTGTATGCACACTCGATCTAGAGGTGAGCCACCTATCGATTTGGATCCAGAAATTGAAGTAACGGTGCGCCACAACAAAGCACGTAGACAGAGGAGAATGGCGGATAACCTTCCACCGGTTCAAGATCCTATGATTGCCCAAATGCAAAGGCAATTAGAGGTTATGCAAGGGCAATTGAGAGCCCAAGAAGAAGCACAACATAGAAACGTGGAGGCCCCAATCCGAAATCTTTTCCAACCCGTCGTGAATCAAGGGGTGGTGAATGGACCACCCATTCAAGCCAACAATTTCGAGTTCAAGACATCCCTTATACTCATGATCCAACAACATCCGTTCCGAGGAACGCCAATGGAGGATCCAAATGAGCACATACGCAAGTTTCTTGAGTATAGTGGGACGATAAAGGCGAATGGAGTCCCGGATGATGCAATTCGAATTCGGCTCTTCCCATTTTCTTTGAGTGACAAGGCGGAGACTTGGTAGTTGAGCCAAGCCCAAGGATCGTTCCAAACATGGGATGCATTGGTGACAAGGTTCCTTCATAAGTTTTTCCCACCCGGAAAAACACTCAAACTTAAAGGTGACATTACCGTGTTTAAGCAATGGGATGAGAAAAGCATGTATGAGGCGTGGGAACGCTTTAGAGAGATGCTAAGAAAGTGCCCCGGGCATGGGTTTGGAACCAACCACCAAGTGTGTATCTTTTATGGTAGAAGTAAACCCGAGGTGAGAACACTAATGGATGCGGCCGCTGGAGGATCCTTATTAGCAAGAGGCCCGGACGAAGCCATGAGAATCATAGAGGAAATGGCATCTAATTCATTTCAATGGCCGGTTGCAAGAGAAGGTGTTCAAATAATGAAGAAAGTTGCATCTACCTCAAATTCGGATGCACTTGAGCTAAGTATTAACTCTAAACTCAAGAATCGAAGCCTTCACCAATTCAAAAGCCGAAACTTCTCAAAGTCAATTTGAGGAAGTTAATTATGTGAATCAAGGAGGAGGCTACTCGAACAAACAAAGGCTATATAATCTGGGGTACAAGCCCCAATATGGAGGTTAATATGGTAGAAATCAAGATTACCAAAATAAGACTCAACATCCAAACTTGTCTTATGGTAACCCAAATAATGCTATCCAACCACCTCCCGATTTTTCAGTTACAAATGGCATGATTGATGACGAGAAGAAGCCAAAGATGGATGATCTTTTGATGGCTTTCATGGGAAAGACGAAAAAATACATGGGTGAGACACAAACTCACTTTGAAAAATTGGAGAATCATATATGAGCGATTGACACCCAAGTGAATATACTAGAGACACAAATGAGCCAATTTGCTACAATCATAGGGAATCAACACCAACAAGGCAAGTTCCCGAGCAATACAACCATCAACCCAAAAGAGCAATGTAAGGCTATACATGTGTTGAATGTTGGGTCAGTGGAAAAATTTGAGGTTTCTCGTGTAAATCTTGAGGAACGAAAAGTTGAAAATGGATTGAGAGCCAAGGATGGTGAAATTGGAATTGAGAAGAAATCAACGGAGAAAACTTCAAGTAAGTCACTACCATCAACTTTGCCTCCATTCCCTGTTGTTATTCCATATCCTGAAAGATTGCGAAAGAATGAGCAAGATTAACAATTCAAGAAATTCTTGGAGGTGTTTCGAAAAGTCCACATCAACCTCCCTCATGTGAATTTGTTGCCAATAATGCCAAACTACGCAAAATTCTTTAAGATAATGTTTTCAAAAAAGAAAAAGTTGAGGAAGTGTGAAGTATTGAGCCTCACGGGGGAGTGTAGTACCTTTCTTCAACAAAAGTTGCCACCAAAGTTAAAAGATCTAGGGAGTTTTGTTATCCCATGTGATATTGGCGAAAAGTTGATTGTGAATACACTTTGTGATCTTGGAGCAAGTGTGAACCTTATGCCCATTTCTTTCTTTCATAAGCTAAAAGTTGGGAAGTTGAAGCTGACAAAAGTTTGTTTACAATTAGCAGATCATTCTATTACTCATCCTAAGGGGATCATTGAGAATGTTCTTGTGCGAGTAGGCGAATTCATTTTTCCGGTTGATTTCTTGGTACTCGAGATGGATGAGAGTGAAGAGTTACCACTCATCCTGGGAAGACCATTCTTGAATACCGCAAGGGCCCTAATTGATATGGAAAAAGGTGAACTTACTCTCAGGGTTCATAATTTATCGATTGTGTATCAATTAAATGAGAGAATAGAAGTTGCTAAAGAGGATGGGTCTAAGGACCCAGACAAGTGCAAGGTGATTCGAAAAATCAAAATGAGCAAGATGGTTTGTCAAGAGAAGAGTGAAGAAGACATTCCCAAGGAGTACTTCAGAATCTTTGACCTGGACTTGATTGCAATGCCTTGGAAAATTCAAGAAGGTGCTCTTATGTGGCATAGGAAGCCACCATATCTTCTTGATTGATTATTGGCCGTTGATATCCCGTCAAGCTCACGACGTTAAATTAAGTGCTAGTTGGGAGGCAACCCAATGATTTTTAATTTTTATTGGTTTACTTTGCTTTTATTTTAGTATTTTGATTTGTTTGTCTAGTTAAGTTTATTTGAATTTTATATTTACTTTGAGGATCCAAAGTTCTAAATGTGGGTGATTTGTGAGAGTGATATGACTGCAGAAAAATTGCGCTTGAATATAGAAATGCATAAGTGAGGAAAGGAGCCCAAAAAGGGCTCGAAAATGAAATGTAAGGCAAAACACAGGCCTAAAACGCAACAAGGGTGACGCCTCACTGCGGAAATCGGGTTTTAACCCCTCTTCTTAACACTTTTCACTCACATTTCATTTTGCACTCACTCTCACTCACTCCCACCTCTACGCACAAAAAAATTTCACCTCTTCCTTCTACAAGCCACAAGATTCAAGGTATGAGATTCTAACCCATGATTTCACATACATTGTACCTTTGCAAGATGATTTAGAGTTTAATTGTTCTTATGCAAGAAAAATTGGGGATTTTTCATGTTTTTGTACCCTAGTCTTAAAATCAATGAAATTGTCATGGGTCTCCCTCAATTATGCTTACATTTGATGAACATTGAAATTGAGAGCATGGGTATGATACGGGTTTAAGAAATTTGTTGATTTTGGTGGACTTAACTTGAATTTTCCATGCATTGGGCAAGAACTTGATAAACTTAAATTTCCCTATTTATTTGCTTGGTTCTTGTTTGATTTTTGTTCTAAGGGAGAAAATGCACATTATGCTTGAACTATGAGCCATTTGTTACTCAATGCAAGAATTCTAATGATGTTGGAAATTACTTGTATATGTGCATTTGAGTTATGTTGAATTATTTGATGAATTAAGAACATTGTGCTACATTGTTACCCTTTATGCCAATTTTGGTTGAATGAATGTGGTCCTTTTGTTCTATCATAATTCTAGCCAAAAAGCATGTATTTTGGTAATTTTTGACAAATGACAAGGATGAATGTTTGTTGAGATACATGTTTAAGAGGAAGGCTGTCTGATTTTGATATTGTCATATGTAATTAGAGCGCTCTTGCCTAAATGTTTAACTTATGCTTGATTTAAGTTGACTAATCTCTAGCATATTAAATGATTTGAAACAAGCATTGTTGATAGCATTGAGCATATTTTTATGGTCTTATGTGTTTGATTTTGTCACATATGTTTAGGACCCTTTTTACCAACTATCAAGCTATGTTGTCTAAATGTCACTAATGTTTGACTTTGAGCACACATTTGTCTTGTTTATGCTTTTGATATTGTCAAAAATGGTTTAAGGCCTCTTTTGTCAAGATAAATGTATGCTCCATGTGTTATGTTTTCTTGTGATGGTAATGTGGGATAGTTTTGGCACATGAATGATTGTAGAGGGCAAGCATGCTTAAAAGAAGTTAGTATTATGTTCAACAAAGTAAATTGTGGAATGTGTTGGATATTGTCATACTTGGAATCCACAATCTACTTTGTTAAAATGGTGATTGATTTTTGCCCCTATCTCTAAACTTGGTTTAACTCTTGATGTAGGCACCACTCCCACACACCAAAATGGCAAAGGGAGGAAGATCCTAGTTCATATTGTCATCATCATCTCAACCATTTCCACACCAGCCTCTGTGTCTTAGCCGCTTCATTAAGCTATTAGTGAGCCTTGCCACCACCATCTTGCCTCCAAACTTATTTTCTCTCATGGATTAAAATAAGTTTGGGGGAGGGGGAGAGAGTTATGGTGGCAAGGGTCTTCTCTGCTCATTTTATTTCTTTCTTTAAACTATTGTCTAGTTTAGTTGCTTATGTTAGTAGAGTCTTTATGCATGTTTATGATTTAGATTATGTTAGGTTTGTTTATTTTTGCTATGTATTGATCGGATGGAGGCATTGACGGATAATTGATCACATGTCGTTTTGTTTCATGAGCATGTGATGCTTTATCTATATTTTTATTCAATTGCCTTATGATATGTGGAGTGGGGTTGTTTTGACTTAAATAGGTGTATGTTCTTGTAACATGATAAAAGTTGCGAGCATGTTTTTGATTGAGTTGAAATCTTTGATGATGATGAGCTTATGTTGAAATTTTTAGAAAAATGTTTATAAAATGCAAGATTTTATAGCATGATAATGTAAGCAAGGTTCTAGTTGTGTCTCAAAAGTACAATTATTGAAGGAAAAGCTTACCTTGGGAAGATTTTGATCCAAAGATTACACAAGTGTAATCTTTTCTTTGATGAGTGATTAATGGTCTTCTTAGTGCACTAGTTATTCTCTAGAACTTGCTTTGTGACTTAATTGAGGCTACAATTGTGTGTTTGATTTCTTGAAAAGGATTTAAGGCCATTCTTTGTTTAAACTCATTTTTATCCAAATATTTGCCTTCCAATGTAAATTGAATTCCTTGCAAGCCCTTTTTGAGCCTTGAAATATTTTCTTGATTTTGTTGGGTTGGGAATGAAATAAATGACAAGTTGTGTATATTCTTTCAATTGGAAATTTTGAGAAATCTTGTAATTGGAAAAAGGTAAAATGTTGAAATATTCTTGTGACGAAAAGATTAAAAAGAAGTGAATTATCTTGATTTGAATTGAAAATCCTTAATTGAAGAAAAGAAGAGAGATGTTCACATTGTGATCACAAACAAAAAAAGTAAAAAATGATGAAAAATTTGGAAAAATCTCAAAGAGATTGGGTTGTGAAACAAAAAGGGTAGAAGAGAACTTGTGTGGTTCTACTTGGTTGATAATGTATTGATTTGGTATTTTTGGACGCCACTTTACCAAATATTTTTCCTACCCTTCTGAAAAGCCTTCACTACAACCCAAAAAGCCCTTAATGATTCTTGTTTGAGAACACACGTGGAGTAGTGGAGATTGTAGTCACTTTGTAAACATATGGTAGGATCCTAGTGCACTCTTGACCTTGAGTGGATACACGTTTTGCCTATACACTCGAGAGTGAGCATTCTTTAATCCTTGTGAGAGCTTATACTTCAATAATTGTATCATGATGATTTTATTATACTTGTTTATTTTTGATTGCCAATATCATCTATACAATGCTCGTCTTTTGATTTTGAAGCAAATTGTCATCTTGATTCTACTTAAATCAAAATCCTTGCCTTGTTACTCTTGTTTTGTTTGGGGACAAATAAATATTTAAGTTTGGGGGAGTTGATGAGTGGTGTTTTTGCACAATAATTTGAGGTTTAAATGAAGTGATTTGCAGAATGTTGTATGTGTTTTAACCCAAATTGACCATTTAACCTCCTATTTTGAAAGTTTTGTTTGTTGTTTAGGTTTTATAGGTAATGGAGGACAAATTAATGCAAATTTGAGGGACTTAAGACCATGAAAAGATAGAGAATCGAATAAGGAGCACGATGCAAGTTAAATCAGGTTAATCGGCCAAGAAACGAGAGAGAACGAAGCAAAACCGTGGAAGCTGTCGGAGAGGCTCACCGAACGCGACCAACTAGCGCGACCCACCCGAGGCCGTGTTGCAGGGGCTTGCGGACGCGACCTGCTGGCGCGACCCGCCTGAGGCCGTGTTTTAGGGGCCTCCGGACGCGGGTGCAGGGCGGGCCGCGCCCCAGGGCCTCTGCAATGCGGGCTCCGGGCGAGGCCAACATGGCCCGCATTTCAGCACTTCAGAGACCTGTTTTTGTGTGTTCCAAACTCGACCTCCAGGCGCGACCCAGACGAGGTCGCGTCCGGGACTGACGAATCCACTTTTTGACTTTTGGCACTTCATTATTGGTCCTATATATCATATAACTCTTGGGGAGTTTAAACAATCCAACTCCCACTCGAAAATACACCATAGAACACAAGAACTTGGGGATTTTGAAAGCACAAGAAGATCAAGAAGAGGAGGAAGAAACAACCATCCATTTGAAGATTCAAGCCAAGGGATTGAAGAAGATTGTTCATCATTGGGCTTTATCTTCTCTTTCATTCTCTTACTCTTGTATTTAGAATGGGTTTTGGTTCTTTCCTCTTTGTTCTTGATGTTATTGTAAATATGGTAGGCTAGAGCCCTTAGGGCTCTAGGATGTGGAGAAACAATGAGAATCTTGTTCTTGACTAGGGTTATATCTATGGTTATGCTTTGTCAAGGTTTTAATCCATGCTAGTTCTTGAATGGTGTTGTTTGAAGTGGCATTCATTTAACATCAAATGTATGAATCACTTGCATCTTGCCCATCCCGTGATCATAAGCATGTATGGATTGAATCCATGTATTTGTACTCTTAGTTGAATGTTGAATATGTGGAAGGAAATGTGACCCCTTTGAGCCTTTGGTAGGTGTGACCTCGGAATGTATTAGTGATAGTCATCCTTGTCACATTCGCAATTTAAGAGATATTCGAGAGATGCTCTTACTATATTCGTGGTATTTCTATCGTTGAACGAAGCATGATTGTTGAGAATACCCTTGTTGTATGCTCAAGAGGAACATTGTGTATCCATGTCCTAGAGTCTTGCCTTAATTTGTTATCTTAAACCATTTCTTTTTAGATCTTGATTTCTTGCATTTCATTTAAGTATTGGTTTTATTGTTTGGTTTTTGTTATTTAAGTTCTTGTTTTGGTATTGATGATAATCAACCCTCACTTAAGCATAGTCTAGATAATCCTTGCATCTAATATTGTGGTACTTGCATTGTCTTATTTGGTTCCTCATTCCCTGTGGATCGACCTCGTTTCATTCTGTCTACAATTATATGCTTGTATACTTGTAAGCATGACACGAGTTTACAAATATTGAAACATCATTGTGGAGAACTAAAATCCCCTATCAATAATTCAATAGAAGTTATATATGAATTAATAACAATAGACACGAAGATAATAACATAAAGAAGATACGATAGATTTCATAACAAAATGATCACCATGGTCTACATAAAAAAAACAAAAAATACAGAAAATGAAATTAAAATACATAAATTAAACATTCATGAAAAATAGAGCTGAAAACCACAAAATTCCTGAAAATTTAAATACTGCTTGAAGTTAGGGATGATTATGAGAAGATTTGGCTTAGAAGTTCCCTCATCACTGTTAGTTGACTTTTCGATCTCAAGATATGATTCATACAACTTGGTGAGAGGGAAATTTTCTAGAAGCAGATCCATCAAATATTCATCGTCCAAGGTAAACAAAAGACGACCAAATAAGTGAGTAATCTCCGTTTTCATTGTGTTGTGTTCTTCACGGAGATTCCTGTAAAGTATTTCAAGACTCCGGGGAGATGGAGGAATCGTCCATTCCAAGGACTGACGATGCTTGGTTGGTGTGAATTTTTTAGTTGTAGTATAGTTTTTTTTGTGGGAGGAGTTCTCTCTATCATGGCTAGGGTTGAAGGACTTGTTTTCAATATTATAATCTCGAGTTTTCTAATTCTAATTCTAATTTATGATTTATAGTGAACTATACTCTTCATATTTATAGTGCATCAATTTTACCACCGTCATCTATTTATGAAGATGAAAGATCAATTGGCATTTAGGTATATGGAAAAAATATTTTCACAAATGAGTAATTGAAAAAAAATATGAATAAGCTTGAGAAGATATTTTAAGGTAAATTAATACAAATCTCCAGATTTTATAAAGATTGTGCAATTGAATAAATAAATAGATAATCATACTTATACACTAATTTCTAATTTAATTAAAAATTAATTTACCAGAAATTTAAATGTTACAAATTAAAATTACAAATTTTAATTACAATTGTAGAATGCTATATAATTTATGATCAATAGTGCTCCAATATTACAAATTCTAATTATAATCTTGAGTTCATGATCTACAGTGCAACTACAATTATAAATTCTAACTTTATATATAATAGTATAATGTTATATAATTTATGATCAATAGTGCCTCGATATTACAAATTCTAATTATAATCCCAAGTTTATGATCCAAAGTGCAACTACGATTACAAATTCTAATTGTATATTAGTAGAATTTTATAATTTATGGTCCAAAATGCAACTACGATTACAAATTCTAATTATAATCTCGAGTTTATGATGCACAGTGCAACTACGATTATAAATTCTATCTTTATATATAATAGTATAATGTTATATAATTTATGATCAATAGTGCCTTGATATTACAAATTCTAATTATAATCTCGAGTTTATGATCCAAAGTGCAACTACGATTACAAATTCTAATTGTATATTAGTAGAATTTTATAATTTATGATCCAAAGTGCAATTATGATTACAAATTCTAATTATAATCTCGAGTTTATGATCCACAGTGCAACTATGATTACAAATTCTAACTTTATATATAATAGTATAATGTTATATAATTTATGATCAATAGTGCCTCGATATTACAAATTCTAATTATAATCCCGAGTTTGTGATCCAAAGCGCAACTATGATTACAAATTCTAATTGTATATTAGTAGAATTTTGTAATTTATGATATATAGTGCATCAATATTACAAATTCTAATTATAATCTCGAGTTTATGATCCACATCTCAACCACGATTACAAATTTTAACTTTATATTAGTAGAATATTAAAATATTAATATTATTATAATTAATCCTCGAAAAAAGATAAAAATTAATTGGAGCTAAACATAAATTTATTAATTGCGCAAGAATCGAAACGTGTGTGAGAGAGAAGTAATTTCAAATATTCTCTTAAATATTTAATTTATTCAAATATACTAAATTAATATAATAATTTATTATAAAATGAATATTTTTTTTTTTTTAATTTTTTTGATTGAGCCACATATATATTTTGGGGAAGTTGGGGAAAAGCATAGAGCGTGCGTGCTCAGCTCTCGCCCTCGTACCATCCACGACCACTACATAGGAGCAATAGTGAAGCCAAGTCGTATAAAGACAAGCAGTCCTTATAGCAATAGCAAAGGACCCGAATACTATCTTTTTCTCAATAATGATTCCTTTCGAACCAGTCTTTCTAAACCTGGAAAAGGGGGCAAAGAAACAGCTGATCAATAATTCCAAAAGCTCTATTTTCCTTTCGAACCAGTCTTTCTAAACCCGGTTTTGCCCGTGTTGTCTTGTCTCGACTAACTCATCTTATTCGACCTTGAAGCAGGAAAATACTAAATGAATTAGACCAAATCGCTTACTCTCTGTATCAACCAATGAGGTCATTGTTCGATTTGAAATTCTAATTAGGATTCCTTTTTTATGTTTTCTATTATTTTTAAGTTTTGTTTAGTTTGTGTTTTGATAGTGGGGAAATTCTCTTTTATTGCGATCTATACTTAGGTTTTAGCTGATATTTGAAAGGAATTTTCATGATCACCAAATGTTTGTTAAAATGTCTGAATTAAATGAGATTGGGGCTTTGCGTTTTCTTATACATAAGGCAATGTACTTCATTCATCAACTCAGTTGGTACCGCTATTATTCAATTTTCTTGGGATTCTTGTTCCATTTCATATATTATAAGTTATCTGCTTCTAAGTTATCTGCTTCTAATGTCAGTAGTACAGCAAGCTAGCAACAATTCACACACTTAAAAATCTTAGATTACCAAGATGTATTTACTAATCAGATTTTGCAGATTATAAACTAGACACAATTCTTCCAGCATGTATAGTCACACTTAACAACAATATTTATAAAGTCGTACAGTGAACAATAGATAACAGATATATGTTGCAATCAAACTTTAAAAAGCAACAAATTTCAGGATCTGTACAAACTTATATCCCTGTAGCAGTGCTAGTAATACTTCCCAGATAAATTATCACAAGTTCTCCAAAGTATATTAGCTACAATAATTCCAATGCTGCAATAATTATGTCAATACAATTGCACAGATTAGCATAGACAAAGCCTCAAATTCATGGATTTTAATGTATTCGGGTTTAAGCAAGTAGCAGAGTAACACTCAAATATCATACTAACTCAAACAGTTGTTCAATTGCAATCAAGTAATCCAGGTTTTCCAATGACTGTGAGCAGTAACAATTTCAGATTTAATGCAAAAAGCACATGAATGTTACAGCACGACAGATAGCAAATGTAGGCAGGAACATGTTACGGTTGTTTTTCTAGACTTGCACCAGATGCCAAACAGTACATAAGCTATATGAAATCAAATTAATTCCAACTCAACAACCGCAGGCAGGAATCTTCGGATTTATACAGAAAAAAAGTATTGTGATGCCACTACTCACTTATACCTGCAAAGATCAGAGTTCTAGTGTAGCCTCATTATACTTATTAATGAACCCAAGATATAATGATGTGATCTCGATAGATGATTAACACCAGAAGAGAAACACGCGGAAGTCTTAGGAACGAACACGTCAGCGGTAGAAGAATTCAATCCAATATAAATGATTCAATTATGTAGAAGACTCAAAATATGGACTAAAAGACTCGAATTTGACTCTATTTAACTAAGACAGCTAGACTTAGATAACTTACGGATGATGAACTTGATGAACGATGGACTTGTATGAATAATGAACACGGCTGGAACTTTGGTGAATGTGGTGAATCACGGCTGGATGGATGAGGTCAAGGCGAACGTACAATGAAGATGGATATTGTCGAATATGGAATTGGCATTGATGATTGGTAGAAGAGCAGCAACCCGTTGAACCTTGTTAATTTGATCAAATACGAAAGTACACCTAGTGAAGATAACTCCACAAAACGTTCTTCACTTGGAATCTCCTCAATAGATATCAATTCACCCTAGAAATCAAAGTACTAGAACAAATCTTGAGATAGGACTTAAAGAATGCTAAGCTTTAAGAACTTGTAGATAAGGTAATCAACAAAAGATCGTGAGACAATTGAGAATTAAACTTCAAATTCATGCAACGTCTGAATAATAATGATACAGAGGGGTCCTATTTATACTAGTGTAGTTTGAAACCTACCATAACTAGAATTCTAACTAAGAAAGAAGTTTCCATGATTAAAACTCTAATTACTAACAAATAAGACCTTCTAGAAAATCCCCTAATAGAAAAAACGAAAATACATAAAATAAATACCAAAAAATAAAATAATAAAAATCTAAAATATGGATAAATTAAATCCCAATGGATTTAGGTGAGACGGGCTTCTCCATGGGCTGTCCAAAACGCCACGATGATGGATCAATCTTCTTGGGCTTCTTTTTCAATTGTCAACAGATTAACAATTTTCGAACTGCACTTAATTTCTTGTTCTCCAACTTCAAGCTTTCTTCTAATCAACACTTGTAAATAATCTTGAAGTCTCTCTGCTCTTAGTCTTGTAATTGGCCCTTTTAGTTGCAGCTCGGGTTCTTCTTCTTCAATGCTTTGGACGGTCTCATCATTCCCTTCATCTTGAAAAGAATACGTTCTCGAATTCAAACCACCGGGATCAAAGACGAACACTAACTGACAATCAAAGCCTTTTGGAATAATTTACACCAGGCACATCTTTAAAATCTTGAATTTAAACTTCCAGCTGATGTCGAACGGTTGCCACTTGAATTACATGGTATACTCTGACTTGGAAACCCAAATTAAATCGGGAGTAGGGTCTGGATGGTGTATGGGTAGTGTACGGATGTATACAGGTGATGTATATAAACTAGGACATCAAAGTATCCCCTTTTGATGATAAGAGATGAAAATTAGGGTGGAGGGAAGATATATGGAAGGTTTGGAAGGATTGGGATGAAAGAAAAGTAGATAAGGAAAGAAGAAGGCTAGATAAAGAAGGAGTATTTTTGGATGTGTTTCACCTAGTGTGGATACAATCTAAATATCCTAAGATATCTAATATGGACGAGGGAAGTCTAAACTAAGTAGGAAAGAGGATGATAGGGACGTGTAGGATGTATTTAAAATATGAAGAATGGCTAGAGTGGATAGGGTATGTTAATGATATGAATGAACTTACGTATGAGTGAAGAACTCGCTGAATTGGCAAGGTATGGATGTAAGGCTCGAACACTTGTAGAACTCAAACTGAACGTGATGTATGATGAACACGAACTGTATCTTGGTGGATTGTTGATGATATGGACGTGAATGGTAGATGGTTAACATCGATTGATGAAGTGCGGATGGTGTTGAAGTCGATGGAATTGCAACCCGATAAATCCCCCGTAGTCTCGAACGTACTATAAAAAATGTACCTCCAAGTTACTCTTCAATTAGCGAGTTCACCCTAATCCCTCGAGTGAATTAGAACATTCCGTTGAAATAAGACTTAAAGTTGCTACCTCTAAGAATGATATTTTTCGAGCAAAACCAACAAAGCTTTTGGGGGTAAGACACAATTAAGTTACAAATATGCTTAATACTTCAGATAATGTCTAAGGAATAAAATTACAAGTGATCCCTTTATATAGAGTAGGGAGAACAAAAATCCTAAGAAAATAAAAGACCTAATGGATGAAAATAATAAAAGAGTTTTACCTTAATTAGAACTCTAAATAAGGTAAATCCAAAAAGACCAAAAATAAAATAATAAAAACTAATAAAATCTAATCTAAATAATTAAATAAAATAGCTAAGATAATTTCAAAACCCAAATATAACATAAGGGCTCGAATTCTTCAAGCTTTGTTCTTTAAAATCTGACTATGCTTCTGACAGATAAGACATGGTCATGCCTTATTCGCAATCTACTCCGGGATGGGTATTAAGCTTCAATCTTCTAAGCTTCGACCAACTAAGCTTTAATTCTTCATGCTTGGTATGACTTCATCATATAAGCAAGATTAGGAAAGTATAAGATCTTTCTAATTGCAATATGGATACATAATGTCAATTCAGTTCCAACAACTTAGTGAATATAAGGCAAGTAATGGAATACTGAGATAGTACACTTAGCAAACACTCAATTCACCATTGAAAAAAAATCGAACTAACATAAAATTAGAAAATTCAACATTGAAAAACAATTAAACTAACACAAACTAGAAACCAGATAAAATCAAACTAGTGCATTGAACTAGAAAAATGAAATTAACACAAACTAGATAAAACAACTAGTGCACTGAACTACCTTGTGTCCCGACAACTTGCTCATCCCGAAGATTCGAACCGGCTCTTCTAACTCTACCTCAACCCCTACCCCTACCTTTGTCTCTACCTCTATCAGAACCAATCGAATTTGTGTTGTTCTCTATGGGATATTTCATTCGATTAGTTCTTTGTCTTCCTTAGGGCGAATTGGTTGTGGATTCAATAAAGTATGAGGATGCACACTCTGATTTCCCATCGTACCAAATGAAGCACTCAAATTATTTGTTCTAGTTGGAGTCCAATTCATTAACTCTTCTTTCATATCTTTGCACCTCTGTTCGATGAACTTCATTTTATCGGGACATTCAAAAGCCAAATCAGTGCATTCAACAAAAGCTCGTTCCATCTCCTGAAACCTTTTATACTCATTGGCCATATGTGGATATCCACCGGTGAAGAATATACTAGAATGATGTCTATAGACATCCTTCCGCCATCTTCTTAATATATATCTCTCATTTACAAAATGAATATCTTTCACAGCTAGAACCTTCAAAATATGACAACAAAGAATTCCCTTGCACTCAAATTTTCAGTAATTACATTGGACATACTCTCCATTCGGCCTATACTCCACTGTGTAGATGCATTACCGGTTATGCTCAGCACCTTTTTCAAGCACTGCGTACACCTCAATTCCCAACATATTAGAGAGTTTTTGCTTAACATTGCAATGGAATATTAACATGATCTCTTTCTACAATATCTCAAATATATTAGCCGTGTATGCTTTTCTAAATTGCTCCTCCCACTTGAAAGATGAAATGCATTTTTTGATCTTGGTCTTTGACTCATAGTCAACTTGCATTTCTATATGAATCTTATCTCCGATCACAATTTCGTATTATTCCACGAATATTTTCAGTGCACTTCTTGATGTGATGTACCCGTCGAAGAAAGCATACATTGATTCACTCCTCTGTGTTGACACCATGCCTGCTCAAAATGTATGATTTAGGTAAACATGCACCCAACTTTGTCTTTCTACATACAAGTTTCTCAACCACTTGTTATTTTGGAGTCCATTTTCCACCAAGAATTTATCCCACCTATCCTCAAATTCAGCTATGGTGAGGCTTCCATAAATCATGGAATTGAACTCTTTAACTGCCTTGAAAAAATATGTCGTTCTTTTAAACTTTTGTGCAGTTTTAGACATAATATGCCACAAACAGAATCGGTGGATTGTGTCGGGCATAACTTCTCTTAAGGCAATCTTTATGCTCTCAGCCTGATCTGTTAGCATTGCCCTGGGCTGAACACCTCTCATGACTTCCAACCAATTGATAAATAACCACTTGAAAAATTATGCATCTTCGTGTGATAGCAAAGCATAACCTAATAGTATTGACTGATTATGGTGATTAACGTCTACCATTGTTGCAAAAGGCATCCGATACTGATTGACAAGATAAGTTGTATCAAAACTTATAACATCGTGAAAATCTTCATATGCAGCTTTGCTCCTAGGATGAATCCACATAACGTTTCGTAGTCTACCTTCATCGTCTATATCCATTAAATAAAAAAAACTCATATCCTTTTGCTGCATCCTCATAAAAAGCGTACGAATAGCTTTTGCGTCTCCTTCTCCAAGTCGCAATCTTCTTCTCTTGTCAATGAAGTTCCTACAATCTCGAGGGCTATATCCGACATTTTGTGGACCACCGGCTTGAACTTCTAATAACCTTACATTCTTACACACCCTTAGACCTACAATATCGTTTCCTTCAAGTTGTCTCTTCATATTGATTGACAAACACGGATGAGCCGGTATGAAAATTGACATCGAAGGTTCAAATTCATGATTATGTGGACAGTTGACATCCTCCAAAAGCCATTATCTTATTTAATAGCACTCACACGAGCAGGATAATTAATTTTTTTGGTAGATTTCTTCACTTCTACGTTTCGGACTTTGTCGCAATAAATCACAAGATACTTGAGTTCATCGCTTCCATTACCTGTTCAAGTCATTCTATAAACGATACTAAATCCTTTAGTCTTTGCATAAGCTTGGTACAATGCGAACAAACTTTCTCTACTCTCAAACTCCATGTTAGTTTGAGGTTCTTGTTGAATAGTTTCATCATCATATCCCGATGCTTCTCCAATTCCTTCCTCTACATCAACATTCTCTTTATATTCATCTGCATGTGTATTTGATACATGAGTTGAAATATCATCGCTGTTGTGATCGGGTCTGAATATAGACACGATCTGTTCTTCTAAAACATTTTTCATATCAGAATTTTTTTTTAGCTGTGTAGTAGAGTATTGCTGGTAGAAGAACGTTAGAGATATGTTTCTGAAAGGTAGAAGAACGTCGTCTAAATTTTTTTTATTTTTGGGAAATATCACCCCAAATAATGTTGCTGATTTTTTGGGAAATATTTTCGCCAATTATTCATCAGAAGCCGAAAATTAATTAGAGGATTAACCCTAATTCTTATGGAGGGCATCAATGTAAACTTATTCAATAATTGGTGTTTTATTAATCAAACTGATTAATTATAAAAAAAAATCTGGATAGCCACAATGTGGCTAAAAATCACTACTCTATTAATAAATCCGGTTCTTTATTAAGTAAATTGAATTCTGATTAGCCAGAATTTGGCTGAACAACAATACTCTATATTATTATAAGGTGTGATGATATTAATTAAAAAGAACTTTATATCTTAAAGGTATTTGTAATTAATGAAATGTAATAAAGCAAAAGTAGTCCACACCTTATATGAAGTTGTCATTATATTGTAGTATTAATTATTAGAGTGATGCTATTTGCCCACACTATGGCCGGCCATAATTTTATAATTATGGTACATTTTCATTATATAGTAAGTTTTCAATTAAATCCTTAATTAGTGATTAATAATGTTTTACTATTATAACCTTCCGATTAATTTTAGAAAGATTTGATTTGTGTATTTTAAAAATTCAAATTATCCACAAAACCTCATTAAAATATGAAAGAATCCTAGTCAATATTGAATCAATTGCAAATCAGTGATGGCATGGCTGCATGGGTGAAAATTGAATTGACTTTGCTTTTCATTTATTATTACTCTAAACTATAAAATATTATGGTGTGTGTATATATATATATATATATATATATATAATAATTACATGAAGTGTTTAAAAAATATATAAATGAATAATGAAATTATTTTCTGTCACATCAATATTATAAATAGAATAATGAACTTATGAAAATGGAGATGAATCATCCTCAAATTTATTTAATATTTTGGTAAATTGAATTGGGCTACAAAAAATTATTTAATATTTTTGCTCTTTATTCCTGATGGCTACAGAAAATCCATTTTTCTATGCATGAGCTTAATAGGTTTCATATAGAATCTCCATACTTTCAAACTCCATGTTTGTTTGAGGATCACGTTGTATAAGTTCTTCATCGAATGATTCTTCCTGAAATTCTTCATCGTGTGTCTCTTTGAAACGTGGTTCAGTAATAAATATATCTCACTTCTTCTTCATGTTGAGGCATTTCGTCCTCAAAATCGGGATCGAATATTGACAACATCAAAGCATTTCTTTCATGTTCGTTGGTAGCCATGGAAATTGACAAATGATATGATATTATTTTGAGGTTCAATAGTTCTTTTTTTCGTTAATGTTCAATAGTTTTTTTTTTTGTTATATGTTATTATTTGGGATATGATTGAAGTTCTTAAATTAGTTGATATTGCTTAAGTCTAATTATTTGCTTATCTATTTCTACAAGTTTATATTATTTGATTTGAAATATAATATGACAAATTCATTTGAAATCCATTTATATATTTGATGTAATTTCACAATTTTCTTGATTTGATTTATAATATTGATATGTCAAAATTATTTCATAATCCTTTATTTTTTTAGAGATCGATTTTATGTAATTTTTTTATCATTAATTTTGTAGAGTTTATCTAATAATTTCAGTAAATTGTCTAATTTAATTTACCAACATATTAAATAATTTTGAGGATGATTCATCTCCATTTCCATAAGTTCATTATTTTATTTGTAATATTAATGTGGCAAACATTATTCATTTATATATTTTTTAAAGACTTCATGTAATTATTTTATATATATATATATTTATATATATACCATAATACTTTATAGTTTAGGGTAATAATAAATGCAAAGCAAAGTCAATTCATTTTCGGCCCTGCCAACACCGATTTCATATTTGCAATTGATTCAATATTAGCTAGGATCCCTTCATATTTTAATTAATGAGATTTTGTGGATGATTTAAATTTTTAGAATATACAAGTCAAATCTTTCTAAATTTAATCGGAATGATATAATAGTAAAAAACTATTAATCACTAATTAAGGATTTAATTGAAAACTTACCATATAATTAAAATGTACCATAATTATAAATTTATGGCCGGTCATAGTGTGACATTATTGTAATTATTATTCATGTACGAAAGTGAAATTGCCTCACTCACATTTCTACAATTTAAGTGCAAACTCATCCATCTTCTGAAAAAAGTATAAACTCGTACGTCCACTTTCATTCTGCGTGTTACCCAAATTTGTGTCCCTAATTTAGCCAATAGGCCTTTAGGAAATTCATAGATGTCCAATTATTAATTCAAATTCAAAATGATAAGGAAAAAAATAATTAAAAGGTCTCCGAAATTACATGCAGTATTATATTTCATATTTTGAAGCGAAAATGGATTCCGAGAAAAAATTGGGGCAGGAAAGAGAATCTCGAGATTCATCTCCGGTCCACCACTATTTCAGAGCTTCAAGCGGCGATTCTCCCGTATCCCTCAATCTTGGCTCACCTTTCCCTCCCTCCACCTCTTCCTCTCTCTCTCTAAAAATCTTACAGTTTAATTATTCAAACCAGGTATAATTAATGGAGTTTTCCTTTTTTAATATTATTTAATTTCCTCGTCTTTTCTAGTCCCCAGATTTTATTTCTCTCTCTGAAAACATCGGCTAATTGGCTAATCCTGCTCGTGCGAACCCAGAAGAAGCTTGTGATTCTTAATCCGTCCACGCAAATTATTAAAAGGGTATCTCACCCAACACCTTATTACATTGTTGAACGTTCATATAGCTTAATTAGCATGCCCATTTATCAGAGACGATGCTGCAAATTAATTTGTTAGTGAGCACGCTTGCATGAAGAAAAGATCATAATTAATAACATCTTCTTTCTTGCCTTTTTTTTTCCAGAAAGTTATTTAAGAATCTTGATATTGCCGGGCAGAAACATGAATGGGGTAAGTATATACAGCCCTCGGATCCGATTACAATTTTAGCTGGTATTGGTTTATATATGCAAAAATATAATTGTGGATTTTGAAATTTGGGAAGAGATGTGGATTTGATCTCCTATAGTATAGTTGTATATAGTCATTCGTAATCTTTTTTGGGAAATTAATTGAGAACAAAAGCATTAATTTGATTAGTTGATTTGATATGAATAATGAGAAAAGAATTTTGTTATATTTGTTGATATATAATTATAGATTTGAATGGTTGTTTTGTGGGAACGCAGATCCCAGCAGAGCAAATTAAAAGAGAGCATAGATATGAGAAAGATTGTGATGAGGTGAAGAATTGGGAGAAAAAGAGTGGTCCGTGCGAGTCCATAACTGTGTATCCGAGTTCATGTCATGGAAATCAATGCCCAGCCCCGAGCCCTAAGAGGAGTAGTAATATTAATAATAATGTTAATGATGCGACGTCGTCACCTAGTACGACGAGCAGTGGTAAGGTTAGTACTGTTTCGGCTATGAGTCAGGGGTGGAACAGTGGCAGCAGCCGGAGTGATAGCATAGATGGTTCGAGTGCACCTATATTGAAGCCCCACACCGGCGGTGATGTTCGATGGGATGCCGTTACCTCTGCTTCTTCCAAAGAGACCCTCGGCCTTACCAACTTTCGTCTGCTGAAGAGGCTCGGATATGGAGACATTGGGAGTGTTTATCTCGTTGAGTTACGAGGTAGTAATACTTTCTACGCCATGAAGGTTATGGATAAATCTTCTCTAGCAAGCAGAAATAAACTGCTACGAGCCCAAACAGAGAGAGAGATTCTTGGCCTTCTTGATCACCCCTTTTTGCCTACATTGTATACCTATTTTGAGACGGACAAGTTCTATTGCTTGGTCATGGAGTTTTGCAGCGGTGGCAACCTTCATTCCCTTCGCCAAAAGCAGCCCAACAAGCATTTTACGGAGGAAGCTGCTAGGCTAGTATATACTGATTAATTATTAGCACTAGTTACGTTGTGCTGTGTTGTGTTGTGTTGTATTGTATATAATTAATCAAATACATATAAATAATGTATTGCAGATTCTACGCATCAGAGGTCCTATTGGCGTTGGAGTATCTGCACATGCTGGGAATCGTGTACAGGGATCTCAAGCCAGAAAACGTTCTAGTGAGAGAAGAGGGGCATATCATGCTCTCCGACTTCGACCTCTCACTCCGCTGCTCTGTCTCCCCCACGCTCGTCAAGTCATCATCCACACACGCCGATGCCAACGTAGGCGATGCTGCTGCAAACAGCATCCTCTTGAACGACGAAAACGCAGTGCGTGGGTGCATGCAGCCCTCCTCCTTCTTCCCACGCCTCCTGCCCAAGAAGAATCGCAAATCCAAATCAGACTTTGGCCTCGGAATTAACAATCTGAACGCCCTTCCAGAGCTTATGGCAGAGCCAACAAATGTAAAATCTATGTCCTTCGTCGGAACTCACGAATACCTAGCGCCGGAGATTATCAGAGGAGAGGGGCACGGCAGCGCAGTGGACTGGTGGACGTTTGGCATCTTCTTGTACGAGTTGTTGCATGGAATAACACCCTTCAAAGGGAATGGAAACCGCGCAACGCTGTTCAATGTCGTCGGGCAGCCGTTGAAGTTCCCGGAAAATCCGCAGACGAGTGCTACGGCGAAGGACCTCATAAAAGGGCTGTTGGTGAAGGAACCGCAGAAACGGATTGCCTACAAGAGGGGGGCCACCGAGATCAAGCAGCACCCTTTCTTCGAAGGCGTCAATTGGGCTCTTGTCAGAAGCGGAGCGCCGCCCTACCTGCCGGAGCCGGTAGATTTTGGACAGTTTGTCACTAAGGATTCTGCGCAGGCGGAGAAGAAGGCGGCTGATATGGGGCAGGACGTCAAGACTAAAACCACCTCTTCTAATTCTTCTTATGTTGAATTTGAGTATTTCTAGGATTAATTAATGTTTTAATTATTTATGTAGTTGAGATTAATTAATTAATTACTGGATATATGATACCACACACACACATATATTGTAAGTTGTAACACAATTGGAGATGGTAGATATTGGAGATAGTAGTAGAGTTTTTTCATGGATATCCGATGACTTAAATCATTAGTCAGGTTTTGACAACTGCCGTTAGCATCTTTTTATTTGCCCGTGCCATTAATTAATGCAAGCTTGTACTCAAGAATTAGTCTAATATTGTTCTTAATTTGATCATATATTTATGTACGTACAGGAATATATGGATATAAAAACGTGCATAGAAAACTATATATAAATTAATGTACAACATGCACGTAACACTCCAAAACTAATTATGAAGTCCTAATAATTTTTCTAGAGCTCAAATATCAAATTTTGTCAATTTTAATTAAAAGGCCCAAATTATGAGCTTTCTAGCCCGACTACATTTTTAATTATTTACGGCACAGTCATTATTGAAACGAGATGAACAAATACATTAGAAGATAGTGCTCGGTGATATGAATCTATAGAACTTGGTCTTGCTAATGTAGCAATTCAATTGAACAAAATATGATTTAATTTCTACAATCTATTTTATGTAGGGTTAGGTTAGAGAGGAATATAAATACCCTTATTTCCATTTTAGGTCATTAGCTAGGGGAACACTTCTAGGTCAGCCCCCATGCCTCCTCTCTTTTCTCTCCCCCCCTCCTCTCCGCCGCCGGAGTCGACACTGTTGTCGTCATCACCAGAACCGTCAACCGGAATTTTTCCAGCGAGCTCATTTGTAACATGCAATTATATTTGTGGACTCCCCTCCCTCTCCTCTTTCCTATTCTTTGATTATTTTTGAGATATTTTGAGGTTTAGACTTCTGATTTTCGAATCTAAGAATGGGTTAAACCCTAGTCTTTCAATACCTCATTTCTTTCTTTATTTTTCAACTTTATTTTCCATATTAGAATGTATATTGTGATTTACGGGCTGTTTTGGATTATTTACTTTAAAGTATGTTCTTAATTTTATTTTTGATGGTCTTGAACACTTTAGGAGTTGATTGGTTTAATTTGATGATAAAATGAATAGAGAAAAAAAAAAAGAATTCTATTGTTGTTTGTGTGTTGAATCTGTGAGTGTGTGCGCATGTGTGTTGGGCGTGTGTCTATGTGTGTGCGTTATATATTTATTATTTTAGAGAATCTTCCATCATTTAATTAAATAACTTGGATTAATTTTTAAGTTTAAATCCTAGCCTAATGAACAAATTACTGCAATGATATATTAAGGTCTATGGTTCAATCCTTGGGTGTGATAATTTTATTTTTAATTAAAATTTTAATCTCTAACACTATTTTATTAAAATCAAAGCATAATTTTTGTGTAAGTTTATGTGGCCTAATGGTTAGGTATTGTTAATTTTTATTAAAGATGTTTAAGGATCAAACCCTATTATGTGCATTTTAAGATCCATTTGATTTCATTTCAAGCTCCTCCCTTAGGGTGGTAGCAATCCAGAACGCAAAAATCCCAACTTCTTTATTGTCACGTCAGCGCCACATAGGGGTGAGCAAACGGTCGGGTCGGGGCCAACCTGACTGAAAATTCCAAACCCGATCAAACCGACGCGCCCAGACTACTCGACCGCCATCCGATCGATTCTCACCGGGCACCGAACCAACCTCCGACGGGTCGTTTTCGGTCGGTTTACGGTCGAAATCGATGGTAACTGGCAATGGTGCAAATTGCAAAATTTTTGGGCCAGTAGTTGTTCTCACCAAAAAATTTTGGGCCAGTAGTTGTTCTCTCTAAAACTTTTAGGGCCCAGTATATGCTTTTGAGTTTTTGATCCAAAATAATATGAGTTTTTTAGCCAAAAGAATTAAACTACTACAGGCATTCATATTTAAAAAAAAAATGTTTACCGTTAAAAAAAATGGTGGAGACTGGAGAGGGCTGAGGGCGGCGGCTGGCGTCTGTGTCGTCATCGAGGAGTGACCGACGACCGGTGAGACTCAAGAGAGTGAGAGCTGATTGATGAGCCGACTAGCTAAGTCTGTCGAGATGAGAGAGTGATGCCGATAGCCGATACTGGAGATAGTCGAGTGAGAGAGAGAGGCCGAGAGGTGGCCGACTTCAGCCTTCAAGGGCCATGGCAGTCGGGCGTCGGTAGAGGGCCAGGGACTGAGAAGAGCGAGAGAGGAGAGCGATTGAATGTGAGATATGAGATATCGATTTAGGTTTAGGGATTGACCGATTGAATCTACAATACAAATATGAAATATAATATAGCATAATTTTTTTTTAAAAAGCTCGGTCGGGTCGGTGTGGCCGATCGGTTCCAGCCACAGTACCGACACCCGACCGAGCCCTCATTGGTTTGCCGATTCTGAAACCGTCCACCATCAGTGCCCCATTTAACCCCGACCCGAACCGACCGATTGGTATCAGGTCGGTCGGTCGGGTCGGGTTATGATTTGAATATGCTCACCCCTAGCGCCTTATCAAAAGTTAACCCCCACCAACTTCTATAACAATTTTTCAACAATGCAAAACACAAAAAGTAATTTCTAAAAGGGTTCCACTTATACACATTATATATAGTGTAAATAGATACAACTATTCAAAATCCAAATAGTAAATGCTTTTTTAGCCAACTTTTATAACTCATGCTTTTTATTCAAACTTTTTCACAATCTCTTAAATACCCTTACTAAATGGTGGGCCCAGTCAAATATTCCTTTTGACTCATTTATTTCAAATTCAATCTTTAACATAAAAAATAAAAACAACAAAATAGCAGATCCCCTTTGCCCTCTTTCTCATGAAAATAGCAGCAAAAAACTGTTCCACCGTGTTCAAAATTCTCACGACAGCGAGCAAATTTTTGCTCTCAAAATTCTCATGAAAACTGGCCAAACATACACACGAATTCAAAGCTAAAAACCTCACGAATTCTACCCAATATACACAAGAATTCAACGGTGAAAAACTCATGAAAACAGATCTAATTATTGTCGCAAAATCGAGCGAACACTCATGCAAATCCCGACGACGGCATGGAAAATTTGGAGCCTTGGGCTGTCGAATTTCAACATGTTAGAAACTAAATTTCAACAGTTTAATGATTTATGAGGAGCAATTTAGAGTTTTGACATTTGTGTTGTTGATTTTTGTCAATTTAAATATGCTAATATGTTCGAATTTTAGGGCATTCACATTGTGTTGTGGATTATTGTGAAATCGGTTGAATTTTGTGGATTTGGATTCATGAAATTATGCTGTGTGAATTGTGAAAATTTAGTTGATATCATGAGAAAAATTCTCACGAAAATGATCTCGTGAGTATATATGCACAAGGAAATCACATTTCGGGATTATATATACTCACGAGTTCTGTTTTCATGAGTATTTTTCTCACGAAATATATGTTGAGAATTAAAAAAATTCGTGTCAATATATTATCGCGAATAGAACATCATGTTTAAATATTTACACGAGAAGTCATACCGTGAACATATATTGCCACGAAAAGAAATCTCGTGACAATATATTGTCACGAACTATATTTTTTTTTTATAATTAGTTGTGCTTTGATTTTTTATGTCATAATTAACTCTCCTTCTAAATCCTTGGTGAATTTTCAGCATGTAGATATCTATATCATGTCCAATTAGTTTTAATTTAATTATATTTGTTTTGTTTTTTCATTATTTATTGATAATTTTTTATTTATTATTTAAAAAATAGCGTGAATGGGGGTGGAGAAGAGAGGATTTATAGAACATCACTTGCGGGATTAATTTATATTGGAAGGACAATATGAGTATAATTAAAGAAGCATTGCACGTGATTAATAGTGGGCCCGAATTAATTGGACATTTTAGGAGTGATTGATGTTTTGGGCATTTGATAGATTTTGTGGGTGGAAACATTTGTTATAATGCTCTACACGCATTGTTGAGTAGGGAGGTGATTATTGATGGTGCACGGGAGCACGATATTTGGTTTCGGGCTGGAGAAACCAACATTAGGTGTTACACCCCGTATTTTCGGATTATAGTTAAAAGTTTTCTAAATTTGTTTAGAAGACTACAAAAATTTATTGGAGCTAAATAAAGTAAAAACGGATAAAAGACGCGACTTTAGATGTTATTTAAATTGAAAAAAATATATATATATATAGTTTAATATTTTTGACACGTGGTCTATAATAATTTTCGTGGAAATAGAACGACTTGGGAATTTCAATGGTACGTTTAAAATTTTAATTCGAGGTCAATCAAAATCCCAACAGTCAAAGAGGACGTGAATAATAATTTTTAATTCAATCGGGAATATATGCGACGCCTCGAGATTTGACTCGTTAGAGTTTTCCAATAGGAAATGAACCAAGGAACCCGCCGGTGTTCTTGAATTTTCAATCAGAGATCAAACGAAATCCCAACAATATTTTTGGTAAAATAAATAGTAATCTTTTTATTAATTTAAAAAGGAATATTTTCTCGTTCAATTATCAAATAATATTTTCGACATACCGTTTTGAATTGATTCAATAGGAAATAACTCAATGAACCTCCCGATATTTTTAGATTTTCGATGCGAGATCAATTTAACTCTCGGTGAAATAAATCAATTTTTAATTGAGTCCAAAACGTATTTTATCAGTATTTTGTATCCATAATATTATATTCCAAAATCTCAAAAATATCCTAATAAATATCTATATATACCCCCCTTTTGAATCCAAAGCATCCCCATTTCTTCAAATGGCAAAGTGCCGTGAGAAAGAAACAAAAAGAAGAAGAATAGATATTAGAGGAGAGAGAGAGTGTTAGCCAAGAGAGAGAGATAAAGACACGAAAGAGAGATAAAGAGAGAGGGAGAATTAAGAAAGAGAAAGAAAGAAAAAGCAAAAGAATTAAAAAAAGATAGAATGGAGAGAGAGAGAGAGTAGAGAGCAGAAAGAGAGATGAGAGCGAGAGAGATTGAGGGCGAGGGAGGAGGGCTGCTGGAGCAGCTGCCGGCCAGGAGGTCGCCGGACCGGTCACCGGCGTGACGGCGGAGCGACAGCAGGTTGCTGGAGCTCCGACGAACAGCTGCAGCTGCTGCAACGTCTCGACGCCACTTCCACAGCCGCCCGTTTTCGTCGTTATCGTATCAGTCCATTTCTTGTCCTTTTTAGTCCAAATTTTAATATGTCGTGTATTCAAGTATGTACTACATTTCATATGTCGAACTCGTTCCCTCCCGACAGCCGAAAACAGGCGAAATCGCAGGAAAACGTACATAAAAAGAGGCGTCGATCTGCCACTGTTTTTGTTAAATTCAGGCTCTTTTGGGTCCTCAAATTGAAAAACTTTGTTCACGAAAGTTTCTCGAAATAATATTTCCTATGTGCCTGTCACATTTCGTATTTTTTGGACGAGTTTTGAAAAATCTCGATTATTTAATTTAAACAGTTATTTTTGTACCGGAAGCTTGTGTTATCAAAAAATTCTAAAACTCTCAAACTAGTCTTGGCATGTATAGAATCGTCCATGAATATTTTTGTAATTTTTGAACGGTTAAAAAGTGTCGTGGTACAAATCTGATAAAAATCCATTAAAATGGCAAGTACGGAAAGTGACATCTGTCAAATCTTTTTGGGTCTAATAAATCAAAAATAATATTTTAGAATTTATTCTCTTCTGCATTAAATGTATACGAGATCTCTAGAGTCGCGTAATATATTTTTGAAAAGAATAAAATTTAATAATAGCTTCAATTATAGTAGATTAATTTTCGAAAAATATAGTAGTCGTTCTGAGTCAAAGATCGACCCTTGTAGGAACCCGCAGAACCTGCTATGAGAGAAGATGATGGTCCCGAAGTTGTTGTGTCGCCATCTACTCATCAGCACGGTGGGTTTATTTTTAAAGAATAAATACAATTTAAGAGTAATAACTCTTTATAAGCATGATAGATAACTTAGAAATATCCAAATAAATGTTTTATGCTCTACTTGTTTAACGTCACTGTTATAGGAGAAATTATAGAATATTGTTATGCTAAAGAATAGGATAGTGTTCAGATACTGTTGAAATATTATTAGAATATTATTGAAATATTCTTGGGATATTGTGACTAGAATCTGAGCATATTTTTAGAATAGATGTATAAGCTTGATTAAGTTATGATTTAATTGCTAAGTTTTATGAGATGTTATAAGATGATGTTAAACTTAGCTGTGATAGGCTTGTGCTAGAATCTTGGATTTTGTAGTGCAAGTAATTGATGAACATAGGCAGGACTGTACACCCTTGCAGCTGTGATGATTATCACTAAAGGTGTCACTGTGAGGTAACCCCGCACATACACTAAGACCGGATGTCACTATAAGGAGTCACTGGTAGGCGACCCCTAGTATACTCAGGGTCAATGCTAGGTAATCCCTGGTATACTCTCATCGGATTAGCGAGGTAACCCTCCTTTTTCCTACCAGCGGCATGCTATATAGTGAAGTAGACGACAGACTGAGTAAGAGGGATCCCAAAGAGAAGAAAAAGGTTGCAGATATGGGAAGGGCTTTCGCGTTTTGCTTCCTATATGCTGTGTATTATTTTGGATATTTCTTATTTGCAAATTGAGTTCAAAATTACCCACTGAGTGCATTAGTGTCACACCCAACTCTTTTCAAAATATTTTCAGGTTGAGATGCTGAGGCCGGTGATGTGCTATTGATGGGGTTGTCTGAACTTCCTAATTATTGCTCTATCTGGTTATATTATTGCTTCCGCTATGGTTCTACTGAATACTCAGATATCTAGTAATTAGTCTTGATATTTGATACTTGATGATAGCATGTCTAATATGCTATGAATATATGATGTCTATTTACTAAATAAAGTCTTGAGGGGAGAAAACCCTGTTCTTTTGCCATACCAATTACTCCTTTATTGACTTTGACCTATTATGAGGGCCATACTTGATTTCATGTTGGTATCTGTTTACTGTCAGTCGACCTATGAATTGGTCTTATCTGCTATTCTTCTTTTGTCCTTTGGATGAGACTAATCTTATTGATACCTAAGATAAATGGATCTTTCCTTGTTGGTATCTGTTTATCACTTGGTTCTGCCCATGTACGGACTTGTTGGTTTTTATGCCGTTCCAACCGTACTCTTATAAGCTGTTATAAAATGAGGACTTGTTCTAGTTACAAAGGTTATGCTGCCAAATTTCTAGGGAATATAACCTATTCTTGCTTCCAACAATTATTTTATTTAATTAATAATTATTCCAAATCCTATTCTTTTTAAGTGACACCATCGTCCTTCATTTATTATTCTTTTTCAGGACCGGGACGTTACAGAATGGTATCAGAGCCAGATTTGCAACTCTGCAGACCTGTCTCTTTGTTTGATTACATGACTATGTTTTTATCTGAGTTCTATTGTGTTAAAAGAACCCACTCAGCAACCCACAGCTCATCATCACCTCGAATCTTCAACAAGGTTCACAGGTATGACAAAGTAAATTATTTGATTATATCGTTATAAATTTCGAAATACATGTTGAAAAGGAAAAAAAAAAGGGCAAAGTAAAGGTAGTCAATTTAAAAAAAATGACGATGATTGAACGTCATTTATTGAGAAAATTTTATGGACCTATGAGAAATCTTTTGGATAAGATATAGGCCAAATGCTTATTAAATTGAAGTCGTTATGGATCCGTCCAAACAACAAGTGAAAACTAGAGTTTTCTTAAAATATTATTTTCTATAGACTTCGAAAATTTTGGTCCTTGTATAAAAAAAGGGAGAAAACAAAATGTGGTTAATATAAGAGTTTGAATGATGATTTATAAACCTTCTTTTTGGGAAAGAATTGGTCTACTGCTCTTAATTGCCGAATTAGTTAAATGCCTTGAGAAATTGCTGAGGATAGATTAATTATAGGTAGAAGAATGTAGTGAGAACATAGACTATAGTGAGCTTGAATTAAGGAGAATTTTAGGTCTCTCATTTAGGTTCTGAAGAACCTAGACTAATTAAGATATCCTCTACAATGGCTAAGCCTAGAGGATTATCCAAAAAGGATGAACTTGCCACGAGGTTCTTTTGAGAAGGTTGATGCGTTCTACACTCTCAGAAAATTGGAAATGAAGAGATGCCATTGAAAATGCCAAGTTTTCAAATGTTGGTCTCAAGCCATAAATGATTGAAGAATAATTAATTTAAAGGACAATTATCTGACGTGGGATCTACTGCAGTATGGAAAATCTAACATCAACTTTTTCGGACAAAATGTATCTTGTGATCCAGTCACATCAGCAAGGGATGATAATTTATTCTACATTACGAAAGCTCCTACAACATATTGGATGGCCCAGCAAGTCAAGATATGACATATTCAAAAGATAGATGCTTATGGACAGAAGAAGAGATAACCACCTCGACTGCAACTCGACCATATGTACCTCTAAAGGCCCTTTGCCAAGCCTTCTTTTGAGTCCCAGAAAAATGTTAAAGTTAGATTCTTTCGAGTTCGTTTAGGTTTGTTTCTTTCATACCCTTCTTGTGGTTAGGAAGTAAATCTCCAGTTTATCGTGTCCTTTGCTCGGAGAAGCTAGCAATAGTTCAACTGACCCATGATATTTCAATCTTTAATAGCAGCATCCTTAGGACAAGAGTGGATGACTTTTCGGTAAAGAAGTAGGAGTCGTCTGATATTATTAGACCTAGTTGTCGATAGGTAAAGCCAACAAGAATAGTAACCTGTCAGAATATTTTGAATAACTGTTAACCTATCAATCTATCCACTCAATTGTTCATATATTCTTTGATTATTCCTCCTTCAAAAGTCCGTCATCCCTTACTTGAGATCCTTCATCTATTAATGGTCAGTAATGACATTGTTTGGTCAGACCATGTTGACATATTTTTTGGAAACTGTCAATGTGATTTTCATTCACTATGTGTTGATTCCTTTTGTTATTCCTACAAAGACTTCATGGTTCTAGAAGCTTCTTGTGATTAAAAGCCTTCGTAAAAAGGAAAATTCTTTCATTATGATTTATGTCCTTTTCTACAACCCTCTATTTTGAGAATATCTTGTGGGAATAAATCCAAGATCTTCATACTTGGATAAATTTTATTTGGCCCAAAATGTGCTCCAAATTGCTAAATCAATTCGCGAATTACGCTTGAAATTTTCTAAAGTTAGCCCTTTCCAATAATGATTCCTTATTCAAAATGGCACTTGCAAAACGGCTTGCTAATTGTTCTTCTAGACGTGCCTTGACTTTTCTTGGCCTTTTAGCACATCTTCACTTCTAAAGTGATAAATATCTTAATTATGATCATAAAGCCTAATATTTATTAAATTCCATAATTTCCTAAATTGCCTCATGAAAAGTTATGACTCAGCTAAAGTCCTCATTTGGAGGCATTCGTTTCTCTTTTACCTATGCATCTAAAATCCGAATGTTGAAGCCTTCGAATAGAAAAAGTAATAGAGATGATCTTCCAGTATGTTTTCTAGAAAATGGGTAGTCGAAATCTTTATTGAAACTTTTGAGGGGAAATATTTCACCACCTACTTGCATTTATGCAATATATATATATATATATATATATATATATATATATATATAACTAGTCAAATAAATACATTTGGTATAAGATCTGAGTGAAAAGGAAATAAGCCAGTCAAACCAGAACTCTCCATTGTCACAGACCAAGAACCACCAAAATTGAAGATCTGAAACTAGTGGAGCAAATAATAAATCAAGGGTAAAACAAGACAATTCTGATTAGAGCAGATAATAAACTACTATGTCACTCCCTAGTCCGTCCATCGAACTATAAAATCAAAACCAACAAGAACCAACATTATAACGGCAGCCTTCCAACATATTTCTGTAAACAAAATATCATCTATTCTTTTTCCAACCATGTCTAGCTCATCTTCAATTTGCAAATTTCACAACAATAGAGCTTTACAAAAACACTGACTTCTAAATCAGATAGCTCTGATTCCAAAATAAAGCTTACAAAAATAATAGCTCTAACTTCAGTTTGACTATTACAAAACAGAGTTACAAAAATAGTCATTCAATCATTTTTCTTACCAGCAAGACCATCGATCTTGCTCATTTTTCCCCTCGTTGATGTAGATGCAGCTTTCAAGTTCGAAAGTGTAAAACTCCAGATTTTGAATTATGTTTAGAGGATTCTTAATAGTAATTAAATAGTTAAGGAAGAAATTTAAATAAGGTTTAAGTGAAGTCAGATGCCAGTCACGACTTTAGGAGTCAGTTTCTGGTGAAATTGTATTTTCGGAAATTTTGATCTTAACTCTGTTTTAGTTAAACTTGGTCTCCTTAGAAAGGTTTTAACTCAAGGAGTGTGCCAGTGTTCCCGGAATTTTATTCTGAAGTCATTTGAGTTCCCGGTGATGAAAAACGTATTTAAAGGGGTGAATGAATAGTAACTTTTGCGTGCGTTCGTGTTTTGAGAAATTTACGAAATCCTACTCATTGATCCGAGTCTTGTTCTGTCAGGCCTCTCTTATGGGAAATGACTCAAGGAATCCGTTCGCGTTCACGGATTTCCATTCTGAGGTCAATCGAACGCTCGGAAGCAAAATCTGTCAGTCTGAATGAATAGTAAAAGGTAATTCCAAAAAGGAATCTTGGCTTGTTTTTATTCTGATGATCTCGTCTTCATCCCAAGTCAAGTTGGTTCACTAGTATTTGAGCCAACGAGTCTCCCGATATTTTTAGATTTCATGTCTGAGGTCATTTGGACCTCGACATCGAACAAAGCAGCTTTTAACCGAACCCGGGGTAACTTTTGCAGTGTTTCCGCACTAGAGTGGCTTCTCAAGGAAGCCAAACTCCCCTCTATAAATACAAGGCCCCCCTTTGCCTTTCATTTGCTCATTTACCATCTATTTCACTTCCTAGAGAGTGGGAAAGCTTTGAGAGAAAAGCCGAGAAAGTTCTGTCGAAGTAAAAAGCGTTCTTCATGAGTGTTCTGCAAGACAACGAGCGGTGTGGAAGGGATGCGGTGAGGGAATGTGCTAGGGGCGCCGTTGGGTCGTAGTAGACGGCTCTGCCACCGTTGCGACTCGACGAGACGCCCAGCTAGCTACCTTCCTTCGACGCACCTAACCCCGTCCATTGTTGTTCGTTGGTCTCGATTCCATTTCTTTTCCGTCTTTCAATTCCCCATTTACTTTCCGTTCTTCATGTTCTTCGTGTTCTTCATTATTACTCATTTACCTTCCGTCTAAAGTTGTACTTCGATTCTTATTGAAGTTCCAAGTTAATAACGTTTACGTTATATTTCTCGCTTTATTTCTGTCGTTATGATTCTCATTATTATTTCTTGTAATTAGTCTTGTTTATTCAGTCTAAGTTCCGTTCAAGTTATATTTAAAGCTTTCATCATTATTCTAGATGTTTAAAGAGGATTATCATGTTTATGCCGTTATACTGTCGATTTTCTTTTAAGTTAAAGCATGTCGTTTCATGTTAATTTAAATTATTGAAGCATGTTTCTAAATTTTTATAAGTGTTCTTCGTGTTCTTTGTGTTCATCGAAGGAATCGACGAACATTGAAGAAACCCAGGAAAGATCGCCCAAAAATTGGATGGAGGAGAGAGGCTGCCGCCGCGGGGGGTGCGCCGCCGCGCCACACCCCCCTCTGCCCAGCAGCCCTGACTGCCGGCACATGTAAGCGCCACGGCGGGGGTTTTCCGCTGGCGCAAGGGTGCACCGCGGCGGGGCGCCTCTGTGTCGTCCAATGCCGATTTTTCCGGCTATTCTCGTATACTCTTTTCGAGCTTTTCGAATCGTGTTTTTCCCGAGTTATTTCCAAGTTTAATTTAGAAGAGTTTCGAGTTGTGTCCGATTTATTTTGAGTAAACTTTTCAAGTGGTTTTCCGTCTAGAACTCGAGAAATCGAGATGAGATGTTCTTCAAATAAATTCTTCTCGAATTTTGTAAATTCATAAAGTCGTGCAATTTGTAATTAATTCTTAGATTTAGTCTTCAAGTTAGATATCATTATTTCTCGCTTTAGATAGTTAATTTTTTCGAAGGAGGTCGCTAAGTCAATAATTCGACTTTTGTAGGAGGAAGTGAGCCTCATGGGAATTCGGAGAAGGATCATCAACTCGTTGTCTCATCTTCTGCTCAGTGATCGAGGTGGGTAAATCTATACTCATCTAAAAGTTTGAGCTAATAAGCTCTAGAAGCATGTTAGGACAAATGAGATATCCAATAAAATATTTTGCTCTGCCTGATTGATCTCTATACAAGGAAGGAAGGAAATGAAATATTATGTGTTATTTGAGCTCTCGAGCATGTTTAGAAATGCTAGAATTGCTAAGTATTGCTTTTGCTTAGCATGAGATATTAGAATTGTCTTTAGTTGCAATTCATGTTTAATTACGTTCTTTTCATTCGTATTTGAGCGTTGTATTTTGCTAAGCTTCGTATAGTTAAAGGACTGCCTTCTAAGATTAGGGTCAAATCCCTCATAGGCCGAGATCATGCGAAAGTAAAGGATTAGTTCATAGACATTGCTCTAGGATTGGTTTTGCTAGCAAGGATTAAGGAATAAAGGAACTTAGTATTTTGCTTAAGCAGGAATTTGAGCTCAGAGGACTTTGATCTTTTGATCGTTAAGTGAGTCACTGCTAGGTTCACTCCCTCGCAAACTCATAAGGATATTCGAGGTAATCCCTCTTATGTCCTAAGGCATGCCTAAGGGTGCAGTTAACATCAGATTTGAGCCAGGATGGGCCCAAAGGAAAAGAAAAGGTTTTACAGATATGGAGAGGGCTTTTGCGTTATTCTCTCCACATACCGTCAATTGAATATTAGATATCTTAAAAGTTTATCAAAGTATTTTATTAAAACCCACCGAGTACATTAGTGCTCACGCCCCCTCTTTTTCAAATGTTTTCAGGTTGAGATGCTGAGGATGTTGGTGGTTGTGGATGTGGGTTGGCTGCCAAGATTATTTTGCTATAGTAATAAGTTTATTTGAAATCCCATGATGTTTCTGCTACTCTGATACACTCGTATTTATTCATAAGCTATGTTATGTTTATCAAGATTCTAAGAATATTTCCCCAGACATGATTATCTATATAAGTGATGCATATTCAGCTTTATTCCTCCTTCTCGAGTTTATTTTCCTTCCGCCTGTGAGGAGGCTTATTTATGCGATATTTGTCTATTCGTTTTAATATATGAATAAGGTCTATACTTGTTGGTATCTAATTAAGTTAGCCATTTTATTTCGTTAAAGCATGTTTCCTTCTTAATCAAGTAAACCCGAGTATCATCGTCTATCTTTCGAAAGTGTATCTGTATTCTTAAACCCTCGGTCATCTTCCAACTTATTCATTAATCCCTTAATAGCACCCCGTCCCCATTCGTTAATCCCTATCTCGGGATCGGGCTGTTACAGAAAGTGTGATAAACTTTTTTCCATCTTGAGTGAAAACTTTCATTGTCTTTCTCTCTTTTGTAACACCAATTGAAGCACCAACATAATGTTGTGGATGGAAACTTAATGGAGGAGGACCCCTAATCTGAACACCCATATGCCTTGGTTGTGCAGAATTGATTGAGGTGGAAATCGAAAAAGTTGACTCACACTTCTTGTTTCCTTGTTAGCAACCAAAGGTCTTTTTTTGCCTAACAAATATATGAATATTCAAAAAATATCAAGTATAATACATTAATCAAAATAATAAAACTTGATAATAGACTTACAAGTAGTTGTCTTCCTTGAACAGTACTTGGTTATTGCTGGAACTCAATTTCGAACTGTGATTAATTCCATTAATTTCTTCAAGATTTTCTATAAAGTCCACCATAACATCATCTTCTTGGCTCAAGGTAGGATATTCATGTTGTGTTATCTCTTCACCTTGCACAACTTGTGTTGTCATATTCTCACCTCCATGAACAACTTGTGGTGGTCCTTCTTTAACATCCTACATAATTGCATTCAAATATAAGTTCTTAGATGAATATTATAAATGATAAAAAAAAATGAAATAATACCTTTCTTTGCTTGCATCCAAGCTTGTTGTGCCATTCTTCTCCACAAAACTTGCATCTAACTTGGAAGTTCTATTTTGGCATCTTCTGCAGATTACTAGCATGCTTCTTCTTCTTTGGCTCTTCATTGGGCCCAAATTTCCTTTCTTTTTGAGGTCTGCCTTTCTTTTTCTTAGCAAATGCAGGTGGAAGTGGTGGGATATATCCTGTTTTCTGCCACAAACCATCTCCATTCATTGGGTTTATTGCATGTGCATACACTGCCATGTATGTGTCGACTGAATAACAATTGTGAACATATTCTTCAGGAAGTTTTCCTTTGGCATGTATAGCACTAATGGCATGCTTACATGGGATCCCAGATAAATCCCACTGCCTACAATCACATGAATGAGCTTGCAAATTCACAACATACCTGCTCCCATCAAAGCTTGATACTTCATACATGGTGTCAGATGACTTTATGGGAACACAATCAGAAACACCTTCCATATTCTTTTCAAGTTTTGTTGTTATTCTTCCACATATTAGCCTACCTTCGCACTTTCTTTCAGCTTTATCTCTGTTCTTCTGAAGTCGGGACATCAAATTCTCTCTTATCCACTCCAGCATAGTCAATATAGGTTTCTCCCTAGCATCTAGTAAACATGCATTAAACTGCTCACAGACATTATTCACAAGGGTATCACATTTAGCAAATGTTTGAAAATGAGACTTTGACCATTCTGTGGCTGACTTGTCTCTCTGTAGCCACTCCAAACAATTCTTATCCAATGATTCAATATCAATCATGACACTATTAAATGCAGTAACTGTTGTTGCATTTTCAGCTTTCCATAATAATCTTTTGAAGTGGTTGCCTTTAAATCCAGCTCTTTTCATGTTTACATGCAAGTGTCTCACACAAAATCTATTGTCAACACCTGGTAGGATCTTCTCAAATACCCCAATCAATCCCTTTTGTTTATCTGACATGAAGGTGTATGCATCTTCTCTCTCAATCATCAAGTCCTCCTTCAAGAGCTGCAAAAACCACTCCCAAGAATCTCTATTTTCTGTACCAACAACTATTGCGTATGCAATATGATATGGATCATTATTAGGATCCATACATACTGCAGTCAAAAGAACACCCGTTGATAATCCCCTTAGATGACAACCATCTACACCTATCAATGGTCTACACCCTGACATAAATCCATTTCTCAGAGCATGCAAACATAAATAAAATCTCTTAAAGCTATGCACAGTGGCTATATTATCAACTTGTAGAATAACAGTACTGCCTGGATTCTTCTCTCTTAATGCTTCAGCATAATCATAAAGCTTTGAGTATTGTTCACTACTGTCCCATTCTATGAGCTTTAAAGCTTTTTGTTTTGTTCTAAAAGCATGGTGAGGTGAAATATAGATCTTCAACTCATTCATTACAGTGCTCCTAAAACCCTTCACAGTTCTCTTGGGATCACATCTGAATGATTTCTCATATTTTTAAGCCAACCACCCTAATTTTGCATTAGACACTTTGTATTGTCTTGCACAAGTGTGTGTCAGATCCAACTCTCTTATTTGGAAGGAAACTTCATTCTTGACCTTGAGTGCATTTATATGCCACTCTCATCCATCATCTTGCATCTTACATCTTGCATAGATCCTTCTTGCATCATTTTTAGTAAATCTTGTAGGTCTCCCAATCTTAACTGCATAATTATTGATGGACTCTTTGAAAACAACCTTAGTGCTGAAAATTTGCCCTAGAGTATATCTTGGATTGTATGATGCAGATGTACATTCTTTCTGGACACTGCCATCTGCCTCATCATCAGTAGAACACACACTTTCAAAGTCACTTGTCTCACTATCATCACTTTCATCACTAGACTCAGAGATATCTTCACCCTTATGTTGAGTTCCAACCCACTCAACATCCTTGTCAATATTCTCATTGAAAATGATCTCATCAATCAACTCCTCACAACTATCTTCTTCATACACAAAATCTTCATCACCACACTATCTGTAAATTCAGCCTCATCTCCTAAAGAAAATAAGAATCTAAAATTAATTAGAAAGATTAGTATTTAAAGGATTCCTACAAGATAAACTTCTTATGGAAATAAGAAAGATGACAAAAAAAAAATTAGCAATAAAATCTGGCCAAAAATTCAAATGCCCAGAGAGCAAATACAACATGAACCAAATCTAAACTACAGCATGACCGAGAGAATAAAAAAGATCAGCTTTTGTTCAGTAGACTTGAGCAATTAATTATTTAATAATTAATAAATAACTAGCACTTTTGTGAGAATCAAAAACTGAAAAGGGGGAGGGCATGGGTAAAAATAATAAAAAAAGTAAGCTTAGATCCAACATGTGAAAATCCCTATAGACATGCACTTTTAATTCTTCGGTAGCTTTTCAACTCAGGAAGTTTAATCATGCTGTATTGGAGAATCAGGCAAATGCATCTCATTTACTTATCAATATCATAACCTACAAATATTAAGAAGGCAATCTCTCTTCAAAAAGTAGAGTAGAACTCTACATAAGAATGTAATACAACATAAGAATCATATATAAAGAATCTCCACAGCAGAGCTTTCTTTCTCTCCCATAGCGAAATCAAATGCGAAAGAAATACAAAAATACATAAAACCGCAAAATGAAAGAAGGAATATGTTCTTCTCACAAATATAAAAAACACATTCAACTTCATCTTCATAAAAAGTAACACCAAACCAGATAGAATACAATTTAGGAAAATGATCGAACATCTTGTGTGCATATCAACTATATTTCATATTTTGTGAGAACGTAAATGAATCAAGCCGAATCCCAAATGATTACAGAAAAATCAAAGAACAAAGGGAACTTACGATAATCTGGATGTTGTTCGGTTGAAAAACCCTTTCGTGACATTTCTTCAATTTGTTCTTCAATTTATTTCCTTCTGCACAACTGAACTTAGGGTTTGTGCTTATTGGAGCCGTTTCTCATCGCGCCACCCTGCTCACTGATATCCGATGGCCAAGAGAGTGAAGAAGGTTGGATCGTTGGGAAATATGGTACTAGTTTGAGGAAGCAGATTAAGAAGATGGAAGTTCTATGGCGGCTCAATTTTTTAATTAATGAAAAAAATTGAGGAAACATGTGTTGGAGGGATATATCATAGATTAAAAAATTTGAGAAAACATGTGCAGCTCACGTGATAGTCAAACGTTAACTATTGACGGAGATGCTAGAGTTTTGGTACTAATTGTGCAATTTTGTGTCATACGGGACCAATTTTGCAAGTATTGAGACCATAAATGCAAGTATTGTGACCACTTTTGAAGAGACACATGTCATGTGGGACTAGTTTTGCAATTTTCTCGAATGAATTATGTTAGTTTGTGAAAATTTTATTGTGACTTTCTTCCCTTGTGTGTGTTTCCGCTAGTGCACCAGGCTTTCAGGTTCGGGGCACTACAATGTATATACATGTTTTCCTAAAAATAAATAAACTATAAAATCAATTTTTTGTTTACTTGCAAAGCATGCATGACTATGACTAATAAAGAACTAATCATTTAATGGATGATTTCAGTTGGTGACTTTGGTTCATGGTATGCAGTGCCCTGAACCTCAAGGCCCGATGCACTAACGGAAACACACACAATAAAAGAAAATGATAATAAAATTTTCACAAACCAACATAAATCATTTTCTCGAATTATAAAAATTCGGACAGTACTTCGTTTAGAATATTAATAAATTTCACGCTCATAGACGTTTACCATTCAACAACGAATCACACAAGATAAGACTTTTTAATCAACTTATCATTTTAAAATAACACCTTTCGAAAAAATAATTAAAATATGTTCACCATTGACTAGTAAAAAATTCATTATTCAACCTTAAAAAAATGTTAGTAAGGCCACGACGATCACACGCATGTATAAAACATTTAAATAATCCATAAACATACATCGAAAGCATACATAATCATATTTGCTGACCACAAATATCATATCTTATTTGTGCATAAACATGTTCATAAGTAATTGCACTGAAGTGCCATATTTGGAATCCTCATATGAGTCGCATCAAATCCACATTGAACAACATAAGAATAATTCATTTTCATAGTGGACGAAAGTTTAAATATATTTTCAAAAGCATTTTGGTAAGTGAACCCACCTTATAGCTACATTAGGTGAAGCTTTATTCACGACTTCTCATCCTAAGTCAACTGTAGGATTATGACCTTATGCTTAAATATAGGTATAGCCTTAATCATCTGCGGCTCGTTCTAATCATGTCCCAAGTTAGAACCTATACATAAGAACTATGTCTTAGTAACATATTAATGTTCTAACATATACTATAACATAAATAAGGATCTAGGGATCGAATCTCTAAAATAAGAGCATACATTGGCATCGCCTAAAAGTCGAACAGGTGATCCTAACTTAAAAATATACCAAAGTCCTTGATCGTGCAAATAAGTGCCCTAAATTCATAGAGAAAAATTATAATACTTAATTTAAGATTTAAAGGATCATAGAATAATATAGAAATATTGATTTATTATATCATACATTTAATTTCAAATTTAATCTAAATTAAGAAAAATAGACAAAATAAAAAAATAAGGTAAAAATATAATATAGTTTTATAGCTAAGAGGGCTTGAACACAACCAATAAGATAAAATTAAACAATAAGAGTTTAGCCACTAGGCTCGACATCAACAAGTTTTGAACTCTGGACCTCCGATTAACAATAACCACTGAACTAAGCCTCATTTTCAAAAATTAAGCTTGTCATTAATTATATAATGTTCAAAATGATCTTATGTTAAAATGAATTAAAAGAATAAAAATTGCTTCAAACATATTTGAACATCTAAAAGAACAATCCAGAGTCCAACCATTAAGATACATGCAATTTTTGAAAATTAATAAATGCCATTAATTATATAAAATGATTAAATGAAATAAAAACCACCTTAATGAGTTTTGAACCCTTGCCCTTTAATAAATTTAAAACAATATCTATTAGGCTAGATGTTATTTTTGTAAACTTTTCCAATTAATTATTTATTTAAATATAATCCAAAATGATCTTGGTATAAAATGCATAAATAAAATATGTTCATAAATAGATTTGAACCCTAGATCAATTAACAATTAATCTGGAATAAAAACCATTACACTAAACCCCATTTTCAAAGCTTTTAATTAAATAAAGCTATAAATACATCCATCAATTAATTAAAATATTAAATTGCCCCAAGGAGAATTGACTATAGATCTCCTAACATTAAAGTTGTACCTCAACCATTACGCTAAAGTACCATTTTCGAGATTAAGACCATGCTTTTATTTAGATAAATCTAAAATACATGTATTATTTAAAATAATGAACTTCTCCAAGTAGATTTGAACCTTAGCCCCTTTCAATACTCATATAATTAATGGCTTATCTAATAAGCTAGAATTCAAATTGTGTAATATAACATAAGCTCTTTAATTCAATACGAAAGAAATCATAAAATAAATAAAAATAAATAAATAATGAAAGAAGAAAACAACTCATGCACGCCACTTGCACACACCGTTCACGCACACAAACATACACATAAAGAGAAGCACTTGCATGCAATGGTGCTTATGTGCGCCTATTTCAGATGGCGCGTGGCGCATGAGCGTCACACGCCTTTTTTTTCTGGTGATTTTTTTATTTTATTTTTCTGATTTTTTTTCCCAACAAAACTAAAATTAAAACAAATTTATATAATTTGTTTGAAATAAATATAAATTTATAATCTAAAATGAAATTAATAAATCCTAAAAAATCACAAAATAAAACCTTAAAAACACCCCTAAAAAACCCTAAAAAACACAAAATTAAACTCTAAAAACACCCCCAAAAAAATCCTAAAAAACACAAAATAAACCCCTTAGAGCACCCCCCCCCCCCCCCCAAAAAAAACCCCTAAAGCACACAAAATAAACCCCTAAAAACACCCCCCAAAAAATCCTAAAAAACACAAAATAAATCCCTAAAAGCACCCCTCCCCCGAAAAAACCCTAAAACACATAAAATAAACCCCTAAAAACACCCCCAAAAACCCATAAGATAAGTAGCAGACCCCTGGCTTTTAATGATACAAGTGATACTTTTCGAATTTTGAGTGATACTTTTTAATGTTACAGTTGATACTGATTTTACCGGATTTTGTTTTTTGCGGGTTGACCCGCGAATTTGAGCCTCCCGTCTGATATAAGCCTTATATGTACCTTGTGCATGCAAGTATTTGCCATACATAAATTTCAAAAGTCTTTCCTTTATTTCCATGACATTTCCAACAAAATTTTCAAGGAAAAATTCATCGTTTTTCACATCTTCTTTCACCCATTCTATTTTTAATGTGTTCAAGAACACCAAAAATAATAAGTATATTAAATGAAGTCATCATTTAAAATGAGCAACCAAACAGCCCATAAATCCACATTTATAACCATAAAAATTGAAATAGAACTTGAAAAATAAAGAAGGAAAGAGGTTCTAAAAAGTTAGGGTTCAATTCGTTCTTAGATCCGAAAATCGAATATCTTATCGTAAATAAATCATGAAAATAACTTAAGAATAGTATAGAGAAAAAAAAGGATTCAAAAAATGATATTGCATGTTGAAAACTATGCCGGAAAATATTTTCCAGCGTGGAGTAGGGCGGCGGCGACCAGCGGAGGTAGTGGCCGATGATGGAGGCGGCAGTGAGGGCCGAAGAGGAGGCGTGAGAGATCAGTGGGAGAGAGTGGGGGGACTGCTCTAAAAGTGTTTCCCTACAAATGACCTAAAAATGGAATAAAGGGGTATTTGTATCACTCCTCACATTAACCCTAAATGAGACTTAAGTTAGAAATCAAATCATATCTTGATCAATTAAATTCCTATTTTAGTAAAATCGAGTTCTATAGATTCGTATCGACGAGCACTATCGTCTAATGTGTTCGATCATGTCGATCGGATAATAATTAGATCGTACATAATTAAAATCGTAATTGGGCTAGAAAGCCCATCATTTGGGTCTTTTATTAAAAATGGATACAATTTAAGCATTTGGGCTCTAGAAAATTCACTAGGCCTTTGTAATTGGATTTGGGATGTTACATGGTACAAACTTAAAACATTTGCCCATAGAAGGAGATAAAATGATAAATTAAAAAAAAAAAAAACTGAAATTCAAAAAAGGAGATAATAAGCAAAAAAGAAAGAGTGAAACGCATAAATGATAAAAAAAAATCGAAAAGGGATATAATGAATAAATAAAAAAGAGAAGAAATTCGTAAAAGTAGATAATATGAAAATGATAAAAAAAACCAAAAAAAAAAGATAATAATTAATAAAACGCTAGAAGGAGGGCTTGAACCTCCGACCTTGTGGTTAACAGCCACACGCTCTAACCAACTGAGCTATTCCAGCTTTTGATAATTGTATAACTCCGTGGTATACTAATAGATAAGAATCATTTTAATTTCATATTATGCATTTAATAAAAGGGTTAATTACTATAAATTTCACTATCTTTGAATGAATTTATAATTTAAACATGACTTTTACAACATTGCAAGAATAACTCAATCTTTTAATTTGTAGTAAAACAGACACACTTTTGAAATTTCGACAATTGAAAAACTAGTGTTGCACAATAAAAAAAATCCAATTTTAACACTCCTAAATCAAATTAAGTTAATATGTTCGTGCGGACAAATTATTCACATATCATATTTCCAATTGTTGGAAAGTAATTGAAAATGTCGAATTTATTAAAAATAAAAAAATTGAGTTATTATTGCAATATTTTTTAAAAATCGTGTCTGAATAAAAAAAAATGTGAATTTTTTTGGCAACAACCCTTACTAAAATACATATAATTCACGCCTATGATGTACATTAATGGTGATTTATTGCGCTGAAGATGATATATATTATCCAATGAATTAAGCTGATTAAGTATCGTATTGCAAATAATGAATGAACGTAGCTTTGAAGGTGTGCGACTTCAATTATCCTCATCCACCATTCCATCTTATCTGATAAGGAATCGACATATATATATCTAAAAGTAATGTCATGGCTTTGGATGCGGACACGTATGCTCATTATAGAGTAGACTTGTCACCACGTGTGCGTGAGAGAATAATATATAAAGCTCGGCCGATTCAAAATCTCTACAAATACATGTACGATTGTGATCGTCATTGATCTAAATTAAGTTTGATAAAGCTTGCTGGAAAGAATATATCACTATCAGTACTGCGTGATTATATATACATAAGCGATGTCGGGGGCGCAGGGAGCACAGCCGCCGGAGTCATTCACGGCGACGATGTACGAGTCGGTGGAAGGCGGCCAAAACAAGACTCGGTTCGACCCCCGCTCCAAAGAAGACGAGGGCGGAATTCAAATTGAGAAAATTCAGGATAAGGTCGAAGACGCCGCCGGCACTGGCGGCCCCGTTTTCGGAGCCGGCAAGGACGACGACGGCCACGACAAGGATGATTTGGGCGTCTCGGGCACTGCATAGTTTATTAATTACCTGCTTTTTGGATTATTTTTTTCTTCTTTCTGTTCCAACTCTTGCTTTACTGGGCTTTCTCTTTCTTTTTGGATATATGTTTGTGTTCGTAGGCCTTGTTTCCTGTGTACATTGTGGTTGTATTTAGATTAATAAATTGGAGAAGAGATCCTTTTAATATTCTGGTGATGTTTATTATTAAAGTACAATTTGTTGTAATATAAATAATTTTAATTAATATTTATTATTAATTAGGCATTGAAAATCTTAAAAATATATACCTAATCAATCATAATAATTAATTATATCAACTAAAAGATAATTATAAATTTTAATTAAGTAAAATAAATTATAAATAATTATTATAAAATTAAACTAAATAAATGAAGAAAAATTAATAAAATTCACGGGACAAAGTGGGAGGGTGGGGACTAAAAAATTTCACATAATGACGTGTGTGTGTGTGTGACTATTCAAATTTATATTAACCCTAAATAATATTTTCTTCAAAGTAATTCTAAAAACAGTTTTTATTTTTGATGGTCTCGTAATTTAATAAAATCACAAATTTTCCTATAAATAAGATGTATATTAGACGGTCAATGATTCCACTCGAGCAATAGGAAAAGTCGATGTAGGGCGATGAGCTTGTCCAAGTCGTATTCTCAAAAAAAAAATAAAAAAATTAAAGCAGACGGCTACTTTTTGCGTTATACACATAAAGAAACACAATTCTAAACATTCTAAACCAATAGTTAATAGGTCAAATGAAGGACAACTTAATGAAATCAAAGCAATAGTAAATATTCAATAGCAATGTAACAATTATAATAAGAGAAATATATAAGGGTATAGATTCTTCTCCTTGATTTCTCATCAAGCTTATTTTAATTTCATTAATTTAATCACATAATCAACTTCAATAGCTTTTGTTTCAATCGGTTAAACCTTTAAGACTAAATCATACGATCAAGATTAACAAGATACGACCCGGACAAGGATGGGACGAATCTAGAGGAAACGTTGCGGAAGACTTAGGACTCGAAACACGTCAGCGGAATGAAGAGATCAATCCGACAACTAAACTACTCAAAAATACTCGAACAAAGCAAAGAAACAAGACACAACTCGGTTCAATAAAGAACGACTTTAGAACAAACTAAGACACTTAAACTATTACACAAATTAAGCAACACAATTTACCATATACCAAGGATGAAAGGCGAAGGTATAAGGCTGTGGTAAGGGTGTTTGGAACGTGTGATGGATGGTGCAGAAGGGTTTGGAGTAGGTAGGATTTGATAGAGTTGTATTGGACTTACGTGTAATACCCCAGATTTTTCGATTAAGGATTAGAGGATTCTTAATGATAATTAAGAAGTTAAGGAATAAGTTAATCAAGGTTAATAAAGGTCAGATGTCAGTCACGACTTTAGGGGTCAGATTTCGTGAAGATCGTCCTTTTTCGGAAAATCTGATCTTAATTCTTTTATAGCCATTCGTGGTCTCGTTAGAAAGCTTTTAACTCAAAGAGTATGCCGGTGTTTTCGGATTTTAATTCTGAAGTCATTTGAGTTCCCATTGATGAAAAACGTATTTAAAAGGTGAATGAATAGTAACTTTTGCGTGCGTTCGTGTTTTGAGAAATTTACGAAATCCTCCTCGTTGATCCAAGTCTAGTTCTGTTAGGCCCCTCTTATGGAAAATGACTCAAGGATTCCGTTGGCGTTCACGGATTTCCATTCTGAGGTCAATCGAACACTCGGGAGCAAAATATGTCAGTCTGAGTGAATAGTAAAAAGTAATTCCAAAAAGGGAATCTTTGCTCGTCATTCTTCAGGCGACCCTGTCTTTTTCACGAATCAAGTTGGTTCACTAGTATTCGAGCCAACATGTCTCCCGGTATTTTTAGATTTCGTGTCTGAGGTCATTTGGACCTCGACATCGAATAAAGCAGCTTTTAACCGAACCCGGGGTAACTTTTGCAGTATTCTTGCACTGAAGTGGCTTCCCTTGGAAGCCAAAGCTTTTCCTATAAATACAAGGCCACCCCCTTTGCATTCATTTGCTCATTTCCATCCATTTCACTTCATAGAGAGTGGGAAACCTCGTGAGAGCCGAGAAAGTTCTGTCGAAGTAAAAAGCATTCTTCGTGAGTGTTCTGCAAGACGACGAGCGGAGTGGCGTGGAAGGGATGCGGTGAGGGAAGGTGTCAGAGGCGCCGTTGGGTTGTAGCGGGCGGCTCTACCGCCATTGCAACTCGACGAGACGCCGAGCTAGCCACCTTCCTTCGACACACCTAACCCCGTCCATTCTTGCTCGTCGGTCTCGAGTTCCATTTCTTTTTCCGTCTTTAAATTCCGCATTTACTTTCCGTTCTTCCCGTTCTTCATTATTGCTCGTCTAAAAGTTATATTTCGATCTCTGTTGAAATTCCAAGTTAATAACGTTTATGTTATATTTCTCGTTCTACTTCCGTTATTATTATTCTAAGAAGATTAGCCTCGTTTATTCCGTTAAATTCCGTTCAAGCCACATTTAACGATTTTGTCGCTATTCTAATTTAAAGGAGGATTATCGTGTTTATGCCGTTGTAATGCCAAAATACTTTATAAGTTAAAGCATGTTGTTGCATGTTAAATTCAAGTACGTTATTTTTATAAAAATTCAGGTTAATTGTTCTTCGTGTTCGTCGACGAAATCAATGAACATGAAGAACAGCTGAATAACACAGTTGAAGAAACCCAGTTGAAGATAGAGAGAGAGAGAGAGAGAGAGAGAAAAAGAGGAGCCCCGCGGGGGGGGGGGGAGTGCGCCGCCGCGCCACATCCCCTCGGCCGCGCTTAGCCCGCCGGGGCAAGGGAGCCGCGCGGCGGGGGGGGGGGGGGGGGGGGGAGCCCGCCGGCGCCCTTGTGCGCCGCGGCGGCCCCCCTTCTCTATGTTGTTTTCCGCCGTTTCTTTCCCGGCTATTTTCGTACCCTCTTCCCGAGTTTTTCAAGCTTTTCAAGTCGTGTTATTTCCAAGTTATTTTCAAGTAAAATTTTAGAGAAGCAATAAAGATATTCTCAATTTATTTCGAGTAATCTATTCATGTTATTCTTTGTCTAAAAATTGGGAAATCAAGTCGAGATGTTCTTTAAATAAATTCTTCTCGAAATTTATAAAGTCGTAAAGTCGTGCAATCTGTAAATAAGTGTTAGATTTTAGTCTTCGAGTAAAATGTCGTTATTTCTCGCTTTAGATAGTTAACTTCTTCAAAGAAGGCCACTAAGTCGATGATTCGACTTTTGTAGGAGGGAGTGAGCCCCGTAGGAATTCAGAGAAGGATCATCAACTCGCTGCTTTATCTTATGTCAAGTAATCGAGGTGGGTAAATCTATACTCATCTAAAGTTTGAGCTAATAAGCTGTAGAAGCATATAGGGCAAATGAAATATCCAATAAATATTTTGCTCTGCCTGATTGATCTTTGTACAAGGAAGGAAGAAAAGGAAAAATATTATATGTTGATTGGGCTCTCGAGCATGTTTAGAAATGTTAGAATTGTTAAAGTATTGTTTATGCTAGCATGAGGTAATTAGAATTGCTTTAATTGCAATTTATGATTATGCACGTTCATTTCTTCGTATCTGAATGTTGGATTCTGCTAAAGTTTACTTAGCTAATTAAGCATTGCCTTTTAGGGTAGTGATAAATCCCTTATAGGCCAAAGTAATGCTTAAGTAAGAGATTAGCCTTAGACGTTACTCTAAGCTCGATAATTCTAGTAAGGTTAAGGAAGCTAAGAAATTAAGGATTAAGGTTGAGAAAGGAAGAATATAGCTCTATAACCAGGATTGAGCTCAGAGTTCATGATCTTTGATCATTAAAGGGAGTCACTGCTGGGGATTCCCCTCGCATACTCGGGAGGATATTTAAGGTAACCCCTCTTCTATCCTATAGCATGCCTAAGGGTACAGTTGACATCAGGTTTGAGCCAAGGTTGGGCCCAAAAGTAAAGAAAAGGTTTTGCGGATATGGAGAGGGCTTTTGCGTTTTGCTCTCCATATACCGCTAGTTTATTATTGGATATTTCTTGAGTTATTAAAGAAGCTTTTATTAAAACCCACTGAGTACGTTATGTTCACGCCCCCTCTTTTTCAAATGTTTTCAGGTTGAGATGCTGAGGATGATGGTGGCTGTGGATGTGGGTTGGCTGCCAAGATTGTTTTACTATGATATAAGTTTCTTTTTGGAACCCCATGATGTTTCTGCTACTCTGATACACTTTTTCCAAGTTCTTTCAAGTTCAATCATGTTTATCAAGATTCTAAGGATATTCTCCAAGACATGATTATCTAAATATATATATATATATATAAGTGATGCATATTCAGTTTTATTCCTACTTCTCGAGCATGTATTTCCTTCACCTACGAAGAGGCTTGTTCAAATTGATATCTGTCTATCCGTTTGGACCTGTAAATGGGTCTGTGCATGTTGGTACCTGATCAGTTAACCGTTTAGTTCCGCAAAAGCATGTTTCTTTCTTAATTAAGTAAACCCGAGTATCGCCGCCTATCTTTCAAAAGTATATCTTTATCCCCAAAACTTTCTTTGTTAAACTTCCGTCTTATTCAATAATCCCTTAATAACACCCTGTCCCTATTCGTTAATCCCTATCTCGGGACCGGGTTGTTACAGTTTGTATTAGAGCCAAGTTTGCAACTCTGCAGGTCTGTCCCTTTGTTTAAGAGAAGCTAAGTTTTTATGTGCATATGAATTGTTTTGTGATATGTCACAGCAGCAACCCACAGCTCGCCATCACCCTCGTATCTTCAACTAAAATTAAGGTATGATAGTATAGAGATTCTGGATTTTGGATTTTGAATTCATAAACTGTGAATACTGAAATTGAAGAAACTTGAGCAAGCATACCTCCTTATGGATAAAAGGAGAAAACCCTGAGAGTGGAATTCCAAGTAAAAAGTATTCGGGGAAATGATTTTTGAGGAAGAAAGTTTGAGAAATAAGTTCTTAATCATAAAGAAAAGTGTTTAAAAATTTATTTTTAAACCTATATCTTAAAGGAAAGATAAAAGCTTCGAAGAAGAGTTCTCGATTTAAGAGAAAAGGGTTGATTCATTCTCAATTTTTTTTTTGAAAAAGGTAAAATTTATGATTAAAGGCTTTGGGCACCAAAATTTTTGTAAATGTCAACTGCAAAAAAAAAGAATCTATGCATGCAAGATAAATAGTCTGAATCTAGAAGATAGCATAATCTCAGGAGAACCTCAGGTCTCCCTTTTATAATCTAAACTGATTAAGCTTCATGTTTCTAGATGGTTAAGCGTCGTTCGGCTGTTACGAATAATGTGCCTCATTTCCGCCATATTCAAGAAAGGAACGACGTTGGAAGAACACCAGGAAGTGTATCCGACTTGGAAACATGCATCCGCATGTGTGAACAAGCACCTTCCGTTGAGAAGTCAGCAATATATCGCATCCTACAAAGCACAATCACCCGTGATCCCGAGACGTATGCTGTAATCGGGAACCTGACAGAATTCTCCTCAGCCTTGATGGTTTTTTGGGAGTCAAAGCATGGCCACGTGAACGCTCTAACTGAGCAAAATCCCTCCCTCATGGTGGAACCAGAACTGCTAAGGGTGACTCTGAACAGTCCCCCCGAATTTCAGGCTCCGTGCCCTCATGCTGAAGGAACCTTAGAAGCGAGACCTGAGACACCGAGTCTTTGTCCTCCAGAATGCACCAGTGGGCCCCTACCTATCAAACATCTGCCCCTCAGAGTCTGGGACAGTGTATGCCCTATCAGTTCCCCGAGGAAGCATAAGGAAGTTCAAATTCGAGATACCAGAGACAGATGAAGATGAGGAAGAAGGGGACCCAGCATGTAGTTAAGCTTTAGAAGTAGGCAAATGAGGTGTTTTTGTTAGAACACCTTGCTGACTTGTTTGTCCGTTTATCTGATTTAATCCGGATCTTATTCTGAAAATGTACTATTCAACCTTTAGATTTTTATAGCGGCAGTAATTTTCTAAAAGGCTGCCCTATTCCCAGATGTAACTAAGAATCTCTTTCTTATATATATGCCAAAAGTCCTTTTATGAGGTAAATTTTCCCGCTTCGCTTGATCTATCCTGCGTAATTTAAAGATCTAATCGAAAGGCATTTCATTTTGCTTTGTGCAAATTCGAGCGAGCGTCATTAATGTTTTAGGATATCACCGAGAAGACATTAAGCCGAGAGAACAAGGCCACAGGCAAGCAAGTCCTGAACTGTAGCTCAAAAGCCAAGAATGTGTTCTTCGATCATAATCTTCTATCATTTAATAATTTAGGAGACCCGATGAGAGTCGAGAGATGGGTTTGTTCCTTAGAAACGAATTTTCAATTTTATAGCTTGTTCAAAGGATGAGGAATTAGGATATGCTCTTTATGCGCATGGATAGTACGGGCCACTAGTGAGAGTCCGTTCGAAGAACTATAACCTTGGATCAATGGACGGAATATGATTGGGAAGGTTTTAGGTACGAGTTATAATTAGAAGTATATTTCGGGTTGCTATCATAAAGTAAAGGAATTGGGAATTTGTGGTTTCGGACGAGAAGAAAACGCGTATAGATCAGGCCGCTTTGTCATATCCCTTCCAAATAAATGGAAGTGATCCCCGTATGTCATCTTTTCCAGCCAAGTATAGCTAATTGGAGGCCAATCGACTCATACTTTTGTAGCAACCTAGTAAAGAAGAAGATGCGTGAAGATCAAGGAAAGAAATAAGGAGAACCTGAAGAAGATCGTTAAGCAGTTGGACCTAGAATTGGTAGATTAAAAAAGTTTCAGTAAGATAGGAAGTTTTGATGAGTCTATTCATCCATTCTCGTGTCAATTAAATCAATCATCTCTCAACAGCTTCATAATTAGTTGAAATCCTTCATATCATTTGAATTTCTTCAATATTATATCCTTTTGGACAGATTGTAAACTTTTGATGATACTTCTTTGATCATCCAGAATTAGTGATAACATCCCCTTATTAAAAGATATGCTGACACCTTTGCAAATATTCAGTACGATTCTCAGTACTAATCAATGATTATCTTCCATACCTTTGCATTATGCGAGAACCCCCTTTTGGGTTATAAGCCCTCTAAGGAAGGTAATGTTATTAGTATATATATAACCTAGTGTTATATCTCTTCCAGCTTTTGGAACTTGTTAAAGAATTATCGATCAAGATAAAGTCCTCACTCAGAGGCAATCATTTTGTTTTGCTCCCACTCATAGAACCCGGGTGTGGCCCCTTGAATAGGGCAGAAAGTATAAAGTAATATTCTTTTTGGAAGAGTAAGAGGAAGTAGTCCCAATAGAAAGAAGAATCCAAGTAATGTTAGTTGGCGCCCTTCTAGTAGGACGCGAATCTCTAAAAGTGATTTTTTTCAACTCGTCCAGTATTAAGAGGCAATCTGAAGAATGACGTCTGAAAAGTTCTGAGCTTACGTTCCAGGTCCAGTCATACGACCTTTACGTCTGCGAGTAATGGTGACCCCCCCAGCAGAGGCTATAAAGTCGGAATACCGTTGAAAAGCGGCTGGGATGAAGAAAGAGGAAGGAGAGTTTGCAATAGAAGGCGTTTTAGGCACGAGAAAATTTCAAGATGTATTTTCAAAAGAGCTATCAGAACTACCACTATATAGGCGAGTAGAATTCGCTATCGGTTTAGAACCAGGAGCTGCACCAATTCGAAAGCCCCTTCCAGAATGGCACCTAAGGAATTGTAAGAACTCATGATTCAACTGCAAGAGTTATCAGACCTAGGTTTTATCCAACCTAGTGTGTCGCCTTGGGAAGTTCCAATCTTGTTCATGAAGAAGAAGGATGGCACATTGAGAATGTGCATCGACTACAGAGAGCTTTATAAGCTGACCATTAAGAATCGATACCCTCTCCCAAGAATAGATGATCTCTTCGATCAAAGCCTAAGAGAGCAAGTGTCTTCTCAAAGATAGACTTAAAATCTGAGTATCATCAACTGAAGAACCGAAAGGAGGATATTCATAAGACTGCTTTTAGAACTCGCTATAAACATACAAGTTTGTGGTAATGCCATTCGGATTTACCAACACCCTAGTGGTGTTCATCGATTTAATGAACCAGGTTTTTTCAACTGTATCTAGATAAATTTGTGCTAGTTTTCATAGATGATATCTTTATCCATTCAAAGGACGAAGAGGAGCATCAAGAGCACCTAAGAGTGGTGCTGGGGAAGTTAAAAGAAAGAAAGGCTTTACGCTAAGTTTAATAAGTGTGAGTTTTGGCTCAAGAAAGATATGTTTCTAAGTAATATAGTTTCAGTAGAAGGAATCAAGATGGATCCAGCTAAGATTGAAGTTGTAAGCAATTCGAAGTCTCCGAGGAACGTGAATGAGATAAAGAAGTTTTCTAGGACTCGCGGGATACTATCGCAGATTCATCGAAGGATTCCCGACAATATCTAAGGCTACGACACGATTGTTGAAGAAGGACCTCAAGTTTAGGTAGACGCCCGAGTGCGAGTAAAGTTCCAGACCTTAAAGAAGATATAACTTCAACCCCAGTGTGGGCCATTCAGGGAGAGAATAAAGACTTCTTGGTTACGCTGATGCGTCGAGAAAATGGGTTAGGATGCGTGCTGATGAAGAGAGGAAAGACGATTTCTTATGCTTCGGGGCAGTTTAAGAATCACAAGTAGAACTATCCACGCATGATTTAGAATTGGCAGCGGTTGTTTATACGCTAAAGATTTAGAGGCACTACCTCTACGGAGTCAAGTGTGAGACTCTTCTCAGATCACAAGAGCCTAAAGTGTTTATTCAAGCAAAAGCAAAAGGATCTTAGCATCGGCAGAGAAGATGGCTAGAACTTGTAAAGAATTACAATTGCACGACTCACTACCACACAGGTAAGACAAATGTGGTAGCTGATGCCCTAAGTAGGAAGGAAAAGGTAGAGTTAGGACTCGCTCAAGTTAAGAAGGAGCTTTGATAAGAATTCGAGAAGTTAAGGATCGAGATGCTAACACCACCTGAAGTCAATTAAGCACAAAACATCATGATAGTCGCTCATCCTGACCTGAGGCAAAGGATAGTTAAGGCTTAGAGAGGAAATGAGTTCTCGAGGAGAAAAGACTAGAAGCACGATTAGATAGCTCGCAAGACTTCGTGGAAACCGCCAGTAATGCGCTCTTATTCAAAGGAAGGCCTGGTGTGCCGAGCAAGGAAGAACTAAAGGAGGAAATTATGTGCGAAGCACATGCCACGCCATATACAACACATCCCGGAAGCAGCAAGATATATCAAGACCTCAAGAGGAACTTCTAGTAGAATATCATGAAGAGGGAGGTAGCCGCCTTCGCAAAAGGGTGTTGATCTGTCAAGCAAGTGAAGCCTTATGTCAAAAACCTTTTGGTTGCTCCAACCCATAGAAATTCCTGAATGGAAGTAGGATCATAGTATTATAGACTTTGTGGTAGGTTTTACCAAAGTCTAAGCGGAGGAATACCGCTATCTGGGTAATCGTGGATCGATTATCAAAAACAGCACATTTCATTGCCGTTATAATGATGGATGGCTAGATCAATTAGCCCATGTCAAGGAAGATGCGTGTTTGCACGATGTATTGGTCTCGATTATATCGAATCATGATGCGAGATTGCATCAAGATTTCAGAAGAGCCTACAAGGAGCAATGGGATCAAAACCCAATTTCAGCACGGCTTTTCATCCTTAAACGGATGGCCAGTCCGAAGGGACTATCTAGATTCTAGAAGAAATGCTTAGAGGAGTAATCGTCAATCAAAGAAGCAACTGAGAGGAGCTACTACAATTGGTAAAGGTTGCGTACAACAGCAGCTACCAGTCGTCGATCGGCATGGCCCCTTATGAAGCCCTGTTCGGAAGGAAATATAGATCGCCCCTGTATTGGGACGAAGATAGAAAAAGAAGGATAGTTGGATCTGAAATGGTCTAGGAGTGGTTTAGAAGATCGAGCTGGTTCGTCAGCAAATCAAGGAGGCTCAAGATAGACAAAAGGCTTACGCAGATCAAAGAAGAACGGAACTCAGTTTTGTCATTGGAGTTAAAGTGTTCTTGAAAATGTCTCCATCAAGGAGTGATTCGCCTTGGCAAAAGAAGTAAGCTAAGGCCCAAATTTGTTGGACCTATTAAGATTTTAGAAGGTGAATAAAGTAGCCTACAGGTTGGCATTATCACCCAACCTGAGTGACGTTAATAACGTCTTTCCTATCTCACTCTTGAGAAAGTATGTGTTAGATCCAAAACACGTGGTTAATAAGGAAGAGATAGTCCTGGATGAGGACTTAGCATGGGAAGAGAAACCCCAGGCCATTGTGGATCAAAAGATCCAGAAGTTAAAGAACAAGAAGATTAATCTTTCATAGATGATCTGGAACCATCATGGTTCAAAGGAAGCAACATGGGAGCTCGAATCCGAGCTACAAAAAAAAAAACCCTGATATCACTTGTCATGGTTAGTAAATTTCAGGATGAAATTTCTTTAAGGGAGATAGGATGTAATACCCCAGATTTTTCAATTAAGGATTAGAGGATTCTTAATGATAATTAAGAAGTTAAGGAATAAGTTAATCAAGGTTAATAAAGGTCAGATGTCAGTCACGACTTTAGGGGTCAATTTTCGTGAAGATCGTCTTTTCGGAAAATCTGATCTTAATTCTTTTATGGCCATTCGTGGTCTCGTTAGAAAGGTTTTAACTCAAGGAGTATGCCGGTGTTTTCGGATTTTAATTCTGAAGTCATTTGAGTTCCCAGTGATGAAAAACGTATTTAAAAGGTGAATGAATAGTAACTTTTGCGTGCGTTCGTGTTTTGAGAAATTTACGAAATCCTCCTCGTTGATCCGAGTCTAGTTCTGCTAGGCCTCTCTTATGGGAAATTACTCAAGGATTCCGTTGGCATTCACGGATTTCCATTCTGAGGTCAATCGAACGCTCGGGAGCAAAATCTATCAGTCTGATTGAATAGTAAAAAGTAATTCCAAAAAGGGAATCTTTGCTCGTCTTTCTTCAGGCGACCCTGTCTTTTTGAAGAATCAAGTTGGTTCACTAGTATTCGAGCCAATGAGTCTCTCGGTATTTTTAGATTTCGTGTCTGAGGTCATTTGGACCTCGATATCGAATAAAGCAGCTTTTAACCGAACCCGGGGTAACTTTTGCAGTATTCTTGCACTGAAGTGGCTTCCCTTGGAAGCCAAAGCTTTTTCTATAAATACAAGGCCACCCCCTTTGCATTCATTTGCTCATTTCCATCCATTTCACTTCATAGAGAGTGGGAAAGCTCGTGAGAGCCGATAAAGTTCTGTTGAAGTAAAAAGCATTCTTCGTGAGTGTTCTGCAAGACGACGAGCGGAGTGGCGTAGAAGTGATGCGGTGAGGGAAGGTGCCAGAGGCACCGTTGGGTTGTAGCGGGCGGCTCTGCCGCCGTTGCAACTCGACGAGATGCCGAGCTAGCTACCTTCCTTCGACGCACCTAACCCCGTCCATTCTTGCTCGTCGGTCTCGAGTTCTATTTCTTTTTCCGTCTTTAAATTCCGCATTTACTTTCCGTTCTTTACGTTCTTCGCGTTCTTCATTATTGCTCGTCTAAAAGTTATATTTCGATCTCTATTGAAATTCCAAGTTAATAACATTTATGTTATATTTCTCGTTCTACTTCCGTTATTATTATTCTAAGAAGATTAGCCTCGTTTATTCTTTTAAATTCCGTTCAAGCCACATTTAACGATTTTGTCGTTATTCTAATTTAAAGGAGGATTATCGTGTTTATGCCATTGTAATGCCAAAATACTTTTTAAGTTAAAGTATGTTGTTGCATGTTAAATTCAAGTACGTTATTTTTATAAAAATTCGGGTTAATTGTTCTTCGTGTTCGTCGAAGAAATCAACGAACACGAAGAACAGTTGAAGAACACAGTTGAAGAAACCCAGTTGAAGAGAGAGAGAAAGAAAAAGAGGAGCCCCACAGGGGGGGGGGAGTGCGCCTCCGCGCCACACCCCCCTCGGCCGCGCCTAGCCCGCCGGGGCAAGGCAGCCCCGCGGTGGGGGGAGGGAGCCCGCTGGTGCCCTTGTGCGCCGCGGCGGCCCACCTTCTCCGTGTTGGTTTCCGCCGTTTCTTTCCCGGCTTTTTTCGTACCCTCTTCCCGAGTTCTTCAAGCTTTTTAAGTCGTGTTATTTCCAAGTTATTTTCAAGTTAAATTTTAGAGAAGCAATCAAGATATTTTCAATTTATTTCGAGTACTCTATTCATGTTATTCTTTGTCTAAAAATTGGGAAATCAAGTCGAGATGTTCTTTAAATAAATTTTTCTCGAAATTTATAAAGTCGTAAAGTCGTGCAATCTGTAAATAAGTCTTAAATTTTAGTCTTCGAGTAAAATGTCGTTATTTCTCACTTTAGATAGTTAACTTCTTCAAAGAAGGCCGCTGAGTCGATGATTCGACTTTTGTAAGAGGGAGTGAGCCCCGTAGGAATTCAGAGAAGGATCATCAACTCGCTGCTTTATCTTCTGTCAAGTAATCGAGGTGGGTAAATCTATACTCATCTAAAGTTTGAGCTAATAAGCTCTAGAAGCATATAGGGCAAATGAAATATCCAATAAAATATTTTGCTCTGCCTGATTGATCTTTGTACAAGGAAGGAAGAAAAGGAAAAATATTATATGTTGATTGGGCTCTCGAGCATGTTTAGAAATGTTAGAATTGTTAAAGTATTGTTTATGCTAGCATGAGGTAATTAGAATTGCTTTAATTGCAATTTATGATTATGCACGTTCATTTCTTTGTATCTGAATGTTGGATTCTGCTAAAGTTTACTTAGCTAATTAAGCATTGCCTTTTAGGGTAGTGATAAATCCCTTATAGGCCCAAGTAATGCTTAAGTAAGAGATTAGCCTTAGACGTTGCTCTAAGCTCGATAATTCTAGTAAGGTTAAGGAAGCTAAGAAATTAAGAATTAAGGTTGAGAAAGGAAGAATATAGCTCTATAACCAGGATTGAGCTCAGAGTTCATGATCTTTGATCATTAAAGGGAGTCACTGCTGGGGATTCCCCTCGCATACTCGGGAGGATATTTGAGGTAACCCCTCTTCTATCATATGGCATGCCTAAGGGTACAGTTGACATCAGGTTTGAGCCAAGGTTGGGCCCAAAAGTAAAGAAAAGGTTTTGCGGATATGGAGAGGGGTTTTGCGGTTTGCTCTCCATATACCGCCAGTTTATTATTGGATATTTCTTGAGTTATTAAAGAAGCTTTTATTAAAACCCACTGAGTATGTTAGTGCTCACGCCCCCTCTTTTTCAAATATTTTCAGGTTGAGATGCTGAGGATGATGGTGGATGTGGATGTGGGTTGGCTGCCAAGATTGTTTTACTATTATATAAGTTTCTTTTTGGAACCCCATGATGTTTCTGCTACTCTGATACACTTTTTCCAAGTTCTTTCAAGTTCAATCATGTTTATCAAGATTCTAAGGATATTCTCCAAGACATGATTATCTAAATATATATATATATATAAGTGAAGCATATTCAGTTTTATTCCTACTTCTCGAGCATGTATTTCCTTCGCCTACGAAGAGGCTTGTTCAAATTGGTATCTGTCTATCCATTTGGACCTGTAAATGGGTCTGTGCATGTTGGTATCTGATCAGTTAACCGTTTAGTTCCGCAAAAGCATGTTTCTTTCTTAATTAAGTAAACCCGAGTATCGCCGCCTATCTTTCAAAAGTATATCTTTATCCCCAAAACTTTCTTTGCTAAACTTCTGTCTTATTCAATAATCCCTTAATAACACCCTGTCTCTATTCGTTAATCCCTATCTCGGGACCGGACTGTTACATTACGTGTGGATGAATCGCGTATTACTCGACCTCGACTTGTGGAAGAGACTCGATCGATTGGTGGCTGGAAAGGAGATGTATGTTGATGAAAGGATATATGTTGTCGATTGATGGTAGATGGTTGATGACATCGATGTGAATCACAACCCGATAGCCGTCTTAAATCTCAGACGTATCCAAGGTTGAAATCTCTAAGTTGATCTTCAAAGTAGCGAATACCGGTTAATCCCTCAAGTGAATTAAGCGATACCCTTGAATAAGACTTCGATGTGCTAAACCTAAGAATGATAGTTTTCTTGATGGAACACAATCAAAAGAACGTAAAGGTTTGAGACACAATTGGATGCAAAAGCAAAATAACTTCAATAATGTTTAAAATAACAATGTGACATGGTTCCCCTATTTATAGGAGAAGGGGGAACGAAAATATGCATCAAAAAAGGCTTAAAAATTGATCCAAAAGGGATCTCTAACTATAGTAGGAAGTTCCCTAAACTAGAATACTATTCAAGGTAGGAAATTGTCTTAAATACAATTCTAGTCAAACCTAATTAATTATGGACGAAAATTAACATAATAATTAAATAAAATCTGATCTAAACTATAGTCTAAATTAATTAAATTAATACTATAGTCTAAATAAAAATCAACCCCTAGTTAAATCAACTAAGGACCGAACTGGTCAGTATGGGCATACTGACTGCGTACTCTTCATCTTCATCTCTTCATGCACTTGATCTTCATCTGTTCATGTTTTGTTCTTCAAACCTTGATCTCAAATCTTTAATTATTAACAAAGTAATAATTTTGGGGTTGCTTTTAACTTCTTTTCCATCTTCGAACTTATTACATACAAATGCTTGGAAATATCCTTGCAATTGTATTTCTCGAAGTCGTGTAATTGAACCACATATTTGCAGCTTCGGATTAGATTCTTCAAGGCTTTTAGTGCTCATATCATTCCCCTCCTCTTGAAAAGAATTTGTCCTCACATTCAAATCTCCGAGATAAAAAAGAACATGAACTAGCCATCAAATTCCTTTAGCACAACTGCATATAGTGCATCTTCAAGATCATGAACGAGAACACCTACTTGGTGTCGAATGGTCGAAGCTTCAGCACCATAGAAGGCTTTGATATGGCATTCGCGAACAAGTCTAGTGGTACTTCAACTTCCATTGGAACTTCTTCAACAACCTGTAAAATAAATGCATCACAAGAAAACGGTTGACAAAAAATGTTAGAACTTGGCAGCTCCTCCATGTTAGCTTGTTCGAGCTCTTCATGATCTTCAACCATTGCCTTACAAATATCATTCTCCTTTTTATAACAAGGTTGTATCTCCAATAACTCTTCAACTTCTTCGGCTTCCTCAACTACATCATAGATCACCAAATTCACAATTTGTAGTTTGTCCTCCATACAATCTTTAGGATGGGTAACTTCCATGGACAAAACTTCCAAATTGCAATTTTCTAACTCCTCCAAAATTGGCATCTCCACATTCGATGTTTCTATCATGTCTACTTTTGGCTTAGATTCTTCAACTATCTCATCTTCTAAGCACATAGAAACAGACAGTAGTGAGATAAAAGGTACTTCAATGAAGTCTAGAATTGGTACCTTAGAAGTAGAATCGTCATGGGTGGTAACGCTCAACTCTATTTGAACCTCCTCTTTTGACTTCATCTCTAGTTCCTCTAGCCATTTCTCTATCCGGGTGGTGTATTCCACCATGTCCTCCAACTCGTCGAAGTGGTGCAATGCTACTTTTTCACGAATTGTCCTTCCTAGACCAGCTAGAAATCTATCCATGGTATCTTCTGGATATTCTTCTACATCAGCTCGTCTCATGGCTTCAATCATTTTGTTGTAGTAGTCATTTACACTTCTATCTCTTTGCCTAAGCTTGTGTAGCTTTTCTTCCAACTCCCATTAGTAGTGGTCTGGAATGAAGCGTTTCCACATCAAATCTTTCAACTCACGCCATGTGTCGATAGGTGGAAGGCGATCTCGATAGCATCGGTTTTGTTAGAATCCCCACCATGTTACTGCGTAGCCTTTAAACTTCAACGAAACTAATTTTACTTTCTTTAGTTCGGGAAAGTCATAGCACTCAAAGATTTTGTCTACTTTGCGTTCCCAATCAAGGTATGCATCGGGAACTTGTAGACCTTCAAACTCAGGAATGATTGTCTTGCTAGACGACCTAGGGATATGGTCATGCCTCATAGTACCTGCATAAGTAACAAACGTGAAGAAATAAAGGACCTCATAATCCTCACTTTTCTCTCATTTGTTTCCACTCTTTTCTTTTTCCGCTCGTGTATCACTCAAGTATAAGTGGTGTACAACGTGTGAATCATGTAGACAAGTGGTGTATATTGAATAGGGCAGATTTTTGAACCCTTTAAGTGTGATGGATGAAAATTATGGGTGTGGGGGAGTATATGGAAGATTTGAAAGGATTGGAATGGAAGAAATCAAGATAAGGAAATAATTAGATGTATTTTTTTAAGTTCCCAAATAGAATAGGAATCCAAAAATAAATCTAAAAGTATGAAAGGTAAGAATAGAAAAGGAAAGGAAATAAAAAGAATAGGAAGAGAAGAAGGTGATTTAGATGTGTATCACAATCTAAATTACCTAATTAGACTAGACTCTAAAAGCAAAGACTCCAAAAATAAATTACAACTCAAAAGGAAATTACCAACTAAAAAACTATACTAGAAGGAAAAGTACCAAAATAAAATAGAACTAAAAAAGGTAAGACAATGAATATTCCTCTTTTTTGTCGATTTTTTTTTCATTTTTTTTAATTTTCGGATTTTCTCCTTTTTTTATCCGATTTTTTTTTACTTTTTTTTATAGAATAGCTATGCTATTACAACTCGAAAGACACGTAAGAAAATAAAAGACATGTATGATGACATGTAGGATAAAACTTGACACGCCGGATTGAACCACGACCAGCAATGCTGACGTGGCTCTGATGCCAAAATATGATACGACCTGGACAAGGATGGGACGAATCTAGAGGAAACGCTGCGGAAGACTTAGGACTTGAAACACGTCAGCGGAATGAAGAGATCAATCCTACAACTAAACTACTCAAAAATACTCGAACAAAGCAAAGAAACAAGACACAACTCGGTTCAATAAAGAACGACTCTAGAACACTCTAAGACACTTAAACTAGGACACACATTAACCAACACAATTTACCAAATACCAAGGATGAAAGACGAAGGTATAAGGCTGTGGTAAGGGTGTTTGGAACGTGTGATGGATGGTGCAGAAGGGTTTGTAGTAGGTAGGATATGATAGAGTTGTATTGGACTTACGTATGGATGAATCGCGTAGAACTCGACCTCGACTTGTGGAAGAGACTCGATCGATTGGTGGCTGGAAAGGAGACATACATTGATGAAAGGATGTATGCCGTCGATTGATGATAGATGGTTGATGACGTCGATGTGAATGACAACCCGATAGCCGCCTTAAATCTTGAACGTATCCAAGGTTGAAATCTCTAAGTTGATCTTCAAATTAGTGAATACCGGTTAATTCGTCAAGTGAATTAAGCAATACCCTTGAATAAGACTTAGATGTGCTAAACCTAAGAACGATAATTTTCTTGATGGAAAACAATCAAAAGAATGTAAAGGTTTGAGACACAATTGGATGCAAAAGTAAAATAACTTCAATAATGTCTAAAATAACAATGTGACATGGTTCCCCTATTTATAGGATAAGGGGGAACAAAATATGCATCAAAAAAGGCCTAAAAATTGATCAAAAAGGGATCTCTAATTATACTAGGAAGTTCCCTAAACTAGAATACTATTCAAGGCAGGAAATTGCCTTAAATACAATTCTAGTCAAACCTAATTAATTATGGACGAAAATTAACATAAAAATTAAATAAAATCTGATCTAAACTATAGTCTAAATTAATTAAATAAATGCTATAGTCTAAATAAAAATCAACCCATAGTTAAATCAACTAAGGACCGAACTGGTCAGTATGGGCACACTGACTGCGTACTCTTCATCTTCATCTCTTCATGCACTTAATCTTCATCTCTTCATATTTTGTTCTTCAAACCTTGATCTCTAATCTTTAATTATTAACAAAGTAACAATTTTGGGGTTACTTTCAACTTCTTTGCCATCTTCGAACTTCTTACATACAAATGATTGGAAATATCCTTGCATTTGTATTGCTCGAAGTCGTGTAATTAAACCACATATTTGCAGCTTCAGATTAGATTCTTCAAGGCTTTTAGTGCTCATATCAAATCAAAGCAATAGTAAATATTAAATAGAAATGTAACAATTATAATAAGAGAAATGTATAAGGGTATAGATTCTTCTCCTCGATTTCTCATCAAGCTTATTTTAATTTCATTAATTTAATCGCATAATCAACTTCAATAGCTTTCATTTCAATCGGTTAAACCTTTAAGACTAAATCATACGATCAAGATTAACAATTAGATATACGTTTCCGGTCAATCTAATATTGAGAAAACCCCTAGTTGAGTAGTAGATTCATCTATCGATCTCATCTACTACTTAGTAATATCAAATATTGGCCAAATATTTAATATAATGGAATTTAATTCAATTAATGGGAAATCGACAATCACAAGCAAGGATTGAAATCGATTTGAATACTTACCCCTAATATAAGGAATTAGTCACTTATCATGCAATCCATCCAACAAGAACAATAGATACCCATCAACTCAAGGGCAAGAGATAAATAGAATTAAAACTTACATAAGATCTTGATTTTGTCTTGATGATGTTGTGGAATAGTTTCCCCAAAGTAGAGATAGTGTTAGAGAGAAAAAAGAGATAATATCCTATTTTCGTTCTAGAAATAATACATAAGATGGAAGATGATAGATCCCCAATTTTCTTTTATAATGCTCGTAAATCAGGACATAACTTTTTTCACCTATCGACTGTTGGAAACCAGCGCTGATTGGATCTCTTCTTTACATTGAGATGCAGCGCCGGCTGGGGGCGCTTCAAAAACGGGATGCCTAGCATCGGCTGAGTGTGTTTTGCCTAGATAGTAGTCCAGCAATGGTTGGGTGTGTTTTGCCTAGATAGCCGTCGCTGGAGTGCAGCGTCTGCTAGTTGCTTCCTCAACTGAATGCACAATATACCCAGCGTTAACTAAAACCCAGTAATGCCCAACGTCAACTGAATGCTTTCAAAGTGGCAACTGAATGCCAAGTATACCCAGCATCAACTGAATGCCCAGTGTGCTAACTGAATGCCCAACTCGCTCATAAGGGGAGCGAGAGTTGTCTCCCTTAGCGATGGCTACTGATCATCATCGGCTGGCCCTCTACTCCGTTCTTTCATCGATGTCCAAAAACATTGCTTTCAACTTAAAAACTTGATACCATGTGCTTATCACGCACCACACCTAGAATAACAAGAACATAGCCAAAATCGAGCAACATAAACGGAAACAGTGTAAACACACACACAAACAAGACAAAACAAACTCAAGAAAACAACACACAAAATGACTAAACAAACCCATCCACACTTAGCACTTTGCTTGTCCTCAAGCAAAAATAATAATTTGAAATGCGAATCAAGAGAGAATTGCCCTTAAGCAGATCATGCATATCAATCACTCCACACGGCTTCTCAACTAGAACACTCATCCTCTCTGAAAATGAATTCAATTATCCAACAAGCATGCTGCTCTTCTATAGCACCCCAAACCCGGAGGGGTTAAGGTGCTAACGGAACACGCACGAAAGAAGAAAATCTCATAGAAAAATTTCCAAATAGAGTAATCAACTTAGAATTTGCTATGTCGAAGAAGATTACATTTACTAGTCAGACACCAAGAATTAATATATTTGACTAATCAAGAACCAATAGAAATAGACCTTAAGAAATCAGACTGGTCAACCACATCAAAATAGAATAGTCAATTCATGAAAACATAACATGACCAAAATGATCATAGGCGTACACGTGACAAAAGTCAAGGTCAACGGAAGCATATAAATTAAGAACAATTCAATTGACCATCAACAAAGCATACAACAGAAGCATTTGGATCATATAATAGTTTGACCATAAATAATAAATTCAATAAAGGCGGTCAACTAAAAAACAAAAGGTCCCCATTGGTCCACATCCGCCACCTGCCCTCATCAATTACCTGAAAAAATTTTTAATTAATGGGGTTGAGTGCCAGAAGACACTCCATGGACATTCTCATACATTCGTCCCATAATTTGCAGTAAGAATAACAATAATCATAATAACAATTTCACATTTGACGTCATAATTCATACGCTCATTAAACATAGTGCAGACCAACCCTAATTTGATCACATATCATCTATAACATAATCATAGCATATTCGGAAATCCTCATATGAGTCATATCAAATCCACAATGAGCAACATAAACACAAATCATAATTCATTTTTCCATAATGGATGAAAGTTTAAACACATTTTTCAAAAGAGTTTTTGTAAGTAAGCCCACCTTCCAGCTAAAAGTAGATGTCGCTTTAAGGCCGCTGTGTGAACATCCACTCGCGCCTAGTCTGGGTACACATCCCACCTTCATTATGCTCCTCAAGTTGCGTCAGGTGGCTTGAGCATGCAACTCGTGCCCGGTCTATGCACGGGTCGCGCCTGAACTTTTTGCTTCTTGAGGGCTCGTTCCGCTCGATTCTACCCTGTAAGGCGAGAAACTGTGTCAATAGCACTTATTATAAAACATAGCTACTTTCTGAAGAAACACACTAAAACATGGATAAAAACATTAAGGAAAACAAGCCACAATGCTCGGATTTAGGATGAAAATCCCGTCTGTCAGTCATAGGTTTTGCAATCTCGGAAAATCCTTCAATTAATCATCTATAGTAACCAGCTAAGCCTAAGAAGCTACAAATTTCACCGACATTAGTAGGGGACTTCCAATCACTCACTGTTTCCACCTTGGAGGGATCTACTTTGATGCCTTGAGCCAAAACTATGTGGCCTAGAAAGATAACTTCGTCCAACCAGAATTCGCATTTGCTGAACTTAGCATACAACTTCTCTATCCTCAATGTCTCCATTAATGTTCTTAGATGTTCCTCGTGTTGTTTCTCATCTTTGGAGTAGATGAGTACATCATCAATGAATACTAGCACAGACTTATATAAATATTGGTGGAAAACTCGATTCATTAAATCCATGAATATCGCTAGCACATTGTCCAATCTAAATGGCATCACCACAAACTCATAATGATTGTACCACGTCCGAAAAGTTGTCTTTGGTATGTCATCTTTCTTCAACTTCAATTGATGATAGCCCGATCTCAAATCAATTTTGGAGAAAACTCTAGCACCCTTGAGTTGATTAAACAGGTCATCAATTCAAGGTAGAGGGTATTTGTTCTTGATTGTCATTTTGTTTAACTCTCTGTAGTCTATGCACATACGTAGTGATCCGTTCTTCTTCTTGAATAACACAAGAGCTCCCCAAGATGAAACACTAGGACTTATGAACCCTTTATCCAAAAATTCTTGTATTTGAACTTTTAGCTCTTGGAGTTCCTTTGGCACCATTCGATATGGTGCTTTTGATACTGAGACAGCTCCAGGGGTAAAGTCAATAGTGAACTCTATTTGTCGATCAGGTGCGATTCCAGGTAGCTCCTCATTGTTAATGGTTACTCATTTGGTCTCATTCCCTATTAGGCTTACAAAGAAAGCCTAACATCCTTTCTTCTTGATCATCTTCACTGCCTTCATAACTGATATCATAGGTATTGTCACCCCTACTTTTGATCCATAAAAAGTGAACTCTAGCCCATCTGGCAGTTGAAGTGTTATTTCCTTCTCGCGACATTGTATTGTTGCATGATTTGCTTCAAGCCAATCGATTCCAAGAATAATATCAAAATCATTCATTTTTAGTACGTGCAGATCCACTCGAAGATAGTTATCATCAAAGTTTAACTCTAATCCAACACAGAACATACTAGCTACAAGCATTTTCCCTGATGGTATACTTACTTCTAGGGGTTCACTCGAGTTTTCTCCTAAAATTCCCAACTTCATATATGTTCTCATAGATATGAACGAGTGTGTTGCTCTAGTGTCAAAAAGAGCAAGTATTGGGGTGTTATGAATATCAATCATACCTTCCATGTTCGCAGGTGCTTGAGTTGTTTGGTGTTGGTTCAAAGCAAATGCACCTGCATTCCTAGGTGGTTGTTGTCCCTGGTTGTTTTCCTGATTGTTCCTTGGTTGTTCCACTAATTGTTCCCATAGTTATTTCCTTGATTGATCCTCGGGTTATTCCCTTGGTAGTTTCCTTGGTTGACTCTCAAATTATTCCCTTGGTTGGTCCCTTGATTTCCCTTATTTCTGGGGTAGTTAGGAACACTGTGGCCAGGTTGCTTGCACCAAAAGCAAGCATTCATTCTCAGAAGACAAATGTCATTGTGTCTCTTATTGCATGTTTGGCATAGTGGCTTCTCCATCTGTCTTCTAGAATTGACAGTTGGCTTAGTTATTGCTTGCTTGTCATGTTTGGGTTCATTCTGGTTCATGTTATCCTATTTTCTTTTTCCTTTTGGATCATGGTTGTTTTTTCTTCCATCATGAGTAGTGATTTAATATCTTGAGCTCTGCTGAGTGTTTTAGCATAAGTAGATGTACCCCGTCCAGCAATAGGGATCGAAATCTCAGTTCTTAGGCATCTTCTAAAATGGAGAGCTTTCTTCATATCGGTATCCACTAGGTAAGGAGCATAGTGAGATAGTTGATTAAACTTCTTATCATAGTCATCCACTGTGAGAGTTCTTTACTTTAGATAAGTAAACTCTTATGTTCTCGCTTGAATCTCTTGAATTTTTGGATTTTCTTTTTCCTATTTTGTATTTTTTTGTGATTTTCTGTAATGGATAAAGATTTATATAATAAAGTTTCAATATTGGAGAAATTTGGTGGGAGATACAGAAGAAATGGGGGAAGAGAGGCAGACGAATAAGGAAAAGATTTTAGAGTAATTTCTATCTGCTCATTTCATACTACCATAGGGTTTATAAATACCCTTGTTAGGAAAAACCATCAAGGTTTTTCTTACAAGAGGTTTTGATGAGATATCAAAAGATCTCAAAATATGAAAAGAGCCTTGAAAGAACTGAAAAGAAATCAAGCAGAAAACTAAAAGATGATCATACTGAGTCATAGCTATCAAGCCAACAGATATGATCAAGTCGTGTGAAAGCGAAGAGAAGAATAGAGAAAAAGAAGACTGTAGCTTGCTAGAATAATAAGCAAGGCAAATTGGAAGTTGCAGAACTAGAGAGAGAAGGTATTAACTGTCACCAGTCTACAGTAATGAACTGATGACCAATACCAGTTCAAGACCGCCACCAGCTAAAGAGATGTTCCAGCTGAAGAGAACTGAAGCACATACCAGTTCTAGGCCGTCACCAGCTGAAGAGATGTTCCAGCTGAGGAGAACTGAAGCTAATACCAATTCTAGGCCATCACCAGCTGAAGAGATGTTCCAGCTGAAGAGAACTGAAGCACATACCAGTTCTGGTCCAATACCGGCTGAAGAAATGTTCCAGTCAAAGGAAGATCACAGCTGAAGGGAATACCAGCTGAAGGAGAAGAACTGAAGGACATACCAGTTCTAGATCATTCCCGACTGAGGAAATACTAGTTGAAGAACACATCAGTTTAAACTGATGGACATGCCAGTCCACGATGACGTCAACTGATGAAAGTTGCCATCCGAAGAGAAGACAATCATGAGCTAAAAAAATACCAGCTCAAGATATTCCAGCTGAAGAAATGTACAAGCTGAAGAAATGTACCAAGTCTAAAGATCCATGCTGAAGGAAATACTATCTCAGGATATTCCAGTTGAGGGACCATACCAACTGAAGAGAAAACCAAGGTACAAGCTGATGGATGATACCAGCTCAAAGCATACCAGCTGAAGAATGAAGTTCCATCTGATGAAGCACCAATTCGAAGGACAATAGCTGAAGACGCATCAGTTCTGAAGTCCAACTGATGAAGTGCCAGCAACCGAACTGAAGACCAGTCCATGAAAGTTCTTGCTGAAGGGACACAAGTCCAAAATACCAGCTAAAGAACACTGGTTCAAACTACCAGCTGATGCAGAAGCAAACTTGAGCTCGGATGGCATCAAGCCCAAGCCCAGAATCGCTAGATGAAGATGATCTCAATTGAAGCTTTCTAAACTGCCAAGGGACACGCAGAACTGACAGACAAAGTAACTGAAGATTCCAGCTGCCAGACGAAGCTCAAAACTGAAGATCATGAAGGGTGCCACAACCGAAATTCATATAAAGCCAAAGAAGATCTTGAACTTAATGCAACCGAGATCTTAAAGCTAAAGCTCGTCAGAAGAGCAATGGTAATCTACCGGCCTCATTAAATGTAAAGCCTTGCAACTGGCTTTTTCATTCATAATCTAACAGTGATAACCACCGGTCACCAACTCACCTATCTTTAAAAGGTGAGCTACCCCAGTGAAGACCGCGGGACTTTTGAGAATTTGAAGAGCACTTTAGTTAAGTCTTTCCGTGAAGACGTTCGCCGAAGCACTAAAGTATCCCGCTTAAAAAACTCAGAAAATCAAAAGTTCCAACTGATGAGAACGAGCATTAATGCTCTTCAAGCTAGCTGTTCAAGATTTCAAGCCAGAGCTGTTCTCTCAGTCACCGTGTTTAAGTGATCAACTATCCCAGCTCAGACGCAGACGCGCAAAGAAGCAACCCAGTTGATACCAGTTTCAAGATTGTACTCTTGAAGATCGAGCGAGGTCTAAAATCGTGAAAAGACGGGCAATAGCACCTTATCTCTCCAGTGAGCAGTTGGGGATCGTAAGTGTGAGCTGTCGACCTACCAGCTGAGGAAGTTGAGAGTGCAGCTTCCGGGACAGCAACTGTCTTCACTGTGTAACTGTAATAAAGGAACTTTACACTTGCATAGTGAATTGCCCTTATGCGGAAGGAAAAGAGGATGTAGAAGTTGAGCTTTGAACCTCTATAAACTGTTTGTGTGCTCTGCTTTACTTTTCTGTTCAGCTGCATGTTTTTAACTGCACACCATAAGCACACACAGCACTTCGAGCTAGTAGATCTTCTCAACTGATCTCCACATAGCACAAATGATACTTGCGAGTCAAAACAGGCCCTTAATATTCCGTATCTAGTTTAGTTTTGTAATTAGTTTATTCATCCCCCCCTCTAAACTGATTTTGACTCGCTCCAGGACCAACAAGTGGTATCAGAGCGGTTGATTCTAAAGATCAGCCATTTCTGCAGATCAACTGAATCAGATCTAGTCATTTGTGCTAATCTGTAAGCTATGAGAAACTATAAGCTAACTATCTTTTCAATTGAGAACTACGATAACTGGAGCAGGAGAATGATGGCGCATCTCTGCTCAATCCACGAGAATATGTGGGAAGTTATCGAGGATGGTCCAATCACGTTCATGATGGATAATGAAGCCCACATTGCAAATGTCAACCAACCAGCAAGGATCCCGAAGCTAACTTATCTTCTCACGGGTGAAGAGAAGAAGTTGAAGAACCTAGAGTTCGTAGCCCAAGCCGCATTGTTCCAAACTCTAGATGAAGACCGTATGAAGGACACAAAGAATTGCAAAACTGTCAAGGAGATATGGGACTTACTTACAGATCTGTGTAAAGAGTCCGAAGCTATGAAAGGAAACAAGCTCCAACTAGCAGTTAACAAATATGAGTCCTTCAAGATGCACTCAGATGAGACCATCTCCAGTCTTGAAATAAGATTTCTTGGCATCATCAGTGAGATGAATAATCTGGGAAGAACATATCCCAATAGTGAGATGAACTCCAAAATTCTGTACAATCTCACAGAGGAATGAGATATGAAGGTGATTACTACAAAAGAGTCAAGAGATTTGACCAGCATCACCCCAAGAGAACTCTTTAGTTCTCTTAAGGCCCACGAGTATAGCCTAAACCGAAAAAGAGAAGCATCCACATCGTCTGTCCAGGATGCAGTCTTCTACGACGAAAGAAATCAGTTTAGAGAAACTCGAGGAAGAAATGTCTTCCAGCCTAGAAGTTCTCAAGCTAGAGAACAACCAAACGGCTCAACTGATCACAGAAGAGAAGCAGTGGAGAAGAAAGAGAGCCTGACTGAAGACATTAATGATCAAATCCAGTCAGTTGCCAAGCTGCTAGAAAAGCTCAAGCGGATCAGAGATCAACCATCATTTATGCTTCAAACTGATGATGAGCCCAGAGGCGAGAGAAATCAACCGCCTGCTAAACAACCCAGGGCAGCCAACAGAAGCATAGGAGAATGCTTCCATTGCCATAAGCAAGGACACTACAGATTTGAGTGTCCAGAGCTCTCTGAAGATAAGAAGGCCAAAGTGAAAAGAAGCTTTTTAAAAGAAAAGCTATAATGGCCAACTCAGAGAACGCCGTGCTGGATGACTCAGATTATCCATCAGGAATCGACTCCGATGGCTATAGCTCTGAAGAAGAGGCATTGTTTTGTCTCATGGCTGACAACGAAGAAGAGGTTAGCACCAGTGACTCTTTAACCTCTTTTTATCACACTCATGAATCTTCCATTACTAGTAATGAAATAAATGAACAATTAAGAATGCTAGAAAACCAGTTTGTTGTTATTTCAAGCATGCATTTACAACTAAGGGAAGAAAATAATAACCTAAAAGATGAGGTTAAAAGACTGAGAAGTGATCATGACAGAACTGAATCACTTGAGTCTTAGTCACCTGAATGTGATAAGTTGCAGCTTAGTTTTGATGAGCTAAGAGCTGAGAATGATAGGCTATGGTAAGAAGTCCATGAAAGAGAGAAGATTTCTCTCAAATTCAAAAAGGGATCTCAAACTCTTGATGAGATTCTAAGCCATCAAAGAGTTAAAACTGCTAGTACAGGGTTAGGATATAACAGGTACACTGCCATGGAAAAAGGAAAAACAGTTGTTCAAACTAGTCAAGAAGGACACTTCCTGGTTTTGTCAGACTTGCACCAACCCAACCAGTTGAAGAGGCCAAAGGCGAGGGAACTAATGATATCCCTACAAATCCGCCTAAAAGGTCCAGCCAATCCTCCCAACTGAAAGAAGCAGTCCAGCCATCAGTTCGGCAGAGGAAGCCATCACAAAGAAGGCCACAAGCTAAGAATAGGCAGTTCGCCTATCAGTAAAGGCCACCAGCTCAGCAAAGGCATCCAGCCTTTCAACAGAGGCCAGCAGTTCAGCCAAGACCTCTAGCTCATCAAAGACAGTCAGTTCAACAAAGATCACCAAATTTTCAAAGGCCCAAACCTCAAAACTGGCCTATGGTGAACAGAACTGACCGACTAACTGAAGTAAGGAGAAATACTCAGTTTGGACCGCAGTCTCATCAGGATAGGGCATCAGTTCAGGAGAGAATTGGTCAGCCAGCCCATCCTCGAAGAAACCCAGGAAGTCAACCTGGAAGAGAAGTTGATTCAAGGAGAAATGTGCTCACAATACCATATCAAGTACATCAACATTCTCAGATCCCTCTGGAGAAGTTCACTTCAACGGATCTCGCAACACAGTATAGTGAGTACCTGGACTCAAGGGATGAACTGAGAATCAACCCTCACTATAAGTGGTTTGCCAACTGGCCACACCATAAGAGCAACATAGCTCATGGTGATAATAGAAATTGGCCGCCGAAAGGTAAATAGTTGACATTATCTTCACAAAGCCCTTGAAGCAAAATCTGTCAAGCTATGTATCTAATTAGGGCTTTTGGAACTATCACAAGATGAAGATGATCAAGTAAATAATGGGAGAATGCAAAAGGCAATCCCAGCATTTTTTTATAAAAAAAGGGGAGAGCAGTAACTGAAACTGAAGGTGCATCAGTTTAGTTGACAAAAAAAGTCAAAACTGTTCATATCATCAGTTGAAACGGAAAGCAAGCTGAAAAGTTTGCAAACTGATGAAAAGCGTGGAAGCTGAGAACTCAAAAGGTCAGAACTGGTCAGATGCTCAATCAGTTCGCAATGGCGAAAAACAGCTCGTGATCAGCTGGAACAAGCAGCTGCATTGCAAGGAGAGCTGAAAGCCAACTCAGCAACAGGAAAAGCTAAACTGAAAAATCTCTGTTGAAGCCGGTCATGTCAATTGGAGATTGCCAGATGTAACCAAATCATCTGATGATGTCAGCAGCTCAAAGCCACATGGAAGCACCAAAAGAGAGAGCTTCAAATAGATAAGTTTGAATCTAACTTGCTTAAATGGAACGGTACAATGACGTGTATCACAATTGTCACCGTTGGACCCACTTCATCTTTCTTCATTCACTCTCAACGGATAAATTCTCACATCAAGCGGCTTACTCATTCTATCGTTGAAATCAGAGCATCGAAATTTCACAAAATGTCGATGCACAACAGATAGCTGAATCGCTAAAAGGCACCTTGCTGACTCAAAAGCTGAAATCCACTCCACTTCTCGTAAAACTTAGAAACTTCCCAAGATCCTCCTCTGAGAAAATCTAACCAACAGCCAAGCCCCTAAAATCCCCATAAAATCTCCATGGCCAAGAAAAGCGCCCAAACTGTTCGATGAAAGTTCAACTTCAGAGAAACTGGTGAATCATCTCAAAATTTCCAAGTGAATCTTTACAAACAAAAGTTTCTCCATGAAGTTGCTTTTAGAACAAAGTGCTCAAACTCTTCCCTATGCAATTTTATCATTGCAAGAGTTTACCTGCAGTACACCGACCAAAGTCTATCTTGAACCTGTCTATGAATTCTATCTAAACTCAAAAGCTCACAATGATGGAATCACAACAGAGGTAAGAGGAGCGCAACTAGAGATCACCCCAGAATCACTGGGAAGAATATTCCTTCTTCCAGCTGAAGGAATAAAGCTAGAAGAAGTGGAAATTGATCCACTGAAAAGATACTGAATGTCAAGAAGCCTTCAAGAAAACCACTTCCATTATATGCTTCCAAGAAAAATACAGGATTCTAGCATTAGTTGTGAACAGAATAATTGTTGGAATTACTGGAAGCCACTCAGAAATGACAGCTATCAAGTACAAACTGTGCTGGGCTATATTTCAATGATCAAAGTAAACTGGGCTCAATACTTCTATGATCAAATCAAGAAGTATGTAGATTATGTTGAGAAAAATTGGAGCGACAAGGAGTTCAAGTAGAAAATGTGCTTCCCTTGCAGAATAAACAAACTGCTTGAAGAAGAACTTAGCTTCGCAGCTGTAGAAATTGATACAATTTCAATAGAAGAGACTGACTTTATCCTAACATTCATTCAAAGATAGCTAAGATCAAAAATTCTAAGTTTCAAAAATTTGGAGAAGGGCAAGGAAGCAGTCAGCAGAAAAGGAAAAGAAAAGAAGGTTGATGCAGAGCCTCATCAGAACAACTCAGACTCAGAGGATAACCTTCCACTCTGGCGTTTGATTGGTATACCAATTCGAGCTCAACCTTTACAACAGGTTGCTTTAATCACAGACAGCCCGAAGATTGCTGAAATATCTCATATCAGGAAAGCTACAAAGAGATCAGTTCAAGATAGAAACAAAGCTGAACAATTTAAGAAGAAGAGGCAAAGAAAAAAAGTAACTGAATCCCCATCTCCGCCAGGGTTACCTCCTCTCGGCATCAAAGTGTTTGAAATGGCGCCGACTCTGGAATCAGTTGTACCACACAGAGGAGTTCCACCACAAAGCTCAGAAGCTGACTACTTCAGAATGACATGTCCTCCGCTGGATAGGACATCCAGAAACAGGAGAGCTTACTCAGAAGCAATGATTACAAAGCAAAGAGCTGACAGAGAAGTAGCAGAGTTCATCAAGAAAAACTTTCATGAATTTGTGATGGATTTAGAAGAGCTGCACAAAGCCTTTATAAGGTACTGCTACTGGTACCTATAGAGACACTGTCTCAATTCAGAGATCCATTTTCTTCTAACAGCTCTACATGGAATGAGTTTTTGGAGAAGAGAAGAAAAATGGAGCATACAATGGGCAGGACAAAGGAGCCCTGAACAAAACCCAATTGGTATGCTGAGAGGAATGTTGGATCTTTGAAGATGTCATTCAAAGCCAAGAGAACAAAAAGTGGCTGAAGTCATGAATGATCTTATAATTTGGTCAAAACTTGAGCTACCTGCACTACAAACTCAAGAAGAAAGAGAGCTCTGGGACAATCCCCAAGTACATCAGTGCTGGGTCCTAAATGAAGTCTACAAAATCAGAGTTCAACAACAGTAACAAAGTGCTCAAAGACAAAATCAACAAGCTCATGATCAATCAAAAACTGGTGAAGCTTTAATATCAAGATCCACTGCAATATGTCAAGACTTAAAACTATCTAAAGAAACTCCTCAGGAAGAAGAAGACACTATCAACATCATTGCAGACTCTCCAGAGCACCGAGTACCTTCCACTGAAGAAACTCACAAGTATCTCACTGACTTCGACTTTGAAGAGTTGCTGAAATCACCAGTTAGACCAGATGAAGGTCAAACTGAAGGGCCAACTAAGTCTGAATAGAACTAAGAGGAATCTTAAGATGTTTCTACTGCAGAGCCATATCAAGAAGCTCAATTCACTGAAGAAACTGAGAATGAAACAGATTGCCAACTGCTGTTTGCAGGTCAAGCCGAGCCAATCTCTCAGTACAACTGTACAGTTCAAACACCTCTTGATGAAGCAACTCATGAACCTATCTCTGAAGAAACAATAACTGATCACGTTGATGAGGTGCTAGATTTGGAAAATCTGACTGATCAGTTAATTGAAGAACAACCTCAAGGCTATACAGGCTTAATGGCTATGGTGGTGTACAGAGATCCAAACAATCTGATATCAGAAATCGTGCTGCCACCAGCAGAGAAGAGCTATGGCGAAACAGAGAGTTTGAGAAATCCTGAATAGACCAGGACAATCCCCTGCGACAAGCTAAGTGAAATAAAAGATGGAGATGAAGCCATATCTAAAGATGATGAACTACCACTTGAAGGACTCATCCTCTATAAAAACAGAGCAGCAAAGATACAGCTTCAAGAGGAAACAGAAAGCTCAATTGCTCAGTGCACAAATCAGCACGAAGAGCAGTTTTGCCACATTCAGGAGCATATAAAGCTTCACTCAGAGCTCATCCAGCAGCTGCAAGATCGATTGAATGCTCAACAAGTTGCAGCTACACCATCCAGCCATGACAAAACTGGTGAGCCTCCTGCTAAAAGGCAGAAGATAGAGCACAAGAAGGATTAGAGACTGATCAAGCTTCGCTGATTAGAACCTCTAAGTGTTCTTCTTGTAATTAAGCTCTGTAACTCTTTTTGATCAATAAAATAAATATTTTATTGATAAATATGCCATGTCAGCAAAATCACTTGAATTCTTACCGTTGAAAATCTGACAAAGGAATTTAAAACAAACAAAAGTAAGGGACCAAATTTCTCAAAGATATATGAGTACTCATGAATTTCTCATAAATCAATTCAGATCTAGTCCCCCTCCCTTGCAAAAAGAGAAGAGACACACTCATTTCCCAATCTCATTCAAGAGTCTCTCTCTCTCTCATCTCTTTTAAGAATTCTAGCCAAACCTTCTTCAAATGGCAGAATTACTTTGTTCCCCCAGCTCTTTCAAGAAACAAATAATGAGAGACAAATTCCTTGAAAGGAAGAAATTCCAGGATATTCTTAAAAATTTAAACGACCAGAATCTGCTTGTTTCTCTTCACAAGATAGAGATTCTTCACTACCTGGAAACACCACCCAAATTCTTCAGACAAAGTTGGGTGTGTGAATTTATTCTCCAAGCACAAATCAGTGCTGATGGCAAGGAGATCACATCAGTTATCCATGGCCAACCAATCAAGATAACTGAAAGAACAGTTGCTGAAGTTTTTCAACTTCCAAGGCAACGCGCAACCGTTCAAGAGTTGAGTGAAGCAGCTGAACCATACTGGAGAAGGTGGAAGACCCCCACCTGCTAAAAGGCATTCAATTTTTCCACAGCTAAAACTGATCTAAGACCAGAGTATGGAGTTATGCTCGTATAAAAAACAAGATGATGTTTGGAGCAATTGGAAGCCTAAACCAGCTTACCCAGGATAGGTACAAGGTGATGATACACCTAGCTGAAGGACGCGAGACAAACTGGGCAGAGTTTGTATTCTCACAACTCAAGCATTAAGTTCTCAAGGCTTTCAACTCAAAGAGAACACAAAAGTTTGAGTCCACGGCAGAACTTGTTCTCAGAATGAGCAAGATGATTGAAGACATCTTGAAGCTGCCAAATGATGATACATTACCAGTTCTCATCTCAGACTGGATTCCCAACAGAGGAAGCATTCATCTACACTCACTCAAGAAGAAAAGGCTAGAAAATGACAACACAAATACCATAGCCTCAAATACCTCGACTGCCAATGCCGTCCCATCATTAGTCTCCAAGAATGGATCAACAGCGTACTTCCAAGACTGTTTCAATCCAGATGAGCTTATTCCATTCATCAGAATTTCTCATTCAAACTATAGAGCTAACTACTTCAGAAGAACTTGTCCCCCTCTCCAACTGACGGAAGAAGCTGTTCGCACTTTCTATAGTGGCGAATATGCAGCCAAGAATGCACAAAAAGAGGTAACAAATTTACTTCTTACTCAATTTGCATTTGTGGCTATGCAAGATCAAGAGCTTTTTAAGCTACTACACCGGTACTTTTACTGTTAAAACTGGAGACACTCAATGTCCATCCAGTCTCATTTCTTGATCACTGCTTATCACGGCATGAGTTTTTGGCAAAGAGAAGAAGTTTGGAGTTCGAAATTGATAGGGTCAGCAAATCCATTCCCTCCAACTATCATGCAAGTACAGAGGATTATGAGTCATAGATTGACCAAGAAAATTCCTCCAACTGCCCTACTTGCCGAATTGGAAAGTGACATCAAGGCTCATGAAGAAACAGGAGCCAAGCAGCAAGAGACCTGCACAATCAGCCCTGCCTGCAGAAAACTGAATTTTGGATATCTGCCAAATCAGTTAGCTGAGCCTTATCGACCAATTGAACTTGCAACTGCACATAAGCAGTGAGAGCCACCTCTCACACCAGTTGCAGTGAGTCAACTATGTGATGATGAAGACACTGCCACATCACCCAATCTCTTATCAAAGAGATATGTCACCCCTCTGATTGCTTCAAGCCATAAGACAGCTGCCCAACTGAACTTGCAGGAAGTTCGGCACAAGTCATCCTCAAGAAGGAACTTGAACAGAAAGTGAAGGGTCACATCTGCTGAAGCCAAGCACCGGAGTCAATCCGTGAAGAAAACAAGGCCAGAGATGCCTGCTAAAGAAACTGGATCCGCCTCCAAGTCAAAGAGGTCAAATTGCCCTGACGAGAGCAGTAAAGAGAATCCAGTTCGTCCCCTCAAGAAGAGAAAACTGACTGAGATATGATCCAGCAGTTTAACAACTGATCTCATTAGTTCAGTGATGAATCAGTTTCAAGGGCTAAGAAGAAGTTTTGACTAGAACTGATTGATCAGTTGCCACATCATCAGTTCACCGAAAAAAGTCATCAGTTGGACGGGGTAGCCAAACTGCCAAGGAAAGTTTAAATTGATTATAATCTTTAAACTTATTCCTCATCATTAATGTCATTGTGATCTAACGGGCATTATTTTCAAATGGGAGATCTCTCAAGATAGCAAGTCTTTAATGCTACTGAGCAAAATCAATCACTAAAGTGGAAAGTGAGTTGATAGCCTGAGGGGTATAAATAGCAAAATCCTGCACAAAATATTTGCTATTTATGGCAACTACCCCATTTCCAAATGGATGAAATTTCAACCGCTCATCTACAAGTTGAAGCTAACCTTGTTGACAGCTAAGATGATCATCTCATTTATGCCAGCTGCAAATCAGTCAAATCCATTTAAACTGATCAGCTGATGCGTACTTGAGTGAACTCAAAGTACATGCATGCAAAGATTCTTTAAATGCAAAGGGGATATTGATCCAAGCTTCAGATCAAACTCAAACTCCTCCTACATTTGCTTTGCATCCTTTCTCTCTAATAAATTCATTCTCTCTCAAACATTCCATCAGAGAATGGAACTACCCGCTCAATACATCAAACAGCTAGGCTTGCTCTCAACCTCAAAAGAGACAAGTTTGTAGAACTGGATTACATGATGGAGAGACTTAAGCCTGACTTGTTTCATCACAGCAGCGGAGGAAACTGGACTCCTTCAGTTTTTCACACGAGGTCCAAGATTTGGATGATGCTTTCCAGAGGCAGTTGCCGAATTCTATATCTTTTCAGACATCGCAAAATATGGCAACATAATCTCAACAGTCAGAGGAAATCCGATCGTGATCACCAAGGAAGTTGTGATGGAGTCACTTCATCTTTCTGGAATAGGTGAACAGGCAGACACCATAGTCATGCCAAATCATATAGATTTGTGGCGTTAATGGATGAATCCAGGAGTCGAGCATAATGACCACTCTCATAGACTGAAGGACAGTCTTCGACCGGAGTTCATCCAACTCCAAGATATATTCATCCACTGCCTGAGAGGCAATCTGGACTATACTCATTTCAGCGCCGATAATGCTCACCCGATGGCACTTATTTACAACCGATGCAGAGTTGACTGGGCATCCTATGTGCTATCCCAACTTCGCTAAAATGTTCGCAGGGTCAACTTTGACCATCAAACTGGAACATTCACAGAGAAACTAGGATTTCTCAACAGGACCAGCATGATCATCACTGATCAAATCCACTTTCTCAATCAGAGAGGCGAGTTGCTAGACATGAGAGATTATCTCCCCGAAATCTTTGTCAAAAGGAGAAGGAATCTCAAACCTTTTAGCCCGCGATCAAGGAGGCAGCGCACTATAGAAGAAGGCCCCTCCACTTCGACTGAACCGACTTTAAATAGTCGAGCAAATCAGCTCATGTCAGATGACGAGATGACCACAGAATAAACTGAGCCAACTAAGTCTACACCAACTGAAACCCACTGCATGGATGGTGTTGAAGAAAGCTTCAACAACTCTCTCATTGATCTGCTCAATAGCTTTCAGCTTATCGAGAGATACGACTCGGATCTCTTCAATCAACTGAGGTGATATCTCAGATGGTCACTCTGGAGATATCATGTTGATGAAGTAGTTATGTTTACACTACTTAATAGGAAGGGACGATTTTTCTGGAGTCAAGAAGGACTTTGTAGCAAGAACTAGATGAATCATCCGTCAACGACCACTCCCACTCTCTCAGAGATCATGGATTCAATGATAAACAAAATCCGAAATGGAGTACCTATCGCAGCTCCACTGCCATTTGCAGAGCCATCCAACTCATCCTCCATACCTATGATGTTCAACCACCCACCTCCAACTGAAGACCTACTCCCAAGATTGTCCATGACAACAACTGAACACCAAGTTCAATCCTCACTGCCAGATCTCCGGCAGTTCATGCCAACTGAAGAAGCCTCAAACTGGCTACCCTCACCACCAAGGGAACAACCATTTACTTCCCTATTTGAAGGTAACCTAGCTACAACCTTTAGCTTGTTACCAAATGTTCCCATTCTATCCTTCGATCTACACATGCACACTCTTTTGGATGATGCCAAAAAGGGGGGAAGAGATTGAAGAAATTGAGGAGAAAAATGATGAAAGATAGCTTTTGAGTCTCTGGGATGAGATTCAAAGGGAACCCTCGCAGTTTCAAGAGAAAGTACAGCCTCTGGGGAAGAAGTGAGGACTATAGGAACTGTTCGAGAAGAGAGTCATCAACCTCAGAGAGAAGATTGGGGAGCTGTACAGAGACATTTGTATCAGGGGGAAGTCTGGGGAGAAATCTAGAGAAATGCTAGTGCCAGAGAAAAATGAGAGCCTAGCAATTGGTGGAATAGGTGAAGAAGATGATGAGATACCAGCTGAAGATGCGCAGCAGCTGAAGAGCTAGAAACTCAAAAAAAGAAAAAAAAACAAATTGTTGTAGATTGAAAGATATCTAATCAGTTTACATAAGCAGTTTCTTAGCTACAGGTTTTCTTGCTTGATTGTGTCTTTGCTACACAGCTCAAAAATTTCTCAATCAGTTCTTTCATCATTGCTCAATTTTGCCATGTTTTGGACATCATCAAAAAGGGAGAAATTGTTAGGAAAAACTATCAAGGTTTTTCTTACAAGAGGTTTTGATGAGATGTCAAAATATGAAAAGAGCCTTAAAATAGCTGAAAAGAAATCAAGCAGAAAACTAAAAGATGATCATACAGAGTCAAAGCTATAAAGCCAACAGATATGATCAAGTCGTGTGAAAGAGGAGAGAAGAATAGAGAAAAAGAAGACTGTAGCTTGCTAGAATAATCAGCAAGGCAAATTGGAAGTTGTAGGTACCAGAGAGAGAAGGTATTAACTGCCACTAGTCTACAGTAATGAACTGATGACCAATACCAGTTCAAGGCCGCCACCAGCTGAAGAGATGTTCCAAGTGAAGAGAATTGAAGCACATACCATTTATAGGCCATCACCAGCTAAAGAGTCTGAAGTACATACCAGTTCTAAGCCATCACCAGCTGAAGAGATGTTCCAGCTGAAGAGAACTGAAGCCAATACCAGTTCTAGGCCATCACCAGCTGAAGAGATGTTCCAGCTGAAGAGAACTGAAGCACATACCAGTTCTAGTCCAATACCGCCTGAAGAAATGTTCCAGTCAAAGGAAGATCCCAGCTAAAGGGAATACCAGCTGAAGGAGAAAAACTGAAGGACATGTCAGTTCTAGATCATTCCTGACTGAAGAAATACCAGTTGAAGAGCACATCAGTTTGAACTGATGAACATGCCAGTCCACGATGACATCAACTGATGAAAACTACCAGCCGAAGAGAGGACAATCATGAGCTGAAGAAAATACCAGCTCAAGATATTCTAGCTGAAGAAATTTACCAGCTAAAGAAATGTACCAAGTCTAAAGCTTAGAACAGAAGATCATGAAGGGTGCCACAACTGAAATTCAGATAAAGCCAAAGAAGATCTTGAAGTTAATGCAACCGAGATCTTGAAGCAAAAGATCGTTAGAAGAGCAATGGCAATCCACCCGCCCCATTAAATATAAAGCCTTGCAACTGGCATTTTCATTTATGATCCAACAGTGATCACCACCGGTCACCAACTCATCTGTCTTTAAAAGATGAGCTACCCCAGTGAAGACCGCGAGACTTTTGAGAATTTGGAGAGCACTTTAGTTAAGTCTTTCCGCGAAGACGTTCGCCGAAGCACTAAAGCCTCACGCTTAAAAAACTCAGATAATCAAAAGTTCCAACTGATGAGAACGAGCTTTAACGCTCTTCGAGGTAGTTGTTGAAGATTTCCAGCCAGAGTTGTTCTCTCAGTCACCGTGCTTAAGTGATCAACTACCGCAGCTCAGACGCAGACACGTAAAGGAGCAACCCAGTTGATACCAATTTCAAGACTGTACTTTTGAAGATCGGGCGAGATCTAAAATCGTGAAAAGACGGACAATAGCATCTTATCTCTCCAGCAAGCAGTTGGGGATCGCAAGTGTGAGCTGTTGACCTACCGGCTGAGAAAGTTGAGAGTGCAGCTTTCGGGACAGCAACTGTCTTCACTGTGTAACTGTAATAAAGGAACTTTATACTTGCATAGTGAATTGCTCTTCTGCGGAAGGAAGAGAGGATGTAGAAGTTGAGCTTCGAACCTCTATAAACTGTTTGTGTGCTCTGCTTTACTTTTCTGTACAGCTACATGTTTTTAACTGCACACCATAAGCACACACAGCACTCCGAGCTAGTAGATCTTCTCAATTGATCTCCATACAGCACGGATGATACTTGCGAGTCAAAATGGAACCTTAATATTCCGCATCTAGTTCAGTTTTGTAATCAGTTTATTCACCCTCCCTCTAAACTGATTCTGACTCGCCCCGGGACCAACAACCTTAAAGTACCAGGGACCACATTATATAATCCATTTTTACCTTAACTACTGAAATTGGGCCTCACTATTAATAATTGGGCCCTTAGGGAATAAAATAAATGAAATAGCTATAGCCCATTAACAATTAAAATTGATGGTTGACTTGTGCAGAACAAAAAATCGGGAACATATAATTGAAATTGCCTTATCTTCCCAAATCTAATAATCAAATATTTATCCCTTATTTTCTTCCGTTACTTCTCCAGCTTCCATTGCCGACAACCCAACGTTCACCACCTCTTCTACAACTTCCGGCCACACCTCTCTATTCATAACATGAATTCATTTTTCTTACGCTCTCGATAAATATCTGGTATGTATTTCTCCATCACAACTTGTTTGAATTCATCCCAAGTGAGTGCAGCAAGATCCTCAGGTGTTAGAGTCCTTGTATGTGATTCCCACCAATAGTCAGCATCTCAAGAGAGTTGATAGATTGCACATGCCACGCGATGTGCATCACCACAAGCTATGCGTGTGAAAACTCGATCCAATATGCGCAGCCAAAGTTCCGACTCTAATGGCTTCCCTTGGCCATCGAATATTGGTAGTTGATGACATCTAAATAGCTCGACAATTTCAGTAGTATCATCATCCGAGGCATTTTAGTTTTGCGGTTGACATCTCCTAGGCGGCATTCTATATTCATATATTAATCATGAGACAGTAATTGCGAACATGATTTGCTAACATAAGTAGCGCAAAAATAGAGTATCATAATATTTGAGATAATAAATTCGTCAATTCATATCATAGAAGTGTCATAGCTCGGAGCTATAATCATGGTGCCTCAAGAGAGGACTATTTCATACATAAGTCATAACCATAAGTCAAAAAAATAACATAGGAACTACATGCTAGGCCAAAACTAACCTACCTCATAAGGTGGTGTACAAAAAGAGGATAAATCCATAAAAATGCCTTAATATTCCTATGTAAAAGAGAACATAATCGATATACATAGAAAAAAAGGTGTTAATCATCTAGTGCTCAACAGTGCCCGAGCTATCCATGTGCTCCTCGTAGTCCTCCTCAGGATCTTCATTATCGTCATCCTCTATTATCCATCCATTATTATGTGCCTCCGAGTGTGGAATAGGAATATGTGTTGGGGCACGGTGCAGGCACTGGGTTAGGCACAGGGGCTGGGACTGGTGCAAGTATCGGGACCGGTATAGGTGCTGGGGATGGGACTAGCTAAATAAATCCAATCTGCAGGAGCTGGGACAGGCATTGAAGATGGAGCATGGAGAGGGTGCACGAAACTAGGTCCAATGACCAAAGCTGGCGCCGGTAGATATGCTGGGGGTTTACCCCACATCGCCCATCTCTGATAAATGTGCAATGAGAAGCTCGAATAGTCTGTGATGCACTGAAGGGTCGTAGGATGGATCTCTATGTAGTTCCCCATCACTCGAGCAGCATAAGAAATCCAATTTGGTGGTAGAGTGCGTACTAGTCCAATGGAAGCCTCACAACCTGAGACTCTCGCAAGTGCATCTCGCACCTCTATCCACATCTCAGTCATAATCGTGGTATGTCGGCCTACGCTGTGTGATGGGTTGCGTACATAAGCACGGTACTCTCGCTAATGCCGAACTCGTGTGGGGATAAATCCTACCCTCTTCCTAGGTCCCTGAATAAAGTTTGGCATCTGTAGGAAAAGCACTTAAATGAGTCTAGGATCAATAACTATGTAGTAGAACATGAATAACTTAAAGACAGTCTATATCCTAATAATCCACCTAGGTTCCTCCTTATGGTGGGTAGCATAGCATTATTTTCAAAGCAATTGTAGTCAAAATAAATTTGATCTTATCTCAATCATATCATACATTAGTCAAAGACATATTTGATCAATCAAAATTTTTATACCTGACTAATGAGGTTTGGCGTGGATGTGGGACCATGGGTAGTAAACTATAAGCAAAATGCAAATAATAGAATATATGTTTTTTTTCATTTAACAGGCTTACAGAGGATTGAACCGCTCTGATACCATATGTAGCACTCCAAACCTGAAGGGGTCAAGGTGCTAACAGAACACACACGAAAGAAGAAAATCTCATAGAAAAATTTCCAAATAGAGTAATCAACTTAGAATTTGCTATGTCGAAGAAGCTTAAGTTTACTAGTTAAACACCAAGAATTAATATATTTGACTAATCAAGAACTAATAAAAATAGACCTTAAGAAATTCGACTGGTCAACCACATCAAAATAATAATAGTCAATTCATGAAAACATAACATGACCAAAATGCTCATATGCGTACACGTGGCAAAAGTCAAGGTTCAGCGGAAGCATAAAAATTAAGAACAACTCAGTTGACCATCAACAAAGCATACGGTAGAAGCATATGAATCATATAATAGTTTGACCATAAATAATAAATTCAAAAGGCGGTCAAATTGTAACACCCTAAATTCTATAATTTAAAATGTTACTCTTTTTTTTAAAAAAAAAAGCGGAAAAAGATTAACAATAATAATAGTTGAAGTATTTTTTTTTTCCTTTTCTAAAATAATTATGCTAGAAATCTCAAGTAGGAAAATATAGCACAATATATACTTTTTAGAAATATATACGATCAAAATATCTATGTTTCATAGACTTCAATATACTCCAGTGCATTTCAAAAAGTAACTCATAAGTTCTAAAATATAAAATCGATACTCAAAATATTGACAATACTATAATATTCAACTACTAGAGTTTAAGTTAGTCCAAATATCCGAAATGAACACAAAATATTAAGTTTTAAATAATTTATTTTATGCAGTAAGTCTAAAAGTTCAAATTAAGTAATCAAAACATCTAGAGAAAATCCACCCCATTTCCTGCACGCTGTTCCAAACTCCTTGACCTGAAAATATTTAAAAATGTGGGGTGAGCACTCTTAAAACGTACTCAGTGGTGGGAGATCATGAACATTTCTTTCTATTTATCCAACTGAAATAAATCGCAGGAATAATGAATTTAGGGTACTCTTCTTCTGATTCTAGAATACATCTTGAACTGTGCATAGGACATATTCTAGTGCGTATAAAACGCTTCTATGCGTATGAAACGCTATTCTGATCTGATCCGTATAAAACGCTATCCATATCCCATCCACGATAATTCAAGTTGGATTTAAAAACATTTCTGACTGAAAAAGCATATATCATATACTTTTATTTCGCAGATAATACTTTTACCCACCTGATAATAGAGAGCACATAAAATTGAGTAGAGAATCACAAAGTGGACGAGGGTTCTAATTGCGCCGCACCTAATATCAAAACAATTTCAATAAAATCATTTGGGCCAATTTTAATTTCAATAAATTTGAAAGTTAGAAATTTATGATCTTAAATAAAGAGATTAAGCTAGATCTAAAAATTAGGAAAATTTTATAACTAAACATAATTCTGAGCTAATTCTAAAGTTTTAGAGATATATACAGAAAATCTAAATTTACATAAAAATATTAGAATATAATCTAAGTTATGGATTTAGACTCTTAATTAACTATTTAAAAAAATCATGGGCTAGTGATTTAACTATTAGACTAAGATAAAATATAGAGCCCAAAGCCAAAGCCCAACACCTCACAACCTTTCTCTTTCTCTCTCGCAATTCTCTACCGATTTTTAACAAAGAGCGGGGAAGAGAAAGTCAAATTCCCAAATTAAAATTCTAAATCCCTAGCTTACTCCCTCATCTTACTTTTCCTTCTTCTACTTCTTCCCTAACTCTAGCGATCAAGCACCACCACCTTTATAGCAGCACTCATGGATTCATGTTAAAGAAAACTCGACACAGACCTAGTTCCGGCTACAACCCCAAACCCGACACGAACTCGACCAAGACTCGATGGAGAACAGCCCAGACTTGACAAAAACACGATGTGAGTACAGCCGCAACGACTCGCCAGTGGCTTGATTCCCTACCCAGGTGATACTCAACAAATCAGATCAACGTGAACCCAACCCAGACGACGACACTATACTCCCCTGCTTCAACTCCATCTTAACTCAGCCCAACTCAAGCCTAACTTGCCAATCTGTGACTCGGACTCGACACCACACACACCAGACCAAGACTCTTCTCTTCTATTTTCTTATTTTATGTATTTCTATTTATTTATTTTTCTGATTTTCTATAATTTCCAAAATTTGAAACTATTACTTTGTTCATATATGGAGTTCACGTGTGTGTACTTGAGAATGAATTAAATCAAATTACATGCTTGGTGAATTATAAGCTAGAGAGTAAAGCATCTTTGATAATCTTGTGCGTATTAATTAGGAACTAACTAGTTGTGGACTTGTGGTGGAGTTTCTAGAATTAGGAAAAAGATGAACTTTACAAAATTAGAAAGTAATATTGGTAAATTCTAGAGAAGAGTTAAACCTTGCTCGATGAATATCGTTTGTCTTCCTTCTTTGAAAATTACTTCAGAGATCATAAGGATAAAGTGGTGGTTATGTGGGTGAAATTACTTGGGAAGCTTGCTCATTTTCTTGAAGAAGAAGATATATGAGAGGTCTGCCTTATTTTATAAGAGTAGGAAGCTTCTAGGTGTACGACAGTAATAAGAAGAAGATTAGAGGATAATCATAAATTTTATTTTATTTTATTTTATTGTTTAGATAAATTTTAAGAATAAAAAGATAAACATTGAAGATAAATTCGAAGGATAATATTTTCATTTCCACCTCATATTTATCCATAACTAAAATAATAATTTTTTTTTGGATTTCAAAAGAATATAAGAAATAAGTTTAAAATTATTTAACAAGCTCAAATAATAATTCTATGGCCCAAATTTAAGTTTTAAAATTTATCTTCTAAATTAGGGGCGCAATATTAAACTTCCTCAAGCCCATCTAATTTTATCGAGCATTATGTAATAAATTAAAACTCAATTTTGAAGTGATCAAATAATTAAAAATTACATAGAAGTGGGTCGTTACACAACTATAAAATAAAAGGTCCCCATTGGTCCACAACCGCAACCTGCCGTCACCAATTGCCTGAAAAACATTTTAAATAATGGGTTGAGTGCTAGAAAACACTCCGTGGACATACTCATATATTCGTCCCATAATTTTCAATAAGAATAACAATAATCATAATAACGATTTCACATTTGACGTAATAATTTATACGCTCATTAAACATAGTGGAGACCGACTCTAATGTGATCACATATCATCTATAACATAATCATAGCATATTCAGAAATCTTCATATGAGTCGTATCAAATCCACAATGAGCAACATAAACATAAATCATAATTCATTTTTTCATAATGAACGAAAGTTTAAACACATTTTTAAAAGAGTTTTGATAAGTAAGCCCACCTTCCAGCTAAAAGTATATGTCGCTTTAATCTCAACTTGCACGTGCTAAACCTGCTGCCTCAGGTTAAAACCTACACATAAAGACTATGTCTTAGAAGCTTATTAAGATCATTAATCTATTCTATAACATAAATAAGGGTATCAGGGTAAGTCTGAAGAATAAAATCACGAAAATACAACGCTTAAAGGCCAAACGGGTGATCCTAAGTTTAAGCTATACCCGAGTCCTTGATCGATTATAATATATCTTAATCACATGGATTAAAATCACAATACTTAAAGTAAAGTTTAAAAAGATAATCCAAGACATCTTCTTCGACATCTGCCTAGCGTCCCAATCAGCTGGAGACTTTCATTCCAGTTGTGTGTGTAGGTTAGATAGTCAACTTTGAGAAGTCTAGGATTTAGAGTGACTTGTTGTAATCTATCTATATGTTTAGATAGGTTTTTTTTGAGTGATTATTCGAGTGAGTGAAGCTAGGATAGTCCTCTGTATGTTTTATGCAGTGTTGTCAAGGAAGTGAACCGAGACAACATCAGCATTGTTTTTGTTTATCACTTATGATAGTGAATTTCACCTTGAGGCAATCACACACCGTAAGGAGTGTGATTTAAAATTTATTTTGTGCAAAGTGTTGTTACGTTTTCGCTGAATGTTGAAGGCAGTGTGGTAACACTAGCTTCAACATTTCATTTAACTTTGCAATTTACATCCGAATTCACATTGTTTCAGGCAACAAATTCTAACAAGTGGCATCAAGAGTCGGTACTTGACACACTAAGTACTCGATCCGGTGTTGCTTGAAATTCCATGATGGATATTCAAATTAATCAATGTCGTCCTTCTGCTCTAGATAGCAATGGTGGTAACTATGTCATGTGGAAATCTCGAATGAAGATCTACATCAAATCTATCGACGAAAGAGCATGGATGGCAGTTATTGAAGAATGGAGCCCTCCTATGATAGAAGGTCCGAATGGAGATTTTGTGTTAACTCCGGAATCTCAATGGACAAATAATGAGAGAACAATCTCAAATTTTAATGCTCGCGCTCTGAATGCAATTTTTGTTTCAGTCGATGTTCCATGTTTCAAGATGATTTGCAATTGTGTTACTGCATATCAAGCATAGACCATTATTCAAGAACATTGTGAAGGGTCTGTCAGTGTAAGGAAGACCAAACTAAGGTTACATCAAAATTTGAAAATTTGCGCATGTTTGAAGATGAAACTATTTCATCTTATGCTGAAAAGTTATGTGAGATCTCAAACCAATCGACCGCTCTAGGAAGTCCAATATCTAATGAGAACATGGTGAGCAAGTTGCTTCGAACTCTGCCATAAAGATTCAATATGAAAATTTATGCAATCAAAGAAGCACACGATGTAGGAACCATGAGTATGAGTGAAGCGGTCAGCATCTTGCTATCATTTGAGATGAACCTACAAAATCAGAAAGTAAACTCAACCTCAAAGGGAATTGCTCTCCAGACAACAACTGTGTCATCTGATGTTCATGATGATGTTGACAGTCTTCAGGAAATCAATGAGGAAGAGAATCTAAGTGTTGCACTCCTGACAAAGAAGTTCAACTCACTGGTTCATTCCATGAAGAAAAGCCCTCCAAATATCAAACCTCGACGGCTGTTTGAATCTCCATCCTCATCAACATCAAATTCTGGAAGATCAAATGTCAAGAAGAAAGTCGCTGACACTGGAAAAGACATTGATTCAGTTCAATGTAGAGCATGCTCTAGGTATGGACGTTATTCAAATGAATGTCCAATAGCACGGAGAAGACAAAGAAATAATTTTAATGTTGTTCTCAGTGATGAGTCTGATACTGAAAATGATTCAGATCAGAGAGTGTTGTTCATCAATGTGATGGAGGAAGACGACCAGATAATTGATGCCCTGAACGGTATTGATGAACTTGATGGTCTAGACATTGAAGAATGTGAAATTGAAGATGAGGTTCTTCCAGATGTTGAAGATAAAGCTACTGAGATCTCTCCCAACACTACTAATTAGTATGAAATGACTCTATTGGATGAGTTTAATCATACTTCTGAGATCAGAGAGGTTGATCCATAGGAAAAATGCCCCTCTGCCTCTCTTGAAGAGCTCAATGATGTTGTGAATGAAGTCTGCAGTCAATGGACAGCTCAATCAAAAGAACTGAAATTTCTTGTGGAAGAAAATCGATGTCTTAGAGAAAAGATCATAGGTCTGGAAATTAGACTCACCAGAAGTGATGCTGAAATTACTAAACTAAAGAAGGAAGTGGATAGCACCACAAGAACGTTTCAGAAATGGAATTAAGGAACGAATGTCCTAAATGAAGCCTTAACATTGGGACAGACAGACAGGGCTGGATTGGGATTCTCAAACAAAATTTCCATGACTTCCTCAAATAACAATGTTGTGAAATTTGTGAAGGAGAACAACCCAAACATGCCGACTGGGAGCAATGTTGAAGATGATTATCAGAAGAAATGTAAGGGCTCAAAGGTTCTAAAATATGTGTGTCATTACTGTCAGGAGCCGGGACACATCAAACCACATTGCTTTAAGTTTCACGATGATGTTGCGAACGGAAGAACAACATCAGGGATCACATCAAAGAACAAGAATCCTATGAAGTCCAAAAAGATGAAGGTTACATGCAATGTTGTGTATACATCACTGAAGGCTAACATTGCTGGAACATGGTACTTCGACAGTGGATGTTCTCGACACATGACCGGCAATAAGGAGTTTCTTGAAGAATATACCACTTCAAACAAAGGCAAAGTCAGTTACGGAGGAGGAGCTCAAGAAAACATTGTCGGAAAAGGTACATTGAATGTCAAACATTTTCCTAAGCTTCAGAATGTCCTACATGTTGAAGGACTGACAACAAATTTGATCAGTATTATTCAGCTTTGTGACGATGGTATGTATGTCAAGTTTGATAAAAACACTTGTGAAGTGTTTAACAAACATGACAAATGTATAATGTTTGAAAGTCGTGCGTCTGATAATTGCTACCATGCTGACAAAGATGAAACGTGCAACATGACTGTTAATGATGAAACCAAGTTGATTCATCAAAAGCTCGGTCATATGAGCATGGTAAATTTGAAGAAACTTATTATGTCGGATGCTGTCCGAGGCCTACTAAAGCTGAATGTTGATCACGATGTTGTATATGGTGCCTGCCAAAAGGGAAAACAAACCAGAATTCCTCACAAAAGCCTGGGTGGTTGTCAAATAACAAGATGTTTTCAACTCTTACACATGGACATTATGGGACCAGTCGATACAAAGAGTATGAGTGGTAAGAGTTTCATCCTTGTCATTGTTGATGATTTCTCAAGTACACTTGGGTTGAATTCCTGCAGGAAAAATCTGAAACATTCAAAGTCTTCAAAAGATTCTGCCGTGCAATGTGTTTGCAATTTGACACCAACATTGCATGCGTCAGAACAGATCATGGAAGAGAATTTGAGAATGCTGCATTCAATCACTTTTGTGAAAGGAAAGGAATACTTCATGAGTATTCAGCTCCCAAAACTCCTGAACAAAATGGAGTAGTGGAGAGAAAAAATCGAACTCTGCAGGAAATGTCATATGCAATGTTACAGGCTAAAGGGCTTTCGAAGAAGCTGTGGGCTGAAGCTGTTAACATAGTCTGTCACATCGGGAACAGAGTCTATCTTCGACCAGGAAGAAAGGAGACACCTTATGAGCTTCTAAGAGAAAGAAAGCCAAATCTCAAATATTTCCATGTGTTTGGATGTGTCTGCTACATCCTGAACAACAGAGACTACCTTGGAAAGTTTGACTCTAAAAGTGAGAAAGGATTGTTCTTAGGATATGCTCAAAACAGCAGAGCATATCGTGTTCTTAACCTAAGAACCAAAGTTGTGCAAGAATCTGTCAATGTTTTGTTTGATGATCTTGCAGGCCTGGCAATGAGATCTGAGAAAGATGATGTGTCCTTTCTCCTTCATGAACCAGATGTTGCTGATAAGGAGCCTAGTGAAACGGCTAAAAGTCCTATGAGAAGTCCTGATGTCAAATCCAATGCTCCTTCTCCCTCAGCAAAGGGATCAACATCACCTCAAACACCAGACTCAGAATCCTCCTCTGAAAGCGATGATGACCATCTACCTCTGGCCCAGTATGAACTAAGACGTGATCCTCCAAGAAGAATCAAAAGAGATCACCCAAATTCTCAAATCATCGGTGATGGATCTCAAGGAGTCAAAACCAGAACAAAAAGCTCAGCCGATGTTGCTGAATTGGTCAAACAGGTTTGCATGTCATCAGTTATTAACCTTGTGTCTATCTCATGCTTCTTATCCAGTGTTGAACTTAAAAATGTTAAAGAAGCTCTAAAAGACGAATTCTGGATAGAGGCAATGCATGATGAGCTTATTCAGTTTGTTCGAAATAATGTGTGGGAATTGGTTCCAAGGTCTGAAAATAAAAATGTAATTGGAACTAAATGGATCTTTAAGAACAAGACTGATGAGTCTGGGAATGTGGTTAGAAACAAAGCCAGGCTAGTTGCACAAGGTTATACACAAGTAGAAGGAATAGACCATGATGAAACATTCGCTCATGTTGCTAGAATAGAGTCTATCCGTCTCCTACTTGCCATTGCTTGCCACATTGGGTTTACATTGTATCAAATGGATGTCAAAAGCGCTTTTCTGAATGGCATTTTGAATAAGGAAGCCTATGTTGAACAACCAAAAGCCTTTGAATGTCATGAAAAACCAAACCATGTGCTGAAACTACACAAGGCATTGTATGGGCTTAAACAAGCTCCTAGAGCTTGGTATGCTCGACTTACCGAGTTTTTAATTGACTTTGGTTTTTCAAGAGGCGTAGTAGATAAAATATTGTTTATCAAAAGGATTCACAAACACATCACTGTTGCACAAATCTATGTTGATGATATTGTGTTTGGATCCACATGTTCTAATCTCCTTAGGGAGTTTGTTGATGCAATGTGCAGCACATTTGAGATGAGCATGGTCGGCGAATTGGCCTACTTTTTTGGTCTCCAAATCAAGCAAGACAAAGATGGGATTTTCATATCCCAAAGCAAGTATGCCAAAAATCTGATCAAGCGCTTCGGGCTTGATGCTGGAAAGCCTATGAAGACACCAATGGGATCCTCTGAAAAACTGACCAAAGATGATGTTGGAGTCAATGTTGACCCAACGATGTATAGAGGAATGATGGGAAGCTTTCTCTACTTGACCGCCAGCAGACCTGACATCATGTTCAGTGTTGGAGTATGTGCTAGATACCAAGCTCAACCCAAGGAGTCTCACTTGAAAGCTATCAAAAGAATAATTCGATATGTTCCTGGTACAGTCAACTTTGGAATAAGGTATTGTAAAGATACAAACACCAGCCTTATTGGATATAGTGATTCAAACTGGACAAGTGATGTTGATGATAGAAAGAGCACAAGTGGTGGTTGCTTCTTTTTGGGGAACAATATGGTTTCTTGGTCAAGCAAGAAACAAAATTGCATCTCCTTGTCAACAGCTGAATCGGAATATGTTGCAGCTGCTAGTTGTTGTGCTCAGTTGGTATGGCTGAATCAAATGTTGAAGGACTATGGCATGACAAGCTCATCACTAACCCTGCTGTGTGATACTACTAGTGCTATTGAAATTTCCAAGAATCCTGTTCAACATTCACGCACTAAGCATATCGACATTCGACATCACTTCATCAGAGACTTGGTGGAAAAGGAGATCATAAACATCAAATACATATCTACTGAGAATCAAACAGCATATATTTTTGCCAAACCCCTTGATTTTGAGAGATTTTCTGCCTTGAGAAAGTCTCTTGGAATGTGTTCTATTTAATTAGTTTACTTTGTTTACTGATGTTGAACTCTATGTGAGTTCTTTGTATCAACATCAGTTGTTTATCATGTGTGTTTTTCATTTATTTATTTTAGTCATTTATTTTAAGTATAATTCAAGGCTGAATTAATGAAATTATTGTGATTCTGCTTCTAGTTAACAAAATCAGCAACTTGAAATTCTATGTCTATGTTTGTGAATGAATTACCCGTAATCCTATAAAGTGCATTATAGTTGGGTTTATTCACTGTTTGGTTGTGTTGGAGCTGATGTTGTGACCAAGATTGCAGAAAAACGATAATCTTCAGAAAATATATGCCTAGAATTATATTTATCATGTAATTGTATTCAATCTGTTTATTATTTTATTTAAAAAAAGGAAGAAAAGGGATGGATTTGTTCAGGGGGCCCATGAATATCTCTAATTGTACTTTGGTGATAAGTACACCTTCGGTTATCCCTATCCACTAATCCATTTTTTTTTAATTTTTTAGTCTTGTTTATAGTGATGTGACGGTTTTGGAGAGTTCTGAGATTTGAGGGATCTTGACATCCATATCTCGAATTAAAATTTAAATCTCTCACTCATTCTCTCTCTATCGAGTCGCTTCATTTTCCTTCATCTTGTCTTTCTCTTTTTTCTCAATTTTGCTCTCAAGCATTTTCAGAACTTCCATGGCAGATCCAAGCGACATAGCTGCTATGTTTCAAATGATGAAACAAGTGTTAGAGAAAACCATAGGCACTCCATCTTCAACCTCAGTTCCTGCTGGAACTTCAACATCAACCCCCACAGTCACTGTAACAACTGGAGTGTGTGAGGAAGGTGCAAAATCTGAGTCGGAGAAGCCCTCATCCCCTCCGATTGAACATACTGATACTCCGATGAAGGAAGCTGAAATTCCTGAAGAGCTTCAAATGCTGAACCCAACACCACTTCAACAAGTGCTCCTAGGAGAAGAAGAACACCCTAGAGATACCGATCTCGGGGTGCACATTCAAGCTATTACCAGTAAAAAGAAGAAGGCCGGGCCAACTCGTAAATCTAAGAGGCTTCACAGTTCTCAAGACACTGAAAAAGAAACGGTTGAAGAAACTAGCAAGAAGGCTAAGAGAACTCTGAAGATGGAGACCAAACTAGTGAGGTCTCTAGAGGATGAGTCAGATGATGAGGAGAATCCTTCTGAGAACTCTCCCATTAAAGCCTCTGTTGATCTTGAAGTGGATGCTGAACAAGAAGAGAAAACTACTTCGGAGATTCCTGAAGCTGTTAAGAAAGAAGTTTCTTCTGAGGCTATGAAGAAAGCCACTTCTCCAACTTCTTCTCATGATCTGGTCTCTTCTGGCACTGCTCGAGATGTTCTCTCCCTCACTCAGTCAGGCAATGTCAAAGATGATGCTGAGTCTGAAGATTCTGAACCAGTCTATCCACCAGGTTCCCCTCATGATGTTACTTCAGCTTTTAGTAAGACTTTCTACTCTAAGCATGCTAAGGCTCAATACAAAATTATGCGCAACCGTCCTGTGCGTGTTGAGAAACAAATTGATGTCTTAAGCTTTAAGAAGTATGGCATGGATATGTTTTTAAAAGAAAGGGATCTGTGGAAATCTGTTTCATCTCTGTCGACTTTTGAGCCTGATGTGATTGTTGAATTCTATGCCAATATGTCTCTTGATATGGGTGATAAAACAAGGAGCAAATATAGGGAAATTTATATGCGTGATCATGTGTTTAAGTTTAATCCGATGGTGATCAACAAGTTCCTGGGTCTAGAAAATGACAATGATGTTGTTAGTCTAGATCTTATTGATGATGTTGTGTCGACTATAACTGGTGGATTGGTAGCCAAGTGGACAAACAAAATTTCCACGTCTAAGCTTACATTTTTATACTCTGTCTTACACAAGATTATTGTGTGTAATCGGTTACCTACCACTAACACTTCAGTCCTCACTGTTGATCAAGCATTTCTGCTCTTTAAACTTGACACTAAGATCCCCTTCAGCCTTGGAGACTATATTTTTTATTATGTGATGAAGGCTGCTACAAAGACCAGCAACACCAGTATCCTTCCTTTTCCCTGCCTCATCTATGTAGTCATGGTTGAGCAAGGCGTGAAGCCAAACAAGAAAAGATAGTCACTGAAATGTCGACTATCACAATTGTCAAACCAAAAGGGAATGATGATCGTGTGATGGATCTCCCTTACAACCTTGCTCTAAGCTCCACGGCTGCTTCCAGAGATGTTGATCAGGATGTTGGAATAGAGACTGCTCTCTCTCCTCCATGATCTAAAAGTGAATTGGCTAGTGCATCTTCACATTTGGTGACATTCTCTGTGCAGGTGTTAAATTCTTTTATCAGGCAGATAGATTCTATGATCCATCAAAGCACAGTCATCACCAATGTTATGGTTGAACATCGCCAAGCTCTGCGAAGTGCACTTTCTACACAAAAAGGGAGAGTAGATGTTGCCGTTGGTGATGATGGTGCTGATGGTGCTGAAGGGAAGAAGGCTGGAAAGTCCGTGGCTAAGGCAAAGGAAAAGAAGAAAATATGAATTTTCTTTGTCAAAAACAATCTTTTTTATTTTTTGGTTATGTATTGTGCTGGACACAAGTTTATTTTGGATGTGTTTACATCCTTGTTGATGTGCTGGACACATGTTTTATTTTTAATGTTTGGATGTTTTGGGTATTCAAGTTTTGAATATCCTTGAATAATTGATTTTAATCATCAGTTTAGTCTGATGATTTTTTATATCTATATATGCTTGATTTTTTAATATTATTTATACGGTGATAATCTCAGTACTGTTGCTTTATTGTTCACATATTGTCAAATATGTGATGTTTTATGTTGGGAGTGATCTCAACATTGTGATTGTTTTCCCATACTTTAAGATATGTGTTGTTTGCTATGTTGAGAATGTTCTCAACATTATTTTTCTGTATAGGGGATCATTACCCAGTAATATTTCAGTACAGGGGTAAATGCCCACTAACATTGTATATTATTTTACAGATAATAACTTAAGAGGGAGCAGACCTTAAGGGAGAGTTTTTGAACTCCAATATCTTTTGCTTGTCGTTTTCCGCTGCGGCTCTAATATTGTATATATTGAGCTTTATGTTTTGTGCAGAAAGGATAAGCTTAAGGGGGAGATTGTTGAGTATGACGTGTTCCAGATGATGTTATCACTTCGCTGATAACATCGCGATCAATGTCGTATCCAAAGCTGTCTGTTATTCTCGCCTACATCGAGTGTAACACTCAGGATGCTAATCTTATCCTTTCCTAGTTTTTAGGATTAATTTATTTTAAATTAATCTGATTAAATTGTGATTTTTGTCACATTTAGTACTCCACGTATTTATGATTTTATTGCTGATGTAATTGTGGAATAAATTGTGGATTATGCTGGATTTTGACTAGGTCAGAATCTGTTCCGAGTTTCAAGGGACGTGATGTTCCCCACTTCATCTTAGATACTAACCGTTGCAGAGAACGTGGGTCACTGAAGTAACCGCCATTATTACACGATGTTGAAGAACCTGTGCCACGCAGTGCAGAGGCCGGTTATCTCGAGTCCAGTTCAGCAAGGGTAGTAAAAGACGGTAGTTTTGCATCCGACTCATCAAAGATTGTGGAGAAACTACCCAGCCGAGATGGAGGAAGTATTTAAGGTCTTCTTAGATCTTAAAATCATTTATGCAAGTAGGTTATCACCGTGGTTTGTGAAAAGCTCTGAATCTTGCATCTAGTGTCATCTCTGAAATCCAAGACATCTTCTTCGACATCTGCCTAGCGTCCCAATCAGCTGGAGACTTTCATTCCAGTTGTGTGTGTAGGTTAGATAGTCAACTTTGAGAAGTCTAGGATTTAGAGTGACTTGTTTTAATCTATCTATATGTTTAGATAGGTTTGTTTTTGAGTGATTATTCGAGTGAGTGAAGCTAGGATAGTCCTCTGTATGTTTTATGCAGTGTTGTCAAGGAAGTGAACCGAGACAACATCAGCATTGTTTTTGTTTATCACTTATGATAGTGAATTTCACCTTGAGGCAATCACACACCGTAAGGAGTGTGATTTAAAATTTATTTTGTGCAAAGTGTTCTTTACGTTTTCGCTGAATGTTGAAGGCAAAGTGGTAACACTAGCTTCAACATTTCATTTAACTTTGCAATTTACATCCGAATTCACATTGTTTCAGGCAACAAATTCTAACAGATTTGAACCCCATGACCTTAACTATAAAATAATGTGACCTTAACCACTATACTAAATGCTTTTATAAAACATAAAACAAATTGCTTTAATTAAGTAGTTCTATAAATGCTTTGAATTAATTAAATACACAAAAAAAAAAAGAATTAAAAACTTCATCAAATGGTTTTGAACCTTAGACCTCTAATCATAAATAGAACACTTAACCATTTGGTTAAGCCTCATTTTCAAAATTAACCATCCATCATTAGTTGTATATATAGTCCAGAAAGCTCTTATAATAAAAAGATTAAAAAGTAATAAATATTACTTCAACATGATTTGAACCATAGACCTCTCAAGTATTAATTTGAACAGTAACCATTAAACCATATGCTATTTTCAAGAATTAAAAGGTGTTATTAATTATATAAGGTTTAAAATCATCTTAGATAAAAATGAATTAAAATTGCCTTAGTAGGATTCGAACCCTTAACCTTTTAGTTAACAAATCTGAACATATCTATTAAGCTAGATACAATTTTTGAAATTTATAACATGATTTCAATTAATTAAAGTTGAAATAGAAGACATTAATTGTAATAAAAGAGATTTAAAAATACATGCAAGAAGATTTGAACCTTAGACCTTTTAATGTTAATTTAAGCATCAACCATTGGGCTACACAACCTTATGAAAATATTAACTTATACTCTTTATTAAATAGTTTCATAGATCTTTTCTTTTTAAAAAAAATAAATAAACAAAAAAATAAAAAAATAAAAGAAATACACACACACACACACATAACAATCAACACACACTCACGGCACACACATATCATATTCCATTTTTTTTCCTTTCTTTTTAATTTCATTAATCCACCATTTAGCCTTTAAAGTGTCCAAGAACACCGTAAATAAAAATTAAGAACATAGTTTTAAATCATCCATCCAAAACAGCCCTTAAATCACAATATATATACTAACTTCAAAATCAAAGTTGAAATATAAAGAAAGAAATGAAGTATTGAAAGGCTAGGGATTAATCCATTCTTAGATCTGAAAATCGGAAGTCTAAACCTCAAAATCTCTTAAAAATAATCTAAGAATAAGAAAGAGGAGAAGAAAAAGAGTCCAAAAACGTAATTGCATGTAAAAAAAATATCACCGGAAAATTTCTGACCGGCGGCGGGGAGGGGGGAGGCGAGAGGGAGAGAGAAGAGAGGGTTGGGGGCTAACCTAAAAGAGGGATCCTCAAAATGACCTAACTAATGAGTTAAATGGGTATTTATACCCCTCCCTAACTTAACCCTAAAACTAATTAAATCAATAATTAAAGCATAACTTGGTCAAATGAAGTCTCACTTAGGTGAAATCAAGTTCTATATATTCGTATCGACGAGCACTATCATCTACCATATTCGATCATCTCATTTTGATAACTATAGATATCGAAAATAATTAAAAACATAAATGGGCTAAAAAGCCCATAAATTGGGCCTCAACATTAAAATGCCTAAATTTATGCATTTGAGCCATGTAATCATAAATAAAATAGAGTTGGGCCTATTATTAAATTTTGGGGTGTTACATCTTCCAATGAGAATCGTCAAACAGATTAAATCAAAGTAAAATACGACAAATATTCTCTCAAACATCACATACCATTAATCTCCTTATTCATCTATTCACATTTGAACTCGCGGATACAACATAAGACAAAAAATCATTAGATTTTATCCTTCGAAAAAAATTATCGAGTTTCCTAATGTGGTTTTCCATACTCATCATACACAATTTCATTGGACAAGTAACGCATGATAGGAGTAGAGTCCATGTTACAATCCTTTTATTTTTATTACATTCTAAAGAGGGCGTGGATCGAAATTCACAAAGTTTATTCTTAGGAGAAAATCCCAAGTGCCTTTGCGTGGTTTCTGATGCTCATAGTTCAAATCAGATGAGCAGAAATTTTTATTATCCTCATATACGGATTCTTAATATGGTATTTCAGTGCGAATATGGCACTCTGGTTCAATTACTTCTGAATATGGTTATGAACGAATATGACAGGATTTTCGATCACATTAGGATCGGTCTTCACTATGTAATATTGAGTGTATGAATTATGAAATATCCAATATGGATTTATGGATATTCTTATTGCAAATTATTGGACGAAAGTATGAGTATGCCCACTGAGTGTTTTCTGGCACTCAGTCCTATTATTTAAAAATATTTCCAGGTAATTGATGGCGGCAAGTGGCGGACGTAGACTAATACGGATATTTTGTATAGTTAACTGTTTAGTCATTTTGTGTGTTGTTTTCTTGAGTTTATTTTGTCGTGTTTGTGTGTGTGTTTATACTATTTCCGTTTATGTTGCTCGTTTTTCGCTATATTCTTGTTATTCTTGGTATGGTGTGTGATAAGCACAGGTTATCAAGTTTTTAAGTTGAAAGACGTGTTTTTGGACAATTGATGAAAGAACGGAGTAGAGGGCCAGCCGACGCTAGTTAGTAGCGATCACTAGGAGACATAATGCTTGCTTACCACAAGGCATACTGGGCATTCAGTTGACGATGGGCATACTAGGCATTCAGTTAAGGAAGCAGCCAACGAACACTGCAGTCCAGCCGCCGTTAGGCTGCTGTCTCAGCAAAACATTCCTAGTCGGTGCTGGGCATCCCACTTTTGAAGCTTTCCAACGGTCGTTAGACGGAAAAACTTATTTTCTGATTTACGGGCACTATAAAAGGAAAGTTAGGGTTTCTTCACAACTATCATGTATAATTATGGACGAGGAACTTCGCTAGTTAGGATTTTTCTCTCTTGTCTCTCTAACATCATTTCTTCCTTGGGAAACTATTCCACAACATCATCAAGAATTGCATCAAGTGAATTGTAAGGATATAATTCTACTTATCTCTTATATTTGAGCTGATGACTATCTGTTGTTGTTTTTAGATTAGTTACATGATGATTGGCTAATTTCTTATATTACGGGTAGATATTCAAATCAATTTCGATCCTTGCTTGTTGATTGATTAAGTTCGCATTGATTGAATTGAATTCCATTATATTAAATATTTGGTCAATATTTGATATTGTTAAGTAATAGATGAGATCGATAGATTAGTCTGCTACTCGACTAGGATTCTCTCAGCATTAGATTGACTGGAAACACATGTTTAATTATTAATCTTGATCGTATGGTTTAGTCTTAAAGGTTTAACCATTGAAATGAAAACTACTAAAGTTATCTATTTTGTTGAAGTTGATTGTGCGATTGGATTAATGAAATTAACTTGAATCAAGCTTGGTGAGAAATCGAGGAGAAGAATCTATACCCAATACAATTCTCTTATAGAGTATTTATTTACATTGCTCTTGCATATTTACTATTGCTTTGATTTCATTAAGTTATTCTTCATTTGATCTCTCAAAACTATTGGTTTAGAATGTTTAGGATTGTATTTCTTTTACATGTGTAATACAAAAATTAGTCGCCCTGTTTAGCTTTCCTTTAGAATACAACTGGGGTCAGCTCATTGCTCTACATCAATCTCGTCCTATTGTGAGTCGATTCGGACTTGAAATATTGACTTTGTTTAGTTGTGGTCAAGAAATATGATTATTTATGCTTATGTTGCATGTTTATGAATTATTTAAATATTTTATAAACGCGTGCGTGTGAGCACCATGGCCTTGTTGGTATATTTTGAATATTGACTAATGAATTTTTTACTAGTTATGGTTGAACATGTTTTAGTTGGTTGTTCGAAATGTCTTATTTTGAAATAATAGGTTGGTTGAAAAGTTTCATCTTGCATATTTGATTGTTGAATGACAAATGCATGTGGGCATGTAATTTATTATTATTCTAAACGAAGTGCTATCTGAATTTTTATAATTCGAGAAAATGATTTATGTTAGTTTGTGAAAATTTTATTGTGATTCTCTATCCTCATGTGTGTTGCTGTTGGCATTCTGAGCATCCCGATTTGGAGTGTTCCAGGAATGATAAAAGTTATCAGAGGTGAGGAGGTGGGATATGAATCCTTCAATCTATCATTCACGGGTTGAAATCTTATATCAAGCAAAGTAAATTCCGGATATGATTGCATAATTAAGTGATATCCACATGTATCCTACAAAGAAACAAGCGTCTTCTTGTAATAATTAAGATGGTGATAATTACAATTAAAATTTGGCAGCAGTATATATAATTTTGAATGGATGGAGAGAGAGAGAGAGGTCCAAAGACACTTTATAAATACTAGTGGAAATATCTAATTAATATGCATCTTTAGAACATGCATGCATATATAATTAGTAAACGTCCGATGGAAAATAATAAATAAAGGCCCTAAGTAGTAGCTACTTAGAATTAGAAAAGTACTTGGAGAAATCGGGTTCGAGAGCATGATACGCAAAGGGGAATCGGTGAGTGGCCGGAACCAAATCGGTGACCTGCGCAAACTGCTGGCATTTGGTAATGTGGTCCTGCATGCTGCTTTGATGAGTTGCCAGCAGCTTGTCTAGAAACGACCAATCGCTGGAGAGCTTCTCCTGCGTCTGCTGCTGGATGTACGGCGCCGCCGTCGATGTCAGCCGCAGCATATTCTGTGGGCACTGCAACTCCAGTGATGACTGCAAGAATGAAGACGGAACGGCAGCTTCCGGGCTCAGTAGTTGGGGAAGCTGCATCGAATTGTTGTGGTCAAATGTCTGCAGATTAATATTATTGTTGGAGTTGTGGTGGTGGTGGTGCTGCTGCTGCTGCAGGGTACAACCACCTACAGCTGCATGGAAAGGTACCATCGTCGGTTCTTCTTGATCCACGTCCGGATGGAACCCTCGCGTGTGGTTTTTCTTCTTGAAAACTCTGCAGATCACCCATCCATCTTCCTGCCCAGTTAAAGATACATCATGCATATATATATATATATATATATATATATATATGGTGTCGTACGCGCGTTTTCATATTAGTGAATGAGAGAGATGGATCGATCGATGATCATAATAAGTTGTAGTTGTAGGTACGTACTTGGATTTCATGGGGAGCATTGTCATCGTCCAAACGATATTCGTGCATGATCCAATCAGTCTTGTGGCCGTGAGGGGCCCGGCCCGTATAGAAAACTAGGGTTTTTCTCATCCCAATTCTCCTAGAGTTGCTCATGTGGATTGCCTTATCTCTTCCAGTCGCCTTCCAGAAACCGGCCGCCGTCGCCCGGTTCGTTCGGGTCCCCGTCGGGTACTTTTTGTCCTTGTGGCTGAAGAAGTACCATTCATTTTGGGGACCCGACCCGATTCTGCATTTCTCTGTCATCATCATCTTTTTATGTTAGAGGATCTCTCATTCCAAACAAATTAATTATAATGCCCATAATTAATTAATTATTTTTTCTTTAATTTTAATTTCTTATATAAAGGACAATATACACTGCCTTGATTTTTTTTACCCTATATATATATATGTATATGTATATGTATGTATCCTTTGGATTATCTATATTTAAATAGAGTACCATGCGCAGTGCATACTATAGGTATAGTCCATAATCTATGTACACATATATCATATATGTCATGACGACATATAGAATATTCAAAAATGGAAAGCCAAGATTTTTAATTCCGCTCAAATAATATAATAAATATGAGAAGACATGTCAGTATGTCACTAACTTTTATTGAATAATTATATTTTATCCATTTATTATTAATATAATATTTTATTATATAAAATATTGAGAGCTACATATCTATTTATATATTATATAAATTGATTGATTATGGATAATTGAAAAATCCGTACAAAGTTATTATTTTTAACCATGGCAAACAACTTCTGCTCATCAAAATATTATTTCGGCTTAAACTTCTAAAGGGTTATATATCTTCTTGTTTTTGAAACTATATATGCATTTCAAAATCAAACTGTTTTTGGAATAGTATATATATATATATATATATATATATATATATATATATATATAGGAATTAATTGGTCAAATAATGAGTGTACTTGGTGTAAGAATTAGCTAACTACGAACAAATTATCCTAGCTAGTCCTTCGATCTAGTATCCCTTAATTAAATTACATTATGGTCGAGTAAATTAAGATGATAGAATTGTTTTAAAAAAAAATGATAAACTTAAATTTACTATCTTTTTTTATCTGTAGCTGAACACTCGTTTGAGATAAGTTTTAAGATATCATATGTGTGATTTTAATTAATAATGTGATCACTAATATATATTCTTTTTCCTCTTCAGATCCCTAAATATTAATTACTTTAGAGTTAATAATATTTATTGTTTAAAAGAGAGCCATCATTAACAAAAATGCTAGCAATTCAAGTTACATAAGATCATATCATTAACCTATTATCTTATATACAGTTGTTATAATTAAGATTGGGAAAATGAAAAGATAATTAGTTGCTTAGTGAAAATAAATCAATTTTCTTAATTAATTTTACACAGCATGCATCACAAGCTAGTTTTCATAGGATGCTCTTCTGAGAATTTCAGTCAACATTTTCTTGATAAATTCAAAATCTTAATCACATTCTTAATTTAACATTTAAAAACTTATTATTGGGAAATAAAATAATACTCCGTAATGAGTGTATGGGATCCAGTGACATATTAACTGATTTCCACTCTGCCATGAAAGTCAGAAATGGATTTTGCTTTCAGTTTATACTTTATAATTAATTTTCAGGAGTCAATCAAGATATTTATATCTTTTTTAATTAAGCTGGGAATTTAAACTATTCCTGATAATTAATATTCTCGTTCCAACGTGATTATTTAAAGCGTTAATAAATATCTGAAATGATTTCTTTTTGAAGTTTTATTGTCGATCTTAGTCTTCATTTCTTATAAAACAATTTAAATGCACACCAAATCAAATATATATAGGCCAGTTTTATGATCGATTTTATCAGACAATGCAAGCAAATGTTCAGTATTTTGCTCATTCGCGATCAGATCAGTATATGTATCTTCCATAACAAATATTAAAAAAAAAAAGTAAAATTATATATGAATTGAACAAATAATCTTTGAATACAACAAATTAATTAAACTATATAATTAAAGGAAATTAAGAAGAGATAGATATATATATAAAGCTAACCTTTGAGGTCCCAAGGTTCAAGTTTGTTGAGATCGACTTCTCTAATAACATCGAAGTCGATGGGTTCGTACGACACCTTCTTCTTCAGGTAATAATACAGTAATTCCTCGTCTGTTGGATGGAACCGGAATCCTGGTGGAACTGATAGCCCTCCATTTCCTCCCATCATATTCTGATATTTTGTCAATTTTTTCTGCATGCACAATATATATATATATATATATATATATCACCAAATTAAATCTTATGCAGATATATAGCTGATGAGATAGATGTAAGTAATATTGATGGGGGCTTTAATTTTATGCAGGAAAATTAGTTCTGAGATTATACTGCCTTCCCAAAACCAGGTCAAGAGAGAGAAACCTAGGTTAACTGAGGATGCATGAACCATAAAATTAAATTACTCTAGAAACAAGCATCCGTCATATGATAAGAGCTTCAGCAATGAAAACCCTAGAGATTCAAAGATCGATGAAAGTAAATAATATGCAACTTCACAAACATATGGCTAAGAAAATAAAGGAAAATAAATGGCAATTAATTAACCTCAGAAAAGGGAATAATTATCCGTCATGAGCAAATTGAAAGTTGCATATATCCCCCTTCTCCCTGCAGTTATGCGAGCACAACTTGGAGGAGCTGAGGGGAACAAATTAAAACACGAAACTGGAACACAAGAAGAAGAAGAAGAAGAAGAAGATGATGATGGAATTAATGCATGCGACAAGACAAGAAGAAAAGAAGCAAACCTTAGCTTGTTTATGGTTAACAAGTTGTGTTGAGTACTGTTGGCAAAGAAAAAAAGAAGACAAATAGAAGGAGGCAAATTAAAGTGAGAAGGAAGCAGGTGGGAATTGTTAGCCCAATTTCTGCGGTTGAGAGCACACAAATCGAGTGTCGTTAAAAAGAATGGCATACGGTGACTAAGATGAATCAAAATATGTGTGAAGCCTAAGATAAGATCAATATTTTTTTTATTAATTAACAAATGTATATTTAAAAATAGATAAACAAATAAATAAGAGAAATTGAATAGTTAATCTGCCTATATATCTAGTAGCTACCCTATATATATTGCCAGGACCTGGAATACTGGAATAGGATTGATCTTAACTAAATTAAATTTACTACACATCCATAATTAATAAGAAGATATATAACTACAAATTAATTTCGTGGGACGAGGCATATAAATTTTTATCTGTGTCCATGCAAGCAAGATTTGTGAACGTGTGAATCTCATGCAGAAATTGGTGAAAAAAAAGGGTTGTAGAAATATAAGACTTGGGAAAATGTCGTTGAATGGGAGACCCCAACCCGCATATAATTGATGAATATCTGCATTACTGTCAATTATTTCTTTCTGATCAGTCAAAACTATCATCTTCCGTCACTTTCATTTTATTACTAATTATTATTTTGTATGAATCTAATATGTCCACACTATTTACTTTACTTTAATTTTATATATGTGTGTGTGTGGAGCCATCCGAGTCAAAACTAGAATGAATGAAATTCCTCTATTTCCATTATCCTCCAAATCTTATAGACGTGTGTGTATAATTTATTGCAATATATGTCCGAAAAAATGGCATCTGTTTTGTTCCTTTCTGAGTCAAGAAAATTGAAATTCCGTTTGGTGTCGCTTATATATAAAAAAATATATATAACCCTCAACATATATATATATATTACAAGGGGCGGAAAAGTCCCCACATATATAAATCGCCGACTAAGTTGTTATAATATATATCACATTGAACTGGGTGATAGGGAATAGCAAAGATCAATTCAAACTTAATTTATTCAAAAATAATATACAATAATAATAATCATAGTAATTCTACAGCATGCATTCTATGATGCAGTACTTAATAATTAACTAATTAAATGTATATAGATGATATCGTTAATATATACTTGATGGTGTGCATTAATTGAACGTTTTTTTTCACAGTTTTCTTTATACAAGCGATATTGGAGAACAATTAAAATGGGGTAGGAACAGTGAGATTAAGTTTATATTAATTAACCATGAAAATGTTATAAATTAATTTCCATGATAATTGTTTTATTTCATATTTCATTATATTAACAAACATGCTATATTGATCGATGCAATAAAAAGATATTATAGCTTCTCAATGATGCAAGAAATAATTAATGTACATCATATATATATATATATATATATATATATATATAAATGTATACATGAAACCCAATACATATAACTGTACGTATATATATACTATATGGTAGGAGAAAACCCATGTCACCCCTACGGCACGTGAGAGGAAAGCAAAATCCTCAAACTCCGTGGACTCATATAGATTTCATCCATATAATTAAACAACTAGTATTATTATTTCTGGGCCAAACCGATTCCTACGTTACCCCCCATCTCCTTTAACTATTTCACATAAAATACGCCACGGTAGTTGGTCAAACACGCACACTAATTAAGCCACACTGGCTAAAATAAATTTGAATCAATTCATTAATCAACTCCGACGATCCTCAAAAGCAGTATTTCACGAAGATGAGATCATGAAATTCTTAGAGTAAGATCCTTTGACAAATTACACCCACTAATAATTCTAAAAGCTTCATGATTTTTATTTTACTTGAATGCGCATATTTTTATTTGGGAAAAGCCAGATCCCACACCCAACTTCCACTTCTTTTTCAGTAAATTTTCAATCTCTCTCCCCAAAACATTATCACCTGTCAAAATTAAGGAAAAGTTTTGTCAAACACTCTACATAACATCTTTTAATTAAATAAATATAAATATGTGCGAGCATAATTAGGGTGCCAGTGCCATCCCTTGAAATTTACCGGTATTTTTATCAAATCCAGAAAATTATCATATAGCAAATAAGGTGCCGTCGCCTTCACGAACACTTTCGTGATAATGAACAATGAATGTATGTAATAAATTGCATGAGAATCAGTGCAACGATTGCATTTTTGGGGAGATCCCATAATTAAGTTTCACGGGATGAGTGAAAATCCAGGTAATGAGAAACTTCTATTCTTCAACAAAACAATATACTAATACAGACGTACATCTTTTTATAATAGCTACACATACAATACACATGCATCTACAGCTTACAATGCTTGTCTTGGTAAACCATATCTAGTGCAATTTTTTATGAATTTGGATATTATTTCTATGGGGGCATGAACATGGATATCCATCAATCATGCAAACCCTCCCACGCATTATATCATCAATTAATATGGATCACAATTCACCATTTCCAAATGTGAGAGTCAGAGAGGCCCAAAATTGTGCACTTGATCAGACCATCCAACGAAAAGGAGGGAAGGCTGTTATACCTTAGACTCGGTTTACTCTCGATTTACTTTTTGGACAGGCTGTACATTGATTCGTTATTCAGGGACTCGAAACTCCAGTTGGGGCCGCTATGTGTTGGTTCCAATGGGGATATACGTAAGACGCTCTTATGGTGTTCGTACAGTGTCCTTCTGTGGCCAATGCTTACATAAGTGATCCCTGAAGCTTCAATTAGCTTATACAGATGTGCCTGTAAACACGAGTTGCGTGCATAAGACAACTATAAAAACGTAAGATGTCCCAATCAGTCCTCAATCTAGACTAACTATAATAAAGAAAAATCATATCAGGCTGTATTAAGATGATACTGGTTCCAGCTAATAAACAGCAGTCCTGAACAGGAAATAACTGCACTCTTAAGGAAGAGGAACATGAAAAGTACTCAAATCAATGGATATATAAGAGTCAGCGAGAAGCTAAACAATACTTTTTAACAGCAGGAGATGAATGTGCTCTCGTGATTTAACCAGCGACATTTTTTATGTAAATATTTGCTTTGAGAGAGAAGACTGCCCCTACAGCTCAAGTTGATAAATGTTATAATAGAAAATACAACGGTGAATAGCCACCAAAAAGTGAAGCGTGAAAGGATGGAAAGAACAAAGTTGCCCTAGCTATATCATTGTGGTTTCAGCAAATAAGCCTCTATCAATTAATACTTGATAAATTAACAATCTTTATTATGTAATAGTTTCATTTAATCTCTATTGGACCAGTAGGATATCAATTAAACTATGACTGTCAACTTCATTTTTCTTGAAATAGGGCAACACTCTTTTCCAAATTCTACAACATATAATTCCTTGATTAGAGAAAGAGTTGATGGTGATCCTTAAATTGTGATTACAGTACATTATTATGTCAAAATATTTTTAAACAAATATATCTATCCAAAAAGATTATTTTTGTTGTGAATCATAGATCAATTTAAATGCAATATGATACAATTATTCTTTTGGTTAAAAAAACCTAAAGTTAAAGGATTTGAGTTCACATTCTATGGATTAGGTTAACAAAGTTTAATGAATTGTATTAAATTTAACATATTTTGTACGTCCACTTTATAAATTGGCAAATTATTAATTTATCAATACATAAATCACTTTTAATTGGATTTTGGGCAGTCCCCTGATTATGACTTTGTAGAGGTTATTCTATATATAGTGAACCACCTCGTAGAGTAAAAAGAGAAGTAAAAGAAAATTAAAATAGCCCTCGCAACATTTCAAAGGAAGTATTCAGAAAGTGTGTAATTTAGATATATTAACAAAAATGAATGCAAGTACAGAAAAGATGAGTTTAAAAGGAGTGGAAGAAAATGCACATAGCCCTTGCAACATTTCAAATGAAGTATTTCAGCATGTTATTTAGATATATTAATAAAATAAAATAAAGAATACGCAAATAGAAAAGAACGTCTGAAGGAAACCGAAGAAGGAATCCATTTGATTACCTCGTTGGCTTCATCTAGAGCACTAGTAGCTTCATCCAATAGAGCCAAATTTGGTTTTGAAAGTAACAGGCGAGCAAACGCCAGACGTTGCTGCTCACCAATGGAGAGAACGCTAGACCACTCATATGAACTGTCCAGATCAAATCGTGATAATATATAGCCAAGTCGAACATCTTCAAGAACTTTGATTAAATCATCAGTTGAAGGCATCTCTGGCCTTGCATCCATGTTTCGGGCAAGCATCAGGAAAGGCAGTGAATCTGAATGAATGTATTAGTAATTTTAGCAGTAGAGCAAGTGCAAATATGTGTGTGTAATCATAGTTTAATTTCTGGCTTTAGCATTATCTCCTGATTCATGCAATCCTTCACTTGTTAAATTTTCTAAGCTCATTTTGCATATGTATACAATACTGTTTACCGGTCAGTTTCTGCGCCGATCCCCAGAAAATACAAAACCACTTCACCCCCAGAAGTTAATATAATCGGAGCACTTCGACCACCCCCCCCCCCCTCCCCCACCCCCAACCCAAGAGATGTTCTCAAATAAGAAAACTAAACCCTGTACTCTTAAACTATACGTTTTTGCACCATATGCTGACCTTCTGGCAGGTTACTTTCATTTTACCTCCTTCCGAATTTTTTCTTCAGTTTAGAAGCTAAAAATAGATATGGGAAATTAAACCACAAGACAAATAAAATGTGTTCTTACACAATTAAACACGTATGAGAAAAAGACCCCTTGATCTTACACATTTTTCTTTTTCCTGGAAACTGGCCTTACAATCACCTAATTGGGCCTTATAATCACCAGACTGAGTATAATTGTATTAACATTAAAAATGGCATTCATTAATGGAATTAATGCTTTGAGTGTACAAAGAATTCATTCCTTCAAGCTACCAGATCCGTATTAAAGTGAGCCTATGCTTTATCTTTATTGTTTGCCATAAAATGACTTTGCATTTGGCCAATTTATTTCGAGTCCCACCAACACTTTCTAGGTCAAGCATGTGGCACAGTTTTCCTAGTACAACTGGCCTCTTTCATGAGGTTTGCAGGCCATTACACAGAATCTGGAATTACCAAGAACGCACCATCATATAAAAAAAGTAAAATAAAGAACAAAAAATTAGTATATTATTTAAACAAGTATCAAATTATCTTAAAATATAGGTGACAATTATGTTTATCAATTTCACATGGAAGGGATTGTATACCTGTAATATAAACAAAATATAGGTGTGTTATCTTCATATATTTATGGAAGTCTTATTAAATAGGTTAAAAATATTATGAACATATATTATTTAAATTGAGGTTTCAGAGTTTTTTCTAAAATTTAAGTGGCAATTTTGTCTATAAAAAAATTAATATGGGTTCAACCATTTCTTAGGATAACTGATCACACTTCCTGGGCAGATCCACAATCTAGGACGCTCTTGATACCGGCCACTTATAATTTAGGGGCTTGCCTACCTTGAGACTAGAAATATAGGTTATTTATAAAATATTTCTCTTATCATGCATAGCAAACAAGCCCTTAGTGTATTCACCTTAAACATTTCATACACCAATACAAGCAAATATCAGGGAATGGTGGCATAACAGAAGACGCCGTACCATTTGGATTAGCATTGTCTGACTTAGGTGTTGTAGCATCACTCCACGTAGGATAAAGTAATTGTTGACGAAGTGTCCCCAAAACCATATATGGCTTCTGAGGAAGGAAAAATACACCTCTTGCATTTCTCTTTTCAAGTATATTGCATTCAGGCTTCGTCTTATCCACTATAGTTATTTCAGAAGAAGCCACATCTTTAGAAAGGCATGATGAAGAATCCCCTGCATTTCTATCATAGAATGTGATTGTTCCCTTCCCGAAGCTCCACAGACCAGCAATAGCCCTTAGTAATGAAGTTTTACCACTTCCACTAGGCCCTGTAACCTGTTAGTGCAACTATGCACCAGCAATCAGTCCATTGTCTATTTCTCCAACATCTTAAGCTGCAATAATGTTAAAGATGAAACCCAAAAAAAAAAAAAAACTTACCAGAAGATGTTCCTTCTCAAAGATCTCCACAGACAGGTCCCTAATAAGAGTAGCTTTGCTTGGGGCCAAAAGAGTCAAATGCTTAATCATTAGTAACTTCTGACCTCTTACAAGGGGGGCAGATCCATTAGATGCACTAGAATCATTTATAGTGCAAAATTCACGACAGATTTCTTCTGTAAAGTTGGCCTCGCTTTTAGTCTCACTCTTAATTAGAAGATCGTCAAATTCACCTGACATGTGAATTCATTAACAGGCACATATGCAAGCAACAATCTACAAAAACATGATCAGTAAAACAAAAGAGGTGATTCTAATTTAGCACAAACAAATTTTAAACTTGTGTGGTTTGATGATGCAGTTTAATTAATCACGAGATGTTCTCATAATATAAAATGATGGCAGGTAATTTCAATTACACTTGACTAGATTAGCGAATTATACTAACAAATTCTCTCGCTTCAAGATAAGTAAAGACATAATCTAATAATTTTTCAAAAAGAACCTGTACCTAGTCGATCTATGACAGCAGAAAAGGCACTGATAGCCTGAAATTGGAAGACAATAAGAGAAACATCTCCAAGTATGTGATTGAAAGCAGACACGGACTGATTTATGACTCCAAATTCAATTTTTCCAGCAAAATACATAGGTGCAACAACTGCTGCTGGAAGAATCTGGATCAGGTACCGGTAGCCATTGGTGAAGAACTCCAGATTTCTGGAAGATATCAACAATTTCTGTAAAGTTAAAAAAGGGGAAAATTGAACATATTAAGTTAAATAATGATAACAAGCGCCATAACTTGTAGGAACATAACTGAGTATGACAAGCATCAACGATGGGAAGGAAATGAAATCAACAGTTGTTAATGATCAGCTTGACAGTGCATTAGCAGTACTGATACATATTCTCATTCTGACATTACTTTCTGCCCTCAGTGGAAACATCTGTTTGCTTCTTTCTTGCTCTGAAGATTGCTAAACGACATCAGCAACTCAAAAGACTTCTTTGTCTTATCTAGTCAATTAGAAGAATTTAAATGTGCACATTGTTAGGAGCTTTAGGATTTAAAACGTGCTTAAAATTTTTCTCATACACTTGGTAATGATAAGTGAAACCCAGTTGAATCCAGAGATTGAACTTGTACCAAAAGCAAAGAGGTCGACGCAGGTAATGATTTGGGGGAAAATTGTGTCAGAATTTGGCTACGTTTGAATATTCAGAATTATGTGTACTTTTGTTTTCTAGATTGAACACTATGCTAGAATGCAAGTCAACAAATTTCGATGGAGCAGTCTGCCTAGCCCCTCAAGTAGAACATTGACACTACCACAAACACCAGATTTCAACAAGTGTGAAGGAAGGAGAAGCTCCAGGTCTAATGGCCAGAAAGGACAGAAAATTTCAAAGGTTTGTGTTAAGAAGAAATAATTGAAAATTTCTCATACACTTAGATTTTCAAATGCACTGCTGAATCGCTGCAGCAGTAGCTGGGTCTCATTTTCCTCGCCGCCATAAAACGCAATGGATTCAGCATTTTCTCTAACGCGAACAAGTCCATATCGGAAATCTGCTTCTTTCTTCTCTTGCAGGAAGTTTAGAGTCACCAAATCCTAAGAAAGACAGTTCTTGGCATTATAAATAAAATTTGTCCATGGAGAATAAAAGGACATGGGAATTGCAAAAGATGCAAGATCAATAGATCAGTTACAATAACTACAAGGCATAGGCATAGCAGAAGAAGATTGAAAATTTACCCTCCCAAGGAAGATACTGATAGCTGTTCCACCAAGTGAGTATGCAAGAAGTACAGCAAAAAGCGGTGGATAAATGCCGTACAAAATATTACTAAAAGATATCAAGTCCACAGCAGCATTGAAGAGCGTCAAGGAAAATGCAAGAGCTGTTCCGGTGAAAGAACTTAAATCGTCAACAATCCGCTGATCAGGATTATCAATTATTGACTGAGATTGTATTTTATAGAAGGTTTGATTCTTCAGATAGCGATCCATATAATAACTTGTCATCCAAGATCTCCATCTTAAAGAAAGAGTATCTTTCGCATAATCTCTCAACACAAAAACCTGAAAAGGTAACAAATTTAATAGGAATGATACAAAAAAATTAATAGAATTATAACATTATAACCATAATGAAGAATGGGCAAGCATGAGAGAGAGAGAGAGAGAGAGAGAGAGCGAGAACAGATTTGAAGAAGCATTCAGTATCAATTTTCATGAGGGAAATGGAAACAAACACCAGAGAAACACACTTCCTCGCTTGTAGATGGTAAAATATGTATATTCAAAATCAAAGTAGAGAAATGTTTCAATCACCCTTTCCTATAAAGTACAGAAATGTTTCAACTCAATTCCATTTGAGTGTAAGAAAAATGCTCGATATCATTTTATCAATCATGCACCAGTTCTTCTATTTCCTTTTTCTCATTACAACCATATTACCCAAATACATACAAAAGAACAGAAGCATGGACAATTCACCTACATTCCTTGACAAGAACTAAGAAAAAAATTGTACACAATACAAAACGTGTGTGTTGACACTTCCAAATGAGCATTGTGAGTATTTTCCGATATGTTGGCACAAGAATCAACTGAATATATAATAAATATTCAACTTGAAATAGTTCCAGAACCTGAGTTTTCTAGGACCCTTGAGGTAGCACAGCAACAGAAAGGATGCAAAAAGCAAGTAAACAAGCCGTGCAGCCTCCAGTAAAGAATATAGAAATGACTTAAGACGATCAATACCTAAAAAAAAAAAAAAAGAGGAGCAATGTGCTCACCGGAATTCCAGAAGCAAAAGCCGCCAGGTAGTACACTAACTGCTTGGTGAACTGTTCTTGGTCCTTGTCTTCCACAAATCGGAACAGTCACAATCAAATCAAACAAAATAAAAATAAATAAAAAAGAGTGAAAAAAGAAGAGAATCATACTGGCAAGCGCGTTGAAGAAGTCTCGACCAAGGAAATTGAAGCCGACGCTAATTCCAGTAGTTCCTAAGGTGAGAGCAAAAACGGTAGCAAGGCGCCACCTGGCCGCGACTTTATCATCTGAGAACCAATACGGAGCAGCCACTTCCCAAAACCTCCTCGCTAATGTTTGCAACCTTTGGGGATCCTCCTAAATGCGCAAACAAAATACACATTATTCGGCCAAATTAAGCACCATCGTCATAATAATAATGATACAAAAGCTCCAAACCTGATTAGATTGGGCGGCGGGTGGCGGCTCCGGTGGAACTGAAGAAGAATTGGCTACGGAAACTGAAAACGAGATGCGGTTATCTCTCCTTAACCAAGTATTAGGCACTAATGTGAAACGGTACAACTTGTTGTGCTTCAATTTGCAGGCACGGCAGCTGCTGACAAGGAAGCTGCTTTTGCTTTTAGTGTGGAATTTCTGCACCGGCAGGTAGTAGGTTGGGAATTCAAGTCCGATCATTTCGCCTCCACCTTAACACTATTTCCGCCGCATCGGAAATGGAATGTCAAAGAGGAGCGCAGTTTCCTTTCTCATTCAAATATTATCTGTGGCGTACAAGTTTCTGCTGCTAGTTATATTCATTCAACCTCTCGAGAGAAAATTGAAGTGGAACGGAAATTATCCGAAAATTCGCAGTTATCGGTACGCCACGTCGGCTAATAAGACACAAAACTTAGTGATTCTAGCCCGTACAACGAGACATTGCAGATGGGCCCAGATAACGGTGGGCCTTAGTGAAGAAGAATAAGAACCCGTTTCATGGTTAATTCTATTCACAACCCCTATTTTACCACTCACAGTCCCTAAAATAAATTAAAAATAAAATTTTTATTTTATCAAACATTTTTACCTTTAATGATCAAAACCTAGCAAAACAAAATAAAATTCCCCAATTAAAGTATAGTCATCCCCACCCTCCATCTAAAAACAAATAACCACAACATACCAATTCATACTTGATAAGAATACTAGATGGTGCACATTTAATTATATATTTTTCTTGATCTTTTGGAGCATTGGTTTGTTCCAATCAGCACCTATGGCGAAAATGAACAATTCACAAGGATTGGAGAGAGGATGAATGAATTAAATAAGATATTTTCTTAGTGTGGGAACTAGGATCACACTTCCACCATCCAATTTAATGATTTATTGGTTGAGATTTAATGGAAAAGATGGTGACAACTTCATAAATAGTAAGGGAAAAAATAAAGAAAGAACGGCTATTTTGTTCAAATTTTTAAAATTGATGATGGCAGCAATTTAAAAAAAAATCTTTAAAACTTTAAACAATCATAACTTACTTGTTTTTAATCCAATGCATTCAAAAAAAAAATCAAATTAAAGCTCTCTTCGTACTCTTTCATTTAAGATGAAAAAATATGAACGAAAACACAAATGATAAATTTTAAACGCATACACAGGCTTTAAATGTCTTCGTTAGCTTATAATAATGCTTCGTCAGCATTATGATAATGTATGCTAACGAAGCATTTGTTATATGCTAACATAATGTATTCACTGTGCTAACGAATAATTATCATAATGTTATCATAGTACAGATTTATTAGAGATTATTCAATCTCAATTATGGTTTATTTTAGGGTTTATTACATCTCAATTATGGTTTATTCCATCTAATTATGGTTAATTTTTCCCTTTTTAGTTTCAAATTTATTATTATGGTTTATTCCATCCAATTGTGATTTATAATGTATGTTGACAAAGTATTGTCATATGTTAACATAGTGTAGTCATAGTGCTGACGAAGCAAAATTATAATACTAACATAGTACATATATATTATTATTATTACAATTTGTTCCGGCTCATTTAAGGTTTATCACATTCAATCAAAGTTTATTTTATCCAATTAGAGTTTCTTCCATTCAATTAATGTTTATTAAATCAAATTAGATTTATAATTATTTTTTAGAATATATTTTTTCGCTAACAATATTAGAAAAGTTTAATTAGCACAACGATAACACTTGTTAGCCTGATGATAATACTTCATTAGCATGACGATATGTTATAAAATATTCCGCAATTTTTATAAGAATTACAAAATTACGTTAATGTCCTCACACAATTTTTTTTTAAAATATTACAGAATTATCACTGCTCTTTTAATTAAATCTGGACCTTTAATTTTTAAGGATTTTATGGTATGAGATGTGGTTCTAGTTCCCACATTAAGATTAGTTTTCACTTAACCCTTCCCATATATATATATATATATATATATATATTATCAAATTGGAGCATTTATAGTTTTAATTATGCAGGACTTTATAAAACTTATGTAGTATTACATGTTCGGCAAAGCATCACAACTGCACTTAGTTTCGTCAAATCACTAATTTTCAATTATTTAGTCAATTCTCAAAAAGCAAGAAAAGTATACATATATATATATACAGGAAAAGGATCAAATAGGAACCAAATCCCCCCTTGAGAACCTAGGAACCAAACATATTAGCAAATTATTAGTCACATATTAGCAGTGTGTATAATCGCTAACATATTAGCAATATGTTGCTAATATTATGATCTCGTCAAGTTAGCAAAATGAGTTTACCTCATGTTAGCAACATAATCTCTTGATGTTAGCAATATAAATCTCTCATGTTAGATTGGTTCCTAGGTTCTCACGGATATATATATATATATATATATATATATATATATATATATATATATATGGGATGGTTCTGGTGTAAACCATCTCTGGTGTGTAAACTGTAAACCAATCTCCAACCACACATCCATCAAAATCCAATGGTCAAGATTTGGTCAAAGGGGCGATGGCATTCCTGTAAATAAAGGAAACTTCAAAAAACGCGGTCGCATTTTGGTAATTTTTGCGTTTAGGTTAAAATTAAAAAAAATCAGACTTCCAGGACGCGGGCTAACGGAGACACAATCATATGCTAACGAATACATAATCATATGCTAACGAAGTAGAATTATTTCATGCACAACTCCTAACTTTAAACACAAAACTGATTTTGTTATGAAATTATTAAATGGCAACTTTTATATGGTTAGAAAGCTAGCCAAGCCTAATTTTCAACAAAAAATAATTTCAAAAAAATATGAATCGTGGACAAAGTTATATTTATTTGATTGAAGGTTGTTAGTTGCATTATTTGGCTTCAATCCACAACATTATTGCTTTTGTTAGCATTGCGTATAACATTTCTTTAGCATTACATAATACTTCTGTTAGCATACGACAGTGCTAACAACAACAAATGATAAAATTTAATAAAATTAAATTGTTAAACTCTAAAATTGATGTGATAGCAATATAACTAATCATGATGCTAGTGAATCATCTGTCATATGCTAACGAATCATGCTTAATTAAGATGGATGTTATACATTAATAATACACATGTAACATTAAACACGTATGATTCTATTATCATATATAATTATACTACATTAGCATTATTATAATATTTTAGTTTGCATATGTCAATGCTAACGTTAGTAGTGCATTAACATTCTCATATAAAAAATCTCTTAATGCATTAATGTATTGTTCATTGTGAATATAATTGATACTAATGAATTATTTATTATATGCTAATGAAACACATCCTAATTGAGATTGAATAAACATTTATAACAATATAATTGATGTCAGTGAGGCATATATTAATTGAAATGTAATAAATATATACAGTAATATAGTCGATGCTAATGAAATATTTGGCATATGCTAATAAAGCATTTGTCATATGCTAATGAAACATTTTTTATATGCTAACGAAGAATGCCAAATTACGATTAAATAAATCTTTATCGCAATATAACTGATGCTGACGAAACATTTGCTATATACTAACGAAACATATGTTGTATGCTTATGAAGTACTCTGAGCTTAAATTGTCATATGCTAACGAAACATATGTTCAATGCTAACGAAGTATTCTGAGCTTTAATTGTCATATGCTAACGAAACATATGTCGTAGGCTAACGAAGTATTCTGAGCTTGAATACGCGTGAAAAATGAAACTTTTGTATTTTTCGTCCATATTTTTCCAAATAAACATATGCTTCACTGATCTTAAATGAAAGAGGATTAAAAGACCTTTAATTTGATATATTATTTACGTTAATCCGATAAAAAAGAGCAAGTTATGATCGTTCGAAGTTTTTAAGAATTTTTTTAGATGCTGAGTCAGCATTCCCTGGTGTGTAAACTGTAAACCAATCTATCACCACACATCCCTTAAAAATTGGCGCTCCAGATTTAATCAAACATGTGGTGACATTTTTGTTACTTTCGATACTTTTTTCAGTCCATGGGGGTATTTTCGCCCGTTTATTGAAAAAAAGTTGATGTCATGCTGACTCAGCATCTAAAAAAATTCTTAAAAACTTCAACTGATCATAACTTGCTCGTTTTTCATCGGATTAACGCAAATAATATATCAAATTAAAGGTCTTTTAATCCTCTTTCATTTAAGATCAGTGAAGCATATGTTTATTTAAAAAAATATGGACAAAAAATACAAAAGTTTCATTTTTCACGCGTATTCAAGCTCAGAATACTTCGTTAGCATACGATATATGTTTCGTCAGCATCAGTTATATTGTGATAAAGATTTATTCAATCGTAATTAGGTATGCTTTGTTAGCATATAAATAATGTTTCATTAGCATATGATAAATGCTTCGTTAGCATATGCCAAATATTTCATTAGCATCGACTATATTACATTTCAATTAATATATGCTTCACTAACATCAATTATATTATTATAAATGTTTATTTAATCTCAGTTAGGATGTGTTTCATTAGCATATAACAAATATTTCATTAGTATCAATTATATTCACAATGAACAATACATTAATGCATTAAGAGATTTTTTATATGAGAATGTTAATGCACTGCTAACGTTAGCATTGACATATGCAAACTAAAATATTATAATAATGCTAATGTAGTATAATTATATCTGATAATAGAATCATACGTGTTTAATGTTGCATGTGTATTATTAATGTATAACATCCATCTCAATTAAGCATGATTCGTTAGCATATGACAGATGATTCGCTAGCATCATGATTAGTTATATTGCTATCACATCAATTTTAGAGTTTAACAATTTTATTTTAATGAATTTTATCATTTGTTGTTGTTAGCACTGTCGTATGCTAACAGAAGTATTATGTAATGCTAAAGAAATGTTATACGCAATGCTAACAAAAGCAATAATGTTGTGGATTGAAGCCAAATAATGCAACTAACAACCTTCAATCAAACAAATATAACTTTGTCCACGATTCATATTTTTTTGAAATTATTTTTTGTTGAAAATTAAGCTTGGCTAGCTTTCCAACCATATAAAAGTCGTCATTTAATAATTTCCTAACAAAATCAGTTTTGTGTTTAAAGTTAGGTGTTGTGCATGAAATAATTCTACTTCGTTAGTATATGATTATGTATTCGTCAGCATATGATTGTGTCTCCGTTAGCCTGCGTGCTGGAAGTCCGATTTTTCTTTTTTTTTAAATTTTAACCCAGACTTAAAATTACCAAAATACCACCGCATTTTTTGAAGTTCCTTTTATTAACAGGAATGCCACTATCCCTTTGACCAAATCTTGACCATTGGATTTTGATGGATGTGTGGTTGAAGATTGGTTTACAGTTTACGCACCAAGGATGGTTTACACCAGAACCATCCCCTATATCTATACACACACACACACACACACACACACACACACACACACACACACACGGGATTGCTTTAATCTCAATGGTCCAGATTTAAACAAAAAGAAGATGACATAATAATAAATATGAGGAAGTCAAACTTACCCACAAGTCAAAGTTGACATCAGCATCTTTACACAATTTTTTTAAAACTTTGAACATCCATAACTTGCTCATTTTTCATTAGATTTACACAAATTATATACCAAATTAAAGCTCTTTTCATGATTTTTCATTTAAGATCCGTTGTTCATATGTTTATTTGAAGATATATTTTTTCATCCATAATAGCATGTGTAACACAAATTTTTGTATTTTTAATTTAGTAAAACACAAAACAGTGTAAGAATAAAATATTTTCGGATCAAATTGTATTTCTTGGATCCAATCGCAATTTTTTCTCTGATTCTCCTCTTCAAAACTTGTAGCGACCCAGTTTTCTAATTATATTTAAATTGCTACATCTTTTCTAAAATATTTTATGAATTTTATTTATGTGTGATATTAATTGATTAAGTCTAATAAGTCGCGCCTAAGTAATTTATATGATTTTCTAAGCATGAATTTATTTTATGGCATGGTTATATCATATCATGAGCATGCATTTATTTGGAGTGCTTAATGGATTATAATTTATTTCTCTAGCCCATTTTATTAATTGGAGTCCAAGTCCTTTCAAGCCCAAATAAATAATTCTTTTTGGAGCCCAAAATCTAGAGTTTTCCTCGTATTCTCCTTTTTTTTTCTTCCCACGTTTTTTTTCTTTTCGATAAGATAACACCTTAAAAATTCAAATCTCAAGTCTATCCCTTTCAATAAGCCGATGGAGATAACCATGAGATCTCTTCTCTCCCACATTTCGAGCCCTAAGAAAACTAGTATAAATAGAGGGTCCTATTTTCTTTCTTTCCCACGCCGCAAAAGAATAAAATTCATAGAGATCACCTAGGAGCTTTGGTTGTGAGGAGTTGCAGCAAGGTATGTAGATGTAGATATCTGCATGATTCATTTTTTTTACATTTATTTCTTCATGCATTGCATGCATTGCATTGTTGTGGGGAGAGTTTCGGTATTTTGAGATGAGATAGAGAAGGTTGGTGCCGACTGCGACGTCGAGAAGAGCAATGGTGAAATTGATGTATCTGTCGTGGTGGTGCAGTGTGCAGGCGAACCCGATTTAGGAGTGCCGCTGCCGTCTAGATGGTGACTACTGCTGCCATGATTGATGTAGAGGAGGAAGGGTGTATTCGTTGTCATTGTTGTTTCTTTTAATCTTTTGTTTTACAGGATGGTTGGGTTTTCGATTCATTGTCTTGCTGCCTGCACCCGTGAGTTAAAGAGGGGGAATGGTTGTTGTGGGTATCTTGCTGTGGAGAAGACGTGATGCGTGAGAGAGGGAGAGCTATGCATATTTTTTTATAAAAGAAAGTAATAAAGATGGGTTTGGGCCTTAATGTTGATTAAGAAATATGTGGGCTTTTGTTGAGATTGAGAGTGGGCCGTGGGGTGTGAATTAATGCCTTGGCATCAATCTTTGTTTTGGCTAAATCACATGCACATAAATTTCATAGCAATTTAATTAGCAAGTTTAAGCCATGCATTGATGATTGATTTCTTTAAGTCACGTTATTTTTTTACACAAATATTAGGATGATCAACTAGTTAAAATTTAAGCATGCATCATAGATTAATCTCATGCATAATTTTCTTACATTATGCACTGTATTAATTTAAAATAAATAATTTATAGAAAGCGCGCAGGACTTAATTAATTTATATCCGAGTCAAGGTGAAGGTGAAGGTGGGGTTTTACGTGATCATGTCCTGATTATTCTCTTTATAATTTATTATCGGGTATGTGATGACACAACAAAGTACAGGGCCTTCGGGCTAAATAAGACAGGGCCTACGGGCTACACAGCATAGGCCGACGGGCTATATGGTTTGGTCTACGGACTGAACACTATTATTATTCTCACTTACTCGTTTAATTTTATATAACTTGGATAATTGGACACTCCTCACTGAGTCAGTAATACTCACCCCAAAATCTACTTATCTTTTCAGGTGTTGTCTCGAGTGATGTGTAGCGGGCAAGATGTGATGATTGTGGTCAAGTGGTCAAGCATGATTATAGATTTAATTTATTTTTTGACTTTATTTTATGTAATAAATGTCGAGTTATGCTTTGAAACTTCCGCTGTATTTCAAGTAAAATATTTTTATTAATGAAAAGCATGGATAACGTGCCTTTTTCTATTAAAGTGAAATTAGGGCGTTACAGAGTGGTATCAGAGAATGTTTACTTTCCTACATACTTAAAAAAATGCAAGCAAGTAAGTATTGACCATCATCACATCCGCCGCATCGCTCCGGAAAGAGGTAAAAGTTAAAGTTATGATTTCATATAAAGTTATTGATTATATGAAAAGTATGTTTTATGATGAAATATTTTTACTGTCCTCGAGATTTACCCTAAGGATTATGTTATTAGATGCTTAGAAGGAGGTTGACTTCTAGGACACGCAAAAGAACTTCAATTAGTACTTGGAACATGTCCCAAGCAGAGAGATTATGACAGGATTTTATACGGTGCAAGAGGATCAGAGAAGTAGGAGTAGAGAGACATCTGGTAATATTTCTAAGAATGTGGCGGGTAATTAAATGTGAAGGAGGTGAACTCAAGCTAGCTTCAGCTACTCGAAAGGTGTTGAAGATCATTTCAACAACTCTCAAGCTTACAGTGGAAAATCTTTATGAAGAACTCTTAGATTATTCCCCAGGAATAGGAGTAACACTCAATTTTGTGAAGTTCATATGTGGTATTTTAGCAGATTGGGGACAAGAGCATTAGCAGCCATAGATGAAGCATATCTAGGATTTATTTATTTTTATTTTGTTCCTCAGTACTAAGTATTGCTAAGCAGAGTTGAGTTAATAAAAGTAGTTACCTTTAATTTTCATTAAGAATACTTAATCTTTGCGCTATGGTCGACAATAGGAATCATGCTACCAAAGAAGAATAAGCAGCCAATCCAAGAGGAAAGCGAGGAAACGGAGTCAATGAACAATTATAACAACAATGTGAATGGGGAGGACAATAACAACAACAACAACAACAACAACAACAACAACAACAGTATAGATGGGTTTGCTCAAAAATCTTGCAGATGCACTGAGAAGAGTTCTACCTCAATAGAACCAGAATCAACAGCAACATCAACACCAGGAAGGAGACGGTATCTTGACGCATTTTCGCCAGTTGGGACTGCCCAAGTTGAAGGGAACTGGAGGACCTCTAGCAGTAGAAGAGTGGATTCGGGAACTGGAGCGAATCTTCGATTACCTGGGATGCACAGACGCACAAAGAGTTACGTGCGCAGTATTTCAGCTGACGAAGGATCAGCATGAGTCAAGAACAGCAGGCCAATTTGACTTGGACCATTTTCAAAAGAATGGCCATGGAGAATTATTTTCCAAAGGCGTTCCGCAAACAAAAGGAAAACGAGTTAATGAATATAGAGCAAGGCAACATGACAATTCTGGAGTATGAGCAGAAATTCAACTAGCAATCTCGCTATGCTCCTCACTTGGTGGATACGGATGAGAAGAAGGCCTGATGATTTGAAGATGGATTGCGTCCTGAGATTGGAGCACACCTATCCGCGCTCAATCTCACCACCTACTCAGAAATTATGCAACGAGCTCGGGTGGTGGCAACTCATCTGAACTTGGATAAGTCAGCCTCGAGACTCCAAGCAATGGTGGGAAATGACGATGGGAGGATCGCGACAACTAAGACAAAGAGCGAAGTTCCCAACCTGAGAAGAAGTCAAACGTTGCTGGAGGAGAGACGCCTGGAGTGATATCTCAATATTCACAATACCAGAAATGTCATAAATACCATCCAGGAGAGTGTAAGTTAGGGACACAAGCTTACTTCAAATGCCACAAAGAGGGGTATAGAGCCTGGGATTGTCCGTTGCATCAAAATAGAAACACTAAATGAGGTAGAAACACCGAAAGGAGAGGAAATTCTAGAGCTTTTGCTATGAATGGTGAGGAGTGAAGAAAGAAGGATATCAACGCGTTCGATTTTATCCATTTCTAGTCTATCTACGTAGCTACTTTGGTTTTAGTTTTTATTTTTAGCAAACGCGTGAGAATGCAAGTAAGTTTTTTTTAAGTTGGAATAAAGTTTTGCATTATTTTGGCAAAGATGGATCTACAAAGTACACGTTGGAAGCAATTTATTAAAGACCGTAATAAAGTGTGAGCAGATTGAAGACACAGAACACGTGGGATCCTTGATAAAGGTGGCGCAGTCGATGTACCGGGATGGTTGACTCACAATGCAGTTTTCGATGCCGCTTCATTTTTGAGGAATATTTTAGTGTCCTAATAAGGTAGTTAACCTAGAACCTAGCAAGACTATGGTCAATTAGAGAAATCTTTTAAGTTTGAGAACATAGACAGGCTTTTATTTTACATACCAGAAGATCTCAAGGCTTAAAATTCGTAACCGATAGACATGCCATTAGTGAGATTATGCAAGATCGAGGAAAGATTTCAAGCTTAGATACATTTAAGGCCCAAGGCCAAGTAAGAAATTTCGAGGATGAAATTTTGTTTTAGTAGGGAAGGATGAAGCGACCCGGTTTTCTAATTATATTTAAATTGCTACATCTTTTCTAAAATATTTTATGAATTTTATTTATGTGTGATATTAATTGATTAAGTCTAATAAGTCGCGCCTAAGTAATTTATATGATTTTCTAAGCATGAATTTATTTTATGGCATGGTTATATCATATCATGAGCATGCATTTATTTGGAGTGCTTAATGGATTACAATTTATTTCTCTAGCCCATTTTATTAATTGGAGTCCAAGTCCTTTCAAACCCAAATAAATAATTCTTTTTGGAGCCCAAAATCTAGAGTTTTCCTCTTATTCTTCCTTTTTTTTCTTCCCACATTTTTTTTCTTTTCGATAAGATAACACCTTAAAAATTCAAATCTCAAGTCTATCCCTTTCAATCAGCCGATGGAGATAACCATGAGATCTCTTCTCTCCCACATTTCGAGCCCTAAGAAAACTAGTATAAATAGAGGGTCCTATTTCCTTTCTTTCCCACGCCGCAAAAGAATAAAATTCGTAGAGATCACATAGGAGCTTTGGTTGTGAGGAGTTGCAGCAAGGTATATAGATGTAGATATCTGCATGATTCATTTTTTACATTTGTTTCTTCATGCATCACATGCATTGCATTGTTGTGGGAGGGTTTTTGGTATTTTGAGATGAGATAGAGGAGGGTGGTGGCGACTGCAACGTCGAGAAGAGCAACGGTAAAAGGGATGTATCTGTCGTGGTAGTGCAATGTGCAGGCAAACCCGATTTAGGAGTGCCGCCACCGTCTAGTTGGTGACTGTTTCTGCCATGATTGATGTAGAGGAGGAAGGGTGTATTCGTTGTCATTGTTGTTCCTTCTAATCTTTTGTTTTGCAGGGTGGTTGGGTTTTCGATTCATTGTCTTGCTGCCTGCACCCGTAAGTTAAAGAGAGGGAATGGTTGTTGTGGGTGTCTTGCTGTGGAGAAGACGTGATGTATGAGAAAGGGAGAGCTATGCAGATTTTTTATAAAAGAAAGCAATAAAGATGGGTTTGGGCCTTAATGTTGATTAAGAAATATATGGGCTTTTGTCGAGAATGAGAGTGGGTCGTGGGGTGTGAATTAATGCCTTGGCATCAATCTTTGTTTTGGCTAAATCACATGCACGTACATTTCATAGCAATTTAATTAGCAAGTTTAAGCCATGCATTGATGATTGATTTCTTTAAGTCATATTATTATTTTTTACGCAAATATTAGGATGATCATCTAGTTAAAATTTAAGCATGCATCATAGATTAATCTCATGCATAATTTTCTTACATTATGCACTGTATTAATTTAAAATAAATAATTTATAGGAAGCGCGCAAGACTTAATTAATTTATATTCGAGTCAATGTGAAGGTAAATGTGGGGTTTTACGTGATCATGTCCTGATTATTCTCTCTATATTTTATTATTGGGTATGTGATGACACAGCACAGTACTGGGCCTTCGGGCTAAATAAGATAGGGCCTACGAGCTACACAGTATAGGCCGACGGGCTATATGGTTTTGTCTACGGACTGAACACTTTTATTATTCTGACTTACTCATTTAACCTTATATTGCTTGGATAATTGGACACTCCCCACTGAGTCAGTAATACTCACCCCAAAATCTACTAGTTTTTCAGGTGTTGTCTCGAGTGATGCGTAACGGCCAAGATGTGATGATGGTGGTCAAGTGGTCAAGCATGATTAATGATTTAATTTATTTTTTTGACTTTATTTTATGTAATAAATGTCGAGTTATGCTTTGAAACTTTCGTTGTATTTCAAGTAAATTATTTTTATTAATGAAAAGCATGGATAACGTGCCTTTTTCTATTAAAGTGAAATTGGGGCATTACAAAACTTGATCTTCAAATGGTCTTTGAAATCTTCAGAGTAAATTTATCTCTTTAATTTTATCAAACTTGTTGTTTGAGCTTGATCTTCTAAGCTTTCGGGGAAGATTTATATCCTCGATCTTTTTTTGACTTGGTATTTGGACTTGATAATGTTGATTCAGAGGGTTGACGCCTTGTTTCTGGATCAAACGTTGACTTCAGGATGAATTTGGTGAAGAACGTCTTTGACTACCTTGCTTATGAATCAAACACCGACTTCAGGATGAATTTGGTGAAGAATGTCTTTGAATGCCGCAAGAACACTTTGAATATTTGAGAGAATTTCACTTATGGAATTTCTTCTCAAATTCTTAAACTCTTCAAATAATTTATAGTGTGATTTTCAACTGATATGGAGACCCCTATTTATAGTTGTAGGTATGAGTATCTAGGGCTAATGTGGCGCGATCTCATTGGCTCTTGAATATTGATATATATATATATATATATATATATATATATATATATCTTCAAAATTATTTACTTGTTGCCAAAGATTATTGATGTTTATCATATAAAATATCTTTATTATTTAAATATTTAATCTAATTTTGGATTTCATAAGATTCCAAAACTAAATAAATATATAAAAATCAATAAAAATATTATATATATTTTATAATTTTCGCTGCCTACAAATGCCCCATCAAGACTTGTTCATAGACGACTTGTCGTTTGAAATGAATGAGTCTCGAAAACTGATTAGATAGTTTAAACTCGTATTAAGGAGTCTTGAACTTGAATTTATTAGATAGTTTATACTCGTATCAAGGAGTTCTTGAAATTAAACTTGTGAATAGTTTATACTCATATTCAATAGTTTTTCAATTTGAATTTATTAGATAGTTTATACTCATATCAAGGAACCCTCAATTTGGATTTGAATTTAGATAGTTTAAACTCGTATCAAGGAGCCTTCAATTTGGATTTAAATTTAGATAGTTTATGCTCGTATTAGGAGCCTTCAATATTTTTAACTTGGACTGTTTATTATCGTATCAGGGAGCTTTCTTAAACTTGGATAGTTTATGCTCATATCGGGGAGCTTTCAACTTGAATTTGGACATTGTAGACCTTTTATACTTGTGTCCGTAAGTATTTGAATTTGAATTTGGATTTGTAGACATTTTATACTCGTGTCAAAGAGTACATGGCATTTATTGAAAAGTTTATATAGTTTTAGCTCTTATCAAGGAGCTTTCTTGAATTTGGATAGTTTATGCTCATATCGAGGAGCCTTCAACTTGAATTTGAATTTGTAGATATTTTATACTCGTGTCGATGAGTCTTTGATTTGAATTTGGATTTGTATACATTTTATACTCGTGTCGATGAGTCTTTGATTTGAATTTGGATTTATAGACATTTTATACTCGTGTCAATGAGTCTTAATGGGAATTTCTTCAAAGAAGTTAGATAGTTTTGTGTTCATGTCTAGGAGCTTTACAGATAGTTTAGACTCTTATCAAGGAGTACTTGACATTTTTGAAGAGTTTAGATAGGTTATGCTCATATCGAGGAGCTTTTGAAGATAGTTTAAACTCTTATCAAGGAGCATTTGAGCAAATTTAGATAGTTTTGGCTCTTATCAAGGAGCTTTGAAAGATAGTTTAGGCACTTATCAAGGAGCGTTACCCATTTTCTTTTCATTGATTGTGACATATATTGAAAGAATTGAATTGGCCCATGGTTATATTTGGAGCTGTTTCTTCATCTTCATCATCATCATCATCATCATCTTCTTCTTCTTCACTTGGAGTTTCCTCAAAAGGTTTGCCCCCATCATTTGCTTCTTGCTCTTCTTTAAAGTTATTGGGCTCTTGCATTGATAGTCATTCGACTCCATTTACAACCATGTTCAACTCGATGTTGTGAGCTTTAGTAGCCAATTCCTCGAAGGTCTTTGGTTGAATCCCTTTCAAAATATATTGAAGACCCCAATTCATGCCTTGGATGCACATCTCAATTGCTGAAGTTTCTGACAATCGATCTTTGTAATTTAGGCTCAAGTTTCTCCAACGGTTGATGTAGTCGATGACATACTTGTCTTTTTGTTGATATATATGTGTAAGCTCAACCAAGCTAACTATTATTCGAGTGTTGTAGAATCGGTTGAGGAATTCTTTCTCCAGTTGCCCCCAACTATCAATCGAATTTGGTTCCAAATCGGAATATTAATCAAACGTGTGGTCTTTTAAAGTGCAAACGAATTGCTTCATCAAGTGATCTTCATATGTCCCAGCATTATTGCATGTCTCTACAAAGTGAGTCACGTGTTGTCTTGGATTGCCTTTGCCATCAAATTGTTGAAATTTTGACGGTTGGTAGCCATCTGGCATCTTCAAGTTGTCCATTCTTGGGGTATATGGCTTGTTGTAAGTCTATAGTGATTTATTACTCTCTCCAGACTTGGCTCTGATTATTTTTAGTATGAAATCTTTGAGTTGATCAACTTGTATTGAGCCATCAGACAATACTTTAATTTCTTTGGCTGTAGATTTTTCACTTTTGTTGGCGTGCAGCTTTGTAAATATCTCAACTTCAAAATCTTCATCCGCTTGCTCGCCACCAAAATCAACAATCATTTCTTTGTTCAGTTTCAAGATTTGAGCATCTCGTTCTTGTATCCGCTTGGCAAGTCCTTCGGCAAGCTTCATCAAATTTACAATTTGCATGCTCTTCCAGAATTGTAGACATCTTGATGTTTGAGAAATTGGTGAAGAGAAAAGATGAGAGGTAGAGATGGTCCCACTGGGCGTGCCAAAATTTATAACATAAATTTTTGTATTTTAATTTGGTAAAACACAAAACAGTGTACAAATAAAATATTTTTGGATCAATTGTATTTCTTGGATCCAATCTTTATTTTTTCTCTGATTCTCCTCTTCAAAACTTGATCTTGAAATGGTCTTTGAAATCTTCAGAGTAAATTTACCTCTTTGATTTTATCAAACTTGTTGTTTAAGCTTGGTTTTCGAAGCTTTCGGGGAATATTTGTATCCTTGATCTTTTTTTAACTTGGTATTTGGACTTGATAATGTAAATTCAGAGGGTTATCGCCTTGTTTCAGAATCAAACGCTGACTTCAGGATGAATTTGGTGAAGAACGCCTTTGACTGCCTTGTTGATGAATCAAACACCGACTTCAAGATAAATTTGATGAAGAACGTCTTTGAATATTTGAGAGAATTTCACTTATGGAATTTTTTCTCAAATTCTTGAACTCTTCAAATAATTTCTAGTATGATTTTCAACTGATATGGAGGCTCATATTTATAGTTGTAGGTATGAGTATCTAGGGCTAATGTGGCGTGATCTCATTGGCTCTTGAATATTGATATATATATATATATATAGATATATATATATATATATATATATCTTCAAAGATATTTACTTGTTGCCAAAGACTATTGATGTTTATCATATAATAATATCTTTTTTATTTAAGTATTTAATCTAATTTTGGATTTCATAAGATTCCAAAACTAAATAAATATATAAAAATTAATAAAAATATTATATATATTTTATAATTTTCGCCGCCTACAACATGATATTATACTCATAATAGCATGACATATAATTAATGATAGCATGAAAAAATGTTCATAACAACATGAAAAATATTCATAAAACACGTAAAATTTACTCATAATAACACTAGTATAGTTTGTTAATCGTAGAACCATTATATGTTCATACAAACATGTATATATATATATATATATTCATATTAGCATGTATATATGTTCATAATAGCATGATATTACTTTCATTTTAGCATAGCGGAATTGATAAGAATAGACAACGGTTTTAAAGCGTTGTCTATATGATTGCAAAAATTAATCTTTTTTAGGCTACTTAAATATTACAAGTTTGCCACCGCCTTTGACCAAAAAATGACCAAATCTTAGCTATCTAAATCAAAGTAATGGATGGATTAGATGAGTTCCTAATTCTTACATGGGGGATGGGTTCTCATATGATCCACTCCATATATATATATATATATATATATATATATCAATTTTCTCTGGATAATCATAATTTCATTGAGGATTTCTTGCATCTATAGCATGCTTGTACCACCATCTTCAACTGGAAATCTTTCATCAACAGAACCAAAATCATAAAGTTTATAAACTCCAACTTTTACACAAATATTATATGGCATTACATCTAAAAATGAGATATGCACTGCTTTTTATAAATTAAAAGGCAATGTCTGCAACAAAATCAAGAACTTAATAGTTATAATTGGAGCCATGTGTTATTTTCATGTTTTTTTTAATTGTGAAGACGGATAGATGCTATAATTTGGGAGCTTTATTTGCTTATGGGGGTTTTAAAGTGGTGGGTCATTAGTTGAGGGTACAAAAATCTTATTAAATAATAGTTTCATTTTAATTTATTTTAGCCTTTTTGCCCCATTTTTTATTTTAATGTTCGGAAATTGGGATAGTATATATATGAAACTTATTTCAAAAAACTAGGTTAACCCATTTCATAGCCCCCAAAATAGACTTAGCTTTTGGAGAGTTTTTGTGTAAGAGTTCTTGAGCTTGGAAGAGAATTTTGTAGAAGACAATTTCAAGTTTTTGAAGATTTTCAATATCATTTGGGTTTACTCTAATCCTTGTCTATGTGATTTATTTTTTCTTGTTGATTTTTTCTTTCTTCCAATTTCAAACATGAGTAGCTAATTTTCCTTAGTTCTAGGGTAATGTGAATTGACATTGGGTGTTGGAGTTTTGCGTGTGAAATTCATGCTTCTATCCTCTCTCTATTATTCACAAATCAAGGTTATGATTTTATCTTGCTTTGGGTTGGCCATCTAAAGTGTGATTTTGTGTTGAATTGCCTTTGAGAAAAGAAATTTGACATGGGTGATTGATTTATGAATTCAATTTGATATTTAAACGAGAGTTGGATATTGAATTGGTCTGGTGATTAATTGTGATTAATTTGGTAAAATTAGGATTTATTCCGAGAGATAGGAGAATTCTTATTTGTCCAATTATATGCTAGAAGCTCGAGAGAGTTCTGGGATTAGCTAAGTGTTAATCGCATGAGTGGATGTAGCATGATTTTTATCCAAATTCCTATGCCTATGTTAATGAGCATTACCCTAGAGCCTTTTTATTTACTTATTAATCCTCTTAATTGTGTTTGTGTTGCCATTTTCATATTTTAGTGGACTTCTTGAATTTGTTTACTTTTATGCCTAGAATAGAAATCACAACAAAAATGTATTTGTTCCGTTTGACTTGCGAAATAGCATGAAATTGGTACTTGTATAACTTGATCTTAGCTCCTCGTATTCGACCTAATTCCGCATATTACACGATTTTACACTTACAATATGGGATTGGTTAATTAAAACTTGTTTAGGATTGATTGTGCTAGTTGGAAATTTTCCCATAAAGTTTTTAGCGTCGTTGTCGGGGAGTTTAATTCAAGTCTTTTATGCAATATCGACATAAGTGTTATTTGCTAGCTCAAACATTTTTATTTTGTTTCTTTGGAAGTGTCAAACTCACTTGTAGCTCTTCATCAGGTGGTGTATGCGAACAAGGTCACAAGGTGACCCGTTGCTTGAAGTGGACCCAGAGATCGAAGTTACGAGCCGTCACAAAAATGCTCACAGACGAAGAAGGGGGATAGCGGAGAATCCACCACCTAATCAGGATCCATTGATCCGACAGATGCAAATGCAATTGGAAGAAATGAGGGGGCAATTAAGGGCATAGGAAGAAGCTCGGGCTCAAGCCGAGGAGGCCCCTATTTGGAATTTGTTCCAACCAATGATGCATGAGGGGGTGGTTAACGGACCGACCATACAAGAGAACAATTTCGAGCTAAAATCGGTATTAATGGTTATGGTATCTCAAAACCAATTTGGTAGAACGGCCCTTGAAGACCCACATGAGCATATCAATCAATTTTTGGAGATTGCATGGACCGTGAAGATTAATGGGGTCCCTAAAGACGCTATTCGTCTGAGGTTGTTCTATTTTTCATTGCGCGACAAAGTGAGGGCATGGTGGTTGAACCAACTACCCAGAGGGTTCTCGTCATGGAATGAGATGATTTCCAAGTTCCTTCAGAAATTCTTCCCACCCGGGAAGACACTCAAGTTAAAAGGAGAGATCACCCAGTTCAGACAAAGGGACAAGGAGACGATGTATGAAGTGTGGGAAAGGTTCAGGAAAATGCTTAGAAAGTGCCCAGGTCATGGTTTTGGCACAGACCACCAAGTCTGTGTATTCTTGGTGGATGCAAGTCTCATGTGATGAGTATTTTGGATGCGTCTGCTGGAGGCTCATTGTTAGCTTAAGGTCCTGAGGAGGCCATTACTATTATTGAGGAGATAGCCTCTAATGCCTATCAGTGCCCAGGAGAAAGAGAAAATGTGCAGATTCTCAAGAATGTTGATACCACGAGCACCGATGTCATTGCCCTCTTAGCCGCCCACGTATCAACCATGAACTCAAAAATTGAAGCTATGATATCTACAAGGCCCGAGTCGTCCGTGTTGCCTAATTTGGAAGAGGCTAGTTTTGTTGGGCAATGAGGATATGAAAACTACCCGAGACCGTACAACCAAGACTTCAAGCCCTACTATGGAGGACCACATGGTCAAGGGAGTAACCAATACCACCAAAGGCCGCATCACCCAAATTTGTCATACGCGAATCCAAACAATCATCTTCAACCACCTCCCGAATTCTCAGTGACCAATGGGGTTATAGATGAGGATAAGAAATCAAAAATGGATGACCTTCTTATGGCCTTCATGAACAAAACCGATAAGTACATGGGAGATTCTCAAACACGGTTTGAGAAAATAGAGAGCAATCAAGCAGCTGTGAACACTCAATTGAAGATGCTAGAGAAACAGATGGGGCAACTTGCCTCAGCTTTGGGAGGCCAACACCATCCAGGCCAATTCCCTTCAAATACTACAATCAACCCGAAAGAGAATTGTAAAGTTATCACTCTACGAAGTGGCACATCCTACAAGGAACCAACCATGACGGTTCAAGAGGAAGAGGCTAGAAGTAAGGATGAGATAAGTGAAGAAGGGAAGGAAAACTTTGAAGATGCAAAGGAAAACACACTAAAGAAAGACGAAGTGGCGCCCACGAAAAGAAGAGAAGTTGAGCCAAGGGTGAATGTTCCTTACCCTCAAAGGCTTCAAAAGATCAAGCATGAGGAGCAGTTTTCCAAGTTCTTAGACATTTTTTGAAGGGTACAAATTAATATACCCCTCGTGGAGGCCTTGCAACAAATGCCGACATATGTTAAATTCCTCAAGGGGGTCATCACAAAGAAAAGAAGGTTGGGTGATTTCGAAACAGTGAATCTTACTGAGAACTGCAGTGCTATCATCCAACGAAAGTTACCCGTGAAGAAAAGGGACTCGAGGAGTTTTAATATTGCGGTCACAATTGGAGACCATTTGGAAGGAAAGACCCTTTGTGATTTGGGAGCAAGCATCAACTTGATGCCTCTCTCCTATTTCTCAAAGCTCAACATAGGGGAGATAAAACTGACAACCATATGTCTCCAAATGGCCGATAGGTCATTGACATATCCACGAGGAGTAGTCGAGGATGTATTAGTGAAAGTCCAGGACTTCATTTTTCCTGTAGACTTTGTTGTGTTGGATATGGAGGAAGACCGGAGTGTGCCTTTGATTTGGGGGCGACCCTTCTTGGCATTAGGAAAAGCATTGATAGATGTCTCCAAGGGAGAGCTTACACTTTGGTTAAATGATGAGAGTGTCACTTTTTCCATCTATAATGCAATGAAATTCCATGATGATGAGGAGGCTAAAGGAGTGGAGAAATGCAAAGTCATAAGGATGGTTGAATCATATGTAGAAGAAACAATGACCGACTTCTACAACTTACATGACGCCCTAGAAATGTGCTTGTTTGATTCTCTCTACTCCTCATCTTCCTTTTATTTGTTTAATACTAACCCCGATATTGTGGAATATGCTTGTGCTCTTGATTCATTATAGGAAATACCACGTAGAGGGAACCGTTTCAGATCGAAGAGACTCTTTTAGGATCTTGCCCCTAAAGGATGAAAAGGAGAAAGCCTTGAAGAAAAATGAAGATGAAGGAAAGGATTCCAAAGTCGAGTAGAAGACCCTTCCAGGGCATTTAATGTATGCCTTTTTGGGAGAAAATGAGACATATCCTATTATTGTGTCTGCTTACTTATCTGCTTCTAAACTTGACAAGTTGTTGAGGGTCTTGAGAAAGTATAAATATGCTATAGGGTGGTCTATTGCTGATTTGAAGGGGATTAGCTCCTGTATGTGCATGCATAGGATTTTGCTTGAAGATGATTATACACCTCGTGTGCAACCACAGCGTAGACTTAATCCAATTATGCATGAGGTAGTGAGAAAAGAGGTTTTAAAATGGCTAGATGTAGGGATTGTATATATTATATCTGATAGTGAGTGGGTGAGTCCCACCCAGGTTGTAGCTAAAAAGGGGGGCATGACAGTTGTTCAGGATGATAGTAGTGAGTTGATAGCTACTAGACTTGTGACAGGTTAGAGGATATGCATTGATTATCGTGCTCTAAATGTCGTAATTAGGAAAGACCATTTTCCTTTGCCATTTATTGATCAGATGCTTAATAGACTAGCGGGATATGAGTTTTATTGCTTTCTTGATGGCTATTCTGGCTATAATTAAATTTTGATAGCCCTTGAGGATCAACATAAAGCTACATTTAATTGTCCTTATGGCATTTTTGCGTTTCTTAGAATGTCTTTTGGTCTTTGTAATGCTCCTGCTACGTTTCAAAGATGCATGCTGGTAATTTTCCATGATTTGATTGAAAACATTATGGAGGTCTTTATGGATGACTTTTCTGTTTTGGGGAATTCTTTTGATCATTGTTTGGAAAACCTAACCCAAGTGTTGCAGAGATGTGAAGAAACTAACATTGTTCTCAATCGGGAGAAATGTCATTTTATGGTTATGGATGGTATTGTCCTTGGGCATAAGGTTTTCGCTGCAGGTTTGGAGATAGATCTTTGCCATTGAGAAGCTCCCACCACCAACAAGTAAGAAAGGAGTTCGAAGCTTCTTAGGCCATGCCGAGTTTACCGTCGCTTTATCAAAGATTTCTCAAAAATTTCTAAGCCCTTGTGTCGCCTTCTTGAAAAAGCAAATGAATTTATGTTTGATGATAATTGTTTACAGGCGTTCGAGACGCTCAAGAAGACTCTAATGACGGTCCCTATGCTCATCACTCCAGATTGAAATGAGCCATTCGAGTTGATGTGTGATGCAAGTGAAGTGGTGGTGGGGGCCGCATTGGGCCAAAAGCGGGAAAAGATATTCCGGGTAATTTACTATGGGAGCAAGACCCTTGATCCAGCCCAAGTGAATTATACCACTACAGAGCGTGAACTCTTGGCCGTGGTGCACATCTTTGATAAGTTCCGGCCCTACCTCATTGGGACCCGAACTATAGTACACAAGGACCATGCGGCATTGAGGCATGTATTTGCAAAGAAAGACGCAAAGCCCAGATTGATAAGATGGATCTTTTTGCTATAAGAGTTCGATATTGAGATAAGAGATCGGAGAGGGTGTGAAAATGTGGTAGCGAACCATGTTTCACGTCTAGAGCATACCCCGGATGAGTTAGAAGACAAGAAGCCCATCAATGACAATTTCTCAGACAAGAGGATATTAGCCATAAAAGCTACTACACCTTGATTTGCGGATTTTGTGAATTATTTGGTAGCAGGGGTTAAGCCCGTAGAGCTTGAGAGTTATAGATGGAAAAAGTTCTTTCATGATGTGAAATTATTTGTATGGGATGAACCTTACCTCTTTAGATGATGTGCAGACTTGGTATTGAGAAGATGTATGCCAGAAGACCAGTAGGGAGAAATCCTAGAGGCATGCCACACCGGGCCAAGTGGCGGGCATTTTGGTGCAAATCGGACTGCTAGAAAAGTTCTTCAAAGTTGGATTATATTGGCCAACACTATTTAGAGATACAGGAGGATTTGTGAAGAGTTGTGGGCAATGTCAGCGGATGGGTTCTATCTCCAAACGAGATGAGATGCCTATGAAGAACACGATTAAGGTGGAGCTCTTCCATGTATAGGGGATAGACTTCATGGGTCCATTTGTTGCCTCTGAAAGGAATGTGTATATACTCTTGGCCGTAGACTATGTATCCCGTTGGATAGAGGCGGTACCCACGAAGACAAACGACTCCAAAGTGGTACTTAAATTCTTGAAGAGAAATATACTCACTCGCTTTGGTGCCCCGAGAGCTCTCATTAGTGATGGTGGCTCCTATTTCTGTAACAAGTGGATGTCAATGTTGCTTGCTAGGCATGTGGTGAAACACAAGGTGACCACACCCTATCACCCCTGAGCTAATGGCCAAGCTGAGTTGGAAAACAGAGAGGTCAAACAAATTCTTCAGAAGGTGGTCAAGACCAATGGCAAGGATTGGGCCTCATTGTTGAATGAGGCACTTTGGGCATACCGGACTGCATATAAGACACCATTGGGAATGTCACTGTACCAACTCATCTTTGGGAAATCGTGCCATCTCCCTGTTGAGCTATCTCACAAGGCCTTTTGGGCGACAAAGAAGCTGAACTTTGATCCTATGACATCTAGAGGGGAGAGGATATTCCAGTTGAATGAGTTCAATGAATTTAGGATGCAAGCATTTGAGAATTCAACCATCTACAAGCTCTGGACGAAGCTTTATCATGATAAACTCATAAGGAATAAGGAGTTGGCTTCGGGGGATGAAGTGCTTCTATTTAATTCGAGGCTTAAGCTTTTTCCCGGGAAACTTAAGATGAAGTAGAGTGGTCCATTTACAATAGAAAGAATTTTCGATGGAGGAGCGGTTAAAACTCAAAGGAAATGATGGTTGCCTTTTTGTGGTGAATGGGCATCAGGTTAAAAAGTTTTACAAGCCAGAAGATAAGCTAGAGGCTACCACATGCTATCTCCGAGACGTCTAGAGCATGGTAATTCGTCGAGCTAACGACGTTAAACTTAGCGCTTACTGGGAGGCAACCCAATTTTTCTTTTGTTTTCTTTAATCTTTTTGCTTTTTAAGTTTTGTGTAGTTATGTGTTTCTTGGTATTTTTAGTCTTCTAATAGTTTGGGAAGTTAAGTGTGAAAGTACAGGGGATAGAACCAAAAATTCACAAAGTATAGAGCCCCGAGCACGAGGTGGCACGACCCGGATGCAGGATCAGCGCGAGTGCGCGTGCACACAGAGGGTGTAAAAACCTGTAGCACAGCGTGACCCGCGCACAGACCGAAGAGGCATGAGCACCTCAGTTGCGCCCTGAGATGCGACCCGATCAGTAAAAGCACGGACCCGAGTAGCCTGATCACTCCAGGAGGTGCGACCCGAGCAAACAAGGCACGACACGACCCGAGTCGCGCCCCGTCTGCGGGTTTTAAAACCCTTCTTCCTCTTTCATTTTTACTCACTTTCATACTCGATTTCTCTCATCTTTCTCAAACTCACACACGAAAATACCAAAATTTCTTCCAATCTTCACTCCCACACACACTAGGACACTCAAATTTAAGGTATGACATCTTTAATCTCTTCTTCTCCATTATTTTTAGTTCAAATTCTCTATTTTGAATTTTTTGGGAAAATCTTGATTTTAGATATGCATTATGCTTGTTGTTGGGTGATTTATGTTCCTCTCCATCATAGACCATGAATTTGAGTAGCTTGTGCAAGAAATTGTGTTGTTTGTGGTGAAATTTTGATATTCTTCAACCAGGGTTCTAGGAATTTGGGGAAAATGTGTAAATTGAAGTACATGTGCAAATCTTGTGATATGTATGTAATTGCTACGCCCTTTGTTGTTGAATTGATGAAATTTGATGGATTAGGGCTTAGATTTGAAATTTTTGGATTTTTCTTCAAGTAGGGTTCTTGATAAATTGGGAAAAATGCTATTGATATGAGCCCCATGTGCAATTTTATGTTGTGAATGCAATTTTATTGACCATTGTTGTTGCATTATTGTTGGGGATCCAATTGAAGCATATGATTGAATTAATGAAAGCATGAATATGGGTTATGAATGATTTTTGGGGATTTTGTGTGTTTTTGGAAATCTTGTGAATTTGATGAGCTTTTTCATGCAAGTGTATGCCTCGTGGCTTTTGATTGAGCATGTAGCTCTTTATGCTAGTTTTTGTGCGAATTTGATATATGATGAGATGTTTAAATGAAGTGAGAAGTGAATGGGGGTTGTGATGTAACAAGGGGGTTGAAATTGTGCATGATGGAATTGTGGTTGAGTGTCGACCCCTTGTGGTCTAGTGTGGTGCCTACGCCCGTTACGTGTTATGTCTTTTTTGAAATGTTTCTTTGATGGGATTTTGTTTTGTATGTGCAAGGTATGGCAAGACGAGGTCATGAGCCACATAGAAGGAGACAAGTTGAGTCTGAAAGTGAAGAGGATGAGGTTCACGATTATCAAGAGAAATTCGAGGAGGAAGAAGTGGAAAATGAGGAGAATGAGGATGAAGAGGCCGAGGATGAAGAGGAGGAAGACGACATAGATGAAGATGAGGTCGAGGAGGATAAGACCTCGTTCCCTCATTTAAATTGGAACGGGAATCATCCAAGCCAAATGGGAATTCATTTGCTCAAGCATGAGCAAAGGGTGAAGTGGTTGAGGATAGCGGAGAATTTCCTAATTCTACCCACGAAGTATGCGGATGCATCAGCAGCCCAACAGTTGGGCATTTATGATGACGTGTGGAAACTGTTTGGCCGCCTAGGATGGGCACATACCTTGGAAGGAGGATGGGTCACCTACCCTATGTTGGTGAATGAGTTCTTGTCCACACTCAAGGTCAAGTCTACGGAGAGGAGAGGAGTTATCTGGTGCAAGTTTCGCTCGGGGAATCAAAACAGGCGCCTCTCAATGGATGAATTGAATCGTATTTTCAACACACCACGTGGCGGTATCTTCCATTCACACTCCACATATCGCCTAGATGACTTATGGAGGTATATTATGGACCTTGATCCCAGGATGGCCCGCTATGATTCGAGCAAGGCCAAAGCGTCCCACATTCAGAAACCTGTCTTCATATACATCCAGTGGGTCCTCTCATCCACTGTTCTTACTCGACATGAGAACAGTGGATTCTGTACTCAGGAGCTCCACATTATCTAGTGCATGCTGAAGGCGATCAATGTAGATTTTGTTGCACACTTCTTGGATCAATGCAAGCGGCAGATGGCACCTCACAAGGGCACGATATGCATTGGGGGCTTGATCACCCCAATTGCTAGGGCTTTGGATGTGGACTTGTCCAATTATGTAGTTGTGGCCGGATCCCGAAAACTGAACCTGCAGCATCTTCACAATGCCCGGATGACAGGATCCGCTATCCATCCGTCATTCCAGTTTCAGATAAAGAATTGTGTCCAGTTCCCCCTACCCAACCCTGCTCTCACCTCTGTCACTACCTATGATGAGCAGAGGAACTGGATGATGAACACTCCAGAGCACTTTGCCCTGATGTCACGATTGGAAGTTGGCCCACGTAGACCCTCTCAAGCAGGTGCCTCTACCTCACAGGCCCTGAAAGCTCCTAGGAGGACAAGAGAGGATGTGTAGGAGGAGCGGTTCAGCAATATAGAGGGGATGATGGCTAAGATGACGACCAATATGGGCAACATGTGGGTGGACATGACTTCGAAGTTTGGGGATATGCGTACCGAGATGGACATGCGCTTCACAGGGCTGCAGGAGATGTTTGATACGAGCTTTACTAACCTCCAGGAGGATATTGGGACCCGTTTTACTGGGATGCATGAAGAGCTGGACACGAGGTTTTTCAACCTCCAGTCGCGCGTGGATTTCCAATTCACTGAGATCAGTGCCGAGATTCAGGGCCTGCAAGGAAGCTTTAATACTTTTCAATCTGGTTTTAATAATTTTACAGGTATAATGAGATAGTGGAGTGGACCTGGCTCCTTTTCCCAGCGGCCCCCTCAACAGTTCCAGCCCTATCCTCCATATCCGTATCAGTACCCGCCCTATCTTCCGTACCAGCTCCAGCAGCCATCTCAAGATCCTGAACGCTCCGGCAATTGAGTTTGCACCCTCTCACGGTCCCACTCTTCTTCCACACAAACTTGTCATTCTCTTGGTACGGTGCAAGTTTGGGAGAGGAGGTATTCTAGTGGTGATCGTTGAGCTCTAGTCTTGAACAATTTTTAATTTATGAACAATTTATGTTATGTTTATTTGGATATTTTGGGATGTTTATTTGGATGTTATTTGGATAGTCTCGTTGATATGTATTGATATATTTGATTGATTAGGATTTTATTTGGGCTATGTAATAAGTTAAGCTCGGATTTGGGTTTGAATTCTGTTTATGATGTTCTCCTATGCTTGAGCCTTTATTTGTCTTCTTTGCATGAGTAGAGGAAAGCAGGATGAGATTAAGCATTATTGGGGGTTTGCTTTATCTTGCCTATGATGATAAAAATTTGTGCAAAATTTTTGAAAAATCACGCATGGAAATGGGTGATTAGTGATTAGTATATAGATTGAATTGTGGAATTTTGGCATATCTTGTAGCTTACGTGAGATTTGGGCCATATTATTTTTCTTGCTTGAGAGTTTCTTCGACAATGCTAGCATCTCTAGAACTTGCTTGACAAACTCTTATGATTATTTATGTGCTAAAAGAAATATGAAGATGACCTAAGGCGGTTCTTGTCGAATTTTGAGCCTCCAAATTTCTTTTGCTTTGAAACACAACCTTTGTCCACCCCTTTGAGCCTTGAATGAAATTATTTTGTTGGAAAGCCAAGGATAGTGGGCATTGAAGAGAATAGTGGGCTTGAAATGACAAAAACTTGGGAGCATAAAACGTGAAAATGTTTCGAGAATGATAAATGTGATTGTTAGCCTTGATGAATGCAAATTGATTTCTTCTCCTAGAATTAGAAAGGGAAGCAATAAAGTGAAGATGAAAAATAATAGAAAAGAGACAAAGGAACACTCTAGCTCTTGATTTAAAAGTGAATGATCTTATATAGGAGAAATGAACCAAAATAGGCTAAGGATTGTCCATTTTATTGCTACAAATCCCCAAGTGAATTTGAGAAGGGTAGAAGAAAGCTTTTTAGTTTTGCTTTGCTTAGAATAGTATTAGGGAATGGGATTGATTTGGAGTCACTCTTTCCTATATTATCATACCCGTCCAAAGAGCCGAACGCTTCAACAAGCAAGACCTATGTGATTCTCGTTTCTAGCACATATCTTGGTTATATTGAGTTGTCTTGCAAGCCTATGGTTGCATGTTGGTATTGTTTGATGTTGAGTGAAAATGTGTCTTTCTTGATCCCCGTGAGATATATTTGTGTGTTCAATCATTTAACTTAAAAGAGAGAGGAGCCAAAGTTCCATAAGTCGATCTTTATGCTTGTAAATCTTTGATCTCATTTGCCTTGCATGCATTTAGTTGATTTCTTTTGAGGCATTAAGGTTTGAAAATCCCCTATATTTGTTTCTTTCGATTCCTTGTATCTTTATTCCTTGTTTGAGGACAAATAAGGGTTTAAGTTTGAAGGAGTTGGTAAACGGGATTTTCACCCTATTCCCGAGCATAATTCGTCTAATTAGGATGCTCTTTTACTGTATTTTCTGCTTTTAATGTTGCTTTTCCTTAAAATCGTATAATAAATGTGTTTAACGCATCCGTGTGTGTTTCAAGGCAGGGTCGAGCCTCTAAGGAGCAAAACGAGGCACCACCCGGGTACAGTGTTGGCGCGAGTGCGCATTCAAACAGAGGCCCAAAAATACCGTGTTGAGGTGCAGCCCGAGCACAGAGCCAGGAGGCGCGATCCATGCCAGGCCCGGTGCGAGCACAGAACCGGCACGAGTGCACGTTCATTCAGAGGGGCCAAAAGACCGTTTCGAGACACGGCCCGATCACGGAGCCTGGAGGCACGATCGGCTCGGGCGTGACCCGACCGAGCAAGAGGAGGCACGACCGAGCCCGTGTCGCGCCTCCCTGGCCTGTTCCAGATTTTAGCCTTTTTACCCCATTTTTTATTTATTTTAATGTTCGGAAATTGGGGTAGTATATATACGAAACTTATTTCAAAAAATTAGGTTAACCCATTTCATAGCCCCCAAAATAGACTTAGCTTTTGGAGACTTTTTGTGTAAGAGTTCTTGAGCTTGGAAGAGAATTTTGTAGAAGACAATTTAAAGTTTTTGAAGATTTTCAATATCATTTGGGTTTACTCTAATCCTTGTCTATGTTATTTATTTTTCTTGTTGATTTTTGCTTTCTTCCAATTTCAAACATGAGTAGCTAATTTTCCTTAGTTCTAGGGTAATGTGAATTGACATTGGGTGTTGGACTTTTGCGTGTTCATGCTTCTATCCTCTCTCTATTATTCATAAATCAAGGTTATGATTTCATCTTGCTTTGGATTGGCCATCTAAAGTGTAATTTTGTGTTGAATTGCCTTTGAGAAAAGAAATTTGACATGAGTGATTGATTTATGAATCAAATTTGATGTTGAAATGATAGTTGGATATTGAATTGGTTTGGTGATTAATTGTGATTAATTTGGTAAAATTAGGATTTATTCCTAGAGATAGGAGAATTCTTGTTTGTCCAATTATAAGCTAGAAGCTCGAGAGAGTTCTAGGATTAGCTAAATGTTAATCGCATGAGTGGATGTAGCATGATTTTTATCCAAATTCCAATGCCTATGTTAATGAGCATTACCCTAGAGCCTTTTTATTTACTTGTTAATCCTCTTCATTGTGTTTGTGTTGCCATTTTCATATTTTAGTGGACTTCTTGAATTTGTTTACTTTTATGCCTAGAATAGAAAACACAACAAAAATATATTTATTCCGTTTGACTTGTGAAATAGCATGAAATTGATACTTGTATAACTTGAGTTATCTTAGCTTCTCGTGTTCTACCTAATTCCGCATATTACACGATTGTACACTTGCAATATGGGATTAGTTAATTAAAACTTGTTTAGGATTGATTGTGCTAGTTGGAAATTTTCCCATAAAAAATGCCGGAGATTCAAACGAGCCTATAGGCCATAATAATAATCAATTAAGAAAAGGGAAAAGATTAGAGGTGATAATCGATACAAGAATTAAAATCTCCACAACATAACAAACTAAAAGTGGGTTCTCATGGAATAAAATAAATAGTTAAAGAGATATTCCGGAGGCTATGACTAGTGTTTTTACACATCTCCGTTCTCTTTGGCTTCATCAACGGCAGAAGACATCACCTCTCCAGGAGGGGGGTGGTCAAACTTGCATGTTGGCCCATACTTGCATGTTCCGGTCTTCATGTAATATGGGCAATGGATAGCACCCTGCATACATAAATAAGGGTTAGGCCAGGCTCCACCACAAAATATTTATTTTTTTCCTACTAAAGTGTATGTTAACTGTGACTCTCTCTCTCTCTCTCTCTCTCTCTCTCTCTACCTACAAATTGAAGGGAAATTGATCAGTATTTTCCAAATAATACAATGCAAAAAATTGGATTGTGTAATCAAGGTCTTCACGTAAGATTGAGGATATACCTCTCTTCTTGGCAGGCCTGCAAGAGTTAGTTTCACATTATGCTGCGGAGATTCTGCAGCTGATACAGTGGGTGCTGAGCGATCCATAGGATGGTGGAACTTGCAGTTATTCCCAAACTTGCATATCCCAGTTTTCATGTAATACTTGAACCAAAAATAGAGGGAAAAAAAATTACAAGTTGATGCAAAATAAAGAACAATATAATTTCACAGGAATTCATATTTGGCAAGCCCGAAGTACTTCAGTAGCAATGAAAACTATATCAATATGCATCCAGTTATGATAGATGTATGCACGTAAAACTGTTAAAATAAACAGGTTGAACAGCTGCTGGTACAATCCATCAATAACTGCCTATATATATCCACACAAGTTGCAAGTGATTAATTCTAATCAATCCTAAACCTTGATTTAGTAAACCAGGTACTCCAAAATCAAGTAAGTGGCAAAAATATAACAAAAAAGTTCATATAAAAAAAAAAGAATATTAGAGGATCTCTTATTTCGAGTAAAAAGTAATCAGAATAACATGATACGCACATCACATTCCAGCTGTCCGGGTCGTTGCGGGTAAATTGTTGGGGTCAAACCAATCTGCAATCAGCAAAAATAAGGAATACTATAAGAACATCAGATATGAAAATGAAATCTTCTATCAAACACTAAATTAATAGTAATGATAAACCCATAGCCAGCCCATGGACACCAGTACCGTAGCTTCAGATGTCAAACACAACCATTTTCCTGTCCATTAAACTAAAGAAAGGCACATATAAAAGAGAGGAATTTAAGACAACATCTAAGGGAAACTCTGACAACATTTAAGAGTTACGAAAGTCTGATGCAGTACATAATCTGAAAATTCTAAATACGTTATGCACCTAAAAATCAGCATGATGCACAAAACTTCAACTTTACCGTTGCCTGGGCGAGCCTTGGATCAAAACTTGGCAACAGAGATACTGTTGGAGCAACAACACCAAGATTGAAATGGGCAGAAGGTGAGGCAAGAAGGGTAGAAGTGAGAGCAGATGGTGGATTGATCGCTGCATGACATCATGCTCATGAATAAAATGTGCTTCAGCAGAAAAAAGGTGGCATATTATAGATATACTCCATACCGTATCTGTCTGGATGGTTGTAGCGGCATGTGGCCCCATACTTACAGCTGAACAAAATGGATTGAAACATATTAGTATGCTACCATTTCCTGCTCTGAATATCAAAGGTACATAACGAGCCCATCATTGACATTGTAAACTAGTATTTAAGGCCAGAGAATAAAGTGACCTGCCAGTTTTCAGATAGAATGGGCAATCTTCTTCACCCTGCCAATGATAGTCAGTAAGTGATAGGCAGGAGTGCCAGAAATTAAATATGTAATGAAACAATCGACTCATCCAAAATAAACATAATGCATGAGACAGCATTACTTCATTTCTATTTGAAACTAAAATTGGAAAACAACCCATGCATACTCAGTGAATCTCCTCCTTGCCCATACGGCAAGATTTCATCGGTGAGACAACAATGCTTCAATGCCTCGTATACCAGAACAAATACTGCTTATAGTAGAGAATTCTTCATTGATTAAATTTTTACCAACAGAATCCTTAAAAAATATCATAGGGTTTTGGACAACCACCAAGCAACACAAAAAGTTTTTATCAGTTTCAAGGTTTCAACTACATATAACTTTCCAGACTCCAGTATATGGATTCGAACTCCAAATCTTTCCTGATGGCCGACATCTTACAAGTCAAATGAATGGCACACATCTGTAGGCCACACTCTTGGAATCACATTGTCATAGGGTTTTGGACAACCACCAAGCAACACAAAGTTTTTATCAGTCTCAAGCTTTCAACTTCAAATAACTTTCCAGTAATTGGATTCAAACTCCAAATCTTTCCTGATGGCCGACATCTTACAAGTCCAATGAATGGCACACATCTGTAGGCCACACTCTCATGGAATCACACATTGCCCCCCCCCCCCCCCACACACACAATACACGATACAAAAGGCAAAAAGAAACGCAAAGGAAGCAGTGATGAATGTATTACAAAAGAAAGAGAGGGGTTGAAAATAGAGGCTAAAGTGTCAATATAAGGATTTCTTTCAGTGTTCTCTTCATTTCAACATATATCAGGGAAGGGATTTTAGGCTACATGACATATAAGAGAGAACCACAAGGAGGAAGTTTATGCCATGGATAATACACAGGAGCAGACCAGAAGGAAATGGATCCATGACAACTAAACCAAGTTTTTCATTTATTGAACAGAACAATTTGAAAACAATGGAGGAAATTTTTTTCTGCACATGATAGGCTAAATATTTACTCCAAAGCCAAATTAAAATGAGACATAAATAGAACATTTCAACACAAGTCAACTTACGACAATCAAATTATATATAATATATGCATAAGCATACCGGTCTGATGGGAAGGCCCTTGGTGTTGTGCAACAATGCAGGGGCAAATGTTGTATGCAGTGCCTTTGTGTCTCCAAGCATTATATTCTGCAGCCCATTAATATTTTCTTCCCCAGTTGATTGTATCTGCACTCCTTTGGGGTGGTGATATTTGCATGTTGAACCAAATTTACATTTTCCAGTCTTCATATAGAACTGCTTATTTACATCCATTTAGTTTACATAATTACAAATTCAAGAAAAATAATGCCCTCACTGGAAAGTATCTTACAGCACATGGAGGCTCCGAGGGTCTGTCAGGTAAGGTATCACCATCCTCAGGAGCACCCTAAAATTGAATCAACAAGTGGAAATATAGACAGCATAAATATTCACATCGCACAAAATAATAGACAGTTCCAGAAGGACTTACGGGAGGCATGCTATCTTTAGGGTGGTTGAATTTGCACCGAACACCAAACTTACATCTTTGAGTCTTCAAGAAGTACTGGAACATTTTTTAACAGAGAAATGGAAATTTAAGTCTAGAAAATGCATGAGGGCAAAATAATATTCAATCCATCTTACAGGACAATCTGGCTCGCCAGGTCTCTCGGGAAGGGATTCACTAGGTACCAGGGGTACCTGTATTGCAAATGAAAGATCATGTAAAATATTTCATTATGATGAAACCCATAGAAAGAAGCAGTCCCAGTACGCCCACCACATAAAATCATTAAACCGGAGAAACATAATCACAAATACTTCTATCAATCAAAGGTAGTAGTAAGTCTATAATTTGATTTAAACCCCTGCTAATGACAGGCATGTAGACAAACATTCTAATATACATGATGCAACAACTTTGTTTCACTTTCAACAAATTGCATACAACAAATTTTCTCTCACTTACAATAATTTTGTGTAAATTTTGAAGCTTAGCTTGTCAGAGCTAAAGTCTGTAAATGAAACCACAGAGTGATGAGCATGTACAATATGTATAACTCTCAAACATATAAGATAAGTGTGTGCATTGGCTAAAGAAATTCATATCATTCGGCATGGATAGTGTTTGAGTACTCTTGTTGATATGCTCTCTCTCGACAGAATATAACCTGTCAACAACTCCCCCATATAGTTTTCTTAACGGGATGTAATATCTGTATGCACATAGCCATTGAAATGCATTCACGCAACATAATGAATACTAACATTTTGATCATAGATGTATTACAGCAAAAGTTATATTTACATTTTAGTAGTCAAGCAATGCAGCTGTGTATTACACCCTAGTGAATTAGTGAATGGAATAATTTAAGACATAGCATTATCAGAGGACCAACCACAAAAGATGCTGTGAATCCAACGTCCCTAATATCAGAAATAAAGAAAGGAACATACAGGTACAGAATATGCACCAGCACCACTAAAAACGGGATTGTAACATATCATTTCCATTCCCCGCAAACTCATACAAGGTATGAAGGAGAATTTTTTTGGCAACATGGTTGAAACCTCCTTGTGGATCAGAGATTTATTAAGAAGGGGGCAGTATATATAGGTCCATTATTAACGAGATAGACATTATAATGCATCTATTGTGCAACCGTTGACTACTTCATTTTCTAAGAAGTATAATGGTTAAATATAACATTTTCCATCAGATTACGCTACTATCTGTGAGTATATAAAAATAATATAGATGCTCAGAGTGAGATCAAGTATTGTATTATTGAAGAAATAGAACTTAATATATTAATAGATGCTTTTCATTGTGAAAGTAAATTAATTAACTAGTAGCTACATACAAACCATTTAGAATGTAAAACTGTGATATCAGTACACACATCATGGTGAAAAATACAATTTTTATTAAGACTACAGCAATAGTTCTCAAGATATAAAGATAATATTGTCATGGACACAGTGCCAGGTCAAGTTATATATTATATATAGGAAGTAGTACATAATAATCAAAATTTCTAATAATATAATAAATTAATTGTATAGCAACCACATAAACGAACTTGAAATTAAGAATATCATATAAGTAGAAATTAATTTTAGTAACTGAACTAATGAAGTATTACTAAATAATAAAGTAGCAAGAGGATCACCTCTTTCCAATCAGGGATTCCCCCTTCTGGGACCCAAACAGGATGGTCAAACTTGCAGCTCTCTCCAAACTTACAGGTTCTTGTTTGCATATAAAAGGCACAGTCCTTCTCTCCAGGCCTCTGGGGGTATATGGGCAAATGGCTCGTACTCTCATATCTAGTGCGCTTGACTAAAGGGTTTGTTGAATACCAAGCATCAGTTTGCCCAATCTTGTTATGGGCACCCAAAAGTGTCTGGTGATAGAGTGCTATATAGATAGTAGACACGTATTGCAACAAAATCCATCATATATGTTATTGCATAATATTTACTTATATAGTTTGAAGGAATGAAGGCAAATTGTATTGACTGCTTAGCATTGTTGAGTTCAGACCAGTGCAAACCAAAAATCACATAATAGCTTGGAAAAGCAGTTATTTCTAAATCCATATCACTTCAGATTATTCAGAAATAAGTACTCTATAAGCAAAATAACTAGCCAATAGCGTCACCATTCTGTTGATTATGACACATATAATTAATTATGGACTAAACACATATGATATTTATATAATATATCTACTCTGCAACACAGCAAATATCCAGAGATTACATGGCTATAAGAAATTCCATCCATATTATATTGTAGGAGAAAGGCTTCAATGCTTATTCATATTACTTTCTTGACACAAGCATTGTCACCATTAAATAGTCAAGTTATGGTAGCCTTTCTTGGGATTTTTTTTCAAACGCATCTCTAAATCACATTTCTCCTCTCACACCAGGACCTACTTAAAAGTGGTTGATGTAAAACAATAAATTGTCCCAAAGCCATAACACTTTCAACACTTAATATATGCATTAGGTATATCATATTGCTAGCAATATGATTCGTCAAGAAATATTTGTTCTGACTTCAGATAGGAAGAAAACATTCCAATGCATACTGATTAAAATATAGTAGTTGGCAATAAAAGAACTCTCAACAGCCTACAACAGCAATTACAGACACAAAAGCTGGCAAAATCACAAGCCACACAGCCTATCATTCTGCCTCCTCAGGATTATAAGAAAAATTCCGGCAATAACACAATAGTTCAAAAAGGCAACATCTTGTCTTTCTCAGTTGCTTCAAAGAACCCCTCAAACAAAAATATAACCAACAAATGCAAGCAATTCACATATAGGCATATAGCGAGCTGCATTGTCATAAAGTTACCATAACAGAAATCAACTTCAATCTCAAACAACTAGTACCAAAATCCTTTGCACAACAATTAGCAAAAAATTAGGCCATTGCAACCAAATAAAATGAAGGAATTAGGTCAGAAAGAACATGAGAAAAGGTAAAGATTCCTCACATTCGGATGAAGTGCGCTTCAACCCAGCATAAAGCGGGTCGGTGGGAACAGTAGCCGCCACATCCACACCGGGTGGTCCGTACGAGCGCGTGGGCGTGGTACCAGATAGGCCGGGAATCCTAGCAGAGTAGCTGTCGGGATTGTATAGCAATGAAGAGGAGATGGCGGAAGAAGAGGACAGTAGGTCGGCGCTCAAGTACCTAGAAGAAGTGCCGAGCAATGAGGAATCGGTTGGGATGTAGGAGTCGGCGGTGGATCGAGAGTTAAAGAGACCGCCGGCGCCCCCACCGGCGCCACCGTAAGTGGTGGAGGTGTAGCCGTAGAGCTGGTTCGACATCAAGATGAGGTGTTGATTAGTGAAGCCCTAACTGGTGAGTAGGTCCGGGCTAGAGAAGAATGATGTAGTGCAGTACTAGAAGTAGGGGAATTGAAATTGAAATTGCGTGAATTTATCAAAATTATCCGCATTCCTTCCTCATACGGGTCAACCGTCAACCGGAAAAACAAATTCCCCCTACCCGTTTTCCTCCTATGCGGTTAATTGCCCGACTCGACTTTATTTGGTACCCTAACCTCTTTTTCGATTAAAAAAAGCATAAGATTCAGATGTTCAAAATATACATGTACATATATAGGGGATGGTTTATATGAGAACATCTTGTTGGTGTGAGAAATGAGAACACATTTTACACCATCCAATTTAATGATCTAATGGTTGAGATTTAAGGTGGCAATTTCGTAAATAATAGGGCAAAAAATAAAGGAAGGAGGGCTATTTTCGTCCAAATCCATTAAAATTGATGATGTCGGCAATTAAAAAAAAATCTTAAAAACTTTAATCGACCATAACTTCCTCGTTTTTAATCCAATCCACACAAAAAATATATCAAATTAAAGCTCTCTTCATGCTCTTTCATTTAAGATGTCGAAAGGCTATGTTTGGATGAAAAAATATGAACGAAAAATAAAAAAGAAATTTTTTTACGCGTGCCCAGGTTGTAAATGCTTTCGTTAGCATATAATAATTCTTCGTCAGCATTATGATAATATATGAACGTATGCTAATGAAGCATTTGTCATATGCTAACATAATATATTCGATGTGCTAACAAAGAATTATCATAATGCTAACATAGTATAAATTTATTAGGGTTTATTAAATCTCAATTATGGTTTATTTAATCTCGATTATGGTTTATTCCATCTAATTATCATTATTCTTTTGAAATTAAATTTTTTGTTTATAGTTCTTAATCGATTATTATGGTTTATCCTATCCAATTATAATTTATAACGTATGTTGATAGAGTATTGTCATATGCTAACATAGTGTATTCGCAATGCTGACGAACCAAAACTATAATGCTAATGTAGTACAAATATATTATTATTATGATTTCTTTCAACTCATTTAGGGTTTACCACATCCAATCAATGTTTATTTCATCTAATTAGGTTTATTTCATCCAATTATGATTTTTTCCATTTAATTAGGGTTTATTAAATCGAATTAGGTTTATAATTAATTTTTAGAATATTTTTTTCGCCAACAATATTTGAAAACTTTAATTAGCATAACTATAATGCTTCGTTAGCATTATGATAATACTTCGTTAGCATAACGATCTGTTATCAAATCCTCCGCGATTTTTATAAGAATTACCAAATTACAGTAATACCCCGCGCGAAAAACTTTTCAGATATTATAAAATTGCCACCGCCTTTTTCATCAAATCTAGACCTTTTATTTTTGATGAATGTGTGGTGTGAGATGTGTTCTCATTTCTCACACAAGGGGTTATTTTTATATAACCCCACCCCATACATATATATATATATATATATATGTATGTATGTGTGGAATTAATAAAATGATCAAATACTTGGGCGTCTCATTAGACCGTATATATTAAGTACAAAAAAAATTAGTCATTGTTGTGGGACCAAAATGATCTAACAAAAAAATCATAAAAATGCACGTCTTGTGTTCACTAGGTGGTGGCGTGGTGCACATCAGACGGTCAACGCGCTGAGGTATTAGTATTGATCAAAAAAACTGTCAAAATCAGTATCAATCGTAACACTGAAAAGTATTACTCAAAATTCAAAAAGTATCTTTGACGGTTTTTTTGGCCAATGTGTTGACTATTTAATGTGCATCTAGTGCACAGGAGAATTGGCGTAAAAAAAATGGCTGGGGGCCAAAGCCCCACTCCCCACCCTTGGATTCGCCCCTCAATTATCTTCGTGAAAACTATGAACTCATCTTACCACTTACATGATTTAATGACTGAATTTTAATGAAAAATGTGGTAGCAATCTAATAAATAACAAGATGAATACAAAATTTAAAAAAAGGGGTCATTTTTGGTATATCTTTAAACCAGTCGACATTTTTTTATAAAAATACTTACAATTTTAGATTGTCATAATTTGCTCGTAAATCACAAATCATATATAATTAAAAAAATGATCTTTCAACTAAGATCGGTGATATATATGTTTATTGATAACCTCGTATTTTACACGTGTTTTGAGGTTCATTTGAGTGTTATTTGATAGGCATTGTATGTATTAAGTGATAAGTTTTGCATAGTTTTCTATATTTTGTGCAATGTCACGTGTTTCTTTGTTATGAAGGGATTTAATACCATTTTTTGTGTGAACTTCAAATAAGCTTAGGAAGACCCTAAAATGATAGGAAATCAAGTAAGGAACGCGTTGCAAAAATAATCGGGTCAATCGAACGAGAAACGAGTGAGAATGAATCAAAACAGCGAAAGGCTGCCGGACTGCCACGTGGACCCACGACCAATGGATACAGTCGCGGGTTTTCTTCTGTGACACCCTTTCTCTGTCAGGAACAAGCAAAAAGTGCCCCATGGTCCACCTGCGACCGACCTGATCGTGGGCGAGGTCGCAAACGAGCCCCAGGGGTCCGATTTTGGCCTATTTTGACCCATTTTAATTTCTTTTCTTTTTCGATTAGGATACTTCTTACACTATATATATCTTCTCAAACACGAAAATTAGGATTACAAACCTTACCATAACATCAAAAATCACAACAACACACACCAGATTCCTCCCTTAAAGGCAGAGATTGAAGAGCAAGAGAAGAACAAGTTGAAGATCAAAATCAAAATTCATCCTCCGGGTTTATCGTATTCTTGTTATTTAATTATGTTTTCTTTTGGATTGTTATTAGCTATTTATTTAATTATGAGTAACTACTCTAGTATTCTAGGGTTTGATAGTAGTTCATTTTGAAGTATGATGGATATTTAATTATATAATTTTGATTCTTTTTCTATTCTATGTGTTCTTAGCCTTATTTACTTGATTAATTGATCACCATGATAGCATGATTTATTATATTAATTCATAAATCGAGAGATGAGTTTTAACACTTGAACATAAGAACACATAGCACATTAATCAATAACAATCGAGAAATTTGAGGTTAATTGTGAGGACAATAAATCTTTGGAACTTTTAGGAGTTGCATGTTAGTAATTGAATGGACACATTAATTCTAGCATGTAATCTACGGTTTAAGCACTTCGAGAGAAAGTTTAAATTAAATGAGTGATTGTCCTAATCAAACTTGAATCGTGAATAAATTATAAAATTGGATTGACATTGTATGGATAAATCAATGAAATCAAAACCCTAGAATATTTCTTTCCCTCTGAATTTAGACCCGATTTTCATTCGTTCATCTTTTATTTGCTTTATTTAATTTATTGTTTAATTAGTTAATTAAATCCAATCTTTTAATGTGTTGCCTAGATAGTACTTAGGGAATCAAAGTCATAGTATTTACGTATAAATTAATCATTAATCTCTGTGCAATACGACATTGCTCATCATTGTACACAGCTACACTGTGCACTTGCAGGTAGTCAATATTTTGTCGATCAAGTTTTTGACGTCGTTGTCGGGGACTAATTGAATTAATTTGTGATATTGTGAAAATATTTTTGGTGCTAATTTAGGCTTTAATTTTAATTTTAAATTTTTTCTTTTTAATTTTTGTCTATTTTTTACATTTTTTCTTGGTGTGTACAGGTAGTGTATGCTTACACGTTCTAAGAGAGCTCCTCTGGAACCTCTTAATCCGGAATTAGAAGCTATATGTCGTCGAAACAACGTCAAGAAAAGAAGAATTGCTGATGTAGAGGATAACAACGCTGTGATTCTTTAGCTTCAACAACAACTTGATGTTGTAGAAAAAAGAATTAATATCAAGAGAATGCACAGAATGCAGGGCTCCCGCCAATAGCAGATTTGTTCCGGCTAGTCATCAACCCTAGAAGAGTAGTTAGCCCCAAAATTGATGCCAACAATTTTGAGATGAAGCTGAGCCTGATTTTAATGGTTCAACAACACTAATATGGAGGAAAAGCAACTAAAGACCCGAATGCACATCTGGCATAATTTATCAAGATATGCAGTACTGTGAAGTGGATTGAGGTCCCGAATAAGTCCATACGGATACACCTTTTTCCCATTCTCCCTGAAGGACAAAGCCCGAATGTAAGCTGGACGGATCTCATCACCAAATTTCTCCATAATTTTTTTCCACATGGCGTTATTTTGAAACTGGAGGGAGGAATTATGCAGTTTCGCCAGTATGATGATGAATCACTCTATGAATCATGGGAGAGATTTAGAGAGATGATCCGAAAGTTCCAAAATCATGGATTTAGAGTAGACCATCAAGTTTGCATCTTCTACAATGGATGCAACATGGAGATCAAGAGGCTATTAGATGCTTCTGCCAGCGGATCTCTCCTAGGTAAAGGATCCGATACAGCTGTTTGAATCATTGAGGATACGGACGCTAACAGTTATCAATGGTTGGGGGAGAGCCAATTCCAAATGATGAAAAATATGGCTACAACATCGGATCAAGATCCCATTACTTTGGTGGCTGCATAGTTGTCCGCTCTAAATGGCAATTACAATAGCAGATTTGATGCGTTTACTCAACTTAAATCTGGACAAGCTATAGAAGAGGTGAACCACATAAGTCAAATGAGTGAAAACCATTATCCGAACTAAGGGGGGACTTAATTTTCCTAAGAGAAGAAGGCTAACATAGATGATTTGCTTGTGGCATTCATGGGAAAGACAGAGAAATACATGGGGGAATCTCAAACTTGTTTTGAGAGGTTTGTAAATATAGTTGTTTCCATGGGAAATCAAATGAACTTGCTGGAGAAACAAGTTGGTCATTTGAATACTGCAGTGGAGAATTTGCAACAATAAAAGTTGGAGCAATGCAGTGCCATTTCTTTGAGAAGTGGGAGGTCCTATGAATTGGGATGAAAATCAAACCAAATAGATACTCGGCTCATGTTCATTCGTTAAAATCTTGTTTGAGCTCGATTTGATAAACATATCAAACAAGCTTGAACATAATTTTATGTTCGATAAAATTTAAAGCTCGGCTCGAACTCGAGTTCGATATGTAAAAATGAGCAAATAGTGTAAAAATATCAAACTACATGAGTTCGACTCGTGTTCGACTCGATTAAAGCTCGTTTGAGCTCAACTCGATAGATAATCAAACGAGCTCAAACATAAATTCTAAAGCTCGATATCATTTCAAACAAGCTTGAAAATACGTATGTTCGGGCTTGGCTTGACTCATTTACACCCCTACCTATGAAAAGACAAAGGTGCCCACAGGTGATCTAGCAAATCTAAAAAATGAGGTGGTTGTATTGGAAAAGCAGTTGCCAAAGAATGAAGTGTCTAAAGCAAGCTAGCACTCACTAAGTAAGCCATCACTGTTAACATGATTTTACCTCAGAGATTTCAAAAGATAAAGTTGGATGAGCAGTTTCCAAGTTCTGGGAAATCTTACGCAAAGTCAACATCAATTTTCCTCTTGTGGAAGTTTTGCAAATGATGCCCAATTATGTAAAATTCCTCAAAGACATGGTCTCCAAGAAGATGAAATTGGAAGAGTTTGAGACTGTGCATCTTATTGAAGAATGCAGTGCCCTCATTCAAAGGAAGATGTCTGTAAAGATCAAAGATCTGGGAAGATTCACCATCCCGTGTAAAATTGGAAATAAATTTTATAGAAGAGCTTTATGTGACCTTGGAGCTAGCATCAATTTGATGACATATTCTATCTTCAAGAAGCTAGCTATTGGGACACTCCAGCCAACTTCTATCTCTCTCCACATGGTGGATTGATTAGTTACCTATCCTAAAGGGATTGTGGAGGACCTCTTGGTTAAGGTACGAGATTTTGTTTTTCCTGTCGATTTTGTTGTCCTTGATATGTAGGAGGATGTAAGTGTATCGTTGATCATGGGACGTCCATTTATGAAAACTGCAAGAGCTTTGGTGGACATGGATACTTGTGAACTCACTTTACGAGTTCATGAAGAGAGCATAAAGTTTTCCATCCATGACGGGAGAGATGTTCATGTGGAAAGATGATGTAAAAGTTTTGAAGAATGTCGAGCCCTGTCTATGCTATCAATGGATGTGAGGAGCCTTCATGAAATCCAGCAACAAGAGGAACCACCAAATAATTATTATAAGATTTTTGATCCTGATTTTGCAGTTGGAGTTGGAGTTAAGAAATTGAAGAAAGGGCAACAAATGTGGCGTTGAGTGCCATCGGATCTACCTCAGCTATCTGTGAGTTCATCCAAGGTAGACCACTTTCTTCTTTTCACACTTATTCTTATATGGTTTTGAATAAGTTTGGGGGGAGGGAAGTCTGGTTACCTTGGATTGTATTTTTGTTTTTGCATTGCATTTGCATTAGATTTTCTTACTTAAATTTTTTTGTCAAATTTTTATTTTATTTTTCTAGGATTTTTGCACATTTATTGTTTTATTAGGTTTAGTCGGAGTGTGATTTTGGTCTTGATTGGTCTTAACTTTTGAAAATTGTAGAGTATGGATCAATTATGTGCATAAGTTGTTTAGTATTGGGAATTTTACATGGGAGCATGATATGATTTATTAATTTTTATCTCGATAAATTCTGTAATTTTTGCCTCTGAATTTTGATATTTTACCCATGTAAGCTTTTGAGCCTAAAAAATTGCTTCATTTTACAATCTTATTTCTTTCTTATGTGGTAATCATTTATACTTGTTAATCTCTAGAACTTGTTTAGTTGTTTTTTTTTTATCGAGGGTAACCCACAACCGCTACCGAAGTGTGCACTGGGTAAACCTCGTCCCTATGTAATAGCTTGCAAACTACACAGGAGAGGTAAACCACCTTAGCAGGCCAGGTGTGACAGACTCACACCTAGTGGTGTTGGTAGTGTGAATCGAACTTGAGACATTTAGCCTCAAGATAACACCACTCCACCACTAGGCCATCTCCAAAGGGACACTTAGTTATCTTTTTTGAGACTACATTAGTGTGCTAAAGACTTGGACATGATTAAAGATCATCTTTGTCTAGCCATTCTATCCTTGATTTAATTTTTCCATAAATTCTTAATCCTTTGTTTGCCCGTTTGAGCCTTCAGATTTGATTTTATTTGTTTTACCTCAGGTTGGGGAATTATAAGTGATTGAGAATGATTATTGAAGTTGGTGTTTGGATGGTGGCATAATAGTTTTGTGTTGAATATGCTAGATGCCCTTATAAGCTCTAAAAAAAAAGAGAAAAAGAAACTCAAAAGTCCAAGTATTGAAAAAAAAAAAGAACAAAGTTCATATAAAAAAGAGATAGCATAAAAGGGTAGTGAGAAAAGTATAATTGATGTGGTGTTGTGAAGCTTTAAAAGGTGGAAGAAGATTTATGTTGTCTTACTTGTTGTGAATTGAAGAATTGGGGTTTGGGATGAAATTCTTTTGAATTAGTCACTTAGCCTAAATGTTCTTACCTTTACCAAAAAGCCTTCATTACAACCCTTGAAAGACCTTTTTTATTCTTGTCCAAAACATGTTTAAGTGGTGGAGAGAATAGATATCTTGCAAGCCTATGGTAAATTATTTGTTTTGAATGATTTTTAGTGTACACATTGAGCCTTAAACACATGAATGAAGAGTGATCTTCAATCTTCATGAGGTTCATTTTCTAGAGGCTTGAGACACTCGGTTTTAATTGGTTCATACTTTACTTTTAACTCTTGTTTTCTTTCTCTTTGTTTGGGGACAAAACATGTTCTAAGTTTGGGGGAGTTGATAACCTCATGTTTTACACGTGTTTTGAGGTTTATTTGAGTGGTATTTGATGGGCATTGCATACATGAAGTGATAAGTTTTGCATAGTTTTCTATATTTTGTGCAATGTCATGTGTTTATTCGTTGTGAAGGAATTTAATGCCATTTTTTGCGTAAACTTCAAATAATCTTGGTAAGACCCTATAAAAATAGGAAATCAAGTAAGGAACGCGTTGAAAAAAGAATCAGGTCAATCGGATGAGAAACGAGTGAGAACGAAGCAAAGCAATGAAAGGTTGTCGGACTGCCATGTGGATCAGCGACCAATGGATTACCCGGGACCGTGGTCACGGGTTTTCTTCTATGACACCCCTTCTCTGTCGTGAGCGGGTAGAAAGTGCCCCGTGGTCCACCCGCTACCGACCTGGTCGCGGGCGAGGTCGCAAACGAGGCCCGGGGAGTCCGATTTTGGCCTATTTTGGCCCGTTTTAATTTCTTTCCTTTTTTGATTGGGATACGTCCTACACTATATATATATATATATATATCCTCAAGCACGAAAATTAGGATCACCAACTCTATCATAACATCAAAAACCACAACAACACACACCATATTCCTCCCATAAAGACAGAGATCGAAGAGCAAGAGAAGGACAAGTTGAAGATCAAAATCAAAATTCATCCTCCGTGTTTATTGTGTTCTTGTTATTTAATTATGTTTTCTCTTGAATTGTTATTAGCTATTTATTTAATTATGAGTAACTAATTCTCTAGTATTCTAGGGTTTGATAGTAGTTCATTTTGAAGTATGATGGATATTTAATTATATAATTTTGATTCTTTTTCTATTCTATGTGTTCTTAGCCTTATTTGCTTGATTGATTGATCACCATGATAACATGATTTGTTATATTAATTCATAAATCAAGAGATGAGTTTTAACACTTGAACATAAGAACACAGAGCACATTAATCAATAACAATCGAGAGATTTGAGGTTAGTTGTGAGGACAATAAATCTTTGGAACTTTTAGGAATTGTATGTTAGTAATTGAATGGACACATTAATTTTAGCATGTAATCTACTGTTTATGCGCTTCGAGAGAAAGTTTAAATTAAATGAGTAATTGTCCTTGAATCATGAATAAATTAAATAATTGGATTGACATTATATGGATAAATCAATGAAATCAAAACCCTAGAATATTTCTTTCCCTCTGAATTTAGACCCAATTTTCATCCGTTCATCTTTTATTTGCTTTATTTAATTTATTGTTTAATTAGTTAATTAAATCCAATCTTTTAACGTGTTGCCTAGATAGTACTTAGGGAATCGAAGTCATATTATTCATATATAAATTAATCATTAGTCTCTGTGGAATATGATATTGCTCATCATTGTACACAACTACACCGTGCACTTGCGGGTAGTCAATATTTTATTAATCATTTATATGAACAAATATAAACGAAAATATAGAAGATCTGTTTTTATGGATGTGATATGTTATAATAATGATTAGTCTTCATTGTACTAATAATGTATGCTAACAAAGTATTTGTCATATATTAACATGGTGTATTCATAGTGCTAACAAAAATATCATCATAATGCTACTAACACGGTACACTTATATTGATATTAACATTTATTTCATTTGAATTATGATTCATCACATCTAGTTATGGTTAATAATTTTTTTTAGAATTGTGTTTTCATTTTTTAAGTAACTGATTATTAGGATATTTTTTTCATTTAATTATAGTTCATTAATTGTGATTTATTTCATCTAATTATTATTTACAATGTATGCCAAAAAAGTATTACCATATGCTAACCCAGTGTGTCGTAGTCGAATTAGACCAAATTTTAATAAACCTGAATTGAGATTTTGATATCGAATCTCAAAATTGGTTGAGGGGTTTTGAAACTATATATATATATATATATATATATATATATATATATATATGACTTTTCAAAAGTAGGCCCAATTTGACTTTTCAATGGCCGGTGATGGAGTAATTAAGTCGTAACAATGCAACAACAGATTAGAATGATTAGGAAAAGTCACACAAGGTTATAATTGAGCTATATTTAAAATTGAAAAATACTATTAGACCAAAAGTTGAAATAGAGTTCTACTTAAGCCTTGTTGTATAATTTAGGTCTTGAGAGACATCCTATCCTACTATATCTAAAAGTAGGATAGTTTAGGGTTTTATTTTTCCGCCAAAACTATCCTACTTACCAAAATTATAAAGTTAATTTCATAAAAAAATATTAATTAGTTAATTATAAAGTTAATGTATCAATTAGATAATTATAAATGTCACCCTTAGACTGCGTTAACTATAAATGCAATCATAATTATTTTTTGTAGAAAATCATAATTTATATAATGTGAAGTTCTAAAATCTATAGTGTGTGTATATATATATATATATAATATTATATCCACTAAAACACTGTCATTTTTTTCTATATAATATAGATTATAATATATTTTAAATTTTGCTTATATAATCTTCATATATATAAAAATACAATAATTCATGAAATAGTAAACCTCCTAATTACCAGCCAAAATGCGCATTTCGGTAATAGAAATATAATTATATTATATATAAACTATTATTCAAGTAACTTAATTAGTTTATGAAAATAATGTGATATACATTAATATATTTTTATATGAATACATATATTGATGCATATACGGATAAGAATGATAAATGATTGCATATATTTAATTATCACATTAATATTTATATTGTAAATCAATTAATTACCATAATTACTATAATTATACCATTAATTATGCCATTGAAAAATGGAAATATTCATATTATAAAAATTTCATTTAATTATGTCCACTTTGAATATATACACATCATAAATTATGTCATATGTTTATATAAACATATGTATAATGTGTGTGTGTGTGTTTTATAAATATAAACGGTAGATAGGATATATAATACAATAATACATCTCTATAGATGAATACTTAATTAACATCATATATATCAATTAGTCGAATTTAATTGGGTAATCTAATGTATTGAGAATTATTGTGAATGTCATCAAGCGTAATCTATTGTGGTTAGAGAGACAATGAAGGCGTATTAATTGAGTGGTTATAGCATTAAATAATGAAATTAATCGTGGTAAATTAAATGAAATTAATATAATTTAGTGTTTGGTTTAATTGGTTTGAGAACATTTTAATTGATATCGCCCCTTTATAAATAGTGGTATAGCAGACAAACTTTAATATTCAAAGCTTTCTTTTGAAAATATCTAATGAGAATATTTCTCAAATTTTTATATTTTGGAATGCACCGTCGTATGATTGATTCGGTTGAAGATTTTTCAATAAATCAAACAAAGAGTTCATAGTTGGTTTCATTATCGATTAAGGTGTTGGTCGATATAGAAGTCATGAAATTGTTGTGAAATGAAATATTAAGGATATAGATGGAAGAATCACTAAAGGAAAAAAAGATGAAACCTATATTGAGGATCAAAGTAATCACAAAGGATTCTCATGAAGTCCCAATTTTATGGAATTTTTTATTTTCTTGAAATTTCATGTACTAGGCCACTTTTTTTTATTGTAGATAATTTGAAATGTATAGTTTTTTTTTTGTGTGTGTGTGTGTGTGTGTTTTTTTTTTGTAATGTCAATAGAAAAGAGAATTTTTAATAATATTGAATATTTTTATTGGACTTATCTTTAATTCTATTGTAATTATGTAAAAGAAACTTGATTTGTTTTGTACATATAATTAATTATTAAAAATATTTTATTTCTCATACTAAATATGAACTCAATAATTGATTGTTTAATATTTAACATATTCCTTTTTTTCCTTATTTAGTAATATATATCCAATAACTAAATGATACACACATATACCAATTATACTCTATTAGTACTGATTTATGATTTTAGTATAAATAGTTCATATACGTATTACGTAGTATATTACTCATTTTAGGATATTATTTTTGTGGTAAAAGAACAATTCTTTCAATGTTGATTATAGTGATTATTTATACAGTAAGAAAATTGATTAAAAATAAATTTGTATAAAGAAAAAATGAGAGTTAATTGCACCTAAAATCACAACTTTTCATGTTTTGATTTTAGACATAACTTTTAATTAATAACGAACTTTACATATTTTGATAATTAAAATATTAGTGATCATTCTGATGATTAAAACTAATGTAACATTAAACATTACATAAGTATGTATGACATGTATATTCCATCTATACGCCACTAAAACGTTAACATTTAATGTGCTAAGTACATATGTGAAAACTACATCATTTAATTCAGTTTTAATGCATCCAACAAGTCAATATTATGATTCCAAAATATGTAAATTTTTTTTGTGTTAGTTATAAGATTTAAAAGCCATGTATAGAAAAAATTGGTAGAAAGTTATGATTTAAGATGCAATTAACCTCCCAAAATAACCATGTAAAATAAATTTGAATAAAATGAACTATTAATACACACTTATAATATAATTTGTGTGATAAATATATGTCAACTATATATTAAAATAGAGGATGTCCTATTTAAAATGTAAAATTCTCAAGGTCGAGACCACCGTAACCTTTCCCTAAATAAAAAATGTATATAAAAATCAAATGAGATATTAATTCTAATAAAAAATGGGTTACGCATTAAGGATTTTAGGAGAATCATATTTTCTATGAAGAAAAAGGAGCTCTGATACCGTATAGAGAACTCAATATAGATGACATGAAGTTTTTATAGTATTAACACAATATAAAATATGTATACAAGACATTGACAGGATCTAGATACTTACATAATAATACAATATATGCAAATAACTCTAAATAAAGAAAATCCGATCGTGAGAATCCAGAGGGTCCTTAATAATACCAATTTAAAATATATACATAAATCAAACGAGAAATTAATGCTTATAAAAATGGATGATGATGTTAATATTGATGGTTTTTATATTATTATTTTATGGTTCTTTTATGTTATTATTTAATAAAATTTATAAATTTTAAAATTATTAATAGTATATTAGATATATTTAAATGATTATGTGCATCGCACGGGAGATACTAGTTTTCCCAATAAAATAACAATAGGCTAAGTTGAATTAAACAATTTGGCAAATTGCTTTGAGATTTAAACAAAAAAGAGGGAGAGTAAAAAGATTAAAATATGGTCGAATATAAACATACACACACACACACACACACATATATATATACACACACATTGTTTTTGTAAAAGAGTCAAATTTAAGTATAGTGTTTCTAATTGCATCACAATTTTTTCTTTACATGCCACTAAATGAATTAATTATGAAATTATTTAAATATCCTTATTAAATAAAAAATAAAAAAATAAATTAAAAAGAAAAAATAAAAAAAAGGGAACTCTACAGCGGCCACCCCTATCCATCTCTTCTCATTCTATGCAAATTTGCCATCCCTCTTTCCTCATCCTCAAACATCCATCTCTCTCTCCTCACTCTCTACAAATTTGCACTTGTACACCACCGCCGTCCACCCTCCTCTCTCATCCTCTTCCACTCCCCACGTCAGTCACACATCTAAAGAAATTAGGACTTCACAGTTGCGCATAAGGCCATTCGAAAACAAATATATGCACATGATCAACTGCTTCAAAAACAAATTTTTGAACTTTCTTCAATTGCTTCAAAGATAGTTTTTCGACACTCCTTCAACATCGTCATTTTTTTGTTTTAAAAAATGTCACTTATTTATTCAAAAAATTCAGTTTGGTAGTATACGAATTTCATCCATTCAATGACGCTGAAATAAAGTCACTGAAAATATTCTCAGACATGTGAAGTCCGATTTGATGAAAAGTTGGATTTCTGCCTTGAAATGCAGTAATATGCTCTATATCACCGGAAATTTTTTTGGTCGTTTGGTTGGATTCAAATGAGGAAGTTGAAAATATTTCATAATGAAATAAAAGAAGTATTATTTAAATATCTCTCATGAAAATACATGAAGAATGCAGACAAAGGGAGGATCGGGGCATGACCGGTCCTGACATTTCGGAGACCTATTGTAACGCCCCGATATTGAGATGATGATATGGGACTAGTGCGCTACTTTGTGCAGCACAACCTGTGTAACTGGAGTGAACCACACTTTTTAAGGCGTTTAAAAAAGACTCAAACCAGATAATGAACAAATTAAAGTAGAAGAAAATATTTCATTAAAGTATATTAGAGATTTATTACAAAGAAGTTAATGCACTCTTAAATAGACATGAGAAGAAATTGACAATAATAAACTAATTATTTCCTAGCTAATATACTAATGACACATTAGACAAGTAGTATTAAAAATAAAACTAATGAAACATGTTTTCATTATTTTCATTCTTCATCCCACCTCAAGTTGGCATGATAGAGAAGTTAACATGTCTAACTTGGCAATGAGAAACTCGAATCGTGGCCTAGGTAAACTCTTTGTGAAAAAATCTGCAAATTGTAACCCAGAAAAAACATGCCAATGAAGAATAAACCACCTTTATAGTTGTCTCGAATGAAGTGACAATCTATGTCCAAGCGCTTTGTTCTCTCATGAAATGTTGGGTTTGCCATGATATGTGTGGCAGCCTGATTATCACACCAGAGAGAGAGTAATTGGCGTGTTTACTGGTATATTGAAGTCTCTGAGCAAGTAAGATACCCATTGAAGTTCTGTGAAAAGTGTGCCCATTGCCCGATATTCTGCTTCTGCTGATGATCGAAAAACTATTGTTTGCTTCTTTGTCTTCTATGAAATTAAATAATTACCAAAAAATACACAGAAACTTGTGACGGACCTCTTTGTATCAGTACATGTGGCCCAATCAACATCGGTATATCCTAGAACCTGAAAGTCTCTTATAGTTGGATAAAATAGACCAAGAGATGAATTGTCTTTTAAATATCTCAAGACATGGAGATTTTCTTCAAAATGTTTTGATGAACTGACTGAGTTGCTCAACGACATGAGTGATATCAGGTCTGGTTAAATTAAGATAAAGCAGATGAGAAGTTAAGATGTCGATATTGGTCAGGATTCTAAAATGGAGTGCCGTTTGTAGTAGAAAAATGAAGACCTTGCGGAAGAGGAGTAGAAGTTTCTTTACACTCAGTGAATCATGCATCAATGATAAGATCAAGAATGTATTTTATTATGTGTCAAGAAGATGCCAGTTGATCCTTGAGCAATCTCCATTCCTAAAAAATATTTGGCAATGCCAAGAATTTTAATGGTGAAAAACTGATCTAAATAATCTTTGATAGCTTTAATTTGCTCTCATCTAGGCCACTTAAAAAAATATCATCGACATATACCAGAAGAAGCAAAGGTCCTTGACCATCTTTTTTAATGAACAAGCAATGATCATATGAAGATTGTATAAAACCAAAAACAATAAGCTTACTACAAAACTCTTAGTTCATTCTCTTGAAGCTTGTTTCAACCTATAAAGACTGCGCTTCAATCTACAAACTTGCCCCAGCAAAGCCTTATGATATCCTTCTGGTGATATACCCTTGTTTTTTAATGGTTTTCATGCATTTTAAAGTCTAGTTGGATGGTAGTTGATGAGCATTGCATGTATGAATTAACAAGTTTCGCTTAGTTTTCATATTTTGTGCAGTGTCACGTATTTGCTCATTTTGAAGGGATTTGATGCCATTTATTTTATGAGACTTAATTGAGCTTGAAAACTATCTAAAAAGATAGAAGATCGAGTGAGGAGCGCTCTACAACTTGAATCGAGTCAATCAGATGAGAAATGAGCGAGAATGGAGCAAAACGGTGAAGAGTGTCAGCGGTAGATTTTCGCGCACGGCCCGTGCGGAAAGACATCCTTCGCGCACAGACCGTGCGCATCTTGGCAAAATTGGTTCAGTTTCTGGCGCACGGCCCATGCGCTAGAACCACCTTAGCGCACGGTCCGTGCATGAAGAGTCGGTTTTGGGCAGATTTTTCTCTCTTTCCTTGTTCGACTCCAATACCCATCCAAACTCAGCCCAACTATTTAAGGCTCTTGTTTGCATGAAAATTACACAACTTTTATCCTATAGAAAGAACAGAGACATCATGGAGAAGATAGAGAAGAGGCCATCGAGAGATTGAAGAAGCACATCATAGACTAAGTTTATTTTATGCTTTATTCAATTAGAATTATCATGTTGATTACTTTTGTGTATTTATTTCCTTTGAATTTTGAATACAATATGAGTAGCTAAATTCTTTGAGATCCTAGGGTTGTTGAATGTTGATGGATTTATGATTTAACGTAATTTATTGTTCCGTTCTATTTCTTCTTTGTGCATCCTTGTTTATTATTGTCTTGTGTGGATGAAGTGATCAACATTTACACTTGTGTAGTTAATTTATTATTCACTCAAGAGAGGTTGATAGATTAACGGATTAGGATTGCATAACACGAGTTTGCTAGATCGAGAGATTGGTAGGTGTCGTGAGGAGAATAAATCTGAGGTACTAATTGGAGTTTAGATAATAATTCGAGATCGAGAGATAAGAATTAGAATCTAATCTACGTCTAGAACTTACTCGAGAGAGAGGGTCTAGATAATTTAGTGATTCTCCTATAAGATTAGAATTAAATTGGTTTAATAGATTATTTGAAAATTAGGAAATCCAGTTAACAGAAACACCCTAGGATCCGTTTCCTCTTCTGTTTACCCAGTTTTATGTGCTTGATTTATTTATTTATTTTGCAATATTTAGTTAAGTAAAATCAATCCTTTAATTAAGTTCTCTAGATAAAGTAGGACAAAAGAATTGGGTACTTAGCCGCATTACATAGTCAGTCTTTGTGGATACGACCTTGCTCACTGTTATTTTACTATAATTTACCTCGTTCTCTTGCGAGTAGTATTTTAGGTGAACTAAAATACCGAACAGGTACCATGTATATATCATTAGCGAGATAGCCATGTAAAAATGCATTATTTATTTATATCAAATTGAACTAATGGCCATGACTTAGCAGTAGCAAAAGTCAGTAACGAACGATCTGTTACCAAATTTGCGACTGAAGAAAACTCTCATTATAATCAACACCTTGTATTTGATGATATGCCTTGGCCACTAGTTGAGCCTTGAGATGTTCAATAGATCCATATGCTCTTAATTTTGTTTTGTAAACCCATTTACAACCAATGGCAACTTTGCCAAGTGGAAGATCACACAACTCCCATGTATGATTTTTTTCAAGTGCGTGTATCTCGGCATCCATGGCTTAAACCCAACCAGAGATCTTACATGCTTGAAAATATGTGGTGGGATCCTGAATATTAGAGACATAAGCAAGAAATGATAGGTGTGTGCTAGAAAAGGAGGTTGAAGAGAGATAAATGATCTGAAAAGAATCTGAAACATTAGCCACAAGAACAACTGGAGAAGTCACCGAACACGTGACAAAATCATAAATCCATGAGAGTGGATTTTGGACCTTGTACTATGTCTTGGAGATGATATAGAAGGATTTGTATACGAAAAAGATAGGGGAAGACATATATGGTTCATAATTTGTGCATGTATTATGTGAAGGATTAGGAGGTTCATTTGAGATTGATTGGTTAAAAAGAAAAAAATCTTCAAAGAATTTAACATCTCTGGATAACATTATTTGTGCAGACTCAAGATCATAAAAAACATAACCTTTTTAGCCAGAACCATATCCTAAGAAAATACATTTGGGCGATCTTGGGGCAAACTTATACTTGTGAGGATTAACATTGGTAGAATGACACAAACACCCAACAGATTTTAGTGTAGTATAATTTGGATGTTTATTGTATAAGATAAAAATGGAGTTTGCCATCTAAGAACAGAACTAGGAATGCGGTTAATAATATATGCGGCAACTAAGATTGAGAAAGATCAAAATTTTAAAGGAAGCCGAGACTGAATCATAAGTGTACGAGCAATATAAAGAAGAGATTTATGTCAACGTCCAACCAGCTCATTTTGTTGCGATGTGTAGGTGCATGAGCGTTGGTGTAAAATACCATATGATTGAAGCAAAGATTGGCATTCATGACTTGTAAATTCTAGTCCATTATCACTCATGATAGACTTAACCTTATTCTCAAATTGGGTTTGAACTATACAAATGAATTTATGAAGAAACTTAACAGTTTGAGATTTATGAGTCATGAAGAAAACCCAGGTGGCTTGGCTAAAGTCATCAACAACTGTAATAAGATAAGTGTGTTATTGACAGAGGCTTCTTTATAAGGACCCCATATGTTAACATAAATAAGTTCAAAAATAGACGAAGAATGTATCGTAGATAGAAGGAATGCTAAACATTATTGTTTAGCTTTAAAACAAATATCACAAGACTTAAGAACTGAGGAATCGAATTTTGATAAATGCTCTAAAGAGTCAATATGTTGTAGCAACATAGTAGATACATGAAAAAGTCATCTGTGCCAAGTTGTTATAGAAACATGGCAAAAATGTGGAGGAATGGAACTATCTAAACACAAACTAGATTGTTGAATAACATATAAACGACCTCGTAGTTGTCCAGTAGCCAATATATAAGCACTCTTCATTTCAGGGGTCCTGAAAGTGACATATTTTTGTAGAAAATGAACATGTGAGAAATATATCAAGGGTTAGTTAAAAAACAGATAACAAATTAAATTTAAAACTTGGAACATAAAGAACTCGATGTGAGGTCAGTTTAGGGGTAAGTTGTACTTTGCCAGTCAGTGTAGGTAACTTGGCGTGTCATGCCGTCTGGCATATAGATAGAAAAAAAAATGGAGTAGTTATTGGTTTAGGTTCCATAAGCAAATCGAAAGAAGCACACATATGACTTGTAGCTCATGTGTCAATTATCCAAGAATCATTAATACACATATTCAACGATGTAAAGGCAAAATGGTTAAAAGAAGTCATAGCCTGAGACTTACCATATGCAGAAGCAAAGTTAGTAGTACCTCCACTAGAATCACTTGGATGTTTCAGAGTTTTCAAATATTTGGCAATTTCTTATTGAATCATATGAGTTACTTCCATCGTGTGAGATGATCCCATTGCTGACATTGACTGAAGATCTGAAGGAGTGTCGGCCAAGTTAGTACGCTGTTTTTTTGTTCCTTGAATTTGGAAGACCACTCCAGATAGCCATGTAGTTGGAAGGAAGTTTGGATTTTAGGACCTGGTTTCTGACAATATACGCACCTTAACTCTGTCTTTTCTTTTTTGGATTTGCGAGGATAGAATTTCCCTTTATATTCTCTTGTGTTGGGTGGGTAACGGTTACTCTTGAAAGCTTGCTAGTTAGCAAGCAAGATATGATTATCTGAAATGTCAGATAAGGAGACATGAACAGCCCATTGCCTCTCAACCTGAAGAATCATGGAATGTGTCTTACAGATAGTGAGAGGAGGCTTCATGATTAAAATCTAATTACGAACATGATCAAAACTATCATTCAAACCCATCAAAAACTGAATGAGTTTGGTATGAATAGTTATTTCCATTAATCATTTTGTTGTATCACATTTGCAACAACATTGACATGAAGGAATTGCTTGGAGATTTTCAAGTTCATTCTAAATTTTCTTAAGTTTATTAAAATAGATAGAAACATAAGTAGAACCTTGACTAATGCTGACAATATCTCTCTGTAGTTGATATAAAAGATGACCATTACATTCACCAAATTATTGAGAAATATCATCCCATAATTCATTTATATTATTGGCATACATGAATGCTTCAACGATATCCTTTACTAAAGAATTTAGTATCCCAGGTTGCACCATGCAGTCGTCTTTAGCCATTGTGAATATTACGAAGCATTCGCAGGTGGTGCTTCGATCTCACCATTGACGAATCCCAATTTGCTCTTCGCACCAAGAACAATGATCATAAAATGTTTCCAAAGAAGATAATTGTTTCCCGTGAGAACATTAGCGATAAGTTGCACACATTGGATAGATGAAATGGGTCTGAAACCTCGGAGGCCATAGCACCAGAGGTAGAATCAGATGAATTTCCAGGAATTACACCACGTGACATATAAATAAATTTAGAGATTTATTAAAGAGGAGTTAATGCACTCATAGATAAGAGAAGAAATCGACAATAATAAACTAATTATTTTCTAACCAATATACTAATGACACATTAGACAAGTATTATTACAAATAAAACTAATGAAGTGTGTTTTCATTCTTTTCATTCTTCACATACTAAGACTCTTGGGATAAACTCATCAAAAAATAACGATGGCAAACTTCAACTTAAATAATAATTGTTCAAAAGTTAACTGTTAGTAGGAGTGATATGAAAAAAGTCCATGTTGTTGCATGTCCAAAAGCTGGAAATAAAAGGAATTCAGAAAACCGAACAATCCATAATAATAAACAATAAATAAGTGAAAAAGAACGTAGTGCATTTATTCAGACTAAAAAAGTAACCGTGTTCTTAGTTAGAATCCACACATAAAGGAAACAAAAACATCAAAAGAGATGCCTTTCAACCTTAGCACAGTCGTCCGCTATCTCGCAACTCATCCTAAAAATATTTGAAAAGAGTTTGGGTGTGAATACTAATACACTCAGTGGGTACTTTTCTGAAAAACCTTCACAACCATTTTATAAGACATAGTATCCAATCATATTTTAAGCGTATCGTGTTCAAAACATAAAAATAAATTCCATGTATACAAAACCATTTTAGTTCCATCAGTGTGCGCCATTCTCCCCCAGAACGCTGTACATAATTCAACTGCTTAAGGTTGGACACTGCCCTATTTGCTTAGGCTCGATATTGTGAACCATTGTAGTTTCGTCACCAAAATAGTAGTATGACTTACATGAGATAGGAGAACATATTAAATAGAGTCAATTAATTGGATATTCAATCACGTTCCATTTTATAAATATGTGGGCTTAATAACCCGAAACACATTTTTGTATAGTAAAAACTCCATGATAATCTGATATAGATTCTGATTATGATCTCAACTAGATATCTCCTTCTTTTGTGCATACAAGATTATCTAGCAACTTAGTTTTTCTAAAAGACTGTTGGTCCTGGGCGAGTCCGAATCAGTTTAGAGGGTGGTGAATAAACTGGTCCTAAATCTTAAAACAAATACGGAATGAATAGGGCCCTTGACTCACGTAATAAAAACTTATCAATGCACTTAATCAGTTGAGATAATCAGTTGGCTCAAAGTGCAACTTGTGTGATGGATTTGTGCAGTTTAGAATATGCAACTGAAAAACAATAAGTTGAACACACACAAGCGGTTTATAGAGGTTTGAACTTAAACTTCTACGTCCTCTCTTCCTTACTAAAAAGGAAAATTCACTATGTAATGGTAAAGTTTCTTTATTACAATTATACAATGAAGACAATGTATTGAACCTGGCTGACGGCCACTTTATGAGACACGGTCTCCTTTTCAACTGGTGTTGTCCCGGAAATGGCAGTTCCAACGAATACAGTCTCCTCAGCCGGTAAGTCGACAGCTCACACTTGCGATCCCCAACTGCTCGCTAGAGAGATAAGGTGCTATTGCCCGTATTTTCAAGGTTTTAGATCTCTTTCAATCTTCAAGAATGCAGTCTTGAAACTGTTATCAACTAATGTGCTCCTTTGTCTTGAGCTGGGTAGTTGATCGGTGTAAATCTAAACTGAGAAGCTTGCTCTGGCTAGACTTCTTCAACAACTAGCTTGATGATGAACGATTAGCCTCTTCTTCTCAGTTGGGACTTTTGCTGCGGATGATTAGAACTTGATCTTTAAGAGTTGTTCTTGCAATCTTTTTCAAAAGATCTTTTTGGCAGCGAGAAGGTCTATCTTTCAAGAGTCTTCAGTCCACTCACAAGTTGAATCACTTATCCTTTATATAAGAGTGAGCTTGTGACCGTTTGTGAATCAATGAATGATCATAAATGATTCGTTAATTTTTAAAGCCATTGAGAGGCTTTTTATTGAAGTAGCTGTTGCACTGCCTTTGTTCTCTAACAAGCTTTTACTCAAGGATCTTGGTTGCATTAACTTCAAGATTTTTATGTTAGCAGTTCTCGGAATTCTGACTTTCAATTTCGGCTTTTTGTCTCGATCGTCAGTTCTGGGCTTCAGCTGACAGTTGTGATCTTCAGTTAGGTTATCTCCTTAGCTGGCAGTTCTGCGCATCTTGTTAGCAGATTTCAAGCTCCAATTTTGACTTTCCTCAACTGGCAATTCTGGGCTCTGGCTTGATACTTTCTGAGCTCCAGTTTGGATTTCTTCCGCTGACAGTTATGGGCTCTGGCTTGATGCTTTCTGAGCTCCAATTTGCATTTCTTCAGCTGTCAATTATGGGCTCTGGCTTGATGCTTTCTGAGCTCCAGTTTGGATTTCTTCAGCTGGCAATTCTAGACTAGTACTTTCTTCAGTTGGTACTCTGAACTGGTACTTTCTTCAGCTGGTACTCTGAGCTGGCATTTTCTTTAGCTGTTATTCGGAGTTATCGTATCTTTATTTTAGATACCGAACCGGTGCCTCTTCAGCTAGTACTTTGGACTGATGTCTCTTTAGCTGGAATTCATTTGACCCTGATGGTCAGTTGGCACTTGAACTCATACATCTTGTATCCTCAGCTTGGATATTGAACTGGTGCCCTTCAGTTGGTACTCTGAATTGGTGTATCTTCAGCTAGAATTCATTCTGATCCTGATGATCAACCGGCACTCGGACTTACGCATCTTCAATTTCCTTGACTTACTAACTGATTTAGTAATCAAGTTTCTGCTTAGTTCTTTCCTTAGCACTTGGCTGGATTTGTTCTGTCTCTCTTTTCTTTCTTTTCTTTTCTCTCTCTTTTTTTTATTCTTTTTCTTTTTTTTTCTTTTTTTTTTCTTTTGGATTGATCATTCTTTGGCTTTGTTTAGCTCAATCTTCTGTTTTATCAATCTCGATTTTCTGCTTGATTTTCTTTCAGTTTTTCAAAGCATTTTGACATGTTTTGACAATTCATCAAAACCACAACATGGATTAGGTAACTCTTTATAGTTTTTACTAACAAAGACTAACTGGCATTTCTTAGATATGAAGCATGTTAGGAAAAACTATCAAGAAAACCCCTAAATATGGTTTTGATGAAATGTCAAAACATGTAGAAACATTTTCTGAAAAACTGCATGAGTTCCAAGCTGGGAATGTAAAGCTGACCAAAAAGAGGCTCCAAAAAGAATTTAGCTGAAGCAAGAATCAACCAAATTGGAGCATGGTCAACCCAGTTGAAAGGATGCATCAACCAGTCAGAGAATAACCCAACTTAGGATTAAAACACAAAAGTCAAATTAGCTTCAATCAAACTGACAGTCGAGTCAGTCGAGCAAGAAGAGAAATTAAGCTGATTGAAAAAATTGACAACAAGTCAGTTAAACTGAAGACTGGAAGCATCCAACTGATGGCCAAAAATCAAATATCAGCCAAACTAAAGCCTAGAGTTAAACCAACTGCTAATGGCCAGAACTAAAGTCAGCCAGTTTAAAGCTCAGGCTCAACATCAACTGTTGACCAAGTTCAAAATAAGACTAGTCAAACTGACAAACTATCCAACCGTTTGTGATCAGTTGAACTGGCAAGTAAGCTCAAAATAAGACCAACTGAACTGACCAACTAGCTAACAGTTGTGATCAGTTGATGGCAAAAGAGCTCAAAAGAACAGCCAACTGAAGCTATAGCCGAACTGAGCTGCTAAGCTTAGAACTGCCAACGTGAGCTTAGAACTACCAAACTGAAGCTTAGAACTGCCAACTGGAGCTCAAAACTGCCAACTAAAGCTCAAAACTGCCAAACTGAAGCTTAGAACTCCCAACTGGAGAGTCCCGCAGTTAATGCTCAACCAGAGATCTTGAAGTTAATGATCAAAAGAAGATCTTGGAGTAAATGTTCAACAGAGATCGATTGGCTGAGCAACGGCTACTTCAACAAGCTTCAACGGCTACAAAAATCAACTACTATTGATGAACCAACAGAATCAACGATCAATGGAACTCAACGGTCACAAGATTACTCCTCTATATAAGAAGAGTGAATCTCATTTTCAAAAGACTTTCAAATTCTGACATGCACTTATTATCACCATTCTAGCTTTCGCAATATACTCATAACTGAGCTTCCTTTCTCTCCCCTCGCAGCTCAAGTTTGCAGATTTGATCAAACTGCGAAAGTCTCAACTGAGAAGAAGATTTGAAAGATCTAAGCATCAACTAGCTGTTTGTGTAACAACCTGGATTTTTAGAATATGATTAAGTAATTCTTAATTTTAATTAGGAAATATTAAGAGGAATTTTGAGCATCATAAGGATGTTTCGGTTCTAAACCGCGATTTTAGGAGTTATTTTTCGTGAAACTGTCTTTTTGAGAATTTCAATTCCAGCTCATTCATGGCTGATTTTGGTCACGTTTGGAAGGTGTTGACCCAAGGAGCATGTCGGTATTTTTGGATTTTCAATCCGGGGTCGTTTGAGGTCCCGGCGACGAAAATCCTATTAAGTAAGAGCGGGAATAGTGTTTTTCCGTAGGAGCGCGATCGTTAGAAATTTGTGAAATCTCGTGCGTTGACCCGAGCCTTATTTTTTCAAGCCTATCCTATAGAAAATTTCTCAAGGAATCCGTTGGCGTTCCCGGATTTTCATTCTGAGGTCAATTGAACGCTCAGGAATTTTATTTGTCCCTTGTGTGGAATAGTAACTTTATTTTTAAAAAGAGAATCTTTTCTCATTTTCCTTCAAGACGACTCGTTCTTTATCCCGATTCAAGTTGGTTCAGTAGTACTCGAGCCAACGAACCTCCCGGCACTTTCAGATTTCGTGAACACTTTCAGATTTCGTGAATGAGGTCATTTGGACCTCACCGTCAAATAAAGCGCCTTTTAACCGAACCCGATATTTTTAAAGCAGTATTGTTACACTGCAGTAGCTTCCATGGGAAGCTTTATTTTCCCTATAAATAGAGGAGCCTCCCCTCAGTATTTTCTATCCCATTTCTCATTTCTGTATTTTGAGAGAGAAAGAGTAGAGTAGAAGGTGAGAGATTATAGTCGAGAGCGGAGAGTGGAGGAGAGGAGGATCGCCGCCGCGGAGCAGCAGGAGGCCACCGACGCGGGGCACCCCACGGCCGCAAGAGCACCCCCTCGGCCAAGGAGGTGCGCGGGCGCGTAGGTGGTGCCGCCGGGGCACATGGAGCGCGAGCGCGGGGGCTGGTGCAGCAGTTTTGGCACGTTTTCGTCCAGAGGTCATAACTTTCAACTAGGTTGGAACCACGAGGCCCATGAGTACTCAAATCGAAGCTCTTTCGAAGATCTATGATGTAGAAGTGACCAATAGTCCATAATCTCGATCGTTAGAGTCATATTTTCCGTCCTTTTATCGGTAATTTCGAGCGTTTAAAATTATTTAAATTCTCGTGTTTTAAGTTATAGTTAAGGGTCGAGGGTTTAGATATTGTTTCAATGTCTTATTAGGGTCTCAAATAAGGTTTCAAGTTGTTGATCGACTTTCCTAAAAGGAGATGATCCTCGAGGAGGCTCAAAGAAGGATTTTTGGCTCGTCGCTTCGTCCACGTGCTCGTTATCAAGGTGTTCGTCATAAAGGTGGGTAATTCTAAACCAAATATATGGTTTGAGCTAGTAAGCTCTAGAAGCATATTAAGGCAAGGGAAATATCCAATAAAAGTATTTTATGTTCTGCCTGGTTCGTCTCTATGCAAAGTTAAGAAAAGAAAGTAAAAGAAGCTATATGCATGATATTGTTGAATTGTTATTTGAGTTTGATAAAGTAAAGGAAGTTATTATAAGTTAAGTGAGCTCTCAAGCATGTTTAGATATGCTAGAATTGTTTAAATACAATTTATGCTAGCATGAGATCTTAGAATTCCTTTTAGTTGCAATCTATGTTTATGTATGTTCATTTCTTCGAATTTGAATGTTAGACCTTGCTAAAGCTTATTTAGCTAAGTATTGCCTTTTAGGGTAAGTTATAAATCCCTTATAGGCCGAGATCATGCTCAATTAAAGAATTAGCCTTAGATGATTGCTCTAGGCTTGGTATTACTAGCTAAGTCAAGTAAGTAAGGAAGGTTAAGGTTAAGTAAGGAGGAATTTAAGGAAGGATATAGTTTCTGCTTTAAGCAGGTTATCGAGCTCGAAGAACAGTTTATTTGCATTATCATGCTGTGACCTTCGAGTCACCGAGTTGAACATTTGAAAGTAAAGGGAGTCACTGCTGGGTAACCCCCTCGCATACTCAGAAGGATACTTGAGGTAACCCCTTTCTTATCTCAAGGCATGCCTCAAGGTGTAGTAGACAACAGGTTTGAGCCAAGAAAGGCGCCAGGAAAAGAAGTAAAAGGTTTTGCGGATATGGAGAGGGCTTTTGCGATTTGCTCTCCATATGCCGTCAGTTTATAATTGGATATTTCTAAAGTTTAGCAAGAGTTTTTCTCATAAAACCCCACTGAGTACATTAGTGCTCACACCCTCTTTTTCAAATGTTTTCAGGTTGAGATGTTGAGATGTTGAGGCCGGTGATGTGCTGCTGGTGGGGTTGTCTGAGGTTTCAAGTTTGTTACTCTATATGGTTACATGATTTTCTTCCGCTAAGTACTCTGATGTTAGTATTTAGTCTTGATATATGTAACTTGATTCTTGATATTAACATGTCTTAAATGCTAAGATTCCTAAAAATCAATAAAGTTTTGAGAATTAGAAGCATGTTCTTTTGACATCCCAGTTATTCTTTCATTAATTCCAAGTTAATTGAGGAGTCACACTTGTTGAGCATATTGGTATCTATTCAGTTTCAATCGACCTATGAATGGGTCTTGCATGCTTGTTGTTGTTGTTCGTCTATGAAGGGGCTTTTCTTTCAAGCATGATTCTACTCGTTTTCAATTAATCTTAAGTTGTTTTCTTGTTTCGTCCTATGAATAGGACAGTATGATTTATTTGATTCCGACCTATTAATGGGTCTTACCTGTTGTGACCTATGAGATGTCTTGTTTATTTAAATAGTTGAATTCTTATCTGCTTGTCATTGGATTCTGTTTAAAATTTCGATTGACCTATGATTTGGCATTCCTTTGACTTGATTAAATCCTTTGATCCCTTTGACCCGATTGAACCCTTTGACCCTTATTGATTCGTTGAAAATAATAGTTCTTCAAAGTCATAAAGTTAAGTTGCCTAAGTTTTTGAGGCACTAACTTAGTTCGATTCTAAAAACACCCCCCTTGGAATTCCAATTTTCGCGCTATTTTTACGCACAACAACCCGTCCCCATCCTTGGGACTGGGCTGTTACAGTTTGAAAGTCCAGCAAGAGCAATTTTCTCAGTTCAAGATATTCAACGATCAACTACTCAGCTCAACTCGAAGGAGCACATCAGTTGATACCAATTTCAAGACTAATCTCTTAAAGATCGAAAGAAATCTAAAACTTTGTAAAGGCGGTAATAGCACCTACCTCTCCAGCAAGCAGTTGGGGACTGCAAGTGTGAGCTGTCGAAACTGGCTGAGGAGACCGTGGCTCTGCGAGAACTGCCGTCTCCGGGATAGCCACAGTTGGAAAGATGACCGTGACTCTGCGAGAGTTGCCGTTTCCAAGTTCAACCTGTCTTCACTCTGTACTTGTGATAAAGAAACTTTACCATTGCACAGTGAATTGCCCTTTTTAGTAAGGAAGAGAGGACGTAGAAATTTCAGCTTCGAACCTCTATAAACTACTTGTGTGCTGTACTTATTGTCTTACTTGCATATCTTTACAACTGCACACAAAGAACTCACAAGCTGCACTCACACCAACTGAATTCGTCCAACTGATTAAGTGCACAGATAAGTTCTTTACGCGAGTCAAGGGCCCCAATCATATTCCGCATTTTGAGTGAAAAGTTTTTGTATCAGTTTATTCACCCCCTCTAAACTGATATCGACTCGTCTGGGACCAACAGAGCAAATCTTATAATATTTGTTATCTTAATATGCATCACCTGGGGTCACCAAATATTTTGACTCATAAGGAAACTTTTCTCAGGGCAATTTTATAAAGAAAAACTATATAGGGAGTTCTTCCATACGAGGTGCTTAAACTCATACCCTAAAATAACTCAGTACAAATAAATTCATACCGCAAGATCCGCTCGTTGGAAAAATATGAAACTTTAAATAAAAATATTATATTTTGACACAAAACAACTTTTGAGCCTAAAAACACGATCAAGTTATCCATGAATGATGGATCTAGAAAAGACTACAATTTAATATTCAGATATCCTAAATTGAAAAGTGACAACAGTAAAATGCGCGCGCGCGCACACACACACATATATAACATAAACTCGAAAGGTATTTTCTGATCCAACAACCCTAATGTGTCGCAAGTTTGAGGCGGAGGTGGTGGTGGAATGAGAATTGGCGTGAGGGTGTTGGCTTAATGGTAAATTGACGGTGATGGTGGTGATTAATTGGGGGCCGTGATTGAGGGGTGGTGATGATTATTATGTTGGAGTGTGTGGCGGCGGCGGTGTGTCGGACGTGGGTGGTGGTGATCTTTGATGACGGTTACGACAGTTTTCCGTCGTGTCATCATTTCAATCACATATTTGTGCTTTACGTGTTGACCCCTTCAAAATGTTTATTTCATAAATGAAATAGGAAACTAGGGGCATACTTGCTTTTGAAGTTGCTCGGCTTTTCAATTTGAAAATAAATAAAAAATGAAACCTTAGACTCATATTTATATAGGAAAAATAAATTGGATAACAATGAATAAAAGAAAGAGGCTAGGATAATGAAAAATAGGACAATGATGAAAAAAGAATATGATAATTATGAAATATGATAATGTTTGAAAAAGAAATTGGATAATAACGGATGTGCCATGTACTATTTAAATCTAATAATTTTTCAGTTTAAAGCTACGTCGAGAGTTCATTTGAATCCGAAACTGAAAAATTTAAATTTGACACGATCCTTAAAACATTTGCTACCAACCCTAGTAATCATAACATATTTTTGAAGTGACTTTTGACCAAAATAAATTTTAACATATTTCTTTGACTACGATTTTCCTTTATTTGAGGCCTATAGAAACCTAATTTATTTTCTAACTTACTCAAGGATAACATAAGTTGAGTAAAACCTTCTAAAATATTTCGGGGTGTTACACCTATGTCAAAATGTTTTTTCGTTTATTTTTTTACAAGAATCTTGAAGTTTGAGTCAAAATGGCGGCAACTCATTTTATTGTGATATTTCATGTTGGAATTTTGATGAACTCAAAACTAGGGAATAAAAGCCCTAAATACAACAACTCAATTATTTATTCTTTCTTTATACAATTTTGATAAAAATTAAAAATTGAGTCTTTAATGGTACCTTTCTCGTACTGAGCATAGAATGATGATTAATAGCTTAATTGCAAAATTGAAATTAATATAACACAAAATCTCAATAAATTTTCACATAGAAAAAAAATAGTGAATTAATCACAAAAATAGACAAAATGATGATTAATAGATTAATTGCAAAATGAGATTAATACAACATAAAATTTCAATAAATTTTCACATTAAAATTAAACATAGAAAAAAATAAAAAACGAAGCAATCACAAAAATAGATTTTACCTTGAGATTATCCGTATGAGAGTCTAGAGTTGAGAGAGTAGAGTCCAATAGAAATGACTGTTACAACTTTATATGAGTCGATGTGATATTTTTACAATTTTGGGAGCCCATAAAAAATGGGAACCCTAGGTGGCGGTTCACTTGGATGAGGGATGGCGACCGCCACTCGAATGATGGAGGGAGTGAGAAGGGGCTATAAACGGTTTATTTTTTTTATACATGGTATAATTGATTTATAAATGGAGATGTAAAAATGATAATTATTGTTGCGTTGTTAAAAGAAAAAGTGAGAAAAATATGTAGTGTGTAAGTAAAAATAGCGTGTAAAGAAAAAACGGTGGTTCAGGTCTTCACGATTTAAGTATTTGAAACCCGCTTCCGATAAAAAGTCGCAACATTGCAGGGCACAAGAGTGAAAAATAATCAAAGTTCCAGTTGTTGAAAACCACTGAAAAGTCTAAACCAAAAGTAAGACAATCTACACTAAAAAGAAAAGGAAAAAAAAAAGTAAAATCTTCTGTGTGCTCCCAACAGTGATAGAGAAGAAATAAATTTCGTGACTGTCGATTGATTAATACCGAAATATATTGGATATTAGTAGAGAAATCCCGAGGAATCGGCATGGAAGAATTACGCATATCTCCGGCCGATCCGAGGGGAAGCCCGGCGAAAGAGCAGCAGGCCGCCGGCGTCGGAATTCTTCTTCAGATTATGATGCTCGTACTATCGTTTGTTCTCGGCCACGTTCTCCGCCGCCATCGCTTTTATTACCTTCCTGAAGCTAGTGCTTCCCTTTTGATCGGTAATTTAGTTTCTGCTCTAGTTTTTTCATTTAATCTACATATACGCCCTAACTTTTTGGGCTGACGATCACTTAAGTAATTTTATTACGTTTTTGACTGTATTTGTAATTGGAAATTTGAATGTGGAATGCAGGTTTGATTGTTGGTGGACTGGCAAACGTTTCCAATACAGAGAATAGCATCAGGTCTCATGCTTACAGTTATTCATCATTTCATTTGTTCTCGGTTCAATGCTATTTTAATTCACGATGATTGTGTAATTCACTAACTCTGTTTTGACCTCTATTGAAATATTGGTTTGGCAGGTCATGGTTCAACTTCCACGAGGAGTTCTTCTTCTTGTTCCTGCTGCCCCCGATTATATTATATCCTTGTTCTGCGGGCTATTTTCTAGACCTAAACTGAATGTCTTGGTTTCTTATTTAATGCTTCTCCGTAAGTTTTAGAGGAAGTGTGTTTCCTTAACTTAGTTTCGTGTTTACTCAGTCAGGATTCAGTCTTCAACCTGTAAGTGTCTCCATATTTACTTTTTTTCTGTAAGGTTCTCTTAAACGAATCAAAGAAAGAGTTGGAATAGTGAAAGAAAATACAGATGCCTGAAGCCTTGTCCACCGAGCTCCACCTAGTTTAGTAAAAGAAAACAGTGGGAGAAATTTGTTACTGTATTTATTCGTCTTGCTTACTGTATTCATAATTTTTTTGCTTCGTATATTATTTTCGCTCGGAGAAGCAATATATTGTCATCTGTTAGATTTTATGAACTCAATGCAAATCGAATCCATTTAATCACCGCACAAGATTGTTGCTGTGGAGATTGGTCTACTAATATAATCTATCTAGTGTAGGTTGTAAGAATATATATTGACTAGATTTCATGGCTTCTGTGAACTTGATAGATGGGGGAGAAGGGGCCATGTTGAGAAACTTGCTCAGTTCTCGTGTTCTAGGGTCCAGGGGCACACTCACAACTTCTCTCAATAAATAAGTCAAAATCTGAAAGCTAAGGATATGGACCTTTTGTTTATCTCCTCTTGGATAACCTTCAGTTTGCCCCCGAGACCCAAGATAAAACCTACAATTACCTGAAATAACTAAAATAGCTTTAATTTTCAGTTCCATATTATTTATTCTGTATAAGATGACCTCCCTCCTTTATGAATTTGATTTTGCAGAAACCATTTTTTTCTAACTTTGGCGCCATAGTCACATTTGCAATTGTCGGGACTTTTGTTGCTTCCATTGTCACAGGCGTTTTGGTGTGAGTGCCATTCTATTGATAGTTCAGGGTTTTGTATAAATGCTAGTATTCATAATTCATTATTTATTGTTTTTCTCATCATTAGTATGCTTGGTTTTGATCCCTTGTTTTTATGTTTCAGATACCTTGCCGGAGTATCATACCTTATCTACAAACTTCCTTTTGTTGAATGTCTGATGTTTGGTGCTCTCATCTCAGCTACGGATCCTGTCACTGTTCTGTCTATATTTCAGGTGATCTGGTATTTCAGGCTTAAGATAATGATAATTTATTTCTTGTTGGCTTTCACCTGAGGAATAGTTGAAAATTTTCGGTGTGACAGAAACCCCAGGTCTGCAAAAGACTAGGTGATGTTTAGCGTGCATGGTCTATATAAGAGGGTTCACTCTGATCCAAATAGTGTGCATTTTCCTGCACTGGAGACAATAAATAGATAAAAAATAACTATTGTTATATATGTTGTAAATGACCTTCTCAACTGCTTGCTTTTGAAGCTGGAGTTTAAGTCTACTCCTTATCAGGTTCCAATATCCAACTTATGACAACCTGCATGGCTGCATGTTTCTGTGTTTTGATATTGACTAATCAAATGCCATCATTTATTTTTTAGAAATGGAATATCAGCACTTCTAGTTCTTTTACCTATTACCTCATGTTTGAGAGATCAAAGATCTAATATTTCCTTCACTATCAAATGGCATTGTTCTGCTACATAAATAATTGTAAGTTGCATTCTCTTGATATGAAATTTGTAGGAGCTTGGCACAGATGTGAATCTCTATGCTTTGGTCTTTGGTGAATCTGTGCTAAACGATGCAGTAAGTTCTGCTGGTTTTTATCTAATTTTTCCTCTAAGCTGGAGATAATTATTGGAAAAACATGGACAATCTTTATTTAGTGAGTTGCTAATTCACTGTTGGGTTATTACTCGTGTCTCCTGCTTTTGAAGATGGCAATTTCTCTGTATAGGTAAGTCAAACTTTAAATATCCAGCATAATGAGTATATTATTTTCAAATAGTCCTTAACAACCTGGTTAATATGTTTGTAGGACAATGTCACTGGTGAGGAGTCATATGTCATCAGATCAAAACTTTTTCATGGTGGTGATCAGATTTCTTGAAACTTTTGTTGGCTCGATGTCAGCAGGTTCGTTCATGGGCAGAATTGCTCTCGAGGATAAATCATTTTTCATCATTGGTTGGGTGATCTTGAGCTTAATTTTATAATTTAATTTCACAAATTCTGTTTGATTCTTACATTTAGCTTAGGAAGTCACAGGTCATACTTCCTTCGAAGTTGGAAGTATGATTGTTGTTGCATGCATCAATGACATCAATGTGTTGATATACTTGACTTACCAGAACTGAGATACATCAATGATAACCCACATGTTTCCACTTTCCATAACAACTTAAATAAATTATTTTTCCTTTCGTACACTTAAACTTAACTGTAGGATTGCTTACTTCCCGAAGAATAGAATTTACGCATGTATATCCAGTCACAGATAATACATTTGTTTAGCTAATAAATATAATTTCTTACTGAATCTGCAGGGGTTGGAGTTGGATTTACTTCTGCTTTAATATCCTTTTTTTTTTTAAAAAAAATTTGTTTATTATTCCTGCCAATGTATCCTTCAATGTTTTTAAGCTCATAACACTCTGTGGAGCCTTAACTTCCAGAACCTTTTCAAGTATGCCGGTCTGGATATTGACAAGTAAGCATATATTTTCAATGGTTCGGGCATTCACCATTAATATCTAATATGTTGGAATTACTTATCACTTCTTTTTTATAATTTGTACAGTCTTCAGAACTTGGAGTGCTGCTTAGTTGTTCTTTTCCCATATTTCTCGTAAGAACACTTGATCTGTTTTCTTTTGTTAGATGGAATACTTTATTTTGTTTTTTTTTTCTGGGATCTTTGACACAGCTCGTGCTTTGTCATCTTCAATTTTATTTAGATACATGCTAGCCGAAGGGCTTGGTCTCTCGGGTATCGTGTCAATATTGTTCACTGGAATTGTAAGTGAAGCTATGGATTTTTTTATATTTTATTTATTTTTCATATGATATCAGAATGCAGCAATACATTTTGGTTATTTTATGTGTTAGGTTATGAAGCACTACACTTTCTCAAACTTGTCAGACAATTCTCAGAAATTTGTTTCTGCGTTTTTCCATTTGATATCATCATTGGCCGAGACTTTCGTGTGAGCAATCATTCATTTATTTACTTAAAATGTTGCCTCAGTTGTATCTTCAGCCAAATTTCCTAAACTTTTGTCTGTCATGCAGATTTATATATATGGGATTTGACATTGCCATGGAACAGCACAGCTGGTCTCATATTGGATTCATATTTTTTTCAATCGTATCCTTGATTTTGTGAACTCTGAATGAGTGGTTTCTAGTTTAACTTGCGAAAATCAACTTATTTCTTTCCTTAACTTGCTTTAAATCAAACCAGTTATTCATTGGAATTGCAAGGTATGTTTAGGTTGCCATTTTCCTTATGCAACATTTGTCTGTTTGTTAAATATTTTATCTGCTACACCACAATTCTTACCATTTTTGTCCTGTAAAGAATCTTGTTTATGTAATATTTTGCAGTATGCCATCTGTTGATTATATAGAGAAGATATAATGGAACTGTTCAAACAATTTATTAAACCTTGTTCTACATGTTCTGTATAGGGCTGCAAATGTATTCTCGTGTGCTTATTTGGTCAATTTGGTTAGGCCTTCTCATAGAAAAATACCAATGGAGCATCAGAAAGCGCTTTGGTATAGTGGTAAGTGAATAAGATTTTTTTGGTTGTCCAAATAGCTTCCTCAGTCACTTATGGCCAACCACTAATTAGCAAAACATATATAGACTCTTTGGCATCCCAAACTTACATAAAATATCAATCACAGGGCTCCGTGGGGCCATGGCTTTTGCGCTTGCCCTGCAATCAGTTCATGATCTTCCAGAGGGTCACGGTCAGACAATATTCACTGCAACAACTGCAATTGTTGTTTTGACGGTGAGCAATCTTAAAGATCAACTAGAATTCATGGTGGACCTCTTATGGAATGTGGAGCTATAAGTGTGTGTTTTTAGTATGTCACAGTAAGATTGAGTGTTGGCAGTGATTTTGGCTATGTTCTTGAATTGGTGGTTGCAGGTTAAGTGAATAAATACTTAATAGGTCCCTCATTTATCAATCAAGTTTTAGTAACATGACAAACATTTTATTCATTCTTTATACACTTCTTTTAGTGTTCAAGCTTCAGTGGATTTATCACTTTCCTACCTTCTGGGGATCTTAAGTTATCATATTTTTCTCTATTGTTATCCTACTAATTTTTAGTTTAGAATGCACTTAATATGAGGCTTTACATTGATTTTGTTGATATGTTTTAAATTTTTTGTGGTGGTTGGTATCTTTTAGGTTTTGCTGATAGGAGGATCAACAGGAACCATGCTGGAATCTTTGCATGTTGTTGGTGATGGTCATGAGACCTCATTGGGTGAAGTAAGTCAATAGTTGTTCATCCCCTGCATCTGCATGCCTCTGTCGAAGTTTAGGAACCAGTGTTTTAAGTTCTATGCAACTATAGAATTTGGTGTGAGCTAATAATAATTTGAAAATTGAACCTAAAGAAAAAATTCTAGAAATCGTTGTGAGCACTATGTGTTGGTCTAGTTATCCATGACTTTGCATGTTGATGAACCAGATGAGAGCATTACTCAAGAAAGTTTTTGCATTGAATCTTTACTTTTGGAAAGTCATTTACATTTCTTCTCTGCTTGCTCTGTGCTTGCTCATTTTTTCTTTGAGAAGGGTCACTCAGCTCACTTTAAAGATTAAATGGATCAATTAGATATGTTGTACCACTCATTGTCTCCCTTTTACAACTTACAAGGACTTAATCGGGTTATATGTATTTTATGCTAACACAAAGGCAGCATGCCTAGTAATATTAATATTCTAAATTTGCTTGCTTATTATGCCAATTTTGCAACAGCTTCCAATATAATTCTGGATTCTAATATTTCTCTTTCCAATTTTAGAGCTTTGAGGCAAACAATGGCTACAGAGCTCCTACTTATGAGGGGGAGTCATCATCTGGAAACCGGTTTAAGATGAAACTTAAAGAGTTGCGTAACAGGTAGTAAGAAAGCGAGGCACAGATTTCAAATTTTTCACTGTTCACTTTTCAGTTTTTTCTTAATGTGAGTTTCTTGATTGCTTCTTGCAGCACTGCATCTTTCACTGAACTTGACAGGAACTACCTTACCCCATTTTTTACTACTCAAAGTGGTGAAGAAGATGATAATGGTAAGTTGACTGCTTAAAATCAGGTTTTATTGTTGATATAGTTCTAGAATTAATATAAACTGCTCATCATATTATGGAATTAGTCACCTCTTCAGCATGCTTATTTTTGGGCCCTGGTGGGGGCCATGGCAATTGCTTTGTTTCATTGGCAAGCAAATATACTATTGCTACGTGGCCTGACCAATTTTCTTTTCTTTTTGGTGTTCTTTTTCTGTCTGATAAATGCATGTAGAACATTTTACTGGTCTATATGTCATATCGTCTTGATGGGGAATCAGGCATTTGTATCTTTTAGTTCGAAACCTATCTTAATCCTGGTTTGATATTGCAACAGCCATTCTTCACTAAGTATATGAAGAGAGGATGACTTAATTTTATTCCTATGTGAATTGAGGATCGCCTCATATATTTAACATATTTTTTTGTTCATAATCTACAGATGATATTTTCAGCGATAACGGGAGAGGAAGTAGTTATCATTGAAAGACATGATTATACCTCTTGCTGATAATATTTGGCAATTTTTTACTTATTCTTCATGACAGAATTGATTCAGCAACGATATATCAAGTTGTGGCTTGTCGAGTTGGAGTTAGGACTTCTTAGTGCCATATATAGACATTGTATCTTTTAGAAGTATACTGCGATACGATTGTAGATTAGTTACCAAGTTAGGGGTAGGACTGCTTGGAGCTGCATCATTCAACACCTTCTAATCAGGACAAGCTAATCTCTGTAAATGGTATATGAAACGATTCGCTGAGGGAATTTGATGGCTTCACTTGTCCAATCTATTCTTAGTCTTTGGAGTTTTATATAAAGATTTGATAGATTGATACTTTTTTATCATTTAGAAATTTTGAGATTATTTTGATGCCAGGCAACATGGATTCCATCTAATTATCTGGTATGTGAAGATGCTGCTAGGCTTTGGTTGTCCGTCTTCTGGGAGAAGTTTGCCTAGGCAGAATATAAATATCATATATTTACACGGGAAAGTCTATCCTAGTAACCAACCACTAATACACCATTTAAAAATTAATAAAATTGTATTAGATACATGATAAAAAAAAATATTAAAATGTATAGTGGCCTAACCATTAGGGTAGAATTTCCCTATTCACACGCAGGTAGTAAATGATTATATTTCATTGTGTATTTTATCCCTTGTACCTTTCCATGTTAACATCTCATGTGCCATAATTATTATTTTTTATTTTTTTAATATACTCTAATTGGGAAAGATGAACTCTAAATAAATATTTTAAATTAAATTAAATCCTAATAAATCGAAATTAAAAAATTAATAAAATAGATTTGGCATATAAGTATACTAAAACATTTATTGTATCTAAGCCACGTTTGTGCAAGTCAATTTGAAACTCGGAATTGGTAAACCCAAGTCATATCTTCAAATGAGAAGAAATTTAAAATGTATTTAAAACAACAGAGTATATAGTTACAGTAGATGGTATTTTCAGAAATTACGTAAAGATTGTTAAATAACATACGTGCAAATATCTGAAAGAAGAAAAGAGTAAAAAAAGGTCCAATCTAGTAATGCAAATGCAAGTATTCTAAAAAAAAGGGTGTTTGCTTCGTATCCGTTTATGCAGTCCAATCGGGTCGGGTCGGGTCTACAAACATTTTCAAAAAGAGATGGGGAATTAGATTATTCGCAACTAGGAAATAGAACCGTTACCCCGTGGTCACTGTTTATAGTTCGCAACGGCTAGTTTTTCAATCATCTCCTTTCTCTTTCCAATTTACAAAATCTTCTCTTCTTACCTGCCAAATTCTTACAGGTTTTCTCGACTTCAATCATTGCTAAATCGTTGCAGGTTTTGACGATTCGAGACGAAGGTTTCCTGATTTCAGATCCCCAGGGGGGTTAGAAAGAGAAAAGAGTGAGTGATAGAGAGAGATGGGCGATCAAACAGCCGACGCGACGGCGGTGCCACTTCCACCGGCTCCGCCGCCACCCCACCGCCGGCCTAGAGTGAGAGAAGTGAGTTCCCGGTTTATGTCACCCTTAGTCCAATCCAATTCAACCCCAGCCCCGACTCCCAACCCTTCCGATTTTCCACGCACCAAATCCGTACACCGCCGTCATCCCTCTAAGACCGACGAGAACTTAATCCCGGAACCAAATCGCGGTGGCTTAGAAAAATCGTCCGCCGCTATCTCAACCGTACAGAGAAAACAGCACCAGCAACGAGCGAAACACCACACGAAAGAAAACGGCGAAATCAAGGATTCTCACCACTCCGAGGTAAGGGTTTCGTCGAGACCCGACACGCCGATTGCAATCGGCACGGATAGAATTGTCGCCTCCAGATATAGGCAAATGTCTAGTAGTAGCGTCTGCCGCTCGAATTCCCTGAATAGTAGCAGTAACGGATGCTCCGCAGTCACGGCGGCGGCCAGGCTGCTGCAAGAGGCCACGTCCGATGTGGAGAAGAAGCTTTCTAGGATTTCGACATCTAGCGTTGATGATTCGGATTCCTGCAGTACTACTTCGAATCAGGGGACTTCTTCGTGCCCGACCTCGCCGCTCTGCGTGCCTATTACCAAGCTCCGGAGCGCAGCAACGGACGTGCGCTCTTCTATGCCGGATGTTGATAAATGGCTTTCCGATAGGAATTTTGAGAATTCTAGCAAGGATTGTGCGCGATCGCTCAATTTTTCGTCCTTTACGAAGATTGGTGGAGGAGGTGTTTCCCGGCCTCCACATCCTTCGTCGTGTATGAGGGCCGCCATAGATTCGAGGAAAGGAAGGAAGGTGTCTGATGAAGATGTGCATTCCTTCAAAATGTTAAGTAACCATTATCTGCAGTGGCGATTTGCAAATGCAAAGGCAGAGGCTTCCATTCAAGCTCGGAAACAGGAAGCTGAGGTTTGTTGCTATTTCTCTTGTCCATAAACGGAGTTGATTGAGGAATTCTATATGTTTTCTTTGGCATCTTTGTTGTTTATTTAATTGTCCAGTATACGTGATTATTATTTCAGTGCCACCGAAATTTTCTCTTTTTGGCTCCTTGTTTCATATTTTGATCAACTGTATCTTCATTGGAGTGAATTTGATTAAAGATATTTGAGTGACTGTTGCATCTCTTAATGATCTTCTCTTTCTTAATCAGACAAAATTATGTTCACTTGGAGGCAAGATATCGGATTTACGCGATAATGTGAAAAAGAAACGCCTTGAACTTGCAGTAGTGCGAGAAATGAAGACTTTGACTGCGGTTGTTGAAGCTCAAGTAAACCTCGTTTCGCTAAATCCAGCCTTGATTATTGTTTTTATAAAAAATGTGGTTGAGTTTCTGAATGATTTAAATTTGGTGTAGATGCCATATCTGGAGGAGTGGTCTAGCCTGGAAGAGGATTACTGTAATTCTTTGTCAGGCGCAACAAATGCATTGCTGAATTCCTCTGTTAGACTTCCAGTCAGTGGGGAAGTGCGGGTGAGAATTCGTCGTCTTCCTCCTACTATTTGCTGTGTTTTGTTTTTGTGATAAACAACTCTCACTCATCATCATCACTCATTTCCAGGCTGATGTTGGACAGCTTGGAGAAGCTATGAACTCAGCATTCAAGGTTGTTGAGTCCATACGTTCTCATATTCACAGATTTATCCACAAAGTAAGATGATTATTCTATTCGATTTTTATTCATTAAAATATATATTTATACAAAACCTACTAATCGACACATCTTTCTTCATTGCAGGGCGAAGCCATGGATAACTTGGTTTCGGAACTCGCTAGGATGGTCGGTGGAGAAAAAGCTCTCTCTCAAGAGTGTGGGTATCTGCTATCCAAGACCTACTCATCTCAGGTACAAAAAATTATCCTCAACTTCATCATTCTTCCAAAATCAAAATCAAAATCAAATTAAATAAATGAATGTGATTATCTATTATCTTGATATTTTACATTTATTTACTTTAACAGGTGAATGAGTGCAGCCTAAGAGGAGCTTTAATGCAATTGAATTACTGCAACAGTCGTACATCCCAAAAGAGTGAATAATTAGAAATTCTTTATTCTTTTTGTTATTTTTTCGCCTCACATAATTTTCTGTAAAAATGTAATGTGCTCAAATGTTCAGCAGATGCGAAATAATTAAATTTTGCATCTTTGCAATATTGTCATCGCCTACTTGTAAACATCATCAACTCTCTATCGTCAGAGTTTAGTTTTGCTGGAAAAATTGAAATCATTTTTGATGATTTCATTGATTTCGTTGTGTAACCATAATTTATTAATTGGTTGCAATTTTGATTAATTGTAAAATTGTTTGTGAAAATACATGAAAAGATAATTGTGCATGAAAAAATGTGTATTGATATGTGTTTGTTAATGTGTTAACTTTTAGAAAGTCAAGTGAGCTAAATGAGCCAAATAATTAAACAAGGGGTAATGTGCATGCGAAATCGTCTATTGCACATTTGGTGTTGCATTCCACATTGCAGTTAATTCGATGTTAGTCTTAGAGCACTGCTCCAACCTCTCATGCTTTGACACATGGCCCTCCGTCGATCCACTTGGACGATACCCAGACCTCAGTAAATCTAACACCCGAGCCTGATTTTTCCCAAAGCTGATTTTCGAGCCTGAAGCCAGACCACATGTTGTTTCTGTCCGCACATCTCCATGCATTTTATGTCATTCTGTAATTAATGCAAAGTGCATGAGGAGCTCCAAACATATTTAAAAATCGTATCTTTAATCGTCTCTTGATTCTAGGGGAATTTAGAATCATATTTTTCTTCCAAAAATACGTGTAATTTCTATTTTTGAAGTCGCAGGATTATATTTATCGATGAAATGACGCGGATTATAAGCGATTAATTTGATTTTGTCGAAGAGGATAGTTTATTGAAACCTTACTAAACCCTAGTTTATATATGATTTGACTACTTAATTAAAGCCTGTATATAGTTAATTATTTTAGATGTATTTGTTAAATTGTATATAATACACACATTATATATTGTTTTTTTTAAAATACACGCATTACTTACTTACACACACACACATATATATATATATAATTGTAAATGTACCAAGGATGTGAATTTAAGTTATTTCTTGTGTCAATGAATACTAACTACTTTTAAAAATATTTGTTTCATATTTTGTATAGTTTGGGTAAATGATTTTTTTAATCGTGTATAAATTTTCTAAACCATTTGTACTAAAATAACCTCAACGAAACACTTACCTTTTTAATACGGTACTACATTGACGCTTTTGCCCTTTCCACTAGAATCAATAAATTTGTGCGCTTATTCTAAATTGTTAATAAATCTTTACAATAAAGCTTCAGCAGTCACCGGTGGGGTGCACCTTGGCCACACTGTCATTGTTCGTTTCCGCCACAGACTCTGATTCACTGTTAAAGCGACCTTTAGAATGACTCAGAGAACTTGCAGAAGCTCCGACCGAGGTAGCACATATCTTGTTTTATTATTCCAACGCTGTCTGTAAATTCCGCGGTCAAATTTTTTCAACTGATTTCTCTTCGATTAACTTTGAATGTTTACAATATTCGGGGGTTTTATTTGTTGCATTATATTTGCAATGCTTAATTGATTCAAAAATATTCATTTTTAGGCGCACTGATTTCTCAAAGGAGCAATCTTTTTTTGTTGGATTGCATTAGGTAGAAGTTGGGGCAAGAGAACAAGGATTTTTTGAGATCGTCATGTTTTCGTCATTTATTTGCAATTCCAGAAATTAAATTCCAAGGACAGTTATTTAATGTCTTATTGAGGAAGCTGAATAGAAGTTTTCTAGGTCAGCTTTGTCTTTCTTTTGACATCAAAGGGCGGCGTTTAGATTTCACACCAATTGAATTTGCGCTGGTTACTGGTTTGAAATTTAAAGATTGGTTGAACCACCTATGGAGTCCGAAATCGATAGAGTGGTATTTAGAGAGAAACTGTCTCTTATTGTTGATGATGTTGTAGATGCATTCAATAAAGAATGTAGATCAACTAGTGGGACTTCACATCTCTCTTTGCAGCTTGTCTTCCTTGTGATTTTGTATGGTGTTTTGTTGGTTTGTGGTGCAAGCTCGCACAATATTGACATGATTTATCTCCACCTCATTAATGATATCTATAGTTTCAATGCATTTTCTTGGAGTAAGGTTGCATACCATTTGCTAGTGAGGCACACTCATCGTGCCAAAGAACAATTAGACAATCTTATGAGGAACAATAGACCACTTACGTTGGATGCTAATGGTTTTGTGCTTTCCCTATAAGTTTGGGCTTATGAGATGATTCCTATTCTGGTAAGAAATTGTGCTCAAATAATATCGGGATCAGAAGACAGGCTTCCTAGAATGTTGCGATGGGTGTCAAGGAAGACAATTAAATTTGATTTGATTAATAAATATTTTCTGAATGCAACCCCCGACTCTTTAGTAATTAAGGCTTTGTATGATCGTATTATATATCTTATTCGTTGAATTTGTTGTTGTGTTGTTCACAACTATGATATGTTAAAATGCTACAGACGCCGATGAATGCTGATACTAAAATTGAAACTGAATTCATCTACCTTCTTGGTGTCGATGATATCACCAGTGATCCGGTCTTCCAGAATGATGAACAAATATCATCCCAAAGTCCACAGAAAGGAATGTCTCTTGTGACTGTGAAGGTAAAGACCCAATTAAAATGAAAGATCATCCTGCACACATTCATCAACAGAGTCCTATTTCACCGTCTCTTGTAGAAGTACGTCCGTATGATGATAGTCCTGTCACTTGTATTCTGAATACTCCTTTTGAAATATTTTTGCTAATATTTTGAGATTATTATTATGAGATATATAGCCTTCAACCACGGAGGTACAACTCCTTTCAAGACATGTGGCTGACCTAGAGCGCTTACTAACTGATATTATGGGTTCGAGATGTGGTGTTGAGAATGGTGTTGACACTGTGGTTGGTGATTCATCAAATAAAGTAGGAATTGTAGATGCATCACTCACTGTAAATAATGTGTCGCAGGTTGTGAGTGTTACTGTTCCCGATACACCCACATCAAACCAACCTAAAGAGGTTAGTAAACCTCTTCCCTCGAGAAGGGATGCTCTTCGTTCTGGTGGTCCAGCTTCGAGCTCTAAGATAGATGAACTTCAGCCATTGACTACGCACCAATAGATGTCGTTACGCGATGTCCTTTCACCAAAAGCTCATAAAAAAGAATGAGGCCGACGAGTGGTCCAGCAACTGTTCTGAATAAAACTCACACCCCTCATGTTCTGAAACCTTACAATCCGAATGAGCCTGAGTATTTGCCTTCTCATGTTAAGGCTTACATAGAAGGGTGAAATAGAGCCAAACAAAGTGTCCCGTAAGTTATTTATTATGTGTATTTTTTTTTAGGGCAAATTACAATTTAATTCCCAACGTTTGGGTGTTTTAACAAAAATAACCCAACGTTTAAATAATTACAAAATAATTCCCAACCTTTGCCCATTTTATCAAAAATATTCCGGATCAATATTTTCCAGCAATTACATGCTGACTGGGCTGCCGGACTTCCACGTGGCACCTAACGTGGAAAATATTTTTTAAATTAAAAAAAAGAGAGATTAGGTCATCTGGATCCCGGTTTGGAGAAAAACAAAACACCCAAAATTATTCTCCCATTTTCTTCTATGAAACAGACACCTAAAATATGGCTCCCCCATTTTCTTCTCTGCTATTACCAGGCTAAAACATCAATTTAAAAATATATTATCTTCGTTAAAAGGAATGGTTATTGTGTTGAAAATATTATAGTAATCTAAACAAGGTTCACAAACCAAAAATATAATCTACAATATAAGCAATTTAAACAAGGTCCATAAAAAACCCATAAGATGATAAATGGCAAAAAAAACCCACAAAATGATAAATGGCTGAAATCACATAATTACCAACATCTCAAAAAACGATATATCCAACATCCAACATCTCAAAATTTGTTAATATCTAACATCCTAAAAGGTGTTACAATTAACAAATTTGTGTGGCACATCCAATTTAAATATCAATCTAGAACTTACGATTTGACTGCTGGCAGTATCTTCAGAGCAATTGAAGACAATGAGATAAACAAGGCTATTTGTAGCTGCATCTATAGTCTCCGGAAAAAATCTCACTCCATATCCTTGTCGTGTCTGGAAGATTTAAAACATTAATTATGTCACAATCGAGATAAAAGATTGTAATTAGTTTAGTTTAAAAACTTTACTACATTTACTGCAGGTCTTCTCTCTTGCACCGGGAATTGTCAGTTGTGCCTTTCTGCCTTGTTTGTGTAGTAGAAAATCTTGGAGGTTCTTGCTCTATATTCTTTCGTGGTTTCCCACGTGTAGGGTACACGTTTTAAAAATATAAACATTGTCCATCAAATACAAGTTGAGATGTTAATTTATTACAAAATAATAGAATATAAAATGCTAACCTTAGGCTTTGGGGGCCATACTTGGACCTTCATACTTACATGATCTCTTATTGTGGTCAAATTTACTGCATTTGCTACATGTTATCTTTATAACACCTTTCAACAATAACTTCTTTTGGCCTTGCTTTGGCTCCTCGTGTTGGTCTCATTTTCTATTTTGTGGTGGTCAAGCGGGGAGCTTAACATGCTCCAGAGGGAGTATAGGAGGCTCATTTGATTCCGGCCATTCATTACAATCATCCATAGGAGATAAGGCATGTTTGTATGCTCTGACACCAAGGACTTATAGAATGATTGAGGTTGTTAAGTAAGAAAATCCTCATATGCATGAACTAACTCTTGCTTCAAATCATTCAATCGAAGACGATATTTGCTCTTACAACTATTCTTAACAATATTCTAGAAAAGTCCTTTGAATTTGGATCCTGAATATTTCTTCTTCCAATTTGCAGAGATGTGTCGTGCACAATGTTTGTGTTCTGCATTTGGTGCTAAATTATGAATGCCATTTATAAGGCCCTATAACACAGACAAACAAAAAGACATTAGATAAATACTTAATAACAAAGAAATATACTATAGAAAATATTATACCTTCTGTTTATCGCTTATAAAGTTCCAGCCAAAACCATAGAAATGCTCAAGTCTTCAAACAACCTTTCAAAAAACCAAGTCCAAGTATCTTCATTCTTTTTCTCAACAACTGCCCAACTAATCACATACATCTTGTCATTACAATCTTTAGAAACCGCGGCTAATAATACTCCACTTAGAATAATTTTCAAGAAACAACCATCGAAGCATATTAATTTTCTACAACTAATACTAAACCCCTTTCTTAGTGCTGAAAATCCAATATATATTCTTTGGAAAAGTGGCCGATCTTTATTATCAAGAGTTGTCTTCAACTCAAACTTCCCCTCACTGTCCATCTTCCTCAAAGCTAAAATATAGCTTCTGCAGTGGCTGTAATGCTCCTCATATGTTCCTTTCAACATACCATTGGCTCTCCATTTTGCTCTGTAGCAAGTCATGGGTTCTACTTGTATACCATATGTCAGCATAACATCTATAATTATATCCTTCGTAGAGTAGTTAGGATGTAGCTTGATTGCAGGCATTATAACTTTGGCCAACCATGCACTGCTGGCTTGTTTGTTCTTGTATTCTCTAACACAAATATGTTCACCAACATACGTTTTAATTACACATGTAGGTTCTCCAGCAAGCTTGCTAGCATACAACATCCAAGGACAATTTTTTTCTACATACAGCTTGGAGTTTTCCGCAGCCGGACTTCTTCCACCTGATGTTATAACCATTTTCTATTGCCCAGCTCCTCACTACCTCTTTGCACTCATTACAATCCCTAAATTTAAAACCTAATTCAAGCTTTAAATTTGAAAGGTCGCATTTTTTGTTATACACCATTGATATGACTTTTTTCCTTTTAATAAAGTCTGCATCTTCACTTGAATCCAAAGAGGCAAAAGAGTCATCACTTGATTCATACTCTGTGTTGTAGCCTCTCAACTCTTCCTCGCGTGTTGCAAGATTTGGCTGAAACTGTAACAAGTTCTCCTTCGCATAAACTAACAAGTTTTGCTTCATAGTTTTGATCTCTTTCTCTTTTGTCCTTCTCTTTTGTTTTCTTAACTTCTTCAAATTCTTCATCATCAGACATAATATCACCATCATCTAGTCCATCATCAGATGACTCCTTTGTTAATATAATGCCATGCTCATTATATTTCTCCGTATCATCATCTGCAACATAATTATTTATATATTTCATACTCACATCTACACTGCCCGTATCCTCAACACATTTTCAACTCTTTTTTTTCATAATCTATGCAGATCCCAATATCATCAAATGATTTCTCATCATCAAAGAAAATGTATGTTCCATTCTTCTTGGCATCCTTAAAGGCAAATTTAGTTGGAGAATTGCAACCTAAATTCTTACATATCTCTCTAATTCCATCAAAAGAAGATGTCCCATAATCAAATTCTTCAAATATTTTCACTTCCCCCCCACATAACTGTCAAAACCCACAAATTTTCCACCAAAATGCAGTTCTAATTTAACCTCGTAAGCTTTGGTATCCATGTTGTAGCCCTAAACATAAAAAATTAACAAAATTATTTTTAATTGATTAAACTACTAATTAAATACTAAATGAGTGAGATTCTCATTCAGGTATGACAAAAACACGTGGGCAAGAAAAAAACCAACCTTTTGAAGCTTCCCGTGTCGAAATCAACGATAGCAATTATTTTAAATCTCAAACTATGTGTCTCAATTTGTGCGATTCAATCGGTGTGGACCACATATGGGGTATGCTTGTCTAGAATCTTTTTATTTTTTTAGGAAATTAGCATGAGGTTGTATAGAATATAGCGTGAGTATCTGTTGCAGAGAAGGAAACGAGAGAAAAGTGTTGGGAGTTTTGTTTTCTCCAAACCCCCATAAGATGTCCTAGGGTTTCTCTCTTTTTTTTAATTTAAAAAATATATTCTACGTCAGGTGCCACGTGGAAGTTCGGCGGCCCAGTCAGCATGTAATTGCCGGAAAATATTGATCCGAGACATTTTTGATAAAATGGGCAAAGGTTAGGAATTATTTTATAATTATTTAAACGTTGGGTTATTTTTGTTAAAATACCAAAATGTTGGGAATTAAATTGTAATTTTTTGTTTTTCTTAATAGTCCATCTCTGAAAGTAACATCGAATTCTTGATCAAGTGCAGTCTAGCCATTTTATTACTTCCTTTTCCAATGGTTCCAGAAGTGTGTCCAACCTGGTTCGAGACTCTATGGAAGCGTCGAGGATGGTTAACAACTGATGTATTAATGTTCCCATATTATAATTGTTATGTTCTCACACCAATGAAACCATACCACTATTTTTGTTAATTTTTTTATACTGACATATTTGATTTCGTTCCAGCATATTGATGCATTGATCAACTTGTTTCTTTTCAATGTGGAAAAAGAATCGGGTCGCTACTGTGATGGTTGGACTGCTATAGAGATGTTTTGCTAGGTATGTATCCAAATGTTGAGAAATTGAAATATATTATAACTTCGTCCTTGATGGATTTATTTTAAGTTTATTAGTGAAATTGCAGGGTACTCTGGAACAATCTAATTTTCAGGCTGTATATGATAGGGTGAGCCCATACGTCTTTGGACAAAAACCTTTATATCCTCCACTCCATTGGAGAGTGGCATTGAAGATATACGGAATTGGGCACATTAATGACAATCATTGGGTATGTTATGACGTCTCACTAGATGAGCAGCGCATTAAAGTTTATGACTCTTTATCAGGATCTAAAAAATGGAAATCCGTATCACCACAATTCGAGAATGTTTCTAAGAATATTTGTAGGTTGTGTGACGAGTGTAAGGTCTGGGATATGAAGGGATTAACAGATGATTTACATCAGGAATTTGAAGTTGTATCCTATGAGCGTCCACCTCAGCAAGTCACTCTTGATGATTGCAGTATCATGTTAATCAAGTATATGGAGTGCATGATCTCACATTTTGATGTTCGAAACCTTAAGACGGCTAGGTGCGGAGTATTTCAACATCCGCATTGTGGAAAACTTAATGAAATTGGCAAAGAATCATTCATTACTGAATAAGCACATGAAATCCATATTCGTAGTATCATCGTTATTAATTAAAGATAATATTTTGTGCCTTGTTAATTAATTAAATATAATGTGAATTAGCCGACTGGCAGGCTGATAGCTATGTATTTTACACAACTTTTGGATATGAATTAATGTTATTTATTGTATGAAGTTGTGCATTTTATATAGCTTGTGTGCTTAAATTGTTATCATTTGAAGTTTTTGATGTGTTTGCTAGTTTTGCAGTAATTGTTGTGATTTCATTGCATATTTAAAGCAAAATTAGTAAATATGGACAAGAAGAGTTGAAGAAGTGTTTAATTAGGCTCTTGGACTTAATTAAATGCCTAATTGAAGCCTAATTGACCGGATTTAGTTATCAAAACCTGAAGAAATCCGAAGCCCAACTCGAAGCAGGGGATGGGTCAACCTGGCCCAATGTAATTTACACATGTATGGGTCGACCTGGCTCAGCTTGCCTGGTCAACTCTGTGCAAAAATAGGGCTCTGGGTCGACCCGGCCAGCTTGTTTGACCCATGTGCAATGGATCCGCGGGAATGCTATTTTCTCACTCCAATTCAGGTTTCTAACCTACATATAAAAGCCTCCATTTTGATACACGAGATATACAATGTGTTATACGCCCCGATAGAAGTACACACGTTCATACATATCCGAGAAGAAAGAAAGAGTTATCGTCTACTCAAGAGGGGACATCAAGGTTGTTAGAGACGAAGTACCATTGCAGATAAGACGAAGCCGCTGGATTACATATTGTTCATCGGTTCCTTTATCTTTTATGTCATGAATACTGAAACTCTGTTTTTATTTATTTAATTATGTCTAGCTAATTCTGTAGCTAGGTTTTAGGGATTTGAACTTATGAATTTTAATATATGAGTTGATTACTTTTTCTTCCTGCTATCTCTCGGGGTTTGATTTCTATGATTTATTTCATATCTTGTATGAATGCTTGATCACCATTTATGCATGCTAGTCATTAATTTGAAGTACTGACCAGAGAAGAATTAGTGATGGAAAGATAAAAATTAGATTATGTGTGCTTGGAAGGACCGACCAAGTGAACAAGTATCACACAGGGTTGAATAGATCTTCGTGTGCTACATTATGAGTAATGACATGTGTGATGAACCGACCATAGTGAAGTGCATGCTTATTATATCTATGTTATGGTATATACCTTAAACAACAGCCTGATAACAGATTAGTGATCCCCCACCATCGATAGATTAAAGACAAATAGTCGGGTTGAGAGAATCAATAAATATTGTTAAATGATATAATGAATCCATTATCCTTAAAGCCTAGTGTTTTCACATATCTCATTTATTTCAGTATTTTATTATTTTCTGTCTTTGTTTTATGCTTGTTATTTTTATTCCTTTTTATTCATGTGCTTTGTGCCTAGATATTAATTACGTGTCTGTGAATAAGAACTAGTTGATAACGGTCTCTGTGGGATACGATATTCTTGCTCACCTATATGTTACAATAACACCGTGCACTTGCGGTACGATTATTTGTTAATAAATAGTGTATCACCGGCCCTTGTGACAAAGTATTTATATAGACGATTCGATCATGGAGAAAGTTAGTTTAGTTGTTCAACATTGGTAACAATCACCTATTGTCTTAAGATTCATATTTCATATGATGTCTTAAAATTATAACGTAATGGCGCACAACTAATATATGTGCTAATAACATTTTTCTGAAGTACATCTAAATAAATTATGTCTTCATAACACAATAGTCCTAGCATAAGACAATATTATTTAGGTTACAACATAACATAGAATGAGGATCACACGATTCGATACATGAGAAAGTTTAACACAATAGGTGAAATCACGCTAGAATCATCCCGAATTGTAATGTGATAAAGCACTTGATGCTGGAGTTTTTCAATGTCGAGGTTGGTCGACTGACTTACTTACAAAGCTTTAGCCTCATCCCCACGAATATCCCTTGCTGTCAGAAACTTCAACAACTTCACCGTATATGTTTTCTAGGATGTCCCAATTGATTTTTATTTCGTCTTTGTAAAGAAATATATAAGGTCATTGTTGTATATTCTGTAAGTTAGAAATATTGACATATCTTAGATCTCGGATAATATGCATTTGGTTTTGGTTATTTTACCTGAGCAAGGGCAATCCATTCAGTGTAGGATTGTTCATGGGTAGGGTAGGGTACAGGTATGTCTTTCTCATACCCTACCCTATGGAATTTTATCCTACCCATACCTTACCATATTACCCTATTTTTCAAAGCGGATAGGATAAGGGTAACGGGTAAACGGGTTACCCTTTAATAAGGTTAAATTTATTCTTTTTTACCCTACCCTATAATATAATTTCATAAAAATTAGAAAACTAATATAAAGTATCTTAATATAACTTCACAACATAAAGATTAAAAACATAAAATAATACATAATGTTGAATAAGTTTAGTCCTACCGTGCCCTAGTTTTTAGAATTAGGTCATTAGAATTTAGACTATTAGTATATATTTTTATTTTAAAAAATTAATATTAGTTTAATTGTTGATGGATTTATATTTTTTAATATATTTAATGTATAATATATACTATTAATACATATTTAAATATATAGGGTAATATGCTAATCTCATACCCTACCCTTACCCTTACAAATTTTAGCGGGTACGGGTAGTACCCCACCCTTTACCCGAAAATTCGGATACTAACCTGTCCTTTTACCCGTTTACCTTGCGGGTAAAACTACCCGCGGGTAAAATGAACCACCCTAATTCAGTGGCAGTCATTATGACATGATTCGCACTCGGGTCATATCTTACTGAGTCATGGTCAAGCAACCATTTAAAATTCTTGAATCGATCTTCCCACTGCCTATGTTTTCGATAGTATTCAGCTATATCTATGTCAATCTTATCTTCCTGCATCTGCAGCCTAACCAGTTGAAGACATCCCAAGTTTAGCTCAGGATCTCCTGATTTCCAAGTACCAATCCTTCGATGAGCATTCACCTTATGCAGCACCCAATCTTCGACATCACGAGAATACACACCATTGTAAAAATATACACCCTGACTGAGAGGTGTTGGTTCTCCCATCTTCTGTCCTTATTGTGAATGCATATGAGTAACAAGCACACACATCACACACTTATATATAAATAATGGTTTGCCATCAATTGTTCAAATGGTACCAATATATTGTACAGTATTCTCGTGAATGTCTTTCTCTCAATAAGGGTGTTGTTAATTTAGAATCTTAGACTAACCACTAAAAGAAAAAAATGACAATTTATTCGAGCCATATGACATGATAGGTCATCTGTTTTATGATCAAATGGCCCCGTCTAAACCTGTGATAACTGTGTCCCAATCTCCTTTATTCAAAATATTATAATTAATATCAAATGAAAAATTTATACTAAGGTCTGAGAGGGTACAAGAGCATACTATTGACGGGTGTACACTACCCCCATGTATTATTTCTGTGTGGGGCTGTTGACGGGGTTGCACCTTGCGTGCGACCATATGAGTCGCTATCCACATGTTTAGAGTTTCTATATGCTTCTATCTGTGAATCATCTTTCTCATTTTCTGCATCAATTTCATCCGAATCATCATTACTTCAATAATTTGACCTATGCAATTCTTAGATATATTTCAAAATGTGAAATCAATACAATCAAAACATGATACCTTCTATTAGCTACACTTCTTGTTCTTATTCCTGACATTATTTATCACACTTTTATGTGGCAACCATCGATGGTTGGCTTCAGGTGGATTCTGGAATGGTTGTTGTTATGGATTTTTTAAGTTAGTTGTGTTCTTATCTGAAGCACATTTAGGTGATCCTCTAATTTTGGATAACTCCTCCATCAGAAGTTTCATACATTCAAAAAATATAGACCTACATTCAGGTATTTTCTTGTAGTCCATTGCCAAGTCATATGTATGTCTCATAATAGTACTAACAAATACCATGTCAGACACATTGTCTCTGTCTGATAAATAAGCCATCTAAGTGTTGGCATCCCTGTGTTTAGCTGCTGTAGTCCATCTCTTTAGTATGTGCCTCTCAGGTAAGCTTTTTAAGGTAATTGTGTGTAAAAAACCTTCAGCACATGCCTGCAGAACATTCCCTCTCTTTCTAACATTCGACAAGTGCACGATAGATCCTCCTGATATAGTTGTAGTGAACCTTTCTCTTTCTAGTGGATGAACTATTTGATGACACTTCAAACTCGATATCATCGGCCAACAGATAACTAGGGCTGCGTATAATGTCCATATTTATGTTATTTGTAACCTCCTTTTTGAATATTTTGTAGACATTCCTTATGTATACCTTTGCAGCTTGCCTTAACAAACTGTTCTTCTCCACATATTATCCAGGCATTTCTCGAAACAGTGCGTCTTTCTGTCGCTCTCTTAATCACCAATCAGTTTGCATATTTTCATAATTATACACAAACTCGTGCAATGAACCACTAGCAGAACACAGATCTTTCATAACTTTGTTCGTTGCCTCGCTCCTAGAGGTTGCCAGCAAACCAATAGTAAATATTGTATTGGTGAAAACTGAAGTTCATCTTCTTCTCAAACTGTACATACCAGCGAACCATCTATTCTCTACTAAACCATATGTGTCAACCATTATCTGCCATGATTTCTCAAATTCTTCTTCTGATTCACAACTATTCATGCAGTGGTACCACATCTTTTTGAAGGCTTTGTTCTCATTGAGTGCACTGAAATGGGACGTTGCATTTCAATTTATATGTCACTAACATAAATGATGGATAGTTGTACGGAAAGTGTAGTCTATTCCATTCATGAGTGCCTGATTTTGATCGGAGAAGATTATTTTGGGTTCTTTTCCATCCATTGTCTCGAGGAAAATTATGAAGAACCATTCGAATGATTCTGTTATCTCGTCAGATATAAATACATCTCCAAAAAAGATGTTCTAATGGTGGTGGTTCAATCCTATGAAGGGTGTACATATCAAATTATATTTATTTATTTGAAAGGTTGTGTCAACTGATAATACATCACTGAAGCTATTGTAATTATCTGTAAAGCAGCAATCACGGAAAAAAAATCATGAGCCTTCCATCATCATCTACCAATACTTTCCAAACGAAATATGGCTCACTAACAGATTTCTAAATGAAGTATTGAAAAAGGGCATCGGCATCACCGTTATCTAAGTGGGCGGCTTTCTTTTTGCGGATTATGTGGTCATATACATCCTTACGAATAAATCCAACATTGCCAGGCTCTTCATATTTCTTTTCCATCCACCTACAAGCCCGGCTACCCCAACTCCTGTAGCATTTAAGGATTGCAATATCATTTTCTTTGAAGATTCCAAATTGCAGGCAGATCTCAACAAATAACTACCATCTGCATCAAGTAATTCATGATTGTATTCTTCATGGAAAACTGCAATTGTCCAAGGTCCTTCGCATTCTCGCATAACCCTCAGTCGTGCTTTATAATATGTTCTCTTTATTTGTTTCTTGTACACTGCCACCTTGAAATTAGATGCCTTATTATCAGGGAATCATTCACAAGAGCAATTGCACATTTTCATCTTAATATCATTTGTTTTGTTGAAATATAACCGTGTTCCTTTCTTCACACTGAAACCTACCAATCTTGCATACTCATAGTACAAAATGTAAGCCTGTTCAAGGTTTTCTGCTGTAGAACCTAGGGCTAACCGCCTCTGTAACTCATTCTGATCATATTTTGGGCTCAATCTTTGCTCTGCAGACTTATTTTCATCGGAAACCTTTGTTCCGGGACTCTCACTAGATCCCTCTTCGGTGTTTTGAATTGATAAATTCAGGTTGAAATCCATAGAGAAATGTAGTTATCTTTGTATCTACTATCAAACTTCTCTTAATAAAAAAATCATGATTACGTCTGTCCCGGGTACAGATGCATTCATTTATTACACCTCTCATCCCCTCCCCCAGCCACTACTTAGTCATTTCAGACGACTCAAATCAGTGCAGAGTTTTTCATCTAATTAGTGAGGATCAGTTCTTCCACTCCAGCAAGGCTGAATTCGAACAAGAGATCAAACGACCGTTTAATAGTGAGGCTTTAATCGACCACGCCTCCGATGTTGGCTTCGCAAAAGACGCGTTCGGCCAGAGTGGGAAAACTCTATCAAGAGACGGAGTTCATTTTTCAGATCACCACCAGATTTGAAGCCGTTTGCAAGACATGGGAATTTGAAACCCGCTTGGTAAGGAAATCCGTAGACTTCCTTTGCAATTATGGAAAATGAGAGTTATCTTTTTCAGTTGTTGTCATATCATTATAACGAAACATGTTTTGTTAAATGGTAATCAATGTAATAACAACTTGCCCTGCTTTATGTTTTATGTTTTGCAGAACTTGTCGTCCGTAGCGCACGAACTACTAGGGAAGAATTCAACTGTGGTGAAACTTGAGATAGGCCGAACTGGTTTCTATTTGATGTGCGTACCAGTACCGGGAGATATCGCCGAGAAATAATTAGATTTCCAGACTAACTGATGGATGGAATCAGGTGGTGGACTTTCTGGCAATCTAGGAGGGAGATGTTGTAATATTTGAAAGTGATGTTGTTGATGTCTTCAAGTTTCACGGCTATCTTCAAAAGGACGTCACCGCTATGAAGGTTGAAGAAGGGGTTTGAATTTGAGATGTATGTTAAGTTCAATATTCAAATTTCAAACTATTTTCTTTTATGTAATTAAAATAAATAATATGTAGTTAAACGTATTTATGAAACCATGCCAGATCTATTGTCTATTGAACATCTGAATTTTGCTTATATGTAGTTAAACGTATTCTAATTCGCTAAACCATAAAAAATCTATTCAACATCTGAATTTTTTTTTTATCAAAGTATTTATTTTAATTATATTTTATCAGACTAAATTTCAATGACAATTGTACCCCCAAGATTTTTATGTTAACTGTTATTATCAAATCCATAAAAAATTATTTATTTTTCATGGGAATATTTGATGATTAATTGTTTTCTTACCACACTTTGGACTGATTTATTTTTATCACATTTTTGCCGGCTCAAATATTTGCTTTAATATATGTTAATAGTTGACTCATGTTTATATTAGTATTAAATGAGAAATAAGTAAGTTGTATAATTTGATTATGCAGCATATATTATTGTGATTACGTTTTTCAAATCAAAACTTTATTCGGGAGTAGGCGTGTAATGAAGCCGAGTCGAGTCAAGTAATAGCCTTACCGAGGTCGAGCTCGATAAGAAAAACTCGAAGCTCGACTCGACTCGAGCTCGTCGAGCTTTAATTTTTCGAGCTCAAGCTCGACTCGATAACAAACTCGACAAGCTCGAGCTCGACTCGAGTTGATTATGTATAAATATTAAATAAAAATTACATTTATTTAATTTTAAATGAATATAATTTAATTATTAATGTATATATATAAATAATTAAATTATTAAGGATAAATTTGTAATTGCTTTAAAGCTCGATAAGGCTCTTGAGCCTGTCGAGCTCACTATTATGGAGCTCGAGGTCGGCAACTACTTGAGTTGCGTGAACTCAAACTCAACTCGATAAACCTCGAGTCGATTTTGAGCTTTCACCGAGTCGATCTCAAGTAGCTCACGATTAGGCTCGACTCGCTTACATCCCCTATTCAGGAGTACAAAATCATATTTTTTAATTAGGATAGAGCTCAACAACCACCTCATGACACGTATACTGGTTGGAATTTTATGTTACAGCATTTCATGTTTTAAGTCCGTTTATCATTATTAAATTTCTAATTGAAATAATATTTTTTCGAAAATCAAAATTATTTCTAATGAAAATAATAATCATCGTTAACTTTTCTCAACAAATAAATTATTAAAGTAAATAAAAATTAATTTAAGGAAAAAAATTACAAGGTAAACATGTAATTTGAAAGTGTAACACGAAAGCTAAAACATAGAGTGTAACAGTAGATCCCATGTGCTCTACATGATGTGCATTTATTAGTTCATTTTTAAAGTTTATCGGGTATATATATTTTATCCATTATAACTTATTTATTTATTAGTTCATAGTTAATATCATACCTTTTTAAGATTGGGGGTTAACGTTTTCAATAAGTCATCCATCCGTCTCCAACCCTTCACTCCTCAGTTCATTTGGGGAAGCCACTCATCTCAAAGGTAAGCGTTACTGAAGATCGCATTCTCTATCTGCGATTTACTGAATATAACTCTAAACATACATTCGGAATTGATTTTTGGGAATGTCTCCACCAATTTGGGCTTTAATTTCATGTATTTTCGCTGAGTCAAGAACAATGAATTTTTTTTTCCATTTCAAAATGATGTATGCTTTCGAAGTACTATTCAACCATTAAGATTTCTAATTCTTACGTTACTTAGTAAAACACCACATAATCTATATTATATCTAAAAGTAAGATAGTCAAGCATAAATAAAAATAATCTATTTTTCCGCCTAAACTATATGCTCAAAAATGGAAATCTGTATTATATAATTAAAAATTAATTTACATATAAATTCACATCTCAATCTAATATATATATATATATATATATAAAATCATTGCCATATAGCACATCTTATATTAATCAATTTTACTACTTCTAAAAATAAGATAATTTGGGATAAAATAGTAATCTAATTATTCAACCTAAATCACCCTAGCTATCAAATCGTGAATTTTATAATATTTAATTTAGTCAATTAATCAAATTACTCTCATGTAGTTAATAAGAAATTAAATGATGCAATATGTGTTAATTTCCGCTCCCTCTCTCTCTCTCTGTGTGTGCGCGCGCGCGTGTGTGTCAATTATTAAATTAATATAGTATAATTATATGATAAACTACATGTATGGTATAAATATAAAAAATAAAGTAAATATATGCACCGTGTGTGTGTGTGTATCAATTATTAAATTAATATAGTATAATTATATGATAAACTACATGTATGGTATAAATATAAAAAATAAAGTAAATATATGCACCCTAGAATGTAATCACCTAAATATTTACACAAAAAAGTCAAATCATCACCTATATAACTCAAATATCTAATCTCCCAAATATATTATAAATCGATAATTTTGCGGTCAATGACTACTATATATTTTCTATAAATATAAATCTTGATACTTATACAAAATATAAGCATATTCCCTCAAATTCGGCCATTAATTTGAATTGCGAACATTGAAGGAAATTTTCTTAATTAAGGGGAAAATAATGATGGCATCATTTTATTTGAAAAGATTATATATCTTAATCATAGGTGTATATTAAATTTGGAAAGATTATATACCTTAATAATTATTTTAATAATAAATGTGTTAATATATACCTTAATCAGAGATGACAATATATTATATAAATTCACTTTAAATGAGAGTATCAAAGTCAACACTTACAATTCATTTGCAATTAATCCTTATTCGAAGCCAGAGAAATACTACATCAAATAAAGCTTCAAGAGTGAAGAGAGTAGCAAGAATAGAGTGGTATGAAAGATACATAGGAGCTGTTATTTAGTTCAATGTACTTAGTTCTTAGTTAACTTGTACATGTATTTAATTTTAATTTATTGAAACTAAATCACAATAGGATGACCCCGCACACTGTCACATGCACAATCTTACATTTACACTTTTTATTTAAACTGTGTCAGTTCAACCTCATTAAAATAGAAAGTTCATTTTTTATTTTTCAAATTATATTATATATGTAGATTGCAATCTCAACGATCCATTAACATCATATATTTGGATTGTTTATAATGTATTACATGTTCTATTTTTTTTTCTTGAAATTTGTTATTTGGTATGATCTTATGAAGGAGGAACTATAACTGGATTACTACTATGAGTATTTAAAATTATCGTGGATATATGTGCGATATTTGTAGTGTTGTTAATGTCCAAAATTAATTTTGATTTCAATTTGTTTCATTTATATATATGCACATATTGTGTCTAATATATTAGTTTCGAACATGTACTTCATCTACGTATTTACTAGAGCAGTTAAACTAAATAAATTAATTAACTTAATTTTGGCCCACAAATTGATCAACGTGTGATAATTTTTAAGCCATGTTGAATATGTTGAAATTGTCTCTTTTTGGTTTGTAATATATTAATTTTTTTTTCATGCACTAGAACTTCGAGAATTAAAAATCAAGAAATTATCCTATAAAACTTGACAGTTATTGCAAAAATATGGAATGATATTTTAAAAATACTTTTCTTTAATCACCAACAAAATATATAGCAGTATAATTTGCATGAACCATAGTTCTTTATACATAAAACATATTATGACTTCGTTAACTATTAATATGATATATTATAATAATGCATCACTAACTATTATTATTGCATCATTATATATATATATATATATATATATATATTTCTTCCTTATGTGAATAACAAAATATATTTAAGTTTTATATTAAATTAAAAATAATGTTTTAATTATTAAAATTTTATGATTTTTTAAAAATATTAGGACGACTTTTAAATATTTAATTACAATTTAATTGTATGGACATAAACTTTATTTATTTTGTATATGAAATCAAACATTAATCATTCTATTACTGATAAAAATATTAACCCAGTAAATGATTATTTAATATTCATCTATATTATATTTAAAAGTAAGATAGTTTAGCATAAATAGAAACTTTATATTTTTCCCGCCTAAACTACATGTTCAAAAAGGGAAATATTTACTATATAATGAAAAATTAATTTACATAAATTAGTTAATATGTTAAAATCCATGAAATATTTATGGTATAAATACAATTCATGGAAAGATAAATCTCATCTGCGATCAATATACTACTATATGATTATATTTGATAATATATTCATTTAATGCTTAATTATTGAACCGCTTCATTTAATATGATGAATTGTCATCTCAATCTAAAGTCAAAAAATAAAATCATTGCCATATAAAATATCTTATATTAATCTTATTACCAATATGCGATGTTGTATGACTCCATTACATTAGTAGATTGCCTTTATTTGATTTAATTAATACAATACCATTTATATCAATAACGATAATTAATACATGGAAAGATATGATTACATTGACTATATTATTAGTGTAAATATATACTCCATCCGTTTCGTTTTGTTTGTTGTTTTAGAATTTTAATCTATAATTAACAATTAATTTTTGGACTAATATATCCATTCGTTTTATCTAACATAAAATCTTATTCACTTATATTTTCCTCAAAAGTTGAAATTTTTTTCTCTCTCCATAAATTTGTAAGGTTAAATTTAAGAGAGATTGTGTCAAAATATATAAAATAATAAATATTTTGACAAAAAAAAAAACTAAAAAAACAAACAAAATGAAACGGAAGGAATGTAGTTTATATTATTCCATATTAGTGTAACAATATTACGGTAATTATTGGTGTATTACTAAAATAATATACATATATATACACACACTATCAAAATTAATTCATCTATTTCTTGCTTAGCCTCTCTATAAAAGCTCAACAAAATTAATGGTTTGAGATATTGAAAATGATTCACTGATCAGAGGAAAAGGTTGTAACAAAAATATATATCATCATTATCATTTTACGAAGTTAAGAAACGGAAAAATATAAAGAAAAAATGAGTGTCAACGAGATAAGAATGATGTGTTTTTCCTATGTAAATATATTTTTTCTTTTCCATACATAAAAATTATTAAAATAATAGAGATTTCAACATATTTTGATTCAAAATCTCATGGAACCTTTCATCAATTCATGTCCATCCTATAGATTTTAGAATTTATGAAGTTTCAACTACAAAAGTTTGTGAATATGTATGATGAATTTATTATACGAATATATATATATATATATATATATATATATATATTTTGCAGGATTTTGAACAACTTTATGTACGTTCACAAAGAATAATGGGAATGTAAAGGACTTAGAAGGTTCAAGGCTGCAATTGGTTAACTTTAAATCACAATTTTGTAAATGAAGTACTTTAAATTGCATTATATTGTAATAAGATTTTTTGTTTTGCCGTCTGTAATATGTCATTTTAGCCGAATTTATTTATTTATTTTATTTGTGCATTATGAGAATTTTATCACTTATAACCAATACATGTATTTAATGATTAATCACAATTTTATTTTCAATTTGTTCGACTAGAATAAATAATAAAATGTATGTTTTCCTTGATATTTTATCTATCATGAACCTACAAACTTGGCGTATCACATTTAACATTTTTGTTTTTATAAGTTTGTTCGTGTATTAAGCTTTAATTTTTATAAGTTTACAATATCTCAAATTTATATTTTTAAAGAATGAAATAGTTAAATTAAATGTGATTTACAAGACAAACGTTTCTTATATTTTTTTTATAATCTCTTAGACAATGTCTTAAAAATCTATACATATGAAATATGAATTTAATATATTGTGTTACAGTAATGTATAAAAAGTTCTTATACTTTTTACATTAGTAGATTTTCTAATGTTCTTCTTAATGAATAGACTATTGTGCAATTTTAATTATGATTTTATTGTTTCTCATGGTTTTTTGATTCTGAACATCACATCTTGTCCCCTATATATGATTTGTACCAACTCTGCTGAATTTGTTATATTTATAGGATGTGTCAAAATGATATGTTTCTAGCAATAGAATCTCCATATTGCCGCAAACTAGCTCGCCAATACCCTAATGTGTTGGTTTGGTGGAATTAGATGTATAATGAATGAATTATATTTCTATTATACTGCCAACAGTGATTATGGAGCTCAATTTGAAGGTGTTGTTATTTTTATTTTATTATTGAGTGAATGTGTTGTTTTTGCTATGTTTCATTTGATGAAAAATTGGGCAATGAAGGTCTGATTTGTGCTTTACGAGAGGCATTCTAGCGACCTTACCTTCTTAATATCGTAAACTTGCTCGCCACTATATCCTGATGTATATCTTGACGCTATTCCTTAATATAATTGCAACACTTAAGTTGTGTAGTTTGTTCAATTAATACAATAATGCAACACTTAAGTTGTGTATTTTGTTTAATTTATACAATGTGTTTTGAGTACTTTAAATATTAATAAAATATTATTATCAAATTTAAAAATATGAAACCATTGCATCGCATGGTGAATTATTTTAATTAATTAAATATTGAAGTAGTTAGGTGGTTGAAGTGGTTGCTATTGTTTGTACTCTTTGTTGGTAGTTGTGTAAAAACTTGATTGCAGCTACGCAAATAGGCAAAGTCTTGTAATATAATATTAGTCTCACTATATAACTTTAATTTATAACTAGCTAGATACAAGCAATGCACATTCCATTATTTATACACAATCTCTAAACTCAAAGTAGGTTTAACATACGTATTCAAACACACTCTATGATTAAATATTTTTAATTATGAACAATTTTAATTTAATGTTGATTACCATTTACGAATTGATTTAACAGCACTACTCCCATTAATATTTAACATAGGGAGGCCGGACTGTCACCATGGCCCACGACTTTAATCGGAGGAATTGCTAATTTAATTTTTCGATTAAATAAAGGGGCTGTCGTCGCAAATCGCAATATAATATTAATAATGATCGTATTCGAATTAAAACTCAAAATTAATACACTATATAATTAATAATTTTTATCTCGAACTTAGTTTATCCTAATCTTAAAATCGTGACAACTTTCCACGTTAAGAAATTGAGATATTATGGTAACTAATTAGACTCATAATAATTCAGGACTTGGTCTGGTGACTTATTTCGACGTACGCCTATATATATATATATGTGTATGTATATTTAGACCCGATATACTCGCCATCAAATTAGAGAGAAACCCTAGAATTGTAGCAAACAAAGCAGAAACCCTAAAAGAAGAAGAAGAAGAAAGCATGGTGAGGAGAAAGATCGAAATCAAGACGCTCGAGGATAAGGGGAAACGACACACGACCTTCACGAAACGGCGTAATGGCCTCGTGAAGAAAACCCAGGATTACTGCCGCAAATCAAGCTCGTCGGCGGCCGTGATCACCTTCTCCAATGCCGGTAACTGCTACGTCCTGGCGCATCCCAACGTCGATACCGTTCTGGAACGCTACGAGGACCAAACTGCTCCCGCATTGGCGGAGGAAGCGGGGACCAGCGCTACCGGGGGACGTGTGCATGGCGGTGGTGAGGAGGAGGAGGAGGCGCCGCTGATGGAGGTGCAGAAGAGGATCGGTGAGGCGATCAAGAACGGGCGGTGGGAGGAGGCGGTAGGGGGGTTGGGATTTCAGGAGCTTAACGAACTCTATGCGGAGGTGGAGAACATAAGGTGTAAGGTGGTGGCGCGTGAGAGGAAGGATGCGGCGGCGATGGTGGAGAAGTCGTCAGGGAGTGGATCGTCCGGTAGCGGTAGTGGCTGCTGTTAATTGGGTAACAGCTAATTATTTCTGTCGGTTTAATTAATTACCTAAGAGAGATTAGATTCAGATTTTGCAGCTTCTTTCCTTTTTTTGCTTATTGTAACAAACTTTAATATTTTAAATTAAATGAGAAACTTCTTTGGTTTATGTTGTTATATATGCACGGCTTAATTTGATCCATTATTTTATTTTATTTTATTTTGAGGAGATTAATTAGTACTGTTATATATATACACACAATTACACACACACACACAAACAGGCTTTGATTTTTGGATGTTTTTGTATTAATTAGCTGAGGAACTTTTATATATGGTAAGCAAGAAGTCGATCCATATATATATATAATAATTAAGTGCTACTCGTAATGATTCTTCATATTTATTTCCTTTTGTAAAATTTTATGCATTCTAAAAGATAAATATACTGAAAGCAGGCCGGTATTGCAAGAAAGTAACTAATTAAGACAAGACTAATTAAATTATATTTTACATTTATGTTACTTTTCAATTTTAGAATAGAAATGTTTTGAATTGTCGTTATTGATGGGATGAATATTACTTACTATGTTTCTAATTTTGCAACAACAGCAAAATCGGTATATTCACCCATAAATCCCAACGTACGTAATTAACACACCAAATTAAATATAGCATAGTACGTAGCATCGATATTTTAGTAGTAGTTTTGCAATGTCGAATCTTCTATTCCTAGCCGAGTAAGCTACTGTAGACGATTTATCTTTATTATTCTCTACCTACTACTTAGTATATAAACCCTTGGAAGATTAATGGGGTGTATCTGTGTATGTAATACTGTGTTGAATTATTATTCTTCTAGATACTTCAAATTCTATATACAGATAACCAACAACTATTTCTCATCTAAACTAAAATTTATATATATATATATATATATATATAGAGAGAGAGAGAGAGAGAGAGAGAGAGGACCTCTCCCTTTTAAGTTTTAAGTGCGTCACATTTGAAGCAGGTGCATTTCCGTTGCAAATAGATAAGCCTACTGTAGTTTGAGCTCTTCAATCAATTCGCAACGAAAATGGCAAACTATCTGCAAATTCAATACCGCTCCAAGAATCCGCTATTTCTGGTTTCATCCTTGTTCAACGACGAATCCATTTTCACATTCAAGAATCAATCCCAACTCAATCACCGTGCCCAAACTGTAAACGGGAGGATAATAAGATCTACGAGAAACGGAAAATCGATAGTGTACGGTGGGATTTCCTTTCCGATCGATTTATGGGCCGCGGAAGTTGATTCTCCGGCGATAGCTACGCAGCTCTCTGCTCTCTCTCTCATACCTTATTTGGGTTTCTTGTATTTCATCACCAAATCGAAATCCGCCCCACCACTCACGCTTTTTGGATTCTACTTTTTGCTTGCCTTCGTTGGTGCCTCCAGTAAGTCATCTTCCTTTTTTTTCATGGCTTTCTTGTTCATATGCGTTTTACATGTTTTTCATGTACATAATTATTGTATTTGCTATTCAGTGTCAACTATAAAGTTTGGGATTAGCCCTAATAAATAATATTTTCTTGTTCAAATGGTTGATTTGGGCCAAATATATTACCTCCGCGTTTTTCCAACCTATATTTCATTAGATGAAATTTCAAAGGGTTTTTACATTACTAAATTCTCAAAATTATCAGGTCCTGACTCTTCATAATATTTTGTTGTGGATGCAGGAGATCTTCATAGCTTCTCCAATACACCAACCCACATTTTAATGCTATCTAGGTAGTTGTATCAATCATACCAAAAGAAGTTTAATTAACTAAAACATACTAACTATAACTAACATAATAATTTAAATACAAAAGAGCTCACTAACTACGCATTGCACAAGTTTTTCACTCATATGTTATTATTGACAAATATTAAAGGCAGTCCATCTTATTCTTGATTTCTTCTGTGACCAATATTCCACTCTTTGGATAACTGCACAATGGAGTACCCGACGACGTACCTAAAACTAGTCTTTTACAAAATGGTGGAAAATGATGGGCCTACACAATCCCTGGTGAGAATTATTACATGTTTCATACAAATTTCAAAGTTAATCCATTGTGTTGAATTTTAAGAATTGTAATCCGTATATATTAAACTTGGAATATTTTTCCTGCATGTAGAGTCTAATCTACTTCATGCTGCAGTATCTACCACATCAATTCTACATGGGTAACACTGAGACCATGCCACCAGTTGTAAGGCTCATATTTAACTCTGACAAATATTGGACTTGTGATCTTGAACAAGCTGAAGAGAGGACGGAATGCTTCTCCTTGACAAAGGGATAGAAATAGTTCGCATCTGCAGCATCTCTACAGCCATCAGAAGTACTTATCTTTTACCAAATTGGTGAAAATGAATATGTGGTATCAATTTACTCAAATGTCATGGTTCAGAGAATGAATCACCTGGCTCCCTAGTGTAATCAATGTCACTATACAAAGACTCCATCATTCTACATCTACCTGTATGGTCAATAAATGGGATCTCACGTTATGAGTTAAATCATTTTCCTCAAGATTAAGTGTTACATTGGCATTCAGATAATATCAATTAACCTTTGTGAAATTATTCGTATGTCAGTTGCTACCATCCTTATTTGTGGATAAGTGCGAATTCATTAAGGGCATCCACTCAATCAATCTGGAAAATTGGTTGGGCCAAATGTGGATGGTGTCCATTCTGCATGACTATGGAGGGCACTACATGACAAATGGATGGACTGAGTTCAAAGAGGAAAACAACATAAAATGGCAAGACATGTTAACATTCCATCACATAGGCAATGATATTCTGTGTGTATCGATATTTGGTCCGAATGAAAATAACATAAAATGGCAAGACATGTTAACATTCCATCACATAGGCAAGGATATTCTGTGTGTATCGATATTTGGTCCGGATGGATGCTTGAAGCAGCATGCTAGCCCATTTGCAGGTATATATTATTATACTTAGCAGGTGTATTTCAAATTAATATCATCCTTACGGCGCAGTCAGATTTCATCTGCAGCAAATCAAATTTCAGCGGAGCTTCATCTAGGAAGAATGCAGACACAATACTAGAATTGGATGATGGTTAAGAAAATGAAGCCCCTTTTTAAAAGATATAGACAGGTAAGATTAGTAAGAAAATTTGATACATACCACTTTTATGTACAATTTTTTCGCCACAGTCAGATTACATAAATTTAGATTCCTTCATATAAAACAGGACCTTTCACGGTATTTCATTGAACAAAACAGATTGGAGACGGCTCAGCATGTTTGGATTGAGAACATCTTTGGATACAGATGGGAAGTCCCAATGACCGTTATTGATAAAAATTCAACACTGAAGTACTATCTAGAAAAAGCCGAATGGATTCAGTTCATAACAGATAACGATATTGGAGAAGGCGGCATTCTCTTGTTCAAGGTGAAACCTAACTCAATCATTAAAGTGGTGGTTCTGGGCTCTGAAAAGGGAGAAGCCATGCTTCAGCAGTCAATCAGTGTAGCGACCCAGTTTTCTAATTATATTCAAATTGCTACATCTTTTCTAAAATATTTTATGAATTTTATTTATGTGTGATATTAATTGATTAAGTCTAATAAGTCGCGCTTAAATAATTTATATGATTTTATAAGCATGAATTTATTTTATGGCATGGTTATATCATATCATGAGCATGCATTTATTTGGAGCGCTTAATGGGTTACAACTTATTCTCTAGCCTTTTTTTTTTAAGCCCAAGCCTTTTAAGCCTTTGTGGAGCCCACTTCTGGTTATTATTCTTTCTTTTCCAATATATATATATATATATATATATATATATCTAGAGAGAGAGAGAGATGGGATCAAGTGAGAACCAAAGTCTCATGTGAGAACAAAGAACCAATCTTAGCAATAAATCCAGTTGATTTGAGTGGTCTGGATTGCTTCAAATTTTCGGTGGCAATCTTGTAATTTTAGATAAATTTTAGGGTTGTGAGGTTATTTATGTAATTTGATAATTCTAATTAGAACATGTGAATTTCTTCTCTTTCTCCTTAATTCCCGTAAGTTTTCTCTCTGGTTTTCCTCTCCTTCTTGTAAGCTCTCTCCTTCTTCTCTTCTTCCTGCTTCTTGTAAGTTTTCTCTCCCTCTATTTCTCTTCTTTCTGTGAGTTTTTTTTGTTCGATGTTCTTGAATGAAAACGCCGGTAAATATATGAGTGTATTTTTGCAGTAAAAATGATGATGTGGAGATGAGACGAACAACAAGACGATGAGCTAGACGACGTGTTGGATCTGTGATTCAATTATAGTCCTGCAGAGATGGATAAACTTCAGTAGAGAGGAACTGAGAGAGAGACTCATAATTTTTTTGGGTTTAATTTGTAGATAGGATACTTGAGATTTTGAGTTCATGGGAGATAACTTAGTTATGGAGTTAAGAGTTTTTTTCAATCTGATTAGCACGAGATTAACGGGAGTATTTGCACGAGGAACGCTGTATTAGCACTACTATTACAGGTTTTAGCATTGTTGTAGATTAATTTTAGCACTATTGTGATCTTTTTAGCATGATTGAAGAATATATTTTTAGCATTAACGTGATTAGTTCTATATTTTTTAATGTGCAAATTATGTTGGCTCCATTTTGGAGTTTGTTTTACTGATTTATGAGATGGGATTATTTTTGGATTTATTTTGTATGTTGATGGGTTGTATTAATGTTTGTGAGATTTTATTTGAATGGATGAAGGTTTATTAAGGAACATCAACATCCTGACGAGGATCAGAGACTGCAAACTAAGCTATTGAAGATGATGAACAATGAGATTGATACACAAGATGTTGAGATATCCCGCCCTGGCCTTGTTTCTGATTTGATGGAAGTCAAAATAGGACCCAGACATTCATCAAAGTTCACTTCTTCGCCAGCAGTACAGCTAGTTCCCAAGCACGATAGATAGCAAATATGATTTTTTTTTTCAAACACGTTAATTCCTTGAGGCTGATTCTATTCATTGTACAAAAAGAGGATCATGTATGTGAAGCATATATATGTGTGTGTAACATTTTTTCTTTAATCTGCAGCTATGAAATGACAATTATTTTTGCTTAATAGTTAATTCTACTCCGTTTGATTATTGCTGGAAGACATATAAAATAGAACTACTCGATGAGAAGCAATCTAAAGAAAAGGTTAAAGTTGGCTAGGCAACAAAAATTAGGCTTCAATTGAGTTCATCCATTTAAGGTAAAGATCTCTTGTGATTTCACTTCAACTGCACATGCTTAATTTGGAACGGAAACCTTGCTTGGAGCAATGAAGTAGGGCTTGACCCTAAAGATGCCGATGATATTTTTTTTTATTGTAATGCTAAACAATTTTCATGCTAAACAAGGGTCATGTTAGTGCTAAAATAAGTCATGACAATGCTAAAATAAGTCATATGATAGTGCTAAAATAGGCATAGCTGGTATTTCATTTTTTGTACTTTTTTTTGTATACTGATTTTTTTATTAATGATAGTAATATTCTTTCTTGTAATGCTAAATAGGCATAGCTAGTATTTCATTTTTTGCATTACTAATAAAGGTTTTAATATATCTAGTAAATGTGCAACAACAGTGCTAAATAAGGAAACGTAAGTGCTAAAGCAGAAACTACGAGTGCTAAAATACTTTATAAAAGTGCTAAAACTTCAGAATTCAAATACTAGTGCTAAAAAAGGAATGGCATAGCTGATATTTCATTTTTTGCATTGCTAATAAGGGTTTTAATATTTCTAGCAGGTGTATAACAACAGTGCTAAACAAGGAAACGTAAGTGCTAAAGTAGAAACTACAAGTGCTAAAATATTTTATAAAAGTACTAAAACATCATAATTCAAATACCAGTGCTGAAAAAGGAATGACAAGTGCTAAAACCTCAATTACCAGTGCTAAATATCGCATAAAACTGCTGAAAACTCAGAATAGTGAATCTAAATATTAACTAGACAAACCGGATAGTCTTATATGATAGTAGCGGTGCTAAAAAATGATTTGTACGTGCTAAAAGTCAAAATGACAGTGTTAAAACTTCAGAATTCAAACACTAGTACTAAAAAAGGAATGTCATAGCTGATATTTCATTTTTTGCATTGCTAATAAGGGTTTTAATATTTCTAGCATGTGTCTAACAATAGTGCTAAACAAAGAAACATACGTGCTAAAGTAGAAACTACAAGTGCTGAAATACTTTATAAAAGTGCTAAAATGTCAGAATTCAAATACCAGTGCTAAAAAAGGAATGGCAAGTGCTAAAACCTCAATTACCAGTGCTAAATGTCACATAAAACTGCTGGAAACTTAAAATTGTGAATCTAAATATTAACTAGATAAACCTGGTAGTCTTATATGATAGTAGTTGTGCTAAAAAGGGATTTGTAAGGGCTAAAAGTTAAAATGCCAGTGCTAAAACTTCAGAATTCAAATATTAGTGCTAAAAAAGGAATGACATAGCTGATATTTCATTTTTTGCATTGCTAATAAGGGTTTTATTATTTCTAGCAGGTGTGTAACAATAGTGCTAAACAAGAAAATGTAATTGCTAAAGTAGAAACTACAAGTGCTAAAATACTTTATAAAATTGCTCAAACTTTAGAATTCAAATACCAGTTCTAAAAAAAGAATGATAAGGGCTAGGCGGCTACCTTTTTACAACATTGGTCTCAAGTAGTACACAGATAACAAATTGTAACATAAAAATATATGGGAATTAGAAACATTCGAGGGCAAGTGACCAGTTTTCCAGCCACTCAACACTTGATTTCCTTCAAACCATGGGCAAAGTACAAAAATGTTGGATCAGTAGCACCTTCCTTATAGTAAGAAAACACCAAGGAGCTGTCATCATGCATGCTCTCTCTGACAAAAAATTGGAGATCTTTGATTTTAGAGATGAGATTTTTGGTTTCTCCCTCAATGGACTTCTTGAACTCTTCTTGCTTCTCCTCTTCAAGCTTAGCAGTCAACAACTTGATAAACTTCTTGATATATCCAATGAATTGCTTCTTGTCAAAAGAAGGTTGTTCCTGTAGCCTGAATGTGTCGACAATGTCGACCACTTTCACAGCTTGGTCATCAACACCTTCATCCGCACCACCACCTTCGGCAGAAGAGTTTTCCCCAATGTCAACATCAACTGATCCCGTAACTACCTATTTGCCCTGGACTTCCCATAGACATCCATTCTCAATTTCAGTGTGGAAACAAGTCCGAGAGGAGTTCATCACCAATGAGCAAATCTTGATAGACCAACATGATTACAAAATTTTCTGCTCTCAATCCCAAGCCCCAATGACAAAATTCGGAGAGCAAAGGGTTCTACTCTTTGTCTTTTGTGTTCGCTACAGCCTACAGGTCTCACCTTTTGGGATGGTAAGAAATGATCGAGAGCATTAGATCGATCGACCACGATCCTCTCACAATAGTTCATATATATGCAAATCTAATCCATAATAGCTTGCATAAATTAAAATAATAAAATCAGTTGCATAAATTAAAATAACAAAATCTGCTGGAATAAGAGTCATGCTAAAATAAGTCATGACAATGCTAAAAAAGACCATGATAGTGCTAAAATAAGTCATGACAGTGCTAAAATAAGTCATGACAGTGCTAAAACCCTAAATTGAAAAATATACGCGTGAATCACATATAAATTGAATTTTCCGATTTTACCCTCGCCGAGTTTCAGGGGCAGCGAAGTTCGGAATTATTAGAATTATGCCACCTCATTTTTTTAATTTTTGAACAGATCTTGGCCGTCCAAATAAGCGAGATCTATGGTTGAGATTGGTTCTCAGTTCTCACATGGAGTATGGTTCCTTCTAGAACCCAACCCTATATATATATATATGGGTTCGTTATTCTAAGGATAAGTTGTGGTGTGAAAATTAGGGACAAATCTTGTCCCTACAATTTTATTAGATCAACGGCTGAGATTTGAGATATTTTAATTGATAATAATGCTTTTTTTAATTATTATTTAATCATGAAGGGTATTTATGTGAAATAAAACTATAATTCCATATGGTATCATGCATCGTGATCTCAGAATCCCATAAAATCGGGAAGAAGTAAACTGCTAGATAATTTAGCCCACGAAATCGATTTCTCTACAAAGCAAAACCGCCACGAAATCGATTTCTATACAAAGCAAAACCGCCGCCCTCCAAAAATCTGGAACCCTAGATTATCGACTGCGAAATCCCCAATAGAGGCGACGATTCCGGTAACGGTGGCTGACTGCAGGCTGAAATTTTAAGAAGCCGGCGACAATTGTATGCTCCATAGACGGCGCGGACATCTGAGGAGGCGGAAGAAAAATGGGGCGAAATAAAACGAGTAAGTATTATTGGGTTAAATCGAATTATGGGATGAATTTGGTGAAAAAATTTGAAAAATGAAAGAACTTGTGAATGGTTTCGCCATTTTGAGTAAATTAATTTAACGAATTTGGGGATTTTTGTTTAAATGGATCGGTTGATGTTGCTAATTGTTAATCTATTATTTTTCTATTTTCGGTTGACAAATTTGAACATTAAAGGATAATTGGGAATGCATATTTAGTGATTTTCTGTTTTAATAGATTCGTGGGTTTTTCTGTGAAGTCCAATAATGATGTGAAAATTGTGTTTTATATGTGTTTTTATTGGGGATTAATGTGTGGTATGTTTTATTTTGGCGTGATAAAACATCCAATATGTTTGTCAAGTATCATGCCTTTCATTAATGGGAGTCGTATAAGTAGTTACAGTAGAAGCTTGAAATATTACAAAATGAATGGGTTGTTGATTATGCTCAATTGTACATGTGATTGTGCATACATGCTCAGACACTAATTTTAAATATGTTTCTATGTTTTGCTCTCAATGTGAAGTTTGAATGCTACCGAAGACATATGTTTACGCTAGTTATAAATATTTTTGTATGTTTTATTATGAATTCGAAGTTTGAATGCTACGTGAGAAATGTTTTCGACTTTCAGGCACTTCAAAGGTTGTGGGGAACGACTCTGATTCCGAGGAGGAGATGCATGAGCATAATCAAAATGATGACACGATAGAGCACGCGAAGGAAAATAGGTCTAAATTTAAACACGATAAAAGAAGAGGTATTGATGTTATCTAGCATATTATAAGTAGCATTACATTAAGTTATAAGAAGCATTGTAGTAAGTCATAAGTAGCATATTATAAGTAGCATTGCATTAAGTTATAAGAAGCATTGCGGTAAGTTATAAGTAGCATTGCATTTAGTTATAAGAAGCATTGCAGTAAGTTATAAGTAGCATTTAATGTTTACATTTAATTTAATACAGCTGAATCGCATGTGGAAGATGAGGTCATGGTTCCATCAAAGAAGAAGAAAAGAGGTAAAGCTTTAGTGCATGTTGTTTATGACTACATCTAGTACTTTTTTAAATTAAGTTCATGATGCTTTTAATTCTTTCCTAACACTGTTAAGGATGTTGCTGCAGCATCAAGAGAGCCCATCCTCGAAATTTCAGATGATGATATCTCAATACCCGAGGAGGGAGACGGCTCAGGTGTACCCACGTATCCAAAGCTGAGCAGCCGAGCATGTCCAAAACTGATTTTCCAAGCAAACGAGAAGTACACAATAGGCCAACGCAAATCCGTTAAGGACATGGGATTCCAGCATATCTTGCATATGAAAGTGGAGAAAGTCCCTACACATCTAGCAGATGGGTTGAAAGTGAAGTCCACAATAGTAAAATCATACTTGACGAGACTAGACATGACTTGGAGGGATACCGAAAATAACAATGACTGTGGTGTGTATGTTGTGTGGCAGATTGACGTACATGGGTCAATCCAAGTGCATTTCATTATGTGTTTATGATGTGCAAGCATGTGAATTCCTCAGATTCACGGATTTGAGTATGAATTTGATAATGATTCACATCGCACTTGTTAATGCTTTGTATTTATATTGATAATGCTTTATATAATGTATGCTAATAATACATACTTTTGGTATCATTTTACATTTTAGAAACTAATCCTTGGTTGATGCTTGTTATTGACCAGTTAAATGTTTCATATGAGAAACTGTATTGCTTCGAAACTAACATGAGTCTCCTATCTAATAACATTCTAAATTTCGATGAATAGTATATTTAAATGATTTCTATAACGTGAATTAATACTGGACACTTGACAAAACAATCAAATGCAACATTAATACTAAGCATTCGATAAATCAATCAAAATGAAATGTTGGTAAAGTACACAAACATTGACAAGTACACAAACAACCGAAACTTATGAATATCTGTGCTACTAAGTGTTTAAGTTGGTAAAAATAACGTGTAAGTTATTGCTTTGAATTAGGCTTGTTGATGCTACCTATGCATACCTCTGGCGCTTTTACCCAATTAAATTTGATTTGCTACTCATGTACATCTTTAATGTTATTTAAGCATATTTGTCATGCTATATATGTATATCATCGATGCTACTTATGATTGTCTGCAATGCTGTAAATGATTAGTTCATGTTACGGTGAGAGAGATGTAAATACAGTGCTTCGTTCACTTCAGAATAATGCTTTGTAAGTAACATAAATATATTCATATTCTGTGGTTGGGGCTTCGTAAACATATTCATTTGCATAGGATTATGTGAATGCTACAGTTAGTGCTATGTATTCATCGAATAAATGCTTCGTAATATCAACCAACCTAAATCAAAGAATTATAATGTACCACAAATAATGTACCCAAACAAAAAAAATGGAATACCCTAACTGTACCATATAAAACATCACAAGAAACACTATATAAAATAGAAACAAAACTAAACACAAAATGAAACATTGATAAAAAAATAAACATAAATCATTTTTTGCACGGACAATTCCTAGCATCATGGTGGCATTTTTTACCGCAAGTATTGAAATAATGTCACGAAAAAAATTGAAATACCCCAACTGTACCATACAAAATAGCACGGAAAAATATAAGTAAACTAACAACAAAACTAAGTAAAAAATGGAACAAGAAAAAAAAACATCTTGACTAGAGTAAATCAGCCCTGGAAAAAAACCCGCAAAATAATCAATGCTATATAAACGTACTGTTAATACTTCCTACAATAAACAAACATGTTACACTAATACAAAACACTGCCCCAGAATCGCCATAGTTGAGCCGCTGCACAGAATCGTCATGTGAGTGCCGCGCAACAACCTCCTTCGCCGCTAGAATCGCTGTGTGAGTGACTCATCATCGCCATCATCGATCTATGAGTTGGAAGAAGAAGAAGGAGAAGGAGAAGGAGAAGAAACCATTTGTACAAATCGTGTGAGTGCAGCGTCGTCGCCATCGTTGATCTATGAGTTGGAAGAAGAAGAAGAAGAAGAAGAAGAAAAAGAAGAAACCGGAAACTAAACAATTTTTTCAGATTCATAAAAAAACCGTACAAATCAATGGAGATATTAACTTGCCACAATTAAAACCGTTTAATTAGGGAAGTTAAGATTTGCACAGATATAGGACTCTACATGATTTTTATTAATTTACATTATTAACCTTATCACATTTAAATAAAAAAAATCGAAAAAAAACTACTTAAAATAAATAATCTTATCCGTCCATTTGATCAGATCCAACGGATGAAAATCGTCCCTACTTTTCACACCAAGTGGTTGTCCCTATTTGATCCATATATATATATACACACACACACACACACACTTTTGTTCCTATCGATTTGAAATAGAAAAGGATAAGCAGCAAATCTTCTCTCTTAAACTTTGAAATTCGTCATCCTTATCAGTTGTTGATGAGGATAACTGTGTGATCTCCCATTCCATTCAAACTTCCACCCTAATCTATCATTATAAATTGAGAACTCTACATCTCTATTTTTATTTACTCATATTCAGATTTGCCTTCGAGTTCCTATCTCTCAGTTTTGGATTCCTAAAGGTACATGTATATTTTTATTTATTTATTTTACTGTTGACATTCCTCCATTAGTGTAGGTTCTTTGCTCTCTGCGATGGTATACAGAAGAGAAAGAAACGAAATTGTGTTCTTTATGTAAGAGAAGAAAGAGGAAGAAAGTTATTGTCTTTCACGCATATTCATATATCACACACATCACCATATGTATATATAATATTTAATGCTAGGTACTTTATGACACACACATACCCCACACATCACTATCGCATGTTCACTTTATATATATATGTGTGTGTGTGTGTGTGTGTGTACAATATGTGCATATTTGGTTTTGTAGGGTGACATACGTGATGATATATATATAGATATAATATATATGTGTGTGTTGTGTGGTACGGATATATATATATATAACATATATGTGTGGTATGTGTGTGTATATAGATATATAATAATTTATAGGGCGCGCAAGACTTAATCGGTTAATATCGAGGTCAAGGTCAAGGTGGGGTTTTATGTGACCAAGTCCTGATTATTCTCTCTATATTTTATTATCGAGTTATGTGATGACACGGGCATGGGCCTCCGGGCTAAACAAGCATGGGCCTTCGGGATAAAGATGAGACTGGGCCAACGGGCTATATGGTTTGGTCTACAGGCTGAACAATCTTTTATTTGCATTTTCTTGTGTAATATTATATAGCTTGAATAATTAGACACTCTCCACTGAGTCAGTAGTACTCACCCCAAAATCTACTTATATTTTCAGGTGTTGTCTCGAGTGATGCGTAGCGGGAAAGATGTGATGATGGTGGTCAAGTGATCAAGCATGATTAAAGATTTAATTTATTTTGACTTTATTTTATGTAATAAATGTTGAGTTATGCTTAGAAACTTCCGCTGTATTTCAAGTAAAATATTTCTATTAATGAAAAGCATGGATAACGTGTCTTTTTCTATTAAAAGTGAAATTGGGGCGTTACAATCAGGGACGGACTAGTTATACCTTAATCTGTGAATAACTTATGCTTTTATCATCGATGAATTGATTCCACACAGTAGACTATGGACAATTATATTAGACTCCACCAGTTATTTTTGTTAAAATTGTTCATCTAATTTGTGATATATATGTTGTAGTAAATATATGAAGCATATTCATAATAGGCATGTAATTAATCTGCATTCCTACACAAGTCACTGCATATTTACATAAACTATATTTAGTGTTGAGTATCAGATCAGGAGCTGAAGCGGCCCACTGCGAATTTTGTTTCCAAAACAAGTGGGCCACTTGCTGTAAGCCCAATTAGGTTATATAAAACCCCAGATTTTTGAATTATGATTAGAGGATTCTTAATAGTAATTAGATAGTTAAAGAAGAAATTTAATTAAGGTTAATTAAGGTCATATGTCAGCCACGACTTAAGGAGTCAGTTTCTGGTGAAATCGTATTTTCGGAAATTTTGATCTTAACTCTGTTTTGGTCAAACGTGGTCTCGTTAGAAAGGTTTTAACTCAAGGAGTGTCCCAGTGTTTCCTAAATTTTATTCTGAAGTCATTTGAGTGAGTCCCTGGTGATGAAAAACACATTTAAAGAATGAATGAATAGTAACTTTTACGTGCGTTCGTGCTTTGAGAAATTTACGAAATCCTTCTCGTTGATCTGAGTCTTGTTCTGTCAAGCCCCTCTTATGGGAAATGACTCGAGGAATCCGTTCGCATTCACGGATTTCCATTCTGAGATCAATCGAACGTTCGGGAGTAAAATCTGTCAGTCTGAGTGAATAGTAAAAAGTAATTCCCAAAAAGGAATATTGGCTCGTTTTTCTTCTGACGATCCCGTCTTCATCCCGAGTCAAGTTGGTTCACTAGTATTCGAGCCAACGAACCTCCCGATATTTTTAGATTTCATGTCTGAGGTTATTTGGACCTCGACATCGAATAAAGCAGCTTTTAACCGAACCCGGGGTAACTTTTGCAGTGTTTCCGCACTGGAGTGGCTTCTCAAGGAAGCCAAACTCCCTCCTATAAATAGAGGACCACCCCTTTTACTTTCACTTGCTCTTTTACCATCCATTCACTTCCAAATTGAGATAGTGAGAAAGCTTTGAAAGCCGAGAAAGTTCTGTCGAAGTAAAAAGCATTCTTCGTGAATATTCCAAAAGACGATGAGCGGAGTGGCGTTGAAAGAATGTGGTGAGGAAATGTGCTAGGGGCGCCGTTGGGTCGTAGCAGACGGCTTTGCCGCCGTTGCGACTCGACGAGACGCCAAGCTAGCCACCTTCATTCGACACACCTAACCCCGTCCATTCTTGTTCGTCGGTCTCGATTCCATTTCTTTTTCCGTCTTTTAATTCCGCATTTACTTTACATTCTTCGTGTTCTTTATTATTTCTCATTTACCTTTCGTCTAAGTTGTATTTTGATTCTTATTAAAGTTCCAAGTTAATAACGTTTACGTTATATTTCTCTCTTTATTCCTACCGTTATAATCCTCGTCATTATTTCGTGTATTTAGTCTCGTTATTTCCGTTTAAATTCTATTCAAGCTATAATTAAAGATTTCATCATTATTCTAAATATTAAGGAGGATTATCGTGTTTATGCCGTTATAATGCCGATTACTTTTTAAGTTAAAGCATGCCATTTCGTGTTAATTAAAATTATCGAAGCATGTTGTTTTTTTAAAGAAAATTTTATGAGTGTTCTTCGTGTTCGTCGAAAGAATCGACGAACACTGAAGAAACCCAGAAGAGTGGCCCAGAAACTGGGCGGAAGAGAGAGAAAGAAGGAGCCCCGCCGCGCCACACCCCACTCGGCCCAGCAGGCCCCCGCCGGCGCAGGGGTGCGCCGCGGCGGGGGGTGCCCACCAGCGCCCACTAGCGCCGCGGCGGAAGGTGCCCGCCGGCGCAGGGGTGCGCCGAAGTGCCTCCCCTTCCCCGTGTGTTTCACGTCGATTCTTCAGTTATTTTTCGTACCCTCTTTTCGAACCTTTCGAGTTGTGTTTTTCCAAACTAATCTCGAGTTATTTCCAAGTTTATTTTGAAGAAAATCCTCAAGCTATCTCCGAGTTATTTTGAGTAAACTTTTCAAGTTGTTTTCTGTCTAGAACTTGTTAAATCAAAGGGTATTGTTCAAATAAGTCCTTCTTGAAATTTATAAAGTCATAAATTCGTGCAATCTGTAATTAAGTCTTAAATTTTAGTCTTTGGGTTAGATAGCGTTATTTCCCGCTTTAGAAGGTTTTTCTTCTAAGGAGGCCGCTAAGTCGATAATTCGACTTTTGTAGGAGGAAGTGGGCCTCGTAGGAGTCCGGAGGAGGATCAACAGCTCATTGCCTCATCTTCTGCTCAGTGATCGAGGTGGGTAAATCTATACTTATCTAAAAGTTTGAGCTAATAAGCTCTAGAAGCATGTTAGGGCAAATGAGATATCCAATAAAATATTTTGCTTTGCCTGATTGATCTCTGTACAAGGAAGGAAGGAAAGAAAATTATTTGTGTTATTCGAAGCTCTCGAGCATGTTTAGAAATTCTAGAATTATTAAGTATTGATTTTGCTTAGATGGAGATATTAGAATTGTCGTTAGTTGCAATTTGTGTTTATATACACTATATTCATCGTATTTGAATGTTGTTATTTTGCTAAGCTTTAACTAATTAAGGACTGCCTTCTAAGGTTAGGGACAATTCCCTCATAGGCCGAGATCATGCTAAAGTATAGAATTAGCTCCCTAGACGTTGCTCTAGGATTGATTTTGCTAGCAAGGATTAAGGAAGGAAGGAACTTAGTGTTTTGTTTAAGCAGGAATTTGAGCTCAGAAGAACTTTGATCTCTTGATCTTTAAGTGAGTCACTACTGGGTTTATTCCCTCTCAAACTCGAAAGGATATTCGAGGTAACCCCTCTTATGTCCTAAGGCATGCCTAAGGGTATAGTTGACATCAGGTTTGAGCCAGGATGGGCCCAAAAGAAAAGAAAAGGTTTTACGGATATGGAGAGGGCTTTTGCGTTTTGCTCTCCATATACCGTCAGTTGATTATTGGATATCTTGAAGTTTATTAAAGTGTTTCATTAAAACCCACTGAGTATATTAGTGCTTACGCCCCCCTCTTTTTCAAATGTTTTCAGGTTGAGATGCTGAGGATGTTGGTGGCTGTGGATGTGAGTTGGTTGCCAAGATTGTTTTGCTATTATATAAGTTCTTTTGAAATTCCACTATGTGTTCTGCTACTCTGATTCACTCTTTTTAATTCCGTTCGAGTTCGATTATGATTATCGAGATTCTATGAATATTTTCCCAAGACATGACTACCTATATATATAAAGATGCATTATAAGTTTTATTCCTGCTTCTCGAAGTATATTTTCCTTTCGCTTATAAATGAAGTATGTGCTTGTTGGTATCTGATTTAGTTAGACGTTTTATTCCGCTAAAAGCATGTTCCCTTCTTAATTAAATAAACCCGAGTATCATCGTCTATCTTCAAAAAGTAAATCTTTATTCCCAAACCTTCATTGTTGATCTTCCGTCTCATTCGTTAAATCCATTAATAACACCCCGTCCCCATTCATTAATCCCTAATTCGGGATCGGGCTGTTACAGGTTAAGAACTCTCTCATTCTCTCATTCCTTACTTTTAGTCTTTTCCTTAAAAATATCATTGCTCTAGTAAGATCTTATATCAACATTCAAAACTTTGTGGAACAACTATACATCATCACTACATCAATTGAAATTGACATTAAATAAATATATCGGATAAATATTAATCTAAATAATAATTATGCCATTAACATTTCATAGACGTTAATTGCTAGTGATCGATCTCATATAGAGCTCAAAATCATATTGGACCAACTTCAAAATTGTTAACAATACCTTTAGGATTTCCAGGTTTTTATTTAGCAATTTTATTCCGGCAGAATTGTTTCCTTGGGAACTTTTGTAATTTTTTCCTTTCATTTTCCAATCACATCTTATTTTTTATTTCTGCACCAAACATAATCACAATTTACATTTACATAATATGATATCATTTATCATTATGTTATCAAATACTCTAAAATAGATTATGACGACATAATATAATACGATATTTCTAATTACAATCCACATAAATGTACATATTACAATACAAACTTAATTTAAAATAAGAATACACACAGAATTATGGAATCCAAGCTGGATTGATAGGGGAGATAACTGAATAGATTGAAATAGCTATGAATAATTAATGACAACTGTGTATTTTACACAAGTTTCGGATATGAATTGATGTATTTTATTATGTGAAGTTGTGTATTTTATATAGTTTTTGTGCTCATTTTATTGTCATTTGGAATTTTTGATGTGTTTGCTAGTTTTGTAGTAATTGTTGTGATTTCATTGCATATTTGAAGTAAAATTAGTAAATATGGACAAGAGGAGTTAAATGGATATTTAATTAAGCTCTTAGGCTTAATTAAATACTTAATGAAAGCCTAATGGACCGAATTAAGTTATCAAACCCAAAGAAATCTGAAGCCCAACTCGACGCAGGGGTGGGTCGACCCGAGAGAGCTCGGTCGACCCAACCCAGTATAAATTATGAATGAATGGGTCGACCTAGCTCAGCTGGCCTGCGTCGACCTTGTGTTAAAATAGGGCTCTGGGTCGACCCGGGTGTGACGGATCGCAGAAACTTGATTTTCTCACTCCAATTCAGGGTTTCTAACTTACATATAAAAACCTCCATTTTGATACATACCCAAAAAAGCACTTTGGACACAGTAGAAGACACGAGCTATACAGAGAAGAGATGCCTAACACACGTCTAAGAAGAGAGGAGAAAGAAGAAGTTGTTGTCTACTCAGGTGGAGACGTTAAGGTTGTTAGAGACGAAGTACTATTGCAGAGAAGACGAAGTCATCGAATTACATCTTGTTCTTCGGTTTTCTTTATTTCTTCTGTCATGAATACTGAAACTCTAATATTGTTTATTTATTTTATCATATCTAACTAAATCTGTAGCTAGGTTTTAGGGATTGGAACCTGTAGATTTTTATATAAGATTTGATTACTTTTTCTTCATGCTATCTCTTGGGGTTTGATTTATGTGATTTATTTTATATCTTGTATAAATGCTTGATCACCATTTATGCATGCTAGTCGTTATCTGAAGCACTGACTAGAGAAGGATTCATGATAGAAAGATAGAAATCAGATTATGTGTGCTTGGAAGGACCGGCCAAGTGAACAAGTATCACATAGGGTTAAATAGATCTTCGAGTACTTGATTAGGAGTAATGACATGTGTGAAGAACCGACCTCAGTGAAGTGCATGCTCATTATATCTATGTTATGGTTTATGCCTTAAACAGCAGCCTAATAACAGTCTAGTGACCCCCCACCATTGATAGATTAAAGACAAGATAATTAGTTAGATTGAGAAAATCAATGAATATAGTGAAATGATATAGTAAATCCATGTTCCCTAAAACCTAGTGTTTTTCACCTATTTGAGTTCTCAGTATATTATTGTTTTGAGTCTTTATTTTTATGCTTGTTATTTTTATTTCTCTTTATTCGAGTCTTCTGAGTCTAGATATTAATTAAGTGCTTGTAGATAAGAATGACTTAATACAGCCTCTGTTGGATACGATACTCTTACTCACCTAGGTATTACAATAACATCGTGCACTTGCGGTATGATTTATTTGTTAATAAATAACGTGTCAAGTTGTTTGGTGTCGTTACCGGGGACTGTTTATTTTCTTTGTTCTTATTCTAATACTAAGTTAATAGGCTAGACATTTTTTTTAGTTATTTTATTTTTGTTTCTTTTAGTTGTGGTATTTTACTTTTTCTTCTAGTGCTTTCAGGTAGTGCATGATCACGAGATCAAAAGGACCCCCAGAGGTTTCTCTTAATCTGGAGCTTGAGTCTGCATTGAGATTACTAAGGAAAGAGTTGGAGAATAGGATGGCTAATCAACCGCAGGACAACCAAGAACAGAACAATCAAGGAGCGATTGTCCAAGACCTCCAACTCCAGTTGGAGAAGATGAGGAGGACATTGCGCCAACATGAGAATTAGCTAATAGGTGATGTTGATATCATTGTTAGAGACATGTTCCAGTAGCCTACGGGACCAGCTCAAGTAGTCAGGGGACCTGGAATCAATGCCGCTAATTTCGAGTGGAAGACAGGGCTGATTAATAAGGTGCAATAGAATCAGTTCAGCGACAGTCAGACGGAAGATCCCAATGCTCATTTGTCACAATTTATGGAGCTCTGTGGGACTATCAAGACCAATACAATGTCATATAATGCTATCAAGTTGCGTCTGTTCTTTTTTTTTCTTGAGAGACAAGGCAAAGACTTGTTACATGTCAATCGATCACAGCATGATCGACAGCTGGGAGGATCTTAGGCAGAAATTTCTTTACAAGCTCTTTCCTCTGGGGAAGACTATCAAGTTGCAGACCGAGATCACCCAGTTCACACAACTCCGGAGAAGTTGATTTATGAAGCATGGGAGAGATACAAGGACATGCTAAGGAGGTGTCCATAACATGGTTTCACTGAGACACATCAAGTGTGCCATCTTTACAAAGGATTCACTACAGCCACAAAAACTGTAGTGGATGCTTCTACTGGAGGATCTCTGTTGGCTAGAACTTCGAGAGATGCTATGAGGATATTGGAGGAAGTTGTCTCCAATAACTATCAATGGCCATCTGAGAGATCCACGATAAGGAAGGTAGCTACAGCAGAAGTCAGTGAGTACACCAAGACCAAGGCAGCGCTGGAGGCTGAGGTCGAAGACTTGAAGAATCAGCTCTATCTGCTCAGAAAGGTGAGAGCTGAAGAGAAAAAAGAATTCTTCTAAGTTGCAGGAGAGCAGACCTCGACTATTTACATAAGAATGAATTAGAAAATTCAATGCTTTATATAAGATCAATCAATTCATTGATATTCTTAAAAACGATTACGATTATTTACTTCTATAAACCTGCCAATACTGTATTTCTTTGTGGTGATGGAGATTAACTTTAGACTAGTAATTATTTTTTTCTATTATCGTGTATTAAAGAGATTTTTCAGAGTTCATAAATCATATCATCCGCATACACAGATTGTGAGATCCAACATTAGGGATTCTTCATACTTCAGAAATCAAGACATAACACAAACATTTCAATAGGAACTTAATATAGCATTAAAGAAATATAGAAATCATAAATACGAACGTAATGATCGTAATCTATCAGCCTACAAATATATAAAACAACCCGGTCACCGAGCATGAGTTAAGTTCACCAAAATTAAAAGAGTCCAATTTAGCAAAATATAAAGAGTAATCACCGGGGGAGCCCACCAAAAAATATATATTTAACAACCAAATCAATGGATCAAAAGATGATGCACTAAGAAAATACTAATTCACTCTTTCGTTAACCATACCCAAACTATATAAAGACATGTAATTTTCCACCCGATATTCATCATAATTACATATATCCACTTCATCCAAATTCTTATCATGAATTAATTTCTTCAGGTACTCAATGACAATGATACCGCAATCTGAATGGTCACGCTGTTGAGGTGGATCCAGACGACGTTCAACTTTCCATTGATGGCGGGCATCTATAACAACTCCATTCCTCTCAAAATCATGCTTGAACTCCTCACAAAGGGTGGGAATATGAATGAAGGGCCCCATTACTCCTTTCCGATCTAGGGAATTGCCCATGGAGTCATACACCATGATTCGTTGATCGATAAGGGATACCTCATAGAGAACTAAATGGTTGGACTTCACACATCCCACTCCATATATCTTCCTTGCCTGTCACCACACTGTGTCATATTCACTAGGAGAATGACCTCTCAAGTAATTCTTAAGACGAGGACTGACTAATCCATAGTCTTCCTGCTTCAGTACATCTCGCATCCGCTAGGACAAAGTAACAATTCAATTTTCCAACCATTATAAAGACTGAACTGGATTTATATCAAGCAAAAATATATATGTATGAGCTTCTCCAATTACCCAACATGACATCTGCAGAAATGTCCAGCTCATCAGATGATGTGGTGGTGTATTTTTCATACGCACCATAGTCAGGAGAGCATCAATATGTTGCATTGTGTAAAGTCAAAAATTAATTAAATCATTGCAATTTATCATTCAATTTCAGAAAAAGTTAATATATAAAGCCATATTGAATCCAATAGGCATTGTCCGGCACAAATGATTAGGCAGAACCATGATCTGTCAACACCAAGGATTTCCCGAGTTGGGATACAAATACACCCGTACATTTTTCAACATTAAAATAAAATAAAAACTCAGGCACTAATCGTCAACCTAAAGCTATAAATATATGGAATAAACAGGGACTACTTACTTCTTGGCAGGATCCCTATCATAATACCAGACAATGAACTCGTATTTTTCCAATAATTCCTTTGAAGACAACAGTCCAGAACCTTCAGCGATGACATCTATTCATTTGGAGGCAAGGTTGGTGGATGCTTATGTGATTAACTCTCTCATCACTTGAAGAGCTCTTGGCTAGCTTCGACGTATGTCAACATCTCTCACATTGTGTGCTGTTTCTCAACCTTCGAACCTCCTTCTCCAACTTCATAACCCTGCAGAGGAGTTCACCGGGCTCAAGCATGGATTCTTGTAAATAGAGCAATAAGAGTCAATATGGAATCAAGAGAAAATTAAACAAATAAAGGGATCAAGCGAGAGTGTTTCAAACTATTCAAAAGACGACATACATTACTATCGCTTCTCTCGTCTTCAACCTTCTTGTTGTTAGATGGACCCCCTTCACTCCTTTTTGTAAGGTTTTTCTCAGCACTTTTGTGCGGCAAGTAAAGATCCCAGAGAAAAATGTATATGTTATCTTTCTCTGAACAATTAGCCAACAAGTTGTTCTCGTTCTTCGACTTCTTCAACTTCATATGAAGAGGTTTACTAAAGGATTCATCCCTCAGCTGGAGAGATATTTCCTTCGCAGGAGTCACCGGATGATTCTTCATGAACACAAACTTCTCAGACCTTTTCTTAGCTGATGTAAAAGCATCGTCCATCAGTTTCCTTTTTGTAGGTAGATTCAAGCCTGTAATAAATTGTTCCTTGGGAGATGAATCACTTAAGATTCTAAAAAATAAAAACTTCGATGATTACTAGGGTCGAATTAGAAAACTACACAAAAAATAACCCATTTTGATTTCATATTTATTAGGCACGCAACAGGTTGATGATCCATTAGCGAAAAATATTCTCAACCGATTTATTCTCTAACTATGTTTCTTCAAGGGATAAAATAAAGAAACAACTCAATATGGCATTATTTATAGTCCAACTAATCAGAAAACACTTTAAAATAGTATAGTAGTAAAATCCAGTAGTAAAAACTTAATATTACAGGTCAAAAATCCAGAAAATATACTTAAAATTACATTAAAAGGAAAAAAACACCTAACAATTTCCAAATAAATTATCATTTTTCTTTCATGCATACCTTGGTCCTTAGCTGGTGAGAGATGTATGATGTCGAAGGCTATATTCAAGAAGGACTCTCCCTGGAGAGAATGGCGACTAAAGATAAAAAAATGTATTTTAGGGGGAAAAGGGTTATAATAATAATAATAATTATTATTATAATAATAATAATAATAATGATGATGATGATGATGATGATGATGATGATGATGATGATGATGATGATGATGATGATGATGATGAGGAGGAGGAGGAGGAGGAGGAAGAAGAAGAAGAAGAATTCGGTGAAAATTAGGCAAAAGTATTTGACTAAAGTAGAATATGTAATATTAACTGAAAAAATAACAATATAGTTGGAAAATGGATATATAAGCATTAAATCTACATATATGTAATTTATTAATATATTCATTAAACAAGGAATACTGATTTATATATAATAACATTTAATCAACTAATGTATGTATTTCGTATTTTTAAATATATAACACACGTATTTTCATAACTAATAAAAACAGAATTATAATGACAGCCTCTAAATAGTCAAATCAAATATGATTAAGGGTTTAGTGGGATTTACCTAATCTTTCATCTTCAAAAAATGTACATTACTCAGCACGAATCAGAAACATTGCGTCAAAAATTAGGTTTTTGCGAATTGAAACAAATAGATAAGTAAAAAAAATTAGGTAAATTATGATTCAAAAATCGTGTAAATTTAAAGGACGATCACTCTTCCGATCAACTGTGAGTGAAGTTGCTCCTACACCCCGCATTAATTACGGAGATGACATAAAGTGCATGGAGCATGGAGAGACGTGCTGCGCCAGGAATTTGCAGGAGGTTTGGGTCCAGCCTCGGAAATCACTAAGGGAATAACAGCTTCGGTGTGTTAGAAAAGATGTGGTCTAGGAATCATCCAAATGCATCGACGGGTGGCCACGTGTCGACAGATTAAAGGGTTAGAGCAATGCTCTAAGACTAGGATCGAATTTGCCCCTATTGCACACTCGATTTTTCTAATTTTCTTCTTTTATTTCAATTTATTATGCTTTGGTTTTATTTTATGTTCGGTATTTATTTTCACCTAAACTGCAAGTGTACAGTGAGGCTTCTAGGACAGTGGTGAACAAGGTCGTATCCACAGAGATTTAATGATTAATCTACTAGTTATTTTAATTTAATCCTGTAGCGCCCCGATCCCGAAAGACCGTGGAAATGGACGCCACGGGGGTTGGAATTAAGAAGCGGGAAAGAAATGGGGTAATTTAAATAACGAAAACTCAATAGAAGACTCAGAACAATCAAACCTGCTTTATAATAAATTATAATTATCCATAATACTAAGATTAGATCTCTTAGCATTTAGCAAATGAGCATCATAAGTGCGGAAGCTGAATTTTTAACAGAATACTGATAAAAGAGACAATAGAAAAATACGTAAACTACAATAGCCCATATCTCAGCCTCGTCACATCCACGCTCCAGCCTACTCACCTGAAAAATATTTGAAAATATTTGGGCTGAGTACTAATGCACTCAGTGGGCAAGTTTTCACAATTTAAGTTATGCAAATCATTTTGTTAAAGTAATCTATCTGTGTTCATGCAGGTAGTGAAGCTTAGGAGGTTTTAAAAGTTGGAAGCAACCTAAGTTCACCAAAACATTTTATCATGAAGCGCTTAAGAGTATAACCCGTCACTGCCCGCAACCCGAACTACTTCACCAGCGCATAAAGTTGAGTATGGCCATAGTATACTCAATGAGTATAACCAATAAGTGTTTCATTTTAGTCTCACCGACAAGGAGTAGGGCAGGACAAATAATGCATGCATACTGTAGCTACTCACATTGACACAGCGCTGGTTTATGAGACTCCGACAACATACAGTAGCATGTAAATATTTAACACAGATAGTCACATATGCAATTTTAACAAAGCAGGGCTTAATAACTCAAAAGATACAATTTGCAAAGATATAGTATAGCCCACCTGGATAATAGATAAGCTCTCAAATTCTGGGTTGGTTCTGCTCAAAATCTACTACTTCTTCTAACCCTACAACAATCAGTCTTTGCTTAGTTTAATTAAAAGACCTATAGAAATTTAATTCCTAAGATCGTAAGTAAAAATTTCTTAATTAACTGTAAATTATGAAATATTTCTAGAATACCAATATTGTTGATTAGTCAAATTTTACCATATAAATTCTAAAATATATTAGAGTTTGATATTTGATATCCAAACTTTTTTTTTATTAATCAAATGAATTCGAATACAGATAAGAGAAAAGAAACTCTTATCTTTCTAATTTCGTCAAATAATTTATATAAGTGTAGTTCGTTCATATATATACACACACTCCTTGCCTCATTTACAAGATTCAAGCATCCTTATTACACACACATACATATATATATGTTACTGTTTCTATCTCGAAACCTTATAGACCATAGATTATTGCATGTGATTAACCACTAATTTTCATAAATTTTAGAGGACACGTTAACTCTATATATATATATATATATATATATGTATATATATATATATATATATAATTTGTACATACTTGCACTATATATTCTTAATTTCAAAAAAAAAATGAGTAAATATTAAAACAAAGTTTAGGAATTATTTTCAATACAATATTAAAAAGTTTTCTTTTTCTTCTACATACACCATGCTTTCGAATTTATAAAATTAATAAAAAAAATAGTGAAAAATATAAAATACCTTCTCGGATCGCTTATTACAAAGCTGACACAAATATCTTTATTTGTATAAGATATATGAGGTAAGAGTTAATTTATTCTAAGTTCTGCACTATATTTATATAATTTGTTAATATTTTAATATTTTATAAAAAATAAGAGTCATCACTTTTCTTTATAACTTGAGGACACATGCATAAGCCTATATACTCTAGCTTATGACATGTGTGTGTGTGTGTTTTATTTTGAAGCCTACATCTAATCCAACTATCCAAGTGGTATATATATATGTGTATATATATATATACGCACACACACACTCATATATAAATATACATAAATCAGCTATATATATGTCTATATGTTTTATGGTTGTGCATCCGTGGATGCATTGTATACAAATAAAAAAAATTAAGGCTATATGTAATTATACATCATATTTTTCCATTTTTAAGAAAAAAAATGAAAATAAATAATATAGGTATATATAATGTATATGCGTATATATATTTTTATGAAATAAATTCTGCGCTAAACCAATTTGTTCTGGATAAATCATTTCAAATTAATCAAACTACGTACGTATCTAGGGTTCGGAATAAAAATACAAGAATATCTCGGGTATCTCTAACCCAATAAATGACACATTTCACCTAAAAAGGAATTTATAAGGGTGTATTTCTTCCTTAGCTTACCCTTAGACTATTCTTTTAATATCAGAAATTTTTGGATATTACACTTATTCTAATCATTAGATTTATATTCCTTAATAAATTTAGATAATAAAATTTTGGGGTATTACAAATCCATCGCAGTTATCTAGACTATAAATCATGGTTGAATTTAATTAAATAAAAACTGACAATAATATAGAAACTAAATTATCACAACAGAAATTAACACAGATAAATCAAACAGTGAATAAAAGACGTACTCTAGGACTGCCTAATCATCAACTAATCCATTTATTCAATCATTTCATTCTTATGCCTATATTGGGACTTAAATTGTGCTAGAGCAACCACTAATGCATCCTAAACCTTCTCTCGAAGTGCCTAGGTTGTAGATTACAAAACTCGTATTAACGTCTCCGTTTAATACCTAACATGCAACTCTTTAAGGCTCCTAAGGTTTATTGCTCTCTCAATTAACCTCAACTCTCTCGAGTGTTATTGATTAATAAGTTACTTATTCCAGATCACGTGTTAAAACTCCTCTCTCGATTTATGAATTAACACATCAAATTGTACTATTTAGTGATCAGTTAAACAATACAGATAAATACGAGAATAAGCAAAACACAATAAAATCATGGGCACAAGAAATCAACAGATTAAATGAACTTCAAAATTTGAATCATAAACAACCCTAGAATACTAGGGTTTTAGCTATCTATAGTAAAATAAACAACCAAAATCATCCACAAAGTAAACATTGAAATTCTAAGAATAAAGTAAATAAAACCCGGAAGGTTTGATTTGTCTCTAATCTTGAAAGCTATTGAATCCTTTGGTCTTGTTCTTCGCGTCTTCTTTTCTCTGCAGCAACTCTCTGGTGGCAACTTTTAGGTAGGTGGAATTGTGTGTAATTTTCATCCAAGGAAACCCTTATATACCAAGTTAAGAAAAGCCCAAAAATAGGTCAAAAATCGGACAGGCCCGCTGCATTCGCGACCAGGATGCCCGCGACTCGGGTCGCGAGTCCACGTGGCATGACATGGCGCTGACTTCGCAGAAAATTCGCGACCAACCTCGAAATTCGCGACCAGGTCGCGAATAAAATAAAGGATAACCCTGCCTCTGTCGCGACCGTGCAGAAAAATGGGAAAGGTGATTCGCGACCATGCAGTCGTGACCCCCAGGGTCGCGAGTCCGGTCGCGGGTATTTTCAGCATCCGGCAACCTCTCACTGTTTTGCTTCGTTCTCACTCGTTTCTCGTCCGATTGAACCGATTCTTTTTGCAACGCGTTCCTAACTTGATTTCCTATCTTTCTAGGGTCTTTCCAAGCTCATTTGAAGTCCACACAAAAAATGACATTAATTCCCTTCACAATGAACAAACACGTGACATTGCACAAAACATAGAAAACTATGCAAAACTCAACACTTCATGCATGCAATACCCATCAAATACCACTCAAATGTACCTCAAAATACATGTAAAATATGATGTTATCATTTTACACTTGTTATTTAGAGTTTATCCAACGCAATTATGATTTAGTATAATTTTTCAAATAATCAATTTATAACTGGGCACGATGAACCTTCATTAATGTGCAATAGAGGATTTTTGCTGGGTAATGTGAGCCTTCATAAATAATCGAGTAACTATATGGCCCTTGACCCTATCTTATAAATCAATAATTGATTAAATCTTCTATTACCAAAATCAAATCAATTTGCACCGATTTGTACAGGCATTATTAGTTGTTATTTGTTAAATTAGGACAACAAAATTATGTAGTCGAATTTTAGGAAATTGCGTGAATGAGTAAGTTAATTATTAAATTACATAATTAATTATTGACATTTTATATTATTAAAATCTACAATAAAAAATATTATTTAGGTGGAAAAAATTATAATTACTATCTAATTATCTATATAAACCATACTGCTTTTAATATAGTATAAATATAAATATTTGCCCTTAAATATTACTCTTTAGATATATCTATATCTATATTATATCTAAAAACAAGATAGTCAACATAAATAGAAAAAATAATTTTCCCGTCTAAAACACCATTCCAAATCTGGAAATATAATAATATATTTTACTTTATTAAATTTGTATACTATAATATGGATATTAATAATAATTAGGTTACAAATCAATAATTATTTCACAAAATGGACGTTTATTTATGCTTCCTGAATATCATAATCAATATATAAATCTATCGGAATTTATGTAACATAGTAGGATAAATCTATTCTATATAATCAAAGCATAATTTGCGTAATATAATATGCAATAATATCGTTTATATAATGTAAATGTATTATAATCATATTTGAACCATATAAAACATTTGAATGATAGTATATATAAGGTAAACATATTCAATTAATGTCATAAATAAATATTCCTTATCCAAAAACAAATTTGACGGATATAATAGGAAAACGTTGATTTAATTAAATAATCTAGCAAATCAAATTCATTTTTCTCGCTCCTAATTAATTAGTTCATTGTCTTTGATTTTGCGAATCTCACACATTTACATCATTTACAAGCTTGGAATAATACATTCATTCACGTATAAATATATGGTGAAATATTGTGAGTTGTGACATTTGTGTGCTTCACCTTCATTGCTATTTGAATATTTAAGTTCTTGCCAATTTATACACTATATAGGAATATACGATTACACCAACTATTTTTATTTTTTGTGTGCTTTTAAATAGAATATTTAAATAAAACTAAACTAACAAACACTTCTAAAATGTTGCTTGCAGGTTGACCGATCAAGACAATCAATTATCTCCATTGTGATGCCCAGTTGGTGATTTTTTTCACCCCAAAAATCAATGGTCTTGCAGTTCATTCGGCCGAACTCCACAAAAAAACACCAACAATCGGGAATGTGTTCTCAAGAATAAGATGTTCATGTTATGGTTGCTATTTTATAATAGGATTTATTAACTTATAACTTGTATTTACTAATTATTACGTGTTTAGTGAATGTGATAAGATGGGTGATTCTAGAAGAATAATTTGGCTGGGCCTATTTATGATGGCATATATTTTTTTTTAATATTAATAAATTTATCTGTGGTTTATATTGTGCAATTACATACTGCGATCAGTCATATTCAAACCATTATGGATATTTTTAGAAAATTATAAATAGTTAAATTTATTATAATTTATGTTAATTTATCATTATGTTTGCCGAAGAATTGTATATGGTGTATGATTGTTTATTTATGTTTAAGTGTTCTGTTTGCAATTTCATCTATTTATCTTGCTTTAATAGCATTTATTTAAAACTTATAATAAATATATTGATAATAACATAGTATTATATTATAATTTTATTCTTTATATATTGATGATGCAACTTATCATTAAATGTTATTTATGTGTTCTATTTCGAAATTGATTAATATTATTTAGATATACATTATGGAGATGATAAAAGATATCAATTTGTCTTTTTATTAAATGGAGTGATAAACTTAAGAAGACGTTCCACTCATGGAAGAAACACAAAAAAAAAAAAATCATTCTAAATATAGTTTAATAAATTTCTACAGCGATCGTCGAGTTCAAAATCCATTTAAATGACTCTTTCAGTTTTGATATGAGTGACAAGTTCATTGAACCCACGTATATAAATCTTTCATAGCATAACAAAGAGAATAGATGATTTTTAAAGCAAAATAATAGATATACACTAATTTACGCAAATTATATACAGAATGCAATCCCCATATATTTTATAATTTGAAACACAAAAAAAATATTACATTATACATACGGTTAATATTTACTCAAATTATTTAATAATAAAGAATGTAGTTATTTGAAAGTTTTGAAATTAAATAATAAATATATCTTTGGATCATGCACCTCTATATTTTATTTTCATCACATATATATATATATACACACGTTTATTACTTTGTTTGTCTCTTTAATACCATAAAAAAATAATAGATGATTTTTAAAGTAAAATAATAGATATACACTAATTAACGTAAATTATATACAAAATGCAATCCCCTTATATTTTATGTTTTGAAACACAAAAAAATTATATTATATTAGACATATTGTTAATATTTACTCAAATTATTTAATAATAAAGAATATTTGAAAGTTTTAAAATTAAATAATAAATATATCTTTAGACCATGCATCTCTATGTTTTATTTGCAGCATATATATATACACACACATATATACATGTTTATTACTTTGTTTGTCGTTTTAATTTTTTGATGGATTTTTATACATGTATTATGTGTTTATCATTTTATGTCACTTTTTTTTTTGAACTTATAAAATGTTGTGAACCCCAATCTAATAAATATGAAATTGTATAATTTTTGTTGTAACTATCTACATTTAATTGTGGTCACTAAGTGCATTTTTCGATTCCAAGAAAATATAAACTTACAAGTATTTTCCATGCATCACATGTGATAATAGTAATGAATAAATTGAAAAGAAAAATATGCTGAGTTTTTTAGGTGGATAAATATTGGGCTATTTATTTAAAAATGAAAATAAATTGTTTGAGGGAGTAATTTGCAATGAAAATATTAATAGAAGGGTGTTGAATGCCAATTTTTTGTTTTATGGTGCATTATGCGCAAAATGACTGTATTTCAATTTGAGCATAAAAATAATAATTGAACTTAAAAATAATATAAAATTCTACTCAAATCCACCGCACTTGATTAAAGATGATGTAAAATAATTATTTATTGTTATAATATCACCAAAGGAGAAATATAATCAATCTTAAGCCTGTATAATTTTTTGAGAAATTTTTGAACTTTGAAATTAATAATGGCATTGGAAAAAATTCGCAGAAGCTTTTGTGATTTTTTTGATTTGTGGCGATATATTGAAATCTAATGGAGGGTTATTATAAATTATAATTGTTAAGAATAATTTTATTTAAAGTAACATGGTGAAAATAAATCTTTTTACAAAATGGGAGTGTACGAATATTAACTTAATTTGGAAGTCAAATATATGGTTCAATGGTTGACTTCTCCACCCACGCGGTAATGCCACATCACTGGTGGGCCCGTTAAGTGTTGTCCACTGTGTGCATAGAACGGTTCTCTTCTGTTAAAATATCAAAATAGTGAGAATTAAATTGTAATATTAAAATGTTGGGTTATTTCTGTTAAAACATCTAAATATAAGGAATAAATTATAATTATTAAATATTAAATTATTTTAATCTAAAATGTTCAAACATTGAGAATTAAATTATAATTTTGTATGACAATAAATTAAAGACCATCCAAGATTTGGATCATATGTTATCATAAAAGATATATAAATTAATGGATTAAATAGAATTCCAATTGTCTAATGCATTCAATATAAAATTTTCACAAATGTTCAGTAAGGTTAAAATCACACAATATTCAATAATATATTTTTAAAATACAATGATATCGTTTGAAGAATAAATGTTCATAAGGTTAAAATCGCATAATATTCAATAATATATTTTTAAAATACAATGATATCTTATGAAGAGTAATTTTATATTTAAAAGTAAATTTAACCAAATTCATCATTCATGTATTTTTCTTATTAATTATAAACTATGATAATAACAATTCACGAATGTCAATTTTATTCAATATAGATATCATTTATATGAATGACAGTGTTCGTTCAATTCCATTCCCAATATCATTTCATTCATCACCTAAGCTATAAACCTTATGGTAAAAAAATAAATAAAAAATTAATGGATATTGTGTTTGGTAAATAAAACTACAAATAGTGTGTTAGTTGTGTTGTTTTTGTTGTTAAATATTTAGGGTGTGTTATAAATGATTGAGATTCAATTTTATGAGTGAAACATAATGTTTGATTTCATTTTTTCTTCTTCTTACATAAATAAAAATGAATTTTTGAACTTTGAAAATGTAGGAATTTTTGATCAATTTTAATTGAATTAGAGTAAAACGTGTGAAAAAATAAAAACACCCTAAAGTTCATGTATTTGAAGCCAATTAACCTTATATTAATAATATATTAGATTGTAAACGTGGGTGTTTTGTGACGAGCAATCAAATTTGCGACTCTCGTACTTAAAATTACTGCAATTAAAAAGACCACCTCCTGTTTTTAGCCGACTCGCCCGACTGACTGTTACAAATTCGACCACCGAGGTATTCAGCATTCAGCCGCCGATCCCTGGTTCGTAATCGGCACAAAATCGTATAACGATGGCGCTCAAGTTTCTGAACAAGAAGGGATGGCACACGGGAAGCCTCCGCAACATCGAGAATGTGTGGAAAGCCGAACAAAAGCACGACGCCGAGCAGAAAAAGCTCGAGGAACTCCGCAAGCAGATCCACGAGGAGCGTGAGCGCGCCGATTTCCGCCAGCTTCAGGAACAAGCCGGCCTTATTTCGTAATTCCCACCTTTTCCTTTCCCTTTTCATTTTCCTTTTCCCATCCATTAATTTATGTTTTTTGGGATTTTTTTTAATTAGGGCTTAGGGTTTAGCTATTGATTTTTGTGAATTTATTGTTAATATTATTATTTTGTATTGTGTTTTGGCAGGGGCCAGGAGCGTTTGGAGTTTCTGTACGATTCTGGATTAGCTGTGGGTAAGGGGTCTTCTGGATTCAAGGCTCTTGAATCAATACCCAAGACTCAGCCGGAGCCGGCAGCGTCGGATTCTACTTCTGAAAAGGCACTGCTCTTTAATTTCTTGTAAATGTTGTTAATTTGTGTTGATTTTTTTTAGGATTGGAATGCTAACAGTTTACATGGTGGTGATTGAAATTGCAGCCGGAGTCAGCCGTGCCGGGAGCTTTGTTTGAGGAGAAGCCACAGTCAGCCAATGATGCGTGGAGAAAGCTTCATTCAGATCCTCTGCTTTTGATCCGTCAGAGAGAACAGGAAGCTCTTGCTCGCATCAAGAACAACCCCGTTCAGATGGCCATGATCCGAAAATCTGTAAGTTTGCAATATGCGCACTAACAAAAAATGCGGTTTTGTTGCATGTTTAACTAAAAATAGGTTTAAAGATTATGCATTTTGCTTAAAAGTGTTGTCATAGTTAGCAAGAGGAAGTTTACCATGAAACCTGATGGAGTTTTGATCTTGTTAAAAATGGTATAGTAGTAAAATACGATCATCCCTTTAATTGTGGAGTGAATAGCATGGTATTATTGGATAAAGGATAACTAATGCCCCATCTATGTGTTGTAGTGAGTCAAGATGATTTCTTAACTATTTTTTACAGTCAAATCTGGTAAAGATTGTGTTGTTTTCTATCTCATCATTATTTTTAGTTTTATTTCTTGCCCTCATGTCCGAATTTTGTGGGATTTCTCATAGGACTTGTTAAATATTATGTGAACTGTCTACAAAAGGATGAACCTGTTTCTTCTCTTTGTAGTATCGGTTTCATTTGTTTGTTCTCTGTCCATGTGGTGCAGGATGTCTAATGTGAATTGTCATATTAAATGTGAATACTCAGCAGATGGTATCATTCTGAATTCTGATAATTTGCTGGTTTCAAATATTTTCTGTATTGAACTTATAATATTACGACCATGCACAATTATATGAAATCTACCATCCTTCAAACTGATGTGATGATTATCTAGGGTTCTCTTTCTGGGTGAGTATTTGGGTTTTCTGGCCAATGTGGAATTATTGTGAAGTTATTGTGGTTGCCAAGAGAGAGAGGCATATCCTAAAATTTTTTCTTGTTTCATTACCATTTAAACTTGAAGTCCTTCAAATGTTTCTCATGTAAGAGCTATTTTTTTTGCATGTTGTTGTTGTAGGATTTGCCTACCAAGTTCTAAAAGTTATAGTTGATAAACTCATGACATGTATTATATTCAACTATGGTCCTAGGGCGGGACAGTTGTTGCAAAAAATAAGGCCACAAGTCCCCTTGCTTCTAAAACAATTGTTCTTCCTGGAAATTGAGCCCTAACCTTGTTTCTGATTCAACATTGCATAGGTCCTATGATTGATATTTTATTTGGACATTATTTTTTTTGTAATGCTTAAAGCTGTTTAAGAAGTTACTTGCGTGGGTAGTGTGGAAGCATGTCGAATGTTCTGTTGTCGTATAATTTTTATTTTTATGGGAACTGTAGCTTATTTTAGCCACAATTGTCAATTTCAGGTAGAAGCAAAGAAGAGCAAAGGCAAGGATGAGAAAAGAGAGAGAAAAAAGCATCACAAAAAGAAGTCTGAACACAGAATGAATTCAGATAATGACTCTGAGGTTACCGGTTTGACAGTGGAAAAGCACAGAGAGAGTCACCACAAGGGCTCTACATCTGGAAGGCATTCTAGTAAGAGAATCCATACTTCTGATGATGAAACGAGTCAAGGGGATACACGAAGAAAGAAATATTATGATGAGTACAAAGACCGGAGGCCAAGTGGCAGTCCTAATTGCAAATACGACAAATTTGATGATCATTATAAAAGTAAGAAGAATTATTACAATTCTCAACAGAAAGAATATTCTTCAGAACGGCAGCCTGAATCTCGTCATGAAAAGGGAAGTTATTTTAATACCTCTGATAAGCCACCTAGGCATGAGCCAAACAACAGGCACCGAAGACCTGTTAAACTAACAGAAGAAGAGAGAGCTGCCAAGCTGAAGGAGATGGAAATGGATGCTGAACGGCATGAAGAACAAAGATGGAAACGGCTAGAGAAAGCAGCAGACGCGGATGCAAAGGAAGCTATTCATGATAGTGCGTCTTCTGGTAGAAACTTCCTGGATGCTGCTCAAAAAAGCGTCTATGGAGCTGAGAAGGGAGGAAGCTCAACCATTGAAGAGAGTGTGCGCCGCCGTACGCATTATTCACAGCGGCAATCAGATAGTGAGAGCAATGCTTTCCGGAGGGCATAATTTGCCAATAGAAATCCAGATTCATTCTGGTCCAATTTGTAACCATAAATTCAGAATTTGTTGTACCTGGTGATCTGTTGGTTCTGTTTGGTGTTCCCTTAAATGGTTTCTATAATATAAAATGATTTGCTCTCAACATGTTGTGTCCCATTAAATCACGGTGGGTGACTATGATCTAGAAGTTCTTCATATATGTTAATATTAGAAAAGATTGTATAGCTTTCTCAAAGAACAGGGGAAAAAGGACTTGTAAAAGGTCTGGCGTAATACAGATTAGGAAGAAGCATGCTGCAATTAATGCCGAAGCCACAACTTCTCAAGAGGTACGTGACTTATGAGCTACCACTTTCTTTTTCTTTCTTAAGTTGCGTAATGAAGTAAAATTAGTTGTTCATCAGGCCCCAGGGGATCTCAAGGAAGGGTTATGGATTTAGTTATTATTGGTGGTGGATTCTTTTTATTATTATTATTGGAATTAGTGGTGGATTCTTGATCCTTCAATCAGCAGAGTCTGTATCAAAAAAGAAAGGATATGGTCATATGGGCCCCCTAAATTAAGACATAATAGATGCCTCAACCACATGCCTACTCATCTTAGTTGAAGATGTAATGAGGACCTCACGAGTCAGTTTAAGACGTCCCCTCAAACTTCAACCTGATTGTGGTTTAGCAATCAAAATGCATTGCTTTAAATCGTCCCGTGTTGCGGGCAAAAACAATTACAGCATCAGATAATTTCCTGAAATGGAACTGCTATTCTCTCTTCTTTTTGCTCTCTTGTTCTTAGGAGCGTCTTCGATTAGAGTGAATCAAGGCATGTTTCTTCTTATAACTCTATACATGTCAGCACACAACACGCGTGCACAAACATATTAAGTTCTTCAAACGTATGTTGGTAAGTGTCTGCCCAACTCTTGATTTTACTAACTAAACCGAATCTTTGCAGAAGTTGTCCGGCTGAAGCATCCTGCCCTTCACCTGCCTTTGTATCATGTCCGAGGACAAGGCCCCGACTCACTTCAGAAGTCGGATGCCACCCTGCGCTTCTCAGATGTGCTTGCTTTGGACGATGCTCGTGTCAAGTTTCTGAATTCTAGACTCAACAAGAAAAACTTGACAGCAGTTGTTCCTGCTGTCATCTCCGGTAGGTCAGAATCAGGTGGATTGATCAAGGGGACTTCAGTTAGTTCCCCCCTGAGTCCAGGTCAGTCACTTGGCGTCGGAAATTACTATACCAAAATAGGCTTGGGAACTCCACCAACTTACTATCCTGTTGTCGTGGACACCGGTAGCTCCCTCTCCTGGATTCAGTGCGCGCCCTGTTTAGGCTATTGCCATCCGCAAGTGGGCCCCCTTTTCAATCCCACGGCTTCAGACACATATCAAATTCTATCTTGCAATACAAACGAGTGCACTTCCTTGAAGGATGCCACTCTCAACAGTCCTATGTGCACGTCATCAGACAAATGCGTGTACACTGCAACATATGGCGATCAATCTTTCTCTCAGGGGTACTTGAGCAAAGACTCACTGACCTTTGGCGCGGCGTCCCTTCCCAGTTTTGTGTTTGGATGTGGCGAAAACAATGACGGCCTGTTCGGAAAATCAGCGGGACTGTTTGGCCTGGCAAAGAACTCACTATCCATGCTGTCCCAGTTATCCACCAAGTACGGCAAAGCCTTCTCTTACTGTCTCCCAACATCTTCCCCCTTGGGAAAAACGGGGGGTGGAGGTTATCTCTCCATCGGAACTGGTTCAAGTTCTGCATACAAGTTCACCCCCATGTTATCTGATTCTAGTGATTCTACGCTGTACTTTCTTAAACTGTCGGCCATATCGGTGTCTGGCAAGCCGCTAGGCGTGGCAGCATCGGGCTACAGTGTTCCGACCATTATAGACTCCGGGACCACCATATCGCGGTTGTCATCTCCAGTGTACACAGCCCTAAGGGAGGAGCTAGTGAAGGTCATATCTTCAAAGTATAAGCTGACAGAAGGGTTCTCAATACTCGACGCGTGTTTCGTGGGGAGTGCCGATGAGATAGCTGGTGTTGTTCCTCCAGTTGCATTGATCTTTCAAGGAGGAGCAGAGCTGAAACTAGAGCCTCAAAATGTGATCATAGAAGTGGAGAAGGGGACGACATGCTTGTCGTTTGCAGGTAACTCGAATCTTCGAGATAGTATCTCGATCATCGGCAACCAGCAACAGCAGACATTCGACATTGTGTATGACATAACGGGTTCAAGAATTGGATTTGCTGCTGGTGGCTGTCACTAGTTACACAGTTGGATGCCGTGATATTACATAAATGTGCATAATTGTATTTGTGAGGTATTTGAATTTTGTTCATTGATGTTGCAACTTGCAAGATGTAGATACACATCACCATACTTTCGACTTTAATTTCAATGTAATAAACGCAGCATATATCTTCGTTGTATTCATTTTAAATTGCAAAATTTGTTCACATTATCTTACGTAAAGAATACAGTAAAGAGTATTATGATTGTCTACCTTGACTTGACAGTTTCATATTCGTGCTAAGACTTCAAATTTTATTTTATTACTATTTCTTTACTTTCTAGGAATTCTTCGTCGGTGGTGAGGAAAGATTAATAATACAAATCTATGGTATCCCAATTTTTTAAGTTTCTGAAAATAATATTATTATGTAACTTGTAAGATATTAGTAAGTCTAAATATTAAATTATACCTAAAATTTCAAGACACATCAACTTATTTATTTTGTAAACATGCCAAAATTAATTTTTCAATTGTTAGTTGCTATTCATATTTATTCTCAAGTCCCTTACTATATGCCGAGAAAAGAAGGAAAAAATTTCGAACCTTGTTTTATTATAATATCATTTTAGATTTCAAATCTTTTTTAGAAAAAATTAAACCTTGTTACATTACTATTTATATATATATATATATATAACATAATAAAAGGAAATTATTCTAATTATTTAATATTGGATTTGTGTATAGGACATTTATTATTTTATTTTTAAATATGTACCAAATAGTATTTTTTTTCTCGTGGTGTATATATAAAATAAAATAATCTTAATTTTATTAAATAATTTTCAATATTCCTGAAATAGTTTAATAAATTAAAATTTTGATCAGTAAAAATAATTTGGCTATCGATCAATTATAAACATAATAATATTATGTATTATCTAATGTAAAGGTTTCTTCCTTATTATCTTACTGTAATATCTATGAGTTATCGACTAACAATTTAGTATATTCGCTGCTAAATAATCAAAATAAGATGAGAAATTATAAAAATAATATATTTTTATTTCAATTTTTAAAATTAACATCATAAATGACTACTTAACTTTGAAAAGCTCTAATAGTAAATAGTAAATATCGATGGAAAATATGAAAAAAATAAAATTATATACTCATATAGATATCTCACATACATAATAAAGGTTCAAAATACTAGCTCCTAAGATTCGTTGACGGACAAATTAATGCCCCATTAGTAGAAGTGAATTTTTCAGGTTAGGTATCTTTTTACAGCATAATCTTATAAAATTTAAGAGTAGTAAATAGTAATTAATCAAGATAGAAAAAAAAAAAGAAACTGAATTGAAAGCCATGTGCTTGGTGGGTGGTGATAACGCGATATGCTAATTATTATTTATTAATTGGTGATCGACTGTGGGCATGCGTTCATAATTATCTGCAACCTTTTACAGATATAATATAATCAGTATACTTGATATATATTACTAAATCATCAAAGAATATTACCACAAATTAGTTCCCACTAGTTTTTTGAAACTGTGAATGACATTTTATTTATTTTTATACATGTTTATTGAAGATTTGCAAGCATTTTAATGTATTTTTCTTAAATTAATCCCCTATAACTTTGAAATTTTTTTCTTATCTAGTTATGTTTTATAAATTCATTTGGATGTCACAGGTATTTTGCTTTCTCTATGTTATTCACTTATTCTTGTAAGAATATTGGATATTTATTGTTATTTTGTTTCAAGTCATATTTCTTGAACTTTTTTTTTGTCATTGCTAATTATATTAGCTTATTTACGATATTCGTTTCTAGTTTTCTTTCGTCAATTTAACCTGAGAATATAAACATTATTGTTTAGTATTTTCCTTAATTAAGTATTTATATATTATTTTTATTCACCTTGCTATTTTGAAAGAATGCAAAAACAGTTGGTGTCGGTCCCTGAATATTAATCAAAATTTATATTTGAGACAATTCAAATTGAATTGATGGGTTGGAACTCAACTGCGAAAACATGCGGTACGTAGAGGTGGGCTCGCAAATTGTCGAAAGTGAAAATAATAGTCACCAAAAGAATAATTGAGACGATACTATGATAGTCGTTGTCATAACATGTTCATTTTATTTTATACCAAAATTGTGTTACAGTATGTGGAAATTATAAGAGTGGGATCATTATACTCTTGTATTGTGTTATAATTTTATTTGTATTTAATTATGAGTTTCTGATAAAAAAAAATATAAAACTAAAATCCCGTATCAGATGATTATCTTACTATATAAGTGTGTTTTTAATTTGTTGTCAAAAAAGAAAAATATGAGTTGCAAAATTCAAGTAAATTATATAGTTTTACAATATTATTATCATAAGCAGTGGTTTAAAAACTAATGTGACACGATTATTTTTATACAATTCGAGTTGTCCATGTCCAACGATTACCCAGTTACTAGAAAAATAATGTAGTTAGAAATTGTTCGGATAAAAATATCTGCACCATAAAATAATATTCATTTATGATTAATTGGTTAGAGTCAGAGAATGTTCGGCCCAAAAGGCATTCAAATGTAGTAATATTTGAAATCGGAGATTTCGTATAAAAGGCCCCGTTGTGTGAGGCTTCTATTGATTATTGTGTTATATTAAATTATTGATATTCTACTTTTACTACATTAATTAATTAATGAACTATCGATGAATTGTTTTTCTAAATATAATGATATATATTTATTTTATTTTGTTTTATGTTTTTAACGGCATTAATTGTTTTTGCATATTTAAATTGACGCAGCGGGGACAGAAGGGGATTAGGTTTCAAGAAAATTTGAAAAAAGAAGAAGACAGCTGGATGGCCCTCTTAATTAAACCTAGCCTAGTCCTCATTTTTGACTTTATAAATTATAAGCATCCTAATTATTTAGATCTTGGCTTTTAAATTGTCTGGATTAATAATTAATTAATCATAGCCGATTTACTAATTTAATATCAAATATTTTCAAAGAGTCGACAATTTGTGTGTATATATACTATTTGTTCATACGCCAAATTTTGAATGTAAAATAACTACAAATAGTTTAAAATTCAATTTTATTTTATTTGAGTGTAATAGTGGATTAAGTGGAGCCACTAACAGTTTCCTCATTCTCTGCCACTGATTGCAACTACTTTCCGAGAGATCCAGAAGTAATAGTTGAGAATGTGTTGAAATTATACATTTGTTCCTAAAAAAATTGTAAAAATTAACATTAGAAGATAAAGAAACAGGAGAATAGGTGTACAAGTACAAGTAGAGAAACGGAGAAGCAAATTAGAGTTTGAATAAGGTTGTAGTGTGTTGAATAATATTTATTCATATTCTAAAAGGGAACCCAAAAAAGTCCAAAATCGTAGGCAAAGTCAAGCAAGCATGCTGTTGCCTATTGCCTATTTTGTGCTATATTATTAATTATTATACATTTAAACTACCACCCTTCTTCCTGTTCTCACTCGAGATTTCAAATAACCAGAAATCTCACATGTTTTTAGTTGTTCAGAGCACAAAGTTGCAGAATCTCCAGCTTCTCTGCAACAGTCAACAGGTATATGTGTGTAATAATCGATTCTATGCTCTCTCTTTCTCAATTTTATCATTTTTATTTATTTTTTAATATGCGCACCTGATCAAAAGACGGATCCTAAATAATTTCGAAGATTCTACAGTTTTTGTATTGCTCGTCATATTTCTATCTTAGGAAAAATAAGAAAAGAAGAAAGAATTGTTCAATTTTTGGTTTATGCCCTCAAGAAAAGTTGTTGGTAGAATCTCATATTAATTAGCAGGTTCCGACAATGAGTGTTTACCATCATATTCATATTCATATTCATTCATATATGTTAGCGTTAAAAGATGATTATAATACTCAAAGTAAAGATGTTTTCTCTCACTAAAATTAAATAATCGGCATGTCTGTGTTTATTGTGAAGTGTTGTTGAGAGAAAATGGGATGCATATCTTCGAAGGCGATTACGCGGTCGATGAGCATTAGGGAAGAGCTGAGATCATCAGCAGTTTCAGTTTCAGTGTGGGAGGAATTATTAACATCATCACATTCACATTCACATCGGCATAGCGGCAACGACCAGCTCTTGGCCTTTGTTTTGAAAACTAGACCAACAACAGATTCCCAAGCAGAGGTAGAAACAGCTCCTGATGTTGCTGTTAAATTTACGAGGTCGAGAAGCTGTCATACACAAGAAGAAAATAGATGGGATGATTTGGATGATAAGAAGGTGGGAGGATCAAGGAGCTTCCACACGGTGGAGGAATACGACGCGTTGCTCGAGAGAATTGGCCGCCTTCAATCCTTAGAAGATGAGAATGAGAATGAGAATGATGAATTGGAAGTGGAAGTCGACCGTGAAAGTGGGTGGAAAAGGAAGGCTGTAGCGAGGGGGCTTAAATCACTTGAAATGGAATTGCCATCCATTGCAAGAATAAAGCAGCAGGCTCAGATTTACTCGCCTGGGACCTATGTAACTCCTAAATTTGGCACCTACAACAATTACAATTACAATGCTAATGCTAATGCACAAACACCCTTCAGTCCGGAACTGGTTGCTGCTTTTGAAGATTCTATGCAACAGCTACAACTAGAAGAAGACTGCTTTCTAAGACACATAGATGAGGAGGATTACATCAAACATGATGTCAAATGAGATATCATTCTCAAAACCTATGTATCATTTCCCACATACAGAGTTCACAACATTAAATTCAACTTCTCACCACCCACTCTCCTGTTAATCAATTTGTTGAGTCTTTTTTCATTCACACTTCACTTTCACGCAAGATAATAATGGATTGAAACAACACTAATTGCAGGCAGTCAGCATCCCTTAACTCCAGAAAAAAAAATTGAAAAAAAAGTCGAATGTTACAAATTGAATTTTCTTCATATACATACACAACCAAGTGGCATTTCCACAGACAGTAGGATTTGCCTCGACCTCGAGCACGATAATAATTCCACTTGGGGCAGCGTCACAATGCATTCAAGGCACCTTATATTTACCGCTCTGCCACCTGTTATTATTATTTGATGACACAACAGCTGATCCAAGATGGAGCACACAGTAAGTCCATCTTCAGACCTCTTCCCTGAATTAGCGACCAGAGATATGCAGATGCCACCTTTGTTTCTCCCCAACACTCCGCGCATAAACTCGCGCAAGGCAAGGAATTACTGATTCACATTAGCGAGTCGAGATATGAATGATTTCTACATCGGTTGTACTGAAGGAGGCTACCATAGGTGCGATCCCACACTCCAATGAATAGGGATTCAGTATCAGGGCTGAAAGATACTCCAGATATCTCACCAAAAAAGTCAATCTCTTGCTCTTTCTCAAAACCATTTTGCACGTCATACACATGAACAAAGTCGGCTGGTTCAGCCATCGCCATAAACTGGCCATCAGATGAGAAACGGATAGATCGAATGGCACCCAGATTTCCTTTGAGTACAGCAACTGACTTCGACAGGTTTCGAGCATCCCACACTCGGCAAGTCTTGTCCTGGTTTCCCGTTGCAAAGATGTAACCATTTGGATGCCAAGCAGAAGCAAAAGAGAAATCCAAATGTCCATGAAGAGGTGCGATAGTCTACAAAGAGAAAAGGTATAACACCAAATCTGTATTATCAAATCAAAGCACAAATCATCCCTCAGCCAGTAAACAGTCCTGACATTCATTATTATGTTTCCCCCTAAGTTGTTGTGGCTAAAAATTGATACCAGAAATTTAAATATATATGTGTGTGTGCTACCTTCCCAGTTTGTGAATCAACGAGCATCCCGACAGGATTGTCCCCAACAATAGCAAGGACCTTGCTATCTGGACTTAGAGAAGTATGCTGTAAAGAAAAAGTGACAAGGAGTCATCCTTATGCATTTACCGGAGAAACTTGATCACATGGACAAACACATGCACAGAGAGAGAGGAGGTGGTGGACTCTGAACAAAAGAAAATGTACGCACGCAGGCATAATACAACATTTTCTGTACATAAATCCCATCATTACAACATCTTGAAAGTTAATCATTCACAATCTTCTACATTGCAAAACTCCTGAATATATCTCTGAGGGGTGCAACTTCATAAGTCATTGTTGTTCAGGCTAGACAGAAAATAAAACTAAGGCCATGCACCTAGCACAACACACTTTATCTGAGTTCAAACACCAAAACAGTTATGCGGACAACTTCTTCAAAAATCAATCATGCGAACTCAGGAGTTTGAATTATTTAATATGAGCACAGAAATTTAAGATACCATATGCCAATAATATTTTATAACATACTGTAATCAAAATGCTTACCTAGATGGTACAACTCAATTTTTCCGAATTCTATAAAGTGACATTTTTATGCCAAAATTAATGTGTTGAATAATAGTCTTAACCAGAAGATAAAGCATAAGCATTCCTAATTGTTGGTTCCTTTGCCATTATCCACAAAAGATACCACAATGTTTTAATAATTTGACAAATAAAAAGTCATGCACGAAAATTATATCCAACTATAGCAAATTTATGAGTTATGACAAACTGAACTTACATTTACAGGCCATGGGTAAGAGAAATGTCTAACAAGCTGAAATCTCTCCATGTCAAAATCCCGTACTCCACAATCATTATTTGAAGCTGTAAAATGAACAGCACCACTGATAGTGGTTCAACCCAATTAGTTCCAGAATATGGATCAGGGTATACAAAATGTTGTAGCGCGTGAGTTTCTGCTTCAGAGAGAGAGGCTAATGAGGGCATAATGGAAGGTGGGAATGAAGCTCACCTCGGACCATCATAGATCTCAATGGCATTTGTGATAGCATTGTCATCATAAGTTGTCCTGGTGCAAAAGCTAACACCAGGTCGATCTAGATACTGCATAAGAGGGATATCACATTCAATGATCAAGAGACAAAAAGAACTTTCAAACATAAACATAAGCACATATCATCTACAGTATCCTAACATCTCGCATTTGTATGATCTATAAGCCGAGCAATTTTCAGTATCCTCGCACACAGCAGAAGAAAAACAATGAAAACAGATTGAGCAGCAGAAGACAGTTTTATAATTTGACAGAACCTCGTACGTAATCTGTTAACCAGAAAGTAAAAATTCAGAAGGAACAATCATCAAGGTTAAATATCAAAATAAAGCAGCCTACAGCAATTGGTAGTAACATTGTTTAATTTGAAAATTGAATCTGACAAAAGCAAAATAACAAACCTTTCACCAAGAGATAGAATTACCTTGCAAATAAGCTCGCCCTGGAATCCCCCGGCAATCAACAAATTGTCACGGACAGCCAGAGTACTTACTTGAGTTTGAGTAAATCCTTCCAGTAGACTTCCAGGGTGTTTCTATGGAGAAGAATATATCAGTAAGCAGTATGCAAAGGACAAAAAAACCCAACAACTTAAATAACTCAACATATGATAGCATAGGAAGATATGCACCTCTGATGGGGCCACATGTCCAGAGACATTAAGAACTTCAGTCTTTTTGGAACTTAATGAAGACCAATGAATAATTGAGAAATGAGACATGAGGTAAACATCATGCTTTGATGTTGACCAAACCAGGTTCCTCAACTGCAATCACAGTTACAGACAAAAACTCTGAAAAAGTGCATTCAAATTCAATATGACTAATAAAGTGCTCAATATACATCAAGAAAACCTCCATGATAATGCATAGCATGCTCTCAAGGAATAAACATTGACCATATCAATTCCAATACTCATAAACCTTAAACAAAAAGTTCAACTTACAGCCATTGAAAAAATAACAACAAACATCAAAGAGAACACATTCCATTACCTGAAAATGAAGAATGGTTGATTTTACTGATCTGGTGTTCTGCCAGAATTCATAATACGCTCCACCTTTCCTTGTCAATTTGCATTCCTAGCAAATCCAGAAGAGAAAATCACATAACTTATACGTCTTTTAGAATCAATAGTTCAATGACTTGTACATCTTTTAGAATAAAAAAAATACTAATAGTAAAAAAAAAAGAATTCAATTCTGTCCAGTTACCATTTATAACTGAAGGTTACCTTTTCTGACTCCTCTCCAGATTGGGGTACATTCTCATAATTCTTGTACTGTTCTAGTCTAGTCTGTCTATACTTCTCCCTAGATATGCTTAGCCTCTCCCATGGAATTCCTTGGATATCCTTCCCTCTTCGTGCCTCAGCAGCCGAAGTATCAGTAATCTTATTGTCCTAATACCACATTCAAGTTAACTCATATTGCCAATATGAAACCAAAAAAAAAAAAGGTATAGTGATATCAATGAGTTTGTGAACAAAATTTGTGGGCACAATTGAACTAACCAAATGGTTGTGTTCATCCTCATCCTCAGATTCTGTATCTCCCATTATTCGACCAGCAAAATACATATCTTCTTCTACTTCGCCCATCTCATAGTCAGCAGGCGCATAATCCATTTCTTCCACTTGATATGACATTTATTCAACCTCAGTCACTAGTTAGCTGCAGGGGAAGTAACAGAATAATTAATTAGATTGCACGGACAATCTCCGACAACTAGGAGCAAACCCCTAAATCTTAAGACCGCATCGCGCACCCAGGAAACTGAAAAATACCACTAGACTAAAAATTCTCATAACCATCACAAAGAAAGCAACAATCGAAACATATAAATCTATGCCATTAAAATGAAAACTAAAATAGGAAACATTTCGTGGATTGGAAGACCAAGTTAACCTGTATAAAGTAGGAAAATGAAACTAATTAAAAATTGAAAGGTAACAACAACACATTTTCAAGACTACTGACCATTCAGTCCGGAACCCTAAGCATCTCAGAAAGTCAATATATTGACAAATATAATCACAAAATTCACAAATCAACATCACAGCGAAGAAATACAAAGTCTACTAACATAAAAAATCGAAATTAAAATGAAATCTTTAATCCTCACCCTCCAATTCCTCCAATTTGTGATTTATTAACGAGCGAAAAATCGAATCTTCGAAGAAAATTATACACCAATCAGAGTCAGAGGACTCCGATCGAGAGGATTAGAGCGAGATCTCAGCTGCTCTGATCAAAATTCAGCGCATGCGATCTGCAGATAGCTCAATTTTCCAAAAGCACTTAAATTATGATATACGACTCTGGGAGGCGGTTAATTTCTAATTTTGATCGCGGTAAAAGAGAAGAAACGTAAAGCGCTTAAAAATGAAGGTTGTGATTTGATGCCTGTAATCGATAATGGAGAAAGACGGAAGACCTTTACGGCAATTAACATTGACATTAAAAAAAATATAAAAAAAAAGGCTTTTACGAGGGTAATTTTGAGATGAAACAAAACAGAAGTGGCTGTGCTGTGGCGCTGGGTGGTTAGGATTTACTAGTTAGGGAGGTAATGGGAATTTGCCCTCGCTTCTCTTTCGCCTGGGAAATGAAAGCATTTGGCCCACCTCAAGATAAGAAAGGTTAGACCAATTTTTTATTATTATTTTACATGTGGAATTATTTCATTGATAGAAGGTCTTAGGCCATCTCCAACAGTTTACTCTATTTTACAGCACCTCTATCTCTATTATACAGCATGGTCCTCACTTCATCTCCAACAGTTTACTCTAAATTCTACTCTAAAAAGGAATATTCCATATTATTCCTTTTTATATATTTACTTTAATCAATATTTTCCCAAAAAAAATAACTATTAAAATTTCTCACACTATATAATAATAAAACATGAAACATTTTATAATAATATTGCAAACAAGCACAATTACATACTAATATTGCAAATATAAATAAAAAGTACAAACTAATATTACAACATTAAAAAAAAACATAACAATATAAGGCACAAAATAAAACACACAAATTACATACTATTTTTTCTAAAACTCTGAATTAGAATAATTTTCCCATAAATGGTCGATTAATGCATTTCGAAGTGCCAAATGAGCATTGGCATTTTTGATTTGTCTAAACCGAGCAAGAAAATCTTGAAATTGAGTATCCTCATTGCCAACAAATTCGCAATCCGGAAGAGGCACCTCCCTTGCTTCTTGAATTGGAGCGTCAAGATCTCGTTCATCTTCGATTATCATATTATGCATTATTATGCATGCTGCCATAATATCGTGCAACACATTTTTCTCCCAAAAACGTGCTGGATTTGCAACAATAGCAAATCGACTTTGAAGAACTCCAAATGCACGCTCCACATCTTTTCTACACGCTTCTTGTTTTTTGGCAAAATATGCTTTCTTCGGACCACTTGGTGCATGGATAGTTTGTACAAGAGTTGACCATTTTGGGTATATATTATCAGCTAGATAATATCCCATATCGTATTCCTTTCCACCAATAACATAATGTGCAGTAGGCGCAATGCCTCTAGCAAGGTTAGAGAAGAGATGGGATGTCTCCAACACATTAATGTCATTGTTGGATCCTGGCATCCCGAAATATGCATGCCAAATCCAGAGATCATAATCAGCTACCGCTTCAAGAATAATTGTTGGGGATCCACTCCGACCAGAATATTGTCCTGCCCAAGCTGTTGGACAATTTTTCCACTTCCAATGCATGCAATCGAGACTGCCCAACATTCCTGGGAAGCCACGTTGCTTACCAATATGAAGTAGTCTAGCAACATCACTGGCATTGGGCGCTCTTAGATATTCTCCTGCAAATATCTCTCGGATAGCACGGCAAAATTTCTTGACACATTCAATTGCAGTAGATTCCTCAATTTTGAGGTACTCATCAGTTGCATCTGCTGGGGATGCATAAGCTAGGATGCGAAATGCAGCTGTTACTTTTTGAAGAGTAGACAAACCTTGCCTCCCAGCTGCGTTCCTTCGTTGCACAAAGTAACGATCATGATTTTTGACAGCATCAACAATACGCAAGAACAAATTTCGTGACATTCGATAGCGTCGACGAAAATGCTCTTCATTATATGTTGGATTTTCAGAAAAATAGTCGTTGAACAGGTTTATTGCTGCCGCTCCTCGATCACGATAAATTGTTCTGTGCCCCGGAACTGAGCCTCCATGGGAACTTTGGGAACCTTGTGACATAAGAGCTTCAGCTAGCATTCGATTGCCATGATATATTTGTTGTAATATCATTTTTTCTTCTGTTTCGAAATCTTCCATCATAATTTTGGTCTCTTCGTCAGATGAGGAAGAGGGAGAATAATGAGAAGAAGTAGAAGACGAATCGAAATTCATTTTCTTCAAAAATAAATATGATTATGAAAAGGAGAATGAGGTATTGAGGTGAAGAATTAGCTAGATACATATGTTCATTATATAATGTAATCAATGTGGCGTCAAACAAGCACAATCCTTGTGCATTAAATCCGGGCCATCCATCTTTGTTCTTTAAATCTCCACCATCCATCTTTATTCAAACAAGCACAATCCTTGTGCATTAAATCCGGGCCATCCATCTTTGTTCTTTAAATCTCCACCATCCATCTTTATTCAAACAAGCACAATCCTTGTGCATTAAATCCGGGCCATCCATCTTTGTTCTTTAAATCTCCACCATCCATCTTTATTCAAACAAGCACAATCCTTGTGCATTAAATCCGGGCCATCCATCTTTGTTCTTTAAATCTCCACCATCCATCTTTATTCAAACAATCACAATCACATTGGTCTATAAATAGATCACATATCTCTACACATTCTTCATCACATTCCCAAAATCATATCATCTTAGCATACTTTCCAAAATGTCTCAGCATAACAAGTCTCGCACTTCCAATTTCAATCCCACAGAAGATAAACATCTTTGTCGTGTTTATCTTGACGTCTCACAAGATGGCATTGCGAGTAATAACCAATCAAAAGAAAGGTTTTGGAGCCGTATTACAGATAACTACCACAGTCAAAGATCTTCCCCTCATATTGCTGATCGTACGCAAAAATCGTTGCAATGCTGCATGCAGGTCATGTTGAAAGAAGTTAAAAAATTCAATGGTTGTGTGCAACAAATTGAATTACTGAATCCAAGTGGTGCAAACGAACAAACAATTGTAAGTTTTTATTTATAAATTTTCTTCCCCTAGTTATTTATCTTACTCTATTAATTATTGTTATTTTTGTATGCAGCTTGACCGTGCAAATGAGCAGTTAATGATGCACGAAGGTTATGCCGGTGGTTTCAAATTTCAACATGTGTGGTCTATACTGAAAAATTTTGTGCAGGTTGAAACTGTAGGGAGAGTCCCTTCATCTGTAGAAGAAAATGTTTCGACCACTCCTCAGGATTCATTGTCTGACTTCGAGATCAATTTAAGTAGTGGTGGCAGTAGTGCATCCAAGCGACCAGAGGGTGTCAAGAAGTCCAAATTAAAGAGGAAACAACAAGAAGACATCTCTAGTGCAGCAAATACCTTCAAGGAAGAAAATGAAAAATTGCGTGAACTACTTCCTATTGGATATGAAAAAAAAGATATTTATCTTGAGATGCAGGAGAAAAAATTGGAGGCTCAGAAGCGTAGACAACGCCTAGATGAACTAAAAAGAGATGACAAAATTTTACTGACCAATCTTGACACCATTGATGATCCAGAACGTCGTGAATATATTCGATTAGAGCAACAAGCAATTATGCACAAGCGTAGGCAGGAACTACAAGCCAACTCTACTTTTAACGTGTTTGGAATGGATTTTCCAGATGTTGGAGGAGGAAGTGGGGGTGGTCTATCTGATTATTAGATAATATTATTGTGTTGCTTTATTTATATTTCAAGTGTTGTATGATTAGTATTTTTCTAGTGTATTTTTCAATGCTTTATTTGTATTTTTAATGCTTTCTATTTTTTTCTTTTTATATCTAGTAGTTTTATTATGTAATCTTATTAAATGCCATTTTATTTAGATGTCATTTTGTTTTGATATATAATTTTTTATGTTAATGTTTTTAAGGAAGAAATAAATTCAAGTATAAGATTAATAAATATAAATATAAATCATGTCAATTAACAAAAAAAAAACGTGAAACAAAAATACAAACATAACTGATTTTTTATATATATTAAATCATATATTAAATCATATAAATTAATATAAATCATATATTAATTTAATAGATTCTTCCCAACCAAACATATTACATACATTTAAAAAAAAAAAAAAAGGGAAATGAACAGTAATACAGCCGCTACAGTGTTGCTCCATTAATAGAGCAAGAGAGCTGTATCTGTATTTTACAGCTTCAAATAGAGTAGCTATTGGACTTTGTTTTTTCCACTTTTTGCTCTAAAATAGAGATTTGAAGTAGCCATTGGAGTTGCTCTTATTACAATACAAAACCCTTTTTTTCTTTTTTCTTTTTTTATTTGGGATGAAAAAATAACACTAGATGGTAAATGGTTCCGAAATCGTCGGTTAAAATCGTAAACGGAATCAACAGTTTTGGAATCGTAACCATAGCCCACGGTTTGGAACGTATTCCGGCGGTGCAGTTCTAGTTCCAAAAAATGAAACCGGGAACCAACGCAGTTAGAACCGTGAATTTTTTTTTGTTTAATTTCATTGTGTTAAACTTGTACAAATTTGAATAAAGTTACTCAAAAATTAAGAATCCACAAAATAATATGAGCCATAATAAGATATCATTAGAAACATTAATTTGTGAATTGATAACTAAAGACCAATATTATTTTAAAGAAAAGTTTAACCCATTATCTTTGATATGAAATCTGTCGGAAAATATCAAAAATTATGAGAGAAATTTGTATCCAGATGATTCTAAACTCTAGAATTCAAAGGTTAGCACTAATTGTAACCTTTCACTTTTGGAGGTTAGACCATGGATTTAATGGTGAACATGTAAGAAGTCTCACTTTGGATACTATAAAAAGGCAACCTCAACTTCTTTCGTAAGACACACCAAAATGTTCTCTATCTTTTCTCTCTAGTTCTTGTTCTCTCTAGTTCAAGTTCTAGTTTCTTAAGTTCTAGATCTCTTTGATTAAGTTCGAGCATAGTGTTCAGTTCGCCGGAGGAAGTTCCGATCTATCTGTTGTATCCCGGTAATCAAACGTTCATACGGGATGAATTTAATTTAAGAAAATTGTGATCTCTGTAGGCCTCAGGTTTCTATAATCTTGTTCCAATTATTTCAATTTGTTAATATTTTGATCTTCAATCTTGTTGTATTTACGTTATTACATTATTTTGTTCAGCTAGATTCAACAAACGTAAACCAAACTTCTATTTGGAAAGCCATAATTTTCAACATGTCTAGTGAACAGACAAACAACATCGCCACTGCTAACACTGTGAGGATCAGTGCTATCAATGTTCTTGTCAAGCATGATGACAAGCCAGAGAAATTCAATGGTTTGAATTTCAGAATATGGCAATAAAAGATGTTGTTCTACTTGACAACATTAAACCTTGCGAGGTTCTTGACTGAAGTCCCTCCAACGTTGAAGACAAATGTTGATGCTCAAGCTATCACTGCACTTGATGCTTGGAATCACTTTGATTTCTTGTGCAGAAACTATGTAATGAACTGCTTGGTGGATACATTGTATAACGCGTATTCCTCGATCAAGACTAGTAAGGAGCTATGGAAGTTATTAGAGAAGAAATACCAAGACCGAAGATGTTGGAGCTAAGAAGCTTCTTGTAGGTCAATTTCTTGACTACGAGATGATTGATTCAAAGACTATGATTAGTCCAAGTGTAAAAACTTCAAATAATCTTACACGATATTCATTATGAAGGAATGGTGGTGAATGAAACTTTCCAAGTGGCTGTTATCATAGCGAAGCTACCACTGAGATGGAAAGATTTCAAAAATTACTTGACCCACAAGAAGAAATGGATGAATGTTGAAAAGCTCATCGTTAGACTTCTCATTGAAAAAGATAACGAGAGCTACGACAAAAGGCTGGTTACTCCTCTGGTGGCTAGGGATGAGCAAATAGAAACTGGAACCGACCCGATGCCATTCGGTCGGTACGGGTCGGTGTAAACAAACTGACGGTCGATGTTCGGGTGAAGACCAGGAGACCCGTGACTATTTCAGTCGGTTGTCGGTGGTGTGGCCGGAAACCATCAGCCACACCGACCCGATCGAAAGATATTTCAATAAATTGAATTTTGTTATATATTCTATATATTATTTCATTTATTTGTATTTGTAGTAGTTAAATCTGTATGGAAAATTAGAAACGGGAACACCTAAAATCGAAATGTTAAATCCCTAATTTCAGTCACCTCTCCATCACTCTCTCAGTCTCTCATCGTCAGTCGTCAATTGTCTTCAATCTCTCGCCTCTCAGCCTGTCGACACTTGACAGCGCCTCCACCACCCTCTCCAGTCTCCATGAGACTGCACTTTGTCGGTCGACACTCGACTGCGTCGGGAGCACCGCCATGAATCCAGCAAAGCTTCACTTCATGACTGGCCGGCGAGAACGACCGTAACTCGGCGCCACAAGCCCACAACCGTAAGTCCTTCGTTTCAGGAGAATACCGACTGTTGAGATTATGAGAACGTGAGGTATTGCTTTTACTTATTATTATTTACTGCACTTATGTTAATTGGAAGTTTGGAACTTATATGAGTGTTGATTGTGAATCTGTAAATGTTATAGCACGATTGAGCGATTAGTAGATTGGGATTTCAGAGTTATTATAATTATTAATTATTGCACTCAGTTTGTTGGGCACCGAACCAAACTTGACTGACATCAAAATATCGGTGGTCTGTTCGGTTGATAATGGACCTCGGATGATTCTTGGACGGTTGAGCGGTGAAGAGTCAGTGCGATCGGGTTGAAATTTTTCAGTCGGGTTTGCACCGACCCGACCGTTTACTCACCCATACTGGTGGCTAAGGCGAATGTGGTTAAGCATAGTGAGAACTCAAGATGGAACTCTAACAAGAAACCTAATTATACAGGGAAAAAGGTGTTAAGACCGAAGAAGGAGAACTTCAAGAACAAGTTCAATCGAAAATGCTTTAACTGTGATAAGCATGGTCACAGGGCTTTGGACTATACAAAGTCGAAGAAGGGCTAAGAAGCACGCATGGTGGAAAACCTCTCCATGGATGTTGAATAGATGCACCTGGCTGTAGTGATCTCCGAGGTGAACCTGGTTAGCTTAAATCCATGAGAATATTGAGTTGATACGGGTGTGACCCATCATGTGTATTCAAATAAGGAGTTGTTCAGTGCCCTTGATGAACAAGTGGATGGCGAGAAACTCTTTATGGAGAACTTCACTACATCTGATGTGAAAGGCCTTGGAAAGGTGGTTCTGAAGATGACTTCAGGGAAGAAACTGACTCTTAATAATGTGTTGTATGTGCTAGAGATTTGTAAGAATCTTATGTCTGGTTGATTGTTAAGCAATCATGACTTTCACATTATCTTTAAGTCTAATAAGATCATTTTGACAAAAAATGAAGTGTTTGTCAGAAAGGTTTATGAATGTAACATGCTTTTTAAACTCAATATAATGACTGTTAAGTCAGCTATGAATAATAAAGTGAACTCTTTCGCTTATATGCTTGAGTCTTCCGTAATATGGCATAGTAGACTAGGACATGCCAACTTTAATACCATGCACAGGTTAATGAGTATGAAAATCATACACATGCTCCATATTGACTCAACACATAAGTGTGAAACTTGTATTAAAGCTAAGTTAACTCAATTGTCCTTCTAAACTATCGAAATAAATAATGAACCACTTAACTTGATTTACACAGATGTGTGTGATTTAAAGGTAGTTCCCGCACGAGATGAAAATAATTATAGATGATTACACTAAATTCTGCTATGTGTATTTTCTCAAAAGTAAATATGAAACAATAGAGAAATTTGTTCTCTATAAAACTGAAGTTGAGAATCAACTAAGTAAAAAGATTAAGGTGTTACAAAATGACAGAGGAGGTGAGTATGAGTCACTTTTTGCTAATTTCTGTACTGAAGATGGAATATGGCACAAGACCATTGCATCTTATTCGTCGCAATAAAATGGCATTGCAGAATGAAAAAATAGAATGTTGAAAAAAATGACAAATGTGTTGCCATTGAGTTCCAAATTATCTCAGAACATGTGGGGGTCTCGACAGCCAACTACCTTTTAAATAAGGTGCCCCACAAGAAGTTAGACAAGAACCCATATGAGTTGTGGTATGGAAAACCATCATCCTATAAATACTTGCGAGTGTGAGAGTGTCTTGGTAAGGTAGCGATACCTATACCCAAAAATGTAAAAATTGGACTAAAAATTATTGATTGCATATTTATTGGTTATGCAAATAATAGTGGTGTTTATCGGTTTCTCATGCATGAGTCTAAAATTGAAGACATACACAGAACACGATAATTGAATTAAGAAATGCTACATTCTTTCACGAAAGACTGAAATGGAATCTACTTCTATTAAACATACTATGGAAGTAGTGGAAGAAGAACAACATGAAGATGAGGTGATAGAACGATGAAGAAGCAAAAGAGCTAGGATTGAAAAATCATATGGTCCAGACTTTTTAACCTACATGGTTGAAAGTGAACCTCAAAGCTTTTCTGAAGCAATGAATTCTTCGGAGGGTCCTCTTTAGAAAGAGGCAATTCAAAGCGAAATTGATTCCATTTTACAAAATTACACTTGGCAGCTAGTGGATCTTCCTCCCAAAAGTAAACGGTTAGGCTATAAGTGGATTTTTAAAAGAAAAATGAAAGTTGATGGAACTGTTGAAAAATACAAGGCTAGACTTGTAATTAAATATTACAGACAGAAAGAAAGTCTTGACCACTTTGACACATATTCCCCAGTAACGAGAATAACATCCATTAGGGTGGTTATTAATTTTCCTGCTTTGATAAATCTTGAAATACATCAGATGGATGTAAAACACGGCTTTTCTAAATGGAAATTTATATGGAGCAACCGAAATGATTCTCTGCTCCCGGGCAAGAGAAAAAGGTGTGCAAATTGGTGAAGTCTTTATATGGTTAAAGCAAGCGCCAAAGCAATGGCATGAGAAATTTAATAATGTCATGATGGAATGTGGATTCAAAATCAATACATTAAAGACACATGAAATGAATTTGTAATCTTGTGTATTTATGTAGATGACATGCTTATCGTTGAAAATAATGATAAAATGATCAAATCCACAAAAGAGATGTTGAATTTAAGATTTGACATGAAAGACATGGGTTTAGCTAATGTGATACTTGGAATGAAAATTTTTCGAACATCACAATGGATTGTGTTGTGTCAGTCACATTATATGGATAAAATTCTTGAGAAATTTAAAAAGAATGACTCTAGTATTGCTAAAACCCCGATAGACATTAGTCAACATCTATCAAAAAATAAAGATGAAAGTGTTTCTCAAGTGGAATATTCGAGAGTTATAAGAAGTCTGATGTACTTAATGACTTGTACACATCCTAACATTGCATATGCAGTAAGTAAATTAAGTAGATATATTAGTAATCCAATTAAGGCACACTGGAAATATATAGTGAGATTACTTAGATACTTTAGATACACTCGTGATTATGGACTGCACTACGGGACATATCCAGATACTATTGAAAGTTATTATGATGCTAACTGGATATCTAATATGAAGGACTCTAAATTCACAAGTGGATATGTATTCACTTTGGGAGGTGCAACCATATTATGGAAATCTTCTAAGCAAACTGTTATAGCCAGATCTACCATGGAATCTGAGTTTATAGTGTTGGACAAGAGTAGTGAAGAAGTAGAGTGGCTACTTCATTTCTTAGAAGATATTCTAAATTGGTCGAAAGGCTCGAAACTAGTGTATGTGATCTGTCTACATTGTGACAATCAATCTGCAGTTGCCAGAGCACAGAGCCATATGTATAATGGTAAGTCAAGACATATACATCGAAGACACAATACTATTAGACAACTACTCTCAACTGGTGTTATCTCTATTAACTATGTGAAATCAAAAGATAACTTGGTGAATCTGTTACCCAAAAGGTTAAACAATGAGTTAATTGCAAATCCGATCAAAGAAATAAGTCTAAACCTTTAGAAAAGAGTTGATACAATGGAAACCCAACCTAGTTGACTGAAGATCCCAAGATCTAGGTTCAATGGGGCAACCTAATTGTAAAAAAACTCATATGATCACTGTGGGGGTAGTTATCCCTTGTTAAGTGATACCCGAATGGAGAAGGATAAGCATTTGACTTTTAATGATTCTTACGTGTCAGTGAGCCGAGCGAGATAATACGGTGGCTATTTAAAAGAATCATCTATGTAAGAGAAAAGTGGGACCGCTTCGAATGAAATTGTGTGAGGCTCAATTCTTAAACTCTCTTACAGAACCAGACGTATGTTCAAGGCCATGAATGAACATAACAATGAGAATTGAAATATGTTAGGGAGAATCATGTGTAAGGTATATCATTGTTTACACAAATGACGAACTAGTTTAAGGACATCACATTTACTGAGAGCCAATAAAGTCGATATACTTTATAAGGGAAAGTTTAAAGGATGACACCTACCTATCCTATGCCGGATTCAACTGTTGAACTTGATCAAAATCTTCGTCAATTTCCCTCATGTGGGGGATTGTTGGAAAAATATCAAAAATCTTGAGGGAAATTTATATCTAGACGATTCTAAATGTTAGAGTTCAAAGGTTAGCACTAATTGCAACATTTCACTTTTGGAGGTTACACCATGGATTTAATAGATCATGTGAGAAGTCTAACTTTGGAGACTATAAAAGGCCTCAACTTCATTTGTAAGACACATAAAAACATTCTCCATCTTTTATCTCTAGTTTATTGTTCTCTCTAGCTCAAGTCCTAGTTTGTTAAGTTATAGCTCTCCTTGATCAAGTTTGAGCATAGTGTTCTATTCACCGGAGGAAGTTCCGGTCTATCAGTTGTATCCTGAGAATCAAACGTTCATACGAGATGAATTTAGTTTAAGAAAACTGTGATCTCTACAGGCATCGGGTTTCTATAAACTTGTTCCGATTATTTCGATATTAAAATTATTTCAAGTTGTTGATATTTTGATCTTCAATCTTGTTATTGTTACGTTGTTACATTATTTTGTTCAGCTAGATTTAACAAAACCTACGTGGGACAAAAAAATATGTTCCAATTTTCAAGTCTCAACTCTAAAACCAATTGTCCCACATCAATTTTTTTTTATCAAAGGTAAAAATTTAGTTTATCTTTTAAAAGGATATTAGGTCATTTAGTTATCATTTCAACAATTTATCTTAATGAAAATTTCATTATTTGTTGGGATTCCTAATTCCTAATTTGCAGACATAACTTAAGTTACAATCATAATGTTTGAATTTTTTTCCTTATAAAATCTACCTTATATCGCTTGGATATAAATGAGATTAACAATAATCAATTATATCAACTAAAAAGTAAAAATTAATTATTAAAAATAATTATAAACCCAAACCCAATTATACCATAATTAGGTGGAATAAATCTTTAATAATAATGTAAAACAAAAAAATCAAAAGAAATGGAAATCTGATACAACCAACAATGATGCGGAAGCTACGAATCAAACACACGACAGCTATAACGATGATTCAATCCAAACAACAACTGAATAACAATAAATTAAAATGACAATTAATCTAACCTCACACAATTAATCCAATTAAACAAGAAATAAACTCGAATTCAACCCAAAACGACTCTAGAACCCTAAACAAGACTCGATCAGCAGACAAAGCAAATCAACTCGAAATAACCCCAAATTTTAACACAAGATACAAATCAATAGCAGGAATAAAATATCCAAAATTTAACTAATTTGCACGAGTAGAAAGGTATTTGGCTCGATGGTCAATTTATGGGCTAGATTAGCTCGATTACCCTAAATATGTAAAAATCTGGGCTTGTATGATAAACAGGATGATAGGAATGATATGAGGGTGTGGAGAGGTGTATTTGGAAGTGTAGAGAATGTGGGGATGGCTGGCGGAAACGTGGAGGATGGAAAATACGAGAAAAGATAGAGAAGTTTACTCGAAACGAATTTCAAACCTACAAGGATCCGAAACGCGCCTATAGAGCAATCTCCGTGGCTTGACTCACCCAGATACTACAAGATATCATGAATAAGGCAAAAGATTTCAAACTTGGAGTCTCAAACTTCAAACTCTACCAAGAGCTATCGATTTGTTTGTGAGACAGGCTGAAGCGTAAAAGCTATTTTATTCAAAAACTAGTCTAAAATAATAATAACATTGTTCAGCCCTATTTACACATAGGGGAGGTGGAAAATAAAAGCTCTAACTTAAAAATCCTAAAAATCCAAATAAAATAAAATAAAAATAAAAAGTGCGGATGTCGGACGGCACGGTCCGTGCCCGAGTGCATGCTGAATTTTGAAGTCTCGGTATGGATGGCACGGTCCGTGTTCATCTGGCACGGTCTGTGCTAGGTTACACGGACTTGAAATGTTCAATACTTGTCACGTTCAGCAACTTGCACTGCTTGAACTCGATTCCATCATGATCTTCATCTGAATGAGAGTTAACCAAGCAATCTCAAACTGAAATATTAACAACGACAAATTTTAAATCTTCTGCATTCTATATCGATGCCTTGTTCGGTTCTCATCAAAATCGAAGGAAAAGAATGTAAAATAAATTAATAATTTTAATATTTGGGTACAAATAAAACACACACTTTGGACTAGATGATCTCATTTGGTCTTTAAGTAGGACATATCCTTCATATATGTACTCAAAAGTCATTTATCACGGATCTTGATTTATCCAATTATTTTAATATCGACACAAAGCAAACATAGAATATAATTGAAAATTTTATTAATCCACCATTACCCATCAAAATAAACAATGCCTAAGTGTTCGGTATTTTATATCACTAAAATTCTGACTCGCAAGTGTACGAGGTGGATTATAACAAAATAATTGTGAGCATGGTCGTATCCACAAAGACTGGCTATGTAACTCGATTAAGTACTCAATTTTATTATTCTACTTTATCGAAAGAACCGAATTAAAAGTTTGAATTTTTAATTAACTAAATTATGTAAAAAACATAAATTGATCAAGCAAAGAAAACGGGATAAATAGATAAAAGACAAATCTTAGGGTGTTGCCATGAAATGGATTTCACAATTCTAGATAGTTTATTCACCTAATTTAATTCTAAATCTCGTAGGAGAATCACTAATGTAATTACAGCATCTCTCTCGAGTAAGTTATAACAATAGATTAGACTTTAATTCTTATCTCGGTCTCAAATTATTATCTAACTATAATTAAAACCTCATATTTATTCTCCTCATGACACCTATTAATCTCTCGATATAGTAAACTCGTGTTATGCAATCTTAATCCATTAATTTATTAACCTCTTTTAAGTGAATAAAAAATTAACTACACAAGTGTAAATATTGATCAATTCATTCACACAAGACAATAGTAAACGAGGATGCACAAACAAGAAATAGAAATAAACAATACATTACTTCAAATCATAAATCCATAAAGATCCAATAACCCTAGGATCTCTAGGAATTTAGCTACTCATGTTGTATTCAAATCTAAAGAAAATAAATACACATAAGTAATCAATATGATAGTCTCAATCGAAATACACATAAAATAAACTTAGGCTTAGATGATGTTTCTTCGATCTCTGTGGTCCCTCCTCTATCTTTCATGGTGTTCTCTGTTCCCTCTAAAGTGTAGAAGGTCTCAAAAATTTGTGAAAAAGAACCCTTAAATAGTTAGGGAATGGTCTAAGCGCGAGATGGAAACGAACGGGGCCAAAAGAAAAATTCGCGAAAAGACTGAGAAATTAGCATGGTCCGTGCTAGCATAGCACTGTCAGTGCAATACAAAATAACATAGGCTATGCTAGCTTAGCACGGACCATGCAATCATATGAAGAACCTCCTGTATTGATATTGTTTTCAGCACGGGCCTGGCTGTGTCAAGCACGGTCAGTGCTCATTGCATGCACTCCCGAAATGCGTTTTCCTGGCACTTTCTCATCCCGGTTCCAAGACTTCTAATGGTTTTCGATCTAATTTCTTACAAAATAAAATCAAACATCATCTCATCCAAACAAGTGAAATCCGAGACAAACATGGACTAATGCACACATTAGATAATCAAAATAATCCCAAAACAGACTCTAAATTGGTGTAAAAAACTCAGTTTATCAACTCCCCTAAACTTAGAGACATGTTCATCCTCGAACATCCGAGAAACATGAAAGAAATGAAGTGTGGATCGTTAAACGTGCAATGCTTCAGAGAATAAACTGAATTTTTGCTCAATCAAAATATGTAAATCAAAACCACAGTGCGCTAAGATAAACTCAAAGAACTCGTGCCTTTAAAATAGTGAACCTCTCAAGGTGTGTATTTTTCTCTCAACACTCAAGTGTTTATAAAGACATGCTTATACTCAAAATCAATTCAATGCATATAATCCACCAGAGGCTTGCAATAAATATTATCTCTCCACTACAGAAATGTGTGCTTCAAAGTAAAAATCAAAAAATGACTTTTTCATTGGTTGTAATGTGGGGTTCGGCTAAGGTGGAGAAATTTTAGCTAAGTGACTTACAACACCCTCCAAATAAATACAATTCCACAATAGGATCCTTTTGAATCATCTTCCAACATTTTCACCTTTCTACAATGTCTAATCAATTTCTAGCCCCATTAGACTCTTCGAGTCTCATTTAATTCCATTGGCACGTTTTTCTTAAATTTTCATGTTCAGTTATACTTAAACCATCAAGTCTTGGAACTTGATTTTACCAACTTCTAATGATTTTCGATCCAATTTCCTACAAAATAGAACCAAACACCCATCTCGTCCAAACAAGTGAAATACGAGATAAACATAGACTAATGCACACAGTAGATAATCAAAAGAATCCCAAAACAAACTATAAATTGGTGCAAAAACTCAGTTTATCACTAAGTTAAATTTATGGGATAGAAGATTCAAACATTACTGAATATAAGTGATTGGAAAAAATACTACTGAATATAAACATTCTAATATATAAAAATAACATTTTCTATACTTATTTATTAAAACTATTACCATTTATATTTAAAGACTTTACTTGAATGTTTCAGCCTCACAAATTTAATTCCCGAAATGATGTTGCATGGATTTTTTTTTGGAAGATAAATAGGGAGCAACGTATATGGGGAGTAAAATCAAATGGTAATTTGAAATCAACCTGATGACTATCATGAGAAATTGGATTAATGGGCACGAAGATGATAGAAAACATACAACCGACATAACATAACAAATAATGAAGTATTGAGTACCATTCTTATTTGACGTTTGACAGTATGATGCTATAGTCATTACACATATGGAAAATTCCACTTGAAAAGTACACACATATGCACACAAATAAAAATTTATCATTTGGGTCCGACCAACCGAGCCCATAGGACCATTGTAAAAATAAATAGCCCGTCTTGAAAATTTCGGGCTACTTTTTTAAATGTCCAAACTTGCCCAAAAAGTAGGGTTTTCGGGGCATCCGTGAGCTTATGTCTAAATTTTATGAGTCGTCTTGAGCCCATGGGCCATTGGCAGTGACGGATTCATAAATTATTTTTTGAGAGGCGACATTATTATATGGTATAGCGACCAACTATTTCGTGTTCTTTGATTTATTTGCGAGGTTGATGAAACATAATTTTGTTTAATTGATGCATTATATATATTTTCTTAGTCTTACAATTGATAACACCATTCCATTCTTTTAATATATTTTTTTCTTCTAAATTTTATTTTAATAATGTCAATGAATATGAAACATTCATAAATCATAATTTAAATTTAAAGCTCAACCTTATTTTTTCATCAATTCCATTATAATCTATAAAATTCATAATCAACCCCCTATTTTAATGTTTAACAAACATTAACTTCATTAAAAATAAATTAAAAGATAGTGGTACGATTTTGCTTTAAAATCTCCCTATATTCTATATGAAAAATAGAAAATAGAATAATAAAAAATAATGAATTATTACAATCTGTATAAAACCAAACACAATTTTATATTTTTTAAAATAAAAAACTTGGGGTGGGGGCAAATTATGCGTCCTTTACTCTTAATATGCGTTAATCATATGTAAAAAATCATCATCCCCCAACTGTGTTTATATGCACCGCTTGCCATTGGTATCAAAAATGGCCTGACCCGATGGGCAGGCCTAGAAAAGTGCATTGGCCCATGGGCTCGGATCATGTTGAGCCGACCCATAAAATTTTGGTGTGAGCTCATTGGTGGCTAGAAAGAAACCACTTTTTGGGCAATCTTGAGCCTAAAAAAAAGAAGGGCCATAAATTTTTAGATCAGGACGAGATTTTTGTTATAGCGGTCTAATTGACTCAGGTTGGGTAGCCCCAATCTGGCCTAATCGACAACTCCCGTACACACATGGAAAATTATAACAAATTTTTTTTGTGAAACTCACAAGTGCGAAAAACCTGTCCATTTGTAAAACCCCAGATTTTTGAATTATGATTAGAGAATGCTTAATAGTAATTAACTAGTTAAGGAAGAATTTTAAATAAGGTTTAAGTGGAGTCAGATGTCAGTCACGACTTTAGGAGTCAACTTTCGTGAAATTGTCTTTTCGGAAATTTTGATCTTAACTCTGTTTTGGTCAAACTTGGTCTCATTAGAAAGGTTTTAACTCAAGGAGTGTGCCAGTGTTCCCGAAATTTCATTCTGAAGTCATTTGAGTTCCAGGTGATGAAATGCATATTTAAAGGGTGAATGAATAGTAACTTTTGCGTGCGTTCATGTTTTGAGAAATTTACGAAATCCTCTTCGTTGATCCGAGTCTTGTTATGTACTTCTGTCAGGCCCCTCTTATAGAAAATGACTCAAGGAATTCATTCGCGTTCACAGATTTCCATTTTGAGGTCAATCGAACGCTCGGGGGCAAAGTCTGTCAGTCTGAGTGAACAGTAAAAAGTAATTCAGAAAAAGAAATCTTGGCTCGTTTTTCTTCTAACGACCCCGTCTTCATCCCGAGTCAAGTTGGTTCACTAGTATTCGAGCCAACGAGCCTTCCAGTATTTTTCAGATTTTGTGTCTGAGGTCATTTGGACCTCGACATTGAATAAGGCAACTTATAACCGAACCCGGGGTAACTTTTGCAGTATTCTTGCACTGCAATGGCCTCTTCCGGAAGCCAAAATTTACTCCTATAAATAGGAGGCCTTTCTTTCACTTTTTCACACCTCTCATATTTCATTTTCACTCCCGAGAAAAGGTAGAAGCTCGTGTTGGGGAGCGCTTTTCGTGAGCGCACACCCGAGGGCGACGAGTAAGGTGGCGAGGAAGGAGTGCGGTGAGGGAATGTGCTAGAGTACTGTCGGGGCGCAGTGGACAGCTCTGCCGCAGCTGCAACTTGACGAGTCATCTAACTAGTCACCTTCCTTCGACGCACCCGACCCCGTGCATTTAATATCGTCAACCTCGAATCATTTTATTTCCGCTTTTATTTCGTATTCTTCGCGTTCTTCGTAGAAATTACTTTTATTTCCTTAAAATTCCGCCTAGATTAATGTTTTAATTTTTGTTATAGTTAAATCTATGCATGTTGTTTCATGTTAATTTAAATTATTGAAGCATGTTGTTTTAAAATTTTTATAGTGTTCTTCGTGTTCGTCGAAGCAATCGACGAACACTGAAGAAACCTAGAAGAAGATTGCCCAGAAATTAGGCGGAAAAAAGAGGCCGCGACCACGGGGATTGCGCAGCCGCACCACACCCCCCTCAGCCTAGCAGCCTCGCGCGCGCACATGGGTTTGCCGACATGGAGAGCAGTTGCGCGGGCGCGCGGGGTGCCGCCACGGCGCGGTGTCTCCCATGTTGTCCGGCGCTGATTTTTCCCCGGCTATTCTCGTACACTCTCTTCAAGCCTTTCGAGTCGCGTTCTTCCAAGCTATTTCCCAGTTAATTCCAAGTTTAATTTAAGAAGATTTTCAAGCTATTTCCGAGTTATTTTGAGTAAACTTTTTAAGTTGTTTTCCGTCTAGAACTCGAGTAATCAAGATGTGATTTTCTTCGAATAAATTCTTCTCAAATTTTATAAAGTCGTAAAGTCGTGCAATCTGTAATTAAGTCTTAGATTTTAGTCTTCGAGTTAGATATCGTTATTTCTCATTTTAGATGGTTAATTTCTTCGAATGAGGCCGCTAAGTCGATAATTCGACTTTTGTAGGAGGAAGTGTGCCCAGAGAAGACCCGGAGGTGGATCGTAAGCCTTTTGCCTCATCCTCTGCTCAGGAGTCGAGGTTGGTAAATCTATACTCTTCTAAAAGGAAAGGAAAATATTTGAGCAAGTATACCTATTTTATGGATAAGAGAAAAACCGTGAGAATGAAATTCCAAGTAAAAGGTGTTCGGGTAAGACGATTTCTGAGATGGAAAGTTTGTGAAAAGATTTCTAGATGCCAAAAAGGTTTAAATTCATTCTCAAAAATTTTGACTCAACGAAAAGGTAAATATGTATGTTTAAAGACTTTGGGCACCAAAATTTTTATATAAAAACGTCAACTGCTTTTAAAGGAGCTATGCATGCAAGATAAAATTTAAACGTTATTAAGACCTCAGGAGAACCTTAGGTCTCCTTTTTATAATCTAGACTGATTAAGTTATTCTCTTCTAGATGGTTAAGCGCCGTATGACTGCTAGGAAGAGTGTGCCTCTTTTTCGCCCAGTTCAAAAAAGGGTTGAAAGGTTCAGAAGGGAAACTTGGGATGGTAACGAGCAATTATTGTCCTTTATGGCAAGGTATTTGGAAAGGTGGGCTTGGGCTAACGGTTATGGAGGAGAGCCCGAGAGTGTATCTGACTTGGAGACATGCATCCGCATGTGTGAGCACGCGCCGCCCGCTTGGAGGCCCACAATGTATCGCATCCTGCAAAGCACCATCACCCGTGATCCCGTAACGTATGCTGAAATCAGAAATCTGACGGAGTTCTCATCAGCCTTGATGGCTCGCTGGGTGTCGGAGTATGGCCATGTTCAACCTTTAGCCGAGCAAAACCCCTCTCTGGTGGTGTAACTAGAACTGCAAAGGGCAACCCTCAATAATCCCCCTAGATTCCAAGCAGCGCGCCTCCATGATGAAGGAGCCTCAGGAGCGAGACCCTCAAATGTCCGGATCGTGAATCACACTGAATCTCTATTTTCTTGCACTTCTCAAATGAACCAGTGGACCCCTGCATTCGCTTCTCAGAGTCTGGGGCAGTGTATATCCCATCAGTACCCCGAAAGGAATGTCAGCATGAGGAAGTTCAAGTTTAGCGTGCCAGAGATAGTTCAAGATGAGGAAGAAGAGAAGGACCCGGAGGAGGGAGGTGAGGAGGAAGTAGGGTCGCCATGCAAGGGGAAATGGAAGGCTCCGGCCGATAATTAAGCTGTAGTAGGAGGTGTATGAGGTGTTGTAGTTAGAACACCTAGTTATCTGATCCATCTGTCTGTCTGCATGTTTATCTGATGACCGTTTAATCCGTTTAAACCTAGATCCTAATATGTAAATTATGCATTAACTTTTCTAGACTCTAAATAGTGGCAGTGCATTTTCTAAGAAACTGCTCTATTTCGGTTGTAACCCAGAAACTCCTTTTTTATATTATCGATGCCAAAGTCCTCATAATGAGGCAATTTTCTCTTTTATGCTTGATAGCATTTAAATTCCCGCCTTGTTTGATTTATCTTGCGTAAATTAAAGACCTTATCAAGAGACATTTTTGCTTCGTTTGAATTCAATCGAGCATCGCTAATACTTAGTTCTTTAGAATGCCGCTAAGAAGAAGACAAGCTGAGGACGAAGATGAAAACGAACCTGAACAAGCCCCAAATCTTAGTCCAAGAGCCGAAAATGTGTTTCTAAAACATAACCCTCCATCTTTCAATAGTTTAGGCGATCCGATGGACGCCAAAAAATGGATTCGTTCCTTAGAGTGAATTTTCAATTTCATGGCCTATTCGGAAGAAAAAAAGCTAAGTTACACTCTTTTTATACTGACGGATGATGCGAACTACTAGTGGGAGTCCATTCGAAGGACGATAACCCCTGAGCAATGGGCGGAGTATAGTTGGGAAGATTTCAAGCACGACTTATATCAAAAGTACATTCCAGATTGTTATCGAGAGGCAAATGAGATGGAGTTCTGGAACCTGAAGTAAGGAAAGAAGACAGTGTCAGAGTACGACAGAGAGTTCAATCAGTTGTCAAGGCATGCTCCACATCTAGTGGATTCAGACGGGAAGAAAACACGCAAGTTCAAGAAAGGACTTAGGTCTGAGATTGGCATAGCCCTCGCTGGACAAGAAGACATGTCTTATGCTCGAACCTTAGCCAAAGCCTTAAACATAGAAGCCATCCTCCCTCGTATGGGTATTCGAGGTAACCTCTCTTGTGTCCTAGGGCATGCCTAAGGGTGTAGTTTACATTAGGTTTGAGCCAGGATGGGCCCAAAAGAAAAGAAAATGTTTTACGGATATGGAGAGGGCTTTTGCGTTTCACTCTCCATATACTGTCAATTGAATATTGGATATCTTGAGGTTTATTAGAGTGTTTTATTAAAACCCATTTAGTACATTAGTGCTCACGCCCCTCTCTTTTTCAAATATTTTTCAGGTTGAGATGCTGAGGATGTTAGTGGCTGTGGATGTGGGTTGGTTGCCAAGATTATTTTGCTATAGTATAAGTTTCTTTTGAAATCCCATGATGTTTCTGCTACTCTGATACACTCGTGTTAATTCCTAACCTATGTTATGTTTATCAAGATTTTAAGAATATCTCCCCAAACATGATTATCTATATATGAATGATGCATATTCAGTATTATTCCTGCTTCTCAAGTATATTTCCTTTCGTCTATAAAGATGCTTATTCATGTGATATCTGTTTATTCGTTTCGACCTATGAATAAGGTCTATGCTTGTTGGTATTTGTTTAGTTAGCCATTTTATTCCGCTAAAGCATGTTTCTTTCTTAATCAAGTAAACCCGAGTATCGTCACCTGTCTTCAAAAGTTTATCATATTTCTTAAACCATCTTTGTTAATCTTCCATCTTTATTCGTTAATCATTTAATAACACCCCGTCCCCATTCGTTAATCCCTATCTCGGGACCGGGCTGTTACACCCTTCTTCCCTCCTCATCCTCTCACTCATTTTCATAGGAAAAAAAAACAACTCTCCTGTTATTGGAAATAACAAATCAGACTTGTACATAGGTTTAAAATCTAGAAAAATCAGAATGTGAAAGATATATTTCGAAAAATTCAGTTCGACTTCTCTTACAGAGGTTCAATTTTTTTAACCCGCCTGATTAACTTTGAAAAATATTTTCAAACCGTCTTCGCCTCTCAAACCTCTGTCACCTCCTCAAACCCTCATTGGATTGTCGATCTTCTTCTCCGTCAACTGGTTTCATCTGCATCTCCAGTCCAAAAAATTTAGAAAAAACCTAGCTAGGTGCATCCTCTCATGGTGTCGAAGAGTCTCCGTATCCCATTTACGGTGATGGTGGAAGAGAAAGAAGAGCAGTGGCAACAATGAAGAAATGAAAGGTGGTGGTGGTGGTGGAGGGGGAGGAGGAAGATGCACTTTTTTTAATTATTAAATTTGTTTAAATTGATTTTTTAGGGAAAATTTGATTTTTAAGATTAAGGGTAAAATTGGAAATTGTTGAACGAAAAGAGTAAAAAACAAAAAAAAACAAATAAAGTATAGTGTGATGAGAAAAAATTGTATTATATTTTGTTTAGCAACTATCCTGGAAGAAAATAAAAAGGTAAAAAGATATAAAAAAATAAACCTGACAGAACGACGCCGTTAGAATAGAAAATAGAAGGCATAGAAGAATGGTAAATTCTAACGCAGAACACGTGTAGTGCATAGAGGGCGAAAGTCGTGAAATTCCTAAATCCAATTATTTGGTATTTCAAATTTGGGGACGACAACAGAAGAAACCAAAATTAGGAGAATGGGGACCCGAAAAATGGATCTAGATTAGATTAATCTTTTTTACCGCCAGAAATGACGCTCCACTGGGAGTTACCCACAACAAGTAGAGAAGAACATTTTTTATCTGATCTAGCAATCGAGATGGCGGAGGGCGGGAATTCGACGACGGCGCACCGGAATCCGTGCCTCTTCATGCATCTCCGCCGCGCTGATAAACTCTCTCTCCGAGAGGTACTCGTTTAGTCGGTTATATACGTGTTCGAAATGGATGGATCGGTTTATTTATTTTAGCGACGACAGGCAACAGAGAGTGAGAGAGAGAGAGTTGGGGAGATAATGTGAAGCAGCGACGACAGGCAACAGAGAGTGAGAGAGAGAGAGAGAGTTGGGGAAATAATGTGAAGCAATTGCAAAACGTTGTCCTTGAATAAATCTGGACGAGCTGATCGATGCTGTTAAGCTCTCAGAGAAATTAAACCAGCAGCGCTTATCGATCGAGGTGAAAATTGGCCCCCAGTTATGCGATCATTGAATTGGATGAACATATGATCTCGATCAGTTTTGCTTCCACTTTTTATGCCCAAGCTGCTATCTAGAAACACTCACGTACAATTTACAAACTACTTCTTCCGCACTCAATTATTTTACCACTTGTTAGAATTCTTTGATTTTGGGGCCTAAGCAGAACGATCTAATCAATTTCCTCTCAATGATGTTAAGCGTTCTAGCACTGCAGAGAATCGGTTTGTGCGTGTGTGTGTGTGTGACACAGAGAGAGAGAGAGAGCGAGATGGTTTTTGAATTGAAGTTACTATGAGACCTGAGCAGTAAGCTGCAGATCGATCTGATTTCCTTATAAATTTGTTTTCTGCAGCTTAATTATATATAGCCTAATTAATGGATGATGCATCTTTGTATAATTTACTATTACTTTATTATATTTTTTGTTTCTATCCTAGGAATCAGCATGTAGTGCGTAATTACATACTAAGTTAAAGAATTACTTGAAGCAAGATCGAGAATGATATAATAGGTCAAAAGAATTGAAATAACATGTGAGAGAAGGTTTTGTATATATCTGCTAAAAACTCGATTTTCACTCTAGGAGACTAACCAACTTTGAATGAACTATTACTACACTTATGAGTTTTGAATTTTGATTGCCTTGCTTTCTGGCTGCTGCTTCTCTCTCTCTCTCTCTCTCTCTCTCTCTCTCTCTCTCTCTCTCTCTCTCTCTCTCTCTCTCTCTCTCTCTCTCTGAAGCAGAAAAGAAGGTGCATGACATTAATTTATTGTATGCAGAGATGAAATACCCCCGGGCTGGGCTTGGTCATCTGTCCCCTTCACGGAACAGAAAGGGGGTCACGTAAATTGTGGTGTGGTCGCAACTTATTTAGGCATTACAGATCAGCATGAATTGACATCGCAATCGCCACTTTGCTTTACCACAAGGGAACTACTGTCAATTATATTAGCCCCCTACCCTCTATATATATATATATATATATCAAGATCAGATCATGATACTACTCAAGGTACATGCACTATCATTATATTCAAATTCTGCATATTTAATTCTCAAACTAGACTTTAGTTAACCTTCACATGCTTCCTCCTTTTTCAAGTACGTTCGCCACTTAATTTTGTTTTTACATGCTTAGCATCAAATGATTGGGATCATTAGAGAAATTAATAATAATTAATTATAATATATGTGTATATATGGAATAACAGCTAGCTAGTGATTGCATGTGTAGATGGGAATGATTCCTCTGGCCATTGGGAACAAATTATTTAAGACAATTAGGCTGGTAATTAACTAATGGAACTCGTTAATTTGTTGGGAAAAGGTGGTGAAGTTTGTTAACTTTCAATTTTCGTGGAAATAGTAAGACTTATAAGCAATGTGTTGGTTGTAACGTTAAAGTCTTGTTTGGCAGTCTGGGAACATAATTACTCGTCACGGATTAGGTTGCATCATTTCAAAAAAATAAAATAAACAAATAAATAAAATAATACTCCCATCGTATCATTTAATGGGCAAATAACATACCTACAGGCTATAGGTAAAATGCTGCGTTGACCAACAGTTGACACAGTAAATTTAGGATTTGTTTTCAATATTAAGTTCAACAAATTTGTTCCAAACCTTGTCTGCGTACCTCACTCCTAATTTTATTTGGAAAATCTACGTGCAGATTCGTTGACATTTGAATCACGTATTATTTTTTAATTTTGCAATAAACCATATATTCCTGATGTTTAGATAATTTACATCATGTAATTTTTTTTAGAAGAATTTACATCATATTTTTATTTTGTCTCAATCCACTGATTTCGCCAATATATGCAAACAACACCGTAAACGTGTGAATGCTATTTCACCCTATTTTTGAAATTTCAGCAATGTTAGTAAAAAGCTTTTGATGTGTTGCAATTCGATGCACAACCCCCTAATTTCAAGAAATTAACAAATAACTCTATATATGTTAGTCAGTTATAGTGTTTGTAATATGATGACATCATGATTAATAAGTTTAATTTTGGTTTTAGTGTGTCGATTGAGAAGTGGGGTTCTCAAACATAAAACCGTGAGTATTTTAAAATGTGATTGACATCGTCAAAATATAATCCAAATATCATTAATAATTTTATAGCGCGTCAGTGATTTTATGGTAAGTATTATTTGGAAAGCAGACATTAGCCAAAAATGCTGAGGACAGGACTAACCCTTGTTTTTATGAGAGAGAGAGAGAGAGAGAGAGAGAGAGAGAGAGAGAGCAGCATTAGTTTTTAAGGTTTATGCAAGTATAGCATGAAATAAGATATTAAGATGTCATAAAACTGGTTGGTTGGTCTTATGGGAAATTGTGGTCCGTAGCTGTAACGTCGTTACTTTTTCGGAATACCAAACACTATTCGTGAAAATCATAAGCAGCTTTACCACAACCACCACCACCGCCGCCGCCGCCGTAGCTCACCGTCTCCGCCCTGCTCCGCCGTTGTCTAGGTGAATTTTTCAATCTCCGCACCTCATATGTCTACCTCTGTGTTTCTTTGACCTCAAATTCCCCTAAATTATCTCGCCTCTTCGAAAACCGCAAGAAAATTGGTCAAGCTTTTTCTTGCCCTTTCTCTATCCTACTTAATTTACCAACTAGCGTTTTCATTATTATTACGGAGAAGAGATGGAGTTTTTTTTATTTATCTATTTTCTGGGTTCGTTTGAAATTTTAAGTTCTCGAGCTGAAAATTATTGTGCGGCCTTGGGCTGGGCTTCTTTTCTGTAGATCGAGGCCTTAATTTCCCTTTATTGATTTCCTTTTCTCCTTTTATACCTATCTCCGGCTTTGTTACGATTTTCTTTCTTTTTTATTCGAAATTATAGCTAGTTTTCCGGGGAACTTAGTTTCCAAGATCTGTCTTTGTTTGAATTCCGTCTTTTTGAGGGTAATGCTTTAATTAATTAGCTGCGTTTCTCCGGATTCTTTGATGTATGTGATTCAGATAGAACAGGCGCTAAAAAAAAGTGATTAATGAAGTAAGCATTTGAAATTTTGAATTATCAGTAATCGTCTGTGGATTTTGTTTTTAATGCACGATTTGGATCCTGCGGTCTAAGACGTGCTTATGGGGTGGTCTTGCTACTATTACACTCTAGACTTAGGTAGTTACCACGATTCACGAGGATATTTGAGGAGCAAAAGGAGATTTTCATTTGTCAATTTATGAAGCTCAGCGCCCAAAACCCTCTGAAAATTTATCTCAACTGCGCAGATTTCACACAAGTAGGGCAGCCACTTGTGCCATGGGTGGGAAATGAATCTCTTCAATTGGAAGTGACCGCTTGAGCTGTTCTGCTCGAGATGATTGACCAATTTATCAATTTTGTCATTAGGCCGCCCAGGTATGTTTCTTCCTGCGTGTAGCTCATTCTTTCTTCCTGAACTTCCACATTCATTTACTAGCATAATGAGAATCTGTTTTGGCCTTTAAGAATTATTTTTAGAATTATATGGAAGTCATTGAGAACTAGGACGGGTTCATATTGTCATTACTATGTAGATAATTACCTTGCTTTGCAGCCCCAAATTTCTAAACCTATGTGCCTTGCAGATTTACAGTCAAGTAATCATGTTGCAGAGCTTGAATGCAGAATAAATTTCTTCCCCATTGGAAGGGTTAAATTGCTCTGTTACATATGATATAATTGTTTCTACCCGTCTTCTCATATTGATCAGCCGAGGAACTGAAAAAGGGAATGATATGTGTTCGTGCTGTTTTAGGTAACATAGAAAAAGAGAAGAAACAGAAAGGCGAAGTTGCAAGGCCATGGATTGGATTCTATAGACAAGATACTGTCTATTTAATGATGGCTACTAATTGCATGTTCAGTTTTATTAGACTTTAAGGCTTAAGCGACCTTCTAATAATATTTGCACTCTAGTAGCCCATCAATAAGTCGTCTAAAGATGTATTCTATTTTGGGCCTAATGATAGAGTCTGACATCTGAAATTGGATTCTTGGGATGTCATGCTTACTCAGATTTTTTTTTACATTTATAAATTGTTGTCATATTGTTGAACTTGTTCTCCATTTACCTTTTTTGTTTGTATTACTCATCATGGCGTGTGTTGACAGTGGAAATTTGAATTTTAAATTCAGAACAACCATCTCTTTCATAAATGGAATTTTTTTGCTACACACACATGGATATCTTTCCTTTCTGTTGCAACAGCAATTTGGAAATATTTGCGGATGGGATTTTAGAAATATTCATCTAGGGTGCAGCTTTAAATGAGAAAATATATCTTGTAGCATCTAATGCTAGTATTTTCTTTCGCTCCTTTAGCTTATCATTGTCATTAGGTTTCATGCGGGAGTCTATGTCAGTATGTCACCTACATGCATACCTATGTTTATTTTTGCGTTCTTGCTTTGTGCTTGTGATCCTGCCCTGCTATGAACTATGTGCTGGTTATTATGGACTAAATTTTGATAGAAGATAAAACTGGTTTCTAAGGTGTATCTGTGCTTACTAGTAATTTCTCTGTCTAAGTTTCAGCCAGCTATGTATTTATTATGGTGTTGTGCCAAGTACAATTTGCAGTAATTGTCATTATTGTCTTTCCAAACGTAAAATGTGTTTAGTTTGTATTTATAATTCACTTTCTGTGATTTCTCAAATTTCGCTGTTATGTAATATCTATATACTTATACGAGCAAGTTGCTGCCATATTATTTTAATATACTACTTCCACCTGCTATGAAAACAGGGCCGATTACAACCCAGATCAATATCTATGGGAAAAGGATTTTTCTCTTGCAGGAAGAAAGTACAAAAGAGAAGACGTGGAGGCAAGTACGGGCATCAGTTACCAAATCTTTTCTCATACACTAACTTAATGGATGTTTGTTGTGCAATCTTAACTTGATCATATTTAGTGTCTGAAAGTATAGTTCCTTACTTTGCAGCTTAGAAATGAAAGGGGCCATACCTTAAGGTGTAGCCATTATGTTCCTTCACAGTTCCCAGATGATTCTCCTCTTCCTTGTGTTATATATTGCCATGGAAACAGGTATACCATTTTCTTTTGAGGAATTTATTATGTTAGATGTAGTTGCTGCTGCATATTTCTGAACTAAGTTTTAAGTCTTTCTCCTCATTTATCTGCTGGGAATGATCTATAAGAAATTAAGAACTCGGTTGCACTTGAGGATGAAAAAGTATGAGAAATGCATTCAATAGTAGGGTACATAATGACTCCACCCTGAAGTTTGATTTTACTACACATAGCCCTGATTGTTTGCAGAATCAAATCAACACTTCTCAAAACATCTTGCTTCGTTGAGAAACCAAACCAGATTCAATAAAATAGCCACTTTACTAAGGAATGAGTTACTAAAAATCAAAATATCGATAGAATAGCCTGTAAACTATTTCATCCCTAACATATACCTAATAACCACAAAAAAATAATACAAAGCTTTTCAGTTTTTCAATTTGGACAATTTTTTTTTTAAATGATCAATTTAGCCATGATTCTGAGAATTAAGTGCAATTTCAGCCAATTCTCGTGCCGGAGAAAGTCATTGGTATGTGAAACACACACACATTTATGATTTTAAGGGTATAAAGGTTTTTAGTAATTCTATTTGGTTAGCTGACTTAACCAAAAATGAAGTTATATCCAAATTTATGTGGATTAGAAAATGTGTATTTCTGTAACTCTTCTAACAAGAGCTTCTACTCTTTCGATGCTAATAATAACTTATTGTTTTGTTTTCTTGTTGTGCAGCGGATGTCGGGCAGATGCAAATGAAGCAGCTGTAGTTCTTCTGCCATCAAATATCACAGTGTTCACTCTTGATTTTTCTGGTTCTGGCTTATCCGATGGAGAATATGTTAGTCTTGGTTGGCACGAGGTACTTTTCCTTTGTCATCTTTTATCTGTTTTAATATGCGTTCCATGACTGAATTAAAAATCCCTGCTTTAATTTCAGAAAAATGACCTCAAGGTTGTGATGTCATATTTGAGAAGCAATGAGAAAGTATCTCGCATTGGCCTTTGGGGAAGATCAATGGGTGCAGTGACGAGGTTGGTGATTGACTCTCTCTCGACCTTAGATTTTATTGGGCTGACATATCATCCATCAAGCCCCACTTTTTCACGTTTTGCTTGTTTTCTACTGGTCTCAAGTTCCTGTTTCAATTGTGAAATGTCCACAGCCCAAAAAGTTAATTGCTAATCTCAAGTTTTTTCTTGATTGATTAGTCATTTAGACAGTGGGTTTTCCCGAATGATAGAACAATTATTTAGTTTACTGAGGACAGTTATATAGCTGGTGGCTTTTTCTTAGTTGGGATGGAAATTGGCTCTGATTGATGGCTGAAGTTTAAACAACTTGGCTTGTTCAGTTCAGATTGATGGACAATTGGTCATGTGCAAAAGCGGTCGTTCTGAACTATGAAGTGGCTCACACCACCAGTTATTCAGCTTTGCAATTGTATAATGAAAGCTTGTTCGGATTTACTGGAATTTTCTTACATTAATTGACTTTCACCGTGCAAGCATAATTATAATTGCTGAAAAATTAAATTAAAGAATGAAAAAGAGAAATTGAAGAAAGGACAAGTATAAGAGAAGAGTAATTGTACAAGGTTAAAATCTAATTCTCAGAAATAAAATAGCTTCCTTGCTATCATTAATATAATTTAATAAGATATAGACATATATGAGTTTTCACTAAAATAAAGGAGTGCACAGCTCCATCATTTTTGCTTTTCATTCCATTCAGATATTCAATTCCTAGATGCTACTTACCAGATACTAATGCATCTTTTTTTATGTCCTTTCATCAAATGTAATGCAGCCTTCTTTATGGAGCAGAAGACCCTTCTATAGCTGGAATGGTGCTGGACAGTGCCTTCTCTAATTTGTTCAATCTCATGCTGGAACTTGCAGATGTGTACAAAATCCGGCTTCCCAAATTTACAGTAAGGATGTCTGTTACCATTTTTTGGTGCAATTAGTTGCCTGTGTATGTATATAATATGTAATTCCACTTGTCTCCCCATGCCAATACAGGTTAAGATGGCTCTTCAGTACATGCGACGAGTAATCCAGAAGAAGGCCAAATTTGATATCATGCGGCTTGATTGCACACAGGTATCTACTTATCTATAAGAGTTATGAGATTGTTAATTCTGGTCCTAACCTTGTGTCCTGTTCCATACTCTTGGTGAAGTCTTTCTTACAAATCTAAATTTCTGCAGTATTTATTTTGAAATTTGGAGAGCTCTGATATAGTTTTGGTGCTAATGCATTTCATTTTCCACTGGCAGGTTGCTCCCAAGACATTTATTCCTGCCATGTTTGGGCATGCAAAAGATGACAAATTCATTCAACCTCGGCATTCTGATGCTATCTTTAATTCGTATGCGGTGTGAATACATTCTCTAGATCTTTATCTTCTTTTTTTTTAATAAAATAAAAATATATATTTTAACGTTCTATGAAGTAAGTTTTTGATTCTTTGCAGGGTGATAAAAATATTATCAAATTTGATGGTGATCACAACTCATCTCGGCCTCAATTTTATTATGATTCTGTATCTATTTTTTTCTATAATGTCCTCCATCCTCCTCGGCCTCCTTCATATTCAACAAAGATTGAAAAATATTATGATCTGGGAGATGTTAAAGTTGGTGCCGGTGTGGAAGAGGTATATCTCCTGCTGTATATAGATTCTTGGAATTGTTTCTTTCATGCAGTGCATGCCAACTGTGCGTTTAAAGTTGAAACTTATTGTGGAACTTTATATGTTTTTTGGTTAATTTTAAAGCTGAGAACTAGTGTTTAATGGGAAACTGATGAGATGACTAATGTGCATGACTTGTATTTTAATTTGGATTGGGACCTCAAATTTGAAGTTACATGAGCATATTTTTTCGTGGTTTGTGACTCCGAGAAATATACTTTCTAGTTTACATTGTTTCGACTCCCTTGCAGAATTCACTATTCCATGTACTACTAGTTAATGGACGTTCAGTCTAACATATATTCCTGTCAGTTATACTTTATTTTCAATTACACGCCGGCAAAGCAATGAATCTGTAGTCTGTTCAACGTGGTAATAACATGTCTGTAGAATTTGTTTTAATGGCCTTCATTGTGCCCTGTGCTTTTCTTGGACGTCTATGTTATCTGTGTGCTGATGTAACTGGTTTCTTTCCAGAATATTTTATATGAGATTATTGCTGGCCTTTGCAATGTAAGCGTTGATGCACCTAGTTCTTCTGCTGCACCTCGTAGCATTTCATCTACAAAATCTGTGGGGGAACTACTCTCAGACATAGCACCCGTCTGTAATGTAAATTTATTACTCTCGCTTTCAGTGATCTGTGTTTGGATATTTAGAAGTGTACACATATATGATGAAAACTATGATTCAAATTAACGTGAAATAATTTCTTATTAAATTATCAGGCTTCAATTTTATATGATTATTGCAGGATGCTTTGATTTCTGAAGAAGCTGATCTCAACGGCAGTGCCACATCACCCCAACAGGTACTTCCGTATGTACCTCTGCTTCAAGTGAAGCATCATTACACTTAAACTACTTTTCCAAATCTAAATCTCTTAAATTTAATTTTGTTAGGACAAGCAAACAGGCCAAAATGAAGAGTGTTGCTCCTACACAAGCTCGAACAGAGAAAGTTGGGGAAGATGCTCATCTCTGGGCAGCGATGATCTACCTTCTATGGAGACAAGCATCAGTAGCTACGACCAGGTTTCTCTTCATACCTCTCTCCGTGACATGTTCTAAACCCAGAAACAGCTAAATTGTCTTTTACTATATCTAGCAATTCATTATGAGTCTCTCTGTCTTAAACAAGGTCTACTAAGGCCTATTGATCTAGAAACCTTTTACTTATCCGAGTTTTGTTCAATTTATCTCCAAACTTATATGCTAGCTCCGTTATGCTCGTTGTTACTAACTAGCAACCTCATTTGTTTCTGAACCAATGAACAGACAACTATAAAGGTCCTTGCTACACCTCTTCGGAATTCAGAACAAAATACATTAGATTATCCGAAGGATGACACCAAGAAGAAGAAGAAGAACAAAGCTCCTTCAGGCCCAAAGAAGTCCAGACGCGAGAAGTTTGAAAAGCTGGAGGCTCTAAGCCAGCGTCTTCGTCTTTGCATCTTGAAGAGAGTTAATCATAGGAGACACTGCTCGACATGACCAACCCTCATTATAGAGTAGGACGTTGCTTCTTAGTCTTCCATCTATCTCTGTTTTTAACTTTTTATCAATGCTGTACTTGTATTCTGAAGAAAAGCCAAGTTTGATATATTGTTAGGAGCCTTACCCAGTATGCTTATGATTTCTGAACATAACTGTTTGTACTGGTGCAGTCTCTCACCACCCCCAATTTAACCACTCAGTTTTTATGTCTGCATTTGACCTGATGTTTAGGGATAGGATTTGCAACAAAAAGAGTTATTATTATTATTAGAAAACGAACCAGAATCAGAACCAAATCTTGCGCTTCTCTTGCAGTTGTGCCAAACTTGAAGTCTTAAGAGAACAGATAAACTCCTTAAGCTATATTATCAGAAAGATTAAACTGAACATTCACCCGCTTAGAACCAAAGTCTCAGAGTGTTGTCAAATTGGCTCTTCTAAACCTAACTTTCTGCTTACAATCTAAATACCTGCGCAGTTCTCATTGCAGTTACATATATTAGAAGCTACAGATACATGGTACAACTAAAAAGCAGCCCGGGGAACCAAGTAATATGCACCACTATGAATTACATGTTACCAGAGACATTTTCCAGCTGATTCTCGTCGCCAATTGGTAGCTCTGATGAATGATCAAACTGATCTCTAGTTAAGAAAAGTGGATGCGGCTGTTGGTAGGGAGTGTTCAAGCTCGACTCCAGTATTGAATGGGTGAGAACCACCTCTTGTTCAGTAAATGCCACATCACTGCTCCCACGTTTCTTTTTCACCGGCCTCCCACTAGGGCTCTCAACCGGTGAACTCGCGTGACAGCCAGAATCAGGGGTTAGAGGCTCATGATGAGAGGAGAAGGATTCATCCAGAGAAAGACTCTTTGCAGAGGCATGTTCATTGGTAGGCTTGTCCACAAAAGGTGATTCAGATGTCGGAGCAGGGGTTGCAGGGTCTGTTTTATTATCAGATTCTGGGCAAATGTCGTCTGTCCCAGGAGCTGATACCCCCGAGCCAGGGGCTTCTGAAAGAACTCCACTGATGCGCTGCTGTTCTTCAATGATTTTTTTTAAGTACTTTCCTTGGGCTTCTATCCGTAACTGTAGCTGTCTTTGCACCTATAAGATCCATTAGAAGTCTCATCAAATAACAAATCTTCACAAACAAAGAAGCTAGCACTCCCAAAACAAATTTGTAAATGCTCCCACCACTTTCACAGTCTCACGTGGTAAAATAACACAATGCAGCTTATATTCATATCAAGAATAATTGCAGTGCCTAAATCCCGGCATCTCCTGAGTGAATTTCTGACAGTTCACTGCTCTAATTATTCATCTAAAGAGAATCTCCTGATGATAAATTTTAGGCAACCTTCATAGGGGTTACAAATGTGAGTTATAAAGAAATCACCCACAGAATTAAACCCCCTTTTTGCCGAACAAATTAGCAAAATAAATTATAAAGAATATACCTCCAATTGCTCATGCAGTCGCTTTTGGACCTCCATCTGCAATTTGAGTGCTTCAGTTATTTGCATTCCACTACAAACAAAAAGTACAACTTCTAGTATAAGTGATCACTTTTTAATCATAATAATGTAATAGCACTGCGTTGGGGGGGGGGGGGGGGGTAATAGGGTCACCAGTTAATCAACATAAGAGAAAATAAACAATGAATCACCAGATGTCCTCTAATTTTATAAAATAATCATGAAAATCAATACATGGTCCAAGTGGAAAATGACAAAGATGAGAAAGAGGTTTCCACTCACGATGAACCATCCAAGCCGGAAAGCATATCGCCTGATTCTTTCTTATCAACTTTTTTCCCTTGTTCATCAAATCAACTTATCAATAATGGAATGCACAAAAATTCTCAAAATTTGAAGAAGTTTCAAGAACACAAATGACAATAAAATAACAGCTAGAGCATAGGATATATAGCATAATAGTATAACCTACCATCAGGAGATGAATCTGGAAGATACTTAGCAAGACGGTACTTCTGTTTGAGACAATAAAAATTAGTCAAGCTACGGAGGACAAATATATCAGACACCAGGACAGTGAGAGTGGAAGGGATTCCATTGCATGTATACCTGCAAGTGGCTTTTTACATGGTAAATTGTTAGCCCTTGAACTCCCATAACTCTGAGAACACCTTTAGGAGTAGCTCCTGAAAACAATAATAAAACATGAGAAGTTTTCTTACATGAAAGAAGATTGTTATAGGCTTTTTCCATGAAATTCTTAGATCCAGAATTAATATTTATTATAGTACTGCAGGAAAATTTTCACAACTTCTAGTGATTTACACAATGTAACAAATGGTCACGTCTTTCCTGAATCAGCACGCAAGGAACTGCGAAAGACTTAGTAGTAGGACTGACACACTAAGCATTATGTTCGAAATAAAAATATCCTTCCCATAGCTACGAGGCTATATCCACCATAAGCTAAAAACCTAACTTTACATAAAGTAAACCATGACAAATAACTGTGAGGAAGCAATGCTGTCTTTTAATGAAATGACGAAAAGCTAGATTAACGAATCTTTTTTGTCTTTTCTATCTTCCGAACTTTACTACATCTTTTAAGTGATTTAAGTTCTGATTACTTTTTTTTTTCTTCCCTTGCTGTTGTCATCAGTGTGAAACTAATGTTTAAAAAGAACTCACGATCTGGCCCACCAAGCTGCGCTACGGCATCAACAAATCGTTCATGAAGCTCATGTGTCCAACGAAGCCGCTGCTTAGATGCCAAATTTGAATTGTTGCCCCCACTGTTAGCTCCACTGATAGGTTCCATCGTGCCGGCAACACAGTCTAATGACTGACTTCGAACAACTGGATTGCTGTGAACTAAGCTTGAACTAGGAACACCCTTGGGCTGATACATATTTCATTAATCTATGGCAGGAAAAAGATGATGAAGTCAATATCATATGACTGAAATTAGAAGATAGAAATTGATGATCTAATACAGAAACACTTGAGGAATCATCAATACAAACAGCATGAATTGCTTAATTATCATAGTTGGGGAGTAGTGCAAAACCATTCACTTCTATTTTCAACAGCCACATAGAAAACAGAGATATATTTCATGAAGCATCCATAGAAAGTAGATGAACCGTACACCAATAGAAAGAGACAAAGCCACAGTCACTAGTCATCATGAAAAGAGAAATACACTGCGGTAAATAGGCCATTAGAATCATGGAATAGCGCACACTTACACCATTAGAATCAGAAGCTACAACCATGGACATTTCCAACATAAGATCAAATCAAGGAGAGGGTCCCGAATTTCTTCGAAAGCCGTCGTTGAAAAAGTGCTAAGACAAAAACGAACAATAAGAAAAAAGTAACAGGTTCAGTTGCTTTGTTAATTAAACTTGGCAGTTCGTTCCTCACAACCAACCACACAAACCAAAGAATTATGGCCACACACACAGATAGACGGCTTTGCTTTGTTCTTCCACAGAAATAAACAAGAATTTGCAGTACGCATCAGAAATCAATATTCTGAAAAACCAAATGCTCCACACAAATCGAAAACGAGTTGACCAAACTCTAAAACCGCGAAAGCGTGTAGTTTAATCGAAGAAAAGCAGGTGAGCAAAATTCAAACCAGAAAAAAGACAATCGAACGAAAGGGAAGATTAGATTAGTACCCAGATCTAGGAAATTCGAACGCAGTGATCCTCCAAATCTTTCACGAACACTAATTAGACGCAACGATGCTAAAATCGAGCTACTAATTCCAAGTTCAGGAACCCAAAATCCTGGGAAAAATATTAAATTCAGCTAACAATAATAAGGTTACTAAATTACGCAAATTGCAATCTGTGCAATGAATGAAGACTGAAATTGGGGAGTACTGAGCTGAAATATGAGCATTCAAGGGCTCTGAATTCCCCCAAAAAAATTAACCCTTTTTATTTATATTTATATTTTAAAATATGAGCCTTATATTAATATGAGGGGGGCAACCGAAAGAGGGGTGGGGATGCTGTATTTATTATGCACGCCTGCTTAAACAATATCTTTTACCTGAATTCAATATCATAATTATAAATTTCTTCAATTTTGAGTCTCTACTCTGTACCAACACTACAAAATTCAATTATGAATATTATTCTTTTAAATATTTTTTAAGTTCTCAACATATTATTTTAATTGGAATTTCGTCCTAAAATTTCAATTTAACTCAATTTGTTATTTTAACCCATCAGTTTTTTTTTTTTGGCACACGTGCAATGAAATGTGAAACTGAAGTGAATTTGGTAAAAAAAGTTTGAGAAAATAATTTTATATAAAATATGCCAATAGCATGACTGATAAGAGTTTTTATTTTATTTTTGAAATATAATTCAAAGTTGATTTAAATAAAATTCGAAGAAAAATAAATATAATTTTTCAAATATTTATCGCTGTGTATAAAAATAAGATACATGGATATTGATATAGAAACCAATATGAGTGTCCTTTTGTATCATTGTGTCGTGGCAATGGGCAAAAAAAGGAGTGGAGTGGTCCTGGTCTCGTAAAATTTCCAAGGTGGGTCGTCCATCGTCAATTGTCAATTGTCAATTGTCACACACCTATTCAACCATTCAATTTAATCTCAATATATAAATACTTTTATACGCCTTACCAATTCTGGATTCAATATTTCGTATATATAGCTTAGAATAGAATAGTGTTTTTGATACTCACAATGGTTGGCGAAATACAGCAAATTTATATTATATATTATTGTTGGCGAGTAAAACTAAAACGGCCCGCGGTCAGGCCAAAACTCATGGAAGATGACAAATACACCGCCCACGGAATCTTCTACCCTATATTCCGTCCTTCCCATTTCACCCAAATTGCCATTTGCTAAACAAATATCCGAGATAATAACACATCAATTATTAAAATGTATTAGTGATTGGATTACTACTCTACTAACCATAGAATTTTCTCAAAAAATATTCATTTTAATAAAGTCGCATCCTGGGATTATGCCAGAATTACAACAATAATGAAGAAAAATTGGACTTCTCTGTAATATTATCTTAGCAATGGATATTGGCTGAACTCACCCTCACATAAATGGACTTGTAAGAGGAGGATTGGTTGGATATTAAATAATTTATTAAAAATAATAATCTACTTGAGAATTTTATTTATTTTTTCATGAATTTCTACCAAATCTGTGACTTTGTTCAGATCAAACTCAAGATAGATTGTTGTCCAATCATCTTCTTATTTTATTTTCTGAGAGAGCGATTATATGGCAAGTGGACTATGTTACTCCATCCTTGGTTATTTTATTACAACAAATATATCACTAATTAATACTATGATATGATTGGGATAGAGTAGTAATTATATTTGAAAACGCATAGGAATTCATTAATTAATCATACAATGTAATGATGATAGTTAAATTGCAGCACTTAAAATTAAGATTTTTAATATGGATTTGTGTTGGTATTGAAGTTGCCCGTTGGCGTTTGAATATATCGCACAGTAGCTGCTTTGATATTTTAGACGAAACAAATTCTATTTTATCTATATTTTTAGTTGCAACATGGTTGTTCAACTTATTTATGATTTCTCATATGAATGCTTCTTTTTACCCAATTCTATCCCAGATCTTTTCTTTTGCTCTTCAATTTCCTTCTCTTTTTTCTCGTCATCGTTTTTTTTATAGACATCAATTATGACTCTTGAAATTTTAATATTAATAGATCAGAGTTCCATCTTCCAAACAATCCATTAACTAGTTAATAATATCCCACCCGGTCCAGACACTCAAACTATGTAAAACTTTATGTAAAATAGAGATATTTCGAGTTCAGAATTATAACTTCCACGTGATTTTCTTTTACTTGTGGAGATAACATCACATGTTATTTCTTGAAATTAGGTTTTGGGATAGAATTGAAAACAAAGGAAAATATTGTGATAAAAATTATAATTTTCGTGAAGGTTTGGACAGAATTCAACGTTGTTAAAAGTTTAGAATATAATAATGTATTCACTGAAAAAAAGGATTATGCACAATCATCAACCGTTTTGATTCCTACTTTTTTTGTTCACATACAAAATACAATTTATGTTATATACACACACTAAAAGAAATAAAATGTCTCTCACAAATCAATTTCTGATTAAAAAACAACTTTGTCAAGTGTCATTCTTCGGTGCACTCCTTGTCAAGTGTTATAGATTTTATTCTCACCTTGTAACTACATCAAATAGACTAAAAATTAGGTAAATTACTTTACAATAAATTAATCTTGGGCAAATTAATTCAGTCAATTTACTTTTAATTTATTCTCCGACTTCCACAAAAACTCAAGTTTACTTACCATTCTATATTATTTTAAACCATTATTTATTCATAACATCGTATATTATTTGTTAATTTGCACCGTAGACGTAAAAATAGTTAGGTTGTGAAATATGACTAGTATTATATTACCCTTTGGAAATTTTACTTTCAAAAATTTTGCTCCTTTATTTTCATTTCAACTTTATATATTTATGTACTATAGAAATACAATAAATTAAAATATTCATCAACAGAGTAGTTTACTTGGCAATTGGAGTATCTTACTTCCATCGTCACCATCTTTCTGGTGCCGACCAACCATTCCTATAAAGGCCGACTCACTTCAGTCCTTCATTGAAATTCCCACACACGCAGCGAAAATTACAATATCATCCCTTAATTTTTTATATCTTCTCCTTTAAAGTAAAAATAAAAAATTAATTATAGCTTGTGCCTCCTTGTATTTATAGTGGAAACGAGATACAAAGTGCACCAAAGAATCAATACTTGAGAAAATTCAACTGAATGCTGGTAAGAAGACAAGTAAACAAAACAAAAAAGGGGCAGTAATGAAAAGGTGAATTTAAGAGGAAAAGAGGTCCCATTCTTGATGAGAAATAGAATACATCTTCAGCTTTGATTTACATCTTGAGATGAGTTAGACCTAGTAAGTTTCAGCCATTTCCCATAACACAAGCAATTAAAGTCAAATGGCAAAGACTAATTAGAACAGTTTTATACACCACATCCCGCCATTCCATGGGAACTAACTCGTACTAAGCGTAAATCTTGGGTGTACCCGTCAGATTCGCCCCATATGAACGATGCATTTGTTGAATCCACATTCACTATTGCTCTCTTTCCTCCAGGCGGAGACCCTTCTGGACGCAGTCCCACAGGACTCTCGTGGGAAGTCAGGCAGCTCTCCGTGGAGCAATCAGCACGTTGCTGTTGATGTAGACTCGGGGCCACTTCTATAGTGCCAGGGACTCCCAACTCATCTGCGGATTGTGATGGATACGACACCAGTGGGTTCTGAGACCCATTAGGTGGTGGTGCCTTCGTTCCTTTCCCTTGATAACCATCTCCATCGTCGTTTGTGATTGCTGTTCCAAGAATCTGATCAGCAAGCATCTTGCAGGCTCTTTCAAGCATAGCCATGTATCTTCTCTCAGCTTCTTGACGGATCTGCAAATGTTTTTCAGCCTGCATTGCATAACCCAGAATCAACCAAGTGAGCATATGGCGAATTACGTATATTGATTTTTTTTTTCACTTTTTAATTGCAGAAAAGGCAGAACGGGGATGCTTACTTCAACTTGTAAATGTAATTTGCTCTGAACTTCCATTTGTGCTCTTAAAGCCTCCTTGACTTCATAACCCCTATGCACATCATCCAATCATTGAAATAGCTTTTAAATTTTTGGGTGGCAATGTATTAGAATTTGAAGCACATACTGTACAAACTTCTTAAATAACAATTTGAATCCGTACTCATTAATGTCAGATGCTTGTAAGTTTTGAGGAGAGTTGCTGGCACGAGGGCTATCCAAAAGATACGCACCTGAAATTCTCATCATTTGGACATAGACGAGTTAAATTATTGGGCGGAAAAATAGGAAAATCCTTGCTAAAAAGCTTTCTTAGCCCAATTCTATGAAAATAGTGCATCATTTTGGTTCAAAAAATATTTCTATTTCTCTCTCTCTACCTCGTTGATTGAGGTTCAAAAGTAGGATGGATGGGGTAGACTCAAGAAAATTACTCACTCTTCACTGTATTATACTGCAATCTTTTATAGAAGGCAACAGTCGGGATGTTACCAGATACAGCTACGGAGTTGGATGTAAATTCATGCAGTGATATATCATGTTTGAACTAATTCAAAGGTCGTGGATCGATGATAACGAAGGTAGCATAAGGTAACTGGACCTACCATCTTTTGAAGCCTCACCAAATTCTTTCCCAGACTGCTTGCCTAATCTGTATTTCTGCAAGGAAGTATTAGACATGTAGTCAAGCAAGTTGGAAGAGTATGACAAAGAACTACAAGCTTAATGCACATAAAAACAAAGGATTTGGATAATCGGGATAATATAAATAAAACCAAACCTGGAGATGACTCTTTAAATGAAACAAAGTCAGTCCCTTAACACCCATTGTACGCATTATAGCCTTAGGAGTGGCTTCTGCAAAAAGAGCCAAGCTGAGTCAATCAAAAGTCAAGCTCCAGCTAACATAAACTACAAGTATGAGAAGTTAAAATTTACAAAAGCCTAAACAAAACACACACTGCAGCATAGAAATATTTATTTTAAGTTGCTCTGAAACTGGTTCATGAGTAACCGATGACATGCTTTTGGTCCGACCAACATTCATGAATCATGATACAGGTGTGAAAAATCAGCGAACACCTGCGACGGATTTTGCATACAGCCTTCCTCGTGGACATGCAGTAAGCTTTTCTTAATTAACTTGGTAATTTTGTGGAAGAGTTGTTCCTAGATGAACAACTGAGACTGCCTTAAATGACTAGCAACTTGCAATTACCCTTCAACAAAGCTTCTCTCGCCTTGTGAGGAACGGGAAAACAAACATCAACACTGGCCCATCCCGTCAACACAACTATCTAAAATTTACACATTTGAAGGTAGAAAGGTATAATTAAACAAGGGTAACAATCATTCTCGTGAAGGCTAGGGATATGGTGGCTTTGATAATGGGAACTCAAGCACGAGCTGAAACTATAGCTAGATAACTATTTCTCAGTATATATGTCCAACTGCTGCAGCATGATGAGTGAACCGGAGAGACCAGTATAACAGACTTAACTAACACACATCAATAACTCGGGTAGAACCAAATTAAAGATCTTGGATACACGTTGAGCAATAAAGGCATTAAACAAAATAAGCCAGCATCCCATTATTTCCAATTTTCGTAATGCCACATTTGTATTACATAACTCGTGATGCAAATCTTTCAACAAAATCAGCACAGCAAATTTCTCATCTTCTCATTTAAAGGTTGAATAAACCGTATTGTTCCTAAATCCTAATCTGAAATTCGAGCTTCATATTTGCCCTAATTACACGAGTACCCATGTTCATAGCATTCCAACAAACTCAACAACACAAATAATCCAGAGATTCAACCATTCACCAATAAAGAAACAAAATAACATTGGTTTTAATAAGCAACATCCGTAAGAATCCGCAATCCGTACGAGCAACCAATCAATTCAAAATGGCCGAAAACCAAATCAATAGCAGCAAGCAAAACAAAAGAAGTCTTTTAATAGTTAAAAAGAACTAAGAAGGCAAGGAATGCTGACTGCCGGCGCCACCAAGCTGAGTGACGGCGTCGACGAAGCGCTCGTGGAGGTCAGCGGTCCAGCGAAGTCGGGGCTTGGGGTCGGAGGTGAGCACCAAACAAGGGTCGCCGGAGCCCCGTTGACCGTAACCGGCGGCGTTGGGGACCTGAATATCTTCCTGGGCTAATAGGGAGTCGCGGGGCTGAATCAACCTGGGAAACATCGGAGCGGCGGGCGGCGGAGGACGACGGAGGTGTAAAGTGAGGAGATCTTACTTTATTTAGAGCAGTTTAATAATCTGGGTGATGAGTAGACAGCCCTTTTGGTTCTTGGAATTGTTTATTAGCTGCCATTGCTTTAATTTTTGTACAGCAGAAAGTAGAGAAATGATGGGAATGGCAAAAGATTTGACTGACTCAGTGACTCGGACCCTACCTAACACGGACGATTTAACCCCACGGTGAAAATGGTGTGGGTTCTGGGTCACGGGCGGAGGAGGGAGGGAGAGAGAGAGAGAGAGAGAGAGAATTGAATAATGAATATGATGAGAGAGAGAGGAACAAACAGTATAGAGATAGGCTCCGCCTATGCCCCTTGCTTTTATTTTATTTATTTATTTATGTTGCTTGTAATAAAACATATATGCGGTTATAATAGATTTCCGTCTCGTCTGCGTAATTAAACAATATCTGCCAATTATTTCTATATTCGTGTAAATTAAACTACGAGTTGCGGCACGTTTTGACGTCATTTAATTTACTCGATAGAGAATGTGAATTTATGATATGAATTCAGATTACCCTATTTTTTTTTGTCGAATGTTTTTTTTTTTCCGAATGTAACTAGCAGCCGCTACCGAGTATTGAGGTGCGCACTGAGTAAACTCCGTCCCTATGTAATAGCCTGCAAACCACACATGGGAGGTAAACAACTGTAAACCACACGGGGGAGATAAACCACACTTGGCAAATCAGGTGTGACAGGCTCACACCCATAATGGTGTTAGTGGAATTCGAATTTGAAACATTTAGCCTCAAGATATCACCACTCCACCACTAGACCATTCCCAGAAACTATTTATTTTTTAAATATGAGATGGAGTAAGTTGTTATGGATTATGGTTAACTTTATAGACTTAATTTGAGTATGAGCTTTTCCCAAATTGGTAATGGAAATTATCAACTTAACTATCCATCCCCATTATCTCGAAAAAAAAAAAACAAAAAAAACTATCCATCCCCATCCATGAGGAGTGGCGCCAATGAGAAGTAGAAAGTCATTATTTTGCACTTCTCTAAAATGGATTTGTTTTGTCTGGAACGCCCAATATTTTTAGAATGCGACTTTTTCTTTCCCTTTTTTTTATTACTCAAAGTCTTTTTTTAAAATTTATAACAAATAAGAAATTAATTCAATGCAAATACAAGTAGAACTCGTCTTCACAATTAAAAATTTTAAAAAAAGCATATTAATTCAATCTAAAAATATTAAAAAAAAAAAAATAAGGGTAGCTTTTTTTTAGCCACTTAAACTTTAAAAAAAAATTATTTTAGCCAGTAAATTTTAAATATATTTTCTAGCCACTTTGGACAAAAATGTCATTTTGTCCTACATTTGAAATGAAAAATATATATATAATATATATTTATTGTGTAAATGGATAAAAAGAGGCAAAACAAATAGTAATTGGGAAAAAAACAAGATATAAGGCTATAAGAGTTATTTGGGCAATTTGGAGTGTAAATGTCTACAATATCCCTATGACACACTTGTCCCCACATTTCAATCATTGTGTAAGTGTACTAATTACACTTTTAATAACTACCCAATAAATGCACACACCTAACATATAAAAATCCAATTTCATGAATTTTAGGGTTATGATTAAAAAGTGCCAAACTCTTTAAAAACGAAAATAAGCATAACGAATTTTTTTAAAAAACTAACGCTAATGCACGTAACAAAAATTATTAAAAACTGACCTTCCACTAACGTTATGAAAATGAAAATAAGCATAAACGATTAAACTTTAAAAAAATATAACGAAATATAAAATAACAATTAATCTTTAGCATAACGATTATCATTTATTATACTTTGTTTTGAATTAATAAATGGATAACGATTATCATTTATTAATGCACAACGATATAACGTATGCATTTAATTATGCATAACGAAACTTTAATAATGAATAACGAAAAGCATTTAATAAGTAACGATTGAAATGATATAGACTCTAAATGAAGTGATAACAAAATGGTATATACATTTTTATCCCATAACGATTGAGTATTAGTTGCCAACATTAAATGATCATCAATGCATTATTCTTTGTTTTTGCTTCAGCCAAAACGAGGTAGGTAAAATGCATAAATATATATTTGTATACTTAGGTATAATTAGTTGACTGAAATTAAATTAAATCTAATGCATTTAATTCTAAGTAAGAAAGGTTGGTGGTATAGTGTGCATATATTGAAGTTAGGGTTTGATCCGGAACACCCAAAACACAAAACACAAAAAATATGTCGAATTACCTCAAAGAAAAGGGAAGATATTGAAGAAAACAACGTCGTCTTCATCTGCAAAACACCCTCGACATTTCTGTGTAAAAGTTTCTAAATTTTGAAAGGTATGTTTCGAGTTTATTTCTGCAAAAAACTTATGATTTTTTTTAGATTAGGTTATCTGTTGTTACGATTCTAGTTCTAAAGTAATATCTAAATTTATCCTCACTAGTGTTGTGGTTTCTTGATTTTAATTCTATAACGTTGGGCTAAAAGGATAACAGTAGAAATAGAAGGCATAATTGATAGCTTGAAAAAATAATGATAACGATTCTTGAATAAAAAGAATAACAGATAACGATTAATAGTAATAACGATACTTTACATATGATAACATTTATTTATTTAAAAAAGAATAACAAAAGTTAAAAAATATTGATAACATTTCTTTAAAAAAGATAACGAAAGTTAAAAGATATTGATAACGATTATTGAATAAAAAGAATAACGAATACCCATTAATAGTTATAACGATAATTTAAATATGATAAAGTTTATTTAAAAAATAATAACGAAAGTTAAAAAATATTGATAATATTTATTTAAAAAAGGATAACGAAAGTTAAAAGATATTAATAACGATTCTTGATTAAAAAGATTAACAAATAACAATTAATAGTTATAACGATTAATTAAATATGATAACATTTATTTAAAAAAAGAATAACGAAAGTTAAAAAATATTGATAACATTTATTTAAAAAATGATAACGAAACTTAAAAGATATCACAAAGATATTAAATTATCGTTATCACAAAGATAACAATTCTTGAATTAAAAGAATAACGATAATTTAATATGTTTGTGATATCTTTTAACTTTCGTTATCCTTTTTTAAATATGATAACGTTTAAAAGATATTGATAACGTTATCCGTTATGATAAGTTAAAAGATATTGATAATGATTAAAAGTTATAACGATAATTTAAATATGATAACGTTTATTTTAAAAAAATATTGATAAGGTTTATTTAAAAAAGAATAATGAAAGTTAAAAAAACTATTGATAACGATTCCTAAATTATTTATTATCAATATTTATTTAAAAAAGAATAATGAAAGTTAAACTATTGAATTATTGATAACTATGGATAATCGTTATGGTTATAAAAGTCCATAACGATTGTTTATTTAATTATCATTATTCATTATCGTTTTTCTCCTTTTAAATTATCCTTATTCATAAATTTAAATTTCGTTATGTTAAAATGAGAATTTTTGTTATTGGGAACTTTAACTTTCGTTATGGCAAAATTAAATGTTCGTTATATTTAAATTACGTTTTCGTTGTGTTAAAAATTAAATTTTCGTTACTGTAAAATTAAATTTTCGTTATGTTAAAAAATAAGATTCGTTATTGATAAAATTAAACTTTCGTTATATATATTTAAATTTTGTTATTGGTGTATTATGACAGATGGTTCGTTATGCTTATTTTTAAATTTTGTGTTATGATAGATGGTTAGACATCATATTATTGTACGACATAGTGGCCGATGGGAGAGAGCTCAATACGTAGATGGTGTGGAGGAGCAGATCATCATGTCATCGGATGGTTTCGGTTTTAGGTCACTAATCAAAGAGATTCATGAGTTACTGGAGACCGATCCCACATCTGTCGAGTACTAATTATCATAGATGTCGAGCACCAATAGTGGCAGACAGATCAAGACAAGACTAAAAGATGATGCAGATTTGCTTGACTTACTCCACGAACAGAGCTCAGAGATGGTTGTGTATGTTGTTGAGAAAGGCTGCAGAAACTCAAGGGTCATCCCTGACACCGTGCCAGGAGAAAGAGATTCGGTTAGAGATGAGCAGAATGTTGATGACGATGTAGGCCCGCATGAAGAAGAGGAAGAAGAAGAAGTCGACAAAGAAGAAAAGATGCCCTCTACTGATGAAGATGAAGAGGAGAACGACATATCGACCTTGCTCGAATCATTGTATAAGGAGTTTTGTGGTTGGATTCATTCGACAGGGGGTAGAGGGCGATTGATGGGTATGATGGGAGGAGCAACATCATCGAATACTAGGTCTGAGGATGTTCCTGAGAGGGCCTTGAGCAATTGGGTTGTTCCGTTTGCCAATCTGGACATTGCTGGCCCACTGAATTGGGGTGAGCTTTCAGCAGCACATACGGATACACTTTACAAGGGTGCTATTTTTCATACGAAGGATGATTTGGCCCTAGCTGTGGGACTCTATCACATGCAGAATTGAGTGGAGTATGTCGTGTATCGATCGAACAAGACACGACTGGTCTACATATGCAAGCATGGCAGGGAGTGCTCGTTCAGGTTGTGTGCTGTTGTGGATGGAGTTGTTTGGAGAATCTACAAGTTCAACGGCACTTACACTTGCCACATAGATATGAGTTGCATTGCTCCACGCCAGATGCCTGCACGGGTCATTGCAAAACATTTTGCTCGCAAACTGGTGGATGAGGGGGTTGTTCTAAAGCCCGAAGAGATGATGTCCGAGCTTTTACGCGAGTACGGGATTCAGATCGATTACAATTTCACTTTGCGCTCGAGGAACATTACTATTGAGATAATTTATGGAGACTATGATAAGTCGTATGCGCAATTACCTGCGTTTCTGCACACGGTGCAGCTGCAAAACCCCAGGACATTGTACGAATTTTTGATGACCTCTGAAAATCAGTTCCAGTATATGTTTTTGGCATTCGGACTGTGCATCAGAGCTTTTCAGGAGGGTTCACGACCAGTGGTCGTGATTGATGGGACACACTTGAAGGGGAGGAAGAAGGGAATTCTGTTTGTTGCTGCGACGAAGGACGAGAACCCGATCGAGAATGATGATTCTTGGAAGTGGTTCCTGAGTCGGTTGGATATCACTTTGGGGGAGGTGTTGAGGCAGCATCTTGCTCGCGAAGACAGGTTTGCACTAGATGTCATGGCCTTGGTCACAACAGATGAGTGTGCACAACCCAGATCCCAATTGGTGGTGTGGATTTAAATGCACCTCCAGATGACGTGCTTATGGAGGGTGCATGTAAAAGAGCTCCTAAGAAATCTAGTGTTTGTGGTGAGACGACAGATACCCATCCCAGGTGTCCGATTAGACAGACTACCGACCTAGATTGATCATGTCTACATTTACTCTGTTTGCTTCGTGGATTCTACTTTACTTTGTTATCTTTGTTAATTCTACTTTGTTAAGGCGACTTTACTTTGTTTACTTTGTTAATTCCACTTTGTTTAGATTAGTTTAAAATCATGTGTCAATAAACATACATCAATAGAACAAACGATAAACATCAACTAATATCAATAGAACAAACGATAAACATAAACTAATATCAATAGAACAAATGAGTAACGATAAACATAAACTAATATCATCGTCACCCACGAAACTGGGGTCGGCGTGAATAGCTAAATGAGTAGATCCTCACTGCTACAGAATAATGATATCTCCGAATATCGTCCTCGGATAAAGCTAAGTCAAGGAGTCCGGAAAGCAATCGATCCACATACATCATAACATAAACGCCACAACTAACCTCGTCAAATTGCACAAACTGATCTGGGACAAACTTGTCCAGCCTCAGTGCATGGCAATGGCTAGCTGGCCTAGTCCGACCACTCCAATAACTAGACTCGTGCAGGAGGCGTGGCAGTAGATGAAGAAGTGGTACCAACTCTCGATCACGCTTCTCAGCAACCTCTATGTCATTCGGGTCGTCCATCTTGAATAATAACGAGTCATACAACTCGACAGTCCAAGTCCGAAGGCATATACGGACAGTGACCCAATGATGGACTCCAACATTGCATATCGTGATCACCTGCAAATATAGTAACACTTATGAGATAGACAAATACAAATCCTTATAAATAAAACATGATGTAGACTTGAAGATCACTTACATGCTCAGCCTTGGTCCACGGACCCTCGAAGACGCCACCTAATCCCTTGATTATATCCTTCATGCCATCCCGGGGGATTCCACCGTAGATATCTATCATCTCCATACAGATACCGACACTCAATATCATCGGGATGAAGGCGTCCCCATGCTCCTTTCAGTGACATCTACAGAAAACATATTAACATATCAATTAAAATGACACAGAAAGTAATTGAATATGAAAACAGAAGTTTTAACTCACAAATAAATGGATAGAGCAAACTACAACGTCAGTCCTCTGCTGTCTACGCAGCTGTCAACCTACTTCAAGCATGAAATTGTCAATGATTTCTGCATCGATCTCCCATGAGTAATACTCAACTCTGTCAAAAAGTGACTGGTGGGCTGTAGTGTTGTTCGCAATCAGGAGCACATTATCATGAGTCTGCGACTGTCAGAATGCCACGTAACCAGTGACGTACTTCTCTCGATCCTGTCTCTTCAGAAGATCCATTATCCTGGACAATGGACAAACACCCCGTGATGGGCAGATAGCCACACAAGATCCAGGCAAATCACAAGCAGACGATCGGGCAGCAGATGATTGACCAACAGAACTTCTACCTCTATGTCCTCTACCTCTACCTCTGCCCCCTCTCGTACGAGGAGTCGTGGCCTGTCTGAAGGGAGGAGGAAAGGGAGGTGTGGGCCTTCTGGGGGCGCTCGAGGTGCGACATCCCTCACACACAGTACATTCTCTCCCTCTGAACTCTGAATGGACTCTCTGGGGGGCATGGGTCCTCTGGGAGACGGAATGGACTCTCTAGGGGGCATGGGTCCTCTGGGAGGGGGCAATGTGGGCCCTCTAGGGAGGTGTGGGCCTCCTGTGTGGAAGCGTGGGCCCTCTGGGGGGAGGCATGGATGATCTACGCAGTCGAGCCTGAATGAGGTTCTCTATCTACATAGAAAAAGTATCGAACATCTGTCCCACACGACGCATCACGCGGTCTTCTATAGCTCTAGCAATGGCATCAACAAAGCGATCGAACCAGCTATCAGACGACTCCCTCGGACATCGCCCCGGCATCCTCATCTTGGGCTCTATACTGCTCTCCTCCTCAGTCCTCCTAGGGCGCTTAGGTCGGGATGCTTGAGGAGGGCTCACTCTAGGATCTGACAGACGTTCCTCATCCGAGGTCCTCTTACCCACCCCCTGCTCTGAGGTCCAACACCCTCATCTGGCTCATTAATCAATCGATGTTGCTGTGGAGTCTGTTGCTGTGTAGTCCGGGTACTCCTACGAGGCCGTAATGGGCCCATGATGTCAGAGGACCTAGTACATGTCCTTGGGATCACATGGCAAGCCACGTCAGTGAGTAACTTCTTCTTGGAGGGCGCTCGAGGTGCGACATACCTCACACCCAGTACACTCTCTCCCTCCAAACTCTGAAAGTATGGTCTCAGAAGCTCATCAGCTGATGGCACCATCAGTTGGATATCCAACTGCATCAGAGTATTAACCATGTCAATATTAACACATAAATTTAATATTCTATATTATTTATATTAAAAAATTACATGTCCATCAAATAATCTAGAGAAATCAACGCTCCGAGATGAGAATGACCACTTCAAGCAGCGATGTATGGTCAACTGGCCTCCAACAATGCCCAACCGACGTCCAAGCTCGGGGAAAACCTCACAGGCCCATGTCTGTAAAAACAAATTGTAATATCTTCTGATTAAAATATCAAGTAGATAATATGTAAATTTAACTAATTTATCATGATAAATTGAACTAATTATATGAACGGTCCAAACAGGTCCATACCAATGATACGCTTCATCTTTCTCTCCGCCCATAGCCCGTCAAACTCTGGGGATGAGACTGATAAAGTGCATCAACATCTAAAATGTGTAGCCCCCCATGGAAAAGAATTCCAAGCATCAACGTCTTCCACTAGGGCCCACACCCAGCCATCGATCGCGCATGAGGGGTCATGACAAAATAAGATCCGATACACGACCAAGATGTTCGCAATCTTCACGTAGTCTAGAGGGTGATTGGCTAGCCTCTTCTCTGTGAACTTATCATACATCCGTGTCACAGTCGTCTTCTTCCCCTCAAATAATTGGTAAAAGATGCCGCTGGGCGGAATGGGATGAGCCGCATTCGGATCGAAGTTGGACGGCCCGAACTGTAAACCTGACACCAGTGCGAACTCTGAGGGCCCAAAGCGAAGTGTGGTTCCATTGACATAGAACCAACACTCTCTATCCTCGCGTGCAGGATCCTAGACACGCACCTCACGACAGATCAAGACATGCTATACTACTCCCTAAAGTCCAGAAAATGTCCAAAACATTCAGATCTAAACATCTGGATCGTATCCTGACCACCAAAATTCTCTAAGACCTCTCTAATCTTCTCTATTAGCTCCAACTTTATGTACATCAAAATATTCGGCTTCAACCTCTGGAGGGGACGTCTAATCCATTGAATCTAATATTCACAGTAGAAAATTAGACTGTTATTAAATTATTAAATTAAATTTTTAGCTACATGTATTAAACAATTATTATTATTATTATTATTAAAAAATTATTACTATTTATATTAATTTTTTTACTAATAGTATTATTTAGACTATTATTATTAATAATATTATTATTATATTATTATTAAAAAAGTATTATTATTTATATTATATGTTTTTGTTATTTTTATTTTTTACTAATAGTATTAATTAGACGATTATTATTATTATTAGATTATTTTTGTTGTTATTATTATTTGCTTATTATTATTATTGTTAATAATAATAATAATCATAATAAAGTATTATTATTTATATTAATTGTTTTTGTTACTTTTATTTTTTACTAATAGTATTATTTGGACTTATGTTATCGTTAATGATTACTTTTAGTTAATTTAAATTAAATGTAAAAGGCCATAACGATTTATTAAAAGTTACTTAACGATTAATTAGAAAAGGCCATAATGATCTCATAAAATTAGAATAACGATTTAATAAATTTGGCATAACGATTTATTCAAATAAATCTAACGATTAATTAAAAATAACGGTTTATTTATTAACAAAAGGCCATAACGATTTATTTATTAACAAAACGCCATAACGATTTCTTTATTAAAAATAGGCCTTAACGATTTCATACATTTAGCATAACGATTTAATAAAATTTGCTTAACGATTAATTAAAAAAGCCATAGCGATTAACTAAAAAAGCCATAACGATTTAATATAATTAGCAAAACGATTTGTTAAAAATAGCATAATGAAAGGCCATAACGATCTATTCAAATTGGCATAACGATTAATTAAAAAACCATAACGATTAATTAAAAAAGGCCATAACGATCTAACAAAATTGGCATAACGGTTTCAACAAAAATCACATAACGATTCATTCAAATTAGTATAACGATTAATTAACAAAAACCATAACGATTTAATAAAAAGGCCATAAAGATTGTGATCTACTTCACTATCGTTACGTCTTGAACACCTTTCATTATGAAATATCTGGGTCAATGGTTCAACGATTGTTATATATTTATACCCTATCGTTACAGATTCATCAACAAAACGGTTTACATTCTATCGTTATGCAAGATCTGACCTAATGTTCAACTACTCATTACATATAAATCATAACGGTAACTGTAACTATTCGACTAACTTCTTCCGCTTCGGCTTCAGACGGTCGGTCTACATCTTCACGTCGTTCCTCCATTGTCTTCAAGTCCAGTCCGACGTCGGCGAAGAATATGGTGTTTTTTTTTCGTTTCACAGAACAAGTAGAATGAGGTGAGAAATGAGGATGTGTGTGTGTGTGTGTGTGTGTGAGAGAGAGAGAGAGAGAGAGAGAGAGAGAGAAAGAGAATAGATGGGTAGTTACAATAATTGAATACCGATATTAATGGAGTTGATTCCACAATCTTTTTTTTTTCAAACTGAAATCGAGTTTGGATAGAGAGAGATTTTGTTCCATGCATATCTTTTATGGAAAGTACAAATTGTAAGATACTTTTCAGAAAAAGTAAAAGGAATATTCAGATTTTGTTAGTCAAAAATTCAAACATAGTACAAATTGCCCATGTAACTCCTACCCCCTTAAAACTTGCCAAACTAAATAAATTTTAAAAAAATATATTGTCTATATAAACTTTTCTCCCTTATTTATTTTTGAAAAGTCAAAATTAACCAAAATCTGAAAATATTCTCTCCATCTCTTCTCCCAAAACATTTAATCGAATTTTTTTCCCTCTCTCAACTATTCTCTCTCAACAATGATGAGACGAGTGTCTACAGCAACGATGACAATTTTAACACTGAGGAGCGCTGCAGAATGTATGAGGGGAATGATGAAACATATTTTGATGATGATAGGGAAGAAGTACATTCTGATGATGAGGTTGATGACCTTGACGCTTGTTGATGAGGTTGGAAGGGTTTGATGAGAAAGAAAGGGGATTAAGGGCTGGGGCGGAAGAGTTTGGGAGAAAAGAAGAGAAAAATTCAATCTTGACAGAGCTAGGGTTCGTGATTGGGGTTAATCAAATTACCCACCCTAGACCCGGATGAAGAGAATCGGGTCGAGATTGCTGAAGCGGATCAGGCTCGCGGGTCAGAAGAGGAATTGGGCCTAGACCAAGAGTTGTTGTGGGCCGAGAGCTGCGGCTGAGAGAGTAGTAAAGACATCTTGGACTTAATTAATATTATGATCAGTTTATGTTATTTTATTTTAACCTAAAGTTGTTCTAGGGTTTTGTTGTGGGACCCATGGAGGTATTTATACTCTTATTGTTGCATTTTGGAAGATATGAAGAAAATTATTCTCAATTCCCTCTCATTTCTCTCTCTGACCTCAATCTCCCTTCTCCTTATCTATCTTCGATTATTACATACAATTACTGAAAATATTATCAAGAAAATTATATAAATTTATACATTAAATCAGTAGTGTTCACTACAAGTGGTATTCTAGAGCCAGATCGTTCCGCCATGGCTGAAGTTACTCGCCTGAAAGAGCTGCAAGAAGCACAAAGAAAAACTGATAAGATATTAGAAGCTGAAGCATTAAAGATATGTTGCCGAGTTGAAAATGCAAGAAAAATTTGGGGAACTCTCTACTGTGGTGCAAGATCAGCTAAAGGGGGTGACCTCCAAATATGATCAGCTCACCCAGACACTTACTGCGCTACAACTACAGATCTCAAACCTGTCTAAAGGAAAGAGTGGCCAGGAAGAACAGTCTATACTGGGTCCTCCTCCAAGCCCAGTGGCAGCTGAGAGTAGATCTACAACTCAACAACAATACACATCAGCGGCAAGGTTACCCTTAGACCAGGTTCATTTCCACCATCAAGGATCACACTCTCATGTCTACAACCCTCTGCCTAAGGTAGATTTTCCAAGGTTCGATGGTTCTCAACCTAGGGCATGGATCTTAAGGTGCACTCAATATTTCCAGCTAGTACCTAGTGTTCCAGACTCACAGAAGATGGTTCTGGCCTCTCTACACTTTGATGGAAAAACAGCTCAATGGTTCCAGAATAACAGCCCCAGGTATAAGGACTTATCTTGGAATCAATTTTTAGATGTGATAGCTGCTAGGTTTGAAGAGTTGAGAGAGACTAAAGTTATCATGGAGTTTAATAAGTTGAAACATCAGGGTTCCTATGATGATTATGTTGAGAAGTTTGAGGAGTTGAGGGCTTGTATGATGCTGTTTAACCCAATTGTCTATTCAGAGAACTACTTTATTGCTAGCTTTATCAATGGATTAAGTGAGGAATTACAAGCAGCTATTACCATGTTCCATCCTGGAACATTGCACCAGACCATTGAATTGGGCAGGAGTCAGATTCACACCATTGAGGCTATTGCTAAGAAGATCAAAGGGATAGGGAAATCCTATCAGGGACAACCCTCTAATTTCAGAAGGTCTGAGCCTTTTCTGAGTAATTCTAACAAAACCCCTACAGGACCCCTCAAGCCACCCACTAAGTTATTATCTTCTGCTGAAATGGTAGCTAGAGGAGAAAAAGGTTTATGTTACAATTGTGATGAACCCTATGTTGTGGGCCATAGGTGCAAAAACAGAATCAATTACATGATTATGAATGAACAAGAAGAACTCACTTATATGCATACCCTCTTCTCAGATTCTGAAGAGTATTCACCCTTGGTTCAAGAGGAAGAGTGTATGGAAGAGGTACAAATGTCCTTAAATGCTGTTACTGGGGCGGAAGGAATTACCACATTAAGGGGTGGTAGGTAAAAGGGATGGGCATGAGCTGCTTATCCTTATAGACACATGCAACACCCTCAGTTTTATCCAAGAAGCTACTGCCAAGAGACTATGGTGCATGCTTGAGCAAGTAACACCCTTACTGGTCAGGGTGGCTAATGGACAGAAACTGGTGAGTGAATCACAGGCAACTGGATTTCAATGGAATGTGCAGGTCCATGATTTTGTATACTCTCCCAGGGTGCTCAAAATTGAGGGGTATGATTTGATCTTAGGGGGAGATTGGCTCAAATCTTGTACTCCAATTGAGTTGGATTACAAGTACATGACCTTCACAGTCACACATGGTGGAGAGAAAATCAAACTGCATGCCAACAAGTCACATGTGGACTGTCACCTTATTTCTGGGCATTCTTTGTACAAGATGCTCCACCTTTCTCAGAAAAATGAGATTGAAGAACTATTCATGATTAGATCATATACAGATGTACAAGAAGAGGGAACTGACATGAATGGACTGTTGGAGGAGTTTAAGGATGTTTTTGAAGAACCTACTAAATTACCTCCTACCAGAGGAGTGGAACACCACATCACTCTGAAGCCTAACAGTGTTCCAAGACACTAACATCCCTATAGAACTTCTCACAGTCATAAAAATGAGATTGAGAAGATCATTAAGGAGCTGCTAACTACTGGACTCATCCAACACAGTAAGAGTTCCTTTGCTTCACCAGTTATTTTGGTGAAGAAAAAAGATCAAACATGGAGAATGTGTGTTGATTACAGGTACCTTAACTCTCTCACTGTCAAACATGAATTCCCAATCCCTATAATTGATGAATCATTGGATGAATTGTATGGGGCAAAGTATTTCTCTAAGATTGATCTTAGGTCAGGGTATTTTCAAATTTTGGTGAGGCCACATGACAGGTTCTTAACTGCCTTTAGCACTCACCATGGGCAATATGAGTTTGTGGTAATGCCCTTTGGGCTGTGTAATGCTCCTGCAACCTTCCAGGCTCTTATGAACCAAACCTTCAAGGACCAACTAAGGAAATATGTGTTGGTATTCTTTGATGACATCCTAGTTTATAGCAGGAGTTGGAAAGACCATCTACAACACCTAAGGGTGGTCTTACAGTTGCTAAGAGCTAACAAGTTGTATGCCAAGAAGAGGAAATGCAGCTTTGGAACAACTAAGGTGGAATATTTGGGCCACATTATCTCACAACATGGAGTTTCCACATATCCTCAGAAGGTGGAACTGCATGTTAAGGTAGCTTATACCACAAACCCTCAAACAGCTTAGGGGTTTTCTTGGGCTTACAGGCTATTATAGGAAATTTGTAAGGGGATATGGTCTCAATAGTAAGCCTCTAACTGACCTATTGAGGAAGGATAACTTTCACTGGAACACTGAAGCAGAAGGTGCATTTCAGAAACTAAAGCTAGCAATGTCTACTACTCCAATTTTAGCTCTTCCAGATTTCAGCAAACACTTCACCCTTGAGACTGATGCTAGTGGGTTTGGGATAAGAGCTGTACTTATGCAGGAGGGCAGGCCAATAGCATACTTGAGCAAGACACTATGCCCCAGGAACCAGGCCCTATCTATTTATGAAAGGGAGTTCCTAGCTATATTAATGGCTGTGTATAAATGGAGAGTTTACCTACAGGGGCACAAGTTTATTATTAAGACTGACTAACAAGCATTGAAGTATTAATTGGATCAGAGGATCATGAACCCTTTACAACAAAAGTGGTTGGCCAAGCTTCTTGGATTCAACTATGAAATCCAATACAAGAAAGGAGTTGATAATAAGATGGCAGATGCCTTATCAATGAGGGAAGGTTCAGAAAATGAGTGTGCAGCCACCACTACTATGGTCCCAAATTGGGTACAGAAGGTGATAAAGAGCTACCAACAGGATCCTCACTTTTCCAAGATCTTGAGTGCCAAGACCATTGATCCTGCATCCTATCCTGAGTTCCTGATCACTGATGAGCTAATAAGGTTCAAAGGCAAATTGGGAGTTGGCAGTTCTGGAGATTGCAGGTCTCAAATTCTATCAGCTATGCACAATTCATCCTATGGGGCCCACTCTGGTACTACTGAGACTTATTTGCGCTTAAAGGGATAAGAGATGTTCTTAAGTGGGTTCAGGAATGTGAAGTGTGCCAAAGAAACAAGGCTGACCATGGGATATACCTAGGACTCCTACAACCTCTACATGTTCCACATCAAGCCTGAACTCATATCTCCATGGACTTTGTAGAAGGCCTTCCTAAGTCAGTGGGAAGGGATGTAATCTTGGTGGTAGTGGATAGATTTACTAAATTTGGTCATTTTCTGCCACTGTCTCACCTCTATACTGCTGAGAGTGTGACAAAACTTTTCATGGACAACATATACAAATTGCATGGTCCTCCCACCAACATAGTGACTGACAGGGATGCTGTCTTCACTGGTAACTTTTGGAAGGAGTTCTTTAGATTGTTGGGGGTCAAACTAGAGAGAAGAAACTGTTCTGGATTTTGGGATGGAAGAGAAAGAGAGATTGAAAAGTTTGTGAGTTTTCTTTTTTTAGGCTGATTAATTAATGTAGGGGCAGTATAATAATTATGACTAAATAACTAATATTTAAAGGTTGCTGGCTAAAATAATTTTTTAAAAAGTTTGACCGGCTAGTTTGGATCATTTCCACAAAAAAATACGTGTCTTTCCTAATATATGGATGTCATTTATTTATAGTAGAGTTAAAAGTCACATAGCCCTCTTAACTATTTTTCAAGACTCACATTACCACTCTTTGATTATTTGGTCCATTTAGCCCCCAACTTTCTAGAATGGCTCACATTGGCCCTTATATGGATGACAAAATTAATACCATTAACACATTTTTTCACACAATAAGATTTTTTTACATACTTTCACACACAATTTTACAAATAATCAAAATTGCAATAAATTAATAAATTATGGTTAATAATTAATAAAATAATAAATACCCACAAATTTATATAAAAAATTAATTAACACATAATAATAATAATAATAAATGAAAATTTTAATATTCATAATATATATGTATATATATTGAGATAATTTATAAAATTATTTTAATCTAGAAATTAGCATCCACTTATTTCAAATCTACAATTAATTGTTTGTAGATGCAGAAATTTATAATCAAATTCATTTAGGGTTCGTGCACCATTGATCTGTATAGACACTAGAGTGAGGAATGCCAGAGGGGTGGTGTTCGTTCGCTCTCCGACGCCCAAGTCATAAATCATGATCCAGAATAATAATAAAAAAAGCGATGCACTATTTTTTATGCAATTAACTACAACTAACACAGATCAATGCAATAAAATTAGTAAATCAAGTATCATATCGACATGGACTGTAATAAGAATCAACACTAAATACTAAGCTAACATGAGTCTATTATCGAGACTACGTAATTTTGAGTTAAATTAATTCTAGACAAATAATCAAAATTAAACTACTAAACTCAATTATCAAATCAAATGCAAATTAAAAAAGACTAAAAATGCGAACTATCAAATAACAAAACTAATTAATCATTTAATCCTAGGGAATACAAATACATGAATTCATTTATATTAATCTAATTCCATCAATTTTCAATTTAATCCAATTATGGACGAATGATCAGAATTCTAATTATATATCTCCGTCGGGTCTTAAGGTAAAGTAGATTAATAATTTATTGATCACTTTTGTCTCTAGATTAGTTGTTAACTCTCAATAAATCAACATATTTAAAACCTCCTGTAAATCACAAGTACGTGCATCAAATCATTTAATTTAATCTCATTAATTAATTATCTCCGGCAGAACTCAAATTAATTAACTAGCATACAATGAATATGGCCTTAATCATGCATGAGAAATCTAAACTTAAATGTTTGAACCATGTAATTGGAATAAAAATTGATAAATAATTAAATCAATACATAATTTTATACATGCTATAAACCTAGAATTAATTATAAAAACTACTCACACATAATGAAATCTAAAATAAAGGAAAAGGTCAAAAATTAAAAGACATAATTAAAATTGCATATTTAAAGAACCGTAGTAGAATTATATAAAATTAAACTTCAATCTTTAAAGTTGTAGAGAAAACATCCGTCACGTCGTTGTAAAATCTAAATAATGAAGGGAAAAGCCCCCAGATTTCGTCATAATCAAGTCTATTTATATTAAGTAATAAAAATCTGACCCAAAAAGGTAAGAAGAAGGCGCAAAAATACAAAATCATGGAATTCTTAGATAACTCGGCAATGGGCGGTTCCGATGGGCGGATTCGACCTTCGAAAATGCAATACTTGACGATCAACGGGTCTCGGGAATGCACTTCACGTCCGTCGACTGAGTTGACTATTGGCGGATTTTGCCGTTGTTTTCATGTAGTTGGCGATCGACTCCCCAGGCAGCCGGTTTTAGCTCATCTTCACCTGTGCTCAATTTTTTGCTTGTTTGGCCTGCTTTCTCAGCCCAACATGTCCCATCTTTAGTAGGTTAACTTTCTTCGAGCATTAGGTACAACTCTTCACTCAATTCTGCAACAAAATATGCCAAACTATACCAACACATGAAATTTTTACAAAATACATAAACAAAATGAAAAAAAACACACACACACACACAAAACGATGCAATCCTATTCAAAAGTGCATGAATAACCAACTAAAAATAACGCAAAATGAGTGATAATCCTATTCACCTTTTTTTCCAATATGCAGGAATACTTAATTTTGGAAATTATTATTTCTCTGAAAGAGATACTATATAGTATCTGGACTCCGGTTCTCGCTAGAATTAAAACTGGGCATTCATATATGTGGATTGTATTTGTGGTGGATTCTCGTTTTCATTAAAAAAAAAATTCACTATCGTAATTACAGTTACAGTGTCAGGATTTTGGAGCGGAAAATTCTACTTTGGTGGTTGGGTAGTACCGCAACCACTAATACACCATTTTAAAAATAATAAAACAGTATTAGATGGATAATAAAATAATACTATAACGTATTAGTGGTTGGGGTTTGGTAGGGTCGAATTTCCCCTATTTTTCATGCGCAATTTGTGGGCTATTATTGCATACGAACAAAATAAATAAAGAAACATGAAAATAAAGAACATATACTTTTGAAAAGACAATGCTGATGTACGGACAAGGAGGTAAAACTTACAGCAGTTGGCATTGATCTTTATGCTTATTGATTAATTTGTTTGGATGTATGCTTTGCAGAAAATCAAATTGAATTATTTCATATATGATTTACAATTAATTGACTGAAGTTTTGGTTGGGACTTGGGCAGACATGATAAACGAGTCTGCACATATAAGCTTACGGAGTGCAGAAAGAAGACTATATATATATATGCATGTATATGTAAGAATGTGCAGAAATTTGTTTTGATTGATAACCAAGTAGGACAAAATATATAATATAATATAATATATAAATTGACAAAAAATCAAAGAAGCCAGAACAACAATAATAATACATTTGAATGGAGGGGATGATATGAAATGACCACATTTTCATGTTTTTGCAACATAACAGTAACATGGTGGGATTTCAATTTATCCAAAGGCATGTGGTAAATAAAATGAGGTATATAGAAATAGAATGAATGTGTGAAAGAAGAAATCTAAAGCCTATAGGCATGTAAATGTTTGGCCCATCTCCTAGCCATGAAAGGATCATGGTAATCCCAGGTTTCAGCACTGCTGCTCATCCTTCCACCTATGGCCACTGCATCTCCATCTCCTTTATCCCCCATGGCCACTACAATCTCGCCTCGTCTCACACACTCGCCGTCTCCTCCTTCAGTGTAGCTATACTCCACACACATGGCTCCATAATCCGGTACATACATCGGTATGTTCCTCTCCTCCCCGCCTCTCAGTTCTTCAATCCGAACATTCCTGGTGCCTTGATCAATCATCATCTGGATATCTCTCACTGCTCCTCCCAGCGTTCTGGCCAGGAATTCCTCGAACTGATGCATGATGAAGCCGTTGGACGCCCCAAACCCAAACCCCACGTGGAACCGGTGGATTGTAACCCCAACTTCCATGTCAAACTGATGGTAGGATGTTGATGGACTGTCGGTCAGGTGAAGGATGCAAGATTGTGTGTTCTTGTGCACCCGGTCACCGAGTATCTTCACGCCTTTCTTTAGGCCTTCCATTGGATCTGCCTGCCCCATATAGAATAGACGATCAATCACCTGCAATGCAGTCCTCTTCCCGTAAGAAGTCATGCGCCTGAGGGGAAACACACGCGCAGCAGCAGAAGAGTAGGTTACAATGGCTAGTCGATCCATGGGGCGTAGTGAGAAGACCACCAATGCCATGGCCTGCTTCATGAGCCTCAGGTGTGGACCATTGGGACTTGCAACTAAGACCAAGTCTGTTGCGGGTTGGTGTGCTAGTTTGACACGAAGATAAGCTCTGTTGCTAGGAGTTTCTCCAGCTGAGGAGGAGAAATGTGGTGAGGAAGAGGTGGAAGAATGATGAGAGGAAGTTCCACAATGGGTGGTGCACACAGCTGAAGTGCAGGTGGGGATGGGATGAGAGAGAGAGAGAGAGAGATGGAGACGGGGTTGGTTGGTAGTGTGGTCTGCAGGGTCGATAGGATCATCATCATCATAGCGAGCAGAGCGCAGAAAGGATCGCCTATGGACACGAGAATTGGCAATGGAGTCATCAAGGATTTGTAGAATGGGGTCTGCTTTGTTGGAGTGGAGGGAGCATGGAACATTATTCAAGTTGCGAGGCAGCTGAGTCCAATGAGCACGGCAGATGGGGCAACTCACGCTACCATGCCGTACATTCGAGGAAATGCAACCAAAATGGAACGCGTGGGAGCACTGAGCCGTGAAGATCGCCTGCCCCGGGCTGTTGCCTGACCTGTAGTTTAAAGGCTCCAGACAGATCGCACACAAGCTCTGGAACAACAATCAAAACGAAAATGGGAGGAGTTATCACTTTGATTCAACCAAATGAATTACATTACATGTTCTATTATTTTCTTTTGTGTTGGTTGCAGCATACATGATATATATACCTAACTCTTAACTTATATATGTTCGCCTTTTCTCATGCCAATATCAAAACTTGAATAATCTTCATCACATCCGAGCATGATCTGGTTTGTATGTCAAAGACTAACTAATTAACGTTTTTGGCTAACAACGCATTTATATATGATTTAGCGTTGCTCAGTTTTTGTCAACACACCAACATGTATGCTGATAATATTTTTACTCACAGACTAAACAGTAAAGGGACGGATCTCAACATCGCATAGGTTTTGAAGTTAAATTAAACAAAAAATTAAGGTTTTGATGAGCATTAACCGAAGTATGAGTGATGGACTAATTGGAGCAAATGAAATCAAGAAGGAAATGTACCTTATTAGAAGAGGGGCTGGTAGTTGAATTGCCATGGGCGGCAACATCCGACAACATCTTCTTGCAAGGAGTGTTCCTTCTCGGATTTTCCGGCGAACAGGCATAATTAGGTGAATCACAAGATATCTGAAAAAATAGTTCATATAGATGTCAGAAATTAGAACCCAACAAAAGTCTTGAATTTTCTCCACGACAATGTCAGCAGCTCTTACTCTCCCCACTGATTTGTAAGTAAAATGAAAAATCTTTGTAATTGGATCCTCCTGGCCGAGAGAGAGAGAGAGAGGGAGAGAGAGAGACTCACAGTGGTGGCAGAGGAGCTGTCAAGATGGGGTTGTTGTCCCTGGCAGAAAGATCCACAAGTCTGAACAAATAGTTTCTTAGCGGCTTTCCTGAATTTCCGGGACGCGCCACCACCTTCGCCGCCCATTTCCACCACCTCAACTACACACCTACGCGGCTACACCAATCTTGTTTACCACTATAGGTAAAAAACTGTGAATGGATACAAACGAAACCAGCAGCTTTTCCAAGGATTCACGCAAGTAGATTGCAGGGGGTGGAGTGAATAAAATGATCAACAAAATTCCCTGCCATTTTCCATTTTCCTTTTTTTTCAGTTCACCATAGTCAGACTCAGTGCTATTCTCTCTCAAGAAGAAAAACCAGTTTAATGCGGGGACGGAGCCTTGTTCTACACTCAAATGATTGAGGTTGAGGTTGAGGCTGAGGGGCCTGCTACTCATCCACTTTTATGGACTGCTACTGCTAATAAATACAATCCCACTAACCCCATTTCCAATTTCCACTTAAATTTCTTTTACCCTTCTTACTTTATTAAATTTCACACTGCTCAAGTGGAGTATGGCCTGTAACAACGAATTTATTTTCATATTATTCGACCACCCAAGAAAGGGATCTTTGTTTTTTTTTCCATTTCTTTCAACTATCAAAATTGTCGCATTTTTTAATTTAATATTCACAATTTCCCACTCCAACTTCTACGCCCTCTCAAATATTGGTATTCTTATTTATATGCATCTTTTTTTTTTTAATGTTTTCAATTCAAATTTTAAATTTTTCCTTATTGGCTAAAAAAATCTGGATCGTTTCATTTATGGAATTCAATCCATATGTATTTTCTTCTAATATTTTCAATTCAATTATAAAACTTTCCTTATCGGGTCAAAAAGAATCTGGATTGTCTCATTTTCGATGGAATTGGGAAAATTCAATTCATTATTGTAATTCAAAAGGACGATTCAAAATTTCAAGGTTTAATGGAAAAACAAAATTATATTCCCAATCTTCAATTTTTTTTAACTCACACACCTGATCTGGTGGTATTGAATAGATTTTTTAATCCCACACACCTGATCTAGTGGTATTGAGGAGATTCGAAACAGTGATCTTTAATCTCCAAACAACTTCACTCCACTACTAGACTATTCCACCGGTACAAAATAATGATTGATTGTAGCACTTTTTTTCTAAGTCTCAATTCTTCATAGCCCCCAACAAAAATAAAAGATTAAAAAGAAAAATCTTCAAAAATAAATAAATAAATCAATTTCTGCCTGGATCTTACGTTTTTTTTTATTCAAAATCTCAATTCTTTAAAGTCTCAAACCAAAAAAAGAAAAAGAAAAAGAAAAAGAAAAATCTCCAAAAAAGTCTAATTTCTACCTAATTTTCTTTTCATTTTGTTGCACATATTTTCCGATTTATAAATCCACTCTCCATTCATGAAATTCCAATTTCTTATTTGTATTTTGATCATCATATCAAGAATCACATTTCTATGAGACTTGGAAATTTGTGTTTTGGGGGCTATAAAAAATAAAAATGGGAGTTGTGTTTAGAATTTCCTATGTAAAAGAAGGTACTCCATCCGTCTCATTTAGGCTGATTGAATTTTTCACTAGAATTTAAAAAAAAAATATTCGAAATATGACGATTAAACAAGTAAACTTCATAATATGTCATATTTATTTCCTTTGACAATGAATATTAATGTTTAATATAAATATATTGAATATAGACAGGTCAGTAAATGAGTTAAATAAATATATAAACAAACATGTATATTGAGACATCCCAAAAAAAAGTTATATGAATGGTATTGGTATGGGAGAATAACTATTTAAACTCATTCAAAATTAATAATTTTTGCTTTCAATTGATTTAGACATTACATTATTATACTCCTACGAAATAGTATCTCAAGTTAAAATATGGAATAAATTATCCGGCAGGCATCAGGTATTTCTCTAATCATACCGAAATTTTTTGTGTGATATACCATAATGTAAAATTATATTTATACCCCTACAAGTATGATGAAATGACCAAAGAGAACATTTAGGTCTCCATATTTTTCAAAAGAGCCGACTACCAGTCTATAATATATTTTTTTAAATGCATATTTAGTTCTTTTATAATGTTTTTAAATTGGGTTTTTGTATTTTAGTGTTGAAATGTGTATATTTATGTGCTTTGGTTTTCTTCTTTATAAGTTTATTTAAAATTATATTCTTTTGTTTTCTTTTTTTCTAAAGAATTGAAATCTTTTGGCAGCACAAAAATCAGGACATAGTCTGAACATAAATAGAACGGACTCAATTAATATTCGAATTGAAACACTATATAAGACAAAAAAAATGCTAAGAAAACGAGACAAAAATAATTATGGATTAAAAGCACATAAACCTAATTAATTAAACATATATAAAAAGACAGACCTAAATTTATTAATTCCTAATGTTATCAAAATTTATCATGTAACGTTTCTTTCAGAATTAGGTGGCATAAGGCGATATAGACCGAAATTTTCTTGTCCGAACTAGAAGATTTTACGGATACAAAATTATATGGGTCCGATCATTCATAATTTATTTATTAAATTCAACAAATTAGGCATCTTTTCTCACGTGGAGGCAAGTTTCTTATTGAAATGTGGTGAGTTTGAACACCAACAATGGTTTTTACACCAATTTTATCGCAAGAGGAGGTGTTTTAGTGCAATGTTGTATGATCCGTAGATTTTTGTAAAAAGTTAATGTGTACTCAGATGCTTGCATTAATAAAAGTTAATGTGTATTCGGAAGTTTAACCATGTACTTATTCATGTATTTCGCCTATGTATAAATATGTAGTGCATGTGGCACCATTCAATGTCATTATAATATGGAGGGACATCAAATTCATTTCTCTATTATTATGTTCCAAATTTGAATTTTTCCTTTAAGTTCCATACACTAAGGTCCGCTAAAGAAATACTATATCGTTTCAAAATTATAAATTTAAAATTTAACAAATTTAAAGTTATTACTGCATCTTATCCTCGGATCCATCATCCATGTATGCAAAAATACAACTTCAAATTTCAAAGTATTGAAAAAAGAGAAAAAGAAGATAGAAGGGCCGTTAGGATTTAAATTTCAAGTTTGAGTATTGGCATCAATAAATTCATCATGACAGGGTTGTGGTCATGCCCGCCCAATTTCCAACTTTAAAGTCAAACTCAGCTTAATGTACACAAAAGCAGGAAATTGTGTGTGTGTGTGTGTGTGAGAGAGAGAGAGAGAGAGAGGCGCGACACGCTGAACAAGAGGTTTAGACTTTAGTGTTCTTGATTATTATGATTGGAAATTATTATTAATTATGTTTTGGGACTGGTATTAACTACTAATAAAAGGGCAGCTAATTTTTTGTGGAAGTCCAAATTATATAGTCTTGACTTGCAAGTTAGTCTGCAAATTAACGGGCTAACATGTTTGAAATTGAGAGACTACTCTTTCTATAACTAATTTATCATTTCGATCCAAAAATATAGTCATCCTCACATATTAGAAAATATCATTTAATGTATTTGAAAAAATAAAATTGACATCTTTAATGTAATTTATCCTCTCTCTCTCTCTCTCTCTCTCTCTCTCTCTCTCTCTCTCTCTCTCGTTATCAAATTATCTATTTTAATAATGTTTTTTATAAAATAAAATTATCATAATATAATCAATTATGATTAATATTTATAGAAACAAATTAAAATATTATTATCCTAATTATAGAATAATAAATTATTAACTAGAAAAATAAAAATTGAACAATACAAAATAATTATTGTAGAGGCCCTATTTCCGCATAGGCCCAAAAACTAGGCCCACGACCATTTGAAGGTTTAAAGAACAGAGTAGTACCGACGCCTCGTGAATAAAATGTCTTGAGGTCCATACCTCAAAGTCCACCTCTCGAGGTACATGCCTCGAGGTCGATACCTTATTCCTCGAAGTCCAGAGGTCTAAAAGCGAGAGTCCACGATCGAACAGACTCAAGGAGAAGATTGGATCAAAGTATCCGTTGAAGATAGCCATGACCCCGTCAAAAACCCTAAAAGGGATAGAGAAGATCCCTTAAAATCCGAAATTCAGTTGAAAGCTCATCAGTATATATATCTACACTCATCATAAATGAAGGGATAATGAATCATTCACAAGATACTAGCAATTCCGACTAAAATATAAGCATCATTGGCATAATTCCGCAAGAAACAAATACACAAGGGTTCACAGCAGCGAAGCTCGACCCCCTTCGGATTACTTTAATAGCTTTATAATTCCGTAATTTATTCGATTTTATCTTGATTAATTCGATTTTGACTTGAGCGTCCGAGTCCGTTCGATCTTCAACCCCCCGACGGTCCTTCGGCTTCACGTGTTATTTTTGTCTTGTAGATCACCGGAGCCCGAACTCGAAGTACGATTAATTGTAGAGATTTTTGACCTCTACAGTTTGGCGCCCACCGTGGGGCTCCGATCGATCACCTCAAGATGACAAACAACAGCCGAAAGAATGCAATGGTCATTCCTCAGGAAGCAAGAAAGGAAGAGGCAACTGCGACCCCTTCACCTGAAGGCGATGGCGATGTTGCACGACTTCTGCGTTCGATCCAACGTCAATTGGATACCACCACAGTTGAACTCGTAGCGATCCGAACTGAGAACTCGGTCTTAAAGGCCAGAGTCGAAGCTGTGGCGCAACCAAACCTTTTTCCGAACGGATCTACACGAACTCAATTGTCCCCGCTCTCATGAACCTACATGTCAAATGAACTCCGAGAGCAGGTACTTCTGAACTCAACACATGAATTGACTAATAATCTCACTACAAGTACAAGCAAAGAACCCGTACTAAAGGGCAAAGGGAAAGAAGATTTCCCCATAGGACCCCTTCCTGGGTTCGAAGATTATGAACCTAGATTGAAATCTGAGGTCGAGAAAAAGATCCAGTGACTGGAAGACATATTAACCCGAATTCTAGGAGTCCCTACTCCTATCAGAAAAACCGCGCCAATGAACTTTGCAGATTCTCTATTCACCGATGAGATCAGCCTCGTGGAAATGCCCCCGAAGTTCACCTTCCCGAGTATCAAACTGTTTGATAGCGCATCCGACCCCGACGATCATATCGCCCAGTATAAACAGAGAATGTTCACTACCACGATACCCTGACACTCTCGAGAAGCCAACATGTGTAAAGGCTTCGGATCCAGCCTTGTCAGCCCAGCACTCCAATGGTTCATCAACCTCCCTAACTCAACGATCTCGTCATTTGCCCAACTTAATGACCTCTTTGTCGAGCAGTTCGCTGGTAGCCGCAAGATTGAAAAACGCGCTGACGACCTCTACACGGTCGTACAAAGGTCGAAAGAGCCCCTATGAAGCTTTGTGGGAAGATTCCACAGTGAAAAGTATCGATCCCAACTGCAACATCGATACCGCGATTTCAGCATTCAGAAAAGACCTTAAGAGGGACTCCGACCTCTACAAGGAATTAACCACGTACCCTTGCAAGATGATGGAAGATGTGCTCACTAAAGCCTAGGCCCAAATCAAATGGGAAGAAGATGAGGTGAATTCATCGAGATCCCACACCAAGAATAAACATCCAAGGAAAAAACAAAGAAGTAACAGGATGGAAAGATTCAGAATGGACCCTTATCTACGAAACTCGCGATTTGATTCACGAAACAGGCGAGGTCAAGAACTCCAGGTCGACAGAAGACTCCCAGAGTACAGTCTCTGCATATCACCATCTGTAACACCCTAAACTACTCCGTTTGGCCACGTCACTAACATACAATTTACTTATTTATTTTAGTGTGCTTATATTCAATATGAGCGGAAGCTAAGGTCAAAAACATGATAATAGCATGATAAGGTAAGGCATCATAAATTTTCAATATAAATTTTTCGCAATTAAGCATGCAAACTATCATATCTATTTTGTCACACAACATGGTGTTAAATAGAAGCATCGTGTAAGCCCATCCACAAAATTATACAATCATCTAACCTATCGGGCTCATAGGTCTTACACAACCCGCCCGTCTAACACCCCAATTTAACATACATAATACATGATTCAACAACACGGTTCACACATAGAAGGCTCCAAGGTCGAACGACCTGCCTTTAAATTGTTTTGCATAATATCAAGTTATATACATCATGGCCTACAAAAGATCGGGCTATTCCCATCCCCAAAGATCATTGATCATAAAGCAAAAAGAGTGATCAATGTATTAATAATAATATGAGTATTTCCAAAAAAAGAGCATGCAAAAGATAAACACAAGCTTGTGGGGTTCTCTTGTGTTCACAACGCTCCTACTCGGGCCTCGACTCCTCAACCTGAAATTCATTGAATGAATGGGGTGAGTATTTAACAACATACTCAGTGAGGAACACTGTAAATAGTTATAGCTAATTGCACAAGTGAAAATATAACATATGGACTTTTTTTTACTTTGTGGAGACTAGTCTCAACTCCGTAGGGTCCAAACATCATGATGCCCCCATTAATGAACGTCTTTGTCCCTGTAGGGATGCCCGCAGACATACTACCCCCCAGGGAGGACATTAACGAGTCTATTATCGATCCCGAAGGATCTCGACCCCGAATGGTCTCTTTTTCGACCCCGAAGGATCTCTGTTATGCCTCAAAGGGTCTCTTTTATCTCTGGTCCGAAGACCCTTCATACTTATACAATCAAAGCACAACAATAACTATAACCTTACACGTGTTCACAGTTTAGAGTTACCCCACCTTATGAGACACTTTCAAATCTTTCTCAACCTTGAGATACTCCTTTACCGCCCACAAGTTGTCCACCTCGAGCCACAACACGTCACCTAGCACCTTTTAATCCTCTTTTCATTTTAGACGTCGAGTTATACAAATAAATCCATAATTTTAACCAAACACATGCTATGTTTTGTTTTAAAGTCTTCAAACATATCCACATACACAACCATGGATATACAAGCTCATACTATGATTTTGGACTCAAAATACACATTAAAACTCTTTGAAACATTTAATCGAACACGTTACGTGCACACATTTAAACCACATGATCAAGACTCAATTTAAATCCTTTAAATCCAATATTTCAAATACAAATACCTTCATTCTAGGGCTCTAACATACATGAAAATCAACTTCATAAAGACATCACAACACCTCCAACCAAACATCAACAAAACAAGGGGAAATTAGGGCAAAAATCCAAACCCTAGCAACAATGAGCCATAGGAATTCGATATAACTTCACATATAGCTTCAAGGAGGTAAATAAACCATATGTTCAAGATATCAAGGCAAGAAGATAAACAAAATCGAAGAACCCTAATTTTTTTTTTTGGATGACAAACCCTAGGTTCGATTCAACAAGAACTGAGTGTTTAATCCCCAAGAAGAAGAGGTATAAAGGTTACCTTAGTTGATGGATGATTATGGAAGAATCTACTCCAAAAGATGAAGAGTTTCTTGAGAGAGTTGAGAGAAAATCGCCCAAATGGAAGAGAAGAAATGAAGAGAAATGGATAAGTGTTGTATTTATAGGTAGAAATCCGGCCCCAGCCCGCGCGCCTCCCGCGACCGCGCGAGGGGGCTCTCGGCCCAGGCTCCCCGCGCCCGCGCAGCCCTGTGCCGGCGCGCGTGTCTTGCCCGTCCCGCGGGCGCGCACCTTGCTCAATTCAACCTCCGAGCTTAAAATTGACTCCAGACATTTTCAACTCCATTTAACACGACTTGGATTTTTGAAACACTTTTAATATTTACCGAAAAAGCAGGGGGCGTTGCCCCCTAGCCCCCATCGGGGCGCTTCGCCAAAACACAATCAAATATAAACACACTCATTCATTATCATATAACTTGACAAATTTTAATATTAAATGTTATCATGTATTATACACTTAGTATAATACCACCGTGCTATGACGTATCGGCTCGAGTGAGACAACCTGCAATAAAACAATGGCATAACATACAAACATACTCACATGATCAATATTCAAACAATATTAATTCGAATTCATTTTCCAAAATTATAATTCATAATTTAGAAAAAGGGACGGGGTATCACACCATCGGAAGCAGTTCTAGCCCTTAAGGAACTCGGTCAGAATGTGAATTGGCCCGCGAAGATGAAAGCCCCAGACAATGAACATGACAGGAACAAATTCTGCGAGTTCTACAACGACCATGGACACAAGATGGATGAATGTATCGCTCTGAGGTTTGAAGTCACGGAACTCTTAAAGCGAGGATATCTCACCGACCTCCTGACTTCCAAAGGAAAAGAAACCTGACCACGAAGAGAAAATAAAAAAGAAACATAACCACCTGAATCTCGAGGTTCGATTGCACTTTGAATTGTATAACAGGAGGCTCAGAAGTGAGCGGAATCTCACAATCTTCAGCAAAGAGACACTATCGCTCAATTAAGTATAACGGAAACATCCCCAGGCATGCTAAACCAGACGACCTCGTCACCCTCGACTTCACCAACAGAGAAGCTTTTGATCTCTCATACCCTCACAATGATGCACTAGTGATTTCCTTATTAATTTCTAATTATTTGATTAAGCGTGCTCTTATAGACAATAGGAGTTTCTCTAACGTGATCTTTTTTAGTACCTTGAAAGACATGCAGGTAAAAGAAACCGAAATCGTTAAAAGATCAACTACCTTAATCGATTTCAGCAGAGAGCATAAAGCCATGATGGGTGAAATCACACTTCCCACCTATATCGAGGGAATAGATATCTTCACCAAATTCCAAGTGATCGATGCCTCCTCAGCCTACAATGTCATAATGGAAAGACCTTGGATCCACGAACTCCAAGCGGTGCCATCAACCTATCACTAGCTTATGAAATTCCCAACATCTTGGGGAGTTCGCGAAGTCCGAGGCAAATATATAATAGCTCGAGAGTGTTACGTCTCTACCTTCAAACACAAAAGAGCTATGGAGGTCAACCAAATCGAGGTCAGATCATCTTCAGCCAGTGCCGAAAATCGTAGCTATGAAGAACCCGAAGTGGAAGATCTCGACGAAGTCCAAATACACCCCAATTTCCCCGACCACAAAGTACAAATCGGGTTTAGGCTCACTGCGGAGATACGGGAGCAATTAATAAGATTCCTCATCAAGCACCATGACTGTTTCGCATGTTCTTTCGAAGATATGACAAATATCGACCCCTCGGTTATAACACATAAATTGCGGGTCGATCCAGACAAGACCCCGATGAAATAAAAAAAGGCGAAAATGCGCTGCCAAACGAAACAAAATTGTGGATGAAGAGGTCAATAAGCTACCCAAGCATGGATGCATTAGAGAAGTACAGTACCACGAATGGCTAGCCAACATCGTGATAGTAAAGAAAAAGAACGGCCAAAACAGGCTCTGCATAGACTTCAATGACCGCTATTAAGCCTGCCCCAAGGACTCATTCCCCTTGTCTCGCATCAACGCGTTGGTAGACACAACGGATGGAGTGCGTTACACTTAAAACAGTATCATCTCTAAAACCTTCAATGTCATTTTTCATCTTATGGTTATTCCTTTCACAGATTCATTTACTGACTTGAGCGTCGGAGTAACTAACAGAACCCCAAGCACAGGGGATCCTAATCCTCAAGGAGATAACGAGGTTTAGACCACGAAGTCAACCTTATAAATGAAGAGTAATGTATTTGTTCGTTATTTACTTTTCCAATTCTTATTATTTATTTAAAGACTCGTTTGCTGACTTGAGCATCGGAGTAACTAACAGAACCCTAAGCACAGGGGTCCCAGTCCCCTTGGGATCGATAGGGCCCTGACTATGAGAATTTCAAACTCAATGCCAAGAATAAATTCGACCTTCGAAGCCAAACTGAAGAGACCTTTATGTTTAATTCCATAAATTTAAAATGTAAGATTGAATCCCGAAGCTCAACTACGACCTAGAAAGGTACGCTCAAGTTTTGTTATCTTGTCTAACCCATATTCCATACATAAGTGCCAACACTTGCAGTTCATACTATTTCTAAGACATCAAGTTAAAAGCGAAACATTTAAATATGCATGCATAAAAGCAAAAAAGATCGAAATCTCAGAATTAAGATTGGCAAAATGCCTAGTTATCCAATTGCCTTCACGAGAGGTAATTCAAAAAATATATATTTACATATAATTGTCTGTTAGAGAAGCATGGTAAAAAGAGTTAGTTTATAAAAAGATCGAGTCTAGGCCTCATCACCGCCCTTGGCACTATCAGCATCTTCAGCAGCTTCACCCTCTTCTTGAACTCCGCCTCTTTTCCGTCCTCGACGTTGACCTCGGCAGCGCGGTCACCCTCTTATGTCTCAACCTCCTCCTCTGCTTCAAAGAAAGACAAGTCGAGATCTGGCAATTTATCTTTAATGGCCTCGACCACCGCCGCTCCACCCTCCTGGTAGAAGGCCTCCTTGTAAGGTTCGAACTCTACAGAGTTGATCCATCTGTCGAAGTTGGAGGCTTCGTTATTCATTGCCCCAGTCCTGAGCGATGCCTTAAGTTCCTTCACTTTCACCTCAGAGACTGCCAGCTCCTGCTCGGTCCTCACTTGAAGGTCGAGGCTCTTCTTTAGATGCACTTGGGCCCCCGCTACCATCGCCCGTGCCTTGTCCCTTTCAACCCGCAGGGAAGATTCTCGAGCCGCCATGTCTTGCCTCTCCTCGGCGATCTTTTCAAGCTCTTCAGACATCTTAATAACCTTCTTCTCAAAGCCCTCTTCATGGTTGGCAAGATGCTATCGTAGCAAGAATTGGATGTAAAGGACCTGAAATTGAAAGCCAAGCATGTTTCAAAAGAAAAGAGAAAAGAAAAGGTAATATTTAGCAAGTGCTCATAGAGGATACCCGCGATAGTTGGTCGAAGGACAGATAAACTTGTTGCTCGAGGCTCTCCTTCTCATAGTCCTCGGGCGTGCCTTGGCCAACGATGGACTTTTGAACTTCCATGAGGAAGGGCCAAAGAGGGACGCCTTTGGAGCTCGGACCTGCAGAGGTCTGGCGAGATAGGCGGATGGGATCCACATCCACGATGTCACGGGAGGCAGAAGGCTGAGGCACCATAGTAAGAGCAGAGGCGTGGCTCTTCAACTTCTTAGAAGGGGTCAGACTTTGGAGCTTTTCCTCTGAAGGTCTTTTGACACCTGAAGGCGAAGACTCGTCTCTCTTAGCAGCCGCCAAAGCCTTGACCTTCGCATCTGAAGGCTTGATCTTCAATTTTGCCATTTTGTTAAATAAAATTCGACCGCTACGAACCCTTTTGAACTCACGAAGTTCGTCTGGGAGAAGAAAGGCCTCCTTAATATGAGTGGCTTCGACACCAACAGGGTAACGACATGTAGGAAAACCGCACAAGATAAGAAGGCTTATAAGTTTCAAATAAAAAATAAAAGTATTGGAGTTCAGCTCGGGAACCTACAGACATCACTAAACTCGGCAGAGACGATCGAGTCAGCTGAAGTCCGGACAGGCACATAAATGAACTTCGACTTCTAATCCCCAAAAGAAAAAGATAGTTTCGTTATCAAGGGAGGTCGATCCCCTACCCATTTTGTAAAATAATAAAATTTAGGCTGATTGACATTGGCTACTAGACGGTAAGCCACATGTCATTCCCCGACGCTAGGTTCAGGAAAACCTAACTCTTTCCACATATAGTACATTCCCAACATGTGAAACTATCCGATCGAAGTGATTTGTGAAGGAGCGATGCCGTAAAAATGGGCGATCTTCGCAAAGAATGGGTGAATGGGGAGTCTGATCCCCTTCTCTGTCACCGGAGTATAGAAAGTTATGAAACCTGGTGGGGGTCGATAAGCTCGATTGGCACGACCAGGAGTTTGAACCTCAACCCCAACATCTGATATCAGTGGTGAGGTGAGCCTTTTTACGAGTTCGTCATTCACCTTTGGGACGATCTCGGAGGCTTTAAACCTCTCACCCACGGCCTTTACTTCCCGAATTTGTGACTTCCATCCTATCGGAAGCTTTCCCCTTACCACCGTCCTTTCGCGCTTGCTGACAACCGCATGACCAGTTGAACGAGGAATAATCTCCAACGGCCTCCTTCTCCTTGACTTCTCCGTGACCTTAACGATCACGGGAGAGTCGGAACTCTCCGATTGTTCTGACACAGAGCCCTACTCTATCTCTTCACCTCCATATCTCATCGCCTCCTCAGCATTAGAATCCCCACTCGCACTCATGATAATAGAATTTCCAAAGCAATGCCGACCCAAGATTAAACTTGAAACCTAGAATTTCTTCGCCCACCTAAAAGTTCTAAAAGCCTTGAGATATCAAGCACCTCTTTCAAACTCCAAAGAGACCCAGGAAATCTACGCCGTCTAATTGCCCCAAGAACCCAGAAGAACAATAAATCTGCCCAGAAAGCTGGCGACACCCTCTAAAGTCTAAAAACCCTAATAAGTCAAAAAAACTATCACAAATTCTCCAAAATCCCAAGAAAAATCGAAAAAGCACTACTAAATATCCTCAAAAAAATTCTTAGAAACCTACAGCTATGCATTCATATCGCGAAAAATTAAAGAAAATGAAAGGCAAGGGGGTAACCTGAAAACCCTAAAACCGAAGAGTCGTTGTGGAATGAGACGGAACCTTCAAGCAAAATCTGAAGTGCTGGTAATACGGAGACGGTTGACGAAGAACACGAAATCGGATCTTTGTGTGAAAATATATGTGTTTTGGGAGAAATTGATTTGGAATAGGAAAACTTTCGAGATTGCAAGTTGATACGAAATAGAGAAAAAAGAGAACTATTTCTCGATATTTGAATTATAGAGAGAGGAGACGCATCGTAATCTGGACATACGTGTCCTCATCCAACGGCTAGGGTTAACCTAGGGAATGGGAAAAGTAAAGTCCGTACCCAAGGTCTGGAGCTCCACGAGGTCTGTTCACACGACCTCTTAAGTTCCCCAGGACCTGCCTTCAGGTGTGGAGCTCCACGAGGTCTGCTCTCACGACCTCTTAAGCTCTCATAGGACCTGCCTTCAGGTCTGGAACTCCACGAGGTCTGCTCTCACGACCTCTTAAGCTCCCTCAGAACCTACCTTCAGGTCTAGAGTTCCATGAGGTCTGCTCACACGACCTCTTAAGCTCCCCCAGGACCTGCCTTCAGGTCTGAAGCTCCACAATGTCTGCTCTCACGACCTCTTAAGCTCCCCCAAGACCTGTCTTCAGGTCTGGAGCTCCACGAGGTTTGTTCACACGACCTCTTAAGCTCCCCCAGGACCTGCCTTCAGGTCTGGAGCTCTACGAGGTCTGCTCTCACGACCTCTTAAGCTCCCCCAGGACCTGTCATCAGGTCTGGAGCTTCATAAGGCTTTTTTTAATAAATTCATGAGCTTCCTCGGATCCACCTTAAGGACCAAAGCTCACAAAATGGGATTTTGCAAACTTAGGATCCCTCTAAGGACTCGCCTTCAGACATTGGGTTGAAACCAAATGAGAATTCAGAATCTAAAACATAGAGATAAATCGAAATAATGAATAAAGAGAACTCCGAAATTCATTACCCGATCCTTGAAATATGAGAATCGAGTAATGAGAAGCTAACTGTAGAGGCTCTATTTCTGCATAGGCCCAAAAATTAAGCCCACGATCATTTGAAGGTTTAAAGAACCGAATAATATCGACGCCTCGTGAATAAAATGTCTCGAGGTCCACACCTCGAAGTCCACCCCTCGAGGTACATGCCTCGAGATCGATACCTTATTCCTCGAAGTCCGGAGGTCTAAAAGCGAGAGTTCATGATCGAACAGACTTAAGGAGAAGGCTGGGTCAAAGTATCCGTTGAAGATAGTCATGTCCCCGTCAAAAACCCTAAAAGGGATAGAGAAGATCCCTTAAAATTCAGAATTTAGTTGAAAGCTCATGAGTATATATATCTACACTCATCATAAACGAAGGGATAATAAATCATTCACAAAATAATAGCAATTCCGACTAAAATATAAGCATCCTTGGCATACTTCCGTAAGAAACAAATACACAAGGGTTCGCAACAGCGAAGCTCGACCCCCCTTCGGATTACTTTAATAGCTTTATAATTCCGTAATTTATTCGATTTTATCTTGATTAATTCGATTCTGACTTGAGCGTCAGAGTCTGTTCGATCGTCAACCCCCCGACGGTCCTTCGGCTTCATGTGTTTTCTTTGTCTTGTAAATCGCCGGAGCCCGAACTTGAAGTACGATTAATTGTAGAGATTTTTGACCTCTACAATTATAAATCCTAATTAATAATTATAAAATTAAACTAAATCATAAAAAATTGAAAAAAACTAATAAATTTAAAATTGAATATCAAGCCGGATAAGAAAAGTTAATTAGAGAATTTCAAATGTCAAATTCGACACCCACACCTCCGCCCCTTCTTCCCCCAACTAAAAAAAAAAAGACATGTTGTTCCCTTAGGGATAGCCTAGTGGTGGAGTGGTGTTATCTTGAGGCCAAATGTCTCAAGTTCGAATCTCACCACCAACACCACTAGGTGTGACTCTATCACACCTGACTTGCCAAGTGTGATTAACCTCTCCTGTGTGGTTTGTAGGCTACTACACAGGGGCGGGATTTACCCAGTGCGCACCTCGGTAGAAGCCAAGTGTGATTAACTTCCCATGTATGATTTGCAGGCTATTACACAAGGGCGGGGTTTGGTTTGTCAAGTGTGGTTAACTTCCCCTGTGTGGTTTGGTTTGTCAAGTGTGGTTAACTTTCCCTGTGTGGTTTGCAGGCTATTACACAGGGACAAGGTTTACTTAGTGCGCACCTCGGTAGCGGCTGCGGATTAGAGAATTAATGTTAATTTCAAACAATATTAAATAGGAATATATTAAGAAAAAATAAAAATCTAATGCACATATATAAGGAAAGTGGACTATAATTCTGAAATGAATTAAAAACAAATAAGATACTATAATTATAAGACTGAGGGAGTATATAATCATGTGTAATTGTGTACTATTGCTCACGATACTCATTATTAATGTCTCGCCACATTTTGAGTGCTTTCACTTCTACTAAACAGAGTTGTATTAAAACTAGCTTGATTGATTATCAAGTAAGTTTAAGCACATTTTTTGAAGGTACTCTGTAAATTTTCAAAAAAACTTAAGCAATAGTATATCTTGTACTCAACTGAAAATCATTAACTAAAAATAATTGAACTTGTATGTGAATATCAAACAACAAATATAATATTACAAGATTTGGTTCAAGTTTGATAAGTAAAAGAAGTGATAGAATTCAAAAAAAAAAACTTACAATAATTATAATATCTCATTTTTTGGAAAATTTTACTCTCTGATACAGTATTAATTAGAATATAACCAATACCGTGTTTGGATAATGGATTTTTAGTTAGTCAATGATGATGCATCTCTTTCAACTACTATGCTTAAGCGATAATAGTGCTTGCTTCACAACAAAATTCAATCATGTAATCCGCACACCATGCATTATTATAATTTAATTATTAATTATTATTAAGAGATTGACATCAATATTCACCGTCTATCAAATATCAAATATTAAAGCATCTCGTGAATAAGCATGATCTATGAATAATTATCGGTTAAAGAAATACAATATATCCACGAATATGCATACTTCATGATGTGGCGATCTAATTAACCGCATTTTTCTAGATTTTCATAAATTTGACTTTAAATTATATGTTGGAGCTTGATTTGTTTGTTATATAATCTTAATCCGTATTTTGATGAATCTGAAGTAGATCAAACATAAATTAAATTTGAAATGATTCTATCCTTTTTCATTCCTGTATCTTTTTTCTTTCGAAGATCGAATTAAATTGAAATCGTACCCTTAAATATTTTGATCTTAAAGAACAGAAAAGAAAAGATGAGAAAAGTTGGTTAATGGACTATGGCATAAAGCATATATTGACAGGAATATAACTTATGTCCTTTTTTTTTTATCACTTTGGTTTTTCTTTATCTTTTTTAGGTCATGTGTGGGGTCCTCCCATTCTTGTCCTGTCCCTCAAAAGAGCAAAATAGACCAAAGATTTGCACTTGTTTTTCGATAGCCTGCAATTTTATTTTTTCAAAAGCAGTAAAATTCAATGTAATAATCGAGGCATATAAAAGCTTGTGAAGTTTGACCCAGTCAAGCACCCTAATTAAATTGATCATTTGTGAATTTCATAATATCTAATACCATGTCGTAACACCACATTTTACTTGCGAATATCCATATAGTTTATAGTTATGATTTTATATATGTTAAAATATGAAGTGGAAAAAAATATAATCAAGTTCAAACAATCAAATATTATACCATATATACTGAAATGTGATCATGAGTTAATTTAGAGATAGAAGTCGAGCTAACTCAAAACAAATACGCATTACTAAAAGAATTAATAATTAATTTGGATGTGAGTTTAAAATCATTACCTTTTCTTTTAATTAGAAAAAAATATTATATAATTGGAAATCTTTTCCCGAGATCTCGATTAGATCATATCCTCTAATGATTGTTAGACAGGCTTCGCATTTTCCAATTACATAAATTCACCCAATGAACTTAATTAAAAATTGAAACTTTTTTCCTCAAAAAAATAAAATTAAAAATAAAAATTGAAACTCTGATATGCTGAAATTTAATTATTGTTATATATGGAGTTCTTTTATTAATTAGAGTATTTGTTTATCCACAGTTGATATTCCACTAAACTCCAGTTCACTTCTTCTTCTATCACTCTCGGTTACGTTTAGGAATGGCAATGGGTAACGGATCCTTATGAATACCCGCAAAAATTACTCACGATGGGTAGGGTAATTATCCAATCAATGGATACGGGTACGGACACAGGTAATTACCTGCATTTTTTTATGGGTACGGGTGCGGGTATGGGTACCTTAGTACCCAACCCGCCCCATACCCATATGTGTATTTATACATATAATTTTATATATAATTGTGTTTATGGAAATTATTAATATTATAATTATAAATCAGATAATAATAAATATTTAAATTTGATTTTATTTTGTATTTTATTTCATATATATTATGTTTTAGTTTGTTTCCTAATTTGTACTTTTTACAGGAAATTAATTATACATACATACATATATTATAAAATTTGAAAATATTTATTGATAATTAAAAATAAGGCACCATTATACCTGTATATGGCCACTGCCTAATTTGTAGACATTTTGCATTCATTAATCTACGTAATTATAATTTTAGAGTAGTTAATTGAAGATGATTTATTTCGTGTTTTTTTTCCAAGTTAGTTTTTTTAATTGAAACACATAATACAAAAAATAAAGAAAATTAATTGATTTTCTGCTACAAGTTCATGTAAATGTCTTTCATTTTTTTTGTTATTCATAGTATTGTAATGTTTGTAGAGTTATTTATTTAATATAATTTTTTATGAAGATTGTATTAATCAAATGGTTATTGTGATTTTACTTTTTTAATATTTTTAAATTTATAATTTTTTATAGTTAGTTAAATTGTGGGTAATGGGTACGGGTATGGACAGTTAGGTACCCAGAGGGTATGGGGACGGGCACAACAATTGCTACCCACGCGGGTATGGGGACGGGTACGGGTACGGGTATTTTTTTTAAACGCGGGTATGAGGACGGGTACCATAGTACCCTACCCATACCCTACCCATTGTCATCCCTAGTTACGTTTCATAAAACTAATCAACAAACTATGGGGTGGTCTTCTATGAGACGGTCTAACGGGTCATTTTCGTTAGACGGTCATACCCGTTTTCCTAGCTTCATATCTGGTGACACTTCAGTTCATAGTATGTGACACTTCAGTTTATGATTGGTGATACTTAGCTTCATCTCTCGTGACACTGGACTTCACACAATAGTTAAAGATATTACTAAAAAATATTTCATATCTGGTGACACTTTCAGTTCATAATATGTGACACTTCAGTTCATGATTGGTGATACCTAGCTTCATATTCGGTGACACTTCATTGTTATTTGTTTTAATAATTCAACGTGATAGTTCGTTGTACATGCTTGTTATGTTAGTGATACTTCATGTTACAATTGATAGGACTTCACATAATAGTTAAAGATATTACTAAAAAAATATTAAAATTTATTAAGACTTATGCTGCTTCATATCCGGTGACACTTCAGTTCATAGTATGTGACACTTCCGTTTATGATTGGTGGTGATACTTAACTTCATATCTGGTGATACTTTATTGTGACACGGATCCGGGTCGAATCTTAATATCCGTCTAACGATTTATGACCCGTTAGACGGTCTAACACAAGTCTTTGTCACAAACTATTGCATTACTACTTATCTACTAAATCCAAAAACATTTCCACATACTATGCCAATAGACGCAAATGATATTTGCAGCTCCCATAATGTGACAAGAAACATATACTCTTTCCGCGAATAATCAATTATTAAATAGTTGGTCCATGATCAGAAATTATTTTAATTAAAATAAAATAAAAATTATCACTGCTCTCTCTCCCACCAAACTCAAAAAATAAAATAACTAAAAGCTTACACTTCTAATTTTTGCCCACCGACGCTCAAAATTACTAGAGAAATTTTCAGAGGAATATATATATATATATATATATATATATATATTTTGGTCCCCTATCAAAATTAATGAAGAAATTAAGAAAAGGAAAAAAGGAGTGGCAGAAAACGAGATCTGTGGAAGCCCAGCCCAATGGGTTCTTTTGGAAGACAGAGAATGGCCCACTAATCAATTAAACCTACTTCCATTTTTAGAGCTTATCGACAAGGCTTGTCATTTCTATTTGTTGACCACTATACATAAATCAAGACAAAAAATTTATATGAGACCATCATATAAATTAAAATTCATAACACGTGATAAGATTTAGATTAAAATTTATATTTAGTGATACATGTATAATTATATTACTGGTTGATTATATTTAAATCGAAATTTTAATCAATTATATAGATTTTGACATATAAAACGGTCTAACACGAGACTCTCTCATGTATCAATTCCTATACATTTTAAACTATTGGGGTCTAAAAATAATGGTCTATGTAGCATAGTCCCCAGGCCCAACCTCCAGGCCTAATCTTGACGTCCCTTGCCGAGGCTCGACCTTGTTAAGGGGTGCACTTAGGATAAGGGTGAAGAGAAGGAAGACCAGGTTTGGTGAGTAGATAAATGCGAGTTCCGTGTTGTCTCTGGATAAACGGTTGCAGCAGGTAGAATTGGATTCCGATTTCTACGGGAATTCTAGACGGAGGTGGGGTGTCAAACCTCTTATAAAAAGAAAGGCAAGTAGTTGGGGGGGATCTTCCACTTTCCAAGGCATACGACTCTACCACCCCTACTATTTCTAAATAGGATTTAGGCCACCTCTAAGGATCTTAAAAGTCCTCTTGTTGTTCCAGCAATCGACAATCATCACTATCTTTCATTTGTTTCATAATTATTTATAGTTTTCAAATTATTTTTATCGATTCAAATCCGATTTGAGCGTTTGAGTCCGCCCGATCGCCAATTCTCTAGGCGGTCAAATTTCATGTTGTCTTGTGTCCGTTTCACATATTTCCGCTGCCTGAATTCCGATATGATATTAATTGTAGATCTAGCATCCACAAACAATATATAATTTTATTTTATTTTTGTAAATTATTGATTTCACTTTGTTCTTCCCCAAATCCATAACGTCCTCACCAATTTCATCCTTCATAAGAATTTGCTAGGTTCTACTGCAGTAAAACCTCCATATAAGAATACTCTATATAAGAATAACCTCCTTATAGAGTTATAGTAATAAAAAATGATAGTCCCAACTCGGGACCAATTATAAATAAGAATAACATCTACATTGTAATATTTCAGTATTTTTTAAGGACCATCCTTAAGAAATTTATGTCCATATAATAATAACATGATATTAAATTTCAAATATATTTAAATATCTATATAAAATATCTAGAATTATTTAACTACATATGTTACATTAAACTTAAGATTGTATGAAATACTTATCTAAAGTTGACTGTGATAATACTTTAATTTTTTGGATTAATACCGCATTCTTTAACTTGCGCGTTCAAAGTAATTCGTCAACACAATCACTTTCTTGTTGAATCCAAAATATTTTCAACTTGTGCAATGTGCTTTAAGATTCTTGACATGAGACTTTTTGTATTTCTACACTATCATTCTCTGGATTATCACCTTGCGCTTTTTGCCTAATTTCTATATTGATGTCTTCTTCGATTAAAGAACATGAATGAATCTTATATACCTTTTATATTCATGTGTTTTAAAATATGAAGGGACATTTCCAAATGTTGTATAATATATATTAATTATTTTTAAAATAGTTTTTATATATAAACTCTATATACGAATAACCTCTTGGCACGCCGTCGTTTAGCGTGCAGAATCACACCTGCGGACAAAACCCGAAAAATGATTTAATTTGCCCTCAGAGGTATGATTCTACACGCTAAACGACGGCATGCCAGAATTTGGTACCGTTGCCGGGGAGTGAAAGCGCACTTTTCTATCTTTTTCTTTCTCGTTTTAGCTTTGTTTATGATACGCACTAACCGCGCAGGGAATCTAGTCTATGATCCAGATATAGAGAAGACTGCACGACGAATGAGGGCACAAGTAAGGAGAGACCTGAAAGCCAAATTTTGACACACTGTCGTTTAGAGTGTAAAATTACACCTATGGGCGTAACTCGGTAGATGCTTGAATGTGCCTCCAGTGGCTAGTATAGTGCCAGAAGGCGGATGTTGATCCCACGAGGAGTGTTAATCTTTCTATCCTAGTCGAAATTTTTCTGGAACTTAAGGAAATTACTGTCACTAATTCGTTCTTGCAAACTTAATGTAAAACAATTCTAAAAGAATAAACTAAATCAATGAATAGATAAATATATCCAAGTTAAGTGTAGAATCGGACTGGTGAATGCATGCAATCTCGGGCACATACACATGGATATCTCGTTCTGACCGTTTGGTTATAGGGAGCAGGTACGGTCGCCTTACACCCTCCAATTCCTTCTTACGGTGTATGCTAAGAGCGATACGGTCGGCGACTCTTAGTCTCTTACCATCCAGGACCCAACGAAGAGAGTCATGCAGAGGATTTGCAAGAATGGCAGCCTTCAATCAGAGGAACCCAACACTGGCATATGAGACCCTTTTGGCGTTGTGCCCATATCCACCTATACTTCAATCTCCGGGCTTAGTCATCTTTAGGCTTCTTCACCTGGTTTATCACTTAGTGGCTCATCAGGGAATCGGTCACCCTTACTTCCACCCTGACATACAACAATAATGATTCGACTAAGAGTGATCATCTATATAGCCTCCTCATTGTTGTGTCATTGTTCTTCCCAAATTGAAGTTGAGAATCTTCGCGAGGTGTATTAAGCTCGATTCGCCTCATGCATTTTCATTCACCATAACCTTCTTCACACTTAACTCGAACACTAACTAATTAGCCATGCAACATATTGAAAAACAAAACGCAAGTAAATGAACAACCCATGATAAAGAAAAATAGATTGATTACGGCTGGACTAACTATTGGGGTTTTTTCGAATTAAACCACCGCAGGATCATTTGGTTGTTCATTAATCCATGTTCACGCAAATCATATTTTTATGTTCATGCATGTTTATATACGCTAATCACAAAACCATGCAAAATGAATCTAATAAAGCAAAAAATATAGATTTGAATTTCTTACAATTATCAGACGGTCTGAGGACAAGATTACAGATTTAATCTTGCTGTTGAATGAAACAAAACCGGCGCCCCTTTTCTCTCTACTAAAAACGGCGACCTCCACTGATATTCTACTCCGAGATCTTCTGTTGTATTCCCGGACTGTATCTAGATTCAGGGTGGACTGAAATCTACTAGATCGGTATAGAATATGTGGAGATAAAGAGAACACAAGAGAGGCTGATTTTGCAGTAGTAAATTTTGAATTCCCCACCCTCTTATTTATAAGGGGGTGGTCGAAATTCAGTGTCCCAACCCTACTGGGTTTGGGCCTCTATCTCTTTTTCTATCTACAGTCCATTAAAGTCATATTGGGCTACAACAGAGATCTAGAAGAATATTAAATTGGCCCACTAATTTATTTAATTTCTAATATCTAATAAACTTAGGATATATTTAAATAAATTAAGTTTTACTTTTATTCCACTAAAGAAGTAAAACTGACCTACCAATTCAATACATATTTGTGAATATGCTTTCTCCTTTAGTCCAGCCATTCCCCGTGTTTTAGATATAATGTTCATTAATTAATTATGTCAGTCTCTGACAGCTATACTTAATTAATATCTAAAACCTTGAGTAGTACCACACAAGCTTTATCATGTACGGAATAAATTCCACCTACAGGGTTTCAACATGAACTTGTGTTTCCTCAAGAGAACATCATCAACCTGGCGTACTAGGACACGGTGCTTATGCATACTGCACAAGACATCATGCATACACTGTTATTACCCAAGATATCGAGTTTATTGATCTACCAAAAGATCTCACCCATTGATAAATCAAAGTAATAAACAACGCATACATATGCTCGCCAATATCACGCGCGTTCAGAATCCGAACTCTGTGGATCTTTATTCTCTCATTAATTGGGTCAGAGACAGAGAATAGTATCCTATCGTGATCCTCCTCAATACACTAATAAGTGTACTAGAATAATCAATTAGCCAAGATAAACTAACTTATCAGATTATTCTACGGTGTACCGATGGTGTGTTCAGGACCATCTAAGCCGTGAGCTCTTTAATACAATACAGGGTTCTAATGATATGATCTTACCGTGTGACTCCCCACACCATATCATCTACAATGTAAGTATATGGAACATTGCATAGAATAATTATATAGATAATCTAAATGCAAACAATGACTGCAATAACTTTCAATTCATATCATCATATCATCAGAAACGTATACAAAGACATGTCTTTTCAGTATACAAAACTAACACTAACTCCAGATAATAAGCAAAAAAAGAGCCGTGCATAAGCTAAAGGCAAATCGCCCCAGACTATACCGACTGTAAGTATCCAACGGTAATGAAATAAACTAGGAAATTCTGAATACAAACGCTAAAAGTTGCCCCTAATTGTCTGTGTGTACGAAATAAAACAGCAATATAGTATTTATAGTGAGTTCTAAACTGCCACAGACGGCCCACTTCAGCCCACGCAAGAGCATGCTTGCGTTGACTCCTTCCACTCTTCCTCAATAGTTCGTGCGCGAGATTCTCAGCCTTGACCTTATCTCCTTTCTTCTCCATCTCTTTAGTACCAACGGTCGACTCCCCTGAATTCCGGAACAGTTGTGGACGTGGTCTCAGTTTGTTGGAGTGTTTGGAGCTGAATTTCCGCGCTGGATTTGCAACAGACTCTCCAAGCCCAGCTCCCTCCATTATGCCTTCAACGGATTTGTCTTCAATTTACGCCCATATTGGATCTTTTCCCTTCACTTCCCCCTTGCTTTACTTTAACTCCCTAACTGACTCAAGACTCTATACAAAAGACTCAAAATAACTTAAAAAGACATAAATAAAATACTCCACTTTGAGTCTGTATCACCTCTCTATAGTAATTTTTTTCTTTGGTCCCAACGATATTACTGTATAGAGGTTTTATTGTATTTTTAAAAGTTTAAATTTATTTAAAGAATGGATTATCATTAACTTAAATAAATAAATAAATTAAAGACGAAAAAAATGATGATCAAGTAGGGTATGAAAAATATTGTGTCAACATCATAAAATAATATTTCCTCCGTTTCTATTTAAATGTCGATCATTTTGGATGAATACACACAAATTAATAAATTAATTGAATTACCTAATACACCCTTGTGTGAATACATTAAATGCGTTAAATATAGATGGTGCATTAAATGAGGACAAATGTGAGAAAAATGTAAATTTTATGTCTCGAAATTATAGAAGGGAGTTTCTATTTGCACTGCTAAATCTACTCTTTGCACTACATCTACTCTATGCACTACTATTTTTACTCTTTGCACCACCAATATTGATAATAATACCCCCCATCTAAAATATGTTTTTTACATAAAAAAAACTTAAATTCAGACACCACAACACCTCCGTCTGCACTTCATTCCCCGACCGTTGCACTTCACTCCCCGGCCGCTGTCCGACCTCCGCCACAGCCTCCTCCCCTCCGTCAGACACTACAATCCGGTGCTCCAGCCGATGACTATCCCATTGCACCGACAGCTGCCCATCCCTCCTGCTCAAACTCCCCGACAACTGCCCCCGCTCTTCTTCCTCTCCACTGCCCTCCACCGCGAACTCCAGCTATCAAACGAAGACCGCCGATTCGACTCATTAGTCCCCGACCGCCTCTCTGCAATAACCCCAGCCCTTTCCCGCCCCCCTCCCCGGCGGATGATTAGCGGCCCGAAACAACTCCCGGACCAGTCATATTACGACGGCTGCCGGCGGCGTAGTTGTAGAGAGCTTTGTGGTGGCTGCCATGGCAGTCGATGAGGAGGGCGGGGTCCTGACAGGCCTATGTTCAGGGATCACTTGAGTAGAGGTGCCCAAAAAAAACCGGACCGGCGGTTATAACCGCCGGTTTGGCAGTTTTGGTCGGTACCGTAACCGTCAACCGTAGTAGGCCAGTCTGGTTCCGGTTTCGGGGGAGGTTTTTTTCAAACCGCCGGTTTGGGCGGTTAACCGGCGGTTTGTGTATTATATATATATATATATATATATATATATATATATATATATATATTTAACGGTCGAGATCACGATCCGCGTGATCTCGATCTATGGCTAGGAACGCACGGAGGCGGATTGCTGATGTGGAATCGCCGGTTTTGGAGCCCAAACCGGCGGTTCGGCCGTTTTTTTTTTCAAAATTTTTCAAATTCAAATTTTAAATTTTTCCCCCCACTCCCCAATTTTCACCTATAAATACCCCATCTTCTCCACCATTTTCACCCACACCAAACTCTCAATCTCTCTCTCTATACTCAAATTCTCTCTATGCTACATTTCTACCATTCAAGCAATATCATTTTCTTATTCGAGTTTTATTACAAGTTACAATTTTACGAAGTTACTCTCTAGTCTCTCCAGTCTCCACTCTCAATCTCTCAATATCTCGATTTCTTCATTTCTTCATTTCTACAATTCTACTCATTTTCTATCATCCATTCATCCCTAATCATCATGTCTAGCCGAGGTAGTCGAGCCGATAAGGGTAAAGGCAAAGCTATTGCTGATAGTTCCGAAGCTCCACGTCGTCGTCGTCGTACTCATTCTGGAGTACATATTTCTGATGATGCTGATACGACATCGCCTCAATTTCAACAACAACAACCTGAAGAATATGTGAATCCCTATGGCGGAGCCGATAGCGGTTTCTACAACGATCCAACTGGTGGCGGTTTTCACAACAATCCTAATGCAGCTCAAATGGCAGATGATGAAGAAGTGGCAAGATGGATCCAGTTTGAAGAATTACAACGATCTCAAGAATCTCGTGCTTTCAGCGGAAATCCATCCATCGATCTCGACACGGAGGAGGAGGAGGCCGTTCCAACAAGAAGTACGACACTAAAATCTGCTCTCTTCACTATTCATTTCCGAAAGGTGTCAAGGAAGAATGAAGCGGGTGTGTTTGATTTGTATTGCAACTATTGTCCGAAGCAATACAAATTTCGCATTGGAGGCGGCTATGGGACGTACTGGTCACACATCACCAACAATCATCAAGTCGAACTTGGACGTGCTCAAGCTCAATCGCAACTCAACTTCCAACCGGTAAGCAGTCAAAATATCGAAAGTCAAGGTGAAGGTACGCCGTACTCATCCCAACTCTTTAGGTTTGACCTTCTAGTTGCTAGAGAACAAATGTGTTATTTTATTTGTGAAGAATCTTTAGCACTTCAATTTGCCGATAGCATGAATTTTGAACGTCGTATGAAAGCTGCTTATAATCCTGGTGCTCAAAGAATACCTAGAATGACTATGACTAGGACCCTTGAAAAATTACATATAAGATATAAGTCGAAATTGAAAAGTGTTATTAGTAAAATTTCTTATAGGGTTGCTATTTGTTCTGATATTTGGTCTGATAAATTTATCCGTCGTCATTATATTGCTGTTACATTGCATTGGATTGATTATTCATGGAATTTAAATAAACGTTTAGTTGCTTTTCGTAGATTTAACTGTCAACATAGTGCTACTAATATTGCTAAGGCTATTATTAAAATTTGCAATCATTTTAAAATGCTTGATAAAATTTTTTCTATTGGTTTTGATAATGCGAGTGCTAATACGGCTAGTATTAGAGAATTAATCCAAGCATGTAATCCAACCTTGCATGGTAAATATTTTCATACGCGATGTATTGCTCATATTTTGAATTTATGTGTTCAAGATGGACTTAGAATATTAAATGACTCAATCCAACCTATTCGTGATGCTGTAGATTATATTCATGGTAGAGTTAGAGTTAGACGTAGGTGGGAAAAATTCTGTAGGGAAGCTGGTGTGCATCCTAAAATTTTTAACTTAGATGTGCCTAATAGGTGGAACTCTACTTATGAAATGCTTTCTGCAACTTTTGAATATCGTGAATTATTATGTTCTTTTTTTGCTATGAATATTGAATCGTTTATTTTATTATCTTCGTATTGGGATGATTGTATTGAATTAATGGAGCTTTTACAAGTTTTTTAATATGCAACAAAAAATTTATCCGGTGTGTATTACCCTACTGTTTGTAAATTTATGTATCATTGTTGTTTAATTGCTACAAAATTTAATACTTGTAGTCATAAACCCGATTTGCAAGATATGATTCTAGCCATGGTTAAAAAATGGCTAAAATATTTTGATCATGTGCCTAATATTTTTTTGGTTGCAAAAATATTGGATCCTACTTTTAAACTAAGTGGTACTAACGAAATGATTGACATGTATTACAAGTTTTTGTCTACTATGAGTTTTACAGGTTCCGATCCCGATATACATGTGCCAACTGCTGAAGAAATTAAAACAGAAATTTATGAGTCTATATATTCACTTTATAGAGAATATGAGTTAAAATATGTTGATAGTATAACTCGTCCAACCAGTCGTTCTTCAGGTTCTAGTAGTTCTTTTTCGTTAGGATTAAATACTTCATCTTCACGTGGTAGTGCTTTACAAGAATTCCAAAATTTTTTCCACGGTAGAGGAAATACTAGGCGTAGTCAAAATGAATTAGATATGTATTTGCAAGACCCTGTTGTGCCCCCCGATGATGAAAATGCAGGTCCCAATGATTATGGTTCTCAAGTGGTGGTCCCGAAATCAAGAGCGGTATCCTTTGCTTGCAATTATGGCAAGGGAGATTTTTGGAGTCCCGGCATCAATGGTAGCGGTCGAGCAAGCTTTCAGTGAATCCGGTTACATGTTGGACGAACGGAGATCAAATTTGACACCGGATCACCTCGAAGCTCAAATGATGCTGAAGGACGAGTCCAAAGCCGACCTAAGAGAGCAAGAGAACCGTTGGGACGACTTGATGGATGGCCCGCTCATTGAAGTTGGCTCGGAGAGTGAAGCCGAAGGAGGGAGCCAAACCGGAGATGATTGGGACGACGACTTCGAATTCTAGACTCGCCAAGGAAAAAAGGTAAAATGAACTACGAGGGCTTTGATTCCAAGGTAAGGGATACGTAGGCAGCTTCATATGAAGTGCAAGCCCAAATTTCAATTATTTCTTTTTCCCCCCTAATTCCTAAATTAGCTCAAATTGTAACTTGTAAATTGTAAATTGTAATTTGTAAATTGTAAATTTGTAAATTGTAATTTTATATTTTCATAGTTTGATAAATTTACAATTTGTATTTTGTAACTTGTTATTTGTAAATTGTAATTTGTAAATTTGTTAATCGTAATTTCATATTTTCATAGCTTGATTAATTTACAATTTGTATTTTGTAACTTGTAATTTGATAAATTAAATTGTATTCTCAATATTCTTGTAAGATGTAAGTTGTAACATGTAACTTGTAAGTTTTATAACTTGTAAATTGTAAGATATAAATTATAATAATAAAATTATATAATAATATCAAAATTCAAATAAACTTGTGTTTTGTCATACTTCTTAGTTTTTAACTTGTAAATTATTAATTTTATCGATTTAGTACTTAATAGTTTTTCGTCTAATCGTCAATTCGAGTTCGGAGAGATAGAGGAAAAAAGGAAAAAAAAAAAAAACCGGAAACCGGCGGTTAACCAGCTAACCGCCGGTAATCGGCCAAAACCGCCCGGAGCCCAAACCGGCGATTCCGGTTAACAAACCGGAACCGTCAACCGGAACCGCACGGTGCGGTTCTGGTTCCGCCGTTCCGGAACCGCCTAACCGGCGGTTTCTAACCGGAACCGGCCGGAACCGGAACCGTGGGCATCTCTACACTTGAGGGAGTGTATGGCCCTTTAGATGTAGCTGATTGGTTCTGGCAGGGGAGTTGCATACGGCTCCTTGCAGCGGGCAGCCTGAAGGAATGTATCCGTACGTGGATATGGATAGAGCCGCGACAAACTTCATGGGGATGAGAGGGCGCGCTTGCATTTGGACAGCAGACGCAACACCTCTTCCGTCTCGAAGCGAGTGAGGCAGATAGAGCATTCGAGGCCGTCTTTCTATTTTTTAATTTTTTTTAATATTTGTTTTATTTAATTTTTAAATTAAGGGTATTTAAGTAATTTTAAAATTATTTTATTTTTTATTTTTTTTTCTTTTGTGGTGCAAAGAGTAAAATCGATGGTGCATTTAGAAACTCCCTTATAGAATGATACTTTTTTTCAACAAAATTAAAATACTAGAATGACGTATATATAGAAATGGAGGGAGTACATTTTTAGTAATTTTACTCAAACTAGCTAGTCCGTTATATAGATTCTCAAGTTCACTTGAGAGTAAATGTGATCGAAATCGACCGGAATAGTATTTTCATATAAAAAAAAACCTTGGGTCATTTATGTTAAAATGTTCAAACGTTGGGAATTAAATTGTTATTATTAAACGTTGTGATTATTTCTGTTAATTTAAATGTTGGGAATTAATTAATTTATTAAAACATTGAGTTATTTTTTAAAACCTTCAAACATTGAGAATTAAATTATAACTAGTATGTCTCCCGCGCGATGCTCGGTAGTATTTTATTTTATAATAATTTAAAAGTTAAAAGCAAAACTCAATCATAGTTAAATATATATTTACAATGCACACATATATAGATAGGTGTATGAAACAAACGTGTAAAAAAATTTAAATAGATTAAAAGACTAAACATTATTTTTGTATCTATAAACAATAATTATCATAATTATTTAAACAAATAAATAACTTAATATCATCTTTGAGTAAATAAAAGACATACAATAAAAAATGCCATAAAAGAAATTAATCGAGCTCGTGGTAGTTGTACAGTCAAATTTTGCACCAAAATATATAATCTGTACCTAGTATACAAAAATATCTACAAAATACATCAAACATAACCGTGCAATGCACGAACTTTTTTTATGCAATCGCGATTTGAATTTATTTATATATGTTTATATTTTGATTATTTAGAAGTGAATATTTTTATTATTTTAATATAAAATAGAAATGCTAAAATTTGCGTATGAAAATAAAAATTTACAGAAAAAAATGTTATGGTTGCATATATAAAATGAGTGATTATATATTTTCAAAAGACTACAAAACAACTGACTCAAAATAGAAATAAATATGATGATAAAATGAGGAGAAAAAAGCTTAATTAAAAAAAAGAAAGAACAAAGCTTAATAAAAAAAAAACAAAAAACCAACCGTGCACTGCAGCTTCTAGGAATCGAACGCATATCTCAAAATTTAGCAAACTATAACAGTAGATTGCTGTCAACTCAACTATGCGGTTGAATTCATCAATTTATTTGCATTACATTTATTTTATAATGATATTTTTTTGATATTTTTTATTTACATTTTTGCCCTTACAATTTTGCTTTAATATATGTATAGATTATCCTAAATATAAATATAAATTTGATAATATTTTTTTCTCCTTGGCGCCCAACATTTTATTATAATATATATTCTTTATTAGTTAATCTTGGTTTGATTTTCGTATAAATAACATTCATTATTTTCTTTCTTCAAATTCATATGAATTTCATTAAATCCATACGTACAAAGGAGGCAACATCTTGTATACTTGCATTAGTACATCCCCCACCCTTTATTCATAGGACTATGAAGTTCTTGCGCTTTTCTTAGTTATTAAAAACGCAAGGGATGACGGGGCTATATGATTTTTTTAGTTATAAAAAAACTATGATATAATTTAGGTGTTAGGGATTAAGGGGTAAAAATATCTTCTCATATTTACATTAATTTTTTATAAAATATTAAGGCCAGTAAATAGTAAAATGGGGTTATGTTTAGAATTTTTTGTGAGGTAATTCTATTTACAACCCCCATTTTACTTTTTACAATCCTCTAAATATATAAATATATATATATATATATATATATATATATATATATATATATATATATATATATATATATATATATATATTCGACATTTTTGTCCTCACAACCCACAACTAATTTAAAAATATGATAAAATAAAATACAACCCCTAACTGATTTAAAGTATAGCAAAATAAAATACACCCCCCAAATATGTAACCCCCACTATTTAAGATCTATAATAAAATAAAATACACTCCTATGTATAGCCCCATTTTTGTCCATTCATTCTGTTGCCAGTCTTCAGCAGTCTTATCCCATAGATATGTTTCATATCTACATATCCATCTATGCATGCACAACCACCTAGTCAAATTTTCAAAATCAAAAATTTAACAAAGATCAATTTTTTTAAATAATTCTTGAAAATCAAGAAAAAAATAATCAAGTTGTACTACCTAGTAACCCATCTGTAGAAGTCCTCTGCCCCAAAGTATCGTCAATTTTCTTGCAACTCTCTAAGTCAATATGGGCAATGACCGAGTTCTTGTTACCATTGTCAAACGATGAGTGTGACTATCATCAACTCTGAGAGATAAATCATTAGTATTGGACTTATTGGTATTGATAGCTGTAGTAGTAGCAATGGGTGGGCACTGGTCATCCACCTCCGAGTCTGAGTTTGTCGAGAAGGCTTGGAACTCAGAAATAGCCTTGAGGTCTTGATGGCCATTGCTACTTAAGTAGGTAACACCACTGCTGCTCTGATGGTGCTTGTAGATGTGAGTCAAGGACGAGTCTTGAGTCTCCGTCAGTCACGATCAGCGAAGAAATCCTCAAATTAAGTGGTTGAATGTAGGTGATGAACACGGTGCAACTGAGGGCTGCAAGAGAGGAAGAAAATCTTTCGTTAGTGAATAAACGTGCTGCCGCTCATTCATGGATGGAAGTTCTCTCTAAATTAAGACAAGTGGAGAAACAGTTGCAGAGCATTATAATTGATAAATTGGAGATCTCATATGAGAAAGAAAGGGTGAATAAACTCTTTCATTCTATTTTTTTTTTCTTTTCTTCCTTTTCTGTTTTTTTTGTTCTTCTACCCCCCGCATGTTTGCTATTCTTTCTCTTCATTTTTTAACACTCTCTCTCTCTCTCTCTCTCTCTCTCTCTCTCTCTCTCTCGTCTCCTAGGATAGTGTTTACATTTGTTTATTTTTTTTTATTTTCTTTAGTGTTTGGTGTTCTTTTTATTCACGTGTAGGAATTGTTTTAGAGTGGTTGTTTTTTTGTTTCCTTTTGTATTTTTGAAATGGAGGCTATATATTTGGAGGTTGTATTTTAATTTGTTATGATTTTAAGATAGTTGGAATTGTAAGGATAAAAATTTTAAAAAAATATATTTATATTTTAATTAATTAGGGGTTGTGTTCGGAAAATTGAGCGTTGTGAATAAAATCACCCTTTGTCGTAAAAATAGTCATCGAATATGTTTCTTCGATATTTCCATGGGATGCGGTCCATTGGGCTCTCTGCTCACTGGTTTGGACTATTTCATGACTTATACCACTCATTTTGTGACCCAAATATCTGTGGAATTTTTTTTTACTGTCCATTGTTCTGGAATTTTATGTGATTTAAAATTTTAATTCGAATGACGAGAAAAAAAAAAAAAAATCAAATCATCGTTATTCCAAATTGTTGAACTCTTTCTCTCTAGTTCAAATTGTTCCGAATTTTTTTTGTAATAACTACACATTTTTTAAACAAGTATTTTTTTCATTATTTAAAAAAAAACACACACACAACAAACACAAAAGGTAACGCGGTATGTGAAACACTAATTATGGACCAAATGATTTGATCTCATTTCCTTAAAATATTTAACAGATTAATTTGAGACTTCACTTTCACACGGCATACCCAAATATAATATTGATATATGCTCATTATTTATTTAATTTACATTTGGATGAATATGCATTGTGTGTAGTTGCGACATTTTGGCACGACAATATTTAATTGAGAAATTTAAGATAATGAGTCCATTATACTTGTATGTATGTGAAACCTACAACGTAAAACTAGCATGCACATGGTACACACTACACACAATTAGCTTAATTAACCAACTTTACCCCGTTCATGTAATACATGTGACTTCCTTATACTAATTTTTCGGGTTACATCGTAAATGATTTAATTAGTTGAATTTGAGTTCAAATGCCATGAATACCTGAACCAATTTTAGTTATGACAATGGCAAAAATGAGTTTTTATTTTTTTTTTCACCAACAAATCAAAAAACAACAAATTAAACAAACATAAATAAAAAGCAGAAAATAGGAGGCAAATTACATTAATTAAAAGAGCTCAGAAACAAGATAGCAAATATGAGCAAGCTTAAGCATGTTTCGGTTCCTTTTAGCGAGGGGGAGGGGCGAGCGCCCCCGCAAAGCCTTCCCGCAATTGCTTGCGCTGCGTTCGACTTCCAGTGACCGTGTATCCAAATCGTAATACGATTCCGAATTCAAATCGTTGAGCATTCCCTCCAGGGTTTCAACTGACTTATCATAATTTGTGAGGCATGTTTTGAGGCCGCCGCCCGATTTGATTGCGGCGGCAATGTAATCTCTGGTATCAGTTGCATTGCGATACGCCTCACGTAGGACTATGTCGATGAGCATGTAGCGGTCGGCGCCGGGAGCGTGGGGGTCGGAGTAGATGGCGGCGCGGCAGAAGGCGAAATCTCTGGTCTTTTTGCAGACTTGGATCGCTAAATCTTCTTTTTGTGCGGCGGCGGAAGATAGAAGACAGGAAAGGGCGGTAACGATGAGCAAGGCTGAAGAAATGGCTGGAAAAGCGCCCATTTTCGATTTCGATAAAGACGGATCGATGCTTTTATTTATTTTTACTTAAAAATGAGTTGGTTAGAGATAAGTAGTACGGTATCATCACATTCACACACCTATCTATATATATAATTATAAATAAAGATCATCAAATTAACTATGAAATTAATATAAAAATTGAATTGAAAATTTGAAAATGAGATGGATTGTACGTAATAGGGGAAAGTGCAAGATTATATTTTGGTTCTATTTTCCACGTTATAATTAGTTTGCTAAATTTGTGCGCGCAGGATATGGTAATTGGTAAGGAGAGAGAGTTTAATTTATGAATATTAACATAAATAGTTGTAAGTTATAACGGACGGACTTCATGTTCTCAATGTTCGGAAAATTTGAATCTTAAATCCGATTAATTTTGGGGGAAAACTGTTGCATGAGAACTGCCCTATTTTTTTCCTTTTTGATGGAATTAAGGCACCTAAGATGCACCAGTTTATCAAGTCAGATTTCTTGTTGCACCCACTTTATTACAATTCGTGTTACATTTTCAAACTACGAGAATATTTTATTTTTTCTTCATTTTTTTGTGATTTAATTTTAATTTTATGATTATTTTTTAGAATTCAACCCACTCAATTAGGGTTTATAATTTTTCAGAAATAAATATTCAATTTTTAATTAATAGTTCATCATTATTATTGATTATTTCAAAATAAAATTTCATAATTTTTAATTCAAATTTTTGTTGATTAATGTTGACTATTTTTATTAGGAAAAATCTCTTCATAATCCATAAATGTAGCGCCCCGATCCCAAAAGACCGTGGAAATGAACGCCACGGGGGTGGGAATTAAGAAGCGGGAAAGAAATGGGGTAATTTCATTAACGACGGGATGATAATCCAAAAAGGATTAATGTTTATAATAAAATTTAACAACCGAGTATGTCAAAGATAGGTTATGCCTTCCGGAAAATTAGACAACATAACCTCTGTAACTAGAGCGAATCCCCGTTATAAACGGCTATAACAATTCAATAAGCCCTTTCATAGGCCAAACGGAAACAAATAACCAGATACCAACAATCAATAGACCCATTCATAGGTCGACAAAAGAAACAGACACCAATATGCTGAACAAATGAAGCCCTTCCATAGGCCAAAATGAATGATCAAATAGACATAACGAAAGACGGGCTTCCTTCCCTTGGAATAATTATGTAGCTAAGCATATGATACATGTTAACTAGGAAGTCAACAAATGTTCAGAATCAGAGAAGCAGAATCATATCAATAAAATACTAAGATCAGGGTTCTTAGCATTTAGCAAAAGAATATCATAAGTGAGAAAGCTCAATTCTTAACAGAATACTAACAAAAAGGGACAATGGAAAAATATGTAAATCATAATAGCCCATATCTCAGCCTCGTCACCTCCACGCTCTAGCCTACTGACCTGAAAATGTTTGAAAAGATTTGAGCTGAGTACTAATGCACTCAGTGGGCAAGTTTTACAATTCAAGTTATGCAAATCATTTTGTTAAAGTAATCTATCTGTGTTCATGCAGGTAGTGAAACTTAGGAGGTTTAAAAGTTGGAAGCAACCTAAATTCACCAAAACATTTTATCGTGAAGCGCTTAAGAGTATAACCCGTCACTGCCCGCAACCTAAACTACATCACCAGCGCATAACGTTGAGTATGACCATAGTATACCCAAAGAGTATAACCAATAAGTGTTTCATTTTAGTCTCACCGACAAGGAGTAGGGCAGGACAAATGCATGCATACTGTAGCTACTCACATTGACACAACGCTGGTTTATGAGACTCCGACAACATACAGTAGTACGTAAATATTTAACACAGATAGTCACATATGCAATTTTAGCAAAGCAGAGCTTAATAGCTCGAAAGATACAATTTGCAAAGATATAATATAGCCCACCTTTCTCGGGATTCTGAAAAGCTAACTCCTGAAGAATCAACCCTGATACTCTTTCTCTAGCTCAGCTGGTACTACAGAAGGTAAACTTCAACTCAGGATAATCGCTATATTTTCGGGAATTAATCTACTATAAGCGGAGCTATAATTAATTATATTCTATTCTAAAATAGATTGCGCGAGTCTAGAGACCTTAAATAATTTCGACGAAGAAGGAAATAAATTCCAAAACGGTATTCTTGCTTTACTGGGATCAACTGATTTGACAGAGGTCTCTTTCCAAAACTTGTCATTTATCCAAAGTTTACCAAATCTACACCACAACACTTTTTAACCGCTCGGAAATTACGAAAATATTCAGGGATGATACTATATATGCCAAGACTAAAGAATGAAAATTTTAGAATTTTTCGATAATACATGCTCCTGGTATAAAAATAACTGTCTACTTTAAATAATCGAAATTATTTAAAACTCGCAACCAGATCGCGAAACTTGGCAGGCTTATAGGAAATAATATTTGGAGCAACTTTCGAGAAGAAACATTTTCGATTTGACGACCCAAAATGGGTGAAACGGGAGTTTCGGTAAATATTTTAGCTGAACATGTATCGGTCTCGATCGAGCTCGATACTCGTTGGATTTTCGCTCAAAAGTATAATTTTTGATAGTGCAGAAAATAAGAAATTTAATAGTGTAATCAGATCAAAGATCGGACGGCTAGAACATAAATTCGAACTGGGCAGATATATAATATAATATTCGGATCCGGATTTCAAATGACGAGAAATCAAAAATCTATTCCGGTTAAATACAAGATCCAAATGATCAAAGAGTATTTATAAAAAGAAGATTTCTAATACGACTATCCAGGAAGAGTAGATCTGAGATTTACATAAAATGAAAATGGGGAAAAATACCGAAAACTCACAACATCAAAAATCGGAATCGGTAGAATTAAAGATAATCGAAATATAAACATATTTAGAACTTGAAATTTCTAAATTCATCGGTCCGAATGACCAGAATCGGAGAAAGTACCTTCTCCGAGGAATTGGCGGCGGTCACGATGATTTTCCATCGTGATCATCCTTCGTGTCATCATTTCAATCATGTATTCGTGATCTACGCGTTGACACCTTCAAAATGACTATTTCAGAATTGAAATAGGAAACTAGAGTCATACATTCTCTGGAAGCTGCTCGGCGTTTCGATTTTGAAAATGAATGAAAAATGAAACCTTAAGCTCCTATTTATAGAGGAAAAATAAATAGGATAATAACGAATAAAATAAAGGGGATAATGATGGAAAAAGAATAGGATAATTACGAATAAGATAATCTTTTGAAAAAGAAATTGGATAATGACAGATGTGTCTTTTTTCTATTAAATTTATTATTTTCCCACTTAAAGTTGTGCCAAGAGTTCATTTGAACTCGAAATTTGAAATTTCAAAGGTTGGCATGATTCTTGAAATATTTTCTATCAACCCGAGAAAAATATCATAACATATTTTTAAGGTAATTTTTGACCAAATTAGATTTAATAGATTTCCCTGGCTGCGATTTTCCTTTATTTGAGTCCTTTAAGGACCCAGCTTATTTTCTAAATTACCAGAGGGTAACATAAGTTGAATAAAATCTTCTAAAATATTTCGGGGTATTACAATAAATGTATTTGTAGATATTTTAAAATCAATTTTTAATTTATAAAAAATACAAGTCCACTTCTTCCTAAAATGAGGGTATAAGTGTAAAATCATGTCAAATAATAATCCAAGCTTTAATTAATTATATTTATAACATATCTTAATTATGAATCGTGGCCAAATAGCTAGCATTACCCAATTAAATTACAACACATCACCAATGAAGTATCACTCGTAATAATCATCCCATCACCAATATTTCAAATGACATTTCCATGAGAGAAAATAATCAGAAATCATAAAAGGAGCTGAGCTTGCAAGAATATGATAACATAATTATATTTAGTGGCGGATCCAGATTTTGGGGGGAGGGGGGGGGCTATTAGGTAGTGATTTGGCGATCGTTATTTTGTACTTCCGTTTTCACGGTGGAGAAAAAAAACGACGTGTGGAAAATGATTGTCAATCTATTTGTATTTAAATTCTTTTTATATGAATGTGGGTGCAAATTTAGTTGCATTATTTTCTTTAAAAACAAATAGTTAAAAAAATTGTATTATCAAAAGATAAGACAAAATTAATATATTATCAAAAGATATATTAGAATTATATTTCAAGCTTCTTTTAAAACAACATTAACGTTTTATTTTCTTTTTCCTAAACATGGAAAAAAATGCATTTTAAATAAAAAGTGAGATGAGATGAGAGATATTTTTCTATTATTTAAGATAAGATATTATTATTATTATTATTATTGAGAAGGAATCGAATGAGCTGGAGTGTAGTAATAAAATCATTAATAAAGGTAGGATGAAGAGAGATTAAATGAGATATTCACTTAAAAAAAGATGGGCCCATCAATTTTTTTCGTAGCCTCCCCAATTCTCAATCCTAAACACCCCAATTTAAAACACCAAACACTTTCCTTCTTCAAATTCCACCCAAAACCTCGCATGCGCACGGCAGTAGACATCACCGCCTCCCAGCCTCTTAGACTCTTAGTATATAAAAAACTTAATTCCGACGGGGGAAGGGGGGCAAGTGCCCCCTCTTGACCCCTCTTGGATCCGCCACTGATTATATTATATAAAACTATCAACTATAGATTTATAATCATTGTTAGGGCTGGCAAAAAATACCGTCATACTAGAATATCGTTCATATTGTACTGGAAAAATAATGAAAATACCGATATTTACGGTATATTGGTTTTTCGGTAAGGTATTGTAACGCCCCAAACTACTCCGTTTGGCCACGTCACTTAACATATAATTTACTTACATATTTTTGTGTGCTTATATTAATGTGAGCGGAAGCTAAGGTCAAAAACATGATAATAGCATGATGAGGTAAGACATCATAATTTTCAATATAAATTTTTCGCAATTAAGCGTGCAATCTATCATATCTAATTTGTCACGCAACATGGATTGAAGTAAAAGCATCTAACCTATCGGGCTCATAGGTCTTACTCAACCCGCCCGTCTACCATCCTAAATTTTAACATACATAATACAGGGTTCAACAACATACTTAATACATAATAGGCTCCAAGGTCGAACTACCCGCCTTTAGATTGTTTTGCATAATATCAAGTTATATACATCATAACCTACAAAAGATTGGGTTATTCTCATCCCCAATAATCATTGATCATAAAGCAAAAAGAGTGATCAATGTACTAATAATAATATGAGTATTTTCAAAAGAAGAGCATGCAAAAGATAAACACAAACTTGTGGGGTTCTTTTGTGTTCACAACGCTTCTACCCAGACCTCGACTCCTCAACCTGAAATTCATTGAATGTATGGGGTGAGTATTTAACAGCATACTCAGTGGGAAACACTGTAAACAGTTATAGCCAATTGCACAAGTGAAAATATAACATATGGATACTTCTTTACTTTTGTGGAGACTAGCCTCAACCCCGTAGGGTCCAAACATCATGATGCCCTTGTTAATGAACGTCTTTATCCCTGTAGGGATGCCCGCATGCTTATTATCCCCCAGGGAGGACATTAATGAGTCTATTATCGATCCCGTAGGATCTCTTTGTCGACCCCGAATGATCTCTTTGTCGACCCCGAAGGATCTCTGTTATCTCTGGTCCGAAGACCCTTCATATCTATACAATCAAAACACAACAATAACTATAACCTTACACGTGTTCACAGTTTAGAGTTACCCCACCTTATGAGACGCTTTAAGTTCCCTTCAACCTTGAAATACTCCTTAGCCGTGCACAAGTTGTCCTCCTCGAGCCCCAATACGTCACCAAGCACCTTTCAATTCCCTTTTCATTTTAGATGTCGAGTCATACAATTAAATCATAATTTAGACCAAACTCATGCTATACTTTGCTTTAAGGTCTTCAAACATGTCCATATACACAACCATGGATATAAAAGCTCATACTATGATTTTGGACTCAAAATACACACTAAAAATCCTTGAAACATTTAATCGAACACGTTACGTGCACACATTTAAACCAAATGATCAAGACTCAATTTAAATCCTTTAAACCCAATATTTCAAGTACAAATACCTTCATCCTAGGGCTCTAACATACATGAAAATCAACTTCATAAAGACATCACAACACCTCTAATCAAACATCAACAAACAAGGGAAAATTAGGGCAAAAATCCAAACCCTAGTAACAATGAACCATAGGAATTCGATATAACTTCACATATAGCTTCAATGGAGTAAATAAACCATATGTTCAAGGTATCAAGGCAAGAAGATCAACAAAATCGAAGAACCCTAATTTTTGGATAACAAACCCTATGTTTGATTCAACAAGAAATGAGTGTTTAATCCCCAAGAAGAAGAGGTATAGAGGTTACCTTAGTTGATGGATGATGATGGAAGAATCTACTCCAAAAGTTGAAGAATTTGTAGAGAGGAATGGAGGAAAATCGCCTAAGAGGAAGGAAAATGAGGAGGAAATGAATAAGTGTTGTATTTATAGGTAGAAATCCGGACAGAAAAATGTCCCAGCCCGCACGACCGCGCACCTCCTGTGACCGCGTGAGGGGGCTCTCGGCCACAGCACCCCGCGAGCGCGCATAACCCCACGCCGGCGCGCGTTTCGCCCGTCCCGCGGGCGCGCGGCGTGCTCAAATCGACCCCCTTATCTTTCCCGACTCCCGGACATTTCCAACTCCATTTAACACGACTTAGATTTTCAAAACACTTTTAATACACACCGAAAAAGCAGGGGGCGTTGCCCCCTAGCCCCCATCGGGGCGCTTCGCCCCCTGAACCCCCGACTCACCCCCGATCAACTCAGTGTTAGGGTGTTCAAGGTATGGCAAACACACATAATCAAATATATGTTGGTTTTGTATACTGGAAAGCTTGTCTTTGTATACAATAAACAATATTAAGATAATATAGATTGAATAATAATTGCATTCACTATTTGTGTATATATTTATTATTATATATTTATATGCATGGTTCCATATACTTGCATTGTAGATGATATGGTGTGGGTCAACACATGGTAGAGATCATATCATCGGATTCCTTGTAATGTATTAAAAGGCTCATGGCTTAGATGGTCCTGAACCCACCATCGGTACACCGTAGAATAATCTGATAGTTAGTTTATCTTGACTAACTGATTATTCTAGTACACGGGCAAGTGTATTGAGGAGGATCTACTTAGGATTCTATTCTCTGTTCTGACCTTAAATGAGAGAATAAGAATCCACAGAGTTCGGGTTCTTAACCCCTATATGTTGGCGGACATATATGTGTAGTGTTTGCAGCTTTGATTTATCAAGGGGTGAGCTTGTCTTTGTATACAATAAACAATATTAAGATAATATAGATTGAATAATAATTGCATTCACTATTTGTGTATATATTTATTATTATATATTTATATGCATGTTCCATATACTTGCATTGTAGATGATATGGTGTGGGTCAACACATGGTAGAGATCATATCATCGGATTCCTTGTAATGTATTAAAAGGCTCATGGCTTAGATGGTCCTGAACCCACCATCGGTACACCGTAGAATAATCTGATAGTTAGTTTATCTTGACTAACTGATTATTCTAGTACACGGGCAAGTGTATTGAGGAGGATCTACTTAGGATTCTATTCTCTGTTCTGACCTTAAATGAGAGAATAAGAATCCACAGAGTTCGGGTTCTTAACCCCTATATGTTGGCGGACATATATGTGTAGTGTTTGCAGCTTTGATTTATCAAGGGGTGAGATTCTTTCATAGAATTAATAATCTCGATATCTTGGGTTGTAATATTTACACATATGATGGGTCGTGCAATATGTAGGGGCACCGTGTCCTGGTGCGCTAGGTTGATGGTGTCCCCTTGAAGAAGCACAAGGATCATGGAAAGCCCTGCAGGCAGAATATTAATTTATTCTTATCATGATAAACGGAAGTCGTGCGGTACTACTCAAGGACAAGATATTAATTAATTATAGTTGTCAGAAGCTCACATAATTAATTAATGGACATTATATCTTAAACATGGGGAATGACTGAACTAAAGAAGAAAGCATATTCGTAAATATGTATTAAATTGGTAGGTCGGTATTATTTCTTTAGTGAAATAAAAATAATACTTAATTTATTTAATTATATCATAAGTTTATTGGATATTAGAAATTAAATAAATTAGTAAGCCAATTTAATATTCTTCTAGATCCCTGTTGTAGCCCAATATGACCTTAGTGGACTGGGAATGGAACAAGAGTTGGAGGCCCAAGCCCAATAGGGTTTGGAGAGTTAATTTTCGTCCCCTCCCCTATATAAATGGAGGGAGGCCACGAAAATTAAAAGAAAAATAAGCCTAATACAACTCCTCTAAGTGCTCTCTTGATTCCTAGAGTTTCCACACCCGTTTAGTAGTCTACAGCCCACCCTGCATCTAAACAAGGTCCAGAAATATAGTAGAAGATCAAGAAGTAGAATATTGGAGCTGTGTCTTTCGAACACCATGAAGATTCACCATGATCATGTGTTCTCCATCAACAACGGGATTAGATCTTTAATCCCGTGAGCAACCTGACAAAGTTTGTAAGTACCGGTTTCAATAGATTCTATTTTTTCCGCTGCAATAGATTCGATATTGAAACATGCATGTTAATTCAACATAGGATTATTAATGTCACACATAAAATTATGATATACATGAGCTTAGAATTAATGGCATCCAAAAAGATCCTGTGGGGTACATTTCGAAAAAACCCCAACAATATAATCACCCTCACTTCATTATCATATAACTCGACAAATTTTATTATTAAATGTTAACATGTATTATACACTTAGCATAATACCATCGTGCTATGATGTATCGGCTCGAGTGAGACAACCTGCAATAAAATAACGGCATAAAATATGAACATACCACATGATTAATATTCAACAATATTAATTCAACTTCATTTTTCAAAATTATAATTTATAATTTAGCAAAAGGATCGGGGTATCACAGGTATGATACCTTATCGGAATTTTACGGTAAGGTAACGGTATGAATTTTCAAAAATTAAGGTATACCGGCGCATACTGAAAATTCAGTATACCGTCATATATCGGTATACCGTCATACTGTACCACGGTATATGCCGAAGTGAAGGTATATACCGATGTGCCGGTATATACCGTCATATTGTACCACGATATATGCCGAAGTGAAGGTATATTACGGTACCGTTATATATCTTCACTTCGGCATATACTGTGGTACTGTGCTTTGAATTTAATATATATATATATATATATATATAATATAATATTTAATAAATTTATCATAAAATTTATGTTTTGATATTTAATTTAATACCTAAATTATAACTAAAATTGAACTATTTAAAATTAAATGCAATAAATAATGATCTTCTATTTTTTCGATCAATAAAATTAAAAGTTAAAATGAATTATCAATAAAATTAAAATATAATGATGTATACATAAATTATAAGATATAAAATTATATCAATAGAATAAAAGATAAATTAAATTATAGAGTTAATTGCCAAAAAATGCACCACCTTTCAAGAAATTTGCAAATTAGACACCACTTTTCAAACGTTTCAATAAAGACACGACCTTTCATTTTGTAGCAAAATAGACACCCCCTTTCTTTTCCGGTAAAATGACGTGGCTTTATTTATTTCCAATGTGGACTATGATTCGTACGTGTACTTGCTACGTCAATATTTATTTTGTAGTTAATTGTCAAAAAATGCACCACCTTTCAACGAATTTGCAAATCAGACACCACTTTTTCAAACGTTTCAATAATGACACAACATTTCATTTTTGTAGCAAAATAGACACCCCTGATTTTTCACGAGATGTGGCTGCAATTGAGGGTATTGGCATGCTAATGTACAAAAAGCCCATGACAAATTAAATTCCATCAAGTCAAATTACAGTAGATTTTACGTAAGATCGAATTAATTGGAGACATTTAGAATTGCTTGAATTAGAGTAATTAGAATCTTCCTCAAATTGCACCTAGGCAACCTCGGAAACAGATCGCGTTCCAGCTGAAACTGCAACCCTCCGAAAAACCAGTCCATTTTAGTCGAGCACGCGATATCAATAGTTCCACTTGTCTGTTTTCCAAACCAGTCATTCCCCTTTGGTGCCCCAACATACACATTTGCTGCAAAATGGTTCAAATAGAACTGCACGTGCTGAATCGCGCAGACGCAGAAGCTCGCCAACATGAACAACACTCGTTCACTCCAATTAATTCGAGTGAACGAATGTCTCCAATTCTGAATATCTCCAATTAATTCGATCTTGCATAAAATCTACTGTAATTTGACTTGATAGAATTTAATTTGTCATGGGCTTTTTGTACATCAACATGCCAATACCCTAAATTGCAGCCATGTCTCGTGAAAAATCAGGGGTGTCTATTTTGCTACAAAATGAAAGGTTGTGTCATTATTGAAACGTTTTAAAAAATGGTGTCTAATTTGCAAGTTCATTGAAAGGTGGTGCATATTTTGGCAATTAACTACAAAATAAATATTGACGTGGCAAGTACACGTAAGAATCATAGTCCACGTTGGAAATAAATAAAGCCACGTCATTTTACCGGTGGGCGGAAAAGAAAGGGGGTGTCTATTTTGCTACAAAATGAAAGGTCATGTCTTTATTGAAACGTTTGAAAAGTGGTGTCTAATTTGCAAATTCGTTGAAAGGTGGTGCATTTTTTGACAATTAACCCTAAATTATATAATGCATAATAATCTTTTATTCTTCTTAAATTTTTAAAAATAAAAGTTAACAAGAATGATTGAAATGATTAAAAGAAAATGAGATATATTATATAAAAATATAATACGTAGTTTGTTCATCGTAAAAGTTCATAAATATATAATATTTAATATAATTTAATAATTAAATTATAACTGAAAATCAAATAATGTAAAATCAAACGTAATAAATAATAATTATATTATTTTTCAATTTTTAAACTATAAGTTATGATGAATGATCTAAACATTTTAAAGAAAATGAGTTATATTATTCAATAATATAATATTTAGGCCTTAATATGTTTATTATAAAAGTTTTGATAATTATTAAATTTCATATAATTTAATACTTAAATTAGAACTACAAATTCATCACTTTGAAAGCAAATGTTATTGATAATCTTTTATACTTTTTTAAACTTTAGACTAAAAGTTATGATGAATAGTAAAGAAAAATATACTAAAATGAAATATTATATACAATATTATAATACTTAGTATGTTCATAATAAAAGTTTAGAAAAATATTATATTTTATATAATTTAATACAAAATTCATAACTAAAAATTGAACAATGTGAAATCCGATGTAATAAATAATAATGTTATATTCTTCTTTATTCTTTAGACTAAAAGTTATGATAAATTATCAAAAAAATTGAAATAAAATGATATATGATATAGAATGCTATAATTCCATCATAAACATTTAGGAAAATATTATAGGTGGAGTGTGTGGGGAGGGAATCACATGAAACTTGCATATCTTAGAAACATGTTGGGAAAAACTATCAAAAGAAACCCTTGTTGAAGTTTAGATGAGATGTCAAAACATTCTTGAAAAACTGAGCAGAGATCAACTGGATTGGAAGGCTAGGATTTCCAAACTGGAAGCTGAAACTAACCAAATTGAGGCTCAGAGAAAAGGTTCAGCTGAAGAAACCGTCAACCGAACTGAAGCCAGGACAATCTAGTTGGAAGAATAAGTCAACCAGTTAGAGAATAACCCAACTGAGGGTTAAATTAACAGAAGTCACAAATTTGACTACTAAGTTAGCTGCCAAGTCAGCTGAACTGGAAAGTAAAGACAACCTAACTGTTGAAACAGATAACAAGACCATCAAACTAACGACTGGAAGTGCTCAACTGATGACCAGAATTGAGATCAGTCGAATTAAAGCTCAAGACGAGTCAACTACTGACCAAGCTGAGAATAAGAGTAGTCGAACTGACACTCATGACAAACCAGTCAACGGTTTGTGATCAGTTGAACTGGTAAGGAAGTTTAGAAAAGTAGCCGAACTGAAGCGTTAGCTAAACTGAGCAGCTAAGCCCTAGTCCAGGACTGCCAACTGAAGAACCAACGGAGTTAATACTCAACAGAGATTGATTAGCAGAGTAACGGCTAAATCAACAACACCAACGACTATAAGCATCAACAGAACATTGAAGAAGCAATCGATCTATGATTATTCAAAGAGGATTCAACGGTCACAAGATCACTTCTCTATAAAGGGCGCGTCAATCAGAATTTCAAATGACTTTACTTTTAAATTCAACTTAACTTTCACACACATTAAGCATACACAACTGAGCCTTCTCCCCCCCCCACAACTCAGTTCAGAGCATTGTTTCCAGCTGCGAAAGTCACAATTGAGAAGAAGAACTCCACAAGCTTCAAGCAATTAGTTCGCTATTGAAAGTCCAGTCGAAGAGGTCTTCTCAAAGAGCAACATCAGTTGATAGCCCTATTCAAGGCTAAACATCTTGAAGATCAAAAGAGATCTAAAACCTTGTAAAGATGACAATAGCACCTAACTCTCCAGCTAAGTGTGAGCCGCCGCTAAAGAAACTGCCGCCACAATAGCTAGCTGCTGGAGACTGCAAGTGTGAGCCATCAACCTCGCTGAGGTAACTTTGTAAAGTAACTCACTGTTACCAGGTTTAGCAAGTTTTCAATTCATTGTGTAATTTGTAAAGTCAACTCAAATTATATAGTGGATTTGTCCCTTCTACGAAAGTAAGAAAGGACGTAGAAGTTTAAGACTTCAAACCTCTATAAATTGATTGTATGCTGTATTGTTTTTTCTTAACTTTTATATCCTTAAAACTGTACACAAAGTTCACACAAACTGCACTCATTCAGTCAACTGAAAATCGACAAACTGACTAGTGCACTGATAAGTTTAAAGCGAGTCAAAGGGCCCTGATTATATTTTGCATTTGAGTTCAAAGTTTTTAAATCAGTTTATTCATCCCCCTTTAAACTGATACTGACTCGCCCGGGACCAAAAAGTGGTATTAGAGCGGTTGATTCTTAGGATCAGCCGTGTCTGCAGATCAACTGAATCAGATCTACTTATCTGTGCTAACATTTGAAGTTATGGGAAACTATAAGCTACCTCTATTTTCAATTGAGAACTATGATAATTAGAGTAGGAGAATGAAGGCATATCTTTGCTCAATTCATGAGAATATGTGGGAAGTTATTGAAGATGGTCCAATCACGATAATGATGGACAACGGTGCCCATATAGTTGATATAAATCAACCAGCACGGATCCTGAAGCCAACTCATCTTCTCACAAGTAAAGAGAAGAAGTTGAATAATCTAGAGTTCGTGGCTCAAGCTGCACTTTTTCAAACTCTAGATGAATACCGGATGAAGGACACTAAGAACTGTAGAATCGCTAAGAAGATATGGGATTTGTTGGCAGACCTATGCTAAGAACTTGAAGCCATCAAAAGAAACAAGCTCCAACTTGCAGTTGACAAGTACGAGTCCTTCAAGATGCAACCAGAAGAATCTGTTGGGGTTTTTTCGAATTATGTCCCATAGGATCTAATCGGATAATCTATTAATTCTATTAGCATGCATATCATGATTTTATGTGTGAGTTCATAAAACATACCATGTTGAATACTCATGTAAGACAGTCGAATAACACGCAGCGGAAAATACGATTCGACATAACTACTTATAATGTGTGTAGGGTTGGCGATGAGATTACAGGTCTAATCTCGTTGCTGTAGAAGAACAGTTGAAATTGGCCTTTTCTTCACTGTATTCGACCACCACTAAGGTTGCAGAGATACTCGTTGATCTTCTACTGTATTCCCGATACCCGTTTAGATGTAGAGTGGGCTACAAGCTACTAAACTGTGTATGGATAACCTAGGGAATTAAGTGAACTGAGAGAGGCTGATCGTGTGCTTCAAAATACACACCTCCTCCCTCTATTAATACTGAGGGAGGCGTGTACTGTGTCCCCTAACCTTGATGGGTTTGGGCCTCTCCAGTTATTCTATTCCCACAGTCCATTAAGGTATTAATTGAGCTACAGTAGAGATCTAGAAGAATATTAAATTGGCCCACTAATTTATTTAATATCCAATATCCAATACCTAGGATATAATTAAATAAATTAAGTGTTATTTTTATCCCACTAAAGAAATAACACTGACCTACCAATTTAATACATTTTACTCAATGCATTTTTCTTTAGTCCAGCCATTCCCCATGTTTAATATATAATGTCCATTAATTAATTATGTAAGCTCTGACAGCTATAATTAATCAATTCTTCTATTCCTAGAGCAGTACCACACAAGCTTTACCATGTACGGAATAAATTCCATCTGCAGAGTTTTACATGTACTTGTGTTTACTCAAGGGGACATCATCAACCTGGCGCACCAGGACATGGTGACCAAAACACAGTGCACAACCCATCATGTGTGAATATGTTACTGCCCAAAATATCGAGATTATTGACTCTATCAAGAATCTCACCCTTTGATAAATCAAAGCAATAGACATAACACACATATATCCGCCACTGTGCAAGGCTTAAGAACCCGAACTCTGTAGATCTTTATTCTTTCCTTTTAGAATCAGATTAGAGAACAGTATCATATCGCGATCCTCCTCAATACTAGTGTATCAAAATAATCAGTTAGTTAAGATAAACTAACTATCAGATTATTCTACAGTCTATAATGGTTGGTTCAGGACCATCTAAACTGCGAGCCTTTTAATACTTTGCAAGGAACCCGATGATATGATCTTCACCGTGTGTTTACCCACACCATATCATCTACAATGCAAGTATAAGGAAACATGCATATATAAACGTATAACATAGTAAATAGATGCACAAACAGTGACTGTAATAATAATCAATCTATATCGTCAAAACCATTGTTAATAGTATACAAAGACAAGCTTTCAGTATACAATCCTAATAGAATCCATCTCAAGTCTTGAAACCAGATTTCTAGGCATAATCAGTGAGATGACCAACTTGGGAAGAAGCTATCCCAACTGTGAGATGAACTTTAAAATTTTAGATAATCTCACAGAGGAATGGGATATGATAGTGATAGCTACAAATGAATCAAGAAATTTAAATAGCATCACTCCTAGAGAACTATTTGGCTCTCTCAAAGCTCATGAGTACAGCCTAAACCGGAAGAAGGAATCATCAACATCATCAACTCTAGATGTAGCCTTCTATGGTGAAAGGAACCGATTTAGAGAAACTTGAGAAAAAAACAACTTCCGACCAAAAAGCTCACCAATCAAAGAGAACCAAGGTGGATCAGCAACTGATCGAAGATGAGACGTAACTCAGAAAAAGAAAAACCTGACTAAAGACATCAATGAGCAAATTCAATCAGTGACAAAACTATTAGAAAAATTGAAGAAAATAAGGGACAATCAACCAGTCCAACTTCAAACTAAAGAATCTCCAAGAGCTGAAAGAATTCAGCAACAAGCTGAACAATCAGCTGAACCGGCCAGGGGTGTCAACCAAAGCATGGACAAATGCTGCCACTGTCACAAATAAGGGCATTATAGATATGAATGCCCTGATCTCCCTGAAGACAATAAGGCCAAACTGAGGAAAAGTTTTTTCAAAAGAAAAACAATGATGGCGAATTCCAAGAATGCCGTGCTAGACGACTTAGACTATCCATCTGGAATTGACTCTAACGGCTATAGCTTGGATGATAAAGCCCTATTTTGTCTCATGACTGACAATGATGAAGAGGTTAATACAGCTGAATCCAAATATGAAACCTCTTTCTATCATATAAATGAAGCAACTATTTCTAGCATGGAAATAGATGAAAACTTATCTTGTTAGAAAACCAGTTAGCTTTAATATCTTGTTTGCATGTTCAACAGAAGGATGAAAATGATGAATTGAGAAACAAGGTTAGAAACTTGAGCATTAATCATGATAGGATGAACACCTAGAAACTCAGTTGGTGGAATTTGAGAAATTAAAACTGGTTCAAAAGTATCTATCAAGTTCAAAAAGTCTCTATCAAGTTCAAAAAAGGATCTCAAACCATAGATAAAATCTAAGACTGGTAGTATAGGGCTAGGCTATAGCAAGTTTACTGCCTTAGAGAAAGGAAAGTCAGTTGCTCAGAGTAGTGATAAAGGAATCTTGAAGGGATTCACTAGACCAGCTCAATCTCAACCAGTTAAGGTATCTAAAGACAAAGGCATACTTAGAACTCCTTAAGTTCAGCCCAGACAGTTCAGTCAAAACTTCTAACTAAGGCCACCAGTTCATTTAAAACCATCAGTTCATTCAAGACCACCAGTTCAACTAAGGCCGCTTGTAAACTGAAATGTGAGATTATTTGATCCCAAAAGAAAGATCCAGTTCAGATCTCAAGCCTACTCTCCCCAAAGGTTCAACCAACGTGCCTATAGAGGACATCAAAGTACCTATAGGAGAAATCAAAGAAACACGTTTGAACCAAGGAATCTATATGATGAGTATCTGGATTCTAGAAATTAACCAAGGATCAACCCAAGAGGGTTTAGCTCATTAAACTGGAGACATACAAGGCATTGGCCTAATCGAAGAGCTCATAAGTCTCAAAACCAGAGCATATTAGTTGAATCCTTTTACCTTACTAACTCTCATCGTAGGTACCGTTCAACTGAATAAACTTAAAGGAGAAGAGTTGAAAGATTAACAAAGCTAATCAAATGATCTAAGTCTGATGGATCATTGAATGTTGAAAAGCCAAAAGTTTGGCAAATTTAGATTCCAAAGAATTTGATCAATCAACCAGGACCCGATATGGAACGGGTACCTAAAAGCTAATCCTTATTTTTTACAGGACAAGATCATCCTATCTATGAAAAAAACCAAAGATATTTGGTATCTAGATAGTAGGTGCTCCAAGCACATGATCGGAGACAGAAAAGGTCTCGAAGATTATAAAGAAATCAAAGGTCCACTTGTCATATTTGGAGACAATTCCAAGAGCCGAATCATTGGAGAAGGGTTCATGGTCAAAGGAAAGGTTGTAGTCAATTGAGTCTCCCACATGGACGGACTTAAGCACAAACCGCTGAGCATCAACCAGTTATGTGACAACGGCTATTCAGTTGACTTCAACAAAAACTGGTATGACATAAGAGACAAGTTAACTGGAGCAATGCTTCTAACAGACGTGAGAAAAGGCAACATGTATGTTGTTGACTAGTCAACCGGATACTCAGAGGCTTGTTTCCTCTGAAAAAGAACAACTGAAACAAGCTGGCTATGGCATCGCCGACTGAATCATCTCAACTTCAAAAACATCAACTACTTAGCCAAGAAAGGCCTAGTTGAGGGGCTTCCCAAGGAGATCTACAAGAAAACTGGTATTTGTGGACAATGTCAAAAAGAGAAGCACGTGAAGTCATCTTTTAAGAACAAGAGTCATCCCGCAAGAACAACTGTATGCCTCCAACTGCTACACATGGATCTAGTTGGACCAGTCAAACCGCAGAGTCCAAAGGGCAAGAGATTCACACTCGTAGTAGTTGATGATTTTTCAAGATACACTTGGGTGGAATTTTTACGAAGCAAAGATGAAACTTATGACAAGCTATCAACACTAATCAGAAGACTATAAACTGAAAAGGGAAGTTTAGTTCAAAGGATTCGGTCCGTCAATGGGACTGAATTTGTAAACCAGTAAACTTGGAATAACTCATGGACACTCAGCTGCAAGAACTCCTCAACAGAACGGTGTAGCTGAAAGGTGAAATCGGACACTCAAAAGAGCAGCTCGAGTGATGGTAGCTGATGCAAATATAGCAGAAAATTATTAGGCCAAAGTAGTCAACACAACCTGCCATACTCAAAACCGGAGTACAATCATCAGTTCATATGACAAAACCCCTTATGAACTGTACAAGAGTCGAATAAAGAAACAATTGGTACATCAGTTCATGTACAACCTAGTGAAACTGAGAACTCACAGAACTGTGTTGATCACGTAGTTCCAGAGCGGTTTGAAGTATCACTAGAAGAAAGCAATAAAATCGGCACTAGACCAACTGAAAGAAACTTGGTCAATGAGGACACAAATTGTGCTGAGGCCGCCAACCCCACAACTAAATCAGGGGGAAGAACAGATAAAGAAGCTGAACCAACTGAAGAAAAGACAATTGATGACATCAACATAGAGGAACTAGCTGAAGAACCATCAGAAGCCAACTTGCCCAAATGGCTCCGAAGCCATCCAACTGAAAAAATTATGGGTGATCCAAAATACTGAGTTCAAACTAGAAGCTCAACTGAGCACGCACTATTCACATGCTTCATATCTTAAACTGAACTGGCAAATGTTAAAGAAGCTCTAGAAGATTCAGACTAGATCATGGCTATGCAAGATGAACTTAATCAGTTCACAAGTAATGACGTATGGTTTCTTGTTGACAGACCAAAAACCCAGAAGGTAATTGGTACAAAATGGGTCTTTCACCATAAGATGGATGAACAATGTGTGATCACAAGGAACAAGGCAAAACTGGTAGCCAAGGGATACTCTTAAAGTGAAGGGATCGACTTTGATGAGACATTTGAACCAGTTGAAAGATTAGAGGCAATCAGACTGTTCCTAGCCTATATAGCTCACTTCAACTTTACAGTCTATCAATTGGATGTCAAGAGCGTATTTCTTCGAGGAATGTTCAAAGAAGATGTGTATGTCGAGCAACTACCAGACTTTAAAATTGGAAATCAAGTCTACAAACTGAAGAAGTTTCTCTATGGACTAAAGCAAGCTCCTTGAGCATGGTATGAAACCCTCACAACATTCTTGCTGAAGAATGGTTTTCAAAAAGGAGTCATTGATCGAACTTTATTTTGAATAGAATGATCAACTGAGATCTTAATGGTTCAAATTTATGTGGATGACATAATATTTAGATCCAAAAGCAAAGATCTATGCACACAATTCGCCCAACTGATGCAAAGCAAATTTGAGATGAGCATGATGGGAGAAACGACATTCTTCCTAGGGCTCCAAGTGAAGCAACTGAAAGATGGGATCTTCATCAACCAAGCCAAGTACACCAAAGAGCTAATCAAGACGTTTGGAACTGATAAAGAAAAACTCTCAAGATTCTAATGAACACATCTATTCAACTGACTCTTGATGAAGAAGGAGAATCAGTTAGCCAGACATACTACTAAGGAATCATTGGTTCGCTACTCTATCCAACTTCCAGTCAACCGAACATCTCCCATTCAGTCGGACTGTGCGCTCGGTTCTAAGCCAACCCAAAGAAGAGTCATCTTGAAGCAGCTAAAGAGGATCATCAAATATCTCAAAGGAACCATAAATCTTGGACTGTGGTATCTAAGAGATGATAGCTTGAGTCTAACTGGTTGCTCAGACTCAGACTTTGGTGGATGCAAGATTGATAGAAAAAGCACCAGTGGAACTTGTCAGTCTTGGATGCAAACTGATATCCTAGTTTAGCAAGAAGCAGCACTCAGTCACCACTTCCACAACTGAAGCTGAATATGTCACTGCAGATAGTTGTTGCGCTCAAATACTCTGGATGAAGCAGCAACTGAAGGATTACAAAGTTGAAACTGAAGAAGTGCCTATATTCTGCGATAACAATAGTGCTATTGTAATCTATCAAAATCCAATATTTCATTCCAGAACCAAGCACATTTATATAAGATATCACTTTATCAGAGATCAGATATAGAAGAAGGACATGTGCATCAAGTATGTCAACATAGAGAAGCAAATTGCTGACATCTTCACAAAACCGCTGCCTGAAGCAAGATTTGTTGAGCTATGCATCCAACTGGGATTGCTTGAACTAGCTTCAAAGGATGAAGATGATCAACTGAGTGAAGGAGTATAGAAGTCCTCTCCAGCTAAAGAGATGAACTGAGGAGAAAAGAAGAACTGGACCCAAAATGCTTCAGTTCAACCAATTAAGAAGTCCAAACTGATATTTCAATCTGTTTATACATTTATATAAGTTTTGCAAAGTGAGAGAAGAAGAAAAATGAACTGAAACTGCTTAGTCAGTTCAATCAATTCAACTGGAGTCACCAGTTCACACATCAGACTGAAGAGAGCAGCTGAATTGAAGGAACTGAACTGAAGTCATCTCAGTCAGACTGATCAGTCCAATTGAAGACCATCAGTTACATTAAGCATACTGATGGCATAATCAGTTCTGTGCCACGTGGAATCCAGAGAGAGAGAAGAGGATAAGTTTGAACTTAATAGTGGGAACGGTAAAAATAACGTGTCATCCAAATGTTACCATTGGACCGACTCTCTCTCTTAATTTATCCCCAACAGATAGATTTGGTAGTCAATCGATGCACCTTTTTAGTTACATATGTTGCACCTTTCTAGAACCGTCAGATTCAGAGAATTCAAATCATCACATCCGTTGGATAAACACCACCTCATCCACTATAAATAAGTCTGTTGATTTTTAAGATAAACTTTATCTTTTACTGCCGACTTACTCTCTAATCCTCTCTTGCTTAAACCTTGATCAAAAACCTGAATCTTCAAATTTCCAGAAAGTCTCTCATCTAAAAGCTTATCATCCATCTCTATGGCCCAAAATCCTACCGGTCGCATTCACAAAAGTTTCAACTTTCGATTGACCGGAGAAGATTCCACTGTGTTCTGTGAAAAACTGTACATAGATAAGTTTTTCAATAAGGCCGCATTCATTCAAGCTTGCAGAGATTCTTCACTATGGAACATCATCATATTAAAGCTCTCTCAAGTGAATCTTCAGGCATTTATCGAGACTTTCCTGATACGAGTTTATCCAGAACCAGTTACTGAATTCTTTCTGAATTCAGATGGTGAAGCAGATCCCAAGGAGATCAGAACTGAAGTAAGAGACATCAAATTCGTTGTTACTCCTGAATTTCTCAGTTGAATGTTTGATTTTCCAAACAAAGGAATCAAACTTGAAGAGACCAATGTCAACCAATAGGAGGCCTATAGAACCTGGAAAAAGGAGAGCATAACACTGCCATACAAAAGCAATTATCTCATCTCACGTTTTCAAGAAGAGTATCAGATACTGGCGGCCATAGCCGTAAAGATAATTGTTGGAACAACTGGCAGTCATTTCGAAATATCGGAAGTCAAGTACAAGATCTGTGCAGCCATCTACAATCGGGTGAAAATTAATTGGGCACAATTCTTCTTCGATCAACTGAAAAAGTATGTGGACATCATTGAGAAGAAGTGGGATGAAGCAAGGTTCCCACAAAAGATACGATATCTCAGCCGAGTGAGCATAATTTTGGAAAAACAGTTTGCATTTATGAATGATGAAACGAGCTTCAAGCTCGTAGATAGAAATGACTTCATTCCAAGACTATTTCTCCATGGAGTCAAACTCAAAGAACCAGAATTGGATCAAGCTGACCAGTCCAAGAAAAAGAAACCTGCAGTTGAAGGTAAAAGAAAGCAGTAGGTAACTGAATACCTAAAGATATTTCATCATATTCCATTGATGAAATCCCAATCGCTCAAAGATTCAAGACTCTAGTTGGCGCTCAATCACTGAGACAAACCCAGGCTGGATCAAGCTCAGCCGCAGCTGGAGCTGGCCCTTCATTTCAACCGGAACTGTTAGCTAGACGCCCGGTTACCAGATCAATTCAGATGAAGAAACTAACTGATCAAGTCAGGAAGAAGACAGTTAAGCCATCTCGAACAAAGAAATAAAAGGAAACTGGTCCTCCACCAACCCTAATACTCCCTCTAAACCAAACAATGAAGGATGTAGCATCCTGCGAAGATCCTGAAGACATCATCCCTGAAAAAGGAGTACCACATCCGGGAACCAGAGTAGAGTACTTTCAACTAACATGCCTACCAATGGCGCAAGTTGAAGAGCTGAAGAAGTGAAGAACTGGGCTATAGACACAATGAACTGATACATAGCCCTACATTTTGCTCCAAACTTAACCGCCATATAGAGTTATTCAATACTCTAACCAAGTACATTTACTGGTATCTATGGCGACATGTTTATATCTCAGAATTTTTTCCTACATGCTTGCGTTTCATAGAATGAGCTTCTGGAAGTGAGAAGAAAGTTGGAGCTTATGGTGGTCAGACGGTGAAACTGCCGGAATGCTGAGTGACAAGCAGATAAGGAGGCAATTGCAGCTCCGCAGGATGTGTGTTAATCCATCACAATGTTCAATGAGAGACATTATAGAAGAAATACGTGCTCTCAAGGGAATCAAGTCACCATCAATTACAAATGAAGAAGAACGTGAAAGATGGAAGCACTCACACGTACAATAAAAGTGGCTCTACAGAACACTGAAAATAATGAGGAAACAGCAATAGAACCAGGAACCTCAACCGCTAATAGAACAAATGCAAAAAGAAACTGCAAATGTTGGAGGAGACCAAGAAGCAATCTCGCTGTAAGAGGCTATAGAAGGAGTTATAAAATGACTAAACTTTTAAGAGGCACCGTCATTAGCTGAAGTTGATATCGATATCATCTCTGACTCTCCAGAGAAGGAGGAGGCAGCTGAGGAACAAACTACAACTGATATCGAGTTTGAAGAGCTTCTCAAATCACCAGTTTAGCAAACTAAGGGCTAGCTGAAAGAGCCAACTGATCAATTCTTTCAGTTCGAGGAGTCAATCGCACTCCCAACTGCTCCAGCTGAAAAACCAACCAGTGAACTGGCTCCCTCAAATAAATTCCTAACTGCTCCAACTGATGAGCCAACTGCCCCAGAAGAATGAACTGATCATTCAGTTCAGTTGGTAGATCAGTTTGAAGAACCAGAACCTCTTACCCTGGTTCCGTACTTTGACCCTATCTTAAGGGCAATTCAGTTCTAGGCTCAAGCAGAGGCTCAAGTTACTGAACCAGAGACTCCTTCCAAGCCAAGTCTCGAGCGAACTATTAGCTTAGGCAATGCTGAGCAATTGCACACAGTTCTATGCGATGAGCTGATGGGAACTGAAGCTGGAGAAGAAGCTGAATCAAGAGCAGCTGAACTATAGTTCAAGGATATAGATGTAGACGCAGCAGTTCAGTTCGAAGGACCAAGTGCCACTGTTCAGTTCAAAGGCCAAACTGAAGGATTAACAATTCAGTTCACGACCGCTCATGAGGAAATGATCCGAAATCTACAGCAGCAAGTGAAACTGAACACTGAACTGATCATGCAACTTCAAGCTCACACTAGACTCAAGAGAGAAGAAACTGAGTCATCAAGCAGTGAAGAGGATGAAGGCAACTCCAGCGGACTAGTTGCCAAGAAAAGGAAAACTGAGCACAAGAAGGATTAGGTGGCTAATCAAGTTCAAATGATTAGAAGCCCTAAGTCTACTTCTTTTAATTCAAATCATGTTTTTGATGTTTAAATGAAAATTTTATTTCCATTTCTTAATAAATGTCCAATCAGCATTTATTTTGAAATTTCTTACCGTTGAAACATCTTAACACATGGAATGATCATTAAAAGCCAACATCTAAAAGAAAAAGGCAAGAGATATTACTCCCCCAACCAACAAATTTATAAGTCTCCTTCAACACTCATAAAAACCCTTCTGCTCTTAGCCTTTCAGAAGCATATTCATTCCTAGCCTTCTCAAAGCTCACTCAAATTCCTTTGATTTTCTTTAAAATTTAGCCAACCTCAAAGATGGCCGAATTACCCAACTCTCAAAACTCATTCAAAGATCAAACATTGAGAGATAAATTTCTAGAGAGAAATAAATTCCAACTGATTCTTAATGAATCAAACAATCCAAATCTTTCTGTGAATCTGCATAAAACATGAATTCTCCACTACTTGGAAACACTACCAATGTTCTTTAGATAAGATTTGGTGAGTGAGTTTCTATTACAGGCAAGGCTAACCGCAGATGGGAAGATTATGTCATCAGTGATCCAAGGCAGACCAATTCAAATCACTGAGAGCACAATTGCAGAAGTCTTTCAACTCCCAAGAAGAGGGTTAACGGTCCAAGCCTTGAAGAAATCTGTAGAATCATACTGAAGAGAATGGAAAGCTTCAACCTGCAACAAGCAATTCAGTTTTACAAAAAGTTAGAATTGATCTAAAGCCAGAGTATGGTGTTCTACTTGACATCATGAACAAGATAATGTTCGGAGCAATTGGAAGCTTGAGTCAGCTCACTCAAGAGCGATACAAGGTCATGATTCACCTTGCTGAAGGAAGATAAACAAATTGGGCAGAATTCATATTCTCCCAAATCAAGCATCAAGTCATCAAAGCTTCTGACTCGAAGAAGATTGGAAAATTCGAGTCCAAGGTGGGACTTGTTCTAAGGATGAGCAAGCTGCTTGAATATATATTGAACCTGTTAAATGGTGATGCATTACTAGTCTTCATCTCTGAATGGATCCCTAAGAATGGAAGTGCTCATCTTCAGTCACTCAAGAAGAAAAGAAGATCCAAGTCAAAGTCATGCAACACAACATCGAGCAAATCAACTGCCAACATCGTTCCATCACCAAATTTGAAGAACTGATCATCAGTTAACTTCAAGACTTGCTTTGATCCAGATGAACTTATTCCATTCATTGGAATTCCCCATCCAAATTATGGAGATGATTACTTCAGGAGTACATTCCCTCCTCTCCAACTAACTGAAGAGAATATTCGCACTTTCTACAATGGTGAATATGCAGTTAAGAGTGCGCAAAAAGAAGTGACCAATCTACTTCTTACTCACTTCACCTTGTTGCGAAGTATGATCAAAGGCTGTTTAAGCAACTGCACCAGTACTTCTATTAGTTCAACTAGAGACACTCAATGTCTATCCACTCACTTCTTGCTAACTGCCTTTCATGGCATGAGCTACTGGCAACATGAAGAAACTTGGAGCATCAAATGGATAGGATCATCTAATCAAAGTAACATTTATTTAGCTATTTGTCTATCAAATCAAACAGCTGATCAGTTGAAAAACAATCAAGTACTCTCGAAAATATGCATGCAAAGTAGAATTTATATGCTAAGGAGATGCATATTACTCAAAGAACTTCCAAATCTCTCATAGGCCAATCAAATTCAAACAGAATCCAACAATTAATAAATAGGATTTTGACTTTTCAAATAAACAAGACCTCTCTATAGGTCACAACAACTAAGACCCATCAATAGGTTAGAGGCAAAGAAACTATTTTAAGTCCCATTCATAGGACAGAAGCAATTAATCAAGTTAAGACCTATTCATAAGTCAACTGAAAAATAAACAGAATCCAAGACTTAACCAAATATGACCAACTCATAGGTCGAAAACTATAATGAAACATGCTTGGATTTATGAAAAGGAAATGAGACTTTATTTATCATGATTCAAATAAAGAATACAATTCAGATAAGCCCAAAAATAAAACATAGCATGCAATCATACTATGGGGCAACTGTATCAGAGTTTAAGCGGAAAACAATGAAGTAATATTGTATCACATAACAACATACTCATGAGCAATAATTTAGTCTGAATGAGATAGCAAGGCATGATCAACCCACAATAGTACATCAAGCCATCACCTACCGTATCTCAACCTGTGAAAACATTTTGAAAATATGTTGGACGTGAGTACTAAGGCACTCAGTGGGTTAAACTTTTAACTCAATCTTTGATAAAAACTGTAACAGAATATCTAAAATACAAATACAGATAATGGAAAGCAAAACGCGAAAGTCCTTCCCATTTCTGCAAACTTTTACTTCTCTTTGGTACCCTGTAGCTCCTTCTGTCATCTACTGCACTCTATGACATGTCACTGATAGAAAAATGGAGGGATTACCTCGCTAATCCGAAAAGAGTGTACTAGGGGTTACCTAGCATTGACTCCTATAGTGATGCCCAGATCACGTGAATGTGCAGGGGTTACCTCACAGTGACACCTTTAGTCATTAACATCACAACTACAAGAATCACAATTCCTGCCTATCATTTGCTCTATGTTCTTTTATAAAGCGCAATATATGACATAAGCACAAAAACTATGTCATTCTCTTAATATAGCAACTATGTTAACCTTTAATTACTTTAGCAAACTTAGTTCAATTATGCTTCATATTCCTTAAATGGAAACCATTCTATAACTTCAGTTCAATAATAAAAGCACAAGCAAAAAATTTAACTCATTATACACAAGTATTGTTAGGAAAAACTATCAAGGTTTTTCTTACAAGGGGTTTTGATGAGATGCCAAAATATGTCAAAATATGAAAAGAGCCTTGAAAGAACTGAAAAGAAATCAAGCAGAAAACTAAAGATGATCATACAGAGTCAAAGCTATCAAGCCAACAAATATGATCTATTTGTGTGAAAGAAGAGAGAAGAATAGAGAGAAAAAGAAGACCGTAGCTTGCTAGAATAATCAGCAAGGGAAACTGGAAGTTGCAGGTACCACTGAGAGAAGGTATCAACTGCCACCAGTCTACAGTAATGAACTGATGACCAATACCAGTTCAAGGCCGCCACCAGCTGAAGAGATGTTTCAGCTGAAGTGATGAACTGATGGACATACCAGTTCAAGGCCGCCACCAGCTGAAGAGAACTGAAGGACATACCAGTTCTAGGCCACCACCAGCTGAAGTGATGAACTGATGGACATACTAGTTCAAGGCCGCTACCAGCTGAAGGAAAGTTCCAGCTGAAGAGAACTGAAGCACATACCAATTCTAGGCCACCACCAGCTAAAGGGAAGTTCCAGCTGAAGAAAACTGAAGCACATACCAGTTCTAGGCCACCACCAGCTGAAGGGAAGTCCCAGCTGAAGAAAACTAAAGCACATACTAGTTCTAGTCCAATACCGGCTGAAGAAATGTTCCAGTCAAAGGAAGATCCCAGCTGAAAGGAATACCAGCTGAAAGAGAAGAACTGAGGGACATGCTAGTTCTAGATCATATTCAACTGAAGAAATACTAGTTGAAAAGCACATCAGTTTGAACTGTTGAACATGCTAGTCGACGATGACATCAACTGATGAAGATTGCCAGCCGAAGAGAGGACAATCACGAGCTAAAGAAAATACTAGCTCAAGATATTCCAGCTGAAGAGAATACCAACTGAAGAAATGTACCAAGTCTAAGGATCTATACTGAAGGAATACCAGCTTAGGATATTACAGTGGAAAGACCATACCAACTGAAGCGAAGACTAAGGTACAAGCTGATGGAAAATACCAGCTCAAAGAATACCAGCTGGAGAATGAAGTTCTATTTGATGAAGCACCAGTTCGAAGAACACCAGCTGAAGACGCATCAGTTCTAAAGTCCAACTGATAAAGCGCCAGTAATCGAACTGAAGACCGGTCCATAAAAGTTCAAGCTGAAGGGACACAAGTCCAAAATACCAGCTAAAGAACACTGGTTCAAACTACCAGCTGAAGCAGAAGCAAACTGGAGCTCAGAAGGCATCAAGCCCAAGCCCAAAAATGCCAGCTGAAGATGATCTCAATTGAAGCTTTCCAAACTGCCAAGGGACATGCAGAACTGACAGATAAAGGAACTGAAGATTCCAGCTGCCAGACAAAGCTCAGAACTGAAGATCAAGAAGGGAGCCGCAACTGAAATTCAGATAAGTCAAAGAAGATCTTGAAGTTAATGCAACCGAGATCTTGAAGTAAAAGCTCGTCAGAAGAGCAATGGCAACCCAACGGCCCCATTAAATGAAAAGCCTTGCAACTGGCTTTATCATTGATGATCCAACAGTGATCACCACCAGTCACCAACTCACTTATCTTTAAAAGGTAAGCTACCCCAGAGAAGACTGTGGGACTTTTGAGAATTTGGAGAGCACTTTAGTTAAGTCTTTCCGTGAAGACGTTCGCCAAAGCACTAAAGCCTTACGCTCAAAGAACTCAGAAAATCAAAAGTTCCAACTGATGAGAATGAGCCTTAACGCTCTTCGAGCTAACTGTTGAAGATTTCCAGCCAGAGTTGTTCTCTCAGTCACCGTGCTTAAGTGATCATCTACCCCAGCTCAGACAGAGACACGCAAAGGAGCAACCCAGTTGATACCAGTTTCAAGACTGTGCTTTTGAAGATCAAGCGAGATCTAAAATTATGAAAAGATGGGCAATAGAACCTTATCTCTCCAGTGAGCAGTTGGGGATTGCAAGTGTGAGCTATCGACCTACCGGCTGAGGAAGTTGAGAGTGCAGCTTCTGGGACAACAACTATCTTTACTGTGTAACTGTAATAAAGGAACTTTACACTTGCATAGTGAATTGCCCTTCTGCGGAAGGAAGAGAGGACATAGAAGTTGAGCTTCGAACCTCTATAAACTGCTTGTGTGCTCTGCTTTAATTTTCAGGTCTGTTACATGTTTTGAACTGCACACCATAAGCACACACAACACTCCGAGCTAGCAGATTTTCTTAATTGATCTCTACATAGCACGGATAATATTTGCGAGTCAAAATGGGTTCTGAATATTCTGCATCTAAGTTCAGTTTTGTAATCAGTTTATTTACCCCTTCTAAACTGATTCTGACTCGCCCCGGGACCAACAAGTGATATCATAGCGGTTGATTGTAAAGATCAACTATGTCTGCAGATCAACTGAATCAGATCTAGTCGTCTGTGCTAATCTGTAAGCTATGGGAAACCATAAGCTACCTATCTTTTCAGTTGAGAACTACGATAAATGGAACAGGAGAATGAGGGCGCATCTCTGCTCAATCCGCGAGAGTATGTGGGAAGTTATTGAGGATGGTCCAATCACGATCATGATGGACAATGAAGCCCACATTGCTGATGTCAACCAACCAGCAAGGATTCCGAAGCTAACTCATCTTCTCACAGATGAAGAGAAGAAGTTGAAGAACCTAGAGTTCATGGCCCAAGCCACGTTGTTCCAAACTCTAGATGAAGACCGCATGAAGGACATAAAGAATTGCAGAACTACCAAGGAGATATGGGACTTACTTGCAGATCTGTGCAAAGAGTCCGAAGCTATCAAAGGAAACAAGCTCCAGCTAGCAGTCGACAAATATGAGTCCTTCAAGATACACTCAGATGAGACCATCTCCAGCCTTGAAATAAGATTTCTTGGCATCATCAGTGAGATGAATAATCTGGGAAGAACATATCCCAACAGTGAGATAAACTCCAAAATTTTAGACAATCTCACCGAGGAATGAGATATGAAGGTGATTGCTACAAAAGAGTTAAGAGATTTGACCAACATCACCCCAAGAGAACTCTTTGGTTCTCTTAAGGCTCACGAGTATAGCCTAAATCGAAAAAGAGAAGCATCCACATCATCCGCCCAGGATGCAGCCTTCTATGGTGAAAAAAATCAATTTAGAGAAACTCGAGAAAGAAATATATTCCGACCTAGAAGTTCTCAAGCCAGAGAACAACCAAGCGGCTCAATTGATCGCAGAAGAGAAGCAGTGGAGAAGAAGGAGAGCCTGACTGAAGATATCAATGATCAAATCCAGTCAGTTGCCAAGCTGCTAGAAAAGCTCAAGCGGATCAGAGATCAACCATCAGTTATGCTTCAAACTGATGATAAGCCTAGAGACGAGAGAAATAACCACCTGCTGAACAACCCAGGACAGCCAACATAGGCATAATACTTCCATTGCCACAATCAAGGACACTACAGGTATGAGTGTCCAGAGCTCTATGAAGATAAGAAGGCCAAGGTGAAGAGAAGCTTTTTCAAAAGAAAAGCTATGATGGCCAACTCAGAGAACACCGTCCTGGATGACTTGGATTATCCATCAAGAATCGACTCCATGGCTATAGCTTTGAAGAAGAGGTATTATTCTACCTCATGGCTGACAACGAAGAAGAGGTTAGTACCAGCTACTCCTTAACCTCTTTTTATCACATTCATGAATCTTCCATTACTAGCAATGAAATAAATGAACAATTAAGAATGCTAGAGGACCAGTTAGCTGCTATTTCAAGCATGCATTTACAACTAAGGAAAGAAAATGATGACCTAAAAGATGAGGTCAAAAGACTGAGAAATGATCGTGACAGAATTGAATCACTTGAGTCTCAATCACCTAAATGTAATAAGTTGTAGCTTAGTTTTGATGAGCTAAGAGCTGAGAATAATAGGCTATGGCAAGAGGTCCATGAAAGAGAGAGGATTTCTCTCAAATTTAAAAAGGGATCTCAAACTCTTGATGAGATTCTAAGCCATCAAAGAGTTAAAACTGGTAATACAGGGTTAGGATACAATAGGTACACTGCCTCGGAGAAAGGAAAGACAGTTATTCAAACCAGTCAAGAAGGAACACTTCCTGGTTTTGTCAGATCTGCACCAACCTAGCCAGTTGAAGAGGCCAAAGGTGAGAGAACTAAAGACATCCCAACAGATCTGCCTAAAAGGTCCAGCCAATCCTCCCAACTGAAAGACGCAGTCCAACCATCAGTTTGGCAGAGGAAGCCATCTCAAAGAAGGCCACAAGCTAAAAATAGACAGTTTGCCTATCAGCAAAGGCTACCATCTCAGCAAAGGCATCCAGCCTTACAATAGAGATCGTCAGTTTAGTCAAGACATCCAGCTCATCAGAGACAGTCAGTTCAACAAAGATCACCAAATTTTTAAAGGCCCAAACCTCAAAACCGGCCTATGGTGAACAGAAGTGACCGGCCAACTGAAGTAAGGAGAAATAGTCAGTTTGGACCATCGCCTCATCAGGATAGGGCATCAGTTCAGGAGAGAACTATTTAGCCAGCCCATCCTCGAAGACACCCAGGAAGTCAACCTGGAAGAGAAGTTGACTCAAGAAGAAACGTGCTCACAATGCCATATCAAGCACGTTAACATTCTCAGATCTCTTTGGAGAAGTTCACTCCAATGGATCTCGCAATATAGTATAGTGAGGATCTGGACTCAAGGGATGAACTGAGAATCAACCCTTACTATAACTGGTTTGCCAACTGGCCATACCATAAGAGCGACATAGTTCATGGTGTGAAAAAAATTAGCCACAAAGAAGAGCTAGATAAGCTCGAAATCAGAGAGTTATGATCGAAGTGATCTATCCTAATAACTCTCGACGCAGGTACAAGTCAAATGACTTAGCTCAGAGGAGGAGAGCTGAAAAGAGAGTGAAACTAATCAGACGATCAAAGTCCGAAAATTCTCTACCTGCCATAAAGCTAAAATTTTGGCAAATCTGGATCCCAAAACATCTAATTAGTAAAGAAAGACCCGATGTGCGGGCTCCTAAAAACTAATCATCTCTCTTACAGGAAAAGGGCATCCTATCGAAGAAGAGGACCAAAGAGGTTTGGTACCTAGATAGCGGGTGCTGAAAACACATGACCGGAGACAAGGAGGATCTAGAAGGGTACAAGGAGAAGAAAGGCCCATTAGTCACATTCGAAGACAACTCCAAAAGCCAAACAATTGGAGAAGAGTTCGTGGTCAAAGAAAAAGTGATAGCCAATGGAGTCTCCCACGTGGAAGGACTGAAGCACAAACTTCTCAGCATCAATCAATTATATGACAATGGATATACCGTTGATTTAAGTCGAAGCTTGTGTGACATCAAGGATAGGTCAACTGGAGCAATTCTCCTAACTGGAGTAAGGAGAGGCAACATGTACATTGTTGACTGGTCAACTGGATATGGAGAAACTTGCTTTTGATCAAAGAGCTCAACAGAAGCAAGCTGGCTATGGCATCGATGACTCAACCATCTCAACTTTAGAACCATCAATCATTTAGCCAAGAAAGAGCTAGTAGATGGGCTTCCTATGGAAAATTTCAAGAAAGCTGGCGTCTGCGGACCATGCCAGAAAGGGAAGCAGGTGAGATCGTTATTCAAGAACAGAAGTTATCCTCCAAGGACAACTGCTCCCCTCCAACTACTACACATGGATCTATTTGGGCCAGTCAGACCACCAACGCCCAAAGGAAAAAGATTTACTCTGGTAGTAGTCGATGACTTCTTAAGATACATATGGGTAGAGTTTCTTAGAAGTAAGGATGAAACCTACGCTAAGCTATCAGCGATGATCAGGAAGCTGCAAACTGAAAATGAGAAATCAGTTCAATGAATTCATTTAGACAATGGAACTGAATTCGTTAACCAACAGATAATCAGTTTTCTCAATGAACTGGGAATAACTCATGAGCACTCAGCTGCCAGAACTCCACAGTAAAATAGTGTTGTTGAAAGGAGAAATCGTACACTCAAGAAAGCAACTCGAGCAATGATAGCTGATGCCAACATAGCAGAAGGATACTGAGCTGAGGCAGTCAACACTGCGTGCCACACTCAAAATAGAAGCGCCATCGTCAGCGCACATGACAAGACACCCTATGAGCTCTACAAGGGTCTTAAGCTATCTATCTCATACTTTAAAGTATTTGGCTGTAAATGTTATATTCACAACAATGGCAAAAGTCAACTGAAGACTTTCAGTGCCAAAGCTGATGAGGGAATATTTATTGGTTACAATTCCCCACATGGTCAAGGTTACAGAGTGTTTAACAAATGAACATTAGTTGTGGAAATAACTTGTCATATTATTTTTGATGAGTTTTCCAATGAGTACACGAGTAAGGAGGTACTCAATCCATCAGTTCAAAAAGGTAAAACCGATAACTCAAAGGACTATGTGAATCACACAGTTCCAGAAGAGTTTGAGTTGGGCTTGAAGATGAAGGAAATGAATCCAGCATCAGACCAGCTGAGAGCACAGCTGAGGGTGATCAAACTAATGAAGAGAATGATCATGTTGAGACCTTCAATCCCACAACTGAAGTAGGGGGAAGAACTGATAAGGAGAAAGGGAAAACTAAAGATGATCATACAGAGTCAAAGCTATCAAGCCAACAAATATGATCTATTTGTGTGAAAGAAGAGAGAAGAATAGAGAGAAAAAGAAGACCGTAGCTTGCTAGAATAATCAGCAAGGGAAACTGGAAGTTGCAGGTACCACTGAGAGAAGGTATCAACTGCCACCAGTCTACAGTAATGAACTGATGACCAATACCAGTTCAAGGCCGCCACCAGCTGAAGAGATGTTTCAGCTGAAGTGATGAACTGATGGACATACCAGTTCAAGGCCGCCACCAGCTGAAGAGAACTGAAGGACATACCAGTTCTAGGCCACCACCAGCTGAAGAGATGTTCCAGCTAAAGTGATGAACTGATGGACATACCAATTCAAGGCCGCCACCAGCTGAAGGGAAGTTCAAGCTGAAGAGAACTGAAGCACATACCAGTTCTAGGCCGCCACCAGCTGAAGGAAAGTCCCAGCTGAAGAGAATTGAAGCACATACCAGTTCTAGTCCAATACCGGCTGAAGGAAAGTCCCAGCTGAAGAGAATTGCAGCACTCGGTTGCAACATCGACAACTGAAACATAATACGTAGCTACTGGTAGCTGCTGTGCGCATATACTCTGGATGAAGCAACAGTTGAATGATTACAAGGTCGAAACGGATAAAGTACCTATCTTCTGCGACTACAACAGTGCTATTGCTATTTCTTAGAATCCAGTTCTGCATTCGAGAATAAAGCACATTGACATCAGGCACCACTTCATCAGAGATCACATTGAAAAGAAGGACATGTGCATCCAACATGTCAACACAGAGAAGCAGATTGCTGACATCTTCACAAAGCCTTTGCCAGAGGCAAGATTTATGGAGCTATGTATCCAATTGGGGCTATTGGAACAAACATCAGAAGATGAAGATGATCAAAATGGGATAATACAGAGAGCAATCCCAACCGATGAGAAAAGAAGAGCAGAAACTGAAACTGAAGGTGCATCAGTTCAGTCAGCAAGAGATGTCAAAACTGCTCATATTATCAGTTAAAACAAAAGGCAAGCTGAAAAGTTTACAAACTGATAAAAAGCGTGGAAGTTGAGAACTCAAAAGGCCAGAACTGATCAGATGCTCAATCAGTTCGCAATGGAGAAAACAGCTCGTGATCAGCTGAAGCAAGCAGCTGCACTGGAAGGAGAGCTGAAACCCAACTCAGCAAAAGGAAGAGCTAAACTGAAAAATCTCAGTTGAAGCCGTTCATGCCAACTGGAGATTTCCAGATGTTGTCAAATCATCTGATGACGTCAGCAGCTCAAAGCCATGCGGAAGCACCAGAAGAGAGAACTTCAAACAGATAAGTTTGAATTTACTTTTTAATTAGTGGAACAGTAAAATGACGTGTTATACTATTGTTACCATTGGACCCACTATCCCTCTTCAATTAAATCACAATGGATAAATTTGAGAATTAATCGATGGATTAATCGGAGCCGTTCAAAACAAGCTCCCCTCAAATTCTTATTACCGTTGGATTTACCATGAATTTTGAAAGCTATAAATAGATTGGCTGAACCTCTTTTCAGCCCACTCAAAAGCTAACAAGCCTTCAAGAATTCACTCAAAGAGCCTAACATACAGAGTTTTCATTCCCTTCAAAAAGCCTCAGAAAACTCTCTCCTCAAACTCTCAAATGGCTCAATTTTCTGCTAACATTCATCACAGAAAATACAACTTCAGAGTCACAGGTGAAGACTCTACAATCTTCTACAAAGACCTGTATCATGACAAAATACTTAGCATGGATAACTTCAGACGATTCTCCAAAGCCTCTAACCATTATGAAAGAATTATTGAGTCGTTTAAAAATTCCGGGCTGAAAACATTTACCGAGGCTACACCCACTCGGGTATATCCAGAGGCAGTTGTCGAGTTTTTTCTCAACTCAACAAGCACATACAAACCTCTAGAATTCAAGACAGAGGTTCATGAAAGAAATATTGTGATCACACAAACAGTCTTGAAAGGGGTGTTTGATCTCACAAAAGAGGGAGACAATGTTGAAGAAACAAGAGTCAACACTCAAGATTGTTATGATCGATGGGCAACGATCGGCTTTGATGGGTGCTACCACATCAATCACTCAATATTTAACCTTGGAAAAGAATTCCAAGTATTGGAAGTAATCGCCATAAGAATGGTGATGGAATCATGTGAAGATCAATCCAGCATGTCGGAAGAAAAGTACAAGATATGTAATGCGATATGGGAAGGAAAAAAGATTAATTGGTCCCTGTATTTCTTTTGATAACTGAAAAGGCTCATAGATATTGTGGAAACAGAAACCAAAAGTTCAAGGCGGTTTCCACAGAAGATGAACTTTCTCAACAAAGTAAGCCTTATACTGGAACACTTGATTCCTGATGTAATGATAGAGGAAACTCACCCTCAACAGATCGACCCAAACGATTTTATCCCAAGAATAAATATAACTGGACTGCCTCCAATAATGATCAAAGAGCCACAACCATGATTGAGGCAAAAGCTGATTCCAACCCTTCCCCCAGCAGGGTGGAAAGGAAAGGACAAAATGATTCCAACCGGCTCAGATGATATCTATTGTGTAATTGATAGATATCAACTCCCTGAAGAACAGGATGAGGGAAGAAAGGACTCCAAAAAGAGTCCAATTGAATGGAGAGTAGCATCACCGACTCACTCTGAGATGGTTGAGAAATCAGCTGCTAAGCACCAGACTTCAGAACATCAGCTGGATGCCAGAAAAAAGACTGCAGAGCATCCACTGACCAATCAAGATAACTAAAAGAACAGTTGCTGAAGTTTTTCAACTTCCAAGGCAAGGCGCAACCGTTCAAGAGTTGAATGAAGCAACTGAACCATACTGGAGAAGGTGGAAGACCCCCACCTACAAAAAGGCATTCAGTTTTTCCATAGCTAAAACTGATCTAAGACCAGAGTATGGAGTTCTGCTCGATATCACAAACAAGATGATGTTTGGAGCAATTGGAAGCCTAAGCCAGCTTACCCAGGAGAGGTACAAGGTGATGATACATCTAGTTGAAGGATGCGAGAGAAACTGGGTAGAGTTTGTATTCTCACAGATCAAGCGTCAAGTTCTCAAGGCTTTCAACTCAAAGAAAACACGAAAGTTTGAGTCCATGGTAGCACTTGTTCTCAGAATGAGCAAGATGATTGAAGACATCTTGAAGCTGCCAAATGATGATACATTACCAGTCCTCATCTCAGACTGGATTCCTAAAAGAGGAAACATCCATCTGCACTCACTCAAGAAGAAAAGGCTAGGAAATGGCAACACAAATACCACAGCCTCAAATACCTCGACTGCCAATGCCATCCCATCATTAGTCTCCAAGAATGGATTAACAGCGGACTTCCAAGACTGTTCTGATCCAGATGAGCTTATTCCATTCATCGGAATTCCTCATTCAAACTATGGAGCTAACTACTTCAGGAGAACTTGTCCCCCTCTTCAGTTGACGGAAGAAGATATTCGCACTTTCTATAGTGGTGAATATGTAGCCAAGAATGCACAAAAAGAGGTAACAAATTTACTTCTTACTCTATTTGCATTTGTGGCCAAGCAAGATCAAGAGCTTTTTAAGCTGCTAAACTGGTACTTCTACTGGTACAACTGGAGACACTTAATGTCCATCAAGTCTCATTTCTTGATCACTGCTTATCACGGCATGAGTTTTTGGTAAAGAGAAGAAGTCTAGAGTTTGAAATGGATAGGGTCTGCAAATCCATTCCCTCCAACTATCGTGCAAGTACAGAGGATTATGAGTCATAGATTGACCAAGAAAATTCCTCCAACTGCCCTACTTGCCGAATTGAGAAGTGACATCAAGGCTCATGAAGAAGCAGGAGCCAAGCAGCAAGAGACCTGTACAATCAGCCCTGCTTATAGAAAACTAAATTTTGGATGTCTGCCAAATCAGTTAGCTAAGCCTAATTGACCAACTGAACCTGCAACTGCACAGGAGCAGTGAGAGCCACTTCTCACCCCAGTTGTAGTGAGTTAACTGTGTGATGATGAAGACACTGCCACATCACCCAATCTCTTATGAAAGAGATATGTCGCCCCACTGATAGCTTCAAGCCACAAGACAACTGCCGAACTGAACCTGCAGGAAGTTTAGCACAAGTCATCCTCAAAAGGGAACTTGAACATAAGGCGAAGGGTCACATCGGCTGAAGCTAAGCACCGGAGTCAATCTGTGAAGAAAGTAAGGCCAGATAAGCCTATTGAAGGAGCTGGATCCGCCTCCAAGATAAAGAGGTCAAACTGCCCTGATGAGAGCAGTGAAGAGTATCCAGTTCGGCCCCTCAAGAAGAGAAAAATGACTAAGATATGGTCCAGCAGTTCAACAATTGATCTCATCAGTTCAGTGATGAATCAGTTCCAAAGGCCAAGAAGAAGATATGTCTAGAACTGATCGATCAGTTGCCACATCATCAGTTCACCAAAAAGTCATCAGTCGGACGGGTAGCCCAACTGCCAAGGAAAAGTTTAAATTGATTATAATCTTTAAACTTATTCCTCATCACATTAATGCTATCATGATCTAACGGGCATTATTTTCAAATGGGAGATCTCTCAAGATAACAAGTCTTTAATACTACTGAGCAAAATCAATCACTAAAGTGGAAACTGAGTGATAGCCTGAAGGATATAAATAGCAAAATCCTGCACAAAATATTTGCTATTTATGGCAACTACCCTATTTCCAAATGGATGAAATCTCAACCGCTGATGTACAAGTTGAAGCTAACCTTGTTGACGGTTGAGATAGTCATCTCATTTATGCCAGCTGCAATTCAGTCAAATCCATTTAAACTGATCAGCTGATGCCTACTTGAGTGAAATTCGAAGTACATGCATACAAAGCTTCTTTAAATACCAAGGGGATATTGATCCAAGCTTCAGATCAAACTCAAACCCTCACTGCATATGCTTTGCATCTTTTCTCTCTACTATATCCGTTCTCTCTCAAACATTCTATCAAAGAATGGAACTGCCCGCTCAATACATCGACCCAGCCAGACTTGCTCTCAATCTCAAAAGAGACAAGTTCGTAGAACTGGACTACATAATGGAGAGACTTAAGCCTGATTTGTTCCATCACTTAATCTCAGCAGCGGAGGAAACTAGACTCTTTTAGTTTCTCACACGAGGTGCAAGATATGGACGATGCTTTCCAGAAGCAGTTGCCAAATTCTATATCTTCTCCGACATCGCAGAAGATGGCAACATAATCTCAACAGTCAGAGGAAATCCAATCGTGATCACCAAGAAAGTTGTGATGAAGTCACTCCATCTTCCTGGAACAGGTAAACTGGCAGACACAATAGTCATGCCAAACCATACAGAATTGTGGCGTCAATGGATGAATCCAGGAGTCGAGCATAATGACCACTCTCACAGACTGAAGGACAGTCTTTGGCTGGAGTTCATTCAACTCCAAGATATAGTCATCCATTGCGTGAGAGGTAATATGGACTATACTCGCTTCAGCACCCACAATGCTCACCCGATGACACTCATTTACAACCGATGCAGAGTTGACTAGGCATCGTATGTGCTATTCCAACTACGCCAAAATGTTCGTAGGGTCAACTTTGACCATCAAACTGGAACATTCACAGAGAAACTGGGGTTTCTCAACAGGATCAGCATGATCATCACTGATCAGATCCAACTTCTCAATCAGAGAGGCGAGATGCTGGACAAGAGAGATTATCTCCTTACAATCTTTGTCAAAAGGAGAAAGAATCTCAAAGCTTTTGGCCCGCGATCAAGGAGGCAGTGCACTGCAGAAGAAGGCCCCTCCACTTCGACTGAACCGACTTCAAATAGTCAATGAAAGCAGCTCATGTCAATGAAGACATGACCACAGAATCAACTGCGCCAGCTGAGTCTATACCAGCTGAAACCCACTGCATGGATGGTGTTGAAGAAAAGCTTCAACAACACTCTCACTGATTTGCTCAACAGTTTTCAGCTTATTGAGAGATACGACTCCGATCTCTTCAATCAACTAAAGAGATATCTCAGATGGTCACTCTGGAGATATCATGTTGATGAAGCAGTTATGTTTACACTGCTTGACAAGAAGGGACGCTTTTTCTGGAGTCAAGAAGGACTTTTGAGCAGAAATTGGATGAATCATCCATCGACGACCACTCCTACTCTCTCAGAGATTATGGATTAAATAATCAATAGAATCTGAAATGGAGTACCTGCCGCAGCTCCACTGTCATTTGCAGAGCCATCCAACTCATCATCCACACCTATGATATTTAATCACCCACCTCCAACTGAAGAACTACTCCCAAGATTGGCCATGATGACAACCGAACATCAAGTTCAGTCTCTACTGCCAGATCTCTGGCGGTTCATGCCAACTGAAGAAGCCTCAAACTGGCTACCCTCACCACTAAGGGAACAACCATTTTCTTCCCTATTTGAAGGTAACCTAGCTACAACCTTTAGCTTGTTACCGAATATTCCCATTCCATCCTTTGATCTACACATACACACCCTTTTGGATGATGCCAAAAAGAGTGAAGAGATTGAAAAAATTGAGGAGAAAAATGATAGAAAACAGTTTTTGAGTCTCTGGGATGAGATTCAAAGGGAACCATCGCAGTTTCAAAAGAAAGTACAGCCTCAGGGGAAAGAAGTGAGGATTGTAGGAACCGTTTGAGAAGAGAGACATCAACCTCAGGGGGGGGGGGAGATTGGGGAGCTGTCCAGAGACATTTGTCTCAGGGAAAAGTCAGGAGAAGTTTGGTGAAATGCTAGTGCCAGAGAAAGAGGAGAGCCTAGCAATTGGTGAAATAGGTGAAGACGGAGATGAGATACAAGTTGAAAAAGCGCAGCAGTTGAAGAGCTAGAAACTCAAAGAAAAATAAAAGAGAAACAAACTATTGTAGATTGAAAGATATCTAATCAGTTTACATAAGCAGTTTCTTAGCTACAAGTTTTCTTGCTTGATCGTGTCCTTGCTACACAGCTTAAAAAATTCTCAATCAGTTCTTCCATTATTGCTCAATTTTGCCATGTTTTGGACATCATCAAAAAGGGGGAAATTGTTAGGAAAAACTATCAAGCTTTTTCTTACAAGGGGTTTTGATGAGATGTCAAAATATGAAAAGAGCCTTGAAAGAACTGAAAAAAAAATCAAACAGAAAACTAATGATGATCATACAGAGTCAAACCTATCAAGCGAACAGATATGATCAATTTGTGTGAAAGAAGAGAGAAGAATAGAGAGAAAAAGAAGACTGTAGCTTGCTAGAATAATCAGTAAGGCAAATTGGAAGTTGCAGGTACCAGCGAGAGAAGATATCAACTGCCACCAGTCTACAGTAATGAACTGATGACCAATACCAGTTCAAGGCCACCATTAGTTGAAGAGATGTTCCAGCTGAAGTGATGAACTGATGGACATACCAGTTCAAGGCCGCCACCAGTTGAAGAGATGTTCCAGCTGAAGAGAATTGAAGGACATACTAGTTCTAGGCCACCACCAGCTGAAGAGATGTTCCAGCTAAAGTGATGAACTGATGGACATACCAATTCAAGGCCGCCACCAGCTGAAGGGAAGTTCAAGCTGAAGAGAACTGAAGCACATACCAGTTCTAGGCCGCCACCAGCTGAAGGAAAGTCCCAGCTGAAGAGAATTGAAGCACATACCAGTTCTAGTCCAATACCGGCTGAAGAAATGTTCCAATCAAAGAAGATCCCAGATGAAGGGAATACCAGCTCAAAGAGAAGAATTGAGGGACATGCCAGTTCTAGATCATTCCCGACTGAAGAAATACCAGTTGAAGAGAACATCAGTTTGAACTGATGAACATGCCAGTCCACAATGACAACAACTGATGAAAATTACCAGCCGAAGAGAGGATAATCACGAGCTGAAGAAAATACCAGCTCAAGATATTCTAGCTGAAGAGAATACTTGCTGAAGAAATGTACTAAGTCTAAAGATCCATGCTGAAGGAAATACCAACTTAGGATATTCCAGTTGAAGGACCATACCAACTGAAGAGAAGACCAAGGTACAAGCTAATGGAAAATACCAGCTCAAAGAATATCAGCTTAAGAATGAATTTTCAGCTGATGAAGCACCAGTTCGAAGAACACCAGCTGAAGACACATCAGTTCTGAAGTCCAACTAATAAAGCGCCAGCAACCGAACTGAAGATTAGTCTATAAAAGTTCAAGCTGAAGGGACACATGTCCAAAATACCAGCTAAAGAACACTGATTCAAACTACCAGCTGAAGCAGAAGCAAACTGGAGCTCAGAAGGCATCAAGCCCAAGCCTAGAAACGCCAGCTGAAGATGATCTCAACTGAAACTTTCCAAACTGCCAAGGGAAACGCAGAACTGACAGACAAAGGAACTGAAGATTCCAGCTGCCAGACAAAGCTTAGAACTGAAGATCAAGAAAGGAGCCGCAACTGAAATTCATATAAGCCAAAGAAGATCTTGAAGTTAATGAAATCGAGATCTTGAAGCAAAAGCTCGTTAGAAGAGCAACCCAGCGGCCCTATTAAATGAAAAGCCTTGCAACTGGTTTTATCATTTATGATCCAACAGTGATCACCACCGGTCACCAACTCACTTATCTTTAAAAGGTGAGCTAAAGTTAAGTCTTTCCGCGAAGACGTTCGCTGAAGCACTAAAGCCTCACGCTCAAAGAACTCAGAAAATCAAAAGTTCCAACTGATGAGAATGAGCCTTAACGCTCTTCGAGCCAGCTCCTGAAGATTTCCAGCCAGAGCTGTTCTCTCAGTCACCGTGCTTAAGTGATCAACTACCCCAGCTCAGACGCAGACGCGCAAAGGAGAAACCTAGTTGATACTAGTTTCAAGACTGTACTCTTGAAGATCGAGTGAGATTTAAAATCGTGAAAAGAAGGGCAATAGCACCTTATCTCTCCAACGAGCAGTTGGGGATTGCAAGTGTGAGTTGTCGACCTACCGGCTGAGGAAGTTTAGAGTGCAGCTTCCGAGACAGCAACTGTCTTCACTGTGTAACTGTAATAAATGAACTTTGTACTTGCATAGTGAATTTCCCTTCTACGGAAGGAAGAGAGGATGTAGAAGTTGAGCTTCGAACCTCTATAAACTGCTTGTGTGCTGTGCTTTAATTTTTAGTTCAGTTACATGTTTTTAACTGCACACCATAAGCACACACAACACTTCGAGCTAGCAGATCTTCTCAACTGATCTCTACATAGCATGGATAATATTTGCGAGTCAAAACGGGCCTTGAATATTCCGCATCTAAGTTCAGTTTTGTAATCAGTTTATTCACCAACCCCTAAACTGATTCTGACTCGCTCTGGGACCAACAAGTATAATCAATACACGACTATACACATAAACACTAACCTTAACCTATAAACTTTGAACTTTAACTTCCACACTTTAACTTTTACCCCACAAACTTTAATTATGACCAGGCATAATCTATTCTATTTAATTATGTTGAAGCATAATCTATATTCGTTTATTGTAATAAATCATAATCTATATTCTCAATAATTATGATAAAGCATAATATATGTTCTCAGTAATTATGGCAAAACATAATCTATATTATCAATAATTATGGCAAAACATAATCTATGTTCTCAATAATTATACAACAGTATAATACTATGTTCTCATTAATTATACAACAGTATAATACTATTACTCTAGCAGAGACTTGAGCAGATAATTTCTTAAACATTTTATTTGGATATTCTAACTATGACTATCACATTTATGAGTTAATAACTCAAATATAGATAGGTTTTGCAAATAAACCCACCTCTATTAGATCAACTCAGGTGATCAAACTTCTTGATACTCATCCGTCAGCTTCTCTGACTGGCTCAACAAGTCCTAGAAGGTCAAACCTTATTTTAGGACTGCTGCTCTAATTTTCAGAACTCGACTTTAATTGAATTGATGCTTTTATTACTTTAATTATATTTCAACTAAGAATGCGTGACTCTAGATACCTCATACAACTTCAACACAGAAGGAAATAAATTCCAAAATATAATTTTCGATTTAATGGGGCCAAAAGATTTGACAGAGGTCACTTTCCATAACTTGCCCTTTTTACTCAATTTCTCACAGCTAACCTCAATTGCACTTTTTAATTTTCCAAAAATTATGAAAATAATTGGGCATGACCCCACATATATCTTTATTAAACTATATAATTTTCAAAATTTTCTGAAATCACATGCTCTAGTTATAAAAATAACTGCGTGATTAAAATAATCGACTTTAATCAAAACATATCGAAAAATTATGAAACTTGGCAGTATTATAGGAATAACATTTTGAGCAACTTTCTAGTTCAAACTTTTTTGATTTCATGACTCGAAATGGGCGAAAACGGGAAAAAACCGAAACTGATCGGTGCCCTTTTATTTTTCACGTTTTCCGGCATTTTCGCCGGTTTTCGGCCACCGGATGATGACGTACTCAGCATACGAAATGAAGCATTATTTAAAACACACAACATATTAAAATTTCAACTATAAAGGATGAGAAATGGACCGAAACGAAATGTCCGTTGCGGCGGCACGATGGCGGCGATTTCCAGCCATCCACGGTAGCGGCGGCGGCGGCGGCTCTCTGGCAGCCTTCCGGCGCTCGACAGCTGCTCCCGCAACAGCACCCCTCCAACAAAACTTAACCTGGGCCCGCATTCGCGATTTACTCGGCGCAGGCCCGGGTTTCTCTCGTTCGTCAACACGAACGAGAGAGAAAGCTGCAATGAACAAGGAGCCTCAAGCCCCCTATTTATAGGAAAAGTGGCTCTGGGCGGGTATAATTTTTTCGGATATAAAATACTGATAAAGTGATTTCTGGATTCAATTAAAGTTGCTTTATTCAATGTCAAGGCCCAAACGACCCAGACACAAAATCTAAAAATACCGGGAGACTTGTAGGCTCGAGTACAATTGAACCAACCCGACTCGAGATGATGAGGAAGTCGTCTGAAGAGAAACGAGAAAAGATTCTCTTTCAAAAATTACTTTTATTATTCATTTTGATTGACAGATTTTGCTCCCGAGCGTTCGATTGACCTCAGATTAGCAATCTGTGGACGCGAACAGATTTCTTGGGTCATTTTCTATAAGATAGGCTTGATAGAACAAGTCTCAGATCAATGAGGAGGATTTCATAAATTTTTCAATTCATGAGCGCTCCAATAAATTACTATTCACAGATTTTCCCTTTACGATTTTCAATTACGGGACTCCTGTAGAGATCAGAATAAAATTTTGAAAGCACCAACAACTTCTTTTAGGTCGTTATATTCCAGAAAAGACCAATATTAACTATTTTCTGGCGAAAAACGCAAAATTTCATAATCGATTTTGACATAAAAGACACAAAAAGGTCGCGACTTACATCTGTTTTACTTTATTTTAGCTCCAATTATTTTCTTTAGTCTTCTAAATAAATTTAGAAAATTTCTTAAGATATTCTGAAATTCTGGGATGTTACATTTTGCATGGGAACTTTGAATCAGTTCAGTTCTCTGATTCCAAGGCGTATCTAATGGCTGCTCTTGTAGCACCCCGAAAATTTATTTCGTTGCTCGTCTTACCTACAAACATGCATATGAATATTTCGTTCCTGTAAGTCGCACCTCATAATATTTTATTTTATTTTTATTGTTATTTTTTTATTACATATATTATAATGATCTAAATTTTATTTTAAGTTAAATCCTATTATTTTTTTTTTGTGGCGCAATAGTCTTAAAATGTTTGCAAGCCCAATTTGTGGGCCTCTTTTGAGACCATTGCCAGTTTTGGAGTAGATGAGCGGTTCGACCTCCGTCGCTTCATCGCACCACTTTCATCTGTTGGAATTAACCCTAAACCTAAGTTTCCTCTTTCTGAATCCGAAATTCACTCCAAGAACCTCAATGTTTAGGAAAGAAATAAATCTAAATATCAACTTTTCCATATTTCATCCCCATTCTTCTAGTATAAATAGGAGTGTTCTCTTTCACCTCAAAACACACCAACTCAGAGCTTCACCTTCTAAAGCACTCGAGTGTTCTTCTCTGGAGTTTGAAGGTACATCTCCGTTTTTGTTCTTCACGACTTGCTCTTCGTAATGTTTTCTTGCTGTTTTCTTTCTGTTTTTTGTCTAGTAAGGTAGAGGGTTTCAAAGGAAAAAGTTTGAAGAGTAGCTTGTCCGTCTGTATAAGACTAGTAGGAGAAAAAATATATATTTCAATGTTCTCTTGGGCAAACCTTCAAATAAATAAAGTTTTGGGAAAAGGGGTGGCTTCGTTTCTTGTGTAAGAAATGATGACTTTCTGGCAACTAATTTCTCTCTCTAGATGATAAGATTTATATCCCATCTGTGTATCTATATTTATATACATATATGTGACTTTATGCATGCATATATATATATATATTAAATGTTTGGTTTGATTTTTATATCACACACACACCTCACGACAATATATATATATACACACACGTATACATGCAGCAAACACAATCATATATATAAATATTATATACATATATATATTTAGCATGCATAATCACGCACACCTAAGCACATATATATATGGAAACCCCAATCCTCTAAACAAGGAAGAGCTCAGAGAGGAGGTAATGCTCGTGCATTCGCTATGCGTCAAGGAGAGAACCCGAATGAGCCCAACACTATGTCAGGTATTATACCAGTTCTTAAACTGCCTGCTCTAGTACTTTTTGATTTCGGCGCTTCGCATTCTTTTATGTCCAAAAGCTTTTATGAGAAGACCGGTATTATATGTCATGAAAAGGCTAACCCATTAAGGATAAGCATTCCCTCGGGAGAAACCATGGAAGCAAATTATGTTGCTCGAGGAGTGAAGATGGAGGTCAAGGGTAGAACTCTAGATGCAGACCTATTCATTTTGGAGATGCAAGAATTTGATGTGATTCTTGGCATGGATTGGTTAAGCTGTAACCATGCAGTCATCAAGTGTCGAGAAAGAGAGGTGATATTTCAAAATCCTGGAAGAGATCCATTTTCATTCCGTGGAAGCAAAGTGAAACCTCCTTTGTGTATCATGTCAGGAATGAAGGCAGTCAAGCTGTTGAAAAAGAAGGATTGTCAAGCATTCTTGGTAAATATCGTTAGCACGGAGCCAACAGAATTAAAGATGGAGGACATACTAGTGGTTAGAGAATATTCAGATGTATTTCCGGAGGATGTAAGTGGTATTCCACCGGCGAGACAAGTAGAATTCACCATTGAGTTGGCACCTGGATCAACACCACTATCCAAAGCACCTTACCATATGGCCCCGATGGAATTACAAGAGTTAAAGGTCCAAATACAAGAGCTGTTGGATAAAGGTCTCATCCGACCAAGTGTCTCACCGTGGGGAGCACCAGTGCTGTTTGTTAAGAAGAAAGATGGAACAATGAGGATGTGCATCGATTATCGAAAGCTTAACAAGCTTACCATAAAGAACAAGTACCCGTTGCCAAGAATTGAAGACCTGTTTGATCAATTAAAGGGAGCCGAAGTCTTTTCCAAGATAGATCTGAGATCGGAATACCATCAACTGAGAGTCAAGGAAGGAGACATCGAGAAGACAGCTTTTCGAACAAGGTACGGGCATTACGAGTTCACTGTGATGCCTTTCGATTTATCAAACGCACCTGCTGTTTTTATGGACCTGATGAACCGAGTATTTTACCAATATTTGGATAAGTTCGTGATTGTCTTCATCGATGACATCTTGGTATACTCGAAGGATCGCAGTCAACATGAAGAACATCTGCGACTGGTGTTGGAAACCTTGTGGAAAGAGAAGCTTTATGCAAAGTTCAAGAAATGTGAGTTTTGGATAGACCGAGTCGGATTTCTCGGACATGTGGTGACGGCAAAAGGAATTGAGGTAGACCCAGCCAAGGTGGAAACTGTGAAGAATTGGAGCACACCAAAGTCTGCAAGCGAGATCCGAAGTTTCTTGGGTTTGGCAGGCTACTATCGACGTTTCATTGAAGGATTCTCGAAGATAGCTGGTCCTTTGACCCAGCTAACAAGGAAGGGATCTAAGTTTGAGTGGAATGAAGATTATGAGAAGATTTTTTAAGAGCTAAAGCAACGACTCACAATAGCACCAGTTTTGATCATTCCAGACGGCACCGAAGGATTCGTAATTTACAGTGATGCCTCCAAACAAGGTTTGGGATGTGTGTTGATGCAACATGGGAAAGTTGTCGCCTATGCTTCAAGGCAACTCAAAGTGCATGAGAAGAATTACCCGACTCACGACTTGGAGTTAGCAGCCGTTGTGCATGCTTTGAAAATTTGGCGTCATTACTTGTACGGAGCCAAGTGTGAGATTTATTCGGATCACAAGAGTCTCAAATATCTTTTCACACAAAAGAAGTTGAACATGAGGCAAAGGAGATGGTTGGAACTCGTGAAGGACTATGACTGCACCATCCATTATCACCCCGGTAAAGCAAATGTTGTAGCCGACGCTCTTAGCAGAAAAAGCAATTTGGCAGCATTGTATTCATCGCAATTGATTGAAGAGTTTGCAAAGATGAGTATTGAAGTGGTTCCACCCACAAAAATCACTACATCAACACTAGCAGCTTTGACTGTTCGACCACTACTGAAGGATAGAATAAAAGATGAGCAAAGTCGAGACCACTTTTTGAACAAGCTAAAGAAACGGTTACAAAAGGACAACATCAAGGGTTTCATGGTAGCGGATGATGGTGCACTAACATTCGAAGGACGTCTATGTGTACCGAAGGATGAAAATTTGAGAAGAGAAATCTTGAATGAAGCCCACAACACCCGTTACTCTATCCATCTCGGAGGAACAAAGATGTATCAAGATTTGAAGGAGTATTTCTGGTGGAGGAATATAAAGAGATCTATTGGAGATTATATTGAGAAATGCATGACGTGTCAACAAGTGAAGGCAGAGCATCAACGACCCACGGGTTTGCTGAAACCCCTTGAGATTCCAGAATGGAAGTGGGAGAATATTGCTATGGATTTCGTGGTAGGACTACCAAGAACGTTAAAAGGGAATCATGCTATTTGGGTCATCATGGATAGACTCACAAAATCGGCTCATTTCCTACCTGTGAAGATGACATATAATTTGGACCGGCTAGCTCAAATCTACGTGGACGAGATTGTGAGATTGTATGGAGTGCCAGTCACTATTGTGTCGGATCGAGACACAAGGTTCACATCAAAGTTTTGGAGAAGCTTACAAGAAGCTATGGGAACAAAGTTGAGTTTTAGCACAACATATCACCCATAAACTGATGGGCAGTCGGAGAGGACGATCCAAACACTTGAAGATATGTTACGAGCTTGTGTAATGGATTTTGGAGAAAATTGGGAAAGACACCTGCCTTTGGTAGAATTTTCATACAACAACAGTTACCAAGCAAGTATTGGGATGGCTCCATATGAAGCTTTGTATGGAAGAAAGTGTCGTTCACCGTTGCATTGGGACGAGGTTGGTGAAAAGAAAATTTTGGGCCCGGAAATCGTGGAAAGGACAGTTGCCGTGATCAGCAAAATTCGAGAGCATATCAAAATCTCTCAAGATAGGCAAAAGTCGTATGCGGATTTGAAAAGGAGGGATCTACACTTTAGCATTGGCGACAAAGTGTTCCTCAAAGTATCTCCTATGAGAGGAGTGGTTCGTTTTGGAAAGAAGGGGAAATTAAAACCTCGCTACATTGGGCCGTTTGAGATACTCGAGAAGATTGGAGAACTAGCTTATCGGCTTGCATTGCCCCCAAGTCTTTCCGCCGTACACAATGTTTTTCATATTTCGTCATTGAGGAAGTACATGCACGACCTGCTCAATGTCGTGAATCATAGAGATTTGGAGTTAAGCAAAGATTTATCGTATGATGAACACCCAATTGGAATTCTAGATCGCAAGGTTCATGTGTTGCGAAATAGAGAAATCTCTTTAATTAAAGTGGTTTGGAGTAGGCATGGGAAAGATGAGGCCACTTGGGAAAAAGAAGAGGACATAAAATCTAAATATCTACACTTTATAGCTTGAGGTAAGTAAATTTCGAGGACGAAATTTTAATTGAAGTGGGTAAGGATGTAGCACCCCGAAAATTTATTTCGTTGCTCGTCTTACCTACAAACATGCATATGAATATTTCGTTCCTGTAAGTCGCGCCTCATAATATTTTATTTTATTTTTATTGTTATTTTTTTTATTACATATATTATAATGATCTAAATTTTATTTTAAGTTAAATCCTATTATTTTTTTTTGTGGCCCAATAGTCTTAAAATGTTTGCAAGCCCAATTTGTGGGCCTCTTTTGAGACCATTGCCAGTTTTGGAGTAGATGAGCTGTTCGACCTCCGCCGCTTCATCGCACCACTTTCATCTGTTGGAATTAACCCTAAACCTAAGTTTCCTCTTTCTGAATCCGAAATTCACTCCAAGAACCTCAATGTTTAGGAAAGAAATAAATCTAAATATCAACTTTTCCATATTTCATCCCCATTCTTCTAGTATAAATAGGTGGGTTCTCTTTCACCTCAAAACACACCAACTCAGAGTTTCACCTTCTAAAGCACTCGAGTGTTCTTCTCTGGAGTTTGAAGGTACATCTCCGTTTTTGTTCTTCACGACCTGCTCTTCGTAATGTTTTCTTGCTGTTTTCTTTCTGTTTTTCGTCCAGTAAGGTAGAGTGTTTCAAAGGAAAAAGTTTGAAGAGTAGCTTGTCCGTCTGTATAAGACTAGTAGGAGAAGAAATATATATTTCAATGTTCTCTTGGGCAAACCTTCAAATAATAAAGTTTTGGGAAAAGGGGTGGCTTCGTTTCTTGTGTAAGAAATGATGACTTCCTGGCAACTAATTTCTCTCTCTAGATGATAAGATTTATATCCCATCTGTGTATCTATATTTATATACATATATGTGACTTTATGCATGCATATATATATATATATTAAATGTTTGGTTTGATTTTTATATCACACACACACACCTCACGACAATATATATATACACGTATACATGCAGCAAACACAATCATATATATAAATATTATATACATATATAATTATTTAGCATGCATAATCACGCACACCTAAGCACACACATATATATATATATATATATATGTTTTATATGTCTATCATACACACACGGCTAATATTTATATATAGGTATATATATATATATTATATTATATTTACATCCTAGACTATATTAAATGCATATTTATATCCACACCCATATCTATGTTATATATATACGGCACCCATATGTAATATATATATATGCACGCACTCACACACTTACCTATTTATATATATATTCTGTTTATATCTTTTCTTCTACAATACATATTATAAATTTTAATGTTATGTTTTTAGCATTTTAAAGTAATTTAATATTTAATATTATGTTAATTATTTTATTATTATTGTTAGGCGGCGCGCGTGGATAAAATTATAGCTATATTAATTCTTACATCAAAGTTCAAGTTAAGGTGGGGATTCTCTCGGAGAATAAATACGAACTCTTATCCTTGTTATATTTATATATGCGGTGTTCAGGTAGACCTACGGGTCATATGGGCTTTTGGGCTATTGCTATGGGCCTACGGGCTATTACTATGTTTAACCTATGGGTTATATGCTATGTTGGCCTACGGGCTCTATGATATGCTATGCTATGGCCTGTTCTTACTGTTATATTTGTATAATTTGGATAATTGAGTTACCCCACTGAGTTAATAGCACTCACTCCAAAGCTATTTATATTTTCAGGCTAAGGACGTTCGGGCGGTGTGGTGTAGACGAAGTGATGGAATGGAATAAAGACTATTTTAATATTTAAGCATTTTATTTTTTCGCTGCAATAAACTCTAAATTTATGTTTCTTTTATTTTGGACAACTTTTGGAAGTATTATTTAATTATCCACATTTTATTACTTAAATAAATGGTGATTTTTTTTGAGACGTCACAGCTCTACATTATGGATGTAAGGCAAATTGGACATCCTTCATCCTCGCTTAACTTAGACATAATGTTTGGTGTGCACGGTTTGTTCGCAAAACTGGAACCTTCCAAGAAAATGTCGGTTTCGCAAACTACATCAGTCTCATCATTCTTAGTCAAATTCAAGAACAAATTCCAACCGGTGAAGCCATTGGGCGAAGGGACATAATCCCAACTATTTTCCCTAACCCGAAAACTGGCTCAAAGGCTACCTGCAACAACAAAGGGAAGCACCAATGTCTAAATCTAAAAGCCACAGCTGAGGGAAGCAGCCGATGACTGAAATTGAGCACATCACTCACTCAAGTGACCAATCAACTATTCCATCTAGCTTATACCTCTCCAATTCAGTTCGAAAAGACTTCATTGAAGTCAAATTTGATCAAACTCTTAATCAACAGCTTCGCAGCTGTTTTGGTCTCATTGAGGATGTCGACCCTTCTCTATTCTCAAATCTGAGAAGATATCTCCAATGGCACCTTTGGAGATTCCAAGTTGATGAAGTTACTATGCTTTATCTCATCAAGACTCACGGCCAATCCTTCTAGATATAGGAAGGAAACTGGAGCAAAAACTTGATGAACCATCACTTCTCTACGCTGTCAACACTTCCAGAAATCATGGATTCAATGATTAAACGAATCCAGTTTGAAATACCCGCTGAGGCTCCTCTTTCAAATAATGAGCCAACTCAATCTTCTTCAACACCACCTGTGGAAGACATCCCAATACTCTTCGATGATGAGCTCTTCACCAGTCTCGCAACTATAATTTCAGAGATCAAGATCATTCTCATCTTCCAGATCTTGGTCATTTAATGCCAACTGAAGAAGCTTATGAGTGGCTATCTTCACCAATGCCCATCTCCCCCAACTCTCCCGGCATACGACAACAACTTGGCAACCACATTCATACTCATGCAAAGCATCACAATTCCATTCTATGAGCTGCAGATGTCTACCCTTTTAGATGATGCCAAAATGAGGAAGAGTATAGAAGAAGTGATGATGGAAATATTTATAAAAACTTCTATAATGGAAATCTATGGGATCAACCTCAAAGAGAAGTTCAAATTCAGGAAGAAGCTCAGTTTAAGGGGGAAGGTCATCTTCTAAGAGAAGCTCTGGGCATTCAAGAGAGAGCAAAGCTTCAAGGGAAAGCTAGAGAAAGAGGTGAATCAATCAAGAAGAGAAGGAGCTGAAGAAATGAGAAACTGCAAAATGTGAAGTTCTTAGCAAAACTCAATGTAGATTATGAAATATCTAGTCAGTTGTTGCATCAATCAATTTTGAATCGGTTTCTCAGTTTCTAAATAAATTTGGCATTTTATGTTAAAATCAGTTGATGCATCAATTTTTTCATCATCATTACCAAGTTTTGACATCATCAAAAAGGGGGAAATTGTTGGCAAAAACTATCAAAAGAAACCCTTATTGAAGTTTTGATGAGATGTCAAAACATGTCAAAACATTCTTGAAAAACTGAGCAGAGATAAACTGGATTGGAAGGTTAGGATTTTCAAACTAGAAGCTGAAACTAACCAAATTGAGGCTCAGAGAAAAGGTTCAGCTAAAGACACTATCAACCGAACTGAAGCCAAGACAACCCAGCTGGAAGAATAAGTCAACCAGTTAAAGAATAACCCAACTGAGGGTTAAGTCAACATGAGTCACAAATTTGACTACTAAGCTAGCTACCAAGTCAGCTGAACTAGAAAGCAAAGACAACATGACTATTAAAACAGATGACAAGACCGTCAAACTAACGATTAGAAGTGCTCAACTGATGACCATAATTGAGATCAGTCGAATTGAAGCTCAAGAGGAGTCAACTACTGACCAAGTTGAGAATAAGACCAGTCGAACTGACACTCAAGACAAATCAGTCAATGGTTTGTGATCAGTTGAACTGGCAAGGATGCTTAGAAAAGTACCTGTAACGCCCCAAACTACTCCGTTTGGCCACGTCACTTAACATATAATTTACTTACATATTTTGTGTGTTTATATTCAATATGAGCGGAAGCTAAGGTCAAAACACGATAATAGCAGGATGGGGTAAGGCATCATAATTTTCAATATAAATTTTTCGCAATTAAGCATTTATAACATGCAATCTATCATACCTATTTTGTCACACAACATGGATTTAAGTAAGAGCATCTAACCTATCGGGCTCATAGGTCTTACTCAACCCGCCCATCTACCATCCACGATTTCAACATACATACTTCATACATAATAGGCTCCAAGGTCGAATGATAGGACGTATTCTACCTGTTTTTATTATACTTTTTGGCGCCTTTTCTCTTTATTATTTAGCCCCTGGATGTATATTTTGGATGTATTATGTTTTGTGGAGTTGTGTAGGGATGATGTGCAAGAGTGGAGAAAAGGGATGCATTTTGGAATGAAAAGCTACAAGTAAAGTAAAAAGGAAGAAGTTCGAACAGGGCACGCTGCAAGGCCATGCAGCAGGATGATTGAAGCAAGAGTCGGGAAGCCTAGTCCAGAATACGCTTTGGGCTTGTTAAAGCCCAGTTTCGGCCCGCGCGCAAACCTAGACGCGGAAACATCTCTTCACCACCTTTTGAAGTATTATGCATGGGAATTAACTAGTTTAGAACCTTATTTCCTTTTAGAGACTTTAGTTTTATGGATTGTAAATATATATTAGGTATTTGAGTTTATTTTTGGCGATCATTATTCACGCCAGAAACGCGAAGAACGCAGCAACGAACAGAATTAATCCAGTTTATTTTCTTCTTCTTTCTCGATATCATCATAACTATATTACGAGATTTCTTATTGTTTAACTCAAGTATGCAACGTAGCTAAATTCCTCGTATTCCGGTGACGACGACGAAGCTCCGCTTAAATAACTGTGAGATCTAATTGTTTGTTCATAATTAATTGATGCATGTATTTGTTATTCTTGGAATTCGGGTCGTAATTGTTCTAAGTCTATCGAGTAGTTGCAAATATTTGGTAGGTTGTGATTAATTACTAGCCAATTTAAATCGGCCATACATAATCGTGGTTTAGGTTTAATAAGTGGTAAAACGGTTGCTCAAATAACTAGGGGAATAACAGAGTTAATTTTACAGTCCTGCGTCAGAGTCTGTAAGTTAAGAATCGGGTCTTTCTTGTGCTCATTGCTATCGGCTCATTAAACTTATAGAGCGTCTCTTACAGTTGTCAGTCGATTAGAGAAGTAATTAATGAAGCGTCTTCTTAATTATCGAAACAGTATGGAGAGATGAGGTCATGTCAGAAGCGTCTTCGGTAACTATAACCGATTTGCATGTCTTGATTAATTAATTCTTGCATCTGTGATTGGTGTTATAAGTGGAGTGGAGTTTGTTGGATCCGGAATACCCTTTTGTCATTGGTTTAAATCAGTTTGTTCGCATAAGTATTTTCTTTAGTTGGTTATTTAATTCTTCAATTTATTTTGTTATAAAATTCACACAATTCTGGAAGTTTGGGCATGCAGACTGAAAGTCAAGAGTAATTGTCGCCGGTCCTTTGGGAGACGATCCTGTTCGCCATTGTACTCTGCAGTGTGGGCTTGCCGACGAAAGTCGGAACATTTATTTTTGGTGAAAAACGACGCACCAAATTTTGGCGCCGTTGCCGGGGATCGATTCTAAAAGCAGTGATTACTCAAAATTTTCAGTTTGTTATTTTACTTTGTTTTTCTTTTATTTTTCTGGTACATAACCCGTTCCTCTGCAGATAAAGATTTAGTGTTCGATCCAGAGCCAGCGAGAACGTTACACCGGTTGAGGAAGACTACCAAAGAGCCTACAGAGACTCTCGAAGCTGACCAACACCTCGACATGGCCAATAATGAAGATCCACCGCCGAACCCGCAAGGCCTTGCCACAGGAAGAGTTCTCATCCAAGCCAACGTGGCTAATCATGGACCTGATCATGAGCCTCTCATTCGGGAGATCGGTCGTCTTCGGAGTAACAAACCCATCTGTATTGTGCTGCCCCCGATTGCCAACAATGCGGAGATCCGACCTGCATTCATCCAAGTGTTACTGAAGTTTGGTGATTTACCGGGAGAAAGTGCACACAAACATTTGTCTGAATTTGATCTCGTGTGCTCAACTTTAAAATCTACTGGTTTTACTGCTAATAACCTAAGATTACTCACTTTCTCTCACACTTTGCAGGGAAAGGCACGAGATTGGTTGTTTGATTTGCCACCGGAGTCCATCACCACCTGGGCGGAATTAGAAGGACAATTCCTGAGAAAATTCTTTCCTGAGACTCGAGCTGCCAACCTAAGGATGGCCATCAGTAGTATCAAGCAGAAACTGAATGAAAGCCTATCCGAATATTGGGAACGATTTCAACAACTCTGCCGCAAATGCCCGGACCATGGATTCACTGATTATCAGCTTCTGACCAATTACTTTTACCGTGGCATGTCTTCTTTTGACAGGAAAATCGTCGATGCTGCTAGCGGGGGATCTCTTACCAACAAAACCCTCGGTAAGGCCAAACAGCTCATCATTGATATGGCTTCTGGCGGATAGCAGTACGAAGAAGAAGACGAAGGAAGACATCGACCTCTAAGGGCACTCGACCGAGCTGAAGGGTCCGAAGTGAATGAAAAGATAGATGCTCTCACATCCCTAGTCCGAGGCCTGGCCATGGCACACGCAAGGCCAAACCGCTGTGGAGTTTGTTCCGAAAACGGACACTTCACTGATGAATGTCCCAATCTACATGAGCCGCCCACTGAGCAAGCTTGTTATGGATCGGGCGATGCACAGCAAGATGCTCTTAGAGGAATCAATTATGATGCCCCTCGAGGAGACAGTTTCAGAAGGAGACGGAATAATGACCCTTATTCCAATTCCTACAATCCCGATTGGAGAGATCATCCGAACTTTCATTGGAGACAACCTGGAGATCCACCCATGGCAGGAGAATTGCCACCAAGACCCCCAAGAGCTGAGCCGTATGCCCAAACAGACCGCTCCACACCATCTATGAGTGAGATCATGAAGAGTCTGGAACAAAGCACTAATCTAGTAAGCAGCCTAGCGCAGAGCCAAAAGGCCTTTCAGCAAGAGACGCAAGCCGCTTTAGGCAACATGGGCACACGGATCACCCGGCTTGCCACCCAATTGAACAAGCTGCAAGGACATATCAGGAAACTTCCATCTCAAGCCGAGCAGAACCCGAGAGGAAACGTGAGTGCTGTGACTCTTCGGAGTGGGAAGGAGTTAGTAGAAGATGAGAAACTGAAGTGGCACAACCCCACGCCGTGTGGGCAAACTGCAGAAGCTGAGGACAGATCCAGCGCTAAGGGCACACAGCCTGACGCACAGATTGCTCTTAATAAGGTACAGATTTTGTCTAAACCTCCTCACTCTATTAATGCAGCTCCTTTTCCTTCTAGGTTAGCGCAGCACAAGAAAGAGGAAGATGAGAAAGAGATCTTTGAGCTTTTCGAGATAAACCTGCTCCTGATCGATGCTATCAAACAAGTTCGTAGATACGCAAAGTTCTTGAAGGAGATGTGTGCCAAAAAGATAAGGTATGGAAGGGATGCAAAAATCAAGGTAGGCGAAACTGTTTCGGCTATAATTCAGTGAAAATTACCTCAAAAGTGTCGAGATCCAGGTATGTTCACTATCCCTTGCATCATTGGGAGCAAGAAGGTAGAAAAAGTCATGTTAGACTTAGGAGCATCCATTAATGTTATGTCTTTCTCTGTTTACAAGGAATTACAGTTGGGTCCTATAAAAGATACTCGAGTCATCATTCAATTAGCCGATAGGTCCAAGGCATACCCTAAAGGTGTCGTAGAGGATGTATTAGTTAAGGGAATGAGTTGATTTTTCCTGTTGATTTCTACATTGTTGACATGGATGATGCATTATCTACACATAGATCTTTAATTCTACTAGGCCGTCCATTTATGAAAACTGCACGCACAAAGATTGATGTTGATAAAGGCATGATGAGTTTCGAATTTGATGGGGATGTTGTCACATTTAATATATTCGAAGCTATGAAGCATGTGGAAGATCCCGAGGCCCTTTTTATGGTTGATATTATCGATTCCATTACTGATGATTTTGTTGAGTGCCATTTCAGGGATGACAGTTTAGAGCAGGTACTTTATGGAGGGATACCAGATCATATTGCAGATTCAGAAGAGGAACAAGAGATCCGAGAACTCATACAGCAGTTATATGTAGCCGATGAGTTTCCTGCCAGAAATACAGCAGGCCGTTTGCCCTTGCCGCCCATCACGGAGCCTATTCTTCCATCTCATGTGAAGGCTCCGACTCTGGAATTGAAAGTCCTTCCTCAACATCTGAAATATGCATACTTGGGCGAAACAGAGACTCTACCTGTTATCGTGAGTAAAGACCTTACCGCAGACCAGGAAAATCAATTAGTGGCCGTTTTGAAAAAGCACCGAGGTGCCATCGGCTGGACCCTCGCCGACATCAAGGGGATCAGCCCCGACATCTGCATGCACCGCATTTTTCTTGAGGAACATCATAAACCATGCCGCGATCCCCAGAGAAAGTTGAACCCGGTAATGAAAGAAGTGGTGTTGAAAGAGATTCTGAAGTTGCTCCAATTGGGGATCATTTACCCAATCTCCGACAGTGTTTGGGTTAGTCCTGTACATGTAGTTCCCAAGAAGTCTGGGTTCTAGCTCGTGAAGAATGAGAGCAACGAATTGATACCAATGTGGCTACAAACAGGATGACGGATGTGCATTGATTTCCGGAAGTTGAATGATGCCACACGCAAGGATCACTTCCCGTTGCCTTTTATTGATGAGATGCTCGAGAGGTTAGCTGGGAAATCCTATTTCTGTTTCCTAGATGGCTACTCCGGCTACTTCCAGATTTTCGTGGCTCACGAAGACCAAGAAAAGACAACCTTCACTTGTCCATTTGGGACCTTTGCTTGCCGAAAGATGCCCTTTAGCTTGTGCAACGCTCCGGGTACCTTTCAATGATGCGTGATGAGTATCTTCTCCGACTTGATAGAGAGTTGCATCGAAATCTTTATGGATGACTTTACAGTCCATGGCGACTCTTTTGAGCAGTGTATGGAGCATTTAGACAAAGTCCTTCAAAGGTGTGTTGAGACAGATTTGGTTTTGAATTTCGAGAAGTGCCATTTTATGGTACAACAAGGAATTGTGCTCGGACATGTCATATCTGCAAAGGGAATCGAAGTGGATCGAGCTAAGATTGACTTGATCACCAAGCTGCCGTACCCCTCCACTGAGAAAGAGATTCGAGCCTTCTTAGGCCACGCCGGCTTCTACCGCCGCTTCATTCAAGATTTTTCCAAGATAGCTCAACCTATGACTAAGTTGCTGCAAAAGGACGCCACTTTTATCTTTGATGACAAGTGTAAAGAAGCTTTTGATTTGTTGAAGGAGAAGCTGACTTTTGCCTCGATCATTCAGCCACCACAGTGGGGCCTCCCGTTTGAGCTCATGTGCGACGCAAGTGACTATGCGATTGGAGCTGTCCTTGGACAAAAGATTGAGAAGCACAGTCATGTTATTTACTATGCTTTGAAAACTCTCAACCCAGCCCAGTGTAACTACACAACCACCGAAAAAGAGCTTCTTGCCATGGTGTTTGCTTGTGAAAAATTTCGATCATACATTGTTGGATCCAAAGTTGTGGTATACACTGATCACGCCGCGCTCAAGTACCTCCTGTCCAAGAAAGAGTCTAAAGCACGCCTTATTCGTTGGATTCTCCTCTTACAAGAATTTGCTTTGGAGATTAAGGACAAGAAAGGAGCCGAGAATAATGTCGCAGATCATTTAAGTCGGCTGTTGACAGAATCCGACGGTATGCCCATACCGGACGATTTTCCAGATGAGCTTCTGCTGGCCGCTGGGGAAAGGGCACCCTGGTACGCTGATCTAGTGAATTTTCTCACTACTGGAATTTTTCTCAAGGGCTTTGAATCTGCCAGAAAGAACAAGTTGAGAAGCCAAGCCAAATATTTCATATGGGACGAGCTATATTTGTGGAAAACTTGTGCCGATCAAGTCATTAGACGATGTATTCCTGAGGACGAGATTCCATCCATCCTGCGCTTCTGTCATGCCCACGCATGCGGCGGGCACTTTGGCCCTAGAAGGACAGTCCGCAAGGTCTTAGACTGTGGATTTTATTGGGAGACAATTTTCAAAGACACCTTCTTCTTCTGCAAGTCCTATGATCGTTGCCAATGCCTTGGTAACATTTCTTCCAGGAATGAGATGCCTCAAGTTCCCATCCTGATATGCGAGATCTTCGATGTCTGGGGTATGGACTTCATGGGCCCGTTTCCAAGCTCGTTCGACCACTCCTATATTCTGTTAGCAGTGGACTACGTCTCCAAATGGGTCGAAGTTAAGGCGACCCAAACCAATGATTCTAAGGTCGTTGCCAAATTCCTCAAGGCACAAATTTTCCAACGCTTTGGTGTACCTTGCGCCATCATCAGTGACCAAGGCACACACTTTTGCAACCGCACCTTAGACGCTCTTTTCAAGAAGTATGGCATCACCCATCGAGTTGCTACGGCATACCACCTACAGTCCAATGGCCAGGCGGAAGTGTCCAATCGGGAAATCAAAAACATTCTAGAGAAGACCGTATGCCCAAACCGCAAGGATTGGAGCCTGCGACTTGATGATGCTGCATGGGCATACCGCACGGCTTTCAAAACTCCTATCGGGATGTCCCTCTATCGTCTGATTTTTGGGAAACAGTGCCATCTTCCCGTCGAGCTGGAACACCGAGCTTTTTGGGCCGTTAAACAGTGCAATTTGGATCCTCGTCTTGCCAGCCATGAACGCCGCTATCAGTTACAAGAGCTTGAGGAAATCCGTTTAGAGGCATATGACAGTGCCCATTACTACAAGGATCGTACCAAACTATTGCACGACAAATATATACGGAGGAGAACTTTTGAGGTTGGCCAGAAGGTTTTACTTTTCAATGCTCACCTTCGCCTCATGCCCGGTAAGCTCAAATCTCGCTGGATGGGCCCCTTGGAAGTCATATCTGTCAGTCCACATGGAGCTGTGGACATTCGCAGTTTGGATACCCACAAGGTCTTAAAGGTGAACGGCCAGTTGCTCAAGCCATATTTTGCCGACGTCACCTTCGCTAATTTTGATGAGGTTGAGCTTGCTGCCCCCATGATTCACCACTAGCTGCTCCAAACCGTCGAGCCCTTGACGTTAACTAACGGCACTTCTCGGGAGGCAACCTGATTTCTTGTTCCCCTTTCTTTTATTTTTCAATTTTCGCTTTCGTCTTTTTATTTCTTTAATTTTCTTCAATTTTCATTTTTGTGTTTAATTCTGCCATCTAGTTATCACATAAAAAAAAACCATAAAAAATCAGAGTAGGGATGATCCAGGCCGCATGGACACACAGCATACAAGGGTGCGGTTTTGGAAATAACCGTTAAATTAATTATGGGGGGGACTTCAAAATTTCGTTTTAATTGCAGGGAATTTCCTGCAATTACCCCAAAGTTAATTTGGGATATTTTTGCCCTAACCCCCAATTCAATTTAACCCCACTTCGTAATTTTTTTTCATTCAAAATTTTACTCTTTTTGCAGAAGTTACCCAACCGTTCGTCTTCCCGCCTCCCCTGAACCGCCAGCTCCGATCGCTTTTCCGACCTCCGTCGCCGTCCACCACCATGGGTAAAAAGCGAGCATCCACCGCCAAGCGCAAGGTCGCTGTCCCTGAGCCCACACCTCCATCTCCCGAGCACACTACACCACCAAAGTCGTCGACGCCGGTGGAATCACTTCCACCATCTCCGACTACCATTCCCCCTGAAGTCAATCAACCGCCGCCCTTCCTCTGCCGTGTACTGAAACGCTGAGCCGAAACGGAACCCTCTCGCACAACCGCGCGATGAAAGCTCTCCACCGCCGAATCGCCACTACTGGCAGACCAACAACCCTCACCACAGCCCTTTCCGGCCACTTCCACCGCTCCAGCGAGCCCGCCGCCAACCATCTCACAATCACGTGCACCTACTCCTCCACCAGAGAGCACCCTCGCACCCTCTCCTGTTTCAGAACCGCCACCCTCATCCTCTGCTCCGACCAAGTCCTCCAAGAAGAGGGCAAAAGGAAAAGCCCCCGCCACTTCCCCGAGTTCTGCCACTCCGGCATTCCTCCCACCGGATGAGGTACAGCGCCGCACCGCCTTGAACATCAATCGTGTTCTTGTCGGCGCGCGCCTTTTTGACTGGAACAATATTGCTATATTAGGGGTTAATGATCGCATTAGGAGTTTCTTCGTTGGGATTGGTTGGGAACCTTTACTTGATGCTTCTGTGGCTGTACATCGTGATTTAGTTATCAAATTTTTATCATCTTTTGATTTTGATACATCGAGGGGGCTCGATGATATGCATGCTGTCATATTTTGTCTACGTGGTCGTAAATTTCACATGTCCATCACTAACTTGAATATTATACTTGGTTTTGAGTCTGATGCCTCTGTGCTTGAGGATGAGTACAAGTCATCTCTTTGTGAAATTCCAGCTGTGTTCTCTCAAACAGCTAATGAGACCTGGGCTAGATTGTCGATTGATGAGTCTTACAGTTCCAGATCCTCTAAGGGATCTCATTTGAAGGATGATGCCCTTCGTCTTTGCCATAGATTCTTAACTGCTAACGTGTTTGGTAGATTAGACATGCTGAACTTGGTTACTGTTCAAGAGCTTTTTCTACTTGATTGCATGGATTCTGGCATCAAGGTGAACTTTGGGTACTGGCTTGCCAAGCGATGGCATTTCAGTGCCCATCACACTCTCTGCCGCGCCTCCTTGGGTTGCTTTGTTACTCTTCTCGCTGAGCGCTTACACATTCCCCTTTCTGACCCTGAGCCATTACCTGCTACATTATTTCGTTTAGAGGATTTTGCTGCCATGAAGTTGTTATTTGTGAATGACTAGGGCCAGTATCAGCTTAACCGGCCGGGCATTGAAGGCCCGCGTCGATCTGTTTCTGCAGGGCCTGCCACTTCCTCCCTCCTCCCGGCGATTGAGGAGTTGATCACCACTGCCACCACTCGACTTGAGGATAGCTTTGGCCGCCGGCTCGATGAGATCGATGGTCGTTTGAACGTGATAGAGCAGGTGATCCGCCATTTGGCGGATCAGAGTTAGTTCCCTATTCTCTCTCCCACTTTAACCCTGGATTGCATGTGTTTTGTTTTTCGTTTTTGTTTTTCTGATTTTATTGTGATCTTCCTGCCCCTTCTCACAGTGAGGACACTGTGTCTTTCCAAGTGTGGGGGGGGAGTCTTAATGTTTGGTGATTTGTGTCAAAAGTAAAAAAATGAAAAAAAAGAAAGAAAAAATGGTTCTTTTGTGAGTCAGTTTCTTTGGTTTTTGCTTGGGATTTCTGATTAAGTGTTGATGGTCTGAATTGATGAGAATGACAAAGTGTGAGCTGTGATGGTTTGACTGGTTGAGAGGTTGGATTTGTGATAGAATTTGCCACATTTTGGATGAAGTCTGGGATGATGAATTGTGCTTGCAATCAAAACTTTTTAAGCCTACAAATTGTGAGTTCTTGAGCCTATGAGCATGCATAAATTGAGAGCTCAATGTTTATTATTGATGAGTGTTATCTGACTAGTTATTCGATGCTTGAATTGCTTTGCTGCCACTTTGTTATCATTTTTAATTTCGTTTGCAAATATGATCAAGGCATTAGGGACACTCGAGCCAATATTCCAAAAGAAAATGCCCTGTCCTTTCATTGTCAATTAGTGAGCCCCTTTGGGCTTAATAGATCCATTTTCCTTGCTTACAGCCACTATAAAATAACTTGTGCTTTTCTTTTGGCCTTCTTTGTCCCTGAATTCAGAAATGTTTAGTATGAATTGTTATTTGAGACTGCAATGTTGAAGGAATTAAGGCCTGGAATTGACAAAAGCATCATAACTCTTTGTACCCTGCTCTTGAAAAGAAAAAAAAGAAAAGAATGAAAGAAGCAAAGCTTCAGAAAAGGAAAAAAAAAAAGAAGAGAGAAAAGATTGAGGAGCAGGGTATAGAGAAGAGCAAAAATTAGTAAGCTCTAACTTTTTGAAGAAGCCTGGTTCTGTGCTAAAAAGGAAAGAATTGTTGTTGCAGCTGCACTCCATAACTTCATAAAGACATTCATGCTTGCATCTACCTGATTTCATCTCTTTTGAGCCACATTAGCCAAAAGTATCCTACCTCTTGCACCTAAGCCCCATTACAACCAAAGAGAAAGACTTTGTGATTTGTAAAGAACTTGAAGAGTGGTAACTTTGATGACAAATGAGCAATTTTGTGCTGAAAATCGCTAGTCATGATATTCGAGTGAATGAGCCTCTTGACCTGAACTTGCTTTCGTTTGAGTGATTAAGAGTGAATCTTGGTGAGGCTGGATTGTGAAGCATAATTCTAACTTGATTGACAAAATGTTGGCATATTTTCTTGAACAAATTGGTTGGTGGTTTGAGGGTTGATATATCACAGCTTATGCTTTAAGTTCTCATTGATTTGGGTTGTTGATCATTAGTTAATCATCTTTGTCAAATCTGTTCTTTTGTTCTTGTTGGTTCTTTGTTTTCATTTGTGTTGCTCGAGGACGAGCAAGGGTTAAGTGTGGGGGGATTTGATGGGACGTATTCTACCTGTTTTTATTATGCTTTTTGGCGCCTTTTCTCTTTATTATTTAGCCCCTGGATGTATATTTTGGATGTATTATGTTTTGTGGAGTTGTGTAGGGATGATGTGCAAGAGTGGAGAAAAAGGGATGCATTTTTGAATGAAAAGCTACAAGTAAAGTAAAAAGAAGAAGCTCGAACAGGGCACGCTGCAAGGCCATGCAGCAGGATGATTGAAGCAAGAGTCGGGAAGCCCAGTCCAGAATACGCTTTGTGCTTGTTAAAGCCCAGTTTCGGCCCGCGCGCAAACCTAGACGCGGAAACATCTCTTCACCACCTTTTGAAGTATTCTGCATGGGAATTAACTAGTTTAGAACCTTATTTCCTTTTAGAGACTTTAGTTTTATGGATTGTAAATATATATTAGGTATTTGAGTTTATTTTTGGCGATCATTATTCACGCCAGAAACGCGAAGAACGCAGCAACGAACAGAATTAATCCAGTTTATTTTCTTCTTCTTTCTCGATATCATCATAGCAATATTACGAGATTTCTTGTTGTTCGACTCAAGTATGCAACGTAGCTAAATTCCTCGTATTCCGGTGACGACGACGAAGCTCCGCTTAAATAACTGTGAGATCTAATTGTTTGTTCATAATTAATTGATGCATGTATTTGTTATTCTTGGAATTCGGGTCGTAATTGTTCTAAGTCTATCGAGTAGTTGCAAATATTTAGTAGGTTGTGATTAATTACTAGCCAATTTAAATCGGCCATACGTAATCGTTGTTTAGGTTTAATAAGTGGTAAAACGGTTGCTCAAATAACTAGGGGAATAACAGAGTTAATTTTACAGTCCTGCGTCAGAGTCTGTAAGTTAAGAATCGGGTCTTTCTTGTGCTCATTGTTGTCGGCTCATTAAACTTATAGAGCGTCTCTTACAGTTGTCAATCGATTCGAGAAGTAATTAATGAAGCGTCTTCTTAATTATCGAAACAGTATGGAGAGATGAGGTCATGTCAGAAGCGTCTTCGGTGACTATAACCGATTTGCATGTCTTGATTAATTAATTCTTGCATCTGTGATCGGTGTTATAAGTGGAGTGGAGTTTGTTGGATCCAGAATACCCTTTTGTCATTGGTTTAAATCAGTTTGTTCGCATAAGTATTTTCTTTAGTTGGTTATTTAATTCTTCAATTTATTTTGTTATAAAATTCACACAATTCTGGAAGTTTGGGCACGCAGACTGAAAGTCAAGAGTAATTGTCGCCGGTCCTTTGGGAGACGCTGCTCGCCACTGTACTCTGCAGTGTGGGCTTGCCGACGAAAGTCGGAACATTTATTTTTGGTGAAAAACGACGCACCATCGAACGACCCGCCTTTAAATTGTTTTTGCATAATATCAAGTTATATACATCATAACCTACAAAAGATCGGGCTATTCCCATCCCCAATAATCATTGATCATAAAGCAAAACGAGTGATCAATGTAATAATGATAATAATGTAAGTATTCTCAAAAGAAGAGCATGCAAAAGATAAACACAAGCTTGTGGGGTTCTCTTGTGTTCACAACGCTCCTACTCGGGATCTGACTCCTCAACCTGAAATTCATTGAATGAATGGGGTGAGTATTTAACAACATACTCAGTGGGGAACACTGTAAACAGTTATAGCTAATTGCACAAGTGAAAATATAACATATGGACTTTTCTTTACTTTGTGGAGACTAGTCTCAACCCCGTAGGGTCTAAACATCATGATGCCCCCGTTAATGAACATCTTTGGCCCTGTAGGGATGCCCGCAGACATACTACCCCCCAGGGAGGACATTAACAGGTCTATATTTGATCCCAAAGGATCTCTGCCCCGAAGGGTCTCTTTGTCGACCCCGAAGGATCTCTTTCATTCACCGGTCCGAACACCCTTCATACATATACAATCAAAGCACAACAGTAACTATAACCTTACACGTGTTCACAGTTTAGAGTTACCCCAAATTAAGAGACGCTTTCACAATTTCTCAACCTTTGAAATACTCATTTGCCGTGCACAAGTTGTCCTCCTCGAGCCCCAACACGTCACCTAGCACCTTTTAATCCCCTTTTCATTTTAGATGTCGAGTCATATAATTAAATCATAACTTTAACCCAACTCATGCTATACTTTACTTTTAGGACTTCATACATATCCATATACATAACTTTGGATATACCAACTCATAATATGATTTTGGACTCAAAATACACATTAAAGCTCTTTGAAGCATTTGATCGAACACGTTACGGGCACACTTTTAAACCACATGCTCATAACTCATTTTAAATCCTTTAGACCCAACATTTGAAATACAAACACCTTCACCGTAGGGCTCTAACATACATGAAACTCAACCCCATACAACCCTCATAACATCTCCATCCAATTATCAACAAAACAAAGGGAAATTAGGGAAGAATTCCAAACCCTAGCAACAATGAACCATAGGAATTCGATATAACTTCACATATAGCCTCAAGGAAGTAAATAAACCATATTTTCAAGATATCAAGGCAAGAGGATCAATAAAAGTGAAAACCCTAATTTTGGATAACAAACCCTAGGTTTAATTCAACAAGAAATGAGTGTTTAAATCACTAAGATGAAGAGGTATGAAGTTACCTTAGTTGATGGAGAATGATGGAAGGATCCACTCCAAAAGTTCAAGAATTTATAGAGAGAAGGGGGAGGAAAATCGCCCAAATAGAAAGAAATGAGGAAGAAATGAACAAGTGTGGTATTTATAGGTAGGAAAGTTCCCGGACCCGCGCGACCACGCGAGGGGGCTCTCGGCCCAAGCTCCCCGCTAGCGCGCAGCCTCCCGCGGCCGCGCACGACCCCGCGAGCGCGCACTACCCCGCGGGCGCGCGGCGTGGCCCAATCAACCCCCGATTCTACTTTGACTCCCGGACATTTTCAACTCCATTTAACACAACTTAGATTTTCAAAATACTTTTAATACACACCGAAATTCAATGCAATAACATTTATTCATTATTATATAACTCGACACTTTAGTATTAAAATTCAAACTGTGTTATACACTCAGTATAACATCACTTGCTATGATGTATCGGCTCGAGTGAGACAACCTGCAATAAAACAACGGCATAACATACAAACATACTCACACGATTAATATTCAACAATATTAATTCAAAATCATTTACTAAGTGTTAGCTAAACTGAGCAGCTAAGCCCTAGTCCAGGACTGCCAACTGAAGAACCAACAGAGTTAATGCTCAACAGAGATTAATTAGCAGAGTAACGGCTACATCAACAACACCAACGACTATAAAAATTAACAGACCATTGATGAACCAACCAATCTTTGATTATTCAAAGAGGATTCAATGGTCACAAGATCACTTCTCTATAAAAGACGAGTGAATCATAATTTTAAATGACTTTCACTTTTGAATTCAACTTAACTTTCGCACACATTAAGCATACACAACTGAGCCTTCAATCTCCCCCCACAACTCAGTTCAGAGCATTGTTTCCAGCTGCGAAAGTCACAACTGAGAAGAAAAACTCCACAAGCTTCAAGCAATCAGTTCGCTGTTGAAAGTCCAGCCGAAGAAGTTTTTTCAGTTCATGTGATACAATGATCAACTACCACAACTTAACTCAAGGAGCAACATCAGTTGATACTCCTGTTCAATACTAAACATCTTGAAGATCAAAAGAGATCTAAAACCTTGTAAAGATGATAATAGCACCTAACTCTCTAGCTAAGTGTGAGCCGCTGCTAAAGAAACTGCCGCCACAATAGCTAGCTATTGGAGACTGCAAGTGTAAGCCGTCGACCCCACCGAGGTAACTTTGTAAAGTAACTCACTATTACCAAGTTCAGCAAGTTTTCAATTCATTGTGTAATTTGTAAAGTCAACTCAAATTATATAATGGATTTGTCCCTTCTGCGGAAGGAAGAGAGGACATAGAAGTTTAAGACTTCGAATCTCTATAAATTGATTGTGTGCTATACTATTTTTCCTTAACTTGCATATCCTTGAAACTGTACACAAAGTTCACACTAACTGCACTCATCCAGTTAACTAAAAATTGACAAACTAACTAGTGCCCTGATAAGTTTAGAGCGAGTCAAAGGGCCCTGATTATATTCCGCATTTGAGTTCAAAGTTTTTGAATCAGTTTATTCACCCCTCCTCTAAACTGATACCGACTCGCCTAGGACCAACAAAACCCTTCAAGAAGGTAGGATTTCAAGACATAAATTGGAAAGCTTACTTCTTTTTGTGATCCTTTCTTTGGGAACCACCAGCAGCTGCCTTATCCAATGCCTTAAACCGGAGGTCATCAGCATTTTCACTATTCCTCTTCTTTTTCTTCTTCTTAAGGGCATCATCTCCTTGCTGTTTATTTTGTGCCATCCAACTCTGACCCATCTCTTTTTCTTTTTATCCATGTTCAAATAGATTCCGTTCATTCCCCCATATGTGTTGTCTATGAAGAAATGATACTGAATTTTTTTAGCAAAAATCATAACTAACCTCCGCCAACAATCACATTTTGTAATGGCATTTCTCCATAATTGATCCACTAATTTAGCAGCAAGAAAAGGTAAAGTAGGTTCCAACTACATTTTATTTTTGCTGAAACAAATAAGAACGGACTAAGGTACATAAATTGATGTTGCTATAGGTTATAAACTATATACAACTCCTATATGAGCATAGAGGATTAATAGAATCACGATAACCATTTTATGGCAGGTTATCTTTTGACACGATACATAAGAGAGGGGTAAGAAAATGAACAACTGAGTTTTCTCTTGTTGTAATAATCAATTTCATCTTTAGCAGCTATTATCACTAGCACAATAAGATGACTTGCCAGACTTAGTCCTCAAGAAAGACTTTATGCTAATCATACGCCGTCAAGAATATTGGAAAAAACATTTGATTCTTATGTAGATTAAATGAAGAAACACATTGTCTGGTAGAAAATTCCACAAAAAAGAAATAATATCCAACCAAATTCAATATTTTGAGTCATCATCACAAACACTTAAGTGTGATCTGCACCAAACAATCCTTACCAAAAGCATGAAAATACCTACAGATACAATCAGAACGGGGACACCCCACAACATAAATAATCAAGTAATCAGAACCCAGACATTGAAAGATGTTTCAGTCAAACTTAAGAAAAATAAGATTACCACAATAATCTTAATTCGGCAAACATGATTGTACAATATAATTGTCTCCATTTACGCAAGCTATAGAAATAACAAATTGAAGATCAGAATGTCAATGAGATTCATTTAAAAAGACAAGACGTACTACCAATCAGCTCCATTGCCAGTATTTTTCTTCCTTATATTAAATGATTGCTTCGCAGCCAACAATAGTTTAATTGTATTATCATTCATAGAGATATTGCATTTCTTTCCCGGACATGTCTATATTTACTTTCTTTTTAGATTCTTCTTCCAAAGATATTCTTGCATCTGCCTCTTTGTCTTCTGCGTATGCACTTAAATGGGTGATTTAATACATTACTACTACTATTATACTAGGTGTTGTGTAGGCGTGTAGCTATATATGTAATGAAATAATGATACATGAGAAAATATATATCTAGGCAATGAGACAATTCAGATTCAAGCCAATATCACAATGGAATGAAAAATTCATGTTACAACTTACAGTGAATTTGGAAATAGCTTTGAACTGATGTATCTAAAAAGGAAGATGAAGCGTACAAATCAAAAGAGTGGAGATAACAATTGATGAATGAGATGAACTTAGAGTATCTACGGCCTAACCTATTTACTTTTAACGGCAGTTGCCTGAGCCCACATAGGTCGTCGGTGTATTTTCGACAAAGATAGAGTAATCCCATGAATGATTTGCTCACAACCTGAAGGGGAAAATGGATCTACAACCGCATTACTATCCACTCTAACCAATATAACACGAAAAAAAACACAAAATCTTCTTAATAAAGGAAGCGAGCTTTGATGGTGCACTCCCATGGAACCCCGAAAAACGACGACAGTTAACTGTCAGTGACGAACGGACAATCGATGGATGAATTTGTGTCAAGATAAAAGAGAGAGAATGAAGAAGCAGAAGAGATGCAAACGCATATGTGAAAGTGAAAAATATCATTGATATAATATCATTATTGCTAATAAAAGAAATTTATTAGGCGCCAATTTTTAAAAATTGGGGAATTAATTTTGATCACCAAATGATCTTCTAAAAGATGGAAAATCTGTGGATCTGAAAGTTTACATCTCCCTAAAAATTGTGTCGAAGTTTCCGACGTGAAAAAATATCAGAGAGGTCACCCGAATCGGAAAGTATGAAAATTTATCGATATCTACTGATATGCCAATGTAGAGGTGGGTCCTCAACCCTTGTTGAGGCATGAATCTAAAAAAGTGTCCCAATAGGTGAACGACCGTATTTCCTGAAAAATTATATTACATTTAATGAATTTGGTATATTAAAAATTAATGTAAAAATAAAATAAAAAACAGAAACACGTGTTGGCAAGGTAGGCACTTTGGGCATCATGCGGAGGGTAGCATAGAATCCCCTCCCACACATATATATCTACACACACACAAGAGAATGGATCAAATGAGAACTAAGTCCTAGTGTGAGAATTAAGAATCAATCTCCATCATCCATCCTTAAAAAACATGTGCTCCAGATCAAAAGCAATACAATGTGGCATTTTTGTGATTTGAGGATTATTTTAATAAGGTTGGGGTAGTTTTGTAATTTAGCAAATCTAATTAAAATACTAGGGATTTTTTTTCCCTCTCATTCTTTATATCTACTCTTCCTTGTTTCTTTGAATTTAATGTGCAACAGACAAATTGACGAAGAGAAAAAGAAAATTATCATCAAGATTGAATTCAAATTGAAGATCATCTAGATCGAATTCAAAGTAATATTTGTTCGTCTTTCTTCTTTGTTCTCTCTCTCTGTTGGGTTTGCTCTATCTTTCTCGATCTTTTGTCACTTTGTGTGTGTCTTCTTCTTCTTCTTCTTCTTCTTCTTCTTCTTCTTCTTCTTCTTCTTCTTCTTCTTCTTCTTCTTCTCTATATTATTATTAGTGTTTCAGAATCTGTGTTATATGCAGTTGATTAAGTTGATCTTTTCAACTTTCATGATTAATAGATGTTTTCAATTCTTTGTATTGTTGTTGGCATATGTAAGTGTCTAAAACATATTATTAGAGGTTCATAATCTGTGTTTTTTATCTATTGATTTTCTGCAAATTGTGTTTTTGCATTACTATACACATGTGTTATTTATGAGAATTTGTTAGCATTACAGTACATCTCATTATCATTACAAAAGTTCTTATTAGCATTATAAAATGAATTATTAGCATTATAAAAACGATCTGTTAGCATTATAAAAATAGTTTGTTATCAGATTTTTAGCATGATGAGCGATTTATTAACATTACTATGACTGGTTTTAACGCTATCAAATAAGATATTAGCATTACTATGATTAGTTTTAGCATTACCACTATTTTCATATTTCAATTTTTTTGTCTTATTTTAATCTGTAAATTATGTTGACACCATTGTAGAGATTTCTCGAGTTGTCTAAATTTTATATACCTGATTGCGAAACATCTTTGAAGAAACATCCACGAGGAGATGAACATTTCAGAAGCAAACATCTACTTTCAATCATGTTCTAAAGACACCCCAATCAATGTTGAAGACTTTTACATAGAAGATGATGATAAATGAAATAATTATTATATGTATCAAATTTCGAACTTTTTGAACAATTGCCACTTTTTTAGAATTATGATAATGCTTCTCAATTGACATTATTATTTTAATAACATGCCATTAAAATATTAATATATGCCAAATCCATGTTTTTTGTTAAAAGTAAATGCTTTTGTGGTGTTCTACTTTAGCAATATATAAATGATATGATATGATAATACTACCATTTAAAACTTTGACTGCTAAAATTTACATATGTCAATGCTAAACATAATTTCACCTCTGTTGTTACTTTCACCTTATGTGTATCATATTTTTCTAATGCTAACGTTAACAAGAGCAATTTTAATGCTAACATTATCAAATGATAATGCTAATACAATAAAATTCTAACAACATTTGTAAGAATGGGGACGGGGTGTTAATTAAGGTATTAATACAAGAATGGAAGATTATCAAAAAGTTTTACGAATGAAGGCATACTTTCGAAGGATGAGCGATGATACTCGGGTTTACTTGATTAAGAAGGAAACATGCTTAGCGAAAAGAAAAGACTAACTAATCAGATACCAACAAGCATAGACCCATTCATAGGTCAAGCAAATAAACAGATATCAATGTGCACAAGCCTCTTCATAGACGAAAGAAAAATATACTCGAGAAGTAGAAATAGAACTGAATATGCATCACTTATATATATAAATAATCATGTTTGGAGAATATTCGTAGAATATCGAAAAAACATAATATAACTTAGAAATATTAAAGAGTGTATCAGAGTAGCAGAATTATAGTGGGATTTCAAAAGAAACTTATACTATAGCAAAATAATCTTGGCAGTCAACCCGCATCCACAGCCACCAACATCCTCAGCATCTCAACCTGAAAACATTTGAAAAAGAGGGGGCGTGAGCACTAATGTACTCAGTGGGTTTTAATAAAAACACTTTAATAAACTTCAAGATATCCAATAATCAACTGACGGTATATGGAGAGAAAAACATAAAAGCCCTCCCCATATCTGTAAAACCTTTTCTTTTCTTTTGGGACCATCCTAGCTCAAACCTGATGTCAATTGCATCCTTAGGAATGCCTTAGGACATAAGAGGGGTTATTTCGAATATTCTTATGAGTTTATGAGGGATAAGCCAACAGTGACTCACTTAACGATCAAAGACCAAAGTCCTCTAAGCTCGACTCCTGCTTAAGCAAAATACTAAGGTTCCTTCCTTCCTTAACATTGCTAGCAAAACTAAACGCAGAGTAACGTCTAGGGGCTAATCCTTACTTTAGCATGATCTCGGCCTATAAGGGATTTAGCTCTAACCTTAGAAGGCAGTCCTTAACTACACGAATCTCTAGCAAAATAGTAACATTCAAATACGATGAAATGAACGCATATAAACACGAATTGAAACTAAAGACAATTCTATTATCTCATGCTAAGCATAATCAATACTTAACAATTCTAGCATTTCTAAACATGTTCGAGAGCTCAAATAACACATAATATCTTCCTTTCCTTCCTTCCTTGTATAGAGATCAATCAGGCAGAGTAAAATATTTTATTGGATATCTCATTTGCACTAACATGCTTCTAGAGCTTATTAGCTCAAACTTTTAGATGAGTATAGATTTACCCACCTCGATCATTGAGCAAAAGATGAAGCAATGAGTTGATGATCCTTCTCTGAATTCTCACGAGGCTTACTTCCTCCTACAAAAGTTGAATCATCGACTTAGCGGTCTCCTTCGAAGATTTCTAACTACTGAACAAGAAATTAAACAATATCTAACTTATATACCCTTAACTAGGACTTAAACATAGATTGCACGACTTTAAAACCTTTAGAAAACACGAGGGTTTGAAAGACTCAAGTTTAGAACACACTTGGAAGCATAACATGGTGGTAGTTGCCTAGCACGGGCCGTGCTAGGCCTTGAGGTGAGAAAAAATCACCAGAACTTCTGACATGGTCCGTGCAATGGGTCGCAAGGACCGTGCTAGCCATAGCATGGTTCGTGCCATCAATGCCGAGAGTTTCTGGGCATTTTTCATAGCTCTGCACGGGCCGTGCAACACTTACACGGTCCGTGCACTCTTACGCACTTCAAAATATTTCGATTAAAGTGTTGTTCAAGGTGTTACTCAGTCGCCTCTCTCTTTCCTCGATGTTTTAAACTTAAAAACAAGGCTTAACACTTGCAAAAACATAGAAATGAACATGCTTTAATCTTTGAAAAGAAATCGACATTATAACAGAATAACACGACAATCCTCCTTAAACACTTATAAATAACGATGAAATCTTAAATATACACTTGAACAGAACTTCAACGAAATAAACAAGACAAACTATGAGAAATAATGACGAGAACATAATAACAAGAATAACAACGAGCAATATAATGGAAATGCTAATAACCTCGAAATTTAACAAGAGTCCAAATACTAACTCTAGATGAAAAATAAATGAATAATAATGAAGAACATGAAGAACACGAAGAATGGAAATAAAATGTGGAAATTAAAAGACAAAAAGGGAATGGACGGAGTTAGGTGCGTCGAAGGAAGGTGGCTAGCTCGGTGTCTCGTCGAGTCGTAACGGCGGCAGAGCCACCTGCTACGACCCAACGGCACCTCTAGCACCTTCTCTCACCACATTCCTTCCACGCCACTCCACTCGTCATCTCGAAGGAACACTCACAAAGAATATCCCTCACTTCGACAGAACTTCGACTTCTCTCAAGCTCTCAAGCTCTCCACTCTCCAAAACTTGGAAATGAAGTGAAATGGGTGCAAAATGAATGGAGGGGAGGTGTACTATTTATAGATGTAGGGGTTGGCTTCCTTGAGAAGCCACTCTAGTGCAGGAACACTGCAAAAGTTAACCCGGATTCGGTTAAAAGCCGCTTTATTCGATGTCGAGGTCCAAATGACCTCAGACATGAAATCTGAAAATATTGAAAGACTCGTTAGCTCGAATACTAGTGAACCAACCTGACTCAGGATGAAGACGGGGTCATCAGAAGAAAAACGAGTCAAGATTCCTTTTTCAGAATTACTTTTTACTATTCACTCAGACTGACAGATTTTGCTCTCGAGCGTTTGATTGACCTTAGAATGGAATTCTGTGAATACGAATGGATTCCTTGAGTCATTTCCCATATGAGGGGCCTGACAGAACAAGACTCTGATCAACAAGGAGGATTTCGTAAATTTCCCAAAACACGAACACATGCAAAAGTTACTATTCATTTACCCTTTAAATACGTTTTTCATCACCGGGAACTCAAATGACTTTAGAATAAAATTCCGGGAACATCGACACACTCCTTGAGTTAAAACCTTTCTAACAAGACCAAAATCGGCCCAAACAGAGTTAATATCAAAATTTTTGAAAAGACGATTTCGCGAAAACTGACCCCTAAAGTCGTGACTGACATCTGACTTCACTTAAACCTTATTTAAATTTATTCCTTAACCATTTAATTACTATTAAGAATCCTCTCATCATTATCCAAAAATTTGGGGTGTTACATCCTACCCTTCTTAAAGAAATTTCATCCCGAAAATTTACTAACCATGATAAGGGACATCAGGGTACTTCTTGAGTAGCTCAGATTCTAGCTCCTAGGTTGCCTCCTCCGAACCATGATGGTTCTAGATTACTTTTACAGGACTGATCTCCTTGTTCTTCAACTTCTGGATTTTTCGATCCATAATGGCCTGGGGCTTTTCTTCATATGCTAAGTCCTCATTCAGGATTATCTCTTCCTTGTTAATCATGTACTTTGGATCAAACATGTACTTTCTCAACATTGAGAAATGAAAAACGTCATGAACGTCACTCAGGTTGGGTGGTAAGGCTAACCTGTAGGCTACTTCATTCACCTTCTCTAAAATTTCAAAAGGTCCAATAAATATGGGCCTTAGCTTGTTTCGTTTACCAAAATGAACCATTCCTCTGGACGGAGATACCTTCAAGAATACTTTATCTCCGACCTATCCTTCTTTGATCTGCGTAAGCCTTTTGTCTATCCTGAGCCTCCTTGATTTGCTGACGAATTAACTTGATCTTCTGGACCGCTTCCTGGACCATCTCAGGTCCAAGTATTCTTCTTTCTCCAACCTCGTCCCAATACAAGGGCGATCTACACTTGTTTCCATATAGGGCTTCATAAGGGGCTATGCCGATCGATGATTAGTAGCTGTTGTTGTACGCAAACTCTACTAATAGCAGTAGCTCTTCCCAGCTACTTCCTTGATCGTTGACTACTCCTCTAAGCATATATTTCAGAATCTGGGTAGTCCTTTCGGACTGGCCATCCGTCTGAGGATGAAAGGTCGTGTTGAAGTTAAGCTTTGATCCCATGGCTTCTTGTAGGCTCCTCCAGAATCTTGATGTAAATCTCGTATCATGATCTGATGTAATTGAGACTGGCACTCCGTGCAAATGCACAATCTCCTTAACATAAAGCTGGGCTAATTGATCTAGCCCATCTGTCATCTTAATGGTAATAAAATGTGCGGCTTTCGATAAATGATCAACAACTATCCAAATAGCGGCATTTCCCCACTTAGACTTTGGCAAACCTATCACAAAGTCCATATTAATATGATCCCACTTCCATTCGAGAATTTCTAAAGGTTGGAGCAATCCAGGGGGTTTCTGATGTAAAGCTTTCACTTGCTGACAGTTCAAACACCTTTCTACGAAAGCGACTATCTCTCTCTTCATGTTATTCCACCAGAAGTTTCTCTTGTGGTCTTGATATATCTTGGTGCTTCCGGGATGTGCTGTATATGGCGTGTCATGTGCTTCGCACATGATTTCCTCCTTTAGCTCTTCCTTGCTTGGCACACAAAGCCTTCCCTTGAATTAAAGCGCGTTGTCGGCAGATTCCGTGAAGTCTTGTGAGCTATCAGACCGTGCTTCTAGCCTTTTCTTCTCGAGAAACTCATCTTTTCTCTGGACTTCGACTATCCTTTACCTTAGGTCGGGTTGAGCGGCTATCGTGGGATCTGGGCTTGAATGGTCTTAGATGGTGTTAGCACCTCGATTCTCAACTTCTCGAATTCCTTACGAAGATCCTCCTGGACTAGAACGAGTCCTAACTCTGCCTTCTTCTTCCTACTTAGGGCATCAGCTACCACATTCACCTTGCCTGGATGGTAGTGAATTGTGCAGTCGTAATCCTTGATGAGTTCTAACCATCTTCTCTGCCTCATGTTAAGATCATTTTGCTTGAAGAAATACTTTAGGCTCTTATGATCTGAGAAGATCTCACACTTAGCTCTGTAGAGATAGTGCCTCCAGATCTTCAGCACATGAACAACTGCTGCTAGTTCTAAGTCATGCGTGGAATAGTTCTGCTTGTGATTCTTAAGCTACCTCGAAGCATAAGCAATCACCTTTCCTCTTTGCATCAGCACGCATCCTATTCCTTTCTTTGACGCATCTGTGTAAACCACGAAATCTTAATTTCCTTCTAGAATGGCCAACACTGGGGCTATGGTTAGCATCATCTTCAAGGTTTGGAAGCTTTCCTCGCACTCTGGCGTCCACTTGAACATGGAGTCCTTCTTCAGTAGTCGCGTCATGGGCTTGGATATCGACGAAAATTCTTCGATGAATCTGTGATAGTATCCCGCGAGTCCTAGAAAACTTCTTATCTCGTTCACGCTTCTTGAAGACTTCCAATTTCTTACCGCTTCAATCTTATCCGGATCCACCTTAATTCTTTCTGCTGACACTATATATCCTAAAAACAAGACTTCCTTAAGCTAAAACTCACACTTACTAAACTTAGCGCAAAACACTTCTCTTCTTAATGTCTCCAGCACCACTCTTAGGTGCTCTTAGTGTTCCTCTTCGTCCTTCGAGTAGATGAGGATATCATCTATGAAAACTAGCACAAACTTGTCCAAATACTGGTGAAATACCCGGTTCATTAAATCCATAAACACCACTGGGGTGTTGGTCAATCCAAATGGCATTACAACAAACTCATAATGACCATAGCGAGTCCTAAATGCAGTTTTAGGAATATCTTCTTTTCGGATTTTCAGTTGGTGATACCCAAATCTTAAGTCTATCTTAGAGAAGACACTTGTTCCCTTAAGCTGATCAAAGAGATTGTCTATTCTTGGGAGAGGGCATCAATTCTTGATGGTCAACTTATTCAACTCTCTATCTTCGATGCACATTCTCAATGTGTCGTCTTTCTTCTTCACGAACAAGATTGGAGCTGCCCAAGGCGACACACTAGGTTGGATAAAACCTAGATCTAATAACTCTTGCAGTTGAACCTTGAGTTCTTGCTACTTCTTAGGCGCCATTCTGTAGGGGGCTTTCGAGACCAGGACGGCTCCTGGTTCCAACTTGATGGTGAACTCTACTTACCTGTCTGGCGGTAGTCTTGGTAGCTCCTTCAGGAACACGTCGGGGTATTCTCTTATTACTGAAACGTCTTCAATCGACAGCTCTCCTTCCTCTTTCTTCATTAGGTTAACCAAAAACACTTGGCAGTTATTTCTCCTTATCATCTTGTCTGCCTTCAAAGCGGATATCACCGGTACTTTAGTTCCCAGCCTTGATCCGTAGATCTTCACCTCGAGTTTCTCGGGTGGTCGAAACACTACTTCCCTCTTAGAGCAGCTTATGGAGGCATAAGCTGAGGCTAACCAATCCATTCCTAGCATTATATCGAAGTCCTGAATTTTTATCACGTAAAGATTTAACTTAAAGGTTTTCCCTTCTATGTTCAATTCTAGGTTAGAGCAAACCTTCCTAGACATCATTCTTTTTCCAGAGGAAATACTTATCTCAAGAGCATCCTCAGCATTTTTAGGTTTTATCTTCAATCTCTTACAAACAAACTCGACTATAAATGAATGCGATGCTCCAGTATCGAAGAGAGCTAAAACGGGCATATCGAAGAGGGTAATCATACTTGCCAGATTACCTGGGGCCTTAGTAGCTTGCTGCTGAGTGAGAGCATAAGTACAAGCCAGCTGAGGGAGCCTTTATCCTTGGTTGGACCTTTGATCTCATCATTGGTTCGGCCTTTGATTCATTCCTGGCCTTTGTCCTTGGGGTCCTCCTTGCTACAACCTTGGTTGATTTCTGGGGAATTGTCGAAGTGGCTACAGGTACAGGGGTTGTTGTGGCATCTGGGATCATCTGTTATTTCCTTTAGACACTCCCTCTTGAAGTGTTCCTCTTTTCCACAGTTGTAGCACCCAGTTTGGTTTGTTCGACAGGCTCCAAGGTGCGTCCTTCCACACTTTTGACATGGTCTCCGGCTAGGGTTTAGGTCAGGCTGACTACGAGGTACCCCTGACTCTCAGCTTTGTCAGTGGGATTTCTTTCCTCTATCATCTCTCCTTCCTCATTCCCACTTTCTCTTTCCTTTTGGATCGTTAGTTGGCTGAGGGGGCTGAACTCTCTCTCGAGGGAGGATGGCTTCTATGCTTAAGGTTTTGGCTAAAGTTCGAGCATAAGACATGTCTTCTTACCTAGCAAGGGCTATGCCAATCTCAGACCTAAGTCCCTTCTTGAACTTGCGCGCCTTCTTCCCGTCTGAATCCACTAGATATGGAGCATGCCTTGACAACTGGTTGAACTCTCTGTCGTTTTCTGACACCATCTTCTTTCCTTGCTTCAAGTTCTAGAACTCCATCTCCTTTGCCTCTCGATAACAATCTGGGATGTATTTCTGATATAGGTCGTGCTTGAAATCTTCCCAACTATACTCCGCCCATTGCTCAGGGGTTATCATCCTTCGAACGGACTCCCACCAATAGTCCGCATCATCCGTAAGCATAAAAAGAGTGAAACTTAACTTCTTTTCTTCCGAACAGGCTATGAAATCAAACATTCATTCTAAGAAGTGGACCCATTTCTCGGGTTATGTTTAAGAAATATATTTTCAGCTCTTGGACTGGAGTTTGGGGCTTGCTCATGTTCGTTCTTGGCTTAACATCTTCTTGGCGGCATTCTAAAGAACTAAATATTAGCGACGCTCGAATGAATTCGTATAAAGAAAAAGATATGCCTTTCGATAAGGTCTTTATTTTACACAAGATAGATCAAGTAAGGTGGAAATTTAAATGATATCAAGTATAAAGGGAAAATTGCCTCATTATAAGGACTTTGGCATCAATATCATAAAAGGAGTTCTGAGTTACAAACGGAATAGGGCAGTCTTTTGGAAAATTCAATGCCACTATTAGAGTCTAGAAAACTTAATGCATATATTACATATTAGGATCTAGGTTAAAGCAGATTAAACGGACATCAGATAAACAGACAGATAGATCAGACAACTAGGTGTTCTAATAACAACACCTCCTACACTTCCTTCTACAGCTTAATTATTAGTCGGAGGCTTCCCTTCCCCTTGCATGGCAACCCCACTTCCTCCTCGCCTCCCTTCTCTGGGTCCTCTTCTTCTTTCTTATCTTCAACTATCTCTGGCACGTCGAACTTGAACTTCCTCTGCTTATGTTCCCTTCAGGGTACTGATGGGACATACACTGCCCCAGACCCTGAGAAGCAAAGGCAGGGGTCCACTAGTTCATTTGAGGAGTGCAGAAAAATAGGGACTCAGTATGATTCACGATCCAGATGCTAGAGGGTCCCGCTCATGAGGTTCCTTCATCATGGAAGCGCAGTGCTTGAAATCCAGGGGGACTATTGAGAGTTGCCCTTTGTAGTTCCCGTTTTACCACTAGGTAGGGGTTTTGCTCGGCTGCTTACTGCTCGGCTAAAACGTACACGTAGCCATACTCCGACACCCAACGAGCTATTAAGTCTGAGGAGAACTCCGTCAGATTTCCGATTTCAGCATACGGCATAGGATCACGGGTGATGGTGCTTTGCAGAATGTGATACATTGTGGGCCTCCAAGCAGGCGACGCGTGCTCACACATGCTGATGCATGTTTCCAAGTCAGACACACTTCCGGGCTCTCCTCCGTAGCCATTAGCCTATGCCCACCTTTTCAGATACCTTACCATGAAGGACATCAACTGCTCGTTACCATCCCAAATTTCTCTTCTGAACCTCTCAACCCTCTCTTGCACAGGGCAGAAAAGAGGCACACTCTTCCTAGCAGTCATACGGCGCTTAACCATTTAGAAGAGAATAGCTTAATCAGTCTAGATCATAAAATGGAGACCTAAGGTTCTCCTGAGGTCTTAATATAGTCTAGATTTTATCTTGCATGCATAGCTCCTTTAAAAGCAGTTGACATTTTACAAAAATTTTGGTGCCCAAAGTCTTTAATCATACATATTTATCTTTTCTTTGAGTCAAAAATTTTGAGAATGAATTTAAACTTTTTTGGGATTGAAAAATCTTTTCATAAACTTTCCATCTCAGAAATCGTCTTACCTGAACACCTTTTACTTGGAATTTCATTCTCATGGTTTTTCTCTTATTCATAAAACAAGTATGCTTGCTCAAATATTTCCTTTCCCTATATTCCAAAAAGCATGAATCCAAAATCCAAAATCTCTATACTATCATACATTGATTTTTGGTTGAGGATATGAGGGTGATGGAGAGCTGTGGGTTGCTTCTTTGACTTATCACAGAACAAATTTATACGCACAGAAACACTTAACTTATCTAACAATGAGATAGGTCTACAGAGTTGCAATCCTGCTCTAATACCACATGTAACAGCTCGGTCCCGAGAGGGGAATTAACGAATGGGAACAGGGTGTTAATTAAGGGATTAATACAAGAATGAAAGATTATCAAAGAAGTTTTACGAATGAAGGCATACTTTTGAAGGATAGGCGATGATACTCAGGTTTACTTGATTAAGAAGGAAACATGCTTAGTGAAAAGAAAAGACTAACTAATCAGATACCAAGAAGCATAGACCCATTCATAGGTCAAGCGAATAAACAAATATCAACATGTACAAGCCTCTCCATAGGCAAAAGAAAAATATACTCGAGAAGCAGAAATAGAACTGAATATGCATCACTTATATATATAGATAATCATGTCTAGGGAATATTCATAGAATCTCAAAAAAATATAATATAACTTAGAAATATTAAAGAGCGTATTAGAGTAGCAGAATTATAGTGGGATTTCAAAAGAAACTTATACTATAGCAAAACAATCTTGGCAGCCAACACACATCCACAACAACCAACATCCTCAGCATCTCAACCTGAAAATATTTGAAAAAGATGGGGCGTGAGCACTAATGTACTCAGTGAGTTTCAATAAAAACACTTTAATAAACTTCAAGACATCCAATAATCAACTGACGGTATATGGAGAGTAAAATGCAAAAGCCCTCCCCATATCCGTAAAAGATTTTTTTTTCTTTTGGGCCCATTCTTGCTCAAACCTGATGTCAACTGCACCCTTAGGCATGCCTTAGGACAAAAGAGGGGTTACCTCGAATATCCTTACGAGTTTGTGATGGATAACCCAACAGTGACTTACTTAACAATCAAAGATCAAAGTCCTTTGAGCTTGATTCCTGCTTAAGAAAAATACTAGGTTCCTTCCTTCCTTAACCTTGCTAGCAAAACCAAACCTAGAGTAATGTCTAGGGACTAATCCTTTACTTTAGCATGATCTCGGCCTATAAGCGATTTAGCTCTAACCCTAGAAGGCAGTTATTAACTACACGAATCTTTAGCAAAATAGAAACATTCAAATACAATGAAATGAATGCATATAAAAACAATTCTAGCATTTCTAAACATGCTCGAGAGCTCAAATAACACATAATATCTTCCTTTCCTTCCTTCCTTGTACAGAGATCACTCAGGCAGAGCAAAATATTTTATTGGATATCTCATTTGCCCTAACATGCTTCTAGAGCTTATTAGCTCAAATTTTTAGATGAGTATAGATTTACCCACCTCGATCACTAAGCAGAAGATGAAGCAACGAGTTGATGATCCTTCTCCAAATTCCCACGAGGCTCACTTCCTCCTACAAAAGTCGAATCATAGACTTAGCAGCCTTTTTCAAAGATTTCTAACTACTGAACAAGAAATTAAATAATATATAACTTATATACCCTTAACTAGGACTTAAACATAGATTGCACTACTTTAGAACCTTTAGAAAACATGAGGGTTTGAAAGACTCGAGTTTAGAACACACTTGGAAGCATAACATGGCGGTAGTTGCCTAGCACGGGCCGTGCTAGGCCTTGAGATGAGAAGAAATTCACCAGAACTTTCGACACGGTCCGTGTGGCCCCTAGCACAGGCTGTGCTAGAGCCTTAGCACCATCCGTGCCATCAATGCTGAGAGTTTCTGGGCATTTTTCATAACTCTGCACGGGCCGTGAAACACTTGCACGGTCCGTTGGTGTTGCACGGTCCGTGCACTCTTACGGACTTCAAAATCTTTCGATCAAAGTGTTGTTCAAGGCGTTACTCGTTCGCCTCTTCCTTTTCTCGACATTTTAAACTTAAAAACAATGTTTAACACTTGCAAAAACATAGAAACAAACATGCTTTAATCTTTGAAAAGAAATCGACATTATAACAGAATAACACGGCAATCCTCCTTAAACACTTAGAAATAACAAAGAAATCTTAAATATAAACTTGAACGGAACTTCAACGAAATAAGCAAGGCTCACTACAAGAAATAATGACGAGAACATAATAACGAGAATAACAACGGGTAATAGAACGGAAATGCTAATAACCTCGGAATTTAACAAGAGTGGAAATACTAACTCAAGACGGAAAATAAATGAATAATAATGAAGAACATGAAGAATATGAAAAACGGAAATAAAATGCGGAAATTAAAAGACAGAAAAGAAATGGATTTGAGGCCAACGAACAAGAATGGACGAAGTTAGGTGCGTCAAAGGAATGTGGCTAGCTCGGCGTCTCGTCGAGTCGCAACAGCGGCAGAGCTGCCTGCTACGACCTAACGGCACCCCTAGTACCTTCCCTCACTGCATCCCTTCTACGCCACTCCGCTCATCGTCTCGGAGGAACACTCACGAAGAATGTCCCTCGCTTCGACAGAACTTTGACTTTCTCTCAAGCTCTCAAGCTCTCCACTCTCCAAAACTTGGAAATGAAGTGAAATGGGTGCAAAATGAATGGAGGAGAGGTGTGCTATTTATAGATGTGGGGTTTAGCTTCCTTGAGAAGCCACTCCAGTGCAGGAACACTGCAAAAGTTACCCCGAGTTCGGTAAAAAGCTACTTTATTCGATGTCGAGGTCCAAATAATCTCAGACACGAAATCTGAAAATATCAGAAGACTCGTTGGCTCGAATACTAGTGAATCAACTTGACTCAGGATGAAGACGGGGTCATCATAAGAAAAATGAGCCAAAATTCCTTTTTCAGAATTACTTTTTACTATTCACCCAAACTGACAGAATTTGCTCCCGAGCGTTCGATTGACCTCAGAATGGAAATATATGAACGCGAACGGATTCCTTGAGTCATTTCCTATAAGAGTGGCCCGACAGAACAAGACTCGAATCAACAAGGAGGATTTCATAAATTTCCCAAAATACGAACGCATGCAAAAGTTACTATTCATTTACCCTTTAAATATGTTTTTCATCATCAGGAACTCAAATGACTTCAGAATAAAATTACGAGAATACCCACATACTCCTTGAGTTAAAACCTTTCTAACAAGACCAAATCGGTCTAAACAGAGTTAAAATTAAAATTTTCGAAAAGATGATTTCACGAAAACTGACCCCTAAAGTCATGATTGACATCTGACTTCACTTAAACCTTATTTAAATTTCTTCCTTAACTATTTAATTACTATTAAGAATTCTCTAATCATTATCTGAAAATCTAGGGTGTTACAACATTATTCCTGGTTGTTTTCTAATGTTCCTGGTAAGTTTTTCCACTGATGCTAATATTAGTTATGATAATGCGAAAATGAACAATAATAAAGTTAACACGACTGAACGATAATTCTAATACAATAAAATTCTAACAACATTGTTCTTGGTTGATTTATAATGTTCATGACAAGTTTTTCTGCTAATGCTAACATATATTGGCTATAATAATGCTAAAATGAGTTATGACAATGCTAAAACTGGTGAACAATAATGTTAATAATATAAAATGTACAGTTAAATCAGACAGTTCCAATATCATCATTTATGGGCTAGGTTTTACATATTTTTGGAAGTTTCCTGATGCTAACAAAATAAAATGGAACTACTAATTCATCATGAAAGAATGCTAAAGAAGTCTCATAACATTAGAATCATCAATGCTAATGTTAGCATTATCAGTGCTTATATTAGCATCATCAATGCTTTTGTTAGCATATGATTCTAGCTCTGTTAGCACGTGCCAAAAAAATTCATTTTTTTATTTTGACCTTAATATTGACAAAATTACAAAAGTTTCACTTCATTTTAGTTATGTTACTATTATTTACACCTATGCCACCGTCTTTTTTGACCAAATCTAGATCATCCAATCTTAACATTGAAAGGTGTTGATTGGTTCTTAGTTTTCACACTGGGATTGGTTCTCTCTAGAACCACTCCACTCCACACACACACACACACACACACACACATATAGAAGTTGGTTATAATAGGGACTGTGTTTCACGTGTAAACATAAAAACTGACTTGTTTACTACAATTTTAGTATTTTTCTTATTGTATTTTGATGTTAAAAATAATTAACACTACGTAACAACTCCTATACATCTTATGCATGGGGTGGACCATCAGATGGCCCGACCTGTGCCTACCTGACCCGGCCCCGCGACCTGACATTTAAATATATCCCCTGACCCAGTTACCTCATTTTTCCCCATTTCGATTTGAGCCCTAACCCTATCCGCTCCCTGTCCCGATCCATCTCCCTCCGCACCTCTATCCGCTCTAACCCTAGCCGCCCCCACCTCTGTTCGAATTCTCTAGCTCCCGATGTCTCTCCGTCAATCTAGTTTATATTAACGTGGCCAGTTTTATCTCGCTCTTGACGTCTCTCTCTCGCTCTCGACATCTCCCGACTTCTTCCACCTAACATCACTATTGTCCGATTCAACGTCAAAACCCTAGAGCTAACACCGGCAATCTATTACAGCTGATCAGCCGTAATTTCTCCTACGAAGTGATGGGCTCACTCCTCGACAAGCCTGAGGTCACCGATCGCGTTCTCACCATTGTCAAAAAAATTTAGAAAATCAATCTGTCCAAGGTAACATTCTCGATTTCATGGTTATTTTCACTATGTGTTTCATTTTTTCCTATTGTGTTCGATTGTAAAGTAATATTTAGGTAATTTGATTTGTGTATTGTTTAGGTAGTTTTAGTGTTTTATTTGCTTAATAATTATTTATTTTGGAGATTGGATAGTCTCTGTCACTTCACTGAAGCTGCAGATTTATTTAATATTGGAGATGGGTGAAACATTAGGTTTTATAATTTATTGCAGTGAAAAACTAAGGCACTGTATTAAGAGCAAATTAGCAATGCTAACTTTATTAATTCAAGCCTTAGTGTAACTATATTGATTTCATCACTGTTTTGGGAAAATATGATGTTTCTTTGATAGTGTGCAGTCCATTAAACTCTGCATTTGTCATTTTAAAAGATGTTCTTTGTCTTTTTTATTGTATCTCTGCATCATAAATTTTGTGGGGGTGTGTGTATATTGATGATACTGACCATAGATGTACAGAACATATGTAATTTATGTATACCGATCTATAATTAAAATGCAAACTTGATACATTTCTGTTAAATGTGAGTAGTATATATGAAGTTTTAGTTATTTCCAATTTTTAATTGAAAAGAAGTATCTATTTTTATTATGTTAAGTATCAGTTAACATGATTATGAGTATCAATTGATATAGAAACAACTATCTAATTTTGAAGTGATATGTTTATATGCCTTAATGGTTCGGTTAGTTTTTCATATATTTAGTCTTCATATTATTTTTTATTTTTGTATTAATTGAATATTCAGATATGATCATTTTCGTGTTTGATTGAAAATTATATGAGTCATGTTAAGTACTTTATTATGAATGATTTTTATTTTGATGTTTGAAATCATTGAATGATTTTTATTTTGATGTTTGAAATCATAAATGATTTTTTGATATGTGTTCTATTGAGTTTTATGGTATGAAATATAGTGAATATGAATATGGATTTATGTGTACCAATTGACTTCAAAATAAGTATCAAATTGATGTTCAGTTTTGTATCTGATTTATTTTTTTATGTCGGTTTTTGCGTTTTTGTTTTTATCAATTGTACATAGATGTTGATTTGACTAAGTAATTTGAAATTTTATACAAGTAATATGAATAATAATTTAAGTACTATTCAACATGCTTATGAGTACCATTTGAGGTAGAAACAACTATCACATTTTGTTTTAATATTTGCATATTATGTGTTGGTTCACATGGCATGTTTATGTACTTAAGGTTTAGGCTAGATTGTTTTACCTCTGTCTTGGTTTGAATTGTGTACATTTGTGTATGGAGTATCAATGTTACTGATGATTAGTACCAGATTAAATACTTGTGAGTATCTAAATTTTAGGACATATTTGGTTTTGTATTTTTCTGTGCATTTTCACTTGTGTATATTGAGGATTACATTTGAAACTCAGTGGTACCACATGATGTGTTGATTTGACTACTTAATTTGAAATTTTATATAATTATTATGAATTATCATATTAAGTGTCATTGAGCATGCTTATTAGTACTTATTGAATTAGACACATGTACCACATTATTCATAATTTTTGTCTCTTATATGTTTTTTTAGATGGTATGTTTATGTCTTTGGAATTCAGTCTAGCTTATTTTTCCTCTTTCATTGTTTGAATGTGTGTGCATTTGTGTACGGAGTATCAATTTTCATGCTGATTAATACCAAATGAGATGCTTATAAGTATCAGACTCAAGTCAGAATTTGTTTTATGTTTGTATGTGTGCACACTTTCACTTATGCTTATTGAGTATCACATTAGAAACTGAATGGTACTATTTGATATGCTTGTAAGTATCAAATTTGAAGTATTGTGTTGCATAGTATGTTGCTTTTATGTGTGCATGTGTGAGTTGAGTATTAATTGACATGTTGATTAGTACTAGTTTGATATGTTTTTGTGAGTGTGAAAATCCAGTTGTTTAGTTACTGATATTGGTATATATGTCTATATTTTATTTATGTGTAGTGTAGTATCACTTTGTATGTTGACTAGTACCATTTGATATGCATAATAGTATCAAATATTAGTTGTGTTTGTGTTCTGAAGTATGTTTTATGTTTGTATGTGATTTTTTGTGTTTGGTTGATTGTATTTTTTCCCCTTTGTAGATCTTTGTTTTTTAAATGAATATTTATTTTCATGTATATTATAGGATGTATATAATATATATTTTTTCTTAGTTTGTGGGTTTTAATATGTTGTTTCATTTATTTATATATCAGGTTTCGTCAATGAATAAGAAGGTGACCAAGAAGCAGAAATAGTCCAAGAGTGTCAATGTCACCCTAAAGATGTTTGATGAGGCCACTTCTCGTGCTGCATCAAAGAATGAGGATGCTGCAGCAAAGATTGATGAGCAGTCTAATGTTGAGGTAAAAAAGAAGTTCAAGAAAGCTGTTTAAGAGAAATCTCCAGTCAGGTATATGAAAATGTATTTTATGATCTGATTTTATTTTGTATTTTTTATTTTAATTAGTGTTCTTTATAGGCAAGTGTATGATTTTTCTGTTTTGTTTTTTTTCTTTGAGTTCTGCGGAGATGAAAAGGTTGAAGAAGAGGAAAAGAGGTTCTACTGACCCTTCTTTTGGTGAAGAGATCAGTCATTCAAAGAAAGCTCGATCGTCTTCTGGGAAGAAAGTCAAAGGACAAGCTGAGAGGTAATCTATTTATGTGAAGTGCATATTTATTTATAATTTTTTCATGTTACTGTAATGTTGTTTATATGGTTATCATTTGCATGTTTTAATTTATGGTCATTTTTCCTTGGATTTTTTTTTATTGCAGCGAGCATGACTTTACTGTGAAATGTCGTCTTTCTTCTCTGTCTAGCCTTATCCCTTTAGTTAGTATAATGAACAAAGGATAGCTATAGAGGAGATTTGGTTTTGGGGGTTTACTTTTTTTCTAAGATTTTTTTTACGTGTCATGGTCTTACGTTTATTAGTTTTTTGAGCACTTCAATCCTGTGAGTCGATTGTTGTGTTTTGGAAATAATGAGAAATTTGTGATTACACCAGCTGATGTTGTGATTTGTTTCTGATGCCAATGAATGAGGGTAGGGTTGTTCTTAGGGGTAAGGATGAGCTCTTTTTGAAGTCATTCATGAGGAAATGAGTTAAATTATATTCTGAAAAGAATATAATTACATTGTCTCGTGTCCAGGGACTTTTGTTAGATGCTCGCTTTTCTGATGGTTGTGATGATTTTAAGCGTTTTTTGTCTTGTATTCAATGTCTGTGTTGCTAGCACCAACACTGAATGGATCGACTGATCTTTATTTGATCAAATCGGTGGTTGAGGTCAACACGATTTTCTTATTAGATTGGTGTTCGTATGTGTTGGATAGGCTTTGTAGAGCTATGAACTACTTGAAGCAAAACCTTTTGAAAAAGAATGTAAGTGGCTGTGTTTTAATTCTACCACTTTTATACATTCACCGTCTTAAATGGAAAGGGTTGTCTGTGTCTAGTACATTGCCTCTCATTAGACATTGGAATTCTAAAATTATCAATAAGAGGTTGTCTAAGAATTTGAAAGCTAGGGAGTATGGGCAGGGTGAGTTTTGTGGCTGGAGTGTACCCAGTCAGTCGAGCTGAGAGACAGGAAGCTGCATCTCCTCAACGAGTACGTGTGAGCAATGTGGAGACCGATGCATTAGGGATATATGTCTGGTATTTACTTTCCCCGGATGAGAAGAGTGATGTAGATATTCATCGCATAGCAAAAAATATAAGCGTTATGATTTTTTTTATTTTGTTTTATGTTTGTTTTTTTTAATTCACGTGACTGATTTTTTTTTCTTTAGAGGCCTTGGAGGTGTCCTTCCTGCTGCTAAAGTGACACCTGAATGTGGTCTCACATGCACATATGGAATGATTGTGAGACCTCTCAAGCTTTTTTCAGCTACGGTAGCCGCATGAGGTTTTATCTTCGTCTGTGAATGTTGGGACCTCCAATGAAGACTTTTCACGTCCGAAAAGTTCTTCATGCTCATGGACGAAGTGGTGGATAACTTCAAGGAAATGCAAGAGGAGTCAAAGATGTCTTACACATCTTTCCCTGGTATTAGAGCTCGATCACCGTTGATTGAAGCAGATGAAGCAGCAGTGAAGGATGTTATTGTTGACATCTGTAAGGGTGATGTGAGCTCCTACTCGGTTGGATTTGGAATGTAAAAAGGTAGAGAGAATGTTGAAGAAGAAGCCACTTGAGGTAGTAAGCTTCTTTATTTACTAATATTTTGTACTTCAGTCTATGTATTTTTTTATTAGTTTCTTTCAATATGTTTGTGCAGAATTGGTACATGTTGCTAGTGTCGATCGGAGGAAGATGCCTGAAGCAGATGATGAATGTAAGAATTAAAGTTTGAATTTTATTTTGTTTTTTATTAATGTTTTCAATGTGTTTGTGCAGAATTGGTAGAGGTTGCTCATGTTGATCGTGAGAAGAGGGATGAAGCAGGAGGTGATGATGAAGGTAAGTATTTCAGTTTATTTTATTTTTTATTATTTTTTGATGTTCTATGTTTATATTTTATTTACCACTTTCTGTTATTGTCTAGATGTTGTTGTGTATGTTGAAGGGGTTGCTTTGGTAGGGCCAAATGAGTCTCAATATTTGGATTCTGACCCGATTGATCCATGGCTGGTTGCATATAATGAGTAGACTATTGATGAGAAATCAGGATTCCAATCAGCGTTCATGAAGAAGAATGAACAACATTTGAAGGAATTGACTATGAAAGAGAGACATGTGGTTGACTACTTTTTCCACAACCACCATACATGCATCGAGTAAGTATTATGTTTTGTTAGTAATTTAATTGGTTTAAAAATATTGAAGTGATGTTTAATTCTCTTTTTTGTTTGTGTTTTTTTTTTTTTGCAGTTCGAATGTGTTCTCATGCAGGGGTAGCTTTTTCCTATCATTTTTGTTGATACAATCATTACAAGATAGTGTTTTTATCCACTTAAGCATCATCGACACATGGGCTCTGCTACTCGATCAAGTTGAGAAACATAGTGCACGGGTAGAGGATAGGGGTCAGTCGAAGATATTCTTTACTGCCCAACATTTTGTAAGTTTTTATAGTTTATTTTTGGGTTAATTACTATAAAATACACAAACTTTGACAAGATTTGCAAATTAGACACATACTTTAAAATTTTACAATTAAAACACAAACTTACATTTTTTTGTAAAATAGACAAACTTAAATTTTTCCAACTAACGAAAAAATGAGAATTTGCGACATATAATTCATTTTCACTTATTAAAGCCAATACAATGCCATCTAAATTGAAATGTGAACAATTTTTGTGGCTTTGTGGTTTTCAATTAAATTCCATTGATTTTAAAATTTTACTTTGAGTTTGTCTATTTTGCAAAAAAATGTAAGTTTGTGTTTTAATTGTAAAATTTTAAAGTTTGTGTCTAATTTACAAATCTTGTCAAAGTTTATGTATTTTATAGTCATTAACCCTTTATTTTTAGAAGACGTGTTGATGCAGTTCTTTTTAGTTATGATTTATTTTTTGCTTTGCATTTGTTATCTGGTTTTTTCTTGTTTATTTCTTTGTCAGTTGTATGTTGGTGATGTTTTGAAGTTAAAGAATGCATTGGAAAGTATGAAGGAATCGAAGATTGATGAGGATAGGTTGGGGGGTTATTAAATCTAGGAGGAAGATGTTGAGGGGCTGCTGGAAATATAGCTTGGAACTGATGGGCTTAATGAATGGTATGATTACAACTTATTTGTTATTTCTGTCTGCTCATTCGGTGCTCATTTTTTTCTTACTGTGATCGATTTTCATGAGGGGATAATCTACCACTTGGACAACATGAAGCATTCAAGTGTGGAAGACATCGTTTACTAGTAGTTTTCTTGCTTGTTGGTAAGTGTTTATCGATGGCCTGCTTTATGTTTTTTCCATTTTTTATTGTTAATATATGTATTTGTGTTTATGACTTGTTTGTATTTTTTCCTTGGATAGCGCGATGAGTTTGCTGTTTACCTTGATGAGATAAAACATCCAAAAGCCTCAGAGTTGAGGTCATTTGAGGTGGCGAATGTGAAGTTTGAATGGAACAAGTAAACTGGTGGATTTGACTACGGCGTATATGTGATGAGTCACATGCAGAGATTTGACAAGAAGGCTTATTGATGCCCCGACTTAGAAAAGGTTTGAATTAGTTTTTTTTTTATATTTTTTTGCTTTCAGTTTATATTCTGCTAACTGATTTCTAACTTTTTTTTAGTTTGCAGTCTTGTGGTCGAAGGAAGCTTCGAGGGTTGTATTGTGCCCGTATCGCTCTTGCAGGAATGAACGATTTGAGATTTAAAGTCTATAACTCGGTCATTGCATTCATGAATAAGAAGAAGAGGTGATTGAGAATTCTGTAATATGTTTGGATACTTGAGGTGTTATGATTTGATGTTTGAATATTTGATATATTTGAATAACACTTTGGTATGTTTTGCTTTGGTGGTTGGGATTTGTTATATGTAGGGAGTTGGTTATGTTTGAAATATGAAGTTGTTTGTACTTGTGGAGATGATTGGATGGGTTAAATATTGTGCTTGGGTTATGTGTCGTATCTGTAATGGTGAATGGATTTTTTTATTATTTATTTTGAATCAATGGAACGGTGGTTAGTATTATTGTATTTTAAATTTTGTATCATTTAAGATGTTATTTTTTAGAATAAATTTTGTTAAAATATACAGTGTGTTTTTTTCTGAACAACATTGACTGCTTCAGGATTAGCTTGAATTATGTCCTTTCAATAACAACCATAACCTACATTTAGCGAAAGCCAGATTGATTTTCAGAAATAATGTTAGTATCATTTGTTAAGTTATAAAGTATCAAATATTCAATAAAAAAATAACATTAGATTTTGAAGAGTACCATTTATTCGATATGAATGTATCAATTGATATAAATAATCTAATTTTAAGGAAAGACAAATTTTTTTTCAGAAATTATGTTCGTATCATTTGTTAAGTTATAAAGTATCACATTTTAAAAAAAGGTAACATTAGATCCTGAAGAGTATCATTTATTTGGCATAAAGGTATCAATTGACTAACAAAAACGTATCATTTAAGAAATAAATGTAATATCAGTTTAAGAATTATAAGAACGTATCATATCCCACCCAATGAGTATATGTTTATTTCGATATTGAAAAAACTTAAAGCAAAGAAAATAGATTTCATAAATTCCAAAATCATAAATTTCTTACATAATAAAATACCATCAACATTTTGATGCAAATTCAACTTTTAAAACATCCCAAAATAAATTTAAAAAAATGAGGAATCTTCAATCCAAGAATCTGCAAAGTAAACTTTAAGAAATGAGTCAGATAGACAAAAAATGTATTATTCATTAAGCATACAAGTATCAATTATTTTGAAGACGTGTCAACTTGATATCCATCTAAAACAAATGAGGGTTGGGAGTCTTGGAGCCAAACTCATTCAACCGTGTTGAGTTTGCTTCACCATTACTCTTCTTCTTTCGGCCTTTCTCAAGTTATCGCCCCTTAATTATTATTTTTCTTTCCTTGATTGTTGTTTTTGCTGGATCGAGTACACTTACAGATAATGTGGACACATCCGTGTCTTCAATTAAATTCGTTGTAGTTGTTACGGCCTGGACACCATCAAATATGTTCTTAGATCCATCTTCTACAATCCTTCTTATTTCTTCATTAGCTTGGGCTCTCAGAAGTATAGTGTAGTAGTTCTTAGCCATCTTATGCCTCCAAGCATTGGAATGTAGCAAGTCTGTATTCTTATTAAGTGCATTGTCAGCTTTGTCCCACAAATCTTTTTTTGCAAATTTTGTCCATCTTTTCAGAATGTAACAACTCAGTATTTCTTTGACTAAATTTCTATTACGTATCCTCAAGCAGTGGGAGCATAACAATCCATATTCTTTAAATCTCCCGCACGTGCAAGTGATGTAATTTTTCTCCAGAATAGAAATTCACCCTGTGAGCGATCCGAGCATCATGGTTCTAGACAGCATATACCCTGACTTTCAATTCTTCACCCACCGTCTCGATGATTGATGATATAGATTTAAGAAACTCATCTTCAAAATCATGGAAAACCGAGAGTGTGTACACCTCAGAGGCATCTTCAACATTCCAATCAATGGTAGACGTGAACCCAGTATTGCTCATGAGCATTCATACTCATCAACTTATTCTTTCTTTCTCCATCTTTGCACCGTGTGTTTGAAGATTATGTAGAACCCATTCAAGTTTGTATTCTGGCTAGCCTTGAATCCGATCACACTGTTGGTGCTCTCACTTCTCTGTAAGGACAGGATTCCAGTAGAGAAGTATGATTTATTATATGTAGTGCACCACTTCTCTCTAAGTGCATAAAGACGCGAAAACCAAGAATTATCTTCCAAGATGTAGTCATTTCTCATTGAGTAACAGGAGCCCTCAAACTCTTCTTCATTCACACATCTAGATAAACTTCTTTGGAAAGCTTCATTGAATGACCTGTTACCCTTCAATTTGCTAAAACGACTGATTGTGTTCTGATAAAGATGACATATGCACAATATGTGTCTTACATCTGGGAAAACCTGTGCACATGTAGATTAGAAGGTTAGTTACATTTATCAAGTGTTTCCAATAAATATAATGAGGAAATGGTATGGTAATAAGATTACATTTGATAACGCACTTGTAAATGCAAGATCTTGGTCAGTGAAGATTGTGACGGGGCATTTCATCTTCATTGATTTCTTGAAAACTTCAAACAACCACTGAAATGTCTCCATCTTCTCATCTGATATAAATACACCCCCGAACATGACATTTTTCTTGTGATGATTCAACCCAACGAACGGTGCACAAATAAAACCGTACTTGTTCGTTCTATAGGTAGTGTCAAAGACTACGACATCGCCATAAATCTGGTAATCTCCACTCATCATAGAATCTCTCCAAAATACATCAGACAATCTACCAGCACTATTTAATTTTAACATATAGAAGAAGTCCCCATCTTCAACTCCAGCTTGACACAACCTGTCTATAAGAGTTTGTGCATCCCGAGCTTCAATTGTACCCATCCTCATTATGTTAACAAAATTCATGTGATCCTTTAACGTATGACCAACTAGGTGATCGCCCCTGCTTTTTTGGGCATGTATCTATATGAATCAGTGGGTCTCATTCCAGAAGAGATCATGTCTCCGATCACAACAACTTTGTCACCAGTAATTTTTCCTTGAGATCTATGCATATGGCTCCATTGTTTTTTTGATAGCTCATAATTATTCTTCTCATTATGATCAATTACTTCAGGCATTCCATCATAGTTTTTCTTCACCCTCAAGAATGCATTGCAATCTGTACGCGTGATGTTATTTTGCCGATAGGTAATATGATCTTGATTGCTAGATTTACCAACTTCACCTTTTTTCTTAACACCTTCATTCAAGCATACATAATATTTCTCAATCACCCAACTAACACTGTTTGTTATGTGTATTTTTCCTAACACCAAATCCAACCTCCCTAGCATGCTTGCAGTACAATTCGTATATCTCATCAAAGATTTGTCTTTGAATACCAATCAGAGATCCAGTCAAACTTACAGTATCACCTAATGTTCATGAAAGTATCAATTAAAATGTTTTATAGCATCAAAGTCACCTGGTTATATCATGATCAGTTTACATAAAAAATTTACATCCGTATTATGCTCGTATAGGTATTAGCTCATTCTCAGAATTATCATTTATGACAAGAGCTTCTGTATTATCTTCCACATTCTTATTAATTTCATCTATACTAAGTAATAGATTCGTCCAACACTAATTTTCAAAATCCGACCAAAAATTCCCCAAATTTGAAAAATGCAATTGTTGGAATATAGAAAATTAATTTGACAACTGAAATATACACAATTAAAAAGATTTGATTGAATTCTCAAAACTTACCTTGAAATTATCGAGTTGGAGAAAAGGAATCAAAATCAGATTTCTTCAACTTTGAAGATGATGTCGCCGTTTCGTTGTTGATCGGTGGTCGTGAGCTTCGGTACGGTGGTGATGGTGGCGGCGTTGGCGAGTTCGCCTCTCTCTCTCTCTCTCTCACGTCTGGCTCAGCTGTGAGTTCGCCTCTCTCTCTCTCTCTCGCGTTTCTGATTTTTGTTTTTTTATTTTTTTTTGTTTTTAATTTGGGCTGATTTTTCAGCACTGGGTTTGATCCGGGTTAATGGGCTGACCCGTCTGATAGGCCGGCCTATTAGTCTCCAGCATAGAAGAGTGGCCCTTAATACTAAAATACAATTAAAAAGACATTAAATATAATTAGCACCGAAATATAATAAGAACAACATTAAAAAAATTAACGGAAAAAATATAGTAAGAAAAACACTAAAAATACAAAAAAAGTCAGTTTTTATATATTAGTTGCCCATTAATTTTGACATAGACAAGTGAGGAGATGACCTCTTCAATTGCCATAACATAGGAACGTAACGTCACGTAAAAAGAGGAACAATATAGGGGTGAGCAAATGGGCGGTTCAGTGAAAACCTGACCGACCTGATCACCAACGACCCCCGAGGCAGCAACCGGCCGACAACCGCACCGAAGGTGATCGGCCACCGCACCGACCACCGACTAACAGTGTTCGGTCGGTTTCCCGATTTTTTTAAAAAAAAATTCCTTGTGTTCACAAATTTTTATCTATTCTATCTTCATCTATTTTAAATGATAAAATACATGCTTGTATATTTTCACTCATATTGTATAATTTTATGTTATATATGATTTTTACTTTATCAAGTGGCTAGACCAAATACGTCATGTGTATTGTTTGCTTTTTTATTATAAATTAATTCTTGATTATTATCAAATATATGTCTGCCTAGTCGAGGTTTCGATGCAAAGAGTTTGATCGATAAAAAGGGGTGCAACACGAGGACTTCCTAGGGGATTACCCATCCTAGTACTACTCTCACCCAAGCACGCTTAACTTCGGAGTTCTGATGGGATCCGGTGCATTAGTATTGGTATGATCGCACCCTGTCGAGATTTTGATGCAAAAAAAAAATGATTGGACGTTATTTTTCATAGCTTCAATTATTGAAAACATTTTCCTTTTGGAACAACCAAGGAATCACTTTCCTTTTGGAAACATTTCCTAGTCTCATAATCTGCTCAAAAACACAAAATCACAATCTGCTCAAAGTAATTAAAATACATAAATTCAAACTTCAATCTGTTGATTCTGCTCAAAGAAATCAAAATACACAATCTGCTCAAAATCACAAATTCAAACTTCAAAGGGTTCCAAACTTTAAGTCTTCAAAAGATAATTATTCCAAACTTGCAATAATAATACTAGATAAAACTCATAAAAGTGAAACAATATTCAAAGTCTCCAAGCTCCAAAGTCTTCAAACTCCCATCTCCAGTCTCCATTCTCCAACTTCCAATCACGTGTCAATTGTCATCACCCTCCTTTCGCATTACACCTTTCAAGAAAAAAATCAATTAATATCAATAAATTAACATAAATCAAGATTCCAAAAATTAAATTACGAAAAGAGAAGTAAATTAATTTTTTTACAAACCTTTTTCATGCTTTTCAACACTAGCCAAATCTTCTTCAACGGTTGTCCATTGTTTTGAACGCTTGAACCAATCTTGACCGCATATAAGAGATTCCACAAGTATAGGACTTAGAGAACTCCTAAAAGCATCAAGCACTCTACCTCCAGTGCTAAAGGTAGATTCTGAAGAAATTGTGGAGATAGGCATGGCTAAAATATCTCGAGCTAGATGCGAAAGAATGGGAAACCTACATTGGTGTGTATCCCACCACTTCAATATATCAAAATCGTCTTTCTCATTCTTCAGAGGCTTTTCATTAAAGTAGATATCCAAATCATCTTCCAAGTCATCATCTCCATAGCACTTCTTGTATACTTGACTTTCTTTGCAGGAGGAGAAGACACCACATCTTGCTCATGATCTACTACACTTTGAGTTTGAGCTTTAGGGCGATGTTGAGATTGATAATGCTCATACAAATTTTGTAACGCACTCTTCACATCAAATGCCAACTTCGAACCTTCTTCATCCCAAACTCCTCTCTAAAGTAGTAGTTAATAAATGCAAACTTATATCGAGGATCTATAACCACAACCAAGTAAACAAGTTTGTTCATCTTTGTAGGATCCCCCCAATATTTGTTCTATTTGGCTTGCATCTTCACAGCCATATCTTTAATAGCCAGATTTGGGCTTTCTACCCATTTTCTCAACATATTACCAATTGTATCAATCTCATGATAAAGCAAATGAGATGTGACATACAATTGGCCAGAAACCCTAAGTGTGAGCTCATAGAAGACAACCAAAATCTCAATCATTGTCTTAACAACTTCCCAATCTACAGGTGTTGGCAACCCCACATCAGACAAATCAACTCTAAAAAAAGGATCTACACCCTCAAATCGCTCAAATGCCTTTTCAAATTTAAACGCAACACTCAACATTGGATATGTTGAGCTCCATCTAGTTGGCACATCTAAACACAGCAAAGACTTACACTCTATGCCCTCATCAACACAACACTCTCTAAATCTTTTCAGTCTTGCAAGAGAGTGTCTGACACATCTAATAGCTTCACGAACCTTCTTGATGGATTGATTTTTCACCTTCAATCCATCACCAACAATCAATTTCACCACATGAGCAGTGCACCTCATGTGAAGGTGCTCCCCTTTCACAAAATCACGCCCCTTAGATGTAAATCTCTCTTTTAAAAAGTTCACACACACCTCATTTACAGCTATATAATCAACTGTAATTGCAAAGACTCATGCAATCCCCCACTCACACAAACAAGATTCAATTTGTCTACCCATTTCATCACCCTTATGACTATCAACGACACAAAAATTAATAATCTTCTTTTGCAAAGTCCAATCTTTATCAACATAATGAGCGGTGATGCACATATAGTTAATTTTTTGCACAAAAGTCCGTGTATCAGTAGTAATGCATACAGTCAACCCAGATATTTTGAAAAACTCTTGAAGTCTCGCTCTTTCATCTAAATACAGTTGATGTATATCTCTAGACACGGTCCATCTTGATGGAATCTTGAAATTAGGTTGTAAAGCTTCAAGAAATTTAATAAACCATTCCCCCTCAACATGCTTAAATGCTAGTTCATCATTCACTATCATTTGAACCAATTTTTTCCTACAATGAGCCTGATCAAATTTATGAACAGTGAGACTACCCTCACCCTCACGAGCCTTTAAAGACAACTGTGCTTGTTTGGAATCAATATTGACGGGATTATGAATGTAATTAAGCATGTGATTCATTAAGGTGGACGTGCCACACCTTTTTGAAGCACACGGATAAGTTTTAGGACAATAATTGCACTTGCCTTTCAATTCACCATCTTCTTTATCAGTGAATTTGGTAACGTGATCCCATACTTTGGACCTGAGCTTAGGTTGCTTAGTCACTTTCCACTCCCACCAGCAACATCGGAGTTTGGAGTAAGATTACTAGTTGACGTATTATTGTTTATAGATTTTATTTCTTCCACCACCGGGATCGGGGTATTTTCTTCTTTCGACATCTATAAGAAGTCAAGAATGCAAAAAAGAAAAAATATTAGAGTCTGAAAGCAATGTATTTGTCAATTCATTTCATAAAAGAATTGAAGCTAGCAAATTTTACTCAAAGATCACAAATTAATCACAACATCACAACTATCTATTGATTGTTGTTGTATACTATGCAGAATTAATAAAATGATTAAATGAAGCCTTGAATCAAGTACTCAAGTCACTGACTCAAGATTCATACAAAGAAAAAGTGAAAATCATATAGTGTACAATACCAGAAGATATATTTCTCATGAAATTAGACCATGCCTTAATGTGAAAATTGCAAATCTAGCATAAATCTCAAATCAAGGGAAAACAGAACCAATTTATTGTTATAACTCATACAGATCCAGAACATGAGAAACAAAACCAATTAAATCAGACACAATATCAATATGAATATGAAATTAAACTGTGAAACACACACATACGTGTAAATTAATGAAAAATATTAATTTCAAATAGATGAACAAAGTTATGATATAAATCCAAAACTGTACAAACAATTTTCACGCAAAAAAATTTGCAAGAATCACATTCTGAACGAACTACCAAAATACAAATAATCCAGATAGAAAACGGAGATGGTAGAGAGAGGAGAAAAGTGAATTCTTACCTTTCCTTGTTGTTTCAATTTAGAGAAAGTTTCAGAGATTCCAACAGTGGGTGCAGCCGTGCAGCAGTGAGAGATGAGGATATCTGGGGCTCTGGGTGTTGGAGACAATAGGCCACAGACGACGGGTGATTGGTGAGCGCCGGTGATGAGTCGCGAGCCGGTGAGCAGCGAATAGTGTGTCTGTGTGTGTGTGTGTGAGAGAGAGAGAGACTGAGATTCTATTTCAGAAGTACTGAATTAGAGATTTTAGATTTTAGGGACAGGGTAATAATATGATTAATTGATTATGAAAGATAATAAAATTAAAAATCAAATTATTATTTTTGCTGGGCGGTTCGTTGTGGTTGTCGGTTTCCGGCCATATCACCGACCAGCATTCGGTTCTCCCATTTACCACCGACCACCGACCGACAACTATCAATTACCGAACATCATCGGTCGAAACCTGTCGGTTCGGTTTTGGGCCCTTGTTTGATGATATAGATTTAAGAAACTCATCTTTAAAATCATGAAAAACCGAGAGTGTGAACCCAGTATTGTTCATGAGCATTCAAACTCATCAACTTCTTCTTTCTTTCTCCATCTCTGCACCGTGTGTTTGAAGATTGTGTACAACTCATTCAAGTTTGTAGCCTTGCTAGCCTTGAATCCGATCACACTGTTGATGCTCTCACTTCTCTGTGAGGATAGGATTCCAGCAGAGAAGTATGATTTATTGTATGCAGTGCACCACTTCTCTCTAAGTGCATAAAGACGCGAAAACCAAGAATTATCTTCTAAGCTGTAGTCATTTATCATTGAGTTTCAGCAGCCCTCAAACTCTTCTTCATTCACACATCTGGATAAACATCTTTGGAAAGCTTCATTGAATGACCTCTTACCCTTCAATTTGTCAAAATGACTGATTGTGTTCTGGTAGAGATGACATATACACAATACGTGCCTTACATCTGGAAAAACCTGTGCACATGTAGATTAGAAAGTTAGTTACATTTATCAAGTGTTTCCAATAAATGTAACGAGGAAATGTATGGTAATAAGATTACCTTTGATAACGCACTTGTAATTGCAAGATCTTGATCAGTGAAGATTGTGACGGGGCATTTCATCTTCATTGATTTCTTGAAAACTTCAAACAACCGCTGAAATGTCTCCGTCTTCTCATCTGATATAAATGCACCCCCGAACATGACATTTTCGTGTGATGATTCAACCCAACGAACGGTGCACAAATAAGACTGTATTTATTCGTTCTATAGGTTGTATCAAAGACTACGACATCACCATAAATCTGGTAATCTTCACCCATCAAAGAATCTCTCCAAAATACATCAGACAATCTACCATCACTATTCAATTTAAACATATAGAAGAAGTCTCCATCTTCCACTCCAGCTTGACACAACCTGTCTATAAGAGTTTGTGCATCCCCAGCTTCAATTGCACCCATCCTCATTATGTTAACAAAATTCATGCGATCCTTTAACGTATGGCCAACTAGGTGATCACCCCTGCTTTTTTTTGCATGTATCTATATGAATCAGTGGGTCTCATTCCAGAAGAGATCATGTCTCCAAAAACAACAACTTTGTCACCAGTAATTTTTCCTTGAGATCTATGCATGTGGCTCCATTGTTTTTTTGAAAACTCATGATTGTTCTCCTCATTATGATCAATTACTTCAAGCATTCCATCATAATTTTTCTTCACCCTCAAGAATGCATTGCAATTTGTACGCGTGATGTTATTTTACCGAAAGGTAATATGATCTTGATTGCTAGATTTACCTACTTCACCTTTGTTCTTAACACCTTCATTCAAGCATACATAATATCTCGATCACCCGACTAACACTGTTTGTTCTTTGTGTATTTTTCCTAACACCAAATCCAACCTCCCTAGCATGCTTGCAGTATAATTCGTATATCTCATCAAAGATTTGTCTTTGAATACCAATCAGAGATCCAGACAAACTTACAGTATCACCTAATGTTCATGAAAGTATCAATTAAAATGTTTTATAGCATCAAAGTCGCCTGGTTATATCATGATCAGTTTACATAAAAAATTTACATCCGTATTGTGCTCATATAGGTATTAGCTCATTCTCAGAATTATCAATTATGACAAGAGCTTCGGTATTATCTTCCACATTCTTATTAATTTCATTCATACTAAGCAATAGATTCGTCCAACTCTAATTTTCAAAATCCGATCAAAAATTCCCCAAATTTGAAAAATGAAATTGTTGGAATACACAAAATTAATTTGACAACTGAAATATACACAATTAAAAAGATTCGATTGAATTCTCAAAACTTACCTTGAAATTATCGAGTTGGAGAAAAGGAATCAAAATCAGATTTCTTCAATGTTTAAGATGATGTCGCCGTTTCATCGTTGATTGGTGGTCGTGAGCTTCGGTGCGGTGGTGATTGTGGCGGCGTTGGCGAGTTCGCCTCTCTCTCTCGCGTTTCTGAGTTTCATTTTTTTGTTTTTTTATTTTTAATTTGGGCTGATTTTTCGACACTGGGCTTGATCTGGGTTAATGGGCCGACCCGTCTGATAGGCCGGCCCATCAATCTCCAGCATAGAAGAGTGACCCTTAATACTAAAATACAATTAAAAAGACATTAAATATAATTAGCACCGAAATATAATATGAAAAACATTAAAAAAATTATTGAAAAAAATATAGTAAGAAAAATACTAAAAATATAAAAAAAAGTCAATTTTTATATATTAGTTGCCCATTAGTTTTGAAATAGACAAGTGAGGAGATGACCTCTTCAATTGCTGTAATATAGGAAGGTCACGTAAAAAGAGGAAGAATATAAGCAATTAAGCATCATTCCTCCCTTAAAAAATTCTACCAACACTTATTTTCCAAAAAAAAAAAAACTTCAAAAAATGTGAAATAAATTTGTGGCGTGCATCGCGTCATCGCTTACATTCAGTTCATTCCTCAACACACACTTTAAATAACCGGATTTCTTGAATACATATATTATATACTAACAAATTGATGCTGCAAAACTAGTCGTGGAAATCCCGATTGAATTGCAGGTGTAGCGACTAGCGAGTGAAGAATGCAAATGGCGGCGGTGGCATCGTCATCACCGATGAGCTTCAGCAAAATTTGCGGGCTGAATTCAGTTTCTGAATTAAGTGGGCAATGCAAGCCCACCGTTGGTTTCTCAAAATCGGAGCTTTTTGGCGGTGCAGTGTGTGTGAAATCTATAAGTAAAAATGGTGGCAGAGGCAATGCCAGGACCAAATTGCCTTCTGCCCGTGTTGTTTCTCCCAAAGCTGTTTCCGATACCAGCTCCTCTCTTACTTGTCTTGACCCTGATGCCAACTCTGTACTCTCTTTCTCTCTCTCTCTCTGCTACTGAAACTGTTCCATTTGAATTTTGGCCTAATGTTGTTGATAAGTGATCATCTATGCTAATGTGTAACGGATCATTGTAAGCTTATCTTGGTTTATCCATTTCACAATTGAAATTCTGCATTAGAGTAATGGATTAGGGAACAGCTCAATGCTGATACATTCAGATTCAAAGTCATTGTGTTTGTTTATAAATCTTCTACATCTATAATATATTGGATCAATATACACGTCAGGGGTCTGAAAACCAGGAGTTTCCTGTTTACAATAGCTGTCTATTTTGAATCACAAAGTTCCTTGCTGGATTCTAGAAAACATCAACTGAAACTAGATAAATACGATAGCTTAAGTTTTTCTGCCTTTGTTGTATCAGAACTTTCAGCTCCAAACAGATTGTGGTTTGAATTGAACGTTTGTACATGCATCAAAGCCATGTGTGAAGGTGAAAGTTTGGACTCAAGAGACTTTGTAATGAGATTTAGAAGTCGAATTTATGTGTTCCCTTATCATATGCCTAGAATTGCATTTTGAGAATAAACTATCACTTGAGTGCCACTTTCTACATTATCATATTGAATACAGTCGGCTTAACCTTGCACAGAGTGTACTTGGCATTATTCTTGGAGGTGGAGCTGGGACGCGGCTTTACCCTCTTACGAAAAAAAGAGCAAAACCTGCTGTCCCGTTGGGTGCAAATTACCGGTTGATTGACATTCCTGTTAGTAATTGTTTGAACAGCAATGTATCAAAGATATATGTCCTTACTCAGTTCAATTCTGCCTCTCTTAATCGTCACTTATCACGGGCCTATGCAAGCAATATGGGCGGCTATAAGAATGAAGGGTTTGTTGAAGTTCTTGCTGCCCAGCAAAGCCCAGAAAATCCTAACTGGTTCCAGGTATGAAAATAAGGCTATGCCCCTCTGCACTTTCTTATCTCTATTTCTTCTTTTTTCCTTTCTTCTCTTTGGCAAAACTAAATTCGATGTAATCAGCTACTGAAAAATACATCAGGTCTCCTTCATATTATATGCATGGCTTATAAGTTCGTACATTATCTGCATGACATGTAGCATTAGTATCACAGCGTTTATAGATAGGAGTGCTGTTTCTTACAATTTTGTTGAGAAGATGTTTCATTAGAAGAAGATAGACTTCAAAGTAATTACTCTATCGAGATGAAATCTAATGGTAGTTTTGCATATATAATGTTTGATCTCTTGTATTGTATTTCTCTTTATCTATAGCTTTGAACAGACTTGACTAACCAACTGTAATTTCTTGTGTCTTTTTATGCTTCATTTTGAGATCCATTAGGGCACAGCTGATGCTGTGAGGCAGTATCTATGGCTATTTGAAGAACATGATGTCCTTGAATATCTGGTTCTTGCTGGTGATCATTTGTATCGAATGGATTACGAGAAATTTGTCCAAGCACACAGAGAAACTGATGCTGATATAACAGTGGCAGCTCTGCCAATGGATGAAAAACGTGCTACTGCATTCGGTCTAATGAAGATTGATGATGAAGGAAGGATAATAGAATTTTCAGAGAAGCCAAAGGGAGAAGCACTAAAGGCAATGAGGGTAAACCTGCAATTAAACAACCAATACCTGTTACTTACATTTGTATTACTCCTTTTATTTTGTCTACAGCTCTTATTACTTATACCCTTTAATTTTCATATTATAATCATGCAAGGTGGACACGACAATTTTAGGCCTCGATGATGAGAGAGCAAAGGAAATGCCGTACATTGCAAGTATGGGTATCTATGTTTTCAGTAAGAATGCAATGTTGAATTTACTGCGAGACAAATTTCCAGGAGCCAATGATTTTGGAAGTGAAGTTATTCCGGGTGCTACTTCAGTTGGCCTGAGGGTAAGTCATGCTTGAGAATCTGGTTTCTGTCGGGATGCATGCACGTATAAAATCTCAGTCGCAAGGTTTTAACTGTTGGAAGTCATGCGTGAAAAGTGAAAAGGTGTTTGTTGTCATTTTCTCTAATGTTCCTCTCTAAGGAAAGACTAGTGTTCTTGTTTCAGGTCCAAGCCTATCTATATGATGGTTACTGGGAAGACATTGGGACAATTGAAGCATTCTACAATGCCAATTTAGGAATTACGAAAAAACCTGTCCCAGATTTCAGGTGAGTAGTAGTAGTCTGTCTTAAGAGCTATTGCAAAGGAGTGAAACATATGATATCATATAACATTGGATGCAGCTTCTATGATCGGTCGGCTCCTATCTACACACAACCGCGTTACTTACCTCCTTCGAAAATGCTGAATGCTGATGTTACAGACAGTGTGATTGGTGAGGGTTGCGTCATTAAGGTAAGGTATCTTGATCGGAGCAAATTGAATAGATATAATTGTATAGCAGATGAAATGGTGTTTTTTTTTAACTCTCAGAACTGTAAGATTCATCATTCTGTAATTGGATTGCGGTCGTGCATATCGGAGGGTGCAATCATAGAAGACACCCTGTTGATGGGAGCTGACTATTATGAGGTAATTGGATGAATATGAATTTCCTTTGCAGCAATGATAAGTTTTAACTTAAGTGAGAGAGAGTTTGTTAAGACATTTTCTGAATTGCACCAGACCGATTCAGACAGAAGAATCCTAGCAGCAAAAGGTGGCATTCCGATTGGAATCGGCAAGAACTCGCATATCAAGCGGGCAATAATCGACAAAAATGCTCGTATTGGAGAGAATGTGAAGGTAGAATCTTGATTTAACAAATAAGATGATCGACATAGAAATGGAATGTTATTGTTAATGTTATGGGTTGCATGCAGATCATAAACAGCGACAATGTGCAAGAGGCGGCGAGAGAGACGGATGGCTACTTCATCAAGAGCGGTATCGTCACTGTCATCAAGGACGCCTTGATTCCCAGCGCTACTATTATTTGAACCTTTGATGATCCAATCAAATATGATGATGATGATGATGATGATGATGATGATGATGATGATGATGATGATGATGATGATGATGATGCCTGCTACAATCATAAAAATATACTTTTCCTTTTTCAACTCAATTGTAAATTTCATTTCATTTCACAAGATTGCAGGGGTTCCAGCTTCCACAATTTTGTAGACTCACTCAAAATCTTGATTTTGTTGCTATTAATTATTTTCCCCCGCCAACCTTATGCTTTTCATCGTATTGGAATAATAGTTGGCAGTGATCGGTGGTACCCTTTATTAAATGATAAGTAATAAGTTGGTCTAACAACTGAATTTGTATATAACTAGCACACGTGTGTGTGTGTGTGTGTGATCATAATTTCATTATTAATGATGATGGGAGTATACAACACGTGAGCAAGCTGGATGTATCTACAAAAATAATCACATCCCAAAATTTATTTCTAGCTTATGAGGAGACTATACAGCCTGTCCACAGCTGCCCTCCACCCATATTATTATTGATTATATACAAGTATATTATTTTTGATTATATACAAGTATATTATTATTATTACTATTATTATTAAATAGTAATAGTAGTGGTGGTGGCTACGTGATTAATTTTCATTATAAATGATGCTCCAACAAAACAAGTCATATGTTCCTTGACCATCTGTACACGGTCGAAAACAACCTTAAAAGGCGTGGTTTTCCAAAATGACAACATAGTATCATACATCACCAGAAACAAAACTCAACCAAAAAATGAATATAAATTAGGATGGGAAGAGACTGTGTGTTCAATCATTTACAATACTCGGTTCATTTAAGCACATCTGCAACAATCAAGACTTGAAAAATGAATGGTAATCATATATCTAAACTTACTATGCTGCTCTAACAAGTAACAAAATATATAGATATATTACTAATAACTGCTTCTGCTTTGCTTTCATTTTCAAAAGCTAATTGACTGACCTGCACCAGAACTAGCTAGAAGCAGTCGTCGAACAAACTTACGGAGTGATGTTGCACTCCCGCAAATATGCATGATCGTAATCCACATATTTCATCCAATAGTTTCGAAACTTTGGTATGCCTATCTCAAGCCACGGCTTCAAGTTTCCGTTATAATGTATAACTGCTGCCCGCTCAATCTCCTTCTGACCCACATTTGGGTTATAGCCGAGTCCCAAGACATGCCAAGATCTCTCCAGAGCAAAACTGCGATTCCAAAAGGTTATCAAACCAGGCGGCAAAGTCCCCAGTTTCCATAGCAGCCTGTCGTGGTTCTGACCAAAAAATTAAACATAATGTTGCTTCAGTGCCAAATACAGAGCAAAGATCATAGATAAAGGTCTATAGGAACAATTAATCTATCTTATCCAAGTTCAAGTTCAAACTTTTTTTTATCCAACTACTCGGTACTAACTAGACTCCAACTACGTATTGCTTGCAAAATAATTGAACTCACTCTATGACTACTATTTGTTATCAGTATAACCCACACATTACTAAGCTATATTAGAGATTTTGTAACATGATAAATGTTGGACTATGGCATAATGGCAATTTGAATCATGAATACCTATCTAAAATGGTCCAAGCATTATTACACACAAATCTTTAAAAAGATGTACTGTATAGTTCAATTAGGTCAGCCCGCTTATTAATAACGAGTGAAGATGCTATGAAGCAAGGTGTTGCTAGCCAAAAGGTAAACGGGCCTTACCAGGTTTTGCCATTTGTGATATATTTCTGTAATGTTTTGCTTCCTCCATTCGTTCAGATCAAAGATATTCATCCCGAATGCCCAACCACAAGCGCGGGGACTAAAATTTTTCGAAATGAGTGGGTTTGAAAAATTGAGGTAACGATCGAACCGATGGAAGCTCTCTCCACATGTTTCAACCACACCAATGACTTTCCCCTTTAGATTAAGAGACCAGAGGCCAGTAAGATCCCTCTGGACCACAATATCATCATCTAAGAACAAAACCTTCTCCAGCTTTGGGAAGATCTCCGGAAGATAAAAGCGAAGATGATTCATAATCGAGAGGTACTTTGGATTTCTAAATTTGATGTTAGCATCAGATTCAGCATGGCGACCCTTGAAGTAATAATCAATCATCGAGGGAGAACCCAACTGCCTAAGAACTGGACTGTAACTTGAATTTAACCATGTAAATTCCTCAACATTCTGGACCTGTATGGTTGCTTTGCCAGGAGGATTCGCCAAAAACCACATTTTCATTGCAGCAAAGTTGAGCCTATCAGTCACAATATGGAAGACATGTTTCGATGCATCCTGGTCAAGACAGAAAATTTGAATCAGATTTTGAAGGACCAATTTAACTGTTTCAGCTACCATAAAGATTAACAAGATTGCCATTCTCTGGACCATTACAACATAAAGAAGAGAGGATTCTTTTTCTTTTTTATCACTCACATTAAAAAAATAAAGCCTGTATTGAATATAGGAAATAATCCTCACCTTTGTGTGGGTTATCGTTGAGTTAACAACCACTGCTGCTGCCAATACATTATCTGAAAACAAGGCATAGTGGTATAGCTTGGGATCTTCGATGTTTTCTTTGTCTGGAAATTGCTGTTGGGATGAGTTCAACATAAAATACTCTGAAGAAAGACGCAGAGGAAAACAATGTAGTCCCTTCGGCACTGTCTTGGCAGTTAAGTGCGTCAAAAACAAGTTCTGTTTCCTATGGACTCGAAGCTGCTCCTCAGCAGAATGTAGCATGGCGCGAAGCTTCTTGACTGAAGCAGCACAATCATCTTCTATTTGTTTGCCTTTTGATAGTGTTTGCTCCATTGCTTTCAACCTGTCCAGAGCACTACACTCAACCAAAAATAAAATCAAGGGAAATCATTAGAGGCTGCAGAAAAATGAAAGGAATTTATAAGACCACATGTCCAGGGGTTCGAGACTTTCCGAAACTATTAAATCTGATATACATTTAACAATATAACTTACTTTCTTGGTAGCTCAGAATCTTTGGTTGCCTCCCCAAGCACTCGCAGAACTTCTTTTATGCGCAAGCGCAGCTCCCTTACAAAGTGAGGATTGTTTCGAGTTGCAGAGAGGGTAAGATAAAGCTTTGCTTGAATAAGTTGGTCCTTAAGCTGACGTATGCGAGCATCTGGCAAGATTATCTGTTCATTCTGTTTCTCAAGTCTAGCACTCACTTGTTCTCTAGACATATCTTTGACAAAGGTCTGGGGAGAATGGATTAGAATTTTTAGTTTCTAAAAGAAATAACATAACAGAGTCAATTTAACGTGCCATCCGATAAAAAGTCAGAAAATGTGCAAGCAGATGCCCTTCTACATCTCTAATAAATACTACCAACTGTTTTAATGGTCATGGGAGAACTAGAAAAAGTACGAGGTATAATCAACAGAAAGCCACCGTAAGATGATTCTGAGAACTCCTAGAATGTGACCAACAATCAACAACAAGCTTGGTATTAAACCCAAAGACTAGTGTAGAATCCCTTTACTCAAAATGGGAGGTAATGGCAAAAGACTTAATCAAGAGAATTTTAAAAGCATAGTCCATTGTTACAATTTCAATAAATGGAATACCAAAAGTAGAAAGCAATCTTACTATTATACCTTTTCAGATTTGGCCTTGGAACGATGGGAATGAACTTCTTTCTTCGCATCATTTTGTCCAACCTCACGTACATTCTTAGTCAATTCGGCCTCCCTTGAACTTTCTTCATTTGTCGCCAGTGCAACCTCGTGCACCTGATCAGTCACCTGTCTTATGGGATTCTCATCCAAAGATTGGTTGTTGCCGCCACCACTTGTCAAATTGGATAAAATTGAAATTCCATCCTCTGCTGATTCTGCAATTAGTTCCATAAGCAGAATAAAATCCATAATCCAGCATTCAATTCAGTAGGCAAATGCATAAACAAAATAAGGATAAATAAAAACCTTCAGCGAGTTGCCTATTAATATGAGCATTTTCTCCTGATGAAGCAGTAGAGCCGTCTGAACTAGAATCAGCTAAATTTTCCAAATAAACTACGCCCAGAGGTTCTTTCAAAGAGGTAGATGACTCCTATCAGTTAGAACATTACATACAGCAAATTAGTACAAAAAAGATCTGAAATTACCATATAGAAAAAAAAACAACACACATCAGAGAAGGAACGGAAAGGAATGCAAGAATCCATTTACCTGAGGTAGCACATTTAATGGCCTCACTTCACCAGTAAATGTCTAATTAACAACAAATCCAAGAATCAAAACCCCTCTTCTTTAAAAAGAAAAACGCATTGAATCGAACAAAAGCCAAAACAAGTAATTGATAAAGACTTACAAAGGTTGAAACATCATCCACGAATTCATTCCTGGCTGAAAAGAAGCAGAAAGGAAAAACACAAATCAATCACGAATGCAATAAAGAAAAAGAAAACAAAAATATGCTAAAAAGAGTAATTAAAAGAAAGATGGAGAATTACAAGAAGAGGAAGCGAGATACGCTCCAAGAGTGTCGGTGTATAGAACGATTGGAGCAAGAACCGTCACCGACAGCAAAAAAATCACAGACTTTCGCAGCTTTATCTTCATTTTTAATCAAAGATTCAAGTTCCAACAGCAGATTTCACAGTGAAACACATGAATAAAGGAAACACAGGGGTGAAAAGAGGAAAACCCCAAGAAATGGATCTTTCTTGTGAAATTTTGGGGTAGAATAAAAAAATAAGGAAACCCCAGTTAAAGATGAGTTCTGTAATGCGGATTGAAGAGAAAACCCAGAAATATGAGTGTGAATTTGGGTAGAGTAATGTCTTAAAAGAGCAGTATATCTGTCGGAAGAATCTTCTTCGCAGTAGCGGAAAAACAGCCCACAAACAAACACTAACTACTATAAGATCAAATAAAAAAGAATGAATCTACGAGTCTTATCCTAAGCTCTACGAAGAAAAATAATAGGGTAGTAACTAGTAAGAATGAGAGTGGAAAAAAAGGAAAAATGCTTATTTATGATGATGTCGATCTGAGTTGTGTTGTCTGCTATTGCTACCCTTGTTTGTGTGGCAGTCGCGTTGCCGTTGTTTGTTTCTCTCCTATTATTTTACTCTGCCCTCTTTATTCACAATTAACTATACATAATTATCATTATATAATAATACATCTTATTCCTTTTCCTTTTTTTTTTTTTCAAATATCATATACTATATTTTTTTTGAATACAAGATTACTGATTTTGAAAATCTGGCTATTGTTATAATTATTATTAGGGGTGAGCAAAAATTCCCGAAACTCGAGAACCGAACCGAACCGAATTAATTCGGTTTTTTTGATTTGGTTCTTTTCAAAATTCGGTTCGGTTCGGTTCTTTTTCTAATATAAGTTCGGTTTTGGTTCGGTCCACAGGGAAAATATCCGAATCGAACCGAAAAATCAAATTTATATATATTAGTAATAAAAATACTCGGTTTTGTTGGACTTTATAGTTTGTCCGGCTTTGCTTTGTTAGAGTTTACACTTTTTTGGACTTTATTCAATTATTTATTGATATTTTTTGAACTTAAATCTTGATAGTTAGCTAATTTATACTTGTACGTATTTAATTATATTTAATGGGGATAATTTATTGCAAAAATAAATAAATCGGAAAATTTAAAAAAAAATCAATTTAAAACCGAACCGAACCGAAATATTTCGGTCCAGTTCAGTTCGGTTCCAGTTAGAAATTTAGTTCGGTTCGGTTCGGTTCTTTTTTAAAAAATTCAATTGTCTTCGATTTTAATATTTTTGGGACAGAACCGAACCGAGAAACCGAATGCTCACCCCTAATTATTATGGAATTCATACCAATGGCAATCATAGATCATTGACCTTTATTTCATATTTGAAATATCCGTGCACTGATTCTCAATTCAACTATTAGGCCACCCTCATTAAGACTACCCACAGTGGTGACCTTTACCTAAAGGTCACCACAAGAAGACAAATTTTATAAAAAAAAAAAAATTAAATCAAAAGTCACTAATTTGGGTGACTTGAGTCGGCTAGCAGACCTTGAGTCATGCATTGCATGACTTGCCATGTGGCACCCTCTAATTGGGTGTCACATGTATATATAGTGTAATGTAAATTATAAATATTTTATATAATTATAAAAAATAAAATTATATCTAAATTCATAAAAAAAATTGTCTATAAATAGAGTCTAATATTTTGATATGTATTTACACATATCGAAAAAATTTGGCACTAATTGAATATGTAATTTACGTTTTACGCACTCGTTATTTAAAATTTCATGTGTCTCATTGTAGTTTATTTAATTATGCTTTCACTCTTGTAATTTTTATTTTGTTGTAAAGTAAATTATGAATTTATAATTATATGGGTAATTTTTTGATAATTATGAATTAAAAAATTTCTAATAAATTAATTAATATTTTTTTAAATGTAAGAGAAAAACATTATTTTAATAACATGTTCTTATTAAAAAAAATAAAATGATAAATATTTTATATAGGTTGGAAGAAAAAGAAAAAATAATATTTTATTTGAATGTTGGGTTGGATGAGATCACTGATGGGAGTATAAATTATATAAAGTTGGAGGTTATGGATGTGGAGGAGATATAAATTAATATTTTATTTGAAGGCTGGGTTGAATGAGGTCACTGATGTAGGTAGCGTAAGATCATGTGATGTACTATGTTAATACAACATATAACTTCCTTTTTTTTTCATCCCAACATAAGAGTTTTTTTTTTAATTAAAAAAAAAAAAAACTCCTGAACATATAGAAATGTCAATCTAGGAGAGACTTTTCAAAACACAACATAAAATAGAGTAATGTGTTTGTGGATGGATAGAAGAGCAATTATCCAATCAATTAACTAGGGGATGAACATAGTATCAATTAAATTCACTTTCTTAGGAATATCTTTATCGAGAAAAAATGCTGAGGCAGCTAGCTACACGAATATGAGAAACTCTATTTGCTAGCTTCATGTAAATTTAATATAAATTTTATTATTGTTGATAACAACTATTACTATAAAACAGCCACTAGCTTCTATATTTGTTTGTCTTATCTTGAAAAAATTAAGAAATAACACATATGTGGAAAATATTAAAAGAGTTGAGTTGTTGAAAATATTTACAAAATTAAATTAATCATCCACTAATGATTTAGGTCAGGTACCGACCGCAATGTAAGTGTTAATAGTAAACCTTATTGGAATTCTGCAGTTTCGTCTTGGATTTGATACAATTATAATTGATCGATAATTATGATTGCAGATTAGTAGAGCAAACTAAAAATAAATAAATAAATAAATAAATAAAATTATTGCGAATTACTAAATTGAAGAACATAAAATAAAATAAAAAGTAAAGGAGCGAAGATTGTTCCATCTTCCCCTTCACAGTACAACCCACATAAAATGGGTGATCTCAATAGAGGAATTGGATCTTCTATCTTTTATTTTGTTTTGCTATAATAATAATGCCACTCGATCCTTTTTTTTTTTTGAAGTGGGAAAAATAGTTACTGCCTGGTTATGTATTTTTAGTTTTTACTCATATATATATATATATATATATATATAATTTACTATTATTATTTAAACTTAATATATAGTTACTTTTTCTTAAGGTGAGGACAAATTTGCAATATTTGCTATTAGTAGGTATACTTTAAAAAAATTTGGGTCTGTATATTGTAACTATATAAATCGCATAAGGAATTATATATGTTAATAAATGACACTGATGCATGCCATTATTTATCCTAAAAAAAAAGAATGGTGAATAAAAATTTTGCAGTTATTGATTTAATGTTTCGCACTAAAGTAATTAGAAACCAGCATTCCAATTTCCCATGGCAAACGTATTAACACGAGTACTAGTGACAGATTGTAGTTTTGATAATTACGTTTTTATAATAATAAAGAAATGATTACGTGTATATATATATATATATATATATATGTTGGTTCGATCACAAGATTCAAGCAATAATACGGCTCAAGAACAAGAACAAACACAAAACCCTAAACATGTAGAAATGAAAAACACAGTCGATTTTACGTGGTTCAATTCAGATTGAATCTACATCCACGGGAAAGAGAGCAACTTCTTTACTGATCAAGATTGAAATCTAGCACAGATTACAATGAATCACTCGAACTAGAATATTCAATCTAACTACACTCAAACTGCAGATCTATGAACAACGATGAACAAAGATCTCACTGAACTTTTCTTTTATTTTTTCTCTTTCTCTGAGTTTCTCTCTCTTTTTCTGTGTGTGCTCAACACTCAATCTACACACTTTATTCTTCCTTTTGATGATGACCACTACTAACCTCCTATCCACGTGGCAAAACTAGTTAGAATAGAACTCATCTTCTCAACAGAAATCAACTAACTTTACTTAACTAACTCTAGTTGTATTGAGCTGAGTTATCTGCTGAAATGCAGTCTTCATGCACCACATGATCAAGCCGAATCATATAGCAACTTATTTCTTCAAGATTAGATGATCATTGAGCTGACTCCAGCCCACAATCATCAATTATCCACCTTAGCTCACTGATTATCTTCTTCAAGAGCTAAAACACTTATTCTGACTTCTCTTCTGAACAAACTCTTTCCTTCACTTCAGTGTAACTCCACCTTGAGCTACACTCCTTCCCATCTTCATTAATTCAGACCAAACAGTCCTAAGCTCAGATTGAACTTAGGTGCCGATAATGCTTTTGTGAAGCAATCTGCAGGATTAACTGCAGTGTTGATCTTGCTCACAATTATGCTGCCTTTCTCTACCAAATCCCTAACAAAATACAACTTAACATCTATGTGTTTTGTCCATTCATGATAGCCCTGATACTTAGCTAAATGAATTGCGCTCTGATTATCACAGTTGATGATCACCTTCTCTTGATCAAGACCAAACTCAGATAATAAGCCTTGAATCCATAAGCTCTCCTTAATTGCTTCAGTAAAAGCAACATACTCAGTCTCTGTTGTTGATAATGCTACAACAGTTTGATGAGTTGATCTCCAGCTTATAGCGGACTTCCTTGAGTCTACATTTTCTACAAAATCAGCATCACAGAAACCTTCCAAAGCATTGTCAATCTTATCACTTATCTTAAACTCCAAACCTTTGCTAGTAGTCCATCTTACATACCTTAGAACCCACTTAACAGCTTCCCAATGTATCTTCCCAGGATTTTCCATAAACCTGCTTATCACGCTCATAGCATAAGTGAGATCAAGCCTACAACAAACCATTTCATACATCAAGCTTCCAACAGAGTTTGCATAATGTATATGCAACATTTCATGTTTCTCTTTAACAGTAGTAGGACCTTGATGAATGCTTAACTTCAATCCTTGCTTAACAGATGTAGTAATAGACTTGCACATATTCATATTATATCTGCTTAACAGTTTAGCAAGATAAGTCTCTTGACTCAAACTGATGCTTCCTTCTTGTCTATTTCTGGTAATCTGCATTCCCAAAATCACTCTAGCTTCCCCGAGGTCTTTCATCTCAAACTCAGCTCTTAACATCTTCTTCACACTTGAAATTTCTCTGACTGAATCACTGGCAATAAGCATGTTATCAACATACAATAGAAGGTAAGTGTAAGAGTTACCTTTCTGTCTGTAGTAGACACAACTGTCAAAAGAGCTTCTGTTGAACTTGTTTGACACCATATAATCATCGAAACCAACCTTCCATGTAGAAAAACTGTAGTAACATCCATCTCGTGCAATTCCAAATCATACCAAGCTGCCAAAGCAAGAAGTATCCTTATAGAGCAGTGTTTTATAACTGGAGAGAATATCTTATTGTAATCAATCCCTTCCCTATGCGAATAACCCTTTACTACAAGCCTTGTCTTGTATCTTATTCTTGCTCCTTCAGTTCCTTCTAGCTTCTTTTTGAACAACCATCTGCATCCCACTAGCTTCTATGTCTTAGTCTTATCAACCACCTTCCATGTCTGATTCTTGCTCAGAGAGACTCCAACTCTTCTTCCATAGCTACAACCCATTTCTCTTTCTCATTGCAAGATATTGCATCAGAATATGACTTAGGTTCATAAGTATCCACCTCGAGTGCTATATACAGGGCAAAAGAAACCATATCAGTCTGCTCAATTTTTGCAGGTGGAATGATGGTTCTCCTTGCCCTATCCCTTGCTAGCTGGTAGTTGCTGATAGCAGACTTATCTCCTCCTGGTGAGTCATCTTCATCATCATCTGATGAATCACCATCATCTCCATCATTGTGATCATGGCTAACTTCAACATAAGTGCTTGGCTGCATCTCCTTATCCTTCAGAGAATATTTTGTCTCATCAAATGTGACATCCCTGCTTACAATGAACTTTTGTTATTTCAGTGACCACAGTTTGTAGCCTTTGATTCATGTAGGGTATCTAATAAACACACATTTCACAGCTCTTGGTTCCAATTTATCTTGTTTTGTATGAGCATAAGCAAGACACCCTACAGGCCTCAAGAATTATACATAGCAGGTGCTCCATATCACTTCTTCTGAGGAGTTTTGAACTGTAGTGCAGAGCTAGGACTCATATTAATCAGATATGCTGCAGTGTGTACCAATTCACCCCAGAAATCCTTAGATAGGCCTGAGCTACTGAGCATACATCTTTCTCCCTCCAAGAGGGTTTGATTCATGCGTTCAGCTACTCCATTCTGTTGTGGAGTACCTGGTGTTGTCATGTGCCTGCTAATTCCCTTCTATTTGCAGTAGGAGTTAAACTCTTCTGATAGATACTCCAAACCATTATCTGTCATTAGGTTTTTCAACTTCTTTCCTGTCTTGTTCTCCACTGCATTATGCCATTCCTTAAACTTCTCACAGGCTTCATATTTGGATTTCAGGATGTAAATCCAAAGCTTTCTTGAGTAATCATCAATGATACTCATGAAGAACCTGCTACCTCCCTTAGTAGTTGTCTTAGATGGTCTCCATAAATCAGAGTGTGCATAATCCAATATACCATCAGTGTTGTGTGTTGTAGCTGTAAATGGTTTCCTTCTGGCTTTACCAAGAATGCAGTGCTCACACAGCTTCATTTTAGTGATTTTATCTCCCAGTAGAAGACCTTGCTTGGCTAACTCCTGCAAAACCCTTCTCTCCTACATGAGCCAATCTTGTATGCCAAAGATAGTATTATCTTCACCTGTAGCTGTATGAAGTTGTCCAACTACAGTTCTTCCAACCAGAAAATACAAATCATCTCTTATACTCCCCTTAATCACCACCTTATCACCTTTAGACACTGTCATTCTTCCCCCCTGAGAAGTGAACTTATATCCCAGAGAATCAAACATACCAAGTGAGATTAGATTCCTTCTGAGTTCAGAAATAAACCTGACATTCTCAATGATCCTTACAATCCCATCAAACATCCTAATTCTTATTGATCAAATCCCTTGGATCTTGCATGTCTGATCATTACCAAGCAGGACAGTGCCACCATCTATAGGTCTTAAACTGAGAAACCAGTTCCTTATGGGTGTCATGTGGAAGTTGCAACTTGAATCCAACATCCATTCAGATCTAATTTCATCTGTAGTGATGCACAGAGCCTCACAAGACTCATATCCAGTTTCTTGAACCGTGGTTGTTTGGTTCACTTGATGCTTGTGAGGTTTCTTGGCATCTTTCTCTTTAAACTTTGCCATCATCTCCTGCCATTTTGGACATTGCTTCTTGAAGTGTCCAGATTCTTGACAATGATAGCACTTCATCTCAGGATTATTTGGAGATAAATCCACTTTTCTTTCTTGCTTCTGATTTCCCTTAGATGGCTCTTTCTTCTACTGTTTCTTAGGTGGCTTCCCCTTCTTGATGTACAGTCCCTCACCTCCATTTGAGGATGAAGGATTCTTAGCATTTCTTTATAGCTCTTTACACTTCAGAGCCACTTGTACATCTTCGAGTGTAATAGTGGTTTTACTGCCAAACAACAAGGTATCCTTGAAGTTTTCAAAAGATTTTGGTAAGGCATATAGAAGTATCAGTGCCTTGTCTTCCTCTTCTAGCTTTACCTCGAAGTTCTCCATATCATCAAGAGTTCGATTGAAATCATCCATCTGCTTGATAATAGGCTTTTATTCAGTCATCTTGAAGGCATATAGATTCTGCTTCATGTACAGCCGATTGACGAGAGACTTTATCATGTAAAGACTATCTAATTTCTCCCATACTCCAATGGTTGTGGTTTCTTTGGATACTTCTCTGAGTGCTTTGTCACCAAAGCACAGTATGATCATGGAATGAGCTTTCTCCATGATCTTATTCTGGTCTTCTACCTTCTCCTTATCTTTTTCGGATCCATTTCCTGATTTCTTCACCAATGCACTCCCCAATCCTTGATGGATTAGGAGAGCTTTCATCCTAACTTTCCAAAGGCTGAAATCGATTTTGTCAGTCAATTTCTCAACCTCGAAGCGTGTTGATCCTATCCTTGATCGGCTGCGCTTCCCACAGACGGTGCCAATTGTTGGTTCGATCGCAAGATTCAAGTAATAATACAGCTCAAGAACAAGAACAAACACAAAACCCTAAACATGCAGAAATGAAGAACATAATTGATTTTACGTGGTTCGATTCAGATTGAATCTACATCCATGGGGAAGAGAGCAACTTCTTTACTGATCAAGACTGAAATCTAGTACAGATTACAACGAATCACTCGAACTAGAATCAATCTAACTACACTCAAACTGCAAATCTATGAACAACGATGAACAAAGATCTCACTGAACTTTTCTTTCCTTTTCTCTCTTTCTCTAAACTTTTCTCTCTTTTTTTGTGTGTGCTTAACACTCAATCTACATACTTTATTTTTCCTTTTGATGATAATCGCTGCTAACCTCCTATCTACGTGGCAAAACCAGTTGGAATAGAACGCATCTTCTCAACAGAAATCAACTAATAGAGGTGATCATTCGGTTTTTCGATTCAGTTCGGTCCCAAAAATGTTAAAACTTAAGAAAATTGAATTTTTTAAAAATAGAACCGAACTGGACCAAAACATTTCGATTCGGTTCGGTTTTGAACCGAATTTTTTCTTAAATTTTCTGATTTATTTTTTTAACTTTAAATTCCTCATTTGATATAATTAAATATGTACAAGTATGAATTAGCTAATTATCAAGATTCAAGTTCCAAAAATACCAATAAATAATTGAATAAAATCCAAAAATGTGTAAATTCCAATAAAGCAAAGTTGAATAAACTATAAAGTCCAACAAAGCCGAGTAGTTTTATTGCTAATATATATAAATTCGGTTTTTCGGTTTGGTTCTGGTATTTTTCCTCTGGATCAAACTGAAACCAAAAACTGATTTTTTACTAGAAAACGAATCGAACCGAACCGAATTTTGAAAAGAACCGAACCGAAAAAACCGAACTAATTCGGTTCGGTTCTCGGTTTTCAGTACTTTTTACTCACCCTTAGCAACTAACTTTACTTAACTAACTCTAGCTATATTGAGCTGAGTTATCTGCTGAATGCAGTCTTCATGCACCACATGATCAAGCCGAATCATACAACAACTTATTTCTTCAAGATTAGATGATCATTGAGCTAACTCCAGCTCACAATCATCAATATATATGGGCGGTTCTTGTGTAAACCATCTATAGTGTGTAAACTATAAACCAATATCTCACTACACATCCTTCAAAATCTAATGGTTCATATTTGGTCAACGAGGCAGTGAAATGATTATAAATAAAAAGAACTTCAAAAAACGCGATGACATTTTGGTGTCAAGGTGAAAAAAATAAAAACACGGACTTCCAGGGTGCAGGCTAACAGGGACATAATCATATACTAACGAACATATAATCGTATGCGAATGAAGCAGTATCACTTCATGCACAACGCATAGCTTTAAACTCAAAATGATTTTGTTTGAAAATAATTAAATGGCAAGTTTTATATAGTTGGAAAGCTAGTCAAGTCTACTTTTAAACAAAAAAATAATTTCTAACTTTTTTAAATTGTGGACACAGTTATGGTTGTTTGATTGAAAGTTGTTAAGTACATTATTTGGCTTCAATTCACTGCATTAGTACTTCGTTATCATTATGTAATATATTCATTTAGCATCACATAATAGTTTTGTTAGCATACGACATTGATAACAAAAAAATGATGAAAGTCAATAAAATTATGTTATTGAATCTTAAAATTGATGAGATAAACTCTTATAACAATAACTGGTGCTAGCAAGCATTTGTCATATGCTAACGTTAGTAATACACTAGAATTTTTATATAAAAAATATATTTAACGCATTAATGTATTGTTCAATGTCCGTATAATTGATACTAATGAATCAATCACAATTTGGATGAAATAAACCGTTATAGCAATATAATTGATGCTAACGAAACTGATACGACCAACACAACGCGGAAGCAAAGATCGAAACACACGTCAACTTGTAACAATGATTCAACCCAAAATACCTATTGTAATAACACCTAAATATGATCAAATAAACTGTCCTAAACCCACAAATTAATTAGAAAATGAACTGAACAAGAACTAACACAAAAACAACACAAATTATCCGAAAACCCCTAATATTGACGCGACTGAAAACCTAAGCAAATGAAGTCAGATTAAGCTCAAATTTTAACACAAGGTACAATCTGAAGTCATGAAAAACATACTCAAAATTCAACAAAAAGGCATGAGTGGTTTTCGATTTAGCTCAGAGGTGAAATTTCTGACTTCTAGGGCTTATTTAGGGCTCGAACGACTTATATAAATTAATTCTGGACTTGGACGAATCTATGGACGAAATTGGTGATGCTAGGATGGTTATGGATGAGTATGGAATATGTGTAGAGGTGTGGTGGTGGCTGGAACGAAGTGGAACAATGAAAATGAAAGGTAGAAGTGAATCTTACCCGAAACGAACTCCGGATCGACGAGAATCCGAAACGCGCCTATTGAGTAATCTTCGTGGATACCTAACCCATACACTACTGGATGCATGAACGAGACAGTTGATTTCAAGTTTGAATTCGCCAAGATCAAACTCTATGCAAGAACAATTGGTTTTTGAGACAAGTTGAAAAGCTTTGCGCTGTATTTCATTCAAAACGTGTCTAACCCTTACAACGAACGAAATCCCTAATTAAATAACCTAGAGGAAACAAAATTTGAAGTGTCTTGGGCCTAGAATTCGAACTGGACTAATAAAAGTACTACTGGGTCCAATATCACTTAAACAGATTGTGATAATTGGGCCTGCTAAATAAATAAAAACCACAACTGAAATAATAGTCCAACATAAATAAAATAGCTAATAAAATACATAAAACACACGGCCAACTAAGATAATCAAATTCGAACAAGGCCGCGGCTTCTTCACTCCCCAATGCTCGTCAAATTCACCAACTTGTGCTGTCGGGATTCAGCTCCATCTTCCAGCTTCTTTTGAACATAGCACTAGAAGTAACTTTGCAGCTTCTTGGCTCTTAATCTCGTCACTGGACCTCTCAACTGCAACTCCGGGTTCAAATCCTCAGTGCTTGTCTCGATCTCATCAGAAATATATTCTAATTGAAATGAAATAAATCATTATAGTAATATAATTGTTGCTAACGAAATATTTGTCATATGCTAATGAAACATATATAATTTTGATTGGATAAACTTTTATAACAATATAATTGATGCTAACGAAACATTTGTTATATGCTGAATATTTCGAGCTTGAATATATATGAAAAATGACTATTTTGTATTTTTCGTCCATATTTTTTTAAATGAACATGTGCTTCAGTCTTCTTGAATGAAAGATGATAAAGAGGCATTTAATTTGATATAATATTTGTGTTAATCTGATAAAGAAAACAAGCAAGTTATGATTGTTCGAAGTTTTTTAAAAATTTTTGAGATGCTGAGTCAACATGACATCAGTATTTTCAGAAAAATAAAATAAAAAAAGACAGAAATAAACCCCCAACCATAAAAAAGTGGCGGAAATTGCATAAAATCCACCCAATTTGAGATTTGATCTTAGTCGTGTATTTTCATGAATTGATGGTTGAAGATTGATTTACAATTTACACACTAGGGAATAGTTTACATTTGATCCATTCCCTATGTGTGTGTGTGTGTGTAGGTATATATATGCATATATATATACATATATATTGCCTCCGTCCCAATAAGATAGATTTGCTTGCCTTTTTGGAATGTCCCAGTATATAAACGATTTTCTATATATATATATATATATAGCTAATTTATTAATACATATCCCTATTTAATATGTTTATATTAAATCATTGTCAAAGAAATAAGTAAGGACATATTATGAAGTTTTTTGATTAATTTTCTTTCCCATTCTTTTTCTTAATATTGTGAAAATTTCAATCGGCCTATGTTATTAGGATGGAGGGAGTACATATTTGCTTGACATAGCATGGTCAATCTCGAGTATAGAATACTAATGTTTTAGATGTCCATCACAAATTTGACCTTTTATCCAAATTAAAAATAAATAAATTAGTGATTAATAGTTAATCCATTCATTAATTAACTTCTAAGAGTCAGTGTAGTTGGTGTTGAGGTGTAGTAAAAAAATAACTACGCGTTAAATTTTTATTGTTTAGATGGACTTTATGTTAGTTCAATTTATAAAAATAAATAATTAAATATTTTGCACTTTTTTATTTTAATAATAAGCAGTAAGGCAATTATTAGCTAAGATTTTAAGTTAATGCTTATTGAATTCTTGTGATTTTCTCAAGTTTAATTCATTGTTTCATCTGTATCAAACCGACTTACCGACCAATTAATCCATTAACTGAATCCAATTAAACTTGATCTGGATATTTTCTTATTTCTTAATTTAGTCATACGTTGAATATTAAAAATTTCAATAAATAAGTATGATTCAAAATAAATAATGAATATCAATCAAATCAAACCCATGATTACATGAACGCCTCTTGTATAGTATATTCATCAATTAATGTACATAAACCACGACGACCACATATTACACACAAATACATGCACATAATCCTTGCATTTTGTTATGGTAGCATAGATAGTGGGGATGAAATCTCGTGTCCCACATTTTTAGTGTACCACCATCAAATTTATTTTTTAGTAATAATTAAATAAAAATATTTATAATATACTCCAATATCCCAATTAATAGTAAAGTAAGATTTGAAACTTAAAAAAAATCATAAATATTACCCCTTCCGTTTCTTTACTATTGTTGTTTTAGTTTTTTAATCTGGAATTAACATTTAATCGTTTGGACTAATATACTCATTCCTTCTATATCACAAAAAATCATATTGACTTATATTTTCCTAAAACACAACATTTTTTCTCTACATATATTTTTAGGATTTGGGATAAGGTGAAAATTAGAAGAAAGTGTGTGAAAATATATAAAACAACAAACATTTTAGTACAAAATAAAAAAAACTAAAACAAGAATCATAAAGAAAATGAGTAATTAATAATGAAATAATCAACCATAACAATGTATTATTAAGAAAAGGAGATTGTGAGATGCAATATTAAACTAACATTAAGTATGGTACGAGCTAGTATGATAAGATCCATAATTTACTTGCAAAAATTAATCCCTGACTTATATAATGTTAAATTAATAATCATTATATCATATATATATATATATATATATATATTGATTTTGGATGTTTTAATTTATTCTTCATCCATGGATTATTAATCAATGTACGATAACTAAAGAGCTAAATGAAGAGTCATTGTCCACCTGACATCTATACGTGAGCTGGCCCACAATCTATATATTACCTCAAGCGAACGTTGCCACTTTTTAATATTCAAATGCAATTTATAGAATTACGTAATGGCATCATTAATTTTTTTTCTTTATTTTTCTAAAAAGTACACATACTGTTCAAAACCAGCTAAGGCGAATTTTGGGTTCTTAAGATTTTTGTTTAGTAATTTAAGTTTATTGTACAAAATCATTACCAAAAATGTTATGATATAGAAAAGTTCGTCTGAATTTTGAGATGCTAGCTCATTGGGACTTCTTCTGTAGGAGTATTTCTTTTCTTTCAAGTAAAGCAAAGTTGTGAAGGCCATCCATTTTTATAAATGCATAAAACCAAAACGTGTTTCTGAAGACTGAAGAGAGTTGCTCAATTCCATATATGAATTTGCAAGTTGGAATCTAATTATTATAAAATATTGCATATTTTATTGGGAAGCCTCATGTCACACTAGGATCTAAATACTATCAAAATAATAGGAATATGTATGTATATATATATATATATATATATACCCATCTAGCGAATTTTGATCTGTTAAACGATATTTAATTTATAAATTTTGTGATGTACACAATATGATATAAATAAATATGGTGGTGTGTATATTAATATATACATACATGATGGTTGCTAATGAACGAAAGAATATAAATTAAATGAAGAATGAAGTGATCATAGAAGATCTTATATATCGAGAGTGCTCTCATCATACTTATATGGTGGAGCATTAGAAAAGTCGACCGTTTGTTGAATTGCCAATATGTACTAGCTAATTGGCATTTGATGGTAGTAGCTAGTGCTTTTATTCAATCCAATAACTATAAGCCCACTTGAATTAAGCAAGGGCCACACGCACATACTCTCTCTCTCTCTCTCTCTCTCAAAATTGCATATACTATTATATTATTAATTAATTATACTCCCTAATTAACACAAGATTAGTAATAATATTATTTGAGGTTCTTCACCTGCGCGCAGGTGAGTTGAATTCTCATCAATCTTATTAATCCTATTGCTACATGATCTATCTGCAAAATTTTAGTACGTAATATTAATTATTTGGAGTTTGGATGTGGGCTAGCTAGCTTGGATCTGAAAAAAAAAAGAAGTATGATGATTAATTTAGGAGAAATAGAATTAGAAAATGGAGGATGGATGGATGCATCTCTCTCTCTCTTCTCTCTCTCTCTCTTGTTAAAACCAATTAAGGTCGAGAGGGTGATCAATGACGCAGCTCCAAATGCAATCAAGATCATCATCATCCACCAGCAAGGAGCAGAGAGTATCATCATGAATAATATCTGCATAATATTCCAGATCATAATTATGTGATTGATTGAAATTGTCCTGATCTAATTCTAGATAGGAAGAAGGCGCAAACTTGTCTTCTTCGTGATCGAACTCTTCGAAGGATGAGTTGAAGATGACGCCCTCTTTCTCTTTGAGCCATGGGAAATCGAAAACTCCGATTCCGTCGTGGAACTCGTACCGCCTTTGCTCGTATGAATATGATGATTCTTGTTTCTTGGCTTCCACCATGATTTCTGGGCTGTCGCTGTCATCGTCCCTCCTTCTCTTCCTGTTCTGGTCTTGATCGTTGCCAGCCTCCATAAATAATTAATTATAAACCTTGATTAGATTCAAAGGTTAATATTGTTGTTTATGGATCATATCAATATGTACACAGACAATAGGCAGTTGTGTGTGTGTTTGAATGGAGGAAAGCATGCAGTTGTAGTTGTGGGAAATTTAATAATAAATGAAGAGAAGAATGGATGGATCATAATAGTAATAGGCAGTTTTTATGAGGAGAGGATTACCTTTTCTTCCTGGTTTTGGGCTAACTTTCTTCCTTTAAATTGGTATTCTTTCGCTTCAATATAATTGTTTCTTTGCCTCACACACAACCTATTTTTTTTAAACGCACCCTCCAATTTCTATCACATTTATTCTCCCCCTTTTTTTTATATATTTTTATTACTATCACAAGTTCACAACTGTGTGTGTGTACATATTTGTATCGAAGAATAACATGATGAATATATGCATAATTAATGTAAATTAAATTAAAGTAGTGTGATATGAAAAAGCACAGTGTAACTGTTGGTCGATCGCACCTTAATTAATTAATTTCACCAACTTCATATATAATTCTCAGTCTCTCCTCCCATCTTTATTTACATGCTACGTACGTACATGTATCATGTATGTATATGTGGGATATATAGTAGCTAGAATAAAATTAAAACTAAACTCCAATTATACTTTTCCTCATTCCCCAATTAAATAAAAGTAGCCAGAACTCCCTTTTAATAATATATATCTTCTGATAATTATTTTTACTACTCTCAGATAAATATAATTTTAGTTAAACCTTAAATGTCGCGAGACACAACGACGGCGACTGGAGCTTTTAAGGTCATCCGTTTTGTTGGGATCTTCATCCTTATTGCTTTATAATTATTTTTGAGTTGATATATATTTGCAGTTATTATTTATTTATTTTTATCAACTCTAAAATTCGACTCTGCATGTTTCGTGTGAAGTGTAGATTTCGAAATGGTTTTTCATGTGATCTGATCACGATTTTGGTGGTTATTCTTCTTGAGTTGGCGGGCACCTTAGCTTTTTTGTTCTTTCTTTTAGCTTTTCTAAACGGCCCTCATTTTGTGATGACTTGGAAAACATGAGACAATATGCGTGGAATTTCGGTTGCCACTTTCTACGATTTAACTTACAAATTATCGAAACAATTGTTTTTTTTTTTTTTTTAACCAAGATTGACAATGGCTCACTAGCCTGAACACCTCAAACTCTGTGAAGCTTTTTGCAAATCAAATTTTGACCAGTCCGTCAATCACTTAACACTGCTGCTGATAGCTTTAAGCTAATTAAACCAGAAGATGACATTTTCTTTTTTGTTCAATCATAGGGATAGCCGTATCTGTACCCGCAAGTAAAAGAAGTGCAGTCATATTCTCAGACCAGTAAAAGAGTTTACGCAAAATTTGAAGAAACACTATAGTTACACTGGTTTTACATTTGGACAAACACAAAGAATGCAGGTAGGACAAACCACAATCTGGTGGTGAATTTTCAAGTTTCACAACTAGAAAAACATGTATTCTTTACTCACACGCCCACCTGTATTGTCAAATGTACAGTCACTCCCAATGGTAACACAAGACAAACGTACAAATAAATTTACGATGTAGTTGAAATGCCAAGTTGTGGAGTATACACATGAAGCACGGAAGAGCAGACGGAAAACGAATCTCAACTGCAGCAGCCTCCACCTTGAGAAGAAGAACCATCCCTGCCGCCAGACGGGCCAGGAATTCCACCATAACCTACTTTTATTCCATATGACTGAGAAAAGAAGAATCAAGTTCAAGATGGCATCATTAAGTGATCAGTTTGAGTTCTAAATATGAGCATTAGAACACCAAAAAAAATTCTCTGAAAAATCAATCATCAACATGTAATGGGACAAGTTATTTCATCATGCACCGACAGGGTATCTCTTAATTATAATATGGTAAAAAAATAAGGTGAATGGAATTGTCCATGAAATTTGTTAAGTAATAGAGAAGTGGCAACTTATAGAAAATCAACTTGTATCTAGATATTTCTCCAAACTAAACATTAGGGTCATGAGATCTAGCTAACTTGAAGCAAGGGCATTCATTGAATTATAGGAGACATTTCTGCAAAGCAAGCGAATTTCTGTTTGGTCAAGAGTGAAGCAACTAACAAAATGAGAATTAAAAACCTAACCTCATTTGAAACGTCAAAAACTCCATCTTGGATCTTCGTGTATATAGTTGCGGCTGTTTTGATAAATGCCTGCAGATAATGTTTGAAATGAGAATATGAAGGGGAAATACGACTATAGAGGCAATACTTTTTTTTTATCTTCTGCATAGAATTGGGGAAATCCTTCGTCACCTCCTCTACATTCTGAGCAGTTTTTGCAGATGCTTCCATGAAAATCAATCCATGTTCTTTTGCAAATTGTTCTCCTTCTTCCGTGCTGACAGCCCTTCTATGGGCAAGATCACATTTGTTGCCTATCAGCATAATTGTCATGTTTGGATTTGCATGCTGCCTTGCATCTTCTAGCCAGCTAGCCAAGTGATTAAAAGTTTCCCTCCTGACAGACAGGAAAGACAATAATCAAACAACATAGTAGTTTGGTACAAAAGAGGACTTGTGCAGACGAGTAAACAGAAACCCATGAGAAAATTATGTAGATCATTCCAAAGCAAATGTTAATATGAGGCATGCCACAAAATAAAATATACAACTGTTTAACCGAGCTAAAGGCTATCAGTTAAAAAATTATTGTTGGGTAGTGAGTTAGTAGCATTGACCATCCTCCTGAACAGGCACCTTCTGTAGTCACCTGCAGCTAGGGAAGATGAAACATCTCCTGACTCGTCCAATGTGTAGTTATCGGCTTGTTCTTCGCTTCGGAATAGGAAGAGCTTCAGCAACAAGCAGGCTGACCGATCCCCTGTTCTTTCTGGGCTAAATGATGACTAGGGAAATCATCATTTCTCGGATGCTGACGCTAGATTGTCTTACGTGGTCTTCAAATGTAGCTTAAAAGCTTGTATTTTCGTTTTTCAGTACATAGGAGTTATTGATCAAGAGGAAGGGATGGATTTTCAAAGAGCATATCATCTAGTAAATCAAGCTACAAAATCACCAATCCTCTCCATGAAAAATTGCACAGAGATACTAAGGCAGTACCTAGTGATATCATAGACCAAAAGTGCACCAGCAGCTCCTCTGTAATAAGACCTTGTGATGGATCTGAAGGATTCCTGACCAGCCTGTAGCATCAACCAAAGCAGTTATATTGACCCCTTCAGTAAAACAGCATGAGAGCCTTATTGAAAGAAAATACACATATACCTTTGCCTACGCAGAACAATCCACATGAATTTACCAATAACGACAACCAAAACATCATCTAATCATATTTTAAATTATCACAACAGAACAGTTTCATAACCAAAGAACAAATCAGGAGAGCACTTTGATTTTATGTTACTAATAAATGCAAAGGACATCTGATACTCTCAGACCTCGGTTTTGGATTGTGAAATTCATTCTGAAATTGTTAAAACTATCCTCATCCCACTTTGCAAAATCATAATATCTTCTTAACTTCTTTAAATATAGAATTGGTTATCAACAATATTCTGCACATATGTCGGAAACATCCTTCCTGCCGTAATTATCTAGGTTGCTGAAACTCAATGAAAAGTTAGTTGAAAGAATCTAAAATTCAGCCAGAAATAGGGTAAAATGAAGACAGGCGAAAAGGAGTACCTAACAAACATAGTCTCCAGTATCCTTTTGGCCTAAAGTAGTTAACACAATATATTATTGTTTGCCCCAGACCTCAAATAGCATGATTGGTAGTGCAAAAACTATACAATACAACCTTAACTGACCACATAATGATTCTTTGATACCATTTTTCCAGCATCCTCAGAAACAGAACTAATAGTAAAATCAATGCCGTAGCATCGACCACCCAAGCCTGACACCAACTAATGAACACAAAAGCCTTAAATCACATAACAAACTAACCGTGTCCCAGATTTGTAGCTTAATGGGTTTGTTGTCTATTGTAATCATCCGAGCCCCAAACTCGACTCCAATAGTCAAGTCGTGCACCGGCTGGAAACGCTTGTCAGTAAATTGTAAGAGAAGACATGACTTCCCCACCCCTGCAAAAGAACTTAGTCAGGTCACAATTTTATAAGTGTTTCACCAAGAAATAGTTCAATCGGATTAGATGCAAACATGAACCAAATTCAGTTTATTTGCTCCCAACATAATCATCACGAGCCAATTGGACATCACATCTCAAAATTTAAATTAGCAGAGTCGCATTGCAGACGATTAGAATTCAAAACATATGACATTCAGCTAATCAAGATCTACTCATTCAGTATCTCACAGCAAGTAAACAGAAATCTCAAGTCTTTAAGACGATCAACCACCAACTAAGTCGCAAATACTAGTAGCAGTCCAACTAGGTCAAAACCCAATAGAAACATAAATCCCGCCCCAACCAAAACCCTATCAAAGTATTAAAGGAAAAAAAAGAAGCAGCATAAATTAAGACAATCTGATAGGGAAAGATTAAATTGGAAATGAAGCGAGAAACAAGAAATTACCAGTGTCGCCGATGATGATATACTTGAAAAGATATGCGTAAGACATAATTGGGATGAATCTGAAGTGGGATCACTGAATAGGGGAATTTGAAATTGGAGAGAGAAAGGCAAAGGAAGTTTGATTTGAAGACGAAAGATAAACGCAAAGCCGGTGATGCGGTTGGCAATAATAATAATAATATCATCTAATTAATTCATTATTTAATGTAAAAAGGAGGAGAGTCAGACACGATGGACACTAATTCAGTTATTCCAGACGGTTCCAGCCAAGCAAAAATTGCTTCATACTCTCTGCCCTAATAATTAGGGCTCAAAATCAAATTACATGATTAAACAAAATTTTATGTTTGATAAAATACAAATCTCCGTTTGAATTCGAGCTCGATAGGTAAAAAATTAAGGAAACATATATAAAAATTTTGTATTTGATAAAATATAAAGCTCCGCTTAAACTCGAGTTCGATAAGTGAACATTAAGGAAACACGAATAAAAATATCAAATTACTTGAGCTCAACTAGTATTCGGCTCGACGATAAGTAATCAAACAAGTTCAAACATAAATTTTAAAGCTCGATGTCATTTCAAACAAACTTACATATGAGTATGTTCAAACTCGACTCGACTCATTTACATCCATAATAATAATCACTACATTCACTTTTAAATGTGGATTATCATACTAAAAAAAGGAGAATTATCAATTTAGTACCTGAAAGATGGGTAATCTATCAATTCAGACCCGAAATATGAAAATTCTCAATCCGAGACCTCAAAAATCACGAATTTTGATTTTTTTTTATTTTTTAATTAATTTTAATAATTTCTTTATTAGATTTAATAGATAATTAATGAAGGAATGTTTATTGAAAATTAATTAAAAAATAAAAGTTAATGAACATTTGTGATTTTTGAGGTCTTAGATTGAGAATTTTCAAAAGATAAAAGACCCGAATGAAAATTCTCAATCAACGACCTCAAAAATCACCAATTTTGAGTTATTTTTATTTTTCAATTAATTTTAACAATTTCTTTATTAGATTTAATAGATAATCAATAGATGAATTTTTATTGAAAATTAATATAAAATTAATTAAAAAATCAAAATTCGTGATTTTTGAGGTCCTGGAATGAGAATTTTCATCTTTCAGATTTTTTACCCTAAATCGACAAATTTTCTAAAAAAAAGAAACATTTACTGTAATTTATTGTCAAGTATGTAGGGTATCTAGCCTAGTCGGAGTTCACCGCTTGTTTCCCAAGCCGGTCGGTCTCCCTCATGGTTGCTCAAGCAACATGAGATAACTTTCAAATTTAGCCCTTTTCGACCTCTTCACTCTTTCAGTGTATTCCTCTCTATCTTCTCTGCTCTACTGACAAATGACACCAAGCAAACAGTTAGTTACTAGGTTAATCAAGTAAACAAGAAAGAAAAGAATGCAGAAAAATAGAAAAAAGAGATAAATGAAAGAAATTAAGAAGAGACTTTTCTGAGTTCTGACAACAGTGCTGCATAAATTCAACAAAATAGTGGCCCTAGCACTATCATTCATATCATGCAGTTTCTCATCATCCATAGATTCGTCAATTTTTGTAAAAATGGCTTTATGAATCTTTTCTTTTGTCAAAATGCACTCAATTTTGGTTTTCCAATCTTGAAAATCATCTCTGCCATTAAATGGCACTATATGCATATTATTCATGATTATATGCAGACACAGAGGTAGCAGGAGGGCAAAGCACCAAAACAGAAGCCAGAAAACATAGCAAAACACCCACAGAACAAGGGAAAAACCCTTCGGGGCACAGAAATAAGCACAGACAGGGGATAAAGTGCTGAGGCTAGCCCAGTTCTCAGCACTTATTTATATATGGAGTAAGGATTCACTCAGGACAACCCCAAAGCTTGTTTTTAACAAAAACTGACTAAGAATCAGAGTCAGTTGAACAGAAACTCACAAAACCACAGAGTTTCAGCAGATTTCACAAAACAACTCAGAGAAGCCACCAGATCAAAGAGTCACACAAGCAGAAAAAAGCGAAAACAACCGAAAGCCCAAGACTTCCGGTGAACCCTTCACTACCCTTGCTATCCAGGCTACTCGCACGAGGAGACCCATAGGGGAATCCAGACGAACTGGACCGTAAGCAAGGTAGTTCGAGCACTGAGCTCACAGGCGTGGAATACCAGAGTTCGCAAGAAGGTGAGTAACAAGCCCTCAGAGAGATCACAGACAACAGTAACACAGAAGCAAGTAAAGGATACCACACAGAGGGCTAGGGTTTCAGTCGCTTTACCAGAGCCGATTCTCCCAGGCAGGGGAGAGATCGGACTTACCTAAGTCCTTGCTCGTCGGGAGCGATTCAGTGCGGCCTAACGGCGGCGAGGTGAAGGAGATGCGGTCGGAGGATGCCCCAGCTAGGTCCCCGTGGCTCTGATACCACTGTAGGGTATCTAGCCTACTCGGAGTTCACCGCTTGTTTCCCGAGCTGGTTGGTCTCCCTCATGGTTGCTCAAGCAACCTGAGATAACTTTCAGATTTATCCCTTCTCAACCTCTTCACTCTTTCAGTGTATTCCTCTCTATCTTCTCTGCTCTACTGACAAATGACACCAAGCAAATAGTTAGTTGCTAGGTTAATCAAGTAAACAAGAAAGAAAAGAAAGCAGAAAAATAGAAAAAGGAGATAAATGAAAGAAATTAAGAAGAATATAAAATCAGAGAGTTGAAAAGTGGAAAAATCGTGTCTCAGGGACACGGTGGCTCAGATTTTCCCACGGCGGCGCAAACACTCCCGGCAACAGACAAGACCCAGGCCACAAAGGGGTTTAGGTGGGTCTCAGCTCGAAGCTCTCACACTCACAGCCACTCAAGAATCCGATGGGCAGGATTTCGGCTAAATGCTCAAAGGGAATAGCAGAGCCCTTCTAGAACAATCAAATATATTTCGGATATATTTTGTGAGGCTTAAGCTTGTGAGGTTTAAGCAGAAATGAAGAGGCGCAACAAATAAGTAGAGAGATTAGGGTTTTGAATTAGGAAGTTTAGGTTTAAGGTTAAATAAGGGAAGTGGGCTTAGGTTAGGGTAGTGGGCTCAGAAAATGGGCCGAAATAAATAAAGAGCATTGAGCTAACCCACTACAAAGTAAAATGTACAAAATAAAATTTAATAGGAATTAAGCATTTACTGTAATTTATTGTTAAGTATAATGTACAAAATATAATGTAACAATTACGTAATGTAGGGGTCAGAATTTGTATGAGTGGCCTTACAATAAGGTAAAGTTTTTTTTTTTTTTGTTGAGGAAATAATAAGGTAAAGTTGATTGTGTTAGTATAGTTAATTAATTAATTAAATATCTAATTAAAAGAGATATTAATTATATTAGTTAATTAAATGGAAGAGTGAAAGGGTAAGTGAGGATTGGCCGAATGGTTGCAACCGTTCGGACGTAACCGCTCGAATTGAATTGGTGCGAAAGCTCTAGGCCGATCGGACGCAATGATTCACCAGTTACAACTCTTTGATTCACCAGTTGCAACTCTTGGCTCGAATCAACACAACCATTCAGCCTTGGAAGCGAACCGTTGTACTGTTTGGAGCCAATTGGTGCACCACTTCACCACAACTCTTCACCTACTATAAATAAGACCACAAGTCCTTCATTTTCATTAACTAATTCACAATCCGAAATCTTCTCTTCTACCCTAGTAATCTATTGAGAATCTCGATTATTGTTTTGTTCGTTGTAACATAGTTTTGTAAAAGTGTAACAAACTTTGTTGAAAGTCGTTTTATCTTGGAGACGATTGCTATAGTCCGTTTGCATTTAATATACGGTGCAATTTCATCTTACGGAGAAAGAGTATAACTCTTGACTCAACTTTAATTATCCTACCCGTTACTCTGCCCAAATTACTTCAAAGTTTAATCCAAATATATTCCAACAATCGCAAGACGAATTTTTTTTGTGATTACTCTTTGAAGATGGCTACCGTTGTTGCTCTTGTTCAAGGTGAAAGGCCGGCAAAATTCACCGGTGAAGATTTTAAAAGATGGCAACAAAAGATGCTATTCTACTTGACCACCCTTGGTCTCGTCCGCTTCCTCAAAGAAGATGCTCCTATTATTGAGGAAACTGATAACGACACTCAACGACGAACTGCTCTTGATGCTTGGCACCACAGTGAGTTTTTGTGTCGTAATTATATTCTTAATGCTTTGGAAGACTCTCTCTACTCCGTCTATTCTGAATGTACAAGTGCTAAGGTACTGTGGGAATCTCTTGATAAAAAATACAAGACCGAAGATACCGGTATGAAAAAGTTCATAGTTGGTCGGTTCTTGGATTTCAAGATGGAGGATTCTCGAACTGTCCTCGATCAAGTTCGAGAAATTCAGTTGATTCTGCATGATATTCATGCCGAAGGAATGTCTGTCAGTGAATCATTCCAAGTGGCAGCTATCATTGAGAAATTGCCACCACAGTGGAGAGATTTCAAAAACTATCTCAAGCATAAATGCAAAAAGATGGGACTTGAAGATCTCATTGTGAGACTTCGCATCGAGGAAGACAATCGGAAATCTGAGGGGAAAATTGATAAGCCAACTTTTGTGGCAAAAGAAAATCTGGCCGAGGCTCGTCCTAACAAAAAGAGGAAGTTTGTGAACAAAAAGGCGGATGCTAGAATTGCAAAGAAAGCCAAAAAGTTTAAAGGAAACTGCTTCAATTGCGACAGACCAGGTCACATGGCAAAAGAATGCAAAGCTCCAAAGAAAGCCAAGAAATCCGAGGCAAACTTGACCGAGAACCGATTTGTTCCAATAGACATGTCAGAGTTGAGTCTATCTGTTGTTATGTTTGAAGCAAATCTAGTTGACAATCCAAAGGAATGGTGGATTGACACAGGAGCCACCCGCCACATATGCTCCGACAATCGTTGGATTCGGAAAGATTGTATTGAAAATGACATCTGGAAAGGAGCTAACCCTTGTAGATGTGTTGCATGTCCCAGACATCCGCAAGAACCTGATTTTCGGCTCTCTACTAAGTAAAGCTGGATTTAGACTAGTTTTTGAAGCAGACAAATTTGTATTGACCAAATGTGGTCTATTTATTGGGAAGGGTTACCTAAATGAGGGACTCTTCAAGCTAAATGTAATGACTGTCCACCGAGACGTCAAACCAATCAATAAATTTGTTTATTCTTACTTGGTTGAGTGTTCTAATTTATGGCATGGTAGATTAGGACATGTAAATTTAAATTCTTTACGAAGATTGGTTAATTTAAATTTACTTCCTCAAATGGAATTTAATTCACAAGAAAAATGTGAAATTTGTGTTGAAGCAAAAATGATAAAAGCTCTTTTTCATTCGGTGAAAAGAAGTTCAACGCCTCTAGAACTTATACATACCGATCTATGTGATCTTAAGTTTGTGCAAACTAGAGGTGGTAAAAATTACTTCATCACATTTATAGATGATTGCACAAGGTATTGTTATGTATATCTGTTGAAAAGCAAAGATGAGGCAATAGAAGCTTTTAAAAGATATAAAATAGAAGTTGAAAATCAACTCAATGTAAAAATAAAAACAATACGAAGTGATCGAGGAGGAGAATATGTAGCACCATTTGAAGAAATATGCTTAGAAAATGGCATAATTCATCAAACCACTGCTCCTTATTCACCTCAATCAAATGGAATTGCAGAATGCAAGAACCGAACTCTTAAAGAGATGATGAACGCCATGTTGATAAGTTCTGGCTTACCTCAGAATTTATGGGAGGGAACCATCTTATCAGCTAATCACATCTTAAATAAATTGCCTCATAAGAAACTGGATAAGACCCCATATGAGTTATGGAAAGGTAGAAAACCTTCTTATAAATACACTAAAGTGTGGGGGTGTCTAGCAAAGATAGAAGTACCTAAACCTAAGCAAATAAAGCTAGGTCCAAAAACTATAGACTGCATTTTCATAGGATATGCAAACAATAGTAGTGCATTTCATTTTCTTGTGCACAAATCAGAAATTTCTGATATAAATGAAGGAATGATTATAGAATCAAGAAATGCAATTTTCTTTGAATCTATCTTTCCTAAGAAGGTTAGAATTGAAACAAATTCAACCAAAAGAAACCATGAATCTATGAATGATTCTCCCTTAGTTGAGGAAGAACTAAGACGCAGTAAAAGGGCTAAGATAACAAAATCTTTTGGTCCAGATTTTCTAATCTATGCATTAGAAGATGATGAACCAAGGACTATCAAAGAAGCATTATCTAGTCCTAAAGCTCCATTATGGAAAGAAGCTATCAATGCAGAAATTGAATCGATCATGCAAAACCACACTTGGGAAGTCGTTGATCTTCCAAAATGTTGTAAGCCTTTAGGGTGCAAGTGGATTTTAAAAAGAAAATATAAAGCTGATGGGTCAATTGATAAATATAAAGCTCGTTTGGTTGCCAAAGGGTACAAACAACAAGAGGGCTATGATTATTTTGATACTTATTCTCCAGTCACGAGGATTACTTCCATTAGAGTACTCATTGCTATTGCTGCATTCCATAACCTTGAGATACATCAAATGGATGTAAAAACTGCATTCCTAAATGGTGAATTAGAAGATGAAATTTATATGGATCAACCAGAAGGTTTCATCTCTAAAGGTCAAGAAAACAAGGTCTGCAGGCTTGTAAAATCTTTGTATGGACTTAAACAAGCTCCATTACAATGACATGAGAAATTTGATAAAACAATGTTATCAAATGAATTCAAAATAAATGAGGGTGATAAATGTGTCTACATTAAAAATACCCTCAATGAATATGTAATTGTCTGTCTTTATGTAGACGACATGTTGATCATGGGAAATAATAAGAACGTGATCACAAATACAAAGAATATGTTAAAAAGAAATTTTGACATGAAAGATATGGGTCTAGCTGACGTTATCCTAGGGATAAAAATCTCTAGAACAAACGAAGGAATTATCTTATCACAATCTCATTATGTAGAAAATGTGCTTAAGAAATTTGAAGCTTTTAATCTACCTCCAGCTGCAACTCCTGTTGATATGAGTTTGCATTTAGCTAAAAATAGAGGAGAACCCATTTCACAACTCAAATATGCAAGGATCATTGGAAGTCTAATGTATCTTACAAATTGTACTCGTCCTGATATTGCATATTCAGTGAGTAAGCTAAGTAGATTTACGAGCAATCCAGGTAAAGACCATTGGACTGCATTAACAAGAGTGTTAAAGTATTTAAAACATACTACACACCACGGTTTAACATATACAAGATATCGAGCTGTTATTGAAGGATACAGTGATGCCAATTGGATATCTGATATGCAAGACTCAAAATCTACTAGTAGTTTTGTCTTCACCATTGGAGGTGGAGCAGTAGCATGGAAATCTTCTAAACAAATGTGCATAGCTAGATCTACAATGGAATCAGAATTCATTGCATTAGACAAAGCTTATGAAGAAGCCGAATGGCTTAGAACATTCTTAGAAGATATTCCTTGTTGGGAAAAACCAGTGCCTCCTATAATGATACATTGCGACAGTATGTCTGCAATTGGAAGAGCACAAAGCAGCATGTATAATGGTAAATCTCGTCATATACGAAGACGGCATAATACCATTAGACAAATGATTTCAAATGGAATCGTTTGTATTGGCTATTTAAAGTCAAAAGAAAATATAACAGATCCGTTTACTAAAGGTATTAATAGAGATCTACTATATAATGCCATAAAGGGAATGGGCTTGAAAAGCCACATAAACAAAAACGTTCATAGTGGTAACTCAACCATACCAATTGGAGATCCCAAGAAGATGGTTCAATGAGACAACTAAGTTATGAAAGTTTACACTACGATACTTGGAATATTTACACTAAGAAACTCATTCTAGGCACTACACCAAGTATGATTGCTAGGATGTGGTTAGGATAAACCTTAAAGGTTTTTAATGATTCCTATACCGAGTAAAAGGTGGGGTAATGGCAGTTTACTCTTAAATAGGAGATTACCTGTATTAGTGAGAAGTGGGGCCGTTTCAAAAAGAATCACTTATGAAACAAGATACTGTCCAAGGCCAAAATGGACAAAACGTGAGAACAAAACATTAATAGAATTGTTATTGTGTTAGTATTATTGTTTGGTTTACATTTAAAGTTGACCAGTTCAAGACATCGTGTTCATTGAGCAACGAGTAAATCCGATAATACTATACTAAATGAAGGTTCAAAGTCGGAAGCTACCTATCCCTAAGCAATAATAATTTGTCGAGATTCTTATACTCTGCATTTTCAAATATCTCTTTTGTGGGGGATTGTTAGTATAGTTAATTAATTAATTAATTAATTATCTAATTAAAAGAGATATTAATTATATTAGTTAATTAAATGGAAGAGTGAAAGGGTAAGTAAGGATTGGGAAAATGCTTGCAATCGTTCGGACGTAACCGCTCGAATTGAATTGGTGCGAAAGCTCTAGGCCGATCGGACGCAATGATTCACCAGTTACAACTCTTTGATTCACCAGTTGCAACTCTTGGCTCGAATAACACAATCATTCAACCTTGGAAGCGAACCGTTGCACTGTTTGGAGCCAATTAATGCACCACTTCACCACAACTCTTCACCTACTATAAATAAGACCACAAGTCCTTCATTTTCATTAACTAATTCACAATCCGAAATCTTCTCTCTACCCTAATCTTCTCTCTACCCTAGTAATCGATTGAGAATCTCGATTATTGTTTTGTTCGTTGTAACATAGTTTTGTAAAAGTGCAACAAAACTTTGTTGAAAGTCGTTTTATTTTGGAGACGATTGCTATAGTCCGTTTGCATTTAATATACGGTGTACTCAATTGATTGTGATTAACATGATTTAATCATATAGTCATTAAATCATGTCATATGATTTATAATAACCAAACCCAATAATCAGTTAAATTAATTGAGAAATTAAAATTGAATACTTAAAATAATTATAAACTCTAAATAATAATAATGATGATGGTGTAAAATTGAATTAAACAGAAAGAAATCAAATTAATAATAATAATAATTAATTTTAATGTTGGAACACTTTAGACTATATGGTTTCCTACTCTCATATATGATCATTTACCTTACTTGTAAAAACATGATTTTCTTATGTACGCCTTAATTGTCATAAGTCTAGCTATTTTATTAAATTGTATATTATAATTAAATAGTTGATATAAATAACATACTAACAACATGCAAGGGATTCCAACATTAAGAATGCAATGCAGAATAATAAGTAAAATGAAATCCTGAATATATTAATTAAATAAAAAAAGATGCGATTAAATTCAGAAGGATGAATAAACAGAGCAGAGTGAGCTGAGCAAGTAGCTAAAGAAAGGGTGATGCATGTGAAATGAACAATTGCATTCAGCCTTTCCAAATAACAAAATAAAGAATTAACGGGAAATTATTAAAAGTAGAAATAAATCTATTAACAGCATCAGCAATAATGTGGAGTTCATTCAGCATTAATATTTGCAACGGCAATCGGAGTCCTGACGAAATGAATCCCGTCCGTCCACGTCACTCCCCCAAACTCATAGCCGCTGTTTGAACCCTTGGATCTAATCGTAACCTCGAAGCTCTTCTCCTCTCCGATCTTGTCAAACTTCAACATCATCGGCTCCACCGATATTCTAAAAAACGGCGCCTGCTTAATGCGGCAAGCGTAGCTCCCCGGCCTCCCCACGTTTTTCAGCTTTCTCTTCACGGTCACCGATTCTGACAGATTCGGCACCGATATGGAAGGGTAGTTCATGTTCAGAATGCTGTAGTTTTTGGGGCACTCGTAATGGTCGTCGCCGGCGAATAGAGCGATGGCCGACTGGTTGTACCCGATGCCGCATAGGAAGTCGAGGTAGTCGTTGGGGCCCATGTCGTAGACCAAGCCCGGGTCCATGGCACGGTTGGGCCTGATGTGGCCGGCGCCGCGGTCGAATGCTGTGGCCGGCGAGCTGCGTTCGTCGCGCATGGGGTGCACCGTGGTGTCCCTGGTCCGTGAGGAAGTCATGATCGCTGACTTAATGGCGGCGGGGCTCCAGTCCGGGTGGAGAGTCTTGAGCAGGCCGACCACGCCGGAGACGTGGGGGCATGACATCGACGTTCCCGATGCCACGTAGTATGGAGTGGTGCGCTTGTCCACCGGGACGCCCGTCGGGCTCACGGCTTCTGAGTAGGCCGCGATGATGTTTACTCCAGGAGCGGTAATGTCCGGCTGCATAATATACATATATATATATATATATACGTGACAACAATTCAATTATCAAATAAAATTTGCATGTATATGTATATATATTGCAAATTAAACGTACGTACCTTGAGAATTTGAGGAGTGATTGTATTGGGGCCTCTTGAAGAGAAAGCGGCCATGGAGGGAGCTGGCTTAACATCAAGCACCGCCCTCGGAGGTGTGATTAGGCCTTGTGGATTTCTGAAAATGAAATGGATATGATGGAAGGAATTAATTAAGAAATGGAGTATTAATTAGTGATGGAGATGGAGATGGAATATTTATTTTAATTACTTGGTGGAATTGAGAAAAGAGAAAAGGATTAGGCCATCGTTGTAGTTGATCTGAGTGGCAGGGAGAAAGTGAGCATCTGCCAACAAGTCATTACCATCTTTTTCATCATTACAGAGAATCATGGCGGCACCACCAGCACGCGCCACCTCAATGCCTTTCTCAACTCGAGCATTTTCACCCCTCAAACACACCACTATTTTACCCTTCACCTTCTCCGAATCCAATGTTTTGTTTTTGCACAGTAGCCTGCATCAAATATAATCAATATTCATCATCCACATCCATCCATCCATATTAATTATTATATATCCTTACGCATCATTTGCAGATACATTGCCACCTGCAGCTTCGCCAGCGTTAATAAGAGAATAAAAACCACCGTCCGGTAACGCACTACTCAGGCTCATACCCTGTATAAAACAATAAATTAATTCATTCATTAAATTAAAAGAAGAATTCAAAGAAAATACATATAATTAAATAGAAAAACAAACTCCTAACCGGAAGAAGTGAAGCGTTTTTGAGTTGAACATTAGCCTCAAAGCGACGGTCAGTAGTACTAGCTCCGACAGTAAAAATCCACGGTGCAACGTTAGTCACAGTCCCCGGAGCTGGGCCCTCATTCCCAGCAGAAGCGACGACGACTATTCCATTCCTCACAGCATGGAAAGAACCGATAGCAATTCCATCATTCATGTAGTCAGAAGGATCGCCTCCCACAGAAAACGAGATGACATCCACGCCGTCGCCCACGGCGGTGTCGTAGGCCTTCAAGATGTCGGCATCGAAGCATTGCGATCCATTCACAGGACTATAACACACTCTGTAGGCAGCAACGCGCGCTTTTGGCGAACCTCCCTTCGCCGTTCCGTTTCCGATGCCGAAAACACTTGCTCCTTCCACCATGTTTCCGCCGGCCGTCGACAGTGTGTGGCTGCCGTGACCCTCATCGTCGCGTGGAGTGTGCATCGACGGATAAACTTTGCCCAAAAAAGCTTCAAATCCTTTGGTGAAGTACCTCGCTCCAATTAGTTTCCTGCATGCAGCACCCATATTATCATTTATATGTATGCTATTGCCCTACAATATAATATAATATAATATAATTAATCATTCTAGTTATTAAAGTAGCTTTTGCTTTATTTGTAGCTCTGTTGAATCACAACCTAGTCTAACATGAATATTGGATCATATTCTATCAAAAGTTGGGAATTCAAAAAGAAAAAAACAAATGGAATCAAAATTTGAAGAGCAGCGGCGCTAGCACGCAACTAAATGAATGTGGCATATGCATGTGTATGTTAATCAACAATATATATATATATATATATATATATATAATTGTGCAAAATAAAACAAATTGAAATGCAGAAATTTAATTTGCTAGCTAGGATCGGATTATAATGAATCAGTATCATTTAATTTATTCTCATCATATATTACTGCATGCATGATTGATCATCAGATTATTTATATATATATATATATATATAGCTAGTTTGAACTTTAATTAAAATTAAAAATTGTAATAACTTAACCTATTGCAGAGGGGTCCTGCACTGTCGTTAAACTGGCAGATTCCTTTCCACTTTGATGGAATGGGGCCATAGCCTTTGCCACTAAAGCTCTTTGATTCTGGCCAAACACCTAGTAAAGCCAAAGGCATGAATAATCGATCGATCGTTACTTTAAATCAAAGAATTAATAATTAGGAAAAGATGATAACGACATATATATATATATATATATATATATCATTAGTAGAGTTTAATTAATTTACCTGTGTCAAGATTTGCTATGATGGTATCTTCGCCAAATCTAGCTTTCTCCCATGCTGAAGAAGATTGGATTTTACCATCTTTTTCCAGCATAAGAAAATCCCATGAATGTGTCGTGTGTAGCTTCTTCCCTTGATTCAAGAACACAGATACTACTCCCGCTTGCTCTACATTAATTTTTTGATATTAATTAATTAGAACATATATAAATGTAGAAACATAATTAAAATGCACTACGAGTAGTTCATGCTTCCATACTTGCAATTTCTGCAGCTTCTTCCTCTTCAAGAAAAGCGGCAAAACCATTGATGTGCCTCTCATATGAGTAAATCAATGCATCTCGAGCCTTCTCTTCACTGAAAATAACAAAATTAATTCATATAGAAATATATAACCAATAAATGAATGTGAAATTTTATAATAAAAGTAAGTAGAATTTTACAGACCTTCCCAAAAATGAGGAGAGCAACTGAGTGTGTGAGGCCGTAACTCGATCAATGTCAGCAGATGTTGCTTCTGGGCCATGAGAATGCGCTCCCAAGTAGACAATATAGGACTATGACGAGTAAATATATAAAATTTAAATACATTTTGATAATAAGATTAAGAATTAAAGGAGACGAACTAACGTTAATATTTGCATGAAAGTAGGATAAACAGAGAAGGACAACGTGCACCTTTTTTATGGCTAAAGCTGGTTCTTGAAACACAGCAAAAAGAATGAACAGTGCGATAAAATTTGATAAAAACTTGCCAAATAACATTTTTGATATGCTTTTGTCACTCTAAAAAGCGCCTGTGCTTGTGATACTTATACTTTATATTATTGTGCTTAATAATTAAGCACTGCACTCTCTTTCTCACTCTCTCTCCCTTTCTTTTGCAGATGCTTTTTCTTCATAATACGTTTATTATTTATATAGACAAGGAAATCAAAGGATGACGATGAAGAGACAGAAATGGAGATTAAATGCAGAGTCCAGCTCCATGAAATTTCTTAATGATTAAATACGTGCATAATCTCTACCATTTACTATAATCTAAATTTTACCGATTTGATATATATCTCTCTATAATTAATTTGGCCAATTATATATTGAACTATAGCTAAATTAAAATGATGGATTCAGCTAGGTGATTCTTGGAACGTATAAATTTAATTTTATGCTCACCCAAAAAGAAAAAGGGAAATTTAATTTTAATTGGGGTTTCAATATAATTTAGGGAATAATATCGTCTGACTTCTTTTGGCATGGTTCTGTTATGATAATCTTGATTTGTTGCATATTAAATTATATTTATCCCTTTGAATGATATTATATTGCAAGTTTTCTAACGTACTTACAATATTAAAAGAAACAAAAAGGAAAAAGTATATGTACGTTCATACATTTCCTTAATTAAGTTTTCGTTTTTCTATTCAAAGATTGAATCAATTTTTCTATACATGGCATGATTCGGTTTCAGAGAATAAGTGCGCCCGTTACGCAAGGTTCATGAAAAAGTATATACTAACCCATTTAATATTTATATGAGTAATATTGTAGGATATGACGGTCTTTAATTTTAGACACCAACTATTCAGCTAGTGTTTTTTCTACTTTTTTTTTTCAGTGTTAGATCTTCTCTAGTTAAAACTTAAAAGTATAATTTTATCGGAAAATGATATGATATTTTGGAATTATTTGGTTGAGATTGAGACCCATCTTTTTTTTTTTTTTAATGAGAAAGATGAAAATGGATCAGTATTATCCTTTTTGTGATCATATATTTTTAAGATAAGATTAGATTTTGATCATATCTTTTACGCACATGTTAATTATATTTGGAATGATATATATGAATGAGATAATAAGAATTAAAACTCAAATCGAGGTCGATCAAGAAAATGCTCTTCTCGTAAGTTGGGGAAATGACGAATAAAATACAACATATATATAAAACCTAAAGATTTCATGGGCTTCTTGACAGTGCATTTTAATCTAAAATTTCGTTCTTAATTTTCAACCAAAAAAAAGAAAAAGATTTTTAGTAGTCGTTGGCAATGGCATCATGCAAATTAATTAACTAGGAACTCATTCCGTACCTCAGACCACATCAACTAAATACATATATCCAAATTTCCACATTTCAAAACATAATATTTGAGCAAAGATATTCAATTGAATCAATTCCTAGGTTCAAGAGAATATCATATGTAAACGACGCACGATTGCGAATATATATATATATATATATATATATATATATATATATATATATATATATATATATATATATCGCGCACTTTAATTCAGGCCTTCAACTTTCCCAAAATATGTTCCTTTTTTTCCTTTTCTTTTTTAGTTTCTGTCGAGCTAACTCACTATAAACAAATCGTGTGCTGCGAGATCAATTTATAAGATGTGATAAGATTTGAATTTGAGTCACAAGCTCACCAACTCCACATATTAAACTATTGAAAAGACAAATGTGCATAGTTGATTTCTGCGGGCTATATATTAATTTCTCATTAATACTCTCTATACATGAAATTTCAAGTGTGACAAAATATTATTAGTAATAAGGAGAACTTTGTCGTGCCCGAAAACTCTTTAGGACTATTTGGTCTTATCAAGGCAACCATCCATGTAGGACTCATATCGATTGCTCTATTAGCAGACAAATAATTAAATAATTTTTACAATCATGAGATAATAGTTAAAAAAATATTAATTTCAAGAAATGTCCAAATCCCAACCTTCGAAATTGGCTTCATCCTTTGCAAGTTGGAACTAATGCATGTTGCCATCTCCCATGGGCTCGTTTTCTCATTTCTATGTTGTCTTAGCCTTCGACATTATGTGTGTGTGTGTGTGTGTTAGACAGACCTGCATGACTCCCTTTGTGTGATAAATTAATCATATTTTTCTGGGAATTTATGTAGTCTAGCCCTGCTTCATCTGCAATCACGCTCTCCTTAATTTCTATGTCAAGCGATCGATTAATTTTTAATAACTGAACAACATAGAAATAAATTATATAGATTGATCAAATTAGTAATTATATATGCTGGTGAAATTAATAAGTGGAAAATTTTTAAATAGTCATTATTACAGTAAATAGTGTAAACATCTATTTTTTAAGAAAATAATGTTTATAACCATTATCATAAAAAAAGTACTACATGCAATACTCTTAGAGCACGTTTGGTTAACGTAGAATCTGGGATGGGAAAGTAATCTGATTACCTTTTTATAAATTCCAGTGTTTGGTCGTTTAATTTTAATGCAAATGAGAAAGTAAAATAATCCTAATTACAAGAAAAATAGTACAACATTCCATGATTCTTATTCCTTAGTTATTGTAGGTATTCTTTTTCCTCATTCTTAGTAATTTAAATCATATACATATAGGAATCTATAGAGCCTATAAAAAACTGATTCTCATTGTTGATCGAAAAAAATTGATATTTATGATTAAATTTATTTCCAACATTTTCAAAAAAAATCAAGAATTCAATATTTCGGGGGAAAATTATTTTCCAATTTTCGAAAAAATTTACTATCAACTTTGTATGGGTAAATTTACCGGCAGAATTCAATATTCTGAATAAAAAAATATTTCTAATGTTTTTGAGAAATTCATTAGCAACATTGTCGATGTAAATTTTGATGATAATTTAAATAAAATAACATGTGGATTTCACATTTTCAATTAATATTATTGTACTTTTCTCATGACATTAAACTCGTTTCTATTCTTCTCCATTGAAACTACTATCCATTGGTTGTGATTGTGTAGGCGCATGCATCATAAAGGAAACATACTTTTAATTATGGAGGTAATTCTTGTATTTTGTGTCTCTCTATAAAATATAATTGTGGATGTTGGCCCAATGATTCTTAATGGGCTTTGTAATTTAATTTATGGCCCAATCTCCTTAATCAGTCCAAAATCCCTAATTAAACCCTAAACCCTTTCTTCTCTTCGTTAAAACCACTCTTTGCTGCACTGTTTCATTAAGCTTGAAAATTCTTCACTTGAAAGAGGGCTATGCTATTCGCATTCTCATCTCTTCACCGGATTCCTGTGCTCCAATCTCCTGATTGGCGTTGAGAGTTCAAGCTTCGTGAGAGAGAAAGCATCGATCATTTTATTTCTGCTATTCATGCTCTGTTCTTGAGTTGTTCTTGATTGGGGCTAGATTGATTGTTCTTGTTGTCGGAAGTCGACGCCGCCACCTTTGGATCCTGAGCCATTAATTTTTTACTCAATTCTCCTATTTTCTTCTATTCTATACATATATATATATATATCTGTTCATCTTATTCTTTATTTACAGTCATGTAGATATATATATATATATATTACTTGGAATCAATACATATATATATATATACACATTATTGAGAGTCTGTTGCTGCAGGTTTTTTCATTGGTAAAGCATTAAGGTTTCTGTGTGTTTGCAGCCATACAACAACTCGCCAAGAAGACGCGTTTGATCGCCGGAGCCTCGAGTCGCTTGCAACTAAGTCGACGTTGCTGCTGCTCTGCCAAACGCCGGAGAAGACCGCCGTTGTTGCTGCAGTCGATCAGCATCTCTGTTAGACGACCTGAATCGCTGCCGTGTCTGCCATAATCTGCATAAGAGTTGCAGGCTGCCAAAGATCAATCAACGTTGCTGCTGCAGAGCTCTATGGAGATTAGAAGTGCTATTCTCGCTGCTGAGAATCAGTGCTGCTGATTTGCATCCAAACTTCTCATCTTCTCTCTTTTATTGTTCTTTTTGATAGCTTAATAATATATATATATATATATATGGGTCTATCTCTGTTACTTTCCATTTGCTAATTAATAATTATAATTTTGATCTTGCTGATTAATTTGAAGGCCCTAGTCATAAGAAGGCCGTGAACAGTAAAGATGTGCTAAAAGAGAAGAGCTGTGTTGCTGCTGCTGCTGCAGTAGAACATATTTATTACTATGTTGCAGTTAGTGAAGAGGAACTCTCAAGGCGACCGTGTGGCTGACCTGACGAGTCAGGAACCAAGTTTGTGAACCCTGGCAAGGCACGGATACCCCACAGTGGTATCAGAGCCACGGGGACCTTGTCGGGACACCCTCCGACTCGCACCAGCCCACCCCGCTGCCATTGACTACGCCGTTTTGCTCCCGACGAGCAAGAAACACGGTAGGTCAAATTTCTCCCCTTCCCGAGAGGATCAGCTCTAGTAAAGTGGCGAAACTCTAAGCTTCCTAGTTCTTAGGCTTGGTTTTGTGGAGTTTGGGAGAATATTGGAGTTTTGTGGTGTTTTTGGGAGAATTTTGGAGATTTGTGTTGTTTTTTGGAGAATATTGGAGATTCGTGTTGATTTGGGAGAATCTGTGATTTTTTATTGATTTTTCTGGTAAAAGTTTGAGATATTCTGCTTTGAAAATATATATTTGTTGTATCTCCACTATTTATTCGGTATCTTGTGATCCTATATCTTGCTTCCGCATTCTTTTATTTTTTCTGTGATATTTTGTTGAGTGTTTTACCTTCTTGCGAACCCTAGCATTCCACGCTTGAGAGCTATGTGCTCTAACTGCCTTGCTTACGGTCCAGTTCATCTGGATTCTTCTGTGAGTCTCCTCATGCGAGTAGCCTGGATAGCAAGTGTAGTGAAGGGTTCACCAGAAGTTTTCGTGTTGTTTATTCTCTTGTGAGTTTTTTCATGCTCTGTGAGTATTTTGGTTGTGTTTGGTGGTGAATATTTGTTGAAACTCTAAGTTTTGTGAGTTTCTGAGAAACTGACTCTGGTATTTGAGTCAGTTGTTGTTGAAACAAGTTTTGGGGTTGTCCTGAGTGAATCCTTGCTCCACAGATAAATCTGTGCTGAGAACTGGGCTAGCCTCAGCACTTTATCCCCCGGGTGTACTTGTTTCTGTGCTTCGGAGGTGTTCCCTCCCTGTTCTGTGAGCTTTATGTTGTGTTCTCTATTTTTTGGGTGATTATTTACCTTCTTGCTGCTTCTGTGACTACATATAATCATGAATAATCTTCATATGGCTCCCTTTAATGGTAGAGATGGTTTTCAAGATTGGAAAACTAAAATTGAATGCATTTTGGTTAAAGAAAAGATTTATAAGGCCATCTCTACTAAAATAGATAAATCTGTGGATGATGAGAAATTGCATGAAATGAATGATAATGCTAGGACCACTATTTTGTTGAATCTGTGTAGTACTGTGGTTAGAAAAGTGTCTCATCATCAATGTACCAAAGATCTGTGGGATAATCTAATATCTTTATATACTGCTGCTTCTGAAGAATCTATGTGGTCTTTACAAAATCAATTTATGTCTTTTCAAATGGATGCTTCTAAGGATATTGATGCCAATATGGATGAGTTTTATAAATTGTTACAAGATCTGAAACTTGTTAGTGATGATTCTCTTGAAAAGTATGCTCCTCAAGTGTTGCTTGGATCTATTCCTAAATCTTTTACTGAAGTTAAATCTGCTCTTAAATATGGTGGTTCTAAGGTAAATTGTGATATGATAGTCACTGATTTAAAAGCAAAAGAAAGTGAAATGAGGAAAATGAAATCTCAGCCTTTGCATAATGAAATCATGTATGTGAACAGAAACAATAATAGAAATCCTCCACATGGCTTTAATAAACCTCTGAATCCTGAGAATCCTAGTGTGCTTGCTGCTGAAATACATATGATGGATATGCAATTAGGGCAAAACCAACATCATAATCAGAATTATGCTCAAAATCATAATCATGCTCAGAATCATACTTTTGACCAGAAGCTTAGGAAAACATGCTGGAATTGTGGTAAATCTGGTCACTTCTCTAATAGATGTAAGCAACCTAAAAGAAATAAGGGTTATGGGAATTATGAGCCTAAATAGCATGCTAATAATGTGTATGAGGATGATGGTATTTATATGGTACATGATGCATATGATTTTCAGTTCATCAATTACACTAATGTTGTGTCAAAATCTGTTTTAAATAATGAATGGCTCATTGATTCTGGTTGCACTTTTCACGCCACTCCATTTAAGCATCTATTTCATAACCTGCATTATATGAATTCTGGACATGTAGCTCTTGCGGATGGTCAAAATTGTGATATTCAAGGAAAGGGTGATATCTGCTTGATATTTGAAAATAGGAGCATGCTTACGTTAAGTGATGTCAGATATGTGCCTCAATTGAAATACAATTTGTTATCTGTGTCCAAAATTGCTGATAAGATGCTTGATGGTTCTATGAATTCTTTGAGATTCAAATTTGAGAAAGATTCAATGCTTTATTTTATTGCTCCCCGAAAGGGTGATTTGTATGTTGTCCAAGCTGAGTCTGTGCCTTTGCCCGTTGCTAATGTGATTCAAGAAGATAAGACTGCATTATGGCATGCTAAACTATGACATATGAGCAATAAGGGTCTTACAATTTTGCATAAAAATGGTGCATTTGGCAAAGATAAAGTGTCTGCTATACCTTTCTGTGAACCGTGTGTTATGGGCAAGCATCATAAAGTTCCTTTACCTGTCACTATGCCTTATCTTAGGAAGCATGTTAGTTCTGAAATTCTTGAATATTTGCATCGGATGTTTGGGGCCCGGCCAAAGAGCCCAACCATGGTGGAAATAGTTTTTTTTCCTGTTTATTATTGATGATTTTTCGAGAAAAACTTGGGTGTTTTTAATGAAGAACAAATCTGATGTGTTTATGCATTTTTCTAAATGAGCTGCTGAAATTCAAAATAAAACAAAAAGGAAAATTAAATGCATTAGAACTGACAATGAGCTTGAATTCTGTAATAATGCTATGGATAATTGGTGTTTTGATCAAGGTATTAAAAGGCATAAAACAGTGCCTTACACTCCACAGCAAAATGGAGTGGCAGAGAGAATTAATAGAACTCTCCTTGAGAGAGTTAGGAGCTTACTTGTTGCCTCTGGTCTGTCTAAACGTTTTTGGGATGAAGCTCTCTTGACTGTGACTTACTTGATTAATAGATCTCCATCTGTGCCTCTGCTTGGTAAAATGCTTGAAGCTATCTTCTTGAATAAGCATGCTTGTTTGTCTAATTTGAGAGTCTTTAGGTGTGCTGCATATGTTCATCAAAAAGTGAGCAAACTTGATCCTAGAGCTAGGAAGTGTGTGTTTCTAGGATATCCTGAAGGTGTGAAAGGGTATAGATTATGGGATAGAAGTGTGCCTGGATTTAAAACATGTGTTAGTCGTGATGTAATATTCAATGAACATGATTGTCCCTGTCTATCTGAATCCTCACCTTATGTTGCTCCACGTGAGGTGGAGAATTTGAAACACTTGGATAATAACTTGTTTGATTTTATGACTGCTCCTTCTGTTGCTCTAAGTGAGGTGAAGGATAAGGTGGAGAATGTGACTCCTATGCCGTCTGAATCTGAAAATGTGTCTCATGATTTACCTGTCACTGAGCATGAGTCTGATAATCATAATGTGGATGATTCTGTGTCTAAGCATGAGGCTAATGATGAGCCTATTAATAATATGCATGTGTCTGATTCTGAATCTAGTTCTAGCTCTGAGAATGAACCTGAGACTATTCCTGAACCTGAGAATTTGAACAATTATCAACTTACTAGAGATAGGGTAAGAAGGAATGTGAGATTTTCTGCTAAATATGATGATTATAATCTGTCTTTATATGCATTTAATGTATTTAGCAATGTTGACCAATTTGAGCCTAGAACTTATACTGAAGCTATGAAAGAGGATATATGGCTAAATGGTGTGTTGTCTGAGATTAAATTTATTGATGATAAGCCTATGGTTTATTCTGACGGTCAATCTGCTATTCAACTGTGCAAAAATCCCGTGTTTCATGATTGAACTAAGCATATTGGTGTGCGATTCTATTTTATTCGGGATGTGGTTGAAAAAGGAGAAGTTTTGCTTGATAAGATCCCCTCTAAATTTAACCATGCAGATATAGGCACTAAGTGTCTTCCAGTTGCAAAGCTGACATCCTGCAAAAGATCACTGAACTTTGATCTTGGTTGAATTTTTTTTTTGTGAGATTTATGTGGTGGTATTCTAGTCTTGGGGCTGAATACCTTATTTGTTTTCTGTGTTTTTTTATGTGTTGGTTAGCCTTTCCCGTTGGTACTGTGCTAGGTTGCATGTCAGTCAAGGATAGTCATCAAGTGACTTGAGATGATTTGCAAAAGGGTTGGTCTCTAGTGTTGAGATTGAGTTCTAATACGCATAGTATTGTTCTCTCCCTCTCTTGTCTTGTCTTCGTGATAGACGGGAGTAAAAATAGGCGGCGATGATATCCATGTTAAGATATGCGGTGTTTTCTTCATTGGCGACTTAATGATCAATGGGCCAAAGGTGGAAATGTGGATGTTGGCCCAATGATTCTTAATGGGCTTTGTAATTTAATTTATGGCCCAATCTCCCTAATCAGCCAAAAATCCCTAATTAAGCCCTAAACCCTTTCTTCTCTTCGTTAAAACCACTCCTTGCCGCACTGTTTCATTAAGTTTGAAAATTCTTTACTTGAGAGAGGGCTCTGCTATTCCCATTCTCGTCTCTTCACCGGATTCCTGTGCTCCGGTCTCCTGATTGGTGTTGAGAATTCAAGCTTTGTGAGAGAGAAAGCATTGATCATTTTATTTCTGCCATTCATGTTCTGTTCTTGAGTTGTTCTTGATTGGGGCTAGATTGATCGTTCTTGTTGCCGGAAGTCGATGCCGCCGCCTTTGGATCCTGAGCCATTAATTTTTTACTCAATTCTCCTATTTTCTTCTATTCTATACATACATATATATATATATATATCTGTTCATCTTATTCTTTATTTACAGTTATTTAGAGATATATATATATATATATTACATGGAATCAATACATATATATACATTATTGAGAGTTTGTTGCTGCAGGTTTTTTCATTGGTAAAGCATTAAGGTTTCTGTGTGTTTACAGCCATACAGCAACTCGCCGGAGAAGACGCTGCTGATTGCTGAAGCCTCGAGTCGCCTGCAACGAAGTCGACGTTGTTGCTGCTCTGCCAAATGCCGGAAAAGACCGCCATTGTTGCTACAGTTGATCGGCATCTCTGTTTGACGACCTGAATCACTACCGTGTCTGCCATAATCTGCATAAGAGTTGCAGGCTACCAAAGATCAATCAACGTTGCTGCTGCAGAGCTCTATGGATATTAGAAGTGCTATTCTCGCTGCTGAGAATCAGGTTGCTGATTTGCATCCAAACTTCTCTTCTTCTCTCTTTTATTGTTCTTTTTTATAGCTCAATATTATATATATATATATATATATGTGTGTGTGTGTGTGTGTGTCTATCTCTGTTACTTTCTATTTGCTAATTAATAATTATAATTTTTATCTTGCTGATTAATTTGAAGGCCCTAGTCACAAGAAGGCCGTGAACAGTAAAGAGGTGCTAAAAGAGAAGATTTGTGTTGCTGCTGCAGTAGAACATATTTGTTGTTGTGTTGCAGTTAGTGAAGAGGAACTCTCAAGGCGACCGTGTGGCTGACCCGACGAGTCGGGAACCAAGTTGATGAACCCTGGCAAGGCACGGATACCCCACAATAATTAATGTATGTTGTGGTTGAGTATACATATATATGTGCTTGTATCTATAGATATTATACTTATTTATATGTGATGGTGGGTCTATAATATTGTACGTATTACTTTTGATACAATGTGTATATATATTTTAGAATCCTGATAATTTATTTATTATTCTCCAGACACGGGATAATAAATCTATTGGTATTCATTTTTCTTAGAATAACATTCCGAGAAATCATATTCTTTGATAATTTTATGTTACTGACAACCAAACGAACCATTAGTTCTATATTTATTATTAAACATTAGTATTCATATATCAGTACTATTAGGGAAAAAAATATATATTACTCTTTCTCTCTCTCTCTCTCTCTCTCTCTCTCTCTCTCTCTCTCTCTGTGCATCCGCGTTATCGATGTAGATATTTAATTATTTTTGAATCTTTCTTTGGAAGGATGAAAAAAATTGAATGTTATATGGTTCACGAAGTGATTTTATTCGGTACACGAGTGTTGAAGTTCATTCGGGCAACAATTCATTTGTTAAAGGCTACACGAGTATTGGAGTTAGATTCGATTGTTATACGAAAATTATTGTCTATTTATGTAGCCGTTTAAAAATGAGCTACTACACAACTAAATTCATTCATGTATTCATATAGCAATGCATTTTTAAAATGTTGCATGGATATATCATTAGCTTACTCGTGTATCAATTCATTTGTTAACGGCTACATGAGTTCACGATTGAACTTATTTACGTAATATTGTAAATGTTTATTTTTAAACTGGTGCACGAGTAAAAAAGTGGAATAATTCATGTATTGTGCACGTGTTCAATTTTGAACAGACGCACGAGCATATGAGTGCTTTCACTCGTGCACCAATGCAAAATAGTACTGATATACAAATACATTAGGATGGTGGCACGCCGTTGTTTAGCATGTAAAATTAAACCTATGGGCGTAACTCGGAAGATGCTTGAATGTGCCTCCAGTGGCTAGTATAGTGCCAGAAGGCGGATGTCGATCCCACGAGGAGTGTTAACCTTCCTATCCTAATTGAGCTTTTCTGGAACTTTGGGAGAATTACTGTCACTAGTTCGTTCCTGCAAACTAAATGTAAAACAATACTAATATATCAAGCAATAAACAAACATGTTCTAGTTAAGTATGGAATCAGACTGGTGAATGTATGCAATCCCGGGCACATACACATGGATACCTCGTTCTGACCATTTGGTTATAGGGAGCCGGTACGGTCGCCTTACACCCCCCAATTCCTTCTTATGGTGTATGCTAAGAGCGATACGGTCGGTGACTCTTAGTCTCTTACCATCCAGGATCCAACAAAGAGAGTCATGCATAGGGTTTGCAAGAATGACAGCCTTTAATCGGAGGAACCCAACGCTGACATATGGGACCCATTTGGCGTTGTGCCCATGTCCACCTATACTTAATCTCCGGGCTTAGTCGTCTCTAGGCTTCTTGTAACAGCCCGGTCCCGAGGATGGGGACAGGGTTGTTGTGCGTAAAATAGCACGAAAAATTGGAAGAACTTATCATTTTCAACAAATCAAAGGGGTCAAAGGGTTCAAACAAGTTGAATGAATGTCTATTCATAGGCTAATCAAATTCAAACAGAATCCAACAATTAATAGATAGGATTCCGACTCTTCAAATAAACAAGACCTCTCCATAGGTCACAATAACTAAGACCCATCAATAGGTCAGAGGCAAATAAACTATTTTATGTCCCATTCATAGGACAGAAGCAATTAGTCAAGATAAGACCCATTCATAGGTTAACTGGAAAATAAACAAAATCCAAGACTTAACCAAATATGACCAACTCATAGGTCGAAAACTGTAATGAAACATGTTTAGATTTATGAAAAGAAGTGGAACTTTATTATCATGATTCAATAAAGAATACAATTCAGATAAGCCCAAAAATAAAACATAGCATGCAATCATACTATGGGGCAACTGTATCAGAGTTTAAGCGGAAAACATTGGAGTAATATTGTATCACATAACAACATACTCATGAGCAAATACTTTAGTCTGAACGAGACAGCAAGGCACGATCAACCCACAACAGTACATCGAGCCATCACCTCCAGCATCTCAACCTGTGAAAAACATTTTGAAAATATTTTGGGCGTGAGTACTAAAGCACTCAGTGGGTTAAACTTTTAACTCAATCTTTAATAAAAACTGTAACAGAATATCCAAAATATAAATACAGATAATGGAAAGCAAAACGCGAAAGCCCTTCCCATTTCTGCAAACCTTTTACTTCTCTTTGGTACCCTGTAGCTCCTTCTGTCGTCTACTGCACTCTATGACATGTCGCTGATAGGAAAAGGGAGGGGTTACCTCGCTAATCCGAGAAGAGTGTACCGGGGATCACCTAACATTAACCCTGAGTATACCAGGGGTTACCTAGCATTGACTCCTATAGTGATGCACAGATCACGTGTATGTGCAGGGGTTACCTCACAGTGACACCTTTAGTGATTAACATCACAACTGCAAGAATCACATTTCCTGCCTATCCTTTGTTCTATGTTCTCTATAAAGCGCGTAATATGACAAAAGCATAAAAACTATGTCCTCCTCTAAATATAGCAACTAGGCTAACCTTTAATTCCTCCAGCAGCTTAGTTCAATTATGCTTCTTATTCCTTAAACGGAAATCATTCTATAACTTGAGTTTAATACTAAGAGCACAGGCTAAAAAGTACAACTCATTATACACAAGTATAATCAATACACAATAAACATTTAATATACTGTAACTTTAAATTATGACTTTTAGACTTTAAATATAAACTCTAACCTTAATCTATAAATCACAAACTCTAATTATGACCAGGAATAATCTATTCTATTTAATTATGTCAAAGCATGATCTATATTCGCTTATTGTGATAAATCATAATCTATATTCTCAATAATTATGATGAAGCATAATCTATGTTCTCAGTAATTATACAGCAGTATAATACTATGTTCTCATTAATTATTCAACAATATAATACTATTACTCTAGCAGAGACTTGAGCAGATAATTTCTCAATATTTTTTTTGGATATTCCAACTATGACTATCACATTTATGAGTTAATAACTCAAATATAGATAGGTTTTGCAAATAAACCCACCTCGATTAGATCAACTCAGGTGATCAAACTTCTCGATATTCATCCGCCAGCTTCTCTGACCGGCTCAACAAGTCCTACAAGGTCAAACCTTATTTTAGGAGTGCTACTCTAATTTTCAGAACTCGACTTTAATTTAATTGGAGCTTTTATTCACATTAATTATATTTCTATTAAGAATGCGCGACTCTAAAGACCTCGTACAACTTCAACACAGAAGGAAATAAATTCCAAAATATAATTTCCGATTTATTGGGATCAAAAGATTTGATAGATGTCATTTTCCGCAACTTGCCATTTTAATTAAATTTTACACAGCAAACCTCGATTGCACTTTATACTTGTCCAAAAATTATGAAAATAATCAGGCATGACCCCACATATATCTTTATTAAACTATACAATTTTCAGAATTTTCTGAAATCACATGCTCTAGTTATAAAAATAACCGTCTGATTAAAATAATCGACTTTAATCAAAACTTATCAGAAAATTATGAAACTTGGCAGTCTTATAGGAAATAATTTTTCGAGCAACTTTATAGAAGAAACTTTTTCGATTTGACTACCCGAAACGGGCGAAAATGGGCTAAAACCGAAACTGATCGGCGCCCCTTTATTTTTGATGTTTTCCGGCATTTTCACCGGTTTCGGCCACCGGACGACAACGTACTCAACATACGAAATGAAGCACTATTTAAAACACATAAAATATTAAAAATTCAACTATAAAGGATAAGAAATGGACCGAAACGAGACGTCCGAAGCGGCGACGTGACGGCGGCACGACGACGGCGTTTCCGACCATCCACGGCAACGGCGGCTCTCCGGCAGCCTTCCGGCGCTCGATAGCTGCTCCCGCAGCAGCAGCATCCCTCCCCCCAAATAAAAATTAACCTGGGCCCGCATGCGCGATTTACTCGGCGCAGGCCCGGGTTTCTCTCGTTCGTCAACACGAACTAGAGAGAGAAAGAGGAGAGAAGAGAGAGAGATGAGCAAAGAAAATGAGCTCTCCCCCTTCCTATTTATAGGAAAAGTTAGGGCGGGGCGGGTATAACTTTTTCGGATATAAAATACTGATAAAGTGATTTCCGGATTCAATAAAAGTTGTTTTATTCAATGGCGAGGTCCAAATGACCTCCGACACAAAATCCGAAAATACCGGGAGACTCGTTGGCTCGAGTACTATTGAACCAACCCATCTTTGAAAAATGAGGAGGTCGTCTGAAGAGAAACGAAGAAAGATTCCCTTTCAAAAAGTACTTTTACTATTCATTTTGACTGACAGATTTTGGTCTCGAGCGATCGATTGACCTTAGATTGGCAATCCGTGAATGCGAACGGATTCCTTGGGTCATTTCCTATAAGATAGGCTTGTTAGAATAAGTCTCAGATCAATGAGGAGGATTTTGTAAATTTTTCGAATCACGAACGCTCGCAGAAATTACTATTCACAGGTTTTCCCTTTACGATTTTCAATTACGGGACTCCTGTAGAGATCAGAATAAAATTCTGAAAGCACCAACAACTTCCTTTAGGTCGTTACATTCCAGAAAAGACCAATATTGACTATCTTCCGGAGACAAATGCAAAATCTTATAATCGATTTTCACATAAAAGACACAAAAAGGTCGCTACTTACATCTATTTTACTTTATTTTAGCTCCAATTATTTTCTTTAGTCTTCTAAATAAATTTAGAAAACTTACTAAGGTATTCTGAAATTCTGGGATTGTTACAGACTACACCCCTTAAAAAAAATTTCGTCCCGAAATTTACTTCCCCTCAAATGGAGGTCGGGATACTTTTTCAAGAATCCACAACGTTACTGGAACCATATTGGTTCAAAACCATTATTACGTTTACAACTCTAGACCTTACGGCCAAGAATAGCATGAGGCCTTTCTTTATGGATGAGTTCTCACTCAGAACTATCTCTTTTCCTTTGGTAACATGTATTTATCTCAAACACATATTTCCATAGCATTAGGACGTGAGACACGTCATGCACAACAATAAGGTCAGGCGTCAAAACCGACTTATGGTCTATGTCTTTATCCTCTTCGAGGATTTCCAATAAGTTCATTGAACCTTCAGCTTTAATCTCTTAGCGAAATGAATTCTTCCATTGGTTGGAGATACATTTGAGAAGACCATGTCTTCCACCTGGAACTGCTTATCATTCCTTCGATCTTTCGAGTCTTTTCTTAGTAGCCGAGCTATCTTGATGAACTTTAGTTGATCCTTTATCTTGGCTCAACTTTCTTTACTTGCAATCGTACATATAACCGTCTTTTATCCGCATACTATATGTTCCGAGTCTTTATCCGCCTTGATCGAACTTTGCTTATGCCTTGATTGATCGGTAGCTCTTAGCTTTTCTCGTACTAGCTTTATCTCGTACTTTTTCACTTTAACTGTCGCATGAGACTCATTGTCACGTCTTTTGAAACTCGTGCTTCATCGCTGCTCGAACGACTCGCAACTATAAGAAAGGGGATTACTTATTTAGTCTATGTTCAAAGTGATTCTTAACAAAGGACAACTTAAAGTTCACCCTATGTTAAAGCTTCTATGTCTATGTTCTTTCTAAGTTCAAAGCCTAGAAATGCATTTAACTTCTATAACACTTCCTCGGGTCTTCCGAAATTCTATCATGCATTCATCGGCTGGTTGTGACGTCTTCTCTTCTATAATGCTTCTTCGATGATTTCACGATTAAGGTGGGCATCCCTCATTGCTTGGAACTTCTTTAGCTCTGGATGTTTGTCTTTAGTGAAACTCTTTCTTTTCTTTCGGGTTGCACAGGACTGGTCTTGTGTCAACAGGCCTAGAGGACCTGAAATTGCAATGATGCAGCTTTGATAGTTGCTTCCTTCATTGTACCAGCTTGCCTGAGATGACTATACTCTTCTGGTCTGATGGGCTAAAATCTTGCGATCAATCTTTTCAATTTATAGGACTTTCTTCAAATGACAAAGCTTCTTCTCTTTAGCATGACTCCCACGCAGTGTGAAGGGCTCGCCCAACCACACGCCTCTTAAACTCTCTAGCTATGGAACTTAATTCATAAAGCCTCTTTAATCATACAGGAAAAACTTAGAGTTCTTCTAAGTTCAAGTATCTATAGTCTATGTTCTCGACTAAGCTCTATCTTTAAATTATTTATCCTTGATCATCTATCTTAGTCATTCTCTATCCTCAGAATCATAATACTTTCTAGCAGTAGATAGTCCTTTTTCCCAAAGAGAAGACTTTTAAATCAAAATGATTACATCTTTAAAATCCTTTTTGAAAAAAATAACTATAAATTAACTTTTGTCTTTTAAAATAACTTTAGACTATCTTTTGAATTCATCTAAAATTACTTTCACTCTTTAAACTTTTAGATTTATGACTTACTTGAAATCGACATTCTTTAATTTTCCTTGCATTGCTCAAAGCTCACTTATGAATGATTTACCTTTCATATGTACTTTAAAAAGTTATAACACAATATAACCAAAGCTTTTAAAACTTTCATACCTTTGAACTCTGTTGAGGATGCGAGGTGATGATGTACTGTGGGTTGTTGTATATGAATCCTTTAAGAATATAACTCGAATTCACATAATCACTTTAAGCAAACAAACATAAGAGACAGGTCGCAGAGTTGCAGCCTGGCTCTGATACCAACTGTAACAGCCCGATCCCGAGGATGGGGACATGGTTGTTGTGCGTAAAATAGCACGAAAAATTGGAAATCCAGGGGGTGTTTCTAGAATTAAACTAAGTTAGCGACTCAAAAACTTAGGCAACATAACTTTATGATTAGGAAGAACTTATCATTTTCAACAAATCAAAGGGGTCAAAGGGTTCAAACAAGTTGAAGGAATGTCTATTCATAGGCTAATCAAATTCAAACAGAATCCAACAATTAATAGATAGGATTCCGACTCTTCAAATAAACAAGACCTCTCCATAGGTCACAATAACTAAGACCCATCAATAGGTCAGAGGAAAATAAACTATTTTATGTCCCATTCATAGGACAGAAGAAATTAGTCAAGATAAGACCCATTCATAGGTCAACTGGAAAATAAACAAAATCCAAGACTTAACCAAATATGACCAACTCATAGGTCGAAAACTGTAATGAAACATGTTTGGATTTATGAAAAGAAGTGGGACTTTATTATCATGATTCAATAAAGAATACAATTCAGATAAGCCCAAAAATAAAACATAGCATGCAATCATACTATGGGGCAACTGCATCAGAGTTTAAGCGGAAAACATTGGAGTAATATTGTATCACATAACAACATACTCATGAGCAAATACATTAGTCTGAACGAGACAGCAAGGCACGATCAACCCACAACAGTACATCGAGCCATCACCTCCAGCATCTCAACCTGTGAAAAACATTTTGAAAATATTTTGGGCGTGCGTACTAAAGCACTCAGTGGGTTAAACTTTTAACTCAATCTTTAATAAAAACTGTAACAGAATATCCAAAATATAAATACAGATAATGGAAAGCAAAACATGAAAGCCCTTCCCATTTCTGCAAACCTTTTACTTCTCTATGGTACCATGTAGCTCCTTCTGTCGTCTACTGCACTCTATGACATGTCACTGATAGGAAAAGGGAGGGGTTACCTCGCTAATCCGAGAAGAGTGTACCAGGGATCACCTAGCATTGACCCTGAGTATACCAGGGGTTACCTAGCATTGACTCCTATAGTGATGCGCAGATCACGTGTATGTGCAGGGGTTACCTCACAGTGACACCTTTAGTGATTAACATCACAACTGCAAGAATCACAGATCCTGCCTATCCTTTATTCTATGTTCTCTATAAAGCGCGTAATATGACAAAAGCATAAAAACTATGTCCTTCTCTAAATAAGGCAACTAGGCTAACCTTTAATTCCTCTAGCAGCTTAGTTCAATTATGCTTCTTATTCCTTAAACGTAAATCATTCTATAACTTGAGTTTAATACTAAGAGCACAGGCTAAAAAGTACAACTCATTATACACAAGTATAATCAATACACAATAAACATTTAATATACTGTAACTTTAAATTATGACTTTTAGACTTTAAATATAAACTCTAACCTTAATCTATAAATCACAAACTCTAATTATGACTAGGCATAATCTATTCTATTTAATTATGTCAAAGCATGATCTATATTCGCTTATTGTGATAAATCATAATCTATATTCTCAATAATTATGATGAAGCATAATCTATGTTCTTAGTAATTATACAGCAGTATAATACTATGTTCTCATTAATTATACAATAATATAATACTATTACTCTGGCAGAGACTTGAGCAGATAATTTCTCAAATATTTTATTTGGATATTCCAACTATGACTATCACATTTATGAGTTAATAACTCAAATATAGATAGGTTTTGCAAATAAACCCACCTCGATTAGATCAACTCAGGTGATCAAATTTCTCGATATTCATCCGCCAACTTCTCTGACCGGCTCAACAAGTCGTACAAGGTCAAACCTTATTTTAGGACTGCTACTTTAATTTTCAGAACTCGACTTTAATTTAATTGGAGCTTTTATTCACTTTAATTATATTTCTATTAAGAATGCGTGACTCTAGAGAGCTCGTACAACTTTAACACAGAAGGAAATAAATTCCAAAATATAATTTCCGATTTATTGGGATCAAAAGATTTGATAGATGTCACTTTCCGTAACTTGCCATTTTAATTAAATTTTACACAGCAAACCTCGATTGCACTTTTTACTTGTCCAAAAATTATGAAAATAATCAGACATGACCCCACATATATCTTTATTAAACTATACAATTTTCGGAATTTTCTGAAATCACATGCTCTAGTTATAAAAATAACCGCCTGATTAAAATAATCGACTTTAATCAAAACTTATCAGAAAATTATGAAACTTGGCAGTTTTATAGGAAATAATTTTTTCGAGCAACTTTATAGAGGAAACTTTTTCGATTTGACGAACCGAAACAGGCGAAAATGGGCTAAAACCGAAACTGATCGGGGCCCCCTTTATTTTTGACGTTTTCCGGCATTTTCGCCGGTTTCCGGCCACCGGACGACAACGCACTCAACATACGAAATGAAGCACTATTTAAAACACATAACATATTAAAAATTCAACTATAAAGGATAAGAAATTGACCGAAACGAGACGTCCGAAGCGGCGGCGTGACGGCGGCACGACGACGGCGTTTTCGGCCATCCACGGCAACGGCGGCTCTCCGGCAGCCTTCCGGCGCTCGATAGCTGCTCCCGCAGCAGCAGCATCCCTCCCCCCAAATAAAACTTAACCTGGGCCCGCATGCGCGATTTACTCGGCGCAGGCTCGGGTTTCTCTCGTTCGTCAACACGAACTAGAGAGAGAAAGAGAAGAGAAGAGAGAGAGAGATGAGCAAAGAAAATGAGCTCTCCCCCTTCCTATTTATAGGAAAAGTTGGGGCGGGGCGGGTATAACTTTTTCGGATATAAAATACTGATAAAGTGATTTCCGGATTCAATAAAAGTTACTTTATTCAATGGCGAGGTCCAAATGACCTCCGACACAAAATCCAAAAATACCGGGAGACTCGTTGGCTCGAGTACTATTGAACCAACCCATCTTTGAAAAACGAGGAGGTCGTCTGAAGATAAATGAAGAAAGATTCCCTTTCAAAAAGTACTTTTACTATTCATTTTGACTGACAGATTTTGCTCCCGAGCGATCGATTGACCTCAGATTGGCAATCCGTGAATGCGAACGGATTCCTTGGGTCATTTCCTATAAGATAGGCTTGTTAGAACAAGTCTCAGATCAATGAGGAGGATTTCGTAAATTTTTCGAATCACGAACGTTCGCAGAAATTACTATTCACAGGTTTTCCTTTTACGATTTTCAATTACGGGACTCGTGTAGAGATCAGAATAAAATTCTGAAAGCACCAACAGCTTCCTTTAGGTCGTTACATTCCAGAAAAGACCAATATTGACTATCTTCCAGAGACAAATGCAAAATCTCATAATCGATTTTCACATAAAAGACACAAAAAGGTCGCGACTTACATCTATTTTACTTTATTTTAGCTCCAATAATTTTCTTTAGTCTTCTAAATAAATTTAGAAAACTTACTAAGGTATTCTGAAATTCTGGGATGTTACACTTCTTCACCCGGTTCATCACTTAGTGGCTCATCAGGGAATCGGTCACCTTTACTTCCACCCTGACGTACAACAACAATGACTTAGCTAAGAGTGATCAGCCACATAGACTCCTCATTGTTGTGTCATCGTTCGTCCTAAGTTGAAGTTCAGAATCTTCGCGAGGTGTGTTAAGACCGATTAGCCTAATGCATATCTATTCACCATAGCCCTCATCCCACTCAACTCGAACACTAATTAATTAGCCATGCAACATATTGAAAGACATAAAAAACAAGTAAATGAACAATTCATGATAAAGAAAAATATATTAAATATGTTTGGAACTAACTCCAGATTATAAGCAAAAAGAGTCGCGTATAAGCTAAAGGCAAATCACCCCAGACTATACTGACTGTAAGTATCCAACTGAAAGAGAAATAAACTACGAAGTGCTGAATAATTGAAGCTAGAATCTACTACTAATTGTCTCTCCTGAAATAAAATAAATGTTCAACCTAAAAGTTACCCTTAAGATCGCTCGCAATAGAACGAGGTCAGATGAAGGATGGTAAGATTTCCCAAGTCGTATTCTCAAGGAAAGCTTAGAAGGGCTTGGTGTTCATGCTACTCACATTAAATGAAATGGTCCTAAACATTCTAAACAGTTTGGTTTTAATTTGGTCACGAATACAATAAGAAAATCGCTATATCAAATTTAAACAAGCAAATAAGTAATTTAATTTAATATATAGATAACTATCTAAGGTGTCGGGTCCTTCTTCTCTGAGAATTATGATTTCACTATGATTATCAAACAGATTAATTATCCCAATTAACTCTCCTAATTAAGGATATCGATCCCCACTCTCGCACGATGATCGAACCTAAATTATTAGAATTACCCGTTATAACTAATTATTATGCTACGAGTTTTTGATTATGCATAACTCCAATTGAACCAAGGTCACACACCAATTTCATCTATCGATCTCAATTGATGCATCAAACAATCAAACAATGGCCAATTGATTAATTGAAATAAGAACAATTTAATTAGGAGGGGGTAATAATCAACGATCAATCAAATCCTCAGAGTCGAATTCTCCTAACCCTAGATGAGAAAATTACCTATTCATATTCAACACATCTACCAAAACTAAATAAAAATTCATCTCAATCATAAATAAAGAGTGAATAGAAATTACTGACGAATCGCTTAAATCGAACAAAGTATACTTGCACAGATCCCAATCGAAATGTAGATCAATTCCAAAAAGAAAATAAGGTGGTTCTTGTCTCAAAAACTCTCCCTCAAAATCTGTCGACCCCAAAACTGTATAAAAACCCTCTTTTTAAAGTTCAAAATCGCGCTTAAGATTTGAAAATCTCGTACCGCTTCGGCGGTTAACCCACCAAAGCGGGTTTCTTCTGTAGCACCGGTGAACCCTCGCCAACGGCAAAGGCCGCCGCAGCGGGGTCTGCTTCTATGTCGGAATATCAACTTTTTCAATATATTTTTCTCAACTCAAGTGCATAGTTTCCACTTCAAATACTCGCTCTTGCTTCCAAAATAAACTATTAGTACTCCAAATCCTCACAAAACAACCACCAATACCAAAACATAAATCCGAACATAAAAATACAAATAATACGACACAACGACACACAACATCCACAAAAACACAATGCAAATAACATGAAAATAAACACAAAATACTACCAAACAAACCCCCCCACACTTAGCCTTTTGCTTGTCCTCAAACAATCTCTAGAAGAAAAAGATGAAAGAAAGTATCAAGCATTGTGCACGTCAATTATGTTCAACTCATATCCTCAACAAGTTAGACAATTGGTATGCTCTTCGACTCAAGAAAATCAATCAACCACAAATTCATTGAGTTGCTCTCATAGATAGAGACTCACATCAGATAAATTGTACAATTTGTGCTCGGAAATAAATAATGAACATTTGTAAATTTCGGGTTCCAAATACACAACTTTATTCTCTCTTTTTTTTTCTTTTTTCTTTTTTTTTGAAACGAGAATTGGTCATCTCTCTTTTTCGATAGCAAAGGCCATAATTCACAAGGTTTACCTTTCAGATTTTATCCAAAATCTCCTTACGTGGTTTCCCATGCTCATGGTTACACAACCCCAGAGGAGCAGAGACCTAATACTATCGAGTGGATTTTGACCTTATATCTCGTCTTTTCTTTCTTTTCTTTTTTTTTCTTTTTTTAAACACCCGAAAAGCACAAAGTTCACAAACAGATCACAATTCACAAATTTCAACAACTCGACCCAATGCTCTGTCCCCTTCATGATTGCCCCACAAATGAATTTACAATAAAATCAATTTCGTAAGACAATTCACATCACCAAGTGTTTCCTCAAAGATTCAACTCGTCAGACAACATAACCACACGATAACTCAATAATTTCCAATCTTATTTCATAAAAGAGAATAGAGAACAAACTAAGACTAAACTCAAAATATACACAAACACAACTTGAAATATCAACAAATAATGGCTTCCAACAATTTAACATTTATCAAACAAAACAAATCCCTCTCCCCCACACTTAGATATGAGCACTGTCCTCAGTGCGACCAAGCAAAAAAAAAAAAAGGACACAGAAAACTTTCCTGGAATTGTCATGAGCCAGCAATACTGTGAATATCCCAAAATGTGCTTGTATGTATCCAAGAGCCTAAAGACAAAAGACAAACAAACAAAACACGCCCAAAAACAAACATAACACAAATGAAAACAGAAATAATCACTGGTGATCCGGACGTGGTGGTAGTGGTGGGTAGTGTGAAATCCATGTAGTCCATTGAGCTTCCATGGCTGAAATTCGTTGTTCTTGAATATCAAATCTTTGGTGTAATTCATCGAACCTGCGATTCACCTCTTGGCGAAATTCCCCACTTGAAACGTCATTGTTATCAAAACGGGTAGTCAACTCTTGCCGCAATGAAACCAAATCATCTCAAATCAACTGAAATCCATTGGTTGGCAACATTGGTGATTCGGACTCTAAGGCATGAGAATCGTGCTCATCTATCTCCTCTACAGTTGGAGATATCTCTTGTGCGGTGGATGGTCCAACGCCCGTCTCTTTCTCCTTCGCCGCTCGAGCATTCAAGTAATCTCGCACACAATGACGCTGTTCATAAGGCACAAGTTGCTTATCATCAAAAGCAAAAGGAACGCCTTTTAGTTCGGAGAGGTCAATCATGAGATGCTTGATCATTTTTTGTTCCTCGGGCAATTCTCCATTAGGGTCAATAAGCTTGAGATGAATGGCGATACTCGTAACAATCTGGCACAAGGCAGGCTTAGACCCCTTTCTCTTTTGGATTGCCTCAAAATTACCCTAAATAAACTCAGCAAGGCGTATCTTTTCTTTATTCTTAGCACACCACAACAAATAAACTTCAGTAGAGTTAACCTTATTGGCTTGTTCCTTTCCCGACACATTAAAAGCAATAAACTTATGCACCATTGCAAGAGCTGGATCCTTTATAAAGCCACTAGGTATACCATCACAATCCCAATTATCAAATCCACTCAATTCCTTCCATCTAGCACCCGTATCAAAATTTCTTGGTTTGGAACCTTCCCCAGCAGTAAGAAAACCAAAAATCGACTTCATCTTGGCCAAGTTAATCTGATACTCAACACCCAACAATCTAAATTTTATAGATTTCTTTCCATTCTCCAATTCAAATGTACATAATAATTCAAGACTCAATGGAGTGTATGCATCCAAAGTCATCATGGCATATTTATCTAAACCCAAATTCTTCAAGTAGACCATAATTCGATCATATAATCCCAAACTCTTCATCAAATCCCAATCAAATACACGCGGTTTAGAGAATAAACGACCTTTAAATTTGTTAAACAACTCACCTTCATGGGGAGAGTAAATGGGAAATGGGGCTTGGTAGATACTAGACAAATCTTGGGCGTCACCTTCGTCGGAGAAACCAGCCATCGCGATCGGACGACGATTTTTTAGAACAATGGTATTTGGACGACGCCCCATTGAATGAGAATGAACTGCTGCTGCGACTCCGGCTAGAAACGGCGATGGTGGTGGTGCGGTGGTGAAGATGGAGTGGAATGTGGGCAGTAGTGAAATCGATGAAGAACCTAACTTTTGAGAATAGCGACGGTGAAATGGGAGGAGGAATTAGGGTAATCTCCAACTTTTAATGTCTGAATTTTCTCATTTTTTTCGTTTTTTTTAAATACAAAACCCGCTCCAGTGGGTTTACCGCTGAAGTGGGGTACAATGTGCTGCCAAAACTTTTTTATTTTTTTATCCACAACCCGCTCCGGTGGTTTTACCGCTGAAGCGGGGTACAAGGTGCTGCCCAAATTTGCTTATTTCACCCGCGCGCGCGGCATGCCTGCCGTAGCGGTACCTGATGCTCTGTTTTTTTTTTAAATGTACATCGTGGGTTGCCTCCCACGCAGCGCTCTATTTTCTATCATGAGCTCGACAATTTCTTCTCTTACTTATAATGAACTTCATCGAGTAACATGGACTCGGAAACATTCTCTTGCTCTTCTTCCTCAAAATAAGGCTTAACCCTTTCACCATTTACTTGGAAATTCGCACCGGATGTTAGATTAAATAAGCTCACCACTCCATACGGCTGTACTTTCATGATTATAAATGGTCCACTCCAACGAGACTTAAGCTTTCCTGGAAAAAGTCTCAACCGTGAATTAAAAAGCAAGACTTTCATTCCCACTTTTAATTCTTTGCTCCGGATCTTCCGATCATGAATTCTCTTGACTTTATCTTTGTAGATCTTAGCATTATCGTATGCCTCATTCCTTATCTCATCAAGCTCAGAAAGTTGCAATGCTCGATCTCTTCCGGCAATGAATAAATCATAATTAGCCGATTTTATCGCCCAATAAGCTCGGTACTCAACTTCAACCGGTAAATGACAAGCTTTGCCAAACACTAATCGGTATGGGCTCATTCCTAACACTCCCTTATAAGCAGTCCGATATGCCCATAGAGCAACATTTAGCTTTTCCGCCCAATCCTTCTGAGAAGGTTTAACCGTTTTCTCCAAGATACTCTTTATCTGCTTATTATTTGTTTCAGCTTGGCCTGATGTTTGAGGATGGTACGGCGTGGCTACCTTGTGCGAGATACCATTCTTTAGCATTAACTTTTCGAACAGCTTGTTACAGAAGTGTTTCCCTCCATCACTAATGATAGCTCGGGGGAAACCAAACCTACATAAAATATTTTCCTGCACAAACTTGAGAACAACATGAGAATTACATGTCCGAGTGGGAATGGCTTCCACCCACTTAGACACGTAATCAACGGCAAGAAGTATATACTCAAAACCCCCAGATTTAGGAAATGGCCCCATAAAATCAATGCCCCATACGTCAAAAATTTCAACCACTAGAAAAATATTTAGAGGCATTTCATTTTTTCGACTCAAATTCCCCACTCGTTGACACCTATCACAAGCAAGAAAATAAGAATGTGCGTCTTTAAAAAGGGTGGGCCAGTACAAACCACATTGGAGAACTTTGAAAGCCGTTTTGTGACCACTAAAATGCCCGCCACAATGAGCTTGGTGACAGAGCTCGAGCACCTTTTTATGTTCTTCATCTGGGACACATCATCGAATCACTTCATCTTTACCCAGACGGAAAAGATAAGGGTTGTCCCAATAATAAAACCTGCACAAACTCTTAAATCTTTTTCTCTCTTGAGAAGAGAGGTTAGGACGAAGTTCACCACAGGCAAGATAATTGACAATGTCTGCAAACCAAGGTGTGGAAGATATAGCAAGGACATTCTCAAATGGAAAATCATCAGATATTGACTTCTTTTCATACAATTCATCAGAATCAAGTAAAATAGGGAGACGAGACAAATGATCAGCCATAACATTTTCACTCCCTTTCCTATCCTTAATTTCAATATCAAATTCTTGCATCAATAGTATCCACCTAATGAGCCTAGGTTTAGTTTACGACTTAGCAAGCAAATGTCTAAGTGCTCCATGATCACTATGCACAATAATCTTAGATCCTACAATATAAGATCTAAATTTATCTAATGCAAATACCACAGCAAATAACTCTTTTTCTGTGACAGTGTAATTAACTTGAGCCGGATTCAGAGTTAAACTAGCATAGTAAATCACTCGCAACATCTTATTCACACGCTGACCCAAAACAGCTCCAAGAGCACTATTAGACGCATCACACATAATTTCAAATGGCAAAGACCAATCAGGAGCTATAACAACAGGAGCAGACACTAATTTTTCTTTCAACGAATTAAAAGCACTTAAACATTTCTCATCAAAATCAAATGGCACATCCTGAGCAAGCAAATGACACAGAGGCTGACTGATCTTAGAGAAATCTTTAATAAATCAGCGATAAAAACCAGCATGCCCTAAAAAACTTCTAACTCCTTTCACATCAATTGGTGGAGGTAATCTTTCAATTACATCCACCTTAGCTTTATCAACACTTATTCCATGTTTAGACACAACATGACCCAAAATAATTCCACTAGTCACCATAAAGTGGCTTTTCTCCCAACTCAGAGTTAGACTACTCTCAATGCAACGTTTTAACACACGATCAAGTTTACTGAGACAATCATCAAATGAAGAGCCAAAAACAGAAAAATCGTCCATAAATACCTCAATAAAATCTCCAATCATCTCAGAAAAGATAGACATCATGCATCTTTGAAATGTCCCTGGTGCATTACAAAGCCCGAACGGCATCCTCCTGCAAGCATATGTCCCGAATGAGCATGTAAAAGTAGTCTTTATTTGGTTCTCTGGAGCAATCACCACCTGAAAATAACCAGAAAGACCATCCAAAAAACAATAGAAACTATGACCAGCTAACTTATCTAACATTTGGTCAATAAAAGGTAAGGGAAAATGATCTTTTCGGGTGGCTGCATTAAGTTTTCTAAAGTCAATACACATGCGCCACCCTGTGATAGTCCGTGTAGCAACTTGTTCCCCCTTATCATTTTCAACCACAGTAATACCTCTTTTCTTTGGAACCACATGCAAGGGGCTAACCCATTCACTTTCAGCCACCGGATAAATTATTCCCTCAGCAAGGAGTTTGAGAATCTCCTTTTTCACCACTTCCATAAGGACGGGATTTAGCCTTCGTTGCCCATCTCGCACCGGCTTGGCTCCTTCTTCAAGAACAATCCGGTGCATGCATGTTAATGGACTGATTCCTTTAATATCAGATAAGCTCCAACCTATTGCTTTCTTATTCTTTTTAAGCACCGCTATCAATTTCTCTTCTTCACCTTTGGTAAGCTTAGCATATATGATCACCGGCTTTTTCTCATCTTCTTCCAAGAAAACATATTTGAGATGTTTGGGGAGTTACTTAAGTTCAAGCTTGAGTGTAGTTTTCTCCCCCTCTTTCTCAGTTGCTATAATCTCCATCAAGCATACACTCTCTTCAATAAGGAGATCCAGTTCTTCATTTTCCAACTCTTCGTAGTTGTTCTTCTTGCTACTTTCCTGCACAAAAACTTTCTCGGCCAAAGCATCAATAGTATCTATAAAAGAACAATCTTCATAGAAAAAAGAGAAACAAGCATATCATTATTATCTCTAACGGAAATACACACGGTTTCCCCCAACACCGTCATTTTAAGAGTGCCATTTTTCACATCAATTAAAGTATTGGTTGTGGCCATGAAAGGTCTCCCTAGCAATATGGTATGTTCTTTCCCATTTTCTCTCACATCACCTATATCTAACACAACAAAATCAACGGGGATAATTAACCCGCCCACCTTAACCAAGATATCTTCAACAATCCCCTTAAGGTATCGAATCGACCTATCAGCTAACTGTAAACTCATACGGGTTGGTTTAAGTTCTCCCAATTCAAGTTGTTGAAAAATAGAATAAGGCATTAAATTAATTCCAACCCCCAAATCAAGCATCCCTGATGCTTCTTTCCCATTTCCCAAAGTAATTTTAACAACAAAACTACATGGGTCTCGTTGCTTTGGTGGAAGTTGGTTCTGCAAGATAGCACTTGTGACTTCTGAAACAACTATATGTTCATTATCCGCGAACCTTCTCTTTTTGGAAGATAATTCCTTGAAGAACTTCACCTATGCTGGTATGTTTCTGATCACATCAAGGAGGGGCAAATTCACATTCACTTTGGATAACAGTTTGTAGAATTCGTTAAACTATTGATCATGTTTCACATTCTTCAATCGGCTTGGGTAAAGAATAGGTGGTGTATACGGATCTTTGGCCTTATGAAGCAAATGTTCATTCTTCTCTCCATCTTTCTTTTTTTCTACCCTCGGACTTTTGGGTAGTTCTTCATCAACATTTTCCTCTTCCACATTAGGCATTTCGACCTTGTTATCCACCACTTTACCGCTTCTGAGAATTGTGACGGCATTAGCTTGCTCTGATTGGCTAGGTAATTTACCACTTTTGTTCTACTGCAACATCTCACCTATAGTTCCAACAAGTTGTCCCACCTGAGTTTCTACTCTCTTCACAGTTGACTCCACAGACTCAAAACTCTGATTACTCGACTGGATAAAAGACTGAAGAGTGTCTTCCAAAGATGGTTTTCGAGGTGGAACCTGCTGATTAGGCAATTGCGATGGGCGAAACATGCCCGGCTGCTGCTGATAGTGTTGTGGTGGTCGGTACTGAGAATTCTGAGATTGGCCTGGGTTCTGACTTTGCCTCCAAGAAAAGTTAGGATGATCTCTCCAACCTGAATTAAAAGTGAGTATGGAGCATATTTTTGCCTGGGTTGGTATCCTTGCAATGCATTCACTTGCATCTCCTCCTCATAGACCAACTCTCCTACCCTGGAGCACACAATAGCGCCATGCCCATATTCTCCACATATTCCACAAGTTTCAGCTGTAATTGGTTGGTGAGATGATCCTCCTGAGGTCCTCAAAAGCCCCACTTGCCTAGTCAACTCGGCAAGTTGCTTAGTCACATCATACCCCAGTGTGACCTCATTCACAGAACTTTTCTTCCCTCTTGCACTCTTTTGTTGAGAGTTTGAAGCCATGGTTTCAAATATAGTCTTAATATCCTCTACAGTACGAACTCCAATATCTCCTTCGGCTGCATTATCAATGATGTACTGAAAGTTTTGAGATAAACCATCATAGAAAAACTGATTCAAAAGCTCTGCAGGAAGGTGATCATGTGGACACTGCTGCTGCAAATTGGTAAAACGGTCCCAAGCTTCATGGAATGGCTCCCCAGGAACTTGAGAGAAAGTAACAATTTGTGTCCTCAACTTCTGAGTTTTCTGATGTGAGTAATATTTGGCCATGAATTTATCATACACAGCCTCCCAATTCTGTAGTGAATTTGCTGGCAACGACATAAACCATGCCTTAGCTCGGTCCTTGAGAGTGTACGGAAAACATCTCATCTTGAGTTTATCCTCATTCAACCCCGATAAAGGAAATGTTTGAACCACTGAGTAGAATTCTCTGATAAAGTTCAAGGCATCTTCACTAGGCATTTCATAAAATGATGGTAGTTGATTATAATGAATGCTTTTGAGCTCATAATTCCGAGCTGCCTCTCCAAGAACGATACACGAAGTGGTTGCTCCAATAATAGGATGAGCAAAGTCCTTCATATTCGGTGCGTTATCACCCATCTCCGTATGTATACTCTCGTCACTAGAGTCTTGAACCTCTTACTCTTGAGTTTCACTTTCTTCGGGAAATTCAGTAGTGAGATTTGAATTACTTGACTCACTCTCTTCTTCCAGATTCGGTAATATGGTTTCTCTCGGCCTGTGTATGTTATCAAAAAATGGAGCAAGGTTTCTCTTTAAGCTCCTGCGACCTAGCATACACAACCACTACAAGAAAAACTATCAAATGCACCTATGGGAAGAGAACAAGAAATACAAAAATAAAACAAAACAACAAAAACACAAAAACAAATATAGCATTTAAACACTTAGGCCGAAAGCTCTCACCGGCAACGGCGCCAAAATTTGTTCAACCTAAAAGTTACCCTTAAGATCGCTTGCAATAGAACGAGGTCAGATGAAGGATGGTAAGATTTCCCAAGTCGTATTCTCAAGGAAAGCTTAGAAGGGCTTGGTGTTCATGCTACTCACATTAAATGAAATGGTCCTAAACATTCTAAACAGTTTGGTTTTAATTTGGTCACGAATGCAATAAGAAAATCGCTATATCAAATTTAAACAAACAAATAAGTAATTTAATTTAATATATAGATAACTATCTAGGGTGTCGGGTCTTTCTTCTCTGAGAATTATGATTTCACTATGATTATCAAACAGATTAATTATCCCAATTAACTCTCCTAATTAAGGATATCGATCCCCACTCTCGCACGATGATCGAACCTAAATTATTAGAATTACTCGTTATAACTAATTATTATGCTACGCGTTTCCGATTAAGCACAACTCCAATTGAACCAAGGTCACACACCAATTTCATCTATCGATCTCAATTGATGCATCAAACAATCAAACAATGGCCAATTGATTAATTGAAATAAGAACAATTCAATTAGGAGGGGGTAATAATCAACGATCAATCAAATCCTCAGAGTCGAATTCTCCTAACCCTAGATGAGAAAATTACCTACTCATATTCAACACATCTACCAAAACTAAATAAAAATTCATCTCAATCACAAATAAAGAGTGAATAGAAATTACTGACGAATCACTTAAATCGAACAAAGTATACTTGCACAGATCCCAATCGAAATGTAGATCAATTCCAAAAAGAAAATAAGGTGGTTCTTGTCTCAAAAACTCTCCCTCAAAATCTGTCGACCCCAAAACTGTATAAAAACCCTCTTTTTAAAGTTCAAAATTGCGCTTAAGATTTGAAAATCTCGTACCGCTTCGGCGATTAACCCACCAAAGCGGGTTTCTTCTGCAACACGGGTGAACCCTCGCCAACGGCAAAGGCCGCCGCGGCGGGGTCTGCTTCTCTTTCGGAGTATCAACTTTTTCAATATATTTTTCTCAACTCAAGTGCATAGTTTCCACTTCAAATACTCGCTCTTGCTTCCAAAATAAACTCTTAGTACTCCAAATCCTAACAAAACAACCACTAATACCAAAACATAAATCCGAACACAAAAATACAAATAATACGACACAACGACACACAACATCCACAAAAACACAATGCAAATAACATGAAAATAAACACAAAATACTACCAAACAATAACAACATGGTATTTATAGCGAGTTCCAAACTACTAGAAACGGCCCACTACAGCCTACGCATGAGTGTACTTGTGTTGACTCCTTCCACAATTCCTCAACAGTTTGTGCGCAGTTTTCTCGGTCTTGACCTTCTCTCTCTTATCTTTTCTTCACTCCCCTCTTTCTCTACTTCTTCTGCACCAACGGTCGACTCTCATGAATTTCGGAACGGTTGTGAACGCGGTCTCGGTTTGTTAGAGTGTTTGGAGCTGAATTTCCATGCTGGATTTGCAACAGACTCTCCAAGCCCAGCTCCCTCCATTATGCCTTCAACGGATTTGTCTTCGCTTTACGCCCATATTGGATCTTTTCTCTTCACTTTCCCTGCTTCACTTAAGCTCCCTAACTGACTCAAGACTCGATATAAAAGAATCAAAAAATAACTAAAAAGACATAAATAAAATACCCCATTTCGAGTCTGCATCAGGTGGCCATGCGTGCACCAATTGAAAATTGAACACATACATGAGCTATTTACACATTTTTGTACTCATTTACCATTTGAAATAATAGACCCCATAAATTTTTGTGTATTGAGGTAGTGTATGTAAGAGTAAGAAATAATTTATCTAGTTCCCTAATAAAGACTGATGTAGAAGACCAGTTTAATCATGAGGTCTCTCTTCAGAAAGTGACAGCTAGCCGGCGCTGGTTCACCGCGAGCGATGGGAATGGTGCACTGGGGTTTGGTAGATTTCTGTCCGGTGGCCATAATTTTTGACTCGATTTGAACTAAGAGGCCCACAAGTACACAAATCGATGCTCTTTCAAAGATCTACTTGGATACAGAGGCCAAACATCTGGAATCATGACAATGATAGTTGGATTTTCTTTTTTACTTATCATGTTTGTGTTTATGTTTGTCTAGCATGCCATGAATGTTTTTTTTTTGTTATGATCATGTTATGGATTGACTTAAAAACCTCGTATTAAATGACTAAGTGGGTGATAAGATTTAATTTAAAAATTTTATCTCAATTGTTCACAAGCATTAGTTTATATGTGTTGGTTTTAGCGCCTTCCTCTATAACGGATGTGTTGCATTACAAGTTCACTAGCTTACACTACTACAATTTTGTTAATAGACAACATCAAATCGACAACAGTTTTAAGAATAAACTGTTGTATTTTTAAGTTTTACAACGGTTTGTATCAAAACTGATGTCTATGTGCAGACAATTTCTAAAAAAGACAATACTTTTATAAAAGTGTTGTATTTAACCGTTGTTTTTTGTGCAATTAGACAACGCTTAATAGACAAGTAGCATAATGGCCGATGTCTATTGCAATTTTAATAGTTAGATAATAGTTTTTATTATGATCGTTGTGTTCTAAGTCAGTCCTAAAATGTCGTCGTTCTATTGATATAAAATAAAATTTTAATATATTTATATTTCTCTCTTGAACCCATTATGAAAACCTTAACTCATCGTCTCTATCCACAAAACTGTCAATCCATGACCTACCACCGAAATTCACATTCAAGTCGTGACTTGCCTTTCTTTAGCGGCCATTGATTTGACTGTTTGCGCTCTGTTATTTTTAATCCCTAATTTTTTTTCCTGGTTTCAATTCCAGATACCTTCATTAATGGCGACCATAAGAAATGTTAAGGATGCATCTTCACATGATTTCATCAAAGTCGATATCCCCAAGAACTCCGACAAGGTCAGTTTTTTTAATCTTAATTTTGTTTTTGTGACTTTTTTGTGATGATTTATGATGTTTTTTTTATCTCTCTTTTTAATTTAATTTATGGGTTGTGAATTATTTGCTTAAGAAGATTGTTGTTGCTTGATTTGTTGAACAAGAAATGAATTACTTAGTGATGGGTGGATGGGATTTGATTCTTGTATTTCATTCAATAATGACATCAAATAGATTAGACTAAACCCCTTTTTTTTATCGAGGAGGTGAAACAGATATTTTAGCCAATATTCGGGTAGTATACAATATCCTTGATTTTTTTCCTACTTAAAAAGATTGCATTTTTTTTTCTTGATTTCTTGAGCATGAAATGAGAGAGTGGCATATTTCTCAACTAAATTACCATTTATTTGATGAAACAGATTACTGGATCGATAAAGTAAGATGAGGATGTTGTATGTTGCACATCTATAGAACTGAGATTTTGATGAGGATAAGGATGAAGAATGTCAGCTTTTACTTTTGATTATTATATGAATTGTGTTTATTTCATAGGGATTTAATGATTTTATTGAAGAAATAGTCTCTCATTAATAATGCATGGGAAGATGTGAGGGTTTTGGTTGTTATCTTGAAGTTGTCATTTTTCATTTGCATTTGCTCACTATCTCTACATGTTTGTTCCTTGGATTATATTTTGGAACCTTTTGCTGTGTATGTGTGGTAAAGTTCATTTATTGTTCAAGTATAAGACTATCAGATGCTAGCAAGAACACTTTTAGTAGGTTTTCAACTGATAAATGTTGAATATTAAAATTGATTAGAAATGATTCTATCAGATGCTATCGAGAATGTAGTGCATGACAATATGCTTACTATAATCAATATATTTCATTGCTAAACTTTTCAAGAAGATACACGTTGATAAGTTAAATTACATGGTTCTCATATATCATCCACACAATTTGTCTTGATAATCCATTCATCTTGCTGATTGCTCCCTTATCTATCTTAACACGTCCTTTATTTCTTAATAGTTGATTCAATGAATGCCATCTATTAATCCAACTAGTTCCACATTGGGTGTCACTTTGTCAATATTTAAATTTAGGTTCAAAATTTTGTTTGGCTTATGCCTAGTTGAAAAACACTACATAATTGAAAGATCTATGGGATGAGGATGAAATAATTCAAGGATGCGAAGCTCTTAATGGATGACTCATCAACTTGTAAGCTCTTATTCATTGTTTTCACAATTATATATATATATATATAATGGACGTGTTGTTCTCTTTTGTGGCTTTACATGAGTACTTCTATAATAAGTTATAATTTGCATTTAAAATTTGAAATGATATATCATTGCTTGTTTTCTTTTTTGTTGCTGACACTTTATTTTGTTGGATTTTATATTGCCATGTTTCTATTTTACTAGGGAGTGCCCATCTTACTTAAGTTAGATTGGTTTTATCTGTAGTTTTACTTTGATTGGTTTTATCTTTAACTTATTTTGTATGCCACCACAAGTACGTGACTATTTTATTTGAAAAGATATTACAATGAAATAGTATCCATTCATGAAATTCTTATTACCATATATTTCAAATAAGTTATAATGAATTGCAATTTTGGTCTAATTATACATAATTAGAACCTTAGATATGGTAAACTTTTCATAGTAAAGAATGAAAAAAGAGAGGAACCAACCATAGCTTGATTCCATTCACTGAAACAACTAGCAATGGATAGTCAAATAATATATATAGATGTATGATGCTTTGACATGGCATAATCACTCTTTACTATCCTGATGCCTTCTACTATAATATTTATGGTTTGTCCCTATAATTCTTTTAATAATTTATCGGATTTCATACATTGTGGAACCTCATATTTTATAATTCAGTTTTTCAATTTTTCTGCAGACCAAAATCTAGAAAAGAAAGCTGAGAAGTTGAAAGGATATCACAAGTATAAGCATGATAAAGCACGAAAAGAATACAAGTCCAAAGATGGATTGTTGACAAAGCTTCAAGAAAGCTCACGATGGGATTTTCTTACATGGGGATTGAGAGGCATTGAGAATGTGGAGTCAAATATTCAAGCTAAGGAAGAATCTCTCTTAATGAAAAGAGGTGTATAAAACAGTTGAGAATGTAAAGGAGGAATCTTTCTTACATAACTATTTTTTTTCTTTTTTTCATTGAAGTAATTATTTTGATTGGCTCTTGTAATGTACTATATGAATTATGGTGGAGAATAAATCTTCTTGGTTCATATTTGGATGTCTTGTAAACATTTATTATTTTATTGGTATTAGGTATATATAGAAATTAATGGAATATATAATTGTTGAATACACATAAAAGACAATGGTTTTTCAAAAAGAAAATTATAGTATTTTCACCTGAATAGACAACACCTACCAACAAATATCGTTGTCTAATATAAATAATACGTAACAGTCATATAAATTATAGACAACGTTGGATAGCTGTTGTCAAAGGAAATAATACAACGGTTTTAAGTTGTTGTCTATTAATACAACAATAGACAATGACACTATTAACAACGGTTTCTTAAGTGAATGGACAACAGATAATCCCTGTTGTCTATTGCAAAATTTGTATAGTGTTAAACTAAATGAAAAATGAGATTTGATCTTAAAATTATAGATATCCATAACTAGTATGTATGTGAAGTAGTTGACATGCGCGTTGGTAATGAGCCAACCTCCATAACAGATGTGTCAATTATAAGTTCACTAGATCAAACTTCTAAATGATGAAAATTAATAATGTGAAGTAATCAACATGCGCGTTAGTAATGGGCCAACCTCTATAACGGATATGTTGTATTAGAAGTTCACTAAGTATTAATTTAATAAGTTATGGTATACACTTAGATGCAATTATTAAACAAGTTTCCGAATGAAACAAGTTGTTTATTTAATTATAGAGCCAGTTTGAAAGGTGTCAACTATTGATTTCACTTGTTATAAGATTAATTTGACTAGATGGTAAAATTATAGAACTGATAAGTCCATTTATTTCATATTTTTTTGGGCATTTTAGTCAATCTAAATGTCCTTTTTAGTCATTTATGAGTCGAAAAGAACCAGGGAAGCGGTCAAAGGTATTTCACAAGTCGAATCTGGAGAAAGAGGCATTTTGCCTAATTATTTAAGCATATCTCAACGCCATAAATAGCATCTAGAGGCACTCAGGAACTTCTTCAATATCATCCAATATTCAGAAGGTGGAATGGGCATACCAGATACGGATGAAGCTGACTAGATGATGTCGTGTCCACATTGCCTGTACATATTCGACCAAGGCTTGGAGAGGGCACATGCGGAATTCTCAAAATTTAGTTGAGGTGAGAGAGACGTGGAAGATAGGGGATAATTTGAAGAGAGTTTGTGCAAGAAAGGACTGCTGGAAGGGATGAAGCTGAGGTGATAAGAAGTAATCACTGAAAAAGTGGGATTTGTTCAACAATTCACTAGATAAGGTTTATCCAGTCTGGTGGAGAAGGCATGCCGATCCCGGAGGTAGTTGAAGACCCCCGCCTGTAGGGGAATTTGATTTTCAGATTGTACTCTATTTAAGCAAGTTAAATTATGGAAACAATAGTTGGTCACAGTCAGATACAATCTTTAATTTCTACACTTTACTTTTCATTCTATTTTTACTTTTAAAGCTGCCACGACAATAAGAACAATCTGAGAGACCTTATGCCTTCGGGACTAGGATCTGTTTTTGTATGCTCGATGTTAGAGTTGAGTTTTCTCTTTATTTAATTCAGTAAGTTTTTCTTAAATTAAGTCTTTAATTATTGCAAGTTTATTTCCATCTAGCATTATTGGCTAGATTTACATTTATGGTGTTTGCACGATAGGTAATGATTTAGGTAAAATTCTGGACTCGTGAGGCCGTGTGGGCATATTACTGCATGAATTAATTCTGATGATTTTTTATCTTGTTCCAAGTGAGTGTGTGTTTGAAATGACTAATGTGGCTGATCACTCTTTTGTTGTAGAGGGCACACCAATATTAATTGAATTGGCGAATCGTGACTGTGTGTTTATTCATATAGTAATTAGAAAATCGGTGGGTTGTTGTGCGCACATGAGAACACATGCGGAATTCTCAAAATTCAGTTGAGAAGAGAGAGATGTGGAAGATAGGGGATAATCCAAAGAGAGTTTGTGCAAGAAAGGACAGCTGGAAGGGATGAGGCTGAGGTGATAAGAAGTAATCCTTGAAAAAGTGGGATTTGTTCAACAACCCACTGGATAAGGTTTATCCAGTTTGGTGGAAAGGGCATGCCGATCCCGGAGGCAGTTGAAGATCCCCGTCTGTGGGAGAATTTGATTTTCGGATTGTACTCTATTTAAGCAAGTTAAATTATGGAAACAATAGTTGGTCACAATCAGATACAATCTTTAATTTCTACACTTTACTTTCCATTCTATTTTTACTTTTAAAGCTGCCACGACAGTAAGAACAATCCGAGAGGCCTTATGCCCTCGGGACTAGGATCTGTTTTTGTATGCTCGATGTTGGGGTTGAATTTTCTCTTTGTTTAATTCAGTAAGTTTTTCTTAAATTTTATCTTTAATTATTGCAAGTTTATTTATATCTAGAATTAGTGGCTAGATTTTTATTTCCGGTGTTTCACGATAGGTAATGATTTAGGTAAAATTCTGGACTCGTGAGGTCATGTGGACATATTACTGCGCTCGTCGTTCCGCTTACGGAATGGTATTATGGAGAAAAATCGGACTTCGGGAACAAAATTGATGGGCTAGAGGCTAGGGGCGTGTATATGGTGAATTGATTTGGTGCGGATAATGTGGCTGGAAATTTGGGATGGAAGGTGGATGAATTTTTGGATGAATATTGTACCTAAACAAGAGCAAAAATCCAACGAGGAAACAAAACCAATACTAACTAGGAAACTAACCAAAACCAATCCTAATGCAACTAGGAAGTGTAGGAAATGTCCCATCCCCCTACAAACACAATAAGAACCGAATATTTGACTCCCCAACAATGCAATGTGACGTCCCCAATTGCTATATGACGAAGAATAGCAAATCGCGACGTAACACAAGAAAACAAAACACAACTACCCAACTCAACAATGATCAACGAAATTAATCAAGAATCTCAAGAAACAAATAAAAAACAATGGTAACACAATAAGGCTCGATCTATTCAGTTTTTTTTATCGAATTCTTTCTTTCTTTTTTACGAACTGTTTTTTTTAAAAACAATGATTGAATCTCATTTTGCCCCTATTATGTGACACGAATTTGGATTGAACCACAACCAACCGAAGTTGGCGTGGCTCTGATACTAAATTTATGATACGGCCAATCAAAACGCGGAAGCAAAGATCGAAACAATGTCAACTATACGGAAGAATTCAACCCAAGATATCTATTGTAATGACACTTAAATATGCACTAATAAACTGATCTAAACCCACAATTAACAATATAAAACGAATTGAACAATAAATAACCCCAACTTGACCCAAAAACCCTAAATAAAGACTCGAACAGAAACCTATGCAAATGAAGTCAGAATGAGCTCAAATTTTAGGACAAAGTACAATCTGTAATAAAGAAAAACATATCCAAAATTCAGCCAAAACGCAGGAGTGGTTTTCAATTTGGCATGGAGGTCAATTTTCGGACTATTTACGGCTTATAAATGAACTTAGGGCTTGTATGGATGGATTCTGGACTTGAGAAGCTATGTGGACGATAGGGTGATGCTAGGGTGGATGTGGAATATGTATGGATGCATGGTGGTGGCTGGAATGAAGTGGAATGATGAAAAATAAAGGCAGAAGTGAATCTTACCTGAAACGAACCCCGGATCGACGAGAATCCGAAACGCGCCTATGGAGCAATCTTCGTGGCTGCCTAACCTGTACACTACTAGATGCACGAACGAGACAAAAGATTTCAAGTTTAAATTTGCCAATAATCAAACTCTTCCAAGGTAACGATTTGTTTGTGAGACAGGTTGAAGCGTAAAAGCTATTTCATTCAAAATCAGTCTGAATCTCATGTGTCTTGATCTCAAGTGTCTAGTCCCAATTTGTGTGTGCCAACCATGTGCCACACCTCAAAATTATTACTTTTTCTTTTATTTTTTTCTTCAATTTTAATTTCTTTTGATTTAGTATAATTTTACATTATTATTTAGGATTTATTCCACCTAATTAGGGTTTATAATTATTTTTTAATATTTAATTTTCATTTTTTAGTTAATATAATTGATTTTTAGAGTTGATTATTCCAAACATAGGGTATATATTTTTTAAAATTTTAATTTTTTTGCAAGAAATATTAATTATGATTAGTTATGATAAAACAAATTTTATTTTTATAAAAAACATTATTAACAATATATAATTTTAATGGTGGCACACGGTTGGCACACACAAGTGGAACTAGAGGATTTCTACTCATATAACAGAGCATAAAGAAATGTTCTTGGACTCTAGATTTTTCTATACAGATCCAATTTTCTTCTTCCCCTCATATTCTATATATGTATAGTATACGAGAGGAGATCGACGTCCATTAATCTCTCTCTCTCTCTCTCTCTCTCTCTCTCTCTCTCTCTCTCTCTCTCTCTCATACATTAATGTATAGATTAATTAATATTTGAGTTGGGAAACACTAATAACATCCGTACATCCAACCTTCTTCCTGAGCCTGAGAGCCAATTTGATTATATCGATATTCTCTCCTGTCACAACCACTTCATTTTTCTGCTTCCCCTCAATTGCTATCGACTCCACACCTGGACCAATCAAATTAGATCATAATTAATTAATTTACATGAACTCATCAAATTTAATCAAACCTATGAAAAAAGTGAGGTAATTCTTGTCAAAGATTTAAAACTTATGCTACAAACCATTTGCTTCAGCGACGATCTTTAATGCTTCCCTGGGACACTTTGAGCAAGGTAATCGTATTTGAAAAACGATTTTTTGCTGCATAGATGAAAGAACAAAATAATGAAAAAAAAAACGCCAGAAAAAATAAGAAACGGTAAATGCAGTTTGAGGAATGGATATATACCTTCATATTTGTTGAACTACAACTCGGGATTTTTTTTTAAAGAAAATAGAAGAGGAAATCAAGCTGAAGAAAATGTTAGAAAATGGAGAGGCAGTAGCCTCATTTTATATTGAGTTCACATTGATTTCTAAAATCACCGCCTAGTCTTATTTTAGGTAAAGATCAGAAATTCAATTATACATTTTGTTTTATTATTTTTCTTGTTCTCTCTTTAGGTAATCACATTGATTTTTCTTTAGGGTATGATATATATGGTTGTGATACAAATATTATTTCTTAAAGAATACGTTTTATCTATCTTGGGTATACGTGTTTTGGTTTCATATTATGTTTGCATGCATAATTTATAGTATATATTTAGTGTAAATCTATAAATATAGACAAAAGAAAAATAAAAAGGGGAAAAAAAGGCAACATATAAGCCCATAGTAGTTTCATGGGCAATTTAGAGTATGACACACTTGTCCCCACACCCAATCATTGGGGAAGTGTACCTTTTATATTTTGTTAATAACTCTACATTAAATGCACCTTACCTAACATAAAAAAAAATGATCCCAAATTTCATAACGAAATTTTCATTATGTTTAAAATAAACTTTCGTTATTGATAATTAAATTTTCGTTATTGTTTAATTTTAATATTCGTTATGTGAAAAATTATTTTTTCGTTATTTTAAAATTAAATTTTCGTTATTGTGTAAATTAAACTATCGTTATTGTTAAAATTGAAATATCGTTACGTGAAATTAAATTTTCGTTATTTTTAAATTTGAATTGTCGTTATAGTTTAATATAAGTTTTCGTTATGTTTAAATTTGAATTTTCATTATAGTTTAATATAAATTTTCGTTATGTTTAAAATTAACTTTTGTTATTGAAAATTAAAATTTCGTTATTGTTTAATTTTAATATTCGTTATGTGAAAAATTAACCTGTCGTTATGTTAAAAGTAATTTTTCGTTATTGTATAAATTGAATTTTCGTTATGCTTATTTTTGAATTTTATATTATCACAGATGGTTAGACGTCGTGAACAAAGTGATCAAACCAGCTATTAGACGACTCCCCCGGACATCGCCCGGGCATCTCGTCGAGTCCGGACGTCGACTGTATTTTTTTTTAAACACAGAACTTGCGAGAGAGAGAGATACAGATGAAAGAGAGGAGATGCATGAGAGAGAGTAAAGAGGGTAATTACCAAAAATTAAATACCGATATTGAAGGAATTGATTCCACACGTCTTTTTTTTTTTTCAAACTAAAATGGAGTTCGGATAGACGAGAGAGAGAGAGAGAGAGAGAGAGAGAGAGAGAGAGAGAGAGAGAGATTTTGTTCAAAACAAATCTTTTATTTTTTCTGCATGGAAAAGTACACATGTGTATGTCTTTTCAGAAAAGTGGGAGAATATTCTGATTTTGTTGGTCAATGTAATATAAATTGCCCATATAACTCATATAGCCTTAAAACTTGTCTAACTAAATAAATTTTAGTGTAAATATATAGAAAGAGGCAAAAGTAAATAGTAATTGGGAAAAAGAGGCAAGATATAAGGGTATAGTAGTTTCATGGGCAATTTGAAGTGTAAATGTCTTGAATACCCTTATGACACACTTATCCCCACACCTCAATCATTAGATAATTGTACCTTTTATATTTTTTTAATAACTAAACATTAAATGTACCCACACCTAACATATAAAAAAATAAAAAATGATCGATACTGAATAAATAAGAGTAACGACAAGCTCTTAAGGACTACTGTTATGCATTAACGAAACATTTATAAAGAACAAAATGCATAACGATTGGTCATTTAATGATTAAATATTTTAGTTGCCAGTAACGAAAATATTATGTTAGCCATTTAATGATTAAATATTTTAGTTATCAATAATGAAACATTATGTTGGCCATTTAATTATGCATAACGAAAATGCATCATCATAACGTTGGCCATTTAAATAACGATTTAATTATGCATAACGTTGACCATTTAATTATGCATAATGAAAATTCATAAAATATTTTCGTTATTAAATGATTAACGAAACATATATAAAAGCAAACAAAATGCATAACGATTGATTAATTGTGCATAACGATTGTAGTATTTTTTTAAAAGATAACTTTTTGCATAACGATTGATTAATTTTTGCATAACTTTTTGCATAACGAAAATGTAATTATCGTTATGCAAAAAGTTATCTTTTAAATTTCATTTTCATTATGGTTAAATTATAGTTTCATTTTCATTATGATTAACGATTGATTCATTTTCAATATGATAAACGATTGATTCATTTTCATTATAATTAACGAAATTTTAAAAATATTAATAACGATTAAAATAAAGCCATAACACAAATGTCATTATAAATTGATTAACGAAAGTGAATAACGATTACGAATTGATTAATGAAAGTAATTAAATTGATGTAACGAAATTAAATTAAATTTTAATTAAGGCATAACGATAATTTAAATAAAGTCATAACAGTAATTTAAAATAAAGTCATAACTATAATTAAGATAAATGCCTAACTTTAAATAAAAAAACCCATAACGAAAGTTGAATTAATTATCATTGTGCCTACTGAAAGTTAAAAAAAAATGCCTAACGAAAGTTAAAAAATGCCTAACGAAAGTCATATAATTATATTAACGATTAGTTAATAGTGAAGAATAACGATTAGTTAAAAGTTCAAAGTCATAAGGTTAGTCTTTATTTTGCTTGAACAATAATGCATAACGATTGTCTTGGGCAATTATCGTTAATGCATTATGCATTAATGATATTTTATTCGTTATCGTTATTTTATTTATTATCTTTATTATATTAACTATCATTATGCATTATCGTTATTTTATTCTTTATGCATGGAAAGTACAAATGTGTAAGACACTTTTCTGAAAAAGTGAGAGAATATTCAGCTTTTGTGGTCAAAGGGTTTAAATATAGTACAAATTGCCCAAATAACTACTATAGTGTTAAAAGTTGTCCAACTATCTAAATTTTAAAATTAAATTGTTTAGATAAAAATTTATCCCTAAATTTTAAAACTAAATTGTCTATATACACTTTTCACCCATATATCTATATATGTGTGTGTGTGTGTGTGAGCGCGCTTAAAATGTATTTATAAAATTAAATATGATCATCATGAGCATCGAATATGATGAGATATATAATTAAAGTGCTTCTTCTCTTAAAACTAAGGGGGTTATTACCGTATTAGGCAAAGGCCAGAAATCGATCCATTATACATTTTGTTTTATTATTTTTCTTGTTATCTCAGCTCTTTAGGTAATCAAATTGACCTTTCTTTACTCAACAAGTAAAATCCAAAGAAAGGTAATAACACGAAACAGTGAAAATAACATTGTCCGACACATTTAGAATATAAATAAATAAATAAAATGAATATTTTATTCCTCGATTATTTTATTTGTATTTAATTTCATAAAACGGTAAAACCAGTTCACTAAGTCAACATATGTTCTCTTTACTTTACTGCTAGAAACAGCTGATAAAAAGCTGAAATCGGAAAACCGGCTCCATATATAAGTAATTACCTACGTATGACCTCTTACTTTCTTTCTTTTCTTCTATTTTCTTATAAAATTTGTTCTCTTATTTTTATTCACTTATCTACAATTAACAACTTAATTATGATCGTCCTGGTGGGGATGGCCTAGTGGTGGAGTGGGGTTATTTAAAAACCAAAAATCACGGATTCAAATCTCCTCAATATTACAGATCGGGTGTGTGAGTAAGAAAAAAAACAACTTAATTATGATCAAATGCAAGTGGAATTTTTATTCCGCTATTTCTTTTCACCAAAAATAATAAACAACACCACTTATAATATACAGTTGTGATTGGAATTAGTCTAGTTAAAAAATATCTCATCCCACAATTCAAGCATGTTTAATTAACCTTTAAAAAATAAAGTTTGATATGTGTAAGTGTTGCAGAATGTGGCCGAAGCATTAGATACTTGTAAATGTATTACTTTATTTTAATTTTTGCTATATAAATCTATACATATATCAAAGTAAAGGTAAAATTATCATAAAAAAAATTCCAGTAATCATATGATTTAATATAAGTCTTGCTTGCCCTCTCCGCCACCCAGATTCGAATCCTTTCCAACATACATTTTTTTTGTTTACTTTTTTTTGTTTATTTTAGCTTAAAACGTTTCAAATTTTTTAAAATCCGAATCCTCTCCAACACACGTCATTTTTTTTTGTTTATTTTAGCTTAAAACGTTTCAATTTTTTTAAAATCCGAATCCTCTCCAACACACGTCATTTTTTTTTTTGTTTATTTTAGCTTAAAACGTTTCAATTTTTTTAAAACCCGAATCCTCTCCAACACACGTCATTTTTTTTTTTGTTTATTTTAGCTTAAAACGTTTCAATTTTTTTAATGTTTCAATTTTCTATTTGTTTATAAACATTTCATTTCTTTTTTCTACTATCCTGAATTAGTTATGCTTATCATTACACCAACTTTTGATAGTTCTTTAATTATCTTTTTAATTACTTAAAAACTCAAAAATTGGTTGTTTCTATGATGGAGTACCTATTGTATGTAAGTGGCTTGACCATTCATATTATGTTGCCTACTTATCTTATTTTATCTTAATTGTACTACATCTAAAAGTAAGATAATGTAGGGTAAAAGAGTAATCTAAATTTCTCACCCAAACTACCAAATCTAGACATTTTGAATTATTATTTTGCTAATTAATAAGATTAATTTTGTGTAATTAATAAGAAATAATTAAAATGAAACAATATACATGTGTGTACGTACCCTCTATCAATATATTAATTATTAAATATATTATAATTATATAACAAACTATATATATATGTGGTATAAATAAAAATAACGTAAGACATTATTATGACGTGTCCATATATTTAGCACTTTTCTGATTTAATTTTTTTCTAATTTATTTGCTTCATATATGTATGTGCACGCGCGCGTGCTTCAGTTCTATTATTTATTTTCAAGGAAATGAGGTCATATATTTCCTATTCTTTTGCTTATATGTAATATTTGTATGCTTTAGTTTACGGAAGGAAACGTATATAGTGATAGAGCATTCTTTTATTTTGTACACCTTATTAGCTAGAATTGTTGGTTCATGACAATTACTTGAGATCATGATTGGCAAATGCAAAGGGAAGGGAAGAATAAAGTTTTACTGTAGAAAACTATTTTTTGAATGAATGCATTGTGCTTCATTTCATTATAAAAATGTAAGGGAAAAGGGCTTTTAATAGATGTCTCATGAGTCATGAGATTTGGTCCAAATAACCATAGCCTTTTCTGATATTACATCATATTTTATGGTATATGTTAATTTTATATATTTTTTATTTTACGGTTGCTACATCTTCTAAGTGCAATCGTAATTATAGAGTACTGAAGGATTTGATGAAATAGATGAAGTGAGAAAGAGAAGAAACTATTTGTAACACCCCAAATTCAATAATAGAAGTTCAAGGATTTTTCTAGAGCCCAAATGCTTAAGTTGTATCCACTTTTAATAAAAGGCCCAAATGATGGGCTTTCTAGCCCAATTATGATTTTAATTATTTACGGCTCAATTATTATCGAAACGAGATGAACGAATATGTTAAACGATAGTGCTCGTCGATACGAGTCCATAGAACTTGGTTTCACTAATATAGGAATTCAATTGACCAATATATGATTTTTTCTCTAATTTAAATTCTAATTAGAATTTATTTAAGAGGGGGTATAAATACCCCTAATACCACTTTGAGCCTCATTTTACCATTTCACATTTTCCTCAAAGGGGAACAGCCCCTCCCCTTCTCTCTCAGCCCCTCCCCTCACCACCACCACATCCGCCGCCGGCCACCAGCGCCGCCGGCTCCTCCACCGCCGGAAAAATTTTCCGGCGGAATTTTTGACATGCAATTACACTTTTTGATTCCCCTCATTCTCTTCTTTCCATTTCTTTGATTATTTTTGAAAGATTTTGAGGTTTAGGCATCCGATTTTCCGATCTAAGAGTGGGTTACACCCTAGCCTTTTAAAACCTTATTTCTTTCCTTATTTTTCAATTTCTATTTCGATTTTTATGTTCATGATAGCGATTTACGGGCTATTTTGGTTGCTCATTTTAAATGATGACTTGATCTAATGTTCTTCTTCTTCTTCTTCTTCTTCTTCTTCTTCTTCTTCTTCTTCTTCTTCTTATTATTATTATTATTATTATTATTATTATTATTATTATTATTATTATTTTGTTTTGTTATGTGTTTTTAAACACATTAGAAGTAGAATGGTAAAAATGAAAGGTGAAAATTATGGATTTTTAGTTGGCAATCTTGAAAAAAAAAAGAGAGCTATGAAAATTAAAAGATATATGTGTGTGTGTAGATATTTCCAAATTAAATTCATTTATGTATATGTTTGTGCGTGTGTGTGCGTGTGTGTGTTGAATGTGCGTGTGTGCGTGAGTTTAATTTCTGTTTTCTTTTTATTTTATTTTGTTTTATTTTATATTTGATGCTATTATAATATAGATAAGTATAACTAAAAACTTAGAAATATTATTAAAAATTGATCTTAATCTCATGAATATTTCTCTCAATTAAGTTAGAAGGGTTATAAATTAATCTTTATAAGTAGCAATTTAATTTTAATTAAGGAATATGTTTATGACATTAATTATGAATCTTGGGATATTTTAAAGTTCAATTATAGCCTAAATGGGTAAATTCGTATTTTTATGTTATGATGTCTAAGGTACAATTTACGACTTTATTTAATTAAATTTAAATTGTTAATTTCAAAATGTTATATGGTGTAATGGATAGTGTTAAGATTTATTAATCAAAGGTTAAGGGTTCAAAATCTCTTATGTGTACTATCTTTTATTTTATTTTTATTCCAAGATACTTCTAAGCTATATTTAAATAAAATATTAGCATAAATTTTGAAAATTGTGTTTAGCCTAATGGTGAGAGTTTAAAATTTATGTTAAAGGTTTAAGGTTCAAATCCCTTTATATGCAGTTTTCAAAATCTATTTTATTTCATTTTTATGGCTTTCTACATTATTAATCTGCCTTATAACATTAAAAGTGTGTTATAGATTTCAAATATGATATCTAGTGTAATGGTTGGAATCTGATTTTATTAAATATATGGTCCAGGGTTCGAAACCCATGTCTAACATTTTAACTATGCATTTTATTATTCCAATATGATTCTGCACTATATGTATATATAAGAATTGAATTTCAAAAATGGTATTTGGCCTAGTGGTTATGTTCTAGTTTTTATTATGATAGGTCCAAGTTCAAATCCTTTGGAATGCATTTTATTTATTTTTATTCCTAGTTAATTCTGAACTTCATATAATTAAAACTGTTAATCAAATTTTGAAAATTATGTTCAGTTCAATGGTGAGAGTTAAGTTTTTATGCTAGAGGTCCAAGGTTCAATCCACTTTGATGTATTTTTTAATCCTCTTTTTACTCAAGAATTTATGAGTGTACTTAATTAAAGCAGTTTAATTAATGTTACATAAATTTTTCTAGTCTAGTGGTTAAGTGCTTATTATTTCACTTATGTTTTGGTCAAGTGTTCAAGCCCTCTTGACTACATAATCATATTATATGTTTACCTTATTTTTTTTATTTGGTCTATTTTAGTATATGTCTCCACTATGTTTATTGAGCGTATGATTTATGACATGTCAAATATGAATTTATGGATATTCTTATTGCAAATTATTGGACGAATGTATGAGTATTCCCACAGAGTGTTTTCTGGCACTCAGCCCCACTATTTAAAAATGTTTTCAGGTAATTGATGACGGCATGTGGCGGATGTGGACTAATGTGGACATTTTGTATGGTTGACCATATTCTAGTTTTTGAAATATTGACTCTATTCAGTTTTGGTCAACAAATATAATTGATTATGCTTCCGCTGTATGTTTATGGATTATTTAAATATTTTATGGACGTGTGTGATTGCCGTGGCCTTGCTGGCATGATTTGAATGTTGAATATTGGATTTTTGACTAGTCAAGGTTGAACATGTTTTAATTGGTGGTTCGAAAGGTGTGATTTTAAAATGATAGGTTGGTTGAAAAGTCTTATCTTATGTGATTGGTTGTTGAATGGTAAACGCCTATGAGCGTGTAATTTATTAATATTTTAAACGAAGTGTTGTCTGAATTTTTATAATTCGAGAAAATGATTTATAGTAGTTTGCGAAAATTTTACAGTGATTTTATTTCATCGTGTGTGTTCCCGTTAGCGCACTGGGCCTCCAGATTCGGGGCGCTACACTATTATTAATAAGTTCTACAAGGATCATGTTGCAATATATTGTTAACTTGTAATTATTCTTTTACTTAATTTGATCATTATTAGATTTGAGCTTAAACCAAGCAGTATTCGAATCCACTGCTATTCGACTTCAATCTTGGGTAATTATATATTGGTATTTTCATTTTGTTTGTTTTTTAATTTTTCATGACTTCAGAACTAAATAAAAGCTCATTAAACTTAATAAAAGGTTTAAAGTTAATTTAATTGTTAAAATGATCTGCAATCTTGAATTGCAAATTATAAATCATTTTCTCATACAAAAAGCCATATATGATGGTCTCGAATGAGTGTAATAGAGTTTAGAAGGAGGTTGAATAAACTCCTTTTCAAACTAGTTTCAAGTGCAGAATTACTGGTCCCTTACTTGTTTTATGTTTAGGTTGATTAGTTGATAAATTCAATTGAGATATTCAATTTGTGTGCAGTGAATAGTTGTGTGCAATTTAGAGATAAATAAGGCAAAGCAAAATACAGCACATAATGATTTTATAAAGGCTCGAAGCCTTAAAACTTCTACGTCCTCTCTTTCTTCTTCTTGGAGGGGGATTCACTATATAACTTGAAGTTACACTTATACAAATTATACAATGAGATGGGAGCTAAACCTGGTAACAATGAGTTACTTGATACAGTTACCTCAGCTAGTTTGACGACTTACACTTACAGTCTCCGGCAGATAGCTATTGCGGCGATAGTTTCTTTAGCGGCGGCTCACACTTAGACGGAAAGTTAGGTGCTATTAACGTCTTTACAAGGTTTTAGATCTCTTTTGATCTTCAAGAGTTTGAGTCTTAAATTTATATATCAACTGATTGTGCTTCTTGGGCTAAACGGGTGTTGACAGTTATGATGATTCCATTAACACAAAATCAGAGAGACGGTATATGTAGCGACCTGATTTTTCTAATATTTAAATTGCTACGTTTTCTTCCAAAAAAAAATATTTTATTCATTTTATTTGTGTGATATTAATTGGTTAAGTCTAATAAGTCGCGCCTAAATAAGTTTAATAAATAATTAAGCTTACACGATGTTTATTTTGCATTGAGTCATAACATGCATTAATAAATTTGTGGCATGAGCTTACACATAGTCGTTATTTTAATCATTTACATGCATGGTAAGCCTAAGGTTCATTATTTTAAAAGGAGCCCAAAATTTATTCGCATAATATTCTGTTTTATATATAGTTTGGATAATTGGACACTCCCCACTGAGTCAGTAGTACTCACCCCAAAACTACTTATCTTTTCAGGTGTTGTCTCGAGTGATGTGTAGCGGGCAAGATGTAATGATGGTGGTCAAGTGATCAAGCATGATTAAAGATAATTTAATTTATTTTTGACTTTATTTTATGTAATAAATGTCGAGTTATGCTTTGAAACTTCCGCTGTATTTCAAGAAAAGTATTTTATTAATGAAAAGCATGGATAACGTGTCTTTTTCTATTAAAAGTGAAATTGGGGCGTTACAGAGTGGTATCAGAGACAGGTTTACTTTCCTGCATACTTTAAAAAAAAATCAAGTGAATAATGACCATCATCACATCCGCCGCATCGCTCCGAGAAGAGGTAAAAGTTACAGTTATGATTTCATGTCAAGTTTATGATTATACGAAAAATATGTTTTATGATGAAATGTTTTTACTGTCCTCGAGATTTACCCTAAGGATTATGTTATTAGATGCTTAGAAGAAGTTGACTTCTAGGACACGCGCAAGAACTTCAGCTAGTACTCAGAACATGTCCCAAGGAGAGTTGGATCAAAAAAAGTAGTTACCTTTAATTTTCATTAAAATACTTAATCTTTGCGCTATGGTTGACAATGGGAATCATGCCACCAAGGAAGAATACGCAGCCGACCCAAGAGGAAAGCGAGGAAACGGAGTCAATGAATAATTTTGACAACAATGAGAATGGGGGGAATACCAACAACGACATGGATGCATTTGCCCAAAATCTCGCAGATGCACTAAGAAGAGTTCTACCCCAACCGAATCAGAATCAGAACCAGAATCGGAATCAACATCAACAACAGGAAGGAGACGGTATCTTGACACATTTTCGCCAGTTAGGACCGCCCAAGTTGAAAGGAACTGGAGGGCCTCTAGCCGCAGAAGAGTGGATTCGGGAACTGGACCGAATCTTTGATTACTTGGGATGCTCAGATGCCCAAAGAGTTACCTGTGCAGTGTTCCAGTTGATGGAGGACGCGAGTCATTGGTGGGAGGCAGTAAAGATCAGCATGAGCCCAGAGCAACAGGCCAACTTGACCTGGACCATTTTTAAAAGAATGGTCATGGAGAATTACTTCCCAAATGCGTTCCGGAAGCAAAAAGAGAAAGATCTGATGAATATAGAGCAAGGTAACATGACTATTCTGGAGTATGAGCAAAAATTCAACCAGCTAGCTCGCTATGCTCCTCACTTGGTGGATACGGATGAGAAAAAGGCCTGGAGATTTGAAGATGGATTGCGTCCTGAAATCGGAGCACACCTATCTGCGCTCAATCTCAACACCTACTCAGAAATTGTGCAACGAGCTCGGGCAGTTTCCACACGTCTGAATTTGGACAAGCCTACTCCAAAATTTTCCAATAATGGTGGAAAACGACGATGGGAAGATCGCGACAACCAAGATAAAGAGCGAAGTTTTCAGCCTGAGAAGAAGCCGAATGTTACTGGAGAAGAGACGCCTGGAGTGATATCTCGATATCCTCAATGCAGAAATGTCACAAATACCATCCAGGAGAGTGTAAGTTAGGGACACAAGTTTGTTTCAAATGCCACAAGGAGGGACATAAGGCCTGGGAGTGTCCATTGCATCAAAATAGGAACGCTGGAAGAGGGGGAAACACCGAGAGAGGAAACACCAAAGGAGGTGGAAACACCGAAAAAAGAGGAAATTCTAGAGCTTTTGCGATGAATGGCGATGAGTGAAAAAAAAGAGGAGATCAACGCGTTAGATTTTATTATCCATTTCTAGTTTATTTTCGTAGCTATTTTGATTTTAGTTTTATTTTTAGCAAACGTATGAGAACGCAAAGAAGTTTTTAAGTTGGAATAAAGTTTTGCATTATTTTGGTAAAGATGGATCTACATAGTACACGTTGGTAGCAATTTATTAAAGACCCTAATAAAGTGTGAGCAGATTGAAGACACAGAACAAGTGGGATCCTTGATAAAGGTGGCACAGTCGATGTACCGGGATGGTCAACTCACAATGCATTTTTTTCGATGCCGCTTCATTTTTTTTAGGAATATTTTAGTGTCCGAATAAGATAGTTAACCTAGAGCATAGCAAAACAATGATCAATTAGATAAATTTTTATGGTAGAGAACATAGCAAGACTTATGTTTTGCGTGCCGATTAGGAAGATCTCAGAACTTAGAATTCATAGGCGATAGACATGCCATTAGTAAGATGAGGGAAGATCAATGGTAGATTTTAAGTATAGATACCATTAAGTTTGAGTACGTAATTTCGAGGATGAAATTTTTTTTAGTAGGGAAAGATATAGAGACCCGATTTATCTAATATTTAAATTGCTACGTTTTCTTCCTAAAAAAAATATTTTATTCATTTTATTTGTGTGATATTAATTGGTTAAGTCTAATAAGTCGCGCCTAAATAAGTTTAATAAATAATTAAGCTTACACGATGTTTATTTTGCATTGAGTCATAACATGCATTAATAAATTTGTGGCATGAGCTTACACATAGTTGTTATTTTAATCATTTACATGCATGTTAAGCCTAAGGTTCATTATTTTAAAAGAAGCCCAAAATTTATTTTTTTATTTTTTTTCTTTTTTTATTTTTTTTTTCTTTTGAAGAAGCCCAAATTTATACTTGAACAAGCCCATTCGATTTTGTTGGAAAGGCTAGGTAAGAGATCAAAATTTAGTTTCCTCTCCCATGCAAGGTCTACGAAATAATCCTCTTTAACTTCTTAGAAGTTAATTCATTCACAAACTCTCAAGATTTATCACAGAGTTTATCACGCTCTTGATCTTATCAAGTATATCTCTTGGTGGCTACGAACCTAGCCCTAAACCCTAAACCTAGCTTACTCCCATGAAATCTTACCCTAAATATTAGTATATATAGGGCTTTTACCCATCTCTTTCTTGACAAAAAAAAAAGAAACGAAGTGATGAAGCCATGCAAGGCATTGAAGGCCTTGAACCCGAGCTGCAATTCAAAGGTCCAATGACGCGACTTCGAGCGAAGAAGTTACAAGGTTATTTCCAAGTGATGATTCGCAAGAAGTTTGAGGAATTAGAAGATGCAAAGTGCAGCCATACTTTAGTTAATTTATTAACTAATGAAGATCAAGATCATGCCATGGAGAATATAACTTGAAGAGTTGAAGAAGAGAGCAAGAAGAAGTGCATTTGTGCATGGAGCTGTTTTCGCCCTTGATTTAATTTAATTAAAGGATTGATTTTTATCTAGACTATAGTATTTATTTAATTACTTTAGACTATAGTTTAGATCAGTTTTTAATTAATTAATAAGTGTAATTTTCGTTCATAATATCATAGGTTTGACTAGAATTGTATTTAAGGCAATTTCCTACCTTGAATAGAATTCTAGTTTAGGTATTTCTATAGTATAGTTAGAGATCCTTTTGGATCAGATTTTTAGGCCTTTTTAATTGTTATTTTCATGCATAATAGGCCCTATAAATAGGGGAACCATGTTACTTTGATATTTTAGACATTATTGATTAAAATTGTTGCATTCAATTTGTGTCTCAACCGTCAAAGCTTTTGATTGTTTTCTGTCGAAAATACTCATTCTTGAAGCCTAGCAACTTTGAGTCTTACATCAAGGGAACGTTCTAATTCACACGAGGAATTAGGGTGAACTCGCTACCGAGGAGTAACTTTGAGATTCATTTTCGTCGTACAAGATACGCCGGGGATTAATCGGGTTGCAAATCACAACACCTCCATCGTCCAGCCACCATCTTCGATGTCCTACACCTTCCATCAACGTCCGTGACACTCCCAAGCCATCAAGACCTGATCGTGTGTCGATCATCGAGGGTGGGTTCGGTTCCATTCAGTATAAATTCATCGTGTTTTCAATCTATATCGTAAGTCCGATTCGACTCTATCATACCCTATCTACTCTAGCCATTCTAAACCTATTCATCACCATCGTTCATCACCATCCTAACCGTCCTTATTGCCGTCCTAAAACAGCCCTTGTTCCTTGGATTTTGTGTTATTTTGTGTGTCATAAGTCTAGGTATTTTAATTGAGTCTTAGTCGTCTAGTTATTCGAGTATAGAATCCTTTCGTACCGACGTAGTTTCTTTCCTAGCTTCCGCGTCTTTTGTGTCTCGTTGGTCATTGAGTCCCGGGTCACATCACGAAGCAAGGTGTTTTAAAAGCTTCAACTCTTCGGAAGGTATGAAATCTCTTCTGGTTTGTATGTCTTTCATTACCATTGCATACGCATAGCATTCGGTGGGTTTGGGGTGTAGGATGAGGGAGTTAGTTGTTGAGAAGCTCCGACCTTCCCAACGCAGTACTGGTGGCGGCTTTCAGGAGCAGTTGCTGCTCACGTTATCTGCGGTAAGTTTCTATTCGGCGAGATGGTGGCCGTTCAGCTTGAAGCTGCTGTCCGACGATGGCGCAGTGAGTTGGGGTCTGTTTCGGCGATTCGATGTTGAAGGCTGCACTGCTGGTGTCTCGTAAAGTATAGAGGGAGAGTATGTTGGTTTATTTTTATCCTAATTATGTTTGTTTTGCATGAGGATTGTTGGGTATTAGTAATGGTTTGGGTTATATGAATAAAAAAAAGGGTGAAAGTGTTGTCTACTCCATGTTGTTGTTTCTCGTGAAGAAGTTACAACAGAGAGAGAGAGAGAGAGAGAGAGAGGTTGGCAGAAGAAGAAGTAGGTTTGGGATAGTTGATTAAATGTGTGGGTCGAGAGTGTGTTGGGCCCAAAGCATGCATTAGGCAATTTCTTTAAACATAAATGTCATTCCATGTATATATATATAGGCATATATTAACGTATAGTGCTTGGTTAATTGCCAATTTTTTTATGCATATATATAGGCGTAAGGTTCTTGGCATAAAATAATATAAGGTTGCCATGCATTAATTAATTCAAAATCACGTATTTTCACGTAAATATTAGAGTAATTAATGAATTATTTTAAGCATGCATAATAGTTTAAATTCATGCATAGTTTAATTACATCATGTTACTCATTGTATTAATTTAAGATAAATAATTTATAGGCAAGGCGCGCAGGACTTAATCGGTTAATATCAAGGTCAAGGTCAAGGTGGGGTTTTACGTTGAATTTGTCTCTATTATCCTCTCTATATGTTTTATTGAATATATGTGATGTCACATCATAGCAAGAGCCTTCGGGCTATCACGCAGAGCTTTCGAGCTATCACGCAGAGCCTCCGGGCTATACGCAGAGCTTTCGAGCTATCACGCAGAGCCTCCGGGCTACATGGTTTGGTCTACGGACTGAACACAAGTTTATTATTCGCATAATATTCTGTTTTATATATAGTTTGGATAATTGGACACTTCCCACTGAGTCAGTAGTACTCACCCCAAAACTACTTATCTTTTCAGGTGTTGTCTCGAGTGATGTGTAGCGGGCAAGATGTGATGATGGTGGTCAAGTGATCAAGCATGATTAAAGATAATTTAATTTATTTTTGATTTTATTTTATATAATAAATGTCGAGTTATGCTTTGAAACTTTCGTTGTATTTCAAGAAAAGTATTTTATTAATGAAAAGCATGGATAACGTGTCTTTTTCTATTAAAAGTGAAATTGGGGCGTTACAGTATATCATGGAGATCGATGAATTTAAGCTTTAATACAACTTCACAAATTAATAGTGGAAATTCTCAACTAATTCCATGAAAGTGTTCATGTATGCGGGTTTCTGAATAAAACCCTTCCCCGACTCAAAAATATAAATATCGTTATTCTGAACAAAAATTAATTAAAAAACTCATTTAAACATCACAATTTACGTGTAGTTCAAATTTCAACTTAAAAAAAAATACAAAAACAGAATAACCTCTAACACCGCCTCTTTGGCCCCTTCTTCACTCCGCCGACGCCAGTTCAGCCTCCGGAGGTGCGTTTCAATTATTCGGTCTCCCAAAAGACATATTCACACGCTACTTCTTTTGCACAATGAAGAATGATCAAAGGAAATTCTTAGATACTTTCTATAAAATATAAAACGGTCGAATGTGACGAATAGGGGAGTTTATTCATATTATAAACATATCTCACCAATTTCAACCGATGCGATGGTTTCGAGTACGAAATTTTCGGACGCCGGTTACGGTGCTGGACCCTCCAACGAAGAATATGTTTTGGAAAAATGGTAGTGTCCGTTCATTTTCTTAAAAGATTGAATTACCCGCACGATTCTCAACCAAATTGACTTTTACGCAACCTCTTTTTTTGTAGTATTATTTCATTTAATTTAATATCGATTAATATGAAATTGTTAAAAATTATGTATCTTCATATTTTCAAAATAAAATATTTCATCGAAGTCAATTTCACCCATAAAATAAATTTATAACAACAAAAAAAAAATTGTTGATAAAGAATATTTCCTTAAAATACATAAAAAACACCGCAGACGTATGTGATGATAAGTAAAAATTAATTATTTTTCAAAAACCTAATTAACAAGTTGTTAGGAAATTTTAACTTATTAAATAATATTTAAATATAATTACATTTTATAAAATTATTTCATTTAATTTAGAGTCAATTAATATGAAATTGATTCAAATTATATATCTAAACTAAAATATTTCATAACCGATGTCATTTTCTCCCATAAAATATATTTTAACAACAGTTAAAAATTTACCGATATCAAATATTTCATAAAATTAACTAAAACATAATTATCGACGTATGTGCTGATATGTAAAAATTCTTTTTCAAACGCCTAAATTATTTTTCAAACAACTAATTTTTGCACATTTTAACTTATTAAATAATATTTAAACATAATTACATTTAACAAAATTACGTCTATTTTTACGTAACAAAATAAAACAGGAAATCCTTTTAAATCATATTCTCGCAAAAAAAATGTTGCAAAGCAAATTATTTAAAGTTTGCAAAACAAAGTTTTTATTCGTGGTTTCATTTTCTCCCCACTAAAATAATTTAATACCAACAATTAATTAAATGTTGCCTATACATCATTTAGATTTACATATTTTTTAATAAACTTATAATCCTAAAATAATATAGTAATACAATTCAAAATGTGAATAAATAAAATAAAACGTACAATTACTAAAAAATAAAATGTACCGCAAAAAAATCAAGTTAGGGATACATACATCGATAATAAGGGAAAAAGTGAAAATTGGGAACTATATAAGTAATGGTGAAAGAAAAGTACCACAATAGCTAAAATGTACGTATTCCTGCAAAAATATATCGTATTTCCATCATTTTTGATTATTTTTTATTGGTCGTATTTTGAGACCGAGTGACACGTGACCGCATTTTAACGGACTCGGGTATTACTTGGGAGGAGCATAGAATTTTCCATATACGAGGGATGACTGTAGCTGTAAGTCGGTAATAGATTACTATTAGGACGTAAAATGAAACAGAATTTAGAATTACTCGTAAGCAAATTGAAGTATGTAGCGTGGCCCAAGAAGAGCTCGTAACTTGTCACTCATGAGGGCAACCCTGCAATTATATTTCCAAGGCCCATATCTAGGTCCAATTTTTATTTTAGAAAATTAAATAAACCTATATATAATCGTATTTATTAAAATAATAGTAATACAAGTGCAAAAGTTCACCACGTAACCCCCACGCGTCAGACCAAGGGGGTTCCACGTGGTCAGAAGTCGACATACAAAAATTGCCTTTCATTCAAGTTTTCAAAGCAAGAAATGGCATCCTCAGCCACCAGGAACGCCGCCGCATTGGGCGGAGAAGACGACGAGGAGCTGAGAATGAAGCTACAGCGTCTGCCACACCTCACAGACACTCTCCCCAGCCTGGGGACCCACCCGAACCCGCTGGACAACAACTCGTTCTTCCACCCCATATCGGAGTTCTACATCGCCCCCTCCGACGTCGTCCTCCGCCACATCCTCCACGACGTCTCCACCACCCCGGGCCCCCAAATGGCATATCATCGGGCCGGGCCCAGGAAGAGGATCTTCTTCGAGCCGGGGAGGGTGCGTGCGGCCATCGTGACGTGTGGGGGTCTCTGCCCCGGGATGAACACTGTGATCAAGGAGTTGGTGGTGGGCCTCTGGGAGCTCTACGGCGTGCGTCAGATCTTTGGTGTGGCGGCGGGCTACCGGGGGTTTTATTCCACTGAGCCGGTCGCATTGAACCCTAAGATTGTTCATGACTGGCATCGAAAAGGTGGCACGGCGCTTCAGACTTCAAGGGGTGGATTCAACCTGCATCAAATTGTCGACGCCATTCAGGATCGTGCCTTCAACCAGGTACGTTATTCTTCATTTCCTTTTCCTTTTTCTTTTTCTTAATGGAAAAAAACCAACCTTTATTATTAAAATGTATTTAATTTACTTAATTTGACTTGCTGTTGACATTAATTTGTTGCGTGCGTTAACATTTGTCTTAATTAATTTGGTATGATAATAGTATGTTCACTCTGGCAATGTAGATAGTCTTGAGTCTTCACTAATGAACGCCACTCGTTACATTGCCAGTTCGCCACAAATTAAAATAGATGTATGTACAAATTAATTAATTCCGGTTCTGGATATTGTGGAAGTAATGAGAAATTTTAATTAATATTATTAATTAGTAGATCGAGATTAAATTATCGCCTTAATTCTGTCGATCAGTGCCGCACTGTAGCTTATATATATAGCTAGGTCCAACTTATTATGCAAGATATATTGTAAAATTTGAAGTTAATTGTATGCATATATATGCAGGTATACATCATAGGCGGAGACGGCACAATGCGCGGGATGGTGGAGATATTCAACGAGATAAAGCGCCGGAAATTGAACATCGCGGTAGCCGGAATTCCCAAAACAGTGGACAACGACGTGGGCATAATAGACCGATCATTCGGGTTCCAAACAGCAGTGGAGATGGCTCAGCAAGCAATCATCGCCGCTCACACGGAGGCAGAGAGCGCCGTCAACGGCATAGGCCTGGTCAAGCTCATGGGGCGCAGCACCGGCCACATCGCCCTCCACGCAACCCTCAGCAGCCGCGACGTCGACTGCTGTCTCATCCCGGAGACGGACTTCTACTTGGAAGGGAGAGGCGGGCTATTCGAGTTCCTCGACGCCCGCCTCAAAGATAACGGCCATGCGGTCGTGGTGGTCGCGGAGGGCGCCGGCCAGGACATCATACCGAGGGGCAATGAGTCCGGCCACGTGGAACACAGGGATGAATCGGGGAATCCGGTTTTCTTAGATGTTGGAGGCTGGCTCAAGTCGGAGCTCAACAAGTGGTGGACTAGGGATCACCCCAAGGAGCTGTTCACGGTTAAATATATCGATCCAACTTATATGGTCCGTGCCATTCCCGCCAATGCCACGGATAATCTGTATTGCACCCTTGTGGCTCACTCGGCCATCCACGGCGCCATGGCCGGGTACACGGGCTTCGTCTGCGGCCCCATCAACGGGAACTATGCCTACATTCCGGTGGAGGAAGTGGCTCGGGCCAAGAATCCGGTCAACACCAGGGATCACAAGTGGGCGTGGGTTCGGTCCGTCACCAATCAGCCTGATTTCGAGGGAAGAAGCTACTGATCAAATATTAACGAATTAACTCATCATCTCGAAATTAAAACATCCCTGTAGCTAGAGATCGATGTTACAGCTCTATTACATGCAATTATATTGATGCTTCTTTTAAATTGATCTGCACTAGATTTAGACATATATTATCATGAGTTTGATTTCGATAATATTGTGATTGTGATATATGTCTGTTGATGAGACAAAAAGATATAGCAATATGTGAGAAAATTTCGATTTTGGTCTCATAAGTCACCGGGTATTCCGTTTTTGGTCCCGATCATTTTGATTTTGGTCCTTTTTCAAAAAAATTACCCAAAACTAGTTCCATAGGTTTACTACTATCAATTTTGGTCCCACGAATTAAACGGTTGTTTTAACGCTTGACGGAAACATCGCGCACGACTCACGTGCGTGTCATTTTGGGGGGGAAAATTAGACCTAAATCCCCAAAATCTCCAAATTAGACAGAAAGTACAACTCATTCACAGTTCGTAAAAAATCCCCAAAATCGCTCTGCCCTAATTTCAACCCTCTTTCACAAATTTACAAGAAATTCCAAATTTCCACAGCAATATTGGGACGTGATGATACGAAGGAAGGTTTTTTTTGAAATGCCACACCCAAACTACCGTAAGTTTTGAATCATTTCTCAAATGTTTTGTCCAATTTATCCAGTAAGTTTCGTTTGATTCGTTCGATTTCGAATCATTTTTGTTTTCCTTTGAATCATGTGCCTCTTTGTCGTATTAGGGATGGGTTTATGGTTAAAACGCCACGAGACTCAGCTTGATACACTGTCATACTACCGGAAAATTTACTTTCAAAAGGAAAAAGATGGCAAGAAGTACAAGTATTATGGGATTCCTATGGAGACATTTTTCTCGTTCTTAAGTTCTGTCATTATTTTCCAGATTATGATTCCGATATCCCTCTATATCACAATGGAGCTTGTACGGTTGGGGCAATCATATTTCATGATTGGTGACCGGCATATCTATGACAGTTCGAGCAACTCTCGATTTCAGTACAGATCCCTAAATATTAATGAGGACTTGGGACAAATACGATATATATTGTCCGATAAGACGGGTACACTGACAGAAAACAAGATGGAATTCAAGAAAGCAAGTATCTGAGGAAAAAGTTATGGTGATTCTAACTCTGCAGCTGATTCTCAGGAGATAGATGTGGGAGGTATAAATTGAACTTTAGTTTAGATAATAATGTGAATCAATGATTGTGTCTTGTTTTGCTTAAAGTTTAATCATAATCCCTTTGTTATCTATTAGAAAAATGATTAATCAACATTTCTATAGCTAATCAGACTAGTCTATTGAATTGTACTCTTTTTTTTTTAGTTTTGTATAGCTATATTGTAGAACCGCAGTAGATAATGTTCTACATTGGCAAGCGAGTTGCATGTTGCTTATAACTGCAAAGTCCGCTTCAGCATTGACTTGTCAAGTTTTTTGATTCATGCCTTAGTATTCTTTTTGTCTCCATTTTGAGAGATTGCCACAACATAATTATCTTGTCAATCTGACTATGGTCAATTAATATGTTTGGCGTGTGCATGCTGATGTTTGCTATTGTTGAGATAGTATCATTAATCCATTTTATATCATTTTCTCTTTGGTGGTTTTTTTTATTTAATTTATGATAGTATGTGCATTGTGCAGTGGAAGATGCTATGATGGGTGGAAGAAAATGGAAACTTAAATCTGAAATCACCCCTGATTCTGAACTCATCAAATTATTGTACAAAGATCTACATGGGAAGAAAGAATTGTTGCACATGAGTTTTTTCTGACGTTGGTAGCTTGTAACACTGTGATTCCCATTCTTACTGATAGTCCATTGAGCAACGATCCTACCTCTATAGACTATCAATGTGAGTCTCTAGATGAAGAGGCACTGGTTGCAGCAGCCTCCGCATATGGTTATAAGCTTTTTGAGCGAACGTCTGGGCATATTGTGATTGATGCCAATGGTGAGAAGTTAAGGTAGAAAGCTCACCTATTTACTCATGCTATAATCTCCTAAATGTAGTTTTTTGTCCTCAATGAGCTGTTTTTTCTTGATCTGTGGGGAATAGTATACAGTTTATGATATCTGTCATTATGTGTTTCCCATGTTACTGTTTCAATGAATTTGAGAGACATGGATATTTTTCATAATGCAAGTTATTTCTCATTGTCATACTCTATTAATCTTGAAGTTATTTTATGCTTTACAATGTTTCTTGTGCTTTGGTAGCTTGGTAATTGTATTGTGTTAGATATTTATTTTGTTTGGTGAGTTGGTATATATAGTGTCAATGATGGTGGGAATTTTCCCTCCAAAAAGATGTGAAAATTCCCTCTAAAATAATAGCAAAAACAGGTTAAATTTGCCTCCAAAATTGTTGATGAATTTTCTGGAAATTTTTTATTTGGGACCAAAATTGATATCAAAATGGGACTAAAATCGATACAAATTTTAACAGAAACCGTCACGGTGTGATAAAAAATGATACGTCATATTCTATGGGACCGAAATCGAAATGGTCAGAACCAAAAATGAAATACCCCATGACCTATGGGACTAAAATCAAAATTTTCTCTGAAGAAAGAAAGGTGCGCTTTTGATGTAGGACACATGGAATTTGAGCGTTAAAAGCATTAGAAAGAGAATATAAAGAGGAAGATGATTATCCCTCTCTCTCTCTCTCTCTCTTTATCGTTTAGAAAAAGATGCGGAGATAATAGATTAGATGTGATTTCAAAATTTCTGTGCTACGCGTTCATTTGCGATTTGGATATTCACCAATCAATAATCATGCTTTCTACCGACAAAACAATTTTATGTTTCTTGCTAATTTGTTTTTATCGAGGGATTTCATTGTCATTTTACACTAATTTTACAATCTTTAATTACTGATTTGACTAAATTGATAGGAGGATAAAATTAGAGAGAAGATAATTATTAAGGCTAATGCGTGTTTAGCACACTATATATAATTGATTAGGGTTGCCACACGTAGGTTACATTACAAGTTGGTGCGATCATTTCAATTTCCTTCATCTATAAAGAAACATACAATACAATACACACACACACACACACACACACACACACACACACACACACACATAGGGTTTGGTTCCAGAAGGAACCATATCCCATGTGAGAACCGAGAACCAATCTTAGCCACAATTTCGTCTATTTGAACGGTCAAGATATGTTCCAAAATAAATAAAAAAACGCGGTGGCATAATTGTAATAACGTCCAACTTCGCTGCCCCTGAATCTTAGTAAGAGTAAAATCGGAAATTTCAATGTATATGTGATTCACGCGTGTATTTTTCAATTTAGAGTTTTAGCATTTTCATTCTCTATTTTAGCACTGTCGTGACTTATTTTAGCACTGTCATAACTTATTTTAGCACTAACATGGCCATTGTTTAGCATGATAAGAAACTCCTAAACCAGCTTTCTTTTTGCGAAATACAATTTCACCGTCAACTCCCGCAGAACCTTTGGATGCATGCTCATCATTGAGTAATGAAATTGTTCCAGTAATGAAGATGCAGAGGCTACAACTGAACTTGACGATATTCCCCTATCATCGCCAAACAACAAATGACAAATCATGCTAATCACATATTCATCAAATATAATTAAATGTTGATGTCCACCTATTAACTAAATTAATTCTGTTTAGGTTGTGTTAGTATGTTGAGACTTGCTTGTCGCAAGTCATTATCACAAATTCGTGGTTTTCATTCTACTCAGGTGAGTTTGTAATTTTTCAATTATCAATCACTGTTTGTTTTGGCAATGAGACTTGGATATATACATGTATATATTTATGCTCTTATCGTTTTTATATTCTTGCAGCCTTTCTTGGGGCCAAGAAGCTTTTTTGGTGTAGACGATTTTCTTGATGATGACAATGGCAGGCCATACACATATCAAAGAGTAAAGAAGTTCAAAAATCCGAACAAGCATGTGTCTTTCAAATAATGGACTGTTGCTTACATGGAGCCGTTCACTCTGGATGTCTTATACCCCGCCACATTAGGGTAGATAGGTGGGGAATAGGTGTAGGAGATCGCATTGTCATGACCTTTTTTAGCACTGTCATGACCTTTTTTAGCATTGTCATGACTTATTTTAGCATGACTCTTTCAGGGTTTTAGCACTGTCATTTTCTATTTTAGCACTGTCATGGCCTATTTTAGCATGGCTCTTTTCGGTTTTAGCACTGTCATTTTCTATTTTAGCATTGTCATGGCTTATTTTAGCATGACTCTTTTAGGATTTATGTGAAATGGACGATATTTCATACGCGATAATCATTATAGTCCTCATTAAATTTAAAGTTTCATTTTAGTTTATATAGATATCGACGATCATCAAGGCAAGCCACAATCTGGAGCTATCCGGCATTTTGTTAACACGATCATAGATTTTGAATTCTATTAACTCTGGTATATAATGAAATTGTGAGAATAAATAAATATGTACCAATTAACTGATAACAGTACTTACTCCTAATGAACCGAAGTGGAAAGCAATAAAAAGGAGTGAAAACATTTGAATAATAATTTAAAGATGACATAAATATGTATGGAATTACATATGTAAAGACGATATTAATTACTTATTAGTTAGCTATATATATAGATAGATAGCACATCTAACCTGGCCCCTTATGGTTCTAGAACAAATAAATAACAAGACATAATAAAAGGAAGATGTGAAAAGGGAAGGTGGCGGAATAAGAAAGATCAGCTGACAGCCGTCGTATTGCTGCCGCTCCAAAGTAGTTATTGTAAGGATAATAGAAAAGGGCTGGTGGTGCATAGTATTGGCCGCCGCCGCCGCCGCAGCATATTACCGGAGCAGTCAGAGGGCAATTTCCTTTGTCCGCAGACGACGATGGTGGCGGTGCTAAAATAGTTGTTTTATATATATATATATATTGAGAGAGAGAGAGAGAGAGAGAGAGAGAGAGAGAGAGAGATTTTCAATATTTGATGTAGTAATAGATCACAGTAGTGCTAATATATATATATATATATATAGTTTTTAACAGTAGTGCTAAAATAGATTATAACAGTGCTAAAATAGATCATAGTAGTGCTAAAGTACTAATAGTGAAAAATTCAAAATAACAACTTAATCAACTTCGTCAACCTAAGTGCTAAAATAGTTCACAATAGTGCTAAAATAGGTTACAATAGTGCTAAAATATATCACATTAATGCTAAAGTACATGATAGTGCTAAAATAATTCACAGTAGTGCTAAAATAAGTTACAACAGTGCTAAAATAATGTTAGCTTCATCACAAATGAAGCTAACAATTATGTCAAACCACATAAAGAATTGATGCTCTCTATTACCCTTTCCCTGGCTGAAGATGTTGGTGTGGAGTGTGTACGGATTTCCACTAGAATTCCCAAGAAATTCGAAATCTATTTCATCATGGTAATCACCATGTGATGAAAACTGCATATACTATATATGTATTAATTAATTAGGCAATATATATGTGTGCATATACACGTCAAATTAATTAAAGTTAGCAGTAGTACTAGCTTACATAATAAGTAGTGACTGTGCCTGCGGAGTTACTAGGGACAAGCTTGATTTGCCATCGTCGCCATACGCCATGGTTCGTGGCTTTGCCGACTCGTGGGATTTGTTTCCCTAATTGCTCCATCCTTGGGGAAGAACAACTTTATCCAACAAGGTGTATGAAAATATAACCCTAGAATAATCTCCCCACGCTCATCCCAAATAAATCATTCATTACTTTATCATATCAAATAATGGCCATCGAGCGAAATGCAGAAAAATCTTTACTTGATGCCCTCTATTATGAGGAAGAAAAATTGAGAGATGTTGAGGAAGAAGACGAATCGCAGATTGAAGGAGATTCATTCCAAATATAACATAATTCCTAAATTACTAAAATACCATTGCTTCATTAAAAAGTCTAAAAAATTACAATAATGCCACCGCTTTTTTTTAAATTTTGATCTGATCTTGGCCGTCCAAATTAGATCAATCTGTGGCTGAGATTGGTTCTCGGTTCTCACAGGGGGTGCGGTTCTCACATGATCCCATCTCTCTATATATATATAATCTTTTCTTGTAGATTTGAGAAAATACTTAGGTCATTTTTAACCTTTTAAAAACAGATTAACTCGAATTAATAATTATAAAAAATGAAATAACAATAAACACTAATTCGTACAAATAATAATTTAATATGTGAACAACTAAAAATAGTATTTAATATAACTATTATATATCTTATAATACAATAATATCAATCTTCAGGGTTCAAATGGATTAACCCACAATTCACGGTGATATTATGTTTGAGTATTGCGCCCTGCGACATTTTTTATGTTATCTCTTATGTTAAATTTTCATTTTTTTTAATTCATTATGATTTAATTCAATTTAAATTTTTTATTTAGGGTTCATCATACTCCAAATAAATTATATATAAAAAAATTAATTAAAATAAATTATTTATAACACACGAAATATAACACGGTTGGACAAACTGATTCATTTTTTCTTCAGCTCAAATAGAAAAAAAAAAAAAAGTAGTCCCGTTGTAGGGGTAATCGCGTCTTTTTTAAACCCAAAAATCTTATACCATAAATTATCGAATTGCAACTACAATTTCTTTTATTTTAAATATAATTAATCATTAATTAAAAGAACTAATTCCTTTGTTGGCCTTATAGTTAGACTATTTAGTACATGTAAAAAGTTGTTTAATTATATTGTTTACATTTATGTATACAAATTTTTGATAGAATAATGCTAAGTATTGATATAATTCCAAGATTGATGTTGAAATGAGTAACAAATACTATATGTTATTTAAAAATAAAAAAAAATTATAGTATAGGTGAAGGAAGAACCGGAGTGGATAATGAGAGTTAAAAATTACGGTTTACCCCCCAAAGCAAACCCAACGCATCCTCGTTGATCAGTATTTATGAGTTAACCGAGCACTTTATTGCCTCTCTCTTTCCCACTTCTCTGCCTTCAGACAAGAACAAACGCAACAACATTAATGAACTACCCAGATTTCTCGTGCTAGCTCTACCTGGATCAAAATGGCCGCAACCTATTTTTCTAGCAAAGTCCTACTACTTGTGGTGAGCATGTCGGTGGCGGTGGCGGTGGTGGAAGTGGAATCAGCTATAGGAGTGAACTGGGGCACGGTGGCGCTCCACCGCCTCTCCCCCGACACTGTGGTGGATCTCTTGAAGGACAACAAGATTGAAAAAGTTAAGATTTTCGATGCGGACCCAGGCTCGCTCAAGGCATTAATGGGCAGTGGGATCCAAGTCATGGTTGGGATCCCTAACGAAATGCTCCAGCTCCTCAGCTCTTCCTCTTCTGCTTCTGATTTGTGGGTTTCTCAAAATGTGTCCAGATATATGGTTAAAGGCGGTGTTGATATCAAGTATATATGTTCTCTCTCTCCCACACACACTTATTTTATGTTAGGGTGCCTTTTGTCTTGTTCTTGATATTTATTTTTTGTTTATTTATAATCATATTCTTGTGTTTGATGGATTCTTTAATTGAGTTTCCATTTATTAACCTGAAACGATATTACCTTTCTTGGCCTTGGTTAAGGTTTTCTTTTTCTTCTTTTTTTCCCATTTCTCAATATGCAAATATTTGGTTATTTCTCGTGTATTCATCCGATGGTAGAGTGGGACAAGTTATGGGAATACTGTGTGTAATCTGATTCATACGGGAACATAATTGAAAATTGGCATCTTTCTTTCTTCTGCTACTGCTTGTGGTGAAAGATTCTATTCTCTTGTGTGATACTTAAAAGATTTATATTGACTAAGACTAGTTTGCCTTTTAAAATAATGATGTCTGGTTGACAAAAATATATCTAGTTTTGATTTGAGTGTGGATTGTCAGCACTTGTTATTTATTGTAATATATGATGAACCTTATTGCCTTGCCCCTTTGTGGTTGTGCATTCGTTTTTGATAAGATCCATCTGTTTATAAATTTCCAACCAATTCGGGCTTTAGAACTTCTTCTTTAGTATTTGGAATCTTGAGCAAGGTTGGTGATGCTTCATCTCTACAATTTTTGCCCACACTAAATTTTGAGGGTAATTGCAGGTACGTTGCAGTAGGAAATGAGCCATTCCTGAATAGTTACTCCGGTCAATTCCAGTCTTATGTTGTGCCTACCCTGATGAATATTCAACAATCTCTGGCCAAAGCAAATCTTGCGGGCATGGTAAAGTTGGTTGTCCCGTGCAATGCTGATGCCTATGAATCTAATTTACCATCACAAGGAGCTTTCCGACCTGATCTGACACAAATAATGACGCAGATTGTTTCTTTCCTGAATTCTAATGGTTCACCTTTTGTAGTGAATATTTACCCCTTCCTAAGCCTGTATGGGAACTCAGATTTTCCTCAAGATTATGCATTCTTCGAGGGGACGACACATTCTGTGACAGATGGACCAAATACCTATTATAATGCATTTGATGGTAATTTGGACACACTAGTTTCAGCTCTCGGAAAACTAGGGTATCCTCAAATGCCAATTGTTATAGGAGAGGTGGGTTGGCCAACAGATGGGGCTTCTGGGGCAAATCTTACTGCAGCAAGGGTTTTCAATCAGGGACTCGTTAAGAATGTTCTAACAAATAAGGGAACTCCTCTGCGGCCAGGTGTCCCTCCTATGGACGTCTATCTTTTCAGTCTTCTTGATGAAGGGGCCAAAAGTACACTACCTGGGAACTTTGAGAGACATTGGGGCATATTCTCGTTCGATGGACAGGCCAAGTATCGATTGAATCTTGGGAATGGATTTTTAAAAAATGCAAAAGAGGTTAAGTATCTTCCTTCGAGATGGTGTGTTGCAAATCCTAACCGAGATCTTTCTACTGTGGCTAGCCACTTCAAACTTGCTTGTAGTTATGCTGATTGCACTACACTAAGCTTTGGAGGATCCTGCAACAATATTGGTGAGAAGGGAAATGTATCATATGCTTTCAACAGCTATTATCAGATACAGAAACAAAATCCTCAGAGCTGTGACTTTGATGGGCTTGGGATGATCACTATGTTGGATCCTTCCATTGGTGATTGCAGATTTCTTGTCGGAGTTACAGATGCAAACTCTTTAGGCTTTAGATTAAATGGTGGATGGACTATATTCTTGTTAATTATTTTTTGGGCGTTTCGCATGATTTTTATGTGACTCGAGGTTCTGAAGTGGGGTTTTCAGGGTTCCCTCTTCTGAAACTGTCCCGTTAGAGAGAAGAAACAATACTGCACAGAAATATCACTATAGATGTATTAGTTAGAAATTGTTTCAGGTTAGTATGGTTATTGTTGAGTTATATGCGAGCATTTACGCCGCTGTACCACTATATCATAACTATTTATTAATGATTTATATCTGATTTGATACTGTATTGTTGTAAGTGTAATCTTGTGTTGTAGATGATATAAAATTTGCCCCTGCTTGCTCTATTCTGCGATGTCTGAGTTCATAATAAGCAGAGGCAGGCTTTTTTTTTTTATGTTTCATTATGTGAGGTTGATCTTTGTGACATGTATTAAAGTTATTCAACGCATCTATGTTGCTGAATTAAGAATGGACATCGTCACAGGTAATCTATTAAGCAGGAGGGAAATAAAACACAAAGAAACATATCCCACAAGTTATTGAAAACATAATTCAGTTTCAAGATATATGCCTTGCAGCACATTCTTGTAGTTCTGATGATATGAGTTTGATCTTAGCAGCAATTCTGGCCGCAGCACACTTTCACGCAGGTGATCAGAGGCTTGGAGAAATTAAATAAGCAGCAGCGACACCCTTCAAAATCAAGAGAGGCGTCTCATTAGCAGAGTATTACATCAAACCATGCAATTTACACATTGCGGAAGAATTGTTTAGTAGAGACGAAGGGGGATATCGTACCTTCTGGGTGCACAACACGGTCAGCAGGTTTCGTGTTAGCTGCATACGAACAAGTGACAAAGTATGCAACTAACAGTAGCCATGCCAGAGTGATCAACAAAGTATTCTTCCCCATCATTTCTACCTTTTTTTCTCTCTGTTCCTGTTTTAGGATGTATGAAATGCTGATATGGGTGTCCTCCTCTTGCAGCCTACTTATAGTGGAAAGTTATATCTGCAGATGATTAATTTATGGTGTGAACTGATCAAACCCACTATCTGCTTTTTCTGACTGATAAACTTAAGTCCACCACTTCTGAGGTGGAGTCAACCAAGTTGTGTTCTTGTCTAACTGCATTATTATATGGAAGAATTTGGAAGTTCAGAGACTTCCAAAGAAGAGAGGTGAGGAAGGTTTTTTTTGCCTACTATTGTGGGCTGGAGTGATTTGTCTGGAAATGCCATGTTGTGTAACATCCATTGAACTTGAAAATTCTATTTAAATTATATGATTCCTCAAGCTCATGGCAGAAACAGAATATTCTAAGATTCATACATTCTATATATCATCATCATTTTGTCAGCATAAGTTGAAGTGAATCTTTCAGTTTTAACAGCTGATGAACTCCGCTGATAGATTATTTTCCTTGATCTATCTTGAATTAATTATAGAGAATGTTAGTTTGAAACTCTTAAAACACATATTACTGTCCAGAAAGCATGAATCATGCAATTATGATTTATGAATCTTAAATACTTAGCTCAAAAAGCTTTCAGAAGGGAACGGTTTAGCAAACTTGATCATAACAAATACAGTTTACGCATCTGCATTGCTTTGTAATTTCAGGGGAAATCGGGACTAATTCAATGTGTGTTGCTCAATTTACATACACGTTGAAGATCACTGACAGTATTACAAACAATCAATCTGGTATGTTCATGAGTTCAGTCATAAAGCCTTATCCTAGCCGTTATCTCCGCCCGACAAATGGGGCACCAGGTAAGTTCTTCACCACAGTCATGGCACGTCTGCGAAGAATATGAATGCAAAAGTTTAGAGTTTAGCAGTAGTCAACCTTTCAATTTTTTACATATTTTCTTTACCTGATGTCCACATCCAAGTGCAAGATTGCGTTTGCTGTAGAAACAAACAGGGCATTTCTGTGGAGCACAATCAGAGAAACAAACTCATCTCAGTGTTACGAACACAATACATGCGAAGTTTGCAGAGCGATAATTTACCCTTTCATTTGAAGTGCTTGAAGTGGAAACAGGGGAAGGTGGATAGTTAGTTGAATAGTTTTCACTGAAGCTGCTCGACAGGGAAAGTGACCTCAAGTTTCGTGGTGGAGGTGTTAGATAGCTGTTGGACCTCAAGATTCGTGATGGAGGTGGCAACGGCACAGTTGTGCTATGTCCTCTCTCATTGCTGCAAGATAAGATGTAGGGCTTTAAGATGCTTGCTTAGTTTTCCCCTTATTTAAAAACATCACAGTATCAATTGATTAGGATAGATGTGAATTTCATGAAGAAATTCAGAGTTTAATGTGAAAAATGATCAAGTTGGTTACCCCAAGAGTTGGAGTTCAAGAGTAGCTCTGTATTGTAAAGGGATTTCCATCAATGCAGCCAGGGCAAACTCAGCTTCTTTCTGGGGTAGAGGGATATTTCTTGACATGATTTCTGTGAAGTTCACAAACTGCATTTTTGGAAACCAACATAAATTTCTATGTATACATCAACAACCAGGCATGAACATTGAACATGGAGAAGATTCTGTGAGTTGGATTTGCAAGCAATGTCTAACCTGGATATTGTCGAAAGCTCTGGCTGGAATGTTGTCATCAAACTCACGCATCATATCCCATGGTCCGTCTCCAACTCCAACCACGACGATGGACAGTGGATAGTCACTGCAAAAGAAAAAGAAAAAGAAGGGTCAAGTAAACTTCAACATCTTCCACAGAAACAAGTCCAGATTTCTACATGCACAAACCTTGCTCTGACTATTGCATTAACTGTGTTCTGCTCTTGAGGACTTAGCTGTCCAGCTCCGGTGTCAACACTTCTTGTAACCTTCCATAGAAAAGGTTGAAATCAAATTTTTTTTTTCAAGTGATCTTGGTTTAGATTAACAAAAGATGCAGGAGAGTAGAATTACTTGGCCATCAGCTATGATCAAAAGCACATGATATTGACCGCCACTTTGATCAACTATCCCTATAGCAGTTTCGATAATTGGGGCAAACGACGTTGGCCCTGCTAATCGAACGTGTGGAACGATCTCTCTGTAACGAGAGAGTGCCTCCTCGAAGCCATTGCAGGACCTGCCGTCTGGATAAAAGCTGAAGACGTCTCGATCATGAGTAGTAACTGCAAGATCAACGATGAAAAATGAGAGACGAAATTAATATTAGTTGTTATAATAATGTTATATAGAACATACTTACCATCGCCAAAGCCAAAACAAGGAATGAGATTATCCTCATCGAAACGTGAGAGAGTTCTTCCAATAATGGAGATGGCGTGTTGGTATGGATTGAAGACGCCTTCTTCACCTTCACTTAGGTGATGAAGGCACCTTCCATCAAATGAATTTCTCCCAGTCCATTCATTGCTTTTGGTGAAGTCAATGCCCACAATCAGATTTGATGATTCCAGACCAGATTCAGCAAGAGCTTCTCTAACCTTAAAAACATCCAAATCACTCATCAAACAACTTGCTGCTTCTGCTTTTCAAGTATACATGGAAATATTGAATGACTGTTAATTATTACCTGATCCAAAGTTCGATAGTTGTCGCCAATTCTTCCAAATCTCCTAGAAAAACTTTGAGGAGATGATGCATGGCTGAATGAATTCCGACCAACACAACCTCCATCTCTCGTCGGCTTCCCCCCCATCTTATTAATTGTTGGAATCTCCTATCACAAAAACTGTCAAAACCTTCGAAGAAGAAGAAGAAGAAAAAAACATAGTTGCGATTTATGTATATTAAAAGAAAAGGAATGGCATGATCCATTTTACCTTGAAACAGAATCAAATTGGAATGAAAGAATTAATCTAAAAATGAAGATAAATAGACAGCCATTCTGAGCATCAAAAGGTCAGCTTTATATGAGGTGACAATGAACTGTTATTGCATTTGAGCTGACTTTTTCCGGCTAACATGTTTCGTTCACTAAACATCACAATCATGAATCAAAACGAACATCCAGATTTTCACATTTTTAAATGTTTACCCGAACCCGCCAAGAAAGTAATAAAGAAAACGAATTCAGTTTATATAGATTAAAGCCTATTATAATAAGATAAACAATCTTGGGCGAAATAATATTCTAGTCATTGTCGATTGAAATTTCGGAGCAAGTCCACGACCTTAACTATTTATCTTCATGATTTCATTGCAAGTTTCAATCTTCATCTATTATGCAAGAGTATTTAATCACAATTTTCACTATACAATTAATAACATCACTATTATCAGTTAATTAATGGAGTTGATTGACTGGGTGGAGCGAGATTTATGTATGATGGAGGTTTTGGGCGGCACAACAAATATGAGGGTTGCAAATCAGTACCCGTTGACATCTATCACAACACTACTGAAAAAAATTCTTCTTTTTTTTTTTTTTTATAAATGATGTGTTGGATTGGAGATTAAGAAAAACAAGTATGAATAGTTTATTTTTGATTAATTCCAACTGATGTTGATTGACATTCCCCTACAAATATTTATTTCTTTCTTTCGCGGAAGTAATTCACAACAAATGGACTACGGAAAGCATCACGAATATTACCAAATTAAAACCCGGTTGTAACTTGTAATGGTCAAGACATTAGTAACTCTACTATATTTTTTATTTATTTATTTATTTTGCTCCATCATTCGTGACAAAACCCATCAATTAGGTAATACTGTAAATAAGATTTAATCAGATTAATTTTTGAGTGGGTTAATCTTGAATTGTATGCAACTATGCCAGTAGGTAATGTAGTGAAAAAAAGAAAATTGCTTCTCGCAATTGCGTAACGTCGATAGGAGGTTGGTTGAGTGAGTACGCAGGCATCCCACATCGGAGATGAGTGAGAGAGAAGAAAGAAAAAGGGGTGTATAAATAAAAGAGTTCCCTTCTGCGACCGAGATAACCCTTCCTGTCGGGGGTGCTGCGGCGACTCGTCAATGATCGTTTAGAGACGGCGAGTCGTGCCAACACCCACGTATCGAACACACATTTAACGGCGAGCGAGCTCCGCCCTCCTTCGGCGGCGCTTGCCCGTCAATTTTTGGAAGCCCTTTAAAAAGGGCACTCACCAATCTCTCCCCTAAATTATTTCTTCCTTTCTAATTCTTCTCTTTTACCACAGGAAATTAAAATATTCATAGCCGTATATTGCGTTGCTTATTAATTCAAAATCAACTAACTTTTTGCATTCAGAAACTTCTGTTGATAACACGAACCATGTGAATATTAATGGTCACAACTTTGATTCACTGTTCTTATAAACTGAAGGCAATTAGGTAATCTGGTGAGATACAATAGATTTAGTTTCAGTCAGTCTCCATAAGATTCTCTTGAAGCAATTAGGTGGTCAAGTAAATAAAAAAAAATCAGATACTGCTTTCACTCAGTTGTCACAAAATTTAACACAAATTTTCACATGATCGGAAATTAGCGAGTGTATAAATAAAAGACTTCCCCATCCCCATAATTTAGCCTTTCTAAGGCAAATGCGTCCTAAAATGCAACAGAAGATCGATCAACGATAATTGAGGCATGTGGTACGAAGCAGATTCACAATACTCTGTTGCCATCAACATAGCCAACAGCTACAGTTGCAAATTACGTAATGCTATACACCGTTGGGAAAAAAAATCGACTTTTAGCAGAGTTTTGTCTTCATTACTTCACTAAAAGGGAGAGACGCACATCTACCAAGCCCCAGATCAGCAGATATTATGCAGAGCATGGTTTCTGCGAAAGATTAACGTGAAAACAGAAGTATCAGTTAGCATATCAACCATGAACAGCATCACTAGCAAGTAAAAGTCATAATTCCTGTTGACACAAGATCAAATGATTGAATAACCAGAAGAACCTTACCACGGCCCTCCTGCCGACAGTCTATGTTGAATTTTTCAGGTTAGCCAATGCTTCTTTGAGGTTTGCCAGTTCATCCAAAGCAATTCTTAGGGGATCCTTTAACTTGCTCATCTTCGGCTGGAAAACGACATGATCAATCAAACTCTGGTTCGGCATTGGAAGACTAATAACAAACAAATATCATCTCTAACATTGCCACTTGGATTATTTGGTATCTTGGAAGTATTTCATCAAGAGATAAAGGCATATCAATAAAGACTAAATGTTGTGAAATATCAAATATTTCATGGTTTTGCATTTAGCATTGATAATATCCATCAAATTACTTATGAGTTATGATTTCTACAGCAACACAAAAAACTTTTGAAACCCGTATCTGTTCACAAATAAAAGCAACAAAGATTACAGACAACGGCTTTTTATTAAGTCAAAAGTGAAACAAGATCAATCAACTTCATAACCAAGATCACCTAGTCAGATTTAGAATATTGAACCACAATACTAATACAAGCAAAACAGTATCATCCTGCTCATTTCCTCAGTTTAAGAAATATACAAGAGATTCTCTGTAGTGTTTCTGGAACAGAAATAATGATACAACAACCAGAGAAACCTGCAGTCAATTATCCCACTTTCTTTATAAAAAAAGGACATGGTTATAGACTTATAGTACCTTCAGAGCTGGGACAACAGCAAAAACTTCATCCACTGATTCAGGGCAAATATTGGCGATCAAGCAAATCTGTAGTTATAGAAGCTTTATTAAACCCCATCCATGACATTAAGATTAAAACTAAGTTTCCAATTTAAGTACCTCACAGTCAGAAACACCATGCTTTTTCAGTGGCCTAATCTGAGTTAATGACAAACAATTCTTGAAACGATAGACAAGAAGGTACTATGATTTCTGACATGCATGGATAAGAAAAATAAAATATATATATAGCTGAGGATACTCAAATATCTTCTTCACAGTCTCAGGCTTTGCATAGCTCCCACCTCTCTTTGCATATGTCAGTCCCGTATCAAATGAACTAATAAGAGATAATGCACATCGTCAAATTTATTGAAGCCTTTTATCTTTGTATGCAACTCAATGAACAATCAATCGTGAGTAAGTAAAAAAAGTTCAGATGATAAAAGCTTCAACCAATGCAACTTACACTGGGAGTTTTATATCAGGATCTTGAGACAATATAACCATCTGATCTTGGATGCTTTGCAGTATTTCTGCAGCTTCACAGTCCATCAAACATACAGAATTTGGAGGAAGCTCTGCACATTGATCATCATTCCTTTAGTGAGTAAAAAAAAACAACAATCTCGAATGACATGCCAAGATGGTCATCGTCAAAGGAAAAAGATGTGAGCTCATGTTTATAATCAATACAATCTAGTGCAACCTAGTGCTGTCAAGTCTTCCCCCCGAATTTGTAAATAACAAGGCAAGTCTTTGTGAACAAATGCACAAGACATAACATATAAATGTTCAAGAGATCTCAATGAGATTTTAGGTATTTCTTACAGCAATATGATAATTAGAATCATTAACCTTGCTCAAGTCTTCGTTCCGCTGGTGTTGGTCCTTTCCCTGTGGGGTTTTTAGTGCCATTTGCAGTTTTGCCTCCTTTTCCACCTTCATCCAAGTCATGATGAAATGTAGGTATTATCAAACTAAGAGCAATCAAAACTGTAAGTCTGAAAGCAACATAGTTCTCAGTTGCACAGGAAATGTAATTAAAAGGATTGAGAGCCAAACCTGTTGCATCTGAAGCATGGGCCTTCCCATTAGATTTTGGAGTATTGGTTTCAATAGAATCTAACATTTGTAATAATAATAATAATAAAAAAGATTAATAAAACAGGTATAAGCACTGCAGTAGAAGATGTAGCATTTATCCTTCCACCTGAGTGAGTGAGATTAATAGCAAAAAGGAGTGAATTATACTTAGTGATAACAAATTTAACCTTCGGAATCAAACTGAACTTTTTTCCCTTTTTTCGACTTTCCTGAGCTGTCGCCATTCCCAACTGATTATGTTGCAGAAAGAACATGTAAGGAGATCAGGAAAAGAATAAAAGTTTAATCTAAAAAACATAAGAAATAAACGATTGAAAAAGGTTCAATTTGTAAGAAACAAACAATTAAAAAAGTTCAACTTAGTAGATACTTCATAAACAAAGTTAATAAACTAGTTTGTGTCATGCTATTAATTGCATATGGACGCAAAGGAGAAGTCCTCTTTAAGAGAATTATATAGGACAAATTGCCATCATATAACCATGAGTCCAACAAGAAAAACGAGAAGGAAAGTAAGAAGCAATCAGGAATTCACATTTGTAAATGCCACATAACAAATTCTTCACAGTATCATTCTCAAGTTCTTATTCTTTAGAATCATATTTTCAGCATAGTTCCGAGATTAAAAAAAAATACAGAAAAAGCTGCTGAACTATTACTGAAATACATAGCACAAATAGTACTCATTAACCAAAAACAAATTATGCAATAAATATCAAGAAAAAAAAGTACACCGAGGTGATCGTGTTCCACAGAGGGTGTAATAGTAATTATTCCCAATCAGGTAAGAGAAGCGAAAAACAAGCCACGTCCAATGTGCTACAAATTTAGATTCCTACGAAGTGATGCTTTCTTCACCATATACTAACAATTCCAGAAAAAATGGAATTTCCAAGACTGACAGCATAAAACAAGTATTTAGTATTAGTCAAATACTGGGGGGGGGGGGGGGGGGGAGGATAAACCCATTTAACTCACATATTTGGCCACACATCCAAGCATGGTTTACAGACTAAAATACTAGCACAAGAAATAATGGCGCTGATTTAGGCAAACTAAGAAAAAGCGTAATTTTTTCAAAAAAAATAAAAAATAAAAATAAAATAAGACAATGAAACGCACAAACCTACCGCAGGAACTTAAAATTCACACCCCGTACATGAAAGAGAAACACCAGCATAACATTTATGAAATCGGAAAAAATGAGGGGCGACGCGCGCGCGCGCACACACAGGCGTTACCAGGTGATTTTAGAGCAGACTTCCCCCCTTTGACCGGTAAATTTCCTTTCCCTCCTTTCTCCGCCATTTTCTTAACCTTGGATAACCCAAACCCTACAAATACGCAGGCATTCCGTTTCTCTTCAATGTGAAGACAGCTAATTTGACATGCAAAATAAAGAAGAGAACTCGCCGAATTTCCAATTTTTTGGTGAAAATCAGAAAGAAATCAAGGCGCAAAAAAATAATAATATATCTATATATACACACACTACATTTTTTGCATGCATATGAATTCTCACCGAACGGCGACGGAAGCTGAAGCTGAGCCGGTGATAGTCCACCGCAGAAGACAGGAGTTGGGGTTTTAGAGCAACAGTCTGCCACTATAACTATTTGGGAATTTAAATATTGGAAATGTCAATTTGGCGATATTGCAGGGGCCAAAGTCCAATTTCCCTAAATTAAACTAGTCTATTCCTTTACTTTTACGTACGTCTTAAAAGCTGCCTCTCTCGTAGTTCTCGATACAATTCTTTGCTGTGAGAACTGTGTTTTATCAAAACCAAAACGAAAGTTGGTGCACGATTTTATCGTCTGCACTTTCCACATAAATTTTTTTATTTTATTTCATTTTTTGACTTTGCTCTTTAATCTTTATATAGAGGAGTGTTGTTCTATTGAAGCCCGTTGTGCGCAAGATTTTTACTTTAAATATCTATAAATTAGCAATTTTGGAGCTATTTAAATCTATTGAGTAAGAGAGGCATTGATGCATATTAACTGGTATCTTCCTAATATTAAGTCGGAATCATTTAAAAATGTGTGGAATACACAAGTTATTAATTTGAAATCCTTCTCAATGCGTTTACCAATTTCCACTAATAATTTCACTGGTCATTTTCTCCTTAAGATCATCGATCCGCACTAAAAACAGTCCATGTATTCACCAGAGAAATCAAACATTTTAAAAAGGGTAAATTACACTTTGATACCTACATTTTTGACACTTTTTTAAATATAACCCACTTTTTCAAAATTAGTAAAATAGTGCCCACTTTTTCAAAAATTTTGCAAATCTAACATTCAATCAATTTCAAAAATCGTACATAATTGATTGTAATTTAATATTTATTGATTGAATATATATTTTCTACATGGTTTGAGAAATATGAATATTAAAATATAATCAATTGCGTACGATTTTCAGACCGTAAAATTGATTAAATGTTAGATTTGCAAAATTTTTGAAAAAATGAGTACAATTTTGCTAATTTTGAAAAAGTGGGTCATTTTTAAAAAAGTGTCCAAAATGTAAGTATCAAAGTGTAATTACAGATTGATTACAATCAAGAATTATCCGTAACACGCAAAAGGAATGCTTCTAAAAGTTACACTAATTTGCCAATGCAGAGTCAAACGGTTAGCGATTATTTAGTTGATTTTAGGAACCACTTGTTTCGAAAAATAAAATCCTAATATTTTATCGATTTAACTCGAAAACTAATTAGACGCACGAGAGCAGAAAAGAGCCAATTTCATAACAGAAAAGTTGAACAGAATATTATCATGTTATGAAATAATTGACGATGATGCAGATCTATTACTGAGAGGTGCAAGAGGAGCAATGAGCCAATAAGTCGCCGTTAGTAATAGTATTCCAATAATTGCTCATTTGAATCACTGCTTCATGAAATGATAATAACATCCGCTATCAACACATTATCAAAACCACTAACCACAGAAAACACAATCAAAGCCTTGTTTTGGATATAAACAAAACCAAAACACTAACAGATAAATACATACGCAGTGCTGAAATCAATGAAATGTTCGTCTTTGAACGCTGAAATGTAAAGCCAGAAAACAACCGCACAATGAAGGAACAAAAGAATTCAGCATTTTCACCTCTGCGACCAATTGGTCCAAATGCTTCTTTACCAGACCTTATAAAGAGAGTCACCATACTGTCTGGATTCCAAACCAACCGCACTAGTAACCGGAGGTGCTGTTCGTCCTAGCCCTATGTATCATCAACTTGAGAATGAAATACAAAGCTGGGGAATGTGGTGGTAATGTCTCTGCCAATCAAAATTAATCTACTTCAGACCATCATAAGCTATAGGTAAGACTTTTACAAATACTGGTATTAAACCACACAATATCTCCACATAGTCCAAAGCTGTTGTCCAGATATTAGTTGAACAAAATAGAGGTCATACAATCTCATCAAAGATATGCATGATAGGCTTACTTGAGGTATTGAAGGGTCATATTCTTTAAGAGGGATGGATGCCGCATCACAAGGTTCCTCCACTCCTCTTTGTCAATCTTCCCATCATGTTTAGTATCTGCTTCCTCAAATGTCTGATACCAAGTCGTAATATAATGATTTAGATTATTACGATTGAACATCGATAAATGTCATGAACTTACTCCAGAATAAAATTATGAAATAAATTCGTTCGAAAACAAAATTAGAGTAAAACATGATAACAAAAGCTTATGAACTAAATAATCAGCACCATTCCCTTCCGGAGATTATAAGCTTGATATAACTCTTGCATTACCGAGTTATTTTATTGCTCTAGTCTCTGATAATAATGAATGAGAATTCTTTCTTTCTTTCATTTTCTTTACCTAAGTTTTTGTCCTTGTCATTTAAATTGACACAGTACCCCTCTATGTTCCTTTATCATAAGTCATTCATTTAACTCTTCCTATTTGGCAGTTTCAACTCAACTTATATCAAGATATATTGGCATACACTTCTCTGCAACCCTGGCCACTGTCCTCAGAGATTGGATCAGTTTGACTAATAAGAATTGTCACCGCATACTTAAAGAGTGTGGGTTTCTCCTTTCCTAGTTTGTATCAATTTTATATACCCAATTCCAAGAATCCAAACTTGATGTTGAAACTTCCATAGTTTATAATCAAATTATAGGTGCAAATATAAGATAATTCCTCGTGCATGACAGCATAGGCAATTAGCCGCATTAAGATGACAAAGATCTTATAATCTGCTAAATATGACTTTTGCCGCAATATGCAACATCAGGCCCAACAGCTAGGATCCAAGAATGAACTAAGCAGTAGAGTTCAAGGAGCAAACAGTGGACAGCTTTCCACTCAGCCAAAGTTTACCGAGTCATCTTATTGCTGAACCAGAAACTCATGCGTATTATTGGTTTAACTCTTCACAACAAAAAATGTTGAAAAGCCATATTACAGTTATCATAGTCACAATGGAACTTAACGTGAAAATCACTCACCACTGCAACACCCAATATCTTCTAGTACGCATACATAGTATGCATACGAAACACACATTAGAATATATGGGGCCAACTATGAAACCATTGTCTTCATTCACCAAGAGTGCAACCATAAATCCATGTGCAGGCTAAGTAGCAGTTACAAGTGCCAAACTTTCTCATGGACATGAGTATACCTAATAAAATATAAGACCAAACTCCATCTACATGGACAACCATAAGATATAGGATAAAACTAGTGTGACATCTATTTTCAAGATTCCTGAAGTATGTTCAGACTTTTCAACTACCAGTCTTTAAAAACACTTGAATAATATAATGCACATAAGTTCTGCTTAAAAAAGAAAAACAATAAAGCTACCAGTCACAGTCCACAATCAAGAGTAAGTTGCAAATACAGAAAAGAAGCAAAAAGCTACAGAGATCTGGAAACCATCAAGAGAACCAATTTGATTGAATAATAAGGCTAAGGGCTTCACCTTGTCTATTATGCTTTCTATAACATCATCTGAGAGGTTCATTCCAGATTCAGCCAGTGTGGCCACCACCATTTGCTTTACCTACAAAATGTTAGAGAGAGTGAATGAATCCATTTCTTATGGACCTTAGGTTTTCTTCCTAGGAAGAAGAGATTTACCTCCTGCCTCTCAATGAAACCTTGTTGCTTGAGATCATATAATTGGAAGGAAACTGTAACATTAAAAGTTTGACATCACCAACTTGAAGAAAAAATGCAATAGGCTTTTGAGAGATTTACAATTAATATGCAATATGTACATTATTATAGAACAAATGCAGCAGAGATCATGACTATATACCTAAATGATGACTTTCATAAACCCAACCATAAAATATGAAACTTACATTCAATCTTGTCATCAATAGGAGCATTTGGGTGGAAAACTGAAAGAGCACGGGCGAACTCTTCAAAGTCTAATATTCCATTGTGTTTTGTATCAAACAAGTCGAATACCTTGGGAATATACAATTGATAAGAATCAGACTAACAACAAAAGCAATAGTGATGGTACAATGATGCTAGCAATGACGCCAAAGACAATAGAAAACTGCATTCATAAAGCAAACGCGCAGTTAAAGATGCACAACAAAATGGGAAATATGTTGGACTTCCATCAAAAATGTATAAAATTTATGTGAAATGTGCATCAACAGAGTGTAATCTTTTAAGAAAAAATTCCACTGAGGTAAAGTATTTCTAAGCTATTTGGAGCATTTGGCGCATGAAACTAACCCTGTCTGACATGTTAAAGGAATTTGCAGTATTTGGCGCATGAAAACTAACCCTGTCAGCAAATAGGCTCTCCTTTTTGTTTGTCTTAAATAACGCAAGCTGGAACTCTTCCTGGAAATGACAATATAGAAGAGGCAAATAACAAGTTAGAATACAGAATAATATGAGTTCGCAAAAAAATGTATAGCTCAATTAGAACATAAGAACAGTTAGCATTTATTACCTTGTTAATCAGGCCGTCATCGATTACAGCACTACTGATCTTTTTAAACAATTCATACAACGCTTCAATTTCACTAACACTGACTGCATTTGAGTATTGAAAGAAACCACAAAATGAGTAATGTGCTTAGGCAATCATACAACTGGACTGGGAGAATGTAACTTGAAAAAATTGTTCCATAACTCAGTTATCAAGTGTGAAAATTGTAACAAAAGACAGTCTAGGTGGTAAAAGTGTAAAAGGGCCATTGGAAAGATGGCAAAGTAACTTTTCCCAATTTTCTTTTACATGCTCAATTATGAAGCCAACAGAAAATTCCAAAAACAAAATCATTCATAAAGAAAATCCACAAAAAAATAAATTTTGTTCACTCCAGTTCAACATGGAAACGTATTAGCATATATTGCTGAATCCCATAAATGGGACATGGAGAACACGGAAATTTATTTGAAAGTCAAATTTGTTCAACTTTTACAAATAAGTTTTTAATATGAATTTCTAGGTAGCATAATACCATATAGACTTATCAGTTGCATTAAGTGTTATTGAATTATGTAAAGACTCCAAAAAATGGATTAGGAAAACCAGACAACAGTCAGCCAACAATAGATGTTTTTTATTTTCTAATTTTTCTTTATTTTCTAGAACTCGAAGAATCTTATGATGTAAGTTTGGGTGCTCATTGTTAGAAATGGTTAAGGTTCAAGAGCAAGCAGTCTGCAGTCTGAGACAAACAAAGCATAGTTATGAGAAACCATTATGTCTATACAAGGACAAAAAATTTCTTCATTGTCATACACTCTATTACACCCAACAAAGTGCAGGCTATCAATTTTCATGTAACAACACTTTTCTTCAACTATATTCAAACCAATTACATGGGAATCTCTGATCACCTAGTCATAACCCTGTAGTATGAGAAACTCTGAAAACCACACCATCTTCACACGAGTTCGTAACAACTTAACCTATCACCATAAGGCATATTAAATAGGAAGATGGTCCCTGATTCGGACTGCAGAACTCATTTCTCCTGTAAATTTTTCTCCCATTGGAATACTTCTTTGTGATTTGATGTTTGCAATTGCAATATATCAGAAATTGGAATCACCAACTCATAAGTGAATGCTCACTCTATAATTGATTCTAATGTGTTGTTTTATGTGCTTTTGTCACCATCTATTCGCTCATTTTCAATTTTCATGTGCATACTTAATCCTTGCTTGCACTTTGTAGATAAAAGCCAGTTTACATGGAAGATGCAACCGTAGTTAATTATACCAATCAAAAAAATCTCAAAGATTCTAGCACTAGTTTCATTGGCATTCACATGCATGCCATCTTTTAAGGAAGGTACATGAAACAAAAACAGAAAGATGATGCTGACTTCCACTTAGCGAAATTGATATAATTCAAAGAGTAAGATGACATACACACTGTCTCCCTTGCTAGAGCTTCAGGACTATCCAGGCCCCTTGGTTGCTTGTATATCTCAGAGTCACAACAACTTATAATAGCAGAAAGCAAATGTTTCAGCCCGTCTAAGAACTGCACCATCTTCTCCAGAAATCATAACACTCCATACCTGTACACCGACTAAGTGAATATTTTATATTGAATATAAGGGAAAATGACTAGAATAAACGCATGCAATCTAAACTTATGTACAAGAAGAGCATAAATGAGGTAAGCCACTGCCTGTAGGGCAGGAAGATAATAGACTTTCAGTTCAGGGGAATCATTTGCTCTGATCATGTAGAGATCCACAATATGCAATTTGGGATTTTTAGTTCTGCAATAACATTAATTAGGTAGCAAGCTTAATTTCCAGAAAGTTTTCACATCCTGATGTATATCTTATCTAGGATGAAGAATGTAGAAAGAACCAGAACTAAATATTGCCCAAGTGTTTCCTGAAATCCCAGAAATATGAATAGAAACTTGCTGCTGCCTGCTGCTAATTGGTGGGTTGCAGAAACTGTAAAACAAATCCTATAAAACCTATAAGGTTGTACATCTCTCGAGGATTAATATTTCTCCATTTGTAATCGTGTAATCAGCTTTTTCATCAAAAAGAACAATTCAACTATGATAAAGAGCATCAATCCCCTACTAATTACATGTATGATTAACCTAAACTCTAAAACAAGAAAGCAGCAATAAACCGACTTAATCAAACTAAACATTGTACCAGCAGAACCAATTCTTTTTCCTTATTAACATTGATGTGGAAAAGAAGTATGAGAAAAAAAATCGGATTGGAAGATGATAAACATTGATTTCAACGTGCATTGATTCAAAAGTTACAATCGTCGATCCATACAACAAAATCGCAACTCTGCATATACAGAGCAATTCTACAATAAACAATCCGAACGAATTGAAACATATACGAATCAGCATACCCGATACGTAAACGGTAAAGAACGCGAGTACCTTTTAAGCGAAATTTTGACGGAAACTGATAGAAAAATACAACATTTTTCCGCACCGGTTCACTTCGAACTCAAACAAAAATCGAGATTTTGAAATTTTAATTAGGAGATTTGTGTTTTCGTATCTTTTCCCCCAAATGGTGAGGAAAGCACGCAGCAAACTAATGATTGGAAACAATTAAGAACTGTTTAATTAATAATTGCTGGAAGTTGGAAAAATACGAAAAAAAATCAGAAAAAAAAGAGAAAAAGAATCAAAATTGATGAAAGAATCTAAAATTGAAGAATAGAAATATTGGTACGGAAACCTAGAGAGAGAGAGAGAAGATGGAGGTGATGTAGGTAAGTTTGACGACATATCATGGGACCAACGTTTTTCGTTTTAAAATAATTAAAATTATTATTATTATTATTATTATATAAAATATATAAAAAAATAAATAAAATAGTGCAAGTAGGTTAGCGTCCAAATTGTACCTATAAACTACAGTGTGTGCAGGGATTTGATTGGCTGCGGCCGTGGCGCTTAGCTGGTAAAAAGGTCTCGCTGTTCACGTGTGGTGCGGACCACGGGGTTAATGCGGTCTTCAAAAATATCATATTCATACGCTATATATATATATATATATATATATATATATATAATATTAACACGACAATTATCATTTCTTTTGCAAATATTATTTTTTTCAAGTAGTTGTGTCAAAATGATTTTAGGAAAATAAAATCAAACACGCTATGAAATTTGAATTGATGCAAATAACAAGACCGACTAATTGGTATGGAATTTTTTTAGAATCATAATGCTAAATGACACAAATTGATTTGGCACAAATTGTTCAAGCACAATGGTAGCAAAATTATAATAAAATATAGTGTAAAAATTTAAAATACCCACCTATATATTGACAAAATCTATTTTATTCACTTTAAGAAAATTAATTAAAAAAACCCACTTTCTTTTATACTTTTTTTTTACTCACACACCCGACTCAATAACCCATGTGATTTTAACCACTTTTCATTATTTTAAGACATGTGTCAGAACATTTTCAGAGTGTGTCAGGAGCTTGATTGAGATTTCCTATCGTAATCGGAATTCCCGATCGTGATCGTGATAAGATCGGGATTTGTAATCGTGATCAAGATTTTAGACGGTTTGTAATACGTATATTTAACTGATTTCAAGTATTAAAAAATCCGACTATAAATTTTGTAGTGTTGAAAATTCAAAAATTGAGTATATTTTGATAGTACATCCACATGTTTTTTTGTGTAATTTAAGTACATTTGTGTAAGTTGGTATAAGAAGTGTGTAAGATGTCCATATGGATATTTTAGATAAAATAAATATTTTTTGAATATTTTTCTTAAATTGGGTTAAAGAGTTTTTTTATTTTGGAAGAGTGGGTAGTTTAATCTATACATTAACATTAACACTAAACCATGTATATATATATATATATATATATATGTGTGTGTGTGTGGGCGCACGTGCGTCTGTGATTAATGACTAATTTATCTTTATTAAACTTTTATTTAGAAAACAATTCAAAATTCAATAAATTCTCTCTCCATTAGTTCATGCTTCTAGATCTCTCTCTTCATCAATGGAATTAATTTATTAACTCTATGAATCATTCCATTAATTATCTCCAAAAGTGAGCAAATGTTGATTAACGTATACTCAAATCTTGAAGTTGGCCACCATCGAACCGGATCATATTAATCTTTGCAAAGTGCCATAAAAGTACAGACATGTTCAAGATTTTGGCAAAGTGAATAATTAGTACTTAAAAGTCCATGATCTATATAATAGTTAGACAAGTGGAATTTGTTAGACCAAGCAATTATCAGTCGTTGCAAATTATACTCAATCCAGCTCAAAATGCATTATTTGATAATATATTTTAGATGTATTATTTAATTAGTATAATTATACATATCTTTATCTTTATTTAGTGTGTATGTGAACGATCTTTTTAAGCCATCAATCTAGTTTTAATTAAAGACCTTATTTCATATTAAATTGGCACTTCATCTATAATTTACTAATAAGAGTACTAAAATATACTAAAAATTGTAGGTGAATAATATCCAAGTATAAATGATATCAGAGTTATATTAATTTAGAGTTCGAAAGATAAGTTACTATTAATTCAAAATTTGAAAAATGAAAATTATCAATTTAGAATTTATATTATTGAAATTATTAATTTTATATTTTGATAGTTTAGATTGACACACACACACTTATATCAGAGTTTTATTGTATTTCGAACCTGAAAGATAGATTAATATCGGTCCAATTTTTTTTTTAATTATTTTTAATAAATTATCATTAAATTTAATAGATAAAAAGAATTAAAACTTTATGGCCTAAAACAAAGACAAAACAATACATGTCTCAAAAAAATATTTACCTCAAATTTTTATGTACTTTATGCATTATTGATAATTCATGATGCATTGAAAGTTAAATATTGAGAATTGCTGTAGAAACTGGGGAGATGAATTTCATTCATATTCAATTTATTTTGAGTCAACATTATATAAAGGGACAATAATATCTTTTTATATGAAATTATATAAAATATTACTTTTGTCCGGAATTAATTTGTGTCATTTAACATCTGTAACAGCCCGGTCCTGAGAGGGGAAATTTACGAATGGGGACAGGGTGTTATTAAGGGATTAACGAATAAAGAAGGAGGATTAACAAAGACGGTTTAAGAATAATGATAACTTTTGAAGATAGGCGACGATACTCGAGTTTACTTGATTAAGAAGGAAACATGCTTAGCGAAATAAAAAGGCTAACTAATCAGATACCAACAAGTATAGACCCATTCATAGGTCAAAGCGAATAAACAGATATCAAAGCACAAGCCTCTTCATAGGCGAAAAGAAATATACTCGAGAAGTAGGAATAGAACTTAAAAATATGTATCACTTATATATAATCATGTTTGGGGAATATTCGAAGAATCTTGATAAACATAACATAACTTATGAATTAATACGAGTGTATCAGAGTAGCAGAAACATCATGGGATTTCAAGATAACTTATATTATAGCAAAACGATCTTGGCAGCCAACCCACATCCATAGCCACCAACATCCTCAGCATCTCAGCCTGAAAACATTTGAAAAAGAGGGGGCGTGATCACTAATGTACTCAGTGGGTTTTAATAAAACACTTTAATAAACTTCAAGATATCCAATAATCAACTGACAATATATGGAGAGCAAAACGCAAAAGCTCTCTCTATATCCGTAAAACCTTTTATTTTCTTTTGAGCCCATCCTGACTCAAATATAATGTCAACTGTACCCTTAGGCATGCCTTAGGACACAAGAGGGGTTACCTCAAATATCCTTACAAGTTTGCGAGGGATAAACCCAGCAGTGCCTCACTTAACGATCAAAGTCCTCTGAGCTCAATTCCTGCTTAATCAAAAAGCTAAGTTACTCCCTTCCTTAATCCTTGCTAGCAAAACCAAACCTAGAGCAATATCTAGGGGCTAATCCTTACTTTAGCATGATCTCGACTTATGAGGGATTTATCTCTAACCTTAGAAGGCAGTCCTTTAACTATACGAAGCTTAGCAAAATAACAACATTCAAATACGATGAAAAGAACGTATATAAACACGAATTGCAACTAAAGACAATTCTAATATCTCATGCTAAGCAAAATCAATACTTAACAATTCTAGCATTTCTAAACATGTTCGAGAGCTCAAATAACACATAACATTTTCCTTTTCTTCCTTCCTTGTACAGAGATTAATCAGGCAGAGCAAAATATTTTATTGGACATCTCATTTGCCCTAACATACTTCTAAAGCTTATTAGCTCAAACTTTTAGATGAGTTTAGATTTACCCACCTCGATCACTGAGCAGGAGATGAAGCAACGAGCTAATGATCCTTCTCCGAATTTCCACGATGCTCACTTCCTCCTACAAAGGTCGAATCATCGACTTAGCGGCCTCCTTCGAAGAATTCTAACTACTAACATGAAATTAAACAATATCTAACTTATATACCCTTAACTAGGACTTAAACATAGATTGCACGACTTTAGAACCTTTAGAAACACATGAGGGTTTGAAAGACTCGAGTTTGGAACACGATTAACGACAAAACATGGCGGCAGAGGCACTGCACGGGCCGTGCAAGCATAGCACGGGTTGTGCTATTTAATGGGTGAGAAATAAAAATGCCCAGACTTCTGACACGGGCCGTGCAAGCCTTACACGGTCCGTGCAGTCCCTTCACAAAATGGGACCGAGAGTTCTGGACAGCTCTGCACGAGCCGTGCAAGCCTTGCACGGTTCGTGCTCATTCACGAACTTCTGAAATTTTCAATCAAAGAGTTGGTCGAGGCGTTACTCGTTCGCCTCTCCCTTTCTTCGAGTTTTAAACTTGAAACAAGGCTTAAAACTTTTGAATAAAATATAGAAACAAACATATTTTGAATTTAAAAAGAAATCGGCATTATAACGAAATAAACACGACAATCCTCCTTGAACATTTAGAATAACGACAAAATCTTAAATATAACTTGAATGGAACTTTAATGGAATAAACGACACTAATTACAAGAAATAAAGATGAGAATCATAATGACGAGAAATAAAACGAGCGGTATAACGAAAATGCTATTAACTTGGAACTTCAACGAGAATCGAAATACAACTTTAGACGGAAAGTAAATGAGTAATAATGAAGAATATGAAGAACACGAAGAATGGAAAGTAAATGCAGAATTTAAAAGACGGAAAAGAAATTGAAATCGAGACCGACGAACAAGAATGGACGGGGTTAGGTGCGTCGAAGGAAGGTGGCTAGCTCGGCATCTCATTGAGTCGCAACGGCGGCAGAGCTACCTGCTACGACCCAATGACGTCCCTAGCACCTTCCCTCACCGTATCCCTTCCATGCCACTCCGCTCGTCATCTTACAGAACACTCACGAAGAACGCTTTTTACTTCGACAGAACTTCGACTTTCCCTCGGAACTCTCAAGCTCTCAACTCTCAAAAGTTGGAAATGAATTTGAATGGATGCAAATGAGTGAAGGGGGGGCTTCTATTTATAGATGGGGCCTTGGCTTCCTTGAGAAGTCACTCCAGTGCAGAAACACTGTAAAAGTTACCCCGGGTTCGGTTAAAAGCTGCTTTATTCGATGTCGAGGTCCAAATGACCTCAGACACGAAATCCAAAAATACCAGGAGACTCGTTGGCTTGAATACTAGTGAACCAACTTGACTTGTGGTGAAGACGAGGTCGTTAGAAGAAAAACGAGCCAAGATTCCTTTTTTGGAATTACTTTTTACTATTCACTCAAACTGACAGATTTTGCCCCTGAGCGTTCGATTGACCTCATAATGGAAATCTGTGAAAGCGAACGGATTCCTTGAGTCATTTCTCATAAGAGGGGTCTGACAAAACAAGACTCGGATCAATGAGGAGGATTTCGTAAATTTCTCAAAACACGAACGCACGCAAAAGTTACCATTCATTCACTCTTTAAATACGTTTTTCATCACCGAGAACTCAAATGAATTCAGAATAAAATTCTGAGAACACCGACACACTCCTTGAGTAAAAACCTTTCTAACGAGACCAAGATTGACCAAAACAGAGTTAAGATCAAAATTTCCGAAAAGATGATTTCACGAAAATTGACCCCTAAAGTCGTGATTGACATCTGACTTCACTTAAACCTTATTTAAAAATTTCTTCCTTAACTATTTAATTACTATTAAGAATCCTCTAATCATAATTCAAAAATTTGGGGTGTTACAGCATCACCTCACAATAAAGTTCAGAAGGCCAATTTAACTATTTAAGGAAGGTTCTATCTTAGGACTCGACCCATTACGATTCGCCGATGGATGGTCGCCACATGGAAAGTAACTTATCTAACTTGTTGTAGACGGAATTATTCAGATGGTCGCCACGGAGTTAATGTTGAGGTGGCTTCCATTTATTACCGCGTTAAATGGGAGGTGGGACTATCAGAAGGCGTGCGGCTCAATGTGCAATCCTCACATCGCATTTAATGAAGGTACATGGAGAGGGAGGTGGTGGTGTATATATCCTCGACGAACAAAGTATCTTATTGACAAGTTTTGATTTCATGAAAGAGATATGCAAATTTATTGTAAAATTAATACTTTGGCATAAAACTTATTTATGTAACTGTAGATTTTTCTGTTTATTTAATAAGTTGTAATTTTGGCCTAAATCTTATTCAGAACTTAATTATAAAAAAACGTGTAATTGAAAGAGGTAATTAGTTGAATTTTTTTTATTACATTATTTAGTCTAGATTGTTTCTTAAGAATTAATTTTGTAAATTTGATAATAACTCGAAATTAATCGTAAATGAACCGAATTGAGTAGAGATCCTCTAGTTCCAATTTTGTCTGCCAACCGTGTACCAATATTAAATTATATATTGTTAATAATGTTTTTATAAAAATAAAAGTTATTATATTATAATTAATCATAATTAATATTTATTGCTTAAAATTGTAATTTTTAAAAATTATATACCTTAAGTTTGAAATAATAAACCCGAAAAATCAATTATATTAACTAAAAAAATCAAAATTAAATATTAAAAACTAATTATAAACACTAATTGGGTGGAATAAACCCTAAATAAAATTGTGCGATTATTGATTCGGAATGACAGACGCATGCGTGCCATTGAGCTCCTCTCAAGTTTTCAGAGTAGAACGACATACAACTGCCTTTGAAATTGAATATCGGGAATGGCTAGGAAATGACCGAAACAAGACGCGTTCAAAAAAGGGAAGACATATAATATATCAAAAATTTATTAATGTTATTAATTCTAACGTCACTCAAAAATATTATATATGTCGTTTAAAATATATTTTTAAACAATATATAATTTAACTGGGGATAAATAAATTACTGGTAAATATACAACAACATTACAAACTTTATCTTAAAATGGAACATCAAATTGCCAGTTTCCCTAACCTAATATCAATATATTAATAAATTATAATTATGTATGGCTTCCTTCCATACAAAATCAAACATAGATGGTAATTTAAAAAAAAAATCTTTCGTTTGATAAACAATTCAAAATACTTGTAGGTTATTGTACAATTATACATATTAATTTGTGCTTCCCTCCCATATATCTTGAAATTATAACTGAATACTATAAGATCTTACAAAAATTAAATGCCGAAGTATAAAATGTCATCAACTTTTTTTTCTCTGTTTTTATGAATTTTAAAGAATAAAAAATAAGGTTATTCATCGTCGAACAGTTCCTTTCGCCAAAGAGGCCTTCTAAAATGAAATTTATTTTTTCTTCATTTAATGTTGATTGACGTCTCTACCAGGTGACAGACGCGTGCAAAAAGTAAACAGACGGGAGTTTGTAACGGTGTTAACGGAGACCAGAAACTCCTGTAGCAAACCGCTCTGCAAGGTGGGCCCGCCTGACAGTGGGTGGATTAAAAAATTAGAAAACACTTTCCAGGTGGCGAGAATCCATCAACGAATCGCAATGGGTCGAGTCCCAGGGTAGAATTTTCCACTATTTAAGGGAGCTCGTAATGCCCCCCTTTTTTTTTTGGAAAGAATAGAGAATTTGATATTTAACGGTCAATAGTTAGTTGTAGTGTGATTTGATCTCCACATCACTCCATTTAGTTTGTTTCGTATAAACTCAAATAATTTGGTTAAATACTCTGCATGGTCATTTCTTATAACAATTTTATTTTACATTTCATGTCACAGACTCACAAATTAATATGCATCATTACTTTACATTATTTTCCACAATCCTCAATGCTCAGAATCATTATATTGTGTGTTGTCAGATGCTGAATCCGAACAAATTTTAATTGTAGATTTCAGGATCTACATATATACTTACATTAAGCAACTATTATTATTATTATTGTTGTTGTTGTTGTTGTTGTTGTCGTTGTCATCGTCGTCGCCACCGTGGGTATGCCTAACATGATTTGAATATAGTCACATTGGAGACGCTCAATACATGAAAATCATTGTGTAAATAGATAATAGACAAATTGAAATATTTAATACACAATGCATTGAAAATTAAATGATGATAATATGTTTTCATATATAGAATACACGTATATGTATATATATGATGAAATTCTTCCTTTCCAACGTGTGCATGGCATTCTACGCATGGGTTTTGAGCTTGCAAGGGTTCTGCGCTTAGAGAGTTCACATGCAGCATCATATGTCGCAGCTGCCACGTGTCTATTCCACAATTGAGTTCATGCACGACCACTACAGCTTGACACAGATGCCGTCGATTACCATGTCACCCGGATCGAGAAATCTCATCGTTGATTTGTTTAGCTTAGAGAGCACACTACTCATATATATAAATAATGGTTGAGTTGTATTGTAAAACTGATTTTTCTTCTTTTAATGAATAACGATTCTCTTTGAAAAATATCTTGCTTATCAATGCCGATCATCTTGATCTCATAAATATCAACATTATCAAGAGCCAATTACTAGCAGATCCACTTTAGTTCTTGCTAGATTTGATTGATCATTGACATGACGAACAAGAATCAAGCTTTCTCATAGCGGCAGGCTCGCGAGGACGAGCCAGGTTTTATGACGACCACACCACCGATAGAACAAGAGGAACACAGTGGAGCAGATGAATCCAGGTGAAATATGCTGCGTTCTCACTCAGATTCCACTCCTCAGCTCAATCATGGTGACGATCGTAGCATAACTGATGGTCTTCAGGTAGGATATGCTTGGAATGAGGTCACTACCAATCGCCTCCTTGCAAACGATGAACTTTACATTGCTCCAAGTGAGAATCCGGGTATGTTTCTCACCGCAGACCTTTTTGATGGAAGAAATTTCCATAATTGGTGTAGATCAATTAAGAGAGGGTTACTGTCTAAGAATAAGCTAGCAATAATTGATGGTAGTTTGCATATGCCTAGGAAGGATTCCATTGACTACATGCAGTGGATCAAGGTGGATTATCTTGTGTTTAATTGGATATGCAACTCCATGACTAGAGAAATTGCATAAGGTTTCCAGAACTTGGACACCTCGAAGCAGTTATGGGAAGAATTACATAGAAGGTTTGGTAAACGCAATGGTCCAAGGTTGTGCAAATTAAGAAGAGAAATAGCTACATATGCTCAGCATAATCAAAGTGTTATGATCTACTTTAACAATCTAAACGACATGTGGGATGACCTAGCTTTACTTAAGACTTCTAGGACCTGCACATGTGAAGCTCTAGAGGATGCTAAAATTGATTTAGAATATGAGACTATCAGATAAAAAATCTTGATATTAAACCCTCTACCAACTGTAAGTCAAGCTTATGCAATGGTCCTGCAAGTTGAGGAGCAAATGCATATTACAACTCAGTTGGCAGAGAGTGTGGATCATAGTGCTATGTACATCACTCAGAAGATGAATTGTAAGGGGGATACATTCAAGAAGAGGCTCAATAAAGAAGAAAAGGCTAGATTAAAATGTGAGCATTGTGGAGACACTAGACATTTGAAGACATACTGTTTTGATCTCATAGGAATTCTTGATTGGTACAGGAAATTAAAATCAGAGAAAGGAAAGGGGAGAGCTCATTCTGTCACAGTTAAAGGATATAATTGCAAAGTAGATTCAGACATTATGAAGAAAGAAAACAACAGAGAATTCTCTAATGACACAATGAATGGCATGAGCAAATTTATACAGTCTGAGTTAGCCAAACATCTATCAGCTTATTTTAACAAATGTCAGAAAGGGGAGAATCTCACACCAGAAGAGAATATGAGTTTGGCTAATCTTGCAGAAGTGGACCTAGGTTCTTCTCCTATAGATTTTAAGGGACATTATGCATTTATTACTTCTGGAGACATCACTGAGGCAGAATGGATTATTGACTCTGGGGCAAGCAACCATATGTGCTGCCATGTTGGCCTATTTACTGATTTGAAGAAGTTAAAACATCCATTGCAAATATTTTTACCAGATGGCAGCAGTGTTTGGGTGTTCCTGGCTGGGACAACTCGAATTAATAATAAGATGAAGCTACATAATGTCCTTTTTGCACCTTATTTTACCCACAATCTACTTTCAGTTGGGCAGTTAGCAAGATATATGGATGGTAAAGTACAATTTCTAGCCACGCATTGTCTGGTTCAGCAAAGATTAGATGATGCTATACTAGGAATCTATAAGATGAAGGGATCTTTGTATATTTTTCCACAACAGTCTTTTCTTCATGGCAAAGTAAATTCAGTTCACATTGACACCAATTTACTAACGGAACATCAACTTCTGGGGCATCCTTCTATCTCCACTATGCAACATATATCTCAGTTTAAGAAAAGAATTAGAGCAGAGGATTTGGAGGCTCTAAAATCTTGTGATATAGCAGCAACGCACTCCATTTTCTTTAATAAACCGCCGTAATATGGTGTTATTTTGACTAGTTCATATGGATGTGTGGGGACCATGTCAAGAGGACAATGTCGTCAACACACCCTATTTTCTCACAGTGGTTGAAGACCACTCAAGGGCCACCTGGACATACCTTTTCAAGGTTAAAAGACAAGTATGGACTATAATCAGAAGCTTCATTATTATGGTGCAAACATAGTTTCAGAAATCCATCAAAGTAATCAGAACATATAATATGATAGAATTTGTTAATCAACAAGTTATGTCTCTATTTTAGGACTATGGGTTTCACCATCAGAGATCATGCTCTTACACACCTCAGCAGAATGGTGTAGTAGAAAGAAAACACAAGCGTTTGCTTCAGGTTGCATGATCTTTGATGTGCTAGAGCAAGTTATCATCAAGTTTCTGGCCATACTCAGTGCTGCATGCTACTTAATTGGATCATCAATAGGTTGCCAACTATTGTGCTGAATTGGCTGTCACCTTATGAAGTGTTGTTTGGTAAGCCACCGGACCTGGAACGATTACAACCTTTTGGATGATTGGTATATAGATCTAACACTTTACCTTCAAAATCTAAGTTTACTACAAGAAGCTTTCAGTGTATTTTCTTAGACTTTTCATCACTGCACAAGGGATATGTGCTCTATGATCTGGTTAGTTTACAGATTTGTTTTGGAAGAGATGTTGAGTTTTTCCCAAAGCTGTTTCCTTTACAAAGCCACCGCGACCAACTATGCATTTTCAAAGTTTTGAAGACATCACTGAGTTATCTATCTCTCTTGGTCAAAATGGTCCAACTCGAGATATAACCTCCTGACCAACTGTGCCTGGTTCTTAGTCTACTTTCCAGTGGCTTCTCCTTTAGACAGTCAGCTATCTGGTTCACAATTAGGCCATGATCCTGGATCAGGAAGTACTCCTAAACTTCAAAGGAGTACAAGGCTTTGCAAAGCCCCTTCTTACCTACAAGACTATATCTGTGATAACTATCACCTAATCAAACAAGTTTCTACCTCATATGTTTTTTCTTCTCCTACTTTTCCTTACAGAGTTTTACCAGCCCTCACTCCAGCTTGTACTGCCTTTTTAATGAATGTGCAGACTCTGCCAGAGCCTACTAGTTATAGGCAGACATGTAAGGATCCTGAATGGGTTGAGGCCATGACAAAGGAGCTCACTGCTCTAGAAGAGAACCACACTTGGGACATTGTGCCCTTACCATCTAGTAAGCATGCCATAGGTTGTAAGTGGATTTATAAAATCAAACTCAAGGCATATGGAACCATTGAGAGATATAAGGCCAGACTTGTGGCCAAAGGGTATAATCAAGAGTATGGTATAGATTACCAGGAGGTTTTCTCACCTGTGGCTAATTATGGTCACTGTGAGACTGTTCTTTGCCTTATTTGCACAATTTCACTGGCATTTACATCAAATTGATATCAATAATGCATTTCTTCATGGGTATTTATCTGATGAAATTTATATGTCCCATAGGATCATGCCAAAGGTGCTCCTAGAGATGTTTGTCGACTGAAAAGGAGCTTATATGGACTCAAGCAAGACTCCAAAGAATGGAACAGGAACTAAGTAAGCATCTTCTATCTATTGGTTTTATTCAGTCTGACAATGATCATTGCCTGTTTATCAGAGGGCCAAGAGACTCCTTCATTTCTCTCCTTGTATATGTGGATGATATCTTATTACTAGGGGTTTCTTTACATGTTATTGATGATATCAAGCAGTCACTGCATGAGGCCTTCACTATTAAAGACCCAGGGGAAGCTAATTTCTTCTTAGGCATGGAGATTTCTAGAATAGAAACTGTCACTTATATTAGCCAAAGAAAGTATATCCTAGACCTGCTGGACACAGTAGGATTATTAGGGAGCAAGCTTGTTCTTACTCATCTACCATCAAGGTTGGATTTACATCAACATAGAGAGTCCTTGTCTCAGCCAGAAACCTATAGGAAAATAGTTGGTAAATTGCTATAGCTGGGTCTTACTAGACCAGATATCATTTTGTTGGTTTTGTATACTAGAAGACTTGTCTTTGTATACTTTTCTGATAATATGATGATATGAAATGAAAGTTATTGCGGTCACTATTTGCATTTAGATTATGTCCTGTAATTGTTCTATGCAATGTTCCATATACTTACATTGTAGATGATATGGTGTGAGGAGTCACACGGTAAGATCATATCATTAGAACCTTGTAATGTATTAAAAGAGCTCACGGCTTAGATAGTCCTGAACACACCATCGGTACACCGTAGAATAATCTGACAAGTTAGTTTATCTTGACTAACTGATTATTCTAGTACACTTATTAGTGTATTGAGGAGGATCACGATAGGATACTATTCTCTGTCTCTGACCCAGTTACTGAGAGAATAAAGATCCACAGAGTTCGGGTTCTGAACTCATGTGATATTGGCGAACATATGTGTGCGTTGTTTATTACTTTGATTTATCAATGAGTAAGATCTTTTCGTAGATCGAATTCGATATCTTGGGTAATAATAATGCATACATAATGTCTCGAGTAGTATACATGAGCACTGTGTCCTGGTGCGCCAGGTTGATGATGTTCTCTTGAGGAAACACAAGTTCATGTTGAAACCCTGCAGGTGGAATTTATTCCTTACATGTTAAAGCTTGTGTGGTACTACTCAAGGTTTTAGATGTTAATTAATTATAGCTGTCAAAGGCTGACGTAATTAATTAATGAACATTATATCTTAAACACAGGGAATGGCTAGACTAAAGGAGAAAACATATTCGCAAATATGTATTAAATTGGTAGGTCAGTTTTACTTCTTTAGTGGAATAAAAGTAAAACTTAATTTATTTAATTATATCCTAAGTTTATTGGATATTAGATATTAAATAAATTAGTGGGCCAATTTAATATTCTTCTAGATCCCTGTTGTAGCCCAATATGACTGAAAGTGGACTGGATATAGAACTTGAGATAGAGGCCCAGCCCAGTAGGGCTGGAACATGAAATTTCGCCCCTCCCTATATATAAGGGGAGGGGGAGCACGAAATTATACACATAATTATCATAAGAAATCAGCCCCTCTTTGTCTCTCAAAGTTATCCACAAATTTCACAATTCTATCTAGTAGATTTCAGCCCACTCTGAATCTAGATACAGTCCGGGAATACAACAGAAGATCTTGGAGTAGAATTGTGCAGTGCCCGTGTGTGACATAAGTGACGCCATTATCATTGTTCATTCAACAACAAGATTAGATCTTTAATCTTGTCCTCAGATCGTCTGTCGATTTGTAAGTAGATTCATTTTCTATGTCTTCCGCTTTATTAGAATCGAATCTGTTTTACATGCTATTTGATTAGACTGTGATAAACATGCATGTTACATAAAATTATGATTTGCATGAACACGGATTAACGAACAACCAAATAGATCCTGCGGTGGTAAATTGCTATAGCTGGGTCTTACTAGACCAGATATCATTTATGCTATTCAATAGCTTAGTCAGTATGTACATGCTCCAACAAAGGACCATTGAAGTGTTGCTATTCATGTGTTACGTTACCTCAAACGGTGCCCTTCTCTTGGTCTCCATTACGCTTCTTCTCCTAACTTTGCTTTTACTGTCCACAATGATGCTGATTGGGGTGCCTGTAGAGATACTCGTAGGTCACTCTCCGGATATTGTATATCTTTGGGACATTCCTTGGTGTCATGGAGGTGTAAGAAGCAAGAGACAATATCCTTGTCCATGGCTGAAGCTGAGTATCGATGTTTAAGTTTTACCACTCGGGAGGTGCTTTGGCTCATCTATATGTTGCGAGATTTTGTTGTTCCGACCTCTTTCCCTATTCTTATTCATTGTGACAGTCAGGCAGCCATACAAATCACTCAAAATCAAGTTTATCATGAGTGCACTAAGCATCTCGACATTGACTGTCACTTCGCTTGTTTACAATTTCGCAACGGGATTATTCTTCATCTCCATGTGAACACTATTTTACAGTTGGTGGACCTGTTTACTAAGTATTTGTCTGGGCCTCATTTTAGGTCTCTTTTGTCCGGCCTCAGCCTTGGTGATCTCCACCGACTTGAGGCTATAGGGGCTGATGAAATCCTTCCTTTCCAACGTGTGCATGGCATTCTACGCATGGGTTTTGAGCTTGCAAGTGTTTTGCGCTTAGAGAGTTCACATGCAGCAGCATATGTCGCAGCTGCCACATCTCTATTCCACAACCGAGTTCATGCAGGACCACTATAGCTTGACACTGATGCCGTCGATTACCATGTCACCCGGATTGAGAGATCTCACCGTCGATTTGTTTAGCTTAGAGAGCACGCTACTCATGTATATAAATAATGGTTGAGTTGTATTGTAAAACTGATTTTCTTCTTTTAATGAATAACGATTCTCTCTTTGCTACTTCGATCCATGAAGCGTATGTCTAGTTCATGAATTATTCGTTTAGCTCTCAGATTTTGGGGTTTTGGAAGGTGGCGGTGGTAAGTATTGTTTGGCTCATCTGGACATTTCGTAATAAGGCGATTTATGAAGACTTCACACCTACTCCCCTTATTCTTATTTCGGCTGCTAGAGTTGCACTTCGTGAAGCTTCTTACACCGGTGGATGCCGTGGTTTTATGAGGAATGAAGTTTCGGATCTGATCAGGCTTAATAATTTGAAGGTTACACCGAGAGTTGCTCCTCCCAAGCAGGTTGTTTCGGTCCGTTGGCAGCCTCCTCCTTCTGGTTGGGTCAAAATTAACACGGATGGTTCATCTATTGGTGATCCAGGTTGTATGGCGACTGGCGGGGTTTTCAGGACTTGTGATGGGACGGTGATATGTTGTTTTCATACGGATGAGGGCATGAGTTTTGCGTTTTTGGCAGAACTTACTGCTGTTATTGTTGCTTTGGAGCATGCTCAAGGAATGGCTTTAACCTTTATTTGGCTGGAAGTTGACTCCATATATGTGGTATCTTTACTTTCCTCTCGAAGTATGCAGGTGCCATGGATTCTGAAGGCTCGTTGGCGTAAAGTTTTAGATTTTCTTAGTAGTATTCAGTTTTGCGTATCTCATATCTACCGAGAGGGCAATAAGGTGGCTGACTTGTTGGCTGCTCCTGGTGTCACTCCCGGTGTTTGGTTTTCCGTGCTTTCTTGTATTTCTGATGTGGTTAGACATGATTTTTGTGGTCCTGATTATTTTCGTTTTGTTTAGAGGGGTACTCTTTTTCCTATATGGTTTTTCCTACTCTGAATTTTCCATATAAATTTTAATGAGGTTCCGGTCCCCTGAATTATTGATTTGTGATTTCTGAGACTTTTTGTTTTCTCTCTTTTTTCTTTTATTTATACGCTTCATTAAGAGATTCTCTCTGAAAAATATCTTGCTTATAAATGTTGATCATCTCGATCTCATAAATCTCAACAATATATATTAATAAAAGTGGGGACAGACGTAAATGACGTACTCTTTAGTCTTTTCTAGACAGTCAGTATAAATATATTTGGTTCGATAAAATTAAATATGTATTTCTCGTTTTGCTTGGATGCTTAAACTAGTTTCACCATAAAAAATAATGTTATAATTGTATTTAATTAATTATATTATATGTGCCAACATGCAATCCATCTTAATTTAGTCGGTGGCCTTTTATATTATTAAAAACTTCCATTTATAACACACGATTTAAATTTTATACGTGTACATGGATAGATATAGATATAGGTATATAATTAAAGATAAGCGTTAATGAAAATTGCAAAACAACCAACATCCAATATCTATAAATGTATTTCTCTAAAAAAAAAATATCTATAAATGTATTAAACCAAACTTCATTCCATTTTTAATTTGGAATTCAAAATTATAAAATAACCAACTAAACTACATCGAAGAAGTGGATTTTTTTTCCTAGTTCGATTTTGCATATTCTTAGCTCTATGTTGAAAACACTTAAATTTCAAATATATATTAAGAAGCCTACACCACTAATTTGTATCTGCGTAGTCTCTAAGGAGCTGGTTTGATGAGTTTGGAAAGGGTGAAATGAGAATGAAATGATACATGGTCGTTTGGCTAAAAGGGGATATTCTTTTCAAATTTTGATGCCCATTTGGAAGTGATTCTTTCTCATTTCCAATCTCACCCCCATTTTAATATACCAAACGCCCCCATAGTATATTTCATTGAATCATTGAACAAAAAGAAAGAATATATACTTTTTTATTTTGAAAGCAAAAGAAAAGATATTTTAGCAAAGTGTGATTGTAAAGTTTTTGTTTTTTATGGGAGTGGACCATATCAATTTTCGTATTAGAAATGACCACTCTAAGATGGTTTTACAATAAAAATATCCAGGAATCAATAATTGATGTAAGAAAAATGCAAAATTCTCGAAGCCAAGTGTGATTTAGAAAATACTGTAAATTCGATGCTACTGTATGTGAATTACCCAACTTTTTTTTTTAAATATGCACAATTTTTTGAAGTGATATTTGATATATAGTCGGTGAGTGTAATTAAAAAATATGTGTCATAATTTTTTTTTATCTACAAATATATTTATTATTTTTTCATACGATATCCTAAGAATTTGGTAAAATATTAACTCAAATTTAAAAATAAATATCATAACACATATTTTTTAATTATGTCTATTTATAAGAAAAGCACTACTGGTAAGTCCATTTATTTTAAGTTTTTCAAGTCTTTTTGGTAGTATAAATGTCCTTTTTATTTTTACCTTGAGTCGGAAAAGAATCAGAGAAGTGAAATAGGCATTCTTACGTAAGAATTTGGTGAAAGATACATTGTGGCCCTCAAACAGGATAAATTGGCCATTCAGGAACTTCATCAACAAGATTTGAACAAAAAGAGATGGTGTGACCATATCAGATAAGAATTGAACTGAGCAGATGACGCCATGCCCACAATACTCGACACCATGCCCACAATACTCGCGCACATTCTGAAGAGGCAGTGATGAGGGCACAAGCGGAAAAATCGGAAGGAGGTTGGGATGGATAAGATTTGCTGGAGATGTGATCGAGGTTGAAGATTGGCCACTGAAGATAAAGTGAGATCTTTGAAAGTTCGGGATTTAGTTCAACTGCCTGAAGATAAGGCTTGTCCACCCAGATTCTGCGGGCACAGGAGATTCGACAGACAGTTGAAGACCCCTGTCACAGGAGATCCAACAGACAGTTGAAGACCCCCGTTTGTGGGGATTGAATTTGATCCTTATATTCCTTTAAATACTAGTTTAACTGTTGGAAAACACACACTACGATTGATATTTCTGCAAGTTTAGTTTTTGCACTTAAGCGGCTCCAGCAACAAGAACAATCTTAGGCCTCATGCCGCAGGAAGTAGGATTTCATTTTGATGATGTGTATGTTCGACGTTGGTGTTGGGCACCTTTTGATTTAATTCAAGTACATTATTTTCGTTTATTATGCCTTTAAATACTGCATTTTCAGTATAAGGAGCTAGATTTATATTCCGAGTTTGAACAAAGATGAAGATTTAACGCACACTTCAAACTCATAAGGCCTTGTGGGCATATTACTGTATGAATGAGTTTATGCCAAGTCTTGTTCATGTGCTAGAAGAGTGTGTTTGATGAGTGATGTGGCTGATTACTCTTTAGTTGTAATGGGCATACTAAAGCTAAACGGATTAATGAATCATGACTGTGTGTTAATCCGATATAGTAGTTGAGAATTTGATGAGTTGTTGTGGGCACATGAGGAATCAGTGCACACAATATATTTTGGTTCGTCTAGAGGCACAATGCTTCATATCATTTACATCACTTAGGGGGAATTGGGAGGTGGGTGGTAGGTTAGAGATTTAATCGAATCACTTTTAAATCTAAACTGAAAGAATAAATTAGGAGGTGCATCGATGAATTCGGTCTCCATAACTGGGTGATTCAATCATATAGAAAAATCGGTGTGCTCCATAGTGCGTGTGAGTTAAATTGAAATATAGTTCAATCCCGAGACCTTTTATTATTTGATAATTCATTTGTTTACTTTCTGTATATTTAGTTTACAGTTATTGTGACCACAATACTAAATCCCTATTTAATTAATAATTGAAACTAAGAGTACATCAACTCTATGTGATCGATCTTTACTCGTAACTAACTACACTCTATGTGAATGTATGAATATATAAATTTATTTTGATCGTGCTAAAATCGAATTTATCAAGAAATAATTTTTTTTTTTTTTATGTTCTCAAAAAAAAAAATTATTTTTTTTGGTGGCGCACACTGCTGCAACTGCAATGGATAGAGTCGGATTACCAAAAGCGACATATGCCGATGTCCTCCTAACTTTTGGTGCTAAAGAAAAAAAAAAGCATTATAAAAATAAAGAAAAGTGCAAGAAAAGGGATTTTCATTTTCATAATAATCAATAGCCCCATCTATCACTTGTGCAGTTGCCTTTGGTTCTAATTTTCTCAACGCTACAGTCTTCAACTTTTTCTGCCTTATCTCTCCAACACCACCACCAACCAACCTTCCTCCGCCGTGAAACCCACCTCGCAGCTTGCCTACGCTTCTTTATTTGTGCTGATATATGCTCCTAGGCTTTCCTTTTCTGTTTTTCTTTCTCCGTGAGCTTGTTTTCATACCAAGACCTTCTGTTACTGGTAAGTTTTTGCTCTACTCCTTCGTTTGCTGTGTTTTTTTCTTGCTGTGCTTCTCTTAGGAACCATCTCTTTTCTTGTAGAGGATTTTGATGGCCTGAGGCTGATTATTCGATGTTTTTTCTCCTATTCTTTGTTTTGTTGGGATTTTTGTCATCTCTCTTTGATTCAACTCTTTGATTCAAGAAAACAAGAATTTGTTCATGTCAAGGGTTTTTAGTTGTAATAAATGATTATTTACGATTTCATATATGATATGATGATGCTGTGAAGTGTAAAGACGTCTTCAATTGAAAACCTCTTAGCTCTTTGCTACAGAATACTTTTATTTAAAAATAATATATTTATTATTACTTTTTGCTTCAGTTTTACCATGTGTAGCTGCTTTGGGAGTTTATCTAGGTTTTTATGTAGTGATTATTTTGAACTTGGGCTATTTTTTGGGTTTTTACTTCCCTTTTCTCTTCTTATCTTCTTGTTCTTGCACTCTAATAACTTTATGATTGAGCTAAGCTCAGAGCAAACAGTATTTAAGATACAATTTGGTAAAGTTTTGATTTTGTGATTTTCTTTTCATGTGATAAGGTTTTAAGAATCTTAGTTGGGTAAATTATATGAATTCAGTAAATAACTGGTATCATGAAATTTTCTTGCAGAGTAAAAAGTTACAGTGGTAAATGAGAATGGGCCGATTATGTGATTTCTGTGGGGAGCAAAGATCCATAGTCCATTGTAGGTCTGATGCTGCTTGCTTATGCTTATCCTGTGATCGAAACGTTCATTCTGCAAATGCTCTTTCTAAGCGTCACTTGAGGACGCTTTTATGTGAAAGATGCCATAGTTATCCTGCAGTAACGAGGTGCATCGAAGAGAACACCTCGCTATGTCAAGACTGCAATTCGTCTGGACATGCTGCCTCAGATTCAGCTGTGGAGCATAAGAGGCAGACGATAAATTTGTATTCTGGGTGCCCTTCTGCAGCTGAGTTTTCAACGATATGGTCCTTCTTTTGTGTTGACAAGTCAACTTGCAAACCCGAACCAGGTCTGTTGACTCTTGAAGAGGGAGACAAAAGTCCTCCTCAATGTCAATTGCCACAAATGGGTTGCAGTGTAGAAGATGCTTGTATGGATACAATAGCTCCCAGTGTAGAGCAGTTTCATGAAAGCGAATCCTTAAATGCTCTAAACCAGAAGGTAATTTCTGATCTAGGATCTTTGTAAGTAATTTTGAATTTGAAATACATCAGGAACGAAGCTGGAGCTTTTGCTCAGCACACCAACAGCATTGTAGGGGAAAAGGTCCCTCATTCTTCTGGCTCCGGCAAATGACTGTTTATGCTATTAGGTTTGGCTGGCTTATAGATATCAGCTAAAAGTTAAAATACATTTCCCTTTTACTTCCCCTAATGTAGTGTGCATACAAAAATCATTTGTTGCTCTTTCATCCAAGAAAATGGGTCTTCAAATCTTACAAAATTTCTGATTGTCAAATCTTGAAAGAAGACGTGACAAGCTTTCTCCAATCGGTTTATTTTTTTCTGAAATCAACATTGTATTTTTAGTACTAGCTTATTTACTTTCAATTTTCTTCTGATTTGGAAAAGAGAAATCATCTAGTCTCAACTGAATCTATAATAGGTCCGATTCCCCTGCATTCATGCTCTTTTGGCTGTTGCTGAGGTTGACTGGGTCAAGCATCATGAAGGTATGTTACTAACCTTCCTTTATTTTAATTCTAACTTCTGCCTTGTATTAACCTCGCTAAAACCATTTTCTCCCCTCTTTTCTTGACTATAAAATTATAGGAAGTACCAAAGGATTTCAAGATGAGCTAGTGTAATGTTCGATTGATCATTGAAAAGCTATTTTTACTAATTAGTCTGAGAAAGAACTGATTCCTTCGACTTTCCCAACTCTATATTCAGCACACTTGAAGTGTTGGGATATATATTCCTTAACTCTTCTAATTCAAAATTTGATTTTTGGGAAGCTGATGATTCCTAACTATAAATTTCCATCTATTTTGAGATACCATTTTATTCCCTTGTAAAAGATAGTATATTATTTCTCCAAAGTGCAGTCCAAAGAAATCGGAAACCTCTGCAATTGCTAAAGAGTATGATCTGTTGATCACAAGGGAAGATCCTTCTATGGCACAGTCCTCCTATATTCTTTCAAATATGTTTTGCAATTTAAGAATGAGTTTTTTTTTTTAACTAAATAATTTGGCCTCCCAATATCTCTTGTTCCTGTTTACCCCCCTTAGTCAAAGTCGTCCAACTCAGCCCTTGGTTGATAGCCTTGTGAAATTGCACATGAGAAATTGCATTAGAGTGGTCCAAATACATTTCTTCTGAATAAAACTATTGGTTATGATTGGTAGCATGTCTACATGTTTATTTCTATGCTTCCTCTTCTTGTCATTTGAGTTTGCTGCCTTTAATCTTTTCAGCCCCATATAAGATTTTATACCCGAGCAGTCTCTAACTTTTGAGCACAATGGTTTCCCAATATGTAGGCTTGTTCATCGAGGACGAAGCATCTTGATCCCATTCATGATACTCCTTACCAGAACTTTAATATCTCAGATAATGACATGAGTTTAGAAGACTATGAAGCGCTTTTTGACGAATCTCTCGATGACCCACAACAATTCTTTGAGAATGGTGGAGCTGATAGCTTTTTCGAAATTGGAGATTTGTATGATACTGAATGCAATCTTGACAGTGTACAAATAGAAAAGGTCCGCCTTATAATTTCTTATGTTTCAGTATGAGATGTTTAGCTTTCTTGCTTTGCTAACTTGTTCATATATAATTTATAGCAGTCTATGAGGAATTTTACTTTCTCCTGAAATTATGATTGATATTCTTTTTGTTTTTTATTACTGGTGTAATCATGTAATCACATAACTTCTACCATGGCTACACAAGATGGCCAGCTTTAAACATCCTTAGCTCATAAGCATCATTCAGGGTAAAATTTGGTATACAAGATCACTTAATTAACTATCCCTGCATTTGTTATCAAAATAAAATATCTTCCTTTGTCATGTTAATGTTTGTAATAAATGTCAACTGGCCAGACTTTGTATCATAACATTGTTGTTTCAAAATATTTTCAGGCCTCAAGTTCAAAGAGTGAAACAATGAAGCAGGCCTGCAGCAATCCGTTATCATCTGAGTCCATGAAAAGCTGTAAATCTGATTCAAATGTTTGTGCCCCCAGACCAGCACCATCTACCCACTCAATATCCTTCTCAGGCAGGACAACTGAGTGCAACATTGGAGATCACCCAGAGAGTGGAGTGTTTTCATCAGTTATAATGGAGGAGCATCCATACAGTATTATTTTCGCTGAAAATCAGTTTTCATCAGCTATCAGGGATGATGCAGTGTTACGGTATAAAGAGAAAAGGAAGTCACGCAAGTAAGTATTGTAACTGCTGGGAAATACTTAAGTTATTCTCTTTAGTATGCTTTTTCTAATGGTCTACCTGAATTCTAGCCATGCGTTCTGAAGCTTTCACATTACTGTGTTGATCTACATAGATTCATACACCCCACCTAGAAGTTACAAGTTCAAAATAATGACTTTCATTTGTTGACACAGGTTTGATAAAAAAATAAGGTATGCTTCACGCAAGGCAAGGGCCGATGTCAGGAAGCGTGTGAAGGGACGTTTTGTAAAAGCTGGAGAGCCGTATGATTATGACCCTCTGCGCCTGATAGGAAGCCAGTGAATGCTTCATTTCGAAAGATGTATTTGAGAGGGGACTGAACTGATGGAACTGTTATTTGCTGATTCAAGCTGCCTCATAATGAACAGGCTCCTATCGCCTGTTTTCTTAGAGAGAGAGAGAGCGAGGGATAGGCAACATGTACTAGTGTTTATTAGGCAAAAATGTAGTTTCTTCTTCTCATAAAAGAGGCAGCTTCTTGTTCCCAGATCCCACTTGTGTAGAAATTTGAAGTATATAGTTCGTCTTTGTATTTAACTTGCAACATGACAAGTGCAGTTTTATTTAGTGAGCGAGAAGCACTGTAATGCGACACTAACTTCTTGATTATATTTTTGTATGTAAATTAAAGTCATCATGGTGTGTACCCTTCTTTCCTGCTCAATTTTCACATGTATTCATTTTGCATCGTTGGAGAGAGCGGCGTTCCTGGGTGTTATATAATGTATTACGTAGTGTAAATTCTGAACTGGGTAATTGATGCGAACCTCGGGACCCCAGGATTTGTATCAGATTGCCAGAGACGGAATCCTCGACCCGAACTTCTCAACACGGATGAACTATAGGTATATGAAACCTATAACTTAGCTATGATTGGAAATAAGAACCTTGGATGAAAATTGAAGACGCCACAAACAGTTGTGAATTACTGTTTGATAAGTCGGATGAACATGACACACGGTTTAATATATAAATCTCCAGAGAGAATTCTCAAGTTTAATATATCAAAATCTATCTAATGAAATATAATGCAGGTCCTTATATAGGTGGGCAAAATAAAACAACTCTAAAAGTCAAAACCTAATCTAAAAAGGAAGTAAATAAGTAGAAATCGGAATAAATCCGCAACGGTCCAAATAGGCGCGACTCGGGCTCACTCGCGCCTCGGGTCGCGCTGTAGATCGCGCCAGGCCCAGGTCAGGACACGTTGCGGCCGCGACCGGCTCACTCGCGCCACCACCCGCGCTGTAACTCGCGCTCCGTCCAAAGCCAAACACATCTCTTGCGCGACTGGTTCACTCGCGCTGCCACTCGCGTCAGCTTCTCCGAATGCTCGAACTCGACTATTGGCACCCCGGCTAGGATCGTATCATTCCCCTTTTCTTGGAAGGGATTTGTCCTCAAATCCAGATCTTCATCAACACGAGCTCGCCACTTCACCTTTCTCGACCATACATCCGCCATCTGTATCCTTGATTGTTTTGAAAGTTCCAGCAATTCCTTTAGTGACAACTCAAGGAAAACTCCCTTGTCAACCTGTAAGTACACGACATTACAGAAAACAAGATGTGTAAGATTATTATGCAGCTCGGTCTCTTGATTCCCTTGGAACTGGCTTGGTCGGGCAAAACAGGAATGGTGTATGAAATCTCGTCCACTCCTTTCTCTCTTCGATTGTTCCCCTTTTGTCTTCATTTGGTCTGCCTCTTTTTGCAGTGCTACTTGATCCTCAAATACTTGAGATGGTGTCAAAGGAACAAGTGTCACTGTCCGCTGCTTGTGCACAAAGGAATATTTGTTTGAGAAACCATCATGCTCCACACGTCTATCATACTGCCACGGACGTCCCAACAATAAATGCCCCACCTGCATTGGTACCACATCACATAATACCTCATCTTCATATTTTCCAATCCGGAATGGCACCCTCACTTGCTTGTTCACCTTGGTTTCCCCACTGTCATTCAACCACTGTAACTTATATGGTTTCGGATGCTTTAGGACAGGTAATCCTAACTTCATTACCTGACCCACACTAGCCACATTAGTACAACTTCCACCATCTATTACCACACTACATACCTTATCATGGATGTGGGCATCTAGTATGAAATAGATTCTTCCGCTGCTCTTTCTCCACACATTTGGTGTGCAGATTCAGTGACTTCCTTGTGACCAATGTGAGTGCTGGTGGTGCTACATACTCTTCGCCACTTTCTTCCTCCAACGCCGGCATCTCAGGATCAACTTCTTCCTCATCAGTCACAATTTCTCCATTATCCCGCAGCAACATCATCCTTTGATTCGGACACTGATTGGCTATGTGTCCTCTTCCCTGGCACTTGAAGCACTGGATATCTTGATTTCTGGAACTGGACTCATTGGTGGGTGCTTCAACATTTGGTTTAGTCGGTAGCCTCCAATCTTCCTTACTTCCTTGGTTCGACTTCCATGATGAAGTACCAGTGTTTGGATTTGATTTCCAGGTAGAGGAATTTGAACGGCTGTAGTCTCCCCTTCTCTTAAGTTGGTCTTCTACCTTGATGGCCATGTGTACCATATCTTCCAACTCAACATAATGCTGCAGCTCCACTATCTCCCGAATCTCCCTATGCAGACCCGCTAAGAATCTTGCCATAGTAGCTTCCGGATCCTCCTCCACATTAGCTCGGATCATTGATATCTCCATCTCTTTAAAATACTCATCAACACTGCTTGCACCTTGCCTTAAGCTTTGCAACTTGTTGTACAACTCTCGGTAGTAGTAGCTAGGCACAAAACATCGCCTCATAATTGCCTTCATATCTGCCCAATACTCTATTGGCCGCTCTCCATTACGCCGTCTAGTGGCCCTCAACTGATCCCACCACACGATAGCGTAATCAGAGAACTCAACAGCTGCTAACTGGACCTTCTTCAACTCAGAATATTCATGGCAGTTGAATATCATCTCAACTCTCTGCTCCCACTCTAAGTATAGGGCTGGATCATTTTTCCCCTGAAAAGAAGGAATGTTCATCTTGATATTACCAAGACGATCATCCGCCCGATTTTGCTTTCTCCTATTTCTCCATCCCCCACTAGTCGAGTATCGATCATCTTCATCATAGTCTTCAGACTCGGTTTCATAGTACTTCCTTTTCTCCCTCTCTACATGCGGGTAACGTCTAGCCTCCATTTGAGCTCCTCGACCTCCTCCTCCTCTATCACCACGGTCAGTCTGCTCTTGTATTGAGGCTTCCATGTGGTCAAGTCTTTTTGTCAATGCAGCCATCTCGGTCTTAAATAACTTCCTCAGTTGTTGTTGTATGGCCTCCATCATGTTTTTAGGATCTAGATCCTTGTCTACATCACCTCCTGTTCCTGCAGTTTTGGACATTTTTTTTTTGCCCTTTTTGTTTTTTTTTTTTTTAACCACTACCACCAACAATGCTCAATATACTCCAAACACCAAAATATAGCTTCCCAAGCAAAGTATATCAACACCACAAAATTGCCCAAAATTCACTATCAAAAATTTGAATTTTTTTGAAATTTCGCGAAAATTTTTCGACTTTTCTATGGATGATATATAAGCTCTCGAGAACCCAAATAACCAAATAAAACGTAACAAAACGCAGAAATTTTCCCGCCTTTTTACTCTTTTTTTTTTTAATCAGCGACTTTTCTCTTTTTTGTTTTTTTTTTATGCTGATATCGTCTCTTTTTTTATAACTATAGGCGAGAATTTAAATTACAGAAATTAAATGATAAATGGAACCTGATACGACCTGGCTCTGATACCACTTGATGCGAACCTCGGGACCCCAGGACTTGTATCAGATTGCCAGAGACAGAATCCTCGACCCGAACTTCTCAACACGGATGAACTATAGGTATATGAAACCTATAACCCAGCTATGATTGGAAATAAGAACCTTGGATGAAAATCGAAGACGCCACAAACAGTTGTGAATTACTGTTTGATAAGTCGGATGAACACGACACACGGTTCAATAAAAATCTCCAGAGAGAATTCTCAAGTTTAATATATCAAAATCTATCTAATGAAATATAATGCAGGTCCTTATATAGGCGGGCAAAATAAAACAATCTTAAAAGTCAAAACCTAATCTAAAAAGGAAGTAAATAAGTAGAAATCGGAATAAATCCGCAACGGTCCAAATAGGCGCGACTCGGGCTCACTCGCGCCCCGGATCGCTCTGTAGATCGCGCCAGGCCCAGGTCAGGACACGTTGCGGCCGCGACCGGCTCACTCGCGCCACCACCCGCGCTGTAACTTGCGCTCCGTCCAAAACCAAACACGTCTCTGGCGCGACTAGTTCACTCGCGCCAACTCTCGCGCTGCCACTCGCGTCAGCTTCTCCGAATGCTCGAACTCGACTATTGGCACCCCGGCTAGGATCGTATCAGTAATGGTGCAGAGTTCATGGATAAATACAAAGAATCAGCTTTATACATGGAATAGAATGTTGCTCACATTTACATTTGCATAATTACACAAACTTATATATGCAATCTGCCTCAGCCGTGTGATATTCTTGTAATCAACTCTTTCTCTCTCCTCTTATCCATTTCCACTTCTCTCACTTCCCTCGCCTTAAAGCTTGGTTCAGCTCTCATTTGCAGCTGCTTTTCATCGGGTTTGCTCGATTTTTTTTCATGAACTCCACTGGTGCTAGCTACGGAGCTTCTGTTACCCTTGATGCCTCTCTCATCGTAGGCTGGCGACAATATCTGCTTTCGATTCGTGCTCGAGTTTGCCTTATCATGTTCGAAGAAGATTACTTGCACCACCGTTCTCAGTGGCAAGCGCTCATTCCTCACAGCGTGGCTGCGTATTTCCGGCGACAACTTCTGACAGTCTAAAACGCGACAGAGCTGCTTCTTCTCTGCTTTGCTCAGCTCAGGATGCTCCTGCATCAGCATGCATATCAATCAACACAGAAAATACAAAACTATAAGAAAAGAGATGGTACGTACTACCAAGTATATGCACATATATATATATACCTTGAGATAAATGTTGATTGCCTTATAGAGATCGTCGTGTTCGGGGCGTGCAATTCCCGGCAGAGTCTCAGCAAGAGACGCCATTCTCTGAACCGGAATGTTGGGATCCTTGGCAACAACTTGCAGGTATGAATCAAGCAGCTTTCCAATTTTATGCATCAATCTCATTGATTCTCTCTCATCAGCAGGGACTTGTCTCTTCCAGTGTTGCAAGAAACTCTCTAAAACTGTCTGAATTAGTTGTACATCGTAGGAGCTCTGATCATTAACTGGAAGCAGAAGATCATTCAGCGTTGCCTCCTCGAGCTGCAAACCCGCGAGCCTCAGCAGCTGTGATTTGGTTGCAGGAGACACTGCTAGAGAAGCCGCCATGCTGAGGAGCCTCAGCAGGAATCTGAAGGAGACAGAACCTCTATCTGCTGGAATAAGGCTGACAAGTGTCTCATGAATCCGCCGTTTCCTGTCACTTCCACCACCACCACCATCATCTTGAGATGTTGAGGCCTCCGCCTCATCATTATTATTAATAATAGTAGGCCAGTACTTTCCTGTGGTCATGTATGGCTGCAGCCAACGACATGCGTAGACGTGCAGCGCCTCCCCTATGAGCTGCGGCTGCACAGTGTCGGTCGACTTGATCGCAGCAACTATGCATCTGAACATGTCCACGTTCAGAAACGATATATCTTCTGTCCACCAATCCTTTGGCACTGATTGACGATGATGCCTCTTTTTTTCATCATATCCTGCTCTAGTATATGTATAAGACCATGTGACCTGCACAACAATTCCAACTTTAATTTATTGAAATGATCACATCATACATATATAAACTTAACGATATGATCGACCTTGGATGGAGGGGTGAGAATCTTGTCAACAATTGATTCAATGCATCTTGTGACAATGCCAAGATTTTCAGCGCAGTGGAAAAGGTGTTGAGTGTTGTGCAATGCGAGAATAGGATCTTTCCATCCTTGAAGAATGCATGCAGAGAAGAAAGCCTCGAGTTTGATGAGAAAGTTGCCAGTTTGAACAGCTTCGGTCATTCCAAGGAAGGTGGCGGCGCAGAAGGCGGAGACGAAGTTGTGGGCGCTGAGGTTGATTGTGATGCCATAGCAGAACTTAGCGCAGACCTCAAAAGCCTCCTCTCCTCCAGGAATATCATGTATATGCAGGGTGCTCGATTCCTCCGTCTCCCTGTACAGACGTTGCAATAGGCCGGACTTGGGGAGAAGAGGGTACTGTAGCTACCCACATTAATTAATTACAATCAAGCTATAATTCACTCATCATCTTCTTCAGATATATACATATGTATATAACGTACATTAATTGATCTACCTTGTGGAGAAGATAAGTGATGTTGTTTATCTTTATGGTGAGATCACTTGGCACATCAGACATCACAGTCCTGAAAATTATTACAGAATTATAACTAATTACATCAATTCAACTCCATAAATGTTATCCTACGTACCTAGTGGCCTCTTCTGTGTAGTAGGTGTCCGGACGCGTTCCCAGTTTCATAAACTTCATTTTTGAGACACTGATAATATATGACTACAGTACTTCTGCAACAAAATATATATATATATATATATATATATATTTTTAAATCAAGAATCAAGAATTATATTGAGACGAGAGAAGACTTAATTCCAAGTTCCAATTAAGTTATTTGAGATGGAATTAAATATATATTGGTTTCTAGCTAGTTAGATAATGAACAACATTAATTAATATTGGATTGGATGAGATTATATATATTATTGAGGTCAATTAAAAAAGTAGTGGAGGCTGGAAAGTAAAAGTTAATTCATAAAAATGCGGGCGAAAAGTTCCTTTTGGAGGCATCATGTGAGAGTGAAGAAAACAAACATATATAATTAAATGTTTGAGTAATTTATCTTTTTAATTTCCTCTTAAGGTAACCTACCTAGTGATGATGATGATGAACAACACAATACATCTCCACACAAATTATTTTGACTTTCAAGCAGTGGCTCGAGGCCCAGAAAAAGCTAAGGCTATAGCTATATATGTATGCCTAATCATATATATATAATCATATAACTAAATGACATTTCTAATTATACATCATGCAAATTGGATTTGTACTCGAAATGGAAAGTTAATTTTATCATACGGTATATAATAAGAGATGGATCGATGCAGCAGATAATAATTTGCTTGCAGAAGAAATTTAATTATTAACAGGTATATATTTCTCAACGACGTTAATTAATGGTGTAAAAAAGATCAACGAAAATCAACACACCTTTTCATCTATAATTATATATCCATATTAACGAAGACCTGAGGTGCTGTGGATTTCCCTCGTCTCAAATAAAAAAATGACGATGACGATGAAGATGAAGATGAGGAAGGAGAAGAAAAGGCAGGGAGCAAGGATTAATTGTTCCAACCTCGTACACGAATAATATATGAACTACGGTTCGACAACTGCATGACAACAGCTTTCAGCATTCATTCATCCACTCTCTATCAAGAAATAAGCTGCAACAGAAAAGATACATATAATGTGCATCATCGCTACTGAAAAAAGATAGGGATTGAAAATAAAGAAATGGAAGAATATATATATATATATATATATATAATATAAAGAAATAAGGGTATAATTAATATATCTGTGAGGGATTCTTAATCTATCCTAGCTACAGATTTAACTCACAACACGTATATATAATATATTGGTGTGGGAATGGGAATGCTTATTTGATAGGGAAGATTCTAATGCAGAACTGCAAAGCAGCTAGCTACACATATTCAGAAAGAATGTAATATTTTTAAGGTGGAGAAGTTTCTACTTTTCACCACTTTTGATTTCCGGAATCTTGCTTAAAGACCCTTGCTTTTTGAGAGAGAGAGAGAGAGAGAGAGAGAGAGAGAGAGAGAGAGAGAGAGAGAGAGAGAGAGAGAGAGAGAGAGAGAGAGAGAGAGAGAGAGAGAGAGTAACTAATATACTGCATGGTGCAAAATGAGTGCTGTATTTGTAATGGATCGAGCAGAAGACATAATTAAGAAATAAAAGTCAGAAGAAGTAGAGATTGAATCTCAAAATCGCGACGCAGTGCATAGCAAAGAAAAGCAGCATGTTTCAATGGCCTCATATATATGTGGTAGTTTAGCTAAATTTGGGCATCATTCTCTTGAAATTGATTATGATACATAGCTAATTTCCAGTGTGATTTTTTTTTTTTGAAATTTCCATTTGTCCATACTCTATTGGAATTGCACTAAAAAGGCTCACAAATAAAGTTGCTTCACCATTCTTCCTTTTTTGATCATCATCTTGCTAGTATAGCACAACACACAATATAAGGATATAAAGTGGCTTCATCGCTTTTATTCTCTTTGGACTCTCTCTCCCCCTCCCCACACACACACACACACACACATGTATATATATAATCATATATACATATATATTAGGCATTAAAAACTATATACATGATTTCTTCCTAATATAATTATGCAATTCATATCTAAAACTCAGTATAAAACTTACCTGAAATCTGGCTTTAAACACGTAATTAATAAAAATTTCCAGTAAATGGAATTGAAGGAGCAATCGATAAAACTCTCGGACTCTCATCTCCGTATTTACACACGATCATCCAAATATATATATATGTCCCTCTGAAAAAATCAACGCATAAGCAAAAGGGGAAAAAGGTGCGATTTTTTATACGTACAACCTCTCAGAGAAAGATTTTATTTGGCTCATGCATGTAAATAAATTGAACACCGAGAGAGAAAGAGAGAGAGAGAGAGAGAGAGAGAGAGAGAGAGAGAGAGTTAAGCAGCTGGTTGCTCATGGGGTCATTATTTTAATAGAAAGAAAACCCTACCATAATACTCACTAAACAATACGAGCTTAATTGACAAAAACCTGCACAAAATTAAAGTGCTGTTAGTCAACATACTGACTAACGCATCATACTGATAATGATATTCTACTTGAATATGGAAAAAAAAAGAAAAGTAAGTTCGCAATCGGTCTCGATCGAGGTGATGCTTACACTACACTAGGCGTGCAAATTAAATAAGAATACACACACACACACAGTCCGTCTCAGTTATTTTGTAGGTCCTGTCCAAATAATAAAAATAGGCCCTAAAATTTAAAAAAAATTGTTATAATTTTTATAATTATAGTAATATTGTTAGAAGACTAAAAATTCAAAATATTGTCTTTATAGTGTTGATAACATTCTCAATACAACTTTAAATAGATATGAATTTTCTATGATTTTACATAAAAAGTGATACTCTTCTAGCAATCTTTGAAGCAAATTCATCAATCAAATCTTCATATTAAATCTTTTCCAAAATATCGTTTTCTATGGCTATCATCGCCAATTCATTAAGTCTTTCTTGTGACATCGTCGGACATAGATATTATCAGTAATCATTTCGTTCAAATAGATAATAGAATTATACATCACTTCGCTCAAGCAGATAATTAAATTCATGTTTCTAAATCATTCAAAAAAAGAAGAAGAATATGATTTAAGAAAAATACTGTAGCGCCCCGGTCCCGAAGGACCGTGGAAATGGACACCACGGGGGTTGGAATTAAGAAGCGGGAAAGAAAGGGTAATTTAAGTAACAAACCTCAACAGAAGACCCAAAATATCCAAATATACTTTTTAAACATATACTGATACAAAACACCAAGATCAAGATTCTTAGTGTTTTAACAAAAAGAATGTAACAAGTGCGGAAGCTCCATTATTAACAGAATACTTAACAAAAAGGGACAACAGAAAATATGTAAATAGCGTAAGCCCATCTCTCAGCATCGTCACATCCACGCACCAGCCTACTGACCTGAAAAATATTTGAAAATATTTGGGTTGAGTACTAGTGCACTCAGTGGGCAAATTTTTACAATTCAAGTTATGCAAATCATTTTGTTAAAGTAATCTATCTGTGTTCATGCAGGTAGTGAAGCTTAGGAGGTTTTAAAATTGAAAGCAACCTAAGTTCACCAAAACATTTTATCGTGAAGCGCTTAAGAGTATAACCAGTCACTGCCCGCAACCCAAACTACATCACCAGCGCATAACGTTGAGTATGGCCATAGTATACCCAATGAGTATAACCAATAAGTGTTTCATTTTAGTCTCACCGACAAGGAGTAGGGCATGACAAATAATGCATGCATACTGTAGCTACTCACATTGACACAGCGCTGGTTTATGAGACTCCGACAACATACAGTAGCACGTAAATATTTAACACAGATAGTCACATATGCAATTTTATCAAAGCAGAGCTTAATAACTCGAAAGATACAATTTATAAAGATATAGTATAGCCCACCTGGACAAATTCGTAATACGAAAAAAACTTTCAAATTCTGATTTGGTCCTGCTCAGGTTCTGTTATCCCTTAGGATCCTACAACAAGCAGCCTTGGCTTAGTTTTGCCTAAAAGACAATATCAACCTCAATCCCTAAGCTTCTTCATAATTAAAGTTTCTAATAAATTTTTGTATTTATTTATTTATTTTTACACCTTTATTAAGCTATTTATTTGATTATTATCTCTGAATCATTACCGAACATTAAACAACTATATAGAATATATGTATGTCTTTGTATATGAATGCATTAACACTTAAACTATTCACCACGCACTCACCACTTTTAACATTATTTAAAATCTCAAATATGATTGATCTTTTTATATCAAAGCTTTAAATATATATATATATATAATAATTTAATATCAATCTAATATTTTAATATTATTTCTAATTTAGAAATATGAACATTCAACCCAGAGTAACATAATTACTTGAGTTACCGAAAATTAATTGATAGCTCACATATTACATTACAAAGTTAATCCACCATTACCCTGTTTAATAGGAAACCATTTGAACTATCTAAATAATATTAAGTATATGTATAAATACATTCTTTTCATTTGTCTATTACACCCTACAAAATATTATATATAAATATGAATCGTTTTCTTTATAGCTTAATCACAATAACCCCACATAAACCACCACATAGCATAGTTAAGATTTTTGGAATAATTACTTCACCAAATATTAATATTTTATACTTTCTTAATTTTGATGATTAATAACTATTAAAACCACTAATTCCCTAGTAAAATATAAATTTATATACATGTATTTCAATCAGATCTTAAACTATCAAAGACGAGCAATATATATGAATTGGTTTCTTTTAATTTAAATTTTTAAATGAAAAACTAACCTGTGCTTCTTCGACTTCTTCTTTTTTTTGTTTGAATTATAAATTTTGTTTCTTTCCCTATTCACTTGTGTGTGTGTATATATAGATATATATATATATATATATATACACCGCCGCCATAATATATATTAATATCAACCTCAAAATTGTAAGATTACGTGGCTCTAGTATTAGTTTATCTCATTAGTTAGCTTTGTCATTCATATTATTATATTTTTATTTTTATTATTAATTAATATATAGTAGTATATAGTAGTGTACATTTCCTTGCATCCATTGCTATTATTGCCACTCAAACCACGTGCCACTTACATAGGAATGCAATTAGTGACTATGCTTAGCTATTATCTTATAAAAATAGAATAATTTAATTTAGATAAACATTCAATTAAATATAATATAATTAGATATGATTTATTTATAATAATATATAATAGGATAATCATTAAATAAAATTATATTTATTTAGATAATTATTAGGGCTTGGATATGGTTATATCCTATACACATCTTTTAATACCCGAAGTGATAATAATAAATACCTTTTTAAGTTAAAAAAAATTAATTAAAAATGGTATCGGGCTTCGTAATAAAAATATAAGAACGTATCAAAATATCTTTAATCTACTCAACAACACACTTACCTAAAAATAAAAATTTAAAGGTCTATTTTCTTCCCTAACTTACCCTTAAGGCAATTATAGGCTATTATTTTAATACTAAAAAGTTTTTGGATATTACCCTTGTTCTAACTATTAAATTTATATTTCTAATTAAATTTATGTAATAAAATTTTGGGGTATTACACTTCTCCCCCCTTAAAAGAATTTCGTCCCGAAATTCACGTACTTTCGAATATCTGCTTTAGTTCAATCATGATGATTCTGTTGCACATGCACCAATGGAATTTGCTTATTTCTTAGGACTTCAATTTTTCTATCTAAAATCTCATGGGATTTTCCTTCGTACGTCATATCAGAACGTAGATCTAACTCACCTTTTTTTTTTACAACGTGCTCTTGGTCAAACATGTATTTTCTTGAATATTGAAACGTGATATACATCATGAACTTGTGACAGGTCTGGTAGTAAACCTAATCGATAAGCAACCTCACCAATTCTTTCTAGTATCTCGAATGGCCCAATAAATCTTGGTCTCACTTTGCCTCGTTTTCCAAATCTCACAACACCCCGTGTTGGAGATACCTTTAAGAAAACTTTTTCACTAACTTAGAACTGTAAGTTTGTCCTGCGCTTGTCTGCATAAGCTTTTTGTCTGTCTTGTACTTCTTTCATTCTTGCTCAAATTTGGTCGATTATCTCGATAGTGGTCTGTACAATCTCTAGACCCAATATTCTCCTTTCTCCAACTTCGTCGCAATACAGGGGTGATCTGCCTTTGTGAACATACAAGGGTTCATATGTGCTATCTTTATAGTTGAGTGATAAATATTGTTATATGCCAACTCTACTAAGGATAAAATGTCTTCCCAGCTGGTATTTCCCATCCAACACAACTCCACGGAGCATATCTTTCAAAATTTGTATCGTTCTCTTTGACTGGTCATCTATTTGGAAATGGAAAGAGGTACTGAAGCTTAGATTCGTTCTATTTGCTTCCTGAAAACTCCTCTAGAACTTTCATGTAAAAGAGTATCACGATCTGACATGATAAAAATTGGAATTCTATGCAAACAAACAATTTCTTTTACATAAATCTATGCTAATTTGCTTAACTCCGCTATTGTATTGATCAACACGAAGTGTGCTGATTTGGTCGATCGATCTACGATGACCCAAACTGTTGAGTTTCTTTTCATTGATCGCGGTAAACCAACCACAAAATCCATTATTATATGCTTCCATTTTCACTCTGAAATTTCCAACGGCTGCAATAAACTTGAAGGTTGTTGATATACGACTTTCACTCGATGACATGTTACACATCTCTGTACAAATGCTACTATCTCCCTTTTCATGTTATTCTACCAGAAATATGTTTTCAAATCCTACAAGGATCAATCCTTGATTTAGGATCAATATAACCACTTTCGGAATTAATCTAATATTTACTTTAATTTAATGGGAGCTTTATTTATTTTACTTCGACTAGGAATGCACAATACTCGTATTTAAAACCCAACATGACTCGATAGTAGGTTCTTAAATACCTTTCAATTAACTTGAAATGAATCCAATGAAAAAAAAAAGATTAATGGTTTAAAATAGAGAAGTAACTTTGAAAAATCATAGAAAATTCAATTCAAATCTGATAAAGACACAACTAACAGCCACGCAATCGTCGTGAAGAAGCGTACAAATGTTGAGAAGGAGTTGGAGAAAGATTCCAATCAGCTTAGCCTAAAATTTGCCAGAAAGGTAACTGTTGTTGTTTACCGAACATATTGATCAACAAGAAGTTTGGGTTCGATTGAACTCGATACTCAACGGATTTCCGATCAAAAGTACAATTTATCATAGTATGGAAGATAAGGATTTTAATATAATAAATGGGTCAATAATAAAATGGCTACGATGACTAGAAATAAGCAAGGAATACAACATCTTCAACATAGATAGAATCTGCCAAAAAGAGTATGGTTTCTGAGAAAAATTACAGGTCAGATACAGATGATCAAATGATATCTGATCTTAGATCGGCCACAAGAGATTGAAAGACTATAAGGAAGAGTTGCTATAGACCAAATATCAAATTCATACATTGGAGGAAACAACAGAAAACAACCTCTGAAGTCGCGACATAAGGATTTTTGTGGTAGATTTTGACGAGTCAATTCGTGATGTGTCTTTGATAGACCAAATGATATCAAACTGATGATTCGAGACTTGTTGTGAAAACTATGAAGTGCTAGGTTTACAATAACATAAACTTCGAGGAAAGAAAATACATGGATCAATAGGAAAAGATGTCGCAATGGGACTGTGACACAACTTGACTGACAACACTACTGAGGTTCTTAGGCCCATTTCCCCAACTTTTTGGGCTCCAGATGGAAACAACATCAAAATGAATTTTGTTCTACAATGACAAAGAAATGTGTGTATAAAGTTTATAATTTTTCTCAACTGGTTTCATTCCCAACAGATTGAAAGAAAAATGGCTTCTTGGGGAGGAGAGGGCCGAGATGATAAAGAGAGATGATAAATGAGTGATGCTTCATTATGTTTACTCATTATTTTCATGGTTGAGGATGTTCAGCTGCCCCCACCCTTAACATGTGTGGTGACATATAGAGCAAGATAAAATTGAGTGGTGGCAATCAACTTGTGATATATTTTAATATATGGTATTGGGTTGAAATAGAGAATGAATAAAATTATGTTAGAAGGTTAAGCAAACTTCATTTTTAATGATATCAGTGACCACACAATTATGAAAAGATTTGTGACTCCTAGTCAAGAATGAAATCAACTTCAGAGTTTTAGAATAAAATGGTAGAATTTTAAGGATGAGAAGATGGTCTTTCAATAATTAGGACGCACAAGGTTCAATAAACGTCCAAATGATGAATGGAAAAGATTCATAGAAATGTCTAGTCACGAGAAACAAGATAGGTGATTGAGACAGATTTAGAAGACAACATGATTTTAAGAGTTGAATTGAGTCTATATCGGAAGTCATTATCAACTTCTTCTTACACTCTTGAAAACTCTGTTTACTCGCTTATGTATACTTAAAGACTACGTCTTCCTACATAGTGTATCATAGGAGAGGCAATCTTTGAGAATTCTTCAACAAATCTATGATAGTCTCCTGTAAGATCGAGAAATCTATGTACTTCTAAAGGATCTATTGGTTCAGACCAATTATTAATGGCTTCAACTTTGTTTGGTGTAATGATCTGATCCCGAAAAATAGGCAATAAATGAGGGATAGGGAGTTAATTAAAAAGAAAAATGAATTCGGGGACATAAATCAATGGAAAGGCATTAAGAATAGTATGATAGAAAGTCTATAGATCCAAGAGTAGGCTATGCCTTTCGAAAAATCAAGCAGCATAAATTCTGTAGCTAGAGCAAATCTTCATCTAATAATGGGTTATAAGAAGGAAATGGAACCTAGAATGAATCAAGATTCTCATTCATAGACAAAGAAAGAAGTACACTGATATCAACAAGTGAATAGACCTCTTCATAGGTCAAAAGAAAATCAACTAAGTCCTTTTCATAGAACGGAACAAACAAATAACAACTAGACTCTTTCATAGGATGATTGAAAGTTATAGAAATGAACAGATAAACAAATAAGACCCATCCATAGATCGAGACTTAAGGTAATTGAGAATAGCTCAAAAGAAGCAGGGATTCATCCCCTTAACTATTAAAGAAACAAAGCTCAATCAAAATACTCAATCAAAGTGTGCAGGGATGCACATAAGCTAGGCTAACAAGTAAAAATAATACACTTAGATCACGTATCAGAATGACTTATATCGTGAAAGTCTTATGTCAACCCATAACATCAAGACATCATCACACCTTGTTTCCAAGTTCCTATGTTGCTTGATCTTGACGGTTCTATCTAGCGAGACTCCTATCGTATATTATATGTACATACAAGATCAACTCACCATTCTTGAGCATATGGTCCGGGACAAACACATACTTCATTAGGATCGATACATTTAACACATCATGCATCCTTTATTTTCACTGCGCTTTTCTCATTGTCTATAGATAATTGTAGAATATTTTCCAGCTTGTGTTCTTATCTAAGATGACTTCTTGAAGCCTGTATCTCTTATTTTGTATCGTTTATTCAATTTAGCCATTTGTTTGCGTGTGAAGTTCAATTTGTATCTATAGCTTTGTGACTGAATGTCGATGTGAATTATATTTCTCATTCTGGCGCGATTAAGATGAATATCCCATGTAGATGCACCATAATTTGTACGTATAGCTAAGCTAGCTTATCGACTCCATCTCTATCTTGATTGGTATGATATATTATTGTCCACAAAAATGATCTCTTGTTTCACTATAAAATATTCGGGTATTTCTTGCCATTTTTCTACTCATAGGATCTGCTATCTCGTTAGCTCCCTAGAATGGTAGCTTTCTGATATTTTCTTGCACGTGATATTGGGATAGACTTATCAAGAGAAGACAACATTACACATCTACAAAAGGTGCCAAGTTGATCTAACAACAAATTGCCAAACTTGACCCGACTGCATCGCACAATCATCTATGGCCTTCGTACGTTCAATTATCAAAATGAAAGGTTTCCTTAGTCAAACTATGGTCTTAATAATCTCATAAGTGCTTACAATTCCAGCCTAAGTTCAGCAACTAGGCTAATAATCTTACGTTATCAAGCTTTCAAGTTCTCGTTCTCATTCTAGAGTATATATAGCAAATGCTTTTCTGCTATCACGGTTCAATAGTATGCATTCTGCACATTCCCAACATCACAAGTATGCACAAGGCATAGATAAACAAGTTCGTACAATTATGTAATCAACATAGTTTTTAGACAGAAACCAATATGCTCACGAACATATTTCAAAAGCAGTATGCTATCAAAATAGCAATAGAGTACGCAATCCGCGTAGTTAATCAGAGTATGCAATCAGCATAAAAATCAATCTTTTGAGGAATTCCCATCACTATGGCGAATCCTAATCTTTCATTTTTAGACAATCTTAATATTTCAATATATAATGTAAACTTTTAAAAACTAAAATTCACATAAAAATATGCGTACCGTTTGGCTGTTGCGCGAGTGACGAGCTGAGAGCTTATATAATATCACACAAGAATTTACGACTCACAAATGAAAGATGACCCAACAGGTCTGCAGAGTTGCAAAACCTGCTCTGATACCACTTTGTAGCGCCCCGGTCCCGAAGGACCGTGGAAATGGACACCACGGGGGTTGGAATTAAGAAGCGGGAAAGAAAGGGTAATTTAAGTAACAAACCTCAACAGAAGACCCAAAATATCCAAATATACTTTTTAAACATATACTGATACAAAACACCAAGATCAAGATTCTTAGTGTTTTAACAAAAAGAATGTAACAAGTGCGGAAGCTCCATTATTAACAGAATACTTAACAAAAAGGGACAACAGAAAATATGTAAATAGCGTAAGCCCATCTCTCAGCATCGTCACATCCACGCACCAGCCTACTGACCTGAAAAATATTTGAAAATATTTGGGTTGAGTACTAGTGCACTCAGTGGGCAAATTTTTACAATTCAAGTTATGCAAATCATTTTGTTAAAGTAATCTATCTGTGTTCATGCAGGTAGTGAAGCTTAGGAGGTTTTAAAATTGAAAGCAACCTAAGTTCACCAAAACATTTTATCGTGAAGCGCTTAAGAGTATAACCAGTCACTGCCCGCAACCCAAACTACATCACCAGCGCATAACGTTGAGTATGGCCATAGTATACCCAATGAGTATAACCAATAAGTGTTTCATTTTAGTCTCACCGACAAGGAGTAGGGCATGACAAATAATGCATGCATACTGTAGCTACTCACATTGACACAGCGCTGGTTTATGAGACTCCGACAACATACAGTAGCACGTAAATATTTAACACAGATAGTCACATATGCAATTTTATCAAAGCAGAGCTTAATAACTCGAAAGATACAATTTATAAAGATATAGTATAGCCCACCTGGACAAATTCGTAATACGAAAAAAACTTTCAAATTCTGATTTGGTCCTGCTCAGGTTCTGTTATCCCTTAGGATCCTACAACAAGCAGCCTTGGCTTAGTTTTGCCTAAAAGACAATATCAACCTCAATCCCTAAGCTTCTTCATAATTAAAGTTTCTAATAAATTTTTGTATTTATTTATTTATTTTTACACCTTTATTAAGCTATTTATTTGATTATTATCTCTGAATCATTACCGAACATTAAACAACTATATAGAATATATGTATGTCTTTGTATATGAATGCATTAACACTTAAACTATTCACCACGCACTCACCACTTTTAACATTATTTAAAATCTCAAATATGATTGATCTTTTTATATCAAAGCTTTAAATATATATATATATATAATAATTTAATATCAATCTAATATTTTAATATTATTTCTAATTTAGAAATATGAACATTCAACCCAGAGTAACATAATTACTTGAGTTACCGAAAATTAATTGATAGCTCACATATTACATTACAAAGTTAATCCACCATTACCCTGTTTAATAGGAAACCATTTGAACTATCTAAATAATATTAAGTATATGTATAAATACATTCTTTTCATTTGTCTATTACACCCTACAAAATATTATATATAAATATGAATCGTTTTCTTTATAGCTTAATCACAATAACCCCACATAAACCACCACATAGCATAGTTAAGATTTTTGGAATAATTACTTCACCAAATATTAATATTTTATACTTTCTTAATTTTGATGATTAATAACTATTAAAACCACTAATTCCCTAGTAAAATATAAATTTATATACATGTATTTCAATCAGATCTTAAACTATCAAAGACGAGCAATATATATGAATTGGTTTCTTTTAATTTAAATTTTTAAATGAAAAACTAACCTGTGCTTCTTCGACTTCTTCTTTTTTTTGTTTGAATTATAAATTTTGTTTCTTTCCCTATTCACTTGTGTGTGTGTATATATAGATATATATATATATATATATATATACACCGCCGCCATAATATATATTAATATCAACCTCAAAATTGTAAGATTACGTGGCTCTAGTATTAGTTTATCTCATTAGTTAGCTTTGTCATTCATATTATTATATTTTTATTTTTATTATTAATTAATATATAGTAGTATATAGTAGTGTACATTTCCTTGCATCCATTGCTATTATTGCCACTCAAACCACGTGCCACTTACATAGGAATGCAATTAGTGACTATGCTTAGCTATTATCTTATAAAAATAGAATAATTTAATTTAGATAAACACTCAATTAAATATAATATAATTAGATATGATTTATTTATAATAATATATAATAGGATAATCATTAAATAAAATTATATTTATTTAGATAATTATTAGGGCTTGGATATGGTTATATCCTATACACATCTTTTAATACCCGAAGTGATAATAATAAATACCTTTTTAAGTTAAAAAAAATTAATTAAAAATGGTATCGGGCTTCGTAATAAAAATATAAGAACGTATCAAAATATCTTTAATCTACTCAACAACACACTTACCTAAAAATAAAAATTTAAAGGTCTATTTTCTTCCCTAACTTACCCTTAAGGCAATTATAGGCTATTATTTTAATACTAAAAAGTTTTTGGATATTACCCTTGTTCTAACTATTAAATTTATATTTCTAATTAAATTTATGTAATAAAATTTTGGGGTATTACAAATACTCAGTGGAGATTTGGCCTTTGGGGGAATCGGGGAATGAAAGAAAAATTTTATAATTGTAGAATTGTGGTGATAGCAAACTCGGAAGCGTGATTGTGAAGGAATATTGGAGTTTGATATGAGTATTTCATGAAAAAGATGATAAGCTTTTTTCATAGAGAAAAATCTAACGGTAATTAGAAGTATAATCATGAAAGAAGATGAAAATTGCAAAATCGAAGAGGAAATAATGCCTGTGTTGGAAGTTGAAATTTGGAAATAGATATGTTTGTATTAGGTACTGCGCAAAAGGGAGAGATAATTTAATTTATTAAAATAATATATAAGACATAATAAATAGAAGTAAAAAAAAATTGAGGCCCTAAAATTGTGAGGCCTGTGCGAAGGCTCACCTTGCACACCCTGTTAGACGGCTTTGACACACACACACACACACACATATAGGGAATGGATCAAGTGAGAATCAAAGCTTCATGTGAGAATAGAGAAACAATCTCATCCATAAATCTAGTTGATTTGAGCGGTCTAGATTGCTTTAAATTTTCGGTGGCAATCTTGTAATTTTTTATAAAGTTTAGGATTATGAGGTTATTTATGTAATTTGATAATTTTAATTAGAACATGCGGACTTCTTCTCTTTCTCCTTCCCGTAAGTTTTCTCTCTCTGGTTTTCCCCCTTTCTCCTTCTCGTAAGCTCTCTCTCCCTCTCTCTCTCTCTCTGCTTCTTATAAGTTCTTTCTCCCGCTCTTTCTCCATGTAGCTGTTCTTTCTGTGAGTTTTTTTTGTTCACTGTTATTGGATGAAAATGCTGGTAAAAGTACGAGTGTGATGTTGCAGTAAAAACGATGTTGTGGAGATGAGGCGAACAACAAGACGATGAGCTAGATGATGAGTTGGATCTGTGATTCAATTGTAGTCTTGCAGAGATGGCTAAACTTCAGTAGAGATGAATTGAGAGAGGGACTCATAATTTTTTTGGGTTTAATTTGTAGATAGGGTCTTGAGATTTTGAGTTCATGGGAGATAACTTAGTTATGGAGTTATGAGTTTTTTTCAATCTGATTAGCACTAGATTAACGAGAGTATTTACACGAGGAACGCTGTATTAGCACTACTGTTACAGGTTTTAGCACTGCTGTAGATTAGCTTTAGCACTACTGTGACCATTTTTAGCATGATCGAAGAATATATTTTTTTAGCATTAACGTGATTAGTTATATATTTTTTAATGTGCAAATTGTGTTGGCTCCATTTTGGAGTTTTCTCCTGGATTTTCTGAATTTTACACATCTAACTATGAACCATCTTTGAAGCTTGCATTGGGCAAAACTTTTCTTACTTTGGATGCTGGTATAACATTTTACAAGGTTTATGCTTCATCATGTAGATTTGATATTCGTTTGTCTACTACAAAGAGGTTTAAAGATGGTACTATAGTTTGGAAGTATGTTGTGTGTAACCATGAGGGACTTAAGAACACATCGGTTAATTTTGGTGAAACATCAAAGAAAAAAAGACGTCGTGTGTCTAAGAGGACTTGCTGTATGACTAGGATAGGGTTTAAGTATATTGGTTCTGATGGATACACTGTTGGACTATTTGAAGAAATACATTCACATTATCTTATTTTGGATACACACAAAGAGTTTATGAATTTGAATAGGAATATAGACCCTTCACATCAAAATTTTATTCTGAACTGTGCTCTGTTTTTACATTTGATTATGAAGTTAACAAGAATGATCAGTTGAGATGTCTGTTTTGGCCGATCCAATATTAAGAAGGAACTTTTCATTATTTAGGTATGTTGTGTCATTTGATGCAATATATAGGATTAACATGTTAGTCTACTTATTATTTAGATTGCCATTCTGTGATTTTAGCATTTCCATATGAAGTTTTAGCACTGGTAGTTGAAGTTTTAGCACTTATATTTCTTTTTCAGCATTGGTAGTTGATGTTTGAATATTTGGTAGGTGACAATATTAGCATTTATAGTCTTTTGTTTATGATGAGAAAGACATTATAATTGTAACGCCACAAATTACTCTGTTTGGCCACGTCACTTAACATACTTGTAACGCCCCAAACTACTCCGTTTGGCTACATCACTAAACAAATAATTCATTTACATGCAATTGCATTCTCATATTAAATTGAGCGGAAGCTAAGGTCAAATTGTATAATGAGTTATAACATCATAATTCTGAATATAAATTTTTCTTCCACAATTATAACATCTAACCTATCGAATCTACCCTGTCACACAACATAGTATTTAACGGAAGTATAGAATAATCCCATCCACATCATTCGTACAATCATCTAACCTATCGGGCTCATAGATCTTACTCAACCCGCCCGTCTAACATCCTAAATCAACATACATAATATAGGGTTCAATAACATACTTCACACATAGAAGGCTCCAAGGTCGAATGACCCGCCTTTAAATTGTTTTGCATAATATCAAGTTATATACATCATGGCCTACAAAAGATCGGGCTATTCCCATCCCCAAAAATCATTGATCATAAGGCAAAAAGAGTGATCAATGTGATAATAATAATAATAATGTGAGTATTTCAAAAGAAGAGCATGTAAAAGATAAACACAAGCTTGTGGGGTTCTCTTGTGTTCACAACGCTCCTACTCGGGCCTCGACTCCTCAACCTGAAATTCATTGAATGAATGAGGTGAGTATTTAACAACATACTCAGTGAGGAACACTATAAACAGTTATAGCTAATTGCACAAGTGAAAATATAACATATGGACTTTTCTTTACTTTGTGGAGACTAGTCTCAACCCCGTAGGGTCCAAACATCATGATGCCCCCGTTAATGAACATCTTTGGCCCTGTAGGGATGCCCGCAAACATACTATCCCCCAGGGAGGACATTAACAGGTCTATATTCGATCCCGAAGGATCTCTGCCCCGAAGGGTCTCTTTGTCGACCCCGAAAGATCTCTGTTATGCCCTGAAAGATCTCTTTTATCTCTGGTCCGAAGACCCTTCATACTTATACAATCAAAGCACAACAATAACTATAACCTTACACGTGTTCACAGTTTAGAGTTACCCCACCTTATGAGACGCTTTCACAATTTCTCAACCTTTGAAATACTCCTTAGCCGTGCACGAGTTGTCCACCTCGAGCCCCAACACGTCACCTAGCACCTTTAAATCCCTTTTTCATTTTAGATGTCGAGTTATACAATTAAATCATAACTTTGACCAAACTCATGCTATACTTTGCTTTAAGGTCTTCATACATACCCATATACACAATCATGGATATACAAACTCATAACATGATTTTGGACTCAAAATACACATTAAAACTATTTGAAGCATTTAATCGAGCACGTTACGTGCACCCATTTAAACCACATGCTCATGACTCAATTTAAATCCTTTAAACCCAACATTTCAAATACAAACACCTTCATCCTAGGGCTCTAACATACATGAAAATCAAACCCAAACAACCATCACAACACCTCCAACCAACAATCAACATATCAAGGGAAATTAGGGCAAAAATCCAAACCCTAGCAACAATGAACCATAGGAATTCGATATAACTTGACATATAGCTTCAATGGAGTAAATAAACCATATGTTTGAGATATCAAAGCATGAGGATCATTAGAATCGAAAAACTCCAAATTTGGATGTAAACCTTAGGTTCGATTTAACACGAAATTGGTGTTTAATCACCAAAAGAAGAGTTATAGAATTACCTTAGTTGATGGATGATGATAAGAGAATCCTCTCCCAAAGCTTGAAGAACTCCTTGAGAGAAGTTGGGAAGAAATCGTCCAAGAGTGAAGAGAATGGAAGAAATAGGTGAAGTGTGGTATTTATAGGGTGGAATTTCCAAAATGGGGCGCGGCCTAGGGGTGGTCGCGCTCGGAGGCCGCGTTCGAGACAAAGAAAAACAGCTCTCTGAAGTGGTGTCACGCGGCCCCAACGGGTCGCGCCTCCAAGTCGCGTTGCAGAGCCTCTGTCACGCGGCCTGGACTAGGTCGCGCCTGATGGTCGCGCCCAGACTGTAGATTTTTGAAAGAGCTTCGATTTGAATACTTATGGGCCTCGCGGTTCCAACCGAATCAAAAGTTATGACCTCCGGACGAAATACTACCGAAACTCAGCGAGACCCTTGATTTATGCTATTTTCGAAAACACATACAACACACAACTTAAATTTTCAAAACATAATCACCACTCATTTAATGCACACACCAAAATTGCATAAAATTAAGGTATGACAAACATAAAATTAAATGCAATTACAATCATTCTTTATCACATAACTCGACACTTTAGTATTTAAAATTCAAACCGTATTATACACTCAGTATAATATCACTGTGTGCTATGACGTATTGGTTCGAGTGGAACAACCTGCAACAAAACAATGGCATAATACAAACATACTCACATGATTAATATTCAAATAATATTAACTTGAAATCATTTACTAAAATTATAATTTATAATTTAGCAAAAGGATCGGGGTATCACAATCTCCCCAACTTTTAAAAATTTCATCCTCGAAATTAGCCTAACATTTCTGTTACATTTGGATATCGAGTTAAGATATCAACTTCTTTCTCCCAAGTGGCCTCTTCGGGACCATGCCTACTCCATTGCACTTTTATTAAAGGAATCTCACGGGTTCGAAGAGTGTGAACTCTTCTATCTAACACAGCAATTGGGACTTCTTCCTACGTCAAGTCCTTAGAAACTTGCACCGTCTCATACAAAATGACATGACTGGGATCAGGCACGTATCGTCTAAGCAACGACACATGGAAAACATCGTGCACACCCGCTAAATCCGGAGATAGTGCAAGGCGATAGGCAACTTCACCTATTTTCTCTAGAATCTCAAATGGTCCCACACAACGTGGCTGCAACTTACCATTCTTCCCAAATCTGACCACTCCTCTCATTGGTGCAATCTTCAAAAATACCTTGTCATCAATCTCAAGTTCACATCTTTTCTCTTTACGTCGGCATAGGATTTCTGACGATTTTGAGCTATCTTGATTCTTCTTCTTATCTTCTTCAAAGCTTGAGCATCTTCTATCTTTTCTTCTTTATGAAATCTCTCTCGAAACATCGCTTAACACGAGCTCCTTATTATCTTGCATTCGAGCAGACCTCTAGAACTATTCGAGCAACGGAATAAAAGAAAAATTCGCTAAACTTGCTCCTCGAGCACTGGACGTGCGGTCTCAACGAGTCCATCCTTCTTTTATCTTGCTTGGCTTTACTTTTGCTTCTTACTTTACTTCTCCCAGCTTTAAGAAACTTCAACGAACTCTAACTAGGCGACAAACTCGAATAATCAGGCGCTTACATCGATGGTTCCTTGCACGTTTGATCGCATTGAAACTCACTTTATCTCCATCTTTACTCCCTGAGGTTCGACTTCTTCATCCTCTTGGGGCGTACTTTGTGATGCGCTTCTTAAATTCTTAATGCAACTTAAATCTAAACTTCTTCGTCACAGTTGTCTCTTTTCCTTAAAGCAGTCGTCTGACTTCGTGGCTCCTACTGGTGGTCACCATCGCTCGCAGGTATAACGATCGCACGTCTGGACTTTTAACTGCACGCTCGAAACTTACATGCCGACATTCTTTAGATCCCCTCTAAACACAACGAGCTGAGAAATTTTCTTAGAAACGCACATCCTAAACTTTAGAGAATACTATCTGGCACTTACTTCGATTCTACTTCCTACTAGGAAATAATATCTCTTATTCCTCCAACCTTAACCAAAAGGAATACTGCTATATACTCTCTGCTCTATTCCGAGATCCACACTTGAGTTCTATGAGTGAGAATAGAATAAATGAATGCCTCTGAGTGAGGGATTTATCTTGATCACAATTCTTTAACAAGCTCAAAAACTGATAATTCTAAGATAATTTATGCTAATGGTAAATAAAGTGTTATCATAATGCTAAAATGAGAGCTGACAGTGCTAAAACTCTAAAACGATAGTGCTAAAAAGCAAGAAAATGTGAAGATAAATCACAGATTGACAACAATTGTAGGTTTACAAAAAAAAAAAGAAGCTACTAAATCATCATGAAATAATGCTAAGGTGGGATTTATAACATTGTTAATTCAATAAAACTATAAGCATTTGTTCATGATTGTGTTTTATAATTTAATGATAATGCTAAAATGAGATATGATGATGCAAATACAGTTAACAATAATGTTAGTACCACAAATCACATTTGTTGGTTTGTAATGACCATGACAAGTTTTTTTTTTATCACAATGCTAATAAAGGGTTATGTTAATACTAGAAATGAGAGATTGCAATGCTAATAATGGCTGCACTATATTGATAATTCAACATGTAACAGTGTTTGTTCATGATTTTTTTACAATACCGATTATATTTTTTTATGCTAAGGCTAAAAAAGAGTCATGACAATGCTGAAAAAAAGTCATGACAGTGCTAAACTAGAAAATGACAATGCTAAAACTCTAAATTGAAAAATATACACATAAATTCTGAGTATTCATATATTTTCAAAATTTCTGATTTTACCCTTACTAAGATTCAAGGGCACCGAATTTTGACTTTATTAAAATTATGCTACCACCTCAATTTTTAAATCTGGGCCATTGATGTAGAGATTATTAGATGATAGAGATTGGTTCTCGGTTCTCACACATGGTATAGTTCCTTCTGGAACCACTCCTTATATATATATATATATATATATATATATATATATATATATATATATATATATAGGGGTAGGTTAAAATGAGAACCCCTTCCTATATAGGAACTAGGAACTAATTACAACCATCCATCTACCTAATTTGAATGGTCAAGATGCAATTAGATTTTTAAGGGGCTAATTGCAATTCATCCATATTTACAATTTCAATTAAATTTGATAGGGGTACACTAGTAAAAAAAACCTTCCATGATCTCACGTTCCTAATTTATAGGAGTTATCATGGCAATAAATCACAATAGATATCGAAACTCTTCCAAAATGAATATCTGCTCCCACCAACATCAATTAAGACGCCTTCTTCAACTCCATCCACTATGAAAATCTAGATAGAAGAAACAGTAAAATTCATCTTTGTGAAGGCGATACCATTGACCTATTTTGCAAAAATAGATAGAGTTCGAGTTGCTTCCCATGGATGATTATTACTTGTCGATTTTTGAGTTTTTTCGACATCTAATTGATTATAGCAAACACAAATAAGAGGAGAGTTGCACATGACAGCTGGAGTTCATTCGAAAAAGACTTAAAGGTACTCTAATAGTGTTTTGTTGTATTGATTTTGTTTATGCAGTTGTGTTTTGCGACTTTTCTGTGTGTATTATTCGGTTTGGTCTCTCGATTAATCCTTAATATTTTCTTAAAATTGGGTTTTTAATTTTCAGTTGTTTTTTTTAGAAACTATTCTCCACCACAGATTGCTTGCGAATTAAGATGGTTGAAACCATTATAATGAACAAAGACCATGCGGAATGATGCAACTTCAAATGACTTTTCGGATTCTGCTGTATTTAGCAAACTAGAAAGATATGATTAGCAAAATTTTCAACTATGATTCGTGATATACCGAATTATTATTTGATTTTAGCAAATTGACATGTTGTTTATAGCAAATACTTTATTGGTTTATAGCTGATTTGCATTTAGTTAGTTATCTCAAATTGGGGTTGTTTATATCATATTTATATTTAATTTATAGCAAATGTTGAGTATATGATTAGCAAATTGAAAGAGTGGATGATTATATAGGTGAAGATAAATCATTTTAGCGTTTAGTAATATATAATTAGAAAAAATTAAGGATTTTGGTTATTGTGTAATCGTTTTATATGTTGGTCTTTGTTTGATTGGATTTGACATTTTTAGCAAATTAGTAAGGTTTGATTAGCAAATTATTAATATATATTTAGCAAATGTTGCAACCGTTAAAATTTGCTACTAGGATTCGTGTTTTATTAAATTGATCATTTGTTTATATCAAGTTAGTGATACAAGATTAACAACTTAGTTATATGTTTTTGTATTGTATAATGATTTTGTTAATAGCAAATAAACCTTAATTATATAGCAAAATTACATTGGTTTATATCAAATTAGTAAGATATAATTATCACTATTAAGTATCATGTATTGTATAATTATAATCAACATTTAATTGTCATTTATAGGTAACAACGAGAAAGGAGATCGTGCTAAGAAGACAAGGTCGGACGGTGGGGCAAAAGGTGTTTAAATGATAGTATGAACTGTTATACATTTCTTATTTATAGCATATTTATATTAAATTTAGAGCAAATGTTGAGTATATGATTAGTAAATTGAGAGGGTGAATGATTATAGAGATGAAGAGAAATCGTTTTAGCAGATTAGTTAAGTAATACATAATTAGAAAAAACTAAAGATTTTGTTTATTGTGTAATCGTTTTATTCGTTGGTTTGGTTTGATTGGATTTGACATTTTTAGCCAATTAGTAAGGTTTGATTAGCAAATTATTAATATATGTTTAGCAAATGTTGCTACCATTAAAATTTGCTACAATAATTTGTGTTTTATTAAATTGATCATTTGTTTATAACAAGTTAGTGATACAAGATTAGCGTCGTACACACGCGTTACTAACAAATTCTGTCCATTTTTCCTACACCTATAAAGATACATTGATGGATAACGTAATTCTTGTATCTTGCATAATCAGACGATAACCGGCGTGATAATAATATAAGATGGAGTAAGAACTTGTGAAAAAAAAAATACGTTCTTATTTTACACACAACAATTCATGCCAGTTTATTTTTTTTCTTAATAACTTGAAAATTTCAACAACCAAATACGAAAAGCATCTATCGTCTATCATAAATATGAAATGCCCATTCTCTGCAAACATCTCACCATCATGCAAAGCACATTAAAACCATTTAAAAAAAAGACTATCTTATCATAAAAAAAAATTCATATTTTCACATAAAATATTACCGATATGTTATTAACAAATCTATAATTTGCTAATTATGCATAAAAAATTTGCAAAATGTCAGACATAGGCGTCCCTACCAGATTTCACTCATATCCCTACGCATACAAAGATACATTAACGGATAACACAATACATGTATCTTGCATAATCAGACGATAACCAACGTGATTATAATATACAATTGAGTAAAAACTTGTGAAAAAAATGCATTCTTATTTTGCACACAATAATTCATGCCATTTTAACTATTTTTTTTAATAACTTGAAAACTTCCACAATCAAATACAAAAAAAAACATATATCATCTATAATAAATATGAAATGCCCATTCTCTGCAAACATCTTACTATCATGCAAAGCACATTGAAACCATTTAAATAAAAAATGAATTTTCACATAAAAATATTACCGATTTGCTATTAACAAATCTATAATTTGCTAATTCCGCATACAAAATTTGCTAAACGTCAGACATACGCGCCCCTACCAGATTCCACCAATATCCCTACGCATACAAAGATACATTAACGGATAACAAAATACATGTATCTTGCATAATCAGATAATAACCGACGTGATTATAATATACAATGGAGTAAGAACTTGTGAAAAAAATACATTCTTATTTTGCACACAACAATTAATGCCATTTTAACTATTTTTTTTAAATAACTTGAAAACTTCCACAACCAAATACGAGAAAGCAACTATCATCTATAATAAATATGAAATGCCCATTTTCTGCAAACATCTCACTATTATGCAAATCACATTGAAACCATTTTAAAAAAAATAATTTTTCATATAAAAATATTACCGATTTGCTATTAACAAATCTATAATTTGCTAATTCAGTATAAAAAATTTGCTAAACGCCAGACATACGCGTCCATACCAGATTCCACCAATATCTCTACACCATTAATGGAGAACATAATACACGTATCTTCCATAATCAGACGAAAACTGGAGTGAGACCGATGAAATCCGACAAATATAACTTGTCTATAATCTACAACGACTCCTTCAACCGTAAGAGACCTAAAAAATAAGAATGTTGAACAGGTGTGTGATGAAATATGAAACACTGATAGATACAACTCTGTAAAAAAATATTTGTAAAAATCATCCAAAATTAAAAAAAAAAACGTTCTCATATAATCCCACTATATATGGAATAGATTTAATCCCACTATATATGGAATACATATATTTACTGCAGATAATTGATATGCAATACAATGACATATATACCCTTAACTTAATATAATTCTTAAGATATTAGATTTTTTACCCCATTTTTTTGAGATTGATCTGAGCCTTAGAATATCATTGATCTAACGCTCTATATTAGTTCCTAGTTCCTACACAGGGTATTGGTTCTCATTTGATCTCTATACTATATATATATATATATATATATATATATATATATATATATATATATATATATATATTCTTATATTAACCACACCGTTCCAATATCGCGGAACAACTTTACGTGTGATTGAAATATTTTTCTTTAGCATGCAATGCAATTATGCAAGTGGGGAATGGGAAAGCCCTACTAGAATTTGTTGAACAAAAAGTGGTGACTTTTTTTTTCTTTAATTTTTTTTAATAATTCCAAGCAGTGGGACCATGGGGTAATTAGATCCTATGAACAAATAAATATATTCTCTCTCATCATAGTTCTCCCCACTAGCTAGCTACAGTTTTGGTTTAGCTTTCTCCAATTTCTTCTTCGATCGAGTTTGAGATGTTTGGTGTTCCTTAATTGTATTCTTGTCGGCCACGTGTCTTGTCGGCTACCGTCTGCTCATTCACAAGGTGTTGATTGGACTGGTCGGATATATATATATATACACACACACATGTATATGGGAATTAGTAACCAATCATATTCCTTATTTAACTCAATCTGGATGGTGGAGATTTAAGGCATGGGGCGGTGATAATTTTGTGATTTTTAACAAGTTTAAGTGAAGGTAGGGTAATATAGTAATTTGCTCATTCAAGTTTCTTTCTTTAGATTTTTTTCATATTCATCTTTCCCCCTTTTTTTTTTCTCTCTTTCTCGCTGATTTACGTTCTTATTCTCCCCCTTTTGATTTTTCATTATCTTCCAGTAACTGTTTTCATTTTTTTATCGTGAAGATTCGATCTTGTGATTTGTAGAGTTCATCGGCGGCGCTGTCTTTGTACGGTGACTCCATGTATGTTTTTTTTCTTTTCAATTTATTTTTGCAGTTTGGTGTGTCGATTTATTTCTCGTTTATTCTCGCGATTTTTATTTCTCATCTTATTTTAGTTTTTGGCTTCATCATTTTGTTATGAAGATTCGATGTTTTTGATTGATTTGATATGTTTCATTCAGATCTGTATTTTCTAATTGTTAGGAATCCTAGGATTTAGTACGAGAATATACAGAATATGCATTAGTTTGATCTGTTTATTTGAGTACGTCATATAAGATGTTTTAGCATGTTAATGTATTCGTTTTAACATGTCGTGACATATATTTTAGCATGATAACATGTTGGTTTTATGTTATTTCTACTGCACGCACTTTTTGAAACATGTCATGCAAATCATGCTTTGCTTTTTTTCTTTTTTTTCTTTTTGTGTGTGTGTGTGTGTGTATTTTTGTGACTCGGCTACACAATGTTACACACAACATGCAAATATTAGAATATTGTGGTGCTAAAATGTATGTTGCATGATGCTAGAATGGTACTTATCTAATGCTAAAAATCAATTTGTGTTGATTTTATGTCTGAACATCTCTTGATGTGATTGTATTATTATTTTACCTTGTTCAGTTTATAATTTTTTGATTTTAATGTGTCAACTTCTTATGTTTCAAGTGACCGTAGTAAGATTACTCACACGGTGATATGGAGGGTTCTACTTCACATAGTAAGACAATGATGTTTGAGCAATTCTACGATTTACGTGCCCCTTCTGAAGTTGTTGTTCATCCACCTATTCCAGTTAAAAAAATAAAAGGTAGAGACAGTCGTTTGATTTCTAAGAAGGAGGCAAGGAAGAGAAATGAGAACAAACCACTTAGAATGTGCAGCAATTGCTATAAGTTGTCAGATCATGATGCGAAGAATTGTCCAACTTGATGTTATTATAGCGATTGGACATAGTTTAATATCATGTTTTACCATACTTGTGAATTGTTTTCAACACATTCATTTTTAAGAATATATATGATTTTTAATAAAAGTGTTTATGACATTTTCTTTGCGGTAATTATATTACTATTAAGTTTTATTAACCATAATTACCGTTTAGAATATAATGCTAAAATAACGGAAGCATGAGGTTATATACATTGTCAGATTCACATTGCATATTTTGTTTATCAGAACATGCTAAAATGAGAAATGAATGAGGCTAAAATGAGCAAAGTATGATGCTAAATTTGATGTGAGATTTTCCACTAGAGTTCACCGTTCCCGATTAGGGTTTATTATGTTCCAATTAGTAATTATCAGATTTCCATTAGGGTTCACTGTCCCCAAATAGAGTGTATTGCGTTTCATTCCAATGAAATCACCATTCAATATTTGTTTACCAGAACACGCTAAAATGAGAAATGAATGAGACTAAAATGAGCGAAGTAGGAGGCTAAATTTGATGTGACATTTTTCACTAGGGTTCACCGTTCCTAATTAGAATTTATTACGTTCCAATTAGGGCTCATCCGATCCCAATTAGTAATTATCAGATTCCCATTAGGGTTCACTGTCCCCAAATAGGGTGTATTGCGTTTCATTCTAATGAAATCACCGTTCTATATTTTGTTTATCAGCACATGCTAAAATGAGAAATGAAGGAGGCTAAAATGAGCGAAGTAGGAGGCTAAATTTGATATGACATTTTTCACTAGGGTTCATATTACGTTCCAATTATGGCTCATATGATCCCAATTAATAATTATGAGATTTCCATTAGGGTTCACTGTCCCCAAATTGGGTGTATTGTGTTTCATTCCAACTAAATCACCGTTCCATATTTTGTTTATCAACACATGCTAAAATGAGAAATTAATGAGACTAAAATGAGCGAAGTAGGAGGCTAAATTTGTATGTTACTTTCTGCACTTAGAATTGCAGCATATATTTTGTTCTCATAAACTTTATCTCATTTCGGAAAATATTTACGCATTTTCTTTCTTAGTTGTCAGCCATCTCCTTCGTTGCTTTACTTTCTCATTTTTTTTTCTTTTTTATCATCAACTCATGTTTTTCATTTTGTAGTATCTATATGGGTGTAGGTGTTTATATAAAACTTTTAGAAATATATTCATAATATCACCCGCTAAAATGTATTACACAATATGCTAAAATGTTATATAGGTCATGCTAAAATGTTGTGTACAACATGCTAATATAAATCTGGGGTTGCTCTATGCGAAAATTATGCCTAAAACTGATTTTTTGTATTTTACATATTTTTTTTCAAATAAACATATGCAATATGGATCTTAAATGAAAGAGTATGAAAAGAGCTTTAATTTGATATAAGATTTGCGTAAATCTGATGAAAAATGAATAAATTATGATCATTTAAAGTTTTTAAGAATTTTTCCAAAACATGATGATGTCACTTTTTTTCTTCCAATTTTACCCTTAATGAAACGAGTGAATTTAAAGTTTTCATTTTAATTACGAGATTGCCACCGCCCCCTCCACTTTATCTGTTTAATTTGGGCCGTCCAGATTTTCGAATGGATGGATGAGATTGGTTCCCAGTTCCCACATGGGAACTGATTCTCACCAGATCCCATCCCTACACACACACACACACACAGTAGCGGATGCTGACGGAAATTCTGGAAAGATCTCATTACACTGTGGTCTTATTTACTTTGATGGATTAATAAGTTATCCTATATTTACTTTGTATGATATTAAAATGGTGGATAATTCAAGGCCCGTGATAAATGAGTTTTGTGTGCCTATTTGTGGGATATGTATCCCACCTAATGAGGTGGGATATGATTTATCCATCCTCTCATCCTCTAAACTATCTATCTACTCAATAGTAAATCATTGAAGTAAACAAGCTCTGAATGTGTGTGTGTAATTGCAATCACAGTCATAAGTATGAGGTCCAAATCAACCCGTGATAAAAAAAAATACCTAGAAAAAAAGAGTGGGTGGGATGGGGTGGGCAATGCTCCTAATCTCTCTGGATCCGCCATTACGTGTGTGTGTGTGTGTGTTTGTGCATGTATGTATGTATGGAGTTGACAATATATGTATATTAATGATATATGAATATTTTGGAAGCTGATCGAGATGCCCTTGCACATATATATTTTTGGTGGTTTTGGAGGCCATCCAAACATGCCACTACGTTAATTTCCTTCTTTCTAAGTACTCAAATTCGCTCGCTTCTTGGTGTTATATATGTTGTACCAGACCTTAATTAATTAGATGATTATATTTATCATCTCTTATTTCATTTCAATATGTATATATTTCGCGCGTTTGAAGTATATATATATTATATTATTGTTGCTGTTGAATTATTTGTGTGGAATTAAGATATTATTAACATCTTGAATAATCATATATAATTAGGTAGCTTGAAGATGTAATGATCTCTTCATTATCCTTAGCATCAAAAGAAATACTATGATGAAGAGGGGCATGATGACAACAATTATATGAATAGCATGATCATCATCATGCATATCATTATATACACTATAATTTCAATTCCCGGTTAAGATTTTGTCATCATTGATGCTTATTTAATTTAATTATCATTTTCTTTAAAAGATATATAAATCATGTGCTTCTTCAAAGGATATATAGTCTCACTCTCCATCCCCCCACCCCTAAAAAAAATTTAATCGAAACCACTATTAAATAGGTGTGTTTTGGATTCATGATATTTCCTTTCTATAAGACCTCTAAAGTGGTAGAGACTCTGGCGTAAAATATAAATATCTTCATTTCGAGACCTACAACTCTCTTCTTTAAAAAAATTCAAAGCAAAACAAAAACCAATATATATAATTACTAGGGTGGTAAAAGAACCGAATCGAGGCGATCACTTTGATGTTCGAGTGTGGCTCGTTAAGGAATATTCAAGCTCAAGCTCAATTCGAGCTTTTTTCTTCTTGTTCAAACTCGACCTAACAAATATTTGTCATGTTTGAATTTGTCTCGAGTTCGATCGTCTCGTGAAATGCTCAAAAATTTACTAATCAGGTTGGAGCTTGAATGTTCGAAAAAAGGCTCATTTAATTTATATATTTGAGCTCGAGCTAAAAAAAAGAGTTTATTTAATTTATTAGTTTGAAATATTTATAATATTCATGAACATATTCGATTAAGCTCGAGTTTGAATATGTTCGTGAGCTGGCTGAGCTGAATACTACTATATTCGAGCTCGACTCGATAAATTTTCAAGCTCGCTTCGAGGCTCAAGCTTGGCTCGTTTAAAAAATGAACGAACTTCGAACGAACTTTTTTCGAGTCTAGTTTCGAATAGCTCGCGAGTGGCTGTATTCATTTACTGCCCTAAATTAATTACTAGGAATTGATAAAGCTGGTCCAAAATAAAACGTCAAGTAATCGACATATAATGGAAGGGTAAATAATTGTGATATCGATCGTACAAACATCAATTTTGGATTTCAAATGAAGACTCTCTAGTATAAAACTTGTAGAGCAAATAAAAATTAATTGTTTTTATGAAGGTGAGAGTAGCTGTAAAATCGATGCTTATTATGCCAGAATCTCGTTTTCGGTCCCTACTCCCAACCCCCATAGTCATGAGAATGAGGTGTGACATTGACGATGGTGGCATTCCTTCAATAATGGGAGGTTCAAATTCAATAACGCAGCAACTAAAACTTGTGACGTGATCCACTCACCCATAGGGTTGGTCTAGTGGTGGAGTAGGCGACCTCTTAATATTATTGAATTTGAATACTGTAAATACTTAAGGTGGAGCTATATATATATTAAGAGCGAATATTTTTTATTATCACCTCGTCAGCCATAAGTATACTTGAGTGCTACGCTATTTATTTTCAATGTTTCAATTCGTTTTAATTAGCATATATTTCAAACATTGAAAATAATTCCTCAAAAATGTTATGATTGAAAAAGGGATATGGTAGTAGTCAGTATCCCACTTGAGGAGAAGGGTGTGTAATTTATGTAACTAAGGTTGAGTTGGTGCCACCACATTTCCAATGTTGTGCTGAAAAATTTGGCAACGTGGGCTCACACGTCTTTAATCTAAGATACCCATGTCGCATTTCACACAACCAAATATTCCCTTGTTTCGTGTTTTGTATTTTCTTCTTCTTTAATCTTACAAGCAAGGAATAACATTAATATTTGTCCGAGTAGGTGCAGTCGTGCAGAGAGAGAAATGAAAATAATGTTAGTCCCGGTGGGGATGACCTAGTGGTGGAGTGAGATTGCTCGGAGACCAAAAGTCACGAGTTGGAATCTCCTCAATACCACGGGTCGTGTGTGTGAGTAAAAAAAAAATCAAAATAATGTTATGCAATTCCAAAAAGCATTGTGGATTGGAGAAATGGCTTGCCTAGTTTATATAATTCTCATGATTAATTAAACTTGAACTATGTTATCAAAGTAACGATCGATGAATATTGTTAGCACGTTAGGACAAACATAATATATATGATATCTTCATTGACACGAATCCATTTAGAAAGAATCTTGAAAATAGAATAATGGTGATAATTTATAGTCAAAAGTGGATGATAAATAGCATTATGAGATTCCGAGCTTCGAATTGCAGTGAAAAATGATTAGTGAGGTTTCAATTGACAATGAAATTTACGAGAACATGGAAATCGTTTTGTAAGTAGACATTATGCCTTGAATTATGGACCCCCCAAGTTTCCAGGAAAATCATGTACCAACTATTCACCACTCCCAAAACAGCTCAAACCACCAACATAATTCACAAATATATTCCCCAAATACTCATGTTTCCACCATATTTCAAATTTTATTATTTTTATTTTTGGCAACAAAGATTTTCTTGCAATACTCGTTTCTGGGTATTCACGGTAATAGCAAATGCAAAATTTGGATGAATTAAAAAAATCGAATGAATAATATAATGATGAGAACACTTGCATGCACCACTCCTTATGTGCGTGCAGCAATAGCAGACAGACACGTGGTGCACATGAGTGATGCGTGTAAGTCACGCACCCGCCTAGTATTTTTTTTTTCTTTTTTTTTTCTGGACGAAATTTTTTATTTTTTTTTTTATTTTTTTCATTTTTGTTTTTTGCCAAAAATTTTATACTCTAAAATAAAATTAATGCAGCCTAAAATTAAAATGTATTGATTTAATTTGATTGAAATAAGTATAAACTTAACCCTAAAATATAATTAATAAAGCCTAAAATAAAAGTGATTTAATTTATTTTTTTTGAAATCCGACGACTCTCGCGCGCTCGTCCGAAACTAACGCGTGGACTCGTACATTGCGCTCAACAATTAATTTTTCCAACTTAAATATAGCCTATACATGATATTAATAAAACTTAAAAAAAACATAAACCCGAAAAAATAAAAAATAAACCATTAAAAAATACTAAAAAAACCCCGAAAAAAATCATGAACAAAAGAAAAAATCATAAACTCCTAAACTCTTAACATTAATTGGAATGAAAAAAAAATCATAATTTAAAATAAATAAACTATCATAAGATGACTAACAAGCCTTACTTTTAATAATACAAGTGATACTTTTAAGTGATGTTTTTTTAATATTAAAATTGATATTGATTTTGACATTTTTTTTTTTTGCAGGTTGTTGGATCAAGGCGGGTTGGCCTGTTTGAAATAAGACCCATTTATAACTACCAGTGCATGCAAATGTTTATGTACAATGATAGGAGTATGTAGAGCATTTTTGCCCACACAAAACGAATGACATGCACAAGAAATACATGTGTATAAATACGTTGATGAAACACACCAAAAACTTCTGTTTTTGATACTATACAATGCAATGCCTCAGGAAATAAATTGATGAAAGCAACCAACCATCAAAATTTATGCATAGAGTTGATTGATTGATTGATTTCTGAGTTTGTTAATGATTTCTCAAGATCAGAATAGCGATCGAATGCACATTCAGATGGAGCTTAAGCCTACCGATAACAACACATGTAGCTCGGAATCTCATGAAGTCTTTGACGATCATTTAGAAAAAATAGTGCAAGAATTCAACGAATTCCAAGGGAGAATGTCAGAGAAATGTTGCACTGGTTCCATGAGACTGGAAGACCTAATCGACATGTATATCAACAGTGGAGGAGTGATTGTGAATTCACCTGTAGATTTAACCGAGTCTGAAAGCGCGCTACTTCCACATCAGGTGCAATCTGCACATGGCTTCAGCATCCACAGAGAAACTCAAGAGAGTGATATTATGATCGATGAAATCATTGAGAGTGAGGACACAAGCCAGAATGACACTGGAAACTTTCCAGACTCCTCCCCGACTGTGAACACAAACTCCAGCGTCGGAGCAGGAGGCAACAGCCTCAAGGTGACACACATTAGATATGGTGACCTGAACTGTCCTGGAGTAGCTGATAGCGTTATTGGCAGTGTCTCTGGCTGTAGCGCTGAAACTGTGTTTCGCTCAGTCATGAAATCTTTTAGAACTCCTGCAGGTGCCGGTGGGAAGAACTTGTGGCAGCAGGTAGGTGTAAAAGAAAGTAGCGGCAGGGCTAGTAGCAGGGAAATCATCAAGAGGAAATATAAACAGATCACAGAAACTGAAGAGGAGACTGCTAGCCGTATGTAAATAACAACAATAAAGAACAGAGAGTCATCTGCTAAAGCATGTGCAAAAAAACAGTTAAAGTGCTAACACCACTACTTTCAAGTATTTAAGAATTACTAATTCGACAATGTAATCAATAATTTTATAATCTAAAATCAGGAGAAGCTAAAAACTAAGTCATTCATGTTATGTGTATGTCTTGAAACCAAAGGATGAAAAAGTGTAGAATTTAAATTAATAATCATTCGCATCCACCAGATAGCTGCAGCTTTAATAGCAGACTCATACCGAGATAATCAGCACGGAATGAACATTAAACAGCAGCAAATTAGCAAACACTACTAATTTTTTGTCTTAGTCTTCTTCACCAGGCACATAGCACCCATATACGAAGCCAGCTGTTAAAGCTTCATGAGAAGAATGAACATCTGAGAAAATCAGTTACAGTAAGACTTGCTAAATTTGCACTTAGCATTTCTCAAACTCATAATCATGGCATATTCTCATTCCTAATCTGAACAGTTTTTGGAAAGTCAGAAGAGGATCAATCTATGTCCAGAATCACTGAGAAGGACCATCTCCAATCCTCAATAAATCTTGTTCATGGATATTTATACATAAGTTTCTATGAAGGGGCGCTGCACTTGTATGTTATGACTTGAGATGAATAATGTACAAAATATCTAGCACGCGTTTGCACAATATAAATAGGTCTCTAGATATAGGGTTAATATCAGGAACATATATGTGTGTGTGTGTCCACGGAACTCTGGACCTTGTTAGTATTTATGCAGTCCGTTTTTACTGTAATGCAGAAGAGGTCCTCTTCTGTTTTTTAAAAAAAAAAAAACTAATGCACTTGATTATAAGCCATAAATTATCTTAAATTGACTGTCTGGAATGTATTTCCTTGCATTATGCAAGAGTCATAGAAAACCATTGCCTCAATTTTAATCTACCCTTGAAATTATATTTACTTGAGCATTTAGAACAAAAGAAATAATTATACAAGTAACTGGGCTAATTAGGTTTAAAATCTGCTTCATTCTTTATGTGACAGCTTTACTTAATTAACACCCATAAGACAGCCCCAAATTAAAGCGAGAAAAGCCTTTGGCCATATGACCAAGCTAAAAACATAGCATGTAATGCTTCCTTTTAGAAACCTCCAACTTGTACAGCTCTGAAATCCATTCTATGGTATGTCGAGCAAACTGTGAAAAAATTCACAGCACATGACAGTTGATAGAAGAGATGATATCATACAACAAAAGGGAATTCCATATATGGAAAGAGAGATACCTGATCCGGAACAAAAATAGTGTTCTTAAGGAGAATAATTGTAACCCAAAAATTAGGCATTCTGCTTAGCCAAATAGATCGTCATCATTATCATCATCATTGTAAACTAAATTACTTTCAGATCCAGAAGTATTTCCTGCAATTATACTAGGAGAAACTTCCCTACTACCAGATGCAACAGGTGTGTGTGCCCAAGAAGAGCCGACTTTGACAGAAAATGACTCTCCATAAAGATCATCATATATACCACCACTCTTGGCAGGAGCCTTGACCTTGTTCAAGACTTGTTGAAGTTTCTCCGTCACACCTGTTTCGGAAATGGAAGTTTGCTTCACATGGGACCGTTCCTTCCCTTTAGGTATTACTGTGATCTGTACGAGCGATTCATACTTCCCAACAAGACTTCCTTCTTTCACACCTGTAGGACCAGGTTCCGTCTCTACATCAGCTCCATCAGAAAATCCAACAATTTCAACCAGATCTCCCCCAACCTGGTCCTTAAATGCAACTCTTGTTCTTCTGATTCTCTTGGACGCTCTCTCAGTTAGCGGTCTGTCATCCTTTGTAACTGATGAACTATTTGAATTTGTCGATTTAGATAATCGGTTAGGTGTCGTCAACCCATTCAAAGAGCGATTAATATATGTATTGTAAGCTAAAACTGCTTCTTCATCTGAAGGATCTGGAGGAGGTGGCAAATCAATCTCTGAGGGTTGTGGGGGTGCAGGGAAAAGAGCAGCATTATTCTTCCTTAAGACATATGATCTGGTCGAAGCAGCAAACCGCAGAGACTGCCCCACCTCTAGCTCCATAGGGGAGTCTTTGGTCAATCGTTCATTTGCAACAAATGTACCATGTGCAGAGCCTAAGTCAATCACGTATACGCTGCAAGAAACATATATTATGACCATCAGACCTCAGAGCATGTTGGAAATATAACGGAAAAGTGCATTTAGTTATACAAGTTCAGGGGGGAAACTGATAAAATTAGCTCCTCCAAATGCAAGATATAAGAAAGCCATAATCACGTACTAAACAGACAAATAGTTCAACAAAGCTAAATGCTGCAAAATCACGTAGAAAAATCAATGACACAAACAAAAGTACATAGCCAAGCAACCAACCTAATCAAGCCCAACTAACATTGCACAAACAGAGTTGCGACTTATCATGTCAAAGCAATATAATCCAAGTGAACAGAAGGTTACCCAATTTTACCAAAGCATGCATCTTCTTAAATAGGAGAAGTTGGCAGGTCTAACAAACAAAGGGGCATCTAAACTTTCAATTGGCATTTCAACAAGGAAACATATTATATCCAACTACTGGAAATCAAAGACAGCATGTTTAGTATATATTTTTGGGAGGCCATGTAGGCACGAGGAACACTTTCCTAATTACTCTTTAGATCAGAACCAAAAACACACCTGACAACTACAAGTGAAAGATGAAATGTAATCATATCAGAGTATTGAAAGTTGATCATTCCATACCTTCCATTTTTGTGTGGAACGACAGCTGCATGCTGGCGTGAGACAGACTGATGATCAAGCACAAAATCACAAGCATGGAACTGCCGGCCAAAGATATGCTTTTTCTTATCCAAATTAACCCGATCAAGAACCTCCCCGTCCTTTAAAACTTCAAGATAATAAACACCAGCACGAGGTTCAATTGCCCAATCAGGAGGCTGCCAAGTTGACTGTCCCCCTCCAAACTGTGTCACTTGCTGAGTTGGAACCAAAGTTTGGGGCACATCAGTTGTTAAAGGCTTTTTTACCACATTCTGATGATTTAGATATTGGTTCTGCAGATATGTTCCTTGAGCTTGATTAGCTGAAACTGCTGAAGGATGGACAGCTTCTCCTAAAGCAGGTGGTGTGGCTGTTGTGGCAGTAGAATTTGCACTGACTGAGAAAGGTTCTGAAGACTGGGCTTTCTTGAAACGATCAAGACCCGCTCTTCCATACATAGCTTAATGTTCTCTTATCGTACAAATTCTTCTCACAATTCCAGCCAGGCACTAAGGATTCAACATCACGGCACCACTATCCAAATACTAACTCAAACAAGATTTCAACATACAAATAGATTTTGCTCCCCTTTCAATGTCAACCCACTCCAAAGTCGCAACTCCCAATGATACAGAATTCTAGCAATGGGAAATCAAATGACAATATATAAAAGTCCTAATGTGCGTCATAAACTTGAAGAATATTGAGATTACATTCGAATAAGAAGTACAAGCAACACGAGTCGAATTACAACTACGTTCAACATAGCCAGACATTAACTTTTTTTTTTTTCCAAAAAAAATTCACATGGTAGACATCAGTTAACCAGTACAGGCAGTAGTTGCTTAGACCTAAGCACCGGAAACGTGGAGAGGCGGGGATGGTGGAAAAAGGAAAGGACTGGCAGAAACAGGTTTTTTCTAACCAAAAATCTAACAAATACAAATTCAAGGAAGGGAAATCAGCAAACTTGTGTAAGTTGGATGTACAATGATTCCATCCTTTCAATTCTCTATTTGCTCAACAAAGGAACTAAGTAACCCTACCTGTGAGATAAACTCGCTTCTCCTTCTTTCTATGGATGTTGATGAACCCTAGAAATTGTGGAATTTCGGATTAATGCTGTTGAAATCGAATATCGAGAGTGGAAAAGAGGGAGATTGTAGATCGACATAAAGCGGAACGAAATAGAGGGAGAATGATAGAATGAGGGTAAGGGAGGAAATTTCATATTCGAGCCGGGCTTCCTACGTCTATTCATAATTTATATCGCTATATCCTTTAGGCCCATATCTTTAGCCCATTATAACGAAAATGATAAAAAAAAAATATATTTATGTTCAATACGTTCATTCTTATCATATTTACCTCAATTTGATAAATAAAAGTAATTATTAAAAATTATTCGATTTGATTGAACATGCAGTAATACAGTGGATTATGCTTCAGCTACGAAAGATGACAAGTACCGGTTGATTCTTCAATTTTAAGATCATCGAAATTGATGCCATTTTATATACTACTCCCTCCCTCCGTATTGTTTTGATTGTTGTTTTAAGAGTTTTATTTTTTATCAAAATGTTTGTTATTTTAGATATTTTCATACTCTTTCTCCCAAATTTAACCCTACAAATATACGGAGAGATAAAATTTTACGAACTTTTTAGGAATATATAAGGGAATAAAATTTATTTGATATAGAAGAAATGGATATTTTAGTCTAAAAAACTAATTATTAATTCTAGATTAAAATCATAAAACAAAAACATTATGAAACCAGGAGAGTATAAGTTGGTAAACGCAAAAGTGTTGCCTCAGATAGTTTGAAGTAAAAAAAAACATCCCAAAACCTTGCATTTTAATAATGCAAATTGCAACGCAGACATGAAAAATATTACAGATAAATGTACTGTTAAAACATGTACAACTGTGATTTCTACTCACACTGCTACATACAACAAATTAGATTAGATAATAATAAAAAATCAATAATACGCATGGTGATGTTAGATTTGGCAACCCCAAAAGTGGTCATGTTTCAGTTCTCCACCAAAACTGCTCATGTTAGATACTACGGGTGGTCCAGAGCAGTGCAGTCAAGTTCGTCACCGTATAGTATATACACACAGAAGCCGGTTCAATCGCTCTGAAGTGCAAATGCACCATGATCGTTGACGACTCCATCCGTGCACGTCGAGCAGCTTCCTCATTCGTGCCATGGAAGAACTATAGACGCAGAAAGGAGATGTAGCACCACGCTTGCATCTGAGGCATTGGCAATGTCAATATCGGAGAATCTAGCTATGTCCCCGAAACATACTCCTTCTCCAATACGCTGAACATCACCTTGAGGCGCTCCTGCAGATTTGACACGATGTTTTTTGTGATCCTTTTCTGATGCCTCGTGTATTTCAACCACGCAATGCCAAAGTATACTTGAACGCTGCAACCTACGGACCTTGAAGGTAAATCTTCGACCTGGTACCTCAAGTGAAGCTGCAGAGAAGCACCACATTTCAGTCAAATAGGCCAAACAAGAGAGAAGTACTTACTGGATCAGGCAGAATAATGAATGTCCATACCGTGAAATAGTCGCCAAGTGGAATTCCGTGGAGTGTCATGATCTCTTCTATGAGCCACCCGTGTCTGCCAGAGAGGCGGGATTTTTGCTGTGTGCTTGTCACTTCTCCTCTATAACGGGATATTCGTTTATCAAATTTGTAGTAAAGTTGTCTCTGATACACATCCTGCTTTTCAGATTCCCAAGGGCTGTGAGAATAGTTGAGGCATCCAGTTCTCTCCATCACCCTTTGGTCGATTTCACTCCCTCTGAACAACTCCATAAAGAAACTAGTCTGCAGTGACAAACCAAAAGTTTTCAAGTCAGCTGAAAGTTTAAATGATAAAAACTCCTACTTCTGTTCGTCTGTACAGGGAAGAAACGAGTGGAGAAGGTACTCACAGGAAGAGAGAGTATAGAAGAATAAACCAGAGACATATTAACATCCTCGACTCCCAGAAAAGACCCACTCTCCTCGGTACGTAGGCTTTTGGCTTCAGAGTCTTCATCTGCTTGACTTTTAGCCTCAAGTTCCTCGTCTGTAGCTGGGAGGTTTTTGGCTATGGCCTCCTCTTCACCAGCAGCATTAGCTTCAGATTCTTCATCTGCAATTTGTACCTTCTGTTCGGGTGTCAAGGCTCTTGCCCTCCACAGCGCCATGATTGTTCTTGGAAATATATACACACAAGATTAATTTGGAGAAATTATATATCAAAACATAAAAAACACACAAGTAGCAAACAAAGTTGTATCAAATATGCATAACAATGTCTAATGAAAAACTTATAGCCTAGGCAAGGATATTCTCATTTGCTTCGACATCCAGACCAACTAAAATAGCAATACACATAAATAGAATGCTATTTCAATCCTATTGTAATGCACTAAAAACTCTGAAGTAATAAATGAAGGTCATGAATCATTCATATATTGAAGTCTCATATTCAAACCATTCCTGAAGTAATTCTGCTGCTTTTGACAGCTATTATAGCTGTTTTAGTGGAAAATGGAAATATGATACGGTATAAGATTCCAAATATTATAGCCACAACAACATTAAGAAGGAATGAGACCAGAAACACTGGTGCATAATTTAATAATTAATACATCTAAGTTTTAACGATATTTGCTGAAAGCTATCACAAAAATCACTTATAGACTAAGCCATAATACTCATTTTGGTGGTTATCACAAGGTACCATCAAATTGTGCTAAAAGATTCAGGTTAAGTATATGAAAGAAAATCAGTAGAAAAAAGTATGTTTCGAGTTGAAGTAATGAATCAAATTTTGACTAATTTAATGCTGAATTACCTCAGTTGCAACATAAATATTTATTTTACAAAATCTTATTCGATCAGAAATGGAAGAAATGGAAGAACCAAAAATTTAATTTCACAGTGCGAATTTTGTACAGAAGTAAATGCTTTATTCTTGAAGTTACCTGTGTGCCACATTGTAGGACACAAAAGAATGAAAATGAAACTTCAGCCTGCCTTCTTCATCCTGTGTCCTAGCTCCATGCCGTGCATCAAATCCTTTTCCTGGCCATAGTGTGATGATTATGATTGGGCTTCCCATTGATGACAGCGTCGGAGGTATGACTTGAATATCTTCTATATCTTCCCAGAGAAAGAAAAACTTTGTCTTGTGACCAAATAGATCAGCATGAAACCCAATTATTCTTGCTGACAGAAATAGACGGCCCTGGCATCAGAGTAGTAAATCAGTAACCCATATATAAAAGTTCAAAGAAAATTAAGGACTTGACAATTTCTAAATGACCTAGGGTAAATTTATAAGATAAATAGTATAACCGTAAACCTTATTATATACCTGGAGAGGCATTTTCCGTTTCAAATGACAAGCAAAGTCATTGATGAGAAACTCCTCAGGAGGCAATGCAAAAAGCTTCTGGAAAGCCGAATTTGTTTGAGGAGAACGCAGTCTAATCTGCAAAAGAGAGCATGCTGTTTTAACAAGCTCAACGGATGTGAATGCATAATAACAAAAGTGTTATTGCATAATGAAGTGAATGTGCAGCTAAGTCATTACCTTCTTGCCCACTTCCTTCTCCATCTTTGTTAAATAATCTGTAACAACATTGCTACCCCTGGTATTGTTCAAGAAGATTCTTAAATGTAATTTTGACTGGCATGCCTGAGCCAGCTTTCCCTGTAAAGGAATCCAGATGTCTGACAGATCTGAAATATTAGACTTTAAGAAATTTATTTCAGCACGTCCAAGAGATGTAGCTTCATCAAAAGGGCCATCAAAATCATAAACTTCCACTTCCAGAACAGATGGAGGCTCATTCATTGCATCAAATTCAAAAATTTCTGCAAGCAACCAATAATATCAATGAGGACCTCATTCCAACACATTTGCTTACCAAACTCCAGATGACCTTCTTCCATTTTAGCAAGAAACATGACAAATTACCGAAATAACAAAAATGAAGTTAAATATACCATTCCAATGAGGTTTAGATTTCTGAAACTTGATGGAGCTCGTTCTTGTTTTGCCGTTGCAAGTGAACACCACATAAGGATCAGAGAACCCACTGGTGTCAACAGCTGCCAAATTACTCCCTTCAATTAAGGCAACTGTGAGCAACCAGCCATCCCCCTGCGCTTTAACTCCATGATCACTGCCTGTGACCAACAATAAAAGTGAATCAAATTAGTTATTCAGAGATACTTAGATAGGTGGACCAACTTTGTGTGCTGAAATCATGGTATGTAAATAGGATGTTAAATTAAACCACATTCGAAGAATTCCTAGATAAACAGAAAGTTCATTGTGCATATTTACTATGCACCTATGTCTGATAGTGCATATGGAATGTATACAAGTAAAGTGGATTCAGATGCATTATGCATACTATGATGAGATTACTGTAACCAAAGATTATTCAATTACTACATATGATCCATGATTGTTGGGTGCACAAATTCTATATTAGGATACCTTTTTGACCCCTGGCCTGCATAAAGCGAGACATCAACTCCAGGACCCGTTTCCCTTGCAGGACCAAAACACCACACACTATCAACTCACCAATAGAGTCAGGCAAGTCTAAACCAACAAATTCAAGACCCTGAATCGTGCTAGGCATAGCCAGCCATATATGTGTGAGCGCGTATAAACCCATCAAAAAGGTAGAAACAACAGTAAAATTAGCAAAGTATTGAACAGCCAATTTCCAGTCAGGTTGACGCTCAACCTCGAGAGAGGCCAAAAGTTGATCTTTCTCAGAACCTACATCTTTAAGATCAAGCGGCTTCACATTCTGAGATAGCAACTTTCCATATTGCTGAAAGCTGTCCTTTATACCTTGTCTTGCTCCACCTTCAATCATACCTTTCATCATAGTGCTCTGCAAAAAGTTCACTCTCCACGACACTTCCAGTCGAGAAGACTGCTCTCCTGATGACTGCTCAGGCCCTGGAGTAATGCAGTAAAGCACTTCTGCCTTAAAAGTTTTCCCATATGGAGCATCTGGAGTGCTCACACTGGATAAAACAGCAAACGCCTTAGCATCAGCTTTCAAATATATGTGGTCCTCTATGGCTTTCAAAGCTTTAATCAATTTACTTGCTGCTTTAGTATAAGAGACCACTCTTTTTAAGCTCTCGCCATTATTTTCATATTTCCAGGGGCCTATTTGAAGATCTGTAGATCCCTCTAAGTCTGCAAAGGATTTCAAAAAGTTTGATTCTGGTGAAAACAGTAACGAATTCAACTCCCGAGGCGACATCCCATACAACTGGTCTAGAACTACCCCACCTGGTAAACTACTTGGAACTTCACCTCCTTGATCTTTCATCTCCATATTTTTCATCAATTCTTCAAAATCAACTGATGAATTTTGCTCTTCAGGATTTTGCTGTGAATCCATTGAATCCAGAGCTTCAGATACCTCAGATACATCACTTGGTTCAACCGAACCAACAGAAGTTGAATCCACATTCTTATTGAAAATCTGTGCAATCCGACCAGCTAATGTTGATGCATTCCATTTCTCCTCCTTTTGAGGGACAGCATCTTCGAATCTCATAGGAGAGGGAGGCGCCCTACGAGGGGAAGACCTTGAAGATGGATCAGTTATTGTATCAGCATACTTTCTTGGCAATGTTACAGGATCATTGACAGGTGGCACATCAAGTAATGTGTTATTTTGTGAGAAACAAATTGTTAGAAGAATCTCACCTGTAATTGAATAAAGCATTCGTCGATCAGGTGAAAACAAACCAGACCAAAAGTACCAAACCAACAAAAAAACTATCAACACTTCCATCTCCAGGAATTACGGGGGGGTGGGGGGCGAAGCATGTGGGGATGATGACTAAACTATTCATTTCATAAGCTGGATGAATACCAAAACAGACAAATCATTCAACAACATTATCTGGAACTATTCTCATGTATAAAACAACTAATCAAGTCAAATTTGGAAGTCCAACTACAATCATACCACATAGAACCGACAAAAATCTCAAAGAAATGACAGAGAAAATAAAGACTGCATACCACAATCCTTGTTCTTGGCCTTCTTGGTTTTGGGCTGCAGCGTGTACCAAGCAGTGCCGAGGGACTTATCTACGGCATCGAAAACCTGAATGACAGGCACTTTGATCTGCCCAACAAAATCGTCATTGAAGTACTTGTCTTCATCCAAAACAGATATGAGAAGCTCTTCTTTCAAGTCATCAACTTTAAATATGAATTCCTCACACCATGATGGATTCAAGCACTTCTTCACAACTTTACTCCTAAACCTCTGCCTCCCCAACTGCAGTTTTACATAGGGATCGCTGAATCCATTCGGGTCCAGCGCCGGTATGTTTTTTGCTTCGATCACTCGAACTAATAGCTTCATCTCTTGCTAAAATTCGGTGCCAATTTCACGGTTTTTCTTAGCTCATCAAAGGAAAACAAAAATGCCTCAGTCTTGAAACAATTAATCAAGAATTAATAACTGTGATCAACGAAGGGCATCTGCATTCATTGCTCGAAAACGGAAAACCGGTTACCGCATTGGAAGAACTTTGAAGGGTATGAAAATCATGAAAAAAATATTTATTGAAAAGAATGAACTTATTAAAAATTGAAACTATGTGAAGAGACAAAGATGCAGAGAGACGAAATGAGTCGATAAAGAGATCAAGAAAAAACGAATCTTGGAGCAAAAATCTCCGATCTCTAGGAAAAGATATGGATAATGAATTCGAACTGGGAATAAATGCCGAAAATGAATAAAGGCAGAACAACTGAAACAAAGCAGATTGTAACTAAGGATTGATGGATCAAAAAAAGCAGCTAAATTTGAAGTCGGGAGAAGTAGAGAGCTGTTAAAACCCCAGTTAAAATAAATTGAAATCAATTTTGTTGGTTCGCAGAATCGATAGCTTCTCTCTCATATGTTAGAAAGAGGAGAGAGAGGGGGAAATCTAGTTGGAAAAAAATAATAAGAAAAGGCATGCAGACTTTTCTTTGTTCTTCCCCTTTATTCAATTGCAACTGCGCGTGTGTTGTTAGACTCATTGACTTTGTTAACTTACAAATTAATATATATCCCATTTTATTTTTTAATTAAGTCATGCGAAGATGTATCTCCTAAACTTGTTATAATTAATCATACCTGTTATTACGTCTTTATCTGAAAATTAATTTAAACAAGGTGGATATAATCTAGTTTAAACTAATTATGAATTTATAATAGTCTTTAAGATAAAATATGAAGTAAGAAATGGAATATTTTGACTGGATAATTTGTCCAAAACTTTTTATTACATTATTTGCTGGTGGGTCATAGTCAAATGGATACAATATTACACAAAAAAAAATCGTACACATTTTGACGGAGTCAATTACCTAAATCTTACTATGTTTTCTGGATTTTTTTTTAACCTTTTCTTTTGTAGGGGAGTTTTTACGGTTTGGGTGTTCGAGAACTTTTGTTGTTATGTTATTCATAATCCTATTTTCGATGGAAAAACATAAATGATTAAGAACATGTGGTTGATTGCAAGTATTCAAAGACTTATCGTGATTGAATTCTTCTAGAGACCTAAATTGAATATTTCTCATTGAAGTCCTTAAAAGGACACGAATAAATTGATGGAAAGGAAAATATTGAATAATAGAAATTATGTAATTATTTGATAACTTAATAGTAATAATTAACAACAAAATGCATGGATTGAATTATTATTATTGTTGTTATTGTCAGGTGAAAACTACAACCGTCACGTGTAACAATTGCCTTTAATTTCTTCTTGCAAAATAATAAGTACTCCTTAGGGGTATGCATTCGGTTTTTCGGTTCGGTTCGATCTCAAAAATGTTAAAACCTAAAAAAATTGAATTTTTAAAAAATAGAACTGAACCGAACTGAATTTTTGATCGGAACCGAACCGAACTGCACCGAAATATTTCGGTTCTGTTCAGTTTTTAACCAAAATTTTTCTTAAATTTTCTGATTTTTTTTTAATTCTCTTCATTCGATATAATTAAATATATACAAGTATGAATTAGTTAGTTATCAAGATTCAAGTTCAAAAAATACCAATAAACAATTGAATAAAGTCCAAAAAGGTGTAAATTCGAACAAAGCAAAGCCGAATAAATTATAAAGTCCAACAAGTCGAGTATTTTTATTGCTAATATACATATAAATTCAATTTTTCAGTTCGGTTCTGGTACTTTCCCTCTGGACTGAACCGAAACCGAAAACCGAATTTTTGCTAGAAAAAGAACCGAATCGAACCAAATTTTGAAAAGAACCGAGCCGAAAAAATCGAACTAATTCTGTTCGGTTCGGTTCTCGGTTTTCGTTGCTTTTTGCTCACTCCTAGTACTCCTTGTTTCAATTATATAGTTCTTATTACTATTTTGTGGTGTTTCAAATTTTATATATACTCTCATTTTATAAATAGTATTCTTTTTCATAGTATTGTACAAATATGTCCTTATTAGGTCTTGAAAATTTAAAAAATAACCACTCAAGTTTTTGAAAGTTATACTCCCTCCGTCTCAATAAGATATACTTGTTTTTCTTTTTTGGGTGTCCTAATATATGTGTTGATTTCTATATATATTTGGCTAATTTACTAATATATACTCATATTTAATATATTTACATTGTACATTAATTCATTGTTAATTTGTTACAGAAATAAATAGGGGCATATTAAGAATTTTTTTTATTAATTATATTGTCTTTCTCAATTTTTTTCTTAATCTTTGTGAAAATTTCAATCAAGCGATCTCATTAGGATGGAGGGAGTAAATCTTTAATGTTGTTTTTCAAAATAATAGAAGCATTAATTGAAATTGATTAATTTAATTTGCATGTAAATTGAATTTGGCCAATTATATATGTTAATATTGTATGTTGAGTGTTGATTTACGTCATTCATTATGTCTTGTCTTTGTTTTGTAGAATACATTAAAGTTGAGCTAAGATTATTATGATTTTTATTCTTCATTAAATAAGGATAATATTGAAAGTTTAACTTTTGTATATCTTGTTTTCATAAATATTTTCAATCTACGTGCAAATGTGCGAATAACAAAATGAATGTATAATTAGGACGGATAAAGTACACTTTCAAAGAAATTAGCTATTCTCCCATGCGATGCACAAGTATTAAATACTTAGCTTGTTTTTTTATTGTTGTGGTGTATTTTACAACAATTTATTATACGTAGTAATTAGTAAAAATTAAGAAATATGTAGGAAAATTAAAAAAAATAATCATCATTTAGCCATTAAAAAAACTTTCATATTATATATTATATATTTTTTATTGCATAAAAGGAAATTGAAACAAAAACCTTCCATTAGATTCCTCTACCTAATGTACACCAAAAGTCCAAAATTACAAAACTTAATAAAAATAAAAATCTTCAATTTCTTTTGGCACGCGCTGAATCGCTCGCTCACTAATACTTGAATGCACAAAATGTCGTTCCGTGCTAATAAAATCATGTCCATGAATACTTCAAACAAAATTAAAATTTAAAACTAATACACCTTTTACATTCATTTAAAAGTGTTTGTTTCGTCTATGATTAGAAAACTCAAATAAATCACCCAATCTACCAAACGAACCAAACATCACCAAAAAAAAATAGGAAAAGGAAAAAAATGACAGATATCTTTAAAATTGCAACTTTAGAATATCAAAACATAAATCAATGTCAACATTTAAATATATATATATATAAAATTATTATATTTTCATATACTCTCATGGCATAAATTTGTACATGTCTATTTCAGTTCTGTTTACAAATAAAATCGGTAATTAGTCTCTTCCATATTTTCGGCAATAAAAAAACATGTGTCACTCACCAATAGACCCATCCATGGCTCCTGTCTCTAAAAAGCACCCTTTGCAAAAAAAAAATTATCGCAACGAACCCGTAGCGCTTGTAAAAATATGTAGCATAAAAATCACAAAATTAGGAGCTTCATAATTTAATTGTTTTTCGAAACTAAAGAACGATAAGCATCATAACTAAGCAAGTTGTAAAATTCAGAATGGCTCTCTCTCTCTCTCTGAGGGAGAGAGATATATATATTTCTGTAAATTTTAATTCTAAAAAATGAAATTTCAATTCAATAGTCTGAAATTTAGGCCATAATCTTAATTCATATATAGGTTAAATATGGATGATTGATGGTAAGTTGATTTACAGCATACACATATCAGTACATTAATTACGGAGAATAGAATATGGATTGGTGTAATTAATATAATATAATATAATAAATTGCGTTAATTAAGATTAATATAATATATATATATAGAAGATTTAACTGGTACGTCGTGTTGTGTTGACAGTAAGTAATAGTAAATTAGTTTACAATGTACATATTATATTATTGATTAAGGTAATGTAATTTAAATTAAGCAACATAAACTAAATTACTTACTTAATTAACGAATATATATTCTACAAATCATGTTAAGTAAGATTTAATTTGGTAATCATGCAATTTATTATGTATTAATTGGCGGTAAGTAATGATTATAAATTAATTTTAACTTTAATATTGACATAATATACATCATTAAACATAATATTAAGACATAAAATTAGTATAATATAGATTGGCTTATATACCCTTACAAATGGGAGGGAAAAAATATGGTGGAGAGTGTGTTATTATATAGATAGATAGATAGATAAATAATATAGATTGATCATGTTGTGTTGTCAGTAAGTAATAGTAAATTAATTTACAATGTACATATTATATTATTAATTAAGGTAACGTAATTTAAATTAAACAACATAACTAAATTACTTACATAATTTAATGAACATATCCCACAGATTATGTTAAATAAGATTTATAATTTGGTAATCATGCAATCTATTATGTATTAATTGTCGGTAAGTAATGATAATAAATTAATTTTAATTTTAATATTGACATAATATGCATCAATGAATATAAGATTAAGACAGATTTCAAAAAAATATAAGATTAAGACATAAAATTATTATAATATAGACTGACTGATATACCTTGCAAATGAAAGGGAAAAAATATGGTGGAGAGTGTGTTATTATATATATATATATATATATATATATATATATATTTGCAGAAATATTACGATTAGGTATTAATGTGGCTGCTAAAGTATGTGGAAAATGGCAATTTGTCAATATGGACTTTCAACGGCCAGATAAAAATAACATTTTTTATTTATGCTTATTCATGACCATGATATGTCTGAATTTATTCCTTTGTGTCAAATAAACTCAGATACTATGAATATAAGATCATATAAGATGTAGTCATGTAGATGTAGTTATTAATAATTAATTCTGTTTAAAGTTTTAATAATATCATTTTATACATATACTAATTAAGTTGTTATTATTTGTATAATATTTAAGATCAATAGGTTGGGGGTGATGTTGATCTTTCAGGTCGACTAGTAAAAGCTAACCTATCAGTATTGAAATGAGGTACCTTTTTTTTGTTTTATGATATAACATATAAAAATGGTATTGAAAAAGGTACATATAATAATTATATATATATACTAACATATAACATAAAATTTTATAAATTATCTATCTTTTTATACATATATTAAGACAAAATCGTGTGATAGACAATATTTTTAATACAAACCGTTGTCTATCACACGATTTAACAATCATATTTTAGATAATAATTTTTTTATAATAGACAACAATTCTGAGTTAATAGACAACAATAGTGACATTAATTGCTGCAATTTTTTTTTTTTTTGCATTTTCCATCACGGTATAGATTATAATTTTTTTCAATCTTATTTATTATTTTTTTTACTTGGAAACTAAATTTGAGATTTGTAAAACTTTTTATTTTATTTTTTTACATAAGTGGGTGATTTGCAATACTCTACATTTATGGTCTAAAAACACTTTTCATTTATGTTGCACTACAATAATAATAATAATAATAATAATAATAATAATAATAATAATAATAATAATAATAATAATAATAATAATAATAATAATAATAATAACAACAACAATAACAACAACAACAACAACAACAACAACAACAACATAATTTGCAATAATTTCAATTTCATCATTTAAAATAGTAAAATAATTATATTTTTTATACATGTTGGTTGTATAAAAAATATTATACACTATTCTTTAATCTTGGATTATTATACATTGCTATTTATAAAATCGTGTCGTTTGAAATATTCCAATTCGATCTTTCTAACACGGATTTTCATTTAGTTCATAAAATTTAATTTTCTATTTAATTTGTTTGTCGTAACTACACTAATTGATCTTCTTAGCTAATTAATTAACATGCTTGCATATCATTTTATTAATTTTTAAAAATATAACATATGTATAATTCATAAATAATCATAATATTGCAAATCTAAAAAAATAATAATTATTTGTGCACCGCACAAAAAAATACTAGTTTATTACACAAAATAATTAAGTATAAATATACATAAATTATTTAGGTCAATTTGCATATATCTACTTAAAGAGCGCACGCCCCTACTTTAAATCGATTCAGTTTGGCTCAAATTAGTAACCTATTTCGATGTTGTTTACTAATTTTATAGAGTTTTTTTTTTTCAAAAAAAAAAAATCAGTCCAAATCAGACTATCAGAGCCCTCACCCACCCCTAAATCTAGATAGGGCAGGCTATGTGCCAACCTAGGAACTAGTTTAATATGAGGAAAAATAAAAATTAATCCTGTAATTTGGGTCCTATATGTATTAATCTTGCGCAATTTGGGCCATGTGTGTAATTAATCTTGGGTCGTATAAGGTAAAGATTAAAAAAATAAATAAATGTAATTAAACATTTGACAATTTAGCGATTAAAAATAAATTAAAAGCTGAATTGTTACAGGCTTACATTTTTGGATAATAAGGAGAAAGACAAAAAACTTGTATGAGACCGTCTAACGGATCCCCTTACGTTAGACGGATCTCTCATGACCCGACCCGACCCGGTATATATATATTAAAAAAAAAATTCAATCCCTCATCGCTCCCTCCCTCTCTCTCTCTCTCTCTCTCTCTCTCTCTCTCTCTCTCTCCCTCTCCCTCTCGCTCGTTCTCTCTCTCCCGCTCCTCCCCACAACCGTCGTCCAATCTCTCCCTCACAATCGCACTCCTTCTGCATATTAGTCAACCGCACCATTCACAACCGTCACTATTCTCGCTCTTCCGCACCATTCGAGACAACTATTGGTGAAATTTTTGCGAGCACCACCACCGTTAGCAACTTTCCGACCACCGGCGTTCCAGTCACATCTCGAAACCGGTTCTGCGAGGTCAACATCTCCGGCGCAGACTAGAAGTTGTTAGTGTAAGTTTATTTAGGGTTTTTTGTAATTTAGGCCTTTCTGTAATTTAGGGCTTTTGATTTTAGGGCATTTTAGTTTAGAATAACATGCAATCCTTGCTTATTTTGAGAGTGATATTATGCTGTTGTGGCTGATTGTGTTTATTTTTATTTATACTTAATGAATTGGTAGTGATTCTTAAGTTGTTTATTAGTGATACTTGATAGTATTGTTTATAGTAGTTCATTATCTGTTTTTGCCTCAGTTCTACTTTCACTCACCCCGCCATTTTTCTTTGAGGTTGATTCGAGTTTGATTTAATTTGTTGTTTCTTGCACGAATTTGTATATATTGATTTGAGTTGAAGTGCTGTTAAACGATTTATTTAGAGATCTGAAACGGAGATCTGAATTTTCGGTACTGGTTTTAATGATCCGGTTGTGTTCCGTGTTTGTTATTCGATCACAGTATTCTAGATTAGAGCGTTTATAGAAATAACCGATCGAATAAATTGAGCTATGTTTGTTTGATTTAATTGTGCCTTTACTCTCGTCTTGAGAGACTTCTATCTGCTTCGAGTATTTCTATATGATTTAGTCTTGTTTAGGAATTAGGAAGTGGATTTAAAAGTTCATGAATCTGAATTATTTCGTGGGTTTTGGTAATGGTCTCTGAATGTGATTGTTATTATATTCAACATTCTATTTGTTAAACTATCTATCAAACTGATTTTTTTTGCATATTGTTAGTATAAAATGTAGCTTAAACTTTAAAAATTTAAGAATACATGTGCATGATGAAATTGAATTAAGTAAAAATATTGCATTGGTGTTTTGTGATTATAAGACTATAAGAGAACCTATTTGGCATATGTGTTCGATGCCATATCTGTAGTTTGGCCTTTTGTTGAAATCTATACCATATTTGTAGTTTGGTCTTTTGTTAAAATGAACTTTTGATCTCTAGTAAAATAAATAATCTGCTTCTATGTACTAGCCTTGTGAGTTATAGTAATGAGTAATGAACATGAAATGATTCTTTGATGGAGAATTATAAACCATAATTTAATATTGAAGTCTCGTATGTTTGTTTGGAAATTTATCTTCATTGTATGCTTTGAATTCTGCATGGTGTTTTAATTACATTCTGTTTTCGATTTAAATCTTGCACTTGATTTGATTAAACTCTGGGTTTCATTTAAATGCTGCAGTTGGATTTTTGAACAAATATTATACTAATGGAAAGAATAAAAAAGAGGTTGCAGCGACCTAGTAAATCATTACCTGAGGACAATAAAGATGATGCTACAAGGTATGAATTTTGGTGTTTCGAATTATTATATTATTAGTACTTTAATCAGTTTGTTCCATATTTTGTTGTTTCAAATTATTATTTTAATTTTTCTAAATTATCTCATTTTTATTGCAGTGAGCATGCAGAAGCAGATGCTGATGATGTACGCACATATAAGAGGCATAAACCATCTGCTAAAGAACAGAAGGATAAAGTTGTGTTAGTGAGGTAGTATATATATGCAGTCAACATTCTTAAACTCTATTTTTCTGGTCACTTGTTAAATTTTACTTATGGGTTATAACTTTTCATTTGATTTCATGATTGATTGATTTAGGCCCAATTTTTGTGTTTGTGTAGGGATAATTTTATTTTTTAAACAGTGATACTTGAAAGTTTTTTAGTGATACTTTTATATTACTTAGTGATACTTACATTAGTTGGTGATACTTATTTTTACTTAGTGATGCTTTATGTTTATTTAGTGATACTTTTACATTCATTACGTTTATCTTTACTTATGACTTAATGATTCTTGGCTTTTATAAGTAGGAATTTTTAATTTTTTAAATAGTGATACTTTTATGTTAATTAGTAATACTTTTATGGTATTTATTGATACTTTTTTACTTATTTTTACATTCATTGGATAGTGATATTTACTTGGCCATCCTTTTAATTTTGACTTAGTGATTCTTGAGTTTAATAAGTAGTGATACTTTGTTTTTTAAATACTGATATTGTACTGTTTACTTATTGATACTTAACTATATAATTCAGTGAGTTTTTTTTTAATTATGTTATACTTTATTTTTTGAATAGTGATACTTGACAGTTTTTTAATGGTACTTTTATGTTACTTAATGATACTTACATTAGTTGGTGATACTTATTTTTACCTAGTGATACTTATGTTTATTTAGTGATTCATTTACATTCATTAGGTTTATTTTTACTTATGACTTAGTGATTCTTGGCTTTTATAAATAGGGATGTTTTATTTTTTAAATAGTGATACTTTTATGTTAATTAGTAATACTTTTATGGTACTTAGTGATACTTTTTTACTTATTTTTACTTATTGATACTTAACTATACAATTCAGTGAGTTTTTTTTTAATTCCGTGATACTTTATCTTTTAATTAATGATCATTTCTTCGTGATTAGTGATACTTACTGTATAGGTAATGATTCTCACATGGATTATTAGTGATACTTTAATGTTTTAATTTAATTTTCATATTCCAGTGAACATGATGATGAGGAATCTGATGAGAGTGACGATAAGGATGCTGAAGATTCTTGCTCTGAACATGAAGCCAAAACATTTTGTTACAAAGAATTTACTATTATATCCTTCATATTAATTTAATGCAAAGCATTTTGTTACAAAAATATATTAAGTATTTTTTTCATTTTTTGATATCAATAATAATGTAACGAGTATCAAAAATAAGAAATTGATAAATTATATGTAATGTATCATTAGTGATGAAGAAAGTATCATTATGAATACCATTAAGTAACACTATTTACTGCATGATTTTTGAGTAACACTGTTTCATTTTTTTTAAGTCACATGTCACAATAATAATGCAACATGTTATATGATTTTAACAATAATATAATAAGAAAATCACAAGTTATATGAGGAAGAAAATCACAGTATCAATATTGATGAATAAAGTATCAATGTGGATGCTGTGGAGTAACACTATTTACTGCATGAATAATTTAATGCAAAACATTTTGTTAAAATAATTTATCAAGAAATAATATAACATGTTTTATGATTTAACAATAATATAATAAGAAAATCACAAGTTATACGATGAAGAAAATCACAGTATCAATACTGATGAATAAAGTATCACTAAGCATCCGTGAAGTAACACTATTTGATAATCACAGTCTCAATAATATAATCTGGGATACATTTCTCAAAATAATCTGAATGCATTCTCAAGAAAATCTGGGATTAGGGATTTTGGACCTAAACTCCTTTGAAATTGAAGTGCCACTTGTATTCTTCTTCTTCTTTTTTTTGAAGGTACCCTTTGATTCTTTTTCTCCTATCCTTTGTGGTTGAACGTGCAGGATCCAATATTGGAATAGAAGAGCTTGAAACAATCGTATCCGCCACGGAAGGCACTGTACTCAACAACTCTTCAACATATGCTACGACCTTATTATGTACTCAACAACTCTTCACAAAATACTATTGAAGTATTACTAAATACCATAGAAGTATCACTACTGTATATAGATATAATATAACGTGTGATGTGCACTTTTGTTGATTTACCGAGGCAACAAAAAAAATTGTCAATAAATGTGTGAAATGTATCATTAAATACCATAGAAGTATCACTAGTGTAAAAAATTCAATATATTCATGTGATTTACAGTTTTGTTGATCTATTCAGGCAGAATCGTAATTAAAATGAAGGATTACTATCACGATAGAAAGTATCACTAAATATCATAGACGTATTACTAATTTACAAAATACATTTTGCAGTTGATTTGTTACAAAATCAAAGAATAGAACTAAAGTACTACTTACTCTCAATTTGCAACATAATATATTCATCCTCGTTGATAGAACACATACTGGTCGTATCACTAACTATTGTTGATACTTGTAACATTATTATCGAGTGAATCATAATTATGTTTTAAGCGAAACAGTTGCAACATATCAATAATACCTAGCGAATGATTACTATCATGAGAGCATGTATCACTAAATATCATAGAAGTATCACTACTGTACAAAATACATTTTGCAGTTGATGGGTTTCAAAAATAAAAAATAGAAGTAAAGTAGTACTTACTCCCAATTTGCAACATAACAGAGTCATACCTAGCGAAGGGTTACTAATTTACTATCATGAGAGCACGTATTACTAAATACCATAAAAGTATCATTGCTGTACAGAATACATTTTTGCAGTTGATGGGTTTCAAAAATAAAAATAGAAGTAAAATAGTAATTACTCCCAATTTGCAACATAACAGATTCATCCTCGTTTATAGATGTTGTTTCTATATCTTCAACATTGTCTTCATTATCAAGTATAATAATATCTGAAAATTACAAAATTTAAATCACTTTTAGAATTATTATAAAACTAATAGATTACTAAATCAAAATTTCAATAAATCAGTTCTTAGTAACATATTGTCGAACAATTTGAATGCAAAATTTGATATACCTAATCATTGTTGAAAAAATGAAATAAAATTACATATCTCATAACCTAAGAACACATACCTATTGTTGCTAATATTTCTTCGCCGGAATTGACCGAAATTCCACCGGAGGGAACGCTAATTGCTTTTCCGAAATTATCCATTAAATCGTGCAAAATTGCCGGAGGTTGAATCGCTGGTAGTTGAATCACGAGTTGCTAGGATTCAGATGTTATCTGCGATGTTGAATCGCGAGGTGGAAGAGAAAGAGCGCCGCGAGCTGGAAGAAAACCTAGGCGCCGCGAGTTTGGGGAAGAATTAAGTTTTTTTTTAATATATATATTCTGGGTCGGGTCGGATCCGGATCGGGTCGGGTGGGGATCCGTCTAACGTAAGAGACCCGTTAGACGGTCTCACACAAGTGTGCCCCTAAGGAGAAAAGTCATGATAGCCACAACTCGTGAATATTAAGGGTGCGCAAATGGTTGGTTCGGTGTAAAATCGAGCTCAACTAACAAAATCAAATAATTTTTTTTAAAAAAAATTCAAGCCGGACCAACCAAAATAATATATATAACCGAACCAAATCAAATCATAATTCTTTGGTTAGTTTGGTTTGATTTTCGGTTTAACCGAATTTTTAATGATTATTTGTATTTTTCCGAAACAATTACATCGAAAGAAAATAACATACACTCAATAGATAACAAACAATATATTAAATAAGTAAATGTTTTAAAAATTATAAAACTAGAAAATTGAAACTAAATATTAGAATCACTAATATTATTTAGGTATAATTAATATTAGAATTATAAATTATAAATATATTATATTTATATTTTGGTTGGTTTGATTTTAATCAAAATATTTTTTACTTAAATCAAAACCGAACCAAACTATATTTTGATTTTAATTTACAAAATCAAACCAAAATTAAAAAAAAAAAAAGACCAAACCAACCAAACAAAATAGTTGAGTTTGGTTCGGTTTTGGACAACTCAAGTGAATATGCTCTCTATTTGCAAGGCCACAAACTATATATAAAATCACTACTTACTATCATTATTTTTGGTTTATTGCAAATTAAGTATTCAATAATTGGGATTGGGACTTATAAGGCAGCATGCGCTCTATTAATCGTAGACCAATTATACATGATTCTATGCATAGTATTTAGGGTTATTAATTATAAAACAGTGATATTAGAGTTAATTATGAAAGTATGAGATGGTTGGCTAATTTATACAAATTACGTTTGAAATTAAGTTTATTGTGTATGAATTACTCAAACGTGGCGAGGGATTTACGTTTAGGCCATGTGGGCCGGATATGGCAAGTAATTTAGTCAATCTTGACTTCTTCAACGCCCAAAAAATTATGAAGTCGGTGATCAGTGATGACTATGACATTTTTTGTAAAAAATCATAAAATCTTGTAGCACGTACGATTTATAAACTTTAGCAATTGTAATACTGCTTTTATGTTTTTGGTAATTAATTGAAGTATTGCATTTTGAATAAATGCAATAAATTTCAATTAAAGGTTGCACTTTGAATTATACCAAGAATCTAAAGTTCAGAATGATATTAATTATGTAATGAGGGAAAAAAAGAAAAATGAAAAAAACAAGAGAGATTCAGTTAGCTGCTAATCTTCGTTATCTTTCTTCTTCATTGAAAAACAGCTTTTAAGTTTTACCACTTAAACAAAGCAAACCCGTATTTTTGTCAGGATTTGAATTTTGAATCGTTTTTGTAATATTTAACATCTTTATTCACCTTCTGGGAATCTCTTATATTATATATTTTAAATTATCATTCAATATCTTCTTAAGAAAAATTTGTCATTAAATAATATCTTATTGCATAAGATTAGCAGTTAACGGTGCAGGTCACGGCCGGGTTACTAGAAAACAGGACAAATTCGTAATTAGCTGGTTGAGCAATATTTCATATAAAATTATCAATGGTACGTACGTAGATTGATTGGGATATTAAAATTGAATATGTGATTTTGAGTTTCGAGTATCATTTGAAAAACCATTTAATGAATTAACTTCATTAATTTCGAAATACGAGTAGGCCAAAAGTTAGGTCAATGTTTAGTGTAGGATGAAAATTCTTGTAGCTAATTGGGTACCCCAACCTTAAGGAAAATTCTACGCTCCCCCCGAGTACTATTCGGGTACCGTTGGGATGTCGACACGTGGTTATGTATTTAAAAATACTTTAACTTTAATTTTGAGCCGTATATGACCGTATTTCATAGGAAAAGAGGTGACTTAGCTATTAGGACACTTCAATGGTGAACAGTAGATAGTGGAACCGCACAAGTGTCGGCAATATCGGCAGGGCGATTGATGTCGATACCTGAATATTTTCCGGTGACCTTTTTACATCGGCACCGGTATGGCGATGTAGAACCGGCCATTGCTGTACGCGTCGACACGTTTTGTGAATTTTTTGAAAAAATCTTGAGGCTAATTTTGGCTTGGAACTCTTTCCGATACGTGAACAGTGAAAGTGTAATATTGGCGGATTTGTGAAATTTAGCAGAAATTTTGAATTTGGTTAATATTTTAATTCTATTGTCTTCTCCAATGTGCCATTTCCCCCAATTCTGAAAACAGAATTTTCAGAATCTTGTGCGAGGGTCGTCGATTTTGCGTTTGTCTTGCTTTGTCGGAGCGATTCCGAGAATGGGGTAGCTTTGAAGTATGTGAAGTTTCATTTGTTTTTGTCCCCTACTGTAGGGGATTTTTTATTGATTCATTGTTAGGGTTATATTTATGCATTCGATTGAAGGGTATTTTTTACAGGTTTTAACTGTCATAGTTTTAATGTGTCGGTTGTAGTGTATGGGCACCCACATTGTGGTATTGATTTTGGGTGATTGATTTTGTGAATTGATATTAGAAGTTGATGGCTCTCCCCTGTTTTGATGCTAAAGCTTGTTGGTTGGTTTAGACGGTTTTAATTTCAGGTTTTCCATGAATTGTTGATTTTATGTTGAGGCGCCCTAGTTAATGAAGCAATTATATTGAATGAGAAATTATGAGATGGCTTCGATGAATGCATGATTTAAGTTATTAATGAATATGTAGATGTGGAATTCTTGAGAATGTAAACTGTTAGCATTAGTCACTAATTGGACTATTTGTGTAGATAAGGTCAATTTCAATTTGTCTTGATTATCTTTGCTAATTATATTGTCTATAGATTTATGGCGAAGATGAATATTGACTTGAACGTTTCGATCGAAAATGAGGTATCTTCCGAAGGTAGCACTCAGGAAAGAAAAGATGGAGAACGGGCTGGTAGTGAGGCAGAAGCAGGACATTGCATTTCTTCAATGTTAATAGAATTAGAGAATCGTTTAGAAATTGGAAATATTGTGGATAGTGTAGATCAAGCATATTTATTATATTGTGAGTACGGCAGGTGCCGGGGGTTTAGTGTGAGGAAGGGCGACCAATACTATTTTTCTGGGACGAATGAGCTTCGATGGAAATAATTTGAATGCTCATGTGAAGGTCGGCATGACGACAAACGATCGAAAGGAAGGTTAACATCATATAGGAAATAGATAACTAGGAGCAATTGTAAAGTGAAATTACAGATTGGGAGGGAGAAGAATTTGCCGTGGACGGTGCATAGATTTGTGAAGGAGCATAATCACGAATTGCTCGACATACATCAAGTCTATCTATTACGTTCCGCTCGGCAATTGAGCCATGCAAAATAGTCACTTGTCGAGGCTCTTAATTCTGTGGGTATCGGAGTTAGTCGGGCATGTCGGTTTATGGAAAATGAAGCCGGAGGGCCGCAAAATGTTGGTTTCACGAGGAATGATGCATATAATCACTTGAATCAGGTTAAGCAGTCAACAAGAGTGGGGAATGTTGACGCTAATGCACTGGTGAATTTATTTGCGAAGAAATTGAACATTGAGCCGTTCTTTTACTGGAACGTGCAGCTAGATGATGAGGGTCGTTTGATGAATTTTTTTTTTCCGAGACTTTCGTGCTCTTATTGATTATGAGTGCTTTGGAGATGTGTTATCGGTCGACACCACATACAAGACAAATCAGTATGTCATGATATGTGCACCCTTTGTCGGCATCAACCATTATAGGAGAAATGTGATGCTAGGTTTGGGCTTCTTGTCCAACGAGACTACGACTTCTTTTGAATGGCTGTTTGCCACATTTTTAGAGTCCATGCATGGGAAGGAGCCACAAGTGATCTTTTCCAATCAAAGTCAAGCACTAATGAATGAGATTGATGCCACCTTCAAATCAGCGAGTCATCGACTTTGTCAGTGGCATATCAGCCGAAAAGCCCCCTCCCATTTTGGAAAATTAAACGGCAACAGTGAATTCAAGCGACAGTGGTATCACTGCATGCGTGGGGGGAGACGGAGGATGAGTTTGAGGGGTGTTAGGGTTTTATGATCACTAACTATGCCCTTGATGATCATAGTTAGTTTTCCAATATGTACAGATTGAAGAAGAGGTGGGCGTTCGTGTTCATGAACACCTCGTTCAGTGCGGGTCTCCTTGCGACCTCACATAGTGAGGTTACGAACAAGGTCTTGAAGGATCTGTGCTCGATGAGTACTACTTTGACTGAGTTTGTTGATAAGTACGAGCAGGTCCTGCATGATTGACGTACAAAAGAGAGTGCCGATGATGCTCTGAACATCGGTACACCGGGATAGTTTGTGAACAATAACCTTTTGCTGGCTCAGACAACCCAAGTATACACAAGGAATGTGTACAAGGCATTCGAGTCGCAATTTGCCCTTGCTGTGAGCGTGGTAATAATCGAGAAACCAGTCAACAATGTCGGGAGAATCGATTTGCAGTTTAAGGTCGCCTCGTAACCCCTCATGTTGAGGATTCGAGTTGTCCAATATAACAGTGACTCAAAACGAGCCCTCTGCAGCTGCCATATGTATGAGACTGAAGGAGTGCTATGTCGGCACATACTTAGAATTTATTTTCACATGGATGTGACTTGGCTGCCGGAATGCTACATCATGAGTCGTTGGTGCAAATATGCGAGACAACGACATTTAAATAAAATTGGAGACTATTCCATTATAGACGGTAATGACGTTGTTGATGAAATGGCCTTTGTGAACTATGTGATGAGGCTCACTCTTGAGGTGGCGCATAATGTGAAAAACTACCAACAAGGCAAGAAAACATATGTAGATCGAATACGTGCTTTGAAGGATGACGTGCATGCAATGGTTAACAAAGGTGTTCCACATAAAAAGCAATCAACCAGGGATCTGTCGGGAGCGAGAAGGTATACCGTTAATATTCAGGATCCTTCCCTCTCGAAACGTCGAGGGAAGACACCAATTAACTCACATTGGAAGTGAAAGAAACTGAAGTGAAACCCCCCACCCTCTGTTTCAAAGTGGCCGGGTATCAAAAGATTGTTCGCTTACGTTAAGTTTCATGCCAAGATTGTCATTTGTTAGTTATATGTGTCGTGATCTCTTTTGCAGATGTGAAGCCTTCTGTTCAGACCGATACAAATACTGAGTGATCTAATGAGGGGGACGAGACTGACTCATTTTCAAGGTGGTCGGTACCGCATGCTTACATCCCTACACATTCGTTTGAAGTATGGTTTCTTCACGCTTTCTCCATATGTGCTGCCCAATTTTCAATCAATTATTATGTACATTCACCTCAAACATGCATTCAGGATGAAGATGCATGTTTGTCTCAGTACTCTCATGATGTTAATCTGGACGAACCTCTTGATGTGTCTTCACTTTTTCAAGTATGCACTCTATCTATAAATTACGCCATACCCTGTTCATATTATTTTTCCTTTCATGAAATTTACGTGGAGAATGAGAATATTTGATTCTATCCTTATTCAAGCCATTAACTGGTCAGTCGACAAGCGAAGCTAGGGCTGTGTTTGACGAATCGCACTACACAAACTACTTCTATCCGGACCCGCAAGAGGACGAGGTCGATTGTAGGGCGGAGAGCTAACTCGGGTTGTGTCTCTCGAGGAAAGCTTCGTGTGGGCGATTATCTTTCTATGCTACAATTTTTAACAAGCACATGAATTGAAATACAACCTAAACACTCTAAACAAGGGTTTGATTTTTACTAAACTACCAATTTAAAGCAAGTAAAATTAACTAAGCAACACCAACAATAACATAGATAAAGGAAAAGATTAGGGAAAGAGCATTAAGGTGTAGATTCTCTCATTGGTTCTCTCATAGCTTGTTTTGATTATGATAATCTTAGGTGTACAATAAACCCCTTCAAGAAGCTTAACTTCATTTAATGTCACCGTCAACCCGTTAAACCCCCATCGGCTATATTATACACACAAGATTAACACTTAAGCTTATGTACCCAGTCCACCTAAGGTTACTATTAGACTTATGTACCCAGTCCACCTAACATTGAAGGAACCTAAGTCGGGCTCTAGAATCTCCTCTCGGTCTCATCTAGAGCCTAGCAATGCTAAGTAGTGACAAGCACTCAACATAAACAAGCATAATTCCAAAAACACACAACTAACCATCACAAGTTGTAAAACCCCAGATTTTCAGAGTTTATTTATAAAATTAAAGAAATTTAATCGGAGCCTAGATAAAGATATTTTGATAGTTAATCGCGATTTTAGGGTCGTTTTTCGTGAAATTGTCTTTTTGAGAATTTTAATCCGAGCTCATTTTTATCCCATTTTGGTCGCGTTTGAAAGGCGTTGACCCAAGAAGCATGCCGGTGCTTTCGGATTTTGAATCTGAAGTCGTTTGAGTTCTCGGTGATTTAAAACGCATTTACAGAAGTTATGAATAGTGTTTTTCCGTAAGCGCGTGTTCGTTAGAAATTTGTGAAATCTCATGTGTTGCCCTGAGCTTTGTTTCTTCAAGTCTACCCTATAGGAAATTTCTCAAGGAATCCGTTGACGTTCCCGGATTTTCATTCTGAGGTCAATCGAGCGCTCGGGAATTTTATTTGTCTCTTGTGTGGAATAGTAATTTTATTTTTTGAAAAGAGAATCTTTTCTCGTTCTCCTTCAAGACGACTCGTTCTTTATCCCGAGTTAAGTGGGCTCAATAGCACTCGAGCCAACGATCATCCTGATATTTTCAGATTTCGTGTCTGAGGTCATTTGGACATCGACATCGAATAAAGCACCTTTTAACCGAACCCGGAATTTCTTAAGAAGTATTGTTGCACTACAGTAGCTTTCAGGGGAAGCTTTATTTTTGGCTATAAATATAGCCCCTCCCCATTCATTTCCATTGCACCATTTCATTTCTCAACCTCCATTTCTTGAGAGTCGAGCGAGGAGCACTCTTCATGAGTGCACTTCGGAGACGATGAGTTTTGTTCGGCGAGTTGAGAGCGGAGGAGTGGAGGAGGAGCTGCCATCGCCGGGAATTGCCCAGGTGGCACGGTCGCAGGAGATCCCGCGGTCACAGGGGTGCCCTCTTGGCCAGAGTAGTGCGCGGGCACGCGGCAGTGCCGCGGGCGCGGGGAGCTGCTGCGGCAGTTTCGGCATGTTTTCGTCCGGTGGCCATGACTTTCGCTTCGGTTGGAACTATGAGGCTCATGAGTACTCAAATAGAAGCTCTTTCGAATATCTACGACATAGCAGTGGCCGATTGTCCATAATCTCGATCGTTCAAGTCAGATTTTCCGTCCCTTTATCGGTAATTTCGAGCGTTTAAAATTATTTAAATTCTCGTATTTTAAGTTATAGTTAAGGGGCGAGCGTTTAGATATCATTTAAATTTCTTGTTAGGATCTCGAATAGGGCCGCTAAGTTGATGATCGAATTTCGTAACAAGAGGTAAACCCTAAGGAGGCCCGAGAAAGGATTTTCAGCTCGTTGTTTCGTCCACGTGCTCGATATCGAGGTGCTCGTCATCGAGGTAGGTGGTTCTAAACCAAGTATAATGTTTGAGCTATTAAGCTCTAGAAGCATGATAGCGAAAGATCAATATCCAATTAAAGTATATTTTATGCTCTTCCTGTTTAGTCTATGTACAAGGAAAGGAAATGAAGGAAGAAAGTTTTATGCATGATTATGTTAAATTGTTATTTGAGTTTGATAAAGTAAAGGAAGTTATTATAAGTTAAGTGAGCTCTCAAGCATGTTTAGATATGCTAGAATTGTTTAAATACAATTGATGCTAGCATGAGATCTTAGAATTGCTTTTAGTTGCAATCTATGTTTATGCACGTTCATTTCTTCGAATTTGAATGTTGGATCTCGCTAAAGATTATTTAGCTAAGTATTGCCTTTTAGGGTAAGTTATAAATCCCTTATAGGCCGAGATCATGCTCAGTTAAAGAATTAGCCTTAGACGATTGCTCTAGACTTGGTATGCTAGCTAAGTTAAGTAAGGAAGGTTAAGGAAGGAAGGTTAAGTAAGGAAGGTTAAGGTTAAGTAAGGAGGAATTTAAGGAAGGATATAGCTTCTGTTGTAAGCAGGTTATCGAACTCAAAGAACAGTTTATTTACATTATCATGCCTTGACTTTCGAGTCACCGAGTTGAACATTTGAAAGTAAAGGGAGTCACTACTGGGTAATCCCCTCGCATACTCAGAAGGATACTTGAGGTAACCCCTCTCTTGTCCCAAACAAGCCTAAGGGTGCAATAGACAATATGTTTGAGCCAAGGAAAATGCCAAAAGAAAAGTAAAATGTTTTGCGGATATGAGAGGGCTTTTGCTATTTACTCTCCATATGCCGTCAGTTTATAATTGGATATTTCTAAAGTTTATCAAGAGTTTTCTCATAAAACCCCACTGAGTACATTAGTTCTCACACCCTCTTTTTCAAATGTTTTCAGGTTGAGATGCTAAGGCCGGTGATGTGCTGCTGGTGGGGTTGCCTGGGTTGTCTAAGGTTTCAAGTTTGTTGCTCTATATGGTTACATGTTTTTCTTCCGCTATGTTTCTGCTAAGTACTCTGATGTTAGTATTTAGTCTTGATTTTATGTAACTTGATTCTTGATAATAGCATATTTTAAATGCTATGATTTTTAATTATCATAAAGTCTTTGAAGCATGTTCTTTTGACATACCAGTTGTTCTTTTATTGATTCCGAGTTATTTGAGAAGTCCTGTTATTGAACATATTGATATCTGTTCATTTTCAGTCGACCCATGAATGGGTCTTGCATGCTTGTTGTTATTCGCCTGTGAAGGGGCTTTTCTTTCAAGCATGATTCTACTCGTTTCTAGTTAATCTTGAGTTGTTCCTTGCCTTGTCCTATGAATGGGACAATAAAATATATTTGACTCCGACCTATTTATAGGTCTTAGTTGATGTGACCTATGATGAGGTCTTGTTTATTTAAAGAGTCAAATTCATATCTGTTTGTCATTGTATTCTGTTTAAATTTCGGTTGGCCTATGGTTTGGGATTCCTTTGACTTGATTGAATCCTTTGACCCCTTTAATTTATTGAAAATGATAGTTCTTCCAAGTCATAAAGTTATGTTGCCTAAGTGATTGAGGCGTTAACTTAATTTAATTCTAAAAACATCCCCTGGATTTCCGATTAATCTTTCAGCTTTTACGCCTAACACCCCATCCCCATTAAAAATGACCGCCTAAGGAACCGGGTTGTTACAGTTGGTATCAGAGACAGGTTTGCAAACACTGTAGACCTGTCTTTCCTTGAAGTAATTGATTGAACTCTTATGTGAATATTGAATTGTTCAAAGGTATTAATCAGCAACCCCCAGCTCATCATCACCCTCGCATCTTCAACAAAGTTAAGGTATGATTGAGTTAAATTATTTTGATTATATTTGGTATAACTCTTGAAAGTACAGGATAAGAAGAAAGGTTTTGAGCAGAGCAAGGTTAGTTGATTTTCAAAGATTATTTCTTTTCGAAATAAAATTTTGGTTATACCAAGTTTAAAGTGGAACTTATTGAAGTAAGTTCTAGATTAATCTTTTTAAAGAGTTTTGAGCCATTATAGACTCAAGCAAGAAATAAATCTTTTCATAATATTATTTCTGCGAATACTCAAATTATTTCGGTTATTTTGGACCGTTAAATTTTTTAAGTAAAGTTATAAAGTTTGAAAGTTGATTTAAAAATCTTCTTTTGATAAAGGCTTGTCTACTACCCATATGAAAGGATTTGAGGATGAGTTAAGGATGAATGAGGCATAGAGAACATAGTTAGAACATAGTCTATAGCGAGCTTGAATTAAGGAGAATTCTAGGATTCCCTTTAGGTTCTCTTAAGAGCCTAGATTGAGTAAGTTCCCTCTTAAGGAGTTAAGTTAAGTAGAGTTGTTCGAAAGAACATTTATAGAGCGCTCATAAGATGGTTTAAGCATTTTGATTTTATAGTAGGACCGAGAAGGAGGTCATGAAGTTCAGCTTCGAGCAAGGAGCAAGAAGATGAGCAGTCGAGTTAAAGGAAAGTTATCCAATCACGGACCCAATACGAGTTCAAGGAATCCCCACGCAAGTTTTTAACTCAAAGAGAAGTCTCGTTTGGAGATCCGATCGCGTTCACAAGGAGTGAAGATTCCATTCCTTCGATAAAGACTGGTTGATTTGATGAACGTACATTCAAAGCCCAAAGTTATCGCTTGTTTAAAGCCGCTTAATGAAGATAAAAATTATCATCATGACTACAACCAATATAGTGTGAAGATAAGTTGTCGGTGTTCTACCGAACTTCCAAGTGACATTAAAGTCAAGCTGTTTTGAGTCCAGAAGGTGCCATAGATTAAGTCGCATTGTCATATCCTTTTTGATAGATAGGAAATAATTTCCGAGATGTCGCTTTTCCAGCCGGCACAAAGTCCAGCCGACTCGTGCTATTTCATAGTAGCCTCGTAAAGAAGAAGATGTGTGACGCTCAAGAAAGAAAGAGAGAACCCGAAGAAGATCGTTAAGAAGGTAGACCTAGTGTTCGATAGATTGAGAGTTTCAATATGATAGAAGTTTTGTTGAGTCTATTTATTCATTCTCGTGTCGATGGAATCGATTTATTCATTCTCTTTTGGAATCGATTTATTCTCTTGTTAATTGAATCAATTGCCCTTCAATAGCTTCATATCAATTGAAATTCCCATTTATACTATTTGAAATTCATTGATTATATCCTCTTCAATAATTTGAAATCTTTTGGATGATACTTCTTTGATCATCAAGAATCAGTAATAGCACTTCATTAGTAGTCTATGCTGACGCCTTTGAGAAAATATTAGCATGGTTTTCAGTTGCTAGCCGTTGATTTCTTCCATATCTTTGTTATGTGCAAGAATCCTTCAAGTTTATAAGTCCTCTGAAAAGGCAATGTTTTTGGCATATATAACCTAGTGTTATATTCTTTCCAGCTTTTAAGCTTGTTAAAGAATTATTGATCAAGATTAAGACCTCACTCTGAGGCATTCATTTATTTTGCTCCCACTCATAGTACTCGAGTGTGGATCTCGGAATAGAATAGCGAGCTATAGTAGTATTTTTTTAGTCAGCATTGGAGGAATAAGAGATAGTATTTCCTAGAAGGAAGTAGAATCCAAGTAAGCACCAGATAGTATTCTCTAAATTTAGGGCGCACGTTCCCAAAGAGATTTCTTAGCTCGTTGCATTTAAAGGCAATCAAAGGAATATCGGTATGCAAGATCCAAGCATGCAGCTAAAGCCCAGACGTGTGATCGTTATGCCTGCAAACGATGGTAACCATCAGCAGAAGCCATGAAGTCGGATGACTGCTTCGAGAAAAAGAGATGACTGTGATGAAGAAGTTTAGATTTAAGTTGCGTCGAGAATTTATGATTGAGGTGCATCACGAAGTACGCCCCAAGAAGATGAAGAAGTCGAACCTCAAGTATTTTATGCTCTTCCTGTTTAGTCTCTGTACAAGGAAAGGAAATGAAGGAAGGAAGTTTTATGCATGATTATGTTAAATTGTTATTTGAGTTTGATAAAGTAAAGGAAGTTATTATAAGTTAAGTGAGCTCTCAAGCATGTTTAGATATGTTAGAATTGTTTAAATACAATTGATGCTAGCATGAGATCTTAGAATTGCTTTTAGTTGCAATCTATGTTTATGCACGTTCATTTCTTCGAATTTGAATGTTGGATCTCGCTAAAGATTATTTAGCTAAGTATTGCCTTTTAGGGTAAGTTATAAATCCCTTATAGGCCGAGATCATGCTCAGTTAAAGAATTAGCCTTAGACGATTGCTCTAGACTTGGTATGCTAGCTAAGTTAAGTAAGTAAGGAAGGTTAAGGAAGGAAGGTTAAGTAAGGAAGGTTAAGGTTAAGTAAGGAGGAATTTAAGGAAGGATATAGCTTCTGTTGTAAGCAGGTTATCGAACTCAAAGAACAGTTTATTTACATTATCATGCCTTGACTTTCGAGTCACCGAGTTGAACATTTGAAAGTAAAGGGAGTCACTACTGGGTAATCCCCTCGCATACTCAGAAGGATACTTGAGGTAACCCCTCTCTTGTCCCAAACAAGCCTAAGGGTGCAATAGACAATATGTTTGAGCCAAGGAAAATGCCAAAAGAAAAGTAAAATGTTTTGCGGATATGAGAGGGCTTTTGCTATTTACTCTCCATATGCCGTCAGTTTATAATTGGATATTTGTAAAGTTTATCAAGAGTTTTCTCATAAAACCCCACTGAGTACATTAGTGCTCACACCCTCTTTTTCAAATGTTTTCAGGTTGAGATGCTAAGGCCGGTGATGTACTGCTGGTGGGGTTGCCTGGGTTGTCTAAGGTTTCAAGTTTGTTGCTCTATATGGTTACATGTTTTTCTTCCGCTATGTTTCTGCTAAGTACTCTGATGTTAGTATTTAGTCTTGATTTTATGTAACTTGATTCTTGATAATAGCATATTTTAAATGCTATGATTTTTAATTATCATAAAGTCTTTGAAGCATGTTCTTTTGACATACCAGTTGTTCCTTTATTGATTCTGAGTTATTTGAGAAGTCCTGTTATTGAATATATTGATATCTGTTCATTTTCAGTCGACCCATGAATGGGTCTTGCATGCTTGTTGTTATTCGCCTGTGAAGGGGCTTTTCTTTCAAGCATGATTCTACTCGTTTCTAGTTAATCTTGAGTTGTTCCTTGCCTTGTCCTATGAATGGGACAATAAAATATATTTGACTCCGACCTATTTATAGGTCTTAGTTGATGTGACCTATGATGAGGTCTTGTTTATTTAAAGAGTCAAATTCCTATCTGTTTGTCATTGTATTCTGTTTAAATTTCGGTTGGCCTATGGTTTGGGATTCCTTTGACTTGATTGAATCCTTTGACCCCTTTAATTTATTGAAAATGATAGTTCTTCCAAGTCATAAAGTTATGTTGCCTAATTGATTGAGGCGCTAACTTAATTTAATTCTAAAAATATCCCCTGGATTTCCGATTAATCTTTCGGCTTTTACGCCTAACACCCCATCCCCATTAAAAATGACTGCCTAAGGAACCGGGTTGTTACAGTTGGTATTAGAGACAAGTTTGCAAACACTGCAGACCTGTCTTTCCTTGAAGTAATTGATTGAACTCTTATGTGAATATTGAATTGTTCAAAGGTATTAATCAGCAACCCCCAGCTCATCATCACCCTCGCATCTTCAACAAAGTTAAGGTATGATTGAGTTAAATTATTTTGATTATATTTGGTATAACTCTTGAAAGTACAGGATAAGAAGAAAGGTTTTGAGCAGAGCAAGGTTAGTTGATTTTCAAAGATTATTTCTTTTCGAAATAAAATTTTGGTTATACCAAGTTTAAAGTGGAACTTATTGAAGTAAGTTCTAGATTAATCTTTTTAAAGAGTTTTGAGCCATTATAGACTCGAGCAAGAAATAAATCTTTTCATAATATTATTTCTGCAAATACTCAAATTATTTCGGTTATTTTGGACCGTTAAATTTTTTAAGTAAAGTTATAAAGTTTGAAAGTTGATTTAAAAATCTTCTTTTGATAAAGGCTTGTCTACTACCCATATGAAAGGATTTGAGGATGAGTTAAGGATGAATGAGGCATAGAGAACATAGTTAGAACATAGTCTATAGCGAGCTTGAATTAAGGAGAATTCTAGGATTCCCTGTAGGTTCTCTTAAGAGCCTAGATTGAGTAAGTTCCCTCTCAAGGAGTTAAGTTAAGTAGAGTTGTTCGAAAGAACATTTATAGAGCGCTCATAAGATGGTTTAAGCATTTTGATTTTATAGTAGGACCGAGAAGGAGGTCATGAAGTTCAGCTTCGAGCAAGGAGCAAGAAGATGAGCAGTCGAGTTAAAGGAAAGTTATCCAATCACGGACCCAATACGAGTTCAAGGAATCCCCACGCAAGTTTTTAACTCAAAGAGAAGTCTCGTTTGGAGATCCGATCGCGTTCACAAGGAGTGAAGATTCCATTCCTTCGATAAAGACTGGTTGATTTGATGAACGTACATTCAAGGTCACGTGCATTCAATGCCCAAAGTTATCGCTTGTTTAAAGCCGATTAATGAAGATAAAATTTATCGTCATGACTACAGCCAATATAGTGTGAAGATAAGTTGTCGGTGTTCTACCGAACTTCCAAGTGACATTAAAGTCAAGCTGTTTTGAGTCCAGAAGGTGCCATAGATTAAGTCGCATTGTCATATCCTTTTTGATAGATAGGAAATAATTTCCGAGATATCGCTTTTCCAGCCGGCACAATGTCCAGCGGACTCGTGCTATTTCATAGTAGCCTTGTAAAGAAGAAGATGTGTGACGCTCAAGAAAGAAAGAGAGAACCCGAAGAAGATCGTTATGAAGGTAGACCTAGTGTTCGATAGATTGAGAGTTTCAATATGATAGAAGTTTTGTTAAGTCTATTTATTCATTCTCGTGTCGATGGAATCGATTAATTCATTCTCTTTTGGAATCGATTTATTCTCTTGTTAATTGAATCAATTGCCCTTCAATAGCTTCATATCAATTGAAATTCCCATTTATACTATTTGAAATTCTTTGATTATATCCTCTTCGATAATTTGAAATCTTTTGGATGATACTTCTTTGATCATCAAGAATCAGTAATAGCACTTCATTATTAGTCTATGCTAACGCCTTTGAGAAAATACTAGCATGGTTTTCAGTTGCTAGCCGTTGATTTCTTCCATATCTTTGTTATGTTCAAGAATCCTTCAAGTTTATAAGTCCTCTGAAAAGGCAATGTTTTTGGCATATATAACCTAGTGTTATATTCTTTCCAGCTTTTAAGCTTGTTAAAGAATTATTGATCAAGATTAAGACCTCACTCTGAGGCATTCATTTATTTTGCTCCCACTCATAGTACTCGAGTGTGGATCTCGGAATAGAATAGCGAGCTATAGTAGTATTTTTTTTAGTCAACATTGGAGGAATAAGAGATAGTATTTCCTAGAAGGAAGTAGAATCCAAGTAAGCACCAGATAGTATTCTCTAAATTTAGGGCGCACGTTTCCAAAGAGATTTCTTAGCTCGTTGCATTTAAAGGCAATCAAAGGAATATCGGTATGCAAGATCCAAGCATGCAGCTAAAGCCCAGACGTGTAATCGTTACGCCTGCAAGTGATGGTAACCATCAACAGAAGCCATGAAGTCGGATTACTGCTTCGAGAAAAAGAGATGACTGCGATGAAGAAGTTTAGATTTAAGTTGCGTCGAGAATTTATGATTGAGGTGCATCATGAAGTACGCCCCAAGAAGATGAAGAAGTCGAACCTCAAGAAGTTAAAGATTAAGATAAAGTGAGTTTTTGAACGTGATAGAGCGTGCAAGGAACCATCGAAGGAGGTGCTCGATTGATTCGAGTTTATCGTCTAGTTTGAGTTCGTTAAAGTTTCTCAAAGCTGCGAGAAGTAAAGTCAGAAGCAAAAGTAAATCCAAGCAAGATAAAGAAGGGATGAGCTCATTGAAGATCGCCCGTGCACGAGGAGCAAATTGGTGAATTAATTTTCTTTCATTATGCGAATAGCTTTTTAAGGTCCGTTCGAATGCAAGATCATAAGGAGCTCGTGTGAAGCGATATTTCGAGAGAGATTTCTAAGGAAGAAAAGATAGAAGATGCTCAAGCTTTGAGGAAGAAAAGAAGAACGATTATAGAAGTATTAGTCCTGCGTGAGGACTAATTTATAAAGGAAGGCCTCAGGCTACTCTTAGCCGTATAGTGAATGTTTTGAACCTATGTGGTTCCAAAAGGCTGCGAATTCTTGAAGAAGTATCCAGATCTCCGTTTGAGGGGAAGTAAATTTCAGAACGAAATTTTTTTTAAGGTCTGTAGTCTGTAAAACCCTAGATTTTCAGAGTTTATTTATAAAATTAAAGAAATTTAATCGGAGCCTAGATAAGGATATTTTGGTAGTTAACTGCGATTTTAGGGTCATTTTTCGTGAAATTGTCTTTTTGAGAATTTTGATCCGAGCTCATTTTTAGCCCATTTTGGTCGCGTTTGAAAGGCGTTGACCCAAGGAGCATGCTGGTGCTTTCAGATTTTGAATCTGAAGTCGTTTGAGTTCTCGGTGATTTAAAACGCGTTTAAAGAAGTTATGAATAGTGTTTTTCCGTAAGCCCGTGATCATTAGAAATTTGCAAAATCTCATGTGTTGACCTGAGCCTTGTTTCCTCAAGCCTACCCTATAGGAAATTTCTCAAGGAATCCGTTGGTGTTCCCGGATTTTCATTCTAAGGTCAATCGAGCGCTCGGGAATTTTATTTGTGTGGAATAGTAACTTTATTTTTGAAAAGAGAATATTTTTTCGTTCTCCTTCAAGATGACTCGTTCTTTATCCTGAGTCAAGTTGGTTCAATAGTAATCGAGCCAACAATCATCCTGGTATTTTCAGATTTTGTGTGAGGTCATTTGGACCTCAACATCGAATAAAACACCTTTTAACCGAACCCAAAATTTCTTAAGCAGTATAGTTGCACTGCAGTAGCTTCCAGGGGAAGCTTTATTTTTGGCTATAAATATAGCCCCTCCCCCTTCATTTCCATTGCATAATTTCATTTCTCATCCTCCATTTCTTGAGAGTCGAGTGAGGAGCACTCTTCGTGAGTGCACCTCCGAGACGATGAGTTTTGTTTGGCGAGTCAAGAGCAGAGGAGTGGAGGAGGAGCTTCCGCCTCCGGGAATCGCCCAGGTGGCGCGGTCGCGGGAGATCCCGCAGTCGCGGGGGGTCCTCTAGGCCAGAGTAGTGCGCGGGCGCGGGGAAGTCCTCGAGCGCAGGGCGCTGCTATGGTAGTTTTGGCACGTTTTTGTCCGGAAGCCATAACTTTTGTCTCGGTTGCAACCACGAGGCCTATGAGTACTCAAATCAAAACTTTTTTGAAGATCTACAATGTAACTATGGCCAATAGTCCATAATCTCGATCGTTCGAGTGAGATTTTTGATCCCTTTTTCAGTAATTTCGAGCATTTAAAATTATTTAAATTCTCGTATTTTAAGTTATAGTTAATGGGCGAGCGTTTAGATATCATTTTGATTTCTTGTTAGGATCTCCAAATAGGGCCACTAAGTCATTGATTGACTTTCGTAAGAAGAGATAATCCCCGAGGAGGCCCGAGGAAGGATTTTCAGCTCGTTGTTTCCTCCACGTGCTCGATATTGAGGTGCTCGTCATCGAGGTAGGTGGTTCTAAACTAAGTATAAGGTTTGAGCTATTAAGCTCTAGAAGCATGATAGGGCAAGATGAATATCCAATTAAAGTATTTTATGTCCGCCTGTTTAGTCTCTGTACAAGGAAAGGAAATGAAGGAAGGAAGTTTTATGCATGATTATGTTAAATTGTTATTTGAGTTTGATAAAGTAAAGGAAGTTATTATAAGTTAAGTGAGCTCTCAAGCATGTTTAGATATGCTAGAATTGTTTAAATACAATTGATGCTAGCATGAGATCTTAGAATTGCTTTTAGTTGCAACTATGTTTATGCACGTTCATTTCTTCGAATTTGAAAATTGGATCTTGCTAAAGATTATTTAGCTAAGTATTGCCTTTTAGGGTAAGTTATAAATCCCTTATAGGCCGAGATCATGCTCAGTTAAAGAATTAGCCTTAGATGATTGCTCTAGACTTGGTATTGCTAGCTAAGTCAAGTAAGTAAGGAAGGTTAAGTAAGGAAGGTTAAGGTTGAGTAAGAAGGAATTTAAGGAAGGATATAGCTTCTGTTGTAAGCAGGTTATCGAGCTCAAAGAACAGTTTATTTGCGTTATCATGCCGTGACTTCCGAGTCACCGAGTTGAACGATTGAAAGTTAAGGGAGTCACTGCTGGGTATTCCTCTCGCATACTCAGAAGGATACTTGAGGTAACCCCTCTCTTATCCCAAAGAAGGCCTAAGGGTGCAGTAGACAACATGTTTGAGCTAAGGAAAGTGCCAAAAGAAAAGTAAAAGGTTTTGCGTATATGGAGAGGCCTTTTGCGATTTGCTCTCCATATGCCGTCAGTTTATAATTGGATATTTCTAAAGTTTATCAAGAGTTTTCTCATAAAACCCCACTGAGTATATTAGTACTCACACCCTCGTTTTCAAATATTTTCAGGTTAAGATGCTGAGGCTGGTGATGTGCTGATGGTGGGGTTGTCTGGGTTGTCTAAGGTTTCAAGTTTGTTGCTCTATATGGTTATATGTTTTTCTTCCGCTATGTTTCTGCTAAGTACTCTGATGTTAATATTTAGTCTTGATTTTATGTAACTTGATTCTTGATAATAGCATATTTTAAATGCTATGATTCCTAATTATCAATAATGTCTTTGAAGTATGTTCTTTTGACATACCAGTTGTTCCTTTATTGATTCTGAGTTATTTGAGAAGTCCTATTATTGAACATATTGGTATCTGTTCATTTTCAATCGACCTATGAATGGGTCTTGCATGCTTGTTGTTGTTATTCGCCTATGAAGGGGCTTTTCTTTCAAGCATGATTCTACTCGTTTCTAGTTAATCTTGAGTTGTTCCTTGCCTTGTCCTATGAATGGGACAATAAGATATATTTGACTCTGACCTATTTATGGGTCTTGGTTGATATGACCTATGATGAGGTCTTGTTTATTTAAAGAGTCAAATTCCTATCTGTTTGTCATTGGAATCTGTTTAAATTTCGGTTGGCCTATGATTTTGCATTCCTTTGACTTGATTGAATCCTTTGACCCCTGTAATTCATTGAAAACGATAGTTCTTCCAAGTCATAAAGTTAAGTTACCTAAGTTCTTGAGGCGCTAGCTTAATTTAATTCTAAAAACACCCCCTGGATTTCCGATTAATCTTTAAATTAAAAGATAAATAAAATACAAACTTATATAATGTTCGCTATCTTGAGAGTTTTGGGACAATCCCCACAAATGAGCTAAAGCTAAAAGGAAAATTACCAAGGTGGAGTTCCTCGTTCAAGCTTAGCTACCGCGGTCCACTTGAAGTTGGATTCCTCTTCTCGGGCTTCTTCCTTGAGCTTAAGCTTCCTTGCCTCTTCTCCTTCTCCTTCATTTCTCTCTGGAACTGTGGTGGTGGTGAGAACTGGTGTATTTTAAGCTTGACACCAGTTCAGCTCTAAGCTCTCAACTGTAGCTTGGAGTCATCAGTTCGTCCTCAAAACTGATTAGTTTGGGGTGATACTTGAGCTCGGCCATCAGTCTGGTCCATTACCATCAGGCCGGGGGAGACTTCGCCTCTCCGGACCCCTGAGCTGAGAGGGCTCCCACGCGGCCGTGGGGCTGGTGCAACCGCGGGGCATTTCAGCTCCCGATTTTCCTCATCAGTTGGCGCTCTCATCAGTTTAGCTGATCAGCTGGACATCTTTAGTTGGGAAACTCAGCTCATCTCTTCAGTTAGTCCTCCAGTCCGGCTCTTGGTTCTTCAGTTGCAGCTCCAACTCTCCATCAGTTTTGTTCATCAGTTGGGTCTTTAACTGATTCCATCAGTTGTGACACCAGTTCAGCTCCAAGCTCTCAGCTGTAGCTTGGAGTCATCAGTTCGTCCGCAAAATTGATCAGTTTGGGGTGCGACTTGAGCTCAGCCATCAGTCTGGTCCATTACCGTCGGGCCGGGGGTGACTCTACTCCTCCGGACCCCCCGACTCGCTGACCAGACAGCCAGACCCCCGATCAACTCAGCGAAGCAGGTGATTCAGGACCTAACAACGAACTGGAGCTTCAGTTAGAAACTTCAATTGAGAGCTTTTCCTCCTAGCCACTTTTTTGGCCATAAAATCCTGCTTTTTGACATAAAAGCTCAAGTTTTGTACAAACCTTGCCAAGCTCACCAAAAGAGCAAACGTGAAGGAAATGACATAAAAATGTCACAAAAACAAAAGGAAAAACATATACTAAGAATACTAAATTCCTATGATAAAATAGGACAAATATACACCAAACAACTCCCCCACACTTATACTTTGCTTGTCCTCGAGCAAACAAAATCATTCAAGACATGAAGCAAGAAGGAATTTCCCCCAAGAAGGTCATGCACACGAGGAGCATTTCGCATTGTTTCAGACTGGAATGCATATCATCGAGAAGAATAACAACAATTATTAAACAAGGCATGTGGCTCATCCAATGAGAATAAGTAGGCAAGTTGTTCTCAAGCAAAATTTAACAATTATCTTGTAGAACATTCCTCTTACTAACTTCCCCACACTTTATTCAGAAAATAACTCAAGAATGCACTCAATGGATATAATTCATTAGGTGAAATCATCGGGGTAAATTGAACTTCCCAATGTGGTTTCCCATACCCATCATGGATAGATTCAAATGAATGACACACATTATAGGAGTAGAATCCAAAGTGCAATCCCTTTATTATGAAAATAATAAAACAAGAGGACATGAATCAAGCTTCACAAGGTTGAGTCCTTAGGGATAAAATTCCCAGTGCCCTTGTGTGGTTTCTTATGCTCATATTCGATTTAGATGATTAGAGGAGCAGAAATCCTTATTATACTCACTTATTTCAACATACATTTATTTCATTCATTTTTTTCATTTATATATATGTATATATATATAATACATGATAGGAAGTTAGAGTAGAGAATGATTTTTCAAGCATAATTGACACATTTGACAGGAGAATGAATCAAGCCTTCAAATTCTTAGAGAAAGAGACTCCACAACATAAATCATATAAATATAATCATTCTCAAGACAATTCACATTCTACAATGAAATAATGGGAATGATTTCATGCAACATGAACATCTTAACAATAATCCCTTGAAGATTCATATTCCAATTAATCAAGTTTGACAATTGGACAAGACAAATCATGCTAAGTACAGGTATCCACCAATAAAACATAACATAATCAAAGCAAAACAATACGACACATAACAATTTTGATATAAAATTTTAAAATTCAACATATTTCAAAATTTAACAAAAATAAAAAATACCATCCTAAAAACATATAACATAACATAAATTATAACATAAGTTCACCCCCACACTTAAATCATGCATTGTCCTCAATGCAAGAAATAAAGGAAAGAGAAAACATTACAGAATGTAGAAGACCGGCAACAGGCGAAGGTTCCTACAAAACAACATGAACAACAAACGACGAACAAAGAAAATAATACGAAAATTGGAAAGTAAAAAATATAACAACTTCACTGCTCTTGGTGGCTGAAAATGTGGTGGAGTTGGCCGCGAAACTTGAGAGTAGCAGGGTTGAACTAGACCCTTTATTTGTAGGATTGAGAGTGCAGCGCTCGCAGGTTTGTTTGGTCGAGAGCCTCACCCCGCAATCATGCCAGTGTCGCGCCGACGCATCTACACTTAGTCATTTTGTATCAATTTCCTTCCCAGTATTGGATTCTCAACTCTTTGCCCCTGCGAGACAATCAACAAAAACAAAACCTTAAAGACACAAAAAAGTAAAAATTAAACTAAATATGAAAGTAATAAAATCATAGGTTGGCTCCCATGCATCGCTCATTTTATAGTCTCAAGCTAGACAAGGCCTCAGTTAGAGCTCATGGGGGGTCGTGGAGCATGATGACTTTTTACCCCTTGACTCGGATGGAACATTTCGTCCATGGGCTGAAAAGCTCGAGTTCTCCACAAGAAAATACTTCTTCAGTCATCGACTCTCCACTCTCTTGAGACTTTGATTTGCCCGGGAACCACCTCTTGCGGGTGTTGGATACAAGCTTTTTTGAAGCTCTTGGGAAACCTTCTTCTTCGGAGTGCATTTGTCAAGGGCTTTTTTCACCTTTTCTCGCTCAATATCCGTGCACTCACTTCCCGGGCTCTTTTCCTGCATAAAAACTTTCTCGGGCCCAACATCAATAGCATCAAGAGGAGAGCAATTTTTAGTCAAGGGGTTAGCAGGCATGACAGGATCAAACATAGAGAAAGATACAGTTTTCCCCAAAACAGACATTGTTAATTTTCCATTTTTAACTTTCACTTTTCTCTCTCTTCACCAATAAATCATCCACCATCTCCATTCATTCACATACCCTTCTGAAGGGGGAAATTGACAACTTTCCCCTCAAGCTCTAAACACACCAGTTCTTACCACTACCACAGTTCTAGAGAGAAAGGAAGGAGGATGAGAAGAGGCAAGGAAGCTCAAGCTCAAGGAAGAAGCTCGAGAAGAGGAATCCAACTTCAAGTGGACCGCGGTGACTAAGCTTGAATGAGGAACTCCACCTTGGTAATTTTCCTTTTAGCTTTAGCTCATTTGTGGAAATTATCCAAAAACTCTCGAGACAGCAAACATTGTACAAGTTTGTATTTTATTTATCTTTTGATTTATGAAATAAAGAACATTTATGATTCTTTTTTTATCTTGAGCATGATGGGCTAATTTCTTCATTAGGGGATAGATAATCGAATTGGTATCAATCTATGCTTGTGATGGTTAATTGCGTATTGTTGTAATTGTGCTTGTTTATGTTGACTGCTTGATCGCCACTTAGCATTGCTAGGCTCTAGATGAGACCGAGAGAAAAGTCTAGAGCCCGACTTAGGTTCCTTCAACGTTAGGTGGACTAGGTACATAAGCCTAATAGTAACCTTAGGTGGACTGGGTGCATAAGCTTAAGTGTTAATCTTGTGCGTATAATATAGCCGATGGGAGTTTAACGGATTGACGGTGACAGTAAATGAAGTTAAGCTTCTTGAAGGGGTATATTGTACGCCTAGGATTATCATAATCAAAACAAGATACGAGAGAACCAATGAGAGAATCTACACCCTAATGCTCTTTCCCTAATCTTTTCCTTTATCTATGTTATTGTTTTCGTTGCTTAGTTAATTTTACTTGCTTTAAATTGGTAGTTTAGTAAAAATCAAACCCTTGTTTAGAATGTTTAGGTTGTATTTCAATTCATGTGTTTGTTAACAATTATAGCATAGAAAGATAATCGCCCACACGAAGCTTTCCTCGAGAGACACGACCCGAGTTAGCTCTCCGCCCTACAATTGAGAGCTCAAATAGTCACCTTCGACCAATCTCCGGGTGAAGCATTTCATGAAGCGTGGGATCGCTTCAGGGGTCTTTAACAACAATGCCCGCACCACCATCTAGCACTCGAGTTGCTCAACCAGTTCTTCTATGACGGGTTGTCGCAAAATTTTCAATATGCGGTAGATAATGCAGCGGAAGGAGATATAGGTGGCCGTACAGCTGAAGAAGTTTCCAACAACTTTGAGACCATGGCCACCACATATCAATAGAAGAGTGCTAGGGGGAAATGAGATTTTGTCAATGAAGTCAACCCTAGCTATGATGTTACCAAACAGTTAGCCGAGCTAACTAGGCAAGTGGAGATGCTGAGGTCATCTAGAAGCCCACCTCGACAAACTATGGCTATCGAGACATGTGGAGTATATGGAGAGTATGGTCATGGAGCCAGTGTGTGTCCAAATCAGGTGGAATCCAGTTTCAGTGATGAAGCACAGTTTCTTAATCTTTAAGAGCAAGTCAATGCCTTACAAGGATTCCAATCTCAACAACAACACAATCCTTACTCCCATACATACAACCCGGGGTCGAGAAATCATCCAAATCTTTCTTAGAGGCAGCTACAACAATCTCAGCCACATCAACCACCACCTCCATCTCAACAAGCTGGACGTGGCCATGCTCCACAATATCCAAGACCTCCCCAATATCTAAATCAACCAAAACCAGCCCGCAAGGCCATCCTTGGAATATACATTGCAATCCTTCATGCAGGCCACTTAACAAAGATTTGTGTCTGTGGAAGCTTCTGCTAAGCGGATTGAAGTCCAAATGGGCCAAGTTGCAGATACAGTGAGTGATCTATCCAAGCGGCTAAAGAGTGGAAAAATGCCAAGCTAGCCCGAGCAAGTGCAAGCTATAACTGCGCTCAAAACTGGCGGCACTAAGGAGAACAAGGTGAGAGAGCCCAACTTGAATGAAGTTGCCTTTGACAATGAAAGGGCCCCTCAACAAAAGAAGAGGGAGGCTGAAGAAATGAAAGCTCAATGGGAGAAGCTTGCTCTCCAAGGAGCCACAAACCCTTATGAACCTCTCATTCCTTACCCCAGCCAATTGAAGGATGAAAAGAAAGAGCGGCAGCAACAAGAGTTTTACAAACTCTTCTCAAAAATAGAAGTCAATCTTCCTCTCCTGAGTATCATCCAAAATGAGCCAGCCTATGTGAAGTTCTTCAAAGAGCTGGTGGGCAAAGAAAAGAAAATTCGGGGAAGATGAGCAAATTTTGATACCCAAGGTGGCAAGCTCAATCCTGCAGTATCGATTATCTCCTAAGCTTGGCGATCCAAGTAGCTTTACTCTTAAACTTACTTTAGGGAATGCTAAAGAAGCATGTAGGATGTTAGATTTGGGGATATGGATAAACTTAATGCCTTACTCTATTTTTAAGCAAATAGAGTTAAGGAACTTGAAACTTACCACAATGTACTTGCAATTTGCTGATAAATCCATTAGGTATCCCAAAGGAATTGTTGAGGATATCCTTGTGAAAGTAGATGGGTTGATAGTCCCCGTTGACTTTGTTATCTTAGACGTAGGGGAAGTCCAAGAAAATGGGAAAGAATACACATTGCTTTTGGGTAGATCTTTCATGGCTACCACAAACACCCTCATAGATGGAGTTATTGCTTGGTGGTTCCCCAAACTCCTCCTACTCCTAGTTAGAAGCTAGAACCGTGTGCATTAAATATTCCAGCTGGCCAAGTGGTAGAGCATTAAAGAAAAGATCTCCTGAAGATAAAGTTTGGAACTGATCGAGCTGGAGCTGAACTCATTACGGAGAGGCTGAAGCTGATCGCGGCTGAACTGATCAAGGGCTGGACTGATTATCCCCACGCTGGCGGGGTATTGCGCACTCGCGCGGTTGGTGAGCCGAGAGGGCTCCCACGCGGCCGTGGGACTGGTGCGACCGCGGGGCATTTCAGCTCTCGGTTTTCCTCATCAGTTGGTGTTCTAATCAGTTTAGTTGATCAGCTGAACATCTTTAGTTGGGAAACTCAGCTCATCTCTTCAGTTAGTCCTTCAGTCCGGCTCTTGGTTCTTCAGCTGCAGCTCCAAATCTCCATCAGTTTTGTTCATCAGTTAGGGTCTTCAACTGATTCCATCAGTTGTGACACCAGTTCAGCTCCAAGCTCTCAGCTGTAGCTTGGAGTCATCAGTTCGTCCGCAAAACTGATCAGTTTAGGGTGCAACTTGAGCTCAGCCATCAGTCTGGTCCATTACCATCGGGCCTGGGGTGATTCTACTCCTTCGGACCCCCTAACTCGCTGACCGGACAGCAAGACCCCCGATAAACTCAGCGAAGCGGGTGATTCAGGACCTAACAACGAGCTGGAGCTTCAGTTGGAAGCTTCAATTGGGAGCTTTTTCTCCTAGCCACTTTTTGGCCATAAAATCCTGCTTTTTGACACAAAAAGCTCAAGTTTTGTACAAACCTGGCCAAGCTCACCAAAAGAGTAAACGTGAAGGAAATGACATAAAAACGTCACAAAACAAAAGGAAAAATACATACTAAGAATACTAAATTCCTATGGTCAAATAGGACAAATATACACCAAACAACTCCCCCATACTTAAACCTTTGCTTGTCCTCAAGCAAACAAAATCATTCAAGACATGAAGCAAGAAGGAATTGCCCTCAAGAAGGTCATGCACATAGGAGCATTTCGCATTATTTCAGACTAGAATGCTTATCATCGAGGAGAATAACAACATTTATTAAACAAGGCATGTGGCTCGTCCAATGAGAATAAGTAGGCAAGTTGTTCTCAAGCAAAATGTAACAATTATCTTGTAGAACATTCCCCTTAATAACTCCCCCACACTTTATTCAGAAAATAACTCGGGAATGCACTCAAAAGATATAATTCATTAGGTGAAATCATCGGGGTAAACCGAGCTTCCCAACGTGGTTTCCCATACTCATCATAGATAGATTTAAATGAATGACACACATGATAGGAGTAGAATCTAAAGTGCAATCCCATTATTACGACAATAATAAAACAAGAGGACGTGGATCAAGCTTCACAAGGTTGAGTCCTTAGGGATAAAATCCCTAGTGCCCTTGTGTTGTTTCCCATGCTCATAGTCGATTTAGACGATTAGAGGACCAGAAATCCTTATTATCCTCACTTATGTCAACATACATTTATTTCATTCGTTTATTTCATTTTTTTATATATATATAATACATGATAGGAAGTTAGAAGAGAGAATGATTTTTCAAGCATAATTGACACATTTGACAAGAGAATGAATCAAGCCTTCAAATTCTTAGAGGACGAGACCCCACTACACAAATCATGTAAATATAATCATTCCCAATACAATTCACATTCTACAATGAAATAATGAGAATGATTTCATGCAACTTGAACATCTTAACAATAATCCCTTGAAGATTCATATTCCAAATAATCAAGTTTGACAATTAGACAAGACAAATCATGCTAAGTGCGGGTATCCACCAACTTTGAGACCATGAAGCATAGTGTGATTCGAAAGTCAACCAAACTGGCGCCGCTGCTGGGGAAAGCTTTAGACGTATTATCTTTTTGTGTTATAATTATTGTTATGATTATTTTCATATTTATGTTTTCGTGATTGTTTTCGTATTAGTGTTTGTGTGTTGTTTTTGTATTTGTGAACATTTTCTTGTGTTTTTGTTTAAGTGTTTATAACTCTTTCCACAGTTGTGTTTGATCTTCTTTTTGTGTTTGTGACTGTGTATGCAAGGTCGACGAAGTCTTAACAGGAGACTAGTCTCCGTGTTTAACAACATTCACGGACCAAGAAGAATTGAAGCACCCGATTGGGAAGGAGAAATCTTAAGAGAAGTCTACTCTTCTAGTGACGACTCTCAACCTTTGGAGATGGATGCCAATCGCATCAACAATGAGAACAATGCTAATGCGGCACAGAACATGAGAGATTTTGCTCGTCCCATGATAGGGGCCTCAACTTCTTACATCGTTCTTGGAGAAGCCGCAAGAAATTACAAGTTGAAGAGCATCCACTTCAACCAATTGCCATCCTTTTATGGGATGCCCCCTGAAGATGCCTTGAACTTCATTCGGGAGTTCTATGTTGTGGTTCAAACCTTTTCTTTACAAGGTTTGAACGAGGATCAATTGAAGATGAGGTGCTTTCCTTACACCTTGAAGAATCGCGCTAAGACATGGTTCATGTCTCTTCTATCTAATTCACTAGCCAGCTGGAATGCCGTATATGAGAAGTTCATGCCCAAATATTACTCCAACCAAAAGACCCGAACAAAGAAAATAATTCGAAAATCGGAAAATAATAAATAAAACAACTTTATTGCTCTTGGTGGCTGAAAATATGGTGGAGGTGGCCGCGGAACTTGTCAGGAGTAGGGTTGAACTGGACCCTTTATTTGTAGGGTTGAGAGTGCAGCACCCGCGGAAAGATCCGCGCTCGCGGATTTGTTTTAGTAGAGAACCTCACTCCGCGATCGCGCCAGTGTCGTGTCGGCGGACCTACACTTAGTCATTTTGCATTAGTTTCCTTTCCAGTATTGTACTCTCAACTCTTTGCCCCTACGAGACAATCAACAAAAACAAAAACTTAAAGATACAAAAAAGTAAAAATTAAACTAAACATGAAAGCAATTAAATCATGAGTTGCCTCCCATGCAGCACTCATTTTATCATCTCGAGCTAGACAAGGCCTCAGTTAGAGGTCATGGGGGGTCGTGGAGCAGGATGACTTTTTACCCCTTGACTTGGATGGAACATTTCATCCGTGGGCTGAAAAGCTTGAGTTCTCCTTAAGAAAATGCTTCTTCAGTCATCCACTCCCCACTCTCTTGAGACTTTGATTTGCCCGGGAACCACCTCTTGCAGATGTCGGATACAAGCTTTTGAAGTTCTTGGGTAACCTTCTTCTTCGGAGTGCATTTGTCAGGGGCTTTTTTCACCTTTTCTCGCTCAATTTCCATGCACTTACTTCCCGGACTCTCTTCCTGCACAAAAACTTTCTCGGGCCAGACATCAATAGCATCAAGGGGAGAGTAATTTTTAGTCAAGGGGTTAGCAGGCATGGCAAAATCAAACATAGAGAAAGATATAATTTTCCCGAAAGCCGACATTGTCAATTTTCCATTTTTAACATCTATGAGGGTGTTTGTGGTAGTCATGAAACATCTACCTAAAAGTAATGTGTATCCTTTCCCATTTTCTTGGACTTCCCCTACGGCTAAGACAACAAAGTCAATGGGGACTATCAACCCATCTACTTTCACAAGGATATCTTCAACAATTCCTTTGGGATACCTAATGGATTTATCAGCAAATTGCAAGCACATTGTAGTAGGTTTCAAGTTCCCTAACTCTAGTTGCTTAAAAATAGAGTAAGGCATTAAGTTTATCCCTGTCCCTAAATCTAACATCCCACATTCTTCTTTATCATTCCCTAAAGAAAGTTTAAGAGTAAAGCTACCTGTATCGCCAAGCTTAGGAGGTAATCGATGCTGCAGGATTGAGCTTGCCACCTCGGGCATCAAGATTTGCTCATCTTTCCTGAATCTTCTTTTCTTTGCCACCAGCTCTTTGAAGAAGTTCACATAGGCTGGCTCATTTTGGATGATGCTCAGGAGATGAAGATTGATTTCCACTTTTGAGAAGAGTTTGTAAAACTCTTATAGCTGTCAGTCTTTCTTTTCATCCTTTAATTGGTTGGGGTAAGGAATTAGAGGTTCATAGGGGTTTGTGGCTCCTTGGAGCGCAAGCTTCTTCCCTTGAGCTTTCATTCAAGTTGGGCTCTCCCACCTTGTTCTCCTTAGTGCCGTCAGTTTTGAGCATAGTTATAGCTTGCACTTGCTCAATCTGGCTTGGCATTTTTCCGCTCTTTAGTCGCTTGGATAGATCACTCACTGTATCTGTAACTTGTCCCACTTGGACTTCAATCCGCTTAACAGAAGCTTCCACGGTGAGTGGCCTGCATGAAGGCTTGCAATGTATCCTCCAACGCATGAATCATCCTGGTAAGATTACTTTCATGTGATTCTACTTTGTCTTTACCTGCTTGATTAGGTCCTGCCGATACATATAATGTTTGACCAAGTGTCCTGCCAATACATTTAATGGAGATTCTCGGCCGGATTGGATTTTGATATAGACATTTCATAAAGTTGGCATGTGCTACAATTTTAGAAAATTAACTATTGGACATGTACGTTAACCCATGCATCAATTATTAACAGTTTATATGCACCTTCTATTTATGGTCATAATCTCTCCTAACCATAATTTCATCGCAGATAGTCACGACTGCAAATGGCACCAAGAGTGATATCACAAGACGATGTTTTTTTTGTTAAGCCGTGGACTAGGTATGTTGAGTAGGTTACCCTGCTCGAGCTGGAGCATCAGTTTTTGATGGGTAATTAGATCCCGGAGGAGGATACGAGTAATCTTCGTGTCATTCTTGATGTCCGCGGACTTGTCGAACAATAATTGGAGATTGCACTTTTCAATGAATAATTCAAGGCGAAGGTGGCTCAGTAGGCCGAGAGATACGAGATATTTTCCTGGCTGCTGGACTTTAGACATCCTCATTGCTATGACGAAGTCACCAACTTCGTCGACCTGCCCGATACCATGTGGAGAAGGGTTAAGCAGGTATATTCACCTTGCATGCACACATGTGATTTTTATTATACAATCCCTGAAGTTGTTATTTTTATAGGTACGGTCCACGGCCTTGGTGTACAAGAATGAGGGGGAGGAATTGTGGTAAATCTTGAAGGAGTTGTTTAAGGTGGATGATCCTTCGAGTGGATCAAGTTCTGCTTTGTCCGCAGCTGCCCCGGGTGTCGATGAAATTGATGCAGATGATATGGATGAGGGTGTGTTTGCACTGGATAGCCATGCCGATGTAGATTTCGATGATCCTGTCGATGAGACTACCGACATATGATGGAGTGCGAGTGTATGTCGGGATGATGCCGATGCTTAAGTGGATGACGTGTACCCTTCTGATGTTCTTTAAGTTTATTTATTAAGATTTATTTATTATCCAACTTTGGTCTGTAATAATGACACATGTTCTTTTTATGTCTTTATCATGCATGTGATGTTCTATGATCTTCATATTTATCATCGCCGATGTGTTTCTGCTACCTTTTTTTTATAATTTTTCATCTTACGCTTGTCCTAATCATTTGTCATTTTATATGCACCTGTTAGTCACGATCGACTATCTACTATAAATTCACTCAATATTGTAGCCCTAAATAAATCACTTAGTAACCCTAAACCCTTCAAATGGCCTCACCCATGCTGATCGCTTAAGATGATGTGTTTTACAACAATGAGCCATGGAGTAGAACCATGGAATCTGATGAGCCCGGTGCTAGCATTGATCATTCAAATTCCGAGTTGCAGCTTAGAGGTCCAGTGACGAGACTTAGAGCCAAGAAGCTGCAAGGATACCTTCAGTGTTATGTCGGGAAGAAGCTGGAGGATGTTGGAGCTGATTTCAAACAGCCCAAGTTGGTGACTATTTTAAGCATCAAAGATCTCGATGGAAGCCATGGCAAAGTCGTTCCTTACTGATTTAATTACTTAATTTATTTATTTCAAGTCTATTATTTCAGTTGTGGATTTATTTATTTAGCAGGCTCAATTATCACAATCCGTTTAAGTGATATTGGACCCAGTAGTAGTTTTAATTTGCTCAGTTCGAATTCTAGGACCAAGGCACTTTAATTTTCATTCCTTAGGTTTCTTATTTAGGGATTTTTGTTTCTATGAAAGGGCAGACACGTTTTGAATTAAAAAACAGCGCAAAGCTTTTCAACTTGTCTCAAAAATCAATCGTTCTTTAGTAGAGTTTGTTTCTGGCGACTTCAAGCTTGAAATCTATTGTCTCGTTCCTGATATCTCGTAGTATCTGGGTTAGACAGCCATTGAAGGTTGCTCCATAGGCGCATTCTGAGTTCTCGTCGATTCGGGGTTTGTTTCGGGTAAGTTTCAGCTATCCTTTTCATTTTTTCTTCATCACCGATCCTTCCACCACCACCACAGCCACCACCCACGTCCATAACACTCCCATATCATCATCAACACCCTCAAAATTGTGCCACTTCAGATCGAAAGTCGGATTCATCGATTTAGGTCTAAAAACCCTAAATCGGGTCAGAAACTTCCCACTATTCGATCTCCCAAGATACACCTTTGTTTGAGCTGATTTTTGGATGTGTTTTTTTATATCTACAGATTGTGCCTTGTGTTAAAATTTTAGCTTAATCTGAGGTTGTTTGCATAGGTTTCTGTTCGAGTCTTTATTTAGGAGTTTTCGGGTTATTTGGGTCGTTTTTGTGTTAATTCTTGTTAAATTCGAGTCTTATTGGTTTTATACAGATTATTGGGGGTTCTTAATTCAGTATTGTTTAGTTTATTGTTGGGTTGAATCACATACATAGTTGGCGTTGTTCGATTCTTTGCTTCCGCCTTATATTTGGTCGTATCAGAATCATTCTGCATGGGCGAGCTATACTTCTTTGTGCACAAAGGCTTCTAGATCCCGGTTGACCCAGAAACTCATCGGACTTGCCTTGGATATCTGTAGTGAGAGATTCACAGCAATGTGAGCGCGAAGTAACGATGGAACAACTTGAGACACGACTTGTGCATTGGAGGGGCATGTATGAACTATTTGGTTGGTTACTAAATTTTGCAGGGACAATGCAGATGAACCTTAGGAGTAAGTGGCTAGATCTTGATGTGGACGAGTGGCAACGGATTGTCGAGGTATTTAAATAGTTAATTTCTTTAGTGTATAAACAATGATTATATTTAAATTACTTGAACTCTACGACTCCACATACAGATTCACCCCGACGCGCTTGTGTATATGAATCAGGGAGAAAGTTGTTGGAACTTTCTCAAGGTGATGTTCGATTTTGAGGGTCATCTAGATGTGATCGGTGACGACGAACACAAGGATGATGTCGAGCCGCCACCTTGTAAAAAATATGTCTTCAAATGAATGTCGATGTATATTATTATGTAACTCTCGATGCGCCTAGCACTTATTTGATACGCGTTTTGTTTTAAAACATACTTTTTCGGATCTTGGTTCTATTTACTTTTAATTTGTTGTAATGTGTGACAATTTTTATGGTTCGGGCTTCGTGCCTTGTTATGGAAGATGTGCCAAGGTCAAACAGCTAGGTTGACCATTTTACTTTATCGGTAATGAGGGTGCACACCCTCCCCAACGTTACCTTTTTAGGCAGGGAATACATTCTATTTATACAATTATTTGTGTATATGCATGATCTTATGTCGGCAGGTACTCACTTTAAAACTAAGACTTCACTCATAACAGATGCATTTCCTTCACAAATTCACAACATACGCATTTCCTTCACAAATTCACCCACAAATGGCGCCACCTCAAGAAGCATATTTCTATGACTCACAGTGGATCGAGAGGCTTGAATCCCATGTCGTTAACGAGCTACTCCAGAGAAGGAGAACGGAGTATAGGTAGTCAGCTTCAAGGATAACATAATGTGACCCAACGATAAGGATCGAACACACGTCAGATATATGTAAAGGTTCAAGACTCGATTAACTAAGAACAAGGACTCGATTTGGATATACTAGCTAGACTCGATAATTTGAACAAATTAAGATACCTAGATTATTACTCAACAAGAAATAAAACACATACTAATCTTGAAAGGATAGGGCTGATTAGGCTTGTAATATGGAGATGGAATTATAGATATCAAGGGTGAGATGGACGACTACGTTAGAAAGGATGGAGTAGATAGGGTATGATAGAGATATGGAACAAACTTACTTGGATCGGATGATGAACACGATGAATGACAGCTTAAAGTCGATGGTGGACGTTTGATGGTCGGCGGTTAACATCGAAGATGGTTGATGACCGATGATAGGTAGATGGAATTGAATCCGGGGTGACACACCCTATGTAAACAATATATAAAAAGTCTCGCTACTTGAACTCTCTTCATTGCAATCCAACCCTAGCTCCACAAGAGAACTAAAACGAGATCTATGAATAAAACCTAAAAGTTGCAAGCTTTTAAGAGTAGTAATTTTCGGCTGAAAATTAATAAAAGAGGATCTTGGATGAGACGATATTGAAAGGCAAAAATGCTCAAATTAATCAAATATAGTCTAAGTATTAATGTCACAATGATCCACTATTTATAATAGTTGGGATAAAAAATTCTAGTCTAAAAAGAATTAAAATTGTACTAGGAAAAGTACCTAAACTAGAATCCTATTCAAAGTAGGAAACTACCTTAAATAAAAATCCTAGTCAACTAATAAAAGCCGAAAATTAAATAAGAAAATAACTAAAATCTGATCTAAATAATTAATTAAAATATCTAAGATAATTTGAGACCCAAATATAACATAAGGGTTCGGATTTCTTCAAAGGAAGTCCTTCAAAATTCATCCAGGCCTCTGGTAACTAAGACATGGTCACGCCTTATTCGCCAATAGCTTCTGGATGGACATTAGATTTCAATCTTCTAATTTTCACCTAAAAATGCTTCAATATTTCAAGACTTAATCCTCATCTTCTATTGAAAGCAATGTAATCCACTTGGGGCGGTCTTGGACTATTTAATCTTCTTCGAGCTTCTTCTTCACATAAGCTTGTAGATAACCTTGTAATCTTTTAGCTCGAAGTCTTGTGATTGGCCCTTGCATTTGCAACTCCGGATTATTATCTTCAATCACGGGCATAGCTTCATCATTCCTCCTCTGCTGAAAAGAATTCGTCCTCGAATTCTCAGCTTCATCTTGGTCGAACAAATCTGCAGGAAAAGGAGAGAGTTCAAACACATTAAACGTTAAGGAACATTTATACTCACCAGGTAAATCAATGCGGTAGGCATTGTCGTTCACTCGATCAAGCACGGTGAAAGGACCATCTTCTCTTGGGTTCAACTTCAACTTCCTCAAATTCGGGAACCGACCGGGACTTAGATGAATCAAAATGCGATCACCGATTTTAAAGATGACTTGCTTTTGATGTTGGTTCCTCACGGCAGCGGTAGACACTCCAGTTTGGTCAATTCGAGCTCTTACCTTTTCATGCAACTCCTTGATAAAGTCAGCTCGCTTCAAACCTTTTACACTTGACAAATGCTCAACATGTAAAGGTATAAGATCCAAAAGAGTTAAGGGGTTAAATCCATATACAACTTCAAATGGTGATATATTGGTAGATGAATGCACAACACGATTATATGCAAATTCGGCAAACGATAAACAATCTTCCCGAATTTTCAAGTTGTTTTTAATTAAAGCACGAAGTAAGGTACCTAATGTCCGATTAACTACCTTAATTTGTCCATCGATTTGAGGGTGACATGCAGTAGAAAATAACAATTTGGTACCCAAGTTTCCCCAAAGGACTCGCCAAAAATGGCCAAGGAACTTAGAATCTCGGTCACTAACTATAGTCCAAGGCAAACCATTCAAACACATAACTTCACGAAAGAACAAGTTAGCAACATTCACAGCATCATCTGTTTTCTTGCATGCAATAAAGTATGCCATTTTAGAAAACCGATCTACTACAACAAACACTGAATCCTTACCCGTCCTAGATCTAGGTAACCTCAAAATAAAATCCATAGAGATATCAATCCAAGGGGCTGAAGGGACGGGTAAAGGCATGTATAAACCAAATAGGTGTGAAGTCGACTTAGCCCTACGACAAGTAACACAAGGACTACATATGTTTTCAACATCTTTTCTCATACGCGGCCAATAAAAATGTTCATGCAACAAGTTTAATATTTTAGAAACCCCAAAATGTCCCATTAAACCTCCCGCATGTGACTCCAAAATTAATAGCTCACGCATAGATGAAATAGGAATGCATAACTGGGATTCTTTAAACAAATAACCACCACTCACATAAAATCCATCTATGGCTCGAGGCTTGACATAACACGACTCATAAATTGGACCAAAGAACGGATCATGCGTGTACAAATGTTTAATAGACTCGAACCCTAGCATCTTAGCATGCATAAGAGATAGCAACATGTACCTTCTTGACAAGGTGTCGGTCACGACGTTGTCTTCTCCCTTTTTGTATTTAATGACGTACGAGAATGATTCGATGAACTCGACCCATCTCGCATGTCTCTTGTTCAGATTATTTTGGCCTTTGAGATGCTTCAAACTCTCATGATTAGTGTAAATCATGAACTTCTTTGGCCACAAATAATGTTGCCACGTCTCCAAAGCTCATTTCAAGGCATACAGCTGATTGTCGTATGTGGAATACTTGAGGGCTGCATCATTGAGCTTTTCATTGAAGTAGGCGACGAGTCTTATTTCCTGCATAAGAACTGCACCAATAACCTTGCCCGAGGCATCACATTCTATTTCAAAAGTCTTAGAAAAATCAAGTAAACATAAAATGGGTGCATGCCAAAGCATGTATTTTAGGCATGTAAATGCCTCCTCTTGGAGCTTTCCCCACTCAAACAGTCATGGAAAAATTGCGCACGAAGCGACGATAAAATCCAGTAAGGCCATGGAAAGACCGTACATCAGATACCAATTTAGGAGTCAGCCATTCTTTGATCGTCTTGATCTTAGAATGGTCTACTTCTATACCGCGTTCACTAACAATGAAGCCTAAGAAAATGACTTCATTCATGTAAAAAGAACACTGAGCCAAATTTCCATATAACTTAGCATCACGTAAAAGCATGAAAACACGGTGCAAGTGCTTGATGTGTGCGTGTGTGGTGCGACTATATATCAAGATGTCATCAAAATACACAACCACAAACTTACCAACAACATCACGTAAGACATGGTTCATTAATCTCATAAATGTGCTAGGTGCGTTAGTAAGACCAAAGGGCATGACTAACCATTCATATAAACCATGCTTAATTTTGAAGGCAGTTTTCCACTCATCTCACTCTTTCATTCTCACTTGAAAATATCCGGATCTTAAGTCTCTCTTAGAGAAAACTTTCGAACCAGATAGCTCATCTAACATGTCATCAAGTCGAGGTATGGGAAAGCGATACTTTACCATGATTTTTTTGATGGCGCGGCAATCCATGCACATTCTCCACTCGTTGTTCTTCTTTGGTACTAGAGTGACCGGAATGGCACACGGACTCAATGACTCACGGATTTGCTTCTTTTCTAGCAACTCTTTAACTTGCCTATCGATCTCCTTGGTCTCCTCAAGATTAGTTTGGTGGGCTGGATGGTTGTGAAGAATGGCACCCCGGTAGAAGTCGATTTGATGCTCGATCCCTCGAATCGGCGGCAAACCACTTGGAACCTTGTCCGAGAACACGTCGGTGAACTCGTCCATGAGGGACTGCACAACACTAGGCAAAGACAACTCGTTAGTAGCACTACTCTTACAAGTTAAAAGTAGGAAAGGTAAACCTGCTTTTAAAGCTTTTTCCACGCCTTTAACCGAAATAAAAAGGCTGTGGTTTTGAGGTGCCTTAGGGGCTACCTTGTTTGAATTTCCAGCGACATTGAAGTCTTTAGGGGGCTGCCTCAAAGTATTGTTGGGGGTGGAAGAAGGGACGGTGGCTGAAAGGGCTGAATCGGTCGAATTGTCACCGGCGGTGGCGGTGGATTTACGAGCTATCGCGGATGCCCTCTCTCATTCTTCTTTGTACTTTTCTTGCATTCTAAATTGGTCTTCGGCTACAGCCTGAGGAGATGAGGGCTTGAGGATGGTGGATCGACCATTTCGTGACACTGTGTAGGTGTTTGCGACTTCGTTGTGCACGGCTTGACAGTCGAATTGCCACGATCTTCCTAAGAGAATGTGAGTTGCATCCATAGGAATAACATCACAAATAACTGTGTCATAATATTTACCTATGGAGAAGTCGACACTTACTTGAAAGATGACCTTGATCTCGCCGCGATCTGTAAGCCATTGTAGTCTGTATGGCTTCAGATGCTTCATGACTGGTAATGCCAATTTGTTAACGATGTACTGACTGATGGCGTTGATCATACTTCCTCTATTGATGATCATGGAACATGTTTAGTCCTTAATTGCGACTCGAGTGTAGAAAATATTCTCCTTTTGATTTTGATTATCTTCATCGCGAATTAAGCTCAGACTTTGAATTAAAACAAGACTCACATAGTTGAGCTCAGGCTCAGCCTCATCTTGATCACCAATAGACGATGGCTCCTCAGGTTTAGCATCGCTCGTGTGAGCTTTTTGCTCATCGTCGCTAGATGACTCAATCTTATTTTGTTCGGTGAGGAACAAAACTCGATAGTTCGGACACTGGTTCTGAAAATGGCCCCAGCCTCTGCATTTATAGCACTGGATATCTCGAGCATGGTTAGGGACTGAATTCAGCTGCTGTGGAGGTTGGTTCGGCCGTTGGAATGGTGTCCTCACAGGAGCGGGCTACGTAGACTTGGGTCTATGGCTAGGCTGAGGAGCAGATTGATCGAACCGATGTTCGGGCGGTCCGGACTGATCTCGGGGTCGTGTAGAATTAGAAAGAGTAGATGACGTACCTTTATTCCAGGAAGGCTGAGAGGTGGCGGTACTATGGTGGCTGTGGTGCCGATCTTCGTGTAGCTGTCGTTCTACAATGGATCGTAGTGCACCATCTATTCTACACTGGTGAAGTCCTTGAGCTCGACTTCACATGCAATATCCGGGTTCATTCCTTCAATGTACCGGATTATGGTGGTATTTAATGACTCTTCTTTACCCACTCGGTTGAGCACAGTTTCATGCTCCTTATGGTATTCCTTAATAGATCTCGCGTCTTGCTTGATCCGGTAGAGCTTTTTCTTGAGCTCTCTTTCATAATGGAAATGTATGAATCTTCCGCATATAATTTGCTCGGACATAGCTTTCTGTTGCTTTATGAAGAACTGTGACATGGCATCAAAGTGGTGTTTCCACTTAGGTGGTGGATCAGATGTCTCAGGGTACTTGGCCAAATTCGGGTCGACGGGTAACCTGTCGGACAACTCGGGAGGGTCGTCTTTCATCATGGTACCTGCAAAATAGAACAAATGTGAAGAATAAAGAGATCCTCACTAGCTCACAATCCACTCGTTTTTTATCACTCTTAGTTTACCACTCGTGTTTCACTCAATATAGTGGTACACGTGTGAATAAGTGTAAAAATATGGCCGAAAACAGTGAAGTAAAAGCTGCTCCTTTGCAAGTAGTCTTCTTGATCTCGAACTAGAAACTCCGTGTAGGAGGATGGGATCACTTCTTAAGAATTCGGTAGTGCGTGATGTAGACGTGTATCTTGGTGTATGGTATGGGGTGTAGTGAGTATACGGATGGTAGGAAGAGATTGGAATGGAAAAGAAAATAAGTATGGAAGGAGAAGGGATCTAGATAATGTAATTAGACTTGGTTGTATTCTACTTATTGTGGACACAATCTAAATACTTAATCTAGATGGAAAGAGTCTAATCTAACTAGGAAAACCAATAAAAATCGAAATAAACAAGCTGATTTTTTTTCTTTTTTTTCTTACCGAAAACTTTTTTTTTGATCGGTTGTTTTCTTTTTTTTTATACTATGAATGAACAAGAATTTAAATTACAACTCGATAATAATTAACAAAAGAAAATAAATAAACACGGATGATAGAACGATGAACCAAAGCCAACGTGGCTTTGATACCACTTTTATGATGTGTCCCAACTATAAGGATCGAACACACGTCGGATATATGTAAAGGTTCAAGACTCAATTGACTAAGAACAAGGACTCGATTTGGATAAACTAGCTAGACTTGATAATTTGAACAAATTAAGATACCTAGATTATGACTCAACAAGAAATAAAACATAAACTAATCTTGAAAGGATTGGGCTGATTAGGCTTGTAATATGGCGATGGAATTATGGATATCAAGGGTGAGATGGACGGCTAGGTTAGAAAGGATGGAGTAGATAGGGTATGATAGAGATATGGAACGAACTTACTTGGATCGGATGATTAATAGGATGAATGATGGCTTGAAGTCGATAGCGGACGTTTGATGGTCGGCGGTTGACGTCGAAGATGGTTGATGACCGATGATAGGTAGATGGAATCGAATCTAGGGCGACACACCCTGTGTAAAACAATACACAAAAAGTCTCACTACTTGAACTCTCTTCGTTGCAATCCAACCCTAGCTCCACAAGAGAACTAAAACGGGATCTATGAATAAAACCTAAAAGTTGCAAGCTTTTAAAAGTAGTAATTTTCGGCTGAAAATTAATAAAAGAGGATCTTGGGTAAGACGATATTGAAAGGCAAAAATGCTCAAATTAATCAAATATAGTCTAAGTATTAATGTCACAATGATCCACTATTTATAATAGTTGAGATCGAAAATTCTAGTCTAAAAAGAATTAAAATTGTACTATGAAAACTACCTAAACTAGAATCCTATTCAAAGTAGGAAACTACCTTAAATAAAAATCATAGTCAACTATAACTCAATAAAAGCTAAAAATTAAATAAGAAAATAATTAAAATATGTTCTAAATAATTAATTAAAATATCTAAGATAATTCGAGACCCAAATATAACATAATGGTTCGAATTTCTTCAAAGTAAGTCCTTCAAAATTCATACAGGCCTTTGGTAACTAAGACATGGTCACGCCTTATTTGCCAACAGCTTCTGGACGGACATTAAATTTCAATCTTCTAATTTTCGCCCAAAAATGCTTCAATCTTTCAAGACTTGATCCTCATCTTCTATTGAAAGCAATGTAATCCACTTGGGGTGGTCTTGGACTATTTCATCTTCTTCGAGCTTCTTCCTCACATAAGCTTGTAGATAACCTTGTAATATTTTAGCTCGAAGTCTCGTGATTGGCCCTTGCATTTGCAACTCCGAATTATCATCTTCAATCACGGGCATGGCTTCATCACAACAACAGGGCCATTTCCAATATTTGTACGATTGTCAAGTGGTACACGGTAACGTTGACATGCTCGCGATGCGGTACGAGACATTGAAGCTGCTGTGGGACTACACTCCGATCGAGTTTCATTAGAGTCGCAAGAACAATAAGTTCTATATGCTGGACGAGACATGGACATGTTTTGAAGAGGTATCCTACCTATCTTGACATGCTCTGCAATTAATTGTAAAGAGATTAAATATCAGAACAAATTTTCCTTGACCATGCAGATGAATCCGTTGACGACCATCTATCGAGACAATGCTGAGCCGCACTATCGGGCCTTGATGAACTTGTTTGAGACCGGCGAGTCGCACATCGTTGCTGACAATGACTTTCATCCATTTCAATCGAGTGAGAGCGACATTGATTGAAGTGATGGATTTGAATATAATGTCTATGTTCTTAAGTTTTTCTGGTTTATCTGACAATGCGCCTACTTGTTTTTAATGTTATTTCTAATATTTATTGTGTGACTGCCGACATTTCAATTAAGTTCGGTTAACACCAATGCCATTGCAACATACATCATAGGTGCCCATTTCCACTAATAGAAAAATATAACAGTTTTGGCATAGGCCCACTGAACGGCTTGCCACATATAGTTACATAAATACATACAAACGAATTAGACTAAATTGTCAATCTTACCAAATCCTAATATATCGGCCACTAGTCAATTCGGATGTATAAGTCACCTATAAAATATTTACCTACTAAATATTTTACACCCACTTGGACATACCAGTTTAAGTGCCTTAATAGTTATATAAATATATACATATACCAATAATCATTCAAATATGATGGCTACGGACGAAGAGTTCCGCGAAAAATGCCTTTCGGTAATACGGCCCCTTCTCCGACACGATGTCCTCGAACATCTAACCCGTGAGCATGCACTCCAAGATCTTCAAGCAGAAAATGCCACAGTCAGAGTTCTCTATTTGTTGCGGAGGGTGTTTGAACCACATCAGCTTCCACACTTCCCTCGGAGTACCGTCGAGGGGTCTGTTCGTATAGACCCGACCGTATTGACAAAGCAGCGGAACATTTTGCTGCACGTGCTAAAATGCGTCCTTGATGTCGGACCAATCTTTGCAACACTTCGAGATCGGATCGAACACCACAATTTCCTGTTCCGCAAAGTGGAGCATGTACAGGACCCAATGATCTTTAGAGACATGCCCGATCCCATAAACTTTGTCAACGGTCCACCACGGTTTCCTGCCTTGCTGGGGGTAATTGCCATTGACATAAGGGACAATACGATCACGAACCTTATCCATGTTCTCTAGCACCAATGTTTGCTACGTGCAATCACTTTTGATATTAATTATGAAGTTTGAAACCATATAACAAATACATCGACAGAGTGAATGTATATTTACCAAGCCGAGTGACTCAATCAACGACCAATTGTCCTTAAAATAATCGGGAAACTCCTTTGAGTATATGATTAACAAATTAAGAAGGACATCGCATTGCTACAAGCAATTTAATCAAGAAATAAGACAGAAGCAAGCCGAGGAGCCCATCAATTAATAATAGAAATATCATGTTAATTAATTGGAATTGGATTCTTAAATTTACGTCTACTCACATCATTATCGAGCCACTCCCTCGATGTCCACAGCCCGCGGAACCATGGAGCATCCGTCTATCTCTTGCATTCTACGAGCAACAAAATCCTCGGAGGGCTACAAGACAGATCATTTGGTTACATTGAGATTTTTCAATTTCACGGCTGTATTTAATCAAGTGTTTAATAGGCTGCTCTCACTTACGGATGAAGTGTGAGTCCTTTCTCGTACCACTCGTGAAAAGGCTTCACCATTTTCCAATCATGTTCCCTGGCCACGACGTATTTCCTGGACATTATTACCAACATTGACGGCTCTTGATGTGTCTTATTCTTCGTCCTCACACGCGATGGCTTAGCCTTTTTGAGTGGCGGTTGGTCAATCAGAGAAGGTCTTGGCTCGGGGATGAAGAGCTTTCTCTTAACCGTCAACTTCTTAGCTGCTGGGGGAGCTTGTCCTTTGTCTGCAATGCATGGCTCCACAATCATATATTCAAGTAGCAAACAATAACAACACCTAAAGCAACAATTACCTGTCTCCTCTTCACTTAGGAAGCTGATGTCAACATCCTCATCCGCAGCCACAGCCATATTGACATCATCCACATACGCATCAACTGCATGCAAGACATCATCCACAACCACATTAAGTGTCTCGTCGGTGGTCTTCTCTTCGTCTTTCTCCCCCTCAGCTTCAACCGGATGTGTATCACTGTTGGCACATGCTTCTGCAAATTAGTGCATCTAGCTTTGACATGTCAACGTCTAGAGGGGTATGATCGCCCTCAGCAATCCCCATCATGTCGGCAGGTGCTGCAACCGTATCGGCAGGTGCTACAAGCATGTCGACATCCTTGTCATGCACGTCGGCAACAATGTCATGCAAGTCTCTCATCGTGTCGACAGTGGATGGGTTCGTGTCGACGCCACCATCCCTCTCTTCCCTATCCTTCCCTCTCCAATCCTCCGCCATTTCTAGTCTTCCGTCCTCCTCCTGGCCCGTGAAGGTGGTGGCCGCAGCAAGATGATCCGATCTTAGGCTCAATTGCTCCATAATACTGGCGCACTCCTCGCCATCCTGATGGTAGTCGGACTCATGTCGGTGTTTTTGGACTTTCTAGACTGCACCGACCTTCTGCTCAAATGATTTGATGGCTTTTTCTAAGTTGTCGATCCTAGCCATCACCAACGCATTCGAATCCTGTCGACAAGCATGAAAGTGACATAAACAAATAAGAAAGCGTTGTGCTCGTAGGCTTATGACATCAATTTTTGCAAAAATTCATTACAACGACGACTTACAATTATCATTCAGGAAATGACCACCAAGGTCATTGGTTCTCCATCATCCGCGGACAATTTCTTCTTAGAAAGATCAGGCATCCTCGATGTTGGCCGTGACTTGGACTTGGAAGAACTCGCGTTGTCGACATTTTTCCTCGGAGATCGACGCACCTCAAACGCCCTAGCCAGTCGCGATCCAACAACCTCCACATCAGACTGATTCTCAAGGATGTCATCCTCATCGATAAGACTTAAATGCGATGCCCTTGGTGGTGGGGACGACTCATCGTGGGTCAAACCCGCCACTTCTACTCTAGTAATCTCAGCACTTGTCAAGACAAAGGGCACCTATAAAGAAAGAAGCTCAAACTGATCAATATATGAGAAATCGATTATTGTGCCTTGGATGACAAGTAAGTTTGAACTGTACCGTCAAATGTGGCGCGGTTGAATTGAAGAACGGCAATAGAGCAGAATGTTTAAAGAACTGATCGGCGGTCCAGTGCCTGAATTGCGGAAACAACGTCTCTGGAAGTCTGTATGAGCAGTGAGATGCTAGCCTTGGCATCACCTTGAAGGAGAATAGCTGCAAGATAAGGGAGAATCCATAAATATCTGTAGACGGTCTCGATGAGGAGTGCCTCAAGCGGGCGATGTTCCCGCAGGCTGTATGCGTCCTTTTGACCAGGAAATAATAAACAACCTTCCCCTAAGGAAAATTGTTGAAAGTCATCAATGAGGTGCAGGTACTCGAGCTTAATTGATTCCGACCATTGATCTCTATTCAAAAGTAGACCAAAGATGATGCAGTATGGCCAATTTTAAAACCAAGCTGCCAGAACCACGATGCATGGCGCTATAAGTGTCGAACACATCGTCAATGTCATGAGCTTTTATGAAATGATTACCTCGGAAAATGTCTCTGTGCATGTCCGACGATGTCGGTGGTTCTCCCGCTTCGTTGAATCGCAACCCAATCACGCAATAGAATTCATGAGGACCTAATTCAAAATGCCCGCCATTGATCGAAAAACACAAATGATTTCGGACCTTAGACTCGGGCTCTAGGGCATTCAGCAACAAGTAAATGAGTTACCCTTGAGCTTGAATGTCGGGCATATCTATGAGATGTCCGAAGTATGTTCGGCATCGATATTTTTCCGATTAAGACGACCACGCACTTGATTAATGATTTCACTAAAATTCCCCCTCACAGAAATGTGGCCACCTACACATACATACTACCAGTTAAAAGAAAGTGAAAAAACCCGCCCTCCCCTTGTTTAACACCATTCTGAGATAGAAATCCAATAAGAACCGTATCACTTTCAACTAGATATAAACGTATGTGTATTCCCACAGAGTAATGCAAGGATCAAATTAATAACATGGTAACAATGAAGCCCAGATTTACATGCATCACAACAACAATTGATGTCATTAAATGAAACACAAAAATGTGAAGTCATTGAACAGAGAATGGATGCTATTATCACAGACTACACATTCAAAAAATTTTCATACCACAAAGAAAAATGGATAAACATTAAGACCTTGCCCTAAAGGCCGATCTTTTAAGACAATATCAAATCGACAGTAAACCGATACAGAGTGATGACTCGAGCACTAATACAAGTTCAGAAACAGAGCAAAAGTTAACGAATACCAACTTGAAGTTCATCTGCAAACGATTTTCTAAGCAAAACCCTAAGCTTGTGCAAACGATGGAAATCGTAAACCCAAACTAAATTAAGTGAAAATAAGGCTCCTTACATCACAAATGATAGAGATTACAAGAATAAACTTGAAAATAAAAAACAGAGACTAACCCCTGATAGTGTTTCTTGGGCGTGCCCTTCCGGTATAATCCAACATTATGATGTTCAAATAATGAAGACGAGTTGAAATGAGAATCTTAGAGAGTTTAAAAAAAATATCAAAAAAGAAAATGGTCGAATGTTAGGAAAAGAGAGGACACCCGGTTTATAAAACATACCTCCTACTTTCGCAAGCGACGTGACAAGTCGAAGAAAGCCAATTTCCGAACCACGGTTGTAACCTCTCCGGTGAAGATTTTTGAAAAAAATTGGCATCCGTTCGTAACCAAAATGTTTCATTTTGAGGAAATTTACCCGTGTGCGGTTCTCGATGCTTAAAGTGACTATTTTTGGAAAAAAAATTTAATTCTATTTTGCATGCACCTAAATAGAACTCATACTAAAATTAAAAATGTCTGAATTTTACAACCACTCTACTTTGCCGATGTCAATTTTGCACATAACATTAGTAGAGAAACCCTAAACAAACTTTGCCTATGAAGAAAAAGCCCCGAAATTACATAAATTAACATTGCCGACACATATCTCGACACGTAAAATTAATTATTATTTAAAGGAGTCACATTAACTCACATATTTGTAAATTTAAAGTTTTCGACTAATATTGAAATGAATTAACACACGGATAAATTATTTCATTTATTGAGACGTAATTATTAAAAAATATTTAATGATTACACATCCAAACTTCTATTTTAAAATGCCAATGCCATTTTCAACTTTCAAAAATAATGATAACAACAATAGTATTTTTGCCGACAACAAATACCGCTCAATGAAGATGAAATCAGAATTGCCGATATAGGTGCCGATAGTCAAATTTACGTACTTCAGCGAATTCTTGGAGAAATAATAAGGTACATAACTTTTTTTCGCAATTCTTTTTATCCCCTCAAAAATTCATTAACGCAGACAATCCAATTGTTCATATATACCGTTCATATTAACATATTTTAAATTAAAATTCGGATACGAATATAGTTTATGAATGGAACTCAAAATGACAATAAATCAAATAAAATGTGATGATAAACTGTTCATCAAAAGGCTGTACATTGGTAAGGTAAAAAGTTATTCTCGAGTAATGTGCACCTAATGATGGAGGAAAAGTGTCCCAATAGCTAAAGGAGGCGTATTGGAGCAAAAATGCGCAGTATTTCTCTCCAATTTGCTGATTTATTTTAATTCAGCATATTTTTCCCCTCGGGCCACGTGTCGACATCATAACAGACCCGAGTAGTGCTCGGGGGGAGCGTAGAATTTTCCCCAATGAAAATAATTAAAGCCTAGAGGGGATTACGACGTGAGGGTATTCATGCTAGCTACTCTTTGCATCTTTTTTTTCTTCTTTTTTTGAGGAGGATGAAATAATCTTTGATATTTGAAGATAGAGTATACCGATAATGTCCAACTTTGACTTCAAATATAAATATAGTAAAACCTCTATATAGTAATATCATTGGAATCAGAGAAAAATATTACTATCGAAAATTATTCTTAAATATAGATTTACATATAAAAATTATATATAATTAAAAAAAAATTCATTATATGACACTTGGAAATGTGTCCTTTCATATTTTAACAACATCAATTTAAAAATATATAAGAATCGTGGATCGAAAAAAAATACACGTACATCATGCATGTACATTGTTTATAAATTAGATTAAGAAGATTCATCTGTGTACTACGAATACGCAAATTAAAAGATGTAATATTAACCCAAAAAATTAAGTCATTGTCACAAACAACTTTAGATAAGTGCTTCATATTATCTTAAGTTTAATATAATTAATATAACATGATTAATAATTCTAGATATTTTATATAAATATATAAAAATATTTCAAATTTAATGTCATTTTATGATGACGCTGTGCACGGCATTGAAGATGAAGACCCGGAGCTGCAACTTAGAGGACCTGTGACGCGTTTAAAAGCCAAAAAGCTTCAAGGATATTTGCAAATATTAATTAGAAGGAAGCTTGAAGTTGGAGAAGAAGAATTCAAGTGCAGCTCGAGAATTGTCAATTTGTTGACAATTTATGAAGAAGCCCAAGATGATCAAGCTAATTAATTGGCGAATTGGACCAGCCCATCTTGTGATATTTTCGCCAATTATGAAGCCCAATTCTATTGGAAATTATTTTATCCTAGAATAGATTTTATTTATTTAATTCTTGGTCTATCTAGATTTACCTTAAATAGAGTTTTAATTTAGGTAAATCACTTAGTTGATTTTCGGTCAAACCTTATTATTTTTCCTCTGTTATTTTCGTTCCCTAGCATGTATAAATAGGGATCAACTATGTTTTTATCATTTTAGACTTTGCTTGAAATTAAAAGAATTTATTTCTCATTGTCTCACAAAGAAACACCGTTTTCTTCATTATGTTCGTTCTTGAGGTTTGCACCCTTAAAGTCCTATCAAAGCTTGTTCTAGTTCATCTAAGAGCTAGGGTAAATTGCAACTTAGAGTATTCATCATTCGATGTTCGTTTGTGTTCACAACGAGGATTGATTGTGATTATTCTACATCACAAACCCACATCACCAACAACATCTACAAGCAGCCGCACGTCCGCCTCAACTCTAGCCATCTTCATCGACATTCATCATCACTATCTCGTCGGGATTCATCTCCATAATTCACGTAAGAACATCTCTTCATCGTCCCACAACCCTAACCCTAGTTTCAGCCTTAAACATCCATAAATACCATCTCGCCTAGCCTTGCCTATTCATACTTATTTGATTTGTGTTTTGCTTATTTGAATCATTATCTAGGTATCCTAGGAGTCTATTTATCGAGTCTAATTTCAGTTTGATATTCGAGTCATATTCGTTGTTTTAAATTCTGCACTTTGATATTTCGGTATTGCCCCTTACAAGTCGTCGTGTGTTATGTTCCTTGCATACTTTGTCATGTTGTGATCTTGAATCCCTTGAATTCACATCATAAAGTGCTATCAAAGCCACGATGGCATAGCTGTTCGTGGTCCAATACTGAGTTGTGTCTTTATTTTATTTTTGTTGTTCGTGTGTTCGTGTTTATTGAGTTGTAACCGTGCATACTCATAGAAAAAAAACAAAAAAAAGAAAAGAAGCATAAAAGCAATCGGTAGTTAAAAAAAAAAAGAGAGCCCATCTTTAAAAAAAATTACATTGATAAAATTCGAATTCCTTGTTCTTTCTAGTTGTTTTTAGACTCTTTCCTACTTTAGATAGATATTTTAGGCTATTTAGATTGTGTCTATCTAGGTTAAACACAACCAAATAGATTATACCTTATCTATTCTTTTTTCTTGCCTTATCTAGCTTAATTTCCACCCAAATTCTTCCTAGTTTCGGCCAATTTTGTTTTCCCTACCAATTTTATTCCCGAACTCCGATTTTTCTCCATAATACCATTCCGGAAGCGGAACGACGAGCCGCACAAAACTTACTAGTTTGATGTGACCTAAGCGTACTTTTGGCCAAATTCCATCATCTTCGAGATAAAATCTCGACATCTTTAATTCAAGTACTCTATTCCATCCAATTTTACTGTGGTTCTTGATTGACTAGTTCGAAATTTTGAGAAGACCGAGAGGAGCTCATCTTAAGCAACCGAAGATTCGACCATCACCACCATATACACGTCTATCACACAAGCACCACTACATACTTGAGAGACATACATGAGAGAAAAAATACAGAGTCAAAACAAACGAGTGAATGTGAGGTTGTGAGGTTCTTATCTTATTCCCTTTTATATTTGTTCATTATTTGCAGGTACAAATGGAATCCAGAGAGGGATATAAGTCGAATGATAAGGCACCTATATCGCCCAGTACTTCTACAGACGCGGCTTCATCGATACCACAACCGTGGGATGCCCAGTATCACTATGAAGTACTGGAGAACAAATTAGAGGACTCATTGGCTAAAATGATGGCACAACTCGAGCTTCTTACCGTTCGAACACCAGTTCAAGGCCAACTTGTCCAGCCAGAAGGAGCAGCTCGACAGCCAGCAGTAGCTCATCAACCTGAAGCAGCTCGATAACCAGCAGCAGTTCATCAGCTTGAAGCAGCTCATCATCCAGAAGTACCTGTAGCCGAGCCAGCCGGAGCGAATGCTAGAGCATATCAAGCTCAGCGTTGCCAATCTAAAGTGCAGTTTAACAATCCCTATGATCATGAGAGAAGAAGATTATGGTAACTTTGCAGAGGAATCAATGGCAGAGTTCGAGCCATTTCAGTGACATGACCGACCATGTCAGCCTTACAGGTGTGCAGCCCACGCCTATCCACAGTATCAGTCCTGACGTGCCAGGAAGGTCCAGATGTGAGGGATTACATGAAAATAAGCATCTCGGAGTTTGAGGGATTACATGATCCAGATGTGTATATCGACTGGGAGAGAAAGATTGACAAGATCTATGACTGCTATGATTTTCCTAAGTAGAAGAAGGTCCAGTTAGTCTCGTTAAAGTTCAGAGAATACGCAGCCACCTGGTGGAAGTTCCAGCAGAACTGGTGACGCCAAGATCGCCATCCGCCTATGGATATGTGGCGTGAGATGAAGGACATCATGAGAGGACACTTCATTCCGGTACACTATGAGCGTGACCTTGAGAAGAAATTGAACATAATAAAGCAGGGTACACGTACCATAGAGGAGTACCACAAAGAACTCGAGACAACCCTCGATCGAGTTAGGAAAGAAGAATTACTTGATGCTATGATTATCCGGTACATCAAGGAGATAAACCCGGATATAGCCTGTGAAGTCGAGTTGAGAGAATTTGCTAGCATCGAGGAGATGGTGCACTATGCCACCATTGTAGAACGATAATTGAGAGATGGTCGGCACTGATCTATATATAGTGCAGCTCCTTCACGCAAACCTTGGCAATGAACTGTACCAAATTCAGCGCCAACTGATGTCAGTCGACCTCGGGCACCACCAGATCAGCCCGTTAGAAGATTTGATCATTCTGCACCACAGCTGAGCCGTAGACCTGAGTCTACACCCCCAGCTTAGTCAACGCTGCCCTATACATGGCCTAATCAGCCTAATCAGACCACACCATCACCCAATGCAGCCCCTAGCCGAGCTCGTGACATCCAGTGTCACAAATGTCAAGATTGGGGCCATTTTCAAGCCTAGTGTCCGAACCGGCGAGTTCTGTACATTACAGAACAAGATGAGATCGAGTCCGTCTGTGAGGAAGAGTTTGAGCCATCCATAGGTGACACCAATAATGAGAAAAATAAGCTAGATGCTGACTCTAAGGAGATTGATCCAGAATTGACCGCAGTCAGTCTAGTTACTATCCGGAGTTTGAGCATCATTCGAGAAGAGGAGCAAGACCATCAGCGGGAGAATATCTTCTACACCCACGCATCAATCAAGGGTCATACTTGCTTGATGTTATTCCCATGGATGCAGCGCACCTTCTGTTAGGCAGACCGTGGTAGTTTGATCATCATGTTGTTCACGACGGCCGCCTGAACACTTATGCCATCAATATTAATGGTAAGACGTCAATCCTAAAGCCACTATCTCCGAAAACCATTGCAGAGGAGCAACAATGCATGCAAGAGAGGTTCAAAGAGGAGAAGGAGAAGCAGACCGCGATTGCCACCGCTAAGAAGACCGCCACCGTTACCACAACCAAGTCCTCAGCCGTACAACCTTGTACCGCCACCTCTTCCACTTCACTACAGCTCTCTAGTGATCCTTTACCTCATGGTAAAGTAGTGGAATCAGCTGCAAACAAATCACAGCAGCGCAGTCTCTTTATTTCTGTCAAAGGGGTCGAAAAAGCTGTGAAAGTAGGTTTGCCTCTTGTCCTACTTACATATAAGGATAGTGCTACTAATGATTTTGTTGTTTCTAGTGATGTGTAGCCCCTTTTGGACGAGTATAATGACGTGTTCCTGTATGAGATTTCTAGTGGATTGTCATTGATTCGAGGAATCGAGCATCAGATCGACTTCTAGCTCGGAGCTGTGCCACCCAATCAACCTGCTTATCATACCAGCCCTGAGGAGACAAAGGAGATTGATCAACAATTCAAGGAGCTGTTGGAGAAGCAGAAGATTCGTGAGTCCATGAGTCCTTGCGGCATGCCCGTGATCTTAGTGCCGAAGAAGAAGAATGAATGACAATTGTTCATGGATTACAGAGCTATAAATAAAATCATGGTAAAGTATCATTTTCCTATTCTCTGTTTGGATGACATGGAACTGAATTCATAAACTAGCAGATCATCAGGTTTCTCAACGAACTGAGAATAACTCACGAGCACTCAGCTGCAAGAACTCCATAGCAAAACAGTGTAGCTGAACGGTGAAACCGTACTCTCAAGGAAGCAGCTCGACCAATGATAGTTGATGCCAACATAGCTGAAAACTACTGGGCCAAAGTAATCAACACAGTATGCCATACTCAAGACTGAAGCGCTATCGTCAGTTCACATGATAAGACTCCTTATGAACTGTATAAGGGTCGTAAGACTTCTATCTCATACTTCAAAGTATTTGGCTGTAAATATTACATTCACAACAATGGCAAGACTCAACTGAAAGCATTCAGTGCCAAAGCTGATGAGAGAATCTTTCTTGGCTATAATGCCCCTCATGCACAAGCTTACAGAGTGTTCAATAAATGAAGTCTTGTTGTGGAAGTAACATGCCGTGTTGTTTTTGATGAATTTGCCAATAAGTACAGGAACAAAGAAGTAATCGACACATGAGTTCAAGTACTACCTAGGAAAACTGCTAACTCTCAGGACTATGTGGATCACACAGTTCCAGAGCAGTTTGAAGTGGGACTAGAAGAAAAAGATAATGAATCTATCATTAGACCAGTTGAAGACAACCATGTCGATAAAGATACAAATCATGCTAAGACTATCAATCCCACAACTGAAGTAGAGGGAAGAACTAATGAAGAGTATTAGTCAATTGAAGAGCCAACTGGAAAATCAGTCAAAGGATAAGTTGGAGAAATAGCAAAAGATCAAGTTGAAGCCAACTTGCCCAAATGGCTTCGAAGCCACCCAACTGACAAGATCGTTGGAGATCCAAGAAGCTGAGTTCAAACTAGAAGTTCAACTGATTATGGCGATGCAAGAAGAACTGAATCAGTTTACCAGGAATAACGTTTGGTTTTTTATTGATAGACCAAAAACCCAGAAGGTCATTGGCACAAAGTGGGTTTTTCACAACAGACTGAACGAGCAAGGTGTCATCATAAGATTTAAGGCAAGACTAGTAGCCAAGGGATACTTAAAAACTAAAGTAATCGATTTTGATGAGACATTCGCACCAGTTGCAATACTTGAAGCCATAAGACTGCTCCTAGCATATGCAGCTCACTGCAACTTCATAGTCTATCAAATGGATGTCAAGAGTGTATTTTTGCAAGGGATGCTCAAAGAGGATGTATACGTTGAGCAACCATCTGGATTTGAAATTGGAGATCAAGTCTTCAAGTTGAAGAAAGCACTCTATGGATTGAATCAAGCTCATCGAGCCTGGTTCGAAACTCTCACAACATTTTTGCTGAAGAATAGGTTTCAAAAAGGAGTCATTGATCGAACACTATTTCAAATAGAGCGATCAACTAAGATCTTAATTGTTCAAATTTATGTGGATAACATAATATTTGGATCAAAAAGTAAAGATCTATGCACTCATTTCGCTCAACTAATGAAAAATGAATTCGAGATGAGCATGATGGGAGAAATGACATTCTTTATAGGACTCCAAGTAAAGCAGCTCAAAGATGGAATATTCATCAGCCAAGCCAAGTACACAAAGGAGCTAGTCAAGAAGTTTGGAACTGATAAAGGAAAAACTATCAAAATTCCTATGAATACATCAGTTCAACTGACTCTCAATGAAGAAGCAGAATCAGTTAGTCAAACTCACTACAGAGGTAACATTAGCTCGCTTTATCTATCTTACTGCTAGTCGACCAGACATCTCATATTCAGTCGGTTTATGTGCATGATTCCAAGCCAACCCGAAGAAGAGTCATCTCGAAGCAGCAAAGATGATCATCAAATACCTTAGATGAACCATAAATCTTGGACTATGGTATCTTAGAGATGACAGCTTGAGTCTAACTGGATACTCAGACCCAGACTTCGGTGGATACAAGATCAACAGGAAAAGCACCAGTGGAACATGTCAGTTTCTTGGACACAAATTGATATCCTGGTTCAGTAAGAAATAGCACTCATTTGCCATGTTAACAACTGAAGCGGAGTATGTAGCTGCTGGAAGCTGTTGTGTACAAATACTCTGGATGAAGTAGCAGTTGAAGGATTACAAAGTCAAAACTGACGAAGTACCTATCTTCTGCGATAGCAAGAGTGCTATTGTGATTTCTTAGAATCCAGTCCTACATTCAAGAAAAAAGCACATTGATATCAGACACCACTTCATCAAATATCATATTGAGAAGAAAGACATACGCATTCAATATGTCAATACAGAGAAGCAGATAGCTGACATCTTCACAAAGCCATTGCCAGAAGCATGATTTGTAGAGCTATGTATCCAACTGGAAGTATTGGAACTAGCTTCAGAAGATGAAGATGATCAACTAAATAAGAGAGTGCAGAAGACAACTCCAACTGATAAGAAGGAAAGAGGAAAAGCTGCAACTAAATGAAACTGCAACTCCAACTTATTTCAGCTTGCTCGAAATGAAAGCCATCTCAGCTGACAGAAAAAGCTGAACTGAATTCATCTCAGTTGAAACTGATCGAGTCAACTGGAGATCATTATCTAAAGCCAAGTCAGTAGATGACATCAGCAGCTCAAGGTCACGCGGAAGCCAAGGAGAAAGAGAGATGAATAGATAAGTTCAAATTCAATTTCAAGGGAATGGTAAAAATGACGTGTCATATCAATGTTACCGTTGGACCCATTTATATCTTGTTATTTACTCCTAACGAATAGATTTGAAAATCAATCGGCAAATCAATCCAACCGTTGAAATCGGAGTATCCAAACTATCTCAAGTGTTGGATTTAACAGATAGCTGAATCTACAAAAGTTACCCTACTGACTCAAGCAAGAGTTAAAATCTCTCCTCTTCCCTTCAACCCAGAAATCTTAGATCCATAAAATACTAGTTGAGAACTCAATCAAATGATCAAGCCATTAATCAAGGCCCTCAGTTAAAATCCGCAGAAAAATCACCATGGCCAAAAACAACACACCAACTGTTCGAACAAAATTGAACTTTAGAGCAACTGGAGAGTCATCTTAGAGATTTCAAGTGAATCTTTACAGAGAGACGTTTCTAGATCAAACTGCCTATAGAGAAAAATGCTCAAACTCTCCACTATGTGCTTCTCTCATCACCAAGATCGATCAAGCTAGATTACGAGAGTTCACCGAAGGAACTCCCAACAAAATCTACCCCAAACCTGTCTACGAGTTTTATTTAAACTCAAAGGGATTTGATGATAGAATCATAATAGAAGTGCGAGGAGTGGAGCTAGAAATCACTCCAAGATCTCTGGTAAGGGTATTTTAACTACCAATTAAAGGGATAAAGTTGGAAGAAGTAGACGTTAATCCACGAGAAGTCTATTATGACTGGAAGAGAGCAGAACGTCATGAAGTTTTCAAACGGACTACTCTCATGTCATGCTTCCAAGATGAGTACAAGATTCTAGCATCAGTAGCAGCTAGGATGATTGTGGGCACTACAGGAAGTCATTCAGAGATGTCACAACCCAAGTACAAGGTGTGATGGGCAATAGTTCAAGGGAATCAAGGTCAACTAGGCTCAGTACTTCTTTGACCAGATCAAAAAGTATGTGGATATTGTTGAAAAGCACTGGAGTGAGAAGGAGTTTGATCAGAAAATGTACTATCCTTGCCAAATCAGCAAATTGCTTGAACAAGAGCTCAGTTTTATGGAAATTGAAACTGATACACTGATGATTGGAAAAGCTGATTATATACCAACGGCCATCAGAAAGCAACAAGGCTCAAAAGCACTAAGTGTTAAAGGCTCTAATAGAACTGAAGTGCTATCAAAGGAGAAATAAGTGACAACTCAAAGAAAAGGAAAGAAGGCTGTCACTGAACCGCATCAAAGTGACTCAGATCCCGAAGATCACATACCTATTAGTCATTTAAGAGGAACACTAATCCATGTTCAACCACTGCAGCAGGTTGCTCCTGATACAGGCACATCAGAATCATCTGCAGCTCATAAATCCTAATGCTCCAAGAAGATAACAGCAAGATTAGTTCGAACCAAAGATAGAACTGACACCTCTAAGAATAGGTCGGGCAAAGGAAAAAAAAGAGCAGGACCACCATCTCAACCAGAACTGCCTCCTCCAGGTATTGATGCCTATGACATGGCACTTGTTGAAGACTCGATAGCACCTTACAGAGGAGTCCTTCCACGAGATTCAGAAGCTGATTACTTCATAATGATTTACCCCCAATGGCAAGGACAACTGAAAATAGAAGAGCTCGGTCTAGAGCTGAAGTAGCCAAACGATGGGCTGACAAAGAAGTTGCTGAATTCATAAAGTAGAATTTCCAGGAGACTGTTGCTGATTCAGAAGCAATTCGTAAAACTTTTACTAGGTACTGCTATTGGTACCTGTGGAGACACTGCTTTAATTCAGAAGCTTATTTCTTCTAACAGCCCTACATGGGAAGACTTATTAGAGAAAAGAAGAAAATGGAGCATACTATGGGCAGGACAAGGAACTCCGGAGCAGAATCTGGTTGATACCTTAAAGCGAATGCTCATTCTTCAAAGGAATCACAAATATCCAACTGAACAAACATTGGCTGAAGTAATGAATGACTTACTTTAATGGGCAGGCATTGAGATACCACAACTACACACCCAAAAATAACAAAAACTCTAGAATAACCCGCAATTGCATCAATACTGGGTATTGAATGAGATTCACAAAATCAGAGAGCAACAATGACAAAATATTGCAGAGAAAATCCAAAGACAAACTCAGTAGGGCCATGATTAGTGTTCAACTACTGAGGCCTCCACATCTAGATATACTGCAGTTCGTCAAGTCTTAAAGCAACTTAGATTCAAGGATTCTCCTCAAACTCATGAGATTATAATCAATCTCATTAGAGACTCTCCTGATAACCGATCAGCAAATGAAGAGGTAGCTGATAAGACTGCAAGTGATTTGGAGTTTGAAGAGATGCTCAGATCACCAGTTCAACCAGATGAAGGTCAAGGTGAAAAGCTAACTGAGCAAGTTGATCAGCCTAAGGGACAGTATGAGTCTCAAACTGCCCCAACTGACGAGCCAACTGAAGAGGCTCCAACAACTGAGAAAACTGAGGATGAAGCAGATTTCTAATTGCCACTTGCCACTCTTGTTAAGCCAATCTCCTAGTTTGATCCTTCAGTAGAAGTGTCAGCTGATCAAGCGAATGAAAAGCCAATCCAAGTGGATCCAACTGATCAGTTTGATGAACATTAAGGCTACACGGGTTCACTGGTAATAGTGGTGTATGTGGATCCAAATCAGCCCAGATCGCAACCTACAGCGCCACCAGAAAAGAGTTATGGAGAGACAGAAAGTTTGAGAAATCCTGAACAATCAAGGACATTTCCCTGTGAAGAGCTTGAAGGAATTGAAGATAGAGAAGAAGTTATATCACGAGGTGATGAACTATTGTTTGATGAAGATATCCCAGTTCTCGATGAAGATACAATAGCTGCAGTTCAGTTCTAAGAACAGCTAGAAAGCTCTATTGCTTAGTTTATAGTTCACCATGAAGAACTGATCCGCAGTATGCAGCAACAACTCCAGCTGCATAGTGAGCTCATCAAGATGCTGCAATCTCAGGCAGGAGCTCAATAAACTGAAGTAGAACCATCAAGCAACGACAAAACTGGTGAGCCTGCTGCTAAAAGAAGGAAGACTGAGCATAAGAAGGATTAGAGACTAATCAAGCTCAACTGATTAGGACCTCTAAGTTTTCTTGTAACTTAGTCTATTAATCTTTTTGATCAATAAAATCTTTATTTTATTGATAAATGCCAAGTCAACAAGACCTTTTGAAATTTCTTACTATTGAATCTCTAAGACACGGCATTAAAGACCAAAAGCAAAGGCAAAGGACATTGCTTTTCAAAGATATATGAGTATCATTTATTGCTCATAAATCACCTCAAATCTAGTCCTTTTGCAAGAAAAGATACACTCATTCACAAATCATTTCCAAGAGTGTCTTCGTCTCTAATTCTCTCAACAAAATTCTACTCAATTTATTCCATGGCAGAATCCCTCAGCTCCTCAAACACCTTCAAAAGCCAAATATTGAGAGACAAATTCCTTAAAAGAAAGAAGTTCCAGGAAATCCTCCATGATTCAAATAGCCCAAACCTGCTTATTAATCTTCACAAGACAGGAATTCTTTACTACCTGGAAACACCACTAATGTTCTTCAGACAAAATCCAGTGAGTGAATTTCTTCTTCAAGCACAAGTAAGTGCAAATGAAAAGGAAATGTTCTCAGTTATTCAAGGTCAATCGATTAAGATAATTAAAGACACATTTGTTGAAGTTTTTCAACTTCCAACACAAGGAGCAACAGTTCAAGAGTTGAGCAAAGCAGCTGAACTACACTGGAGAAACTGTAAAGCTTCCACCAGCAGCAAATCATTCATTTTTACCACATCTAAAACTGATTTGAAGCTAGAATTTGGAGTTTTGCTCGACATTACAAATAAAATGATGTTTAGAGCCATCGGAAGCTTGAGTTAACTTACTCAAGAAAGATACAAGGTGATGAATCACCTGGCGGAAAGAAGAGAAACAAACTGGGCAGAGTTTGTATTTTCTCAAATCAAGCATCAAGTCTTCAAGGCCACCAACTCAAAGAGAACATGGAAGTTTGAATCCATGGTAGGACTTGTTCTCAGGATAAGCAAGATGATTGAAGACATCCTGAAGTTGCTAATGATGATGCTTTACCAGTCCTTTTCTCTAACTGGATTTCCAAGAAAGGGTGCGTTCACCTTCAGTCACTCAAGAAGAAAAAGAGGACCAATGCCAAAACAAATGCCACAACATCGACCAATTCAACTGCCAATGCTATTCCATCTCCAGTCTCGAAGAATGGATCATCAGCCAATTTCAAAGTTTGCTCGAATCGAGATGAGCTCATTCCACTTATTAGAATCCCTCATCCAGACTATGGAGCTGATTATTTCAGGAGCACTTGCCCTCCTCTCCAACTGACAGAAGAAACATTCGCACTTTCTACAATGGCAAATATACAGCTAAGAGTGCATAGAAAGAAGTGTTAGAATTAGTTATGTGAAACAATGTGAATTTCGGATGTAAATAGAAAAGTTAAATAAAATGTTGAAGCTAGTGTTACCACATTGCCTTCAACATGCAGCGGAAAGATAAACAGAACTTCGCACAATATAAATTTTAAATCACACTTCTTACAGTGTGTGATTGCCTCAAGGTGAAATTTACTATCACAAGTGATAAATAAAAACAATGCTGATGTTGTCTCAGTTCACTCCCTTGACAACACTGTATAAAACATACAGAGGACTATCCTAACTTCACTCACTCGAATAATCACTCAAACAAACCTATCTAAACACATAGATAGATTATAACAAGTCACTCTAAATCTTAGACTCTCAAAGTTGACTATCTGACCTACACACACAAGTGGAATGAATGTCTCCAGTTTATTGGGACGCTAACTCGATGTCTGGGAGAATGTCTTGGATCTTCGAGATGACAGTAGATGCAAGTTTCAGAGCTTCTCACAAAACAGTGATAACCTACTTGCATAAATGATTTTAAGATCTGAAAAGACCTTAAATACTTTGTCCATCTTGTCTTGGCTATTGTTCTATGAACCCAGGAGACTTGGACTTGAATCAACAGCCTTCCATTTCCCATTACTGTAGTGGACTTCAATAACTGCTCTCTGCATTACGGAACACACATTCTTCAACATTGTGCAGTAGTGGCAGTTACTTCAGTGACCTATGATCTCCTGCAACGGTTAGTGTTAAAGAGAGAGTGGGAACATCACGTCCCTATAAAATCGAAACAGATTTTGACAAAGTCAAAATCAAATATAATCCACGATTTAATCAATAATAAGATATCCAATAAATACCAAAATACGTGGAAAATCATATGTGACAATAATCACAATTTATTCAGATTAATTTAAAATAAATTAATCCAAAATACTAGGAAGGGATAAGATTAGCATTCCGAGTGTTATACTCAATGTGACGAGAATGATGAAACATCATTAGATACGACATTGATTACAATGTTATCAAACGAAGGGATAACATCATCTAGAACACGTCATTCTCAACAATCTCCTCCTTAAGCTTATCCTTTCTGCACAAAACATAAAGCTCAATATATATATATATATATGATTAGAGCCGTAGCGGAATATGATTAAAAATTTTGGAGTTTAAAAACTCCCCTTTAATGTCTGCCCCCCCTTAAGTTATTATTTGCAAAATAATATACAAAATTAGTGGGTATAATCCCCTATACATGATTATAGAACATTCTCAACATAACAATCATCACATATGCGAACACAATCACAATGTTGAAATCATTCCCAACACAAAACATCACATATTATAAGTTATGTGAGAAACAGAATATCAATGTTGAAAACATTCTCAACAAAAACATAACACATATGAAATATGCAAACTATCATATATATATATAAATCATCAAATAACTTTGATGATTAAAAATAAAAATATCCAAGGATATTCAACACATGAACATAAAAAAAATAATCAAAATCAAAAATATGTGTCCCGCACATTAAAACCATAACATAATTAAAATTATTTTTGATAAAGAAAATTCAAATTTACTTCTTGCCCTTTGCCTTAGTCGTGGACTTCCCAGCCTTCTCCGCTTCAACATCCCTAACATTTTACCATCACCAACACCAGAAGACGCAACTACTCCCCTTTTTTGTGTAGAAAGAGTCCCTCGAAGAGCTTGAGGAAGCTCAACCATGACATTTGTGAGAACTGTGCTTTGATGAATCATGGAATCCATCTGGGAAATATAAGAGTTTAAAACTTGTACAGAAACAGTCACCAAGTGTGAGGAAGCACTTGCTATATCACTTTCTGAAAGAGGAGGGAAAAGAGCACTCTCTGCAGCAACATCCTGACCAACATCCCTTAAGATAGCAGTTGAAATTTGACCAAAGGTGTAAGGGAGATCAATCACACGATCTTGATTCCCTTTAGGCTTGATGATAGAGATAGTTGAGGTTTCAGTAACTATCTTTTTCTTGTTTGGCTTCACATCTTGTTCAACTAGGATGGCATAGATGAGGCAGGGAAATGACAATATGCTGGTGGTGTTTGTCTTTGTAGCTGACTTCAACATACAATCAAAAATGTAGTCTCCGAGATTGAAGGAGATTTTTGTTCCAAGTTTGAAGAGCAAGATGGCTTGATCAACATTGAGGACTGAAGAGTTGGTAGTGGGTAACCAATTACACACAATTAATTTGTATAAAACAGAGTAAAAGAATGTGAGCTTAGAAGTGGAAATCTTGTTAGTCCACCTTGTCACCAGACCACCAGTCACAGTCAACACAACATCATCAATTGAATCTAGGCTAATAACATCAGAATCATTGTCCAGACCTAAAAATTTGTTGATCAGCATGGGGTTAAACAAATAAATCTTATCCCTCATAAAAACCTCCCCATATTTGCTCTTGGACTTATCACCCATCTCAGGAGACACATTAGCATAAAATTCAGCAACAACATCAGGCTCAAAAGAAGACAATGCTGAAACAGATTTCTAGAGACCCCTCTTTTTAAGAAACACTTCCATTCCATACTTTTTAAAGCTAAACACGTCTATTTGTCTTTCGACACGCATGGGATAAAGAACAATAGTCTTATGAATGGATTTAGCATACTTAGAGTGGAATGTCTTACTAAAAGCAGAAGAAACATCTAGAGGGGAACCTGGAGGATAGACTGGTTCAGAATCACTAGAGTCAGCATCATCTTTGACATCGGCTGAGTGAGTGAGGGATGGAGAGACAATATCTTTGGCTGTACCAGATGGGACCATTTCTTATGAAGAGGCAGGGGAAGAAACCTTCTTTTTATGGCCAGATGTAGCGCCCTTTTCCTTTCGATGCTTGTCCTATAGATGTAGGCTTTGTAGAAACATCAGCTTCTGGCACGGCAGAGATAGGCTCCTCTTGTTGTTCAGCATCGACTTCCACATCTCCAATAGCTTTGTCTGGAGAATTTTCAGGGAGATTCTCCTCTTCATCAGACTCATCTTTCAAGGACCTCGCTGGTTTCTCCTCCATTTTCAGCGTTCTCCTTGCCTTTTTGCAAGAACCCTCACCAGCTTCTTCTTTGACTAACCCTTGTTGGCCGTGAAGTCATTTGGACTTGTGGGTAGGGCAACTTTTCTTCTTTTTGGCAAGAGCTTGAGTGTGTAACCCTAGATCTCGGTTGATAGGGTTCTCTTCTTCTCCTAGACTTACTTGCTGGAGTGAAGTGGGGTTTAGCACCATTGTAGAGTCGGCAGCATCGGCCTCCTCCATGGTAGCATCTGCATGTTCAGTCGGAGGAGAGGAGGGTTTTTTGGACTCCGATTTAGGTCCTTTTGGAGTGAGTTCAGCTATTGCAGTGACTGTGGGAGTGGATGTGGCGGAAGGAGTGATAACTAATGTTTCAACTGGACGAGAGGCAGAGGATGGAGTGCCCATAATCTTCTCAAACATTTGCTTCATCATCTTAAACATGACAATGAGATCCTTGGGTTCCGCTATAGTTGATCTGTAAAAAGCTTTGAAAAAGAGAAAACTAAGAGTGGGAGATGAAAAGGCTTCGAGAAGGAGAGAGTGGGAGGAGTAAAAAATAAAAAAATTCTAAAAATGAGTTGATATACTCTCTTACCCTAAAAAATCGGAACTGCCGAATGTCACATCGCCCACCGTACCTTTTTGATTTTCCTTATCAAAAAAATATTTAAATAAACTGAAACTAGTGGATAGGAATACTCCATATCAAGTCGAGTATTTATCATAAAAATTCAAAAAGTGTATCTTTATCGCCCCCAAAATATTTTATGTTTTCTTTTTTTTTAAATTAAGAGAAATAAATAAAATAGCGAAAACCACGCATAAAAAATAATATAATTCTAGGCATATATTCTCTGAAGGATATTACCTCTCTGCAACTTTAGAACTAACATCAGCAACAATATAGACGAACATTGAATGAAATAAACCTAATTTTCTACAACTTACCTTTTCAGAGTCAAGGGTATTTCATTCACAAACATAGTTACACAATTTCAAGTAACTGATTTTGTTAGATTCCCTGCAGATAAACCATACTTTCATTAATCAAACCTTGAATTATATTTAAAATAAATAACTGAAAAATGCACATAAATAACTGAGGTTGAAGGAAACACATACACACACCAAGTTCAACATCAGTAAAAAGATAGAACATTCTAAAGAGACCACAATCCAAGAGACTTTCTTAAGGCAGGAAATCTCTCAAAATCAAGGGACTTGGTAAAAATATCAGTTGTTTGATTCTCACTGGATATGTACTTGATGTTTATAATCTTCTTTTCTACCAAGTCTCTGATGAAATGATGTCGAATGTCAATGTGTTTAGTGCGTGAATGTTGAACAGGATTCTTAGAGATTTCAATAGCACTGGCATTATCACACAACAAAGTAAGATATGAGCTTGTCATGCCATAGTCCTTTATCATTTGGTTCAGCCATACAAACTGAGCACAACAACTATCAGTTGTCACATATTCGGATTCAGCTGTTGACAAGGAGATGCAATTTTGTTTCTTGCTTGACCAAGAAACTATATTGCTCCCCAAAAAGAAGCAACCTCTGGTTGTGCTCTTCCTATCATCAACATCACCTTCCCAATCTGTATCACTGTATACAATAAGGCTAATGTTAGTATCCTTACAATACTTAATTCCAAAGTCAACTGTACCAGCAACATATCAGATTATTCTTTTGAGAGCGTTCAAGTGAGACTCCTTGAGTTGAGCTTGGTATCTAGCATATACTCCAACACTGAACATGATATCAGGTCTGCTGGCAGTCAAGTAGAGCAAACTTCCAATCATTCCTCTGTACATTGTTGGATCAATATGGACTCCAACATCATCTTTGCTCAATTTTTCAGAAGATCACATTGGTGTCTTCATAGGCTTTGCAGCTTCAAGTCCATAACACTTGATTAGATTTTTGGCATACTTGCTCTGGGATATAAAAATCCCATCTTTATCTTGCTTGATTTGGAGACCCAGAAAGTAAGCCAATTTGCCGACCATGCTCATTTCAAATGTGCTACTCATTGCATCAACAAACTCACTGAGGAGGTTAGAACAAGTGGATCCAAACACAATGTCATCTACATAGATTTGTGCAACAGTAACGTGTTTGTGGCTCCTTTTGATAAATAATGGTTTATCAACCACACCTCTTGAAAAACCAAACTCAATCAAACACTCCGTAAGTCGAGCATACCAAGCTCTAGGAGCTTATTTAAGCCCATACAAAACCTTGTTTAACTTCAGCACATGGTATGGTTTTTCATGACACTCAGAATGCCATTTAGAAAGGCACTTTTGATATCTATTTGATGCTATGTAAACCCAATGTGGAAAGCAATGGCAAGTAGAAGACAGATAGACTTTATTCTAGCAACAGGAGTGAATGTTTCATCATAGTCTATTCCTTCTACTTGTATGTAACCTTGAGCCACCAGCCTGGTTTTATTTCTAACCACATTACCAGACTCATCAGTTTGGTTCTTAAAGATCCATTTGGTTCCAATTACATTTTTATTTTCAGGCCTTGGAACCAATTCTCACACATCATTTCGAACAAACTGAATCAGCCCATCTTGCATTGCTTCTACCCAAAATTCATCTTTTAGTGCTTTCTTAACATTTTTAGGTTCAACACTGGATAGAAAGCATGAGATAAACAAAGAGTTAATTACTGTTGACATGCTATAATACCCCGTATTTTTAAATAAAGTAAAACCGATATAAGACGTAACTCTAGGTGTCGTTTTCTTGAAAATTTTGTTCAAATAAAATTCAGGTTATGGTTGATATTAGGCTCCGTTGAAAGGGGTCGGCCTGAGGAATCCGCCAGTACTTCCGGAATTTTAATTCGAGGTAAATCGAGTTCCCGGCGGTTAAAAAGGTAAAAAGTAAAAAGGATGAATGGTTATTTTTGACTCATTTTTAATCTTTTACGAAATTCTGATCATTATCCCGAGAAATTGTTCGGCAAAGTTCCTCAATAGGAAACAAGCTAACAAATCCGCCGGTGTTCCTGAATTTTTAATCTGAAGTCAAATGAGCAAACGGTAGTGTCCGGAGCAGGGTGAATAGTGATTTCAAGGTAGCCGAAAAAAGCAATCTTTCTTCGTTTGTGTATTGAACGACCATATCGGCCAACCGTTTTTGGTCGACTTGATAGGAAATAAATCAAGGAATCTCCTGGTGTCCTTACTTTTTGTGTACGAGGTCAAATGAACTTTCCTTGCAATAAAGCAACTTATGAATAGTGTTTTTGAAAAAGTAATCGCGTTCAAACTAACCTTATCAGTATTTTATATTCAAAAAAGTAATACCCGACCCCCCAAGATTTTCCTATAAAAGGGGCAGCCCCCTTTCATTATTTCTCATCCCAAAATCGAGTTAGCAACTCTAAATAGAAAGTGAGTCGAGCATTCTTCGAGTTATTCGTGTTCTTGAGTGGATTCGAGGTTCGAGTGGAGTTTTGAGGTACGAATGGAATCGATAAGGAGCTGGGGAGGAGGGACTGCCGGCAGGGGGCAGCCACGAGGCACCGGCCGCCAGCGCCGCCACCAGAAATCGCCATCGCCGCCGAAAATTACCACCACCGCTGGGGTCGCCGCCAGCTGCCACCTTCCAGGAGCTCATTTTAGTCCATTTCTCGTCCTTTTAATCTGAAATTTTAGTATCTCGTGTATTTAAGTGTGTTCTACATTTCATCTTTTGATATAGTCTCCAACCGATGGCCGGAAACTGGCGAAATCGCAAGAAAACGTTAACTGGGTCATGAAAACCAGCCATATTCTATTTTTAACCATTCTCACCCATTTTTGCTATTCAAATCGAAAAAGTTTGAGCATGAAAGTTGCTCGAAAAATTATTCTCTATAAATGTTCCAAGTTTCGTAATTTTTCAACGAGTTTTGATGAGTCTCGATTTTTAAAAGTAGACACGTATTTTTATTCCGGAAGCATATGTTATCGAAAAATTCTAAAACTTCCAAATTATAGTCTTGACATGTGTAGAATCATCTCGGAATATTTTTGCAATTTTTGAACGGTTAAAAAGTGTCGTGGTGGAAATTCGATGTTGATCGAGTAAGATGGCAAATTTTGGAAAGAGACATCTGTCAAATATTTTTATTCCAATAAATCAAGAATATTATTTTGGAATTTGGTCCTTGTGTTTCGAGTTTATACGATGTCGTTAGAATTGTGCAATCGATTATTGAATAGAATAATAATAAATATATATAGATAAATGCTCCAAATATAGTAGATAAATTTCGAAAATTATAGTAGTTGTTTCAAGGCATGCACCAACATTGTTGGACCCTTGGAGCCCGTTGGAAGGAAGGAACCAAACCCGGAAGCTATCGTTCCACCGCCTGCTCGTCAGCAAGGTGGGTTTATTTTAAAGAATAAATACAATTTAAGAGTAATAACTATTTAGAAGCATGATAGATAACTTAGAAATATCCAAATAAATATTTTATGCTCTATCTGTTTAACGCTACTGTTATAGGAGGAATTATAGAATATTTTACACTATGGAATAAGATATTATTGAGATATTGTTGAAATATTGTTAGAATATAGGGATATTGTTAGGATACTGTGACTACGATATGAGAATACTTGTGGAATAGTTGTATAAAGCATGATTAAGCTATAATTTAATTATAGTAGTTGTTCTAAGGCATGCACCAACATTGTAGGACCCTTGGAGCCCGTTGGAAGGAAGGAACCAAACTCGGAAGCTATCGTACCATCGCCTGCTCGTCAGCAAGGTGGGTTTATTTTAAATAATAAATACAATTTAAGAGTAATAACTCTTTAGAAGCATGATAGATAACTTAGAAATATCCAAATAAATATTTTATGCTCTATCTGTTTAACGTTACTGTTATAGGAGGAATTATAGAATATTTTTACACTGTGGAATAAGATAATATTGAGATATTGTTGAAATATTGTTAGAATATTGGGATATTGTTAGGATACTGTGACTAGGATATGATAATACTTGTAGAATAGTTGTATAAAGCATGATTAAGCTATGATTTAATTGCTAAGTTTTATGAGGTATTATTAGATGATGTTGAACTTAGCTGAGATAGGCTTGTGCTAGAATCTTGGATTTTGTAGTGCAAGTAATTATTAAACATAGGCGGGACTGTACACCCTTGCAGCTGTGATGATTATCACTAAAGCTATCACTCTGAGGTAACCCACACATACATTGTGACCAGATGTCACTATAAGGACTCACTGCTAGGTGACCCTTGGTAACCCCTGGTATACTCTCCTAGCACACTCAGGGTCAATGCTAGGTAACCCCTGGTATACTCTCCTCGGATTAGCGAGGTAACCTATCCCTTTTTCTACCAGCCGTATGCTATATAGTGCAGTAAATGACAGACCGAGCAAGATGGATCCCAAAGGAGAAGAAAAGGTTTGCAGATATGGGAATGGCTTTTGCGATTTGTTTCCTATATACTGTGCATTATTTTTGGATATTTCATATTGTAAATTAAGTTCGAAACTTACCCACTGAGTGCATTAGTACTCATACCCAACTCTTTTCAAAATATTTTCAGGTTGAGATGCTTCGGCTGGTGATGTGAGCTGATGGCGGGGTTGACTGAGATGCCGCTTATCTAGTTATCTGAATAAATTATTTCCGCTATGATTTCTAGTGAATACTCTGATAACCGTATTTATTATTTGAAATTCGAACTTGATTATAACATATCCAAAAACTACTAGTACCATGAGGCATATTCTAAATGAACAATACCTTAAGGGATGAAGCCCTTTTTATTGAAATACCAATTGTTCGATTATTCGCTTTGACCTATGAAGAGGCCCCATTGAATCGCATGTTGGTATTTGTTTACTTTTCTGTCGAGCTATAAATGGGTCTTACATACTTTTGAGTCCGTGCTATGAATGGGACATTCTTAGTCAACTCTGATAAATAGATCATTACTTGTTGGTATCTGTTTATTGCTTTATTCAGTCCATGTACAGACTATTGAATGTCCTGTCATCTCAAAATGCACTCTTATAAGCCGTTGTTAAACGGGGATTTGCTCTAGTTACAGAGGTTATGGTGCCCAAATTTCTGAAAAGTATACACCTATTCTTCATCCAAAACCTTATTACTTTTTAGTGACACCCATGTCCTTCATTTATCACCCTTTTTGGGACCGAGGCGTTACATATGCAAACCTGTTTGACCAATTCAGTAACATCGGCTGAGCTCTTTATTTTGGTTTGGACTCCTTGAGATCCATCACCTATGATTTGGGAATTTGGTTGATCCCTTTTGATTCTCCTTGATGGATCACATCTTGGTTTATTCTATGCCAGTGGAAATTGTCCATCATGACTTTCTGAGGAGGAGTTTGAGTCTGGTGTCTGGGGTGATTAAGTTATCCCTTTTCAGATGGCCGGAAGAAATACCACCCCCCGTAAGAGTACGAATTTTCGTTAGCAACTCTGCGATAGAGTTGATAGCTTTTGAGAGCTGACGAGGCAAGAGGGAGAGCAACTACCAGCCTACGTAGGGAGGTTCCTAGTAGCATGGGCACAAGTGGCTGGAGGCAAAAGTGTAGCTGAGCTGGAAGCATGCCACCGCCTCATCGAAAATCTGTCAGAGGAATGGGAACCTCTCGCTAGAAGGATCTTACTGGAAACGATCACACGTGCTCGAAAGGGCAACATGGGTTGAGTGGCGGTCATGGCGGCTTGATCGGCCGGTGAAGATATACTCCAGTTTTTGGAGTGGCGCTAGTCGGACACTCTCGTCAGATGACGATTTGGCAAGGGAAAATGGCCGGCCGACTTTTGAGTGAAGAAACACCTTCCAGCCCGATCCACGCGTATGACATCCATGTTAATCAACATCTCAACAGACATCACCATATTTCCAGGAAGCACCTCCCAATCAGTGAAGTCAACCCCGCAATACTCCGCAATAGGCGTGATGATGCCGCTACAAATGAGAACACCGCTTTTCTTGGCGGCTGCGTGGCTCAAGTGTTCAGCTATGTGGGCCCCCAGATTGAAATTTTGACGCTTCAGAGCACACCACAAGTAGAAGATCTCCTGGCTTTGCACAGTGCCGCTATCATATCTAGCTAAAAGAGCATTTGCACACGCTCTTTGTAGGAAGTGGATGATGGGGTTTCGGATCATGGAGGCCTTAGCTGTGCGAGGCCGGAAGCTAGAGCCAGGGTCTCCTTCATTCACCCTCATGATAACCTTTCAGAACACGTCATCTTCCCAAGCAAACTCGGTAGGATTTCCGCACTCATTGTGGAAAATTTCATTCAAATCTTCCAAGGAGATGGTGAAAGAACGATTGTCCAGCTGAAAGGAAATACTGGACGGGTATCGGGCGTCTCTCCGTCTGTAACACGAGATAGTGCTCAAGAACTCCAACATCATTCTTCGATAGGAGGGCCATTGTCCTTCCAAAACATAACTAACCCCTCCCCACTGGCAAAGGGTCCAGAAATCATCACTCAACCCAAGGGCGCGAAGCACGGAAGTGTCTGGGTAACGAGAGGGAAGACATTCTAATTGAACAAGCCGGTCCCAACGGTCACGATGTTCAAAGTCATTCAAAACAACCCCAAAATTGAGTGGGTCATTGGGGTTCTCGGGGGCCGCTCCCCGTCCTCCACGTCGACCTCGAGCAATCCTCGGCGCCATGAGGAATAATGTGGTACCTAAAACGAACAAAAATAAGCCCACGATAGACAAAAAAATTAAAGCAAAGGTTCACCCTATCGGTTTCAAAAACACTCACACACCCTAACCTATACAAAGAGGGAAAATCAAGGCCAAGGCCAAGAACCAAAATTCAAAAGCTAGCCTAAAGCAAAATTCACCCCCCATTCATTGCTCTATTCACCAAAAATAATCAAATTCCACCTCAAAATCAAACATGCACCCCCCCCACAATGCCTCCCAACTACAACACCAAGTTCACGATGGATACATAAGAGCATGAAAAGCATTACAATAAGAGAAAACCTTCAATTTCAATCAAAACCCCACGCATGTCACATGTTCGATAAAAAGCTCCAAAGAGAAAAGAGAATTAAATCACAAAATATATCAATTCCAAGCTTACCCATCATCTTCAAACAACACCAAGCAATGTGAAAGAGAAAGAGGGTGAGAAATTTCGTACCTTTTGAGAGAAATTCACCACAATTCGACCTAGGGCACAATTTGGGGCAAAATTCAAATTTCCTTGCAATTTCCTCAATTGGAATAGTGGAAGAGAACCCAAGGCCAAGAGTAGAAAATGGAGGGGCGAGGAGATGGAGAAATCGAGTCCTAGGAGGATGGGAGAGGGAGAAATCGAGTTTTCTTGCGAAGTTGCGTGTGTGTGTGTGTGTGAATGTGAAAGGGAGAGAGAACAAACCTGAAACTTAAACGTACGCGGGCTGGGCGTGTTGCGCGGCACGGGCCATGCTGTATGACGGCACGGTCCGTGCCATCACTACCGAGAGTTTTGGGCCGCGTTATGCTCAGCAGCACGGGCCATGCTGTTGGACGGCACGGTCCATGCCGAAATACATTTTTTTTTCAATTTTTTTTAATACTGCAGAAAATAGAAGAAAAACCAAAAAAACGGGAAAAACCCCAACAAATGAAAATAACTAAAACAACACGGAAAACAAAACAAAACAAAGCAAAACTTAAAAAAAACTAAAAATGGTGGGTTACCTCCCACCAAGTGCTTCATTTAACGTCTTTAGCTAGATGATACCTCATGGCTGCTCATGGATCATTGAGAAGTGTGACCCGTAAATTCCTTTCTTCCATTGGGTGCCGGAAGTAATGTTTGAGGCGGTGTCCATTGACTGCAAATATGCTTCCATCGGCACGCAATAAGTCACATGTGCCATTCCAACTTGTCCTGTACACTACAAATGGACCCATCCACCTTGATTTAAGTTTGCCCGGAAACAATCTCAATCGTGAATCATAAACAAGAACTCCATCTCCAGGGGCGAACTCCTTTTGCTTGATGACACGATCGTGGAATTTGCTAGCCCTCTCCTTATAGATGCAAGAATTTTCAAAAGCTTCGTTTCTCTATTTCTCCAACTCCAACAATTGATGAGCTCTTTCAACTCCAGCTTATTGGAACTCAAAATTGATCTTCCTCACAGTCCAATATGCCTTATACTCAATTTCTACGGGTAAATGACAGGATTTACCAAAAACAAGTTGGTAAGGAGACATACCAATTGGAGCTTTATATGCCGTACGATAGACTCACAGAGCATCATCAAGGCGATCCGCCCAATCCTTTCGATGCACCACAGTCTTCTCAAGAATTTGCTTGATTTCTCGATTGGCAAGCTCGGCTTGTCCGTTAGCTTGCGGATGATAAGGAGACGTGACTTTGTGCTTCACACCATATTTAACTAATAAACTTCCAAGCCACTTGTTGTTGAAGTGCGACCCCCCATCACTACGCAAAGCTCTCGGGGCTCCGAACCGAGTTAAAATATTTTTCCTCAAAAACTTCAACACCACCTTGGAGTCATTGGTGGTAGTAGGAATGACTTCCACCCAACGAGACACATACTCCACAGCAAGCAAAATGTAGAGGAAACCTTGAGAGTTAGGGAATGGTCCCATAAAATCTACCCCCCACACATCAAATTGCTCCTCAACCATCATCGCCTTTTGCGGCATCTCATCCCTTTTGGTAATATTGCCAACCCATTGGCATCAATTGCACTTGGAGATAAACGCATGGCAATCTCGGTAAATATGCGGCAAATATATGGCCTCCACTGGGCGAACTATGGCACTGCTCTATGATAGCATAAATTTCGTCCTCTCGAACACATCTCCGAATCACTGCATCCGTGCATTGCTTGTACAAAATGGGTTCCTCCCAATAGTAGAACTAAACATCATAGAGGAATTTCTTATGCTGGTAGGAGCTAAGATCCTTGGGTATGACACGAATTACTATGTAATTCACAATGTCTGCATACCACGGAGTTTTGTCCACAACTTTCACTTCTAGCACTTGTTCATCTGGAAAACTCTCATTAATGAGCAACTTTGGATCCTCTCCTTCCACTGGGTTCTCCAAACGAGACAGATGGTCCACCACGGCATTCTCACAACCCTTTCGATCCTTGATCTCCATGTCAAACTCTTGTAGCAACAGAATCCATCGAATCAATTTCGGCTTGGCATCCTTCTTGGCAAACAGATACCGAATGGCTGCATGGTCAGTGTAGACAATGGTTTGCACCCCAATCAAATAAGCCCGAAATTTGTCAAAAGCAAAAACCACTGCTAACAACTCCTTTTCCGTGGTGGTGTAATTTTGCTGGGCACAGTCGAGGGTCTTGCTGGCATAGTGAATGACTCGAAAGAATTTCTCCCGCTTTTTTCCCAACACAGCTCCAACGGCAAGGTCACTGGCATCACACATCAAAACAAAGGGTTCAGTCCAAATAGGTTGTATTAAAATTGGAGCACTTACCAGAGCCAACTTCAGTTTCTCAAATGCTTCCATGCACTCGTCATCAAACTCAAACTTCACATCTTTCCCCAACAGAGAACACAGAGGCTTGGAGATTTTGGAAAAATCCTTGATGAATCTCTGGTAAAATCTAGCATGGCCAAGAAAGCTACGAACCGCCTTAACAGAGGTAGGAGGAGGTAGCTTCTCAATAGCTATAAATTTTGCTCGATCGACCTCCAGACCGGCAGCAGAGACTTTGTGGCCAAGCACCACACCTTCACGTACTATAAAATGGCACTTCTCCCAATTTAAAACCAGATTTGTCTCCTCACATCGCTGCAAAACTTGAGACAAATTCTCCAAACAATTATCAAAAGAGGAACCAAAGACAGAAAAATCATCCATAAATATCTCCATAATTTTCTCGATGAAACCATGGAATATGGCCATCATGCACCTCTGGAATGTGGCTGGAGCATTGCATAAACCAAAGGGCACACGTCGATATGCAAAAACACCATAGGGGCAAGTAAACGCCAACTTGTGTTGGTCCTTCGGGACAATCATAATTTGATTGTACCCCGAATAGCCATCCAAGAAGCAATAATACTCGTACCCTGCAAGTCTATCCAACATTTGGTCAATGAAAGGAAGGGGAAAGTGATCCTTACGTGTGGCCGCATTCAGAGCACGGTAGTCAATGCAGACACACCATCCAGTCACTAGCCGCGTAGCAATCAACTCGTTCCTCTCATCCTTCACAACTGTCATGCCTTCTTTCTTTGCAACACATTGAGTTGGGGTCACCCATTCACTGTCAGATATGGCATAGATCATCCCGACATCTAGAAGTTTCAAAACTTCTTTTCTCACCACCTCTTGCATCACCAGATTCAATCTCCGTTGTGCTTGCACTTTCGGCTTGTAATCCTGCTCAAGTAAAATACGATGCATACAAATAGACGGGCTAATCCCCTTTATGTCAGAAATTTGCCAACCTATCGCAGACTTATATTTTCTCAGCACTCTCAACAACTTATCCAACTCCGCATCAGAAAGAAAAGTAGATACAATCACAGGATAAGTATCATTCTCACCTAAATGGGCATACCTCAAATGATCTGGAAGTGGCTTCAACTCCAAAACTGGTGGCGGAGGTGCCAATTTCGCTGCAGAGGTCTTGGAACTTTCAATGCCTTCTGGCGGCGGATCCCGAATAGCCAAGTATTGGACTGGTTCCAGCGGAAGTTCCTGCATAGAATCTAAAACTGCAAGGTATTCTAAAATTTCATCACATGCAACATCAAGAGAGTCATATGAGTCAATAGAATAAATAGAGTGTCGGATATAGTGTTGCAGAGGATCTTCTAACGTAACTGGTACATCAGTGCAGGCAAACTCATCTTCCACTAACTCTATCAATTTGCAGTCATCAAATGCACTCTCGTGTGGCCTCTTCATAGCATCATACAAAGAGAATGTAATCGTCTCATCATTCATCCGGAATATCAGCTGGCCATCTTGCACATCAATCAAAGCACGGCCTGTAGCTAGGAATAGTCTACCAAGAATCAATGGGATATTCTTGTCTTCCGGCATGTCGAGGACCACAAAATCTGCAGGAAAAATGAAGTCCTCTACTTTCACCAACACATCCTCGACAACTCCTCTTGGATAGGTGACTGATCTATCCGCCATTTGCAATGCAATAGAAGTCGGCTTGATATCACCAATTTCCAATCTCTTGAAAATCGACAAAGGCATCAGATTGATGCTAGCCCCCAAATCGCACAACACTTTACCAAAAGTGCGTCCCCCAATCACACAGGCAATAATAAAACTACCTGGATCCTTCTACTTCAGAGGCAACTTCCGTTGTAAGACTGCACTACATTCTTCAGATAGATTCACAGTCTCAAATTTGCCCAATTTTTTCTTCTTAGAAATGGCATCCTTCAAGAATTTGGCATAACCAGGCATATCTCGTAAAGCATCTAACAGAGGAATGTTGATGTTTACCTTTTTGAAGATCTCCATAAATTTCTCCATCTTCTGCTCAGTCTTGGCCTTAGCTAGCCTAGTTGGAAACGGAGCGATTGAACTAGTGGGCATCGTCCGGGCTGCAGTAGTGGCAGACGCCACTTTTGGTGCAGGAGTAGGTGGAACCTCTGTAGCTATAACTGCTTCATCATCTACTATCTCAATCACATCATCATCTCCATCATCCTTCAGTAGATGCTTATGATTCGTGTACTCAGTTCCACTACTCAACTGAATAGCATTGCATTGATCCTTTGGGTTGATCACGGATTGACTTGGAAATTGACCTGGCTTGTGTTGAGTGGATGAATTATTCGCCATTTGGCCCACTTGAACCTCTAGCATATTCAACTACTTGGACAGAGCACTCAAAGTTCCCTCGATCTGTGTAATCTTCGTTTCAGTGGCTCCAATGAAGCTGTTCTGATTAGCTATCAACTGACCCATCATCTCTTCGAGTGAAGGCTTCTTTGGCACAGAAGGACCTGCAGTGGGAGCAGCAAAACCCGGAGGTTGCAGGGCGTTGTTGGGGTTAGCATAGGAAAAATTTGGGTGATTCCTATTGCTTGGATGATAAGCCATGTTGTTGCTCTGGAATCCTTGCTGGCCTCTGTTGTAGTTTTCACTGTTGTAATTTCTCTGGTTGACAAAATTCATACCTTCTACGGCAGAGGGTTCAGAGCCTTGCTGTTGGACTATATTCACATCCATGTGTGCACGCCGCTCATCTAGAACTTGCTCCTCATGCGAATGATGTCGTCACTGACACCATTCATCTTGATCGTGTCACAAATCTCCAAGAATGCATCCAGATGAGCATTTGGATTTTCTGTAGCTCGTCCACTGAATTGCTCTGCAGCCACCATGTTGATCAATGCTGGATGGAGCTCAAAGTTGTTTGCGGCGATGCCGCCACCCCATCCGGCTCCCAAGTATCTGTCAGTTGGTGCCCGATACAGCTGGTTCAGAGGTGCTGCTTCGTGCTCGGGCACAACTTGTCTAGCCAATCTTTGCTCCATCTCTCGAAGCCTTCTAGCCAATGCTTCTCCACCAGGTCTCAAATTAATTAGCTAACATATATAAATTATGGCCACTAATCTATGCATAAGAGATAAACACATGAACAATTGAACACAATAATCGAAAGGGAAAAATAACAGAATCAAATTAATTGCATAGTTTCAACACCAATTGCAAACCCTAGAATTAATAAACGTTTAGCCGTTCATGGAGAAATAGAAATCTAGATAAAATACGATAGTATTCATACAACTCATAGTTGAAATTAAAATAAAAATAACATAAACAACTTATGCCGGGTGAATTGTCTTTGTTCTTCACGTTCTTCTTTTTCTCCGTACTCTTCCGTCTCAATAATAAGGTAAAAAGTCATCCCAAATTCACCCAAAGAGAAGTCTTAAATAGTTGGGGAAAAACAGAGCTCAAAAAGGAAAATTTAAAACTTCCGGAACACTGCGGCACGGGCCGTGCCGTGCGACGGCACGGTCTGTGCCATTGGACAAAATCGCATGCTAGGTTACAGTTCGGGGCACGGTTCGTGCCGTGTGACGGCACAGTCCGTGCCGTTGGTACCGAGACTTGGAACTTCATTGGCTTCAAGGCACGGTCCGTGCCGTTGTGCATTCTCTGAAATTGTGATTTTTCGGCCCGTTTTCACCTTCCCGGTCTCAACACAAGCACTTATTCCATCCAGTAACCATGTACACTTCATGACACGTTAGGTGAATTTCCTGTCAAAACTCGATAAACCCATGATTGAACCAACACAACATAAAACTCTTCAAAACAATCACAAACACATGCATTCGACTTCAAAAATACGTACAATGTACATCCGAAACGTATGCAAATTCCGAGTTTATCAGAGGTAGGGGAAAGAAAGATGCATGTGCCAAAAATCGTGTAGCAAACGATCGAGAAGATTGCGCAAATTAGAGGACGGATAAAACAAGCTCAAGATAGACAAATGTCTTATTCAGACAATAGAAGAAGTAAATTGAGCTTAGAAATAGGCGAAAAAGTCGTCCTGAAAGTATCCCAACCAAGAGAGTCGTTCGGTTTGGCAAATGAAACAAACTAAGGCCCAGGTTCATTGGACCATTTGAAATCCTCGAAAGAATAAATGAAGTGGCATATAGTTTGGCCTTACCACCCAACCTGAATGACGTACATGGCGTGTTTCATGTCTTGATACTGAGAAAGTACGTGTTTGATCCTAAACACGTGATCAGAAAGGAGGACATTGTGCTGAACAAAGATCTTGTATACGAAAAAAAGCCCAAAGCCATCCTTGATCGAAAGATTCAAAAGCTTAGAAATAAAGAAATTAGCATAGTAAAGGTTTTGTGGAACCATCATGGATCAGAAGAAGCCACGTGGGATCTAGAATCTGCGCGATGAATTTTTTTTTAAGGGTGGTAGGATGTAACACCCCGTATTTTTGAATTTCAGATAAAGAAGTCTTCTAATTATATTTAGAAGGCTAAAGAATTATATTGGAGCTAAGTAAAGTAAAACCGATGTAAGACGCAACTCTCGGTGTCGTTTTCTTGAAAATTTCGATCAAATAAAATTTGGGTTATGGTCGATATTAGACTCCATTGAAAGGGATCGACCTGAGGAATCCGCCGGTACTCTCGGAATTTTAATCATAGGTAAATCGAGTTCTTGATGGTTAAAAAGTTAAAAAGTTAAAATGATGAATAGTGATTTTTGACTCGTTTTTAATTTCGACCTTTTATGAAATTCCAATTATTATCCCAAGAAATTATTCAGCAAGGTTCCTTAATAAGAAACAAGACAACGAATCCACCGGTATTCTCATATTTTTAATCTGACGTCAAACGAGCAAACGGTAGTGTCCGGAGCATCAAGAATAGTGATTTCCAGGTAGCCGGAAAAAGGAATCTTTCTTCATTCATTCGTGTATCAAATGACCATATCGGCCAACCATTTTTGGTCGACTTGAAAGAAAATAAATAAAGGAATCTCCCGGTGTCCTTACTTTTTGTGTACGAGGTCAAATGAACTTTCCTTGCAATAAAGCAACTTATGAATAGTGTTTTTGAAAAAGTAATCGCGTTCAAACTAACTTTATCACTATTTTATATCCGAAAAAATAATACCCGACCTCCCAAGCTTTTCCTATAAAAGGGGCAGCCCCCTTTCATTATTTTTCATCCCATAATCGAGTTAACAACTCTAAATAGAAAGTGAGTCGAGCATTCTTCGAGTTTTTCGTGTTCTTCGAGTGTTCTTGAGTGGAGTCGAGGTTCGAGTGGAGTTTTGAGGTACACATCAAGTTGGGAAGGAGCTGGGGAGGAGGGACTTTCGGCAGGGGGCAGCCACCAGTCGTCGGCGTCGCCGCCAGAAATCACCGCCGCCGCTGGGGTCGCCACCCTCCGCCAGCTGCCACATTCCAGAAGCTCATTTCGGTCCAAATCTGGTCCTTTTAATCTGAAATTTTAGTATGTCGTGTATTTATGTGTGCTCTACGTTTCGTCTTTTGACATCGTCTCCATCCAGTGCCCGAAAACCGGCGAAATAGCCGGAAAACATGAACTGGGTCATGAAAACCTGCCAAATTCTGTTTTTCACCATTTTCACCCATTTTTGCTCATCAAATAGAAAAAGTTTGAGCATGAAAGTTGCTTGAAAAATTATTCTCTATAAATCTATCAAGTTTTGTAATTTTTCGATGAGTTTTGATGAGTCTCGATTTTTAAAAGTAGACAGTTATTTTTATTCCTGAAGCATATGCTATCGAAAAATTCTAAAACTTCCAAACTGTAGTCTTCGCATGTGTAGGATCATCTCGGCATATTTTTCATAGTTTTTGAACGGTAAAAAAGTGTTGTGGTGGAAATTCGATGATAATCGAGTAAAATGGTAAATTTTGGAAAGAGACATTTGTCAAATATTTTTATTTCAATAAATCAAGAATATTATTTTGAAATTTTCATCCTTGTGTGTCGAGCTTATACGAGGTCATTAGAATTGTGCAATCTATTTTTGAATAGAATAATAATAAATATATATAGATAAATGCTCCAAATATAGTAGATAAATTCCGAAAATTATAGTAGTTGTTCTAAGGCATGCACCAATATTGTAGGACCCGTGTAGCCCATTGGAAGGAAAGAACCAAACCCGAAAGCTATCGTACCACCGCCTGCTCGTCAGCAAGGTGGGTTTATTTTAAAGAATAAATACAATTTAAGAGTAATAACTCTTTAGAAGCATGATAGATAACTTAGAAATATCAAAATAAATATTTTGCTTTATCTGTTTAACGTCACTGTTATAGGAGGAATTCTAGAATATTTTTACGCTATGGAATAGGATATTATTGAGATATTGTTGAAATATTGTTAGAATATTATTGGGATATTGTGACTAGGATATGAGAATACTTGTGGAATAGTTGTAGAAAACATGATTAAGCTATGATTTAATTGTTAAGTTTTATGAGGTATTATTAGATGATGTTGAACTTAGCTGAGATAGACTTGTGCTAGAATCTTGGATTTTGTAGTGCAAGTAATTATTAAACATAGGCAGGACTGTATACCCTTGCAGCTGTGATGATTATCATTAAAGATGTAACTATGAGGTAACCCCACACATACATTGTGACAGGATGTCACTATAAGGAGTCACTGCTAGGTGACTCCTAGCACACTCACGGTCAATGCTAGGTAACCCCTGGTATACTCTCCTCGGATTAGCGAGGTAACCCCTCCCTTTTCTTACCAGCATCATGTTATATAGTGCAGTAGACGACAAACTGAGTAAGATGGATCCCAAAGGAGAAGAAAAGGTTTGCATTTATGGGAAGGGCTTTTGTAATTTGATTCATATATGTTGTGCATTATTTTTGGAGATTTCATATTTTAAATTGAGTTCGAAACTTACCCACTGAGTGCAATAATACTCATACCCAAGTCTTTTCAAAATACTATCAGGTTGAGATGCTGTGGCCGGTGATGTGAGCTGATGGCAGGGTTGACTGAGATGCTGCTTATCTGGTTATTTGAATAAATTATTTCTGCTATGACTTCTGCTGAATACTCTGATAACTTTATTTAGTATTTGAAAATTCAAACTTGATTATAGCATGTCCAAAAACTACTAGTACCATGAGGCCTATTCTAAATAAATAGTTGCTTAAGGGATGAAGCCCTTTTTAATGAAATACCAACTGTTCCTTTATTCGCTTTGACCTATGAACTGGCCCCATTGTATCGCATGTTGGTATCTGTTTACTTTTTTGTCGACCTATGAATGGGTCTTACATACTTTTGAGTCCGTCCTATGAATGGGACATTCTTAGTCATCTCTGATAAATAGATCATTACTTGTTGGTATCTGTTCATCGCTTTATTCAGTCCATGTACAGACTATTGAATGTCCTGTCATCTCAAAATGCACTCTCATAAGCCGTTATTAAACGGGGATTTGCTCTAGTTACAGAGGTTATGCTGCCAAAATTTCCGGAAAGTATAACCTATTCTTCATCCAAAACCTTATTCCTTTTTAGTGACACCCATGTCCTTCATTTATCACCCGTTTTGGGACCGGGACATTACACATGCAAACATGTTTGACCAATTCAGTAACATCAGCTGAGCTCTTTGTTCTGGTTTTTACTCCTTGAGATCCATCACCTATGATTTGGAAATTTGGTTGATCCCTTTTGATTCTCCTAGATAGATCACATCTTGGTTCATTCTGTGCTAATGGAAATTCTCCATCATCACTTTCTGAGGAGGAGTCTGAGTTTGGTGTCTGGGGTGATTAAGTAATCCCTTTTCAGATGGTCGGAAGAAATACCACCCCCCGTAAGAGTACGAATTTTCGTCAGCAACTCTGCGATAGAGTTGATAGGTTTTTATTCCGGAAGCATATGTTATCGAAAAATTCTAAAACTTCCAAACTATAGTCTTCGCATGTGTAGGATCATCTCGGAATATTTTTCATAATTTTTGAACGGTTAAAAAGTGTTGTGGTGGAAATTCGATGTTAATCGAGTAAAATGGTAAATTTTGGAAACAGACCTTTGTCAAATATTTTTATTTCAATAAATCAAGAATATTATTTTGGAATTTTCATCCTTGTGTGTCGCGCTTATACGAGGTCATTAGAATTGTGCAATCTATTTTTGAATAGAATAATAATAAATATATATAGATAAATGCACCAAATATAGTAGATAAATTCCGAAAATTATAGTAGTTGTTCTAAGGCATGCACCAACATTGTAGGACCCGTGTAGTCCGTTGGAAGGAAGGAACCAAACCCGAAAGCTATCGTACCACCGCCTGCTCGTCAGTAAGGTGGGTTTATTTTAAAGAATAAATACAATTTAAGAGTAATAACTCTTTAGAAGCATGATAGATAACTTAGAAATACCCAAATAAATATTTTATGCTCTATCTGTTTAACATCACTGTTATAGGAGGAATTATAGAATATTTTTACGCTATGGAATAGGATATTATTGAGATATTGTTGAAATATTGTTATAATATTATTGGGATATTGTGACTAGGATATGAGAATACTTGTGGAATAGTTGTATAAAACATGATTAAGCTATAATTCAATTGTTAAGTTTTTTGAGGTATTATTAGATGATGTTGAACTTAGCTGAGATAGGCTTGTGCTAGAATCTTGAATTTTTTAGTGCAAGTAATTATTAAACATAGGCAGGACTGTACACCCTTGCAGCTGTGATGATTATCACTAAAAATGTCACTGTGAGGTAACCCACATATACATTGTGACAGGATGTCACTATAAGGAGTCACTGCTAGGTGACCCCTAGCACACTCACGGTCAATGCTAGGTAACCCCTGGTATACTCTCCTTGGATTAGGGAGGTAACCCCTGCCTTTTCCTACCAGCATCATGTTATATAGTGCAGTAGACGACAAACTGAGTAAGATGGATCTCAAGGGAGAAGAAAAGATTTGCGGATATGGGAAGGACTTTTGTGATTTGCTTCCTATATGCTGTGCATTATTTTTGGATATTTCATATTGTAAATTGAGTTCGAAACTTACCCACTGAGTGCATTAGTACTCATACCGAACTCTTTTTAAAATGGTATCAGGTTGCGATGCTGAGGCCAGTGATGTGAGCTGATGGCAGGGTTGACTGAGATGCCGCTTATCTGGTTATTTGAATAAATTATTTCCGCTATGATTTCTGCTGAATACTCTGATAACTGTATTTAGTATTTGAAAATTGGAACTTGACTATAGCATGTCCAAAAACTACTAGTACCATGAGGCCTATTCTAAATAAATACTTGCTTGAGGGAAGAAGCCATTTTTATTGAAATACCAACTGTTCCTTTATTCGCTTTGACCTATAAAGAGGCCCCATTGAATCGCATGTTCGTATCTATTTACTTCTCTGTCGACCTATGAATGGGTCTTACATACTTTTGAGTCCGTCCTATGAATGGGACATTCTTTGTCAACTCTGATAAATAGATCATTACTTGTTGGTATCTGTTTATCGCTTTATTCAGTCCATGTATGGACTATTGAATGTCCTGTCATCTCAAAATGCACTCTTATAAGCCGTTAGTAAATAGGAATTTGCTCTAGTTACAGAGGTTATGCTGCCCAAATTTCCAGAAAGTATAACCTATTCTTCATCCAAAACCTTATTCCTTTTTAGTGACACCCATGTCCTTCATTTATCACCCCTTTTGGGACCGGGGCGTTACACATGCAAACCTGTTTGACCAATTCAGTAACATCGGCTAAGCTCTTTGTTTTGGTTTTGACTCCTTGAGATCCATCACCTATGATTTGGGAATTTGGTTGATCCCTTTTGATTCTCCTTGATGGATCACATCTTGGTTCATTCTGTGCCAGTGGAAATTCTCCATCATGACTTTTTGAGGAGGAGTCTGAGTCTGGTGTCTGGGTGATTAAGTTATCCCTTTTCAGATGGCCGGAAGAAATACCACCCCTCGTAAGAGTACGAATTTTCGTCAGCAACTCTGCGATAGAGTTGATAGGTTTTGGGAGCTGACGAGGCAAGAGGGAGAGCAACTACCAGCCTTCGTAGGGAGGTTCCTAGTAGTATGGGCACAAGTGGCTGGAGGCCAAGGCGTAGCTGAGCTGGAAGCATGCCACCGCCTCATCGAAAATCTGTCAGAGGAATGGGAACCACTCGTTAGAAGGATCTTGCTGGAAACGATCATACGTGACCCCTTAACCTTTGTCGAGTCCAGAAGCTTGTCCATGTTTAGAACTATACTCCTCTCTTACTGGATTAATCGCAAGGGATTCATGTCGCCCCTGGCCAACGAAATAGCTGATGCCCGTGCTGAGCATACATTTGTGATGGAGGTTGAGATGGCGGGATCCACTTCTGCACGCCCCCCACTGCCCAATGTTCATGTTCCAAGAGATCAGGGGGCTGGACCCTCCAACGCCCGCATAGTGGACCTGACTGAGTCTCTGTACTCCAAGCACCTAGGATCTCCAGTGTACACCCCCTCTGCTTTTAACCTATGAAGAGGCCCCATTGAATCGCATGTTGGTATTTGTTTACTTTTCTGTCGACCTATGAATGGGTCTTACATACTTTTGACTCCGTCCTATGAATAGGACATTTTTAGTCAACTCTGATAAATAGATCATTACTTGGTGGTATCCGTTTATCACTTTATTCAGTCCATGTACAGACTATTGAATGTCTTGTCATCTCAAAATGCACTATTATAAGCCGTTATTAAACGGGGATTTGCTCTAGTTACAGAGGTTATGCTGCCCAAAGTTTCGGAAAGTATAACCTATTTTTCATCCAAAACCTTATTCCTTTTTAGTGACAGCCCTGTCCTACATTTATCACCCCTTTTGGGACCTGGGCGTTACACATGTAAACCTATTTGATCAATTCAGCAACATTGGTTAAGCTCTTTGGTTTGGTTTTGACTCGTTGAGATCCATCACCTATGATTTGGGAATTTAGGTGATCGCTTTTGGTTCTCCTTGGTGGATCACATCTTGGTTCATTCTGTGCCAGTGGAAATTGTTCATCATCACTTTCTGAGGAGGAGTCTGAGTCTAGTGTCTGAGGTGATGTTGATTCCTTTGTTGAGGGAGAGGAAACATTGGTTTTGATATCAGGACTTCTCATAGGACTTTTGTCAGTGCCACTGGACTCCTTCTCGGCAACATCTAGTTCATGGAGGATAAATGACACATCATCTTCCTCAGTTCTTGTTGCCAGGCCTGCCAGATTATCAAATACAACATTGACAGACTCTTGTACGACCTTAGTTTTTAGATTAAGAACCCGATATGTTCTGCTGTTTTGAGCATATCCCAAGAACAAACCTTTGTCACTCTTGGAGTCAAACTTTCCAAGATGGTCTCTGTCATTCAGGACGTAACAGACACATCCAAACACATGAAAATATTTGAGATTTGGCTTATTTTCTGTTAGAAGTTCATACAGAGTCTCCTTTCTTCCTGGTCGAAGATAGACTCTATTTCCGATGTGACAAGCTATGTTAACAGCTTCAGCCCACAGCTTCTTTGAAAGCCCTTTAGCCTGCAACATTGCACATGACATTTCCTACAGAGTTTGATTCTTTCTCTCCACTACTCTGTTTTGTTCTGGAGTTTTTGGAGCTGAATACTCATGTAGTATTCATTTCCTTTCACAAAAGTCATTGAATGTAGCATTCTCAAATTCTCTTCCATGATCAGTTCTGATGCATACAATGTTGGTGTCAAACTATAGACATATCGTCCGGTAGGATTTTTTGAAGAGTTTGAACGTTTCAGATTTATCCTGTAGGAATTTGACCCGAGTATACCTTGAGAAATCATCAACAATGACAAGGATGAAACTCTTACCACTCATACTCTTTGTATCGACTAGTCCCATGATATCCATGTGTAAAAGTTGAAAACATCTTGTTGTGTGACATCCACCCAGGCTTTTGTGAAGGATTTTGGTTTGTTTTCCCTTTTGGCAAGCACCACATATCACATCATGATCAACATTCAGCTTTGGTAGGCCACGAACAGCATCAGTCGCAATCAATTTTTTTAAATTTACCATGCTTACATGATCGAGTTTTTGATGAATTAACTTTATCTCATCATTTACAGTCATGTTGCAGGTTTCATCTTTGTCAGCATGGTAGCAATTATCAGATGCACGACTACCAAACATTATGCATTGGTTGTGTTTGTCAAATACTTTACAAGTATTTTTGTCAAACTTAACATACATACCATCATCACATAGCTGACTAATGCTAATCAGATTGGCCGTTAATCCCTCAACATGCAGAAAATTCTGGAGCTTAGGGAAATTTTTGATATTCAAGGTGCCTTTCCCAACAACATTTCCTTGGGCTCCTCCACAGTAGCTGACCTCGCCTTTGTTTGTAGTGGTATATTCTTCAAGAAATTCCTTATTTCCGATCATATGTCGAGAATATCCGCTGTCGAAGTACCATGTTCCGGCAATGTTGGCCTTCAAGGATGTGTACACAACATTGCAAAAGTACTTCATCTTTTTGGACTTCTTCGGATTTTTATACTTTGATGTGATCCCTGATGTTGTTCTCTCGGTTGCAACATCATCACGAAATTTGAAGCAATGTGGTTTGATATGTCCAGGCATTTGATAGTAATGACAAATATATTTCCGTACCTTTGAGCCTTTGCATTGCTTCTGATCGCCATCTTCACCCTTGTTTCCTGTCGTTGTGCTTGAGTTGCTTTCTTTCACAAACTTAACAAAGTTATTGTTTGAGGGAGACATGGAAGATTTATTTGAGAACCCCAGTCCAGCCCTTTCTGTCTGTCCCAATGTTAAGGCTTCATGTAGGACATTCGTTCCTTGATTCCATTTCTGAAATGTTCTTGAGGTGTTCTCCACTTCCTTCTTCAGTTCGCTGATTTCAACAATACTCCTGATAAGTCTAATTTTCAGACTTACAACCTTCTATCTAAGAAACTGATTTTCTTCCATGAGAAATCTCAGTTCTTTTGATTGAGGTGTCCATTGAATGCAAACTTTATTCACAACATTATTGAGCTCTTGAATGGAGGCAGTGGGTTGTTCATCATGTGGATCATCCTCTCTGATTTCAGAAGCGTGATTGAACTCATCCAAAATAGTCATTTCATACCCATTTGTAGTATTGGGAGAAATCTCAGTAGCTTTATCTTCAACATCTAGAAGAACCTCATCTACAACTTCACATTCTTCAATGTCAAGTTCATCAAGTTCATTAATACCATTCAGAGCATCGATAATCTGGTCATCTTCCTCCATGATATTGATGAACAACAATATTTGATCTGAATCATTTTATTTATTGAAACCAAAAGATTCTAAAATATAATTTTTTATTTATTGAAACCTTGTATGCATTTAACGTAGAAGAGAATAAATTCTAGAGACCTTGTATGCATTTAACGTAGAAGAGAATAAATTCTAAAATATAATTTTTTATTTATTGAAACCAAAAGATTTGACAGAGGTCACTTTTCATAACTTGCCATTTTAATCGATTTTTATCAGATTTGTACCACGACACTTTTTAACCGTTCCAAAATTACAAAAATATTTAGGGACAATCAAATACATGCCAAGACTATAGTTTGAGAGTTTTAGATTTTTTCGATAACACATGCTTCCGGAATAAAAATAACTATTTAAATTAAATAATCAAGATTTTTCAAAACTCGTCCAAAAATTACGAAATTTGACGGGCACATAGGAAATATTATTTCGAGCAACTTTCGTGAACATACTTTTTTGATTTGACGATCTGAAAGGGCCGAAACTGAGGAAAAACGTAATCTGATCGTTCATGCTTATATTTTCTGTTTTTCGGTGTTTTCGCCAGTTTCCGGCTGTCGGATTGAAACGAGTTCAACATACGAAATGTACTACACATTTAAATACACGACATACTAAAATTTGGGCTAAAAATGACAAGAAATGGACCGAGATGATAGCCGCGCAATGTGGAAACAACGTCGCCATTTTCCGGTGACATGGCTGCAGCTCTGACGACGTCGACGGCGGCAGCAGGGTGGTGGTGGTCGGCAGCTGCAGCGGCAGCTCCCTCCTCTCGCTCTCTCTCCCTTTCTCGGATCTCTCTCTCTCTCGTCACTCATCTCTCTTTTTTCTTCTTTTTCTTTCTTTATCTAATCTCTCTCTCTTTCGCCACTTTTACTCTGCCTCTCTAGAAGATATTATGGATGGTGGAGAATGGGTGAAAATGAACGAGAGGGCCGGATTATATAGATATTTTGGATATGATATTTTAATATAATATTGATAAAATACTTTTAAGACACGATTTAAAGGTTGTTTTATTTTATTGGGAGTTCAATTGATCTCGCATTATAAATCTAAAAATATTGGGAGGTTCATTGGATTATTTCCTATTGAATCAATTAAAAATTATATGTCGAAAATGTTATTTGATAATCGAATGAGAAAATATTCATTTTCAAATTAATTAGAAATTACTATTTATTCTACCAAAAATATTGTTGAGAGTTCGTTTCACCTCTGATTGAAAATCCGAGAATACCGACGGATTTCTTGGTTCGTTTCCTATTGGAAAACTCTGAGTGGTCAAGTCTCGAGGCGTCGCAAATATTCCGGATTAAATTAAAAATTACTATTAACGTCCTCTTTGACTGTCGGGACTTTGATTGACTTCGAATTAAAATTTTAAAAGTATCACTGATATTCTCAGGTCGTTCTATTTCCATGAAAATCATTATTGACCATGTGCCAAAAATATTTAAACAATATTTTCCAATTTAAGTAGCACCTAAAGTCGCGTCTTTTATCCGTTTTACTTTATTTTAGCTCCAATAAATTTATGTAGCCTTCTAAATAAATTTAGAAAACTTTTAACTATAATCTGAAAATACAGGGTGTTACATCATACCCTCCTTAAAAAAAATCATCCCGAAAAATACTAATCTTGGAAATGAGGGTCGGGACACCTCTTGAGCAATTCTGACTCCAACTCCTACGTTACTTCTTCCAACCATGATAGTTTCATAGTATCTTCGTTAAGCTAATCGCTCTATTCTTCAGACACTGAGTCTTTCAATCAAGAATGGCCTGCCCTTTACTCATACACTAAAGTATTATTCAGTATCATATCTTCTTTTCTGGCCACATGTTTTAGGATCATACACGTACTTTCTCAGCATCAAAATGTGGAACACGTCATTCAGGTTAGGTGGGAAGGCCCCTTGCCTATGTGGATCGATCTTCTTAGCTTTTTATTGAACAATTTCCAGATCGAGCATCGTTCTTTTCCTAACCTCATCCTAATTCAAAAGACAATCTTCACTTATTTCCTTTATTGCTTCACAAGGTGCGATTCCAATCGAGAATTAACAACTGTTGTTGTAAGTGAATTCGATAAATGCTAGCAATTCATTTCAACTCTTTCCTTCTTAACCTGTCATTACTCTTTGAACACGCCTTCCAATACTTGTATAGTCCTTTTGGATTGTCAATCTATTTGAGGATGACACCTCTTACTAACAATCATCTTATTACCCATAGCTTCTTGCAGCTTTCCAAATTCTAGAGGTAAAATGAGTATCACGTTCAGAAGTGATTGAGATGGGAGCTCCTTGCAGTCGTATTATTTAATGGGTTTGGGCTTGCTGGTCTTGTTTTTACTGCTATGAAGTACGATGCCTTTTATAATCGATACACAATGACCCAAATAGTGATGTTTTCTGAAAGTTGACTTCGGTAAACCGACCACAAAATCCATTTTAATGTGATCCTTTCTTCTATTCTTAATTTCCAAGGGTTGTAACAACCCTGAGGCTTTCTGGTGCGAAACCTTAACTTGCAAATAGCTCATCGTTTCATGTTCGCCAACATCTCTCTTTTCTTGTCAGTTCATTAGAAATTACCATTCAGATCTTTGTTTACCTTAGTGTTTCTCGGATGAGCTGTGTATGGAGTGTCGTGAGCTTCACTCATGAATCCTTCCTTTATTTCTTCTTTGTTTGCATGCACACTCTTTCTTTGTAAGATAAGGCATTATCTGGTGCCTCGGTCAAATTCTTGTAGTCTAGATCAGGCTACTAGTCTCATCTTCTCGAGATATGCATCTTCTCTTTATGCAACAATGATCTTTTCTCTTAGGTCTAGTTTAACTACCAGAGCAGTGATATTTTCTTCAAAGTGCCAAGCAGATCTAATACTTGAATCCTTAACTTACCGAACTCTCCAAGGAGCTCCCCTTCTTGAGTCAGGTCACAACTTAAGTTAACTCTATTCTTGTGACTGAGAGCGATAACTACTACATTGACCTTGACTGGGTATAAATGAATCGAATAATCATGGCCTTTTGACTAATTCTAATCACCTTCCTTGCCTTATATCCAAATTCTTCTACTTGAAACATTATTGGAGACTCTTTTAATCTGCATAATCTCGCACTTAGCTCCATTCAGGAAGTGTCTCCAAATTTCCAATGTGTGTACAACTGTAGCAAGCTCCAAATCATGAGTGGCATAGTTTTGATTAAGATCTATCAACTATCAGGTTGAATATACAATCATTTTGCCTTTCTGCATCAGCACGCACGATAATCCCATCTTGACGCACTAGTATAAACCATAGAATCCTTGTTTCCTTTGGAAGTTTCCACACCGAGGCTGTAGTTGACTTCTCTTCTAGAGTTTGGAAACTCTCTCCCAATTCATGTAACGGAGTAAACGTCGTTCCTTTCTTGAGTAGGGACATCATAGGCTTAGATATCTTTGATAATCCCTCTATGAATCTTCAATAGTCCCAAAAATATTCTTATCTCATCACATTCTTTGATGATTTTCAATTTCTTACAATCTCTATCTTAATTGGGTCTACCTTAATTTCTTCAGCCGAAAATATTCTTTAGCAAGAATGCACTTCTAGAATTACTCATCGCCGAAATATCCTCTATTGAACTTTTATTATCTCCTCATGATTATTGCTCATCTAGTTGTGTCTCATTGGTGACCAATAGCGTCTGAAAACATGAAGAAGATATATTGCGCTTTTCCTTGTCTATTCAAGCTATAACGTAAAGATTCGATCGCTTAGCCCACTAAAATAGGAGGGTTCTGATCTTAAATAACATTACTAGAACCGGTTCAAACCTTGTTCCTTCAATAAAGATTTTAACTACCCATTTTCTGGAAAACATACTGGAAGATCATCTCTATTACTTTTCCTATTTGAAGGCTTAGATACTCGAATTTTAGATGCACAAGTGAAAGAGAAACGAATGAATGGGGACATTAGCTGAATCATAACTTCTCATGGGGCCATTTACAAAATAATAGAATTTAATAAATATTAGGCTTTATAATCATAATAAAGACATCTATCACTTTAGAAGTAAAGATGAACAAATGTGCTAAAAGGCCAAGAAAAGTCAAGGTGTGCCTAGGAAGAACAATTAGGGAGCCATTTTGCAAGTGCCATTTTGAATAAGGAATCATTATTGGAAATGACTAATTTTAGAAATTTTCAAGCGTAATTCACGAATTGATTTACCAATTTGGAGCACATTTTGGGCCAAATAAAATTCATCCAAGTATGAAGATCTTGGATTTATAACCACAAGATATTCTGAAAATAGAGGGCTGTAGAAAAGGAAATAAATTGTAATTAATGAAAGAATTTCCCTCATTACGAAGGCTTTTAAGCACAAGAAGCTTCCAGAACTATGAAGATTTTGTAGGATTAGTAAATGGAATCAACAGATAGTGAATGAAAATCACACCGATAGTTTCCAGAAAAAGGTATCAATATGGTCTGACCAAACAATGTCATTACCGACCATTAATAGATAAAGGATCTCAAGTAAGGAATGACACACCTTTGAAGGAGGAATAATCAAGGAATATATGAAAAATTGAGTGGATAGATCGATGGGTTAACAAATATTCAAAATATCCTGATAGATTACTATTCTTATCGGTTTGACCTATCAACAACGTGGTCTAATCATCTCGCATGACTTCTTCCTGAAAAGTCATCCTATCCTGTCCTAAGTACACTACTATCAAAGAATGAAATATCATGGGTTGGCTGAACTATTTCTAGCTTCTCCGAGCAAAGGACACGATAAATTGGAGATTTACTTCTTAACCACAAGAAGGGTATGAAAGAAACAAATCTAAAAAGACTCGAAAGAGTCTAACTTTAGCATTTTCCTGGGACTCAAAAGAATATTTGGCGAAGGGCCTTTAGAGGTACATATGGTCAAGTTGCAGTCGAGGTGGTTATCTCTTCCTCTGTCCACAAGCATCTGTCTTTTGAAGATGTGCCATATCTTGACTTGTTGGGTCATCTAATATGTCATGAGAGCTTTCATAATGTAGAATAAATTCTCATCCCTTGCTGATGTGACTGGATCACAAGATACATTTTGTCCAAAAAAGTTGATGTTAGATTTTCCATACTGCAGTAGATCCCACGTCTGGTAATTGTCCTTTAAATTAATTATTCCATAATCATTTGTGGCTTGAGACCAACATTTTGAAAACTTGGCATTTGCAATAGCATCTCTTTATTTCCAATTTGCTGAGATTGTAGAACGCATCAACCTTCTAAAAGAGCCTCGTGGCAAGTTCGTCCTTTTCGGATAATCCTCTAGGCTTAGCCATTGTAGAGGATATCTGAATCAGTCTAGGTTCTTCAGAAGCTAAATAGGAGACCTAAAATTCTCCTTAGTTCAAGCTCACTATAGTCTATGTTCTCACTACATTTTTCTATCTATGATTAATCTATTCTCAGCAAATTCTCTAGGCATTTAACTAATTCAAAACTTAAGAGCAGTAGACCAATTCTTATCCAAATAGAAGGTTCATAAATCATTCAACTTTTATATTAACCATATTTTTTTCTCTTTTTTTCGATACAATGACCAAAACTTTTTGGAGACTATAGGAAATAATATTTTGAGAAAACTCTGGTTTTCACTTGTTTGGACGGATCCATAATGACTTTAATTTTATAAGCATTTGACCTATATCTTATCCAAAAGATTTTCATAGGTCTATAAAATTTTTCTCAATAAATGACGTTCAATCATCATTTTTTTTTAAATTGACTCGCTTTACTTTGCCCATTTTTTTTCCTTATCAACATGTATTTCGAAATTTATAACAATATAATCAAATAATTTACTTTGTCATACCTTTGAACTTTGTTGAAGATGTGAGGTGATGATGAGTTGTGGGTTGCTGAGTGGGCTCTTTTAACACAATAAAACTCAGATAAAAACATAGTCATGTAGTCAAATAAAGAGACAGGTCTATAGAGTTGCAAGCCTACTCTGATACCATTCTGTAACGCCCCGGTCCCAAAAAGAATAATAAATGAAGGACGGGGGTGTCACTTAAAAAGAATAGGATTTGGAATAATTATTAGTTAAATAAAATAATTGTTGGAAATAGGAATATGTTATATTCCCCAGAAATTTGGGCAGCATAACCTCTGCAATTAGAACAAGTCCTCATTTTATAACAGCTTATAAGAGTACAATTGGAATGTCACAGAAACCAACAAATCCGTACATGGATAGAACAAGGTGAATAAACAGATACCAACAATTAAAGATCTATTTATCTTAAGACTAGTCCCATCCAAAGGACAAAAGCAGAATAGCTAATAAGACCAATTCATAAGTCGACTGGAAGTAAATAGATACCAACATGAAATAAGGTATGACCCTTCTAATAGGTCGAAGTCAATAAAGGGATAATTGGTATGGCTAAAGGATGGGGTTTCCTCCCCTCAAGACTTTATTTAATAAATAGACATCATATATTAATAGTATATTAGACATGTTATCATCAAGTCTCATGTATCAAATATTGATGAAGCCATGAGCAACAATGAAGATCAAGAGCCGGAGTTGCAATTTCGAGGACCAATTACTCGATTAAGAGCTAAGAAGCTTCAAGCGTACATGCAAGTGTTGATTTGAAGAAAGCTTGAGATTGGAGATCAAGAAGTCGAAAGAAGCAATTCCAAGATAGTTAATTTATTAACTATTGATGATCAAGATCGCATCATGGAGAACATAGCTTCAAGATTTGAAGATGGAGAGCTCAAGTACACGTGTGCGTGTGCATGTAATTAATGTGCATGCGTGTGACGTAAAGCATGAACATTTCAGCCTTAATTCATTTAATTAAGGGCTGAATTTATTTTAGACCATGTTATTTATTTTATTTAATTTTGGACTATAGTAGATCCGATTTTATTTAATTAGATAAGTATAATTTTCGGTCCTCTAATCTATAAGTCATAGGTTTAACTAGAATTATATTTAAGGCATAATTCTACCTTGAATAGAATTCTAGTTTAGGCAATTTCCTAGTCCAATTAGACTTCTTTTTGGATCCATTATTTTCGATCCTTTTTGCTACAATTTTCGGTCCTCCTATGTCTTATAAATAGGGAATCATTGTTACATTGATACTTTAGACATTGTTGAATTAAATTGCTTTTGCATACAATTGTGTCTCAAATCTATTACGTCTTTTGGATACTTTCACACGAAAATATTCATTCTTGGAGCTAGCAATTCTAAGTCTTATTCAAGGGTATTGCTTAATCAACTTGATGGATTAACCGGTATTCGCTATCCGAAGATCAACTTAGAGATTTCAACCTTGGATATGTTCGAGATTCAAGGAGGCTATCGGGTTATGATTCAACACATCATCACCTACCATCCACGCCTTCGATGTCGTTCATCCAGCCCCTACGCACACTTCAAAGTCAGCCACCAAGTTCGAGCAATCATCTACTGTTCATTTCATCCGTAAGTTCGTTACACCTCTATCATATCCTATCTTCTCCAAGCCCTTCTTCACCTAGCCTCACACACGATTCCTACCCTTAATTCTAGCCATATTATTGTCCAAATTACAGCCCTAAATACCTTGGTATTGTGATATATATTTTGTGTTATTATTCTAGGTATTTTAGTTATTTAGGTTTCGTCCTTTCATTGTTTTATTGAGTCAGATTGTTCCCTTCATTAAGTTGACGTGTTTCGATTCATAAGTCTTCCGCTATGTCATTATTATCATCCTAGGTCAATAGTCCGGGTCGTATCATATTTTGGCATCAGAGCCACGTCAGGTCTGCTGGTCATGATTCAATCCGACATGTAATACCATATCTATCCATTCAAAAAAAAAGTGAAAGAATCGGTTAAAAAAAAACCGAAATAAAAAAAATAAATAAAAAATTCGGATAAAAGAAAAAGGAAATCTGAAAAAAAAGAGGTATATTCATATTTCCTTTTGAGTCTTATTTTAATTTTGGTACTTTCCTTGTAGTACTTTTCTATAGTTGGTATTTTCCTTATAGTAAAGTTCTATAGTTGGTACCTTCCATTAGAGTTATATTTTATTTTTGGAACTTTCCTTACAAGTTCTAATTCTATTTGGTAATTTCCATTAGAGTTTTATTTTATTTTTGGGATCTTTCCTTCCTAGTTTATCTCTTCGCTGGTAATTTCTATTTGAGTTATAGTTTCTTTTTTGTTAATTCATTTTAGAGTCTAGTTTAATTAGGATATTTAGAATTGTGTCACAATTGTGTAACACTTTCCAAAATACTTAATCTTTCCTTCCTTTCCTTTTCTACTTCTTTCCTTCTACTTTTGGGGATCTGTCTAACCCTAGTATACCTACCCTACTCGACACCACCCTACCCCACGCCACCTAGCCCTACACGGCCCCACCTCCTTTGCCACTCAAGCCACACGTCAATTACACCACATACTCTACCTCATTTGTTGATCCTAGCTAGCGATACTCGTCTAAACCTTCGTGCAATTAATCCATACCCTCGACATTTGACAAGAGTGCTATCTCTCACATTCTATATACACGACACACACACATCACCATACACTTTGAGTGTAAACAAGAGTGGTAAAATCAAGAGTGAAGACAAACGAGTGAACGTGAGATTGTGAGGATCCATCCTTGTTTCCCTTTACGTTTGTTGGTTTTGTAGGTACCATGGACAAAGGCAAGAACGAAGCCACCACCTCAACCCCTTCCATGGATGAGCCATTCTCGCCCAAATCACCTGATGATCTCTCCTACACATCCAAAACTCAGTGGGATCCAAAGTATCAGTTTGACGCTATGGCACAGTTCTTTTTGCGTCAAAACCAGCAGGAAAAGGATGAGTTCGGGAATCAAGTAGCTAAGTTAGCCGAGAAAATCAAGAAACTCTTAGTTCCATCGGCTATGACTCAAACAGTACAGCAACCACAGCAGAGAGGCGTACCGAGGCAGCCCGTTTTTCAAGAGGATCGCAGACAAGAGGCATTCGAACCCGAGTTCGATGCAGCAGATGGTTATGAAGCCACCTTCATACCACCGAGACATGATGATCACCGTGATCATCCCAGACCACCCGCCAGACAAGTTGTTCATTATGAGAGGCCCAGATATGGAGATGGAGATGATTTGCTCAATAACATCAAAATGAGCATTCCGGAATTCGAAGGCCTACACGACCCAGACCTTTATCTGGATTGGGAGCGTTAAGTCGATAAGATTTTTACTTGTTATGAATTTCCAAAGATCAAGAAGGTCCAGTTAGCAGCATTGGAGTTTAGAGGCTATGCAGTCTCATGGTGGGAAATACAGCAAGAGAGGCGACGCAGAGAGAGATATCCGCCTGTTGAAACATGGGAAGAGATGAAAGGCTTCCTGCGAGGTCGTCTCATACCAGTCCACTATGAGAGAGAGGTTGAGAAGAAGCTCAACCGAATCAAGCAAGGCTCCCGTTCGATTGAAGAATACCATAAAGCGTTGGAGACCGCCTTGAATCGAGTTGGAAAGAGAGAGTCCTTAAATGCTACCATCATCAGGGACATTGAAGGCATGAATTCTGACACTACATGTGAAGTCGAGCTCGGAGATTTCACGAGTATAGATGACATGGTGCACTATGCATCCATTGTGGAAAGGCAGCTCCGAGAAGGCCGACATCGATCTCATCACAATGCAGCCCCTGTTCGACCATCTTGGAACAAAGGTACGCCATCCACATCATCTTCTACTCCTTCTACAGACTCCACTCGACCCTGAGGTCAATCCGGACCACCCGAACGGCATTTTGACCATTCTACACCACCGTCGAGACGTAGGACCGATCCTATAGCTGCAGCTATAGTCCGGCCGAATTTCACACGGCCAAATCAGCCAAATTCGGCGTCAACTTCAGCCTCTAGTCGAGCCAGAGATGTTCAGTGCTATATATGCCAAGGTTAGGGCCACTTTCAGAATCAGTGCCTAAACCGACGAGTTCTATTCCTCACGGAGCAGAATGAACTTGAATCAGCCAGTAAAGATGATGAGCCTATCAAAGCCGACGCCCCTACTGAAGAAGACGCCCAGAATGAGTTCGAAGAAGAGGAACCCGAGATTCCTCATGTCAGTTTGGTCTCTATCCGTAGTCTGAATATAAATCGAGAAGAAGAGCAACAATCACAGTGAGAGAATATCTTCTACACCAGAGTTGCTATTCAAGACAAGACTTGCGTGTTGATCATAGACAGTGGAAGTGTTATCAATACAGTGAGCTAGTGTGCAGTCGACAAGCTTGGATTTACCACAGTGAAGCATCCAAATCCATACCGGTTGCAATGGCTTACAGATCGAGGCACAGTTCGCGTGACTGGTCAGGTACATATATCTTTTTCCATTGGTCATTATTCTGACACGGTATTATGTTATGTTATTCCTATGGACGCAGCACATATACTTTTAGGGAGACCGTGGCAATTTGATAGACAAGTTGTACACGACAGAGTCGCGAACACTTACACGGTCAAGAAGAACGACCAAACCACTATCCTAAAGCCGTTAACACCCAAAGCCGTCAAAGAGGAGCAAGAAATAATGCGAACCAAGTTCAAAGAGGAGCGCGAGAACACCGCCATAGCCACCGTCCGAGCAGCCACCGCGGGCAGCCCCCTTTCGGCCATGAGTTCTCCACCGCTGGCGTCCTCCTCTTCCATGGCCAATACAGCCCCTTCATCACCTTATCCCGACGCCAATGATCATGGAAAATGCGTCAATACAGTCCCTTTATCGCAAGAGAAAAATCAGTCTTTGTTTTGTACTTTTAAAAGTGTTGAAAAGGCTATTAAAGCTGGTTTGACTTTAATTCTTTTAACTTGTAAGAACAGTGCTACTAATGATGTTTCTTTGCCTAGTGTTGTGCAGCCCCTTATGAAGGTTCGAGGACGCATTTCCGGATGAGATTCCAAGTGGAATACCTCTAGTTCGTGGGATCGAGCACCAAATTGATTTCGTGTCTAGAGCCGTCTTACCGAATCGTCCAGCTTACCGTACGTCACCTGAAGAAACAAAGGAGATAGACCGTCAAGTTAAGGAGCTGTTGGGAAAGAAGGAAATCCGAGAGTTGATGAGCCCATGTGCAGTTCCAGTGATTCTAGTGTCTAAGAAGAACAATGAATGGAGAATGTGCATGGATTGTAGAGACATCAACAAGATAATAATTAAGTATCGTTTTTCCATTCCTAGACTTGATGATATGCTTGATGAACTTAGTGGATCTAAGATTTTTTCTAAGATTGATTTGAGGTCTGGTTATTTTCAAGTTCGCATGCCTGAGGGTGATGAATGGAAAACTACTTTTAAGACTAAGCACGGTTTATATGAGTGGTTGGTTATGCCTTTTGGTCTCACAAATGCACCGAGCACATTTATGAGATTGATGAACCATGTTTTACATGATGTTATTGGGAAGTATGTTTTTTATTTTGATGATATCCTGATATACAGTCACAGTGTACAGGCGCACCTAGATCACCTTAGGCGCGTATTTTTGTTGTTGAGAGATTCTCGTTTATATGGCAACATGTCTAAGTGTTCTTATTTCTTGAATGAAGTAGTATTCTTAGGCTTTCTTGTGAGTTGTAGAGGTATTGAGGTTGACCGTTCCAAAATCAAGGTGATTGAGGAATGGCCAACGCCCAAAACCGTGTCTGAAGTCCGATCCTTTCACGGCCTTGCCGAATTTTATCGTCGCTTTGTGCATGATTTCTCTAGCACTGTTGCGTCTCTTACTGAGCTAAGTAAGAAGGATCGCAAGTTTGAATGGGGTAAACAGCAAGAGCATGCGTTTAATACTTTGAAGTCTTTATTGTGTTCTACTCCTGTTTTATGTTTACCGGATTTTTCCAAAACTTTTGAGATCGAGTGTGATGCCTCGGGATAGGTATTGGTGCTGTTTTGATGCAGGAACAACGGCCCGTGGCTTATTTTAGTGAGAAGCTCAACGGCGCCAACTTGAGATAATCGATGTACGACAAAGAGCTATACGCTTTGAAGCGTGCATTGGATACATGGCAGCACTACTTGTGGCCTAATGAATTCATCATTCACACGGATCATGAGAGCTTGAATCATTTGAAGGGTCAAAGAAACTTGAACAAGCGTCATGGGAGATGGGTCGAGTTCATCGAGTCATTTCCATACATCATCAAGTACAAGAAAGGAGAAGATAATGTCATCACCGATGCCCTCTCTCGAAGGTACACGTTGCTTAACCCAATGCATGCTAAGATGCTTGGTTTTGAGTCCATTAAGTCTTTGTTTGAGTCGGACATGTATTTCTCACCTATTTATGAGCAATGTTCGAAGTCTATGAAGTCTTTTGATGGTTTCTATGTGTATGATGGATTCTTGTTTATAGAGTCTAAGTTGTGCATTCCTACTTGTTCTATGCGTGAGCTACTTGTTTTAGAATCGCATGCGGGAGGATTAATGGGACATTTTGGTATGCATAAGACATTATCCTTGTTGCATGAACATTTCTTTTGGCCGCATATGAAACGTGATGTTGAACGCATGTGTAGTAGATGTGTTACTTGTCATCAGTCTAAGTCTACTTCGCATCCTTTTGGATTATACACGCCTTTACCTGCTCCATCTAGCCCTTGGATTGATTTATCTATGGATTTTATTTTGGGATTGCCTAGGTCTAGATCGGGTAAAGATTCTCTGTTTGTTATAGTTGATAGGTTTTCCAAGATGGCACATTTCATTGCATGTAGGAAAACTGATAATGTTGTTCACGTAGCCAATTTGTTCTTTATTCATGTTGTTAGATTGCATGGGATTCCTCGTACTATTGTTAGTGATAGGGATTCTAAGTTTTTTAGACATTTTTGGCGCGTTCTTTGGGGAAAATTAGGGACTAAGCTGATGTTTTCTACTGCATGTCATCCACAAACTGATGGTCAAACTGAGGTTGTGAATCGTACATTAGGTACTTCGCTTAGATCTTTAATTAAGAACAATGTGAGATCATGGGAAGAATATTTACCTTATCCTGAGTTTGCTTATAATCGTGTTATTCATTCTTCTACTAACATGTCTCCATTTGAGGTTGTTTATGGTTATAATCTACTAACACCTAATGATTTGATTTCTTTACCTGTTGAGCATCTAACAAGTGTTAAAGGATTGAAGAGAGCTGATATTATCAAGGAGATGCATGAGAAAGTTCAAGCCCGGATCAAGCACAAGGGATCCACAGTTGCCGCCGCCCGAAACACACACCGCAAACATGTAGACTTTTAGCCCGGTGATCGTGTTTGGATCCATCTGAGTCCCGGCTGCTTTCCCAATCTGAGAAAATCAAAGTTATCACCAAGAGAAGATGGTCCTTTCACCGTCTTAAGTCATGTCAATGACAATGCATATCGCATTGATCTACCTGGTGAGTATAAGTGTTTTTCAACGTTGAATGTTGCTATTTTATCTCTCTTTGATGCAGATGAATTCGATTAAGATGATGGCCCAAATTCGGGGATGAATTCTTTTCAACAGGGGGGAATGATGAAGCCATGAGCAACAATGAAGATCAAGAGCCGAAGTTTTAATTTCGAGGACCAATTACTCGATCAAGAACTAAGAAGCTTCAAGCGTACATGTAAGTGTTGATTCGAAGGTAGCTCGAGATTGGAGATCAAGAAGTCGAAAGAAACAATTCCAAGATAGTTAATTTATTAATTGTTGATGATCAAGATCACACCATGGACAACATAGCTTGAAGAGTTGAAGATGGAGAGCTCAAGTGCACGTGTGCGTGTGCATGTAATTAATGTGCATGTGTGCGACGTGAAGCATTAAGATTTCGGCCTTAATTCATTTAATTAAGGGCTGAATTTATTTTAGACTGCTATTTATTTTATTTAATTTTGGACTATAGTAGATCATATTTTATTTAATTAGATGAGTATAATTTTCAGTCCTTCAGTCCATAAGTCATAGGTTTGACTAGAATTATATTTAAGGCATAATTCTACCTTGAATAGAATTCTAGTTTAGGCAATTTCCTAGTCCAATTAGACTTCTTTTTGGATCCACTATTTTCGATCCTTTTTGCTACAATTTTCGGTCCTCCTATGTCTTATAAATAGGGGATCATTGTTACATTGATACTTTAGACATTGTTGAATTAAATTGCTTTTGCATACAATTGTGTCTCAAATCTATTACGTCTTTTGGATACTTTCACACGAAAATATTCATTCTTGGAGCTAGCAATTCTAAGTCTTATTCAAGGGTATTGCTTAATCCACTTGAAGGATTAACCGGTATTCGCTATCCGAAGATGAACTTAGAGATTTCAACCTTGGATACGTTCGAGATTCAAGGAGGCTATCGGGTTGTGATTCAACATATCATCACCTACCATCCACGCCTTCGACATTGTTCATCTAGCCCCTACACACGCTTCGAAGTTAGCCACCAAGTTCGAGCAATCATCTACCGTTCACTTCATCCGTAAGTTCGTTACATCTTTATCATATCATATCTTCTCCAAGCCCTTCTTCACACAGCCTCACACACGATTCCTACCCTTAATTCCAGCCATATTATTGTCCAAATTACAGCCCTAAATACCTTGGTATTGTGATATATATTTTGTGTTATTATTTTATGTATTTTAGTTGTTTAGGTTTCGTCCTTTCGTTGTTTTATTGAGTCAGATTGTTCCCTTCATTAAGTTGATGATTTTCGATTCGTAAGTCTTCTGCTACGTCGTTATTATCATCCTAGGTCAATAGTTCGGGTCGTATCAAATATCAAGACTAAATACTAGATATGAGAGTATTCAGCAGAAACATAGTGGAAGCAAATATAACCAGATAGAGCAGCAATTAGCAACTCAGACAACCCCACCAATAGCACATCAGCGGCCCCAATATCTCAACCTGAAAATATTTTGAAAAGAGTTGGGTGTGAGTACTAATGCACTCAGTGGGTAACTTTGAACTCAATTTGCAAATAAGAAATATCCAGAATAATACATAGCATTTAGGAAGCAAAACGCGAAAGCCCTTCCCATATACGCAAACCTTTTTCTTCTCTTTGGGATCCTTCTTTGCAACAGCCCAGTCCCTTAGGCGGTCATTTCAATGTGGACAGGGTGTTAGACGTAAAAACCAAAGAAAATAGGTAGATTGATCGGAAATCCAGGGGGTGTTTTTAGAATCGAACTAAGTTAGCGCCTAAAAAACTTAGGCCACTTAACTTCATGACTCGGAAGAACTATCATCTTCAACAAATTAAAGGGGTCAAAAGATTCAATCGAGTCGAAGGAATGCCATAACATAGGCCAATTAAGATTAAACAGAATCCAATGACAAGCAGATAGGAATTTGACTCTTTAAATAAACAAGACCTCATCACAGGTTCCATCAACTAAGACCCATAAATAGGTAGGAGTCAAATATATCTTATTGTTCCATTCATAGGACAAGGCAAGGAACAACTCAAGGTTAACTAGAAACGAGTAGAATCATGCTTGAAAGAAAAGCCCATTTATAGGCGAACAATAACAACAAGCATGCAAGACCCATACATAGGTTGACTGAAACTGAATAGATACCAATATGCTCAATAAGCGTGACTCCTCAATTAACTTGGAATTAATGAAAGAATAGCTGGGATGTCAAAAGAAAATGCTTCTAATTCTCAAAACTTTATTGATATTTTAAGAATTGTAACATTTAAGACATGCTAATATCAAGAATCAAGTTACATATCTCAAGACTAAATATTAACAACAGAGTACTTAGCAGAAACATAGCGGAAGAAAATTATTGATGAGATCGTGCAAAGCAATAAAGAAGATGATCCGGAGCTGATGTTTTCTACTGCATGTCATCCACAAACCGATGGTCTAACTGAGATTGTGAATCGTACATTAGGTACTTTGCTTAGATCTTTAATTAAGAACAATGTGAGATTATGGGAAGAATATTTACCTTATCCTGAGTTTGCTTATAATGGTGTTATTCATTCTTCTACTAACATGTCTCCATTTGAGGTTGTTTATGGTTATAATCTACTAACACCTAATGATTTGATTTCTTTACCTGTTGAGCATCTAACAAGTGTTAAAGGATTGAAGAGAGCTGATATTATCAAGGAGATGCATGAGAAAGTTCAAGCCCGGATCAAGCACAAGGGATCCATAGTTTCCGCCGCCCGAAACACACACCGCAAACGTGTAGTCTTTTAGCCCGGTGATCGTGTTTGGATCCATCTAAGTCCCGGCTGCTTTCCCAATCTGAGAAAATCAAAGTTATCACCAAGAGAAGATGGTCCTTTCACCGTCTTAAGTCATGTCAATGACAATGCATATCGCATTGATCTACCTGGTGAGTATAAGTGTTTTTCAACGTTGAATGTTGCTGTTTTATCTCTCTTTGATGCAGATGAATTCGATTAAGATGATGGCCCAAATTCGGGGATGAATTCTTTTCAACAGGGGGAATGATGAAGCCATGAGCAACAATGAAGATCAAGAGCTGAAGTTTTAATTTCGAGGACCAATTACTCGATCAAGAACTAAGAAGCTTCAAGCGTACATGTAAGTGTTGATTCGAAGGTAGCTCGAGATTGGAGATCAAGAAGTCTAAAGAAACAATTCCAAGATAGTTAATTTATTAATTGTTGATGATCAAGATCGCACCATGGAGAACATAGCTTGAAGAGTTGAAGATGGAGAGCTCAAGTGCACGTGTGCGTGTGCATGTAATTAACGTGCATGTGTGCGACGTGAAACATTAAGATTTCGGCGTTAATTCATTTAATTAAGGGCTGAATTTATTTTAGACTGCTATTTATTTTATTTAATTTTGGACTATAGTAGATCATATTTTATTTAATTAGATGAGTATAATTTTCAGTCCTTCAGTCCATAAGTCATAGGTTTGACTAGAATTATATTTAAGGCATAATTCTACATTGAATAGAATTCTAGTTTAGGCAATTTCCTAGTCCAATTAGACTTCTTTTTGGATCCACTATGTTCAATCCTTTTTGCTACAATTTTCGGTCCTCCTATGTCTTATAAATAGGGGATCATTGTTACATTGATACTTTAGACATTGTTGAATTAAATTGCTTTTGCATACAACATACAATTGTGTCTCAAATCTATTACGTCTTTTGGATACTTTCACACGAAAATATTCATTCTTGGAGCTAGCAATTCTAAGTCTTATTCAAGGGTATTGCTTAATCCACTTGAGGGATTAACCGGTATTCGCTATCCGAAGATCAACTTAGAGATTTCAACCTTGGATACGTTCGAGATTCAAGGAGGCTATCGGGTTGTGATTCAACATATCATCACCTACCATCCACGCCTTCGACATTGTTCATCTAGCCCCTACACACGCTTCGAAGTTAGCCACCAAGTTCGAGCAATCATCTACCGTTCACTTCATCCGTAAGTTCGTTACATCTTTATCATATCATATCTTCTCCAAGCCCTTCTTCACATAGCCTCACACACGATTCCTACCCTTAATTCCAGCCATATTATTGTCCAAATTACAGCCCTAAATACCTTGGTATTGTGATATATATTTTGTGTTATTATTCTAGGTATTTTAGTTGTTTAGGTTTCGTCCTTTCGTTGTTTTATTGAGTCAGATTGTTCCCTTCATTAAGTTGATGAGTTTCGATTCGTAAGTCTTCTGCTACGTCGTTATTATCATCCTAGGTTAATAGTTCGGGTCGTATCAAATATCAAGACTAAATACTAGATATGAGAGTATTCAGCAGAAACATAGTGGAAGCAAATATAACCAGATAGAGCAGCAATTAGCAACTCAGACAACCCCACCAATAGCACATCAGCGGCCCCAATATCTCAACCTGAAAATATTTTGAAAAGAGTTGGGTGTGAGTACTAATGCACTCAGTGGGTAACTTTGAACTCAATTTGCAAATAAGAAATATCCAGAATAATACATAGCATTTAGGAAGCAAAACGCGAAAGCCCTTCCCATATATGCAAACCTTTTTCTTCTCTTTGGGATCCTTCTTTGCAACAGCCCAGTCCCTTAGGCGGTCATTTTCAATGTGGACAGGGTGTTAGGCGTAAAAACCAAAGAAAATAGGTAGATTGATCGGAAATCCAGGGGGTGTTTTTAGAATCGAACTAAGTTAGCGCCTAAAAAACTTAGGCCACTTAACTTCATGACTCGGAAGAACTATCATCTTCAACGAATTAAAGGGGTCAAAAGATTCAATCGAGTCGAAGGAATGCCATAACATAGGCCAATCAAGATTAAACAAAATCCAATGACAAGCAGATAGGAATTTGACTCTTTAAATAAACAAGACCTCATCACAGGTCCCATCAACTAAGACCCATAAATAGGTAGGAGTCAAATATATCTTATTGTTCCATTCATAGGACAAGGCAAGGAACAACTCAAGGTTAACTAGAAACGAGTAGAATCATGCTTGAAAGAAAAGCCCATTTATAGGCGAACAATAACAACAAGCATGCAAGACCCATACATAGGTCGACTGAAACTGAATAGATACCAATATGCTCAATAAGCGTGACTCCTCAATTAACTTGGAATTAATGAAAGAATAGCTGGGATGTCAAAAGAAAATGCTTCTAATTCTCAAAACTTTATTGATATTTTAAGAATCGTAACATTTAAGACATGCTAATATCAAGAATCAAGTTACATATCTCAAGACTAAATATTAACAACAGAGTACTTAGCAGAAACATAGCGGAAGAAAATTATTGATGAGATCGTGCAAAGCAATAAAGAAGATGATCCGGAGCTGATGTTTTCTACTGCATGTCATCCACAAACCGATGGTCTAACTGAGATTGTGAATCGTACATTAGGTACTTTGCTTAGATCATTAATTAAGAACAATGTGAGATCATGGGAAGAATATTTACCTTATCCTGAGTTTGCTTATAATCGTGTTATTCATTCTTCTACTAACATGTCTCCATTTGAGGTTGTTTATGGTTATAATCTACTAACACCTAATGATTTGATTTCTTTACCTGTTGAGCATCTAACAAGTGTTAAAGGATTGAAGAGAGCTGATATTATCAAGGAGATGCATGAGAAAGTTCATGCCCGGATCAAGCACAAGGGATCCACAGTTTCCGCCGCCCGAAACACACACCGCAAACGTGTAGTCTTTTAGCCCGGTGATCGTGTTTGGATCCATCTAAGTCCCGGCTGCTTTCCCAATCTGAGAAAATCAAAGTTAGTACCAAGAGAAGATGGTCCTTTCACCGTCTTAAGTCATGTCAATGACAATGCATATCGCATTGATCTACCTGGTGAGTATAAGTGTTTTTCAACGTTGAATGTTGCTGTTTTATCTCTCTTTGATGCAGATGAATTCGATTAAGATGATGGCCCAAATTCGGGGATGAATTCTTTTCAACAGGGGGGAATGATGAAGCCATGAGCAACAATGAAGATCAAGAGCCGAAGTTTTAATTTCGAGGCCCAATTACTCGATCAAGAACTAAGAAGCTTCAAGCGTACATGTAAGTGTTGATTCGAAGGTAGCTCGAGATTGGAGATCAAGAAGTCGAAAGAAACAATTCCAAGATAGTTAATTTATTAATTGTTGATGATCAAGATCGCACCATGGAGAACATAGCTTGAAGTGTTGAAGATGGAGAGCTCAAGTGCACGTGTGCGTGTGCATGTAATTAACGTGCATGTGTGCGACGTGAAGCATTAAGATTTCGGCCTTAATTCATTTAATTAAGGGCTGAATTTATTTTAGACTGCTATTTATTTTATTTAATTTTGGACTATAGTAGATCATATTTTATTTAATTAGATGAGTATAATTTTCAGTCCTTCAGTCCATAAGTCATAGGTTTGACTAGAATTATATTTAAGGCATAATTCTACCTTGAATAGAATTCTAGTTTAGGCAATTTCCTAGTCCAATTAGACTTCTTTTTGGATCCACTATTTTCGATCCTTTTTGCTACAATTTTCGGTCCTCCTATGTCTTATAAATAGGGGATCATTGTTACATTGATACTTTAGACATTGTTGAATTAAATTGCTTTTGCATACAATTGTGTCTCAAATCTATTACGTCTTTTGGATACTTTCACACGAAAATATTCATTCTTGGAGCTAGCAATTCTAAGTCTTATTCAAGGGTATTGCTTAATCCACTTGAGGGATTAACCGGTATTCGCTATCCGAAGATCAGCTTAGAGATTTCAACCTTGGATACGTTCGAGATTCAAGGAGGTTATCGGGTTGTGATTCAACATATCATCACCTACCATCCACACCTTCGACATTGTTCATCTAGCCCCTACACACGCTTCGAAGTTAGCCACCAAGTTCGAGCAATCATCTACCGTTCACTTCATCCGTAAGTTCGTTACATCTTTATCATATCCTATCTTCTCCAAGCCCTTCTTCACATAGCCTCACACACGATTCCTACCCTTAATTCCAGCCATATTATTGTCCAAATTACAGCCCTAAATACCTTGGTATTGTGATATATATTTTGTGTTATTATTCTAGGTATTTTAGTTGTTTAGGTTTCGTCCTTTCGTTGTTTTATTGAGTCAGATTGTTCCCTTCATTAAGTTGATGAGTTTCGATTCTTAAGTCTTCTGCTACGTCATTATTATCATCCTAGGTCAATAGTTCGGGTCGTATCAAATATCAAGACTAAATACTAGATATGAGAGTATTCAGCAGAAACATAGTGGAAGCAAATATAACCAGATAGAGCAGCAATTAGCAACTCAGACAACCCCACCAACAGCACATCACCGGCCCCAATATCTCAACCTGAAAATATTTTGAAAAGAGTTGGGTGTGAGTACTAATGCACTCAGTGGGTAACTTTGAACTCAATTTGCAAATAAGAAATATCCAGAATAATACATAGCATTTAGGAAGCAAAACGCGAAAGCCCTTCCCATATATGCAAACCTTTTTCTTCTCTTTGGGATCATTCTTTGCAACAGCCCAGTCCCTTAGGCGGTCATTTTCAATGTGGACAGGGTGTTAGGCGTAAAAACCAAAGAAAATAGGTAGATTGATCGGAAATCCAGGGGGTGTTTTTAGAATCGAACTAAGTTAGCGCCTAAAAAACTTAGGCCACTTAACTTCATGACTTGGAAGAACTATCATCTTCAACGAATTAAAGGGGTCAAAAGATTCAATCGAGTCGAAGGAATGCCATAACATAGGCCAATCAAGATTAAACAGAATCCAATGACAAGCAGATAGGAATTTGACTCTTTAAATAAATAAGACCTCATCACAGGTCCCATCAACTAAGACCCATAAATAGGTCGGAGTCAAATATATCTTATTGTTCCATTCATAGGACAAGGCAAGGAACAACTCAAGGTTAACTAGAAACGAGTAGAATCATGCTTGAAAGAAAAGCCCATTTATAGGCGAACAATAACAACAAGCATGCAAGACCCATACATAGGTCGACTGAAACTGAATAGATACCAATATGCTCAATAAGCATGACTCCTCAATTAACTTGGAATTAATGAAAGAATAACTGGGATGTCAAAAGAAAATGCTTCTAATTCTCAAAACTTTATTGATATTTTAAGAATCGTAGCATTTAAGACATGCTAATATCAAGAATCAAGTTACATATCTCAAGACTAAATATTAACAACATAGTACTTAGCAGAAACATAGTGGAAGAAAATTATTGATGAGATCGTGCAAAGCAATAAAGAAGATGATCCGGAGCTGCAATTCAGAGGTCCTATGACGCGTTTACGAGCAAATAAGTTGCAAGCTTATCTACAAGCTTCTATTCATCATAAATTTGAATTGCAAGAAGATGACATGAAGAGCAGCTCGAGATTGATCACCATGCCGTCCATTGATGAAGAAGAAGGAAGCATGAAAACGTGAGAAGAAGATCACGCCATTTGGACGTGTGCATGAAGAGTTCTACGCGTTTGCATGGGATTCCGAGAAGTTGCTATTTTTCATGCAAAGGTGGCAAGAATTATTCATGCATGGGCCATGAATTAAATCAGCCCAAGTCATGTATGTTGGAGTCCATGATGGCGAGATTTTGAAGGCCCAAGTTGTTGGATATTATCTAGATTAGTTTAGATTTTATTTCCTTATTTTATGTTATCTTATCTTGCCTTAATTAAGACTTCTAGTTAAGGTAGGATTCCTTTTTGATTGCTTTTGGTATTTTCGAATTCCTAGAGTTGTTCGGGTTAGTATTTTCGTCTCTTATGTTAGTATAAATAAGGGGTTCATTTGTTACATTAAAGTTAGACAATTGCAAGAAATAAAGAGTTATTCTCAATCTGTCTCACGATCCTTCGGTTGATCAAACATATAAACAATTCTATTGTTCTAGCAAATTAATAGTCTTATTCAAATTCTTCATGGTATTTCGAGTACTTGGGAGAATTGCTATCCGGAGAAGTTAGACGTGCGCGTTCGAGTTTACAACACGGGTTCGCCGATCCTAATCTATCCTTCTACATTTCACCGCCGCCAAGACCACCTCCACTGCCGACGTCCGCCACCAACCTAGCCATCACTGCCGTGAATTCCAGCCGTCCAAGAGAGTCCTTCGTCTTCGTCATCAAGTCTTTGTTCGTTGTCCATATTTCTAGTAAGTTCTATATCCATTCGAGTCCTAAATTATCCCTATAGTTTTTCGGTTCTTTTTCCTTCACTTTGGTATTGTGTTTTGCTTGTTATTTGGTCATAGTCTAAGAGTCCTAGGTTTCGTGTTATTTCAGCATATTATCGAGTCTAATTGTTCGTTTAGTTGTAATTTCATTTGTTGTTTGAGTCGTATTGTTCCCTTACACATCCGACGTTGTTCGTTCCTAGCTTCCGCGTCCTTTGTCTTTGTCGTGTCCCATAGGTCTCGGGTCACGTCATAAATTGGTATCAGAGACAGGTTGGTTTCTTATCGTTCGTGTTCCAATACGTCCATTTTTATTCGTTTATTTTTTTGAGTCTTTCGAGTTGTAATACTTGAATATCCAATGAAAAAAAGAGAGCAGAGGGTCGAAAACCCTACAGCACAAAAAAAAGATCGTACAAAAAAAATTACATTTAATTTCAATTTTTGTTCTTGTTTATTTTCGGTTCTTGTTATTTCCTAGTTTAGATAGGTTGTTTCCATACTAGTTAGATTCTTAGGGATTTTAGATTGTGTCCATACTTGGTAAGACACATCCAAAAGTCTCTTACCTTATCTACTAGATTTCTTTTCCTTGTTTAGATTTCTTTCCATCCTCATCCATATCTAATCAAGATCTTCTACTCCTATCCATCCTATTTCGATTCCTACACCATCTATAGGTTCAAAATTTGAAGTTCACTTACACCTACACCCGTACAACCATACACCCGTACACCGGTGGTCTACATACACCAAAATTAGTAGGTTCACCTACACCACACGCCTACTTCTACTCTTAGCAACCTTCCGGCTTGATTTTATCCGTTGGAGCTTGAAGAAGACCCAGATGAGCTAGTCAAGAGAAGCAACTACTTTTCGATCAGCCCACCCCCATATTCACTTCTTTCACACGTGCAACACATACATCTGAGAGATAAACACGAGTGGAAAAATCAAGAGTGATATACACGAGAGCTTGTGAGGTTCTACTTTGCTTTTTCTTCACGTTTGTTCATTTTGCAGGTACTATGAAGAAAGGTACCACAAGAGAGTCATCTGAGTTGCCCATAGGTGATCCTAGATCGCCTAACACCCCGGACGAGCCATCTTATACGTCCAATGCAGCTTGGGACCCGAAGTACAATTTTGATGCTATGGCATAGTACTTCAGATGGGAGAACCAAATGATGAAGGATAACTTCAACAATCAGATTGCCGAGCTGACTGAGGAGATCCAAAGGCTTAAAGCTCAACCATTTGAGCCCCAAGTAGTCCACGGCAATGCAGAGAGGTAACCCGAGCCTCAAGCAGAGCCTGAGGATCGACGCCAGCAACCGCAGCAGCCCCGAGCCGCACCCAGGCCGCCTCTAAGGAAAGAGTTCGAAGCCGATAATGATTATGGGTTTGAGTATGATGCAGCCAGTGGTTATAAAGCCGATTTCATACCACAGGGACGGGGAGACCACTATGATCGACCCTGAGCACTCCATTGGCATGCAAACTGAGAAGATGAAATGCTCAACAACATCAAGACAAGCATCCCTGAGTTTGAAGGCCTTCACGACCCCGATATCTACTTAGATTGGGAGCGTAAGGTAGAAAAGATCTTTGCATGCGATGATTTTTCAGAAGTCAAGAAAGTACAGCTTGCATGCTTACAGTTTAGAGGCTTCGCAGCCTCATGGTGGGAGATGCAGCAGGATAGACAACACCGCAACCGGAATCCTCCCATAGACACTTGGGAAGAAATGAAGGCATTAATGCGAGGGTGCTTTATTCCAGTCCATTATGAGAGAGAGCTCGAGAAGAAGCTCAATCGGATCAAATAAGGCACCTGATCCATCGAAGAATATCACAAGGAGTTGGAAACTGCCTTGAACAGAGTCGGAAAGCAGAAGACCTTAAATGCTACCATCATTCGGTACATTGAAGGTATGAATCCTGACATTGCTTGTGAAATCGAGCTGAGAGACTTCAACAGTGTAGAGAGAATGGAGCAGTACGCATCGATCGTGGAAAAACAGCTAAGAAAAGGCCGATGTCGATCACACCATAGTGCAGCCCCTACACGAAAACCTTGGAGTCATGCACTACCCAGTTCGACGTCATCTGATGCCTCACGACTGCGAGGTCCTCCAGATCAGCCCGTTCGACATTTTCATGGCACTACACCGCAGTCCAGTCATCGACCCGAGTCTACGCTGCCAAGTCAGCCAAGGCCAAACCCCACATGACTTTCCCAAGGTGCGACACCCCCTAATGCAGCCCCTAGTCAAGCTCGTGACATTCAGTGTCACAAATGTCAAGGTTGGGGCCACTTTCAAACTCAATGTCCAAACCGGCGAGTTCTATACTTAACCGAATCAAATGAAGTCGAATCAGCCAGTGAGGATGAAAAAGAGCTAGTAGGCAACATCACAGTTGAAGAAGAGGTCGAGAACGATGCAGCCCATGAAGACATCGATCTAGAGGTTCAACAAGTCAGTTTGTTCACGATCCGGAGTTTGAGCATCATTTGAGAAGAGGAACAAGAACACTAACGGGAGAACATCTTCTACACCCATGCGGTGATCAAGGGTCACACGTGTTCTATGATTATTGACAGTGGCAGTGCGATCAATGCCATCAGTCAATATGCAGTGGAAAAGCTTGGTCTACCAGTTCAACAACATACGAGTGCCTACAGATTGCAGTGGCTTACAAATAGAGGTGAGATTCACATGGTTCATCAGGTAAGTGTCTCATTCTCAATTAATAAGTTTTCTAACACTCTCTTGTACAACATTATCCCTATCGATGCGGGACACTTGTTGTTGGGCAGACTTTCGCAGTTTGATCAACGTGTTGTCCACGATGGGCGCTTAAACACTTACACCATCAACATTGATGGCCGAACCTTTACATTGAGGCTATTACCACCTAAACCCATTGCTATGGATCAGCAACGCATGTAGGAGAGGTTCAAAGAGGAAAAGGTGAAGCAAGCAGCTGCAAAACGGGCCCCGAAGGCCTCGGGCGCCGCCCCTATTGCCAGACAGCCCTCAGCCGTGACCCCCTTGGTCAGACAGCCCCTTCCCGCCACCCCTTCCTCTTCCATTACTTCCCCTTCGGACTCCTTAGCTCTGGAAAAAATGAATGGATCGAGTTCTAACAGGCCTCACACGAAGAGCTTGTTTATTTCGGTTAAAGGAGTTCAGAAAGCCGTTAAAGCAGGTATGCCTCTTGTCCTACTTACATTTAAGAGTAGTGCTACTAATGAATGTTTTTCTAGTGATGTGCAGCCCTTACTTGATGAGTTTAAAGACGTATTTCCTGATGAAATACCCGGCGGGCTTTCGAGGGATCGAGCACTAGATCGATTTCGTCCCCGGAGCCGTACTACCCAACTGACCAGCCTATAGGACGTCTCTCGATGAGACTAAAGAGATTGATAGGCAAGTCAAAGAGCTGTTGGAGAAGAAGCAAATCCGTGAGAGATTGAGTCTGTGCGTCGTTCCCGTGATTCTAGTGCCAAAGAAGAACAACGAATGGCGTATGTGCATGGATTGTAGAGCAATCAACAAAATCATGGTAAAGTATCATTTTCCCATCCCTAGATTAGATGACATGCTTGATGAATTTTTCTGGATCGCGTATCTTTTCTAAAATTAATTTGCGTTCTGGTTATTTTCAAGTTCGTATACATGAAGGTGATGAATGGAAAACTGCATTTAAAACAAAGCATGGTTTGTATGAATGGCTTCTTATGCCTTTTGGTCTCACTAATGCACCAAGCACATTTATGCATCTCATGAATCATGTTTTGCGTGAAGTAATTGGTAAATATGTTGTTATGTATTTTGATGATATTTTAATCTATAGTGACACAATGCACACGCATATGCAGCACCTTAGACACGTTTTTGAGCTTCTTAGGGAGTCAAAATTATATGGTAATCTGTCTAAGTGTTCTTTTTGTATGAATGAAGTCGTATCTCTCCGCGCCGCTTACGGAGTTAAGCAAGAAAGATCGAAAGTTTGAATGGGGTCCTATTCAAGAGCATACGTTTAACACTTTAAAATCTTGTTTGTGTAAAGCACCTATTCTTGCTCTTTCGGACTGTAATAAAACTTTTGAAATTGAGTGTGATGCCTCGGGCAAAGGGATTGGTGCTGTTTTGATGCAGGAACGGTGTCCAGTCGCCTATTTTAGTGAAAAGCTCCAAGATGCAGCCCTTCGTTATTCCACCTATGACAAGGAGCTGTACGCATTCAAGAGAGCTTTAGACACGTGGCAGCACTATTTATGGCCTAACGAGTTCGTGATTCACAAGCGTCATGCACGATGGGTAGAGTTTATCGAGTCCTTTCCGTACGTCATCAAGTACAATAAAGATGCTAAAAATGTCATTGTTGATGCCTTGTCTCGCAGGTACGTTCTCTTGAACCTTATGCATGCTAAGATGTTGGAATTTGATGCGATTAAAGAACTGTATTCGAGTGATCCTTATTTTGCCTCTATTTATGCTATTTGTTGTACCAAGTCTCGGTCCTATGAAGGTTATTTCATGCATGAGGGTTTCTTGTTCAAGGGTTCATAGTTGTGTATTTCTAAATCTTCTATGCGTGAGTTGTTAGTTTTGGAGTCGCATGCGGGAGGTTTAATGTGTCACTTTGGTGTGTCTAAAACATTAAACTTGCTGCATGAGCATTTCTTTTGGCCACGTATGAAGCATGATGTTGAGAATGTGTGTAGTAGATGTATTACATATAGAAAATCGAAATCTACTTCACATCCATTCGGTTTATACACGCCTCTACCAGCCCCATTCTTACCCGTGGATTGATTTATCTATGGATTTCATACTTAGTTTGCCACGGTCTAGGTCTGGTCGAGATTTCATATATTGTTGTGGTTGATAGGTTTTCCAAGATGTCTCATTTCATTTCATGTAGAAAAACTGATGATGCTCTACACATTGCCAATCTATTCTTTATACATGTTGTGCGATTACATGGAATACCTAGAACTATTGTTAGTGATAGGGATTCTAAGTTTTTGGCTCATTTTTGGCGTGTACTCTGGGGTAAGCTAGGTACAAGTTACTTTTCTCTACTACTTGTCATCCTCAAACGGATGGTCAAACTGAAGTTGTGAATAGAACTTTAGGTACTTTTCTGCGTTCTTTCGTTAAAAACTACTTGAAATCATGGGAAGATTGTTTGTCATATGCTGAATTTGCTTACAATCGAATTGTGCATTCATCTACTAATATGTCCCCATTCGAGGTTGTTTATGGTTTTAATCCGCTAACGCCAAATAATCTTTTTTACCTTTACTTGTTGAGCATCTAACAAGTGTTAAAGGTACAAGAAGAGCGGATCAAGTGAAGGAGATGCATGAGAAAGTACGTACGCGTATTGAGGCAGTTGGCGCATGCAATGAATTCTAGAAGAATAAACGGCGCAAGCCTATGATTTTCCAGCCCGGAGATCGCGTTTGGATTCATCTGAGTCCTGGACGGTTTCCTAACTTGAGAAAGTCAAAACTTATGCCAAGAGGAGATGGACCATTCACCGTGTTGAGTCGAGTCAATGACAATGCATATCGCATTGATTTACCTGGTGAATACAAGTGTTCATCTACATTTAATGTTGCTGACTTATCTCGATTTTTCTGCAGATGATGAGTTCGATGATGATGAGTCCGAGAATTCAAGGACGAATTCTTTTCAGAAAGGGGAGAATGATGAGATCGTGTAAAGCAATAAAGAAGATGATCCGGAGCTACAATTCAGAGGTCCTATGACGCGTTTACGAGCAAAGAAGTTGCAAGCTTATCTACAAGCTTCTATTCATCGTAAATTCGAATTGCAAGAAGATGACGTGAAGAGCAGCTCGAGATTGATCACCATGCTGTCCATTGATGAAGAAGCAGGAAGCATGAAGACGTGAGAAGAAGAATCATGCCATTTGGATGTGTGCATGAAGAGTTCTACGCGTTTGCATGGGATTCCGAGAAGTTGTTTGTTCCTAGCTTCCGATGTCCTTTGTCTTTGTCATGTCCCATAGGTCCCGGGTCACATCAATTATGTAACCATATAGAGCAACAAACTTGGAAACCTCAGACAACCCCACCAGCAGCACATCACCGGCTTCAGCATCTCAACCTGAAAACATTTGAAAAATAGGGTGTGAGCACTAATGTACTCAGTGGGGTTTTATGAGAAAACTCTTGATAAACTTTAGAAATATCCAATTAATAATTGGCGGTATATGGAGAGTAAAACGTAAAAGCCCTCTCCATATCCGCAAAACCTTTTTCTTTCTTTTCCGACGCCTTTCTTAGCTCAATCCTGTTGTCCACTATACCCTTCAGCCTGCTTTAGGATAAGAGAGGGGTTACCTCAAATATCCTCCTGAGTATGCGGGGGGTTACCCAGCAGTGAGTCCCTTTTATCGAGATTCAACTTTAGTGACATGAAGGTCACAGCATGATAATGTAATTAAACTGTTCTTTGAGTTCGATAACCTGCTTACAACAGTACTATATCCTTCCTTAAATTCATCCTTTTTTAACATTAACCTTCCTTACTTAACCTTAACCTTCTCCTGAACTTAGCTAGCAAAACCAAACCTAGCGCAATCATCTAAGGCTAATTCTTTTTTTGAGCATGATCTCGGCCTATGTGGATTTATAACTTACCCTAAAAGGTAATACTTAGCTAAATAAGCTTTAGCAAAATCCAACATTCCAATACGAGGAAGTGAACGCGAATAAATATCGATTGAAATTAAAGCAATTCTAAACATCTCATGCTAGCACAAATTGTATATAAACAATTCTAAAATATCCTTAGCTAATTAAGCTTAGCAAAACCCAATAACCAAATACTATGAAATGAATGGGCATAAATATAGATTGCAACTAAAAAGCAATTCTAGATCTCATGCTAGCATGAATTGTATTTTAACAATTCTAGCATATCTAAACATGCTTGAGAGCTCACTTAACTTATAATAAATTCATTTACTTATCAAACTCAAATAACAATTTAACAATATCATGCATAAAACTTCCTTCTTTTCTTTTCTTTCCTTGTACAGAGGCTAAACAGGCAGAGTATAAAATACTTTTATTGGATATTTCACCTTTGCCTTATCATGCTTCTAGAGCATACTAGCTCAAACCATATACTTGGTTTAGAATCACCCACCTTTATGAAGAGCATCTTGATAATGAGCACGTAGACGAAGCAACGAGCTGAAAATCCTTCCTTGGGCCTCTTTGTGGTTCACCTCTTCTTATGAAAGTCGATCAATGACTCATAGGCCCTATTCGAGATCCGAAAATGGGGATGAAATAACTGACTAGAATGATCAAGATTCTTGATGATTGGCTACTGCTACATCATAGATCTTTGGAAGAGCTTCGATTTGAGTACTCATGGACCTCGTGGTTCTAACCGACTCGAAAGTTATGGCCTCCGAACGAAAACGTGCCAAAGCGGCCTCGGACCAGCGTGCTCGCGGCGAAACCGGCGCCGGCGGAACCCCCCCTTGCACGCCGGCGGCATACCTGCGCACCCGCGCACCTCCTTGGCCGAGGGGGTGCTCCCGCAGTGGCATCCTCCTGCTGCTCTGCGGCGGCGGCTCCTCCTCTACTCTCAACTGGGAGGTGCGCTCACGAAGAGCGCTCCTCACTCAACTCTACTCTCTCTCTCAAGAAATGAGGGTAAAAGAATGAAAGGTGCGAGGAAATGTTGGGGGGGCGAGAGCTGCTATTTATAGCCAAAAATATGGCTTTCTCGAGAAGCTTCTACAGTGCAACAACACTACTTTAAAAATATCAGGTTCAATTAAAAGGCGCTTTATTCGATGGCGAGGTTCAAATGACCTCATTCATAAAATCTGACAATACCGGAAGGTTTGTTGGCTCGAGTACTATTAAACCAACTTGACTCAGAATAAAGAACGAGTCATCTTGAAGGAAAACGAGAAAAGATTCTCTTTTCAAAAATAAAGTTACTATTCTACATAAGGGACAAATAAAATTCCCAAGCGTTCGATTGATCTCAGAATGAAAATCCTAGAACGCCAAAGGATTCCTTGAGAACTTTCCTATAGGATAGGCTTGAAAAAATAAGGCTCGGTTCAACACACGAGATTTTGCAAATTTCTAACGATCGCGCTCTTACGGAAAAACACTATTCATAACTTCTTTAAATGCGTTTAAAATAACCGGGAACTCAAACGACTTCAGATTCAAAATCCGAAAGCACTGGCATACTCCTTGGGTCAACACCTTCCAAACGTGACCAAATTGGGTCATGACTGAGCTAGAATCAAAATTCTCGAAATGATGATTTTACGAAAAAGACCCTAAAATCACGATTTAGAACCGAAACATCTTTATCTAGGCTCTAATTAATTTCTTTAATTTTCTATAAAGGCTCTGAAAATTTGGGATGTTACATACTACACCCCTTAAAAAAAATTTCATCCCGAAATTTACTTCCCCTCAAACGGAGATTTGGATACCTCTTTAAGAATCTACAGCCTTACTGAAACGACATAGGTTCAAAATGTTTATTATACGGCTAAGAATAGCCTGAGGCCTTCCTTTATAAATTGGTCCTCATGCAGGACTAATACTTCTATAATCGTTCTTCTTTTCCTTCTAAAAGCTTGAGCATCTTCTATCTTTTCCTCCTTATGAAATCTCCTTCGAAATATCGCTTCACACGAGCTCCTTATGATCTTGCATTCGAACGGACCCTTAAAAAGCTATTCGAGCAATGAAAGAAATATAAGAAAAGAAAAATTCACCAAGCTTGCTCCTCCCGCACGGGCGATCTCAACGAGTCCATCCTTCTTTTGTTTCGTTTGGCTTTTCTTTTGCTTCTGACCTTACTTCTCGCAGTTTTGAGAAACTTCAATGAATTTGAACTAGACGATAAACTTGAATTAATCGAGCACCTCCTTCGATGGTTCCTTGCATACTCTATCACATTCGAAACTCACTTTATCTTCATCTTTAACTTCTTGAGGTTTGACTTCTTCATCTTCTTGGGGCGTACTTCATGATGCATCTCAATCTTAAGTTCTCGATGCAACTTAAGTCTAAACTTCTTCATCGCAGTCGTCTCTTTTCCTCAAAACAGTCGTCTGACTTCATGGCTCCTGCTGATGGTCACCATCGCTTGTAGGTGTAATGATCGCACGTCTGGGCTTTATCTGTATGCTTGAAACTTTCTTGCCGACATTCCTTAGATTTTCTCCAAATGCAACGAGTTGAGAAATCTTCTTGGAAACGCGCGTCCTAAACTTAGAGAATACTATCTGGCACTTACTTGGATTTTACTTCCTTCTAGGAAATACGATCTCTTATTCCTCCAACGATAACTAAAAGGAATACTACTATAGCTCTCTGCTCTATTTCAAGATCCACACTCAAGTTCTATGAGTGGGAGCAAGATAAACGAATGCCTCTGAGTGAGGGCTTTATCTTGATCAATTATTCTTTAAAAAGTTTAAAAGCTGAAAGAGATATAACACTAGGTTATATATGCCAACATTACCTTTTTAGAGGACTTATAAACTTGAAGGATTCCTGCATATAACAAAGGTATGGAAGAATCAACGGTTAGCAACTGAAAACCGTGCCAAAATATTTTCTCAAAGGCATCGGTATAGACTAACAAGGAAGTCCTATTACTGATTCTTGATGATCAAAGAAGTATCATCCAAAAGATTTCAAATTATCCATGAGGATATAACCAAAGAATTTCAAATAGTACAAATGAAGAATTTCAATTGATACGAAGTTATTGAAGGGCAATTGATTCAATTGACACAAGAATGAATATATAGACTCAACAAAAACTTCTATCATACTGAAACTCTGAATCTTTTGAACACTAGGTCTATCTTCTTAACAATCTTTTTCGGGTGTTCTCTTTCTTCTTTGAGCATCACGTACCTTCTTCTTGGTGAGGTTGCTACGAAATAACATGAGTCGGCGAGACTTAAATGGTTGTTCTTGGCCGGGAAAGCAACGCCTAGGTATTATTCCTATATATCGAAAGGAGCATGATAAAGTGACTTGATCTATGGCACCTTCTAAACTCAAATGATCCGAATTCAACTTCTTCTGGAAACACCGACGAATATGTTTTCAGACTATCATAGCTACAGTCGTGACGACAATATTAATCTTCATTAATCGGCTTGAAACAAGTGACAACTCGGGGCATTAAACACGACATGACCTTGAATGTACGTCATTGAAGCAATGAGTCTTTATTGAAAGAAATGAATCTTCATTCCTTGCAAACACGATTAGATCTTCAGACGAGACTTCTCTTGAGTTGAAAGCTCTTGCGTTGGGATTCTTTGAACTTGCATTAGATCTGCAACTAGCCTTTATCTTGACTGCTCATCTTCTTGCTTGTGGCTTTAACTTCATAACCTCGTTCCTAATTCTACTATGATCTTGGAACTCACGAACATCCTTACGATAAAATATTCTTCCGAACATCCCTACTTAACTCTAGCTCCTTGAGAGGGAATCCTAGAATTCTCCTTAATTCACGCTCTCTACAGTCTATATTCTAACTATATTCTCTATGCCTCATTCATCATCAACTCTTCCTCAAATCCTTTTCTTCTGGGCAATAGACAAGCCTTTATCACAAAGAAGATTTTTAAATCTTTCAAACTTTATAACTTACTCAAAAATTTTAATTGTCCAAAATAACCGAAATAGTTTGAGTATTTGCAGAAAATAATATTCTGAAAAGATTCACTGCTTACTCGAGTCCATAATGACTCAAAAGTTTTTAAAAAGATTAATCTAGAACTTACTTCAATAAGTTCCACTTTAAACTTTGGTATAACCAAAATTTTATTTTGAAAAGAAATAATGTTCGATTTTCAAAATCGACTATCATTGCCTTGCTCAAAACTTTTCTCCTTATCCTGTACTTTTAAAACGTTATACCAAATATAATCAAAATACTTTAACTCAATCATACCTTAACTTTGTTGAAGATGCGAGGGTGACAATGAGCTGGGGGGTTGCTGATTAATACTTTTGAACAATTCAATATTCACATAAGAGTTCAATCAATTACTTCAAGGAGAGACAGGTCTGCAGTGTTTGCAAAACTGGCTCTGATACCAACTGTAACAGCCCGGTCCCTTAGGCGGTCATTTTTAATGGGGACGTGGTGTTAGGCATAAAAGTCGAAGAAAATAGGTAGATTGATCGGAAATCCAGGGGGTGCTTTTAGAATCGAACTAAGTTAGCGCCTCAAAAACTTAGGCCACTTAACTTCATGACTTGGAAGAACTATCATCTTCAATGAATTAAAAGGGTCAAAGGATTCAATCGAGTCAAAGAAATGCCATAACATAGGCCAATCAAGATTTAAACAGAATCCAATGACAAGCAGATAGGAATTTGACTCTTTAAATAAACAAGACCTCATCATAGGTCCCATCAACTAAGACCTATAAATAGGTCGGAGTCAAATATATCTTATTGTCCCATCATAGGACAAGGTAAGGAACAACTCAAGATTAACTAGAAACGAGTAGAATCATGCTTGAAAGAAAAGCCCGTTCATAGGCGAACAACAACACCAAGCATGCAAGACCCATACATAGGTCGACTGAAACTGAATAAATATCAATATGCTCAACAAGTATGACTTCTCAATTAACTTGGAATTAATGAAAGAATAATTGGGATGTCAAAAGAACATGCTTCTAATTCTCAAAACTTTATTGATATTTTATGAATCGTAGCATTTAAGACATACTAATATCAAGAATCAAGTTACATATATGAAGACTAAATACTAACATTAGAGTACTTAGCAAAAAACATAGTGGAAGAAAATTATGTAACCATATAGAGCAACAAACTTGGAAACCTCAGACAACCCCATCAGCAGCACATCACCGGCCTCAGCATCTCAACCTGAAAACATTAGAAATATCCAATTAATAATTGGCGGTATATGGAGAGCATAACGCAAAAGCCCTCTCCATATCCGCAAAACCTTTTTCTTTCTTTTCCGGCGCCTTTCTTGACTCAAACCTGTTGTTCACTGCACCCTTAGACGTGCTTTAGGATAAGAGAGGGGTTACCTCAAGTATCCTCCTGAGTATGCGAGGGGGTTACCCAGCAGTGACTCCCTTTTATCGAGATTCAACTTTAGTGACACGAAGGTCACAGCATGATAATGCAATTAAACTGTTCTTTAAGTTCGATAACCTGCTTACAACAGAACTATATCCTTCCTTAAATTCCTCCTTTCTTAACCTTAACCTTCTCCTGAACTTAGCTAGCAAAACCAAGCCTAGAGCAATCATCTAAGGCTAATTCTTTATTTGAGCATGATCTCGGTCTATGAGGGATTTATAACTTACCCTAAAAGGCAATACTTAGCTAAATAAGCTTTAGCAAAATCCAACATTCCAATACGAGGAAATGAATACGGATAAATATGGATTACAATTAAAGCAATTCTAAACATCTCATGCTAGCACAAATTGTATATAAACAATTCTAGCATATCCTTAGCTAATTAAGCTTAGCAAAACCCAATAACCAAATACTATGAAATGAATGGGCATAAATATAGATTGCAACTAAAAGCAATTCTAGATCTCATGCTAGCATGAATTGTATTTTAACAATTCTAGCATATCTAAACATGCTTGAGAGCTCACTTAACTTATAATAACTTCTTTTACTTATCAAACTCAAATGACAATTTAACAATATCATGCATAAAACTTTCTTCCTTTTTTTTCTTTCCGTGTACAAAGACTAAATAGGCAGAGTATAAAAAACTTTTATTGGATATTTCACCTTTGCCCTATCACGCTTCTAGAGAATACTAGCTCAAACCATATACTTGGTTTAGAATCACCCATCTCTATCATGAGCATCTTGAGAATGAGCACATAGACGAAGCAACGAGCCGAAAATCCTTCCTTGGGCCTCTTTGGGGTTCATCTCTTCTTACGAAAGTCGATCAATGACTTATAGGCCCTATTCGAGATCCGAAAATGGGGACAAAATTACTAACTCAAACGATCAAGATTCTGGATGATCAGCCATTGCTACGTCGTAGACCTTCAGAAGAGCTTCGATTTGAGGGCCTCATGGTTCCAACTGAGTCGAAAGATATGGCCTCTCGATGAAAATGTGCCAAAGCTGCCTCAGACCAGCGCCCTCGCGGTGAAGCCCGCTCCGGCGGCACCCCCTTGCGCGCCCTCGCACCTCCTTCCCCGAGGGGGTGCTCCCACGGCGGTGACCTCCTGCTGCTCCGCGACGGCGGCTCCTTCTCCACTCTCTACTGGGAGGTGCGCTCAAGAAGAGTGCTCTTCACTCGAATCTACTCTCTCTCTCAAGAAATGGGGGTGAAAGAATGAAAGGTGCGAGGAAATGAATGGGGGGGAGAGCTACTATTTATAGCAAAAAATATGGCTTCCTCGAGAAGTTTCTGCACTGCAACAACACTGCTTTAAAAATATCGGGTTCGGTTAAAAGACGCTTTATTTGATGGCGTGGTCCAAATGACATCATTCACAAAATCCGAAAATACCGGGAGTTTTGTTGGATCGAGTACTATTGAACCAACTTTACTCGAAATAAAGAACGAGTCATCTTGAAGGAAAACGAGAAAAGATCATCTTTTCAAAAATAAAGTTACTATTCTACACAAGAGACAAATAAAATTCCCGAGCGTTCGATTGATCTCAGAATGAAAATCCGGGAACGCCAACGGATTCCTTGAGAACTTTCCTATAGGGTAGGCTAGAAAAAACAAGGATCGGGTTAACACGTGAGATTTCATAAATTTCTAACGATCACGCTCTTATGGAAATATACACTATTCATAACTTCTTTAAATGCGTTTAAAATCACTGGGAACTCAAACGACTTCAGATTCAATATCTGAAAGCACTGGCATGCTCCTTATGTCAACACCTTCTGAACGTGACCAAAATCGGTCATGACGGAGCTAGAATCAAAATTCTTAAAAAGACGATTTTATGAAAAACGATCCTAAAATCACGATTTAGAACCGAAACATCTTTATCTAGGCTCTAATTAATTTCTTTAATTTTCCAAAAAGGCTCTGAAAATCTGGGATGTTACACTCTTCCTCAGTCTGTCGTCTACTGCACTATATAGCATGCCGCTGATAGGAGAAGGGAGGGGTTACCTCGCTAATCCGAGGAGAATTGTGATACCCCGACCCCTTTTGCTAAATTATAAATTATAATTTTAGTAAATGATTTCGAATTAATATTGTTGAATATCAATCATGTGAGTATGTTATGCCGTTGTCTTATTGCAGGTTGTCTTACTCGAGCCAATATGTCATAGCACGGTGGTATTATACTAAGTGTATAATACACGTTAATATTTAATGTTAAAATTTGTCGAGTTATGTGACGATAATCGAGTGTGTTTATATTTAAATTAATATTTTTCCATACCTTGAACACCTTAACGCTGAGTTGATCGGGGGTCTCCCTGATTCTTCGGTATGTATTAAAAAGTGCCTTGAAAATTTAAAGGAAAATGGAGTGGTTTAAGTTCGGGAGTCGTTTAAAATAAGGGGGATGATTTTTGGCATGTCACGCGCTCGCGGGGAGGTGCGCGCCCGCGGGAAAGTGCGCGGTCGCGGGAGACTGCGCGCCCGCGGGGTTGGCGAGGGACGCGCGCCCGCGGGGGCTGCGCGCTCGCGGGGAGCGTGGGCCGAGAGAGGGGTTCCGCGGTCGCGGGGGCTGCGCGGTCGCGCGGGTCCGGGGATTCTCTACCTATAAATACAACACTTGTTCATTTTCTTCTCACTTTCTTTTCATTTGGGCGATTCTCCTCTCCATTTCTCTCTACAAATCCTTCATCTTTTTGGAGTAGATTCTTCCATCATCATCCATCAACAAAGGTAACCTCTACACCTCTCCTTCTTGGGGATTAAACACCCATTTCTTGTTGTTTTGGAAACTAGGGTTTGTTATCCAAATTTGAGGATTTTGGATTTTTGTTGATCTTCTTGCTTTGACATCTCAAACATATGGTTTATTTACCTCCTTGAAGCTATATGTGAAGTTATATTGTATGCCTATGGTTCATTATTGCTAGGGTTTGGACTTTTGCCCTTATTTCCCTTTGTTTTGTTGATAATCGTTTGGAGATGTTGTGTGGGTTGTATGGGGTTGAGTTTCATGTATGTTAGAGCCCTAGGATAAAGGTGTTTGTATTTGAAATGTTGGGTCTAAAGGATTTAAAATGAGTCATGAGCTTGTGGTTCAAATGTGTGCCCGTGATGTGTTCGATCAAATGCTTCAAAGAGTTTTAATGCATATTTTGAGTCCAAAATCGTAGTATGAGCTTGTATATCCATGATTGTGTATATGGATATGTTTGAAGACCTTAAAGTAAAGTATAGCATGAGTTTACTCAAAGTTATGATTTATTTGTATAACTCGACATCTAAATTGAAAAGAGAATAAAAAGGTGCTAGGTGACGTGTTGGAGCTCGAGGAGGACAACTTGTGCACGGCAGAGGAGTATTCAAGGTTAAAAGGATTCAAAAGTGTCTTTTAAGGTGGGGTAACTCTAAACTGTGAACACGTGTAAGGTTATAGTTACTGTTGTGCTTTGATTGTATATGTATGAAGGGTCTTCGGACCAGTGAATGAAAGAGATCCTTCGGGGTCGACAAAGAGACCCTTCGGGATAGAGATCCTTTGGATCGAACATAGACCTGTTAATGTCCTCCCTGGGGGGTAGGATGTCTGCGGGCATCCCTACAGGGATAAAGATGTTCATTAACGGGGGCATCATGATGTTTAGACCCTACGGGGTTGAGACTAGTCTCCACAATGAAATGAAAAGTCCATATGTTATATTTTCACTTGTGCAATTAGCTATAACTGTTTTCAGTGTTCCCCACTGAGTATGTTGTTAAATACTCACCCCATTCATTCAATGAATTTCAGGTTGAGGAGTCGGAGCCCGAGTAGGAGCGTTGTGAACACAAGAGAACCCCGCAAGCTTGTGTTTATCTTTTGCATGCTCTTCTTTTGAAAAATACTTACATTACTATCATTATTACATTGATCACTCTTTTTGCTTTATGATCAATGATTATTGGGGATAGGAATAGCCCGATCTTTTGTAGGTTATGATGTATATAATTTGATAACTATGCCAAACAACTTAAAGGCGGGTCGTTTGACCTTGGAGCCTTCTATGTGCGAATTATGTTGATGAACCCCTTTATTATGTCTGTTAATTTAGGGTGCTAGACGGGCGGGTTGCGTAAACCTATGAGCCCGATAGGTTAGGTGACTGCATGCTTAATAGGACAAAATTTATATTGAAAAATTATGATGCCTTACCTCATCATGCTATGTATATTATCATATTTGACCTAAGCTTCCGCTCATATTAAAATAAACACAAAATATGTATGTGAATTGTATGTTAAGTGATGTGGCCAAACGGAGTAGTTTGGGGCGTTACAAGAATATACCAAGGGTCACCTAGCATTGAGCCTGAGTATGCTAGGGGTCACCTAGCAGTGACTCCTTATAGTGACATCCGATCGCAGTGTATGTGCGGGGTTACCTCAAAGTGACACCTTTAGTGATAATCATCACAGCTGTAAGGATGTACAGTCGTACCTATGTTCATCAATTACATGCACTACAAAATCTAAGATTCTAGCACAAGCCTATCACAACTAAGTTTAACATCATCTTATAACATCTCATAAAACTTAGCAATTAAATTATAACTTAATCAAGCTTATACATCTATTCTAAAAATATGCTCATATTCTAGTCACAATATCCCAAGAATATTTCAATAATATTCTAACAATATTTCAACAGTATCTCAACACTATCATATTCTTTAGCATAACAATATTCTATAATTCCTCCTATAAGAGTGACGTTAAACAGGTAGAGAATAAAACATTTATTTGGATATTTCTAAGTTATCTATCATGCTTCTAAAGAGTTATTACTCTTAAACTTTATTTATTTTTTTGAAAATAAACCCACCTCGCTGACGAGCAGGTGGCGACATAAAAACTTCGGGAACATCATCTTCTCTTCTAACAGGTTCTGCGGGTCCTACAAGGGTCAATTTTCGACTCAGAACGACTAGTATATTTTTCGGAAATTAAGCTACTACAATTGGAGCTATTATTCAATTTTATTCTTTTTAAAAATATATTACGCGACTCTAGAGACCTCGTATGCATTTAACACAGAAGAGAACATATTCTAAAATATCATTTTTGATTTATTGGAACCAAAAGATTCGACAGAGGTCACTTTTCATAACTTGCCATTTTTATCGATTTTTATTAGATTTGTACAACGACACTTTTTAACCGTTCAAAAATTATAAAAATATTCAGGGACGATCCTATACATGCCAAGAATATAGTTTGAGAGTTTTAAAATTTTTCGATAACACATGCTTCTGGAATAAAAATAACTGTTTAAATCAAATAATCGAGATTTTTCAAAACTCGTCCAAAAATTAAAAAATTTGACGGGCACATAGGAAATATTATTTCGAGCAACTTTTTCGATTTGACGACCCGAAAGGGCCGAAACTGAGGAAAAACGTAATCTGATCGGTGATACTTATATTTTCTATTTTCCGGCGTTTTCGTCGGTTTTCGGCCATAGGGTGGTTGTGGTTGGCAGCTGCAGCGGCAGCTCTCTCCTCTCTCTCTCTCTCTCTCTCTCTCTCTCTCTCTCTCTCCTCTCTCTCTCACTTTCTCGGATCTCTCTCTTTTCTTCTTTTTCTTTCTATATCTAATCTCTCTCTCTTTCGCCACTTTTACTCTCCCTCTCTAGAAGATATTATGGACTGTGGGGAATGGGTGAAAATGAACGAGAGGGGGGGGGGATTATATAGATATTTTGGATATGATATTTTAATATAATATTGATAAAATGCCTTTAAGACACGATTTAAAGGTTGCTTTATTGTACTAGGAGTTCAATTGATCTCGCATTATAAACCTAAAAATATTGAGAGGTTCATTGGATTATTTCCTATTGAATCAGTTAAAAATGGTATACCGAAAATGTTATTTGATAATCGAATGAGAAAAGATTCATTTTTAAATTAATTAAAAATTACTATTTATTTTACCAAAAATATTGTTGGGAGTTCGTTCGACCTCTGATTGAAAATTCGAGAATACCGGCAGATTCCTTGGTTCGTTTCCTATTGGAAAACTTTGAGTAGTCAAGTCTCCAGGCATCATAAATATTGCCGATTAAATTAAAAATTACTATTAACGTCCTCTTTGACTGTCGTTTGCAGATACTTCTGGAGATCTTATCGCCTATCTCGATGCTTAAATCATTTCTTATATTATCTGCAACAAGTCTCTGTTTATCTTGAGCCTCTTTTATCCCTTGCCTACGTGGATCAATCTTCTTAGCTTTTTATTGAACAATTTCTAGTTCGAGCATCGTTCTTTCCCTAACCTCGTCCTAATTCAAAAGACGATCTTCACTTCTTTCCTTTATTTCTTCACAAGGTGTGATTCAAATCGAGGATTGGCAACTATTGTTGTAAGTGGATTCGATAAATGCTAGCAATACATTTCAACTCTTTCCTTCTTAAGCTGTGATTACTCTTTGAAAACGTCTTCCAATACTTATATAGTCTTTTTGGATTGTCAATCTATTTGAGGATAACACGTCTTACTAGCAATCATCTTAGTACCCATAGCTTCTTGCAGCTTTCTAAATTTTAGAGGTTAAATGAGTATCACGTTCATAAGTGATTAAGATGGGAGCTCCTTGCAGTCGTATTATTTCATGGGTCTGGGCTTGCGGTCTTATTTTTACTGATATGAAGTATGATGCCTTTGATAATCGATACACAATGACCCAAATAGTGGTGTTTCTGAAAGTTGACTTCGGTAAACCGACCACGAAATCCATTTTAATGTGATCCTTACTTCTATTCTTAATTTCCAAGGGTTGTAACAACCCTGAGGCTTTCTGGTGCAAGGCCTTAACTTGCAAATAGCTCATCGTTCCATGTTCGCCAATATCTCTCTTTTCTTGTCGTTTCATTAGAAATTACCATTCAGATCTCTGTTTACCTTAGTTCTTCTCAGAAGAGTTGTGTACGGAGTGTCGTGATCTTTACTCATGAATCTTTGCTTCATTTCTTCTTTGTTTGCGTGCACACTCTTTCTTTGTAAGATAAGGCTTTATCTGGTGCCTCGGTCAGGGTCTAGATCAGGCTACTAGTCTCATCTTCTCGAGATATGCATCTTCTCTTTGTGCAACAATGATCCTTTCTCTTAGGTCTAGTTTAACTACCAGAGCAGTGATCTTTTCTTCAAAGTGCCAAATAGATCTAATACTTGAATCCTTAACTTACCAAACTCTCCAATGAGCTCTCCTTCTTGAGTTAGGTCACAACTTAAGTCAACTCTATTCTTGCGACTGAGAGCGACAACTACTACATTGACCTTGACTGGGTATAAATGAATCGAACAATCATGGCCTTTTGACTAATTCTAATCACCTTTCTTGCCTTATATCCAAATTCTTCTACTTGAAAGAATATTGGAGACTCTTTTAATCTGCATAATCTGGCACTTAGCTCCATTCAGGTAGTGTCTCCAAATTTCCAATGCGTGTACAACTGTAGCAAGCTCCAAATCATAAGTGGCATAGTTCTGCTTAAGATCTATCAACTATCAGGTTGAATATACAATCATTTTGCCTTTCTGCATCAGCACACATCATAATCCCATCTTGACGCGCTAGTATAAACCATAAAATCCTTGTTTCCTTTAGAAGTTTCCACACCGAGGCTGTAGTTGACTTCTCTTCTAGAGTTTGGAAACTCTCTCCCAATTTATTTAACTGAGTAAACCTGGTTCCTTTCTTTAGTAGGGACGTCATGGGCTTAGATATCTTTGATAATCCCTCTATGAATCTTCAATAGTCCCAAAAATATTCTTATCTCATCACGTTCCATGGTGATTTTCAATTTCTCACAATCTCTATCTTAATTGGGTCTACCGTAATTTGTTCAGCTGATACTATATGTCCTAAAAAATATTTCTTCCTTTAGCCAACATTTCACACTTGCTGAATTTAGCATACATTAAGTTTCTTCTTAATGTTTCCAACACTATCCTTAAATCTTTTTTATGCTCTTCTTAATTCCTTACATATACCAAAATATCATTTATGAACACCAACAAAACCTTATATCCAAATAGAGATAGAATACATTGTCCATTAAATCCATAAACATTGTTGGAGCATTTATTAATCCACATGGAATTACCGTGAACTTATAATGACCATAACGAGTTCAAACTGAAGTCTTCAGAATATCATTATTCCTTATGTTTAACTGATGGTAGCCTAACCTTAGGTCTATCTTCAAGAGTACACTTACTCCTTTTAGTTGATCAAGAAGATCATCTATTCTTATGAGAGGGTATCGGTTCCTAATAATTAACTTATTCAGCTCCTTATAATCAATGCACATCTTTGATGTGCCGTTCTTCTTCTTCACGAATAAAATCAGGGTTCTCCATGATGCAATGGGTTCCTAAATCCAACAATTCTTGAAGTTGTAATTTGCTCTTGCATCTCCTTTAGCGTCCTTGCTACAAGTAAGTCTGTCTTGAAGGTTTCATCGTATATCTTATTTCCAGATTTAAGCAATTAGTCTTGATCCAAAGAAATCACTTATCCATAGACATTCTTAGCTTTATCCTACTTTTAATCCTGGCAACTGAAGGTGACCTCGATTTTCGATGTGGTCGTGACCGCTCCTTCACATCTTTTTCTTACTCTATAAATCATCGCGATAAAAGATTTTAAGTGCCTTCCAAATTTCACGAGCCTTCTTGCTACTCATGTCCAGTGAAGCGTGTCTTGGTAGTCCTATGATCAAGCTCAGGTATTGCTCTCGAAATCAAGAATGCACTCCTAGAATAACTCATCTCTGAAACATCCCCTATTGAACTTTTATTATCTCTTCATGATTCTTGTTCATCTAGCTGTCTCTCATTGGTGACCAATAGCGTCTGAAAGCATGAAGAAAATATATTGCGCTTTTTCTTGTCTATTCAAGCTATAACTTAAAGATTCGATCGCTTAGCCCACTAAAATAGGAGGGTTCTGATCTTAAATAACATTACTAGCACCGGTTCAAACCTTGTTCCTTCAATAAAGATTTTGACTACCCATTTTCTGGAAAACATACTAGAAGATCATCTCTATTACTTTTCCTATTCGAAGGCTTAGATACTCGAATTTTAAATGCACAAGTAAAAGAAAAATGAATGAATGGGGACTTTAGCTGAATCATAACTTCTCATGGGGCAATTTAGGAAATCATGGAATTTAATAAATATTAGGCTTTATAATCATATTATAGACATCTATTACTTTAGAAGTGAAGATGAACAAATTTGCTAAAAGGCTAAGAAAAGTCAAGGCGCGCCTAGGAAGAACAATTAGGGAGCCATTTTGCAAGTGCCATTTTGAATAAGGAATCATTATTAGAAATGACTAATTTTAGAAATTTTCAAATGTAATTCGCGAATTGATTTACCGATTTGGAGCACATTTTAGGCCAAAGAAAATTTATCTAAGTATGAAGATCTTGGATTTATACACACATGATCTTCTCAAAATAGAGAGCTGTAGAAAAGAAAATAAATTGTAATTAATGAAAGAATTTCCCTCATTACAAAGGCTTTTAATCACAAGAAGCTTCCAGAACTATGAAGTCTTTGTAGGATTAGCAAATGGAATCAACACATAGTGAATGAAAATCATACAAATAGTTTCTAAAAAAAGGTGTCAATATGGTATGACCAAACAATGTCATTACCGACCATTAATAGATAAATGATCTCAAGTAAGGAATGATGGACCTTTGAAGGAAGAATAATCAAGGAATATATGAACAATTGAGTGGATAGATCGTTGGGTTAACAAATATTCAAAATATCTTGATAGATTACTATTCTTATCGGTTTAACCTATCAACAACAAGGTCTAATCATCTCGCATGACTTCTCCCTGAAAAGTCATCCTATCCTATCCTAAGTACACTGCTATCAAAGAACGAAATATCATGGGTCGACTGAACTGTTTCTAACTTCTCCAAGCAAAGGACACGATAAACTGGAGATTTACTTCTTAACCACAAGAAGGGTATGAAAGAAACAAACCTAAACAGACTCGAAAGAGTCTAACTTTAACATTTTCGTGGGACTCAAAAGAATATTTGGCAAAGGGCCTTTAGAGGTACATATGGTCAAGTTGCAGTCGAGGTGGTTATCTCTTCCTCTGTCTACAAGCATCTGTCTTTTAAAGATGTGCCATATCTTGACTTGTTGGGCCATCTAATATATCGTGAGAGCTTTCATAATGTAGAATAAATTCACATCCCTTGTTGATGTGACTGGATCACAAGATACATTTTGTCCGAAAAACTTGATGTAGATTTTCCATACTGCAGTAGATCCCACGTCTGGTAATTGTCCTTTAAAGTAATTATTCCGCAATCCTTTGTGGCTTGAGACCAACATTTGAAAACTTGGCATTTGCAATAGCATCTCTTCATTTCCAATTTGCTAAGATTGTAGAACGCATCAATCTTCTAAAAGAGCCTCATGGCAAGTTTGTCCTTTTCGGATAATCGTCTAGGCTTAGCCATTGTAGAAGATATCTGAATCAGTCTAGGTTCTTCAGAACCTAAATGGGAGACCTAAACTTCTCCTTAGTTCAAGCTCACTATAGTCTATGTTTTCACTACATTTTTCTATCTATGATTAATCTATCCTCAGCAAATTCAACAATTAAGAGCAGTGGACCAATTCTTATCTAAAGAGAAGGTTCATAAATCATTCAACTTTTATATTAACCATATTTTTTCCCTTTTTTTCGATACAATGACCAAAACTTTTCGGAGACTATAGGAAATAATATTTTGAGAAAACTCTAGTTTTCACTTATTGTTTGGACGGATCCATAACGACTTTAATTTTATAAGCATTTAACCTATATCTTATCCAAAAGATTTTCATAGGTCCATAAAATTTTTCTCAATAAACGACTTTCAATCATCATTTTTTTAAAATTGACTAGCTTTACTTTGCCCATTTTTTCCCTTGTCAACATGTATTTCGAAATTTATAACAATATACTCAAATAATTTAATTTGTCATACCTTTGAACTTTGTTGAAGATGCGAGGTGATGATGAGTTGTGGGTTGCTGAGTGGGCTCTTTTAACACAATAGAACTTAGATAAAAACATAGTTATGTAGTCAATAAAGAGACAGGTCTACAGAGTTGCAAGCCTGCTTTGATACCGTTCTGTAATGCCCCGGTCCTGAAAAGAATAATAAATGAAGGACGGGGGTGTCACTTAAAAAGAATTGGATTTGGAATAATTATTAGTTAAATAAATTAATTGTTGGAAACAAGAATAGGTTATATTCCCCAAAAATTTGGGCAGCATAAACTCTGCAATTAGAACAAGTCCCCATTTTATAACAGCTTGTAAGAGTACAATTGGAACGACACAGAAACCAATAAATCCGTACATGGATAGAACAAGGTGATAAACAGATACCAACAATTAAAGATCTATTTATCTTAAGACTAGTCCCATCCTAAGGACAAAAGCAGAATAGCGAATAAGACCAATTCATAAGTCAACTGAAAGTAAACAGATACCAATATGAAATCAAGTATGACCCTTCTAATCGGTCGAAGTCAATAAAGGGATAATTGGTATGGCTAAAGGACGAGGTTTCCTCCCCTCAAGACTTTATTTAATAAATAGACATCATATATTAATAGCATATTAGACATGCTATCATCAAGTCTCATGTATCAAATATCAAGACTAAATACTAGATATCAGAGTATTCAGCAGAAACATAGCGGAAGCAAATATAATCAGATAGAGCAGCAATTAGGAAGCTCAGACAATCCCACCAACAGCACATCACCGGCCCCAGCATCTCAACCTGAAAATATTTTGAAAAGAGTTGGGTCTGAGTATTAATGCATTCAGTGGGTAATTGTGAGTATTAAAGCCCTTCCAATATTTGCAAACATTTTTCTTCTCTTTGGGATCCCTCTTACCCAGTCTGTCGTCTACTGCACTATATAGCATGTCGTTGGTAGGAAAAGGGAGGGGTTACCTCGCTAATCCGAGGAGAATATACCAAGGGTCACCTAGCATTGACCCTGAGTATGCTAGGGGTCACCTAGCAGTGACTCCTTATAGTGACATCCGATCACAGTGTATGTGCGGGGTTACCTCACAGTGACACCTTTAGTGATAATCATCACAGCTGCAAGGGTGTACAGTCCTACCTATGTTCATTAATTACATGCACTACAAAATCTAAGATTCTAGCACAAGCCTATCACAACTAAGTTTAATATCATCTTATAACATCTCATAAAACTTAGCAATTAAATCATAACTTAATCAAGCTTATACATCTATTCTAAAAATATGCTTATATTCTAGTCACAACATCCCAAGAATATTTCAATAATATTCTAACAATATTTCAACAGTATCTCAACACTATCATATTCTTTAGCATAACAATATTCTATAATTCCTCCTATAACAATGACGTTAAATAGGTAGAGAATAAAACATTTATTTGGATATTTCTAGGTTATCTATCATGCTTCTAAAGAGTTATTACTCTTAAACTTTATTTATTTTTCTGAAAATAAACCCACCTCGCTGACGAGCAGGTGGCGACATAAAAACTTCAGGAACATTATCTTCTCTTCTAGCAGGTTCTGTGGGTCCTACAAGGGTCGTTTTTTGACTCAGAACGACTACTATATTTTTCAGAAATTAATCTACTACAATTGGAGCTATTATTAAATTTTATTCTTTTTAAAAATATATTACGCGACTCTAGAGACCTCGTATTCATTTAACGCAGAAGAGAACATATTCTAAAATATCATTTTTGATTTATTGGAACCAAAAGATTTGACAAAGGTCACTTTTCATAACTTGCCATTTTAATCGATTTTTATTAGATTTGTACCACGACACTTTTTAACCGTTCAAAAATTATAAAAATATTCAGGGACGATCCTATACATGCCAAGACTATAGTTTGAGAGTTTTAGAATTTTTCGATAACACATGCTTCCGGAATCCAAATAATTTTTTAAATTAAATAATCGAGATTTTTCAAAAATCGTCCAAAAATTACAAAATTTGACGGGCACATAGGAAATATTATTTCGAGCAACTTTTTCGATTTGACGACCCGAAAGGGCCGAAACTGAGGAAAAACGTAATCTGATTGGTGATGTTTATATTTTCTGTTTTCCAGCGTTTTCGCTGGTTTCCAGCCGTCGGATTGAAATGAGTTCAACATACGAAATGTAGTTCACATTTAAATACACGACATACTAAAATTTGGACTAAAAAGGACAAGAAATGAACCGAGATGATAGTCGCGCAACGTGGGAACGTCGCTGTTTTCCGGTGATATGGCTGCAGCTCCGCGACGGTGGAGGTGCTCCGGCGATGTCGACGGCGGCAGCAGGGTGGTGGTGGTCGGCAGCTGCAGCGGCAGCTCTCTTCTCTCTCTCTCACTTTCTCGGATCTCTCTCTCTCGGCACTCATCTCTCTATTTTCTTCCTTTTCTTTCTATATCTAATCTCTCTCTCTTTCGCCACTTTTACTCTCTTTCTCTCTAGAAGATATTATGAATGGTGGGGAATGGGTGAAAATGAACGAGAGGGGGCGGGGATTATATAGATATTTTGGATATGATATTTTAATATAATATTGATAAAATATTTTTAAGACACGATTTAAACGTTGCTTTATTTTACCGGAAGTTTAATTGATCTTACATTATAAATCTAAAAATATTGAGAGGTTCATTGAGTTATTTCCTATTGAATCAATTAAAAATGGTATGCCGAAAATGTTATTTGATAATCGAACGAGAAAATATTCCTTTTTAAATTAATTAAAAATTACTATTTATTTTACCAAAAATATTGTTGGGAGTTTGTTTGACCTCTGATTGAAAATCTGAGAATACCAGCGGATTCCTTAGTTCGTTTCCTATTGGAAAACTCTGACTAGTCAAGTCTCGAGGCGTCGCAAATATTCCCGATTAAATTAAAAATTACTATTAACGTCCTCTTTGACTGTCGGGACTTTGATTGACTTCGAATTAAAATTTTAAAAGTATCATTGATATTCTCAGGTCGTTCTATTTCCACGAAAATCATTATTGACCATGTGCCAAAAATATTTAAACTATATTTTTCCAATTTAAATAACACCCAAAGTCGCGTTTTTATCCGTTTTATTTTATTTTAGCTCTAATAAATTTATGTAGCCTTCTAAATAAATATAGAAAACTTTTAACTATAATGTGAAAATACAGGGTGTTACATAACTGAAGATCACAACTACCAGCTAAAGCCTAAAACTGGAAGCAAGAATCTCTAGAACTGCCAGCATGAGGATCTTGAAGTTAATGCAACCAAGATCCTGGAGTAAAAGCATGTCAGAGAACAAAGGCAGCACAAAAACTACTTCAACAAAAAGCCTCTCAACTTTAACAAATCAATGGATTAATTATGATCATTCATTGATGTCGAAACGGTCACAAGCCACTCTCCTATAAAGGATGAGTAATACGACTTGTGAACAGACTTTTGCAAAAAATTTGAGAAAAGACTCTTGCAAACTAAAAAGGAAAAAGAGTTATCTCTGCTGAAGAAATAACAGCACTCAAAGCTCAAGCTCAAAGCAGTCCGCAGCAAAAGTCCCAACTGAGAAGAAGAAGCAAACCGCTCATCAAGCTAGCTGTCGAAGAAGTCCAGCAAGAGCCAGTCTCTCAGTTCAGAATTGCACCGATCAACTACCCAGCTCAAGTTCAAGAAGCACGCCAGTTGATAACAATTTCAAGACCGCATTCTTGAAGATCGAAAGAGATCTAAAACCTTCTAAGGATGGGCAATAGCACCTTATCTCTCCAGTGAGCAGTTGAGGATCGCAAGTGTGAGATGTCGACCTACCGACTGAGGAGACCGTATTCGTTGGACTGCCATTTCCGGGACAACACCAGTTGAAAAGGAGGCTGCGACTCATAAAGTTGATGTTCGCTAGGTTCAACACATTATCTTCACTATGTAATTGTAATAAACAAACTTTACAATTGCATAATGGATTGCCGTTTTCAGTAAGGAAGAGAGGACTTAGAAGTTTAAGCTTCGAACCTCTATAAACTGCTTGTGTGTGCTCAGTTTACTATTTTTCAGTTGCATGTTTCTAACTGCACACATCTTCACACAAGTCGCACCTTATGCCAACTGATCATCTCAGCTGATCAAGTGCACCGATAAGTCATTATCACGAGTCAAGGGCCCAATATATTCCGCAACTATTTTTAAATTTTGGGATCAATTTATTCACCCCCCTTCTAAATTGATTCAGACTCGCCCCGGGACCAACAATAATTAACAAAAAAATCAGTAATAATTACTGCGAAACAAAGAAAAAATAATAACTGACTAGAATATGATTTTGCCTTTATATTTATGCTCTCATTATTCAACTAAATCAATATAAAAACAAACTTAACATGTTCGAAACAAAAGCCAATGTTCCGCTAATGAAATTCATTATGAAAAATACATACACTAAAATAAGATAGCATGAAAAAATAAATCACAAACCAGAGTCCATGGATTCAAACTGAGACTTACTGTGTAATTCAGGCCACGAGTTGAAGTAATTTTACTTTGTGTTTCTTCTTCGCCGGGTCTCCGTACTTCAACAATCATCATATGCTCTAAAGGTATCACGATTGATATTAACCCCGACTATTGGCTTCATTAGAACTTCCTCTATGTACTCAACAACTGTAATCAAATCACCTTTGAACTACAACCAAAACCAAACAATCTTAGAAAAACTATAGATACAATAAAAACTACATTGAAATTTCAGATCACATGAAATACCTCGATTATGTTCTTAATTTTTTAACAATCTCTTAATCAAACAACAATTTGTGCGAGTACGCTGTATTCGTAACCAAAAACCTCACATAAATACACTAACAAACACAGATTGGTGCCCAGAATTAGAAGTTAAGGGGGGTACCGAGAGGATGCTACAAATTCGAGCGAATCGATGGAGATTCTAGTGGAGTGAGGTGGCTGAGGTGTGTCCTTCGACTATTCATCGAAATGACTGTATGGAAGTTCACAGAATGGAGAATAAGGGCATTTTCTGACGTATAGAGAATACGACGTTGACGGAACAATTTGAAGGTTCATGGGCTCCAGTGAGCACCCGAACCTACGATGACGAAAAAAAGATTAGAGAATGGATATATTCAATCCAAGGTTGTAGGACTCGCTAGGTGCTAGTCGAGCGGTCGAATGAGGTCTAGCGCCTAGGTTGTCTAGGCGAGGCCTAGGCAGAACCTAGGCGGTTTTCTATTTTTTATAATTTATTATTAGATGTTGATATTTGTATATTAATTTTTCAATGACCCTACTTCTCACATTGATTATATAATGAAAATTAATATGTAGGTTCTTATATAAAAACTCAAATTACAATTTTAATTTTTTTCAACTTTTTCTACATCCCACATTGGTTTTTACATTGAAAATTAGGATGGGGTTGTTATATAAAAGAGAGGCTAATCATAAATGATAACCTCAAATTTATTTTTCAACTTTTGTTCCCTTTTTTCTACATCCCACATTGGTTTTAGATTGAAGAAATGGAATATAGGTTGATGTATAAAAGATTTGAAAACCTTAAATTTTTTATTTGGTCATATTCTGAACCAAAAAATTAAAAAAAAAATTAAAAAAAAATAGAAAAATTAATTGGCTGCCTAATGACCGATTAATCACCAAGGACGCCGCCTAGGTGGCGATAAATTGGCCACCCTGATTTCTTAGCCGATTAGAGTGTTTTTAGCACGGCTAGGCGTCGCCTAGCTTGAATTCTGCAGTCATGATTCAATCTTTAATCTGTGGGAAGTGAGAATCCTCAAGGGCGATAGAGATAGCAAATCATCCATGAAGTGGAGGATTGAGATTAGAGATAATAAGGGAGAAAACTTCCTTTATTCATTTTTAATTTAGGAGGAAAGGACAAAAAACTTCTACCGCCAATAAATTCTAATTTTTTTGAGGTACCGCCAATAAATTTAATTTCTTTCATTATCAACAGTAGAAAAATACCCAATATTAATATGAAATTCTTTATCCAATTAACATGTTCTTTTTTAGGAGATAAAAATGAAATATACATCCAATTACCATGTACCGATCAACAAACTATTGATAAAATTAATAATATGTCAATATTTATCCAACTATATATATATATATATATGATAAATTAAATTTTGACAGATAAATATGTATAAATGTATGTAAATAGTGTAAATAAAATATTTTAGAAACTTGATTTACCATAATGTGTAAACAAATAAAATTTATTGATTTCCTCAGACAGAATTGATGATAAATTTATTGCCATGAATTTAATACAAGTTCTTTCCTTTCAATAAAAAAAACACTGTCACAATTCACAATATTGAAAGCCAATTCTTTTAAAATTGTCAATTTAGCCATATTTATGTCAATTGAGTGAAATTAAGTTAATTTTCGTAACAATAATTAGGCAAGATCATCAAAACATTAATCATGGTATAATTATTATTTTAAATTTTATTAGTTTCGTCTTTTATTAGCCTTCCACCAAGCACGAGATAATCCAATCTTCCCTTGTATAGTGTGTATCAAATCCTCTTTCCAGTTCCAATCTGTATAGTGCTCGAGACCAAAGTAGTCTTTGTTTCTATCCAGGGCATCTGGATGGCATGTCTTCCACTCATCTGACAATTGATACTAAAATCACACATATTAGTTTTTAAAAATGATAAAAACATTTAAACAATTTAGGAAAAGTGGAAGAAACACTTACCCAAAAGGTTAACTGTACAATGATTGTATTCTCAGAATCTATTCTAGCCTTGAGAGCACTCCCTTTGAGTAATTTGCACTCGAATGTCCACAATAGCAAATCCATGTCACCCATCTCGAGCTGATATCCGTTGTTCTCTAAATTCTCAAACCCTGCACCCTGCAACTGCAAACCCTGACCCCCTCAACCTTTATCTTTACATTTGGACCCTTAGCTTGAAAATCTGCGTAATCCTGTTGTGTACGCCGGAAGGTACCCAAGACGGCATCTTGGATGGTCTTGACCTACGTGTGGGATGAGCATAAGTGCTAGGTTGAGCAAAATTACTAGGCTGAGAAGAAGTGCTAGGCCGAGAAGCAGTACTAGGCCAAGTTGAACTGTTGTGTGATGACAGGTCTGAGCTAGTAGAATTAATCTCCTCAACCTGCGTTAGAGTTAGTTAGAATATGATAGAGGGTTTTTAAAATTAATTCCATAATCAAAAAGGAGAGTCACATGATGCTGAATAACATCCTCTTGTCCCATCTGCTCAGGGGCCAACTCTTGCTCATGAGACCGACAGCGGCTCTTCTCCACCTACAAAAAAAATTAATTATTCAATGATACAAAAAATTTAAAAATTACTAATCTAACAACCAAAAATACCCACCATCTGCTCAGGGGCATGCTCCGCTCTATGACTATGACTGTGATTGTGGCTATGACTTATTCGACCATGTTAACCAGACATCTACTTAACCATGTTCATCGAGAAGTCCTTTAATCGATTGAACAATCCCTCATCACGTTCACTCATCATCTGTAATCTTCTTTTCAGCTCAACTTGAAAGTGACTGCCTGTCTCGCATGCCGCCTCATGCACTACCTCCCGAGCTATCTCTCGATACCTATCCACATGGTGATAACAAAATGTGTCCTTCACTCGTACTAAATGATGATATGGATGCTCTAACCCATTTTCCATGACGACGACCACTAGTAGGTCTTGTGGCAGTATCCACTGCACCAGTCTCTCCACAAGTACGAGGTAAGAATTCTGTCGATCTCCTCAATGTAGACCGAACGATAGATATAGCAGGAGTCAGTCCTTTAGGCGAAGTGGGCGCTCTGGGATGAGTCAATGCTCTAGGATGGGTGGACGCTCTAGGAGAAGTCACCGCTCTAGACTGTGTCACCTTATGTGGTCTATTCTTCTGCTAAAATTTCACCACATAAGGCATACCTACAGGTTTCTCAAACTGCGTGTTTCTAAATTAGAGTGAGTCCTCCTAATATTCAGTCGGCCCTAAAAATATATGACGCGAAAGTTGCTAGAAGATCATATGATTAGTTAGGAATAGGTTAAAAAAATTAAAACAATTCAAGTTGAAATAAATAATCATACATACCTCATCCTCATTGAATAATGTACCAATTTGGACCGTCTTATCTTTGAAGTTCCACTTTAAATATCTCAAAATTGCAACCTCAGATACAAGTTTGGCACAATGTTGTCCGACATGATGTATAGCCTCATAAGCCCATATCTATAAAATATTATATATGGTTTAATTGATAGGTTGGTATTAAATTCTTAGACATTGGAATTAAGAAATATTATTGAAAGCAGTACTTGTAATGCCCATACAGACCCTTAGAAATGGTATGGCATTCTTGTCGATGTCGTGCCAAAGTCAGCTCTGTCAGTGGAATTGTAACGTCCCAGATTTTCAGATAAGGTTTATAGAATTCTTAAGCATAATTAATATGTAAGGAAGAAATTTTTATAAGGTTTAAATGAAGTCAGATGTCAGTAACGACTTTAGGGGTTAATTTTTTGTGAAATCGTCTTTTTGAAAATTTTGATCTTAACTCAGTTATGGTTGATTTTAGTCTTAATAGAAAGGTTTTAACTTAAGGACTGTGTCGGTATTCCCAGAATTTTATTCGGAAGTCATTTGAGGTCCCGGTGAAGAAAAACGTATTTAAAGGATTTATGAATAGTAACTTTTGCGTGCATTCATGTGTTGGAAAATTTACAAAATCCTCCTTATTGATCCGAGTCTTATTCTATCAAGCCGCTCTTATGGGAAATGACTCAAGAAATCCGTTCGCATTCACAGATTTCCATTCTGAGGTCAATCGAACACTCGGGAGCAAAATCTGTCAGTCTGAGTGAATAGTAAAAGGTAATTCTGAGAAAGGAATCTTGGCTCATCTTTCTTCTGATGACCCATTCTTCATCCCGAGTTAGGTTGGTTCAATAGTACTTGAGCCAATGAGTCTCTTGGTATTTTCGGATTTCGTGACTGAGGTCATTTGGACCTCGACATCGAATAAAGCAGCTTTTAACTGAACCCAGAGTAACTTTTGCAATATTCTTGCACTGAAATGGCTTCTAAAGAAACCCAATCTCGCCCCTATAAATACACCACCACCCATTTCACAATTCTCAGACAATTTCCTTCATTTCCAAAGTTAGAGAGTGGGAAAATCTTGAGAGTCAAGAGAAGTTCTTATCGAACGAGGGACATTCTTGGTGAGTGTTCCTCCGAGACGACGAGCAGAGTGGCGTGGAAGGGATGCAGTGGGGTAAGGTGCTAGGGGCGCCGTCAGGTTGCAGTAGATCGCTCTGCCGCCATTGCAAATTGATGAGATACTGAGCTAGCCACCTTCCTTTGACGCACTCAACTCCATCCATTCTTGTTCGTCGGCCTCAGATCCTATTTCTTTCTTATCTTTAAATTCTGCATTTTATTCTGTCTTTCGTTATCATATTCTCGTTATTATTCTCATAATGTTATCATTATTATTCCTCGTTGTTAGCCTCATTTATTTCGTTGAAGTTCCGTTTAAGTTTCGTATTTAGATTTTCGTCGTTATTTCTAAATGTTCAAGAGATAATCGTATTTCCGTTATAATGTTGATTTTAAAGTTTTAAAGCATTTGTTAAGCCTTGTTTTAAAGTATAAAACGTCGAGAAAAAGGAGAGGTGATTGAGTAACGCCTCAACCAACACTTCGATCGAAGAAAATCGAAGTCCGTGGGAATACACGGACCGTGCAAGGGTTGCACGGCCCATGGAGAGCTATCGGCAAGGTTCTGGAGAGCTAGCACTGACCGTGCAAGGTCTGCACGGCCCGTGTTGGAAATTTTGAGCATTTATTTCTCATCTCAAGGCCTAGCAAGGGCCGTGCAAGGCTAGCACGGCCCATGCAAGGCTTCTGCAGTCAAGTTTTGCATCTAAGTGTGTTCTAAACTCGAGTTTTTCAAATCCTCGTGTTTTATAAAGGTTCTAAAGTCGTGCAATCTATGTTTAAGTCCTAGTTAAGGGAGGAAAGGTTAGGAGTTGTTTGAATTCTTGTTAGATGTTAGAATTCTTCATAGGAGGCCGCTAAGTCGATGATTCGACTTTTGTAGGAGGAGATGAGCCCCGAGGAAAACTCGAAAAGGATTTTTGGCTCGTTGCTCCATCTACGTCCTCATCATCGAGGTGGGTGGTTCTAAACTAAACCTATGGTTTGATCCATTAAACTCTAGAAGCATGATAGGGCAAGATGAATATCCAATTAAAATATTTTATGCTCTACCTGATTAGTCTCTATACAAGGAAAGGAAAGAAAATGAAAAAAAGGATGAAAGTTATAGCAGATATTGTTTATTGTTGTTTGAGCTCTGATTAAGTAAAGAATGTTTTGATATGTCGTGATATCTTATAGTTGATTTATATGAGGTATAGACGATCATGATCATAAGTTAAGTTGTTGTTGATATTATGATTGAGGAAGGTTGTTTAAGTGAGTAATGCCTTATAGGTTGATCATAGAATTCCCTTGTGGCATTAAGGTTATAGTCTTTATTGAGGAATGTAATCTAGATGATTTAATCTAGGATTTGATTTATGCTAAGCATGATTAAGTATTAAGGTTTGAATGTGAGAATTCAAAGGTTGAGGATTTAGTATTAAGGATTCAAGGTTAAGGTTTAATATTGAATGTTATGATTCAATTCTTGTTAAGCATGTTATTGAGCTCAAAGAACAGTTTTATTCCATTATCATGTTTTGACCTTCGTGTCACTAAAGTTGATCATTTGATAAGTAAAATGATTCACTGCTGGGTAATCCCCTCGCATACTCAGGAGGATACTTGAGGTAATCCCTCTTCTATCCGAAAGCAGGCCTAAGGTTGCAGTAGACATCAGATTTGAGCCAGGAAATGAAGTAAAAGGTTTTGTGGATATGGAGATGGCTTTTGCGTTTTGCTCTCCATATACCGCCAATTGTTAATTGGATATTTGAAAGTTTATTAAAGAGTTTTCTCATAAAACTCCATTGAGTACATTAGTGCTCACGCCCTCTTTTTTAAATGTTTTCAGGTTGAGATGTGGAGGTTGGTGATGTGCTGCTGGTTGGGTTGCCTGAGTTTCCAAAGTTCTCGCTCTTTATGGTTACATGATTTTCTTCCGCTATGTTTCTGCTAAGTACTTTGACATCTAGTAATTAGTCTTGATACATGGAACTTGATTCTTGATAATAGTATGTCTCAAAGGGTATGATTCCAATTATCAATAAAGTCTTTGAAGAAATATGTGTTCTTTGACATATCCATTTATTTCTTCATTGATTCCGAGTTATTTGAATAGTCATACTTGTTGAGCATTTTGGTATCTATTCATTTTCAGTTGACTTCTGAATGAGTCTTGCATGCTTGTTATTGTTGTTCATCTACGAAGTGGCTTTTTCCTCTCAAGCATGATTCAACTCGTTTCCAATCAATCTTCAGTTGTTTTCTTGCTTCGTCCTATGAATAGGACAGTATGATTTGTTTTAACCTTTTTCATGGGTGTTAGCTGTTGTAACTTATGAAGAAGTCTCGTTTAATTATGTTTGACTATAGTTGGATCAGATTTTATTTAATTGTTTATGTAATTTTCATCCATTAATTAAATAGGTTTGACTAGAATTGTATTTAAGGCAATTTCCTACCTTGAATAGAATTCTAGTTTAGGTATCTTCCTAGTATAGTTAGAGATCTCTTTTGGATCAATTTTTAGGCCTTTTTATCTTATTATTTTCGTTCCCCCATAGTCCTATAAATAGGGGAACCATGTCATATTGTTATTTTAGACATTATTGATTAAAATTGCTTTTGCATTCAATTTGTGTCTCAACCGTTCAAAGCTTTTGATTGTTTTCTGTCGAAAATACTCATTCTTGAAGCCTAGAAACTTTGAGTCTTACATCAAGGGAACGTTCTAATTCACATGAGGAATTAGGGTGAACTCGCTACCGAGGAGTAACTTTGAGATTCGTTTTCGTCGTACAAGATACGCCGGGGATTAATCGGGTTGCAAATCACAACACCTCCATCGTCCAGCCACCATCTTCGATGTACTACACCTTCCATCAATGTCCGTGACACTCCCAAGCCATCAAGACCTGATCGTGTGTCGATCATCAAGGGTTCGATTCTATTCAGCATAAATTCATCGTGTTTTCAATCTATACCGTAAGTCGTTCGAACCTCTATCATATCCTATCTACTCTAGCCTTTCTAAACCCTAAACACATCCATCGATCATCATCATCCTTACCATCCATAATCTCGTCCAATTCAGCCTCACCATTGTTTGGATTTTTGTGTTATTTTGTGTGTCATTGTCTAGGTATTTTAATTGAGTCTTAGTTGTCTAGTTATTCGAGTATAGAATCCTTTCGTAATCGACGTAGTTTCTTTCCTTTGCTTCCGCGTCTTTTGTGTCTCGTTGGTCATTGAGTCCCGGGTCACATCACTTTGACTTGATTGAATCCTTTGACTTCTTTGATTCGTTGAAACGATAGTTCTTCCAAGCCATAAAGTTAAGTTGCCTAGATTTTTGAGGCGTTAACTTAGGTTAATTCTAGAATATACCCCCCCTGGATTTCCAATTTTCCCTTCTATTTTTACGCCTAACACCCCATTCCCGTTAAAAGTGACCGCCTAGGGACCGGGCTGTTACAGGAATCCTCTACATATAATTCAATAGAACACCGAATGAATAAGAACCCCATGGGAAAAACTTACATTGATCTTTATCCTCGACCAAAACCCATACACAATCATCTATGATATGCGGCTAATCATGTTCGAACAATATGTTGTACAAGAACAACACATTGACCACCTTCAAATAATCAGAAGCATCATCTCCCAGTAGATAATGTGTATACATATGATGCATATTTGATATCTTGATAGGTATGCAATTCAACATCCGACTATAAAAGTTGTGTCGAGGAATATGTGATCTACATTAGGATCAAAATCAGATCCACAGAACATCAATCTCATCACCAGTGCATACTCTACTGGGGGAAATCTAATGTTGGTTCCTCCAACACGGAATGAAACCTCATGATTTAAAGCACCATCCAGTTCAATCTCTCGTGCCAGGAGTGCGTGTAACGCGGTATTGTAACTAGTTCTTCCAACAAAGTTCATTATTAATCTATTCCTAAACTCTTGAACTAGATCAACATCAACACCTGCTACAGTCCGCAGTATATCTATATGTTTTGCAATCTGTAGAGCCTCTCTCCTCCACGTCTAATGACGCTAATAATTGCAAACCAAAATTTAACAATTAATTTAAATTAATAAATAAACAAAACAAATTAAATAAATTTATATTAATGGATGTACAAATTCTGTTCTATTTTTTTTAATTCCTAACATAATAATTCATATTGATATTTGTAATAAATTATTTATGATTTTTATTTTAAAAATGAAAAAATTAATTTTTGAAAGTTACTATTTTTTTCATTATGAATTTGATAAATTTTCGAATTTAATACGGTCTTCAATAGGATTTAATTAGTTTTTAAATTTAGAATTATAATTTCAAGGTATTAGGATTTTATTCATTTTTGAATTGTGATTTAAAACCCTTTTTGAATTAACTTTCATATTTAAAGTTTTAACAAATTTTAAATTAGGATTTCTTTCATATATGTGCGGTCTTGAATTTAGAATTAGCGTGTGAGATGCTCAGATAAAATCATCTCAATTACGGTACAAATCTAAAAATAAATAAATGAGATACCAAATAAGTCCAAATACATAAACGATACACAATAAATTCAGTATTTTAACTAATAGACGTAATATAATACAAAAAAAATCGAAAAAAAATATTGGGAACGTGTACTACATGTTGGCCTTAAACGTGTAGTACACGTCCAAATTCAATTCCATAATTTATTACACAACAACAATTGAACGAAAAAATGAAACAAATACCCATATAATTCAATCCACAACCAACATTCCAATTAATTCACATTCAATATACAAATACCCATCTATCAATGAACTAATTCATTGAAATAAATTATACTAATTAACAAAAAAAGGATGAATTCAACGGAAAAACCTGTGCAATCTCCTCTGTTTTTTGATTGAGCGGCGGCGGCGAACAAACAGCAGCGGCACAGGGGAACGGTTGTGTTCACCGTGTAGATGTATTCCACCAAGATTTTTTTTCGAACATGTATATGTATTTAGGCGTGTATCTGTGTTTAGGTGTGTATCTGTGTTTTGAACATGTATTTGTGTTTAGGCATGTATATGTGTTTAGGTGTGTAGATTTTTTTTTTTCAGAAATTTAGACGTGTTGACAATGGCGTGTAGATTTTACACAACTTTGTTTTCAGGTTTGGGCGTGTAGATTTTACATGGCTTTGTTTTCGAATTTTTTTAAAAAAATTGACTAGTCCCACATTTGACTGAGGGTATTATGGTGAAGTAAAAATTATTTGGTTAAAAAAGAAGAGTTCACAATTCATGATTAGAAAAGAATTTTACAACATTAAAATGGATAGGAAAATATATTCACACAAAAAAATAAATTAAAAAGCCACATAGGAACTATATGCGGGTCTTTTACCCACACATTTACATATGTAGTCATTATCCGTGCTTGATTTTTTTTTAAAGGCATTTATTAAAAAAAAATATTTATTTTAAAATGCCACATGGGAATACAATTTTTTTTAAAAAAATCATGAACCATTGCGTCAAAAAAATTCATGTGCCTTTTACCTACACATTTACATAACTAATGATTATGTGTGGTTACATGTTTTTTAACAAAATATTATCAAAAATAATATTTATTTTTATACGCCACAGACAGAAAATTTAAAATAAATTTGAAATTCATTTCTCCAAAACGCAAATGTGATTAAAAGGTTTTAATCACACATATTAAATGTCAAAAGGTAAAGAAAAGTGTCAAGTATGTTCACCCACATATTTTATAATTATGTGTGGCAAAATACCCATACCCACACATTATTATATGTGGTTAAAATTTCAATTTCTTATATATTCCTACACAAAAACAAAATTCAAATTGTAAAGCCTCTTTCAACATACTGAGTAATAAGTACGATATAACATAAAAAAGAAGGAGAATGTAAAATAAAGATTATTTAATACTTTTTCTTTTTTTTTTTCTGGAGGTTAGTGCGGAATTAGATATATAGAAGAATTGAAGGAGAGTGGAAGTTTGCTCAAACAATTGAAGTTCTCCAAGAGATGAACCGAAGCTTAAACATCCCTTTTATCACAGACAAAATTAATATTTCCAGCATTTACAGACAAAAAAAGCCCCAAACGAGAAACAAGCTGATCTTTGCGACATTATTTGAAATAATACTATCTCATAATATAAACGTGGCTCTCTTGTGGTTGCCACGGAAAAAGTTTTCACACATAACTACGAATCCTCATGCATTTAGCACGGTACATTGCTACATCTACCAATTGATTTTTGTGCTTTTGCAATTGGATTTGCTATATAATGGTAGTAAATAATTGAGTTCAAATGAATTCGACCAAATTCTCAAACTGAGGATTAGGTTCAATTGTAAAACCTTTTGTTGTCGGGATAATTTACTACAAACTTCATCAAATTTTTTATTTGTTTATTTGAGTTGGTACGTAACACAAATTTTTATATTTAATTTGCTAAAAAAATAAAATGTGTACAAATAATATGCTTTTTGAATCACAATATATTTATACGGATTCAATCTCTATTTTTCCTCTGATTGATCCATCCAAGAACGAACGATCTTCAAAGTTTTTAGAGAAAATTTGTATCATCGATCTTCTTTTACTTGATATTTGAACTTGATAACATTAATTAGAGAGTTTGTCGCCTTGTTTCCGGATCAAACGTCGATTTTGGAATGAATTTAATAAAGAACGTCTTTGACTGTCTTGCTCATGGATCTAATGTCGACTTCAAGATGAATTTGATGAAGAATATCTTTGAATGTCGCAAGAACTTCAGGATGAATTTGGTGAAGAACGCCTTTGACTGTCTTGCTCATGGATCAAATGTCGACTTCAGGATGAATTTGGTGAAGAGCGCCTTTGAATGTCTATTTGAGAGAATTTCACTTATTAAATTTCTTCTCAAATTCTTGAACTCTTTAATTGATTTTTGGTGTGTTTTTCAATTGATATGAAGACCCTATTTATAATTGTAGGGAGGGGATCTAGGGCTGACGTGTTACGATATCATTAGCTCTTGTAAATTGATATATATCTCTTGAAAGATATTTATTTGTTGTCAAAGAAACTTGCTCTTTATCATATAATAATATCTCTATTTTTTAAATATTTTATTTAATTTTGGATCTCATAAGTTTCCAAAACTAAATAAATATATAAAAATCAATAAGAATATTATATATAATATTTAAATTTTCACAATCTGCATGTACAAAATTCATCAATTAAACATACATTATCAATAGGGGTTTTAGGGGGCTTTGCTATTTTAAGTGAATTGTGAGGGTAAAAAAGTCTATCTAAATAATATTTATAAATGAATTAAATGTGGGATTGTGAATAGAATCGCCCTCTTTTAATATTAGGGATCCAAATTTTATTAATAAATTTAAATATAATATTTTTTTTAATATTAAAGATCAAATTTGTATAGTTAGCACAAGGACCCCAACCTATATATATATATATATATATATATATATCAGAGTTCAAATAGGAACGCAAATCCTATGTGGGAAATAGGAATGAATATTAGCTATAAGATTTGATTTTTTTGAGGGTCAAGATTCGTTCTTAGTAGGGAGGATTAATTTGCAATTTTTAATTAACTTAATTGGTGAAGGGTTATAGTTGTAATTGACAATTTATGTCCTTATCTAATCCCACGATTTTAGGAATTTACCATAATCCCTTTATTTTAATTATGGGCGGCTTTCAATTAATGGGATGATTTTTTCACATCAATAATCACGTTGGTTTATTGTTGGTTTTTAATATGGACGGTTTTTTCGATTATGGGCGGCTTTCAATTAGTTGGTTTACAACAAATATTGCTTAATATGTGGTACAATATTTGGCATAAAAAAAGACAGGAGTAAATGTTATTAACACAATATAATTTACTAACAATGTGAATATTTGTTGCTAACCCATATAGTTTTCACGGTTACATTGATCAACGTTCATTGGAATCAATGAACGTTTTGTCATTTTATATGTATTGCAATGATGTTCGTGAGTGCATTTAATTTATTCTAAATTAATACAACATACTTCTATTGTAAATACATTTTCCCCCAATTATATAACGTAAAATAAAAATTACAAAAAATATTACTTAATATGTGGTACAATATTTGGCATCATAAAAGACAGGAGAAGTAAATATTGTTAACACAATATAATTTGCTAACAATGTGAATATTTGTTGTTAACCCAGATAGTTTCCACGGTTAAATTGATCAACATTCATTGGAATCAATGAAAGTTTTGTCATTTTATATGTATTTCAATGATGTTCGTGAGTGCATTTAATTTATCATAAATTAATACAACATACTTCTATTGTAAATACATTTTCCCCCAATTATATAACGTAAAATAAAAATTACAAAAAATATTACTTAATATGTGGTACAATATTTGGCATCAAAAAAGACAGGAGAAGTAAATGTTGTTAACACAATATAATTTGCTAACAATGTGAATATTTGTTGCTAACCCAGATAGTTTCCACGGTTAAATTGATCAACGTTCATTGGAATCAATGAACGCTTTGTCATTTTATATGTATTGCAATGATGTTTGTGAGTGCATTTAATTTATCATAAATTAATACAACATACTTCTATTGTAAATACATTTTCCCCCAATTATATAACGTAAAATAAAAATTACAAAAAATATTACTTAATATGTGGTACAATATTTGGCATCAAAAAAGACAGGAGAAGTAAATGTTGTTAACTCAATATAATTTGCTAACAATGTGAACATTTGTTGCTAACCCATTATACATGCATATTCAAATTGTATCAATTATATAACAAACTATTAGCAAATACACATCCCTGTCCGAAACCTCCTTCACAAATCTTGATTGCTTGCCCTCGCAAAAGCATATTTTTCTTCCATTGTTTGATTGCGGGGATATCACATGGCACCCTTCTGTACCTGATAACCACACGATACATGTGTAAAAGCTGCGCATAGTTTATCCACATTATGCAAAACATAAGTTAGCTTGCAAAAATTATGCATGATACATAATAAAAGACTCATTCATAAAATTGATACACTTTCGCACACTGTTTGGTAAATTTATTCAAACATATATCGAATATTATCATGTGCAACAATATTTGCTACTATACAAACCAAATTTGCTAATAGTACCCACAAATGAATTGTTATAATACATGGGAAAAAACAACAACTGGGATTTGCTACCACTTTCATATAGATATGCTACAACAACAAATAAATTTGTTAATACAGTCCAAGTCACATGCCATTACATATTTAGCTTCAAATTTTATCAAATTTATAACAAAATATCGTCAACCATATACAAGTATACTACTAAATCAATTGCTATCAGGTTCAAGGATATTTGCTAATATAACAGTTACATTTGCTAATGCAGCCTCAAATCAATTGTAAAAATGCCAAAAAAAAAATCTACCATATAAATACCAGAAACTTTGCTAAATGTATTCAAATGCCAGATAATTTGCAAAATTAAATCAAAACAATACCAAATGCTAACACATTTCATACAGATATGCTATTACAACAAATAATTATGCTAATATACACCAAATCCTATGCCATTATACATTCATATTCAAATTGTATCAATTATATAACAAACTATTAGCATCCCCACACAGAAAAACAAAAAAATAATGCACTGCTATCACATCTATCAAATTTGCTAAAAAATATTCTTCTATAAATTAAACGAAAGTCAAAATTGATTCAAATATTCTTCAACCCATGTGCGAGCCGAAAGACAGATAGTTATTACATACAAATTCTACGCGGTCCCCCCATTCACCATATTTTTTTCTGTTTCAATGCTTTTTTAACAATACACGTGTGCAGATTCATCAAAATGAATTCCACAAAAAAAAACACCCAAAGATTCGCCATATAAATAAAGCCCCTGTTTAAAAATGATTTACAGTAAAAAAATGCACGATTTTAATGCTTCGAGCACATTCAAACAAAAAACCAAGAACAAATCAATTGCAGAAAAAAAAAATCAATTGCAGAAAAAAAAACCAAATCAATTGCAGAAAAAATTAAAACACCCGCAATACTCGCAGCAAATAGAGACAAAAATACACGTTTGCTGTTAATAGAAGTTACACAAAAACCTGGAGTACGCCTTGTTCTACTACCACCGGTCATCTTCAAGTTGCTGCAAATTTAGCCGGTCGTCTCCGCTTCTCAGATTACTTCGACTCCAATATGTTGTCGCCTCTAGGTTTTGTGAAAAAACCTAGATTCTTTGCCTCCTAAACTAAATTATTTTGAAATCTAGACAAATCTCATAGATTTGGGCGGAAGTTGATAATGGAAATAGCTAAAGTTTCGGAACCCTATTTTACCCTTTTCACACTGCATTACTGAAAGAAAAAGGAGAAAAATTGCTATTTACCCCCTAAATTATTTTTTAGATCTTGATCGTCCATTTTTGGGTGATCTATGGTGTAATTTTTGTTCTTATTTCCTACATAGGGGTGTGGTATACACTTTAACCCACCCATATATATATATAGTAGTCTTAGTAATATATATATATATATATATATATGTATGTATATATATATATAGCAGTCAAACTAAGACAATCACTAAATCATGTAAATGAGAACCATGAAACCAATGAAAGGGTACTAGGTCTTGGCGACTGGCGAGATATTATTCTGCATATTTCTAGATTATTTTGGTTATATTCTTAATCTCACAAATTTTACTTATTTGTTTTAAGGCCAATTCTCTGTTACATCACACAAGGCCCAATAAGATCCATATATCTTTCAAACTGGTTGGACCAACATAAGTTTTTCGTATTGATTGGCGTTGACTCACCAAAAAAAGAGTAAAAAATCAGTATCAATAATAACACTAAACAATATCGCTCAAAATCCAAAAAGTATCACTTATATCATTAAAAAGTAACAGGTTTGCTACTTATCTTATAAAAGTTTATTTAGTTCAAATTGTGATTTTTTTCATTCTAATTAATGTTTAGAGTTTAGGCTTTGTTAGGGTTCATGGTTTATTTTAGTATTTTTTAGATTTTTTAGGTGTTTATGTTGTGTTTTTTAGGGTTCATGTTTTTTTAGGTTTATTAATCTCAAGTAGGATTATATTTATTTTATAAAAAAAAAAATCATTCACTTTTATTTTAGGGTTCACTAATTCAATTCTAGGGTATATATTTATTTCAAAATCAAGTTTTTTTTTCAATTACCATTTATATTTGTTTCGAAAAAAATTAAATTAATTATCGAACGCAATGCACGAGCTCACGTGTTAGCGTCGAGCGAGTGCATTGCGTGAGTCACCAAATTTTAAAAAAAATCATTCACTTTAATTTTAGGGTTCATTAAATCAATTTTAGGCCATACATATTTATATGTATTTTAAAATAACAAATCAATACATTTTAATTTGAGGGTTCACTATTTGGATTTCAGGCTATACAATTTTTGGGGAAAATAGAAAAATTGTTTGAACATATATGAATACATTTAGAGGAGAAGAAAATTCTAAAATCCATTCATTCATCAAAACAATACAAATCGAATAGAGTTGTGCTTATTGTATTTATACAATCCAAGATCACGTGGGAATATAGACTCTAATATATGGCTAAGATAGATAATCCGCGTCACTACACAATCAACGAATAGGAGGAGCTCTAATAGTGGTCCATGCATCCTTGCATGGACACATGGACGTCTTCTTAAGTGATACGGCTCATGCATATAATGGCATGCATCAAATAGAAATGTCCCTTGCTGCTGTGTTGTTGTTGTGTTGAGTGTATCCGTTGCTGCTGCTGTAACTCCTAGCTTGCTTTTAACAGCCCCCCGCAGGCCCGATGTGGTGTAAATCACTAAGGTGGAGACTGGAGAGGAGAAACCTGAACCGAGGACCAGGTAGGGACTTGGTAAATAAGTCTGCAAGCTGCAAGATAGAAGGAACATAAGCAGGTCGAATAAAACCCTTGTGAAAGTGAAACCGGGCAAAATGATAGTCTATGTCAAGGTGCTTTGTGCGTTCATGGTACACTTGATTCTGGGAGATCTGTATTGCGGCTTGATTATCACAATGAAGGGGAATAGCCAATGCAATAGGAATAGCGAAGTCCTTCATCATAAAAGATAACCATAGCAGCTCACGGGTAGTGTAGCTCAAACTACGATACTCCGCTTCTGCGGTAGAGAGGAAAATAGTCTCTTGTTTCTTGCATTTCTATTAAATAAGGCAACACCCTAGAGTGATACAAAACCCATTGAGTGAGTGCCGGGTATCAATGCACGAGCCCCAATCAACATCGCAGTGTGCTTTGAATTCAAAGTGATCAGAGTGAGTGTAATGAAACCTAAGCGAAGGAGTGCCTTTGAGATACCTTAGAACATGCAACATAGCATCCCAGTGATCTTAGATTGGAGAGTGTATAAACTGACTTAATTGTTGAACTACATAGGAGATATCCGGTCAGGTAAAGTTTAGATACAAAAGCTTCCCTACAAGCCACCTGTAAAAATCAGCTTGAGGTAAGGCTACACCTGTCTTTTGAAGTGTGAGGCCAGGAGGAAAAGGTGTACTAGCTGGTCTGTTACCACCCATTCCAGTGGAGTCTAGGATATCTAAGACATATTTTCGTTGACAAAGATAAGTGCTTGCAGAGGAACATGCAACTTCTATCTCTAAGAAAAACGTAGGCTCCCCCAGATCCTTAATTATAAAAGCTAGGTATAGTGATTCCTTAACAGAAGATATCTGATCAAGGGAAGGCCCAAGGAGAAGGATATCATCTACATACACTTAAAGGTCAATGAATGTAGAGCCTGAGCCTCTAAGATAGAAATAGTGATCACTATTGGACTGAGTGAAACCAAGAGAAAGGAGATGCTTAACCAGTTCTTGGTTCCATTCCCTGGAGGCCTATTTCAAGCCATAGAGACTCTTCACAAGTTTGCAAACTTTACCATCCTTCCCTTTATGTCTATCTGATGTAGGTGCCAAGAGAATTGAGTGGCTAAGACAAAAAAAATCTCACTGTCACCATTTTTGCAACAGGTGAGAATACTTCATGATAATCAATTATAAGAGCTTGGTTGTAGCCTTTAGCTACCAAGCAAGCCTTGTAACGTTCTATGGTCCCATCTACATTTAATTTCACTTTATAGACCCATTTAGAGCCTATAGCAGTCTTCCCAGCTGGTAGAGGAACAATCTTCCAAATGTGATTATCTTCTAGAGCTTTTAACTCCTTTTGTATTGCTGATGTCCATTCAGGGGCCTTACAAGCCTCTGCATAGCTTGTAGGCTCCTCTAGTAACTGAACATTCATCAAGTAACCAGTAACTTTGGGAGTAAAAACTAGTGATATATAATATGGAAAGGTATATGGAGTAAGATTGGTAGTAGGATCAGGAATTTCTGAAATTGCTGCTGAGTTACAGACATAATCCTTTAGGTAAGTACGAGGTTAACAAAGTCTAGTGCTCCTTCTAAGAACAAGTTTGTCAGTGTCATTATGAGGAATAGATCAATCTTTGTCAAGAAGTTGTGATGAAGGATCAAATGATGGTGCTTCTCCACTAGAATGCTGTGGAGAAATAGGTTCAGGCATAGAAGAGCAATCATTTTCTGACTCTGTAGTGGTAGGATATGTAAAACTATAGAAAGGCAACTGAGGTAGGTGAGGATTTTGTAAAGGAAAATGTGTAGATACAAAGAATATATCTCTGCTAGTACAAATCTTCAAACTCACCAAGTCATAAAGAGTGTATCCTTTACTGTGTGATGAAAAACCCAGAAACATACATTGCCTACTCCTGGCATCAAATTTTGATTTAGCATATAGACCAAACAACCAAAGGGTTGTATTTTATGTAGCTGTGGTGGCTTTCCAAAAAGCACTTAAAAACGGGGAATCCACCTTAGCACAATAGAAGGTAGTTTGTTGATAAGCCATGTAGCATGAAGGATTGTGTATGGCTAAAAACTGGAAGGTAACTTACTCTGGAACATTAAAGCTCAAGCAACCTGTAAAAGGTTGTTATGGTTTCACAATTATCTCTGCTATTTTTACTCTTTCTTCTGCCTATTTTGTAAAGTTTGTACCATCAAGAATATTGTTCCAATAATATTAAATATGATGGCTTGTTTGTACCCAGAATATAATAGAAATGGGGGAATTTAACGTATATATATATAGAGAGAGAGATTCACAGAAAGGAGAAGACATGGAGGAATTTTAGGTTAATTTTTCTTATCCTTCCATTAAGGCAAAAGCCGCATATATAACCATACAAAATATGGGGTCCACTTAATTGAATTACAGGTAACCCTAGCTCTAGAAATGGACTAAGTACTTCATTGAATTAAAATAAATGAAGCCCAATACTATTACTATGGCCCACTCTTCAATTTAGCCCATTGATCCTTGCTTGGGTCTGACCCGCTCCTTCTCCATAAAATCAGACTCTCTTCTCCAACAATCCCTAATTCCCCTCCTTCATACAACCACCCTAAAAATTGGTTCTTTAGACATTATACCTCAATGTCTTCTTCATCCACCTCCCTCACTGGCGCAGCTACGTCTTCCGACAGTTTCAAGATCGTGACATTATCCCCCGCTGATTTAGATCCTTGTCCCCAAGGATCAAAGTCAGAAAACTTCTTCTTAATGAATTTCTCATCTTCCCACAAAGCAAGATCCAAGCTTTCATCCCCCCATCTTACCAAGATCAGGTCTACTAGCTCCCAGCCTCTCTTCAGAACTCTAGAATTCAACACGGCAGAAAGAAACAAGTAGAAAACTTCATCTTTCGATGTTTTAGGTAATTCAGATAATGGTACTACTATTTCCCCAACTTTCTTCTTGAAAAGGGACACGTGGAACACAGGGGGTACTTGTGAGCCCTCCGGCAGTGCTAGTCTGTAAGCAATCGGTCTAATTCTATCGATGATAGTGTACGGGCCGAAATACTTAGATGCGAGCTTGAGATTCCTCCTTATCTGAACTGAATTATGTCTGTATGGTTGAAGTATGAGATAAATATGTTCTTCCACCTCATAGTGTTTCTCCTCTCGAGATTTGTTGGCATATGTCTTCATTCTTTCTTGAGCAACCTTCAGATTCTCTTTTAGCTGTTGAAGCATGAGTTTTCTATCTTGTATTGTTGCCTTAACCTCCCCATTAGATGTATCTAGGTATGGCCCAGTAGCTAGATATGGTGGAGCATAGATGTACAGTGCTCGAAATGGTGTGAGTTTCAAGGTTGTGTGGTAATTGGTGTTGTACCAATGCTCTGCCAGAGACAGCCATTTCAGCCACTGTTTAGGGTGGTTAGAAGTCATGCAGCGCAGGTAGTTTTCTAAGCACTGATTAAGTCTTTCTATCTTCGGTCTGGGGGTGATAGGCAGAAGAAAAATTCAATGTAACTCCCATAACATTGAATAACTCCCTCCAGAAAATGCTGGTAAAGACCTTATCTCTGTCAGTAACTATTGATGAAGCCATGCAAGGCATTGAAGGCCTTGAACCCGAGCTTCAATTCAAAGGTCCAATGACGCGACTTCGAGCGAAAAAATTACAAGGTTATTTCCAAGTGATGATTCGCAAGAAGTTTGAGGAATTAGAAGATGCAAAGTGCAGCCATAATTTAGTTAATTTATTAACTAATGAAGATCAAGATCATGCCATGGAGAATATAACTTGAAGAGTTGAAGAAGAGAGCAAGAAGAAGTGCATTTGTGCATGGAGCTGTTTTCGCTCTTGATTTAATTTAATTAAGGGGTTGATTTTTATCTAGACTATAGTATTTATTTAATTAATTTAGAATATAGTTTAGATCAATTTTCAATTAATTTATAAGTGTAATTTTCATTCATAATATCATAGGTTTGACTAGAATTGTATTTAAGGTAATTTCCTACCTTGAATAGAATTCTAGTTTAGGTATTTCTATAGTATAGTTAGAGATCCTTTTGGATCAGATTTTTAGGCCTTTTTATTAGTTATTTTCGTGCATAATAAGCCCTATAAATAGGGGAACCATGTTACTTTGATATTTTAGACATTATTGATTAAAATTGCTTTTGCATTCAATTTGTGTCTCAACCGTTTAAAGCTTTTGATTGTTTTCCTCGAAAATTATCATTCTTGAAGCCTAGCAAACTTTGAGTCTTACATCAAGGGAATGTTCTAATTCATACGAAGAATTAGGGTGAACTCGTTACGAAGAACAACTTAGAGATTCATTTTCACCGTACAAGATACGTCGGGTATTAATCGGATTGCGATTCTCAACACTACCACCTTCGACCTTCATCAAATGACGTCCTATATCCTTCACCAATGTTCGTATCCCTCCCAAGCCATCAAGACCTGATCGTGTGTCGACCATCAAGGGTTCGGTTCTGTTCGGCATAAATTCGTCGTGTTTTCCATCTATACCGTAAGTCCTTCGAACCATTATCATATCCTATCTTCCCTAGCCATTCTTAACCCATGAATCTCAACCCCAATACCATCATCTTTCAGCTATAATTCTCGTCCCAAATCAGCTCCTTTCTTGTTGGATTTGTGTTCCGTTTTTGTGTCGTAGTCTAGGTATCGTATTTAGGTCTAGATTCGTTCGATCATTGTTTTTTTTTAGTTTCTATTCCTTCAAGTCAGCTTATTTTCGAAATATTTGAGTCTTAGAGTAGGGTTAAATCCTTCCAAGTTGACGTGTTCGATTCTAGAAGTCTTCCGCGCATTTTCATATCCTGTACAAATTGTCCGGGTTACACCATAAATTTGGCATAAGAGCCACGTCAGCTCTGCTGGTCGTGGTTCAATCCTACGTGTCACTTTGTTGCTTATGTGTCAGTTGACGTGTCTATCGAGTTGTAATATTTAGTGTTCATTGAAAAAAAACAGAGAGATCGGTTAAAAAAAACCGAAAGTTTAAAAAAAAAACAAAACAAAGGAGGTTACGGTAAAAAAAAAAGGAGAGAGACCGGATACAAAAAAAAAAGAAAAAAAAAGAAAAAAAAAGAGGAAAATCCAATTTGACTTTGAATTACCCTTTTGAGTTAGATTTTATTTCTAGTTCTTTCCTTTTAGTTCTAGTCATAGTTGGTAACTCCCTTGTGAGCTTTATTATAGTTTTGGAAACTTTCATTATAGTATAGTTCTTTAGTTGGTAATTTTTATTTGAGTTGCATTTTAATTTGGTAGCTTCCATTTAGAGTCTAGTCTAATTAAGGTATTTAGATTGTGTCACACTAGTGGTACACATATCCAAATCCTTTTCTTTTCTTCTTTCTTCATTTCTTTCCTTCTTTCCTTCCTTTTACCCTAACACATCCAGTTTCCGGTTTTCCATCTTCTCCCTACTATTTCTGCTCCCGAGCTCCGATTTTTCACCACCATACCATTCCGGAAACGTCTCGATGAGATGAACCAAACTCACTGCTAAGCTGAGACATAAGGGCTTTTTAGGCCAAATTCCATCATCTTCAAGGTGAAATCGCCCCCAGAAGTTCAAGAGAAGCCGATTTCAAGCAACGGAAGAGTCGATTAACACCACCATATACACAGCTCTCACACGAGCACCACTACATACTTGAGAGCATACACGAGGGGTAAAATACAGAGAGAAAACATGAGTGATTGTGAGGAATTGTGAGGTCCTACACCCTGTTTTCCTTTCACGTTTGTTCATTGTTTGCAGGTACGCATGGAATTCAGAGACGGGTATAACAAAACACATGATAAGGCACTCGCTTCACCTAGTTCTCATACAGACGCAGCTTCATCGATGCCACAATCATGGGATGCCCAATTCTACCATCAAGAACTGGAACATAAGCTAGATAGTTCGTTGGCCAAGATGATGGCACAACTCGAGCTTATTGCTGCTCGAATTCCTGTACCACCACCAGTTCAAGGACAACCTATCCAACAGCCAGAAGTAGTTCATCAGCCTGAAGCAGCTCGTCAGCCAGAAGTTCATGTAGCCGAGCCAGCCAGGGTGAATGCTAGAGCACCACAAGCTCAGCGGCGCCAACCTCAAGTGCAGTTTAATGATCATTATGATCGTGATGCTGAAGAAGACTATGGTTACTATACAGAGGAGTTAGAGGCTGAGTATGATCCATATCAGAGATGTGACCGACCACGTCTGCCCTACAGACAAGCACCCCGACGTGCAGATCCCGACAGCTTGTTGAACAACACCAAAACAAGCATCCCAGAGTTTGAAGGCCTTCACGATCTTGATCTGTACTTGGATTGGGAACGTAAGGTTGAGAAGATCTTCGACTGCTATGACTTTCCTGAGCAGAAGAAGGTCAAGTTAGCATCATTAGAGTTTCGTGGCTACGCAGCCTCATGGTGGGAAATGCAGCAGGATGACGCCGACGTGAGAGATATCCACCCGTCGATACTAGGGAAGAGATGAAAGGATTGCTGCGTGGCAGGTTCATTCCTGTACATTATGAGAGAGAGCTCGAGAAGAAGCTTACCCGGATCAAGTAAGGGACCCGATCAGTTGAAGAATACCACAAGGATCTTGAGACTGCCCTGAATAGATTTGGAAAACAAGAGACCTTAAATGCTACCATCATTCGGTATATTGAAGGCATGAATCCTGACATCGCATGTGAAGTTGAACTCAAGAACTTCACAAGTATAGAAGAGATGGTGCACTACGCATCAATTGTGGAGAGACAGCTCAGAGAGGGAAGACGGAGATCGCACCACAGTTCAACCCCTGTTCGATCCCCATGGAACAAAGGTACGAATCCCACATCATCTTCTACCCCTTTTATTGAGCCTACTCGACCCTGAGGTCAGCTCGGACCGTCTGAGCGGTGTTTCGACCATTCTATACCGCAGTCCAGTCGTAGACCCGAGTCTATACCAGCACCACCATCCAGACCAATCTATACACGACCTAATCTACCCAGCCCAGCACCTAGTGCCAATCAGAATCGAGCTAGAGACATCCAGTGCCATAAGTGCTAAGGTTGGGGCCACTTTCAAAACCAGTGTCCGAACCGGCGTGTTCTGTTCATTACCGAACAGAATGAGATTGAGTCAGCCAGTGAGGACGAGGACCAGCTCGTAGTTGACACCAAGAAGGAGCCAGAGACGCCTCTAGTCGAATCAGATGAAGAGGAACCCGAGCTTCCTCATGTTAGTCTTGTGTCTATACGCAGTCTCAGCATCAATCGTGAAGAAGAGCAGCCGGATCAACGTGAGAACATTTTTTTTACACATGTTACTATCGAAGACCAGACCTGCTCGATGATAATAGACAGTGGGAGTGTGATCAACGCCATGAGCCAGTATGCAGTTGACAAATTAGCGCTGACCACCATCAAGCATCCGAAACCATACAAGTTGCAGTGGCTTACGGATCGAGGAGAGATCAAAGTAACGGCTCAGGTAAGTGTCTAATTCTCTATTGGTCGATTTTCTGACTCTGTTGTTTGTGATGTTATTTCTATGGATGCAGCACACATATTGTTAGGTAGACCATGGCAGTTTGACAGACAGACGATTCATGATGGCTTCGCAAACACGTACATCGTGAAGAGAGATCGACAGACTACTACACTCAAGCTGCTATCCCCTAAAGCCATTGCAGAAGATCAGAGAATTATGCAAGAGAGGTTTAGAGCTGAGAGAGCAAAAGAAGCCGCCGCCGCAGCCCGGATTGCCGCCAACGGTACCCAATCGACTGAGACCCCCAAGAAGGCCGCCACTCCTACTTCTTCAGCCCCTAAACTGTCCTCTAATAATTCCCTTGTGCATGGGAATTCATCTGGATCAGCTGCAAAGAAAGATCAAAACCGCAGCCTGTTTATTTCAGTGAAAGGCGTAGAGAAAGCATTAAAAGCAGGTTTACCTTCTGTTCTTCTATCTTATAAGAGTAGTGCTATTAATGATGTTTCTTTGCCTAGTGTTGTGCAGCCACTTATGGAGGAGTTCGCGGATGTGTTCCCGGAAGAGATTCCAAGTGGATTACCTCCAGTTCGTGAGATCGAGCACCAGATCGATTTCCAGCCCGGTGCCGTCTTGCCAAATCGACCAGCATACCGGACGTCCCCTGAAAAGACCAAGGAAATTGATAGACAAGTGAAAGAGTTGCTTGAGAAGAAGCAGATTCGAGAGTCGATGAGCCCCTGCACAGTTCCAGTCATTCTAGTGCCGAAAAAGAACAACGAGTGGAGAATGTGCATGGACTGCCGCGCCATCAACAAAATAATAGGGAAGTATCGATTCCCTATCCCTAGATTAGATGATATGCTTGATGAATTATCCGGTTCTAAAGTCTTTTCCAAAATTGATTTGTGTTCTGGTTATTTTCAAGTTAGAATGCATGAAGGGGATGAGTGGAAAACAGCTTTTAAGACTAAGCATGGTTTATATGAGTGGTTAGTTATGCCTTTTGGTCTCACTAATGCACCGAGCACTTTTATGAGATTAATGAACCATGTTTTGCGTGATGTGATTGAGAAATTTGTAGTTGTGTACTTTGATGATATCCTGATTTACAGTCACAATGCACAGGCGCACCTAGCACGTCTTAGGTGTGTTTTTGATATTCTAAGATCAACTAAGTTGTATGGAAATCTATCTAAATGCTCTTTTTGTTTAGATGAGGTTGTATTTCTTGGTTTTGTTGTGAGTGTACGTGGTATTGAGGTTGACCGTTCTAAAATCAAAGCGATTGAAGAATGGCCAACACCCAAGTCAGCCACGAAGGTTCGATCCTTTCACGGCCTTGCCGGATTTTATCATCGTTTTGTGCATGATTTCTCTAGCATTGCCGCACCTCTTACTGAGCTAAGTAAGAAGGATCGTAAGTTTGAGTGGGGTAAAGCACAGCATGAAGCATTTACACATTTAAAGCATCTTTTATGTCATGCACCTATTTTGTGTTTACCTGATTTTGATAAGGTTTTTGAGATTGAATGTGAGGCCTCCGGGATAGGTATTGGTGCTGTTTTGATGCAGGAACGGCGCCCAGTTGCCTACTTCAGTGAGAAATTGAATGGTGCAGCTCTGTGTTATTCTACCTATGACAAAGAGTTGTACGCATTGAAGAGATCATTGGAGACGTGGCAGCATTATCTGTGGACAAAGAAGTTCGTGATTCACACGGACCATGAGAGCTTAAAGCATTTGAAAGGGTAGCAAAATCTGAACAAGAGGCATGCGAGATGGGTCGAGTTCATCAAGTCCTTCCCGTACGTCATCAAATACAAGAAAGGAGAAGACAATGTTGTAGCCGATGCACTTTCTAGACGGTACACGTTGCTGAATTTGATGCATGCTAGAATGCTTGGTTCTGAGTCGATTAAGAGTCTGTATGCATGTGATCCATTCTTTGCTTTGATTTTTTATGAGTGTTCAAAAAAATCTAAGTCTTTTGATGGGTTTTTCGTGCATGATGGATTTTTATTTCGTGGTTCTCAGTTATGCATTCCTAGTTGTTCTATGCGTGAGCTACTTGTGTTAGAATCGCATGCGGGAGGGTTAATGGGTCACTTTGGTGTGAATAAAACATTAAGCATGCTGCATGAGCATTTTTATTGGCCGCATATGAGAAGAGATGTTGAGCATGTGTGTAGTAGATGTGTTACTTGCCATAGGTCTAAGTCTACTTCACATTCGTTTGGATTATACACGCCCCTGCCTGCCCCTAGTTCACCTTGGATTGATTTGTCTATGGATTTTATCTTAGGATTACCTAGGTCTAGATCGGGTAAGGATTCTATTTTTGTGGTTGTTGATCGTTTTTCTAAAATGGCGCATTTCATTGCCTGTAGAAAAACTGATGATGCTGTGCATATTGCAAATCTGTTCTTTGTGCATGTAGTTAGATTGCATGGTATTCCTAAAACTATTGTTAGTGATAGGGATTCCAAGTTTTTAGCACACTTTTGGCGAGTTTTGTGGGGAAAATTAGGGACTAAGTTGTTGTTTTCTACTGCATGTCATCCACAAACCGATGGTCAAACTGAGGTTGTGAATCGCACTTTAGGCACACTACTTAGGTCTTTAATTAAAAATAATCTGAAGTCTTGAGAAGAGTGTTTACCTTATGCTGAATTTGCATATAATCGTGTGGTACATTCTTCTACTAATATGTCTCCTTTTGAGGTTGTTTATGGATTTAATCCGTTAACGCCTACTGATTTGTTACCTTTACCTGTTGAGCATCTAACAAGTGTTAAAGGTTTGAGAAGAGCTGAGCAAGTTAAGGAGATGCATGAGAGAGTGTGTGCTCGCATTGAGCATAAAGGGAAGCAAACGGCCGCCTCCAGAAACGTGCGACGCAAGCAAGTGATATTTCAGCCTGGCGATCGCGTTTGGATTCATCTGAGTCCCGGATGGTTTCCAAATCTGAGAAAGTCCAAGTTGTCACCACGTGGAGATGGTCCTTTCACAGTTCTTAGTCGTGTAAATGACAATACTTACCGCATTGATCTTCCCGGTGAGTATAAATGTTCTTCAACTTTCAATGTTGCTGATTTATCTCCGTTTATTGCAGATGAGTTCAATCTCGACGATGATCCAAATTCGATGATGAATTCTCTTCAGCAAGGGGGGAATGATGAAGCCATGCAAGGCATTGAAGGCCTTGAACCCGAGCTATAATTCAAAGGTCCAATGACGCGACTTCGAGCGAAGAAATTACAAGGTTATTTCCAAGTGATGATTCGCAAGAAGTTTGAGGAATTAGAAGATGCAAAGTGCAGCCATACTTTAGTTAATTTATTAACTAATGAAGATCAAGATCATACCATGGAGAATATAACTTGAAGAGTTGAAGAAGAGAGCAAGAAGAAGTGCATTTGTGCATGGAGCTGTTTTCGCCCTTGATTTAATTTAATTAAGGGGTTGATTTTTATCTAGACTATAGTATTTATTTAATTAATTTAGACTATAGTTTAGATCAGTTTTTAATTAATTTATAAGTGCAATTTTCGTTCATAATATCATAGGTTTGACTAGAATTGTATTTAAGGCAATTTCCTACCTTGAATAGAATTCTAGTTTAGGTATTTCTATAGTATAGTTAGAGATCCTTTTGGATCAGATTTTTAGGCCTTTTTATTAGTTATTTTCGTGCATAATAAGCCCTATAAATAGGGAAACCATGTTACTTTGATATTTTAGACATTATTGATTAAAATTGCTTTTGCATTCAATTTGTGTCTCAACCGTTTGAAGCTTTTGATTATTTTCCTCGAAAATTATCATTCTTGAAGCCTAGCAAACTTTGAGTCTTACATCAAGGGAATGTTCTAATTCATACGAAGAATTAGGGTGAACTCGCTACGAAGAACAACTTAGAGATTCATTTTTGTCGTACAAGATACGTCGGGGATTAATCGGGTTGCGATTCTCAACACTACCACCTTCGACCTTCATCAAACGATGTCCTACATCCTTCACCAACATTTGTGTGCCTCCCAAGCCATCAAGACCTGATCGTGTGTCGATCATCAAGGGTTCGGTTCTGTTCGGCATAAATTCATCGTGTTTTCCATCTATACCGTAAGTCCTTCGAACCATTATCATATCCTATCTTCCCTAGCCATTCTTAACCCATGAATCTCAACCCCAATACCATCATCTTTCAGCTATAATTCTCATCCCAAATCAGCTCCTTTCTTGTTGGATTTGTGTTCCGTTTTTGTGTCGTAGTCTAGGTATCGTATTTAGGTCTAGATTCGTTCGATCATTGTTTTTTTTTTTAGTTTCTATTTTTTCAAGTCAGCTTATTTTCGAAATATTTGAGTCTTAGAGTAGGGTTGAATCCTTCCAAGTTGACGTGTTCGATTCTAGAAGTCTTCCGCGCATTTTCGTATCCTCTATAAATTGTCCGGGTTACACCAACTATACTGACAGGCATACCATGCAGTTTATAGATATGATCTAAAAATAGGTTGGCCACATATTAATCTAAGTAAGGATGTTTTAGAGCAATAAAATGACCAAACTTTGTTAGTCTGTCAATGACCACTAGGATGATCTCCTTTCCTCCAGACTTTGGTAAGCCCTCGATGAAGTCCATTGAGATATGACTCCAAGGCTGCTCTGGAATAGTCAGTGGTTGTAGTATGCCAGGGGTAGCTCCACTACCTGGTTTTTTTAGAGAACACAGTTCACAGGCCTTCACCATATTCACAATTTCAATTTTCATATTAGGCCAGTCTGATGCAGACTTCAGCCTCATATAGGTCCCATGAACTCTAGAATGTCCCCCATAAGGTGAGCTATGCATAGTGGTCAAAATCTGAGTCCTGAGACCCTGATCTGACCACATAGTGACTCTACCTTTGTATCTCAACAACCCCTTTGATATAGTGAACTTAGATTCTTATGTAGGGTGTCAGACAGAAGTGAGTTCTTAATCTTGGTGATGAATGGATCCCCTTCATAACTGAGTAAAACTTCCTAAACCCAAAGTGGTGTAACAGTGCTTAGGGCCTAACAATCTCCTTCAATATCCTGTACCCTTGATAGAGCATTAGTTGCTCTATTCTTTGTTCCCCTTTATATTGGATTTCATAATCCAGGCGCAATAGTTTGGAGATCCACTTCTGTTGAATATGGCTCACAACCTTCTGATCCAACAAGTGTTTTAGTGCTTGTTGGTTAGTCTTAATGATGAATCTGTTACCCTATAGATAGTGCTTCCACTTTTGTATAGCCATTAAAACAGCTTGGAACTCCCTTTCATAGATTGAGAGTAACTGATTCCTTGGGTACAATGTCTTGCTCAAAAATGCAATGGGTCTTCCCCTCTGCATGAGGACAGCCCCTATACCCACTCCACTAGCATTTGTTTCTAAGATGAAGGGCTAAGTGAAGTCTGGGAGAGCTAGCACAGGAGCTTTGGTCATGGCTTGCTTTAAAATCTGAAAAGCTTCCTCAGCTACAACACTCCATTTAAATCCATTCTTTTTTAGTAGGACAGTTAGTGGCTTGCAGATTGTTCCATACCTCTTGATGAATTTTCTATAGTATCCAGTTAGGCCCAAGAACCTTCTTACCTGCTTGATGTTCTTAGGTGTAGGCCACTTTTCCATGCAATCCATTTTTTGAGGGTCTGTAGCAACTCCATTCCCAGAAATGATGTGCCCTAAGCACTCAATCTCTGTCTGCCCAAAAGAACACTTAGATTTCTTTGCAAATAAGGTGTGTTCCCTTAACAGAAGTTTTACCTCTCTTAAGTGAATCAAGTGCTCTTCCCAAGATTTGCTATATATTGAGATATCATTAAAGAATACCAAGGTGTACCTCCTCAAACATCCCTCAAAAACCCTGTTCATTAGGGATTGGAAAGTTGCAGGCGCATTGCATAGGCCGAATGGCATGACCAAGAACTCATAATGGTCATTGTGAGTTCTAAAAGCTGTGAGATGTCTATGCTCTGGCTCTATTAAAATCTAGAAGTATCCAGACCTAAGGTCTATCTTTGAGAAGTACCTTGACCTATGTAATTCATCTAGCAACTCATCAATGATAGGAATAGGGTAGCTATGTTTCATAGTCTAACTGTTTAGGTATCTATAATCTATACAGAGTCTCCATGAGCCATCATTTTTCTTGACTTACAATGCAGGAGAAGCATAAGGGCTCTTACTGTGTTGTATAACCCCAACCTCTAACAACTCTTTCACAATCCTCTCTATCTCATCCTTGTGTTGGTGAGATAATCTGTAAAGAAACTGTTGTCTAGGAATAGCATCACGCTTCAAAATGATCTGGTGCTCAACCCCTCTTGTAGGGGGTAAGCCCACAAGCTCCTTAAAGATATCATCAAATTCTGAGATGAGTCCCTCTAATTTAAAATTCTCACCTGCCTTAGTGTTATGGGCAGTCACCACATAGATTTCATCAATTTCCTTTCTCATGTTAGTGTGCATCATCTTGAAGAGTGTATGGTGAGACATGAATTGACATTCAGTTTGAGTCTTGTTGGCAAACAATTTAAGCTTCTTTCCCTGCCACTTAATGCACACAGACATCAATTCATAATCTAATTCTATGGGAGAGCATACCTTTAGCCAGTCACCTGCCAGAATGACACCACAACCCTCATGTTGTAGGAATCTCAAGGAATGTTGAAGTTCTACCCCTTGCATCTTCCACCCAAATTGTTATGCCCCAATTTTCATAAAATAATAAAATAAAAATAATAAAGAAGGGACGTCACTTTTATTAAAATGTAAAATATTTGTTTTCTTGGAGGGTGAGCTCTCCAATTTCAGACGCGTGGTAACTGCTTGTGCTCGTTCCACCATCTCGGAAAATGTTGATGTTGCTCCTTGGGCTGCTAAAATCCCTCCAATCTCGGATCGCAAGCCATATTCGAATCGCCAGACTTTCTTTTCCTCAGTGTCCACCAAATGTGGAGCATAGCGTGACAGCTTGTTAAACTTTCTTTCATAATCGAGAATAGTCATCGTTCCTTGCTCGAGATTCATCAATTCTGTCTCCTTCTGCTTGCGGTAAGCCCTTGGGAAAAACTTCCCCATTACTAGCCCTTTGAAAGCATTCCAGGTTAAGTTCCGACGTCGTTCCATTGTCATGAGTTGAACTTGTGCCTGCCACCAATGTCCTGCATCCTCAGCCAACTGAAAAATGGCACATGACACCTTTTCCGCGTCCGTACACTCTAAATGTTCAAAAATACGCTCCAACTCGAAAATCCATTCCTCTGTGACAAGTGGCCCTTCATTTCCTTTCAATCTGGGTAGTCCCATCTGACGAAACTGAGAAACAATGAAACTCCCTCCAGTTCGTTGGTGAGGTAGCACTTTTTTCAAGGCCTGCGCCAACTCCTGAGCAAAGCTTGGTCTTTCATTTCTAACATACTCCGGGGTGCTTACTGAAAATTAAGATTCGCTATCCGATCGTGAGCTGCAGGTTCTTACCATACTCCTATTTAACAAATTCATTAGCGAATTTTAAAGAGAAATTTTGAAAACAAAATTTAAGCAACAATTTTATTTATCAAAAGAGAAAACTCATTCAACAAAACATCGAAAGATAAGATTTTTTTTTTCGCTGCTAGTCTAAACCAACTCAATCATTTCGTGTTCTCTTCTTGGATATGGCTGCTTCATTGGAATTCTCTTTGCTGGAACCCTCATGATCACTAACAAAATTTCTCCAATCTTCTCCGTAAACCAAATCACGCCAAATTCCCATGGTATCGGACATAAATGCATCGAAAAGGTCTTCTTCCTCCGATACGTAACCGATGAGATCTTCAAGAACTAACCCGACCCAATCCTTCAATTGCTCGGGCACAATTTTGATAATTTTCTTGGCAGCCTCCATCTGATTTAGCTTACCCCCTTCTCTCTTTAGTTCCTTCCACATTCCTTTGAGTTTCAACAAATATTCTTCTACTCCGAACTCATAGTTCCAACGAATTCTCATAAAATTATTCCACAACATCTCTTTCCTAGACATAAGTTGTTTTGCCTTTTGCACTGAGGTTTTCTTATTGGTTGGCATACGTCTCCCTGTCTTAACCTTGGGTACTAATTTCCAAGACATCTAAATATAAAATCTTATAGTCAATTTCGAGGACTAAAAATGACAAATAATACATTTCATGCTTTTCATAAATATTGCAATAAATTGAATTTTTACCTCAGCTCGGTGCGATGTGGCGGACGCGATGATGGCATTTTATAAAACGTTTTTTTTTTGCAAGTCTACAGAAACGTAGACCCGCTCTAATACCAAACTGTCACGCCCCAATTTTCATAAAATAATAAAATAAAAATAATAAAGAAGGGACGTCACTTTTATTAAAATGTAAAATATTTAATATCATTACAGCGGAAGCTAAATAATAAAATCTCTTTAAAATCCATCATCATACGTCACCACGCACATCGCCCGAGTAAATCGTCAACCTGAAATAAATAATAGTTTTGGGGTGAATGCTATTGACTCAGTGGTGACCGCATTTATCCAAATTATACAATTATAACAATTTAAACTGTAGGTAGCCCCAGGCTACATTCGGGACATATGCAGCTCGTCAGCTAATAATAATATTTGTAACCCGTAAGTTAACAACTGTGAACCTGCATAAAAGTATAATAAGGATAAATATAAAAAATGTGCGTCACATTGATCCCCCACCTTGACTTGAATTTCGACTGGGAAAATAGTACGGGTTAGTTAATCCACGCGCCGCCTATTATAAATAACAAATAATAAATAATTCATAAATAAATAAATAAATCATAAATAATGAATAAATAAATAAATTATAAATAATAAATAATGTATGCAACACTCTTGGCCCATTTAACCACCCTAGCCCAATTCCAATTAAAATCCCAATTAGCCCACTAAGATAGAAAAACACAAACAAACAATAATCTCTCTCTCCCAATCCTTACAACTCACGGCCATCAACATAAAAAGAAAATAATTTCATCTCTCTCTCTCTTGCTTTTCCCAATTCACGCTTAACACTCCAAAAAAAAACAGAACCAGTATTCATTCTTCCCAATTCTCTCGGCCACCATCAGAAATACACAAATAACATTCTCTCTCTCCCTCTAACCTTCTCTCGACGGATAATACAGCCCTTATTCACCTCAATTGTTTTCCCTCTCTCCAACTCTCTATCCTCGCACGACTGGAAACGACAACGGAAGCCACCGCTACCGCCTCAACCCCCTCAATGAAATGCAAAAAAAAATGAGAATGCGAAAAAGAAATACATTAGAAGGTAAGAAAGCTCAGATGCTTAGAAAAGAGATTTGATTTTGAGATTGATGATTGGATTCGAAAAAAAATGGGGTCCCCTTTTATAGTTGGAGAATTGGAATTTTAAAAGTTGTTTTCAAGAAGCAGAATTTAATAGAGGGATTTCTGGAATGATCTTTTATTAAATCTCAAGATAAAACGCTCGATCGTGGAGTACGATCGAGGCCTGCGTTTGCTCGGTTCTTGCACGTGAAGAAGAGAGGAAGAAGATGAAAAAAAAAGTCTGGGTCAATAGCAGCTGTATTGGGCCCGAAAAGGAAATTAGGCTGAAAATAATTGCATAACTATTGGGCTCAAAATAAAATAGATAATTGAGTTGAAATCTAAAATAAATATTGGGTTAAATAAAATATAGAGTTATCCATTTGGAAGAATTATTGAACCGAACAAACCAACAAAAAAAAAATGGTAAATAAATATGATGATTATAACAATATATTTGAAATAGTATAGGCGCGACTTATAGGACGTAACCAAAATAACATAACATGCATTACAAATTTTATTTTTTTTAAAAAAAAAAAATGTTGCAAATTTTCTAAAAAGTTTCGGGTCGCTACACAAATCCTCCTGCCATAGATGAACTGATCAATCTTGCCCATTAGCCACCTTGATGAGCAAAGCAGTTGCTATCTCAACTTTACACCCCAGCATATGAGAAGTTGACTCATTGATAAAGCTCAAGGTGCTTCCTGTATCTATCAATATCTGTAACGTATGCCCATTGTGGGTTCCATTAAATCTGAGTGTAGTAATGGTGTCATCCCCCTTAAGAGTGTGTAGGGACATCTGAACTTGTTCTATGAGAGTGCCAGGTACAGGTTCCTCTTCCATGTTCATGAGAGGCTGGAGATAAGCTATCTTCTCCTCTTCAGACATGATCATGTAGTGAATCATGTGGGAACATCTGTGGCCTTGAGTGTACTTTTCAACACAGTTGTAGCAAAGAGGCCCAAGGCCCTCCTATCAGCCATCTGAGCAGAGGTGAGTAGTTTGATTGGTTTCTTTGCTGCCTGGGCTTCCTTGGGGAAAGTAGATTGGTTATGGGTGTTCTGCAATCTAGGTCCAATATTGGACCAGTTACTGTGAGGTCTGCTTCCCCCTTTGAGTCTCTTAGAAATGGCTTCCAAGGTAACCAACTGGTTCTTTCCCATATCTATAACCTGCTACAGAGTGGTGGGATTAAACATGGAAATAGATGTTCTCAGCTCTTTACCTAATCCACTAAGAAAACTAGCAACGAAATAAGCCTCTGTATATGAGCCTTTACTGCACATCAATAAACATTCCTTTAGCTCCTCAAATTTATCAACATAATCCAGATAATCCCCACTGTGCTTTAGCTTGTTAAATTCAACTACAACATGGGATTCCTTAATGTCCCCAAACCTAGCTGCAACTACCTCCACAAACTGATCCCAAGTGACATCTCCATATTTAGACCTAAAATTATGGAACCAAAGTGCAGCATTTCCTTCAAAACTCATAGTAGCTAGGGTAACTTTTTGCTCATCTGGTAAGTTGGGAATCATCTTAAAATAGGCCACACAACATAGTACCCACCCCCTAGGGCTAGTGCCATCAAATTTGAGAAAATCCACCCTAGGTAGAGGAGTAAATACCTGATTTGCATAAGGTTCAGCCAAAGCCCTACTTCTGTTGGAATATTGGGTTCTGGTATGAGATCCTTCCCCAACATAGTGTTGTGGGGGTGCCCCAAAATGGAATCCTCATCCCCAATTCCCTTCTTAGGTAAACTGCTTGTTAGTTGTACTTGCAAGGCAGCGATAGATTTAGTAAGTTGATCAAGTTTATTGGTCAAACCTTGCTGCATACCTTCCATCTTTTCGTGCATATCTTCCATGTTTCCTTGCAGATTCTCCATATTCTCTTGTATTTACTGTTCTGATGTATCCCTTTTCATGGTTTCTATTTGCCAGATCTGGTGGAGTTTGTTTTGCCCTTCCTACAGATCCTTCAATCGAGTCCCATCCGCCATAGCCGAGGAAAAATAGCTCTGAATACCAAATGTTATGGTTTCAGAATTATCTCTGCTATTTTTACTCTTTCTTCTGCCTATTTTGTAAAGTTTATACCACCAAGAATATTGTTCCAATAATATTAAATATGATGGCTTGTTTGTACCCGGAATATAACATAAATGGGGGAATTTAATGTATAGAGAGAGAGAGAGAGAGATTCACAGGAAGAAGAAGAAATGGAGAAATTTTAGGTTAATTTTTCTTATTCTTCCATTAAGGCAGAAGCCACATATATAACCATACAAAATATGGGGTCCACTTAATTGAATTACAGGTAACCCTGGCTCTAGAAATGGACTAAGTCTTTCATTGAATTCAAATAAACGAAGCCCAATACTATTACTGTGGCCCACTCTTCAATTTAGCCCATTGATCCTTACTCGGGTCTGACCCGCTCCTTCTCCATCAAATCGGACTCTCTTCTCCAACAATCCCCAATTCCCCTTCTTCATACAATAACCCTAAAAATTGGCTCTTTGGACATTCTGCCCCGACACCTTCTTCATCCACCTCCCTCACCGGTGTAGCTACATCTTCAGACAACTTCAAAGTCATGACAAAGGTGTCTATGTTTCCTTTCCACCACTCCATTTTGTTGTGGTGAGTAAGGGCATGATCTCTGGTGGTATATTCCATGATCTTGGAACAATAACTGCACATTATGATTAAGGAATTCAACTCCATTATCTGTTCTGATTTGTTTGATCTTCTTATGGAACTGAGTGCTTACCATGTTAATATAACTCTTCAACAGCAACCAAACTTGTGCTTTGGATTTAAATAGATAGGTACATGTAGCTCTACTATGATCTTCAACAACAGTTATAAAATATGAAGTACCTGTAATGTTTTCTTGACTACAAGGGCCCTATACATCCATATGAACTAAATCAAAAGCTTCATCACTCTTTCTGTTCAACAAATGAAATGGATTATTTTGTTGTCTGGCCTCATGACAGATTCTGCATGATTTAAGGATCTCTAACTCTTATGTTCCCAATCCTTTCTTTGAATTAGTTAAATATTCCATGGTGAGGGCTGATGGATGCCCTAAGACCTCATGCAGTCTTACAATATCTGTTTCTGCACAAACTGAGTGTGCCATGACTGTGTTATGATGTTCCTATGGAAATACATATAATGATCCTTTTAATTTGCAAACTCCTAACACATTATCATCATTCCTTTTCTGCACTAGGCAATGTGAAGCCAAGAATTGAATTGTCCCATCAAGATCTTTAGTAATTGACCTACTAAAAGTAGGTTATGGGTGAAATATGGAGCAAAAAGAACATTCTTCAAAATAAGATTCTTGTTTACCATTGTTGTTCCAACCAAAAACACCCACACACTGTTACCATTTGGTATGAAAATTTATAGAGGATGTCTTAATCTCTTTATATCTGCAAGTAGACTAATATGATGACACATATAGTGTCTTGCTCTTGAATCAACAATCCAATCTTCCTTATCAACTCCAACAGAAGCTGCAAATGCATAATGACCTTTATATTCTATAGGTGAAGAACTTAAATCCACTTCTGCCATATTAGCCAAACTCCCATGTCTCTCTATGACCTCTCCTTTACTTCATTTCTGGAAAAAATGTGACAAATGCTTTGTCAGTTCGGTTTGAATCAACTAACTTACTCCAGCAAGAGAGTTTTTTGGAAGATCTCCTCCTCTGATAGATTTAGTTGATTCTATATCATAGTTACAATCATCTTTCTCTTGTTGTGCAGCATAATATGCCTTTCATTTTCCTCTCTCAGATTTGAATTTTTTATACCAATCAGGTATGCTTATAATGTCAAAGCATTCTGATTTCACATGACATGTGCCACCACAGTGTTCACATCTTAATTTGCTTTTCTCTTTCTTTGTTAGTCTTTTTGTGAAGGAATCCCCTTTATAAGCCCCTTTCTGTGCACTGTATAGAGCATTATGTTCTATTCCCGCTTCTGCAAGTTGATTAGTCACCTTAATCTGTTCCTCAACTTACAGAATCATAGAATAAGCTTGACTAAGATTAGACAAAGGGTTCATGATAAGTCTCTGCTGTTTTATGGCCTTATAACAGTCATCTAACCCCATCAAAAACTACATTAGATGTTCCTCTGCAATATCAGCCTCAATATCTTCTTGTGCAGCATAGATACATGTCTTAGAATTCTTAATCAATGCTAGATCATCCCATAAGGCTGTCAAATTATTAAAATATAGCATGACACTTTGATTATGCTGACTATATAAGTGGCTAATTCCCTTTTTAACTTGTATATGCGAGGACCATTCCTCTTACCAAATTTTTTCTGTAATTCCTCCCATAATTGCTGTGAAGTTTCCAAATTATGAAAACCCCTAGCTACTTTTTTTATAATTGAGTTACTTATCCAATTGAACACAGTATAATCTACTTGTAGCCATTGCATGTAATCAAAAGAGTCCTTTCTAGGTTCAGGTAATGTTCCGTCTATTATCCCAAATGCATGAGGTCTTGGTTCTAAGGCTAAGTACGGGCATATGCATAATTTGATTCATTTGCATCGGCTTCTGTTGTGGTTGTGATTGAGCCTAAGGTTGTCTTTGATCCTGATTTTTATGGTCGGTGATTTGGGATGACTCTGACGGCTCAGAATTGTTCTAATCACATTCGGGTTTTTTATGCTTCTGATTTTTCTGTGTTTGTGGAGTTTGATTATGTGATACCCCAACCCTTTTTGCTAAATTATAAATTATAATTTTAGTAAATGAAGTTGAATTAATATTGTTGAATATTAATCATGTGTGTATGTATGTATTATGCCGTTATTTTATTGCAGGTTGTCTCACTCGAGCCGATACGTCATAACACACAGTGATGTGATACTGAGTGTATAATACATGTTAACATTTTAATATTAAAATTGTCGAGTTATATGATAACGAATGAGTGTGTTTATATTTAATTTTGTTTTGTCATACCTTGAACACCCTAACGCTGAGTTAATCGGGGGTCTCGCTGCCCGGTCAATGAGTCAGGGGGTGATTAAAAGTATTAAAAGTGTTCTGAAAATCTAAGTCGTGTTAAATGGAGTTGGAAATGTTCGGGAGTCGAGATAGATAAGGGGGGTCGATTTGAGCACGCCGCGCGCCCGCGGGGTGGTGCGCGCGCGCGAGGAGGCCGTGCGCCCGCGGAGTGGGCGAGACGCGCGTTGCGGCACAGGCGCGGAGAGCATGGGTCGAGAGCCCTCATGCGCGGTCGCGCTGGCTGGGGATTTTCTTTCCCGATTTTCCAACCTTTAAATATCACACTTCACTCATTCCTCTTCATTTCTTACACCATTTGGGTGATTTTTCTCTCCTTTCTCTCAAGAAATCCTTCAACTTTTGGGAGAGGATTCTGCCATCATCCTCCATCATCTAAGATAATCTAATATCACTTCCCTCTTGATGATTAAGCTCCATTCTTGTTGATTTAAGTTTAGGGTTTAAATCCCAAAAAATTAAGGTTTTTCAATTCTAATGATCCTCATGTTTTGATATCTCAAACATATGATTTATTTACCTCCTTAAAGTTATATGTAAAGTTATATTGAATTCATATGGTTCATTATTGCTAGGGTTTGGATTTTTGCCCTAATTTCCCCTTGTTTTGTTGATGTTTGGTTAGAGGTGTTGTGATGCCTGTATGGAGTTTATTTTCATGTATGTTAGAGCCCTAGGATAAAGGTTTTTGTATTTGAAATATCGGGTTTAAAGGATTTAAATTGTGTCTTGATCATGTGGTTTAAATGAGTGTATGTAACATGTTCGATTAAATGTTTCAAAGAGTTTCGATGTGTATTTTAAGTCCAAAATCACAGTATGAGCTTGTATATCCATGGTTATGTATGTGGATATGTTTGAAGACCTTAAAGAAAAGTATAGCATGAGTTTGGTCTAAATTATGATTTAATTGTATGACTCGACATCTAAAATGAAAAAGGGATGTAAAGGTGCTAGGTGACGTATTGGGGCTCAAGGATGACAACTTGTGCATGGCAAAGGAGCATTTCAAGGTTAAAAGGATTCAAAAGTGTCTCTTAAGGTGGGGTAACTCTAAACTGTGAACACGTGTAAAGTTATAATTATTGTTGTGCTTTGATTGTAAAAGTATGAATGAGACCCTTCGGAGCAAAACAGAGATCCTTCGGGGTCGACAACAGAGAACCTTCAGGGTCGACAAAGAGAATCTTTCGGGATTGATAATAGACTCGTTAATGTCCTCCCTGGGGATAATAAGTCTGCGGGCATCCCTACATGGATAAAGACGTTCATTAACGGCGGCATCATGATGTTTGGGCCCTACGGGGTTGAGGCTTGTCTCCACAAAAGAAAAGAAGTATCCATATGTTATATTTTCACTTGTGCAATTAGCTATAACTGTTTACAGTGTTCCCCACTGAGTATGTTGTTAAATACCCACCCCATTCATTCAATGAATTTCAGGTTGAGGAGTCGAGGCCTGAGTAGGAGAGTTGTGAACACAAGAGAACCCCACAACCTTGTGTTTATCTTTTGCATGCTCTTCTTTTGAAAATACTCATATTATTATTATTATTATTATTATTACATTGATCATTTTGTTTGCTTTATGATCAACGATTATTGGGGATGGGAATAGCCCGATCTTTTATAGGTATGCTATGGCAACTTAATATATTATGTGTGTGTTTTAAAGGCGGGTCCTTTGATCTAGGAGCCTATGATGTAAATTATATGTCAATGAACCCCTGTATTATGTATGTTAAATTAGGGTGTTAGACGGGCGGGTTGAGTAAGACCTATGAGCCCGATAAGCTAGATGATTGCATGATTTTATGGATGGGCTTACACGATGCTTCTACTTAAAACCATGCTGTGTGACATAATAGATACGATAGATTGCATGCTTTAATTGCGAAAAAATTCATATTGAAAATTATGATATCTTACCTTATTATGCTAATATCATGCTTATGACCTTAGCTTCCGGTCATATTAAAACAAACACACAAAAATATGTAAGTAAATTGTATGTTAAGTGACGTGGCCAAACAGAGTGGTTTGGGGCGTTACAGATTATGAGCAGTTTCTTCATGTCCATGTTGATTCTCAGCTCTTGAGTCAGTCTGTGTTCCTCTCTTTGGTCTATGGTTGGCATACTAGGGAAGATTGGCTTAAGCTTTGGGAACAACTTCGTGATATGGCTTTACTGAGTTAGGGACGATCATGGCTTGTTGGAGGCGACTTCAACATTTTTCTGACGGATGAGGAGGTTGAGAACGGAGTCTCGGATCATCATCGCGAGATGATGGACTTTAGGGATACAATCTTTGATTGTCAGCTGGTTGATTCGGGTTTTGATGGTGCCTGTTTCACTTGGGAGCGATCGATTACTGGTTTGAGAGAGAGATTAGATAGTATTTTCTTGGGAGAGTTCTGGACTTCCGTGTTTACTGTGACTCGGGTTACTCACTTAGCGAGACACATGTCTGACCATGCCCCTTTTTTGGTCAGATGTCAGTTTCTTGTTGAGATTCCCAAGTCTTCCTTTCGATTCCAGAATATGTGGGTTAGGCACCACTCTTTCCGTGAGACTATTTTAGAGGAGCGGTTGGTTCCTTCTGGCTTTAGTGGCATAATGAATCTGCAGTGTAAGTTAAAGTGGGTGAAGCGGCATCTGAGGCAGTGGAACTAGGAGGTCTTTGGTGATGTTTTTGACCGGGTTAGGCAAACTGATGAGGCGATAACTGCGGCTAAGGCTATCTATGATTCTTTTCCTACTTCTGAGACTCATGCTGAACTCAACTGTTGTGTGGCTCAATATGTGCTGAGAATGAAGATGGAGGAGGATTTCTGGAAGTAGAAGGCGGCGGTCAGACGGGTCATAGAGGGAGAGAGAAATTCCAGATTCTTTCAAGGTTGGGTGAAGCAGAAGCGCTGCAAATCTCGGATTCATGTGATTGAGGATATAAGATGTATGATTGACGATGATGAGGGGATTCGAGCTTCGGCTGTAGGGTTCTTTCAGAGACTTCTTACGTCTGGCATTCCTCAATTAGCTGAGTCGGATTTTAGTTGTCTTTAAGGGATCGTGCTTAAGATGGATACTGGAGATTTGTGTGTCGTGTCGGATAAGGAGGAGATGCGAGCTACTGTGTTGGGATCAGTGGGGACAGTGTTTCGGGTCTGGATGGATTCACTTTGTTATTTTTTCAACACTGTTGGGATTTTGTGGCTAGTAATGTTGTGGGGGTAGTGGTGGAATTCTTCTTAGGTTCCCACATACCACGCAGTTTCACTTCCACGACCATTGTCCTTCTGCCTAAGAAGGAGAGGCCTGCTGCTTGGACTGATTATCGCTCGATATCTCTGTACAATGTGACCAACAAGATTATCACGAAGATTCTGACGGTTCGGTTGGCTCTCTTCTTGTCTGCCATGCTTGCTCCGAATCAAAGTGGTTTTGTGAAGGGTTGGTTGCTCAGTGATAATGTCTTGCTTGCCCAGGAGTTGATTGGTGACCTCTACATCAGCCGTGAGGTTCCCAATGTTGCTCTGAAGCTTGACATGGCTAAGGAGTATGACAGGGTGCAGTGGTTGTTTCTGCTAGGAGTTTTGCGGCACATGGGCTTTCCTGAGATATGGATTAACATGATTAGCAAGTGCATCAGGGACTGCTAGTTTTTGGTTCTTATGAATGGGACACCGATTGGTTTCTTTCCATCTTCTCATAGTTTGAGATAGGGGGATCCTTTTTCTCCCTCTTTGTTTATGATTTCTGCAGATTATCTGTCGAGGATTTGGATCGTTTATGGGGATCCGGCTATGGTTTTCAAGACGTCAAAGAGAGGCTTTCATGTGTCCCATATGTCCTATGTTGATGGTATCATTATCTTCACAAAGCCTGCACCGGTTTGTTTAGCCAGGCTGATGGAGTGTTTGGAGCATTATTCGGCTGTCTCTGGTCAGCTTGTGAATCGGGGCAAGAGCAACTTCTACATCATGGAGAAGTTTATCTCGTCTTGGCAGCAGCACATTCAGTCTGTCTGTGGGTATCAGCGAGGATCTTTCCCTTTCACATACCTGGGTCTTCCGATTTACAGAGGTTTTTTGCAGTGTTCCCTCTTCTTGCCTCTTTGACAGTATCTGAGTGATCGGATTCATAGCTGGTCTCATCGGCATCTGTCCTTTGCTAGCTGGTTGGCTCTCATCAAGAGCACTTTAGCTACTATCCCACTCCATATCTTTCAGGTTATGGAGCCCTCTCAGGAGGTGTTGCATCAGCTTGAGCAGATGATTGCCCGATTCTTTTGGGTTCTGTGGGAGAGCAGCGAAAGTTGCACTGGATCAGTTGGGAGATGATCTGCTTGTCGGTTGCTGAGGGAGGTTTGAGTATTCGATGGTTTTCTGATCTGGTCACGGCATTTAGCTGGAAGCTTTAGTGGAGATTCAGGGCTCGGGATTCGCTGTGGGCTAGATATATGTGGCAGAAGTATCGTGGTCCGCTTTATCCGGAAAAGGTACCTCTGAGTGTGCATGACAATCGGGTTTGGAAGAGGCTGGTCAGAGTTGGTGCACAGGCTCAGGAACATATCAGGTGGTCTTTGGTGGCCGGCCAGGTAAGTCTTCTGGAATGATGTGTGGTTTGATGATTTGTCTTTATCTGTTTACTGTCCTGCTACTATTTTTTATCATTGTCATGTTGACTGGTACTTATCTGATGAGTCTTGGTCTATTGAGCGTCTGCATGTCTTATCTGCCCATTATGCTTCGCCCGATGATCTGATTGATTCACTGAGACAGACTCCTGTGCTGTGGGAGGGAGGGATAGCATGCGGTGGAATTTGACTTCCAAAGGTGAGTTCTCTTTGACCTCTGCTTAGGATCAGGTTCGGTACCGGCAGCCTGAACGGGTTATCTTTAGAGCTTTCTGGTATGATAGGCTTACTCCTACTATCTCTGTTTTTCTTTGGCGTCTCATGCATGTTCATATTCCAGTTGAGGTCAGATTACAATCTTGTCGCATTCATTTAGCCTCTCGTTGTCAGTGTTGTGTCGATCCGCAGGTCGAGTCCATTGAGCATGTGTTCATTTGGTCTGAGTCTGTGAAATCTATGTGGGCATATGTTATGAATTGGTTTCATATTTGAGTACCACATGCACACACTATTGCACAAACTTTTGGGTTTTGGAGGGGGGCTGTTTCCACGGTCTTCTCCGAAGCACATCAGCTCCTTATTCCCTGTCTTGCTTTTTGGTTTATTTGGACGGAGAGGAATAGCCGCAAGCACCGTGGTGTTCCTTTCTTTGTCTCCCACATTGTTTGGGAGGTTCAGCATCAGCTTCATCTTTTGGTTTCTGCTGGGAAGCTCACTGGTTAGGCTGTTACCCTCAGGTGCATTTTATGTCGGCTGTCGACCCTTTTCCGATATCTCTTCAATCCCGAATGGTGTCCTAGAGGCCTCCTGAGGAACCCTGGGTCAAGCTTAACACGGACGAATCTTTTTCGGCGGACCTTCAGATGGAGGGGGTGGTGGAGGCTTAGTTCGAGATTTCACGGGAGCTTTTCTGGTTGGATTCTGTGCGCCTCTTCAGTGACTCAGAGTTTCAGGCACTTCTCCACTGACTCAGACTTGCTGTTCATTATTCAGATCATATCTGGATTGAGATGGATGTTTCTTCAGTGTTGTCAGTATTGCAATTGGGCCGTCTGGTTCGGCTGTGACTCGATATACGTTGACATCTATTCGTTTGTTATGCCGTGGATGACATGTTCGGTTCACTCACATTCCTCGTGAGGGAAACCGGGCTGCTGATTTTCTTGCTGGTAAGGGGCCCAGACCCCTACTCTTACCTTTTATGATCCTGATTCTACCCCACGTCATCTTCTCTCCATGGTTCGGTTGGATCAGTTGGGCTATCCCAACTTTCGATTTCGGTATAGTTAGATGATGGTGGTCCCTTTGTGTTTGGTTTTTCTTTGGTTCTTTTGTTCTAGTTTGGGTTTGCAGTCAGTTTGTGACTGTGCTCCATGTTTCAGTTCTCCTTATTTTTGTTTTGGGGATAGCAGTCGGCTTGTGGCTGTATTCTCACTGTTTAGTCTTTTCATGACCAGTTCTAGTACTTGGTTAGGAGTGTGTTCACTTTTAGGACACATTCCCCCTATGACTTTGTACGAGATGATTCGTGATATATATACAGGCTGGGCATGGTGTCGTATGCCCTATCTCTTTTAGGGGTGTTTTTTTTAAAAAAAGCCCTCTCTTGATTGCCCTACATCAACTATGGAAGTTGTATCCATCAAATAAATCCGCGGTAAGAGACATACCAGGGTGTTCGCTAGGAGCAAGATAGAGTTCATCATTGGCCAAGGATCGATTATTTGTGTGTTCCAGCTTGGTGTAACCCACTTGCAGACCATCAGTGTGTTCACGATTGTTGTTTTTATTGGTCTGCGGAGTGGAATCAACCTCTGAATTGGTCGGATTTCGGCGCAAATTGCCCACTCCACTTTGCTCATCTCATTCAAGATGATTATTTGTGGTGAAGCCAAGCTCTTCATCGCGTGCATGCCTCCATGAAAATTAATTATTTTTCTTTTTCATGTTCGATCAATCGATAATAGAAAGAGATGAAAATTAATCAACCGATTCAGATGGCTAGGAATCAAAGAAATCAGAAACAGATTGAGAAATCAAGGTATAGAATGGCTCTGGATACCATGTTCGAACATATATGAATCCATTTAGAGGAGAAGAAAATATCTAAAATTCATTCATTCATCAAAACAATACAAATCGAATAGAGTTGTGCTTATTGTATTTATACAATCCACGATCACGTGGGAATATAGATCCTAATCTACGGCTAAGATAGATGATCCGTGTCACTGCACGATCAACAGATAGGAGAAGCTCTAATAGTGGTCCATGCATCCTTGCATAGACACGTGGACGTCTTCTTAAGTGATCCGGCTCATGCATGCAATGTCATGCATAGAAATGTCCCTTGCTGTTGTGTTGTTGCTGTGTTGAGTGTATCCGCTGCTGCTGTAACTCCTAGCTTGTTTTCAACAAAATTCACAAAAAAAAAATTGAAAAAAAATAAATGTTGACTCTTTTTTTTTCTGGTCGTTTATTGTTATTGGGCCTAAGCCAATCTGATGGGCTTAGACCTATATATCTTATGTATAAGAGAGCACATGTTGTTTTAATAATGCTTTGAGCTTTCGTTCCTATTTTCCCCACAGTTGAGATGGCGAGATCTTGTCAAGCTTTCCCTTTTCTTTTGGGTTCCCTTTTATAAAAGTTTGGTAACTCAACAAAATTTTATTACGTGTGCAGAACATAAAGCCAATTTAATTCGATCTAGGAGAATCGCACCAACTTATCAATTATCTTTTAAATGATGCGGGATCATATTAAAAATTGTAAGGTTATTCGTATTCCACATTTAATATTTCCAATCAACTCGCTCTTTTATCATTTATTACGCGTATTCTGCATTCAGCTCTACAACTTTGAATCGCTGGTAAAATTTTCTTCAATATAAATATCATTTGCATTCGAAGGAATTTCCACCAAATTTTGACGGCTCAAATTAAATTATTTAGTAACAACTGGTACACGAACAAGGAAAAAATAACATCCAATAACTGCTACGAATTTCTACTTATTGTTTCAACGACTTTAAAAAAAAGCACCAGCTCATCATTTCCACCAAAGACCATCCAGGAAAATCATCAGATTTATTAATACTACAATGAGAAAAGGTTATTTCTGTTTTTTTAATCTTAAAAAATGCTGAAAAAATATAAAATCACAATTGTTATACAAACAGGATAGTAGGGGAACAGCTAACCAGCTTGTAGAATACAAACATGCATCAGGATATGAAGGAGGGATTCTTTGATGTATCAAACTTCCCTCTGCTTCATTCATGTGTTTAGTAGACTTGTCTTCTTCTTATTTCTGCCTCTTGTATATCTTGCCCAAGAAAGACTTTAGGACTGCTTGCACGGATTTGCTGGGATGAGCTTCAATCGAGCTTGTTAGTTTCTCATAGCTCTTGCTCTCAAACTCCGCAAACACACCTTGGAGATTAAGGTCATTGTAGAGGGCTTTGATTTTTGCAACATCCTCTGGATTTTCCTTTCCATAGTGTTCCTGGTTACAAGCCCAGATATGTTAATACACGAAAGCTTATATACAGATGGAAAAAGGGGGGGAAAATTGCATGTTATGCTTGCTTCTTATGCTTACGAAAAGTGCTTTCTTTTGTTCTTCATTGCAAAGCTCCAGAGCCTTTACGACCAACCAAGAACATTTGAAATCTTCAATATCTGTTCCAATCTGATAAAGCACAACCAAAAATTAATGAAACTGCCATTCAGTAAGCTGTTCTGTATTGTTACAATTAATATTACAGAGGCAGAGGAAAGACAGTGCAGGAATTACCTTCCCAATCTTTTCAGGCTCACCGAAGTTATCTAAGTAGTCATCCTGAGATGGCAAGAGTTGAAAAATTAAGGTTTTTGTTATGAGCATATTAAGTGCACTAGTCTCTCAAAAAAACCACAGTAAGTATGCATGCATACTTTTACAAGCATGCAATACAAATCAAGCTAACATTTTTATTATAGGGAGAGAATTCACATATCACAATGAAATAGGAAATATTTCCTACAAGAAACTGTGGGAGATAAGGTTTGACATTTTATTTTGTAGAGAGCTCTGCTTTATTAATGCAGCTAACAGGTATTAACACCTAAGTATTATCACCTTACTAATTCTGGAACATAGACTGAGCTGAGATAATTTATAAATGTTGGTACCCAGGACAATTTCTCACCTGTACTTGAAAGTATATTCCCATATCAATAAGCACATCTTTAACACTTGGATGTTTCTCCAGGTCCTCACCCGCCATGAGCAACGCACAAGCAACCTGTTAAAAGTTTCAGGTATATTTAGCTGAAAACTAATTTTTCTATACAAATTAAAATAAGTGGAATGAATTATTTTCCACTCACTGGAAGGTAAAATGAGTAGTATGCAGTCTTGTACTGAACAATACGGCGATGACTGCAAAAAATTAAACCAGCAAATCTTAGAAAACAAAAAATTAAAAAGCAGTCCTTAATGCATATAATCGCTACTTAAAATTAAAATAGGAATGAGAATCGGTGAAATAGTCTTCATCATGAAAGGCCTGAACTTGAAATTTGGATCAATCTTATCAAAATGCAGTAGAATGCTAAGATGACAATTCGTCAATTCTTAAATTATTGCACATGGAGCAGTAACTTGGTCAAATAAACAAATTTTCTTGTATTATGCCAGGATTTTGAGTATTTTGTGTACTCACAGAGGCAATGAGTATTTTGACAAATCTTTTTCTCCTTCAATAGTGGTGATTAAATCTATCATCTGTCCAGAAGCAGTTTGAAACTCCACCTGAGAACATGAAGTGTAGAAATTAGCATTGTATACAAAATAAAATAATATTGTCCATTGAGAGTAAATAGTTACATTACCTCATTGAACAAATCCAGCAGATCAGCATAGTAAGACTTTCCTCTGAAGTGCTTCTTGAGAATTCTGGGGATATGGTTCCGGAGTATGATTCCATCATTTACAGCAATCATACCAACCTAGAATAAAAGTTCATCCAAGGTGTTAGAAACTTTTAGAAAGTAATAGCAGAAGATTACAAGAAGTCACACTTCGCTTAGCTCAAACCTTGGGGAGTCTATACCAGCATGGTTGACCACGTCGTGTGATAGAATTATCCATAATATCATCAAGGACAAGAAAATATGCCTGAAGCTGCAATTTCCAAGTATATGAGTTAAAGTTTTTGGTCAGCACAATGTTCAAGGACACAGTTGTGCGGCTTAGAACAAGACAGAAGCAATAACTTTGGACCTACCCATTCAATACACCAGCCAAGAGCACTAGCGAGAAACACTTCATCTTCAGTTAGATCTTTTCCCTCTTTTAGTAACTTGTAGCTATCAATAACTGACAGGCCTCGGTTTAACTTCCCTGCACACCATAAGTAATTCTTCAGCACATAATGTTTCTTTATTAATATCATGCAGTTGCAGTATTATGTATAGCACTTCGGGAAAATATTGTTGTCCGGGGAATGCATAACAGAAATATGGTAAATAATAACATACCTCCAGGCACATTGTAGTCCAACATCTGTTACATATAAAAGAAAGCCACATCAGGAACAATAATTTAGTCAACTCATAATTATCATTTTCCTATAGTTTACATGACATTGAACATCGCAGGACATCAATACATGGCAGAATTTGTATCTAATTTGGCTTTCCAAGAAAAAGAAGAAAGCTAAGTTTCTATTACCCAATAAACAGTTGCTCTAAAAAAGAAAAAATATAAGAAACTTACTACCCGAAAGAAGATGTGATTAGTGGTACTATTGAGCAGTTGAATCGTGTGATGGCAAAGCAATGGGCAATAGTGGCATAATTTTCTTGGACTAAGCGCAGTGTGAAAAATACAAACTTTTCCTTAGAAAAATTATAAAGTGTTGAATTTGATCTTATAACATTTTTAAGCAAACAAAATAAGATCTAAATGGGTCATATTTACATCTTAAGAACCAAAAAAGCAGGTCGAAACATTCATGTTTTTTCAGGGGAAAATCCACAGATTGGCCGACAATCTATTTGAGTTATGGAAAAACATATTCTTGAATAAGGCAATAAATCAGAATACTTATGTCCAAAACAAGACTGGGAAAAATGAACAGTAGAAGCCCCCCTTGATGCCAAGAGTCAAGAAAAGATGATCAGTAGAAGCCCGTTAAAATCTCCAAAAGATGCCAAAGAGGAAAATAAGAAAATAGAAAATTGGAACCTTACAAATGTTAGATGCAGTTAAGCATCCAAAAGATGCAAAGGCATAAAGCTCCAAGTTGAAAATGCTACTCGACTATCTAGTTTGGTGGAATCTAGAAGCAAGTGGGATGGAATCATTGTTATTTTACTTGACTACTGCAGTACCTTATGATTTCATTCCTCTGGCAGAATCAGGGATTCAACTACACAAAATGGAAAATTAACAACTTTTACAATTCAATTATCTCAATAAGTGGTTGGTAGCTACAACTTTACACATACAAAGCATGTTACAGAAAAGATCAGCATCCCACATTCAAGCAAAAGGATATTATGCTCACTTTATGGTACCAGCTAAGCACCTTTATGTAGAAAGTATCTTCTATTATGTGATCATTTTCCATCACCGAACAACCCCACTCCACATTCCCCCACCACAAAAATAGCACTGCTCTATTTCCACTACCCATATATTAATGTCAGAGTCCCTTCCAGCTGACTGTTTATCAGTGACCAAACCTGTCGGCGCAATTAACGTGCAAAATCATAATACCGCCCTCCACTAAAGCGAAGGCATCAAAGGCGTTCATGGGGGGAACTTCCTAAACATCCAATTTTCTTGGTCTCTCTAATCGCAGGAAGAAGAAACTATTGCCGTATTGCATGATTCCACACCCAATAAATATTGAATACAGATATTCTAAAACACAGTCAGTAGATCAGGATTTACAAAGTCAAATAGCAGTCAACCAAACAAATCGAATTCTGTTTCTACCCGTGTTTGATCTCGATCCAAAATATATATATATATATATATATAACTCCAATCATCAACAAACGCAAGAACTGAGCTAAATTCTTAACCCAGTAAGTCGCATTCGAATATCCAAGTCCGTGTCACGCGCGCGCCAACAACAACATGAAACAAAAACAAGGAAGAAAAAGGAAATCGACGAAAGCAAAAAAAAAAAAAAAGGAACTTACACGCTCGACCCATTGACGAGAACCTTCAGTCCACTCGAAAGCAGGGTCGTTCAAGAGCTCAGATTTAAGCACCGAATAAACCCCCAGAAACGTCGACCTCAGATCCGACGTCGTTCCATTCAGATTCGCCATCGCAAAACACCGGGGGAAAATTGATTTAAATCAGATTAAATATGAAAAAAAGTGAGAATAATGAGCGGAAGTGATATCTCTGAGGAAGTGGAGGAGTGGGTTTTGTAGTTAGTCTGCCATTGGCGAAGTGCGATGTTCACATTCACATTCACATTCACATTCACGTGGCATTTGTTTATTTTGGAGGGCTGTTTCACAATAGAAACGGTCAAATTATGCTACTCGGATTACCGAAAATGGGTCTGGAGTTTGCACCCGTGGATGAGAGAAACGATTGTCCTGCGGGGGCGTTTTCGGGAATGACGAATCCTCGTTATCATCGAACGCCAATACGGAGAAGGCACGTGTAAGTGGGGACTGGGTTGGTTGGTGGCATGACCACTGGTATAGACTATAGAGATTCGCCGCTTTGTTTGATAATTGATAATCCCTATTGCCAACCTTTGGGGTGCATTTAATTTTGCTAATAAATTGCATTTGGTTTAACAATAAATCAATTTTTAGATAAATATATACCATGAGGAGAGGGAAATTCTTGTACGCATGTTGGGGGTAATGGCACATCTGTCAGAATAGATGTATTGGAAGTGTCCCAATACATCTATTGTGACAGATGTGGTAATGTGTGTGAGTGCGTACAAGAATTTCCCGATCAGGAGTCAGGACTCCTCTTTTTTTTTCCCTTGATTTTAAATGAGATGATAACTCAAAATTATTAACTGTTCTTGATTAAATTAATTATTAGGTAATGTATATTGCATCTCAATCAAAGTAAACAATCTCTCCGACTACATTGTAAATTCTCAACACAATCGATAACAATGATCACTGATTTAGTTAAAATGAGAACAATATTTATAGTGATTGGGTTAGTCCTACAAGTTTTTATGTAATTTTGTAAGATTTATATTTTCCATATTCTTAATTGTCATGACATTTAACTAGTATCTCTTGTGCGATGCACAAATAATTATTATTTTTTAGATCTGTAATATTATGATTATTTTTCAATTCTATATATTGTGTTCAATTTTTTTAAATTAATAAAATGATATGCACATACGTTAATTAATTAGATAGAAGATCAATTTTGTGTAATTCATATTAATCATATTAAATCAATTTAGGTACATAATAACAACAACACCAATTATTATTATTATTATTATTATTAGGAAATAGGAGTGCTTGGTTTGGGTAATCCAGTCTGTTGGGATTGAATTGAAGAAGTAGAAAAGAGAGACGGCTTGAAATGTGAAATTAATTAATTAATATTTGCTTTCAAAAATGATGTGCTATGACACCTTGGTTGAAGTCAATATCGGCGTGCTGAGCTGGGTGAGACAGCCAAATTAAGTCCACTTTCGCCTACACTAGTGTTAGTGTAACTGTATTTATTCTCATCAACGGAGGCCTATATCATACGAGTATACGACTATAATTTTAGGTGTGTTACATTGAAAGAAAAACTTGAGCGAAATTTTATTGTTATTTTCATTAAATGCGCAAATAGTATATGTATGAATGCATAATGATTTATAGCATTTAAAAAAAATAAAATCATATTTTTACTCTACTAGAATATTTAAAGCGGCACACGGTGATTATCTAATCATGTAATTTATATATGATGGTATTTATTTTTTTCTCAAAATTAATAATTAGGAAGTTTCTATTTGCACAACTAAATTTACTCTTTGCACCACAAAATAAATAAAGAAAAATAAAATAATTATGAAGTTACTTCAATACCCTTTTATTACTTGATCATACTACTAAAATTACTCAATATAATGCTCCACAAATTCAAAACTAAAAAAAAAATTAAAAAAGAAAATAAATTAATCGAAGTATTCATCAACTTCTAATAGTTTATTAGAAGTATTAGATGCTAGTATGGGTGTATTGAACGAAATAATCGAGTTTAGAAAGTGTTGTGGAAGTTTTTTTTTTTTTATCAAATCGCGATACATTCGAACTGAAAATTTTGAACATTTTGGAGTGGTTCGAACTCCATTTTTCGAACAACACTTGGAGAAAAAGCGGAGCTCAATGTGTTCAAATTTAATTTTTCGAACATATTGGAGTTGTTCGAACTTTAATTTTCGAACATAGTTTGTTCGGAAAATAATTTCTAACACCTTTGTACCCTGAAATATTTTAAATGTCGTTCAAACTTTAGTTTCCGAACAAACGAGGGTTGTTCAAACTTTTGTTTTCGAACCAACTTTTTTTCTAAGTATTAGAGTTGTTCGAATTAATATTCTCGAACAAAACAAATGTATTCGAAATTTTATTTCCGAACATATTTTTCTTGTTTTTTTTCAAGTAAAACAAATATTTTTGGAGTGAGGGGCATTAGTGTAAATGTGTATGGTGCAAAGAGTAAAATCTGTAGTGCATTGAGTAATCGTGCAAAGAGTAAAATCAGTAGTGCAAATAAAAATTCCCTAATAATTAATAATCTCATAATGTTGCAAATTTCTGAATTTATAAGCATTTTGTCCATTCTTTCTTTCTTTTCTTTTCTTTTTTTGCTTCAATATGTAAGTTTTGTGATATAATATGACAATTAGACTAATTGAGGAAATAAATTGTCGTACCCTGCGTTTTATTAGGTAAGAAAGGATCAGAAATTGAAAGGATGGGCTAAACGCCTTCACCTGTTACGTAGACCACCATATTAGACCATTTTAGAATGGGGACGGTATTTAAAGATGCACAACATTTATCAAAGTATTAATTAATTGCACGATTTAAAGTACGTCGTCGTGTACTAATACTATATTACTATAGAATTAATATAATAATCGAGTAGCTAACCATCTAACTGAAAGCAAAGGAGTGTGCCGATTACATTATTGAGGGAATAAATTCAGCAACCTTTACTGCTTTTAATTATTATTATTATTATTATTATTATTATTATTATTATTATTATTATTATTATTATTATTATTATTATTATTATTATTATTATTCACAACCATTATTATGTATTGGTAAGGGTTTACACAATTTTGGTGATGTTGGAGTAAATTCAGTACAAAAAAAATAATATTTACACCTTCATTTTTGTTTTATAATGTAATTGTTGTATTCTCATTTTATGTATTATCTAAAGTTATTGTTTGATTGCTTTTATAAGAGATTCGTGAAATACTTATTTATTTATTTGGATACTTTGCAAAAAAAAAAAAAAAACTCGAATTATAATAAAATTATAAAAAATTTATAATGATCAATAATTAAATAAAAATTGTTAATCAACGCAGAATTACAAATAAGGTAAATAAATAAAAATATTATCTATAATAATGTACAATAAAAAACAATAAGGTAAATAAATAAAAATATCAAGCTAACCAAAGCCGATCATTTTTTTAATGTTGTTAATTTATCTATTTATACATATATTTAAAAAAAAAAAAAAAAAAGATTTTATTCAATATTTGTGCTAATAATCGTTCAGAAGTTGTTTGTGGAATAGTGGTTCTCCGTCTTATGAGAAATCCATGTTTGATTTTGTGCTAATAATTGTTCAGAAGTTATTTGTGGCGTAGTGGTTCTCCGTATAGTGAGAAATCCACATTTGGTGTTGATGTCGAAGTTCAAATTGTCTCATCTCCATTTTTCTTTTATTTTTATTTTTTTCTTATATTTGATTTCTCTCTTTATTATTTTTTTCTCATATCTCTCTCTCTCTCTCTCTCATTTGGGTTCCCTTTTTTTTTCTAATTATTTTTCTTCATTTATTTTCTCTTTCTATATAATAAATATTTGTACGTAAAAAATTGACCGCCAAATTGTATAGTCCATGCAGTTTGTAGACTTTCCAATGTAGCACCTTAGAACTATTCTGAATGCAATTTTTTTTTTCATATTTTTTTAAATCAATTATCAATATCTTGTCTCATTTATTACAACTCAACTCCCCAATATTCTTTCCTAATTTTTGTTTTCAACAAATGAAGATGATTCAGATGAGGATTTCTTACCTTCAATTGTTCCGACAGATCTCCTATCATAGGAGTCGGCCTCGTCAGATGACGCTTCATCGGGGGATAGGCTCACTATCTCTCGCTCTTTTCGATTTTGAGGATTTAGCTAAGAACCCTAATTCGTGAATTTGCGATTTGAAATCCCCAAATTCAAAGTTTGGACGAATGGGTGGGGTTAGGGGTTAGGGGTGGGTCGGGTTATGGGTTATGGTAAAAAAATTAAATAAAACGACGTCGTTTCGAGCCCATTTAACGTCCTCCATTAGGGCTCCGTCACACAATGGCTCAATTGACCCGATTTTAAAAATGCGGTGGCCCAATTGAGCTAAAAAAAATTACAGTTGGTCAATTGAGCCCCCAAATTAGTTTAATGGCCTATTTAACTCTTATCCCAAAAAATATTATCCACAAAATAAATACCTACGAAGTAAATTGTTTTTCTCTAAAGATTTTGATTTAGTATAAAAAATATTTTTCATAGGATGAAAGGTGTGTTGAAGGATTAATAATTACACAATTATAGTTGTCAAGAATGTCATACGGAGAGATTATTGACCTTGACTATTGAAAATATTTTGTATTGTAACCAAGTGTAATTTTTTACCATTTTTTATATTGGATGGGTGATGGATTCTTTTATAGTAATCAATTTGTAATAAAACATATACTCCCTCCGTTTTGTTTTATTTATTATTTTAGATTTTTTATTTTGTTTTAAAATATTTATTGTTTTATATATTTTCACACACTCTCACTAATTTAACCCTATCACAAACCCTATTTTAGGAAAATATAATTGAATAAGATTTTGTGACATATATGAGGGATGAGTATATTTATCCACAAAAATAATTGTTAATTCTAGATAAAAAAAAAACTAAAACAACAAATAAAACGAAACGGAGGGAGTATATGTTAATCGATGTATTTCTTATATTAGTCATACTTATTTATTATTCACAATAAAATAAAATAAAATAAAATAAAATGAAATGAAAGTAATCTTATCGTTTAGCTGTATGCATGTATTTCAACAAAATGATTCTGTAGACAAGAGTACAAATTGTAGTGGTCATTTTTCGTCAACTCGATATGCTGGCCCAAAAGGGTTGAACGATGGCATACAATCGGTATTCCAATAGATAAACATTCAATTTTAAATTTGAATTAACGATTAGTTCTGCCTTATCCGGTAAGATTGACGGGTTCAGAGGAGTCGGCACGTCTTTCAATCTCCTCCGCGATCCTCGCAAACCCTAACTGCTACCTCTACCTTTAAAAGGGGACCCCCCTCCTCATTTGACGACCACGCGGAAATACCCACAAGCTTCACATCATACCCTAATTCCACTCAGCCACTCAGGCGATTCAACATCCAGACTTCTTCTCTACTTTTTTCCAGATTTAGACGACGTTCTCTCAATTTCTAGTCACTTGCTTAATTATTCAATTGTTTCATATCTTATCGCTTTCTACTCGTTTTCTTTTCTTGACTTGAGTGTCGGAGGCCTAACAATCGTCACCCCCCAACGGTCTTTGGCTCTTACGTTTTTTCTGGTTTTGTTTCATACATTGGCCACTGCTCCGGACTGATACGATTAATTGCAGATTCTCGGATCTACAATTTGGCGCCCATCGTGGGGCAGTGATCTATTCATTAAAAAAAATGACAACGCCTAATGAAAGTCGTAGAGATGGAAAAGGACCCCAACAAGATGACAGAACCGCTACGCCTTGGTCTGATGTTGATGTGTCGTTGGCTGATGTTTTAAGGAATATACAGCATCAAATGGCAAACATCACGGGGGAGTTAGCACTTTTGAGATCAGAGAGCACTTCACTCCGCAGTAAACTTGAAAATCTGACCATCAATGACAGCACATGCCATCTGAACTGCATCAAACCCACCAATCTGTTCGGCGAACCAAATTCAGTGTACTCTAAGTGTCGTCGTTATGTTACTTTTACTGATCCATTTATTGCAGGTACTAGTGCGTCAGCACAGAAGGTAGACGCCAAACAACAAATGAAGAAGAGCCCGCTAAGGCCACCTCCAGGGTTTGAGTATCATGCTTCTAGACAGGAAAGGTTCCGACACCAGACCCTCAAGCAAGAAAGGATTGAACAGCAGCGCAGGTTCAACCAGGGATTCGATCAGAGAATGATCGATCACCCGAGTGAATTGGAGCAACGACTGGCTGGTATCAAGGCAATGATAATGCAAATTCCTAGTGTACCTCTACCAATCCGCAATGTTGCACCAAATAGCTTTGCTGACTCACTGTTCGTGGATGAAATAGGGTTAACAGAGATGCCATCAAAGTTCACCCTACCATCTATGAAGTTATTTAATGGAACCTCAGATCCGGATGACCATATCGTACAATATAAACAAAAGATGTTCATCGTAGCAATACCAAAGTACCTTAGAGAAGCCTGCATGTGCAAAGGTTTTGGGTCAAGCCTATCAAGAGCCGCACTGCAGTGGTTCACAAACCTTCATAATGCTTCGATTGGACCATTTGCACAACTCACAGATCTTTTTATTGAACAGTTCGCCAGCAGCTGGAAAATTGAGAAACATTCCGATGACCTCTACGCCATTATCCAGTATCCAAATGAAACACTTAGAAATTATGTTGCAAGGTCCAATAGAGAGAATGTAGAGATATCAGGCTGCAACGCTAACACCGCCATATCAGCCTTCAAAAACGGGCTAAAGAGGGATTCAGACCTCTACAAAGAACTCACAAAGTGCCCATGTATGACCATGGATGATATTTTAGCAAAGGTATGGGCACAAATTAAGTGGGAGGAAGACGAAGACCAGTATTATCGACCCAAGCTAAGAGGTCAAGATGAAGGAAGAGACTCCCGCATAAATGATAGAAGAAGAACTGACCCTTACCCCTGCAATGATCGCTACAAACCTCGAGGTCGAGAGGATATTTTAGATCTATATGATCGACACTTGCCAGAATACAACCTGTGTATCATACCCTCAGAAGCCATCAATGCCTTGAAGGAACTCGGTAGTACAGTGAAGTGACCGCCCAAGATGAGGAGTCTAGATCATGAACGTGACAGAACAAAGTACTGCGAATTCCACAAAGATCACGACCATAGAATAGATGATTGTATTGCATTGCGTCGTGAAGTTATTGACCTACTCAAGCGAGGCCATTTGAAAGATTTGCTGACTGATAAGGGGAAGCAGACCTTCAGCAAAAATGATGAGAACCTGAGGGATCCGCCAAAGCCCCCACCAATTGAGCATGTGGTTAATTGCATAACTGGAGGATCCGAGGTTAGCGGAGTGTCCCAGGCATCAGCAAAACAACACTACAGCAGATCTCTCAAATACACGCCCATGATACCAAAGCCAGATACCAAAATGGAACTCATAACTTTGAGTTTCACCAACAGCGAAGCTTCTGAACTCTCACCCCCGCACCACAACGAATTTGTTATTTCAGTCCTTATTTCTAACTGTATGATTAAGAGGACTCTCATCGATGGTGGGAGTTCGACTAATGTTATTTTTTATCTACTTTGAAAGAAATGCAGGTCCCCTAGGCTAACATCGTCAAAAAATTGATGACCTTGATTGGATTCAGCGGTGATCACAAAGCCATCATAGGTGAAATTATACTACCTGTGTATACGGGAGGGGTTAACCTGCACACCAAATTTCAAATTATCAATGCACCCTCAGCATACAACGTCATCCTTAGGAGACCTTGGATTCACGAACTAAAAGCTATACCCTCGACCTACCACCAAGTCATACGCTTCCCAACCCATGGGGAATCAGACAGATCCGTGGAGAGCAAATCACATCAAGAGACTGCTACAGATCGGCTTTCAAGACTAACCACGTGCAGGTACAAAAAGTAAACTAAATTAATGAGGCATCGATGTCAAACTCAAAATATGAATGCAGAGAAAGTTCAAATTCAAAATATGAACATGGAGAAAGTTTAGGGTCAACCTCCTACATCGAACCCAAGATAGAAGATCTTGATGAAGTACAGATTCTCCCCGACTACCCAGACCACATCGTTCAAATTGGGTCGAGACTGACTTCTGAAATACAAGCAGAGTTAATTACGTTTTTGTCAGAACACCATGATTGCTTCGCATGGTCACATACCGATATGACAGGTATCGATCCTTCTATCATAACTCACAGGTTATAGGTCGATCCCGATCACCCACCAGTCAAAGAAAAAAGAAGAAAATTTGCAGCAGAACGAAATCAAGTGATAGAGGAAGAAGTTTAGAAGCTAATCGATATCGGTTTAGTTCAAGAGGTGCAGTACCCTGATTGGCTAGCTAATGTTGTGGTAGTAAAGAAGAAGAATGGAAAGAACAGAATGTGTATTGACTTTACCGATCTAAATAAGGCCTGCCCAAAGGATTCATTTCCACTCCCTTCCACCGACACGCTTATCGATGCAACAGCAGGACATGAGGTGATGAGCTTCATGGATGCATTCTCTGGATATAATCAGATTCTCTTACATCCAGATGATCAAGAAAGAATAGCGTTCATCACAAGTCGAGGCATCTACTGCTACAAAGTCATGTCATTCGGGTTAAAAAATGCAGGAGCCACGTACCAGAGGCTGGTTAATCGTATGTTCGAAAAGTTAATAGGTTCAATGATGGAAGTCTACATAGATTATATGCTTGTAAAATCACTACAAGCCAAAGATCACATTGGGCACCTAAGGCAATCATTTGAAGTGTTAAGAAAATATAACATCAAGCTTAACCCCTCCAAATGTTCTTTCAGAGTAACGTCAGGAAAATTTTTAGGGTACCTCATCACAAAAAGAGGAATCGAAACCAATCCCGACCAAATTAAGGCAGTGGAAAATATAAAGGCGCCCCGCAACATCAAAGAAGTACAAAAGATCACAGGTCGTTTGGCAGCACTCAGTCATTTCATATCTGTTGGAATTTGTTGCCACAAACACTAAAATTAGACACAGATTCATAATGTCAAACTCAATGTTAAAGACAGTTAACACAACTCATCTTAACATAAATATGCTGAAAATAAAATGCACAAGAATACATCATATAATTTTTAAATCACACACAACATGTGTATGATTGCTACATGGTGAAATTATACTATTATGAGTACAAAAATTTTCAAGCTGTTAATGTTGGACGCGAAGGCTCTCAACACTACAACAACATTACAAGTTCTAATCTACACTATCACTAAAAAGAACTAAAACATATAAATTGACATCCCGTCAATTCATATACAAACAACAACATACAAATTGACATCCCGTCAATTCATACACAAACTATATCATACAAGTTGACATCCCGTCGACTTGTATACAAACTAAAACATACAAATTGACATCCCGTCAACTTGTATACAAACTAGTAAAGGTTTCACAACCTTCCTATCTATCCTAATTTGTACAATCTATTCCGTGAAAGGATTGAACAACAATAAACATTAAGATAGAGAAACTGCTAGACCTAAAAAATAGGAGATAGAGTTTTGACTTTGTCAAACTCTATTTTAAATAATATATCTAATATGTATATATCCATTTATTTGAAATATCAATTTCGTGGATATACACATATATTTTAAGATATATAAAATTATTTTATTTATTAAAATAATAAATTAAATTAGGAAATGATAAGATTAGTTACGACGATGTCACAGATGATGTCGCAGAGAGTCTGTCTGACATCGAGTGCAACATTGAACTAAATGTCATACAACACTCAACAATCTCCCCCTTAATCTTAGCCTTTCTGCATAAAACATACAACTCAATGTATTTTGTACAATTAGAGTCGCAGCGGAAAATGGAGATCTTAAAATCTCCCCCTTAAGGGTTACTCCCCCTTAATTAGATCATCATATAATAGAAACTTGTCCTATTATAAAATCAATGTTGAACAGAAAATTCAACACAACAAAATCAATGTTGAACTCAACGTTCAACACACACTAATCATATAAAACTGAATAAGCAGATAAAAACAAGAACACAATCATAAATTGCGTTCAACAACCAAAAAACAAGATATGCATCAAATGCATACCAAAACCGTGTGTCCAACACACATAAAAACATAAAACATTAAACATTGTTTTTAACATAAAACAGTTTTAAAATTCAGAAGCTTAAACACTAAGCTTCACATCATCTTTCTCTTCCCTTTGGCTACACCTTTTCTCCCATTTGCTTTACCAGCAACAATCGATCCAGCATATATGTCTCCAGTATCCGCATCATCACCATCAGCATCATCATCCAGTCCCTCTTTTTGTGTAGAAAGGAGAGTCAGAAAAGAATATCGAGCCTTGGTGAGTTGACCAATCACATGATCAAGCAGGGCAATTTGATGTTGAAGAGGCTCCAGCGGCATCATGACAATGGGAATAAAAGGCGTGGAGGCAACATCAGGATAGACATCAGATTGGGAAGGAGCAGGGGTACCTTTGGCAGAAAGAGGCACTGGATTAGCAGCATCATGAGGATAAGGAAGATCAATGATCCTGTCATCATTCCCCTTGGGCTTCATTATAGAGAAGGTGGATTGCTCAGACACCACACTCTTCTTGCATTCCTTTAACCCTTGGCTTTTAAGGATCTCATAGATCAAACATGGGAAATGAAGCAAGTTCGAGGAACTTGATTTAGAGGTAGCCTTCAAAGTAGCATCAAAGATGTATGCACCAAGGTTGAAAGGAAGCTGATTTCCTATCTTGTACAGGAGAATGGCCTGATCAACTGTGATGACAGAGGCATTTGATATGGGCAGCCAATTGCACACTGCAAGCTTGTATAACACTGAGTAAAAGAATGTTAACTTTGAAGCATGCACTTTGTTGAGCCATTTTGGAACCTAACCTCCAGTAATAACATTCACCACATCATCAATCAAATCTAAAGACATGATTGTATCCTTATTGCCCAACTCAAGAAACGTGTTAATAACATTAGGGGAAAACTTATAGATTTTATCCTTAACAAACACAGTTCCAAAACACAGTTTAGAGGGATCTCCCATATCAGAAATGATGTTAGCATAAAATTCATGAATAACATTAGGATCATATGATACTAGCGACATAACATATTTCCATAAACTTCTTTCCTTAAGAAACACATCCATCCCATATTTCTTAAAGCTAAGAACATCTATCATTTTCTCAACCTTAAGAGTTCTCTTAACATAAAGAGCATGGGATTTCTTAGCCTCTTCAGAATAGAAAATCTTACTGAAGGCTTGCGTTACGTCAAGAGGGGAGTCCTCATCTGTGCCGGAATCCTCATCCATGGGCTCAGCAGTAGGATTGACACTCTGTGTGACATGAGTAGGAGGAGAAGTAGAAACTTGTTCACTAGTGGAGTCGGATTCATCTCTCAGCGACTTGGAGGCAACCTCAGACCCTTTCTTCTTCACCTTCTTGGAGGAGATAACTTCAGGTTTGTCAGTTGCATCACTGTGAAGTCACTTCGATTTTCTCGTTGGTGGAGAATTCTTCGCCATCTTTGACAAAGATTGCAGGTGAGAAGTGGCTTCCGGGTCGATTGGATTTGTGGAATCACCAAGCACATTCATCCTAATCGGCTTAGGGTTTAGGATCATATCATCGTACGATAGTTTTTATGAATTTCAAAATTACAGGACCTGATGTCAAAAATCATAACATTGACTTTAACATCAGGATGTCAACATTGACTAACAGACACACATTCCAAGAGATTTCCTTAGAGAAGAAAATCTCTCAAAATCCAAAGGTTCGGTAAAAATATCAGCAATTTGATTCTCTGTAGGAATGTATTCCAATTTAATGATATCTCGTTCCACAAGATCACGGATAAAGTGATGTCTGATGTCAATGTGTTTGGTATGAGAATGTTGAACTGGGTTCTTCGAAATTTCAATTGCACTGACATTTTCACATAACAATGTCAAAGAAGGACTATCCAGACCATAATCTAGCACCATTTGATTTAACCACAACAGTTGAGAGCAACAACTAGCGGCAACAACATACTCTGATTCGGCCGTGGAGAGTGAGATACAATTTTGTTTCTTACTTGACCAAGAGATCAGATTGCTGCCAAAATAAAAACAACCTCCGCTAGTGCTCTTTCTGTCATCGACATTACCTGCCCAATCGAAATCACTATACCCTACAAGATGAATGTTAGAACTCTTGCGGTATTTAACACCAAACCCAATTGTGCCTGAAACATAGCGAATGATACGTTTAACAGCTTTAAGGTGAGATTCTTTAGGCTGAGATTGATATCTCGCACAAACACCAACACTGAACATAATGTCAGGACGACTAGCTGTTAAGTACAATAAGCTACCTATCATTCCTCTATACATGGTAGAATCAACATTGCTACCAACATCATCTCTGCTCAACTTTTCAGAAGATCCCATGGGTGTCTTCATAGGTTTAGCATTCTCTAGTCCGAAACGCTTGACCAATCCTCTAACATATTTGCTTTGAGAGATGAAGATCCCATCTTTATCTTGCTTGATTTGTAGACCAAGGAAATAGTTGAGCTCTCCAACCATGCTCATTTCAAATGTGTTGCACATTGAGTCTACAAAATCTTTGAGCAAATTAGTGCACGTCGAACCAAAAATAATGTCATCAACATAGATTTGAGCAACAGTAATATATTTTTTATTCTTCTTAATAAATAATGTTTTATCAACTTGACCTCTTACAAAACCAAATTGGAGCAAGAATTCGGTCAGTCTAGCATACCATGCTCTAGGGGCTTGTTTGAGACCATACATTGCCTTTTTGAGCTTAAACACGTGCAATGGTTTTTCATGACATTTGAACCCTTTAGGTTGTTCGACATATGCTTCTTCATTGAGAAAACCATTCAAGAAATCACTTTTAACATCTATTTGATGTAAAGTAAAAAACCCACATAACATGCAATTGCACATAAAAGACGAATGGATTCAATCCTTGCAACAAGAGCAAATGTTTCGTCAAAGTCTACCCCTTCAACTTGGGTGTAGTCTTGAGCGACTAGACGAGCTTTATTTTTGACAACATTGCCAAACTCATCTGTTTTATTTTTGAAAATCCATTTTGTCCCAATCACATTTTTATCTTCAGGCCGTGGAACTAATTCCCATACATTGTTCCTTACGAACTGGTTTAGTTCCTCATGCATAACATTGATCCAAAAATTATCATTAAGTGCATCCTTAATGTTTTTCGGTTCAATGTTAGACAGAAAGCAAGTGTTTGACATACAAACATTTAAAGAAGACATGCATACCAGTTTCAGCATTTCTTTGTATTCCTCTGAGTTCTTGCTTCTAGTTTGAACTCCTTCGGATTGCTCACCAATGATTTGTGAATCTGGATGATTCTTCCGAATTCGACTTGGAGGATCCCTTCTTAGTTCATCTTCGCCAGTCACCACCTGATCATCTTCACTGTCTAAAGTGAATGTTGGTGTTGATGTTTTGACTGAAGCTTCATCAACCTGTGGAACATTTACTTTGACATTCTCAGTGGATGTCTTGTTCTCACAATCACTTTCAGACTGATCACTTGACATTTCACTTGTGTCAATGAGATCAATCACATCATCCTCTTCAGATTTTGAAGCAATACCTGTGTGGTCATAAAAAACAATGTTCATTGATTCTTGGACTATTTTTGTTCGAAGATTAAGCACACGGTAAGCACGATTGTCAGGTGTGTAATCCAAGAAAATCCCTTTGTCGCTTTTGGAATCAAATTTTCCCAGATGATCCATGTCATTCAGGATGTAACATACACATCCAAACACATGAAAGTACTTCAAATTTGGCTTCTTTCCCTTTAGAAGTTCATACGGTGCCACAGTTCTGCCTGGGCGAAGAATCACTCTATTCCTGATGTGACAAGCAGTGTTAACTGCTTCAGCCCACAGCTTCTTAGACAATCGCTGAGCTTGTAACATTGCTCTTGACATTTTCTGAAGAGTTCGATTTTTTCTCTCACCCACCCCATTTTGTTGAGGTGTCTTCAGAGCAGATAACTCATGAATGATGCCTCGTTTTTCACAAAACTCTTCAAACATTGAGTTTTCAAATTCGAACCCATGATCTGTTCGAATGAATTTGATGTTGGACTCATGTTGTCTTCACATCAACCTGTAGAACTTCTTGAACATCCTGAAAGCTTCAGATTTTTCTTGAAGAAATTCAACCCATGTGAATCTCGAAAAATCATCAACTATCACCAGAATGAATCTTTTTCCACTCATGCTTTTGGTGTCAATGGGACCCATGATGTCCATGTGAATCAGATCGAATCATTTCATGGTTTGACAAGCTGAGGAACTTTTGTGTGAAGCTCTCACTTGTTTGTCTTTTTGACATGCACTGCAAACAACATCGAGATTGATCTTCACAGGTGGAATAACCCGAATAGGATCAGCTTCAATTAGTTTCTTCAAACTTCGAAAGCTGAGATGATCCAGTTTTTGATGTACGAGTTGAGTGTCAACATTGACTGAAACATTGCATTTTTCGTTCTTGTCAGCATGATAGCAATTATCCAATGCCCGACTTCCGAATATAATGCATTTATTCTCACTATCAAAAACCTCACAAGTGTTCTTATTAAATCTGACATACATACTGTCATCAGATAGCTGACTTATGCTAATCAGATTTGCTGTTAAACCTTCGACATGAAGCACATTGCATAACTTGGGAAAGTTCTTGACATTCAAGGTTCTTTTTCCTACAATGTTGCCTTGTGCTCCTCCACCATAACTAACTTTTCCTTTACTTGTCGTGGTATAGTCATCGAGAAACTTAGAATTTCCTGTCATGTGCCGTGACCACCCACTGTCAAAGTACCACGTACCAGTAATGTTGGATTTGTAGACTATGTTTGTTTGCATGTTTACCAACTATCATGGCTTCTTTATTTTATGTGATGTATGTTTATGTTGAATGAATGTTGGCCGTATGCCGGTTTGGCTACGTGATTTTTATCCATGAGAAAATCCATGGATTAGGTCTAGGTTTTATTTTACGCTATTTTAATGTAATAGATATAAAACTGTTAGGCCGAGTTTTGAGTTTTAATTTTTATTCTAACAATATTAGATTTTTCCTTTTGGAATAGATAGTCTGTATTGAATAAAGATAGGAGATCAACTCAAAGAAAGAAAGTAGTTCAGCACCAAGGTTCATCGGTTCACGTCCCGAAACCCTAAATGGTGCTAGGATTTTCAGCGAGGCGCGGTGAAGAGGCGGAGGCCAAGCCTGTTTCCGAAGCTGACTTTCCAGTTTTATCTCATCAATCAACATGAGATATAAGCCATGATAGTTGGATTATTATTATTGCTTATTATGTTGAAGCATGCAATGGATGTTAATCATTTTATGTGATGTTTGAATGTTCGTAAATGGGATAAAATGAAACCTCAAACATAAACAACTAAGTGGGAGAGATTCATACCAAAGTATGTAGAAATCTCATACGGTCTCCATTAATATCTGGTTTAATTGAGAAGTGATGGGCATGCGCGTTGACATCGATCTTGCTCCATATCGGATGTGTCATATCACAGATTTCTCTAGAAATTAAATCTTCTAAATGGATAGCTGTAGAACACTATTAGAACTAACTGACTCCTCCATCTGGAGTGGTTAAATTCAAATAATGATCTTGGTGTGAAGATAATGGTATGCACACTTAGATGTAATTTATTGATAAACGTCCACACGATCGTGGCTTATCAGTTAGATGATTACATGACCGTGTTTTTTATCCAGCTATTAATTTTCTTGTTGTAAGGACATTCAACTGGAGGCAAATTAAAGGTTTAACCTATTTAAAAATGAGATTTATAAATGTCCACACGATCGTGGCTTATAGAAATCATTTTTAAAGTGTTGATGGAAAAATATATAATTTTTGTGAGGTTTTTGATTATATACTATTTATCCTAAACGTGTTTTGTAACTGTACTACATGTTTTAATTTCAGTTATTTCATATCATCAATGACACTCTCCAATCTGTCCTCAATCCTCAAAGAAAACAAACTTGTCGGTGAAAACTATAATGACTGGATTCGTAACCTTAACTTGGTACTTGTTGCTGAGGGACACAAGTTTGTACTTGAAGAGGTTTGTCCTCAGATGCCAGATGAGGGTTCTGACAAAGCCTAAAAGGTTGCATATGATAAGTGGGTTAGGTCTAATGAGATAGCGCGATGTTACATCTTGGCATCTATGTCAAGTGTGTTGCAACATCAACATGAGCCTATGAAAACCGCTTATGATACCATGTACAACCTTAGGCAGCTATTCGGTCATCAGAACCGCTCGGCATGCCATTTGGCAATGAAGAAAGTAATGGATGCAAGAATGTCTGACTCCACACCTGTTAGGGATCACGTTCTCACGATGATGGGGTATTTATCTGAGATCGAGACCTTGGGTGGAGAGCTAGATGGCGATTCTCAAATCGACATTGTTCTTCATAGCTTGTCCTCGAAGTTTGAGCAGTTTAGGCTGAATTTTAACATGATTAAAAGGGATGTCAGCCTGACTGAACTGCTCATAGACCTTCAGCCGGCTGAATTGCTTCAAAAGAGCAGTCCTAATGCCCACATAGCTGAAAAAGAAGCGTCTTCTTCTGGTGGAAAAAGGAAGCAGAGAAACGCACCTAAGAAGGCTGCAGATTAGGCGCCTAAGGTAAAGAAGCCAAAGGCGAAGATTCCTCCCGAGGAATTCAAGTCGAAGACTAAGTGCTTCAAGTGCGGCCAACTAGGTCACTAGAAGGCGGTGTGTCCTAACAAGAAGAAGAAAAGAGGTACATCTCACACTCTGGTTGTAGAAACATGTTTAGCAACTTGTTCTACCCAGTCATGGGTAGTAGATACTGGAGCTACTGATCATGTTTGCATGTCTTTATAGGGGTTCCTGGTAAAAAGACAGTTGAGTGAGAATGAGGTCACCGTCTACATGGGCAATACTACAAGAGTGGAGGCTATTGCAGTGGGAGATGTTGTTTTACCTTTCAGTAGTGATAGAACTTTGGTTTTGAAAGATTGTCTTTATGTGCCTGGTTTTAGGCGAAACTTAATTTCAGTTTCTAAATTGATTATGGATGGATATTCTGTTTCTTTTGATAACAAAGTAGTTATCTTTAGTGGTAAACATTTTATCTGTTCTGGCACATTGGATGGACACTTATACTTTCTTAAACCAACTGAAAACACTACGCAAAGACAACTGTTGAATACATCGATCATAAACCCTAACAAGAGAAAAGAACCTTCAGAATTAAATCAAACCTATCTTTGGCATCTAAGGCTAGGTCATATTAACCTTAAGAGGATATAAAGGCTTGTAAATGATGGACCATTGTCTTCTTTGGTACTGGAATCATTTCCTTTGTGTGAATCCTGTTTGGAAGGTAAAATGACCAAGCGTCCTTTCCAGTCAAAAGGAAATAGATCAGAAGGGATATTAGATTTGATTCACTCTGACCTATGCGACCCTATATCAGTTCAAGCTCAAGGAGGGTTCGAGTATTTCATCACTCTCATTGATGATTACTCTAGATACGGTTATATCTATCTATTACGTCGCAAGTCTGAATGCTTTGAGAAATTCAAAGTGTTTAATGTTGGTTTTGTATACTAGAAGATCTGTCTTTTGTATACATTATTAATAATGGTTTTATGATGATATAGAATGAATACTATTGCAGTCACTGTTTGCATTTAAGTTGTTATATTTACATGCATGTTCACTATACTTACATTGTAGATGATATGGTGTGAGTAAACACATGGTTAGATTATATCATCGGTTCCTTGTAATGTATTAAAAGGCTCACGGTTTAGATGGCACTGAATCTACTATCGGTACGCCGTAGAATAATCTGATAGTTTGTCTTGACTAATTGATTATTCTAATACATGGTCAAGTGTATTGAGCAGGATCTACTTAGGATTCTATTCTCTATTCTGACCTTTAATGAGAGAATAAGAATCTACAGAGTTTGGGTTCTTAACCCCTATGTGTTGGCGGACATATACATGTAGTGTTTGCAGCTTTGATTTATCAAAGAGTGAGATTCTTTCATAAGGATCAATAATCTCGATATCTTGGGTTGTGACATTTACACTTATGATGGGTTGTGCAATGTGTAGGGGCACCGTGTCCTGGTGCACCAGTTTGATGGTGTCCCCTTGAGGAAATGCAAGTTCATGCTGAAACCCTGCAGGTGGAATTTATTCCGTGCATGAGTAAAGCTTGTGTGGTACTACTCAAGGATAAGATATTAATTAATTATAGCTGTCAGAAGCTTACATAATTAATTAATGGGCATTATATCTTAAACGCGGGGAATGACTGGACTAAAGGAGAAAGCATATTCAGAAACATGTATTAAATTGGTAGGTCAGTATTATTTCTTTAGTGGAATAAAAATAATACTTAATTTATTTAATAATATCCTAAGTTTATTGGATATTGGAAATTAAATAAATTAGCAGGCCAATTTAATATTCTTCTAGATCCCTGTTGTAGCCCAATATGGCTTTAATGGACTGGAGATAGAAAAAGGGATAGAGGCCCAAACCCAGTAGGGTTGGGACACTGAAATTTCGACCACCTCCCCTATAAATAGGGAGGTGGGGGATGAAATTTTAATAAGAATAATCAGCCCCTCTTGTGTGCTCTTTATCTCCATAGATTCCATACCGATCTAGTAGATTTCAGCCCACCCTGAAACTAGATTCAGTCCGGGAATACAACAGAAGATCAAGGAGTGCAATATCACTTTGGTGCACCAATCATCATCATACACAACAACAAGATTAGACCTTTAATCTTGTCCTCCACCCGTCATTTAATTTGTAAGTCGTTTTTCGATTCTATGTTTCCGCTTTAGTAGAATCGTTTAAATCAGATTTGCATGTTAATTAAATTCGGTTAATTAAAACATATGAGATGCATGAATTTATGATCTACATGACATTAGGATTAATGAACATCCAATTAGATACTGCGGTGGTTCAATTCGAAAAAACCCCAATAGTTAAGGCAGAAGCGGAGAAACGAACAGGTAGAAGTATTAAGTCACTACGTTCTGATCATGGTGGCGAGTACCTCTCGAGTGAATTTAGGGATTACATGGCAGAGAATGAGATTACCTCCCAGTTGACTGCGCCGGGAACACCACAACAGAATGGTGAGGCGGAAAGAAGGAATCGTACACTATTAGAGATGGTTAGATCGATGATAAGTTATTCTGAGTTGCCCATTTTGTTCTGGGGATATGTCTTGGAAACAGCAGCCTATATTCTTAACTTGGTTATGTCAAAATCAGTTCCTTCTACGCCCACAGAATTATGGATTGGACGAAAGCCCAGTTTGAACCATATTCGGATTTGGGGTAGCCATGCACATGTGTTGGATAAGGAAGCTGATAATCTGGCTCCTCGTACTGATGTAAGGCTATTCGTTGGATATCCTAGAGGAATGAAAGGTGGTTTATTTTATAGTCCTAAGGATTAAAAGATCATTGTTAGGACACATGCTCGATTCTTAGAGGAAGACTATGTGATAAACCACAAACCAATAAGTCACATCATCCTTGAAGAGTTAAGGGGAGGATCGAATCCTACACTAGTTGTACAAGAAGAGGAACCACCAAACACTGCACAACGTGTCACGGAAGTACATGAACTGCCTCGTCACAGTGGGAGGGTTATACACCAACCTGATAGATTCATTGGTCTGGGAGAGGCTTCAGATTTACTAAAGGGACTAAATGAATTGGATCCCTGGACCTATGACGAGGCAATTCGAGATAAAGATGCAGATTCTTGGAAAACTGCAATGGAATCTGAGATTGAATCTATGGATTACAATCAAGTCTGGGAGCTCGTAGAACCACAAGATGGGATTGAACCCATTGGGTGTAAGTGGATCTACAAGTGCAAGAGAGGAGCTGACGGGAAAGTTAAAAACTTCAAAGCTACATTGATGGCGAAAGGGTACACTCAGAAAGAAGGGATCGATTATGAGGAAACCTTTTCACTGGTAGCCATGCTTAAGTCAATCCAGATTCTCTTATAAATTGCCCCTCATTTAGATTATGAGATCTGGCAGAGGGATGTCAAGACAGCTTTCCTAAATGGAAGTCTTGAAGAAAACATTCACATGAGACAACCAGAGGGATTTATTGCTAAAGGCCAAGAGCACTTGGTGTGCAAGCTTAAGAGATCCATTTATGGACTTAAGCAGGCATCGAGATCTTGGAACATCCGATTTGACGAGGTTATCCAGTCATATGGATTCGTGCAAAGTCCGGATAAGAGCTGTGTGTACAAGAAATGTGATAGAAACGTGGTGTCATTCATCGTACTTTATGTTGATGACATCTTCCTTATTGGAAACAGTAAGAAGGAGTTATCTAACATTAGCGTGTGGTTGTCTAAGCAGTTCGATATGAAGGATCTGGGTGAAGCCGGACATGTCCTTGGCATCAAGATCATTCGAGATCACCAGAAAATGATATTATGTCTGTCCCAGGCGACTTATATCGATACAGTACTAGCTAGGTTTAGCATGCAAGATTCCAAGAAAGGTTTTATACCTTACATGCATGGAATTCATCTATCCAAGGAAATGTGTCCCCAAACACAGTTTGAGATAGAGGAAATGAAGAAAGTACCATATACTTCGGCTGTGGGAAGTTTGATGTATGCTATGCTATGCACTAGGCCTGATATATGCTATGTCGTTGGCATGGTAAGCAGATATCAGTCTAACCATGGACAAGGTCACTGGACTGCGGTAAAAAACATTCTTAAGTACCTTAAAAGGACTCGAGACTACATGTTGGTTTTCCGCTCTGATAGTCTAGTACCTTTGGGTTATACGGACTGAGATTTTCAAACTGACAAAGATCAGAGTAAGTCTACCTCGGGCTATTTGTTTACATTAGGAGGTGGAGCCATTGCATGGAGGAGCATTAAGCAGAAATGCATTGTGGATTCCACCATGGAAGCTGAATATGTAGCTTCCTCTGAGGCTGCAAGAGAGGCTGTCTGGCTCCGCGGGTTCCTATTAGGCTTGGGCGTGGTTCCTAGTTTGTCTAAAACTATCACGATATACTGTGATAATTCTGGTGCAGTGGCAAACACGAAGGAACCCAAAGCTCACAATGCAAGTAAACACTTAGAGAGAAAGTACCATCTTATACGAGAAATCATTAAGATAGGAGCCATAGCGGTGGTCAAGATTGCATCGGAGGACAACCTGGCTGATCTATTCACGAAGAGCCTGCCGGCTAAGACCTTTGATGGTCACGTGGAGAAAATGGGAGTGAGATGCAGACCTAGGGGCATAGTTTGAGTCGATAGTTTTGATTGGAGAGTTAGCCTGTTAGTTTTTATGCTTGAGAGACATGCTTCAAGTATAAGTGGGAGATTTTTGGTTTTGTATTCTAGAAGACTTGTCTTTGTATATTTTTCTGATGCTATGATGATATGAAATGAAAGTTATTGCAGTCACTGTTTGCATTTAGATTATGTTTTATAATTGTTCTATACAATGTTCCATATACTTACATTGTAGATGATATGGTGTGGGGAGTCACACGGTAAGATCATATCATTAGAACCTTGTATTGTATTAAAGAACTCACGGCTTAGATGGTCCTGAACACACCATCGGTACACCGTAGAATAATCTGATAAGTTAGTTTATCTTGACTAACTGACTATTCTAGTACACTCGTTGTGTATTGAGGAGGATCACGATAGGATACTATTCTCTGTCTCTAACCCAGTTACTGAGAGAATAAAGATCCATAGAGTTCGGGTTCTGAACTCATGTGATATTGGAGAGCATATGTGTGCATTGTTTATTACTTTGATTTATCAATGAGTAAGATCTTTTCGTAGATCGAATTCGATATCTTGGGTAGTAATAATGTATACATGATGTCTTGAGCAGTGTGCATGAGCTTCGTGTGCTGGTGCGCCAGGTTAATGATGTTCTCTTGAGGAAACGTAAGTTCATGTTGAAACCCTGCAGGTGGAATTTATTCCTTACATGGTAAAGCTTGTGTGGTACTACTCAAGGATTTAGATGTTAATTAATTATAGCTGTCAGAGGCTGACATAATTAATTAATGAACATTATATCTTAAACACGGGGAATGGCTAGACTAAAGGATAAAGCATATTCGCAAATATGTATTAAATTGGTAGGTTAGTTTTACTTCTTTAGTGGAATAAAGGTAAAACTTAATTTATTTAATTATATCCTAAGTTTATTGGATATTAGATATTAAATAAATTAGTGGTCCAATTTAATATTCTTCTAGATCCCTGTTGTAGCCCAATATGACTGAAAGTGGACTGGATATAGAACTTGAGATAGAGGCCCAGCCCAGTAGGGCTGGAACATGAAATTTCGCCCCTCCCTATATATAAGGGGAGGGGGGCACGAAATTTTAATGATATTAATCATAAGAAATCAGCCCCTCTTTGTCTCTCAAAGTTATCCACAGATTTCACAATTCTATCTAGTAGATTTCAGCCCACTCTGAATCTAGATACAGTCCGAGAATACAACAGAAGATCTTGGAGTAGAATTGTGTAGTGGCCGTGTGTGACATAAGTGGTGCCATTATCATTGTTCATTCAACATCAAGATTAGATCTATAATCTTGTCCACAGACCGTCTGTCGATTTGTAAGTAGATTCATTTTCTATGTCTTCCGCTTTATTAGAATCAAATCTGTTTTACATGCTATTTGATTAGACTATGATAAACATGCATGTTACATAAAATTATGATTTTCATGAACAACCAAATAGATCCTGCGGTGGTTTAATTCGAAAAAACCCCAACAAGTAATGTTGGCTTTCAAAGATGTGTAGACAACATTACACGAGATCTTTACCTTCTTTGAGTGTTTCTTCTTTTTAGTAGTTTTAGAAGAATTTTCCACGACAATCTTACCTGTTGCTATATCATCATGATATTTGAAGCAATAAGGTTTCATGTGTCCAGGCTCTTTGCAATAATGACAAACAAATTTCTTCTCCTTGGACTTGTCATTGACATTCGGTTTGACATTTCCGTCAACATTGACTGGAACATCCTTGAAGATTTCTTCTTTGACAAACTTGATAGGATTTGAGATAGACATTGATGCACTCAATGTGTATCCCAAGCCTGCTTTTGTGGTCTGTCCCAATGTCAGAACCTCGTTCAGAGTAGATGTTCCTTAATTGAGTTGTTGAAAGGTTTTCGAAGCAGCTTCTATTTCCTTTCTCAACTTGTTCAGCTCAAGATCACTTCTAGTGAGTCGAATCTCAAGGTCCAGTACTCGTTGCTTTTGAGTTTGGTTTTCTTCCATGAGAATCCCAAATTCTTTTGATAGTTCAGTCCATTGGACACAAACTTCATCTACAGCCTTGTGTAATTGTTGTAGAGCTTCCTGGTGGCTAACCTCGGACTTGTCTTCTTCTACCTAAGACACTTTAGCAATGTTGCAAAACTCATCCAGCAATGTCATTTCATACCAGTTAGTGGTATTTGGAGGAATGTCAGAAATTTCTTGTGTAACATTCTCCATAGCATTGCTTGGAACATCGGGAGTCACATGATCAAGACTAGCATCATAGTCATAATCAACACTCTCCATGTCAGTTAAAGCGTCAATCATTCCATCTAAGTCATCATCGACTTTTACAAACAAAACAGTTTGTTTTTCAGCTTCTTCATCACCGGATTCATCGCTTAACATGGCAGCACTTTAATTTCTTCTCTGTTTCTTTTGGACAGTAGGACATTCATTGGCATAGTGTCTGAAACCAGAACATCCCCTACATTGAACTGAGTCAATTTCCTTCACTGCAACATCTGGAGACTTTGAAGATTTTGTCGATCCAGATGATGTTGACGAGGGAGAATCAAACAATCTCCGTGGTTTGAAGGTTGGCGAACCTTTCTTCATTGACCGAACAAGGGTATTGAACTTCTTGGTAAGCAGTACAACACTCAGGGGTTCATCTTCAGTAATCTCCTGAATGTTCTCGACATCAAGTTCAACATTTGAACTTGATGTTACTGATTGAAGCGCAATTCCTTTGGAGGAGGTGTTTGATTTCTGATTTTCAAGATTCATCTCAAACGTGAGTAGAATGCTCACTGCTTCACTCAAACTCATGTTTGATACATTGTGAGCTTCTTCAATTGCTGAGATTTTCATGTTGAATCTCTCCGGAAGTGTGCGAAGAAGTTTGCTAACCATGTTTTCGTTCGAGATCGGACATCCAAGAGCTGTACATTCGTTTGACACTTCACACAATCGTTCAGTGTACATTGAGATAGTCTCATCTTATAACATTCGCTGAGTTTCGAATTTGGAAGTGAGTAGCCTAAGCTTTGTTTGTCGTACACTGGTCGATCCTTCACAATGTTCCTACAATATGGTCCACGCTTGATATGTCATGGTGCAATTACACACCATTTTAAAGCACGGAACATCAACCGAAACAAAAATAGCATTGAGTGTCCTCGAATTGAAGTTGGAAATGATTCGATCATCATTAGTCCATTGAGTCTCTGGACTAAGAATGTACACTCCATTTGGTCCTTCCATCCTCGGTGGAGACCATTCTTCAATTACAAGCAACCAAGCCCTCTCATCGATGGACTTGATACACATCTTCATGTACGATTTCCACATAGCATAATTCTGGCCATTACTATCTAATGCCAGAGGACGGCACTGATTGATCTGAATATCCATCTTTCAGTGAGTCAACAAACCAAGGATCGAATACTTAGTGTGTTAAGTACCGGCTCTTGATGCCACTTGTTGGAATTTGTTGCCACAAACACTGAAATTAGACATAGATTCGTAATGTCAAACTCAATGTTAAAGACAGTTAACACAACTCATCTTAACATAAATATGCTGAAAATAAAATGCACACGAATACACTATATAATTTTTAAATCACACACAACATGTGAATTATTGCCACAGGGCGAACTTATACTATTATGAGTATAAAAATTTTCAAGCTGTTAATGTTGGACGCGAAGGCTGTCAACACTACAGCAACATTACAAGTTCTAATCTAGACTATCACTAAAAAGAACTAAAACATATAAATTGACATCCCGTCAATTCATATACAAACAACAACATACAAATTGACATCCCGTCAATTCATATACAAACAACAACATACAAATTGACATCACGTTAATTCATACACAAACTATATCATACAAGTTGACATCCCGTCGACTTGTATACAAACTAAAACATACAAATTGACATGCCGTCAACTTGTATACAAACTAGTAAAGGTTTCACAACCTTGCTATATATACTAATTTGTACAATCTATTCCGTGAAAGGATTGAACAACAATAAACATTAAGATAGAAGAAGGAATGAAGAACGTAACCTATACTAAGTTTGTGACTCAAGCTTTCTTCAATCTTCACACAGCAGAAAATGGATTGCGCTTGAATTAGTCGTCAAGTGTCGACCATGCTTCTTAAATATGCTCTTCACTTGAATCCAACAAGGTCCACGATTAATCTTTGAACGGGTTGACAATAACCGCTCCACTCCATGACTTCACCGTAGCTGGAAGAAACCACCTCCAAGGCGTGGTTTATAGCTTTCCCACGTGCATGCTCTTTTTCTAAATATCCAGCAAATATAATTTTCTGAAAAAGAAAAAGAAATAAATAGAGAAACCGCTAGACCTAAAAAATAGGAGATAGAGTTTTGACTTTGTCAAACTCTATTTTAAATAATATATCTAATATGTATATATCCATTTATTTGAAATATCAATTTCGTGGATATACACATATATTTTAAGATATATAAAATTATTTTATTTATTAAAATAATAAATAAAACTAGGAAATAATAAGATTAGTTACGACGATGTCACAAACGACGTCGCAGAGAGTCTGTCTGACATCGAGTGCAACATTGAACTCAATGTCATACTGTTGGGGTTTTTCCGAATTAAAACACCGCAGGATCTATTTGGTTGTTCGTTAATCCGTGTTCATGCAAATCATAATTTTATGTAACATGTATGTTTATCATAGTCTAATCAAAAGGCATGCAAAGCAGATTCGAATCTAATAAAGCGGAAACATAGAAAATGAATCTACTTACAATTTGACTGACGGTCTGTGGACAAGATTACAGATCTAATCTTGCTGTTGAATGAACAATGATAGGCGCCACTTATGTCAACAAAATCGGCCACCACAGTATTCTACTCCAAGATCTTCTGTTGTATTCCTGGACTGTATCTAGATTCAGAGTAGGCTGAAATCTACTAGATAGAATTGTGAAATCTGTGGATAACTTTGAGAGACAAATAAGGGCTGAATTCTTATGATAATAATGTATAAATTTCGTGCCCCCCTCCCCTTATATATAGGGAGGGGCGAAATTTCATGCTCCAGCCCTACTGGGATGGGCCTTTATCTCAAGTTCTATATCCAGTCCACTTTCAGTCATATTGGGCTACAACAGGGATCTTGAAGAATATTAAATTGGCCCATTAATTTAGTTAATATCCAATATCCAATAAACCTAGGATATAATTAAATAAATTAAGTTTTACTTTTATTCCACTAAAGAAGTAAAACTGACCTACCAATTTAATATATATTTGCGAATATGTTTTCCCCTTTAGTTCAGCCATTCCCCGTATTTAAGATATAATGTTCATTAATTAATTATGTCAGCCTCTGACAGCTATAATTAATTAATATCTAAAACTTTGAGTAGTACCACACAAGCTTTATCATGTAAGGAATAAATTCCACCTGCAGGGTTTCAACATGAACTTCTATTTCCTCAAGAGAACATGATCAACCTGGCGCACCAGGACACGGTGCTCATGCATACTGCTCGAGACATTATGTATACATTGTTATTACTCAAGATATCAAATCCAATCTACGAAAAGATCTTACTCATTGATAAATCAAAGTAATAAATAACGCACACATATGTTCACCAATATCACATAAGTTCAGATCCCGAACTCTGTGGATTTTTATTCTCTCAGTAACTGGGTCAGAGACAGAGAATAGTATCCTATTATTATCCTCCTCAATACACAAACGAGTGTACTTGGATAATCAGTTAGTCAAGATATACTAACTTATCAGATTATTCTACGGTGTACCGATGGTGTGTTCAGGACCATCTAAGATTTGAGCTCTTTAATATGACTCCCCACACCATATCATCTACAATGTAAGTATATGGAACATTGCATAGAACAATTATAGAACATAATCTAAATGCAAACAGTGACTGTAATTGCTTTCATTTCATATCATCATATCATCAGAAAAATATACAAAGACAAGTCTTCTAGTATACAAAACCAACAATCTCCCACTTATACTTGAAGCATGTCTTACAAGCATAAAAAATAACAGGCTAACTCTTCAATCAAAACTATCGACTCAAACTGCGCCCCTAGGTCTGCATCTCACTCCCATTTTCTCCACGTGACCATCAAAGGTCTTAGCCGGCAGGCTCTTCGTGAATGGATCAGCCAGGTTGTCCTCCGATGCAATCTTGACCACCGCCACGTCTCTTATTTTAACGATTTCTCATATAAGATGGTACTTTCTCTCTATGTGTTTACTTGCATTGTTAGCTCTGGGTTCCTTCAAGTTTGCCACTACACCATAATTATCACAGTATATCGTGATAGTCTTAGGCAAACCAGGAACCACGCCTAAGCCTAATAGGAACCCGCGGAGCCAGACAACCTCTTTTGCAGCCTCAGAGGCAGCTACATATTCAGCTTCCATGGTGGAATCCGCAATGCATTTCTGCTTAATGCTTCTCCATGCAATGGCTCCACCTCCTAATGTAAACACATAGCCCGAGATAGACTTACTCTAATCTTTGTCAGTTTGAAAATCTCAGTCCGTATAACCCAAAGGTACTAGACTATCAGAGCTGAAAACCAACATGTAGTCTCGAGTCCTTTTAAGGTACTTGAGAATGTTTTTGACCGCAGTCCAGTGACCTTGTCCAGGATTAGACTGATATCTGCTTACCATGCCAACGACATAGCATATATCAGGCCTAGTGTATAGCATAGCATACATCAAACTTCCCATAGCTGAAGCATATGGTACTTTCTTCATTTCCTCTATCTCAGACTGTGTTTGGGGACACATGTCCTTGGATAGATGAATTTCATACCTGTAAGGTATAAAACCTTTCTTGGAATCTTGCATGCTAAACCTAGCTAGCACTGTATCGATATAAGTCACCTGGGATAGACATAACATCCTTTTCTGGCGATCTCGAATGATCTTGATGCCAAGGACATGTCCAGCTTCATCCAAATCCTTCATATCGATCTGCTTGGACAACCACACCTTAATGATAGATAACTCCTTCTTACTGTTTCCAATAAGCAAGATGTCATCAACATAAAGTACGATGAATGACACCACCTTTCTATCATATTTCTTGTACACACAACTCTCATCCGGACTTTGCACGAATCCATATGACTGGATAACCTCATCAAATCGGATGTTCCAAGACCTTGATGCCTGCTTAAGTCCATAAATGGATCTCTTAAGCTTGCACACCAAGTGCTCTTCGCATTTAGCAATAAATCCATCTGGTTGTCTCATGTGAATGTTTTCTTCAAGACTTGCATTTAGAAAAGCTGCCTTGACATCCATCTGCCAGATCTCATAATCTAAATTAGCGGCAATTGACAAGAGAATCCGGATTGACTTAAGCATGGATACCGGCGAAATGGTTTTCTCATAATCGATCCCTTCTTTCTAAGTGTACCCTTTCGCCACCAATCTAGCTTTGACGGTTTCAACCTTCCCGTCAGCTCCTCTCTTGCGCTTGTAGATCCACTTATACCTAATGGGTTTAATCCCATCTAGCGGTTCTATGAGCTCCCAGACTTGATTTTGATCCATAGACCCAATCTTAGATTCCATTGCAGTTTTCCAAGAATCCGCATCTTTATCTCGAATTGTCCTGTCATAGGTCCTGGGATCGAATTCATTTAGTCCCCCTGGGAAATCTGAAGCCTCTCCCAAACCAATGAATCTTTCAGGTTGGCGTACAACCCTCCCACTGCGACGAGGCAGTTCCTGTACTTCTGTGACACGTTGTGCAGTGTTTGGTGGTTCCTCTTCTTGTACAACTGGTGTAGGATTCGATCCTCCCCTTAACTCCTCAAGGATAATTTAACTCCTGGGTTTGTAGTTTATGACATAATCTTCCTCTAAGAATCGAGCATTGGTGTTAACAATGATCTTCTGATCCTTAGGACTATAAAAGAAACCACCTTTCGTTCCTCTAGGATATCCAACGAATAGCCTTACATCAGTACGAGGAGCTAGCTTATCAGCTTCCTTATCCAACACATGTGCAGGGCTACCCTAAATCTGAATATGGTTCAAACTGGGCTTTCGTCCAGTCTATAATTCTGTGGGCGTAGAAGGAACTGATTTTGACGGAACCAAGTTAAGAATATAGGCTGCTGTTTCCAGTGCATATCCCCAAAACGAAATGGGCAACTCAGAATAACTCATCATCTATCTAACCATCTCTAATAGTGTACGATTCCTTCTTTCCGCCACACCATTCTGTTGTGGTGTTCCCGGCGCAGTTAACTGGGAGGTAATCCCATTCTCTGCCATGTAATCCCTAAATTCACTCGAGAGGTACTCGCCACCACGATCATAACGTAGTGACTTGATACTTCTACCTGTTCGTTTCTCCGCTTCTGCCTTAAACACTTTGAATTTCTCAAAGCATTCCAACTTGTGACGTAACAGGTAGATATAACCGTATCTAGAGTAATCATCAATGAGAGTAATAAAATACTCGAACCCTCCTTGAGCTTGAACTGACATAGGGCCGCACAGGTCAGAGTGAATTAAATCTAATATCCCTTCAGATCTATTTCCTTTTGACTGGAAAGGACGCTTGGTCATTTTATCTTCCAAACAGGATTCACACAAAGGAAATGATTCCAATACCAAAGAAGACAATGGTCCATCATTTACAAGCCTTTATCTCCTCTTAAGGTTAATATGACCTAGCCTTAGATGCCAAAGATAGGTTTGATTTAATTCTGAAGGTTCTTTTCTCTTGTTAGGGTTTATGATCGACGTATTGAACAATTGTCTTTGAGTAGTGTTTTCAGTTGGTTTAAGAAAGTATAAGTGTCCATCGAATGTGCCATAATAGATAAAATGTTTACCACTAAAGATAACTACTTTGTTATCAAAAGAAACAGAATATCCATCCATAATCAATTTAGAAACTGAAATCAAGTTTCGCCTAAAACCAGGCACATAAAGACAATCTTTCAAAACCAAAATTCTATCACTACTGAAAGGTAAAACAACGTCTCCCTCTACAATAGCCGCCACTCTTGTAGCATTGCCTAAGTAGACGGTGATCTCATTCTCACTCAGCTGTCTTTTTAGCAGGAACCCATGTAAAGACATGCAAACATGATCAGTAGCTCCAGTATCTACTACCCATGACTGGGTAGAACAAGTTGCTAAACATGTTTCTACAACCAAAGAGTGAGATGTACTTTTCTTCTTCTTCTTCTTATTAGGACAGACCGCCTTCCAGTGACCTGGTTGGCCGCACTTGAAGCACTTTGTCTTCGACTTGAATTCCTCGAGAGAAATCTTCGCCTTTGGCTTCTTTGCCTTAGGTGCCTCATCTACAGCCTTCTTAGGTGCGTTTCTCTTCTTCCTTTTTCCACCAGAACAAGACGCTCATTTTCAGCTATGTGGGCCTCAGGACTGCTCTTTTGGAGCAATTTAGCCGCCTGAAGGTCTATGACCAGTTCAGTCAGGCTGACATCCCTTTTAATCATTTTAAAATTAAGCCTAAACTGTTCAAACTTCGAGGACAAGCTATGAAGAACAATGTTGATTTGAGAATCGCCATCTAGCTCTCCACCCAAGGTCTCGATCTCAGATAAATACCCCATCATCATGAAAACGTGATCCCTAACAGGTGTGGATTCAGATATTCTCGCATCCATTAGTTTCTTCATTGCCAAATGGCGTGCCGAGCGGTTCTGATGACCGAATAGCTGCCTAAGCTTGTACATGGTATCATAAGCGGTTTTCATAGGCTCATGTTGATGTTGCAACACACTTGACATAGATGCTAAGATGTAACAGCGCGCTATCTCATTGGACCTAACCCACTTATCATATGCAACCTTTTGGGCTTCGTCAGAACCCTCATCTGGCATCTGAGGACAAACCTCTTCAAGTACAAACTTATGTCCCTCAGCAACAAGTACCAAGTTAAGGTTACGAATCCAGTCATTATAGTTTTCACCGACAAGTTTGTTTTCTTTGAGGACTAAGGATAGATTGGAGAATGCCATTGATGATATGAAATAAATGAAATTAAAACATGCAGTACAGTCACAAAACACGTTTAGGATAAACAGTATATAATCCAAAACCTCACAAAAATTATATACTTTTCGACCGACACTTTAAAAATGATTTCTATATGCCAGGATTGCGTGGACGTTTATAAATCTCATTTTTAAATAGGTTAAACCTTTAATTTGCTCCAGTTGAATTTCCTTACAACAAGCAAATTAATAGCTAGATAAAAATCTGATCATGTAATCGTCTAATTGATAAGCCACGATCGTGTGGACGTTTATCAATAAATTACATCTAAGTGTGCATACCATTATCTTCGTACCAAGATCACTATTCAAATTTAACCGCTCTAGATGGAGGAGTCAGTTAGTTCTAATAGTGTTCTACAGCTATCCATTTAGGAGATTTAATTTCTAGAGAAATCTATGATATGACACATCCGATATGGAGGAAGACCGATGTCAACGCGTATGTCTATCACTTCTCAATTAAACCAGATATTAATGGAGACGGTATGAGATTTCCACATACTTTGGTATGAATCTCTCCCACTTAGTTATTTATGTTTGAGGTTTCATTTTATCCCATTTACGAACATGCAAACATCACATAAAATGATAGACATCCATTGCATGCTTCAACATAATAAGCAACAGTAATATTCCAACTATCATGGCTTATATCTCATGTTGATTGATGAGATAAAACTGGAAAGTCAGCTCCGGAACAGGCTTGGCCGCCACCCCTTCACCGCGCCTCGCCGAAAACCCTAGCTCCATTTAGGCTTTCGGGACGTGAACCGGTGAACCTTGGTGCTGAACTACTTTCCTTCTTTGAGTTGATCTCCGATCTTTATTCAATACAGACTATCTATTCGAAAAGGAAAAATCTAATATTGCTAGAATAAAAATTACAACTCAAAAACTTGGCCTAACAGTTTTATATCTATTACATTAAAATAACGTAAAATAAAACTTAGACCTAATCCATGGATTATCTCATGGATAAAAATCACGTAGCTAAACCGGCATGCGGCCAATATTCATTCAACATAAACATACATCACATAAAATAAATGAGCCATGATAGTTGGTAAACCTGCAAACAAACACAATCTACAAATCCAACAATCATTAATTAAATGATCCACATAAAATAACATATGATATCTATGCATGGATATTAAATAATAATAGAATTTAACAATTAATTGAATTAATTAATTCGATATTATCAACAAGATAAAAATTGGAAATTAAAATAATTATCCACCAATTTTTAAACTTATTATTTTCAAAAATATCTCTTAAAATAAATCTGGAAATTATTTATTATTATCTACCAAATTTATTTAATATTTTCAAGCCACCCTAATTAAATAATAATTGGATATATTGATACATATCAAAAATCTAATCCAAATATTGTCCATAAGAATCTAAATCTTTAAGGATAATGTTTGAAGATTTGATCCACTTCAAAATCTTCCAAATCCTATCCAAAATCAAATTCTTATCACAATTGTATCTTGATAATTATTTGTATATATCAAAAAATTACCTTATCCAATTTTAACCTATAGATTTTCGAAAATATCCAAATAATAAATCTGGAAATTTGATCCACTTCAAATTCTTCCAAATTTAAAATTCTATTTTCAAATCTATCTAGATTAAAATTAGGTAAATTAAGATATACATCAAATTATATCAAATCCTAATCCAACACATGTAATTTTCGATCCACATCAATAATTAAATATGGAAATTTGATTTTGATCAAAAACTACTCCAAATTAAATAATTAAAATCGAAAAATACATTAAATTAACATATTTGGAAATTTTGACATTAATAAAAAAACTATTCCAAATAAAATACATAAGTTTCGAAAATTACACAAATAATAAATCTGAAAATTTTGATCCACTTCAAAATTTCCAAATTTAAAATTATATTTTCAAACTTATCTAGATCAGAAATAGGTAACTTAAGATATACATAAAAGATTACCTAATCTTTTTCTAATCCCCAAATTTTCGAACCATATCCTAATTAAATCTTGAAATTTTGATCTTGATCAAAAATCGATCGAAATTTAATCCATAGTGATCGAAAATTTAAACAACAAATTAGGGAATTTTAAAACATCAAAAATCGAAATTTTTGACAACTAAATTTTTGAAAATTATGAGAAATAAATCTGGAAACTTGAAGAACATCAAATATCATTCCTAATCTATATTCATAATGATCGAAAATTCTTAAACACTCAAAATTAGAATTTTTGAATTTATACATAAAAAATTCTTCCAAGTTTTGAAACCATAAAATCGGCCACCATAGTATTCTACTCCAAGATCTTCTGTTGTATTCCCGGACTGTATCTAGATTCAGAGTGAGCTGAAATCTACTAGATAGAATTACGAAATCTGTGGATAACTTTGAGAGATAAAGAGGGGCTGAATTCTTATGATAATAATGTATAAATTTCGTGCACCCCCTTATATATAGGGAGGGGCGAAATTTCATGCTCCAGCCCTACTGGTCTGGGCCTCTATCTCAAGTTCTATGTCCAGTCCACTTTCAGTCATATTGGGCTACAACAAGGATCTAGAAGAATATTAAATTGGCCCACTAATTTATTTAATATCCAATATCCAATAAACCTAGGATATAATTAAATAAATTAAGTTTTACTTTTATTCCACTAAAGAAGTAAAACTGACCTACCAATTTAATACATATTTGCGAATATGTTTTCCCCTTTAGTTCAGCCATTCCCCGTATTTAAGATATAATGTTCATTAATTAATTATGTCAGCCTCTGACAGCTATAATTAATTAATATCTAAAACCTTAAGTAGTACCACACAAGCTTTATCATGTAAGGAATAAATTTCAACTGCAGGCTTTCAACATGAACTTGTGTTTTCTCAAGAGAACATCATCAACCTGGCGCAACAGGACACGGTGCTCATGCATACTGCTCAAGACATTATGTATACATTGTTATTACCAAAGATATCGAATTCGATCTACGAAAAGATCTTACTCATTGATAAATCAAAGTAATAAACAACGCACAAATATGTTCGCCAATATTACATAAGTTCAGAACCCGAACTCTGTGGATCTTTATTCTCTTAGTAACTGGGTCAGAGACAGAGAATAGTATCCTATCATGATCCTCCTCAATACACAAACGAGTGTACTAGAATAATCAGTTAGTTAAGATAAACTAACTTATCAGATTATTCTACGGTGTACCGATGATGTGTTTAGGACCGTCTAAGCCTTGAGCTCTTTAATACAATACAAGGTTCTAATGATATGATCTTACCATGTGACTCCCCACACCATATGATCTACAATGTAAGTATATGGAACATTGCATAGAACAATTATTGAACATAATATAAATGCAAACAGTGACTGCAATAAATGATGGACTACGTATAGCCCGTTTCACAAGTCTGAAGTCATCGAGCAAACCTTCAAGCTTTTCGTTCACCCCCTCCGTAATACTAGAGATATCCTCCTCGCATGACATTATGCGTCCTTCCACAAAGGAAGGAAGATCCTCCGTGGATTTTCGAATTTCCTCCGCCATCGTCTCGAAATCACGCACACGCTGGAATATAGCAACTTGCTCGGACGTCTTCGGAGGTGTGCACAGCAAGCGTTTCAACCTTTCCACCTGTTCCTCCAAAGCAGAGGATTCACGAGTTTGCACCATTGTTGTGCAATAAATCGAACCAGAACCCTAAATTGGGCTCTGATACCAAATGTCACAAGGAAATTTTCGAACTATGAATTTTCACCTTGTATGGCACAGACTACGCACCAACCCATCAGCCTTTCGCTCCCTCACATCACTCGTGTTTGTTTGTTTAGTGAGAGTTCATTGTTTGCATCAAGTAAATATCAAACAGCGGAATATAAACAAGACAAGCATATACAGGAAACGCACTTCCCAACCTTTATTAAGAACACACTTCTTACAAAGGAATGTCTACAGCTCGATGCATACAACTCATACCTTTCACGGCCAAGACACCTACAATATATGATGGACATCCCCCATCAATAGGTAAAACCGAACAAGCTAGGAACAGTTAGATTCGGACATGTCATTGGCGGTTATCTTCCCCCAAAACTCCCCACTAATCATTTTGGACAACCGCCCGGAACCGCTCCAGAAAACCAGCAACTTTCAGCACACATGGCACAGCCCGTGTGTCCTTGTCCCGTGGTCCGCATCTCTCGGCCACGTCGGGTCCCGACGTCCGTGTGTCTCGCGCGCAGACTTGGCGCGCTCGCACGAAATGGCGCTCGACCGCTCGCGCGCCTCGGTAGGCCGCTCGGCCGCGCCTGGCGCCCACGTCGCTCGGCCGCGCCTGGCACCCACGTCGCTCGGCACCCACGTCGCTCGGCCGCTCGGCGCCCACGTCGCTCGGCCGCTCGGCGCCCACGGCACTCGGCCCCCTTGGCGCTCGGTCTCCATGGTGCTCGGCAACTCGGCAACACGGCGCCCGGTAGCTTTCAGCAGCATGGTGCCCGGCAGTTCTCGGTAATACGGCGCCAACCCGAGTGTCGCCCGTCATTCGGCAGCTCCCGACGGGACGCGCCCAGCTCATGGTGCGCCCGTACCCGGTCTAGTCCCAGCTCAACTTCATTTCCCGTCTACCAACCAAGACACTCATGCCTTGACACCATTGTGGTGAGACATTGCCCATTGCTCGGTAAGTCTCGGCGTCCGACCTCTTATGGGTGTAACAGTAGCCCACAATAAGTCTTTCTTGAGAGATCGACTCGGGTTAGCTCATCGCGTCTACAATTGACCCCGTCCGATTGCGGGTGTGGTGCCAAGTAGTTTGTTGTGTTGAGTCGAAATCGGAAATATAAATTCAAATTTGGACCCTAACAAATTTTGGCGCCGTTGCCGGGGAAGGCTTTAAGTTATTGTCTTTTTGGTGCTATAATTGATTTTGTGTGTTTTGAAATCGTGAAAATGTCTTTGTTGAAGTGTTTGTGATTTTGTGGTTGTTTTTTTGATTTTGCTTTTGTGTTTATTTTCTTGTGTTTGGCTTTCATATCTCTTTCCACAAGTTACGTGTGATCTCGGTTTTATTTGTGGTTGTGTATGCTAGGGAGATGAAGTCTGAATCGGAGACTAGCCCCCGTGTTTGACAACATCCATCAACCAAGAAGATTCAACGTGTTCGAGTGGGAAGAAGAGATAGACGCTAACCCCCTCAACAACCCCGACAATGCCAATGCCAATGCGGCTAGGAATATGAGAGACTTTGCTCGTTCCGTGATTGGGGCATCGACTTCTTGCATAGTTCTTGGTGAAGTCACAAGGAACTATGAGTTGAAGAACATCCATTTTAGCCAACTTCCCTCATTCTATGGGATGCCGGCCGAAGATACTTTGAACTTCATCCGTGAGTTATATGCTGTTGTTCAAACCTTTTCTCTACAAGGTTTGAAAGAAGATCAATTGAAGATGAGGTGTTTCCCTTACACCTTGAAAGATCAAGCCAAGACATGGTTCATGTCACTACCGGCCAACTCATTGGCCATTTGGAATGCCGTCTACGAGAAGTTTATGGCCAAGTACTACTCCAATCAAAAGACCTAAGACTTGAAAGATCAAATTTTTACCTTTGCCCAATCTCCGGGTGAAGCATTTCATGAAGCTTAGGATCAATTTCGAGGTCTCCAACAACAATGCCCTCACCACCACCTCGCACCTGAGTTGCTTAATCAATTCTTCTACGATGGACTATCTCAAAATTTTCAATACATGGTGGATAATGCTTCGAGAGGAGACATTGGAGGCCGGACCGCTGAAGAAGTCTCAAATATCTATGAGACTATGGCCGCAACTTCTCAACAAAAGAGTGCTAGGGGAAGAGAGCTTCCGTCAATGAAGCCAACCCTAGTTATGATGTCACAAAACAACTTGCCGAGTTGACAAGGCAAGTAGAGATGCTTCGAACCTCCGAGAGACCACCCCAACAAGCAATGACCGTTGAGACTTGTGGGATTTGTGGAGAGTATCTCCATGGGGCCAACCTGTGCCAAAAATTGATCGAACCGGAATTAAGTGAAGAAGCTCATTTCCATGCTCTTCAAGAGGAAGTGCATGCCCTTCAAGGATTCCAACCACGCCAACCTTACAACCCATACTCTCAATCATACAATCCGGGGTGGAGAAATCATCCAAATTTCTCTTGGAGACAACCTCAACAACCACCTCTACCACCACAATAACCACCTCCACCTCAACATGCCGGAGAAAGCCAAGCTCCACCTTATCCAAGGCCGTAACAATATTCGGCCCAACTAAATCAACCACCTAGGCCGACATTGCAAGAAACCTTACAATCTTTCATTCAAGACACCCAACAAATGTTTGAATCCGTTGAAGCTTCCATGAAGAGGATTGAAACCCAAGTGGGACAAATAGCCGGGACCGTTGGAGAGTTGGCCAAGCAAGCCAAGCTGGGCAAGTTGCCAAGCCAACTGGAGCAAGCTCAAGCCATCATCGTTCTTAGAGGAGACAAGGTGATTGATAATAAGGTTGGAGAGTCAAGCCCAACCGATGAGATTGAGAAAGAAGAGGAGGCTCCTCAACAACAACAAAATGAGCCCGAAAAAGAAAATGAAGAAGTGAAAAAGTCCATACTCCACAAGGCCACCAATCCTTACAATCCTCTAATTCTATTTCCAAGCCGGTTGAAGAATGAGAAGCAAGACACCCAATTTCAAGAGTTCTACAAGCTCCTATCAAAGGTGAATGTCAACTTTCCACTCCTTGATGTCATTTGTAATGTGTCGGCTATGTGAAGTTCTTCAAAGAACTAGCTTCCAAGAAGAGGAAGTTTGTGGAGGATGAGAAGATTATGGTGTCCGAAGTGGTGAGTGCAATCCTACAACATCAACTACCAACCAAGCTTCGAGATCTAGGTAGTTTTACTCTTAAAATTGCCTTGGGAAATGGTAAAGAAGCATGTGGTATGCTAGATCTAGGAGCCGGAATTAACTTGATGCCTTACTCTATTTATAAGCAACTAGAGTTAAGTGATTTAAAACTAACTAGAATGTGTCTACAATTGGCGGATAGGTCCGTAAGATACCCTAGATGAATAATTGAAGACATTCTAGTTAAGGTGGGTGGATTAATTATACCGGTTGATTTTGTTGTGTTGGATGTGGGTGATGTCAAAGAAACAGGTAAAGAACACACTTCTCTTGGATAGACCCTTCATGGCTACAACAAACACCTTGATTGATGTTAAAAATGGAACTTTAAAAATGTCAGTGTTAGGAGAAACCGTGTCTTTTTCCATACATGAAAACAAGGCTATTCCCGTCTCCTCATTTGAGGAAAATTTCTCTTTTATAGATACTATTGATGCCTTGGCCGAGGAGGTTTTCTTACAGGAAATAGGATCCCATTAGAGGAGTGAAGCCTTGTCCAAGGAACTTGCTATGGAAGAAGCTTACCTCAAGTGTGGGGGAGACGAATTGGATGCCGAAGAGATGGAGATTTTGCTAGGAGAAGGAGTAAGCTTGATGGAAATTCTTGCCTCGACCGAAGAGGAAGTAAAATCTACTCCTGAGCTTGAGCTCAAGGAGCTCCCATCTCACCTCAAGTATGTCTATCTCGATGATGAGAAAAAGAAGCCCGTGATTATCTTTTCCAGGCTCGAGAAAGAATAAGAAGATCTCTTGGTAGCCGTGCTAAAGAGGAACAAGCAAGCTATTGGATGGAACCTTTCCAATATCAAAGGTATTAGTCCCTCGATGTGCATACATCGTATCATTCGTGAGGAAGGAGCCAAGCCGGTTAGAGAAGGACAAAGGCGGCTTAACCCCGTGTTGATGGAGGTCGTCAAGAAGGAGATTCTCAAGCTCCTTGCAGAAGGGATTATCTATCCTATAGCTGATAGTGAATGAGTGAGCCCAGTCCATGTGGTGCCTAAGAAAGGAGGAATCACGATGGTGGAGAACGACAAAGGAGAGCATGTGGCTACTCGGACCACCACCGGATGGAGAATGTGTATCGATTACCGAAAGCTCAATACCACTACGCGAAAAGACCATTTTTCCCTTCCTTTCATTGATCAAATTCTTGATAAATTGACCGGGCATAGTTTTTATTATTTCCTTGATAGTCTATCAGGTTATTTTCAGGTAGCCATAGCGCCGGAGGACCAAGCCAAGACCTCATTTACGTGTCCGTTTGGCACTTTTGCGTGTCGGAGAATGCCGTTTGGACTATGCAATGCACCGGGCACATTTCAAACGTGTATGTTTTTTATCTTCTCCGAAATGATTGGTGATTTTATTGAGGTATTCATGAATGACTTTTCGGTCTTTGGGTCCTCATTTCCTAATTGTTTAGAGAAGCTTGAACTTGTTTTGAAATGATGTATTGAAAGTAGCCTTACTCTTAGTTAGGAGAAAAGTCATTTCATGGTTACTAGCGGCATAGTCCTTGGTCATGTTGTGTCGAAACAAGGAATAAGCATAGACAAGGCTAAGGTGGACGTAATTGAAAAATTGCCTCCACCCGTTAATGAAAAAGGTGTTAGAAGTTTTCTAAGCCATGCCAGTTTTTACCGTCAGTTTCTAAAAGACTTCTCCAAAATTAGCCAACCTCTATGCCATTTGCTTGCTCAAGATGTTCCTTTTGAGTTTGATAAAAAATGATTGCATGCTTTTAATACTCTTAAGGAGAAATTGATCACCACACCTATTGTCATTCTCCCTAATTGGTCATTACCTTTTGAAATCATGTGTGATGCATCGAATTCTGCCGTGGGTGCCGTTTTGGGTCAATGAATTGATAAAATTCTTCGTGTAATTTACTATGATAGCCTCACATTGAATAGTGCTCAAGTGAATTACACCACTACAGAAAAAGAATTGTTTGTCACTGTGTTTTCATTAGATAAATTTAGATCCTACATCTTAGGTTCTAAAGTGATTCTGCATAGCGATCATGCGGCTCTTAGGCATTTGTTGACCAAGCCCCAAGCTAAACCCTAGACTCATTAGGTGTATTTTGCTTGTGCAAGAATTTGATGTTGAAATCAAAGATAGAAAGGGGTGTGAAAATGTGGTAGCGGATCATTTATCTCGTCTCCCTGTTGATGCAAATTTTGACTTATTAAATGAAAAATAAGTCGATTGTGATTCATTTCCATATAAGCATGCTCTTGAGTTTAAATTCTCTCCTTGGTATGCCAACATTGTTAATTATCCTGCTTATGATAAAATGAGGCCTAACCTCTCTTTTCAAGAAAGGAAAAGATTTTTGGCAATGTGTAGGTACTACTTTTGGGATGATCCATACCTTCTCCACTTGGGAAAAGATGAGGTGATCCGAAGATGTGTCCCGGAGGAGGATCAAACCGATATTTTGGCCTTTTGTCACTGTTCTCATTGTGGTGGACATTTTGGAGGGCAAAAGACATTGCAATCCGGTTTGTATTGGCCCTCAATCTTTAAAGATACTCATGCTTATTACCTTTCATGTGATAAGTGCCAAAGGCTTGGTAACATTGGGAGAACAAATGAAATGCCTTTAAATGTCAATCTTGTTGTTGAAATTTTTGATGTTTGGGGTATTGATTTTATGGGACCATTTTCTAACTCATTTGACTTTGAATATATCTTGTTAGTGGTTGATTACGTGTCAAAGTGGGTTGAAGCAATTCCCACTAGGTCTTGTAACGCTAATGTTGTTATCAAGTTTGTGCAGGAGCACATTTTGAGTAGGCTTGGGTTCCCATGAGCGATTATAAGTGATGGTCGAACGCATTTCACCAAAAAACTTTTCGAGAAGTTGATGAAAAAGAATGGCATGACTCACAAAGTGGCAACTCTATATCAGCCTCAAACTTCCGGTCAAGTGGAGACTAGCAACAAGCAAATTCAAAATATTTTGAAGAAGACTGTGAATGTGACGAGGAAGGATTGGTCTACAAAGCTAACGGATGCTCTTTGGGCATACCGGACGGCTTACAAGACTATTCTAGGAATGAGCCCTTACCACCTAGTGTATGGAAAAGCATGCCATCTTCCCGTTGAAATCGAGCACAAGGCCTATTGGGCCCTAAAGGCGGTACATTTTGATCTAACTTGTGCAAGAAATGAACGAGCCTTGCAATTATACGAACTTGACGAATTGCGGAATGAAGCCTATGATAGTGCCAAGATCTACAAAGACAAGGTGAAAAATCTTCATGATAAACGCATTGTCAAGAAGGAGCTCATCCCAGTAATGAAGGTTCTCCTTTTCAACCCTCGTTTGCGGCTCTTTGTCAGAAAACTCAAGACGAGATGGATTAGCCCGTACATCAATGAAGAAGTGTTCCCATATGGAGTCATGACATTGAGAAATCCGAGAACCAACAATACATTTCAAGTTAATGGGCACCAAGTCAAACCATATCTTGAAAGATTTCACCAAGAAGCCGATGTCGAGGCTTTCAAGCTTGACAATTCCATCTAATTTTCGAAGGACTTTATCTAGCTCGAGACTATAAAATCAGTGCTGCATGGGAGGCAATTCATGATTATCTTGTTTTGCGTGTTTGCTATTTAATCTTTATAGATTTTGTATGTTTGAGTTTTTCGCGTTTTTTGTGTTTGTTTTGCGGGGGTAAAGTTGCTGGGGTAAAAAGGCGAAATTTGGCTAAGTGCCAGGCCGCGACCGCGCACCCCGCGCAACCGTGCGAGCGCGCGACATTTTTTACAAAAAAATCAAGTGCTGCGAGCGCACATGGCTCTGCAGGCGCGTACCTCGTCCCGTCCCGCGGCCGCGCACCCCTTTTCCCTATATAAAGGGACCACTCATGGAAGCCCTAATTCCACTCAACCCTTGCGCCGCTTTTGAGCCTTTCTTCCTTTTCATCCTCCCCAAGCTCCTCCCTTTCTCTTCCACCACTCATATCCCAACTAATTAAAGTTGGGGAGACTTTTTCTCAACGCCACACACACATGTTCGGTATTTATTTTCACCTAAACTGCAATTGTACAGTGAGGCTTCTAGTATAGCAGTGAACAAGGTCGTATCCACAGGGATTTAATGATTAATCTGCTAGCTATCTAATTTAATCCATCACAGTTATCTAGACTATAAAACATGGTTGAATTTAACTAATTAAAAACTAAAAAAATAGATAAACGAAATTACCATAGCAGAAATCAACAAAGATAATCAAGCACTAGAGAAAAAGACGTATTCTAGGATTGGATACTCATTATTTAATCAGTTCTCTTAATCAATTCATTTAGTGTCTATGTTGGGATTTAAATCATGTTAGAACAATCACTCGTGTATTCTAAACCTTCTCTCAAAGTGCCTATATTGTAGATCACACAACATATATTAACGTCTCCGTTCAATACCTATTGTGTAACTCATAATGGATCTAAAGATTTATTGTTCTCTAAATTAATCACAACTCTCTCGAGTTATATTGACTAACTAGTTAATTATTCCAGATCTTGTGTTAAAACTCATCTCTCGAATTATGGATTAATACATAAAATTGTATCATTTAGTGATCAGATAAATAATACAGAGAAAAACAGGAATAATCAAAACATAATCAAATCATAGACACCAAATAAAATGAATTAAATGAACTTCATAAATAAATGATAATCCAACCCTAGAATACTAGGGTTTTAGCTATCCATGGAAAAATAAATATCCAAAATAATCCACAAAGAAAACATGAACAATCCTAAGAACAGAGAAAATAAAATCCGGAAGAATTAATTTGTCTTTAATCTTGAAAGCTCTTGAATCCCTTGGTCTTGTTCTACACGTCTGTTTTTCTATGCAGCAACCTTTGGTGGTAACTTTTAGGTAGGTGGAATTGTCTAATTTTCGTGCATTGAATCCCTTAAATACCAAGTTAAGAAAAGCCTAAAAATAGGTCAAAAATCGGACAGGCCCGCTGCATTCAGGACCTCGCTCACGACCTAGTCACGCGCGACTCAGGCCGTGGGTCCACGTGGCGCTGACGTGGCCAAAATTCGTGACCAGATGCCCAACTTCGCAATCGGGTCGCGGGTATTTCAAAGGAGGACCCCCTCTTTATCGCGAACGTACAATAAAATGGAGAAGAAGTGATTCGCGACCTCCACCGGTCACGAGTCCGGTCGCGGGTATATTTCAGCTCTGGCAACCTTTCACTGTTTTACTTCGTTCTCACTCATTTCTCGTCTGATTGACTTGATTCTTTTTGCAACGTGTTCCTAACTTGATTTCCCATCTTTCGAGGGTATTCCCACACTCATTTGAAGTCCACACAAAAAATGGCATTAATTCCCTTCACAATGAACAAACACGTGACATTGCACAAAACATAGAAAACTATGCAAAACTCAACACTTCATGCATGCAATACCCATCAAATACTACTCAAATGTACCTCAAAATACATGTAAAATATGAGGTTATCAACTCCCCCAAACTTAAAACATTGTTTGTCCCCAAACAAAGAACAAAAACTAAACCTGGAATTCAAACAATACATAACTCCACAATTTATAATCTAGCATCTACAACCTCGAAAATCTAATCGGGAAAATGACAAGAACAAACACAACATTCAAATTATGAACACATGCGATAGATTTCAACGAGCAAAATTCAAGCCAATGATCCTCACCGGTGTGTGTTTTTCTCAAACACTCAAAGTGTGATAAAATAAGGATAAACACTCATTGAAACATTGAACTATACACTTGATCTACCATAGGCTTGCATGCAATCTCAACTCTCCACTGACTAATAAATGTGCTCAAAATTAAGATCAAATAGGACTTTATTAAGGTTGCAATGTAGGCTTGGGTTAAAGCTAGGAATATTTGGCTAAAGAGACTAAAAATTTGCAACACAATCCACCACTTTTACTTTCTATTCCCACTACTTATCACATTCAAACACTAGTTGGAATTTTCCAACTTCCTCCTACATCACCTTAAGTCATCCATATTATTTCTTTCTTTCAACTCATGGACCTTTGGTCTCTTTTCTTTATTTCTTTTCATTGACACTTTTCACATTTTTTTTCCTTGTAGTGCTCTTTTTATTTTTCTTTTCAACACTCACATAGCGCTTTTTTTTGTGCACCAACAAAAATCACCAATTATCACCATTTTTTTTCTTCATCCCAACTCCAAAATTCCTTACCCTTCTTCCTATTTCTCCACAAGAATCAACAAATGAAATCCCAAATAGGCTTCCAAAGAAAAAGCAATTAGGCACAAAAGGGCTCACAAAGGAATTAAATAAATTTAGGATGGTGTATGGGATATCATGGCTAAAGAAAAGATGACCTATTATCATCTCCTCTTTTCAAGCACAAAAAACTCAATCTCAAGCGAGATGACATGCAAGTTCTAGAAAAATAAGTGCATAGACAACCAACACACAAGAACAAAAATTAAGACAATAGTCTTATAGGTTGAAAATCTCACAGCTCAATATTGGACAAAATAAAGCTCGAAAATCTCCAAAACACATGTTCATTCAAATCATGCTATACATGCTCAAGTCATTCCCAATCAAATAATCTCGCTTATAAACATTAAACCATAGACCATAAAGCATATATCATCAAAATCCCAAGTAAAACTCAAGACCAAAATTCAAAATTTTTCAACTTTTCCAGAAAAACAAAAAAAACTAAACAAGTAAAGCAGGTAAAATCCCAAATTCAAAAAAAAAAACTAAACAAGTAAAGTAGGTAAAATAAAATAAAGGTCTAGACACCACAAGCATACATCCCCCCAAACTTATTCAAATCCACGGGATGGAATAAGTTTGCAGAAATGCATGTAGGTGTCGTCGACCACTTACAACGATCACATGGATGTCCATTTGGGTTCAACGTCCTCCCCCAAACTTGTCGAAAGACAAGTTGGTTAATGTGCTATCCCCCATATTCCAGAATCCATCCGTTTTTCACCTGCACAACTCAGAAAAAGAAGTGAAAACATAAATAAAAAAAAAACTAAATGAAAAATAAAATAAAACATATTGGGTTGCCTCCCAATAAGTGCTGCATTTAACATCGACAGCCAGACGAATTCGGGAACTCAAGTTCCCACAAGTGGAAGAATTGGAATCCCCCATTCTCTTCCCCGATCATCCATCTCTATGCCTCCATCATCAGTAATGCAGCTAGATTCATGTGTGTTGATGATGTTACACTCCACAGCTGCCTTGTGCTCCTCTACATCGAACAAGAATCGGATGTGTTCATCTTCAAATCGGAGAGTAAGGATCCCTGTATCTATGTCGATGTTGGCTCTTCTGGTGCGCAAAAATGGTCGTCCCAAAATGAGAGGGACATTTTTATCTTCCTCCATGTCCAGCACCACAAAATCCACTGGGAAAATAAAATCATGCACCTTGATCAACACATCTTCCAAAATTCCCTTAGGATACACCACAGATCGGTCGGCCATCTGCAAGCAGATGGTTATGGGCTTGAGTTTCCCACAGTTCAGCTTCTTGAAAAATGACAGCGACATCAAATTGATGCTCGCCCCCCAAGTCACACAGTGCTCGGCCACCTATCTTGTCTCCAATAGTGATGGGAAGTGTAAAACTCCTCAGATCCGTCATCTTGGCCGGGAGCTTTCTTTGGATGATGGAGCTGCAATTCTCTGGGATATGCACCATCTCGAATTCCTCTATCTTCTTCTTCTTGGACACAGTATCCTTGAGGAACTTTGCATACTTAGGCATATGCTGCAATGCCTCCACCAAAGGAATGTTGATTTGCACCTTCTTAAAAATCTCCAGAAATCGAGAGAACTGTGCATCAACCTTCTGTTTTGGAGTTCTCTGTGGGAATGGGATAGTCATTGTGGGAAGAACTATAGGACCCGTCTGAGAACTCTTGATGGTGAAATCCGGCTTGTCCAAAGCCGTCATGGGAGTAACAGGTGCAGCGACAGCAAAAGGCACAGGGACTTCAGTATGCATATGGATTGCATTGCACTGCTCTTTGGGATTCACTGTGGTGCTGCTTGGTAACTATCCCGGTTGGTGCTGATTTCCTACAGCTGTAGCCAGCTGACCCAGTTGCTTTTCGAACATCTTCATTTGCACACTCATGGCACCCACAGTATTTTCCAGCTTTTCCACTCTAGCTTGCGACTCTCCCATGAATTTATCGGTCTTCCCCATGAACGCCATTAACAGATCATCCATGTTCAGCTTCTTTTCCTCATTGATCATTCCATTTGTTACAGAGAAGCCAGAAGGGGGCTGCAGTGCACCGTTGGGATTCCCATATGAGAGGTTGGATCGGTTACCTTGGTAGAATTAATTCGCGTCTTGGTAATTATTTCCATCATAGCCACCTCTCTGATTGATGTAGTTGACATCTTCAACTGTATTTTCCATGGGATTATCTACACCCGGTCGCGCCATAGCATCAAATCTGCAATTGATCATGGCATTCAGAGTAGATAGCTGGGCGGCAAGCTTGGCAATCGGATCACTATCATCAACTGTTGCATCTCTTTTCAAAATCTTCACTTGTCGATCCCCAGACCACTGATAGTTGTTGGTTGCCATGTCCTCTATGATCTTCACAGCTTGATCGTAGCCCTTGCTCAACAAAGAGCCGCCAGCAGAGGCATCCAGAAGCCTCTTCAATTCTATGTCACACCCGTTGTAGAAGATGCAGACTTGATGATCTACCCCAAATCCATGGTTGGGGCAGTTCCTCAGCATATCTCGAAACCGTTCCCAAGCCTCATATAATGTCTCATCCTCGTATTGACGAAATTGTGTAATTTCACCCTTCAACTTGAGAGTCAAACTAGGTGGAAAGAATTTGTGCAGAAACTTGTACGCAAGACTTTCCCAGTTGTCCACAGACCTAGCGGCTAGAGATTGGTACCATTGCTTAGCCGTATCTCGTAAAGAGAATGAAAATAGACGTAAACGAATGGCGTCATCGGGGACTCCATTCATCTTCACTGTACTACAGATCTCCAAGAACTGTGTCAAGTGTGCATTCGGGTCTTCAGTGGCCCGTCCTGCATATTGGTTTTGCTGAACCATGGAGTCCAATCCCGATTTCAACTCGAAGTTATTCGCATTGATCTGGGGACCAGGAATATCTCCATGGTTAAGTACTGGAACAAAGAGCTCATGAATTAGAGGTAGCTCTACAGCTCGAGCATCATCTTGCTCTTCCATTCTCCGCTGTATTTCCTTTAATTGTCTATGCATCTGACGCATCTGTTCAACCGTAACAGGAGCTTGTTGTTCTTCCATCTCTCTTCTTCTTCTTGTGTTGTTATGCCGAACGATAGCTTCAATCTCAGGATTGAATTCTTCTAGAGATCCTCCCTGAGATCATGTATGCATACACAACCTAATCACAAGAAAAAGAAAACTATAAAATTTTAAAAGAAAATAGACTAAAGACTGAAAAATAAATGTGTAGATTAACATAAGAAATTAAATCGAAATAATAGCAAATAAAAAATTAAATCCCTGGCAACGGCGCTAAAAACTTATTCGGTATTTATTTTCACCTAAACTACAAGTGTACAGTGAGGCTTCTAGTATAGCGGTGAACAAGGTCGTATCCACAGTGATTTAATGATTAATTTGCTAGCTATCTAATTTAATCCCTCGCAGTTATCTAGACTATAAAACATGGTTGAATTTAACTAATTAAAAACAAAAAAAAAAATAAACTAAATTACCACAGCAAAAATCAACAAAGATAATAAAACACTAGAGAAAAAGACGTATTCTAGGATTGGATACTCATTATTTAATCCATTCTCTTAATCAATTCATTTAGTGTCTATGCTGTGATTTAAATCATGTTAGAACAATCATTCATGTATTCTAAACCTTCTCTCGAAGTGCCTAGATTGTAGATCATACAACATATATTAACGTCTCCGTTCAATACCTATTGTGTAACTCCTAATGGATCTAAAGATTTATTATTCTCTAAATTAATCGCAACTGTCTTGAGTGATATTGACTAACCAGTTAATTATTCCAGATCTTGTGTTAAAACTCATTTCTCGAATTATGGATTAACACATCAAATTGTATCATTTAGTGATCAAATAAATAATACAGAGAAAAGCAGGAATAATCAAACCATAATCAAATCATAGACACCAAATAAAATGAATTAAAAGAACTTCATAAATAAATCATAATCCAACCCTAGAATACTAGGGTTTTAGCTATCCATGGAAAAATAAATATCCAAAATAATCCACAAAGAAAACATGAACAATCCTAAGAACAGAGAAAATAAAATCCGGAAGAATTAATTTGTCTCTAATCTTGAAAGCTCTTGAATCCCTTGGTCTTGTTCTTCGCGTCTGTTTTTCTCTGCAGCAAACCTCTGGTGGTAACTTTTAGGTAGGTGGAATTGTGTCTAATTTTCGTGCATTGAATACCTTAAATACCAAGTTAAGAAAAGCCCAAAAATAGGTCAAAAATCGGACAAGCCCGCTGCATTCGTGAACTCGCTCACGACCCTGTCACCCGCGACTTAGGTCGTGGGTCCACGTGGCGCTGATGTGGCTAAAATTCGCGACCTGATGCCCAAATTCATGATCGGGTCATGGGTATTTCAAAGGAGAACCCCCTCTCTATTGTGAACGTACAATAAAATGAAGAAGAAGTGATTCACGACCAGATTCGTGACCCCCTCCGGTCGCGAGTCCGGTCGCGGGTATATTTTAGCTCCGGCAGTCTCTCACTGTGTTGCTTCGTTCTTACTCGTTTCTCGTCCGATTGACCCCATTCTTTTTACAACGCGTTCCTAACTTGATTTCTCATCTTTCTAGTGTGTTTCTACACTCATTTGAAGTCCACACAAAAAATGGCATTAGTTCCCTTCACAATGAACAAACACGTGATATTGCACAAAACATAGAAAACTATGCAAAACTCAACACTTTATGCATGCAATACCCATCAAATACCACTCAAATGTACCTCAAAATACATGTAAAATATAAGGTTATCAACGCACATCACCATCCTCATCACCGCGACCGCGCCTATCTTCCTTGCCCGCGTGTAGTCTCTTCCCAGCCTCTACGCCGCTCGCCGCAGCTGTTCAAGCCACTACCTCGCAGCGCCACAACATCATTTCTCCACCGCCTTCCCAGTTCCGTGGCCACGCGCCCCTGTTCCCGCAAGCTCCCACGACCCCACAGCACCCCGCGGCCGCGCACTGTCCTCTCATGCTCTCCTGCGCGGAATTACTCACGTACGCCTCTTCATCTCGTGTCTTTTTCCTCGATTCTAACCTTCTTTCCCTTGCTCTCAAGCTCACAATGCCGCCATGGACAAAGAATGCATCTTTTTCTCACCAAGATGGCGATGAGAATCTACAAGAGCTTTACAGTTGCCGATTTCCAGTGCGTACCCACGCAGAAGATAACCACTATCAAGCTTTCAATGCATATGAGATTACTTCTCCTCGTTACCTTGATTGGAATTTGCTGAAGAAATTGAAAATTGATAGTAAAGTGGAAAAATACTTAAAAGTGTTGACATTGGATAAATTTACAAAGTTAAAGTATGCTGGTTTTTGTGATACCCCAACCCTTTTTGCTAAATTATAAATTATAATTTTAGTAAATGAAGTTGAATTAATATTGTTGAATATTAATCATGTGTGTATGTATGTATTATGCCATTATTTTATTCTAGGTTGTCTCACTCGAGCTGATACGTCATAGCGCGGTTCACTATGCTGAGTGCATAATAGAATTTGAAATTTAACATTAAAATTTGTCCAGTTATATGATAAGAAATGAGTGATTATATTTAAATTTATGTTTGCCATACCTTGAACACTCTAACGCTAAGTTAATCGAATCGCCCCGATGGGGGCTACGGGGCAATGCCCACTGCTTTTTCGATAAGTATTAAAAGTGTTTTGAAAATCTAAGTCGTGTTAAATGGAGTTGGAAATGTCCGGGAGCCGAAATACTTCGGGGGTCAATTTGAGCACGTCGCGCGCCCGCGTGGTGGTGCGCGCCCACGGGGATGCTGAGCGCCCGCGGGGTGTTGCAAGTTCGCGGGGCGGGCGAGGCACGTGCGCCGGCGCGGGGCTGCGCGGTCGCGGGAGCGTTTGGCCAAGAGCCCTCATGCGCGGTAGCGATGAGGCGCGCAGTCGCGCGGGCTGGGGATTTTCTTTCCCGATTTTCCAACCTTTAAATATCATACTTCACTCATTCCTCTTCATTTCTTACACCATTTGGGCGATTTTTCTCTCCTTCCTCTCAAGAAATCCTTCAAATTTTGGGAGAGGATTCTACCATCATCATCCATCATCTAAGGTAATCTAATACCACTTCCCTCTTGATGATTAAGCTCCATTCTTGTTGATTTGAATCTAGGGTTCATACCCAAAAAAATTAGGGTTTTTGATTTTATTGATCCTTATGCTTTCATATCTCAAACATATGATTTATTTACCTCCTTGAAGCTATATGTGAAGTTATATCGAATTTTTATGGTTCATTGTTGCTAGGGTTTGGATTTTTGCCCTAATTTCCCCTTGTTTTGTTGATGTTTGGTTGGAGGTGTTGTGATGCCTTTATGAAGTTGATTTTCATGTATGTTAGAGCCCTAGGGTGAAGGTGTTTGTATTTGAAATATTGGGTTTAAAGGATTTAAATTGAGTCATGATCATGTGGTTTAAATGAGTGCACGTAACATGCTCGATTAAATGCTTCAAAAGAGTTTTAATGTGTATTTTGAGTCCGAAATCATATTATGAGTTGGTATATCCATGATTATGTATATGAAGATGTATGAAATCCTTAGAGCAAAGTATAGCTTATGTTTGGTCAAAATATGATTTGATTGTATAACTCGACATCTAAAATGAAAAAGGGATTTAAAGGTGCTAGGCGACGTATTAGGGCTCGAGGAGGACAACTTGTGCACGGCAAAGGAGTATTTCAAGGTTAAAAGGATTCGAAAGCGTCTCTTAATGTGGGGTAACTCTAAACTATGAACACGTGTAAAGTTATAGTTATTGTTGTGCTTTGATTGTATACGTATAAATGAGACCCTTCGGGGCAGAACAAAGATCCTTCGGGGTCGACAAAAGAGATCCTTCAGGGTCGACAAAAGAGATCATTCGAGGTCGACAAAGAGATCCTTCAGGGTCGATAAAGAGATCCTCCGTGATCGATAATAGACTCGATAATGTCCTCCCTGTGGGATAATAAGCCTGTGGGCATCCCTACAGGGATAAAGACGTTCATTAATGTGGGCATCATGATGTTTGGGCCCTACGGGGTTGAGACTAGTCTCCACAAAAGAAAAGAAGTATCCATATGTTATATTTTCACTTGTGCAATTGGCTATAACTGTTTATAGTGTTCCCCACTGAGTATGTTGTTAAATACTCACCTCATTCATTCAATGAATTTCAGGTTGAGGAGTCGAGGCCTGGGTAGGAGCGTTGTAAATACAAGAGAACCCTACAAGCTTATGTTTATCTTTTTGCATGCTCTTCTTTTGAAAATACTCATGACATTATTATTACATTGATCATTCTTTTGCTTTATGATCAATGATTATTGGGGATGGGAATAGCCCGATCTTTTGTAGGCCATGATGTATATAACTTGATATTATGAAAAACAATTTAAAGGCGGGTCGTTCGACCTTGGAGCCTTCTATGCATGAACCGTACTGTTGAACCCTGTATTATATATGTTAAACTAGGGTGTTAGACGGGCGGATTGAGTAAGACCTATGAGCCCGATAAGTTAGATGATTGTATGATTTTGTGGATGGGCTTACACGATGCTTCTACTTAAAACCATGTTGTGTGACATAATAGATATAATAGACTGCATGCTTTAATTGAGAAGAATTCATATTCAAAATTATAATGTTTTACCTTATTATGCTAATATCATGCTTTTGACCTTAGCTTCCGCTCATATTAAAATAAGCACACAAAAATATGTAAGTAAATTGTATGTTAAGTGACGTGGCCAAACGGAGTGGTTTGGGGCGTTACAGTTTTAACCCGTTGTGCCTTGAGTTTTCGGTCATCTTCAAGCTTGATTCTATGAATTCAAAGATTACCTTTCGTATGCTTGGAGAAGAATTTGAAGTGACATTAGCTAGAATGAAATCCTATTTTAGATTTTCGACAAATAGGCCACGAGATAGGCCATCCGACTTCAATACAGCTGCTGCTTAGCAAGAGCTCACTGGCTTCAACAATTGGGACCCTCAGGGGACACCTACGGGCTTCATACGGGACCCTACCCTGGCCATCATGCACAAGTTTCTAGCATACTCCATTTCTGGGAAGGAACAAGACAACAAGGTTAATGCCACAGAGGTGTATCTTTTTTGGTGTGCCCTTCATAACACCAAGGTCTGCCCGTCTTACTTCATCCGGACCGCTATCCAGCAGATGACTAGGCGCACAAAACAGCATCCATCCTTTTGTGCTTTCACCACCGCCCTTGCTGTTAGGCTTGGTTTGATCCCAGATAGAGGTCCTCTTCCTGAAGGACAAAGCAAGGTTAAAGAGTATATGATCACTGTGGACGAGCTCAAGCGAGCCCAGCTAGACCTTGATGCAAGGAAACTAGTTCCGCACACTGATCGGCCCTGTGTCTCCAAGCTTATGAATGCTCAGCTTGTGGCCCTCAGACGTGCCAGTTAAGCCGGCTCATCTTCAGCTCCGCGGGGTAATGATGATGATGATAACGAACAGGACGATGAAGAAAATGAGGAAGAGAATGAGAAAGAGCAAGAGGAAGACCAAGGCGAAGAAGAGAATGAGCAAGAAGGTCAAGTGACGAGCGGTCGTTTCGCGGTCAGAATAATTCTTAAGAGAGAGTTATCCTTATGCCCACAGCAAGGCGTAGCAAGCTTATGTGAGTAAGGGTCGATCCCACGAAGAACTGCGAATTCTATCTTCAGTGTTATCTTTCCAAAAGGTTTGAGGATTATTGTGGTCTCCGTACTTATATTTAAAGACTATAAAATAAAATAACAACACAAAACAAAACAAAAAAGGAAAATATCAGTAGTAAACGTATTCCGGATTAGAACTTAGATTTGAACTTAACAAACACTTGACCGATCATGGGCACGCTGATTACTTATGCAAACCTAATTATCTGGTTAAAGGTACCAGATCTCTCTCAATGTACCTAATCTATCCTTTCAGTTTAGCCTAGAGGTGATCTCTCATCCCCTAAACCCTAACTTGTTACCTAATCCCGATCTCTCATATGATTGTAAGCAACAAAGCAGCATTATGATCTAGATAGACCCAGATTTACCTAGACAAAGATCTCTCTTATGCCCTCAGTACCCGTGATGCATCCCATCCCTTTATGACCAACACATAACTATGATTCATTGACCATTTATAGAGGTAGTGAACACAATTCTAATTAACGGGTGATCAGCCACGATTAACTAGCTTAGCCCACTGTATAATGCAACAAAGAAAACGATTACACGACGGAACCAGATTCACATAGTTTATGCCCATAAGCCTCACGGTTCTTACGTGTTCATTAAGTTCTTATCTTCGTTCAATCCAGAATAACGAGTCCAGCCGCTCATGCTAGACTTAAAACAATAATAATAAGTAAAAGAAATAAAATAAAACATAATTTAAATGAAAAACTTACTTATATTAATTAGCAAAAGAATCCAACACCAACGCTGGATTGAGGAATATAAAACTAGTGTGGAAAAATAAATTGCTTGTGCGTAAAAATGATAAAAAGCGTGTAAAAAGCCCTTTTTGTTTTCTGCCATGCATCTACTTATATAAGAGTACAAAGACACTAGGTAAACTCCCCGACAGGCCGGGGGTCTTCACCCCAACACGCAGCCGCTATGCCCAAATCTTTCCATATCTGGCAGATTCTTCCATTGTTTAGTAGATTTTGTGTCACAGATTCTGTACTTGCCATGCCCTAACTGCGCCGACATAGCTGTTGGGGTTTTTTCGAATTAAACAACCGTAGGAACTATTTTATTATTCATTAATCCGTGTTCATGCAAATCATAATTTTATGTAACATGCATGTTTATCACAGTCTAATCAAATAGCATGTAAAACAGATTCGATTCTAATAAAGCGGAAGACATAGAAAACGAATCTACTTACAAATCGACAGACGGTCTGAGGACAAGATTACAGATCTAATCTTATGGTTGAATGAACAATGATAGGCGCCACTTATGTCAATAAAATCGGCCACCACAATATTCTACTCCAAGATCTTCTGTTGTATTCCCGAACTGTATCTAGATTGAGAGTGGGCTGAAATCTACTAGATAGAATTGTGAAATCTGTGGATAACTTTGAGAGACAAAGAGGGGCTGATTTCTTATAATATTATATGTATAAATTTCGTGCCCCCTCCCCTTATATATAGGGAGGGGCGAAATTTCATGTTCCAGCCCTGGGCTGGGCCTCTATCTCATGTTCTATATCCAGTCCACTTTCAGTCATATAGGGTTACAACAGGGATCTAGAAGAATATTAAATTGGCCCACTAATTTATTTAATATCTAATATCCAATAAACTTAGGATATAATTAAATAAATTAATTTTTACTTTTATTCCACTAAAGAAGTAAAACTGACCTACCAATTTAATACATATTTACGAATATGCTTTCTCCTTTCGTTCAGCCATTCCCCGTGTTTAAGATATAATGTTCATTAATTAATTATGTCAACCTCTGACAACTATAATTAATTAATATCTAAAACCTTGAGTAGTACCACACAAGCTTTACCATGTAAGGAATAAATTCCACCTGCAGAGTTTCAACATGAACTTGTGTTTCCTTAAGAGAACATAATCAACCTGGCGTACCAAGACACGGTGCTCATGCATACTTCTCGAGACATCATGTATACATTGTTATTACCCAAGATATCGAATTCAATCTACGAAAAGATCTTACTCATTGATAAATCAAAGTAATAAACAAGGCACACATATGCTCGCTAATATCACATGAGTTCAGAACCCGAACTCTGTGGATCTTTATTCTCTCAGTAACTAGGTCAGAGATAGAGAATTGTATCCTATCGTGATCCTCCTCAATACAAATGAGTATACTAGAATAATCAATTAGTCAAGATAAACTAACTTATCAGATTATTCTACGGTGTACCGATTGTGTGTTCAGGACCATCTAAGCCGTGAGCTCTTTAATACAATACAAGGTTCGAATGATATGATCTTACCGTTTGACTCCCCACACCATATCATCTACAATGTAAGTATATGAAACATTGTATAGAACAATTATAGAAGATAATCTAAATGCAAACGGTGACTGCAATAACTTTCATTGCATATCATCATATCATCAGAAAAGTATACAAAGACAAGTCTTCAAGTATACAAAACCAACAATCTCCCACTTATACTTGAAGCATGTCTTTCAAGCATAAAAACTAACAGGCTAACTCTCTAATCAAAATTATCGACTCAAACTGCGCCCCTAGGTCTTCATCTCACTCCCATTTTCTACACGTGACCATCAAAGGTCTTAGCTGGCAGGCTCTTCATGAATGGATCAGCCAGGTTGTCCTCCGATGCAATCTTGACCACCGCCACGTCTCTTCTCTTACACATTTCTCGTATAAGATGGTACTTTCTCTCTATGTGTTTACTTGCATTGTGAGCTCTGGGTTCCTTCGAGTTTGCCACTGCACCAGAATTATCACAGTATATTGTGATAGTCTTGGGCAAACTAGGAACCACGTCCAAGCCCAATAGGAACCCGCGGAGCCAGACAACCTCTTTTGCAGCCTCAGAGGCAGCTACATATTCAGCTTCCATAGTGGAATCCGCAATGTATTTCTGCTTAATGCTCCTCCATGCAATGGCTCCACCTCCTAATGTAAACACATAGCCCGAGGTAGACTTACTCTGATCTTTGTAAGATTAAAAATCTGAGTCCGTATAACCCAAAAATACTAGACTATCAGAGCGGAAAACCAACATGTAGTCTCGAGTCTTTTTAAGGTACTTGAAAATGTTTTTGACCACAGTCCAGTGACCTTGTCCAGGGTTAGACTGATATCTGCTTACCATGCCAACGACATAGCATATATCAGGCCTAGTGCATAGCATAACATATATCTAACTTCCCACAGCCGAAGCATATGGTACTTTCTTCATTTCTTCTATCTCAGACTGTGTTTGGGGACACATTTCCTTGGATAGATGAATTCCATGCCTGTAAGGTATAAAACCTTTCTTGGAATCTTGTATGCTAAACCTAGCTAGCACTGTATCGATATAAGTCGCCAGGGACAGACATAACATCATTTTCTGGTGATCTCGAATGATATTGATGCCAAGGACATGTCCGGCTTCACCCAGATCCTTCATATCGAACTGCTTAGACAACCACACCCTAATGTTAGATAACTCCTTCTTACTGTTTCCAATAAGCAAGATGTCATCAATATAAAGTACGAGGAATGACACCACGTTTCTATCACATTTCTTGTACACACAGCCCTCATCCGGACTTTGCACGAATCCATATGACTGGATAACCTCATCAAATCGGATGTTCCAAGATCTCAATGCCTGCTTAAGTCCATAAATGGATCTCTTAAGCTTGCACACCAAGTGCTCTTGGCCTTTAGCAATAAAACCCTCTGGTTGTCTCATGTGAATGTTTTCTTCAAGACTTCCATTTAGGAAAGCTGTCTTGACATCCATCTGCCAGATCTCATAATCTAAATGAGCGGCAATTAACAAGAGAATCCGGATTGACTTAAGCATGGCTACCGGTGAAAAGGTGTCCTCATAGTCGATCCCTTCTTTCTGAGTGTACCCTTTCACCACCAATCTAGCTTTGAAGGTTTCGACCTTCCCGTCAGCTCCTCTCTTGCGCTTGTAGATCCACTTACACCCAATGGGTTTAATCCCATCTTGTGGTTCTATGAGCTCCCAGACTTGATTGTGATCCATAGATCCAATCTCAGATTCCATTGCAGTTTTCCAAAAATCTGCATCTTTATCTCGAATTACCTCGTCATAGGTCCTGAGATCCAATTCATTTAGTCCCTCTAGGAAATATGAAGCCTCTCCCAGACCAATGAATCTATCAGGTTGCCTACAACCCTCCAACTGCGACGAGGCAGTTCCTGTACTTCCGTGACACGTTGTGCAGTGTTTGGTGGTTCCTTTTCTTGTACAACTGGTGTGGGATTCGATCCTCCCCTTAACTCCTCAAGGATGATTTGACTCATTGGTTTGTGGTTTATGACATAGTCTTCCTCTAAGAATCGAGCATTGGTGCTAACAATGATCTTCTGATCCTTAGGGCTATAAAACAAACCACCTTTCGTTCCTCTAGGATATCCAACGAATAGCCTTACATCAGTACGAGGAGCCAGTGACGTGCGGTCGTTTCGCGCTCAAAATGAATTTTTATGCTCCTGTGCCCACATCGAGCGTAGCTAGCTATAAGTAAGGGTCGATCCCATAGAGAGCTGATGCAATCTTACTTTCGAGTCACCAATCACAAAAGGAGGTTTGGTGCCGTGGTCACAACAATGGAAAATAAATCTGCAAAAATAAACTAGAGAGATATCAAATAATAAAAGGTTCCGGAACTTGAACTAGAATCCAGTTTAACTTATACTCACTCGATCATGGGCACAGCGATTTTCCTACACAATTAAATCACCTAGTTATGGAGATCGGATTTCTCGCTGCATCTCCTTATTCATTTATTCATTTTAAGTTTAAAGGTGATTTCACGTCCATTAAACCCCTAACCTATCACCCACCTCCCGATTCCTCAAAGAGATGTGCCCTGGACGAACCCAAGTTTGCTGTGTTTACTGATTCCTCGTGTGCCCACAGCAACCCACCGATTTCTCAGTTACCGTTTGGATTAACACACAGTCATGATTCGCTAATGCAATTAACTCTGGTGTCCCCTCTACAACTAAAGAGTGATCAGCCACATTAGTTACATTAAACTCACGCTCACTAGGAATAAGAACAAAAATCGACAAAAACCTAATCGTGCAGTAATGTGCCCACACGGCCTCACGAGTATTTAAGTGTTTTGTTAAACTTTCATCTTTAGTTCAAATTCTGGAATATAGATCTAGCTACTCATGCTAGAAAGAACTGTAAATACATAAATTAAAGACATGATAAATAGGAAAAACTTACTGGAATTGAATAAAAACTCGTCCAACACCAACGATGAACAACAACAACATTAAATATAAATCCTAACCTCTATGGGCATAAGGCCTAAGATTGTCTTGCTGTCGGAGCAGCGTTAAAACTAAAACTAATGGCGAAAGTAAAGTCCAAAAACAATATGGTACGAAGTGTGTTTCTAACCATCAAAACTAGTATTTTAAAAGAGTACAAAGATCAATTCAAATCCCCCAAAAATGGGGAGTCTTCAATATCTACCGGATTTGCTATGCCCTGCTGGAATCTGCCTGTATAAGGAAACTTCCTTATCTGCTGGATCTCTGTGCCCACTAGAATCTGCCTGGATAAGAAAATTCCCTTAGGTGGTGGAATGAATCCCGATATTTTAGGGATGTCATCCTTATCTTCCAAATTGCTTCCCAAGTGTCCACCTATGAACAATCTTTCCTTTTTCTATTCTGATTTCGAAATTAATCAAGTTCCAATGCCAGCTTTATCTTCTTTCAATAGAATCCCGCTTTTTCCAGGAATGCCCTCTTCACTGCCTCCTCTGAATTTGCGCGAGTACTGTGGGCACAACATCTTCTGCTCAGATCGATTTTCATATGATATGCCAATTTCATCTGTTTCAGTTAAATTGAAGGACAAAATGCCTCTTTCGCCAGATTTCACTCCTGTCATGCCCAAACCACTTTCCTGGTTCTTTTCCGACACAAAAGACACTAAAAAGGACATTTAGAACGACTAAAATGCCCAGAAAAACACGAAATAAATGGACTTATCACACCCACACACTTTAGTCATGATTGTCCTCAAACATAGGGTACGAAGAACCCATGAATAGAAAAACAAAAAGGGAAAGGAAAAGAAACAGACACGAAAAAAAAAACAAAACATGCAACCTGTTAATCCGTGTGAGCACAGCGTTTCAACAACCAACTTTTCCAATTAATTGCATAATCAGTATGCCCTAGCAAGTCAAAATTGAATTGAGCATAAAGGTCCTCCCACACTCTCTTCACACAGTGTTTAGGCTTAGTGTTTATACTCAAATTCATTCATTCCATACTTATTCATTGCATAAGCTTGCTAATGCTCTTTCTTCAATTTCATTAAGTGGAAAAATGCATAAGTATCAAAAGGACTTTTATGGGCTGTAATGGGGCTCTTTAGGTAAGGTGGGGTTCTTTTGGTACTGGGCTAAAACTCTCAGGAGCGTTCACTGGACATACCACCATTTATTTTCAACTTACTTCCTCATGCCCTCATTTATGGTTCAGATTACATAATTTTTTATAATGATCATTCTGAACATTCAGACTAGGGAGAATTTATTCTCTTTTTTTTCCTTTTTTTTAGTTTATATTTTTTTCATCATTTTTTTTTCATATCTTTCTTCTTGCATTTTCAATTCCTCAAAACCGTCCAAAGACTCTTTCTACTTCTGGTTTTTTTAATGCCCTAGCTTTATATATTGAGGTATATCAACAAAACTGCCAAGGCATTTTATTGGCTCAAAAGGGCTGCAAAGCTATGTCAAAGGCTAGTTTTATTTGGCTTAGTGGGCTCAAGCAAGAAAATGCCTAAATCATCTACACATGCATTTCAAACTTTCTGATTTTAAAGTAGAGCAAAAGCAAGTTCTAGAAATTCTAAGTATAGAATGTACACATATGAATAGAGAATGCTGTAAAATGGGCAAAACAGCGCAGGCTCAAATCTCACCAGGTTAATGCTCAAATCATTCATCATCCCCGCTTCTAATATGGGCATGCTGACTCGATTAGCAATTTTATTAACTTTCAGAAACCAGAAACTAGTGCTCCCCAAATCTTAACAGATAGCATGCTGACTTAAACGACCCACCAACACACTTTGCACAATGCAAAGTGTTCAAACTAACTCAACAACAAAAGACAACAACCCAAATGCCCCCACTCACACACTTTGCTTGAGGCAAAGTGGGTAGAATAAAGGCGACACAAAAAAGAATGAAAATTAAAAGAACATAAAAGAAAAGGAATTGAACTAGGTTGGTGGATGTTCGGTAAGTGAACCAAACATATTTTAAATATGCAGTGAAGGTTTGCTCATATCTTCCTCAAGAGGGTATCAACAGTCTGATACAGGGCATTCTCCATGTTATCCAGCCTCTTCATGGTCATTCTGGCACCATTTCTTCTTGATGTGCCCTTCCCCCTGGTGTCTTTCTGCTTGTCCCTATAGAAAATGAGAACAGAATGCTCGAAGGGTCTGCCTTCGGCACAAAAGAAATAGGGTTGCTCTTCTCTCATCCTCAACTACATCTTACTTTTTTTTTCAGGCAAATACTAGAAAACTCTCCTAGTCTAGTTTGATACATCAGAAAAACACTTATTAAAATTACTGAAAAAGAAATAAATTAAAAACTTGGGTTGCCTCCCAGTAGCGCCCCAATTACTGTCGTGGGCACGACACCTTCCAATTCAGATATAGATGGGCTCCACGAGCCAGACCACTCTGACATCTTGGTCTGCATGCCCTAGATAAGGTTTCAATCTGTGGCCATTAACCTTGAAACTCCCTTCAGTATCTGGATTCTTCAGCTCAACTGCTCCATTGGGGCATTCCGCGCACACTTCAAATGGACCAACCCACTTGGTCCTCAGACTTCCTCCCATCAATTTAAACCTTGAATGGTACAAAAGAACTTGTTGCCCTGCAGTGAAGCTCTTCCTTCTAATCACTTTATCATGGAGCTTCTTCATTTTTTACTTGTAAAGAACAAAATTGTCATAGGCTTCCATTCTCATTTCTTCCAGCTCTTGAATCTGAATTTTTCTAAAATGCCCAGCTGCATCCTTGTCCATGTTCAGCTTCAGCAGTGCCCATCGTGCCTTGTATTGTAGTTCTACCGGTAAATGACAGCATTTCCTAAACAACATCCTATATGGGGACATCCCGATTGGAGTTTTGAAAGCAGTTCGGTATGCCCACAGGGCATCATCCAAATGATGACTCCAATTCTTTCAACTTGGATTAACTACCTTCTCAAGAATGGCTTTAATTTCTCAATTTGAGACTTCAGCTTGGCCATTCGCTTGTGGGTGATAGGCTGTTGTGACTCTATGGTTCATTCTATATTTCTTCAATAATTTTTCCAGGGTTTGGTTGCAAAAATGTGTTCCTTGATCGCTGATGATGGACCTGGGCACACCAAACCGGCTGAAAATATGAGATTTCAGAAATGCGGCCACTACTCTTGCATCATTAGTAGGAGTAGCCTTTGCCTCCACTGATTTGGACACATAATCTACTGCCAGAATGATGTAATGGTTCCCCCTTGAGTTTGCAAGGGGTCCCATGAAATCCATTCCCCAAACATAAAAAATTTCCATTGGCATGATGGGTGTCATGGACATTTCGTTCCTCCTTGTGATGTTTTCAACTCTCTGGCACTGATCACATCTCTTGCACACGTTGTGGGCGTCCTTGAAAATCATGGGCCAAAAGAACCCACAGTCCAGAATTCTTCTTGCCGTTCAGTTTGGTCCGAAATACCCTCCGCAAGCAAAGTTATGGCAATGCTTCAAAATATCCTCAATTTCATTGTTAGGGACACATCTTCTTATGATCTGATCAGCACACCTCCTCTATAGAATAGGACTGTCCCATGCATAAAACTTGCTCTCATGCCTCAGTTTATTCTTTTGGTACCTTGAGTACCTAATTGGCAGCTCTCCAGACGCTAAAAAGTTTACTATATCTGCAAACCAGGGCTCTCGTGTGCCCCATGCTGAGTACAGATGCTCATCAGAGAAGTGATCCGTAATGGGCAATGCATCGCCTTTTTCATTCAGCACCTGACTTAGATGATAAGCTACCAAGTTTTGTGCCCTACTCTTATCTTTTATCTCGAGATCAAACTCCTATAAGAGCATGATCCATCTCATTAGTCTCGGCTTTGTTTCCTTCTTGGCCATCAAGTGCTGTAGGACACCGTGATCTGTGTAAACAATGCTCTTCGTGCCCAAGAGATAGGACCGAAATTTCTCGAATGCAAAAACAACTACTAGCAGCTCCTTCTTAGTAGTGGTGTAATTACACTGTGCTCCATTCAGAGTTTTGAAAGCATAGTAAATTACATGACTTTCTTTTCCTCTTTTCTGACCTAGTACAACGTAGCCACTGGCGTCACACATAATCTCAAAGGGCATTCCCCAATCTGGTGGTTGAATAACTGGTGCTGTGACCAGTTGCTTCTTCAGAAAATTGAATGCCTTTTTACATTCCTCATCAAATTCAAAGGGGACATCTTGCTGCAATAAGTAAGTAATAGGCTGGGCAATTTTTGCAAAATCTTTTATGAACCTCGTGTAGAATCTAGCGTACCCCAGAAAGCCTCTCACTTGCTTCACCGAAGTGGGGTATGGAAATTTTTCAATTATGTCCACTTTAGCTTTATCGACTTCAATGCACCTCTCAGAAATCACATGGCCCAGTACAATGCCCTCTCTGACCATGAAATGACATTTTTCATAGTTTAGCACTAGGTATTTATCCACACACCGCTGCAACACCTTCTCCAGATTATCTAAGCATCCATCAAAGCAGCTCCCATACACTGTGAAGTCATCCATGAACACCTCAATGCAGTTCTCGAGCAAATCAGAGAATATGCTCATCATACATCGCTGAAACGTGCCAGGAGCATTGTAGAGGCCAAAGGGTATTCTGCGATAGGCAAATGTGCCGAATTGGCATGTGAATGTTGTTTTCTCCTGGTCCTCTTGACTCACTGCAATTTACATATATCCTGAGTATCCGTCCAAGAAACAAAAAAACTTGTTTCCTATGAGTCTCTCCAACATCTGGTCAATGAACGGAAGTGGGAAATGATCGTTCCGCGTAACCGTGTTCAGCTTCCGGTAATCAATGCAAACTCTCCAGCCAGTTTGCAGTCGTGTGGGCACAAGCTCTCCTTTCTCATTTTTCACAACTTGAATGCCCGAATTCTTGGGCACAATATGGATTGGACTGACCCACTTGCTGTCTGAAATTGGGTATATAATGCCCTGGTCCAGTAGCTTAATTATCTCTTTTAGCACCACATCCTTCATCACCGAAGTGAGCTTTCTTTGTGGATCACGAACGGGCTTTGCATCATCTTCCAACAAAATCTTGTGCATACAAACCGCTGGGCTAGTGCCCATTATACCTGCCAAAGTCCATCCGAGTGCCTCCTTGTACAGTCTCAACAATCTCAAAAGACGATCTTCATTAGCTTGATTCAACCCCGCACTAATTATCACTAGGAGTGTCTCATTATCTCCCAAGTAGGCATACTTCAACTGCCTTGGCAATGCCTTCAACTCCAGCGTGGGCGCTCTAACAATAGAAGGCATCATTCTATCATCACTTCTCTGAATGGGCACACCATAGTCCACACAGCCGTATGGCATTTCTTCTAATGAATACAACATCATGATTCCTTCCTCGATGTCATCATCTTCTTCCAGGGTATCTTCTCTTGGCCTGACCATCTCCGGAAGCTCTTTTCCACTCCTCAATGCTACTGCATTCACTTGTTCTCTCAGGTTTTAAACCCGGGAAGGTAACTTCCCATTTTTCTCCTCCATCTTGTACATGGCTTGAGCCAATTGATTGATTTTCTTGCTCATATGTGAAAGATCAGCTCGAGTCTCTTGCTTGAATTTTTCGTTCTCCTCAGCCATGGCATAGACAAGATCTTCTAGCCTTTGCTGTCTCTTTTCTTCTGGCGGCGGCAATGGGCGTGCAGGATGCCCATCCTTTGGACATCTCTATCTGAAGTTTTCATGGTCTCTTCAGCCAGGGTTATAAGTCTGGGAATTGGGATCATATCTTCTGGAATGCCCATTCTGGCCACCTACAACATTTACTTCTTCCACCGCGTCTTGTAGAGTTGGGCATTCATCAGTGAAATGAAGTACACTCTTGCATACTCCACAAGGTCTGGGCTTTTTCGCCATGCTCACACCAGACAAGATCTTTTCAATTTTGTCACACAATCTGCCAATTCTATTGTCTTGGTCCGATGCCCTCTCTGATTCACTGACAACCCAAATGCCCTCTCCGCCGAAGTCTCGGTTGTCTTTAGCCATCTCCATGAGAATTCTGAATGCTTTAATAGGCTGCTTGTTCAGTATAGATCCTCCACATGAGGCATTCCTGATTGTTATCTCATGTGGTCTCAATCCTCCAACAAAATACTGAATTAGATCGTGTTCAGTAATCTGGTGTTGTGGGCATTTCGCCAGCATTGTCTAGAATCTTCCCCAGTAGTCATAGAAACTCTCGTTAGTTCCCATCTTCAGGCTCCCTATCCTTCTTCTCATTTCTTGCATCTGGATGCTGGGAAATATTTTTCCAAAAACTTCTGCTAAAGTTGTCTCCATGTGGTCACAGCACCAGTCGGCAATGTGTACAGCCAGTCCCGTGCCCCATCCTGAAGAGTGAAAGGGAATGAAACCAACCGCACATACTCATCTCGTCCATGGTTGGATAGTTTTGTCTGGCAAACCATCTCAAAATCTTGCAAGTGTCTTTGTGGATCCTCTCCGGGCATTCCATGGAACTTCGGCAAGATTTGGATAAAGTTTGCATGAATATCCCAGTTCTGAGTCACAGCTGGGAGTGTAATGCCCATCGGGTGCAGATTTATGTTGGTCGGGAAAACCAACTGCCTTAAAGTCCTGTTATCCTCCGCATCTCCATTTGCGGCATTTTCATTTGCTGCGGCCATGTTGATAGTGTGGCCATTCTCAAACTGCCCTTCTTCCTCGTGCCCTTTGTCTCCTTGATCTTCTTGATCTTTTGGTGGTGTGGGCTCACGAGGTCTATTTGTAGCTCGTCGTGTCCTCTTCACTGCTGCCCTGTTTTTCCTCAAAGTCTTCTCTATCTCCGGATCGTACAATAGAGTTTCTTCTGAAGAGCTCCTGGGCATCAACTTCTAGGCACACCAGCTTGGAAAGTAAAATCACTGGAAATCAGCTCTCCGGCAATGGTGCCAATTTTGGCGCGTTGTCGTTTCATGCTCAAAATGAATTTTTATGCTCTTGTGCCCACAACGAGCGTAGCTAGCTATGAGTAAGGGTCGATCCCACAGAGAGCTGATGCAATCTTACTTTCGAGTCACCAATCACAAAAGGAGGTTTGGTACCGTGGTCACAACAATGGGAATTAAATCTGCAAAAATAAACTAGAGAGATATCAAATAATAAAAGGTTTCGGAACTTGAACTAGAATCCAGTTTAACTTATACTCACTCGATCATGGGCACAGTGATTTTCCTACACAATTAAATCACCTAGTTATGGAGACCGGATTCCTCGCTGCATCTCCTTATTTATCCATTCTTTTTAGGTTTAAAGTTGATTTCTCGTCCATTAAACCCCTAACATATCACCCACCCCCCTGTTCCCCAAAGAGATATAAATGAACAGGAAGCAATGTGCCCTAAATGAACCCAAGTTTGCTGTGTTTATTGATTCCTCGTGTGCCCACAGCAACCCACTGATTTCCCAATTACCATTTGGATTAGCACACAGTCACGATTCGCTAATCCAATTAACCCTGGTGTGCCCTCTACAACTAAAGAGTGATCAGCCACATTAGTTACATTAAACTCACGCTCACTAGGAATAAGAACAAAAATCGACAAAAACCTAATCGTGCAGTAATGTGCCCACACGGCCTCACGAGTATTTAAGTGTTTTGTTAAACTTTCATCTTTAGTTCAAATTCTGGAATATAGATCTAGCTACTCATGCTAGAAAGAACTATAAATACATAAATTAAAGACATGATAAATAGGAAAAACTTATTGGAATTGAATAAAAACTCGTCCAACACCAACGATGAACAGCAACAACATTAAATATAAATCCTAACCTCTGTGGGCATAAGGCCCCAGATTGTCTTCCTGCCGGAGCAGCGTTAAAACTAAAACTAATGGCGAAAGTAAAGTCCAGAAACAATATGGTACGAAGTGTGTTTCTAACCATCAAAACTAGTATTTTAAAAGAGCTTCTGCCTTAAATACTTTGAATTTCTCAAAGTATTCAGACTTGCGACGTAACAGATCGATATAACCGTATCTAGAGTAATCATCAATGAGAGTGATGAAATACTTGAACTCTCCTCGAGCTTGAACTGACATAGGGCCGCACAGGTCAGAGTGAATCAAATCTAATATCCCTTCGGATCTATTTCCTTTTAACTGGAAATGACGCTTGGTCATTTTACCTTCCAAACATGATTCACACAAAAGAAATAATTCCAGTACCAAAGAAGAGAATGGTCCATAATTTACAAGCCTTTGTATCCTCTTAAGGTTAATATGACCTAGCCTTAGATGCCAAAGATAGGTTTGATTCAATTCTGAAGGTTCTTTTCTCTTGTTAGGGTTTATGATCGATGTATTCAACAATTGTCTTTGCGTAGTGTTTTCAGTTGGTTTAAGAAAGTATAAGTGTCCATCCAATGTGCCAGAATAGATAAAATGTTTACCACTAATGATAACTACTTTGTTATCAAAAGAAACAGAATATCCATCCATAATCAATTTAGAAACTGAAATCAAGTTTCGCCTAAAACCAGGCACATAAAGACAATCTTTCAAAACCAAAATTCTATCACTACTGAAAGGTAAAGCAACATATCGCACCGCAATAGTCGCCACTCTTGTAGCATTGCCCATGTAGACGGTGATCTCATTCTCACTCAGCTATCTTTTTACCAGGAACCCCTGTAAAGACATGCAAACATGATCAGCAGCTCCAGTATCTACTACATATGAGTGGGTAGAACAAGTTGCTAAACATGTTTCTACAACCAGAGTGTGAGATGTACCTCTTTTCTTCTTCTTGTTAGGACAGTCCACCTTCCAGTGACCTGGTTGGCCGCACTTGAAGCACTTAGTCTTCAACTTGAATTCCTCGGGAGTAATCTTCGCCTTTGGCTTCTTTGCCTTAGGTGCCTCATCTGCAGCCTTCTTAGGTGCGTTTCTCTTCTTCCATTTTCCACCAGAAGAAGATGCTCCTTTTTCAGCTATGTGGGCCTCAGGACTACTCTTTTGGAGCAATTCAGCCCCCTGAAGGTCTATGAGCAATTCAGTCAGGCTGACATCCCTTTTAATCATGTTAAAATTCAGCCTAAACTGCTCAAACTTTGAGGACAAGCTATGAAGAACAATGTCGATTTGAGAATCGCCATCTAGCTCTCCACCCAAAGTCTCAATCTCAGATAAATACCCCATCATCATGAGAACATGATCCCTAACAGGTGTGGAGTCAAACATTCTCGCATCCATTAGTTTCTTCATTGCCAAATGGCGTGCCGAGCGGTTCTGATGACCGAATAGCTGCCTAAGGTTGTACATGATATCATAGCGGTTTTCATAGGCTCATGTTGATGTTGCAACACACTTGACATAGATGCCAAGATGTAACAGCGCGCTATCTCATTAGACCTAACCCACTTATCATATGCAACCTTTTGGGCTTCGTTAGAACCCTCATCTGGCGTCTGAGGACAAACCTCTTCAAGTACAAACTTGTGTCCCTCAGCAACAAGTACCAAGTTAAGGTTACGAATCCAGTCATTATAGTTTTCACCGACAAGTTTGTTTTCTTTGAGGATTGAGGACAGATTGGAGAGTGCCATTGATGATATGAAATAACTGAAATTAAAACATGCAGTACAGTCACAAAACATGTTTAGGATAAACAGTATATAATCAAAAACCTCACAAAAATGATTTCTATAAGCCACGATCGTGTGGACGTTTATAAATCTCATTTTTAAATAGGTTAAACCTTTAATTTGCCTCCAGTTGAGTTTCCTTACAACAAGCAAATTAATAGCCGGATAAAAACACGGTCATGTAATTGTCTAACTGATAAGCCACGATCGTGTGGACGTTTATCAATAAATTACATCTAAGTGTGCATACCATTATCTTCGCACCAAGATCACTATTCGAATTTAGCCGCTCCAGATGGAGGAGTCAGTTAGTTCTAATAGTGTTCTACAGCTATTCATTTAGAAGATTTAATTTCTAGAGAAATCTGTGATATGACACATCCGATATGAAGGAAGACCGATGTCAACGCGCATGCCCATCACTTCTCAATTAAACCAGATATTAATGGAGACCATATGAGATTTCTACATACTTTGGTATGAATCTCTCCCACTTAGTTATTTATGTTTGAGGTTTCATTTTATCCCATTTACGAACATGCAAACATCACATAAAATGATAGACATCCATTGCATGCTTTAACATAATAAGCAACAGTAATATTCCAACTATCATGGCTTATATCTCATCTTGATTGATGAGATAAAATTGGAAAGTCAGCTCCGGAAATGAGCTTATGGCCACCGCCCCTTCACCGCGCCTCGCCGTAAACCCTAGCTCCATTTAGGGTTTTGGGACGTGAACCGGTGAACCTTGGTGCTGAACTACTTTCCTTCTTTGAGTTGATCTCCGATCTTTATTCAATATAGACTATCTATTCCAAAAGGAAAAATCTAATATTGCTAGAATAAAAATTACAACTCAAAAACTTGGCCTAACAGTTTTATATCTATTACATTAAAATAACATAAAATAAAACTTAGACCTAATCCATGGATTTTCTCATGGATAAAAATCACGTAGCTAAACCGGCATGCGGCCAATATTCATTCAACATAAACATACATCACATAAAATAAAGGAGCCATGATAGTTGGTAAACCTGCAAACAAATACAATCTACAAATCCAACTATCATTTATTAAAGGATCCACATAAAATAACATATGATATCTATGCATGAATATTAAATAATAATCGAATTTAGCAATTAATTAAATTAATTAATTCGATATTATTCACAAGATAAAAATTTGAAATTAAAATAATTATCCACAAATTTTAATCTTGATAATTTCGAAAATATATCTTAAAATAAATATGGAAATTATTTATACTTATCCACCAAAATTTATTTAATATTTTCAAGCCACCCTAATTAAATAATAATTGGATATATTGATATATATAAAAAATCTAATCCAAATATCATCCATAAGAATCTAAATCTTTAAGGATAAGGTTTTGAAGATTTGATCCACTTCAAAATCTTCCAAAACCTATCCAAAATTAAATTCTTATCACAATTGGATTTTGATAATTATTTGTATATATCCAAAATCACCTTATCCAATTTAAATCTTATAGATTTTCGAAAATAACCAAAATAATAAATCTGAAAATTTGATCCACTTCAAATTATTCCAAATTTAAAATTCTATTTTCAAATCTATCTAGATTAAAATTAGGTAAATTAAGATATACATCAAATAACATCAAATCTAAATCCAACATACATAAATTTCGATCCATCCTAATAAATAAATCTGAAAATTTGATTTTCATCAAAATCTTCTCCAAATTAATTTATTAAAAATCAAAAAATAAACTATATTTCACATTTGGAAATTTTGACATTAATCAAAAAACTATTCCAAATAATATAGTTATAGGCTTCGAAATTTTCAAGAATTAAAATCTGAAAATTTTTATCCACTTCAAAAATTATCAAATTTAAAATTCTAATTTCAAACCTATCTAGATTAGAATTTTGTAACTTTTGATATACATTAAAAATCACCAAATCCAATTCTAATCACCAAAAATTTCGAACCCTATCCAAATTAAATCTGAAAATTTTGATGTTGATAAAAAATCCATACAAATTTAATTATAGCGTTCGAAAATTTTAACACAAAATTAGGGAATTTTAACGCATCAAAATTCAAAATTTTGATCCTTAAATTTTCGATCCATATGACATAAAATCTGGAAATTTGAAGATCATCAAATATCATTCCAAATCTTATTACATAGTGATCAAAAATTCAAGCCTACTCAAAACTAGAATTTTCGAACTTAATCAAAAATTCTTCCAGATCTTGAATACCATAAAAATCGAAATACATAGCCAATTGAATCGGAAAATTTAAACACCATAAATTCATCATCAAATTTAATTATGCAATTCGAATTTATGCTCGGATTAATCCTAGAACAGTGCCAAAACCTGTCTCTGATACCACTGTTGGGGTTTTTTTTGAATTAAACCACCGAAGGAACTATTTGGTTATTCATTAATCCGTGTTCATGCAAATCATAATTTTATGTAACATGCATATTTATCACAGTCTAATCAAATAGCATGTAAAACAGATTCGATTCTAATAAAGCGGAAGACATAGAAAATGAATCTACTTACAAATCAACAGACGGTCTGAGGACAAGATTACAGATCTAATCTTGTTGTTGAATGAACAATGATAGGCGCCACTTATATCAATAAAATCGGCCACCACAATATTCCACTGCAATATCTTCTGTTGTATTCCCGAACTGTATCTAGATTCAGAGTGGGCTGAAATCTACTAGATAGAATTGTGAAATCTGTGGATAACTTTGAGAGACAAAGAGGGGCTGATTTCTTATGATATTATATGTATAAATTTTGTGCCCCCTCCCCTTATATATAGGGAGGGGCGAAATTTCATGTTCCAGCCTTACAGGGTTGGGCCTCTATCTCAAGTTCTATATCCAGTCCAGTTTCAGTCATATTGGATTACAACAGGGATCTAAAAGAATATTAAATTGGCCCACTAATTTATTTAATATCTAATATCCAATAAACTTAGGATATAATTAAATATATTAAGTTTTACTTTTATTCCACTAAAGAAGTAAAACTGACCTACCAATTTAATATATATTTATGAATATGCTTTCTCCTTTAGTTCAGCCATTCCCCGTGTTTAAGATATAATGTTCATTAATTAATTATGTCAGCCTCTGACAGCTATAATTAATTAATATCTAAAACCTTGAGTAGTACTACACAAGCTTTACCATGTAAGGAATAAATTCCACCTGCAGGGTTTCAACATGAACTTGTATTTCCTCAAGAGAACATCATCAACCTGGCGCACCAGGACATGGTGCTCATGCATACTGCTCGAGACATCATGTATACATTGTTATTACCCAAGATATCGAATTCGATCTATGAAAAGATCTTACTCATTGATAAATCAAAGTAATAAACAACGCACACATATGCTCGCCAATATCACATGAGTTCAGAACCCGAACTCTATGGATCTTTATTCTCTCAGTAACTGGGTCAGAGACAGAGAATAATATCCTATCATGATCCTCCTCAATACACAAACGAGTGTACTAGAATAATCAGTTAGTCAAGATAAACTAACTTATCAAATTATTCCACGGTGTACTGATGGTGTGTTCAGGAACATCTGAGCCGTGAGCTCTTTAATACAATACAAGGTTCTAATGATATGATCTTACCGTGTGACTCCCCACACCATATCATGTACAATGTAAGTATATAGAACATTGCATAGAACAATTATAGAACATAACCTAAATACAAACAGTGACTGCAATAACTTTCATTTCATATCATCATATCATCAGAAAAGTATACAAAGACAAGTCTTCTAGTATACAAAACCAACAATAGCAACTTTCCTTGTAGAGCCGAGTATCCTTCTGGAAGCGTTAACTTGCCTTCCGCGGCTCCTCTTTCCTTCGGCGGCTAGGGTGCATTGCTCCTGCTGTAGCTGACATTAGTTTCCCTTATGCCTAGTCTCCTCTCCTTCTCTTCTCAATCACTCTGGGTTTGTTGTGGGCACGATCACAAACTTCTCCTTCAGCTTTTGCTGGAATGGTGGGCGATTTCCGCCATGCTCGAGAGAGAGCTTTCCGTGAGAAGTTGTTGCCCATCTTGGTATCATTGGCACCTTTGTGTCCTCTAGAAGTGATTCTCATGGCTCCTGCTGCCCTTTGTGCCCATTATGGCTCTTTCTGACTCAAAAACAGAAAAAACAAAGGACAAAAGAACGAGAAAAAGACACAAAAAAATGAGAGAATTTGGACTTGTAAATCATCATGAGCATGACGTTTATAGATGCACCGAGATCAAGTACCGCCTTTTCAATATTTTTGCTCCCAATTATGCATGGTATGACAAACATGCCAGGATCTTCACATTTCTTTGGCATCTTTTGTAGTATTGCAGAGACATTTTCTCCCATGAAAAGTCTCGCATCATCTTCAAATCGTACCTTCTTGGTACACAACTCTTTTAGGAAACGGGCATAACGAGGAACCTACCTTATTGCATCCAGTAGTGGAATATTGATTTCCACCTTTCGAAAGACCTTGAAAAGTTCATTCATCTCCTCGTCTTTCCTGTCGTGGGCAAGACGCTCAGGAAAGGGAGGCTTCTTCTTTGTTTCCTGCCTTCTGGGCTTAGCAACCTCTTCTTGTGCCTGCTTTTCCTTTTTCTTTATGCCTTTAGTGTCTCCTTCCAGTTCAAATTTCATCACTTTTTCTTCACTCTTTATGGTCACAACGTTCACCTGTTCTCGAGGATTTACCATCTGAGATGGTAATTGTCCATTTCTTTCGTTCAGTTGGGCAAGATCTTGAGCTAGTTGGGAAATTTTTTTGCTCACATGTTGCAGACCAGCCCTTGTCTCTTGTTTAAACCTTTCATTCCCCTGCTGTGACTTCACATTTTCTTTGGCCATGGCATGGACTAGTTCGGCCAGACTGGGTTCTTCTTGTGCCCTCGACGGTGGTAGTGGCAAATCTGGTTGGTGGGTATCATTCTTCTTCCATCTGAAATTTTCATGATCCCTCTATCCAGGATTATATGTTTAAGAGTGGGGATCATATCGTCTGTTGTTGTTGTTATGGCCACCAAGAGAGTTGACTTCAGCGATGTCCTTCTCTTGCATTGTTGGGCATTCATCAGTGAAATGAGCCATGCTCTTGGATACTCCGCACAATCTTTTCTTTGGTGTTCTAGTATGGTTCATCACTTTCTCCATTTGGTCCAAAATCTTTTCCAGTTTGACCTCAAGGTGCGTTGACTTCCCAGCTTCTCGAACTATCCTTGTGTCCTCGGCACTTTTATCTCTATTTTCATCAGCCATTTCTGCTAGAATTCGGAAGGCTTCAGTTGGTAGCTTGTTCAGGATAGATCCTCCACATGAAGCATTGACTATGATCTTGTCCTGTGGTCTCAACCCAGACACAAAGTATTGGATCAGATCGTGATCTGTGATTTGGTGTTGTGGGCATTTTGTCAACATGCTCTGCAATCGACATCAGTAGTCATAGAAACTTTCATTTATGTCCATCTTCAGACTTCCAATTCTTCGCCTCATCTCCTGCACTCGGGATATAGGAAAGTATTTCTCCAAGAATTTCTACTGCAGTTGTGCCCATGTGGTTATACTGCCAGTTGACAGGGTGTATAACCAGTCTCGTGCCCCGTCATGAACGCACAAAAGGAGGGGTGCATCTTGGTGCGTCGAGTCATCTGCTGGATAGCGGTCCAGATGAAATAGGACGGGCAGACCTTGGTATTGTGGAGAGCACACCAAAGAAGATACACCTCAGTGGCATTGACCTTGTTGGCTTGTTCCTTCCCAGAGATGGAGTACGCAAGGAACTTGTGCATGATGGCTAGGGCAGGGTCCTGAATGAAGCCAGTGGGTGTCCCCTGAGGATGCCAATTACTGAAACCGGTGAGCTCGTGCCAGGCGGCAGCCGTGTTGAAGTCGGTTGGCCTCTCTTTGGGCCCAGTCATGGAAAACCCAAAATACGACTTCATTCTAGCCAATGTCACCTCAAATTCTTCGCCCATCATACGAAAAGTAATCTTTGAATTTGCAGAATCAAGCTGGAATGTAACCAAGAACTCAAGGCACAACGGATTCAAGCCAACATACTTCAATTTAGCAAACTTATCCAAAGTTAACACCTTCAAATAGCTTTCCACCTTCCCATCAATTTTTAATGACTTCAAAAAATTCCAATCAAGATAACGGGGAGAGGTAATATCATAGTCAGTAAAAGCTTGTTACCGGTTACCTTCGGCATGGGTACGAACCGTGAACGGGCACCGATAGAGCTCTTGAAGATTCTTATCTCCCTCTTGGTGGAAAGATGACAGATTCTTTGTCCGGGGTGGCATGCTGGATGATTGAGCAAGGTAGAACAAGGAAGAGTAATGAAGGCGAGCAAGGCGCGCGGAGGGGGCACGAGAGAACTGGCGTGCGGCCGCGGGGCGTTCCGCGGTCACGGACAGGTGGCTGAGAGGGTGCGCGGCCGTGGGGAAGTGCGCGGTCACGGGGCTGCTGGCGGAGCTGGCACGACTGAGGCGGCGGTGAGCGGCGCAGTGGCTGGGATGAGATGGTCCGCGGGCGCGGAGTTCTGATGCGGTCGTGGTGACGGGGGTCATGACGTGGAAAGGAGGATGCTTGAGCTGCAATTTGCTGAAATTGGAGTGTTGGAGAAGAAGGGGATTTTTAGGAGTGATGAAGAGGGTGGAGGAGTCCAAAAGTAGCGCAAGTGGTGAGAAAGTAGGGTTCCAAAATGAGTGGTCCCCTTATATAGGGGTGAGGGGCGCGCGGCCGCGGGGCATGAGGGTCGTGCACCCGCGGGACTCCATTTTCGTCTAATTTCCTCGCGCGCCCGCGGGGGCTGCGCGCTGGTGCAGTCCGGGCGCCGAGAGGGGGGTCACGCGACCGCAGGGCTTGCACAGTCGCGGGACTTGCCTTAGTCATTTTTATGCGATTTCTTCCCCAGCTTGACTTCTACTCATACCTGCAACTCAAACACCAAAAATACAAAAACACACAAGCACTGAAGCGATTAGTAAACATAAGATAATCATGATTTCCCTCCCATGCAGCGCTCATTTTAATGTCTCGAGCTAGACGAACTTTTTGGAGAATTCACTCGGAATTGACAAGTTTCAATTCCTCCACATCGGCTTCATGCGAAAGCCCTTCATAGTATGGCTTGACTCGATGGCGCTTCACTTAGAATGTAACATTCGTCACTGGATTCTTCAATGTGACAACTCCGTAGGGGAACACTTCTTCGATGACAAACGGTCCGCTCCATCGTGATTTGAGTTTTCCGGGGAAGAGTCGCAGTCTAGTGTTGAAAAGGAGAACCTTCATGCCCGGTGTGATCTCTTTCTTAACAATTCGCCTATTGTGTAGCCTCTTCACTTTGTCTTTGTAAATCTTGGCATTGTCATAGGCTTCGTTTCTCAATTCGTCGAGCTCGGACAATTGCGATGCTCGCTCCTTTCCCGCACTTGCAAGATCACAATTCACCGCCTTTATAGCCCAATAGGCTCGGTGCTCGACCTCTACGGGGAGATGGCATGCTTTTCCATAAACAAGGCGGTATGGGCTCATCCCTAGAATGGTTTTGTAAGCCGTCCGGTACGCCCAAAGAGCATCCGGTAGCCTTTGTGACCAATCCTTCCTCGTCACATTCACGGTCTTCTTCAAAATGTTTTGAATTTGTTTGTTGCTCGTCTCAACTTGACCGGAAGTCTGAGGATGATATGGATTTACCACCTCAAAATCGATCCCAAGCTTCATGAAATACTTTACCCGGAGATTGGGTAAAGGTAACAATTTAAGCTCTCAAGTCTTGGGTCTTTTGATTGGAATAGTACTTGGCCATGAACTTCTCATAGACGGCATTCCAATTGGCCAATGAGTTGGCCGGTAGGGACATGAACCACATCTTAGCTCGATCCTTCAAGGTGTAAGGAAAACACCTCATCTTCAATTGGTCTTCATTCAAACCTTGTAGAGGGAAGGTTTGAACAATGGAATAGAACTCCCGGATGAAGTTCAAAGCATCTTCGACCGTCATCCCATAGAATGAGGAAAGTTGGCTAAAATGGATGTTCTTCAACAAGGACTATGCAAGAAGTTGGCGCCCCAATCACAGGACGAGCAAAGTCTCTCATATTCCTATCCGCATTGGCATTGGCATTGGCATTGGTATTGTCAGGGTTGTTGAAAGGGATAGCTTCCATCTCTCTTTCCCACTGGAACACATCAAATCTCCTTGGTCGATGGATGTCGTCAAACACGGGGGCTAGTCTCCGATTGAGGCTTCACCTCCCTAGCATACACAAACACAAACAAAACGGAGATCAAACGTACCTTGCAGAAAGAGAGGTGAGACTAAACAATCAACGCAAGAAAATCAAAACTAAAACAACACAACCACGACACTTAAACAAGATCACATTCACAAATACTAACAAATAACACAAAAAAAGCAATTGTAGCACTAAAAAGACAATTCTTAAAAGCCTTCCCCGGCAAAGGCCCCAAAATTTCATTGGGGTCCAAATTTACACTTATAATTTCCGGTTTATGCTCACTAGACACTACTTAGGACCACACCCGCAATTGGATGGGGTCAATTGTAGAAGTGATAAGCTTAACCCGAGTCGATCTCTCAAGGAAGACTTTATGTGAAAGAATTATCTAAAGACTACACATGCTTTCAACAAAACAACTAAAATAAAATCTAAGCATTCTAACAATGGAGATTTGATGATTATTATGCTAGGAATTCAAAATAGACAATAAGCAAGATAATTAAATGCAACAACACAAATTGAAACGAGATTAGAGGAAATAAGCTTGATTAAGGTATTAGGGTGTAGATTCTCTCAATGGTTTTATCACTATGCTTAAGTCAAGTTGATAATACTATTCTCACAAATATGATAGACCCTTCCAATTAGTTTAACTTCAATTCCTGTCACCGTCTATCCGTTAAACCTCTCTTAGCTATATCATACAAGCAAGATTAACATATTAGGCTTAGGAACCCCATGCACCTAACGTTGAAGGAACCAATTTCCGGATTTAGATTCACAATCAAGACTCCTCTAAATCCTATCAATGTTCAAGTAGTGATCAAGTACCTAAATATGAAAAAGCACGATTCCAACAACAACAATCAACAAGAACAAGCATAGATCAAAACAACATCGATTCTCTACCCCTTAATAGAGAGGTTAGCCACTAAACATGCTCAAAACAACACAAGTACCACAGAAGAAAGTCATCTCATAAATCAAATGCAAATAACTAAAACTTCTACAATATTAAGTATTCTTCAAGAGTTTTGGGACAAATCCCCACAAACATCCAAGAAATACAAAGAAAAATACAAGATGAACCTCCTCCGAGCTTAGCTTCTGCGGATGGCTCGTCGTCGACCTTCTCATCTTCTCTTCTCCTTACTTAGCTTGGATCCCTTCTTTTTCCTTATCTCCTCTTCCGTCTTGTGGATGTGGTGATGGTGGAAATGGTGAAGGAAAATGGTGTAGAGATTAGTGTATGTAGTGTGTGTTAAAGAGAGAGGGAATGGAGAGAATGAAGATAATGGTATGGGTGAGAGTGGAGTGAATGTGAGTGAATGAATGATGGTGTCCCCCTTTTGATCCCCAAAATCTATACTCATAAAAGAGATAGAGAGTAGAGATCGTAAGAGAGAGGGAGAGAGAAAAGGTGGTGGTATGGTGATGGTGAGGGAGCATTAAATGTTAGAGGGATTTGGGGAGGATTTTGTGGAAGAAAAATCCAAAGCTAGGTTTAGATGGATTAATCCCTACTCCCCTAGTGCTAGATTAGGGTAGCTCAAAGATCTCTTATACCAAATGAGGGGCATGGAAGAAGAATACTTATTGTCAAATGAAGGAGAGGTGAGACACGAGTGTAGAGTGGTGATAATCGGGAGAAATAGGACAGATTGTCGTGCCCTAGTTGCGCCGACATAGCAACTTTCCTTGTAGAGCCGAGCATCTTTCTGGAAGCGTCAACTTGCCTTCCGCAGCTCCTCTTTCCTTCGACGGCTAGGGTGCATTGCTCCTGCTGTAGCTGGCATTAGTTTCCCTTGTACCCAGTCTCCTCTCCTTCTCTTCTCAATCACTCTGGGTTTGTTGTAGGCACGATCATAAACTTCTCCTTCAGCTTTTGCTAGAATGGTGGGCGATTTCCGCCATGCTTGAGAGAGAGCTTTCCGCTGAGAATTTGTTGCCCATCTTGGTATCATTGACACCCTTGTGCCCTCCAGAAGTGATTCTCCTGCCTCCTGCTCCCCCTTGTGCCCATTTTAGTTCTCTCTGACTCAAAAACAGAAAAAACAAAGGACAAAAGAACGAGAAAAAGGCACAAAAAAATGAGAGAATTTGGACTTGTCATCAAGCCCGTTACCAGTCGTCGCCTTATCCCTTGATAATGCCCCATCATGGGTATCAGATGCCACAGGCCGATTAGAGGTCCTTTCAGGACCACTTTGACACCACCATGGGGCAGTTCCAGCAGAGCTTCCAGCAGAATTATGTCGACTCCATGGGCCAATTTCAGCAGCATTTCAATACGTCCATGGGCCAATTCTAGCAGACCTACACCAACATGATGGGGCAATTCTAGGAGCGCTTTGATACCTCGATGGGCGAGTTTCGCCAAGAGTTGCGATCCCTCCGCCAGGATGTTGGGGATATGAGGCAGGATATCTATGGTCTCCTCGACAGGCATGACGAGAGGATGACAGCCCTCGAAGAAAGCTGGAACAACTGGACGATCTCTTATCCATACCCGCAGCCTCCTCCACCACCTTATGATCCACCGCAGCAGTGAAGTTGTTTTATATTTTTCTTGTGTATTTTCATGTTCGTGTGAGTGTTTTATTGTTTTCAGTTTACTCTTTTTGTTGTTCGTTGGTTGTATTTTTCGTATTTTCTTGTAGGAACCAGCGCCTGTTGCCGGTCTTCTACACATTATGATGTGTTTCTCTTCCCTTTACACTTATTGCATATTGTTTTTCATACATTGAGGACAATGCATGCTTTAAGTATGGGGAGGTGAGCTCGTTATGTTTATGTCTTAATTATGGATAATGTTGTTTACGTTAAGTTTTTATTAGAATTCATGGTGTTTAACTATGTTGATTTTGGTTGTTTTGGTTATGATAGCTATGTTGTGATTCTCCCACTTAGTATCTTATTTTGCTCAATTGTCAAATTTGAACAATTTTAGATATGAATCTTCAAGGAATTATTTTCAAGTCGATCATGATGAATGAATTGGTTTGTGGTTTCACTCTTTAACATTAATTATCTTTGAATGTGATCACAAATTGATGATTGACGTTGAAGGGTCTTGTCCTTGAAGGATTGGGAAGCATGCTTTGCTTTGTTCATGAAAACTACTCCCCTTAATCATTTATCCTTGTGTTTTTTATATAAAAAAAAAAAGAAAAAAAAGAACGACAGAAACAGAAAAAACAAAAAAAAGGGCAATAAGGATCTATACTCCTCTAGTTGATTTATTCAACTAAGAGTATGGGAAACCACATAAGGACACTAGGGATTTCCTCCCTATGGTTTTACCTTGTGAATTTTGATCCACACCCCAATTATTTTGTTTAAATAAATAGGATTGCATTTCGGATTCTACTCCTCTCATGTGTGTGTCAATCCGTTCATTGTTGAATGATGAGTATGGGAAACCACATTAGGAAGCTCGGTTAAGCTTGATGATTAGACCTAATGACCCTTGTCCTATGTTTGCAATCTCTTATGTTGTTGTATGTAGTTTCTTAATAAATGTGGATGTGATTCGTGGGGAAGTAATTGAATTGAATTAGGTCTCACGTGTTTTTCTTAATCTCGAAAGGGCAAGCATCTCACTCGATTGGATCTTGTGCTCATTTTCTTTGATGATGAATGTTTTGTGGGAACCATGTGACTTGTCAATTACATAATCACCTTGCGAATATTTACTTCTTGCTTCTTATTTTTAATTTCTTGTTTGCTTGAGGATAAGCAAAGAGCTAAGTGTGGGGGAGTTGTTTGTGTTGTTTTATTGCATGATTTTACATGTTTTATAAGTTATTCTCGAGTGCCTTTATCTATTTATTTGTCGATTTCGTGTGATTATCTTCACTTGTTGCTCTCATGGTGGAATATGCCAAGTTATGAAAAACTTGAGCTTTTGTCAGCAAAATCTTGATTTTAGGCATTAAGGTGGCGAGGAGCGAAAATGAGACCGGAAGTGTTGAGCCCAGAGAAAATTGGCCAGGAACCACGCGACCGCGCGAAGCTGCACAACCGCGCAACACGACCCCGTGGCCATGCGAGTCCCGTGACCATGCGAGGGGGCTCTCAGCAGAGGCTCCCCGCGGGCGCACACTGTTCCGCGGGTGCGTGCACCTTTGCACCCTGCGGGCGCGGAGCGTCCCGCCAGCGCGCGAGACGCTCTGTTTCGCCAGATCTATCCTATCTTGCACTCGACTCTCGTCTTTTCTTCACCATTTTGCACAAGGAGACACTTCCTTCAACCTTCCTCTTTTTGCATGTTGAATCTTAGACTTTTTGGCCACCCTAATCTAAGTAATAGATTCATAGGGATTAATTTTCCTAGGTCTAGCTTTAAAGTTTTGCTTCTCCAATCCCTCACCAAATCTTCGAAAAATCTCTTTTAATAAATGCCCTCTCATGATCACCATCTCATCACCTTTCCTCTCTCCTCAACCCCATACCTCTCACCATACTCCTATCTATCATTCACCTCTCTCTCAATTCTCTTTCCATATAAAAATCCCATTTTGATTTTTGGGGAGGAATCATCCATTATTCACATTTTCACCATTCTCTCACTTCATCTTCTCCACCTCTCCCTCTCCATTTTTCTATACACATACAACCTTTACCACCATCACTCACCATCATTTTCACCATTTTTCACCACCATCCAAGAGAAGAGGAGAAAGGAAAGACAAGAGGGAACCAAGGCAAGGAAGAAGAAGAAGAGACGAGAGAAACCCGACTTCGAGCCATTCGCGGAAGCTAAGCTCATTAGGAGGATCACCTTTTGGTATTTTCTTTCTATTTCTTTGATGATTTGTGGGGGTTTGTCCCAAACTATTGAAGGATCTTGAATATTGTCGAAGTTTATGTTATTTTCATTCTATTATGAGATGGCTTCCATTTATAATATTCATGTTGATTTGATGATGTTGTTGGGATAATTTCTCTATTAGGGGGTAGATGATCGATTTCATTTTTGATCTATGCTTGTTATTACTGGTTGTTGTAGTTGGAATTGCACTTCTTATGTTAGAATAATTGATCACTACTTGAGCATTGTTAAGATTTAGATGAGACCGGAAGGAGAATCAAAATCCTGAAATTAGTTCCTTCAACGTTAGGTGAATGGGGTTTCTAAGCCTAATATGTTAATCTTGCTCATTTGGTATAGCTAAAAAGGGCTTAATTGATAGACGGTGGCAGTAACTGATATTAAGCCTTTTGAGAGGGTCTATTGGATGGGTGATTTTAATATAACCAACTTGAACCGAGCATAGAGATAAGCCATTGAGAGAATCTACGGTATAATACCTTTAATCATTCTATTTTCCTTAATCTTGATTTTATCGTTGTCATTTGCATTATCTTGTTTACTTGCACATTTCAATTCTTAGTTTAAATCACCATCAATCCCTTGTTTAGAATGTTTAGGTTTTATTTTCATCATTTTAGCACGTTGCATGCATAGCCCTTAAGATAGTATCCCACAAAAATTCTTCCTTGAGAGATCGACTCGGGTTAGCTCATCGCGTCTACAATTGACCCCGTCCGATTGCGGGTGTAGTCCCAAGTAGTTTGTTGTGTTGAGCCGAAACTGAAAATATAAATTCAAATTTGGACCTTAACACTCAGTCTTCAAAGCAGCTACCTCAACCTCAAGCTTGGAGGTTGAAGATGAATCTGCTTCAAGATTTGCCCGAGCACACGATAGTGCCATAGTAGCCTACATTCACAAGAATTAAAATAAATTAACACGTCGTTCTATATGTAAAAAAACAAAAATTATGAAAAATTGGATACATACCTGAATAGAATGATTTAGTGCACGAGCAATCTGAGATTTTAATCCAGCCGCTTGTAGATTGCCAATATCGACCGCCACCATCTCATTTTGCATTTTCGACCAAACAATGCTGGAGGGATCGAATGTGGCTGAATTTCAAGGAACTATCTCATTCCTTAATTCATCGAGCATCGAGCCCACTGGCCCATGAGCAAAAGAAGGAGAACTGAACCCCACCTCAACTACCACTAAATCTGGTTTCTCTCGAGCAGGTGTGGTATGCAGGGTAGGATTAGGAGTCGGGGTCGATGTCCTCGCCTTCATACTTGGAGGGAAATCAGAGAGACGCCGACCCCCAGACGGAGCTGCAGACCCTAAAGAGCCTTCCTTACTTAATTTACCCTTAACTTCATCAACCTTAGCTTTGATCTCTATCAATGGGAGGGTATGAGTGTTGCTAGGAGGCACCTTGATGGCACTAACGACTCTTCAGTCTTGCAAAGTCTTGAAAGAACGATACTCTTGAGGGATGTCGAGGGCTCTTTGGATCCGTTTAAGTAAGATACCCTGCGGTTTATGTTTCTTTTGAACACCTGCAAAAGAAGGACATTTTTTTACTACTTAGAGATAATAATAATCAAGACCAAACTTGGCGTCATCCAAATTGATAAAAAAAAGAAATGCACGAGCTCGGCTAAAAAATCGAGAACGACATTCTTCGCTATCTTCACCACATATCACCCAAAACCAATTGGGCTTCCAATTACCAGAAGAAGAAATACATTCTCTCACTAGTCCCGCAAACCTGCCAGTCCATCTAGTGAATAATAGAAGCACAGATTGTCAGGCACATTAATGATTCTATACAATGAGTACCACTCGTCTAATGACGGTTCACCAAACTTCAGGTCATACCATATCAACAGCATACCCATCATATAGTTGTAGCCGTTAGGAGTAGTTTGAGCTGGGGAGATTCCATAACTTGCTGCAATCTTTCGAAAGAAATTTTGTAAGGGCAGTTGAACCCCTCTCTTAAAAAATGTCAGAATTGTTGGGGTTTTTTCGAATTAAACTACCGCATGATCTATTTGGTTGTTCATTAATCCGTATTCATGCAAATCATAATTTTATGTAACATGCATGTTTATCACAGTCTAATCAAAAAGCATGCAAAACATATTCGAATCTAATTAAAGCGGAAGACATAGAAAACAAATCTACTTACAAATTGATAGACGGTCTGTGGACAAGATTAAAGATCTAATCTTGTTGTTGAATGAACACAGTAGGCACCTCTTTTTTCCTTAAAAATTCAACCAATACACAATTCTACTCCAAGATCTTCTGTTGTATTCCCGAACTGTATCTAGATTCAGAGTGGGCTGAAATCTACTAGATAGGGTTGTGAATTCTGTGCATATCTTGAGAGACAAAGAGGGGCTGATTTTTTTATGCTATAAATTTCGTCCCCCCTTTCCTTTTTATAGGGAAATGGGCAAAATTTTACTTCTCAAACCCTACTGGATTTGGGCCTCTATCTCAAGTTCCATATCTAGTCCACTTTCAGTCAATTGGGCTACAACAGGAATCTAGAAGAATATTAAACTGGCCCACTAATTTATTGAATATCCAATATCAAATAAACCTAGGATATAATTAAATAAATTAAGTTTTACTTTTATTCCACTAAAGAAGTAAAACTGACCTACCAATTTAATACATATTTGCGAATATGCTTTCTCCTTTAGTTCAACCATTCCCCGTGTTTAAGATACAATGTTCATTAATTAATTATGTTAGCATCTGACAGCTATAATTAATTAACATCTAAAACCTTGAGTAGTACCACACAAGCTTTATCATGTAAGGAATAAATTCCACATGCAGGGTTTCAACATGAACTTGTGTTTCCTCAAGAGAACATTATCAACCTGGCGCACCAGGACACGGTGCTTATGCATACTGCTCGAGACATCATGTATACATTGTTATCACCCAATATATCGAGTTTAATCTACGAAAAGATCTCACTCATTGATAAATCAAAGTAATAAACAACGCACACATATGTTCGCCAATATCACATGAGTTCAGAACCCGAACTCTGTGGATCTTTATTCTCTCAGTAACTGGGTCAGAGACAGAGAATAGTATCCTATCGTGATCCTCCTCAATATACTAACAAGTATACTAGAATAATCATTTAGTCAAGATAAACTAACTTATCAGATTATTCTACGATGTATCGATGGTGTGTTCAGGACCATCTAAGCCGTGAGATCTTTAATACATGATAAGGTTCTAATGATATGATCTTACCGTGTGACTCCTAGGGTCGACCAAACTCGACTCTTGTTTTTCTGGAATCTACAATGTAAGTATATGGAACATTACATAGAACAATTATAGAACATAATCTAAATGCAAACAGTGACTGCAATAACTTTTATTTCATATCATCATGTCATAAGAAAAGTATACAAAGACAAGTCTTCTAGTATACAAAACCAACAAGAATAAATTGCAACAGTGTCTCTAGGCGGCCAACAAGCCCTCTCCGAAGACTTAGGGACACTCACCTTCAGTTGACAAGCAATTCCATAAGCCTGTATTATATGTTTCAGAGATTTCTGGTCGATGGCAGACGATATTGTTTCTGCCTTGAACCCTAAAGACCTTTGAGAGCTAACCGCATGGTCACCCGAATCATCAGGGTCATTGATCTCTTCGCCTGATTTTTCAATCTGATCAACAACCATGTCATTACCTTCAGAAAACGTGCCCTCAGCGTTTTCAATATCGTCTGCCTCCAAATCTGAGCTTTCATCTTCAGATTCAGATTTATCTCTCAAGTTCCAGATTTCACCACACTTAGTGGACCCTGAATTTTTCTTCAAAGTCTTCAATTTTTTGGGGATATCGAACCTGTCATCAATGTCAATCCTAGGGTCGACCGAACTCGCCTCTTGTTTTTCTGGAATCTCAGTTTGAGGTCTCCCCATGCCACTGCAGATGTCGATCATTATTTCTCACTCATCCTCACTCAACGACGTCGAAAAAAAATACAATAAATAAAATCAATCAAATCAAGATCAAGAGGATAAAAGACAAGCAACTTACCAATTAATGAGGATAAATGCTGCCCGCATATCTTGATGTCGCCGCGGTTTTGAAACTGAGAAAATAACGATGAACAATGATTTTGAGTGCCTACATAAGAAGAAAAAATTCTCCTTCTTATAGAAGTGGCAGGTAACGCAGCTAGGGTAGAGTCTTGCTCTCCAAGCAAGGAGAAAAGCCCTATTTCAAAGCCCAGTCCATATAGGAATTTGAGTTGCATAAGAATTCTTAATTACCGCACATATTCCACTACAGATATATAAATAATAATAACAATCGACCCTAGGGTCTATTGTGTCAAAAGTCGATCCTAGGATCTATTATGTCGAAAATCGACCCTAAGGGTCTACTATGATGAAAATCGACCCTAAAGGTCTATTATGCCGTATATCGACCCTAGGTCTACTATGTCAAATATCGACCCTAGGGTCTCATAAGCATCAAGGTCGATCATATTTCGGGTTCGATCTCGTTAACCCTCAAAAATGGTCCCGAAGTTGAAATACAAGCATAAATTAAATACACTGAGACCCTCGTGTGCGTCAGGAAAACAATAATAATTTATGGCAAACAATATTGGATTTACGGTGTTCGGCCTTAAAGTTTGCATTAAAAGCCTCGGTCGTCCTACCTTGCATCTTGCATTCAATGCTTAGGCGTTCGACCTCCAAGTTATTTTATAACTTGGGTCGTTCAGCTTCATAGCCCATACTTGGGGCTTCGGTGTTTGATCTTATGGTTTGCTTTCAAAGCCTTGATCGTCCTACCTTACAACTTGCGCTCAAAGCTTAGGCGTTCGACCTCCAGGTTATTTTATGATTTGGGTCCTTCACCTTCATGTCCTTACCTGTTTATTTACATTACGATTTATTGTCCACCTCCCATGCTGAAACCTAGACAATGAGGGGCTAACTGTAGTGGTCATTTTTCATCAACCCGATATGTTGGCCCAAAAGGGTTGAACGATAGTATATAATTGGTATTCCAATAGATAAACGTTCAATTTTAAATTTGAATTAACGATCAGTTCCGCCTTATCCGGTAAGATTGACGGGTTCAGAGGAGTCGACACGTCTTTCAATCTCCTCCGCGATCCTCGCAAACCTTAGCTGCTACCTCTACCTTTAAAAGGAGACCCCCTCCTCATTTGACGACCACGCGAAAATACCCATAAGCTTCACATCATAACCTAATTCCACTCAGCCACTTAGGCGATTCAACATCCAGACTTCTTCCTTAGTTTTTTGTAGATTTAGACGACGTTCTCTTGATTTCTAGTCAATGGCTTAATTATTCAATTGTTTAATATCTTATCACTTTCTATTCTTTTTCTTTTTCTTTTTCTGACTTGAGCGTCGGAGGCCCAACGATCATCACCCCCCGACGGTCTTTGGCTCTTACGTTTTTTCTGGTTTTGTTTCACAGATTGGCCGCTGCTCCGAACTGATACGATTAATTGCAGATTTTCAGATCTACACAAATTAGATGAAAAAAATCAAATTATTGATTGTCCTGACACGAGTAATATGACTTTGTATACATAAATACAGAATTAGTTAGCAATAATTATTAAGTCTACATATATTTTCATCATTAAAATAAGGAGTTGAAATATTGCTTCAAATTAAAAAAAAAAACTATAAATGTTATTTATTAAATTTAAGAAATAAATAAATTAATAAATAATACTTAAATTATATAGGTAAATCGAGCTAGCATTCAAAAATTACATATTGTATGATATAAAATTATTGTTCAATTCTTCCATATATATATACATATGTATTGCTAAAATGGTGTGTTACTTGTTTTTTCCTATCTTTTTAGGGACATACTCCTGTAGGACGGTCTAACGGATCACTTCCGTTAGACGGATCCTAACCCGACCCGGATCTAATTTTTGCCTTTTTTTTTTTGGCACCCCAATCCCACCCCAACCCCAGCCCCCAGCCCCCAGCCGCATCCTCACTCTCTCCCTCTAATACACGCGCAACTTACCTTCTTTTTTTTATTTTTTTCTTTTTTTTTTCTTCAGGGGTCCCACGCCACGCCACCCCACCCCCACCCCTACCCTCACCCTCACCCCCTCTTTCTCTCACACACTCGCACATCAGCTTGTTTCTCTTTTTCTTTTATTTTTTTATTTTTTACAATTTCAATTCACACTTTTACACTTTTTTTTTTTGGAGTACATTTATACACTTTTTTTACTGCTTTTTTTAGAAGCACATTTATACACTTTTTTTTTGTTTTTTTTTTTGGAGCACGTTTATACACTTTTTTTTCTTTTTTTTTTTGGAGCACATTTATACACTTTTTTTTCGGCTCCAATTTATGCCTCACTATAAAGAGTTAGAAGTTGTGTGTTTTTTTTGTAATGATTTTATTAATGATACTTTATCCATAATTAATGATACTTCACATTAATGTTAATGATACTTCAAAAGATAAATTTTATATTTTCATTAAAATGAAAATTATCAATGATTAAGCATTAATTGTCAAATTAACAACAAAGAAGTATTATTAATTATCAAGTAGGTATCACTGGTAATAAAAAATGAAGCATCACTAATAGTGATACTTTCTTCTCCAATTAGTGATATTTTTCTTTCTAATTAGTGATAATTTTCTTCTAATTAGTGATACTTTCTTCTGCCATTAGTGATACTTTTCTTCAATTAGTGATACTTTCTTTGCAATTAGTGATACTTTTCTTTCTAATTAGTGATACTGTCTTCTGCAATTAGTGATGCAGTTCTTCTAATTAGTAATACTTTCTTCTACAATTAGTGATACTTTTCTTCAATTAATAATGCTTTCTTCTGCAATTAGTGATACTTCATCCCTAATTAGTGATACTATAATTATTTTAAGGATACTTGAATATATATTTTTTTTGAAATAAATCTATATCCTAAATTGAAATTAGTGAACCATAAAATTGAATTTAATTTAATTTATTTTTTTCAATAAAATTTCACCACATAAATCTAATGATACTTATCTTCATAGTTAATGATATTTCATTTCATAGCTAATGTTACTAATATTTTTTGTTATTGGTTTGATAATTAATATTTAATTAACCTCAGAGGTACTGATACTTCATATCATAGATAATGATACTTTACCTTATAACTAATGATACTTCTTTTTTGTGGCTCAACCGACAGAAAAAAAAAAAATATATATATATATTTGAAATAAGTATATACCCTAAAATGGAATTAGTGAACCCTGATATGAAATTGAATTAATTTAATTTTTTTACCAATCGTCTCGCGCAATATACTCGTCCGACGCTTACGCGTGGGCTCGTGCAATGTACTCGATAATTTAAATTTTAAAATAAATATATACCATAAATGAAATTAGTGAACACTAAAATAAAATTGAATTAATTTAATTTTTTATCCGGCGTCTCGCGCAATGCACAAGCCCACGCTGCTCAATATAAAATAATGATTTTAAAAAAAAATTAAAAAAAAAAGTCGAAAAGAGAAAATGAAAATAAAAAAACGAAGCAAAAAATAAATTACAAAATAAAAAGGAAAGAAAGGATCGAGAAACAGAAGCTGCTTCCGCCTTCCGCCTTCCGCCCACATTTTTAAAACACCGCCAAGCCCCGCCGAAATGTTTATATTTAACAAACCCAGGCCCAGCCCAAATTGTGTTTTACAACAAACCTGGGCGGAAAATTGGGTTTGGGACGGACGGTTGGATTTTTTTAGGAGGGTTTAGATTTTATTTGATCCGTCAAACGTAAGAGACCCGTTAGACGGTCTAACACAAGTCTTTGTCATCTTTTTATGTATAAATACAAAATATTATTAGGTATTTAAAAATGACATATTATCAATATAATTTAATTATTTTTCAAAATTCATATAGTATAATATACTATCCGTGCATCGCACGGGAAATTTACTATTTATTATGATTAATAGAAACTAGATCGATCATATTAAAGTTTAAATTACAATTTTAATCACAACGCACTCTTCAGTTCATCGCCTATTTTATAAATAGACATATTGTAAAAGAAATCAAACAATCAAAGATTTCTGCAAAAAAAAAAAAAAAAGTATAGTGATTAGTGAGTATATTCCTCATCTTCTCAATTCGAACATCCTTCTATCTCTTTTCCTAATTAAAGGACCCAAGCCAAAAGATGGTACCGAGAAGGACGACGTCATTCCAGATTTTTTTAATGATATTTGTAAATAACATGCAAATCTATGTGAATTTTTCACAACGTTGGATTATTTGCTTTGGATGACAATTAATGTGACGAGTTGTGGAAGAAGTATGGTGGCAAGTATAGAGTTCAGGGTTTCTGCGTTGGTTTTTTTTCTTTTTTTAATTTGTTCTAATTCTAATGTGTTTTTCTATTTCTCCCACTATTTTTCATGATATAATATTAATGTTTGTGTGGGCTTGAAATTTAATTAGTGTTGGCCCAAAAATAACTAAATCGTGTTTAATGATATATATTTTTTTTTATCCCACTTTTGCTTTCATTTTTTTAATGTTCTTTCATAATGTTTTTTTTTTCTTTCGTTATTTTTGTTTGTATTTTTCAAATTAATACATATTTTTGGCACTATTTAAAACTTTAATTTGTTTGACATGTTTGATATACTAAAATAGTGGTTTTGGAGTTATATGATGTACTAATTAATTTACTATAAAATGTAGTACTATGCATACAAAATTTTGATTTTAAAATGAAATTAATTATAATTTAGTTTATATTTAATTGATTATATATTTTTATTGTGTGTATATATATATGATTATAAAATGTATTTCACTGTACACTAATATTAAGATATTCTTTAGTTATTGGGGTACATAATTTACTTTTGTAATATAAGTGACGTAACTGTAAATTTATATTATTTGGATGGCTGATAAATAATCTCATGATAGTCAAAAAAATTTGAAGATTTTTAATACAATGATCATTGTATTTTTTGTTATGCAATCTAATATCGCGAACTTCATCAATCATCAGACAAGTAAGTTCTTATAAAAAAATTATATGTTTTAAAAAAATTAGTTGACATTAAAGATGGTCTCATGTGCATTGAATGTATATAAGGTTTTATATCATATGGGAAAAAAGTACCACTTATAATATTGAAAAGTGACTTATAATATTGAAAACTATCATATTTTTATAATTATCAGTACATTTTTTGGATTGAAAATATATCACTTCTAACACTGAAAGTATTATAAATTTATGTATGACCTAAACAGTTCAATATAATGGGTGTACCCAAATTTTTACTGTTTTCAAATGTTGAAAAAATGGTCTAGAACCAACTATATGATATCATTATGTAGTCGCATAGAAATATTTTTAGTATATTTGAGGTCCTGAAAATTTTATCATTAAACATCACAAAATGATCACATTCAAAAAATTTAAATATTATTTTATAAATATTAAAATTCGTACAACGTATATGAGTAATACTAGTTATATACTAATGTATCGACCCGTACCCGAAGGCCCAGATGCTAACGAAAACACAAACCAAAACAATTGACCATAAAAATTTTCGCAATTCAAAATTAAAAATTTATCTTGGATATAAAAATTTGGGCAACATTTCGTTTAAGATATTCAAAATATCCACGCTCACATGCGTTTACTATTCAAACTTGTATGACCAAGACTAGTCAAAGTTCAACATTCAACATTTAAAATATGCCAAAAGACCACAACATTCAGAAATGTCCATAAAATAGTTAAATATTTCATGATCATAAAGCGGAAGCATAGAAATTTATACTTATTGACCACAAATTATATATACTCAATAATTAAAAATAATAAAAGTCGTCAACGAAATAAGAAATCTCCATTGGTTCACGTCAGCTGCCAGCTGTCATCAAATACCTGAAAATATTATTAAAAATAGATGAGCTGAGTGCCAGAAAACACTTAGTGGGATTTTAAATTTTCTGAAATATACTTGATCATTCAATAAATACCTTGCATATTAAACATATTTACTATAATGCCTATAAAAAAATATATGCTCATTAATATACGAAAGGTTAACTCAATACGGTTCCCTATCATATAAATTTCACCGAAGTGACATATTTATACTGTAGTACCATAAAATGGTACCATACCGCACCAAAGTGCTATGTACCGCACCGAAGTGCTCATACCAAGAACCATAGAGTTTAGTATCTTCTGATGAGCTATAAAAATAATATTTTAAACTTTGAAGCATGCTTTAATATAAACATATATTATCAATGTTTTTGAAATATAAGTCACGTGTTGAATAGATATAATCCACCTTATAGCTATAATAACTGAAGCTTTAATCATACCATGCTCATTTTAAGCCTACCATCTCGGGTAAGGATTTATTTATAAGATCATATTGTAAAGACACACTAGAGTGTTGATCATATGTCATAGCATAAGGAAGGGTCAATGGACCGAGTTCCTAAATTGACAACCGAAATGACAATACTAGATGGTCAATCAATAATCTTAGCTTATAATCTACTAACATATATCACAATCTAGAGTGCATCATCTAGGTCTCATTCCTCCATCAATTAGTAGCATAACATCATCATTTTTAAGGGATACTGAATCTATCTTGCAAGGTATCATACGTCTAAGCAATGCTTTCATATCATAATATCAATTTCAATAATAATAATCTATAAGCATGATTGTTTGAATCTCATAACAGTTCATATAATGCTAGCATCTAATATCATGTTCGATCATTTATCCCATAAATTCATATCTAATAAAATCATTCCATAAATGATTCCATAGATAATTTCATAGATTATTCAGACATAGCATAAAATTATTTATTTGGATATTTCATGATACCCTAACATGCTTCTAAAGCTCATCCATAGATAAATATATTATTACCCACCCCATTTAAAATTCTGGGGTAGAGCAGTGACTTAGGGTTCGTTCATCTGATTCTTCGAGTTCAATGTGTCCTACAAAGTCAATTTTATGACTCATTAACCTTATCAAAATCCTAAAGTCCAAAATATAAATAATTTCCCCTTCTCTTGACTACGATATCGACACAGAATGAACAACTGCAGAGGCTTCTACTCACCGAAAGATAGTCAATATTGGTCCTTTCTAAAGCGTAACTACCCAAAGGTGGATGCTAGTATTTTTAGAATTTTAATCTGAAGTCTATGGGAGTCTCGATGTTGAAAAACGTAAAGAAAAATGTAGTGAATAGTGTTTTTTCATTAAGGAGTGATTTTTTGGAAATTTGCGAAATCCTACTGGATGGTCCAAGGCTCGCCTCGCCAGGTTTATTTTATGGAAATCGATCCAAGGAATCCGTTCGCGTTCACGGATTTCCAATCAGCGGTCAATCAAACACTCAGGGGTGTTATCTGTCCTCTAGAATGAATAGTAAATCTATTTTTAAAAAGGAAATTTGGAGGTATTTCAACCTTGTCATTGAATAAAATAACTTTTATTGAATCTGAAAATACTTCATCAGTATTTTATATCCAGAAAATTTATACCCGCCCTACCTCAGTTTTTCCTATAAATAGGGGAGGGGAGAGAGCTCATTTCTCACACCTCTCTCTCTCTCTAGTTCATTTGAACGAATGAAAACCCGGGCCTGCATCGAGTAAATTGTGCATGCGGGCTCAGTTTAAGTAAGGGGGGAAAGGTGGTGCTACGGAAGCAGCTGTCGAACACCGGAAGGCTGCAGAAGAGCCGCCGCTTTCGACGTCCCATCCGGGTCCATTTCTCATCCTTTTAAGCTGAAATTTTAGTATGTCGTACTTCATTTCGTATGTTGAGTCCGTCATTGTCCGGTAGCTGGAAATCGACCAAATCGCTGGAAAAGATGAATAGTTAATGACACCAATCAATTTAGTTTTTGCACATTTTTGTTTATTTCAGGTCGTCAAATCGAGAAAGTTTCTTCTAGAAAGTTGTTCTAAAAATTATTTTCTATAAGACTGCCAAGTTTCAAATCTCGGGACGGGTTTTGAATAATTTTGATTATTTAAATTAAGTAGTTAATTTTGTGTCGGAAGCATATGATTTCAGAAAATTCTGAAAATCATATACTATAATTAAGATATAAGTGGGGTCATGCCTAATTATTTTTATAATTTTTGAGCAGTTAAAAAGTGTTGTGGTGCAGATATGGTAAAGATTGAGTAAAATGACAAGTTATTGAAAGAGGCTTCTGTCAAATCAGTTGGTGCCATTAAATCAAGAATGACATTTTGAAATTTATTTCTTTCTTCGTTAAAATTATAGAAAATCTCTAGAGTCGTGTAATCTATTTTTTAAAGTAATATAATTAACTAATAGATCCAATTATAATAGATTAAATCCTCAAATTATAGTGGTTGTTCTGAGTTGAAGATCGATCCTTGTAGGACCCGCAAAGCCTGCTAGGATAAATGGAGCTATTTTTGAGGTGATCATGCCGCCACCTGCTCGTCATCGAGGTGGGTGATACTATACCTATTTATGGTTTGAGCTAGTAAACTCTTGAAGCATGTTAGGACGAAATGAAATATCCAATGAAATGTTTCATGCTTTGCCTGATTAGTCTCTATACAAGGAAATTATTATGATATGGGATATGATAATGTGAATTATTGTTTGAGCTCTTGAGTGTGATATGCTATGGATGCTAGCATAATGAAATATGATATAACATGGTTGATATGAGACATAAATGATCATGACCATAGTTAACTGTGGTATTGATATTGTTGATGAAAAAAATGTTGTTTAGATAAATGATGCCTTGAAAGTTGATTATAGTGTCCCTTATAGGTAATGAGGCTATGGTATTGATTGAGGAAGTAGATTTAGATGATTCATTCTAGGCTATAATCCAGGCTAGCAAGATTTGATGTTGAGAACTGAATGCTGAGATTCAGTTATTTGTTAAGTAGGATATTGAGCTCAAGGAACAGTTTTATTACATTATCATATTGTGACCTTCAAGTCACTAAAGATAAATCATATCAATGGGTCTATGGAGAGTCACTGCTGGGTAACCCCCTCCCATACTCATATATATGGATTGTAACCTTCGGGTTACCAGGTCGTGGATTTTGGGTCACTAGGTTGTGGTCTTTTGATCACTAGAGAGTCATTGATGGGTTATTCCCTCACATACTTAGAGTTACTGCTGAGTAAGCCCCCTCGCATACTCGATGGGATATTTGTGGCCTTTGGGTCACTAGGTCTTTATCCTAAGGAATGCCTATATGGGGTGTAGTAGACATCAAGTTTAAGTCAGGATGGATGGTGCGTCGTTTTTCACCAAAAATAATCCGACACACAGTCGGTATGCCCACACTGCTCAGTACAGTGGTAAGTAAGATCGTCTCCCAAAAGATCGGTGAGAATTACTCGTGGCTTACTCAACCTGCAGAACGTAACTCTTTAATGGGAAATTTCTGTTTTCAAAATTAATCATACGAAAATAATAATTCAACAAGAATTTAAAGAACAATCAAAGCACGATTCTAAACGAATTGGTGAAAGTATTCCGGTTACCAACTACTCCACTCTGGCACACTACACTGATCCTCGACACAAAGATGCAATTAATTGGCACATGCAAATCGGTTATGGCTGCCGAAGACACTTACTGGCACAGTTTTATTTCTCCGTATTTTCTCGATAAATAGGAAGACACTTCACTAAATACTCCCCTAGTCAATTGACAACCGTAAGAGACACTCTCATAGATTTAATGAATTGACCGCTTGAAGATCTAGAGAAATCCGATTCTAATTTAACAGACTCTGACACAGGACTATGAAAATCACCTTATTATTCTCATGGTTCTTATGAACCGTTTTACCACTTATCAATTCTAAACCACAATTGCGGATAGCTGAATTAATTAGCTAGTGATTAATTCCGAAATACCAAATATTTGCAACTACTCAGTATCATCGAAGCAATCACGACTCGGACAACAGAGAATAATAAATACATGCAAATAAATTAACAGAGATAAATATTTAGGTCTCAGAGTTCGAGTTAGCCAGAGCTTCGTGAGTTGTTCCCGGAATAGAGGGGTTAGTTAACTTGCGTGCTCATAATCAACGTCAATTTGTTGTGTAAATCCACGCCGATGAAAAATGAAGAAGAAGAATGAAAATCGGCACTAGACTTTAATGTTGTTCGCTGCTGCGTTCTTGTTCTACAACAATTCTCAAAATCCCATTACAAATAAAAATCAAATACTAATATAGAGGAAATTATCCCTAGAATTAAGCATCCAACAAGGAAATAAAATCATACTATATCTAAACTAGGTAGTTGCTAAGGGAAGGACTCCTTAGATGCGGTAGTGATCAGAAATCCGCACTCATGCTTGGGCTGGATTAAATTTTTGCACAAAACAGGCCCAAGTCACTTGCACAGCTTCAGCTTTTGAACTTCTCAGCCCAATCCCCTGGCAGTATGCCCATACTGACTGTTCTACGATCTTCCTTAGTTACATCCCTCAAAAGAGAACATATTTCTTCACTTATTCCCACCACCTGCACATCTCCACAAACACATCAAATTCTCCCAAAAACACTTAACCAGATAATGATTAATGCATGAAATAATATCAAAATAAGCACGAAGAATATACCCGATCAAACCCCCCCAAACTTAAATCTTTCTCGTCCTCGAGCATATCTAAACATAAAGACAACACTCAAATAAAATCAAGTAACTGAATCGGCTGCCTTAGATGAAAAGTATAAGAGCTAGCTCTGCAATGTGAACAACCACATACCAATTCCCTATCTTGCTGAATTACACATGCTCATGCTCTTCATCTAGGTTAAAAATCCGCACCTAGGTCCAGCCTCACCGGGATTAACTCATGCTCTCTCAAATTCAAGGACAAAATATGAAATAACACTTAGTCATGAGTTGCTACCATCAATATCAAATTGTCTGTTTGTCAAAACCTTCATCAACAAATAAGTTCTACACGTATCAAAAGGTCTTTTCTCCCAGGTGTAACGAGGCTTGGGTATCGAGGGTGGATTAATTTGGATAAGTAGCTCAATAACGAGGAACATATGCAAGCAATTCACACCACAATCTCATACTTGATTGCACACTAGTGATTCTCCACTTCCGGTACAAAAATCAGGAGTTTGGATAGCCCCTTCAACGTGTACTCCTTTTACTCTTCCATTTTTCTTCTTTTCTTCTCTTTTTTTTTTCTTTTTTTTATTTTATTTATATTTTTTTTTTCTGAGGCTTTGTCTCTTTCTTTCTTAAACAGAACTTGAGTACTAGGCTATTGTCCCTTCATATTTCATCAGCACTGCTCTCCAAAATATATGCGCAATCAAGAGAAATATGATGTAAAGATACATTGCATATGTTCACAGGGAAAAAAAAAAAGGCCCAAAAACAAGCTATGCTTAATTTGTAGTGGCTGTGAAAAAAAAAATGGATGTGAAGGCTCAACTGTGCTCACTATTTGGTAATGCAAGGGTTGGATTTTCTTTTAAAGCCATGACTTAGGTAAATCCTAAATGCCTTTATCATATTCATGTAGGAGACTTATGTGCAATGAAAGTACGGCATCCGGGCAATTCATACTTTAGGTAAACAAACTCAGACACACTCATCAACAGAATTTGAGCTTTTATCAATTATTTGCATGCTCAGGGGCTCTAAAAGTTCACATTTGAGAGGTTAGAAATTTGACCATTGGTGCATCATTTATCATCCCCAAACACACACGAGCATGGCATATATAACTCATCACAATATCTCACCACAATCCAATCCAAACCACAATACAGCTCTATCTCCTACTACAATCCATCTGTAGGCAACCAACACTTTCAAATGACTCAAAAACAGACTTCAAAACATGCAAAAACACAATGTTTTCTTTTTTCTTTTTTCTAACAAAAATAAAAGCACTTAAACATTCTTTTCCCCCCACACTTTGGACAACACAGTGCCCTCGCTGTGAAGAAAGAGCAGAACCACAAACGACTAAAGACACAAAAAAACAAAAGAAAATCAGATAACAAAAAGGAAGGGGTAGAAAGGGCAAACTCTCAATCCGCCATGTTGCGGATTACTTGTTCCAGCACGGTGAGGCGAGCAGCAATGTCATCCAACCAGCGGCCAAAAGTGTCCTCAAGCCTCTGAGCAGCAGATGTGATGAGGGCACGTAGTTCTGGTAGAAGAGAAGCAAGAACAGCTGCAGGATCTACAAGAGGAACTTGGCTCAGGCCTTCAATGCCAGGCGGGGTTAGTTGATATTGCCCTTGGGCATTAACAAAGAGCAATTTCATAGCCATAAAATCAGAAACGGTAAATAGAGTGGCTGGCAAAAATTCAGGCTCAATAATAGGTACAAGCAGGCACTATGCTAACAAAGTAATCAAGTGTCCTAGCGGGGCTTTATTGAGAAAGTGATTTCCTGTAAACTGCCACTGACGACAAAACCATGCACCAAAGTTCAGTTTTTCCCCTAAAACCATGCTATCTAAAACAAATAATTCTTGCACAGTCACAATGCCCGTGTTCTCAGTGCGACCAAAGAAAGTGCAAACAAGGAAACAGTGGCATAAACGGAGTGCATCATCCTTAATATGAGTGTTTCTAGCATATCTAGCCACATAAGCAGAATCAATGGAAAGGGCCGCCCATCTCTCATCCTTATGCGAGGAGAAAGATGGAGGCACGTCATAAAAAGCCAAGTCATAGGCGTCCTCTTGCAGAGAGGAATCAGTTTCAAAACCAAGAAGCACATTCAAGCGATTAACTGACAAATTGAATTTCCTATCACCCAAGGAAAACACAATAGCATGCTCATCATCCAAATCAAACTCAGGATCATAATCAAAGGTAGAGAAAAAACCTAAACTGAATTCTCTATGCACAGGCAAAGCAACATCGAGTAAAGGCACCCAACCAATATTAGCAAAGAAAGTGCGAATTCGCTCATTAACACCCAAAACAGATATATTTTCCCAATCAATAAAGTCGCGCGCCAACAAAGATACGATCAACGTTCCTCGTGGCGCGCAACTGTACCTCATCGGGGCGTCGAAACGGAGGAGGGGCGACGGAGCGTCGACGGCTGCTAGAGGCAGTTTGAGCGATGTCGAAGGTGGAAGAATCAGGAGCAGGGCTCGGTCCTTGCAGAGTTTGGGACCGAGTTTGGCGACGGCACTGTGGCGATGGTGGGGCAGTAGCCTAAGAAGTCTCCTGTGGTGGGGTGACAGTGCGAAGAGGAGACGGTGGTGGTGTGGCGATCGAGTCACCTCTGTCGGTGGAATTTGTGGTGAAGGTGGTGGCGTGGATTCAGGGCCAGGTTCCGAGAGGAGAACCATGCTGGATTTCCGCAGTGCTCGCTTCTTTCCCATGTGATCAGAGACGACCGGCGATGGTGGAGGAGAAGGAGTGGCGGGAGTCAGGAGTTGTGGTGAAAATCTGAAAAAAAAATATAAGAGGCAGGTGGTGAATTTGACTAAGATTGACGAAGGGGTTACATTTGAGGGTTAGGGTTTCTCGAATGCAAAAATCCTCAAATTGAAATTTAATTGCACAAGAACCCTTCAGCTTTAGTCCAAATTCTTTTTTCCCCCACTCTTCAAGTTATGGCCTGTGAAGCCCAAATTCCTCACACTTCGGCCGTGTTTTTTGTTTTTTTATTTTTTATTTTTTATTTTTTGTTATTATTTTTTTTTATTTTTTTTTAATAAAAATCGAAACACAATGTTCAAAAACTGGAAATACGAAAACAATCAAAAGAGTAAAAAGTAAAAAGGAAGAAAGGGAAGAAGAAAACGGTTTGCCTCCCGGTAAGCACCATTTTTTTAACGTCAGAGGCTCGCCGGACATAGTTGAATCACGAGGTGAGCACTGGGGGTGCTAGATCGACCCCATCAAAAGTGGACAGTTCCATCTCCGCAAAGTATGGTTTGAGTAATTGGCCATTTACTTTCAACAACTTCTCAGTGGCCAGACTCCAAATATCGACAGCTCCGTGTGGACTGATGCTAACAATTTCATAAAGTCCCGTCCAATGAGATTTCAATTTTCCGGGCATGAGTCGGAGATGAGCATTGAATAATAACACCTTCTGACCAACCTCGAAAGTATTCCTCCGGATATACTTGTCATGCAACAACTTTGTACGATCCTTGTATCGACTAGCACTGTCATAGGCTTCCAATCGTATTTCCTCGAGTTCTTGTAACTGATATCTCCTTTCCGTCCCAACAGCCTTAGGATCCATGTTGCACTGTTTGACAGCCCAGAATGTGCGTTGTTCCAGCTCTACAAGTAAATGGCACTGTTTTCCAAAAATTAATCGGTACGGTGACATTCCAATAGGTACTTTGAATGTCGTGCGGTATGCCCATACTGCATCATCCAGCCATAGACTCCAATCTCTGCAGTGTGGGCATACTGTCTTTTCCAGAATATGTTTTATCTCGCGATTCGAGACCTCTGCTTGACCGTTGGACTGAGGGTGATATGTCGTGGCGATCCGATGGGCAACTCCATATTTTTTAAACAAGGCCTCCAAAGTGCGATTGCAGAAGTGAGTGCCTTGGTCACTAATGATGGCTCGAGGAACGCCAAAGCGATGAGAAATCTGATTTTTGAGAAACTTAGCAACCACTTTCGAGTCATTAGCTTGAGTAGCTCGAGCTTCGACCCATTTGGACACATAGTCGACGGCCAACAGGATGTAGGAATTTCCGAATGAGCTTGGGAAAGGTCCCATGAAGTCTATGCCCCACACATCAAAAATCTCACAAACTAGAATAGGGACTTGGGACATCTCATTTCTAGAGAAAATATTACCAAGACATTGGCAACGATCACAGTTCGTGCAAAAATGGTACGCATCTTTGAAAATGGTGTCCCAATAAAACTCACAATCGAGGACCTTATGAGCTGTCCTCTTTGGCCCAAAATAGCCTCCACAAGCTTGAGCATAACAAAAGTCGAGGATGAATTTTATCTCATCATCAGGAATGCACCATTGAATGACTTGATCGGCACAAGTTTTCCACAAATACGGGTCATCCCAAATAAAATACTTGGCTTGGCTCTTCAATTTATTCTTCTTGGCGGATTCAGTACCCTTGGGAAACATACCAGTGGTGAGGTAGTTTACCAGATCAACGTACCAAGGGGTGGTACGTGTAGCTGCGAGGAAAAGTTCATCGGGGAAATCATCCGGTATGGGCATACCGTTGGACTGTGTCAGAAGCTTGCTTAGATGATCGGCAACATTATTTTCAGCACCTGTTTTATCTTTAATCTCCAGGTCGAATTCCTGGAGTAGGAGGACCCATCGGATAAGGCGAGGCTTAGACTCCTTTTTGGAAAGCAAGTACTTCAGAGCGACATGATCTGTGTAAACCACCACTTTGGAACCGACAATGTAGGAACGAAATTTTTCACAAGCAAAAACAACAGCCAATAATTCCTTTTCCGTGGTTGTATAATTGCATTGAGCAGGATTCAGTGTATTAGAAGCATAGTATATGACATGACTTTGCTTCCCACACTTTTAGCCCAGTACAGCCCCTACTGCAAAATCACTAGCGTCGCACATGAGTTTAAACGGAAGGTCCCATTGCGGTGGTTGAATGATTGGGGCGGAGGTCAGCTTGTCCTTCAATAGATCGAAAGCTTCCTTGGACTGATCATCGAAAAGGAATGGAGTGTCCTTTTACAGCAACTTGGTCAGAGGTTGTGCGATTTTGGAGAAATCCTGGATGAACCTTCGGTAGAAGCCGGCGTGGCCGAGAAAAGCTCGTATCTCCTTTTCGTTGGATGGGTAGGGCAGCTTCAGAATCAAGTCAACTTTGGCCCGATCAACCTCAATTCCTTTTTCAGAAATTACATGACCAAGCATGATGCCCTGTTTCACCATGAAGTGGCATTTCTCGAAATTTAATACCAAGTCAGTTTCGACGCATCTTTGCAGTACCTTATCTAAGTGTTCCAAGCAATGGTTAAAGGAGTCTCCATGGACAGTGAAATCATCCATAAAAAATTTGATGCAGCTCTCAATCAAATCTGAAAAAATGCTCATCATGCACCGTTGGAAGGTTCCCGGTGCATTGCACAACCCGAAGGGCATTTTTCGACAAGCAAAAGTCCCAAATGGACAGGTAAAGGTCATCTTTTCTTGATCTTCTTAGGCTACAAAAATCTGAAAATAGCCCAAGCATCCATCAAGGAAGCAGAAAAAAGCTTTCCCAGCCAGCCTCTCGAGCATTCATCAATAAACGGCAGAGGGAAGTTGTCCTTGCGGGTTGCATCGTTCAGTTTCCGAAAATCGATGCACATACGCCAGCCTGTCTACAATCTCATAGGAATTAACTCGTTGTTTTCATTCTTCACAAGATGGAAATCGGACTTCTTTGGAACCACGTGCACGGGGGTGACCCAAATGCTGTCAGAAATGGGATAAATGATCCCCAACTGTAGCAGCTTCAGAATTTCTTTAAGTACCACTTCTTTCATGACCGGATTCAATTTTCTCTGAGGATCTCTGGAGGGCTTATGATCAGCTTCAAGGAGGATCCGATGCATACAAATCTCTGGGCTTATTCCCTTGATGTCGGCTAAGGTCCAACCGATTGCGCCTTGATGCTTCTTCAAAACTGTAACCAGTCGTGCCTCTTGATCTTCAGATAAATCCTTGTTGATGATGGCCAGCAATGTATCTCCCTCCCCAAGGTATACATATTTCAGATGTTCGGGGAGGACTTTTAATTCCAGTACGGGAGCCTTGACATGAGATGGTAAAAGTGGTTCTGTATTGGTCGATATGGGCATACGGCCTGTCAGATTCCTTGTCGGAAACTCCTTTGTGGCATACAATTGTTGTATAATCTCCCTAATATCGGCCTCCTCTTCTGAATTGGTAGCATTTTCGGGCAGCCCACCAAAAAGAACCTGTTCCAGCTTATCATCCCTGAAATTATGCTCAACAAAATCGTCAACTAGAGAATCAACAATATCAATCATGTATAAAGCTTCAGGGTCCTCGACATGCTTCATAGCCTCAAATATGTTAAAGGTAACAATGTCTCCATCAAACTCAAAACTCATCATACCCTTATCTACATCAATTTTTGTTCTTGTTGTTTTCATGTATGGATGACCTAGCAGAATCAATGACCTATGTGCAGAGAAAGAATCATCCATATCCACAATATAAAAATCAATAGGGAAAATTAAATCATTGACCCTAACAAGAACATCCTCTACAACACCTTGAGGGTATGCATTGGACCTATCAGCTAATTGGATACTGACTCGAGTTTCTTTCATAGGACCTAACTGCAGATCTTTGTACATAGACAGAGGCATGACATTGATAGATGTACCTAAGTCTAGCATGACTTTCTCTACCTTTTTACTCTCGATGATGCAAGGGATAGTGAACATACCTGGGTCTCTGCACTTTTGTGGCAACTTTCGTTGAATAACGGCAGAGACATTCTCACCCATCTTGATTTTTGCATCCTTCCCATACATCATATTTTTGAAGCATAACTCCTTCTAGAATTTCGCATATCGTGGGACTTGCTTCATGGCATCGATCAATGGCAGGTTGATTTCCACTTTTTTGAATAACTCGAGGATTTCTTTTTCATCTTCCTCCTTCTTGTGCCTTGCTAACCTAGAAGGAAAAAGGGCTGAAACAAGAGTGTTAGAAATTTTAGACTGAGCTGATACCTCAGTAAGGGCAGATTGAGTAGGAGGTAATTCGTCTTCAGCGGTGGGAATGTCATCAGTCCCTGCAGTATGCCCATACTGCGGGGCTTGTTCCCTTGTTGCTTCAACTTCAGCCAATTCTTTTCCACTTCGAAGTGTAATAGCACTGACATTTCCTCTTGGGTTTTGCTCAGTTTGGGACGGAGGTTTCCCTTAATTTCCTTGTATCTTGTTCATTTTCATAGCAAGCTAGCTGATCTGTGTGCCCATACTGCCGAGGGTAGCCTAAGTTTCCTGCTGGAACGCCTTCTGACTGTGTGCCAAATTATTCACCAAGGCACTGCTCTGCTCGAGCCACTTCATAATCTCACTCATACTGGGGACAGGCTTGTCAGTATGGGCATACTGACTGTCTCTCGGAGGTTTCGGGGGTAAATCTCTATGGGAAGGCTGATCTCCAGGTTGCTTCCAGCGAAAATTAGGGTGATCCCTCCAGCCTGGGTTGTAGGTGTTAGAGAATGGATCAAATTTCCTCTTCCTTCTCATATTATCCTGGTGTGGGTAGAAATCGTAGTTCCTTCCTCTGAGGGCATCCTCTTGCGCATCTCCAGAACCATAGCAAGCTTGTTCAGGCATAGATTCTTGCAAAGTCGGGCATTCATCAGTGAAATGCCCACTTTCGGTGCAAACACAACAGCGAGAGAGCCCTTGGTTTGTGCAACCGCCAAGCCACAAACTATAGATGTTAGGGCATCAATTTTCTCATAAACTCCGGAATCTTCAGCCCGATCAATTCCCTTCACAGGCCGGTATCTTCCCTCATCTTCATCATCATACTGTTGTCCTCTGAATACCATGTCCATTATCAGTTTCTTTGCCTCTGCCAAAGTTTTGTTAGTGAGTGAGCCTCCACTGGCGGCATCAACAATCTTCCTATCAAACGTTGACATGCCACGGTAAAAATAATTGGTGAACAATTGATAGTCGGTGAATCCGTGGTCTGGACACCTTTGGCATAGTTGTTGGAATCTCGCCCAATAGTCCGCCAAACTCTCACTTGGTTTCTGTTTGATGCTGTTGATGACCATACAAAGATTTGCAGCTCTAGTTTCTGAAAAGAATTTGCACAGAAACTGTTCTTCCATCTCATTCCAAGTGGTAATTGACCCCGGTGGAAGATCAAAAAGCCATTCCCTTGCCCTGAGAAGGTTAATAAGTGCAGATTATTATCTGAAAATCCTTGAGGATGCAAGATAGAGCAAACCCAATCAAACTCTGCTAAATGAGTGTGTGCACTCTCCCCCGGTGAATCACTGAACTTGGATAGCACTTGTATGAATCTAGGCCGGATTTCGACATTATTGGCAATGGTAGGCAACACGATGCAGATAGGCCTGTTGTTTCGATGACGGCCCAGCTCTCGAATTAATGGGGTAGGTGGCATCAGTATTGATTAGAGCTTGATTTGCATCCTGATTGGCATGTGGATTCCGATTATTAGGTGGATTTGCATTATTTGCCATATTGAACAGTTGATGTAGACCAAAAGTTTCTTGTTCGGATTGGGAAATCACTCTAAATTCCCGAGCAGCCTGATTGGGGTCCACAAATTTACACTTATAATTTCCGGTTTATGCTTGCTAGACAACTACTAGGACCACACCCGCAATTGGACGGGGTCAATTGTAGAAGCAATAAACTTAACCCGAGTTGATCTCTCAAGGAAGACTTTATGTGAAAGAGCTATCTATAGGATACACATGCTTTTAACAAAACAACTAAATTTAAATCTAAACATTCTAACAAGGGGTTTGATGATGATTATGCTAGGAATTTGAAATGAACAATAATACGAGACAATGAAGTGAAAATACACAAAGTAAATTGAGATTAGAGGAAATAAGTTTAATTAAGGTATTAGGGTGTAGATTCTCTCAATGGTTTTATCGCTATGCTTAAGTCAAGTTGATAATGCTAATCTCACAAATATGATAGACCCTTATAATTAGTTTAACTTCAATTCCTGTCACCGTCTATCCGTTAAACCTCTCTTAGCTATATCATACAAGCAAGATTAACATATTAGGCTTAGGAACCCCATGCACCTAACGTTGAAGGAACAAATTTACGGATTTAGATTCACAATCAAGACTCCTCTAAATACTATCAATATTCAAGTGGTGATCAAGTACCTAAACATGAAAAGGCACGATTCCAACAACAACAACCAACAAAAATAAGAATAGATCAAAACCACATCGATCCTCTACCCCTAATAGAGGGATTAGCCACTAAACATGCTCAAAAATATGCAAACACCATAGAAGAACATCATCTCATAAATCAAATGTAAATGAAGATAACTTCTACAATATTGTATATCCTTCAAGAGTTTTGGGACAAATCCCCACAAACATCCAAGAAATGAAAATAAAAATACAAAGTAACCTCCTCCGAGCTTAGCTTCCGCGGATGGCTCGTCGTCGTCCGTCTCGTGTCTTCTCCGTCTCCCTTGGCTTGGCTCCCTTCTTCTTCCTTTCCTCCTCTTCTCTTTGGTGAAGGTGATGATGGTGGGAAAATGGTGACAAAAGAGTGTAGAGATTTAGTGTGTGTAGTGTGTGTGGAAGGAGAGAGAATGGAGAGAATGGTGTGTGGTGAGAATGAAGTGTATGGAGTGAATTATGATATCTTTATGAATCCCCAACATCTAATATTAGATATGAGAGGGAGAGAGAGATCCATGAGATGAAGGAAGAGAGAGAGAAAAGGTGATGGGAGTAGATGGTAAGAGATCAATTAATGAAGGGATTTGTGGAAGATCTTGTGTCCAAAAAGTCTACTCTAGAAATTTAGGTAATAATGAGCTACAAAGCTCAGAAATCAAAAATGGCTCACAAAAAGTCCTTGAACTGATGCAAATAGAATCAGTTCCAACTGAGTGGAAAGGAGTGGAGTTACAACAAGAGGGACAACTGGACCCGAGAAGGAGAGGGAGTAGCCCGCGCGCCGACGGGCTGCAGGGCGCCGAGGGGGCCAGCCCCGCGGGCGTGGTAGGCGCGGCGGGGGGCCCTTGAGGGGCGCGGCGGGGCGCGAGGCTCTCGGCCTTTTCGCGCCCCGCCCGCGCTCCTTAGCCCGCCCGTGCGGGTGCTTTTTCCTCAATTCCTTTTTTAAGATCTTGATCTCCAATTTAAACAACCCAACACAATCACTCGATTTGCACTTGCCACTTAATTGCCGTAAAATACCTACTTTTATGATTACAAGCTCAAGTTTTGCAACACTTGGCACAATCCACCATTAGAGCAATAAACACAAATAAGCACATAAAATCAACACATAACAATATAAAATTAAACAAAATAAATACTAAACACAATAAAATAAATAAATAAAAATAACACAATTAGACACTAAACAACTCTCCCACACTTAGCTCTTTGCTTGTCCTCAAGCAAACAAGAAATTAAAAATATGAAGCAAGAGCGAAATATTCACAAGGTGATCATGTAATCGTCAATTTGTATGGTTCCTCCAAAAGCATTCATTATTCAAGAATGAGAACACAATATCTTATCAAGTGAATTACTTGTCCTCTCAAGTCTAGGAAAAACATGCTAGACCAAATTCAATTAATTTACATTCCCACAAATCACCTCCACATTTATTAAAATACTTCATTAAGCGAAAAAGGGGATTGCAAACCCAGGACAAGAATCATTAGGTCAATTCATCGAGCATACCCGAGCTTCCTAATCTGGTTTCCCATACTCATCATGCAACACGTGAAAGGATTGACACACACATGAGAGGAGTAGAATCCAGAATGCAATCCCATTTATTTAAACACATTCAAGGTGGTATGGATCAAAAATCACAAGGTTCAACCATAGGGAGGACATCCCTAGTGTCCTTGTGTGGTTTCCGATACTCATAGTCGAATAAATCAACTAGAGGAGTAGAGATCCTTATTTTCCCCTTCTCTCTTTTTTTTATTCTTATTTATTATTATTATTATTATTATTATTATTATTTTAAACTAGGATAAATGATTAAAGGGAGTAGTTTTCAAGAACAATGCCAAGCATGTTTCCTATTCTTTCAAGAGCAAGACTCTTCGATGTTAATTATCAAATTGTGATCTCATTCAAAAATAATTCATGCTTAAGAGTGACACCACGAAACACTTCATTCATTCATGATCAACTTGAAAGTAATTCCTTGAAGATTCATATAAAAAAATTTTCAAATTTGACCATCGGACAAGTCAAAATACTAAGTGGGAGAATCACACTATACTTAGATAACTAAAACAAATAATCATGCATATCAAAATCAACACAATTAACATAACGTCATTGATACCACATATTTAAGCAAAAACAACAAAATTCGCTACATAACATAACATGCGCTCCCCCACACTTAAAACATGCATTGTCCTCAATGTATGAAAAACTAATACAAGCAAAAGAGATAAGAGAGTAGAGAACGTTACAATTTTGTAGAAAACCGGCAACGTGCACGAGCTCCTACAGAACATCATTAGGAAACACAAACGGAAAATACGAACAATATATTACAAAAAACAACGCAAACGAACACGAAACATTTAAAACACGAAATACATAAAAGAATCGTTACTGCTCTGGTGGTGGATAAGGTGGTGGATTCATTAGCGTGAGTGAGGAGGCAAGAGTCCATACATCCCAGCTCGTTTGGAGGGCTTGGATTTGCTCATCGTGTCGATCGACACGAGAGTAGAGGCCCTGAACATCTTCATGCACTGCATTGATATCCTCGTGGATGGACTGAAAAGAGGCATCAATCCTCTCTTGCTGCTGCATTATGCGAGCATTATGCTCTTGCGAATAGGTGGACATAGAATCCTGCAATTGAGTGCCAAAAGAGCTCATGGTGTTGGTAATGGACTGCTGGAATTGACCCATCGTAGTGTCCATGTAGCCTTGGAATGAGCCCCAGTCCGTGGCAGGCATGTGCTATCCTTGATGGCCTGCATGTCCTCCTTGTTGCCCGTCGGTGTCATGCTCGTCATCGTCACCCTCTTCATTGGGTTCTTGTGGAGTCGACGAGGAACCTCCTGTAAGCTCCATGGTACTGCGCTGGATTTGCTTCAAGGTGCCGACACAAGTCCTCTTTGCATGAGGGCGCACCTCTCACTCATTGTAAATCACTTCGGCTTGCTTGAGCTCTCCTTTGTCGATTGTAGGAGCGTCTAGCCGTCTGTACCCAGAGGGAGCTGGGGCATCCTCATTAAGTGCGCCAATTTTGGCACAAAGAGTGGAGATGAATGCACAGAAAGAAGGGTGCTAGGTCTTCCGTATGATTGCGTCCTTGATAGTGCTCAAAATGAAGGTGGACGGACACACTTTTCTGCCTTTCTTGGCACACCAAAGTAGGAAGACCTCAGTGGAATTCATCTTGTTGGCTTGCTCCTTTCCTGAAATGTTGTATGCTAAGAACATGTGAACAACGGACAAGGCAGGATCCTCAATGAATTTGCTCGAAATGCCCTTTGTATTCTAATTCCGGAACCCCGAAATGTCATACCATGCATCCGCAACATTGAAATCTGATGGCATGTGCTTGATCCCCATAGTTGGGCAATCAAAGTAATCCCGCAATTCAACCAAAGTGATGTTATATTGCATATCAAACATCCGGAAGGTACAACTATTTCCCTCATCCTCATCATATTGAAATGACACCAAAAATTCAAGCACGACATTATCATAAGCATAATATTGCATCCTAGCAAAGGTTTGTAAATTTAACACCTTAAGATACTCCATTATTTGCTTTTCCAAATTCAACTCCCACATTAACTTCCAATCAATGTAGCGAGATATCTCATGGCTACGGAGAGTGAGGTAACAGTTACCTTCATTGGGAGTTGTGATGAGGAATGGAGCTCCATATTGTTGTCGGAGGTCCGAGACCATTGGCGGGGAGCTTGTGCCTTCCGGTCCTTTGCCTTTGTCCGTGCTTGTGGATTTGCTAGCATTCTTGCTCTTGTCTTTGCCCTTTCCTCCAAAAACTTTGGGAAACTTCCTTTTTGGGCCCATGGTGAGGAGGTTGGAGATATGCAGGGAGATGAAGTACAACAATAATTTGGATGTAGAGCACAAGAAAACAGCCCGGCGGGACAGTGTAGCGCGGCGGGGCTGGATGGAGCGGCGGGGCGTGTGAGAGCTTGGTGAATTTTTGATGGAATTTCGGGGGGAGAAGGAAGGAGATACTGTGAATTTTAGCAGAATCTTGGAGTGAAATTTGGGGAAATGGAAGAGTGCGTATAAGAAGATGGGGAGTGAAGGAATGAGATGAATTATTGGTGAAGGGGGTGAGTACAAGTGTGCAGAGGGGGAGGACAAGTGGTGAATGATGTCTACAAGTGCTAATAGAGGTGGGCTCCGCGGGGGTGGTATGTGTCGGTTAGAGGGAACAAGAGAGGGATAGCAAGAGGGAGGGCGCCCCGCGGGGGTGTGGTGAGGCAGCTCCACGGGGGCACCAAGCGCGGCGGGGGCAGTTGACGGGCGCGCGGCGGGGCTCATGAGAAGGAGCCCCACGGGGGCACTTAGCGCGGCGGGGGCCGGGCTGCGCGCGGTGGGGGCGTGGGGGTCTCGGCCTTTTCGTGCCCCGCCCGCGCTCTGTCTTTTTTTTCTTTTCTCAATATTGCACTTGCTTGCTCTGTTTTTCTTCTCTTCTCCACCCCTGCAAAATTATTTTCCCAATTAAAAATTTTCCACTCCACAAAATACTATAAACCAATTAAAATTAAGGCAAGAGAAAATAAAATCAAACGATAAAAAAAAATCATGGGTTGCCTCCCATGCAGCGCTCATTTTAATGTCTCGAGCTAGATGAAGTTCGTGGAAGATTCAATCGGAATTGATAAGTTTCAATTCCTCCACATCGGCTTCGTGTGAAAACCCTTCATAGTATGGCTTGACTCGGTGGCTGTTCACTTGGAATGTAGCATTCGTCACCGGATTTTTCAGTGTGACCACTCTGTAGGGGAACACTTCTTCAATGAGAAATGGTCCACTCCAACGTGATTTGAGTTTCCCGGGGAAGAGCCGCAATCTAGTGTTGAAAAGGAGAACCTTCATGCCCGGCGTGAGCTCTTTCTTGACAATCCGCCTATCGTGTAGCCTCTTCACTTTGTCTTTGTAGATCTTGGCATTGTCATAGGCTTCATTTCTCAATTCGTCGAGCTCGGACAATTGCAAGGCTCGCTCCGTTCCCGCACTTTCAAGATCACAATTCACCGCCTTAATAGCCCAATAGGCTCGGTGCTCGATCTCAACGGGGAGATGGCATGCTTTTCCATAAACGAGGCGGTATGGACTCATCCCTAGGATGGTTTTGTAGGCCGTCCGGTACACCCAAAGAGCATCCGGTAGCCTTTGTGACCAATCCTTCCTTGTCACATTGACGGTCTTCTTCAAAATATTTAGAATTTGTTTATTGCTCGTCTCAACTTGACCGGAAGTTTGAGGATGATATGGAGTCGCCACCTTGTGAGTCACTCCATTTTTCTTTAGCAATCTTGCAAAAAGCTTGTTGGTGAAATGAGTTCCACCGTCACTTATGATTGCTCTTGGGAATCCAAACCTACTCACAATATGTTCCTGCACAAACTTGACAACCACATTAGCGTCACAAGACCTAGTGGGGATTGCTTCAACCCACTTTGAGACATAATCGACAGCTAAGAGGATATACTCGAAGCCAAATGAGTTAGGGAATGGTCCCATAAAAGCAATACCCCAAACATCAAAAATTTCAACAAGATTGATATTTAAAGGCATTTCATTTCTCCTCCCAATATTACCAAGTCTTTGACATTTATCACATGAAATGGAGTAAGCATGAGCATCTTTAAAAATTGAGGGCCAATACAAACCGGATTGTAGGATCTTTCTAGCCGTCTTTTGCCCTCCAAAATGGCCACCACAATGAGATGAGTGGCAAAAGGCTAGAACATCGGTTTGCTCCTCTTCCGGGATGCATCTTCGAATGATCTCATCTTTTCCCAAATGGAAAAGGTATGGATCGTCCCAAAAGTAATACCTACACATTGCCAAAAATATTTTCTTTTCTTAAAAAGAAAGGTTAGGTCTCATTTTTCCACAAGCAAGATAATTGACAATATCAGCATACCAAAGAGAGGAATTAAGTTCAAGAGCATGCTCATATGGAAATGTATCACAATCAACTCCTTTTTCATGCAACAAATTGAAATTTTCATCAACGGGGAGGCGAGATAAATGATCCGCTACCACATTTTCACATCCCTTCATATCCTTAATCTCAACATCAAATTCTTGCATAAGCAAAATCCACCTAATGAGTCTAGGTTTAGCTTGTGGTTTGGTCAACAAATGCCTTAGAGCCGCATGATCACTATGCACAATTACTTTAGATCCTAAGATGTAGGATCTAAATTTATCCAATGAAAACACAACGACAAGCAATTCTTTTTCGGTGGTGGTGTAATTTACTTCAGCACTATTCAAGGTAAGGCTAGCATAGTAAATTACACAAAGAATTTTATCAATTCGTTGACCCAAAACGGCGCCAACGGCGGAATTTGATGCATCACACATGATTTCAAATGGCAAAGACCAATCAGGGGGGACAACAACGGGTGCGGTGATCAATTTTTCCTTAAGAGTCGATCTCTTACGGAAGACTTTATGTGAAAAAGCTATCTATAGGCTACACATGCTTTTAACAAAACAACTAAAATTACATCTAAACATTCTAACAAGGGGTTTGATGATGATTATGCTAGGAATTTGAAATGACCAATAATACGAGACAATGAAGTGCAAATACACAAAGTAAATTGAGATTAGAGGAAATAAGTTTAATTAAGGTATTAGGGTGTAGATTTTCTCAATGGTTTTATCACTATGCTTAAGTCAAGTTGATAATGCTAATCTCACAAATATGATAGACCCTTCCAATTAGTTTAACTTCAATTCCTATCACCGTCTATCCGTTAAACCTCTCTTAGCTATATCATACAAGCAAGATTAATATATTAGGCTTAGGAAACCCCATGCACCTAACATTGAAGGAACCAATTTTCGGATTTAGATTCACAATCAAGACTCCTCTAAATCCTATCAACGTTCAAGTGATGATCAAGTACCTAAATATGAAAAGGCACGATTCCAACAACAACAACCAACAAGAATAAGCATAGATCAAAACCACATCGATCCTCTACCCCCTAATAGAGGGATTAGCCACTAAACATGCTCAAAAATATGCAAACACCATAGAAGAACATCATCTCATAAATCAAATGTAAATGAAGATAACTTCTACAATATTGTATATCCTTCAAGAGTTTTGGGACAAATCCCCACAAACATCCAAGAAATGAAAAGAAAAACACAAGGTAATCTCCTCCGAGCTTAGCTTCCGCGGATGGCTCGTCATCGTCCGTCTCGTGTCTTCTCCGTCTCCCTTGGCTTGGCTCCCTTCTTCTTCCTTTCCTCCTCTTCTCTTTGGTGAAGGTGATTATGGTGGGAAAATGGTGAGAAAAGAGTGTAGAGATTTAGTGTGTGTAGTGTGTGTGGAAGGAGAGAGAATGGAGAGAATGGTGTGTGGTGAGAATGAAGTGTATGGAGTGAATGATGATATCTTTATGAATCCCCAAAATCTAATATTAGATATGAGAGGGAGAGAGAGATCCGTGAGATGAAGGAAGAGAGAGAAAGAGAGAGAGAAAAGGTGATGGGAGTTGATGGTAAGAGATCAATTAATGAAGGGATTTGTGGAAGATTTTGTGTCCAAAAAGTCTACTCTAGAAATTTAGGTAATAATAAGCTACAAAGTTCAGAAATTAAAAATGGCTCACAAGAAGTCCTTGAACTGATGCAAATAGAATCAGTTGCAACTGAGTGGAAATGAGTGGAGTTACAACAAGAGGAAAAACTAGACCCGAGAAGGAGATGGAGCAGCCTGCGCACCGACGGGCTGCAGGGCGCCGCGGGGGCGGGTGGCGCCGCGGGGGCCAGCCCTGCGGGGGAGGTAGGCGTGGCGGGGGCAATGCGCGAGGCTCTCGGCCTTTTCGCGCCCCGCCCGCACTCCTTAGCCCGCCCGTGCGGGTGCTTTTTCCTCAATTCCTTTTTTAAGATCTTAATCTCCAATTTAAACAACCCAGCTCAATCACTTTATTTGCACTTGCCACCTAATTGCCGTAAAAACCTGCTTTTATGATTATAAGCTCAAGTTTTGCAACACTTGGCACAATCCACCATTAGAGCAATAAACACAAATAAGCACATAAAATCAACACATAACAATATAAAATTAAACAAAATAAATACTAAACATAATAAAATAAATAAATAAAAATAACACAATTAGACACTAAACACAGCCCTCCTCAATTGGTGTGATGTCCTCTCTGGTTCTGGATCGAACAATAACTTTCCTTCGTGTGAGGAACGGTTCATGCACTGAAAAGAACAAAAATAAACATAAGAAAAAAAATAGCAAACTGAAAAGTTTCGAATAATTACTGCTTTAGAACCGATCCTCGGCAACAGCGCCAAAATTTGGTGCGTCGTTTTTCACCAAAATTAATCCGACACGCAGTCGGTATGCCCACACTGCTCAGTACAGTGGTAAGCAAGATCGTCTCCCAAAGGATCGGTGAGAATTACTCGTGGCTTACTCAACCTGCAGAACGTAACTCTTTAATGGGAAATTTCTATTTTCAAAATTAATCATACGAAAATAATAATTCAACAAGAATTTAAAGAACAATCAAAGCACGATTCTAAACGAATTGGTGGAAGTATTCCGGTTACCAACTACTCCACTCTGGCACATTACACTGATCCTCGACACAAAGATGCAATTAATTGGCACATGCAAATCGGTTATGGCTGCCGAAGACACTTACTGGCACAGCTTTATTTCTCCGTATTTTCTCGATAAATAGGAAGACACTTCACTAAATACTCCCCTAGTCAATTGACAACCATAAGAGACACTCTCATAGATTTAATGAATTGACTGCTTGAAGATCTAGAGAAACCCGATTCTAATTTAACAGACTCTGACACAGGACTATTAAAATCACCTTATTATTCTCATGGTTCTTACGAACCATTTTACCACTTATCAATTCTAAACCACAATTGCGGATAGCTGAATTAATTAGCTAATGATTAATTCCGAAATACCAAATATTTGCAACTACTCAGTATTATCGAAGCAATCACGACTCGGACAACAGAGAATAATAAATACATGCACATAAATTAACAGAGATAAATATTTAGGTCTTAGAGTTCGAGTTAGCCAGAGCTTCGTGAGTTGTTCCCGGAATAGAGGGGTTAGTTAACTTGCATGCTCATAATCAACGTCAATTTGTTGTGTAAATCCACGCCGATGAAAAATGAAGAAGAAGAATGAAAATCAGTACTAGACTTTAATGTTGTTCGCTGCTGCGTTCTTGTTCTACGAAAATTCTCAAAATCCCATTACAAATAAAAATCAAATCCTAATATAGAGGAAATTATCCCTAGAATTAAGCATCCAACAAGGAAATAAAATCATACTATATCTAAACTAGGTAGTTGCTAAGGGAAGGACTCCTTAGATGCGGTAGTGATCAGAAATCCGCACTCATGCTTGGGCTGGATTAAATTCTCGCACAAAACAGGCCCAAGTCACTCACACAGCTTCAGCTTTTGAACTTCTCGGCCCAATCCCCTGGCAGTATGCCCATACTGACTGTTCTACGATCTTCCTTAGTTACATCCCTCAAAAGAGAACATATTTCTTCACTTATTCCCACCACCTACACATCTCCACAAATACATCAAATTCTCCCAAAAACACTTAACCAGATAATGATTAATGTATGAAATAATATCAAAATAAGCACGAAGAATATGCCCAATCAATGGACCTAAAGGAAGTAAAATATTTTCCAGATATGGGAGGGGCTTTCTAAAGTTTTGTAGAGCTTTCTCATAAAACCCCCACTGAGTGCATTAGTACTCACACCCTTTTTTTCAAATATTTTTCAAGTTGAGATGGAGAGGTCGATGGTGGCTACGAAAGTGGGTTGGCTGTTGAGATTATGTTTTGCTACTTTACTATTATTCCCAATATGTTTCTTGCTACTCTGATGACTTATGGTATCTTGTTGTTATGATTATACATCTGATTTCGCTACTCTGATCATGAAGATTTGTTGACTTCATATTTAGCATGTCCTGTATGTTTAACTATATAATTAATCAAGGAAAAGTCCTACCTTTTTCTATATATATCTCTTTATTCATCTTTCATTTATGAAGAAGCTCTATGATGTGACCTGGACGATATGTCTAAGCCAAATCGATAGAGAACGTAGCGGAAGACTTTAAGGATTCGAAACACGTTAGATGAATGAAGGATTCAATCCGACTAAATTAGTTTAACTATGGAATTAGACTCGATAATTTAGACGACTAAGACATTTAGAATTATGACACAACTATGCAAAACATAACTCAAATAAAATAGGTAAATGGTATGAATTGTTGGATGGATTTTAGGATGAGAATGGTTCAGCTATGGATTGATGAAGGATGAGGAATAGTGTAACTTACTTGGATGAAAAAGAGACGGACGAATGGATGACTTGTGTAGGATGGTGATGGCGTGGGTGGTAGATATAGTAGAGGTAGTTCCAATCTCAGCTGAACCCAGACTTAAAAGACAAAACGCAGCTCCTTCGATCTTCACTTGTAGCAACTCCCTTAGCTCGAAACGAACTAATGAAGCTTGATGAAACTTTAGATTTGCTGGACCTAAAGAGTATTACTTTTGTACTAAAGCAATAAAAGTATTTGTTTGATTAACCAAAGGATCGTGAGACACGGAGATAGAAAACTCAAATATCAATCAATGTCTAAAGTAAAATAGTTCACAAAGTTTTCCTATTTATAATATAGGGTAGGAACGAAAATCCTAAGGCCTAAAGACTTGATATGGTTGAAAAACCAAAAAGAAAAAGAGTTCTACATTGTGTAAAATTCTAAACAAGGTAATTCTAGAAAAGACTAAAATTTAAATAAATAAAAATCTAATCTAGATAAAATAAATCCCAACAAGCTTGGGCCTTCAATAATGGACTGGAATCTCGAACTTGGGCTCCACAAATTAAATTCATGTGGAACACAAACGAAAAACCAATCAAGGTGTCAATGGCGTACGGCCGTGCGGGACGCCCTATCCAGATTTGCTTCATCTAGCCGTAGTTGCACAGCCGTGTCCATGCCTTCAGTCCTTTGCACGGCCACGCCATGTCCTGGCGACTCTTCTTTGTCTTTGATTGACAACATCGTGATCCATCTTGGGCTACTCTTCATCAACTCTTCTCCTTCAAGCTTCTTCCTCACAATCAATTGCAAATAAGCTTGCAATCTCTTGGCTCGAAGTCTTGTGACTGGAACTTTGAATTGTAGCTCTTCATTTTCTTGCTTGATGCTTGGCTCGTACTCATCACTCTACTTGTTAAGCATGTTAATTTTGCTTACTTTCAGTCGACCTATAGTGATTCTTAAGCCGTTTTCTTACTTTTGTCCTATGAATATGACACAATATAATTATTTGCCTCCGACCTATTGATGGGTCTTAGTTTTTATGACCTATAAAGACGTCTTGTTTATTTGAAGAGTAAAAATCCTATCTATTAACTATTGAATTCTGTTTAAGTTTTGATTAGCCTAGGAATAGGCATTCTTTGACTTGATTGAATCATTTAACTCCTTTGATACGTTGAAAAACGTGGATTACTTTTAGTTATAAGGTTATGTTGCCTAAATTTTTGAGGCTCTAACTTAATTCAATTCTCAGAACACCCTCTAGATTTTCAATTAAATTACCTTTTTCCTTCTATTTTTCCACGTAATGTCCCCGTCCTAATTCTTAAGACTGGGCTGTTACAATTTTTAATGACCCATAAATAATTTTTATATTTTCTCTTATAACAAAATTATCCATATTTTTTTACATTAACAAATGAAATATTATATTATTAATTTAAAAAAATATAATTTACGCAAGCATAAAAGATAAAAATAAAAATTATAATAATTTTTTCATATAAACTATAAAATAAAATAAAGTATAAAAAATATAGAATATACTAAAAAAATCAAAATTCATCAAACATTTGTAAGAAATCACATAGAAATTTTAAAAATTATGATCATAAAAAAGTTTGTCAATAAATAACATAAAATATTTAAATTTAAGAAATTTATGAAAAAATAAAAGTTTATCAATAAATTATTCATGATTCGTAAAATTCTATAATAATTTTTTTCCCTAATAATATAGAGGAAAAAAAATACTTAAATAGAATATACAAATTTATTACTCATTGGTGAAATACTTATTAGAATAATACTTGATTTTTTCACAAATGTTATTGATGCAAAAACACTACAAAAAAATGCTGATCTAGCGACGAGAACTGACGACGGGGGCTTTCGGATCGCCAGCGGCGACGAGGCTAGCGACAGGGACCACTGTTGCGAAGCCTAGCAACGGGGTCCCCCGTCGACCAAAAATCGATTTTTTTCTTTTTTTTCAGAGTTTTTTTTAAAATTAGCGATGGGGACCACCGTCGCGAAGCCTAGCGACGGGGTACCCGGTCGCGAGGTAATAAATTTAATCCCCAATTCATCGAGTGAACCCTAGCTTAATACATTATTTTTTTTTTTTTATTGCTCTCTCTCAGCGCTCTCTCTCTCTCTCTCTCTCTCATGGTCGGGGTCGGCAGTGGTGCTCAGCGGGAGTAGCGGCAGGGTCAGCGGGGGGAGCAGAGGCAGCGGCGGCGGTGGCAGTGTTCACAGGTTTGCTGCCCTTTCTTTGATCCATTCTTTGTGCAATTTTTTGGCTGCTCGAATCGATTTTACAGTGTGTTGGGTTGAATTTTGTTTGAATGTGGGTATTTTTGGGGTCACTTTGGATGCTCAAATCGATTTTACAGATGGAGAGCGATTCATTGCAGGCTTAGGCAGCTAGGTTGAGGGCCTTGATTGATCAGCTTTAGTCAGATTGACGTGCAGAGGCTGAGGAAATAAAGAAGTATCTTGAGGACACCCGGAGGGCGCATTAGCAAGCTGAAAAAGAGCGTCATCAGGACAAAGCTAGGCAGGAACTGATGTGGCATCAGCTTTACCGCCGCCTTGATGATCGAGATGGTCTACCCTAGACTCCTCTTTTATGTATTTGAGATACTTTGAGATATTTATGTGTTTAATTAGATATTTATGTATTTGAGATATTTATACATTGATACTTGATATTTTGTATTTGAAACTATTTTATTTAGTGCACTATCTTTTATTTTAGTAATATTATTTATCTTGTTTTACAAATAATTTCAATATAAAATAAATATAAAAATCAATTTATAGATAAATAAATAAAAATTAAAAATTTCAGACTAGCAACAGATCTGGCGACGGATTGCCCCCCATCGCTAGCTTGCGATGGTGCAACCTGTAGTCCAAAATTCGTAGCTCATCATTGCCCCAGCGACGGATCTAGTGACGAGGCTCCCTGTCGCTAGCCTAGCGACGGGTCCCAATTCCGTCTCCAAACTTGTTGCCTAAGTCCGTCGGGGTTTTCCGTCGCTAAATCCGTCGCCAGGAGTAGCGACGGGTGAGCCACCGTCACGCGTGGATTTAGCAACGGGAAAATCTCGTCGCTAGTCCGTCGCTAGAGACTTTAGCAACGGGGTCGTACAATTTTACCGACGGGAAACCCCGTCGCTAGATCAGATTTTTTTGTAGTGAAATTTCATAATATTCAATAATATATATATATATATATATATATATATATTTAAAATATAATAGTGTCTATTGACAATTCATTTTATTGATTAAAAATAAATTTAAGTAAATTCATACATTTTATTTACTAATTATAAACTATGATAATAAAATCAATTCACGAATGTTAGTTTTATTCACATCTTATTCATTGTGATCTGTGGATACTAGATATATGAATGACATATTTATTCCATTTCATTCCCACTATCATTTAATTAAAAAATTTATTTCATTTGTATGTGATTTCATTCCTCCATATCACACATGCCCCTCCATCCATTCAGACCTATTATTTTATAGTTTAATGATTTTGAGGTATAGTGAAAAAGTCTACACACACTATAGTAATTCCTTTGCAACACACGTATTAAGACAATGATAAAGTTAATTTATAAATTTTCGAACTGTAAAATAAGTAATTAGGGCACGAAAAATGTGCAAATTTTCACTCCTTTGTTATTAATAATAACTTATTATATACATAGGATTAATTGCGTAATAGCAGCAGCATTAGTTTTAGAGCCATTTTTTTAAAAACAATATAATATAGGGAGATTGGGAAAAGAAAAAAATATAAAGCAAAGGTGCAAATAGCCCATTGACTATTACTCAGGGAGCTTATTGCCCCTTTAAAGACTATTTAACTCAAATAGCCCCCTTCTTCCTCTATGTTAAAATTAGATAATGTAGACATTTATTGGATGGAAAAGTTAACGTAAAGACTCATGTACATAAAATGTACATCAGACGGTCAACGCGCGTTGACTCAATCAAAGCGTTGATCAAAAAAATCGTGAAAATGGGTGATACTTTTTATGGATACAACTGATACTTTTTTTTTAATTTTGAATGATATTTTTTAGTGTTTCGATTGATACTAATCTTAACAATTTTTTTTTTGTTTTTTTCAGCCAATACTTTTTATTGATACAAATGATACTTTTGGGCCTTTGAAATGATACTTTTCAGTATTATGAATGATACTAATTTTGACGGATTTTTTGGTCAAAGTATTGACCGGGTCAACAGGCGTTGATCGTCTGATGTACATCTTATGTACAGGAGACTTACCCAAAAGTTAAGGGTGTTAAAAAACACACACTAACACACATTTTTCCACACAAACTTAAATTTTTTCACATAGTAACACTTTATCCACATTAACACACAAGAAATATTATATAGTTATACACATTGATGGACATTAATTTGTCATATAGTCTTTCAAATTTAACTTTATTCAATTTTTATAAATGTAATTAAACTTTTTCTTATTTTCTTTTTCATAATTTATTGATATAATTTTATTTCTCATGTATATTTTATTGTATTACGGAGAATTCGACGTAAATTAAACTAATATTTCTTTTATAAGATACACCTTTTCCAAAAAATAAAAGATGTAAATAGTAAAGCGCCAAAATTATATTCGAATCTGGACTTAACGTCGTCCGCTTCCGTCTTATCCTACGCAATCTTAATTTACAAACCCTCATGGTAACTTGCTATAACCAAAAGCGTTTCTAAAAAAAAAAAAAAAAAACGTGTTTTTCCCATAACGACTCGTTGAGAGAAGCCGTCTACGGCGGATCACCCTTTTTCTTCCATATCGTCGGCGCCGATGGCCGGAGAAATCTCCCAATCAACGGTGAAAGATAAATGTCAGCGCCTCACTCCTCAGACCACTGCAAATCTCCTTGATTCCGTTGACGCTTTTCTCTTCGATTGCGATGGTTCGTTTACTCACTCTGTTTTCACAAATCGCACTACGATTTCGTTCCAGGTTTTATAATCATGATTATTTTTTGGATCATACAATTAGGTGTGATATGGAAAGGAGATGTTCTGATTGACGGTGTTTCGGATACTCTGGATTTGCTTCGATCCATGGTGATTTAATAATTTTCTTTTACTCTTTCTTTAGGTTGATAAACTTATTTTTCAGAATCTAGATTACTGATTCGTGGCTGTAACTAGGGGAAAAAGCTTGTTTTTGTGACAAATAACTCGACTAAGTCTAGAAGGCAATATGCTAAGAAGTTTCATTCCGTAGGCATCTCGGTCTCCGAGGTTTGTTTTATTGATTAATTTTAAGTAAACTTTGGAGTATGTATGATGTTAATCTCTTGTAGATTGCAGGACGAGATCTTCTGCTCATCATTTGCTGCAGCCATGTACTTGAAAGTCAACGACTTTCCTATAGAAAAGAAGGTTTGTTTTTGTGTGACCTCCTAGTTTTGCAATGCAGTTTAATTGTAAGATTTTTCTTGGGGCAGGGTCCTTAGCTGAGCTTGTTTGGGTTAGTCACATTTGCTTTATATCCGTTGCAAGGGCTAATGGGCTATAGAGGGATATGATGATTCTGGCTTAAACAAAACGGGCTGAACGAACCACCTTTATGGGGTACTTGCTGATTATAGCTTATATGTACACGAATCTTGTATTTTCCGTAAATGAATTTGTTAAGGTAGAGAGCAATTGTGTACAAAATACAAATGGTTTCAGTTTTCCTGATTGAGAGAATTCTTGTTGCTTGAATAAGTGCATCTTATTGTTTTTAGGTTTCTCTCTATTTGAAATGTAGCTTAGATGTGTTTATACCCAGAATAAGTGCTACCAAGAATCAGGAAAAAATTATGCTCAGTTAAGTTAACCCTGAAGGGGCAGAATGAAATGGCTGCAAAGCCAATAGTGAAAAAGCTAGTACTTCTCTTAAAACTTATCATAAGTATTGTGTGTTATTGTATAGTTTTAACTTTTAGTTGCTTATGTTGGTGCTTCTAATGATGTAGATCCCTCATTTCCATGCATTGGTTTTGTAGGTGTATGTGATTGGTGAAGAAGGCATACTGGAGGAACTGAAGCTTGCTGGTTTTACCCCTCTTGGTGGTCCTGTAAGCTTCTTGTAAATTCTCTAGATTTTTTTTTTCCACTATGGGTTAATCTATCTTATCACATTTCATCATCTTTTTTAGTTAATTAATATACTGATTCGTCCCAATTTTTGGCTTCTTCTTCCAATCCTCTGAAAATCATTTTGTTGATGACGGATGTTGCTATTCTCTATGTTATGTTATATATTGTTGTATCCTAATTTGGTTCTATGGGTTTTAAAACTTTCAGCAAAGCTAGGTAAGAACGAAATGCCAAATCTTTTCCAGATTAATTGGATTGATATTCTGTCCATTTTGAACTTGCCCAAATGATTTGATTAAATAGATTTTGTGTTCATTTATAAGATGTGGTAAGTGGATGTTTCTTTAATTGCATATATAAATTAGCCGGTCTTTTAATTTTTAGGATAGTTAATCAGCATATTTCTTGCAGGAAGATGGGAGGAAAACTGTTCATTTGAAGCCAAACAACTTTTTTGAGCATGATAAGAGTGTAATTTGCTTTCCTGCTCCAAATCTCTATTGAAGTATTATACCTTTTATTTTAGTCCATTGATTTGTGTATAATTTTATATCTACTCCAGGTCGGAGCTGTGGTGGTTGGACTTGACCAGTACATAAACTTTTACAAGTTGCAGTAAGGACTCTATCTCACATTCTACTTCAACTGTAATTGATATCTGTATTAATTTACATAACAAGATTTGAAATAATACCTAATCTATTTAGTTCAGTTGAATACATTCTTCTAAATTCAACATCTGTGAGCAATATTCATGTCATCTGTAAGGTATGGCACTCTCTGTATACGCGAGAATCCTGGATGCCTATTTATTGCTACAAACCGTGATGCTGTAGGTCATCTCACTGATCTACAAGAATGGCCTGGTAAGTTTTAAGATTCACCCTTGTAACGTCTTGTTTTTTCAATCAAAAGCCAAATTTTCATTCTTTGGAGTTTCTTGACTTCAGGTGCAGGATGCATGGTTGCTGCAATATGTGGCACAACGCAGAAAAATCCTATTGTAGTTGGGAAACCCTCTACCTTTCTGATGGATTTTTTACTACAAAAGTAGGTTAATTTTTTAATAAATATATGTTGTATTATGATCATCTCCAATTTGTTTTTCCATATTGTTGAACATGCATTGAGTTGATATGAAACACATATGCAAAGGTATTAATTATGATTATATTTTTTGGGTAGCAGATTCAACATCCCTACTTCTAAAATGTGTATGGTTGGGGACAGACTGGACACTGATATTTTATTTGGAGAAAATGCTGGTTGTAGAACTCTTCTTGTATTTTCAGGTATAAATTATAATACAATAAAAAAATGCTAGTGCTTCATATTTCTCATTGGAGTGTTCAGACGAGCACATGTGAAATGTTATCGTTGATGGCACGTGCAGGTGTGACAAAGGAATCAGATCTCCAAGATTCATCAACCCAGATTCAACCACAGTACTTTACGACCACGTTGTCGGACATTCTAACATTAGTCGATAATACCAAATCGCCACTCTAATTATTTTCCTCATTAAAAGCGCAAGTTATGTGGTAGACTCGTTTTTGGTATGCTATAGTAATGGTACATTTCAATTTGAGGGATTTTTAGAAACCAAGATTTTTTACTTTTAAAAAATTGACCTTGAATTCTTCCATGAGTACATGGTTGTAGTCTTGGATTTGGAACACGCTTGTGTCACAGGTTTGAACTTTGTAAATTATTTTTTGAGGAAATATATTCTACTTGTTATTATAATTCCAATGGTACATAAATGATGCTCCTGTGCATCTAGCATGGGATAGACCTCATACAATAACTGTCCTAGTTTTACCATATCTTTTATTTCATTTCTTCCGGAACAATCACAAAACACTTTTTTGATTATGGATTCGTGTGAAATCATTTAACGGCTCTTTTACGTTAGACGAATCTTTATTTAATTCATGAGGTAGTCTCCTTTCCTCTTTTTTTTTCGTTGTTTTAGCGGTCCTCCTCATTTTTCTTTTCTTAGTTTTTTTTTTCACTTTTCAATTTCTTCATTTTTAATACAAATATATATATATATATATTTAATATTTTTTGAATTATTTTAATTTTTAAAAATAAATATATACCTTAAAATGGAATTAGTGAACCCTAAAATTGAATTGAATTAATTTAATTTTTTTATCCGACATCTCACCCAGTGAATTTGCTCGACACTAATGCGTAGGCTCATGCACTGGGCTTGATACAAAATGAAGATTAAAAAAAAACTGAAAAAAAAAAAATCAAAATCAAAATAAAAAAAAAATCGAAGAAAAAAGAAGAAAAATAGGAACTGTTAGGTGCTTCATAGGTGATAACATTTCATTTCTTTGCTAGCATGGATAATCGATTCAGTGTGCCCACACTAAAAGTAGGGATGATGAATGAGTTGAGTATAAACCTGGTGAGATTTGAGTCTGTGCTATTATACCCATTTTGCAGCATTCTTTTTTCATGTGTGTACATTCTCTGCTTAGAATTTTGAGAATTCGCTTTTGCTCTACTTTAAAATCAGAAGGTCAAACATGCATGTGTAGATGATTAAGGCAATTTCTTACTTGAGCCCACTGAGCCAAATAAAAAACTAACCTTTGACACAGCTTCGCAGCCCTTTTGAGCCAATAAAATGCCCTAGCAATTTTGTTGATATACCTCACTATATAAAGTTAGGACATTACAAGAACCAAAAGTAGGGGAAGTCACTGGACGATTTAGAAGAAAAGAAAGATGCAAGAAAGAAAGTGGGGGAAACGAAATAAAAAAAGAGAAAGTCGAAAAAAAAAGAATAAGTTTCCCCTAGTCTGAATGTTCAGAATGCCCATACCAACAAAAAAAAAATTACAATCTGAGCAGTGAATGAGGGCACGAGGAAGTAAGTCCAAAAAAAAGATGGGGTATGCCCAGTGAATGCTCCTGAAAATTTTAGCTCAATACCTAAAGAAACCCCACCTTACCTAAAGCCCCATTATAACCTATAAAAGTCCTTTTGATACTTATGCATTTTTTCACTTAATGAAGTTGAAGAAAGAGCACTAACAAGCTTATGGAATAAATAAGTATAGAATTATTGAATTTGAGTGTAAATATTGAGCCTAAACACTGTGTGAAGAGAGTGTGGGAGGACCTATACACTCAATTCAATTTTGACTTGCTAGGATATGTTGATTACACAATTAACTGAAAAAGTTTGTTGTTGAAACGTTGTGCCCACACAGATTAACAGATTTCATGTTTTGTGTCTTTGATGTCTGTTTTTTTTTTCCTTTCCCTTTTGTTTTTCCTTTTCTAGGTTCTTCGTACCCCATGCTTGAGGACAATCATGTCTAGAGTATGTAGGTGTGATAAGTCCATTTATTTCATATTTTTTCAGGCATTTTAGTCGCTCTAAATGTCCTTTTTAGTGTCTTTTATGTCGGAAAAGAACCAGAAGAGTGGTTTGGGCATGACATGAGTCGAATATGGTGAAAGAGACATTTTGGCCTTCGAATTAACTGAAATAGATGTAATGGGCATAGCAAATAAAGATCGAGCTGACCAGATGATGCCATACCCACAGTACTCGCGCAGATTCAGAAGAGACAGCGAAGAGGGCATTCGCGGAAAAAGCGGGATTCTGTTGAAAGAAGATAAAGTTGTACTGAAGCTTGATCGATACTGGAATCGGATCGAAAGAGAAAAGGTTGTTCTCAGATGGACTCTTGGCCAGTAGTTTGGAAGATAAGGATGAGATTCCTCAAAATATCGAGATTCATTCAACCACCTAAGGAAGTTTTCTTATCCAGTTAGAGTCCAGCGAGCACAGGAGATCCAGTAGACAAGGAAGTTTCCTTATCCAGTTAGAGTCCAACGAGGCACAACATATCCGACAAATATGGCAGTTTCCCTTTTTTTTGGTGGATTTATATTTGAGCTTTGTACTCTTTTAAATACTAGTTTGATTGTTAGAAAACAGACACACTTCGTACCTTATAATTTCTACACTTTTATTTTCGCATTTAGTTTAGTTTTAACACACCTTCCGCAGTAAGACAATCTGGGGCCTTATGCCCACAGGAAGTAGGTTTTATGTTTAAAAGTTATTTATGTTCGGCGTTGGTGTTGGACGAGTTTTAATTTAATTCCGGTAAGTTTTTCTTATTTACCATGTCTTTATTTTATGCTTTTATAGTTCTTTATAGTATGAGTAGCTAGATCTATATTCCGAGATTTGAACTAAAGATGAAAGTTTAATACACACTTAAATACTAGTGAGGCCGTGTGAGCACATTACTGCATGATAGAGTTTCTGCCAATTTTTGTTCTTGTTCCAAGTAAGCGTGAGTGTAATATGACTAATGTGGTTGATCACTCTTTAGTTGTAGAGGGAACATAGGGTTAATTGAATTAGCAAATCGTGACTCTATGTTAATTCAAACGGTAACTGGGGAATCGGTGGGTTGTTATGGGCATACGAGGAATCAGTAAACACAATAAATTTGGGTTCATCTAGGGCACAAGGCTCCCTATTCATTTACATCTCTTTGGGGAACCGGGGGGGTGGGTGATATAGGTAAGGGGTTTAATCGATGAGGAATCACTTTTAAGCCTAACCTGAAAGGATGAATAATGAGACGTAGTGAGGAATTCGATCTCCATAACTGGGTGACTTAGACCATCTCCAACCCAAATACTCAAATTCAAAGTCAAAATAGAGTAAATGTCACATCAAACACCAATTGATCTCCAACCCACAAACCTAAATCCAACATCAAAAAGAATATTCTTGGCATATCCCACCTTTTACTATTTATTATATTAATTTCAATAACACCCACATATTTATCAAAATTTATAAATGGAACCTCTTATTTTTTTTGCTATTTTGCAATATAAAGAATACATTTTCCCAATAATTGCAGGCAATTTCTAACCATGGAAATTATAAATTGTCAAAATTTATAATGTTTATAAATTGAACCTCTTATTTTTATTAAATATGTATAATTCCTTTTCTTTTCTCTTTTTTTGTAGCATATTTATTTTTTAAAAGTTACAAAAATACAAAATCATATCTACATCTCTTATACATGACTTATTATTATTATTATTATTATTATTATTATTATTATTATTATTATTATTATTAAAAGGACATATCTATAAGATATGTTAATTTGCTGTTTTCCCCTGTTTTGCAATTAGTTTCTTGCAAACATCCGCTGCTTTAAACAATTCTTCCATAAAACAATAAACTACAAAAATATAGGATAGATTACACTTTGATATATGCTTGTAATTTAAGTAAAAATATATGAAGTTCAATTAATTTAGTATATTTTTAAGTAGTAGTTTTAAATAATAATTGCTATGCCAATTGTACACGGTACAAATGTAATTAAAAATAATTGTTTTTGATATCATGATATGATTATGAGAAAATGTTGATAATATGTAACCTGCATATGTTAGTCTTTCGACTCTTCCGGATCCAGATCTTTTTTGTTCTTGTTCAAAGTACAAAATTAAATATTAAATATGAATGACCGTAAAAAATTAATTTTCAGCATTTATTAAAATAGAAAATTACACGACGTGAGAAATTACACAAAGATGAGAAGAAAATTACATTAAAATTAAATTCATTCGTAAACATGCATTTAAATTAAAATAAAAAAACATGATCATTCAAGTCTCGGAGTTAGTATATTCCTCCCACATATGCTCAATTAAAACATTTCGAAGTTCCACATGAGCATTTTTATCCCTGATTTCTCGATACCGAGAAAATGTGGGAATCTTGTAAAGTAGAAAAGTATGAGAATCTTGTAAGAGAATAGTCATAATCTTGTAACATTCATTTAGGGGGAGTGGAAAAGTGTGAGAATATTATAATTGTGTATATAAATAGAGGTATGGTCATCTAGGTGAATTAACACATAAATATCTGTTGAGTGTGATGTGTTCCAGATGATATTATCGCTTCATCGATAACATTGCAATCAAACATCGGAATATGTTGCAGCTGCTAGTTGTTGTGCTCAGTTGGTATGGCTGAATCAAATGTTGAAAGACTATGGCATGACAAGCTCATCACAAACCCTGTTGTGTGATAATGCTAGTGCTATTGAAATTTCCAAGAATCATGTTCAACATTCACGCACCAAGCATATCGACATTCGACATCACTTCATCAGAGACTTGGTGGAAAAGGAAATCATTAACATCAAATACATATCCACTGAGAATCAAACAGCAGATATTTTTACAAAGACTCTTGATTTTGAGAGATTTTCTGTCTTGAGAAAGTCTCTTGGAATGTGTTCCATTTACTTAGTTCATTTTGTTTACTGATGTTGAACTGGATGTGAGTTCTTTTTTATTAAACATCAGTTGTTTATATTTTTATTTATTTATGTTTGTCATTTTCTTTAAATATAATTCAAGGGTGTTTTAATGAAATTATTGTAATTCTGCTTTTATTTAACAAAGTCAGCTACTTGACATTCTATGAATATGTTTGTGAATAAAATACCCGTAATTCTATAAGATGAATTATAGTTGGGATTGTTCACTGTTTGCTATGTTGTAGCTGATGTTGTGACCAAAATTGCAGAAAAATGATAATCTTCAGAAAATATATGCCTGGAATTGTATTTGTATTGCAAGTGTATCCCTTGTCTATTTTTCTATTTAAAAAAAATAAAAAATATATATATAAAAATGGATTTGTTTAGGGGGCCCATGAATATCTCTAATTTGTACCTTGGTGATAAGTACACCTTCATTTATCCCTATCAACTAATCCATTTTTAATTTTTGAATTTTTTATTTTTGATGTGACGGTTTGGGGGAGTTCCGAGATTTGAGGGATATTGACATCCATATCTTGAAGTAAAATTCAAATCTCTCACTCATTCTCTCTCCACCGAGTCATTTCATTTTCCCTTCATCTTGTCTATCTCTCTTTCTTCTGATTTCTCTCAAGCTTTTTCAAAACATCAATGGCCGATCCTAATGACTTAGCTGCTATATTTCACATGATGAAACAAATGTTGGAGAAAACCATGGGCACTCCATCTTCAGTTTCAGGTCCTGCTGGAACATCAGCTATTACACCTTCCGCCACATCAACTCCAGCAGTCACTGCAACAGCCGAACTCATTCCAGAGGGACCCAAATCGGAGTCCGACAAACCCTCATCTCCTCCGATTGAACATGTAGATGCTTCTATGCAAGATACTGCTGCTCCTGACTCTCTATTGGTGCTAAACCCCACGCCTCTCCAACACATAAGTCCTGGTGCAGAGGAAAATCCTATCGACCCAGATCTGGAGCTACACACTCAAGCTCTTGCCGAGAAAAAGAAGAGTGGACCTACTCGCAAGTCTAAACGACTTCATGGACAAAAAGGGTCTGTTAAAGAAGAGGTCGGTGAGGGTTCCAGCAAAAAGGCAAGGAGAACGCTGAAAATGGAAGAAAAACCAGCAATATCACTGAAAGATGAGTCTGAGGATGAGAAGAACCCCCTTGAAAATTCTCCAGACAAAGCTGTTGATGATGTGGAAGTTGATGTTGAACAATAAGAGGAGCCTATTTCTGCAATACCAGAGGATAATTTTCCTGCCATGCCTGCAACTTCCCCTACTTCTTCACAAGAAATGGTCTCCACAGGCACAACCAAAGAAATAGTATCTCCAACTTCCACTCATTCAGCCGATGTCAAAGACGATGCAGATTCCGCTGATTCTGAACCAGTCTATCCTCCAGGTTCCCCACATGATGTTTCTTCGGCTTTCAGTAAGACTTTCTACTCCCAACATGCAAAAACACTTCATAAAACTGTTATTCTTCGCCCCACTCGTGTTGAAAACCAAATTGATGTGCTTAGTTTTAAGAAGTATGGGATGGATGTTTTTTTGAAAGAAAGAGGTCTCTGGAAATCTGTCATTGAACTGTCATCTTTTGAACCTGATGTTATTGTTGAGTTTTATGCAAATGTGTCTCCTGAGATGGGTGATAAATATAAGAGCAAATTTGGGGAGGTTTATATGCGAGATAAAATCTATGTTTTTAACCCTATGGTGATCAACAATTTCTTGGGTGTAGGTAATGATTCGGATATTATTAGCCTAGACTTAATTGATGATGTTGTTGGGACTGTTACTGGTGGTGTGGTTACTAAGTGGACTAACAAAATTTCCACATCTAAGCTCATATTTTTCTATTCTGTTTTACACAAATTGATTGTGTGTAACTGGTTACCCACCACCAACACTTCAGTTCTCACGGTTGATCAAGCCATCTTGCTCTTTAAACTTGGCACAAAAATTCCCTTCAATCTCGGAGAATACATCTTTGACTGCATGATGAAGTCAGCTGCAAAGACAAACACCGCCAACATTTTACCTTTTCCCTGTCTCATCTATGCCCTCCTAGTTGACCAAGGTGTGAAGCCAAATAAGAAGAAGATAGTTACTGAAACTGCAACTATCTCTATCATCAAGCCTAAATGAAATGAAGATCGTGTAATTGATCTTCCATACATCTTTGGTCGAAGTTCAACAGCTGCATCAAGGGATGTTGGACATAATGTTGCTGCAGATAGTGCACTCTCTCCTCCTCTCTTCGGAAGTAATTTAGCAAGTGTTTCCTCACACTTGATGACAATTTCTGTGCAGGTCTTAAAGTCCTATGTCTCACAGATGGATTACTTAATTCATCAAAGCACAGTGCTCAACAATGCAATGGTTGAGCTCCGTCAAGCACTTCAGGGAACCCTTTATACACAAAAAGGGGGAGTAGATGCCGATGCTGGTGCTGGTGATGTTGGTGCTGAAGGGGAGAAGACTGGAAAGTCCGTGGCCAAGGCCAAGGGGAAGAAGAAAATATGATTTTTCTTTGACAAAAACAATTTAATTTTTTGGTTATGTATTGTGCTGGACACAAGTTTATGTTGGATGTGTTTACATCCTTGTTGTTTTTTTGATGTGCATGGACACATTTTATTTTTGTTGTTGGGTATCCATGATTGGATATCCTTGGATATTTTTGGTTTAATCATCATCATGAGTTGATGATTTTGATATATATTTCGTATGCATATTTTAATGTGTGATGTTTTATGTTGAGAATGTTTTCAACATTGTTATTCTGTTTTTCACATAACTTATAGTATGTGATGTTTTATGTTGGGAATGGTCTCAACATTGTGATGGTGTTCGCACGTTTTTAAAATGTGTGATGTTTGTTGAGAATGTTCTCAACATTATTTCTGTATAGGGGATCATTACCCACTAATTTTTCTGTACAGGGGTAAATACCCACTAACCGTGTTGTATACTATTGTATAGGGGATTATACCCACTAACGTTGTATATTATGTTACAGATAATAACTTAAGGGGGAGCAGACCTTAAGGGGGAGTTTTTGAACTCCAATATTTTTGATCGTATTCCGCTATGGCTGTAATCATGTTTATATTGAGCATAATGTTTTGTGCAGAAATGATAAGCTTAAGGGGGAGATTGTTGAGTATGGCGTGTTCCAGATGATGTTATCGCTTCGCGATAACATTGCAATCAATGTCGTACATAATGTTGTCCGTCATTCTCGGCACACCGAGTATAACACTCAGATCTCTAACCTTATCCTTTCCTAGTATTTTGTGATGAATTTATTTTAAATTAATCTGAATAAATTGTGATTTTTTTCACATATCATTTTCCACGATTTAAGGATTTATTAGATATTTTATTTTAATTTAAAACGTGGATTATGCTTGATTCTGACTAGGTCAGTATTTGTTCCGAGTTTTAAGGGATGTGATGTTCCCCACTTTGTCTTAAACACTAACCGTTGCAGAGAACGTGGGTCGCTGAAGTAACCGCCATTTTTACACGATGTTGAAAAACGTGTGCCATGCAGTGCAGAGGATGGTTATCTCGAGTTCAGTTCAGCAATGGTAGTGGAAGGCGGTAGTTTTGCGTCCAACTCATCAAGGATCGTGTGGAAACTACTCAGCCGAGATGGAGGAAGTATTTAAGGTCTTCTTAGACCTTAAAATCATTTATGCAAGCAGGTTATCACCGTGGTTTGTGAGAAGCTCTGAATCTTGCATCTAATGTCATCTCTGAAATCCAGGACATCTTCCTCGACATCTGCCTAGCATCCCAATCAGCTGGAGACTTTCATTCCAGTTGTGTGTGTAGGTTGGATAGTCAACTTTGAGAAGTCCAGGATTTAGAGTGATTGATTGTAATCTATCTATGTGTTTAGATAGGTTTGTTTTTGAGTGATTATTTGAGTGAGTGAAGCTAGGATAGTCTTCTGTATGTTTTATGCAGTGTTGTCAAGGGAGTGAACCGAGACAACATTAGCATTGTTTTTGTGTTTCACTTGTGATAGTGAATTTCGCCTTGAGGCAATCACACATCGTAAGGAGTGTGATTTAAAACTTGTTTTGTGCAAAGTTATATTTACATTTCCGCTGCATGTTGAAGGCAATGTGGTAACACTAGGTTCAACATTATTTTAACTTTTCAATTTAGATTCGTAATTCACATTGTTTCAGGCAACAAATTCTAACAATATCTATTGCATTTACTTTCTTTGTAGCATGTCTGTTCGATCTGCTAGCTTTTGTCATGATGAAGACATCATCTTGTGTCAAGCTTATATAGATAAGTCTCAAGCTTCAATAGTTTGGTGTGTATCAGTCACAAGATCGGTTTTGGGATCGTGTTAAAGAATGCTACAACGATGAAAGACCTCAATAGTGTGATCCTCGTACAAGAAGATCTTGTCAGTCTCGAATTCAAGTAATCGAGAAAGCAACAAGAAAACTTCATGCGTGCATAAGAAAAATTAAAGAAAGACATCCAAGCGGTGCGTCAAATGAAGATATTGTAAGTACTAAGAGTAATTATATTCTAAATTGTAGAAATTAATAGTCCTTATGAAATTAATTATTTGTAATTATATGCAGATGCGACAAGCTAAAGTGTTGTTCAGGGATGTGAATTACAAAGCAGGTTGGAAATACGAGCATGTATGGGATCTTATTAAAGATTTTCAAAAATTTCAGGATTGTGTTAGGAGACCATCTTGCAGGATTCCATCTTCTGACTCGAAAAATCTAGCTTCTAATACACAAGCCTCTATCGGCATCTCTTCATTTAATTTAAACTTGGAAAGTGATGACAATGTTCTTGGTGGTTCTCCATCAGAATGACCTATTGGAGTGAAGAAAGCCAAGTTAAAACGAAAGAAAGAGGTTGAAGTGTCATCGTTCATCAACATTATGCAAGAAGAAAATAAGCAGCTTGTGGAGGAAATGAAGAAGTCAAATACACATATGGAACAACATGTGGAAATTCAAAGGCAGCACAAAGATATTAAAGATAAGAACTACACACTTAAAGAAATGATGGCGGAAAATAATATTTTGCTGCAAGATATGAGTGCCATACATGATCCACAAATCCGTAGACAATTTGAAGCACAACAACGTCAAATTTTGCAAAAAAGAGCTCTACAACAACAAGATCCAGAAGATCCTTTTACCATGGGTAAAATAAACTAATATTTCAACAATATTGGAGAATTTAGCTCTGATTAACCAAATTATTAAACTAGTTACACCGCATGTTGTTCTCGAATTGTGGTTTATCATGTTTTTTTAAATAATTCCTCTATGTTTTCTCATTTTATCTTATTTTGCAATTTGTCATGTTTTTATTTGAATGTTGGTTAGAGTAATTTTATCATATGTAATGTATTCCTATTTTCAATATTGGAATATGTTTTATCTATTTTAGTGACGGGCTATATACTGAGCAAGATTGCCACATAAATGTATTGTTGAAGTAAGATGCAATGATGATATATTCATGTTGAACCATTACTTGGAGGAAGTGGTCATTTTGTAGCTCATACTATCATTACCATATGAAATTAAGAAATGCTCATACTATCATTATAGTAAAATAGACTGCTACTAACCTGTGAGACTGTAACATTAAGATCTTTGGTAATAGCATTTTATGTTGGTGACGAATAACCACACTACATAACCAAGAAATTGACCACTTGTTTGGCTACTCTGTAGTAGTATTCATATTTAATGGAATATGGCATTGTACAGCTTAGCACAAACAGATAGCCTCTCACTAAGCCTCCAAATCAAGGTGAAATATCGATGATCATAAGATACTGTGATGATTGGTGAACCGTGTAATCCTCACAATTATAATGGTAAAGAAGAGCAAATGTTTTGTGGGGTTGCTGCATTGTATTTCTATTTACATTGTTCTATGAAACAGGACAGTTCTGAGATTGATGAATGCTGAAACTATTTCTTACATTCAACACATTAAATAATCGAAAATCTCAGAGAAAACACGAGTTCAAGTTCCATTAGAAAAGAAAAGACTAAGATTTCTAGTTCGGGTAGAGGTTTTCGTATGCATGGCAGATAATCAACTCTTATCCCCCCATTCCGACTAAAGAAAAAATTATACCACACACAAAATAGCTTCCCTTTGTCTGATCTTGTGTGATCAGATCACATATCTAAAATTTAATTGGAAGGCTAAGTCAATCATTAAGATTACATTATGAGAATTTACAGATATTTATAAGGATTGCTCATCAAACAATTATTCAAAATCAATAAATCACCACTTCAGTAAAGGGTTTCTTTCTAGCAGAATCATATCAAAACCCCAACCAGACAAATTACCAGGAATCTACCCACACAAAACACAATCAATCATAGCAGAATAACATATAGGTCAATAAATTTGCACCAATAATATTTATGTCAAATATATATCAAGAGATTAAAAAAAAAAAGATTACTTGAAGAAGAGGAACCATTGAGAGATAGCCATTCAAAAGCCTTCATAGAATGTAAAAATGTTTTCTCATAAGCATATTGATCAGCATCTTCTCTCTGCACTCTCACCTTCACTTTTGAATACACATTTTCAAATAAACAAAAATAAAAAACAACAAAAATCCCATTTCAGAAAAACAACAAAAGAAAGTTTAAATCATATCTAAACCCATGATTCCAACATAGGAAAACCCGAGAACTTACTGCTTTCCTGCAGATGCTTCTTCCCAGATTGAGTCATAATTGACAAAAAAAAACTTGGAATAACAAAATATATAAATAAAGAAGACGGAATTAAAGGTGAAAAGGAAGCATGTTTTAAAGATGTGAATTTCAACGGTTTGAATGAAAGATTCTTGGAACCAAATATTTATTTTAAAGGGCAAAAAAAGAAGGGGGGGAGAGATCAAGTTGTGTTTGGTGTCGCTTGTTACTTAATGTAATCGAAAAAATACACAGGTAGAAAAGCAGTGCAGCAACAATATTACAAGAAACTCAAACAAAATCGAGAGGTTTCTGTACCGAGAATTTCTTTTCACACGCACCATGTACTCGTCCACAAATTCTCCTAGCATCAGCCCCATCACCTTCATCGGCACTCCTACTCTACCTGCAGTAATCGACGATACACCAAAAACCCTAATTTCATCAGCGAATGAAGATAACACACAGAGGAATTGAATTAATAGACGATCCCAACAGAAACCCTAGATTTACCATGTTTGACCATTTTGAGAAGAGCTGGAGATGAAATGTAGACTTGCTCAGATGAGTCGAGCATTGGGGAGTCCGGTCGCAATGTGTGTAACAGATGAATGAATGAATGATGAGAAGAAATTAAGGACTATTTTGCAATTTCAGATTCTTAAAAAGTAATATGCAGTGATGAACAGTAGATCTGCATATATAGGTATGTATTGTTCACATTTTAGATTTTACAGCAAAATGATGTTGGGTTTGGAGGTGGGTTGGAGTAGTTTATTAACTGCAAAATGATATTTGGAGTTGGGTTGGAGATGGTCTTAATCGTTTAGGAAAATTGCTGTGCTCATAATCGAGTGAGTGTGAGTTAAACTAGATTCTAGTTCCAGTTTCGGAACCTTTTGTTATTTGATATTTCTTCTAGTTATTTTTGAAGATTTAAATTCCGTTGTTGTGACCACAATACCATACCCCCTTTTGTGATTAGTGACCCGAAAGTAAGATCGCATCAGCTCTCTATGGGATCGACCCGTACTCATAAGCTAGCGACGCTCGCTGTGGGCACAAGAGTATAAATATTATTTTGAGTTTGAAACGACTTTGCGTCAATTGCATATTTGGAGTAAAATTAGTGAATATGGACAAGAGGAGTTGAAAGAGTGTTTAATGAAGCTCTTAGGCTTAGTTAAATACTTAATGGAAACCTAATGGACCGGATTAAGTTATCAAGACCCAAAGAAATCTGAAGCCCAACTCGAAGTAGGGGTGGGTCTGATGGGAATTTTTTCCAACAAACACAATCAATCCAAAACAAGTTTTAATTAACTAATCCCATATTGCAAGTGAACAATCGTGTAATATGCGGAATTAGATAGAACACGAGGATTGAAGATAACTCAAGCTATACAAATACCAATTTCATGCTATTTTGCAAGTCAAACGGAACAAATACATTTTTGTTGGGATTTATACTCTAGGCATAAAAATAAACAAACTCAAGATAGTCCACTAAAATATGAAAATTGCAACACAAGCACAATGAAGATGATTAACAAGTAAATAAAAAAGCTCTAGGGTAATGTTCATTAACATAGGAATATGAATTTGGATAAAAATCATGCTACATCCACTCACGTGATTCCAACTTAGCTAATCCTAGAACTCTCTCGAGCTTCTAGCATATAATTGGACAAATAAGAATTCTCCTATCTCTAGGAATAAATCCTGATTTTACCAATTAATCACAATTAATAACCAAAACCAATTCAATATCCAACTCTCGTTTAAACATCAAATTAGATTCATAAATCAATCACCCATGTCAAATTTCTTTTCTCAAAGGCAATTCAACACAAAATCACACTTTAGATGGCCAACCTAAAGCAAGATGAAATCATAACCTTGATTTATGAATAAAAGAGAGAGGAAAGAAGCATGAATTCACATCTAAAAATCCAACACCCAATGTTAATTTCACATCACCCTAGAACTAAGGAGGATTAGCTACTCATGCTTGAAACTGATAGAAAGCAAAAATCAACAAGAAAAATAAATAACATAGACAAGGATGAGAGTAAACCCGAATGATATTGAAAATCTTCAAAAACTTGAAATTGTCTTCTACAAAATTCTCTTCCAAGCTCATGAACTCTTACACAAAAACTCTCCATAAGCTAAGTCTATTTTGGGGGCTATATAATGGGTTAACCTAGTTTTTTTATACAAGATTCGTATATATACTACCCTAATTTCTGAACATTAAAAATAAAGCAAAAATGAGAAAAAGGGGATAAAATCTGGAACAGGCCAGGGGGCGTGACACGGGCTCGGTCACATCCCCTCTTGCTCGGTCGGGTCGCACCGCATGGCGCGACTGAGCTGGTCACATCTCGGGTCTTTGTGCTCGGGTCGTGCCTCGACATAGCCTTTTGGCTCATTTGAATGGACGCGCACTTAGGCCCATTCTGTGCTCGCACTGGGCCTGGCATGGATCACGTCTCCTGGCGCGACCGCGCTGTTCGCACCTCCTAGCTCTGTGCTCGGGCCGCACTTCAACACGCTGTTTTTGGACCTCTGTTTGAACGTGCACTCGCACCAACACTATGCCCGGGTCGCGCCTTGTTTTGCTCCTTGGAGGCTCGACCCACTCGATTCGCCCTGAAACACACACGTATGCATTAAACACATTTATTATATGACTTAAAGGAAAAGCAATATTTAAAGCAGAAAATACCATAAAAGAGCATCCTAATTAGACGAATTATGCTCGGGAATAGGGTGAAAATCCCATTTGTCAACTTCCCCAAACTTAAACCCTTGTTTGTCCTCAAATATGAAATAAAGACACAAGGAATCGAAAGAAATAAACATAGGGGATTTTCAAACCTTATTGCCTCGGAAGAAATCAACTAGAGCCACGCAAGGAAAATGAGATCAAAGATTTACAAGTATAAAGATCGACCTACGGAACTTCAGCTCCCCTCTCTTTAAGTTAAATGATCGAACATACAAATAAATCTCATGGGGATCAAGAAGGGAATATTTTCACTCAATATCAAACGATACCAACATACAACCATAGGCGTGCAAGACAACTCAATATAACAAAAATATGTGCTAGAAAGAAGAATCACATAGGTCTTGCGGGTTGAAGCGTTCGTCTCTTTGGAAGGGTAGGAAAATATAGGAAAGAGTGACTCCAAATCAATGCCAATCCCTAATACTAATCTAAGCAAAGCAAAACTAAAAATCTTTCTTCTACCCTTCTTAAATTCACTTCGGGATTTGTAGCAACAAAATGCACAATCCTTAGCCTATTTTGGTTTATTTATCTTATATAAGATTATTCACTTTTATATTAAGAGTTAGAGTGTGCCTTTGTCTCCCTTCTATTATTTTTCATCTTCACTCTATTGCTTTGCTTTCTAGTTCTAGGAGAAGAAATCAATTTGCATTCATCAAGGCTAACAATCACATTTATCATTCTTGAAACATTTTCACATTTTATGCAACCAAGTTTTTGTCATTCCAAGCCTACTATTCTCCTCAATGCCCACTACCCCTGGTTTTCTAACAAAATAATTTCATTCAGGGCTCAAAAGGGTTGGACAAAGGCTGTGTTTCATAGCAAAAGAAAATTAGAGGCTCAAATTTTGACAAGAACCGCCTTAGGTCATCTTCATATTTCTTTTATCACATACATAATCATACGAGTTTGTCAAGCAAGTTCTAGAGATCCTAGCATTGTCGAAGAAACTCTCAAGCAAGAAAAATAATATGGCCCAAATCTCACGCAAGCTACAAGATATGCCAAATTCCATAATTAAATCTATATGCCAATCACTAATCACCCATTTCCATGCATGATTTTTCAAAAATTTTGCACAATTTTTTTTTATCATCATAGGCAAAGTAAAGTAAACCCCCAATAATGCATAATCTCATCCTGCTTTACTCTACTCATGCAAAGAAGACAAATAAAGGCTCAAGCATAGGAGAACATCATAAATAGAATTCAAACCCAAATTTGAGCATAACTTATTACATAGCCCAAATAAAATCCTAATCGATCAAATATATCAATACATATCAATGGGGCTATCCAAACAACATCCAAAATAAAACATCCCAAAATATCTAAATAAACATAACATAAATTGTTCATAAATTAAAAATTGTTCAAGAAAATGACTAGAGCCCAACAGTCACCACTAGAATACCCTCTCCCCTAAACTTGCACCGAACTAAGAGAAGGGCAAGTTTGTGTGGAAGAAGAGTGGGAGCATGAGAGGGTGCAAACTTAATTGCAGGAGCGATCAGGATCTTGAGGTGGCTGCTAGGGCTGGTACAGAGGATAGGCGAGTACTGATATGGATATGGAGGATAGGGTTGGAACTATTGAGGGGGTCGTTGGGAAGAGGAGCCTGGTCCACTCCATTATCTCACCATACCTGCAAAATCATTATAACCAGACTGAAAAGTATTAAAGCTTTCCTACAGGCCCTGTATCTCGGAACTAATCCCAGTGAAATGGGAATCAACGTGCGTCTAGAGATTGGAGAACCTCATGTCCAACTTCTCATGTATCCCGGTAAAACGGGTCCCAATCTCCTCGTGGAGGTTAGTAAACCTCGTATCAAACATCTCCTGCAGCTCTGTGAAGCTCATATCTATCTCGGTGCGCATATCCCCAAACTTTGAAGTCATGTTGACCCGTATGTTGCCCATATTGGTCATCATCTTAGCCATCATCCCCTCCATGTTGTTGAACCGCTCCTCATATACGTCCTTCCTGGTTCTCCTAGTAGCTCTAGGTGCCTGTGAAGTAGATGCACCTGCTTGAGAAGGCCTACATGGAACGACATCCAACTGCGACATCAAGGCTAGATGCTCAGGAGTGTTCATCATCCAATTCCTCTGCTCATCATATGTGGTGATAGAGGTGAGAACAGGATTGGAAGGGGGAACTGGACTCGATTATTCATTTGAAACTAGAATGACGGAGGGGCGATAGATCCTATCATCCGGGCATTGCGAAGATGCTGCAGGTTCAATCTTCGGGACCCGGGCACAACTATATAATCAGACAAGTCCACGTCCAAAGCCATAGCAATTGGGGTGATCAAGCCCCTCAATGCAAATTTTGCCTCTATTTGGCGCCACCTGTCTCCTGCACTGGTCCAAGAAGTGAGCCGCAAAGTCCACATTAATTTCCTTTAGCATGCACCAGAGAATGTGGAGCTCCTTAGTGCGGAATCCACTGTTCTCATATCGAGTAAGGACAGTAGAAGAGAGGACCCGCTGGATGTATCTGAAGACGAGGTTCTGAATGTGGGAAGATTTGGCCTTGCTCGAATCATAGCGGACCATCCTAGGATCAGGATCCATGATGCGCATCCAGAAGTCATCTAAGCGATATGTAGGGTGTGAATGGAAGATACTGCCATGTGGTGTGTCAAAAATTTGATTCAATTCATCCATTGTGAGGCGTCAGTTTTGGTTCCCCAGACGGAATTTACACCAAATACACCCTCTCCTATCTGTATACTTGACCTTGAGTGTGGTCAAGAACTCCTTCACCAACACAAAGTAGGTGACCCATCCTCCTTCTAACATATGTGCCCACCCCAAACAGCCAAACAATCTCCATATGTCATCATAAATGCCCAACTAGCGGGCAGCTGTTGTATCTGCATATTTTGTAGGTAGAATTTTGAAATTCTCCGCTATCCTCAACCACTTCACCCTTTGCTCATGCTTGAGAAAATGAATGCCCACTTGTCTTAGTTGATTCTCGTTCCAATTTAATGGAGGGAACGAGGCCTCATCCTCTTCTATATCATCCTCGTCTATTTTTTCCTCCTCTTCTTCGTCTTCGGCCTCATCATCCTCGGCCTCTTCATTCCCACTTTCTTCATTCTCAACTTCTTCTTCCATGGATTCCTTACACATACAAAACAACATCCCATCAAGGACATTTTAAAAGGCATAACACATAACGGGCGTAGGCACCACACTTAACCATGAGGAGCCGACATTCAAGCATAACTACCACATGTACAATTCTAACTCCCTCATCAAATCACAATCCCCATTCAACTTTCACTTCACTCATACAACTCTCCATATATCAAATTTGCATAAAAACTAGCATAAAGGGCGACATGCTCAATCAAAAGTCACGGCTCATACACTTGTATGAAAAAGCTCATCAAAAGCACAAGATTCCCAAAAACACACAAAATCCCCTAAAATAATTTGTAGCCCCTATTCATGCTTTTATTAATCTAACACATGTTTCAATTGAGTCCCCAATGCCAATTCAACAACAATGTACAACAAAATTACATTCGAAACATAGAATTGAACATGGGGCTCATATCGATAACATTTCCCCCAATTACTCAAGAGCCCTAATTCATCAAAATCTAAGATTTGAAAATTTGAGCCTCAACCCATACAAAATTCATACATGTTCATGGTCCATGGCAAAAATAAACATCAATTACCCTAACAAAAAGCACAATGTGCATCTTAACGAAAATTTTCCCAAATTTCTTAGAACCCTAGTTTTAGGAACATCAAAATTTCACCTTAAACAACCAATTTCTCAAGCAATTCACTCAAGTTCATGGAGAATAACATAAATCACCGAATAACAAGTATAATGCATATTTAAAATCAAAATTTCCCCAAAAAATTTGAAATAGAGAATTTGAACCAAAAATAATGGAGAAGAAGAGATTAAAGATGTCATACCTTGAGTTTGAGTGTTATAGTGTGTGTACGAGTGGAGATTTGCAAAGATTGTGGTCATTTTTTTCATGTTCTTTCGTGTGTGTACGAGTGAGGAAGGAGAAGAAATGAAATAGAGTGAGAGAGAGAAGGGTTTTATAAAAACACAAACGGGGCGCGACTCAGGTCGCGCTGTGCATCTCTTGCTCGGGTCGCGTCTCTTGGAGCAACCGAGCTGCTCGCGCTCACTTTCTTACCAGTCAGGTCTCACCTCATGGTGCGACCGAGGTGGTCGTGCCTCTTCGGTCTGTGCGTGGGTCGTGCCGTGCAACGGGTTTTTACACCCTCTGTGTGCACGTGCACTCGTGCCGACCCTGTATCCGGGTCGCGCCACCTTGTGCTCGGGGCTCCATACTTGGTGAATTTTTGACTCTATTCCCTGTACTTTTACACTTCCCAAACTATTAGAAACAACAAAATACAAAGACTAGAAACACCAAGAAACACCTAACTACATAAAATTTAAAAAGCAAAAAGATTAAAGAAAACAAAAGAAAAAATTGGGTTGTCTCCCAACAAGCGCTAAGTTTAACATCGTTAGCTCGACGGAGTACCATGCTCTAGATGTCTTGGAGGTAGCATGTGGTAGCTTCGAGTTTATCTTCCGGTTTGTAAAACATCTTAACTTGATGCCCATTCACCACAGAAAGGCAACCATCATTTCCTTTGAGTTGAACCGCTCCTCCATCGAAAATTCTTGCTATTGTAAACGGGCCACTTCACTTTATCTTAAGTTTCCTGGGAAAAAGCTTAAGCCTTGAATTAAACAGAAGCACTTCATCCCCTGGAGCCAACTCCTTATATCTTATGAGTTTTTCATGATAAAACTTCGTCCGGAGTTTATAGATGGTTAAATTCTCAAATGCTTCAATCCTAAATTTATCAAGCTCATCCAATTAGAATAGTCTCTCCCCTCGAGATGTCATAGGATCAAAGTTAAGCTTAATTGTTGTCCAAAATACTTTGTGAGATAGCTCAACGGGGGAGATGGCACGATTTCCCAAAGACGAGTTGGTATGGTGACATTCCCAATAGTGTCTTATATGCGGTCCGGTACGCTGACAATGCCTCATCCAACAGCGAGACCCAATCCTTGCCATTAGTCTTGACCACCTTCTGAAGAATCAGTTTGACCTCTCTATTTGCCGACTCAGCTTGGCCATTAGCTTGGGGGTGATAGGGTGTGGTCACCTTGTGTTTCACCCCATGCGTAGCAAGCAACATTGACATCCACTTATTACAGAAATGGGAGCCACCATCACTAATGAGGGCTCTCGGGGCACCAAATCTAGTGAGTATATTTCTCTTCAAGAACATCGGTACCACTTTAGAGTCATTTGTCTTCGTCGGTACCGCCTCTATCCAACGGGATACGTGGTCCACGGCTAAGAGTATATACACATTCCATTCAGAAGCAACAAACGAACTCATGAAGTCTATCCCCCATACATCGACGAGCTCCACCTCAATCATTTTTTCATAGGCATTTCATCCTTCTTGGAGATAGAACCCATCCGTTGACACTTCCCACAACTCTTCACAAATCCTCCTGCATGTCTAAACAATGTTGGCCAATAGAATCCACTTTGAAGAACTTTCCTAGCAGTCCGATTTGCACCAAAATGCCCACCACTTGGCCCGGTGTGGCACGCCTCTAGGATTTCTCCCCACTGTTCTTCTGGCACACATCTTCTCAATACTAAGTCTGCACATCATCTAAAGACGTATGGTTCATGCCATATAAATAATTTCACATCATGGAAGAACTTTTTTCGTTTATAACTCTCAAGCTCCACGGGCTTAACCCCTGCTAGCAAATAATTCACAAAATCCGCGAACCAAGGTATAGTTGCTTTTATGGCTAATATTCTCTCGTCCGGAAAATTGTCATTGATGGGCTTCTTGTCTTCTAACTCATCCGGGGTATGCTCTAAATGTGAGAGGTGGACCACTACCATATTTTCACACCCTCTCCGGTCTTTTATCTCAACATCGAACTCTTGTAGCAAAAGGATCCACCTTATCAATCTGGGCTTTGTGTCTTTCTTTGCAAATAAGTGTCTCAATGCCACATGGTCCGTGTGTACTATAGTTTGGGCCCCAATGAGGTAGGGCCGGAACTTATCGAAGGCGTACACCATGGCTAAGAGTTCATGCTCTGTAGTGGTATAATTCATTTAGGCTGGATCAAGGGTCTTGCTCCCATAGTAAATTACTCAGAATATCTTTTCCCACTTTTGGCCGAATGCTGCCCCCACCGCCACTTCACTTGCATCACACATCAACTCGAACGGCTCATTCTAATCTGGGATGATGAGCACATGGACCGTCATTAGAGCCTTCTTAAGCATCTTGAACGCCTGCAAACAATCATCATCAAATATAAATTTATTTGATTTTTTAAGAAGGCGACCCAGGGGCTTAGAAATTTTTGAGAAATCCTTGATAAAGCAACGGTAAAATCCGGCATGGCCTAAGAAGCTTCGAACTCCCTTGTCACTTGTTGATGGTGGGAGATTTTCAATTGCAATGATTTTTGCTCGATCTACGTCCAAACCTGCAGCGGAAACCTTATGCTTAAGGACAATACCATCCCTAACCATAAAATTGTTGGAAATTAAATTGGGTCCGAAATAATTTCGGGTCGAATAAAATCTATCTTTTCGATTAAGTCGAACGGGAGTGGAAGTGGTATAAATCAGAATATAGACCGTGATATAAGAAAATAATATCCATCCAAATTAAATTTATTTAATGCTAAAAAAGAGATAAAGAAAATACTTTTTTCTTAAATCTCATTCGTCTTCTTCATTCGACCTTTGAATCTTGAAGTTCGTAAACACCACGATCTTCCGATTCGATCCTCCCTTTGAACGGCAGTGACTGGGCACCGAAATAAATCTATTAAGTTCCTGACTTAATTCTTTTTATGATTATTTCAAGACATGAAATCGTAGAATTGGGCTGTAGGATTGGGAGGATATTTAAAACTGAATTAAATATGAACGACATGAAGAGAAGAAAATTGTATATAAAAATCAAACTATTTAATTTCGCTGAAATAAGAATGGCGTGAATTGATTTTCACAAAATCAATTTCTTTCTTGATCCACTTTTTAACTCACGTCTCTTGTTGATTGTTGGAATCAGTGTGAATTAATTCTTATCAAGAATCAATTCTTTGATACTTTATATCATGAGAATTCATGTCTCACGTGAATTGTCAATCGTCGGCCGCGTGAAGATTAATAGTTATCTATATCTTAACTCTTCTATCTTGTGTTATATTTATAAATAGGTTTAGGTTAAATCCCGATACAAATCAGTTTCCTATCTTAAACAGATTTAGAATCACATAGGATAAGGAAAGAAATGAATAATTATCTCATATAATTATTAATTATTACTAATACGTAAATATTATAAATATCTTATATTTATTTAATTCCTAGCACAGTCAAACTGTGAAATATCATATATTCCCGGAATTAATTAATATTTACACACAAGCCCAAACTTTATGAAAACTTATTTTTCATAACACTTTAGGAACTTAAATATTATTATCAACCCGTCAATAATATAAGAAGGTGAATCGGAGACCATGGACCTATAATCAAGAGCTCCGATAAATTGAATAAATAATTAAACTCTTTAATTGATTTATTCAACTTATTAATTTCGATATTATTCCACTAAAAATTTAGAATTGCACTCTCTTTTAATTATAGAACATATTTACTCTATGAATTTGAGCAGTCCATTGATTTAATCATTTCATATGAATTAATCCTCTATAGATAATTCATAACTGAAGATAGGTAATATTTGTTAACCTCTTTAATTATTTATTTTCCTCATTTACCATTAATTCACTAGTGAGCGATTAATTTATAAACGATTTATAAATTAGAGATCTCTAATCACTCAGTTCCAGAATTAACAAATGAGAGAATTATCTTTCTGCTTCTGAAAAGAAGGAATGGATTCCATATCTGTAAATTACATTCCCAACTATTTAATTCAAACGTGAATCTAAAATGCAAGTTTAGAGAATGTTAGCAAATAAACTTTAACGAGCAAATTAAGAATCACATTGAAATAAACAGGAGTCTATAATTACTCAGGATTAAGATTATTCATATATGATCATCTTGTGATTTAATTTAATATTCATTTTCTTTAACGGAATTTGAAGGAATAATTAAGTTAAATCGGTCCAAGTCCTATATGATCATATTATATATAAATTAACCCAACTGGATGTCTCCACATCAACGATTTGCATAAAACGGTCACATTCATAATATCATCGGGCTGCATTAGTGACATTTTAATTAAAGACCCCATACTTTAATTAAATTCGTCACGGACTTCAGTTTTAGTTTATTTTCCATAATCTTAATCCTCTTGTATATAACACTTATATACTAAGATTTTGGTAACATTAAATAAACTAGGAATTTTCTGTGATATAAAATACATGCATACAAGAAGCATATTAGTTCGAAAATAAATGTCGCTTTTATAAATAAGATAAAATCAATTCACAATTGCTTTAAGGGCACAATCCCCAACAATCTCCCACTTGCCCTAAAGAATATGGGACATGTCTCTTAGTCCAAAATTATGAATATGCCTCTCAAACACTTTTGCAGGCAGAGTCTTGGTGAAAGGATCAACAAGGTTGTCAGCAGACGCAATCTTGAGAATTGCCACGTCTACTATTTGTACTATCTCTCGGATCAGATGATACTTCCTTTCTATATGCTTTGACCTCTTGTGACTTCGAGGTTCCTTTGAATTGGCCACTGCACCACTATTGTCACAATATAAGGTGATTGGTCTATCCAAATTTGGAACAACTTCTAAATAAGTAAGGAACTTCTTTAGCCATACTGCTTCTTTAGCTGCTTCAGAAGCTGCTATATATTCAGCCTCCATAGTGGAGTCTGCAGTACTAGATTGGTTGATACTTCTCCAGATTATGGCACCGCCATCAAGAGTAAACACTGATCCATATATCGACTTTCGATTATCCTTTTCTGATTGAAAATCAGAATCATTGTATCCATCTATTTGAAGGTTATCACCCGAATAGATAAGCATATAGTTTCTCTTTCTCTGAAGATACTTGAGAATATTCTTCACTGTTATCCAATTATTGGATTTGATTGAAAAAGACTAACTATACCCACCGCATAACAAATGTCGGGCTTAGTACACAACATGGCATACATTAGGCTACCTACTGCAGAGGTATAGGGTATGTGTCTCATGTTCTCTTCCTCTTCAGGTGTCTTAGGACACTGTTCCTTGGAGAGATTGACTCCATGTCGGGTTGGTAGGTAACCCTTTTTTGAATCTTGCATTCTATAATGCAAGATCATCTTATCAATATAAGATGCTTGAGACAGTGCCAACAATTTATTCTTATGATCTCGAACAATTCAAATTCCAAGAATATAATTCGCTTCTCCCAAATCTTTCATTTGGAATTGCTTAGCCTACCAATCTTTAATTGCAGATAACATTTCCACATCATTCCTAATGAGTAGAATATCATCCACATAAAGCACTAAAAATGCCACTTTACCATCCTTGATTCTCTTGTAGACATAAGGTTCATCAATATTTTGGTCAAAACCATATGATTTAACAGTCTCATCAAATCTATAGTTCCAAGATCGAGAGGCTTGCTTTATTCCTTAAATGGATCTTAGCAATTTGCAGACTTTCTGCTTTTGCCCTTCAGCTACAAAACCCTCTAGTTACTGCATGTAGATATCTTCATCTAGATAGCCATTGAAAAAGGCTGTCTTGATATCCATCTACCATATTTTATAGTCAAGACATGCAGCGATTGAAAGAAGTATACAGATAGATTTAAGCATGGCTACAGGAGAGAAAGTCTCCTCATAGTTAACTCATTCTTTTTAGGTATAACCCTTAGCTACAAGCCTTGCTTTGAAAGTCTCTACTTTTCCATCCACACCTCTCTTTCTCTTATAGATCCATTTACACAATATTGGTTTGACACTTTCAGGTAGATCTACAAGAACCCAAACAAAATTGGAATACATAGACTTCATTTCTTGGTTCATAACCCCAAGCTATCTCTCTTTAACAGAATCTTCCATCGCATATGTAAATATCAATGGATCATCATCGAGTCCATCAGAAATGGCAACATTTGCCTCTTCATCTTGACGATACCGGATTGATGGAACAATCACCCTCCCACTGCGTCTAGGTGCCATGATATTCTGATTTGGTTCAGTGGTATCATTAGTGGTTTCTCTAACAACTTTTGTGGACTGTGGTTTGATCTTATCATTAAGTAACTCCTCCAGTACAACTTTACTATGAGGTCGAAAGTTTTGCATATAATCATTTTCAAGAAAGATAGCATTAGTCAAAACTATTACTTTCTTTTCTTGTGGATCATAAAACAAACCTCCTCTTGTTCATGTGGGATATCTTATGAACAGACACACTTTTGATTGTGGATACAATTTTCTAATCTTTTCTTTAAGCACATGTGTTGGACACCCCATATGGGAAAATTGAGTAAACTAGGTTTACTTCCTTTCCACAGCTCTAGAAGTATCTTTAGGATTGACTTAGACAGAACTACATTCAAAATGTATACCGTTGTTTCCAACACATATCCCTAGCACATATCAGGCAGTGTAGAGTAGCTCATTATGGATCTAACCATATCAAGCAAACTCTGATTTATCCTTTCAGCAACACCATTTTGCTGAGGGGTGCCAGGTGTTGTGAGGTGGTGTAAAATACCATGCTCTATCAAATAGTCTTTGAACTCGATATCAATATACTCGCCTCCTCGATCAGATTGAAGACACTTCAAAGATTTACCTAGCTACTTTTCAGCTTCTGTATGGAATTCCTTAAACTTGTCAAAAGTTTCGGATTTCCTATGCATAAGATAAAGATATCCATATCTAGAGTAATCATCAATAAAAGTGATGAAGTACTCAAAACCACCTCTATCTTGTGTGGACAAAGGACCACAAACATCACTATATACAAGCTCAAGAGGTTCTTTGGCTCTAGACCCATTTTCCGTGAAAGCTCTTGTTAGTGCCATCTGCACTTAGGTGTTTGGGATTATCATTATCTGTTTAAGATGTTTTGGAAATTTCAAAAGAACACAAAAGGTTTTGGTTATTCATGTTCGAATGCCATGTTCTGGACATTACTGTGAACATTCCGCTGCCAATCTGATTGAAGATCAAGACATGGACTTAATCATGTTCAAAGACTTGATCATGTACATGGTTGTCCAGAGTGTTTTTCAAGAGACGTATCATACTGGAATCAAAGAGTTGGTGCTGCAGATTCAAGATGGACGTTTCAGAATAGAAGTTGTCTTGTTCGTGATGAAGATCAAAAAGAAAAGAAGGAGTTCTATTCAAGGAACACATCTAAACTAGGAAAGTCTGATTTATTTAAAGAAATAGTTTCCTTGTTAAATCCTAGTCTAGTTATGACTTCTGATTACCTTGTTAAGGCTATATCTGTTGTTTATAAATAGCCTGAGAGTCAGACTAGTTTAGTCGACACAAATTTTTATGAATACACTAAAGGGTTGAGAGTCAAAAGACTTCACATTTGAAGCATACAGTAATCGTGTAGACTAAGTTTGATCGGTTAGATCATTGTGTTTCTAGTCTGTGTTTGAAACTCACTTTCATACACACTTAAAGGAGTCTCGGAAGAGATTTTCTGTGGGAACTATAGGGATTCTAGGTTGTGAGGAGAGCTCACAATTCAGTTTAGTGAAAGAGGTTGAATCGGGTAAGAAAGAGATCGAGTGACGAGAGTCTTCATACAATAACCTTTATAACCATTCAACAAAGTAGTAAATTGTTTCTGACGGACTTGATAAGTCCCCCTGATGCAGATCAGTTGATGGAACAGGGTTACCAACCTCGTGTTCTTTATTTGCTTAAGTTTTTACATTCTGACCTTACACGTTCACAATAATGTTCAAGTACATGATGATGAATATGATCGCACAGTTCATGTAACTTTAATTGGTACCAGAGCGGGTCGCCTTTGGTGATTAGTGCGAAAAGAATCCTGAAAGCTACATATCTGCGTGAAAGTTTTGGTTGTATTCCAGCTATTATTGCAATCAAAGAAGCAGGATCAACGGTCAGACCACCACTGCTAGAAGGCAACAACTACCCTTACTGGAAAGCAAGAATGAGGGCCTTTCTAAGATCACTTGATGAAATCGCATGGAAGAGTGTCACTGAAGGATGGGAAAAGCCAATTGTTGCCAAAAAAGGAAGGCATGTGGAAATTGAGGAAGGAGAATGGACTGTGCCACAGAAGAACTGGTACAATGACAACTCTAAAACTCTCAATGCAATATTCTCCGCAGTTGATCTTGAAACATTCAGCTTAATCTCAACATGTGAGACTGCTAAAGCTGCATGGGATATTCTGGAAACTACCTTGTAAGGGACTAGTTTTGTGAGGCTGTCAAGACTTAAAAATCTGACTTCAAAGTTTGAAAGTCTCAGAATGGAAGAATCTGAATCCATTGGTGAGTTTAATGCCAGATTAAGGAGCATTTCAAATGAAAGTTTTGCTCTAGGAGAACCTATCAGCAATGAAAAGCTTGTAAGGAAGGTTCTCAGATCTCTTCCAAAGAAGTTTTCCTACAAAGTTGCTACCATAGAGGAAGCCAATAACATCAAAAGTAAGAGACTTGATGAACTGATGGGATCATTGAGAACATTCGAGATGAATCTAGAAGATGATGACAACAGCTCAAGGAAGAAAGGTATTGCTCTGAAAGCTGAAGTTTCTGAGGATGTTCCTAAACATGTGCATAAACAAAAAACTGTACTTGATTCAGAAACAATGAATAATATGGTCCTTATCACCAAGAATTTCAGTCGAATGCTTAAGAGAGTGAATAGACAGTCTTCCAGAAGGTCAAACAACATAGGACAACAACCTAGAACTGCTCAGCAAGATAGAAACTCCAACAGTGAGCAAAAATAGTTGTAACCATCAAACACAAAAAGAGGAATTCAGTGCAGAGAGTGTGATGGCTTTGGACATATTCAAGCTGAATGTGCCACCACTCTGAAGAAGAATAAAAAGAACTAAAATGCCTCTCTGAGTGATAATGATTCTGAAAGTAGTAGTGAATTAGAAGAAGAGAACTATGTCTTTACAGCAAAAGTCTCACAGTTCCAAGATCCTTTCAAACTTGCAGACAAAGATGAAGACTCAGACAATGATGATGTTAGTAATGAGGAGTTTATTCAAACATACAAGGAGATGTATGAAAAATGGATTGAAGTTGTTGAGATCAACAAAAATCTTCAATCTCACAACAAAGATCTTCTTAAAGAAAAAGAGAATTTGATAAAGTCTGATAGAGAATAGAAGGCCATTATCCAACAACAGAAGAAGGAGATTGAAGAACTGACTACAGAGCTAAAGTTCATCAAAAGGAATGTCAACATGTTGAACAATTGAACTAAGAATCTTGATAAGATTCTTACCAATCCGGGACATTCTGGGAAAAGTCATCCAGGTCTTAGATACAATAGTGGAGAATCCAAGACAGTGTTTGTCAAAGCTAGTATAGGCCAGACAGCACGTGTGCAAAATAATGTTCAGGCCATTCAGGCGATCTAGAAGAACACTAACAAAAAGATGACTAACAATAATGGCTGCAGGAAAAGAATTATCTACCACTATTGTGAAGAAAAAGGTCACATTCGACCACACTATGAGAAGTATCTCTTTGATTTGAAAAAAATGAGGAGAAGATTTCTGGCTCGGCATTCCAGCAACACACAAAAGAAAATAACTACTCAATAGAACAAAAATCCTACACAGAAAAAGTAATGGGTGATCAAACAGACTAGTCGAATTGCTCATACTTCATTGAGAGTTGAAGATAAAGGAAGCTGGTACTTTGACAATGGTTGTTCAAGACACATGACAGGGGATTGCTCTGTGATACAGAATCTGAAAACTTGCGCATAAGATTTTATTACCTTTAGAGATGAAAAGAAACGTAAAGTTATGGGAAAATGAGAGCTGACCATTAAAGGAATGCCTAGACTCAAGAAAGCTATCCTAGTTGATGGACTCAAAGCTAATCTGATTAGTATCAGTCAACTATGTGATGATGACATGACTGTAGTCTTTACCAAAGAAAGCTGCAAAGTTATGAATAAGAACAATGACTTATTCAGGAGATCAGCTGATAACTGTTATCAACTACATGTTCCTGCAAAATGTTCTTTAACATGTCAAAGAACATCTATTGAAGAGTCAGAGATCTAGCATCAAAAACTTGGACATATCAACTTCAGAAATCTCTAGAAGATCATCAATAAGGAGGTTGTCAGAGGTCTACCTCAGATTAGAATTGACAGAGATAAAGTCTGTGGTCCATACCAGATTAGGAAACAGTCCAGATCTCAACATAAAGAAGTTCAAGACAGAACTTCCAAGAGAATCCTAGATCTCATTCATATGGATCTGATGGGGCCTATGACTGTGGAAAGCTATGGGGGAAAGAAGTATTTCCTCGTTTGCATTTATGATTACTTAAGGTTTACCTAGATTGATTTTCTCAGAGACAAGAGTGAATCTTTCACAACATTCAAGAAATTAGCCTGCAAAATCACAGTTGAGAAGGATGATCAAATTATCAGAATCAGAAGTGATCATGGCAAGGAATTTGAGAACCAGTACTTTGATACATTCTGTAGTGAGAATGGTATCAGTCATGAGTACTCAGCCCCCAAAACTCCTCAGCAGAATGGAGTTGTGGAAAGGAAAAAACAGAACTCTTCAGGAGATGGCCGAGACCATGATTGCTGCTAAAGGGTTGCTGCAATATTCTTGGCAGAAGCTATCAATACAGCATGCCACATCAGCAATAGAGTTCATCTCAGACTATTGGATAGAAACTATTGGATAGAAGCCATGCAGAAAGAACTTCTTCAGTTAAAAAAGAATGATGTCTGGGATCTGGTGCAGAAGCCTGAAGGAGTCAATATTGTTGGAACCAAGTGGATTTTCAAGAACAAGACTGATGAAGCTGGAAATATTACAAAAAATAAAGCAAGACTGGTTGCACAAGGATATTCTCATATAGAAGGCATTGATTTTGATAAAACCTTTGAACCAGTCACAAGGATTGAATCAGTCAGACTTCTTCTAGCCATGGCATGCATCATGAAGTTCAAACTATATCAGATGGATGTCAAGAGGTCAAGAGTGCCTTTCTGAATGGATTCTTGAAGAAAGATGTGTTTGTTGCACAGCCTAAAGGATTTGAAGATCCACATCATCCAGAGTTTGTGTTCAAACTAAAAAAGGCATTATATGGTTTAAAGTAAGCTCCTCTGGCATGGTATGAAAGACTGGCTACATGCCTGGTAAGCATGGGATATAACAGAGGAGAAGAAGATAGAACATTGTTCATCAGGAAGGAAAAATCACAAGTAATTGTGGTTCAAGTATATATGGATGATATAGTGTTTGGTTCAGTGTCTCATAAGATTGTCAAGGACTTTATCAAGGACATGGAAACTGGGTTTGAGATGAGCCTTGTTAGAGATCTAAAATACTTTTTAGGACTTTAGATAAAGCAGTCAGAAGAAGGGATATTCATCTCTCAATCTAAGTGATATATAATGTATATATATATATATATTATTTTTTTTAACGGTCGAGATCACGATCCGTGTGATCTTGATCAACGGCTAGGAACGCACGGAGGTGGATCGCTGACGTGGAACCGCCGGTTTTGGAGCACAAACCGGCGGTTTGGCCGAAAACCGCCGGTTTGGGCTCTAAAACCGGCGGTTCGGCTATTTTTTTTTTCAAAATTTTTCAAATTCAAATTTCAAATTTTTCCCCCCACTCCCCAATTTTCACCTATAAATACCCCAGCTCCTACACTATTTTCACTCACACCAAACTCTCAATCTCTCTCTCTATACTCAAATTCTCTCTATTCTAGCAATATAATTTTCTTCTTCAAGTTTTCTTATAAGTTACAATTTTACGAAGTTACTCTCTCCACTCTCAATCTCTCAATCTCAATATCTCGATTTCTTTATTTCTTCATTTCTACTTCTACAATTCTACTCATTTTCTATCATCCATTCATCCCTAATCATCATGTCTAGCCGAGGTAGCCGAGCCGATAAGGGTAAAGGCAAAGCTATTGCTGATAGTTCCGAAGCTCCACGTCATCGTCGTCGTACTCATTCTGGAGTACATATTTCTGATGATGCTAATACGACGTCATCTTAATTTCAACAACAACAACCTGAAGAATATGTGAATCCCTATGGCGGAGCCGATAGCGGTTTCTACAACGATCCAAGTGGTGGTGGTTTCTACCATGATCCAAGTGGTGGCGGTTTTCACAACAATCCTACTGCAGCTCAAATGGCAATTGACGAAGAAGTGGCAAGATGGATCCAATTTGAAGAATTACAACGATCTCAAGAATCTCATGCTTTCAGCGAAAATCCATCCATCGATCTCGACACGGAGGAGGCGGAGGAAGAGGCGGAGGCCGTTTCAACAAGAAGTACGGCACTAAAATCTGCTCTCTTCACTATTCATTTCCGAAAGGTGGTAAGGAAGAATGAAGTGGGTGTATTTGATTTGTATTGCAACTATTGTCCGAAGCAATACAAATTTCTCACTGGAGGAGGCTATGGGACGTACTGGTCACACATCACCAACAATCATCAAGTCGAACTTGGACGTGCTCAAGCTCAATCGCAACTCAACTTCCAACCGGTAAGCAGTCAAAATATCGAAAGCCAAGGTTAGGTTTGACCTTCTAGTTGCTAGGGAACAAATGTGTTATTTTATTTGTGAAGAATCTTTAGCACTTCAATTTGCCGATAGCATGAATTTTGAACGTCGTATGAAAGCTGCTTATAATCTTGGTGCTCAAAGAATACCTTAGAATGACTATGACTAGGACCCTTGAAAAATTTCATATAAGATATAAGTCAAAATTGAAAAGTGTTATTAGTAAAATTCTTTATAGGGTTGCTATTTGTTCTGATATTTGGTCTGATAAATTTATCCATCGTCATTATATTGCTGTTACATTGCATTGGATTGATTATTCATGGAATTTAAATAAACGTTTAATTACTTTTCGTAGATTTAACTGTCAACATAGTGCTACTAATATTGCTAAGGCTATTAAAATTTGCAATCATTTTAAAATACTTGATAAAAAATTTTCTATTGGTTTTGATAATGCGAGTGCTAATATGGCTAGTATTAGAGAATTAATTCAAGCATGTAATCCAACCTTGCATGGTAAATATTTTCATACTCGATGTATTGCTCATATTTTGAATTTATGTGTTCAAGATGGACTTAGAATATTAAATAACTCAATTCAACCTATTTGTGATGCTGTAGATTATATTCATGGTAGAGTTAGAGTTAGACGTAGGTGGGAAAAATTATGTAGGGAAGCTGGTGTGCATCCTAAAATTTTTAACTTAGATGTGCCTAATAGGTGGAACTCTACTTATGAAATGCTTTCTGCAATTTTTGAATATCGTGAATTATTATGTTCTTTTTTTGCTACGCATATTGAATCGTTTATTTTATTATCTTCGTATTAGGATGATTGTATTGAATTAATGGAGCTTTTACAAGTTTTTCAATATGCAACAAAAGATTTATCCTGTGTGTATTACCCTACTGTTTGCAAATTTATGTATCATTGTTGTTTAATTGCTACAAAATTTAATGCTTGTAGTCATAAACCCGATTTGCAAGATATGATTCTAGCCATGGTAAAAAAATGGCTTAAATATTTTGATCATGTGCCTAATATTTTTTTGGTTGCAAAAATATTGGATCCTACTTTTAAACTAAGTGCTACTAACATATGATTGACATGTATCACAAGTTTTTGTCTACTATGAGTTTTGCAGGTTCCGATCCCGATATACATGTGCCAACTGCTGAAGAAATTAAAACAGAAATTTATGAGTCTATATATTCACTTTATAGAGAATATGAGTTAAAATATGTTGATAGTATAACTCATCCAACCAGTCGTTCTTCAGGTTCTAGTAGTTCTTTTTCGTTAGGATTAAATACTTCATCTTCACGTGGTAGTGCTTTACAAGAATTCCAAAAAATTTTCCACAGTAGAGGAAATACTAGGCGTAGTCAAAATGAATTAGATATGTATTTGAAAGACCCTGTTGTGCCCCCCGATGATGAAAATGCAGGTCCCAACAATTATGATGTTCTCAAGTGGTGGTCCCGAAATCAAGAGCGGTATCCTTTGCTTGCAATTATAGCAAGGGAGATTTTTGGAGTCCCGGCATCAACGGTAGCGGTCGAGCAAGCTTTCAGTGAATCCGGTTACATGTTGGATGAATGGAGATCAAATTTAACACCGGATCACCTCGAAGCTCAAATGATGTTGAAGGACGAGTCCAAAGCCGACCTAAGAGAGCAAAAGAACCGCTGGGATGACTTGATGTATGGCCCACTCATTGAAGTTGGCTCGGAGAGTGAAGCCGAAGAAGGGAGCCAAACCGGAGATGATTGGGACGACGACTTCGAATTCTAGACTCGCCAAGAAAAAAAGGTAAAATGAACTACGAGGGCTTTGATTCGAAGGTAAGGGATACATAGGCAACTTCATATGAAGTGCAAGCCCAAATTTCAATTATTTCTTTTTCCCCCTAATTCCTAAATTCTAAATTAGCTCAAATTGTAACTTGTAAATTGTAATTTGTAAATTGTAAATTTGTAAATTGTAATTTGATATTTTCATAGTTTGATTAATTTACAATTTGTATTTTGTAACTTGTTATTTGTAAATTGTAATTTGTAAATTTGTTAATTGTAATTTCATATTTTCATAGCTTGATTAATTTACAATTTGTATTTTGTAACTTGTAATTTGATAAATTAAATTGTATTCTCAATATTCTTGTAAGTTGTAACTTGTAAGTTTTATAACTTGTAAATTGTAAGATATAAATTAAAATAATAAAATTATATAATAATATCAAAATTCAAATAAACTTGTGTTTTGTCATACTTCTTAGTTTTTAACTTGTAAATTAGTAATTTTATCGATTTAGTACTTAGTAGTTTTTCGTCCAATCGTCAATTCGAGTTCGGAGAGATAGAGGGGAAAAAAAAACCGGAAACCGGCGGTTAATCGGATAACCTCCGGAAATCGGCCGACGTCCAAACCGGCGGTTCCGGTTAACAAATCGGAACCGTCAACCGTAACCGCACGGTGCGGTTTCAGTTCCGCCGTTCCGGAACCGCCTAACCGGCGGTTTTTAACCGGAACCGTGGGCATCTCTATGTCCAAAGGAGAGTCACATGAAGGTTGTAAAGAACAACATCAAGTACATCAATGGAACTGCTGATTATGGTTTGTGGTACACTTCTGATACTAACGCATGTATTACTGCATACTGTGATGCTGATTGGGCTGGATCTCCATATGACAGAAAAAGCACTTCAGGTGATTGTTTCTTTTTAGGAAACAATGTTGTTTCTTGGTTCAGTAAGAAGCAGAACTGCATATCCCTATCTACAGCAGAAACAGAGTATGATGAAAGACTATGAAGTCATTCATGATACCCTAATTTTGTACTGTGATAATATAAGTGCTATCAACATCTAAAAAAATCCAGTATAGCATTCAAGGACCAAACATATAGACATCAGACATCACTTCATCAAAGAGCTGGTTGAAGAAGAAGTTCTGAAGATTGAACACATGAAAACAGAAGATCAACTAGCTGATTTGTTCACCAAGGGATTGGCTTCAGCTCAATTTGAGAAACGTAGAGCAGCTCTTGGGGTGTGCTTGGTTCAGTAAAACCAAGAAGAAGAGTATGAGTGTGATTTTTTCACACTCAGTAGGAAAGAACTATTACTGTACAAAGGGACTGAACATTTCCATAAATGTTCATATGGATGTACATGTTCATGATTCAAACCCTGATTACATCTTTATCAATAGCTAGTTCTGACGTGCTATCATCATCTCTGATTTTTGGGGATTTTCCTCCGATTTCTTAGTCTAACGGAAACCTGAGAATGGAATACTCTCTTATATATATGTTTAGCTATTTCGAGAGAACGTTCACTTTTCAAATTTTCTGAAATCAAAACACCATTCTCTCTCTCTCGATAAATCCTCTACCTATTTTGAGTCTATTCCATTGTTAGTTGATTAATTCTTTTGTTCTTTCATTTCTTCATAATCCCATACACTTTCTATGGCTCCGAAAAGAAAGCTCGTTCTGAAAGAAAACTTTCCGTATCCTTCTCATTATCAAACAATATTATATACACAATACAAGAGATAAAAGAGGCTATAATGAAGGAAACTAACTATATACTAATTCTATAAAATCTATACATAATATAACATAATATATGCAATATATTATTCTGCTAACACACCCCCGCAGGCAAAGCGGGAGGATCACGAATGCTGAGACTGTCTCGAAAATCTTCAAACAACACATGCGGCAAACCCTTCGTGAAGATATCAGCTACTTGGTAACGGGAAGGTACGTGGAGAACCTTGACCTGACCTCGTGCCACCTTTTCCCGAACAAAATGAATGTCCAACTCAATGTGCTTGGTGCGTTGGTGATGTACCAGATTTCCCGAAAGATATATGGCACTCACATTATCACAATACACCAAAGTAGCCTTACTGACCGGACAATGAAGTTCCAAGAGCAAGTTTCGGATCCAGCAGGATTCCGACACCACAATAGCAACCCCACGGTACTCTGCCTCTGCACTCGATCGTGACAAAGTAGGTTGTCATTTAGATGACCAAGAAATGAGGTTATCGTCCAAAAACACACAATATCCAGATATTGAGCACCTCGTGTCTGGACACCCACCCCAATCAGCATCAGTGTATGACACAAGAGCAGTGATCGAAGAGGAATAGAGATGAAAACCATACTGAAGGGTCCCTTGAATGTACCTAACAATACGCTTCAATGCATTCATATGCTCATCTCTCGGGTCATGCATGTGCAAAGAAATCTGTTGAACATCATAAGAGATATCCGGTCTGGTAAAAGTGAGGTATTGGAGAGCACCGACAAGACTTCGATAGTGTGTGGGATTTTCATAAGCGGCACTTGAAGTAGCACTGATCTTCGGTTTAGTGTCAACCGGAGTGCGAGAGGGCTTGCAATTGGTCATACTTGCACGTTTAATAATCTCCATGGCATATTTCTTTTGTGAAAGAAACATTCCACCGGAATGGCGAGTGACGGCAATGCCAAGAAAATAATTTAAAGGACCCAAATCTTTCAGAGCAAATTCTGAGTTCATTTGATTCATGATGCTAGACCGAAGAGAATCTGTCGATGCTGTGAGGATAATATCATCAACATACAGCAAAATATACGCCATAGCATCACCTTTGCGAAAGATGAACAAGGAGTGATCAGATTTGCTGTGCACGAAACCAAGCGTAGCAACAAAATCAGCAAATCGCGTGTACCAAGCCCGAGATGATTGTTTAAGGCCATACAATGATTTCCGCAATAAGCATACATAGTCCGGATGAGCCGGATCCCGAAACCCCATGGGTTGATGCATATACACAGTTTCTTCAAGCTTGCCATGCAAGAAGGCGTTCTTGACATCAAGCTGATGTATTGGCCAATTCTTAGACAAAGCTAGACTAAGAACCGTACGAATAGTAGCCGGTTTGACCACTGGGCTGAATGTTTCTCCACAGTCAACGCCAACCTGCTGAGTTTTACCATCACCTACAAGACGGGCCTTATGCCTCTCAAATGAGCCGTCAGATTTAAACTTGTGAACAAAAATCCACATTGAACGAATAATGTTAACATTAGACGGACGGGGTACCAAATCCCACGTCTGATTCTTGATTTGAGCATCATACTCATCAGTCATAGCTAATTTCCAATTCGGGTCCCGGAGGGCAGCCAAATGAGTGGGGGGAATGGGCGAAGGCGTAGACATGGTATTGAGATTATATCTACGAACAAGTTTGAAAATCCCATGTTGGCTGCGAGTGACTGAGCGAAGTGGTGCTATGGGTTGTGGATTATGGTTTGGAGATAGTGGTGGTGGAGGTGGTGGCGTAGAAGGTTGTGGCGATACAACAGGAGGTGGGGAGGGAGGCGTAGTGGGTTGTGGAGGAGAGGAATGGTTGTGATAATGATGGATGATAGATGGGTGTAAGCTATCATCTAAAAAATCATATGTGTGAGGGAGAAGAGTATGAAGGTTAGCAAAAGGAAAAACCTGTTTATCAAAGATAACATGGCGACAAATAATGATTTTATTGTCAGATAAATCATAACATTTGTAGCCTCTATGATGCGATGGATATCCTAAGAAGACACAAGGTGTAGACCGAGCTTGAAGTTTATTAATAGTAGTAGACGGATAGAGAGGGTAACACAAGCATCCGAATACCCGAATATGCGAATAAGAGGGATCATTATGATAGAGAACTCTAAGGGGAGATTGATTTGCTAACAATTTACTCGGAAGAATATTAAGCAGATAAGTCACCATTTGTAAGGTATGATGCCAGAACTGAGGGGGTAACGAGGCATGAGAAAGAAGAGTGCGGACTATATTATTGATAGAACGAATCTTTCTTTCGGCTTTACCATTCTGGGAAGAGGTATGAGGACATGAAAGACGAAAGAGCATGCCGTTGGACTTACAAAATTTCCAAAAATTACCATTGTCATATTCCCGATCATTATCACATTGGACAGTTTTTATGTTCCTTTCAAATTGTGTACGAATATTGGATTGAAAATTCAAGAAAATATTATAGACTTGAGATTTCTGAGCTAGAGGAAAGGTCCATAAAAAATTAGAATAATCATCCAATAAAAGCACATAATATCGGTGACCCGAGGAACTTAAAATAGGAGAAGTCCATAAATCACTATGAAGTAAATCAAAAGGCATTGAAGTACGGGAAGTAGAAGTAACAAAAGGCAATCTAACATGTTTCCCCATCACACAAGATCGACACACATTCAAAACAGGAGTCATATTACAATGAATGGATTTATTTAGTCGAAGTTGTTGTAAAATAGCAGCACCCGGGTGACCCAAGCGATCATGCCAAAGTGTCGAAGCAAGGGTTGGAAAAGCTTGAGGCGATACAGAAGTGGTGAGTGGATAAAGTTCACCAGTGCTATCACATCTCATTAGATGCATCCCCGTCTTGAAATCCTTCACAGAAAACCCAAGAGGATCAAATTCAACAGAAAAACACTATTATCCCTAGTGAACTTTCGAACTGAGACTAAATTCTTAATGATCTGAGGAGCATGAAGAACGTGGCTTAAGGATAAAGGTGGATGTGGGGAAGGTAAATATGTGTGACCAGAACCACGAATCGGAATAGAATGACCATTGCCAATAGTTATGCCAATATCATTGCTCAAATCAGAATAAGACGAGAGAGTACCTTGGTTGGATGTCATGTGTGCTGTGGCACCGGTGTCCATGTACCAGTTTGCATCTGGTGGATTCAGGGTCATGGTGTGCATAGCCTCAGCAATATCGGTCGGAGCATACGAATGAGCGGGCGATGGAGCAGATGCATTGTATGCCTGGGGCGGACGTGGCCCAAGCACACCAGGCTGCCCATGGTTGTTCGGTGGACGATTCCACAAAACTTGTCTGGGATATGGGCATGGAGGGACAGCCCATGGGGGAGGCATCCATCCCCATGGTGCGTTCGGATATGGCCACTGATGTTGGCCGCCGCCCCGACCATGTCCATTGCCGCGACCACCGCCGCCTTTCTGTCCACCGCCATTACCTTTCTGTTTCCCATTCTTACCCCGATTACGGTGTGGATCAGTAGAATGAGAGATACATCCATCTGAATTATGGTTGGATGTAGCAACCATGGCAGAGTGCGGAGATGAAGCAGTCGTGGTAGCTTGCTTGGCCAGTCCCGCCTCTTCCAATATGAGCATTGAACGAGCCTGGTAAAATTGAGGAATAGGATTACTCTGACGAATCAAAGTCCCAATCCCTTTATACACCTCGGTGAGGCCTGCAACCATCTGAAGGACGAGGCGATTATTCGTCACTGGAGCTCCGACATTCTTAAGCTGATCGGAGAGAACCTTTAGTTTTTGACAATACATCGAAACATTGGGAAAATCCTCCATGTTCGTGAGAGAGAACTCTTGTTCGAGCGTAATCGCTCGTGAGTTTTTGTTGTCCTGGAAAATGTCACGCAGACGATCCCAAGCGGCCATAGCTGTTGAGTCGGGTTCAATGATAGTATGCAGTAAGTCGTGAGATATCGTCGCATAAATCCACCCTAGGACAGTGGCGTCGAGTGTGGACCAAAGCTCCTTCTCATCATCCGTAGATGGAGCGTTCGGCAGGTCGGCTTTCGGCGGGATGATATGGTTTATCATCCGGTGAGATCTGGCGTGAATTTTGAACAATTCCACCCATGTGGCGTACTGAACATTCTCGATCTCAAGAGTGATCGAGATGTGATTCTTGATGTTGGAGACAGCAAGTTCTGGGTGAAAAGAAAAGGATTTGGAATCAGACATATTGATGACTGATTGGAGAAGAGAGAATACGATGAGATAGGGCGCAGCGGAAAGAGGAGAAATATTGCCCTAGTCTCGTGATACCATGAAAGAAAACTTTCTGTATCCTTCTCATTATCAAACAATATTATATACACAATACAAGAGATAAAAGAGGCTATAATGAAGGAAACTAACTATATACTGATTCTATAAAATCTATACATAATATAACATAATATATGCAATATATTATTCTGCTAACACGTTCGTCCCAAGAAAGTCATAAAACCCAGGATGAGGTATGGAAAGGTTACATATTCCCAACCTCAAGATCAGTTCTATGAAGAGGACGAGTTCTACAGACAGGTTTATGGAGAGTCAACTTACAAGAAACCTGTTCAGAGGGCACTTTGTAATGAATCTTCGACAAAGATACAGAGGAATTAATTGAAACATTCCATTGAGATGATGAAGAAGATACAGAAGAACAAGAAATTGTTTCTTCTGCAAAGAAAATAAAGACCCAGAGTCTTTCGATTGATGATCTGTTGAAAGAAGCTGCGAAGTCCTACGATGTCAACAGAAAGAAGGCAAGAACAAAGGGAACTGCGGTCAAGAAATCCAAGAAGACAATAGCTCCCTCATCAAAGAATATCATCACAGCACCTACTGACCAAGCCCTTCAGAAAGAGAAGGGATCTGCTGAAGATGATCATGTTACGTCTTCAGATGTGCCTGAACATGTTAAGGCACATGTTGTAGAGAAAAGCCTTGCTGCGACATCTACTCCAACTGATGTTGTTCTTCAATCTCCTATGCAACCTTCTACTACAGAAGGTGATGATGAAGATAGGGAAGATGACATTCCCTTAAGCTTGAAGATGAAAGCTATAGCTGCTACTCTTGCTAAAGAAAAGAACAAAGTAATTCATAGACCATTAATTACTGATCCAGCAGAGAAGGAAGTCATTCAGAGTTCATCCTCTGAATCTGGTGAGAAGACTCCAGTTCCACAACAGGAAAAATTACTGGCCTCTGCTCAATATGATCCTTTTGCGAGATCTCCAGTCAAGAAGAAAACACCGAGGAAGAAGACATCTTCTGCTATGGGGCAACTGGTTCCAAGAACCCCTGTGACCAGAAGTAGAGCATCTACCACCCCTTCATCTGCTGGTGCATCCACAAAGAAGAGAAAGGCCGCTGTATCAACTGGTCCTTCCAAGAAGATCAAGAAAGCTGCCCAGCCGACCCATGTACCTGAAGATGTTCACTCACATTCCAGTGAACATGAGTCTGAAGTTCACAAACAGATTGTCCATATTCTAGGTACATCTAGTCAATCTATCTTTCGATCTCCTAAGCATGCTGAGTTATGGGATAAAGTGAAGCAGAGGTCAATGATATCTGAGAAGAAGGTGGACAAAGATACGTTCTTGGCTACTGGAGTGTATACATTGTTGGAGCAAGCTCGTTTGTTGGGAACAGTACAGAAGGTTCATAAATTTGTTCCTAAGGTTGTTACAGAATTCTACTGTAATTTGACAAAAGAGATTGATGATCCAGAGTCTGAAGACTTCCAGAAAGTCGTTGTGAGAGGAGACATGGTTCAGTTTTCCCCTGATCTCATTAATGAGTTTTTAGGATGTACATCTGAGGGGGAGTTCGAGGAGATAGATGACTAGGGGATGATTGCTAAGGAACTAACCCAGGGCATCTACAACAAATGGCCATCTCATCCACAAACTATTCCAACGTCCAAAATATCTCACAAATATGACGCCCTGTGTTGGTTTTGTATATTAGAAGACCTGTCTTTTGTATACATTATTAATAATGGTTTTATGATGATATAGAATGAATACTATTGCAGTCACTGTTTGCATTTAAATTGTTATATTTACATGCATGTTCACTATACTTACATAGTAGATGATATGGTGTGGGTAAACACATGGTTAGATCATATCATCGGTTCCTTATAATGTATTAAAAGGCTCACGGTTTAGATGGCACTGAACCTGCTATCGGTACGCCGTAGAATAATCTGATAGTTAGTTTGTCTTGACTAACTGATTATTCTAATACATGGTCAAGTGTATTGAGGAGGATCTACTTAGGATTCTATTCTCTATTCTAACCTTTAATGAGAGAATAAGAATCCACAGAGTTCGGGTTCTTAACCCCTATGTGTTGGCGGACATATACGTGTAGTGTTTGCAGCTTTGATTTATCAAAGGGTGAGATTCTTTCATAAGGATCAATAATCTCGATATCTTGGGTTGTGACATTTACACTTATGATGGGTTGTGCAATGTGTAGGGGCACCGTGTCCTGGTGCGCCAGTTTGATGGTGTCCCCTTGAGGAAATGCAAGTTCATGCTGAAACCCTGCAGGTGGAATTTATTCCGTGCATGGTAAAGCTTGTGTGGTACTACTCAAGGATAAGATATTAATTAATTATAGCTGTCAGAAGCTTACATAATTAATTAATGGGCATTATATCTTAAACGCGGGGAATTACTGGACTAAAGGAGAAAGCATATTCAGAAATATGTATTAAATTGGTAGGTCAGTATTATTTCTTTAGTGGAATAAAAATAATACTTAATTTATTTAATAATATCCTAAGTTTATTGGATATTGGAAATTAAATAAATTAGCAGGCCAATTTAATATTCTTCTAGATCCCTGTTGTAGCCCAATATGACTTTAATGGACTGGAGATAGAAAAAGGGATAGAGGCCCAAACCCAGTAGGGTTGGGACACTGAAATTTCGACCACCTCCCCTATAAATAGGGAGGTGGGGTACGAAATTTTAAGTAGAATAATAAGCCCCTCTTGTGTTCTCTTTATCTCCATAGATTCCATACCGATCTAGTAGATTTCAGCCCACCCTGAAACTACATTCAGTCCGGGAATACAACAGAAGATCAAGGAGTGGAATATCACTGTGGGGCGCCAATCATCATCATACACAACAACAAGATTAGACCTTTAATCTTTTCCTCCACCCGTCATTTAATTTGTAAGTCGTTTTTCGATTCTATGTTTCCGCTTTAGTAGAATCGTTTAAACCGGATTTGCATGTTAATTAAATTCGGTTAATTAAAACATATGAGATGCATGAATTTATGATCTACATGACATTAGGATTAATGAACATCCAATTAGATCCTGCGGTGGTTCAATTCGAAAAAACCCCAGCAGTGGTATCAGAGCCAAGTTTTGGCACTGTTCTAGATTTATTCCTAGGATATTTTCGAAATTTATGTATAAATTTGTAGATGAATTTTATGTCTTTAAAATTTTCAGATTTATTTGATCATGAATTTCATTTTTAATAGATTCAAATTCGGATGTAATTTTGATGTATATTGAAAATTCAAATTTGTGGAAATCTATGTAATTTTCGGCCATTGTATTATTAGATTTGGAATAGAATTTTGATGTATCAAAATTTCCAGATTTAATAAGGTGAGTGTTCAAAAATTTGAGCATCAAAATTTTCGAAAATTTGATGTCTCAAGTTCCCTAATTTTTGTGTTGAATTTTCGGCCACTATGAATTAGATTTGGATGGACTTTTGATCAAGATCAAAATTTCCAGATTTGTTTTAAGTGTGGCTCGAAAATTTGATGTATTAGATTTAGATTTGGTGATTTTTTTATGTATATCAAAGATTGCCTAATTCTAATCTAGATATGTTTGAAATTAGAATTTTAAATTTGGTAATTTTTGAAGTGGATCAAAATTTCCAGATTTTTAATTCTTGAAATTTTGGAAACCTAGCTATGTTATTTGGAATAATTTTTTGATTAATGTCAAAATTTCTAAATGTGAAATATAGTGTAATTTTCGAAATTTTAATAAATTAATTTGGATAAGATTTTGATGAAAATCAAATTTTCAGATTTATTTATTAAGGTTGTTCGAAAATTATGGGGTTGGATTTAGATTTGATGTTATTTGATGTATATCTTAATTTACCTAATTTTAATTTAGATAGTTTTGAAAATATAATTTTAAATTTGGAAAAATTTGAAGTGGATCAAATTTCCAGATTTAATTTTATGGATATTTTCAAAAACTATGGGTTTTAAATTTGGATAAGGTGATTTTGGATATATACAAATAATTATCAAAATCCAATTGGATAAGATTTTAAATTTGGATAAGTTTTGGATGATTTTGGATTGGAATCAAATCTTCAAACCTTATCCTTGAAGATTTAGATTCTTATGGATAATATTTGGATTAGATTTTTGATTTACATCAATATATCCAATTATTATTTAATTAGGGTGGTTGGAAAATATTAGATAAATTTGGTGGATAATTATAAATAATTTCCAGATTTATTTTAAGATATATTTTCGAAATTTAACAAGATTTAAATTGGTGGATAATTATTTTAATTTCCAATTTTTATCTTGTGGATAATATCGAATTAATTAATTTAATTAATTGTAAAATTCGAATATTATTTAATATGTCATGTTTGGATATCATGTGTTATTTTATGCTAATCATGTAATTGTGATTGTTGGATTTGTAGACTGACTTGTTTGCAGGGTTACCGACTATCATGGCTCCTTAATTATGTGATGTATGTTTTAATTTATGTTGGATGTATGATGGGCCGTATGCCGATTTGGCTACGTGATTTTAATCCATGAGAAAATCCATGGATTAGGTCTAGGTTTTATTTTATGTTGTTTTAATGTAATAGAAATAAAATTGTTAGACCCAGCCATTGAGTTGTAATTTTATTCTAGATATATTAGTTTTTTCCTTTAAGGAATAGATATTCTATATTGACTAAAGTTTGAAGATCAACTCAAAGAAGGAGAGTAGTACAGCTCAAGAAAGGAAGTATCACTGATTCACGTCCCGAAATCCTAATTGGAGCTAGGATTTTTGGCGAGGCGCAGTGATAAGGGCAGCGGCCAGCCCGAGTTTCCGAAGCTGACTTTCCAGTTTTATCTCATTCAGCAACATGATATATAAGCCATGATAGTTGGTTTTTATTATTATTGCTTATTATGTTGTTTGAAGCATGCAATGGTGTTTTATCATTTTATGTGATGTTTGCATGTTTTACAATGGGATAAAATGAAACCTCAATCTTAAATAACTAAGTGGGAGAGATTCATACCAAAGTATGTAGAAATCTCAAACGGTCTCCATTAATCTGGTTTAATTGAGAGATGATAGACATGCGAGTTGACAATAGGTCTTCCTCCATAACGGATGTGTTTTATCACTGTTATATCTAGAAATTAAACTTCTTCATCAAGATAGCTGTAGAACACTACTAGAACAAACTGACTCCTCCAACTAGAGCAGGGAGTTCGAAATAGTAGACTTGGTGCTAAGATGATGGTGTTCATACTTAGGTGTAATTTATTAATAAACGTCCACACTAACGTGGCTTATTAATTTGAAGGTTACACGACCGTGGTTATTTCCGATAATTAATTTACTTGTCATAAGGAAATTTGACTGGAGGTAAATTAAAGGTGGTTTTACCTGTTTAAGGATGAATTTTATAAACGTCCACACTAACGTGGCTTATAAGAAACATTTTTAAAATGTCGGTTGATTACATATAATTTTTTTAAAGTATACGATTATATGTGAGTATCCTAAAGTTTGTGACTGTACTGCATGTTTACTTTTCAGTTATTCTATATCATCATGGCACTCTCCAATCTGTCCATTATTCTCAAAGAGAACAAGTTAATCGGTGAAAATTACAATGACTGGATTCGAAACCTTAATCTTGTTCTCACTGCGGAAGGACACAAATTCGTACTTGAAGAAGTATGTCCTCAGAAGCCAGATGAGGGTTCTGAAGAGGCCCAAAAGATTGCATATGATAACTGGGGTTAGGTCCAATGAGATAGCGCGCTGTTACATTCTGGCATCCATGTCGAATGTGTTGCAACATCAGCATGAACCTATGAAAACCGCTTATGATATCATGTACAACCTTAGGCAACTCTTCGGTCATCAGAATCGCTCGGCACGCCATTTGGCAATGAAGAAGCTAATGGATGCGAGAATGTCTAACTCCACACCTGTTAGGGATCACGTTCTCACGATGATGGGGTATCTGGCTAGGATCGAGACCTTGGGTGGAGAGCTGGATGGCGATTCTCAAATCGACATTGTTCTTCATAGCCTGTCCTCGAGGTTTGAGCAGTTCAGGCTGAACTTTAACATGATTAAAAGGGATGTCAGCCTAACTAAACTGCTCATGGATCTTCAGGAAGCTGAGTTACTTGAAAAAGGAAATCCGGAGGCACACCTAGCTGAAAATAGGGCGTCTTCTTCTGGTACTAAAAGGAAGAAGAAGAACACACCCAAGAAAGCTACAGAGAGGGCGCCTAAGGTGAAGAAGTCTAAGACTAAGATTCCTCCCGAGGAATTTAAGTCAAAGACAAAGTGTTTCAAGTGCGGCCAGCCAGGTCACTGGAAGGCGGATTGTCCTACCAAGAAAAAGAAGAAGGGTACGTCTCAATCTCTCATCGTTGAAACATGTTTAGCTACTTGTTCTACTCAGTCATGGGCTACTGATCATGTTTGCATGTCTTTACAGGGGCTCCTGGCAAAAAGACAGCTGAGTGATGGAGAGATTTCAGTCTACATGGGCAATGCTACGAAAGTGGCGGCAGTTGCAGTGGGAGACGTAACCTTATCTTTTAGTAGTGATAGGATTTTAGTTTTAAAGGATTGTCTTTATGTGCCTGGTTTTAGGCGAAACTTAATTTCAGTTTCTAAACTTTTTATGGATGGATATTCTGTTTCTTTTGATAACAAGGTTGTTATCTTTAGTGATAAACGTTTTATCTGTTCTGGCACATTGGATGGGCATCTTTATTTACTTAATCCTATGTGAAACACTACGCAAATGCATTTACTGAATACATCGGTCATAAACCCTAACAAATGAAAAGAACCTTCGGAAATGAATCAAACCTATCTTTGGCATCTTAGGCTCGACCATATTAACCTTAAACGGATACAAAGACTAGTAAACGATGGGCCCTTATCTTCATTGGTCCTAGAATCGTTCCCTTTGTGTGAATCCTGTTTGGAAGGTAAAATGACCAAGCGACCCTTTAAGGATAAAGGGAGTAGATCTGAAGAGGTACTAGATTTGATTCACTCTAACTTATGTGGCCCTATGTCAGTTCAGGCTCGAGGAGGGTACGAGTATTTCATCACATTCATTGATGATTACTCAAGGTATGGATACATATACCTGTTACACCGCAAGTCAGAATCCTTTTAGACTTTCAAAGAATTCAGAGCGGAAGTGGAAAAACGTACAGGTAAAAGTATCAAATCACTACAGTCTGATCGTGGTGGAGAGTACCTCTCGAATGAATTTAGGGACTGCTTAGCAGAGAATGGGATTACATCCCAATTAACTGCGCCGGGAACACCACAGCAGAACGGCGTGGCGGAGAGAAGGAACAGAACATTGTTAGAGATGGTAAGATCGATGATGAGCTATTCAGATCTGCCTATTTCGTTCTGGGGATATGCCCTGGAAATGGCAGCCTATATTCTTAATGTGGTTCCATCAAAATCAGTCCCATCTACGCCCACAAAACTTTGGAATGGACGAAAGCCCAGTCTTGGACATTTTCGGATTTGGGATAGTCCAGCACATGTGCTGGATAAGGATGCTGATAAGCTGGCACCACGTATGGATGTTAGACTATTTGTTGGATATCCCAAAGGAACGAAAGGTGGTTTATTTTATAGTCCTAAGGATCAGAAGATCATTGTGAGTACTAATGCTCGATTCTTAGAGGAAGACTATGTAATAAATCACAAGCCAAGAAGTGAGATAGTACTCGAGGAACTACGAGGGGAAAATTTGAATCTGATACCAACAGTACAAGAAGAGGAACCATAAATTACTGCACAACGTGTCACAGAAGTACAGGAACTGCCTCGTCGCAGTGGGAGGGTTGTACGCCAACCTGACAGATTCATTGGTTTGGGAGAATCTTTGGATTTCCCTGAAGGACTAAATGAATTGGATCCCAGGACCTACGACGAAGCGATCCAAGATAAAGATGCAGACCCTTGGAAAATTGCAATGGAGTCTGAGATTGGATCTATGGATCACAATCAAGTCTGGGAGCTTGTAGAACCACAGGATGGGGTAAAACCCATTGGGTCTAACTGGGTTTACAAACGCAAGAGAGGAGTTGACGGGAAGGTTGAAACCTTTAAGGCAAGATTGGTGGTGAAAGGGTATACTCAAAAAGAAGGGATCGATTATGAGGAAACTTTTTCGCCGGTAGCCATGCTTAAGTCAATCCGGATTCTCTTGTCTATTGCCGCTCATTTGGATTATGAGATTTGACAGATGGATGTCAAGACAGCTTTCCTGAATGGAAGTCTTGAGGAAAACATCCACATGAAGCAACCAGAGGGTTTCATTGCTAAAGGCCAAAAGCACTTAGTGTGCAAGCTTAAGAGATCCATTTATGGACTTAAGCAGGCGTCAAGGTCTTGGAACATCCGGTTTGACGAGGTTATCCAGTCATATGGATTCGTGCAATGTCCGGATGAGAGCTGTGTGTACAAGAAGAGTGACAGAAACGTGGTGGCTTTCCTCGTGCTATATGTTGATGATATCCTACTTATTAGAAACAGTAAGAAAGTATTATCTAACATAAGGGTGTGGTTGTCCAAGTAGTTCGATATGAAAGATCTGGGAGAAGCCGGACACATCCTTGGCATCAAGATAATTCGAGATCGCCAGAAAAGGATGTTGTGCTTATCTCAGGCGATATATATCGACACGGTGCTAGCTAGGTTTAACATGCAGGATTCCAAGAAAGGTTTTATAACTTTCAGGCATGGAATTCATCTATCCAAGGATATGTGTCCCCACACACAGGCTAAGATAGATGAGATGAAGGGCGTTCCATATGCTTCGGCTGTGGGAAGCCTTCTGTATGCTATGCTATGCACTAGACCTGATATATGCTATGCAGTCGGCATGGTAAGCAGATATCAGTCTAACCCTGGACAAGGTCACTGGACTGCGGTTAAGAATATACTCAAGTACCTAAAAAGGACTCGAGATTATATGCTGGTGTACCGCTCTGATAGTCTAGTGCCTTTGGGTTACACGGACTCAGATTTTTAATCCGATAAAGATCAGAGTAAATCTACCTCAGGCTATGTGTTTATCTTGGGAGGCGGAGCCATTGCATGGAGGAGCATAAAGCAGAAATGCATTGCGGATTCCACCATGGAGGCCGGATATGTAGCTGCCTCTGAGGCTGCAAAAGAGGCCGTCTGGCTCAAGAGCTTCTTGTTGGACTTGAGCGTGGTTCTTGATTTGCCAAAGAGTATCACGGTATATTGTGATAACTCGGGTGCAGTGGCAAATTCGAAGAAACCCAGAGCCCATAAGGCAAGTAAACACATAGAGAGAAAGTACCATCTTATACGAAAAATCATTAAGAGAGGAGATGTGGCAGTGGTCAAGATTGCATCGGTGGACAATTTAGCTGATCCATTCACGAAGAGCCTTCCGACTAAGACCTTCTACGGTCACGTGGAGAAAATGGGAGTGAGATGCAGACCCGGGGTTGCTGTTTGAGATTTTAGTTAGAGTTGGAGAGTTAGCCAGTTTGTTTTATATTTGAAAGACATGCTTCAAGTATAAGTGGGAGATTGTTGGTTTTGTATACTAGAAGACCTGTCTTTTGTATACATTATTAATAATGGTTTTATGATGATATAGAATGAATACTATTGCAGTCACTGTTTCCATTTAAATTGTTATATTTACATGCATGTTCACTATACTTACATTGTAGATGATATGGTGTGGGTAAACACATGTCTAGATCATATCATCGGTTCCTTGTAATGTATTAAAAGGCTCACGGTTTAGATGGCACTGAACCTGCTATCGGTACGCCGTAGAATAATCTGATAGTTAGATTGTCTTGACTAACTGATTATTCTAATACATGGTCAAGTGTATTGAGGAGGATCTACTTAGGATTCTATTCTCTATTCTGACCTTTAATGAGAGAATAAGAATCCACAGAGTTCGGGTTCTTAACCCCTATGTGTTGGCGGACATATACGTGTAGTGTTTGCAGCTTTGATTTATCAAATGGTGAGATTCTTTCATAAGGATCAATAATCTCGATATCTTGGGTTGTGACATTTACACTTATGATGGGTTGTGCAATGTGTAGGGGCACCGTGTCCTGGTGCGCCAGTTTGATGGTGTCCCCTTGAGGAAATGCAAGTTCATTCTGAAACCCTGCAGGTGGAATTTATTCCGTGCATGAGTAAAGCTTGTGTGGTACTACTCAAGGATAAGATATTAATTAATTATAACTGTCAGAAGCTTACATAATTAATTAATAGGCATTATATCTTAAATGCGGGGAATGACTGGACTAAAGGAGAAAGCATATTCAGAAATATGTATTAAATTGGTAGGTCAGTATTATTTCTTTAGTGGAATAAAAATAATACTTAATTTATTTAATAATATTCTAAGTTTATTGGATATTGGAAATTAAATAAATTATAAAGCCAATTTAATATTCTTCTAGATCCCTGTTGTAGCCCAATATGACTTTAATGGACTGGAGATAGAAAAAGGGAAAGAGGCCCAAACCCAGTAGGGTTGGGACACTGAAATTTCGACCACCTCCCCTATAAATAGGGAGGTGGGGGACGAAATTTTAAGTAGAATAATAAGCCCCTCATGTGTTCTCTTTATCTCCATAGATTCCATACAAATCTGGTAGATTTCAGCCCACCCTGAAACTAGATTCAGTCCGGGAATACAACAGAAGATCAAGGAGTGGAATATCACTGTGGGGGCGCCAATCATCATCATACACAACAACAAGATTAGACCTTTAATCTTGTCCTCCACCCGTCATTTAATTTGTAAGTCGTTTTTCGATTCTATGTTTCCGCTTTAGTGGAATCGTTTAAACCGGATTTGCATGTTAATTAAATTCGGTTAATTAAAACATATGAGATGCATGAATTTATGATCTACATGACATTAGGATTAATGAACATCCAATTAGATCATGCGGTGGTTCAATTCGAAAAAACCCCAGCACCCTGTTCAGAATTTTGATCCACAATTGGCTACCAACTAAGCACAGGGCTGCAGTGACTCAAGCCCAGGGGTAGTTTCTGTTTCATCTTGGAACTGAGAAGAAATTCAACTATGGTGAGTTTGTTTTTAACAAGGTCATTAGCAGTGCAGAGTCTACAGTGGTCAAAGGTCCACTATGCTATCCATCATTGATCTACAACATCATCAAGCAAAAGAAGAAGAATGTGTCTTCAAAGAAAGACAAAATTAATCCTCTTCCCAAGCCTCTAGTAATCAAGGTTGCTCCTGAAAAAGGAGATCCTCATCTTCGCCTTCAGTTCAAATAATTCATCTCATCCAAGAAAGGAGTGAATGAAACTATTGAAGAATCCTCTCCAAAGGGTGACGTGCTGAGATTTTTAGAAAAAAGTCTAGAGTTCCATGCTCATTTAATTTCCGAGCATACTTCTGAGAAGATGAAGATCCAAGCAATGATTGCAGATCTTTCATTAGGAGAAGAGTTGGTCTCCACAATAGCAGATGTTCCTGAGAATGTTCATAACTTGCACAAGCTTGCAAGTACTACCAAAGTTGCTGCTCAGAAGAAGTCTACTCTAGCACAAAAGCTAGATGAAGCACAGACTGCAGAACAAACTAAGAAAGCATAAGTTGTCCAAGAGGAATCTGCAGAGGAGAATCATGAAGTTGAGACTGCTGAAGTTGAGGATGATGAAGAGAAGGCTGAAGAGGATACTAATGATGGAGAAGAAACTGACTATGATGATGCTGAAGCAAGATCTGAAGAAGGCGAATCTGAGGGAGATGATGATGCTCAAGACTCTGACAAATTGGAGTAGTTTCAAAGAATTACTCATTTGTCTTTCTCGGTGGAAAATAGGGGGAGTAATGCAATATATGTTTTTTTTTTTATTTCTGAGGCATCATGTTTTGCAAGATATTTTTGCTATGATAGCTTGTTTTTAGCTATTTGTTTTACTTATCTTCCCATTATGATTCATATCTGCTAAAAAATTGAAAGTTCTATCTAAAGATAAAAATATAAAAGAAAAAAATCGAATATAGCAGAGCAGGTACAAGCTGATAAGAAAGTGAAAAGCAGCTGAATCATATAATGTTCTTCCACTCGTTCATGTATGTTTCAAGGGATTGTGTTCTTTTAAACATGGAGCTGATTTGCAACCAGATCAAGACAAAGGGGAAGATTGTTAGTGCAATCTGCACTTAGGTGTTCGGGATTGTCAATATCTGTTTAAAATGTTTTGGAAAATTCAAAAGAACACAAAAGGTTTTGGTTATTTATGTTCGAATGCCATGTTCTGGACATTACTGTGAATATTCCGCTGCCAATCTGATTGAAGATCAAGACATGTACTTAATCAAGTTCAAAGACATGATCATGTACATGGTTGTCCAGAGTGTTTTTCAAGAGATGTATCATGCCGGAATCAAACAGTTGGTGCTGCAGATTCAAGATGGACGTTTCAGAATAGAAGCTATCTTGTTCGTGATGAAGATCAAGAAGGAAAGAAGGAGTTCTATTCAAGGAAGACATCTAAACTAGGAAAGTCCGATTTATTTAAGGAAATAGTTTCCTTGTTAAATCCTAGTCTAGTTAGGACTTCTGATTACCTTGTTAAGGCTATATCTGTTGTTTATAAATAGCCTGGGAATCAGACTAGTTTAGTCGACATGATTTTTTACAAATACACTAAAGGGCTGAGAGTTAAAAGACTTCACATTCGAAGCATATAGTATTCGGGTAGACTATGTTTCATCGGTTAGATCATTGTGTTTCTAGTATGTGTTTGAAACTCACTTTCATACACACTTAGAGGAGTCTCGGGAGAGACTTCCTAGGGGAACTAGAGGGATTCTAAGTTGTGAGAGGAGCTCATAATTCAGTTTAGTGAAAGAGGTTGAATCGGTTAGGAAAGGGGTCGAGTGGTGGGAGTCTTCGTGTCATAACCTTTGTAACCATTCAATGAAGTAGTAAACTGTTTCTCACGGACTTGATAAGTCCCCCCTGACATAGATCAGTTGATCGAACAGGGTTACCAACCTCGTGTTCTTTATTTGCTAAGTTTTTAAATTCTGACCTTACATGTTCACGACAATGTTCAAGTACATGATGATGAACATGATCGCACAGTTTATGTAACTTCAGCTCTCTTAGTTATTTTTCCTTCTAGACATGATTCTCAAATGGGGAGAGTGCTAACATTTAGCTCTCTTAAAAGACCATCCTTTACTAGCCTATTTATCATATCTAGTGAAGTATGACCTAATCTAAGATGCCAAAGATATGTATCATTATCATGAAAAACCTTTTGCCTTTTAGGATGTTCTGCTCTAAACATTTTGGCATTTAGCAGTGGTTGTTTGTTTGGCTTAATTAAATAAAGTCCATTTTCAACTTTTGCACTATAAATATTACGCCCATTCTTAGAAATAATAATCTCATTATTACTAAAAGAAAGGGAAAATAATTGTTCATGCAACTTTGAAACAAAAATCAAATTTCTACGAAAACTAGGAATGTAATAAACATTGTTCAAAACTAGAATCCTACCTATAAAATTAAGTTTAACGACTTACACTGCTCTCTTGCCGAAATGATTGCACCATTGCCTACTCGCATAGTGAAAGAACTATCTGCTAGGTCTTCATAAGAGCTAAGCATTTGCAAGGAAGAACAAACATGATTAGTAGCATCCGAGTCAACTACTCAAGTAGAAGAATCTTTAGCCACTAAACAAGATTCAAGAACAAGTAAATCAAATTTACCTTTCTTTTTCTCCTTTAACTGAGCAAGGTACTTAGGGAAATTTCTTTTCCAATGTCCATCCTCACTGCAATGGAAACATTTTCCCTTTGGTTTCTTTGAAGAATTGTTCTTCTTTTTACAAGAAACTTTCATTTTCTTTTGTTTTGATTGTCCCCCTTGCCCTTTGTCTTTTCTCTTCTTAGAAAAAGATTGCTTATTCTCAGCAACATTTGCCTCTCCTTCTTTGACCTTTCCAATTGAAATGGTCTCAAAAGTTTGCAATTCATTCAGCAATTGAGTTAATGTATAATTCAGCTTATTCATCACATAGTTGCTTTTGAATTGTAGGAAAGCAGGTGAGAGTGATTCCAAAATCATACTCACTTGGGTACCATCATCAATATTTGCACCATGGGTTTCGGCTTCAGTGAAGTAGTTGATCATGTTCAAAACATGTTCTCCCACTGACTGTCCCTTCTTCATCTTAGCATTCAAGGCCATCTTAATAGCCGCATGCTTTGATTGAGCAGAAGATTGACTAAACATCTCATTCAGAGACTCCATCATACCATGAGAAGTCTTTGTTTTAGTCTAAGCATGTCATTCATACCGGCAAGCATATAGGCATGAGCCTCATTGTTTACCATAACCCATCTTTCATAATTATCTCGTACATTACGAGCGGCATTTGCAGGGGGTTCAAGCGGAACATTATCAGTCAAAACAAATTTGAGGTTCCACATGCAAGTGCAATATTAATATTACTTTTCCACTTGACCAAGTTGTCACCAGATAATTTTTCATGAAACAGTGAAAGCATTGGACTAGACGTATTGCTGAAAAATAAATAAAGCAACATAAATTTATGAACAAACATCACATAACATGTACTTTAGGAATCATAAATGTGATGCATGATGCAATAACAATTTATCCTACCAATTCCAAGGTAATTTAATCTCACAATTGATATGCCGCCATAGGATAGGTCAAATCAAAAGATAATTAAATAAAGACGATCTCCATTAATAAAATAAATTATCAAGATATCTCATATCTTCATTTATTTTATTAATCATCTTTTATTTTAGTCAAAAATATTAACAAACAATTTATTAATATTTTTTTATGAGTGTGACCCACTCTTTCAGTCTTTTAAAACTAATTCATAATTGACACCGTAAGGTAGGAAGATTAAGAATTAAATTTCAAGAACTTATCCTTTAGGAGACAAAGCCTTGATTGTTGATTTTTATTGAAAGTCTTTCGTAGGAAGACGAAAGCTAGTCGTCGCAAGGCGTCACTAAAATCTCACCTTGCTTTTATCAATAGTGGAGACTGTAGGTATTATTGTCATAAAACCTTCTCCCACTCATTATGTTATAATAAAAGTTTCATAAACTTTTAAGTTATTAAACATCATATGTTTTAATAAAATACAATCTTATTGGTTCGTTTGATTAAAAAAAATTATTATATTTCAATCTAACAATTAGATTAAAATAAATTATTTAACCAAACTTTTTTAATAAAAGTTTCATAAACTTTTAAGTTATAAAACATCATATGTTTTAACAAAAACCAATCTTATTGATTATCTGATTAAAATTTAATTTTCCACAATCTAACTTTTAGATTACAAAAATTAAATTTTTAATCAAATCCTTAAATTATCAAAATAATTAAGGAATTAGGATGATCCAAAAAGAACAAAAATAAACACAAGAAAAATACAGATTTAGTCAACGGGCTTAACCCCTGCTACCAAATAATTCACAAAATCCGCGAACCAAGGTGTAGTAGCTTTTATGGCTAATATTCTCTCGTCCGGGAAATTGTCATTGATGGGTTTCTTGTCTTCTAACACATCCGGGGTATGCTTTAGATGTGAGAGGTGGTCCGCTAACACATTTTCACACTCTCTCCGGTCTCTTATGTCAACATCGAACTCTTGTAGCAAAAGGGGCCACCTTATCAATCTGGGCTTTGCGTCATTCTTTGCAAATAAGTACCTCAATGCCGCATGGTCCGTTTGTGCTTGTAATAGCCCGGTCCCGAGATAGGGATTAACGAATGGGGATGGGGGTGTTATTAAGGATTTAGTGAATAAGTCGGAAGATGAACGAGGGTTTAAGAATACAGACATGCTTTTGAAAGATAGTCGATGATACTCAGGTTTACTTGATTATGAAGGAAACATGCTTTAGCGAAATAAAATGGCTAACTTGATCAGATTCCAACAAGTATAGACCTTATTCATAGCTTAAAATGAATAGACAGATATCGCATGAATAAGCCTCTTCACAGGCGGAAGGAAAATTAAACTCGAGAAACAGGAACAAAACTGAATATGCATCACTTATATAGATAATCACGTCTAGGGAAATATTATTAGAATCTTGATAAACATAACATAGCTTAGGAATAAATACGGGTGTATCAGAGTAGCAGAAACATCATGGGATTTTAAATAAACTTATTACTATAGCAATAATCTTGGCAGCCAACCCACATCCATAGCCACCAACATGCTCAGCATCTCAACCTGAAAACATTTGAAAAAGAGGGGGCGTGAGCACTAATGTACTCAGTGGGTTTTAATGAAATACTTTGATAAACTTTAAGATATCCAATATTCAACTGACGGTATATGGAGAGCAAAACGCAAAAGCCCTCTCCATATCCGTAAAACCTTTTCTTTTCCTTTGGACCCATCCTAGCTCAAACTTGATGTCAACTGCACCCTTAAGCATGCTTTAGGACATGAGAGGGATTACCTCAAATATCCTTACGAGTTTGCGATGGAGTAACCCAGCAGTGACTCACTTAACGATCAAAAGATCAAAGTCCTCTGAGCTCAAATTCCTGCTTAAGCAAAATGCTAAGTTCTTTTCTCCTTAATCTTTGCTAGCAAAACCAATCCTAGAGCAATGTCTAGGGCTAATCATTTACTTTAGCATGATCTCAGCCTATGAAGGATTTGACCCTAACCTTAGAAAGCAGTCATTTAACTATACGAAGCTTAGCAATATATAACGCTCAAATACGATGAAAAGAACGTAATTAAACACGAATTGCAACTAAAGACAATTCTAATATCTCATGCTGAGCAAAATCAATACTTAGAAATTCTAGCATTTTGAAACATGCTCGAGAGCTCAAATAAAACATAATATTTCATTTCCTTCCTTTCTTTTACATAGATCAATTAGACAGAGCAAAATATTTTATTGGATATCTCATTTGCCCTATCATGCTTCTAGAGCTTATTAGCTCAAACTTTTTAGATGAGTATAGATTTACCCACCTCGATCAATGAGCAGAAGATGAGGCAACGAGCTGATGATCTGTCTTCGAAATCCCACGAGGCTCACTTCCTCCTACAAAAGTTGAATTATCGACTTAGCGGCCTCCTTCGAAGAAATTAACCCTCTAAAGCGAGAAATAACGATATCTAACTCGAAGACTAAAATCTAAGACTTAATTACAGATTACACGACTTTACCACTTTATAAAATTCGAGAAGAATTTAGTTGAAGAACATCACATCTTGATTTCTCAAGTTCTGGACGGAAAATAACTTCAAAAGTTTACTCAAAATAAATCAGAAACAACTTGGAAAACAACTCGAAACAAGCTCAAAAATAACTTGAAAATCTTCTAAAATTAAACTTGGAAATAACTCGGAAATAGCTCAGGAAAAACATGACTCAAAAATAGGGTATGAGAATAGCCAGAAGAATCGGCCTTGGACGACAAGGAGGCGCCCCCGCCACGGCGCACCCTTGTACAGCGGGCAACCCCCCGCCATGGTGCTTACATGCGCTGGTGGGCAGCCCCCCACCCCCCTGCAGCGCACCCTTGCGCCGGCGGGTAAGCCATTGGCTGTGGGGGGTGTTGCGCAGCGGCGCACCCCCCGCCTCGGCGGCTTCTCTCTACGCTCAATTCTGGGCAATCTTCATCTGGGTTCTTTAGTGTTCATCGATTCCTTTGATGAACACGAAGAACACGATAATAATTTTGAAACGACATGCTTTAACTTAAAAGGAAATCAACATTATAACAGCATAAACACGATAATCTTCTTTAAACATTTAGAATAACGATGAAATCTTTAAATATAACTTGAACGGGACTTAGACGGAATAAACGAGACTAATTATAAGAAATAATAATGATAAGTATAACGACAGGAATAAAGCGAGCAATATAACGTAAACGTTATTAACTTGGAACATCAATAAGAATCGAAATACAACTTTAGACGGAAGATAAATGAGTAATAAGGAAGAACACGAAGAACATGAAGAACGGAAAGTAAATGCGGAATTGAAAGACGGAAAAGAAAGGGAATCGAGACCGACGAACAAGAATGGACGGGGTTAGGTGCGTCGAAGGAAGGTAGCTAGCTCGGCGTCTCATCGAGTTGCAACGGTGGCAGAGCCGCCTGTTACAACCCAACGACGCCCCTAGTACATTCTCTCACCGCATCCCTTCCACGCCACTCCGCTCGTCGTCTTCCAGAACACTCACGAATAACGCTTTTTTACTTCGACATAACTTTCTCGGCTTTTCTCTCAAAGCTTTCCCACTCTCTTGGAAGTGAAATGGATGGTAAATGAGCAAATGAAAGCAAAGGGGGTGGCCCTCTATTTGTAGGTGTGGGGTGAGCTTCTTTGAAAAGCCACTCCAGTGCAGGAATACTGCAAAAGTTACCCCGGGTTCGGTTAAAAGCTGCTTTATTCGATGTCGAGGTCAAAATGACCTCAGACACGAAATCTAAAAATACCGGAAGACTCATTGGCTTGAATACTTGTGAACCAACTTGACTCGGGATGAAGACGGGATCGTCAGAAGAAAAACGAGCCAAGATTCCTTTTTGGAATTACTTTTTACAATTCACTCAGACTGACAGATTTTACTCCCGAGCGTTCGATTGACCTCAGAATGAAAATCCGTGAATGCGAACGGATTCCTTGAGTCATTTTCCATAGGAGGGGCCTGACAGAACAAGACTCGGATTGATAAGGAGGATTTCGTGAATTTCTCAAAATACGAACGCACGCAAAAGTTACTATCCATTCACCCTTTAAATACGTTTTTCATCACCGGGAACTCAAATGACTTCAGGATAAAATTCCGGGAACACCTGCACACTCCTCGAGTTAAAGCCTTTCTAACGAGACCAAATTTGATCAGAACATAGTTAAGATCAAAATTTCCAAAAATACGATTTCACCAGAAACTGGCTCCTAAAGTCGTGACTGACATCTGACTTCACTTAAACCTTATTTAAATTTCTTCCTTAACTATTAAGAATCCTCTAATCTTAATTCAAAAATCTGGGGTTTTACAGTACTGTAGTTCGGGCCCCAATGAGGTAGGGCCGGAACTTATTAAAGGCGTAAACCACGGCTAAGAGTTCACGCTCTGTAGTTGTATAATTCACTTGGGCTGGATCAAAGGTCTTGCTCCCATAGTAAATTACCCGGAATATCTTTTCCCTCTTTTAGCCTAATGCGGGCCCCATTGCCACTTTACTTGTGTCACACATCAACTCGAACACTCATTTCAATCTGGGGTGATGAGCAGAGGCCGTCATTAGAGACTTTTTGAGCATCTCGAACGCCTGCAAACAATCATCATCAAACATAAATTCATTTTATTTTTTAAGAAGATGACATAGGGGCTTAGAAATTTTTGAGAAATCCTTGATAAAGCGGCAGTAAAACCCGGCATGGCCTAAGAAGCTTCGAACTCCTTTCTCACTTGTTGGTTGTGGGAGCTTTTCAATTGCAATGATTTTTGTCCGGTCTACCTCCAAACCTACAGTGGAAACCTTATGCTCAAGGACAATACCATCCCTAACCATAAAATTGTTGGAAATTAAACCGGTCCGAAACAATTTCGGGTCGAATAAAATCCATCTTTTCGATCAAATTGAACGGGAGTGGAAGCGGTATAAATCAGAATATAGATCATGATATAAGAATATAATATCCATGCAAATTAAATTTATTTAATGCTAAAGAAGAGATAATGAAAATACTTTTTTCTTAAATCTCCTTCGTCTTCTTTGTTCGACCTTTGAATCTTGAAGTTCGTAAACACCACGATCTTCAGATTCGATCCTCCCTTTGAACGGCAGTGAGTGGGCACCGAAATAAATCTATTAAGTTCCTAACTTGATTTTTTCTATTATTATTTAAACACATGAAATCGTAGAATTGGGCTGTATTATTAGGAGGATATTTAAAACTCAATTAAATACGAACGACAAGAAGAGAAGAGAATCTATACTATATATAAAAAGAAGGTTTTCAATTGAAATTGATTGATGGCAATTTTGTAAAAACATTGTAATTCTGAGGTCATTAAACTTAGCTATATTATTCAATTAAAATATTAATTAAATATTTAAAAATATTCAACTGTTATGCAACCAGACATCGTGTGCCAATGATGTTAAATGCGTGTATACTTTTTAAATAAAAAAAATACGACATCATTAAATTTCACTTCATCATTAACTTAAAATATTAATTAAATTTTTTCAATAATCAACTACTGTGAAATAGGGCAACGTATGTAGTACATGTGTTGCTTCAGAATTTAAGACGTTTATTTTTGTAATATTAAAAAAAATTGCCATTCAGAATAGTTATATAATATATAAATGTTTATAATGCAGGTTTATAGTGTGTAATTATAGGGAGCAACTTAAGTTAATTATTAGGTGCACGAAAAAAAAAATATACATTTCAGAAATTAAAATAAAACTGAAAGAGGCCATCAATTTACATTTGTTGTTTGCATTAATTAATTCAAAGCTATGATAAATACAATTTAATTGACAAATATATAAAATAATCTATACTACATGAAAAAAAAATATAAAAAAACTACACACGCCCACTAACTGCATCAATACCCACTACTTGAATTCAGAAATTATTAACAAAGTAAAAATATTTAATTATGTTAACATAATAAAAATATTAAATTATTCATAATTAATATTTAATTCAGAAAACTACCCACTACTTCCACCACTTGAATTCAACTGAAATCTGAGCCATATTAAATCATAGTAACAGCATTCTGAATGCATAATTCACACGATCCCCATATCATTCCTCATCAAAAAATCCAAAAAAATTTCTGCAGATTTTTCAATCAACAGTCACAATGGCTCCCATTTTTGAAACGGTTCAGATGTTAAAGTCAGGTAAAAGTACATTCGGCTTAGAACTTCGGTTGATACGTTGCTACGAAAACACAAACACATTTAGCATGGAATGCATATTTCATGACAGAGAGGTACATTTATTTAATGAGATTTACGATTTGTTTTCTTTTAAAAAATTAAAACTTACAAAGTTAATTTTTTTTTGTAGGGATTCACGTAACAATTCCGAAAGCAAGTGTAGACAAGTTTAAACAGCGCCTTATTGAAGGCAATGTTTACGCTTTAATAGACTTTGTTGTTGGAATAAACGTGATGAAGTACAAGACGATGGGGAGACTCTATAAGATCATTGTGTTCAAACAAACACGCATATTTTAAGTTTTCCACGCATAGTTTATACAGCAACCATATGAGATAAAGACCTTTAATGATATTGCTAATATGCAGAACATTGGGGATGCAGCAATGTTTGGTAATATATTTGAATACACACGAAAAAATATGTAGTATTTTATATGCATTTGTGAAATAATTTTTTTTTATTTTTTACAGATGTAATGGGAACAATTGTGTCACACTATAGGCCGCTCACCAAAGAGATAAATGGAAAGCTGACACTATTAATAGATTTGATTTTGGAAGATCTGGAGTAAGAGTTTGTTATATTAAAGCACATATTTTTATTGTTTAATATTAGAGTTATTATGTATTCACTACATTTTAATCAACTTTTGTAGTGGAAACACGATCTCAGTGACCTTTTGGGAAACCTATGCAGAAGAGATGATAAAATTTCTAGAAACTAAATCGGAAGGACCGGTTGCAGTAATTGTGCAGTTTTGCAGACCGAATATGTATAGGGGTAGGACAGTTTCTTTGTTTCTGGTACTTTTAATTATATGCGATGTTATAATTAATAAAATACTACAACAGGAGAAGTACGAGTCTCATCTATGTTTAATATTACATGTTCGTTTTATATTTATAGTATTCTTGCATTTTATATCTCTGCTTTTGTTGTTATTTTAAAGTATTTAAGTTCAAATACATAATTTAACTAACATTTCTTGACTAAATATTTGTTTGGAGGTATCTGAAAACTGGGAAGGTGAGATCCACCAGTATCTCTACTCTGACTTCATCATCAAAGAGGTCCATGAATGATGAAATCAGAGATGGAGATTTTGAACTGAAGAGTATTTCAGAAATTATGACAGATGAAAAGGTATTTTAAATAATTTAAATAGCACTAAAAGAAATTTATAATTTAAATTTATTCAACTGATTTTTTTTAAAAAAATTAACTTGGAAATTTCTGGATATTTGCAACCATACTATGCGTAGAGACCATTGGAGATTGGTCATACTTGGCTTGTAAGAGATACCAGAAGAAAATTACAAGAAGTGGGAATCAGTTTTTCTACCAAAAATGTGAGACATTTGATATTGAAGGAAAGCTCAGGTAAATTTTTTTTAATCTTATATAGTATAGATTTGATATTTTTCTGAACAAAATTTAATTTTAAAAAACTTTAAATTGTAGGTATAAGCTGACTGTGAGGGTGGTTGATGACACTGGAACCACCACATTTCTGATGTGGGATAAGGAATGCATAAGTCTTTGAGGAAAAACAGTTGCGGAATTAAGTGTGGTAAAAAAAAATATTTATTAAAAATAAACCATGCAAATGCTAATTAATTTTTTTGCATAGGGTCAAAACTACGAGGGAAATTATAAAAAAAGTTTGTGGAGAAGAAATTGGTATTGAGGTATTGAAGAAAAGAAACACATACAATATATTATTTTAAATGAATATCTTTATGTAATTAATGAGTCATTTTTTTATACAGGATGAGGAATCCATTTCAATAAATGGATCAGAAATTATTGAAGATATGATATGTTTTTAAAATTTTTATTATAATATTAAAGTAAATAATAATTGTAACCTGATAATTATTTAACATACAGGTTGGATCATCTTCGAAAGCAAGTGTTCAATCAAAAAGTTGTGAGGTTAAAAGCAAATCCATACAACAAATATTAGAAGATGGGGAGGTAAATTTCACAATAATAATATTCAATTTCGAATTATTATTCCTTCAGAATAAATTATTTTATATTTCAATTACACAACAAAATTTTGATGAAATTCAGAGTGGGAAGTTCATAGTGTATGCCACTGTGAATAGCATTGAAGATATTTTTAGCATTTCATATCTTGCATGCAAGGAATGTCTGAAGGAATTAGATGTACAAGATGAACTCAAATTCTTTTGCGAGAAATGCCAGAGTTTTGACATAGTTGGCAAATCAAGGTTATTTATTATTATAAAATTTAAGTATTTAATTTATTTTGTAAATTGAGTATTTTAAACATTTTTTTAAAAATATAGACACCAATTCACTATCAAACTCAGTGACTGTACTGCAACTACAATCTTTCGTATATGGGAAACACAATGCATGGAAATGATTGGAAAAAACACAGCAGAGGTATGTAGTATAAATGTTTAAAATAATAAAAAATTATGAGTACAAAACTCTAATAATTTTTTTTTGTAGGAAGAGATATTTGATCTACTTCCAGTTGAAGTTGAAGACATTTGCAATAAAGAAGGTTTCTTTAATACTACTGTCCTGCATGAGCAGGTCAATAATAATAAAGGACCGTTTGATGTTGTAAAAGTTGTGGTTGATGACAGCACAATTTCAGAAAAGGAGGTGGGTGTTTTTAGTGATAAAAGTAATATTTATGAAATATTTAAAAAATAAATAATGTATCAAAGAATTATATTCATTGTGTAGGGAACCTCAAGAAAATCAAAGAAAGGAAAATAAATTGTTGATGAAAATTCAGATCAGGTTTAATTTATTTTTTTACACAGATTACATTTTATCCCTATACTACATTCACACATATAATATGTTTTGATCAACTGTGTTTCTTTAAAAAAAATTGAGTTGAACATCAGGGAAGCATTAATGACCCCAAAAAGGACGAACACCACCAACAGTGATGCATTTAATATTATGGCAGATGATCATGTAAAGAGAAATCTGCTTGATGAGTTTTCAGCAACCACAAACAAGAGGATCAAAAGAGTGGTGAAGAAAGAAAAACATTGATGGAAGAAAAAAGGATGCAGATGTTTCTGAATGTGATTAGAAGTGAGGTGTTGGACTAAGTTTTGAAGAAAGTAGCAGACGCCATTCGAGAGATTGTAGGGTAGAAAGAGTTGTAATTTTATTTCATAATGAAAACATTTGTTTACAGCCTCTTTAATAGAGGAAAACATATTATTTGTAAAAGGAAATAAATCAACATATTATTGAATCAATCTAGATCCTAATTTACCAGCTTGACTAATTCTATTTTCCAACACTCCCCCTCAAGTTAAGTAGTGGGATCTCCGATACTTAACTTGCGAAGGACTTCAGAAAAGCATTTGGAATTTACAGCCTTAGTCAGGATATCCGTCAACTGATCTTCAGATCGAACGTATGGTAACTCAATGATACCACTTTCGATTTTTTCCTTAATGAAATGTCGATCCACTTCGACGTGCTTTGTTCTATCATGTTGAAATGGATTCTCCCAGATGCTAATCGCGGCCTTGTTGTCACAAAACAACTGACTCTTTTATGATGGTGAGAAACAAATCTCGGTCAGTAATTTTCTCAGCCATAGGATTTCTATGATTCCACTTTTGCTTCCTCTGAACTCAGCTTCAGCACTTGATAGGGCCACCAATTTTTGTTTCTTACTCCTCCACGTGATCCGATTTCCCCCAAGAAAGGTAAAATATCCACCTGTAGATCGTCTATCCATAAGATTCCCAGCCCAATCTGCATCGGTATACCCATATATGTCCAGATGTCCAGTCTTCTCAAGTAACACTCCATTTCCAACAGTTCCTTTGAGATACCGGACGATTCTTAAGGCGGCTTTCATATGTTCCAGTTGAGGTTGGTGCATGAACTGACTAACAACACCAACTGCATAGGCAATGTCAGGCCGGGTGTGAGATAAATAGATCAGTTTTCTAACTAAACGCTGGTATCTCCCCCTATCTGCTGATGTCGCTCCCTCACAAATCTGTAGTCCATGGTTGACCACAATTGGTGTGTCAGCTGGCTTACAATCCAGCAAGCCTGTCTCAACTAGCAGATCTAGAACATATTTCTTTTGGCGCAGGAATATGCCTTTTTCTGATCTCAACACCTCAATGCCAAGGAAATATTTGAGAGTCCCCAGATCTTTCATTTCGAATTCGTGAAACAAATTTTTCCTTAGACCCATGATTTCTTCAGTATCATCACCGGTGATAATCATATCATCTACATAGATGATTAAACATGTTACCCGGCTATTTCTTTTCTTCAAGAAAAGTGTATGTTCAGAATTACTCTGTTTGTACCCATATTTCACCATGGCATCGGTGAACCTTCCAAACCACGCTCGAGGTGATTGTTTTAAACCATACAATGTTTTCCTCAACCGGCACCCTTCACCTCTTTTAAACTCTCCTGAGAGACCTGGAGGTGCCTGCATGTACACTTCTTTTTGTAATTCCCCGTGAAGGAAGGCATTGGTAACGTCGAATTGATGGAGTGGCCAATCCTTGTTTACTGCAATCGACAACAACACCCGAATAGTATTCATCTTTGCAACAGGAGAGAATGTCTCAGAGTAGTCAATCCCATATGTCTGAGTGTAGCCTTTCACTACAAGTCGGGCTTTGTATCTCTCAATAGTACCATTGGGTCACCGTTTGATAGTAAAAACCCATCTGCATCCAACAGGTTTCCTGTCTCTTGGCAACTTACACTTCTCCCAAGTATTGTTTCTGGCCAATGCATCTAGTTCCTTTTTCATAGCCTCTTTCCAACATTCATGCTTCATAGCTTCTTCGGCAGAGGATGAAATTTCCTCTTCTCTTAGTATTGCAGCTTCAAAAGCTTGAGCCATTTCAGTAAGATGCTCTGTAGCACAATTTCCTACAGAATATCGTGATTTCCTTCCAGTATGTTCAGGGGAATATCTCTTGGGAGGAATCCCTCTAGTGCTTTTTGGAGGTAGAACATATCTTCCTACTTCCGTATTGACTTCCATTCTTTCATTGTCAGTATTAGTGTCACCACCTGGTTCTTCACTGATTTCTTCCCTGTCATTTTCATTAGTTGCCAAAGAAGAATCTGAATTACTAACATTAACAATATCAAAATCTCGTACCTCAGATATCAGAAGAGGAGATGATTCGGGAGCATAATCACTGAAACCAGCGGATTGTAACGTGTCTGAAGAAGATATCTCAGTGGTACTGTTAACTTTATCTGTTGGACTCGGTAACTTAGGCTCGGCATTAGGCATTGGTGTTGTTGTTAACTAACTTATGGAGTCGACAGATTCTACACTCCCCCCCTGACTCCTAAGATGGTGGAAAAAATACTCTCCCTCTAGGAAATCACAGTTCATAGTGGTGAACATGCGACGAGACTTGGGATCATAGCAACGGTATCCCTTTTGATGAATACCGTAGCCAACAAAGACACATTTAACTGCACACGGGGAGAATTTATCCCGAGTATGTTTGGGAAGGTGCACGAAAACGGAACAGCCAAAAACTTTGGGTGGAAGAGTAAGGACACCAGGGATTTGGGCTTGCTCGGACAAGGCTTGAAGAGGAGTTTGAAATTGTAAGGCTTTCGTAGAAAGACGATTTAACAGGTACACGGAAGTAGCAAGTACTTCAGGCCAGAAACCGGATGGGGTTTGAGATTCAAGCAACATTACTCGGGCCATTTCGAGAAGGATTCTATTTTTCCTTTCGGCCACACCACTTTGTTCAGGAGTGTGTGGACAAGTGGTTGATGGACAATGCCATGTGTAGTAAAGAAGTGAGACATCCTAGAATTCACATACTCTCCTCCATTGTCGGAGCGAAGTATCTTAATGGTTTTTTGGAATTGAGTGTTAACAAGGGGAAAAAATGTGAAAATTTGTAAAAAATAAATCCAAGTCATGCGGGAACAATCATCTATAAATAATAAAAAATATTGATACCCGGGAACAACAGGTGCAGGACCCCAAATATCAGAATGAACCAAAGAGAAAATAGAACCAACACGAGTATTATTAAGCTTAAAAGTTTGTCTATGGCTTTTGGCCAAAAAACATGTATCACAGTGCATGTCCCGAGAAACAGTGAAACTAGGAAACAAAAGTTTTAAATAACTAGTAGAGGGATGCCCTAACTGACGATACCACAGCCAAGCTTCTCGGTTTCCAGGTCCGTGAGTCAGCATCACAACACCTTTTTGAGATATATCATCCACATAGTACAATCCATTTTTTTCAGTGCCATGCCCAATAATCGCCCCCGTTCTGATATCCTGTAACAGACAAAAATGAAGTTGCATTAGTAAGGTACAATTCAACTCCTTTGTGACATGGCTGATTGACAACAATTTATGTGACAGTGTCGGAACAAATAGGCAATTTGACAATTGAAGTGTAGGTGACAGATTAATGGTTCCGGTGCCTTAAACCGGAGCAAGTTCCCCATTTGCAGTCTGCACATGAGATTTCAACGGTTCGATCATTTTTATGATGTCGGAAGCATCAAATGTCATTGTGTCCGTTGCCCCACAGTCAAAAATCCTCTGTTGATTTTTTTCAGAATTATTTTCGTGCACTGTGTAAGCACTAGACCGCCCTTCTATTAATTTTGATGAAGTGTAGGGACTACCTTGCAAACTTTCCCTTTTATCCTCTTTATTACCTTCTGGAACTTGACCAACCCTAGCCGCCTCCACATTATTCACCTCTGCAAACCCATACCGCCCGTCATTTCCATCGTACCAGTTTTGCCCACTCTGGCGAAGGTATCCCTATCGATAGTAGTTGCTATAGTAACCGTTCCTCCGCGATGTCGATTTTGTTGGGTTTGCTGGGTTTGCTTCTGGGGTTGTTTTGTTCTCTTCGACTCATCCCACCATTCTGGAAATCCTATAAGGTGAAAGCATGATTCCTTCGTGTGTCTCTTGAGTCCGCAATGTTCACATATCAATTTATTCTTGTCATCTTCTGATTGCCGAGGCTTGCCCTTGTATGGTAGTTGTCCCTTAACTGATCAATCTCTTGTCGGGAGCCCCAACCCGATACCCGTTGATGTGCCCTTCTCGTCGGTGGTTACCGGTCGAAGAATTCGATCCCTGACAGCCTCCCATCGTACCATTGCGTAAGGGTTCCTTTTTGAGGATTTCTTTCTTGACAGGTTCGTATCCCTCTTCTAAGGCCATCAGAAATTGATATACTCTCTGATTTTGTATAATTCGATTATATGTATCAATGTCTCTGGTGCATATCATGGGGTTGGGTTCTTTTCTGTCTATAGACATCCACACTTCCTATAATTGTGCCCAAAGTGCTTCTAACGGTTTGCCATTCGGTTTCATGGAATTTGCCTTCCTGTGTAAATCAAATACTTGGAGCGCATCTGTCCCACTCCCATAAGTCAGTGCGAGGCTATCCCACACGGCTTTAGAAGTGGAGTGTTTGGATACTGAGTTGATCAGGTTCGGTTCGATATTCTGAATGAGCCAAGTGAACACACACTGGTCTTCTTGTTCCCACTTGGTATATGAGGAATCGGTTGCTGATGGAGCAGCAGGGTTCCCGGTGATATATGAAGCTTTACCCCTACCTCCGATTGCCTATTTTATCCATACTGACCACAGGGGATAATTATCCCCATATAACTTGAATCCAATATTCAGAGATTCGGTACTTGGTGCTTGGGGTAAACTGAGGTTGTTTCGAAGTATTGATGCCAGTTGAAGGGTTAATTCATCTGGGATGTTTCTGTTATTTTGGTTTTCTGTAGATTCATTTGGTTCTGACATTTGGTTTGGTTTTTGGTTTTGTTACAGATCACACGATCTTTGGCTATTTGGTTTGACAAAGGGCTTATACACGATAATGAATAGCTTTCTGAGTCTTGATCTCAGTAGCCTGCTTCGATACCATGAAGAAAGTAGTAAACGCCATTCGAGAGATTGTAGGGTAGAAAGAGTTGTAATTTTATTTCATAATGAAAAGATTTGTTTACAGCCTCTTTAATAGAGGAAAACATATTATTTGTAAAAGGAAATAAATCAACATATTATTGAATCAATCTAGATCCTAATTTACTGGCTTGACTAATTCTACTTTCCAACAAGTTTTGGGGTTTTTTTTACAAGAACAATTTTATTTTTTGCATTAACTTATTAGGGTTATGTTTTGAAGTTGTACAAAAGTTATTAAAGTTTCAGATTATGCTACATATTTAAAACAAGATATTCATTGCATGAAAAATATGCCAGCTTATATATTGTGCAAAAAACATCACTGTGAAAAAAAAATAACAAACTATAAGAATACTGAAAATTAGTAAAAACTGAAAATAGGAACAATTAACCACGCAAATTTAATATGTGAGTTTTTAGTAAAACATAGGAAAAAAACAAAAGAGGCCATAAACAAAAAATCATGCAAACAGGATATAATGCATAATATACAACTTTTATCACTTAATGCAGCAGGTTTATTAAAGCTCAAAAATAAATAGGACATTCATTGCATAAAAAATATGCCACACTATATAAGTTGGAATATATATGTCCCACTTTGTAAATAATGAATTATACAAGTAATAATGCAAACAATTAATAACATAGACAAAACAATTAAACATATGCAATTTGAATATGCCATTCTTAGAAAACTACAGGATCAATAGAAAAAACATGCACAAGAATTACTGCACACAAATAATTTAATAAATGCGAAAGATCTGGATCATAGATCATTAACCTTTCAAGAACCCTTAAGGAGTAAGTGGATTTCCCAGTTCACAATCACCCGTTTGAACGGGGGCGCAGGGGGTCACACAAAGTCCAAGGCTCAATCAGGTTAAACACTACGACTCAGTTCAAAACCTCTCACCAAGGGGTTTCGCATAGTGTTCTTAAAAAGAACACTCACAGATCCCACAGATCTGATATGCAGAATAAAATAGCATAGTACAACAGGAAGACGCGCTCATTATTTTTATACATACAACACTATATTTAAGCTATATAGAACACATATAAAGACTGGACTCAATAGATAAAGAGAAGAATAAGTATACCAGATTGGTGCTGAAGCATAGAGGAATCAATTTTTACCTATAAGATTGAAGCACACATATATAAGTAAAGATTATTTAAAAAAATGAACATAAATTACAAGCAATAAATTCAAAGGAGTTACATATTCATGTAAATACAGTAATAGTAAATATATATACTTATGTACATACAGGAATACAAATTTTATTACTTTTATAGCATAGATTATACTTATGTAACTACAGCAATAATAAATTAATATATTGCAGTAAATACATATAGTAAATGACTAATAAATTTATTTAATACTTTACATACAACTACTTATGTAATTTTACATATTTACAATTGTAATTCTCAAACTATATATAAGAATTTAATTTCTTACAAAAATTAAGAAATTTTGCTGCAAATTTTACTTCTTAATAAAAAAATATAAAAGTTTTAAACAAAATAAGCAGAAAAATATAATACTTAAATAAAATAATAAAAAAAATTATTCATGTTAGTGGGTGGTTAAAAAAAATAAAAACACCACTACATTAATGTGAAGTTAGCATAAGAGGCAAATTTAAAAATTCAAATTTGAGAAAATTGGAGAAATCTTACAACTTGCGAAAATGGAAAATGGAGACAGGGGTGAGCATGTTAAAAGAATTTGCAAGTCAGATTCATTTCCAGGTATGTTAATCATTCTTATATATCCTCAATCAATTAAAAATAATTTCATAAAACTCATTTAGAACAATAAAAAATGATATAGACAAAAAATGTATTCACACAGTATCACGTTTAAAAAAATTACAGACAAAAAACTTAAAAACTGTATATATTTTCCAAAATTTTGAAATTTTCGTACCGCAAGATGTGTGTGTGTGTGTGTGTGTGTGTGTGTGTTAGTCTCAAAAGAAAAACATAAATTCAGTGATAAAAACAAAAAAAAAAACTTAGCTTCTTAAATGGCCTTCAGGGGAACCTTCTGGGATCTGCAGCATCCACTTTTCAAAATCAGAACTGGAAATGTAAAATGCCCAAGTCAGAAACATAATACAAAGCATTGCAGAGATTTGAATAATAGGTTTTAGCAGATGTGTGTTTGTGTGTGTGTGTCAGTGTGATAGAAAAATGAATTAAATTTAGAGAATTATCTTTTTTTCTGTTGGTCTGGAATGCGGTCTGAAATTCACAGTAACACCTTCACTGAGGTCAAAATCAACACAGATCTATATAACACTCACTCAGACCTTTTCACAGAGATGTATATATTTAGGCGTAAAGAATATGTATAGATCAGAATGTAGAGATAGTGAGAAGTGAGGTTGATGTCCTGTAGAAAGAAAAAACAAATAATAGTCAGAAAAATATTTAAATAAAAATATTTATACATACTTAATAGATATAATAAGATCTGAACATCATATTTAAATTGATGTTCGTGTGTGTTAGTCAATGAGATACAAAAAGAAAAAAAAGTAATGAACTTATCTTATTTTTTTGCCGAAGTCGGAGTTTCATAGTAAAAAATGGAAGCATCGACTGTGCGAGATAAAAATATCCGTAGTTCTATGAAACCTACAGTCGGAGGTTCATGATAACATACAGATACAGCCTCTCACTGAGAGACTTACAAATCTGAACTCAGAGAACATAAGAGACCATAAAAAAAGAAAGTCAGAAACATATTTAAATATAAATAAAGAAAAAAAATGTAAAATTTTTTATACATACATACTAGAAAGATACAAGCATCGACTGTCTCAGCTGAAAATTTACGTACAACTACGAAACCCTCACTCGAAGCTTCACAAAAATATGCAGATACAGGCTTTGACTGAGACAGTAAGAGATCCATACTCAGAGAAGAGCTGAAACCCTCACTTTTATCCGATCAGATGACACTTAGAGATATATACTAACTCAGTGTCTTACAGATCTTTCCGGAAATGGATGAACACAGAATCGCCTCTAAGTCAGAGGCCAAGAGATCTACACAGATCTAAAAAAAAACTTCACTCGTATAAATTTTTTGTTATTAAAATTGAAATTAGGTATCTGTAAAAAAAAATTGCTGTGTAGACGAAATAAAAACCTTCAAGTTGAAAAACTTGACTCATCTCAAATTTTAGATTTATAAAATTGAAATTAGGTATCTGTAAAAAATAAAATCCTGTAAACGGAAGAAAAACCTTCAAGTTGAAGGTGGCGGAGAGAGGGAGAAGAGAAAGGTGATGTGGCGAAAATGAAATCAGAAGAGAGAAGTGAGGCTAAGTTTTTCAGACATTGAAGAGTTGAAATCAGAAGAGAGAGAGAGTGCGAGAGAGAAGTGATGCGGCGGAAATGAGGGTTAACCCTAGCAAATTTATCGGCATATATATATATATATTAGATTAGGTTAATAAAAGTAAAATAAATATTAATTGAATAGTGGCCCAATTACAAATTTCAACCATGCAGATTGGCCCAAATAATGCTAATGATCCATTCTAAATATTAATTGAGGCCCAAAATAGGGACTTAGATAATTAAATATTATTTATGTAGATAATGTAGATAATTAACTATTTTATATAATTAATTACGTAAAAAATTGAAAACATTAATTTATCTTTAGTAAATGTACAGAATAAAAGATTTTAGTTATATAGATAAATATGTATTACGTAATTTGGAGACTAATTTACAATTTTTTTAATATTTACTTAAATATTAGATGATTATTCAATATTTATATAAATATATTTTTAATTTAGATAAATTTTTAATATTTAATATTAATTATTCAAATCTTAGATATTTTAAGTATTAAGTAAAAATTTTATGATTAATTTACATAATAAAATATTTGATATTTGACTGTGTCATTACATATTACTTAATTGATATAAATAAGATAATATTTATGTATTTAGTCAATGATTATGTAATAAATTTTGGATTATCTAAATAAATATTAAAATTGTTTTTGTTGTGTGGACATTAAAATTGTATAATATTTCTAATATATAAGCAAAATCTTCATGATTTTTTAATTTATAATAAATATATTTTTTAAAATTTCAAAAATTTAAAATGTATATAGTATTGTATTAATTTAATAATACTATATTTTTTTACTACAAGTTATTCAATAACAGAGGAACTACTACAGACTACAAGATTAATTGACATACATGTTGAACACATTTATAATACAAGTTTTTTTTAACATTTTGAAATAATAAATTATGATATTATAAATCATACGTATATGTTTTATAATTCTTAAATCATTCGTATTGATCCAAAAATAATTGGGTTATTTAACCAGTCTTCAAAGAAAGTTATGTTATTCATTCTCTAAATCGAATTGGTAAGTTTTCAATACAATTCTGTATTTTTTTTTCTTAACATATATTATTACATTTTTTTTAAATATTAGTTTATAATTAAAATCATTTTTAAATTATTTAAAAACAGGTGAAGGAACAAGTGAACGTGGAGCGATTTTTGATTTAACAATTAATGAATCAATGGAGGATGACCAGTTAGTTGATATACATGTTACACAAATGTCTGATACATGTATTATGTCCATATTTACACAATTAATGAATCTGCGATTGTTCAGCAATTAATTGATATACATGTTACACAAATGTGTAATATAGGTGTTAAATGGAGTATATGTTAATTAAAAATTAAATATCAAATTATAATAATGATTATATGAATCTGCTGTTAATAATTTTGTTCGCTCATTAGGTGAACAATATGATCGTAATTTGCAGCAATATTGTGCTGGTAAGTTAAAAATTATTTTCAATTTTAATTATTTTTATTTAATAATTTATTTATATTTAATTTATAAATTTTTTAAAATATTAATATCAAATAAAAAAAATTTGTAAACACACTTCTATTGTTTTATTTAGATATGTCGGATTGGTAAGTTTGCAATTCAATACTGTATATTTTTAAAAAAAAAATATTATTATTATATTTTTTGAATTATTTTACATACCTAAAATAATTTTTAAATTAATCAAATACATGTGAAGGAACAAGTAAAACTGAACAGATTGTTGATAAAACAATTGATGAATCTCTGAAGGTTCACCAATTAATTGATATACATGTTTCACAAATGTCTGATATAGGTAATAAATGCATTATATGTTATTTATAAATTAAATATGAAATTATAATAATGATTATATGAATTTGATGTTAATAATTTATTTGCCTTATTAGGTGAACAGTATGATCATAATTTGCAACAATATTGTACTGGTAAGTTAATAATTATGCCCAATTTTAATTATTTATTTTAAAGAAAAATAATTGGGAATCACACTTCTTTTGGTAAATTTAGTATATTTCGGATTGGTATGTTTGCAATATTATAAATTTTTTTATAAAAGTATTATTATTATTATTTTTATATTACTTTACATAGCTAAAATAATTCTTAAATTAATAAAATACAGATGAAGGAACAATTGAACAGATGGTTGATTTAACAATCAATGAATCACTTGAGGATGACCAATTGATTGATATACATGTTACACAAATGTCTGATATAGGTACTAAATTCATTATATGTTAATTAAAAATTAAATAATAATTAATAGTATTAATTATATGAATCTGATGTCAATAATTTTTTTTTGCTCATTAGGTGAACAGTATGATCATGATTGGAATCAATATTGTACTAGTGAGTTAATAATCTTGCCAATTTTAATTTGATTTTTTTTAATAATGTATTTGAATTAAATTTGTTATTTTATCAATATTTATAGCAACGCAAAATAAATAAAAATGGGAATCATACTTCTATTTGTAAATTAAGTATATATTTTTTAAAAAATTAAGTTATCTAAATTATTATTTTTTTTACCTAATTTATGACTCTACAATTATTATGAATATAAGGATGAATAAGATTAAATATTTATTTAACCTTTAACATTCATAACAGCTTCAGACTACTCCGATCTTGGTGATCCCGTTTTTATTTGTAAATTTTATGGAGCACATTTTTGCTATGATGAGAGGTTGGGAAAAAATTCAAATTCACGAATTATGAAATACTCATTGTGCTGTGTCGGAGGAAAAATTAAATTGCCACCTGTTCAAAGGCCTCCTAAAGTTTTGGAAAGTTTGCTCGACGAAAATAATCATAAGAGTAAACATTTTCTTGATAATATTCGTTCCTACAATAGTATGTTTTCTTTTACATCAATGGGAGGCAAGATAGATTTAAGTTTATGAATCTGCTGTTAATAATTTTGTTCGCTCATTAGGTGAACAATATGATCGTAATTTGCAGCAATATTGTGCTGGTAAGTTAAAAATTATTTTCAATTTTAATTATTTTTATTTAATAATTTATTTATATTTAATTTATAAATTTTTTAAAATATTAATATCAAATAAAAAAAATTTGTAAACACACTTCTATTGTTTTATTTAGATATGTCGGATTGGTAAGTTTGCAATTCAATACTGTATATTTTTAAAAAAAAAATATTATTATTATATTTTTTGAATTATTTTACATACCTAAAATAATTTTTAAATTAATCAAATACATGTGAAGGAACAAGTAAAACTGAACAGATTGTTGATAAAACAATTGATGAATCTCTGAAGGTTCACCAATTAATTGATATACATGTTTCACAAATGTCTGATATAGGTAATAAATGCATTATATGTTATTTATAAATTAAATATGAAATTATAATAATGATTATATGAATTTGATGTTAATAATTTATTTGCCTTATTAGGTGAACAGTATGATCATAATTTGCAACAATATTGTACTGGTAAGTTAATAATTATGCCCAATTTTAATTATTTATTTTAAAGAAAAATAATTGGGAATCACACTTCTTTTGGTAAATTTAGTATATTTCGGATTGGTATGTTTGCAATATTATAAATTTTTTTATAAAAGTATTATTATTATTATTTTTATATTACTTTACATAGCTAAAATAATTCTTAAATTAATAAAATACAGATGAAGGAACAATTGAACAGATGGTTGATTTAACAATCAATGAATCACTTGAGGATGACCAATTGATTGATATACATGTTACACAAATGTCTGATATAGGTACTAAATTCATTATATGTTAATTAAAAATTAAATAATAATTAATAGTATTAATTATATGAATCTGATGTCAATAATTTTTTTTTGCTCATTAGGTGAACAGTATGATCATGATTGGAATCAATATTGTACTAGTGAGTTAATAATCTTGCCAATTTTAATTTGATTTTTTTTAATAATGTATTTGAATTAAATTTGTTATTTTATCAATATTTATAGCAACGCAAAATAAATAAAAATGGGAATCATACTTCTATTTGTAAATTAAGTATATATTTTTTAAAAAATTAAGTTATCTAAATTATTATTTTTTTTACCTAATTTATGACTCTACAATTATTATGAATATAAGGATGAATAAGATTAAATATTTATTTAACCTTTAACATTCATAACAGCTTCAGACTACTCCGATCTTGGTGATCCCGTTTTTATTTGTAAATTTTATGGAGCACATTTTTGCTATGATGAGAGGTTGGGAAAAAAATTCAAATTCACGAATTATGAAATACTCATTGTGCTGTGTCGGAGGAAAAATTAAATTGCCACCTGTTCAAAGGCCTCCTAAAGTTTTGGAAAGTTTGCTCGACGAAAATGATCATAAGAGTAAACATTTTCTTGATAATATTCGTTCCTACAATAGTATGTTTTCTTTTACATCAATGGGAGGCAAGATAGATTTAAGTTTAAATATTGGTAATTCTCCACCGACATTTCGACTGCACGGTCAGAATTATCATATGATTGGAAGTCTATTGTCACCGCAAGGTTCTACACCAAAGTTTGTAAATAGAATGCTTTCTTTGAGGTAATTTATATTTATTATTATAATTTTTTGAATATATCTCTTAATATTATGTACGTTCGTTCTAATTCAATTTTATATTTTTTGTTTATATAGGAACAAAAAAAGTCTAAGCACACTTCATGCAGAGATTGTTTCTGAACTTAAAAGCATGTTGGATGAATATAATGTTTTTGCAAAGTCATTTAGGATGGCAAAGCACAACATTGTAGATCTTGGTCAATCTGATGTTACGTTGAAACTTATTGGTAGACGTGGAGGCGATGCTAGAATGTATAATCTTCCAACTGTGTCTGAAGTTGCTGCGTTAGTTGTTGGAGATTTTGATCAGTCTTTTGGAGATAGAGACATAATCTTGGAAACTCAAACTGGAGAATTGAAACGCATTAATGAGTTAAATACAGCCTATTTGGGTTTACAATATCCTCTTCTGTTTCCATATGGTGAAGACGGTTATAGAAAAGATATACCATTTTCATATTTGCATTCTTCAGCAACTAACAGCAGAAAGATGGTCAGCATCAGAGAATATTTTATATATCGATTGCATGAAAGAGATTGTGATGCAAAAAACTATTATAAGCTCAAGGAGATTATTTCAACAATTTGTTGTTGATGCCTACACAATGTTTGAATCTGCTAGACTTTTATACATACGAACACATCAACAATCATCGAGATGTTATGGCTATTTGTCAATGGGCTGGATATCCAAATCTATTCATCACATTCACATGCAATCCAAGGTGGCCAGAAATTATAAGATATGTGCAGGAAAAAGGATTGAAACCTAAAGATCGTCCCGATATTGTTTGTTGAGTGTTCAAAATGAAGTTGGACAATTTGATTTACGATCTGCGCCAAAACAATGTCTTTGAAAATGTTAAAGCAGGTATGTCTTAATTTTATTCAAATTATTCTTTCAAAGTTTTATTTTAATATAAGTTAATTGTTTTTACTTTGAATTATAGTTGTGTACACTATCGAATTTCAAAAGAGGGTTCTTCTACATGCGCATATCTTGCTTTTCATATCGAAAGAGGATCAAAATCGAGGATCAGAAGTGATTGATCAAATTATATCAGCTGAAATACTTGATAAAGATCTGGATCCACAATATTACACAGTTGTACAGGAATTCATGATTCATGGTTCATGTGGTGTTGCGAAAAAAAATTCACCCTGCATGAGAAATGGTCGCTGCAGTAAATATTTTCCAAAAACTTTTACTGAGACAACTACCACAGATGAAGAGGGATATCCAATATATAAACGCAGAGATAATGGAAGAACAATTTTGAAGAATGGAATGCTGATGGATAATAGATATGTGGTTCCTCACAACCGATTCCTTCTGATGAAGTATGCTGCCCATATAAATGTGGAATGGTCCAATCAGTCAAGATCAATAAAATATTTGTTCAAATATGTGAACAAAGGTCACGATCGTGTCACCGAAGCATTTTATCAGAGCACTCAAGATGATGAAAGTGGGAAAAATATAGATGAAATAAGTATGTATTATGATTGCAGATATATTTCCCCCTGTGAGGTTGCATGGAGAATATTTGGATTTCAAATTCAATACAAATACCCTCCCGTTGAGAGATTAAATTTTCATCTTGAAAATGAACAGACAGTTTTCTTTCAAGATTCTGATTCAATGGATGATGTCCTCAGCAGACCAACTGTCCATGAAAGTATGTTTTTAGCTTGATTTGAAGCAAATAAGAAGTATCCGGAAGCGTGGAAACTTACTTATGTTCAATTTCCAACAAAATTTGTTTGGAAACAAGCTAAAAAAGAATGGGTGCCGAGGAAACAAAATTTTTCAATTGGAAGAATTTTCTTTGTTCCTCCGGGGAGTGGGGATATGTATTATTTGAGGTGTTTGCTTAATGTTGTGCGAGGACCTACGTGTTATGAAGACATCAAAAAAATTAACGGTGTGCAGTATGCTTCATTCAGAGATGCATGTTATGCTTTGGGATTGTTAGATGACGATAAAGAATTTATTGATGGGATTGTCGGAGCAAGTTATCGGTCATCTGCTGAATCTCTCAGAAAGTTATTTGTTACATTGTTAGCCTCTGATTCAATTGGACGTCCAGAAGTTGTGTGGAATAATTGTTGGATGTATTTAGCAGATGATATATTATATAAGTAACGATCAATACTGCAACACCCTGGTACTTTAAATTATAAATGTTTAATCTTTGTTTAACTGTTGCATAATATATTAACTTCCATTATTAACTATTCTTATAATTGTACAGAATTGCACTTGACTGATGAACAAATTCAAAGTTATTGTCTGGTGGAAATTGAAAAGTTAATGAAGAGTTTTGGAAGGACTTTACGAGAATTTGAAGGTATGCCATTTCCAAGTTCTGACTTTTTTCAATCTCAGGAAAATAAATTGATAAATGATGAAATGAGATATGATAGGACGGAATTGGAAAATGATCACAAAGTATTTGTTAGCAAACTAACAGATGAACAACACAATGTGTATCGAATTGTATTGGATGCTATATCATCGTAATCAGGGGGCATGTTCTTTCTGTATGGATACGGAGGTATTGGAAAGACATTCATATGGAAAACATTATCAGCAGCGTTGAGATCAAAATGAGAAATAGTTTTAAATGTTGAATCAAGTGGTATTACTTCTATATTATTACCAGGGGGACGGACAGCGCATTCAAGATTTAAGATACCATTAAATCCAAATGAGGATTCCACCTGTAATATTATTCAAGGAAGTTCGCTAGCAGAACTGATTCTTAGATGCAAGCTGATAATTTGGGATGAGGCACCTATGATGCACAAATACTGCTTTGAAGCTTTGGATCGAACACTTCAAGATATAATGCGTGTATCTGATTCTTCAAATGCACGTAGAATTTTTGGAGGAAAAACAATCATTTTTGTAGGAGATTTTTGACAGATCTTACCAGTTATTCCAAAAGGAAGCAGACAGGATATTGTTAATGCCACAATAAATTCTTCTTATCTATGGAAAGACTGTCGAGTCTTAAGATTAATGAAAAATTTAAGACTGTCGAATTTGGGGCCGAATGATGTAGCTGATGAGGTTGAACAATTTGCAAATTGGATTGCTGGTATTGGAGACGGTACAATCGGTGGCCCAAATGATGGACATGTGAATATTGACATCCCTAATAATATTGTATTGAAATGGTCAGGAGATCTAATTTCAGCAATTGTTCATAGTACTTTTCCATCATATGATACTGATATTGCAGATACAACTTATCTACAAGAACGAGCAATTCTTACACCAACTTTAAATCAATACATGCTTTCTCTGAACAAGGGTGAGGGAAGATTGTATTTAAGTTGTGACTCGACATGCAACTCAGATAACAATACGGGTTTGCTACAAGAAGTTCATACTCCGGAATTCTTAAACAGTATAAGATGCTCAGGGGTTCCGAATCATGAATTATTTTTGAAAGTAGGTACTCCTGTTATGTTGTTGAGAAACATAGATCATGCAAATGGTTTATGTAATGAGACTTGATTGATGATCACAAGGCTTGGCAAACATGTTGTCGAAGCAAGATTTATCAGTGGCCAAAATGCACAGCAAATGGTACTAATTCTAAGAATGTCTCTTACGCCTGCTGATCCCAGATTGCCATTTAAGTTTCAGAGAAGGCAATTTCCTATGATGCCCTCATATGCAATGACGATAAACAAGAGCCAAGGACAATCACTATCTCACGTTGGTTTATTGTTGCAGAAACCGGTTTTCTCTCATGGACAATTCTATGTTGCTGTTTCAAGGGTTACAAGTCGTGGTGGATTGAAGATCTTACTTGATGATAATAATACAAATACCACTACAAATGTTGTGTATAGAGAAGTTTTTCAAAATCTGTAAACTTTATACTTTAATTGTTTTTTTTTTAATATTTAGTTTGATTTTTGATAATATAAAGTGTATATAATTTAAATATGAATTTATATTAATTTAAAATGTTAAGAAGTGTATACGTACCTATTAAAAAAAATTATATACTAAGCTATGTAAAATTACATAAAAATATAACATAATTTTTATTTTAACTAAATTTCTTTTCCGTGCAATGCAACAGTGAAAACAGTTCACATATCGGTTTACTTCCACCGTGCAACACACAGGCCGCGTATTAGTTGTATATAAAAATCAAACTATTTGATTTCACCGAAATAAGAATGGCGTGAATTGATTTTCACAAAATCAATTTCTTTCTTGATCCACTTTTTAACTTACGTCTCTTGTTGATTGTTGGAATCAGCGTGAATTAATTCTTATCAAGAATCAATTCTTTGATACTTTATATCAAGAGAATTCACGTCTCACGTGAATTGCCAATCGTTGGCCGTGGGAAAATTAATAGTGGTCTCTATCTTCACTCTTCTCTCTTGTGTTATATTTATAAATAGGTTTAGGTTAAATCGCAATACAAATCAGTGTCCTATCTTACATAGATTCAGAATCACATAGGATAAGGAAACAAATGAATAATTATCTCATATAATTATTAATTATTACTAATATGTAAATATTATAAATATCTTATATTTATTTAATTCCTAGCACAGTCAAACTGTGGAATATCATATATTCTCGGAATTAATTAATATGTACACATAAGCCCAAACTTTATGTAAACTTATTTTTCATAACACTTTAGGAACTTAAATATTATTATCAACCCGTCATTAATATGGGAAGGTGAATCGTTGACCATAGACCTATAATCAAGAGCTTTAATAAATCGAATAAATAATTAAACTCTTTAATTGATTTATTCAACTTATTAATTCCGATATTATTCTACTAAAAATTCGAAATTGCACTCTCTTTAATTATAGAACATATTTACTCTACGAATTTGAGCAGTCCATTGATTTAATTATTTCATATGAATTAATCCTCCATAGATAATTTATAATTGAAGACAGGTAATATCCGTTAACCTCTTCAATTATTTATTTTCATTATTTACCATTAATTCACTAGTGCGCGATTAATTTATAAACGATTTATAAATTAGAGATCTCTAATCACTCTGTTCCAGAATCAACAAATGAGAGAATTATCTTTCTGCTTCTCAAAAGAAGGAATGGATTCCATATCTGTAAATTACATTCCCAGTTATTTAATTCAAACGTGAATCTGAAATGCAAGTTTAGAGAATGTTGGCAAACAAAGTTTAACGAGAAAATTAAGAATCACATTGAAATAAACAGGAGTCTATAATCACTTAGGATTAAGATTATTCATATATGATCATCTTGTGATTTAATTTAATATTCCTTTTCTTTAACGGAATTTGAAAGAATAATTAAGTTAAATCGGTCCAAGTCCTATATGATCATATCATATATAAATGCACCCAACTGGATGTCTCCACATCAACGATTTGGATAAAATCCCATAATGTCATCGGGCTGCATTAGTGACATTTTAATTAAAAATCCCATACTTTAATTAAAGTCATCACGGACTTCATTTTTAGTTTATTTTCCATAATCTTAATCCTCTTATATATAACACTTATATACTAAGATTATGGTAACATTAAATAAACTAGGAATTTTCTGTGATGTAAAATAAATGCATACAAGAAGCATATTAGTTTGAAAATAAATGTCGTTTTTATAAACAAGATAAAATCAATTCACAATTGCTTTAAGGGCATAATCCCCAATAAAAATGATACTTCTCCCAATTGAGAACAAGGTTACTTTCTTCACATCTCTGCAACACTTGGGTTAGGTTTTCTAAACACTAATCAAAAGAATTCTCAAAATGTAATACCCCAGATTTTTGGATAAGGATTAGAGAATTGTTAATCTTAGTTAATTAATTTAAGAAGGAATTTAATTAAGGTTAGCTATGATTGCATGTCAGTCATGACTTTTGAAGTCAGTTTTCGTAAAGATCGTCTTTTCAGAAAATATAATCTTAATTCTTTTATTCCTATTTATGGTCTCTTAATAAAGGTTGTGACTCAAGGAGTGCACCGGTATTTTCAAATTTCAAATCTGAGGACATTTGAGTTCCTGGTGATGGAAAACGTATTTGAAAAATGAAATGAATAGTAACTTTTGCGTGCGTTCGTGTTTTGAGAAATTTACGAAATCCTCCTCTTTTATTCAAGTTTAGTTCTGTCAGGCCCCTTTTATGGGAAATGACTCAAGGATTCTGTTGGCGTTCACGGATTTTCATTCTGAATTCAATCGAACGCTCGGGAGCCAAATCTGTCAGTCTGAGTAAATAGTAAAAAGTAATTCCAAAAAGGAAATCTTTGCTCGTCTTTCTTCTGACGAACCCGTCCTCTTCACGAATCGAGTTGGTTCACTAGTGTTTGAGCCAACGAGTCTCCTGGTATTTTTAGATTTCATGTCTGAAGTCATTTGGATCTCGACATCGAATAAAGTAGCTTTTAACCGAACCCGGGGTAGCTTTTGCAGTATTCCCGCACAGCAATGGCTTCCAAAGGAAGCCAAAGCTTTTCCTATATATAGGGGACTACCCCTTTAGCATTTCTTGCTCATTTACTCTTTCCCTTGACTTCTAAATTGAGAGGGTGAAAAGCTTTGAAAGCCGAGAATGTTCTGTCGAAGTAAAAAACGTTCTTTGTGAGTGTTTTTCAAGACGACGAGCAGAGTGGCGTGGAAGGGATGCGGTGAGGAAATGTGCTAGGGGCGCCGTTGAAATCGTAGCAGGCGGCTCTGCCACTGTTGCGACTCGACGAGACGCCGAGCTAACCACATTCCTTCGACGCACCTGACCCTGTCCATTCTTGTTCGTCGGTCTCGATTCCATTTCTTTTTCGTCTTTAAATTCCGCATTTACTTTACGTTCTTTACGTTCTTCGCATTCTTCATTATTGCTCGTCTAAAGTTACATTTCGAGATTTGTTGAAATTCTAAGTTAATAACGTGTATGTTATATTTCTCATTCTAAATCCGTTACTGTTATTCTAAGAAGATTAGCCTCGCTATTCCGATAAATTCCGTTCAAGCCACATTTAACGATTTTGTCGTTAATCTAATTTAAAGGAGGATTATCGTGTTCATGCTATTGTAATGCCAAAATTCTTTTTAAGTTAAAAACATGTTAAATTCAAGTACGTTGTTTTTATAAAATTTCGGGTTAGTTGTTCTTCGTGTTCGTCGAAGAAATCAACGAACACGAAGAACAGTTGAAGAACACGTTGAAGGAACCCAGATGAAGAGAGAGAGAAAAGAGAAAGAGAGAGAGAGCCCCAAGTGGGGGGAGGGGGTGGGCACCGCTACGCCACACCCCCCTCCCCCCTCCCCCGGCCGCGCCTCAGCCCGCCGGGGCAAGGCGGCCCCGCGGTGCCCCCCTTTTTCCGTGTTGTTTATGTTTTGTTCGCCGTTCTTTTTGGCTATTCCCATACCCCTTCTTTTCGATCTTTTCGAGTCTTTAAATTATGTTATTCTCAAGCCATATTCAAGTTTAAATTATAGTAAGGTATTCAAGTTAATTTCAATTTATTTCGAATAAGATATTCGAGTTATTTTCCATCTAAAAATTTAAAGATCGAGTTGAGAAGTTCCTAAAATAAATTAAACCATTCTCGATCCCTTATTAAGTCAAAGTCGTGCTATCCATGTTAAGTCCCAGCTAAGGAAATAATAGTTGAGTATTATTTAATATCATGTTATTAGAAATCTTTGAAGGAGACCGCTAAGTCGACGATTTGACTTTTGTAGAAGGAATCGAGCTTCGGAGAAATACTAAGGAAAACCAACAGCTCGTTGCCTCGTCTTCCGTTCTGTAATCAAGGTGGGTAAATCTATACTCATCTAAAGTTTGAGCTAATGAGCTCTAGAAGCATGTTAGGGAAAATGTGATATCCGATAAAGTATTTTTGTTCAGCCTGATTGATCTCTGTACAAGGAAGGAAGAAGGAAAGATATTATGATTTACTTGAGCTCTCAAAGCATGTTTAGAAATGATAGAGCTACTAAAGTATTGTTTATGCTTAGCATGAGATGTTTAGAATTATCTTTAGCTCCGAATCATATTTGTTTACGTTCTTTTCATGCAATTCATTGTTTATGCTTGATTAGCTCTCAGAATTAAGAATTAAGGTTTGCCTTGTTAGGGTAGCATTAAACCCTTTGTAGGCTAAAAACATGTAGTATTTAAGGATTAGCTTTAGACGTTGTTCTAAGTTTGGTATTGCTAGCAAGGATAAGAAAGGAAGGAACTTAGTTTTACTTAAGCAGGATATGAGCTCGGAACCATTAAGGGAGTCACTGCTGGGTTTTTCCCTCGCAAACTCGTTCGGATATTTGAGGTAACCCCTCTTCTATCCTATGGCATGCCTAAGGGTACAGTTGACGTCAGGTTTGAGCCAAGATGGGCCCAAAGGAAAAGAAAAGCTTTTACGGTTATGGAGAGGGCTTTAGCGTTTTGCTCTCCGTATACCGTCAGTTGATTGTTGGATATCTTGAAGTTTATTAAAGTGTTTTATTAAAACCCACTGAGTACATTAGTGCTCATGCCCCCTCTTTTTCAAATGTTTTCAGGTTGAGATGCTGAGGATGTTGGTGGCTGTGGATGTGGGTTGGCTGCCAAGACTGTTTTGCTATTATCTAATATTTCCTTGAAATCCCACTATGTGATCCGCTACTCTAATGCACTTTTTCTAATTCCGTTTTAAGTCTTATTATGATTATCAATACTATATGAATAATCTCCCAGACATAATTATTTGAGTATAAGATGCATACTAAGTTCTATTTTACTACCCGAGTATGATTTCCTTTCGTCCAATCAATGTACCTGCATGTATTATTAACTATCGTCATCCAAGCTGATTGGTATCCGTCTATCCGAATTATTTACCGTCTAGTAAAAGTAAACATGAGTATCCCCGTCTAATCCCCAAAGGCATATTTCGACTGTCAAATCATCATGTTAATCTTTCATTTTACCTCATTAACCCTTCAATGACACCCTGTCCCCATTCATAAACCCCTATCTCGGGACCGGGTTGTTACACAAAAACGGAAAAGTCATGCATAAAACCTCCATAATATTTTCAATTAAATCATGGAAAATTGCCATCATGCATCTTTGAAATGTAGCATGAGCATTACAAAGACCAAAAGACATTCTACGAAACGTAAAAATGCCATAAGGACAAGTAAATACAGCTTTATGTTGATCCTCAGAGGCTATCAAAATTTGATTATAACCAGAATAGCCATCAAGAAATCAATCAAACTCATATCCCGCTAGTCTATCAAGCATCTGATCAATAAATGGTAAATGGAAATGGTATTTCCTAGTTGCAGCATTTAGAGCACGATAATCAATGCATACCCTCCATCCTGTCACAAGTCTAGTATCTATCAACTCACTACTATCATCCTGAACAACTGTCATGCCCCCCTTTTTAGCTACAGTCTGGGTGGGACTCGCCCACTCACTGTTTGATACAGCACATACAATCCCTACGTCTAGCCATTTTAAAACCTCTTTTCTTACTACCTCCTGCATAATTGGATTAAGTCTACGATGTGGTTGTACACGATTTTTATAATCATCTTTAAGCAAAATCTTATGCATGCACACAGAGGGGTTAATCCCCTTCAAATCAGCAATAGACCACCCTATAACAGATTTATACTTTCTTAAAACCCTCAACAACTTGTCAAGCTCAGAAGCACATAGGTAAGTAGACATAATAACAAGGTAGGTCTCATTTTCTCCTAGAAAAGCATACCTCAAATGCCCCGGAAGGGGCTTCAACTCAACTTTGGAATCCTTTCCTTCATCTTCATTTTTCTTCAAGGCTTCATCTTTTTCGTCCCTCAAGGGCAAGAAATAGTACCCTCTACGTGATATTTTCTGCAATGAGTCAAGAGCACAAGCAGATTCCAGAATATCGGGATTAGCATTAAAAAAATCAAAGGAAGATGGGGAGTAGAGAGAATCGACCAAGCACATCTCTAGGGCATCCCGTGAGTTGCAGAAGTCAGCCATTATTTCTTCTACACACGATTCAGCCACCCTCATGACTTTGCATTCCTCCACTCCTTTGGCTTCCTCATCATCATGGAATTTCATTTCATTATAGATGGAAAAAGTGACACTCTCATCATTTAGCTGAAGTGTAAGCTCTCCCTTGGAGACATCTATCAATGCTTTTTCTGTTGCCAAGAAGGGCCGTCCCAAAATCAAAGGCACACTCCTGTCTTCCTCGATATCCAACACAATAAAGTCTACATGAAAAATGAAGTCATGGACTTTCACCAATACATCCTCAACAACTCCTCGTGGATACGTTAATGACCTATCAGCCATTTGGAGACATATGGTTGTCGATTTTATCTCCCCTATGTTGAGCTTTGAGAAAAAGGAGAGATGTATCAAGTTGATGCTCACTCCCAAATCACAAAGGGCCTTTCCCTCCAAATAGTCTCCAATAGTGACTGCAATATTAAAACTCCCCGGGATTCTTTTCTTCACGGGTAATTTCCGCTGGATTAAGGCACTGCAATTCTCACTAAGGCTCAGTATCTCAAAATCACCCAACCTTCTTTTCTTCGTGATGACCTCCTTGAGGAATTTGGCATATGTCGGCATTTGTTGTAAGGCCTCCACGAGGGGTATATTGATTTGTACCCTTCAAAAAATGTCCAAGAACTTGGAAAATTACTTCTCATGCTTGATTTTTCGGAGCCTCTGAGGATAAGGGACATTCAACTCGGCTCAATTTCTTTTCTTTCCATGGGTACCACTTCTCCTTTCTTTGGTACATCTTCTTTTTCATCTTCAAAGTCTCATTTCCCTTCTACACTTTGCTCATCCCCACTCCGAATTTCATCCTCTTAAACAGGCATAGCAGGCTCCTCGCAGGACGTTCCATTTCATAGGGTGATGGCCTTACAATTCTCTTTCGGGTTAATTGTGGTATTTGAAGAGAATTGGCCTGGATGATGTTGGCCTCCCAAAGCCGAGGCAAGTTACCCCATCTGTTTCTCCAGCATCTTCAATTGGGTGTTCACAGCGGCTTGGTTGCTTTTTATTTTCTCAAACCGTGTATGAGAATCTCCCATGTACTTATCAGTTTTGTTCATGAAGGCCATAAGGAGCTCATCAATTTTTGTCTTCTTATCCTCATCTATAACCCCATTGGTAACTGAAAATTCGGGAGATGGTTGAAGATGATTATTTGGATTTGAGTACGATAGATTCGGGTGAGGTGGCCTCTGGTGGTATTGATTACCACCTTGCCCACGTGGTCCTTCATAGTGAGGCTTAAAGCCCCGGTTATACGGACTCTGATAACTTCCTTATCCTCCTTGCCCAATAAAACTAGCTTCTTCCAAATTGGGCATCATAGATGACTCCGGTCTTGTAGATGCCGTAGCTTCAATCTTTAAATTCACAGTGGTTACTTGGGCAGCTAGAAGGGCAATGGCATCTGTATTCGTGGTATAAATCTTCTTTAGAATCTGTACGTTTTCCCTCTCTGCTGGCCACTGGTAAGCATTAGAAGCCATCTCCTCAATGATAGTAATGGTCTCCTCGGGGCCTCAGGCTAACAATGATCCTTCAGCAGATGCATCCAAAATACTCCTTACATGAGACTTACACCCACCATAGAACACACAGACTTGGTGGTCCATGCCAAATCCATGGCCTGGACACATTCTAAGCATTTCCCTGAATCTCTCCCACACTTCACGCATCGTCTCCTCATCCCTTTGTCTGAACTGGGTAATTTCTCCTTTCAACTTGAGTGTCTTCCCAGGCGGGAAGAATTTTTGAAGGAACTTAGATATCATCTCGTTCCATGATGAAAATCCTCCGGGTAGTTGATTCAACCACCATGCCCTTGCTTTGTCCCGCAATGAGAAATAGAACAATCTTAGTAGAATAGCGTGTTTGAGAACCCATTCATCTTTACGGTCCATCAAATCTCCAAAAATTGATTGATATGCTCATGTGGGTCTTCTAGGGCCGTTCCACCAAATTAGTTCTGAGAGACTATGGCCAGTAATGCTAATTTTAGCTTGAAATTATTCATTTGTATTGCTGGTACGTTAACTACCCCCTCGTTCACTGTTGGTTGCAACAAATTCTGAATAGGAGCCTCCTCAGCTTGGGCCTGAGCTTCTTCTTGTGCCCGTAGTTGTGCCCTCATTTCTTCTAACTGCATCTGCCAGATCAACGGGTCCTAATTAGGTGGTGGGTTATCCGCCATCCTCCTTCTTCGTCTGCGATCGTTGTTGTGGCGGCTCGTAGCTTCGATCTCCAAATCCACTTTAACCAACGGGTCACCTTGTGATCTTGTTCACATACACTAGCTGATTAAGAGCTACAAGTGAGTGTGGTACTTCCAAAGGAACAAAAATAAAAATGTTTGAACTAGCAAATAACAATTATGTCGATATTGCATAAAAGACTTGAATTAAAACTAAACTCCCGGCAACGGCGCCAAAAACTTGATGAGAATTTTATCCAACAAACACAATCAATCCTAAATAAGTTTTAATTAACTAATCCCATATTGCAAGTGAACAATCATGTAATATGCGGAATTAGGTCGAACACGAGGAGTGAAGATAACTCAAGCTATACAAATACCAATTTCATGCTATTTCGCAAGTCAAATGGAACAAATACATTTTTGTTGGGATTTATACTCTAGGCGTACAAATAAACAAAACTCAAGATAGTCCACTAAAATATGAAAATTGCAACACAAGTACAATGAAGAGGATTAACAAGTAAATAAAAAGGCTCTTGGGTAATGTTCATTAACATAGGCATAGGAATTTGGATAAAAATCATGCTACATCCACTCATGTGATTCCAACTTAGCTAGTCTTAGAACTCTCTCGAGCTTCTATCATATAATTGGAAAAATAAGAATTCTCCTATCTCTAGGAATAAATCTTAATTTTACCAAATTAATCACAATTAATCACCAAAATCAATTCAATATCCAACTCTCATTTAAATATCAAATTGGATTCATAAATCAATCACCCATGTCAAATTTCTTTTCTCAAAGGCAATTCAAAACAAAATCACACTTTGGATGGCCAACCCAAAGCAAGATCAAATCATAACCTTGATTTATGAATAAAAGAGAGAGGAAAAAAGCATGAATTCACATCCAAAAATCCAACACCCAATGTTAATTTCACATCACCCTATAACTAAGGAAGATTAGCTACTCATCCTTGAAACTGATAGAAAGTAAAAATCAACAAGAAAAATAAATATAATAGACAAGGATGAGAGTAAAACCGAATGATATTGAAAATCTTCAAAAACTTGAAATTGTCTTCTACAAAATTCTCTTCCAAGCTCAAGAACTCTTAGCCAAAAACTCTCCACAAGCTAAGTCTATTTCAGGGGCTATATAATGGGTTAACCTAGTTTTTTGAAACAAGATTCGTATATATACTACCCCAATTTTCGAACATTAAAAATAAAGCAAAAATGGGAAAAAAGGCTAAAATCCGGAACAGACTAGGGGGCGCGACACGGGCTTAGTCGCGCCATGCTGGTCGCGCCTCAGGTCTCTCTATTTGGGCTGCGCCTCGACATAGCCTTTTGGCCCCTCTACGTGAACGTGCACTTGCGCCAGTTCTGTGCTCGCGCCGGGCCTGGCATGGATCGCGCCTTCTGGCATGACCACGCTGGTCGTGCCTCCTAGCTCTGTGCTTGGGCCGTGCCTCAACATTGTGTTTCCGAGCCTCTATTTGAACGCGCACTCACGCCAACACTGTGCCCGAGTCGCGCCTTGTTCTGCTCCTTGGAGGCTCGACCCGCTCAATTCACCCTGAAACACACACGAATGCGTTAAATCCATTTATTATACAACTTAAATGAAAAGCAACATTTAAAGTGGAAAATACAGTAAAAAAGCATCTAAATAGACGAATTATGCTCGGGAATAGGGTGAAAATCCCGTTTGTCTGGGTCGACCCGAAGAAGCTCGATCGACCCGACCCAGTGTATTTTTTTAAGGGATGGGTCGATCTGGCTCAGCTAGCCTGGGTCGACCCTGTGCAAAAATAGGGCTCTGGGTCGTCCCGGATGGGCTGGTCGACCCATGTGCAATGGATCCGCGAGAATGTGATTTTCTTACTCCAATTCAGGGTTCCTAACCTACAAATAAAAGCGTCCATTTTGGTACACAAGGAGAGACATATGAGAGCCACATAACACAAGTGATAGACATCCCATATATGCCCATGAAGAGAGAAAGAGTGTCGTCTACTCAAGAGGAAACATCAAGGTTGTTAGAGATGAAGTACCATTACAGAGAAGATGAAGTCGCTGGATTACATCTTATTCTTCGATTTTCTTTATTTTTTCTATCATGAATACTTGAAACTCTGATGTCGTTTATTTATTTTATTATTTCTAGCTAAATTTGTAGCTAGGTTTTAGGGATCGAAACCTATGGACTTTAATATATTAACTGATTAATTTTTTTCCTACTATCTCTCGGGGTTTGATTTATATGATTTATTTCATATCTTGTATGAATGCTTGACACCATTTATGCATGCTAGTCATTAATCTGAAGCACTGGCCAAAGAAGAATTAATAATAGAAATATAAAAATTAGATTATGTGTGCTTGGAAGGACCGACCAAGTGAACAAGTATCACATATGTTGAATAGATCTTCGAGTACTTGATTAGGAGTAATGACATTGTGTGAAGAACCGACCATAGTGAAGTGCATGCTCATTATATCCATGTTATAGTATATGCCTTAAAACATCAGCCTGATAATATACTAGTGATCCCCCACCATTGATAGGTTAAAGATAATTAGTCAGGTTGAGAGAATCGATAAATATTGTTAAATGATATAGTAAATCCAATTTCCTTAATACCTAGTATTTTATTATTTTGTGTCTTTATTTTATGCTTGTTATTTTTATTCCCTTTTATTTGTTTATCCGGTGTCTAGATATTAATTATGTACCTGTGAATAAGAACGAGTAAATATAGTCTTTGTAGGATATGATACTCTTGCTCACCTAGATATTATAATAATACTGTGCATTTGCAGTACGATTATTTATTAATAAATAGTGTGTCACGTTATTACATTACTTTCAGCTAAATTTAATGATCTTAAATCAAATTCCTACTTGGAAAACCTTAGTTTTCAACATATCTAGTGAACAGATGAACAACGTTGCCACTAATACCGCCGTCACTGCCACTGCTGCCACTATGAGGATTGGTGTTATCAATGTTCCTAGCAATCATACTGACAAACAAAAGAAATTCAACAGTTTAAATATCAAAATGTGGCGACAAAAGATGTTGTTCTATTTGACAACATTGAACCTTGTGAGGTTCTTAATTGAAGTCCCTCTGACGTTGGGTGCAAATGCTGATGCTTAAGCTATCACTGCACTTGATGCTTGGAATCACTCTAATTTCCTTTGAAGGAATAATGAAATGAACTGCTTGGTGATACACTGTATAACGTGTATTCCTCAATCAAGACTGCTAAGGAACTGTGGGATTTGTTTGGAGAAGAAATACAAGATCAAAGATATCGGACTGAAGAAGTTCCTTCTAGGTCGATTTCTCGACTACAAGATGGTTGATTCAAAGACTGTAATCAGTCAAATGAAAGAACTTCAAATAATCTTGCATTACATTCATTCTGAAGGAATGGTGGTGAAAGAAACTTTCCTAGTGGCTGCTATTATAGTGAAGCTACCACCAAGTTGGAAAGATTTCAAGAATTACTTGACTCACAAGAAGAAAGATATAACTGTCGAAGAGATCATTGTTAGACTTCCCAATGAAGAAGACAACAAGAGCTATGATAAAAGGCTGGTTACCCCTCCGATGGCTAAGGACAATGTGGTTGAGCATGGTAAGAGCTCAAGGCGGAGCTGTAACAAGAAACCTAATTTTGCAGGGAAAAATACATTATGACCAAAGAAGGAAAACATTAAGAAGAAGTTCAATGGTAAATTCCTTAAATGTGACAAGCATGGTCACATGACTTTTGATTGTACAAAGCCAAAGAAGAGTCAAGAGATACACATGGTGGAAGACCTCTCCATGGATGTTGAAGATATGCACCTAGTTGCGGTGATATTTGAGGTGAACCTTGTAGTTCAAATCCCCGGGAATGGTGGATTGATACGGATGCTACCCTACATGTGTGTTCAAAAAAGGAGTTATTTAGTTCTCTTGATGGACAAGTAGAAGGCTAGAAATTCTTCATGGGGAAATCCGCTACATCCGATGTGAAAGGCTTTTGAACTATGGTTTTGAAGAATATTTCAGGGAAGAAGCTCACTCTCAACAATGTGTTGTATGTGCCAGAGATTTATAAGCATCTTGTGTCTGGTTCACTATTAAGCAAGTATAGCTTTCGCATTGTCTTTGAGTCTGATAAGGTCATTTTGACCAAGAATGAAGTATTTGTCGGAAAGGATTATGAATGTAACAGGATTTTTAAGCTCAATGTAATGAGTCTTAAGTTAGCTATGAGTAATAAAATGAACTCTTCCATTTATATGCTTGAGCCTTCCACAGTGTGGCATGGTAGACTAGGACATGTCAATTAAAATACCCTATGCAGGTTAATGAGTATGAAAAGCATACTTATGCTCCATATTGACTCAATACATAAGTGTGAAACTTATGTTAAAGCTAAGTTAACTCGGTTGTCCTTCCAATCCTTTTGAAAGAAATAGTGAACCACTTGACCTAATTCACACAGATGTGTGTGATTTAAAGGCATTGCTCGTATTTGTAGATGATTGCACTAATTTTTGCTGTGTATCTTCTTAACAGTAAAGATGAAGCAATAGATAAATTTATTCTCTATAAAACTGAAGTTGAGAATTAACTATAAGTAAAAAGATTACGGTGTTAAGAAGTGACATATGAGCCGAGTATTAGTCACATTTTACTAGTTTTTATGTTGAAACGGAAGACTATCATCCTATAAATACTTATAAGTGTGAGGGTGTCTTGCCAAGGTAGCTATATCGACACCAAAGAAGGTGAAAATTAGACCAAAACTGTTGATTGCATATTTATTAGTTATGCACGTAAAAACAATGTTTATCAGTTTCTTATGCATGAGTTTAGAATTGAAAACATACACAAAAACACAATAATTGAATCAAGAAATGTTTTATTCTTCGAACATGCATTTTCACGAAAGACTGTAATGAAATTTACTTCTATTAAATAGACTATGAAATTAGTGGAAGAATAACAACATGATGAAGAGGTGGTAGAACCACGAAGAAGCAAAATAGTTAAGATTGAAAAATCCTATGGTCCAGACCTTTTAACCTAAATGGTTAAAAGTGAACCTTAAAGCTTTTTCGAACAACGAACTCTTCAGATAATCCTCTATGCATGGAAAGAGACTATACAAAGAAAAATTAATTCCATTTTGCAAAATCATACTTGGGTGCTAGTGGATCTTCCTCGAGGAAAGTAAACCATTATGCTCGAAGTGGATTTTCAAAACGAAAATGAAAACTAATGGAACTGTTGATAAGTACATGGCTAGACTTGTAATTAAAGGTTACGGATAGAAAGAAGGTCCTGACTACTTTGACACATATTCCCCTAATCCACAGTGTCCCAATCAGATTGGCTTTGTTGGATCACCCATTCTAGAGGGTCTTTTGTCAATATCTTTGTTCCCTCAGTTTGGATCAGGGATTCAAACACGTCCACGATGCTTACTCTTTTAGTATCAGTGGGGTGTTTTATTACTTCAATAATGTTGAAGTTGATGGTGTCGCCATTAAATTTTTATGTCAATGTGCCCTTATTGATGTCAATCTTTGTATACATCGTCTTCATGAATGGTCTGCCCAGTAGCATACGGGAAGCTTTTCTGCTGGCTGCGCCCATATCCAGTATATAGAAGTTTGCTGAAAAGATCAAATCTTTCACCTTGATCAGCACATCTTCTAGTATTCCTTCAGGGAACACACTAGAGCGGTCGGCCAATTGGATCACTATTCTTGTCTCTTTTAGCAAGCCTAGTGCAAGTTCTTTAAAAATGGTTAAAGGCATAATATTGATGAGTATAGCTTGGTCGATCTTTGTGCCTCCAATTTCACATGGGATAAAGAACATCCCTGGGTTTCTACATTTCTTGGGAAGTTTTCTTTGTATCATCGCAGAGACATTCTCACTCATGACAACTTGAGCTTCTTTTGGGAATCGGATTTTCCAGGTGCATAGTTCCTTCAAGAATCGGGCATAATGAGGTACTTACCTGATTACATCCAAGAGCGGAATGTTGACTTCCCCCTTTTGGAAAACCTATAGCAGATCTTTGTCCTCAGATTCTTTCTTGTTTTACTTCAATCTTCCTAGAAAGGGAGGTGGAATGATAATTTCCATCTTTTCGGTGCTTGAGGTACTGAAGGAGTTTGAGTCCTTCTGAATTGATGTCCTCCTTTGGTGTTTGGTTTTCCTCCCCCGTGCAACTTCCTTGTGGGCATTTTCATCAGTTAACTCGAATGAGAGCTTAAGAAGCTCTTTTCCCCCTCTCAGTAAGATGGCATTTACATCTGCCCTGGGGTTAGGTTCAGTCTGTGAGGGTAGTATCCCCTTCCCTTTTTGTATTTGGGAGATCACTCCACTAAGTTGAGTGATTTGTGTCTCCAATAGAGATTACGCCACTAAGACAGAGTATCTTGGAGTTATTGCTCAACTAGCGAATCTTGTAATAAATGCTTCAACGAAGATCTTAGAATTAAATATTCAATAGAGATCGATTAGCAAAGCAACGGCTACTTCAATCAAAAGCTTCAGCGATCAATAAAGACCATCTGCCATTGATGAGCCAACAGAGCCACCGATCAATGGAACGCAACGGTCATAAAATCACTCCTCTATAAAAGACGAGTGAATCAGAGTTTTTACAACTCTTCACCTCCACAACTTTTGCAAATACATTCTTGATATACTCAAGCAGAGCTTTCTTTCTTCCTCCCACTTAACTCAAGTTCAGCATTTGATAAAAACTGCAAGAGTCCAACTAAGAAGAAGAATTCAAAGAGTCAAGATATTCAGCCAGCTATTGATCATCCAGCCAGGGCAGTCTTCTCAGTTTCAGCAATACAACGATCAACTACCCAACTCAATTGAAGGAGCACATCAGTTGATACCCCTTGTTCAAGACTAACCTCTTGAAGATCGAAAGATATCTAAAACCTTGTAAAGACGACAATAGCACCTACCTTCCTAGCAAGTAGTTTGGGACTTCAAGTGTGAGTCGTCGACCTGCTGAGGTAGCGAGCAGTTACCAGGGTTAGCCAACTTTCCTTCATTGTGTAATTTGTAAAGAAACTCAAGTTATATAGTGAAGTTGCCCTTCTGCAGAAGGAAGAGAGGACGTAGAAGTTTGAGACTTCAAGCCTCTATAAATCACTCGTGTGTTGTACTGTTTTGATTATTGTATATCTTTGAACTGTACACAAGCTCACACAATCTGCACTCAAGCTGTCATAACTGATCAACCAGCTTGTGCATAGATAAGTTTCTCTAAGCGAGTCAAAGGGCCCTTATTATTCCACATTTGAAGTGAATGTTTTTAATCAGTTTATTCATCCCCTCTCTAAACTGATATCGACTCGTCCGAGACCAACAAGTGGTATCAGAGCGGTTGATTCTAAGGATCAACCATTTCTGCAGATCAACTGAATCAGATCTACTTATCTGTCCTAACATTCCAGCTATGGAAAACTATAAGCTACCTTTGTTTTCAGTTGAGAATTATGATAATTGGAACAGGAGAATGAAGGTGCATCTCTGCTCGATTCATGAGAACATATAGGAAGTCATTAATCATCATCATGATGGACAGTGATGCTCACATAGTTGATATCAATCAACCAGTGAGGATCCCAAAGCCAACTAATCTTCTCACCAGTGAAGAGAAGAAGTTAAAGAATCTAGAGTTCGTTGCTCAAGCTGCATTGTTTCAAACTCTAGATGAGGACAAAATGAAGGACATAACGAACCGCACAACTGCTAAGGAGATATGGGACTTACTAGCAGACTTATGCCAACAGTCCAAAGCCATCAAAGGAAACAAGCTCCAACTGGCAGTCGACAGATATGAATCCTTCAAAATGCAGCCAGAAGAGTCCATCTCAAGCTTTGAAACCATATTTCTAGGCATCATCACTGAGATGACCAACCTCAGGAGAAGTTATCCTAATTCTGAGATGAATTCCAAGGTTTTGGATAATCTCACCGAACAATGGGACATGAAAGTGATAGCTACAAAAGAATCAAGAAATCTAAACAGCATCATTCCAAGTGAACTGCTTGGCTCTCTCAAAGCTCATGAGTATAGTCTAAACCGAAAAAAGTAAACATCAACATCATCAGCTCAAGATACAGCCTTCTATGGTGAAAGGAACCGGTTTAGAGATACTTGAGGAAGGAACAAGTTCCGACCTAGGAGCTCACCAGCCAGAGAAAATCAAGGCGGATCTTCATCCGAACGGAAAAGAGAAACAACTTAAAAGAAGGAGAACCTGACTGAAGACATCAATGATCAAATCCAATCAGTTACCAGGCTGTTAGAGAAGTTGAAGAGAGTTCGGGATAAACAATCAGTTCCACCTCAAACTGATGAAATTCCAAAAGATGAGAGAACTCATCAACTAACTGAACGATCAGTTGAACCATTCAGGGGAGGCAATTGAAATCTAGAAGAATATTTTCACTGCCACAAATAAGGACATTAAAGATATGAATGTCCAGAACTCCCTGAAGACAAGAAAGCCAACGTAAAGAGAAACTTCTTCAAAAGGAAAGCAATGGTTGCAAATTACGAGAATGCCGTACTAGACGATTCAGACTATCCATCCGGAATTGATTCTGACGGCTACAGCTCAGATGATAAAGCGCTATTCTGCCTCATGGCTAACAATGTTGAAGAGGTTAGTACAGCTGATTCTCAAACCCCCTTCTATTATATTAATGAAGCAACTGTCTCTAGCAATGAACTTGATATGAAACTTATGATGTTAGAAGATCAATTGACTTCAATATCCTGCTTGCATATTGAACTAAAAGATGAAAATGATGAACTGAGAAATAGAGTTAGAAAACTGAGCATCGATCATGAACGATTGAATTTTCTTGAATCTCAGTTTGTGGAATTTGAAAAGTTGAAAATAAGAAATGCAGATCTAGAATCTGAGAATCAAAAACTCAAGCAATAGATCCATGAGAGAGAAAAAGTATCTCTGAAGTTCAAAAAGGGATCTCAAACTCTAGATGAGATTTTAAATCATCAAAGAACTGGAACCAGTAGCTCAGGGCTAGGATATAGCAAGTTCACTGCCTTAGGAAAAGGAAAAGCAGTTGCTCAACCCAGTGATAAAGGAATCCTAAAAGGATTCACTAGATCTCATGATCAGCTAGCTGAGTCAACCAAAGGCAAAGGAATATTGAGAAATCCTCAAACTCAGCCCAAACAATTTGGTCAGTTCCACCAACCAAAAACAGCAGGCCAACTGAAGCCCCACTTCCAGCCAAGACCATCTATTCACTCAAATCAATCCATTCATTCAAAGCCTACAGTTCAACAAAGACCACCAGCTCAGTACAGAATGCCTTCAAGGCAAACTGATAGATCGGTCCACTTTAAAAAGAAAGACCAGTTTAGATCTCAAACCCATCCTGCCAAGCAGTTCAATCAAAACACCGATAGGAGAAATCAAAGAAACTCATTACAACCCTATCATCACTATAATGAGTACCTGGATTCGAGAAATGAATCTAGAGCTGATCCAAAAGGGTTCAATCCAATAAACTGGAAAGACACAAGACATTGGCCCGATAGAAGAGCTCAAAGGTCTCGAGATAACAGCATCCTAGTTGAATTGTTTTATCCTACTAACTTTCAACGCAGGTACCATTCAACTAATTCAACTCGAAATAGAAGAGTTGGAAGAAAATCTAAGCTGATCAAGCGATCCAAATCAGTTGATTCTCTGAGTGATAAAAAGCTAAAAGTTTGGCAAGTTTGGATACCAAAGAACTTGATGAATCAACAAGGACCCGATATGAAATGGGTCCCTAAATGCTAATTCTTGTTTTTGCAGGATAAGAGCATCCTATCTATGAAGAAAACCAAAGATATTTGGTATCTAGATAGTGGGTGCTCCAAGCACATGACCGGAGACAGAGAAGATCTCGACGGTTATGAAGAAGTCAAAGGTCCACTTGTCACATTTGGAGACAACTCCAAAAGCCGAACCATTGGAGAAGGGTTCGTGGTCAAGGGAAAAGTTGTGGTAAATAGAGTCTCCCACGTGGATGGACTAAAACACAAACTACTCAGCATTAGCCAACTGTGCGACAATGGCTACTTAGTTAACTTCATCAAAAACTCTTGCAACATAAGAGACAAGTCAACTGGAGTAATTCTTCTCACTGGCATAAGGAGAGGCAACAGGTATATTGTTGACTGGTCAACCAGCTACTCAGAAGCTTGCTTTCTTTCAAAGGGATCAACTGAAGCAAGCTGGCTATGGCATCGATGACTGAACCACCTCAACTTCAAAACAATCAACTACCTAGCCAAGAAAGAGCTAATTGAGGGGCTTCCCAAGGAGATATATAAGAAAACAGGTGTGTGCGGACCATGCCAAAAAGGGAAGCAAATGAAGTCATCCTTCAAGAACATGAGTCATCCACCAGGAATAACTAATTGCCTCCAACTGCTACATATGGATCTGTTTGGTCCGGTCAGACCACAGACCCCAAAAGGCAAAAGATTCACTCTTGTAGTAGTTGATGATTTCTCAAGATATATGTGGGTGGAATTCTTGAGAAGCAAAGATGAAACTTATGACAAGCTAACGGCGCTGATCAGAAGGCTTCAAACTGAAAAGGAGAGATCAGTTCAAAGGATTCGCTCTGACAATGGAACTGAATTTGTGAATCAACAAATGATCAGCTTTCTCAACCAGCTTGGAATCACTCATGAACACTCAGCTGCAAGAACTCTACAACAAAACGGTGTAGCTGAACGGCGCAACCGAACACTCAAAGAAGCAGCTCGAGCAATGATAGCTGATGCCAACATAGCTGAAGGTTACAGGGCTGAAGCAGTCAACACAGCTTGCCATACTCAAAATCAAAGTGCCATCGTAGCCGCACATGACAAAACACCCTATGAGCTATATAAGGGTCGTAAGCCTTTCATTTCATATTTTAAAATATTTGGCTGTAAATGTTATATTCACAACAATGGCAAGACTCAACTGAAAGCCTTCAGTGCTAAAGCTGATGAGGGAATATTTCTTGGTTATAATTCACCTCATGCACAAGCATACAGAGTGTTCAATAAACGAACTCTTGTTGTGGAAATAACATGTCATGTGATATTTGATTAATTTACTAATAAGTACAGGAACAAAGAAAGAATAGACACATCAGTTCAAGTACTACCTAGTGAAACTGAGAACTCGCAGGACTATGTGAATCACATTGTTCCAGAGCAGCTTGAAGTTTCACTAGAAGAAGGCAATAAAACTGGTACTAAACCAGTTGAGAACAATACGGTCAATGAAGACACAAATCGTGCTGAGACCATAAATCCCACAACTGGAACTGGGGGAAGAACTGATGAAGATGTCGAACCAACTGATGAAAGGGTAACTGATGACGTCACCACAGTAGAACCAGCTGAAGCTATCTTGCCCAAATGGCTCCGAAGCCATCCAACTGACAAGATAGTTGGTGATCCAAGAAGTAGAGTCCAAACCAGAAGTTCAACTGAGCATGCATTATTCACATGCTTCATATCTTAAACTGAACCAGCAAACGTCAAAGAAGCCTTAGAACATTCAGACTGGATCATGGCCATCCAAGAAGAATTGAATCAGTTCACAAGAAATGACGTATGGTTTCTTGTCGATAGACCAAAAACCCAGAAGGTCATTGGTACAAAATGGGTTTTTCCCAACAAACTGGTTGAACAAGGTGTGATCACAAGGAACAAGGTGAGACTGGTAGCCAAAGGATACTCACAAAGTGAAGGGATCGACTTTGATGAGACATTCGCACCAGTTGCAAGATTGGAAGCCATCAGACTGTTCCTAGCCTATGCAGCTCACTTCAATTTCACAGTCTACCAAATAGATGTCAATAGTGCTTTTCTTCAAGGAATGCTCAAGGAGGACGTGTATGTCGAGCAACCGCCAGACTTCGAAATTGGTGATCAAGTCTTCAAACTGAAGAAGGCCCTCTACGGACTGAAACAAGCTCCTAGAGCGTGGTATGAAACTCTCACAACATTTTTGCTGAAAAATGGATTTCAAAAGGGAGTCATTGATCGAACTCTATTCCGAATAGAACGATCAACTGAGATCTTAATGGTTCAAATTTATGTGGATGACATAATTTTTGGATCAAAAAGCAAAGATCTATGCACACGATTCGCTCAACTGATGCAAAGAGAATTTGAGATGAGCATGATGGGAGAAATGACATTCTTCCTAGGACTCCAAGTGAAGCATTTGAAAGATGGGATCTTTATCAGTCAGGCTAAGTACACTAAAGAGCTAGTCAAGAAGTTTGGAGTTAGTAAAGGAAAAACTCTCAAGATTCCTATGAATACATCAGTTCAGCTAACTCTTGATGAAGAAGGAAAATCAGTTAGCTAGACATATTACAGAAGAATCATTGGGTCGCTACTTTACTTAATAGCTAGCCGACCAGACATCTTCTATTTAGTCGGTCTATGCGCATGGTTTCAAGCTAACCTAAAGAAAAGTCATCTTGAAGCAGCAAAGATGATTATTAAATATCTCAAAGGAACCATAAATCTTGGACTATGGTATCCTAGAGATGACAGTTTGAGTCTAATTGGTTATTCAGATTCAGACTTCAGTGGATGCAAGATCGACATAAAAAGCACCAGTGGAACATGTCAGTTTCTTGGAAGCAAACTGATATCCTAGTTTAGCAAGAAGCAGCACTTAGTTGCCACGTCAACAACTGAAGCAGAATATGTAGCTGCTAGAAGCTGCTGTGCTCAGATACTCTGGATGAAGCAACAGTTGAAGGACTACAAAGTCGAAACTGAAGAAATACCTATCTACTGTGACAACAATAGTGCAATTGCAATATCTCAGAATCCAGTTCTGCATTCAAGAACTAAGCACATTGACATAAGACATCACTTCATCAGAGATCACATCGAGAAGAAAGACATGTTCATCAAATATGTCAACACTGAAAAGCAGATAGCTGACATCTTCACCAAACCATTGCCTGAAGCAAGGTTTATGGAGCTATGCATACAATTGGGACTACTTGAGCTAGCATCAAAAGATGAAGATGATCAACTGGAAGAAAAAGGCCAATGAATCACTCCAGTTGAAGAGAGGAATTGAACTGAAAAGCTTCAACTCATCAGAATGAGCAGTTCATAACTGAAAAGGTTGTGGAACTGACCAGTTGGACATATAAGCTATCAGTTTGAAATGAAGCAAGAAGCTGTGGAGAGAAAGTAAACTGGAGCTGATCAGTTTACCTCATCAGCTTAACTAAATCATCAGTTCATTTGCTCAAACTGATGATCCAGTTAGTTATGCAGAACATACCAACTGCAAAAAGATCAAACTGATGAAGGAATCATAGGAACTGGAACCAACTCAAAAGGAGATATCAGTTCAAGAACCAGCTAAAGGAAAGCAGCAGAACTGATGAACAGTTGAACTGAGAAACAGCTGAATGAAGGCCCAAGCAATCAAGACCAGTAAGGAACTGATGAGAAAACATCTCAGTTGGAGCTGATCAACAGAAAGATCATCAGCTACAGTAGAAGCCAACTGATGATGTAATCAGTTTCAAGCCAAGAAGAAACTGCTTGAGAGAAAAGATAAGTTCAAAATTTCAATAGTGGAAACGGTAAAAACACGTGCCACTCAAATATTACCGTTGAAATTTCTCTCTCTCTCTCTTCATATATCCCCAACGGATAGAAATGAAAGGCCAATCATCGTGTCGATTGAATTAATCCGATCGTTGAAATCAAGGCATACGAAACGTCCCAACCGTTGGATGAGCCTTATTTCACTATATAAATAAGACGGCTGAATACTCAAGATAAATTTCTCACTTTTACTGCCGACTTATCCCTTTCTTCCTATCTCTCATCTCTGAGCAAAAGTAAAATTCTTCAGCCCTCAAAGATCAATTCGTCAGCCTCACAAATTAATCTCTCATCAAAGCATTATGGCTCAAAACCCAATTCGTAGGAGATTCAATTTCCGTCAGTCTGGAGAAGACTCTAAAGTATTTTGTGAAAAACTCGACAGAGATAAGTTTTTCAACCCAGCTAGATTTCTTCCAGCCTGCAAAACTTCTCCTCTAAGTGGAATAATCATCGAAAAGCTTTCTTAGGCAAAACTGAAGACGTTATGGAGGTATTTCCAGAACACATTTACTGAGAACCAGTTGCTGAATTTTTCTTAAATTCAAATGGTTCTTCAAATCCCAAAGAGATCAGATCTGAAGTAAGAGGACAAGAGATCATCGTGATAACTGAATCTCTAAGCAACATGTTCGATCTACCCAACAATGGACTCAAGCTGGAGGAAGTTCAAATCAATTTCCAGGAAGCTTATGATTTCTGGAAAAAGGAAGGCGAAACTCAACCGTATAAAAGCAATCATCTCATCTCAAAGTTTCAAGATGAGTATCAGGTGCTCGCTGCCATCGCCTCAAAGATAATGGTAGGAACAACTGGCAGTCAGTCTTAAATGTCAGAAACAAAATACAAAATTTGCGCCGCCATCTACAATCAAATGGAGATCAACTGGGCACAATATTTCTTTGATCAATTAAAGAGATATGTAGACATCATTGAAAGCCGCTGGGATGATAAAAAATTCCCACAAAGAATTGGGTACATCAGTCAGGTCAGCATCATTCTGGAGAAGCAGTTTTCTTGGATGGCTGAGGAAACAGAATTCAAAACTATAGTCAGCAATGACTTTATTTCAAACCCACTCAAGGTTGTGGAAATTGACCCTGACCAAACTGATCAGTCTAAGAAGAAGAAGTCTGCAACTGAAGGGAGGGGAAAGGAACAGATCACAGACACTTCTTAGAATATCTCTGATGATGACATCCCTATAGCCCAGAGATATAGGCAACAAAGCTCAGTTGCCACCAGAGCTGCCATAATTGGGCAATCAGCCAGACAAGCAGCTACCAGATCAACTCCAAAAAGGAAGCAAGCTGGTCAAACAAAAAGGAGAAGGATCTTGCTTCCTCAATCCAAGAAGAGAAAGGAATCAAGTCCCATGCCAGACCCAACAGTTCCACCAAACCTAACTATTGAGGATATAGCTCCGTGTGAGAATCCAGAAGATATCATCCCTGCAAGAGGGATTCCTCACGATAGAGCTGGGGCAGATTACTTTCAAATGACGTGCCCCCCAATGGCTTAAGTTGAAGGAAACATAAGAGCCTACTCACAAGGAGAATCTGTGAAGAAATGGGCTGATGAGACAACACAGAAGCATATGGCTCAACACTATGCCCAGGAACTAAATCGCCATGAGGAGCTCTTCTACACCTTGACCAGGTACATCTACTGGTTTTTGTGGAGACACGTGTATCCGTCAGAACCCTTCCTCTCATTGCTCGCATTCCATGGAATGAGCTTCTGGAGGCGAGTAGAAGAATGGAGTCTATGGTGGACGGATAGTGAGAATGCTGGGATCACTAAGGGCAAACATCGTATAAGGCAGCTACAGCTGAGGAAAGAATGCTCAAACTCATCAGAAGGGTCAATGAAAGATGTGTTTGATGAACTGTGCAAGCTTCAAGGCTTAAAACTGCCAGTCATCATTACAGAAAGAGAACGAGAAAGATGGACGCACACCCATATTCAACACAAATGGCTATTCAATAAATTAGTGAAGAAATCAGAAAGCCATCAGTCTGGACAGCCATTAACTGCAGTAAGAGATCAAACATTCACCCCAGTGGATGATCTCATTGATGAGGTAATAAGAGAACTTCACTCTGAAAAATCTCCTCACGAAGCTGAAGTTGAAATCAACATCATTCCCGAAGAGTCAGAAGAATCAGCTGAGAAGACTCATCAGTTTGAGAAGGTAGCTGAGCCCCAGATAGCTCCCTCACAAGAACCAACTGCTGAGAAAGGAATCACCTCATCTATTCCTCTAGCTGATCCAGAGCCAGCTCAGACTGACAAGTCAACTAATCAGTCAGGTCAAAGAGATGATCAACTTGCCTACCGAATCAGTATGGAAACGGATGAACTATCCCACACAGTTCCTTGCGATGAACTGATTGGAACTGAAGCAGGCGAGGAAGCTGACTCAAGAGCAGTTCAGTTCGATGCTCAACCAAGCAGCTCTACAGTTCAGCTGCCTCCCTATTATGTGGAACTGATCCACAGCCTGCAGCAACAGGTTAAACTGCACACTGAGCAGATCCAGCAGTTGCAAGCCCATCCAAGACTCCAGTTAGCTGAAACTGAGTCATCAAGCAGCCATGAGGATGAGAAAGATGATGTCACAGAACCGCTGGCCAAGAGGAGAAAAACTGATCACAAGAAGGACTAAGTGGCTGATCAAGTTCAAACTGATTAGAAAGCCCAAAGTTTACTTCTTGTAATTCAGTTTGTAATTATTCATCTTTTTTATATATATAAAAAGATTATCTTTTTTGTTTTCAAATAAATGTCGAACTTCACATTTATTTTTTGAAAATTTTAACTGTTGCAAAATAATAACACGTGTCAAAGTCATTAAATGCCAACGACCAAAAGAGGCCAGAGGCTAGTACCATTCCAACCATCAGATCTATGAGCCTGTCCAAACACTCATAAAAAGCCCCCTCTTTCAAGCCTCTCAAAAAGCCTTCTCTTCCTGCAATCTCAAAAACTCTCTCTCTCAAAGATATAGAAATTCCCAAAATCTCAGCCAACCCCAAAGATGGCCGAATTACCCAGATCTTCAAATTCCTTCAAAGAGCAACTTATGAGAGACAAATTTCTTGATAGGAAGAAATTTCAATTGATTCTAAATGAATCAAACCATCCAACCCTTCTGTCAAATCTTCACAAGACAGGAATTCTTCACTACCTGGAAACACCACCAAAATTCTTTAGACAAAATTTGGTGAGTGAACTTTTGCTTCAAGCAAAATTATCTGCAGATGGAAAGATAATATCATCAGTGATTCAAGGACGGCTACTACAAATCACTGAGAGAACAATTGCAGAAGTGTTCAATCTTCCACAAGAAGGTTCGTTAGTTCAATAACTAAAGGAATCTGCAGAGTCATACTGGAGAGAATAGAAAGCTTCAACCTGCAACAAGCAATTCAGTTTTATGATATCTAAAACCGATCTGAAGCCCGAGTATGGTGTTCTATTTGACATAACGAACAAGATGATGTTCGGGGCCATTGGAAGCCTGAGTCAACTCACCCAAGAGAGATACAAGGTTATGATTCACCTTGCTGAAGGGTGACAAACAAACTAGGCAGACTTTGTCTTTCAACAATTCAAACATCAAGTCATCACGGCCTCTGACTCAAAGAAATCTGACAAATTTGAGTCCAAGGTAGGACTTGTTCTAAGAATGAGCAAGATGATTGAAGACTTACTTAAACTTCCAAATGATGAATCACTACCAGTCCTTATCTCTGACTGGATTCCCAAGAAGGGAACTGCTCATCTTCAGTCACTAAGAAAGAAGAGAAAAGCCAAGGCAAAGACAAGCAACAACACTTTGAGCAACTCAACTGCCGACACCGTTCACTCTCCAAGATCAAAGAACGGATCACCAGTTGATTTCCAGGTTTGCTCTGATCCCGATGAGCTTATTCCATTTATCAAAATCCCTCATCCAAACTATGGAGCGGACTACTTCAGAAGCACATGCCCCCTCTCCAACTGACTGAAGAAAATATTCGCAATTTCTATAGTGATGAATATGCAGTCAAAGGTGCTCAAAAGGAAGTGACAAATCTCCTTCTCACTCACTTTGCCTTTGTTACACAACGTGACCAAGAGTTGTTCAAACAACTCCACCGGTACTTCTATTGGTATAACTGGAGACATTCTATGTCCATCCAGTCTCACTTTTTGCAAACTGCCTTTCATGGCATGAGCCACTGGCAACGTGAAGAAACTTGGAGCATTAAATGGATAGGATCATCAAATCCATTCCCTCTAACCATTGTGCAAGTCCAGCACATCATGAATCACCGGCTTGTCAACCAGATTCCAGCAATTGCCTTGTTAGCTGAATTCAAAACCGGCATCATGCCTCAAGGAGTTGGGATTGCAAATCAATCAATCAACTTCCCAACTGGCTCGCTATGCCGAAAACTGAACTTTGATAATTTATCAAGTCAGTCAGCTGAGCCATCACGACAAACTCCAACTGCCACTAACAGGATAGAACCACATCTATCACATACTGAAGTCGTGGCTACACAGAAAAATCCAATGCATGCTGATGAAAAAGACAGTGATGATGAAGATACTGCCACATCACCAAGTCTCCTATCCAAGAGCTATGTCACTCCTCTACTCATATCTAGCTCAAAAGGCGTGCAATTGATTATGAACAATGATCAGTTTTGGTCATCGCCAAAGGGAACGTCACAATCCCTTAGTCAAAGGATGAAAAACTCGTCAGTTGCCATTCAGCTTCACCTTCACCAAGCCAGGAGGACAACCAGGTCTGAACTGCCAAAGAACAAAACTGGGTTTGTTTCAACTACCAATCGATCAAACTGCTTGAAAGGAAGCAGTGCAACCAGTCTAGCTCGGCCCTTCAAGAAGAGAAAAATGTCTGAAGAGAAGTCAGGCAACTAATCAATTCAGTTCAGTTAAAAGCTTCAGCTTTAGCTAGCTCATTAGCGGCAACTAAGAACCAAGACTAAACTAATCATCCAATCAGTTGGACTGTATCCCAACTGAATCAGGATAAGTTTTTCCTTAATCTTCAAAGCTTATTATAATTAAATTGTTACCGTTGTGATTATGAAATTTCTTATATTACATTCAATGGCTACAATTTGAAAATAGGGCTCTCTCTCTCTCAAAGTTGCCATTCATATATCTGCATTGACATTAAATCAACTCTTCGAAGACGAAAAGGAAAATATAGTTTTCTAATTAGATATAAATAACAAGATCTGCAGAAAATATTTTGCTATTTATGGCAACTATCCCATTTTCAAAACTGCTACTTCTCAGCCACCAGATCATAAAGTTGTTTAACGATTGAACGGCTGGAATACATGCATCATTAATTCAGCTAATCATCCATCAAATCGGATAGCTGATCAGCTAAGAGAAGCACTCGAGTGTCCTCAATTCCTGCATGCAAAGCTGAATAAATATATGCAAGGAGATGGAGGCTCTGATCATCTTCAACGTCTCTCTCATCCTTGCTTTGATCACCTACAACTCTCTCTCTCTCAACACACTTGCATATCTAACAACACCATCTCTTTGCAGAAATGAAGCCCTCATTTAAGATGGTAGATGTTAAATCACTCGAGCACAAGCTGAAAAAGGATAAGACTCTAAATCTGGAGCTCCTTAATGCACATCTAGGCTCAGACAACTTTCAAAGAATTTATCGACCATTGGAGGAAATCGGGTTGCTACCATTCTTGACACTCATGCCAGTCAAGAACATACCTACTCATGTTACAGAGTTCTACCACAACGCAACCATCTCCGGCAACAACATCATCTCCACCGTCCAGAATAAGGTGATCACGGTGACAAAAGATACGATGATGTCTACACTTCACCTCCCTGGCGACGGCCCAGACGTGATGGAACTGGAACTGCCGTGCAAATACGCACTGTGGGGTATTTGGAAACATCCTCACGTGCACCACCATGATTGCTCTCACAGACTAAAGGAGAGCTTACCCAGTGAGATCATCCAACTCTTAGATATCACCAACCATATCTTGCATGGAAACTTTGAGATGGAACAGTTCTCCGAGCTCAAAGCACATCTCACGGCCACTCTCTACTTCGGATGTAAAGCCGACTGGGCCTCTTTCATTCTTGCTCAACTGCGAGAAAATTTTGAGCTAGCGGAATATGATCCATCAACTAGCTCATTCCGTGAGAAGGTTGGGTTTATGGGTCGCATAAGCCACATCATTCTAAGCCAGTTTGATGAGGTTATCCCAACTGGTGAGCCAATCGGATGAAGGGACATGCTCTCAACAATCTACTGCCATCGGATTCTGAAGAAATCACGTCAACCAGGACCTTCCAACTCAAGTCATAGAAAGGGACCTTTGGAAGCACCCACCAACTCATCCGATGAAAGACAGCTGCTGATTGAGAGCGAGCCTCTCTCAAGACTGAGTGATCAGCCTACAATATCAGCCAGCTCACAACCTCACACCTCCGTCCATCGTAACCCGATTGAGGATGAGTTTGAAGCAGTTCTAGACCAACAGCTAAGCAGCTGCTTCGGTCTCGTTGAGGGCACCGACCCCTCTTTTTTCGAGCAACTGAAATGGTACCTCCAGTACCATATATGGCATTTTCAACTCGATGAGGTAACAATGTTCCACCTCATCTGCACCCGTGGATCTATTTTCTGGATCAACGAAGGAACATGGAGTAGAAACTGGATGAATCATCCACTCTCCTCGCCACCAACGCTCTCGTAGATAATGGATTCGATGATTAAACGAATCCAGCTCTGTATACCAGCCGACACTCCTCTTCCCGACAATGAACTGGCCAACTCCTCATGCACACCATTTCTTGAAGATCCACCCATCGCATCAACCGATGAGATCTTTACCAACTTAGCCTCGATGAACTTCAGAGAGCAAGCACCCTCTCTCACCACTGATCATGGCCAGTTCATGACAACTGAAGAATCCTATACATGGTTCTCCTCACCCATGCCAATTCTTTTAGTTCCCTCAGTCCATGATGAAAATTTGGCAACTGCCTTCACCTTCTTGCCAAACCTGTCAATACCATCATGCAATCCTCCCCAACTTTTGGATGATGCTAAAAAGGGGGGAGATGGACAGTATGATGATGGGTGCTTAACTCTTTGGGATCATATCCAAAGAGAAATACATCATGAGGGGGAAGATCACCTTCAGGGGGAAGCTTGGAGAGTACAAGGAGTCCAAGAAAGAGGAGAACCGAGCAGGAAGGAAAGGAGCAGCTTCAGGAAGTAAATTAGTAGTTCCATCTACTAATGAAAATCGAAAGCCTGGATATAATATGCTTTGATAGAAGAAAATACATACTTCAATTCTTCAAATATCATGCTTTGATCATGCTTATAAATATTCACTGATACTCTGCTAATCATGCCCATAAGCTTTTTTCTGATATTTGGAATAATGCTCTGATATTTAAGATAATCATATTCTAATTAAATGAAAGCATGCCCAAAAATAATGCTCTGATACTTGAAGTCTGAATGCAAAATGAAAGAATGCTCTGAAATTTGAAGTCTGAATACTCTAATACTTGAATTTCATGCATACCTTGATTGCTCTGATACTTGAATGAATTTCATGAACTAAATTTGATCAGATTTCAAGAATTTGCTTAAGCAAACTACAACATGTCTATCAAACGAACATTTGCAGTTTTTCCATCATCATTGACAAAGTTTTGACATCATCAAAAAGGGGGAAATTGTTAGGAAAAACTATCAAGGAACCTCTAGATTAGGTTTTGATGAGATGCCAAAATTATTTATGAAAAACTGACTAAAATTCAAGTTGTAGATCTGAGCTGACCAATCCAAAGCATCAAGAAGGAACTCAAGTAAAGCCAAACTCAACCAATCTAGAGTATGGTCTACAAGCTGGAAGGATACGTCATCCAGTAAGAATTCAACTCAACTGAGGAGTCAAAAATTCGAACCAGTCAAAACAAACTGACAGCTAAGTCAGCTGAGCTGAGGGAGAAAAGAGTCGACTAGACTGAAGGAACTAATAAGAGATCAGTTTAAACTAAGGACTGGAAGTATCCAACTGATGGCCAAACTGAAGTAAACAGACAGATCAGCTAAAGGCCAGAACTGAAGTCAGCCAGCATGTGATTAGTCAAAGATGACACAAGAACTTAAGAATGATTAGTCAAACTGATAAGCTTGCCAAAAAAATTTGAGATCAGTCGAACTGGAGAAATAAAGCTCAAAACTGCCAACTGGAGCAACGGCCAAACTGAGCTTACAAGCTCAAAATTGCCAACTGAAGCAACGGCCAAACTAAGCTGACAAGCTCAAAACTACCAACTGGAGCAATGGTCAAACTGAGCTGACAAGCTCAAAACTGCCAACTGGAGCAATGGCCAAACTGAGCTGACAAGCTCAAAACTGCCAACTGGAGCAACTGAACTGAACAGACTTACTCAAAACTGCCAACTACAACCCAAAGTTGCTAAAAACTGAAGCTAGAGAATCCTGGAGTTATTGCTCAACTAGCGAATCTTGGAATAAATGCTTCAACGAAGATCCTGGAATTAAATATTCAATGGAGATCGATTGGCAAAGCAATGGCTACTTCAATCAAAAGCTCCAGCGATCAATAAAGACCATCTGCCATTGATGAGCCAACAGAGCCACCGATCAATGGAACTCAACGGTCATAAAATCACTCATCTATAAAAGATGAGTGAATCAGAGTTTTTACAACTCTTTGCCTCCACGACTTTTGCAAATACATTCTTGATATACTCATGCAGAGCTTTCTTTCTTCCTCCCACTTAGCTCAAGTTCAGCATTTGATAAAAACTGCAAGAGTCCAACTAAGAAGAAGAATTCAAAGAGTCAAGATATTCAGCCAGCTGTTGATCATCCAGCCAAGGCAGCCTTCTCAGTTTCAGCAATACAACGATCAACTACCCAGCTCAATTGAAGGATCACATCAGTTGATACCCCTTGTTTAAGACTAACCTCTTGAAGATCGAAAGAGATCTAAAACCTTGTAAAGACGACAATAGCACCTACCTTCCTAGCAAGCAGTTCGGGACTTCAAGTGTGAGTCGTCGACCCGCTGAGGTAGCGAGCAGTTACCAGGTTCAGCCAACTGTCCTTCATTGTGTAATTTGTTAAGAAACTTTAGTTATATAGTGAAGTTGCCCTTCTGCGGAAGGAAGAGAGGACGTAGAAGTTTGAGACTTCGAACCTCTATAAATCACTTGTGTGATGTACTGTTTTGATTATTGTATATCTTTGAACTGTACACAAGCTCACACAATCTGCACTCAAGCTGTCATAACTGATCAACCCATTTGTGCATAGATAAGTTTCTCTAAGCGAGTCAAATGGCCCTTATTATTCTGCATTTGAAGTGAAAGTTTTTAATTAGTTTATTCACCCCCCTCTAAACTGATATCGACTCACCCGGGGCCAACATGGGTTAATCCAAGTGTCATTACCACAAACTCGTAATGTCCATAGCGAGTTCTAAAAGAAGTATTATGAATCTTCTCCTTTTAGATCTTCAGTTGACGATACATAGGTCTTAAATCTATCTTTGAGGAGACACTTGCTCCCAAAGCTTGATCAAAGGGACTATCTATTCTTGGGAGAGGGTATCAATTCTTGATGGTCAGCTTATTCAGCTCTCTATAGTCGATTTACATTCTCAATGTGACGTCATTCTTCCTTACAGCTTCACAAGGCGACACACTAGGTTGGATGAAACCTAAGTCTAATAACTCTTGCTGTTGAATCCTGATTTCTTGCAATTCCTTAGGCGCCATTCTGGAAGGGGCTTTCGAACTAATGCAGCTCCTGGTTTCAACTCGATGGCGAACTCTACTTGCCTATCAGGAGGTAGTCCTGGCAGCTCCCTCGGGAATACATCTGAAAATTTCTTATGACCGAAATGTCTTCTATTGCAAACTCCCATTCCTCTTCCTTCATTGGAGCCGTCTTTACTTCTTAAGGTAGTATTCTGACTCTATAGCTTCTGCTGGAGGTCACCATCGCTTGCAGGCATAAAGATCGCATGTCTGAACTTTGACTGATCGCTCGGAACTTACTTGACGTCTTTTCTTAGTTCGTCTCTTAAACATAACGAGCTGAAAATTGCTTTAGAAATGAGCGTCCTACTAGGAGAGCACTAACTGGCACTACTTGGATTCTTATTCATATTGGGACTACTACTTCCTATTCTTCCAACAAAGACTAAAAGAAAAATTACCTTATACCCTCTACTTTATTCAAGGGTCCACACTCGAGCTCTATGAGTGGGAGCAAAATCAAATGAATGCCTTTGAGTGAGAGCTTTATCTTGATCAATAATTATTTATCAAGTTCAAAAGCTGGAAGAGATATAACACTTGGTTATCTATACTAAAAACATTGCCTTCTTTAGAGGACTTATAAACTCAAAAGGGGTTCTTGCATGATGCAAAGGTATGGAAGATAATCAATGATTAGAAACTGAGAATCATACTGAATATTTGCAAAGGTGTCAGCATAACTTTGTTAAGGGAATGTTATCACTAATTCTGGATGATCAAAGAAGTATCATCAAAAGATTACAATTTGTCCAAAAGGATATAATATTGAATAAGTTCAAGTGATATGAAGGATTTTAATTGATATGAAGCTGATGAAGAGTGATTGTTTCAATTGATATGAGAATGAATAAATAGACTCATCAAAACTTTGTATTTTACTAAAGACTATCAATCTGGCAATTCTAGGACTATCTGTCTAACGATCTTCTTCGGGTTCTCTTTTTATTTCTTTCCTTAAGCATTACGCATTTTTTGCTTTACGAGGTTGCTACGAAATAACATGAGTCGGCTGGACTACAATTAGTTATACTTGGCCGAAAAAGCGACTTCCGGGACCACTTCTTACCTATCGAAAGGGATATGACAAAACGACTTGTTCTATACGTGCTTCCTTCTCGATTGAGACCACAAATGTGGGGCATGCCTTGATAACTGGTTGAACTCTTGATTGTACTTTAACAACATTCTCTTTCCTTGCCTCTAGTTCTAGATCTCCATCTCCTTTACCTTACGATAGCAACCCGGAATATACTTCTAATATAACTCGTACTTAAAACCTTCCCAATCATACTCCGTCCATTGATCCAAGGTTATCATTCTTCGAACGGACTCTCACTGGTGGCTCATACTATCCATGCGCATAAAAGAGCATATCCTAATTCCTCATCCTTCGAACAAGCTATAAAATTGAAAATTCACTTCTAAGGAACAAACCCATCTTTCGACTCTCATCAGGTCTCCTAAATTATTAAATGATAGAAGATTATAATCGAAGAACACATTCTTAGCTCTCGAGCTACGGTTCGGGACTTGCTTGCCTGCGGCCTCATTCTCTCGGCTTGATGTCTTCTCGATGATATTCTAAAACATTAACAACGATCGCTCGAATTTGCACAAAGCAAAATGAAATGTCTTTTGATTAGGTCTTTAGATTACGCATGATAGATCAAGCAAAGCGGGAAAATTGCCTCATAAGAGGACTTTTGGCATAAATAAGAAAGAGGTTCTTAGTTACATCTGAAAATAGGGCAGCCTTTTGGAAAATTACTGCCACTATAAAAATCTAAAGGTTGATTAATACATTTTCAGAATAAGATCTGGATTTAAGCAGATAAACGGACAAACAGGTCAGTAAGGTGTTCTAACAAAAACACCTCCTTTGCCTACTTTTGAAGCTTAGCTATACGCTGGGTCCTTCTCCTTCCTTTTTCATGATGATTCCACCACTTTCTCACTTTTCTTCTCTGGGTCCTCTTCTTCCCCATCTTCATCTGTCTCTGGTACCTCGAACTTAACTTTCTCATGCTTCCTTCGGAGAACTGATTGGGCATACACTGTCCCAGACTCTGAGGGGTAAACATTTAATAGACAGGGGCCCACTGGTGCACTATGGAGGACAAAAACTCAGTGTCCCGGGTCTCGCTTCTAAGGTTCCTTTAGCACGAGGGCACGGGGCCTGAAATTTCAAGGGGACTATTCAGGGTCGCCCTTAGCAGTTTTGGTTCCACCATGAGGGAGGGATTTTGCTCGGCTAGAGCATTCACGTGGCCATACTTTGACTCCCAAAAACCCATCAAGGCTGAGGAGAATTCTGTCAGGTTCCCGATTACAGCATACGTCTCGGGATCACGGGTGGTTGTGCTTTGCAGGATGCGATATATTGCTGGTTTCTCAATGGGAGGTGCTTCCTCACACATGCGGATGCATGTTTCCAAGTCGGATACACTTCCTGGCGTTCTTCCAACATCGTTCCTTTCTTGAACAGAGCGGAAATGAGGCACATTATTCCTAACAACCAAACGACGCTTAACCATCTAGAAACATGAAGCTTAATCAGTCTAGATTATAAAAGGGAGACCTAAGGTTCTCCTGAAATTATGCTATCATCTAGATTCAGACTATTTATCTTGCATGCATAAATCCTTTTTGCAGTTGACATTTACAAAAATTTTGGTGCCCAAAGCCTTTAATCATAAATTTTACCTTTTTCCTAAAAAGATTTTGAGAATGAATCAACCCTTTTCTTTTAAATCGAGAACTCTTCTTCGAAGCTTTTATCTTTTCTTTAAGATATAGATTTAAAATAAATTTTTAAACACTTTCCTTCATAATCAAGAACTTCTTTCTCAAACTTTCTTCCTCAGAAAATCATTTTACCTGAATACTTTTTACTTGGAATTTCATTCTCAAGGTTTTCCCCTTTATCCATAAAAGAGGTATGCTTGCTCAAATTTCTTCATTTCCAGTATTCAAAGTTTATGAATTTAAAATCCAAAATCTCTATACTATCATACGTTGATTTTAGTTGAAGATACGAGGGTGACGACGAGTTGTGGGTTGCTGCTTTGACATATCACGAAACAATTCATATGCACACAAAGACTTAGCTTAACTTAAACAAAGAGACAGGCCTGCAGAGTTGCAAACCTGGCTCTGATACCAACTGCAACAGTCCGGTCCCGAGATAGGGAGTAACGAGTGGGGACAGGGTGTTTATAAGGGATTAATGAATAAAGGCAGGAGATTAACAAAGAGGGTTTATGAATAAAGATATACTTTCGAAGAATAGACGATGATACTTGGGTTTACTTGATTAAAAAGGGAACATGCTTTAGCAAAATAAAATGGCTAACTACTCAGATACCAACAAGCATAGACCCATTCACAGGTCAAGCGGATAAATAGATACCAACATGAACAAACCACTTTATAGGCAAAGGGAAAATATAGCCGAGAAGCAGGGATAAAACTGAATATGCATCACTTATATATATAGATAATCATGTCTTGGAGAATATCCTTAGAATCTCGATAAACATAATTGAACTTGAATGAAATCAGAAAGAGTGTGTCAGAGTAGCAGAAACATCATGGGATTTCAAAAGAAACTTATATAATAGCAAAACAATCTTGGCAGTCAACCCACATCCACAACCACCAACATCCTCAGCATCTCAACCTGAAAACATTTGAAAAAGAGGGGGCATGAGCACTAATGTACTCAATGGATTTTAATAAAAGCTTCTTTAAATAACTCGAGAAATATCCAATAATAAACTGGCGGTATATGAAGAACAAAATGCAAAAGCCCCGTCCATATCCGCAAAACCTTTTCCTTACTTTTGGGCCCAACCTTGGCTCAAACCTGATGTCAACTGTACCCTTAGGCATGCCATAGGATAGAAGAGGGGTTACCTCAAATATCCTCCCGAGTATGCGAGGGGAATACCCAGCACTGACTCCCTTTAATGATCAAAGATCATGAATCCTGAGCTCAATCCTGGTTATAAAAGCTATATTCTTCCTTTCTTAACGTAGCATTCCTTTCTCAACCTTAATCCTTAATTCCTTAGTTCCTTAACCTTACTAAAATTATCGAGCTTAGAGCAATGTCTAGGGCTAATCCTTTACATTAGCATGACTTCAGCCTATAAGGCATATAACGCCACCCTAACAAGGCAATCCTTAATCTTTAACTATACGAGCTTTAACAAAGCATAAACATCCAAATGCAAGGAGATGAACGTAAATAAATACGAATTGTAACTAAAGACAATTCTAAATATCTTATGCTAAGCATAAACAATACTTTAACATTTCTAGCATTTCTAAACATGCTCGAGAGCTCAATCGACTTATAATATTTTTCCTTTCCTTCCTTTCTTGTATAGAGATCAATCAAGTAGAGCAAAAATGCTTTATTGGATATCTCATTTGCCCTAACAAGCTTCTAGAGCTTATTAGCTCAAACTTTAGATGAGTATAGATTTGCCCACCTAGATTACTTGACAGAAGATGAAGCAGGGAGTTGATGATCCTTCTCCGAATTCCTACGAGGCTCACTTCCTTCTACAAAAGTCGAATCATCGACTTAGCGGCCTTCTTCAAAGAAATTAACCATCTAAAGTGAGAAATAACGACATCTAACTCGAAGACTAAAATCTAAGACTTATTTACAGATTACACGACTTTATAACTTTATAAATTTCGAGAAGAATTTATTTAGAGAACATCTCGTCTTGATTGCTTCTCTAAAATTTAAACTTGAAAATAACTTGGAATTAACACGACTTGAAAAGCTCGAAAAGCTCGGGAATGTGGTATGAAAAATAGCCGGAAAATCAGCGGAAAAAAACACGGGGAAGTGGGGGCGCCGCGGCGCACATAGGCGCTGGCGGGAAGCCCCTCGCTGCGGCGCAAGTGTGCGCCGGCGGGCACCCTCTTGCGCCGCAGCGCCTTCTAGTGCCGGCAGGCACTTGCTGGCCAAGGGGGGTGTGGTGCGGCAACGCACCCTCCCTCCCCCCCCCCCCCCGCGGGGCTCCTTCCTTTTCTATCTCTCTTCCGTGCAGTTTCTGGGCAACTTCATCTGGGTTTCTTCAGTGTTCGTCGATTTATTCGACGAACACGAAGAACACTTTTGATAATTTTTAAAAACATGCTTTAATAATTTAAATTGACATGAAACGACATGTTTTAACTTTAAAAGAAATCGGCATTATAATGGCATAAACACGATAATTCTCTTTAAATATTTAGAATAACGATGAAATCTTTATATATAACTTGAACGGGACTAATTACAAGAATTAATAACGAGAATCATAATGACATGAATAAAGTGAGCGATGTAACGTAAACGCTATTAACTTGAAACTTCAATAAAAATAGAAATACTAACTCTAGACAGAAATAAATGAATAATAATGAAGAACATGAAGAACGCGAAGAACATTAAGAACAGAAAGTAAATGCGGAATTGAAAGACAGAAAAGAAATGGAACTCGAGACCCACGAACAAGAATGGACGGTGATAGGTGCGTCGAAGGAAGGTGACTAGCTCGGCATCTCGTCGAGTCACAACGGCGGCAGAGCTGCCCACTACGACCTAACGGTGCCCCTAGCACATTCCCTCACCGCATCCCTTCCACGCCACTACACTCGTCGTCTTACGGAATACTCACGAAGAATGCTTTTTACTTCGACAGAACTTTCTCGGCTCTCACGAGCTTTCCCACTCTCTTGGAAGTGAGTTTGGATGGTAAATGAGCAAATGAGAGGTTAGGGGTGGCCTTGTATTTATAGAAGAAGCTTTGGCTTCCAATGGAAGCCACTTCAGTGCAAGAATACTGCAAAAGTTACCGCGGGTTCGGTTAAAAGCTGCTTTATTCGATGTCGAGGTCCAAATGACCTCAGACACGAAATCTAAAAATATCAGGATACTCATTGGCTCAAATGCTAGTGAACTAACTTGATTCGTGAAAAAAACGGGGTCTTCAGAAGAAAGACGAGCAAAGATTCCCTTTCTGGAATTACTTTTTACTATTCACTCAGACTGACAAATTTTGCTCCCGAGCGTTCGATTGACCTCAGAATGGAAATCCGTGAACGCCAAGGGAATCCTTGAGTCATTTCCCATAAGAAGGGCCTGACAGAACTAGACTCGGATCAACAAGGAGGATTTCATAAATTTCTCAAAACACGAACGCACGCAAAAGTTACTATTCATTCACTCTTTAAATACGTTTTTCATCACTGGGAACTCAATTGACTTCAGAATAAAATTCCAAGAACACTGGCACACTCCTTGAGTTAAAACCTTTTTAACGAGACCACAAGTGGTCATAACAGGGTTAAGATCAAAATTTTCGAAAAGACGATTTTCACGTAAACTGACCCTTAAAGTCGTGACTGACATCAGACCTTAATTAACCTTAGTTAAATTTTTTTCTTAACATTCTTAATTGTCATTAAGAATCCTCTAAACCTTAATCGAAAATCTGGGGTGTTACAAATATACATGTGTTGATGACTGGACTAATAAATAAATGACTTAAAATATATAAAACTACCTACCCTTCTAAAATAAAAATATCTTTTACCCAACCTAAGAAAATAATTAAAAAAAATACCGATTTTATCTAAAATGCCCCGCAAAAGTGATTGCATGTGAGCATCTTACAAATTTTTTATACCAACCTTACACAAATGTACGTAATTGAATTAAATAAAAAACATGTGGATATACTACAAAAGTATACTCAAATTTTGAATTTTGAACGCTATGATATTTATAGTCAGTTTTTTTTATATACTTGAAATTAACCAAATATACACGTCACAACGAATTTATTATGTTCATCATGCTGAAAATTGTATCCGACCAAAATTTCAGTTCCGATCATGAATCCCAATCGTATTGCAATCATGATCGGGATTCATGATTGGGAATTCCAATCGCAATCCTGATCGGAAATCTCGATCAAGTTCCTGACATACTCTGAGAAGCTTCCACCATTTGTCTGAAAATCCTGAAAAGTGATCAAGTTCTTATATTGCAATCATGATCGGGATTTATGATTGGGAATCACATCGATCATTAATGGTATCATTGAAAAATGGATATTTTTTTAATGTTTTTTTAATTGAGTAAAATAGATTTTAACTTTATATAAATGGATATTTTAGATTTTTGGTCTAAATAAATTATAGGGAATAGGGCGGAAATAGATTGTGTGGGGCTATGCTTGAGCTTGAGAAGTATGGGCTTGTTCTATTAAAATTATAATTGGATGTGACTTATTATTTATCATAGTAATTCTCTCTGCAACCTTTATTTTTCTTTTCACTACCTCCAAGCTATATTAAATTATAAATATTAATTTATTAGACATTTATACCCTTATGACTCTATACCTAAACTGTTAATCCTATCAATAACAATAAAATCGTCTCCTTAGGATGACCTAGTGGTGGAATGGTATTTTTTTAGACCAAATGTCTCAAGTTCAACCCACCACTAACATCACTAGGTGTGAGCCTGTCATACCTGGCTTGCCAAGTGTAGTTTACCTCCTCTGTGTAGGTTTGCAGGCTATTACATAGGGACAGGATTTACCTAGTGCATCTCCAATAATTTTCTTGAGAATACAGTTAACTCTACACTATTATACAACACTCTCTTCTTCTAAAAGCATCTCCAATAATTTTCATTAGAATACATTTTGCTCTACACTATTATACAGTTAAAGTTATAAATTTTTAATTTAAATCACGAACATAATCACTCTACAATGGAATATTCATTTTTTATACTCTTTACTATTGATTTAATTTGTTATCGAATTGTTAAATTCAATACATGATTATATATATTGTGATATTTTTTATTTTTATTTGATAAAATTATTGATCCCAGTGCGAGTCTATGTTAGTTTAGAGGGGGCTAAATAAATTGACTTCAAAACTTTAAACTGATGCGGAATAGATAGAGCCATGACTCGCTTTCAATATTTTATCTGTGCTTCTTAATTAGTTGAGAAAGCCTGATTGAAGTTTAGTTGGTGAGCAGATTAGTTTGAACTGATAGCTATGAAGACTTAGCTTAGCTCATCAGTTCAGCCTGTGTGTATGAAGGTGTGCAGTTTAAGAACATGCAAAGCTGAAAGCAATAAGAACAACATACACAAGACTTTATAGAGGTTCGAAGCTTCCTGCTTCTACGTCCTCTCTTCCTTCCGCAGAAGGTCAATCCACTATGCAAGTGTAAAGTTTCTTTATTACAGTTAGACGGTGAAGAATTCCTGTTGGACCTGAAAATGGCACCCTTCAACCAGAGTGTGGTCTCCTTTCCAACTGTTCATGTCCTAGAAGAACGGACCCGTCGGTACACGCTCCTCCTCAGCCGGTTTCGAGGTCGACAGCTCACACTTACCGGTCCCAACTGCTCGCTAAGACTTTAGGTGCTATTGCCCATCTTTACACGATTTTAGATCTCGCTCGATCTTCAAGAATGCAGTCTTGAATCTGCTATCAACCTGGAATGCTCCTTTAGCTTGAGCTGAGTGGTTGATCTTTGAGGGACTGAACTGAGAAGCTTTGCTCTTGCTGGAATTCTGCATCAGCTTAGCGGTTTGCTTTAGACTTGAAGCACGCCTTCTCAGTTGAGACTTTTCGAACTTAAGAGTATTAAGCTTTGAGTTGTGGGAAGGGAGAAAGAAGAGCTCGTTCTGCAAAATAGCAAAAGTTAGATTGGTGAAAGTCTTAGCCAAAATTGAGTTCACTCTCTTTAAATAGATGAGTGATTTTTTATCGTTGTGATTGGTGAATATTCAGAATTCACTGGCAGCATTTTAATGCATGTAGCCATTTGAAGCTCTTAATGAACTAGTCGTTTAACTTTAATGTCCTCTGCTCTAAGATCATCTGGATCTTTTGAAGATTTCCTATTAAGATCTTTATTGACTGCTTGTCAGAGAGAACAGGTGATTCGGCTATCAGTTTTGGATATTTAGCTGATGGGCTCTTAGCTATCTCGGCTTTCAGCTCTGAGATTATCCAGTTGGCAGATCCTTAGCTGCCTTGAGCTTCAGTCCTGATATGGTCCAGTTCAGCTGAGTTAGCTGCTTAGCTTTAAAAGCTTTCAATTCTGGACTATCAATTAGCTACTTGCTTGAGCTTTTCTCTCGTCGAACTGATCTATGGTCAGTTCAGTATTGGCTCAAAGCTTTTTCGAGCTTTCTTCCATCTAATTGATCTTTGATCAGTTTAGGGTTAGCCCTTTGTGACTGACTGATCTTTGATCAATTCAGTTTCAGCTTTCAAGCTGGCTCTGTTCTCATCAGTCTATCTTAGCTTTCTGCTAGGACTGATGATTACTTATCTATGGATGCCTACCAGTCTCCAAAGTTCTCTTCCCCCCTTGTAGCTTTTCTCAAGCTTTGAAGAGTTGACTCTGACTGGTCAGATCAACGCAACCTTGTAAGCTGGTTGACCATGCTTCAAAATAGCTGTCTCTCATTTCAGCTAGACTGATGTCTGAAGTCTTATTTAGTCATTACCCCGGATTTCCAACTTTTCATAACCTGTATTTTTTCATAAATCATCACACATGTTTTGACATTTGATAAAAACCATCAGTTGGGATCACTACTACAAAAACGCACATACGTAACGGTTATTATCTGTTAGTATAGTGGTGTTACGTATTCTACCCAGTATACGTAACGGTTATTAACTATTATCTATACTCACTCTATGTAACGGTTTATAACTGTTATTTATACTGAATGAAGCATTACGTATTATATTCTTTCGCAACGGATTTTATAACAAACCATTACCTATTATATATTATAGGTAACAGTTTCATAAGAAACTGTTACGTATTATATTTTTTAGATTACACTCTTTAAAGAACTTTTACATATTCCATAACAAAGATAACGCTTTTATAGAAACTGTTACATATTCCATAGCATAGATAATGCTTTAATGAAAAACCGTTACATATTCTTTCAATTAGATAACGCTTTTTTTAAAACTGTTATGTATTTTTGTATTTAGATAATGCTTTTTATTTAAAACAGTTACGTATTCTTATATTTATATAATGCTTTTTTTAACCGTTACGTGTAATACTGTTCTGCACATTTTTATAAAAATAAAATTATATTTTCAAATTTTATATAATCTAAATAATATTTCAAATTAAGGACTAAAATGTAAAATAATTATAATAACGAGATATTATCCAAGTATCAATATTTAAATACAAAAGAAATTCAACACTAATTCAATAAAATCTTAAAATCAATAGATAATAAGAAGAATCTATCCAAGTACCAATCTTTTTAAACATAAAAAGAATTAACCACAAATATTTCAAGAGCTAATGGAAAAATTGAGCAACCTTGAACCCTCCAATTTCTCCACAAATTCAATATCTTAAAACCTTCCTGCAATAATACAACACGTATAAAACATTAACTTAAATAACATAAATCATCTAAATACAATAGAAAGTAGAGGAAAACATTTTGCATATCCTCCACGATTCCAACCATCATTCAAATTTTAATAAGTATACAACATATATTGATCCAATGATCTTATTTCCATGCAAATCCTAACTTCACAATATCATTCTAAATCAGAAGCATCATCATATAATAATAATAATAATAATAATAATAACAGAAACTTTACTATAACAAACAATACAACCAATAATTGTTGAACAACATATACAAGATCAACAAATTTTCACCAATAATATTTATGTCAAATATATATCAAGAAATTTAAAAATAAAAAACACAATTAAGCCATAAACAAATCAAATCAAATCAAATATATATATTCATACAAAAATACATGGCCTCGCGAATCAATTTGCCATGCACCAACAAAATACCACAAGCATACCTCTCCATAAATAACTTTACTAATAAATCAAGAAAATACACCACCTGCATCATTAGCTTATCTGAAACAAGATCCCATTCGATGGGAGCAGTCAAACCAGTGTCAGTTCCTTGATACCTAACATGAAGAGAAATAAAAAAACACAAATTTCAAATTAAGAAGAAGAGAGCAAAGTACCATGGGAATACACATCAACATCTATTCACACAGTTGCTATATAGAAGGGAATATAGAATGCACAACCATATTTGTCAAAAATCAATTAAGTTCTTCAGAGATAAATATTAAAACTAAAGGGAATCTTTTTAGTCATTTTCAGACCAACATTTCTAAGCAATAAAAAAAATTAAGGCAAGAGACAAGAAATGTTACTGGAAGAGCATTCCTGAGGAGTTGATTATTGCTAGATTATCCATCAACTGGCAGTTCTAATCTTCCAGATTCGTCATACTGTTTTTTGTTTATATGTTTAATGCTACAAGATCAATTTTGATCAAGTTCGACTATTCACTATTATTCATTTTTTATATACTTGTTCAGCTTTCCCTATCTCTAGTACCCCTGCTTGTTTGCCGGTTGTACTGATGCAATTAGGCAACAAACAGTCCAAATTAATGAAAGCAGGTAGGGGATATTTTTCACAGCTTTAACCATTCATAGGAAATGATTTTATTTACATTCTGCACTTTTCACAGAGACATGTCAGAAAGCTTAGCAAACCCTTTGCCAAGATTCCTTTATATATTCTTACATCTTCAACAATGACAAGTTCATCAAATTCTTTATCTCATAGAACATTATATCATACTGACCTTTATGATCCTGTTTCGATTTAGCCATTGATCAAAGGTTTTCTTCTATGTTATTATCATTTATCTTCACAAATTGTTGATTGCGAAGACTTCAAACATTGGTAAACGTTCTTCGAAGCGGAAGATATATACTTGACAGTTAAGACCAAAGCACTGAAGTAATGTCTTCTGGTCTTGTTAACAATTCTCACAATTTATGGAATACAAATCTAGATGGAGTTGTGATTCTAATTATCTGAAAATTTCAAATAAATTTGAAAGTTTCTCCCATTTATAAACACATTTTCTCAAGGTAGGCCATTCTATTTGATTAGTGCTTCGCATATAAAATAACACATCATGTTTCACACATGCATCAATCAAACAACAACACTATAGCAATTAACATCGTAGTAAGAGTAAACCAAGAACGGACAATTAATCTTCCCAAAAGAAACTCATCACTTACTTTCAGATCCTCCTTATCATTGTCTTTTGATCGCTCAATTGCCTTCTTTGCCTTTTCGGCTCCCAAACCTCTTTTGTTTTTCTTGACAATAGTTTTTATAGGCTCCAGCCTTCCCTGTGTTGATAAGCGACACCAATTAGAGATAAGTATAATGGTAAAGATGTATGATATCCTAAAGAAGCAAATGCTCAATACTCCATGTGAGATGCGCGATGATTTCAAATTATGGATCACAATACATTTTTTGATGATCTTAGAATGCAATGCCCATGAACGAAATACCAGATATATATATGTCACATCTAAGCTTCATAACATTGATGACAAATTCCAAAAGAATAGTAATTTTCCAATTCCAATATAATCAATCTTTTACCCTTGCAGATACCCACGGTATAACAAAAACGGGGGATCTATAAGGACAGAGTTTCATCAGAAAGACTCACTTACAATAATTAATTTTCTATTTTTTATAAATTTTGTAACACATAAATCCATTACAAAAATTAACAGACTCGTAATCAAATCAGAAAAAAACATCAATTGTAACACACACTATAAATCTAAATAAAAAACCCCAAACCCTAAATAAAACAACTGGGCAGATTAGTTAATGCTTAGAAATACCAACTTGTTGGTAAACACCAAGACCAGTTCCTTGTTTCCATCCTTGCTTCTCTAACAACTGAATCCACCTAAAAAATAAAAATAAAAAATCAAAATCAGAAACGCAAAACAACTGGAATGAAAGCCTAACCACCTGGATCTTCGATAGCTTATTAGGAGCGTCGCCGGTCACCTTCTCCACCCGCAGCGACACAAGCTCTGCCTTCAGATCCTTAAGCGGTGTCAGCAGCTCCGCCTTCTTCTTCGGTCTCAGTTCGTGAACCTTAATCCTCGCTAAAAATTCAAATTAAAAGGAGAAAGAAAGAAAAATTGAATTAGAAATGCTGGAAATTTTAAAATGCGAAATATCTTTGCAGTTACAAGTGAATGATTATTCACGAGAGATGATGATGCTACCAAAATGTGACGATGTCGGCGAGAGGGTAGGATGGGCAACTAGGGTTCACAAGAGAAATTTTTAATTTTTGAGGAATTTGTGATTTAATTTAGGTAGATATATCATTTTAATTATAAATAGATAATTTTTTTTTAAATAAAATGTCATACATAACGATGCAAAATCGTCATAAAAAAACAACGCGCATATGTAACAGTTTAATATAGTCTCTAAAAAAAATACGCACATATGTAACGGTTATATAGAAACTGTTACATATACAACACAAATACATAACAGTTTGTAGTAACCGTTATATATATTAGTGAATACACGCACATATGTAACGGTTTTTAAAAAAACTGTTACGTATACCTCGTTCATAACGGCTTTAGCTAAAAATTGTTATGTCTTTAGTTTTATCTATTGGTGTTTTTGTAGTAGTGGATTTTCCCAACAATTTTCCTAACAATTTCCCCTTTTTTGATGATGTCAAAACCAGTTGGTTTGATGATGGAAAAACTATATGAGGTTATTTTTCATGAATGAGCATCTGAGCCTGTACCAGTTTTTGGTATCAAGGCTGATATCAGACCATGTTCCTAAGAACAGTCTTAGATGCTTGTAGCTTCTAAAAGCTAACAGTTAGACATTCATGAGTGTCAGAGCTTTGATGTGATCATCAGAGCTTTGACAATAAGATGAGTATCAGAGCAATGAAGCATAAAATAATATGTGAGCTCAATAAGTTTTATTTATAAGGCATCAGGGTTTTTGCTGATATAAAATACAGCTTAAATGGCCTTAAGATATTTTGATACTCGTTTGCACAGCTTGAAAAGTTTCAAATTTTTCAGTTCTAAAATAGCTCAATTCTGATTATCATGCAGATTTTGTTCATTTATCAGAGCGCATGGAAAGCCTTAAGCTATTCAGAGGGACATATCAGCATGATCAGAATATATTTGTATTATCAACAAAAGTGCATGTTTAGAAACTGATTTAAGCAAAGAAGATGAAGAAATGTAGGGAAGTAAAAGAGAGAGAATATCAAGAATTGATATTTTAACTTCCTTCTTCAGTTAGAACTGTTCACCACTCAGTTCCTTCTTCTTTTGCTCGATTTTCCTCTTTCATACTTACAGGGAGAGATGTCTGGTATACTGTGGATACCCCATTCTTGTTGTTGTTCCAGCTGGGCATTTTCCCAAGTCCAGAAGTAGTCTTGAGCTGGGCATTGCTCAAGTTGGACTTCCCCCTCACGAGTAGCTTCCCCCTCGCGAGTAGCTTCCCCCTGATAGGTAGCTTGCTTCTAAAACTGTACCTCTTTTTGTACTTCTCTTTGGATCTCATCCCAAAGAGTTAGATCACCTTGCCAGGGACCATCATATGTTTTTCCATATGATTTTCCATCATCAACATATCATTTCCCCTTTTTGGCATCATCCAAAAGGGCGAGCTGATGGAAGTCATAGTTTGGCAATGACAATTATGGCAGAAGAGAGAAAGAAGTAGCCAGCAAGTTGTCGGTGATATGAGGAGCTTGGGGTGCAGACATAGGAGTGGACAACCATGCATATGACTTCTCTGTCGACATTAGTTGGTCAAGATCAGGTAAAGAGAATGGATCTTGCCTGGTAGAAGAGGCTGATGCGAGTCCGAGAAGTGGCTCGTCCGGTATGGTGATGAGGGCATCCTCTTGAAGAGGAGTTGTGGATGAGTTGGAGGGCTCATGGTGGGGAAGGGGTGCATCATGAGGCAGCGAGGTTTGAAACCTCTTAATCATGGAATCCATGATTTCTGGGACTGATGGAGGTGTATCGAATGGATAATTCATCCAGCTCCTACTCTATTGACCTTCCTCAATCTAGTATGAGTAGCCTCGCTTGTCTACCATCAGCAGCATTATAGCATCATCCACTTGGTGTCTCCTCAAGTGATATTGGAGATATCTTTGAAGATGTTCGAAAAGAATGGGGTTGAGATCCCCTATTTGACCAAAACAACTTTGCAGTTGTTAGTCAAGGCTTGCATTGAAGTCTTCTTCTAGAGTTTTTGGGTCAAGGATGTAAGGAGACTCGTTAGTTGCAGGTGCAATTGACTCATCACTTATATAAGTGAAGGAATCACTGTCAGTCAAAGACTGATCTGCATCAACTGGAGGTTCAGTGTAAAGGAGTGGCTGCTTTCATTTGGTTAGGTTGTGGTCCTTTGTTAGCTAAAGTCTTGACTTCTTAGGACGGCTAGTTACTTCACGATGTCTACGGTGAATGTAAACTGTAGGGAGGAGATCTCTTCTGGTGAGATAAAATCCACCAGGGACTGTTTCAAGCTGCTCCTCGATGATGTGACTGAGTCGATTAACAAATCCTCACTTGGGTTTGAATGTGCTAGAAGTTAGATCGATCTCAACACGCCTCACATGATTGCAAAGCTGAGCCAACATAAAGGATGCCCAATCAGCCTTGCATCCGTAATATATGGCGGCCATGAGGTGAAAGGTGTTGTCGTTGAACTGCGCGTTGGTGATGCTGCAAATATGTATCAAATGTCCATGATCTGGACCATTATTGGAGGGAGACTATCTTTCAAATGATTTGAAAAGTCTCGATGATCAATGTATGGAAGCTTTCAGTCATTCCACAACTCCAACTTTGAAGGGAGCGCGAGTTCATCCACCTTTGGGCCTTTATCAGGGAGCTAAAATAGATTAGTTAACACATCCTTGTTGATGATGATAACCTGATGTTGGACAACCGATAGTATGTTTTGTCCAATGATCTCCGCATTGTAGTATAACTCAGCTACAAGCGAGAGATGCTTTCTCTTGGGTTGAGTTGTCATGAAAGATAGGAGCCTGCATGTCTTCAATGAATGAAGGATCATATTAGTCTTCTCTAGACCTAATCGAGCTTCAAAGAGCTCTTGGTCAACGTACTTATCCTTTCTGAGCTTCTTTATTAGAACCTTGATGTTCATCGAATCAAATGAAGAAGCCATTTTTCGATGATATGAGATGAGCAAGAAAGAGCTTTGGATAAGTGAGAAGACAAGGAGAAGGAATTAGTTGAGAGAGAAAGTTCTGTCTCTGTTAAGAGATCTTGTTTTTCATTCAACTTCTCCGCTGCTTATAAAAGTAGTGATTTTGCATGCATTTAACCATAGCAATCGAGTGCTTACTGGGTGATCAGCTATCTGATTTGAAAGAAAGTTAGCTGATTAATGATGCATGCATCTCAACCGTCCACCTGGACTAATGCTTTTTTATCAAGCGGTTGAGATCTTGGGGTTTGAAAATCTGAGTAGTTGCCATAAATAGCAAAATATTTTTCCAGAAGATTTGCTATTTATATCCCTTAGAAAATTCATCTCTTTATACTTTAATGCTGAGTGTAGAGACTTTAATGGCAACTCAGATGAATAGTAAGCTTATTTTGAAATGTTAAAGTTAACTTTTTTTTTCAAAAAAATAAACTTTGAGGAATAGAGAGTATAGAGAAGCTTATCAAGGAGGATTAATCAGGCAGCTGATGAGTAGAGGGACTTGGAGCTTGTGGCGTTAGTTTCCTACTAAACTGATGATGCCACCTTTACTGATTGGATCAGTTTTGTTGATCAGCTACTGATTGACTTTTTCGTCAGTTTCCTCTTTTTTAGTGGTTGGACGGGACTAGCTTCTCCGCTTTCTCTAGAGCTGTTTGACCTTTTCCTTTTGGAAGCTGAATTGATGATGTCCTGAAAAGGATTAGTTCCGGCTGTAGTCTCAGCATGCTGAAGTTTCTTAAGAGCAACTGCTAAGTTGGTCAGCTTCAAGGTGGTCAACTCTTTAATTCCTCTGTAGGATGAGCTGGACTGATTTACCATCAGTTTTGCAGCTCTTGAGCAAGACTTGATAAGAGGAGTAACATATCCTTTGGACAGAAGATCTGGAGACGTGGCAGTATCTTCATCGTCTTTTGCTCTACTGTGTCCATGGTGTTGACTCCTTGGGCTTACCACAATTTGAGTATGAGATAGATCTTGATCTATCTTTTCAGTGGTATCCGCAGCTTGTAAACATGCCTCTGCTGACTAAATTGGATCAAAATTCAGTTTTAGGCAACATCGATCGACTAGACTGTTGGCAAACTACTTTTCAGTTGCAACTCCTTACGATCTCAAGCTGGCTTCAACATTAGCTAGCATGGCCTTAGCTGGAATGTTGTTATCAAGTCGATGCTTTATAATCCGCTGGACTTGCACAATAGTTGGAGGAAATGGATTTGAAGCTCCAATCCATTTAATACTCCAAGTCTCTTCACGTTGCCAAAAGCTCATGCCATGAAAGGCAGTTAGCAAGAAATGTGACTGGATTGACATAGAATATCTCCAGTTATACAAGTAAAAGTACCAGTGCAGTTGTTTGAACAACTGATTATCTTGCTTGGCAACATAAGTGAAGTGAGTGAGAAGGAGATTCGTTACATCCTTCTGTGCACTCTTGACTACATATTCACCACTATAGAAAGTGCAAATATGGTTTTCAGTCAGCTAGAGAGGAGGGCAGGCTCTCCTGAAGTAATCAGCTCCATAATTTGGATGAGGGATTTTGATGAATGGAATGAGCTTATCTAGATCAGTGCAGGGCTTGAAGTCAATTGATGATCCATTTTTGGAGTGTGGAGAGGGAACTTCATTGGCAGCTGAACTACTTGAAGTTGTATTGTCAGTCTTGACTTTAGATTTCCTCTTCTTCTTGAGTAACTGAAGATGTGCTTTCCCTTTCTTGGGAATCCAGTCAGATATTAAGACTGGTAGCGCGTCATTATTTGGAAGATTCATCATATCTTCCAGGAGCTTGTTCATTCTTAGAACAAGTCATACCTTGGACTCAAATTTCCCAGTCTTCTTTGAGTCGACAGCTTTCATGACTTGATGCTTGAATTGGGAGAAGACAAACTCTGCCCAATTAGCTTTCAATACTTCAACAAGGTGTATCATTACCTTGTATCTTTCTTGAGTCAGTTGATTCAAGCTTGCAATGACGCCGAACATCATTTTGTTTGTGATATCGAGCATAACCACATACTCGGGCTTCAGATCAGTTTTAGTTGTGGTAAAATTCAATTTCTTGGAGCAAGTTGAAGCACGCCATTCTTTCCAATATGGTTCAGCTGAATCTTTTAGATCTTGAACCCTGGAGCCTTTTCTGGGAAGTTGAAAGATTTCGGCAATCTTTATCTCAGTGATTTGAAGTTTCTTTCCTTGAATCACTGATTGTATAACCTTCCCATCTGCAGTGACCTTTTCTTGAAGCAAGAACTCACTTACCAAGTCTTGTCTGAAGAGTCTTAGAGGAGTTTCAAGGTAGTGCAGAATTCTGGTCTTGTGAAGATTGACTAGAAAAAAAAAGATTGTTTGATTCTTTAAGAATCAAATGAAATTTCTGTCTTTCCAAAAATTTATCTCTCATCATTTGCTCTTTGAAAGAAGTACGAGCTTTGGATGATTCAGCCATTTTTAAAAGCTTTGGCTGAGTTTGAATTGAATCTTTTTGAGAGAGAGAGAGAGAGAATACTCTTTTCAAAGATGATTTCTTGAAGAGTATAAATTGCTGCTTTTATTGTTGTTGTATTCTCTCAAAATTTTTGAGCAAGGGGTTTTTATGAGTGAGGAGAGAGACTCATAAATTTATTGGTTGGAAGAATTAAATGTCCCCTTGTCGTTTTCTTTTGGCTTTTGATTTTGAGCTCAGGATTAACGATCAAAAATAATAAATACTGACACAAACATTTATTTAAGCGAAAATATTTTTATTTATGAAGATATTTAAGAAATAAAATGATTTACAAGAAGTTATCCTAAGGCATCTAGTCAGTTGACTTCGGAGGCATTCAAGTCTTCTTGTGATCAGTTTTCCTTTTTCTTATTTTTGGAGCTATCTGAGATGCTTTCACTTGAAGAGTCTTTTGAGTCTTCACTTTTAGAACAAGCTTTCAGTTTCATGATGGAATCAAAGAGTTGTTTTGCATGTTCCTTCATGCACATGATCAGTACTTTGATTGAGGCTTTTCCTGACCACTTCCTTTTTACTTGTTGGGCTCTGAGTTGAGTCTCTTCTGCAGTTGGCGGATGCTTTCCAGTTGAGCTATCAGTTCTCAACTGATGCTTTGCAGTCTGATGTTCCATAGTTGGCTTGTCAACTATTTCAGACTGTACTGGAGAGGTAATTTACCATGCAATTGGACTCTTCCTGGAGTCCTCTTCCTCTTTATCCCCTTCCCCTGAGGATTGGTATCTCTCAACAGTAAGAATGACGTCATTAGAGTCATAAGTTGATTGAACTATTGACTTGACGACCTTTGTTTTTCCTTTTCCTTTTGCTGCTGGAGTGGAGAGGATCGGCTTCTGCCTCAATCGTGGTTGTGGCTCTCTGATTGTTAGTGGAGGCAGTGCTCCTTCTGCTATTTTTGGAACAAAATCATCAGAATCAACTGGCTGATAATTTATTTCCTCCACCATCAGGTCAGGAAGCAGCTTTTCTAGGATGAGACTGATTCGGTTGATGTAGTACATCTTTTATGGAAAGCACAAGATGTCTTTTATCTTCCTTTCTACTATGTCTATAAACCTTTTCAGCTGCTTGAAGAGGAATGGATGCCCAGTCTATTCCTCTGATTTCCTAGATGGCGTTGTAGATTTATACTTTATCTCTAACATTTCATCATGTCCTTCGCACGATCCTACCATCATCTCTGTGGCCACAACTGCTAACACCTGAAATTCCTTTTGGAATTTAGATGTTCGATGGTTAATCTAGAAATTTTATGTAGCAGAGATAGTTGCCCATCTGTTGTAGCAGTATCTGGCGTTTACATTTGTTTCTTCCAGCTTGTCTCCTGCTTTCGGCAGCCCAAAAATGTTTCTTAGGACAGAAGGGGTGATAAGGACTTGTATGCCCCTTACTTCACTGATGATTATCCAAGAGTCTTTCTCGCTGAATGAATTAAGAAAGAATTCCGCAACAACCTCTGAATACACTCTCGTGGGAGCACTTTCAGTGTACTTCTTCAGTTGTGTGTTTTCAATTAGAGTGAGAATCACTTCACCCAATTGAGAGAAGTCAGTGAATTATCTGTTGTTGGCTGGGCTCAGTATTTTGTCGTGGCTCAGGTCCTCGCAAAAGGCTCTTGAGTCATCACTGAAAATCCTAAAGTTGTGTGGTCTTCCATGAAGGTTGGAGGAATATTGGGCCATTTGAGGAAGAGATCTTGGGAAGATTTGGAAGATTTAGGAGAGAATGAATTCTGGATGAATTTTGAGAGACTGAGTGCTTGAGTTCTTTGGTCAGCTGTGTGGAGGATTTGGGGAAAACAGCTAACCTATTTATAGACTCAAGTGAACAGTGAATCCAATGGTAAAAAGAATTTTATCAAAAATCAAAATCGAACGGTTCTGATTAATCCGTCGATTTCAATTTCAGATTTATCCGTTGAGATTAATTAGGAGAGAGAGAGTGGGTCCAATGGTAATATTGAGAAGAAACATCATTTTACCATTCAGTAATAAATTTAACTTTAAACTTATCTGATATTGGCTCTTCTCCAGTCTCCACGTGGCATTCAGCTGCTGACGTCATCAGTTTGCCTTACGACTAATGATCTTCTTGGCTTGGAGCGATCAGTTCCAGCTAGAGTCTTCAGCTTTGACTCCTTGTCAGCTTAAGTTATCCTCTTCAGCTTTGCTCTGCATAAGCTTGTCAGCTGTTTCCTTCAACTGAAGCTTTGCCTTCTTCAGTCAGTTTTGAATTCAACTGCTCTTATCAGTTGCATGTGACTGGTTGAGAACTGATGCCTTCTGCGATCAGTTTACTCATTTTCATCCATTAGCTTTTATGTAGCCTTTTCCATTTCTTTAGAACTGATATAGGCTTATTAGTTTAAGCTCCAAAGCTTAGTTAACTGGTGCCATCTTGGGTCAGTTCTCATCTTCAGCTGGAGTGCTCCTTTTCACTCCTTCTTTTAGCTGATCGTTGTCCTCCTTTGAAGCTAGTTCGAGAAATCCTAGTTGGATGCACAACTCCACAAATCTAGCTTCTGGCAATGGCTTGATGAAGATATTGGCTATCTGCTTCTCCGTGTTGACATATTTGATGCATATTCTTTCTTCTCGATGTGATCTTTGATGAAGTGGTGTCTGATATATCAATATGCTTCGTCCTTCAATGCAATACTGGATTTTGAGATCTTGTAATAGTACTATTGTTATCGCATGAGATCAGCACTTATTCAGTCTCCTCCTTGTAATCCTTGAGTTGTTGCTTCATCCATAGGATTTGAGCACAACAGCTTCCAACAGCTACATATTCGGCTTCAGTTGTTGACATGGCAACTGAGTGCTGCTTCTTACTAAACCAGGATATCAGTTTGTTCCCAAGAAACTGAAATATTCCACTGGTGCTTTTTCTGTCGATCTTGCATCCTCTGAAGTCTAAGTCTGAGTAGCCAGTTAGACTCAAGCTATCATTTCTGGCATACCATAACCCAAGATTTATGGTTCTCTTGAGGTACTTCATGATCCTCTTCACTACTTTGAGATGACTTTTCTTCGGGTTGGCTTGAAATCCTGCACACAGTCCGACTGAATAGGAGATGTCTGCTCAACTGGCGGTCAGGTAGAGAAGGGATCTAAATGATTTCTCTGTAGCTTGTCTAGCTGACTGATTCTCCTTCTTCATCGAGGGTCAGCTGCACTGATGTATTCATTGGAATCTTGAGAGATTTTCCCTTATCAGTTCCAAACTTCTTGACAAGCTCTTTGGTGTATTTGGCTTCAAGCACTTCCTTGACGTTGGTTGGTTCCATCTATGAGATGAAGTATGTGAAGAGTGTATGCTCCATTGACCTTCTAGTCTAGACTCTGCTTCTTGGATCACCAAAAATTTTGTTGACTGGATGGCTTCAGAGCCATTTTGGAATGGCGGCTTCTGCTGTGCCTTCCGCTGGTTCATCAGTTGCTCCTTCAACTGATCCTTCGGCTACTTCATCAGCTGATTCTTCAGCTGGTGCACCAGCTGCTGCCTTGGCTCTGGCTTGTTCTTCATTTTCACTGATTCTTCCCCCTGTTTCAGTTATGGGGTTTGAGGTTTCACCATAATTTGTGTCCTCATTGACCAAGTTATCTTCAACTGGTCTAGAATCAGTTTCAATACCATCTTCTAGTGAAGCTTCAAATTGCTCTGGGACAATGTGATCAACATAGTCCAGCAAGTTTTCACTAGGCAATGCTTGCTCTAATGTACAGTTTTTCTCTTTATTTTTGTACTCATTAGCAAGTTCATCAAATACCACATGACATGTTACTTCCACAACTAGTGTTCTTTTATTGAACACTCTGTAAGCTTGTGAATGAGGGGCATTATAGTCAAGAAAGATTCCCTCATTAGCTTTGGCACTGAAAGCTTTTAGCTGGGATTTGTCATTGTTGTGGATATAACATTTGCTGGTAAATATCTTAAAGTAAGAGATAGAAGGCTTACGACCCTTCAACAGATCGTAGGGCATTTTGTCATGGGTGATGACTATGGGACTTCTGTTTTGTGTGTGGCAGGCTGTGTTAACTGCCTCTGTCCAATAGCATTCGCCCTATGTTGGCATCTGCTACCATTGCTCTAGCTGCCTCCTTTAGCGTACGATTTCTCCTTTCAGCTACGCCATTTTGTTGAGAAGTTCTTGCAGCAGAGTGTTCGTGAGTGATTTCCAGTTCACTTAGGAACTTGATCATTTGTTGATTGACAAATTCAGTTCCATTGTCGGATCTTATCCTTTGAACTGATTTTCCCTTATCGGTCTGCAATCTTCTGATCAATGTTGATAGCTTTTCAAAAGTCTTATCCTTACTTCTCAGGAACTCCACCCAGTTATATCTTGAGTAGTCATCTACTACTACAAGAATAAACTTCTTGCCTTTGGGGGTTGGTGGCTTCACTGGTCCAAACAGGTCCATATGTAGCAACTAAAGAATGTCAGTTATTCCTTGAGGATAGCTTTTGTTCTTGAATGGCGACTTCAGTTGCTTCCCTTTCAGGTCTTAATTGAACTGATGACCTGGAATGGAATAAAGGCCTTTGTTGAAAGTTTGGCCTTGGATGAGCTTTCGATTTTGATCGAGCAATAGATCTGGGCTGATGAGCTGATCTATGTTGAACTGGTGGCTTTGACTGAGCACCAAACCTTTGAAAGCCTGATTGTCTTCGAGTTGCCCTTCTCGACTGATCAGTCTGATCTTTGGGCTGAGCTTGAGGAGTTTCCAAGATGCCCTTGTCTTTGGACTCCTCAACCGGGGGGAACTGAACTAGTCTTGTGAATCCTTTTAGGATTCAAGAATCACAGCTCTGTACAACTGCCTTGCCCTTCTCTGCGATAGTGTACTTACTATATCCCAGCCCTGGACTCCCAGCTTCAGTTCTCTGATGACTCAAGATTTCATCTAGAGTCTAGGATCCCTTCTTGAACTTGAGGCTTAATTCCTCTTTTTCAAGAATTTTTAGCTTTAGCTGCTCATTCTCAACTTCCAGTTCAGCATTTCTGAGCCTTAGCTGATCCATTTCTATTGACTGAGCATCAAGACTTTTCAGTCTTTCATTTTCAGCACTTAGCTCATCAACTCTGCTTCTTAGCTCATCATTTTCACCCTTCAGTTCAATATGCATACTTGATACATAAGTTAACTGATCTTCTAGGATTCTTAACTGTTCATCCAGTTTATTCCTAGAGATCCAAGCTTCATGTATGTGATAGAAAGAGGTTATTTAATCTGACATACTAACCTCTTCATCATTGTTGGCCATGAGGCATAGTAGAGCTTCATCATTGGAGCTATAGCCGTCTGAGTCGATTCCAGATGGGTAGTCTGAATTGTCAAGCACGACATTTTCAGAATTTGCAATCATTGCTTTTCTTTAGAAGAAGCTTCTCCTCACTTTGGCCTTTTTATGTTCAGAAAGCTCTGGACACTCATATATGTAGTTTCACTGCCTATGGCAGTGGAAACATTCTTCTATGTTTCTGTTTGCCATCCTGAATTGTTCAGTTGGTCGATCAGCTGGCTGCTGGTTCCTCTCTCCCTTAGCAGCTTCATCAGCTTGGGGTTGAGCTGATTGTTGATCTTTGACTTTTCTAAGCTTCTTCAGCAATCTTAACATTGACTGGATTTGCTCGTTTATATCCTCAGTCAGGATCTCCTTTTTATCGGTTGACTCTCTTCTTCGATCAGTCACCGATCTTCCTAGATTCTCTCTGACAGGCGAGCCTCTTAGTCGGAAGTTGTTTCTTTCGCGGGCTTCTCTGAACCGATTTCTTTTAGCATAGAAAGAAGCATCATGAGAAGAGGAAGTGGATGCTTCTCTCTTTCAGTTCAGGCTGTACTCATGAGCTGTGAGAGATCCAAATAACTGTCTAGGAGTAATGCTATTTAAGTCTCTCGACTCCTTAATAGTAATTACTTTCATATCCTATTCATCAATGAGATTATCAAGAACTTTTGAGTTCATCTCACTGTTGGGATAATTTCTTCCTAGATTGTTCATCTCGTTTATGATGCCAAGAAATCTTATTTTTAGGCTCGAGATGCTTTCTTTCGACTGTATTTTGAAAGACTCATACTTGTCAACTGCCAGCTAGAGCTTGTTTCCTTTGATGGCCTCAGACACTTTGCATAGATCTGCAAGTAAGTCCTAAATGTCCTTCGCTGTTTTGCAGTTTTTAGTATCTTTCATGCGATCCTCATCTAGAGTTTGAAAAAGTGCTGCTTGAGCAACAAACTCTAGATTGTTCAACTTCTTCTTTTCACTCGTAAGAAGATAAGTTAGTTTTGGGATCCTGGCCGGTTGGTTGACATCCATGATGTGGGCTTCGTTGTCCATCATAATAATGATTGGACCGTCTTTAATCACCTCCCACATATTATCATGGATGAAGCATAAATGAGCTTTCATCCTTCTGCTCCAATTGTCATAATTATCAACTGAAAAGAGATGTAGCTTATGGTTTCCCATAGCTTGAAACGTTAGCACAGATAACACATAACTGATTCAAATGATCTGCAGACACGGCTGATCCTTAGAATCAACCGCTCTGATACCACTTATTGGTCCCAGTACGAGTCTATGTCAGTTTAGAGGGGGTGAATAAATTGTCTTCAAAACTTTAAACTGATGCGGAATAGATAGGACCCTGACTTGCTTTCAATATTTTATCTGTGCTTCTTAATCAGTTGGGAAAGCCTGACTGAAGCTTAGCTGGTGAGCTGATCAGTTAGAACTGATAGCTTTGAAGACTTGGCTTAGCTCGTCAGTTCAGCCTGTGTGTGTGAAGGTGTGTAGTTTAAGAATATGCAAAACTGAAAGCAATAAGAACAGCACACACAAGAATTTATAGAGGTTCGAAGCTTCCTGCTTCTACGTCCCCTCTTCTTTGCGCATAAGGGCAATCTACTATGTAAGTGTAAAGTTTCTTTATTACAGTTACACAGTGAAAAATTCATGTTGGACCTGAAAATGACACCCTTTAACCCGAGCGCGGTCTCCTTTCCAATTGTTGCTCTCCCAGAAGAATGGACTCATCGGTACACGTTCCTCCTCAGCCAGTTTTTAGGTCGATAGCTCACACTTACCGGTCCTAACTGCTCGCTGAGACTTTAGATGCTATTGTCCGTCCTTACACGATTTTAGATCTCGCTCGATCTTCAAGAAGGCAGTCTTAAATCTGTTATCAACCTGGAATGCTCCTTTTGCTTGAGCTGAGTGGTTGATCTTTGAGGGACTGAACTGAGAAGCTTTGCTCTTGCTGGAATTCTGCGTCAGCTTAGCGGTTTTCTTTAGACTTGAAGCACACCTTCTCAGTTGAGACTTTTCGCACTTAAGAGTATTAAGCTTTGAGCTATGGGGAGGGAGAAAGAAGAGCTCGTTCTGCAAATTAGCAGAAGTTAGATTGGCGAAAGTCTTGGCCAAAATTGAGTTCACTCTCATTAAATAGATGAGTGATTTTTAACCATTGTGATTGGTGAATATTCAGAATTCACCGGCGACATTTTAATGCATGTAGCTATTTGAAACTCTTAATGAACTAGCCGTTTGACTTTAATGTCCTCTGCTCTAAGATCATCAGGATCTTTTAAAGATTTCCTGTCAAGATCTTCATTGACTGCTTCTCAGAGAGAGCAGGTGATTCGGCTATCAGTTTTGGACATTCAGCTGACGGGCTCTCAGTTATCTCGGTTTTTAGCTCTGAGATTGTCCAGTTGGCAGATCCTCAGCGGTTTTGAGCTTCAGTCCTGATATGGTCTAGTTCAGCTGAGTTGGCAGCTTAGCTTCAAAAGCTTTCAGTTCTGGACTATCAGCTAGCTACTTGCTTGAGGTTTTCTTTAAATCTACATGGTTCAATCATTATCTCATCTAAAATATCTAAAGATTGAATCACAACCATTGATTACAATTTCCTTACATCTACACCATTGAATTATTATCTAATTCTGATTTCTTAAATAATGTGTATATGATGATTGAATCACCACCATTGATTATAATTTTCTTAAATTAATGCAATACTATTTATTTAATTAATATATAAAATAATTTCATTAATAAAAATATGTTTCATAAAATTTAAACATAAAAAGGAGAAAAAAGAAAGAAGATAAATAAAATATTATAAAGAAATACATATAATATATTTAAAGAAAAAAATAAAAAAAAAACTATTGATGATGAACAGTGCATCAGTTGAATAACCAATGCATTTTTCATCCAACCTCAATTTGTCGGGGCAAGAGGCGGCTGTTGGAGCCCGTTTTCTATTGATTTTGCCGTGTTGTCTCCCAAATTAAATGATGTCGGAGTTGCTCTAACAAGAAAGTATATATATATATATATATCAACACTATATATGAGTATTGATATGCTGCACAACTACTGTGAGCAACTCCGTGGGCACCTGATGACGTGGCTGACACATCATCATTTTTATTTTCTTATTTTTATATTTTTTGCTTGTCTTCTTCGCCAATTATTTGTTGGTTTTTGCAATTGGGGATTTTTCAGCAGAGCCTCAACAAATTTCTGTTAACCGTTCTTTTAAGTTTCTGCCAAAGTGAAAATAAAATTCTGCAATATCTAATTCCTTTCTGGTTTCTCAACACCATTTTTTTCTGCAATTAAATTCATTTATGCAAAAGAGGGTTCGAGAATTTCGCAAATAAGCAATTTTTTTCGTGAGAAGATTTGCACACCAAAATCATGATACCCTTCGAACGACCTGTTGGTTACATATATTCCCTTTTCCCAATGGGACCACATATATTTCTTCTTCCCTGACCCATAGATGCTCGGAGGTTCGCCGTCGATGCCGCGTATCTTGAATGCTTTTAGCGTATTCTTTTTTAAACTGGTGTAAAACACTTAATTCCATTATCTTGCACACCAACTGCAGTTAGGCAATTAAAATATAAATTATATATATGATGTAATAGAATAATAGTAATCTCTCTCTTCCCTAACTCATACACGAGCAAGACAATTACTGTTGATTTTATTTGTTGTAAAATCTTGAAGATGGGGATGAAGATTGGAAACAAAAGCTAGCCTTGAGAACTGGAGAATCGTAAATTTATGAAGAATAAATTTCGAAAAACAATTGCATAAAGAAGAACTTTCTAGATCGGTAAACTATGGAGGGTGAGAAAAAAATAACTACAGAAGCACAGATTTTCAGTAAAAAAATAAAAATAAAAATGCTGACGTGGCTGCCACGTCATCAGGTGCCCACAGAGTTGCTCACAGTAGTTGTGCAGCATATCAACACACACACACACTCTCTCTCTCTCTCTCTCTCTCTATATATATATATATATATATATATATATATATATATATATATTGAATGCAAAATAAATCATTTATTTTGAAGATACCATTTTTTCCTTTTTCTTTTTCTCCTCGTATTGATGCATCATTTGCTTTACTAACGAAACTTAAACATCTCTTATAATTTAATTTTGATACAAAAAAATAAAAAGAACCATTGACCCAACTTATCCAAGAAGAAGAAGAAAAACTCGAAACGGGCTCTAGAACAAATTTCAGTTTAACGAATTAGGGCATTTGTTTCAATTTTCACATCTAGTAGATTTGGTCTACTTACAAGTTTATCCTTTTTTTTTTGGTACGGACATTAATATTTTCTTCAATTTATAGTTATCAAAACCCAAAATCAGAATAAGAAAATATGAAATAATTGAAAAAGTTATGAATTTTTCAATTCAAACAAATAATTAAAAGAACACATGGATGTTTTTTCTTTTAAAACAAGTAAATACATACTTAAAATAAGGGGTAGTATTATCAAATTTTAGTGTGACTTTTCAAATAATTTACAAAAATATCTGACTTTTTATAAATAATAATTTAATACATAACGTTTTAAATATACAACAAATCTAGTCTGAAATTAATTTTTGGGCTTTTAGCAGCTAGCGTGTATCTTTTGGTCCGGATTTTTTAATGACGTGGAAAATATTTGTGCCACCTCAATTGATCAAATAAAATAAAAATAAAATTATATTTTACTTCACACTGACTATTTCGCTACACGTCGGCAATTTAAAGCTCAAAAATTAATTTCAGGCTAGATTTGTTGTATATTCAAAAGGCCAGGTATTAAATTGTTATTTATAAAAGAACAAGACATTTTTGTGAATTATTTGAAAAGTCAGGGTAAATATGATAATACCCATATCATGTGTAAAAATTCTTATAATACCATATCATGCGTAAAAATTCTTATAATACCATATCATGTGTAAAAATTCTTATAATTGTGGGTAGTACCCAATATACCCATGAGTAACATAGAATTTCCCCTTTTCACTTGCTAAATTTGTCTTGAAATCTTATTTCCTAATATCCAAAATTTGCCTCGCAATATTAATATAAGGTCCAAAAATATTAAAAAAATTGTATATACATAATTTTAATAATTTAATATACATACGAACATGTTCATATGTATATATGGCGCGCTATTATATATAGTACTCCCTCCGTCCCATTTATATAGTCCACTTTATCCTCGCACGTAGATTAAAAATATTTATGAAAACAATATATTAAAACTTAACTTCCATTATTACCCTTACTTAAAATTAATGACTCTAAAAAATTTAAGTGGTTGAGTTTTAATTTTCAATACATAGCAAGGGTATATTTGTATATTACCATGATAATTAATACTATTTATAATTATGAGACTATATAATTGGGACACCTCAAAATAGTAATAGGGACTATATAAATGGAACGGAGGGAGTATATATTCAACCTCGTGTTGTTTAGGTCTTTAAATTGAAGGTCCTGTTTAGGTAAACAATATCTAAAAAATCTTAAAGCTAAATATATACTCATTTATTTGTAAAATTTCACAATATATTAGGAACATTCCAATTTAAATTGCTCGTTAATAGTAAGATAAATAATGAAAAAATAATAATTAACTAATAGAAAATTCATACTCGTTAATTTACTCGGTTCAAGAAATCGCTGTATATATAAATATATATATATATACAAGGGTTTGTGAATGCTGGTGTTATAAACAGATGAAACAAAACCAGTATTTATATATTTGATTTGGCTATATGAAGCTGGTAATCATGCTCAGGCTATTGTTCCTAACTTTGATCATATCACACGATCTAATTCTAGTAGCCGGACGCGGTGGCGGTGGTGGTGGAGGTGGCCGCGGTGGAGGTGGAAGTGGAGGCAGCCGAGGTGGAGGTGTCCGTGATGGAGATGAAGTGTAGGCGGCCGAGTTGGAGGTGTCCGTGGTGTAGGTGGGGGTATTGGTGTGGTGGGAACACAGGGCGGCGGCTATCACCGCCGGAATAACTCATGCAGCGGTTCTCATACATGGTCCTACATGTTAATTTGCTTATGTTTCATTAATTTGTTTAATTTCAACGGACTATTATGAAGGCAGAGAGAGATCAGGCATTAATTCAATATTTCAGACAACACTGTATGCAGAGATATGCTGATGGGTTAATAAGATTAATGATTTGTGTATGGATTTAGTATAGCCATATGTATAACAAAAAATGGTAAGTTTGGCTTACATGTTGAAATTGGGATCCAAACCCCTATGCATGAGTGTGACATATTTATTATTTATTAGTGTTTTATTGTGTTTAAATTCAAATCTTGATCCATTTTACAATTTTTGACTCATAAGTCATTTATAACATTGTCCTGCCCTTTTATTTGCTTATGTTTCATTTGTTTGTTTAATTTCAAGTCGGAGCAATGTATATGTTACGAATAATTAGTTACGAATTGAAGGAGGGTAGATTAGCTAGATATTTCAATATTTGATACAACAATGTATATGAATGGGTTTACAACTGACAATAATTAGTTGAGTCTGTAGATCGATTTAGTAGCCATAAACATATGCTTAGTTACTAGATTTATATTTATATATAGTTTCCTAATTGAATAGGATTTGTCTATTGAATTTGTTGAGTGTTATATATATATTTTTTTATAATTAATTAAGAATATAATAATTCTCGTTTATACATCTCAAATTGCAGTTCTCGTTTATGATCTTATAAATTAAATTAGGTTTCTCTTTTTTCTAGTCAATTTGTCGATGTCAATACGATCGCAAATTAAGATTGAATCACAATTAGTTTAAATAATATATAATTTCAGTTCACCGGCGTACGCGTGTGGCCAAACAGAAGCATTCGCCAATTTATGCTTCTGATTTGTATGGAAATTGCAATCTTAATTAATCAGAACTATATATATTTACGCCAAGTCACCCACACATTATCCCATATTCAATCAGTCGCGGATTAAGAATTTTAAAATTGGGGGTACGATATATGAAAATGTATAAATAAATATTTTTCAAAGTTTAAAATCTATAATTTAAATTATTATTCTTAATTTTAAATTTTTAAGTCCAAACTCCAATTCAAAATCAAATCCCTTTCATATATGCTTGTAAAATTCAAACCATATGTACATGAACTCAAATTTTTAATTCAAACACAAATCCTAGTTTAATTAAAATTTTAATTAGAAAAAAATAATGTAAGCAATACTGAACATAAATAAGAAATCTAATTAATAATTATACATACAAAAAAATCAAGAATGAAAGAAAAAAATAACATCAACCAATCAAGAGTGTTGTTTGTGCACTTCTCAATTTAAAATCTTGATGTATTTTTGAAATTGTTATGAGTTGTATTTTGAAGACTTGAATAATTGTACATGTCTTGTTCCTATATTTTTATATATGTATGAGATTTAAAGAGGAGTAAGATGGAGAGTTACGAATAAATGGTTGATTGATTATTCTTAATAGTATTAAGGTATAATTCACCACCTTTTTCTTTTTTGCGATAACATTATTTACCATGTGTCAACTAAAGTACTCAACTACTATTTTATTTTATTTGTGTTTATGACCTTAGTTAATATTCTCCAATAACAAAATAGATAATTATATATTAATTAAAAAATATTGGGGGTACAAGTGTACCCCCTTGCTCCAACATGGCTCTGCCACTGTACCCAATAAGACTCATACAACTATTAGACAGGTCGAGCTCAACGCGGGTCAACCCACGTTGACCCGTAATATTTTATTTTGTTAAAAATCAGTATCAACCCTAATATTAAAAAGTATCACTCAAAATCCAAATAGTATCATTTTTCGGTATTTTATTTCACGTAAACTGCAAGTGTAATCTAAGCAACTAATTATCAAAATTGTTTCACCTACATTCTCTAGAACACCCAAATTGATGTAACATTTGAATTAACTAAATAAATTAAATTATAAAACTAAAATCAACCGCAGATTAAATGCACCAGAAAGAATAATAGTGAAATACAGATGTATTCTACAATTGTATAATCATCAATTAATCTATCCATTTAACTAATTTCATTTATGTACCTATGTTAAGATTTTAATTATACTAGAGCAACCACTACTGCATTCCAAACCCCCTCTCGAAGTGTCGAGAGTGTTGATCATAGATTAAATAACAATGTGTCCATTAGCTATCTAACATGAAACTCCTAAATAATCATCAGGTTTATTGCTCTCTCAAATAATCTCAACTATCTCGAATGATATTGCCTACCAAGTCAATTCTTCCAAATCTGGTATTAAAACGTCTCTTTTGATTTATCAATTAACACATTAAAATACACCATTTAATGGCCAGTTAAATAATGCATATCCAAGCACAAGAACAATTCAAAGCATAATAAAATCATAGGCAGAAGAACAGAATTAATTAAACGAACTTCATAATTGAATCATAATCAACCCTAGAATACTAAGGTTCAGTTGTTTATATTGAAATAACCAAATATATTACTCCACAAGGTATTCATAGTCTGATAAGAATTAAAGAAAATTAAACCCGGAAGATTATATCTGTCTCTAAACTTAAAATACTTGAATTCCTTGGTCTCGTTCTTCAAGTCACTTCTTCTCTGCTGTATTCTCTCAGTTAGTAAATTTAAGATATGGAAAAGTGTCCAAATTTCGTGCACAATAACCCTTAAATACCTTGTGGGATGAAGTCCAAAATCTATCTAAAATCGGTCAAGCCCAGCAGACTTGCGATCTCGCTCGCGAGTGACTCACCCATAGATCGGGTCGAGGCTCCACATGACGTGACATGGCAAAATACCCGCAAGCCTTGGTGTTACCTGCGACCTCGCTCGTGGGTTTTCTTCATTGGTTACCTTGGCCTCTTGCTGACCCGTGAACGGGCTCGTGGTCGTCCTCTATCTCATGAATCGTGCAAAACACAAAGTGAAAATGTACCAAAAATAGTACAAAATTTAAGTTTATCAACTCCCCCAAACCTAAGAGTTTGTTTGTCCTCAAACAAAGAACCAAAACCCACTGTGGAATCCAAATAACTCATACAACACAATCCATAATCTAGCAATCACAATTTTGAGAAATCGATATGAGAAATAACAAAAACAAGCAAGCCCATCGTATTAAGAGCACATGCTAGAGAATTTCAACAAGCACATATCAAACCAATGTTCCTCTCAAGTATGTGTGTATTTCTCTCCACTCTCAAGACTAAAATAAACATGGCATGCACTCATCAAAATGTCACACCATGCACATGATCTACCATAAGCTTGCATACTTTCTCAACTCTTCAAAGAACACATATGCCGAAAGTAAAGATCCAATAGGACTTTAAACAGGGTTGTAATGTAGGCTTCATGTTAAGGTTAGGAAAATATGGCTAAAGTGACTGACAAAACTTGTAAAAATCACATAAATCTACAAATTTCAAAGTACCTCTACTCCAACAGCTAAAACAACATTGCCTCCATTCATAGCAATGAGTTGAAATTCTTTGCAACTTCAATTCCAACTTCCTCCTACACAACATTATTTTTGGAGACTCTTTGAGTCCTCTTTTCAAATGTTTCTTTTCATGAAATGGACCTTTGGTCTCTGTTTTTTTTTACTTTTCATATATTTTTTTCACTTTTTTTCATTTTTCATTATTTCCATTTTGCATTTTTTTCGTGCTCATTTAATTTTTCTTTTCATCATTCAAGCAATCTAACTTATGCACCAATAACATCATCACAACATCCCAATCAATATTTTCTTTTATCTCCCCCATTCAGATTCGACAATTCATCACCCCTTTACTCCTGTTTCTCCAAACATTCATTAATTCAAAGTCAAATAGGGCATCCAAGAAAAAGCAATAAAGTATGTTGAGAATGATGTATTCCAGATGATGTCATCACTTCATCTAATAACATCGAAGGCAATGTCGTATCTGATGTGTTCCGTTATTCTCGTGACATCGAGTACAACTCTCTCAAAGCTAACCTTATCCTTTTCTAGTATTTAGGATTAATTTATTTTGAATTAATCTGATTATTTTGTGATATTTATCACATTTTATTTTCCACGAATTTAGGGATTTATTGGTTATTTCATCATGAATTAAAATCGTGGATAATATCTTATTTTGACTTGTTCAAAATCTGTTCCAGATTTATAGGGACGTGATGTTCCCACTCCTTCTTGGACATTAACCGTTGCAGGTGAACGTGGGTCACTGGAGTAACTGCCACCACTACAGCAATGGGAATTGGAATGCGGTTAATTCAAGTTCACGCATCTTGGGATCGTGGAACAACTGCTAATACAAATTGGATGAAGTATTTAAGGTCTCCTTAGACCTTAAAATCATTTATACAAGCAGGTTATCACCGTGGTTTGTGAGAAGCTCAGACACTTGCATCTAGTGTCGTGATGAAACCCCAACTATGACAATTGAAGAATAAGCCCAAGAAGACCAATGTTGAGAAAGTGGCAAATTGGATCAACCCATAAGTTGATTAATTTCGTCCCTTTTGAAGCCCAAGTCCAATTGGATTTATTTTATCCATAGTTAGATTTTATTATTTGATTTTTGGTATTTATTTTATTTATTTTCATTTTTTTATTAGGGTATTTTCTAGAAGGTCTTTTTTGTTAGGTAATTAGAGTTTTAATTATGGAAACTTCTTTCCTAGTTAGAATTCTAATTAAGGTAGATTTCCTAGTCTAGTTTAGGTAGTTTTCTTTATTATTTTCGTGCATAATTAGTCCTATAAATAGGACATTCATGTAACATTATTATTTAGACCATATTTGATTAAGAAGAATTTACCTTTCAATATTGTCTCACCCAAGAACCTCTTTTGTTTATATTCAGCCGAAAATAAACACTCTTAGAAGCTTGCAACTTTTAAGTTTTATCTTTAAATCTTGTTTAATTCTCTTGTGGAGTTAGGGTCGGATTTGCAATCGAATAGAAATCAAGTAGTGAATCTTTTTGTGTATCGTTTTACACTTGGAGTTTCGCCCCGATTTCAATTCATTCTACAACACCATCATCGCCAACCATCCCCGACGACTTCCAGCAGTCATCCAACGTCCATATCATTGTTATCCGTCAAGCTCTAGTCGAGTTCTACAAGTGTTCCAGCCATTTCCATCGTTTGCAAGTATACGTGCTATTCGCGCCGAGTTAAGCACTTATACGGTAAGTTCACGTTTTTCCTTTCATACCCTATCTACTCAAGCCTTTCTTCGTCCATAGCCATATCCTTTCATATTCGAACCTAAACAGCCCCCTTGTCATTCTATTTAGTTTTGTTTAGTCGTATATTTCACCTATTCATAGAGTCGGATTGAAGCCCTTCATTCGCCTGACGTGTTTCGATCTAAAAGTCTTCCGTGTGTTTTCTCTCGGTGTTGATCATCATACCGAGATCATATCATATCGTCTCGAAGATCTAAGATATCCTCCCCAACATCTGCCTAACTGTTAGTTTTGTATACTGGAAAGACATGTCTTTGTACACTTTTCTAATGATGTGATGATATGAAATGAAAGTTATTGTAGTCACTGTTTGCATTTAGTTTATTTTATATAATTGTTCTATGCAATGTTCCATATACTTACATTGTAGATGATATGGTGTAGGGAGTCACACGATAAGATCATATCATTAGGACCTTGTATTGTATTAAAGAGCACACGGCGTAGATGGTCCTGAACACACTATCGGTACACCGTAGAATAATCTATTAAGTTAGTTTATCTTGACTAACTGATTATTCTAGTACACTTGTTAGTGTATTGAGGAGGATCACGATAGGATACTATTCTCTGTCTCTGACCCAGTTAGTGAGAGAATAAAGATCCATAGAGTTCGGATTCTGAACTCATGTGATATTGGCAAGCATATGTGTGCATTGTTTATTACTTTGATTTATCAATGTGTGAGATCTTTTCATATATCAATAAACTCGATATCTTGGGTAATAACAATGTATGCATAATCTCTTGAGCAGTATGCATGAGCACCGTGTCCTGGTGCACCAGGTTGATGATGTTCTCTTGAGGAAACACAAGTTCATGTTGAAACGCTGCAGGTGGAATTTATTCCTTACATGGTAAAGCTTGTGTGGTACTACTCAAGGTTTTAGATGTTAATTAATTATAGCTGTCAGAGGCTGACATAATTAATTAATGAACATTATATCTTAAATACCGGGAATGGCTGGACTAAAGGAGAAAGCATATTCATAAATATGTATTAAATTGGTAGGTCAGTTTTACTTCTTTAGTGGAATAAAAGTAAAACTTAATTTATTTAATTATATCATAAGTTTATTGGATATTGGATATGAAATAAATTAGTGGGCCAATTTAATATTCTTCTAGATCCCTGTTGTAACCCAATTCACTGTTAGTGGACTGGATATTAAACTTGAGATAGAGGCCCAAACCCAGTAGGGTTGGAAGACCAATTTTCAATCACCTCCTATATAAATATTGGAGGGGTGTTCGAAAATTATAACAGTTAAGATCAGGCCATCTTTTGTCTCACAAGATATCTACAGATTTAACAAACCTATCTAGTAGATTTCAGCCCACTCTAAATCTAGATACAGTCCGGGAATATAACAATAGATCTTGGAGTTGAATTTGTGGTGGCCGATTTTTTTTAAAAAAAGGGGCGCCAGTTTTGCATTCATTCAACAACAAGATTAGACCTGTAATCTTGTCCTCAGACTGTCTGAAAATTGTAAGTAATTCAAATCTATGTTTCTGCTTTATTAGATTCAAATCTGCTATGCATGGTTTTGTGCTTGATGTGTGATAAACATACATGTGACATAAAAATATGATTTGCATGAACATGGATTAATGAACAACCAAATGATCCTGCGGTGGTTTATTTCGAAAAAACCCCAACATTAACGTCCCAATCAACTGAAGATTAGTTTCAGTTGTGTGTGTAGGTTAGATAGTCAAATATTGAGAGTGTAGGATTTAGATTGACGTGTTATATCTATCTATATGTTTAGATGTATTTTGTTTGAGATATTGTTCAAGTAAGTAAAGTTAGAATAGATCTCTTGTATGCTGTATACAATGTTGTCAAGGGAGTGAACCGAGACAACACTTATATTATTTTTGTATTTCACTTATACTAGTGAATTTCATCCTGAGGCAATCACATACCGAATGTGTGTGATTTAAAACTATCTTTCGTGCAAGTTGCTTTAATTCCGCTGCGTGTTGAAGGCATAGTGGTTACACTAGCTTCAACATCAACTCTATTATCTGTACGTTGATATTTTTCACAAGCTATTTTCTGCTTGTGTTTTAAAGTTATTTCCGTGCAAACTGTTCTATAAATTCATGTGATAATGTTGTCGGTAAAGTGAGTGACACTGCCAACATTGTATATAACTTTGCACGCGGTTTTATTTTTCACAGTATTTGAGGCAACGAATTCTAACAAGTGGCATCAAGAGCATATACTTGCCATACTAAGTATTCGGTCCTTTGTGTTGCTGATTATTTACTGTGATGCATATTTTCATTTCTCAATGTCGTCCGCCAGAACTTAGTTTTCTTGGAACAAATTATGCCTTATGGAAGGCTTGAATGCATATGTACATCAAATCTATTAATGAACGTGCATGGATGACAATTTTGAATGTATGGTGTATTCCAAAAGAGACAAATGAAGCTGGAGAAATTATTGTTGGTTTTGTATACTAGAAGACTTGTCTTTGTATACTTTTGTGATGATATGATGATATGAAATAAAGTTATTGTAGTCACTGTTTGCATTTAGATTATGTTCTATAATTGTTCTATGCAATGTTCCATATACTTACATTGTAGATGATATGGTGTGGGGAGTCACACGTAGGGATGTCAATTTAGCCCACCGATGGGCCAGCCCGAAAAATCGAAAAAAAAAGGTGGGTTAGGGCCACGAATTTATGGCCCGAAAAAGTTTTTAACTGATTCGGTCCGAACCGAATAGGCCCAAAACCGAAACGGGTTGGCTCGAAATCGAACAGGTTGGCCCGATTGACATCTCTACCTATATTTCTTTAGACTAACTAGTTATTATAATTTATCATGTTTTAATTTATTTAATTTATTTAATTTATAATATTATAATATTATTATTTCTTTTAATAAATGATAAATATTTTGAAGATGGAATCAAACATGAAGTTGAAAGGGCTTCAAATATTGTTAAAGAAGAAGAAAATTGTAATTCACATTAGATGGAAGATTAAGCTATAAATAGTTTTGTGGTATATTTAAAATGATTATTTTTGGAAGAACAAATTATGATTGAACATTATTGTCATTTTCATGTCATTTATTTTTGTTTTCTTTCATTTGATCTTAATTAAATTTTGTATTTGTCATGTTCTTTTCATTTTATCTTATTTTTCACGTATTAATTTATTTCAAGAATAAGAGATAATGATTATTTAGGAGAAATATCAAAATATGATTTATACACGTGGAAAAAAAAGCATAAACATGTTGGCCCGACGAGCTAGCCCGAAAACCGAAGGGTTAGGGTTAGGGCCGAAGATTTTGAGCCCAAAGAAAATTTTGACCGAATAGGCCCGAACTGAATAGGACCGAAACCGAAACAGGTTAGTCCGAAACCGATCGGGTTAGCCCGATTAACATCCCTAGTCACACGGTAAGATCATATCATTAAAACCTTGTATTGTATTAAAAGAGATCACGGCTTAGATGGTCCTGAACACACCATCGGTACACTGTAGAATAATCTAACAAGTTAGTTTATCTTAACTAATTGATTATTCTAGTACACTTGTTGGTGTATTGAGGAGGATTACGATAAGATACTATTCTCTATCTCTGACCCAGTTACTGAGAGAATAAAGATCCACAGATTTCGGGTTCTGAACTCATATGATATTGGCGTGCTTATGTGTGCATTGTTTATTACTTTGATTTATCAATTAGTGAGATTTTTTCATAGATCAAACTCGATATCTTGGGTAATAATAATGTATACATAGTGTCTCGAGCAGTATGCATGAGCACCGTGTCCTGGTGCGCCAGGTTGATGATGTTCTCTTGAGGAAACACAAGTTCATGTTGAAACCCTGCAGGTGGAATTTATTCCTTACATGATAAAGCTTCTGTGGTACTATTCAAGGTTTTAGATGTTAATTAATTATAGCTGTTAGAGGCTGACATAATTAATTAATGAACATTATATCTTAAACACGGGGAATGGCTGAACTAAAGGAGAAATCATATTCATAAATATGTATTAAATTGGTAGGTCGGTTTTACTTCTTTAGTGGAATAAAAGTAAAACTTAATTTATTTAATTATATCATAGGTTTATTGGATATTGGATATTAAATAAATTAATGGGCCAATTTAATATTCTTCTAGATCCCTGTTTTAGCCCAAATTGACTGATAGTGGACTGGATATTGAACTTGAGATAGAGGCCGAAACCCAGTAGGGTTGGGAGTTGAATTTTCAGCCACCTTCCCTATAAATAGAGGTGGTGGGTTCGAAAATTTAAAAGCATAATAAATCAGCCCCTCTTTGTCTCTCAAGATATCTACATAATTCACAACCCTATCTAGTAGATTTGAGCCCACTCTGAATCTAGATATAGTCCGGGAATATAATAGAAGATCTTGGAGTAGAATTTGTGCTAGTCGATTTTGAGGTGTTAAGTGGCGCCATTACTGTGATCATTCAATAGCAAGATTAGATCTTGAATCTTGTCCACAGACCGTCTATTGATTTGTAAGTAGATTCGGTTTCTATGTTTTCCGCTTTATTATATTCGAATCTATTTTGCATGCTATTTGATTAGACTGTGATAAACATTCATGTGACATAAAATTATGATTTGCCTGAACACGGATTAATGAACAACCAAATAGATCATGCGGTGGTTTAATTCGAAAAAACCCCAACAGTCATCAACAAGGTTAAAAGTCGATGGAGTGTTGAAGAACAAACCATTTCAAACTTGCACTCTATAGCTCGTAATGCTATTTTTGTTTTTGTTGACGTCCCTTATTTCAAAATGATCTCAAAGTGTACTACAACCAAGCATGCATAGGATATTCTTCAAGAACATTTTGAAGGATATATAGGTGTACGACTAACATGCGTTTGTTTCGCGCTCAAAATAAATTTGTAACTCCTGTGCCCACAGCGAGCGTAGGCGGCTAATAAGTATAGGTCGATCTCATAGAGAGCTGTTGTGATTCCATCTTCAAGTAACCAATCATAAAAGGGGTTTGGATTGTTGTCACTACTGGAAAGTAAATCTGCAAAAGCAAGTAAAGAAAATATCAAATAACAAAGGTTATGGCATTTGAACTTGAATTTGGTTTAAATATATATTCAACTCGATCATGGGCACACTGATTTTCATACATGATAAATCATCTAGTTATGGAGACCGGATTCCTCTCTGCGTCTCCTCATTCCTCCTTTCATTATAGACTTAAAAGCAATTTCTCGTCAATTAAATCCCTAATCAGTCCCCCACCCCCGATTCCCCAAAGAGATGTAAGTGAACAGACAGCCGTGTGCCCTAGACGAACTTAGATCTGTTTTGTGTTTACCGATTCTTCATGTGCCCACAATAACCTATTGATTCCCTTATTACTATATGAACTAACACACAGTCACGATTCATCAATTCAATTAATAATGGTGTGCCCTCTTTACGTAACGAGTGATCAGCCACATTGGGCATTTTAGACACACACTCACGTGAAACAAAGCACAAGAATCACAGAAACCTATCATGCACTACTATGCCCATTTTGGCCTCACGAGTCCAAATTTATATTCAAACAATTTTCATTGTTCAAACACCAGAATTAAGAGTCTAGCCAAACATGCTAGACATAATTAAAATTGCAGAAATGAAGGACATAATTGTAAAGAAAACTTACTGAATTTAAGAAGCAAACATACTCAACATAAACGTTGAGTTTGAATCCTAAGTCCCAAAGTCTTAAGGCCAATGGATTGTTTCTTGCTGCAAAGTAGTGTACATAGTTGCAGGAAAAATAAAAGTGTAGCAATGTTTCTGACTGCTAAAAACTCTCGTTTCCGGAAATTAAAATAGCTTAAATAGTTACATTTCCAAATTAGAGTTTCCCCAACAAGCTGGGTGTTCACTGGATTTTTGAAACTGGCGTGCCCTCTCTGATCTGACTGGATAATCATAAGTTGACCAAATCCCTATTTTTTAGGGATTGTGCTTATCTCTTTTTTTCAATGCCTCTAAGAGTCCAGTCCACCTCCAACTCTTCTTCGGATAATGTAACTATCTTTCTCGCCTCTCTCCTCCAACTGAATCCGGGTCTCTTGCAATTGCCCTAGCCCAGCCCATTGTTGTCAAATCTACTTGAGCAAAATGGGCATGGTATCTTGCAGTCAGCCTCATCCATCTCTGATATGCCAATTCCACCACCCGAATATAGAATGAGTGCTGAAAGAAGTCCCATGTGCCTCTAACTGAATATTTAGCTTGGATTTTTCTTGAATAAATAGGCATAAAATGCCTCTTTCGCCAGACTTGACCTCTGCAATGCCCTATGACCTTATCCTGGTTCTTTTTTACTCAAAACAAACTAAAAAGGACATTTATAACGGACAAAATGCCCATAAAAACACGAAATAAATGGACCTATCACACCCACACACTTTAGACATGATTGTCCTCAAACATGGGATGCAATGCGTCCAAAAAACTAAAAGAAAAGAAAGGTAAAAAGAACAGACTCAAAACAAGGCATTCAAACTGTAAATCAGTGTGGGCACATCACAATCAATATTCCAACAAAACTGCAAAGTATCAGCATACCAAAAATAGGTCAAAAATGAGTTCAGCGTGGTAATCCTCACAAACTCTCTTCACTCAGTGTTTAGGCTCAGTGTATACACTCAAATCAATGCAATTATTTACTTAGTCATCCTATAGGCTTGCTAAAGTTCTAATATCAATCTCCAGAAACCATAGATGCATAAGTATCAATAGGGATTTTTAGGCTACAGTGGGCATTTCATGTAGGTGGGGTTTTATTTCTGTACAGGCCCCCCATTTTTTCTAAATCACTACCCTTCTATGCCCCGTTCAGACAACAAATCTTTCTTTACTCTGGGGCACTTTGAACACTTAAGATTAGGGGAATTTATTTCTCTTTTTTTTTTCCTTTTCTTTTATCATCATTTTTTTCTTCTTTTTTTATTTAATTTTCTTTTATTTATTCTTCTATCTTTTCTGGCCTTTTCATGAATATCCCCCAACAATTCTGCCTTTCCCATTTTTTTCTTTTTTCAGGCTCTTATAATGCCCTGGCTATATATTTTACCATCCCAAACAAGAAATCTGCCAGGGCATTTCATAGGCTCAAGGGGCTGCAAAGGCCGTGTCATTGGTGGGTAAAATTTTCCTTTTAGTGGCTCAGCAAAAGATGGCCTATATCATTTACTTATACATCAACAATTTTCAGGTTTCAACTAGAACAGTAGCAAGTTCTAGAATTTCTAAGCACACAATTATTCATACATGAAGTAAAGAAGCTGTGGAATGGGCATACAGCAATTAGGCTCAAGTCTCACAGGGCATGTTGAACTCGTTCGTCATCTCTATCTTATGTGGACATGCTGATTCTTTAAATAAAATAGTTTAATATTGAACATATCAAATGCAATGGCCACATAGACTTCACAAAAAGCATGCTTGACTCAACTAGCCACCTACACACTTTGCATTATGCAAAGTATTAAAACAGGCTCAACAAAAATATTAAAACAAAAATAGGAATGCCCCCACCCACACACTTTGCACTAGGCAAAGTGGGTGAACACGGGCGACACACAAACAACCACAAAGAACAAAAATAAATAAAAATAAAACCTAATATGAAGAAAGAAAGAACCAGGAATTAGTTAGATGAGGGCGTTGGATAAGAGAACCCAACGTGCTTAAAGTAGGCCTTCAGAGTTGTCTTAATGCGGTCTAGTTTCTCATCTGTCTAGGACTGGGCATTCTCCAACGCTTCCAACTTCTTCAGAATCACCATGACTGAATGCTCCCCTTGTTGTGCCCTCTCTACTAGTGGCTTCCTAGATGTACCTGCAATCATCAAAAGGCTCGAGAGGTCTGCCCTCGGCACAAAGAAAATAGGCTTTCCTTCTTCATCTTCCACCATATCCTGCATTCTCTTTAAGCAATATCAAATAATTCAAGGGGCAGGGGGGTCAAGTTAGTGGTACTCAAATCTAGCAACCTAGACCTAACAAAAGTTTGGGTGATTAATTAGGCACAAGAGATTCTATGCTTAGGGTGTGTTTTTATCTCTCTGAAGTGCGCAATGGCTACCGAGCCAAAATTGATTTTAATTTTCTTAACCATGCACCAGAGAATGAAAAGCTCCTGATTAGTTATAGAGTTAGAGCTATCCTTCCTACCGAAGAAAGTGTAGGCCAGCACCCTATGACAAAATCTCAAGGCTTCGTTATTCAAATAATAGCCTTTTGTAGCTCCACTTTGATAAGTGGAGCCATCCCCAATCTCAGCCCATTTTGCCTCAACTCCTTCAGCAGAGTCGGGCACAACAGTTAATGCATTCACATATAAATCATCTTGGAGATCCATACAAGATATAATGCCTACCAACATGTTTAATTCATTGGCAGACATAGAAAAACTTTTTTCCCAAAATTTTAAAATTCATAATTCTAATAGACGTAGCAGGCTTATTTACAGGCTTAATTTTCAAATTTTGAACAAACTCTCGCTAGAGAGTAGAGAAAATGACAAACTCCATATCCAGGAAAAATTCCCACCCAATAGCAGCGAAAAGATCCCTTACCTCCTGCTCTATACCCAGAGCGATGAGAGATTCACAGTGGGCTCCTTTTGAGTTTATGATGCCCCTGACCGGTGGTGGACCGCTTCCAAACTTTTCTGGAGTGGGGCTCCCTACTCCTCTGCTCTTTTTAGGTTCAGGCTTTGGTGTGCCCTGCTCAGCCTTCCTCTTCTGTGAAGAGGGTTCTCTAGCAAGATTCTCTCCTACCTTCACGGCCATCGCCTTACCAACCCTCTGCTTGGGTGGCGAGTCCTCTAAGGGCTCATCAACGAGCGTGTGAGCTTGAGATCACTCACTATGCTCTTGCTCCTCCTCCTCTTGCTCAGAGACCTCATCATCAGTCTCCTTACGCTGAGAATCTTCCGGCTGCTCTGATTGCTCTGGAATGGGCTCCCTAACTTTTTTCTTTCCCTTGGCTCTCTCTAGACCTCTTTTCTTTATCTCCACAGGTGGCTTGTCCTCTCTCTCAGAATCCATCTCATCAAGTTCATCCATAAAATCGTCTAATCTTTCATCTCCTTCCTCTTCCACATTCTCATCTTCCTCGTCAGCTTCTTTAGATAGCTCGGGTGTAGGAACCCTAGCCTATTTCTTTCCTTTCTTCACGGTCACTTTTGCCACTCCGTGAACTTGCTCCGACATGGGCTCCGCAGCTGGTTCCTCCTCCTGCTGTTAGTTTTGTATACTGGAAAGCTTGTCTTTATATACAATAAACAATATTAAGATAATATAGATTGAATAATAATTGCATTCACTGTTTGTGTATATATTTATTGTTATATATTCATATGCATGGTTCCATATACTTGCATTGTAGATGATATGGTGTGGGTCAACACATGATAGAGATCATATCATCGGATTCCTTGCAATGTATTAAAAGGCTCACGGCTTAGATGGTCCTGAACCAACCATCAGTACACCGTAGAATAATCTGATAGTTAGTTTATCTTGACTAACTGATTATTCTAGTACACTGGCTTATGTATTGAGGAGGATCACGATAGGATACTGTTCTCTATTCTGACCTTAAGTGAGAGAATAAAGATCCACAGAGTTCGGATTCTGAACTCATGTTTTATTGATGAGCATATGTGCGCATTGTTTGTTACTTTGACTTATCAATGGGTGAGATCCTTTTGTGGATCAATAAACTCGATATCTTGGGTAATAACATTGTATACATCATGTGTCGTGCAATATGCATGAGCACCGTATCCTGATGCGCCAGGTTGATGATGTCCTCTTGAGGAAGCACGTAGATCATAGGAAGCCCTGCAGGCAGAATATTAATTTATTCTTTACATGATACGGAAATCGTGCGGTACTACTCAAGGAACAAGATATTAATTAATTATAGTTGTCAGAAGCTTACATAATTAATTAATGGACATTATATCTTAAACATGGGGAATGGCTGAACTAAAGAAGAAAGCATATTCATAAACATGTATTAAATTGATAGGTCAGTATTATTTCTTTAGTGGAATAAAAATAATACTTTATTTATTTAATTATATCCTAAGTTTATTGGATATTAGAAATTAAATAAATTAGTAGGCCAATTTAATATTCTTCTAGATCCCTGCTGTAGCCCAATATGACCTTAGTAGACTGGAAATGGAACAAGAGTTGGAGGTCCAGGCCCAATAGGGTTTGGAGAGTTAATTTTCGTCCCCTCCCCTATAATAAGAGAAGGGGGCCACGAAATTAATAATGAAAAAAATACACATCTATACAGCCCCTCTAAGTGCTCTCTTGATTCCTAGAGTTTCCACAACCGGTTTAGTAGTCTGTAGTCCACCCTGCATCTAAACAAGATTCAGGAATACAATAGAAGATCAAGAAGTCAGGAATACAACAGAAGATCAAGAAGTAGAATATTGGAGCTGTGAGATTTCGAACACCATGAAGGTTTTCCATGATCATGTGTTCTCCATCAATAACGAGATTAGATCTTTAATCCCGTGAGCAACCCGACAAAGTTTGTAAGTACCGGTTTCGATAGATTCTATTTTATTCCGCTGCAATAGATTCGAAATTGAAACTTACATGTTAATTCAACATAGGATAATTAATGTCACACATAAAATTATGATTTACATGAGTTAGAATTAATGGCATCCAAATAGATCATGTGGGGTACAATTCAAAAAAACCCCAACAATTGGTATCAGACTCTGCTCTAGAATTAATTCTATGTTTTATTTGAAATTTATGATTAAATATGAGGATGGATTTATGTGTTACAAATTTTCATATTTAATTATGCTAAATTTTCGAATTTGTTAAGATTTAAATTGAATGGAATTTGTTTTGGATCGAGAAAAAAAATTCAATTTAATCTTGTTAGTTTTTTCAATCAACATGATATGGAATTTGGATTATGTAAAGGTGACTTAATTTCCAGATTCTATGCATCATCATGTTCGAAAATGTTGGAACACATTAATTCACTAATTAAAATTGTTAAGGATTTAAAAAAAATCCTAATTTTAATCGGTGTTGTGGATTCTCGCTCATGGGATATTAATTTGGAAAGATATTTTGTCAATGATGAGATTTCCAAATTCTAATTGCTACCATGATCGAAAATTTGTGTAAGTCGATCAATTCCCTAATTAATTTTTGATCTTATGTTTTTAATTTGGAATAGAAGTTTGATTAATATCAAAATTTCCAAATTTAATCATGATAGGGATCAAAAATTATGGGGATTAGAATTGGAGAAGGTAATCTTTGATGTATATCAAAAGTTATCAATTTCTAATCCAAGTAGGTTTCAAAATAGAATTTTAAATTTGGTAAGTGTTTGAAGGGGATCAAACTTCCATATTTTTATACTAGCAATTTTGATACCTAGTACATAATTTGGAGATGATTTTGATTAATATCAAATTTCCAAATTATTGATTTTATTTAGGGATATTCGAATTTTGGAGATCAAATTTTTAATATTTGATGTTAAATTAATTCCCTAAATTGATCCATATTTTTGAAAAATATGGAATTAGATTTGGAATAGATTTTTTGATGTTATCAAAAAATTTCATATCTAATTCTAGAGATATTTTCAAAATATGGGGGATTATAATTGGATAAGGTAATTTTGATGAATATCAAAAGTTACCTAATTATAATTCAAATAGGTTTCAAAATAGAATTTTAAATTTGAAAAGTATTTGAAGTGGATCAAAATTTTCAGATTTATTATTCTTGGAATTTTTGAAACCTAGGTATTTAATTTGGAATAGATTTTTTATTAATATCAAAATTTTCAAATTTAATTATTTAGGGATTTTCGAAAATTAAGGATTTTATTTGGGAAAGATTTTTGATAAATATCAAAATTTTCAGATTTATTCCTTATGTAATTTTTGAAGTATTAAGATTTAATTTGGTGGAAGATTATAATTAATTTCCAAATTTTATCTTAAAGTGATTTTCGAAAATTTCAATTTTAAATTGAACATAATTTTCGAAAATGATCATGTATGGATATCATATGCAATTTTATGTTTATCACTTAATTTTGATAGTTGTTGTATGTAGACGGTTTTTGTTTGCAGGTGATACTGACTATCATGGCATTTTAATTTTGTGATGTGATGATTTAATTATGTTGAATGTGTGGTTGTTGATGGTCGTATGCCGGTTTGGCTACCAGGTGTTTTATCCATAAGAAAATCTATGGATTAGATTATCATTTATTTTATTACGTTGGTTTAATGTAATAGGAAAAATAAATGTTAGAGTATAGATGTGATTTTCGAAAATCACATAGTCTTGAGTTGTATTTTAATTCCTTTATTTTTCTAGATTTATTAGGATTTTCCATAATTAAAATCTTTATCTTATGGAAATTGAATACTTAAGATAATGATTACTTTATCCTAGTGGATTTGGATAAGGTAATTGATATCTTTGAATTTATTCAAATATGATAGGATAAGATTTAAATTAGAAATAGAAATCCTTATAGAATCAGATAAGGAAAGGGATTCTTCTCAAGAAAGGAAAGTGGAGCAGCCCCAATCAAGGAAGGACGACATCCCGAACATGTCCCAAAACCCTAATCGGCGATAGGGTTTTGGCGAGATGCTTGGTGGTGGCACGGGTGACGTCCAGATTTCCGAAGCTGATTTTCCAAGATGATCTCATGAATGCAACATGAGAAATATGCCATGATAGTTGGTTTAAATTATTATGCTTATTATGTTGTTGTTTGCATGTCATGGATGTTTATCATTTTATGTGATGATCTTGCATGCTAATGAGATAAAATGAAAACCTCAAGTATAAATAACTAAGTGGGAGAAATTCATACCAAAGTATGTAGAAATCTCAATCGGTCTCCATTAATCTGGTTTAATTGAGAAGTGATGGGCATGCGCGTTGACAATAGGTCATCCTCCCTAACGGATGTGTCATATCATTGGACTCTCTAGAAATTAAACCTCTTAATAGATAACTGAAGGACACTGTTAGAATAAATTGACTCCTCCGACTGGAGTAATGAGTTCGAACCAGTGCCCTTGGGGTAAAGATGATGGTGTTCACACTTAGGTGTAATTTATTAATAAACGTCCACACTAACGTGGCTTATTAATTAGAAGATTACATGACCGGGAATGTTTTCCGACTATTAATTTACTTGTCATAAGGAAACTTGACTGGAGGTAAATTAAAGGTTAATAACTGTTTAAAAATGAATTTTATAAACGTCCACACTAACGTGGCTTATAAGAAATATTTTTAAAATGTCGGTGGATATGCATATAATTCTTTTTGAGGATTTCAATTATATATTTAGTATCCTAAATGGTGTGACTATACTGCATGTTACTTTTCTGATATTCTATATTATCATGGCATTCTCCAACTTGTCTTCTATTCTCAAAAGTTTTATATCGGTGAATTACTAAAGACTAGATTCATAACTTAAAACATTGTCTTAAACAGGTGAAAGTTTAATTGTACTTGATGAGGAATGTCATAAGAAATCAGTTGCGAATTCTGATGAAGTAGTGAGAACCTCTTATGGTGTAATCTCAAGAAACTCTTCGGACATCAGAATTACACAAAAAAATGCATTGCCATGAAAAATCTAAAAAAACCAAATCCCTATATTTTAGGGATAAGCATAAGTTGACCAAATCCCTATATTTTAGGGATTGTGCTTATCTCTTTTTTGCAACGCCTCTAAGAGTCAAGTCCACCTCCAACTCTTCTTCGGATAATGTAGCTATCTTTCTCGTCTCTCTCCTCCAACTGAATCCGGGTCTCTTGCAATCGCCCTAGCCCAGCCCATTGTTGTCAAGTCTGCTTGACCAAAATGGGCACGGTATCTTGCAGTTAGCCTCATCCATCTCTGATATGCCCATTCCGCCACCCAAATATAGGATGAGTGTTGAAAGAAGTCCCCTGTGCCTCTGACTGAATATTTAGCTTGGATTTTGCTTGAATGAATGGACGTAAATTGCCCCTTTGGCCAGACTTGACCTCTGCAATGCCCTATGACCTCATCTTGGTTCTTTTTTACTCAAAACAAACTAAAAAGGACATTTATAATGAACAAAATGCCCATAATAACACAAAATAAATGGACTTATCAATGATAGAAAGAAGTTGTAGTTCAAGGAGCAACATCATCATCAATGTTTGAACCTCCACCACCTCCATCAACTGGAGGTGTTATGTTTCCTAGTCCGCTCAAAACTGCAATCCCCAGTGAAGATTCTTGTCCAATTGATACTAGTCTCAACATCAGTTTGAAGAAAGATGTGAATGTCAAGAAAAGAAACGACAAAGCCCATGTTCAACCAACTAGAAAGTAAAAGAGAATCTTCAATCAATCCGTATTGCGAAGATAAAAGATAAAGTTGAATAATCAATTGAGTGATGATGAATCAGGAGATCCGGAATCGAGAGAAAACGATGAACAAGTTATCTTACTTGTTGCTGAAGTCAATGAGTCTGATTCGGATATTTATGTTGGGTTGAATTGTGTTTCAACATCTAGAACAACATTTGACAGATATGAAAGCTCTGAAAAGTATAATACAAACTCTTTTAATTCTTCTATTTTATGTGATACAAATTCACTACAACATGATGACTTTGGAACTAAAAAAAATTGTAGAAGAAGTAAAAGTGTTATATGATGAGCTTCTTTCCAACTGGATAAAACAAAACCAAGTTGTGGAGTCACTCAATAAGAAAAATGAAGAGATGGATGAGTAAGTGACAAATTTGGAAGTGATCCTCACAAGAAAAAATGTGGAGTTGATTTCTGTCAAGGAACAACTCAAAAATGCTTCTCAATCTCTCGAGAACTTGAAAAGTGGATCTTCCACACCAACAAGGTATTGTCAATTGATAAGATCGATAGATCCGAACTAGAGCAGGTTAAATATTCTACCACAATATTTCCTAATGAATTGAATGATGAGTTTAAGTGTACTTGTTTTGTTAAAGGAAATACTAGTGATACATGTCACACAAATTCTCATAAATCTGATAAACCTAAGATTATAAAAAGAGAAATTTTGTGTGTCATTATTGTTTTTCTCTTGGTCACATTAAGCCTTTTTGTTATAAATTACATGGTGATGTTGGTAAAATGTCGGACATAATGTTTCCAAATATTAGATCCAACATTCATAGAAAATATAAAAGTTTGAATCTGAAATGAGTGAAGAAATCTGATTTGGAATGTATATCCACAGAAAAACATTCAGTTGGCATTTTGAATAAAGCTCTTGATTTTGAGAGATTTTCAAGCTTTCGGAAATCTCCCAATGCATGTGTGCTATAGTGCTTGGTTTATCGATGTTGGGCAAATGTTACAAATTCTGAACCCAACATTAGTTTTTTATTTCTTTTATTTTTTTTGGCATTTTCATGCATTCTATTTTTCTTATATGTGGCCTCTGGTTGTTTAACATTCATAAAACATTTGAAGTATGCTTTGCTTAAATTCGATCTGAATTATGAGCATGTATGCTTAATTTTTTTGTTGCACATGGTTGTCAATGTATATTGATCATTAAGAGTATGAATGAGAAAAAAAGTTTTCCATGTTGTAGTTGATGATTTTTTCCTGATTTTCTAAGGTTGATTTCTTGCATGAAAATTTTAGAGTGTTTAAAGCTTTTCAAGAAACTCTACTTGGCTATAAGTTCTCAATTTTGCGCTAGTGTTTCTTAATTATATTTTAACTAACCATGACAGGAAATTTGAAAATGTTGATTGTGATGTTGTATATGCAAAGAAAGGAAAAATCTGAGACTACAGGAAATGTTGTAGTCCAAAAGGTTATTGAAAAATCTGTGTTGTGTATTGAAGTTGTTACACTGCATATCACATTGGAAACATGGTCTTTTTTATAGTAAAGGAATGAGAGTTTGAAACATTTGCTATGTTATGAATAACTATGAGATGTCAATCAGAGTGTTGATCTTGTTCTGTGTTAATGCATATGTGATAGAAATCTCAAAGAACCTGGTCCAATTCTTGCACACCAAATACATTGACATAAGTCTCCACTTTATCCGAGATTTGGTGAACAAAGGTATCATTCACATTGAATATATATCATCTGAAAAATTGAATGAAACTATCTTTACAAAGGCCCTTGATTTTGAGAGATTCTCATCTTTATGGAAATCTCTTAGTTTGTGTGTTATGTAATCTCTGCATAGTCGATGTTGGGCATTGTGTTGTGTATGTTCTGTCCAACATTTGTATTTGTTTATGTCTTTTTATTTTTTTTATTTCATATGCATGTTAGATCTTGTTTAATCTTAGATATTTATTTCAATTTTACTTTGATCGTGTTTAATGTCTCGATGATCAGTCTTTATTCAGAAAAATGTCCATGATATAAACGTATGATGATGATTAGTTTGCCTTAATATAAAACTACGAGCACAAGAGTGAGGCTTGGATGTTACAGAACAAGACTCAATCAATACACAAGATTTCATAAAGATTTGAAAATCATGTCTTTACAGAAAAACACTATTCACAGGTTTTCCCTTTACGATTTTCAATTTCGAGACTCTTGTAAAGGTCAGATTAAAATTTTGAAATCACGAGCAGGTTTCTTTATGTCGTTACGTTCCAGAAAAGACCAATATTGACTATCTTCCGGCGGCAAACACAAAATCTTATAATCAATTTTTACATAAAATACACAAAAATTCGCGACTTACATCTGTTTGACTTTATTTTAGCTTCAATTATTTTCTTTAGTCTTCTAAATAAATTTAGAAAACTCACCAAGATATTCTGAAATTTCTGGGATGTTACAAACTACACCGCTTAAAAAAAAAATGTCCCGAAATTTACTTCCCCTCAAACGGAGATCTGGATACCTTTTCAAGAATCCTTAGCCTTACTCGAACCATATTGGTTCAAAACCTTTACTAGATTTACAACTCTAGACCTTACGGCCAAGAATAGCCTGAGGGCTTTCTTTATGGATTAGTTCTCACTCAGAACTATCTCTTTTCCTTTGGTAACGTGTCAAACACATATTTCCATAGCAGTAGGATGTGAGACATGTCATGCATGGCAATAAGGTCAGGCGTCAAAGCCAACCCATGTTCTATGTCTTTATCCTCTTCGAGGATTTCTAATAGGCTCTTCAAACTTTTAGTTTTAATTTCTTAGCGAAACGAACTCTTCCATTGATTAGAGATACCTTTGAGAAGGCCATGTCTTCCGTCTGGAACTGCTAATCATTCCTTCGATCTTTCGAGCTTTTTCTTGGTAGCCGAGCTATCTTGATGAACTTTGGTCGATTCTTTATCTTGGCTAAACTTTCTTTACTTGCAATCATACATAAAACCGTGTTTACCCGCATACTATACATGCCGAATCTTTATTCGCCTTGATCGAACTTTGCCCATTGCCTTGATTGATCGATAGCTCACAACTTTTCTCGTACCAGTTTTGTCTCGTTCATGTTCACATTAAATATCGCATTGGACTCTTTGTCACATCTTTTGAAACTCATGCTTCATCGTAGCTTGAATAATCCACAACTATGGGATTACTTATTTAGTCTATGTTCAAATAGATTCTTAATAAATGATTACTTAAAGTTCACCCTATGTTAAAGCTTCTATGTCTATGTTCTTTCTAAGTTCAAAGCCTAGAAATGCATTTAACTTCTATAATGTTTTCTCTAGGTCTTCCGAAATTCTGTCATACATTCATCGACTGGTTGTGACATCTTGACTTCTATAATGCTTCTTTGATGATTCACGATTAAGATGAGCATCCCTACTGCTTGGAACTTCTTTAGCTCTAGGTGCTTGTCTCTAGTGAAACTCTTCATTTCCTTCCGGGTTGCACATGACTCGCATTGTCTCAACAGGCCTAGAGGACCTGAATCTGCAATGATGCATCTTTGATGGTTGTTTTCTTCTTTGTATCGGCTTGTCTGAGATAACTATACTTTTTTGGTCAGATGTGCTTGCCTTTTACGATCAATCTTTACAATTTTTAGGATTTTCTTCAAACAATGAAGCTTCTTTTCTCTAGCACGATTTTGCGCAGTGTGAAGGGCTCGCCCAATCACATACCTCTTAAACTCTCTAGCTATGGAACTTAATTCATAAAGCCTTTTTAATCATACAGGGAAAACTTAGAATTCTTCTAAGTTCAAGCATCTATAGTCTATGTTCTTGACTAAGCTCTATCTTTAGATTATCTATCATTGATCATTAATCTTAGTCATTCTCTATCCCCAAAATCACAATACTTTCTAGCAGTAGATAGTCCTTTTTCCCAAAGAGAAGACTTTTAAATCAAAATTCAGGTTTCAACAATGACCAGAAGATTTCGATATCAAATTGATTATATCTTTAAAATTCTTTTTGAAAAGAATAACTATAAATTAACTTTTGTCTTTTAAAATAACTTTAGACTATCTTTTCGATGTATCCAAAATTACTTTCACTCTTTAAACTTTTAGATCTATAACTTACCTGAAATCAATATTCTTTAATTTTCCTTGCCTTGCTCATAGCTCACTTATAAATGACTTACCATTCACTTATACTTTAAAAAGTTATACCACAATATAACCAAAGCTTTTAAAACTTTTCATACCTTTGAACTTTGTTGAGGATGTGGGGTGATGATGTACTGTGGGTTGCTGTATAGGAACCCTTTAAGAATACAACTCGAATTCACATAATCACTTTAAACAAATAACTTAAGAGACAAGTCACAGAGTTGCAACCTGCTCTGATACCATTTTGTAACGCTCCGATCCCGAGGATTAGGACGAGGATACTACAAGAAAAATACAAGGAAAAAGGTCGTATAATCCAAAATCTAGAGAGTCCTCTGTAATGTCCCGGTCCTAAAAGAAATAATAAATAAGGGTTGGGGTGTTACTAAAAAAAGGAAATACTATTTAGAACAATCAAATGAAATGGCTTTAGAACAAGAATATGTTATATTCCCCATAAATTTAGGCAGCATAACCTTTGTAACGGGAAGAAATCCACATCTTTCAACGTATCAACGAAGTCAAATGATTCAACTAAGTCAAAACAATGCCTATTCATAGGCCAATCAAATTCAAACAGAATCCAACAATTAATAAATAGGATAATGACTCTTCAAATAACAGGACCTCTTCATAGGACACAAGAACTAAGACCCATCAATAGGTCAGAGGTAAATAAACTATTTTATGTCACATTCATAGGACAGAAGCAATTAATCAAGTTAAGACCCATTCATAGGTCAACTGGAACATAAATAAAATCCAAAACTCAACCAAATATGACCTATCCATAGGTTGAAAACTGTAAAGAGACATGCTTGGATCTATGGAAAAGAAATGGAACTTTATTTATCATGATTCAAATAAGGTATACAATTCAGATAAGCCCAATAATAAAACATAGCATGCAATCATACTATGAGACACTGTCCCAGAGTTTAAGCGGAAAACAATAGAGCAATATTATATCACATAACAACATACTCATGAGCAATAATTTAGTCTGAACGAGACAGCCAGGCATGATCAACCCACAATAGTACATCGAGCCATCATCTCTAGCATCTCAACCTATGAAAAACATTTTAAAAAGATTTTGGGCGTGAGTACTAAAGCACTCAATAGGTTAAACTTTTTAACTCGGTCTTTAATAAAAACTGTAACAGAATATCCAAAACGTGAAATCCATTCCTATTTCTGCAAACCTTTACTTCTCTTTGGTACCATGTAGCTCCTTCTGTCATCTATTGCACTTTATGACATGTCACTGATATGAAAATGGATGGGTTACCTCACTAATCCGAGAAGAGTGTACTAGGGATCACCTATCATTGACCCAGAGTATACCAGGGATTACCCGACATTGACTCATATAGTGATGCCCAGATCACGTGTATGTGCAGGGGTTGCCTCACAGTGACACCTTTAGTGATTAACATCACAACTGCAAGAATCACAGTTCCTGTCTATCCTTTATTTTATGTTCTCTATAAAGCGCGTAATATGACATAAGTATAAAAACTATGTCATCCTTTTAATATAGCAACTATGCTAACCTTTAATTCCTCTAGCAACTTAGTTCAATCATGCTTCTTATTCCTTAAGCGGAAATCATTCTTTAAATTGAGTTTAATGCTAAAAGCACAAGCTAAAAAGTACGACTCATTATACACAAGTATAATCAATACACAATAAATATTTAATATACTGTAATATTAAACTATGATTTTTAGACTTTAAATATAAACTATTACCTTAATTTATATACTATAAACTTTAAACTCTAACCTTAACTCTTAACCCATAGACTTTAGTTATGACAAGTCATAATCTATTATATTTAATTATGTCGAAGAATAATCTATATTCGTTTATTGTGATAAATCATAATCTATATTCTCAATAATTATGATAAAGCATAATCTATGTTCTCAATAATTATGAAAAAGCATAATCTATATTCTCAATAATTATGGCACGGCATAATATATGTTCTCATTAATTACACAATAGTATAATGTTATTACTGTGGCACCCTCAAATGGATGTAGAAGAATAGACTAATAATATGAGCGTGCCTTGTTTTTTTTTTTAAATAGAAAGAAAAGTATTGGAAGACTCGAGAAAGGATAAGATTTACTTCCATACATAATTTACATAAATATATTAAGGGAAGAAAGAATACTCTGACGTCAAAAGAGTACAACATGGAAGATAAAAGTTTATATACAATCAAAACAGTGAACTACGAAGGAGTTTCACGCTTGAACAAAAACAGAGTCAAAAGGTGGTGCGAAAAGCTTATAAACAAAAGCCCATCAGGTCGTCATCCATATACATAGACCCACATGAGCTTGTAGGAACTCCACGTCCCGCACCATGCATTCTCATACTTCATCTCAGTCACCTACAATGCACGAACTACATGAGCTAAAGCTCAGTAAGTAGAAATCATGCATGCGACCTCATACACGATGCATAAAGAAGACACCACACCATGACTAATGCTCGTGATATAAAATATTTTCATCTCAAAAGCATTTTCATTATTTAGGAACTTGGCTCCCTTCACCAGACACCAACATGAGTCATGAGCTCATAATATATTCAATATCACTTGGCCAGAATGTGATTAGTGCACTCATGTGGCTCATCCTTCCTGGGGACACGCCCCTTGCCTGTTCCCTTTGATTCCACATGAAAGTCATCCCACATCAGCCACTCATCACCTCAAAGGTGCAGTCGAAGTGGACCATCCTCCCTGGACCCCAAAGGACACGCCCCCTGCTTGTTCCCTTTGATCCCACATGGAAGTCATCTCACTCGAGGCTCAAATATACAACACATCACAACACGGGCTGGTGGTGACCAATCCCAAACAAAAGATTTTCTCTCGCTCAAAACCATTTCATGCATGCATATACTCGTGCTCATGTACAAAATATTCAATGCAAATAGATAGAACGCCACAAGCATAATATACCACAAATTTATGAGGTTATAAATAATAACAACACAATAGAAAAATAATAATCACATATAATCAAATAATAATATATTCATGCATTGTAGTTGCAAATGAATTTCTACTTACCTCGATCGAGTCCAAAGCTTAAAATGTTTGAAATCCTAAATTGATGTTATCTTCCCAAAATCTAATCAAAACAAAGTAAGAACCACACATCACTAATCGACAATAATCTATAATTTAATAATCTTGTTTACTTATTAATTTAAAATTTAATCATATTTTCTAAATATTCTATATGTTAAACAAATATACTAACAATTAACCAATATGTTGTATGTGTGTATATATATATATATAAATATATATATATATATTAATAAAATGTCACCTAATATTCTAAATCACATAATCTGATCAATGTTTATAAACCATAAAATGGAAAAAATCAAATTACTTAATTATTTACAATTAATATATATCTTATTATAATAATAATAACAATTATTGAGACGGTTGCCGTTAGTTTCATATACTACTAAAATGTCTGCCTTAAGAATTATAGCAAAAGAAATATGATAACATAATAGTTTCAATTATAAAATTTTGAAACACACGGCACCTATGTACAAATATATATATATATATATATATAACCGTAACATAAATTAATACATGTCATGAAATTAAAATGACATGTTCACTGTTTGTATTACTAAATAGAATAGCTTGATTATTAATAGATATCTAATCAATCACTTAATTAACAAAAGTAAATCCACTCTCACTCTTTTAATTGAATATATACTTGAACTATTCAAATAATACCCAAAATTAGTAGAAATAAACAAAATTAATGATTAATATGGAACAAAGGAAACTTGTAGGTTAATAATATTACACAATTATTATTATTATTATTATTATTATTATTATTATTATTATTATTATTATTATTATTATTATTATTATTATTATTATTATTATTATTATTATTATTTGTTACAAAGCCTAAAAGCAATTATATAACAAGATACTTAAAACCCATAAATTGAGCACTAACCTTAATTCATAAAAGTTTCTTAATTATTGTTCCCTTCAAGTTCCCGAATGATGATAATAGGATTTTTACTTTTTTTTTTAATTTTTGATTTAGTTGTTAATAACTCTTGCCTAACATAATTTAAAGATTACCATCTCTACTCTTACACGTGTAATTACTATATATATGTATGCTCCAAAGATTGCCACCTATTACACTTATGTGTAATCATAATAATAATTTTTTTTATTTAATCACATATATTCTTTTGCATACATTTCTCTATATCATATATCTTGTTAAAGAAACCTAATATATATACATATATATATATATGTATATATATATATATAACTTACGTAATGTTCTAATCACTATAGCATCTCTATAGTGTCTTGTGTAAGCTCACTTTATTTAGTACAAAAGTCTCATTTTGATTAAAATGATCTTTGGATGTCCTAAATTAATTAAACTCTCAAATAATTAAATATACAAATGCAAATATTACTATGTAAATATATATACATATATATAAACTCAATTGGCACACAAATAATTACATAATACTTATATAAAATATATCAAAATAATCATTAATTAGTGAGAGGCTCGGTTACTACATCCTTCCCTCCTTATAAAAATTTCGTCCTCGAAATTTTACTTACCTGAATAGTTCTGGGTACTTAGTTCTCATTTCCTCTTCTCTTTCCCATGTAGCCTCTTCCACTAATTGATTTCTCCATAACACCTTAAATAATGGAATTCTTTTATTTATAAGTTGCTTTACCTCTCGAAGAAGAATCTTAACTGGTATCTCTTTGTAACTCAAATCTTCTTTCAGCTCTATTGGTGTATCTTTTAGAACATGAGATGGATTCGCCACATATTTTCTCAACATTGACACATGAAATACGTTATGTATCTGCGACATGTGCGTGGGTAGCTGAAGTTTATACGCAACCTCTCCAACTCTTTCAGTAATAATAAATGGGCCAATATATCTTGGACTGAGCTTCTCTTTCTTTCCAAATCTCATGATTCCTTTCATTGGAGCTACTTTTATAAACACTTGATCACCTATTTCAACTTCCAGCACTCTTCTTCTCCGATCTGCATAACTCTTCTGTCGACTTTGGGCAGCTCTCATTCTCTTTCTAATTTGTAACATAGCTTCAACCATCTCTTGTACCATATCTGGACCCAAAAGTTTTCTTTCTCCAACCTCATCCCAATGAACTGGCGACCTACACTTCCTTCCATACAACGCTTCATAGGGCGCCATTCCAATGGTAGATTGATAGCTGTTATTATATGAAAATTCAATCAAAGGTAAAAACTTGCTCCACTGGCCATGAAAGTCTAGAACACATGCTCTGAGCATATCTTCTAAGGTATGTATAGTTCGTTCTGATTGTCCATCCGTCTGTGGATGATAAGCTGTGCTGAAAGATAATTGTGTCCCTAGAGCCGTCTGCAAACTTTTCCAAAAAGTAGATAAGAATCTTGAATCTCTATCTGAAACAATTGATAGTGGTACTCCATGAAGTCTTACTATTTCTTGTATATATATTTGAGCCAAACGATCCATGGGGTAGATTGATAAGATAGGAAGAAAATGAGCTGATTTGGTTAATCGATCAATTATAACCCAAATAACATCATGACCTTTGACTTTTTTTGTAATCCTACCACAAAATCCATTGTGATCCTCTCTCATTTCCATTCTGGAACTAGCAATGGCTGCAAAGTTCCTACTGGTCTTTGGTGTTCTGCTTTTATCTGTTGACATGATAAACATTGTTCAACATGCTGAACGACATTTCTCTTTAGACCTGGCCACCAATAGTGCATTCTCAGATCTCTATACATCTTAGTAGCTCCAGGATGGACTGAATAAGGCGTTGAATGTGCTTCCTTCAAAATTTCTTCTCGAATTTCCTTCTTATCAGGTACACAAATTCGACATTTAAAGCGTAACATGCCATCTTCAGACAATGTAAAGTCAGAACGTACCCCTGATATGACTTTCTTTATTTCTTTATCTAAGTACTCATCATTTGGTTGACTTTCTCGTATCTTATCAATTAAGGTAGGTCGAATTGATAAGGCTGTCAACCTAGCCTCAATTGATTCATGGTCCAAAATTTCTACACCCATCTTCTGCAAGCCGACTAGCTCTTGCTTTTGCATAGAACTTATGGTCGTAGTTGCCCCACCTTAAATGGATTTTCTACTCAAAGCATCAGCTACAACATTAGCTTTACCAGGATGATAATTGATCACACAGTCATAATCTTTCACCAATTCTAACCATCTCCTTTGCCTCATGTTCAACTCTTTCTAGGTGAAAAAATATTTTAAACTCTTGTGGTCAGTATAGATTTCACACCGCTCTCCATACAAATAATGCCTCCAAATCTTAAGTGCAAAAACCACCGCGGGCAGCTATAAATCATGTGTTGGATAATTTTTCTCATATTCCTTCAATTGTCTGGATGCATATGCTATCACTTTTCCATTTTGCATCAATACGCAACCTAAACCATTCTTTGAGGCATCACTATACACCACAAAACCTTCAGTTCCAATTGGAATTGATAGAATTGGTGCTGTTCTCAACCTCCTCTTCAATTCCTGAAAGCTTTGCTCACAAGCTTCTGTCCATTTAAATGCCACATTCTTTCTAGTTAACTATGTCATAGGAGAGATAATCTTTGAGAATCCTTCTACAAATCTATGATAATATCCCGTAAGGCCGAGAAAACTATGTACTTCTGAAGGATTTGTTGGTTGAGGCCAATTATTTATGGCTTCGACCTTGCTTGGATCCACTGATATTCCCATACCTGATATGACATGTCCCAAGAATATTACTTGGTCTAACCAAAATTCACACTTCTTGAATTTTGCGTACAATTGTTTTGCTTTCAGCACCTCCAACACCGACCTTAAATGCACTGCATGCTCCTCTTTATTTCTAGAGTATATTAGGATGTCATCGATAAAGACTATAACGAATTTATCCAAATAGTATTTGAATACTCTATTCATCAAATCCATGAATGCTGCAGGAGTGTTGGTTAATCCAAAAGGCATAACCAAAAACTCGTAATGGCCATACCTTGTGCTGAATGCTGTTTTGGGAATATCTTCCTTCTTTACCTTCAATTGATGGTATCCTGAACGTAAGTCAAACTTTGAGAACACAAATGCTCCTTGAAGCTGATCAAACAAATCATCAATCCTGGGCAAAGGATATTTATTCTTTATCGTAACTTTATTCAGTTCTCGATAATCTATACACATTCTTAAAGTACCATCTTTTTTTCGAACAAATAGAACCGGAGCACCCCATGGTGAAAAGCTAGGCCTTATGAAACCTTTTTCAAGTAGATCTTTAAGTTGTATCTTCAATTTCTTTAACTCAGTCGGTGCCATTCTATAGAGAGTTCTAGATATTGGAGCGGTTCCTGGATGAAGGTCAATAACGAACTCAATCTCCCGATCAGGTGGTAATCCTTGAAGATCATCAGGAAACACTTCAAGATATTCTTGAACAATTGGTACCTCACTAGGTACGGAATGACCTTGATCCTTAACATTCATAACACTCACCAAATACCATTCACATCCTTTATTTCAAAGCTTTTGCGCTTTCACCGCTGAGATCAGAGGAAATTTGAGTTTCTTTGGAATTCCAACAAAAGAAAATGGCTCCTCTCCAGGTGGTTGGAATATTACTTCTTTCTTCTTGCAGTCTATACTTGCATAATATTGTGATAACCAATCCATTCCCAAGATGACATCATAGTCATTCATCGCAAAAACTATCAAATCTGCATATAACTCTCTATTTCCTATGGGAATAGAGCAAGCCCTCAAAATTTGACTAGTTTGCTTTGACTCACCAGAAGGTATCATTATGTTATAACTAGTCGCAGCAATATCAGGTATCCTACCCAACATTTTCACATACTCAGTGGATGCAAATGAATGTGTAGCTCCAGAATCAAACAGTACAAATGTTGGAATTCCAAAGATATAAATTTTACCTGTAACAACAGATGGGTTTGCCTCTGCATCATCTTTAGTGATAGTAAATGCCCTAGCTGGTACCTTCTTTTGCGCATTAGGATTAGACTCGGGGCAAGCTTTGACAACATGACCCGGTTTTCCACACTTGAAGCAGTTACGGGATTCTGCATAACATCTTCCTGAATGTTGTTCACCACATGCCAGGCATGTAGGTTGCACCGCAGGTGCCTTACCCTGATTTGTTCGTTGGCGTTTGTTTTGATCCCATGATTGTTGCCCATGTCTTGGTTGAAACTTCGGTCTCTGGCCCTGAGGAAAATGTTGTGTTCTTCTTTCACCTCCAGCCCACCTTTGACCTTGCCCTTGTCCTTGTCTAAGCTGACGTCGCATGTCTTGAGCACGAAAGATCCTGAGTTCAGCTTGTTCAGCAACTAGAGCTCGCTCAGCAATTTACGAGTATGTTGCTCCTTGCACTCCTGTCATACTCACATCTCTATATAATTCTGGCTTCAGTCCTTCAAGAAATCTCTCAGCTTTTAGTGCTTCAGTATTAATCATATGCGAAGCAAACCTAGACAGTCGTTCGAATTTTCTAATATAGTCTCCAACTGTCATGTTCCCCTGTCTAAGTTGTACAAACTCATTCATCTTCAGCGCGCGAATAGGGGCTATGAAATATTTGTTTCTGAATAACTCCTTGAATCTTTCCCAATTCATGGCAGCAACATCTTCAATGCTTGTTATAGTATCCCACCAGTGTCCTGTACTCCCACGAAGCATAAAAGTGGCGCATATAACTTTTTCATCTTCAGGAACTCTACTATATTTGAACATGTTCTCTAATGTTCTTAGCCAATCTTCTGCATAGGTAAGATCCAATGCATCCTCAAAAGTTGGTGGATTTAGTTTCCTAAATCTTTCCCCAACCATTTCCACATGGTCAGCTTGATGGCATGCTCGATTCTCATTATCCACACCTTGTCGATTTGCCTCCCTCTGCTGGATAAGCTCCTGAATTTGTCCCGACTGCCTTTCTACAAGCTCGGTAAGTCGATTAATAATAGCATCTCTATCCATCCCTGGATTAGAAGTTCCCTAACCAGATGCTCTCTCACCACTACCATCCATACCTCGACCTCTCACCATGATGAAAGAACTTATATATGTAATCTGATACAAACACAATACACATAATCTTATAATATACATATAAATAATCAATTAAATAAAACTTACGGGTACGTGTCGTTCCTAAGTCCATAGATCATGTACATGGACAGTCTACAGAAGTATGACCTGGGCTCTCATACCACTCTGTGGCACCCTCAAATGGATGTAGAAGAATAGACTAACAATATGAGCGTGCCTTGTTTTTTTTTTTAAATAGAAATAAAAGTATTGGAAGACTCGAGAAAGGATAAGATTTACTTCCATACATAATTTACATAAATATATTAAGGCAAGAAAGAGTACTCTGACGTCAAAAGAGTACAACATGGAAGATAAAAGTTTATATACAATCAAAACAGTGAACTACGAAGGAGTTTCAAACTTGAACAAAAACAGAGTCAAAAGGTGGTGCGAAAAACTTATAAATAAAAGCCCATCAGGTCGTCATCCATATACATAGACCCACATGAGCTTGTAGGAACTCCACGTCCCGCAGCATGCATTCTCATACTTCATCTCAGTCACCTACAATGCACAAACTACATGAGTTAAAGCTCAGTAAGTAGAAATCATGCATGCGACCTCATACACGATGCATAAAGAAGACACCACACCATGACTAATGCTCGTGATATAAAATATTTTCATCTCAAAAGCATTTTCATTGTTTAGGAACTTGGCTCCTTTCACCAGACACCAACATGAGTCATGAACTTGGCCAGAATGTGATTAGTGCACTCATGTGGCTCATCCTTCCTGGACCCCAAAGGACACGCCCCCTGCCTGTTCCCTTTGATCCCACATGAAAGTCATCCCACATCAGCCACTCATCACCTCAAAGGTGCAGTCGAAGTAGACCATCCTCCCTGGACCACAAGGGACATGCCCCCTGCCTGTTCCCTTTGATCCCACATGGAAGTCATCCCACTCGAGGCACAAATATACAACACATCACAACACGGGCTGGTGGTGACCAATCCCAAACAAAACATTTTCTCTCGCTCAAAACCATTTCATGCATGCAACCTCGATCATGTATGTATGACGTGCATGCATATGCTCGTGCTCATGTACAAAATATTCAATGCAAATAGATAGAACGCCACAAGCATATTACACCACACATTTATGAGGTAATAAATTATAACAACACAATAGCAAATAATAATCACATATAATAAAATAATAATATATTCATGCAATGTAGTTGGAAATGAATTTCGACTTACCTCGATCGAGTCCAAAGCTTAAAATGTTTGAAATCCTAAATTGATGTTTTCTTCCCAAAATCTAATCAAAACAAAGTAAGAACCACACATCACTAATCGACAATAATCTATAATTGAATAATCTTGTTTACTTATTAATTTAAAATTTAATCATATTTTCTAAATATTCTATATGTTAAACAAATATACTAACAATTAACCAATATGTTGTGGGTGTGTGTGTATATATATATATATAAATATATATATTAATAAAATGTCACCTAATATTCTAAATTACATAATCTGATCAATGTTTATAAACCACAAAATGGAAAAAATCAAATTACTTAATTATTTTCAATTAATATATATCTTATAATAATAATAATCACAATTATTGAGACGGTTGCCGTTAGTTTCATATACTACTAAAATGTTTGCCTTAAGAATTATAGCAAAAGAAATATGATTACATAATAGTTTCAATTATAAAATTTTGAAACACACGGCACCTATGTACAAATATATATATATATATATATATATATAACCGTAACATAAATTAATACATATCATGAAATTAAAATGACATGTTCACTGTTTGTATTACTAAATAGAATAGCTTGATTATTAATAGATATCTAATAAATCACTTAATTAACAAAAGTAAATCCACTCTCACTCTTTTAATTGAATATACACTTGAACTATTCAAATAATACCCAAAATTAGTAGAAATAAACAAAATTAATGATTAATATGGAACAAAGGAAACTTGCAGGTTAATAATATTACACAATTATTATTATTATTATTATTATTATTATTATTATTATTATTATTATTATTATTATTATTATTATTATTATTATTTGTTACGAAGCCTAAAAGCAATTATATAACAAGATACTTAAAACCCATAAATTGAGCACTAACCTTAATTCATAAAAGTTTCTTAATTATTGTTCCCTTCAAGTTCCCGAAAGAGGATAATAGGATTTTTACTTTTTTTTTAATTTTTAATTTAGTTGTTAATAACTCTTGCTTAACATAATTTAAAGATTACCATCTCTACTCTTACACGTGTAATTACTATATATATGTATGCTCCAAAGATTGCCACCTATTACACTTATGTGTAATCATAATAATAATTTTTTTTATTTAATCACATATATTCTTGTGCATACATTTCTCTATATCATATATCTCGTTAAAGAAACCTAATATATATACATATATATATATATGTATATATATATATATATATAACTTACGTAATGTTCTAATCACTATAGCATCTCTATAGTGTCTTATGTAAGCTCACTTTATTTAGTACAAAAGTCTCATTTTGATTAAAATGATCTTTGGATGTCCTAAATTAATTAAACTCTCAAATAATTAAATATACAAATGCAAATATTACTATGTAAATAAATATATATATATATATATATATATATATATATATATATAAACTCAATTGGCACACAAATAATCACATAATACTTATATAAAATATATCAAAATAATCATTAAGTAGTGAGAGGCTCAGTTACTACAATTACTTTAGCAAAGACTTGAGCAAATAATTTCTCAAATATTTTATTTGGATTTTTTAACTGTGACTATCACATTTATGAGTTAATAACTCAAATATAAATAGGTTTTGCAAATAAATTACCTCGATTAGATCAACTCAGGTGATCAAACTTCTCGATACTCATCCATCAGCTTCTGTGACTGACTCAACAGGTTCTACAAGATCAAACCTTGTTTTAGGACTGTTTCTCTAATTTTCAGGACTCGACTTTAATTTAATTAGAGCTTTTATTCACTTTTATTATATTCCGACTAAGAATGTGCGACTCTAGAGACCTCGTACAACTTCAACACAGAAGAAAATAAATTTCAAAATATAATTTTCGATTTAATGGGGCTTAAAAATTTGACAAAGGTCACTTTCCGTAACTTGTCATTCTACTATATTTTTCATAGTTAACCTCGATTACACCTTTTACTTTCTCAAAAATTATGAAAATAATCAGGCATGACCCCACGTATATCTTTATTAAACTATATATAATTTTCAGAATTTTCTGAATTCACATGATCTAGTTATAAAAATAACCGCGTGATTAAAATAATTGACTTTAATCAAAACTTATCTAAAAATTACGAAACTTGGCAGTCCTATAGGAAATAATATTTCGAGTAACTTTCTAGTTTAAACTTTTTCAATTTGACAATCTGAAACGGGTGAAAACGGGCAAAAACGAAACTGATCGGTGCCCCCTTTATTTTCGACATTTTCCGGTGTTTTCGTCGGTTTTCGGCCACCGGATGACGATGCACTCAACACACATAATGAAGCACTATTTAAAATACACAACATATTAAAATTTCAACTATAAAGGATGAGAAATGGATCGAAACGACACATCCGAAGCGGTAGCGCGGGGGGCAGCGATTTCCGGTCATCCACGACTGCGGTAGCGGTGGCGGCTCTCCAGCAGCCTTCTGACACTCGAAATCTACTCCCACAGTAGCACCCCTAATAAAACTTAACCTAGGCCCGCATGCACGATTTACTCGGCGCAGGCCTGATTTGTCTCGTTCGTCAACATAAACTAAAGTGAGAAAGAGAGGAGAAGAGAGAGATGAGCTAGCAATTGAAAATGAGCTCCCCCTCCATCACTGCAAGGATTATACCTTGCAGCCGAAGGATCTTAGTTGGTTGTTTAGATATATTTTGTAAGCTTTATTTCTTTTAGTATAAATAGGAGAAACACATATTGTATTCATAACTTTTTGGAATAATAAGAAAGTAGCTACTATATTTTTCTGCACAAAATATCTTTTGATTTTCTGTATCAAAATGGATTCTATCGATTTCTACAGTAATAAATCAATTTCAGAAACTCGTATTTTTCTACCTTCTTCGCATGCAGATTGTAATTAGGGAACCGAAATCTGACGCAAGAACAATTACTAGTGTTATATATTTTATGGCGTTGGCAAGCACATATTCATGTATACTTTTGCAATTGTACTAATTGAAGATGAAAATTGTGATTAATGTGGATTACATGCATGCGAGTCAAGGATGAAAATATCGCTATCGCAACATATATCGCAACTTCAATTTTACGGATATATCGACGGATATATCGATATCGCATATCGATATCGCAGAAAATTGAAAAAAATGACCGAAATCATATTAAGATCTTGGAAATTTAGCATTAAATTTTTTAGGAACTATTATGACATATTATTATGCACATATTCCACTAATTTTTTTGATAGAATTGTATTTTGAAAGCAAATATATTAATAATACATTATATAAATACCGCCTGAGACAATACATTTGACAAAATAATACATAATACAACATAAAATGACTAAATAAACATTATAAAGTACAATTAATACCAAAATGATGATTTATGAGGTTCAAATATAGTAGATGGAATGTCATCTTGTTCTAAACAATATTGGTACCAACTTATCACGTTCGAGTAATTATGGATATAATTATGCACATGCGCTTAATATGTTTCTTGATTTATTCCAACAGCTTCACCATGAACTGGATAATGTTCATTGACCCAATTATTTTGTTGATACACATTTTGAGTAGTCCAATCAATTTGTGAACTCCCATATGTGTAAGAAGCATATGAATCTTGAGACATATCACTATGATCAGTGCTATCCATATTCGTAGAATCAAGATTGGCAGAAAGTTCTTCAATATCAGTCCGTGGACTTTCTTCTTGAGTCCATGCATGTCTCCTTATGTATTCCTTTCCTATTGCACCTATTCCAGAACCTCTACCTCTACTTCCGTGGTCCATATCTTGTGTTGCATGAGTGAAGTTAGCCTCACAACTGAATGGACTCAATAACGTATGGCTTAAACCATAATCGTCTTGATTTTTCCCACCATTTCCACTACCATCATCATTTCTACCACTTCCATCATTTTCTCCATCACTATTTCTCCCATCCTCTGTTGAGCTATCTGTTTTTGAATCACGAAAAGTATTACCCACTTCTTTTTGTAATACTTGATTCACATTAATGCCATAATCACGAGTCATAGCAGCTATTTTTGGATCAGGATTTCCCTCATTATCATCTAAGTGTGCAGGGCGAACCCATTGAAAAAGTGGATTTCCTTTTTCATCATTTTCATCATCTGTTATATCTACCAGATCTAGATATTCTTGCTCTGCAATCTTATAATTTGTTGCAAAACGTGTAGCTCCTGGGCGTACAATATCTCCTCGACACATCTCCCGCATGAGTGCAAGTAGTCAACCATGATTATAAATGTAATTGGTTAATTGTCTAGCCTTTGCAATTACCTCTGCAACAGTCTCTTTTTTTCCAATATTAAGTCGATACAGTGAGCAACACATGGTGTCCAATACATATGATACTTACTCATGAGTATTTTTCATGCTTTCAAAAAAGCGGAACCAATATCAGTAACAATCTGTACAACATTCTTAGAACCAACCTCCAGCACCACATCCTTTAGCAAACCATATATATACTTATGATCCTTGATTATATTGGATGAATCTCACTATTCTTTCTAAGACATCCGTTGATTTCCCGATCTTCTTTCTCTTATATTTTTTTTTTGCAAAGTGAAATGTCTTTATAAAGCAAAGAATATTGGAACTCAAATAATTACATTGAAGACCTAAAAAAGATCACAAAAATATATAGTATTAAATAAAAATCAAAATATATTATAGAAATATTAAAAAAATCGCGATATATTGCGATATTTTGCGATATCTTGCAATATATTTCGATATATTGCGATTTCTCGTCGATACTCGAGAAAAAAGATATTTCCCTCAATATCCGTATCGCAATGTCAATATCCGCGATATTTCGCAATATTTTCATCCTTGATGCGAGTAACAATTTTGATGTATTAATTGATGGTGAAGATCGATATGATGATGTGGTGTCAGTAGACGACGGGGCAGTGATCAACAAGTATCCCCGGCGCGGTGGGACATTTGGCGAGGGGGCAGTGATCATCGACGGCCAAGCCCCACCAGGTAGGTCCATCGATGCCATGAAACTGCAAGGCGAAGTAACAGAGAGTCCCCATGAAGGCCACCCCGACGTCGAGACCTGCAGACAGAATGTAGTTGTGCCTCGCCCACCACCCCTTGAATCTCCGATACACGAAGAAATTAAAGATGATTCCCACTGCAAACCAAGATACGCTGTTCACTGCTTTGGCCACAGGCATCCCCATGCTTCCCGACAGAATTATGGGAACGTTGATGTATCTGATCCACTCCTTCTCTGAAACTTCCTGGCGAAGTACCAGACGGGGACGGGGGCCAAGAAGCCGAAGAGGAAGAAGTAGTTCATCCCGGGGTAGAGGCCGAGCTTCCCGAACATGCGCAGGGGGCCAACGACACCCCATATTATGGAGGCGTTGTAGAAAACGTCGTCTCCAGGGCATGTCCAGGGGCTCCCAGGAGGCAGTTTTGACTGATCGCAGATGTATTCTATGGATGTGAGCAGCCACCACGCTGTGCCAAAGCTCACCAGGGAAGTTATCACTGTCCCCACCAGCTGAACCAGGAACATGGATTTTGGAGGGATTTTCATGTAATGGCCGAGCTTGAAATCGGATAGGAATGTTATCGCTTGGGACATGCTTATGGTGCCGTATGTCTTGAATACCACGTTCGCTAGAGGTTTTCCCGGGTACATGTATCCGATGATCATCTCCGAGATCACATTTAACCCTGCAGACTGATCAAACATCACATAAATCATACATAACATCTGTTCTTGATTGATTGAATAACCAACCATAAATTAATTTATAAATATCAACCTGGTTGGTTGTGGCTGCAATCACACCCACTGGCAACGTGAAAACGAAAGCTAAAGCTATAGCCAGAATTACACCCCAGTAAGGAAGCTGCAACTGCCTTCCGAAGCCTTCGCAAGCAAACAGCGACACTGCAACTACCAGAATCAGGAGACTGTGGAACCACCATTGAGGGACAGCTTCGTAGTTCTTCCTCATCACCCTAGTGTGGATGTCTCCAAACTTGTCCTCAAACGACGCCTTCGTCTGCTTCCAGATTGTTCTGTATTAATTAATTTCAAGACATATTATTAATGCTAGCTACTAGGCCTGAATACACACACACACACACAATTGTATTGTATTGTATTGTATTATATAGGACTATTAGGACTGTATTATGATTTTTGAGTTTTATAATTATGTATGTTATTGTTACCTTCCGTGAAAGAGTGCTACGTGCGACACAGTAGAAGCCAAAACTGCAAAGCTTAAACCATAGATCAATACGAAGAATATGCTGAGGTTAACCTTGCTGTAACCATCATATCCCTGCAGATTGAATTCGAAGGTTTTCTGAGTTAGAATTGCTGAAATGTTGTATGGTGCTCCAGCGGCATCGAAGACGTGAGCAGAAACGATTGGAAATCGCTTAGCGTTGTAGAGGTTACTCCAATAGGCTAGCGGCGTCACCACATAAACAATCAATACGAAACCAACCAACATGTTGATGATAGCAAAGCCCGGAGTTGCTAGAGGGCTGCCTACAAAAGCTGCAATAGTCGACCAATCCAACGCGATCGAGCCCAGTCCTAAGCCACGAACCCCTGCTCCTATCTGCTGCGCCGTCACCGAATCTTTCCATATCCAACAAACAAAGGAGAGTGCGGTGATGGATGGGAACAAATAGTTGGGGATTATGTAATAACAGAAGCTCGAAACTGAGACCGTGATGAAAAACTGCAGCCTCGTGAGGCCTCCTTTTCGTCGAACTTCAACCTCGTGTAATGCTCTGAACAGAGAGACTTGAACCAGATTGGAAGGCCACCACATGTAAGGCGAGTCAACCAGAAATTTCCGGAAAATACCAGCCCACCCATAACCAAGCAACTACACAATACACCACAAAATTAAAAATCTGCGGTTAGAAAAAAAAAATAGAAAGAGAAGTGAGATGAACATATGTATATAATTAAAACGAAGACTAGCTTGAATTACTTACTTGGGTACTATGCGTGAGTAGCATTGCAGCGACGGGGTCGATCTGGCGATGATAAAAAGCCTTTACAATAGTGATGATGTTGAGTGCATAAACACCGGTTACGCCTGCATTGGCAAATATGGTGATGAGGCAATGCTCCTTTATATTGAAGGGGCCTGGATTCAATGAGAAGGACCATTTTGATCCAGGAATCTTGATTTGTGCTGTGGGGAGAGTTGCAGCCATGAGCTTTCCGGCGGGAAGGACTAGAATCTGAGCAGAAACGGAGGTTACAGAGAGAGCATTTTGTCGGTAGCCGAAGAACTGATTCAAGAATGCTAATGCTGCACATGATATTATCCCCAAAAACCATGTACGAAACGTCAGGCATGGAAGCGAAGGATCATCCGTAATCGCCACTGTCAGTCGGACTTCCTCTATCGGAGAATCATTCACCTCATCTGCACCACCATAATTATATTTATTAACTATATATAATGTTCAAATCATATCAATATTATGATCATCAACAGTAAGAGATAGAAACTCGATCTACCAATTGTTTCGAGTGTATCTATTTCTCTCACAGCTGGTTTCTTGGGGTCATGTGATGCAGCAGGTATCATAGTATTTCTCTCTGCAGACGCCATCTCCCGAGGAGACAAGAATTTGTCGGCCTGCAAATCTGCAATATAATGCTCAGAAACAACACATGATGGATTTGGTAATTCAACTCGAGCAACCAAAATCTAACTACATTCTAATATATGTTTGTAATTCTCTTTTTATAAGATTTTCTTTTTGGCTTAATTGCCGTGACAAGTGGGTTCATGTTAACAATAAGGTTGTAGTTAAGACATCAGGAAGGTGATGAGAAGAAAATGGTATATAGTGTCACTTTCTTATAGAATGAGTTCACACCTACAACATTACCAACCAGAAACAGATTCCTTGAATATAAATTTCATTGTTTGTGACTTATTCTTGTTTAACTCTTTATATTTTGTATCCTTCAAAAAGATTGCTTTTTGGATTCTAAATTCATTTGGCCTTTTTCCACAAACTCCCAACCAAACTTGATGCTTATTATCAAGCATTTATTATTTCTGGAAATATTTGAAAACTCGTAGATTTTGATCACTGCCTCTTATTTCGTGATATGTAGCATGCCTGAAGATGCAAAAAACATGACATGTTTAATTTCCAAGATTATATTAAATTATCAATTGAAAGCTGCAATATAAATGATTCAGTATTATGAATGATACTAAGTTTGATGAATTTTTTAGTCTACGCATTGACCGGATCAAGATGTGCACCTAATGCACACAAGACCTGTCCATAATAATGATAATAATAATAGGGCATGTCTCATGTACATAAGATGTACATGAGACGGTCAACGTGTTGACCGGATCAACGCGTGTTGACCCGATTAATGATTTGACCAAAAAAATTCGTCAAAATTAGTATCATTCATAATACTGAAAAGTATAATTTCAAAGGGCCAAAAGTATCATTTGTATCAATAAAAAGTATTAGCCAGAAAAAAAAAACTGTTAAGATCAGTATCAATCGAAACACTAAAAAGTATCATTCAAAATTTAAAAAAATGTCAGTTGTATCACTAAAAAGTATCACCCGTTTTTTACGATTTTTTTGGTCAACGCTATGTATATAAGAATTTGCGATAATAATAATAATAATATATGTGAGTATAGGCTACAGATACATCTGAAAATTAATTTTAGTGTCTCTTGTTCAAATCATCAGAGTGCCTTGGCCGGAAATTAAATTTAGGGAAAGTATTTTTACAACGTAACTGTCCTTGCACATCAGCGTCCCCCGGTAACTCAGCTTCTGCATATTCTTATTTTTATTTTATTTTAAATTATTTTATTTTTTTTGTTGAGAAATTAGCTTTTACATAGTTAACTGATAGTTGGGTATATCTATGAAGTTGCTCCATTCATGATAGTTTAACGTTGACAACGGGGTGCCAGTTTTGATCATACGGAAGTGGCTTACTGAATAAATCGTTTTTATTCTGTTTTGCTATTAAATATACATATCTTTCACTCATCAACTTATTAAATTAGATTAGATTCAATTTGATAATACATATATATATATATATAATATTAATAATATTCATTTTGAGCTGGTTAAAGAATAGCAAGCATCAATGTTTTTTAGTCAAATATAACACGGATCAGATCATATTTTGCTATTCATACTTGGTTTTATATAACTATATTTTTTTTATTTTTTTTAAATTAATATACTCTAATTGGGATGGATGAATCCTAAATAAATAATTTAAATTAAATAAAATCGTAATAACTTAAAAAAAATTAAAAAAAAAAAACAACGGAATGGATCAGAAATTGTATCATGAAATGGAATATGTGATTTGGTGTGAATATAACACGTGTGGTCCATCGAAGATGATATTTGATAACATGGTTTTGAGTCGATCAATTTTCCAATTAGCATCACAATAATGTATTGACCTCACAAGGCGCAGCGTGAGTTGGGTTTATAGCATGCAAAGATATTTTTCATAAGTCAGGAAGCAATAAAACAACAATGTCATATCGCTATAATTATGTAACTACTAACTACATATAAATTATTCAATCAAATCGACCATTTAATGGGAAAATTATACCCTCCCTCCTTAGAGGAACATCAGCACACATTTATTTTTAAAAATGATGGCATTATAATATTTCTATGGTTTGGGGGTAATATCAACTTAGATATAATAGAATTTAATTTTCCATTTGAAAAAGGTTCTCACATCAACAAGGAATGGCTGTTGAAATTCCAATGAATTATCCATTTGGATTTTCATGTCATGACTTATGAGTGGAAGAAGTCTCCTATTTACTCTTTTGTTTGCTTTTTCTTTTTCATCAAAATTCTCTCTTTTAATTTTTTTTTCCCGACAAAATTCACGAGGCCGATCCAAACTTCTGACATTTTCTTGTGGAATAAATTTATTTGATTGTCAAATCCCCATCTTTGCCTGATGTGAGGATGATGTTAATGCCTCAAAAGTCGGTATACCCGTATATGCATGGGAAAATTCTAAGCTGCCCCAAATGTTTTACCCGGAGCTCTTACCTCACCGACACCTGTCCTCTTTTTTTAAATAGGTTTTTCTTTTTTTTTAATTGACACAAAATACGAAATACGGCGTATTTAATGGGAAATACGAAAAACAGCTATTGGGGCAGTTTTAAGATCAATGCCTTCACAGGTCCCGGGGGGCCCACGTCTACAGTCACCCGACGTCGGTGTATGTCGGGGAAGTTTATGCTTTTCAATTCCGGCAACGTTTTCAGAGCTCATTCACGGCGGCGAGTTGTCGATGTTGTGAAGCGAAGGGTATTCTTCCAGATCCACTATCTTTCAGAATTTTTTCAGATCGATTATGCTAAATATTAAGTTTCAAAGATTTGCGAAGAAAACATAATTTCTTTCTGCCTTTCAATGATTGGCGCTCTTGCAGAGTTCCCGCGTCATGTTTACCGAGATAAATTATCATTAATCTACGTTTATTACGCTTGAACATGCTTATTTTCTATTTTTTAAAAATATTATTTAACTCTAAGTTAAATGTTTTAAGGTATGCTTTTAAGATGATATATTATGATTAAATAAGGATTATGATTCGCGGGTATCGCTAATCTTGAATTCAAAAAATAGAAAACTGAAAGCGACCTTTCATTTCTTCGAATCTCTTTCGTCTTTCTCCTCATTCTCAATTTCGAGCGCTCTCCTTTGATTGTCGCCGGCGAGAACGGTTTCTATATTCTAGAGTAGCGTCGGCCTGAGCTTTGCTTAGAAGATTCAAAAAACACAGAACAGAAAGTGACCCTTCATCTCTTCCCATTTCTTTCTCTCTCTTGTCCTGTTCTATCGGAGCAGTCTCATTCCATTGTCAAATTTGAAAAACAGTTACCATTTGCCAGAGTTGCGACTCCCTGAAGTCGGTCCAGAAGGTTTGCGTCTTTCTGTATCGGTGGGTTCTTTGTAATATATCTTAATCTCTAGTTGTGTCAACCGCTTGAGAAAAATCGTAGTCTGATTGAAATATTTGTCTGCGACGTTTCTCTGTAACAGGTAATAGTTTGTTTAGAACATCATATCGTCATGTCTTCCGGCCGTCGCTCAGTTGGTTCTCCGCAAGGCGGTGCCAAATCATCGGTGAAGGAGAAGGGGAAGAGAAAGCTTCCTGACTTTAAAGGTGCACTATTTTGAACCCTTCTTATAATTCCTTGTGTTTGGCATTTTTTAATTTAGGTGGAATCACAACTTTGAATCATATGGTCTTAGTCGCCGTTCTCTGAAAAGTGTTTATTTTTCATTTTCTTTGTGTATTTACATTAGAGATGGTACATTCTGTGGAATACATGTCTTGTATCATAGTATTTATTTAATTAATTACAGTACATATTGTACATTTTATGAAAGCCCTTCTCTTTTGAATAATATTTGATGAGTAAGTAAACTACACATAATTTAGTTTACGTGAAAGATGTGTTTTCAATGGTAGTCTTTGATTGAATAGGTTATAGATTATTAATTGTCTGAATTTTATGTTCTGTATCATAGTATAGTATGTGTGAGATTTCATTACAGATGCTATATTATCTGGAGCCTGTGTATTGTGGCAGAGGTTAATTACATTAGAGATTCAATATTCTCCGGAACTTGTGTTTTGTGGCAGTTGTTTTAAGTATTTTCATTACATATTCTACATGCTCTGAGTTAGTTTTTTGTGGCAGAGGTTTTGAGTAAGTGCCTTAGCCTCTGTATTATATGAAAGTGTAGTTTTGTGGCAGAGGTTTTGAGTAATTACATTATACATTCTATAATGTATGAAAGTTGTGTGTTGTGGCAGAGGTTTTCAGTTTTTGCATCAGATATTATATATGCACTGAAGCTTGTTTTATGTGGCTGAGGTTTTTAGCAGAGTGCATTAGATATTCTGTATTTTTAGAAACTTTTGTTTTGTGGCAGAGGTGAAGAGTGAGTACATTAGAGAATCAATAATCTATGAAACTTGTGTTCTGTGTTGATAATCTTTCAGTATAAAATTCGATAGAGATTGTAAAATCTTTGAAATTTGTGTTCTGTGGCAGAGGTTTTTTAGTAGAGTGCATCAGAGATTCTATAATGTATGAAACTTTTGTTTTGTGGCAGAGATTTTGTGTATTTGCATTACATATTTGTGTTCTGTTGGAAAACTACGTTTTTATCTTCTCCTTTTTTTTTGCCAGATTTGCTTCAAATTGTAGGTTTTGATTGTTGATTGTTTTGCTGCAGTTATAGGTGGGAAATTGTCAGCCCGTGGGTAGTTACATGTTATAATGAATGATGTGCGTACACGTTTGAGTGATAGGAATATTGAAGCGTTCAGACGTACTTGTTTTGGTCACCTGCTAGATGTCCCTCGTATTCAACCTCAAATGCAGTTGGTTTTCTTGATGTTGAATTCACTGATGGAGGAATCACAGCATAGGAATGTTATGTCATTCAGGATTAATGATATGATCTTCGAATTAGGTCGACAAGAGTTCTTTTGCATCTCTGGCTTGAGTTTCAAAGAAACTTGTAGATTGCCCTCTTCCTCTAACATCCATGGACACATTTTCGGAGGCAATCAAAATCTGAAAGCGGTTGACATTTACGAAGCATTTAAGAATTATAGTAAGACACACAAGGGTAGTGGAAGCCTTGTGTTGAAACTAGCTCTGCTGCATGTTTTATATGGGCTGCTTTTGAACAGGGACCAGCTGTGGAAGAAAATTGAGGTCGATTATATGCATCTGGTAGATGACCTAGATGTTTTTAACAACTATCCCTGGGGCAGGGTTGCTTATGACCACTTGGTGCATTGGACACATTGGGCTCGGGGTAATGTAGATCGGCTAACTGTACAGTCTGATAGACCTTCAACAGATGTGTGTGGTTTCTTTTTGTGCATCCAGATATTTGCTTTCGAGATAATGACGATGCTTGCGAAGCATTGTGCTACCAGGATTGATTCAGTGGCTCCAATTACTCACCTCCAAGGAACTTGAAAAGGAACTTGAACAATTACTCACCTCCAAGGCTCCAAATGAATAACAAAGCACCATAGCAGACTGAATCAATAATCATCTGAATCTGAATCACTTGCATTATAACCTTAAATAGTCGCAAATTCCACAATCTCCAAAACTCAATTTCTATCAAACCAAATAATAAATGAAATAGAAGAAACGCAGCAAAATAAAGAGAGCTAACCAGATCGTGTATTGCTAACTTTCCACGCCGAAGGCCTAACTCTCGAAGCCCTCATTATCCAAATTCTCCCCTAAATTTTAGAGCTCGTTAATTGAGTAAAACTAAAATCTCTAAAAGGGGGAAAATTATAAATTGAAATCAAGCATCTTAAATTGAGGGGGAAAAGCAAGGTTTAGAAGTTAAACCTTGTAAGCGTCTTTGGAAATGCCATAGCCACAATAGTACATCTGTCCCACAAGCACCTGCATATTGATATCACCAGTTTTTGCCTCCTTGGGCGTGTCTTGAAATCACCAGTTTATGCAGTCGGAAACCACCTCCGAAAGCGGCAGTCGTCGTTGCTCCGCCACTTGGCCGTTGAGTTCAGCCTCCATCGCCGGCTTCTTTCTCAAATCTGACACTACCCCAAACACAACCCCAAAAAGAAGAAGAAAACAAAGGGAGAAAGACGAGAGAAATGCAGGTACAACGGCGGTAGACGTGGCGGAGGAAGGAACACCGGTAGAGAAGCTCCGGCGAGCCGCTTGGCATCAAGGAGATAAGAAGAAGAAGAAGTGGAGGGCACGGCAGGCGGCGCAGCAGGAGAGAATTGGAGGAGAAGAAGGTGGAGAGATGTTTACAAATTAGGGATTCTATGTTTTAGGATTTTTTAAGTTTTAGTTTGATTTAAAAAAAAAATACATATATTACTATGAATTTAATAAAGTTGTAGATATGATATTTAAATTTAATATTTTATTTATTTATATTATTTATAAATATTACTATTACAGTTATGTGTCAAGATTGTAGAGATTATGATCTGTTGAAATCTGTACGGATAATATCCATTTCGTAGTCTTAACAATTAACACATGTCAATAGACTCCGATTTTATATTACCGTAGTTATAAGGAGAAAATTCACACTCATACTCTACAGAAACCTATGTTACCATAGTAATGAGAAAAAAAAAGCGCTCATACTCTACGGGACTCAAAAAAACTGTAGTGATTGAGTATTTTACTACGGTATTTTTGAAGAACCGTAGTCTTAATTATGTAGAGTATAAGCGTTTTGTAGTAGTGATTAATGGGATTCTCCATAATTAATCGATCATTTTGTGTGTGGATTATCTAGGCTTGATAGTATAAGCTTTGATATTTATAATTGTGATGTGCTATACTGACCACTATTTTCTTAAGAGATAATTACGATTTTGGTCCCATAGGATATTAGGTTTTCCATTTTTGATCTCGATATTATCACTTTTGGTCCCTTTTAAAAAATATTATCCAAAACTAGACTCATAGGATTTTTGGTATCGATTTTGTTCCCACGAATTTAACGTCAGTTTTAACAAGTGACATGCGGGTCTTTTGGAGGGCAAATTATACCTAAATCTCTAATTGAACATAAATAGAATATATATTAATAGCTTGTAAGAAATCTCCAAAATCGCAATGCCCTAATTTTCAACCTACTTCACAATTTGCAAGAAATTTCCAAAATTCACAAGCAGTAGAAGGACGTGATGAAGAAATTCAAGATTCGGTGAGTTTTTTTGTGCTTGAAGGAATTAGGAATAGCGGCGGTTGAAGGTGCATTGTCGTTCTCGGTGGCGTCAATTGTGTAGGATATTCTGCAGCAACACGAGAATCGATCTCGTGATCTTGATTTCGATGGTCGCAGGGCCGAAGAAGCCGGTAATTATAACCACCCCTATATATATGCATCATCTCCGCATAATTCAATCATCTATTGCTCTCTCTCTCTCTCCAAATCTTTCTCTCTCAAAGGAGCTTTATTTATGTGGGGAAGCGATCCGAGAGCTTCAAATTCTGCAATCATGTTGGTCTACCAAGATTTGCTCACAGGTAATATTCCCTCTTCACGTTTTCGGAAAATTGAATTCGTGGGTTCGGTCATTTTCAGCTTTTGATGCTTTTTTTAGGTCTATTTGCAGACTTTGGTTGTGTGTGATTTGCTTATTTACTTATCTGGGCTTATTATGTGTTAATTTTGCGGTTAGTTTTAGACCATTCTTTCTTTTTTGAGGTTTGTTTTATTGAATTTTCTAGCTAGTCTGCATTGGTTTCTCGTGTCAAGATTATATTTTTAGTTGTAGGTGTTCGATTAATAGCTGAAGAGGGAGTGAAGATTGGTTATTTGTTGGTGGAGCTTTATTAGGATAAAATAATTAGTCTTAATTTTGGACTTAATTTTGTATCCTTTGTTGGAGATTGATTCATGTGTGCATATTGTGTAGTTGATGCAGCTAGTTGCTCTTTGGTGACTGCATGATATTTACTTGTTTTTCTTTGAATGTTGAGTTCGGTTGATTGAATGCTTTTTCGCAAGTTATTGTGTATCATAGAAACATCCATATCTGATTTAGATTTTGTTGAATCAACCAAACTTGTGCATCAATGTAAACTGTCAACTATGAACTGAGAACGAGAAAAATATCTTCTCTATTTATCAACCAAAATCAGAGTACAAGGGATAGATCTCTCCTTACTTATACAATGTAGATACAAGCTAACTAACTAACTAACTAATGTGGAATGAAAGCAACAAACTAATCCTACGATGGAGAATACAAATCCAAATAGTAGTAAGATCTACGGCTGCTAGTCATTCAGAGAGTGGTCCATGCTGCAAAATAATCCACGTGTGCATGGAATGTAAAATATCTGTTGTTGCTGCTGCTATATTCTTCAACAGATTTACTTGTGCTAAATCCACTCTAATATGTAGTTTCTTTTCTTGCAATAGTCAATCTTCAATTTTCTTTTCTTGTAGTAGTTTAAATTTAGATTTCGTTTTTTACTGAAATACATGTGAAACATTTTTGTGAAGCTTAAATTTGTTTCTTTTTTATTTTTTAAATTCATTGTTGTGATTATTTGAAAATATTGTTCTGTTTAAAAAAGGTTCTTGATACATGTATGTAACAATTAGCTGGAAGTTTTCTTCATTTTTTGAGTTTGTTGAAATTATGTTGAAATATTATATGTTGAAACTTTTGTTCATAGTGCAGCCATAACATTCTTCAAGTATAGCATATTACAACAGATATAGTGCATACATTACATAACAAAATAGACAGTGCAGACATTACAACAGATATAGTGCATACATTACACTAGGAATATCATTTTCCCTAGGTTGGTATTTGTGTTGTGTTAGATTGTTTATTTTGTTTGGTGAGTTGGTATATATAGTGGTAATGTTGGTGGGAATTTTTCCTTTTAAAAGATGTCAAACTTCCCTCCAAAATAATAGCAAAATCAAGTGAAATTTACCTCCAAAATCGTGGATGAAGTTCTAGAATTTTTTTTTTTGTTTTGGGACCAAAATTGATAGTAATTTGGGACCAAAATCGATATATATCTATTTTAACGAAAACCGTCACGACATAACTAAAAATGATACTTCATTTCCTCTGGGACCAAAAGTGATAGTATCGGGACCAAAAGCGGAGAACCCGATGTCTTATGGGACCAAAATGGAAAGTATCTCATTTTCTTAGCAGTAAAAATATCCGTAAGTGTATGATGTAATTGAAGACAATAGTGAGCACGAGTATCGTATGTACAAGGACTATAATGGCAAATAATAATGTGAATACTAAAATATAGACATTTTATTAATATCTAGATACTTAGAGTTCGAATAAAATAATACACAAATAAGAACTACTAGAAAAACGCTAATAGACAACACACAAAAGACAACGGTTTTTGACTAACCGTTGTCTTTATAATAGTAGACAATGGCTAAAGATAAAATCGTTGTATATCACTGCATTTTTTATTTTTATGTTATTTTTTGTCACAATGGTTACCAAAACTGTTGTGTATTTATTAATAGACAATGGACGATCAATAGCCATTGTGTACCTCCGCATGTTCTCATAGACGACGATGTATATACAATGGTTGAACTAACCGATGTAGTTTGACAGTGGTTATAAAACAGTTGTTTTATAACTATTGTGTGAGTTATTAGGTAAAACGACGTTGTTTTTTTGAGACAACACAATAATTTGGATTGAGTCTCAAATTACATATATGTCACACAAATTAAAAATTCCCCCAAAATTTAAACTCAACAGTTAATCGCCGCCGCCATCCGCCGCCGTGAGACGTCTCCCCACCGTGTCCTAGCCTGCTCTTCTCCGCTATTCGTCATCTTCTCTGCCATTTTTGGTGAGAGTTGGGAACCCGATCTGGAAACGTGATTCTTTCCAAATGGTCGATTAAGCTTTGGTACGCATAAATGATCTTTGTATTTCAAGGTTCACTCTCTAAATTTCATTCTATTATTGCTCTTATGTCTCCTCATTTCTATGTTTGGAGTTTGATCAACAGTTCTTATTACCATTGTGTGGTGTGTCTCTCTCTCTCTACTAGTTCTGGGATTGCGATCAGAATAAATGGATCTCATATATTAATTAGGACAGTAGCTTTCTTAGGAGAAAAAAGGAAAAAAATGGAGCTGTAATAATTAAAAAGTTTGTGTTCGTTCTATCCCATTTTTAATGGTAATTTTACAAAAAATAAAATAAAAATGTGATCCTTATTTTTCATGAATGTTGGAGCTTCTGGTAACTTTAAGTGAAAAATCTCACATATTACTGTGATTATATTTTGTGTCCGTATAATTAATCATAATTTTGATCTGATTGAAGCTATTAGGTGGCTCTTTCATTGGGAATGTGTAGTCTTGAGTCTTCGATCATCTCAATTTTAATGTTGCCCATTATAATTTTCATTTATTTCTTATACGGTTAATCGTTAGTTCATTGAGGAGTTTATAGTAATTAAGATAATAGCTTTTGGTTCAGTTGCGTTTTACATTTAATAGTTTGCATCAAGTGATGCATATATGTAGCAAAGGGGAATGGAAAAAAAAATGCAATAAGTATATGGTGCAACACAAGTTGTGATAACTGCTAGTAGAGACAAGACAAATCATAGGACATTAAGCTGCAAATCAGTCACCTTTGCAATCCCAACACCATGATAAGAACAGTTAGTGAAATCTGTAAAAAGTGACCCATTTATGGTGAATCCACATTAAAATATATATGCATAGTGGATGTTCTATTAGTTTTGTATACTAAAAAACTTGTCTTTGTATACATTAAATAATATTCGGATGATATAGATTGAATAACTATTGCAGTCACTATGTGCATTTAATTATAGTTATATTTATATGAATGTTCTATATACTTGCATTGTTAAAATTTGTTAGGTCCACAAATTACACTTATATTTCCGGTTTATGCTCACTAGACAACTACTTAGGACCACACCCGTAATTGGACGGGATCAATTGTAGAAGCAATAAGCTTAACCCGAGTCGATCTCTCAAGGAAGACTTTATAGGAAGAAATTATCTAAAGGCTACACATGCTTTCAACAAAACAACTAAAATAAAATCTAAACATTCTAACAAGGGGGCTTGATGATTATTATGCTAGGAATTCAAAATAGACAATAAAGCAAGACAATTAAATGCAAATACACAAATTACACCAAGATTGGAGGAAATAAGTTGGATTAAGGTATTAGGGTGTAGATTCTTTCAATGGTTTTATCACTATGCTTTATTCAAGTTGATAATGCTACTCTCACAAATACAATAGACCCTTCCGATTAGTTTAACTTAAATTACTGTCACCGTCTATCCGTTAAACCTCTTTTAGCTATATCATACAAGCAAGATTACCGTGTTAGGCTTAGGAACCCCATCCACCTAACGTCGAAGGAACAAATTTCCGGATTTAGATTCACAATCAAGACTCCTCTAAATCCTATCAATGTTCAAGTAGTGATCAAGTACCTAAACATGAGAAAACATGATTCCAACAACAACAATCAACAAGAACAAGCATAGATCACAACCATATCGATCATCTATCCCCTAATAGAGAGATTAGCCACTAAACATGCTCAAAAATATGCAAATACTATAGAAGAACATCATCTCATAAATTAAATGTAAATAAAAATAACTTATACAATATCGTATGTCATTCACAAGTTTGGACAAATTTCCACAAATACATCCAAGAAATGTAAAGAAAAACACAAGATAAACCTCCTCCGAGCTTAGCTTCTGCGGATGGCTCATCGTCGGTCCGTCTCATCTCTTCTCCGTCTCCCTTGGTTCAATCCCCTTGCTCTTCCTTTTCTCCTCTTCTCTTAGGTGAAGGTGATGGTGTGAAAATGGTGAAAAAGTGGTGTAGAGATTTAGTGTGTGTATTGTGTGTGTAGAGAGAGAATGGAGGTAGATTGGTGAAGAAGATAAAGTGGGTGTGTGTGAATGGAATGAATCCTCATTTGTCTGATGAATCCCCCCAAATATCTATTAGAGATATGAGAGAGGGAGAGAGGAAAGGTGATGGGAGTTGATGGTAAGGGATCAATTAATAAAAGGGATTTTGTGGAAGATTTGGTGCCAAAAAAGTCCACTCTAGAGGTTTAGGTAATAATAAGCTACAATTCTAGGAATTATAAATGCAAGAAGGTTCCTAATTGAACAAAATATCGAGTGCAAAAGAGTAGGAAGGGAGTGGAATTGCACAACAATGGGGGAAAATTGGACCCGGAAGAGAAGATAGCAGCCCGCGCGCCGGCAGGCTGCATGGGCGCCGCGGGGGCGTGGCTAGCTGGCGAAGGGGCGCCGCGGGGGCGTGGGAGCGCCGCAGGGTTGCGTGGGTCTCGGCCTTGTGCCTACCCGCCCGCGCTATGTAGCCTGCCCGCGCAGGTGCTATTTCTCATTTTTTTCTTCAAAATCTTAAGACTACAATTTAACCAATTTTTCCACTAGCCACCAATTTCCATAAAATACCTGCTTTTATAATTAAAAGCTCAAGTTTTGCAACACTTGACACTATCCACCATTAGAGCAATAAACACAAATAAACACATAAATCAACACATATCAAAATAAAATTCAACAAAATAATTACTAAACATAATGAAATGAATAAATAAAAATGACATAAATAGACACTAAACAATTCCCCCACACTTAGCCTTTTGCTTGTCCCCAAGCAAACAAGAAATTAAAAACATGAATCAAGAAGGAAGAATTTACAAATCAATCATCAATTTAGATCAAGCTTCATGGTTCCCATAAAAACATTAATTAACCAAGAAAATGAGCACAAAATCCAATAATGCAAGATGCCCGACCTATCACGATTAAGGAAATCACATTATGACTTGGTCTATCCAATTATATCTCCACAAAACACTTCCAAAATTATTCACAAGAAAACAAAATATCTTCAACAAAACAAAGGATTGCAATCATAGGACAAGGTTTATTAGGTTTGATCATCGAAATTTATCAAGCTTCCTAATGTGGTTTCCCATACTCATCATGCAAAATACGAAAAGCATTTGCCACACATGAGAGGAGTAGAATCCGGAAGGCAATCCCAATATTTATACAAATTTTTGGGGTATAGATCAAAATTCACAAGGTGAAAAACATAGGGAGGTTTCCCATACTCATTGTTGAATAAATCAACTAGAGGAGTAGAGATCCTCATTGCCCCTTTTTCTTTTCTTTTCTCCTTTTAGCTTTAATATTTAGTTTTTTTTATACACAAATAAATATACATGAGGAAAGAAGATATGGGGATAATTATCAAGAACAAGGCTAACAATGCTTCTTAATCCTTCGAGGCCAAGACTCTCAACAAAATTTATCAATTATGAACACTTTCAAAGACAATTCATACTTACGAGTGAAACCACGATAACATTTCATTTTTCATGATTAATTCGAAAATAATTCCATGAAGATTCATATTCCAATTTTCAAATTTGACAATTAGACAAAAACATCATGCTAAGAAAGGGGATAACAAAATACACAACATAATCAAGATGATAAAATGAAAACAATACAATCAAAATAAATGCAACATAATAAAACAAGAACCATCAACTAAAAACATAGTTCAATAATACAAAACCAACATAACTAGAACCAAAACATACTATACTAACAAGCTCCCCCACACTGTAAACATGCATTGTCCTCAATGTATGGAAAACGAATACAGGTAAAAGATAGAAGGGAGTAGAGAACGTCACAATTTTCTAGAAGACCGGAAACATGCGCGAGTTCCTACAAAACAACACTATGAAACACCAATGAAAAATACGAACAATATATCACAAAAAATAACGCACACGAACACGAGACATTTAAAACATGAAATACATAAAAGAAACGGTACTACTCTAGTGGTGGATAAGGTGGTGGATTCTATGGCGTGTAAGATGAGGCAAGAGTCCATGCATCCCAGCTCACTTGGAGGGCTTGAATTTGCTCGTCGTGTCTGTCCACTCGAGAGTAGAGGCCCCGAACATCTTGATGCACTGCACTGAGGTCCTCGTGTATGGATTGGAAAGAGGCATCAATCATCTTTTGCTGCTGCATCATGCGGGCATTATGCTCTTGCCAATAGGCCGACATGGAATCTTGGAGTTGATTGCCAAAGGTGCCCAAGGTGTCGGTAATGGACTGCTGGAATTGACCCATTGTAGTTTCCATGTATCCTTGGAATGATCCCCAGTCATTGGCAGGTATGTAGTACCCTTGATGGCCTGCATGTCCTCCTTGTTGCCCGCCGGGGTCATGCTCTTCATTGTCACCCTCTTCATTGGGCTCTTGTGGTGCCGACGAGGACCCTCCTATTAGCTCCATAGTGCTGCGCTGGATTTTCTTCAAGGTGCCGACGCAAGTCCTCTTTGCATGAGGGCGCACCTGTCGCTCATTGTAAATCACTTCGGCTCGCTTGAGCTCCCCTTTTATCGTTCTCTACGACCATTATTCATCTTTTTTTCAGCACCACATGGACCGGGCTTACCCATTCACTATCGGCTATGGGATAAATGATCCCTTCCGCTAGGAGTTTGAGAATCTCCTTCTTTACGACTTCCATTAACACGCTGTTGAGCCTCCTTTTCCCTTCACGAACCGTCTTAGCCCCTTCTTCTAGAATGATGCGATGTATACACGTAGAGGGGCTAATGCCTTTGATGTCGGAAAGATTCCATCCTATGGCTTTCTTGTTCCTCTTTAGTACGGCTACTAAGAGGTCTTCTTCATCTTTTTCTAGCCCGACAAAGATGATCACGGGCTTCTTCTCTTCATCATCAAGAAAGACGTATTTGAGATGAGATGGGAGCTCCTTGAGCTCAAGCTCGAGAGTAGGCTTCACTTCCTCTTCGGTTGAGGCCATGACTTCCATGAGACTCATGCCTTCTCCTAGCAAGATCTCCATCTCTTCGGCATGCAACTCGTCTCCCCACACTTGAGGTAGGCTTCATCCATGGCAAGTTCCTCGGAGGAGGTTTCACTCCTCTAAGGAGCACCTATTTCTTGCAAAAAAACCTCCTCGGCCAAGACATCAATAGCATCTATGTAAGAACAATTTTTCTCAAATGAGGAGATGGGAATAGCCTTATTTTCATGTACGGAAAAAGACACCATTTCTCCTAACACCGACATTTGTAAGGTTTCATTTTTAACATCAATCAAGGTGTTTGTTGTAGCCATAAAAGGTCTACCTAGGAGAAGAGTGTGTTCTTTACTCGTTTCTTTCACATCACCCACATCCAATACAAAAAAATCAACCGGTATGATCAATCCACCAACCTTAACTAGAATGTCCTCTATTATTCCCCTAAGATATCTCACAGACCTATCCGTCAATTGTAGACACATTCTAGTTGGTTTCAATTCTCCTAACTCTAATTGTTTATAAATAGAGCAAGGCATCAAATTAATTTCGGCTCCTAAATCTAGCATACCACATGCTTCTTTGCCATTTCCCAAAGCAATTTTAAGAGTAAAACTACCTGGATTACAGATCTTGGGTGGTAGTTGATGTCGTAGGATTGCACTAGCCACTTCGGATACCTCTATCTTCTCATCCTCTCCAAACTTCCTCTTCTTTGAAGCAAGTTCCTAGAAGAACTTGACATAGGCCGACACATTTCGGATGACATCAAGGAGTGGAAGATTGACATTCACCTTGGATAGAAGTTTGTAGAACTCTTAGAATTGAGTGTCTTGCTTCTCATTCCTCAACCGGCTTGGAAATGGAATTGGAGGGTTGTAAGGATTGGTAGCCTTGTGGAGTGTGGGCTTCTTCACTTCTTCTCTTTTTTTCTCGGACTCCTTTTATTGTTGTGAAGGAGTCTCATCATCTTTTTCAACCTCATCGGTTGGACTTGGCTCTCCAACCTTGTTGTCTATCACCTTTCCTCCTCTAAGCATGGTGATTGCTTGAGCTTGCTCCGGTTGGCTTTGCAACTTGCCCGGTTTGGCTTGCTTGGCCAACTCTCCAACGGTCCCGGCTATTTGGCCCACTTGTGTCTCGATTCTCTTCACAGAAGCCTCAACAGATTCAAATATTTATTGAGTGGCTTGGATGAAGGATTGCAATGTGTCTGGTAATGATGGCCTAGGCGGTTGGTGGGGTTGGTAAGGATATTGTTACGGCCTTTGAAATTGAGGAGCTTGACTACCTCCGGCTTGTTGTGGAGGAGGATGTTGTGGATGATGAGGTGCTTCTTGTTGAGGTTGCCTCCAAGAGAAATTGAGATGATTTCTCCATCACGGATTGTATGTTTGCGAGTAGGGGTTGTATTGTTGACGCGGTTGGAAGCCTTCGAGAGCATTCACTTGCTCTTCAAGAGCAATAAAATGTCCTTCTTCACTAGGATCTGGCTTGGTCTTCTTTTGACACAAGTTGGCCCCATGGCCATACTTTCCACAAATCCTATAAGTCTCAACGGTCATCGCTTGTAGGGGTGGTCTCTCGGAGGTTCGAAGCATCTCTACTTATCTTGTCAACTCGGCAAGTTGTTTCGTCACATCATAACTAGGGTTGGTTTCATTGACGGAAACTCTCTTCCTCCTAGCACTCTTTTGTTGAGAAGTAGTGGCCATGGTCTCATAGATGTTTGAGACCTCTTCAGCGGTCCGTCCTCCAATGTCTCCTCCCGATGCATTATCTACCATATATTGGAAACTTTGTGAAAGCCCGTCGTAGAATAATTGATTGAGCAACTCGGGTGCGAGATAGTGGTGAGGGCATTGTTGTTGGAGACCTCTAAAGCGATCCCAAGCTTCATGAAACGATTCACCCGGAGATTGGGTAAAAGTAACAATTTGAGCTCTCAAGTCTTGGGTCTTTTGATTGGAATAGTACTTGTCCATGAACTTCTCGTAGACGGCATTCCAGTTGGCCAATGAATTGGCCGGAAGAGACATGAACCACGTCTTGGCTCGATCCTTTCAAACCTTGTAGAGAAAAGGTTTGAACAACGGAATAGAACTCCCGGATGAAGTTCAAAGCATCTTCGGCCGGCATCCCGTAGAATGAGGAAAGTTGGCTAAAATAAATGTTCTTCAACTCGTAGTTCCTTGTGGCTTCACCAAGAACTATGCAAGAAGTCGACGCCCCAATCACAGGACGAGCAAAGTCTCTCATATTCCTAGCCGTATTGGCATTGGCATTGTCGGGGTTATTGAGGGGGTTACCGTCCATCTCTCTTTCCCACTCGAACACGTTTAAGCTTCTTGGTCGATGGATGTTATCAAACACGGGGGCTAATCTCCGATTGAGACTTCGTATCCCTAGCATACACAACCAAAAACAAAAAGAGATCACACGTAACTTGCGGAAAGAGATATGAAACTATATGACAACACAAGGAAGTAAACATGAAACCAAATTTACACAAACAACACAAACACTTAAACAACGATAAGTTCACAATTCCATACAACACAAAAGTAAATATAGCACCAAAAGACAATTACTTTAAAAAGCTCTTCCCCGGAAACGGCGCCAAAATTTGATTAGGTCCACAAATTACACTTATATTTTCAGTTTATACTCACTAGACAACTACTTAGGACCACACCCGCAATTGGACGGGGTTAATTGTAGAAGGAATAAGCTTAACCCGAGTCGATCTCTCAAGGAAGACTTTATAGGAAGGAATTATCTAAAGGCTACACATGCTTTCAACAAAATAAGGAAAATAAAATCTAAACATTCTAACAAAGGGGCTTGATGATGATTATGCTAGGAATTCAAAATAGACAATAAAGCAAGACAATTAAGTGCAAATACACAAATTAAATCAAGATTGGAGGAAATAAGTTGGATTAAGGTATTAGGGTGTAGATTCTCTCAATGGTTTTATCACTATGCTTTATTCAAGTTGATAATGCTACTCTCACAAATACAATAGACCCTTCCGATTAGTTTAACTTCAATTACTGTCACCGTCTATCCGTTAAACCTCTCTTAGCTATATCATACAAGCAAGATTACCATGTTAGGCTTAGGAAACCCCATCCACCTAATGTCGAAGGAACCAATTTCCAGATTTAGATTCACAATCAAGACTCCTCTAAATCCTATCAATGTTCAAGTAGTGATCAAGTACCTAAACATGAGAAAACACGATTCCAACAACAACAATCAACAAGAACAAGCATAGATCAAAACCACATTGATCCTCTATCCCCTAATAGAGAGATTAGCCACTAAACATGCTCAAAAATATGCAAATACTATAGAAGAACATCATCTCATAAATCAAATGCAAATGAAAATAACTTCTACAATATTATATGTCATTCACAAGTTTGGACAAATTTCCACAAATACATCCAAGAAATGTAAAGAAAAACACAAGATAAACCTCCTCCGAGCTTAGCTTTCGCGGATGGCTCGTCGTCTGTCCGTCTCGTCTCTTCTCCGTCTCCCTTAGTTCGATCCCTTGCTCTTCCTTTTCTCCTCTTCTCTTAGGTGAAGGTGATGGTGTGAAAATGGTGAGAAAGTGGTGTAGAGATTTAGTGTGTGTATTGTGTGTGTAGCGAGAGAATGGAGGTGGAGTGGTGAAGTAGATGAAGTGGGTGTGTGTGAATGGAATGAATCCCCATTTGTCTGATGAATCCCCCCAAATATATATTAGAGATATGAGAGAGGGAGAGAGGAAAGGTGATGGGAGTTGATTGTAAGGGATCAATTAATAAAAGGGATTTTGTGGAAGATTTGGTGCCAAAAAAGTCCACTCTAGAGGTTTAGGTAATAATAAGCTACAAATTCTAGGAATTAAAAATGCAAGAAGGTTCCGAATTGAACAAAATATCAAGTGCAAAAGAGTAGGAAGAGAGTGGAATTGCACAATAATGGGGGAAAATTGGACCCGGAAGAGGAGATAGCAGCCCGCGCGCCGGCTGGTTGCATGGGCGCCGTGGGGGCGGCAGCACCGCGGGAGCGTGGCTGGCGGACGAAGGGGCACCGCGGGACGTGGGATCGCCGCGGGGCTGCGTGGGTCTCGGCCTTATGCCTGCCCGCCCGCGCTGTGTACCCTGCCTGCGCGAGTGCTATTTGTCATTTTTTTCTTCAAAATCTTAAGTCTCCAATTTAACCAATTTTTCCACTTGCCACCAATTTTCATAAAATACTTACTTTTTTAATTAAAAGCTCAAGTTTTGCAACGCTTGGCACAATCTATCATTAGAGCAATAAACACATATAAACACATAAAATCAACACATATCAAAATAATATTCAACAAAATAATTACTAAACATAATAAAATGAATAAATAAAAATAACATAAATAGACACTAAACAATGATATGGTATGGGTGAACACACGGTAAAGATCATATCATTGGATTTCTTGCATTGTATTAAAAAGTTCACGACGTATATGGTTATGAACCCACCATCGATACACCATAGAATAATTTGATAGTTAGTTTATCTTGACTAGCTAATTATACTAGTGTTGAGTGCTGTCTGACATTGATGTTCAATGTTGGACTTAATGTCATACACACTCCCTACGACAGTGTTTGTGACATTCGTCGAGACTAATCTTATCCTTTCCTAGTTCTTTTATTATTTATTATATTTAATAAATTATGCTCTATTTTAAATCATGTATATATCCATGAAATTAATATTTCAAATAAACGAATATATATATATATATATAAATATATGGTTAATATATTATTTAATAGAGTTTGAGTAAGTCAAAACTCTATCTCATATTTTTTAGGTCTATTGTTATCTTTATTTAACCACTTCTTTTTGAAGTTCAACGTGCAGGAACAATTGAAAGAAATGGTGTAAGTCGTGGTTTGCTTTCTCCAGCCACAACACAAGATGGTTTTCTTCAAAACTTGAAGTGGTGGTGGTTATTTCAAGCACAAGATCGTAGAGATGACTTGGACCTCTAGTGGATTTAAGTGAAGAACCTATTTAAGGAACTTGATCCACACTTGAAGAGAATATTTGAGCAGAAGATTTCTTACTGTCGTGGGTGAAGATTGAAAAGCTTGAGTCACAAACTTAGCAAATAGATTTCATTATTTTTCTTCTTCATTTTCTCTTGAATTTTTTATTGTACAACCGATTCATGAGAATAGGTTGTTCAAGATAGGATAGATAGAAGGTTTTTGGAATCGTTGCAAGTTTGTATACAAATTAACTGGTAGATTGATTTGTATTTTTGAATTTAATTTAGCAGTAGACTAGATTAGAGTTCATGTATCTTTGTTGATGTGTCAAGAGCACAGTGTCTGACATTATCAATTGATCTTTTGTATTTGCTTGTGGAAGCGTAATTTTGCCCTGTGGCAATTACATACATGTTGAGTGTGATTTAAAATTTATCTTTGTGTTATATTGTGTTGTTTATTTCCAGCATTTTATGTTAAAGATAGTATTTCTACTATCAGTAACATTGAGTTTGATATTACATCTCTGTCTCTATTTTCAGTGTTTACGACAACTAATTTTAACAAGTGGCATCAAGAGCCGGTACTTGACACACTAAGTATTCGATCCTTTGATTGCTAAATCACTGAAATGGATATTCAGATAAATCAGTGCCTCTACTGGTATTGGATAGTAATGGAAAAAACTATGCAATGTAGAAATCTAACATGAAGATGTATATCAAGTCCATTGATGAAACAGCTTGGTTGGCTGTAACTGAAGAGTGGACTCCTCCAAGGATGGAGGAACCTAATGGAGTTTTCATCCTTACCCCTGAAACTCAGTGGACTAATGATGATAGAATAATCTCCGACTTCAATTCTAGGGCACTGAATGCTATTTTTGTTTCGGTGGATGTTCCATGTTTCAAAATGATGTGCAATTGCACCACTGCATATCAAGCGTGGAACATACTATAGGAACATTGTGAAGGTTCGACAAGTGTACGTCAAACAAAGCTTATTAGGTTGCTCACTTCTAAGTTTGAAACTCTGTGGATGTTGGAAGATGAGACCATTTCGATGTACACTGAAAGGCCAAGTTAAGTTTCTAATGAGTCTACAGCTCTCGGATGTCCCATCTCAAATGAGAACATGGTTAGCAAACTTCTTCGTACTCTTCCCAAAATATTCAACATGAAGATTTCAGCTATTGAGGAGGTTCACAATGTATCAAACATGAGTTTGAGTGAAGTTGTGAGCATTCCACTCACTTTTGAGATGAATCTCGAGAACCAGAAGTCGAACAATATTCCTAAAGGAATTGCATTTCAATATGTGACATCAAGTTTAGATGTTCAACTTGATGTTGAAAACATTTAGGAAATCAATGAAGATGAGTCCTTGAGTGTTGCTCTACTCACAAAGAAGTTCAATTCCTTGGTACAGTCTATGAAGAAAGGTTCACCAAACAATCTGGTTTCTTGGTCAAGTAAGAAATAAAATTATATCTCACTTTTCACGGCTGAGTCAGAGTATGTTGCTGCCACTAGTTGTTGTGCTTAATTGTTGTGGTTAAATCAAATGGTCCTTGATTATGAGTTGTCAAATCCCTCATTGACATTGTTGTGTGATAATGTCAGTACAATTGAAATTTTGAAGAACCCAGTTCAACATTCACGCACCAAACATATTGATATCCGACATCACTTTATTCGAGATCTTGTGGAATAAGAGATCATTAAGTTGGAATACATTTCTATAGAGAATCAAATTGTAGATATTTTTACTAAACCATTGGATTTCGAGAGGTTTTCTTCTCTAAGAAAATCTCTTGAATATGTGTTATTTAAATGGTGTTTGAGATCCTGATGTTTACAAGAATGTTGTTTGTCTTGACATCAGGAAATCTGTGTTGATTCAGATCAATTAAAGTGAAGTAAGACAATTATGATTTTATATTGTGAATTAATTAATGCGAATTTATTCAATCATAACCAGTCAACACACTTTATTTATCAGAATATGTTTTTAAAATATATATATATATATATAAATTTATATAATATTTTTTTTCATGATAAGCTTACTCGCATATCATGTGCTATGATAACTAGAGAGTTCAATATATCCCTTTCATTATTTAAAAGTTCTTTTTGTCTCTCTTTTCTCATTTTTTTTCTTTCTATCTCAAATCTTCGAACGGTTCATCTTCTCTGCTTCTGCTTCAAAAGTTTCTTTGATTTCTTGAATATATGGCCGATCTGAACCAATACCAGGCCATAATGATGATTCTCAAGCAGATGATGGAGATGAATCAAGGAAATCCATCTTCCTCTTCAACATGAGTCCCAACAGTAAACCCTTCTCCGATTTCAAATTCAACTCCGGTCACCGCAGATATTCCTATTCCAGAAAATCCACCCACCTCCACCTCTAACCCTCCTTCACCACCAGAAAAATCAGCGCCGATACTTCTCTCCTAGTTCCAGAGATTTCTCCAAGCACCAAGGTCCTAAACCCTAAGCCTCTCCAGATGCATGTGCTTGGAGAGCCTTCAAATCCCATTGATCCTGACTCCAAATCTCACCAACAGTCTCTCTCTTGAATGGCCACAATATTTTCTCTGACATGGAAATCGAAGCGACTTCATGGTGAAGTCTTCGTAAAGTCAGAGGGTGTCTCCTCCAAGAAGACAAAATATCAAGGATATAAGGTTTCCTCTCGATCTCTACGTGTAACACCCCAGAATTTTAAATAAGGTTTAGAGAATTCTTAAGCGTGATTAAGAAGTTAAGGAAGAAATTTTTATAAGGTTTAAGTGAAGTCAGATGTCAATCACGACTTTAGGGATCATTTTTCATGAAATCATCTTTTTTCTAAAACTTGATCTAACTCAAATATGGCCGATTTTGGTTTTTTTAGAAAAGTTTTAACTTAAGGAGTATGCCGGTATTTTCAAATTTTAATTCTGAAGTCGTTTGAGTTCCCGGTGATGAAAAGTGTATTTAAAGGATTTATGAATTGTAAATTTTGAGAGCGTTCGTGATTTGAAAAATTTACGAAATCCTCCTCGTTGATCTGAGTCTTGTTCTGTCAAGCCCCTCTTATGTATTTCGACTCAAGGAATCTATTTGAGTTCATGGATTTTCATTTCGAGGTCAATTGCTTGCTCGGGAATTTTATTTGTCCCTTGAAATGAATAGTAAAAGTACCTTTTTAAAAGGAATCTTTGTCCGTCTTTCTTCTGACGACCTGTTTTGCATCCCGAGACAAATTGGTTCAATATTACTCGAGCCAACGAACATTCTCGTATTTTCAAATTTCGTGTCTGAGGTCATTTGGACCTTGACATCGAATAAAGCAGCTTTTAATTGAACCCGGAATAACTTTATCAGTGTTTTTGCACTAGAATGGCTTCCAGCGGAAGCCAAACCTTTTCCTATAAATAGGTGAGGCCCTCTTCATATTTCTTGCTCATTCTTCACTTCTTCATTCTCAAAAATCGAGAGAATAGCAAAGCTCTGAGAAAAAGTTGAGAGGAGTCTCTTCGTGAGTTCATCTCTGAGTCGACGAGCGGAGTGGCGAGGAAGATATGCTCCGAGAGAAGGTGCTAAGGGTACCGTCTGGTTGTAGCTGATGGCTCTGTCACCGTTGCGACTCGATGAGATGCCGAGCTAGCCACCTTCCGTCGGCGCACTCGCCTTCATCCATTCTATTTCGTCAATGTCGGATTCAAGCCCTTTTCTTTTTCATTTCCGCATTTCATTTCCGTCTTTAATTATCGTATTTTATTATCGCTCTCGTTATTTCATTGCTCGTTTATTTCATTTAAGTTCTATATCTAAAGTTATGTATTTAAAGTTTCGTCTAGTTAAAGATATAGTCGTGTTTATGTCATTATAATGTCGATTTATTTTGAAGTTTAAAGTATACTGGTTTCTAAGTTTTGGCAAAGCATTAAGCCTTGTTTTTAAGTTTAAAATGTCGAGGAAAGGGAGAGGTGCCCGAGTAACGCCTCGACCAACACCTCAATCGAAGTTTTCAAGGTTTGTGAGAGTGCACAGACTGTGTAAGGGTAGCATGGCCCATGCAAGACAGTCCAGAACTCTCGACATTATTTTCTGAAGGGCTTGCATGGCCCATGCAAGGGTCTGCATGGACCGTGTCGGAATGTTTGGCATTTTTTGCTTCTCCTTAGGCCTAGCACGGCCCGTACAAAGCTTCTACAGCTATGTTTTACCTCCAAACTTGTTCTAAACTCGAGTCTTTCAAACCCTCATGTTTTATAAAGGTTCTAAAGTTGTGCAATCGGTGTTTAAGTCCTAGTTAAGAGAGAAAAGGTTAAAGGTTGTTTGAGTTGTTGTTAGAGGTTAGAAATCTTCGAAGGAGACCGCTAAGTCGATAAATCAGCTTTTGTAGGAAGAGGTGAGCCCCGAGGAGAACTAAGGAAGGATTTGCGGCTCATTGCTTCATCTACGTGTTCGTCGTCGAGGTGTTCGTCATCGAGGTTGGTGGTTCTAAACCAAGTATTAAAGTTTAAGCTATTAAGCTCTAGAAGCATGATAGGGCAAGATGAATATCCAATTAAAATATTTTATGCTCTGTCTGATTAGTCTCTGTACAAGAAAAGGAAAAGAAAAGAAACGAAGGAAGTTATATCATGATATTGTTTATTGTTATTTGAGCTCTTAATTAAGTAAATGATGTTATGTTTCGATATGATATCTTATAGTTGATTTATTTAAAGTATAGACGATCATGATCATAAGTTAAGTTTGTTGTTGATATTATGATTGAGGAAGGTTGTTTAAATGCCTTGTAGGTTGATTATAGTATTCCCTTGTGGCATTAAGGTTACAGTCTTTATTGAGGAATGCAATCTAGATGTTTCAATCTAGGTTATGATTTATGCTAGTATGATTTAGCATTAAGGCTTTGATATTAAGGTTTGAATGTGAGAGTTCAAATGTTGAGGATTAAGTATTAAAGAGTTAAGGTTAAGATTTTGTTATTGAATGTGATGATTCAATTCTTGTTAAGATGTTATCGAGCTCAAAGAACAGTTTTATTACATTATCATGTTGTGATATTCGTGTCACTAAAGTTGTATTATTTGATAAGTAAAGGGAGTCACTGCTGGGTAATCCCCTCGCATACTCAGTAGGAAATTTGAGATAACCCCTCTCTTATCCTACATCATATCTAAGGGTGCAGTAGACATCAGGTTTGAGCCAGGAAAGGAAGAAAAAGGTTTTGCGGATATAGAGAGGGCTTTTGTGTTTTGCTCCCCATATACCGCCAGTTTATAATTGGATATTTCAAAGTTTATTAAAGTGTTTTCTTGTAAAACCCCACTGAGTACATTAGTGTTCAAGCCCTTTTTTTCAAATGTTTTCAGGTTGAGATGCTGAGGCCGGTGATGTGCTGCTGGTGGGGTTGCCTGAGATGTTTAAGTTTCCAAAGTTGTTGCTTTTTGGTTACATGATTTTCTTCCGCTATGTTTCTGCTAAGTACTCTGAAATTTGGTACTTAGTCTTGATACATGTAACTTAATTCTTGATACTAGCATGTCTTGAATGCTATGATTCCTAAATAGTAATAAAGGCTTAAGAAGTTGAAGCATGTTCTTTTGACATACCCGTTTATGCCTTTATTAATTCCAAGTTAATTGAATAGTCATACTTGTTGAGTATTTCGGTATCTATTCATTTTCAGTTGACTTCTGATTAAGTCTTGCATGCTTGTTATTATTGTTCGCCTACAAAGTGGCTTTTCATTCAAGCGTGATTCTGCTCGTTTCCAGTTAATCTAAGTTATCTTTTTGTTTCATCCCATAAATGGGACAATATGATTTATTTGACTCCAACTTATTAATGAATCCTTTTCGTTGTGATCCATGAAGAGATCTTGTTTATTTAAAGAGTCGAATTCCTATCTTCTTGTCCTTGGATTCTATTTAAATCTTGATTGGCCTATGATATGGCGTTCCTTTGACTCGATTGAATCCTTTGACTCCTTGATTCGTTGAATCCGATAATTATTCTGAGTCATGAAGTTAAGTTGCCTAAGTTCTTGAGGCGCTAACTTAGTTTAATTTTAAAAGCACCAATCTCCCTGGATTTTCATTTAATCTCTTAGCTTTTACGCCTAACACCCCATCCCCATTAAAAATGACTGCCTAAGAGACCGGGCTGTTACACTACGAGATGAATCAGACTCCTTTGGAGAACACCCCCCTTCTCCTAAAGCTGTGAATCCCAGTCCTGTTGATGTCAAACAGGATGTTACTCATGTTTCTGGCCTTCTATAACAAGATTCTGACATCGAATCTGACTCTTCCCTTGATATATCTCAAGTATACCGTGAGATCTTTTACTCTAAAGCTGCTAAGAAATCGTATGATCTTGTGTCTAAGAGGTCATTTAGGGTTGAGAAAATGATAGATGTTTTAAGTTTTAAGAAGCATGGGATGGATGTGTTTTTAAAAGAACAGGGTTTGTGGAAGTCTGTCACTTCACACCTTCTGTTCTTTATGAGTTTTACTCCAATGTCATTTCTGATATGAGAGATCCTGCAAAACTGTCTTTTGGAACAGTTCATGTTAGGGATTATATTTACAAATTTTCCCCTAATGTTATTAACATGTTCCTTGATCTTGGCAATGAGGACACAATCATTTCTTTAGATTTGATTGATGATGTGGTGAAGATGATTACTGGAGGCCTTGTTGAAACTTGGATGAACAAAGTGGCTGGCTCCAAAATAACTTTTTTCTACACAGTGCTGTTTAAGCTAACTGTGTGTAACTGGCTTCCCACATCGAATGCTTCTGTCCTCACAGTTGATCAGGAAATTATCCTATACAAGCTTAGGACTCATCTGCCTTGCAACCTTGGAGCTTATATTTTTAATGCAGTTTTGAAGACAGCCTCTAAATTTAGCTCTTCCAATGTGCTTCCTTTTCCATGTTTAATCTTTGCTATTCTTAAGAGTCAAGGGTTAAAGGAGAGCAAGAAGAAAGTAATTGTTGAGCAGTCCTCTCTATCCATTCAGAAGCCCAAGGGGAATGACGACAGGATCATTGACCTGCCCTACCATTCTACTACTGCCAAACCTGAAGATCAGTCTGCCGATGATACTCCTGCTCCCTCCCAGTCGACTGCAGCACCTGATGTTGATCCTAATGTTGTCTCCACACTCTCTATTTCTATTGTGATTATGCCTTTGGAGACACTTCAACATCAAATAACCCAGCTGGGTCAGACAATCACTCATCTCTTTATCGTGCGCAATGCTTTTATGACTCTCCTTTCTACACAAAAAGGGAGAGTAAATGCTGATGGAGAGGAGGATGAAGGTGATGCTGGAGTTAGTGCCGCCACGGATGTCATTGCTAAAGGACGAAGGAGGAAGAGTGTAGCTAAGGGGAAGAGGAAGTTGATGTGAAACTGACTGCTTTAAAGCTTCTGTTTTTATAAACAATGTTTCATTTTGTTAAAACAACGTTCATTATGTTTTTATATGTGATGAACACATTTAAGATGCTTGATGCATCTTTATTTCATTTTGATGTATGCTAGACACATACCTTAAGTTTATGATGCTTAGTGCATCTTTATTTTGAGATGCATATTACATCTATGTTTTATTTTAATACTTGTCTTGTTTAACTTGGTCTTGTGGTATTTGTTATACACCGTATTTGTTGGGCATGATGAGCATAGTAATATTTTGGGATGTTGAATGATTTGTGAATCACTTAATGCGCCTTGATTGTTTTATATTGAACATCAATGTCAGACAATCAAGGGGGAGATTGTTGAGTGTTGTCTGACACTTGAAGAGACTATTCGAGCATAAGATTTCTTACCGCTGTGGGTGAAGATTGAAAAGTTCGAGTCACAAACTCAGCAAATAGATTTTGTTATTTTTCTTCTTCTTTTCCTCTTTAGTTTTTTATTGTACAACTGATTCATGAGAATAAGTTGTTCAAGATATGATAGATAGAAAGTTTTTGGAATCATTACAAGTTTGTATACAAATTAACTGGTAGGTTGATTTGTATTTTTGAATTCAATTTAGTGGTAGACTAGTTTAGGGTTCATGTATCTTTGTTGATGTGTCAAGAGCACAATGTCTGACATTATCAATTGATCTTTTGTATTTGCTCGTGAAAGCTTAATTTCGCCCTGTGGCAATCACATACATGTTGTGTGTGATTTAAAATTTATCTTCGTGTAATATTGTGTTGTTTATTTCCAGCATTTTATGTTAAAGATAGTATTTCTACTATCAGTAACATTGAGTTTGACATTACATCTCTCTGTGTCTATTTTCAGTGTTTACATCAACTAATTTTAACAACTAGTACACCGGTTTGTGTATTATGGAGGATCACAATAGGATACTATTCTATATTCTGACCTTGATTGAGAGAATAAAGATCCATAAAGTTTGAGTTCTTAACCCATATATATTGGCGGATATATATATATATATATATGTTGTGTTGATTGCTTTGATTTATCAATAAGTGAAATTCTTTGATAGGATCACCAACCTTGATATTTTAGGCAGTGACATTTACATATATGATGGATCGTGCATTACATATGGCTACTTTGTCCTAGTGAGCTAGTTTGATGGTCCCTTTGAGGAAGCACGGAGATCATGGGAAGCCTTGCATACAGAATATTGATTTATTCTTACATGAAATGAAAGTCGTGTGGTACTACTCCCGGAATAAGATATTAATTAATTATAGCTGTGAGAAGCTTACGTAATTAACTAATGGGCATATATCTTAAACATGGGGAATGACTGAACTAAAGGAGAAAGCATATTCATAAATATGTATTAAATTGGTAAGTCAGTATTATTTCTTTAGTGGAATAAAAATAATACTTTATTTATTTATTTATATCCATATTATGGATATTAGAAATTAAATAAATTAGTATGTCAATTTAATATTCTTATAGATCCTAACTGTAGCCCAAATAAGAACTAAGTGGATTAGAAAATGGAACAAGTGGAGAGGCCCAAACCTATTACGGTTTGGGGGACATAATTTTCACCCCCCTCTCTATTAATTAGAGGGGGGGCACGAAATTTATCAATAATAATACAAGCCCTCTTATGCTCACTTGATTCCCTAAGGTTTCCATACAGTTTAGTAGTCTGCAACTCACAATAGAAGATTAAGGAGTGGAATATTAAGCTGTGAGATTTCGAATACCAAGGAGAAGTAAATTTCCATCCATTTGTTCTCCATCAAGAACTGGATTAAACATTTAATCCCGTGAGCAACCCAACAACGTATGTAAGTATTTTATCGGTTCTATCTTTTCCTCTGTGTTAGAATCGATTTATGAGCATACTAATTCAACATAGGTAAATAATTAGAATCACACATAAAATATGATTTACATGTTGTAGAATTAATGAGCATCCAATTAGATCTTATGGGGGTACAATTCGAAAAAAAATCCCAACAATTGGTATCAAAGCAGGAATTAACATTGTTTTAGAATTAATTCTAGGTATTGTTCGAAATTTATAATCAAATTTGTAGATGAATTTATATGTTTAACTTTTCAGATTTAATTGGACATGAATTTTGGAGCATGTTATTTTTTATATTGGAGGAATTTTCAGTAGAATTCAAAAAAATCAATTTTATATTCTTCGTGTAATTTTTGATCCCATGAAATAAAATTTGGAATGATATTTGATGAACATCAAATTTTCAGATTCTAGGGTTCATGTTTTTGAAAATTAAGGTTCTAATAATTTCCTAATTTTATTCTATAATTTCCAAAAAAATTAGTTTTGAATTTGGAATGGATTTTTGATGATTATTAAAATTTCCATGTCTAATACTAAAGAGATTTTCGAAATTATGGTGCATTAAATTGGAGAAGGTAATTTTTGATGTATATCAAAAGTGATGAAATTTTAATCCGAGTAGATTTCAAAATAGAATTTTAAATTTGAAAGTTTTTGAAGAGGATCAAAACTTCTATATTTTTATTCTAGTAATTTTGATACCTATTATAGAACTTGAAAATTAATTTGAATAATATTAAAATTCCAAATTATTTAATTAATTTGGGATGGCCAAAAATTTAGAGAAATATTTTGATTAATTTCGAAATTTCCAAATTTAATCCTAAGTAATTTTCGAATTTTAAGATTTAATTTGGTAGGTAATTTCAATTAATTTATAAATTTAATCTTAAGGTAATTTCAAAATTATTAGATTCAAATTGGTAGAAAATTATTTTTTAATTTCCAAATTTAATCTTAGTGCAATTTTCGAAATTGTTTAATTTAATTAAATTGTAATTTTTGAATTGTAACATGTGTGGATATCATGTGATATTTACCCTTAATCCAGGACATAGTAAACTCTGTCCAGCAGTCGTTGGAGTGCAGTGCCAGCCAAGTGTGTTCGGAACACACAATGCCAGCACCGACGAGAAAGACAGCGCATGCACTGGTCGAAAAATGGCGGCCTAGCACCCGCTGGGCTCTTCTCATCGAGAGACACGCCCAGCGGCGGCTGGCCTCAGTTTCGTGCTCCAACTCCAGTTTGATACTTCAGTTTGAGGATCAATTCGGGGCTAGTTTAGTTCGCGGGCTAAATTCGGAGGCTCAGTTTGAGGCTTTAGTTGGGTGATTCAGTTTGAGGCGTCATTTGGACGATTTAGTTTGAGCCTTCACTTCAGTTCAGTCATTATTCAGTTTGAGCCTCCAGTTTAGTTCTAGCGTGCTAACTGAACTGATCCTTACTTCGAATCCAATGCCTACGGGGAGTTCAACGAATGTTAGGCGGTTCTTCCACCTTTTATGCCATTAAAGTACTGCTTTGGAGACAAAAGCTTGGAATCTATACAAATCTGGCATACCATACCGAGAGATCAAATGTGAAGATAATAACGGCAAAACAACACAAAAATAAAGAAAACACACACACTAAAGACATATAATTCCTATGAGCAAACAACACATAAAAACACTAAACAGCAGGTTACCCTACATCTCAACAAGGTTCGGAATATAGTATAAGATCAAGGAGTGGAATATTTCAAACACCAAGGAGAAGGAAATTGCCATCCATGTGTTCTCCATCAACAACAGGATTAGATCTTTAATCCCATGAGCAACTCGACAACGTATGTAAGTTCTTTATCGGTGCTATCTTTTCCGCTGTGTTAGAATCTATTTACTTGCATACTAATTCAACATAGGTAATAATTATAAGCACACATAAAATATGATTTAGATGATGTAGAATTAATGAGCATCCGATTAGATCCTGTGGGGTACAAGAACATTACATATGCAAGAACATTACATATGTGGGTGTGTGTGTTTGTATATATATAATTTAGATATATAAGTGTAATTTAGTTGGTTAATTGAAGCATTACCATTGAGGTCCAACCCATTTATGAAATAATGTAACTGTGTTTTATTTACATATACTATAGAGAAAATAACCAACTTGAAATACGGGTTCAAACTAGACAAACGTCAGCCCATTTATGAAACCCATTTATCAAATAATGCTAGCTTATGCTTCTAATTAAGCTCGTGACCTTTCTTTCTTTTTTTTTATTACAATTTTTATACTCGTTGCATATTTTGTTTTGTTAAGGTTTTGAGGGAAATTATGTTTCTGTGCTGACTTGATTAATGCGGTTCGAGACGAGATAATGTTGGATCCGATTAGAGTGCCGGAAGGACCGGTAACAAGATCAAGAGCTAAGAGGTTCAAAGAGAGCCTCAATGGATTCATTCAAAAAGTCTAGAGCCGAATGATGACTAAGAGACCCGTGGAGAGAGTAGAACCCGAATACAATTGTAAGACATTGATCTTTGTTTGCAACACGGTTGAATGCAAGTTGCAGCGTCACCTGAGGTGCGGGTGACTGGTCGCACCAAACAGCATGATATGTAGCGCGGGCCAGGACGCGAGTTGTTGGTCGCGTCAAAAGGTGCGATGTGCAGCGCGAGTGAACCGCACTGACAAAAGAGAGGTTTCGCTTTGGTCTGAGTGTGAGTTGCAGTGCGACCTGGGGCGCGAGTGACCCCTTGTCACCCCCCTGTACGGGCTGTTCTGAATTTCTATATTTTTATGTTTATTTCGTAGTCTACTTGGGATAATTTAATTAAGGTTGTGTTTTAGTTGGACCAACAATATAAGGGTTGTATTTTATTGTTTTAAACAGATTATTATTGATATTTAATTTATTTGTGACTTTATTTCACTCTTGAAAATTCACTAAATTTCACGCACACACCGTGAGATTAATCTGAATTATCAAATAGTCATTCATATCTATTTGTAGTGTTAACACTATCAATTTCAAAATAATATTTCCAATCTTCATCGGGTCACGTCATCCATCATTGTGGTTCTTCATCACTGTGAACCTAGGGTTCATAATCTTCTCTCCAATCCGCCATTATAACTTGATACTCTTGGGAGGATCGCATCATGATTGGTAGCTAGTTACATGGATTTGAATGAACTAAAGCTAGGGTAACTGATCTTGTTAGACCAATTTTTCTCTAAAGTTGATCCTTCATTGTGACGCCCCGGTCCTGGGAGAAGGGTAGGGGACCGGTGCGCTACTTGGGGGAAAGGGTTGTTGAACATAAGCAATCAAAGAAATAAGGTTAATGCCCCAAAAATTTGGGCAGCATAACCTCTATAAATGGATCAATCCACGCTTTTAAAGCATATAAAATGACTCAAACCAGATCCTATGACGCTTAGGATGAACCAAGTAAGAATAACGATGGCAAACTTCAATGTGAATAATAACAGTTCAAAGGTTAACTATTAATAGGTTAGGCATGAAAACAGCTAGACTGATTTCTATCCAAATACATGAAGTAAAGAGATGCCAGACTTTCGTCTGTTGTGAAAGCAATATAAAGGCAGGCTTTTACCTTGACATAGAAAGTAATGTAAAGCCCGGATTGTGCCTGTCTGAATAAAGAAAGTAAATAAATGCAGGGCTTTTGCCTATTAGGAATGAAAAGTAAACGGGATTCGGAGAAACGAACATTCCGTAACAATAAAGAAAATGGGATTCGGAGAACTGTACACTCCATAACAGTAACGAAAATGGGATTCGGAGAACCAATCACTACGTAGCTGTAAAGAAAATGGGATTCGGAGAACCGAACACTCCATAACAATAAGAAAAATGAGATTCAAAGAACCGAACACTCCGTAACAATAATCAGAGTAAGCGGAAAAGAATGTAGTACATTTATTTAGACTCAAAAGGAAGCATGTTGTCAGTTAGACTCCATAGCGGAAAAGAAAACATATACATCAAACGATAGCCCTTTAGCCTTAGCACAGCCCTCCACCATCCCGCAGCTCATTCTAAAAATATTTTATAAAAAATTTTGGCGTGAGTAGTAATGCACTCAGCGGGTACTTTTGAGAAAAGATTCACAATCATTTTATAAAACAGAATATCCAATTATATTTTAAGCATATCATGGAAAGCTTTTAAATCAGAAAAATGGTGAATTCAATGTAAACTAAATTATTTTTGTTCCATCATTACGTCGCACTCTCCCCTAGAACGCTTACGGTGAGTCAGTTTATGTACACGACCCGATTGCTTAAGGTTGGACACTGCCCTGTTTGCTTGGGGCTTGATATTGTGAACCATTGTAGTTTCATAACCAAAAACAGTAGTAAGACTTACATGAGTCAGGAGAGCACATTAAATACATTCATGAGTGTTGGATAGTCAATCATATTCATTTTATAAATATCGGGGCTTAATAACCCGAAATACATTTTTAATAATAAAAACCCACATGGCAATCAGATCTGAATGGCTAGATCTAGATTCTGATATATTCTGGTCTCAACTAGAAGTCTCCTTTTTCTGAGCTTACAAGATTATTCGGCAACTTAATTTCGATGAAAGACCGACATCAGGTCAAAATCTAACCTTTCTTAGCTATGAAGTAAATATTATAATATCTGCTATCTTAATACGCAGCACTCGTATCATCAAAATATTTTGCCTCTTAAGGGAACTTTACTCAGGGCATTTTTATAAAGAAAAACCCTTTTGGAAGTTTTGGCATACGGGGTGGTCAAACCCGTATCCTAAAATTAATTCGGTACAAATAAATCCATACCGCAAGATCCACCCATTAGAAAAATATGAAACTTTAAATAAAAATACTATATTTTGACACGGAACAACTTTTGTGCTTAAAAATACGATAGGGCTGTCCATGAAGGATAGATATGAAAAAGATTACAATTTAATATTCGGATACCTAAAATATACCCGAAATTAAAAAGTGACAACATGAAAAATGTATATAAATATACATAGAACATAAAACCCTAAAGACACATTTTGATTCGGCGGCCTGAAAGAGTCACCGATTTGAGGGATGGTGGCGACTTTTGGCGGCAGTCACGACAATTTTCCATTGTGATCATCCGTCGTGTCATCATTTCAATCACATATTCGTGATCTACATGTTGACATCTTCAAAAGGACTATTTGTGAATTGCAAAAGAAAAATAGAGTCGTACCTTCTCTGGAAGCTGCTCGGCATTTCGATTTTGAAAATGAATGAAAAATGAAATCTTAACCTCTTATTTTTAGAAGAAAAATAAATAGGATAATAACGAATAAAAGAAAAAGGAAAATGATGGAATAAGATAATGATGGAAAAGAATAGGATAATATTTTGAAAAAGAAATTGGATAATGACAGATGTGCCTTTTTCTATTTAAAGTTGTGCCAATAGCTCATTTGAACTCGAAATTGAAAAATTCAAAGTTTGGCACAATCCTTGAAACTTTTTCTATCAACCCGAGAAAAATATCATAACATATTTTTAAAGCAATTTTTGACCAAATTAAATTTTAATAGATTTCCTTGGCTGGGATTTTCCTTTATTTGAATCCTTTAAGGACCCAACTTATTTTCTAACTTACCAGAGGGTAACATAAGTTGAATAAAACCTTCTAAAATATTTCAGGGTATTACATTCTACCCTCCTTAATAAAAATTTCGTCCCAAAATTTGCATACCTCTATAGGGTAAATCTGGGTATAATTCCTTGATTCTGGTTTCAAGCTACTAGGTAGCTTCCTATTTCTCATGGTTATTCCATAGGACTTTCACCAGTGATATTTATTTGTTCCATCATTCTTGGACCCCTCGATCAAGAATAGCCTCTGGTCTTTCTTCATAAGAAAAAAATCCTGGTTAAGGACTATCTCCTTATTCTTTATAACGGGCTTAGGATCCAACTTACACTTCCTCAACATTAAGCAATCAATCACGTTATGAACCTTAGCTGGAATCAGCAATATGACTAGTTTATAAGTTATCTCATCATTCCTAGCTAAAACACTATTCATATCGAGTCGTAAATCTTACTAAGACATATACTCTGCTTTGGTCCACTTTAACTTGATGCGCATAACTTTTCATACGTTCTCTCGGTATCTTTGTTGGAATATTATTTAACATCATCCTTTAAGTCGAGAAAAGAGAGGGAGAGAGAGATAGAGAGAGAATAGATATCGATCCACTTGAATCAAAGCATATTATCTCGATCATCGTATACATCACTCTAAACTTGAGACATCCACTCCCGAACTTGCCTTTGCTCCTGGATCAGAAATGTATAGAAGAAAGTGTAGCGAAAATGGATCTATCATTCGTGATTCTTCATAGACATTCGAAATTCTCCCAATATGCTCTTCAAATACATATACATGCGAACTACGTTTCCTAGAAATCCATATAATTCAAGCCATTTAAAAGAATATACTTTTATCCATTCTAAGTTCTTTCTACGTTCAAGACTACAAGGCACTACATAATCATTCTTACCTTCTTAGTCAATCTATTCTTTATAATCATTCATCAGATTCTTGGTTGAACTGGAATCTAGATGTCTCAAACATCCCATTAAAACCATAGGCGAAACACAGCCTTGCCGTGAACCCTCTTTCATGTAGGATTTAATCCAAACATGACATAATACATTCTTTTGAAATTTTACATCATAACAGATTAACACATTTCAGTGGAACCAATCCATGTGGGCTCATAATCTTAAACGTGGAAAAACACTTAATCAATCTATGTTCCACAAGAATCTTAACAATCATCAACTTAAAATCCAATCTATGTGAATAAATCACAGCTAACTATGTTCATCTACATTCTCAATCAAATCATTCTATGTTCACATTCCATCTGCATAAGCATTTTAGGTTTCCTAACACTTTAACATCATCACATTTCCAATCACTTTTACATTATCACATTTCTAATTATAGGGCATTGATTGCTATCGTTACACTTTCTTTCGGAACATATCATGGACATATATTCCCATTCAAAACATCACATTTCATTTCAAACATAATGGACATACAGTCCCATTCAAAATAGTCATTCAATACCATATGGGCATAAAGTCCCACAATTTTACCATCATGGACAAGAGTCCCTTTCATTCATAACTATCATCACATGGGCACATAGTCCCAAAATGATACAATTATCCTTTTGAAACCGTCATTGGCGCGATTGTTCATAAATACCATCAATGTGGAGAACGGTCTTTATCCACATTTTTTTTAAATCAGTAAATATAATTGAATCTCAAAAACATTTTAACTCGCGTACCTTTCTTTTTGAAGCAGATGAGTGCGGTGCAGGCGACGTGCTAGGGCTATCAAACAATCAATTAAGAGACTACACTGAGAACTAGACTCAATCAACAATATGACAGGCCTACAGAGTTGCAGCCTGCTCTGATACCCCTCTGCAATGCCCCGGTCCCGGGAGAAGGACAGGGGACTGGTGCGCTACTTGGGGGAAGGGAGAAGGGGTGGTTGAACAGAAGCAATCAAAGAAATAGGGTTAGTGCCCTAAAAATTTGGACAGCATAACCTCTATAAATGGATCAATCCACGCTTTTAAAGCGTATGAAATGACTCAAACCAGATGCCATCACTCTTAGGATGAACCCAAGAAAGAATAACGATGGCAAACATCAATGTGAATTATAACAGTTCAAAGGCTAATTGTTAATAGGTTAGGAATGAAAACGGCCAGACTGATGTCTGTCCAAATAGATGAAGTAAAGAGATGCCAGACTTTCGTTTGACGTGAAAGCAATATAAAGTCAGGCTTTTACCTTGACATGGAAAGTAATATAAAGCCAGACTTGTGCCTGTCTAAATAAGGAAAGTAAATAAATGATAGGCTTTTGCCTATCAGGAACGGAAAGTAAACGGGATTCGGAGAACCGAACACTCCGTAACAATAAAGAAAATGGGATTCGGAGAACTTAACACACCATAATAGTAAATAAAACGGGATTCAGAGAACCGAACACTCCGTAGTAGTAAAGAAAATAGGATTTGGAGAACCGAACACTGCATAACAATAAGAAAAATGGGATTGGAGAACCGAACACTCCGTAACAATAATCAGAGTAAGCGGAAAAGAACGTAGTACATTTATTCAGACTCAAAAGGAAGCATGTTCTCAGTTAGACTCCATAGCGGAAAAGGAAACATATATATTAAACGATATCTCTTCAGCTTTAGCACGGCCGTCCACCATCACGCATGTCATCCTGAAAATATTTGAAAAAAAATTTGGGCGTGAGTACTAATGCACTCACTTGGTACTTTTGAGGAAAGCTTCACAATCATTTTATAAAATAAAATATCCAATCATATTTTAAGCATATCATGTAAAGCTTTTAAATCAGAAAATTTGTAAAGTCCATGTATATTAAATCATTTTAGTTCCATCATTGCGCGCCACTTTCCCCTAGAACGCTTACGGTGAGTCGGTTTGTGTACACAACCCGACTGCTTAAGGTTGGACACTGCCCTGTTTGCTTGGGTTTCGATATCATGAACCATTGTAGTTTCATCACCCAAAATAGTAGTAAGACTTACATGAGTCAGGAGAGCACATTAAATACAGTCATGAGTGTTGGATATTAAATCATATTCATTTTATAAATATCGGGGCTTAATAACACAAAATACATTTTTATAGAATAAAAACCCACCTGGCAATCAGATCTGAATAACTAGATCTAGATTCTGATTCTGGTCTCAACTAGAAGTCTCCTTTTTCTGAGATTACAAGATTATTCGGCAACTTAATTTCGATTAAAGACTGACATTAGGTCAAAATCTAACATTTCTTAGCTATGAAGTAAATATTATAATATCTGCTATCTTAATACGCAGCACCCGAGTTATCAAAATATTTTACTTCTTAAGGGAACTTTACTCAGGGCATTTTTATAAAGAAAAACCCTTTTGGAAGTTTCGGCATATGGGGTGGTCAAACCCGTATCTTAAAATTAACTTTGTACAAATAAATTCATACCGCAATATCCGCCCATTAGAAAAATATTAAACTTTAAATAAAAATACTATATTTTGACAGGGAACAACTTTTCAGCTTAAAAATACGATAGGACTGTTCATGAAGGATAGATCTGAAAAAGACTACAATTTAATATTCGGATACCCAAAATATACCAGAAATTAAAAAGTGACAACATGGAAAATGTATATACATAGAACATAAAACCCTAAAGACTCGTTTTGATTTGGTGACCTGAAAGTGTCACCGATTTGAGGGGTGGTGATTACTTTTGGCGGCGGTCACGACGGTTTTCCTTCGTGATCGTCCGTCGTGTCATCATTTCAATCACATTTCGTGATCTACGTGTTGACACCTTCAAAATGACTATTTGTAAATTGAAATAGGAAACTAGATTCGTACATTCTCTGGAAGTTGCTCGACATTTCGATTTTGAAAATGAATGAAAAATGAAATGTTAACCTCCTATTTATAGAAGAAAAATAAATAGGATAATAACAAATAAAAGAAAAAGGATAATTATGGAATAGAATAATGATGAAAAAAGAATAGGATAATATTTTGAAAAAGAAATTGGATAATGATGGATGTGCCTTTTTCTATTTAAAGTTGTGCCAAGAGTTCATTTGAACTCGAAATTGAAAAATTCAAAGTTTGGCACAATCCTTGGAACTTTTTCTATCAACCCGAGAAAAATTTCAGAACATATTTTTAAAGTAATTTTTGACCAAATTAAATTTTAACAGATTTTTCTGGTTGTGATTTTCTTTTATTTGAATCCTTTAAGGACCCAATTTATTTTTCTAACTTACTAGAGAGTAATATAAGTTGAATAAAACCTTCTAAAATATTTCGCGGTATTAAGGTCATGTTTGAGTGTGTGAGAGTATGTTTATTTCAGATAGTATTGTGGAAAGGAAGTTTTTTTGTTCCAACTTAGGTTTATTAGGCATGAAACTTTAATTCTCTTGCTTGTGGGTGTGATTAGTAGATGATTATAGTCAATTCTTAATTGATAAGAGTACAAAGAGCTTTAATTTTAATTATGTTGGTTATTATTTTGCAACTTATTCTCTAACATCACACCTGATATGTCTTGAAGGAATATCATGAACAATATTGGGAAGGGAGAATGTAACACCCCAAACTACTCCATTTGGCCACGTCACTTAACATACAATTTACATACATATTTTGTGTCTATTTTAATATGAGCGGAAGCTTAGGTCAAAATATGATATTATACATAGCACGATGAGGTAAGGCATCATAGTTTACAATATAAATTTTTATCCTATGAAGCATGCAATCATCTAACCTATCGGGCTCATAGGCCTACACAATCCGCCCGTCTAGCACCCTAAATTAACAAACATAATATAGGGATTCATCAACATAATTCGCACATAGAAGGCTCCAAGGTCAAACGACCCGCCTTTAAGTTGTTTGGCATAGTTATCAAATTATATACATCATAACCTACAAAAGATCGGGCTATTCCCATCCCCAATAATCATTGATCATAAAGCAAAAAGAGTGATCAATGTAATAATGATGGTAATGTAAGTATTTTTCAAAAGAAGAGCATGCAAAAGATAAACACAAGCTTGTGGGGTTCTCTTGTGTTCACAACGCTCCTACTCGGGCTCCGACTCCTCAACCTGAAATTCATTGAATGAATGGGGTGAGTATTTAACAACATACTCAGTGGGGAACACTGTAAACAGTTATAGCTAAATGCACAAGTGAAAATATAACATATGGACTTTTCATTACATTGTGGAGACTAGTCTCAACCCCGTAGGGTCTAAACATCATGATGCCCCCGTTAATGAACATCTTTATCCCTGTAGGGATGTCCGCAGACATCCTACCCCCCAGGGAGGACATTAACGAGTCTATTATCGATCCCAAAGGATCTCTACCCCGAAGGGTCTCTTTGTCGACCCCGAAGGATCTCTTTCATTCACCGGTCCGAAGACCCTTCATACATATACAATCATAGTACAACAATAACTATAACCTTACACGTGTTCACAGTTTAGAGTTACCCCACCTTAAAAGACGCTTTTGAATCCTTTTAAACTTGAATACTCCTTTGCCGTTCACAAGTTGTCCTCCTCGAGCTCCAACACGTCACCTAGCACCTTTTTATTCTCTTTTCAATTTAGATGTCGAGTTATACAAATAAATTATAACTTTGAGTAAACTCATGCTATACTTTACTTTAAGGTCTTCAAACATATCCATATACACAATCATGGATATACAAGTTCATACTACGATTTTGGACTCAAAATATGCATTAAAACTCTTTGAAGCATTTGATCGAACACATCACGGGCACACATTTAAACCACAAGCTCATGACTCATTTTAAATCCTTTAGACCCAACATTTCAAATACAAACACTTTTATCCTAGGGCTCTAACATACATGAAACTCAACCCCATACAACCCACACAACATCTCCAAACGATTATCAACAAAACAAAAGGAAATAAGGGCAAAAAAATCCAAACCCTAGCAACAATGAACCATAGGAATCCAATATAACTTCACATATAGCTTCAAGGAGATAAATAAACCATATGTTCAAGATATCAAGCAAGGAAATCAACAAAATCGAGAATCCTCCAATTTGGATACAAACCCTAGTTTCCAAAACAACAAGAAAATGGTGTTTAATCCCCATGAAGGAGAGGTGTAGAGGTTACCTTTGTTGATGGATGATGATGGAAGAATCTACTTCAAAAGATGAAAGATTTGTAGAGAGAAATGGAGAGGAGAATCGCCCAAATGAAAAGAAAGTGAGAAGGAAATGAACAAGTGTTGTATTTATAGGTAGAGAATCCCCGGACCCGCGCGACCGCGCAGCCCCCGCGACCGCGGAACCCCTCTCTCGGCCCACGCTCCCCGCGAGCGCGCATCCCCCGCGGGCGTGTGTCCCTCGCCAGCCCCGCGGGCGCGCAATCTCCCGCGACCGCGCACGTCCCCGCGGGCGCGCACCTCCCGCGAGCGCGCGACATGCCAAAAATCATCCCCCTTATTTTAAACGACTCCCGGACTTAACTCAGCGAGACCCCCGATCAACTCAGCGTTAGGGTGTTCAAGGTATGGCAAAACACATAATCAAATATAATCACCCCCACTTCATCATCATATAACTCGACAAATTTTAATATTAAATGTTATCATATATTATACACTTAGTATAATACCACCGTACTATGACGTATTGGCTCGAGCAAGACAACCTGCAATAAAACAATGGCATAACATACAAACATACTCACATGATTGATATTCAACAATATTAATTCGAAATCATTTACTAAAATTATAATTTATAATTTAGCAAAAAGGGTCGGGGTATCACAGAGAAGCACCAAGACCCGATTTTTCTAAACCAGATAAGTATCCAAGTTGCAGTATAGTTTAATTAATTTTAAGAATTAAATAGTTAATTTGATTGATATATAATAATTATTTGTTGTGTTCTTGATTACCTTTTCTCTTTTACAATTTATTACCACAACGTAATCCATGAGAAATTACTTATGTGGAATATGGTAGGTATCGTCACTGGTAGTTTTCTTCAAATTTATATATGTAAGAATAAATTCAATATCCATAATGAGAATTCCATAAAATACAACTTCATGAAACACATGATGCAAATATAGTAGTTGTTGGGAATGATGGAGTTCAGATGATGTTATCACTTTGGTTGATAACATCAAAGTCAATGTCGTATCTAATAATGTTCCGTCATTCTCATCACATCGAGTTTAACACTCGGGATGTTAATCTTATCCCTTTATAAGATTTTGGATTAATTTATTTTAAATTAATATGAATAGTTTTTGATTTTTGTCACATATAATTTCCACGTATTTTGGTATTTATTGGTTAATTTATTAATAAGTAAATCATGGATTATGTCTGATTTTGACTTGTTTAAAATCTGTTCCAGTTTTATAGGGATGTGATGTTCACACTCTGTCTTTGACACTAATCGTTGCAGGAGATCGTGGGTCACTGGACTAACTGCCACTACTACACGATGTTGAAGAACGAATGCTCTGCAATGCATAAGGCGGTTATCTCAAGTTCACTATAGCAATGGGAAGTGGAAGGCGGTTGATTCAAGGCCAAGTCACTTGGGATCGTGAAGCAACTGTCAAGACAAGATGGAGAAAGTATTTAAGGTCTTTTCAGATCATAAAATCACTTATGCAAGCAGGTTATCACTGTGGTTTGTGAGAAGCTCTGAATCTTGCATCTAGTGTCATCTCTAAGATCTAAGACATCTTCCAAGACATCGGCCTAGTATCCCAATTATCTGGAGACATTCATTCCAGTTGTGTGTCTAGGTCAGATAGTCATCTTTGAGAGTCTAGGATTTAAAGTGACTTATTGTAATCTATCTATGTGTTTAGATAGGTTTGTTTGAGAGATTATTCGAGTGAGAGAAGCTAGGATAGTCCTCTTTATGTTTTATGCAGTGTTGTCAAGGGAGTGAACCGAGACAACATCAACATTGTTATTGTTTATCACTTATGATAGTGAATTTCGCCTTGAGGCAATCACAAACCGTAAGGAGTGTGATTTTAAAATTTATCTTGTGCAAAGTTCTGTTTATATTTCCACTGCATGTTGAAGGCATTGTGGTAACACTAGCTTCAATATTTCTTTTAACTTTGCTATTTACATCCGAAATTCACATTGTTTCAGGTAACAAATTCTAACAAGTGGTATCAAGAGCCGGTACTTGACACACTAAGTACTCGATCTGGTGTTGCTTGAAATCTGTGATGGATATTCAGATTAATCAATGTCATCCTCCTGCTCTAGATAGCAATGGTGGTAATTATATCATAAGGAAATCTCGAACGAAGATTTACATCAAGTCTATCGATGAAAGAGCATGGATAACAGTCATTGAAGAATGAAGTCCTCCTATGATGGAAGGTCCAAATGGAGATTTTGTGTTAACACCAGAATCCCAATTGACAAATGATAAGAGGACAATCTCTAATTTTAATGCTCGCGCTTTGAATGTGATTTTTGTTTCAGTTGATGTTTCATGTTTCAAGATGATTTGCAATTGTGTTACTGCATATCAAGCATAGACCATCATTCAGAAACATTGTGAAGGGTCTGCCAGTGTGCAGAAAGCCAAACTGAGGCTGCTTATGTCCAAGTTTAAAAATCTACGCATGTTTGAAGAAGAAACTATCTCATCTTATGCAAAGAAATTATGTTAGATCTCAAATCAATCGATCGCTCTTGGGAGTCCGATTTCTAATGAGAACATGGTTAATAAGCTTCTTCAGACTCTCCTAGAAAGATTCAATATGAAAATTTCTGCAATAGAAGAAGCACATGATGTGGGAACCATGAGTATGAATGAAGCGGATAGCATCTTGCTAACATTTGAGATGAACCTGCAAAACCAGAAAGTGAACTCAACTTCAAGGGGAATTTGTCTTCAGACAACAACTGTTTCATCTAATGTTCATGATGATTTTGACGGTGTTTAGGAAATCAACAAGAAAAAAAATCTGAGTCTCGCACTCTTGATAAAGAAATTCAACTCACTGGTCCGGTCCATGAAGAAAAGCCCCCCGAATATCAACCTCGGTGGCTATTTGACTCTCCATCCTCAACAACATCAAACTCTGGAAGAATAAATGTCAAGAAGGAAGTTGCTAACTCTAGAAAAAGACATTGATTCAGTTCAATGTAGAGTATGCTCTGGATATGGACACTACTCAAATGAATGTCCAACAACACGAAGAAGATAAAAGAATAATTTTAATGCTGTTCTCAGTGATGATTCTGATGCTCAAAATGATTCAGATCAGAGAAGGTTGTTTATTAATATCATTGAAGAAGATGATAAGATTATCGATGCTTTTAATGATATTGATAAACTTGATGAACTTGACATTGAAGAATGTGAAGTTGAAGATGAAGTTCTTCCAGATAGTGAAGATGAAGTTACTGAGATTCCTTCCAATACTACAAATTGGTATGAAATGACTCTTCTGGATCAGTTTAATCATGCTTCCAATATCATAGATGATGATCCACAGGAGGAACACCCCACTGCCTCCCTTCAAGATATTAACAATGTTGTGAATGAAGTTTGCATGCAATGGACAACTCCATCACAAGAACTGAGATTTCTCATGGAGGAAAACCAGCTACTTAGAGAGAAGATTGTGAGTCTAGAAATTAAACTTACCAGAAGTAATGCTGAGATCAGCAGCCTGAAGAAAGAAGTAGAGAACACATCAAGAACATTTTAGAAATAGAATTAAGGAACATCTGTTCTGAATGAAGCATTAACATTGGGACAGACAGATAGTGCAGGACGGGGTTCTCTAATAAATATTCCATGTCTCTCTCAAACAACAACTTTGTTAAAAATGTGAAAGAAAACAACTCAATCACAAAGACATGGAACAATGGTGAAGATGATGATCAGAAGTAATGTAAAGGCTCAAAGGTGCGGAAATATGTTTGTCATTATTGTCAGGAGCCTGGACATATCAAACCACATTGCTTTAAATTTCACGATGATGTTGCAACCGAGAGAACAACATCAGGGATCACATCAAAGAACAAAAATCTAAAAAAGTCCAAAAAGATGAAGTACACTTGCAATGTTGTGTACACATCCTTGAAGGCTAACATTGCCGGAACATGGTACTTCGACAGTGGATGTTCTCAGACATATGACTGGCAATAAGGAGTTTCTTGAAGAATATACCACTATAAACAAAGGTAAGGTTAGCTACGGCGGAAGAGCTCAAGGAAATATTGTTGGGAAAGGCACCTTGAATGTCAAAAAATTCCCTAAGCTTCAAAATGTTCTACACAGAGAGGGATTAACGGCCATTTTGATCAGTATTAGTCAGCTGTGTGATGATAGTATGCATGTCAAGTTTGATAAAAATACTTGTGAAGGATTTGATGAATATGACAAATGCATAATATTTGGTAGCCGTGCATCAATTGCTATCATGCTGACAAAGATGAAACCTGCAACATGACTGTGAATGATGAGACGAAGTTGATTCATCAAAAACTCGGTCATGTGAGCATGGTAAATTTAAAAAAATTGAGGTTTACCAAAATTGAATGTTGATCACGATGTGATATGTGGTGCTTGGCAAAAGGGAAAATAAACCAGAATCCCTCACAAAATCCTGGGTAGATGTCATTCAACAAGATGTTTTCAACTCTTACACATGGACATAATGGGACCAGTCGATACAAAGAGTATGAGTGGTAAGACTTTCATCCTTATCATTGTTAATTATTTTTCAAGGTATACCTGGGTTGAATTTCTGCAGGACAAATCTGAAATGTTCAAAGTCTTCAAAAAATTCTACCGCACGACGTGTCTGCAATTCGATACCAACATTTCTTGTGGAAGAACTGATCATGGAAAAGAATTTGAGAATGATGCATTTGATGATTTTTGTGATAGGAAAAGAATACTCCACGAGTATTCGGCTCCAAAAAGTCCAGAACAAAACGGAGTAGTGGAGAAGAAGAATCGAACTCTGTAGAAAATGTTCTGTGCAATGTTACAGGCTAAAGGGCTTTCACAGAAGCTTTGGCCTGAAGCTGTTAACACAGCTTGTAATATTGGGAATAGAATCTATCTTCGACCAGGAAGAAATGAGACTTCTTATGAGCTTCTAAGAGAAAGAAAGCCGAATCTCAAATATTTTCATGTGTTTGGATGTGTCTGCTACATTCTGAATGACATAGACCATCTTCAAAAGTTTGACTCCAGGAGTGACAAAGGATTATTCTTGGGATATGCTCAAAACAGCAAAACATATCGGGTTCTTAATCTAAGAACTAAAGTCGTGCAAGAGTCAGTCAATGTTATATTTGATGATCTTGCAGGCCTGGCAACAAGAACTTAGGAAGATGATATGTCATTTCTTCTCCATGAGCCAGACGTTGCTGAGAAAGAGTCGAGTGGAACTGACAAAAGTCATATGAAAAGTCCTGATGTCAAAACTAATGTTTCTTCTTCCTCAGCAAAGGAATCAACATCACCTCAGACACCAGACTCAGACTCCTCCTCAGAAAGTGATGATAAACAACTTCCACTGGCACAAAATGAACCAAGACGTGATCCACCAAGGAGAATCAAAAGGGATAACCACTCTCAAATCATAAGTGATAGATCTCAAGGAGTCAAAACCAGAATAAAGAGCTCAGCCGATGTTGCTGAATTGGTCAAACAGGTTTGCATGTTAACAGTAATTAACTCTGTGTACATTTCATGCTTCATATCCAGTGTTGAACCTAAAAATATTAAGGAAGCACTAAAAGATGAATTTTGGGTAGAAGTAATGCATGATGAGATGATTCAATTTGTTCGAAATAATGTGTGGGAATTGGTTCCAAGGCCTAAAAATAAAAATGTAATTAGAACCAAATGGATCTTTAAGAAGAAAACTGATGAGTCTGGTAATGTGGTTAGAAATAAAGAAAGGCTGGTGGCTCAAGGTTACACACAAGTGAAAGGAATAGACTATGATGAAACATTCAATGCTTTTGCTAGAATAGAGTGTATGAGTCTCCTACTTGCCATTGCTTGCTATATTGGGTTTACATTGCATCAAATGGATGTCAAAAGTGCCTTTCTAAATGGTATTTTAAATGAGAAAGTCTATGTTGAACAACCAAAGGCTTTGAGTGTCATGAAAAATCATAACATGTGCTGAAATGAAACAAGGCTTTGTATGGGCTTAAACAAGCTCCTAGAGCTTGGTATGCCTGGCTTACAGAGTTTTTAATTGAATTTGGTTTTTCAAGAGGAGTGGTTGATAAAACATTATTTATCAAAAGGATCCACAAACACATCACTGTTGCACAAATCTATGTTGATGACATTGTGTTTGGATCCACTTGTTCTAACCTCCTTAGTGAGTTTATCGATGCAATGAGCAGCACATTTGAAATGAGCATGATCGGCGAATCGGCCTACTTTCTTGGTCTCCAAATCAAGCAAGATAAGGATGGAATTTTTAAATCCCAAAATAAATATGCCAAAAATCTGATCAAGCACTATGGACTTGAAGCTGCCAAACCTATGAAGACACCAATGGGATCCGATGAAAAACTGAGCAAAGATGATGTAGGAGTCAATGTTGATCCAACAATGTACAGAGGAATGATTGGAAGATTGCTCTACTTAACTGCCAACATGTTGGTTTTGTATACTAGGAGACTTGTCTTTGTATACTTTTCTGATGATATGATGATATGAAATGAAAGTTATTGTAGTCACTGTTTGCATTTAGATTATGTTCTATAATTGTTCTATGCAATGTTCCATATACTTAAATTGTAGATGATATGGTATGGGGAGTCACACGGTAAGATCATATCATTAGAACCTTGTATTGTATTAAAGAGCTCACGGCTTAGATGGTCCTGAACACACCATCGGTACACCGTAGAATAATCTGATAAGTTGGTTTATCTTGACTAACTGATTATTCTAGTACACTCATTTGTGTATTGAGGAGGATCATGATAGGATACTATTCTCTGTCTCTGACCCAGTTACTGAGAGAATAAAGATCCACAGAGTTCGGGTTCTGAAGTCATGTGATATTGGCGAGCATATGTGTGCGTTGTTTATTACTTCGATTTATCAATGTGTAAGATCTTTTCGTAGATCGAATTCAATATCTTGGGTAATAACAATGTATACATGATGTCTCGAGCAGTATGCATGAGCACCGTGTCCTGGTGCGCTAGGTTGATGATGTTCTCTTGAGGAAACACAAGTTCATGTTGAAACCCTGCAGGTGGAATTTATACCTTACATGGTAAAGCTTGTGTGGTACTACTCAAGGTTTTAGATGTTAATTAATAATAGCTGTCAGGGACTGACATAATTAATTAATGAACATTATATCTTAAACACGGGGAATGGCTGGACTAAAGGAGAAAGCATATTCGCAAATATGTATTAAATTGGTAGGTCAGTTTTTCTTCTTTAGTGGAATAAAAGTAAAACTTAATTTATTTAATTATATCCTAAATTTATTGGATATTAGATATTAAATAAATTAGTGGGCCAATTTAATATTCTTCTAGATCCCTGTTGTAGCCCAATATGACTGAAAGTGGACTGGATATAGAACTTGAGATAGAGGCCCAGCCCAGTAGGGCTGGAACATGAAATTTCACCCCTCCCTATATATAAGGGGAGGGGGGCACGAAATTTTAAGGATTATTATCATAAGAAATCAACCCCTCTTTGTCTCTCAAAGTTGTCCGCAGATTTCATAATTCTATCTAGTAGATTTCAGCCCACTCTGAATCTAGATACAGTCCGGGAATACAACAGAAGATCTTGGAGTGGAATTGTGCAGTAGTCGTGTGTGAAATAAGTGGTGACATTATCATTATTCATTCAACAACAAGATTAGATCTGTAATCTTGTCCTCAGATCGTCTGTCGATTTGTAAGTAGATTCGTTTTCTATGTCTTCCGCTTTATTAGAATCGAATCTGTTTTACATACTATTTGATTAGACTGTGATAAACATGCATGTTACATAAAATTATGATTTGCATGAACACGGATTAACGAACAACCAAATAGATCCTACGGTGGTTTAATTCAAAAAAACCCCAACACAACAAACCTAATATCATGTTTAGTGTGGGAGTATGTATAAGATACCATGCTTAACCCAATGAGTCTTACTTAAAACCTGTCAAAAGAATATTCCGATATGTTGCTGGTACAGTCGACTTTGGAATCAGGTATTGTAAAGATACTAACACCACCCTTATTGGATATAGTGATTCGGACTAGGCAGGTGATGTTGATGATAGGAAGAGCATAAGTAGTGGTTGCTTCTTTTTTGGGAGCAATATGGTTTCTTGGTCGAGCAAGAAACAAAATTGCATTTCCTTGTCAACATCTGAATCCGAATATGTTGTAGCCGCTAGTTGTTGTGCTCAGTTGGTATAGCTGAACCAAATGATGAAGGAATATGGCATGACAAGCTCATCTCTTACCGTGCTGTGTGATAATGCCAGTGCTATTGAAATTTCTAAGAATCCTGTGCAACATTCTCGCACCAAGCATATTGACATTTGGCATCATTTCATCAGAGACTTGGTGGAAAAAAGAGATCTTAAACCTTAAGTACATATCCACTGAGAATCAAACATCTGATAATTTTACCAAGCCCCTAGATTTCGAGAGCTTTTTGCTTTAAGAAAGTCTCTTGCTATCTAATCTGTTTAAATAGTTCTATCTCTTTACTGATGTCGAACTCAGTGTGTGTATGTGTTTCAATCAACATCAGTTGTTTTTCATTATTTTTAATGAAATTATGGTTGGTTTGCACTGTTGGTTTTGTGTACTGAAAAGCTTGTCTTTGTATACATTAAACAATATTAAGATAATATAGATTGAATAATAATTGCATTCACTATTTGTGTATATATTTATTGTTATATATTTATTGTTATATATTTATATATATGGTTCCATATACTTGCATTGTAGATGATATGGTGTGGGTCAACACATGGTAGAGATCATATCATCAGATTCCTTGCAATGTATTAAAAGGCTCACGGCTTAGATGGTCCTGAACCCACCATCAGTACACCGTAGAATAATCTGATAGTTAGTTTATCTTGACTAACTGATTATTCTAGTACATGGGCAAGTATATTGAGGAGGATCTACTTAGGATTCTATTCTCTGTTCTGACCTTAAATGAGAGAATAAGAATCCACAGAGTTCGGGTTCTTAACCCCTATATGTTGGTGGACATATATGTGTAGTGTTTGCAGCTTTGATTTATCAAAGGGTGAGATTCTTTCATAGAATTAATAATCTCGATATCTTAGGTTGTAACATTTACACATATGATGGGTCGTGCAATATGTGGGGGCACCGTGTCCTGGTGTGCCAGGTTGATGGTGTCCCCTTGAGGAAGCACAAGGATCATGGAAAGCCCTGCAGACAGAATATTAATTTATTCTTATCACGATAAACGGAAGTCATGCGGTACTACTCAAGGATAAGATATTAATTAATTATAATTGTCAGAAGCTCACATAATTAATTAATGGACATTATATCTTAAACCTAGGGAATGACTGAACTAAAGAAGAAAACATATTCGTAAATATGTATTAAATTGGTAGGTCAGTATTATTTCTTTAGTGGAATAAAAATAATACTTAATTTATTTAATTATATCCTAAGTTTATTGGATATTAGAGATTAAATAAATTAGTAGGCCAATTTAATATTCTTCTAGATCCCTGTTTTAGCCCAATATGATCTTAGTGGACTGGGAATGGAACAAGAGTTGGAGGCGCAAGCCCAATAGGGTTTGGAAAGTTAATTTTCATCCCCTCCCCTATATAAAGGGAAGGAGGCCACGAAAATTAAAAGAAAAATAAGCCTAATACAGCCCCTCTAAGTGCTCTCTTCATTCCTAGAGTTTCCACACCCGTTTAGTAGTCTGCAGCCCACCATGCATCTAAACAAGATCTGGGAATACAGCAGAAGATCAAGAAGTAGAATATTGGAGCTGTGTGTTTCGAACACCATGAAGATTCACCATGATCATGTGTTCTCCATCAACAACGGGATTAGATCTTTTAATTCCGTGTGCAACCCGACAAAGTTTGTAAGTATCGATTTCGATAGATTCTATTTTTTCCGCTGCAATAGATTCGATATTGAAACTTGCATGTTAATTCAACATAGGATTATTAATGTCACACATAAAATTATGATATACAAGAGCTTAGAATTAATGGCATCCAAAAAGATCATGTGGGGTACATTTCGAAAAAACCCCAACAACTGGTATCAGAGTGAGGTTTTGGCTTTGCTCTAGAATTAATTCTATGGTAAATTCGAATTATTTTTTTAAATCTGTAGATGAATTTGAGGTCTTTAAATTTTCAGATTTAAGTGTTCATCATGTTCGAATTTTTTGGATTAAAATCGGTTTGGAATTGTTTGATGTAATTCGATAATTCCATATTTTAATTTAAGATTATTTTCAAAATTTCCAAATTTTTTATTCTTAGAATTTTCGAAACCTAGGTATTTAATTTGGAATAGATTTTTGATTAATATCAAAATTTTCAGATTTAATTATTTAGGGATTTTCGAAAATTAAGGAATTTTATTTGGGAAAGATTTTTGATAAATATGAAAATTTCCAGATTTATTCCTTACGTTATTTTCGAATTATTAAGATTGAATTTGGTGGAAAATTATAATTAATTGCCAAATTTTATCTTAGTGTATTATTCGAAATTGTAAGATTTAATTTGGAGGAATTTTTTATTTATTTTGAAAATTTCCATATTTTATCTTTGTGATAATTTTGAATGTATAAGATTTAATTTGGTGGAATATTTTAATTAATTTTAAAATTTCCAAATTTAATCTTATGGTATTTTCAAAAATTTCTATTTTAAATTGAAGATAATTTTCGAAAATGATCATGTATGGATATCATATGCAATTTTATGTTCATCACTTAAAATTTGATAGTTGTTGTATGTAGACGGTTTTTGTTTGCAGGTGATACCAACTATCATGTCTTTTTAATTTATGTGATGTGATGATTTAATTTATGTTGAATGAATGGTTGTTGATGGTCGTATGCCGGTTTGGCTACGAGGTTTTTATCCATGAGAAAATCCATAGATTAGACTAGCATTTATTTTATTATGTTGGTTTAATATAATAGGAAAAATAAATGTTAGAGTATTTATATGGAATTTTGAAATTCCATGTGTCTTGAGTTGTATCTTTTTATTCCTTTATTATTCTAGATATATTAAGATTTTTCATAATTAAAATCTTTATCATATGGAAATTGAATATTTAAGATAATGATTACTTTATCCTAGTGGATTTGGATAAGGTAATTGATATCTTTGAATTTATTCAAATATGATAGGATAAGATTTAAATTAGGAATAGAAATCCATATAGAATTAGATAATTAAGGAAAGGGATTCTTCTCAAGAAAGGAAAGTGGAGCAGCCCCAATCAAGGAAGGACGACATCCCGGACATGTCCCGAAACCCTAAATCGGCGTTAGGGTTTTGGCGAGACGCTTGGTGGTGGCGCGGATGACGTCCAGATTTCCGGAGCTGATTTTCCAAGATTATCTCATGAATACAACATGAGAAATATGCCATTATAGTTGGTTTAAATTATTATGCTTATAATGTTGTGTGGATGCATGTCGTGGATGTTTATCATTTTATGTGATGATCTTGCATGCTAATGGGATAAAAATGAAAACCTCAAGTATAAATAACTAAGTGGGAGAGATTCATACCAAAGTATATAGAAATCTCAATCGGTCTCCATTAATCTGGTTTAATTGAGAAGTGATGGGCATGCGCGTTGACAATAGGTCATCCTCACTAAGGGATGTGTCACATCACTGGACTCTCTAGAAATTAAACCTCTTAATAGGTAACTGTAGGACACTGTTAGAATAAATTGACTCCTCCAACTGGAGCAATGAGTTCGAACTAGTGCCCTTGGGGTGAAGATGATGGTGTTCACACTTAGATGTAATTTATTAATAAACGTCCACACTAACGTGGTTTATTAATTAGAAGATTACATGACCGGGAATGTTTTCCGACTATTAATTTACTTGTCATAAGGAAACTTGACTGGAGGTAAATTAAAGGTTAATAACCTATTTAAAAATGAATTTTATAAACGTCCACACTAACGTGGCTTATAAGAAACATTTTTAAAATGTCGGTGGATATGCATATAATTCTTTTTGAGGATTTCAATTATATGTTTAGTATCTGAAATGGTATGACTGTACTGCATGTTACTTTTCTGCTATTCTATATTATCTTGGCACTCTCCAAACTTGTCTTCTATTCTCAAAAGTTTTATATCGGTGAAATACTAAAGACTGGATTCGGAACTTAAAACATTATCTTAAACGGCTGAAGGTTTAATTGTACTTGATGAGGAATGTCATAAAAAACTAGTTGCGTATTCTGATAAAGTAGTGAGAACCTCTTATGGTGTAATCTCAAGAAACTCTTCGGACATCAGAATTACACAATAAAATGCATTACCATGAAAAATCTAATAAGCACAAAGATAGTCGATTCCATTCCTGTAAGGGATCACGTTCTCCGGATGATAAGCTACTTATCGGAGATCGAAACCCCAGATGGTGAACAAGATACTGAGTCTTAATCGACTTGGTGTTTAATAGTCTCTCCCTGAAGCTTAAATAATTCTTTTGAACTTTAGGATGATAAAGAATTATGTCACTTTATCAGAAATGCTTGTTGATCTTCAGACAGCTGAGATGCTAGTGAAAAGTATCATAGAAGCGCAGATGGCTGAGAGAAATGCATCTTCGGGTAAGAAGTGGAATACATCTCAACCAAAGGAAGCGTGTAGGGCGATGAAGAAAATGACATAGTTACCTCAAAAGGACTTTAAGTCCAAAGGATATGTGCTTCAAGTACAATCAACCGAGACATTGTAAGTCCGAGTGTCCTCTAAAAAGGAAAGGTATCTCTCACTTGTTTGAGTGAAGATGAGATCACTATGTACATGTGCAATGCTATGGTAAAATGGTAGCTATTGCAGTGGGAGACATAGACATACCTTTCAGTAGTGATATATTTTAGTCTTTAAAAGGATTGTCTATATGTGCTAGACTTTAGAAACTTGGTTTCTGTTTCTAAGTTGGTTTTATGAATTGATATCTTGTTACTTTTAATAACTAGATTGTTATCATGGTTGAGAAACATTTTATCTATTCTGGAACATTGGATGGACATCTTTAAATATACTAAAATCTATGCTTAACGCTATAAAATAACTACTGAATACATTGATCAACCTCAATAAAAGGAAAGAATCTTCGCAAAGGAATCAAACCTATCTTTGGCATCTAAGACTTGGATATATTATTCTTAAGAGGATTCAAAGTTTGATAAACGATGGTCCATTCATCTCACTGGTCCTAGAATCATTTCTTTGTGCAAATTCTGCTTAGAAAGTAAGATGACCATGTGTCCTTTAAGGCTAAAAGAATAGATTCAAAGAAGTTATTAGGTTTAATTTCACTCTACTTGTATGGCCCTAGTGACAAGTACCTCTTAGGTGACTTTAGGGATCACTTGGCAGAGAATGGGATTGTATGCCGGTTAACTACGTCTGCTATTTAAACAGCAGAATGACGTAGTGGTGTGAAGAAATTGAATGTTATTGGAAATGGTTAGATCGATGATGAGCTATTCAAAGTTATTTATTTCGTTTTGCGGATATGACCTAGAAACGACGATTGTCTATTGGATATCCCAGATGAATGAAAAGTGGTTTATTTTATAGTCCTAAGAATCAGAAGGACATTGTAAGCACTAATGCCCGATTCTTAGAAGAGGACTATATAATAAGTCACAAGGTTAAGAACAAGATAGTTCTTAATGGTTTGAAGAAGGGACATTCGAATCCTACACCAAAGAGTACATGAAGGGGTACCACCTAATACTGCACAACGTGTCACGAATGTACAGAAAATTCTTCATCGCAGTGGGAAAATTGTACGCCAACCTAATAGAATCCTTAGTCTAGAAGAATCTTCTGATTTTCTGGAAAGACTAACTGAATTGGATCCCATAAACTATGATGGAGTGGTTCAAGATAAGGATGCAGTTTCTTGGAAAATTGCAATGGAATCCAAAATGGGATCTATAGATCACCATGATAATGGGAGCTTGTAGAACCACTAAATGGGGGTAAAACTCATTTGGTGAAAGTGGATCTACAAAAGGAAAGAGAGGATCCAACAGATTGTTAGATCTGGAATCTCTTGTCGGTTGCTACTCATTTTTAACTTATTTGTTTGGCAAATAGATGTCAAGACAGTTTTTTTTCTGAACGGAAGTCTTGAGGATAATATCTATATGCGACAAACAAAGGGATTCATTGCTAAAGACCAATAACACTTAGTGTGCTAGCTTAGAGGTCCATTCGTGGATTTAAGTAAGCATTAAAATCTTAGAATATCCGATCTAATGAAGTTATCCAGTCATATGGATTCATGGAGAAATCGGATAAAGGCTGTGTATACAAGAGGCGTGACGGAAACGTGGTGGTTATCCTAGTACCATATGTTAAATAACAACTTGCTTATTGGGTAAGGTGTTATCGAACATAGGAGTGTGATTGTCCAAGTATTTCGATATGAAAGATTTAGGCTGATGTACTCATCCCAGGTTATCTATATCGAAAATGTGCTAGCTAGATTCAACATACAGATTCCAAGAAATGTTTTATACCTTTCAAGAATGGAATACATCTACTCAAGGAAATGTGCTCCCCAAACACATAATGAGATGGATGAGTGGAAATGAGATTCCTTATGCTTCAGTAAAAGGAATTCTCACGTATGGTATGCTATGCGCAAAGACCGATATCTACTATGCAGTGGCATAGTGGAAAGATATCAATTTTAACCTTAGTTAAGGACAATGGACTGTGGAAAAGAGTATTCTCAAGAAGACTTGAGATAGTATGCTTGTTTACCACTCGGACAGTCTAATTGCTTTAGGTTATATGGACTTAGTTTTTCCAAAACCGATAAAAAGGATCAGAGTAAATCTTCCTCAGCATATGTGTTTAAATTGGGAAGGGGAGTTGAGGCATGGAGGAGTAAGGCAGATATGCATGCTCACTCCACCATGAAAGTCAAGTATGTGGCTGGCTCTGAGGCTATGAAAGACTGTACGGCTCCATAGCTTCTTGTTGGACTCGGGTGTGCTTCCTGATTTGCCTTAGGAGTATCACGGCACACTGTGATAACTCTAGTGCAGTAGCAAATTTGAAAAGGAATCCAGAGTCCATGGGACAATTAACACATAGGATTATAGTACCACCTTATACAAAATATAAGAGAGGAAGATGTGGCAGTGGTCAAGATTGCATTGGAAGAAAAAAATAGATGTCCCATTCACGAGTCATCCAAGCTCAGACCTTCAATGGTCAAGTGGAGATAATGGGAGTTGATGCAGACTCGGGGCCATTTTTGAGTTTATGTTATGTTGGAGAGTTAGCCAGTGTGTTGTTTATACTTGAAAGACATGCTTCGAGTATAAGTGGGAGATTGTTGGTTTTGTATACTAGAAAGCTTATCTTTGTATACATTAAACAATATTAAGATAATATAGATTGAATAATAATTGCATTCACTATTTGTGTATATATTTATTGTTATATATTTATATGTATGGTTCCATATACTTGCATTATAGATGATATGGTGTGGGTCAACACATGGTAGAGATCATATCATCGAATTCCTTGCAATGTATTAAAAGGCTCACGGCTTAGATGGTCCTGAACCCACCATCAGTACACCGTAGAATAATCTGATAGTTAGTTTATCTTGACTAACCGATTATTCTAGTACACGGGCAAGTGTATTGAGGAGGATCTACTTAGGATTCTATTCTCTGTTCTGACCTTAAATGAGAGAATAAGAATCCACAGAGTTCGGGTTCTTAACCCCTATATGTTGGCGGACATATATGTGTAGTGTTTGCAGCTTTGATTTATCAAAGGGTGAGATTCTTTCATAGAATTAATAATCTCGATATCTTGGGTTGTAACATTTACACATATGATGGTTCGTGCAATATGTGGGGGCACCGTGTCCTGGTGTGCCAGGTTGATGGTGTCCCCTTGAGGAAGCACAAGGATCATGGAAAGCCCTGCAGGCAGAATATTAATTTATTCTTATCATGATAAACGGAAGTTGTGCGGTACTACTCAAGGACAATATATTAATTAATTATAGTTGTCAGAAGCTCACATAATTAATTAATGGACATTATATATTAAACATGGGGAATGACTGAACTAAAGAAGAAAACATATTCGTAAATATGTATTAAATTAGTAGGTCAGTATTATTTCTTTAGTGGAACAAAAATAATACTTAATTTATTTAATTATATGCCAATTTTATTGGATATTAGAAATTAAATAAATTAGTAGACCAATTTAATATTCTTCTAGATCCCTGTTGTAGCCCAATATGACCTTAGTGGACTGGGAATGGAACAAGAGTTGGAGGCCCAAGCCCAATAGGGTTTGGAGAGTTAATTTTCATCCCCTCCCCTATATAAAGGGAGGGAGGCCACGAAAATTAAAAGAAAAATAAGCCTAATACAGCCCCTCTAAGTGCTCTCTTGATTCCTAGAGTTTCCACACCCGTTTAGTAGTCTGCAGCCCACCATGCATCTAAACAAGGTCCGGGAATACATCAGAAGATCAAGAAGTAGAATATTGGAGCTATGTGTTTCGAACACCATGAAGATTCACCATGATCATGTGTTCTCCATCAACAACGAGATTAGATCTTTAATCCCATGAGCAACCCGACAAAGTTTTTAAGTACCGATTTTGATAGATTCTATTTTTTCCGCTGCAATAGATTCAATATTGAAACTTGCATGTTAATTCAACATGGGATTATTAATGTCACACATAAAATTATGATATACATGAGCTTAGAATTAATGGCATCCAAAAAGATCCTGTGGGGTACATTTCGAAAAAACCCTAACATGCACAGAATCTAACAAAATCAGCTACTTAAAATTTAGTAAATATATTTGTGAATGAAATGCCCTTGTATCTAAAAAAGGTGCAATGTAAATATTAGGGTTATTTCATTCACTAATTGCCTATGTTGTAGTTAATGATGTTATTGAAGTTGCAAAGTGTAAGAGCCCGGTCCCAAAAAGGGTTATTAAGTGGGGACGGGGTGTTAATCTAAAAGGGATAAATGCTTGGAATATAATTTAACAACTGAGTATGCCAAAGATAGAATATGCCCTCTGAAAAAGCGGATAGCATAACCTCTATAACTAGAGTGAATCTCCGTTTATAACTGGCTTATAAGAGAAGAATGTAAGTTGTTACAGTTCAATAAGCCCATTCATAAGCCTTATGAAAGCAAATAAACAGATACCAACAATCATAATCTTATTCATAGGTCAATGAAAAGAAACAAATGCCAACATGCAGAACAAATGAAGCCCTTTCATAGGCCAAGACGAATAATTAAGTAGGCGTAATAAAGATGGGGCTTCCACCCCTTAGATTAATCATATAGGCATCATATAGTAAAAACATAAAGATATGCTATAACTAGAGATTCAAAAAGTGTTCAGAATTAGAGAATGAAAATCATATCAACAAAATACGATAAATCATCAGAGTAACAGGAAACATATATAGTGGAAGTAATACTGTAATAATAAAACATGATCTCAACAGCCAACCCATTTCACAACCATCATCGACCTCTGCATCTCAACCTGAAAAATATTTGAAAAAGAGGGCGTGAGTACTAATGCACTCAGTGAGTTTTATGAGAAAACTCTGAAAAATATATCCAACATTAACTAACAGCATATGGGAAGCAAAATCCGAAAGCCCCTCCCATATCTGCAAAATATTTTTACTTTCTGTGGGCCCATCCTGGCTCAAACCTGATGTCTACTACACCCTGAAGCATGCCTTAAGATAAGAGAGGGATTACCTCAAATATCTCACTGAGTATGCGAGGGGGTTACCTACTAGTGACTCCCTAGTGATCAAAGGATCACAACCTGGTAACCCAAAGGCCACAGTCTGGTAACCCGAAGGTTTCAACCCATAGATATGAGTATGCGAGGGGGTTACCAAGAAGTTACTTTCTAGTGGTCAAAGAACACAACCTGGTAACCCGAAGGTTACAACATGTTAATAATCATCATTTCTTGAGCTCGATATCCTGCTTCACAATCATTTAATCTCAACATTAAGTCCTCAACATTTAATCCTCAATATCCAATCCTCAAAATTTAATCCTCAATATTCAATCCTCAACATTAATCCTCAATATTCAATCCTCATTATTCAATCCTCAACTTTGAATCCTCAATATTCAATCCTCAACGTTTAATCCTCAATATTCAATCCTGCTAGCATAGATCATAACCTAGAATGAGTCATCTACGTCTAATTCCTCAGTTATTACCATATCTTCAATGCCTATAGGGATACTATAATCAACCTAACAAGCATCATTTATCTAAGCAACTTCCACTGCATAATATTAATACCAAAGAATCAATCGTATGATCATGATCATATATATATCTCAAATCAATAAGCCATATCACAACATATTATGCTAGCATCGGTAACATATCAACTCAAGAGCTCAAACAACAATTCAAATCATCATATCACATAGTATAACAATCCCCTTGTACAGAGACTAATCAAGCAAAGTATAAAACATTTAATTAGATATTTCATTTTGCCCTATCATGTTTCTAGAGCTCACTAGCTCAAACCATAGATGAGTATTGTATTACCCACCTCGATCATCATCCTCGAGATGAAGCAACGAGCTGAAACTCCCTCCTTGATTTCTTCAGAATTCGGCTTATCCTACAAAAGTCGATTATCGACTAAGCGATCTATTCGATGATCCCAAAATCACATAAATGGAATTCCTTGATTACGACTCATCTACGGATTGCACGAATTTAGACACTTCTAATTGATTCGACATGAATAAGAAACATGCTCAATACAATAGTTTAAGGTCGACTATGTCAAAATATTTGTGAAAGACAACACCTCGTTGTTTTTACCCTTTTTCGATGATTTTACCAAAAATCTAACAACATCTTATAATTACCAAAATATCCTATTTTATGACAGCAGCCAAATATTTATATTTGGGATTTTCCGATAACTTGATTTCAAAATTAAACTATAATATCTTTCACGGTTTAGGCAAAATTCCAAATTATGAGATATTCAAAACTAAAATTCAACGGTATGCTATTCCAACATAAAATAATATTTTGGACAACTTCACGGTTCAAACTTTTTATATTCGGGACCTCCAAAGGCTCTCAAACTCCAAAATACTGAAACTGATCGATTACTATAGCAGGTTCAGATTTCTGGCGATCTGGCCACTTTTCGGTCACCTGATGACATCGACATCAAAGACGAAATGAAGAGAACATATACATACACAACATATCCGAAAGTTAAGTGAAAAAGATAAGAGACAAACTGAGATGATGTCGACGAAGATGACGGGTGTGGAGATGACTTAATGGTGGCAGCAGCGGCATCGGCCTCCTTTTCCGGCAGCATTAGTGGTGCAGGTGGCTGGGCAGCAATGGGGACACCTCTCCAGCAGTGGTGGCTGGTCGGCAGTGGTTCGGCAGCCTCTCCTCCGGCCATCTCTCTCCCGATCTCTCTTACTCATCTTGCTTTCTCGATCTCTCTCACCCCCCTCTCTCTTCTCCTTTCTTTCATTCTCTTCCTTAGCCCCCAAGACTTTCTCTCTCCTTTGAAAATTGGGGACATGAGTTTTTATGGAGAGATAAGGTGGATCTGGCTGCTATATATATAGGCAAAAAGATGGAAAATATCCGGTATAACATCCGGATATAAAATACTGATAAAATATTTTTCGGATTCGATTAATGTTGTTTTATTTAATGGCGAGGTCCAAATGACCTCCAATAGAAAATTTGAAAATACCGGGAGACTCATTGGCTCGAGTACTATTGAACCAATCAATCGGGGAAAAACGAGGATGTCGTCTAAAGAAAGACGAAGAAAGATTCTCTTTTGTTTTAAAGATAAATTTATTATTCATTATAAGTGTGATACCCCGACCCTTTTTGCTAAATTATAAATTATAATTATGGAAAATCACGATGAATTAATATTGTGTGAATATTAATTATGATGGTATGTTCATATTTTATGCCACTGTTTTAATGCAGGTTGTTCCACTCGAGCCGATACGTCATAGCATGGTGATATTATACTGAGTGTATAATATAGTTTGATTATAAAATTAAAATGTCGAGTTATGTGATAATAAATGAATGTGATTGTATTTAATTTTAGTTTTCCATACCTTGAACACCCTAACGCTGAGTTGATCGGGGCCCTCGCTGATAGGGAGTCGAACTGTATTCGAAAATAGCAAACAACTTGAAACGCGACCCTTAAACACGAGCACACCAAGTCGCGCCTCACAGTGAAGCCGAGACGCGACTGGGAAACATGACCCCCTTCAAGTCATGTCCCGAGAGGTCTGCAACGTGACCTAGAAACGCGACATTTTGGTTGAGTGTCATGAGCTTCAGAGAGCCATTTTTCTTCAACTCAAACTCGACCCTCAAACGCGACCCCCCTAGAGCGCTCCCTGCTTCGGAATTTCCATCTTTTAAATACAAAACTTCACTCATTTCCTCTTCATTTCTTCTTCACTTGGGCGATTTTCCTCCCAATCCTCTCAAGAAACTCTTCAAGTTTTGGAGTGGATTCTCTCACCATCATCCATCAACCAAGGTAACTTCATACCCTCTTCACCTTGGTGATTAAACACCATTTCCATGTTGATTTTGAATCTAGGGTTCATACCCAAAGTTAGGGTTTTCGATTTCATTGATCTCCTTGCCTTGATATCTTCAACATATCGTTTATTTACATCCTTGAAGTTATATGTGTTGTTAAATTGAGATTCCTATGGTTTATTATCGCTAGAGTTTGGATTTTTACCCTAATTTCCCTTTAATATGTTGGTGTTTGGTTGGAGGTATTGTGATGTTTGTATGAAGTTGATTTTCATGTATTTTAGAGCCCTATGATAGAGGTTAATGTATTGGAAATTATGAGTTTAAAGGATTTAAATTGAGTCATGTTCTTGAGGTTTAAATGGGTTCACGAAACATGTTCGATTAAATGCCTCAAAGAGTTTTGATGTGTATTTTGAGTCCAAAATTTTAGTATGAGCTTGTACATCCATGGTTGTGTATGTGGATGTGTATGAGAACCTTAAAGCATGTTTAACATGTGTTTGGTCAAAATTATGAAATAATTGTATAACTCGATGTCTAAAATGAAAAGGGGGATTTAAAGGTGCTAGGCGACGTATTGGGATTCGAGGTGGATAACTTGTGCACGGTAAATGAGTATTTCAGGGTTGAAAGGATTTTGAAAGCATCTCATAAGGTGGGGTAACTCTAAACTGTGAACACGTGTAAAGTTATAGTTATTGTTGTGCTTTGATTATATAAGTATGCAGGGTCTTCAGACCGGTGATATGAATGAGACCCTTCGGGGTAATACAACGATCCTTCAGGGTCGATAAAGAGGTCATACGGGATCGATATAGACTTGTTAATGTCCTCTCTGAGGGATAATAAGTCTGCGGGCATCCCTACAGGGCTAAAGATGTTCATTAACAGGGGCATCATGATGTTTGGACCCTACGAGGTTGAGGCTAGTCTCCACAAAGTAATTGGCTATAACTGTTTACAATGTTTCCCCACTGAGTATGTTGCTAAATACTCACCCCATTCAATTAATGAATTTCAGGTTAAGGAGTTAGGGCCCGAGTAGGAGCGTTGTGAACATAAGAAAACCCCCACAAGCTTGTGTTTATTTTTGCATGCTCTTCTTTTGAAATACTCACATTATTAATATTACATTGATCATTCTCCTTTTATTTTTATGATCAATGATAATTGGGGGTGGGAATAGCCCGATTTTTGTAGATACGCTATGTCAACTTGGTATATTATCTATGCATCTTAAAGGCGGGTCGTTCGATCTTGGAGCCTTCTACACGTAAATGTATGTCGTTGAACCCCTATATTATGATGGCTAAACTAGGGTGCTAGACTGACGGGTTGTGTAAGATCTATGAGCCCGATAGGTTAGATGATTGTATGATTGTGTGGATGGGCTTACAGGATGCTTCTACTTAATACTATGTTGTCTGATAAAATAGATCCGATAAGTTGTATGTTATAATTGTGAAAACTTTATAATAAAAATCATGATGTCTTACCTTATCATGCTATTTGACCTTAGCTTCCGCTCAATTTAAAATAAGCACATAAATATAAGTAAGTAGACTGTATGTTAAGTAACGTGGCCAAATGGAGTAGTTTGGGGCGTTACAATAAGCGACGGAAAATGCTCCAGCGCGTTCGTTTGACCTCTGATTGAAAATCGAAAAACATGGATAGATTCCTTGGGTGATTTTTCATGGGAATGGCTTGTCAAAATAAGACCCGAATCAATACACGAGATTCATAAAAATCCAAAAATCACGCCATTTCAAAAAATCACTATTCACAATTTATTCTTGAACATTTTTCTACACCGGGACCCCCATAGACCTCAGATTAAAATTCTGAAGATAGCGACAAACTCCTTGGGCCGTTATCTTTCAAACAGGCCTAAAATTAGCTATTTCCCAATATTCGAAACAAAATTAAAAAAGATGATTTTTACAAAAAGGGCCTCTAAAGTCGCAACTTACATCCGTTTCCAAAATATTCCAAAATAATTCCAAATCGTAATTAAGAATTCCTTAATCATGCTTAGAAAATATGGGGTGTTACATCCTACTCTCCTTAGAAAAAATTTCATCCTGAAATTTACTCTCCTTGATAAAGAATGTCGGGATATTTCTTTAACAATTCAAATTCCTTGTCCCATGTTGCCTTCTTCGAACCATGGTTATTTCATATCACTTTTAACGTGTTGACTCCTTGCTCCTTAGCTTCTGGATCTTTCGATCGCCATTGGCCAGACTTTTCTTCATAAGCTAGGTCCTTGTTAGAAAAATTGTTGGGAAAATCTTAAATCATGGTTTTTGATGAAATGTCAAAATATATGTGATGATTTAATAAAAACTGCAGGTTATGTTAAGCTGGAAATCAATGACAATGACCAAGTAAGACTTTGAGCTGAGATGAGAGACATCTATTCAGAAGCATGGTCAACCAGCTTATAGGTTACCTCATCAGACCAGTCAAAGTAAACTCTTCAAAGCTTGAGATAAGCTGTAAAGGGAGAAGAGAACTTTGGAGACTGGTAGGTATCCTCGGATGAGTTAGTCAACAGTCTTAGCAAAAAGCCAAGATAGACTGATGAACAGAGTCAGCTTAAAAGCTAAAACTAATCCAATCAAGAAATCAGTCAGAGCTGGCCCTAAACTGATCAAAGATCAGTTTACTGGTAAAACAACTCTAAATGCTTTGAGTTTTTATTCAACTGAACTTAGTTCAGTTAGAGAGAAAAAGCTCAAGTAAGTATCCAACTGAGAAGTCTAGAAATGAAAGCTCTTAAGCTCAGCTGATGAGTCAGCTGAACTAGACTATATCATGACAGAAGCCTAAGGCAGCTGAAGATCTGCCGACTGGACTGTCTCAGAGCTAAAAGCTGAGACAGCTGAGAGCCCATTGAATGTCCAAGAACTGATAGCCGAATTACTTGCTCCTACTGACAAGTAGTTAATGAAGATCTCAACAGGAAATCTTTGGAAGATCCTGATCATCTTAGAGCAGAGAAATTTAAAAGTCAAAACAGCTAGTTCATTAAAAAAAGCTTCAAATGGCTACAAGCATTAAAATGCCACCGGTGATCTCTAAACATCACCAATCATAATGGTCAAAATTCACTCATCTATTTATAGAGGGTGAAATCAATTTTGGCTAAGAAGACTTTCGCTAATCTAACTTTGCTATTTTTGCAGAAAACGAGCTACTTCTTTCTCTCTCTCTACAGCTCAAAGCTCAAGATTCTCAAAGTGTGAAAAGTCTTAAACTGAGAAGGCATGCTTCAAGTTCAAAGCAAGCTACTAAGCTGACACAGAATTCCAGCAAGAGCAAAACTTCTCAGTTCTGTCCCTTAAAAGATCAATGACCCAACTCAAGAGAAAGGAGCATTCCAGGTTGATAACAGTTTCAAGACTGTCTTTTTGAAGATCATGCGAGATCTAAAATCGTCTAAAGACGGACAATAGCACCTAGAGTCTCAGCGAGCAGTTGGGACCGGTAAGTGTGAGTTGTCGACCTAGAAACCGGCTGAGGAAGAGCGTGTACCGACAGGTCCGTTCTTCCGGGAAAACAACAGTTGGAAAGGAGACCGCGCTTGGTTTGAAGGATGCCATTTTCAGGTCCAACATGATTTCTTCACTGTGTAATTGTAATAAAGAAACTTTACACTTGCATAGTGGATTGCTCATCTACGGAAGGAAGAGAGGCCGTAGAAGCAAGAAGCTTCGAACCTCTATACAGTTCTTTGTGTGCTGTTCTTACTGTTTTTACAGATTTGCAAGTTCTTTAACTGCACACATTCACACTCACAGACTGAACTGACAAGCTTCTGCCACGTCTTCAAGCTATCAGTCTCAAACTAATCAACTCACCAGCTAAGCCTCTGTCAGCCTCTCTCAACTGATCAATCAGCACAGATAAATCACTAAAGCGAGTAAGGTCCCTATCTATTCCGCAATCTGTCTCAAAAGTTTTTGAAGTCAGTTTATTCACCCTCCTTCTAAACTGACAAAGGCTCACACTGGGACCAACAAGTGGCATCAGAGCAGTTGATTCTAAGGATCAGCTGTTTCTGCAGATCATTTGAATCAAATCTGTTTATCTGTCCTAACCGTTCTAGCTATGGAAAACCATAAGATACCTCTCTTTTTAGTTGAGAACTATGACAATTGGAGCAGAAGAATGAAAGCTCATCTATGCTCTATCTATGAGAATATGTGGGAGGTGATTGAAGATGGTCCAATCATCATAATGATGGACAATGAAGCCCACATCATGGATATCAACCAACCAGCCAGGATCCCAAAACTAACTCATCTTCTCACGAGTGAAGAGAAGAAGTTGAAAAATCTAGAGTTTGTTGCTCAAGCAGCACTTTTTCAAACTCTAGATGAGGATCGCATGAAAGACACAAAGAACTGCAGAACAGCGAAGGAGATTTAGGACCTTCTTCCATATCTATGCAAAGAGTCCGAAGCCATCAAAGGAAACAAGCTCCAGCTGGCAGTTGATAAATATGAGTCTTTCAAAATGCAGCCGGATGAAAGCATCTCGAGCCTAGAAATAATATTTCTTGGCATCAAAAGTGAGATGAACAATCTGGGAAGAAACTATCCCAACAGTGAGATGAACTCAAAATTTATTGATAATTTCATTGATGAGTGGGATATGAAAGTAATTGCTACTAAAGAGTCGAGAGACTTGAACAACATTTGTAAAACCCCAGATTTTTGAATTATGATTAGAGGATTCTTAATAGTAATTAAATAGTTAAGGAAGAAATTTAAATAAGGTTTAAGTGAAGTCAGATGTCAGTCACGACTATAGGAGTCAGTTTCTGGTGAAATCGTATTTTCAGAAATTTTGATCTTAACTCTGTTTTGGTCAAGCTTGGTCTCGTTAGAAAGGTTTTAACTTAAGAAGTGTGCCGGTGTTTCCAGAATTTTATTCTGACGTCATTTGAGTTCCCAGTGATGAAAAACGTATTTAAATGGAGGAATGAATAGTTACTTTTGCGTGCGTTCGTGTTTTGAGAAATTTACGAAATCCTCCTCGTTGATCCGAGTCTTGTTCTGTCAGGCCCCACTTATGGGAAATGACTCAAGGAATCTGTTTGCGTTCATGGATTTCCATTCTTTCTTCAGATGACCCCATCTTCTTCACGAATCAAGTTGGTTCACTAGTACTCGAGCCAACGAGTTTCCCGGTATTTTTAAATTTCATGTCTGAGGTTATTTGGACCTCGACATCGAATAAAGCCGCTTTTAACCGAACCCGGGGTAACTTTTGCAGTATTTCCAAACTGCAATGGCTTCCAAGGGAAGCCAAAGCTTCTCCTATAAATAACGCATCACCCCCTTCACTTTTTCCACACCAAATTCACTCATTCCTCATTTATAGAGAGTAGGAAAGCTTGTGAGAGCCGAGAAAGTTCTGTCAAAGTGAAAAGCATTCTTCGTGAGTGTTCTCCAAGATGATGAGCGGAGTGGTGTGGAAGGGATGCTGTGAGGGAATGTGCTAGAGAAGCCGTTGGGTCATAGCAGGTGGCTTTACCGTCGTTGAGACTCGACGAGATGCCGAGCTAGCCATCTTCCTTCGACGCACCTAACCCATTCCATTCTTGTTCGTCGGCCCCGATTCCATTTCTTTTCTGTCTTTCAATTCCGCATTTACTTTCCGTTCTCTGTATTCTTCGTATACTTCATTACTATGCAAATACCTTTCGTTAAATGTTGTATTTCGATTCTTATTGAAGTTTCAAGTTAATAACGTTTACGTTATATTGCTCGCTTTATTCCGATCATTATAATTCTCATCATTATTTCGTGTAATTGGTCTCGTTATTCTTTTTAAATCCCGTTCAAGTTATAATTAAAGATTTCATAATTATTCTAGATGTTTAAAGATGATTATTGTATTTATGTTGTTATAATGCCGATTTCTTTTTAAGTTAAAGCATGACGTTTCATGTTAATTTAAATTATTGAAGCATGTTTTTCAAATTTTTATAAGTGCTCTTCGTGTTCGTCAAAAGAATCGACGAACACTGAAGAAACCCAGAAGAAGATAACCCAGAAATTGGGCATAGATAGAGGCCGCCGAGACGGGGGGTGCGCCTCCGCGCAACACCCCCCATGGCCAACAGCTTGCCTGCCGGTGCAAGGGGGCGCCGCGGCGCCCGCCGGTGCCAGTGTGCGCCACGGCGCGGTCCTCCCCCCGTGTTGTTCTATGCCGATTTTTCCAGCTATGTTCATACCCTCTTTTCGAACCTTTCGAGTTGTGTTTTTCCAAACTAATCCCGAGTCATTTCCAAGTTTAATTTAAGAAGATTTTCAAGTTATTTTCGTCTAAAATTCGAGTATCAAAATATGATTTCTCTAAGTAAATTCTTCTCGAATTTTATAAAGTCATTAAGTCGTGCAATCTATATTTAAGTCTTAGATTAAGGTCTCTGGGTTGGTTGTTGCTATTTCTCATTCTAGATGTTCGATTTCTTCGAAAGAGGTCGCTAAGTCGATGATTCGACTTTTGTGGGAGGAAGTCAGCCAAGTTAAAATCTGAAGAAGGATCGTCAGCACATTGCTTTACCTTCTGCCTAATAGTTGAGATGGGTAAATCTATACTCATCTAAAGTTTGAGCTAATAAGCTCTAGAAGCATATAGGGCAAATGAGATATCCAGTAATGGATTAGCCTTAGACGTTGCTCTAAGCTCAATAATTTTAGTGAGGTTAAGGTAGCTAAGGAATTAAGGATAAAGGTTGAGAAAGGAAGGCTAAGTTAAGGAAGGAGGAATATAACTTTTATAACCAGGATTGAGCTCAGATTTCATGATCTTTGATCATTAAGGTGAGTCACTACTGGGTTAATACCCTCAAAAACTCGTTTGGATAATTGAGGTAACCCCTCTTCTTTCCTATGGCATGCCTAAGGGTGCAACTGACATCAGTTTTGAGCCGAGGTTGGGCCCAAAAGTAAAGAAAAGGTTTCGCAGATATGGAGACGGCTTTTGCGTTCGGCTCTCCATATACCGCCAGTTTATTATTGGATATTTCTCGAGTTATTAAAGAACCTTTTATTAAAACCCACTCAGTACATTAGTGCTCACGCTCTATTTTTCAAATGTTTTCAGGTTGAGATGCTGTGGATAATGGTGGCTGTGGATATGGGTTCGCTGCCAAGATTGTTTTGCTATTATATAAGTTTCTTTAGAAATCCCATTACGTGTTCTGCTACTCTAATTCACTCTTTCTAATTCCGTTCAAAGTTCTATTATGATTATCGAGATTCTATGAATATTTCCCCAGACATGGTTATCTATATATAAAGATACATTATAAGTTTTATTCCTGCTTCTCGAGTATGTTTCCTTTCGCCTTTGAAGAAGCTTGTTCATGTTGGTATCTGTTTATCCGTTTTGACCTGTAAATGGGTCTATGCTTGTTGGTATCTGATTAGTTAGCCGTTTAGTTCCTCTAAAGTATGTTTCTTTCTTAATTAAGTAAACTCGAGTATCATCGCCTATCTTTCAAAAGTATATCCTTATTCCTAAACTTTCTTTGTTAATCTTTTGTCTTATTCATTAAACCCTTAATAACACTCCGTCCCCATTCGTTAATCCCTATCTCGGGACCGAGCTGTTACAGTTGGTATCAAAGCCAGGTTTGCAACTCTGCAGGCCTGTCTCTTTGTTAGATAAGTTATGTGCTTTTGTACGTATGAGTTTATTTTGTTATAAGTCAAAACAACAACCCACAGCTCACCATCACCCTCGTATCCTCAACCAAAAATTAAGGTATGATAGTATACAGATTTTGGATTTTAGATTCATGAATTTTCGAATACAGGAAAAGAAAAGATTTTAGCAAGCATTCCGATCGCTATAATTCTCATCATTATTTCGTGTAATTGGTCTCGTTATTCCTTTTAAATCTCGTTCAAGTTATATTTAAAGATTTCATAATTATTCTAGATGTTTAAAGATGATTATTGTATTTATGTTGTTATAATGTCGATTTCTTTTTAAGTTAAAGCATGGCGTTTCATGTTAATTTAAATTATTGAAGCATGTTTTTCAAATTTTTATAACTGCTCTTCGTGTTCTTCGTGTTCGTCAAAAGAATCGACGAACACTAAAGAAACCCAGAAGAAGATCAACCAGAAATTGGGCATAGATAGAGGACGCCGAGCCGGGGGATGCGCCGCCGCGCAACATCTCCCGTGGCCAACAGCTTGCCTGCCGGTGCAAGGGGGCGCCGCGGCGCCCGCCGGCGACAGTGTGCGCCACGGCGCGGTCCCCCCCCCCCCGTGTTGTTCTATGCCGATTTTTCCAGCTATGTTAATACCCTCTTTTCGAACCTTTCGAGTTGTGTTTTTCCAAACTAATCCCGAGTTATTTCCAAGTTTAATTTAAGAAGATTTTTGAAATTATTTTCGTCTAAAATTCGAGTATCAAAATATGATTTCTCTAAGTAAATTCTTCTCGAATTTTATAAAGTCATTAAGTCGTGCAATCTGTATTTTAGTCTTAGATTAAGGTCTCTGGGTTGGTTGTTGCTATTTCTCATTCTAGATGTTCGATTTTTTCGAAAGAGGTCGCTAAGTCGATGATTCGACTTTTGTGGGAGGAAGTCAGCCACGTGAAAATCTAAAGAAGGATCATCAGCTCATTGCTTTACCTTCTACCTAATAATTGAGATGGGTAAATCTATACTCATCTAAAGTTTGAGCTAATAAGCTCTAGAAGCATATAGGGCAAATGAGATATCCAGTAATGGATTAGCCTTAGACGTTGCTCTAAGCTCAATAATTTTAGTAAGGTTAAGGTAGCTAAGGAATTAAGGATAAAGGTTGAGAAAGGAAGGCTAAGTTAAGGAAGGAAGAATATAGCTTTTATAACCAGGATTGAGCTCAGATTTCATGATCTTTGATCATTAAGGTAAGTCACTCCTGGGTTAATTCCCTTGAAAACTCGTTTGGATAATTGAGGTAACCCCTCTTCTTTCCTATGGCATGCCTAAGGGTGCAACTGACATCAGTTTTGAGCCGAGGTTGGGCCCAAAAGTAAAGAAAAGGTTTCGCAGATATGGAGACGGCTTTTGCGTTCGGCTCTCCATATACCGCCAGTTTATTATTGCATATTTCTCGAGTTATTAAAGAAGCTTTTATTAAAACCCACTCAGTACATTAGTGCTCACGCTCTATTTTTCAAATGTTTTCAGGTTGAGATGCTGTGGATAATGGTGGCTGTGGATGTGGGTTGGCTGCCAAGATTATTTTGCTATTATATAAGTTTCTTTAGAAATCCCATTACGTGTTCTGCTACTCTAATTCACTCTTTCTAATTCTGTTCAAAGTTCTATTATGATTATCGAGATTCTATGAATATTTCCCCAGACATGGTTATCTATATATAAAGATACATTATAAGTTTTATTCCTGCTTCTCGAGTATGTTTTCTTTCGCCTTTGAAGAAGCTTGTTCATGTTGGTATCTGTTTATCCGTTTTGACCTGTAAATGGGTCTATGCTTGTTGGTATCTGATTAGTTAGCCGTTTAGTTCCTCTAAAGTATGTTTATTTCTTAATTAAGTAAACTCGAGTATCATCGTCTATCTTTCAAAAGTACATCCTTATTCCCAAACTTTCTTTGTTAATCTTTTGTCTTATTCATTAAACCCTTAATAACACTCCGTCCCCATTCGTTAATCCCTATCTCGGGACCGAGCTGTTACAGTTGGTATCAAAGCCAGGTTTGCAACTCTGCAGGCCTGTCTCTTTGTTAGATAAGTTATGTGCTTTTGTGCGTATGAGTTTATTTTGTTATAAGTCAAAACAGCAACCCACAGCTCACCATCACCCTCGTATCCTCAACCAAAAATTAAGGTATGATAGTATACAGATTTTGGATTTTGGATTCATGAATTTTTGAATACAGGAAAGGAAAAGATTTTAGCAAGCATACCTCTTTTATGGATTAAGGAAAAACTTTGAGAATAAAATTTCGAGTAAAAAGTATTCAAGTAAGATGAATTCTTGAGGTAAAAAGTTTTGAAGAGAATCATCGATCAGAAAGAAACCGTTTAAATCATTCTCAAAGTATTGTTTAAAGGAAAAAGTAAAATTTCTGTTTAAAGATATGGGCACTAAATTTTTTATAAAAGTCAACTACTTAAAAAGGATCTATGCATGCAAGATAAATAGTCTGAATCTAGACAATAGCATGATCTTAGGAGAACCTTAGGTCTCCCTTTTATGAGCTAGACTAATTAAGCTTCATGTTTCTAGATGGTTAAGCATCGTTTGACTGCTAGGAATAATGTACCTCTTTTCCGCCCTGTGCAAGAAAGAAACGGCTTTGGAGGAACGCCAGAAAATATACCCGACTTAGAAACATGCATCTATATGTGTGCGCAAGCACCGCCCGCTGAGAGGCCAGCAATGTATCGTTTCCTGCAGAGCACAATTTATCCGTGATCCCGAGACATATGCTGTAATCGGAAATCTGACAGAGTTCTCCTCAATCTTGATGGCTCTTTGGGAGTTACAGTATGGCCACGTGAACGCTCTAGCCGAGCAAAACCCCTCATTCATGGTCGAATTAGAACTGCTAAGGGCGACTCTGAATAGTCTCTCTGGATTTCAAGCACCATGCCCTTGCACTGAAGGAACTTTAGAAGCAAGACCCTTGATCGTCCGGGACACCAAGTCTTTGTCCTCCAGAATGCACCATTAGGCCCCTGCCTATCAAACGTTTGCCCCTTAGAGTCTGGGACAGTGTATGCCCCATCAGTTCCCCGAAGGAAGCATGAGGAAATTCAAGCTCGAGGTACCAGAGACAGATGAAGATGAAGAAGAAGAGGACCCAGAGAAGAAAAGCGAGAAAAATGTGGAATCATCATGCAAAAAGAAAGAAAAGGGCCCATCATATAGTTAAGCTTTAGAAATAGGTAAAAGAAGTGTTGTTGTTAGAACACCTTGCTGATCTGTTTGTCCGCTTTAATCCAGATCTTATTCTGTAAAATATATTAATCAACCCCTTTAGATTTTAATACTGGCGGTAATTCTTCAAAAGGCTGCCCTATTTTCAGATGTACGCAAGAACCTCTTCCTTATTAATGCCAAAAAAGTCCTCTTATAAGGCAATTTTCCCGCTTTGCTTGATCTATCCTGCGTAATCTAAAGACCTTATCGAAAGGCATTTTGCTTTGTGCACATTTGAGCGAGTATCGCTAATATTTAGAATTCCTTAAAATGCCGCCGAGAAGGTGTTAAGCTGAGATCGAAGGAGAGAATGAGATCGCAAGCAAGCAAGTCCCGAACCATGGCTCCAGAGCCGAGAATGTGTTTCTCAAACACAACATTTCGTCTTTGAAAAGTTTAGGAGACCTGATGGGATTCAAGAAATGGGTTTATTCCGTAGAAGCGAATTTTCAATTTTATAGCCTGTTCGATAGATGAGGAATTAGGTTGTGGTCTTTTCGCAGACGGATAATACGGACTTCTAGTGGGAGTCCGCTCGAAGGACGATGACTTGGGAGCAATGGACGGAGTATGGTTGGGAAGACTTCAAGTACTAGTTATATCAGAAGCATATCCCAGATTGCTATTGTAAGGCAAAGGAGATGGAGATCTGGAATTTGAGGCAACGAAAGAGGACATTGTCAAGGTATGATCAAGAGTCCAACCGGTTATCAAGACATGCTCCACATTTGTGGTCTCAATCGTGAAGGAAGCACGTATAGAACAAGTTATTTTATCATATCCCTTTCGATAGGTAAGAAGTGATCTCTGGAAGTCGCTTTTCCGGCTAAGTGTAACTAATTGTAGTCCATCCGACTCATGTTATTTCGTAGCAACCTTGTAAAGTAGAAGATGCGTAATGCTTAAGGAAGAAAATAAGGAGAGAGCCCGAAGAAGATCATTAGGCAAATAGTCATAGAATTGCCAGATTGAGAGTCTTTAGTATGATACAAAGTTTGGATGAGTCTATTTATTCATTCTCGTATCAATTGAATCAATCACCCTTCATCAGCTTCATATTAATTAAAATCCTTCATGTCATTTGAAATCCTTCGATTATATCTTCTTGGATAATTTGTAATATTTTGATGATACTCCTTTGATCATCAAGAATCGGTAGTAGCACTTTCTTGTTAAGTTATGTTGAAACCTTGCAAAATATTTAGTACGGTTCTCAGTTGCTAATCGTTGATTTTCTTCCATACATTTGTTATATACAAGAACCCCTTTCGAGTTTATAAGTCCTCTGAAAAGGCAATGTTTTTAGTAGGGATAACCCAGTGTTATATCTCTTCTAGCTTTTGAACTTGATAAATATTTATTGATCAAAACAAAGCCCTCACTCAGAGGCATTCATTTTATTTTGCTCCCACTCATAGAGCTCGAGTGTGGACCCTTGAATAGAGCAGAGGGTATAAGGTAATTTTTCTTTTAGTCTTTGCTGGAAGAATATGAGGTAGTAGTCCCAATAGGAAGAAGAATCCAAGTAGTGCTAGTTAGTGCATTCCTAGTAGGACGCTCATTTCTAAAGCGATTTTCAGCTCGTTATGTCTAAGAGACGAACTAAGAAAAGGTGTCAAGTAAGTTCCGAGTGATCAGTCAAAGTTTAGACATGCGATCTTTACACCTGCAAGCGATGGTGACCTCCAGCAGAAGTAAAGACGGCTGTGATGAAGGAAGAGGAAGGAGAGTTTGCACTAGAAGACATTTCGATCATAAGAAATTTCCAGACGTATTCCCGAGGGAGCTGCCAGGACTAACTCCCGATAGGCAAGTAGAGTTCACCATCGAGTTGAAACTAAGAGCCGCCCCAATTCGAAAGCCCCTTACAGAATGGCGCCTAAGGAGTCGCAAGAACTCAAGGTTCAACTGCAAGAGTTATTAGACTTAGGTTTTATCCAACCTAGTGTGTTGCCTCGGGGAGCTCCAATCTTGTTCATGAAGAAGAAAGATGGCACATTAAGAATGTGCATCGACTATAGAGAGCTTAATAAGCTGACCATCAAGAATCAATACCCTTTCCCAAGAATAGATGATCTCTTTGACCAAGTTTAAGGGAGCAAGTGTCTCCTCAGAGACAGACTTAAGATTTGTATATCATCAACTGAAGATCCGAAAGGAGGATATTCCTAATACTGCTTTTAGAACTCACTATGGACATTACGAGTTTGTGGTAATGCCATTTGGATTAACCAATGCCCTAGCAGTGTTCAGGAATTTAATAAACCAGGTTCTTTACCCGTATCTAGATAAGTTTGTGCTAGTTTTCATAGATGATATCCTCATCTATTCGAAGGACGAAGAGGAGCATCGAGAGCACCTAAGAATGGCGTTGGAGGCGTTAAGAAGAGAAATTCTTTACGCTAAGTTTAGTAAGCGTGAGTTTTGGCTTAAGGAAGTTATATTTCTAGGACATATAGTTTCAGTAGAAGGAATCAAGATAGATCCAACCAAGATTAAAGCAGTAAGCAGCTGGAAGTCTCCCAAGAATGTGAACGAGATAAAAAGTTTTCTAGGACTCACTGGATACTATCGTAGATTTATTGAAGGATTCTCATCGATATCCAAGCCCATGACGCGACTACTCAAGAAGGACTCCAAGTTCAAGTGGACGCAAGAGTGCGAGGAAAGCTTCCAGACCTTGAAGAAGATGCTAACCACAGCCCCAATGTTGGCCTTTCCAAAAGGGAATGAAGATATCATGGGTTACGTTGTTGCGTCAAGAAAAGGATTAGGATGCATGTTGATGCAGTAAAGGAAGGTGATTGCTTATGTTTCGAAGCAACTTAAGAATCACAAGTAGAACTATCCCACGCATGACCTAGAGCTAGCAGCGGTTGTTTATACCTGAAGATCTGGAGTCACTATCTCTACGGAGCCAAGTGTGAGAATTTTCTCTAGATCACTAGACCCTCAAGTATTTCTTCAAGCAAAAGGATCTTAGCATAAGGCAGAGAAGATGGCTGGAACATGTAAAGGATTACAACTGCACGACTCACTACCACCCAGGCAAGGCGAATGTGGTAGCAGATGCCCTAGGTAGGAAAGAGAAGGCAGAGTTAGGATTCGTTTTAGTCCAGGAGGATCTCCGTAAGGAGTTCGAGAAGTTAAGGATCGAGGTGCTAACATCACCTGAGACCATTCAACCTCAAATCACCGCAATAATCGCTTAGCCCGAACTAAGGTAAAGGATTATTGAAGCCCAGAGAGGAGATTAGTTTCTTGAAAAGAAAAGGCTAAAAGTACGATCTGATAGCTCGCCAGATTTTATAGAGGCTGCCGATAATGCATTTTTATTCAAAGGAAGGCTTTGTGTACCAGGCAAAAGGAGGAAAACATGTGCGAAGCACATGACACGCCATATACAGCACATCTCGGAAGCACCAAGATATATCAAAACCTCAAGAGAAACCTATGGTAGAATAACATGACGAGAGAGATAACCGCCTTCGTGGAAAAATGTTCTAACTATCAGCAAGTGAAGCCTTATTTCAAAAACCTTCTGGTTTGCTCCAGCCCATAGAAATTCTTGAATGGAAGTAGGATCATGGTAGTATGGACTTTGTGGTAAGTTTACCAAAGTCTAAGTGGTGGAATACCGCTACTTGGGTAATCGTGAATCGATTATCAAAAGCAGCACATTTCATTGCTGTTATTATGACGGATGGGCTAAATCATTTAGCCCAGATGTATGTTAGGAAAATTGTGCGATTATACGATGTGCTGGTCTCGATTATATTAGATTGTGATGTGAGATTTACATCAAACTCTGGAGGAACCTACAAGAAGCCATGGGATCAAAGCTTGATTTTAGCACGGCCTTTCATCCTCAAACGGATGGCCAGTCCAAAAGGACTACCCAAATTCTAGAAGACATGCTTAGAGGAGTAGTCATTGATCAAGGAAACAGTTGGGAGGAATTATTGCCCTTGGTAGAGTTTGCGCACAACAACAGCTACCGGTCATCGATCGATATGGCCCCTTATGAAGCCCTGTTCGGAAAGAAGTGTAGATCACCCTTGTATTGGGATGAAGTTAAAGAGAGAAGGATACTTGGACCTGAAACGGTGTAACACCTCATATTTCTGAATTTCAGATAAAGAAGTTTTCTAATTATATTAGAAGACTAAAGAATTAATTTGGAGCTAAATAAAGTAAAATCGATGTAAGATGCAACTCTAGGTGTCATTTTCTTGAAAATACGATCAAACAAAATTCGGGTTATGGTCGATATTAGACTCCGATGAAAGGGGTCGATCCGAGAAATCCGCCGGTACTCCCGGAATTTTAATCCGAGGTAAATCGAGTTCCCGGCGGTTAAAAAGGTAAAAAGTAAAAAGGATGAATAGTGATTTTCGACTCATTTTTAATTTCAATCTTTTTCGAAATTTCGATCGTTATCTCAAGAAATTGTTCGGCAAGGTTCCTCAATAGGAAACGAGCCAACAAATCCGCTGGTGTTCCCGGATTTTTCTTTTAGTCTTTGCTGGAAGAATATGAGGTAGTGTCCGGAGCGTCGTGAATAGTGATTTCCAGATGGCCAGAAAAAGGAATCTTTCTTCGTTTGTGTATTGAACGACCATATCGGCCGACCATTTTTGGTCGACTTGATAGGAAATAAATCAAGGAATCTCCCGGTGTCCTTACTTTTTGTGTACGAGGTCAAATGAACTTTCCTTGTAATAAAGCAACTTATGAATAGTGTTTTTGAAAAAGTAATCGCGTTCAAACTAACTTTATCAGTATTTTATATCCGAAAAAGCAATACCCGACCCCCCAAGCTTTACCTATAAAAGGGGCAGCCCCCTTTCATTCTTTTCCATCCCAAATCGAGTTAGCAACTCTAATTAGAAAGTGAGTCGAGCGTTCTTGGAGTTCTTCGTGTTCTTCGAGTGTTCTTGACCGGAGTCGAGGTTCGAGTGGAGTTTTGAGGAACGAATCGAGTCGGGAAGGAGCCGGGGAGGAGGAACTGCCCGCAGGGGGCAGCCACTAATCTCCAGCCGCCGGCATCGCCGCCACCGTCGGAAATCGCCGCCGCCGCTGGGGTCGCCGCCCGCCGCCACCTTCCAGGAGCTCGTTTCGGTCCATTTCTCGTCCTTTTAATCTGAAATTTTAGTATGCCGTGTACTTAAGTGTTCTCTACGTTTCGTCTTTTGACGTCGTCTCTATCCGGTGGCCGGAAACTGGCAAAATCGTCGGAAAACCTGACTGGGTCATGAAAAACCGGCCAGAATCAGTTTTTCACCGTTTTCACCCATTTTCGCTCGTTGAATCAGAAACGTTTGAATATGAAAGTTGCTCGGAAAATTATTCTCTATAAAACTGCCAAGTTTCGTAATTTTTCGACAAGTTTTTATGAATTTCGATTTTTAAAAGTAGACAGTTATTTTTATTCCGGAAGCATGTGTTATCGAAAAATTCTAAAACTTCTCAACTATAGCCCTGGCATGTGTAGGATCATCCCAGATTAATTTCATAATTTTTGAACGGTTAAAAAGTGTCTTGGCGGATTTTCGATGTTAATCGAGTAGAATGGCAAATTTTGGAAAGAGACCTCTGTCAAATATTTTTAGTCCAATAAATCAAGAATATTATTTTGGAATTTTCATCCTTGTGTGTCAAGTTTATACGAGGTCGTTAGAGTTGCGCAATCTATTTTTGAATAGAATAATATTAAATATATATAGATAAATGCTCCAAATATAGTACATAAATTCCGAAAATTATAGTAGTTGTACTAAGGTATGCACCAACATTGTAGGACCCGTGGAGCCCGTTGAAAGGAAGGAAGCAAACCCGGAAGCTGTCGTACCGCCGCCTGCTCGTCAGCAAGGTGGGTTTATTTTAAAGAATAAATACAACTTAAGAGTAATAACTCTTTAAAAGCATGATAGACAACTTAGAAATATCCAAATAAATATTTTATGCTCTATCTGTTTAACGTCGCTGTTATAGGAGGAATTATAGAATATTGTTGTTCTATGAGATAGGATATTATTGAAATACTGTTGAAATATTGTTAGAATATTATTGAAATATTGTTGGGATACTGTGACTAGGATATGAGAATACTTATGGAATAATTGTATAAGCATGATTAAGCTATGATTTAATTGTTAAGTTTTATGAGATATTATTGGATGATGTTGAACTTAGCTGAGATAGGCTTGTGTTAGAATCTTGAATTTTGAAGTGCAAGTAATTATTTAGCATAGGCAGGACTGTACACCCTTGCAGCTGTGATATTATCACTAAAGGTGTCACTGTGAGGTAACCCCGCACATACACTGTGACTGGATGTCACTATAAGGAGTCACTGTTAGGTGATCCCTAGCATACTCAGGGTCAATGCTAGGTAGCCCCTGGTATACTCTCCTCGGAATAGCGAGGTAACCCCTCCCTTTTCCTACCAGCAGCATGCTACATAGTGCAGTAGACGATAGACTGAGCAAAAGGGATCCCAAAGGAGAAGAAAAGGTTTGCAGATATGGAAAGGGCTTTTGCGTTTTGCTTCCTATATGCTGTGTATTATTTTTTGGATATTTCATATTGTAAATTGAGTTCGAAACTTACCCCTTGAGTGTATTAGTACTCATACCCAACTCTTTTCAAAATATTAAAAGGTTAAGATGCTGAGGTTGGTGATGTGAGCTGATGGCGGGGTTGACTTAGATGCCTCTTATCGGGTTATCTGAATAAATTACTTCCGCTCTGTTTCTGCTGAATACTCTGATAATCATATCTAGTATTTGAAATGCGAACTTGATTATAGCATGTCCAAAATCTACTAGTACAATGATGCCTATTCTAAATAAATATTTGCTTAAGGAATGAAGCCCTTTTTATTGAAATACCAACTGTTCCTTTATTCGCTTTGACCTATGAAAAGGTCCCTTGGAATCGCATGTTGGTATCTGTTTACTTTTCTGTCGACCTATGAATGGGTCTTACGTGCTTTGATTCCGTCTTATGAAAAGGACATTCTTTGTCAAACTCTGATAAATAGATCATTACTTGTTGGTATCTGTTTATTGCTTTATTCTGTCCATGTACGGACTATTAAATGTCCTGTCATCTCAAAATACACTCTTATAAGCCGTTATTAAACGGGGATTTGCTCTAGTTACAGAGGTTATGCTGCCCAAATTTCTGGGGAATATAACCTATTCTTGCTTCCAATAACTATTTAATTTAACTAATAATTATTCCAAATCCTATTCTTTTTAAGTAACACCCCCGTCCTCCATTTATTATCCTTTTCGGGACCGGGACGTTACAAAATGGTATCAAAGCCAGGTTGCAACTCTGCAGACCTGTCTCTTATTTGAATTCTTGTCTATATGCCCATTTTAATTTATTGGTTCTAAAGGATATCACTCAACAACCCACAGCCCATCATCACCTCGCATCCTCAACAAAACCGAGGTATGATAGAATAGAAAATTTTTGGTTGTGGCTATAACTTTTGAAATACAGGAAGAGGTGGAAAATTTTTGAGGCAAGCAAGAGGAATTGGTATGAGGAATACCGTGAAATTCAAAGTGAAATTTACTCGGGTAAGCATAAGTTTAGTGGTTAAAAACATGAGGTCGACAGGACCAGTCAAAAGACAAAGTTAAAACAACTACCAAAATATTTCCCAGGTTCTTTTAAATACAGTATTGAAAATTTCACTTCCAAAAGCATGAATAAAATATATGTATGGATTTGAAACCTGAACACAAGTTCAGAGAAAACTTCTCTATTTGGAAAGAATAAGTCTAATGCAAGCATGATGTTATTGAATGTAGTAGGACATAGCCTATAGCATGCTGAAACTCAGGATGACTTTTAAGTCTCCCATAAGTCGCTCAAACTTAGACTGATTAAGTTATCCCTTTTCAGATGGCCGGTAGGCATACCACCCCCCATAAAAGTACGAATGTTTGTCAGCAACTCCGCGATAGGGTCGATAGGTTCCGAGAGCTGACAAGGTAAGAGGCAGAGCAACTGCCAGCCTACGTAGGGAGGTTCCTTCTAGCATGGGCACGAGTGGCTGGAGGCCAAGGCGTAGCTGAGCTAGAAGCATGCTACCGCCTCATAGAGAATCTGCTAGAGGAATGAGAACCTCTCGCCAGGAGGATCTTGCCGGATACGATCATACGTGACCCTTTAACCTTTGTCAAGATCGGAAGCTTATCCATGTTCACAGCTGCACTTCTCTCACACTGGATTGATCACAAGGGATTCATGCCGCCCCTGGCCAACCAAATAGTTGCTGCCCGTGCTGAGCATACCTTTGTGGTGGAGGTTGAGATGGCGGGATCCACGTCTGCACGCCCCCCACCGCCCCGTGTTCATGTTCCAGGAAATTAGGGGACCGGACCCTCCAACGCCCGCATAGTGGACCTGACGGAGTCCTTGTACTCCAACCACCCGGGATCTCCAGTGTACACCCCTACTACTTTTGCACTACCTGACCCAGGGCCATGCCTGTATCACACCAGCTTGGATAGTAGTCTTCTGAGGATGCTCGAGGTCCCAAATCTCGATGATCTTGAGGAGCATGACCCGAACATTGGGTGGCGCCGTCCGGAGTAGTCGTCTAATGATCTAGCGGTATAGGTCAATAATGTCAGATGTTAGGACATATTAACTAATGTATGTACATTTGATGTATTCCAGTACAGTATGAACACTCTAGATCAGTGATGGCATTTTTCAATTGGCCATCCTGACTAACTATTTTGGGAAACTATTCATTAAGTTCCCAAATCGGATGTATAAGTTGCTACCATATTTGATGCCTAATATTATCAAGTCCTCCAAGGTGGGGCAATTTTCCCTTATTCGGATATAAGCTCTTTCACAACTCTTTATTAATTCCTATCTCAAAACCCGAATTTCGTTCCAAAATATTGAGAATCACAATAGGCTTCTCTCATTAATAAGTAAGCTTTTCACTTCATTTGAATTACTTCAAACTCAAAATTTTCCTATAAAAACTGACTTCGAGGATAGCAAATAAATTAATTCCTTACTTACCTGAAGAGAATGCTTGAAAGACCTCACTCAGAGGCACTTATCTTCTTCAAATAAATGCAACATTGATTGTTAAAGCTGGAATATAAAGACTTATAAAGAAACTTGATGTTTTATAGTATGCCTCTGAGAAGAGCTCAGGCTGTGAATGAGGAACAACAAGGTGAAGTTGCACCTGCTCCTGTCCTTCGAGCAGAAAGCATGTTTCTAAAGCATAATCCTCCATCCTTTAATGGATTAGGCGATCCGATAGACACAGAAAAATGGGTTCGTTCGCTTGAACGAATCTTCAATTTCATAGCTTGTGAGGATAAGGAAAAGCTCAGTTATGCTTTGTTCATGCTGATTGAAGATGCCGACTACTGGTGGGAGTCGGTAAGGCGAACTATCTCTCCAGAGAAATGGGAGGACTATGGATGGGAAGACTTCAAGTATGATTTGTATCAAAAGTACATCCCAGAATGATACAGAGAAGAGAAAGAGATGGAATTCTGGAACCTTAGGCAAGGGAAGAAAACTGTGACTGAATATGACATGGAATTCAATCAACTGTCAATGCATGTTCCACATCTGGTGGACACTGACCGAAAGAAAGCCTATAAGTTCAGAAAGGGGCTAAGGTCTGACATTGGAGTGGCCCTTGCAGGCCAGGAAGAAATGACGTATGCTCGGACCTTGGGACGAGTAATGAATATTGAGGCTATTCTTCCGAGGGAAAGGATTCAACCCTCATTGACTGCTGCAGACCCTAAAGGAAAAAGAAAATGGAATGAAGGAGGTCGACGCGATGATAAGGGGAAAAGGCCTCAATGGCAAGGAGGTGCTCCTTCAGTTCCCCAGAGTCGCCCTAATCAACCCCTCAGAATAAAGATTTGCCCTAAGTGCAACAGATGGCACTTTGGAGCCTGTCGAGTTGGAGAAACAGGCTGTTACAGTTGTGGAGAGGAGGGGCACTTTGCTAGGGACTGCCGAGATGGACTGGAGGGAGACCGCAGCCGCAGCAGCAGCAACCACAACAACCTCAGCCACAGCGCCAGTACCAAGGGGCCCAGTAACGGCCATTCCAAGGAAGCTCACAAGGGCCAAATCATAGGAATAACCCGAGGCCTAACCAAGGTGGGAACCAAGGACCTAACATGGGGCAGAGACCTCCTCAACAGGTAAGGACATATGCCCTCAACCAGCAACACACTGCCAAAGCACCGGGTAACTTGGCAAGTATGATTGCAATATCAGATACCCCTGTATTAGCCCTAGTTGATACTGGAGCATCACATTCCTTCATATCTGAATCTGCTTGTAAGAAGTTAAAGTTGAATCAGGATAGAGCTCTTAATCCACTTAAGATTAGCATTCCCTCAGAAAAGAAAATGTTATCTAGAACCATTTGCTCGAACCTAGAACTGAACATAGAAGGCGAATCATTTAAATCCGATCTTTATGTAATAAAGATTCAAGATTTCGACGTAATCCTGGGAATGGATTGGTTAGCCTCGGCGCATGCAACGATAGATTGTCTGGGAAGAGAGATTGTGTTCCAACCACCAGGAAAACCGGAGACGAGAATTTATGGATCAAGGCTTGGAGCAAGGGTTCCAATTATATTAGCCATGAAGGCAGCAAAGCTTCTAAAAGAAGTGAAATGCCAAGTGTTTTTGGTAAACCTGGCACAAGGTGAAAAGGAAGAGATGACTCTATAAGAAGTACCAATAGTACGAGAATATCCAGATATGTTTCCAAAGGATTTACCAGGCTTGCCACCAGACAGGCAAGTAGAGTTTACAATCGATTTGGGGTCGGGAGCCGCTCCAATTTCAAAAGCACCCTACAAAATGGCACCAAAGGAGCTGCAAGAACTCAAGGTACAACTCCAAGAGTTGTTAGATCTGGGTTTTATACAACCCAGTTTGTCACCATAGGGAGCTCCAATCTTGTTTGTGAAGAAGAAGGACGACACATTGAGAATGTGCATTGATTATAGGGAGCTGAACAAGTTAACCATTAAGAATCGATATCCCCTCCCAAGAATAGATGATCTCTTTGATCAACTAAAGGGATCAAGAGTGTTCTCAAAGATAGACCTGAGGTCGGGGTACCATCAGTTGAAAATTAGAAAGCAAGATGTTGCCAAGACAGCATTTCGAACTCACTATGGACATTACGAGTTCACAGTAATGCCGTTTGGATTGACAAATGCTCCAGCAGTGTTCATGGATTTAATGAACAGAGTATTCCATCCCTACTTAGATAAGTTTGTACTGGTATTTATTAATGATATACTAGTATATTCAAGGAGCGATGAAGAACACCAAGATCACTTAAGGACAGTGCTGGAGACCTTGAGAAAAGAAAGGTTGTATGCCAAATTCAGCAAGTTTGAATTTTGGCTGAAAGAAGTGATGTTTTTGGGACACATAGTATCAACTGAAGGAATTAAGGTGGATCCAGTCAAGATAGAGGCTGTAAGCAATTGGAAGCCCCCAAGGAACGTGAATGACATAAGAAGTTTCTTTGGACTAGCTGGATACTATCGAAGATTCATAGAAGGATTCTCAAGGATGTCCAAACCCATGACGCACCTACTCAAGAAAGGAACCAAATTTATTTGGTCGAAAAAGTGTGAAGAAAGTTTCCAAGCACTCAAGGAAAAATTAACCACAGCCCCTGTACTAGCAATTCCTGAAGGGAATGAGGACTTTGTGGTTTACACTGATGCGTCGAAAAGGGGATTGGGATGCGTACTGATGCAAAGAGGGAAAGTGATCGCTTATGCATCACGCCAGTTAAAAGTTCATGAGCAAACCTATCCCACCCATGACCTGGAGCTCGCTGCAGTCGTGCATGCGTTAAAAATTTGGAGACATTACCTGTATGGAGCAAAGTGTGAGATATATTCAGATCACAAGAGTCTTAAATATTTCTTTGAGCAAAAAGATCTGAATATGAGACAAAGAAGATGGTTGGAATTAGTCAAAGACTATGATTGCTCTATTCACTACCACCCCGGCAAGGCTAATGTGGTAGCTGATGCTCTAAGTCGTAAGAATAGAGCCGAGTTGGGTTATGTTCTAACCGAAAAGGAGGAACTCCTTAGGAAATTCAAGAAATTAAGGATTGAAGTGTTAGAACCACCCAACACTATTGAAGGACAAATCATGGCTCTGGTAGTCAAACCAAACTTGAGAAAGAGGATCATCGAGGCACAAAGGGGGGATGTACATCTCGAGAAGATGAGAGTGACAGATCGATCTGAAGATCCAAAGGACTTCACTGAGGAACCAGATAATGCATTACTCTTCAAGGGGAGAGTGTGTGTGCCCAGTGATGAGGAATTGAAAGAAGAAATCATGAGTGAAGCTCATGATACTCCATCTACAGCTCATCCAGAAAGTACTAAGATGTACAAGGATCTAAAAGGCAACTTCTGGTGGAGTAACATTAAAAGAGAGATAGCAGCATTTGTGGAGCGATGTTTGAGTTGCCAGCAAGTTAAGGCACTACACCAGAAACCTTCAGGGTTGTTATGACCTTTGGAAATCCCAGAATGGAAATGGGATCACATCAACATGGATTTCGTGATTAGATTGCCAAGGTCAACTCGTGGGAACATAGCGATATGGGTAATCGTGGATCGGTTATCCAAGGTAGCGCACTTCATAGCAGTAAAGATGATTTCGGGACTAAACCAACTTGCCCAGATCTATGTAAAGGAGATAGTACGATTGCATGGAGTGCCTGTCTAGATCACTTCCGATCGAGATACCCGGTTTACCTCCCGATTCTGGAAAAGCTTACATGAAGCCATAGGTACTAAGTTGAATTTTAGTACGGCTTTCCATCCCTAGACAGACGGACAGTCCGAAAGGACCATTCAAATTCTAGAAGACATGCTTAGGGGAGTAGTTGCCGATCATGGAGGGAGTTGGGAGGAACTACTACCTTTGGTAGAATTCGTCTACAACAATACTTACCAATCATCGATCGGAATGGCCCCATATGAAGCATTGTACGGAAAGAAATGTAGATCACCCCTGTATTGGGATGAGGTAGGGGAAAGAAAGATGCTTGGGCCAGAAATCGTGCAGCAAACGATTGAGAAGATTGAGCAAATCAGAAGACGGATAAAAGAAGCTCAAGATAGACAAAAGTCCTATGCAGATAACAGAAGGAGTGAGTTGAGCTTTGAGGTAGGCGAAAGGGTCTTCCTGAAGGTATCCCCAACCAAGGGAGTCATTCATTTTGGCAAACGAAACAAGCTGAGGCCTAGATTCATTGGACCCTTTGAAATCCTTAAAAGAATAAATGAAGTGGCTTATAGGTTGGGCTTACCACCCAACCTGAATAACGTACATGATGTGTTTCATGTCTCGATGCTAAGGAAGTACGTGTTTGATCCCAAACACGTGATCAGAAAGGAAGACATTGTGCTGAACGAAGATCTCGCATACGAAGAAAAGCCCCAGGCGATCCTTGATCGAAAAATTCAAAAACTCAGAAATAAGAAAATTAGCATAGTAAAGGTTTTGTAAAATCATCATGGATCAGAAGAAGCCACGTGGGAGCTAGAATCCGAGCTACTCAAGAGATACCCTGATACTCCTTATCAAGGTAAGTAAATTTTGGGACAAATTTTTTTTTAAGGGTGGTAGGATGTAACACCCCGTATTTCTGAATTTCAGATAAAGAAGTTTTCTAATTATATTAGAAGACTAAAGAATTAATTTGGAGCTAAATAAAGTAAAATCGATGTAAGACGCAACTCTAGGTCTCATTTTCTTGAAAATACGATCAAACAAAATTCAAGTTATGGTCGATATTAGACTCCGATGAAAGGGGTCCACCCGAGGAATCCACTGGTACTCCCGGAATTTTAATTCGAGGTAAATCGAGTTCCCGGCGGTTAAAAAGGTAAAAAGTAAAAAGGATGAATAGTGATTTTTGACTCATTTTTAATTTCGATCTTTTTCGAAATTTCGATCGTTATCCCAAGAAATTGTTCGGCAAAGTTCCTCAATAGGAAACGAGCCAACGAATCCGCCGGTGTTCCCGGATTTTTAATCTGAGATCAAACGAGCAAACGGTAGTGTCCGGAGCATCATGAATAGTGATTTCCAGATGGCCGGAAAAAGGAATCTTTCTTCGTTCTTGTATCGAACGACCATATCGGCTGACCGTTTTTGGTCAACTTGATAGGAAATAAATCAAGGAATCTCCCGGTGTCCTTACTTTTTGTGTACAAGGTCAAATGAACTCTCCTTGCAATAAAGCAACTTATGAATAGTGTTTTTGAAAAAGTAATCGCGTTCAAACTAACTTTATCAGTATTTTATATCCGAAAAAGCAATACCCGACCCCCCTAAGCTTTGCCTATAAAAGGGGCAGCCCCCTTTCATTATTTTCCATCCCAAATCGAGTTAGCAACTCTAATTAGAAAGTGAGTCGAGCATTCTTCGAGTTCTTCGTGTTCTTCGAGTGTTCTTGAGCGGAGTTGAGGTTCGAGGGGAGTTTTGAGGTACGAATCGAGTCGGGAAGAAGCCGGGGAGGAGGGACTGCCGGCAGGGGGCAGCCACCAATCGCCGGCCGGCGCCGCCGCCGTCGGAAATCACCGTCGCCGCTGGGGTCGCCTCCCGCCGCCAGCTGCCACCTTCCAGGAGCTCGTTTCGGTCCATTTCTCGTCCTTTTAATCTGAAATTTTAGTATGTCGTCCTATTTCACCATTTTCACCCATTTTCGCTTGTCGAATCGAAAAAGTTTGAACATGAAAGTTGCTCAAAAAATTATTCTCTATAAAACTGCCAAGTTTCGTAATTCTTCGACGAGTTTTGATGAATCTCGATTTTTAAAAGTAGACAATTATTTTTATTCCGGAAGCATGTGTTATCGAAAAATTCTAAAACTTCTCAACTATAGCCCTGGCATGTGTAGGATCATCCCAGATTAATTTCATAATTTTTGAACGGTTAAAAAGTGTCCTGGCGGATTTTCGATGTTAATCGAGTAAAATGGCAAATTTTGGAAAGAGACCTCTGTCAAATATTTTTAGTCCAATAAATCAAGAATATTATTTTGGAATTTTCATCCTTGTGTGTCGAGTTTTTACGAGGTCGTTAGAGTCGCGCAATCTATTTTTGAATAGAATAATATTAAATATATATAGATAAATGCTCTAAATATATTAGATAAATTCTGAAAATTATAGTAGTTGTTCTAAAGCATGCACCAACATTGTAGGACCCGTGGAACCCGTTGGAAGGAATGAAGCAAACCCAGAAGTTGTCGTACCGCCGCCTGCTCGTCAGCAAGGTGGGTTTATTTTAAAGAATAAATACAATTTAAGAGTAATAACTCTTTAGAAGCATGGTAGACAACTTAGAAATGTCCAAATAAATATTTTATGCTCTATCTGTTTAACGTCGCTGTTATAGGAGGAATTATAGAATATTGTTGCGCTATGAGATAGGATATTATTGAAATACTGTTGAAATATTGTTAGAATGTTATTGAAATGTTGTTGGGATACTGTGACTAGGATATGAGAATACTTATGGAATAGTTGTATAAGCATGATTAAGCTATGATTTAATTGTTAAGTTTTATGAGATATTATTGGATGATGTTGAACTTAGCGGAGATAGGCTTGTGCTAGAATCTTGTATTTTGTAGTGCAAGTAATTATTTAGCATAGGCAGGACTGTACACCCTTGCAGCTATGATATTATCACTAAAGGTGTCACTGTGAGGTAACCCCGCACATACACTGTGACTGGATGTCACTATAAGGAGTCACTGCTAGGTGATCCCTAGCATACTCAGGGTCAATGCTAGGTAGCCCCTAGTATACTCTCCTCGGAATAGCGAGGTAACCCCTCCCTTTTCCTACCAGCAGCATGCTACATAGTGCAGTAGACGACAGACTGAGCAAAAGGGATCCCAAAGGAGAAGAAAAGGTTTGCAGATATGGGAAGGGCTTTCGCGTTTTGCTTCCTATACGTTGTGTATTATTTTTTGGATATTTCATATTGTAAATTGAGTTCGAAACTTACCCACTGAGTGCATTAGTACCCATACCCAACTCTTTTCGAAATGTTTTCAGGTTGAGATGTTGAGGTTGGTGATGTGAGCTGATGGCGGGGTTGATTGAGATGTCTCTTATCGGGTTATCTGAATAAATTACTTCCGCTCTGTTTCTGCTGAATACTCTGATAATCGTATCTAGTATTTGAAATGCGAACTTGATTATAGCATGTCAAAAATCTACTAGTACAGTGATGCCTATTATAAATAAATATTTGCTTAAGGAATGAAGCCCTTTTTATTTAAATACCAACTGTTCCTTTATTCGCTTTGACCTATGAAAAGGTCCCTTTGAATCTCATGTTGGTATCTGTTTACTTTTTTATCGACCTATGAATGGGTCTTACGTGCTTTGATTCCGTCTTATGAAAAGGACATTCTTTGTCAAACTCTGATAAATAGATCATTACTTGTTGGTATCTGTTTATTGCTTTATTCAGTCCATGTACGGACTATTAAATGTCCTGTCATCTCAAAATACACTCTTATAAGCCGTTATTAAACGGGGATTTGCTCTAGTTACAGAGGTTATGCTGCCCAAATTTCTGGGGAATATAACCTATTCTTCCTTCCAATAACTATTTAATTTAACTAATAATTATTCCAAATCCTATTCTTTTTAAGTAACAACCCCGTCCTCCATTTATTATCCTTTTCGGGATCGGGGCGTTACAAACGGTCCAGGAAGCGGTCCAGAAGATCGAGCTTATTCCTCAGCAAATCAAGGAGGCTGAAGATAGACAAAAGGCTTACGCATATCAAAGAAGAATGGAACTCAGTTTCAACATTGGAGATAAAGTGTTCTTGAATGTGTCTCCGTCAGAGGAGTGGTTTATTTCAGAAAACGAAACAAATTAAGTGTTGGGGTTTTTTCGAATTAAACCACCGGCAGGATCTATTTGGTTATTCATTAATCCATGTTCACGCAAATCATAATTTTATGTAACATGCATGTTTATCACAGTCTAATCAAATAGCATGTAAAACAGATTCGATTCTAATAAAGCAGAAGACATAGAAAATGAATCTACTTACAAATTGACAGACGGTCTGAGGACAAGATTATAGATCTAATCTTGTTGTTGAATGAACAATGATAATGGCACCACTTATGTCACACACGGCCACTGCACAATTCCATTCCAAGATCTTCTGTTGTATTCCCGGACTGTATCTAGATTCAGAGTGGGCTGAAATCTACTAGATAGAATTGTGAAATCTGTGGATAACTTTGAGAGACAAAGAGGGGCTGATTTTTTATGATTAATATCCTTAAATTTTCATGCCCCCCTCCTCTTATAAATAGGGAGGGGTGAAAATTTCATGTTCCAGCCCTACTGGGCTGGGCCTCTATCTCAAGTTCTATATCCAGTCCACGTTCAGTCATATTGGGCTACAACAGGGATCTAGAAGAATATTAAATTGGCCCACTAATTTATTTAATATCTTATATCCAATAAACTTAGGATATAATTAAATAAATTAAGTTTTACTTTTATTCCACTAAAGAAGTAAAACTGACCTACCAATTTAATACATATTTGCGAATATGCTTTCTCCTTTAGTCCAGCCATTCCCCGTGTTTAAGATATAATGTTCATTAATTAATTATGTAAGCATCTGACAGCTATAATTAATTAACATCTAAAACCTTGAGTAGTACCACACAAGCTTTATTCATGTACGGAATAAATTCCACCTACAGGGTTTCAACATGAACTTGTGTTTCCTCAAGAGAACATCATCAACCTGGCGCACCAGGACACGGTGCTCATGCACACTGCTCGAGACATCATGTATACATTGTTATTACCCAAGATATCGAATTCGATCTATGAAAAGATCTCACCCATTGATAAATCAAAGTAATAAACAACGCACACATATGCTCGCCAATATCACATGAGTTCAGAACCCGAACTCTGTGGATCTTTATTCTCTCAGTAACTGGGTCAGAGACAGAGAATAGTATCCTATTGTGATCCTCCTCAATACACAATGAGTTTACTAGAATAATCAGTTAGTCAAGATAAACTAACTTATCAGATTATTCTACGATGTACCGATGGTGTGTTCAGGACCATCTAAGCCGTGAGCTCTTTAATACAATACAAGGTTCTAATGATATGATCTTACCGTGTGACTCCCCACACCATATTATCTACAATGTAAGTATATGGAACATTGCATAGAACAATTATAGAACATAATCTAAATGCAAACAGTGAATGCAATAACTTTCATTTCATATCATCATATCATCAGAAAAATATACAAAGACAAGTCTTCTAGTATACAAAACCAACATTAAGGCCCAGATTTATTGGACCTTTTGAGATTCTAGAGAAGGTTAATGAAGTAGCCTTCAGGTAGGCCTTACCACCCAACCTGAGTGATGTTTGTGATATATTCCATGTCTCAATGTTGAGAAAGTACGTGCTTTATCCAAAGCACGTGATTAGCAAGGAAAAGATAGTCCTGAACGAGGACTTAGCCTATGAAGAAAAGCTCTAGGCCATTGTGGATCGAAAGATCCAGAAGTTGAGGAACAAGGAGATCAGTCTTGTAAAAATAATCTAGAACCATCATGATTCAGAGGAAGCAATCTGGGAGCTTGAATCCGAGCTGCTCAAGAAGTACCCTGATATCGCTTATCATGGTTAGTAAAATTCGGGATGAAATTTCTTTAAGGAGGGTAGGATGTAAAACCCCAGATTTTTAAATTATGATTAGAGGATTCTTAATAGTAATTAAATAGTTATGAAAGAAATTTAAATAAGGTTTAAGTGAAGCCAAATGTCAGTCATGACTTTAGGAGTCAGTTTCTGGTGAAATCGTATTTTCGAAAATTTTGATTTTAACCCTGTTTTGGTCAAACTTGGTCTCCTTAGAAAGGTTTTAACTCAAAGGAGTGTGCGGTGTTCCCGGAATTTTATTCTGAAGTCATTTTAGTTCCCAGTGATGAAAAACGTATTTAAAGGGAGGAATGAATACTACTTTTGCGTGCGTTCGTGTTTTGAGAAATTTACGAAATCCTCCTTGTTCATCCGAGTCTTGTTCTGTTAGGCCCCTCTTATGGGAAATGACTCAAGGAATCCGTTCACATTCACAAATTTCCATTCTGAGGTCAATCGAACGCTCGGGAGCAAAATCTGTCAGTCTGAGTGAATAGTAAAAAGTAATTTCAAAAAGAGAATCTTTGCTCGTCTTTCTTCAGATGACCCCGTCTTCTTCACGAATTAAGTTGGTTCACTAGTATTCGAGCCAACGAGTCTCCTGATATTTTTAGATTTCGTGTCTGAGGTCATTTGGACCTCGACATAGAATAAAGCAACTTTTAACCAAACCCGAGGTAACTTTTGCAGTATTTCTGCACTGCAATGGCTTCTAAGAAAAGCCAAAGCTTCTCCTATAAATAAAGCATCACCCCCTTCACTCTTTCCACACCAAATTCACTCATTCCTCATTTCTAGAGAGTGGGAAAGCTCGTGAGAGATGAGAAAGTTCTGTTGAAGTGAGAAACGTTCTTTGTGAGTGTTCTCCAAGACGACGAGCAGAGTGGTGTGGAAGGGATGCGGTGAGGAAATGTTCTAGGGGCACCGTTGGGTCGTAGCAGGCGGCTCTGCCGCCGTTGTGACTCGACAAGACGCCAAACTAGCCACCTTCCTTCGACGTACCTAACCCCGTCCATTCTTGTTCATCGGCCCCAATTCCATTTCTTTTCTGTCTTTCAATTCCGTATTTACTTTCCGTTCTTCGTATTCTTCGTATACTTCATTACTACTCAAATACCTTCCGTTAAAAGTTATATTTTGATTCTTATTGAAGTTCGAAGTTAATAATGTTTACGTTATATTGCTTGCTTTATTCTGGTCGTTATAATTCTCTTCATTATTTCGTGTAATTAGTCTCGTTATTCCGTTTAAATCTCGTTCAAGTTATATTTAAAGATTTCATCATTATTCTAGATGTTTAAAGAGGATTATCATATCTATGCTGTTATAATGCCAATTTCTTTTTAAGTTAAAGCGTGATGTTTCATGTTAATTTAAATTATTGAAGCATGTTTTTAAAAGTTTTATAAGTGTTCTTCGTGTTCGTCAAAAGAATCGACGAACACTGATGAAACCTAGATGAAGATCGCCCAGAAATTGGGCGTAGAGAGAGGCCGCCAAGGTAGGGGTGCATCGCCCCCGCGGCCAATAGCTTGCCCGCCGGCGCAGGTGTCGTCGCGGCGGGGGCTGCCCGCCAGCACCAGTGTGCGCCGCGGCGCGGTCCCCCCCCCCCGTGTTGTTCCATGCCGATTTTTCCTGCTATATTCGTACCCTCTTTTCGAACCTTTCGAGTTGTGTTTTTTCAAACTAATCCCGAGTTATTTCCAAGTTTAATTAAAGAAGATTTTCAAGTTATTTTCGTCTAAAATTCTACTCGAATTTTATAAAGTCATTAAGTCGTGCAATCTATATTTAAGTCTTAGATTAAGGTCTCTGGGTTGGTTATTGTTATTTCTCGTTCTAGATGTTCGATTTCTTCGAAAGAGGTAGCTAAGTCGATGATTCGACTTTTGTAGGAGGAAGTGAGCCCCGTGAAAATCCGAAGAAGGATCGTTAGCTCATTGCTTTACCTTCTGCCCAATAGTCAAGGTGGGTAAATCTATACTCATCTAAAGTTTGAGCTAATAAGCTCTAGAAGCATATAGGGCAAATGAGATATCCAATAAAACATTTTTGCTCTGCCTGATTGATCTCTGTACAAGGAAGGAAGGAAATGAAAGATATTATATGTTGATTGAGCTCTCGAGCATGTTTAGAAATGCTAGAAATGTTAAAGTATTGTTTATGCTTAGCATGATATATTTGGAATTGTCTTTAGTTGCAATTCGTATTTATGTACGTTCATTTCCTCATATCTGAATGTTAGATTTTGTTAAAGTTCATTTGTCTAATTAAGCATTGCCTTTTAGGGTAGTGATAAATCCCTTATAGGTCAAAGTCATTCTTAAGTAAAAGATTAGCCTTAAACGTTGCTCTAAGCTCGAAAATTCTAGTAAGGTTAAGGAAGCTAAGGAATTAAGGATAAAGGTTGAGAAAGGAAGGCTAAGTTAAGCAAGGAAGAATATAACTTTTATAACCAGGATTGAGCTCAGATTTCATGATCTTTAATCATTAAGGTGAGTCACTGCTGGGCTAATTCCCTCGCAAACTCGTTTGGATAATTGAGATAACCCCTCTTCTATCCTACGGCATGCCTAAGGGTGCAGCTGACATCAGGTTTGAGCTGAGGTTGGGCCCAATTGTAAAGAAAAGGTTTTGCGGATATGGAGAGGGCTTTTGCATTTTGCTCTACATATACCGCAAGTTTATTATTGGATATTTCTCGAGTTATTAAAGAAGCTTTTATTAAAACCCACTGAGTACATTAGTGCTCACGCCCTCTTTTTCAAATGTTTTCAGGTTGAGATGCTGAGGATGATGGTGGTTGTGGATGTGCACTACCACAAAAACGCTCATACTCTACGGCTAAAACCCGTAGTCTTAAGGGATCTGCAACCGTAGAGAAAAGTGGTGTAGAGATAGAGTACCCACCTACTCTACGGTTTTTAACCGTAGTCTTAAGAGCAAATCGACTACGGTTATGACACTGTAGTCATAAGACCAAAAATACCGTAGAGATAAGACAATTAAGAATACAGATTACACTTCGACCTTAGATATTTCACCCTATTTGGACCTAAAAACCGTAGTAAAAGATACATGAAGACTACGGTTGTATTTTACACCGTAGTATTTCGATTCTTAATACTACGGTTTAATAAACCGTAGTGAATGTTTTTTAATAACTACGGTTTATTTTATAATGTCTACATGTTATTTTATGATGTCTACGGTTGTGTTTTGTAATATCTACAGTTTTATTTTGTTATCTCTACGGTTAATTTATTTGTAGTTCATATATTTGCAAAAAAATAAAATAAAACTACAATAAATTAAATTTACGAAAATTCAAAATAAATCCCTTTCCAATACATATCCAATATCCAATACGCCATCCAATATCAAATACAACATCCATAATATCCAATAAAACATCACCAATATCCACTACTACCATCCATCATCAATATAAAAAATGCAATCTAAACTCCAAATATCCAATATTCAAAATACAAAAAATGATTGCAATCTGCTCACTTTGATTCGAAATACCAACACCCTATATATATTTGTTCCAACACAAAATCTGCCCACTCGAAACGAACTTCATCGATCTCCTTTTGAGAATAGGTCCGATTGTGAAACTATACATCTTCAAATAGCACAATATCAGAAACATTTTGCTGTATTAATATTACCATGTATCACAAATATCATAAACATCTTGCTTTATAGATATTCAAATATCACAATATGAGCATGATCTTGCTACATACATCTTTTAGATTATACTAACATATTCAGACCAAAACATACAGCAGAGGGCTGTAGAAAATTAAACATGTTTCAGCAGACTGAACACAAAGGACATGGGTTCAAGGAATAACAGATTCAGCATACGACACCTTTTTTACTACTCAACTCATGTAGTTGATTTACAGCAACTCAATCTTTCTAGCATTACAACAACTATGTACCTTATCACCATTAATGTAGCAGCAATATGGAGCAGAGATAATAATGCAGCAAATAGACATCACATTTACATGCTTGACACATTAACATGCTTGAACATAGCTCTCAGACAGGAATAAGATCAGACTTGTATGCGTTTTAAGATTCATGCTTGAACTCACTTTATAGCAGATTAATTAATGTCATCTCAAGCAAGAGCTGCTTACCAGACTCAATTTAGAGCAGGAAGCAGAGAGTACCCAACTGCAAATATTCAAGTGTATTTAACAAAATCTCTCAAGATATTAGCTCAAACAGAAATCAAACAAAACACCAAGGTTATGGAAAAAGGGATCAACTTTACCATTTCCCATAAGAATAACCTAAACTAAAATACGATACTTATCAATTACTAGATTAAAAAATAAATAAAGAAAATTAAATTATCATATTAGATTACTCGATCAATGTTATATGGAAGACTTAATTAAACATATTTTCACATTAATAAGGATATATATTTACAGCTCAAGCTGACTGAGTAAAACAAGTACTTAATGAATTAACACAAATTTACCTTCTTTTAGATAAAAAAGAAAAGAAAAAAAAGGGGGGAGAGTTGAGCCAAAATTTGAATATATCTCGATTAATTAACCTTGTATTTGAATAAGTTTTACTTAGTTGAGAATAATCAAGTGATTAATTAAGCCCGCAATTGTTGTTCTGCTTATAAATTCCATCAGGCAAAGGCAATTTAGCTGCCTTTATTTTATTTTGTAATTAGTTATATTACTCAAATAAAATATGTAGTAATTGGGTGCACATACGTACTAAATATATGCAGAAAAATATTTACATCAGATGGTGGAACTCTAGCTTTGGATTGGCTCAAAAATGGCCACGGTAATTAGCTTTTATATATTTTTATTATTATATATTATCCTCCTTTTTTCATCAAAAAGGCTCAAAAAATTAAAACCTTGGCTGAAATAATATTAATTTGAAGAAGCATTTATTCATCGCAATGTTGAATATCAATGTAATTTGTGATGCCTATAGGAGCATAGAACGTTTATGACAGAACACACACACAAAACTTAAGATGTTTCAAATGTACCCATATTCATTGCATCAGAGTTATTGAAAATCCCACAATAATGAAAGAAGACTGTGTTCACAGTATATAGGAAATACAAAAATTAAGAAAAAAAAAATCTACTTCAGAAATACACTATATAAAATGTGTAAAAAATCATATGATACTCGTCTCAATACAGTTCATTGAAATTTTAATTGAACTAACCTGGCTAAATAATTATAAAAAACTATTAAGTAAAAAATTCAAATAGATATGGTTAGGTCACCTTATATTTTGCAACCTCTTCACTGACTTCCTTCAAGTCACCCTTGGTGAAGATCAATCCAACATTTTCCTGTACAAATATAACTGGAAAATAAGATATTTGGCATCTCATACTAATTGTTACAGAGAAACTATAAGCAGGCATTTCATAAACTTGCACTAAATAGGATATTGGAATCGACATTGGAGATCAAAAATTCAAAATAATAATAATAATAATGAAATAAAATTTGACAATTGATAGATGGAAACTCACAACGAGGAGAGGAATTAGGTTAAGAATAGCCTTGTTTCCGGTGTGGAGCGGTGTGGAGTGGTGGAGGCAACTGAGGTCTGGGAGTGCTTTCGGGAGCGTCGGAGCAGTCCAAAATCAAAGTTCAAAAAATGGCGGCAGAGGTGGAGGGCGGCGCAGAGTAAGAGAAGTAGAGGTGGAGGGCGGCGCAGAGGTGGAGGGCGGTGGCAGAGAGGAAGAGAAGTGGAGGTGAAGGGCGGCGCAGCGGGGAGAGAAGGAGAAGAAGAAAGTGGGAATGTGAATTCGGATTTTTTAGCATGATGTTTGAAGATTAGGGATTCTTTATGTTTTAGGAATTTTTAATTAATTTATTCTTTAAAATAAGTTTTAATTTGATTTTATTATTTTTTTAAAAAATACATGTATTACTACGGATTTAATAAAACTGTAGATATGATATTTAAATATTATTTTTATTTATTTTTAATTATTTATAAATATTATTACTACAGTTATGTGTCAAGACCGTAGATATTGCGGTCTGTTGAAATCTCTACAGATAATATCCAATTCGTAGTGTTAACAATTGACACACGCCAATAGAATCCGGTTTTTATCAGACCGTAGTTATAAGGACAAAATTCACGCTCATACTCTACAAAAATCTATGTCACCGTAGTCGTTTGAGAAAAAAATGCGCTCATACTCTACGGGTGTCAAAAAAACCGTAGCGATTGAGTCTCTTACTACGGTATTTTTGAAGAACCGTAGTCTTAATTATGTAGAGTATGACTAAAATTGTAGTAGTGGTGGGTTGGCTGCCAAGATTGTTTTGTTATTATATAAGTTTCTTTTGAAATCCTATTACGTGTTCTGCTACTCTGATTCACTCTTTCTAATTCCGTTCAAAGTTCTATTATGATTATCGAGATTCTATGAATATTTCCCCAGACATGGTTATCTATATATAAAGATACATTATAAGTTTTATTTCTGCTTCTCGAGTATGTTTCCTTTCGCCTTTGAAGAGGCTTGTTCATGTTGGTATCTGTTTATCCGTTTTGACCTGTAAATGGGTCTATTTTTATTGGTATCTGATTAGTTAGTCATTTAGTTCCGCTAAAGCATGTTTCTTTCTTAATTAATTAAACCCGACTATCGTCGCTTATCTTTCAAAAGTATATCTTTATTCCGAAACCTTCTTTGTTAATCTTCCCTCCTATTCATTAACCCTTAATAACACCCCGTCCCCATTCGTTAATCCCTATCTCGGGACTGAGCTATTACAGAATTACTCCCAGAGAGTTGTTTGGATCTCTCAAAGCTCACAAATACAACCTGAATCGAAAGAGAGAAGCATCTACTTCCTCTTCTCATGATACTTTTTTCTATGCTGAAAGAAATCGATTCAGAGAAGCCCGCAGAAGAATCAACTTTCGACCAAGAGGCTCACCTATCAGAGAGAATCCAGGCGGATCGGTGACTGATCGAAGAAGAGAGTCAGCCGATAAAAAGGAGATCATGACTGAAGACTTGAATGAGCAAATCCTGTCAATGATAAGATTGCTGGAAAAGCTAAGAAAAGTCAGAGATCAACAATCAGCTCAACCCCAAGCTGATGAATCTACTAAAGGTGAGAGGAACCAGCAGCCAGGTGATCGTCCAGCTGAACAATTCAGGGTGGCAAATAGAAACATAGAGGAATATATCCATTGCCACAAGTAAGGACACTACAGATACAAGTGTATAGAGCTTCCTGAAGACAAAAGGACAAAGTTAGGAGAAGCTTCTTGAAAAGGAAAGCAATGATCGCAAACTCTGAAAATGTCGTGCTTGATGATTCAGATAACCCATCTGGAATCGACTCAGATGGCTATAACTATGATGATGAAGCTTTACTGTGCCTCATGGACGACAATGAAGAAGAGGTTAGTCAAGCTGACTCAATAACCTCATTCTATCATATACATGAAGCATTGATCTCTAGGAATGAATTGAATGAACAGTTGAAAATCCTAGAAGATTAATTAGTTTATATATCAAGTATGCATATTGAACTGAAGGGTGAAAATATTGAGCTAAGAAGTAGAGTTGATGAGCTAAGTGCTGAAAATGAAAGACTAAAAACTCTTGATGCTCAGTCAACAGAAATGGATCAACTGAGGCGAGAATAAGCAGCTCAAGCAAAAAATTCTTGAAAGAGAAGAATTATCTCTCAAAGTCAAGAAGGGATCCTAGAATCTTGATGAAATCTTGAGTCATTAGATAACTAAATCTGGGAGCCCAGGGCTAGGATATAGTAAGTAGACTGCTATAGAGCTGTGAATCTGGAATCTTGAGAGGATTCACAACACCAGCTTAGTCCCCTGCAGTCGAGGAGTCAAAAGGCAAGGGCATCCTTGAAACTCCTCAAACTCAGCCCAAAGATCAGACTAGTCATTCGAGAGGGGCAACTCAAAGACAGTCAGTCTTTCAAAGGCTTGGTGCTCAGTCAAAGCCACCAGTTCAACATCGATCATCTCAGTAATCTAGATCTACTGCTAGATCAAATCCCAAAGCTCATCAGAGGCCAAATCCTCGAAAGCCTCCTCATCATTCCAGGTCATCAATTTAACCAAGACCTAAAGTTCACCCAAGGCCAGTCGCTCAGATAAGAGCATCAGTTCAAAGCAGGCCATCAGTTTAACGATCTAGAAACTCAACCAGTACATTTCAATCTGGGAGTTCTTCAAATCTCAGAAGGAATGAACACTTGAGATTGTATCATGCAAGACAACATAATCCAATCTCTCTGGAAGAGTTCCCTCCAAGTGATTTTGCAATCCAGTACAATGAGTTTTTAAACTCAAGGGATGAAGCAAGATTTAATCCCCGTTATAACTGGTTTGCAAATTGGCCATATCACAAAGGCCAAAAAGCTCAAAGTCAAAAGGTCAGACGAAATTGGCTAAGATAAGGAGCATTAAGGTCACAAGATGAGAGGATATTAGTTGAAGTCTTTTATGCTGACTCTCATCAGAGGTATAGATCATTGGACTCGATTCTCAATCAAAAAGTCACAAACATTCCAATGCATATCCAGAGATCCAATTCTGAAGGATCTCTTGGAAATGAAAAGCAAAAAATGTAGCATATGTGGATTCCCAAACACCTGATTAACCTCTCAGGACCTGATATCATCCAGGTACCTAAACCCTGACTCTTCCTTTGCAGGGAAAGAGCATCATATCCAAGAAAAAGGTCAAAGATACTTGGTATCTGGATAGTGGGTGCTCAAAACATATGACCAGAGACAAGAATGATCTTGATGGTTATAAAAAGGTTAAGGGACCACTAGTCACGTTTGGAGACAACTCGAAGAGTCGAACCATTGGAGAAAGGTTCGTGGTTAAAGGAAAAGTTGTCGTGAATGGCGTGCCACATGTTGAAGGACTGAGGCACAAATTGTTGAGCATCAGTCAGCTTTGTGACAATGGGTACTCAGTCGACTTCAGCAATAGCTCATGTGACATCAGAGACAAGTCAACTGGAGCCATATTCATGACTGGAGTAAGAAAAGGCAACATGTACGTAGTTGACTGGTCAACTGGCTATTTAGAAGCTTGCTTTCTTTCCAAAGGATCAACTGAAGCAAGCTGGCTGTGGCATCGACGACTGAACCATCTCAACTTCAAAACTATCAACTACTTGGCCAAGAAGGAGCTAGTTGATGGGCTTCCCAAGGAAATCTACAAGAAAACTGGTGTCTGCGGACCATGTCAGAAAGGGAAGAAGGTGAAATCATCCTTCAAAAACAAAAGCCATCCTCCAGGAACAACTGACATTCTACAGTTACTTCACATGGACCTGTTTGGACCTGTGAAACCACCAACCCCCAGAGGTAAAAATTTTACACTTGTAGTAGTAGATGACTACTCAAGATATACCTGGGTGGAGTTCCTAAGAAGTAAGGATGAGACTTTTTAGAAGCTATCAACACTGATCAGAAGACTGCAGACTGATAAAAGGAAATCAGTTCAAAGGATAAGATCCGACAATGAAACTCAATTTGTCAATCAGTAAATCATCAAGTTTCTAAGTGAACTGGGAATCACTCATGAACACTCTGCTACAAGAACTCCTCAACAAAATGGCATAGATGAAAGGAGAAATCGCACGCTAAAGGAGGCAGCCAGAGCAATGATAGCAGATGCCAACATAGCCGAATGCTATTGGGCAGAGGCAGTTAACACAGCCTACCATACACAGAACAAAAGTGCCATCATGATCACCCATGACAAAACACCCTATGAGCTCTTCAAGGGTCGTAAGCCTTCTATCTCTTACTTTAAGATATTTAGCTGCAAATGTTATATCCACAACAATGGCAAATCCCAACTGAAAGCTTTCAGTGCCAGAGCTGATGAGGGAATCTTTCTCGGCTATAATGCCCCTCATTCTCAAGCTTATAGAGTGTTCAATTCAAATTCAGCCAAATTTTTTTCAAAATGGTTGAAGGTTCAAAAGCTCTTATCTCCTTCAAAGAGCAAATGATGAGAGACAAATGTCTGGAAAGATAGAAATTTCAAGTGATTCTTCAAGAATCAAACAGTCCTTTTCTTCTGGTCAATCTTTACAAGACTGGAATTCTGCACTACCTAGAAACTCCTCCAAGCTTCTTTAGACAAAACTTGGTAAGTGAGTTCTTACTTCAAGAAAAGGTCACTGCAGATGGGAAAGTTATACAATCGGTGATTCAAGGAAGGAAACTCCAAATCACTGAAAGAAAGATTGCATAAATCTTTCAACTTCCCAGAAAAAACTTTAGGGTTCAAAATCTGAAAGATTCAGCTGAACCATACTGGAAAATGGTGTGCTTCAAATTGCTCTAAGCAATTCAACTTTACCATAGCCAAAGCTGATTTGAAGTCTGAGTATGGAGTCATGATCGATATTACGAACAAAATGATGTTCGGCGCCATTGGAAGCTTGAGTCAGTTGACTCAAGAAAGAGACAAGGTAATGATACACCTTGTAGAAGGATTGGAAGCTAATTAGGCAGAATTTATCTTTTCCTATATCAAGTCATCAAAGCAGCTGACTAAAAAAGAATTGGCAAATTTGAGTCCAGAGTAGGACTTGTTCTAAGAATGAGCAAGCTCCTGGAAGATATACTGAATATTCCAAATGATGACGCACTGCAAATCGTCATATCCCACTGGATTCCCAAGAAAGGGAAGGCACATCCTCAGTCACTCAAGAAGAAGAGGAGATCTAAAGCCAGATCTGGCTATACAACTTCAAGCAGTTCAGATGCCAATGAAGTTCCCTCTCCTCACTCCAAAAATGGATCATCAGTGGATTTTAAACCCTGCACTGATCCAGATGAGTTTATTCCCTTCATTAGAATTCCTCATCTAAACTATGGAGCTAAGTACTTCAGAAGAGCCTGCCCTCCTCTCCAACTGACTGAAGACAATATTTACACTTTCTATAGTAGCGAATATGAAGTCAAGAGTGCTCAGAAGGATGTAATGAATCTCTTTCTCACTCACTTCACGTATGTTACCGAGTAAGACAATCAGCTATTTAAACATCTGCACCGGTACTTTTACTGGTATAACTGGAGACACTTAATGTCAATCCAGTCACATTTCTTGCTTACAGCCTTCCATGGCATGAGCTTTTGGCAACGTGAAGAGACTTGGAACATCAAATGGATTAGAGCCTCAAATCCATTTCCTCTAAATATTGTGCAAGTCTAGCGGATTATGAAGCATCGACTTGATAACAATATTTCAGCTAAGACCCCACTAGCTGATGTTCAAGCCAGCTTGAGATCATAAGGAGATGCCAACACTCCAATCGATCTATGTTACCCACAACTGAATCTGGATTTAATTCAGTCAGGAAAGGCACATCTACAAGCTGCGGACACCATTGATGAGATAGACAAAGATATCTCTCATACTCAAGTAGTGGTAACCCCAAGGAGTCAACATTTTGGACTAAAGAAAGACAAAGACGATGAAGACACTGCCACATCTCTAGATCTTTTGTCCAAATGATATGTTACTCCTCTTATCAAGTCTTGCTCTAGAGCTGCAAAGCTGATGATAAATCAGTCCAGCTCATCCTACAGAGGAATAAAAGAGTTGACCTCCTTGAAGCTGACTACCTCAGCAGTTGCTCTTCAGCAACTTCAGCATGCTAAGACTCAAGTCAGAACTGATCCTTCTCAGAACATTTTCAGTTCAACTTCTAAAAGGAAACGGTCCAATGGCTCTAAAGATAGCAGTGAAGCTTGTCTCATACAACCTTTAAAGAAGAGGAAATTAACAAAAAGTCAATCAGCAGCTGCTCAACAAAACTTATTCAATCAGTTAAAGGTGATATCATCAGTTCAGCAGAAAACTGACGCCTCGAGTCCCTAAGTCTCGTCCCTCTTTAGCTGCCTGATCAATCCTCTTCAATAAGCTTCTCTACTCTCTATTCCTCGTAGCTTATTTTTGAAAAAGTTAACATTAACATTTCCAAATAAGCTTACTGTTCATCTGAGTTGCCATTAAAGTCTCTATACTCAGCATTAAAGTATAAAGAGATGAATTTTTTAAGGTATATAAATAGCAAATCTTCTGGCAAAATATTGTGCTATTCATGGCAACTACTCAGATTTTCAAATCCTCAGATCTCAGCCACTTAATCAAAAAGGCATTATCCAAGTGGATGGCTGAGATGTATATATAATTTATTCAGTTAACTTTCTTTCAAATCAGATAGCTGATCAGCCAGTAAGTACTCGATTGCTTTGGTTTAATGCATGCAAACTTACTGCCTTTAAAAGCAGTGGAGAAGATGAATGAAAATAAGTAGCAAAAAGAGATAACTATTCTCTAAAAACATTTTTCATTCATTCTCCTTGTCTTCTCATTTATCCATAGCCCCCTTCCTTCTCTTCTCATATCATCGAAGAATGTCTTATTCATTCTAATGGATGAATATAGAGCTTCTTGTAAAGCAGCTCAAAATGGATAAGTTCGTCGATCGAGCATTTGTTCAAGCTCGAATCGGTCGTGAGAAGATCGGCATGATCTTTCACTTGTTGGAAACATGCGGGCTTCTGTCATTTATGACAACAAAACCTACAATGAAGCATCTTCCGCTAGTACCAGAGTTCTACAATCACGCGGAAATCTCAGGACACAACATCATTTTGTTGTTTGAGATCAGGTTATCATCATCAATAAATATGTGTTAACCGAACTGTTCCAGCTCTCCGGCCATGGCCCAAAGGTCTTTGAACTAGTGTTTCCTTCAAAGTTGGAGCTGTGGAATGACTGGAAACATCCACATGTTGATCACAAAGACTTCTCAAACAACTTGGAAGATAGTCTTTCTCCAGCCATCGTCCAAATTCTGGACATAGTGATGCACATCTTTCTGAGTAGCATCACCAACGCTCAGTTCAATGATACCACTTCTCATCTTATGGCCGCAATATACTATGGATGCAAGGCTGACTGGGCATCCTATATATTGGCACATCTTTGTCGACAAGTGAAACATGATGAGTTCGATCTAACCTCTGGCACATTCAAAGCCACGTTAGGATTTACAAATCGACTTAGTCATATCATTGCGGAGCAACTCGGAACAGTCCTTAGTGGATACATTCTCACCAGAAGAGATCTCTTTTCTACAGTATCCATTTACCGACGACATCGGATTATAACTGGTCGCCCTAAAAAGTCGAGACTCCAGCTCATGGAGGACCATAGCCTAGATAAAGGCAAGCAGCTGCTCCTTTACGCTGATCCTCCAGCTGACGCAGGTTAGTTCTTAACTGACAGTGACTCCTACACATCTACAAGTAAGGCGTCCACTGCACTTGCCACTAGCGAACCTCCTTATGTCGCTGCCCCAGAATCTCTGGAAGAAGGCTTCAATGCAAGCCTTGACAAACAACTGGATAGTTGTTTTGGTCGAATAAGGGATCACAATCCATTTCTCTTCAAACACCTTTGAAGATATCTCCAGTATCATCTCTAGAGATACCAGGTGGATCATGCCACCATGCTAATGATGGCAGATAAGCGAGGCTACTCATATTGGATAGAGGAAGGTGAATGGAGCCGCAACTGGATGAACTATCCACTCAATATGCCTCCATCAGTCCCAGAAATCATAGATTCCATGATTAAGAGGTTTCAAACCTCAGTGCCTCATGATGCACCTCTTCCTAAACTTGAGCCCTCCAACTCGTCCACAACTCCTCTTCAAGAGGATGTCATCATTACCATTCTGGATGAGCCATTTCTCGAAATCGCATCAGCTTCTTCTCTTTGGCAAGATTCACTCTCTCTTTCAGATCTTGACCAGATGATGATGATAGAGGATTCCTATGCATGGCTGTCCGCCTCTATACCTGCACCCCAAGCTCCTCACTTTACCAACAACTTGATGGCCACTTTTTTCTCTCCTTTACCACAGTTGTCACTGCCCCATTATGAATTCCATCAAGTTACCTTTTTGGATGATACCAAAAAGGGGGAAGGATATGTTGATGATCAAAAACCATATGTTCCGGCATATGATTACGGGCAGGCTGGTATAACTCTTTAGGATGAGATCCAAAGAGAACTTCAAAGAGAGGTACAACTTCAGAGGCAAGCTACTTCTCAGGGGGAAGCTGCTCACGATGGGAAAGCTATCCATCAGCGGAAAGCTATTCGTGAGGGGGAAGTCCAACTTGAGCAATGCCTAGCTCAAGAATATTGTTGGACTTGGGAGAATGCTCAGCTGAAAGAACAGCAAGAATGGGGTATTCACAGCATACCCGACATCTCTCCCTACAAGTTTGAAAAAGGAGAATGGAGCAAAAGTAGACGGGACTGAGTGGTGAACAGTTCCAACTGAAGAAGGAAGTTAAATATCAAGTCTTTGATATTCTCTCTCTCTCTCTCTCTCTCTCTCTCTCTCTCTCTCTTTTACTTCCTATAATTCTTCATCTTCTGTGCTCAATCAGTTTCTATAACATGCTCTTTGTTTATAATACAAATTATTCTGATCATGCTGATTTGTCCCTTTGAATAGCTTAATGCTTTCCATGTCCTTTAAAAATCTGAAAAATCAGCATGATAATCAGAATTGAGCTGTGTTTAGAACTAAAACATTTGAAGTTTTTCAAGCTGATTAAACGAGTATTCAGATATCTGAAGGTCACTTTAGTTGTATTTTTCAATCAGCAAAACTCTGATACCTTACAGATAAAACTCATTAAGCTCACATATTAATGTATGCTCCATTACTCTGGCAGTCATCCTTTTATCAAAGCTCTGATGATTACATCAAAGCATTAATATTCATGAATATTAGCTTTGAATAGCCACTAGCATCTAAGACTGTTCTTTTGAACATAGTCTAATTTACAGTCTCGCTACCAGAACTGGTACAGGTTTAGATGCTTATTCATGAATGATAATCTTGCACAGTTTTTCCATCATCAAATCAGCTGGTTTTGCCATCATCAAAAAGGGGGAAATTGTTAGGAAAACTGTTGGGAAAATCCCAAATGATGGTTTTGATGAAATGTTAAAATATGTGTGATGATTTAATGAAAAACTGCAGGTTATGTTAAGCTGGAAATCGATGATAATGACCAAGTAAGACTTCGAGTTGAGATGAGAGACAACTATTCAGAAGCATGGTCAACCAGCTTACAGGTTATCTGATCAGACCAGTGAAAGTAAACTCTTCAAAGCTTAAGATAAGCTATAAAGGGATAAGAGAACTTTGGAGACTGGTAAGTATCCTCGGATGAGTTAGTCAACAGTCTTAGCATAAAGCCAAAATAGACTGATGAACAGAGTCAGCTTAAAAGCTAAAATTGATCCAATCAAGAGATCAGTCAGAGCTGGCCCTAAACTGATCAAAGATCAGTTTACTGATAAAACAACTCTAAATGCTTTGAGTCTTTATTCAACTGACCTTAGTTCAGATAGAGAGAAAACGCTCAAGCAAGTAGCCAGCTGATAAGTCTAGAAATGAAAGCTCTTAAGCTTAGTTGATGAGTCAGCTGAACTAGACTATATCATGATAGAAGCTTAAGGCAGCTGAAGATCTGCCGACTGGACTATCTCAGAGCTGAAAGCCGAGACAGCCGAGAGCCCGTTAGCTGAATGTCCAAGAACTGATAGCCGAATCGCTTGCTCTTACTAACAAGTAGTTAATGAAGATCTCAATAGAAAATCTTTGAAAGATCCTGATGATTTTAGAGCAGAGAAATTTCAAAGTCAAAACGGCTAGTTCATTAAAAGAAGCTTCAAATGGCTATATGCATTAAAATGCCACTGGTGATCTCTAAATATCACCAATCATAACGGTCAAAATTCACTCATCTATTTATAGAGGACGAAATCAATTTTGGCTAAGAAGACTTTTGCCAATCTAACTTTGTTATTTGTGCAGAAAACGAGCTAATGATTTCTCTCTCTCTACAGCTCAAAGCTCAAGATTCTCAAAGTGCAAAAAGTCTTAAACTGAGAAACCGTGCTTCAAGTTCAAAACAAGCTGCTAAGCTAACGCAGAATTCCAACAAGAGCAAAACTTCTCAGTTCTATCCCTTAAAGATCAACCACCCAGCTCAACAGAAAGGAGCATTCCAGGTTGATAACAGTTTCAAGACTGTCTTCTTAAAGATTGAGCGAGATCTAAAATCATATAAAGATGGGCAATAGCAGCTAAAGTCTCAGCGAGCAGTTAGGACCGGTAAGTGTGAGCTGTCGACCCAGAAACTAGCTGAGGAGGAGCGTGTACCGATGGGTCCGTTCTTCCGAGACAGCAATAGTTGGAAAGAAGGCCACGCTCGGTTTGAAGGCTGCCATTTTCAGGTCCAACAGGATTTCTTCACTATGTAATTGTAATAAAAAAACTTTACACTTGCATAGTGGATTGCCCTTCTGCGGAAGGAAAAGAGGACGTAGAAGCAAGAAGCTACGAACCTCTATAAAGTTCTATGAGTGTTGCTCTTACTGTTTTACAGATTTGCAAGTTCTTTAACTGCACACATTCACACACAGACTAAACTAACAAGCTTCAGCCACGTCTTCAAGCTATCGGTCTCAAACTGATCAGCTCACCGGCTAAGCGTCTGTCAGCCTCTCTCAACTGATCAGTCAGCACAGATAAATCACGAAAGTGAGTCAGGGCCCTATCTATTCCGCAATCTGTCTTAAAAGTTTTTGAAGTCAGTTTATTCACCGCCCCCCCTCTAAACTGACAAAGGCTTGCACCGGGACCAATAGTCCTTATCCAGGAAAATTTTCTCTCTGTTGATCACATGTTTTAGATCAAATACGTATTTTCTTAGTATCGAAACATGAAAAAAGTTATGCAGGTCATTAAGGTTGGGCAGTAAATTCAACCTATATGCTACTTGATTAATCCTCTCAAGGATTTTAAAAAGGTCCAATGAATGTGGGCCTTAGCTTATTACGCTTCATGAAACAAATCACTCCTTTAGAAGGTGATACTTTCAAGAACACCTTGCCCCCTACTTCGAAACTCAATTCTTTCCTTCAATTATCTGCATAGGCTTTTGCCTATCTAGAGCTTTCTTTATTCATTGTTGAATGAAATCAATTTTCTCAATAACCTCTTGAACTAGCTCGATCGGGTCCAAGTATCCTTCATTCTCTTACCTCGTCCCAATAAAAGGCGATCTGCACTTCCTTTCATGCAGGGCTTAATTAGGAACTGTACCAATTGAGGTCTAGTAGTTATTGTAGACGAACTCCACCAATGGTAGAAATTCTTCTCAACTACTCCCTTGATCAATAACTATTCCTCGTAGCATACTTTCGAGAATCTGAATGGTCCTTTCAGATTAACTATCGGTTTGAGGGTGAAAAACCATACCGAAATTGAGCTTGGTTCCCATTGCTTCCTATAGACTCTTCCCGAATTTGGAGGTAAATCGAGTGTCATGATCCAAAGTGATCGAAAATTGCACACCGTATAACCTTATGATTCCTTTGATGTATATTGAAGCTAATTGATCTAACCCGGCTATTACCTTTACGGTGACGAAACGGGCTGTGTTTAATAATCAATCCATGATTATGTAACTAGCCATATTCCTATGCTTAGACTTTAGCAAGCCTGCTACAAAGTCCATATTTATATGGTCTCACTTCCACTCAGGGATTTCAAGTGGTCGCAGCAATCTTGCCAGTCTTTAAGGTAAAGCTTTGACCCGTTGACAATTTTAACACCTTTCTACGAAGGTAGCTATTTTTCTTTCATGTATTTCCACCAGAAGTTCCTCTTGAGATCTTGGTGCTCCATGGGTGAGCTATGCAAAGCTTATTGTGTGCTTCACTCATGATTTATTCCTTTAACTATGCATTTTTCGGGACGTGCAACCTTCCTTTTACGATAAGATGATATTCACTACTTTAGTAAAACATTTTAGATCATTAAATCGAGCGTCCAACCCTTTTCTTCTTGAGGAAGTCATCTCCTCACTGGGCTTCAACAATCATTTGCTAAAGTTCTGGTTTAGCACTAAGCATGGTAATCTGTCCGTTGATAGTTTTAGATGGTTCCAACACCTCTATCCTTAGCTCATTGAATTCTTTCTATAGCTCATCCTTTTAGGTTGAAATGATTCCTAGCTTAGCTTACTTCTTTTGTCTCAATGCATCGACTCCCACGTTGGCCTTCCAGGTGGTAGTGAATCGTTCAATCGTAATTCTTTACTAGCTAAAGCCATCTCCTTTGTCTCATATTGAGATCCTTTTTTCTTGAAGAAATACTTTAAACTTTTGTAATCCAAATAAATTTCACACTTGGCTTTGTAGTGGTAGTGTCTCTACATCTTTAACACGTGCACCATGGCTGCTAACTCCAGGTCATGCGTGGGACAGTTTGCTATAAATTTTTTAGAAGACACATGCTACCTTGAGTTGATTGAAAGTATCATTTAACCTTGAGAGAGGATATTGGTTCTTTTATTATCAGCTTATTCAACTCTCTGTAGCTAATGTACATCCTTAATGTGCCATCCTTTAAGGTGTCTTTGATATTGTGGGCCTCTTGGCTGCAAGTCTATAGTAAATAACACCTGCTATTTGGAACCAATAAGGTTCTTATATCCTTTAGGTTCAACCTCTATCTCTCTTTTCGTTTTTCTTTTGGTTAAATATTTCTTTTAGAGTATATTTTCGTTCTGCTTTTGCAAGCAGATTTATCCTTTCAAAATCCTGAACATTGGCCACTTCCCCTCTCTCATTTATGAGAGCTATCACAATGCACAATTTCATATAATCTCCCTATGATTTCGCATTAAACGACATATCCTTGGACGGTTTCCTTGAACTTTCTTTTTTGTTCGAAGCCAGCTTCATTTTTTTTAGAATCTGGAGGTTCGACCTTCTCGTATTCTTGTAGTGTGCTTGAAACGTATTCCTGATACATCTCAATCTTAAATTCCCCATTGTACTTTTCTTCTTTCTTCAAATTGGTAGTCTGATTGTCTGACTCCCACTGGTGATCACCATCGCTTGCATGCATAAAAATAATTGTCCTTCCAAACATTAACTATAAGCTCCAAACTTACTCATTGGCACCCATTCAATCATCTTAAACATTATGAACTGGGAAATTTCTTTAGAAATGCACTTTCAACTCGAGAGAGCACTAACTAGTACGACTTTGACTCCATTCCTCATTATAGAATACTATCATTCATTCTCCCGATGATACACTTAAAGGAATACTTCTATAAACTCTATCTTCTATTTGAGGACCCATACTCAAATTCTATGACTGGGAGTAAAAGAAAACAAACGCCTCTGAGTGAGGACTTTATCTGATTAATAATTCTTTAACAAATTCAAAAAAAATTAGAAGAGATATAACATTAGGTTATTTATGCTAAAAATATTGCCTTTCCAGGGGGACTTATAAACTCGAAAGGTTCTCGCACATTTCAAAGATATATGAAAATAATGGAACAGAATCAACATTGAGCAATTGAGAACCGTATTAAATATTTTTCACAACGGTGTCAGTATACCCTAACAAAGAAAGTGATATTACTGATTTTGGATAATCAAATGAGTATCATCAAAAGATTGCAAGTTATCCAAGAAGGATTAATCAAGGAGTTAAAAATAATAACAATGAAGTTATTGAAGAGTGATTGATCCAACTGACATGAGAATAGATTTGTCAAAAATGCATGACGCTCTCGATCTACCAACCACTAGGTCTATCTTCTTAACGATCTTCTTTGGGTTCTCTTTCTTTTTGGATCATCTCGTACTTTCATCTTTAAGAGATTGCTATGAAATAGTGTGAGTTGGTTGGACTTTAAATAGCTGCGCCTGGCTGGAAAAGCGATATTTGAGAATCACTTCCTACCCATCTAAAGGGGTATGCGAAAATGACTTGATCTACGATACCTCCTAGACTCAAAATAGTTGACATTAACGTATCTTGGAAGCTCAATAGAATACCGACACAAATATCATCGAATCATTTTGGCTATAGTCGTGGTGACTATCTTTACCTTTATTCTAAAAATTAATTTAAAATGAGCGACAACTCCTGGGCATGAAACATGACATAGCCTTGATTTCCCTTTCATTGAATCAAAGAGCTCCTATTTGGGGAGGGATGAATCTCTATTCCCTGTCACCGCAAATAGATCATTAGACACGACTCCTGAACTAAAAAGCTTGTGCATAAACTCCTCGAACTTGTAATTCCACAGTCTGATAATTGTCCATTAAGTCGACTACGCCTTTACTTGCTTCTGGGCCGAAGTTAAACTTCATAACCTCATTCCTGATTTCACTGGAATCTCAGAACCCTTTAATCTTCTAATAAAGAATCTTGTGACAAATGTTCTTTTCAACGGCTCAGCTAAACTTTAGCTCTTTAAAAGGGAAATTATTCAATCTAGGTACTTAAGAGAACCTAAAGGGAATCCTAGAATTCTCCTTAATTCAAGCTTGCTATAGTCTATGTTCTGACTATATTCTCTATGGCTTATTTGTCCTCAATGCATCCTCAATCATTTCTTTATGGGAAGTAGACAAACATTTATCACAAAGAAGGTTTTTAAATAAACTTTCAGACTTTTGTCACCCAAAAATTTTGGTGATCTAAAATGATCGAAATATTTTGAGTATCTATAGAAAATAATATTCTAAAAAGATTTATTGCTTACTTGAGTCCATAAAGACTCAAAATTCTTTACAAAATGATTAACATAGAAATTACTCCAATAAGTTCCACCTTAAACTTTGGTATAACCAAAATTTTTTTTCAAAAAGAAATAACCTTTGATTTTCCTAAAAAAATCGACAATCCTTGCCTTGCTCAAAGATTTTGTAACAGCCCAGTCCCAAAAAGGGTTATTAAGTGGGGACGGGGTGTTAATCTAAAAGGGATAAATTTTTGGAATACAATTTAACAACTGAGTATACCAAAGATAAGATATGCCCTCCGGAAAATCGGATAGCATAACCTCTGTAACTAAAGTGAATCCCCGTTTATAAATGGCTTATAAGAAAAGAATGTAAGCTCTTACAGTTCAATAAACCCATTCATAGGCCTTATGAAAGCAAATAAACAGATACCAGTAGTCATAATCCCATTCATAGGTCAATGAAAAGAAACAAATGCCAATATGCGGAACAAATGAAGCCCTTCCATAGGCCAAGACGAATAATCAAGTAGGCATAATAAAGATGGGGCTTCCTCCCCTTTGATTAATCATATATGCATCATCTAGTAAAAGCATAAAGACATGCTATAACTAGAGATTCAAAAAGTGTTCAGAATTAGAGAATCATAATCATATCAACAAAATACGATAAGCCATCACAGTAGCAATAAACATATATAGCGGAAGTAATACTGTAACAATAAAACATGATCTCAGCAGCCAACCCATTTCATAACCACCATTGACCTCTGCATCTTAACCTGAAAAATATTTGAAAAAGAGGGCGTGAGTACTAATGCACTCAGTGAGTTTTATGGGAAAACTCTGAAAAATATATCCAACATTATCTGGCAGCATATAAGAAGCAAAACGCGAAAGCCCTTCCCATATCTGCAAAATGTTTTTACTTTCTGTGGGTTACCTGAAATATCCCACCGAGTATGCGAGGGGGTTACCTAGCAGTGACTCCCTAGTGATCAAAAGATCACAACCTAGTGACCCAAAGGCCACAGCCTGGTAACCTGAAGGTTACAACCCATAGATATGAGTATGCGAGGGGCCTTATGAAAGCAAATAAACAGATACCAGTAGTCATAATTCCATTCATAGGTCAATGAAAAGAAACAAATGCCAATATGCGGAACAAATGAAGCCCTTCCATAGGCCAAGGCGAATAATCAAGTAGGCATAATAAAGATGGGGCTTCCTCCCCTTTGATTAATCATATATGCATCATCTAGTAAAAGCATAAAGGCATACTATAACTAAAGATTCAAAAAGTGTTTAGAATTAGAGAATCAGAATCATATAAACAAAATACGATAAGCCATCACATTAGCAAGAAACATATATAGTGGAAGTAATATTGTAACAATAAAACATGATCTCAGCAACCAATCCATTTCACAACCACCATTGACCTCTGCATCTTAACCTGAAAAATATTTTAAAAAGAGGGCGTGAGTACTAATGCACTCAGTGAGTTTTATGAGAAAACTCTGAAAAATATATCCAACATTATCTGGCAGCATATGGGAAGCAAAACGCGAAAGCCCTTCCCATATCTGCAAAATGTTTTTACTTTCTGTGGGTTACCTGAAATATCCCACCGAGTATGCGAGGGGGTTACCTAGCAGTGACTCCCTAGTGATCAAAAGATCACAACCTAGTGACCCAAAGGCCACAGCCTGGTAACCTGAAGGTTACAACCCATAGATACAAGTATGCGAGGGGGTTACCCAGCAGTGACTCCCTAGTGATCAAAGACCACAACTTGGTAACCCGAAGGTTACAACATGATAATAATCATCGTTCCTTGAGCTCGATATCCTGCTTCACAATCATTTAATCTCAACATTCAGTCCTCAACATTTAATGCTCAATATTCAATCCTCAACATTTAATCCTCAATATTCAATCCTCATTATTCAATCGTCAACTTTTATCCTCAATACTCAATCCTGCTAGCATAGATCATAACCTAGAATGAATCAACTAGGTCTAATTCCTCAATTATTACCATAACCTCAATGCCTATAGGGGATACTATAATCAACCTAACAAGCATCATTTATCTAAGCAACTTCCACCTCATAATATCAATACCAAAGAATCAATCATATGATCATGATCATATATATATCTTAAATTAATAAGCCATATCACAACATATTATGCTAGCATTGGAAACATATCAACTCAAGAGCTCAAATAGCAATTCAAATCATCATATCCCATAATATAACAATTCCCTTGTACAGAGAGTAATCAGACAGAGCATAAAATATTTAATTGGATATTTCATTTTGCCCTATCATACTTTTAGAGCTCACTAGCTCAAACCATAGATGAGTATAGTATTACCCACCTCGATCATCATTCTCGAGATGAAGCAACGAGTTGAAACTCCCTCATTGATTTCTTCAGAATTTGGTTTATCCTACAAAAGTCGATCATCGACTAAGCGATCTATTCAATGATCCCAAAATCACATAAACAGAATTCCTTGCCTACGACTCGTCTGCGGATTCCACGACTTTAGACACTTCTAATCGATTCAACATGAATAAGAAACATGCTCAATACAATAGTTTAAGGTCGACTATCTCAAAAGATTTGTGAAAGACAATGCCTCGTTATTTTTATCCTTTTTTGATGATTTTACTAAAAATCCAACGACATCTTATAATTATCCAAAAATCATGAAATAAATCGAGTATATCCCATTTCATAATAGCAGCCAAATATCTAAATTCAGGATTTTTCCGATGACTTGATTTCAAAATTAAACTCTAATATCTTTCACGGTTTAGGTAAAATTCCAAATGATGAGATATTCGAAACTAAAATTCAACAATATGCTATTCCAATGTAAAATAATATTTCGGACAACTTTCCAATTGAAACTTTTTTTGATTCGGGACCTCGAAAGGCTCTAAAACTCCAAAATACCGAAACTGATCGGTTACTGTAGCAGGTTCAGATTTCCGGCGATCTGGCTACTTTCCGGTCACCGGATGACATCAACATCAAAAGAATAAATGAAGAGAACATGTACATACACAACATATCTGAAAATCAAGTGAAAAAGATAAGAGATGAACAGAGATGATATCGATGAAGATGGCAACTGTGGAGATGACTTAATGGCGGCAGCAGGCATCAGCCTCCTTTTCTGGCAGCATCAGCGGTGCAGGTGGCTGGGCAGCAACGGGAACACCTCTCCAGCAGTGGTGGCTGGCCGACAGCGTTCCGACAGCCTCTCCTCCGGCCATCTCTCTACCGATCTCTCTTACCATCCCTCTTTCTCGATCTCTCTCACCCCCTCTCTCTTCTCCTTTCTTTTTTTCTCTTCCTTAGCTCCCAAGACTCTCTCTCTCCTTTGAAAATTAGGGACGTGAGTTTTTGTGGAGAGATAAGGCGGATGTGGCTGCTATATATATAGGCAAAAAGGTGGAAAATATCCGGTATAAAATCCGGATATAAAATAATAATAAAATATTTTTTGGATTCAATTAATGTTGTTTTATTCAATGGCGAGGTCCAAATGATTTCCAATATAAAATCTGAAAATACCGAGAAACTTATTGGCTCGAGTACTATTGAACCAATCCATCGAGGAAAAACGACGATGTCGTGTGAAGAAAGACGAAGAAAGATTCTCTTTTTTTAAGATAAATTTATTATTCATTATAAGCGACGGAAAACGCTCCTGAACATTCGTTTGACCTCTGATTGAAAATCCAAAAATATGAATGGATTCCTTGGGTGATTTTTCAGGGGTATGACTTGTCAAAACAAGACCCAAATCAATACACGAGATTCATTAAAATCTAAAAATCACACAATATCAGAAAATCACTATTCACAATTTATTCTTGAACATTTTTCTACACCGGGACCCTCATAGACCTCAGATTAAATTTCTGAAGATACCTACAAACTCCTTGGGCCGTTATCTTTCAAACGGGCCTAAAATCAGCTATTTCCCGATATTCAAAACAAAATTCAAAAGGACGATTTTACAAAAAGGGCCTCTAAAGTCGCGACTTGCATTCGTTTCCTTTAATTATTAATCAAATTATTCCAAAATAATTCCTATTCATAATTAGGAATTCCTTAATCATGCTTAGAAATTTTGGGGTGTTACACAGAGAGACCATCTATTTCAGAAAATATATGACTTGAATTATATTATTTCATTTGTGTGTTTTTCGTTCTTTTATTTTTTTTTAAAATATATATACAGGGATTGGTTATAATGGGTACTAGGTATTCGCGTGAGAACCTAGGAACCATGCTTATTTAATATGATTTTGTAGCTTATCTTGTTGTATTTTAGTGCTAGATCTTGTTGTATTTTAGTGCTAACTACACTAGCACTAAAATACAACAAGATAAGATATAATTTTTTTAAAAAAAAAATTAGCACTAAAATTTAATAAAATAAGCTATAAAATTATACTAAATAAGCATGAAACCTAGTTCTCACGCGAATACCTAGTACCCATTTGAACCTATTCTTATATATATATATATATATATATATATGTATGTATATATATATATATACATTGGGATCCATAAAGATACGCTGTTTGAATTTTTTTTGTGATAAGTACTCGACTTGATATGCAAATATCCCTATCCACTAGTTTCGGTTAATTAAAATATTTTATTGTGATAAGGAAATTCAAAAAGTGGGTGATGTGACATTAGACAGTTCCGAACTTTGAGGGTGAGAGAGAGTATATCAACTCATTTTGGAATTTTTTTTGTTTCTTTATTCCTCTCACTCCTTTCTTCTTGAAGCCTTTTCATTTTCCACTTCTGTATTTCTCTTTCATTAAGCTTTTATAGTTCAAAAATGACAGATCCTAAAAATTTAACTCCTATGTATGAGATGATGAAGCAGATTTTTGAGAAAACAATGGGTACTCCATCCTCTGCTTCTAGTCCAGCTCGAACTTCGGCTATCACTCCCTCAGCCACATCTACTCCCACAGTCACTGCAACAGTAGAAATCACTCTAAAAAGACCCAAATTAGAGTCTGAAAAACCCTTCTCGCCTCCGACTGAACATGCAGATGCTACTGTGGAGGAGGCCGATGCTCCTGACTCTGCAATAGTGCTAAACCCCATTCCGCTCCAGCAATTCTTGGAGAAGAAGAAAATCCTATCGACCCAGATCTAAGGTTACACACTCTTGTTCTTGCTGAGAAGAAGAAGAGCTGCCCTACCCGTAAGTCCACGCGACTTTACAGCCAATAAAGGCTTGTCAAGGAAGAGGCTGGTGAGGGTTCAAGCAAAAAGGTAAGGAGAACGCTGAAGATGGAGGAGAAACATGTGAGGTCCTTGAAAGATAGGTCTGATGAAGAAGAGATTCCTCTTATTCTCCAGACAAAGTTGTTAAGGATGTGGAAGTTGATGTTGAGCAGCAAGAGGAAACTGCCTCTGGCGTGCCAGAATCTGATGTTCCTGCTAAGTCTACGCCTTCAGGATAACCATCAAAAGGGAAAGTGAAAAAGGCCGCTGCATCTGGTCCTAAAAAGAAAGCTTCTTCCCCTGCATCTTCACAAGAATTGATCTCATCTGGTACAACCAAAAAGATTGTCTCTCCATCTCCCACTCACTCTGCTAATGTCAAAGATGATGCTGACTCTGGTGATTTTGAACCAGTCTATCCTCCAGGTTCCTCTCTTGATGTTACCTCTACTTTCAGTAAGACATTATACTCTAAGCAAGCTAAATCCCTTCACAAGACTATTGTTCTTCGCCCTATGCGTGTCGAAAAACAAATAGATGTGCTCAATTTTAAAAAGTATGGGATATATGTGTTTCTTAAAGAGAGGGGTCTCTGTAAATCTGTTTCAACATTGTCTTCATTTGAGCCTGATGTTGTTGCTGAGTTTTATGCTAATGTATCTCCTAAGATGAGTGATAAGTCCAAGAGCAAGTATGGGGAGGTTTATATGAGGGATAATATTTATTTGTTTAACCTAATGTTGATTAACAAATTTTTAGGTCTGGGCAATGATTCTGATGTTATTAGCCTTGATTTAATTAATGATGTTGTGTCGACTGTGACTGGTGGTTTGGTGACAAAGTGGACTAAAAAGATTTCTACTTCTAATCTCACATTCTTTTACTCTGTTTTACACAAATTAATTGTGTAATTGGTTACCCTCCACCAACTCTTCAGTCCTCACTATTGATCAAGCAATCTTGCTCTTCAAACTTAGAACCAAAATCCCCTTCAATCTCGGAGACTATATTTTTTATTGTATGTTGAAGACTGCTGCAAAGATAAACACCACCAGCATCTTGTCATTTTCCTATCTCATCTATGTCATCCTAGTCGAACAAGGTGTGAAGCCCAACAAGAAAAAGATAGTTACTGAAACTTAAACTATCTCTATCATCAATTATGAAGATCGTGTTATTGATCTCTCTTACACATTTTGTCGGATTTCAACTGCTGCCTCAAGGGATGTTGGTCAGGATGTTGCTGCAGTGGGTGCTCTTTCACTACCTCCTCTGTCAGAAAGTGATATAGCAAGTGCTTCCTCACACATGGTGACTATTTCTGTGCAGGTTCTAAATTCTTACATCTCACAGATGGATTCATTGATTCATCAAAGCACAATACTCACCAATGCCATGATTTAGCTTCATCAAGCTCTTCGAGGGACTCTTTCTACACAAAAAAGGGGGAGTAGACTCGTCTGTTAGTGCTGGTGTTGATGGCAATGTTGGGGATGTTGAAGCAGAGAAGGCTAGGAAGTCCACGGCCAAGACAAAGGGCAAAAAGAAAATTTGAATTTTTTTTATCAAAAACAATTGTAATTCTATTATGGGTTTGTGCTCAACATAATTTATTTTATGCTCTTAATGTGCTGGACACATATTTTTGCTTATGATATTTTTGGGTATTCATGTGTTAAATATCCTTGGATAGTTTTGTTTTAATCATCAAAGTTATTTGATGATTTTGATATATATATATATGTCTATTCACATATTTTATATCTGTTATGTTTATGTTAGGAATGATCTCGACATTGATATTATGTTGTTTGTATATTTAAAATATGTGACGTTTCATGTTGGGAATGTTCTCAACATTACATGTATAGGGGATAATTACCCACTTGTAAATTTGTATATTATTGCACAAGTAATAACTTAGAGAGGAGCAGACCTTAAGGGGGAGTTTTTAAACTCCAAAACTTTTGATCGTATTCCGTTGCGGCTCTAATTGTATATATATTGAGCTTTTTATACTTTGTGCAGAAAATATAAGCTTAAGGGGGAGATTGTTGGGAATGATGGAGTTCAGAAGATGTTATCACTTTGGTTGATAACATCAAAGTCAATGTCGTATCTAATGATGTTCCGTCATTCTCATCACATCGAGTTTAACACTCGGGATGTTAATTTTATGATTTTGGATTAATTTATTTTAAATTAATCTAAATAATTTGTGATTTTTGTCACATATAATTTTCCACGTATTTTGGCATTTGTTGGTTAATTTATTAATAAGTAAATCGTGGATTATGTTTGATTTTGACTTGTTCAAAATCTGTTCTTATTTTATAGGGACGTGATGTTCTCACTCTATCTTTGACACCCCATTGCAAGAGATTGTGGGTCACTGGAGTAACTGCCACTAATACACGATATTGAAGAACGTGTGCTCCACAATGCAGAAGGTGGTTATCTCAAGTCCACTACAACAATGGGAAGTGGAAGGCGATTGATTCAAGGCCAAGTCACTTGGGATCGTGAAGTAACTGCCAAGACAAGATGGAGAAAGTATTTAAGGTCTTTTCAGATCTCAAAATTACTTATGCAAGCAGGTCATCACCGTGGTTTGTGAGAAGCTCTGAATCTTGCATCTAGTGTCATCTCTAAGATCCAAGACATCTTCCCAGACATCGGCCTAGCATCCCAATCATCTGGAGACATGCATTCCAGTTATGTGTGTAGCTCAAATAGTCATCTTTGAGAGTCTAGGATTTAGAGTGACTTGTTGTAATATATCTATATGTTTAGATAGGTTTATTTGAGAGATTATTCGAGTGAGAGAAGCTAGGATAGTCCTCTATATGTTTTATACAGTATTGTTAAGGGAGTGAACCGAGACAACATCCACATTCTTATTGTTTATGACTTATGATATTGAATTTCATCTTGTGGCAATCGCACACCGTAAGGAGTGTGATTTAAAATTTATCTTGTGCAAAGTTCTTTTTATGTTTCCGCTGCATGTTGAAGGCACTGTGGTAACACTAGCTTCAACATTTCTTTTAACTTTGCTATTTACATCTGAAATTCACATTGTTTCATGCAACAAATACCAACAGTAGTAAGTAAAAAATTTAATTTGTATTATTTGTGTTTTTTATTTCCATTTCTAATTATTTTTATATGCATAATTTAGGTCATAAACAAACTAGAGAAAACTTCGAGGTACTTCAAGGGATTGAGAAGTTTTGGACTTTGGATCATTTTAAGAGGATTTATGGACTGAGAAGTTTTTTTTTTCGAAAAATGACTACTTGGAACTTTTTTAGGATTACTTGAACTTCTTAACTTATGCCGATATTGGATACGAGACTTTTTCAATATTCATATTATTTTGGAGAAGTTACCTAATGTATTATATATTCTTTATATGTTCTTTGATGTATGAAATGAATTTTTTTTTATTTTAAATTATTTACTTATGTTTCCCACATTTGTCAATAAGCAAACATGAAATTGTATATAAAATAAATTTTAAAAAAAAACATTAAATAGACAACAGTCAGAGAAAACCTGTTGTCTATTTATAAAAAGTATTGTAAAAAATGTTGTCTACTAATAAATAGACAATGGTTTGGGTAACCACAATTGTATATTATTTATTGCAGTTGCTAAGTTTAACGATGGATGATAAACCCATTGTCTTTATATAAAAAGACAACGGGTGTTGACCGTTGTCTATCAGTGCACGCTGATTGACAACATCTTTATTAACAATGGTCAGTTTTTCTATAGACAACGGAGAATAGCCATTGTCTATTAGCATTTTTATAGTAGTGAAAAAGAACATGAAAATAATTTAAAAAATTAAATAAAAGAAAATAGATCCTAGGGCATGGTTTTCCTACAATGTCATCTATGCAAGATGGTGGAAGATCACGAAGATATTAAAAATCTCTCTCTCGAGTAAGTTTGTAAAGTCGATTAATAAATTACATATTCACATTTCGGTCTTTCTAAGTAATTTAGTATTTCCTAAAAGCACACATGATCATAATTTTCTATGAACATTAATTCACTTGGTCAATTCTTCTAAACATTCATAATATAACATTTTGTTTAATCTAGCATGCAAAACTGGTGGCCAAGCAATCATACATGAGAAATTAAAATCAAGATTTATAAAGCAATATATGAAAGGAAGAATTGAAAGATTAATCAAAACACAAAAAATTCATTGTAGTTTTACATCCCTAGAATCCAAGAGAAATTACCTAGACATAATCAAAGATAAAGAATAAAAATAAAACATGGTAAAAAAAATTTTGTTCAACAAAAAAGAACTTGGTGTCTTCAATCTTGTTGTAGCCTCCAGAGTCACCGTTGTGCCTCCATAATTATGTTCACCTTGGTACATCCCATGTTACACATTTTCTAATGAGTAAAGGGGGTATTTATAGTATTGGAGGGAACCTTAGGGTTAAGACAAGCCCAAAGTTCATAAAAACCTAAAAAATCCCAAACTGGATTCGTCCACGTCGAATGGAGGGTTGAGTGGATGGGTCGACCCAACCATGTGCAAAAAAGGTGTTTGTTTTGTATACTGGAAAGCTTGTCTTTGTATACAATAAATAATAATAAGATAATATAGATTGAATAATGATTGCAGTCACTGTTTATGTATATATTTGTTGTTATATCTTTATATGCATGTTTCCATATACTTGCATTGTAGATGATATGGTGTGGGTGAACACACTGTAAAGATCATATCATCGAATTCCTTACAAAGTATTAAAAGGCTCGCAGTTTAAATGGTCCTGAACCAACCATTGTACAATGTAGAATAATCTGATAGTTAGTTTATCTTGACTTGCTGATTATTCTAATACACTTATTAGTGTATTGAGGAGGATCACGATAGGATACTATTCTCTATTCTAATCCTAGAAGGAGAGAATAAAGATCCACAAAGTTCGGATTCTGAACTCATGTTTTATTGATGAGCATATGTGTGCATTGTTTGTTACTTTGATTTATCAATGGGTGAGATCCTTTCGTGGGTCAATAAACTCGTTATCTTGGATAATAAACGTGTATACATGATGTATCGTGCAATATGCATCAGCACCGTGTCCTGGTGCGCCAGGTTGATGATGTCCTCTTGAGGAAGCACGTAGATCATGGGAAGCCATGTAGGCAGAATATTAATTTACTCTTTACATGATACGGAAATCGTGTGGTACTACTCAAGGAACAAGATATTAATTAATTATAGCCGTCAGAAGCTTGCATAATTAATTAATGGACGTTATATCTTAAACGTGGAGAATGAATGAACTAAAGAAGAAAGCATATTCGTAAATATGTATTAAATTGGTAGGCCAGTATTATTTCTTTAGTAGAATAAAAATAATACTTAATTTATTTAATTATATCCTAAGTTTATTGGATATTAGAAATTAAATAAATTAGTAGGCCAATTTAATATTCTTCTAGATCCCTGTTGTAGCCCAATATGACCTAAGTGGACTGTGAATAGAACAAGAGTTGGAGGCCCAACCCAATAGGGTTTGGAGATGAAATTTTCGCCTCCTCCCTTATAATAAGAGAGGGGGCCACGAAAATTATAAGAAACATACACATCTATACAGTCCCTCTAAGTGCTCTCTTGATTCCTAGAATTTCCACATCCGTTTAGCAGTCTGCAACCCACGTTGTATCTAAACAAGGAGAAGTAAATCAGCAGAAGATCAAGAAGTAGAATATTGGAGCGGTTAGATTTCGAACACCAAGGAGAAGTAAAATAGCAGAAGATCAAGAAGTAGAATATTGGAGCTTCTAGATTTCGAACACCAAGGAAAAGTAAATCTCCATCCATGTGTTCTCCAACAATGGGATTAGATCTTTAATCCATGTGTTCTCCAACAATGGGAAAAGTACCGATTTCGATAGATTCTATTTTATTCCGCTGCAATAGATTCGAAATTGAAACTTGCATGTTAATTCAACATAGGATAATTAATGTCACACATAAAATTATGATTTACATGAGTTAGAATTAATGGCATCCAAATAGATCATGTGGGGTACAATTCGAAAAAACCCCAATAATTGGTATCAGAGCAGATTTTGGCTATGCTCTAGAATTAATTCTAGTTTTTATTCGAAACTTATGATTAAGTATGAGGAAGAATTTATGTGTTTTAAATTTTCATATTTAACTGTGTAAAAGTTTTGAACGTGATAAGATTCAAATTGGATGTTTTTGTTTTTGATGAGAATCGAAAAAAAAAAACAATTTCATCTTGGTGCAAGTTTCGATCAAGGTGAAATGAAGATTGGGATGGCTTTTTAATTGTGATTAAATTCCAGATTTTCTATTCATCATGTTCGAAAAACATGGAATAAAAAATTCCCTAATTTTGTTTCATGTGTTTCCAATTTTAGTTTTAAAATTTGGAAGGAATTTTGATGAAATCAAATTTCCATATTTTAATCCTTGTAAGATTCGAATTTCGTGTGGATTCAAAGTTGGAAAGCATTTTCATTAATCCTAAATTTTAATCCTAGTTGTTAATTTTCGATCATGATAGGAATTGAAATTTTGGAAATCTTATTTTGATAAGATGTCATTCCAAATTACAATTCCATGTTCGAAACATTTTCTTGATAATTACCCTAATTTTGTTTTTCATAATTTTCGTATCCTATAATTCTATTTGGAAGAATTTTGATGAAAATCAAAATTTCCATATTTAGTTTGGGATATGGTTCGAAAATTATGGGGATTAGAATTGGAGAAGGTAATTTTTGATGTATATCAAAAGTTATCAAATTCTAATCCAAGTAGGTTTTTTAAATTTGGATAGTGTTTGAAGAGGATCAAAACTTCCATATTTTTATTCTAGTAATTTTGATACCTAGTATATAATTTGGAAAGGATTTTGACTAATATCAAAATCTCAAATTATTAATTTTAATTAGGGATGGGCGAAAATATTAGGTTTTAATTTGGAGAAATTTTTTGACTAATTTCAAAATTTTCAAATTTAACCCTAAGGTAATTTTTCAAAACTATAAGATTTAATTTGGTATAAAATTATAATTAATTTCCAAATTTTATCTTTGTGATAATTTTAAAAATTAAAAAGATTTAATTTGGAATAGATTTATGATTAATATCAAAATTTCCAGATTTAATTATTTTAGGAATTTTCGAAAATTTAGGAATTTTATTTGGGAAAGATTTTTGATAAATATCAAAATTTCCAGATTTATTCCTTATGTTATTTTCGAAGAATTAAGATTGAATTTGGTGGAAAATTATAATTAATTTCCAAATTTTATCTTAGTGTATTATTCAAAATTTTAAGATTTAATTTTGAGGAATTTTCGATTTATTTTGAAAATTTCCATAATTTATCTTTGTGATAATTTTAAATGTATAAGATTTAATTTGGTGGAATATTTTAATTAATTTTAAAATTTCCAAATTTAATCTTATGGTATTTTCGAAAATGTTAATTTAATTAAGGATAATTTTTGAAAATGGTCATGTATGGATATCATATGCAATTTTATGTTTATCACTTAAAATTTGATAGTTGTTGTATGTAGACAGTTTTTGTTTGCAGGTGGTAATGACTATCATGGCATTTTAATTTATGTGATGTGATGATTTAATTTATGTTGAATGTATAGTTGTTGATGGCCATATGTCGGTTTGGCTACGAGGTTTTTATCCATGAGAAAATCCATGGATTAGACTAGCATTTATTTTATTACGTTGTTTTAATGTAATAGGAAAAATAAAATGTTAGAGTATAGTGATGATTTCGAAAATCATCATAGTCTTGATTTGTACTTTTAACTCCTTTATTATTCTAGATATATTAGGATTTTCCATAATTAAAATCTTTATCATATGGAAATTGAAATTTTAAGATAATGATTACTTTATTCTAGTGGATTTGGATAAAGTAATTGATATTTTTGGATTTATTCAAATATGATAGGATAAGATTTAAATTAGGAATAGAAATCCTTATAGAATTAGATAAGGAAAGGGAATCTACTCAAGGAAGGAAAGTGGAGCAGCCCCAATATAGGAAGGACGACATCCCGGACACGTCTCGAAACTCTAATCGGCGATAGGATTTTGGCAAGATGTTTGATGGTGGCGTGGATGACGTCTGTTATTCTGGAGCCGATTTTCCAAGATTATCTCATGAATGCAACATGAAAAATATGTCATGATAGTTGGTTTAAATTATTATGATTATTATGTTGTGTTTTGTATGACATGGATGTTTATCATTTTATGTGATGTTCTTGCATGCTAATGTGATAAAATGAAAACCTCAAGTATAAATAACTAAGTGGGAGAGATTCATACCAAAATATGTAGAAATCTAATCGGTCTCCATTAAATTTGGTTTAATTGAGAACTGATGGGCATGCGTGCAATGTCTTCCTCCATATCGGATGTGTCATATCACAGATTTCTCTAGAAATTAAATCTCCTTATATGGATAGCTGTAGAACACTATTAGAACTAACTGACTCCTCCATCTAGAGTAGTTAATTTCAAAATAGTGCTCTTGGTGCAAAGATAATGGTATTCACACTTAGATGTAATTTATTAATAAACATCCACACTATCGTGGCTTATTAATTAGATGATTACATGACCGAGAATAATACTGACTATTAATTCACTTGTCAAAAGGAAACTTGATTGGAGGTGAATTAAAGGCTAATAACCTGTTTAGAAATGAATTTCATAAACGTCCACACTATCATGGCTTATAGAAATGCTTGTTGATCTTCAGACAACCGAGATGCTAGTGAAAAGTATCACAGAAGCGCAAATAATTGAGAGAAATGTATCTTCGGATAAGAAGAGGAATGCATCTCAACCAAAGGAAGCGTGTAAAGCAATGAAGAACATAACATAGTTACCTTCAAAGCACTTTAAGTCCAAAGGATATATGCTTCAAGTACAATTAGCTGAGACATTATAAGTCTGAGTGTCCTCTCAAAAAGGATAGGTATCTCTCACTCGCTTGAGTGAAGATGAGATCATTATGTACATGTGCAATGCTATGATAAAGTGCCAGCTATTGCAGTGGGAGACATAGATATACCTTTCACTAGTGATAGATTTTAGTCTTTAAAAGGATTGTCTGTATGTGCTAGAATTTAGAAACTTGGTTTTTGTTTCTAAGTTGGTTTTGGATTGATATTTTTTTACTTTTAATAACTAGATTGTTATCATGGTTAGGAAACAGTTTTTTCCTATTCTGGAACATTGGATGGACATCTTTAATACTCTAAAATCAATGTCTAACCATACAAAACAACTATTGAATACATTGATTAATCTTAATAAAAGGAAAGAATCTTTGCAAATGAATCAAACCTATCTTTGGCATCTATGAATTGGATATATTATTTTTAAGAGGATTCAAATTTTGATAAACGATGGTCCATTGGTCTCACTGGTCCTAGAATCATTTTTTTGTGCAAATCCTGCTAAGAAGGTAAAATAATCAAGTGTCCTTTAAGGCTAAAGGAATAGATCCAAAGAAGCTATTAGGTTTAATTCACTCTACCTATGTGGCCCTATGACAATTCATGCTAAGAGGTGGTTATGAGAAATTCATCATGATCATTGATGATTGCTCAAGTTTTAAATATAGTTACATAATGCGCTGCTAGTCTAAATGCTTTAAGAAATCAAAGAATTAAGATGGAAGTAGAGGAACACATTAGTAAAAGTATCATGTCACTATGTTTGTTATCATTAGTGACAAGTACCTCTTAGATGACTTTAGGGATAACTTGGCGGAGAATGGGATTGTATCCTGATTGACTACGTCTGCTATTCAAACAGTAGAATGACGTAGTGGTGTGAAGAAATGGAATGTTATTAGAAATGGTTAGATCAATGATGAGCTATTCAAAGTTGTTTATTTCATTTTGCGGATATGTCCTAGAAAAGATGATTGTCTGTTGGATATCCCAGATGAACGAAAAGTTGTTTATTTTATAGTCCTAAGAATCAGAAGGACGTTGTAAGAACTAATGCCCGAATCTTAGAAGAAGACTATATAGTAAGTCACAAGGTTAAGAACAAGATTGTTCGTAATGGTTTGAGGAAAGGACATTTGAATCCTACACCGAAGTGTACAAGAAGAGGTACCACCTAATACTGCACAGCGTGTCACGAAGGTACAGAGAGCTCTTTATTGTAGTGGAAGGGTTGTGCGCCAACCTGATAGATTCATTAGTCTAGAAGAATCTTCTGATTTTCTAGAAAGACTAAACGAATCGGATCCCAAAAACTACAATGAAGTGGTTCAAGATAAGGATGCGGTTTCTTGAAAAACTGCAATGGAATCAGAAAGGGGATCTATGGATTACCATGAGTAGTGGGAGCTTGTAGTACTACTAAATGGGGGTAAATCTCATTTAGTGAAATTGGATCTATAAAAGAAAAGGAAGATCTAACGGGTTGTTAGATCTGGAATCTCTTGTCTATTACTACTCATTCTAACTTATTTGTTTGGCAAATAGATGTCAAGACAGTTTTTCTGAACAGAGGTCTTGAGGATAATATCTATATGCGAAAAACAAAGGGATTCATTGCTAAAGGCTAATAGCACTTAGTGTGCTAGCTTAGAGGTCCATGCGTGGATTTAAGTAAGCATCAAAATCTTGGAATATCTGATCTAATGAAGTTATCCAGTCATATGAATTCATGGAGAAATCAGATAAAGGCTGTGTGTACAAGAGACGTGATGGAAATGTGGTGGTTATCCTAGTACCATATGTTAAATAATAACTTATTTATTGGGTAACAATGAGAAAGAGTTACCGAACATAGGGGTGTGATTGTCCAGGCATTTCGATATGAAGGATTTGGGCTGATGCACTCATCCCAGGTTACCTATATCGAAAATGTGCGAGCTAGATTCAACATACAGATTCCAAGAAAGGTTTTATACCTTTCGAGAATGGAATACATTTACTCAAGGAAATGTGCTCCTCAAACACATAATGCGATAGATGAGAGGAAATGAGATTCCTTATGCTTCAGCAAAAGGAATTCTCATGTATGGTATGCTATGCGCAAAGACTGATATCTACTATGCAAAGGCACAGTGAAAAGATATCAATTTTAACCTTAGTTAAGGATAATGGACTGTGGAAAAGAGTATTCTCAAGAAAACTTGAGATAGTATGCTTGTTTTACCACTCAGACAGTCTAATTACCTTGGGTTATATAGACTTAGTTTTTCCAATTCCGATAAAAAGGATCAAAGTAAATCTTCCTCGGCATATGTGTTTAAATTAGGAAGATGAGTCGTAGCATGGAGGAGTAAGGCATAAATGCATGCTCACTCCACCATGAAAGTCGAAGTATGTGGCTGGCTCTGAGGCTACAAAAGACTGTACGACTCCATAGTTTCTTGTTGGACTCGGGCGTGGTTCCTAATTTGCCTTAGGAGTATCATGGCACACTGTGATAACTCCAGTGCAGAAGTAAATTTGAAAAGGAATCCAGAGTCCATGGGGCAATTAAACACATAGGATTAGAGTACCATCTTATACGAGTTATAAGAGAGGAAGATGTGGCAGTGGTCAAGATTGCATTGGAAGAGAAAAATAGTTGACCCATTCACGAGCCTTCCAAGCTCAGACCTTCAATGGTCAAGTGGAGATAATGGGAGTTAATGCAGACCCGGGGCCGTTTTGAGTTTATATTATGTTGGAGAGTTAGCCAATGTGTTGTTTATACTTGAAAGAAATGCTTCGAGTATAAGTGGGAGATTGTTGGTTTTGTATACTGGAAACCTTGTCTTTGTATACAATAAACAATAATAAGATAATATAGATTGAATAATGATTGCAGTCACTATTTATGTATATATTTGTTGTTATATCTTTATATGCATGTTTCCATATACTTGCATTGTAGATGATATGGTGTGGGTGAACACACGGTAAAGATCATATCATCGAATTCCTTGCAAAGTATTAAAAGGCTCGCAGTTTAGATGGTCATGAACCAACCATTGTACACTGTAGAATAATCTGATAGTTAGTTAATCTTGACTTGCTGATTATTCTGATACACTTGTTAGTGTATTGAGGAGGATCACGATAGGATATTATTCTCTGTTCTGACACTAAAAGGAGAGAATAAAGATCCACAGAGTTCGGGTTCTGAACTCATGTTTTATTGATGAGCATATGTGTGCATTGTTTGTTACTTTGATTTATCAATGGGTGAGATCCTTTCGTGGGTCAATAAACTCGATATATTGGGTAATAACAGTGTATACATGATGTATCGTGCAATATGCATGAGCACCGTGTCCTGGTGCGCCAGGTTGATGATATCCTCTTGAGTAAGCACGTAAATCATAGGAAGCCTTGCAGGCAGAATATTAATTTATTCTTTACATAATACGGAAATCGTGTGGTACTACTCAAGGAACAAGATATTAATTAATTATAACCGTCAGAAGCTTGCATAATTAATTAATGGATATTATATCTTAAACATGGGGAATGAATGAACTAAAGAAGAAAGCATATTCGTAAATATGTATTAAATTGGTAGGCCAATATTATTTCTTTAGTTGAATAAAAATAATACTTAATTTATTTAATTATATCCTAAGTTTATTGGATATTAGAAATTAAATAAATTAGTAGACCAATTTAATATTCTTCTAGATCCCTGTTGTATCCCAATATGACCTAAGTGGACTGGGAATAGAACAAGAGTTGGAGGCCCAACCCAATAGGGTTTAGAGATGAAATTTTCGCCTCCTCCCTTATAATAAGAGAGGGGGGCCACGAAAATTATAAGAAACATACACATTTATACAGCCCCTCTAAGTGCTCTCTTGATTCCTAGAGTTTCCACAGCCATTTAGAAGTCTGCAGCCCACCCTGCATCTAAACAAGGTCCGAGAATACAGCACAAGATCAAGAAGTAGAATATTGGAACTGTGATATTCCGAACACCAAGGAGAAGTAAATCGTCATCCATGCGTTCTCCATCAATAACGGGATTAGATCTTTAATCCCGTGAACAACCCGAATGGCACACCCGTCGTTTAGGTGTGCAAAATACACTTGCGGGCAAATGGTCCACAAATGCTTAATCTGCCCTCAACGGCTAGTATAGCTAGTGAAGACGGATGTCGATCCCACGAGCAGTGTTTTAACCTTCTGTCCTTTCTTAGTTCAGTTTGGATCTTTAGTGTCACTTTAAAAACCTTGCTAATAAACTTAAACTAACTAAATGCTGAAAAGGAAATCACAAAAGAAAATATCAGTAATAAAAGTGCTCAAGTCAAAGCATCAAGTCATTTGGTAGGTATGCGCAATCCCGGGCAAAACACATGTAATTATCACTACTACCCGTTGTGCCCACACTAGCAGATAGGTCAAAAACCGAATCCCTATGGCCAAATATGGGTAATTGTCACTTTGAGGGTTAACCGGTTATAGGAAATGGATACGATCGACCACTCCCCAATCACTTCTTACATTATATCATCTAGATGATACGATCGGCACCTAGGGACCTAACTATAGAGGAAACTAAGGAGAGAATCACACAAAGGTTTTGCAAGCATAGCAGCTTTGAGGGCAAAAGCGACCCGATTCTAGTAGGTTTGACACGGTCTTGTGCCTGCATATACTACTCAATCTCAACTACCAAGGCTGTCACCCCCGGACTTGTTACTATGCGGGTATCGAGGCATGGGTCACCTATACACTCCCACGTAACTAACACTAGTACCAGTTAATCAGAAATGCGCACTTTTATCTCCAACCACCTTTTACCTATGTCTAAGTGAAAAACAAGTTAAGATTGTGAACCCTTAAGGCTTTAAAGTCCGATTACCTCATGCACATATTCTACCCTTAGACCATTACTTTGACTTGAACAGTGGATACTTAGCCACTAAACATAGAAACGAAAGTAAAAGAAATGATAAAAGACATCTTACTTGGAAAGGAAATACGTAGATTAACTTCTGGGCCCAACCCCAGTTTTGCCAACAAAAACAACTGAACTACCTCTCCGCGAGCAAATCGACAGCTTAAGGCAGTCAGAATATCCAAAACATAAACTAAATATGAAAGCGGTAAATTGTATCTTGGAAATGTAAAGACCGAATGTGTCAGTGTACGCACGCACTCTGATATGAAAACAGATAAAAAGTATTTATAGCAAATGAATTAAGGCTTCAGGCAGCCCAGATCTCACCCACGCAGGGGTTCTTGCACTCCTCCACTTCCTCATTTTATGCTCAACGTTCTTCGTTGAATTTAGGAGGGATAGCAACAAACCCTAGCATCTCCAACGGCTTTCTGATGTCCCCACTTCGTTCCCAACATGTGTAGACCTCCTCAAGACTCGGAACTGACCGCCACATCACCTCCACGTGCATATAGGAACTGTCCCGCGATCTTGTTGCGCAATTCTCGCAACAACTTTGACTGGGTCCTCGGCAAGCAAATCAGTCCTTTGTGCCCTCAGCATAAATAGCACCTGTCTGTGCCTATTGTGGTGGTTTTGTGCCCTCAGCCTCCTGCAATCAGCTTTACCCCCAAAACAAGACTAGACTCTATACTAAACACTTAAAAAGGGTGTAAAAAGATAAAGGAAAAGACACGAATTTGAGTCTTCATCACACCCACACACTTGGACTATACTTGTCCTCAAGTATGAATGCAACTTTAACTCAAAACAACAAAACAAAACAGAAGACTCAAATGACTCAAAACAAGACAACACAGCATATGAATCATAAGTTGATAAAGGGCATAACAGTTGAACATAATGATGCAGGCAAATCGAATCAATCAAACTCAGGCTACTATTGAAATGTGCACTCAGCTCGCCTTTTTCTCGAGTGTTTAGGTTAAGTGTTTACTCTCAACAATTCCACCAAATCATCATCAACAAACTTGCAAACACCCTGTATAAACAATTTACGATATTCACATGCATGCATATCAAAAGGTCTTGTGAGGGTTGTAATGGGGCATGCGGATCAAGGTTGCGAATATTTAGGAACTGGCTACCTTTCATATCATTTGGGCAAAATCAGCACTGGCAGCTTTGTGCCCACATAACAACCTGGGAAACCCTTTTTATTCATACACTTATTTTTTATTTTCTCTTTCTTTTTATTATTTTTATTTTTTACTTTATTTTTTTTTTCTTTCTTTGTGCCCATTTCTGGCACCCTGTCATCATTTGGCTTAAACCATACCACCAATACGAGCATAACAGGTTTCATTCCCAATTGTAAGATACTCTTTAAAGAGAGATTTTTCAGAATGCAGGTCATGAACAAATAAACAGGCTCAAATCATGGCAGCAATGGGAAGCATTTTATCAGTGAATAATATCGCCAAATAACGACGAAAGAAAATGCCTTAATCATCTAAGCATACATGAAATCAAGTTTGACAGGGCATAAGCAAGTAAGCATCAAATGAGGTGGTGGAATTTAAACACACAGAAAGAAGTCGCAAATGTGAATTTGGGCTCAAAGCTCACTGGGTAGTTATATATTGCTTTCACATGCGATTGATTAATTCCATCTGCCTAACAATAAACTTATGTCCATATATGCCCAATGTCAATCTATGACTCATATGCTATAGACTCAACATGCACACACAAAATAAAAACAAAACATTCAAACATAACGACCTAGGCATATCCCTCCCACACACTTGCTGTGCAAAGTACCCTTGCGGGCACAAGTAGTGATGTGGGTTAGATATGCCCAAAACAGACTCTATATATACAGACGCAAATATACAAAAACAAATATAGACACCAAACACACAAACAAAAATAAAAACAAATCCTAAACTACTGGGGATAAAGCATGATTTAAGGAGAGGAGGGGTAGTCTAACCCGAGATGAACACAAATGCTCTGCAGGGCTTTTTCAACTCTTTTGAGTTTCTTTGAATCTGCACTGCTCTGTGCCCTGCTTAGTCCTTCTTGTGCACTGGGCGATCCTTCTTGTGCCTTGGGGGCCTTTCTCTTGTCAAAGTATGTTGGTTCGTCAAAAGGGAGGAAGTATGGGGTGTTCTCTTCAGTGATCCCAACTAGCTGCATCCGCTCCAGCCTCTGGGCATCGAGATACTCTGTTGCTTCGTCAAGCTCTGGGTAACCTTCGAAGATGTCGTCAAGGTCGTCTCCTTTTAATCCTTCAAACAACCTAGCCACGAACATGCCCAAAGCTACAACAGTTGCTCTGGTGTTGCTGGTCTGTGCCTGCAATTGAATCGCCAGAATGTAGCCGAGGTTGACCTTCCGCTTATGCACCATGTTCCACAATAGGAACACCTCCTGCTGCGTGACTTGGCCTGTGCCATCCTTGCACCCATAAAAGTTGAATGGCATCCATTTATGGCAAATCCGGAGGGCGTGGTCAGAGATGTGCTTGTCCTTGCTTGAGCCCGAAAGATAGAAGCCTTTGCCTCCAATTTCCTCCCACCGTTGCTGAATGTTTCGACTCCAGTCGTCGCCAACACTGGTTGCTGCTTCTTTGTACCACTTCGAATGAACATCTTTTGGTTAGATGAAATCCAACATCAGATTCAATCCTGAGATTGACATGCTATGGCTTTCTCCAGCTATGTAGAAGTTCACAACTCCGGGTGTCTCCAGACCAAAGCCCTGCACTGGTTTAAACTCATATGAGGAAAGAAATTCAATGGTCAAAGAAGGGCGTACCGTGTTCCTCCAACCAAGTACTTGCTCCCAACCGATGTTGGCAAAGTATTCATACACTTGGTCCATGACTCCAAGTGTATTCAGCGTGCTGTCATGAAGAACATACATGGGCAGATGTTTCTTCTTGTTCAATCTCTCGACAATTTCTTGTCTCGAGCTGCTTGGATAATCATTTTCCTCCTTCGCCGAGCGGCAGGGAAGGGTTCTGATTGGCACCTTGCCTTTTGTTCTCTTTTTCACCTTTGCGGGCACATAGGTTTGAACTGGAGCTGGGATAATTTGAATTTCCGGTTCCACTTCCTCGCTGTGCACCGACTTCTCTTCCTCTTCCTCGTGGGACTGCTCCACATCTTGCTTTCTCTTGGTGGGGGGCTTTTCTTGTTTCTTCGATTCCTTGTTGACTGGCTTCTTTGCTTCCTTGCTGGTTGACTTGGTTCCCTTTTGCTTGCTCTTAGCCTTTTCGGGCACATCGGGACCCTTGCTCTGGCTTGGTTCCCTTTGTGCCTCCTTCGCGACCTCCTGTGGTTTTGCCTTCTTCGACTTCTTCTTCTTTGCGGGTGGATCTGGTTGTGCCTGTTTCGACTGCTCAGACTGGCTGTGGGCATTCTCAGATGTAGATCCTTCTGAAGCCGCTTTGTCTTCTTCCAACGATTCTTCTTTCTCTTCCTCCGGTTCTGGTTCTTTCTCCTTCTCCTCTTGCTGATCTTGCTCTAGTTTCTCCTCCTCCTTATCTTCTTCTTCCAAGCTCTCACCTTCAGATTCATCAACGCTTTCTTCTGCGTCACCGCTACCCTTTTGCTTTTCTTCCTCCACCTCTTCTTCTTTTTCTGGTCCACCATCGCCTTCCCCGTCCTTCTCTGGCTCTTTCTCCGGCTCCGACTCGTTTAATTCTTCACTGGGTTGGGGTGTCTGCGGCTTCTTCGGAGTTGGTGGTTTTTCAGGTGTTGGCGTTGGGTCAGGGCTTTGCCCAGCTTGTGGTGGGCTTTGGGGTATGCCCTTGTTAGCCTCCACCTTCTTCTTCTTTGACGCACCGTCTTTAGCTTTCATCGGTGCTCTCTTCTTCTTCTCTGCTTACGGCGGCGGGAGCGGTAGTTGTTGCGGTGGAATGGTCTGGATCGGTGAAGGGTTTAGAACGGGTTCGGAGCTTTGTTTCGGCTCCTCGGGCTGGGTTGACTGGGTGGTCTGCGTTGTTTCCTGCGATGAGTCACCGACGTTGCGGGCACTGCGCCTTGTGCCTCGCTTGGCGGTTTCTCCAGTTTTCTTTGTAGTCACCATTTTTTCTTGACAAGGGTTTGGGAAATTTATGAGGTAGGGTTTTCTTTGCTTGATCTGTGAGAAATCGAGAGAGTGGGGAGGGTATTTGAATGCTTCAGGGGATGTGAGGTGTTGTGAGGGTGGTGGGTTTGTGCAGCAAGATTCTGGCCGAGAATATAGGAGAAACGGTTGTGCCTAATTTTGAGAAAATTGGGGAATTTTGAATTGGAGAAGAAGATATGTTTGAAATTCAAAATGATTATCTGTATATATCATATCCCGTTCACTCCCCTTGTTTTCGGTCTCCATTTTCAATAATCATCACATTGCATGGGGAAAACCAACCGTTTCTGCAACTGCTTTTTCGTGTCAAATCAGTCAAATCAGCTACAGTACCCACCCACACACTTAAACCTTGTTGTGCCCTGCATGTTACTTTGCCCACAGTGATGTGTTTCCAGTCTTTGCCTTCTTGCAGCGTTAATTCACAAACAAAATACAAATAACAAACTTAATTGAAATTAAAGCAAGTAAACAAACCGGGTTGCCTCCCGTCCAGCGCCTTTGTTTAAGGTCTTTGGCTCGACCTTGTTGTGCCTTCAGTAGTACTCAGGAGTGCTCAAAACTTGGGTTTCTACCCAAGTTTCCTTATCTTGCTCGAAATATGGTTTCACCCTCTGGCCATTGACTCGAAATTCGCACCCATCCTTTGGATTCACCAGGTCAATTGCCCCACTTGGGTGTTGATGTTGCACCAGAGAGGGGCCCATCCATTTTGATTTCAATTTGCCAGCATGCAATTTGAGCTTTGAGTTAAACACGAGTACCTTTTGCCCACAGAGCAACTGTTTGCCCCTTGCAAGTGCATCGTGGTATCTCTTGGTACTTTCCTTATACATCACAGCATTATCATAGGCTTCGGACCTCAACTCTTCCAATTCTTGGATCTGCAGCTTCCTCTCAATTCCAGCGCATTCAGCATTGCAATTTAACCTCTTGATTGCCCAAAATGCTTTATACTCTATTCCCACGGGCAAATTGCAATACTTTCCAAAAACCAGCCTATAAGGAGACATCCCAATAGGTGTCTTGTAGGCTGTGTTATATGCCCACAGAGCATCTTCCAAATGATTGCTCCAGTCCTTGCGCCTTGGTCCAACAACTTTCTCCAGAATATTTTTGATCTCCCTGTTTGAGACTTCTGCTTGTCCATTTGCCTGGGGGTGATATGCCGTAGTATCCTTGTGTGTGACCCCATACTTTGCCATCATCCTCTTTATGACTGAGTTGCAGAAATGAGTCCCTTGATCACTGATCAGGACTTTGGGAATTCCGAAGCGACAGAACACATTTGCCCTCAGGAACTTCACCACTGTGTTTGCATCATTCGTTGGAGTGGCTTTTGCCTCCACCCACTTGGACACATAATCTACAGCCAGGATAATGTAGAGATTATTACCTGACTTGGGAAATGGTCCCATGAAATCTATGCCCCATATGTCGAAGATTTCCACGGGCATGATAGGTGTTTGTGGCATGGCCTCTCGAATAGAAATATTCCCAGTCATCTGGCAATTCTTGCACTTCTTCACAAATATATAAGCATCCCTAAATAATGTAGGCCAATTAAATCCTCCATCTAATACCTTCTTTGCTGTTCTACGTGGGCCGAAGTGACCTCCACATGCATTGTTATGGCAGAACTTCAAGATGTCAAGAACCTCATCATCATTGACGCACCTCCTTATGACTTGATCGGCTCCAATTTTCCAAAGAGTTGGTGCTTCCCAAAGATAGAACCTGCACTCCCGCTTCATCTTATTTCTTTGGTAGTTATTCAAACCAACTGGAAACTGCCTTGCAACCAGATAGTTCACTATGTCGGCAAACCATGGCTCCTTTGCTGTTTTGCCCACAACCTCATATAAGTGCTCATCTGGAAAATTCTCAGTGATTTCCTCTTTGCTCTCAACCATCAGACGGCTGAGATGGTCTGCAACCAGATTTTCTGCCCCAGTTTTGTCTTTGATCTGCACATCGAACTCTTGCAAGAGCAGTATCCATCTTATGAGTCTCGGCTTTGACTCCTTTTTAGACAGTAGGTACTTCAGAGCTGCTTGATCCGTATAAACAATCATTTGTGCCCCCAGCAGGTAGGAACGGAACTTCTCAAAAGCGAACACTACTGTTAACAGCTCCTTCTCCGTGGTGGTATAGTTGCGTTGTGTGGAATTTAATGTCTTGGAGGCATAATAGATAACATAGCTCTCTTTGTCTCTTTTCTGGCCCAAAACTGCTCCTACGGCAAATCCGCTGGCATCACACATCACCTCAAATGGCATTCCCCATCCGGAGGTTGGATAATGGGAGAAGATACCAACATATTCTGCAATGTATGAAAAGTCTTCTTACAGTCATCATCAAAGTCAAATTTTACTTCCAATTGTAGCAGGTTTGTGAGTGGTTGAGCAATCTTTGCGAAGTCCTTAATGAATCGACGATAGAAACCCGCATGGCCTAGAAATGCCCGAATCTGCTTAACATTGATGGGATAGGGCAATTTGGCAATGATCTCCACTTTTGCCCTGTCCACCTCGATTCCTCGCTCGGATACTACATGTCCCAGCACGATTCCTTCTCTCACCATGAAGTGACACTTCTCATAATTCAACACCAAATCTTTTTCCACACAGCGGCTCAGTACCTTGCTCAAATGGTTAAGGCATTGATCAAAGCAATCTCCGTAAACCGTGAAATCGTCCATAAAGATCTCAATACAAGTCTCAAGAATATCCGAAAATATACTCATCATGCACCGTTGAAATGTGCCTGGAGCGTTGCAAAGGCCAAAATGCATCCTTCTGTAGGCAAATGTGCCAAAGGGGCAAGTGAATGTCGTTTTGCCTTGATCGGCTTGGGCCACCACGATCTGCATATATCCAGAATACCCGTCCAGAAAACAGAAGTATGATTTTCCCGCAAGCCTCTCCAACATCTGGTCAATGAAGGGCAAAGGAAAATGATCCTTCTTTGTGACTGCATTCAACTTGCGGTAGTCAATGCAAACTCTCCATCCGGTCTGCAATCTCATCTGAATAAGTTCTTTGTTTTCATTTTCCACAACATGGATTCCAGACTTTTTGGGCACAACGTGAATAGGACTCACCCACTCACTGTCGGGCACAGGGAAGATAATGCTCATATCGAGCAGCTTTAGAATCTCTTTTAACACAGCTTCCTTCATCAAGGGATTCAGCTTCTTTTGGGGATCTTGCACTGGTTTTGCCCCTTCTTCCAACTGGATCCGATGCATGCAAATGGTGGAACTTATGCCTTTGATGTCGGCCAAGGTCCATCCAATTGCTTCCTTGTACATCTTCAATAGTGCTATCAACTTGACTTCCTACTTCATGGTCAACGATGAACTGATTATAACTGGTAAACTCTCTCCTTCACCCAAATAGGCATATTTGAGGTGATCGGGCAACTCCTTCAACTCTAACTTTGGTGGTTTGATGATAGACCGCACTAGTTTATCACCCTCCCTTGTTGTGGGCAAAGGCAGACGTTGATCCCTTGAAAAACCGGCTTCGATGTGATACAATTGCAGAATTGTCTCTTTGATTTGCTTATCTCGTTCCTCTTCAGCATCCCAATCAATTTTACTGTATTGAAGTACCCAATCAAGTGGATCCTTTGCTAGCAGCCTTGGCAATTCTTCTTGGATCATAGGCTCAAAGACGTCGATCACATGTACACTCTTAGTGTCATTGGGGTACTTCATTGCCTTCATGATGTTGAAGGTAACTCTGTCTCCATCGAACTCGCACGTCAATGTGCCCTTATCGACATCAATCTTCGTATGTGCCGTCTTCATGAATGGTCTGCCCAAAAGTATATAGGCAGCCTTTGGATTGGTTTTGCCTATATCCAGCACATAGAAGTCTGCTGGGAAAATAAGACTCTCCACCTTGATTAAGACATCTTCAAGCACTCCCTCGGGGTAAACACTGGAACGGTCAGCCAATTGAATAATTGTTCTTGTATCCTTGAGCAGTCCTAAGGTCAGTTCTTCAAAAATGCTTAGGGGCATAACATTGATCGATGCCCCTGAGTCCAGCATAGCTCTGTCAACTTGAAGTCCTCCAATTTCACAGGGAATAAAGAACATCCCGGGGTCTCCACATTTTTCAGGCAGCTTCTTCTGCAATAATGCTGACACATTCTCATTCACAACCACTTGTGTCTCCTCGGTGAATCTCACTTTCTTTGTACATAAGTCCTTCAGGAAACGGGCATATCGGGGCACCTGCCTGATTGCGTCTAGTAGGGGAACATTGATTTCCACTTTTTTGAAGATGTGCATTAGCTCCCTATCCTCTGTTTCTTTCTTATTTTGCTTCATCCTTCCTAGAAATGGTAAAGGCACCTCGATCTCTTTTGGAATATTACTCTTCAGGATGGGTTTGGGCACAACTGCTTCTGGTTTGTCATTTGCCCTCAACTCTGGCTTCTCCTTTGTGGGCTCATCGTTGCTGTGGGCATCATCCTCTGCAGTCTCTGGATATGGTGCAGGCAGTTGCCTTCCACTCTTCAGTATTATTGCATTTACCCTAGCCTTCTTTGGTGGTTCTGTCTGTGAGGGCAAAACTCCTTTAGCTTTCTCCATCCTTGCGATTGCATCACTAATTTGGGATATTTGTCCTCCCAAATAGCTCAGTTCATTCCTTGTCTCTTGCTCGAAGGCTTCTGATTTCTTTTGTACCTCCACCGTTTCATTCACAATCTTGTGAACCATGTCTGATAAAGACGGTCCTGCTGCGGGCACAGGATAGTATGGTGTTGTATGCCTCTGACTGTAGTTGGGGGCAAATTGATTGTGCCTCCTTCTGTGCCCTTCATCCATAGCGTTGACCGTTTCTTCCTTCTCCTTCAATTGTGGACACTCGTCAGAGTGGTGCCCCATTAGTTCACATACCCCACAAATTCGCAAGGTATTAGCGGAAAATATGGTGATCATCTTCTCCATCTTGTTGCAGAGTTGTTCGATTCGGTCATCAGTTGCAGGCACAGAGATAGTTTTGCCCGCAGCGGTAACACTTGTTCTTTCATATGAATCATCTCTGTTTTCCTCGGCCATTTCTCTAATAAGTATTAGAGCCTCAGCAGCCCTCTTGTTCAGGATGGATCCTCCGTATGCTGCATTCAGTAGGGCTCGGTCCTCGCTTCTTAACCCCGAGACAAAGTAGTTCACTAGGTCATGATCTGGAATCTGGTGATGTGGGCATTTCGAGAGCAATTGCTTGAAACGCTCCCAGTAGTCGTAAAAGCTCTCGTGGGGACCAGCCTTTGCGGTTGAGATCTTCTTTCTCATACTCTGCACTCTTGATGTGGGGAAGTACTTCTCCAGAAACTTTTTCCGGAGTTGACTCCAGTTGGTTACACTTCTAGCGGGAATAGTGTATAACCACTCTCGAGCTCCGTCCTGCAAGGTGAAAGGAAAAGAAACCAGGTGAATGTATTCGCCTGTCCCATTAGCTCGTGTGCGTTGCATCTCACATGTCATCTCAAAATCTTGTAGATGTCGTTGTGGATCCTCCCCTGGATGGTCATGGAATTTGGGTAAAATCGAGATGAAATTTGCCCTCAGCTCCCAGTTACCAGTAGTTGTGGGCAAAACGATGCCCGTGGGACACAGGTTCATGGTTTGAGGGAAACTCAGTTGCCTCAAAGTAAGGGTGTGCTGTGGTGGTCTTTGTTGTTCTTCTTCTTCGTGGTTTGATATCTGATCGTTCTCCATCTCTTCGTCGAAATAGAGTGAATTGATGTTGTTTTTCTCACTTTCTCCGCTTGAGGTCAAATCATCACTGGGTCCTTCAGTGTGATTTTCTTCCTCCAGCCTTTTCAAAAATGCCCTAGCTTGTGCCCTTCTTGCCCTCGCTGACCTCTCTATCTCCGGATCGTAGAGTAAATCTCATGCGCGGTTAGAACGAAGCATATACTAAGGTAAAACAGTAAATAGACAGAAAAGTGCGCTTACACTCCCCGGCAACGGTGCCAATTTTTGGCACACCCGTCATTTAGGTGTGCAAAATACACTTGCGGGCAAATGGTCCACAAATGCTTAATCTGTCCTCAATGGCTAGTATAGCTAGTGAAGACGGATGTCGATCCCACGAGGAGTGTTTTAACCTTCTGTCCTTTCTTAGTTCAGTTTGGATCTTTAGTGTCACTCTACAAACCTTGCTAATAAACTTAAACTAACTAAATGCTGAAAAGGAAATCACAAAAGAAAATATCAGTAATAAAAGTGCTCAAGTCAAAGCATCAAGTCATTTGGTAGGTATGCGCAATCCCGGGCAAAACACATGTAATTACCAATACTACCCATTGTGCCCACACTAGCAGAAAGGTCAAAAACTGAATCTCTATGGCCAAATATGGGTAATTGTCACTTTGAGGGTTAACCGGTTATAGGAAATGGATACGATCGGCCACTCCCCAATCACTTCTTACATTATATCGTCTAGATAATACGATCGGCACCTAGGGACCTAACTATACATGAACCTAAGGAGAGAATCACACAAAGGTTTTGCAAGCATAGCAGCTTTGAGGGCAAAAGCGACCCGATTCTAGTAGGTTTGACACGGTCTTGTGCCTGCATATACTACTCAATCTCAACTATCAAGGCTGTCACCCCCGGACTTATTACTATGCGGGTATCGAGGCATGGGTCACCTATACACTCCCACATAACTAACACTAGTACCAGTTAATCAGAAATGCGCACTTTCATCTCCAACCACCCTTTACCTATGTCTAAGTGAAAAACAAGTTAAGATTGTGAACCCTTAAGGCTTTAAATTCCGATTACCTCATGCACATATTCTACCCTTAAACCATTACTTTAACTTGAACAGTGGATACTTAGCCACTAAACATAGAAACAAAAGTAACATCTTACTTGGAAAGGAAATACGTAGATTAACTTCTGGGCCCAACCCTAGTTTTGCCAACAAAAACAACTGAACTACCTCTCCGCGGGCAAATCGCCAGCTTCAGGCAGTCAGAATATCCAAAACATAAACTAAATATGAAAGCGGTAAATTGTATCTTGGAAATGTAAAGACCGAATGTGTCAGTGTACGCACGCACTCTGATATGAAAACAGATAAAAAGTATTTATAGCAAATGAATTAAGGCTTCAGGCAGCCCAGATCTCACCCACGCAGGGGTTCTTGCACTCCTCCACTTCCTCATTTTATGCTCAACGTTCTTCGTTGAATTTAGGAGGGATAGCAACAAACCCTAGCATCTCCAATGGCTTTCTGATGTCCCCACTTCGTTCGTGTGTAGACCTCCCCAAGACTCGGAACTGACCGCCACATCACCTCCACGTGCATATAGGAACTGTCCCGCCATATTGTTGCGCAATTCTCGCAACAACTTTGACTGGGTCCTCGGCAGGCAAATCAGTCCTTTGTGCCCTCAGCATAAATAGCACATGTCTGTGCCTATTGTGGTGGTTTTGTGCCCTCAGCCTCCTGCAATCAGCTTTACCCCCAAAACAAGACTAAACTCTATACTAAACACTTAAAAAGGGTGTAAAAAGATAAAGGAAAAGGCACGAATTTGAGTCTTCATCACCGACAAAGTTTATAAGTACCGATTTCGATAGATTATATTTTATTCCGCTGCAGTAGATTCGAAATTGAAACTTGCATGTTAATTCAACATAGGATAATTAATGTCACACATAAAATTATGATTTAAATGAGTTAGAATTAATGGCATCCAAATAGATCCTGTGGGGTACAATTTGCGAAAACCCTAACAAAAGGCAGTTTGGGTCGACCGGTGGGTCAGTTTGACCATGTGCGCGTGGGCTTCACTTAAATGTTACAGTCTCATTCATTTGTAGTCTGATTGAGCCAATTCAACTTGTACAATGCTCCTAGCTTAATTATCCATCTTACCAAACCATCAAATCACCCATTTGGATCATTTTGAATTATTTCCATCAATTCTCATAGGCTTTACTCTTTGAATCCGGTCCAAAAGCCCAATTGGTCTCTTCTTTAGATCTCCAAGCACATATTTGATCATTTTGCGTTAAATAATCATCAAATTCACCGCTATTGCTGCAAAACTCACAAATACATCAAAAATACCAAATGATAACATATTGAGCATAAACAATATGAAAATCACACAACTTATTAACTTAAACATCATGCATTCATATCCAAAAGTTGTGTAAAATACACAGCTCCTCACGAACTGAACTGAAGAGTCTCATAACTGAAGAGTAGCACTCTCAATATAGCTTTCCAAACTGAAGGATGCCGACTGAGCCGCAATAAACAACAGAGATTTTGACATGGCAAGTCAACTTAGATATAAATGTTGGACATTCTGAGTTCATTAACGGTCTTCTTCACCAATCCGCAAAAGGACTCACTAAGCTCCAAGATGACCAACGGTCATATTCAATTAATCCATATATAAATAAGATGAATTCGAACTTAGTCAATAGATTATTTGCAAGCTAGCTAACCTTCCTTACGTGTGTGCGTATACAATCAATTTATCAAGCTAGATTCTAATAAAAGATCATAAGAGCAAAATTGTAATAGTTAGCAGTTGAAGATATTTAAGATGTCACTCTTAGCAAAAATCCCACACAAGAGAGAGCCCTAGAACTAGTCAGATTATCAATCGTTCAATTCTTGAAAAAGAAACCAAGCTCTGGATAAAAAGTTATTCCATCGATCATCACTTTATCAACACTTGCTTAGTTCAAGAAGCACAATCAGTTGATAACAAAAGTTCAAGACTCAACCTGTTGAAGATCAAAAGAGATCTAAAATCTTGTAAAGATGACAATAGTACCTAACTCTTTGTCTCAGTGTGAGTCACCGCTAAAGAAATTGTTACCGCAATAGCTACCTACCAGGGACTGTAAGTGTGAGTCGTTAAACCAGCTAAGGTAATGATGTAAAGAATCTAATTGTTACTAGGTTCATCTCTTCATTTCATTATATAATTTGTAAGGATAAGATCAAGTTATATAGTGAATTACCCTTCAAGTTAGAAGGAAAAAATAACGTAGAAGTTTTAAAGCTTCGAACATCTATAAAATTATCATGTGTTGTACTCCGCTTTATCTTATTTATCCTTAAGTTGCACACAACTTCACACTGCACATAAATGGAATATCTCGACCTTAAATATTGTTTAATCAACTTAAGCTTAAAATGAGTCAGCGCCCTAGTTATTCCGCATTTGAAATTAGTTTGAAAAAGAATTTATTCAACTATCCCCCTTCTAAACTCTGTTAGACTCGTTCGGGACCATCAGATACTTTGCACGAATAGTACACTTTTAGACTCTCTAAATCTTGTACATATGAAAATCCTCGATGTCTAACTAGTCTGATTTTCAAGATATTTATAAGAATAAAGTATAGCCTAAACAAGGTAATCAGAAAAGTCTTAAACTGAATCAAACTCTAAAGGAAACATTCCTAGTATGATTCGGACTAACTTAGTTTAGAAGTCTTTCTTGAATAGAACTCGTCTTCTTCCATCTAGATCTTCATTCTGAAAAAGGCAACTTTTATTCCAATACGTCCATCTTCAATAAGAAACTTTATCTCCTCAAATTCGGCTTGGTGCGTCTTTTGGAAATTCTCTAGACAACCATGTATATAATCATGTTCATAAACACAATTAAGTACATTATTCAATCTTCAGTCAGATTGGTAGCGAAACCATTTTCGATTTATCTAGGAATGAGGTGCTCTAGATCATGGTCTTCAAAACTTGAAAAACTAAAACCTTTGTGTTCTACGAATCACCATAAAGATCGTGTCAATCTAAAAACACTTAGTGCTAAATAATGGCACTAACATTGTTCATACTTGAAATAAATTCATGTCACGATTACATATACTGATCTTACTATTTGTCCAGATCCTATTTATCTTTGTAATTGAATTTTTAGCCAATCACTCTTCCTATTATATGTTTAAAAATATGGATTTGCTCCAATTACAGAAGTTATGTTACCGAAATTTCTCTGCAAAGAAAACACAAGAATTTAAATTCAACACCAATGAAATCCAAATTAAAATGGCCTATCTCAAAAGAACCAAAAAATTCACCGGAAAATTTTACTGAAAATTTTGAAAATTTCCATAAACTTTTCAACTTCTCTATAGAAAATATATAAGCACTTTGGGGACCCCAAATAACAAACCAAAATATAATGAAAGTGCCAAAATATTTTCCGCCAAAAAACTCTTTTTTATCAGCTCGAATTTCTTTTTTTATGTTGATTTGTTTGATTCATTCCTTTTTTTAATTGGCGAGAAATTAAATAATAGATAATTAAAGTAGATAAATTGGAACTTGTTATAAAGTTGAGGCTTTGATACCACTTGATGAGATCCTCATTGGTAGATGATTAATGGCGGAGATCCTTCCCAGGAGTATCAGACTATAATGATAGATTTGAGTGGAAAAATCCAAAACCCTAGGTCCACAAAATCGTAGAACCATGAATATGGATTTCGTGATGTGATGGAAATTGTAAATAAAAACCTTAGATTGTAGTGAAGAAGCCACAAATAGATGTGTTGTTCTATTTGATAGGTCACTTTTAACTCACGGTGTTCACATGAAGTTTGGAGAAATCTCCAGAGAGAAAAATGTTAGTTTTGTATACTCGAAGACATGTCTTTATATATTTTTCTGATGATGTGATGATATGATGATATAGATTGATTTTATTTCAGTCACTGTTTGCATTTACATTATTATATAACTATTTATGCATATTCAATATACTTACACTGTAGATGATATGGTGTGGGTAAACATACGGTAAGATCATATCATCAGATCCTTGTATTGTATTAAAAGGCTCACGGTTTAGGTGGTCCTAAATACACCATCGGTACACAGTAGAATAATCTGATAGTTAGTTTATCTTGACTAATTGATTATTCCAATACACATGATAATGTATTGAGGAGGATCATGATAGGATACCGTTCTCTACTATGACATTATAAGTTAGAGAACAAAGACCCACAGAGTTCGGGTTCTTAACTTATATTTATTGGCGAACATTTGTATGCTTTGTTTATTGCTTTGATTTATCCATGGGTGAGATTCTCTCATACAATCAATAAACTCGATATCTTGGAAAATAGCATTTGCATACATGATGTGTCGCGCAATATATATAAACATTGTGTCCTGATGAGCCAGGTTGTTGATGTTATCTTGAGAAAACACAAGTTCATGTGAAACCCTACAGGTGGAATTTATTCCGTACATGATAAAACTTGTGTGGTACTGCTCAAGGTTTTAGATATTAATTAATTATAGTTATCAGAGGCTTACATAATTAATTAATGAACATTAGATCTTAAATACGGGGAATGGCTGAACTAAAGGAGAATAAAAGTATTACTTCTTTAGTGGAATAAAAGTAATATTTAATTTATTTAATAATATCATAAGTTTATTTGATATTGGAAATTAAATAAATTAGTGGGAAAATTTAATATTCTTCTAGATCTGTGTTGTAGCCCAATATGACTTTAATGGACTGGAGATAGAAAAGAAATTTGATGCCCAAACCAGTAACCCTGTATTTTCGGCCACCTACTTATTGAGGTTTCTAAAAACACACACAGAAAATCAGCCCCTCAGTTATCTCTTGATCTCCACAGAATCCATAATTATCTAGTAGTTTTCTGTCCATCCGGAATCTAGATACAGTCTGTGAAAACAACAAAAGATCGAGAAGTCGAATTGCTGAGCTAGGGGGCGTCAATAATCATCATCTCAACAGCAAGAATAGACCTCTAATCTTGACCTCAACCCGACGTTCAATTGTAAGTGGTTTTCGATTATCTATGTTTCCATTATTAGTAGAATCGATAAACCGGATTGCATGTTTAATTGAACTCGGTTAATTAAAATATATGTGTTGCATAAATATATGATTACATGATATTAGGATTAAATAACAACCAAATAGATCCTATGGTGATTTAATTTGAAAAAACCCCAACAATTGGTATCAGAGCGGGTTTTGGCACTGCTCTAGAATTAATCGTAGGATAAATTCGATGTATATATTTAAATTTGATGTTAAATTGATAGTGTTTAAATTTTCAGATTTAAATTTGTATGGATATCGATCGATTTTGTTGTATTCAAAACTTGGATGAATTTTTGATCTTGTTTGAAAATTTTAGTTTTGAAGTTTGGTGTAATTTCGATTATATTAAAATTAGATTTGGAATAGATTTTGATGATGTCAAAATTTCTAGATTAAATTTGAGAGGTGATCGAAAATTAAGGTACCAAAGTTCTCGAAACTTTGGTGTTTTATTTTTCCCTAATTTGTTCTATGTATTTTCGATCATGTTACATTAATTTGGAGAAGACTTTAATTAAAATCAAATTTCCAGATTTATGCTACATGTGATATTGAAAATTATAGTGTTAATCTTAGGAAAATTTAATGTGTTAAATTCCCTAATTTTGTGTTGTAAATTTTCGGTCCTTATTAAATTAATTTGGAGAAGTTTTTGATAAAAATCAAATTTTCAGATTTATTTAATTAGGTGGTTCGAAAATTCGGTGTTAAAGAATTAGATATGGTATTTTTGATGTGTATCACAAAGTTACCTAATTCTAATATACATAAAAGTTCAAAATAAAATATTAAGTTTGGAAAGTTTGAAGTGGATCAAATTTCCAGATTTAATTTTTGGTAATCTTCGATTTTATGCTTAATAGAGTTGGAGAAGGTAATTTTGATATTATCAAATTTAAATACAATAAGATTTGAAAATAGAATTTAAATTTTGAAAGAATTTGAAGTGGATCAAATTTTCAGATTTTATTCTTGTTATTTTCAAAATCTTTGTAGATAAGAATTTGAAAAGTAATTCTTGGTGTATATCATAAATTACTTAATTCTAATCTAGATAGGGTTGAAAATAAAATTTAAATTTGGAAGAAATTTGAAGTGGATCAAATTTCCAAATTTTTATTTTGATAGTTTTCGATCCTAGTCTAATATTTGGGATAGATTTTTCATTTATATAAAGATTTCCAAATATTAATTAATTACGGTTTATCTGAAAATTAAAATAAATTTGGTGGATAATTTTATAAAATTTCCAGATTTATTTTATGGTTTTTTCGAGAATTATAAGTATAAATTTGGTAGATAATTTTTTTTTCCAAATTATATCTTGTGGTAATTTTCGAAAGTATTAATTTAATCAATTGCAATTTTCGAAAATTAATATCATGTATGGATATCATATGTTATTTTATGCTAATCATGTAATTATGATTGTTGATTTTGTAGACTAACATGTTTGTAGGTTTACCAACTATTATGGCTCTTTTATTATGTGATGTATGTTTTAATTTATGTTGAATGTATGATGGGCCGTATGCCGGTTTGGCTATGTGATTTTAATCCATGAGAAAATCCATGGATTAGGTCTAGGTTTTATTTTATCTTGTTTTAATGTAATAGAAATAAAATTGTTAGACCAAGTTATTGAGTTGTAATTTTATTCTAGAAATATTAGAATTTTCCGTTTAGGAATAGATATTCTATATTGAATAAAGTTTGAAGATCAACTCAAAGAAAGGAAAGTAGTGCAGCTCAAGAAGGAAGTATCACTGATTCACGTCCGAAACCCTAATTGGAGCTAAGGTTTTTGACGAGGCGCAGTGAGGTGGACGGCCACCCTGTCCAAGATCCGGAGCTGACTATCCAATTTTATCTCATTGATCAACATGAGATATAAGCCATGATAGTTGTTTTATTATTATTGCTTATTATATTGTTTGAAGCATGCAATGTATGTTTATCATTTTATATGATGTTTGCATGTTTTATAACAGGATAAAATGAAACCTCAATCATAAATAACTAAGTGGGAGAGATTCATACCAAAGTATGTAGAAATCTCATACGTTCTCCATTAATCTGTTTGAGTGAGAAATGATGGGCATGAGCGTTGACAATAGGTCTTCCTTTATTTCGTATGTGTCATATCATAGAATTCTCTAGATATTAAACCTCTTTAAAAAGATAGTTGTAGAACACTGTTAGAACTAAATGACTTCTCCATTTGGAGCAATTAAATTCAAAACATGTGTACTTAGGGTGAAGATGATGGTGTTCACACTTAGATGTAATTTATTAATAAACGTCCACACGATCGTGGCTTATTAATTAGAAGATTACATGACCGTGTTCGTTTCCGGCTATTAATTTGCTTGTTGTAAAGAAATTCAACTGAAGGCAAATTAAAGGTTTGATAACCTGTTTAAAAATGAATTTTATAAACATCCACACTATCGTGGGTTATAGAAAATGTTTTTAAAATGTCGGTGGAAAAGTATATAATTTTTATGAGGTTTTCGATTATATGATATTTATCCTAAAGCTTGTGACTGTACTGTATGTTTATTTTTCAGTTACTCTATATAGTCAATAGCACTCTCAAATTTTTCCTCAATACTCAAAGAAAACAAGTTACTCGGTGAAAACTACAATAACTGGATTCATAACCTTAACCTCGTCCTAACTGCTGAAGGTCACAAATTCGTACTTGAAGAGGAATGTCCTCAGAAGCTAGATGAGAATTCTGGCGAAGATCAAAGGTTGGCCTATGCTAAGTGGGTCAAGTCTGATGAGATTGCACGCTGCTACATTTTGGCTTCTATGTCAAATGTGTTGAAACACCAACATCATTCTATAAAGATTGCTTATGATGTCATGCTCAAACTTAAGGAGCTCTTCAGTTACTAGAACCGCTTGGCACGCCACTTGGCGATGAAGAACTTGATAAGCGCGAGAATGGCTGACTCTACACCTGTTAGGGATCACGTTCTCAGTATGATGATTTATCTAGCTGAGATCAAAACCTTGGACGGAGATCTGGACACCGAGTCTCAGATAGACATCGTGCTTCACAACCTGTCCCTGAAGTTTAAGCAGTTTAGATTGAACTTCAACATGATAAAGAAGGATGTTACCTTATCTGAACTACGCATGGATCTTCAGGCAGCTGAGTTACTTCAGAAGGGAAATCCGGAGGCACACCTAACTAAAAATGGGGCGTCTTCTTCTGGTACTAAAAACAAAAAGAGATACGCACCTAAGAAAGCTGCAAGTCGGACACCTAAGGTGAAGAAGCCCAAGGCAAAGATTCCTCTCGAGGAATTCAAGTCGAAGATAAAGTACTTCAAGTGCGGCAGCTAGGTCACTGGAAGACGACATGTCTGAACAAAAGGAAGAAGGGTATGTCTCACACTCTTTTCATTAAAACATGTTTAGCAACTTGTTTTACTCAGTCTTGGGTAGTAGATACTGGAGCTGCTGATCATGTTCGCATGTCTTTACAGGGGTTCCTGGTAAAAAGGCAGCTGAGTGATGGGGCGATCATCATCTACATGGGAAATGCTACGAAAGTGGCGGCAGTTGTAGTGGGAGACGTTACTTTATCCTTTAGTAGTGATAGGAGTTTTGTTTTAAAAGACTGTCTTTATGTGCCTGGTTTTAGGCGAAACCTTGTTTCAGTTTCTAAACTTTTTATGAATGGATATTCAGTTTCTTTTGATAACCAGGTTGTTATCTTTAGCGGTAAACATTTTATCTATTCTGGCACATTAGATGGACATCTTTATTTACTTAATCCTATGCAAAACACTACGCAAAAGTAATTACTGAATACATCGATCACAAACCATAATAAAAGGAAAGAACCTTCAGAATTGAATCAAACCTATCTTTGGCATCTAAGGCTAGGCCATATTAACCTTAAGAGGATACAAAGGCTGGTAAATGATGGACCTCGATCTTCATTGATCCTAGAATCATTTCCTTTGTGCGAATTCTGCTTAGAAGGTAAAATGACAAAGCATTCTTTTGAATCTAAAGGAAATCGATCCAAGGAGGTATTAAATTTGATTTACTTTAACTTATGTGGCCCTATTTCAGTTCAAGCTCGAGGAGAGTACGAGTATTTCATCACACTCATGATCGATTACTCAAGATATGGATATATCTACCTATTACGTCGCAAGTCTGAATGCTTTGATAAATTTAAAGAATTTAGGACGGAAGTAGAGAAACATACGGGTAGAAGTATCAAGTCATTACATTCTGATCATGGGAGTGAGTACCTCTCAAGTGAATTTAGGGACTACTTAGCAGAGAATGGGATCACATCCCAGTTAACAGCGCTAGGAATGCCACAGCAGAATGGCGTGGCAGAGAAAAGGAATATAACCTTGTTAGAGATGGTCAGATCGATGATGAGTTATTCAAAGTTGCCTATTTCGTTCTGGGAATATGCCCTAGAAACAACAGCCTACATTCTTAACTTGGTTCCATCAAAATCAGTTCTTTCTACGCCCACAGAACTTTAGACTGGACGAAAGACCAGTTTAGGACATGTTCGGATTTAGGGTAGCCCAGCACACGTGTTGGACAAGGAAGCTAGTAAGCTGGCACCTCGTACTGATGTGAGGTTGTTTGTTAGATATCCTAGAGGAATGAAAGGTGGTCTATTTTATAGTCCTAAGGATCAGAAGATCATTGTTAGCACCAATGCTCTATTCTTAGAATAAGACTATGTCATAAACCATATACCAAGGAGTCAAATCATCCTTCAGGAGCTGAGAGGGGAAGGATCGAATCCTACACCAGTAGTACAAGAAGAAGTACAACAAGACACTGCACAACGTGTCATAGATACACGAGAACTGCCTCGTCGCAGTGGAAGGGTTGTACGCCAACTTGATAGATTCATTAGTTTGGGTAAATCATTGGATTTCCTTGAAGGACTTAATGAGCTGGATCCTAGGACCTACGATGAAGCAGTCCAAGATAAGGATGCAGATTCTTAAAAATCTGCGATTGAATCTGAGATTGGATTTATGAATCACAATCAAGTCTGGGAGCTTGTAGAACCACAAGATGGGGTAAAAGCCATTGGGTGAAAGTGGGTCTATAAATAAAAGAGAGGACCTGATGGGAAGGTTGAAACGTTCAAAGCAAGACTTGTGGTGAAAGGGTACACTCAGAAAGAAGGGATCGATTATGAGGAAACCTTTTCACCAGTAGCCATGCTTAAGTCAATCCGGATTCTCGTATCAATTCACAAATAGATGTCAAGACAGCTTTCCTGAATGGAAGTCTTGAGAAAAACATCCACATGAAGAAACCAGAGAGTTTCATTACTAAAGGCCAAGAGCACTTAATGTGCAAGCTTAAGAGATTCATTTATGGACTTAAGCAAGTATCGAGGTCTTGGAATATTCGATTTGATGAGGTTATCCAGTGATATGGATTCGTTCAAAGTCCGGATGAGACTTACATGTACAAGAAATGTGATGAAAATATGGTGGTTTTCCTCATACTGTATATTGATGATATCTTGTTTATTTGAAATAATAAGGCATTATCAAACATAAGGTTGTGGTTGTCCAAGTAGTTTGATATGAAGGATCTGGGAGAAACCGGACATGTCCTTGGCATGAAGATCATTCGAGATCGCCAGAAAAGGATGCTTTTCTTATCCCAGACAACTTATATCAATACAGTGCTAGCTAGGTTTAGCATGTAAGATTCCAAGAAAGGTTTTATACCTTTTAGGCATAGAATTCATCTATCCAAGGCAATGTGTCCCCAAACACAGTTTGAGATAGATGAAATGAAGAAAGTCCCATACACTTCGACTGTGGGAAGTTTGATGTATGATATACTATGCACGAGGCTTGATATATGCAATGTTGTTGGCATGGTAAGCAGATATCAGTCTAACCCTGGACAAGGTCACTGGACTACAATTAAGAATATTCTCAAGTACCTGAAAAGGACTCAAGATTATATGTTGGTATACCGCTCTGATAGTCTGGTGCCTTTGGGTTACATGAACTCAGATTTTCAATCTGATAAAGATCAGAGTAAGTCTACCTCAGACTATGTGTTTACACTAGGAGGTGGAGCCGTTGCATGGAGGAGCATCAAACAGAAATGCATTGCTGACTCTACTATGGAAGCTGAATATGTAGCTACCTCTGAGGCTGCAAAAGAAGTTGTCTAGCTCCGGAGCTTCCTATTGGACTTGAACGTGGTTCTTGATCTTTCTAAGAGCATCACGATATACTGTGATAACTCTGGTGTAGTGGCAAATTCGAAGGAACCCAAAGCCCATAACGCAAGTAAACACATAGAAAGGAAGTACCATCTTATATGAGAAATCGTTAAGAGAGGGAATGCGGCGGTTGTCAATGTTGCATCGGAGGACAATCTAGCTGATCCATTCACGAAGAGCCTTCCAGCTAAGACCTTTGGTCACGTGGAGAAAATAAGAGTGAGATGTAGACCCGAAGGCACAGTTTGAGTTTTATTATTTTGATTTGAGAGTTAGCTAGTTAGTTATAGTTAGTGCCATTGGTATGCACTAATTGTTCATGTTATGTTGTTGGCGAGATATGTTCGACAATATGTGCTTGGGTATGTCCCCGAAGTTTCTTATTCCACTGTGCAAGAAAAGAAGAATAGTTGGCGAACTGTTACCTCCGATGTCCCAGATAGAACCAGGGACACTTTTATATGGCTGTTTCCTTATTTACAAGATCTTGCGTAGATCCATTCATGGAAGGCAAGATTTGTTCGATTGACTGCCTTATGGTGTAGATACCGTGCTGAAAATAACCCTACTATATATGGAAAGCATCTACACACGTTTGGAAAGATCACAAACTAATATACGCTTACCAAATTATCGAAGATTGAAGAGCAACGGTAATATTGACGTCAAGCTATATGAAGATCGATTCATTGTGCAATCGGTGGATGACTTGTTTAGATTCTCTTAGCATATTATTTGAAAGTCATTATCGTTTGTGTCCCATGTATTAACTAGTAGTTGTTCCATGAACAGTTCAACGTGATAGACTAGTTTTTGAGTGTTTTTGAGTGAAACACGTAAGGGGTTATTTTAAGTCACAGTTGTTAGGGGATCTCACAGCTTTCGTTTAGCGAAGGAGCTCTTAAAAACGAACGGGCGACATAAGGAGGGCGTCATGTATGTGTAAGTTCCTCAATACACTTCATGAAGTAGTAGTAAATGAATTTTCAAGTTTAGACAAAGTCTCTCTAGAGTAGGTTGATTTACCGAACTGGGTTACCAATCTCGTGTGTACTTTACTGCTTTCTAATTACTATTATTACGTCTGTTCCAAACATATCATACAACACTTGTCAAGAAGTTATCATTATACACTATTGCACAGATTATTGTTTTTCAGTTATTATGCTTGAAAGACATACTTCAAGTATAAGTGGGAGATTGTTAATTTTTTATGCTGGAAGACATGTCCTTGTATACTTTTCTAATGATATAGATTGATTTTATTGTAGTCGCTGTTTGCATTTACATTATTATATAACTATTTATGCATATTCAATATACTTACACTGTAGATGATATTGTATGGGTAAACAGACGGTAAGATCATATCATCAGATCCGTTGTAGTGCCCCGTAAAATTTATTTATTTATTTATTTACGCTATTCAAAATTATTATTTAAGAACAAGATATTAATTGTTAAATCCCATAAGTCGCTCCAAGAGAAAGTTTTATAACGTATAAAAAGCATACTCATGAATGCATTACATGTATTGCATAATGATAGTATTATTTCAATTATTCAGAACTTCTTTTAGGCCATAACCCACTCATTTAAATTAACTTAGCCCAAGAACTATTGCTACCTAGTCCAACCCAAAACACAACAAAAATTTAGGGTTCCCACTTGTGAAAAAATTTCAGCTAAGGGAAGAGGAATGAATTAACTAGGAGATTTTCTTTCCAAATTGTTACTCAAATATTTTCGTCCAGAATTTCAAAAAAATTGGAAAAGAAAGCATCTTGGGATTTTTCCCATGACCTTGAACCCAAATCATTTTAGTATAAATAGGAGCAAACTTTCATTACCTTCCTCACACCAAGAAAGAAAAAGAATAAAAAAAGAGAGAAGAGAGAATTAATAGATAGAAGAACGGTTATTGTTCTGATTTCGAAAGGTACGAAAAATTCCATGAGTTTTCATACTTGCGTAATACCTCTGCCTTCTCTTCGTGTTAAAGGATTTAATCTCTGTAAAATTTTTCTGCTACTGCTCGTCAATGGAGGAAATTGCATGGATTTAAATGACAAAAGCTTTCAAAGAAATCATTTCTTTTTTATGGGACCAATGGATGGGTTTACTTAGTCAAACTATATATATATATATATATATATATATATATATGTAACCTCTAATAGATATGTCTGCATGTGTACAATTATATATCTTTGTGTGTGTGTGGTGGTGATTTTGTATTTTGCTAGTGGGGCCAAGGAGTAAATATTTATTCTCATTTGTTTCAATTCATTTGTTTCACAAACACACACACACAAACGTACGGGAAAATAGCAAAAGTCACATCATTTAGGTATGGAAGCATTAATTATGTTATTTAGCAGCACTCGAATGTAGATCTAGAAATTTTCATGCATTAAAAGTCATCTTGTTCATACCCAGTGAAAATGCAGTACCGAGTCCTCCAGACTATAAAGTACCGAGTCTTCGAGACTATTTAGTACGGAATCCTTTGCACTATAAAGTACTTAGACTAAGGGTTGAATCAGAAGTACAGATCACAAGATGGTCTACGAACCAAAGACTTTATATTTTCGCATATTTACTTGTTAAATTTATAGTTTGGATAACAGAGAAATTTTTCCTAACTAAGTTTAAGGAACTCACCCCAATCTTTTATCCATTTCAGAAAATGGCTCGGGCGATGTGTGAGCGGGCAAGATGCGATGGCGGTGGTCATTTAAGTTTATTAATTAATTTAAAAATAAATTTTGAGATAATATTATTACTAAATTTTCCGCATTTATCTTTTAAAACTTTGGTGTTATATTTATTGTAATGATTTAATTAAGGACCCAGTTTTATGGGATTATTTAAAGCATGATTAACGTAAGCACGATTATATTAGATATTTTTTTACTTTATTTCTGTAATAAATGGCAATTTTTGATTTAAACTTTCGTTGTATTTTAAGTAAATCATTTTATTAAATGAAGAGATTTAGTAACGTGTCATTTTCTTTTAAAAGTGAAATTGGGGCGTTACAGTTTGGTATCAGAGAAGGTCTACTTTCCTGCATATTTAAAAAAAATTACAATCATGTAAATAAGTAATGATCATCATCACATCCATCACATCGCTCCGAGAAGAGGTAAAAGTAAAAGTTTGTTTTTGTTCTCAAGTTTTATGCAAGCATGACTATGTGAAACTTATATTTATGAGAAAATGTTTATTTAGTCCTCGAGATTTACCCTACGGATTTTGTTGCTAGATGGCTAGAAGCAGGTTGACTACTAGGACATGCAAAAGAGTTTCAGTTAGTACCCGTGTCGAGTCTCGCACAGAGAGATTATGGCATGATCTTATGCAGTGCAAGAGAATTAGAGAAGTAAGGGTAGAGAGACATTTAGTAAGGCTTTTAAGAATGTGAAAAATAATGAAATGTGAAGGAAGCGAGCTCAAGCCAGTTAAAGTTGCTCAAAAGGTGGTGAAGATCATACCAGTAACTCTCAAACCCACAGTAGAAGATCTATACGAGAAACTCCTAGATTATTCCCCCGGGATAGGAGAAACCTTAGATTTTGTTGACTTCATATGCGGTGTTCTAGCAGAATGGGGTCGAAACTATTAGCAGTTTGCGATAGAGCATCTCTATGATTTATTTATTATTAGTTCTCGTTGTTTCTAAGTATTAAGTATTCGATAAATTGAAGACGGATTAATAAAATCATCTATTTATTTATTTTTTCTAATGTTTATTTAACAATATGCTCGTCAATAGGAAAATGCCGCCAAAGAGATATACGAGAGTTATCACGGAAGATGAAGAAACCGAGTCAGTTTTTCAATCACGGACCAAACAATGAAAATGGTAACAACAACAACGACAACATGAATATGGTTGCGCAGAACCTCGCGAATGTCCTTAGAGGCATACTACCCCAACACAACAATGCAAATCCACAGAATGAAGGAGGCAATATCTGAACCCAATTCCGACAGTGGGACCTCCAATTCTGACAGGGACTGGAGGACCATTGGCTGCTGAGGAGTGGATTCGGGAGCTAGAGAGAATCTTCAACTACTTGGGTTGCACGGACGCACAAAAGGTCACATGTGCCATTTTTCAGTTCGCAGAGGATGCAAGCCACTGATGGGAGGCCGTGACACTTACCATGAGCGAGGAGCAACAAAGGAACATGACTTGGATAGCTTTCAAGAGATTGGTCATGGGAAATTATTTCCCAAAAGCACTCCGCAAACAGAAAGAAAAGGAGTTGATGAACCTGGAGCAGGGCAGCATGACCATCTTGGAGTATGAGTAGAAATTCAACCAGTTGGCTCGATATGCCCCACACTTGGTGGACATGGATGAAAAAAAGCATGGTGTTTTGAAGATGGGCTGCGTGCAGAGATTGGAGCACATATATTCGCTCTAAATCTCACTACCTTATCCGAGATTGTGCAAAGAGATCGAGCAGTGTCTACTCGACTGAACTTAGACAAGCTTGATTCAAGACCTCCCAGCAACAGTGGGAAAAGATGATGGGATGATCAAGATGGAGAGTGAAATTTCCAATCTGAAAAGAAGACGAATGTTACCGGAGGAGAGACGTCCGGAGCGACATCACGATACCCACAATGTCATAAATACCATCCGGAAGAGTGCAAGTTGGGAACGCGAGCTTGCTTCAAATGCCACAAGGAAGGACACATGGCTTGGGAATGCCTGTTGCATCAAAATAAAAACACCGAGAGAGGAGAAAACACCGAAAGATGAAACACTAGAGGAGGTGGAAACGCAGAGCGGCGAGTAAATTCTCGAGCTTTTGCGATGAATGGAGAGGAGTAGAGAAAGGGAGATGGCATCACGTAAGGTTTATTACCCATTTTTAGTTCATTTATGCAGGTATTATAGTTTTAGTCTCGACTTTTAACATTCGTGTGAGAACATTTTCTAAGTTGGAATAATTTTTTTTTTATTTTGGTAATGATTGATATACATAGCTTATGTTGATAACAAGTTGTTGAAGACCGGCAATGAAGTGCAAGAAGATTCAAGACACAAGATAAAGAACGGAGTGGCGTAATCAACGTATCAGGATGGCCGAATCATAACTACAACCTTCGACGACTGCTTCGATTTTGAGGAATATTTTTCATTGATTGAATAAGTTAGTTGACCTAGAACCTAGCAAGATTATGATTGATTATAGAAATCTCTTAAGTAAGAGTACATAGCAATGCTCACGTTTTATGATTTAGGAAGATCTTGGAATTTAGAATTTGTAGACATTGGGCAGGGCACCAACAAGATTACGCAGGATAGATGATAAATTTTAGGTATAGATACCTTAGAATGGGAAGATCACGTAAGCAATTTCGAGCACGAAATTTTATTAAGTAGGGAAGGATGTAGTGCTCCATAAAATTTAATTATTTATTTATTTAGTTTTTTACGCAATTCAAAATTATTATTTCAGAACATGATATTAATTATTAAATTCCATAAGTCGCGCCGAGAGAAAATTTTATAACGTATAAAAAGCATGCTCATGAATGCATTACATTTATTGCATAATAATAGTATCATTTCAATTATTCAGAACTTCTTTTAGGCCATAACCCACTCATTTAAATTAACTTGGCCCAATAACTATTATTGCCTAGTCCAACCTAATAAGCCCAACAAAAATTTAGGGTTCCCACTTGTGAACGATTTTCACCTATGGGAAGAGGAATGAGTTGACTAGGAGATTTTCTTTCCAAATTGTTACTCAAATATTTTCGTCCAGAATTTCAATAAAATTGGAAAAGAAATCATCTTGGGATTTCTCCCATGACCTTGAACCCAAATCCTTTTAGTATAAATAGGAGCAACCTTTCATTACCTTCCTCACACCAAGAAAGAAAAAGAAAAAAAACAGAGAGAAGAGAGAAATAATAGAGAGAAGAACGGTTTTTGTTCTGATTTCGAAAGGTACGAAAACTGCCATGAGTTTTCAAACTTGCGTAATACCTCTGCCTCCTCTTCGTGTTGAAGGATTTAATCTCTGTAAAAATTTTCTGCTACTGCTCGTCAATGGAGGAAATTGGGTGGATTTTGTGTGTGTGGTGGTGATTTTGTATTTTGCTAGTGGGGCCAAGGATTAAATATTTATTCTCATTTGTTTCAATGCATTTGTATCACAAATACACACACAAATAGAATCAATAAACTCGATATCTTAGGTAATAGCATTTGCATACATGATGTGTCGTGCAGTATATATAAGCACCGTGTCCTGGTGAACCAGGTTGATGATGTTCTCTTGAGAAAACACTAGTTTATGTGAAATCTTGCAGGTGGAATTTATTCCGTACATGATAAAACTTGTGTGATACTGCTCAAGATTTTAGATATTAATTAATTATAGTTGTCAGAGACTTACATAATTAATTAATGAACATTAGATCTTAAACACGGGGAATGGCTGAACTAAAGGAGAAAGCATATTCACATATATGTATTAATTTGTTAGGTTAGTATTTCTTCTTTAGTGGAATAAATGTAATATTTAATTTATTTAACAATATCTTAAGTTTATTGGATATTGGGAATTAAATAAATTAGTGGGCCAATTGAATATTCTTCTAGATCCCTGTTGTAGCCCAATATGAATTTAATGGACTGGAGATAGAAAAGGAGTTTGAGGCCCAAATCCAGTAACCCTGTATTTTTGGCCACCTCCTTATTAATAAGGAGGTAGGGTTTCGAAAAACACATATAGAAAATCAGCCCCTCAGTTATCACTTGATCTCCACAGAATCCATAATTATCTAGTAGTTTTTTGTCCATCTGGAATCTAGATACAGTCTGGGAATACAACAGAAGATCGAGAAGTCGAATTGCTGAGCTAGGGGCGCCGATCATCATCATCTCAACAGCAAGATTACACCTTTAATCTTGACCTTAATCCGACGTTCAATTTTAAGTTGTTTTCGATTATCTATGTTTCTGTTTTTACTAGAATCGATAAACCGGATTGCATGCTTAATTGAACTCGGTTAATTAAAACATATGTGTTGCATAAATATATGATTACATGATATTAGAATTAAAGAACAACTAAATAGATCCTGTGGTGGTTTAATTCGAAAAACCCCAACAAAAAACTCACAGATAACTTTGATATATGAATAATGTCTGCTGAAAAATACTCTTTACATTATTTTTATAGTTGGGACCAAAAATAACATAATCCTAATTAATATCGTAATAAAATAAGAAAATAAAAGGTCTTAAAATCGGATAAATCCGCTGACATGTGTGCTAGGCGCGATATGGGGTCAGTCGTATCAGTCGCTGTGAATGAGGTACTCGCGCTTCGACCAAAGCGAAATATCTTTCAGTATCAGAGCATGGGTCGTGCGCCTCTGGGTCACGCCACTCGATGCGGGCGGTGAACTCATGTCATTGCTCGCGCTGCACCTTGAGATTAGCTCCTTGCACGGGTCTCTTTGATTGGCTCCAGACTTCTTGAATAAATCTATTGAGACTCTCTTTGAACCTCTTAGCTCTCGATTTTATCACGGGCCCTTCCAGTACTCTAATCGGATCAAACATCTTCTCGAGTCGATCCGCATCAAATACGATATCTTTTCTCACTAAATTTTACTATAATTAACCTCGAGTAGTTTGCGAGTTATTTTTAGGTTGAAATAAAAGAACGAACAAGTTGTAATTTCTTTTTATTTTGTAATTATTTTTATATTAATTTTCGGAATGTCTTTATTAATTATCAATTAGATATAGTAAAAAGATTATTAAAAATAAATAAAACATAAAAAAAATCCAAATACGTGATTTTTGAAATTCTAAATTAATAATTATCACTTTTAGATCTTGAATTGATAGTTTTTATCTTTCAAATTTTGAATTTATAGATTACCATCTTTCAGGAGGGTATTGAATTGACAATTCTTTAACTTTATATATACCGACTAAAATGAATATTTGAAGGTATATTCACTTATTCAAAACATGCGAAGGGCCAATTTAGACTATTACATTTATGAACTGGGCCCCAGCTATGTCTTCTTGATTGTGATTAGCCCAGATACATTCCATACTAAAATTAATTCAACAAAGCCCGATTTGTTTGCGCATTTTAGGCCCAATTTTGTTTTCTCAAAAATCGATATTATTAATTTTCTCTTAATTTTTTCAGAGATGATATATATTAGTCATAGCGACCCAGTTCAAGGTTTTTTTTTTGGTGGGGTTTTTTGTCATTTTATGGTCAAGTTTTGAACAGGGACCAACTGCCATGGTTCAAACTTGAAATTGGACACGGCTCTTCACGAGGAACTTTGTGGATTACTGTTATTAATATTGAAAGAGACGGAAATTAAATTAAATTATAATAGGGAGAAATTAGATTGACGGATCTCATTTAGCTCTGTCCATTTCAACATGCATGTTTTAGCTTTGACCACGATGATAAAAGAGAGGAACTAAATTAATGATTTTGTCTCCGAAATATTGAAAAACAATACTTGGGATATCATAATTAATGTTTATTTTATAAGGATTTGATCTATCTCAAAATTAGGATTTATTTTTCAGATAATTCAATTTTTTCGTTCTTGGTGCATCATAATCTTTACAAATAATTATCGATTTGGATTTACCCCGGAGATTGACGACATGCGCCCACTCATTTGGATTGTGTAACATCATTATCGAATAGTAAGATTATAGTTTGTATTGGACAGTCTAACGAATCTTCTTAGATCAGACAGATTCTTGATCAGGATCCAAAATTAAATTATATAAATTGAAAAAGAAAAAAAAAACAACTCAATGTTTGACAAACGCGATTCTTCTCCGCCGAAAACCACTTCAATCTTGATTCTCCTCTATTGAGGCCACTGTGTTTCTTGCCGAAGACTTTTAGTCAATTACAACAGATTCACACCCACCACCGAGGTCTTCGATCAGAGGCGTCGCCCAGTGGATTGACCAGATTTTTCCCACTCAATTTCTTAATGTGGGACCAAGATTCAAACTCTATTTTTAATTCCATTTTCCCCCAATTTCTAATTTTTACTCTGTCAAATGCTTACTGAAATATGTAAATTAAAAAATATTCTATCTACTAACAAAGTTATCAACACGGAGCTAGTGCACATATCAGAGATTTAGCATCCTTGTTGTTCTTCATCTCTGATTATTAGTGCATAATTTTCCTTGTATGGTTAGGTAATTCAATTTTATGTTTGCAAGAAAACTAATACTACCTTATTATTAGTGCAAAGATTATTTATTTATCTTCTAGCCAGCTTTATTGTTAAAATATGGATATTTGACACTGATATAAATTCCTACTTTTTAAGGTAAATAATCTATTTTTTTTGTTTAGTCTTGACTTATGATTAATTAAGTTACTGTATAGATATATAATATATTTGGTATTGTATGTAAACACAGTCAATTGAAATTAAGCATTATTATTATATTATTTTATTTGATTTAGGGCATTTGTAGTTAATCTAGGTGATATATATGATTCATGGAGCACTAGAGTAATTGTTTTTTCAGGTAAATATACAATCACATATAAGTATGTCTGTAACACAAATTTTTGTATTTAATTTAATAAAATACAAAACAGTGTATAAATGAAATATTTTCGGATCAAGTTCGTATTTTTCGGATTGAATCTCTATTTCTCCTCTGATTAATCACTCTATGAACGATCTTCAAACAGTCTTTGAAGTATTTGGGGAAGATTTATTTCCTCGATCTTCTTTGACTTGATCTTTGATTTTTGACAACGTTAATTCGAAGGGTCGATGCCTTGTTTCCAGATCAACTGCCGATTTTTAGGTTGAATTTGGTGTAGAACGCTTTAAACTATCTTGCTTGTGGATCGAACGTCGTCTTCGAGATGATTTTGGTGAAGAACGCCGTTGAATACCGCTTGAATTTGGGGCAGAACGTTTTAAACCGTCTCGCTTGTGGATCAAACGCCGTCTTCGGGATGACTTTGGTCAGATCAACTGCCGATTTTTGGGTTGAATTTGGTGTAGAACGCTTTAAACTGTATTGCTTGTGGATCGAACACCGTCTTCGAGATGATTTTGGTGAAGAACGCCGTTGAATACCGCTTGAATTTGAGGCAAAACGTTTTAAACCGTCTCGCTTGTGGATCAAACGCCGTCTTCGGGATGACTTTGGTGAAGAACGCCTTTGAATGCTGCAAGAACGCCTTGAATATCTGAGAGAACATCACTTGTGGAACTTCTTCCCAAATTCTTGAACTCTTCAAATGAATTCTGGTGTGTTTTTCATTCTTCATATGGCCTCTATTTATAGGTATGAGAAGAGAGAAATAGGGCTGAGGTGGCGCGATTTGATTGTCTCCTCAATATTTTGGACTTATCTTTATCAAATCATTGATATCTGCACATATTTGACACGTGTCGACTCCTGATTGGTCGGGATTATCCACATATTTAAATATCAACATTTATTTATTTAATTTAGGAATTAATTCATTTAAATCCCTAAAATATAAATAAATGATATAGTTTGATATTTAATTATTTATTTCCATTTATTAAATATCAATATCTTTTTATTTAATTTAGGAATTAATTTAATTAAATTCCTAAAATATAAATAAATGATATAATTTGATATTTAATTATTTATATGGCATAATTTAATTTAGCCATTAAAATTTATCCGCCTACAATGTCAATGCAATATCTATTGCCATAAACTCAAAAGGTCACAAGGATAAATCGGCCTCAAAAGAATTGTTTGGAAACTGGATCTTATTATTATCAAGTTTTACCACCAAATGATGCACCAATTCATCTTGTTAAATAATGTTCAGATAAATATATGCATGTATAATCTGTATTATTTGATCTCAGTACTGATCCACTCTGCACCAGTATTGGGCAATGGCCAAGAAAAGATATTACGTAAGACTTGTCAAATATTTTGATGTTTTTTGGGAGATCTCCTTGTTGTCTTGCATTATGCCTTTGTTTAATTTATTATTAGTTTTCAATTCTTTCAATGTGTAATCAACCATCCGTGTAAGTAAGCAAGGTAAGAAGATAAAATATCCCGCTATTTAGATCTTCACCGCTCTCTAAAAACAATTATTGTTAAATATTGATAATGAAAGTGAACTAATCTCCTTAAGACATGATGAATATAAAAACTATAATGATATATGAAATTGTTGGTATGCATGTTTCTTTGATAATAGTTTACAAAACTACCATTTTTATGTGTCATTTATGTTATTTCAGTTCTATTAATGCTTGCATCTTTCTTTACTTTGCTAATGGTGTGGGTTTTCTTGCAGATGTTTGTTTAAGGATCAAAATGAAGTCAAGGAAATCTTCATCATTTAATTTCTTAACAAAAAACTTGTTGAATTTAATCTTGAGAAGAATTGGGATAAGAAAACAAAAATCCTCAGGTGAGGATCAGAGGAAGAAAGCAAAGAATTCTTCATGCTATTAATATTTAAAGATTTGTAATCTAATTTGATTTTTGAATGTATATCAACAATAATGAAAACTAATTTATGTAAACTCTCTATCTTTGTATTCTATCTTACGAAAAACGGAGTTGATGTTCCCAAGAGCTTATTTAAGTTATACAAAGATATTGCATTTGTGATTAAAAATATTTACAGTAGATGTGCATGAGTTTCATTTACTAAATCTGATTTGCTTAACAGAATCAGTTCCACTTTTTTAATTTTAACTATGTTAGGAGGGATCAATTAATATTTGCTTAGAGCTCATTCAACTTTTGATTTTTGTATATCATTTGAGATCATGAGTTAAGTTGAAGAATAATATCGGTGATTCAATATTAATTATCCAACCAAAAATAGAGAAGTATCATTAGCTATGAGATAAAGTATTATTAACTCAGAAGTGAAGTATCATTATTTATGAGATGAAATATGAGATAATTTAAATTTTGGTCCCATAAGACATCGGACTCTCCACTTTTGGTCCCGACACAATCACTTTTGGTCCCAGAGGAAGTGAAGTATCATTTTTAGTTATGCCGTGACGGTTTCCGTTAAAATTGATATCGATTTTGGTCCCAAAATAAAAAATTTCCAGAACTTCATCCATGATTTTGGAGGTAAATTTCACTTGATTTTGCTATTACTTTGGAGGGAAGTTTGACATCTTTTAAAAGGGAAAATTACCACCAACATATATATATATACCAACTCACCAAACAAAAATAAACAATCTAACACAACACAATTACTAAGCCACCAAAGCAAAAGGCAATGTCTTGACAGTGAACAATTGAAGAAAATGGCTAAAGAGTTGAGAAAATGTCTGAAGATATTGCAGAGATAAATAAGGTAGGGAAAATGATATTCCTAGGGGAATGTATGCACTATATCTGTTGTAATGTCTGTGTTCGGTATTTATTTTCACCTAAACTGCAAGTGTACAGCGAGGCTTATAGGATAGCGGTGAACAAGGTCGTATCCACAGGGATTTAATAATTAATCTACTAGTTATTCAAATTAACCTCTCGCAGTTATCTACACTACAAAACATGATTGGATTGAACTAAATAAAAACTGACAATAATAAATAAACTAAATTACCACGGCAGAAATTAACACAGATAAATCAAACAGTGAATAAAAGACGTATTCTAGGATTGCTTAATCATCAACTAATCCATTCATTTAATCCTTTCATTCTTATGCCTATATTGGGACTTAAATTGTGCTAGAGCAACCACTAATGCATCCTAAACCTTCTCTCGAAGTGCCTAGGTTGTAGATTACAAAACTCGTATTAACGTCTCCGTTTAATACCTAGCATGCAACTCCTAAAGGCTCCTAGGGTCTATTGCTCTCTCAATTAATCTCAACTCTCTCGAATGTTATTGATTAACGAGTTACTTATTCCAGATCACGTGTCAAAACTCCTCTCTCAATTTATGAAATAACACATCAAATTGTACCATTTATTGATCAGGTAAATAATACAGATAAATACGAGAATAAGCAAAACACAATAAAATCATAAGCATAAGAAATCAATAGATTAAACGAACTTCATAGTTTGAATCATAAACAACCCTAGAATACTAGGGTTTTAGCTATCCATAGCAAAATAAATAACAAAAATCATCCACAAAGAAAACATGAACAATCCTTAGAATAGAGAAAATAAAACCCGGAAGAATTAATCTGTCTCTAATCTTGAAAGCTCTTGAATCCTTTGGTCTTGTTCTTCGCGTCTGTTTTTCTCTGCAACAAACCTCTGGTGGCAACTTTGGGGTAGGTGGCCTTCTTCTCTATTTTCGTGCATTGAAACCCTTAAAATATCAAGTAAGAATTTGATCCAAAGTAGGAAACCACAAGTTGTACCGCCATTAAAATTCGCGAGCTCGCTCCCGAGCATGTCGGTCGCGACTCAGGGCGCGACTCCACGTGGCTTTCAGGTGGCAGGAAATTCACGAGCTCTTCGGATATTCACGATCGGGTAGCGAATATTGCAAAGATGACCACTTCCTCTGTCGCGATCAAACAGTTGACGACTCTTGGTGATTCACGGTCTCGCTCGCGATTCGCGAACTGGTCGCGAATTTTCCTCTATGAACCCCAGCCTCTGTCGCGACTTCACAGTCGAAGGCCGGGATCCTCACTCGCAAGCTGCCACGTCAGTCGCGGTTCTCGGCTATTTTGCGTGTATTTCACGAGACTTCCATACTTCGTTCAAACATCATCTTTTCAAGTACAATTCCTGCAAAATTCCAACAAGTAATACCAAACTCCCAAATGCATGAAAACGCAAATAAACTGAGATGAAACACACTTAAAACAATTCAAACTTGACACAAGAGTGTACCAAACTTAGTGTAAAATCTCAGTTTATCAACTCCCCCAAACTTAGAAGTTTGTTTGTCCTCAAGCAAAGAACAAAACTAAACACGGAATTCAAACAATACATAACTCCACAATTTATATTCTAGCATCTACAACCTCGAAAATCTAATCGGAAAAAGACACGAACAAGTACAACACTCAAATCATGAACACATGCAATAAATTTCAACAAGCAAAATTCAAGCCAATGATCCTCACCAATGTGTGTTTCACTCAAACACTCAAAGTGTGATAAAATAAGGGTAAGCACTCATCGAAACATTGAACTATACACTTAATCTACCATATGCTTGCATGTAATCTAAGCTCTCCACTGACAAACAAATGTGCTCAAAATTAAGATCAAATAGGACTTTCGTTAAGGTTGTAACGTAGGCTTGGGTTAAGGTTAGGAATATTTGGCTAAAGTGACTAAAAAAATTGCAACACAATCCACCACTTTTACTTTCTCTTCCCAACTACTTTTCATATTCAAACACTAGTTGGAATTTTTCCAACTTTCTCCTACACCACCTTAAGTCATCCATATTTTTTCTTTCTTTCAACTGATGGACCTTTGGTCTCTTTTCTTTATTTCTTTTCATTGGCACTTTTCACATTTTTTCTTCTTTTTTCCAACACTCACATAGCACTTTTTTTCCGCACCAACAAAAACCACCAATTATCACCATTTTTTTTTATCCCAACTCTAAAATTCCTACCCTTATTCCTATTTCTCCACAAGAATCAACAAAATAATCCCAAATAGGCTCTCAAAGAAAAGGCATGAAAATGCAAATAAACTGAGATGAAACACACCTAAAACAATTCAAAGTTGACACAAGAGTGTACCAAACTTAGTGTAAAATCTCAGTTTATCAGTCTGCATTGTGTAACGCCCTAATTTCACTGTTAAAAGAAAATGGCACGTTACTAAATCTCTTCATTTAATAAAATGATTTGCTTAAAATACAACAGAAGTTTAAATCGGAAATTGCCATTTATTACAGAAATAAAGTCAAAAATAAAAATCTAATTTAATCGTGCTTACGTTAAGCATGCTTTAAATAATCCCATAAAACTGGGTCCTTAATAAAATTATTACAATAAATGCAACATCAGAGTTTTAAAAGATAAATGCGGAAAAATTAAGAAATAATATTGTCTCAAAATTTATTCTTAAATTAATTAATAAACTTAAACGACCACTGCCATCGCATCTTGTCCGCTCACACATCGCCCGAGCCATTTCCTAAAAAGGGGTAAAAGATTGGGGGTGAGTTCCTTAAACTCAGTCGGGAAAATTTCTCTGTTATCCAAACTATAAATTTAACAAGTAAATATGCGAAAATATAAAATCTTTGGTTCGTAGATCTTCCTATAATTTGTACTTCTAATTCAGCCCGTAGGCTCGGTACTTTATAGTCCAAAGGACTTCGTACTTTATAGTCTTTAAGACTTGGTACTTTATAGTCCGGAGCACTCGGTACTGCATTTTCACATAACTTGTACAACAATATAGAAGGGATAATAATATATATTCCAACAAATAATCCTCACCTTAATTTTGACTTGACAATTAATTGGTTAAGTCTCTGCGTGCCTTGCCTAGAATATTAATTATATATTAATATAAAATCCTAAAATAATTTCATGCTTCTGAAAATAACATACTTAAGAAAAAATTCATACACATACATATGCTTTTATTTTTTTTTACCAAATAAATGTGTAGGTTTACAAGTAATATATATATATATATATATATCGGGATTAAAACATGAGTATGATTGAACAAAAATTATCTATCACATATTTATATACATATCATACATATATATATATATATTAACACGATGTGTGTGTGCGTTTTTCATAATGTCCGCATATACACAAACACACACACACACACACATGACTATATCTATATATGTAATATATTAAATATGTGAGTGGTGTGAAAGTAAATATATATATATATATACATATATATATACACGTGGGTGTGTGAGAGTGTGTTAGAAATAGTTATCTTTATATATATATATGTGTGTGTGTGTGTATAAAGAGAGAGATATGCACATCCAAACCATCAAAGCTGCCCCACAAGTTGAAATTTTTGAAGAAAGGTTGATGTCCACCATTTAAACATGTACCACATAAATGTATATATATAAATATATAAGTAGAGCTATTCAGAATAGGTTTATTTTAAATGTATAGCTTTAGAACTCCATTTTATTTTTCTTCTCAGAATACAACGCCATGAAAACATAGGACGAGAAAATCTCATAAATTTCATTTCACAAGAATTTAGGCAGAACTCTCGTACCTTTCGAGAACAAAAGAACAGACAGTGGCTTGAAGGAGATGAAACTTTCTTTTCTATTATTTCTGCTTTGGTGAGTGTGTGTGGAAGAATGGTCGGAGGACACCTATTTATACTATTGAAATTTAGATTTCTCAATGTATCCATGAACGGAAAAAATATCAAGGATGATTTTTTCCCATAATTATGAGGTTTTTGCTGGAATTAACAAGTTGTATTTTGGCAAAGGATTCAGGTCAAAACTTTCCCTTGAGATGAAGAAGGAAATGAACAGTGCCCTAATTTCTTATGGGCTTAAGGTTTGGTCTAGAAAAAAAACAGATTCGGGCTTAACACTTAGAGGTTGTGGGCTTTTCAAATAAAATCTGAAATGAATCATTTCTAAAATAATAAATAAAAAATGAAACACATTTACGAACATGTTTCACATACATTACTCTTTACTATAGGCGCGACTTATAGGACTTAACAATTAATAGCATGCTCGAATTAATAATTACAAATAGCGCAAATAAATAAATTTTACGAGGCACTACACATTGTCTATTTTGCTATGTAATGTATGCACTATATCTGTTGTAATATGCTATACTTGAAGAATGTTATGGCTGCGCTATGAACAAAAGTTTCAACATAATTCAACACAATTTCAACAAACTCAGAAAATGAAGAAAACTTCCAGCTTATTGTTACATACATGTATCAAGAACATTTTTTAAACAGAACAATATTTTCAAATAGTCACAACAATGAATTTAAAAAATAAAAAAGAAACAAATTTAAGCTTCACAAAAATGTTTCACATGTATTTCAGTAAAAGAAGAAACCTAAATTTAAATTACTGTAAGAAAAGAAAATTGAAGATTGACTATTGCAAGAAAAGAAAATACATATTAGAGCAGATTTAACAGAAGTAAATCTGTTGAAGAATGTAGCAGCAGCAGCAGATATTTTACATTCCAAGCACACGTGGATTATTTTGCATGCATGGACCACTCTCTGAATGACTAGCAGCCATAGATCTTACTACTATTCGGATCTGTATTCTCCATCGTAGGATTAGTTTGTTGCTTTCATTCCACGCCAGTTAGTTTGTTAGCTTGTATCTACATTGTATAAATAAGGAGAGAGCTATCCCTTGTACTCTGATTTTGGTTGATAAATAGAGAAGATATTTTTCTCGATCTCAGTTCATAGTTGACAGAATAACTTGCAAAAAAACATTCAATCAACAGAACTCAACATTCAAAAAAAAAATAAAAAAAATCATGCAATCACCAAAGAGCAACTACCTGCATCAACTACACAATATACACACATGAATCAATCTCCAACAAAGGATACAACAATACACAAAAAGCATTTTTTTTGGGCGAACACAATAATCACACTAAAGGAGTAAACATATATAAATCTTCAGTTAAAATCGCAAACTGTAGAAAAACTAAATAAATTTGGCAAAAGTTAACTTTTTTTCAAGTAAAAGCATATTACGAATCAGCTAATAACACCACCTAATACTCAAATCTTCATAACCCAAGAACACACGATTAAGTCCAAAATTAAGACTAATTATTTTATCCTAATAAAGCTCCACCAACAAATAACCAATCTTCACTCCCTCTTCAGCTACTAATCCAGCACCTACAGCTAAAAAAATAGCCATAACACGACAAACCAACGCAGACTAGCTAGAAAATTTAATAAAACAAACCTCAAAAAAGAAGGAATGATCTAAAACTAGCCGCAAAATTAACACATAATAAGCCCAGATAAGTAAATAAGCAAATCACACACAGCCAAAATCTGCAAATAGATCTAAAACAAACATCAAAAGCTGAAAATGACCGAACCCACGAATTCAATTTTCCAAAAAACGTGAAGAGGGAATATTGCCTGTGAGCAAATCTTGGTAGACCAACATGATTGCAGAATTTGGAGCTCTCGGATCGCTTCCCCACATAAATAAAGCTCCTTTGAGAGAGAAAGATTTGGAGAGAGAGAGAGCAATAGATGATTGAATTATGCGGAGATGATGCATATATATATATAGGGGTAGTTATAATTATCGACTTCTTCCGCCCTGCGACCATCGAAATGAAGATCACGAGATCGATTCTCATGCTGCTGCAAAACATCCTACACAATTGACGCCACCAAGAATGACAATGCACCTTCAACCACCGTCATTCCTAATTCCTTCACGCACAAAAAAACTCACCAAATCTTGAATTTCTTCATCATGTCCTTCTACCGCTTGCGAATTTTGGAAATTTCTTGCAAATTGTGAAGTAGGTTGAAAATTAGGGCTTTGCGATTTTAGGGATTTCTTACAAGCTGTGAATATATCTTCTATTTATGTTCAATTAGGGATTTAGGTATAATTTGCCCTCCAAAAGACCAGCACGTGAGTCGTGTAAATTGTGAAGTAGGTTGACAATTAGGGCTTTGCGATTTTAGGGATTTCTTACAAGCTGTGAATATATCTTCTATTTATGTTCAATTAGGGATTTAGGTATAATTTGCCCTCCAAAAGACCAGCACGTGAGTCGTGTAAATTGTGAAGTAGGTTGAAAATTAGGGCTTTGCGATTTTAGGAATTTCTTACAAGCTGTGAATATATCTTCTATTTATGTTCAATTAGGGATTTAGGTATAATTTGCCCTCCAAAAGACCAGCACGTGAGTCGTGTGTGATATTTCCGTCACTTGTTAAAACTGACGTTAAATTCGTGGGATCAAAATCGATACCAAAAATCCTATGTTACTAGTTTTGGGTAATATTTTTTAAAAATGACCAAAAGTGATAGTATCGGGACTAAAAACGGAAAATTTGATATCTTATGGGACCAAAATCGAAATTATCTCGGTGAAATATCATTAGCTATTGTCCATGATTAAACAATAACTATTGAACCAAGAATAGAGAACTATCAATATTAGTCGTGAGGCTAAGTATCATTAACTTTGAAGTGAAGTATCATCAAATATAAGGTACATATCATTAGTTATCATATATTATCGAGATTAAGCATTAATTATTGAAGTAAAAAAGAGAAATATTAATATTTCTGAGGTTAAGTATAATTATCTCTGATGTGAAGTATCATTAGCTTTGAGTTGAAGTATCATTAGCTATGAGATGAAGAATGTAAAGTATCAATAATTTCATTTCATCGACGACACATATGAGATATATTAGCTTTATGATGAAGTATTGTCAACAAGGTGAAGTGTAATTAGATATGATGTGAATTATAATATAATATTGTCGATGGTTATATAATTATCAAATCAAGAACAAAGAAAGAACATTAGGTATGAGATGGAGTATCATTAACTCTGAAGTAAAGTATCATTAACTATGGGGTACAATATCATTAGCTATTATATATTATAGAGATTAATCATTAATTATTGAATTAAAATCAGATAAATATCTATAGTTAGGAGGTGAAGTAGACTAAAGTATTATTAATTTTGATATGAAGTATCATTAGCTTTACGTTGACGTATCATTAGCTATCGGGTTAATTACAATATCATTACCTATGATATAGGTTTTAGAATCATTTTGGATATTTTTCATAGAAGAGAAATAAGTAAAAAAATGTGGTGTGGCTCGTGATTCTTTTTCTCATTGAATTACAGAAAAAAATATTGGGGAGAAAAGAAATGAATCACATTGTATCATTACAATCTCAAAAAAATGATCCTAGAAAGATTAAATTACCATCTTAAATCAACAACAATATAGCAGAAGAATATATAGAGAGAGATGAGGTGAATATGTGATTGAGCTCAAAAACCTCAAATAAACTTATCACAAACCAAAACATATTAAAAGGTAAGATAATTCATTCAGAATCCAAACTTTTGCATCTCCTACCATCGAGAGATCAATAACTCGTACCAATACCAAATAAAACCTAAAAAAATCAAAGCATCTACTTTTCATGGCCGCCAACACCACTTCTATGCCGGAGCGTTGCTTCTATTTTCAATTCCTGAAATTGAAGCTGGAACTGGTCGTTGTCATAAATGAGGTTTCATCAAGACAAACTGTGATACTTACAATTATGTTACGACGATTATTGATGAGGACATCCATAGCAATGAGGATCTCAATCCGGAGCTGCAATTCAAAGGCCCCGTCACAAGACTACGAGCTAAGAAGATACAAGACTATTTGCAAGCAACAATTTGCAAGAAGCTCGAAGATGAAGACGACGTGCAAGGTAGTATGAAGATGATGACCTTGTTGATAATGGAAAATGGAGATCAAGACATGGAGTACAACACATGAAGAAGTGCACGTGTACATGTGGACGTGTGCATGTGTGCGTGAATGAGAAGCCCACGGCCAAGAGTGGAGAAGCCCAAATAATCGGCCCTTGATGATCCAATTAAGGGGATTGATTTATTAGACTATAGTATTTTATTTTATTTAATTTAGACTATAGTCCAAGTCAGATTTTTATTTAATTATTTGAATAATTTTCGGTCATTGAGTTTTAGTTTGACTAGGTTTTATTTAAGGCACAATTCTACCTTGAATAGAATTCTAGTTTAGGAAGTTTTCAAGTCTAGTTCTAGTTTGTTTTGGAGTAGATATTTTCAGCCATATCTATATGTTTTTCGGCCATGCTCTATTATAAATAGAGCCTCATTGTGACATTCATACTTTTGACCATATTTGATAAATTAAGCTTTGCTTTCAATATTGTCTCAACCCCGATAAATCTTTGTGAGTTTACATTTTAAATTCATACTCTTAGAACTAGCAATTCTAGGTTTTAACAAAGGGAATTCGCCGACCACGTTTGAGGGATCGTTGGAGACTCGCTACTTGAATATCAACTTAAAGAATTTGGCCTTGTGTACGTTCGAGATTCAAGGCAACTTTCGGGTTGTGATTCGCTTCTACAATACACCAACCGTCCAGCCACCTCGACGTCAACCATCATCATACTTCATACGTCTCTACGACATTCCACAAGTCCCGTGATCGAGCTCAAGCCATTCTAAGTTCGAGTTCATCGTCATTCCATTTAATCCGTAAGTTCATTACAACTCTATCATATCCTACCTACTCTAGCCCTTCTTCACCTACACCTCACATTCAAAATACCTCCATCATAGCCGTTGCCTTAGCCTTCCAAAACAGCCCGTGTTATTTCGATTTTGTGTTAATTTCATGTGTCATAGTCTAGGTATTTTAGTTTTATCTTAGTCGTCTAGTTTATCGAGTATTGTTCCCTTACTTCACCGACGTAGTTTCTTTCCTAGCTTCCGCGTATTTATGTCGTGTCATGCCCCATAGGTCCCGAGTTACATCATAAATTGGTATCAAGAGCCACGTCGGTTCATATCGTTCGTGGTTCAATACTCGTTTATTCATTTAAGTCTTATCGAGTTGTAATTTATTTTATGTATCATTCATAGTTAAAAAAGAGATCATACAAAAAAGGAAGAAAAGTAAACGATAAAAAAAAATCGGACAAAAAAAAAGAAATCCGAAAATTCAAGAAAAAAAAAGAAGTATATCCATTGTTTCCTTTTTGTGTTCCTTTATATTTGGTACCTTCCTTGTGGTCCAAGTCCATAGTTAGTTATTTTCTTTTAGATCTTATTTTCTTTTTAGAAATTTCCTTCCAATTTTATTTTATTTTTGGTACTTTCTTTCTAGAGTCTAGGCTAATTAAGGTATTTAGATTGTGTCACATAGATTGATACATATCAAAATCACCCTATTGCCTTCTTGAATTCTTCTTTCCTTATCATATTCTATTTCTTTCCTTTTTCTACCTAGATTTATTTTTGGATTTCCTAATCTAATTGGGACTTCATTAATTGATCTATTTTCCTTCCTTTTCCTCTTTCTACCATACTCGACCACCTCCTTATCTACACCACCATACTCGACAGCCCCCATACACACCTATACTCATCCATACTCGTTCTATACACACCAAATTCATCATTGTTCCGAGAGTAGCATACTCGTCTGTTCCCAGTGCTAGAGAGCCGATTCTCATACAGGAGTGGTAAAATCAAGAGAGAAAAGATATGAGTGATGTGAGATTGTGAGGTCCTACCTTGTTTTCGTTTACGTTTGTTTGTTTTGTAGGTATCATGAAGAAAGGTACCCATCAAAAGTCGTCCTTGACTCCACCCGTCGACCCTCAGTCGACCACTCCACCTTTGGACCCGCCCAGAGATCCATCCAAAGCACCCATGGAGTCTTCTTCGGATCCACCACCACCGTGGGATCCTAAGTACCACTTTGAAGCGCTTTCAAAGCACTTCCAGAGACAGCACCAGGCGCTATCCGACAAGATTGATGATTTAGTGCATGTCTTTGAACGCACTAAAACTACTCCAACCATTACACAAGCTGTTCGAGGACCCGCTCGACACAATGAGCATCAAAATGAGCCAGAAGAGGAGTACTTTGATGAGAATACCGATGCCAGATATGATACACCAGATCATGGACGCCGTCAAAGGCGTGGAAACTACAATGATGACTATGGAGAAGATCGAATGCTTAACAACATCAAAACAAGCATTCCAGAGTTCGAAGGCCTTCACAATCCCGATATCTATCTAGATTGGGAACATAAGGTAGAGAAGATTTTCGCATGCTATGACTTTACAGAAGTCAAGAAGGTGCAATTAGCATGTTTGGAGTTTAGAGGCTACGTAGCCACTTGGTGGGAGATGCAGCAAGAAAGGAGGCGCAGAAATCGAAATCCACCGATTGATACTTGAGAAGAGATGAAAGGATTGATGCGAGGACGCTTCATTCCAATCCACTATGAGAGAGAGCTTGAGAAGAAGCTCAACCGGATCAAACAAGGCACGTTCGATCGAAGAGTATCACAAAGAATTGGAGTTGAGTTGTGGTGAGTTGTGCCAGGTTTGTGCAAAACTTGAGCCTTTGTGTCCAAAAGCAGGATTTTATGGCATAAAGGTGGCTAGGAGGTGAAGCTCCCAACTGAAGCCCCAACTTGTTGATAGGTCCTGAATCTGCCGCTTCGCTGAGCTGGTCGAGGTCGCACCCCGAACTGATCAGTTTTGGGGTCAAACTAAAAAGTTGGAGCTTCAGCTAAAGACTGGGAGCTACAGTTGAGGAACCAAGAGCTGAGCTGGAGGCACAACTGATGAGCTCAACTGGAGCTGCAACTGAAGAGCTTTAACTTCAAGCTGGAGACAATAAATCATCCATCGATCATTGCCATTCATTCACAACATCTCCACCATTCCCTATTGGGAGGGGGATTTTGGAGACAACTTCCCTCTCCATCTACCTCACGACACCACTCTACACTCAACAACAGAGTTCCAGAGAGAGAGAAAAGAGGAAGAGAAGAGACAAGGAAGCTAAAGCTCAAGGAAGAAGGCATGAGGAGATGAGCCCAACTCCAAGCCATCCGCGGAAGCTAGGCTTGCTCACGGACTTCTATTTCTTGGTATTTCTTTCCTTAGCTTTAGCTCATTTGTGGGGATTGTCCCAAAACTGACGAGACAAACAATATTGTTGAAGTTTATGTTTTATTTATATTTTGATTTATAAAATGAAGAACTTGTATGATTCTTATGTTGTTTCGAGCATAATGGGCTAATTCCGTTCATTAGGGGGTAGATAATCGATTTGGTTTCGATCCACGCTTGTGATGGTTGGTGTCTTGTTGCTAGAATTGTGCTTATTTATGTTAAGTACTTGATCACTACTTAGCATTACTAGGCTTTAGATGAGACCGAATGAGATTCTATAGCCCGACTTAGGTTCCTTCAACGTTAGGTAGACTGGGTACATAAGCCTAATTGTTAATCTTATTCGTATGATATAGTTGTTGGGGGTTTAATACGTTGACGGTGACAATAAATGAAGTTAAGCCACTTGAAGGGGTCTATTGTATGTTTAGGATTAACATAATCAACTTGAATCAAGCTAGGAGAGAAACCAATGAGAGAATCTACACCCTAATGCTCTTCTCATAATATTTTCATTAATCTTTATTATTGTTGGTTTTGCTAGTTAATTTTACTTGCTTTATTTAATACTTTAGCCAAATCATCCAACTCATGATTAGACTGTTTAGGTTTGTGTTTTAATCACTATTAAAAAAATACAGATACATAACACTGAATACATAACGGTTCTAACATAAGACCGTTACGAACTGTGTATATATAATGGGTTTTTTAAAAAGTGTTCAAAATTAAAAAGTTGAAACATAATTTAAAAAATGTTCTCAAATTCAAAAAATTTCAATCTCCCGCCTCTCATCATCATCCTCTCACAACCCTAGATCTCATTTCACACCTCTCTCCACTGGCGATTATCTCTGATGATGTCTTCAACGAAGTGTGTCTACAGATTTGCCCAAGAAAGACGACGACGTGTCTCCCACTTGAGACGACGATAAGGAGAGAGAGTCTATCGCTGAGAAACTTCAGGTTTTTGCTTTCATACTCCTCTATTTTCCATACCAAGAATCCATTCTCCGTTTATAATTTGTTTTCCATCGAACAAGAGTCCGAATCAAATTTTGCTGTCAGAAATCGCTAATGTATTTGAAGAGTGGTGGAAGGGGTTCTTAAAAAGGTTAGTAGAAGGTGCTATTTAACACTCTGAGATTGAGGAAGAGTGATTTGGAGGTGGTGAAGAAAAGAGGGAGAGAGAGAGAGAGAGAAAATGCAGTCAGGGTGGTGGTGGCTGCAGTCGAGCTCTGCGTACAGCCTGTTTCAGGGGTATGTCATATTTTTTGTTCACTTTTTTTTCAGCTTTTGTTTTATACTACAACCATCTTTGATAATTTTGAGCGGTATAATGATTTGACAATCCTAAAAGCCCTCTCAACTCCAACCCTAATGATTTAATTATCTTCTCCCACTAACCTAAATCACTCCTAATTCCTGTTACTAGAAACGCAGCCGACGAAACTAGGTTTAGCTCTCTCTCTCTCTCATCTCTTATATTCTTATTTTCATTTTGGTATACCCAGATTTTTCAATAGTTTTTTAGATACTAAATTTTCGTTTAGTAGTGAATTTTTGATAGTGTTCTTCAGTTTGTTTGAGGCAATTACTATGCCAATTATTTGTATGGTGTTAGTGCACTACCGTTTACCAAATGAGTTTCTTTATATGATTCATATTTCCGACTTTTTAAGACATTGCTATATTGCCCTCCATTAAAGTTGTTTGTTTGGAAATTGTTTCTTTCTTTTGTTTGCCTGAATATGATAGAACAACAATTCAGTTAAAGTCAGCCATGCTCTCTATTTTTGTTATGGAAGAATTACAGTTTAGTTACTTTGGATGACTAAATATTGTGTTGGGAAAAGAAAAAAATTGTGCATCACATCTTAGAACCTATTTTCTCATATTAGATAAATCTGAGAACCCATTTTCTGCTGTAACATTACAGGAAGATTCTGAAAATCTTCAGAAAAATCCATCGGAAGAAGCTGCTGTAACTTTGATAGCACATCTTAGAAATTTTAGTGCATGAAACACATGACATGTAGTAACCTTTTATGTCCTTTCTCTATCTATCGACATTAGATATTTGAATACATTTTGAGTAATTTTTTTCTTTTTTGTTTTATTTTTCTCGTTAGAACTAGTCTTCAGCCCAAGTTAAAATATGGATTTCAATTCTATTGCAGGATAGCAGGAGTGAGTGACAACTGTCAAGAAGTGGAAACTTGAAATCATTAAGAAGGCACAATTAGGGTAAGTTTGTGAACCTGTATCTGCCATCTCTTGTTGTTGTGATTATGTTCCTTGTGTTGTTAGGAGCTGCATTCAGTCCATAATAATAAGACTATCAAAAGTAAATGTAGCAGATACAAGAAACTTGTGACTATCATAAAGGTAGATAATTGTGATCTGTGGAAGCAATTTCTTAGTCCATAGCCATAATATACTATTGTATCCTGAAGATAATGATGATCATTAGAGAAGCATATTTCAGCTATTGAATCAATTCATGTTGAAATCTGTGTTAAATATCTTCAGGTGAAGTGTATGGAATCTGTAGCGAGAATTTTGTGTTGGAATAACTGCATACTAGTCTTTTAGTGTAATGATGGCAATGATATTATATAAGTTTCATTACCTTTTTCCTGAATTACTTATGGTCTCTGTTACTAGAAAGCTATCTGACTATCTCCTTGGCACGCTCTGCATTAAACTTAGTTTGCACGCTTGATAGGTAGATTAGACAGTGAACAAACTGCATTTGATCCTTATTAAGACTACAAATACATAATGAGACATGGCTTTCTAATTTTTTATTACAAAAAATTTAAACAATTGGGGGAATTACTCTTAGAAATTTGTTACAGTTATGTTTCTTCAAGATTGTAATTTTGCTATTAAAATTGAAGCTACAGTTGTCCTGTTTATTTCCGTTAGTTTGTATTCAGTTCCTGGATTAATGCTTTTAGTTATTAGTTATTTCAATCGAGAATTCAGTGTGTGGTGACATGTTGATATATATATATAGGACTAATAGAAGTAAGGGAAATAACATCATATTATCCGATTCATAAGGATAGAAAAAGGCATTTTTATTATCAAAAGGAAGAATATTAATAAAAGGCAGTTCTGCCCCCTTTTTTTTACATTCTCATGACTTCGGTATGTTTTTTTCAAAAAAAAAAAGAACTTTCCTTATTATTCATTCTTAATAAACTAAAATTCTTGTTAATTCTTTTTGAACACCCATATATATATAGGGGTTCGTTATAATAAAAACTTATCTTGGTGTGAAAACGTGCGGACTGTACTTATTTAGTGTACTTTTAGTGTTTTTCTTACTGTATTTTGGTGCTAAAAACATCTAGCACCAAAACACAATAAGAAAAGCATTAAAAAAATAAAAAAAAATTAGCATCAAAATACATAGAGAAAAGCACTGAAAATACACTAAAGAGGCACAGTCCGCAGTTTTCACACCAAGATAAGTTTTTATTTGAACTAACTCCTATATATATATATATATATTTGTGTCGGGTATTGAGTGGAGTTTAGATACAGAAGCATCAAATGCTACTGTCTTCATTGCTAGTGAAGCACATGGGATCACTTTGGCAATTGAGGGTCTATTGAGAGTTGTTTTTGCTGTTGCTACTTTGACTGATGAGGCAGTTGATGATGGTGAGGTGAGATATAGAGATTTTTTTTTATCACGTATAGCAAGGTATTTTAAATTTCAAACATTTCATTAATCATTTGTGCTTGGTCGAAATTGGTTATGGTTGGAGGATATTTGTTGTTTTATATTAAATGAACTTGGTGAGCATTGTAGAATGTTTAACTTGTAGTTGCTTATTAAGATTTAAATGATGATTGGAACTGTGGAGGATTTCCAAAATATTTTCCTTCCCTCTTTTTTGTATTTTACCTGGCATATATTGCTATTATTTGTTGATTTATGCAATGTTATTTTTTATATATGTTGCAGGAATGTTTTAAAATGTTGAATTTGTGGAGAACCTCAAGAATTTCAGCTTGTTCATTACTTCCGCACCAAAGACATTATGGTTATTATTATTTTTTATTTAAATATTAGTACTTGGATAAATTCTTCTTATTATATATTTATTTTAGGATTTTATTGAACTAGTGTTGAATTTTCTTTTGCATTTCAATATTGATACTTGGATCATGTCTTGTTATTATAATGACTTTACGTTTTAGTGTTTAGTTTGAAATATTATTTAGATTATTGAAAATTTAAAAGTTCATTTTTATTTTTAATTAGTAAATTTTTCGCAAGAGTAATATACATAACGGTTCGATACAAAAGCGTTATCTAAATAAAAGAATACATAATGATTCGATACAAAAGTGTTATCTAAAAATGAGAATGCGTAACGGTTTAATACAAAAGCGTTATCTAAATGAGAGAATACATAACAATTTTATATCAAAGCGTCATCTAATTGAAGAAAACGTAACGATTTTACAAAAAAAGCGTTATCTATGTTAGGAAATATGTAACGGTTACAGAATGAGTGTTATCTATAGTATAGAATACATTACGGTCTTTTAAAAAATTCGTTAAGAAAGATCATAATACATAACACTTTATGAAAGTTTTGTAACGGTTAAAAACCGTTATGTAAAGTAAGTATACATAACGGTTTTTAACCGTTATCTATTCCGGGTAGAATAGATAATACCACTATATATAATGGTCTGGAAATGGCATACATAACGGTTAATCACCGTTATGTATGTTCGTTTTTTAGGTAGTGAATTCAAGTGCATGTTGACAATTGTAGCGTGAAAAGATAATCGCCATGTTAAGCTTTCCTCGAGGGACACGACTCGGATTAGCTTACTGCCCTACGATCGACCCCGTCCTCTTGCGGGTCCTGTTAGTAGATTTTGTGCGTGTGTAGTGTAAACCATAAAACAAATATAGATCCGTGTAATATAAGAGACTCATTAGATAATTTTATACAAGTGTGTCCCAAATAATAATGAACATATAATATGTAATATATGTTTATATTGAACCCAACCAATTGAGAGAGAGAGAGAGAGATCTATGCGAGACCAAAATGTTGATTTGTACACCAAATTAAACCAAATATATATATATTTATATATGCTTATTTTTGGTTAATAATAGTTTGGCATGTTGGTAAAAAAAAGGGGAAAAGAATAGAGGAGAAACGTCCAAATTAGGCAGTAAAATATGCTGTTCACCATGTGCTTCGAGCAACGTAACCTATAATATACTCATCAAAAGGTAACGACGGAATATATTCCCCTGCTTTAAACTCTTTTGTAATATATCAGAAAATAAAATATTGATAGCAGAATAAACTGCAATAATAAAACAAAATTGGATTTTGTAAATTAATCCTGGCCATCAACAGGATTCAAACTGGTACCATGTTCCACATGCATGGCACGTATGTTATTAGGTCAAAGTCTTAATTTATTCAATTTTGTAATTTAGTGAGTCCATGGAAAAACATGTATGTATATAAAGGTCATTTTCCTAGTTATAAATTTTAATGTACAATATATTTTTCATATGCACAAAGTGTAAATTACCACACTAACAACCTTACTATGGCCTATATAGAGTTCAAGAGCATGACTGAAATGTTCTTATTCAACAGCTATGTTACGCATTCGTGAGTAATAGTTGCAGGTTTCTAATAAATAATATCTTAATATAATGGTACTATAATTTTTTTAATAAAAACAAAACAATGATAGGAATAAATCCTTCAATTTTCTATAGTTAATCTAATGTGGTTTTCTATATATATAGTTAATCTCGTGTTTATGTTAACGACATCATTAACATTTTGACAATTTTGCGAAAAAGATACCATGATTAAAAAAATTCCATCAATTAATATTAATAATTATGTGAAATATATACATAATTAAATTTAGTTAATTAATATCTCGATTGTTCAAAACTTCAAATCAAGTGAGCAAATATGACTAGATTTATATAACACGAAATTTGTGCAGTGACCTATAAATTAAAATCCAATCTAAACCAATCTAAATAACATAAAAATAATACAGTAATAATCTAAAGATTAATATATATATATATATATATATATATATATATATATATATATATATGCTGTGGTTAGTTTTCAAGGACTGCATGTGTTGAGGCATGGGGCATGGGTGAGCTCGCGTATCCATGCATCAGCTTTGTGAAAATCGGCGATCTATGCATGCAGTCCCATGCAGATGAGCGTCTATGAGGACATCTGCAGGGGATCATACTCAATCTATCCACGTGACAGCGTTCTCATGTCTTGCATGAAGGACCACACGCAGCAACAATCGCCGATCTTAAATGAATTGGATCAAGGCTTGTAGACCGCAGATCTTGTAGTTGTAGTTGGTTTCTCAGCTTGTATAAAAGGAAGAAACACAATCTATCTGTACTTGAATTCTTAAGAAATAAAACTACAATTCTCATTCTCTGAATTTTCTCTTTATTTTCGCATCTATCATGCATGATTTTGTGATTCTACTTGGTATCAATAGTTAGATTCGATCGCTCTCGATTGAATTAATAGAGTGTTTACTCAACAATGACCAAGAAGAACCAAGCATTTTCCTGGCGTCGAGCTCAAGATGAAGAGCTAGGGTTCATGGGGAATCCTTCGCCGATCAAACATGGAGAAAATAGTGGAGTTGGAGAAGCTCAACCACCTGCTGTTGGCTCTGGATCAGAATCGATCAATCAAGTGCCTCTGAGAAATAATTCAAGTCGACCTGGCGATCTACAGATTGGGAATGCGCGAACAGAGCTCACTACTAATCGAATTCTCACGAACGACGAGCTTTATCTTTCACCTACTGATCATCATGGTATGAATGTTACGTCTGATTTATTTGATGGTAAGAATTACCATAACTAGTGTAGAGCCATACGTAGAGGTTTATTGTCTCGCAATAAATTGGGATTAATTGATGGTAGTGTTAATGCTCCTAGACGAGGATCAATAGACTATATGCAATGGTTAAAAGTTGATTACATTGTGTTCAGCTGGATCACTAATTCCTTGGTAAAGGAGGTGTGGAGAGGTTTCCAAAATTTGTACACATCTAGACAACTTTGGGAAGAGTTGGAAAGGAGATTTGGGAAGAAAAATGGGCCAAGAGTGTATAAATTGAGAAGAGAGATTGCCACATTCACACAACATACACAGACAGTCATGGTCTACTTTAACAATCTCAATGCTTTATGGAATGATCTTGCCCTGTTAAAAACCTCAAAACCATGCACCTGTGATGCCTTAGAAGATGCCATGGAAGATCTAGAAGAAGAACATCTTATGCAGTTCTTAATGGGCTTGAATGACTGTTATGAGACAATAAGACAACAAATATTAATACAAAACCCCTTGCCTGCAGTCAGCCAAGCCTATGGAATGATTCTACAGGTGGAAGATCAAATAAATGTCTCAACTCAATTTTTTGATAATATAGAACACAGTGCTCTTCTAAGTAACCAAAAACCTGGCTATAAAGGAGACGGTTTTAAGAAACGTTTAAGCAAAGAAGAAAAGGCAAAATTGAGGTGTGACCACTGTGGAGGGAAGGGCCACTTGAAAGTAGACAGCTTTGAGCTTGTTGGGATTCCAGAATGGTACAAAAAGTTTAAATCTGAGAAAACTAAAGGGAAAGCAGTGATGAATGTCATGGATGAGGCTAAAGGAGATTGTGAAGGATCTCAGAAAATATCCAAGAAGGCTTCTTCAGAGGAGTCACACAGTGATGTTAGGAGAATAATTCAAACTGAATTGGCAAAGCATTTGTCTATGTACTTTGGTAAAGGAAATAAAGGAGAAGGACATGTGCATGGAGCAGCATTAGGAGAACTTGATCTTGGTGATTCACCTATTGATTTTAATGGACATTATGCCTTTGGTGCAGGGCTTAATATAACCAAAGAGGAATGTATTATTGATTCAGGGGCAAGTAACCACATGTGTTGCCATGTTGGGTTGCTGACTGACTTGAAAAGATTGAAGAGTCCATTGCAAATATTTCTACCTGATGGGACTAGTGTCTGGGTGTTTCTAGCAGGAACAACACACTTGAACAAAGATATACAATTACATAATGTGCTTTTTGCTCCATACTTCACTCATAATCTTTTATCTGTAGGATGGATTACCAAGGATTTGAATGGTAGATTTCAATTTTTGGCTTCACATTGCTTGATTCAGCAGAGAAGTAATGATCATATTCTTGGGATTTGCAAGATGAGAGGGACATTATATGTGTTTCTTGAGGAAATTATCTATGCTGGCTCAGCTAATACAGGAGATATTGATTCACATATATTCACATATCATAAGTTACTGGGGCATCCTTCACTCACTACTATGAAGCACATGCCTCAGTACAAGAAAATAATCAGAGAGGATTATATTTCCTTTGTGTCATCTTGTGATATTTGTCATAAGGCTAAGCACCAACGCACTCCATTCCCTCCACTACACAGAAGGAATATGGTGTTATTTGGTCTGGTACACTTGGATGTGTGGGGACCTTGCAAAGAGGAGAATATCACAGATACACCTTACTTCCTTACTGTGGTAGAAGATTACAGTAGGACTACCTTGACTTATCTTTTCAAGGCTAAGAGCCAAGTATATAACATCATTCATGGTTTTATTAACATGGTGCATACTCAATACCATGCTAATATTCAGCAAGTCAGGACAGACAATGGTAGTGAATTCATCAATCACTCAGTTACTTCACTTTTCCAAAATTTTAGGATTTTGCATCAGAAATCATGTCCTTATTCCCCTTAACAAAATGGGATTGTTGAGAGAAAACATAGACACTTATTAGAGGTGGCCAGCGCTCTGATGTTTGAAAGTAAGCTACCCTCTATATTCTGGCCATACTCCATTTTACATGCCACTTGGTTAATTAATAGGCTGCCAAGTGTTGTTCTAGGTTGGATATCACCTGTTGAAGTACTGACTGGGAAAGCTCATGCTATAGCTGATCTATACCCCTTTGGATGTCTGGTATTTAAAGCTAATATCTTGCATTCAAAGTCTAAATTTGCTAGCAGAACTTCTCAATGCATTTTCTTGGGACATGCTCCTCTGAACAAAGGTTTTTTTATTATATGATCTCACCAAACTTCAAGTTTGTGTTGCCAGAGATGTTGATTTCTTTCCAAACATGTTTCCTGTGCAAAGAGATCAACCTTCTCAGTTACCCTTCACTAGTTTCTCAGATAATTTCCATGACATGGCACCAGTAGATGCTCTTATTCCACTTATTGCTGCAACTTCTGTCCCTTTACCCAGTCTAAATCTCTCTTTTCCTACTCCTTTGATACCCTTAGATGATGCTTCTGCAGACAGTCCTCATTCAGCAGAATCTTTTGATCCCTTTCCCAACCTACAACCAACAGTACCTTCACTTGATGCTTCTGCAGATCATAATCCTAAGCCCTGTTTACCTATTCGTAGAAGTAATAGAATCATAAATCCTCCTCCATATTTGGAGGACTATGATTGTAATTTTGTGCCATCTGCTATGCCTCCACCACTTCTTCATATCCTTACTCCTCCCACTTTTTCTTATTGTATCTCACTTGTGTTTTTCTCTGATTACACGACTTTTCTTATGAATGTGCAGACTCTCAAAGAGCCTTTTTCTTGCACTGAGGCTTGCAAGTCTGCAGAATGGGTTAAAGCCATGGAACAAGAATTAGATGCTTTGGATGCTAATCATACTTGGGACATTGTGTCTCTGCCAGATGGTAAGCATATGATAGGGTCTAAATAGGTTTACAAGATTAAACTTAAATCTGATGGGACTATAGACAGATACAAGGCTAGATTGGTGGCTAAAGGATACAACCAAGAGTATGGGATTGATTACCAAGAGGTTTTCTCTTTATTGCTAAAATGGTGGCTGTTAGACTTATGTTTGCATTGGCTACACAGTTCTCTTGGCACATTCGTCAGATAGATATCAACAATGCTTTTCTTTATGGCTACCTATCAGATGAGATTTACATGTCTCTCCCTCAGGGCTACAAGAACGGAGCTTCAGGCTCAGTTTGCAAGCTTGTGAGAAGCTTGTATGGCCTCAAACAGGCATCCAGGGAATGGAACCATGAGCTCAGTAAGTTTTTATTAGCTGATGGCTTTCATCAGTCTAATAATGATCATTGTTTGTTTCTAAAGGGTAGTGGATCTGGTTTTCTTGCTCTGCTTATGTATGTGGATGACATTTTACTTCTTAGTTCTTCTCTGGATCTTAGCTCTGATGTTAAGCAATCTCTGCACAAGGAATTTACTATCAAGGATCTAGGGGAGGCTAGATATTTCCTAGGCATGGAAATAGCTAGATCCTCTTCTAATATATATCTTTGCCAAAGAAAGTATACTTTGGATCTCATAGAGTCTGTAGGTTTGCTTGGAGGGAAGCCTGTTCAAACTCCTCTAAAACCTGGAGTTGTATTACAACAGAAGGGTGAATTACTTTCAGATCCTGATATCTATAGGAGAGTGATTGGAAAATTACTCTATTTGGGGTTCACAAGACCAGACTTGACTTATGCTGTGCAACAGCTAAGTCAATTTGTTCACAAACCCACCAAGGCACATTGGGATGCAACATTACATGTCTTAAGATACATTAAAAGGAGTCCTTCCCTTGGACTGCACTTTCATGCTTATAATTCTTTCCTTTTAACCATGCACTGTGATGCAGATTGGGGGTCTTGTAAGGATACAAGACGGTCCCTTACTGGTTATTGTGTGTCTCTTCATTCTTGTTTGGTTTTATGGAGAACCAAGAAGCAAGACACAGTCTCTCTTTCTACCGCGGAAGCGGAATATTGAAGCCTTAGCTTCATTACCCGAGAGGTTTTATGGTTGACCTACATGCTCTCAGATTTTGGGATCAATCTTCCTATTCCTATTCCTATTCCGATACATTGTGATTGCAAAGCTGCAATACAGATCACGAAACATCAAGTTTACCATGAGAGGAAGAAACACCTCGACATGTATTGTCATTTTACTCGCTTAGAATTCAAGAAAGGGCTTATTCTTCCCATTTATGAACGTTCTCATGATCAATTGGCTGATCTCTTTACTAAATCTCTTGTTGGGCCTCGCTTCAGGTTTCTAATTTCCAACCTGAACATAGCGGATCTTTACCAGGTTGCGGCTGAGGGGGGCTGAAGAAGATCTATGCATGCAGTCCCATGCAGCGTCTATGAGGACGTCTGCATGGGATCATACTAAATCTATCCACGTGGCAGCGTTCTCATGTCTTGCATGATGGACCACACGCAGCAACAACCATCGATCTTAGATGAATTGGATCAAGGCTTGTAGACCGTAGATCTTGTAGTTGTAGTTGGTTTCTCAGCTTGTATAAAAGGAAGAAACACAATCTATCTGTACTTGAATTGTTAAGAAATAAAACTACAATTTTCATTCTCTAAATTCTCTCTCTATTTTCGCATCTATCATGCATGATTTTATGTGATTCTACAGTTACACCCTCATCTTATATTCTACATTAAATATTATTCCTACCGTTTCTGAATATATGTCATTTTAACTTTTAAATTTTGTTTCAAAAAAATGTCATTCTATAAATTTGAGATAAAAAATTCACACTTTTCACACATTTGCCTTCATTTAATACATTTATACATCTATATTTAACTCATTTAATATATTCACACAAGAGTGTATTAGGTAACTTAATTAATTTATTAATCTGTGTGCATTCATCCAAAATGACACTTATTAAATGGAAACATAAGGAATAATAATTATATTTCCCATGCTCAATTAATTTTCTCATCTTTTATTGTTTACAATATTGTACAACATATGCTATGGAGCAATTAACGAGTTTTTAGAAGACTCGAGCACTACTAGTACGAAGTTGTCTACCTACTTGATCCAATTGAATATCCTATTTCGATCATATACCTTGCTGACTTTTACAATTCTTTAATTTAAATGTTCACTAACAAACAATGTAAATTAAATGGAGGTCAAATAAAAATTTCAACTTATTCACATTAAAAGTAATTAAATAACCCATAAAAAGTTGTTTGGAAAATATACATGTGATAAAATAAGTTTGTCTATATTTAGTATTTCTCCCATGCGATGAGCGAAGATCATTTTGTGCATTTTAGGTTTGAATAATATAAATTATTTATAAATACAAATAAATAATTTTTACAAAAATGAAGTATAAAAAATATTTAATGGTCCCACAACGGTTCGGGCATTTCTCTAGAGTGAGGTACCACAGCTGATGGTAGTGATTTCTAGAAATAAATCGATAGTTAGAACATTCAATGGTAATAAATCGATAGTTAGAACACAATATCTTGACATTTGCTGGCGCCAGCACCACATGGAAGGGTTAGAGAACTTTCACTTTGTATTGGGCCTATTGTGTCTGCTTGTAGTGTTACATAGGAGACCGTAATTTGTAACTCTTAAAAATTACCCAGTCTACCATGATAAATAGTTTGTCAACAGATTTGATGATAATATTACAAGCACCATTTGCTACATTTGATGGTTAAAAGATTATGAGAGGTATCATGACGTTGGACAGTTATTTGTTTGTTCCACAATAGTAAGAAACCAGGGACTGCAGTATGTATTATGTTCCAAAGCGCGGTAGATTTGTGAATTCAAAAGTAATATTTCATTTGAAAGCATGATTGAAAAGGAATTTTCATTGTGATAGCTACTTGTATGGAGAAAAAGATGATGACCCTTGGTGAAAAATTCTGAGAAATATATATGTTCAGTAGAACCATTTATTGCTACTCTCTCCACAATTTTTAAAGGAAAGAATTTACATTTAAATTTTTACTCTAGACTAATTTTGTGTAGTTGGCAGGTGGAAACTCTGATGGCTTTAGCCTTCAACAAGTGCTGGAAGATGACAATCGCCTTAAAAAGAAACACTACAAAAAAATCGCGTTTTAGCGACGGATTTTTCCGTCGTTAAACATAAAAAATCCGTCGTTAAATCAATTTAACGACAGATCCAATCCGTCGTTAAACCTCTCGTCGTAAAATCATTTTAACGACAAATTTAACGACGGAAAAATGTTAATGACGGAATTTATCCGTCGCTAACTTATTGCCGAATTCGATCGTGAAAAATAAAAAATATTAAATTTAACGACGGAATTAACGACGGAATTTTTCCATCGTTAAAAAAAAAAAAAAAAAAAAACCAGCCGAGCCGCTGAGCCAGGGGGCATGAGCAACTGCTCAAGCCGAGCCGCCAAGCCGAGTCGTGGAGCTTGAATTAATTCAGGCGAAATCTGTGCTCTAGAGGATTCGAACACGGACCAATAGCACTATGCCCTAAGGCTCTAACCAAGTAGGCTAGAAGGTATTTACGTTAAAATATACAACTAATATATATATATATACACATAAAACCTATTTTCATTGATTTTTTATTTCCAAATTAAATAATTATATAATATAAAGTCCTAAAAATTATTAAAATAAAAAATTATTAAAAAGTAATAAATTAGTAATTTAAATATAACAAAAGATATATTATATTAAAAATAATAAAAAAATAAAGATAATAAAATAAAATAAATAAAAATATTAAAAAAAATTCATATTCATAATTGGAAAATAAAAAAATATTAAAAAATAATATAAATATTAAAAAATAATATAAAATATTAATAAAATTAAAAAATAATATAAAATATTAAAAAAAATAAAAAAACAAGATAAATCTGAAAAATAAAATAAATAAAAAATCAAAATTTTAAAAAAATTAATTTCAAATTCATAAATTAAGAATTAATTGGGAAATTAAAAATTAAAAAAAAATAATAAAAAAAAAATGGAAAAAAAAAAATTAATGACGGAATTATTCCGTCGCTATTCCGTCGTTAAATTTAAAAAAATATTAAAAAAATTAAAAATTAAAAAAAGTTAATTTCTAACGATGAATTTTTCCGTCTTTAACGTAGCGACGGAAAAATCCGTCATTAGTCCGTCGTTATATTAAAAAAAAAATTAAAAATATTAAATTCAATTTTTAACGACGAATTTTTTCTGTCGTTACGTTAAAGACAGAAAAATTCGTCGTTAATCCGTCGTTAAACGTCTCATTCACAATCCGTCGTTAAACGTCTCATTCACAATCCGTCGTTAATTTGTCGTTAATCTAGCGATGAATTTTATTCCGCCGTTAAATCCGTCGCTAAAACGCGATTTTTTTGTAGTGGAAACTTGAAAAGTAAGTGAGGTATTGAGCAGTCAACTGGTACATCTATGTATCTATCGAGTTCGATAATCATGTATGCTTTTATATGGAATACTTATGTGTTTATATGTTTAAAGCATCTATTCTGTTAGTTATATTCTTAAGTCTTTAGAGGTTTAAAGATTTGTTATGCCCTTATTTTCCATTGAGATATTTGAAAATTATACATTGTTTTGTAGAAATTTGTATAAAAAATAATAGTCAAGTGATTGATCATATTGTTGGTGTTCTAGGGAACCTCATATAACGAATATCATGTGGAGGACTTTGTTAATACATGCATGGAGTGTTCTGTTATAACCTTGCGAAATTGGATATATCTGCTAATATAGAAATTTGTTACTACAGGTATGGAAGAATTTGTTAATACATGAAATTATGCATTTTGACATAAATGTATTCTGTTTTTTTCAAGATTTCTGGCAAGTTATATACCATTTAATGTATTCTGTTTTTTTTATCCATAATAGTTCAAAAAGGAAAAGTATTTGCTAGGGGATATTGACGAAGTTCATGTGGAGTGGACGAATTGCGTGCTTGAGCATATATAAGATCATTATGCAAGATAATTTTTTGTTTTATTATAGTCATTAATTATATCATTTTTTATATTTCAGATCGAAAAGACTTTCATCTACTATATGATCAATTAATTTTTTATATCTTAGCTCGAGAAGATTTCGAGAAGTATGATTGAAGGATTTTAGTAAGATTAAATTGTAATAGAATTTTGGATTGATGTAGCAGTTTTTAACAAATAATCAGGAGCTTTTTCACATTGAATATTATATTTTGGACAACATATTGTATTTTGATGGCATTTTGAATTTTGAATGATATTTTGCATTTTGAATGATATTTTGTATTGTTGGATGATTATCAATTATATTATTTTTTAGTTTGGGATTATACTAGATAAATAATACATTTATATGAAGTTACATAAACTGTGCGATCATGTTCATCATCATGTACTTGAACATTGTTGTGAACATGTAAGGTTAGAATATAAAAACTTAAGCAAATAAAGAACACGAGGTTGGTAACCCTGTTCGATCAATTGATCTACGTTAGGGAGACTTATCAAGTCCGTGAGAAACAGTTTACTACTCTGTTGAATGGTTGCAAAGGCTATTACACGAAGATTCCCGTCACTCAACCCTTTTCCTACTTGATTCAACCTCTTTCACTAAACTGAATTCTGAGCTCCTCTCACAACCTAGAATCCCTCTAGTTCCCACATGAAATCTCTCCCGAGACTCCTCTAAGTGTGTATGAAAGTGAGTTTCAAACACAAACTAGAGACACGATGATCTCACCGATCAAACCTAGTCTACCCGAATACTATATGCTTCGAATATGAAGTCTTTTGTCTCTTGGCCCTTTTGTGTATTCCTAAAATTCGTATCATCTAAACTAGTATGAATCCCAGGCTATTTATAAGAAACAGTTATAGTCTAAACAAGGTATTCAGAAGTCTTATTTTGACTAGGATTTAACAACGAAATAATTTCCTTATTTAAATCGGACTTTCCTAGTTTAGATGTCTTCCTTGAATAAAACTCCTTCTTTTCCTTCTTGATCTTCATCACGAACAAGGTAGCTTCTATTCTGAAATGTCCATCTTGAATCTGCAACTTCAACTCCTTGAATCTAGCTTGGTACGTTTCTTGAAAACTCTCTGAATAACCATGTACATGATCATGTCTCTGAACATGATTAAGTACATGTCTTGATCTTCAATCAGATTGGCAGCGGAATGTTCACAGTAATGTCCAGAACATGTTATTCGAACATGAATAACCAAAACTTTTTATATTCTTTTAAAATAGTCATAATATCTAAACAGATAATGACAATCTCGAACACTTTAGTGCAGATGGCACTAACAATCTCCCCCTTTATCTTTATTTGGTTGCAAATCAGCTCCATGTTTTAAAAGAACATAACCCTTGAACTGTAGGATCATGTACTGAAAAACATACTTGGATGTTGTGGAGAACATCATATGATGTTCCATAACAAAATAGCTATTACAAGCTATTAGAGCAAAAAAAAAAACTTTCAAAACATGATGCAAGATAAGTAGAACAGAAGAAAAACATTTTTTAAAAAAAAACTTATATTGCATTACTCCCCCTATTTGCCACCGAGAAAGGCAAATGAGTAATAACCAACAACTACTCGGATTTGTCAGGGTCTTGATCAGCATCATCTTGTTCAGATCCTCCTTTTGCTTCAGAACTTTCTTCTTCATCTTCAGCTTCTGTCTCTTCATCAGCTTCTTCTTCAGTTGCAACTTCCTCTTCCTAATCAATCTCTTCTTCAGCAGTCTCCTGCTCTTCTTCATGAGCCTCCTCTGCAGTCTCCTCTGGAATAGCTTCAGCTTCCTTCTCTTATGCTGCAGTCTGTGTTTTCCCTTGCTTTGATGCTGGAGTAGACTTCTTCTGAGTAGCAGCTTCGGCAATACTTGCAAGGTTGTGCAAGTTATGAACATTCTCAGGTACATCTGCTGCTGGGGAGGCAAATTCTTTTCATGATGAAAGATCAGCAATCATTGCTTGAATCTTCATCTTCTTAGAAGTATGCTCAGAAATCAAACGAGCATGAAACTCCAAGCTTCTCTCTAGAAACTTCAGCACATCACTTTTTGGTGAGAACTCTTCAATAGTATCATCAATTCCTTTCTTGGATGATAGGTACTGCTTGAACTGGAGGTGAAGGTGAGAATCTCCTATCATAGGAGCAACCGTGATCACGAGAGGCTTGTTGAGAGGAACAACTTTATCTTTTTTTGAAGAGACATTCTTCTTTTGTTGCTTGATTAGGCTGTAGATCAACGAAGGATAACATAGAGGTCTCTTGACCATTGTTGACTCTGCACTGCTGATGATCTTCTCAAACACAAACTCACCATAATTGAACCGCTTTCTAGTTCCGAGGTGCTATAAAAACTTCCCTTGAGCTTGAGTCACTGCTGCTCTGTGCTTCGTTGAAAGCCAATTGTGGATCAGAATCCTAAACAGAGTGCCATACTTGTGAGTTAGCTTGGAAGTTGGAATAGTTTGCGGATGCGATGGCCATTTGTTGTAGATGCCTTAGGTTAGTTCCTCAGCAACCATCCCCCAGTCATTGATCTCCATATAATCCCCCTCAGATGCACATACTAGAAACTCATTAATGAGGTTTGGAGAGAACTGTAGCATCTCATCTCTTACAAAGACTTTCTGAAAATCTTCAGACTCTGGATCATCAATCTCTTTGGGTAGATTACAGTAGAACTCAGACACAACCTTAGGCACAAACTTTTGCACCTTCTGCACGGTTCCTAAAAGACCAGCTTCTTCCAACAAGGTATACATACCAGTTGCTAACAGTGTATCCTTATCAACCTTCTTCTTAGAGATCATTGACCTCTGCTTCACTTTCTCCCACAATTCAGCATGCTTTGAAGAATGAAGGATAGTTTGACTTGAAGTACCTAGAACACAAACAATCTATTTGTGAGCTTTAGCTTCATCTTCACTTGAATGTGAGTGAACATCTTCAGGTACATCTTTCGGCTGGACATCTTTCTTAGCTTTCTTGGAAGGTTCGGTCATTCCAACATCATTTTTTTTCTTGATAGACACAGTAGTGGATGGAGGAGTGAAGGATGCTCGACTTCGTGTCACATGAGTTCTTGGTACTAACTGCACCAAAGCAGTAGAGGCCTTTTTTCTGGGGGTTTTCTTCTTTACTAGTGATCTGGCAAACGGATCATATTGTGCAGAGGCAAGCAACTTCTCCTGTTGTGGAATAGGAGTCTTCTCAGCAGATTTAGAGGATGAACTCTGAATGGCTTCTTTCTCCGTTGGATCAACAACTAAAGGTTTGTGAATGACCTTTTTCTTTCTTTTCGCAAGAGCAACAACTATGGCTTTCATCTTCAGGCTTAATGGAATATCATCTTCCCTGTCTTCATCATCACCTTCTGCAAGAGAAGGTTGAATAGGCGACTTCAGTACAACACTAGTTGGAGTAGATGTTTCCGTATTACTTTTCTCTGCAACATGTTCATGCATATCTGAAGGCTTAACTTAATCATCAACAACATATCCCTTCTCTTTCTGAAGGGCTTGGGTAGCAGGTGCTCTGACGATCTTCTTTAATGAAGGGAATGTAGTCTTCTTGACTTTCTTGACTCCATTTTCCTTTGTTCTTGTCTTCTTCGCAGTAACCTTATTGCTTACATCATATGAGTGTGCAGCTTCTTTCAACAAATCATCGATTGAAAGACTTTGGGTCTTTGATTTCTTCACTGAAGAAGTAATTTCTTACTCTTCTGTTTCCATGTCTTCTTCCTCTTCATCTCCATGGAACGTTTCAATCAATTTATATGTATCTTTGCTCGAAGACTCATCGCCAAGTGCCCTTTGAACATGCTTCTTGTATGTTGATTCACCTCGAACCTGCCTATTGAAATCATCCTCCTCGTAGAACTGATCTTGAGATTTGGAATATGTAACCTTTCCATACCTCATTTTGGGCTTCACAACTTTCTTGGGATGGATAAGTTTTTATTTCGGAGCTATTGAAAATATATGGGTATATGACAGAAATAAACGGTAAGAAAATCAATGGCAAACAAGGAAGGAAACTCAGAAAACTCAGAGGCTTTATTGAGAGAGAAGGGTTTTTTATTTCAGAAATTTAAAAAGTCAACATTCTCTCTAAACGGCTAAACATATATATAAGAGAGTATTCTGTTCATAGAGTAGACTCAGGTTTTCGTTATACTAAGAAATCGGAGGAAAATCCCTGAAAATCAGAGATGACGATAGCATGTTAGAACTAGCCATTGACAAAGATGTACTCAGGGTTTGAATAATGATCATGTACATATATAGGAACATTTATGGGAATGTTCAGTCCTTTTGTGCAGGAATGGTTCTTTCCTGCTGAGTGTGAAATAGACACACTCATACCCCTCTTCTTGGTTTTACTGAACCAAGCACACCTGAAGGGATGCTCTGAGTTTCTCAAATTGAGCTAAAGTCAATCCCTTGGTAAACAAATCAATTAGTTGATCTTCTGTCTTCATGTGTTCAATTCTTAACACTTCTTCTTCAACCATCTCTCTGATGAAGTGATGTCTGATGTCTATATGTTTGGTCCTTGAATGTTGTATTGGATTCTTTGAGATGTTGATAACACTTATATTATCACAGTACATAATAGGGGTATCATGACTAACTTCATAGTCTTTCATCATCTACATTATCCAGATGATCTGAGTAGAGCTGCTCTCTGCTGCAATGTATTCTGCTTCTACTACAAATAAAGATATGAAGTTCTGCTTCTTACTAAACCAGAAAACAACATTGTTTCCTAAAAAGAAACAAGCACTTGAAGTGCTTTTTCTGTCATCTAGAGATCCAGCCCAATTAGCATCACAATATACAGTAATACTTGTATCTGTATCTGAAGTATACCACAAACCATAATCAGCAGTTCCATTGATGTACTTGATGATGTTCTTAGTACCATGAGCTCTGTTTCTCCTCTGGTATGGCCAATCAGCAAACTAGTTATAGTGAGGGTTGATTCTTAGTTCATCCCTTGAGTCCAAGTACTCACTATACTGTGTTGTGAGATCTGTTGGAGTGAACTTCTCTAGAGAGATCTGAAAATGTTGACATGCTTGATATAGCATTGTGGGCACGTTTCTCCTTGAGTCAACTTCTCTTCCAGGTTGACTTCCTGGGTGTCTTCGAGGATAGGCTGGCTGAGTAGTTCTGTCCTGAACTGATGCCCTATCTCAATGAGACTGCGGTCTAAACTTAGTATTTCTCCTTACTTCAGTTGGCCGGTCAGTTCTGTTCACCATAGGCCGGTTCTGAGGTTTGGGCCTTTGAAAGTCTGGTGATTTTGGTGGAACTGACTGTCTCTGATGAGTTGGAGGTCTTGGCTGAACTGACAACCTCTGTTAATAAGCTGGATGTCTTTGCTGAGCTGGTGGCCTTTGCTGATAGGCGAACTGCCTATATTGAGCTCGTGGCCTTCTTTGAGATGGATTCCTCTGCCGAACTGATGGTTGGAATGCGTCTTTCAGTTGGGAAGATTGGTTGGACCTCTTAGGCAGATCTGTAAGGATGTCTTCAGTTCCCTCGCCTTTGGTCTCTTCAACCGGTTGGGTTAGTGCAGGTCTGACAAAACCAGGAAGGGTTCCTTCTTGACTGGTTTGGATAACTGCCTTTCCTTTCTCGGAGGCAGTGTACCTGTTGTATCCTAACCCTGCACTACTAGTTTCAACTCTTTGATGGCTTAGAATCTCATCAAGAGTTTGAGATCTCTTTCTGAATTTGAGAGAAATCTTTTCTCTCTCCTGGATCTCCTGCCATAACCTCTCAATCTCAGCTCTTAGCTCATCAAAATTGAGCTGTAACTTCTCACATTCAGTTCACTGAGTTTCAAGTGATTCAGTTCTGTCATGATCACTTCTCAGTCTTTTGACCTCATCTCTTAGGTCATCATTTTCTTCCCTTAGTTGTAAATGCATCCTTGAAATAGTAGCTAACTGGTCTTCTAGCATTCTTAATTGTTCATTTATTTCATTGCTAGTAATGAAAGATTCATGAATGTGATAAAAAGAGGTTAAGGAGTCGCTGGTGCTAACCTCTTCTTCGTTGTTAGCCATGAGGTAGAACAATGCCTCTTCTTCAGAGCTGTAGCCATCAGAGTCGATTCCTGATAGATAATATGGGTCATCTAGGACAGTGTTCTCTGTATTGGCCATCATTGCTTTTCTTTTGAAAAAACTTCTCTTCACTTTGGCCTTTTTATCTTCAGAGAGCTCTAGACACTCATATCTATAGTGTCCTTGCTTGTGGTAATGGAAGAATTCTCCTATGCTTCTGTTGGCTGCCCTGGGTTGTTCAGTAGGCGGTTGGTTTCTCTCGCCTCTGGGCTCATCATCAATTTGAAGCATAACTGAAGGTTGATGTCTGATCCGCTTGAGCTTTTCTAGCAGCTTGGCAACTGACAGGATTTGATCCTTGATATCTTCAGTCAGGCTCTCCTTCTTCTCTGCTGCTTCTCTTTTGTGATTAGTTAAGCCGCTTGGATGTTCTCGAGCTTGAGAACTAGGCCGGAAGACATTTCTTTCTCGAGTTTCTCTAAACTAATTTCTTTCACCGTAGAAGCCTGTATCCTGGGCTGATGATGTGGATGCCTCTCTTTTTTAGTTTAGGCTATACTCATTTGTCTTAAGAGAACCAAAGAGTTCTCTTGGGATGATGCTGGTCAAGTTTCCTGACTCTTTTGTCGCAATCACCTTCATATCCCATTCCTTAATGAGGTTGTCCAAAATTTTGTAGATCATCTAACTATTGGGATATGTTCTTCCCAGATTGTTCATCTCACTGATGATGCCAAGAAATCTTATTTCAAGGCTGGAGATGGTTTCATCTGAGTGCATATTGAAGGACTCATATTTTTCGACTGCTAGTTGGAGCTTGTTTCCTTTGATGGCTTCCGACTCGTTGCACAGATCTGTAAGTAAGTCCCATATCTCCTTTGCAGTTCTGCAATTCTTTATGTCCTTCATGTGATGTTCATCTAGAGTTTAGAACAACGCGGCTTGGACCACGAACTCTAGGTTTTTCAACTTCTTCTCTTCACCCGTGAGAAGATAAATTGGCTTCGGGATCCTTGCTGGTTGATTAACATCAGCAATGTGGGCTTCATTGTCCATCATAATTGTGATTAGACCATCCTCCATAACTTCCCACATATTCTCGTGGATTGAGCAGAGATGCGCCCTCATTCACCTGCTCCAGTTATCATAGTTCTCAACTGAAAAAATAGGTAGCTTATGGTTTCCCATAGCTTACAGATTAGCACAGATAACTAGATCTGATTCAGTTGATCTGCAGAAATGGCTGATATTTAGAATCAACCACTCTGATACCACTTGTTGGTCCCGAGGCGAGTCAGAATCAGTTTAGAGGGGGAGGTGAATAAACTGATCACAAAACTGAACTAAGGTGCGGAATATTCAGGGTCTATTTTGAATCGTAATATTATCGGTGCTTTATAGAGATTAGTTGAGAAGATCTTCTAGCTCGGAGTACTATGTCTGCTTGGAGTGTGCAGTTAAAAACATGCCACTGAACTAAAAGTTAAAGCAGAGCACACAAGCAATTTATAGAGGTTCGAAGCTCAACTTCTACGTCCTCTCTTCCTTCCACAGAAGGGTAATTCACTATGCAAGTGTAATGTTAATTTATTATAGTTACACAGTGAAGAGAACTACTGTCCCGGAAGCTGCGTACTCAACTTCCTCAACCGATAGGTTGACAGCTCACAGTTGCGATCTCCAACTGCTCGTTGGAGAGATAAGGTGCTATTGCCTATCTTTTCACCATTTTAGATCTCACTCAATCTTCAAGAATACAGTCTTGAAACTGGTATCAACTGGGTTGCTCCTTTGCGCATCTGTGTCTGAGCTGGGGTAGTAGATCACTGAAGTGCGGTGACTGAGAGAATAGCTCTGGCTGGAAATCTTCAACAGCTAGCTCGAAGAGCGTTAAGGCTTATTCTCATCAGTTGGAACTTTTGATTCTTCTAAGTTTTTTGAGCATGATGCTTTAGTGCTTTGGCGAACATCTTCGCGGAAAGACTTAACTAAAGTGCTCTCCAAAATTCTCAAAAGTCCAATGGTCTTCTCTCGGGTAGCTCACCTTTTAAAGATGGGTGATTGGTGACCGCTGGTGATCATTGTTTGATCATAAATGATAGAGCTAGTTGCGAGGCTTTCATTTAATGGGGCCGTTGAGTTGCCTTTGCTCTTCTGATGAGCTTTTGCTCCGAGATCTCAGTTGTATTAACTTCAAGATCTTCTTTGGCTTATCTGAATTTCAGTTGCAGCTCCTATCTTTGATCTACAGTTCTGAGCTTTGTCTGGCAGTTGGAATCTCTAGTTCCTTTATTTGTCAGTTCTGCGCGTCCCTTGGCAGTTTGGAAAGCTTCAGTTGAGATCATCTTCAGCTGGAATTTATGGGCTTGGGCTTGATGCCTTCTGAGCTCCAGTTGGCTTTGCTTCAGCTGGCAGTTTGAACTAGTGTTCTCTAGCTGGTATTTTGCATGTGTGTTCCTTCAGCTTGAACTTTGATGGACCGGTCTTCAGTTCGGTTGATGGCACTTTATCAGTTGGAACTTCATTCTTCAGTTGGTATCATTTGCGCTAGCATTTTCCTTCAGCTTATACCTTGGTCTTCTCTTCAGTTGGTATGTTCCTTCAACTGGAATATCCTGAGCTGGTATTTCCTTCAGTATGGATCTTAGTCTGGTACATTTCTTCAGCTGGTATTTTCTTCAGCTGGTATTTTCTTCAGCTTGTACTTTGGTCTTTTCTTCAGTTGGTATGTTCCTTCAACTGGAATACCCTGAGCTAGTATTTCCTTCAGCATGGATCTTAGACTGGTACATTTCTTCAGCTGACATGTTCTTCAGCTGGAATATATTGAGCTGGTATTTCATTCAGCTCGAAATTGTCCTCTCTTCGGCTGGCAGTCTTCTTCAGTTGATCTCATCATGAGCTGGCATGTTCATCAGTTCAAACTGATGTGCTCTTCAACTGGTATTTCTTCAGTCGAGAATGATCTAGAACTAGTATGTCCTTCAGTTCTTCTCTTTCAGCTGGTATTTCCTTCAGCTGGGATCTTTCTTTGACTAGAACATTCTTCAGCCAGTATTGGACTAGAACTGGCATTTCCTTCCGTTCTCTTCAACTGGAACATCTCTTCAGCTGGTGTTGGCCTAGAACTGGTATGTGCTTTAGTTCTCTTCAGCTGGAACATCTCTTCAATTGGTGGCGGCCTAGAACTAGTATGTCCTTAAGTTCTCTTCAACTAGAACATCTCTTCAGCTGGTGGCGGCGTAGAACTGGTATGTCCATCACTTCAGTTGGAAGATCTTCTTCAGCTGGTATTGGCCTTGAACTAGTATGTCCATCAGTTCATCACTTCAGCTGAAAGATCTTCTTCAGCGGGTATTCGCCTTGAACTGGTATGTCCATCAGTTCATCACTTCAGCTAGAATATCTTCTTCAGCTGGTATTGGCCTTGAACTGGTATGTCCATCAGTTCATTACTTCAGCTGGAATATCTTCTTCATCTGGTATTGGCCTTGAACTGGTATTGTCCATCATTTCATCATTGTAGACTGGTGGCAATCGGTACTTTCTCTTGCTGGTAACTGCAACTTCCAGTTTGCTTTCCTAATTGTTCTAGCAAGCTACAGTCTTCTTCTTTTTCTCTCTATTCTTCTCTCTTTTTTTTCACATGGATTGATCATTTTCTTTTAGCTTTGACAGCTTGACTTTGTATGATCATCCTTAGTATTCTACTTGATTTCTTTTCAGTTCTTTCAAGGCTCTTTACATATTTTGACATCTCATCAAAACTCCTTGTAACAAAAACCTTGATAGTTTTTCCTAACAGATTCTCTGTCAATTTTGAAGGCTATAAATAAATTGGCCGAACCCTCTTTTCAGCCCACTCAAAAGCCAACAAAGCCTTCAAGCATTCTTTTTCTGAACCTAAATTAAGAGATATTCTTCTCTAAAAAAGCCTCAGAAAAACTCCTTAAAATTCTCAAATGGCCCAATTCTCTGCCAATCCCAATCGAAGAAAGTTCAATTTCAAGTTGTTCTTAGAAGATTCCAGAGCCTTCAAAGATGATCTCTACCATGATAAATGTTAGGAAAAACTCTCAAAGAATCCTAGATAAGGTTTTAATGAGATGTCAAAACTATTCCTGAAAAATTGACCAAAATCTAAGCTGTAGATCTGAGCTGACCAATCCAGAGCCTTAAGAAGGAACTCAACTGAAGCTAGAGTCAAGCTAACTGGAGCATGGTCAACCAGCTGGAAGGATACACAAACCAGTCAGAACTCAATTCAACTGAGCGTTCAAAGAGACGAACCAGTCGAAATAAACTGACAGCTAAGTCAGCTGAGTTGAGAGAAAAATCGACAAGACTGAAGAAACTGATAAGAGGTCAGTTTAAACTGAAGACTGGAAGTATCCAGCTGATGGCCAAACTTAACTTCAGCCAAACTGAAGTTAACAGACGAATCAATCAAAGGCCAGAACTAAAGTCAGCCAGCTTGTGATTAATCAAGCTGACAAGAAAGCTCAAGAAATAACAGTCAAATTGCCAAGCTAGCCAACAACTTGTGATTAGTCAAGCTGACAAGAAAGCTTAAAAAAGAACAGTCAAACTGCCAAGCTAGCCAACAGCTTGTGATTAGTCAAGCTGACAAGAAAGCTCAAGAAAGAACAGTCAAACTGATAAGCTAGCCAACAGCTTGTAATCAGTGAAGCTAACAAGAAAGCTCAAGAAAGAACAGTCGAACTGACAAAATCATTTAAACAACTTAAGATCAGTCGAACTCAGCAGACAAGCCCAGAACTGCCAACTGGAGTAGTAGCCGAACTGAGCAGACAAGCCCAGAACTGCCAAATGGAGTAATAGCCGAACTGAGCATAGAAGCTCAGAACTGCCAACTGGAACTCAAACTTGCTAAACTGGAGCTTAGAACTGCCAGCCAGACAGTCCTGGAGTTAATAGCTCAAAATGAAGATCTTTGAATAAATGCTCCAATAGAGATCCTAGAATTAAATATCCAATAGAGATCGATTGGCAAAGCAACGGCTACTGGAATCAAATATCGAAAAGAGATCAGTTAGCAAAACAACGGCTACTTCAACCAAAAGCTCCAACAAAGACCATCTGCCATTGATGAACCAATAGAGCTACTGATCAATGGAACTCAACGGTCACAAAAATCACTCCTCTAGATGAGTGAAGCAAAGTTTTCAAGAGAATTTCAAGACTTTTCGCAACCTTCATTCTTGAAGCCTTCATTCAAGTTATCTCAAGCAGAGCTTTCTTTCTCCCTCCCACATAGCTCAAGTTCAGCATTTGCTAAAACTACGAGAGTCCAACTGAGAAGAAGAATTCACAGAGTCAAAACATTCAGCTAGCTGTTGATCATCCAGCCAGAGCAATCTTCTCAGTTCCAGCAATACACCGATCAACTATCCAGCTCAATTGAAGGAGCACATCAGTTGATATCCCCTGTTCAAGACTAACCTCTTGAAGATTGAAAGAGATCTAAAACCTTGTAAAGACGATAATAGTACCTACCTCCCTAGCAAGCAGTTAGGGACTGCAAGTGTGAGCCGTCAACCCGCTGAGGTAGCGAGCAGATACCAGGTTTAGCCAACTGTCTTTCATTGTGTAATTTGTAAAGAAACTTAAGTTATATAGTGGAGTTGCCCTTCTGCGGAAGGAAGAGAGGACGTAGAAGTTTGAGACTTCGAACCTCTATAAATCATCTGTGTGCTGTACTGTTTTGATTACTTGCATATTTTTGAACTATACACAAGCTCACATAATCTGGACACAAGCTTTCCAAAGTGCTCAACTGAATTGTGCATAGATAAGTTACTAAGTGAGTCAAGGGCCCTTATCATTCCGCATTTGAAGTAAAGTTTTTAATCAGTTTATTCACCCCCCCTCTAAACTGATATCGACTCACCCGGGACCAATAAGTGGTATCAAAGTGGTTGATTCTAAGGATAAGCCATTTCTGCAGATCAACTGAATCAGATCTACTTATCTATGCTAACATTTCAAGCTATGGGAGACCATAAGCTACCTTTGTTTTCAGTTGAGAATTATGATAATTGGAGCAGGAGAATGAAAGCACATCTCTGCTCGATCCATGAGAACATGTGGGAAGTTATTGAAGATGGTCCAATCATTATCATGATGGACAATGATGCCCACATAGTTGATATCTATCGACCAGCCAGGATCCCAAAGCCAACTAATCTTCTCACCAGCGAAGAGAAGAAGTTGAAGAATCTAAAGTTTGTAGCTCAAGTTGCACTATTTCAGACTCTAGATGAAGACAAAATGAAGGACACAAAGAACTGCACAACTGCCAAGGAGATATGGGACTTACTAGCAGATCCATGCCAAGAATTCGAAGCCATCAAAGGAAACAAGCTCCAACTGGCAGTCAACAGATACGAGTCCTTTAAAATGCAGCCAGAAGAGTCCATCTCAAGCCTTGAAACCAGATTTCTAGGCATCATCAGTGAGATGACCAACCTGGCAAGAAGTTATCCCAATTCTGATATAAACTCCAAAGTTTTAGATAATCTCACTGAAGAATGGGACATGAAAGTGATAACTACAAAAGAATCAAGAAATCTGAACAGTATCACCCCCAGAGAATTGTTTGGCTCTCTCAAAGCTCATGAGTACAGCCTAAACTGGAAGAAGGAATCATCAACATCATCAGCTCAAGATGCAGCTTTCTGTGGTGAAAGGAACCGGTTTAGAGATACTCGAGGAAGGAACAACTTTCGGCCCAAGAGCTCACCAGCCAGAGAGAATCAAGGCGGATCTTCATCCGCACGAAAGAGAGATACAACCGAAAAGAAGGAGAACTTGACTGAAGACATCAATGAACAAATTCAGTCATTTACCAGGTTGTTAGAAAAGCTGAAGAAAGTCAGGGACAAACAATCAGTTCCACCTCAAACTGATGAAGTCCTAAAAGATGAGAAAACTAATCAAACAGCTGAACGACCAGCTGAACCATTTAGGGGTGGCAATCGAAATCTAGGAGAATGCTTTCACTGCCATAAACAAGGACATTACAGATATGAATGTCCAGAACTTCTTGAAGACAAGAAAGCCAAAGTGAGGAGAAGCTTCTTCAAAAGGAAAACAATGATGGAAAATTACGAGAATGCCGTGCTAGACGATTCAGACTATCCATTTGGAATTGATTCTGATGGCTACAACTCAGATGATGAAGCAATATTCTGCCTCATGGCTGACAATGATGAAGAGGTTACTACAGCTGACTCTCAAACCTCATTCTATCATATTAATGAAGTAACTGTCTCTAGCAATGAACTTGACACGAAACTTATGATGCTAGAAGATCAATTAGCTTCAATATCCTGCTTGCATGTTGAATTGAGAGATGAAAACAATGAACTGAGAAATAGAGTTAGAAAACTGAGCATTGATCATGAAAGAATGAATTATCTTGAATCTCAGTTGGTGGAATTTGAAAAGTTGAAATTAAGAACTGTCTATCTAAAAGCTGAGAATCAAAAACTCAAGCAAGAGATCCATGAGAGAGAAGAAGTAACTTTGAAGTTTAAAAAGGGATCTCAAACTCTAGATGAGATATTGAATCATCAGAGAACTGGAACCAGTAGTACAGGGCTAGGATATAACAAGTTCACTGCCTTAGAGAAAGGAAAGACAGTTGCTCAATTTAGTAATAAAAGAATCCTAAAAGGATTCACCAGATCAACTCATGATCAGCTAGCTGAGACACACAAAGACAAAGAAATATTGAGAAATCCTCAAACTCAGCCCAGACAATTCGGTCAGTTCGCTCAACCAAAAACACCAGGTCAGCTTAAGCCAAAATTCCAGCCAAAGCCATCAGTTCACTCAAACCAATCCCTTCATTCAAGGTCTTCAGTTCAACAGAGACCATCAGCTCACAAAAGACCACCAGCTCAACACAGTATGCCTCCAAGGCAAACTGATAGATCAGACCACTTTAGAAAGAAAAACCAGTTTAGATCTCAAGCTTATCCTGCCCAGAAGTTCAATCAGAACACCTATAGGAGAGATCAAAGAAACTCGTTTGAACCCTACCATCACTATAACGAGTACCTGGATTCCAGAAATGAACTAAGAACTAATCCAAAAGGGTTAAATCTAGTAAATTGGAAACACACAAGACATTGGCCTAATCAAAGAGCTCAAAGGTCTCGAGACAACAACATTTTAGTTGAATTGTTTTATCCTACTAACTATCAACATAGGTACCATTCAACTGATTCAACTCAAAATAGAAGAGCTGAAAGAAAATCTAAACTGATCAAGCGATCCAAATCAGTTGGATCTCTAAATGATAAAAAACCAAAAGTTTGGCAAGTTTGAATTGCAAAGAGCTTGATGTATCAACAAGGACCTGATATGAAATGGGTCCCTAAATGCTAATCCTTATTTTTGCAGGATAAGAGCATCCTATCTATGAAGAAAACCAAAGATATCTGGTATCTAGATAGCGGGTGCTCTAAGCACATGACCGGAGACAGAGAAGATCTCAATGGTTATGAAGAAGTCAAAGGTCCATTTGTCACATTTGGAGACAACTCCAAAAGCCGAACCATTGGAGAAGGGTTCGTGGTCAAGGAAAAAGTTGTTGTAAATGGAGTCTCCCATGTGGATGGACTAAAACACAAGCTTCTCAGCATCAGCCAGTTGTGCGACAATGGCCACTCAGTTGACTTCACCAAAAACTCCTGCAACATAAGAGACAAGTCAACTGGAGCAATTCTTCTTACTGGCATAAGGAGAGGCAACATGTATATTGTTGACTGGTCAACCGGCTATTCAGAAGCTTGCTTTCTTTCAGAAAGATCAACTGAAGCAAGCTAGCTATGGCATCGATGACTGAACTACCTGAACTTCAAAACAATCAACTACCTAGCCAAGAAAGAGCTAGTTGAGGGGCTTCCCAAGGAGATATATAAGAAAACAGGCGTGTGTGGACTATGCCAAAAAGGGAAGCAAGTGAAGTTATCCTTCAAGAATAGGAGTCATCCACTAGGAACAACTGAATGTCTCCAACTACTACATATGGATCTGTTTGGTCCAGTCAGACCACAGACCCCAAAAGGCAAAAGATTCAATCTTGTAGTAGTTGATGATTTCTCAAGATATACCTGGGTGGAATTCTTGAGGAGCAAAGATGAAACTTTCGACAAGTTAACAACGCTGATCAGAAGACTGCAAACTGAAAAAGAGAGATCAGTTCAAAGGATTCGCTCCGACAATAGAACTGAATTTGTGAATCAGCAAATGATCAGCTTTCTCAGCAAACTTCGAATCACTCATGAACACTCAGCTGCAAGAACTCCACAACAAAACGGTGTAGCTGAACGGTGAAACCGGACACTCAAAGAAGCAGCTCGAGCAATGATAGTTGATGCTAATATAGCTGAAGGTTACTAGGCTGAAGCAGTTAACACAGCTTGCCACACTCAAAATCGAAGTGCCATCATCACTGCACATGACAAAACACCCTATGAACTGTATAACGGTCGTAAGCCTTCCATCTCATACTTTAAAATATTTGGCTGTAAATGTTATATTCACAACAATGGCAAGTCTCAACTGAAAGCTTTCAGTGCCAAAGCTGATGGGAATATTTCTTGGGTATAATTCGCCTCACGCACAAGCTTACAGAGTGTTCAATAAACAAATTCTTATTGTGGAAATAACATGTCATGTGGTATTTGATGAATTTGCTAATGAGTATAGGAACAAAGAAACAATAAACACACCAGTTCAAGTACTACCTAGTGAAACTGAGAACTCGCAGGACTATGTGGATCACATTGTTCCAGAGCAGCTTGAAGTTTTACTAGAAGAAGGAAATGAAACTGGCACTAAACCAGTTGAGAACAATCTGGTCAATAAAGACACAAATCGTGCTGAGACCACAAACCCCACAACTGAAACTGAAACATGGGGAAGAACTGATGAAGATGCTGAACCAACTGATGAAAAAGTGATTGATGACATCACCACAGTAGAACCAGCTGAAGCTATCTTGCCAAAATGGCTCCGAAGCCATCCAACTGACAAGATAGTTGGTGATCCAAGAAGTTGAGTTCAAACCAGAAGTTCAACTGAGCATGCACTATTCACATGCTTCATATCTCAAACGGAACTAGCAAATGTCAAAGAAGCTTTAGAAGATTCAGACTTGATCATGACCATGTAAGAGGAACTGAATCAATTCACAAGAAATGACGTATGGTTTCTTGTTGATAGACCAAAAACTCAGAAGGTTATTGGCACAAAGGGTTTTTCGCAACAAGCTGGACGAACAAGGTATGATCACAAGGAATGAATAAGGCAAGATTGTTAGCCAAAGGATACTCACAAAGTGAAGGGATCGACTTTGATGAGACATTCGCACCAGTTGCAAGATTGGAAGCCATCAGAATATTTCTAGCCTATGCAGCTCACTTCAACTTCGCAGTTTACCAAATGGATGTGAAGAGTGCGTTTCTTCAAGGAATGCTCAAAGAGGACGTTTATGTCGAGCAACCGCCAGGCTTCGAAATTGGTGATCAAGTCTTCAAGCTGAAGAAAGCTCTCTATGGACTGAAGCAAGCTCCTCGAGCGTGGTATGAAATTCTCACAACCTTCTTGCTGAAGAATGGGTTTCAAAAGGGAGTCATTGATTGAACTCTATTCCGAATAGAACGATCAACTGAGATCTTAATGGTTCAAATTTATGTGGATGACATAATTTTTGGATCAAAAAGCAAAGATCTATGCACACGATTCGCTCAACTAATGCAAAGTGAATTCGAGATGAGCATGATGGCAGAAATGACATTCTTCCTAGGACTCCGAGTGAAGCAGCTGAAAGATGGGATCTTTATCAGCCAGGCCAAGTACACTAAGGAGCTAGTCAAGAAGTTTAGAGCTAATAAAAGAAAAACTCTCAAGATTCCTATGAACACATCAGTTCAGCTAACTCTTGATGAAGAAGGAGAATCAGTTAGCCAAACATATTATAGAGGAATCATTGGGTCGCTACTTTACCTAACGGCTAGCCGACCAGACATCTTCTATTCAGTCGGTGTATGCGCGCGGTTCCAAGCCAATCCAAAGAAAAGTCATCTTGAAGTGGCAAAGAGGATTATCAAATATCTCAAAGGAACCATAAATCTTGGACTATGGTATCCCAGAGACGACAATTTGAGTCTAATTGCTTATTTAGACTCAGACTTTGGTGGATGTAAGATTGACAGAAAAAGCACCAGTGGAACATGTCAGTTTCTTGGAAGCAAACTGATATTATGGTTCAGCCAGAAGCAGCACTCTGTTGCCATGTCAACAACTGAAGCAGAATATGTAGCTGTAGGAAGCTTCTGTGCTCAGATACTCTGGATGAAGGAACAGTTGAAAGACTACAAAGTCGAAACTGAAGAAGTACCTATTTTCTGTGACAACAATAGTGCAATTGGAATATCTTAGAATCCAGTTCTGCATTCAAGAACTAAGCACATTCACATAAGATATCACTTCATTAGAGATCACATCGAAAAGAAGGACATATGCATCAAATATGTCAACACGGAGAAGCAAATAGCTGACATCTTCACCAAATCATTGCCTGAAGCAAGGTTTATGGAGCTATGCATACAACTGGGGCTACTTGAGCTAGCATCAAAAGATGAAGACAGTCAACTGGAAGAAAAAGGTCAGAAAACTATCCCAGCTGAAGAGAGGAACTTAACCAAAAGGCTTCAACTCATCAGAATGAGTAGTTCACAACTGAGAAAGTTGCTAAACTGATCAGTTGGACACATAAGCTATCAGTTTGAACTAAAGCGAGAGGTTATGCAAAGAAAGTAAACTGAAGCTGATCACCCTGACCCATCAGCTCAACTGAATCATCAGTTCATTTGCTCAAACTGAGGCAAGGAGCAATGCAGAGTTAGCCAAGAGGTCTCAACTGATGATCCAGTCAGTCAAGCAGAACGTACTAGCTGCAAAATGCTCAAACTGATGAAAAAGTCAAGGGAACTGAATCAACTCAACAGGAGACATCATTTCAAAAGTCAACTGAGGAAAAGCAGCAAAACTGAAGGAACAACTGAACTGAGAAACAGCTGAATTAAAAGTCTAGCAGTCGAGGCTAGGAAGGAAATGATGAGAAAACATTTCAGTTGGAGTTGATCAACATGGAATCATCAGCTATAGTTAAAGCCAACTGATGACGTAATCAGTTTCAAGTTAAAGGGAAGCCACATAAGAGAAATAGATAAGTTCAAAATTCTCAATAGTGGAAATAGTAAAAAATACGTGTCACTCTAATATTACCATTGAACTCACCCTATCTCTCCTTATTAATCCCCAACGGATAGAAATGAAAGGCCAATCGATGGGTCGATTGAATGAATCTGACCGTTGAAATTTGGGCATACTAAACGTTCCAACCGTTGGATGAGCTTCACCTATCTATACAAATAAGTCGGCTGAATTTTAGAGATAAACTTCACACTTTTTACTGCCGACTTACCTCTCTCTTTTCTTTGGTCGAAAGTAAAATTCTTCAGCGTTCGAGATCAATTCCTCACTTTTTCCAGATCAATCCTTCTATCAAAAACCTCCCATCAAATTATCATGGCTAAAAACATCACCAGTCGTATTCGGAAGAGGTTCAAAGGGCTCTTCAAGCCGCTGCCCAAGCTACTGCACTAGAGATTTTACCAGAGCCAAGTTATGATGAGTCAGTTAGCTTGGAGGAGGATGAGCTAACCCACACAGTTCTATTTGAGGAACTAATAGGAACTGAAGTGGGAGACGAGATTGACTCGAGAGTAGTTCAGCTTGATACTCAACCAAGCAGCTCATCAGTTCAGCTCCCTGCTTACTATGTGGACTTGATCCACAGCCTGCAGCAACAGGTAAAACTGCACACGGAGCAAATTCAAAAGCTGCAAGCTCACCCAAGACTCCAGTCAGCAGGAACTGAGTCATCAAGCAGTGATGAAGATGATGAAGGTGACTTCACAGAACCGCTTGCCAAGAGGAGGAAAACTTATCACAAGAAGGACTAGTGGCTGATCAAGTTCAACTAATTAGAAAGCCCTAAGTTTACTTCTTGTCATTCAGTTTGTTATTATTCATTTTGATTTATAAAAAGATTATCGTTTTGTTTTCAAATAAATGTCGAACTTAGCATTTATTTTGAATATTTTGACCGTTGCAAAATGATGACACGTCTCAAGTCATTAAATGCCAATGACCAAAATAAAAGAGGCCAGGGGCTAGTACCATTCCAACCATTAGATTTATGAGCCTGCCCAAACACTCATAAAAAGCCCTCTCTTATAAGCCTCTTAGAAATACTCATCCTACGCTCTCAAAAACTCTCTCTCTCTCTCTCTCAAAGCTCTTGAAATTTCTCAAAATTTCAGCCAACCCCAAAGATGGTCGAATTATCCAGATCTTTAAATTCCTTCAAAGAGCAACTTCTGAGAGACAAATTCCTAGATAGGAAGAAATTTCAATTGATTCTAACCGAATCAAACAACCCAACTCTTCTGTCAAATCTTCACAAGACAGGAATTTTTCACTACCTGGAAACACCGCCAAAGTTCTTCAGACAAAATTTGGTGATTGAGTTTTTGCTTCAAGCAAAATTATCTGCAGATGGCAAGACAGTGTCGTTAGTGATTCAAGGGCGACTACTCCAAATCACTGAAAGAACAATTGCAGAAGTGTTCCAACTTCCATGAAGAGGATCTGTTCAAGAACTAAAGGAATCTGCAGAATCATACTGGAGAGAATGGAAAGCTTTCACCTGCAACAAGCAATTCAGTTTTATGAAAGCTAAAACTGATCTGAAGTCTGAGTATGGTGTTGTACTCGATATAACGAATAAGATGATGTTCGGGGTAATTAGAAGCCTAAGTCAACTCACCCATGAAAGATACAAGGTTATGAATCATCTTGCTGAAGGACGACAAACAAACTGGGCAGAATTTGTCTTCCAACAGGTCAAGCATCAAGTCATCAAGGCCTCTGACTCAAAGAAATCTGGCAAATTTGAGTCCAAGGTAGGACTTGTTCTAAGGTTGAGCAAGATGATTGAAGACCTGCTAAATCTTCCAAGTGATGAAGCACTACCAGTCCTCATCTCTGACTGGATTCCCAAGAAGTGAACTGCCCATCTTCAGTCACTAAGAAAGAAACGAAGAGCCAGGGCAAAGACGAGCAACATCACTTCGAGCAATTCAACTGCCAACGTTATTCATTCTCCAAAATCAAAGAACGGATCGCTAGTTAATTTAATTTCCAGGTTTGCTCTGATTCAGACGAGCTTATTCCATTCATTGGAATCCCTCATCCAAACTATGGAGCAGACTATTTTAGAAGCACATGCCCTCATCCCCAGCTAATTGAGGAAAATATTCGCACTTTCTATGGTGGTAAATATGCAGTTAAAAGTGCACAAAAGGAAGTGACTAATCTCCTTCTCACACACTTTGCTTTTGTTGCACAACGTGACCAAGATTTGTTCAAACAACTCCACCGGTATTTCTATTGGTATAACTGGAGACATTATATGTCCATCCAGTCTCATTTTTTGTTAACTGCCTTTCATGGCATGAGCTACTGGCAACGTGAAGAAACTTGGAGCATTAAATGGATAGGATCGTCAAATCCATTCCCTCCAACCATTGTGTAAGTTAAGCACATCATGAATCACCGGCTCGTCAAAAAAATTCCAGCAACCGCCTTGTTAGCTGAATTCAAAACCAGCATCATGCCTCAAGGAGTTGTGATTGCAAATCAATCAGTCAACTGCCCAACTAGCTCACTCTGCCGAAAACTGAACTTTGATAATTTATCAAGTCAGTCAGCTGAGCCATCACGACGAACTCGAACTGCCACAGAGAGGATAGAACAACATCTATCACATACTGAAGTCGTGGCTCATCAGAAGAATCCAAGGCATGATGACGAAAGAGATAGTGATAATGAGGATACTGCCACATCATCAAGTCTCCTATCCAAGAGCTATGTCACTCCCCTACTCATATCCAGCTCAAAAGGCGTGCAACTGACTATGAACATTGATCAGTTCAGACCATCACCAAAGGGAATTTCACAATCTTTCAATCAAAAGATGAAAAACTCATCAGTTGCCATTTAGCAACGTCACCAAGCCAAGAGGACAGCAAGGCCCGAACTACCAAAGAACAAAACTGGATCTGCATCGACGACAAAGCTATCAAACTGCTCGAAAGGAAGCAGTGCAGCTAGTCCAGTTCGGCCCTTCAAGAAGAAGAAACTGACTCAAGAAGGCCAAAAAACTGACCAAACGAACTGATCAATTCAGTTTAGTTAGAGCCTCAAAGTCAGCTCATCAGAGGCAACTGGAAACGTAATGAATCTGATCATCCAACCGCTGAATCATCAACCAATCAGTTGGATTGTATCCCAACTGACTCAGGATAAGTTTTTCTTAATCCTCAAGCTTATCTTAACTTAATTATTTCGGATATATTTGCCTATCAGATATAAATAGCAAAATCTGCAGAAAATATTTTGCTATTTATGGCAACTACCCCATTTTAAAATTTGCTCTCTCTCAGCCACATGATCATAAAGTGCTTCAAAATCGGACGGCTGGGATGCATGCATCATTTATTCAGCTAATCATCCATCAAATCAGATAGCTGATCAGCTAAGAGAAGCAATCGAGTGTCCTCGATCAATGTATGCAAAGCTGAATATATATATATATATATATATATATATATATATATGCAACGAGATGACAGCTCGAATCATCTGCAAATTCTCTCTCATCCTTGCATTGATCATCTGCAAACTCTCTCTAAGTGCCTTGCAAATCTAATACAACCATTTCTTTGCAGAAATGAAACCCTCATTTCAAATGGTGGATGTCAAATCGCTTGTAAGCAAGCTGAAGAAAGATAAAACTCTCAATCTAGAGCTTCTTCACGCACGTCTAGGCCCAGAGAAATTCCAAAGAATCTTTCGGCCATTGGAGGAAACTGGGTTGTTACCATTCTTGACGATCATGCCAGTCAAGAATCTACCCACCCATGTTGCGGAGTTCTACCACAATGCAATCGTCTCCGGCAACAACATCATCTCCACCGTTCAGAACAAAGTAATAATGGTGACGAAAGACACTATGATGTCTACAGTCCTCCTCCCCGGTGAAGGATAAGACGTACTGGATTTGGAAACTCCTAGCAAATACGCATTGTGGAGCCTTTAGAAACATCCACACGTGCATCACCATGAATGCTCACACAAGTTGAAGGAAAGCATACCTAGTGAGATCATCCAACTCCTGGATATCGTCGGTCATATCCTGCATGGAAACTTTAAGACGGTCCAGTTCTCCGAACTCAAAGCTCATCTAACGGCCGCTCTATTCCTCAGTGGTAAAGCCTACTGGGCTTCTTTCATTCTTGCTCAACTGCGAGCAAATGTCGACTGAGCAGAATATGATCCGACAATTGGCTCGTTCCGAGAGAATGTTGGCTTTATGGGCCGCATAAGCCACATCATTCTAAGTCAATATGACGAGGTGATTCCAACCGGTGAGCCAATCGGACGAAGGGATATGCTCCCGACCATCTACTGTCATCCGATCCCGAAGAGATCACACCAACCAGGAACTTCCGACTCAGGTCGTGGAAAGAGACTGTTGGTAGCAAATGCCAGCTCATCAGACAAGAGATAGCTGCTGATTGAGAATGAGCCTCTTTCAAGACTGAGTGATCAGTCTCCAATACCCGCCAGCTCACAACCTCTCACCACAGTTCATCACGATTTATTTGAGGTTAAGTTTGAGCAAGTTCTCGACCATCAGCTACGGAGCTGTTTTAGTCTAATTGAGGGCAACGATCCCTCCTTATTCAAGCAATTGAGATGGTACCTCCAGTATCATATCTAGAGATTTCAACTTGATGAGGCCACCATGTTCAACCTCATCAGCACTCGTGGATCCCTCTTCTGGATCAACGAAGGACACTAGAGTAGAAACTGGATGAACCATCCACTCTGCTCTCCGCCAACGCTCTCGAAAATAATGGATTCCATGATCAAACGAATCCAGCTCAGCGTACCAGCCGACGCTGCTCTTCCCGACAATGAGCCTGCCAACTCCTCCTGTACTCCATTTCTTGAAGATCTACCAATCGCATCAACTGATGAGATCTTCACTAACTTGGCTTCCATGGACTTTAGAGAACAAGATCTCTCTCTTACCACCAATCCAGTTGAAGATCTCTGCACAGGTGAAAGAGGAAGCTGAAGAAAAAGTTGAACCAAGAAGGAAATATGTGGACAAAAGGAAGAAAACAACAGCTCCATAAATGAATGCAACTGACGACACTCAGCCAGACAAGCAGCCCAGTAGTTCATCAGCTAAATTCACAAAACATCATGAAGAGCTGATCAAATTTATGCAAGAACAGGTAAAACTTCTATCTGATTCAATCAAGGAGCTGCAAACTCACATTAGATTAAAATCATCCGAAGATATCAACAAAAGCAAACAGTCCTAGTGTGCCTGTCCCTAAGAAGTGAAAAACTGAATGCAAGAAGAACATAAGGCTTGTCAAGTTAATGAACTAGATGCCTTAGGCCATCTTCTTGTAATTCAGTTTATTTTTTAAAATATAAATAAAAATCTTTTGCCTTGAAATAAATGTCTTGTCAACATTTACTTCGCACCTTCCTACCGTTGAAATTATGACAAATGCATTTGAGGCCAAAAGCAAAAGCAATGGACATAAATTTTCAAAGATATATGAGTATCATTCATTACTTATAAATCAATTCAAATCTAGTACCCTTTGCTAGAAGAAACACACTCATTCCTCAAATCATTCAAAAAAAAAGTCTCTTTTCACTTTCATCTCTCTCAACAAAATTCTAACCACATTTCTTCAATGGCAGAATTACTCAATTCCCCTAACTCATTCAAAAACTAGATAATGAGAGATAAATTCCTTGAAAGGAAGAAATTCCAAGCAATTCTCCATGAATCAAACGTCCAAAACCTACTTGTTAGTCTTCATAAGATAGGAATTCTTCACTACCTAGAAACACCACCAATGTTCTTTAATTAGTGCTAATGGCAAGGAAATATCATCAGTTATCCAAGGCCGACCTATCAAGATAACTGAAAGAACAGTTGCTGAAGTTTTTCAACTTCCAAGGCAAGGATCAACAGTTGAAGATTTGAGTGAAGCAGCTCAACCATACTGGAGAAGATGGAAAGCCCCCACCTGCAGAAAGGCATTCAGTTTTACCACAGCTAAAACTGATCTAAGGCTAAAGTATGGAGTTCTGCTCAACATCACAAACAAGATGATGTTTGGAGCAATTGGAACCGAAAGCCAGCTTACCCAGAAGAGGTACAAGGTGATGATTCACCTAGCTGAAGGACGCGAAATAAACTAGGCTGAGTGTGTATTTTCTCAAATCAAGCGTCATGTCATCAAGGCCTCCAACTCAAAGAGAACAAGGAAGTTTGAGTCTATGGTGAGACTCATTCTCAGGATGAGCAAGATGATTGAAGACATCTTAAAGCTGCCAAATGATGATGCTTTACCCGTCCTTATCTCTGACTAGATTCCCAAAAGAGGAAACACTCATCTTCACTCACTCAAAAGGAAAAGGAGGACCAAAGGCAACATAATTGCTGCAGCCTCAACCGCCTCAACTACCAATGTCGTTCCGTTACCAGTCTCAAAGAATGGATCAATAGCTGATTTTCAAGACTGTTTAGATCCAGATGAGCTCATTCCATTCATCGAAATCCCTCATCCAGACTATGGAGCTGACTACTTCAGGAGCACTTGCCCTCCTCTCCAACTGACGGAAGAAAATATTCACACTTTCTATAGTGGTGAATATGCAGCCAAAAATGCACAGAAAGAGGTAACCAATTTACTCCTCACTCAATTTGTATTTATGGCTAAGCAAGATCAAGATCTTTTCAAGCAACTGCGCCGGTACTTCTACTGGTACAACTGGAGATATTCAATGTCCATCCAGTCTCATTTCTTGATCACTACTTTTTACGGTATCTGTTTTTGGCAAAGAGAAGAAGTTTGGAGTTTAAAATTGATAGGGTCCTCAAATCCATTTTCTCCAACAATCGTGCAAGTTCAGAGGATTATGAGTCATCGATTGACCAGCAAAATTTCTCCAACTGGCCTACTTGCCAAATTGGGAAGTGATATCAAGGCTTAAGAAGCAAGAGTCCAGCAGCCAGTTAACTGCACAACCTGCCTTACCTATCAAAAACTGAATTTTGATGTTTTGTCAAATCAGATAGCTGAGCCACCTCGACCAATTGAACCTGCAACTGCACAGATGCACAGAGATACACCTCTCACACCAGTTGCAGTGAGCGATTATGTGATGTTGAAGATACTGCGACATCACCAAATCTCTTATCTAAGAGATATGTCACCCCACTGATCGCTTTAAGCTCAAAGATAACTGCCCAACTAAACCCTCAGAAAGTTCAGTTCAAGTCACCCCTTAAGAGGAACTTGCAGAGTAGACGAAGGGTCACCTCAGCTGAAGCCAAATAATGGAATCAATTCATAAAGAAAGCAATGTAAGAGAAGCCAATAGAAGAAACTGGATCTGCGTCTAAGAAAAAATGACCAAACTACCCTGACGAGAGCAGTGAAGAGAATCAAGTTCACCCCATCAAGAAGAGAAAACTGAATGAGATTAAATCCAGCTGTTCAGCAACTGATGTCATCAGTTCAGTGATGAATCAGTTCAATGGGCCAAGCAGAAGAAATGATGGAGCTGATCGATCAGTTGGCACATCCATCAGTTCGCAAAGTCATCAGTGGGACTGTATCCCAACTGACCAAGGATACGTTTTTAATTTCCATTCTTTAAAGCTTATTCTTAATAAAATTATTACCGTTGAGATATATTTTCTCATAATCCAACGAACATAATTTTCAAATGGGAGATCTATCAAAGATAGCTAGCATTAATGCTACTGAGTAAAATCAACCACTAAAGTGGAAAGTGAGTTGATTGCTTGAGAGATATAAATAGCAAAATCGTGCACCAAATATTTGCTATTTATGACAACTACCCAATTTTCAAAATGGATGAAATCTCAACTGCTGATCCAAAGTAAAGCTACACTTGTGGATGGCTGAGATATCCATCACATTTAAGCCAGCTAAGCATCAGTCAAATCTATTAAGTGATCAGCTCAGGAGTACGAGAGTGCTACTCGCAATACATGCACACAAAGCTTATGTTAAATAATAAGGAGATATCAGTCAAAGATTACATATCTATCTTCCTAATTATCCTTGCATTGCTTTGCATTTCTCTCTACTCCATTCAAACTGTCTAAAATACTCTCTTTTTGCAGAATGGAACTCCCCACTCAGTACATAGATCCAACTAGACTTACTCTTAATCTTAAAAGAGACAAGTTTGTAGAACTAGACTTTTTAATGAAGAGACTTAAAGCTGATGAATTTCATCACTTAGTCACAGCAGCGGAGGAAACTGAACTCCTTCAGTTTCTTACACAAGGCCCACAGTTTGGGCGTTGCTTTCCGGAGCTTGTTGCCGAGTTCTACATTCACTTTCAAGTTGCAGGCAATGATAACATTATTTTATCAGTCAACATGCACCCGATCATCATCTCTAAGGACACCATGATGGAGACTCTCTACCTACCAGGAGCAAGTGCACCGGCAGGCTCGATAGCCATGCCTAATCAAAGAGAATTGTGGAGCCAATGGACAAAACCAGGAGTTGAGCATAGTGATTATTCATATAGACTAGAGGTTAGTCTGCAGTCGGAGTTTATCCAATTCCAAGATATAGTCATCCACTGCCTGCGAGGCAACCTGGACTATACTTATTTCAGTGCCGGAAATGCTCACCTGATGGCACTCATCTTTAAGGGATACAAGGTAGACTGGGCATCGTACGTGCTATCACAACTGCGCCAGAATGTTTGAAAAGTCAGTTTTGACTATTAAACTGGCACATTCATGGAGAAGTTAGGATTCACAATCGGATCAGCATGATCCTCTGTGATCAGATCCAAATTCTCCCTCCCCACGGCGTGTTGCTGGACAGGAGAGACTATCTCCCCACAATCTTTCTCAAATAAAAAAGGAACCTAAAGACTTTTGGTAAAGGATCAAGAAGGCAGAGAGTTGCTGAAGAAAGCCCCTCCACTCTGACTGAACCGACTTCAAACAGTCACGGAAAGCAACCCATGTCTGAAGATGACATGACGATAGAGTCGTCTGTGCCAGCTGAAACTAACTACATGGATGGAGTTGAAGAAAGCTTCAATGAATTTCTCAGTCATCTGCTTTCAAGTAGATTTCAAACCATTGAGAGTTGCGATTTAGACCTCTTTAATCCTGAGGAGATATCTCAGATGGTCACTCTGAAGATATCAAGTTGATGAAGCAGACATGTTTGAATAGCTCGACAAGAAGGGATGTCACTTCTGGATTTAAGAAGGAATTTAGAGTAGGAACTGGATGAACAATCCATTCACGGCTAATCCCACACTCTCCGAGATCATAGATTCGGTGATTACAAGAATCCAGCATGGAGTATCAGCCGCAACTCCTCTACCTTTTATAGAGCCATCCAACTCATCCTCCACACCAATAGAGTTCAACCATCCACCTCCAACTGAAGAACTTCTCACAAGTTTGGCCATGATGACAACTGAACCTCAAGTTCAGTCTCTACTGTCAAATCTACGGCAGTCCATGCCAACAGAAGAAGCATCTAACTGGCTACCCTCACCACTAAGAGAACAGTCATACCTTTTCCCATATGAAGGTAACCTAGCTACTACATTCAGCTTGTTACCATATGTTCTCATTCTATCTTTTGATCTACAACTACACACCCTTTTGGATGATGCCAAAAAAGGGAAAAAGAATGAAAAAATTGAGAAAAATGATGGAAGAAACCTTTTGAGTCTCTGTGATGAGATTCAGGGAGAACTCTCATAGTTTTAGGGGGAAGCACAGCCTCAGGGGGAAGTAATGAGGTCTGTAGGAACTGCTCGAGAAGAGAGGCATCAGCCTTAGGGGGAAGTAATGAGGTCTGTAGGAACTGCTCAAGAAGAGAGGCATCAGTCTCAGGGGAAAGTTTTGGGAGATGTCTGGAGAAGAGCCAGAGATGGGAGATAATTTTCTCAAGGGAAAGTTTGGGAAAATGTCTGGAGAAATGCTAGAGAAAAAGGAGAATCTAGCAATTGGTGGAACAGATGAAGAAGGAGATGAGTAGCAACTGAAGAAGCGCAGCAGCTGAAGAGCTAGAAACTGAAGAAAAAGAAGAAGAAAAAGAAAAACAAACTGTTGTAGATTGAAATAAATCTAATCAGTTTCTTAGCTATAAAAAGTTTTCTTGCTTGATTGTGTTCTCTCTTACACAAGCTAAAACTTCTTATAATCAATTTTTCCATCATTTCTCAATTTTGCCATGTTTTGGACATCATCAGAAAGGGGAAAATTGTTAGGAAAAACTATCAAGAGTTTTCCTGACTAGGGTTTGATGAGATGTCAAAATATGCAAAGAGCCTTGAAAAACTGAAAAGAAATCAAGGAGAAAACTAAGGATGACCAAAACAAAAATTGAGCTATCAAAGCATGAAATTGATCAATCCTTAGAGAAAAAGAAAATAAAAGAAAAGAAAAGAAAAGAGAGAAAAAGAAAATAGAGAAAAGAAAAGAAAAAAAGAAAAGAGAGAGAAAAGAAAAGAGAGAAAAAGAAAAATCCAGCTTCTCAAGCAGTGAAAAACAAAACTGTAGCTTCATTGCTAGAACAGTTAGCAAGTCAAGTAAACTGAAAGATGCAGGTACCATCAAGTTCAAAGTACCAATTGCCATCAATGTACAGTTATGAACTCAAGAAAAATACCAGTTCAAGGCACAAGTTCAGAAGTGCCCAATTCCAGCTGAAGAAGACTACCAGCTGAAGAGAGAATCACTATTTCCAGCTGAAGGAGAATACCAGTTGAAGAACACCAGTCCGAGCTGAAGGATATGCTAGCTCAAGAAAGTTCTAGCTGAAGAAAAATGCCAGCTAAAGAGTGTACCAGTCCAAGGTGCGAGCTGAAGGATATGCCAGCTCAAGAAAGTTCCAATTGAAGAAGAATGCCAGCTGGAGAGTGTACCAGTCCAAGATGCGAGCTGAAGGAAATATTAGCTCAAGAAAGTTCCAGCTGAAGAAGAATGCCAGCTGAAGAGCGTACCATTCTAAGGTGCGAGCTGAAGGAAATACTAGCTCAAAAAACTTCCAGCTGAAGAAGAACGCCAGCTGAAGAGTGTACCAGTCTAAGGTGCAAGCTGAAGGAAATACCAGCTCAAAGAAAGTTCCAGCTGAAGATTGAAGTTCCTGCTGGAGAAATACCAATTCGAAGCATACCAGCTCAAGACGTATCAGTTCAGAAATCCAACTGAAGAAGCGCTAGCATCCGAACTAAAGACCAGTTCAGAACTTCAAACTGAAGGAACACCAGTCCAAAATGTCAGCTGAGGAACATTGGTTCAAAACTGCGAGCTGAAGCAAATCAAACTGGAGCTCATAAAGCATCAAGCCAGAGTCCAGAACTGCCAGGTGAAGATGATCTAAACTGGAGCTTGCAAAACTGCCAAGGATGCGCAGAACTGACAGACGAGGAACTGAAGATTCCAACTGCCAGTCAAAGCCCAAAACTGAAGATCAAGATAGAAGCTGTAACTGAAATTCAAATTTCAGAAAAGTCAACAAGAAGATCTTGAAATTAATGCAACCGAGATCTTGGAACAAAAGCACGTCAAAAGAACAAAGGCTACTCAATGACTCTTTAAATGTAAAGCCTCTCAACGGCTTTATCATTTATGATCACCCAGTGATCAGCAATGTCACCAACCACTCATCTATAAAAAGGTGAGTTACCCAAAAGATGGCTCTTGATGGACACTTTTAAAAAATACTTTTGTTCAGACTTTATACAAAGACTTTCGGTGAAGACATTCGCCAAAGTTCTAAAGCCTCATGCTTAAACTCAGCAAAAGTAAAAGTCCCAACTGAAAAGAAGGAGCCAAATTGCTCATCAAGCAAGTCATTGAAGAATTCCAGCCATAGCTATTCTCTCAGTTCCGTTCTACAGCGATCAACTACTAAGCTGAAGTTGAAGATGTGCAAAGGAGCACATCATTTGATACCAGTTTCAAGATTGCATTCTTGAAGATCGAAAGAGATCTAAAATCTTGTAAAGACGGGCAATATCACCTAAAGTCTCAGCGAGCAGTTCAGATCGGTAAGTGTGAGATGTCGACCAGAAACCGGCTGAGGATGCTGCTTTTGTTGGATCGCCGCTTCCGGGACAACAACAGTTGGAAAGGAATCCATGACTCGTAAAGTCACCGACAGCCAAGTCCAACACCTATCTTCAGTGTGTAACTGTAATCAAGGAACTTTATACTTGCATAGTGAATTGCCCTTTTGTGGAAGGAAGAGAGGACGTAGAAGTTGAGCTTCGAACGTCTATAAAACTGTCTGTGTGCTCTGTTCTCTTTTCAGCTTTCAGTTGCATGTTTTAAACTACACACTTCAAGCACACATAGTACTCCGGGCTAGCTGATCATCTCAACTAATCTCCTAACAACACAACTAACTCTGCGAGTTAAGGGCCCAATCTATTCCACAGATATGTTAAGAATTTGGATCAGTTTATTCACCTCCCCCTCTAAACCGATTCTGACTCGCCCCGAGACCAACAATTAACATTAATATTCTTATAAATTGACTAAATTAATTGTAGCATATGTAATGTATTTTGTATAGATGTGATTAAAATAATTATATGATAATATTCTAATTAGTTATATAGAATATAATGGAATTTATTTGGAATGAATGAACAAACACATGTTAATTTTATAAGCACAAAATTTGCATTAATTATAAAAATATTAATGATATAAATTTGCATGTAACATTAAATTAAATAGTTATTAAATTATTGTATTATTAATTGTCTAAAATACCCTTACATATCGGCGGGAAAAAGTGAGTTACATAAGTGTGTTCTAATATATATATATGTATATATAGATGAGAAAGATGTAAACTATCAACATCAATGTAGAACTATTAAAATTATGTATTTTGATTTTTTTATCTCTATATTTAAATTATTTTTAATAATGTGTTTATTAAACTTATTGTTATGAATGGTGCTACATCAAATGTTGCTAACACTGGTGATAACACTGGAGTCAATGATACACTTAATGTTTATCAGCATTCCGACAACATTGACCGAAATACTAAGTATATTAATCTTATTATTTTCTAATTTTTAGGATTAATTCCTTTTGAATTAATCTAATTAAATTATGTATCGTAATTAATTAATTATATATATATATCTACTTAATTAAGTTTTGAATTAGTGAATATAGGCGATTAAGATAATAGATAACCTTGGCTTTGAAATAGTTAAAGTCAGTTCCTACATTTCAGGACCATGACTTCTTTTTCCACATTGGCATGTTTTAGTCGTGGGTAACTAGAGCGGATATGCAGTGTTGGAGGTCGTGGATGAACGAATGTATAGTACTGGAATCAGTTAACATCAATCCACCTCTCAAAAATGAATAATGGGAAACTGTTACGACTAGAGGGTTCTTTTAGGAATGATGCTACATCAAATGTTATCAACATTGTTGGCAACATTGTCCTTAATATTATACATGATGTGTAATAGCATTCCGACAACATTGACAGAAACATTGTGTATAGTAATCTTATCATTTTCTAGTTTTTAAGATTAATTGTTTTTTAATTAATCTAATTAACTATCTTAGTTAAATATATCTACGAAGTTTTGAGTCCAAATTAGTGGACATAGGCAGTTAAGATAGTGGAGTATTTTGGCTTTGAAACAGTCCAAATTTATTCCTACATTTTAGGATACATGTTTTTATCTTTCCTTCATCCACGTACTAACAAGTCTTAGTAGTGGGGTTCTGGAGGGGTTGTATGCGGAGGTGGAGAACGTGGACTATGCTGGATGCAGTATTGACCAATCCATTACTATAGATGGATCATGGGTAACCGCTACAAATCGAAAAGGAATCATGGGAAAATTGCTTGAGATTAAAGAGGCTATGAATACCAGTTTCCATCTCTGAAGAAGTTACTCAACCTGGGATGTATTTCTTGTTGGGGTTTTATTGAATTAAACCACCACATGATCTATTTGGATGCTCGTTAATCCTATCTCGTGTATATCATATTTTATGCATGAGATGTAAATAAACCAAGTTGAATTAGCATGCAAGTTTTGATTTTCAAATCTATTAAAAGCAAGAACATAGAATCAATCGAAAATGAACTTACATATTGAATGTCGGGTTGATCACAAGATTAAAGTTTAATCTTGTTGTAAAAGATGTAGGATCAGCGCCCCTTCACAGTGATATTCCACTTCTTGATCTTTTGTTGTATTCTCAGACTATGTCTAGATACAGGTTTGAATACTATTAGGATCAAGAGAGCACAAAACAGGGGCTGAATTATGTTGCCCTAATTTTCATCCCCCACCCCATATATACATGGGTGGGAAAAAATAAGATCTTCTGAATTTCACCATGAGGCAATCACATACGAAATGTGTGTGATTTAAAATTAATTGTTGTGCAAATTATATTTTAAATTTCTACTGCATGTTGAAGGCATAGTGAAAACATTAGCTTCAACATTAAGTTTGACATTTGCACTTATTTGCTTTTTCAGTGTTTTTGGCAACAAATTCTAACAAGTGGCATCAAGAGCCGATACTTGATATACTAAGTATTCGATCCAAAGTTTCCAATTCACTGATATGGATATTCAACTAAATCAGTGTCATCCTCCAACATTGGATAGTAATGGTTGAAACTGCGCTATGTGGAAATCACGTATGAAAATTTACATCAAGTCTGTTTAGTGTCTAATTGTGTTATTTTAATTTATTTATTTTATTGTGTTTAGTATTAGTTTTGTTTAATTTTATATTATTTTGTGCTGATTTTATGTGGTTATTTGTGTTTATTGCTCTAATGGTGGATTGTGCTAAGTGTTGCAAAACTTGAGCTTTTAATCATAAAAGCAGGTATTTTACGACAATTAGGTGGCAAGTGCAAATCGAGTAATTGAGCTAGGTTGTTAAAATAAGAAGATCAAGATGTTAAAAGGATTTGAGGAAAAGCACCCGCACGGGCGGGCTAAGGAGCGCGGACGGGGCGCGAAAAGGCTGAGAGCCTCGCGCCCCGTAAGGGCCCCAGCGCCCCACCGTGCGCTGCGCGCCCCGCGGCGCCCTGCAGCCCGTCAGCGCGCGGGCTACTCCCTCTCCTTCTCGGGTCCAGTTTTCCCTCTTGTTGGAACTCCACTTCCTTCTACTCAGTTCTAACTAATTCTATTTGCATCAGTTTAATGACTTCTTTTGAGCTATTTTTAATTTCTAGCTTATTATTACCTAAATTTCTAGAGTAGACTTTTTGGGCACCAAATCTTCCACAAAATGCCCTTCATTAATTGATCTCTTACTATCAATTCCCATCAACTTTACTATTTCTCTCTCTCTCTCTGACGTCTCTCCCTCCTCTCTCTCATTTTCTCATATTGATTTTGGGGGACATCTATCATCATTCATTCCATTCACCCTCACCACTCCACTCTCTCTCTCTCAACCATACCGTTCTCTCTATTCTCTCTCCTTCCACACACACTACACACACTAAATCTCTACACACTTTTCTCACCATCTTCCCACTACCATCACCTTCATAAGAGAGAAGAGGAGGTAAAGAAGAAGAAAGGAACCAAGCAAAGCTAGGAGAAGAGAAGACGAGAAGGCCCGACGACAAGCCATCCGCGGAAGCTAAGCTCGGAGGAGGTTTCTCTTGTATTTTCTTTACATTTCTTGGATGTTTGTGGGGATTTCTTCCAAAACTCTTTAAGGATATACAATATTGTAGAAGTTATCTTCATTTACATTTGATTTATGAGATGATGTTCTTCTATGGTGTTTGCATATTTTTGAGTATGTTTAGTGGCTAATCTCTCTATTAGGGGGTAGAGGATCGATGTGGTTTTGATCTATGTTTATTCTTGTTGAATGTTTAGGCACTTGATCACTACTTGAACATTGATAGGATTTAGAGGAGTCTTGATTGTGAATCTATATCCGGAAATTGGTTCCTTCAACGTTAGGTGGATGGGGTTCCTAAGCCTAATATGTTAATCTTGCGTGTATGATATAGCTAAGAGAGGTTTAACGGATAGTCTATCATATTTGTGAGAATAGCATTATCATCCTGATTTAAGCATAGTGATAAAATCATTGAGAGAATCTACACCCTAATTCTCTAATCAAGCTTATTTCCTCTAATCTCGATTTTAATTTGTGTTTTTGCATTTAATTACCTTGCCTTATTGTGTATTTCGAATTTACAGCATAAACCTCATGAAACCCCTTGTTAGAATGTTTAGATTTTATTTTAGTTGTTTTGTCAAAAGCATGTGTAGTCTATAGATAATTCTTTTATATAAAGTCTTCCTTGAGAGATCGACTCGGGTTAAGCTTATTGCTTCTACAATTGACCCCGTCCAATTACGGGTGTAGTCCTAATAATTGTCTAGCAAGCATAAATCGGAAATTATAAACTGTAAATTTGTGGACCGCTTAAACAAATTTTAGCGCCGTTACCGGGGAAGGCTTTTAAGAATTATTTTTTTGGTGCTATATTTGCTTTTGTGTTATTTGTGTTGTAATTGTGAACGTGATCTTATTTAAGTGTCATGTTTTAGTTGATTTTTTTGTTTTGATTTTCTTATGTTGTTTGTTTAGTCTAACCTTTCTTTCCGCAAGGTAGGTTTGATCTCCGTTTTGTTTGTGTTTGTGTATGCTAGGGAGGTGAAACCTCAATCAGAGATTAGCCCTCGTGTTTGACGACATCCATCAACCAAGGAGATTTAACGTGTTCGAGTGGGAAAGAGAGATGAAAGCTAATCCTTTCAACAACCCCGACAATGCCAATGCCAATGCCAATGCGGCTAGGAACATGAGTGATTTTGCTCATCCTGTAATTGGGGCGTCGACGTCTTGCATCATTCTTGGTGAAGCCGCAAGGAACTACGAGTTGAAGAATATCCATTTTAGCCAACTTCCCTCATTCTACGGGATGCCGGCCGAAGATGCTTTGAACTTCATCCGGGAGTTCTACTCTGTTGTTCAAACCTTTCCTCTACAAGGTTTGAACGAAGACCAATTCAAGATGAGGTGTTTTCCTTACACCTTGAAGTATTGAGCCAAGACGTGGTTCATGTCACTACCGGCCAATTCATTGGCCAATTGGAATACCGTCTATGAGAAGTTCATGGCCAAGTACTACTCCAATCAAAAGACCCAAGATTTGAGAGCTCAAACTGTTACCTTCACCCAATCTCCGGGTGAAGCATTTCATGAAGCTTGGGATCGATTTAGAGGTCTCCAACAACAATGCCCTCACCACCATCTCGCACCCGAGTTGCTCAACCAATTCTTCTACGACGGGCTTTCACAGAATTTCCAATATATGGTGGACAATGCATCGGGAGGAGACATTGGAGGAAGGACCACCGAAGAGGTCTCAAACATCTATGAGACCATGGACACTACTTCTCAACAAAAGAGTACTAGGGGGAAGAGAGCTTCAGTCAATGAAGCCAACCCTAGTTATGGTGTGACCAAGCAATTTTCCAAGTTGACAAGGCAAGTAGAGATGCTTAGAACTTCCGAGAGACCACCCTAACACGTGATGACCATTGAGACTTGTGGGATTTATGGAGAGTATGGCATGGTGCCAACTTGTGTCCACAAGCGATCGAGCCGGAATCAAGTAAAGAGGCTCATTTTCATGCTTTTCAAGAGCAAGTGAATGCTCTCCAAGGCTTCTAACCGCGCCAACAATACAACCCCTACTCTCAAACATCCAATCCGGGGTGGAGAAATCATCCGAATTTCTCTTAGAAACAACCTCAACAACCTCCTCAACCAACACAACAACCGCCTCCACCTCAACAAGCCGGAAGAGGACAAGCTCCACCTTACCCAAGGCCGCAACAATATCCGGCCCAACAAAACCAACCGCCAAGGCCAACATTGCAAGACACATTGCAATCCTTCATCCAAGCCACTCAACAAAGATTCGAATCCGTTGAGGCTTCCATGAAGAGAATTGAGACCCAAGTGGGCCAAATAGCCGGGACCGTTGGAGAGTTGGCCAAGCAAGCAAAGCCGGGCAAGTTACCAAGCCAACCGCAGCAAGCTCAAGCAATCACCATGCTTAGAGGAGGAAAGGTGATAGACAATAAGGTTGGAGAGCCGAGTCCAACCAAAGAGGATGAGAAAGAAGATGAGATTCCTTAACAACAACAAAAGGAGTCCAAGAAAGAAAGAGAAGAAGTGAAAAAGCCCACACTCCACAAGGCCACCAATCCTTACAACCCTCCAATTTCATTTCCAAGCCGGTTGAAGAATGAGAAGCAAGACACTCAATTCCAAGAGTTCTACAAACTCCTATCTAAGGTGAACGTCAATCTTCCACTCCTTGATGTCATCCGAAATGTGCCGGCCTATGTCAAGTTCATCAAGGAACTTGCTTCAAAGAAGAGGAAATTTGTGGAGGATGAGAAGATAGAAGTGTCCGAAGTGGCTAGTGCAATCCTACAACATCAACTACCACCGAAGCTCCGTGATCCAGGTAGTTTTAATCTTAAAATTACTTTGGGAAATGGCAAAGAAGCATATGGTATGCTAGATCTAGGAGCCGGAATTAATTTGATGCCTTACTCTATTTGTAAGCAATTAGAGTTAGGTGAATTGAAACCAACTAGAATGTGTCTTCAATTGGTAGATAGGTCCGTGAGATATCCTAGAGGAATAATAGAGGACATTCTAGCTAAGGTTGGTGGATTAATCATACCGGTTGATTTTGTTGTTTTGGATATGGGTGATGTGAAAGAAACGGGTAAAGAACACACTCTTCTCCTAGGTAGACCTTTTATGGCTACAACTAACACCTTTGATTGATGTTAAAAATGGAACATTGTCTTTTTCCGTACATGAAAACAAGGTTATTCTCGTCTCCTCATTTGAGGAAAATTGTTCTTACATAGATGTTGTTGATGTCTTGGCCGAGAAGGTTTTCTTGGAGGAAATAGGTGCTCCTTGGAGAAGTGAAGCCTCATCCGAGGAGCTTGCTATGGAGGAGGCCTACCTCAAGTGTGGGGGAGACGAGTTGAATGCTGAAGAGATGGAGATCTTGCTAGGAGAAGGCATGAGTCTAATGGAAGTCATGGCCTCAACCGAAGAGGAAGTGAAGCTTACTCCCGAGCTTGAGCTCAAGGAGCTCCCATCTCATCTCAAATATGTCTATCTCGACGATGATGAGAAGAAGCCCGTGATTATCTTTTCCAGACTAGAAAAAGATGAAGAAGACCTCTTAGTAGCCGTACTAAAGAGGAACAAGCAAGCCATTGGATGGAGTCTTTCTGACATCAAAGGCATTAGCCCCTCTACGTATATGCATCGCATCATTCTAGAGGAAGAGGCTAAGCCGGTTTGTGAAGGGCAAAGGAGGCTCAACCCCGTGCTAATGGAAGTCGTAAAGAAGGAGATTCTTAAGCTCCTAGCGGAAGGGATCATTTATCCCATAGTCGATAGTGAATGGGTGAGCCCGGTCCATGTGGTGCCAAAGAAAGGAGGGATAACGGTCGTTGAGAACGACAAGGGAGGACATGTGGCTACTCGAACCACCACCGGGTGGAGAATGTGCATTGACTACCAAAAGCTCAATGCCGCCACAAGAAAAGACCATTTTCCCCTTCCTTTCATTGATCAAATACTTGATAAACTTGTCGGACATAGTTTTTATTGCTTTCTTGACGGTTTATCGGGTTATTTTCAGGTGCCCATAACGCCGGAGGACCAAGCTAAGACCGCATTCACGTGCCCGTTTGGTACGTTTGCATGTCGGAGGATGCCATTTGGACTATGTAATGAACGGGGCACTTTCTAAAGGTGTATGCTCTCCATCTTCTCCGAAATGATTGGAGACTTCATTGAGGTATTCATGGATGATTTTTCAGTTTTTGGATCCTCATTTTCCGATTGCTTAGAGAAGTTGGAACTTGTCTTCAAAAGATGCATAGAAAGTACCCTAACTCTTAGTTGGGAAAAGAGTCATTTTATGGTTACTAGTGGTATAGTCCTTGGTCATGTTGTGTCTAAAGAAGGAATGAGTGTAGACAAGGCTAAGGTAGATGTGATTGAAAAATTGCCTCCACCCATTAATGTGAAAGAAATTAGAAGTTTTCTAGGCCATGTCGGTTTTTACCGTAGGTTTATTAAAGACTTCTCAAAAATTAGCCAACCTCTATGCCATTTACTTGCTCAAGATGTTCCTTTTGAGTTTGATGAGCAATGCTTGCATGCTTTTAATACTCTTAAGGAGAAATTGATTACCGCACCTGTTGTTGTTCCCCCTGATTGGTCTTTACCATTTGAAATCATGTGTGATGCATCAAATTCCGCCGTTGGCGCCGTTTTGGGTCAACGTATTGATAAAATTCTTCGTGTAATTTACTATGCTAGCCTCACCTTGAATAGTGCTAAAGTGAATTACACCGCCACCAAAAAAGAATTGCTTGCCGTTGTGTTTTCATTGGATAAATTTAGATCCTACATCTTAGGATCTAAAGTAATTGTGCATAGTGATCATGCAGCTCTAAGGCATTTGTTGACCAAACCACAAGCTAAACTTAGACTCATTAGGTGGATTTTTCTTGTGCAAGAATTTGATGTTGAGATTAAGGATAGGGAGGGATGTGAAAACGTGGTAGCAGATCATTTATCTCGCCTCCCGATTGATGAAAATTTCAATTTGTTACATGAAAAAGGAGTTGATTGTGATACATTTCCATATGAGCATGCTCTTGAGCTTAATTCCTCTCCTTAGTATGCCAATATTGTCAACTATCTTGCTTGTGGTGAAATGAGACCTAACCTCTCTTTTCAAGAAAAGAAAAGATTTTTGGCAATGTGTAGGTATTACTTTTGGGACGATCCATACCTTTTCCATTTGGAAAAAGACGAGATAATTCGAAGATTCATCCTAGAAGAGGAGCAAACCAATGTTCTAGCCTTTTGCCACTCATCTCATTGTGGTGGCCATTTTGGAGGGCAAAAGACGTCTAGAAAGATCCTACAATCCAGTTTGTATTGGCCTTCCATTTTCAAAGATGCTCACGCTTACTCCATTTCATGTGATAAATGCCAAAGACTTGGTAATATTGGGAGGAGAAATGAAATGCCTCTAAATGTCAATCTTGTTGTTGAAATTTTTGATGTTTGGGGTATTGATTTTATGGGACCATTCCCTAACTCATTTGGCTTCGAGTATATCCTCTTAGCGGTCGATTATGTGTCAAAGTGGGTTGAAGCAATCCCCACTAGGTCTTGTGACGCTAATGTGGTTGTCAAGTTCGTGCAGGAGCATATTTTGAGTGGGTTTGGCTTCCCTAGAGCAATCATAAGTGACGGTGGAATTCACTTCACCAACAAGCTTTTTGCAAAATTGATGAAGAAAAATGGAGTGACTCACAAGTTGGCGACTCCATACCATCCTCAAACTTCCGGTCATGTCGAGACGAGCAACAAACAAATTCAAAACATTTTGAAGAAGACCGTGAATGTGACGAGGAAGGATTGGTCACAAAGGCTACCGGATGCTCTTTGGCATACCAGACGGCCTACAAAACCATCCTAGGGATGAGTCCGTACCACCTCGTTTATGGAAAAGCATGTCATCTCCCCGTTGAGATCGAGCACTAAGCTTATTAGGCTATCAAGGCGGTGAATTGTGATCTAGCAAGTGCGGGAAAGGAACGAGCCTTGCAATTATCCGAGCTCGATGAATTGAGAAACGAAGCTTATGATAATGCCAAGATTTACAAAGACAAAGTGAAGAGGCTACACGATAGGTGAATTGTCAAGAAAGAGCTCAGGCCGGGCATGAAGGTTCTCCTTTTCAACACTAGATTGCGGTTTTTTCCCAAAAAACTCAAATCACGTTGGAGCGGACCGTTTCTCATTGAAGAAGTGTTCCCCTACGGAGTGGTCACATTGAAGAATCCGGTGACAAATGTTACGTTCCAAGTGAAGGGCCATCGAGTCAAGCCATACTATGAAGGATTTTCGCATAAAGCCGATGTGGAGGAATTGAAACTTGTCAATTCCGAGTGAATCTTCCACAAACTTCGTCTAGCTCGAGATATTAAAATGAGCACTGCATGGGAGACAACCCATGATTTTTATTGTTTGATTTTATTTTCTCTTGCCTTAATTTTAATTGGTTTATAATATTTTGTGGAGTGGAAAAATTTTTAATTGGGAAAATAATTTTGCAGGGGTGGAGAAGAGAAGAAAAACAGAGCAAAAAAGTGCAATATTGAGAAAAGAAAAAAAGACACAGTGCAAGTGGGTATCACAGCGCGGGCGGGGCGAGAAACGGTCAAGACACCTACTGCCCCGCCGCGCGCAAGGCGCCCCCGCCGCGCCAAGTGCCCCCGCGGGGCTCCTTCCCATGAGCCCTGCCGCGCGCCTGCCGAGCCCCCCCGCCGCGCTGTGCGCCCCCGCAGGGCTGCTTCACCACGCCCCCGCGGGGCGCTCTCTCCCTTGCTCCCCCTCTCTTGTTCTCTCTAACCGACACATACCACCCCCACGGGGCCCACCTCTATTAACACTTGTGGACATCATTCACCACTTGTCCTCCCCCTCTGCCCACTTGTACTCATCCCCTTCACCAATAATTCACCTCATTCCTTCACTCCCTATCTTCTTATACGTACTCTTCCATTTCCCCAAATTTCACTCCAAGATTCTGCTAAAATTCACAGCATCTCCTTCCTTCTCCCCCGAAATTCCACCAAAAATTCACCAAACTCCCACACGCCCCGCCGCTCCATCCAGCCCCACCGCGCTACAATGCCCCACCGGGCTATTTTCTTGTGCTCCACATCCAAATTGTCGGTGCACTTCATCATCTTGCATATCTCCAATCTCTTCACCATGGGCCAAAAAATGAAGTTTCCCAAAATTTTTAGAGGAAACGGCAAAGATAAGAGCAAGAATGCTAGCAAATCCACAAGCACGGACAAAGACAAGGGGCCAGAAGGCACAAGCTCCCCGCCCATGGTCTCAGACCTCCGGCAACAATATGGAGCTCCATTCCTCATCACAACACCAAATGAAGGTAACCGTTACCTCACTCTCCGTAGCCATGAGATATCTTGTCCTCGCTACATTGATTGGAAGTTGATGCGGGAGTTGAATTTGGAAAAACAAATAATGGAGTATCTTAAGGTGTTAAATTTGCAAACCTTTGCTAGGATGCAATATTATGCTTATGATAATGTCGTGCTTGAATTTTTGGTTTCATTTCAATATGATAAGGATGAGGGAAGGAGTTGTACCTTCCGGATGTTTGATATGCAATATAACGTCCCTTTGGCTAAATTGCGGGATAACTTTGATTTCCCAACTATGAGGATCAAGCACATGCCATCAGATTTCAATGCTATGGATGCATGGTATGAAATTTCGGGGTTCCGGAATTGGAATACAAAGGGCATTCTGAGCAAATTCATTGAGGACCCCACCTTGTCCGTTGTTCACAAGTTCTTGGCATACAACATTTCGGGCAAGGAGCAAGCCAAAAAGATGAATTCCACTAAGGTCTTCCTACTTTGGTGTGCAAAGAAAGGCAGGAAAGTGTTTCCGTCCACCTTCATTTTGAGCACTATCAAGGACGCAATCATGCGGAAGACCCAACACCTTTCTTTCTGTGCATTCATCTCCGCCCTTTGTGCCAAAATTGGTGCACTTGATGAGGATGCCCCAGCTCCCCCTGGGTACAGAAGGCTCGACACCCCCACAATCGACAAAGGGGAGCTCAAGCGAGCCGAAGTGATTTACAATGAGCGAGAGTGCGCTCTCATGCAAAGAGGACTTATGTCGGAACCTTGAAGCAAATCCAGCACAGTACCATGGAGCTTACCTGGGGTTCCTCATCGGCTCCACAAGAGCCTAATGAAGAGGGCGACGATGACGAGTATGACGCCGGTGGGTAACCAGGAGGACATGCAGGCCATCAAGGATACAACATGCCTGCCACGGACTGGGGCTCATTCCAGGGCTACATGGATACTACGATAGGTCAATTCCAGCAGTCCATTACCGACACCATGAGCTCCTTTGGCACTCAGTTGCAGGATTCTATGTCCACGTATTGGCAAGAGCATAATGCCCGTATGATGCAGCAGCAAGAGGGGATTGATGCCTTTTTTCAGTCCATCCATGAGGATATCAGTGCAGTGCATGAAGATGTTCGGGGCCTCTACTCTCCAGTCGACCGACACGATGAGCAAATCCAAGCCCTCTAAACGAGCTGGGATGCATGGACTCTTGCCTCCTCTTTCACGCCCATGAATCCACCGCCTTATCCACCACCGGAGCAGTAGCATTTTTCTTATATTTTTCGTGTTTTACATGTTTCGTGTTCATGTGCGTTGATTTTTGTAAAATATTGTTCGTATTTTCCGTTTGTGTTTCCTAGTGTTGTTTTGTAGGAGCTCGCGCACGTTGCCGATTTTCTACAAAATTTTAACATTTTCTACTCCCTTCTATCTTTTGTGTGCATTTGTTTTTCATACATTGAGGACAATGTATGTTTTAAGTGTGGGGGAGAGCATGTTATGTTATGTAGTGAATTTTGTTGTTTTTGCTTAAATATGTTGGTATCAATGACGTTATGTTAATTATGTTGGTTTTGATATGCATGATTATTTGTTTTAGTTATCTAAGTATAGTGTGACCCTCCCACTTAGTATTTTGACTTGCCCGATGGTCAAATTTGAAATTTTTTTGATATAAATCTTCAAGGAATTACTCTCAAGTTGCTCATGAATGAATGAATTGTTTCGTGGTGTCACTCTTAAGCATAAATTATTTTTGAATGTAATCACAATTTGATGATTAACGTCGAAGGGTCTTGCTCTTGAAAGAATAGGAAGCATGCTTGGCCTTGTTCTTGAAAATTACTCCCCTTAATCATTCATCCTAGTTTAAAAAGAAAAAAATAAAAATAAAAATAATAATAATAAATAAGAATAAATAAAAAAGAAGAGAGAAAAAGGGAAAATAAGGATCTCTACTCCTCTAGTTGATTTATTCGACTATGAGAATGGGAAACCACGCAAGGACACTAGGGATGTCCTACCTATGGTTGAACCTTGTGATTTTTGATCCATACCCCCATGAATGTGTTTAAATAAATGGGATTCCATTCCGGATTCTACTTATCTCATGTGTGTGTCAATCCTTTCACGTGTTGCATGATGAGTATGGGAAACCACATTAGGAAGCTCAGGTATGCTCGATGATTTGACCTCATGATCCTTATCCTGTGTTTGCAATCCCCTTTATCGCTTAATTAAGTATTTTAATAAATGTGGAGGTGATTTGTGGGGATGTAAATTAGTTGAATTTGGGCTAGTGTGTTTTTCCTAGACTTGAGAGGAAAAGCAATTCACTTGATAAGACAATGTGTGCACATTCTTGAATAATGAATGCTTTTGTGGGAACCATGCAAATTGACGATTTCATGATCATCTTATGAATATTTCCTCCTTACTTCATATTTTTAATTTCTTGTTTGCTTGAGGACAAGCAAAGAGCTAAGTGCGGGGGAGTTGTGTGGTGTCTAATTGTGTTATTTTAATTTATTTATTTTATTGTGTTTAGTATTTATTTTGTTTAATTTTATATTGTTTTGTGTTGATTTTATGTGCTTATTTGTGTTTATTGCTCTAATGGTGGATTGTGCCAAGTGTTGCAAAACTTGAGCTTTTAATCATAAAAGCAGGTATTTTACGGCAATTAGGTGGCAAGTGCAAATCGTGTAATTGAGCTAGGTTGTTAAAATAAGAAGATCAAGATGTTAAAAGGATTTGAGGAAAAGCACCCGCATGGGCAGGCTAAGGAGCGCGGACGGGGCGTGAAAAGGCCGAGAGCCTCACGCCTCCGCCGCGCGCCCCGCAAGGGCCCCCGCCGCGCCATCCACCCCCGCAGGGCTAGCCCCCGCCGTTCCCCAGCACCCCACCGCGCGCTGCGCGCCCCGCGGCGCCCTGCAGCCCATCGGCGCGCGGGCTACTCCCTCTCCTTCTCGGGTCCAGTTTTTCCTCTTGTTGTAACTCCACTTCCTTCCACTCAGTTCCAACTCATTCTATTTGCATCAGTTTAATGACTTCTTTTGAGCCATTTTTAATTTCTAGCTTATTATTACCTAAATTTCTAGAGTAGACTTTTTGGGCACCAAATCTTCCACAAAATCCCCTTCATTAATTGATCTCTTACCATCAATTGCCATCAACTTTTCTATTTCTCTCTCTCTCTTATGTCTCTCCCTCCTCTCTCTCATTTTCTCATATTGATTTTGGGGGACATCTATCATCATTCATTCCATTCACCCTCACCACTCCACTCTCTCTCTCTCAACCATACCATTCTCTCTATTCTCTCTTCTTCCACACACACTACACACACTAAATCTCTACACACTTTTCTCACCATCTTCCCACCACCATCACCTTCATAGGAGAGAAGAGGAGGTAAAGAAGAAGAAAGGAACCAAGCAAAGCTAGGAGAAGAGAAGACGAGAAGGCCCGACGACAAGCCATCCGCGGAAGCTAAGCTCGGAGGAGGTTTCTCTTGTATTTTCTTTACATTTCTTGGATGTTTGTGGGGATTTGTTCTAAAATTCTTTAAGGATATACAATATTGTAGAAGTTATCTTCATTTACATTTGATTTATGAGATGATGTTCTTCTATGGTGTTTGCATATTTTTGAGCATGTTTAGTGGCTAATCTCTCTATTAGGGGGTAGAGGATCGATGTGGTTTTGATCTATGCTTATTCTTGTTTATTATTGTTGTTGGAATCGTGCCTTTTCATGTTTAGGCACTTGATCACTACTTGAACATTGATAGGATTTAGAGGAGTCTTGATTGTGAATCTAAATCCAGAAATTGGTTCCTTCAACGTTAGGTGGATAGGGTTCCTAAGCCTAATATGTTAATCTTTCTCGTATGATATAGCTAAGAGAGGTTTAACGGATAGACGGTGACAGGATTTGAAGTTAAACTAATAAGAAGGGTCTATCATATTCGTGAGAATAGCATTATCATCCTGATTTAAGCATAGTTATAAAACCATTGAGAGAATCTACACCCTAATTCCCTAATCAAGCTTATTTCCTCTAATCTCGATTTTAATTTGTGTTTTTGCATTGTATTACCTTGCCTTATTGTCTATTTCGAATTTGTAGCATAAACCTCATGAAACCCCTTGTTAGAATGTTTAGATTTTATTTTAGTTGTTTTGTCAAAAGCATGTGTAGTCTATAGATAATTCTTTCACATAAAGTCTTCCTTGAAAGATCGACTCGGGTTAAGCTTATTGCTTCTACAATTGACCCCGTCCAATTACGGGTGAGGTCCTAGTAGTTGTCTAGCAAGCATAAATCGGAAATTATAAATTGTAAATTTTTGGACCGCTTAAAGTCCATTAACGAAAGGGCTTGGATGGCTATCATTGAAGTATGGATACCACTAAGGATGGAAGGACTAGGTGGAAACTTTATTCTTACGCCCGAAACTCAATGGACGACAGATGAAAGAATTATTTCCAACTTCAATTCTAGAGCGTTGAACGCCATTTTTGTTTTAGTGGATATTCCTTGTTTTATGATGATTTGCTACTGAATCACTGCTTATCAAGCTTGGAATATCCTACAGGAATATTGTCAAAGCTCAGTCAGTGTACGTCAAACTAAGTTAAGATTACTTCCTTCCAAGTTTGAAACATTGCTAATGATGGAAGATGAAACCATCTCATCGTACACTGAGAGGCTATGTGAAGTCTCAAATGAATACATCGCACTTCGATGTCCTATTACAAATGAAAACATGATGATCAAACTTCTCCGTACTCTTCTAGAAAGATTCAACATGAAGATTTCGGCTATTGAAGAGGCTCATAATGTTTCCAATATGAGTCTAAGTCAAGCCGTGAGCATTTTACTAGCATTTGAGATGAATTTTGAGAGCCAGAAGTCAAACAACCCATCAAAAGGTATCGCACTTAAATCTACAACATCAGTCTCCAATGTTTAAGATGATGTAGATAACATTCAGGAAATCAACGAAAATGTAAACTTGAGTGTTGCACTTTTTTCTAGGATGTTCAACTCACTGCTGTGATCTATGAAGAAAGGTTCACCAAATTTCAAACCACAATGTTTGTTTGATTTTCCCTCATCCACATCATCTAGCTTCTCTAAATCCTCATCCATAAAAGAATCAAATGATTCGGGGAAAGACATTAAGTCTGTCCAATATAGAGGATATTCTGGTTTTGAACATTATGCCAATGAGTGTCCTATTGTCTGTAGAAAACTAAGAAGGAACTACAATGTGGTTGTTTTGAGTGATGAATATGAAGATGAAGAAACGGAAAAATAAATTGTGCTGTTTGTGAAAATTGAAGAAGAAAGTGATGAGGAGATAGAGGTTCTAGTAGACATTGATGAAGTTGATTTTGATGATCTTTTCAGTCATGACTCCAAAAGTACTCAGGAAGAAGAAGAATATCAACCATCAATCAATCACCAGGATGCCCTGCGACAGTTACATAATGTCGTAGATGAGGTATGTGTCCAATGGACTGAACAAACAAAAGAATTTCAATTTTTCGTGGAAGAAAATCAAGTTCTAAGATGAGGGGTGATGGACTTAGAAGTCCGCCTTACTCAAAGTGATGCTGAGATGAACAAGCTAAGAAAAGAAGTTGATGATGCCTCAAAAACATTTCGTCAACTCAATCAAGGGACATCCACTTTAAATGAAGTACTAGCATTGCGTCAAACCAACTGAGCAAGTCTAGGGTACTCAAATAGTTCATCTTTGTCATTTTCTCACAATAACTTTGTTTAGCTTGTTAGGAGTGAAAATTTAAAGGCAATTGCAGAGAATGTGAACATTGATGTCAAACATAATGTTGATATAAAGTTGAAAACCAGAAAGTACATCTGCCACTATTGTCAAGAACCCAGACACATCAAGCCATATTGTTATAACTTTCATAATTATATAGCTATTGGGAAGATTATTGTGGAGACCACATCAAAACCTAATAATAAAAAGATATCCAAGAAAGTTAAAGTTGCATGCAATGTTGTCTATACCTTTTTAAAGGCTAAAATTTCAGGAACATGGTATTTTGATAGCAGGTGCTCACGTCACATGATAGGAAACCACAGGTACCTGGATGACTACACCATGTCAAACAAAGGTAAGGTGAGCTATGGTGGAGGAGCCCAAGGTAACATCGTTGTTAAAGGAACTTTGAATGTGAAATTTTTTCCTAAACTTATAAATGTTTTACATGTTGAGGGACTAACCGCAAATCTTATCAGCATTAGTCAGTTATGTGATAACGGCATGCATATTAGATTTAATAAACATACATGTGAGGTTTTTGATGGTGATAACAAATGCATCATGTTTGGTAGTCGTGCATCAGACAATTGCTATCATGCTAATAAGAATGAACAGTGTAATATGTATGTGTATGATGACACACAACTGGTTCATCAAAAACTTGGTCATGTAAGCATGAGAAAATTGAGAAAACTAATTGAATCTGATGCTATTAGAGGCATACCTCCAGTGAAAATTGATCTCAATGTTATATGTGGTGCTTGTCAAAAAGGCAAACAAGTAATGGTACCTCACAAAAGCCTTACTGAATGTCAAATGACGAAATGCTTTAAATTGATTCACATAGACATCATAGGTTCTGTGGATACAAAAATCATGAGTGGGAAAAGAATTATCCTGGTTCTTGTGGATGACTTTTCACGCTTTTCATGGGTATACTTTTTATAAGAAAAATCTAAAGTTTTCAAATTGTTTAATTATTTTTACAGGTCAATGTCCCTACAATATGAGACTGACATCAAGTTTGTTAGGACTGATCATGGAATTGAATTCGAGAACTCCACTTTTGATAATTTCTATGAGAAAAAAAGAATTATTCATGAATACTTAGTATCGAAAACCCCCCAACAAAATAGTGTGGTGGAGAGAAAAAACTGCACTCTTCAGGATACGTCTAGAGCAATGTTACAGGCCTAACGATTATCCAAGAAGCTGTGGGATGAAGTTATCAACACTGCTTACCACATTGGAAACCGTGTATTCCTCAAACCAGGGAGAAGAGAAACACCCTATGAACTCCTGGAAAACAAAAAACCTAACCCAAAATATTTTCATGTTTTTGGGTGTGTTTGCTATATTTTGAATGACAAGGACCATTTGGGAAAATTTGATGCTAAAAGTGACAAGGGAGTGTTTTTGTGATATTCCCAAAATAGTTGTGCATATTGGGTATTGAACCTGAGAACTAAGACTGTACAAGAATCAATCAATATTGTTTTTAATGACCATAAAGGAATTGTATCGAAATCAAAGGAAGATGATGTGTCATATCTACTTGAAGAAGAAGACACATCAAGAGAACCTCCTGAAGACGGTATAAAAAACAAGACACCAACTAATGTTGAAGAGAATGTTTCATCACGATCTGAAAAGGAAAACATACCTCCGAAATCACCAATTTCTACCAGCTCATCTGAAAGTGAAGATGATCAACACATCACTACTGAAGATGAACCGAGAAGAGATTCACCAAGAAAAATCAGGAAGAATCATCTAGATTCTCAAATTATTAGTGAGGAGTCTGAAGGGATACAAACAAGGAAGAAAAATAACGTGGATTACAAAGAAATGGTGAAATTGATATGTATGTCCTCTTTGTGTAACCTTGTGTCAACCACGTGTTTTCTGTCCAATGTTGAACCAAAAAACATCAAGGAAGCCCTAAAATATGATTTTTAGATAAATGCTATGCATGATGAGTTGAATCTATTTGTCAGAAATAATGTGTCAGACTTAGTTCCACGTCCTAAAGGAAAAAATATGATAAGAACTAAATGGATTTTCAAAAATAAAACTGACGAATTAGGTAATGTTGTAAGAA